>CM069295.1:32435779-42435779 GCA_035609425.1 Epinephelus awoara
ATCCCTGCTGAATGCTCATTCTTCATTTTAGCCTCGAACAAAGAACTATCGATTTTGTCCTTTTGCTCTGCCCTGGATAATCACTTCAATTCTAATTTGATGAAGGTTTCCACTGCAGTTGGAGAGATGGGCATTCTCATGTATGCTATCTAAATCACCTAAATGGAGCTGAGTAACTGAAAATAGATCTGACAGTGTCATTTTTTCCCATTTTTTTATGCGGGTGGTTGTTACTGAGAACCTCAAATCTATCGCCAGGAAACACTGATGAAGGTAATGCATTAAAGAATACCTTAACAGTCCCTCTTTACTGTTAAAAGGCACTGGCTGTGCACAACGCATCATTCCTTATGTAATGCTTAAAACTTTTGACAGATTACTTTCCCCCCCTTTTTAAAAATGATTATTTTTTATATCTTTGATCGTTCTTGACGGGGCCAACACTTGAGCGGCTGTGCCAAAGAGCAGGAAGGCTGAGCCAGAAGAAGACTCTCCTTGCTTCACTCAGGACGGTCAGCGCCCCCCGTAAACCATGCCATTTCTACAGCCATTTTCGGGGCAGCTACACCGCACAAATCTCCCTTCCAGTTACTAACTCTCAGAAGGATTAATAGAGGCGGTGCCAGCCAAGGTGCTGGACACATCAGCTTCACCCGAGGAAGATGCGGGAAGCGGACTTAAAAAGGAGAAGCTTGGGAGTGGGAGTAGCAATCAGTGGGGATGACATTTTAAATTTTGTGATGTAACACGGAAACAATTTGTTCTATTAAAGATATTAAAGAGCCGATCAGCATTGGAAAAACAGCAATTTGTAAATGAAACTGATTTATGCAGTGTATTTACTGGCTTAAAACACCAGGTCGTTGTTGTTTTGGAGAGGAAGAGATCTCTGCTGATAATTCGGCTCCTGGTAAAAACCCTCTTAACATCTGGATCTTAAGTAATTGGAAAAGAAAGGTGAGCACACATTTGCAAGTGCTGGGCAAGCAGGACGTCAACAGGCCAAACAGCATAGGAGAAACACTGATTGATAACCAGTGACTGCTTTATGCAGTGTTTTTACCGGTTTAAATCACTGAATTTGTTTGTTTTGGAGAGGAAGGAACCTTTCTGAATAATTCGGCTCCTGGTAAAATCTTCCTGAATATCTGGATCTTAAGTTATCAGAGAAAAAAGGTGGGCACACATATGCAAGTACTGGGCTAGCAGGACATCCCCGACAGGCCAAACAGCATAGGAGAGACACTGATTTGTGACGTGAAACTGGTTTATTCAGTGTTTTTGCTGGCTTAGAAACACTTGGTCTGTTTGCTTTGGAGAGGAGGAGACCTCTGCTGTTAGTCGGCTCCTGGAAAAAAACCTCCTTAACATCTGGATCTTAGGTTATCAGAGAAAAAGCCAAGCACACATTTGCAAGTGCTAAGCTAGCAGCAAGTCTCCGACAGACCAAACAGCTTATGAGAAACGCCGGTTTAAATCACCAGGTTTGTTAAATTTGGATAGAGAGAGACCTCTAAAAACCGGGAGTTCACAAGTAGCACATGGGAGACGTTTCAGCTGGTTGCTATCTGCACTCCTCACCACTAGATGTCACTAAATCCTACACACTGTTCCTTTAAAAGTCTGTCATGTGAATGTTTACTTGTTGCAGGGATGTGCATGGAGGGTGTTGGGCTTTATTGACATGGAATAAAGGTTTTTTCTTTCTTTGAAATGCGTAAACCCACCAGTGTATCTCACTGCTCTTTTCCAGCCCCTCTACCCCTTGTGCACACATGAGCTCCGACATGCACTCACACACCCTCACAATAAATAAATAAATCAGTCTGTCAACATAGATGGTGCAGAACATGTAACAGGGGAATACAGTATGCAAACTGTGAAACAATTACAGGCCCGCCCTCGCTGGAGCACTTCTATTTGTTTTAGACAGGCGCTGTCAGCTCCCAGCGGTGACGCCTGTACTCACAACGCATGGACGGGTGGTGACAGAAACAGGTTAAGGTGCATCACATGAGGTGACACCAGATGTCAAGGTTGTGTGAAGGTCATATCTACAGGGGATATCAAGTAGCGGGAGTCGACGACCTGCTGTGTGTGACTATAAACCACGCCTTTGAAAATCAATCCCTATTAAGGAGTGAAGTACGTATTGCCTCAGGAAGAATGCCCACCGGGCTTGCAACTACATCAAAAGGCACACCAGACCTTGCAGCATATTAAACAAGAAAAGTGTGAAATAACAAGAACAAAGGTAATAGATTTCCGAGCATGTTCGCCATGATAGCGGTTGTAATGCCTACTCTGCTCTTGGATCTTGTTCAGATGAAAGCAGTCGGTGATTTTGGTGGATTACTAATTTGAAGACTGACAAATCTGACATTCTTTTTATAATTGAGTGACACACGTCACACGCTCTCCTGTGTGTGATAACAGGAAGCCAAATAAACAGGGAACATCATTTAACCAGTCTTATTTATGCAAAATCTCAGACGCAATATTGCTGAATATACTGGAAAGCGACACAACAAACAGTCTTTTCTTTTCTCGTAAGGTGAGGATAAAACATAATGTGAAATTAGGGAACGGCTTTCTGAGTCACTTTGATTGCCGATTGCTGGTTAATTGCTCCCCCTGCTACCTTTTTTTTGTTTTTTACCCAATCTCCCCACCTACCCTCGCCTGAGAGACAAAGTGGACCTAAATTGCGAGTGACTCTAATGCACTTAGGAGTTCTCTCTACACTTCCTAACTCAGAATGGAAATGAGTTTAAGTCACTGTTTACTAAGTGACAGGTCCACTAATATGTAGCTGACTGGGATACGATCCTACACTCCTCCACAAACACTGCCTCCCCGCAGACCCTCTGGTTCGGCTCATCAACTCCATGCATACAGACGCAGTCGCTACCACAAGCACACACACACAGAAACAAAGAGTGTCTCTCATTATTCCTAATGCCCAGATCTTTTGAGATAAAAGATAGTGTTCACCCACTAGACGGAGTATCAGGAGTTCACCCTTGCATTCGATCAAGAGGATTAACAATAAGGTGTGGGTTGGGAACATTTCTGTATTTTCTTTGAGTTCATGTGAATAGGAAGACATATAGTAGGAGGAAATGGGCATAATGGCCAAAATCTTCTCTCACAGTAAACGTAATTTCATATCACATTTAATGTATACACCAAGATAAAGTTATGTGCTGTGAATTCAGTCAACAAGGCGAAATTGCAGCTTCTTCTCAGAGGCTGTGAGACTCTGGCTTAAGGTCTGTCCTCTGCACGCCATGCTGCTGCGACTGCAGCTACTGATACACTATTACGCACTTTAACATGCAGCTTGATTTTTTAATTATTTGTTGTTTTTATTATATGCTTTTAGGTTATTCATTATTCATTATAGGTCTATCTTTAAATGTTATTATTCTGTAGGCTGCTGGACCTGGGTAATGAATGTCGTTGTTTTTAAAATGTTTGAAAGACAATAAACTGAACCTTGAACCTCAATGAATTGTTAATTGTCTTGTATTTTGAAAACAACTGTCTCACCTGAGCAAGCACTTGAGTGAAAAGCAAAACACTCAAACCTACAAAACTAAAATTCTTTCAAATGGAAACCTTTAAGGCGTCTCAGAACAATAGATTTAAGTGTTACACGCTTCTGTATTTCCAACTTCACTCTCCTCGTCTATGTCATCCCAGATCATGTCACCCTACTAGGGAGCTGGATTCTAAAGAATTCTGCAAATCATGAGACCACATGAGACTGCAAGCCTGATTTTCTACACAGCTCAGAATAGCTATCAAGGTTCAGTCTGTATTGCCAAATCTCTACCGACAGACACATTTGTACCATCGCACCACATATACTGTCACATGGCCCAACCCTTCACACAAGAAGACAACATTTATTAACAGAAAAATAAAAATGCATCATTAAAATGTCTCCATCATATGGAGGAATACAACAAAGCCGACCACAGATATACACCCTGTGGCCCCTTTTTAGCTACACCTGTGAAATCTAATGAGCTCCAATGCAACAACTCAGTCGTAAATGCTACCTTTACAAAGACAATAATGTTCCGTTTCTATTGACACTCAGAGAGATATCAATTTAACTATACGTTTATACTGACATTATAGATTGCATTGCACTGGTGGAGCTGCATCATGCTGAGATGTGTTTCTAATGTTTTTCCCCACATCCCATTAACAAACAAGAGGAGGGAAGAATGTCAGTTTATTATGATTCAGTCCGGATCAACACCACTGTTAACTACAATCTTGGTCATAGTAACATGTAGTTGAATTCTTAGAAAGTTTTTTCTTTATCTTTATCGTTCACATAACAATAATTATGTGTCCATATTTGGGTACACACAGAGATGGGCAAAAATACATCAAAATGTATTTAAATACAAAATACCCCTCAAATAAAAGTATCAAAATAAAATACGTGTATTTTGTATTTTCAAATACAGAAAATACTTTTTTTCTTTTTCTTTTTAGCAGCGACCCACAGCTCTATAGGTCGGTTGGTTGGTGGGTTGGTCCACAAAGCTTTTCGTGAATAACTCAAAAAGTCCTTGACCAAAAATGCTTAGAATTTGCATACTGCAACTAGAGACCATGAGTAACTATACCAGAAAGAATACCCACGATTTGTCCATAGGTGGCGCTACACTAACCGATTCAAATCTTTTTGTAAATAACTCAAAAAGTCCTTGACCAAAAATGCTCAAAATTTACATGCTACAATTAGAGACCACAAGTAACTATGCCAGAAAGAACAACCATGGTTCATCGGTTAATGGCGTGAAGGTTTTCTCACAATTTAGTGTAGGCTACCCTAAAATATTATTTATTGATTCAGATTTAGATTCAAACAACTTTATTGATCCCACGTGAGGCAATTCATTTGCAGCATACTCATCCCAAGCATCAACCACAATATACAATTTCCTTTGTTATGCACAGTCCAGTAAAACCGACCACTAGGTCAGTGAAGGGCACACCGAATGGCCCAAGTTTAAGATAAGATAGAGATAGAGAGAGTGAGAGAGGGGGGGTTTGGGGCACACACACACGAAAAACAGAGAGAAATACCCAAGATGGAAAAACAGCCCCAAATGTGATGGATTTCTTTTTTAAATTTCTTAATTTCTTCTTTCTTAAGGTCTTTTTGGTTACACTTTTATTTAAGGTATCTAGTCTTGATTATGACAACTGGACATTAACCAGGGTGACATTATCAGAAGATGTCTTTGTCATAACAATAATAATCATTATGACAACTTGTCATAAACACAAAAAGAGGTGCACTTTTTGTTAATGTCAAGTTGTTATGACACAGACATCCTCTGTTAATGTCATCCTGGTTAATGTCAAGTTCTCATAATAAGGACATCCCAAACAAATTTAATGTCAACTTGTCATGACAAAGACAACTTCTGGTAATGTTACTTTGATTAATGTCAAGTTGTGTGTTACAGCGGTTTATCCCCTTTTACCGTATCTTTTACAGTCTCTACATATGTTAAATAATTCTCAAAAAGGCAATAACAAAAGTAAAGTTAATGAAAATAGGCAATTATAAGCTTTGTAAAGGTAGCATATGTGGCAGCTGTTGTACTTGAATACTTTAGATTGTACATATGTATCTAATAAAGTGGTCATAGACTGTACACTACACACTATAGGTAGTGGTTGCATTGTTAATTAAAATGAGCACTTAGACTGTTACAAAAACATCTGCTGACTGAAATAAATAAATAACAAAATCTAAATAAAATTACAATGTGACTACAAAACTAATCAAAGTTAGCTACATAACAGAAAAATGCTTTAATTTGCATGTTCAGCCAGGGTTTCCATTCTGCACTGCTAAACTGTGAGGTGTTTAAAGCAATCAGGCTAAGACATCCACAGAGGGAATTTTATAGCGACATGGAAGTTAACTGACCCGATTCCATACGGTCAATGAATCCTTAACAAAGCTACTTCCAGGTCAGCTACAGCTATTGTACACATCCCCTTTTACAATAGGAACATGCACAGGTGTGTGTGCACAAAGGGTACAGTGGAAATGAGACAGTCCACTCAGTAGTACACCCATTATACGTCTATGCCATGCCTTCCCTTCACTGAAAAATGACTTCCATTAATTACCCTATAATGTGTTTAATGCTGCTCCTCAGTGTGTCAGATAATTAAGCTTGCTATTTGACAGCGCCATTTTTAATGGAGTGCTGCTGTGTTCGGTTTCTGCTCATTTAGACATGCATGCAGTCAGAGTTAGACCTTGCATTTGTATTTTGGTCTTTTCATTTCATGATCAATACTGTCTGCAGCATCTGAAGTGCTCAGAAGGTTTTTTTTTTACAACAAGAAAAACAAACATTTAGAAATTCTCTTTAATCCTGACTGAAGAGTGATTTTGATAATGCTGGAAAAACTATAAATTCAGCGAGAACAAAACATGTCAACATGTCACTGAAAACAAACCACAATCAAGGCCTCAAGAACTACAGATCCGAACTGTAAAACCCTGAGCCTACAGTAGCCGGGACACCAAAACCCTCAATGCTCAGTACAGCTCCACTCCAAGACAGAATCTAAATTCTAAGTTCACCTCATAAACAATCTGGCAGTCTTCTGTTTTCTCACTATGACTTTGATGATGCCATACTTGCAAACCTTAAAAGGTCTTTTATTGATTACACAATAATCTCGACTCTCGACTCATCTTGGATGCCTTGCTTCTGTGACTTGGAAATATATGAAGGAGCCTCTTGATGGCATATTTTATCTTATGTTACTTTGGAAAATCTCCCAGAGGTTTTATTTTCACTCAAATAAAAATGCAGTTTAATTAACTAACATGAGAACTTTTTAAAAAGATATGCTGCGTGTAAGTGTTAAATATGCTACTGCAGGTAGGGATTGAGGTTTAAAATGTTGAATAGTTTACTTAATAACCATTATATGTCTTGCAACTTTTGTGTCTTTGTGTCCAACTGCATTTTAGATCTTGCACATGCTGGTCTGAGTCTAGATACAATACAACATGATACGATACGCTATGATAGAATACGATGCGATATGAAACGATACAATATGATATGATACATTACGATACGGTACGATACAGTCGTGGGGGTGACAGTGGGTGAGAGGCAGGGTACACCCTGGACAGGTTGCTGGACTATCACAGGACTGACACATAGAGACAGACAACCATTCACACTCAAATTTACACCTACGGCCAATTTAGAGTCACGAATTAAGACTGCATGTCTTTGGACTGTGGGAGGAAGCTGGAGTACCTGGAGAAAAACCCATGCTGACACAGGGAGAACATGCAAACACTGCACAGACAGGCTCTTCCATGCTGGAATCCGAACCTCCCACCCTGGGTTTGAACCAGCGACAATGCAAACTACTGCACTACTGTGCTGCCCATACGATACGATACGATACAATATACTTCATTGTCCCTTTGTGGAATTTTTCTTGAATTCCAGAGCTTTACAAGTATTACTCCCTTATAATAATAGTCCAGAAGAAATAAAGCAAACACCATAAAACATAAAAAACACAACAGTTGATAACAGCTGATTGGCTGTTGACTGAAAAGAAACAAACGCTCTATCTCTTTAAAATGATGTTTTATTTATTTGTGTTTGTGGAATATGGTGGCCATGTGGAGCTTTGCAGTCATTCCTCATATATCAGACAACTATTCATTAGAAGGCAATGTCTCATCCCTGCTAGTAGTTATTAGAGACTTCAGTTATGAAGAATTAATATACTGTAAAACAAGAACATGGATTTCTAATGTTGGTTTTATTGTGTTGGTTATTCTGGCATCTATTATTCATGGCATATATTGTATGACTGTATTTTCCCATAAATTAAACACTTGATCAATATACAATTACAAGGGGAATTTAAGTAAAATCCTTCACATTTGATTGGACTGCTAAAAGTTGGCGGGTTGAGTTTAGTGTAGCTACAGCTGGGCGCCAGCAGCTGACTGTTTGCACCACACACACACCTCCCTTAGCATTAGATCAGGAGGAGGGGGGGAGAAAGAGACTGAATGAATGAATGAATGGGACTTCAGCCACATTGTTTTGGAAATGAAAACAAAGGCTTGACCGTTGAAAAGAGGGTGTGTCATAGCAGCGAGGCCCCGAAGGTGTTAGCCAATGGGATTGTGATATCCATATCCAAAGTGAGGGTCTAAGGACAGAGGGTGTCGTATGCTGAACAGACTGTAAGGAGGCAATTTGTGATATTGTGCTTTATAAGTAAAATTGACTTGACTTGAAAAGAAAACTTCTGTGTGACAATTTTCTCTTCTTTTGAGTATATGATTTTTTGAATCAACACAGAATAGCCTTCACAATCACATCATGGTCTCCTTGACAACCATGACTGAGCTTGCATGAGAGGCTGACAGAGTGTGATTTACAGTGGTCGTTTCTCTGGAGCCGCAGCTGAGGACTGGGTATTCCTGCTAATACCATGGCTGGGTTCTCGATAAATATGATAATTTGCTGCAGGCTGCCAGGGAGGTGAACCAGCAGCGCTAGTGGGGAGAGGTTAGAATCGTACATGAGACAGCAGCGGGGGTGGATGACAACACAGTTCAGACGAGTACAGACGCATGCACACGGTCACAGATGCGCATACACACACCAGCGGAAAGGAAAGTGGTGATGTAATATAAAAGAAGACGCCAGCAATCTGTTTGCAGCAGTCTGTTCGCAGCTTGTTCACCCCTTTCTAGTGCTTAATGTCAGGGAGTAGTGGTTTCTGTCAGTGACCACATCCGCAGAGGCTTCAAAATGTGATTTATGTACATTGAAATCTGAATGCCTAAATGCAGAAGGCCATAGGAAGACAGGATGGGCACCTAGAGAATAATATCCACCATATAAAATTTTATTGAGCTCAACAAGGGACACAGAGAGGTAATTGAAAGCAATATAAACAAATCATAAAGCTAGCTGGACAGAACTGACTTGGGACAAGCATATATATGAGTATCTGTGTGTGTGTGTGTGTGTGTGTGTGTGTGTGTGTGTGTGTGTCTGCACATGCACTAGATGAGCATCTTACAGCTCCAATTTAGAGTCCTGGATATTGGATTATCTCGTTCCCACTGCTGTGAATGACAGGGAATTAAAGAGAGAAGGAAGACGGGGGAACAAATGGCTGACTCACTTTCCCTCAGGCGGAGGGCAACTATTCACACTTCCTGCTGGCTTTGGTGTCTTGCTGCTTTGCTGCGCTCCAGTCTTGAGGAGCAAAGGCCGGCTAGACGGATTTCTCTTCATTTTGCTACGAGCACTCGCTCGCACAGGGAGTGTTGGTACCACCTACACAGTCAAAAAGTTGTGTCTCCCAGGTAGGTAGTACAGTAGTTTGTTCATTTTACAACATCTTATGCCTTTTGCTCAAGCTGGTGCTGCAGCCACAGGGGCCAGACTGTCTCTCTCACAGTTCCTCTCCATTCCTCTTTCCCCCTCCGAAAAAGAAAAAAGAAAACTAAAAACAAAAAGCAGCTCGGGCTGTTTCAACTGAAGTATTGATTTCTCTTTGCATTCTCCCTCTCCCTTCCTCCCACCCTCCCTTTCTAAGAGTGCTAGCCAAGCAGTCGGGCTTGGCACCAAAACATAATTATGAAAATGGACCTCTGGGTTGTTTCTTTTAATCTATCTGTACATTCCACAGTCCCTCTGCAACAGAAGCTATTTAAAAACGGTTTCAAGGGGATTGAAATGTTTAACCCACTGTACTGTAAAGAATAGTATACTTATTGGTGCCACGACATCGGTTGCTGTCTAAATCATGTGTGTAACCGATACGTCACCACTTTCAGCAAATAATTATCAGGAAATGCCAATACAATACAGACCCACATTGTGTATTGTTAGCAGACCCACAGAAGTCTAACTACTGAGGCAGGGTGAGATTTGAGTGCTCTGTAGTTTCTGTCAAATGCCGACATCAATTTACACTGTGTGGCACCCATGACAAAGTGCCTAGACTCAGACAGCAATTGCTGCTCTCTCTCCCCCAACTTACAGTTCAGTGGCCAGTGAAACCTAAATGACACAGCCAAAATCAGGCCCATTTTCAAGACATTAAACTCTGCAGCACGACGTGAGATACAGTAGCCGCAGTATCAGAACTGCTTCCTTGCTCAAGCTGTTAGTGTTACGTTTCACTGCAAAATGCCATCAAGTGATACATATTGTTGGATATGTTTGGCCTGTCTGCTGGTTGTTAGAGGGACAGTTCACCCTTAAATTAAAAATACATGTTTTTACTCTCACCTGTAGAGCTATTTATCAATTAAATTGCTTTGGTGTGTATTGTAGAGTGTTGGAGGTATCGGCCATAGAGATGTCTGCATCCTAGCTGCTGAAATAAGTTTCCTCCGTAGGGTGGCTGGGCTCAGCCTTAGAGACTGGGTGAGGAGCTCAGACATCTGGAGGAGGCTCGGAGTAGAGCTGCTGCTCCTTTGTGTTGAAAGGGGTCAGTTGAGGTGGTTCAGACATCTCATCAGGATGCCTCCTGGGCACTTTCTGTTGGAGGTGTTCTTGGCATGTCCCACTATTAGGAGGCCCCGGGGCAGACCCAGAACACGCTGGAGGGATTACATATCTCATCTGGCCTGGGAACACCCTGGGGTCCCCCAGGAGGAGCTGGAAAGCATTGCTGGGGATAGGGACGTCAGGGGTGCTTTGCTTGGCCTGCTGCCCCCATAATCCAGCCCCAGATAAGCAGATGAAATAAATGGATGAATGGATAGATGGCACTCAGCTTGTGGTGCTCAAAGCACCAAAAAAAAAACCAAAAAAAACATTTGAAAACCTCAACAGCAATGTCTTTTTCCAGAAATAATGACCTGGTTACTCAAGACAATCCACAGACATTGTTGGCAGTTTTATTTAGGAACTATTTTCTTTCTACCCAACTACAACTGCAAACGTATCACTGCACAACAGGAAGCGTGCATCCAGTCATGGATGAAAGGTTTGTGAGATGTACACATTAATAGCTTCCTCCTCAGCTGAGCTGTAGCATTAGCTAGCTCAGTAGTGCTAGGTTAGCTAGCAGTAGATACACACTACCTTGTGCATGGTGATAACGTTTGGCGAATGAATTCTGGTGGAAGAAGAAGAAAATAGTCCCTTCAAGGCCTGTGGATTATCAGGAGCAACCGAGTCATGGTGTCTGGAGAGAGACGTTGCTGTTAAGTTTTTTTTTAAATGTATTCCTTTGGTACTTTGGATCAATTTAAAAATTCTGCTACTCTTTCATATCTACACACCCTCCTGTACTCTCAGATCCTCTTCTGTCATCCAACGACTCCCTTTCAAATCCCATCTGGAAACACATCTTTTCAAGCATATATATTCAATCTGATTTGTTGGTAACACATATTGATACTTACACTTGTGATGACTTAATTCTTAATATTAATAATTCTGATATTTGTCTGGTCATCTTATTAACATTTATTATATATTACAAAACTGTTTGATTTTATTATCTGTGGATACATTGCTGATTGTTTTTCATCTATATCTTGTAAGGTGTCCTTGAGTGCTCCGAAAGGCGCCTACAAATAAAATGCATTGTTATTATTATTATTACTTTTAGCGCCACAAGCCAAGTGCCATCTAGTTCCATTATATTCAAGAGAAGGCAGACATCTGCAACACTCTGCTACTCACTCCAAAACAATTGAGACCGATAAATAGCACTATGGGTAAGAGGAGAAAATGTGTTTTTGATTTTAAAGTGAACTGTCCCTTTAAGTATAGACAATTAATTATCAAGAACAACAGGTTATAGGCAAGATTTGTCCTGCAACAGAGGTCATGCACGGTGTGATGCTTCCATATCTAACACTTTAGTTAATGAGCGTGTAAGAGATGATATCTTTATTACCTTCGTTCCATTTGGCCTTTCATAGATTAGAAAATTAGCAGCGTCTTTCATACAGGGTTAGATTCTCAGTTGATCCAAAGGATCTATAACACCATAGTACAATCTCAGACAAAATGTGAACACGGCAAGACCTTGACATTTCTCCACATCACATCCCTCTGCCTTCTCACATCTATCTAAGGCACAAGAAAAGCATGATTAGTCCTGTTGGATGATAGATGCACGCAGTGAGAAAGGTCAGCGGTTGTCGGTCCTTAATGCCTCAACCTTTAAATTGGGGGATGGGTGAAGAGAGATGAAATAAAAAAAATTGCGCAGCGAGAACGGGAGTCGGTGACAATGATTTATAAGAATCAATAATTACTCATTCTATGTCAAACACATGTGAAGCATGGTGGAGAAATGTAAACAGCGCAGCTCAGCTGGCAGAAAAACTCTGCTTTACATCCTCCCATCTGCTTACAAAAGAAATAATATAAATGTGAATGCAAAAAATCTGAAAGTCAGACATCAACAGACGCAGATGAAAAGAGCTGATGTGATTGATTTTATTACCATCGCATAATTTCACACCTCCTTTTCTGTGCGTAGAAAAGCACAGTTTTATATATATACAGTATATATATATATATATTCAAGCTGTGTAAGAACAACATGTGAGTCCCTCAGAAAGTCCAGATGCATCAGGCGGACTTCTTGATCTGATCTATCTGGTGTATTTCCGTCTTAGGAAGTCTAAATGTGCCAACGAAAATGTCACATTGATTCCTGTGCTTTTAAATTAATGCTTGTGTGATTTTCTCTCAGGTGAGAACAGGAAAGTGTGAAGACGTGAAAGGCCAGCGTGGCACTGGCTGTGAGCAGAATTAACAGCACAATTAAAATAGTCTCCATCACAACGGCCATTAGTCCTCCTCCATCTTGGAATATTATTCCTTGGGTGTTAATAAATAACACCTCATGTAAAATGCAGCATGCAGCGAGGCTCTTAGTGAAATTCGAACAGTTTTATAAGTACAATGTCGGTGATGATATACAGTATGCTGCAGTACACTGTGCATTTAGTGTAGCTGCTCTTTCTGCACAGTGACAAAGACGTGAGGTGATAAAACAGTGATGAAACGCAGAGCGTGTAAGACAACGTGATTAAAAAGGAGATCTAGAAACTTTTTCTATGAGCCGTTTTATCTTCAGATAATTTCCTTTCCAGTAAAAAAAAATAAAATAAATCACTGTAAACATTTCATTTTCCACTTTACTGCCTTTATGAAGACAAACCTTTTGTACTGGGAGTGTTAGTGGCGCTGCACATCTATCTTTTAAAGATGTCAGTTTTACAAAAGGCCGTTGACGTGTTTTAAACTCCAATAGTAATGTCTTGGCACACTTTTTTGGCGGAGGACATTCGGCGAAATAATGGATAAATCACAGCAAGTCTAAAGGGCCCAGTGACCAGACAAAATCAAATATGCAATCAGCGCGAGCCTTTGATGCAATGGCTTTAGCTAATTACTTCATTAAGGGGAAGACATAACTTTTGCCCTGGGGTTGCCAATTAATGTGAACCCTGGAACCAAATGTGTTATGGGTGCTTTTCTTACGTAGCAACGATAAACTATAAATTGTGAGTCCAATTAATTTAGGATTGGTGTAATTAAGCTTTGGGAACTGAACGCTGCTGCACCTATTGCTCCTCGGGGAGTAGTGTCTGGACATTTCCACAGTAAATAATGCTCCCACTCTTCACTTTCCACCTTGAAAACGCTCTAAAGAACTCATTAAAACATGTCGCTCTCATCAACCACTTTTGGGATACGGGTGCCTTAATGTTGCCTTATGACCAGCTGGGGTCCAGCCTGGAGCATTTAAGGTTATTTCCACAGTATAACAGACGGCAGGTTGCGGGAGTCACCATCAGGGCATATTCACAGCTGCCATCCCAGGGGTGTTGTTGCTGCGCTGCGTAATTGGATATTTGTCTTAAAATCAGGCTGTCTGTTTTGGCTTCACAGCTGAACCTAACTGACACTGTGTTAGGTTTATATGTACAGATCCTGATCGCATTTATAGCCTCAAAGGGCTCCACAATGGCCTGTTGTTATCCAATAAAAACTGCTCGTGTAAAGGTGGCGATAACAGCTTTGCATATTTGTCCTATGTGAACAGTTGTTTACAGGGGAGCGGACTTCCTGTCTTTCTGGCAGCAAGAGAGAATGTGTTTCTCTCTGGCTGCTCGGATCGAACACAGTTGACCCTTCCTGACATGGTTCAATTTTCTAAACACTTCTGGTCAGTCAATACCCTGATGCCCGATAAAAAGGTGACTAAAATGCAGTGTATGTTTAAAGGTTAAAGTCTCATATCAGTGGTCAGCCTACATCTTTAACATCCTGCTTGAGACAGACAAGTAGCACTTTAAACTCCACTTGGACTAGTTAGACTTTGAGGGAAGGGACAGTGTTTACTCTTGATGCAATAAATAATTAATTCCCATTAATTTTTCTGCTTTCTTCTTTCCTTTGTGGCAAAGCGGGAACACACCAATAGCGTTATTTGTGAATACGCCTTAATTGCTGCTGGTCTCAGTGGGACAGCTAACTTGTTTCAATTTCAACACCACAGTTCTCTTTAGAGTTTTCTCTCTGCCAGTCCCGACAACACACCTTTTTTTTCTTCTCTTATATTATGTCGTCTAAAACGAGAACTAAAGTATTTTCTGACAAACAATCATCATTCCGAGAAAATGTAGAAAAATGGTTCTTTTGTTATTGGTTTGGCATTTTTTCAATGTTTCAGTTCATTTTCTTGACTGTAAATCGGGCAGTAACACATTATCCACCACAAACAAGACTGAGTGGTTTTCACCACATAGTGCAGCACAGTGTCTGCTACTCACCGTCCACGATTTTATTTGAGTGTCCAAATTGAGAGTGTGAAGCTGTCTCTTCATAGTGTCCCTCAAGATTCCAACAATGGAACAAAAGCAGTAGTGTTAATGGCATGCACACAACTGTCTGCTAAAAATCCTACAACCTAATGTGCTGCATTTTACAGACACAAAAACTGAATACACTTCTGATTATTTGTTTCAAGGGCAAGTTCAGTATTTTTCAACCTGGATCCCATTTTTCCATAACTCTGTTTTAATGGGAACAGCGATCTTGGAAACTGGTCCAGTATTGATTGAGCGCAGTGCAGCCAGCAGCAGCTAAACCGGCTGCGGTGAAAATGTATGCATGTACGTACCGCCAATTTATGTCCAATTAAAGTGCTTGTTTTTGCCACTGACGGGCTCAGGTTGTCATCTTAAGTGTCTGACAATGCAATGCAATTTTGTTAAACCCACCAGACTCCATTTAAATAAACAATAATTTCAGCATATTTTCACACCTAACTGGGTGAATTAAGGGTTTATGTCAACCAAATCTGAGCTGGTGACTGTGGAAACGGTAGGAAGCTAAACAGAGCTGAAGAATCACAATTTAAAGAAAATGTCTACTCTGTAGGGGTACTTTCTATAATGCTGTCAGACACTTAAGCTCAGTACAGACCAAATATTTGTGATGAGATGAAAACGTTTTAGAGCGCTACAGAGAAAAGTTGCAGCGGTGCGAACTGGCCATCTGAGCTCGACTCAAGCTGTCTGATGGTGTCACCTGCAACTCCACTGGTAGAACATAAAGTCAAAATGGCCGCAGACAGTCGCTTGCTGCGACAGGCGCTCCGTCCCCACTGAGCCCTCTGTTTCCATTCTCACGATGTGCTGGTGTCGGACTGAGGGTCACTCCGGCTGCTGGCTGTATGTGCTTATGCCCCCCACACACAAACATTCTCATTGACTGGTTAATTGATCCTGGTTATTTATATTATTGTGGCGTATTTACTCTGAATCCAGTCCATCTGATGCTTGTTTGTTTCTGTTTTGCGCTGTGTCATCACTACTACAAATGCAGCTGTAGCCAGTATCTCACTATCACTATATTTTAAGAAGCTACAAATTATATTCAGCCACAAAATAAGCCTGAAAAGCTGGAGATCAGAGCAGAAGTACAGAGAGTTGTTGCATAGAGATGATACACCATCTCACCTAGTGGTGTGAACCGACAGGTTTTAAGAACGTTGCAGAACGGTGCATCTCAAGTAGTTACATGTTTCAACTTGTCTCATTGTGAATCTTTGGTCTGAGCTGGGCATTAGATTAATCTGAGCCTGTCAATGGCAAAAACAAGCACTTTTAGCTGACATACATTGATAGTGCGAACATGCCTTGAGTGTTTACATTGTCGGCCCACTTCAAAACGGAATCATGGGAAAACAGGGTCCAGGTTAATAAAAATACTGAACATACGTACCTTTCGAGAGGGATACACTCCAAATTTTGGATGATACCTAGCTCTTGCTCCCATGGTCTGAATGCATGCATGGATGCCCTTTGGACATAATGAACATAATGTCATGATTCAATTAATGTCTGAAATATAACAGTACAGTAAACTGAGTGTCTCTTATAGAGGGAGTGCGGGAGCTTGACTGAGTAAACGAGGTAGTGACCTCAGACACAGCAGCACACGTGATTACACTCCATTCAAGCACTAAACTTAAACCTTGGCTGACAATGCTTGACCCTAACACAACACTCTCATCCCCACCACAAATTACTGCTACATTGTTAAGCACATTTAAAATGCAGTCACTTAAAAATGTACAAGCAACACAGAGGCCTGGCATTGTAACACTTGGAAGTACAGAGCAACCAGGCAGATAATCATATCATTTCACTGGTTCAGTGAATGGATTGGGAACAACAACATATGTCTTTTTTTTTTTTTTTCCTGCCAAGTTAAGGTTGAGCAGTCAAGTAAGGTTTAGATGTGTGATCGGAGAAAAACACCTAAGTGTAGCACACACACACACACACACACACACACACACACACACATAAAAGACATAGCAACAACTAACATTTTTAAACTCAGATGTGTTGCTGTGTGCTGAATTACTCATCAGAGCTGCGAGTAAATCTTCCGCCAAAAACCTTTGCCACCCAGATGAGCCAGAGGTTTGAGGTAATTGGCTGGAAATGGTAAAGCAAAGAATTTCTGGATTATTTGCCATGGTAACAGTTGTCTCGTCTCTTCAGCCAACACTGTTGTGCAACTTTAGTCTCCACAGGTTTCCTCTTTATTGCGGCCCCTCTTGCCAGAATTAATTCACTGGAGCAAGAACTGAATTCTAAACTGAATGAGGTGTGTTGATATGAATTTATATGCTGCGGGCAAAGCTGTGAAGTTGTGCTTTAAGAGCATTTGGGCAGCACTTCATTTGACAGCACAGTAATTACAAAGAACGTACTACTTAATGAACAGTCAATGGCCGTATAAAAGACAATGGCGATTGCAGCAGGGAATTATGTAATTACAACAGCGAGATGATTATTACCAATTTTTACAAAAAGTGAATGACCTGTTTTTGATGCACAGTAATATGTAGAGCAATTACAAATAAACAAGTAGCACGTGTAATTAGTGTCTATGTGATTACCACTACCACAAAAGTAATTACCTAATGAAATGTTAGAGTACAAGTAATAATCAGTAATAGGTAAGGGGATAAGTTGGTATCTATTAGAGACAGTATAATGAAGCATATTAATCAGACTATAAAACTACTGCAGCACAACAGAGTATGGGTAAAGTCAGGTTAAGTGAAACTGTAGTAAATACACGTATTGTTATGAATGTATTTTTGGGGACCCCACAGTGACAATGTCAGAGACCTGAGGTTTTCAAGAGTCCACACTGAGAGGGAGATCGTTATACGAGATCAGCAGGAGGCATGAGCCGAGGGGAGGGGGGGGGGTGCAAAGTGCCAAATCATCCTCCATTTGAGGCAGAGCCACATCCTCCCCTTCATTTTCTCCTCTCCCCGTCCCACCAAAAGTAAAGCTCCCCTCTGGAGAGAGAACGGATGGCTCCTTCTGCTCCATTAATCTAATGACAATGCCCCGTGACTAAGACCAGCTTAGCAGGCATTGCTCATCCCCATTGGCTCCTCTTTCACTTAGCATGCCATCTATGCATGAATGCAACAGGGGCAACGACAGCAAAGGAGGAGGAGAAAGAAAATAAAGAGAGACGGAGTCGCTGCAAACAATGGCCAGATTATATTGCACTGGTGTCCATGGTTACCGAAGGATGTCACATTCCATATCGATAAAGGGTTTGATGGAGTGTATTTAGAAAGCTGTCAAAATAGTGTTGAGACAAGTTCTCAGATTTCCCAGAACTTGCATCTGTGATTGTCAGTGTACTGCGTCGACGTAGAGAGGGGAAAGGAACGTAACGTTGCCCTCAACACATAATTTGTTACATGCATAAAATCAGACATAAAATTAACGAATTCATAAAATCTGAAAGGGCCACTTCACATAAATTGGTGATTTTTGTATTGTCTACAAAGCCATTGGACATCTAGGAGCCATGCCGGCTATGTAAACCCAAAGAAAACGGTGACAGATCTCAATAGGTTGGTCACAATCTGGCTTTATCATTTACGCAAAACACCCTAGCTCTTCATCAACTAGCAATTAAAGCCTCCACAGCCCAAATTGTGTCCTTGCTGCTACTATAACCAGCAACATGAACAAGTATGTGCTGAAGTTGTCAGAGCAACAGTTCACGTGCCCTATTTGGCTGCGCTGCCCCTCTGGAGGAAAAAAAATAATGTTTTATTTTTGCTTTTGTGAAAGAGAAATACCAGTGAACCACAATCATTAAAGTTAGACCAAATTGTGAGAAAATAAACAAACATAAAAAAGCCAATAGAACAGAAGGTGAAACAAAGGGATGCCCTCTGACCCCTGTCATGTGATGTGGAAATGAGTAACAACAAATGCTATGAGCACTGAGATGCCCGGTGAATAAAAGTCTCCAGATATGCCTCCAAAGAATGTGAAGCTTGTTAAGTTTACATCATGTTGGGAAATATAGCCTCATTAGTGCTATAATGATCCTACTGTAGCTATCTGGCTAACATATAGCGTTAGTGATAGTGTTGTGAATGACTAAAATTCAGCGTAAGTTCAATCAGGAAGACTTTCTTTGCGCTCATCCATTTACAACTCACTCCCTCCCACTCCCAGTGCTTCCTCTAATCAGCTGACTATGGGTGTTCACTCACTCAGTTATCCAATCAAACTTTGCTCTCTCTGGTGCTGTCAGCTGACCTTTTAGGCAGAACTGTTGCGCCCTCCTCCACCTCATTCACCTCCGGAGCCCAGGACAAGCTCAATAGAAGCTCATTCCTCTACTCATCCACATTGTTAGCACTCTTCTGCACATCTTCTTCACACCTCTACCACCACCAGCGTATACACCCCAGGGGGGTTTGCTGTTCGACTATGGATTCATCCCCCTCCTTTAATCATATTATCTTGATGGTGTCTAATCGCCAAAGACTTTTCACATTTTAGTCTCTTTTGACTGAAACAGCTCTGGTAAAATATGAAAATATATTAATGATGTCCTATATTGAGGGAGAGTAATTATACGCACATCATGAAAATACAAGGCTATCAACAAACAGCGTGAAATAAGAAGAAGCAACGCCCACACACTCACTTAATACCACAGAAGTTTAACAAAAAATGATCAGCTCACTTTGTTTGAAACACTCTAAAGTAAGGTAAGCATAGTATTGCCATCATTTGGTTGATCTTTAAAGAATTATTCAGCTTAATGTAGACAGATGGTATAAATACAGTAAAAAAGGTGCACTTTCAAACTAACCAGGTTTTCTTTGGACTTGGCACTGTGATAACTCCACTGAAACATGATGACATTTTATTTCTGTAGTTAATGCACACTAACAATGTGCAGCTTTTTTTTTTTTTTTTTTTTTTTTTTTTACATTTCATTTATCTTCCAAATTTAAAAGGATATACAGATTTAAAATTGACTTGCTGTTTGTTAAAGGACCACATTTTACACCATTCAGATCAGTCACGATCCTGACTGTAACCACTCTGTATCTCAGAGAAAGTGAACGGGACAAAATGTGCGTTATTACCACTTTTCTTACAGAACAAATGCATAAAACTACGATCTTGTTTTGCAGCAGTGCTATAACAGTCAATGCTACAGTCTAGACAGAAGAACAAATCACTAGTTATACAAGATGCACTTGTGACATCGTTGTGGCGCTGCCTCAAGTTGAATTCGGACTTTGGACGGCTATGATGCACTTTTAGTTCAGCCCTGTGGAGTAGGTAGTAGAAACATCCCCTTCCATCTGCTCTGTGGTGTATGTGTTGCTTGCTGATGTCCGCAGGAGCTCAGGCTCTGTTTGTTAGCGCGGCGTCTCATAGGAGAGATGTCTGCTTCAGCCTAACCTCGGGGAAATAGCGACCAGAAGTTGGCTGTCAAATAGCAGAGCTGCTGGCCCAGAATAGCACGAGGTCAGTGTGAAAAAATAGGCCTCCCACACAACAAGAGCAGACAGGGCTTCTTAACTAAATGTGTGACATTCTGAGTCAAGCTAACTGCCAAATATTCGTCCCCACATTAAGAGTTGATGTAGCAGATCTGTTTGGGTGTGACTTTGCCACATAAACCCGTGGCACTGACTGAAGTTATCAATGACAGTATGTGGTTCTCTCACCCCTGGGGTCGAGGCAATTAAACTTTATTTGTATAACCTTAAATTATAGGCTGAAATATTTGACATCCAGAGCATTAGCATAGCAGCAAACCACCATTTTCTGTGTAAAATGTAGTGGAGTAATGGAGCAGAGAATGTAGTCACGCTACCTCTGTGTGTGTCGTAATCTGAGCTTCTTCTTTTGTTGTTATGGAAGATGGTCTGGCCACACCTGCATGTGAGTCCCTGTGTGTGTATCCCACTGGCTAGCTAACTGCTGCCATTTTCTACTGTGCTCATTCTACTTTCACTCTGTCAGCACTGTTGCTGTTGTTAGCACTGTTCATGCTATTAGCACCGTTAGCTGCTAGCCGCCATCTCCATGTTGAGCACCATGTGCAGGCAATCCTAGCTCAGCCTCTGAGTCACACAAATGCTCTCATATGCACTTCAGTACAGTCCAGCTCATGTGCAGTTCCTTTAACGTTACAAAAGCCTCACGAGGCTTACATTATGAAACATGTAATGGAAATGACACTCTGGAACCTTCTGTGAGAAATAATCAAAAAAGAAAATGTGAAAAGCTGATTTAAGACGCTTTTTCCTCCCTCTTTATGATCAATATGAATAAAATAGACTGTGTGAGAGGAGGCAGACTACCACTCTTCAGCTTGTCGTTTTTTGAAATTAAAAGTTGGGGCCTTATTGTCCTCAGGGTTTTAGGATGCTATGTCTGGCTGCTATCTAGCAAAGCAAAAAAAAGGTCCTGAAAATAAAACAATACAACAAAACAGATGAACAGCCTGAGATGTCTTACGAAAAATAAGTGCGATTTCAACAGTCCGCCTCTGTATTTCCACATTCAGTCAGTCTGCGTCTCACTGTCATTACATGTGCATTTATGCAAACATTTCCTGATACAGATTCTTTTGAACTGAAGCTGCTGACTGACAATATTTTGCACAATGTTCAATATCTTTCAACATGGTCACAGTAAGTTTTTATTCTTATATCAGAGAGCTGTGTTCTCATCAGGCTGGAAAAGCCTCTGAAGCAGAATTTTAAAGGAGGCGACACATTGTTTAACTTGCTCCTGAAACCTGGCACCTCTCAGTCTAATCATCTAGTGGGCTGGATTGGACCCTTTGGTAGGCCGGTTCTGGCCCACGGGCCGTATGTTTGATACCCCTGCTGTAAGCGGTGTCTGTATGCATCTGTATTTATATGTATTTGAGGGCCTTAACTGAACCTTTTATGCATCTAATGTCCTTTTTGTCCTTCCTCACCTCAAAGCTGTCCAGTAATTAAAGACAAAATCAATCAATATAAATGTCTTTTTTTTTTGGGATAAAGTTAATATTATGGAATTGAAGCAAAGTTGGCATCCTCAAAAAAGCTTTAACCACAAAAGCAGGGTTCATTTTGAAACAAAATGTGGTCCCAAATAATCCCTGGATCCCAATGAAGGATGTGAAACACCCCTGGATCACTTAGAACACCTTCTTGCTTATTCCAGCATTGTTTTGGGGTAAAAATGTTCCCACCTCGATGACTCAGTCTTGATTGAGTGTTCTTCTGCTTTATTACCCAGGGGGATGTTTGTTGCCATGGTGACTGAGAAAGCAGGGGCTGACACAGTATTTCATTACTGACCGAACAAAGAGCAAAATGAAACATAATTTGCCATTCTGAAAGACAGACAAGGGAGGATTAAAAGTTTTTACCTTGCCGTGTCATTTCCCTGTTATTGCAGGTACAGTAATAATGAGCTGAAAAAGCCGTTACAATCGAAGTTGCTTTGCTTCTTCTTTTTTTAAACGTCAGCAACTGTTGATTTTACCAGATGCAGGCACATTTACAGACGCATCAAAATGTGGAATATGTGCATCTTGCTAGTTGTAGATGTGACAGTCCACGAGGAAGTAGAACTAGTATAATTTTACATTACAAAAATGCACCCACTAGCTACCTCACTTCATTTCTAATATTTGAATGTACGGGTTAATCGATACAATAAAAAAATAAGATGACCTTGAACTTGCAAATATTTCTTGCTGCTCCAACATTTGAGGGGTGAATGCCTGTATCCACCTAGCACTCTCGGCCATAAAAAGTGTCTTTACAGAAATACAGGCAGTGGTGACTTTTTGTTGTGCAAGGAAAGTTTTCACCTTGGCTTTTATAATGGCGAACGACTACTATTATGTTTTTGCTAGCGCTCCATCCAGCCCACTGTAAAATCCAAACAGCATACACTTATTTGTATGCATCCTTAGATACATGAGAAGAAAACAGGTACAATTAGAAAACATATTCATAATGATATGATGATGGACGACGGTGGAAATCTTTCACGTACACGTTAGTCTTCACATATACTGGTGAAAAGAAGAATACACACAAGCAGTGCTGGGGGTAATATATTACAGTAACAGATTATGTTCTAGCAGTGACAACGTTATATCCTCCTGAGTACTGAGCTTTTGTTTGGCATGCATTTTTAATTTTTCCTCGCTATTTGGGGTCAGTAGGACCCAATAAGTAGAAAAAAAACAACACTGTGAACGATAATTAAGTCCCGATGTCTTCAAAGGAGACAACAATAAAGTCTTAATGTCTTCAAATGAGTACTTCCCAATTAACAGCATCTCAGCTTGTTGCTGTTGCTAAAATTGGTCAAATGTGTTGCCATATTAAACTACGAACATTATTAATCACAAATGAACAAGTTTCAACCATATAATGTGATCAGGTTTTGGACCTTGTCCACTTTTGTTTCGGGATCGGGTGCAGACTGATGTGGCAGAGATGGCCACCATCTTGTTTTTACATGGATTAGTGTATTGTGCTCTCACTACCACTAGATGGCACAAAAAAGTGTCCACGAACAAGGACAACAGGTCTTAGTTAAGTAGAATGAAGTATAAGGTCAAGTAAACCCAAAATGCGAAGTCCTAAGGACACAGGGTCTCAGGAGGATATAGCTTGTTACCAGCAGGATGTGGGGCAATATTATTACATTTACAATGTGACTTAATGTGTTACTACCCGAAATCGAATGTTTATTTCTTTCATTTTTCATTAACCCACGCTGATCTGCACCAATCCATCGGTTTGTCTTTGTCATTACAGACTACATTATAGACTGTCGGCACATATGTGTGTTTCCATTTGTATATATCTACAATGTAGGTTCTCATTCTGTGTTTGCATCCTAAGGCTGCTTGAAAGCAGTGGGGATAAGGAGCTGGCCTACTGCTTTGTTTTTCCTCATCCCAGTGATGGGCACATCTGGGTGATGCTATCGAATGTGCATTAGTATATTGGCTATTTTAAAGTTTTCTTATATTCAGACAGACAAGATGCAAGGAGATGTGTTTTACCTGCTTATTGTATAGTATATTGGATGTTTTCTCTATTCACATCCTCTACAATAGCAGAGCAACGCTGGCACATCATTCTGCTCTGCATAACTCTCTCTCAGGTGAGGCTGTAGCTGACCAGCACACCAGGAACCGACAGCTGTATCTTCTAGCTCTGGTGTATTAATTTGTGCTTGCCATAGTGACTGTCTCACATGCCATTCCATTTGTTGTGCTACCCTCAGCATTTGTCTATTGTGTTTCATATGATAGGCCCACAAATATCGATCTGTATCACATAAATGATCAGACTCTCATCCTCTGCATGACCCTCCCTGTGTCAAGGGTCATTTGTTTGTTTTGGTCCAAGCCAGTGGTTCACGCGCCAATTCTGAATGGACTGCAAGTGGCTTGCAAACATTTGTAAAAAAAACAACAACAAAAAAACAACAACAAAACACACATCATTTTTAAGTACAGATTTTTTTTCTCATGAAGTGCCATTTTCTGCTGTAGAGTGAGTGACTAACCGACAGCTACTTGACAGAGTAGCTCAACAACATGGCCAAACGCACGTATGACACTGAATGTATTAAACTGTGGGACCACAAACTAATGACTAAGGAGAAATATACATCCTGTGGCTGGAGGAGTTGGGAACCACTGATCTAGGCAATTTCACGGTTGTATTTCATCACCTTATTATTAATATAAGCACAGGATTTCAATACAAAATGGTAACCACTGTGTGCTGATGCATGAATGCGGCCACACCTGTACACCACTGGATTTGAAATGGCCTGTAATAAACTGGAGCCTCTGTGCTTTGATGACCTGCTATGAAACATGAGCCTCATCCATTTATAATGCAGTCGCTCTTCTGAGGTCACCTTGGTGAAAGTAACGCAACAGTAGTGTTGTAAGTAACGCAGAGATTAATACTGTAAAGTAACTTGGTAATATGTGGTGTATTACATTTTGAGAGGAACGTGGCCAACACTGCGCACAAGTGAATCCATTCGCATGCAAGTGCTTGATTTCACTGGTGTGTAGGCGAGCAGTCGTGCAGTTTTGTATGCGAGAGAGAATTTAAGTCTGAGTAGCCTTAAAGCTTGGCAGATTACACAGTAGCCCGCGGCCAACATCACATCTGTGTGAAGCAGCTGTATGACACCCAGATGTATGCACTCACATGTCACCAAGTTACTCTTAATTTCCAAGTCGAATAGCTCTGTACAACATGTGAAACGACCCCCCCTGTGGCTGCCTGTGATGCAATGAGATCAGACCAATGAATGCATATGGATCAAATGAACCCCATATAACACACATTACACTCGCAACACACACTATATCACATCATACTATATGCACTCATTAATGCATATTAGAGCGCTCGCACACAAAAAAAGGACAGTTTGTACTAACAATATTAGATAGTCCAGTAAACTGTGTTTACTGCATGCATCCCGGGAAGCAGCGAGCTAATGTGGCTAACTCTGGGTGGTGTGGTCTGATGATCAGAGCAGCTAGCAGGAGGGTGATACATGCCTTGTGTGCCTCTGTGCGCACACATGCATTTGCATACTCGATGAATCAGATCAAAGATAGTGTGATGAGCGTGCCTGCCTCATGACTATGCAATGTTCTGTTTGCATACAAGTCCGTTTAGGCCCGGGCTGCACTGCCGTGTTTTCCCTCCGAGTTGCACCTTATCCAGGATATTCTCTTCACCTGTGACCTTTGCTAAACAAACCACAACTTATCTGGCTTAAAGTCTTGAGAGAAACTGGGAAATGGAGAGGCGAAAATAAATAGACAAAGCACAAAAAGTGCTGAGGAGAGAGATAAGGCTACGTTGGGTCAGAGAAGAGAGGAAATGAAATTAGGTATATGTCCTGTTTGTGCTTGGCTGGATTTATGTTCCTGGTTTATTTATTTAGTTTGAGTAAAAAAGCAGCGGCAGTAGCGGACATGTGGATGTGCTAAGAGCCGTGGTCATGAATTTCCCAGGCAAAAATAGGATATGACAGAACATGGACCCCAAAGCAGGTTAATATATGAATGAAGGCACAATGTCTGGGGACAAATTGCAGGTGGGATGTCAACTGCAAAACTAGGACAAATATGACAAGCGAGAAGGTGTCTGTTTATAGATGATATTGGATGTATAATGTAGTCACAGCGTCTGTATTTATGTGCAATCATTTTGAAGGTATATGACACAGGCTGCTTTATAGCTGAGTAGCTTTTAGAAGACTCGCTGTTACGTGAACCTCTTGTACTTTGAATATTTCATCATAAGGATGAGGAGAGAACTTTTCTACCTTAATGACCCCCCTTCCTGCCTGCTCCGTTTTTTAAAAAAAATTGTAACACCATCTTAATCATCTAAAAAGGAAGATCCCAATTATCTATAGTGCTCCTCGCTTGAGCAATGCCTCTCTGTTGGTGCCAAAATTCCCTTCCTCTCCAAACCTGTCACTCCACATTTGACAAGGAACAAATCCCTCTCTGCCCATCTACTCTATTGTCTCATGATTATTGAACAAATGCCAATGTGTGTTACTTGATATCTTCAAATTGCTATGGTGATTAGGGAGGGAATTGGGAAAGCGCTTTTCAATCCTAACTTGAACTCTGGGACACATTGGGTCTGATGCAGCAAGTGATACACACAAATGCTCTCTTGTTGTTGTTCATATTCGTGATTTGTTCTTATTTCGTTAGTACCTATTAATTCCTGGAATTCACTGATATTTTCTAAATTTTTTGCTCTCGGTAAGAGGACATTTTACAAGTGGTTAACGGCACTCTTAGAAAGACAAGAGTTCTCACAGTCCACAAAGAAACACAACACCTAGAAAAGCAATTCATATACATTAAACATAATACAAAAAAAGTCATGAGCATTGTACATAACGTTGGATATAGAAAGCACACAAACATATAGTTTTTAAAGTCACATGCATTGAAATTCGGGGACTTGCTTGAATTCAAAACAGTACAAATAATGTACAAAGCAAGAAATAAGCTACTTATGTGCAATATTCAAAAAATGATTTGTGACAAGTAAGAGTAAGAGGAAAATTAAATTGAAAAAAACACTGCGTTCGTACATCCTTGAAAAGTATGTGTATTTCTGGGTGTGTGCTGGATGTATGGAATGGAGTTAAAGGGAAGCACCACTAAAGCGTACTTTAAAAAGATATACAGACACAGTGTATATAGGAGGAATGCAGACGAAGAGGGGTGATGCTGATGGGTTGCTTTATCTATTTATCTGGGCTTGGTTGAGATAAGGTTTGTATATGTAATATCTAAGGCTATTGTTTATTTATCTGTATTAATGGTTGTAAATACGTTTGGGATAGTTGTTGATAATCTCCTTTTCAAATGAGATATGAATACTGACAAGGGGGTAGGATTATGTGAGTGTACACTTCTTCCTGCTCCTTTTTGAGCATGTCTGTTGATGTTTGGTTTGTTTTGCTTTAATTTTGCTCAAAATAAAGTCATTCATTAAATCTGAAGAACATAACAGAACACATGATATAATCAAATTTAGTTTCAGAATAATTATGTTTGGATTATTAAATTTGTGAGCTATAGAACCCAGCGACATTTGTATGTGGGGCCCATATGGGTCGTAAATGGACAGAAAAATGGGCCCTATGTGAGATTATCCATAGGGTCACCATTGGCCCTATGTCTATTGCCCACATGGGTGAGTGTACCCAAGTAGGCCCCAGATATGAAGGCCATACCCACTTAATACCTAAGTAGCCCTAGCAAAACCTATGTTGGGCCCACTTGGTTAAACCAAACCATGTGGACATTTGGAGCCATTATGGAGCCCATGGACAATCCCATATAGGGCCCTTTTTTAACCCATTTACAACGTACATTGGCCCCACATAGAAATGTTGGCTGGGAAATACTACTATACTTGGTCCATTGATCCCAATTACTGCTGATCAATGCTGGAATGTAACTAAGTGCATTTACTTAACTATTGTACAAATTTGAGGTATATTTTAATCTCATGCCACTTTCTACTTCTACTCCACCATACCTTAGAGGGAAATATTATACTTTTTACTCCAGTACAAATATTTAGTAACCCTACTTACAAGTTACTTTACAAATTAAGTACATTTACTACTTAACTAAGTGCTGTACTTAAGTACAAATTCGATGTAATTTTGCTGTACTTAAATCCTCTAATCTCATGCCATTTTTTATTTCTACTCCACAATTCAAATGGGATTATTTTACCCTTTACTCCACCACACTTCAGAGGGAAATATTGTACTTTTTATTCCAATATAATTATTTGGCAACTTAAGTTACAAGTTATTTTATAAATTAAGTAGATTCCTGTACAGTACTGTACTGTACATAAGTACAATCATGATGTACTTTTACATTACTTGAGTTTTCTAATCTCATGCCATTATGCTTCAGAGGGGAATATTTTGCCTTTTACTCCTCTACAAATATGTGATAACTTTAGTTGCAAGTTTACAAATTAACACTTTCAAAAGTGCAGCTGAAATGATTACTGGATTAATTAGAAATTTAATTGGCAACTATTTTAACAATCTTTTAATCCATTTTTCATGCAAAAACATTTCATGGTTACAGATTCTCAAATATGAGAAATTGCTGGTTTTCTTTTTAATTCTTCTAATTATTTTTGATTTATTTTGATTTGTGAATGTAAAACTTTCTGCATTGAAAACCTTTTAATTTTAAAACTCAAATATATTTCCTGAGTGTCCTTACATGCTTTTACTTTTAATATTCATATACATTTTCCTGATTGTCCTTACATAAATCAACTTAAGTAACAATTTTAATGCAGGACTTTTACTTGTAACAGAATATGTTTTACAGTGAGGTATTTGTACTTTTACTAAAGGATCTGAATACTTCCTCCACCCGTGCTGCTGACACGGCATTTACAGCATCACAAATGTTTTGCCATTGCTGGGTGTTGACTTTCTTTCTTTCAGATGCTCTGGAAAATCACAATCTACCTTTGTTTAAATTTAACACTATGTTGATTTCACTGCTGCTGAAGTGTTTCTTCCTCTTACAACCTTTTTGGTGTCTTCTCTCCAGTTCTTGGGCACATGCCAGAGTCTTTGCACACGGCACAACACCTGCCCTTATAGAGTGTAAAGAGGGTGTTACCTGTGCTGATAGGTTACTCATGATCAAGTGAGATTTAACATTCAGCACACCTCGTCAGAGCAGATTTAGATTGTAAGAACATGCATCAAGACTTAACTTCTTTTATTTTTTCCTCTTAACATAAATTTAAGAGAAAACGCAGGAGAAATGTATGGGGAAGTTGCTGCATGAGGCCCAGTGTGAGGTCACTTGACATGCAGAACACAGACTTCACCAGAGATTTCCGAGACTCATACATTCATATTTGTCTGATATAACTTTAATGTGATATTCTTTGTTTTTCTTGATTTCCTTCCATAGCAATTTTCTTTCCCTATTTCTTTCATTATGCCACTGAATAAAGCGAGGCGCAAGTTACAGTTGTTGCTCCTTTCACACTTATTAAGCGACACACTGCGAGGCAAATTTAGTTAATGTAGGGGCAGTCATGTTTCATAAGAAGCACATCATGGAGGTGTTGGGAATGATTATACCTCCACATATATTTTCCCGGAGGATCTAACCTGCAATATATTGTGCTTTACCTTTAATAAGCTATCTGGGGCAAAATCACAGGGTCCTGGTAGGTTTTTATTCTCTCACCTAATTAATCAGCTGTGGGTGGCGCCTGCCATTGCTAGCTTGCGTTATTCTGCATTTGTACTGTGGCAAAAAGCCGTGGCTCTAATTAGGAGAGATGATCTATTTTCCATAATGAGAATTGATGGCTTTTCTTCTGCACCACCAAACCTTCTTTCCAACTGAAGCCCCCATTCTCTCTTACTCCTCCACACAGACATAACTCAGAGGTGTGCAGAGAAAAGGACTAAATGAAGCACTATGTGATTAATGGACTTAATTTCCAGCAGATTTGACTTCACGGTGACAGCCCACTTCCCCTCGAAAGCTTTCTGATTATTAGATTTAAGCCTGTGTCAAAAAGTCAAACAGCTTACAGATGAATGTCTCACCCTGTCCCCTCCCGATCACCCACACAGTGTCTACCTGTCCCTCTCGCAAGCTTTTCATGAAATAAATGTATTGTTTTTGTCATTTTTATGTGTCGCACACAGCATGGGGTTTTCCATAGATAGCATTTGTGTCACATAATGATGCCAAGAGAACCATAAAAGAACAAATAAGTGCAAACATTAGGAAAATAGTCCTCCGACTGTGACGCTACTTAGTTTAAAATCAGAGACAATTTGCAGAATATTCTACAAAGCTGCTCCAGTGGAGGACAGATGCATTGTGCCTAAATTGCACCTTGTAAAACAGCGAACCCATATATACTATAATCTCGTCACCTCCCATGGGTGTCAGAGCCTCCTAATCTTTGAACACAAAGACAGCCCCTCTCTATGTGGCTTTGCAAGCCTGTGCTAATGCTGTGTAAACATTGCTGCTGCTGTTTGCCACTGATTTAGCACATGTTAATATTACATGAGACAGAGGGGGCCTTTGATGATGTAAGTGAACACTCAAACTAGGGCTTTCCACCTCAGGGAAGGGGAGAAGGGGCTGTGGAGCAGCTCCTTCGAGATTTCTTTCACTTCCGCATATGCAATCCTGCTTGGTAGGAGTTGAGTGGTACATTTTTCTGCAGTCGCATCACAGAGAAGAATTGTTCTAGTTTTAAATACCAGGACTGAGGCAAATGGTAATAATTAAATGTATAACATGAAACATACAGGGGCTGGCAAATGATATCTTCAGATTTTTTGTTAAAAATCCGGCAGCCATTGATGTGTTTGGTTGCTTTTTTTAAGGCATAATTAATAAAACGGCAGAGCGGCTACAGTAGCTTGTAGTTAAAAATCATAGATATGTCTACAGAGACTGCACCCAGTCCCTTACATCAGTGTTTCTAAACAGGAATCGACAATTTTGTTCACTCCAATGCACCTGGATGATATCAAATCAATGCCTACACAGGGCAAGTTGGGTCTTTTGACAGGAGAAACTATTTCCAAGAGCTGAGAAAGTCTGGCAGCAGCTAACGTTGGCTTTTGGAATAAGAGGGAAGATGGTAAACAATTATAGCTGGAAGCAGTGATTCGACCACTGGGCCATAGTGTAGGAAGTGTTCAGAATGCTGTGTTTTTAACCTTAACACTTTTTTCTTACACTATGCATGCTGATTTTTACATAAACACATTATTCATTTTAAGATACTGATAGTTGTTACGGGACACAGTTGCTGAGATTTTATTTTTTCCAGGGTTTAATCACCTTCTTAAACATCAACTTCAATGACTTCTGAGCATTTTCCAGGCCCAATTCCTTCACATCCGAGGAGCCAACAAGGCATAGTTTGAGATACAGATCCAGGTTAATTACTGCTACAACACTGAGAATTTTTCTAATGAGAACTAGCAGGCTTTACAGAGGCTCACAGGCAACAATTAAAAGAGACAGAGGCTTGTATGTGGGAGCACGTCTCAGTTGTGCTGTGCTACAGTGACGGCAGACTCAGAATCAAAAGAACTTCAAATTCTGTTCTTCCTCAAAATATATAATTTCAGGCACTTTCAATGACCTATTTCTCTTTATGTGTATTTTCAAAAACATTCAGCGTCTTGATAATTTGCCCCTTAAATTGACAAGCTTTCAAGATTTTGAGGAGTTGTGGGAACGCTGTCAGTCATGTGAAATCAGGATTGGCAAAATATACCTGAAATAAATAGTTTAAATTCTTCTTTTTTTTATAGCACAATATCACAAATCACAATCTGCCTCAGAGGGCTTTGCAACATACGACACCCTCTGTCCTTGGACACTAAGAGCGGATGACGAAATACTCCCCCATAAAACCTTTATCTCGGAAAAAATCCCTCCTCAGATAAACCCCCAACTGAGGAGGGGCCCCTCTCGCTCGATGGACGGATGTGCGATAGATGTTGCCTGCACAATATAAGCCAACATAATAACATTTCAGTGTAGACAATCTGTTGATATGTTTCTGTGTTCAAGTAGCTTTTCTCTGTATATAATATTACTATTAACATGAAATCGCTACAAATCTCCAATTCACTAAAATAAATCACAACTGTCTATCTACCATGTGTACCAAAATTATAAGAAAGATTTAGACCTGGGGCAAGATACATAAAACTCTGTAGATTCATGACTAAAACTGTGTGTATGCACACATTATTTTCATTTATAAAAGCATGCATAAGAATGATTTTGTTTGATAAATCTCGATCATTGTGGGGCTGGGTGAATGCACCCCATTTCCTCACCAAGTTCACCAGAAATGGAAACGTAAAAATGGTGTTAAACAAATACAAAAATATGTTTGCATATCGCGACTCATGCCTGCTCATTAGACCTGTCGATGAGAAATACAATACAGACGGTGCAATTACACCAACTGTGTTGCATCAGCAAGGTTCTCCAATAGTGCCAGAACAGCTGTCATTACGCATGACTGTGGATATCTGTAGCATCCGTACCAACGGACGCAAACCGCCATTGCAATAAAACCTCAATCATAATTATCATTAAACGTAGGAAGGATGATCAATGATTCATTTGCAGTAGTCATGTTGGAAGCTTCTTCACAAAGTGCTTCACAGGATAAAATTAAACACAGAAGTAAAATAAAAATAATGATGAAATTCATCACTTATAAATGATCTTGAATTAACTGTAGAGATGCGCCTTTGATTAACATTTTACAGAGCGTTGTGCAGTCTGCAAATAAAATAACACAATCAGTGGAATCGGCAAACAACCTAAAAACAACTGTCTCTAAACCCGTATTAAATATCCTTCTTATCATTTCAACCACAGGTATCTCAGCTAGAACTGTGCGTATGCCTGGTCTGAACAATGAGTGAGGTGCACACATTCTGCCTTTATAAATACTAGTTTGAAGAAAGGTGTAAGCATGGTTTTTGTGTGTTTATGCATCCAGCCCCAGATGTACTTACAGCCATAGAGGGAATGTTTAGGCATAAAACGGCAAAATCAACAAGCTGCTGTTTTCTTAAGTAAAATGAATGTTGCAGATTCTGAAACTGGGTTTAAAAAACCTTAACAATATGGGACCTGAAGTGGTATGCTATACATGGAAGTATTTGCCCTTAAATTCCCCCTGAGTTTCCCTCATAACTCACAAATTGAAAGTTGTTTTAAGCCGTGTGCAGCAATCTAAGCAACAGCACAGTCTTGGCTGTGACTTGCAGGATGCAGTGATCTCTATTTTCTTCTCCTCTGTTGCACTGGTGTGCTGGAACCAATTCCCCTGGTCTATCAGAAGCCTATGGCCAGTTTGTGTCTTCTGGGAGACGTCCTTCATTATTGCTGCACCAACCTCTGATAATCCCACACCTCCCACAGCCACCACTGGACAGCTCAGTGATGATGAAGCCCAGAAAACTGACTCCTTTGTTTGTGGCTCTTCACTCTCTAAGGTCTCTCTTTTCCTCCATCTTTCTCTGACTTCAACCATACACCACAACCACGCGTGTCAGCTTGCCAGCTGGCATCGTGTTACTCTATTTTTTTTTTTTTTCTATGCAAGTGCACAAAAAAGTACAAAAAGATGTGTGAGTATGCAAACTAGTGGATGCGTGCTCTATAACACACACACACTCACAGCACAATGTCATCAATAGAGCCGTATAAGGACGAGCGGGCACGAGAATGAGAAGATCAGTTTCAGGAGAGAGAACAGACTCTTGATGAGCCATTAACCTGCTGTCGGTGAGGTAAAATGGCTGTGGAACGTGGTTTAATTTACCCTTTTATAAAGAGGTCGTTGAATTGATGAGCCACAGGAAAAGAGTTACACCCCTGGTTTGGTGAATTAGCAATGCTGACGGTGAACAGGTTGAGTGAGGAACTGGAAGAGTAGTCAATATCTCCAATCAATCTAAGCTTTCAGAGAATCACTGCTACACTCGTGGTCAAATCTATAGGACTAATAATATGGATTTGGGCAGGCCTCTTGTGGAGGAATGCTCCAATTTGAAAAGGAAATCATTTGGAATTTCTTCTGAAGCACTCTTATTTGTTTGTTTTTTTTTTCAAGCAAAAGTTATTGGAAATGAAGATGTTATTTGACACAGTGGGCTAAATGATTTCCATTTTTGGAGAATGTTTTATTTCGTTGGCAAGAGCTTTCATTTATCTATCTTTGGGCTGGGCCTTCTCAGCATTGAGTTTAAGATCTCTCTTTAGAAATATCCATCAGTGGGTACAAAGAGTCAATTTTCACTTTGAAATAAGCTGCCAGAGATTTCTATGTGCTCTCCTCGCCGTCCATTACAGTAGCTCTATGGATGATAAATTTTAATAGACAAAAGATGGCTAGCGAAGGTCTCTCCATCAATGAAAAAGAGAGAAGAGAGAATTGAAAATTATGGCCTGTGCTGTGGGTACATGGTATTGCAGGTTGTCTGCTGATCCATTTCATGTGAATAGACCTTTATCCATGCCCACTCTGGCTCATAAAATTGAAATTAGACATGGGTGTTCAGGTAAGTAGGCAGATTTTTTTTAAATTGTCCTGATCATTTTATAGCTGGGGCGCAATAATGCGTCTTGCATTTGCAAATGACACACTGCTAAATACTGAATTGGTGACCCACAAACCTGCCTCATACACTCACTGCTGCCATCTTTGTGAGTATGTTATCAAATTTTCAGTTCCGCCAAGAAGAAAATGTTGGCGTTGTATATTTCTGCAAACAATGGATAATTTACATTTGAACATGACATAGTCTATAAACTGACTGTCATCAGGAGATGGAGGGGATAGTGGATGCTGTGTCACCAAGGTGATACGCCTGCCAAGCTGCTAATGTTTGAGTCAAACAAACAACATAACCAGTTGATTTTTAGCAGGTCATCACTGTGTTTCCAGTGGCTTTTTGGTGACCAAATGTGGGTACTTTGTAGTGACCCATTGCTGTGTTTGCTGTGGGAACAGTTCCAAAAAAAAAAAAAAAAAATTTCTCCACCAAAACGTCATTATGTTTTCTGCCACGATTGTGTCAGCAACAACAACAAAGCCAAACATGATCTTTTCCAAATAATAACCAAGTTCATTTTGTATCTAACCCTAACCACATATTAACGCCAGTGTTGTTTCATCATATCCGCTGCATATCAGTGTACAATGCTGACATTTATTCTGGCTATTGGGACGGAAACTGTACATATACTGTAAGCAGTTTGTTTATCGCTTTGAAACCTGCTGTGTTCAGACGCCCTTCAAAAGTATTTAAACCTTTGAATCCTGAGCGAGTTGGTTTGATTTCTTTCAAAAAACAAGGGGAAAAACAATTAGCAACTTGGCAAGAAATTTTCTGCAAACTGCAAGAAGTAAGTAGATTTGTAAATTATTTTTTTAAAAAGCTGAAAAAAAAGTGCAAAAAACTGTATTTATAAATATCATAAATAAGATAATTAAGATTATGTTATACATTTGCCATTAATTTTAAGTACTTTTTGAGGTCACTGCCTTGTTTGATTTATTTTTTTATTTTGCTATTTTTGCATTTTTTTTTTTCTAGATTTCTTGCTATTTTTTGGGGGGCAATTTATTCCTCAGTTTCTCATCACCTTCTTCCCATGTTTTTGAAAGAAATCGAGCCACTTTGCCCAGGTTTCAAAGGTTTAAAGCATGTAGGAGTTTAAACATTTAGGACCTTAACATTTCTGACTTTGGTGAAACCTAATGTCAGTGACAAAAAAAGAAAGAACCCAACAGCTTTGCATGTCCTCATCCACTAAGAGGCAAAGCATCTGGGCACTACTCCGTTCTGAGTACGCTGCCTCTTAACATCAGAGCTTCAGAAACCTTTTAGACAAATATCACAATGTTAACACAGTAATGTGGAATATGATATCACTAAGGGGCTGAAGAGTATCTGTATGTTCACTGGATGCTTATGTGAGAAGGTTAGAGTGCTCTAATGCGTTCTATGTTCTTAACTGAGAATAAATAAAGACAGACATTAATTGAGGCTTCATAGCGTGCAAGAACAGAGCAGAACAGAAGGTTTTGGCATGATGGGTAATAACTCCTGTGACAGCCTGCTTCACATTCCCATTTGAGAGTTCGCACTTCCTGCTCCCCCACTATGCTGCAAGAACAGAAAATAGGAAGTGATCTATATGAGGAAGGGCACACACCCAGGGATTATCATCATTATTACTTTTGATATATCAAGATTAGATGAGATCAATTATGAAGGAAACATACTGAATCATTGAGCTCAGAGATAACGTATATGCCCTTTACAGAATCAATAGCAAACCGTGGTTCATATTTGATTGGAGTATGAACAAGAAAACAAATAGTGCATATAATTGTGTCCAATGTGATGTTCTTTAAAGATGTCTGTTCAAACACACACCCACGTTTTCCATGCTATTCTAATCAGGCAAGAGCACAACTACAAAGTAGCTGCGTTGCCTAGTTGCGAGGTATTGTTTGCAGCCCTTTCCCCATTGATTAATCTATAATAGAGGTCAAACACAATAGTGCAAATTTAATATGATGTTCTGAATCGTTCGACAACATGGCATCAAGTTCAAGGTCAGCGTCCAATCATTTCTTTACCAGATATTCAGAAATGATTTTGTCCTCCGAACGCATACTGAACATTAATCATCTCGTGACTAATGAGATAAAATCGGTTATACGTACAGTCTCTACATTAGAGACGAAATGGGACGTGTCTTAACACATCCTGCACCTTGGAATGCTGTATTGTTCACATCCTGGAGAAATGAAGATGATACATGAATCAGAGGCAAAAAGGCATTATGGGACATCAAAAGTGATATGACTAAGCCCCCATGGGCACATGACATAATTAAGGATTTATGCTGGGCTATATATCATATTACCATAGGAAGTCTATGTTCACAGAAGCATGGTGCAATGTCAAGTCTTATTCCTCTTTTGCTTTCTCTTTTGTCGCACTTAATCTCGTGTAATCCACTTAGTGTCATATCTGAATAACATGACAGGAATTCCTCCGCTCCTTGTCGAGTAACACCTTTACAGAAGCTTTCCCAGCTCTTAGCAGGGCTGCTGACGTTTTTGTCTCAAAGCTAAGCTTATCTCCACGGCAATTTGTTTAGGCAAGGTTTGGTAAAATGTGTCACACAAACATTGCCACCAATGCATGCATTCTGTTAGAGATAATGGGCCCTTGAGTTGACTCCCCTAAGCCTGGAGGGGATGGTCGGGGGCAGTCTTTTCTGAATACATTCTTGATGCCGATGTAATTTCCATTTGTTTATCTCTCTTTTCCCCTTTTAGGGACAGTGGAGATGTAACACAGAGAATATAAATGTCAGCTTGAGGTTAAAAGATTGGTTGATTGCATCCTAGGGCACAGCTGTAATTCTTCAGAAAAAGGGCTGATGACCAATTCGCCTCCGAGACACATTGAGTGACTCACAGGGGAATTAACAAAGAAGCCAAGAGGAAAATAAAAGCCAAATGTCAGTGTATATAATTAGAATAACAGTTCCACAAATTATGCACGTACAGTACAGTATGCATGTTTTTTTTAAGATGAGGGGTTTTTTTTTTGTACTGAATTTTGCTGGTATAAAACTGCTGTTCGAATATCAATTGGTGACGGTTATCCAATATTTGAAGGGGCCACAATAAAACATTCAGTGTCATCTTGCAACCCCCTGCAGAAGGACAATTCATGCTGCTATTTGTGGCTATATTGAATTTACATTACCTTTTAAGCTCACAAGCAGGAAGGCACTTAGTGTACACTGTAATGTAATACTGAAACCTCACAAGCAATGTGGGATACTAATGGTGTCAGGTACTGAGATCCTACTTAAGTGTAAGCGCCAATATATTCATGTAAATATTCTCCATTATAAGTAAAAGTTCTGCATTCAAGTCAAAGTACAGAAGTACGATCAGCATTAGAATATTATACCGATGCAACAATGTGCATGTATTTTTTTGCCGCTGAATGAGGTGGAACAACTTTATCTAATCCAGTGGTTTCCAAACTACAAGTCTCTTCTAAAAGGTCATATGATAAATCTGGGGCGTCATGAAACAATTATTGAGGTGGGAAATGAGAAAAAAGAAGGTTATGCCACAAAAAAAAAAGCATACATTTTTAGGCTTTTTCTCCTATGGAAATTTCGACAGCTTTACTTCTGTGAGCTCGGACACTTAAACGTTAAATTCATGTGATAAAGGTTGCACAAGCCAGAAAGGTTAGGAACTATTAGTTTGAGAAACCATAAGCGTTTCCCATTGGTATTATTATTTGCACTGCTGTTGCCAGGGCAGTTGGATCACTTTATGTTTTCCTTAGAGCCTAGCAGCTACCACAGTTTACTTACTTCGATTGTTCCACCCACCATCCACCATTAATGCTAACTTACACTGACACTCTATGGCGCTGGGGACAGCTACCTATAGCTACCAAGGAGAATAAAAGAGCTGTCCTTGTCCTGTTTTGGTTGCACAATGATTGACATGCTTCCTTTGTGGTTTAAATCGAGCCTTCATTTTCCTTGGAGATTGTACCTGATGGCAGATAGAACTACAAGATGAAGATAAGCGAGGCTTATGGGAGACCACTTCAAACGCTGTTGATGTTATTATTCTACGCTGTTTAACAAACCTATGGAATCTGCTTATGTGCGGTATCACTTGCACTAAGTTTGTTTGAGTAGGCTTCATCTCATGTCTTGAGTACGGAGAACCTACATTTAACAGCTATGACACACTAAAACTTATTAGGCAAAGAATGCCTAACAATTTTCAATATATTACACAAATAATTAGAAAGAGTGAGTAATGTTAACTCTTGACCCCAGCTGGCCAACGGATTCAAACCCAGAATTCTCCAGCTGAGAAGTGACAGTGCTAACCACTGTTCCACCTTGCCACTCAGGGATTAAACTGATCATGTCAGTTTTTTTTAAATTGACCAAGTGACCACACTACACTCAACTGATTAGTTTCCAAGAGACGGATATGTTGTTTGAATGCAGCTCAACACGATCCAGCAGTCCAGGGATGATTTTTTATGTTGCAGTTGTTACTGTTAAGAAATAGGTAGAGTAGACATAATTTACCCATCATCAATTATTTTACTTGCTGACTAATATACTTAATTAAATTTAAAAGATATGCATGGGTTTTATTTGCCCTTCAAAATCCTTTTTTACAGTGTACCGCAGCATTGCTGAATAGGACACTGGAGAAAAATACCTGATTACAGTTTAAGTAGGTGCTACCTTGCAGTGGCAATCTCCCATTGACTGGGACCTACTGGTTGTGACCTGTAGCAGCATTGATCAGATTACCGTACATCAAGGTTTCATCACGTTAATGCCACCTTTAATACACTGCTGTCAGTAATGACTGCTGAGGGGGAAGATTTGTGACATCAGCTGGTGGATCGATTGAGTTTGTTTTCCTCATAGTATTGCCAGTCCTAGCAGGTTTAGCAAATCCTTAGCACTCAGGAGTGAATTTGTTTGGCTAGGGAAACTTTCTTCTGCTTCCTCTTACGTCGTTTTAATATGTAATTGATAAAGACAAATCTGCCTACAATTTTGTGTTTGGTTGAAAAATAGCAACTTGCCTTTGGCATTCAAGGTGGGGAAATTTGTAGTTTAACTTGGAGAGCAACATTTGTGGTCTATTTTTAGATGTTGAAGTGATTATGTTGATTTTTTTTTTCAATACATTCCTCTATATTTAACTCTCTCTTTGCGTTTTATTGTGAATACAAAAATGCTATCTCTATGTATGTTGGCAGTTTGGAATGACAAAAGTTTTGTGCACAGGTTGTCGAACAAGTCGCATATTTGTTTGTTTTCATCAACATTCTACTGGTAATCTGAGAAATTTTGAGGAAACAGAAAGAGAATTGATGGATTAATGATGTATTTAACCTATTAAATGTTTACATGAATTGAATGAAGTCCACCTTAAAATAACTCTCACCTTAAAAACCCTTGGGTCTGTGTTTGTTGTACAGGCCACATGCAATCATTACTTTGCACTTCTGTACCAATCACACACTGATGGTGTGGTGAGTCACTTGAGCCAGTCCAAATGAAATCAGCTCAAGTTACTGTCATATTTTCAGTGTTTTGGTTTGGCTCCTGCAGTTTCAGGCTGAGATGAGATCTTGGTATCAAAGATCACCACATTTTGCTACTTCAAGCACCTTAATTGCCTTCATGAGCTGTGTGTCACAGCTGCTGCTGAAACTGCTACTGTTGACCAGGTTGGTAAGTGGGCAAAATCAGCAAGCCCCACTACAATAATATGACTTCCTGTTGTTGTAATAACACCAGCAGGCAGCTGTCCCTTTCACCTCATGCAGTCTCTTTGCCTCATTTCTCTTCCTCTAAACCCCCCATTCAACTCTTCTGCACGCCTCACAGAGCCCATCTTTACCTGGTACTGGCATGCATTTGGGTGATCTGAACACAAGTGGACAGCCGAAACACAAGGCTGTTCAAGCCTGTGTCTATCCTGTGCCTCCTGCTGACCACTTGTGTTCAGATTTCAAGACTGCCTATGTTAGCTGCTCGCTAGCATGCTCAATAGGTGGTTGTGTCAGTGCAGCTGGAGATACCCAAGCCCAAGGAACAGTGCTGGGTCTTGAAATAAATTACCACCAGTGAAAGTACACTGCCCGGGTCACATACTATAAAGGGGCCAAAAAAGACTTTATTCCCATTGATTTACACCGTGGAAGAGAAGTCTTTAAATCAATGGATATTTTTTCAAGTGTCCGAACCCACGTAAAATGACTTGTTTCACTATGAGGATTTCAAGCTATCGGTCGGAAGTCTTTAGCAGAGCACTGAACCGGAATTTGGCCGCTCAGTATCAGTATCTCACTCAGTGGAAATCCACTAGGGTTTCCCGCGCAGGTTCGAATCCTGCCAACAATGCCAAAATATGTTGTCACATAAACAAGACAAGTCTCAGACACTCAGTCGCACATTTGAGGGTTTACTCGCAAGAAAGTCAACAAATTAGTAAATTTGTAGTGTCCGACAAACAATCAGTATCAGTTGTACACATTAAAGGTGTTTCCTGCTACATAAACTATTGTTTTCCCATTATTCAGACAAACCAGCTGCTAGAACAATTGCTTCTCCGCACATAATTTGGCCTGAATCAACGCTGGATCACTGAGCTTAAGTCACGTCAGGGTAATAAGTTTATGTCAGATCACATACACTATATATTCTTTTCTTAAGTCTTGTTTATGCTACAACATCAGCTGCCGTAAGTCTCTAGTGCACTTGCGCTACTGGCCCCAAGATGTGGAAGACCTTTGTAATTTCATACCATGGGAATGAAGCGTTTTTGGCTTCATGTGCCACTTAGCAACTTACATAGGAATAAACAAGGCCCGATCTCCACCTTTGTATCCAGTTCTCTACATGCAGTACATCCATGGAGATATTGCTGTCTGCAGAATTCAACATGTCTCTTTCCACAGGGCAAAACAATGGATGGTAACACAACACTATGTCCAACTTGCCGTAAAATGGCCAGTTCATAGAGCATTACCAAAACAACCTTCACAACATGCACTGAGGACGTATCCTTGTCTGGGACATAGAAGAATGCAATAATGTTTACACAACAAAAGATTTGTGGTAAAATGCGTCCCACACCACCTTGTGGGTTGAATAATTTGATCATAATTCATCTTGGTGGTCGTTTACACTCGCATTTGGTGCTGTCCATTTGTGATCTAATTACAAAAGACGCAAACGTGCGAACAGGCTCACAGTTTAACCTCTGATGTAAAGTAATAACTGTATCTTGTCACCATTGTATCTCACTGCATGGCTCTTAATGATGCAGGACGCAAAATAACATCAATTGAATTCATGAGGTCAGTATGCAGTTAAATACAACCTTTGAGTAGGTCAGCGGTTAACATGATGGTCTTCATTTTTTGTCCATTTTCATCTGACCTCACACAGCCCATATTTTATGAAAGCTTTACTGTACAGAAAGATTTCTTGTCACAGCCAAAGAACTCCCGAGTGATATAAGAATGGCACCTGCTCTCTGGGGATGTCAGCGTATTATACTCTCTTGACCTTAGTCATTGACCAAGGGCCCTCTTGCCCATTTTGGTTCAATCATCACAAGTCTTGACATGACTTTTTTCTTTTTCCTAATGATAGAGCCTACTGTGCTTTTGCTACACCCTATACTTTAAAACCCCTTTTTTGTACTAGTCCTCAGAGTAATGCATCCTCACAATTCTGTCTCTGAGTTCTAATGGACTGAGTTGACTGTACACTTTCTGTTCTGACATGCCCTGCAATGTGTTAGAAACTCAGATGTTAGTCCACTAGGCATCTTTGATGGGCAGAAAAGTGCCGAGAGGCATAAGGAACAAGCATCAAAACACTCAAGAGGTACCACAGGGATATATAGGAGTGAAAAAAAAAATAAAAAAGAACTTTTCCTATACAACAGTACAAAGCAGATTCAGTGTCCACTCATTGTGATCCCATCAAACAGCCTTTCTCTCTTTGTTGTGGTAATGTGAGTTTTTCCTCCATTTCCTTTATGGTAAACAATAGCATTAACTCTCATCTTCTCTAGCGTGACTGGACAGTGCATGAAAAGTAACACTGATGAGCAGAGTCTGAGCTGATTTCAGCTTGAAGCACTCAGAGGTGACCACAAAAAGGAAAAACACAGACAGTCAGTTAAAACTGTGAGTGCTCTAAAACCATTAAAAACTATTTCTTTTTAAACAAAATGAAAGCCCAGAAGAAGCCCCGCAGACAAACAGTACACCACAACAATAGTTTATTGTATTGCAGCTATATTTACAAGACTTTTTCAAACTCAATAGAATTAAAAAGCATAGATATACTGTATAAACGTGTTGCATTAGCAATATGGGTAGACTCTAAACAAAAGCAGTGCCGAGGGTTATTTGGCTCGTAATAATGGGGAACCTATTTGGTGCTTTAATGGCACCCATCTCTGAAAACTGCTACAAAGGATGTTTGTCAAATAGTGCTATATTGAACCATCAAAGGCACCATATACAACTAAATCATTATTATTATTATCATTATTATTAGACTGGGGGCCTTTGAATGACGCTAGACAATACCATGGATGAGTCAATATGCTTCTACATGACGCTTGTACCATAATGTAAATGATTATGAATAATACTTGGAATAATAATACGAAGTGTTGGCTTAAAAGATCCAGATCCTGTACTAAACGCTTACCCAGAAGCACACTACATTACCTTTTAAAACATCATGCAAAAAAGTTGAGATTAATGTGTTATCTTCTGGAAATAAAACAAGTGTGAAACTCTAGGAGCTGTGACTTATCAAAATAAATCAAATCCTACATGACTGGACCATGTTGGAATTTAATTTGAAAGGACAGACACAGGAAGAGGTAACCTCAGACACAACCTACTGCTGTGCTCTTGAAACCTGGCACAGAAAAGACACAAAAGTAGCACCTAGCACCCATCCTCACGTTTTCCAGGTGGTTAAAGACACGGTACGTGTACGGGCCCTAATATACAGGGCTGGTACCTGTGGTTATTTCACAGGTGCTTACTGAAGTTGAGCAGTTTCCTTACACTAGTTAATAACATGCCGGGCAGGAAATCCAAAGCGTGGCTTCATTTTGAGAAGGTGAAGGACGAACCCAAGGTGATATGTAAACTCATCCTCATTGGTCAACTACAAACATGACATATCATCTGAAACATGGAAATAGCTACATGCCCATTAGCTACTGATACTATTCTTTCTCACACCTTCAACCATTGTGTTGCCCCACCCGATATATATAATTTAATAATTAAATTAATATCATAAACATGCAGGCAACTCATTGACTAATGGCCCTAAATGACAAAACTTTCTTAGACAGGGGCAGCTCTAGTTCGTAGGCTATTTTAATGTTCTGTTTTTGTTCTTGCCCCAGTTAACTAAACTAAGCTGAAGCACCAGTAGAGAACCTCTTAAGAAAAACACAGGGGCCTAAAATGTTCCCTACTTGTTCTTCATCTTAGGTTAGTAAGTTCACTGGGGAAAGAACCAGTAGAGAACATCTGAAGAACCATAAAGGGGCTTAAAGAGTTCTTTGTGTGGCAGCAGTGCTATATAACACCTCAACTCAAGCCAAAGAACTGCCGACTAACCAAAATGTCCCTGTTTAATTATGTGTGGATCAGATAAGAAACAGGGTTTTGACCCATTCCGTCGTTTGTTATGTACCAATTTCTATACTCCATACCATTTAATAAAGTTGAGTGCTTGGAATACTCAAAAAGGAAAATGAAAGTGTATAAAATTGGGGGGCTGAGTGCTTTATAAAGCAGGCACTGTTGCTAGAGTCTCGATGACAGAAATCTGTTGTAGTGAGACAACGTTTGAGTATTATTACCATTCTTTTCTGTCTGACATTTTTTTGGCCGTGAGCCTCACCTAAAAATAACTCTGAAAAGGGCAAACCTAAGGTGGATTAGGTGGGGTTTGATGTATCTTTCTATGCACCTCAGTGGCTACACCTTCCACAGGCAGATTTCCTCTGAGGCTAATAACTTTGTATGAAAAGAGAGGATTAATGTTGGCCTAAAGGTTCGGGTCATCACAAATAGACCGGTTCCAACAGCGATCCATCCTCTTTCCAGTTAACTGTCCAGTAAAGTGCTTAATGCAGTGGCCCCCAGAATAATATTTACTGCTGCAGTCTGTCTCATGTCGCTGAGCCCTGAAGGCCAATTCAGTATTGGTTACATTCAACTCCGTATTGATTATGCATAATCACTGGAGGTATGTCTTTCCCCTTGACTCTGCTCATGTCCACAGTAAGGTCACTGCTGTAAATCCAAAGTAGGAAAAGCTAATGAACTGATGAAGGTAAAGTGAACAACCTAGCTTAATGTAGCTATATATGGAGGACGCTCCATGACCACGGACACAATGTACTGCATTCCTGAAATAGGAACTACTACATTTGCTGTAAATTAAAGACTGCAAAGTAACGCAGTGACGAAATCACAATGAATGCAAATGCAATACAAAAGCACTAAACGGGGGGGTCAACATAAAACAAACAACATACAATGCAGCTTGCAAACAGCAACAATAGAGGAGAGAACACTGCATGCATGTACAACAAAGACTTGTGCAATTCTGCGCTTGATCGCAGAAAGCATTGCAGACATAGAGCCCTGTTAGAGATAAGGCAGATATAGAGGTGTCCTTCATAACACCACAGCTGTCAACGAGAAGCACTCAGAGATGGAGTCAAGGTCAGAGGAAAACCTCATTCTGACATTAGAATAGTGATGGAGCATGACGTCCTTTAGAAGCCCAAGAACTGCTGGCACGTGTACATTCTCGCCGCAGCGGCAATAAAAAGGAACCATGGCAACTTTGGAAGATCGGATATTCATCTGGCGTTTAAATTAACAACAGTATATCCATGTGGACAACTCTAATTTGAATGAAGAGCTCAGCTTGCAGCATCAATGTAAGAGGAAGATATGAGGAAGTAAAACTGATCAATGGTGATAATGCGCACATATTGAATGGTGTTTAAGGAGAAAGAAAAAGATAACAAGTACATACAGATGTGAAGGAGCTTTTGACCATAAAGAAATGTTTGAGTCTGTGTCTCAAAGGAATGTTTTCTTTGTGCATTGACATGTTGTTGACCTGTCCCTCGCACTTAGCATGTTTATTATTAAAAGGCTCCTGCCTGTCCAGAAGATAAGAGGTCGACCTTGTTGATACCCCCAGGGAGCCTCACATACTTTGTCTGAGTCTTGTCTGATGACATGATGACACAAGAATCTGAATGACATGGGACAGACGCTGCATACCGCTGAAATTATTGTTCAGTACTTTCAGATTTTGGTCTATCCCTGTCTGTGAACGCGTGCCGAGCCAAAGGCTTCTCTATTATCAGATTTGTGTTGTAATTAAACATATGTATTCAAATAATTATGTGTTCACACAAGTAGTGACAGAGCAACAGTCTACAAGTCGTTTTCAATGGAAGCCGTTGCCCAGAAGCAACAAACTGACACCCGACACTTTTCGCAGGTGTGATGCGCAACAAAGTGTAGTATGTACTAGTGTAGTATGCTAGACATAGTAGCACACTATGTTGTAATTGAAATAAGTCCACTGAATTTTGGTTTCAAACAAAAGACAAGCTGATGCTACGCTAGCTTTATATGCACTGCGGTGCACACGAGGATGCAATAGGGTGGGAAAATGTGATTTTAAAATGGGAATCAGACATTGATGAAAAGCAGAGATGTCTTTCTGACCAAATACAAACTTACGATGATGCTGGGTTGAGTTTTAAGAAGCAAAAGCATCCACGATGGCATATTGTGTTAACAAGTGCTTAAACAACACTTTCACTGTGACTCAGTGATAATGAAGCTGGTCACACCCTTACATCGTTGCTCGTGGTGTGAACACAGCATAAGAACATCTGGGGCACACTGAGTTTATTTTAACATTCTTTAAATTGAAGAATTGACAAGAATTGTCCACATTAACAGACATACAGATATAGTAGAAGGAGCAGTGATGGCTGTAGAGTAGTAAGTTTTTGGTTTTTTAAACCGCAGTTTCGTATTTAAACTTTTATTTGGAGTAGTGTACTACCATATTAATTGTAATGTATATTCCTTCCCAAAATTGTTCCCAAGAATACAATAAATGTCTCCAGTCTAAGAATCCAATTGGCGAATTACCAGAGGTGATAAACAGCAGCGTATAAGCAGCACTGTCACTTATTTGTGTGCATGTACTTGTGTTGTGTAATGCTCAAGGGGCTGTGTACTCTACTCCCTTAGCGATATTAGCACATGGTGACAGTTAAATGGAGTGCGATAAAAAAAGGTGCATTATGCTGGATGAGAAGTCTGGACTTTTACGCTTACTCTCCTGATTTTGTAAACTTTAAAGCTTTTAGCTGATCAGCAGGAAGGAGAAGAGATGTGGGAACCATTACATGAGAAGACATGGCTTATATAGTGGCAGCTTTGACTTAGCAATAAGAGTATATCTCCAACACAAGAGCATTTGAATACCTCAATAATGGAGGATGTTAATGGACCAGGATATTCAAAGTTTAATTGAAAATAATGCTGTACCTAAAGTATTGCTGTAGCAAATCATTTAAACAGAATTTTAGATGATGATTTTACTTTCGTCTTGGGAAAAGGAATAATATCTTCATTAATAGAAGCCAGAATTGAGCAGTTGACTTGAAATATTAATAATTGCTGTGATACTTCTCAGCCAAATGATCTGGGCTACACTTTAAAAAATGGGGAATATAAGATTCAATAAAATAGAGGCTATATAGAAGTTATGACTGTAAAAGGGAAGATGGAAGTTTTCAGGCACCTAAACACCAAAGCCTTACAAGAGTATTACTCAGTTAATGTCAAAAATGAAATACTGAGAACACAGACTGATGGTTTAAATGATGGTGCATAGTCTAGTAAACATTTAAAAACTTTGCGTTTAACATTTATATCAACTACCACACAGAAACACTAATTAAAAGGGACGCTTGCTGATGTGTCTTTCAAACTGGAAAATGCTTGGATCGGTGATGGGTTAGGATTGGGTACTTCTCATTAAAGTTAGCCTTGGGAATTAATTTGTAAAATCCTGAGTTAATAGACCAATGATACGAGGATACTCACAATTTACCTCTCAAACACTGAGGAATAACTAGCTCTCCATTTCTCTGTCTGTACAACATACCCCCCACTTCTTACTGATTCTCCCTCTACAAATACAGAGAAATTATTATAGAGAGAGCTGAAATAATCCAACCTCTGTGTGGAGTTCAGTTAAAACATCACAATTCCAAAGACATATAGATCGTCAGAAGGCATATCATACAGGCATTACAAGAGCAGTACAAGTGCTTTTTGTCTGTCTGCCAAAATGTCATCTTGTACAGCAGGATTAAATAATAAAAACAGCATGTGTGTTAATGTGTGTGGGTGTAAATGTGTCTGTAAAGGTTGGAGGTGACTACACGCATAGGCAGCATACATGATGAGTGTGCAACTATTTCTATAAATACAGAGCTAAACAAGAAGACATGACCAATACTAATGCACAAATCTAATTCTGGAGTCATAGAGGAGATTTCCCTGACTATCGCTGCCTCATTCCATTAAATTTCACAGATCCATTACACGTCTTTAAGCCAATGATATACCCAGCTTAATAATTAGTGGTTTCCTGTCGCTGGTCAAGATGGTGTAATGAGTGTGATATGATTAGGAGAGCCCACGGGGTGAACTTGGCTCGTCACTGAGGTGAGCGGAGAACAATGGTGGAGAAAATAGAGATATTGTACACCACGGAGCCAAATGGAAGGAAATCAAATGAAAACAAAGCAGACATGACGAGGGGGGCACTTTTTACTTTGACACTGCTGATCATGTCCAAACTCCAGGCTAATGGCTTAAGACAGCTCCTCCCTGACATCAGGGGGAGATGACTACAGTGACATTGATCAGGGTGTTAATTAGCCTAATATATTAGAGGATTGTGATGGTGGCGGTTATGATGACTGTGTCTGTGATGGCGCGAATAATGATGATGACAGCAATGACAATGATATTGCCAAGTATATAGGATAGCCTGGAGTGTATTAGCGATTCAGCTAGCAAGGTCCAGTAATGTGCATTCTCACCCTGACAAAAGGATAAAATTCTGCACTGCACCTCATTATAGCTTTTGCTCTGTATTTGCCAATAAGAGGTTTGATAATCCTTGGCTGGAACAGTAATGAGGAAACATAGTTGTAATTTCAGGGGGAAGGATGGACGGTATGTGCTGGAGTTATCAAGTATTCATTCATGCAGAGGAATCACACCATGACCCACCTTTTTTTTAGTACAAATAGTGCTACACATAACACCTGGTGTACTTCTCAGTCCCATATTTGCATGAATCAAAACAACATTTAAGATGTAAACATCACACTCAACACCTCCTTTGTGATTCTACAGTATTCGAGTATAAAACACTGTAATGAGATGACCCCCGAGTTTCCACAAGCTCCTTTGACAACTTTGTTTAAAAGAATTTACTTTTAATGTACGACAGCTTAGCTCATGTCCAAACAGACTGATTGCTAATTTCCATCGCTTGTTCAAAAAAGACACTATGACCCTGGCTCTGTGATCGCAGCTGGAGATCTCTAATAGGACTTTATTGACAAAGCACCTCATCATCTCATGAATCGGAAATTCGTATGCGTGTGCTGCTCTGCCAGTTGCAGTGTGATGAACATATTTAAAGGAATATTTCACCCGCTCCCAAATGACCATTTGCACAACAATTATTCACCCTGTATTATGTTGAATTAGTGAAGAAAACTTGAAATTAAATTCAGTTGGGGCTGCGTTTAACAAAAGCAAAATTTAGTCAAAACATCAGTTCACAAACTCTCACACAACTCCTGCAGTATAATTCAAGTCTCATTTATCCGGTTGTATGCTTAGTAGTTCCAAAACAGACAGCGCTTTCTGACTAAAACTAAAAGTAAAACTTATCCATGCTTTCTTCAAAGCCAGACTCAATTGACAAACATTACCCTCTGAACCTCGGAGCTGCTGGGCTACCACTGCCTTGATCGGTAGTGTCCTGCATGGCTGTCAGACTAAGTGGGTTGGGCTTACCCAGGTGTAGGGCCTGTGTTAGTTTGAAAGGGGGGCATGCCAAAGTAAGTAAGAGCGACAATTCAGACCAAGTACGGGACTGCAGTTGATGAGAGATGTTTCCGAGTGCTACAAGGACGACGAATGGGGGAGTTTCCCTCTTTCCCTGTAAAGTTTTGTTTTTGTTTGTTGTCCGCGTGTTTTAATGTCTCCAAATGAACTGTCAATAGAGTGCTGAATCTAAGCAGTGTTGGACCATGGAGAGTGAGCTGACTGAGTAATGGCGGTTGGATCGGGGCTGGGACAGCAAGGCAAGAGGTAGGCCCACACTTTACCTTTAGCCTGGCAGCAGCATGCTCATACATGTTCGCACAGCCGAGTCCTGGAAGCCCTAAGCAAAAGTGTCAAGTGCAGAAGGTTGTGTTTGTCGTGACAGTAGTGTTGTGTTGTTTTATGACTTTGATGAATTAAAACTCACCCCTTAAAACACCAAAGTCACACAACAACACAAATTAACTGATCAAGGCAGTGGTAGACCAACAGCTTATGTGTTCAGCAAGGTAAAATTACTGTTTCGTCAAGTTTTACTCCTGTTTTCCCGATCTGAAAAGGCTGTCTGTTTCGGATGTACTGAACATATGGCTGGTAAAATGAGACTAAGATTAAAATGCACAATTTGTGTGAAAGTTTGTAAAGAGATGCTCTGATATGGTTTTGCTGTTGTTAAATGTGGTCCCCAAGAATTTCCACAGTTTTTTGATTCAAAGATTATCTAAAGCATGCGAGAAAAGCAGAGTTTTCTTCACAAATTAAACAAAACATGGGCTGAGTAATTATCTACAAATGGTCATGTTGGGTGTGAAGTATCCCTTTAACCCTGCAGGGGGTTAAGAGAACTACTGAAGGGAACTGTCAGCAATATGTCTCTTCTGATAAGTCTTCATTGATTCGTCAACCAACAAGTGCTCATTTACATGCTCCGCCTTTAACCAAAGAGTTTATTGTATTTGAAACATGCTTCGTAAATCTATAGACCTCTATCAGCTTAGTGAATGAAACCAGTTAAGCTCAACCCCAACCTTGACAGTAATGTTAATATGCCATGTTACCACTTCAGCTAAAAGTGAACCACCATCCAACATGTGAGCCAGAGAGGCGTGAGGGGACCAAGGGAATTTAACATCCTGTTAACATGAGTCTACCAGCCCTGATTGACTCTGAGACAGTCACTGAGGTACCCCAACACCTTGAAACTCGTATTCCTCAAGCTCAGGTTCAATGTAAAATCCACTGAAAGGACAGAGTGTAAGTAACAACCCTGCACAGATCATTACCACTCATACCTTTATAAAAAAAGGCTATCAATGCTGTCGTGCTGTGCAATTTTTTTTCTCAAACCATTTTCACCCACCACTTTTTGAAGAACAGATTTCAATTTTGTTGCCACACATTTGCTGCTACAAATGGTCCCCTTGTGATGAACAAAGCTGAGAGAATGCACCCAGTAAAGTGCAGACAAACATGCAAATGAGCAAATGGAATGATTATGCACCATATTCCATTTAAGTAACATTTTTGTGAACATTGGTAGTGTTTATCCAATTTCCCCCACTACGCTGAATATTAATGCACACACATCAATTGCCTTTTTTAAATAAATGAAATGCTTCGCACCACAATTGCGCACAAATAGCTGCACAGGCGTTAATGTCTGCCAGCACACAAGCTTGCGATAAGCCACTGCACAGCCAATAAGCTAGTCCTTGCTTGAACAACTGCTGTGTACCTCACTGTTGCCACATGCTTAACATAGCAAACCACAAAAAAATGCACAGGAGAGAAGCAATGTGCCATTTCCTCCCCCCTTCTTTCCTTCATCAGAATAATAGAAAGTGCCTGAGATGTCCTTGGGCTAAACAAAGTTTTAACATTGTTGGTTGCAAAGGACAGATTTTAAGTGTGGCATCAGTCAGATCCTCCCTCATCAGCAAACAGCTGGGGCCGAACGAAAGGGCACACAAATCACTCACTCTCTGGCTGATGTCAAAGGAAGCAGCAGTGCTGTTTTAAGTGACAGTATGTTAAGAGGGGCCCACATAAAGGGTTCTAAAGGCTCCTTTCAAAGAGCCATGAGAACAAAAGGCAACGCCCACTGAAGGGCAGAGGAATTTATCATAGCACTTTTCCATCTACCCCACTGCAGGAAGGGACGAGCAAGAAATAAACTCCTCATGTGAGATAGTTCGAGTATAAACCTTAACACAATGTGTCACCTCTTTGAATAAAAGCTGTAAAGAGTACAAAGCTAACCTGAGTAACACAACATCTCCTCCTCCAGCTTATTTGCCAGAAGAAAATGTTTGAACTGTATGTTCCTACAAACCATGACTATGTGACACTTGCATGTTTGATATGAATCATATCAACATTTCTAAAGTGACACAATATATGAGCAGACTCTGTCATCTGGAAGTGGAAGGGATGGTAGATGGCGTGACTTCTAGGTGAGATGCCTGCCAAGCGGCAGACCACTGCAGTCCACTGCTCGAGACCAACAAACAATAAAACCAGTTGTGTTTGAGCAATTTATCATTGTGTTTCCAGCAGGTTTTTTGCTACCCAATGTGCATGTTTTTAGCGACCTATTTTATTCCACCATGGATAGTGCCACGAAAAGCAGTTGGTATCTTACATAGACATTGCTTCATCTCCCGCTGAGACTGTACCCCCAGAACTGGGTATTTTAAGCCAAAGCATGATCTTTTCCCTGGAGTCCAGTCCATGACGTCAGGGATCAGCATGCCCCGGGCCCTGCCCCTGCCTGCCGCCTGGCACGCAATGCACCGAACCCCAACTCCTGTCCCTGTGGGTGGTGGGCACATCAGGTGATGGCTCCCTAATATTTATTCCGGCTGAGCACGACGGAGCCCCATAGCCCAAGGCCTATCCACCAGGTGCTCTCTGGCGAATTCCCTCAAGCTCTGGAAGCCCTAGATGAGTGTCTAGGTGTCCCCATACCAGCCAAGGTGCTCAAAGTCTGAATATTCCTATTATTTCTTGAATAGCTCTTAATCTGGCCCCTCCCCTGGTACCACTTTGCTTTTGAAGACCCGCTCCAGGTTTACTAGCCCCAGACTACACAGCTCTCAGGTTCAAAAGGGCACATAAGCCCCTCCACCGTGTTAAGATGGTGATTTTTGAAGAGAGTTTGGAGTAGAGCCACTTCTCCTTCACTTCAAAAGGGGTCAGTTGAGGTGGTTTGGGCATCTGGTCAGGATGCCTCCAGGGCGCCTCCTATTGGAGGTGTTTGGGGCACTTCAGACTGGTAGGAGGCACCAGGGCAGACCCAGAATATATCTCATCTGGCCTACGGACACGTTTCAACATATCCGCTACATAGCGTATCATATCAAACATATCACCTTTTCACAGTTTGCAAAGATGAACATGTGCCTATAAATCATGGTTTGTTTGCACAGCATTACCCAGATAGTCTTTAGTCAATTTGGTTGACTGGTTAGGACAAGATGGATCCTGGCAACAGTCCTGACACTGTTGGCCACAGTACCTGACCAAGACACCACAGGCACTGCAGTCATAAAACAAATGTAGACTGGATAGGCTGAATTGCACGTCATAGGGCTGCTCTGAAACTGCGCCTACTTAGGGCAACAAAAAGTTTTAGGTGTATTGGTACAATGGGCAACCAAGACAGGACTACAGAGGAGACCCTCGCACACCAATGCAACTGGGCTGGACACAAAAAGGGTTTACAGGCTGAGGTCAATGCAAAAAATGTATTTAGGACATCCATTCTGGACATCCATCCATTCTGCTTCACAGAAAGAAAGGACTGATGAAAGTCAAGGACTGAAATGTTTGCTGCTGTTTTTATTCACCTTTTAAAATTACTTTTTGCACTTTGCACCCTTCTTTTTGTGCACACGTCCGAAATAAATTGACATTGTTTGCACTGATCTCAGCCTGTGAACCTTTTTTGTGGCTGTCCAGCCCAGTTGCATTGGTGTTCGGGGGTTTCCTTTGCCATCCAAACTTGCATGTCCCCATCCTCCATCAGGATGGAGTAAATGATTCGGCACAATAAGCACAGATGTCCAGTTATCTGCAAGGCCGTTCCTCCCAATCACCCCCTCAAGGATTCTCTGTAATTATGTGAGCCAAATTTACCCAACAGGACTATCAAGTTCCCCAGAGGAACTGTGTCAACAACCACATGCGCAGACTCCAAGAAACCTGGATGCTTTGAACTAAGCTGAACTTTCAGGGTGGCAGAACCACATTGTCATATGTTGTTTATTTCTTTTACTTTGGTCTCGTCATGTGCCTCACTGTTCCTGCTTCATTAATTAATGATTTTATCTGTAAATAGCTAATTTTCTTGACATTATGTCGCAAAGTTGGCTTCAAATGTGGAAGCTGGAAAATATATTTTATTACATCTCAAAACGTGATAAAGGAGAAAATATCAGAAAATAATGAGGACTGATGTTGCATCTTGTGACATCTTAGCAACTTGAGTAAAAATAAAACACTAATTGGCACCTAAACATGTAGATTATAATTTCAGGTTTAAGCAAAAGGAAGAAAATCATGGAGACACACACAGATGGTGGTTAGACGAAGAGGAGAAGAAGCTTCTTACAGTTTGAATACTGCAAAAATATGTAACAAAGCTGAGTGACACCTTTTGCCTTATCAACCTGTCCTGTTGGCAGTGTCATTGTGCCTGCAGCATGTGGCAGTTACATGATGTGTAACTTACTCTTGCTGTAGGATCCGATCTTTGACCGTGGGCTTTTTTAAAGATTAAATCTGCCGTCATATTAGTAAATGCTTATAAAGTAGGAATCAGACTTTTTCATAGCATCTCCTTACAGGTATGCTGCAAACCACCCCAAAAGAGACAACAGTAGATCTGTTTGTGAACAGACCCTCAGAGCCTGTAGCCTCACACAGGTAAACAATAACCACCCGCCACAAGCAGAGGTACATATAGCCTGAAAAAGAAATCTACCTGGAGCTTTCTTTACCTTTAGAGAAGTGTTGCAGTGAAAGGCAGCCGCACATTTATGAACACGTGTGCCTCTAATGGAGCATTTTATTGTGTGAGACATTTCAGCTGCATGGAAATATTCTTTTAAATGGCTTATTCATAGCAACAGAACATTACTGTCAAGTGATGTATATGTACACAATTTAGTCTGAAATGTATGTAATGAATCAGCAAGTCAGAAATTCATCTGTTATCCAGTACTGTCTAAATCAGAGCTGAGCTGTGATTGGCTGTTTGCATCACCACAATGAAATACAGTAGGGGGAAAAAAAGGAGACAGGTCTATTTTTCTCTGCAACATTACACGAAGCGGCTGAGCTCTGCACGCCAAGCTGCACACCGAGCATGTTATTTCTGAAATTAAAATAAAAGTCAATGAGGGTTGAAGCTTGAAGTTGTGGTTTGCAGTGTGATTTCAGCCACAAACGTTGGCACATGCAGTTAAGATGAAGAGCACGTTTAGAAGAGAGATGTACCTCCATTCTGCTAAGTTACCACATTGCAAATAATTTAATAACATTTCCACCACTGTCTGGGAGAAGAGCTATTTGTATGGCATTCAACCAGTGAAAGGAAGAATGTGCATACAAGATCAGTGCACAATTTTACTCTGTGTGTGTGTGTGTTTGTGTAAGATGTAAGAGATTTTGTCAAGTGTTAATTGACAGATTATTTTAATTACATTTCTGCTTTTGACCATGTCATCGTTTCACAAGTCACAATAGACATAAGGTGCTAATCAATGAAATGCCAATATTAAATTTACAAAAATCATGAATGCCTTTTAAATTTGTAATAATTTGTTAAAACAACATTCTTAAAAAGTGCCTTACCTTTTAACCTAACATTAGCTAAGCATAAATTGGAAGTTGTGTCATCTGTAATCTTTGGCAGGCACATTCTACATACAACGGGTTCACGATAATACGGATCTAATTTTTAAAATCATATGAAAAATTAATTTTGTGATACCAGCAATATTTCGACTCGTTGACATATTGACATCATACTGTTACCCACGGCAACAACAAGCATGACTGAAAGTGGAATTATTACCGACTCTGCAGCGGTTCCAAACAGAGGAACAGCTTCAGTAGTGTGGAATAAACTGTGGCGCCCTGAATGTTTTATGAACAGCCCCGGACTTTAGGTCTGGTATCATAACAGCCTGTCACAGGTTACAGCGTGATGATTAGAGGAGAAACGGCAGAGCATAAAGGTCCAGGTGGAAAAAAACAATCTGAGTTACTGTTGTTGTTCACAAACTAAAGAAATGAGGGATCATTTTTTTAGTTTTTACTGAATATTTGAAGGCAAGCTGTAAAACTATATCACTTATTTTGTTGCAATTCTATTTTCTTAAATTAATAATATACTGTATATAATAATAATAATAATAATAATATATATATATATATATGTATATACACTTTTTTTTTTAACTAATTTGTCATATCATCAAGAATATCGTTTCCGCAAAAATACCCTGAAATATCGTGATATTATTTTAGGGCCATATTGCCCACTCCCAATTCAATTATTGTTGACCACTGCATATTTTTTTGTATGTGAACCAAATCTTTGGGCATGGGGGAGGTACCTTTCAGTCAAAAGGCTCAAGTTCAATTGAAGTCCAGAGTCACTGGTGTTAAAGTCCAAGCTGAGTCTTTATTAAGTCTAAAGTCAGCAAACTTGTGACAAGTCCAAGTCACATGACTCTAAACCACACATCTGCTTTACAGTGCTACTAATTTGTTTGCTTTTTTTTTTTAATTATCCAGTGGCCATGTTCAGTTGTTTCTCTAACTGCTATCAGATAATTAAAAAAAAACATTTCTTTTTTTTCTCTTCCTACCTACATTACACTTAGGTACGCTGCTTCTACGCTTCATTTTCTGTACAGTGACCTTGGGTGTCATGAAAGGCGCTTTCAAATAAAATGTATTATTATTATTATTATAGACATGCAGTAATGACTGTATTTTCTTTCTTCCTATTTAATGAGGACAGTTTGTACTGCTCAGTGAGAGAGAAACACTTCTGTGTGCTTTTAATCTTAATTCTCGGCACCATCATGGTGGCCTTACCTGTACTGCTCATTTATTTGCGCATAACTATTTTTAAGTTCTAAACTGGAAGATAAGAATAGCTCTACGTGGGTATATGCATGCGCCCCCATGTATAATGCATGACTGACCTCCACCAGCTTGTTAGCATGTTCACGGAACACCTGGGCGTACTCCTTGACCTCCTTCTCGTTTCCACTCTTAGCCGCTTCAATGAGCACCAACAGAGGGACGTTGGTCTCCAGGAAAGAGTCTGAGATGTGGTCCATCACTGCCTTTCTCAACTGGAACACAGAAGGAGAGAGATGGGGAAGAGGTCACATTGTTAATAATATTGCAGATGACTTCACTGTATTACATTTGGCAATGATCACAAATCACTTAGCATTGTGATGAATACGATGTAGTAACATAATAGGGTGAAAGGACGGCGCAGAGAGAGAGAGGCAGGGAAAGAGGGAGAGCGAAAAAGAGGAGAAATCTCAACGGGTAGGAGTGTAAATTGCTTGTAAGGTGTCATTTTTCCCATAAGGCCTTTTACTGGGGCAGACTTTGAGACTTATATCTTTGTTTATGGAATCGTTTTGAACCAAACTGGCAGGGGACTGGTTGTTTTATAAGACAGTAAATGGACCCTGATGCTCCTCACTGGGATATGTGATGAGATGCCAGAGGGAACAGTATAGAAAACACAACAGACAAGTCCTTTATCTTACACAAAGAGGGGGTTAGTCACATGAGACCAGCAGTGAGACAGACACAAATGCAATACAGGCCCAAAAGGTGGATTCCCACACATGCAGCACCCCCATTCTTATGAGGCAACTTACGGTCTCACAGCCTCCATCATTATTAATTTGGATTAAACCCTGTTTATAATTATTAAGAAAATTAAATCAAGTTTAATATTCTCCTTTAATATTGTTATTGCTGTGTTATTCTAATTTTAATAGTAACATAACAATAACTGCAGAGTAGAAACATTAGTATTAGTAATAGTAATTAGTGGTAGCAGTCAAAGCACTGCAATGCCTATAATAAAGCTGTAGTGGCCACTCCAAGCTCAGTGAGCTGCGGCTGAAGTGCGGCTGAACTAAAAGCCGTGCATAGTTCAAGTTTAAACTGCAATAATCATGTTTAAAGCAAAAAATAATTCACTTCCGGGGAACATTCAAAAAATGTTTTGTGGCATGAGGGGGTTATAATTTAACTTTAGCTTTAAAAAACAATGTGTTCGTACAACTAAGAGGAGTCTGTGTATCTCAGTGTTTGGGGTGGACATGTGGAATGGGCTGCGTGATGAGTTGAAACAAAGCACAAATATACAGCAATTTAAAAACTATAAAAAATATATTTTTGGCAGATATATAGATGAGGAAAGGTTGTGCTAGGGCAGTGCATATTTATTTTGTAACACTGGGTGGTACTTTAATTAAACTGGGTTTGTTACTTATTTATTTAATTGGGTGGGACAGGGGATAGGTGTATTCACTCATTCATTTTCATGACATTGGGCGGGAGGTGGGGTACACTCTGGACAGGTCGTCAGACTATCACAGGGCTGACACATAGAGACGGACAACCATTCATGCTCACATCACACCTACGGGCAATTTAGAGTAATCAATTAACCTGCATGAGTGTCTTTGGACTGTGGGAAGAAGCCGGAGTACCCAGAAAACCCACGCTGATGCAGGGAGAATGTTGGAATAAATTTGGGAATTTGTTGAAAGAATATATGAGTTAAAAGACGAAATTTCTACCGACTTCACTTCTACCGATTCCTTTTCGGACTCTGTTGTCTTTGTCTTGTTTGTTTTTTGTTATGGGTTTTATTTTATTTATTTTTTGTTTGAAATAAAGTAATTCATTCATTCATTCATTTTACTTTTGAAAATAGAGTCCTGTGACTCCTGTGACATGTTGAACTACGTTACCAAGAATTTCTTCCCACCCACTTGCTGATCTTCCCGAAGACAATACAGGTGGCTGCCAACGGTGCCACCCAGAGGACGGGGGAACAAAGTTGCCCATCACCCTCACATTTATTTATTTTGTTTGACATTCACAAAACAAATCACACATAAGTTAAAAAATGATCCAAAGATCTAATTCTAGTGATTGGTCTAAAATAGATGTACCACCTCTAGTACTGGCAATGCAGTTCGCCTTAATGGCTTCATCATTGAGTAATTATCACAGTCAGAGCATGCTAGAGCACTGATGGGTACTGTAGTGGAGTGTACATTGACAGCACTAGAGGAAGAGAAAACGAAAAGGCAAAAGCCATTCAAAAAAAGGAGAGAAAAGGAGAAAAAACAAGACAAAGAACAAGGACAAAGGAATTACTGCAGCAACCAGCACCTTGCCGCCACTGCTTAGTGTGTTTTTGCTGATATTCCCACTTCTGAATTCCTTTAACACATCACCATCACCAGGATTGCAAGATTCACCGATTCAGTAACACAATTAAGGTCTGTACAAACTAAAACAGCATAAATTGTATGCACACCACACAAAAATCTCAGTTATCCCTTCCTCACACATTCAAATGATGACATTAAAGTGAAACACCGTTTAATTAACAACATGGATGACAGAGATTTGTTTGACTTTTCAAGCCATCTTCTATAATTAGATGTAGAGCAAACACTGTGACCATATTCCTGAATTAAAATTTTTAAGCAGTTAGGGAGAAAGAAGGCTCAAAGCTGTGACTGACAAGGGAAAAATTCATTTAACAGGCAAAAAAAAAAATCACATGTAAGTCAGTCCCACTTAAATAACCTGCAGCAATTACAAACTTGATTGCCAGTCCACAGAGTGGAGGAGAACAATAGTGAATTATGCCTTCCTAAGGGCAGATAATCCATCACTATTGCCTCTGGAAAGAGAATAGATTTGGCCAGTCTAGTGGACATGACAGGTCTGCAAATGTTGTAAACAACCTGAAGCCCACACTCTCTGTAAGCACTGCTTTATCCAGAAATCCTACATCACTGATTTGATGAGATGTGTAGTGAGATTCAATGCAAAACCAAAACGTCAGGTTTTTCTCAAAGGCGGATAAACTTTGACACTTTCTGAATTGTGAATATTGCATCTTTTTCACTCAGCAGAGAACAGACTTGCATCAGTGCAATTGTGTAACCTTGCTATCCTGTCACCTGGTGGGAAGGGTGGGGAATCAGGGGTGATAAAAATCTTGCATTGCCAGAACTATCTTCACACTATGTTAGTGCTGTTGCTGCACTGGATAAAGGTGTGACAGAACATGTCGTCTATCGTTCTGGCAAAGGTGAAGAAGAAGATGTGGGTTGTGTGTAGGCCTTAGCTGTGATTACTTCACCAATGATCTCACTGCAGTAACTGAAATAATGGAGTGGATTGGAGGGGGGCATTGTTGAGCTGCATTCTGCAAGTGGAAAATTAATAGCCTCTTCCGCAATCTATCACTGTCATAAATTACTACTTAATTCTTACCAGATTTTGAGAGTGGAGTGTTAACATTGGCAAAGTGACAAAGTTAAGTATACTCAAAGGTGTAAATATGCATATTAAATTGCACAAACAAAATGGAATAGCTGTGAGTAATTGTCTCAGCAGTTAAATATTAAAACAAAAATGTGGGTCTTAGATCAGGGAGATAATAAACAATGCAGTGCTACTGATGTCTGCCAAATCTTGTATCATTTTAAAACAGTACATTAATGTCCTGCACACTAAAACAGAAATGGGTGGAACTGGAACGCAAACATGTTTTGATCTTGTATTGGTATCCATCAGTAGGATTGAGCATATGAACCTCAAGTTCTGCCTGTTACATGCATTGTCTTCTTTCAAAATAAACGTCCATTTGCACAGGAATTTAACGTTAACATACAGTCTCTTTCAAAGTAAACGCACTACATCGGTCCAACAACACGAACTGACTGTGCACGTGATTGGGTTTAGGAAAAAAGAACAGGGTTTGACTTTATAATCTTACGGGACACAAACGCCGCTCTCCCTGGTGAAAGTCTGTGTTTGTTGGACCCATTCACCACCACTCCTGCCTGCCCTACTCACACTTTCGCTGCCTTAACTTAAGTTCATGTCCCCCCACGTTTCCCTCTGATGCTGCAGAGCACCGTTAAACTATCATGCCCACATGAAAGGACGTTTTTTTCATCAGTGTCAGACACCGCAAGTCACTGACCAAGCGCCGGATTTCCATGACTTTGAAGTAAGACTGGGTAGGGTCAGTAGCCCTTGGTGTCAGATACCGGTGCACAGACACACCCTTTGGCAGGAGTATGGACAAAATGGAAGGCGGCGTTTTTGGACACTCCACATAATTGCTGTAGTATAAAGGGTGAGAAAGTCTGCAAACGTTGGTTGGGCGGGGAGATGAATCAGTCCAACAAACTCAGGACTTTTACCCGTGAAACTACTGTTTGATTTCCTGTGTGAAACCAAAGGTCAATCGAGTTATTTTAGTTAAACTGTAGTGTGCTTGTGACATATGTGATGTGACATTACATTACATTAGTAACAAATGTGCTGTGTTAAGCCAAATCATGATGTGAGTAAACCTAAAAATGAGTTGTTGGGGTTTTTTTTACCTCCTTTGTAAGTTTATTTTGAAAAGAGAACGCATGCCTTTAATGAGTGTAAAGTCATACATTTTCTGTGAAAATGGACGTTAATTTGCTTGTAATGAGCGAAAATTGACACACTGTCCCTGAATGTCCAAAACTGATGCTGGAGGGTTCTTAGCGTGTCAGAGTTTGACATTCAGTCACCAACCCAGTGTCAATATTTCATGAGTTGGGAGTGAATGTGTTCAATGGAGACTTCGAAAATGGTATGTATAAAAAATCGGAAAAATGGTAGACTAGAAGCCAGAACAGAAAGTACCAAAATGCAGGGACTAGCTGGTGGAGGGCTCGTTCTATCAGTCCAAATATGTACATTTAAACAGCCTAGGGTAGCAAATGTATTTATATCTGATTGACAGACAACGTCAGACTTCTGTTATATCGAAAAAGATTAGGATCAGGATGCAGTAGCTGATATTTGTGGCATTCCACCATTTCTGGTTGTGATGCAGATCACTAAGGTATGAAAGCCAGCTGAGTCATAATATGATCCTCTCTCTGTTCAGTGTGTCCTGATCTCTGTTAAAATGGCTTTCAAAGGCTGTGCATTATTTCTGAGTCAGACATGAATTGATTTGAATCCGATGTTAAAAGGCCTACTCAATCACGCTGCTTTCGTTTTGAGTGTAAGACCAAAAACAGATAAAAATCGCCTAATATTTGGATGTCTACTAAGTAGAAAGATTCCTGTAAGTTACATGTTGTTATTGTTGTCATCACTAGCCGACAGCACGTACAAGCACATATGCATAGGGTAAGTGTAAGAGAGCACTAGGCCTCAGGATACTCATGAATGCCCAACAGTGAAACTGATTATGACGGTAGGTTTGAGTGGTGAAATGATGCAGACGAGTGATTTCCCAAGTCAGAGCCTCTCCTGCACTATCAGCATTCTAATGCCCACACACCACTCCCACAGAAATCCATCTTCAATCTTTCAGATCTCACCCTCCTCCATGCTCCACCCCCGCCGTCTCTCCTCTAACACTCCCTCTGTATTTCACTAACACTTAAAGGAAATAGACCTGGAATTCCAATAGATAGCGAAGGCTCTGCTCATTATAAGTTAGTGGGGCAGCTATTTTTCTCCCCAGTCGTGCAGTGCCACAATGGATTCCAAGCTCTGAATGCATCAGGTTTTTGTTTTACATATTAATGTTTGAGGCTTTTTGGGAAATATTGTGGGTGCTGGTATTGTGGCCATATTTTTTATTTTTTCCAAAAATGGTATTGGCAGCACGAAGAAAAGACATATTACAACTGAAACATAGCAGTGAGCCAAGCCTGCTGTAATGATAGACACACAGACAGGCAGATACAGAGATAATAGGACACATACTATGGGCAAAAGTATGTGGACACATTGGGCTGTTTTGATGATTTTGGCTAGGCCACTTCATTTCACTTATTCAAGCGGCTGGAAAAGCAGCAATGTCCCATTTCTGGTTTGTGTTGCTGTATCTGTTGCTGTAGCCGTGTTTTTGTGCCTTTTGTTCCTGGCTTTTGAAAGAATGTTCACTAAAGACAACTGATTTAGGATTTTGGACTACAGTTGAAATATATCTGGCTTGACCATCGCCTTGAACCACTCTAGAACACAGACCCGAAAAAAGATGCTGGTGGGCAGTACAGCCATCTTGGCTAGTCAGCCTAGCCTTGGGGGTCAAACTGGCTGTGGTGACTGCTGTAACTTCTACTACCTTGCCACATATGTTGCGCATACATTGCACAACTACACAAAATGCCACGGAGGAAGTACTGTGCAATTATGGATGTATGGACGAGTTAGTTGAAAAGTGAAAGAAATGACTCAACTTTACGTAAGGAGAAACTGCAACTGTCTCTAAGCTGCAGAAAATTATAATGTACTTGATGGGGGAAGTCAAGGATTTGAGAGGACAAAATGCTGAGAAAAATAAGAGGATGGCCCTCCTGGAGTGCCGAATGGCAGACCTGGAGCTGTGCACCTCCATGAATGACATAATTGTCAGCAGGTTGGAGACCAGGCCCTGATCATACACCTGGGTGGTGACAATGAGGGATGGTGGAGAGCTCACTGAGCTCTCAGTGGGCTTTCAATTCAATGCAATAAATCTTAATGTAACAAGATGCAGTGACATTTAAGACAATAGTATGGTTTCCATTGCAGACATTTTGGTTGCAAATCAGAGGTGATTTTAGTTAAGTAGCAGGTGACCAACTGTGGCCAATGAGCTGTAGCATTGTGCCAAATTGTATGGCAAAAGAAAAGTCATGAGAATACTCTGAATATGTAGGTTGCTTTTACCTACATGAACTACATTACCCAGTGTAGTTTAATACAAAAAAGTTACTGAGATTTAAAGGTGGTTCAACTGCCACTAAACTACTGCAAACTGTAGTTAAACTAGCAATCAAACCACATGTACTTAACTACTTCCCACCCCTGCATGAGACCCTGTTGAAAGCTACTTTTTCCAAGGTCAAAACTGAACTTTCATGCATAACGAAATGGTTTTCTGAGTTTGGTGTTTGACTCTTGGTTGGACATAGCCCTGACCTCAACCTCAGCTCGACCTAAGGGGAATTGGAAGATCAATTGTGAGCCAGGCCTTTTCACCCACTGTCAGTGCCAAACCTTACCATGCTCTGGCTGAATGGAAGAAAATCCCTGCAGAATCTTGCAAAATCTTGTGGAAAGCCTCCCAAGAAGACTGGAGGCTGTCCCAGTAGCATATTAACGCATATAGTTTCACAATTAAATAAGGATGTAATGCTCAGATGTCTGCAAACTTTGTTTGGGCGTCCATACGCTTGTACCATCAATGTTACATTGCACCCTAAATGTTAAGCAGTATTGCAGAGGTATTTGAATGATCCAGACTCAATTAGCCAATAGGTAGCGGGCTATCTGTGAGTGAATGAATGAATGAATATGAGTTCCCTAATGGAAAATAGCATAATCAGACCCCCACTTATCCCTCCATCATGCCTCTCATCCTGTACATCTCTTTACTCTATCCACCCAAAGAGGGGAAATAGCTAGCATTAACGACAGTGAGTCCCACCTGATACTGAAGTGGCTAACAAGAAGCTCTGTGAAATAATTAAGATGATGCATATGCATAGCAAAACCTGACAGACGAATATCTGTGTTGCTCGCTGATAAGTGGGAGGGCTGTGTGATCTTCAAAGATGAGATTAGCATTAATTTGGCGCATTTGCTTTTTAATGGGGGAAATGTTTGTATTTTGTGGGATTAGACACCTGCTCACTAACAAAAACAGATGCATGAGGGACACAGTTGAGAACGTCCCCGATGAGCACTGTATAACTCAGTAAGAAATGATTAAAAATATATAGAATTACCAGGCATTCAGAGACAACATGACTTGGTAACAATTCAATGATCCTAACACATGTAAAGGTTGAATGCCATGAAAATGAAAGGAAACACTGTGTTGGATTTCTGAATGTTTACAGTTGCACTTTGGTTTCTGTTATGTTTCACTTGTGATTCAGAACACATAGCGGTGGGTACCTTGGGGTCAGCACAGGAAAGTTTCTTATTAAAATGTCAAGAGCAATCACAGCATAAACGGCCGGAGTCACGGCTGAGGGGAAACAGCCCGAGCAAATCAAAAATTAAGTAATAGCTCTCATATATGATATCCATCAGGGAGCATGGGAAGATGATTAGTAAGAGGAGAGTGGAGAAATGAAAGGGGGGAAGAGGGACTGACTGATCATCAACAGTCTGAGGACAAACACATTAGATACCTCATCTCAGAGCCTTCATTGAATGTGTCCTGCAAAATAAAACACTGGCCAGGGGAATCCAGTTTTAGAAACAAGACAAAGGGAGCATCAAGGGTGCTCAAACATTGAAGTGCTTATATACCCAAAGGGGAACTGGTTCATGACAAGACTGTTGATCATCTTCATCTACCGCGTTTTTTTTTAATGAAGGTGGGATCCTGGTAATCTGATCAAAGCATGTAATTGACTGTCTACCTTACACTGAATCATAAGTGACAAGTTTCCACTGACTACAATCACATGTAAGAACATGTGCAAACCCAATCAGTGTTTGTGGTGGCAGGCAGGACCCTGGCAGCCATGCTTACCTCAGGACAAAAGCCAGGGATTATCGGACTGTTTAACACCAATAGAGGTAACAGAGCATTCACTGGGTAGTGATTTATCAGTGAGACACTCTTCTCAACCTCCAGGGCTGCTGCGTTCTTACTGAGTGGTCAAACCATTAGGACAGTGTTCCCCCAACCTTTTTTTTCTGCCATGGCACACATCCTGCGTTAAAAAATGTAATGTTGCTCTTCTAACCATTAACTCCAAAGTAATTATAAAATAATACGCACATTTGGAACTTCTAATGTGTGTATAATTTAGTGGAACTGTGAAACTTGAGCTTGTCTTGATGAACACAAAATTGGCTGGAACTCATGACAAGAACAAACGCTGTCATCGAATGCAGTCTGGGGTTTGCAGAATCTTCGCATATCAACATTCTGTCCGGTAACAGGGTTGTGTGGGCAAGCTTAGTCTGTGATGATGCAGTTTGGACTCAGCAAGCTGGGCCACTTACTGGACTAAATCGTTTTGTACATTGTTGAGAACAAAAGGATGAAACAACGGTCAACGGGAACAAAAATCACCAACCCATTGAGGGCTAGATTCAAAATCCCAGCGAAAATCAAAGTAAAAAAATGAAATGTGATCCAACTGGTGTGAATTCTATTACGGCAACTCATAATGTGACTCTGTAGTGTGTGTGGCCCCCGTGTGCCTGTATGCACTCCAGGCAATGTCTGTTTATGCTCCTGATAGGTTGGTGGATGGTGTCCTGGGGGATCTCCTCCCATACCTGGATCAGAGCATCAGTGAGCTCCTGGACAGTCAGTGGCAGCACTTGGTGGCATCGGATGCACGATACAAAGCATCCCATAGGTGCTTAATTGGATTTAAGGCAGGGGAACCAGAGGGTCAGTTACGGTACCAATGTCTGTCATCCAGAACTGCCTACTCACTCTGGCCACATGAGGCTGGGCATTGTCCTCCATTTGGAGGAACCTAGGGCCCACTGCACCAGTGTAAGGTCTCACAATCTCTCTGAGGGTTTAAGTCAGGGTACCGTTGGCTATGACATGGAGGTGGGCAACCTGATTGGGCTGCAGGTACTGCCTCATGCTGCCAGTAGTGACAAAGACAATAGCAGAACTCAAAACTAGAGACGAGTCGGTCAGGAAGGATAAGGAGAGAGCAACTGTGTGTGTGGCCACCTCATGCAAAACCATTTCCTTTTGGGGGGTTGTCTTGCTTTTGCCTCTCTTTTGCACCTGCTGTCACTTTAATTTGCACCAAAGCAGGTGAAACTGAAATGGACAGACTGATATCCCTGAAGTTTAACTGACTTGGTGTTATACTGTGACCATTAAGAGTTCCCTTAATTTTTTGAGCAGTGTATGTTGTGTTGTATTTTCATATATTTTTGCCAAACAATTTACAAGTGCAATCATCCTGTAAATGTTGTTCTACTTGAAAATCCAATAAACAAACTGGGGGGAAAAATGTAATTGGTGGTTTGTAATGCTATGCTGTCAAAGCAGCGTCTCAAATACTGGATACTTATGAGTATGGCTGCATTTATAATTGTATTTATGTTATGTCGACATGTATGTATTAACTGATATTTTAGCAGTTGAAATAAGGCGTTGAAAAAGCACTGACATATCATCACCTTTAAAGACAGATAAAATATTACAGATAAAAAGCAACATTATCATTTATTTTGAGTCATGTCTCAAAATGCAAATGTAAATGCAATATTCGCTCTCCTAGTTTTTTTTTTCTTCTTTCCTGTCTCTAACATTACTTAGGGAAATACCTTCCATACTAATTGTGTGCACCTAAACAGCTGCATCTGGAATTGATGTTGATGAGAGCTGTAAGAGTGAACCATTACAGCAAAGCCTCCAAACGTTTTGCAGGAAAAGACAGAAAGGATTCACAAATATTTTTGAATTGTTTGTCCAAACAAAGAGTTACTAAACAGCTGACAAGTTCCTTGGCAGCTGTTCCTCCTTAACATGATAACCCTCAACGATTAGAAACAGCTGTACTAATCAACAAACTAATGGCAGACATGGAAATGATTTCAACATCCCAAAGCAAAAAGAGAGGGAGAGAAAGAGAGATAAAAAAAATATGTGAGGCAGTTGTGCTATAGGGAATCCTGGAATCAGCCATCAGTCAAAATACGGCCCAGAGAGATGACTTGACAGATGCATTCATTACAGACAGGATGACAGGGGGTAGAACACATGGCTCATTTCCAACAACTTCGTTGGGTTGGTTACCTAGTGAATACTGATTAAAGGGAGGAAAGAAATTTCAATTTTAAGAAGTATGCCTTGATTTAAGCATTCAAGCTGCCATCTTTTTATTTGATTTTCACAGTGAAAAGGTCTCCTTCTTTGTTGCACTTGCACTGTTGATTATAGTCATGGTTTTAAAAGGAAAGAGAATGTCTAAATGTATAAAAATAAAAATATGCTCAGGTTGTAGTGCTTGTTCTTTATCCGCTCATTCTCAGAGCGTAACTCTCAAAAGGGGCCAAAGGCTAAAGCATACTCATGTCTGACGTGGCTGTGCTGTAACTATTTTTTAAATAGAGGCATTATATCTGTTGAGTACGTACATATTTTGCACCAATTCTCTGTTATTGTGAAACTGAACCAACCACTCCATGTTCTTGTATTTCAGAAAGCCCAAATGAGCCTCCACTCTAAGAGTCCTTACCTAAACAACCACTGCTTTCCACGTTTCAAAGACCTCTAACTTGAACAGCACTTTATTTCTACAAAGAGAAGGATCATGCTTTTATGTTGTTGGCCTGTTTTGAAATGCAACTACTGCTGACATTCATGTAAAATGGAAAGTGGTGGCCTATGTGATGATCCAAATTTCAAGATGGTCTCATGATCAGATGCATTCAAGCATAAGAGGCATCTACTCTCAATACTTGTTCATTAACAATGGGGAAACTTACTTATGCATTAAGTAAGCAGGGGATTTATTCAAATGCATTAACTTACTTGACTAGTTTAAGTTTTTTAAGTTTAAATTTGAAATCTTTATTCTGACTCTTTCTCCTTAACTGCTGTAACACTGGAATTTCTCAATTATGGGATCAATAAAGGTGTATCTTATCTTATCTTATCTTATCTTAATTTGGAACAGTGATATAGGCTTCATGACCAGACTGATTGGTTAGGCCCAGTCAAGGATGATAGACCTGAAGAGTTGATAATGCTGAAGTACAGCCTGAGTCAAGGGAGACACCACAGTCTGGGTTGACTCCAGGAAAGTGTGTTAGGTTTGTTATCAAAGGATCTTTAAAATAATGGCATTTTCATGTAGGTATGATTAATTCATACCATGCCCCAGTATTGCCAAACTTCCCTCTGTGTCACAGTTCAAGAAGAAATACAACGAGTGCTGGGCGGAGCTATGACAACAACCCTGTCCACATATAAGAGCACTGTTTGCGCTAGATCGTGGCTAGCAAGCTAGGGAGTAGCCAATATTTTGCGAGGCTCCACTCTCTTCTCACAACTTAAAGACTCCCCTTCAAATTCTGTCTCTGTATCATTGACAGCTTTTTTCACGACATTGAAAAACTATGTCAAAGTCCAAAACTAACAGGAACTTGTGAGAAGAATGACAAAACAGCTGAAGGTGTCGAACGAAGAGTGCTGTGTGCGGTGGAAATGTTAAACAGACCAAAGGTCTAGGTGCCACGTCTGAAGGGTAATTTTTGGTTCCAAAGGTACTATCCTGAAAGCGTTTGGTGGAAACAGGGCTTTTGTTGTGCTATAGTGAAGAAAAGGGTGCCAAAGACGGACACTACTGCCCCGGGGATTGTCGTCAGTGGGGACCAGCAGAGCAGCGAGGCAAAGCTCTACTCCTGCCCAGAGAAGGAGCTGCTGCTGTCGGGCTCGGAGGACTCAGCCTCCAGCCAGAGCTCCGACTGCAGGTTGAAGGTGGCAGCAAACCCAGATCTGGGTTTGTCCACGACAGGCTGCACTGCTGTCTGATATAGAGGTGTCAGTATTGAATTGAGACTGTTTCATAGCAGGTTAAAAACTCTCATTGAATACCAATCCAGTTCCATCTTTCACTACAAATGGTGGTCACACCTGATTCGTACCATACAAGAGTACACATGAAGTATATTTGAGACCATCTTTTCAAGTGGACTCAGGCATGGGTCAGAATACTGTGCCCAGGTACAGTACAACAATGTTCACACTAATCAAGAAAACTGGGCTTTGGAGTAAAATGAACTCATATTTAAGTTGGATCCCTTATGTGAAAGCCCCCTTAGTCAGAAAATAAGACCTCATCTTGAAACATGCTGCTGGATATTTCAGGCTCAAAAATGACATCAGCTGTGGCTGAGACAAAATATTGTTGTTTTTTGTTTTACATGCAAGTAAATGCACAAGCACATTCCCTGATTTGTTATGTCTATGAATAAGCTGAACTTTAAAAATGGCCACTATCCTAAACAACTGCCAGTTTGGATCGCTAATTTTCAAGCTTGAGTTGGTGGGCTAATTACTGAGCTACAGGATCACTCATTAGCTTGTCTTGACATTTTATTCCTGTGATCTGTCAGGACAACTCATCCGGCATATCAATTTTTTTTTATGAGAAAATAAGGTTAAAGCTCAGCTGATTTAAAGTTTAACTTGAATTAAATTGATTAAATTGACTAAAAACAATGACTTAGCATTAAAACCCACAGTTTTATAGGAGCACGAGCTTTGCTCTGTAATGGGGCTTTATGGGCTCAACCACTCATCCACTGGCACACTGAAAATTTGCATGTAAATGCTTAACAAACGTGGATAAGAATACTCAATACTATGCACGGCTCAGGGGCTCTTCACCAGCAGGTGAGTTGTTTAAGGACAACAGTTCAGGATAATAAGCATTTTGTGAGGAGCTGTGGTTTGTGCAAGCTTGATTTCAGTACAGGTTCTTTGCATTTAAAGTGTAGGAGTTAAGGACTTTTAAAGTTCAAATGTTTGGCCTTTAATGCCTGCACTAGTCACCACAACACAGTCTCAAAATACGCCATCCCTCCAAGCATTCCTCCTCTAAGCAAGTCTGCAAAAATAATGTTTAAGGTTCTGCAGCCAAAAGTCTTTTTAAGGTTAAGGAAAGATCAAAAGTGGCTGCAGTTAATACAAAGGCAAATGTAAACATTCTGTGTCTGTAGGCGAACTCCTGCATAAAAGCTAAGGTTGCTGCAAGCCCACCCGCCTCCCCTCCATCTCTACACCTACACCACATCTAATGTCCTGAGTAGCAGCAAAACAGCACAGACAGTTTTCCTTTTAAGTCCTCGCCCTCATCACATTTTCAATGACATCCAAGCTATGCGTGCATGAATATATAAAAGAAATTGATTTATTATCAAAAAAAGCGATATTAAATTAGAGAAGACATTATTATCACTATCTATATCAGGCCAACAACAGTATAATGGATTAACATTAGTAAATCAGAATTATTAAACTCTTTCATTCCACTTTCATTTCATCTTTCACCTTTAAACCGCATTAATGTGCGATACAATTCAAGAAGCCGCGCAGATAACATTTTTGGCTGCTTCGGAAGCGTGAACAATAATTAAATAAATTTCTTTAGAACATCAAAAATATCTTGCCTTTAAAACCAGCAAAAGAAAGGTTACACTCTTCAGTGATGCAGCATACTGGAATTTAGCTGAGTGCTCTGTTCTGACACCATTGGATCTTAGGTGTCTTATTGCTTTCCAAATGTTCTTCCTCTTGTCCATATCATTCACAAATACAATATATTTTCTTTGTAATGGAGAGCATAGAGGCACTTGGTTATTGCCTCTATAAATGCCTGAATAATTACTTCAAAATATTATCTCGCGTATGTCCTATCTTGAAATGTCCTTATCTTGTGTTTTGAAAGTCACAATATTAGTATTTTATCATTATAATAACAATGCATAGAGCAGAAATGATCACTGTCACCAGCATTTCTGGCTACATCCTGTACCAGAAGGTCAGTATGAATGAAACTCCACTGCTGCCAGCACCAGACGTACAGCAGGAAAGCAGAGGCTCACCCGCTGTTAAAAGGCTGGTAAAGCATAAGGGGCACTGACTTATTGAGATGAAGTTTTAGATTAAGACAAACCAGAGCATGTTGTCTTGGTTTAATGTTTTCAGGTGATTAAAAAGCGCATAAAGTTTAGTTTTAATAATCAGATAATATGGATGTTTATTTTTTGGCTTGCAGGAACATTCATTCATATTTTCTATTTTTTATTTTTGTGTCATGCCAAATCATTCGGCCCATCCCACATGGGCCCCATTATTTTTCAAAATTTCTCCTGGTCTTCCACAAGAAAAGAAACACAAAATAAAACAATATCCTAAGGCCCTGATCACACAGAAAGCATATTAGCAGCTGGAGGCGCCTTTTTGTAATTGTATTTAATGAGAAGGACGTTTTTTGCCCACGATTTATGTGTTGCAACGCGCCTCGTGTTTCTGCACTCTAGGCACCTGGTGTTTTTGCAGGAGCGCTCTGAGCTCCTTCAGCTGAAAAATTTTAACTCAGAGCGGAAAAACGCCCCGAGTCATCTTTTTCCCCATTGACCAATCGGATTATTTGAGAGGCGGGCCTTCAGTGGTGGTCATGACAACAAGTTTACAGTTGGTGAACAATGAAGGGGAAACTGGTGGTAGCAGCTGCTGGATACCCGGGGCTATAGACAGCAAGTTGTCAAACTGCCCCCGAGTCATCCTAAGATACGCCTGGAAACGGCCATCATGGATGCGAAGCTCCTGGACCAACTGGTGGTACTCCCCATGATCCACCCTCTTTTTTAGGGTCTCATGTGCCAACACAGATCTCTGTTTCTCTGTGCCCAAAAAACAATTGGCTGACGGCCTCTCACCCTCAGCCAGAGCTACAGCAAGTACCCCCTGCCTGAACATTTTAGGAACTAGATACTAATTACTGTCAATTGCGTGAAAACAATGAAAAGGGGCAGCAATTGTTTTTTTTTACTACTGGCATTGAGTTAAAAAAAAAGGCAGTGTGGCATGCCTTGTTCTCTGTGATCAGGGCCTCCATGATCTATTGTGACAAAACCACTGAATGTCTACAGATTATCTCAACGGATTGCTTTTTACCTCTTCTCCGAGTCTTTGTCCAGATAACTGGCCAATTTATATATTTCATATGTGAACAGCCATCTTGGTCTGAATGCATCTTCCATATTTACAAAATCAATATCTATTTTTATCTCACTGAACAAAGAATTGCACAGTGCACAATAAAAAGGACAGTAACAACAAAATGGAGCCCATTTTCTATAATAGTACAACAGTACATTGGACAGCTTTTCTTCTTCTACGTAAATGAACATACTGTGCACTTTCAACAGCCAAAGGTAAAAACCACACTCACAAACATTTGGAGAAAACTCTCAAAGAGTTCCTAACTTAGCCCAAAAAAATCTGTCACGGAGTCCTAGCTTAGGTGTGATTCAGGAAAATCCTCAGAGCAATGAAGCGACAGAAACTTTTACCCTAGTGAGGAGGTGTGATTGACCTTGTTGCTTGGTATGACACTTTCTTTTAACAGATGTGATTGGTTGCCCTTTCGTGAGCCTGCAAGGTGTGGACATTCAATGGAAAAGAAATGAACTGCATCACAATATGAGACTGTGAAAGTTTTCTCATTGTTAGTACGATCACTCTGCTGATGGAGGAGTGAGACAGACTTAAGTCATCATTGCTGCACTGTTCATTTTTCCAGTTGCCAAATATCTTAGTGCTGTGATCACTTTATTTCTGGTGTTGTATCGTCACTGCATTGGGTGAGAGTTGTGGGCGCATCTCTTAATGAGATCGATTACAAACATTATCCCTGTGCAATTTAATCTGTAACATTTTATAAACTCACTGTCATTCAGCGTCTGGAGGATATTTCTCCTCCTTTTTTTGTTTTTCTGCTATTTTCTCCTCTGCTTAAGAAACTCTGTGAAAGGCCTTTTCACACTGAGTCCATTTCTTAAATCAGTCATCTGAAAAAAATTGTTAAACACAGAAACCTTGCACACCGATTCCGCTAAGTTTTACTGTTATATTCGGTGCAAAAATTCACAATATGTGACAAAATGAAAAGACACATTTCCTCCTTGTGCCTCTCTCCACTGGAGTTACCTATCTAGCTGTCACCACTCCCTCCCCATCTTGTATTTGGTACTGCGGCTGCGTGAAGGGGCGGAGCTGTCCTCCCTCGCTGTCTCAAAATTCTGAGCGCAGTCCACATCCTCCTTCTCGTCATCATCACCATCCACCTGAATATTACTATCTGACCTGTTAAAAGTAAGCTATCTTGAGTTATGAAATGATTCTGTGTGCCCCGTTCTTCTGTCTTGTCGCGGATGTGTCCCACTGTCACATTTTCTTCACTGATTCTTGGTCAAACGTCTCTAAAGGCTTCTGATGGATGATGATCCCAGAAAATCGAACCTGTTCTGAAAATTTTAATGACAGGAAAGTTTCGGACTCAGTGTGGAAACATGATTGACACAACGTGAAGATGTATTTATTTTTTTGATGTGCAACAATTTTGGATGAAAAAAATTGACTCAGTGTGCAAAGGTCTTTAAGCCTTTTAAAAGTCTTCCTCCGTACAAACTAAAGCTCTCTTAAGGGCTAAGATGCATTGCGAAATACCTTTATTGTTTTACTTAGTCTTGACTTTTAGGGGAAATTTATAGAAAATGTCATAATTCTAATGTTTCCTTAGATTTTTGTTACAACGAGAAACTCTTTGCACAACGAATCTTGGTGAATACCACCCCAGATCTCAGATGTGCACATGGAGATCTTTGCTTTTTAGGCAAATTATATACACAAAATTCTCCATACCATATTCAGTTTTTATTATTGTAAAAGTGTAGAGTTTTGGTTTAGTTCAGTGGTTCCCAACTGGTCCAGCCACGGGGTCCAGATTTCTCCTTAACTAGTTCAAGGTCCACACAGCGTTTGTGTTTGGCCATGTCATTGAGTTAGTTTTTTACAAACTTGACACATTTCCAAGCCACTTGTGGTCCATTAAGAATGGATCCGAGACCCACTTTTGGACCGCGACCCACCAATTGGGAAGCACTTGTTTACTTCATATATTGTCAGCCAACTGTCTTTAGTCCTTGGCAAAGACAGACTAAAAAAAACCTCCCTACACTGAGAGTTGCAAAAAAAAACCCCAAAAAAACTGCATTTATCTCTGGACTTTAAAACTAATAAGATATGTAAATTAGAACATGCGCAAATTTCATGTGCTGGCCTGCTGAGGGGCATGGTCAAGCCATCAGGGAGCCCAGGGTGAAGACTTAAAATTTGTTTTTTGTATTTGTTTTACATTTTTCACATTGTGTGTGTGTGTGTGTGTGTGTGTGTGTGTGTGTGTGTGTGTGCGCGCGTGTGTCTTTGTTCACATTCACATGAAACTGCAAAAGAAATACGGGTAAATGATATATTTGTTATCAGGTAAATCACACCAAAACCTGGCTGGGGCATGGCTTTGAATGCACACTTCAGTGTTGATTGTGGTCTCTTGTCAGGAAATGCAGATGATTAATATCTATTGTAAATAAAGAGCAACTGCGTAATCACCGTGGAGGGAGACAGGAATAACAACAGGTTGCCAGGCTGTAATTTTTGAGTCGAGGAGCTCTGTTCAACACTTGCTTGTGCATCCTTCTTTTATCTGCTTTGGATAGAAAACATACTTCAATGTCATGTTTGTAATCAAACATTTGCATGATGCAAAAACGCTACATTGTCTTCGTCACACTGGGGAGTGTTGTTGAAATTTACATTTATTAAGAAAACAAAATGGGGGTGGGAACGACATGCCTGACATCTACAGAATTCGCCCTGGATAACAAGACAGCTTAGCATTGTCTTGTATGTACACAACAGCATGAAAGGGAATAAAAAAATAAATAAATTAAAAAACAGTGCCGCATTTCTCTGAGCAGCGTTGTCACAAGGCTTGTTCAGTCTTACCTGCTCCCATTTCACAAATGCTGTCTGTCATGTGTGCTTGTCTGCTGTACTATTTGATCCCCCCTTTTCACAATGGAGACGGTGGAGACTGAAATGCTCAGACGCGCAATTGTGCTCCTCCCCTCAGGAAGGTCTTGTGTCTCTACACGGCGCCACTGACTTGCTAAACTTGTAATTACAGTATCACAGCTCTATGTAATGCCTGCATGTGGGCTACGAGTTTGCCCTCCCATCTAAATTCGAAGCTCAAACAGACCGCCCATTCTGTCAAGCCGAACCCTGAGTCAATAGAACATCCTGTCAGAGTGAGTACCGCCTGCCAGCCTGTCAGGCAGCCCCACCAAATGCCCAACGGGAGGGTGACTTATAGCCTCCCATCTGGAATGATCCCCTGGTCTTAAGAGGTCAGAGAGGACACAACCGCAGCGACTCCGTGCAGGTAGTTGCTTTTGTCAATTTTTTCCTGAGTGTCTCTCCAGCACACAAAAAAATATCCTGCACTGCATGACAGGAAAGGGCTGTCTGGGACTGAAACAGTATTCAGGGAACACAACTCATGTCATGATGGTTTATGAATAGGTTTGCTTTTTTTTCTGGGGAAAGATGTCTGCTCAGATACACTTCAATCTTTACTAAAAGATGTGTGGTACATGTCATGAAAATTTCAGTTTTAATTAATTAGAATTGAAGGAGTACCTCAGAAGCACGCTTGAATTATTGTATTACATCAACAGACACTTTGTGAGTGCTCATTAAGTGTCCCCTTTTTTTTGTTTTTGCAGGGATGGTGCCGACATCTTTTCGTACTCTGCAAGATCCAACAGTGGAAAGCAAGATTAAATTTGTCCTCAAAGACGATGAAAAATAAATCAGTATTGCTTTTGAGTTCTGAAGTCCCATCGCAGCATGAATCGCCTACTTATTCATCACTGATGGAGGGTAATTTGGAAAATAAATTTACTGCACAATTCTGATACCCTGTTACTATTGACCTGTACCTGGCCCCCTGTGATCCTTCATAAGCATGGAGTACCGAGCTTTCTTTTGGCAGTGAGGCTCAGCCGAGTACGCTCTGCAGTCCTGTGTCTCAGTGAGCAACAATATTCCACTGTGAGACCGTGGTGCCCCCAGAAATATTTTGTAGGGGATGTCAGATGGGGCCACTGAAATTTTGGGGTAGCTGGCACACCAAAACCAAAGGCCACAACTGGATTTCAGGATTTTGATTATGCTGTTGAAGTATATAGGCTAGATGAATACTATGTCAATATGGAGAGCTAAGGAATCGCATCCATACTATAAAACTTCAATCAAAAGCCTAGTCCCCTTTACTCGCCAGGTACAAATAAAGGCCTGTCTCAATTAGAGGCCTGGCCTGGTTGCCAAGCAGTTCATTTTGTTTTGTAGACGTTCTTTGGATGTATAAAACTGGGTTGTTGGCTACCTCAAACAATGCGTCCAGATCTCAATTACCTTGTACGTTATTGATATTCCTTTAGCCTGTAAATGTGCTCAGATCAAAAGAAACAAAAGGGTTTTTCATAAAAATAATCCAAGTTGTGAGTATTGTTTTAACAGGATAAAGAGGCATTGTATCGGTATGCCAGGTGCTGTAACTCTCTCTCTGTTGCGCTGTCTGATGGAGCTAGATCAAATGAATGATTCGTAATTGATAATATTAAATGAGGCCTAACTTTTTTAAAAGTAATATTCACACTGGTTAAAATAAAGAATTTGATGCTTTGTCACAATCTTTACCAACAGTGTTGTGTGAAAGGAATTAAAGGCCTGACCCATATAGTCTCCTGTCCCAAATATAGGACCGCTGATGTAAGTAAATAATAACCCAGGCTACTAATCAAAGTTTTACGATACTTTGATTATAAATAACAATCCTGTTTTAATGTGTTTTTTTCTACATATATATACATGTGTAAGGGGGTTAATTGCTCTTCAAATGGCCTGGTTGTCCTTTTCCTTAAAAAGGCAGATACACAGTTTTAATTTGAAGGACAGCATTGATTGTAAGGAACAAAACATTTACTAGGAACAAGCCATCTCGAGTGTAAGGGAGACTCCTGGGTGCCCAAACAACCCATTGGCATTCATATATCTTTAAGTGAAAGTTTAAGAGGGCCCTTTAAAAATGGCCATGCCAGTCATTCCCTCACCAAAATCTAGCCTAAATTTGGAGCATATTTAACCCACTTCCTGACAAGCTATGCCAACATGGTTAGTATCAATGGATGCCTCAGGTTGTCTACTTTAACAAGATACCACTAGCTAAAATTGAGCACGCCACAGCCTCTTAAAGACAGTGATATTGTTCCCCAATTAGTTTCACCGAGGGGGGCCTGTAATTATATCAGGGCGGTGTTACTGTGTCTAACATGTTCTTTAATTAAGATGAACATGGGCACTGTGGTTTTAATTTGATCAGATTCACATATACTCTACTTACTTTTCTAAATACCAATGACAGCACAGAATCTGCTGAAAATAGTCCCGAACAAATGCACTACTTACTCAGGTTTGAGTGACATTTGCAAGAAGCTACAGTGTCCAGCTGTTTTAGGACATCATTTAGCCTTTTAAAAAAGTGAATGAATATTTGACATATTTTTCAAGGTTCATATCCTCAGTATGAAAAGAATGGGCTCATGGCTGAGTGCCACAGGCAGTGTAAGAGAGTATTAAGAGATGGACAAAACAACAACATAACATCGAGACGTTAAGAAGTAGCGTGAAAAATGCACTCACCTGTCTGCGCAGGTCCCTGGTCTTTTTGGTCATCTTATCAATGGCTGAGTTCAACGGGTCACCTTTCTCTTTCCTGCCAGTCTGTGAAAGAAAGCATACAAACATAACATTAACACAGTTATAGTACAATTCATTACAGTCTTCCAAAAGTGCACCACATATTTTACAGTGTACATTTCCTGTTGAAGCAACCGAACCAAAGGGTATGCAGCATATTTAGGGTCGACTGCCAATTCCAAAAATACACTTTGTCACAGAACGTGTTGACATTACAAGCGTTTCACGATTAGACCGCAGTCAGTGAAAACATGACTCAAACATTTTGGTATGTTACTTAGCAACCACCCTATCTGGCAAGTATCAATTAAGTTGTCGCCAATTCCCTCGTGTGCAGCACTTCCTGCCGCTGCCAACTCCTACTGGTGACTTTAGGAGAGTGTAGACTACCATGTGCTCCACCTGACACACACAGAGTCACCAACTGCTTCTTTTTCACCTGACAGGGGGGAGGTCCATGGGGAGAGCAGCACGGAGCTTCTCGCTTTTCCAGATTCCCCTACTCTCTGGTTAACATGCAGAAACTGGGACAGGATCTCGTGCCGTCTTTCATACAGAAATATTGCCAATTGTGCTCATTGAAACGCCCGGCCAAGAAAGAGGCTCCGCTCTCCGCTACGCCACCTGGGCGCCCCATTTACCACTTACAAGCTCTACTGTTTTTGCTCAGAAACCATGGAGAAGAGTGGGGTGATTTATACTACTCCAGTTATTAGATTTTGACTTTTACTATCTAGCTCGGGATGGCAGCTTGGCCCGAAGGTTAGAAAGATGCTGTCAGTGTCTTGGAGTGAACCATTTCTGCTCCAGGACACATATAAATGATCCGGCACTCTGATCCCTCTAGAGAAATGCATACGTGTGTCTCAGGCAGCGTGGTAAGTGGTAAAATTCTAATGGTGCTGTACAGAATGTACTGTATGTGAATAAAGGTTAAGTTTTGCTGAGATAAATGAAAAGTTTTGTCACTAATTTATTAAACAGATATCTGCACAACACTTAATAAGTTGCCCCAGCGTGATAAGGATGTTCCCTAATTTATCCTCGGGGACTCTGGGTATTATAGTCTCTGTTTCTGTCAGAACAAGACAGAGCTTTGAATGACTGCAGTAAACTGGCTGCTTGCTTGTGGAATTTGGGCTGCACTGATTACTAGGATATAGTTGATAATTAGGGGGGAAATTAAATGTTTATTTAATTAATTTTTTGGGATCAAACCCTTATTTTTTTACAGGCTAATGCCTCCATACACTAGAAGACCTTGATAAGTTCTTTGAAAATATGTTTAAAAGACAAAAGTCTGACACCCTGTGAGCTTCTGGCACACAAGATCTGCAGAGACTGACATTCTTGCAGTCACATTTGCAAGAGTGCAGCGAGATTCTTTTTGAGATTATTTTCCATCCCTCAAATTCAACAAAATAACAATTTTGCATGTGTCTGCAAAAACACATTGCTCTGGAAACACAAGATGAAAGGCGACTGAGTCTTACCAATTCGGCATCACTATGAACCATAAGAACAAACTGTATTATGTACAAAATTTACATTTGGAATTTTGTCAAGTCAACTCGTTAACAGCCTCCGCTGGTTCTGCGTGTTACATGCATTGTCTTCTTTCAAAATACACTTCCGTTTCCACAGGAAATTTACCATTTACATACAGTCTCTTTCAAAATAAATGCACTACATCAGTACAACACTGACTTTTTATTTCCTCCAACAACTTACGCAAATGGTTGGTTTAGGCAAAAAAAGCACGTGGTTGAGTTGAGGAAAAAAGAGCAGGGTAACGCCTTAAACTGTAAGTGTGACCGACTGCGTAGGACGCGTACGTTAAAGGACGGCTTTTGTCATCAGTGACTGACGCCACAAGTCACTGCCCAAGCGCCGGATTTTTGAGAACTTCAGCGTGAGACCCAGCTCATTAAACATGGACTCTTTTTCACTCCAAAGTGTCAGCAGTTTCTCCTAATTTTCCACAGTACAAGAGAACCAAAGCTTGTTCTTTTGCCTTCCCAGAGTCCCCAGCTTGCTGCTTCCTGTTTGGTGCTGGAGCTATTGGTTGTTGACAATGTTAACGTCATTGAACTTCAGTATTTGCGTGAGCCAAGACTAAAAACGTAAGACAATATTAACATGTTTGATTTCATCTGAACTTCAAGAGGAGAAAAAGACCTAAGACAGATGGGCAGTTTTATCACCGTAGTGCTTCAAACGACTGAGATCATGGGAATGCGCACCAACAGAGGTAAAATTGCTTGAAAAATAGTTTGGTGTAAGGCTGCAATAAGTAGAGTAAAAGAGTAAAATGAATGCATAACAACAGCAATATTAGAAGTGGAAAGAGGTGTGGGGAAATGGGACACAGCTAAAGACTGTGCTCCATCTTAGAAGTGAAGAATGGGCTACATTTACTGCTATGCTGATAACCCTCCCTCAGGTGCTCTCAATCAGCTACTGCATGAAGTCAAATACCACCACAGCTTGAATTAAAGGTCTATAAACAATCATTCATGTTAATTATTCTGTCCTTTTATTTTGACAGCTGACAAATGAAAAGGGGTGGCTCGTCTCTCCCATTTGAAACCTGAGCTACATATAAATACACAATTGATCCTTTTTAATAAAGAGGAAGTTGTTTCTGGATGGTGCAAATCATGTATGCAAATGCTCTGCTTCATTTTGACAAGTTAACACAAAAAGACAAGCAATCGAATCTGCTGATTTAATATTTTCAAGGCAGTTGTGGCTTCTTTTATTAAAATATTTTTTGGTGGGTTTGCAGAGAAGAAGAAGGAAAAAAAAAATGGTTAGCAGGATGATCAACAGATTGTAAGACATGGTGATCTCCTGTCAAAGCGATACCAGCATACAAAATTAGTTGTGTCGTTGCCAGGCAACCATCTGACAGTTCTGCCCGGCATAGCACGAAGGCGAACGACCAAAAATGATCATCAGCCTTTGCAGAAAAACACACACCTGGTGTCATGTATTCCCATTTATCCACGCCTGCTGAATCCTCAAATAAGGATTTCTTTGAGGCAAAGTGACCACAGGACAGCAGGGCTTTAAGTAAAGGAGCTATTTAGTCATTATCCTGTTTAATGAGACACAAAATGTGGTTGCTTATCTCTCTGTTGCTGCACTATTGTCCTGCCCTTTTGATAATTGAGTGGAACAGAGCGCCTTGTATCTGAGTGTCACGAAGAACTAAATGAGACCCCATCAAACGCCCACTTCATAGTGAACTCACACCAAGGTTAAAATTGATTGTCACTTTCAACACCTTGGTCACTATCAGGTTGTAAAACTGCTGCTTCCACATTAGACCTGAATATGTCTCCTATCAAACAGAGAGCGAGCAGCAGCAGCAGCAGCAGCAGCAGCAGCAGCGGGGAGGCTGAGCTGCTACTGTAAACTCAGACCCACAACATGGTGACATTGACTACCTGAGCTCTTTCTTTGAGGTTGTATTTGGCTGGGGAAGTACGTGAGGCTCTAGCAAAGAACTTTAGTCTACTTGTGATGTAACTGTCAGTGAGCTGGCACCACTTCTGGAAGTTAAAAACAAGTAGTCCAAATCCACTTTCTCTTCTCCTGACTTACAAAAGACTTGACATTCAAGGAGACGCCAACTTGAGGACAAACAACCGCAATCTTTCAGCAATTTCTTCATTTTAGATTTGTCACACTCACAAGCCCAACATGCTTCTCAGTGTGGGTGCGCTCGCTGTGGGGAATTCACATGTGTGCAAGGTCACTGACGTTAAAGTGCTGCTCAATGAAAAGAGCCTGTAGCCATAAAAACAGATATGATTCCCTTTCCGGGCTAATGTATTGCTGGCTTGCCCTTGTCTAAGGCTCATATAGCACAAGTTTTCCCTCATATGGATGTTAAACATTATGAATGAGTCATTTGTCTCCCAGCTCATACTACAGTTAGTCACCCCCTCTTCTAATAGCAATCACACAGCGCAGTCATTTCTTTGAGGAGCAATGCACCAAACTGAAAGGAAGAAAACTGTTTTTCATAATGTGAACAATATGTTTGAGATGTCAGCCAAGGAAAACCCACCTGGCATTAACCCCACTACTGTACTGCATGCATTTGGTGTTGTTATATTTGAAAGTCATATTCTGAAACATACACAGAATGTCTTTTAAAGAACTGCTGATTGACGTAGGGGAGGAGAGGAAATGAGGATAGCATTCAGTTGCTTTCCATTATGTGCCGCACACTCATACAGGCACTCTCACTTTGATGTGCAAGCATAGACAAGCTCTTCTATGCCAAAGCAGAGGACATGACAACATTAGTCATTGTGCTGCCTAAAGAGCCTAATGTGTCATTAAGGCACCAGAGGGACACATAGGATTGAAGATGCTCACCGCCAAAAATAAAAAGGGGGCTTAACTTGAACCTTTTCCGAGGACACTTCAAATATATTCACACGATTTTGTGCATAACTGACAGCCTTAATTGAACTGCAAGAAAGAGAAAATGGTCAGGCTGCTCATGACACAAGCAAACTCTCATTAAAAAGACACACCGCTGAAACAAAGTTGGTGTTTTTTTTTGGTTTTTTTTTTTGGTTTTTCATTTTCTGGAAATCCAAGCTGTTTTATTTCTCAAAACTCTGAACTCTTTAATCTGACTTAAGGAGATTAAAACAGCACAGTGATGTCAGTCCACGGGGGGAAAAAAAACATCACCTGTTATTCTGACCTCCTATCGACAACCGAGTAGTAGTAATTGGTGAGCTTATTTTCTTATATCTAGCACAGCACTGTGTATAATCTTGTATCATTAAGATCAATGCAGCATGCATGACAGTTACAGTAAGTCAAGAGGGCTACCATTACTAAAAATATGCTTCCTCCTATACTGTAATTACTCTTCCGCTTTGATATGTCAAAACTCCTTGAGCATGCCATAAAAAATGTATTGCGCATGTTGGGTTTCCTGCAAAACATAAAACACCCAATTAAAAGCACTACGCATGAATCCCCCATCACAAATGTTATATACAAGGAAGTCCACGATGATGAATCATAGGTTAGTCAATGCGTCAGGCTCGTATTCAGCCCGGGTCTGCCCAAACTGTAGTACTCTGATATGTGTGTGAGAGGGAAAGAAACAAAGTCAGGAGGACAAAGCGAGTCACATTATTGAATTTGTGTGTCTACGGTGTTTATCTGGGAAACTATTTGACTTCCCTCCGTTCCCATCCAGGTGTGCCCCGTATGTGCAGGCAATTCCGCTCTCAAATTCACAGCCATTAAAAGCTTGACAACACAGTTGCCTGTTGATTCAATTGTCTCCCATACAGAAACATTGATTGCTTAGTTTTTGACTGCCACATAATGGAATGTGCATGTTCGGTTTTGTCTGGTAAACACAAGTCCCTGTGGTGTTTTGCAGACAATGTTCCCAACTGTCCCCATCCATTATTTTCCACCCCCCGGTGTGCACTCATTCATTCTCAGTTGGGGAGAGGAAGATAGAGGAGGGTGCCTGAAAATAAGCATCTAGTGTGCGGGGTAATGGAGGCAGCAGCGTGTGGAGTTATTCTTGCCCGCTCAGGAGACGGCTGGTGGACGGTTCATGCTGGTGGAACGGCTGAGGGCCCTGAGCGTGCTCGCTCTCTCAGGCCCTCCCAAAGTAAGTTGTGTAATTCAGTGGTGCACTGCTGCGCAATCTGCTTCACTGCACTTCAGACCCTGTAATGGTGGAATAAGACATACAGTAGCAGCTGCATAATGTGCAGAAGAACATGGCGCTTGGCTTCAGGTATGTCGGTTCTCTATTTTATTTTGAAATGTAAAGTGAGGGCTAGGGCTCAAATTTAAAGGGGAACACCACCTAGATTGAGGATTCCAATATGTAATTTCCATGGCTGTTGAGAGTTCAATCGATATTTGTGAACATGAGTTACTCTCTTTCAGAGCCAGAAACCAGAGAGGTAAGTCTCAAGCTTGTGATGTCATTGGGTGTAAAATCTGGAGCTGCTGGAGCCTGGTTTTGTAGAAACAGAATATTTGTTGTTGATGATAATGTCAATGATGATTGTAGAGATGGAAGAGGGTTGTTTCAAAGAGATGGTCGTCTGTAGTTCAATGAATATTGATTAAAAGAAGTCCGACGATATGGACGATAAAGGTGCTTAGAGACCTAAGAGCCTTGTGGAATATGAGTAAATGTCTGAGGAAGACTTTTAAGAGTTCTGAAAAACGCTCATCAGATCATGAGTGAGATGTATAATTTTTACATGAACACACAAGTCTGGTGTGCGTGCACATTGGAAATTAATAAAAGTTGATGTTTTCTAAAGAGAGAATGCAGATGATTCACATATTTTGAGCAAAGCTAGTCACTCTTAAACAATGTCTTTGGAATGAGAAAAGTGTTATTGTAGTGCCGTCAGTTATGAAACAGAAAATGTAGCAACAAAAAACAAGAATTTGAGTTTTAGCACTTTGAGTTGTTCATGTTTAGTGATATTCTCTGACTGTCTTAGACCATAGGAATACAATGTTCATGTATGAATTTTGAAAATGGGTGTATTTCCCCTTTAAGTATTGTTTCAATGACAGTAAATAAACATGTATTATATGTTTTTGTAGCTGAATGTTTTATAGTGGGTGGCACGGTGGTCCAGTGGTTCGCATTGTCGCCTCACAGCGACAGGGTTGGGGTGTTTGCATGTTCTCCCTGTGTCAGCATGGGCTTTCTCCAGGTACTCCGGCTTCCTCCCACAGTCCAAAGACACGTAGGTTAGGTTAAGTGGTGACTCTTAATTGCCCGTACATGTGAATGTGAGCGTGAGCGTCTGTCTCTTTGTGTCAGCCCTGTGATAGTCCAGTGACCTGTCCAGGGTTTTGCTCAATGTCAGCTGGGATAGACTCCAGCCCCCCAAGCAACAGGATAAGCAGTTACAAAAAATGAATGACTGTTTTATAGCCGTGCTGGAAGACAATTTGTTTAACCTTGTAGTGTTTTGATTTCTTGATCCAGACTGTTGTCTATGTTTATTTTTATGGTATTTGTGAGCATTATGTGAATAAATGTCCAAAGCTTTTATTCCTGCCATCAACGAAAAGAACAGACTTAATGAAAATGCAGGCGATCAATATATTTCTGACGCATTAAAAGGAAAATGCGACTGCATTCAGTCTTTAATTGGACTAAATTCTGTTTTTATCGCCGCGTCTCTGTACCTCCCTTGAAACTAATGCAATAAAAAAATGACAATAGCGAGAAAACGCTGAAACGGAGGGATGGCGAAAGAAGTGAGGAATGAATCTGGTAATTCATAGGCAATAACATGGCAAATCAAAGGAATGGGCAGATGAATCAGAGGGAAGAAAATAGAAGACAGGTGGGAGGAAAAACGGGGGTGGGGAGGTGTTGGGGGGGCATGAGGCATTCTGTCTCATTGTCTCCAAAGATCAATGTGTTAAATGACATCAATTCCGGCTCCTTGTCAATTCAATTAGGCAGGAGCGAGAGGTACAATTACTGTCCAATGTGGTTACACTGTCTGCAGCGGGCTTAAAGGAGAAGGCAAGCTGATAACGAGCGGGTGAGAAAGTGTTTGTGTATGTGCGAGCCCTGGGGTGGGGGTTGATAATAGTGGTAACATGTTGGTCGGGTTACCAGCTGATAATGGGTAGCTAGATCCTCATTAAGATAAGCTGTGCTCCCTCAGCTGTAGTGCCATAGATGGGCCAATTTGACTTGTTCTCATTAAGTGGAACTTAAAGAGGTGCAGCGGTGGCTATCAGCTAGTTTGATTACAGGATACTGAAAAAGAAAACACGCTACAATGCCTGCAGCTGGAAAAAATACTTCCAGATGAGTGGCTCCGATTAGAATTGTTTCTTTTCCCCTTTGACTAAATGAGATGACAGAGCAACATGGTACAGAAATAGATGCCATATCATAATCTCATTACAGCCATTATAACCCTCTGGGAAAATAATAGATATACAGCTCGTGCACAATGCAATGCTGAAGCAAATAAGCACAGACATGTCATTTATGGAACGTGTTTTAGTGTTTCTAAGTGAAACAGGTTAGTTAGCTGAACATTGTTCTGAGGGGACCACATGTGGAAAGATTAGATGTCATTTTGTTTTCCCATCCATCTATTTTCTATATCTGCTAATCCTGTGCAGGGTTGTGAAGGGATGGAGCCCATCCCAGCTCACGTTGGGCGTACAGCCAGCCTGGACAGGTCGCCAGTTTATCACAGGGGTAACACATGAAGACAGACAACCATTCGCACTCACATTCGCATCTACGGGCAATGTAGAGTCTCCGGTTCACTCTCTTACTCAATGAGGGAGAAAACAGCAGGAGGAAACCTGAGACATGGAGACGACATGCAGACTGAGCCACTACTAGTAGCCCTTACTGCTTTTTCTAATTTAATTTACTTATATATGATGGATCTGTTGAGCTGTACATCTGAAATCCTGTCCCAGAGAAGCTTTGAGCTTTGAGACTAACTAAATGACTAAATAACTAAAAGAAAATTTGGGTCCAGTATAATTTGGGCTCCCACCAATCACTGAAATGAAAGAAAAAAATTATTCTACTATAGCGGCCCCTAATAGTCGACCAAATGTTAGTCGACCTGAAAGGTCATTAGTCGGCAAGATTTTATTGGTCGCTTAATCGCAGAAAAAAAGCAACATGAAACTCTATTAGGAGCTGCACCTTGTCAAAATAAATCAAAACCTATATGACTGGACCATGTAGGAATTTAATTTGAAAGAACAGACACAGAAAGAGGCCACACTCAGCAGTCAGACAGGAGTCACGCTACAAATCAATCACAGCTGACAGATATCTTTCCTTTCTTCTGTAAATATTCAGTCTGATAAATAGGGAAAAGTTGATCATGTTAGTGCAGGGCTACCCAGAGCTTTACATCTGTCCCACGGACGACAGGCCTACACACTTATAAACAGCGTCTGGAAGAAGATCAGCTCTGCACTCAAGATTTCAGGTAAATAGGCTATATGGTGTTTGTTACCCTGCCGCGTTCTTGAAAGCTGGAACAGAAAAGGCATAAGAGTAGCAACGAGTGCCCGACTTTGGTTGTCCAGGTGGTCAACGGCGGCATGTGTACGGCCCCTAATTTCCAGGGCTGGTATCTGCAGTTATTCCACAGGCTAGTTAATAACATGTCAGCAGGAAATCCAAAGTGTGGGATCATTTTGAGAAGGTGAAGGACGAACACAAGGTGATATGTAAACTCATCTTCATTGGTCGACTACAAACATGACGTATCATCTGAAACATGTCAGTAGCTACATACCCATTAGGTACTTAATTACTGCTTTGCCAACAGCGTCATTAACAGGCGGCTCGCTCAGTGTGTGACGTGCACTTGTAAAATATAGGCCTATATTAATGAAGGTTCATTAGTACGGCTTTGTATTTCTCTGTAATGTAGCACAGTGTTAACAATGTTACTGATACTATTCTTTCTCACACCTTCAACTCAAACCATTGTGTTGCCCCGCCCAAAACATATCACTTAATAATTAAATTAATATCGTAAACATGCGGGTGAGTAGTCAACCCTAATGGCCCTAAATGACTACTATTGGTCGACTAGGAAAATTGTTAGTCGGGGGCAGCACTAGATTCTACCCATCTATATGACTTGTACAATATATTTACAGTTGATGTTACATAAAGGTTTATCATATGAAAAGAAGTTGATAATAAAAAGGTTGATGCACTTGTTGCACCTTCACCTCCCTCGACACAGATCACAAAACTGATCAGGCAGGAAAACAGCAGGGTTGCAGATATAGCTTGACCTTTACTTGTGTTACACTGCATGTAGGAGCTGCAGATTGGTGTGCAGCCTTGCTCTGTACACAAGATTTTGGATGACACTGACCAGACACATTATTTTTACATCTCGCCTCAAGGGGATTTACGTGCTTCGGCTATTTTTGTAGCTGTCGAAAACTGTTTTTTGTTTTTCATGCAGCTGTTTACAGTGAAATAATAAGGGAATGAAAAGTTAGTCTCTTCACTCATGTGGAAAAATCTTGTTGTAGGCACTGATTAACAGAAGAGACTCATACTGTTTATGTAATGTCTTCAAAGGCATGCATATAGGTCTGAACACCAGACTCTCTTTTTTATTAATGAGGTTTAATGAAAGTGATAATGACCTAAGGCGGTGGCTCTCAATCCTTGTCCTTGGGACTCCTGGTGCACCACATGCAACTCATTATCCTTTATGTTTCACAAATTATACACATCAGTTACAATTCTGAGGAGGGCACACAGAGTGCTCATCCAGCCTATTTCATTATGAACAAAGCAGACTTTTTTTTAACAGGATTACCACGAATCATTGTTTTGTGTTTTTAACTGTTACAACAAAACAAATGGATTAAAACTATAGTAGGTAACCTATGAAAAAATTCCTATGACTCACAAGCGCACAATGCCGTCAGAGGGAAACAAAGCGGCACAACAATGCAAGTTAAGGGGGCTGAAAAGAGGGGTGGTGGATAGGACTTTCACCCAGGAGGCCGGTGTCTGCTTCCCATGTGATTGTAGAACCAAACCCTGTTCTTTTTTCCTAAACTCGACCATGTGATTTTGTTGCCTAATCCTAACCACGTGTGCGTGTTGGCTAAACATAACCATGCACGTTTGTTGTTGAAGGAAAAAGTGCATTTATTTTGACTGTATGCAAATGTTAAATTTCCTCTGAAAACGAAGTGTGTTTTTTGAAAAGAAGACAATGCATTTAACAGGCTAAACTTGACACAGTGTCCCAGAACGTCAACAACCAATGTACCCTGTGTACCTCGCACGTCACGTGTCGACATGGAAAGTCCATGACCAAACATTAACACGTGAGAACGTAGGAGTGAGAGTGTGATGGCCAACAGTAGCGTACACTGTAAAGACACATAAACAGACTAATCATGGGAAGGCTTGATTTCACTTTCACAGAAGCCGTCTTTTGTTTACTTGACTTGAAATTTGTTTTATTCTGAAAATTGACCGGATACTGTTGTTGTTCCTTTATTTGACTTCCTGCCCGACTTGACACATTCGCTCGCAGCTCGTGCAGAAAATAGACCAGACGCTGAAATGATCGCTGCAGGGCCGGCCGTGGAGCTGTGCGGCGTGGCCGGTGTGGATGACACAATCGGTTAAAATGGGCGCCGAAAGGAAACTGGCTTTGCTTCGAGGCGCTTCGAGGCTATTCGCAGCGCTTCCGCGTCCAGTGTGGCCCTGACTTAAGTAATTAGGGCAAAATACTTAAATTGCACCGCACTCATGTAAGGTAACATAAGATAATGACTTGATGACAGGGAAGACTTTTTACCTTTTTGCTGCAAGAAGTATGAATGCTCTTGCTATTATGGTATTTTAAATTGGTATATATCCAGGATTATGCAAACAATGGCCTCCCACAGCTATTACAGGGAAATTCTGGTGAGCAAGTAAGGTAAGGTAAGGTAAGGTAAGGTAATATAAGGTCATGACATGACAGTGAGGACAGAAGCCTCAGCTTTCTGCTGCCAAAAAAAGAAAAAAGAAGGCTTTAGCTATTACATGTTATCTTATTCAAACAGGATCATGCTGACAATGATCCTATCAACCTCATGCGGTCCATTTTCCAAGGATTAATGATTTAATAAGGTGTATTTTATCATGCTATGTATAAGCAAACAATGTTCTATTAGGTCAATATTCTTTTAACTGACCAAATACATTACAACAATTAATGTTAAATGAGTATTTCATAATTTATTAGAAATATTAAAAGCACCTGTATATACTACACACACACACACACACACACACACACACACACACACACACACACACACACACACACACAATCTCAAACCTTAAATTCTGCAGTGGGGGAATGTACCCAGAGCTCCCGTTGTGGTGCCAACCCCCCATGTGCTGCTTATACGAGGGCTTCATGTCTCCTCTCCTCTCACATGGTTGCCCATGGTATCTGTGACGGTGCTGTTTGAGCCTGGCAGTCTCCTGTAAGTTAGAGTTAATGCAGCCGAGAACGGCGCTGCCCGAGGAGGAGCCGGAGTGCCTCCTGGCACAAGCTCTCTTATGTTTAATGGCTGATGCCGTTTGCTTACTCCTCTCATTACACTGGCTCATGTTTAGACTGAGGGCCTGTCACTGGCTATTAGCATCTGTGGTCAAGCAGGCTGTGGATGAGAGGAAGCATCTGGCTTATCATCAAGCACATCGTAAGTACGAAATGAGCAGTTTGTTTAGGATGGGGTAAACACAGAATGAAGGATTAACACACTGTGTGCATGGATACATGGTTAATTGGTTGACTGATGTAACACAATAACAACAATCCTCAGTCATAAAAATTAGGACTAAAGGATAACTCGTGTACATACAGTATGGGGTTTTGGAGACTAAAGACTGAATGCATTAGAGCTGATAAGACAGGATAGTTTCCAAACCTGCCTTCTTTGGGGACATATTTGCATTCATATGAGATGACAGCAGTGAATGACAGGAGACATGAAGAGAGCAATGAGGATGACATGCAGCAAAAGTCCCAAACCAAAATCCAACTGGGAACACTGCAATGGTCCGCAGCTCAGACCACAAGGACACGGGGATGCCCATCAATCCTGTATATGTTAACATAACGTTAACATCAGACATTGGCTGAAGGCTGGAGCGAATCTAAATTACCCAGCGGACCTTTATTTAGATATTTACTGATGGCTTCATGCAAACTGGACAAGATAGCTGTTTATATAACAGTGATAAGTGCACAAATAAAAATCTAACTGGACATAAATAAAGGGAAACAGCGAGGGCAGAGAGAGGAGGCACGAAACAGAAGCTGCAGCAGTGACAGAGGCAGTGGCAGGAACTGACAAAAAACAAACAGAAACAAAGACAGACGCAGAGCAAAGGACATCTAGCTGTGTGTCTTTCTTCTTACTGTGCCCTTTGTTTGATTGCCATAATCAGATCACTTTCAAGAAGTATATGATTTTATTTTTTTTAAACTGGAATATCATAGGAACTTAGATTTTGGGGACAGCACATTAAGGATCCTATCTTACACCTGGTGCACAGTAAGGGTGCAACGATCCATCGATCTGGATTGATATATTGATTAAATGATCAACAAGTCAATGTGTTCGAAGCAAAGAAAAAACATTGATCCATAGCTTTACCTTTAGAATACGCTTTTATTTCGAAAGTCTGTATCACTGTCACACAGTGACAGGCAGATGGCAAGCAGACAAGAGAAAGACAAAGATGAATTTTCTTGGGAATAAATCAGCAGGAAATATTTTAGATTGCAGAGAAAAATAGGGAGCAACAGACAAACCACAAGGTATATGAGAGCAATAGTGTTATGGGATAGAACACGATGTAATGTTACCTGCCTGGACACATCCCACTCCACTAACCCTTAATTGTGGCAAAATTTGTGCATACAGGCTGGAATTCAACCGAGCTGTTCTGTCAAGAGATGCAGTGACTTTAACCAATGGTAAGTACGAAAAATAATAACATACATCTGTTAAGCTATGAGTAGATGAAACAAGGTCTGCGAACCGCTAGACTAGTTTATGCAATGTAAACATGCTTAAGCTAATAATGGGTCACTAGCAAAACAACAATTTTGTTGTCTTTGAACCCTATTACTGAGCTGAGTTTGATACTTTTATCAAATTATATTGTAAATTAATCCATGTTTTATGGCTATTGGGTGAAGTTTGCCTTCAAGACTTTAAGCCAGATAGTCTTGAAGTTGAAGGCATATAATGTAATTTCATGCAGATCTGTGCAGACTCCTAAACTGCATCAGATCATATTGTATTGTTGCAGACTTGATATCAGCAAATATTGTATCATTTAAAAAAAAAATCAATAAAATGTCATATCGTGATGAAACTGGTGATTTACACCCCTAGTGCACAGCACAGCTAAACTGTCATTGCTGGTTTTAGGCTGATGCAGTTGTCATTTTCATGGCCAGTGCTCATGCTGTGTAAGTATGCACTCGTGCCTATCTGTTCAGCCATTGGTGTGAAAGTCTCAAAAGGAGGTGTGGTCAGGTGTATGGTTGGCTGATAACTATTTTCAGGCAGCAGGAAGCAATTCAGCCAATTGCACCAACCAAACTCTGGTCTAAAGTCAGAATGGCACAGTATTTTCTTGCTATTTAAAGGGGGCATTATTCTAATAGTCAGATACACCTACAAAGGCGAGATCACAACATGTGTCCAGTCGCAAACAGGGACATACGGATGGGTTGCGGGTGGGTGGAATAATATAACATTAATGAGGAAAATACCAATTTGGAGCAGGAGGACCTGGCTCATCAAGGCAATTGTGAGATGACACTCACACGCCCAAAACACACCTATGATTAATTAAGGGACTAAATACAACCCCTCTGCCTCTTGCACCTTACTTTGCACCCAGATTATGTGTCGTTCAACTGTGAAAACCGGAGTTGAGTACACCCTAAATGCACTTACGCCATGCACTTTAGACCAGTGGTTCCCAACTGGTGGGTCCTAGTCCAAAAATGGATCCCAGGTCCATTCTGAATGGACCGCAAGTGACTTATAATGTGTCAAGCTTGTAAAAAGCACACTTTATTTTGAAGTACAGTGATTGTCTGGCACAGAGGCTTCATTTTGAAGTGCTGTTTCCTCCTGTAGAGTAAGTTATGGACGGATAGCTACTAACAGAGACAGCAAACTAGCTCAATAACATGGCAAATCACAAGTATGGTGGGAAATATATTCAACTGTGTGGACCTTAAAGGATTGACTAAGGGAAAATCTGGACCCTGTAGCTGGACCAGCTGGGATTTACTGCTTTAGATGATGCGCTACAGATAGTTCAGATAGGGATCCAAATGTTGCAGAGATGACTCGTAGTAATGTTGAATGTGAAGTCTGTAATTGAATAATCTGCCGTTTGAATTCTCAGACAGAAGCTAGTTCAAGAAAATTCAGACCTTCAACAGCCTTTTCACATAGAGGGAGGTTACAGACACCGTAAAGACTTTATTATCCATCTCCCTAAGTCAGAGTCAGTACAATGGCATCAGGAGGCTGTAAACTATCAAGCTCCATATTTCTGTTTTTACAGTAGGAGGAAGGTATCCCAAAACAGCCTGAAAAATAAAGGCATGCCAGCAACTGAGCGAACACAGACAGAAAGTTAGAGGTAGCACTGGAATATAACAAGGATGTTTGAGGGCTCCACAACATACTCAAGGCATCCCTGGAAGATGTACCCAGTGTGTGTGAAGATACTGAACTTGTCTAAAAAATAAGGTTGGCCTACTTGAAAAGACACTTTCCTGCTGCACATTTGAGGCTGAGACAAAAGTCATCATGACAGTAAGAATGGTTTGAAAATGCCAGCCTTGAATGTACGATGTAAAATATCTCGAAGGGGGAAAACATTGGTTTGGTTTACTGAACCTCAGTCAGTTCATGCGTTCCTGAAAAATACCACCGTACATAGTTACATGCGACGAGACATCACGCAGCGATGCAGGGGTTTAAGAATAGTAGCAGGAAGAGAAAGGGAAGGGTTAAATATTAAGCGTGTTGGGCTGTAAGCCAAGGTTTTAGGTGCATAGTTTCAGGAGAATAAGAAAAGGAGTGAGGGGAAATGTCTGGTTATCAGACAGAAAGAGAGAGAGCAGGGGATAAAAAAGTCTAGTCCTGCAGCAGCAGTATGGGGAGCTAGAGCAATGCTGCCTGCAGCCTCCCTGAACTGAATAGCAAGTAGTTTGCGAGGGAGGGACTGAAGGAAGGGCAGCAGGAGAGGAGAGAATCAAGGGAGGGAGAGGCTGAGAATAGGTTAGAGAGGGTGAGAAAATAAGAGAGTGGTGTGATATCTGTGAGAGCAGAACGGTGGTGAAGAGAAAAAAGCGAGTCAATGGGGTGAGAAGAAGGTTTGAGTATCATTGATGTACTTTTGTTTCACCGCAGAGCTTTAAAAAAAAAAGTCAATTTATCATACACACAAACAAACACACTTGCCTACACATGCAAACATGACGTGGCTTTCTGTGGGTACGTGTGCTTGTTTTTTGAAAACGAGCGAAGCTTCAACGCAAGTCAAATGCAACAGATCGGCTAGAACACCTGAAACAGGGACTAGGTCAATCCAATTCAAGGACCTGTTCTTAATACCAGGAGACATAATCCCATTTCATCATCATTTTCTCTTTCCTGTATTGCATCATCCTCTGACGCTCTGTAGAGGATCAGACCAAACAATGACGTGTTACGAATTATGGGATTTCCGTGAAGGAGAAAATTGACACACAATAGATATTAGTGTTGACTGCGAGGGTCGAATACTCACGTACTTTGCTATTAAAAGGATGTCTGCTCCAGATTCCCTCAACTATGTATATCCTCACAGTGTCTAACCCATATCTGCTGATAACACTGATTACTGACTGCGCCTGTCAAGTCGATACAGATGTATGTCAAATTTTATGCTCTATGACAGCATACCTGTAAGAGTTACAAGAAAGATATATCACCTAATAAAATACTTCTGCAAGCATTCATGTGGCATACAGCGGTGTAAGAAAAGACAGGTGTGAATGCACCCAATGTGTCTTGAGATCTCATCACTCAGACCACATTCAGAGGGGGTCTGCACCGAATGGCCATATTTTTTTAGTTGCGTGTACACTAATGTTACCTGGGCCACGTTGACGGACCGCCTACACAGCTGACATCCCTCTTGACTCCCCCCCAGGTAAGCAAACTTGCAGCGCTGAAGGAAGGTCTCCAGAGCCACCCGGTTAGCATGAGCTAATACAGCAACAGCAGTTAAACCAGGGGTGGACAAACTTTTGGCTGTGAGCCATTTATTGAAAAAACATACAGAGTCATGGGCCAAAAAATAGCAAATGCATAGCTTGCAAACAGTTACACAGCAAGAAGGTCAGTGTTCCTAGACCAGAAATGCCCATTTGCCATAGAAAATCCAATTTCTATCTATCAAAGTTACTACACAACAGTTTAACACTTGGCATTAACGTAGCTTACTGCCTCGCCCACATATAACAAATCTTTCCTTTTTTAGGTCCTCCACCATGTTTACTGAAGGAAATGTTTTTATTGACAGGTAATCAATCATTGTGGGTGAAGTAGCAATATGTTGTGTTCAAGTTCAGAAGTGCAACAGCAGGGCTTGCCAATAGTTGTTCAAGATGAAAGCAACATTGTGTTTAAACTAGACTGTGCAATGTACATGCAGTGCAATTTATTATAAATATGTTCCAGCCAGGGCGGAACAGTGGTTAGCATTGTTGTCCAGCTTCCTCCCACATTCTGAAGACATGCAGGTTAATTGGTGCCTCTTAATAGTCTGTAGGTGTGAATGTGAGTGTGAGTGGTTGTCTGTCTCTATGTGTCAGCCCTGTATCTGACGGACTGCTCAGGGTGCACCCTGCCCTTCGCCCAGTCAGCTGAGATAGGTTCCAGCACACCCGTGACCCCTACCGAAAATGAATGAATGAATGTTCCAGCCATTTACAAATTATTTTCAAAAATTCACCATGGGCTATTAAGAGTAATAACATTAGCTGTTTGATGCTAACAGTTAGCCCTGTCACTGTGTGTGTGTGTCAGTGGAGTCTCACCAACTGTCTCCTGAAGGGACAGCGGGGGTGTGCTTGTCTCATGATAAATGAGGAAGAAAGAGAGTGAGAGTGGCAAGAAGTGGGTTAGGTGATCAATGTGCACTACAATGAAATAAAATGTCCCCTGTTTTGAATATTAACGACTGTAAGTGTGCATAAAGCATGACAAACCTCCCGCTAGAGAGATCTCATCACAAGTGGTCACTGGAGGTGAGAGCAGACAGACTTTGAGCCGATCATCCAAGATGCATGTTAATACCAGGTGTAAAAAGGCTCTATGTAAAAGTATGAACGGTGAAAATGTGCAGAGGCAGACTAAGAAGGGAGCAGACCGACTTGTCGTGTCTGGACATTATCCACCTTTTATAATTGCCTCAGACTCCATCCCTGCCTGCCTGATTGTCTCAAAACCACCCCTCCCTATGTGACCTCTTAACTTCACTGTGTATTACAAGGTGGCTCTAGAAACCTGAAATGACTGACGAGAAAACAAGTTCTTCAGACGGTGATGCAGTTTGGTCAAATTCTATCACACACCGAGGTTCCACGTAGTTCACTGCGCAGGCACAGACAAATGAATAGATTCAAATGTGACCATTCACTGGAGCTACCAGCCCATTGCTATCAATGTGAAGGTGGGGGTTGCCAGGGATAGTGAGGGCTATAAAGAATGATATGCGTGTTTTTGTAAACCGGGATAATGATGACTCAAGCCGCTCTTCTGGGTGGGTTGCTGTGTGTAGGTAGCACTAATCAGGGATTAGGGTGGTTTAGGGAAAGGAAGAAAAATGGCCTTAAGTCTGACAGCAAAATGTAGCCAGCACTGGATCAAATAAAAACATGTTAATGATAGCATGATAACGCTAGCATACCTACTGCCTATTGTGACTGAGCCCACCGTAGAGACAGACGCGGTGCTCACAAACAACACAGATATACTGTACGGAGCTAGACAACAGTGTGTTCCCTTGCTGTAATGATCCAGGGAGCAACGACTTCAAAGACTGCTGGAGCTGGCTGAACTGGTGAAATGATTATGTCTCCCACTATCCTTTCATGTGGGCTTTATCAGTCCAGCCACGCAGCGGCACAAGCCACTAACAGAGTCGTTGCTGCTATTAGTTACGAGGAATAAGGAACAGTAAAGCCACAGAATATCTGGACATGATGTAAGTGCACTGCGTGAGGATGGATTAGGGGACAGGACTTACTGTCATGGTGGGTGTTTGGGGATTGATGTCTTTTCAAAGGACATCTATTCTCTTCCTTAAGCTGACTTATAAAATGTATTCCTACAATGGTCACTGCTGTTTGAGTCCAAGCAGTATTTTCAGGAAATGACATGTAGACATCACCCTTGAAAATATTGGCTGTCATTCATCAAACCGTCTTGGAAACAGCACAGATTCAAGCACTAGGAGAGACATATGAACCTCTCTACGTCTGATTTATTAAACTGTCGCACAGCATCTAAATGAGCACTGATTTGATCACAGACTGATAAATTGATTCAGCTGTGGAAACAAGGACATGCTGCACCACTTCCTTATTTACATACCACAGACCCTAATTTATGTGTTTGGCAACTCTTGGCCTATTAGAAGGGATGCCTGGTGCTGCAAAATGTTCATAGGCTACATGACAACGAGCAAACAGCAAAAGATCTGCTATGATTATTGAAATTCACCAGAGACATTTGTCATTAGTTTGGCTCAATAATCATAGAGAACGTGAGCATCTCTGTATCTGGGATATGTTTCTTTAATGAAGAGATGAAATGCTGTTCAGTTGCTAAGTAATATATTTCAAGACCTACACAAAAAAAATAAAAATCAACCTTTATGTGCTATGAATTCAAGACACTGTCATCCCCTAAAATATGACCAGAGACATTGTTTTTTTTAAAGTAGAAATTACGACTCATGTTTTTGTTTTTTGTTAGACGGTGCCCCCTAATGGCCAGGGCGAACATTTTGGGAGCACAGGAGGAAATCAGGCAGCGAAGCATAAGGTGGGATTTATACTTCCGCATAAAATCAACACTGTACCTATGGCGCAGAAATGTAACTTCATGTCACGTCGACGCAGACCTCCTGGTATTTTTGTAAGCTGAAACCATTTCCCTCAGTGGAAACAAAGCTTTAATTAACTTTAATTTCACAAATATGAAACAATAAATTATGAAGACAGTAAAGCCTCCATAAACATAGCATTTTAAAACTTGTGTGTGATTTATCCTGGCTTCATATGAGCAGAGGAAAAGTCTGCTTGTCGCTAGGATAATTTATACAATGTAAAATGCCATAAGCTTGTGCTAATAATGTTAGCATGTTATATTTGTTTGGAAAACATGTTTAGTATGAGACAGTTGTTTTGTCCATGAACCTTGTATTTTGTAATGAAACTAGATTTTTGTAACGTTACATTTGCTAAATGTTGCTGTTGTCCCTGGCTTCATATGAGTACAGAAAAAAAATCTGCTAGCCACTAGGCTAATTTATACGGTGTATAAATTATATAAGTTACGGTGAAGCCAATTTGAGTACTTGTCTTTGAAATCGTTGCTATTTAGCCATGTTCAATGTGTGTTTAATGTGTGTGTGTTTAAAATCAACTAAACTTTATAGCAGCTAACAGACAGCAAATGGTCATATACTAGCCATTTTGTCCTCCTACGGATAGCGTCGTTAATTGAGTAAATGCTCCTGCTGGGTGTGTCCAGACAGCCCTGTCTCCTGGAATCTATGTTTATAAACAAAATATATTTGAGGGAAATGTAATGTTGACCACATTACGTATTCTTTTAACATAATGAGGAAATGTTGCTAATTAACAAACCTGGCAAGTTAAGAAAATGTTGATCCTGAATGTATCAGCAAAATGGTCACTGACAACATATTTCAGCTATTTTCCACCAAAGTAAGCAATCTTGCAAAACAGTAGTGACTACATTGTTACTTTTACTCCACTTTTTAAACATTTAAGGTGATAAATATAAAAAAGAAATAATGACCTTTCCTGACCTTAACCAAGGTGCTTTTGTTGTCTAAACCAAAGACAGGAGCCTATACAGTACATGAGCCCAAGGCTCTGGTGTCAAGTTCCTTCACTTTGTGTGCCCACCACCCTCCCGATGACCTCCTTCTGAAGCCTACGTGGTGCATGAATGTAGCGTTTCATTTCCGGAAAGAGATGTTGTCTCTGGACATAATCCAGGCCATGATTACATTGCCATAACAATGTAATTAAGAAAGCAGTTTAGAAATATACAAACATAACAGGTAAGAGACTGGGTTAATTAAGAGGGCAGGTATATACAACCTATGTGATCATATGGGTTGGCGGTCTTGTTGGTCACACTGCTGTGCATGTGCAACACATTTGCAGTGGGTGTACACAGTCGGATGAACAGTCTATGCAATAGGTCAATAGTACCCTGAACGTCTGAAATACCTCTGTGAAGGCCTTTGTATATTAATATATGTTTGTAATGAGGTTAGCATTTGCAGTTTGAGGTGTTGTTAGGATTGCATTACATTGTAAAGGTGTTCACATCACTGTGTAAGCATATGGTCCTTGAAAGCCTTTGAAAATAGTGTCAGTGTTCTCAAAGCAAAGACGGAGGCTCTGAGAAATAATGAAACTGAGAGTTACTGAATGCCAAAAGAACATAAATATATATTGTTATCGTAAGTAAATGTGAGATTTTCCATTTAGAAAAGTAAATCCACAAATAACGGCAAATACAATTGAAGCCAGAAAGACATGTGCACAATTTTTTTATAGACTTCTAATGAAAATGAAGCGACATGTTTGGCAAACCTTGGCCATTGTAATACCACTATTGCTCGAGCAATAACAGTTAGGTTGGTGCGTGAGCAGCATAGCAGGAACTTGTAGGCATCACAAGGAGGGTGAAGTGTGCCCCTGGGCTGGCCAGCCTTATTTTCAATGCTGTGACAGGGTCAGGTCTCTGCTGAGGGTTATTGTCTTAATTATGCATGGCCCATCTGGTCGACAAGGCTCTGGTGCAGGTGGGCAGCTGCACCAGACAGTAGCTGATAGAAGAATGACATGATGAATAATGTCGATTCCTAGTGCCTGTTCTTAGCAACTTAAATAGACTGATGCCGATAGATGATGTAGCGACTGCTTTGTCACTCAGATTAAAAAGACTGAAAGTGTAAAGCAACCTCTGAAGAACGCACATAACGAATGTGTCCATATAGCCAGACAGAACATTGATATAGTGCAGTTTTGGAGAAAAAAAATACAGATAATGTTCAGTTATGGTTTTGGTATTTCATCAAGGTCAGTATGACATCATACAGTAGCTGCAGAATAAAACCCCAGCCCTGAATTGAAGGCTCCTCAGCTACATATAATTTCCAACGAGACACCACCCACAGTGTTGGGGGCTCTGCAGTTTGTCAACAAGTTCATGACTTTGTAAACAAAGGGTGATTTTGAGTGGGCTCTAGATTTCTAGGTTTGAAATTACTGGGGTGGAGAGAGTAAATCATGCAAAAACATTTCTAAGCAGTTATACACTGAGGAAAATACACACAGAGACACACACGAGCACAAAGACGGCAGAGAGGAAGTGAGGCTGAGAATTTTTCTCTTGTCAGAGGATTTAGCTGCCATTGTCTGCTGCCAGGGACAGTACTCTGCATTTTAATCAAGGGTGCAGTTCTGAATCCACTGGCCTTATGATGTGATAACAATTGTAGTTTTTTGTTTTTTTTTTACTTCTACTGTGCAGAGCTCGGGGATGCGTCATCGTGTACTATCACATCGCACAGATCTGCCATACTTACTGGGATCTAGTAATCTGTACATTGCGTCTGTGCCCATAAACAGTATGTCATGATATGGATCACATGATGCTTGTTTGGGCTCATTTATACTGAGACTTATTTTGGGTGCAGCTTCAGCCAGTGCAGAGCTAAAGAAGGTGGCTGGTTTAATGTGATGGTTACAGTAAACTGGAGACAGTGTGGGACACTAACAGGTGGCACTTTCTCTCACGACCCCAGGAGGCAGAGCAGGGTATAAACACTTTTTTATTCGCAGTGCACAGTTTTCAAATCATTACCGCTGAATTCATCTTGTGGATTTAAATTCATAGTGAAGATTCTTCTTAACATTTATGATGATAACGTTCTGTTTTATATATGTGCAATTATTTCCTATCATTTAACTGGTAATTTTTTGATTGCTATTATTGACATTATTATTAATGTTGACGGTGCAGCATGTAAGGATATAATTGGGGGATTGCCAGGGGGGATAAAGAAATAAATAGTGCCAACAACTATTTAGGTTGATTGGCTGTAATAAAATACAACACAAATATCAACAGAAACAGTCAGAGCCTTTAGAAACTTGGCTTACCTGCCAAGACAAAGCAGATAAGCACTTCAATTACGTGCAAGATGACTGTCTCTCTTATTTAACCTTATTTTATTTATCGTTTAGTTACTCTTTACCCCATAAGGTGTACATTATTCATTTTCCTTGACTAAACAAGGTCAGGGTGGGATCAATACATAAGCCCTCCTTGGGTTTCCGATCTCACCTTCACATTCTCTAACCCACTCTCTATATAGAGGATTTGTACTGAATCTATAATTTGCTCCTTTTTTATGTGCAAATGAATAAAGAAACAAACAATGTATTTTCTACTGTGTCCAGTAGCTTTCTAAATGGCTTTAAGCATCACAATGTCATCACTGCTCTGGACATGGACGCCATGCATGGTTGAACAACCTAGTGAAGTTCGAGAAGTCTCATGGCGTCAGTAACACCCTGGATACTGAGATCGTCCCAAAGTCAGATCATAAGGAGAAGACTCACATCCTTATTGTGGAGGGCTTTCTGCTTTACACCTACGAACCTTTGATTGAACGTGCTCAACTAACGTTACTTTATGTCCATCCCATACCAAGAATGCAAAAAGAGGAAGTGTTCTAGGAACTACATGGTGCCAGACCCCCCCGGCTTCCTCGACAGCCATGCCTGGCCCATGTATTTGAAACACAAGAAGATCAGTGTCTAGTGTCTACTTTCAGACACTTTGGACAATGCATCATCATACAATGGTTTGTATGATAGATTGTCTGAACAAATCGTCTCTGAACCGTCTTCAAATAATCCAGAACGCTGCTGCTAGGCTGTTAACCAGGTCCAACAGGTCAACCCACATCATTCCCATTTTCGTTTCTTTACACTGGATCCCCATCAAGTTCAGGATTCACTTCAAGATACTTGTCCTAACGTGAAAAGAGCCCTGCACGGTCAGGCACCTGAATACATCAGTGATCTCCTACATCTGCATAGAGGCTGTCCCCATCTCCAGATTGAAAACAAAGAGTGATTGTGCCCTTTTAGTAGTGGCTCCAACACAATGGAGCTCTCTTCCACTAGGTTTACGGTCGCCTTAGAAACCTTAAAAACCTTTTCAAGATGGCCTTTGTCCCATCCTTAATTATCTAGTGTTTGTTCCCTGGTGCGTTTCTTTTTGGCTCCTCGGCTTTGTTTTAACTGTTTTTATTGTTGCACTTTTCATTGTTTGATTGCATTTTGAGAAACATTTTGTGAATTTCATTTCTGTGAAAGGTGCTAAATCAAATACATTTTCTTCTTCCTCTCCTTCTTCTTATTAATAAAAGAACGCTTCCCAACAGTCTCTTGGGAAAAGCGTTTTTTGACCAATCCACTACACCAATTCATCTCCTTCTGAGACAATTTCCTTCTTTACTCCCATCAGCACACTGCTCATGTGATCGCAGTCTTCCAACATACATGGGTCATACACAAATCACTGGCTAGTGATGACATAAGGTATGTACGAATTTTGGTGCATTCATTTTCGTATGCTTCAGTTGACATCCGTCTTCAAACTACTGCATGTTAACTTTATCATCCTCCCTTGTTTCTTGCAATTTTAACAGTAATGTTGCTCCATCCTTTTGTCAGCCTGTCCCAGGTTGTATACTATGCATATTTGCAGACAGAAATTTATTGCGAACTGTATCCAAAAACAGCCCTGGTGTCATTTGCTCCATATGTAAACAAACACCAGCTGCCAACTGCTATGACACACTAGGCACTGAAATATCCTCAGGGCATCACACTGGGATGTAAATTCCAAAGCTCAATTCCAACTTGGCAGCAAAACAATCTGCAAAGTGTATGTGCACTACATATTTCTTTGTTTTTCATTAATACTGTGACCTGTAAATGAAAAGCTTTAAGAACAAAACATACCGGGAAACTTCTTCTGCACAGTGGCTCAGAGGAGTCAGGATGTCCTCCATTTATTCACATAAGGCTTCGTAAAGGTAGCCTAGTTTCATCACACACCAATGGACACATGCACATTAGGTAACAGGAATTATCCTTTTCATTGCCCTTGACCAAGGCACTGGCCTCAGGACTGGAGCTGAGCACCCCATGGGGATTAATAAAGTACAACTTTAACAACCCCCTCAAGTCATTATAAAGAGGTGTTGAGGGGATTCCCTCTGTGAACACAAAGGACATCCCTCTTTTGTGCTGAGTTCTAGGTGTGCCGGATATTTGCGCGCCGCGCTGAGATGAAGAGAAAAGATAGTTTTGTTCTACATTTGTAACAGACTTAAAATAACATTTGCGATAAATTATTCACAGGCTCTAAAACCTTGACATCGACTGTGTTACGGCACAGTTTTTGTGGCGTCCTGTTACCGTGTGCAGACATGACAAATTGATCTGAGAGACAATTACATTAGATGCTACCTGGACTGAATGCAGCCCACAGGCAACAATTAGCAGCAGTGTGGCACAGCCTTACATTTTCCTTTAGTTTCCACTTACTTGAGCATTTATTTCCCTTTCGCTGGAAGGTTTATGAATGATTTTGCTTTCATATGTGGTGTAAATGTTTAGTCTTTTTTTGCAGTGGAGTAAAGAATGAGGTCAGTACATTGTCTGTGTTGGCAGGAAATACCAAGTAACATAACATACTGATGTAACATGGAAGCATATGCATGTGCACCCAGCCACACAAACACAAGTACTCTCACATTCTTGAGTGCCAGATCACAGTGATTAACCACTAAAGTCAGTGTTATTTCATCAAGTGCTATAGACATTAAACTAACAACTGAATCCCACTTAAGTAGAGTCTTTCCCCAATGTGACCCTGGTTTCTTTCTATGCAGCATGTGGTAAAGCAAAGCCTTAAAGCATTAAAGGAAACAGCTGCATTATTTCATATTTATCATTATAATGAAACATTCCCCTCAAGAGACTTACACAAGCAATTAAATTATCCGACAAAATATTGTCTGTGTAGCCAGAGCCTGATATGCCTCAGCGTATGCCTCTGTGCCACCGAACTGTCACCCAGAAGCCATTAAAAACACATGAAAGAGCCATACTGTTACACCGGGTGACACATTCCTTCAACACAACAAGCGTGTTTTACTCTGAAACAACTCAGACTGCATTTTCGATCTCTGAGTGCAGCTCCTCGTCGGGCAGACACCGCGCTCAGGGCACATGGTTCTGTGTTTACAGTGCTTTGCTAGTTTGACGAGCTGGGAGGAATAACACCTTACCGGTACAAAAGAGTACCCTGCACCTCAAGCCTTTGGAAGAAAAACGTCTGAGGATGTTTATCAGATGTGTTTGTGTGTATGAAGAGAGGATGAGGCATTCTGTGGTTTCTCATAATATTTGTAGAGGGATCTCATTTATAAACATTGTGCACAAATTCTCCATGCAAGAGCTGGGATTCATAAAAGTCAAGGCGACGTGACAATTTGCTGGTGACCTTCCCACACATGTTTTTTCTGACATGCTGAGACCCTAATGGTAAAGCAATGAATTATAATAAGAGGTAATAACAGTATTTTCGATCAAATCTTCACATCCTACATTTCTTTTTCACAGACTTCTAATCATAAAGGTTAAGAGAAATATACCAGTCTGAACTGGTTATATTTTGCTTTATGCTAAACGCCAGTTTGCCAAGAAGCCTTTTCCAGCTTAACTTCAATCACAAGCTCATATGTTTGTCATAAAGAACCGCTACAAATTCTAGACAACTAAAATAAATGTCAAAAAGACCCTACAATAAAGCTTTTTACTGCAGACAATCTGACATGGAAATAAAGGGCACAGGTGTTACTAACATAAATGTTGGTAAGCCGTAACTGTGTGACAGCGAGCCAGCATGCACGATAACAGGACCCCTAAAACTGAGGCAGCTAAATGGAATTCTGCCATCATTAAATTAATTATTTACACCTGTGCTTTTCCTTCTGTGACATGTCAAAAATGTCTGCAGTGAAAAAGGCCTATAATGGGGCATGATGATATCATACATGGTGGCTGCTTTCCTGGTGTGAGTGGCATCATACATCATCTGACATGTCATTGTGCAAAATGAGAAAACCACTATTAAGACTGGCACGGTCTATGACAGTGCATTACATTTGGTGGAAAAGAAAAAAAAAACTCATGATATGCCAAAATTAGATCTCTTTTTTAATTAATCTGATAACATTAATTATCATTTCTTACAGCATTTCAATTTCCTACATATTTCATTGTTTAAGTACAACCCTCTAACACCCAAGCATTTATATTATTGATGTAGATGTTTTAAGAATGTTTTTTTTAATGTTTTGGAGGATTTGGTGAAAATGTTGCAAAAGTATTTAGTATGAAAAAAATATGAATCTTAGAGATAAATTTCATTGGCATTATTTGCACCCTCAAATGCATCGTTTTTTAAAGTAGATGTGCAGCAGGCACGCTCAAACAGCGTTGCTAGAGCAACACTGTGCCTGTCTTTCAGGGTGCGATGGCTGCGCCCTGAGATAACCCACGTTCAACTTTTGCAACGCAGCAGCGCACACCGCATGTCATGTGATGAGGAACAACCAATCACAACCGACAGGCATCTTTCCCTTCTTCTTTAAATATCAGTCTGTGATAAACATGAAAAAGCTGATCATGTTAGTGCAGGGCTACCCAGAGCTTTACATCTGTCCCACGGACGATAGACCTACACACTTTTAAACAGCTCTTGGAAGATCAGCTCTGCATTCAGGATTTCAGGTAAACAGACTTATGCTACAGTGCTAGTTAAAGTTGCTTAGCAACCTCAGATGCAACTTGCCGCCACGCTCTTGGAAGCTGGCACAAAATAAGCCACAAGAGTAGCGCCAAACACCTGACCTTGCATTTTCCAGGCAGTTAAAGACATGGCATATGTACAGTACAATGAAAAAGCAAAATAATTTGACTATCAAATTGTAATCTTTGCAATACTGCATTTCTAAACTACTAAAAGACTGTAAGGAAATGACTTGTTAGTGGAATTTTTTGACCTCACATAATTGGATTTTTATCATATCAGTCTATAAGTTGAGTGTAAGTGATATCATGACTCAGTGATGGGACCTTCTGTGTGAATCAGTGACAACCATTCAAGTCAGTGTTGCGTCTTTGCAACATTCAAACAAATCTTTCCAAAGCATGTGTATTTCACTTTTTATTTTAGCTATAAAAGTTTTCTTTTTCTATGCATCTTAAGAATAAAGGAGAACAAATGTTACAGGTCAAATACTTACTTGGAAAATTGCTGAAATTGGTCAAACAGAGAGAGCTGTGTTGTTTGACCTTGGAATGTGGCGTGTCTTACGTCTCACAGTATCACTATTTTCCTGCCAATAATATTATAATGACACAGTTTGGAGTCTGGGATGCTGGGATATGTAGTGTCAGTTGACTTTCAGTGAGGAATAGGTACTAGTTTAAATAGGTGTTGCAATTTCATAACTGTGGGCCTTCACGGGTTAATCAGTCAAAATGCTGCTGGTGATTGAAATCTGGAACTGGTAGGTTGCATAGTGTTTTTACAACAAACAGGTCCAACCATTTAAATTAATGTGGCAGTGACACACTAATGATTATTATGTCTTCAGTGCTTTATGACGTCTCCTAATTTATGAAACCAAGGGGAAAATAAAATCATGTGAAATTAGGTGGAGCCATCATGGGCCAAATTTAAAAAATTATGATGCAACTTGTGTTTTATAGCACAACAGTTGTGGGATAATTATGAGGTCATAATTGAGACAACTGTTTATAATTAACAGATGCTCAGAAATACATATGAGACATATGTAACAACATGGCTTACTTACTAGTTGTCATTTTCTAAAAGCAATGAGCAGTCATACTGTACGTCTTATATCTGCCTTATGTCTGTCTGAAATACATGTGTATGTTGTGTGTTTGTTTTTAGGTCAGTCTAACATGTGAAATGATAAATGTGTCATTATATTCACTCCAAAGTCAGATGACATATTAGGGAGAGCTGGGTCGCCCCCGCAGCGTATGTAATGAATCTCACTGTCATCCTGTTTTTTGGACATTGTGCTACTAATTATGACTATCAAGGTGAGACATCATAAAAAGAGAAAAAGAGCTCCAGTGTACACCACCGCCTGTTGAATATTAATTACCCATCACGTCGTACACTGAATTTATGAAGAAAAGTTTGTGTTTCTCGAATGCCTCCACAGTCAACAAAGAATCCAGTAAGGGTTAGTTTGGATTAGCCAATGTCACACAATGACATGAAAGAACTGTTGAGGCAGAACACCACACAAATTGTGCGGGATGCGTTGGTTTTTGATGTTCTAGGACGTCATGTCAAGTTCTGCCTGTTACATGCATTGTCGTCTTTCAAAATACATTTGCATTTTCACAGGAAATTTACCATTTACATACAGTCCTTTCAAAATTATGGCACTATGTTGGTACAACACCGCAAATCTGACTTTTTTTCCTTCAACAACAAAAACACGTGGTTAGGTTTAGGGAAAAAGAACAGAGTTTGGCTTTATAATCTTACGGGACACAATCACCGCTCTCCCAGGTGAAAGTTGGTGTTTGTTGGACCCATTCACCACCACTCCCGCCTGCTTAACTCACACTTTCGCTGCCTTAAGATAAGTTCTTGTCCCGCCACGTTTCCCCCTGATGCTGCAGAGCACCATGAAACTATCATGCCAACATGAAAGGACGGCTTTTTCGACAACTTCAGAGTGAGATCGAGCTGGGTCAGTGGCCCTTGGTGACAGATATCTGTGCACAGACACACCATTTGGCAGGAGTATGAGACGAAATGGAAGGTAGCATTTTTCGACGCACAAAAGCACATGGTTAGGTTTTGGAAGAAAGAACAGGGTTTGGCTTTATAATCTTACCATACCACTCCTGAGTGAAAGTTGGTGTTTGTTGGACCCATCCACCACCCTTCCTGCAAACCCTTGCCTTAACTTTCATTCTTGTCCCGCCATGTTCCCCCCTGACGCTGCCAGCCACCGTTTAACTATAACCGCAAAGGGGTGTGTATCATGCCAACGTTAAAGGAGAGGTTTTTTTGTTTTTATCTGATGCCGGAAGTCACTGCCCGAGTGCCAGATTTCAATAACTTTGGAGTGGGACCAAGTTGTTTTGGATCCATCTTTCAATAGAGGCATGCGAGAAAAAGTTATCTTCAAGAATTCAACATAACATGGGGTAACTAACTGATACAGAAATGGTCATTTGGGGCAATGAAGGTTTTTTTTTTTTTTTTTTTTTAATTTTTCAAAATCCCTTTTGAACAGCTGCTGGAATAAGCCTGGGCATTTTCTGCATGGTAATACATGTATATATCTTGCCTCACAAGGAGAGTAATAGCAAGCACATTTACATAAAACTCACTAGTTGATCAAAATCAGGAGGCCATTTTACATACAGTACTATTTATGGCTGATTGAAAGAGTGTTGCAGACTTGTGTGCAGAATTACTGGCTGAATCCAGCCATTAAAGAGGAGAAAGCAATGAAGCCTGAAGGAAAGCAAAAACAGTTTCTCGGACATAATCACTAACAGAGTTTTTGCTGTTCAACTCAGTTCAACTCATATCAGTTCAAGGTTCAGGGACATAATACATCACATGTGAAACACAAGGCCCTTCTTATGATACATGGTTCACCTGTCCTTTGTACTACCGCTCTCTGATAGTGTTTTATTCAGAGTTCTAAGCTGGGGTTCTTACCTTACCTTGCAGTAAGGACACTAAGGATAATGGCACAAGTAATTTTCAGTCCAAATTTACAAGTGTTTCAGCCTTTTGCATCAGAGACTCCTCCGCTCGCTGCATTCTGCCCTGCTTCATCCCAACATGAGAGAGGCTAGTGGACACATGAAGGATGTAGAGGCTTGTTTGGCTCTGGATGAGGCAATAGGCCAGGGTAGTCAGGGCTATCAAAAGTGGGGGCATGCTGCTCCAGAGAGCTGGGTTTTGAAAATGGGCTTGGTGGCTCTCAGTGGGATTTCTGCGTCATCTGACAGCAGAACAAAGTTCCTTTGGCAGACAGAGCCGAGTCACAGGCGCTGCTTGATGCAGCCTCTGAAGCCAAAACATTAGAGCCAGAACACAAATGCATAAAGAAACGCACTAAGAAAAAAATGTTAAAACACGTAATTCAATTAAATACTGTTTATGGAAAACCCCCACACAACAGCCCGCCAGATCTGGGCTGGAAAACTGGCTGTGGCAGGTAGCTACCAGCCGTGGTGGCGGGTGAAGAATTCTGATCTTGTTTCTGTATAAAAGCATGTCTAACACTGAGTGTGACTGCTGTCTGTAGTGACATGGCAAAAATCACTGCCTCCCTCTCTCTCAACAGGGAACACCTCGCTTTGGACATAGCTGGAAGCGAATTGGACTCATATTAATTCTCTCTTTTACACATACAAAATTGCTCTTCTACTGGTGAGACTCTTCACAATCCGACACATAATTACTGGTTCTACTATATTTCTTTTTGTGAGCTTATCAAACAAAGTGTCTATGTCAATTATTATTATTCACACTATTCCTAATAAGTGTTGAATACAAATCATTGATGTAGGGCAAAACTAATTTCCAAAGACAGCTGTATTTAAGAGTCAGACGAATTGGAAATTTTATGGTTTTTGTGATGTCAAGATCTCGTCTCTCCTTTGTGTTGATGATATGGTGGACATGCGTTGTCTTCTCTAGGTTGCTAGTTAAGTAGGGATGCTGCTGTGAGGAAATTTTCCCATGGTTAATAAACTTGCCACAACACAACGGACATGTTGGAGATTCTCATTCATCCAGGACATGGTAATGCTATATCGTAGGCAACTGGACTTGCTTGAGTTTCTTTAGGACGTTTCGCCTCTCATCCAAGAGGCTTCTTCAGTTCAGACTGCTACAGAGTCGCAGGCTTTAAACTCTAGGGTTAGATGGGTGCAGGTGTGAATGGGTGGTAGGTCGTCTGGGAAGGGATCCCAAGACTGCATTGTAAGTGGGTGATAAGTGGTGTCGCAGGCCACCTCCTCTGTTTAAACTGAACATTTTACAAGAAAACATATTTGTGAGGTAGATATATCTCAAACAACGATCCCTCTCTGTTAATACAATGAACCTGTGAATACATATGACCTCAGCCATTATGGACAGAATTCTTATGGCAGTAACTATGCAGGTCAAGAAACACAACATGCCATTTGGGCACGAACTGATCATGCTGTTTCTCCACAAATGTCAAGCAATAACCCTCTACCATCTGCATCTGTTGCTACCCATCCCTATTGATAGCAGTTCTTTGATTTCACCTCAATTGCCCAACTTTCATCCATCTTTCCCTGACTCCAAAATGCAAACTGTTCCAGGTTCTATCAGGACTGTATTAAGTTACTGTATTAAGTTACTGCTAATGCAAACTGGAGATTTTCTACTGCTGCAGCCTCACATTAAAGGCATCTACAGGTGAAAACATCATTAATTTTGAGATTCTGGGGGGTATTTTGCTCCCATAACACGTCTTCTTCCAGACTACTGGAAACAAATGTCCAAAATACACATATCAGTATTACTCCACATTTCTGTTCTGAAAATGTATGCAAAAAGCACATATGTAATTAGATAATGCCTCATGTGCTTATTCAACCATAAAACCTGTGATACAAAAAATGACTGTGTTGATGTAAGTAATCAGCTAGTGAAGTTTCATATTGATATCTACTGGTTATTTTTTTCACCTGTAGTTTGGGTGCAATTATTCAACTGTGCAATATTTCTCATCTCTTGAAGGTACATATCTATTCAATATACAATGCACATAACTGTACATATTTCTTATGCTATTCTAATTCTATACTGGTGTTTTATTCTACTGATGTATGTATCTTAATTAAAATTCCCCACTTACAGCCTCAGCACAGTGACAATATACATTTAGTTTTAATATTTACATTTTTATATCTTAAGTACCAGTGTTAAACACAGTTGCTTAATGCACTTTTTATTTCAGTTTAATGCACATTTCATTGCTACTATATTTTATTTATTGCTTTGTATTTACATACTTTTATTTCATACTCTTATTCTAACTTATTATTATTCTCTTTTCCTTACATGTAAGCAACTATAACGAATCATCATATCCCCTTTAAGATCAAGTATTTCTGATTCTGATAGTGCCTCCCCTGAACTGGGGAAACACAAGTTGACTTTTATTATGAAGTAGTCGGAAATGTCATGTGTTTGTCAGTTAAATAAGCACTACTGCTATTGTTCATCAACAATGCATTTAGAATACATGACACTGGTCATTTTTAGCATTTGCTGACAGCAGATCGGTTTGAAATATTGCAGGGAGCTATGAAACAAGAGGGAGAATTAACTAAATATGGTCAAGTAGGTGCTTTTGCTTTGAAGCCAAATTCTCTGCCATCACCCTGTCAGTCAATTCTCGTCACGTGATGAGTGAAATCTGAGCAGACGTTAAGTTTATAATTGAACTAATTGATCAAAAGAGGCAAAACGATGGTGGGGGCGATGGGCAAGTTCTGCAGTTGTTGTATGTCCATACACAGTAAAACTGGTTACAGTGACTGGTGCAGCAAGATAAGAGCAAAGGAGTTCAAATATCTCTGGGTCTTGAGATCAAAATTAACTCTTGCAGCATCAGCATCAATGATGTAATCAATGTTGTAAGGGACTGCCGTGGTGGAGGCAAAGCTCTCGTCTATCTACTGATTTCTCCTTTCAACCTTTTTTTCTGCATGCTAACCACATGTCCATGCATAGGCTCCTCAAATTCACTCTTTTCAACAATGCCACAAGTACTGGCATCCTCTCGAAGCAAAGGTACACTACATATAGGTATGTCTTTTGGGTATTGCATTTATACATGTTTGTCTACTCGACAGTGTGCACATATACAAACATATACTCAGTAAGGAACACATAACAGTCAATGCAACAAGCCAGGTCCTTCAAATAGATAATGTCACTACAGCTCGGAGGAGACAGGGTCAAGAGGCACAGTTACTCTTTAACCTAACATTACAATTGGACTGAATGTCTGCCAGACATGGAGGCTTCAGCATCTCGGATGCAGCCACCCACCTAGAATGTTTGAACACAACAGTGTGTGGAATTTACAGAGAATGCCGCAACAAATGAAAAAGAGTCCGGAGCAGGTTTTTGGGCACAACAGCATGTCGGTGAAAGAGAAGGACAACATGTTCAAGGCAACAGGGAGGCCAAAAGTGCACCGAGCAGCTTAGTGCAACTGTGGTATGGAAGGGAGCGTTCCTGAAAGTGCACGCAGTTCATCAAACCTTGAAGTAAGGCAGTTATAGAACATGAGAAAAAGGCTTCATATTCACAATAAAAGAGACCCTGGTCTACAGAATCTTAATTAAAATTACATATTATGAGTTTTAAAGGAGCGTTATGGGTTTTTAGATAAAAAGAATACTGGACAAGTAAACTATTATTTTCCCCATTTCTATTTCCCCTTTTACTTTTGCCTCTGGTAAAAACTACATACTCTGACACAACTTATGCAACATATATCCTAAAATGTAGAGTTGTTCCTACACCAGCATCAGATATTCCTCAAACGCTGCCTAAAATGGTTCTCAAATCTAGGTGTGCTGTGGGATTTTCTGATAACTGCATTACTATTCAACTGGGCCTATACCAAAAGTTATGGATGCATTTTTAATTGACTGTACCAGTATGTTGTGTGACCCATTTCCTAATTAAGAAGCAAACTCTTGCTAAAATATGTAGTGTACGAAAGCCCCTAGCGCACGCCAATGAGCACACATATCGGTTATATCAATTAGCTCTCTTCATAACTTCTACCATGTACATTTTTATCTTGTTGAAAGGAGTAAGTGTTAATGTAATGATTTAAAAATTGTAAATGTATATTTAATAAGAACAAAGTTTAAAGACAACGCTTACTGTCAGTGTTGTAAACTTATTTTGATTGTCTTATGTCGTGATAAGAGTGATAACACACATTATAGAAGCTACTGTTAGCAGATATAGATACAGGTGTGAGATTTTGGCTTGCCCTTTCATGTAAACTATGCAGCTACTGGCAACTCTACTGTTTTAGAGCAGCAAAGAAGAATTGCTTTCCAGTAAATGGTGTAACATTAGCTGTTGGTAAAATATGAGCAATTTTGTAATATTTTAAGTCCCACCAGTTCAGTGTTTAACTAACAAGCCAAGCCATATGATAATGATTGCAATCAATTCAGATCAAAACATGGTTAGAAGTATAAAGCTGTTGATTTTTTTTTTTTTTTTTTAACTCAACGGTATTGGATCGGTACTTAGTGGTGGCTGATATGCAAGGTCAGGTATCAAAATCGATATCGGGAAGGAAAAAAATGGACTTGTTACATCTGTGTTATTTGTATCTGTTTGTTTTTGATTATTTCAGTAACTTAGAAAACAGAAAGCAGAGGACAACTCAATGCTATGCAACTAGCAACTTCGACACAGCAGTTGTGGGATTCTTTGCCAAGGCCAGTCACCATTGCTTTATTGGAACTTTTGAAGTGGCGATGTCTTTCATCCAGCCCAAACTAAAAGTTTCACTGCTCAAACTTAAAATGAAAATATAGCACTGATGAAGGTGAAGAGGCACATAAACAGCTCTAGATGTCTTAGATTTGAAGGATGGCATTTAACAAAAACAGCAGGGGTTTAGATTCACAACACAAACATTTAGTTAAAGTCTTAAACATGTTGTGGGGGCTTGTATTCAATAAAGAAAGTTGAAAAATGGTTTATCATGACTGTCCAATTTGCACAGAGCAGAACGATATTTCTGTGGTGGGAGAGAAACATAAAACTAGAGGCGATTTAAGATCATGCTGCTTCCAAAAGCCACCCCCAGATTTATTGCTACACAGTTTATTTCCTACCACAGATGATACACGCTCCTTTTACTTTACCCACTTTGGACGTTTTTAGACAGATTCTTGTTTTCTTTCTCGATATCTACAGTATATATGCAGATCCTCATGTTCACATCACCAGGCTTGCTTTCCATCTTGTTCTATACACCCTCAATCCATACATCATCCTAAACTTTCACTAACCTCTCAAACCTTAAACATGGGGGCGGCGCTATATTGATTTTTCTGTTTGTCCATTTAACTGTGCCTACTGAAGCAAACTTTGTACCACATAAAACATGCTTCAAGGAGTTGTAACCCATAGTGACAGCCATGTTCCCCCTGTCACATGCTCCAGTGAATGTCATGATTGTATGTTTGGTTAACCTCAGTTGCAGTTAGTATGAACTCCGTGAAATCAAAGGACGATGGAGATCTTTCTTGCATACTGTGCAGGAAACCCTATACTAACACAGACCTTCACTGGGTTACTGTCTTCACACTTCTGATTTAGTTGATATATATCTGAGATAAGACTGTGATGGTGATAATTAGAAATGCCTGCGGCTATCGCAATTTATCTTTGAGTACATTTCCTCTGTTCCTCAGTTCATCCTCAGTTGCTGATTATATAATGGGATTATGTCATCTAAAGTACCGACGAGGATAAAAAATAAGCACTAAAACTGAAATGAATAAGCTCAGTGTTAACGCTCTGTCCGCTCGTGACCCTCTTAAACCCAGAGAAACCTCCATCTGCTGGAGGTCGCACTCAATTGCAGATGCAGAATCATCTCTTGCTGTTTCCTCACCGCACCGCTGACAACCGTTCTATGGCGTAAGTGTCTGCTCCGACCCCCACCACCATCCTTTCCCAGCTGCCCATCAACATTATCTCTGCAGCGGGCCAATTAGTCATCATCTGCCTTGTTTTGTTGGGCTTGCACAGTCAGGCGTCCTCTGATTCGATAAATGATTTAAATAATGGGCCTGTAATCATAGATGCTGATAATTTTGAGTCTTGTTTGATCCCTTGAATCCATTCAGTCTGCTGACAATACACCACAACCTCTAACCATTTTATCATAAAAACTATCCAAGACTATCAAATAAAATGATCACATAATTATAAGGACATGAAATCATCCTTTATAGTTTGGAAATCCATTTAAATTTTGCAGGCTTGATTACACATCGCAACAACAACAACATACTTGAAAGAAACTAGGATGTGCAAAACTGCATTGTTGCAAAATGAAATTTGACCCGTGACAGTTGTCTGAAAGTCAGACACATGTAGGACAACGTGTTGAGGGTGTTCTTTTTCCTAAAACAGGTAAAGCAGTGGTCAGATGGAAAGCAGGGGATCATGTTCTTGTCATCGTACTATATTCCGCGTTCCGGTTGCCATCTGTAGCCAAAGTAGTATTGACCAGTCAAGCTTGAGTGGCAGGTTAAATCAAAAGAGGTGGAAGGCAATTGTCTATCATATCATCCAATGTAGCTTTATAACAGCTTTTTTTAACAATACATCTGCTTTCATATTAGGGCCAGGTATCTGTACTCCATACCTTTAAGGTATTGACCAAAATAACCCAGTAATATTCTCCAGTCAAACAATACTGGCATTCTAACATTTTGTACCCAGGCCTACCAAAATATGACTTCTTGTTTGGTTTTGCTCACAGCCAATCACTGTAAGCATACTACCATTTCATGTGACTTGTGATTGGCCCACTACCACAGCAGCTACAACCAAAGATACTGGATTACTACAAGATGGCCCACCTACAATATACTCTCATTGTATGAAATGGTATACATTTATGGTCTCCTAAGTAGGCGTTGTCCCCCATACCCCAATCAAAGATGATGGAGAACCACCAATCAAAAGACGAGTATTCCCAACCTAGCTTCTCTCAACATGTGCGTACCCTTACTGGCTGCAAGCTAAATAAATAAATAAATGGTCCATGAAAAAAATATTTTTCCAGCAGATGTCTTAGTTAGAACATGATTGAGCTAACTGGAGTAGTTTCATGACGTATCCGACAACGGGAGGCTTTTAACAGATGACGTCCTGATATTAGCTTTGCTGCTGCTATTAGCTGTCCCTGTCAGCTGCAGACACTGATGCTTTCTAGACATTGTGATTTCAGGGGCGTCGTTTCAGCAAAAGCTAAGGTATGGCATTACATCACAGAGCTACTGATGATGGAGTTTCAAAAATATGAACTTATATAAAGCTTCACGTTGGTCTTTGACCTGTCAGAAGTACATATATATATCATTAACATATCATTAGTCATGTGTTAGCATACATCATCCTTAAGTGTTATGTTTATGTTTGGATGTAATGCATCATCTTTTATATCTATATCTAAAAAAAAAAGATGTCAACAGCAGCGGCACGCATGTAGCAGAAACACTGCTACTAATTTCCTTTTTCCCCATGTCTGGGAGGTGTGTTCATGGGTTATAAGTGGGAATAATTTCTTTATAACATATCAACATGTCATTGGACTCACAGGACTCTCACACCCTGTACTTCGCCATATGCAGCCACATCTTGGACGTGAGTTTTCAGCGTCACAATGTATAGATTGAAATCCTTACGCTTCCCCTGATTGTAATTAGACACAAAGAGTCAGAATGTAACATGAACGACTCTTAAATCAAAAACATAATTCAGAGTCATGTGGTCAGTCGGAAAGTCATTTTTAGGTGCGAAAAAAAAAGCCCTTTCTTCCATTTCACTATCAAAGCCACAGCTACTTACTCAAAGTGAAAAAGATCCTGGATGATGTTGTTGACATCTTTTTTTTTTATTATTATTAGATATAAAAGATGATGCATTACATCCAAACATAAACCTTACACTTAAGGATGATGTATGCTAACAGACAAAAAATGAAGGTTACTCAAAGGTTATTCATTAAAAAAAAAAATCCATATCCTTATCAGCCATCAATCTGTGATACTGCTGTATCTGTTTATATGACCGTGCTCATGCGAGTGCGTCGGTGTGTGTTTCACCCACACATACACAGGCACACACTTTTCGCTCACACTTGTGCTGACCTTAACTCCAGAGCAGAGAGCCAAAGCTCTTAAAGTCTTAAAACTGATGGTCTGGATACTCTCATCTCCTGTTCGCTGTGTCAAGTCATTATAGTGCACCAAGTCATTAGCTGATGGTGTAGTCATCCATTACAGCTAAGAGGGAATATAGCAAAGGCGAAGCAGAGATGATTCCAACTTCAAGATGTCCAGATCATGTGAAGGACACTTTTTCTTTCTTTCCCTTTGGTGCTCAATATATCGCTGTCAAACCTTCACCGAGTATTTCAGTGATCATGGTGGAATCTGAAGATAGCATGGTTTGAAGTAAAATCTGTAATTAAAAATGTTCATGTCTATCCATTGACGCTTGCATGAATGTTAGAGGTTTGACTTGTCCAAGAACTGCAGATGAGTTTTCTTACTAAAAATGATAACAGGGTATAAAACAGACGCTAAAAAAATAAACCTGAGTCACATTTACGAGAAAAAAAAATGGTTTCAACTGAAAGTAACATAAGTGCAAGAACTGTCAGCTCTCTGACTGTAACATAAATGTTAAGTAACTTTTTTTGTAGAGTATTGTGAAGTCCCTGGTGGTGGATGCAGTATTCTAGATTAAGCTGTCAAGTGCCAGACAGGGTCAGAACAAAGTACAGGGCTGTTAGGTAATTGTGGTTCCTTGGTATAATTATTGTAATCAAACAGAGAGCCAAACTCCCACTTCATTTCCAAGCTAGCCCATGTTCACTCCAAGCAGCCAGGAAATCTGTTTTCCCCAAAAACAGATTTGATTTATGTATAAACTTGTGAAACTGATGCCAGATAAAGAAGCTAACAAAGAACAAAAGGGAAATGTTAAGAAAAGAAAAAATGTACAGATGAAGAGAATACTTATAGATTTTTGTTTGTTATACAAACAAAGTACCTTCAGATGCCATTATATGTATTTACATCCCATTGAAACATTTCTGATGTGCTGTAAATGAAAGCACTAGGCGATACATTGACATGTGTGAACCCGCTTGGCATTACTTGCTTATATAATCCACAAAGATATCTGTACATGTATTCAATGATTAGAATACGTCTACAACAAATTCACCAAATCTCAGCCACTGATTCATTATTTTTTCAGCAAAGCTCAGCTGGATAAACAGATTAAAATATTGGTAGCTTAACACTCCAAAAGGCCTGTGGTGGTGTTGCAGTATTAAGTCATACCACTGAGTTATCAATAATCAATTTTTACTCTGTTCCGTAAATAATTTGCTGATAAATAATAAATCTAGCATCTTCTGATCATTCATTCATTTTCTGTAACCACTTATCCTATTGGGGTTGTGGGGGGCTGAAGCCTATCCCAGCTGACATTTGGCGACGCTGGACAGGTCACCAGACTATCACAGGGCTGACACATAGAGACAGACAACCATTCACACTCACATTCACACCTATGGGTAATTTAGAGTCACCAATTAACCTGCATGTCTTTGGATGGTGGGAGGAAGCCAGAGTACCTGGAGAAAACCCACGCTGACACAAGGGAGAACATGCAAAGTCTGCACAGAACCCACAACCCCAGGGTCAAACCAGGAAACCTCTTGCTTCTGATCAACCCACAACAATTTCAGACCTAAAAATAACAACATGCAGTTAATGTACCATCTTAACCCCACCCACTACTTTTATAAACCCCGCCTGTTCCAAGTATGGAAACACATAATTTAGTTTGTTGGACAGATATAAATAATAGCGTTCCTGCTCATCTCTAACTCTGAAGCTAACTCTTCCAGTTTAGCAGTTGCTGTATTTGACTCTTAGGGTGTTTTCACACTTGGTCCTTTTCAGCCCTCTAAACGGACTCAGAGTGGTGACTCAGCATTTTGTGTGAATGCTCAAAGAGAACTCAGACCCCTCTGAAGTGAACCGAACAAGGTGGTCTGCGGTCGGTTTGCTTCTAGTTCATGGTGCGGTTCACTTAAGCTATGCCTTGTGAACACAAAGTGTCCCAGGTACGCTTTGCTCTTTGCCGTTGTATTTAACCCTCTAGATCACATGATGTTGCACTGAGATGCTTGAAACAACAGACGAAACCATGTCGGCCTGTAGCGCTTCCAAGGACGCAGGACGAGGAGTAGTTTGGTCCATTTAAGATACTGTACGTCTCCAGATGTGGAATGCAGAATACGTGAAACGGCAACTGTCTACAGCACAGAAACACGAAGCTTTTCCTCCGATTTTAAGTTCATCTGAAAGTGAGGTGCTTTATAACTGCACTGCAGTGTCACGTCAAAGTAAAATCAAAACCATCAATATATATTATGTATAGGCTTTAGTGTGAACAGGAAGAGGGTTGAGACCCCATCAGAACTGAAGTTGACCAGAAAGAGAACTGGGTCCCTTTTCTGTTGGTCCACTTTTTGGTGCACTTTCAGAGGACTGTGTTCGGTTTGTTTAAAAAGGACTACACTACATGTGAAAACACCCTTACATTCACACATGGCTGAAGAGTGGAGCCTAACTAACATATGGTTACACAGTAAAATAAGGCAGAACTTGTGGAAAGCCCTGTCTCGGTTAGCCAGCAATTCTACAGCAAACACTTATGCCATACTACCAGCTCCAACACAAACAACAACATTACAGCGATTGCCTGCCAAAGCGGAACACATGAACAGACACAGTGACATGGTAAACATCTGCGGAAACATGGCACAAACCACCTGTGCTTCTGCCTTTACTCAGTTTATCCCTGTCGTTTTACAAGACCCTGGTAACAAAGTAATGGCAACGATGCATCAGGATCTTTTATTTAACCTGTCGTGTAAAACATCTCTGAGTGTCTTGAAAAGACCTCTATAAATAACGCATATTATTATTATTATTATTATTATATTTACTAAATAAAACTAGATGAGGTTCCCTGGCAGCAGTAACCCTGATGCAGATGTTAGAAAATGTCAGCTCAAATTTTTCAAGGAGGGAAAACAAACAACTCTTTTGCAAAAGAGCTGCTTTTAAATACAGAGGTTTTTTGAAAATACCTTCCATCACTATAAACATTTTCAACCAGCATGTATTTAATACTTGACAGGAATAGAAAATATGTAAGCAGTTAGCATGATCTTCTCCACAGATCCTCCAGCATGATCTCTCATATTTTAAGATAATCTCTGGGGTCAAGAAGGATCTCTGTATATTTGCATTTCCAACTCTAGCTACATATGTTTCTGAAGAGGATGAATATCCTTTAAGTTCTTTCTCTGCTTACTTTTCTAATAACTTCTTTTTAGCTATGTATGAATTTGATTAGGTGGTGTGTTGTAGCGTTTAGAAATATCGACAATAGAGTCTCATATTCCATATTCATTTGCCAGAGTCTTACTTATTTTGTTGATTCTAAATTCACCTTAAAAATGAGCAAGAAGGCTTCATGTCAGAGATATGGCAACTGTCAGTAAAACTGCAATGACCTCAGAGAGAGGAGAAAAAAAAAAGATCAGATGGTAAGAAACTTGGCTGATATGAGGAATGTAAGGCGCTGTCACAGCTCATTGTCTTTGAAAATTAATGGCAGAACGATGACAAGGCTAGGAGTGATTCCAGAGAAATGCGGAGCAAGGCGAGAGCGGACCTTCCGAGAAGAATATTTATGTTATAGCCTAATGCTAATATTATGTGGCAAGCAATTACATCTGTATTCAGAATGGATCGCCTTGCCATAATTGCCAATGACACAGAATGGCTGGCTACAGGACAGTTTGATCAGATGAAGGATGTCATACTTGACTCACTATATTCTTTATGGCTGGCAAGGCTAAACAATGTGATTGATTTATTACACAAAGTCATATTTGAAATCATAGGACGATGAGTACATTTAAATCGGATCGTCATTACTGAGATTAATTACTTTGTGTGTTGTGTGGGTATAGCTGTGATCTTGGAGAGAATAGAATTGTAATGATATTATTTCGTCCTTTTTTTTTGTTCTTCTATACGTGGACTCGTTTGATTGTTAATATACATGCAAATGGCTCTCTGTGTTACGGTAGGTACTGATATAGGACACCCTTTTGTTCATTGGATGAATGTTATTTTGCAAATCAGAAAACTGCTTTCTCACAGCAACGTCAAAGGAGGCAGACATTATATGGCCCAATTCATTACAGTCAGTGAAGGAGGGAGGGATGGAAGGAGGGAGGGAGAGAGATAGGGAGAGAGGAAAGGAGAGGAGGGTGGTGGTGGTGGTGGTGGGGGGTTTCATTAAAGCTCCTGGTTTAAGCCCAGCCCATTCTGAATATGTAAATGTCTCAGGCACAGAGAAAAACACAGCAAGAGAAAAGCGCGGAGGGGAGAGGAGAGAGAGAGGAAGAGAGAGGAAGAGGAGGGGAGGCAGCATGAAAAAGTGAGTGAGCGATCAAGGGAAAGAGAGCAGGGGAGAGTGAGGGAAAGAGAGCGAGCACTCTGAATTGTGAGTGGCTTACGACACTCAGTGAACAGAAGGTGCTTCTGCATGCGCTGTCAGTGTACTGCTCTGCTGCAAGGGATTGCGCGCTCCTTTGCTTCCCACATTTACCGCCCCTGCCTGCCTACCAGCACCAGCCTTCAGCAGCCTCTTCCAGCTGGCTGAGAAAACACCCGGAGAGCAAGGGAGTGAACGAAAACTGCGAGCCACCGGGGGGATGCGAGCGGCTTCTTAACCGAGATGAGCCACTGAGATGACAAGGAATACTGTTACACAAGACAACAGTGAACAGGGTTCACCTCTTTAAATCCTGTTTTTTTTTTTTTCTTGCTTGCGTCCGTCACTGAAAGCATGATTACCCGCTTGAATGGATTTAAACCTTACAAGTCAGTGATTGCTTCCAGAGATGGACGATAATATGTGTTGACAGATCTGCTGTAACTTAAGCAGGAAAGGGGAGGAGAAAAGAGCAAGACAGATATTTAAAAAGATTTTTTTCCTTGGTCTTTTTTTTCCTCTTTCTCTGGTTGTCTCTTCTTCCCTCTGATCATTGCAGCAGAGGACTGCGGAGGAGCAAAAGAGACAGAGCTCATGCATGCAGACAGGGGAACTTGCACTTCCTACCATCTAGCTGAAAGCTACTTGGATTCCTTCTCTTTCTGGCTCTTTCACTTGAGGAGAACTAAGACATTGTAAGCCTGCCAAGGATCTGGTGTCCACTGAAAAGAGAGAAGGGAGGGGGGGAGAATTTGTACCACAGTGGGGTCTTTTTTAGATTCGCACATAATTAGTGTTGGGGCACAAAGCGAGACGCTGAATGGAGATTGTCAGCTTTTGGATAGGGGTGAGTAGGAATCTTTTCAAATAAGATCGATCAATGAGGACAATTTTATTTTTTTCATCCCCTCTACTCTCCACCCACTGCTTGATTTCTAACATAAGCAGAGAGACTTGCCCTTTATCCTTTTGCATTTTCGACAAGGATTCCCTTGGTTGACAAAGAAATATAATACCGTTGTCTACAGCTAAAATACAAAAAGGGGACAAAACAGCTTATTGTATTGACTAAATATGATGTGATAAATATGATGTGATAGGTGCAGAAAACAATATCCAGAGTGGTTCAATGGACATTTTCTCAGAGACATCCCTGGATATTTATGCTAATGGATTTCCTTCTAATTGGACTGTACTTAAAGTGGCCACTGAAGAAGCCCCCTGGGTTGATACTGTGTTTATTGGGAATTTTTTTAAGAACGGTTCCCTTGGTGGAGGGGGTTTGTCCAAGGCTGTGCCGCTGCGACAGCAAGCTGCTGTACTGCGAGGGGCTCAACCTCACAGACATTCCCCGCAATCTGAGCAGCGCTATGGGCCTGTCCATGAGAGAGAACAACTTGACCGAGCTGCGTGAAGGCCAACTGGTTGGTCTGTCACAGCTCACCTGGCTCTACCTAGATCACAACAACATTGACATTGTAGAGGAGGGCGCATTTGACCGGCTGAGACGGGTCAAGGAGTTAGACCTCAGCAGCAACCGGATTGAGAGTCTGCCAAATGGTACCTTTAGGCCCCTCCCAAACCTGCGTATCCTGGACCTCTCGTACAACAGGCTGCAGGCACTAGAGCCTGACCTGTTCCACGGCCTTAGAAAGCTCACCAATTTGCATTTGCGCTACAATGCTCTCAAATTTGTGCCAGTGCGGATTTTTCAAGACTGCCGGAGCATGCAGTTTTTGGACTTGGGATACAACCAACTGCAGAGCCTGGCACGAAACTCCTTCGCTGGCCTCTTCAAGTTGACTGAGTTGCATCTTGAGCACAATGAGCTGGTTAAAGTCAACCTAGCCCACTTCCCTCGCCTCATCTCTTTACGTACTCTGTACATGCACAACAATCGTGCCACTGTTGTTGTCAATACACTGGACTGGACATGGCGTTTTTTAGAGAAGATTGACCTGTCAGCCAATGAAATCGAATACATAGAGCCACATGTTTTTGAGAGCGCACCCAACCTCAAGGTGCTGATGCTAGACACCAATCGGTTGACCTCTGTGGACCAGCGCATCCTGGATTCGTGGTCATCTCTGGACAGCATAACCCTGGCAGGGAATGACTGGGAGTGCAGTCGCAACGTGTGTGCCTTGGCCACTTGGCTGAGTGCCTTCCGAGGCCAGCGTGACAATTCCCTGCAGTGCTCAAGCCCCGACACCGCACAGGGCGAGGATGTGTTGGATGCTGTCTACGCTTTCCAGCTATGTGAGGATCCCCCAATGGAGGTAACTACAGCAGGCCTGTACGCCTCGACAAGGGATCTGGCCCAGGGTGGCTCTGTTTTCCTGGGCCCATTTACTCCTAACCCTTACGAGGGTGAGGGTAGCGAGGTGGTCACCAGTTCTTTCACTGTCACGGTGGGCCATGATGACCTGGAGAGCACCATGCAGATCCACAAGGTGGTGACTGGCACCATGGCACTCATCTTTTCCTTTCTCATCATCGTGCTCATGCTGTATGTGGCATGGAAGTGCTTTCCAGCCGGAATAAGACAACTGAGGCAGTGCTTCAGCAGTCAGCGCCGTAAGCAGAAGCAAAAGCAAAGCATGCAGCAGATGGCTGCAATTTCTACACCGGAGTACTATGTTGACTATAAACCCAACCACATTGAGGGAGCTCTGGTAATCATCAATGAATATGGCTCTTGCACTTGCCAACAGCAACCTTCTCGGGAATGTGAGGTGTGACCCTGCTTTGTGAGTACGTCTTTACCTGTGATTATCTGGATATACCGTAAATCCCTTTTTTGGATGCACTGGGGAGGGGAATATTGCAGGACAGAAGGAATAAAGGGATTTTTTTTGGACACTTTTTACACAGCGTCTCACTGTGATATGGAAGGAGTGTGCTTTATGCGGCTGACTATTTCGCAGTGGATTTACTGCTACTGCTATCTACTGCTGATTCGAGGCCACAGGGCATAATGGGCACCTGACTCTTGGACCTGTTGATGTTCTACAGAAACACAGAGAGGAATACGTTGTGGGCACTGAGGCTTTTCTCTCATGGGTGGATATTTGAGCTTTAATGTGTCTTTCTACTTCAGGACATTTAATTATTGTTTAAAAAGAAACTGGGGACACACAAAAGAAGAAAAAAAGAAAAAAAAATCAAACCATTTGTATCATGGTAAACACAATATTTGACAAGCATTTAAAATATTAAAAAAAATGTTTAAGTTGGATTAAAAATGTAAAAATAAAAGTCTGTGTAAAATATGTTAAAAGAAAAAAGTGCAAGTGTGGACAAAAAATGATACAAGATAATCTATTTCTTTTGTAAACTACAAAAAATGTTTAAATAAATGAATTGCTATTCACAGTAAACTCATTTGTACGTGAGAAGCCTGTCAGAAAGGATGAATGACAATAGACGCAGTCTTTGCGCTCGTGGACTGGAGAGCCATGTCTCTGCAGTGTGTCGAACCAAAAAAAAGAAATACAGAAAAAAAGGGGGGGGGCAGAGGGATATCTGCATCTCATCTCCAATGTAAAATCCATGGTCTGAATTTTAGATCTCTTCTCTGTTTTAACTCTCATATTTGTTGTTTTATCATTAACTGTGTTGGCTCGCTTTCAGTGTAGTTTCTTTCCCCCTTCCAAATGCCTATCTGAGAATAGATTCAAATGATCTATTACATTTCAGTCGGCTAGCATATTACCATATTATTACATCACTACTTGTGTACCATCCAAGTAAAGAAAGCAGAGTGTCAAAGATCTAAAGCTATGCCTCTCATTGCCTCTCACTCTTTGGCTTTCACAGAGGAGCGATGCCTCCTTTCACCGAATCAAGCACACTAAAGGCAACAATCATCAAACCCATGCATACTTAAGACAAAATACAATTTCCAAATGTATCAGAAGCGTTGAAGAAATTATCCAGCAGCTTAAAGGAAGATTTGCACATACAATATTCTTCACTGTGTTTTCATGTGATGTAAAATGTTTGTTGAATACAAGGCCATTTTGAGGTGTATATATATCCTTCTTCCTCTGGTGTTCATTGTGTAAATTAGTGCACTGACAGATGTTGTGTTTCCTGGGTCCTTTGACATGAACAGTATGTTGTGTGAGAAGTGGGGGGAGGGGGGGGGGGGGGGGGGGGGAGTGAGAGGGAGATGGAGGATCACAACGACTGCAGAAAGAGGGAACAGACTGCTCTCTAGTGTGCATATTCTCATACTGTGGCTGCATTTTACCTATTGTGCACCATACTCTGCAAACCTCTACAGCGGGGGCAACATCAGTATACTGAATTTGCAGCGGCTTTTCTGGAAAAAAATTCAGTGCATCAATTTGCATCTTTTTTTTTGTGTTATTTTGCGATAAATTAAGATAATGTTTACAACTTGTAAGTCAGCAGGAATAAAAATGTTTTAAGAACTCACTGACAATCATTACATAATTAGTTCCAATAAGAGCAAAAAGTTACCTTCAAACCTATCAACAACACTGTGAGTGCAGTTGGTGTCCTGGTGTTCTTTGAAACAACAAAGGGTCAGAAAAACAGGTAAGAAATGGTTCTCATAGGGGTAGTGATGGTGTCTGTGGGACTTGCGTACTGTATGTCCCTTGGGCAATAATGTGTCAAGTTTTATTTTTGCTGAGGCTGAGGAATTAATCTCATTTGACCACGGCTCATTATGAGTGGTTCTGAAATTAAATATTTTCACTTAAAATGGCAGTGATTGGTAAAATGGGCAATTTTTGTGGAAATATTGCAGGGATTGGACAAAATTGAGAGCTCTCAAAAATAATTGATTAAATGTGTGTTAATTCTTGAAATCACAAGATGGGTCAACTCCTGGGGGTGCTGATAAAGTAAGCCAGGGGGTATACATATCAAATTACCTTCTCTTCCTCCAACAGCTAATGGGATTTCACTCAGGTAATATCCCACCGCATATTAGTCGTTCTCATATGAATGATATGCTGGAAATTCAGTGTTTTACACTTGAATGCACAAAACTGAAACTATTTTCGTATTCCATTCCTTAATAAATGTAAGCACTAGTGAACATGCATTTCATTTTATATGACAAATAAACATGGGGTGGATCTAATTTTAAACATTGAGCTTAAAAGGTTCCTTCAAATTTTCACTTTCAAAGTGGAATTCATGGATCAGTTTTAAAAACAATAGCATGTGTCTGCATATTTGTACATGTTTAATTCACAATCATGTTCAAGGACTTATTGTTGACACATATCCACGCAAAATGGCACGGAATGATCTTAAAGCTGACCTCAGCAGTCTGTAACAGGAAAGAGACCCTAACACCTACCAGGGTCCGAGTGAGTGGCCCATGTAGGATGAAATGAAATAAAGGTGCAGTGTGTGCAGTATACCCACAATGTATTTTTATGATTTTAGCCATTAACAGGTTTGATTATCTCTGGGGAATTACTCACTTTCAGGTAATAATCTGCACTGCATGTAGGGCTCACGTCACAAAAGCACTAAACTTTGTGGTTATTTTTTAGAGCAGACATTTTTGGGAGTGATAATAGCTTAAAGTTGCCACGTGGGATTTATGATCCATTTCTTATTTATGGTACCAAGGGCGTCCCACTTTAAGACTCAACATAGCTGTAAATCATACCCTGCCTTATCATGTGAATGCAAATGACTGCGGTATGCACGTCGGGGCACCGTGATGGGGACACAGATTTATTTTACCCTCTCATCTCCACATCCTGTCTAAATTCTCAACCCCCTTCGAGTCCTTCACAGTCCCTTAAACATGCAACTGCTGGGTAAATTTGAGGTTGTGAAGCTTCATTTGTATAAATATTGGATGATGCCTGGTATAGAGGCCAGCGCTGGCACCGCTATTGATTTCATTTCACTCCTTTCTTGAACAAGCAACCGGGGCAAAAGGTGATGGAGAATGGCTCTGAATATTTTAAAAGCTTTGAGTCCTGAGGGCTGACTTTAAACTACTTTGGACTTATCTATATCCCTATTCACCTTTACCTTCTTCCCTCCCTCTCTGTGCCCATAAAACACAGCAAAGGTAGAGAAAAACATCAATTCATCTAACTGACAATAGATCAAATCTCTGCTTGACCTGAGCCTGGGGTGATAATTCCCTGAGGGGAGATATGTGCTCACAGACAGCATCCATTATAAATGCCTTGATTGATGATGCTCAGTGAAAATCAATACAGATGAGTGGTAACCAAAATGATCATAGTGATAACAAATGTATTCATCACTCCCTCACATTTTCAAGCGCAAACTGATGGATGAGGATGATATGTTTTATTTATATGTAAATCCAGAATTGATTTAGAAGATGATAAGTGTTTGACATGCTGATTTGCGTCCCTCTCACGACAAATCAGATCACAGTTCAGAAAGAAATGTGAGATTTCTCCTCTTTCACGAGCAGTTGGGCAGGAAAACGTGACTTTTGTTCTGTACTTTGCGGAGCCGCAGCTGTTTCCCAGCCAGAGAATATACAGGGGTAATGCACATGCTAAGAGGTCTGAGGCATTGGGTTGTAGCTTATGCGAAGCAGTACTGAGCATGTGGTGAATGTGTGCGTATGCGTTTATGTTTGTGCATGTGTGGTTGTCAATAAGCCAAACACACCTGGAAATCACATAACATATACAATATATACTGTTATATTGAGTGCAATGCCAAGATGAGAAGACACAAAAGAGAGATGGATATAAAGGTGGAGTTACAGACACAAAGAGTAAAAGGTCACGACGATGAAATGAGAAAATTCAGAGCAGGTGTTATGAGCAAAAAGTGGGGCATTCTGTACATGAGGCGTGGGTCAGATCTAAAGGTCAAACACTAACAAAGGAGAGACCCTGCAGACTCAAACTGTACAGGTAGCTGCTAGCTGAGATCCCAGTGAACTTAGCTGCACAATCAATCAGCGAGCGCTCACAACCAGCGGTGTCAGAGCCTTGTCGAAACAGCAAATAGCACAAGAAAACTGCATCACTGGTTTTGTATAACATGAAACAACAGTGGAACACAGAAGCTAAAAATTGTATATGCATCTTTATGCCAGTGTGCCTGCATGTACAGTGCCTGTGCAGTGGTGTCAGTGACAAAACATCACTCTGCAGATCTCCGGGAAATAGCTTGCATCACAACCTGCAGCGCAGGGGGGGGGGCTTAGAGATGCAAACAAATCCTTAAAAAATAAATTAACCTGGCTTCCTGTGAGGGGTATTGATCGGGCAACATTCTGCCATCTCATTGGGACTAGGACTGTGCTGCATAATAAATGCTTAACACCCCCTCATAACTGGATGGAGAGCTAAATCATGGGTGGCAGCACGTACTGCAGTAGGCTGTAAGGAGCTGCTGATGACTAATGACAATGAGTGGGTGGCTTTCCACTGCTTCTTTTATAACAGGTGGGTTATCAGGATCAATATTCTAATCATCATCAACATTATCTTGAAATTCAAAACCTCTGACATACCATTTTTTCCTCTTGTACGATCCCTTCTCTCCCTCCCTCCAAACACTGCTGCTGTCGTTATAAATGTGATATTACTGCACTGAAACCAGCTATATCCACTAACAAACCCTGATGTTTACCCTAACCTACATTATGCAAGCTGGCGATTAATTAAAATACGGCAGAAAATGGAAATTCATCTCACACATTATAGAGCGAGATCGCCTTTTGAATATAATTAACTACAGGAAGCTCAGGGTTTAGTCCCAAACCTCCCCTGATAAAAATTGAACAAACTGTCAAAATAATAACTTTACTAAAACAGACACAGGCCCAACGGGGCACTATATATTCATTACTCAAGCTAACTCTCCAGGCAACCTATAGCTCTCTACGCCTACTGCTTCATTTACATGCATCATCCTCAAGCAACACTGAATTAATAATAATGACTGAAGCGTCATTATTCTTACCTACATATGGTACTGTAGGTAGAACAGCGGCGGCCGCTGCGGAAGGTGAATCTGGGTAGAGAACAGGGGCAAGGTGCGCAGCTGAATATTCATTACAGTGAGTCAAAGGCTGAAGAAGGACTGGTGGCCATTACATTATATTATTATCATTATTATTATTACTATTATTATCCTGACTAAAAAACCTGCTATGCAACATGATCTCATCCCTACTTGTCAGACTCTGACGCCTGGGTAGAAGCCCTCAGTGTCATTATGGGGATGCCTGTTGTGTTGTATTTTGACGCAGAGGGTCGCAGTTATGTTTAGGCTACAAAACAACACACTCCAACTTGACTCACGTGACTAATGACTGACTTACCAGTGACAAAAAACTACTACTTGGAAATGTAGAGAGCTAAACTAATAGTAGACTCACAAGTCAGTCTTTAGATGATTTGCTTAACTAAAGACTGATGATTTCTCCCTGATTCTGTGTTGAGATGGGCGGATACAATTTCAGAGTTTAAAAAAACTCCCTACGTTGCAGAACCAATAGTAAATCCGCAGGGCGGTCCTTTGGTGGCTCGCTGAACGCCCGTAAACATAGCCTGACTAGAAACACGTGTAGCGGTACAAAATGGCTCAAGTCGCTGTAAGTCCTTCATTTACACAATCTTGTGAACTGAGCACACATTTGATAAAACAGAGTTAAATCTCTCGGCATCCATTTTCAAGCTCTCTGTGTGTTTGTTTCCTTGCGGAGCGCACATTTCCGGGAGGGCGTGTCCTTTTCAAAAAAGCAAGAGGCGCTGCTTTGTTGCCGGCCGTTTTCACCGGTGTGTTAAACACACTTTAGAAAGGAGTGTCCCCAGACTGTCAGAAGGCGGAGATCTCTGATTGTCTGGTGGCGAGACTAAGGTAATAGTTACTCTGCATCAAAATGAAGTTTCACTACATTAAATCTATACAAAGAAAAATGTAGCAAGCTAAGCGATGAGAGAATGGCAAAAGTAGCTCGCTACTTGCAAAGCTACTTTCAGCTGATCAGAAAAACTGCCAGCCAAACAAATAGGCAGGCAATGCATGTTCAGTTGAACTGTTCACTATAAAATAACCGACTTAAATAACAACTTTCTTCTGTTTTGGAGGATTTTGAGACATTTGAACATGTCCTCCAAGAACATGACATCATCAGTTGGCCTGTTGCTCTCTCCCTTTCGCTCTCCTCTTCCTACTTAATGCATTTCTCTGTCTTGGCCTCTTCCAGGCGACAATCTGGCTCTGCCAGTAATTCAAGAACAGGACTCCATAATATATTTTTCAGTGAATAAAACCATTATGAATAAAAGACAGTAGTATAAAGAATGAAAATAACAGACCTAGATTAAAACTTCTCTTTTTTTGGGACATTAGAACATGAACATGGCCTGCAAATAATATGTGACAACAGTATGTTACTCTCTGTCTCCTCGCTTCCTTCTTAATACTGTTCTCTGTCTCTCTAGCTCTTTTCTCAGCCCTTGTGTCTATGGGCAAGATATGTAAGACACCCGTCAACAAGTGCAACATAGCCAATTAGAGACAGAGTAGGGCGGATCTCGCCAAGAAAAGCCACTGGCAAAAGCAGCAAGCAGACTAAACTTAAGGATTAGCATGTGATGTCATGTGGAAGTGCTTCCCTTATCTACATGCCTACGTGTGGTGCTGGTATCAGTCACATTACTTGTCCTCAGTTTTATTATCTTTACTTTAATCCAGACCTCCGCAGAAGAAAGTCTGCTGCATTTCAAAGCTTTTCCTGGGAAAAAAAAAGAGCTTGTAATTTCCGTGGACGTTACTGCGCTACTCGGTCAATTAATCAACTTCGCTATTAAAAAGCTATTTGACTCAGAAAGAAGTGAGGCTACCACCATGCTACAGAGAAATGTTGTTAAATTTGTAACTGCCCAACACTACAATTCATGTGACTTAACATCAGCTATTAGTTTCACAAGGGACACAAACACTAGTCTCCTGGGTCAGAGTCCTGTGCTAGTTGGGTCCATCCACCTCCCCTGAGCAGACTTCTCGCACTTTATACTACGCCTGTAGCTTTAAATGTCTAATAATGATGCAGATGGGTTTACATTTGAGTTAGTCGAAAGCCTGGTGCATCTCATACAGATGCTAAATGGTGTATTGTATATTCCTTAAGTTACACTGCTGATGCTTGACATGTTTGAGTTTGCTACAATGCAAATTTTCCAGTCTCTCTTTTTTTTTCATCTGTTCTTAAATTCATTGAAGCAAGCAACAGAGATTGAGCTGTACCCAGCATGCTGTTCGGTAGTGTGACAGTTAATAGGGGTCCCCTGTCAATACACTACACAGTGAGCACACAATGCACTTCTAATACATATGTCCTGTATAACTCAAAAGCTTGCACTCGACACTGCACTTCCCTGGGTCCTCAGCAACAAATCAAACAAGTGAAGTCCATTGGATGTACGACTGTTGAGAAAAATGAAGGTCAGACAGAGCAACAGACAGACAACTCTCATTTTAGTTGGATTATTATTATCATTGGGGTGTATTTTGTAGTTAAGGGAGACGTATGGGACATTCACAGCATATCTATGATTCACAGTCTGATTGAGGTTGTCTGGACACGTGGAAGTGGCTGAGCCAGTGGCTAGCAGCTCACGGTGCTAACTCCAGAAACATACTAAATGACAACAAATCCATAAGCGCTAACAACAGCAACAGTGCTAAGAGAGCTAACATTGTTAACCCGAGGATGAAGCAGAGGGTGGGGGCTATGCCTCTGTGATGCGCATCCCAATATCAGCAGTAACCTCCGCATGATAACAGTGCAGAGTGGCTGCAATTAGCTAGCCAGTGGGACACACTTACAGGGACAATATGCATGTGTGGCCGGACCTTCTACCACAACACAACTTGGATTTCAACACACACAGAGAGGTAGTGTGACTTCTTTCTCTCTTCAGGATGCCATTACTCCACTATTTCTTTACATAGCAAAAAGCGGTTTATTGCTATATCCATGCTCTGAATGTTACAAACAGCCCCTTAAACTTTCTTGTTATCACTAGGCTGGATTGGCCCATGATAGTGTTTTGTCTTGCATTTAACATTAAACATCAGGGTCAGTCAGTGAGATAATACATGGCAACAGCTGGGCCTGCATCTGGGGCTCCATGTTACCCGTATATGAGCAGATGTGGGTCAGCGCCTATTATTCAGAGTATTACGGTGGCTGAACTACAAAGACTTATCCAGGACAGGAGTCAGGATTTTCTATCCCTGCATTATGTTATTAATACCTTTACAGATAGATCCCGGTACAATTAATGAGATATAAAACAAATCCAAGATCACTGGGGCTGAATTTTTTACACCTCAGATCTCGCAGGTTCATGCATTTTTGATATATATTCCAATCCAGTTCTATTCCTCATGTGTCAATAGCTCTACAAATTAGATGCCTAAAGATATGTGTCTAACACATACTGTACTCCAGCACCCACACAAGGATGAAGCAATCAATAATAATGCATGGTTGAGGTTTCTGCAACTGAATGTGTGCTGTATAGAGGACTATGACGTGCAGAAGCAATAAATAATTTCAATGATGAAACAGTACTTTTTGTACATGCTTAAGGAAATATTTGTTGCAGCACTAACCAGCAACAGAGTGAACCAGAATGATGGGGATTGAAGATGTTGGAAACATTAGAAATAAATTGTATAAATGAGTGTGTCCAGATAGTGAAACTCCTCAATGTATCAAACTACATCCATCTACATTTTAAATATATGTGTAACTTTAAATTAGGATTGGCTTGGGGGATGTCTACGGAATTGGTATATGAGGATGTCCACAGTAAAACATCAAAAATTACTCAGTGGGGACCCTTTCTGAGAGCCAATCCGTAAAAACAATATGCCATAATTAACCACACAAACCTGACCCACCTCCTAACTTTATGCATTATAGTAGTACAATTATCCAAACTGAGACAAAGACAAAGCACGACTGCATGTGTGTTTACATTTGAGAGAGTGAGAGATCGAGGGACGTAAAGGTGGAAGGTGGACTATTGCACGCAATGTTTCTGAAAGTCATTAATAACTTATTCCAAACACTGCACATCTGATAGACTAATCCGAATTGTGATTTTCTAAGCATGCATTAGATGCAATTAGCACCACCACAAACCTGCGCCGATGATGTTTTGTCTTAGGGTGCTGTTACTCCTGCCGTGTTTGGTTCACTTTAATCAAACTCAAATTCATTTGCTCCCGAAATGCAGTTCGTCTGGGCAGGTGTGAACACAGCAATCGCACTTGAATGCACACCAAAACAACTAGACCATGGAGACCGCCTCTTCAAGAGGGTCTTACATAGAACACTGTTGCAGTTTATTTGAGGTGAGAACCTGTTCTGACCTCGATCCGAACCAACTGCAGTCACGTTACACATTGTTTGGGTGAAACATGAGCATATTACAGTCCTGGAGGATTATTAATGTGCACCTCCTCCTGTACTGCCTTAATATGCACATTCAGACATCCAATGCATCAAAACATTGTTTTCTAGTTGGAGCCGCGCCTCGTTTTCAAACTGTATGGTTTGACTAAAATGATCAATGACAGCAATACAGTCCACGATGAGCAGCGCTAAAATCAACCTGCATAGTTGTCCCTCCATTGTGACATTAGAAAGTGTCACATTTATCTTGCAAGTGTACTCTTCTAACTTCCTGGATTTTCCCCCCATGGAAATTCTGACCGATCAAGAGCAGCTTTCTCAGGCAAGGCATTTGATCTGGTTGGCTTGTAAATGCTGCCGTGAGAACACAAACCAACTCTAGGCAATTGTACAACTTTTTAACAAAATTAGTCCCTGATTCAGACCAAAGCAAGACAACTCTAGGTCTGAAAGCACCCATAGCCTTAGTGGTCTATGACTGATAGCCGGTCCAACCCTATTGAGAATTTACAAAGCTACCAATGAAATTATATTGTCAAAAAAATATCGAATATCGAATCACAGGAAAAATGTACTGATCTATTTCTTTCCAAGCTGGCTGTAAAAAGACTATGACATCTCAAAGTAGGAAAACAAACACTACATATCTTTATGAATAACATTATGGAGCCTCACAGGTCTTGCACCTCAGACTTAAATATCAGCCACATTGCCATTCAGGTGACATCATGGCCTTTTCAACAACTATAAATTAAGCAGCCCTGAATGGACATTTACTGAGTAAGATGTGGGCACCAGCAGCTTCTGAAAGAACTCAAACAAACAAAGGGAGAATGAATAAAAATGCTTACTGGAGACTGTTTCAAAACAATTCATGTTTTGTCTTCTTTGTTAAAGACTGTGTACTCCTTTACTCGGCAGACAGACAGCAGCTCAACTTATTCACCATTTATGCTAAATGAGTCATTAGGACAACTGCATCATGTTTCATTATTCATAGTCAGATCACCTCAAATAAAACTGAATCTCAAACAACACTTTGATTAAGGGTTTTCAAAGGTACGGCACTGCAAGACTGTAGGAGCTTCTTTTTGAATAAAAAGTTAACACGGGTTAAGCAAAGTAAAAATAGACAGCATTTATCATTTCCCATTTATCTGATCAGTGTCAGGATGAATAAATGCTATTCTACCCGCTCTCCTTGCTCCCTCTCTCTTCCCTATCTGTGAGGGCAGATTGGCATCTCTCCAGTAGCCAATGAGATTGGCTGCATAAATGGAATTGCCCCATTCTCCAAGTGTCAGCTAAGCAAAGAGAACGTGTTCACTGTTTACAAAACCATTGTTTTAAAATGTATCCCTGGTGCAGCAAGTACTTAAGATGCAATTTTTGTAAACATTCACACTCTGACAGTCGGTGCGTATAAGCTAATCCAGCCCAGAGGCTTCAAAATAAATACAAAAAGATGGACTTACCTGTCATATTAATTGCAGGGCAGAAGACCAATGGATCCACAAAGAAAGCCAAAAGAGAGACAGAGAGAAAAGAAAAGGCTTGTTAAAATTTATACTTTTCCTGACACCAGAACAGATCGACTAAAATATCCTTATGCTCAACCATAAAGACGCATTTACTCAGTTAGAGATGACACACTTTTAACTCGCAGACAGTTTAAGAGTGCAACAGATTGCCATCGGATTAGACAGCCTATGGCAGAGTCGATGGCGTGTTTGCATTGCATAGACCGGAGAGCCTGCAGAACCACAGTTAAACTGATGGCGCATTTAATGTCTAACTCGCGACAGCCATCATTGTCTACAGTGAAAGGAGAAGGAGCAGAAAGATGACCCTTTATTGGAGGACTGTGCTGACAAAGAGCTGACGGTGACACTGGCATCCCACTCTGCCAACCATGCAGCACCACACTACAAGTCTATATAACTTTATAACACCCTAATGCTTCTGTGCAATCTAACAGTGTTGTACGGATGTTTGGGCCTGATCGCATGATTGCTGCTACTGCTTCACACAAACTGTAAAAGAGAAGTACCAGTGGTTAGCACTGCCTCCTGCCACTGGACACATGAAGTGTTTACTCCTTCACAGAGAAATTTATTTGATAATCTGTATTAGTAGACATAGAGTAGGCTGTAGACTTTGAACTGTGCGATCTTTGTAAGGGACACTTCACCTTAAAATCAAAATGTTTGATGAATATTTTTCTTCCTACCTGTGATGCTATTTATCAGTCTACATTATTTTCATGCTAGTTGCCAAGTGATGGAGATATCAGCTGTGGAGATGTCTGCCTTTTCTCAAACACAATGGAACTAGTTGGCCCTCAGCTTGTGGTGCCAAAAATACATTTGAGAAACTCAACAGCAATGTCTGTCTCCGGAGATCATGACCTGGTTACTGAAGATAATCCATAGACCTTGCTGAAAGCGGTCTTTTAGTGGGAACTTTTTTTCTTTCTACTAAAGTCCACCTGCCCACCATATTGCTGTGCAAAAGTAGGTGTGTACCTACTGCTAGCTCACCTAGCATCACCAAGCTAGCTTACGTCACAGCTCAGCCGAGGAGACACCATAACAACACATTCTCACTCCGACATTCGTCACACATTGACCTTTGGTCATGGATTTTCCACGTCCAGATACGATGTGATAGGTACCCGTTCTGGGACACCTCGAGTTCTGTCTGTTACATGCATTGTCTTCTTTCAAAATACACTTCCATTTTCACAGGAAATTTACCCTTTACATACTGTCTCTTTTAAAATAAACGCACTACGTGAGTACAACAATGCAAATTGATGTTCATTTTCTCCAACAACTAAAGCATGTGGTTAGGTTTAGGAAAAAAGAATAGAGTTTGGCTTTAGAATCTTACAGGACACAAGCCCCGCTCTCCTGGGTGAAAGTCCAGAGACTTTCGCCACCTTACCTTTCATTCCTTTCCTGCCACATTTCCCCCAATGCTGCCAAGCGCCGTTACACTATGACCGCGACTGGCCCCATATCATGTCAATGTCAAAGGACAGCTTTTTTCATCAGTGTCTGATGCTGCAAGTCACTGCCCAAGTGCTGGGTTTCAACAACTTTAGAGTGAGACCGGGTTGACCATCAATGTTTACATCTTGAGCCTCTCACTCATGAGCCAACGCATGCTTCCTTCTTCGATGTGAGAAGATTGGTGATTGTAATTTGGTAGACAGAAAATAGTTCCGACATGAAACTGCTCACAACAAGGTCGGTGGGTCTTGAGTGGCAAGGTCATGATTTCTGAAGAGACAGTGCTGTTGAGTTTTTCAAATTCTTTTTCTTAGCACTTCAAGCATCCCAAGCTGAGTGCCATCTAGATCCATTATATTCAAGAGAAGGCAGACATCTCTACGGCAGACATCTCCAACACTCAGCAGCTCAAGCCACAATGATCTAGACTGATAAATAGCATGACAGGTAAGAGGAAAAATAAACATGCATTTCTGATTTTGGGGTGCCTCTAAGCATTGATGACCTCCGAAGTGTTGTACTGCTTTCTACTCTTCTACACACACACACAATCAGATGAGTGAGCCTTCAAGGATTCATAAGGCCATCAGCACATATCATATTGATAATTCCATCAGAATATCTTGAAATAAAGTGTGACATTGAAAACAGCCCCTGAATTACTAGTCATAAGATATTCTAGGAATCTGCCCACAACGTCAATCACCATCTGTAAATGTGTAAACTGCACAGATATATATCATATGTCATATTGCCAACATGAGACATAATCACTATCCAGGAATGCATATTTCTAAATATATGAAACTTGTCTCTTCAGAGTTTAACAGTATCTGTTAAATGTCTGACAGTTCGTTATTTTTAACATACCATAAATGCGCTACGATCTACGCTCTCCCTTTTACTCTTACACTCAAACATACTTGTAGGTAACAGTTTGACATGTGTACATGTACTCATCATTTATACTCTGCATTTATGAGTGTTTGCCTTTGTATGTTTCACTGGGAAATAGGTAAAAATAATAAGAGCTGACTGGATAGACCTGTATAAATGAGAGCTTTTCCCTTTTTCTGCTGGTAAAAAATGCGAACAGAATCAATCACTGTTAAATTCAGCGTATAAATTCACATCTGTTTTGGCATTGTTGCCACTCAGTGGACGGTAGTTTAAGATGAAATGAAGTGGAATATAGGGTAAATTTACGGTGAATGTCAAACTTGAGATATAAGGCTGCATTTCAGTCAATATGCCATTACGTTTCCTCTTGGCTGCTTTGGATTGGAGAGTCCCCCCAGCGCACAAGCAGGCTCTCCTGATTATCTCGGAAAATGAACCCAATAACTTTTGAAAATGAACCTAATAACTTTTTGAACAAAATACATTTACAATCAGATCACTGAAGCTAATGTTTTGTGACAGCGATATTGCTTTTAGTTAATGCGTTACAAATTTCAATTGGCTCCAGTTTCTCAGCATGTATATTAATGACAAATGAGAACAATTCACGTCGTATCATTAAAGAGGAAAATAAGTGTGATTTGAAGAGAAATGTGCCTATCTTTTTTGTCTTCACTGTCATTCATTAACTGTGCAAAGTTGAGGTTGCCAGTGGGGTGCAGAGAAGGGGAGGAAATAAGATGGGTGAAGTCAGGCATCATGGGACATTAGGTAAAATGGGACAAATAAGGTTTTACATTTTTGGCTCTATATATAGCAGCCAAACATGTTATTGTATTGTTACTATAAATGCTTTTGATTGGTCTGAGAGACCATGTCAGCCACAATAGTCCAGAATTAGCCATCACACACACGTCTATTGTAGACAATATGGCACCAATAAGGAGAAGAACAGGGAAAACATGGCAGAGAAGGTGGACAATTAAAAAAAAAAAAATGGTTGTGCAATAAATTAACATTTTATTGGAATAATTGAACTGATAAATGGATTTAACCATTTTAAAAAAACAAACATGACTGTCCCATTGTACCTGACCATCATGGGAGTGAGGTAGGGGTTCTTGATACAATTGGCCCCTTCGCTACGTCCCACTCCCTGACACAGACCGGCCAATCATAACCTAGCATCGGGTCGCTCAGACCAGGGTCCCACAACAAAAACAGCTGTGCTCCATTGACTCTAATGCAGTTGTTTCAGATTTCCTTCATTTTCAGGCTGGTTTTGTGGATTTGGAGCTAAATGTTGTGCCTGGGGCACGTCGTGTATTGATGATACTCGTTACATAACATTTCTTCCCTGTTCCAGAGCCACAACAAAACCCTGAAAAGTGTAGGGTTAGCTAGCTAGCTAATGAAGATATAGCCTACTGAATGTATACACATGCTGCTTTTGCTTTTTAATGATTATAACAGTGAAAAAAGACAGATCCTGCTGTACAGGAACCAGTGAAGGGAAGCAGGGAAACTTTGCTGATATTCAACCAGCTGTGTGTCATCGCAGTGTGTGCAACATGGTTTGACTCCCCCCAGAGATCCCTGCCCATCCAGTGGTAGAGGTTCAATATCAGCGAAGTTTCCCTTTATATTCATTGTCTTGTGTGGTGATCAGCAGTGATGTGGTGGTTCACTTTTACACTGTGATCTGTAGCCTATAGTTCGGCTTTAGCTTCGAACTATCTTTGTCTTTTTAATCTGTTGTTGCTGCTGAGTCAGTTTGACATCCTGGATATGTCCTTCAAACACAGACTGTAGACCCCTCTGTCTGCTTCTCTCTGGAATCACTGTTTAATTTTTCCAAAAAATATGATAATATTTCTTCAGGGAGTGCAGTTAGTTACAGTGTGGGCTTCATGCTTACTCCAACAGCCTGTCGGACCATCATAAAGGGGCGAGGCTTAGCGGAAGGTCAGCTGGAGGTCCAGTATTTCACTTTGCAACATATTTTGTTCATTTAATATATACGAGACACATAAGTTCTAAAGTAACACTCACAGTAAAGCATAAAGTCCCATATTACTTGGCTCAACCTGCTCAAACTGCATACAAACCCATACAGTACATGTACAGCGTATCAACCAAAGAAACTTCCTGTGACAGCGTTGAGTGACATCTGAAGCAAAAAATACAAAGGCAGGCAACAAGAAACCCAAGTTTAAGGAAATGAAAAGAGATAGATATCGAACAAATTGCAGCTTTGGGCATTTCTCTCCGTGAAAACAACAGTGAAAAGCATGCAGGTCTGTGGTTATTCTGCCTGTAACAGTTACAGCAGAGGTTATGGAACATTGCAGTGTTCAAAGCAGGGAGTGGTGAGTGCTCGGCGAAACAGACAACAGTGGTGGACGCACAGCCTTTGTGTTGAAAGGAAAGGCAATGGTCAGAAAATAACTAACAACAAAGGGGCTTAACAATCTTTGCTTACTGTATTAAAAAAAAATACACTTTGAAAGAAAAGCTATTCCACTCACTGTGGGTAATTAATTTACCTATTATAAACAGGCACATAGTGCTTACATGCTAGAGCGAGATCCGCTTAATTAAATGCTGACAGAAGAAAATTTATTATTTGCCGATATTTTGCTGCAGTAATAATTCATATCAGTTTCTATCACAAGAAAACCACAGTAATTTCATACTGATAGCTTTTCTACAGCAGTGTCCCGCCACAGATTTGAGTCAATCCAGAGCAGGTACTCTTTATGTATTACATCCAGTACCTTATGATTGGACTAATGCTTGTTGTTTGTATGTGTTAGACCTTATTTTTTAATAGGTTAGACTTTGCACAAGATTAGCAGGGTTAGACTTTTAAAACCTATTCCCGGAGAGTGTGATAAATAAAGGGCTTTAGGATGTCTTTACACAGATCTGCCTCATGTGTTTTAACAATTCTGACCACCATAATCCATTAAGTGTCAACTTCAGCAGCATTAATTCAATCATTCTCATAATCAAAATGGTTGCTCTGAGCCCCTGCTGCGGGGCTTAGTGATGGTGTGCGGAGAATGAAAAGGCACATTAAAATGGGCTGGAGCATGCAATCCCCCAAAAAGGCATTTGCTGCGCTCCGCATGCACCAAGGACATGCAACAGTAAGGTCAGGATCAAACATCGGCAGAATACTGAATAAGTCAGCCTCCTGGGCTGGGATTCCTGGATCCGGCTCGTCCTCCCCTGTCCAATGGTAAAATGTCTGATCGCTCTAGATACGCTGTCCCTGAAGGCTTGCTGGAAACTCTCAACATGCAGCACAAAGTCTGAAGTGCAAGCAGGTATGCTCATACGAAAAACACAACAACCCTGAACTGTCTCCATGTGCGTATTAAAGAATTCACAACATATTTTCACACAACATATTTTGGTGAATTCCCCATCTCTACACACTTCATTTCTCCTTTTTAACAAAGTCCTGTTGGTCAGGCTTTGGTTACAAATACGCAACCTGCAAAATAACCAAAAAGCACTGAAGGAGAGTTACATGGACCGTACATTGTAATAACTCTGGATGTGCTGTCCTGGCTCTACAGTGAAACAGTAGGTGCTCTGGTCTGCCTTTAGTTTGAGAAAGCTGCACCAGCAGGGACCCTGAAAGCGTCCTCATATTGTTGCTAAGCAACCACAGAGTCAACTGCTGTCCACTATTTTGCCATTATATCAGTTAATGTAATTCTAATTGTAGAGGGGGAAAAAAACATAGCATTTCAGTCACGACGCTGCAAAACCGATGCCAATTATTGTGATTTTTCCTTCAGGGTGAGACAGTGGGCAGAAACAACCAACACTATCTGTTTTTTTTTTTTTTTTTTACCCTCCCTCTTTACAACTGTGATGTGGAGGAAAAAAAGAAAACCAGAATAAAGCCTCACCTCTGTTGCCATTTGATTAGACAGCAGAGGGAAAAGAAGCTGTGGTGACGTAGGCTATTTTTTTCTCTCTCTACACAGTTGAACACTTTTCAACTTGGGATGCTCAGGGCATTTCTGAAAAAAACATGCAAGGTGTGTCGGGTGGATAAAAGCGAGGCGCCCTGGGTGCATAAGCAGCATACAAAACCACTCAGATCCAGTAAAAACATTTACAAAAGGCAGCGTTCACTGCCAAAAAGGCGTCCGTTGTGATCACCTGCTCTGGCTGCTCACTGCAGCGACAGAGGTCTTTAATTTCAGTCAGACCCTAAATGTTCAGCATGAAATGAATGGGTTTGGTCCTTAAGTTGGCTTTGATTGCAAATTTGTAATCTTACCTGTGATAAGCACACATGTAACCATAAATTTAATCAATGTAACTATTCATTAGAAAGGCAACAGAAGGTAAATTAACAGAACTGATCAAGTTACATCGTGTCTCTCCTGCGCCAGTCAAATGAGAGCAGAGAATATAAATCACTCTGGGTTTTTTTTTGTGGAATTTCATATGCACGTACCCTTCAGGCAAGTGTTGTTTCCTCCTCCATTGAAAGCTTTTGGGACTAGAGTGTGGGAGTGGGAATGAGAGTTGTTGTTTTAAAGCTGGCACTAATGAAACCCATGGGTCTGCAATGACAATGGGAGGATGTTTGATGAGAAAGTACGTGGTCCAGTCTTTGCTTTGTGTTTGGCCTTGCATGTGTGTGCAATCGTATGTGGAAGTATGACAGAGGGAGAGAGGAAAAATAGATCCATAACATCAGTTTTGTGACATTTCAGTAACTTTTTTAAAACTGCCATATGGTGCTCTTTAATTGTTTGAAGTTTTGAGCGTCCCATGCCTGCAAACCTATGAATATTTTCAATTGTTTTGAATTTAAGGAAAAAAAAAATGGCAAGAACCTTCAAACACATACCATTAGGTATCTACCAACAGCTCTCTGTTTGTCATGAAGCAGAATAGAACAAGCTACAGTAATATATAAGCCTCAAAGAAAAAAAGTTTAACAAAGACTCTGCAGGAGCTAAAAAAGTCAAGAGTTGTGCTTTTAATGTTGAGTGCTATTTAATCGACCAGAAGTGCAAAATAAGATCAAAAATGAATCCAAGCAAAAAGTGCAGCGAGCAGACAACACCTCAGCTGAATTTCCAATTTAATTGCTGAATCTACAGAAGCAATGAACGACTGCAAACATACCTCACCCAATATAAAAATCTAATATCTCAGATGTTCATAAATAAAAAGACTACAACCAGCTCTTGAAGGGACAGTTCACCCCCAAATCAAGAATACACATTTTTCCTCTTCCATGTAGTGCTTTTTGTCAATCTATATTGTCATGGTGTGAGTTGCAGTGTTGCCTTGAATGTCTGCCTGCTCTTGAATAAAAAAAAATACATTTGAAAAACTCAAAACTCACGACCTGGTTACTCAAGATAATCACCAGACCTTGATGTGAGCAGTTTCATGTATGGACTTCTTTCTTTCTGCACCCACAAATCATATCACCAAGCAGAAGGAAGCGTGCATCTACTCATGGGCGAGAGATAATGGAATAAGACAGCGCTTAGCTTGTGGTGCACAAAACAACAAAAAGATACACCTGAAAAACCGAGCAGTAATCTCTCTTCCCAGAAATCATGACCCAGTTAGTTAAGATAACCCAAAGACCTTGTGGACAGAACTTTTACGAAGGACCATTTTTGTTTTTACAGAACTACACCCACCAACTGTATCATCATGCAGGAAGAAGCATGCCTCTACTGCTAGCTCACCCGGCACCACTGAGCTCGCCAACATTACAGCTCAGCCGAGGAGGGCACCATTATGTTTATATCTCCCACTGTAATGAGCCTCTCGTCCATGAGTAGATGCACGCCTCCTTCTGCGCAGTGATTCGGTTTGCAGGTTTTGAAAGAAATAGTTCCTGCAGTTCCTAGATTATCTTGAGTAAACGGGTCATGATTTCTGGAAAGAGACATTGCTTTTGAGTTCTTCTCAAATGTTTTTTTCTGGTGCTTTGAGCACCACAAACCAAGAGCCCTCTAGTTACATTAAACTGGAGAGGAGGCAGACATCTCTGCGGTCGATATCTCCAGCACTCTGCAACTCACACCAAAACGATTTAGACTAATAAGCAGCACCGCAGGTTAAAGGAAAAATGTGTATTTTTTAGATTTTAGTGTGGACTGTCCTTGCGAGATCTGGTTGCACAATAGTCTTATTGTTCATAAACATATCCCTTTAAAGCGGCCAACGCTGTAAATGCGTCAGCTACTCACAAGGTCGGATAAATATGTATAATACAATCTTCTGACCTTGGGGTCAGTATCCAGTGTGGTAGAGTGTGCATCTGTATTTGAATCAATCTGAGCCAACACGTTTAAAGGTTGTCAAATATATTGAATTTTCTCTAATGCACTTGTCAAACAATAAAAGCTAGAGGAAAAACGTACATGAAAATAACACGTTACAATCTGACAAATTCCACATGAATATACTCTATAAGGAAGCCTTTAAAGCAAAACATCCATTTGGCTCCCCTTTAAAAGAAAACTCCCATTTGAGCAGCAATTTCTTTGATTTGTATCCCTCTACAAGACTTTTTCAACTCCTATACATTTAGGAAGAGGCTGAGTGTTTCACAGTCTATTCTGTGTTTCGCATGGCCACCGTCTTTCAGATGCACCACCTGTATATATTGCAAATCCATGCCTGTGCACTCTCAAAGGTTGACTTGCAGACTGAGCTGCGCTCGAATTCGCTTTGTGCTCTTTCAAATCTTCTGTTGTCAATACACTTTCATACTCACAGCTCTGTCAAGCTTTGTCAGATTCTGTAGTAGCTCCGGTCTTCCTCTATCTCTCTCCCTCTCTGAACTGACACGTTTCAGCCGTAGCTACATATCTTGCTATGTTTTAAATATTTAGTAGACGCTACAGGACCTATAACACACAGAATCACCTCTTTTCTGTGATTTCAAGTACAACAAAAAACAAAAAATGAGCTGATATTATTATAAGTCACTGCTGCTGTGTTCATTTCCCAATTAATTTTTTACTCCTAATTTAACTGAGACATTTATACGCCTAATTCTTTCTTGCGCCCGTGAGTTTTAATAAGCTACAATAAACAACACATTATGCAGGTTAATAGCGAAACTGTAATTGTAACCTTGTAACATGAGATGGAGGGAACAATAGAGACTGAAAGGGAGTTAAAGGTTTGGAGGACAGAGAGTCAACGATGCCAAAATCCAATACAACCAGATGGTCTCCGGAACAAGCATCGCCGAGAGCAAGCTACCTCCCCCCCCTCACAATTTACTGTACATTCAAGCATGGACCCACACCAAACATCCCCCTGCTCCATCCTCAAATGTATTTAAGATTGGCACTAAAGACATCCACGGTTGTACAGCTGTATATATGCTGTTAAAGTAATTAAGTTACAATAGGTGATTATGAGATAATCTGTTTTTTTAGAACAAGAGATGCTGTGACATTCTTTCCTTTTAGAGACATAAAGCTCCATGTTGGGTTGCTGAAGTCAAATCCTGTTGTTTTTATTATTATTTTTTATAGGTTTTTATGCATTCACCCAGCTTCCACCCTATTAAAAAAAATCCTGTCTTTCTGGCATCAAAGGTGAGGGCACCGAGGATGGAAAAGACGTATCTAAATATCCTGAACAAATGGTTTTATTTCCTTGGATGAAGCAAAGCACAAAGTAATCAGCGAGCAACCTCTCTTGCCCCTCTTTCACAAGCCCACGCACCGACACATCCCACACTCGCAGATATACTGAGAGAAGATGGGCTTGTTATTGGCCACAGTGTAGGAGACTCATCAATCAATCATGAATTAATGGTTAGGCCGTCTCGTTGGAACACATGCACCCCTGCAGTCACACAACCACACAGACTCCTGGCCTCATGGACACACATGACTCAAAATCAAATCACAAAAGCCATTTCATTAAACTGAGCTGTAATTCAATAGCTGTAATCATTTACTAAATGATTGTTGGGGGGGAAAAAATCGCTCTTTCAGGCTCTGTTGCTATGCCACAAATCCTATAATTCTACAGCATTAAAAGGATGGATAAGTACTGTATCTGGACATTAAAAAACAACAACAAAAGCATCTTATAGTCACAAAATGAGCTTATGGCGTTTTTTTGTCTCTTAAGCAATATCATGATGCTCATTTGTCCATTTAAGCAACAGCTACAGAACCATGTGGCAAATCTCTTTTATGGAGAATACTGGCGTGCATGTGTTGGTTCACACCAGCCATAAGGGTCTCTGTAGGGGGCGGTGAGAAGGGATATGCTCTCCAGTCATTGTTGTTTGAGAGGCCACTGAGCCTCTTGATCCCTGGGTAATCTCCAGCTATCTGTCTGAGTTATCACCTCTCCTGATTTAGGTCAACCTGGCTGCTTTCGGTTTTTTAGGTTGTCCACATCCCCCACAGGGCACATACACACACACAAAATCCCACATGCAATTGGACAAAAGGATAAACAGCCGGCCCCGCTGAATGGAAAGCACACACATTAACACATTACTCTCTCTGGTGAAAAAACAATATTCAATCAGGGATTGAGCCACAAAATTTACCGATGCTTCAATGACAGATACAAGACAAGATTTTCAGGTAGCTAAACCATTATGTATTTTAATAATCCACTCCTCCCTCTCAATGACACTCCAGTAAAGCTAGGATATTTTAGTCATAAGTTAATAGGAAGTTGTGTACATAGACGTTTCCCTGAATGCCCTCACCATTGCTTATTCACACAGGCTGCTCTCAGTTAAAACTTCCATGAAGCTCAACTACACACGCAGCTTATATGACCCATGAAGAATGGGAGAAAGTGATGTGACGTAATACAAAATGCAACAAAGTCTGTTTACTGTTGTATAAAGATAGAAAAAGGTCCCTATAGGGTGGGCAGGAGGGGTTGATGGTGGATGGGTCAAACGAACACAGGACTTTAACCCAGTAGATGGTGTCTTATAATGTAATGGTGACCATATCATAACGTTAAAGATGTCTTAAAAATGGCAACTGTTGGGAAAGCTGTATGTATCAAATGTATGTAATACCCAATTTATTGAGTTATAGTCCTGTCCTTCTGTACACACATTCCTGATTTTGAATGCTTGTAGCCTATGTGTTCTATTACATTTTGTTCAGTCACAAAAAAGGTTATACATAGGATTAATATCTTGTTATCTGCAAGGGCATATGTGTAGGAACCATTCACAAATCTATATGATGTATGTATATGACAGCAGCAATAGCTGAACGTTTCCATGGCAACGAGTAAAACAGTCTCCAGGGCTGTCTGTCATCCGCTTGCACTCTCTGCCCTTTCATACTTTACGTGATGATGGTAAATGCGTCATACGATGTACAACTGAAGTCTGCGAGGGCTCAGTCCGCAAGTCCAGAGGGTGGACATTTGGATTCAGCCATAGCCACTCCTGGCTCCAAAAATCAAAGATGGCAACTGCCTGAATGCCAGACGCAAGGGTTTAAAACAGACATCCACAAGCCACTGGGTGATGGTCTATTTTACTGACTGGCAGTTTTCTTATGTATTGTCTTGTATGTAAGTTTACAGAGGTATTAATGTTAGATGGAGAAATGTTTGGTGCATATTGTTAATTAAAAACAGTGTCACAAATTTGGTTGATTAGACAAATGGCATCTGTGTTATGGCCTTAATTGAAAAGGTAATAAGAAACATTTCATTTCAGTGCCATCACGTGAGGTATTTTAGTGTAGTCATTACCAACTTATTTCATTATAATGACTTCCAAAACTTGTGAGCACAAAAATAATCAATGATAACTAGGATGAGGACCTTCATTTCTTCTGTAAATTTAAATCCTTTGACTCACTTGTGTTTTACATACGAATAAAACAAAGATAATATGTCATAATAGGTCATTTTACGACACATATAGAGGACAATGAATGAATTGAATATTAAATTGCCTTTAGCCCTGTGTTGGCAATGGTTCACTAGCAAACTGTGATGGTTTTATCTGCATTCAATGGTTCAAAACAACAGGACAAATTCAACAACTTATTTACCTGGTGGTTTGTGGTGACCGAATGTTATAATCTACCATATGAGCCAAAAACATCTTAAGCCTCAATTGTGCTGAACCTGTGTCACATCATTGGCTAAAAAGTGGTCTATCCACTGAAATATAAATAGCATTTTTTCCTCATATCTTTTTTTTTTATGTAAATCCTTTAACAGTGAAGCATACTGAGCCTCATTTTCAGATCCGACTACAGCTCAGTGTTACTCACCCAACACCCCCAACCCCACCCTGAGCTACGTGGCTCCCCTGCTCCATATCATCTCCTTATAGCCGACACTCCTCAGCTCTGTGACTAACAGTTCGCTCCCTGGCCCTTGAGGAAGACTAATATCCTGTCCTCTTTTGCTGTAATGAAAAAGCGTAGGCCAGGGAAAAGGGATGGAAAAGTCTGTATAAAGGACAAGCTGTTCATGGGTCTGGTCTGGGTGTGGCACTGGCTCATTTTTGCCATTTAATTTCAAGCGGGATTCATATTGATAAGATCCACAGCTGTGGATAATTATTTTGCCATAATTTGGGATGTCAGAGAGGGCGCAGGACCAGCAATGTGATAGCCTTTCATAGAATATGATAAAATGCATTGTACATACAAATTATTGTATAAATGATATGTTAACTACAGCTTTGTTATGACTACTCATTGTTTACTATATAATTATTGTTATCAATGGTGAACTATAGACTAATTTTTTCCTAGATAAATTCCAACATTGTTTATTACTCACCAGGGCAGTAAATGACGCAATTAATCTCATTTAACTCTTAAACTAAATTAAAGGAGCTCTGTACAACATTAACTTTAAATCTGTGATTTCGGGTCAGAGCCGGGATTGTCTGCACATAGCTCTCAACATGGAGGTTGCTAAGCTGGCTGCTAGCAGCTAATGTTGCTAACAGCGCAAACAGTTCTACCGACAGCAACATTGCTATGCAGTGCCTGCAATGGCAAGCATGGCTTCGGTGGTCAGTGTAGCAGCTAGGACTGCCACAGACTAAGAATGTTCCTAGTCGACCAATAGTCGTCATTTAGGGCCATTAGTCGACTAGTAGCCAGCATGTTTATAATATTATTTTAATTATTAAATGATAAATTTTAGGCAGGGCAACACAATGGTTTGAGTTGAAGGTCTGAGAAAGAATAGTATCAGTAACATTGTTAACACTGTGCTACATTACAGAGAAATACAAAACTGTACTAATGAACCTTCATTAATATAGGCCTATATTTTATCTACAAGTGCACGTCACACACTGAGCGAGCCGCCTGTTAATGACGCTGTTGGCAAAGCAGTAATGATTGTGCTAAGTGGCTAATGGGCATGTAGCTACTTCCATGTTTCAGATGATACGTCATGTTTGTAGTCGACCAATGAAGATGAGTTTACATATCACCTTGGGTTCGTCCTTCACCTTCTCAAAATGATCCCACACTTTGGATTTCCTGCCCGACATGTTATTAACTAGCCTGTGGAATAACCCCAGGTAACAGCCCTGGAAATTAACGTGACTTCTGTCTGACTGCTGAGCGTGGCCACTTCCTGTGTCTGTCCTTTCAAATTAAATTTCAACATGATCCAGACATATAGGTTTTAATTTATTTTGACAAGATCCTAATAGAGTTTTTTTTCTTTTCCTGTGACTAAATGACAAATGAAATCTTGCCAACTAATAACCTTTCTGGCTGAGGAATGTTTTGTCGACTATTAGGGGCGCAGCCCTAGTAGCAGCTTTAGTTGATGATACGCTCTGCTGCAGGCATTCTGTGGCAGACATGTTGTGCCAAGTCCATGTCCCATGTATTTTGGCTGTTACGCATCTACACGTTGCTGATCTGCTACCGTGGATCAGGATGGTGTTATCAGCAGTAACCGCCTTTGGAATATACACGTAGGGACTCACATGCACTAACATGCCCTCCCGGCCAACCCACTACTACTATACTATACTATAACAAAGAGCAGAAGGCTCGGATTGCGACATAAACTTACGTAGCAAGACTTTATTCTCTGCTCAGGATGCCATTTCTCTTCATAATTACATAGCAAATAGTGGTTTGCTGCTTTATTAATGCTCTGAGAATAGAACACCTCAAACCATTTGTAAATAAGGAACAAATAATTTGCCAAATATAACAATGCCTCATGTTTCAGGACTACTTATAATACTTTGTAAAAAAATAAATAAATAAATGAATAAATAGAGAGATGGATTAGATGGATTAGAGTGCCTGTGCTATGGAGAAAACATAAGTACGAACAGTTCACAGCAAGTTCAATTTGAAGATGTTTTTCCCCTTAAACAGAAAACTTTTCAACAAATTAAGACTGGAAGGGAAATAGCAACCCAATTGTATATTCTGAGGAGACATACATTCATACTGCAAGTTTGAATGGAGCTGTCCACACACTGTATCAGTGTGTGTATCTATCAGGCCTGACTTGAGAACAAAACCAGCAATAGTTTGGGACAGTGAGGCTAAATGCATCTATTCACTAAAGAGGGAATTACTGACCTGCTGGGTCAAATGCAGTCTGTCGCCCCGGGCCTTATTCCAAAAGCTACCATTTGGGCTACGTTCTCATGATCTTGACCTCAGCATAGATGTCACAGAGGATGGGTGAAAAAAAAGCATGTTCCCTGCTGCCTTCCAACATATAATACATCACTTGCCATTATGCAGTCAACATCTCGGTCTCGCTCCAACACTGGACCATTGTTTGAGGAAAACGGGCGGCATCGGTCACAGTTAAAGGAACGATTCATCATCTAGGCCATGGGCGCTCTTGACAGCGATTCCCGCAGCACTGAGGGTCTATGTGGTGCCCTTCTCGCATGCACAAGTTCACAGGGGCCCTAGACAACATCAACATACTTCTCATGTTTTCCCATTAAAGCTGATAGTGGAAGAATTCATTTAATACCAGCTTCATCTCTTTTTACCATCCCAAAGAAGAAGGCATGGAATTTCAGCATTGTATGTATTGCTTTTCACTGAGTGTGGCCTCATTTGTCATACATATCAGTGTATACTAACAAAGCCATGTATTTAAGTGCAGAGCTAGTATGGTGCTGTCATTATAAATACATGTTCACCTGTGCTGTGCATTGCTGCTCAAACTGGCTGTATAATAAAGCTGTCATGTGCATGAGGATGATGACACACTCCACGCTACACTTACATGAAGCTCTAGTTAACACTGTCACTTCCCAACATCTGTCCCTCGACCTCTCAGTGCTGGTTCGCACGCTTTCATATATGAACAGCGAGTGATCACAGGGATGTCTTGGTTGCTCCTCGGTGCATGCAAGTTAAGTGAAACAGCAATGGACTGAGATAGGCTACGCTGTGAACCTGAACAGGAATAAATTGGTAAAGAAAAAATGAGTTTGCAGCATGTCGCCAGCACACACACACATGCACGCAGACATGCATCTCTCTCCAGCTCAGTGCAGACGGCAGTGGGGAAGCACTGACCAAAACAATCTATGTTATATGAACCCCCCATCAAACTTTCATAGGCATAATTTCTGCAGAAGGTAACAGCTCCTGACAGCCTCACCCACACACTGGGCCTTAAGGACCTCTCGAAAAAGGGCAAAAGTGAAGCCAGGGGTCTTTTTTTTCTTGCTGCACATGCCTAACATTAACACAGTCACCTGCAGGAGTTTATGCATGGAAGCAGGTTTGGGTTAAGTGTAGAAATGCATGAAGCGCAAGATAAATACAGAACAGTGAAACAAAGAGACAGATCCGTTACCTTCATCCCTCCCATCCATAGCACAGTTATACAGTCTGCAGTGCAGTGGAATGTTATCCACTTTGAGCTCGAGTTTATTCAATAAGCCTGTATACACATGCATCATTCATAGCTGATAGAGCAGCTTGAGAACATGATGCAGGACCCACTCTCTTTACTGGCTTTGAAGACAAAGCTGTCTATAATACAGAGCACTGCATCACATTTCTGATCAGTTCTCAGTGGAGGACAATGGCACATAGGTACAACCGTGGTGCAGTGGGGTAGATGGGTTGGCTAGGTGTCAGGTGGGCAGGTTTCATACAATATCACAACCTTACACCTCTTGTCTGACACAATGCTTTCTAGGACGATTCTGACTTGACACTGGACATTCGATGCACTCTACGACAACTGACATAAATCTTGTTATATCTTAATATTGTAGTTTTATTGTTGCTGTTGTTATTGCTGAAGCTGCTGTGTCATGAAGATGTTCTAGTTTGTAATTGTGTTTTTTATAAAATACCTTTATTTGTCTTTTAGCAGAGACATTATTCCCTGCCCAGGGACTACAGAAGAAAATGAGGTTATAGCTAACTCTGGTGCAGCTAAGTAGCTCTGCATTGTTCCTGTTAAAACATCTATGGTCCACTAACAACCTAGAATAAAATGTGTAACTATATCATATGATATAGAGAGGGATGCTGTATTTGATCGGAGGAGATCAGTACTGACAGGTGAGGAGAGAAGGGGAGGAAAGCATGGCTGTGCCCACCACTGTGGTCACTTAGGTCCAGCCTCTGTATTTTCTTTGAGGTGTACAGTACATAACAAAGTCGTGAAATAATAAAGTAAGTAATGAATAATGCCAAGATCACTGAATGAGTCATCTGATCATTCAGTGGGTGGGTGTGTGGTGAAGTAGATGATCTTAACTCAGAGCTGCTGTTCTTTGACTGTGAAGTCAACGTGCATCTGAGTCCATGTGAAGTGTGATACAGGTAACTAGAGAACTTAACTAGTCAAACATCATCTGACCCATAGCTCCTGTGCAGTTGCACCACATTGAACAGTGGCCATCCATCATGGTGACCAGCTTGTTAGTTTCACTTTCACGCCTATATACTTTTACTTTAACTAAAGAGTGTCCTTGTATCATCTACATATTGATGTCAACTGACCCTTGGTTTACTTTGAGACGGAAAAAAGATGGCAAGACTCTGTCAATCAAATCAAAAGGGAAAGGGAAGACGAAAGAGAAAGGGAAGATGTGCAGAGCACCAGTCCAGTGAGTCCAGTGCTTTCACAGAACTTTTACCCGATGTTTGCTGCTATTTTAACTCCCCGCAGACATCGGGTCAAGGAGGAGGAACAGCGACTATTTATAAGAGTCACTAAATGTAAGCAGCTAGGTAAGATGACGTGTGCCGTCAGAGTGCCGTAAATCGCTTTGTCCTGGAAGCAACCTGGTGCAGACCCGGACACAGTTTCCTAAAGGTATGGATATACACTATATAGAAATAGCTTATCTTCACATCAATGGTCTCATTTGCTGTTGTAGGTCATGCACAGACACCAGCAGAAACGAGAGACTTTTGCATATCCAGTTAAAAGTTCCTTGTAGCGGCTTTAACCAAAAACCCATTGACTTCAAGACAAGGGAACCAGGGCGCTAAAATGCTAACTCATTTTGGCTTTTAGAACTCATCCTTGCATCACTCTATAGTCTCATTAATTTTAGTGTAATAATAATGTGTAATGGTATAAATTGATTTAATGTTTATGTACAGTATACACTACTGTTTGAGACACAGTTCTATGATTCAAGACCAAAATTATGCAAACAGAAAGAAAATAAAGAGGGTACTTCCAATTAAATAAGCCACAGAGATAGGGACAGGCAGTGAATACAGAGGGTGAGAGGGGTGGTCATTATATTTTAGTGGTGCTTGTTGTGTGAATTTCCCTTAGCTTGAACACTTCATTAACATTGTTAACACTCATTTTTAGATATTTTGTGATAGATGATTTTAGCCATGTCTGTATTTACAGATTGCGGTGTGAGTCAGTATTTCACAGTATTTCTAAAACCCTGTGTGTGGCCATAGAGGGAGGAGGAAAAAGATATTCATTTACAAATGACTTGACTGGTTGTCTTCATCAATGCTGATCACACAATGAAAAAAAGATAATAAGATACTTAAAGTAACCACTTAAATGTCAGTCAGACACATCCCACAGCTCTGTGCTTGTGTTGCTGGCCTGAGTGGGACTCAAGGAGTGTCTAGACAACGGCATATACCGAGCACTGGTGCCTGTGTTAGCACCATGCAATGAGCTCACAGAGCAAACAGGGAAAATTGACAACATCAGTTCTCTCAGCTCTCAGTGAAAAGCTTTTAGAGGATTAATTTTTGGATGCATCACACTTCCGTATGTCCGCAGTGTAAGCAATGGAAAAAATAACACCATTGGATTTGGATAAGCAACAAGTGCTACTGGGCTACTGTCGTGAGGGAGGGAGGGAGGGAGGGAGGATTATTAACAGCAACTGTGATGTCATTCTGCTTGGCACTTTTACTGGCTGTGTGAAAGAAATGTAAATATGGCTGTTTGATCATCTGATCGTTAAAGCTGTTCTGTGAGAGAGGCTTTCAGTGGAGGGAGACTTATCCAGACTTTTAGCAGACAGTTGGTGAATGTGATGGAGTTTAACAAGTCATGAATCACTATAGTTCCATATTTTAATATTTTGGAGTGTTGGCTTTTTCACTAGTTACCACAGCAGTGGCTTTGGCCTCTTATCAAAGAGCTGTCCACAGAAATATTTGATGACAGGAGACAACTGGTTATCCATATCCTAACAGCTTATATTTTCAATTAAACAAGAATGTTTTTAATGAAGCTTATACAGTCGATCTTAACCGTCTTCAAGGGGGAATTCTGGCTTTGCGTTTGGAAACACAGATTTGCTGGTATTTCTGTGTTAAAGGTCCAGTGTATTTCTCCGCTATTTGCTGGGCTAATCTATACAATGTGAAATGCCATAGGCTTGTGCTAATAACATTAGCATGTTATAGGTGTTTGAAAAACATGTTTAGTATAAGATGAACCTTGTGAGTTATGATGAGCTAAATTTTGTAACGTTGCCTTTGTTAAATGTTGCAGTTGAGAAGAGGAAAAGTCTGCTAGCAGCTAGGCTAATTCATACAATGTAAAATGCCATAGGCTTGTGCTAAAAATATTAGCATGTTGTATTTGTGGGGAAAATAAATCTCTAGTTAATCTGTAATGTCATCTGTAATTTTAAGGTAATGAAAACACAACAGTTCTTATTGTCAGCTGATTATAACCTAATGAAAATATAGTTATGGATATTTTAATCATTCCTGCCAATAGATGCCCCTAAATCCTACAGACTGGACCTTGAATAGAACATTGCGCCCCGTGCCTGACCTTACAGTCAATGACATCCAGTATTTAACATGTAGGAAAATGCTTCTACTGTGAAGGGGTAATATCTCACAGCTTACTTATGAGTGATTGATGGAAAGGACAGAAGAGCCTCTAACCAAATCCCCATAGATCCATGGCTATTAGTCTGATAACATGACCTGCTATGGCACAGGGAGTTCTGTCTGTCTAGACCCCGTTCAAGGAGTAAAGCTTGGGCTCTTTGGACAAATGAACAAAGCTCGCTGACGGTATTTATGTGCTACAATGAAATGAGCTCGAGAGGGGCTGTGAGTCATGGCACCGGATCAGTGTTACTAATGAAGATGAGAGAAAAAAACAAAGTGAATGAATGAATGAATGCCAGTGACCTTAGCCAACATAACACCAATACATAAATACTGAAGTGGCTTTTTTTTTTTTAGCAAAAAGAGTGATTGAGAGTGTGAAGCTAGAAAAGAAAGTTGAAAAAAAATCTGACATTAACAAATGATAATTGTTGTATCACCATCCTTTGAGGATCACTGTGCAGGCAACAAGGATCCTGAGACAGATGGAGGCCCATCTGAGCAAACCCACAAACCAAAAGGGCCATCAATCAAAGTCTGTGAGTTTTTATGGGGATGGGCTGTGATGTTAGTGTTAGCATCTCCCTGTCTGTCATCAGGAAAACAATTTCACAAACCCACAAAACACACTCACAAACACAGGCGCTGTCAGAGCAACCACCGTGTTTGAGAGAATGTTGGACGACTGGAGAGTGGAAGACCAAATCGACCCTGTAACCTCTGCATGCCACGTTTAAGCTGCACACTCACCCGTGTCTTAAAAATATATCCCAAGTCTCTCATCCATTGCATTGCGGCTTTTACATCTTGAAAGGACCCCACCATTAGGCACCCACCAGCTTTTGCAATTTAACATGTCAGCATCCTTGGGGAATTGTAGAGAGTTGTTCAAGTTTTGTGCCTCGCTGCCTGGGGGGTTGGGGGTTTGGCAGTGCTCTCCAGTTGACTAATTAAAGTCTAAACAAGTGCATAAATAAATACAGATGGGGACTGCAATTCATGGGCAGCTTTGGCTCTAAATGGACGGCTGGACTTACAGTAGAGTCAGACCAGTCAGACTCATCCAGTCACATGAGAGACTGAGAGAATGTGTGTATGTGTGTGTCTGTGAGAGGAAGAAACAGAAAAAAAAAGGAAAGAATACATGAGAGGGAGAGGAAAAGAGAGACAGAAGTGAGAGAGAGGATGAAAAACTAGCATCCCACGATGCATAGCAATGATTTGCACAGCCATATTTAGCCCAAGCTGCATGGTATCTCAAGTCTGAGGCAATAAACCATGGTACCCTCCGAGAAAGCTGTAAAACATCCTGCAAACATATTGTACCTTAGCAAATGTTATCTGTTGTTTTCATTTATTAAGACCTCTGTGAGGTCCGTGCTCCGGTATAATCAAGGAACAACAACAACAACAAGCCATTTGCATCTGCATCAAAAATATTTCTGACTCCACATAAATCTGCCTGCACAGATATGGACAAAATGATGATGGTGCCATTAGAGGCTAAGTGGTGCACACAAAGAAATAGTTTCATATTTTCAGAAATACCTTGATTCACTTTCTTGCAGAGACTTTGACAAGAAGAAACCGCCCTCATGTCTCTACGGTAAATATGAGGCTACAGCCGGTATATGATTAGCTTAGCTTTAAGACCAAGAACAGGCAGACAGAGCAAGCCTGGCTCTTTCTAAAGGTAGCAAAATACACCTACAGTACCAACACCTCTGATTTTCTCTAATTACCTAATCTCACAAACTGCTGGACCCATCAGCCTAACATTTTTTGTGCAAATGTATGACTATATGCTAAAGGGCCTCTTATGATTGCAGTGATTCTCAATTGTCAAAAAAAAAGTTTTATTGACTTTTTTATACCAGCATTGACTCCAAGGTTTCCGGATATTGTCTCAGCTAAAAACAACATGCCGTACTGTCTCCTGCAGGCCACTTTTCGGCCTTCATTGTGGCTGAAAAACTGACATCCATAGATTGGTCCCATTTCGGATCAGAGCATCTGCAGATAAGATCCATACCTGATATGTTATGATCCACTAATACAGGAAATAGATACGTCAATTGTAGACTTAAAAATTTTGTCATTTGTCATCATCCTCACAATTATTTTGTATCTATATTTCACATACAGTGCCGATTAGCAGGACAACTCAACCTGCTCTTTACAACATGCCACAGCTAGGGTGTGTATTTTGATAGGCTTCTGAGACACCTTGGGCAGCTGCGTAGAAACCAGAAAGAGGCCATCAGGAAGAGATCTGCACTCTACTAAGTGCACCTTTCCAGTAAACAGATTTTTTTTGTGTGTGTATTCCATATAAAAACATAAAGTTGTGGTTTTACAGGAGGTTATATTCCACTACTTCACGTCTGGGCAAGGTAACTTCCTGTCGGACTTTTCGATTTTGGCATTTTGGCACTTGAAGCGAAGTAAAGGAGGGCTTCTAGCCACGGATCAGCCCTCTGTTTTCAGATGTCATCAACTTAAGGTGAACGCCAGAAGTTAAAGACACACCTTGAAACCCTCGGCCCTATTGTCATTGAGATGCAAATCCCTGCTGTGCTGAGATGGCACACCAAGTCAAACCAAGTCAAGCCAAGCCAACGCATGTTAGATTGTGATCCTTAGAGTGGCTGGTAGGCAGATTTTGTTGCCTTCTAACAGAGCTGTCTGCTTGTGGTAGCGTCACATTTTTGGTTGCAGAGTGGTTTTCATTTCATTCATAGCAAGAAAGCAAATATTCTCCATATTGTTAAACTACTCTCTAAACTCTTTTAACTTTATTTGTTCTACCTTTTTTTCTTAAAGCTATATCAAACAGACATAATCCAAAAATGACAAACCAAAAGAAAACACGAGCTTTAACTGTTGTCGGCGGTTATATGTGAGGCTATTGAACTTGATGCAACAGATGTTCACACAATTATGATCCAATAAGCCACAATAAGCATAATTTGGATATCCTATTACAGTAACCCACTGCACAGACACATTTTCAGTCTAAAGCTCTTTATTAATAAAACAGCTGCCCATCTCTGCGTGAGTGCAACCTGCCCGACTGAAGTATCTATATCTTCTAAGGCCCATCTCTATGAGACACAAGATATGACACAAGCTAATACCTGACGCTTGTGTTATAATGAGCTCGTTAAACTATATGGGGCCTTGTTTCCAACAAGAGCCACTAACCAGCCTCTGCAACATGTACAAGTCCATAAACTTTTATTGGTTCCCACCCATTGAATCCCCAGCCATTAATTGTCAGGGTGGGCGGTGTGTTTCATTACTAAGTGCAATCTAACCTTGTTCAAAAGTAAATAGACCAAGAATATAAAAGAGGTCTGATGACTAACAACACAAGTGAGAGCATAATTTAGAACAGAGGATATTGAAGTGCACACAGTTATAACTTAAAAATCCAATACAATTTAATTCCTCATATCTCACACACCTATTTTATTACATTTAATACCCTATACATGCTGGCTTCACTTTAGTTTACTCGCCGCCTTTGATGAATTAACGCAATCAATTAAGTTTTCACTGTTGGGTTAACCACAGCACATTTTGTTTTTATGCTGTGAGCGTACTGGGATGTATGGACAGAACAAAGAGGTCATGCTGGAAGAAAAAAAAAAAAAAAAAATCAATCAGCTATTCTATAGGATCTACAGCATCTAGTGCTCTTTGATCAATGGCCGTGAACACCTTGTACATGTTGCACAACGTTTGATTGTTTAGATCCTTGAGGGCACTCATTTACAGTATGAGCACTCACACACCTCAGCTATCAGTCATGTTGCAGTAACGACATTGCATACCATATGTTAATAGGAAAACCACTTTAAGACCAACTCATATGGAAAGCTCCAGTGATTTGTTTTTTAATTTTACTCTTATAATTAGTCCAACCATTGTTCTTAGGGGATGGTCTAGGTATAGCTGTATGAGGTACTTATTCGCAGTGTATTAACTTAAGAAGATAGTGGCTGGTATGCTGCCAGTTTGGAGAAGCATGCAAACATACCACCATGGAAGCTAAGCATGTGCTGCTGTGGACGGGGGCAGCAGCATCTAAAGAAGTCAATATCAGTTAAGGTGTAGGCTTTACTTAGAATACTTTAATACATGATCTTGCCTTCAGACGGCTCTTTCAGACAAGGAACTGAAGCCATTATATCTCTTCAAAGCCAGACTCCAGTGGGAAAAACAATTATTTACCACAGCTGAACACAGGAGCTGACTGTGACCTTGATGACAGCATCGATGGAGACCTGACGGCATATATGACAAATAGGTCAAAAAGGTCTGACTGCAGCAAGGTAGAGTATGCAAGTTCTAAATATTTGAGGACGTATCCCGTGTCCTTCCTAAAATCTACACCTATGTGCATGCAGTCGTGTGTGAATATGCGCAGGGATTGATATTCAGGGAAATCTATACCGTCAGTTCTTATCTTAAGACCTACGGAAAATACTGGTATGGCTATGGTGTGAATGACAGCAGTAACATTGCATGGTCAAGCAAAAGTAGAGGGATATGTCTATCTGTTGAAAGACACATTCATGTTGAGTAAGTGAACCGATCAAAACACTCCACTGACACATCTGAATGTGTGTTACTGATTCAATAGATCACAAAAACATTACCTGCCTCGCAATAATATGCTTAACAATAAAATACACTACAAGAACCGGGCCGGACAAACTTTTCCTCATTCCTCACTTGCATTGTTTCGAAAAAAAACACGAGACGTCTTCGGCCATTTCCGTGTAAATCCTGCCTTGCCCAATCTTCTTCTTCTTCTGTTGGGTTCTATGGCAGTTGGCATGCGTAAGTGTTATTGCCATCTGGTGGACTATCTCTTGCCCCATCTTTTCAGGCATTGCCATGATGTGTGAATGTAGTGCATGTGTGAACAGTGACAACCACTAGCAATGCCCGAGAAGTCATCCCAGTAATTTACAGGGAACTATGTGTGAAAGAGGCTTCAGAAATTCAAACCGTTTTCCAGTATTATAATAACCAATTAAGATGATTGTGTGGCCTTGGTGAGATATGCACTCTGAGTGCCTCCTAGCTTCACTACAGTTATTTGAGGTTTGTTTTTGGAGTTTGTGCCGCATTGGAATATTTATTCCAAGTACCATATCTTTGTCCTTCTTTTGCAGCCTGTCATTTGCATCCACTGACTTGAATACAGAATCATACTTGTTAACATTTTAGCCCTGAAGCACGGGAATGACTTGTGTGTGTGGAATGAATACATCATTCACTTCTGTCTCTGATAGTGATTTATGGCCCACAGCCTTTGTGGCTGACAAAAGATAGACAGCTCACTGGCCTGCTCCCAACATGCCCCCTCACCCTCCCCACCAACCTCCCAATACACATCTCTAACACAACACACAACAGATACTGTGGCCTCGAAAACTTTTAACTTAACATGTAAATAAACACTAAGGGTGCCAGGCTTCCATGTTAAGCTTTTAAAACCCCATCAAATGTGAACTGCAGTGCCAGCAGTAAGAAAGGACAAACTGTCCTGCGTTATATATGCACTGATACCTAACAGGAGTCTACAGAGCCCAGGCGGTGTCATTGGGAAACAACAGAAAAAAAAAACCTAATTTGCCTCTTTCAAGCTCTGTCTTTCAGTCTCTCACCACCCAAACAAAGTGGCAAAGCCACTCCTTAATGAAAAATATACAGCAGCTGTATAGGTTAACTGCTACCCCATCACACAGGTCAATGTCTTAAAGTTTTAATCCACATTCCAGCTGACAGACAAAAGCGGCTATTTCTTTCATCAGCTGGCAGGAGTGCTCACACAGACCTCTCACCAAATCACTTCACCTTTCATGTATGTTGAGTTCAGCCTCTTTTTGAAGCTCGACAATTTCACAGAGTCTGAGTCTATTAGATTAATAAATCTTATCCTTAATGTCCACATGTCACTGAATGAAAGCCGTTTCTAACCAGTGCAATGCAAAAAAATAGGGTACAGACATACGGGACATCCACACATGAATTTTCTGGACCGGGCTGGGTGGGAATTGTCCGTGTTGCTGTGTTCCGTTTTTGTCAATCCACAACAAAAATGTATCCAGACAGAGACTGTATTAAATACTGTAAATATTGTCAGCCATCGCTTCCCAGTTGTCAGAGTAAATGCTGGCATTGTATATTTCTGTAAAACATGGATATGTAAAATGTGTATGTTATTTTGTCGCAAATATGTTGAACCTTTAAGCATCTTCACATGTCAACGGCACTGTGGTTAACGCATGGTGAGGTTTAGCCACATAAAACACTTAGTTATGGTTAGGGAAAATAACATGTTTTGGCTTTAAACAGCCATCTTTGGTGGCAGTCACCACTGGAAATGCTGCCAATGTCTTGCTATAAAACAACTGGTGTTGTGTTTATTGGTCTCAAACAGTGGTCTGCAGCTTGGCAGCCAGTTTTGGTTGCATATTCGCCACTGGAAACGCTGCCGATGTCTCCCTTAAAACATGTAATTTTGTTGTTGGTGTCAGACAGTAGTCTGTAGTGGTCTGCAGAGTGGCAACCATCTCACCTGTATGTTATGCAATCCACCATCCTCTCCATGTTCTGATGCAAAGCCAGCTCATATACGTGTAATCAGATTTACACCACCACTAGAAATGCTGACATGATACATATGAAATGTGCAACTGTCACAAATCTGTGGTTTGCAGAAATGTACAATGCTGACAATTTTCTTCTGGCGACTGGGCTGACTATCAAGACTGCAAGAATCATGACCTATACAGGGTCCCAGGAACAGCACCTTAGGCAATGATGAAGCACCATAAATAAACAATCCTCCTGCAAAGTAGGATGCCACAGCAGACTGCTGATCTATTGACAGTCTTTAACCTTTATTACAACTCAACTTGATATAACATCAGTTAAGTTTTTAGCTCATTGTAGGATTGTTATCCAGGAGCCCGCAGGCAGATAAAGTCACATTAACCTGAGGTGGAAAATAAAAAGATAATGGAGATAAGTGGGTCAATATCGTCTTGAAAATAGCTCACAGCTCTCCAGCAATTTAAAATCAGCTCTGTTTTTTCCGTTTTCACATGCAAGTCTTAAACAAATTTAATTTCACTATTTGTAAACAGGAAAAATCCTTTTATATTGTTGTGGTGGGAAAGTGCCAGGCATGTGATGCCTGCAGGTGTGAGTGATGACTATATAATTTACAGTCACAGTCCAATATCCTGTGAGTGTTGCTGCTCATGGGAAAGGTGTTTGATGGAGCACACGCACACACATTTTAGGATAAATTAATCTAAAAATATATTTAACATGCAGCTTTCCTTTGTGTTAATCTCAGCCAGGACTCAACCACCTGCTGAGGCTTCTGAGGGCCTTGGGCACTAAAATACTTTGCCCCATCCCCTCATGTCAAATAGTAAAACTTGATGTAAATTAGATCTGATGATTTTGCATGAGATGAGTTGTCTGATATAATTAGTGCATAACCTGGTTGTGCAGGCTTGCTAACCAGGTGTGTTGGGGCAGGTGCTGGAGGCTCAGAGGGAGCTGCCCATGGACTGAAGTAAACAAGCATGCAGGGCTCATTATGTCTACTTCCAAACAAATACCCACGGTCAACATGTTTTATTTCACTGATTGGATAAACAAGTTGGCAACATGTGATATTTAAAGTTTTAACATTATCCTTATCCTCTTGGGGGTCGCAGGGGGGCTGGAGCCTATCCCAGCTGGTATTGAGTTAGAGGCAGGGTACACCCTGGACTGGTCGCCAGGCTATCTCTATGTCTTTGTGGGTGGAAACTGGAGTACCCTGACAGAACCCACGCTGATACAGGGAGAACATGCAAACTCAGCGCAGAATGGTGCCACCTAGGGTTTAAACAGTTCAATAAAAATCACAAATTTGCACAGACATTTGTGAAAACTGATTTCGTGGGTTCTTATGAATGCTTGCATACATTTATGTAGGGCAAAAAAATTTGGCTCTCGATTTCAGCTAATTTTCGCCTGCGGAAATATATTTATTTGACTAATGAAATCCTCTGTTCCTCCTGATTTCATACCTCCAGGTCATAGCTTGCTTGCTGCCAAAATGGCCAATGTTTTTGGTTTCTTTTTCATGTGGGATACGATGAAGATGCTAATGTAGCTAATACGCACTTGCTAACATTATATGTTGGTCACAGAACGTTATATGTTGGTCACGGTCTAAAACAAACAGAAACAGGTAGCTACTTATTAGCAGAATAATGTCATTGGACCACTGGGTGCTGTCAACTTTTCATTCTCTGGTTGCAATGGCTGACATTGTTTAAGGAAGTTTTTATGTTCCCTAATTATTGTGCTACGCTGGGACTTCACTTGACCTTGGTCACCTTAGTCCTGATGTCAGACTGTGGCTCTGTCACTCATGTGCTGCTTTGAATTTGACAAGCATTACACTCAGTACCTGCACCCTACTTAACTTCAAGTCTCCAACAAGCATGGCCTTACAATTCAGACATCATGTAAATGAAATACAAGTATGATGGGAATTATAATATATCTGGTGTCATACTGTATTAGGCTATAATATCATCTGATCTAATTTATCATCTATATCGTTTTGAATCCAGAGAGTGACAAAAAAACAGCACCTATTTTGCTCATTGGGTTACAGTGGTAACAACTGGTCATGTCACTGAGCATAAAAGCCAACTCGGCTGTGCGTCAACAGAGTAAAAAACTGATGCCACGCACAGCTTTCTCGCCCTCTCTCCTGCATGTCAGCAAGCAGTGAACTCAAATGCACTGACAGTATTAATGTGTGTTTTGACATTTAACTGTATGCTCTTTTGGAGCAGCCGTCTGGATGAAACGTCTCCAGCAGGGCCGGGCTTCCAACTCTGTATCATGCAATTGGCTTTAATTTATGAAGGACAGCCAGATATCTGATTTCACGCATATCAGGCGACATTATGCGATCTAATATATGGCTAGTTTTAGGCTATTATTTGTAATTTGTGTGCGCTGTGAAAAATGTTGCAGTGCTAAAGCCCTTCAGCAGCCACAGAGATGGAGCCTGAGTGTGGCTCCGTCATTTGGTGATAACTGTTTATTTAGAGGGTCTTTATTATTACAATGTATTATGTGGAGATGGAGAGTGGAGGGAATTCCATCAAGGTGAGGGTCCAAAAAATATTCATAAGGCTCAGGAGGGTCTTGCATTTTTGCTTTTTTATTTATAGAATGATGAAATATTAGATTGAGCCCCCCTCCCCATCACAACAGTTTCGTACTGCTCCTCATGAATAATTAATGAAGTTACAGTTGCTGTGCCATGCGCTTAAAAATGCCCATTCTTAAGTTGCAAAACTCACTTGTTGTTCCTGCTGCTGTGTGATGGCTACAGGTATTTAATAATTAATAACACACATATTATTCAGTGACATGTTAACATCGACTCAGCAGAGCAAAAGAGATGTTTGGTGATTTTGGAGATGTCTGTGTGTGTGTGTGTGTGTGTGTGTGTGTGTGTGCCTCCTCAAACAAGAGCCTTAAACACTGCAGCTTTCACACTCTCTGCAATCTTTATGAACCAATCTCGGAGATGGAATTTGGGAAAAAAAAAAAAAGGCCCGCTGCTGTTAACCTATACAGCTGAGGTATATTTTCCATTAAGGTGTGGCTTTATGGTTAAAATCAAAGAAAAACTGAGAGCAGAAATGTTTAATTTCAGAGCACATATTATTATTTTTCCTCCATGAAACTTGCCTGGCTCCACAGGAGTCCACATGCTACTTTAGCACATACTGTATGTGCTTATATACGGGAGGCATAAATAGTTTTGTCACCAGTTCACCACAGGGCTATCAGACACCCACTCATACCCGTTTACAGGTAAACACTCTCAAACTCTGAGAAACTATGGAAACTACACAACACAGCAGGCTGAGATGCAGAAACTGTAAAAATATAGCAGCCAGTTACTGGAATATAAAGTATATATTAAACATATAGGCACATATAGAATGGACAAACTTCACTTAATTCTAAATATCTCTGGTGAATCTACTTAACATAAATACAAGACAGATCAGTTATTTATAGTTAGGGATGGGAACTGATACCATTGTAATGATCAGTTCTGCTCATTGGTTTGGTTATGGATTCCCTTGTCGATTACAGATCAATTTCTTGTGTGGAAACAGGTCTACACAAGTTAAAGCATCAGCACTTTAGTTTCTGTGATTCTGAACAGAGTGAAGATGAAATGAGAGAATATTTGTACAGCACATTTGTTTTTGTATGGTCAAAAAAAGGTGGGGAGGTGCTAATGTTATTTTAACATAGGATATGAATCCTTGTAATGGACATGCTGGTCACATGGACAGCTGTGACACTTGTAGGTAGAGTGTCAGATACATGGCATTCCTAGAATTTAAGCTCATGTCGTGTATAATGTTTCAGCATATTGCTGGTGTCTCCTAGCCTGGCGTTGCAAAACCCAATTCGCAAAACGCAACTCGGTCTGGACACGGAGTGTACATTTCCTGTATTCCCAAGGGGCGGTATCAACGGCTGTCACTCAAAGTGCCCCTTCACGGAATTGGAAAGATGGAAAACCAGAGTAAACGAAACGTGTGACGTAGGCTAGCACAACGCCACTGTCAACTGACCAGCAAGTGCAGCAGAGATGAGCTGTGATGATGTCTGGGAAAGAGTGCTGCCGTCTTTGTGGATTTCCTCCTTACTGTGGACTCTGAGTGACATGGCTGTGACTCCCAGCTTGGTCGCTTCCCTGACCTGCTCCTCCATGAGAGCAACTAGCGGAGAAACAACAAAGGCCACTGGCCACTGAGCCAGTTGGTAAATTAAACTTTTACCAAACCCCGTAGGAAGGTTGGTAAACACATCCTTTTTTTCAATAAAACCTTTCAGTGCAGCTGTTTGTTCTGCTTTTAAAGAATATATACATTCCAGTTGGTTCAACACATTTACCATCGCAGTTTCAAAATCAGTAGCCGTGTTGGTTGTTTGCAAAATGCATTCACTCTGCTCCTTGTCCCTCCTATTCTGGTGACGTGCCCGCCCCAAAGTAATAAACGGTTGTGATTGGCCCGGTAAGCCAAAACTGATGCCAGAATGCGCCTTAATGATTGCATGGCCAGACTGATATGCGGAGTGAAATAGAATATGAGCTCGCGAGATTAGGATGGTTTCACCAAGCTAGGTGTTTCCACCGTTACTTGAGTTTATAATTTCATAGACATTACAAGCATCACTGTTGTCATCTGAATTCGGGAATTGAAGCAAGGCTTTCTTTGTTTCCGCCATGACTCCTTGTTGCAGCTCATCAGAAGCGTAGACAAATGGTAAATGGTAAATTGACTGCACTTGTATAGTGCTTTTCTAGTCTTCCAACCACTCAAAGCTTTTTACACTTTATGTCAAATTCACCCATTCACACACCGGTGGTCGAGGCTACCATACATGGTGCCACCTGCTACTCAGTAACCATTTATGCTCTCACACACTGATGGAACAGCTATGGGAGCAATTTGGAGTTCAGTATCTTGCCCAATGACCCTGCTCTACCTCTGACCCACAGACACTTGAAAAACAAAAGGGACTGATAAGCTCGGAGCATATGATTCCAATGGATCGGACAATTTTGGACCGATTCTAAATTCTAATCCATTGTGACATCAGTTGACCTCAGAAAACTCTTGAAAAAAGCTGATTTGCACTGGAGCATATCTCAACCGTACTGGCACAGATTTTTGCTTTTCACAAGAAAAACAAGCAGATTAAAAAAAATGACAAAAACAGGTTATTTTGCACAAAATTGCGGTTTTGCCTTCGCGCCTCTCGCTGCTATGAGATGGACAGGTGTCCGCTAGAGAAAAGGTGCTCTCACATACATCAGTGTACCAATAACTGAGCAATATTTGAGTCAAAATCTGATGACAGTTGTGTTTTTGTGTTTTTTTTCTCATGCTTCCAGGCTGCTGTCAATCAAATCTGATCAAAGCTAGACAGCCCTTAGAGAGTGAGCAGTGTTTCACTGCCCTCTCTGGTTCAAAGTCTGTGTTGCCTCTGACCACTGGTGGCATTGCCAATGGGTGCGGCTGGGTGTGATTGACACTGGAGCCACACCCAACAGATGTCACAGTGTCCTGGATTACACATGTACCTCACTGCAGCAAGAAGAGAAAGCACTGAAACCAAAAGACAGATTGTTTCAGTACTTTTTTCATATTTAGTCATATTTAATGTTATGAATTTAAAAAAAACAAAAAGATTTAAAACCAGGTTTCAGGGGCTTTAATGACTGTTGTGTGCTTACATGAAGTACCGTCTCCAAATTAAATTTCCCTTGTGGGGCAGTAAAAATTTATCTGAATTGTTATCCACTCACTTAAATCCATGAAAATATATTTTTGTGCTGGAGCCTGTAGCTGAAACTCAGAGGCAACAGTGCCACCACAGTAAAAAGTGACACCAGAGCTGTTAACACTACTTTGATATACTTATTTTATGATACATATGCACATATGCTCAACACATACATTATTTGCACATTGTATGCATAAGTGATTCATGTCCTTGCAACGAGGCACACATAGATGGTGACAAATGACATAATGGAATATTTCACTCAACAGTACTACATTATACTATGTTAAAACATATGTGCTGACATTTATCATGCATGCAAATCATGTATATACACATAGAGTACATTAGTTCTTTGTCAATGTAAAAACAAGAGCCCGCAGTCCAAAAAAGTCAGCACAGAGCTGCACCCCCTGCCCTCACCCAGCCACCTAGAAGCACCAGTAACACTCAGAAGAATTAAGGGTGCCATTCTGAGCAATTACAGAATTTAGTGGTCACATTGTCAGAATGATTTGGCCAGAGAGGAATGATTCAATTAATACATCATGGGTCATTAGCCATTTTCTCCTTTGGCCAGCAGAAGAGGCAGTCCTGAAGGTACCAAATGACCAGTAAAGTGGAGCGTAATGCAATTTGATTTTAGAGTTATTAGATGATGAGAGAGAGAGAAGGAGAAAGAGACAGGAAGACAGACAGATAGACTAAGAGAGACAGAGAGGAAAATAGGAAGAGACAAATTGTTTTTCTAATTATGTTTTTTTGCCTTTCCTGTTCCGTCGCGGCCCTGTTTGAGATTTCATTCTCTGTGAGTATTTGTCCGTAGCAGGGGAGGGGCACGAGTGGAGGGATAAGTGTCTCATCATATCAATTGCTGTATTGTTTTGCACAAAGTCACCACTGAATCACAGATTTGGCAGATAAATAATGCCAAAAGGAAGATAAACTGGACTGTCAACTCAGCTCACACACACTGACGGGAACTAAAATACTACAAGTCCCCGATGTAAATAAGGTGGAAGGAAACCTGCTCCTGCCTATGCTTACACACACATTCACACGTGCAGGGACTCACACAGAATCGCTATCTCCCTCACTCTATATGTATCTATCTTAAAATGCTAACAATGACAAACGCAAGCGCAGCTAAGACAGAAATAATTCAAAGTGAATATCCACCAGTGACTGCTGTCTCTTTACAATAAATTACATCCACTATCTTGCATCTTCTGGCTGCGAGGTGCGGGCATATCTATGCTGATGGCAGCCATGCTGCTCCCTGGTGAGAGTTCATTAAACTCTGATTACCCTTGCCCCAACTGTTCTCCTCGCCACCAGGGCAGACAGACAGTCAGAGGAAAGAAAGCATGTTTACTGACGAGGAGTGTGGGTGCTTCCAAGCCCGCAGGAACGGAGCTGGGCTGTGAAGCGATTTTGGCGTGCTGCCGCATGGGATATTGCAACTTCACATTCATCACTGGCCCAAAAAGCTTTTTTTTTTCATCATTGGAAAAGGAGGGGCAGTAAAACGGTGAATCCATTTTTCTGAGTGTCACAAACCCTCCAAAATGGCTCTTTTTATTATCTGAATATGTAATTCATATGATTCATTTATTTTATCTCATTCACGTGTCAGAGGAGCCAACAGGAAGTCAGCCGGCTTGGCCAGCGGAAGTCTCAGGCGAGCATGCTCTCAACCGGCTTGGCAGGAGACGGACTCTGTGCACATGCTCTTTGGGACCAAAAAATGTGGAAGCATGAGGAAGCCAGAAGAGAGTTTTTTTCAGCCTATGCGCCCAGTAAGCACAATTCACAGAAATGAATGAGGTGTCACCTTTAAACTTGGCATCCAGCTGTGCTTAATTCATCCATGGGTCCTTCTGCTCTGTCATAATATGAAATCTTATGTACCGATATATGTGCAGGCTGTCTGTTAGATGGTGGAGCCACTGGCACTCTGGTTTGTGAGTGGGTGCAGTTTGCTGATTTCTGTCTCTTTGATATAAAGTTGCATATGTACTGCAATGTACTTGCTGTTATTTAGTATTGTCTGTTTTTATTCAGCACACTCTGTACCTTTCTTTGTGTCCTAAATAGACTCATTTTTGTACTTGTTTTATCAATCAGGAGCCAATACAGACTATTACCGTTTACAAGTATTTTGGCATTGCGCTTGACCATAAACTTTAATGGGACCTGTGGATTGACGTCATAAGCACTAGGACACAACAAAGGATGTACTTTCAAAAAAAAAAAAATCTTTTCAGGTCCACAACAAAATGCTCAGATATTTTATGCGCTTTCATTGAAAGGTTCTATCCTTCTGCATTGTCTGCTGGTTAGGTAATGCTACAGACTGTCTGAAAACCGGTAACATCCACCAGTAAACGATTAGAATTAGTCCACTAAGTATCAGAACCATGTACAGAGACAGAGTGATGACAAAGGCAAACAACATCATGGGTGACCAGGGCACCCCCTTGCCTCCTTATTTAAACAATTGCCGTCTGGACGACGATATTTGTCCTCCTCTGTTCACTAAAAAGTTTTTATCTGTTGCACAAGCCATTAAGTTTTAAAACAGGTTTTGCACTAGGACCTTATCCCATGCACTGTGGCCACTTCGTCCCTGTCTGAAAGATTTTCAGTTTGTCTGGTCTGTTCCCCCTCTCCAAGTGTTTGTATGGGCACGTAAACGTCTGTTATCTCTAAATAAAAGTATCTATCTATCTATCTATCTATCTATCTATCTATCTATCTATCTATCTACCTATCTACCTACCTACCTACCTAAAATTTGGGCTAAATTTGGGTTCTTGTGTTTTTCAAGTCTTGGTGTTGGAAAATAAAATAGACCAGTTACTCCCAACTAGAGGATTGCGGCCTTTTTCCGGTACAGAGCTTTTAATTTGAAGTGCCCTTTCCTGTTTTAGAGAGAGTGACTAATGGGCAGCTACCTAACAGAGACAGCAAACTAGCTTGATGGCATGGCCAAACGCAAGTATGACGCTGGACGAATGTATTTAACTGTGTGGACCTGGACCAGTGGCTGGACCAGTTGGGAACCACTTAACTAGACCACCTCCATGCTGCATCAGTTTAGTCCTTTGATTCACTGAAAGTTGGCTAAATCCTGGGCAGTGCCAATCAACAAGAAGGCTGTTTTTTTATATGCCGATCTGACACAGCAGAGGACTCTGGTGAGAGAAAAACAGGAGGGATATGCTTCACGGTGAATAAGGACTGTTGTGTTGATGAAAATGAGAAGCGCTGTCATGTTCCTGCTTTGGATCACTGCTATGTGCCACTCAGAGAGGGCCATCTTGCTGTGGTCAGGATGTGTGGACAGTGAAATCATTCTACAACCAGAAACCATGGATTACCAGAACCATCCGGGAACACGGACAATTATATAGCAGCAGCCAACAAAGTAAGAAGACAGTACACAAGTTAAAGGAGCTGACAGGATCACACTTAAGTTGTCAAATAAATGATTGATTGGTTGATTATTATTAATGAACAGGATGTCCCTCCATGTATAATTTACAGTACGTGTCTAAAACAAGGTCATTTATTTCATGTGATGCCTGTCCTCTTTCAGCCCTTTGGCTCAAATCTAAGGCTTTTCTAATGGTCTTCTGGCAAATATTAAAACCTTTAATCAGCCGTTCACTCTTTCAGAGTCTTCAGATGAACCTTGTGTTTTTTTCTGCATCAATACAAGCTGTGAAATATTGTGATGTCTTGCTCAGAAACCCATTTGACCCATCTGAAAGTCCTGGGAAAGTTTCAAGTGACGACTTCACCAGCAACGCCATGCAATATACATAAAAAGAAAAATCACTTTGAAGTCAAAGTACTGTAACTGACTTCTTACAAGGCAGACCCATACGTCCTCAGATACCTCCATTATGAAAAGAGGAAAAAAGTCTTTTATATCAAGTCAAAGGCCACTGTGACCTGACGGGAAGCTCTAAGTGAGGGCGCTTTCAGATTGTATTACATGTTACATTCACTTAAAGTCACAATGCTTGTACTATATATGCAATTTACCCCATGACGAAGACTTATTTGGTATGTACATGGCTAATGTTGCAGCTAGCTGAGCCTGTAACTGCCCGGCAAGCTAAATTCTACACATAATGCTTTATGATGGACAAAAGCAGCCACACTCCAGGACTACTGTCCTTGAACAGAGATAGTTACCATCACTGTTGGGTCCTTTAAATGTCTCAAAATAGTGCCTTTGAGCAGCAAATTCAGCTATTCATTGGGCAGCAAACAGGAACTGAGAAACTGGCAAGCTTCAATGAAAAATAATCCAAGCTCTGTATCGTGCACAGTTTTTAAGGCAGCCAAATGTGATTAAAGTTGGAAAAACATAAGGCTCGACTGAATATGTTTTTATTTCCTAAAATTGAACAACAATTAACGCTGAACTGAAAATGGGAGACAAGCTACAGTTTTCACTTTGTGGATTTGTTCTAAACCTTTTTCCCCCAGTCCTCTAGAGTCAGGTGTGGAAGAGATGAAACAAAATACACGTTAATTTTCGTCAATCTGATTTTTAGTGCACCACCACGAGTATGTGAAGGATAATTAAGGTCTAGCTGGGCTCAGGCTTCATCACACATGGGACAGTTAAGCGAATGCTTGAATTTTCAGGCCCACTGAAACCTCTAATTTAGCTCCTCAGTCTAATGGCACTCTACATCTCCATCTCCAGAGCCCTCCGAGGGGTCCTGCTGGAGCAACTATGATTAAAAGAAAAGTAATCTTTCGTCAGGGTAGAGTGAAGACTATCACAAAAGCCTGCTTAATTACAGAAGGACTGTGGACACATGGCCAATTTCAAGCTATAGCCTCCCTACTTACGGGCTTTCATTTTAAGAACACATCGTCAGGAGGTTTGTTGATGTCTGTGGTTAGAAAGGCTGCAATGACCAGTGATGACAACTCCCCTCCTCCACCCGACAAACACATATCTCTGCCTCTTGCCCCTGGAGCATGCCAACCTAGCAGCTGGCAGGGAGCTGATGAATGGCAGACGACCAGCAGCTGAGGCAATGCTGCTCTTCTTTCTTCAATCCACAAAGTCTGGCTCGGTTGTTTCCCTATTTCTACTTAGTCACCGCTCGGCACTGTACTGTAAATGTTTCTGTCTCTGATCGAATATTTTATATCCGCCATTCTTATGGATCCAACCTCATTCAAGGATTTAACAAACATTTAACGATGTGCTGCTGCATCAAAGGATTTGTTCCAACTGCTGCACCCCCATGCTCCCCACACCGCCAGCCCATCCATTCTCCTGTTAAACAGTCTGCCCCCTTAGCCCTCTCAGTTGGCAAGTGTCCTCCATTTCCTCGTTCCTTCCTGTTTCTCTGCTGGGCCTCCATTCCTGCTGATGTCTGTGGTTTCGGCCCGTGGCGCAGCCCCCTCACAGCTAGCTGCAGCTCAGCCATCACACACATCAAATCAGAGTAAAGAGCAATCGATGGCGTGCGGTCTAATGTTTATCAAAGCAACACACATCCATCTGTGCACGACGCTGCTGCACAACACTGCAGTGGTTAACGTACACCGAGGCTGCTTCTTTTTTTTTTTTTGCCTGGTTGTGGAAATGAGAGGGAGAGAGATTGTTTGAAATGCAGAGAGATGCTTATTTTTAATTATGCATTTAGTTGGAGCAGGGAATGCATAATGTGGGCTGCGTTCATGAAGGGAAAGTATAATGACAAGTCAAAATGTATTTACTGCCCCCACACAGAAGAACAGATTTGTACACAGGGACTAATTCACATTATACCCCCCTCATTTCTTTTGAAACTACAGTGCTTTGATCTCGTGTAGGGGGCAATTTACATTAAGATTATATCCTCGCGCTTCTTTCAGAACAACAATCCTTTGATGTTATTTATCAGTAAAGATCGGCGTTTATGCCGGTCTTTTATCTCACTTGAAGCTGCGGACTCTCGTGTCACTATTTGTCGATCACTGTTACTCACCAACAACCACGTCTCAACTTAAACCGTTATAGCAGCATTACTTAATATAATTCTAGCAAACATCAACATATTATCAATTAATGATTTTAAATTTAAAATAAAAGGCAGAAATATCTTGTTGTACTGCACAGAACAAACCGCCTCACTCTCTAAGCTCTGTCAGCCATGATCCAGCGTCTATGGACATGAGCCAGTGTGGCAAAAGCACACATGGATTTTCAAGTGCTACAACTGGAACTTTGTATTCTGCTAGCCTGCTTACTCACACAGTAGCCTCCAAACCAAGTCTTATCGAGCTTGAGAGGTTCTAGGGGCTTTATGAGAGTGCTTTAACCACATTTAAAGCTACAGCAACACAGAGAGACATCTCTCTTTTCTACATTGTCTTTGCATGCAGAGGGGGCAAAAGCATGTGAGTATAAGTATCTGGTAAATGTATGCATTAAATGAGCAATAGTGCAGCAGCAATTCTTTGAGTAACACAATCAAGCCAACAAAAACAGCAGCCATGGTGGCGGCGGTGGTGGTGGGTTGCAGCAGGACACAAGCCCCTGGGTCCCTGTCAAGTATTATTACTTGCTGCAGTATGCTGTCTACTGGCAGACAAGCAAATAACCATATGAGAACTGTTAAATCTGCTCTCCTGCATGTACTTCTCATGCTCTTTGTATGCTCCTGCAGATCTCTCTGTGAAAAGTTAACAACAACGGTGTCGCAGGCGAAAGGGGGGAGGGGGGGTGGTGCATCTGCAAGAGAGAAGACAAGCAATTGTGTTTGTGTGTGTGCACGTTCGCATGTGCACATGCACACATCTGTCTGTACACCGTTTGTTAATAGAAATGCCCAGGGCTCACATATAGTTGCAAATAGGCTCTGTTGCAAGATGCAAAGGGAGAGAGAGAGAGAGAGAGAGAGAGAGAGAGAGAGAGAGAGAGAGAGAGAGAGAGAGAGAGAGAGAGAGAGGTATTATAATGAAGCATGCAGATACACATTTTTCAGGCGGCGCATGACCCACATGGTGTGGACCACTTTCTCAACAGCAGACAAAAAGCAATCATTATTTTAGCACTAGGGCGGATTAGCAAGGCTTACCAGGAATTTTATCACTCTCCCATAATGTGCTGCATGGTATTAGCATAATGCGAAAAATGATTAGACACCCTTTATCTCTGAATCACATAGGGTAACTATGCAATTATTAATAGGAACTGTCCCAAGCACGCCCGCTATATGTGGAGCTTACCATGTTATTTGATACAAAAATATGTTTGTTGCAATTTGAGGACAGAATCGAATGACACAAACTGTTCTATAAGATCCACTGTGAAGCAGGTACATATACACCCACACTGTCCCCATTACCGATCACATTTAGATGCTGTGGCAGTTTGGTAACACTTTCTATGACGCCCACATCTACAGTGCATCATAAACACTCTCTTATGTGTTACAATTAGGATAATAGTCATACCACATTATAAGGCATTTTATGACTTATGAGGTCAGGTATCATAATTGCTGGTCACTCACCGGCATTTTGTGCAAGACTGTCGTTATTTACATTTCACTAATGCAAGTTTCCCCCAAAACTCAATCAGGTCAAATTATAGATAACACCCCGAAACAATTTGTATTTTACCTGTTGCTGTATTTAACAGGTCTTAACAGAAAATAAACTGAGTTCTGATAAGGTACAAATTGGAGTATGCAAATTCTACGATTAATTAAACAAATTAATTTTGTACCGTTTTGCAGAGATTTACTGATAACTATTTTATTTTATTTAAAACAAACAATGACCGCTTAGAGTCACTTATAACCAAGTGGTAACCTTCGCAGATGAAAAATGAAGAAGTGTGAAAGACTGCAGTTCTTTGAATGGCCACTTGAGGCTGGCTCCAGAAGCGAGTCAATCGTCATAGACTCCCATGTTAAAATGCCCAACTTCACAGCAAAAATTAACATGTTAACAGCCTGGTACATGAAACAGTTTTGGTCTCGATAGCGAAGTCCCCACTTCGTGACAACTGTATGCTGATTTTTTATAGAACTCACCCGTTTACGTTTTCTTGTTGCTTAAAGTCACACATAATTAAGGACGGGCCGCTATAAGTGACAGGCTGTCTGCTGATAGTGTCCTCAGCATCTCAGTCAGACCCACCCCTCGCTCCTCTGCAGTTCCAACTTCTCACAAAATATGGTCACTTCTGGCTCCCAAGGAAACCAAAAAAAAAAAGATGGCAATGGTCATAATGCAGACCTTGAGGCTTCAAAACAGAGGTCCACAGAACCAAAGGGTGATGTCACCATACCTGCATCCATTATTTTCCCAGTCTATGCTTATAACCAGTTCATAATGTATCTGTCTACACTTCAGGAATTTCATTACTTCCCTGAAAGCCCCAATGACCCTTGAAGCAGGGTCGACAACCTTTACGAACAAAAGAGCAGTGGCGAAAAAAGAATAAAAAATATCTGTCTGGAACTGCAAAACATATTTGAGCCCCATAATAAAGGCAACACAGTCTTTTCAGCCGAATTTTGAATTTAGAATCAGCATTACTAAATGAGCATCTATTAATATGTTTAAGCACAAGGTGGCTATTCTGCAGTGGACAATTTTTTTTATCTGGTATCTTAAATTTGCAGTAGGCCCGTTTCCACTGAAGAAGTTCCTGGTACTATTTGGGGGGCAGGAACTTTACAGGAACGTCCTCTCGCTCGGCCCTCTCAACCGCCGTGTCTCCACTGAAAGGGCGGAGTAGGAAGAAGGTTCCTGTAAAATTACCGGGCTCCGGATGTGATGTAATCACTGCGCGACCATTTTGACCGGGGCGACGCGGCAAAGAAACAAACAAAGAAGAACAACAACAAAGAAGAAGAAGAAGTAAGACGAAGAAAGCAGACATAAGACGATGATCAACATGGAAGGAGCTGAGTTGGTTGCTGGGTTTCTGGCGTGCCATTGCTAGTGTTGTTATTAGAGGAAAAGGCACCAAGCCAGATGCATGACGCACATTTTAGTTTGAAAATGAAAATGTTAAAAACAAAAAAACAAACAAAAAAAAAAACAGTTATACATTTCCATATAATTTTCTGTCAAAGCTACAGGGAGCCACTGGAGAGGGGCTAAAGAGCTGCCTACTCCTGCCTTAGAGCTCCTTATAATCACATTATTATGCTTTACAAAATTATTATAATGTATAACAACTATGATATGTATAGTTTTATGATTATTGTAATAAAGCGTTTTAGATATGTATGCATACTACTATCATAAAGAGCTATAAGCAGATCATAATGCATTATAAGCATTTCTATAATGCATCATACACATGGCCTTCTTACAAAGTGTTACCATTTTTTTGTCGTTAATAATGTGATACAGGACAATTTTCAGACAGGCATAAAACACAAGATTTTTGGAACTTTTTTAATGTAACATTACAATGAAAACATCAATGGAGGCAGAATGATTTGACTTAAACTGTCTTGTTCATTTCCACCTCACATCACAGCAATGCCATTGTCTGCACTGTCTGTTTGTTGTGTCTTGGTATTAATCTCTGATACATATAGAACCAGAGATAAGTCCCCTGGTTTAAGGACAATGCAGACATCTTGATAATACTGGGACAGAAGACATAAGTCTGTCAGTCGGGATGGTTGATATCACTGAAAATCTAAAAACACTACCAAATACTTTGTTTGCAGTTGTTCTAGAATAAGTGACCAAACAGACCAGTGAACAAAGAGGCCGACAGCCCATTTATTTGCTACTGATTTCCACTAACGAAACAATCAAACTAAGACATTAGGCAAATAGTTAACTGCGGTAAAAGGTTTCTTTAGGGTGCCAGCCTAGTTGAGCGTGCGTCCCATGTAGGCTGAGCTGTTAGCAGTAGTCCAAGTTGAGGTGCATGCTGTCCCCTCTCTTTCACCCCTTTCCTGTCTATCCTGAGCTGCTCTTTCCAAATAAAGGAGTAAAGGGACAAAAAATGTCTTTAAATAAAGGGTTTCTTTTCTGACGAACAAACATATGTACTAAATATAATGTAAGAACAACACAAAAATATCATGGCAGCAATAATGCAAAATAGATTTAGCTTTTTACGTGTATGGTCTGACAACACATTCTCACTCCGACCTCACCACATATCAACGTTTGGTCATGGACTGGTCATACAACGTGCAAGGTACACTGGGTGTGTTGGTTGTTAAACGTACTACGTTAGTGCAACAAGGTATTCAACATCAAACGCAGGTTACGTTTAACCAACAAACGCACGTGGTTGGGTTTGGGAAAAAGAACAGGGTTTGGCTTAAAAATCTTGCGGGAAGCTAACATTGGCCTCTCAGGTAGAAGTTGGTGGTTGTTAGCCCCATCCAACACTGCTCCAACACACCCTACTTGAACTTCCGCCACCTAAACTTTGATTGTTGTCCTGCCACGTTGCCCCCTGATGCTGCCGGATGTTGCTAAACAATAATGGCAACTGGCGTGTATGATGTGAAAGGACGGCTTTTGTTGTTGGTGTCTGACACCAGAAGTCACTGACCAAAGCGCTGGATTTCAACGACTTCAGAGTAAGACAAGAGTGGCTTCGATTAAGGTTTAATAAATTGAAAGCTCAAGAATAAAATGAAACACTGCACAGATGTAAGTGTGTGGAAATCTTTTCAACCAGTTCGGACTTCTTGATGTTTCCAGCACCTTGCCAAGACTAAGCTGGATGGAGCAGTGGTGGTCCTGCATAATTTATCCAGTGTAAAAGGCAGAATCAGAGTGGACACATTGGCCACTTGTTGAAAGGCGGAATTGAGAAAGAAAGCAGACACGTTCCTTGTGGAAAGACAGCATCTTGCTTCAAGAATACATTCCTGTATTTACTGCTTTCTCAGCTCATTTACTCCTTAATGGCTTATTCCCTGCACACTATTTATCATTTAACTAATGCAATACTCATACTAACAGTATATCATCAACAGCGATGCAGGAATAAAGACAAACACAAGTGTAGGTGAGGTAAAAGGAAGCATAATCAAAGAAAGACTGCAATCCTGTATAATTTATAATTAGGTAAATGTTTAATTACCTAATTCATTTATATATTTATTCATTTCTCCGGTGTTTCAGTTTCTAGTTACCAATTATGTAACTTTAAGTGTGGTGTCATATCAATGTCTATATCTTCTAATTAGATAATTGCTTTGATATGATTGAAATGCATGCTCTTAGCATATCGTCACTCAACTGGTGGCAGACGTGGTCCTGAAGTTTAAGTGTATTGTATGTTTGGCATGCTGCTCCAGAAAATATGTCCCAAAGAGGACAAATGGACAAAAGTAATGCTACTAATGATCAAATAAATCATTTGGGAAAGTAAAGGGGAACTCTGTGAAGAGCATGCATCCACAGTGGGATCCGAAACAGCTGGTTTGTAAGCCCACGGAGACCGACAGTACTATTGCTTCATTTATGGGTATGGTCCTAACAGGACTTTCTGCTGGCTTGCTTTGATTAGTGTGTGACCTACTGTGAGCCTGGGAACTGCTGACTCTTTGTGGCAAGAATTCCTTGTTATTTTGCTCCCTCAAGATGACATGTGGAGAGTGTAAAAATCTTTTGACGGCTTGAAAAGATAAACAAAGAGAATGGAATCAACAGAAAGATGCTTTCTTTTTCCTCTCAACTTCACAACTCTGAGACCTGCTGTCTACCATCCTTTTAAGTAGGGCTTTTACATCCCCACCCTACACCCTTTCACACACATAATTCAGTCTTTTTTCCCTGAATTCTAGCTGACAGTGCGTCTGTGCAATTCTTGCTCTTCCTTGCCTTGTTGCAATTTCATAAAGAAAGATTTGAAACAGAGAGGCTCTATGTGTCAAGTGAAGTGTCACGCAGAAGAAAAAAAAAAAACAGCGGGGTGACACTGCCTAAAATCATTGTGGCAGCTTCAAACATGTGTTTGTAACCGTGAAATGGAGCATAAAAAAGAAATCAAAACACATGCTGGATGCTATTCTCACCAAATAAATGTAACAAACACCATGAAAGGAACTTTCGGTTGACTAGGAAAATATTGGAAGTGACAACATCTGCTGATGGAACACAACTTCATTAGCATGTCTTTCGATGATAGCAAGATGACAGGTCACAAGAAATTGTTTTTTTCCCCTCCCCCCCTTACTTCTATGTGCTGTGAATGCTGATTTTGGTGTCTTTCAGCGATTCCTTGAGCTTAGCTTTCATCAACGCTGGGCCGTCTGTCTGACTGACCTGTTGGGGTAAAGGTGAGTAGCATCACGTAGGGCCCAAGGCCAGTTCCACTAGAAAAGAAATGATTAAAGAGGTAGGGAGGAAGAGAGATCCACAAGCAAGCAGTCTGCAGCATCACTCCACCTCTTAGTCACTAGTTCACACCTTCTTCCTAATACCTCTCTCAGCATCTTTCTGTCTGCTGGTTAGATCTACAGAATCCCTTTCTTCATCATTTCTGCACCTCCTCTGACTCAACCCTTCCACCCTCATCCTGTATTCTCCCTCCTTTGCTCAGATAGAAGCACAGATGGTTTTCTTTAGAGATTATCAAGTTTATTTAAGTGTGAATCTCGCCTTCTTTAAGTTGAATGTCAGAAAATGTGGAGAATGTTTTTTTTTAGATTTGGCCTTAGCAGAGTGTTCCAATGCAATATGTATATCTCCATATTATGTATCATATATACCTATAGAGCAAATCGAGCGGGGAGAACCAGTAAGTGATGTTTGACCAACTTTACAGGACAAAACTATAAATGACCATATTTTTGTTCCTGACTTGATTTTAATCTTTAAAATTAAAGCTGCTGTGGATGGGGGCCGCAGCAACATGTATTTCAGCCACTTAAAAAGACCCACCTAAAAAAAAATATAATGTAGTTAAATGATTTTGGCTTTTTTGGGTGAGACTTTTTCATGTGGCTAAAAAATTTACCTATTGAGGCAGCGTTGGATCAGAGACATTTTATTTCATGTACACAATGTGATTGTTTGCTACTTGGAAGTTAGTGTAAACTTTGTGATTCAGTCTCAGAGGAAGCAGCTAGATCTCGTCAGTGGATTTGGATGAGGAGGAATAATGCAGTTGGGGGCCAGCAGGGGGACCTACTAAGCAGGGTACATAACTCCTTGTGAGTTTGTCTTCTCTATCTCCTTTAACTTAAGCTTATATTGGAGTTATGCTATGTAGCGTGTGAAATAGAGTATGGTGATTGTGCTAGAAAAGGTAGAAAAAAGGTAGTATCGGCACGGTCGCTACCTGGAGCTCGCATAAAAGGAGCCTGGGTTTGTTGAAGGTGGCACTGCTGTTTGGGCTGAAAAGCCATGTGTAAGTAAGGTAAAGCGGGGTTGGTGTTGGGTTGGTGCGGGAAGCAGTGAGAGCTGGCATTAGTGTCTCTCGGACGCCAGAGATCACTGTCTAGCCTCCTGGAGGTGTCGTGGGACCAACTAGACGAAACACCGGTGAAAGGAGGTTCCCACCTGATAACCCCAAAGATGTGTTTGTTATCACTGTTCATTGGTCTGTATAGTTAAGCATTGCCATAATAGCTTATCATAGGGATCAGGAGGTTATTCATTGAGCACTGATCCTTTACAGAGCACAAATTTCTTGTGTTTATTTGAACTACTTTGACAGTTATTGAAAAAACAACTTGATAGTGTGTAAGCGCACTTTTTGGCCCTAAATTGAAATAATCAGAACTGATTAATAACTGTACTCTAAAGAACTTTCATTTGATATATATAACATAACTTTTTTGCCCAAAATGTCACTCCTTGAAATATTCTATATGTCTTCCGAGGTATTAACAATAGTGCATACAATCAACACGTCAATAAAGACAAATAAATCCAAGTCTCTTGGTTCAACAGACTACACAAAGTAGCTAGGAGCAGTATATCTACAAGCAGCAACAAGAATTACTTAGGTCTATGTGTCATGGCTCAAAAGGGCAATAGAAATATTAATATAAACATAGTGCAAAGACAAACAGCTGTTACAGTATAATATAGTAGTGCATAGGGATTTGCATAGGTTAGTCTGGGGCTTCTGAGCTTCACATTATTACAAGCAAGGCCAATAGTTTGCTGTGTCGCATCACACCATACCACCCTTGACTAAACATTGATTTTCAATATTTTCTACTCTAATGCCTGTTGCAGTGCATATCACATGAGTCATACCATGCTGATGGTTGCCTTTTGGAGGAGTTTCACTAAAGAAATAACAGTACAAAGACAACCTCTAACAACTGGGTACAGTGCTGGATGACAAGGTGTGTTTTGAACCAATGCAGAGGCCTTTTATCTTTTTATAAAAGAGATGGTGTCCTTTAATGTGTTACTAAAGTCTGCTGCTATTTTTTGTACATATGTTTCACTGAATAAGTTCTACTTCAATTTTGCTGTGTTAGTCACTGAACCGGGGCCATCTGCGCTCCTTAAATTTTCAGTACCCTACCCAAGAAGTATAAAGAGAGGTAGCTTCAATTATAGAGATGATATAGAGTGATGTCTTAAGTAGATGTTGCAATAAGTTGAAATAACATATCAGGCAAAGTGTAAAATGAGATCATTTGGCTGAAGAAGTCTGAGTTAAAGCTGTCAGTGGATATGATCACATCCAAAGATATTTTCTCTATCTTGACATCTCTGTATGTGTGGGTTTGTGCTTTCTATGGCACAAATGTCACTAGTCTGCTGCCAAAATCCAAGATTCAATGCAAACATCTTGAGAAACTACAAGGCTTTAAAAGTAGGATGCATTTTTTTTTTAGCTCTCCAATAGTTTGAATTATTCAGGGTCAAATATAACATTCTCCTTAACACAAGGTACAACAAGTAACACTTAATTTTGCACATTTGTTGGAGGCTTTACGTGAAATATTGTTGCTAGTTTCCTGGCATGTTTTCTAAAATTAGCCAGAGGGAAGGAGACAGTGACGGGAATCTAATTACATCCAACAGAATTTACTTATCAACACAGAGTGGCTATAAAAAACCACAAACACTGCTATGGGTGATGACTGGAGATAGCCATGGGTTGCAAAAAAAGTTTCAAATAAAATAGATCTATAGGCACAGTGTCTGGGGACAGCGAGATGGTGGATCTTGTTATTCCAAAACAACAATCCATATCAGCGTGAGCATATACATATGGTAAGAGATGTCCCCTGGTTGCTCCTATTATCGCTGCAGCAAGCGAAGATGAAAGGCAGGGGGAAAAAAAGGAGGAAAACCTCCATGACAATGGTGCAAGTTGGCATTTCAGATTTGGGGAAAAGAACAAACATTCACATCAAGAGATAAAAACAAAAAGCAGGAAAAGGTTTGAGGAGTAGTCCCGGGTGGATCTAACATCGTATGGCATCAGAACAATCTGAAAAGCAGGCATAAAGCCTAAACACAGGACCCCACATGAACACCGATGGTAAGGTAGATAGAACAGAGAATAAGGGGAGAAAACAAAAGATGAGGCAAAGGAGAGGATTTGTGTGAGAAAGGGAGAGGGAAAGACTTGAGACAGACACAGATAGGAGACAGAGATGAATTAGGCGAAGCTTTACAGAGAATGGTTGAGTATGGATCAGCTGATTGATTAATGTCACTTTTGGGGTATCAGAGAATATGGATGAGCGCAGGCTCTGAGGCCATTTGGTAGTCAAATGTAATGCGATTATCATGACACACCAATATATTACTGCAGTTTAAGCAGAACTATTGGTATAGTCAGGGAAAGGAGGAGAGTCAATTTCAATCAAGACAGGAGTCTAAACTACGCCGGCCTGTCTAGCATGTGTAACTTTGACAAATTGTGCGACATTTTTTGCAGACATGAGTGTAAAAACCTGAAAACAGTTCATTTACAAGCTGTTAATGAGGACTGATACTTGATTTAGTCAGATTGTGTTCTATAGATGCCATTGTCAAAACTGGTAATTCTTTCAGCCTCAAAACATGACATATGACAGGCTGGAATTACCAAAGGAGCCTTTATTGCACGTGCACTTGCACATGGCCTCAGGCAACTCTTAAATACAGAAGATAAAGCTGACCTTAGATGAGTGCTGTGAAGATAAGGTATAAACAACAACAGCAGTTAGCTAAGTCAGCACTCAGCAGACCTTGGACAGTACTAGTTGGAGTGTCATCCACACTGAGGTGGAAGGAAAGGAAAAACAGAGAAAGATCGTCCAATTCAGGACCACTGGAGCATGGAGGAGGCTGTATAGAACAGCTTACATATGGCCCGATGGCCATATGGTTGTTTGCATGCCTGTATGTGTGAGTGTGAGTGAGTGTGTGTGTGTGTGTGTGTGTGTGTGTGTGTGTGTGTGTGTGTGTGTGTGTGAAACAGAGACAAGGAGAGACAGAGATGGGGCCTGGCTGTGTCCGTTAACTGCAAACATAATGATTTCCAATGGATATCTAACGTCTGAGTCGTTACAAAATCAGTGAACTGAAGCTTTATGTAAATGCTTACAAGAATGTTGCAAACCTAAAAAAAAAATGCTTACTAAGTTATTTTTCCCAGTAAATTGAAATGACAGTATTATACCATATGTACTGTATGCATGTATATAATAATAGTAATTAATTTTACCTTTAATATCTTTTCCCTTTCCCCTTTCACTGTAAATCAGTAACCTTTATTAAGTTTTATGTTTTATTGCTCTATAAAGCACTTTGAATCGCCCTAGAGAATGAAATGTGCTGCACAAATAAAGCTGCCTTTGGAGATCCCATCATAAACAGCATTGTGGTTACATTGATAAAAAAAATAGTGTTGCCGCTTTGCTGTTGTATGCCTCCGTGAACTAATCGAGCTTCACTTACAATTTACAACCATGTCCGTGAAAACATGGGCGCTTCACACACATCTTCCCACCGGCAGCACAGACAATCTATACAATGAGCACAGTTTCAAGGTGGGCACCCAAGAATAGTCACCAAGTCAATATCTGACCAAATGTCTCCCCCTGTGTTCCTGAGATATGATGCTGAATCATGGTTAGAAAAGTGTTTTTTTGTAGAACGTCATGATGTCAGAGTGAAGTGACGATCAGTCGTTCAAGACCAGAACCATTCCTCACACATCACACCTTTTTGGCTTCCCTATGTTGGCTTCCAGTCTCTTTCAGAATCCAAGTACTTTTAATCACATAAAAGGCTCTCGACGTTCTGTCACTGGAGTATATAACTGAGCTTCTCACACCTTACTGTCCAAACAGGCCCCTCAGGTCTGCCAGTCTGGGTGTTCTTACTGTTCCAGAGCCCAAGTTAAAATCAAAGAGTGATCGAGCCTTTTCAGTTCTTGCTCCTCGGCTTTGGAACAGCCTCCACTGAGCATCGGATCAGCTGACTCTGATCACGTCTTTAAATCTCGTCTCAAAACTTACTTTTACAGAAAGGCCTTTCCTGACAGTGGATAGACTTATTGTGTGTATAGGTGTCTGTATTTGCAGTCATGTGTATATGTATGCATGCATATAGGTATACATGTGTTTAAGTATATATGGTGGTGTACGTGTATGTATATGCTTGTGTTTTATTAGTACCGCTTTTGTATTTTATTCACCTTGGAAAACACTTTGTGCTTTCAGCTCGAAAAATGCTCTACAAATAAAGTTACCATTATTTTTGTTATTATATAAAATATCATCACTTCATTTTTCTCATTTTGTCATAATGAGCATATGAAATCTTGAGTTACCACCACAAACATGCTTCGTGAGGTCACAATGACCTTGACCTTCGACCACCAAATTCTAATTAGTTCATTCTTGAGTCCAAGTGGATATTTGTGTCAACTTTGAGACAGACTCTCTCAGGGCCTTCTTGAAATACTGCATTGACAAGAATAAGATGGATGCAAGGTAACAATGACCCTGACCTGGGACCACCAAAATCTAATCAGTTTTTTGCTGAGCCCAAGCGAACGTTTATCCACATTTGAAAAAATCCCCTCAAGGTTTTCTTAAGATATCACGTTTACGAGAATGAAACAGACATGGTCACAAAGGCAGAGATCTTTGACCTGTGACCACCAAAAACTAATCAGTCCATTGTTGAGTCCAAGTGGCAGTTTGTGCCAAATTTGAAGAAATTCCTTGAAGCGTTCTTGAGATATCTCATTCACAAGAATGGGACAGAAGGACGTACGTCAGGACAACTCGAAAACATAATGCCTCTTACCATGACTATCGCCAGCGTAGAGGAATAAAAAAATCATGTAATTCTTTCTCCCGTTTCTCCTTTCTCCCAATCAAACTAAACTAAAATAAAATATGTAAACATAAATACTACAGAAAATGTGCTATGTCTCCTAGAAATAAAATCTCTAATAATAATGGACAACTTTGAAACAGAACACGTTAGAGGGGAAACGTAATGCAGAGTGAATTATGTTTGCTATTAACATCATAAGCAAACATTGCTGATTAACTTATTTGGCATTAAAATTTACCCAAAATCATGATTTTTCCCTCAAGTTGACCAAAATGCTTTAGTTAACCTACAACGAGAGTTTGGACACAAACACGGGATTCTGGTGTCACAGTCCTGCGCTTGTCTGAGCTCCTACCATCCACTCACACCACCTCCGTGTGAATACCATGCAAAACATGAATGTAGTATTTCATTAAACCAAAATAATTTTCTCTGAACATAATTCAGGCAGCACCTATGTTGTATCAGCAGCATCTTTGTGATAACAACTTGGTATAATCTAAACATAATGTCTAGGAGACAGTGTTGCATAAAGACAGAACTCTCATGTATAATATATGACTACATCCATTCTAGGGACCCTGGTGATGCGTTGTGTTGCCCTGTAGCAAACATACTGTACTGAGTCCTACAAGTCTATTCTTTATAAAAGCATTTTATTTGTTCATGCATGCTGTCCTCATCAAGTGTCACTCCCTTGAACATGAACTTAGCTATAGGCTATGTACTTGTTAATACTCATCAAACTAATCCTCTGTGGAACAGGGCGTTTGCTGGATTTGGCAGATTAGAGGAATTTGTGAAACTGTTGATAAAAGAAAAGTAAAATGCACTGGTGAGCGTATGGTCGTTGTTTCTTTTTCTTGTGATGTTTGTGACGGGATAATGTGCCTATGGCCAATGTCAACTCAGAGCAGTGTCGGCTTTGAACTGAAAGAGACTGAAATCGTTATGAAAGTGTTATGCCTGTCTTATGCTAACCTCATTAAATATAGTGTTTCCTTTGTGGTCGTGTCTCTGAGTGTATCTTCTGTGAGCACGACTTACAGTGTGACAGCATACATAAATAAATGATTAAACTCTTTTTATGCATCAGTCATTTTGGGGGATGATGCTTTAGGATATGTGAACATGGCAGTATACAGTTGGGAACATAGGTAGCTGCAGCCTTTAGCCTGTACCCTTTAAAGATGTTGCATGATGCCCCTGCAAAATGTTTCTTGGCTACAGGCTAGGTGCTGACATGCCTGTTGGATTGCCTCTCCTGGGCTCTGCGAGTGAGGGGGTGATACTTTCATTTGCAATACGTTTTTAATATGTGTTGTGTGTACATAAAAAAAAAGAGATGCTATTTGTGTCTAGAGGGTTAATGTTTGAAAATTGAACATTTAGAATGAGATGTTATCTATTTCTTTTTTTATAGAGATCCTTTTACCTCAGTTGTTTCTTGCAGTGGGCTCTGGAAATGTCTTACAGCAGCCTAAGAGTTTTCGGGTGGTATGGAAAAAAAAAAAAAGTGGAAGGAAGGTGATTGGGTTTCACAGTGGGTGTTGGAATGGAGCGATCATGGTAGGAGAATCAGTTTTTCCAGTTTCGCACCTGTCCCTCCGGAGGGACTTGGAGAAACTCACAATTTCCATGACCTTGCCCCGAGCCTCTGAGGAAGGTCGTCACAGGTGCGTACAACTTTTTTCTTTTCTAAATCCCGTTATCATACTCTAAGTTTGTATCAATCTCTGTCCTTTCTTTCTCCCGCACAATACCTATTCTCCATATCCCTGTCTATTTAAAAGAGTGAAGCTATTATTGTCACTTTTGATGTGTGGTTTGGTGTGTTAAGCTTTTAAGCTGTTATGATGCTCCGCATTGCAGAAAAAAAAAAAAAAAACAGGTAACAAGCTGAGATAGATTTCAAATACTATTCAGTCTCAGATATATTTTTTTTTTACCCTAACAAATGTAATGATCTGGATTTTCTGGTTGCATGGTGGGCTAATAACTCTCAGCTTTCTTTATGGGACAATAAAAAATATCTTCTCACTCAAATATATTGTTAGATGGAACATTTTTGTCCCCATGTTATTATTTATTGATTTGGAGAGGGAGAGACGGCGAGATAGAGAGTGCGTGTGTGTCCAAATGCTGTGTCTAATCCCATACTGTGGCTAGCCCCAGTGGCCTCTCTTCTCTTCCAAGCCTAAATGGAACAGGTGAGGAGCCGGAGCCTCACGGGGCTGGCCTCACACCTCAGTGGTGCCCACACTTAAATTGGCTTCTTCTCCTGCTGTTCCACACCAGTAATTACCCTCCCCAGCCCCTGCCAGGAACAGGAGAAATGAATGTAGACAAATAAACAAATAAATAGAATGCCTGAGGGGTAGAGTCACAGCACTTTGCACCCACTTGTTCCACTGTATAGAGGTATGGAAATTGGCGGGGCTGTGGGGGGTATCACAGCTGTTTGTGAGAATATGCAAGCGCATGCGCATGCACGCATACACATTCACATTGTAGGTTTCATCTGAAAATGTTACGGTGTCATATAAAAGACAAAATATGATGTTTTGACAAAATACTCGGTGTGTATTTAACAGTTCACTCTAGTTCGATACCTACAATTGATTGGCGGAAACACCACAAAGGCTTCACACTGCGTCTTGGCTGCACTTGTCTTGTCTTACGGCAGAAGTAACAGTAATCATCACTCTTTTTTTTTATTTGGAAGGCGGGGGTTTTTAGGAAATGAGCATGAAAGCCTTTGTGTCTTTGCAGCTGTCAGGAGAGCGATATCTGAGATACCTGCTGTGCCCCGTGTCAGAACAACCCGAGTTAGAAACACATGACGGCTCATGTGTGTCCTCGTGCTTTGGGGCTGTCAACACAGCCCCTCTGTCTCTCAGGCTATCCATTTTCTCCCTTCAGAGTGTGCCATTAACTTGGACGGGCCGTGTTTAAAGGGCTTTGCCTACGATGTGACACCCTGTCAAAGGCTCCGAGATTATCTTTGCCACCTGCCTGTCTGTGACGGACCTGATGGCGTGCATGACAAAGTTGAGAAAGAAAATGGTAACAAAGAGGCAAAGCGAGAGGGAAAACTGATAGCTCCTGCATCCAAATGATCCACATCTAAACATTTGGGTATAATTTTCAGATTATAGCATCATGCTTTGCAGTATCAGAGAGCCATGCGGGTTACATAACATAAACATTTCTTAAAAGTCTGTGCCATTGGTTTTGCATTAAGGTTTTTCATCACAAGCATATAAATCCTAGTTTTGTCCAAAAATTCAGATATGCCCTCTTGTCATTATTTTAATACTGTAGTCATAAACACAGAGGAGGAGGATGGCAATTACTGAGATTCAAAAACAACTCATGTACACAAATTCTAACTAGGCCCATGATACCCCAAGACATGTAAACAAACAGCACAGCTGGATGTAAATTATTTCAGCTCTCACATCTTCAAATTTTTAGTTTAAATCTCTTGCCTGAAACAATAACAACAAGCCGGATAATCGTGTTTTAATCTGCCTTGTGTCCTGATGTCAGCAGATAATGATATTCATATTCATGGGTGTGTTGCGTTGACAAAAGCCTCCTGAATCAGGGTTTGCTCTGAAGCCTCAGGCCAACAATTCAGTGAGCTTGAGAAAGCTTGAAGGGAGAATCTGGCAGTGTTGCGGGGGATGGTTGGATGGGAGGGGTGGGGGAGGTGGAGGGGGATGCTATGCCAATTTGAACCACCCGAGCTCCACAATCTGCCCATCCAGATTGCTCTTTGGACCCACTTGCCTCTCAAAAGGGAAATAATATATCAGGTGGCAGTGGAAGATTGTGGGTTACTGTGTCCTAAGATTATACAACATATATGATGGTGAAATAAAAAGAGATGAGGCCAGATAAAGTAAATGAGTTGATTTGAATTCAGAGACAATGAAGTTTACATCTACAGAGTTGAAAGACGATGAGACAAAACCATTTCTTTCTTTCATTATAGCAGGGTTAATGGAGAAATAACCTGGGATGCATGAGACATGCACAAGAACCTGTTTTGGTTCTTATTCCAAGTGGGCCTGACAATGAATGTCATTTGCTCTTGAATTCAATGGTACAAAGGAAATAATTAAAAAAATGTGATGTTGTAACCAAGAATGATGACAAGCGGGGCAACACATTCTGACTCCGACCTTGTCACTTTCCATATTAAGATACGACATGCATGATACCCTGTGTGCGTTGGTTGTTAATGTTCTGGGACACCGTGTCAGGTTCTGCTTGTTACATGCATTGTCTTTTTTCAAAATACACTTCCGTTTTCACAAAGAATTTGATGTTTACATACAGTCTCTTTCAAAATAAACGCACCATGTCAGTACAACACCGCAAATTAACACTTTTTTTCCTTCAACTTCCTTCCTTCCTTCACTGCCCAACCGCTGGATTTCGACAACTTCCAAGTGAGACCGAGTTGAGTGGGGCTGTACAAGGTACTCGTTGATAGTCAGTGTATCAACTTCGGTATGTGGCATTCTCCGCTCCCCCAATTTGGAGAAGCAGGCAGGAGTGCCAACACAGAAGTTAACCAATGTACCGCTGTGGATGGGGGTTAGCAGCAAAATGTATTTTAGCCATTTATTAAACAGCCAGCCAAAAAAGGAATTAATGTCAGCCTTACTGGACTAAATTGACAATATTTTTACTTCCTTACCTTGCCAGCAGGCAACCCTTTCCTTTGGCACTACATTTTCTCAACCATAAAGTCTACTTAATACTTCCGCATTCCTACGCATAAGCACAACTGTGCCACACACTGTATTATACCGCAGGACAGCTATTTGGTCTGGATTTTCAATGATTTATAGAGGTGACAAAAAATACAAAAATATTTACAATTTTGACAGCAATGCCTTAATGCCGTTATGAATCAGAGTACATGTATACACAAGAAGAACTTTTGCAGAGGGAGACTAAATGCGCCGAAAGAGAGAAATGCATTGGATTAAGAAGGTTCTATGGTTGAAAAATGCAGCGCAGGAAAAGGCTGTCTGACGTCAAGGTAAAGTAGTGAAAATATTTTCATGATATCACCCACTTGAACTGATATTGATGGTTTTGGGTGGCTGAAATACATTTTGCTACTAACCCCAATTCACAGCAGTGCAATGCTTAGCTTCTGTGTTGGTAGTCCTGCCTGCTTCTCCAAACTGATGGCATGCCAACTGACACGTATAAGTAATACACAGACTATAGATAGGAACTTCATGCAACCCCACTTCAAAAAATCCGAACCATCCCTTTAACAATAGTGTAAAAAGCTGGACAAGCTTGTCCTGTTCTAGACTCTATCGAGACATGAACATGTAGAAACTGTGACAGTACAAACCAAATATAGTGCCTGTGTGAACCTTAGAAATGTTTTTAACACTATTTCAAATAATCAAAAACGTACATGTATCTGTCACACTGCAGTTTGAATAAATAACTTAATAAATAAAACACCCACAGAGTTTTTTGTGATGTCCTGTGGCTTAAGCCACCACTCCACCCGTACTTCTGAGAATGAGTAACACTCACCCCCTGCAGACTTTACAAGTTGTTAAAACAAAAAGAAAAAGGAGCTGCTTTTTCCTTGGCAGTGGGCAGCGGCTCTGAATTTCAGTTTCAGTGGCTCATGTACAGTAACAACCCTGTCTCTAAAAAATGATGTTTATGTACAGACCAGTGTTTTGAAAAAACATAATGCCCAGCCGAATTAAATGTTGTTCATTACCGTATCTCGCAAGTTACAAAAATGCTGTTGCAGTAAAATGTTCTTTGAAAACATTCATTCGTTTTCTGCCAAAATATCCAGTCTTGCGATACAATATCCACTACAGCATTATCAAACTTTTTTTATGGGTTTTAGGCACCCACAGCTTTTTGGTGAAGGTCAGGGAAAGATAACTGTCTCGATTTCATACCAGAAAAAGTCCACAGTGACTCGAGGCACAAGACGATGTGTTTATTAACAGTCAACCAAAACCACAAACTTTTTCTAACCTGAACCATTTGTTCCATCAAACCACAGATGGGACTCAGGATGCGCCGATGTCACGTTCCTGTGCTTTGTACGCCCACCATCCGTCCAAACCACCTCCCCGCAGCTCCAATCAGTACAAAACTGTAGCACCTCATTCACTCAAAAAACATTTCCAACTGAAGGCAGCATTTTAATCTCTTCAAGGGATACTTGAAGATTTTCCACCATTTTCCACCAGCTTTGTATCATAACAAAATGGGTACAATGTGCAAATGAACTATGGTAAACTTCCCTATGGCTTACCAGCCACCAGATGTCTGGCTGGCTCCAGGGCCGTTGCTCAAACTACAGATTGTACTTCCTCATTTGTGTGCACCCACTGCCACCAAGGACACAAAGTCAGAGAGTTGCAACATAACATATTTCAGCTTACTGTTTAACTGTTAAGCGGGATTTATACTTCTGCGTCATATTGACGCCGTACCTTTGGCATAGGCTCTGTGTCAACATAAAGCCTGCGCTGTACTTTACGCTGTAGCCTGATGTGCACCTCCCCAGAAATGTAACTACATGCTGCAGCGACACAGACCTGTCTATAACCATTTTCCTCAGTGGAAATGAAGTTTGCATTTGCTTTGATTTCACGGATAAGAAACAACACATTTTGAAGGCAATGAAGCCTGTGTTTAAGTCCTGTGTGTGATTTATCCTGACTTAATATGAGTAGAGAAAATCTCTGCTCATTGCTAGGCTAATTTATACAATGTAAAATGCCATAGCCTTGTGCTAATAATGTTACCATGTTATATTTGTTTGGAAAACATGTTTAGTATGAGACAGTTGTTTTGACCGTGAACCTTGTGAGTTGTAATAGAGTCGAATTTTGTAATGTTACCTTTGTTAAATGTTGCTATTTTCCTTTGCTTCATAGGAGTAGAGGAAAATTCCACTAGCCACTAGGCTAATTTATATGATGTAAAATGCCATAGACTTGTGCTAATAACATTAGCATGTCATATTTGTTTGGAAAACGTGTTTAGTATAAGGCAGTTGTTTTGTTGGTATTGTGTTTTGAATCAACTAAACTTCACAGCACTTCACAGAAACCCTGTCGCCGATTAGTGTTTTGGAGGTGTAACTGGAAAGTGATACAGACACACCACCACACAAGTATAAATGCTCACAATGGTGTTGGCCACATGCGTAGGCCACAGGTAGGCTCTACAGAGGCGATGCACAACTATAAATCTCACTTAATACGAGATTGTACCAGCCAGCCTCCCTCTTGTTTTTGGACAAGCTGGCCAAAACCAACTTGCATTAGGTCACCCACCAGCCAGAGCATTTATTCGTCCATTGTGGTGCAGTGCATTATGGCACTTGTAGGTTTTCTACCTCTTGAGCAAAAGTGAATGCCACAGTCCTCTGTTTTCTCTGGTCATGTCTCACCAATTTCAAAAGTATTTGCATTGGTCCACTGCACAGACAGCCCAGTGCTGTCTATGACCATCTACTAGCAGTAAAATACTACTTTAAGTAAAATGTAAATGTAAATTAAAATGTAAAGCAACAGACAATGGAAATTTTGGTGAATATTCCTGCCTATGTCACTTAACTTTACAGATATCATTGTTTTCTTTGGCAACTCTGCAGTCGTCATTATGCATGGGCAGATGAGATGTGTATACTACAAGATAGGATGCCCTGCAGCTATTAGAACCAGCAGGGACCTGTGCAAATTAGCAACATGTCTGCTGTTAAATACCTCTTTCTGTGTCGATGCCAGAAACATCACTCATAGCTCGTTAGCACCGGGACGGTGTATATTTTTAGAAAGCATCATCACCCGATTACCGAGGCTGTGTAAGACTGGAAAGTACTCTGAGTTAAGAGTCAGAGTGAAGCTATTCCTCACTTTCCCCCAGCTACCTTCCAGTGGAAACACAGCTTTCCCTCCCCGTCCTCAGACAGACCAGTGAGTGCTGATCAACACTGCACACCAATACTACACCCTACCAGCACATTTTGGTTCACAACACGACCAAGGTGCTGATGTGTTCTGCCACCAGGGTGTATAATCGAGTGGTACAACTTCCTTGGTAAGCCTGGACATATCTGGCCTAACACTGCAGTACAGCTAAATAATGAAAAAGCAGCTATAAAATTGAAGTTAGCAAACCGCATGGAAGCAGACGCCAGCTGTGACCTATCTGACATTTCTCTCTTGCCGTACCTGCCTCTTCACTTCAGTCTTGTTAAACAGTCAACAGAAACAATTACGACCTGATAAACATAGTGAAACAATGCACAGCTACAGCATATTCAGACTACTGATTGACAGTAAGTATTATTTCGGTTGAAACTGCTAATTTGGCAGCACCAGATGTTTTAATTCTCCATTAACAACGCAGCTATCTCAAACTATTAATTCCAACAGCCAGCCACTCCTTCACATGTTTCCATTGAGTAAGACTTTACTCCTGACATATATGCCCATGACTCTACGTTTCTATGTGCAGACTTTTCAAAATATCTGTCTTTTTTCTGGACAGCTGGACGCAGTGAAGCTAATTCTTGCAAGCCTGCACTTGCCACTACATCTACTACAGTACAAAATGTCCACCAGCTTGTGGCATAATTGTGGCACAATTTCAAATATACAAAACACATCAATTTGTGATATTTTGTGTCACAGGATGTGTTTCACCACATGGGCTGGTGTGAGAGAACCCAGAGTTTGTCATCTGTTATGAATGAGTGAATTTCTCTTGTTATATTTCTTGTATAGAAAATTAGAGTGTATTTGGTCAGGTTCCAAATATAACATTGATTGATAAGCACCTGATTCCGCTGTACACACAAGTACACATGACTCAACAATACAACTGTTCTTCGAGAGACTGGGACCGACATTTATTAACAGGAGCACCAGTGCTCTTTGCAAATGCACTCCTCATTTTATTTACTTTTTTTTCTCTTGACTCATCGTGTTATAAGTTTCTCCGTTGTTCCTCAGGAAGGAGGGAGAGAATTAGAGTGCATGTGTGTGTTTTTGTATGTGTCAGTGTGATCCTGACTGGTAATTAGCTGTCTAGCCAACATGTGGTGGGCATGACATGAAAAACAACAAGCCCTCTCCTCCAGAAGGAAGCTCAGACATTGTGAACGGTGACTCAACATGCGCAAAGGCAGTTGCTTTAAAGACCAGCAACACATCAAGATGAATGACGTGTTTGAAATGTGTGTGGCATAAATTTAAGAGCTCCCAACCTCAGCCAGCTCAGTGAGTGACATGGTTAAAGATAACACTGGCATAATAATGAAGCTAACGTATGCAGGTAACATTACTTACCTAGATGGGCCTGCATGGTTGTGTAACTTAATAATCCTGCTATAGTTAATTGGTGCAGCGGTTAAAGGAGCGATCCTTGAGGTGTTTTTGCACATCAGGAGATGCAAGCTAGTTATCTTGCAGTTGCAGACAGCAAAGCTCACTGCTGTAAAGTATTATTGAGCATAAAGGTCCAGTGTGTTGAATTTCAGGGGATATTTTTGCAGAAATGTATTACAATATAATGAGTATGTTTCTTTAGTGTATAATCACCTGAAAATAGGAATCATTGTGCTTTCATTACCTTATAAAGATGTTTATATCTACATAGCGAGCAGGTCCTCATCTACAGAGAAGCAAAGTTGCATTGCTTTGATTCTACAACTGCTAATTCGCATCAGCCACCACAGTTAGCAGCCCCTTTGTGATGAGAGCATCAGTAATCCTGCTTTATTCAGTGTTTTTACTGGTTTAAATATTAAATTCCATTTGTTTTGGAAAGGAAGAGACCTTGGCTGAGAATTCAGCACCTGGTAAAAACCCTCTGAACGTCTGGATCTTAAATGATCAGAAACAAAATGTGAATACAGATTAACAGAGACTAGGTTAGCGGCCTACATGTATTCCTGTCATGGCAAACAGTGATGGAAAAATAATGATTTGTAACTTGAAACTGCTTTATTCATTGTTTCACTGGTTTAAATCACAGTGTCTGTTTGTTTTGGAGAGGGAGATACCTCCGCGGATTCAGCTCCAGGTAAAAACCTCCTAAAAAATTAACACTTAGGGAAATCTAACCTAAGAGTGTTTAAGCTGGTTGCAATCAGCAATCTTCACTGCTAGATGCCAGTAAATCCCCCTAAATCTTAGACACTGGACTTTTAAGCACATTACTTTGGCAGAGTGGTGTCCAACTGGTCCAGCCATGGATTAGTTCAAGGTCCACCTAGTTTAACACAGCATCATAATTGCATTTGGCCATGTCGTCAAGCTAGTTTGCGGTCTCTGTCAAGTAGCTGTTTGTTAGTCACTCACTCCAGTGCAGGAAACAACACTTCAAAATGAAAGTGCTGTGCCGGTACTTTAAAATGAAGTGTGTGTGTGTGTGTGTGTGTGTGTGTGTGTGTGTGTGTGTGTGTGTGTGTGTGTGTACTTTATTTTGTTGTCGTTGTTGTTGTTTTTCAAACTTGACACATTTGCGAGTCACTTACGGTCCATTCAGAATGGACCTAGGATCCACTTTTGGACCGCAACCCACCGGTTGGTAACCATTGCTTTAGTAAATAGCTCTCAGTTACTTCCAGTGTTGGTATTGCACAGCACAGCCAAATCTAATCTACCGCACTTTGGAATCCGCAGCCAATAGTATGTTTGACTTTGTCTGCTCGGCAGTTGGTGATTAAAACTGTCCATCAAATCTGATTACTCAAGGACTTGTAGCCATGCAATAATGGCTCCTTTTAGGGCTACAGAAAAGAACAAAACAGCATTAAGCAAAGACAAAAAGGCCAAGGGGGAGCAAGAAACACAAGGAGCTTAAACTCCCCTAGATGTGATTTATGATTTCTGAATGTTTTGCTTTAAACACACCAAAGAATCCAGCATAAAAAAAAATACAAATGGGTGAAAAATAAAGGCACATTTATGTTATAAAGCCCCTGTCAGTTGAGCTGAGGCCAACACATCTGATTTAGCTGCAGGCTCCCACCTAAGCCACTTGTCATTTTGTAAACAATCTCAGGGAGCATGTGGTGGCTAGCCTGTTGCCTGGGTTACAGTCTGCTGCAGAAGTTCAGGCCCACCAGGCTCATTACTGATGCCAAGGTTGTCCACAGGTTGGCCAGGAGCTTTCAGAGTACTCGCTTCCCTCAGGGACGGCCAGAAGGCACACTGGAGTGGTTCCAGGGCTAGATCAAACCCTCCCGTCCCAACAAGGAGGTGCCCTTCTCCTCCATCATCCACCAGCAAGGAACCTCCTCTCAAAAACTACTCCTCCCCCGACCTTCTTCACTTTTGAGAATGTCATTCATCCATTCACCTTTTGTACTTGCCTAATTATTACCTCTCTGCCAGCATGCCATCTCTTTTGATCACCTCCTCTGTCCCTTTGTTTCAGCTGGCAGCCTTGAAACCTCTGAGCACCTTCTCCTGCTAATCACTCGGAGAGTAAAGCACTCCACTTACAAAGTCACTCAGGGGGGGTCTTCCGCACCACAATGGAGTCTTAACCCCATGAAGAGCAAAATGGACAAATTCATTCTGAGAGAGGAGCTAAATGAGTTAAGTCACATCCCCCATTGCAGCCCAGGAGCACATTCTCCCAACCCTGCTCATCCACCCCCACTCATAGCTACATCCGCCCTTGCTCTGGCAGTAAATGATTCTGCCTGAATCCCCAGGATGTATGGCTTGTGGTGGGAGGGCAGACCATTTAGGCCATATTTTGTGTATTTCAGCTGCCAGAAAAATAAAAAATGGATTGGCGAGCTTAGTCGACTACATCAGTGTCGATGGAGCAGGGTTGCGAATTTCAAGGCAGATTTCAGGAATCTTAATACATGACGTCTATTAAACGTCTGTCTGTCCTGGGAAAGAATCACTTGCTCCTCCTGAGGTTTCCTCCATTTGCTTCCCTGTAACAGGGCTTCTACTGGGGAGTTTTCCTTATCTGCTGTGAGGGTCAAAGGACAGGAGGGTTTTGTATATTCAAAGGCCTCTGAGGCAATTTGTGATTGGTGTTGCTGGGCTACAAATTGAAAATTAACTTCATACTGTTTCATTAAACGATGCAATGACAACATGATTGTTTTGAAGATTAATGTGTATATAAATATATGTAATACACACATACATTGAGATATTGGATATTAAAAAAGTGACATGTAAACATGCAAACATACATGTAAAGAGTATTCATGAAAAAAAGTTGTTGACCAACTTAAAATGACTTCAATTGCTAACACACAAATAAATTCAAAGTTATTGAAAGTTACTTATTTGACCTTTATTAAGTGATTAGTTGTCGACTATCAAATTAATCGCCAACTAATCTGATAATTGTTTTGGGAATTATTTTAAGAAAGGAAAGTCAAATTTCTTTGATATAGTTTCTTAAATCTAAATATTTTCTGGTTTCTTTATTTCTTTAAAAGACCCTTTCAGGACCGAAGTCACAACGACGTATTTTTATTTGCTGGAGGCAAGACACGACTCGCCACCACAGGGCTGTAGGCTACATAGGAGTCTTAAATGTCGTCTTGTTGTGTTACTGGGAGCCAGAATAGAAGGGGTCATGGCATTTTATCACATAACAGCCGCCACTGCCTATCAACAAAAACAAAGACAACTATGGTTAAAAGTGATAATAGGAAAGGACTGGACGGATGCAATCATCAGAAATACTGCATGTGCGGCACACACTTCATATCAGGTTAGGGAAAAAGTATCTCCTGTTGTAGGTATGAATAACGTTACGTGTATTAAGGGTTGTCGTGTCAACCTTATCAGAAATTGGAGAAGTATTTAAAGGAATATTGGATTTCTCTGTAACGCTAACGTTTTAGTGCATTAGCTAACGCTAGCTTCGACAGCAAAACAAACTGGAGGAAACCGTTCAAGCGTTCAAGGGACAGTAAACTGAATATCTTTGGAGTGTGGACAAAACAAGAAATCTGAGGACATCATCTTGAGCTTTGGGGAACACTGATGGCCATTTTTCACAAATTTCTGACAATTTGTAGAGAACAAATAATCAATCAATCAAGAAAATAACCACCAGATTAATCATCAATGAAAGTACCTGTTGGCTGCAGCGTTAATTATCGGCAACATTTTCAGTTGCATACTGCCCTTCATGGCAGACATATTTTAATAACTTGGGAAACTATTTCTTACCTTAATTATATTTGCACTTACAGCACCGATCTGTGGAATGTGTTCTAATAGGTAAAACCCTGATATTATTAAACCTGGCCCTGAAACCTCAACTGTGTTAGGTTACTGTCTGCATCTGCCCACTCCCAGACTTGTCCAGAACTGCCTGTACAAGTGCACTCTCCCCCTCTCTTTTCTCATTGCAGCACAGAGGCAGACAAGGTCCTCCATCACCCTGACTTAGGTAGGACGGCTGGATCTATGGGCTGTAACAGGGTTGGTGGGGAGGGTATAGTTGAGAGCCTGGCCAGACACATCTCCCTTTAGATCAATCACATTTCCCCTTTCTGTCCTTGAACCTCCCTCTCCTTCTGTTGCTTTCTTTCTCCTCGTCCTATTTAAAGAGAAGAGATATGTGATGGGAAAGTTTAAGAGTATAAGAAAGCACCTGCTACACTCTGAGCGTCGGCTGCCTTCGAAGTGCTTTTTTTAGTCAGTTCCTGGATGGGATTGGAAAATGACAATATCTCTCTGACTCTGTCTTCGTCTGGCTTTATGCGTGCTTGTCTGTGTTTGTGTGCGAATTATACATTCATCTGCACTGACTATAGTTCCCTTTTTCCCTTCATTTTTTTCATTCATTAATTTCCCCTGACGTCACATGGCTGATATTAGTCGGCTATTGACAAGGTGTTTTTTTTTTTTTGTCCTTGTGTTGTGCGTATACATGTGCACATGTCCACGAAAGCAACCATGCCTTACTGTCAAGGGTTGCATCAGCAGCTTTGAGCGATCATTGTTGTGTCGACACACTCGACTCTGGCACTGCCACTCCAAAACCAAGGAGCCATAAAGCATGGCTGTCTGCCTCAAAGCACCCATCCATCCACAGGCACTCGACACTACCTGAACCCTCTGATCTTTTACAGAGACCCAATGTGTGAGTGGCAGGGCTTACAATGCTCATGATAGTGTGGCAGCAGTGGAATATAATGTGGCACACTACAGTGCAGTCATACACTGACACTGTTGACACTCCTTAGTATGTTAACATGAGAATGCATGATGTAGTGTGTATGTTCAGTGTAGCATATAACAACTGCAATGTCTGTTAGAGGGGAGGTTTTTATTCAGTGTCTGAATTTAGTATTATTTATATAACCAAATGTTTATTTTATTTTGGCAGGTTACATTTGAAGAGTAGCTTGTGCAGAAGAAGTTTAGTCCTTGTAACCAAAATAAACAACACCTTTGTTGAACAGAAATCATCTATAAAGATATTTCTGACAGCAGTTTTATCAAGAGTAGCTGTCTACGACGTTGCCATAAATAGGAAAGTCACAATATCATGTCTGACATGTTAAACTGGTCTATCTAACTCATAATTTTAATAATGTCACCCAAAGTTAGAATTTAGACTACAATATTGGTGCACACTACTACCTTTTTTCCATTGTCAAAGCTGGCCATGCCGAGTAAAGCCATGCCACGTCGATTTGTGTTTCCATTGCCGATTTAGACGATGGACCTTCCCAGGAGTAAGTCCAAAAGCTTGGCTGCCCACCCTTAAGCGGCTAGTGTTGACATCTCATTGACCGCAGCCCAACCGCGACGACCCTGCCCCCCGAACAAGCATGTGTTGCAAGACTCTACTCACCTCTGTCTGCAGGAGACCAGAGTGAAAGGCATTTTTAAAAGTCTCTGCATGTTCATCTCTCAGTACCTTTGTAGCTTCTAACTGAATCTCTCTGGTTTGGAGTTCAGTTTCTCTCCTGCGTCCTGTTTTTACTTTAGATATCTGCTTTATTGTTCGCTATCAGCCGTATTAGAAGTTGTGTGAAGTTGCTGCTTGAAAACTCAACATTTCCTGATTTTTTTCCAAGAAATGAAATGTGTTTATCACTGAATGAGCAGAACTCGCAGCTTCTCTTCAATACAGGCAAGTGCAAGTGCAATGGAAATGCAAATCTATTCTGTGCTGGGCTGACGGCCCAAACCAAACCAAACCAAACCAAACCAAGCCAAGCCAAGCCAAGCCAAGCCAGCCTATGACTGTCGTAAAGGGGCGTAGCTCTATAAGGAACAATACGATCTACCACTGCTAATCAATCAACATACACTCACACCAACATTCTCACTCTGTAAGAGATGCTACTGCTGTTGCTAACCACTGTTCACTGGCTTCCACATTACAGCCTGAACTGCTAGTTAAGCTTGTCACTATTTCTGCTACACCTAGCATTTGGACATACTCCAGTCATCCAGTATGTTGTCACATTTGCATGCAGATAACCCTGAATAACAGTTTCACCGGGGTCCTTTTACTGTAATCACACTGCTGGGGTTTGCCTTTGCCTTACCAATTATAACTTCCTGATTGGGCAGGACAGCTGATTTGAATGGAGCTATTATGCCAAGGGCAACTGTGTTTGCCATAATATCAAATTAGACTAGGAATGTTTCTGTCTGTAATGGTCTGCAGTATAATGAATATAATCTGGATTTCTTAGGGGGGGAAACTTCCACTGTGCCAACTTTTACACGGTAATTGTATTTGCCAAACTGCAGATTAAAAGTACAGAACTAATCAATGAATTGCTACACTACCATCAAATCAATTAACTATCAAAGACATTTTAGTGATGTTACCACATCATTCACTTGTATATATCCTTTCCTTTCGCTGCAGGGAATCTATCCTATGCCACACTTGTGGAAGAAATTAACAAAGATAAATTACAAAGATTTGGCTTAAAAAAAAAAAAAAATCAATTTTCCAATTTAAATCAATCTTCATCTGAATGATCTGATATCAATTCATAAAATCCCAAGACTGATCTTTTAATAAATGCCTTTTCGTTTTTGGATGTGTAAAGCCTTCACCCAGTTAGTCTCTGATGGCCAGCCTTTGGTTTTTTCGTACAATGAGACACTCTGGCCACGTGACAGACCAGCAAACCTCAGCTGAATCAAAATATGCCAGGAATTCCTTTACTAAGCTGAGAGGCAGATGTCTAGTTGCAGTTTGGATTTAAAAACTACAAAGACACTGAAAAGCTGGACAAAAGCAAACCCATGTGTAAGATGTGCAATATTGAGGTAAAATATTGTTGAAATACCTCAAATCTCTCAAACTATTAATGGGACAACAGCCAGGTACACAATCTGCAGACACATCCCATCCAAAACAAACTCCACTAGAGAAAGCAATGCGCTTTTAAGTCGGACACACCAACTAAATGTAATATACATGAGTCCACATGATGCGTACCATAGCTCTGGACTAAAGAAAGTACTTGGGCTTTTTTTTCTGGTCACTCAATACTCACTGACTGTAGAATCTGTATAGAGCTGAACTAATGTGTTGACTGCTGTGGTGTGCTCATGTTGAATAAAACTGCTTTGGGGTCAATTCTTAAAGGTATACCATGCAGGAGTTGTTGGTTACTCTTTCTAAACAGTATCTCCAGCAAAAGCCAACCCAAGATTCGCCCTCGTTCGATATATTTGCTTTCTTTTACTGGGCTGTGTCCACGATTTTTGAAACTTCCAATTAGATAGGTGCTGCTAAAGGTCTGGCACCTAGTCACTACCTGTTTTATAAAGTCCTAACATCACCTATGTGCTGTGCCAAGGAACGTCTTTGCAGATAAATACACTGCCACTCACTTCTCCTGGGTAATAAGTGATGATTGAGAAAAAAAAACCTTTGTATAGGTGTACATGAGGACAAACCTGCATAGTACACCTTTAATGTAATCAGTAATATTTCTAATAATGTGTCTGGGAAAGGGATCATTGTACAATTTACAGCATCAGCTCCCTAAAAATCTCTTTCATATCCAAGCAAAATTACTGAAACATGTATCTGTAATCAAATTGATATAAACTGAAATCAATAACCCCATGGTCCAAGATAACAAGAGATGTTATCAAATCCACTTGTATCAACCTCGTATTACTGCCCAGACGATAGATCGTTAGACAGACATAGATAGATAGAAAGTATACATTGACTTACCTAGGATGAACCAATGGAGGTAATCAGGATGCACAGCAGAACATAAGGAGAGAGGAAGACAAATGCAACATTACTGTGTTTTGCAAAATTAAGCTTAAAAACACTATCATCTCTGGTAATGGACCACTTGATGGGCAAAACAACAAAGTCTGTCATACTGACATATAGTCTGAGGATTTCAACTGCTCCCTGTTGCTACTGTTAATGCAGCCCCACTGAGACTTGTTATCAACTCTGGACAAATCCCAAACCACCATAAAGACAATATGGAAATCCACATCCGTTCCTCTGCAATATGTGCACACTGATGTATGTGCACTTCCGCCGTCAGATATCACAGGGGGAATTAGACAAACACCCTTGGAGGAATATATATTTGAAATTAGAAAGTGAGGATGAAAAATGAGTCAGATGAGAGCATGAGAAAGCATGGGCGTGTATGCCGAAGGACCGAGTTTCTATCTCTTGCTTGCTTTGGGTAAAATTCCTGAGTCTCATTGATTGAGCATTGTAATCCAGGTCAGAGCCCTGAACTGGCAGCCACAGAGGCTACCCAAGCAGTGAGCCGGCCAGGTTGAAATTGATCCTAGCGGTCTCCCGAATCAAATAGTGTCCAAATCCTCTGTGCCATGCAGCATGCTGATACAATCTTCTGTTTGACCCCAGTGCAAAGTGAAACGGTAAAAGAAAAGAAAGAAAATAAGAAAGAAAGAAAAGACTATAGCTTGCTGCATTGTCTTAGACCGGTTGCCTCAGCAACAAGTCAGGTGGTGCAGCTGCTTACTAGAAATGACATGAATGTTGTACTGAAATAACCTGCAGCCATCACATATCACTTCGCTGACCCACAGAATCAGAAAATGAACCTCCAGGTCACAATTTCAAAAAAGGAGAAAATGAACCTAAAAATGCTAAATAATTTAGTGGTGTCAAATTACCAAAATGAATTTAATCTTGCATAATTACTACAAGATTGTGAGTCCTTATTACTCTACTTAGGACAAGAAAAGACAAAAGCTTACAACATGCTCGGTTGTCAATCGGACCAAAAGGCCACAAAAGGCATAAACTGACAAATCAGAAACGGTGGAGGAGGAAGAAAATAACAAACATGCATGAAGGCAGACTGCTTGTTTCAATCTCCCAATTTGCTGTACCCTGCTAAACACAAGTGACTGTTCGGCAGATCAGCACTGTGTGGAAATAGAGCATATCTGACGGTCTACATTGAATCAATCACTGCTGCAAAGCAATTTATGCTAAGGGTTGGGTGTTGAGGAAAAACACCCAGTTGATCGAGCACGGAGGAGGCATTTTGAGCTCAGGGCTTTTGAAATGAGAAAGGTTAAAACAAATATTGATTTAAAAGACATATCCACGAAATGTGTGTTTTTAAAGTTTATGTGAACAGGCGTATTCTGAAAAAGGCACCCTCCTGAATTGAACAGTCCAAGCGAAAATTATGTGGTTTCTTTTAAAGGGGACCTAGTAGGCTTTTCTGTATTTTGTGTTTGATATATTATGTTGAAGCAAACGCTATCCATGTTAAATCTGGCCAAAGCAGGGCTGACCTTCGAATCCATATTTGGACATTCGAAGCTTTGGAGCTCAGAACGAATATAATCGCCATGACAGAAACGTGCAATAATTGGGGGTAATGTAGTGTTTCACGGACATTTTTATTGGAAACTACAATGCGGAAGTGCGCTCAACGCTCCGCTTATAGTGCGCCCGAGTCTGTGAGCACCTTAAATTAAAACTCTCGGCGCACACTGCAACACAATCAAACAGATGCGCAACTCAGAGGATCAGAAGTGTCTCTGACACCAGACTCAGAGCGGCTCTGAGTGCGCTCGTGGCTCATTGACGGTGTTAGTGTTGCGTTTAAGGCCTCCCCCCAAAAAACGAAAAAAAAAAAGCGCAGAAGCTTCGATTTTTTTTCTTCACAATCGAATCTCGTGCCATCGAACGAAGCTTCGAAGCTTCGAATTTTTTGGGTCAGCCCTAGGCCAAAGTGTCAAATAATAAGGTCAACATATGTAGAAGTAATCCCTGTGAGCAAAAACCTACTTGCTTTCCTAATGTTCTGAGACTGCATTTCCAGTGTTTCTTTTTTCAACTCTGGCTACAGTATGACATCATAGTGTGCTTTCTTTATATGGTTATCTGCTCCAGGCATGCTACTGCAAGTGTTTACGTTACTTACCCACATTGCTAAAGGGATGTATGCAATCTTGATTGCAGATGTAAATTCCATCCCGATTCTAGATCATGTCCAGTTGTGTTTAGAAACTTTTATTTTTTCACAGTAACAGGTGCCGCTGTTCTCTGTTACAGTCATTCCCTGGCTGCAAGTCCACTAGATGTGCATGTAGCTACATGCTAACATCAGTGAAACATGTAATCTTGGATGTCGACGTTGTTAAATTCTACCCAATTTTGGATTATATTCCTGCTGAAAGATGTCCGGTTTAGAAGTTTTTATTGGTGTTTTTTTTTTATGGTAAAAAGTGCCGCTATTCTCTGTTACAGTAGTTCCCAGCTGCAAGCACACGAGACATGCATGTAGCTACATGCTAACATCAGCGAAACATTTAATCTTGGTTGCTGATTTTGTTAAATTCTTCCAGATTTCAGATCGGATTCCTACTGGAACATGTCTGGTTGTGTTTATAAGCTTTTATTATTGATCTTTCATGATAAGACGTGCTGCTATTTTCTGTTACAGTCATTCTCAGCTTCAGGTACGCCGCTAACAAACATGTAGCTACATGGTAAAGTCAGGGAAACATGTATTCTTGGTTGCAAATGTTGTTAATTTCTCCCCAGCTACAGATTTTATTCCTGCTAGAACGTGTCTGGTTGTGTTTAAAAGCTTTTATTGTTGATTTTTTTTACAGTGGAAATTGCCATAGTTCTCCATTACAGTCATTTCCCCAGCTGCAATGACGGTACGAAGATGCTGAGATATGGAAGACCCGAAAAAGCTGACCTGTCGCTACACGGAGCCTTCTCAGACAGAGGGTGAGTACAGTCTCATGAAAATATTGTTTATTGGCCATCAAAGCATGTAAACATGTTCTAGTAGAAGCCTTAAATACAAAATGACAATAATAGGCCCTCATTAATGTTTTAAAAAGCAGAGTTATGTAGAACTGCAGAGCTCGTTGTCGATTTTCATTGGGATCGGCAGTATTACCCACCCTTTCATCTTATGGAGTCATTTGTTTTAATGCTCATATCAAAAAGTATCCCTTAATGTAATGGAGCTTTTAAAAACTCAAAAATCAGGAGTGGCAGCCATTGATGTCTTAATGGACCATAGGGGCCTTTACTTAGCGAGCTTACTGAAGTTTCATCTCTACTTCTTTAAACTTTAATCTCAGACATAATTACACTCTTAACCCAAACATGAACCACACAGCATCAGTGGCTATGTTTACTTTTCCTCTCAGTAAACCTTAGTCCCAATCATTAAGCGTTACAGGCTATGCTCAGACAAAGTGTGATATTCCATTAGCGGGAAAGATTATTAATAATATAACCTCGTCTACTGTTGGCTTCCTATAATGTCATCATAACATCTTCACCCAGGCAATTTCAGACTGAACAGAGAGAGAAGCCTCGAACATTTAGAATCGGCTTCACTGATACAAAAAGAGACATGAATATATATAAATGACATTTCAATTAATGACTTGTGAATGTTCTGTGTATTCTGTGATTGCAGAATTTTCACGAGACCAAAATCCTGCAGTCCAAAATAATATGGACTCCAGAGACACTGCCTACCAATTATCTGCCAGTAAATTGCTGGGCATGATGTTCGTGCTCCCATCTAGAATGATGCCAGAGACGACACATCTTTAATGAGAGCACCGATGTGCTTGGTGTGGGAGAGCATACTGGCAGCCTCCTCCTGGGGCCTTGGCGGTCTTTTTCTTGGCTGCAACCTTGCTTTTAAGTGAAAAGTTCTAAATCAAACTGCTTTCTTTCAACTTCGTGAGAACACAGTTCTCTGCAGGATTCACCTGCTTCGTGATCTCCATCCATGTCATTTTACTGTGAGGCTGTAGAGATAATGCCTCTGCTGCAGAGCAGTGCGCTGTCTTTTTTTTTTCTTTATTGCCTGTAACTGAAAATTCATCAAGATACACTCAGGGTGAACTGAGCGTGGGTTTAAATCTCAACGTTTATGTGCAAATCACAAATGTGTGTACTGCTAGTCTTGGGCATTAGGTACATTGTACTGGAGGCAGCAAAACTATCTGGATGGGTGACAAGTCAAACTCATGAAGGGCAGAAATAACAACTCACACTCTTGTTCACCTCTATGGCAAATTCAGGGAGTCAAATCCACCAGATTTGTTAAAATTAGGAAAAAAGACGGCAGTAACTTCCTGAGAACTCTTGAACAAATATGCATACTGAACAAAGAAACCCACACATGAGCAAGACCGTAGGCTGTCTAAAGTACAGGTTTCTGAGCTGACCTCTACTTGAAGCTTTCCATACTTCTAATGTAAGAGAAGAGGGAGACGTGATTGCAGTAGACATAAATAGAGCATCTAACTATCCACACAGTCTCACTGTGGATAGACAGTGGCCACATTTACTTACTTTACTGTCTTAACCACAGGAGCACGATTCCTACCATCTGATCAAACATTGCTATAGTTTCAAAAAACTTAATCTTTGGTTACCTCACAAAATAAATTATTTCATCGTGGGTCTGTTTGGGCCTCCAGGAAAAACTTAGGCTGCATTTAATTTGACCACAAGGACCTCCACCATCTCCAGTGTCAAATAGGAGTGTTACAATCCATTGATCGGGGTTGATGTCCTGATTCATTGCTCAACAATCCAATATCATTGATGCAAAGTAAAAACATTGATCTAAATCGTCCTCTTTAAAATGCACCTTTATTTTGAAATTCCCATGGCACATCTGTGTCACTGTCAAACAACGCCAGGCACATAATGGAAAGCAGCCCAAAAAATGTACTCCCCTCTACCCCTCTTGGGAATAAATCGGCAGCAATATCTTTTTAATTTGGGGGAGAAAGATGGGTCAACAGACTAAGCACAAGCCATGTGCAACCAATACCGTTTCAGAAAAGAATACTCACTCCACTAACCTGTGGCTTTTGCTACTTTGCAAGTCCCAAGCCAAGGCCAACAAGTCCCAAGTCAAGTCCCATGTCGTAAACTTTGAATTCTGAGTCATAATGTGCTCTTTAACAAATGTAATGTCATTTTAATAGCAGATTAATAATATAGAAAAACTTATTTATTTATTTATTTAAAGTTAAATTGATGTAATTTTTGACCCACAAGTTTTGCATACTACAGTTGGACTCCATCACAGTCATGTTGTGTGAATCCACACCCCTGGTTACTGGAGTCAATTTAAAGTACATTTTACTGCACTTAACTAGTTACAGTTACTCATGTGTTTTTCTTTTACAGCCATAAGCAAAAAAGAAAAGTGTGGCAGCATCTAGTAACTGAATTAAATGGACAAATGCAGGCCACTAAATTGAATCAAATAGATATTGTATCAGAGCATACTTTGTCATATCAGCAAATATCGTATTGTTGTCCAAAGAATCGATATAAGATTATTATGAAACTAGTGAATAACACGTCTCAAACCCTAAAGCATTATAACTTTATGGGAAATTGCTTAAAATACAATGACATGCTCAAAACTAAGTAGCACACAGCCATGTATTATGTGTAAAGGCCTTTGTTCTGGTCAAAGAGAAGGTCAGCTCTAACAAGGCCATGTTCACCATGGCGACAGAGTAATCCCATCAGTGTGCATCAGCCTGTCTTATTGTGTTTATCTGCAGGGTTTTCAGCTCTGGAACACTCCACATTGATTGCTGTCTATGAGCAAATCCTGGTGTCACAGCAAGTAACACAGTGTAATATCACCTTTATTGTTGGGGAATAAAAAAACAAGAAGAAACCCCCAACTATCAATAATGTCACAACTTTGGGTTTTTTTGCACTTCAAACTATTGCTGCCTCTTTGTGGGCATCATAATTGCTTTCTTGTACTTTCATTTATGTTCCCCCTCAGGCAAAAAGATACCTTGAGGTTGATGGTTTTGCTGTGTAGACTTACAATAGCCTAATAAAAATGCATGTGATTATGATTTTTAATATTTCTTTGTGTGCTGTTAGTGCCGTCAGTCAGGCCAACTCCTGTGGTGCAGGCTTAACTGGGCTGCTTGTTGTTGAATGCGAGATTTGATGACATTAAGGAGACGTGCGGTGACTTCATTGCATGTCAGGAGAGAACATCAATTATTCTTCCACTGCTGAAATTTGCTATGCATTCATATTTTACAGCAAGCAAATGACAGTGCGCTCCTTAAAACGAAACTGTCCTTTCTAAAATGTCATCTAAATACTAAAAGGAAGAAAAAAAGAAATCATTCTTACAGTTCTTTTTTTTTTGCCATGTCTTGCACCGTTAATTCAAATCCAAACGAGGCCTTTCAACTCTCCAAATTAAACTGCAGTATTTAATAAACAAACTCATCAGCATGCACCCAAAGTGTGTATATGTACCATCCTATTAATTAAATATTTAGGCCCCTCATCTATACGCCTGAGTGCTCTCGTCTTAATTGCAATGAACACGAGCGTGAAGTCAAGGAGAGGAAAAGAAAGGAGTGTGACAGTCGTTTTGATTTTCAGAGAATAAGCATGTAAAAGTGATCTTTGTGAAATTGGTTGCAAAGGCAAGATTAAAGCCACATCAAGACCTCTCTGTCTCTTTCTTTCTCATAATATGCAAAACACTGTAAAAGCAGAGTAAAAGCTTAGTCATGGCTTAAAACATCAGAGGAAGTGAAAGAATCTGACACATGGACTGAAGAATACAGACTCTGTACACACAAAATAACTACAGTGTGTCTCCTACCATACTGAAAGACTTAATAATCACCAAACCTGCAAAATATAACAATTTAATACCAATGTTAAACCAATATTCATTTATTCAAAGAGTGTGACAGCGAGGTGTTCACTTACTGAGACTAATATTGTTAAGGCCATAGTTTCAACAGTAAATCATGTCGGGCAGATCGGTGTGACAGCACTGCTCCTTATAGACGTTTTAACACATAATGTGCGACAGTGCCGCACCACATCTTGTGATATCAAGATGTGTGACAGCTGATAAAAACACCTTCTGTTACATCAGGGTTTAAATTTAAAACAACTTATTTATAATCACTTCAGTGTTAATAAGGCCAAGACCTGTCTTCTTATAGGGCCCCTGATGACATTAATTATAAAGCTGAAAAGTCCTCGATAGTCTAGCACAAGTGTCAAACTCAAGTGCAACCTCTGGGGCTGAAAAAAGAAGCCAGTGTGGTAGTACGAAAGACTGCAGTGCCTCCAATGGCCACTTGAGGCTGGCTCCAAAACCCAGTCAGTCCTCATAGATCCTCATGTTAAAATGTCACTTCTGGCTCCAAGAAAACTAGATGGCGCCAGTCAAAGTGCTGAACTCGAGGCTTCATAATGAGAGTTCACAGACGTGGGTGACGTTACAGTAGCTATGTCACTTATTTTAATACAGATCTATTGCTAATACACTGTGAGTAAGTCTAACACTACCAGCAGCTTGGTAGTTTATGCACATGAAGACTAAACAATATACCCACCAAATAAATTACAAAATAGTGGAATTTGTGCATTAAAAAGATGCCACCTGCATTTATTGAATCTAATTTGACAACTGCAGCTAATATCTCAGGGTGCCCACACCTTTTTAAACATCAAATTCAAGGACTTTTCAAGTGCTTTCAAACACGGCACAGTTTGAGACACGGATCCAGGTTAATTACTGTTACAACACTGAGAATGTTTATAATGAGAAGTAGCAGACTTTACAGAAGCTCACAGACAACAATTAAAAAGGGAGAGAGGCTCGGATTTGTGAAGGCTTGTCAAATGTGCTGTATTACAGTTATGTCAGACTCTCGCCTTCTCAAACACAGCAACAAAACAATATATTGCAAGTCGTGTGATAGAGACAGAAAATTTCTATTCTTGCACAAAATACGTACTTCAAGCATTTTCAATGACACATGTCTGTTTTCAAAAAACTTTTGAGGACAGTTATTTTTCTCAAATATACAAACGTTCAAGGGATTTCAAGGACCTGAGAGAACCCTGCTATTTGGACAAGGACATATGTAAAGCACTGTTGTCATGCTGTTTCATGCAGAGGTCATTATTCATGTTAGGTGCGTGAAAAACATCATGAAGATTAAAGGTGTCTATAAACATACCCCTGCTTAGCCAAATAAACAAAAAGATTACCAAAGGACATGAACAACTGATACTTGAGTTAAGCACCTGCTTAGCTCGAGTGTGGATGTGAATACATTTTCTGCATATTTCCTGACACACTTTAAGAACTTTGTGTAAGTAAGCCATCTCTGCATCACATTGGCTTTAAACAGTTTTTGTTAGGTTGCACATGGCTTGCAGGGATGAGTTAAAAATACAAAGCAGCTCTCATTTTAAAAGAAGGCCAGTGGATAAAAGTGTCTCCGTCACAGCGAAATTTGAAGTCAGGTGGAGCAACCCATTCATCTTGGCTTTCACTGATGAATCCCCAGATTTGTGGCAGCAACAGGCATAACCATTATTCTTCCTTCATTCTCCAGTTAACATGATGTATTACCGAGGCAATGGCCAGTAACTGAGCCCAGTGTGTTTCATTAAGAATGAAACATGGAGTTTTACTTTGTTCTGTGAATGATAGGAAAGAGGAATTTCTGGAATCGAGGAATCTTTGAATCGATAATGTACTAACCGTCAAGGGCTATGTATAGAGGTTTCATTTATACAGATGGCTTTGATGGATGCAGCAAAAGTAGGTTGAAACAAGGTTTTAATATGCAAGCTCTGACCATTAATTCAACTTATGTATCTTGAATACCAAAAATGCTTTCTTCCATAGAGCTGTCAGACTGCATTAACTGACATGAGAAGAACCCAAATGGTACCATAATTGAATAGATGTTAAACACAGTACATTTTAAGATCAACTTATTTGCATGTATTAGCCAGGGAAGGTCCTTATTGGCTTTATGCATTTAAATAAGACCAAATATCTCCTATGAACACGGCTGAAGTTTAGAATTACAAATCAAAGAACAGCTTTCCTGTCAACATGCATACATGTTACTTTTTAAAACTAAATTTTAAACTCAGAAATGCATTTTCTCATGTTAATGTCCGCTAAAATTAAAGGTATTGACTATAGTGAGTTGCACCTGTGCAAGGTTTGTCATGAAAGAGGTGTTTTCACATTCCTCTACTAAGGCGGCCGATATTTGCGCACTTCAAACACACGCCAGGCAACCTAGATTAGTTACGTCACTAATATGAAAGCCAATCGCTGTCTAATATAAGAAAAACATATTGACGAGGAGCAGTGTTTTGACACAACCCCGGCAAAGTAATGTGAAATCTCAAGCGAAGAGCGACAGTTTACATTGGCACTGTGCAAGTTTTGACAGTAAACATGGTAGAGTGTGCAGTTTTGGGGTGTAAACTGGACCCTGGAGCTTTCTTACACTATCTACCAAAAACCTCATTGTTGTAGATATTATTCTGCGGTTCGCAAATTAACTAAATTGGTGTCAGCTACTGCTACTCAGCCTACAAGCTAACAAGCCAAGAAACAACATAAACAAAATATATCCTTTGGTGCACAACAGACTCCTCAGTAGCCTGGAAATCCAGACTCAAATCTAGAAAGATTTTGAGTCTGGCCCTCACCGATACACCCTTCCTACCCAAGGGGAGGCACTAACTAAGGCATTTCAAATGCTGCCACACGCAATTGGATAGCACAATGGCCAATTAGAGCAAAAAACAAGGTGACGTATTCACTGCAGTTAGCCCCCTTGGTTTGCCAAACAGTGGGGCTAACTGATATATTATGCTTTTGCCGTATCCCGTCGGCAAAACGGCAAAAACGTCCTTCCTGGAAACAAAGGCTTCTAGGGCAGTCTTCTGTTCCTCTCTCAAGGAAAAAGATAAGTGTAGCTGGCTTAGCGTTTCTTCCAAAGCTAAACTGAATGGACGTGGTGATTCAGCAGGCTCTGCTCGTCTGGGCCAGATTCCCGTGCAGAGCAAATTCGAATATGCTGGGGACGGGGCATCTGGATTTCCAGGTTACCTCCTCAGATGAGTCTGGGTCTAACTGTGGTTGAAACACGTATGGCTAAATCTCTTTGGTGTTTCCACTAACACTAGCATTAGTCATCTTGATGCGCGCTGCAGTAGCTCAGTCCACAGGGACTTGGGTTGGGAACAAGAGGGTCACCTGCCCAAGTCTCCATCTGGACCAGATATGGAGCGTGGACTGGTGGCTGGAGAGGTGCCAGTTCACCCTCTTGGCCCTTGAGCACAGCACCGAACCCCCAACTGCTCAGGGTGCCTGTCCATGGGCAGCCCCCTCACTCTGACATCTCTTCATTTAATGCATGTATAGGTCCGATTTGTGCATGTGAGTGTATTTCGAGCGAGCAGCACTGGAGAAAGTGGAAGGCAAAAGCGAAACTTACAAGCAAATTTTTCTGTGAGGGAGAAAGAGTCCGCTTTCAAGCCCTTTGTAAAATATTTTTTTTGTGTGAAAGCCATGTTAAATGAAATATTACTATTTGTATAAGAACATCCTCTCAAACCTGTTTGGAGATTGATTTTAAAGATGTTCTTTCATAGCGGTGTTACAACATTTTGACCTCCCTTTGGTGTTACCTTGGTATTCTTGCTCTGCTTTCCAACCCATTCACAAGAACAAAATGTTGGCATTGCATATTTCTGTAAACCATGAACGTACATGTGACCGTTTGTTACCAGCTCACCCTTTTTCACCTTTAAGGGTGGTGGCCTTGTGGGTAACCTGTGTGAGGGTGTGACATGTGCTTTGTGTATGTGGAGGGAAGCAGCGCTCTCTCTGGGTGTAATGGTGAATACAGCAGGTGGCAAAGTGTGATGATAGCAGTAGAATTCAGTGTCTGGATAAGCTCAGGGCTACTGTTCAGCCTCATGTGAAGGCCATGTTTATTGTTTTGTGGTGAAGACTGCAACAAAGCCATTATTAGTGAATGGCACCCAGACACCTTGAGGTCTTTTCTTTCTGCAGAGTGGTCTGGATCGTTAGAAGCTAGTGTGCTCCCAACTACGGTTCAGACCTGGTAAGCTGTCACTGAGAGAGGTCATTTCAAAGTTTCACTAGTGACGTAGTTCTGATTACATGCAGATGAGCTGACTTTGTCAATGGGAGGCAGAGGGGGTGGTCAAAGGCAATGACACCTAGGTGAGAAGGCTGCCAAGCTGCAGACCACTGTTTGAGAACAACAAACAAGACATCGGTTGGTTTTGGCACCAATTCAGGTATTTAAAGCCAAAGCCTGACCTTTTCCAAACCATAACCAAGTGATTTTCATGCCTAAACATAACCACATTAACCATAGTCCTGTAGAAATATCAAGTTTCAACATATTTGCTACATAACAATGTACAAAGGTTACATGTCCATGGTTTGCAGAAATGTACTATGTCAACATTTATTCTGGGAACAGGGTTGTGCTCTCAAATCTTAAAATAATATCTCCTGAGACGTGCTTTTGGATCATCACTACAGATTCTGTTTGGACATCGCCTCTGTGTGAAACTCTGTCATTAGCCACTTATGATCGGTGTGTTATTCCTACATCAGTTTGTTGAACCCACACTCCCACTGAGGTTCTGCCACTGAGTGTGTTATGCATCACAAACCTCTAAAGTGGAGTCTTTCCTCGATGGCAGGGCATGTTGATATATAATATTCTGCACATTTACAATATGCTCCTGTTGTCTCTTGTCACCTGCTGTAAACATGTATTTGTTAATGAAATGTCACTCGTGGCGTTTGCGGCAAATGCTGTTATTAGGTAGAGGCGACAGTGGTATCAAATATGAATACCTGTGATTCTAGCTGGATGCCAACCAACAGTCCGAAAGTAATTTCAATCACGGATTGAAAATAAGAAGAAATTATCACAAAATCCTATTAGGTGTCAGAATCATACTTCACCATGCCGACATGCTTGGACAGTTTGCCTTGAAATATGAAACAATAACTTCTGGACCAAGAATAAACAATTCTCGTGACACTCCGTTGACTGAACAACATTAATGTTTCTGATTGATAAGGCAAAAAGTGTCATACACTGCCTGCGTGATTGTCACACACACACACAGGTGCAGGTAAGATGATAGAGGTGCTGAAGGGAGTAGAGACTCAAAAGTTAAATAAACAAGTATAAAAGAACAGCTTGATCTCAAAGAAGAGGGAAAAAACACATACAAGCTAAGAGTGTTAAATCCAGATTAACTTTCAAAGTGCATTGTTTTCAGATACTTTACAGAACCTGAGTGGTTTTTGACTTAGCCGGAGAGTTGTTTGAAAAACACATCTTTAGGGTTAGTGTAACAGTCATTACTCAAGCTTGACCACTCATATGATAAAAATAATACAATCTTTTTTTGCTTCCTCCCGTGTTGTGATGTTTTTCCCCTTTTGGGAATGCAACCAAAAACAAAAGTCATACTCTAAGACTTTCTAAGGGACAGTTTTAGGATAAGCTCTTAAAATAAGTTTCAATACAACATGTTTTAGATGGAAACTTTGGGCAGACCATTGTTTGAGAACAACAAACATCAGCTGCATTTCCAGCCGTGGTTTTGCAAAACACAGTGAAAACACGAGAGTAAAAGGACTGCATATGGTGTATATATTCACTGAGTTGCAAACTGACAAAAATGATACATTCATAGGAAGATCAATTTATATGAAAAGGCTTTTACAGGCTGATCAAATTGTTGCGGGTGGTTATTTTCCACTATCACCTAAAGAAACAAGCCATCATATTGCGGTGCAAAGATAACTGCTGCACAGTTATGCAAATGGCTGCAAAGATTTATGTACCTAAGCACCGAACTTGACGTGATGTACATAATGTTTACCTCAGGGCCACACAGAGGGGTACCAACTGTCTCACCTTAAATGACTTAATTTGTCAGAAGTCGTCCACATATTCGCTGTATTTATTCCTTGTTCATGTTTAAAACAAAACAGCTTCTGCTGAATGGTCAATGTCTTCAAAGTCAAATGAATACTGGACTTACTTACAAACTAGAAAAGTGCACTCACTAGAGTGCAGATTTCCACCAGGCGATTGCTCGAGCTGATCACTGCCACTCCAGATATTTTTTCAAAGAGTATAAAAATACACGCCTCATGTATTTTTGACGGAGCCACAGCAAGTTGCATAGAGCAGGTCAAGTTTTCCTGCTAACAGGCTCTGTATGTGAAATACAGATACAATTCTGAGGATTTAATATATTTTTAATAACTAAAACGCAGTCAGAAATCTTTGATCCATATATTCACAACTGGACTTTGAACGTTAGTTACATTGTCTGTAGGCTACAGCACAGCAAAGTAGCAAATAACAACAATAAACACAACTAAAACAGACAACAAAAGAAACTACTTAACTGCCCACTAACTTACTTATGGTAGTAGCACAAACACTAAGGAAAAATGACCAATTAAAGATAAACAAATCAACATTTGACAGGAATAAGACAGTGGCATAAAGTGCCATGGGGCGCACATCTAGCTGCTGCTGGTGTGGGGTTGTATGTTAGGGCCATATTTTTTGACGCGCTGTTTTTGCCTCCTGTGTGTTTTGGCCTCTAAACATGGCAGAGAGGCTAACAAAAACAGGGACTAATTCATCTTGTAACATGCCTAACTTTAGTGGATCATAACATTTCGGGTATGGAATTTATATACAGATGCTCTGGTTAAAATGAGACCAAACTTTCCTATGAAAGTTAGTTTCCGAACTCTGACAAAGACTGTATTAAACAATCAATAAACCAGGTTTTTCAACAACTGTGAATCACCGGAACCACAAGATACCCTCAAGCATACAGTCATACATGTACACAGATCATATGAGGCTGATTGGTCCAGTAGTTTGCTAGATTAGCTGCAGATACACTGTTAATTACGAAGTACTCATTTGAGGACGTGTACTTTATTGTTGTCTCATTTGAGGACACTGGGACTTTAATATCATTGACAATGTTTAGTTTTTTTATACTTGTCAGGCTCTACTGATCCCTACTAGCTTGGAGAAATAAAAAATGCACACCAAAGAAAAGTCCGGCTCTCAGGAGGATATAAATAAGAGAGAGGCTGCAATATGATGCCTGTCTTGTCCTTTTCCTGCTGCATGTGTGTGCCCTATGCATGAACAAAAATTATTTTTTTAAAGGTTTCAAAGTGCATCACGATCATAGAATACAGTAATCCGCAATAGTTAGAAACAAACTAGTTTGAGACCATATTTATTTTGGTAAATGTCAGTCTATCTCTTTATTTTACCTCCATATCCAAACACTTGTTCTTTTTCTCTGTTGGATATCGTTCGCTAAGGCACAGAGACTTTCACATTATTCTACAAGTCTTTGGGTTTGGAGTCCTTTTTTCAGTATTTGTAATTGATATTTGGAAAGTATCAGTGCAGTATCAATCTCTTAACATGTCTAGCTGTCTGAAATGGCGACACGGACAGAATCTCTCAGGCAGCCGAAGGGAAGACATAAAGGAGGATTTTAAGGCTTTTCTTCGACAGCAGCTTCAAGTTTTTTTAACAAAATTTTCTCAAAACCATTTCAGGAAAAAGCAGCAAGAGGTGCCCGACCTTTAACATTCATCAGTCTCTGTGTGTGAGCCTCTGACTCACCTACCTTACAATTTGCTTCGCTACCTTTGTCTGTCTTCTAACAAGGTGAGAAAGCGCCCAAATAACTTGTAAGAGTCTTCCTTTTCTTTAAGCTCATCTAATTTTAGGTGAACTAAAAGGAATCCCCCACAGGGACCTGTAATTAGATGGAGAGAATTTAACAACTGAAATGTCCTGAAGACCCAGGTAGATGAGGAGGAATACAGATTTGTGAGCTCTAAGCCTATCCCTTCCGTCACAGATCCCTGAAGCTGGCGTGAATTTAGAGTGTTTTAACCGCACTTCTAGTTAGTGGGGGGGACCTCAGCTGCTCTTTATAATTTTACACTAAAAGGTGTGATACATTTTTTTAAATTACAGATCACTTCCAGAGGAAATCATGTACTGCAGAAAATGCTCCCTTGAAAGCCTTGTAAATAAATAAAGGCAAATTCCCTAATTAAACAAGAAGTGGCTCTCATGCAATAAGCATGATGCCTTTCTTTATCCCTAAGCCTTTTAGGGGGAAAGTGTGCCTTGAAGTTAAAAGTCTTTTATAAAAATGTGTTTTGAAAACTGTGAAAACACGGCCATGTATTAATAAATGCCTACTTAAAGTGCAACAAAAAGTCAGCATCACCCTCGGGTCATTTGCAAAGCACTTGGCTTTTAAGTTTAAGTTTAATTATAGATTGGGCAAAAAAGGTGGTCACAGCAAGAATCGGAAAACACTGATATTCTCATAGAAGAGACACAGTATGTATCATAGTGTCAACTCAGGCAGCCCACCTACAATTTCTCTTTTGCATTACAGTTCATTGAAGAAAAAAAGGTTAATTTATGCATATAATATCAAGGCTTTACAGCATAACTAGCATTACAAATGTTCTGTAACTCTGCTTATGAGTCACCGCAATGAAAGACAGAGGTACAAAACTGTGTCCTACTTTACAGTACTACGATTAATAAGAAGAGACTGATGAACAACATGAATACTGAACCCAGTTATACAGAGTGAAAATTGATCTCATCTCTATGAGAGATGTTTGTAAAGTCAGAATTACCATTTTTCCCTTGCATTACAAAAATATACATCACATAAAATATTCTTATACCATTTCATACATTTTGTTTTCAATGCAAGGCGAAGATTATAACATAGAGAGTCAATGGAAAGGCATGGTTAAGTGAAGTTTCAACTTGCGTGACACGTTCCTGTGTATCCCAAGTCTTTGTGAATCTGTTTCAACGTATAGAGATGAGAGGGAAAAGGAGACAGACTGGGGGAAAAATAACAAAGATTTCTGAGTTCAGTCTGAGGCTGAGCTGCCAGAGAAATACTCTCACACACACAGAGCGTGCCCGTTGCTAGCTATAGCTTACAGCTAATGTGAGAAAAGTTGGTACATTGGCTTTCTGGCGTGAATTAACACAGCCCCTTCGTATTCCCACGGCGTCAAATACTGTCACGCTCCTCAGTGTGTGATATCCACACCAAAGAACCCTTAAGCATCTTTATGAGATGCGCCAGGCTTTCAAGTAACTTCACTGTAAACCCATCCGCAGCTATACTGGACGCCAAGAGCAACTGGCGTCGTATCAAATGCGAGAAAGTCCAAGTAGAATGGAAGAGGGGAGGTGGATGGGTCAAACAAAACTGGACTTTCACCCAAGAGACTGCAGTTGATGTCCAGCTAAAAGTCAGTGTTGTCTTGACGTGAGGCCATGTGAGAAACATACTTATCATAACCCAAAACATTATCTTTTTTTTTCTTCGTTGCCTAAGCAAAACCGCAATAGTTTCACAGCATTTACTGCTTGTTACAACATGTTTCAGCTTCTAAGCAAAGGGTTGCCCCCACTAGATGATGCTGAGGGCCATGACAAAGCATCTGTGTTTAACAATCTAGGAATGAAAATGGGTTGATCAACACAAGTTGCACAAACAGTTCAGTGGTCAAACACGTGCAAATGACGCAAGATGATCAACCACTTCACTTTCTGTCTGAACAAACCTTTCTATTTAACTTTACACTAGGGGTGTGTCATATCATCTTGTTCATGACATTACTGGTATAATTGTTTATCATGTGAAACATTCATATCCTGATACTGATAAGCAAAACTATTACAGACTCCGCTGTGGTTCCAAAAAGAGGAGCAGCTTCTTAGTGTAGAATAAACTGTGGCGTCCTGAATGTTTCATGAATAGGCCCAGACTTCTCAGACTCTTTAAGCAAGTTACCGCTCAGGGGGACTCATTCAGCGGCTCCTCTGGCAGCAGCACAGTGTCTCTACCTCTCCACTCTCGCTGTTAGCACACGGGAGTCGGCGTCATCAAGTGATAAAACCTTGATGAAGAGCTACTTATACGTGAATGTGCGATAACTATGGTATCATAACAGCTTGTCACAGGTTAGTGTGACAATTAGAGGAGAAACGGCTGAAATATTGCAATATTTAATATGAAATAAAAGCAGAAAATAAAGAAAGTAGTAAATAAAAATATGACTTTCACTGCAGCTTCCAATATTCTCTAATATTTCTCTTTTCCTCTATTTATAACTCACTATAGTAACAGGTGGACCACCTGGGGTTAGCAATCAATTAAAGTCTTCTCCACCCCTTCAATTAAAGTGAATGGAGTAATATTAATAATGAATTGAGAGGTGACTATCTGAACTGATTATAAATGTACACTGGTGAGTAACTGTCAATTGCCTGCAGATTGTGCCCATGCTCTCTTTGTCCCCACAACAAGAGAAGACACTATGGCATTGACTGCAGAGAAATAGGCAGCCAGGCAGATAGATATAGTAGAAAGATAAGATGCAATAGATAGAGAGATGATTTGTCCATTGTTTATCAGACAAAACACAGTGTGCTGTTCAGCACAATAGTGTCTGCTTCACTGTGCAGCTTGTGATCTCTGAAAGGCTCATAATTGAAATTTATATTGTTCATCTTTTTATGTTATTGCACCTATTACAGACATCTGATAGAAGACAAATCTCTGGGCATCCTAGAGCTGGTGGGAAAGGTTGCGGTGTGAAGAGGTGTGTTCCCATTTTTGTTTCATGGCTTTGCTTTTGTGCTGACTCAGAAAGTGCCGAATTTACAGTGGGGCCTTTTTTTTTGTGAAGAGAGGAATTAAGGGAGAAGGTTGTAGAGGTAGCTCTTGTGAATTACGGCGCAGACCTTGACCACGACTCATAGCCGACGTGGTCACGGAGCTGTGCACCCTCAGTCCTTTCACTCTGGGTGGTCATCAAGGTCCGGATCTGCATTCATTAATAATTCATTCATCCATTCACTTGTTTGCTTCAATAACAGCACTTCAGTCCTGTAATTTGTTTTCATATCTTTTGTGAATGTGGAGCCACATTTTGCATAAGCCAACTATTCTGGGTCACATAAAATCTATTGAAGTTACAAGGACTGCATTGAATACACTTGCATTTGGCATAATAAACCAATTTGGTCTGAACCGACTTTGCAAAGAGAGGGCTCTGGCTGAATGGCCAGCCCGCTCAGATGGGCCTGAAGAGATCATGAGGACTCCATTCAGTTTAACTAATCCATTATATATGCAATGCAAAATCAACAACACAAAGAGCACGGTTTAATCTGTTTTTATGACGCATAAATTCATCAGCAGAGTGACTGGCTGTCAGTTGACAAACAAGGTCAGAAATTCTCAATAAGGGATGCAAAACACTGACAAAAAGTGATTTTAATTAGAACCTGGCTCAAAGCAATAAGCACCTTTGAATGTGTTATTATGGCATAATGTTTATTAATGTGTTTATTCCCTGGCTCGAACAGCACATCATGCACACTGATTGTTATATCAAACAGAGACAGACAGCTGGAACACACCTCAGACCTCATTCCTCTTCTACAGCACAGACTAGTGGAGAGGAGGTGCTAGTTATGCCCACAGAGGTCAATGCAGATACAGAGCACATGTAACTACATAATCTAACGTGTAACTAAAAGCACAAAAGGGAAACGCTAACTAATAACCTTTATGCGCCACATTCAAGATAAAGTGACGATTTATAATAATTATCTTGTTAACACGCCTGCATGTAAGATTCATTTCTGCTGAGTTAAATGCATGTATCCATATTCATTCATTCTCAGTTTTGGATGATTTGATGCTCAAGTCCTTTTTGAATGGTGCAGTGTTCCATCACACTTGCCCAGAGAGCCATGCTGAATCAGGCATTCTGCCAGTGTTAGCACTGAGCCAGATGACTGACTCCCATCTAATGGAAGCATCGCTTTCAAAACAAACTCAATATACACCACCCCTCTGGGACCCCCTCCGTAGAAAAAAGAAATAGCTGCCTAAAATCTACAGGGATACCATTCAGGGCCCCTCTTTCGATTGAATCTATAGTCTGATAGGCTCTGGCAGGCTGTATATTTCTTTACTTTAGACTTGGCCCCAGCATGGGAGATTGATATCCACTGAATATAATAGAGGCAGGATAAGCTATTCAAAATCCCTGTAAGGATTGTGATGGAGTGTCTAAACAATAAGTAACCAAATGGGATTCATGATAGTCTCACAACTTTGACTCACCAATTCACAGCATTGACTCTGAAATGATCTTTCATGAGGAGAATATCAGATGACTCCCAGTGTGTATTAGATGTATGAGAGGAGACATTAACTGTCAACGCACTGACTGTAATTCATCTGTTTTAACTGGTCCAAACTGCCCGTCTTCTAATGTTTGCATTTAACAGAAGAGTAATTCAACAACACCGAATATATGGTGCATCTTTTCAGACTGTCATCCAAATTTTGACCTGATCCATGGAGAGGGAAACTTTTATATCAATTCCATATGCAAAATGTTACTACAGTGCACTGCATTTAAAAGCTTGGGCTATTATTTGCTTTAATCACTGAGCTCAGCAGGTCTATATTTGGGACAGATGTATATATATCCTCCTGGGACTCTATCACATTTTGGGTTTACTTGACGTTACACTTCATTCTACTTAACTTAGACCTATTGTCCTTGTTCGTGGACACTTTTTTGTGCCTTCCAGTGGTATTAAGAGCACAATACACTAATCCATGTAAAAACAAGATGGCAACCATCTCTGACAAGTCAGTCTGCAGCAGATCCTGAAAAAGTGGATGGTTGAAAATTGACAATGGAATTGACAATTATTTGTTTTTTATACTTATCTGGTCCTACTGATCCCATATACCAAGGAGAATTTAAAAATGCATACCAAAGAAAAGTTCAGGTCTCAAGCGGATATAAGCCTAGTTAAAATTAGGCCCCTGGATTTACAACACTAACTTGAGTAACGTACATCTGAGCAAGATGAAGACCTATTACGAGTGCACAAACCTCATCTCATATTTGGCTCTTGCTTATATTTAAAACATGGATAACAATTACCCGGGTAATAAGAAAATAAAGTAAAAAAAAAAACTGTAGTACCAAGAGAAAGTAATAACTCAGCCTCAGGGCTGGTGGTCTGTCATTGGTTCTCAAATGGTGTGCCATGATGCCAATCCAGGTGTGAACAGGGAATTTTGTGATAACTGCACCGAATTCCTAATAAAGACACAAACTCTAGCTAAAAAAATTTAATTTAATTTTGTTTAATTTAAAAAACCTTCACGGGTAACCCATTTGTTGCCATTCAAGCAAGGGAATTATAAGTGTGTGACGCATCAAAAGCCCTGATTGGCAGCCGGTGTGAGGGATGACGATGAAAGGGGGAAACCTTGAGTGGGCCAATGGATCTATTTATTGTACGGAGCAAGTTAAAACAAAGCACCAGCGAAGACGACCTACCACCGAAAGAAAGAGAGAAAAAGCTACCCATCTTATTTTTTCTAATTTCTATCGTCTATTGCACAGATGTAAATACAAGTGTGCCTTGAGATTTTGACTTTCCCATTGGTGTGCCTTGGGCATGTGACTATATCTATGATTGTGTACCTACTGCAAAAACAAGGCAGTATTATATTACTGCAAAGCACTTTCTCTAAATACCAGTATGCTTTTTTTTAATGTGTCTTCATGATAAGTAGCATTAGATCAGCCACAGTGAAACATCAAAGGGGACCAAACAACATACTCTATGTACATCACAGGACCTCTTTCTACCATACACACACGTGTTTCCCCTGAAAATAATCACAAAAAGCTGTATTTTCCATCTGAAACCATTAGTGTGCCTCCTTTGTCAAATCTCATTTACACCTGGCAGCTGCGACCAAGCATGACATTCAAACTCTACATGGCCTGACGCACTTATCAAACAGCAAAGCATTGATCATGAAGCCTGACTGCTGCACCTCTCATTAAACAAGCCATAAACATTAGGCTGTACCAGAGAGAGCTGTCTTACCTAAAACCAGTTTTTTTCTCCCTATCTCTCTACATTAGGATCTACCGTGTTATTAAAATCCAGGGCTATGAATACATCAGTTTTTTTCCTTACAAAACTCTGACTAACCTCAGTCCTTGGTTCAGTCTTTATATGTCTTCTTACCCAAAGTCTGTAACTCTCTCTAGTGCAAGTTCAACTCGGGGCTACAGCTCCACTTGGGAATGGGTTTTGACGGTGTAGCCAAAACCCTTGTGTAAAGGAGAAAAGACTCAGTGTACAGTCTGCTGTCCCACTTTGCACGGGTGCCCAAATGTGTCCAATAAAGCTGCTAACAACAGATAGTTAGCATCATTAATACAGTGATGGTTAGTGTTTCAATGAACACATTTTAATGGCAGAAATTGCAGCTTCTGGTTGTTGTAATTAAGTGTTTTTGTGTGAAACAGCTACAAAGTAACATTCCCACTGTTAGTGTTAACATGCTAAAATATTAGCTTGTGGCTTGAATGCAGCCGAGGTGGCAGAAACTGGGTGCTCATGAGATGCTGATGACATGAGAGCCTCACTTTATGGGGACAAATGGGTCTGTCTGGGCCGTTGGTCGCAGTTGTTCAGATTTAGCTTTCAAAACAGAGGCAATATTCAAGATCCAGCAACATTTAAAATAACAGCAGTGCATTCTTTTAAGACAGTTCCTTAAGTACTTTGTAATCCTGTCTGACTGCAACACTTAAACATTTGCCTGTGTGTGGTGTCTTGTCTTCAATGTTAAACAAGTCCTCATGTCCGTTTACAGCTTAAAGTGAAGGACTGCTGGAATTAGGGAGGAGATTTTTATGTAGTTTAAAAGTATCCTAAGCGGAGGAGGAAATGACTGCAGGAGCAGTAGCCGAAGAAACGTTTTCCAAATGCTAAGCAGGACTGGACTGAGTAAGTGAGTAAAGGCATTATCATGGGAGATGTGTTGAGATTTCTCACAATGAAGTGCTGCAATCATGCCATCATTGTTGTAATGCATGTTCACTTTGCCAACAAAACATCATTTAGATTTTCCCGCTGTTGTCAGGGTTATTGATGGGACATGCGCTCGTGTCATGAATGTCGTATAATTAAAAATAAATAAGTAAATAAAGAGTGAAAAGACTGGGGATGTTTGTGAGGAAAAGAACCGCACCAGAAGCAGGAATGCTGTTTTTTTGTAAAATTACTTTCTTTTGTAAAATTCCTTCCTACTTTTTGTCCCTCTTTATTTTGCATCTTGTATGCAGCTAAATAAAGAGAATCAAAAGAAACCCCTTTGCATCTCCTAGGACTGCAGAACGATGATGAGCTCAGCTGTGAGGCTGAGCCCTCAAGCTCTACTGAAAACAAAAAAACAAAAAATGGAGCTTCGGCACTTGAAGATACAGTGGCTTTTAAATTTAGAGGCTACTACATTTCTCGATTCTCCCTCAATAATTCTTCAAAAAACCAAAACAAAACTTCTCAAGAAAATAACCCAAAATGCTGCCTTGCTGCAGGAATTCAACAGCATTTGGGTCATATTGGTTAAGGCCCCCATGTGTAAATAAAATGTTGTGTTATTACAGCATCTTTCAAATGATTCTGAAGTCAGAAGATTTTTTTTGTAGAAAACGAGGCATTCCCAGTGGAAATTGGTGCAGTGTATGAGTTGCTTCCAGCCCGTGGAATCATCAACATCTCTGAGAGAAGAATTTAGATTGAAGAAGCTGTGTAATCAACTTGGCAGAGATTTTTGTTTAATACTGAGTGTCTGGTTATAATGCTGGTTCACAAATATCACACTGCTGCTTGTTGATGCTTGTTAAAAGAAAACATTCAGGAATTAAAATTTCTGATAAAGACTTAAGGGAAGAGGAATTAACACCCACTAGCTGTGTTTTATGTGCACTTACTTACTACTTAGTCGTGCATGACACAAAACCAAAGTCATCATATACTCTATAGACAGAAAGAGGTGAATGGATGGTGAAGCGAATAAGTAACTGAAAAAGACACTTACCTGTTAAGGTGAGTACAAAGTCCATGTCAAACAGCACATGTGGAAGAGAGGAGACAGAGAAAAACAAAATAAATTAGCAATTTTGCACACATACAACTCAAGGTAAGCCGTCAAAGTCGTGAATGCAATCTATTTTCTTTTGATGGGTGATATCTATTTAGGCAGATAACACCCAGGTGTCCATAGCCAACCATGCAATATGACGTTAATACGAACAGGTCTAATTGGCTATTCTGCTAAAGTTTATGTACACAGTGTGCACTCAGCAGCTTTTATATTTTACTGCTTACAATCAATCACTCAGCTGCAATATCAGTATTGTTAAACTGTGCAATATCTACTGTATATCTCCATCTATTTTTCACTATCCCTTTGCTGCTGTGGTGTTGCAAATCTCCCTGCTGTGGGACAAATAAAGGATTATCTTACCGCTTATACATCTTAAAAATTGAAATAAAGAGTCAACTAAGTCTTAATTAACAAGCAAACTTTGAGCCACGTGGTACCCCTGGTCTTCTGTGTGAAAGTCCTGTGCTAGACCCATTCATACATCACATCGTACTCTGTGTACACTGTGATGCTCTCTCTCTGACTTTTTGGCGATACATATGCAAGTGTTTTCTCATAAATTTACCAGATTATCCTTTGCAAATCCTCAGCAAATATCTGAGACTGGCTCGTAATAGCTCAAACCATGACCTCTTTGCCCTAACCCTAAATACCTCTGACCGCCACACGTTGATGTGACGAGTTCTAGTCAATCACAGTGCACGGTGGGATCCATAATAATGTGTTGCAAGGATGGGTGAAAACAGACACTCATTTTTTTTTTTATTACATATATACATGCATTTTTTATTCATATTTAATACTTTGTTTTTTTGGGGGAGTTCTTCCTTATCTGCTGTGAGGGTCCATAGAACAAAGGGATGCCGTATGCTGTAAAGCCCTATGAGGCAAATTGTGATCTGTAATATTGTGCTTTATAAATAACATTGAATTAAACTGAATATTCTCTTAGTTATTACAACCTTACTGTATCTAAATCTGTACCAAAGGTTGGGTTGCCAAACTTTAACAGTAACTTCCTACCTAAAGCTGCTTTAATTACTCCAACGGATGTTACAAACTGATATCCAAGATCAATATCAGTGCAGATCATATATGTTTGTTAATAGGATCTGCATTAAATATACAGTATTGAGCCTAATTCCATTACTGGTCTTACATATTATTGAATTATGCCGTTTTATATGAACTTACATAGTGTAGTGTTGGGTATTACTTGTCTTTGTCTTGTCTTTTGTTTTTATGTGGTACGCTACAGACCACTCTCTGTGTCCTTAATAAAGTCATTATTTTATTATTATCATTAATGTTAATGTTCATACAAACATCCAGGAATCACTACGTTTAGAGAGATCACATGATCACATGTGGGCCTTATCACACACAAGACGACTCCATGGCTCATCAACCAAGCTCTAATGAGCATCTTTTAGCTTACAAATTTATAATTATTACCATTATCCATCACAGCTTTGGCATATTTTGAAACATTTGGCAAATGCACATATTTAGTGATTTGGTACCTGTACCTGTGCTGCTTTATTTACAGTCTTATAATCCTTCTCGTAAATTACTGGATTTCTCCTCTAAATTATACGACAGAAGATTAAAAAAGACGTACCATTTACAGTCTTTCAAAGTTCAAAGCCTGATATGCCTACAAATGCCAGAACAAAATGTCTCCAACAGCTTCATATTATGACTCAAAATTCATTGACTATAAATGAGAATACATTTAAAGAGCAGTGCTCAAAGGTATGAGCCCCGCTGTGAAAGCTGGGTACATCTTCCTACAGCATTACTGTGGCTTTACTCTCAGATTTTGCAATATATGTGATATGTCCTAGAGGAAGAAACAGAGGAGGGGGGGAGAGAGGGGGGCACAATACTGCATTAACGACACCAACAAAGCAAAATATCATCTGCCTTTGTTCCGTAGTATCTCTGCCTCCCCGGCTCATGTCTGGGGATGAATGAACAGTCCACCCATCTGTTTTCTTTATTCCAGAGTCATTCATGATTGCTGATGACAGGTAATCACATCTTTCATAAAGTGACCAGGAGGGATTAAAAATGTCCCCCACTGTGTGCGACACAGAGGAGTAACACTGGGTGGTTGCAGACAACTCCCACCACTGCAATCGCACACAATTACATTTCTCACAGCTCTCATTGTAACACACAATGAATTCTAACTGTAACGCTGGGAGCCTCTCTGGGTCTGTGATGTACGATTGCTGTTTTATAGCAAAAAGGTCAAAATGCAGAGACATGTTTAGAGAAGAGGGTCACACTTTCAATATGCCTAACCTTTTGAGTGCTAACAAGAGACAGGTGGGGCAGCAGCTGTGGCCTTTTTTTTTTTTAATGCAAAGCCTATCAGGAGTACCGTTCTCTGTCCTGTGGAATATCTAATAGATTTCAACACTGCCTAGTTATATAACTGGTCTTATTTAACTCGATAAAACTGTCCACATAATCAACCTTACGATGCATCTATTCATCACCCTGTCCATTGTTAGCCTCTGGAGACTAATTTGAAAAATGGCAAAATGTGAAACTTTTTTAGCAGCAGGGTGCTGATTAAGAAGTAAAGCCATGATTTCTCAAGCAGACAGTGACAAGCCCTCCGTGACAATCTCACTGTTCTGGATGGTCTAATAAAGAGAACTGATTTTAGTAGCGGTGACCTGACCTGGAATAAGAAAACGACAGTGTAATCAAAATGACAAAAAGACACATGAAAAAATGCAGCAATAATGACAGAAGTGAAAAGGAAGAAATTAAAGTGGGCTCAAGAAAAGAGCCGCATCCCCGGTATAAATGTGTGTGTGTGTGTGTGTGTGTGTGTGTGTGCGTGTGTGTGTGTGTGTGTGTGTGTGTGTGTGTGCGCAAAACAGAGGACATGAGTGTAAGTGCATCTATGGCTGCAATTAGATATTTTCATCACCTATTAATCTGCCAATTACTTTCTTGATTAACTGGTGAATAATTTCTTTTACAAATCTCACAAAATAGTGGAAGAAAAATGCCCAGTACAGTTTCCAAGAGCCCAAGGTGACATCTTTAAACTCTGTTTTATCCAACTACTAGCACCGTCTAACATCTGGCTATTGCATTTAATGGGAAAGGTTACAATTGACAATCAGTCCTGGGACAAATGACTCTGCAGTACCTGCGTGAACGCGCTAATTTTCACCCCCTTCCTGGCGTCAAGTAATGAGAGGCCACCACAAAACACCACCTGCCTCCATCCAAGCAGTGATCGAACATCATTCAGAATTAGTTGGCAATGAGTTTGAAAGAGCGACTGAATAAGTAACTGCAATTCAATTCAATTCAATAAAACTTTATTTATCCCGAAGAGAATGCTTCAAATTACAGTAACACACAATTTTAACTATTCCCAACCAGCACCAACCAGACAACCCGTGGGTTCCCCAGGTCGGGGTCACTCACTTGGCCCAGTTTTCAATGGAGCCTGTTTTTCAATGCATCCATGATGCTGACATGAAAGACCATTTAAAAAGAAACAAACAAACTAGCAAACAGGAAAGTAGTCCATCACCTATTTTGTTATTTTCTATGCGATAATGTTTGTGGAATATCATAAAACCTAAATTCAAAGTCTAGTCCCAGTTAAAGGCCCAGTCCCTTTCACTAGCCCAGTGTAGCTAAACATTCTGACAAATAAACACCTGTCTCATTTAAACCCCTGGTCAGGTTGCAAAGCAGTTCATTTTTTTAACAGAAGTTCTTGGGATGTATAAAAGCAGGTTGTTGGCTACCTCAAATTATGTGTCCATTCCTCGATTACCCTGTGAGTTATTCATATTCCTTTACTCTGTAAGGGTCCTCAGATCAAAAGAATCAAAAGCATTTTTCATAAAAATAATCCAATGTGAGTATTGTTTTAACAGGATAAAGTGTTGTGTTGGCATGCCAGCTGTCGTAATCGTTCAGTGCCACAATTCACGCTCTCTCTGATGTGCTATCTGTGGAGCTAGATCAGCTAAATGACTTATAATTGATATATTATCTGAAGCCTCATTTTTAAACAAGTAACATCCATACCGGTTTAAATCAACAATTTGATTTCCTGATCTTTGCTGAGCAACAGTTTTGTTTGAAAAGAATTAAAGGCCTGTCCCAAATATAGGCCCATTGATTTCAGTGATTTAAGCAAGTAATATCTCTGGCTAGTAATTGAAGTTTTACAGTAGTCCAAAACCCAGTGATGTATTGAGTTTATTATCATAAATGAAAAAGAAAATAATCAAATCATCATTGTTGGAACCAGCAAAAACGTGGTATTTTTAGCTTTCAAAGTAACTGATACAACAAACAAATGCTATTAATAGCAGATCAATTTCCTGTCAATTTACGTATCCATTATAGAATAACTGTGTCAGCTTTAAGCAGGTTCATATCTTTCTGGGCAAATGAAGAAACAATAAACCTCTAATAAAGAAACATTGTCATAATGAAAAAGTCATTTCTTTCAGTATCCAGTAATTATCAGATACACATATAAGTATGAAACACACAGGAATCAAACCAAAGCAAATTAAATAAACTCAACATAGTGTGAAAAACTGTAACTTCTTAGCTGTCAGAAACACAGACCTGTAATAACTCCTCACAGTTCTGAAGTAAGCCTTTATGTCCTACTATAAAGTCTGTCTGAATGTCCAATAGGGATAATTTATGTGTATATATTCATAAATATTCATTTTTCTACCCCTTGTTGTAAGTCGATAGTACTTGATCATGAATAAACATAGAGTTAATGTAAGTTTTGACATCATATATATGAACCCAGTGACTGCTTTAATGTAAATGAACTCACAAGCTTTACTCCTACTATGACCTATAAGATCAGGAGATCCCATGGGGGAAATTATGCGCGGTTTATGGGACCACACAGGTGTTAACAAGAACTTATCAAGATCCTGCTCAGGCAGAGCACAGATTGTCTCCACTGATTTCTATTTAAATTGTTATTCCTACCTTAGAACACTGGGCATCAGTGTTTTCACAGCATGTCTGAAGTATTAAGCAGCCCATGCATCAATTAACATAATAATTGGAAGGAAAGAGGGAAGATGTGAGACACCGCTCAAAAGCTAAGGAGCCATTTTGGCCGGGCCTCTGCGGCTCCAAATGAGGGTGGATCATTTGTAACGGAGCCAGATCATCTGGTTATGATCCAGTTATCCTCGCCCTGCTTCAGTGAGCACAATTGGGATGGCGCTGTTTATCAGTTCTATAGCAACTGCACTGCATCTGCACTGTGCAGTCACCGCACCACCCTCCCCTCTCGCTTCTCGCCTCACTCTCTGCTGTCAGTGTTCCATTTAGCAGACAGCGCAGTGAAATCAAAGGGAATATGACTCTGGATCTGGGTGGAATGAGATCCTCTCTCCGCCACTCCTTTTTTCTATATTCACATTTTCTTGTCAAACATTCATCACTTCAGGCTTTGCTTTAAAGTCAATATGGAGAATCAATAAGTCTCATATTACAGCTACTTCTCGCTCGCTTGCTTTTAATACAGAGTTTTGTTTGGAGTTTTGTTTATTCCTGACTGTTTTTACCACAAACAATAAAAGTGTGCAGGCTCTCCCAGTTTGTCATGATTCAAACATGAGACATCCGTTCTCATGGCTTCATTTCAGGTGTCACCCAAATATTTATGACTGGATTTTTCTTTCTTCAATCACTGTCTTTCATTTCATAGCTTCTTAAATACCAGGGAGTCAATACATCTATTATGTATACTTGCATCTGAATCACTGATTGCTTTACAATACAGTGCAGGCCTGAGACCCTGCTCCTCCACACAACCAAGCACATGCATACACACAAAAACAGATTCTGAATTCAGCTTCGTAAAGCAATAGCAACTTCAGTGCTTAGAGCCAGCAGAGCCTTAGCAGAGTTAAAGCTCCTTTGCCTGTTTGCGATGACAGTTCTGCCAGAAAAAAGGGGACATGACAGCCAGAACACAGACTTTATGAAGGCTATGGTAATTCCACTCCCACTTTACCCACAGCTGCTCCTGACGTTTAAGCTTTTGGCTCAGATGTCACACAACGGCATGTAACATTCAGCAGGTAGGTGTGAGATGAACAACAGCACCATCTAAAGGAAATCACGAGACAAAACCAACAGCTATAGAGAAAAGAAATGCAGCCAAACGTCCTCTGATTACACTGAAACTTGGTCGGTTCATCCAGAGCCTTGACTGATAATGACACACAGTGTCTACAAAGCTTTGAATCTATATTAGTGCACTGCTAGAATACTTAAACATTCAAATCATTATTTTTTCTTTCAATATGTTTGTCCACTCTGTGTTAGAAAGGTCATTATAGATCAACTACTCTGGTAAAAAATAGATGATATTCTAAGGGGCTTTGAATAAGAATAACCTCTAACATATTTAAAGGTGCTGTATGTAACTCTGGAGAGATAGAGTTTATTGTTGAGTCTCAAGGTCATAGGTCATCACATACCGATGCTTTTGGTTGGTGGTTGGACCGAATCAGCAACCTACAGCATTGGTATTTGACAACCTGGGAGTGAGGCTCCGCCCCCCTGAGCCTTTCCACATGGTGTTATTGTTGGGGTCCTGTCACAAACACAACCACGCCACTTTTCCTCAGAGCCGAGCAACGACCACCAACACAGGACACAATGCATTTGGTTTTCTAGTTGCTTTGGTTGTCCCACTGTCCGCCTTTTCCACTACTTGGGATAGTGACTGCGAAGGACTTACACTGATTCTCTTTGGTAACTCAGTGTTTTCCCTAGGTTTACAGCTTTGGGGGGGTAGCATGTGCTATGGCCTAGTCAAGTGCTGGAATTTGTTATTTACTTGACAACACCTGAAGCAACACAGGATCCGCTCCAATTGAGTGTGTGTAACGCCGTGTTTGACTGCGTAACTTCAGTCTTTTGATGGTCATTTACACACTGTCCATAACAGTAACTATGTCAGGTAACAGGCTGTGTCGGGCTCGGACCGAGCTTGGTCAGGAAAATGCGGCCCAAGCTGCGCGCTAGTGTGCTTACCTGTGTCTTTGTGTGCACGTGTCTTTGTGCGTGTAGACCTGCTCTATAGTCAAAAATACACCAGAATGAAGGAATTTAAGTGTTTGATGCTGTCTGTACCTCGCACTCTTCTCAAGACACATGTCGGTTGAGCTTTTGCAGCCGTAGCACCTACATTTTGGAATGCTCTGCCTGCTCCTTTACAACCTCTTGACTCTGTGGTTTCTTTAAAAAGCCTGCTAAAGACACACCTGTTTAGACAAGCATTTGGGTAACCTGCATGTTCCAGAGCTGTACTTTTTCAAATTTTGTGTATTATTGTTGTGTGAATTCTTATTTTTTTCTTGTGTGTGTGCAAATAGTTTTGCTAGTTGTGCACTTTTCATAGCGCAGCTCACATAGTCACTTTGCCTCTATGATTTCTTTCTTGTTGCAGAGTGCCCTCGTGAAGCACTTTGTAACCTATGTCTTCGAAAAGCATTATACAAATACATTTTGCTTCCTTACTTAAAAATGTTCAAGTGAAGGACCCCAAACTCCCCGTTTCATTTGTGCCCCCTCCCCCAATTTTGAAACAAAACCTATACCCTTGGCTTGGGATACCTACCGATAGCTACCAGGAAAAACAGTGCTATTCTCGTCCTGTTTTGGATGCGCAATGGTCCATGCACGTCCTTTGTGCTGTAAATTGAGCTTCAATTTACCCATCATACCTGGTGGCAGACAGAGCTGCATAGTGGAAGCCTGGCTTCAAGGGAACGAATCAAAATGACGATGGTGTAATTATTTTATAGCCACTGCAATGAGCAATCAACATTAACTTCAAAATGAAAAGTTAAAGCAAAAATCATGTCTATTTCCACTTAAATGCTACATGTCCTTGCTAACACCATTAACTTAAGATGATGAGTAAAGTCAATGCATGAAATAAAAAAAACAGCAACTTGAACATTACAATATTTTTCAAAGAAATTGACAACGTTGATATTCATTAATTTTTTACAAGGTTAGTGGTTTTAAATGGAAGAATGACATCAGTCTCCCATTTCCTTCAAGATCTATTAAACAACGCACATCATAACTCTGATTTATTGTTTCAGCTGTATCCATATTTCATGATAAATCACTGTTTGAAGGTGTCTCCAGAGAGCCCTTGGTTAGGATGTCAGATGCTGTACGGACAGGAACTGTAATAGAAAGGATGCGATTTATGGATGCGCGCCCTGTAGACAAACAGCCCACGGGACTTCCATGGCACAACCTCGTGGCTGTGTATTATTTTGGAACAATACCTATGTGTGATGTTAGGAGAGAAAAAAAATCAGCTGGATGTTTGTCCAAGGAGATGTCAATTGGTCAGAGGTGAGGAGAGGGCAAGAAGAGCGCGATTATTTACTCCTGGCTGTTTACCTGTGACAGAGTGATTCAAGCGGAGGGGTTAATAACTTGGCGTGACCTCAGATCAACACTGACAGACCACTCTCAGTCCCTCTTACTTCACTGCTCTACACTAAACTGTCTTCTCAAAAAGGTAAAAACAAATTCTTCACATACATGTTATTATTATATAACTGCTTACATTAAAATGAAAGCTATAATTTTCATTAATTCATGTTTTATGATCAATCTGTATTTGCTGATGAAGATGGAAGCAGCATATGGATAATTTGAGGTACAGCAGACATCAAATATATCCTAAATTGAAAGGAGAGCAGTGGCTCTGACTCTCCAGAAAGTTGTGTCTAGGTTAAACGATAGACACTTGTAATGTAAATTGCATTTAGAAACAAGAGTGTTGAGTACCAGCCCTTGTGTTGCAGAGAGAGCTTGGCAACTAAAGAGAGAATCTGATTATAGGCTTGAAGCCTCAGTACTTTTAGTTTGTTGTTGTTTTTAGAAACATGGGACTCTCCTAGATAATGCACAGCCCTCGATATTATGACTACAGGTTTCAACAATCATTCAATTATCTCAACTTTGTCTTTCACATACAGCAACAACAGGTTAAAAAGACAAAGGTAGTTAGAAGCTAAAGCAGAACTATAGGCTACAGATCACAGTGTAAAAGTGAACCACCACATCACTGCTGATCGCCACACAAGACAATGAATATAAAGGGAAACTCTGCTGATATTGAACCAGCTGTGTGGCATCACAGCTGGTTGAATATCAGCTAAGTTTCCCTGCTTCCCTTCACTGGTTCCTGTACAGCAGGGTCGGTCTTTGTTTCACTGTTATAATCATTAAAAAGAAAAGCAGCATGTGTATACATTCAGTAGGCTATATCTTCAGAAGCTAGCTAGCTAACCCTACACTTTTCAGGGTTTGATTTTGGTTTTGGAACAGGGAAGAAACGTGTATCTTTTTCCAACCTCTCCAGGTGACGAGTATCATTAATACACGACGTGCCCCAGGCACAACATTTAGCTCCAAATCCACAAAAACCAGCCTGAAAATGAAGGAAATCTAAGATGATGACATTAGAGTCAATGAAGCACAGCTGTGTTGTTGTCGGACCCTGGTCTGAGCTTGCCTGATGCTATACTATGATTGGCCAGTCTGCTTCCAGGGGCAGGAGTTAGCCAAGGGTCAATTGAAAATGCTTTGGTGTTCCAGCTGGGAATAACAGACGGTGCAGTGGTTGCTGACATAATTCAAAACTGACCAAGAAATCAAAAGTAAACTGAAGATTTTAAATCAGTTTTCTCAAGAGCTCAATATTTGGCTTACGCACATAACATAATTCAAAGCTCTGTGGATGAGATATGTATTTCTTGCCGAAATGCACCTTGGAGGTCATGTTAACTAAAAGTTTCTATGTACACAGGCTTGTACCGTCGAGTTTTGATCAAAGAACTAGATTTTTTCTGATGCAGTTGTTTTACTGATGAGTCATAAAAGTAATTCAACTGCGAATCAAATAGTATTATGAGAAAAATTTGGAAAGAATTACTCCCAGAGCCAGGGATGCCTGAGAACGCTCCACCCACAACGCACTTGCATTCCTAATTACTGGAAAACGTCATCTGATGTCTTGTTGCGGATGAGGTACAGGGTCAGAGACCCAATCGGAGTCTTAAGAAAATCTCCCCATGGTCCCAAAACCAAGTGCTTCCAACACTTGACAGCAGAGAATATGAGTATGTGTCTGAAAAACCAAATGAAGGAATGTCTATTACAGGAGTCGTCACTCAGCTGACAGCTTTGAAGTCATCAAGCAGGTAAATCCACTCATTAATGCAGATTTACTTCGAGGCCGGAGGTCACGGTGTGATTGACAGTGTATTCTGGTAATCATCTTTCTGCTGATTGTATTGCAAGATACCGGCTGCATCTTAAAATGCTCGTGAGGTCAAAACAACAGTTCTGTTTTTCCCGTGTCATCGCTCCATTAGAGCACTAATCCATTACATTATTTCGCCTTGTATGTCATATATACAGTGTGCTGCACACACACGAACCCACCCACCCACCCACACACACACACACACACACACACACACACACACACACACACACACACACACACACACACACACACACACACACACACATACACACACACACACACACACACACATACCAAGTGTGTCCAAATGTCTTACTTGCTGGAGGGGATTAAGTCTGACCTGCAGACAGATACTCATCCAGCTGTTTCTGTTTTTCTGTTCAGTACAAAAAAGGAACAAACTCACCCTATTCGTGACACTCTTTTGACCGCAGTAATCTCCAACATGAGTTTCCGACCACACTCTATTGCATTCATTTTACAATTATGCATGTACGCACTTTCATAAAACCTCCAGTATACATTTAAGTATATTTAAATCAATAAATATACCATCTTTTTTATTATACTGAGAATTTCGTACTGAAGATTTAATTCAAAACAGTGTTGAGTTTAATCTTGAACACTAAATATCAACCACACAGTCTATTTTATCGCCAACGCTTTCACCGTTTCCTTGTTCTCAGTAGGCAGAGTGATGTTAAGTGGCACAGCTGGGTGTATGTTTATGCAGACCTGATGGCGCAGAGCAATTTAGGAGTTTTTGTGTTTGTTTTGACATGCAATTGAACTTGCAAGTGCTTATCTACTATAAGACCACACACTGGTTCAAAAGCAGTTACACAACTGTAATGGCTTTAGTTCGCAGTAGCACACAAACACAGAGCCGATATAAGTAACCCCCTTTAATTCGTGGGGAGTTTGCCTCTCTTACTTTGATTGAATTCTTCAATTAGTACACATCAAAAAACAATTTTATCTTGTGATTAGGGAAGTCTGTACTGGGCAGGATGGGTCATTGCCCCCAATAATATTATCCAGAAGTCTGGACTTGCGGGACGTGCTGCGTGTTTCTGAAGCATTGAATCATGCATGCCTCATCATTACATCACATTAACTCTGCACTGAGTTGAGTAAAACACACTAATATGTTTTTTCTTTGCACTTTTAATGGTTTGATTTTCTTCTGTTATGGAGACTGCACGGGATGGATCATTTTCTCTGAAAACACGCTCAAACATAAATTTGACATACAAGCACATTTGCATTTGGCTCGGGTGCTGAATCTTGCCCCGTGCCTTTCTGAACCTTCGGCGCTAAGGCTTATTTTCCAAGAAAAGCCTGTTTGGTCTTCTTCCTTTTACGAGCCATTTTTGTCACGCATCACTGTGACTGGCACAGCTGTAAAAAGGTCAGACATGAGCATATGTCACATCACACAATGTTGCACATGTGTATGAACTGTACATGTGTATTGAAATGGTAGTTCAGTTCAATTCGGTATGCTTTTTTTCCATTTACACTGTGATAAGTTGTGGATGTTACCAATGGAACCGTTCCGTACCGTCCCCATTTTTGCTCCCCCCTCTGTTGGGGTACCCTGCACACAGATCCGGTACTAAAAGGTGGAGCTGTGAACACTGCAGTCTGTTGACTGGTCGATAGCGGACGGTCACTCTGCTCAGGGCTGAGTTGTGGCTGGTTTTGAGGCTCATGTAACCACTGTTCATATTGTGGACAGTTTTATTACTGTAACTAAAATGAAAGGATATTTTGCTGGCTGTTGCTGCAGCTGTAGTCTGAGAAAAAAAAAATCACTTTTAAGGTGGAACGTTTACTTGTAATGTAACTTGATTCCTGAGTTGTAATGTTAATCCATCAGCACACCTTAAAAGTTCACTGTGACAACTTTTACTTTAGCTTTTATTGTCTCTCTTGGATGACACAGACGTTTAGCAATAAGTGGATCCTCAAGTGTTTAACAATATATATTAATTTCGACAGGATTATGTGAACCGTGCCTGCCTGAGAAGGACTAAATGCGCAAACCTGCTATTTTTTAATATCCCATGGAGACAGACTCTCCCTGCAGTATGTTCTAATTGTTCTGAAAATGTCAGTGCAACCTCGTTCTGTGGACAATAAACGAGGTACAGACTGATAAAGTAGGAAATACAGTGAGTGCTGGACGAAGCAGTGAGTGACAAGAGAGCTGTGTCCAGTTGAAACACGATGGTCTAGGCACCATATCTGAAGGGTTACTTTTGGTTCCAAAGGTACCATACTGAAAGTGTTTGGTGGAAACAGGGACACAATGTCATTATCCATGCATACACGATCTAGCACTTCATACGTGCCTTTATAGTACAATGAAAGTTCAATTCAGCCAAGCTGGCTTGTACCTGGATGGCATTACCTGCTCTAACAATGTTTTACCTGTATTTTTCCGCTTGTTTTAAGATCTGTCAAGCCCTGCACTTGAGTGAAACCACTCGCCAGAATGCTTTGCCAATTTACCTCCTTTAAACTAGAGGCCAAAGTGCTTTGACCAAACAACTGAACTGGTAAGAATCACTGATCTTTTTTGACACTATGAGGTAAATACAATAGTGAGGAACATTCAGCCAACTGATACTGCAAGACTAAAAATTTTGGAGGGAGGTTCATTTTCCATTGTGTAAACCCATTGAGCAGTTGACAGACAGACAGCGCCTGTGAAAGCTTTATCTCCTGCCAGTTGATGTGAAAGAGCCCACAATTCTATTTGTTTACATGCATGCACCAGTAATCACAACATGACTGAATTGTTATTTTCCCTATCACTACTTTTGTCAACTTGGAACTTTAACAAACCTCAACGTCTCTGCTCGCTTCTTCCCTCTCGTTGATTTTTCAGAGTTTGTAATGAGTGCTGAAATTTTCATAGATGTGCTGCAAACCGTAAATGAGACTTGTCGGTAAAAAACAAAGCATTGCCTAACAAATTCCCTTGGCTGTACAAGCAGCCAGGAGGGGAGATGTTCACTTGTCATTTGTGTTGACTAATCTCTATGAGAGAAGCTCTCCATAACCAGCTGATTAGCAAAAAAAAAAAAAGGGAGCTAAAGATATCCAACTTTCCCAGCATTGTTTAGATGGTTATTTTTAAGCTGCTACACAGCATCACGCATCTCCTTTAATAGATGAAAAAGTATTTTTCTGAATGCCCAGGGGAAGCCTCTACATCCTGCTTCAGCTAGTGTCATGCTTATTGATAGAATATTGTTTAACTGTGCATGCTTTCCACAATTAAGAGGGTGAGACTTATTCATTCCACCCCACAGCGAATAAGCACAATTTTAATTTAAGAAATAACAACAATGCTTCACTTCACAATTGCTTGCATTTGATGCCTCATATTGCTAATGAAGCTAGCACTGTAATTAATGAGATAAGCAAAAGAGACTTTTGATGAGGCTTGCATGTGTGACTGTGTCTGAGGGCCACGTGTGGGCACAGGCTATCTCTGAGAAGGCTACCGCCTTGAGGTGAGTAATCACCCACAGGGAGTTTCTATGAGAACGGCCCTCTTAAAGCCATTAATTAGATCTCTTCTCTCGCTGCACTAACCCCAAGGTGGGTCACGAGAATTGCGGCTTCTCCCTGACCCCTCTGTCTGTCCCTCTCCCGCTGCCTCTTGTTTCATGTCTTTGCTCCTCTCCCGCTCCCTCACTCCCTCCTTGCTCTGCCTGTTTACCCGTGGCCGTTGTTTGGCTGAAGGCTCTTTGGGTTGCCCAAGGCTCCAGGCTCATGCATCAAATGGGGAAAAAAATAAGAGTTGTTTAGGATAAAAATAACGCACTCAAGTCTGATGTTGTCAACATTCTATGAATGACACTCAAGGCACAATTAGGAACATTTTATCATGGATATTCAAGACAGACTGGACAAATATACCAATGGGACAATAAACCCACAGTCTGAAATTGGCATAAGTATTATTATCATGGCAATAGCTGTCACATGCAAATGTTAAATTAGCTTGATGTGCTGTTAGAACAATGCACAGGGGTGGATAGAATAAAATATATGGCAAATAAACTACAATATTCCAACTATAAATGATGTGTGTGTGTGAAGCTGAGCAATTGAATTTCTAGTTAAACTGTGTTAGTAACTGCATCTGCAGTGAATTATATTCATATGCAACTTTTATGCACCTTGTCAGACATAAAGTTCACATTGTATAAATCTACAACAAAAACCCCGCCAGTGTTTGCTTAGAGTTTGTTCCTACAGTGTCTGTCGATGGAAACTTGAAGTCTCAATGAAAGGTAAGTTGGAGCGTTGTTGGCTTTTGTACTGTATTTTCCAATGAAACAGAATATTTTAGTGGTGTACAGTTAAAAGAAGGATTTAAATTGCATCGTTTGCATTCAATTACACCGCTAAAAACTGGGCGGGCTTAAAGTTTAGCCAGATATGGAACTACAATGATGTGGGCTGCTGAGCAGACTGTTGGCTCCACACACACCTCCCTTACAGTTAAATCAGGAGGAGGTTTTTGCCCACTGATATCCAAGCACATCTTTTCCTATCTCTCTTTAAATTGCTCTCTTATGCAGGATTTATACTTCTTTGTCAAATTAACACTGTAATTCTTCGCTGTAGTCTGACAGAAAAGTAACTCCACGTCGCGATGACGCAGACTTCCTGTCTATTTTTGTAAGGAGAAACCATTTCCCGCAGTGGAAACAAAGCTTTTACTTACGTCAATTTCACTGATAAGAAACAATTAATTGTGAAGACAATAAAGCCTCCATAAAATAGCATTTTAGTCTTCTGTGTGATTTATCCTGGCTTCATATGAGCAGACGAAATCTCAAGTCATTGCTAGGCTAATTTATACAATGTAAAATGCCATAGGCTTGTGCTAGTAACGTTAGCATGTTGTATTTGTTTGGAAAATGTGTTTAGTATAAGACAGGTGTTTTGTCAGTGAACCTTGTGAGTTGTAATGGAACCTAATTTTGTAACGTTACCTTTGTTAAATGTTGATGTTGTCCCTGACTTCAAATGAGCAGAGGAAAAGTCCGCGAGCCACTCGGCTAATTTCTACAATGTAAAATGCCATAGGCTTGTGCTAAAAACATTAGCATGTTGTATTTGCGGGGAAAACGTGTCCAGCGAAGACAACTGCTTTGTCGGTCAATGCTGTGAGTTATAGTGAAGCTGATTTGTGTATTTGTGTTTGACGTGGTCATGTTTAAACCATGATCAAATGTATGTTTGGGATGTTCTTTGGAGTAAACTAAACTTTACAGCACTTCACCGCCAACAATGTAGGCCAGGTGCGTAGGCTCTACACAGAGATGACGCACAAGAATAAATCCTACTTTAGCTGCGACCATCCAAAAATAGCAGTGCAGCTTTATATGACTAGTGTGGCTACCTAGGTAACCAACAACTCATTCCCTATTAGAAATGCCCCAGAGTGCACGATGAGTCATCAGAAACCATTCTACCGGCTTTTTCAGAAAGAAAACAGACAAGAATGTCGATGTTTTTCTGTTTGTTAATTTTAGCTATGCACACTTTGTAAAGGCGATGGAAAGATTTTAATAATGGTTAGATAAAAAAAATACTATACAGACAACTTGATACAGATATGCAAACCAAGGCCATCATTGTTGATTTTGTTCACTCATTCAGCACCTTTAAATCTGACACACCATTTCATTTTACTGAATAACAAATGACAAACCCAGAACCAGTGCTAACCACTGAGTGCTCACCACTGAGCCGCCATGCCTTCCTCGTAATACGCAAGCGTATCTGAAATGCAGATTACTTTAACAAATGTCATGTCAATGTGAAACTGGGAGAGAAATAAAAACCATACAAACAAAAACATCATCTTTGGTGAGCTATCCTTTATATTTCACTAATCTGTTTTTCAAGGTAAAAAGGTTCATATGTAAAATACGGCACTATCATATGTAAATACACACAAAGCAAACTTGTCCCCTTACAGGGTTCACTTAATCCTATCTACTCCATATGCACTGTAACTCCGGAGCTGCATGCCTACAGGGCAGAATAATTTATGTCCCACTGTATCTGCCTTAGCGGTGGCATGTTGGTATCACTGCATGGGTACAGAAAGAGAGAGAAGAGAAAGAAAAAAAAAAAGCATGATAACAGCATTAAGTGAGGAAACTGGATTTGTGTGCAATGTAAACCAAGAGAGCTCTTTTTGGATTTTTGTAATTATTGTAATGTAAGTGTGACTCCTCTGTAGGTGTATCCTGAATAAAATGCACTGATAATTTGCCCTCCATTTGCAAGGCTCACATTAAACTGTTAACTAAGGCTTGTGAACAAGCTCCACAAAAGGTTGGAGGCATTTAGTCTACTGTGTCTCATATTTTACTGAAAGATAAGCACCGTACGCTGGCTGAAAACATCCTGTGCAGTAAGCTTAATTTAAATTCTTGAGCTTGAACTTTCAAAGATGATATCAAACACTACACTGACGATACATATGCATAGAGGTGCCTGTCGTCCAGGGTCCTGCTCATTTTCAGACTTAATTTAAATGTTTTTTTCCACTTTTCCATATTTCACCGGCAAAATGATCATTTGTGTATCAATTACTCTTGAATTTGTGAAGAAAACTTTCTTGCATGCCTCCATGGTGAACAGAGAAATAAGGCAAACATGAATTAAAGTAATCAGGGTCTGGGATTAACAGCAGCAAAACTATGCAAAACATCCATTTGTAAACTCTCACACAACTCATTTATCCAGTTGCATGCTCAGTGCTTTTGGATTTGATAATGCCTGACAAAGATCGTTTGTTTGATCAGAGCATCGCATAATTAAAATTGCTGCTTTTAATGTGCAGATCTCGTCTGATTCTTGCCTTAGGGTGCTTTCACACCTGCCCTGTTTGGTTCGGTTCAATGGAACTCAAGTTCGCTTGCCCTCTAAGCGCAGTTTGTTTGGGCAGGTGTGAACACCGCAACCGGACCGAGACCTTCTTGAAGAGGTGGTCTCAGTCCGGTTACAAAAGAACACTGGTGCGGTTTGTTTGTGGTGAAAACGTGTTCCTACCTCGATCTGAACCAACTGCAGTCGTACTTTGTGTTAAACATGAGCATGTTACAGTCTTGGAGGATTATTAATGTGCACCTCCTCCTGTACTGCCTTAAAGAGTAACTAAACCCTAAAACCATTTTTTTCAGCTGATAATCATAGTTTCTGGTACTGAAGTAGTGTTACTGACTGATCCTGCTCAAAATCTTGACAGTTTAGTGCAAACTGTTGAAAATTTACTTTTATTTTAAAAGGCTGGTGTGGAGTGCCCTCTACAGCTTGAAACCTGGTTACTACATTTGAATTTACATTACATTACATTGGAGGCAAATGACTCTTTTCGAGGCGAATGACATCACTAACCGTCCACGCTAAAGCCTGCCCTCCTCCCTTTACTCCTCCCCTTACTATAAAACCATTCTGTCCGCAGTTATCAAACTGAGGTGGTCCAACTGTAGGTTGGATCAGAGCAGAGAGAGTAGTAGAGCAGAGAGAACAGATAGTAATTTGTTGAACTGTATTGTTAGCATAGTGTATTTTAGTGTAGGTTTACAGTTATAGGGGGTGTTTATAGTATTTAGGTTAGTTGGTCAAGGAGAGGCACTGAGGCTCGGGTACGGCGAGGGATGGATGTGGTGGGCTGCTGCGCGGTGAGCCCAGGCTCCCAGAGAGGGATAGTCAAAGTGTGAAGAAGGGGACCGGCTGAGCTCCGGCCGCCTTCCCTTCTGCCTGTGTGACACAGTTAGGGGGGGGGGGGTTGTCCAGGCCACCATCGGCACAATGAAAGCCCTCTCTCCTCTCCCCGCTACAAGAGACAATCTTCACTCCGCCCCCTTCCTCAGCCGCTCGCCTGCTCACTCACTGCAAATTGATTTTTTGGTCCTGTACCTGTAAAAGGTTTCTAGATGTGTGTAGCCTCCACCCTGCTTGTTCTCCCTAACATGTTACAATTTAAAACACATCAGTACAAACTGCTTAAACACACACAAGTAGCGTGCCTGCACAAACACGGATGTTTAAGCTCTGCTTGAGCGTAGGCTGCACTAGTCATAGGATAAATAAGAGCTGGATTATGCTGCACGAGTTGTGTAACAGTTTATGAACGGCTGCCTTGATATAGTTTTGCTGCTGTTAAAAGCAGACCCTGACCCTCACTTCAAGAAGCATGTTTGCCTTTTTTTGGGTTCTCCTTATACATGAATGATCATTTTGTGGGTGAAGTATTCCTTTAAGTGCTATTCCATTCATCACTCAAGTTGGATGTTGCAGTCATTATTGTCTAGAAGGCACCTACACAACAGTGTTTTCATTTACATGGCTTTTCTGTCCAAGCTGCCAAGATATTTATCATCCTTAGTTGAATTCAACGCTATAAAAATGACACCATATCACAGCGTAGGCTTGCTTTAATAGGTCCTTGTTCCATCCTTGAATTGGAAAGAGTGGTCACACATACTGTGTACCTTCCAACTGGAATAAATGGCACTGCAATTTAAAGTTTTAGACACATTCTTCTGAGAGACTTCATTGTTTCTCATGTTTTTTTTTAATACACTGTAATTATTGTGTGTGTGTGTGTGTGTGTGTGTGTGTGTGTGTGTGTGTGTGTGATGACTGCTTTTTGTGACTGCACTGTCTCAGTTGTGATCGTGTATGTATTGTAAGTAATTTGTTCTCAGGTCTCTCTTGCAAGAGATATCTTGATCTCACTCAGACTTGCTGAATGAAAAGAGCTTGACAAAGCATTGCTGCATCATGAAGATTCTTTTGGAGTAATTATCATAAAAGCTGGAGTGAAAAACGGTGTAAAACTGCATAAAACGCTGAGCTTGGATTCAGAGGGTTTTTTTCCACATAGCTCACAAGACAAACTATCCAAATGCAAAACTCTGAGACGACACTTGTCAGGACTTTTCAGTCACGCCTTGTGGGGTAAACAATCTCCTGGTGCTTCAATGTGCCCATTTGGATTACAAATTCTTAAGACTGCTGGCAAATCAAACACCTGGTTTGTAATTTCTGTCAGACTGAAATCACCCTTCTTGATGTGTTCGCTGAATATACCCTGCTGTTTCTACTGTAAATACACTACAAACAACACAGCTTTCATTATTACTTGTATCACGACTGAAAAACTGCTCTGTGTGTTGTGTGTGATTAAGTCTGTTGAGCCACATTCACCTGGTGACATGTATACTATATTTACTTCGCAAAATTACCTTCATAAAGCTGATTTACAAGTCAAATCACACACTGTACAAAAGGTCGAACCACTGCAGCCATACAACAAAGACAACATATACATTGCTAGCTATGTAAATTCTTCCTCCACGCACTTGGAGCCATGCAGAAAAATGTAACAAAACATAAGTTTTATGCTTATGCTGTGTGAAACAAGAGGCACTAGCACTCTCCTGGGGGAAACAACGCCTGCTCTACATCCTGCACCGATCTATCTCCACTACACGAGGGAAAAATGTACAAAGCGATTATGAGCACAATACACAGAGAAATTTTCAATTTCCTGGAGGTGCAAAATAGTGCATTCACACACTTGAAGCCTCGATGCAAAGAAAGCACAACTGACCTTGTTCTTTATTGGAATCGTCTCTTGTAGAAAATACCAAATCTGTCACGTTTTTTTTGGTAAATCATGATAAAATATCTTATTGATGACCTTCTTTCTGTGCTCGTATCTTTCGTGGTCTCTTTCTGTTGCAGCGTGTCACTGCAGCATCACTGTTGCACTGTGAACAGACACCATCACCCGAGAAGCAAAGTTTCTTCCATTGGCAAACACTTCATGAACTTCCCAAACATGCTAGTTGAGTTGAAAATGTGCAGCAGCAGTAAAAAGCAAAGTAAAGAGTACATATTATGATGGAATACGTAGATGTGACTGTCAGGTTTCTATTTCTTGGCTAGAGGCATGGACCAGTTCCACGGGTGATTGAAACAAGGGTGGGTGCTTCTGACATGTCTTCTAAACTAAACTTAAAAACTAAACTAAAACCCAAAACATCAAATTTTCAGCAATACTAGGATACTAGGAAGTAGAGCTGCATACGAGCTAAGTTGAAACTTGAATGTATACAGCACAGACCTAATGTTTCACTGATACATGTCAGTCAAGTTTGCAGGAGACGAGGGAAGAAAAGGCTAAAACACAGAAGCTCGAGTGCTGCCAGCAGCAGTTGTAGTTGTGGGGCTTTGCTCTGTGAGGGTATGAGAGCAACCATTGCAAGAAGTGCGAGAAGAGTTACAGCTCACTGTGTGAGAGGAATACATCATCGTGACAGAGATAAATTGACCAAAAATATATCCTAGAAAGGCCTCTCTTCCAATATGAGTTATGCTACTTTCACCACATCTTTGCGCCAAGACATGCAGAGGGGATGGGGAGGCATGAACATGTTTTTGAAAAATTACACGCTGCACAGTCAGGTTTTTGAAAGCAGATGTTGGCACTGTATGTTTCTGCAAACCACAGATATGTAACATTTCTACATTACTATGCTGCAGATACATTGAAATTTATGTGACGGTGGGAAAATGGTGCAGTGGTTAGCATCGTTGCCCCACAGAAAGAGGGTTCAAACCAGGAAGGGGGAGCCCTTCAGTCTGGGTTTTCTCATGTCTCTCCAGCTTCCTCCCACAGTCCAAAGACATGCAGGTTAACTGGTGACTCTAAATCACCCGTAGATGTGACTGTGAGAATGAATGGTTATCTGTCTCTATGTGTCAGCCCTGTGATAGTCTGGCAACCTGTCCAGGGTGTGCCCCGCCTCTTGCCCAGTGTCAACTGGGATAGGCTCCAGCATCCCCATGACCCCCAACAGGATACGCGGTTACAGAAAATGAATGAATTAATGAACAGTGCTGTGCTTATGTTGATTATGGTTAGGAGAAGATCCTTTATTGGCTTAAAATATCCTGTTTTGGTGGCACAATCGCAGCCAGAAACGCAATGATGGCTCGCCAAACAACACCCTGTTTAGTTGTTTATCGGTCTCCAACAGTGGTCTGCTTGGCAGCTGAGTCGCACCATTCACCATCACCACTGCCTCCAGATGACAAAGTCAGCTAATATTTATGGTTTTAGAAATGTTGATATAATGTGTAGGCAGTGAACAAACATAATGTATCCATGGTTTGCAGACATGTATAATGCCAACATTTGTTCTTAGCATCTGGGCTGAAGATGGTATTGTAAAATTAACCATAATTGCTTCGAATATGGATGAGAATTATCCAATACTTTTATGAAAAATGAACCCTGCACTTAGCTTTAACTGACATGTGTTTCATGCAATTATTTTGGAATTGACATCAACCAGTCAGAGGTAGGCAACCTGTGGCTCTAGAGCCACATTTGGCTCTAGAGCCACATGTGGCTCTTCAGCCTCTCTCTATAGGCTCCATGTGGCTATGACAAAAAACTACATAAAAGTAAATAGTTATTAATTTGTCAGTGTCATAGGTCTAAAGTGATTCTTACATTCTTGAGCTGTATAAATGTGTAATATGCATATATTATATGTCAGGTAGCTCTGACTGTCTCTGTGTGTGCACTTGCGCGAGACCGTGAGACATCGGCACCGCCTTCATGTGTTGTCACGTGCTTTCGCTGGTCTTGCGTGCAAGCACACACACGTCAGCGCAGTGTACACAGAGGCAGTCAGTGCTACAGGCTACAATGAGGCTAAAAACAGAGTTCAAATGACGTTTATCAAAAAACCTTTTTCTGCCGGGGCTTCAGGACACTTGGATCACTACAGACGAGCAGTATGGAGATATTTCGTGGTTTCAATTATGTGTTCTTGGACGTTTTAATCTGGTGTCGTCGTCAGCCATTAGGTGTGCAGTTCTGCCAGTTGTGCTGCTAGCCGCTTCTCCCTCGGATTTCCATAAGTGTTGTGAGGACTCTAAAACTTCACCAGAGCCTCCCTCAGCATATGGGTGAGTAGATAATGGCTGAATTTTCACTTTTGGGTGCACTATCCCTTTAATTTCAACAGCTGTACCGTGGGCTGTGCAAACTCAGTCATTTAACAAGGTCTGTTAGTAACAGCTGACCCATTCTGCCTGACACATCACGGCATGATGTTTTAACTGTAACCGTCAATGTATCCTAACTGGTGACACAATATCTTGTGGAAGAGAAAATTCTAAAAGGCACATATAGGGGGATAAACATGATAAATATGACAACATTGGATATGATTCCACATTCAATGATGGATCTCTAGATACACTATTGATTGTGCTGCAATTGCAATGGTTTGTGAAAACGGTTTACTAAATAATGCAACAAACTTAAGCAGAAACTGTGTTGATTTATTAAAAAACTGCAAAACCCTGCAATATTTGTGATTAAGTGTGGATTGAGGAAAAAAAAATCCCATGGTTGCAAATTTGAAAATTCCTGGAGGGACTGTTTCAATTTCAACACCAGCCTGGAGAGTTCTCTTGTCCTACTTAGGGCCAAGCTTGCTGCCGTTCGGAGCTGTGTCTCAGACTGTTTCTTTAGTTTCACTGTGCTGCGAGCTAAGGCACTTGTAAGGTTAAACTATCTGACAGCTCTGGTTTCACTGCAAACAACACACGTCCTCGGGCTGATTTCCACTGGTGTGAATTTTCACATGCTCCATTTATGTTGATCACACATGATTACACTTGGTTATGTGGCGCATTCATGGCGAAGCGTAAGGGGAGTGGTTAAAGGTTGTTCAGGAAAGTGGGAAAAATGAAAAGTATGATGTAGGTGGGCAGAGAGTGAATATCTTCATATATGTGTCTTAATCTCTGCATGTGCTTTGCCTTAGTCTTTGTGTGTGAGTGTATGCATGTATCTGTGTGGGCAGAGGAAGTAGGGGGGGGTGAGCTCATGCGAATGTTCAACCTGAGGAATAGCACAGTGCCTGACATCCTCCACATGTGTAGGCAAATGTCATCATTTTAGAGATGTTATAGGTTTGGTATAGATCCAATTACTGTGTAAACTCATGTATAACTGCGTCATTTCTCAACTGTGGTCCATTTTGGTCTGGAAAGTTTTAGAAACTCCAACACATGTGTAGGACACATGACATAACATTTTAAGTATTAAAACACTAGCACTGTCATTTCCATGACCATGTGTCTTTCCCATCACAATAAAAGAGATGGAAATGCCATTTTTCAACAAGATCTCATGGTTTGCTAGCTTACTAATGTCTGTTTTAGCGTTGGCATTAAATATACACAAAATACACAATATAAAATGTTGTTTTTCTCATTATTTGCACATTCAACGGAGATATGAGCTTTCTGGAAATGACAGCCAATAAACATGAAGCTCAGCGTAAGTTCAATCAGGAAGACTTTCTTTGTGCTCATCCATTCACACTGCTTCCTCTAATCAGCTGACTATGGGTGTTTACTCTTCTAGTTATCCAATCAAACTTGACCATGATCTCTATCAGACAATCAGGATGCTACTGCAAAATTTTCAATCTGCTTTCTCCTCTGCTACTGTCAGCTGTCAATTTGGGCAGAACTGTAGCGCCCTCCTCCACCCCGTTCACCTCCAGCTATCGCATCCAGAGTCCAGTACGAGAACAACAATGACCCGTTCCTCTGCTCATCCAGATCACCGGCACTTCTCCATCTTCTCCACATCATCTTCACCACCTCTACCACAACCTACGTCTAGACCCCGGGGAGGTTCCCTATTCCACAACATATTCATCACTCTTCTTAAATATATACCATCTCAATGGGGTCTAATCATTTTCATGTGCACATGCTTTTTGCTTTTTGAAATCGCAAAAGTTGACCTCAATTTCTTCTTATTTCAGTTTCCCACATGGTCTACTGTGACCTGACTATTGCTGTGGTCACCAAGAAAACTCACGTTTAAGAAAAGGGAAGAAAAATAAAAGAAAAGCGAAAGAAAGAAAACTGATTGATTTTATATTTTGTACAGTGTGGTGGAAATGACTGAAACCCCGAGGGACAGGTTTTCTTTTTATGAAAAAAGGAACACAGTGCTAATATATCTAACAACACATGATGCATTTCATTAAAATGGGCATTTGTCTGCCATTTGCATTTGAAGTTAATATTAGATTCCTTTTAAATTGAAAATCAAGCAGGTTTAAACGTCGAAAATCTGGCTCAGGGACAAAGGAGATATAGCACAAACCACACATAAAAGGCAACTTTTCATATCATAAAAAATAACTAATCTATCATTTAATATTTGTATGTTCCTTTTGGTGTCAAGTGAGTGTGACAAAAATAAAAGAATAAGTAATGTGTTTATGTTCTTCTTATGTCTGACAGGGACACAAAAACCAAGGCAGTTGAAGAATCACCCAACTTTGCAAGTCAAAACAGTCATATATTAATAGCTTTAAAAATGTTTCCAGTCGGTTAAAGATATTTAAATAATACAGTAAAATAAAAAGATATTTTATAATCTGTGCTACACATAAGTTCATCCAAATGCAAAGGAAACCTCCAAACTCAAAATCAAAGTTGTGTCTGTTTTTTCTGTCTGTCTATCCATCTCTGAGAGCTTCACGGTCCCAAAAAATGAGATTCTACCCGAATGATTATGCTGAGCTGAATAACTGCAAACGGTCTCATAAATGTTCGGCAGAGGAAGATGTGATACAGCTGCATAATGAAAACTTTTTGGCTGTTTTTCCCTACTCTCTCAGCTGTCTCATTCCAAGCTGGAGCTGCAGCTGTGTCTTAGTGTTCGGGCGAAGTTTAAATTATTAGTATCTATGTCTTTTTTATTTTATATTAGCACAGGATCATATTCAAAACAGGGCATTTTGTTGTCCTAGTTGCAGTTAATAATTGTACACCACAAGGCTTGAGTCTTCCTATGTGAGTTTATTTTAGCGTATTGTTTTCTCTCTATGTCATGCTTGTGTTTGTATAGATTTATGGTTCAAAGGACGGGGAAAGAGGAAAAAAAAAAAGGTGCAGTCACAGGTCAGAATCGACTAAGGGCAGCATTACCACACACTAAAAGATTAACACAGGCAGAAGACTCCGGTTCTGGCCCCATTTTACAAATCCTCTCATGCAAATTAGGTCATCACCATTTCAGTATTCTCTGAGGATAGGAATGCACTTGAAAAACAGCATCAGGTGGAGGGAAAGAGAAAAAGAAGGACTTGTTACTATGCTTAACATGAGATAAGGCAAACTGCGGGGAGGAAAAAAAGAACACGTAAAAGCTACTGTGGATCTCGCACAGTTTTGGAAAAACGAATAACACACATCCCCCCACGATTTGCACACAGACATTAAATTTAATTAAAAGTAGACCCAAGGTGAAGCAGTTATGGCTTTACAAAGTGTGCCTATCAGACCCAATCAGGCCAATAAGTGCAGTTTTTTAATGCCAGAACACGGTGCCAAATTGTATCCTGGCTGTAGGGCAGGGGCCGGCAACTTGCTTCGGCCATGCGCCAGCACGGTTCACTGGGGGGCCAGCACAGTTTTATACGTGCTACAGAGGCACATGGCTGTGTTTTGATGGTTTGTTTATATTTTTCTATTAATTTGAGAATAAAATGAATCAATAAAAAGTGTTTGGTTCACTTTTGATTTCCTGCCATTGAAGCTTCAGTCCAAGTCCTGGCCTGTGTAATTGTCCAGAATGGACTTAGTCACTGCAGTATCCCTCTACTTAAAAGCAGCGACAGATGGAGAGAGATAGGACATTACCTCTTTGAACGATTTATAAGGCCTCCCATTAAGCCAGACTATAAAGCCAGTCAAAGCCAATGCCTCGTGATAAAATACATCATGTATCCCTGAGAACTGCAACTGAAATGTGCATGATGAAAACGTCATGTTAGCACCATGTATGGTGCAAGTTTCTGAAGCGGCATAGTTGTCTAGTCAGTCCGTGGTTTGACCAGGGAAAACTGCACTAGTTTTTTTGTGATCTCTTGGGACATCCAAAAAACATATTAAAAGTACACCATTATATACTTAGTGGATCAAGGTAAATTAATAATTATAATTAATTATTAATTAAGAATTTATGTCTAAACATTAGCATTTTAGCATGTTCTTTCACATATAGCCATTAGATATGACCTGTTTTGAATATATATGTGCAGTTAGGCGGTAACCTTACCCCAAAATGACCTTTTTTTAAATCCAAACAAAGTTAAATTAGGTCATAGAGTATATTATCATTCGATTATCTGCACATGCAAATTTGTTAGTCTATGAAAACCATGAAGCATATCAGCACATTAGACCTTTTATAAGACCAAACTTGAAACAGGCCTTGGCTTTTTAATTTTTTGGTTTAACTGTTGGTGCCATTGAAGGCTGATCTCTGTGACTAAGCTGCCACTTGGGGAGGGTTATGTTCATGAAATATCATCTAGAGATAACGAGTTTTTCATAATAATAAACTAGAATTTGCCTCCTTGGTTGGTACCAGTTCGTGAAAAGTCTGACCTGGGCCCATAAAACACAATCACCACCCATTTCTCATAATGTTTTTGACCATAACAAATAGAAGTTTACACTATTACACAGTATGTGTTTCCTATCCCTTTCCATCTACAATGTCCCCGACAATCAAAGTAAAGATGCTAACAGAATAGTTAAATAAAATAGAGGGTAACACTTTACTTGAAGGTATCTACAGTGTCATGTCACCCTTATGTACATACCTTCAAGTAAAGTGTTACCGAATAGGGTAGAATAGTTGCTAATTGAACCAGTTAGCTCACACACACTCTGTATCCCCACATCAACCCACCTCCCCTGCACTACAATCGCCTACATAACTCTAAAACCTACAACGAATGATGACATTCAAAATATGAAATATATACGAATATATATACGAATGTCCTCTAAAAAATTGTTTTATTGAAAAGACTGACCCCGAAAACTTAGAAGATACCAAATATATTGGATATGCATAGACCCTACAATATTATCATAAGTTCAGCCAGATCATGTGACTGTAAAATGTTGAAACTTTGCTTTTGACATTGAAAAAACAATGTTCGACTAAATTCATGACGGTATACCTTTGATATATGATGCAGGAGGGTATTAACACTAACTATGAAACATTACTATTGCTATTTGGGCCCATTTTTGAGTTAGACTGACTGGACTATAAGAAGATCCCAAGGTTAAAACTTGGATTGTTTGTCACACTGAATATCTCTACTGGTTGGACAACATATACTCAAGCTGTTTACTCACTTCAGCTGAGTGCATGCAACATGTAAAACCAGACTCATCAATTTCCTCATTTGTCCAAGTGCATATTTTTAGAACCACTGTGCTGACAGTGTTTCTCACCTGCTCCCCTGTCTTGTCTTTTTTGTTTGTTTATTTTTACAGTATATAAATCCATTTTATTTCAAGTGAACCAGATTTAGCAGTGTCTCAACCTTATTATTTTTTCAAGGCTGTCTTCCTTTTCTTTCTCAGTTGCTCAAATTGTTTTTTTTCAGAGGTTGTCCTACATTCAGTCTACTAGGTCCTTTTTTTTTTTTTTTTTTTAAGGCTGTTGTTTACCATGTATGGCAAATTGAGGGCGTTTCCTTATGCAAATGAGACTTGTTTTTGCACAAGCAGATGGTTGTAGAAGAAGTAGAATTTATCATTGTTCATTGCATACAGGTGTGCATACGTTATATATGTTTGATTAATACCAACTTTCTTGTGCATACAGGCAGGTCCTACACACGGATTTAGAACTTGCATGCTTTGAAAAATGAGGCCCCTGTTACGTGAATTTCTATTCTCAGCACAACGCCAAAGACCCATTTTTTTTTTTTACCAAAATACCAACACCTCATAGCACCAAGCTCACTGACATGTAACTCCCAAACTAACATGCAACAAAACATGCAAGGTCAGCAATATACCTGCATGTTGTGAGGCTTGTGCTAATATTGTATTGGCTAAAAAATTATGCTTAATGTGCTTCAAATGTGAGATACTGCATGCAGCAGATCACTGCATCTACTGAACCAAAGCTCTAGAGGGCCTGATGGTGACCTGAAATCAAATTATCTTAAATATAGGAGAATTTGAAAATTAAAAAAGGGTTAATGTGGGTCACTGTGGGTAGACACTATCTTGTTGTTATCATCAAGTAGCCCCAGCTTCACTGGAAAACCTTGATGATAAATTGGAGTACTAATATCTTCACTGCAAGTGCGTTGTGGGTGGAGCGTTCTCAGGCATCCCTGGCTCTGGGAGTAATTCTTTCCAAATTTTTCTCATAGTATTAGTTGATTCGCAGTTTTTCATCAGTAAAACAACTGCACCAGAAAAAATCTGGTTCTTTGATCAAAACTCGACGGAACAAGCCTGTGTACATAGAAACTTTTAGTTAACATGACCTCCAAGGTGCATTTTGGCAAGAAATATCTCATCCACAGAGCTTTAAATTATGTTATGTGCGGAAGCCAAATATTGAGCTCTTGAGAAAACTGATTTAAAATCCTCAGTTTACTTTTGATTTCTTGGTCAGTTTTGAATTATGTCAGCAACCACTGCACCGTCTGTTATTCCCAGCTGGAACACCAAAGCATTTTCAATTGACCCTTGGCTAACTCCTCCTTTTAATGATTATAACAGTGAAAAAAAGACCAACCCTGCAGTACAGACACCAGTGAAGGGAAGCAGGGAAACTTTGCTGATATTCAACTAGCCCTGTGCGCAGATGAACGCCACCTGACACCCCCACCCCCGTGCTGCTGGAACCCAAACACCGTTCATCTGCACACACTGTGATGCCACACAGCTGGTTCAATATCAGCGAAGTTTCCCTTTATATTCATTGTCTTGTGTGGCGATCAGCAGTGATGTGGTGGTTCACTTTCACACTGTGATCTGTAGCCTATAGTTCGGCTTTAGCTTCTAACTACCTTTGTCTTTTTAACCTGTTGTTGCTGCTGAGTCAGTTTGACATCCTGGATATATCCTTCAAACACAGACTGTAGACCCCTCTGTCTGCTTCTCTCTGGAGTCACTGTTTCAGTTTTCCAAAAATATGACAACATTCCTTCAGGGAGTGCAGTTAGTTACAGTGTGGGCTCCATGCTTACTCCGACAGCTTGTTGGAACATCACAAAGGGGCGGGGCTTAGCGAGAGGTCAACTCAATTCACTCTAATGGTTTTCTGTGTTTTGACTTATTAGGACAGAACACTGATCACAAACCACTATGAAAATCCAGTTTCCCAAATAGGGTTTTCTTGTCTGTAATTTATTACACATTCTACTTGAAAATGAAAAGTATATAGAAGAAAGAATATAAAATTATTCATGTTTTATTCATGTTGAACTTGCGCTTTCCTTGAAATTAAAACATTATTTAATTTCTGTTTACGGCCATTTCTATTAATATGTTAAGTTCAGGTATCTCCTTTTGAAAAGAGGCACATTCCTGCATTTTCAGACTATCTGTTGCTGCATACACTTAAACAAAATAATGGGTCTCTGTGGAGATTTTCAAATGATGGTGGGTGGGGAGCTTTTGATTGGTGAGAGGCTTTAAGCAGGCAACATTACTGTAGGAATGATTTTAATTTATAAATAACTTCTTAAAAGCAACATAAAGCACAGGAATCAATCAGTTCTGTGTATGTGTATGAGTTTGAGACTGTGTGTGTGTGTGTGTGTGTGTGTGTGTGTGTGTGTGGGAGGGCACTCTGGAGAATCCATTTGCAGCAACAATCAAACGAGAAGACTACAGCAGAGCTGGTAAACTAGTGCACACTATGCCCCTAAGATCTGTTCAAAACAAGGGACTGTGGTAAACGTTAAAGAACAACATGATAAACCTGTTTAAGGAAAAGACATAAATACGCATAAATAAGCAGCAACAAGTTAATAAGCCAGAGGAAAATTGTTGTTCGAAATCTACCAAAGGCAAATTTCAAAGCATCCTAACTCAGTGGCAGCAAAAAATCAAAGTCAATTTGTTACCAGTCAGCGTTGATTCATGCCGAGTTCTGTTCTTAATGAACTTCAGAATGCATAGTAAATCACAGACGCTTGATACAACAGAAAATAACTCATTTTCCATGCCCATCTTTTCCTAGAGATAGAAATGCAAGTGCTTTTTCTGGCCTTTAAATAGAGTAATAAAGCTAACAAAAATCAATAATGCATTATAAAAGAACAGGCAAGAATTGGGTGTATAGAGTATATGCTTTAACAGAACAACAATCTATTTCTTTAAAAGGTCAGTGAGCTATAAAGCCTGCTCAAACAGCACCCCTCCCCCCGCCCCTCTCATTCTTCCCTGACACTATAGTCACTCATATTTTCCCAATACTTCAGGGAATTATCACCCAGAAGCCATGAAAAAGCATTTCAGACCCTTTCTCCGTCTAAGTAATCACTTTATTAGTGACACCAAGATGAGTTTGTGCTGTTATATGGATCCAGAGGGTGTAATGAAATTTGACTCTGCTGCAGAGTAACAATATAATAAAAAGGAGAGGGAGGCGAAGAATCAATATGATACATGCTCCGTCTGTTTGTCTGCTTCTTCGTGAACGTTATGAAGTCATGGGGTAACTTTAAACTCATTAGTAATCACTTAATAAAAATAATTAAACAGAACATTTCATTAGGTCTTAATAGGCCAAATCATATGGAAAACATTTTAAAAGCCCTTCGATACTAGCGTACATTAGTGCTGCAGTGCTCTAGAGCAGTGGTTCCCAACTGGTCCAGCCACGGGGTCCAGATTTCTCCTTAGTCATTAGTTCAAGGTCCACACGGTTTCATATAGTCAGCGTTATACATGTGCTTGGCCATACTGTCAAGCTAGTTTGCTGCCTCTGCTAAGTAGCTGTCAGTTAGTTACTAAATTTACAGCATGAAACTACACTTCAAAACAATCACCCTGTGCTAGACCTTTGCTGTACTCAAAAATAAAGTGTATCTTTTACAAACTTGTATGTTGGCGAGTCACTTTCAGTCCATCAAGAATGGACCCAAGACCAGCCAGTTGGGAGCCACTGCTCCACTAGTCAATGCAGATGGATTGAAATTAAGGTTTGATTAGATTGTGAAAGAGCCATTAAGAACTCTTCAGCCTGCACCAAAATTTTGGTTTATTATTTTCTTAGGGTGCTTTCAGACCTAGAGTTGTCTTGCTTTGGTCCGAATCAGGGACTAATTCTGTTCAAAGTTGCATAATAGCTTAGAAATGGTTCGTGTTCTCACGGCAGCATTTGCAAGCGGGCAGAAAGCTGCTCTTGATTGGTCAGAATTTCCATGCAGGACACAAAACGTTGAAGAAGAGTACACTTGCAAGAAAATGTGACACTTTCTAATGTCACAAAGGAGGGACAACTACGCAGGTTGATTTTAGCGCTGCTCATCGTGGACTATATTGCTGTCATTGTTCATTTTAGTCAAACCATACAGTTTGAAAACGAGGCGCGGCTCCAACTAGAAAACAATGTTTTGATGCATTGGATGTGCTGAATGTGCATATTAAGGCAGTACAGGAGGAGTTGCACATTAATAATCCTCCAGGACTGTAACATGCTCATGTTTAACCCAAACAATGTGTCATGTGACTGCAGTTGGTTCAGATCCAGGTTGGAACAGGTTCTCACCACAAACGTACCAGAATTTGTTTGTAACCGGACCGAGAACACCTCTTGAAGAAGGTTTCGGTCCGGTTGTTTTGGTGCGATTGCTGTGGTCACACCTTCACTTAGGGGGCAAACGAATTTGAGTTTGACTGAACCAGACCAAACAGGGTGGTGTGAAAGCACCGTTACACCCTCCTAATAACTGCAAATACTATCAGCAATTTTTCAGCAAGTTTCTTTCACGATTAAAGCTGAAGTATAGAGCCACATCCTCTGCTCATTTCCACTCAGAGCAAACATTCTTTTCTCTGCCTTTGTATTTTGACCTTACTCACAGGTCATTTATTTTACCATACATTTCATCTCATTTCCAAGCCTGCGTGTCATCGTCCTCTACCTATAATCTATTGCACCCATGCTTTCTCTCGTCTTGCTCCTCTCCCACTCATTCATCGTTACCCTTCCACGGCTCCTTCAGTGGGCTACACAGAACCCAGTTCAGACCAGTATAATTGATCAGCGCTGTCCAAACAGTAATGACGAAATGCGAGCAGCTAACACCACTTGTGCCCTGCTCCTTATGAGAGCAAACAATAAGAGAGAAAGAAAGACATTTATGTTGCAAGGATCACTTCTACCCATTGTCATTGTGTCAGAGTATCTGTTGCTTTGAACTGGACAATAAGAAAAGCTTAAAAGATAGAAAGATAGAGGCAAAATCATTCTGGAATTTGGAGGCGTCTCAAGACTTGTACACATCATCAAAAGCAGACAGTAGAACAGAAACTCAATATAAACGTCTGAAATATAAACGCCGCAGAGGGCAGTCGGCTGTTTCGTATGAGAAGGGGCAAAGCTTTGTATCGGGGCACCGCTACATTTCACAAAACTGCTCAATCACAGAGAGGAGGGCCGAGAGCGAGGGTAAAGGGATGTGACTGTGAAGACAGAAAGAAAGATAAGTCCAAAGGAAGATAGGAAAGAAAGAGAGAGAAAACGGAAGCCATGCAAGAAAACCTTAAATGAGTCAGGCCACATGCTGATTTCTGTGCTTCCCTGTGCATTGGCCTCTCAGGGTGAGAAATTGTTATGTTGATTAAATTTCACAATACTTAACAACTTTAGTTAGCTTACAGAACATAGGGTTGGGGAATGAAAAAACAGGAAACAAAAAACTGAAGAGTGAAGATGAAACGCTGCCCTTTTTTATAGGTCATTCTATAATTTGCCGTCCTTAAAATCCTAACCTTTCTAATGATAATTGTGCATCTAAACAGGGCACAGCAGAGCTCCATAATCACAGCCTGCCTGATATGTAAACAAACCAATCATTTGCTTTTAATGTTACAATTTTCCTGTAATTTCCACCTACTTCATAGCGTGAGGACGGAAAAAAAAAAACATTTAGAGAACAATTTAAATTGACTAATACTTTACAGTGGTTTCATCAAACAAGGATTTTTTTTTTCCAAATCAATAATGTGCTCTAAATGTGGTGAGTGTTGTGGGATGTCAGCCCTGACAGAGCAGTTGAAAAAAGAAAACTTATTTGATCAGCATACCGCAAAGCAGAAGCAAAGTAGTGAACTGTGGGACACCTTCACAGGGAAATAAAGCTGTTAGCTACATAGAACAATATGTTCAGCTCAATCACAAACATAGTTTGAATTAATTCTGTTTTAAAAACATCGTTTAAAAGTGAAATAGACGACTCGCTGTTCAGACAGTATCCCTTGCAAACTAGATTATTGTGAGTGATGTGCAGAGACTGTGGTTTATGAAGTAATGCACGAGTAAAACAGTATTTTTTTTAAAAAAACAAACTGTACTCCTCCTCTTTACTCAAGTCTCTTTTTTGAGCCAGTAATCTACTTTTTACTTTGCTAAATTTGCCAGTAATGGCTTCATTACAACTGGTAGATCAATCAATCCATGCGTTTGTCAATCCAATCTGGTGCCCTACACTAAAATGAGAGCTCTGCTGTTCTTAGAAAGACAACATTCAATTTCTTTATGAATTAACGAACAGTGAAATTAAACACATTCACTGCTCTTGGCGCTCTGCAGCTCCAAGAGTGTGGTGACCTGAATAAACGAACAGTAGGTTGCCATATTCCAACAGCGCTCCGAATTGCGAGTGCGCCCATTATGTTATCAGTCATCGCAGCAAATTTGCAAAGATGAACATATTTCCACCAATAATGTTTAAAAAGGGAATGAAAGCAGCCTGGACACTTCACTGCAGATCTTCAGGTGTGCTCATATGACATCAGATGTTGCTACATTACTGTCTGATCAAGCTTATTGCAGTCACAATGCCACAGGTGCAGCTGTCAGCTTATTTCACTGATTGCAAAGTAAATGGAAACAAACAAATAATTGTACATGATACATAATAGCTGGCCTCCAATAACGTGTAGACCTACACAAAGTAGCAAATGCACTGCACTGGCCCACATTTTAAAAAAATATTAAACCAGAAAGTTACTTGTACATTGAGAAGTTATTCACCAGGAACTTTTTGTACTTTTACCTAAATAGGTTTCTCAAATGCTAATTTTCCCTTTTACTTGAGACATTTTTTTTTATGTGAGTAATTGTTCAGTATAGATTTTCAATAGTCTACCCACCACTGCACAGAGGTGGAACAGTTTCCTGGAACAAAAAGAACAATGTGTGACCTGTCAAGCGTATGATGACTAGAAGCTATTTAATCTGTTGTGCTCAGTAATACCAAAGCATTTGGCAGTGTAGTATCCTAGTTAGTGGAATAGCATCTACTTATTGAAATAGACTGCATTACTGCTCACTGCTACATGTGGATAACTTGTATAACTAATCCAGTTTTCCTCAGAAACAGCTGTTGGCAGATGGAGGGACATGTGCTGGTCTCAGCTTATTTACGTAAAATGAGAAAGTGTCTCGTCTGCAACAGGACACCGAGGCTGGAAATAATATCCCATCGATGTAGAAAGTAAGCAAACACCAACAAGAGTCACTTTACATTGGCCCACATTTGCACAAACTTGCATTTGCACACATACTCCCCAGTGCACATCCAAAGGCACAAAGGTCACACACACACAAGCAAATTGTGGCTTGCATGCTTGATTTCCCAATGCATTTAGCCTCCTGCATCCATAACCCTAACATATGTAGCGGCTAATACAGTTAGAGCCCAGGTCTTTGCTTCCATGTCTGCCCACTTAATGATATTAGGGTTGATTCTATAGTTTGATCCAGCTATCAATGTCAATCATGTTAGCGCTGCTCAAAGCAGCAAGCCCTTGAGGGGTATTGGCATTGGAGGGAGGTTGAAGAGAGGAGAAGGGCTGGCAGTTTTCTAATGCAATAGAGCTTCCAGATCTGAGAGCTTTTTATTACATTAATATGTTCCTGGATAATTCTATCTCATCTCCTAATATGACTTAGCCTAAAAACCCAATTAAAGTCTCATTTATCCGATCACCTCAATCGGAGATGGTGACATGAGGGCGTTCAGACAGCAATGTGATAGTTGCTTGCATCCGCCTACAGAGGATTCTGTTTCTTCTCCAGCCGCAGCAAAGCATAATTGGAATCGAGAGTATGGCAGGCTGCATTCTTGAGCTGATATTATAGCTACCGCCTGAACAATTGGTAAGAACACAGACTAAACAAGAGCTGCATCTTGGGGGTTGTTGTTATCAAATGCATGAGGAGGTGTTACACAGACCACTTCACAGACTTAAGGGGATATAATAGACTATGTTATAGGGTGTGAGGATCCAAACAATAATTGATGTAAGCTGGACGTTATTAGACTTAATGATTAAGTCCATGTGACCTTTTGGTCAGTGAGGTTTTTCTTGCGGATTGTGATTATCACAGCTTCGGGATTCCATTTGGCAAGATTTTGACAAACGCTGCAAAACCATGCCAGATTCGATTGCTCTGATCAGTCCGAGAAAAACTTTATCCAGTACAGATGGTGAGGGAGTTAAAGGGCAGACCCTTTGCTCCTAAAAAGTGCTCACCAGTATTTCTAGCCAATGATGTGGACAGGGATGGGCAGGTCGATTTTTGCTCAGCATATTAAAAATGTATGCCTGTGCCCTATAAAAGACTTACATTTTTATTTTTTGGTGAAACAAAAACACCAAAGAAACATGTGAGCTGACTAATTTAAATGGAACTGGGACAACCCAAGTGCCAGTCCGGTTGGCCCAAGTGCCTCCCTGGTCAATCCGAGTGCCTCCAATGCCAATCTGGTTGGCTGGAGCACTCCCCAAGTGATTTCACATTTGCCCCAGTTGCCTCTCTGGTCAGGCACAGGATCTCCTTAGTGTCCCGCTGATTGGCCCAACAGCCCCTGTATTCAACCTAGGCACCCTTTAGTAGCTTGTCTGGTTGGCCCAGGTACTTCTTAAGTACCTCTGTGGTCAGCCCAAGTGCCTCTGTGGTCAGCCTAACTGTCACTCAAATGTCCATCTAGATGGCCCAGATGCACCGTAAGTGTACCTCTGGTAAGCCCTTAGAACTTTCCGGTTAGCCAAGTGCCGTTCTGGTAAGTTAATTACAACTTCAGGGCAAACATGAGCTCTAAACTTTACACTATCCTAAAACCTGTGCATGCTCAAGGTGCCTCTCTTTTTCTATTCAGGTGCATGCCACTGTTTCTGTCTCAGCATAGGTCCTAACAGAACTCAGAGAGAGCGGTGTTAAATTCAAATGTACCAGTTATATTCAACAACATTGATTTTTGGTATCATTAGCATTCTGTTCAATGTTTTCCCTACCACAGAGATTAGTTGGTGGACCACCCGGTAATAACGACCAAGTACCCACTAAACCCCATCAACAATCAGGCAACAGCTTGCAGTAGCATGGATGATGGCTGCGGCTGTTAGGGTGCCACTTATGCAAAGTGAACAATTTCTGCAGCTGTTTGTCATTAAAAGCCTTTCATTGGTGAACTACTGGAAGCCTTTTATTGTGAGGCCATTAAAGGTAGGTCCAGTCTTAGGGCCACGGCGCATCAAGTCCATATTTTTCATCTGAAATTGTGTCACGTTAAAAAATAAATACCACCCCCCTTTGTGTCAATCATGTTAGCACACCGACTGAAAGTTTAATCCATTGTTAAAGTTTTCTAAACTAAAAGTTTTCTACAGCCTGGGAGGGGGGGGACGGACGGACGGACCAAGAAGCAATAAAGAAAATGTGGCTTAACCTGCATGACACATACAGCAAGAGAGAGGAACAGGGTGCCGAGTATCATTTCATGACTTGGGCAGCCTTCTTTCACCAGGTCAGATAGTAAGACTGGTGGATGGTATTGATGATGAGGAAGAAGATGTAATAGAGGTTGGAGACAGCACACAGACAGAGCGAGAGAGTGATAATGGACAGGGAGGTCCAGTGGGTCAGTGCCGAGAAGCAAGGAACCAAATGTGTCTTTTCATTTTGTCTCGTATCGGGTCTTTTTGTGTGTGCAAAGGCCTTTAGTCACGGAGTTTTGTAACTTGTTGTGTGATAATAGTCTAAAAAATGTCAGAGAATGAAATTATAATATTTTTAAGGAAGACCGTTGCATGTATAAGCAGCCACAGTGACTTGATTAAATTACGAGCTGCAGGCGACACGTGCTTGCTGCAGTTTGGGCAAGTTCAAACCTCATCAATCATCAAGTAACACATTTCACCCTTCCATTCCTGTTATATGTAAAACCAGCCCCACCTCTCCTGCATTACAGTGTTTGATCATGGTTGTTCATGGTACAGCACCGTGCACATATCCTGATGTAAATTAGACATGAGAGCGCTATATGCTTTGCAAACTAATTGAAAATAAATTAGCTCCTTTGGCAGGTCTGTGTGCCAAAATAAGTAAACGACAGAGGTCAGAGGCGCATTAACAAGGCTCATTCAAGCTAGAAGAAATGCCACATGTGTCACACTGAGAACAACATAGTGCAACAGTGTAGTGTAGTTTCTTTGTACACAGCCTGTCAGAGCTGATGGGCTGTAGCAGCAGAAGACCATGTCAGTTCCTGCTCCTGTCAGCTCCAAACAGGAAGCTGAGGCCACTGTGGAAAACATCATTATCGAAACTGATGATAAGCACTGAAGGGTAACTACAGTAGATGTCCTGATTAAATTGAGGTAAATGTTGAACCACTTTTTACAGACGTTGTAGTAATAATACAACTGAAATTGTGTTTTTGATTTGATTTTTTTTTTTTAAATAATACTTTAAAAGTGACCTTTGCAGAATTCGTCTCCAAATTATTTAAAGACCATGGATGTTGTGTCTCTCTCCCTCCATTCTTAATGTGGCCTTTTTAGAAAGAGCACAGTGAATAGCAGAATAAATACTTCTTGGCAAACATTAGACTCTGTATACAAAACGCAGTGGACAGTGTATCTGAGCATTACTGCAGATACGTTCTTGGGCAATAGCATTTCTAACATAAATATTTAAACAGGATAATTGCCCTACATCAAAAAATCATTGTAAAAGTGTTCTGGAAATATGACAGTTTATTCTTAAGTTAAGTTTATTCCAATGGCCAGCACTGTCTCTGAAGCTCAACAAAATAGCGCCCTGTGGGATCGAGTGGAGTGGGAGGTTTGCAGCACAAATGCATGGCCAAAAAAATCAAGAGCTGCTTACACTACTAAGCCGGCATTGTGAAAATCTTTGAGAGACACATCCTTTTACTTCCAAGGGTACTTCGCCAATTTTCAACCAGCTTTGTATCGTAACATTGTGGGTCGTATGTGTATGAATGAACTGTGGTTAACTTCCGTCCTGCTAAACATGGTCTCGATCTTTTTGTTTCCCTCGAAGCAAAACACAAAAACGCATCATCTGGTGGAGTTTCACTGGCTCTCGGGCTGTTGCTTGAACTGCAGGCTTTCACATTTCCATATTGCCACTTATCACTCTAAAAAAGAATCCATTGGTTCAACTCCAAAAATTAAGGTAACAATTTGATGCATCCTTTTAGGTTGTTCCAACTCTGGCATTATTGAGTCAGTCCTATGAGTCTTTTATAAACTGGCAAACTCCATTCAGTTAGTACAACCAACATGATATACTTTGAAAAGCTTAACTAAGTTGAACCAACTTAATAGTTATGCAACAGTTGTGGTGATATTTAGTGGTCAAATTTTTGGATTCAAGATATTCTAACCTACTTATTTTCATTCCATGCTACCCAAAATTGTCAAAAACTGTTTCTGATTTTGACCGAATTCTTTAATACGTTTTTTTTATACTGAAAAACGTCCTTATTTTAAGCATTAAACCCCCATTAATCATTCTTTCAGAGTGTACGCTGCTGCCATGGACACAAAGAGTATAAAAATGGATCAAAAGACAGACCCACCCCTCTTGCTCTCTCAAACTCACACCAAACTCAGATCAAATGGTACAACTAAGCAGTGATGATCAAACATATACCAAGATTATGTGACTTTACTGCTTATTTCTTGTCTAAAATGTTCTTTAGAAATATATTTTAGTGCCCTGTTTAGCTGTAATATCCAGAGTTTGTGAACAGGAAGTGGACATCAGGCTGAAAAAACTGAGATCAAAGAGTAAAACTTTGCAGTGCTGATCAAATATAAACCAAGATTCTGTTACTGAGTCATTTCAAATGTTTTCAGAAACATATGTTGGCCTACCATTTAACTGTATTACAAGATATGTTGTTACCAGCCAACATGTCAAGGTTTTCTACCTCTTGGGCAAAAGCGAATGCCAGTCCTTCCTCTCTGTTTTCTCTGATCATATAGCATATAGCACCAATTCAAAAGTATTAATGTGCTGCATAGACAGCCTAGTTGTTTGAAAAGACCATCTTTCCAATGGTAAAATACTTGAATTGAAATGTGCTATACAAATAAACTTCCCCTGACTTGATTTAGTATCATCATGCATCATCAAATAGAAACAAAAGTTTGCAAAAGGGTTGACTGTATGTCAGCAACATGGATGTTCATCGTTATGAATATCCCTGAACTATTTATTTCAGTGGACTGGAACCAAACCTGATTTGTGTTTGTACAGGATTACACAGAGGTTGCTCATGGCCCTGACACAATTATTTGTCTTTGGCAGATAAAGTGCAATGCAATTTAACATAACCAATGTTCAATAGCTGCTATCTGTGAAGCTCAAGCTCAGTTTTTTGTTTCAAGTGCATCAGATATGAGTAGAGTGGAAGGTGTGAGGGGTAGGTTTGGAGTTAGGTTGTTGCATTATGGGTAAGATGCGACAACTGTCTTGTTCAAAGGCTTTGAAAATACATCTGCATACATACAGTACATGGCTTTATACATGAAAGGGACTGGAGCTTAGCAAAGTTACAGAATAAGAAAGAAGATCTTCCTCAAACCTTAAGGTTTTTTTTGGCGAATGTTCCACAGCAGGGAGTCTCTTTGAGCTCCAGTCCACTCGCAGGCAGGTGGCCTTGCTATCGCAGTAGAGGACATTCACTGTGGGTCAGCTACTTCAGTTGTCTCCAACTCGCTCTCAGACTGAAGTGGTGGGAATAAAGGAGTCCTTTGAGTCTCCAGAGGGCCTTAAATAGACTTACAGTTTTTACCTGGGCCTTCTGGTCAATCCCCTTCAGGGGCTGTGTCTTTGAGCCAGCCTTCAATGGCTGAGAAAGCTACGTTGTTCAAAGTGAGTGGTTTGTTGGTGCACAGTGGATTGCAGCTTGTCGTGTGGCGCATTAGGTGTTGACAGATGGGAGGGAGGGCATGGGACGCTGTGGGGAACCAATGATTTATTGCTGGGTCTGGGACACTTAACGGGGTGTAAGTGCTGAGTCTGGAGGGACCATGATGTGAGGACAATTGGAAAAAAAAAGAAGAGAGGAATAAACAAAGGGAATAACTAAAAAGAGAGGGGAGGTGCTGCAAATTTGCTCACAAATCATTACAGGAAGATTTTGATTAACTCCAGCCTCATACCCAAATTACTATCATGTGGCAACATTTGCATGGCTGTAACAAGGAAGTGTTGTGCCTCTCTTAGAATAATAAACAAACCTCTAGGGTGTACTAGCGAGGACCTCAAATGGAGGCAACACACAAATTATTGATGAGAATTTCGTTCAATGCTATTTGCATTTAAACAACACTCATGTAACCAACTACCTGACTGAAACTAAAAGAGGTGGAGAGAGAAAGAGAAAGCAACAAGCAAGAATAGAAAGTGAGAGTGAGAGCAGCAAGACGCAGCAGGCAACAAAGTAGTGGGCACGCACGGATAATGGCAGGCCAGCTCTATAGCTGCGGGTACTGGTGGGTTTCCTTGTCTCATGGCATGAGTGAATCCTCACTGCACACATCTCAACTGGTGTGTGGTGTACTGTGTATTGGTTATACCCCAAACCCTGCGGTGCTGTCTTTCATAATAACATTTTTAATATGATTTGATAAACTCAATTTATCTCAAGCTATCATTGAGCATCGGTGTGCTGTTAATTAATGTCAAAAGTTTGAAGCGTGTGCCATGTCTTTAAACTTCAGATGATGGAAATGTATTTTAATTTTTCTGTTACAGTGTGATCAACTAAAAGGAATAATTTGGGGCTGAGGAAAGTGTGTTTGACAGGAACATCGCAGAGAAAACAATATGTTGGTTAAACAATAGGATTTATCATGCAGACTGTTTGCTTTGTGATGACACTAAATTGTATTCTTTCAAACACACATTAAGCCTAATTTGTTATTATATCTGAATGTCCTTTCATATGTATAAAACTTGAAGCATTAATGTGTGTAAACATCAAAACCAAATTGCAGAATGTCGGCTGCTGTGTAGGGTTTAGACACTCAAATGCACGCATGTGAATTGGCTTGCAAAGGTAATAAACAGGATAAAAAAAGACCAATCATACGTCCTGCAGACTACCATTAACTTAAAAGATAGACATAACACTCGTATTTATGCAGAAGCTCTGCTGTTTGATTATGGAGCGTTAATAAACATTATATTTCTGCTATAACTTCACCTCTAATTTAGAGTCTGCTAAGTCATCCAGTTACAGTGTTTGCAGCACCATAAAAAGTGATATGAACGCTGAGAAATGAGCACGAAGAGAAACTTAAACTCAGTACAGACTCAGTACACGCTCAGGAAAATAAACTCGAGGAATGTGACTGAAAAAGGAACACAGGCGAAAACCAAAAACTCATCCTTCTCCTTCTTTTACCTTGTGTGTTAGCTTGTGACTGCCAGACCTTTAAGTGCTGAGGTGAGGCTGTGTTCTTTTTTTTTTTTTTTTGGAGCGACAAGAGCCTTATCAGAGACTTAGACATCGCAGTGTCTGAATTCTAGGAAACCACTGAGAACAACATGAAAAAATAGGGCAGAACGGCCATGTCGTCAGCTGGCTAGGGTTGGTAATGAAAAAAGAAGAAAAAACAGATGGAAAAGTGGCCCAGTTCCCTGCAGTCTTCACACAGACACTGTTGACATCTACCATTTTGTTAGACTGGCCAAATGATGGAAAAAAGAAGCAACTGACTGTCTTTAATACTCTTAATAAGCTTTATCAGCACGTTGGTAAATTAAAACTACATTATATTAATGTTATGCTAGAAATTTAGGGTGAATGCTACTCAGCCCAGTCAACAGGAGAAACGTTATATTTGTAGATTTCATATGTATCATATAAATGGACTGCATTTGTAAAACCACTCAAAGAGCTTTTTACACTACATGTCACATTCACCCATTCACACACACACAGTCACACACTGGTGGCCAAGGCTACCATACATGGTGCCACCTGCTACTCAGTAACCATTCACAGGCACTCTCACATGGAACAGCCATTGGGAGCAATTTGGGGTTCAGTATCTTGCCCAAGGATATGTTGACATGCGGACTGGAGGAGCCGGGGATGGCATGATGCCAAGGCAAGACACGTGCCAAATTGCAGACCACTGTTTGATACCAACAGACAAAAAAAACAGATGTTTTTTAGCAGGCCATTACTGTGTTTCCAGCAGCTTTTAAGCCACAACAACCGTCTGGTTTTTTTTTTACTGCATTTCCTGCTGGGATGGTGCCACAAACAAAACGGGTACTTTAAGCCAAAACATGATCTTTTCTCAATAATAGCCAAGTGGTTTTTGTGCCTAAACCGAACCACACATTTTGACGTAGGGCTGAGGGATATAACGACCATGTACGATATATATTGATATATTTTCAAGCAAGATATAAATTCAGACAACACCTATTATGCCGATGTAGGGTCAAGATGCGTGATCTGTGGTTTGCAGAAACATGCAGTGCCAACATTTCATCTGGCAATTGGGTTGTATTATTCTAACACTGCACTGTCTCTTGGCTACAGTTACACCAAACTACTGCTGGGTTATTGTATTGTATTTAAGCATAGTTATTTTAGATTAAGAATATTTTTTATCATACTTATCACTTGACAAAGACACAGGCAACAGACGAGACCCAAACATGAAAGCCATGGATTGAAATTGTGACCAGCAGTAAATACCCAGTCTCCTGTGACAGAACCTATCAGTGCCGTCATTTCTGATGCCCCCCACACAGCCAATTAGCGTTAGAAAACCCTGTCAAGGTAAATTCAGCTTCCTTGCATCTGTTACAGCTGTGCCCTTCAGCCAGCTCGGGGTGATGGACAGTAGAGCACAACAGAGGAGCTAGGGGACACGAGAAGTATCGATCAGCTCTGTTTTGTTCAGCTTCTTCAAATTCAGGCTTTAATGACACTGAGATCATGTCGCACTGTAAACACAGCAATGACTCAAACCTGTAGCAGGCTCACTCTGTGTTTTGTGGTGGTACCTCCTCGGCAGTGTCGGGTTTTGTTAGATACAAACTCACTGTGTGGGGGTTTAGACAATGAGGAGAGACGGTGTGGGCAACTGCTGACTCTATGCGGTTTACTTTGCCAGACTGACGCTTCCAATCTGAGACGAGATGGTCTCAGGGAAGAGGAGTTTTACACAGCCACAGGGCCGCGTTCATTAAGTGTTCATACATGCAGATAATATCTTGACTTGTGCTAAACAAAAAAATCAAAACAGCTTTTTAGGGGTTCATTAATATTTTCTCTTCTTCAAAACTTTCCTTTGTGCCAACAGTAGATAGCATCTTGAAAGTGCAGCAAAGCAAACCACCATCCCATCGCTGCAATTCATTAGCGAACACAGACGGAAAGTGGTCACAGCAGCTGGATCATCGGTTTCATTAAAAACTAGAATCACTGCCTCGTGGTTGTATGCCTCTTTGCCCTGTTCAAAATGCAGTTTACATTCATGACTTTCTAGACTAATATGTAGTCATGACAAAAAAAACACTGCTTGGGATGTGGAAGTTGCTGCAAAGCTACAAATTCTAAAACAAGGATGCATCACACACATCCTCAACCCAACAGCACAGAGGATCTGTACAATCAGCACAGTTTCAGGATGGTCACCCAAGATTAGTGTCATCAGGTCAGTTTCCAACCAAACGTCTTCCCCTCTGTTCCTGAGTTATGACGTTGAATGATGGTCTGAAAAGTGTTTCTGCTGAACATACAACATCCCAGTGATGCTGCTCTTTGACCTTTTGGATATCACTTCATCATCCTATTAGACATTTGTTCAGTAATGTTGCGAGGTACATGTCCTGTGTCCCTGACACATTAAAATCTAAAAGGGCACAGCAAACTTACTATTGTCACGTCCAGGGGATGCAGCCCATTATTTTCTCCAAGGCTACATTGTAAACAATAAATCTGAGTTGAAACAGTAGGGTTGTGTGACGCTTCTAGTTTTAGAGAAACTTGTGTTTTCATCGCTCGTATCACTCTGTGATGTGCTGGTGTTTTTGCCCTGCACAAATCTGACACTTTCCTGCCATTTCCTGGCAAAGGTGGCAGGGCGGCTGCGGCATGGAGGTCCCAAGAAACTACCGGTAGACAATAACCTTATATTTTTTAGTTCATAAAATGTATCTGAATTCACGACAATGTAGGACGTTACAACAGACAGTCCTGTAATCTTACATTGTGACATCTGCCGTGACAGCTGATGCTGTATTCACTCATGTAAATGATGCTGCTTTACCATCCAGGACATACACCGTGTTTTTCTTTCCCCTAATGCTACATTTTGATAATGCGATTATGCTACTGATCCATACTATACTGACTCATGTCAATGATGATCCGATGATGTTTTACCGCCCAGGGGATGCCAACAGCTGCTTTTTTTTAACCGATGTATGTGTGTTTAACCATGTGAATGTAAGTAAATAAGGGTATTTCTCAAATGCTGAATCATTAAATTTATACAAAACCTTATTGAAATATAATGGATTATCCATAGACATTCTACTTTTTAATGGGATGATCACATTTTACAGTCTTGACTTTACTTGATACTGGGTAGATGATATTGGTGCTCCCTAAACACAGGTAAAGGTGTGACACTCATATAATGTTTTGCACGAAGACTGTATAAGGATACAGTAGATGGTTTTAGTTTTCAAATTTTGGAATTAATTTTTTTTCATTTCCGGATCCATTTTCCACTTGCATGAATGTAACCATAATTAGAATTGTACTGTAGCAACTGCAGGAAACAAACTAAAAGTCGCTGAAAGGCTGAGGCTGGATCTGGGTAACTTGTGTGACACGCCATAAAAAGATTCACTGAGATAAGTTAAATAAATGTACTGATGAGGAAACAACTTATTCCTCAAACAACTTAGGATAACGTGCATATTCTGAATATAATAAGCATAATCAAGATGATTGCAGCAAACAAAGAAAAGTGCGGTCAACAAAAAATACAGTAACCCACTCACCCTCTCTCCAACCAAAACAAAGCACTCAGGTGGGGATGCTAATACAAATCATAAGTGTCACTGCTCATACCCATGTGACCTGACTCTCCCAATAACCCCAATCACAAAAAAAGAATAATAATATCCCAAAACACTAAACAAAACATATAATAATACAAAAATATAAACCATCACAAAACTTATTAATCTTTCAGCATTCATTCCTTTTAAAATTAATTCATGGCTCCTACAAGAATCACATCAAACACAAGTTTAACACTATAATCAGTCAAAAAACACTTTTTGTTTTTGTGAGGGCTCAAATGAACACCTATGGGTCCTGGGGATTCACTTCTATGTTAATTAATTATGGCCAAAAACATGTTTTGCGAGGTCACAGTGACCTTTAAATTTTGACCAACAAAATCTAATCAGTTCGTCGCTGAGTCCAAGTAGATGTTAATGCCGAACTTGAGGAAATTTCCTCAAGGCGTTTCTGAGATATTGCGTTTGGTAGAATGGGATGGACAGACAACCTGAAAACACAATCCCTCTGGCCTTGGCTGTCGTCAGTATGGAGGCATAAAAGTACAACGGGTTCCCCCTACCTACCTATTCAACTACCAGGACAGGGAATTTCACTGCTCTCAGACTGTCCAAGCAGCAGTTCTTTTATATATAAGTATATAATGGCCTTTAGCCCAAGGGCTCACTATTGATCACTGCCAGCACCTTCCCTTCCCTGCACCTGTCAATGCTCAGCAGCTCTTTCTGCCCTCACTACAGTATGTCTCCATTTTATTCTCTGTCCTCATTTCCACTCTGAAGACAATGGCAGGTTAAGAAGATATGATCCAGTGAGGACAGCACAAGTTGAGAAACACAAGCATTTTACAGTATGTGATTAGTCACACTGATTGTTGATTGAGCATTCTGAGAGACAACTCCCATAGGAGCTGTGCAAGCAAGAAGGCCATCAGTCTCTCCCTAATGATCATCCTACCTCGCAACCCCTGTTTAGTTTTATGTGCCACATCAAGCTAACAGTGAGATTAGTGCGCTCACTATCACACTCCCTAAATCCTTCTCTCTGCTGCTCGCAGTCCCGCCGAGTTGCCCCCTTTCACCTGCTGTGGTTTCTGGCTATGGCTATATTCTGCCCAGGCTCCCTTGACCCAAGCTGGTAATGCATTACTCCCCAGATCAATTGATAGATTGGCCCTGTCGGAGCTGCCGTAACTAAATCAGCTGCTCCTGATGATTCAGCACCAGCCAGGGAGCCGGGCCTGCTGTCACCAATCACAGATCACCAGCAGCTGAGACAGGTATGGACATTCTCCTGTCACTTGAACCTAATTTATTGCCAGCTACCACATTGATTAACCTTGTGCTGTGGTTCAAGCTTCCTATAAAAATTTGTGTGCGGGGCGGGGGGAAGGAGGAGGGGGTGAGTGTGGCTGAATGAAGGAGGAGGAAACATAAAGGCAAGTGGATGTTTACATTACTTCAGTAAACTTTGAACAAAAGGACTTTCGCTGTACAGCCAGGAGCGACTTTGTCAGAGTGGCGGCTGGCAACACTTAGCTAGGGGGAAATATGTCTCTGGGTGTTTCAGTGATAGACAATATTTTTGAATAATACATTTCACATTGAGTGGGCGACTATTTCTGTCCTCTGCAGTGGGAATCATTGACCAAGTCTTGTTCATTATCCATAATCTATGTTCGCTCCTCAGTGGCTATATTTGTACTTTTTCAAGAATGTCTAATTGGGTTCAGACCTGACCCTTATTCTTGTTACTATTTCCTGTAACTAGTGTGTTGGGCTGTGTATATTATTATCAAGATTACAATTAGCATTAGTATTGTTAATATAAGTATGGTCACCTACAATCAAACACTATGCAAATGTAATGCTCAAATATCTTGAACAAATTATTCAAGTTGAAATTCTTTACTGATGTACATTTGTTGAGAACAAAAAGACGATGGTCAATGGAAACAAAATCATCAACCCATTGAGGGCTGGATTCAAAATCTCACCGAAAAATAAAGGTCAGGGGAACGAGAGGGCCTGTCAATGGCATCAATGCCTTCATCATCCAGGAACTGCCTACACACTCTGGCCACATGAGGCCGGGCATTGTCCTTCACTAGGAGGAACCCAGGGCCCACTACACCAGTATAAGGTCTGAAAATCGCTCTAATGATTTCATCTCAGTACCTAACAGCAGTTTGGGTACCATTGTCTATGACACGGAGGTCTGTACGACCCTCCACGGATATGCCTCCCCAGACCATCACTGATCCGTCGCCAAACCGGTCATGCTGGAGGATGTTAAAGACAGCATAACGTTCACCACGGCTCTTTAACGCCTGTCACATGTGCTTAGTGTGAACCTGCTCTCATCTGTGAGGAGAACGGGGCACCAAAGGCAGACTTTCTAATTCTGGTGTTCTCTGACGAATGCAAATCAAGCTGCATGGTGCTGGGCTGTGAGCACAGGTCCCACTACAGGACGTCAGGCCCTCATGCCACCTTCATGGAGTCTGTTTCCAACAGTTTGGTCAGAAACATGCACGCCAGTAGCCTGCTGGAGGTCATTTTGTAGGGCTCTGGCAGTGCTCCTCCTGTTCCTCCTTGCACAAAGGAGCAGATGCTGGTCCTGCTGCTGTGTTGATGCCCCTCTACGGCCCTGTCCAGCTCTCCTTGTAAAATGGCTGCTCTCCTTGTATCTCCTCCATGCTCTTGAGACTATGCTGGGAGACACGGCAAACCGTCTTGTGACCACATTTATAAATGTGCCATCCTGGAGGAGCTGGACTACCTGTGCAACCTGATTGGGCCACCTCATGCTGCCAGTAGTGACAACGACACCAGCAGAACACAAAACTAGACAAGAATAAGTCAGGAAGGATAAGGAGAGAGCAACTGTCTGTGGCTACCACATGCAAAACCATTCCCTTTTTGGGGGTCATCTTGGTTTTGCCTCTCCATGGCACCTGTTGTTACTTTCATTTGCACTAAAGCGGTTGAAACTGATTCACAATCACTTGTGCTTGTGTGACCATTAAGAGTTCCCTTAATTTTTTTTTTAACAGCGTACTTTTAAAGTGGTTGATTTCCTTCCACCATTCAGCTGTCAGCAATGTCTAATATTTGAATTGAACTATAAAGCGCAAACACAAAGTCTGTTACATGGCACTGCAGTAATGAGATGATTCACAGATCCCATGGTGCCTGAACCACAGAGCCACTGCACTTAAGATGTTTTGTTTTTACTTCTTTCTTTGTCTTTTCTTTAAATATATTTTGGACTGCAGTAAAACCACATAAAGCAAAATGTCAGCCTGGGTCACAGAAATGCATACCATGGCTTACATGTGCCTATGACTCATCCCTCAAACAGACTGTTTGAGAAAATCTAAAATGCCTCTGCTGAAGGAATAAATGTAAGTTTCTCAGAAAGAAAAGAAATGTTGTGTTGTTCTGTTGTGCTGGGGCAGTGATCAAAGGCACCGCTATCTAACATCTGAGTCGAGGTCATATACAGTAGCTTCTCCTGTTTTTCAGACAGGGTTAGCCTTAACAAGAGATTTACAGCTGTTTTAAGCATCTATATTATTTATTGAATAATAGACTTTATGAGCGGGCTTGATAACGATATCCTCCATATTCACTCTTGGTTGTTGATTTACCCTCATTGGGGATGCTGAGCTGAGAAGTGGAAGCATTTTGTTCTTTGTGTCTCCGTGATTTACTCTCTGTTCTTTGCTAGGACAGCCAGGGGCTGTCAGCAATCTCCCAGCTGTAGCCTCTAAAACACAACTCATGGGCCTAATGAAGCAAAGCACAATTACTTTAGCAAAAAGCTGCCGTGCCTTAAGAGGGGGAAAGGGCATCTGAGTGTTCATAAACACACACATGACTTTAGTTTTTTCAAGAGTACTTAAAAGGAGAAGATCTCTGTGGCTTTGACGTCGTACTCTAACCAAACGATGGCTGTGCTCTTTTTCTGAATCAAAGAGCATACCTATAGTTGATGCACATCACTGAGCTGCGGCAACCTCTTCTCTTAATTGTTTTTATATTTCTTCAATGATTCTGCAGACTGATCCCATCAGTCAACCATAAAACTAGATATTTCACCTACTGGGCTGCCACTGACAATACAATAACTATAATTGTAACTAAAAAGTCAGGGACAGGTTGCACAAAACACCTCAAGTTTTCTTCTTAAGTATGACACACACGGTTGCACAGAATACCTTAAAAGGTTTCCTTTGTTAAGGAAAAACGTTAACTGATGTACTGCGTTGAGAGATTTTACAGCCGTAAAAGTTTCCATGGAGATTGTTTGTTTGCTTATCATCTCAAGAAGCTGTCTCATAATTAGATAGTGAAAAAAAATTACTTATGAAAAGAGGACAAGAAAACCATATTGGTCAGAAGAGGAAAAGATTATACTTCTGGAGGAATGCAATCACAGAAAGCACATCCTACAAAGCAAATTTGATCCCCAAATACCAGAAAACAGAATTGTAGGAAGAAATTGCCATGAAAATCAGTTCAGTCAAATCTAAATTGTACAATCAAAATCGTATCTATTGGGTTCTCCTGGTCGCAGAACACTCTTCTCAAGGTTTGTTCGTTTTTTTCATTTATCAACATACGCGGGGTGACTGAAAAAATTATGGGCCTAACCCAGAAATGTCACCATCCCATATCCACCAAGATATGCTCAATACTTTACATGACAATACCCCTTCATATGCTACAGTCAAACGATGGGCACAAGAATTCAAGTGTGGCAGGGAGAGTGTTGAAGATGAGCCGAGATCAGGGAGACCATCAACTGCCACCATCAAAGAAAACCTTGACCTTGCCCAGGACTATGCAAGCTCGCCGATTGTTAACACCTGAAGTAGCAGACAGGCATCTGACAGGAGTGAGCAGATCATATTCTGAACAACGAGATTGGCTCAGTCATGTTGGAGTTAAGATTTTACCTTACTTTGGTTGCAAAGGTCTTTTGTGCAACTGTCTAGGAATTCCTTAAGTACAAGACCAAGACAAGACTAAATACTCTCAAGTGAATATTTTCCAGAACCCTTAAGGAGAAGACTTAAGGGTGTTTTGTGCGACCAATTTTATTATGAAGAAACCTTAACTAGGACTTCAAGGACAATCTTAACTTAAGGTGTTTTGTGCCAGTTTTCCAAGTTAAACAAGGAAAGAAAAAGAAAAGACATTAATGATTATTTCCTAAATATTAAAATGATTCTTAAAGCAGAGCATCCTAACACCCTTTGTCACTGAGCTGTAAAATTTGAGATCAAGCATGTAACACAGCGGGATGTAAACCCCGAAAACAAAAACAAAAAACCAATAAGCATAGCTTTGACAACAGATGGAGGTCACACCACCAGCATTCACACACACATGCATGCAGAGTGTAGAACTACTGTAGCTGTTGCACTGTTAATATTCTATTACAACCAGAGAGGATCTTTTATCTAATAAGGACCCTTATCTAATAGCCCCCCATTGTTTCTAGACTACTACGTGAGCCCAGATGCCACAACATATACATACAATCAGGTCGAGGATTATGGAGTATTACATAGGGCCCTTTGCCAGCAAGAGAACTGATACTGTAAGGATCAATAGACAGCCGGCTTGCCAATTTCTCAATGGCCACAAATGACACATAATACACGTTTGAATCGACCGTCAGTCCACGGCTACAGCAGGTCGCACATGCAGGAACTCCAATGGATTATTGTTAAGATTTCATTTTAGTCACTGAACAAAACTGAAAGTACATTAAATAATGCGGGGTTAAGTATTGTGGTTTATGTTAGGCTGTTTGGAATATTGACTTTGTATTAAAAACAGCTTCTTTGAGAGCTGCTTTCAGGCTGGCCTAGATTTTTACAGTGCTGAGTGAGGTGCTGGAGTGCTCCTTCCTTTATAAGGAGAAATCCAATCCCTCACAAACACTCTGCTTCCCTCTTTGACACAGCAGCAGCCCTGATGCCCACCTCAGATCACCAGTTCACTTTAAAAATCCTGCGATTGTCATTTTAGGCCCATGCAATGGTTTAGAAAACTAACACAAAAGAGCCAAAAAAAGAGGATGGGATAACATGGTCTTGAAGAAAACATATTAGAAGACTGTTAATCCTTCATTTACCACCAGCAGCAACACTAAGGTATTAACATCTCCTCTGTGTTTTCCTACACAGCTGGATACACCGCCTCAGGCTACAAAAACCACTGTGGACTCCGGGTTCCAGTTTAGTCGAACACATGGGGACATTACAGTCATTTTGAACACAGCAATAACTCACCAACAGTCGAGGCCCATTAGGGGTTATCTAAGAATTCAGGCTGGCCTAGTAAGTGCCCCACGGTGGAAGATATAGGCGCTGCCTTTTCAGTGATGTATGGCTCTGTTTAGGGCACCTGAAAGGCTGCCATGTTGATTGTATCTCAGTGTTAACTTTACATTACCAGTTTCCTTGAGAAGCTGGCAAAAGAGAAATTGATGTCAAGTTTTAATTCCATCCAATCTCACGTTGGCTAAACTGTTACGTACCAGATAAATACAAATATGTAGTTGCTTTCGTCCCCACTGCTGCTGTTACTCTCACAAATACAGTATTAATGGGAGACGCCTGCCAAGCTCCCATTCAGCAAGAAAATAATAGCTTCATCTTTATCAATCAATCAATTTTATTTGTCCCATTTGCAATCATATAAGGTACAATATCAGTGTAATATAATCCCTCCAGTGCCATTTCTTCAAGTAAAGAGATTTAAGAGGGAATTCTACATGTTTCCATCTACCCTTTTCTTTCTTTGTGTCTTAATGAAACCAGAGTGAGCTCTTTCTTGTCATGTATGTCATTTACTCAGCAGCTATGGTTAGTTTGCATGCATGTCTGAGGCTAAGGTTACGCTGTATAACCATTTTTTCGATTCATTGTCATTAATCAGTTAATTGGCATAATATAATCCACTTAATTCACTTTAATGAGTTTGCTAGCTGTGAACCTTTGAATATGCTAATCTATATCCTGTAACATTTATATTACGATCACGTGTTTTATCCAGGTACAGCTAAAATGCATGTGGGCCATGATGTGTACGTGCAGACACGGGATAGATGAATGTGGATGTGTTTTAGAGGATATACTTTAGGTATCCTGCCAACCGTTTTCTCTGCAACCAAAATGCAGGACTGAGCCTAACACTCCGTTTTAAGATGATAAAAGGAGATCAGACATTTAACAGATTTGACATTGAACGTTCCAGAAATCTTAGAGCTCCCGTTTAATGGCACAATAGCAAAGTCCGGCACAAAGAACTAAGTCGTGTGGTCAAGGTCAGTGACGGTGTATCCAAGTGCATCTCCTATTTTCGCTTATGTAGACACAGCTCACAGCTCAGTATGCACAAAAAGGCTCTGTTGAAGAAGAATATAAATTGGATGTGTGTGATGATTAATCATTGTCTTGGCAAGTCGCATAACCTTTAAACAGCTGTGCCAATCACAGTGGTGCATGAGGAAAATGGCTCACCAAATGGAGAGGAAAAGTCCAAGGAGGAATACATGCACTGCGCAGGAGGTTTAGAGTCGTAACATGCAAACATATGACATTACAAATATTGCACTTTGCCAAAGGCCCAACATATATGCCCTTTTAACTTGAATTTACATTGTGTTCTGTTTTTCCTCACAGTGAGCCACTACCATTATCACTATTACATGTTCATTCAGTGACTCTGATACTGGCAATATTAAAATGAGTCTTAAATAGGTTGCCTTTAGTCATGGTAAAAAGATAAATGATGTTGAATTGTGTAAAAAAATGGCTATATTTACATACAAATCATCAAAATAGTGTTTGCTGTGTGGCATTAAGCATTATTCTTTGGCAGATGCTATTAGCAACCAGGTGTCTGTAGCCAATGTGGCTATTTACACCCAAGTGAATAATCCCGGGCATCCTAGCAACATCACAATATGGCGTCAACGCAAACGAGTCTGTTCAGCTATTTTGGTGAAGTGTCAGGACACAGTAGACATTTAGGAGTTTTATACATCCTATACAGATAGAGCAGGTCATCCGCTAATTGGAAGATTCGCGTTTCGATTAGCATGTCGAAGTATCCTTGAGCAAGATACTGAACCCCAAATTTCTCCCGATGGCTGTTCTATCAGTGTGTGAGTGTGTTAAAAATGAAGTAGCAGGTGGCACCTTGTATGCTAACTTCGGCCACCAGTGTGTGAATGGGTGAAAGCGCTTTGAGTGGTCAGATGACTAGGAAGGCACTATACGATTTCAGGTCCATTTACCATTTACCAAAACTGAAAATAATAAGTCAACTAAGTCTAAAAATAATAAGCCAACTTTGGCATACATCGCACTCAAACCCCAGTCTACTGTGTGAAAGTCCTGTACTTGACCAATTCATCCACCATGTCTTACCACTTGTCTCCAGGAATATTGGCTAGTACTTGCCCTAATGATGACTGCTTTGCCTCAATCCTAACCGCATCTGACCTGTACATGACTCTCACTGCAGCCTGTTCTTTTATTTCCCGAAAATGTTGGCGTGCAACCTCGTGCAGATGTGATAAAGGGGGAAATATAGTGAGTGCTGGATGGAACGGTGAATGACAACAACCCCACCCAAATTTAAAGAGTACCGCCTGCAGTGGAAACGCTAAGCAGACCGAGGGTCTAGGTACCATGTCCTAAGGTTACTTGTAGTACCACAAGTAACACCACACCGAAAGTGTTCGGTGGAAAAGGGGCTTAAGTAATGTCATGAAAATTCATAAAACTAGCCCTTGTCCTCTGACATCTATTCTCAGCACTTTAAAGAGCTGTTTTTCACGAACACTTTCGCTTCTACTGTCACATCTCCTCCCACCTTTGCACCTGTCGCATTACTCCAAGAGCAAAAATACCCAAAGCATCGGCAAAGAACAATTCCAGGTTAGAAAATTACCAATGGAAAATGGTGTCTGCACTACCTATAAAAATACAGCTCCATATATCAAACAAATGGCAGAACTTTGGTTGAGTGAGGCTGATTTAGCTCAATTAGATGACTTCTGCTTTAGGTCGAACACTTGCTGTTTGATGGCAGGTGAAAGTATCAAGAGAGAAAAACTATCACATGAGATAAAGTGGCAAAAGGCTCTACATTTCCACAAAAAAAAAAAAAAAAGTTCTGACCAGCGGATGTGTTGGCAGAGAGAGAAGCGTCAGAATTGAAAAATCAAAGGAGATCAGCAGTATGTGAATCTGTCTAACTATGAGTGTGTGCTCAAATGAAGTGCACAAATGAGCGTGTGTCGTCGCAGTTAGCTAATGAGTATCAAATCACCAGAGAGAGACTTACATTGTTCATGTACTCGCTCAACAGGTCTTGAAGGGCCTGTCGAACAGCGTTGCACTCGGCCACGATGCGTTCACGGCGGTCGTCGCGTGTGCACGAGGAGTCGGCCATTAGCGCGGCACCACTGATGATGCTCTCCAGGCGCTCCTCCAGAGAGGGCCGGAAACGAGCCTCGCTGAATGTCAGAGGGTCCAGGATGATCTTGTTCTGTAGGGCAAAAAGACGAGTAGAAGGTCAGGACAGTGATACAGGCCCATCTGGGATAAAGCAGAGAGGACGTTAATGGGACACTGTGATGAGCTGCAATTCAGATTTCATCATAGGCTTTAAACAAGAGTTACAGTATCCCAATGACACAAGACAGCAGCATTTGTCTGGGGGAGTATTTCTGATAACAGATCAACAGCACTATCAGCTGACCACATAAAAAACACGCCAGGAGGCTGCTAACCAGCTGGTGAACTAGTTAAAGGCTTTAACGAGCGTACCAGAAAAGTAGGGCAATGTTCCTCTATGTGCATAAATAATTAAGTTTTAATTCAAAGGCAGGTATGAAGCACATGGAGAAAAATAGACAAGATTTTGATACAGAATGAAACCCAATGATTACACGAGTGATAAAAACAAACACTGTATCGGTTATCATTAAGGTTTGGAACCAACTCAGACTTCTGCTTTAAAAAAGAGAGCTTTGAAAGATTGAGTGAGACATTTCAAGCTGCATCCCTCTCCCTCTAAAGGGATAAAGTGTGTTGTAATAAATCCCTTCAAGGAGAAAATGGAAGTCAATCTAAAAAGCACCTCCTTGTTAAAAACACACAACTAAATCACTTTTTCCCCCAATCTTCAAATTCTAATTAAAAATATAAACATCCATCTCAGACGTGCACATTATTCTATAACAGAGTTACACTCGTTTAAAGAACATAAAATGCTTCCACAGGGTTTTAATAACTTCGAAAACAGGAGTTGAATATTCACTAAGGTTTGTTTACAAATTTATTAAGATGTATGCTAATTGTTGCGCTGAATGAGGCTGAAACACCACAACAACAATCAGCTGCAATGAGGACAGGCAAAACCAGGGGTGCATAAAAAAGGTTGAACATTGTGTAGCTTGAATTGGGGATACCATATTTAAAATTGTACTCCACACTCCAGAGCACTAAGTTAATACACACACCCTATATTGTTAGATGGATCTCTGCAGTAACGACCTATTCAAATGTGGCCCTCACAACAGTCTGTGACATGACGGTGTTAGGAGGCAAGGCCATGCTGCACTTGGTAGCTCAAATCAACACTCTGCCTCAGGCTGTTGAGGAGATGGGACATGTTTCAGAATTCAGAAAGTATTGTGCATAGCTTTTAGAAAAACATACGGCCATTGGTTTTCAGCTGTGAGGATAAATGCAGTAGAGATGTGTGTGAGCAACAGCTCACATTGACAAGGTGGAAGCACAGTGCTAATGACTTTTATTTGTAACATAGGTGCAGGTATCATCGATGCAAAGTGAAAACATTGAAGTTCTGTGTCTCAGGCAGATAATGGCAAGCAGACAAGAAAAGACGAAAGGCATAATGTTTATTCAGGAATAAATCAGCAGTGGTTTTCAGAGAAAATACGTACCATTCAATTTCAATGAGTAAAAAACACCATTAAAACATACGTGCCTGTTCCGACACCTAACTCTTCGAACATCTCGCTGTGGCACCATTAGCTGCTTTGTATCAACAATGTTAGGCTAAAATTAGCCTGAAATTCAACTGTGTTGTTCTGTCTGTTCTAAACCAAAGGTGAGTTAGAAAAAGTTTAAATAACCATGTGACCTGTTAAGCTATGGGTAAAGGGAAAGTTTGCTAGCCACTACCCTATTTTATGCAATGTTAAGTCCCTTTCCAACGGCACAAAAACCCCCACTAACACTGCTAACATCTGGCTTTTGTATTTAACGGGAAAGGTTACAATTGGCACTGACTCCTGAGACAAATCGATAGTGATGGAAATACAACATATACAACAAGCTTTGCTGGTGCGACGACACGCCATGTAGATGACACTAAGTTTGAAAGAGAGACTGAATAAGTAAAGGATATGAAAAGGAAGAAACCACTGTAACATTTTCACTAGCCTCCATGCTGCTTTCTGCTGTTTACTAACCTGCTTTCCGGCCTGTCCTTGACAATGAATGGGACACACTAGTTAAAAGAAAAAACCCAGAAAGGCAAACCTGTCTACAGCAGAGCCAGGTACACGGCTCTGGTCTACTGGCAATGTGAAAGCAGTATGTCGCCTTTTTACTAATGGGTCTTCCGAGAAAGAAGAAAAACACATACACGAGGTAAATAAATTATAGCCGCATTACGTAACAGAGCTATCCCTGTTACAAACACGCCCCCTGAGGCTGCAGCAGTATAAATAGAGGGAATCGCCTTGTTGTTTACAAATACTTCAAGGCAGAGTTTAGCTTTATATACATATATGTATATGTATATATATATATATATATATATATATTACATTTTTCACGTCACTATATCACCCTTTAGACTAATCTGATGTTTGTAAAGTCTACTGTATAAACACAATGATTGAACAAACATTACTATTTCTGTGTGCAAGTTTTGTAATTTATAACATGGTTATCGTAGATTAGCTGGGCTAACCGTTAGCTGTTAGCCGTTAGCGGTGTCTGTAATAACTCAATAAACGGTCCGTGAAAAAAATATTTTTTCCATCGGATGTCTTAGTTACAACATGATTGAGCTAGCAAAGCAGTTTTGTATTGCTATGTGTGGTATTTATTCAGTTTTGGGAAATCACAATGTGTAGAGAGCATCAGTGGCTGCAGCTGACAGGGACAGCTAACAGCAGCAGCAAAGCTAACATCAGGACGTCATCTGTTAAAAGCCTCCCGTTGTCGGATATGACATGAAACTACTCCAGTTAGCTCAATCATGTTGTAACTAAGACATCCGCTAGAAAAAATATTTTCAGTCAGTGGAGCCGAACCGACACTCTCCCTCCCTGGATTACATCCTCCCGTTCCGCCGACTGCAGGTGTGGGGCTACGTCCTTGTACAGTACACGGAGGCAGCTTCCCTCCCTGGACTGGAGACAAGAGGCTGCAGCCATACCCCTCCGGACACGCCCCCAGCGTTTCACAGCAGAGAGATCTTTCAAATTTGGCTCAGTGATTAATGACACATATTTCTGTGATGTGACAAACTTATAACAGACATTTTTTGCTGCTTTACACAGACTTTAAAGGTTTCAGTTATATACAATTATTTATGTGCTGTTTTTATCCTTGGCGGCTAAAAGCTAAAAAGAAAGAGGTGGTAGCTTCCTCATTACCAGCTGTGTTAAATGGGCTTATGATATTGGCTCATGTTGACTGCATGCCCCTAAACTGAATTAAATAACAGCAGATAAAGCCAGAACTGGCGCTGGATTAGAATTTGCTGATTTGCATTTTTGTTGAGGTATTTTTAGCATATGGTGTTATCTATTTATCTTTTTGTGTTTCTTACTGCTACGTTGGGCATAATGTTGATTTGTCTAAATACTATGTTGTTTATTGTATGAGTGTAGGGTCCATGACAAATTAATCTTGATCTTGATCTTGATCTTGAATTGAATCAAAGTCCTATCATGGCAGACTTTATATCGGCATATATAGTATAGTTTTCTGAATAATTGATTTCATGATGAAACTAGAGATTCACACCCCTAGCAAGGTATAGTCACCTTGCATTCTGTGCAAAATGTTAATCCAGTAACATCTGAAAACATTACCCACGGGGACAAAACACAAGTAGGGTAGCAATGGAATGAGACTTTTTATAGTATGATAACTGTATCAGAAAATATCAGCAGGGTGCACAGTATTACACAATTACCATTACCAATATCAGGTACAATGTTCCTCAAAGGAGTGAAAACGAAGGGGTATTTTTTGGCTGACAGGCAAATGTATATGTTATGATAACCATTGACTTTCATGCCATGGTATACCTTGAAAACGGTATACCGCTGCAACCCTAGACACAAGGAATAAAAGGCAGGTGGTGGTGGAAGGTAGCAGCATTTCTTTGTATGAATAATTTGTTACAGTAGCTCCTATTGTCTCTTTTCACTTAGATTCTCATCTCACCTCGAGGCAAATGTCTTTGTACATATGATTATATGATTCTACCGATGTAGTACTGTATAGAGAACAATATGACTTAACTTTACACATATGTATTTATATTCCTACACCTCTCCAACAGTAATGTCAATAATGTGGTAATAAAGCCATTAATTTTAATGTTGACTCATCTTGTTTTGCACAGTTCGGAGAGATAGGAATAACCACGGATCAGTGAATAGAGACACAAATTCATGAAGCAGAACAACAACATGTGCTTTGCAATTTACAGCAGAGTGTTTTATCATATCCCCATCCCACCTATTCACAGGGGAACATTTACCTAATAGCAATTCCAGCTTAGTCTTTCTTTCCTAGGGTTCAACACAACCAATTAAATAAAAAGCTTCTTTAGCTCCAGCACCCGGCTCGACCAAAGTTGCATTTTAGTGTCATCTACGCTGTAAATAAACTAAACATTCAGAGATAACAGAGGAGACGTGGCTCAGCGGCATACATGACGAGTTCTGCGAGCGTTGGGTAACAGTACGGAGCAAAGGTGCAGTGTTTGGTCTCTCCTCAGCCAGTCTAGTCCTGGGGCAGGATGACAGACTGTCAAATGATGCATAATAACATGTAAGGTAAGAGAGAGCAAGCACCAAGCATAACCTACTTTTCATCCGCAGCTGGCAGGAAAGAGCAGTAAATACAAGATTTTGCAGTTAGAAAAAAGAGGAGAAAAAAGAAAAAGGAAGAGAGAGTTTGGGGCTACACAAATTAAATAAAAACAGCAAGATCGGAGGGAGAGATATCCGAGAGAAAACGCAGAAAAGAAACGCAAAAAGGAAGGAAGAGATAAATATAGAACAGGAAAAAAGTCTAAGATAAAGATAGTCAATAGTGGTTCAGCATAAAAGAAAAGGAATCTGATGAGCTGGCCTCTAACGAGCAAGATCCCCAATAACCTTATAAGCTCATGACATTATTTACACCGAGTTTTAACAATGTTCTTGTACCTGTTAATTTCCTCAAGATATCATCTCAGAAGTGTGTACTCACATTAAAATCCATCCATTCATCACCTCTAGTTTATAATTCATAGAAACCTTTACAGTTATTTCTGCTTCATGGTACAGCAGGAATAGAGTCATTTAGACAAAATGATTATTGATTCAATTTTTGTCTTAAAGCCCACCTACGCCAACATTAGCAAACAGGTGGTTGATTTATGTGTCTTTCTTCCTACCTGCCCTGCAAACAACATCTTTAATGTTTTTACATTATACTTCTACAGGTGTTGAATAAAGGTAAAGCAAGCAGCAAAATATTGATATGAAAATATATTGTATCACTTCCTCTTGCAATCCACTACTTCTCATACGCCATTTATTTAGTGCAGTCCACTATTTATTTTACATGTACTACAGCTTAACACAAGCCAATTTTCACACTATGTATTTCCGATTTTATAAATGATTATGTTGTCTGTTTGTTGTCATATTTTTACTTGCTTGTTTTATTTTATTATTATTAGTTGGCACCTGATCAGATGCAGCACTCCTAATCCCGCTGTATATTCTTTGCACAATGACATTAAGGTTTTCTATCCTATAGCGGTCAGTTAGATAGGTTGGCACTTAAGATTATTTTGTTTTTTTAAAACATACAGGTGCTATAAATGAACTTCCCCTGCCAATCTGACTAAACATCACTACTTCATGACTCCTCATGATGGCGCTTATCAAATGAATGAGGGTAAAGTGAAGGGATATTAACTAATGCAGGAGATGGGGGGATGGTGGACCAACAAATTCTCACTCCAACCTTGTCACATACTGACGTTTGGTCATGGACTTTCCACGTCCTGACATGATGTGAAAAGTACCCTGGGTGCGTTGGTTGTTGACGTTCTTGGACGTCATGGCAAGTTCTGCCTGTTACACGTATTGACAAAATGCACTTCCGTTCCGGCTACAAACCCTGTGTGGGCGGAAACCCTTGCAGAGTTGTACGGGTCACATGAGCTCTTAGTTTCAGAGTTGTTAAGGTCACAATGTGAGTCATTGACCCACCTGGCCACCACGTGAGTCGTTAGGGTCAGGTGGGACCAGGGGTGAATTGGTGTGAAGTCGTCTGGGCAGGGATCCCAGGACTGCATTGTAGGTGGGGGATAAGTAGTGCCGTAAGCCACCCCCTCTGGTGGTTGGGTTTAGGAAAAAAGAACGGGGTTTGGCTTTAGAATCTCCCGGGACGCGAACGCCTTTTTACCGGGTGAAGGTCGATGTTTGTTAGACTCATCCGCCACCCCTCCTTCCCACCCTACTCAGACTTTTGCCCCTGTATTTTCGATCTTGTGCCGCCACGTTTCCCCCCGACCTAACCGGGTGCAGTAACCGGCCGCACATAATGCTGTCGTTAAAGGACAGCCTTTTTTGTAGGTGTCTGACGCCTCAAGTCACTGCCCAAGCGCCATACTTCGAAAACGAAAACTTCGTGAGATCGGGTTCGGTAGACAGGATGAGGGGGAGACAAATCAGAAAGGCACCGTCATCTTTCAGTTTAAGAGTCTGGGCCCACTTTGGTTTTTACAACACAGATTAGACAAACAAAATCTATGAAGACTAGACAAAATGCAAGAACTGTCTCATGACAGTAAAGTACACAGGTTACATGTGTGTGTGCTAAAGAGGCACCAAACTATGACTCCCCTTTCTGTCAGACCACACTTTTTGGACATTGTTTCATCTCAGTTGTCAAATCCTGTGAAAATGACACAACAATTCATTGTACATAATTCCTGATTTTTGTCTTTTTAGCAGTATTTTTGTCTTCCTCAGTTACACAGACATCGTCTTATATCCTGGACAACTGTCCTGCAATGTATCAAGAATCACTGTTTTGTGATACCATCATCATCATCATCATCATCATGGGCATCGTATCGTCATTGTATTGTATTGTATTGTAAGTTACTCTATGATCCCCACCCCTATAGATGAGACAAAGCTAGCTGCTTCCACTTTAATGCTTAGTGGCTCAGATTATCTCTGTACCGGAAGAGGTGAAATCCGTAGTGATCTTATCAACTGACTTTGATTAGGAGACAAAATAAATCTTGGTTCTAAGTAATGTATTTTTGCAGGAAAAACAGCTTTGACATTCACTCTCACCAGTATCACACTCTGATATAGAGCATCCGGTCCATTTCCATTATCAAATAAACAACTTACTAATAGTGAGACATCAGTTCCATTTACATCACTCAATGCAATCTGCATGTCCCAGTGTCTTCAACAGAGCAAATAAGAAAAGACAATTTAATCAGACTGTGGTCAAGTTTTCTTTTTAAATGGCAACAACTGCTTATCATCTTGTTCCTTTTCTCATAAATGCCATTGTTTTTCAGTATAACAGGATAGTTTTCTTATAATCCAATAGATCAAATAATGAAATAGTATGTCATAATTAACCCTTTGAAACCGAGAGCGACATTACTTTTCTTCAAAAATATGGTAATGAACAAACTTGGTAAGAAATGTCCCACAAATTGCAAAAAATATTTTTTTTTAAAAAATAGGGAAAAAAGCAAGGGAAAAACTATATTTAAAATTAAAAATTAGTATACATTTTAAAATCATGTGATATAATTATTATAACTCTTAAGCACTTTTTCCAGGCCATTCTTTGTTTTGTTTGTCTTAAAGTTTGTTTTTTATTTTTTTTGTCTTGTTTTTAATTCTCTATTTTTAGTAATTTCTTGCTTAATTTTTGGGTCATTTCCTCTTTCGTTGCTAATTGCCTTCTTCCTTCTTGAGTGCTAAATTCTAACTATAATATATGGATGTCATAAACACAAGAACCTTTCGGGGAAGGCAAAACATCTCCATATAAGACACAAAAATACCTGAATTATGTGAAAATGCACAGAACGGCTGCACAAAAAAATCCCCACTGGGTAGTTTCCATTAAGCTGATCCACTTTGAAACAGACAAAAAAAGATCCTGTTCCTCGTCTTCCCTTGTTGTGAAATGGCTATCCTTATGACTTCTATATGAGAAATTAGAGCTATAAGAAGGCGAAAAAGGAAAACAACAAAGCTCAATACACTACGGAGCCTCAACGTGGAAAGATGCAAAGAAGAAAAGAACATGAAGGGAAACTGAGAACATCCTTTACCCAATTGTTATTCCACACAGGATGTCAGGTTGCAATTATCACTGGGAGCTGGGAATAGGCAGAGTTGAAAGAGTAGCAAATGTCGGGTTGACAAAGGCTGAGAGGTTTTCAAAGTAATTGGCAAAGGCTCAAGTCATCCTCCAAGAAGCTCACTAATGTGACTCATAGTGTCGGTTTCGTCAAAGTGCTTCATATATTTTGGGGACTTTTGTTATGTGTGAACCTCATTTTTGATTGATTATTTTGTTGTTTGCTTAAAAGGCCCAAATTAGCCTGCGTTAGTGAGAAGTATCCCTGACAAGTGCACACAGTGAATGATGTCACAATCAAATCCAAAGCTTTCCTACGACAACCTTGTGTTTCAATATACTGTGGCCCTTCACAGCGAATTCTTCCTCCGTACATCATTCATTCATAAATGCTCTTTACAAACAGGATATTCCATGCTGCAAGACTAAAATGATATTTGACAAATTTATATCATGAATTTTTATTTCCACTTCTTCCCCTTCTCTGGAAGTTCACAGAGCAGAGTCAGCTTCTGAGCGCTGTGACTGGTGAATGGGGATTTGCTGTAGTGTTCCAGGATAATTCAGCAGAGCATACTTGCTGACACTGAATTTTGAAGCCTTTCAATGCGGCATGTCAAAATCTTAAAACGTTCCATTCAATTCCTTGAAGAAAAGAGTAAATTTATATTAGCATAGTGCCAGGTCAAATGTACTCTTTGCTTTTTATTAATGCCCTGTGCAGCCACCTGAAATGTACTCCAACAAAATGATTATGGTACAAAAAAAACGGTCATTTGTTTGCACGTTTTACCTCCTAACTTATCTTTATATTGGAGTGTGGAGGGTTCGAAAAAGATGTACTGTAGTTTTAAGCTAGGTTGTATGCACAGAGCAGTTAGACAGATCTTACCTGCAGGCTCATGAAAGAGTTAACTTTTTTTCCTTCCCTCATTTCTAGGTCACGCTTCAAGCCTTTAATTCAATGTGAATGTTGATTTTGACAGTGTATCAGAGCCACAGGCAACCTTATGTTTGCCCCACAAAGGGTGAGGTTATTAGTTTGACCCCACTTTAGGGCATCAACCAGTGAGACAGGGCACATGTCACATCATCCTATGTCAAACGCGCCTTCCAGGACCTCCCAATATTTGATGACAACTATTTTGTCTAAGAGGGTAGTTCAACAAAGTCTTGAACGAACCACTGTATCGCCTCTGGTGGCCCCGATCCAGGGTTCAAGGGCTTTTTGGTTGTGACTAATACGCTGTTTGACAAAGCTCTGCCCACACTGGCCCAGAAGGGGCATTAGTCATAACCCGCTCTCTGATTGATTAACCTTAATGAAGAGCGCCTGACTCAGGGTTAGGCTTTGGCCTTCTATTGTCACACAGTAGAAGGCGACTTAAACAGCTTTGAAAAGGCCAGTTTGTGTGGGTGTGGTAAATAACAGCGAATTAGTTCAGTCACTTTAAAACTACTCATCAATTAGAGATTAGAGAAAAAAAGTTAACTCTACCAATGAATGTATGCATGTGAGTTTACTAATGTTCGTGATGGTGTGACTGATGACATTAAATCTTGGCACACACAGTAACATCCTCACGCTATCCCATCAGTGTTTCTGCTTGATGGAGCCTTCCAGAAGTTAAGGCAGGCCCAGAAGTCGTCTAAGTTTCACACTTGTCCAATCATCTTCTATCTCTAACATGAGTAGGTCCAAACAGACATTTGGCATTCACTCTATTTGCATATACCAATGCCGAGCCCTGCATCCTCACTGCTACACCACTGTTCGCCTGCAGCAATTCAGCTCCCTGCACCTCGACAGCTTTGTCCTCAAATGGAGGGGTGGGCATCTGTTGCCCAATTTTTCTAACCTTCAAAACCAACAATCCAAAAGTTACCCTCGCAGCAATTGGCCAGCTGTGCATCAGTGAGAATGTAGGCGAAGCTCCAAGCACTGATACAGTGTGTGTGGAGTTTTCCACAAACCTCTGCTCCACATTTTGAAATCAGAGCTGCAGTGCTGCAGTACACACCAGGAAATGAGTGTACATGTGTGCTTTAATATCAGGCCTGCAAACTGAGAGGAAAAGCGGTGACAATTCAGAGAAAAGGACTGAATGTACTGCTTTCATTGAGTCGCAACTGCCACTGGAACAAACAAAGTAGCTGTAAAGAAACTACATACTACATGTTACTAACTACAAGTTAGCGTATGATGTTAATACAGGTGATATTTTTCGAACAAAATTTACACTGCAAGTAAAAAAACACACAGATTTTTCTCAAAATTTGCTCGCATCAGCTTTGATTTGAAAGCTTGATTCAGACGAATTCTTTCGTGCTTTTAACTGTTACAAAATAGGCAAGACTTACACTTACTTACAGCTATTACGGTACGTTGACCCCAGCAACATTTCAAGTTACAGCAAATAAAAATGTTTTTTATACAAAAATGAGGTCAAGCAGGGTCCTGCCTTAAGTGCAATGTGTCTGGCCGGGCAGAGTGGACTGTGAATAAAAAACTCTTTGCATCTTTGGCAGCTTGTATGGTAGCCATGGTCACCACTATGCATGAGTGAATGGGGTGAATGGTGCCTGTAGTGTCAAGCACTTTGAGTCATCGCTAAGACAAGGAGAGTGCAAGAAATGCAGTCTATTTACTATGTATACAAATCAAGAAGGTGCCAAAATTTCATTCAAAGAAGCCAATTTTGCCAAAAGAAGACAAGTTTGCAGCGATGACTATGGTGTGGCTTGTTTATTGATGTCTTCTACCAACATATACTTTGCCACTTAAAAAAAAAAACATCACCATGACAATCAGGATCTGGGCCGGTCAATAACATAAACTTATCTTGATATCATAAGTGTGTTCCTGTGACTTGAGTATAATACAACTGCCTGCAAACCAAATTTCCTTTGGGATAGTCATATGGAACTTGGCTTATTGGCCTTTAGTCTTAGTAAGGTACCATAACCTCGAAAGATAAAAAAGTAATATATGCACATGTATCCTAACCTATGGCAATCCATCCATCCATTTATCTATTCACCAGGTAGACCTCCTGGAGCATACTAAATATTTCAAGCTTGAGCTTTTATCATGTCTTTATACTGTAAAGAAAGCTAAACTGGGTAGCGCTGAATCTTTTATATGCAAAAACAGTAGGACATCTGAGTAAATAGACCTCAGTACATCTGATCCTGAAACCGTGCTGAATGTTTCATAAAATACTATAGAGGGGGGAAAGTAAAAGGTACATTTTAGCACGTGGATGGTGAAAAGTACTTTCGGTAAGCCTAATGGATCAACAGTTACAATGAGAAAACAACAAAACCACAAATTCATGTTTCAGCACTTTGACACATCTCCTCAAAGAGAGCACTGTCCGTCTCAAATTGTTTCTTTGACTCCAAATGTGGAAAAATAAAGGTTTGGTTAATTAGTATAGTAAGACCACAAATTGTTTGGCCCACCAAACTGTGTGTAATTTTGTTCAATCAAAAAAGGGAAAAAAAAGCCATACTAAGTGGATTGCGACTCAGACATGGTGGTGCAAAAATTGGAGGCAACTCAACCCCAGATTAGCTACCAACAGCGTCTAACGCTGGAGTCCACTGTATTGGTCACAATGTATTACCCTTAGTTAGCTTTTTCCTACGTTAAACTGTGCAGTTCAAAGATTGAAACAAAAAATACAGGTTTTAGAATTTGTCACTCAAACCAAAGTACAGCGATAGTTTAGCCATGCCCACTGAATATAGCAAACTCAATGGCAATACTGCGTCCAAAGAGAATATTACAACTAAACATAAACTACTATCTGATGTGGTAAATGTTTGACAGCAGCAGTAGTCCGATGCTGATTTGTAACAATAACATAACAAATTGTTGGGATTTTATTGATCTTGTAAAACAATATTTAAAATTTGTATCGAAAGAAGTCACAACTTTTTCATTCCCAGGTCGTCAAATACTGAAGCTCCGTCACACCCCGTAGCATCCCACAGCAATGCAGAGGTCACCCTTTAGTGTATCTTTGTGATGCGTTGACGTAACGTTACATCAAAACAACAACGAATTTTGGTTTTACATGTGACACAAACAGTCTCCTGGGTAAAAGTCCAGTTATGTTCTACCTATCCACCTCCCATCCTATGTGGATTTTTTCGCTCCTTACGCCCAGTTCAGACCACAGATTTGCAATAAGTCGAAACCTTTTTAGAATGATGAAGAGAAAGGCTGCAGCGATGTGAACTAGCCGGTCTGAGCTCAGCTCAATCCAGCTGATGGTGTCATCAGCAAATCAGCTGGTTAAATCACCGGCAGCTGGTTTTACAACACAAAGCATGTCACTTGTTGCGACAGCCAATCCAGCTTGTACTGAAGCCCACTGGTCAAGTCACAATGACCTCAAATGGTGTGTTCACATGCTGCAACAGGTGCTCTGTCCCCGTCGAGCCCTCTGTTTCTGTCCTTACGGTGTGCCGGTGTCTGACGTTGGGTCACTGCTGATGCTCGCTGTTTGTGCTTATGCCCCCTCATACACACACACATTTTCACTGACTGACTAATTGACACTGGTTATTTATATTATGAATCCAGTCCATCTGGTGCTGGTTTTGTTTATGTTTTTCATTGTTTTATCACTAGTGCAAATGAACCTGTAGCCAGTATCTCACTATCAGTATCCTCATCCATACTTTAAGAAGCTACAAATTGTACTCAGCCACAAAATCAACCTGAAAAGCTGGAAATCAGAACGGACGTACAGAGAGTTGTTGCATAGAGATGATCCAACAGCTCATCTAGTTGCATTGGTGCGAAGCAGCAGGTTTTTAGAACATTGCAGAACAGCGCATTGCAAGTAGCTGCCTGTTTCAACTTGTCTCATTGTGAATCTTTGGTCCAAACTGGGTCAGTTGATGCCAGCATCAAGCATCGGTTCACAGTGGACTTAGCTGAAAGCCTGGTGCATTTTAGAGAGATGCCAAAAGGTGCCTTTGGCTTTAATATCACACATCGAGGGGCATGATACTGTGTCTGTATTTGATGATTTGGGAATGACAACAGACTAAAGTAGCTCAAATTACAGATCTGGCAATGATGTCACATTGACTTAAGTTTGTTGTTAATTATTTAAATCAAGATAATTTAAGAGAACTAATATGAGCAAAAGTCCATTGGGGTGTAAAAATATGAGCCCAGATAGCACAAATGTATTCTCTTCCAAGCTGTTCATTGGTAGACAGTGCAGCAGCTCCTAGAAAATATGAACCTTTCCTCTTGAAAAAGATGTTCATGACTGTAATTGTCTTCCAGTGGCCACTAGAGGACTGTATGAATTATTAAGTTAAGTGGTATTGTCCTTTTTGTTGCAGCTACATGTTGTGTAGTAAGCATACGATGCTATAAAATATAGCATGTCCTCTGAAGGGTAAAAATACCACTCAAATATCACATTAAAGCGTTCTTAAATAATTGATAAAGAAAAGAAAAAGAGGGAGAATTGGAGCAGAGAAAGTAAAAAGACACATGAATTGGTAAAATTGTGTAACCAGCAGGATATCGAGCTAAAAGTGCACCATTCCTAAAATAGTGAGTGCATGCCCCATTGAGCTCACTTCGTTGGGTTTGAATACATTTTCATAATAAAGGCCTACAACTATCTCCCATAAAACATGTGCGTAGACACATGCTTGCTGAAGCTTAGTTGAAACATAAACAAGACTGGAATTACTGTACACATGTTAATTAGAACTGCACTTTGAACAAAGACAAAAGCCATCCCAACTGCAAACAGGGACGTATTCAGTCAACAATCCGACTCTATTCTCCAGATGTCTTCGCTGTGTTTGAGGAATTATACAGTATATGAATATTTTGGAGCAGTGTTGTTTATTTGGAAATGAGGTGAAAGAGAGGGGAAAAGTAGAAAAAAGCTGAACAGATCTACAGAAAAAAGGAGCAGCCGCGCAAAACATACTGAATAGTTTTCCATTGCAAATGAAGCACGTTGACGCACGCAGTCAAAAGTGAGACGAATCCCAGTGGTCAGGACATCTTGATTAATGATTGAACATATATCCTGCTGGTTTGATTATGTCAAGCTTGCCTGTGACCTGTCTCGTGTAGGTTATACCTAAGGGGAGACATCAAGGTTCTGCATATAATCAACTTGATTAGGGGGAAAAGAAATAACAACTTTCAGTATAATCAACATTTTACATAACATCAACAAATTTAGTTCTCTGTGGGCATTGCTCCCTTAAAATATGCCTCAAACTCATAATCAAATGCACGTTGTTTGAATGTTTATATCATTCGAGACGTCAACACTCCCTCGTCGGTAACACTATGCCTGTCTCATTCCCCTCGTCCCCGTGGGTTCGCGCTGCTTGACATCTCATTGCTTTTCTGTTTTTTGATACGTTTGCTCAAGAAGTGAGACACTGATGAGAGACAAAATGACGACCCAACTCGCAGCAGGAGAGCATGCCTTTTTTTTTTTGCTGTTGTTTCCTCTCGCCTGGCTCAGACATATCTGCCATGTCATGTCTAGAAACAGAGCTCAGAAAGTGACTCCATCCCTTGTCTGTATCAATGCTTTGTAACCATGACAACCTCTGAAACACACTCATGAAAGAGTTAGACAAAAGCTGCTGTTTTGTTCTTTTGTTTTTTTCTCTTCCCCGGCACACTTAAGTACTGACTGAAGGTCAGCCGTCTTTGAACAAATAAATGGTTGTGCTTTATGATGAGTAGCACATGGGACCTGAAAAGGCAATCAGCGAGACAATGTACTCTAAACTAATGTGATCCTCGGCAGCAATGCTCATGATACTGAAGGTATCATATTACTTGTATTCAAAACTGTGCAGGTTAAATTATGAGTGTGTGCCCGGATGTTTATTAATGTAGCAGATGCACATAGACAGAGTCATAAATCATACGGTACAGTAGCATAATAAGGCCAACAAGGCTCCTTGCCTGCCCAGGTAATGGTAGCTGGAGCAGTGCCCAGTCTCTCTGGCATTAGATTGTCAGCGTGGACACACAGTAAGCTGCAGGGGAGCTTTGGGTGGGGGTGGTTTTGGGTAGGAAACAGGGCCTGGCACGACACACTAGACAGCCTCCAATATTTCACTGTATCAGGTGATGGCACGGGGATATTGGAAGTTTTCCTTTGACCCTTTGATCTCAATAACACTCCACGAAAAAATAAGCATTTCGTTTAAAATGGCAGCTGTGACATATTCAAGATTTATAACAGGATGGTCTTTGGTTTCCTGCCACGCATATTTACTCGAAAATACTTTTTTGGTTTATTAAATTAAGCATTACATTTTGAGAAACAACACTCACCTCTACTCCAATATGACAAATTGCTCTTAAGCCCCCCCCCCCCCATGAAGCCATTAAGGCCGGCGAGCAAACTGCATGTCATATGAAGCTTTTACTGCAAGTTCAAGCAGCAAGACAATTATTCTAATTTCCCACTCACACCCGGTCTGAGCTTTTTAGTTATTATCCAATGAACTCGCAGGTTTATGTTCATGAGGCTGTCTGTCAACCTGCGATATCATCCTGCCAAGGGGCATTTAACTACATCACCTGTTGAATATCTTTGCTGACATTTAAATGTATGTCATTTTCACCCTCCATCATCACCGCCACCTTCGTCAAAGACTTATATATGGCTCCCTGGGGGGATCGCTGAAATGGCCGAAATTTATAGGACCTTACCCCCATTCACACTGATTAAACACCGGGTCAATGCCAAAGATCTTTAAAATACTTAACTTATTAAAATGTCATTTACAAACTACTTAATTAATTAAGGATCACGGTATAATGTCAAAACAGCGACAAACAGCGTTGACAGTCAAACTGCAAACGGTCACAAGGTCACTGAGTTCACTTAGCGGTATGCAGGTTTCAGTGTGCTTTACTTAATGAGCCCATCTAATGGCAATCAGCAGTGTTGTTATGATCCTGCAGGTGCCAACCAAGCAGGAGCAAGTCCTACAGATGGTCATTTGACAGCATGTGTCCAGTTGTTTAAAAGAGGACACGTACTGGGGGTCATCAGCAAAGGCACACCTGCCATCTCCCTCACAAATCTCATTTGATGTGTTCGGGAGATAGGTGGAATCAATGTTGCTGGAAGTCAGTCTGTTCCACTATACCTGGGAGTGCGGTTAATAAGGAGATAATGACGTCTTGGCAAGTTACAGGAAACAACACGTTCTTCGAAAAAAACATCACAAAAATAGGAACAACTCGCCAAACTGACGTCTGGCGATGTGGGGGGGGATTAATGATGGCAATGCTGGAAAGACTGTCTTTAAATTAAACCAGGCTGCCTGTGCAGTAGAGAGACAAACATACTTAGTGTCACATAACTAGAGAACATGGGGAAAAGGGCTGTGATTTGCTATTGCTCAAGAGGTAGAAAACCTACAACTCTCAGCATGCACTGCACCGCACTGGACCAATAAACTCTCCCGCTGGTGGATGTAACATGGGCTTGTCTGTTTTTCCACAGGAAACAATAGGATGGCTGGCAAGTGACAAACCATCATGAATTACAGTAAAATGGTTAGCTAAATTATGTTTCTGAAAACATTTATGTGAGAAACAGGTAACACAGTAATCTTGGTTTATACCGTAAAACTTCAATTAAAAGCCTTGTCCCTGGTGTGTCCACGCATTTTGACAAATAAAGGCCTGTCTCAATGAAAGGCCTGGTCTTGTGCCAAGCAGTTCATTTTTTTAATAGAGGCTCTTCGAATGTATAAAGCTGGGTTGTTGGCGACCTCAAATTATGTGTCCATTCCTCAATGACCCTGTACGTTATTCATTAGTCCATAAGGGTCCTCGGATCATAGGAATCAAAAGGGTTTTTCATAAAAATTAATCCAAATTGTGAGTATTGTTTAAACAGGCCTACTTTTTGATATGAGTTTGAAAGTCAGGTGCGGGTCTCTCTCTTGATCCACTTCTATACTTTATATTTCCATAGTGGCAGGCATACTAAAATGTGGAAGTACAATCTGTAGTTTGAACAACAGCCCAAGAGCCAGCTGAGAGGTAAACAGGACGATCTGGGCACTGGGAAGATGGAGGAAAGTTCAAAACCGTTAATTTCCACATACAACCCATGTTGTTTTGATACAGAGCTGGCTGAAAATCAGCAAACTATCCCTTTAAGAGCTGATTACATAACTCATAAACGCTCGACTAATTAAGCCAAAGTTCCCCTGTTCAATAACCAATACAATAGAAGTACTTTCCATTTGTTGACCATTTACCAACATTTGAAATTCACTGGGTTTAACTGGCAGTGCACTCCTATAAAAGGAAACAATGGGAATTAAACATAATTTTTATTATGTTCAAATGCTGTATAAAAATTTATTTGCATTTTATTAGAGCAAAAATGCCTCACAGGCATTTACCTGAGTTTCTCTGTGAACACAGATATTTTGTTATGCTCATTATGTAAGCTTATTTTAGATTTTTCAAAGGACAGAAACGTTTAGATCTCACTGTTTTTCATTCTGATGTAGATGCTGAAGTTTTGCTTTTGTTTTGTTTAAAGTTAATCAAGTTGTTGTGGTAGAGAAAGACTTCAGAAATTTACCAAAGCAGGTAATTAATAGATGACTCAAAGAAGACAAAAGGCCCAACGGCAATGCACTGAGACATCTGTACCAATCCCAAGGTTTTATGTCCCTAAGAGACACTCATTGTTGGAAGTAGCAGTGATTATGTTTGCCTTCTAACAGCAGCAAAAAAAACAAAAGCAATGAAGCACAAGGACAACAAGTGCACATCAATCAGTCCTCTGAGATTCTGCAACAGCGCTCGAGGAGAAGAGGCGATTAACTGACCTCTAGCCCAGGTTTAGTGAAGTCTGTGTTACCCATAAGATCTTGTTACAGACTGAAATCTCCTCGCTCTCAGAACCAATCTCTAAATACCTGTGACAGTGGCCTTCACAGTTTAACCAGGGCCAAAATGTCAGTAAGTGAGAGTACTGATAGTGCCATACCTGCCAGCCACCTACTACCTTCACAGTGAGACAGGCGGGAAAAAGAAAAAAAGATAATGTAATATTTCATTTTCTGTTATCTCCTCTTCAGGTGTGACAGATCTTTTTCTCCACCACCTCAAACCCACACGCAAAGAGCACCTGGGTGGCGCATTAAGACTACATATAAAGTGGCGTGTCCCCACAGCGATCCTTTCATATATCTTTATATTACACACATGCAGTTGTCCACTAACGTGACATTACCCTATCAGCCGGCGGGTTTCTCTGTGCTGGTATTAACTCCAGGCTGTGACTGTCTACACTATAATGAGGGGAGCATTAGAGGGGATTGCATGATCTCGGAGTGTAGGGGGATGTGGGGTATAATGTCCCCCCCGCCTCCAGCTGAACACGGCGCATGTAACAGGCAGATGCTGAAGCCTTGCACTCTGGTGATGCACTTATATAGGTGCTTACAGATAGTGGATGACATGGCAGTTTATTCCTGGCTGCGGCCATAAGAGCCAGTGAAGCTGTTGCGACTGCAGAAAGTAATAGCAAAGTTATAGGAACACGTCAAGAAAACTCAAGGAGACCCCGTTTATCAGGGACTACAAACTAACTACCTCTTCACTTCGACAGTAATAGCAACATGCCAAATGATCTCTAAGGTATTAAAAAATACAAGACTTAAAAGAGACATATGCCACAGAGGTTTGGTTGGTAATTATTGCCGTCGTGGCTCACATGCTAATCCCCATTTATTAACCACTGTTTACTGCAGGTATGAAAACGTTAAGGTAATTAGAAATTACAGGGATATAAAGATGCAATTAGCATTTAAATTTATGTTTCTTTGTCCTTCCCTTTGCTCTATGGGGCTAACGGAGGAGAAAAGGTTTGGAGAGGAATGGACTTTACTAATTACTCAGCAGGAGCTCGAGTCGACCCTCTCATTCGCTCTGTTTCAGTGAGTCAGACTGATGCCCCTGTGTCTAAATGAAGATTAAGACTGCTCACAATACTGCAAGGTGTCTGAATGTCCACGGTGACCAGGGGAACTTATTTGCACACAGCAGGCACACACCAGAGGTGTTGCCATGACACCGTATATCTCCTGTTGTGCTATCACACATTGCAGACGCACAGTAACAAGGGCTTATGCATTCTGTGCAGCTGCCGCAGCACAGCTGTATAATACTGATGGACATTTATGGGATGAGACATCAAAGATTGATTTATTTCTGTGTATATATCTTAGACTTTGAGGGCATGAGAGAGAAATGTTTGTCAGATCACTGGCAATAGAGGTCCCTCGAGGTCAGGAGCTGGTTATTAAGTAAGTCTTATCGAGTGGAGGTTGAGGCATCGCTGGATCAAAAGCACATCACACAATCTAGTTAAATATTGACACAGAAATAACTGCCAGGTAACTGAACCATGGAACAAAACCAGTCACCTAATAAACCCATTCAGAACGGTGTTATTATGTTTGTCATACCGAAAGTGACACATTTGAATCGATGTTTGATGATTACCTTAACACCAGGCTAAAAGGCAATGTTGTGTGTGGCAAGAAATGTGTTGCGTTGCACCTGTAACAACACGTCACAGTGTTGTCACAGGGTCCTGGAGTACACCTGTGCTTCCCTGCAGCAAGATGAGATGTGAAACCACAGGTCAGCAAAAACAAAATTTGCAGGAAGTGTTATGTTTCTCCTCACTGATAAAACTGGGAAGACTTTTAACTGAAATGCTTTTGATTTGACTGTGCCACCAATGTTTCCTAGCAACCCATTTACACATTACTCAAGTCTTCACTCGCTAAAGCCCAGTTAAGACCAAAGATTCGCGACGAGTCGAGGTGAAACAAGCAACGACTTGCAACGCGTCGCTCTGCAACGTTCTACAAACCTGCTGGATCACACCAATACAACTAGGTGAGATGGTGTATCATCGCTATGCAACAACTGTCTGTACTTATATTCTGATATCCAGCTTTTCAGGCTTATGTTGTGGCTGAATATAATTTGTAGCTTCTTCAGGTATGAATGAGGATGGTGAGAGTGAGATACAGGCTACAGCTGCATTTGTAGTAGTGATGAAACGGCAAAAAACAGAAACAAAACAAACACTAGATGGACTGAATTTGTAATAAATACACCGCAATAATATAAATAAGCAGTGCCAACTTAATAATCGACAGAATGTGGATGTCCAAGGAGGCATACTGTAAGCACATACAGCGAGAAGCATCAGCGATACACCATGAGGACAGATGCAGAGGGCTCAGTGGAGACAGTCTCCAGATCCTCAACTGACTCCGTATCTAAGCACAGCTCAGACCAAAGATTTGGAATGAGATTAAATTGGTTTAAAATGTCCCAGAAAAATGGTGCAGTGGTGTGAACTGGCCCCACTCAGTGCGACTCAAGCTGGTAAATGGTGTCGCCAGCAACTGGTTTAAGAACGCAAGGAAGGTCACCTGTTTTAACAGCTAATCGTCTTGTAGCATAGCCAGCAGGCCTAGGTAGTTACAAACTGTGTTTGCTTGCTGCATGTTTGCATTCTCTGACAACAGCCCTCAATTCCCACTGAGTCCGTCTCATCCCTGCAGCTGTTGATGCATACGTCAGTCACTGACCTCAGGGTGTGTCAATATCGGACGGCGGGTTGCCGCTGGTGCCTGCTGTATGTGAGCATGTCACTGACACAAATACTCATTGACTAAATAATCGTTGCAGGTTATCGAAATCATTGTATAAGTTTGATCCATCTGAAGCTCAGGTTGTTTTGTTGATGTGTTCGCTGTTTCACCACTACTAGAAATAAACTAGGACAAATATCTCACTATGACCCTTACTTTAAGAAGCTAAAAATAAAATTCAGCTACCATATAAGTTTGAAATGCTGGAAGCTAGAACGGAAGTACATAGAGTCAGTGTTACGGAGGGGATACATAATCTCACTGAGTCACATTGGTGTAAAAGTGGCATGTTTTCAGGATGTTACAGACTGGCACACTGTGTGTTGCTGCAAGTTAAAATTGTTTTGTTGCACATCTTTGGTCTGAGTTGGGCTTACGAATGATCTTGAACAATACAAAGCCTAAATATGTACTACAAAATGCTTTGCCGTATTATATATATATATATACTATATGTATGTATTTGTGAATATAAATACTGAAACCATCTACTGAAGTGTTAGAAATCTGTTCCAGTGACGGCCACATGAAAGGCTTTCTTATTATAGAATATGTTAAATAGTAAATCAGATTTATTCTGATGTGTTATTTATTTGCTTTCCATTTGTTTTTGCTTCTGAAAGAGATAAACATGCAGTTATTCACACACTGATGAGAAGCTGAGTAACACAGGAAAGAACAGAAGTGGGAGAGCGAGCTTCGACACAGTCATGTTAGAGGGTCAGGGCTCAAGGTTTTTACTAGCACGCCTCGGGGCGGAAGGCTATCTGGAGTACTAGAACTTTTCCTAGTGGGCTGGCAGTGAGAGAAAGAACACAGTTGAGAACAGACAAAATCATTTTTCAAATGCTGTCTGATTCTTCGGCAGACAGGTTTGTATCTATGAGTGTCTTGCTCCGTGGTTTATTCATCACATTCTGCTCCTGTTTATGGGCAAAATATCTCATTTTTTCTGCTCATAGTGTGAAATAAATCACATTATTGGATAGGATAATGAGCAATTTGTTTAATATATTGTATGTACTAGACCGTATGCGTGTGTATGTATGTATCATATATATTTTTAATGGAAGTAATCTGCATCTGACTGCCCAACAATACAAATACAGCCCTCAGACTGTCAGCAGAATAACACGCCACATACTTGAGATGCTCTGCCTGACAAAAGCATCGAGCGGCCCTGTCCGGCTTCCTTTGGAGTAGACATAAATATACATATCCCCCATAATTGAAAACTGTGCAGGCACATGGGGACTTGTCTCAATTTGAATATGAATACAGTTCTCATTTCATTTTCTGCTTTTTAAAATTCTAGTCGGGCATAACGATAACCCCAAACCTCACTCACTGCCACCTCTTCAATAGAAATCATTCTGCTAGACAGTGCCTCTGTCCCTCCCAGTGACCCGGCCCCCTTCACTCTTTCTCTTTTTTTTCCAAATCAGCTGTTCTCAAAATCAGCACTCCATACAATGGCTTCTGGGGCTTCACAAAAGCATTCCCTCTACAAAGAAAAAAAAATCTCGAGGACGTGGCTCTACTGTATATGCCGAATAAAAGGCAAAAGGAAGATTCGATATTTTCCCAACTTGGGTTTTATTGTTGTAGTGTTGGTCCATGTAGCTATAGGTCAGTGTAACATTGTACTCATCCTTGTCATTGTAGAACACCCAATTACTTTGCTGGGGAAAAAAACACACTAACAGAGTCCAGTTAAATAAAAAAAAGAAGAAGTGCAATCCTCAGACAGACTGTAATCGAGTCCAACCTTAACCGAACTATCCGTAGCCGTATTAAAAGGGTTAGGGATTATAAAAAGGTGTCTTTACCTCTAAAATCTATTCAAGCTGTCCTTTGTGTCTTCCTGCAGGCTGACCTGAATGTCTGGCTCTGTTGTGTTTATTATAAACAGTGGGATGTGACCTATAGCCAGTCCAACTGAGAGGTCTAGCACAAGGAGAAGTCATGCAGACAGTCCAAAAAGGAACAACAGGAAGGTTGTTTTTAAGGCCTGTATTCCCTCGGCACCTTTGGAAACTGTTTGCAGAGGAGTGTTTGTGGTGATGAGTACAATGTGACGCTAAACTCTAGCTTTAATGGCCACAACATTAACGAAATACTATTAAAATAATACTATATAGGGCATGCTGCATAAACTTTGAGTGTTGTTTGTACTTAAGGTTTGTTTGCTCTTTACTCAAGTGATAATAAAAGAATACTTCACCCACAAAATGACCATTTGTTCTTGCACACCTCACTGGACAACAGCAAACATATTAATTGACTGACTAACTGACTGACTGAGGACCACAACAACAGCAAAAACTATATAAACATCTGTTTACACAACTTGTGCAGTATAATTAAAGTCTCATTTATCCAGTCGTATACTCAGTACTTCCCAACCCCACATGAAATTTTGCTGTCTTTGAACAGAGCTTAATAAGTTTCACTTTCTGTTCAGTAGAAATTGTAAAGTTTGGGCAGAAATGCATATGTCTGGAAAGTAATGAGCATACGACTGGATAAATGAGACTTGGATTATACTGTAGGAGTTGTGTGGGAGTTTATGAAAAAGTTTGACATAGCTTTGCTGTTGTTAAACGTGGTCCCTAATCAATCAATAAACTAATGTGTGTGTTTTTCTGTGGAGACATGCGAGAATAACAAAGTTTTCTTCACAATTTCAAAGTACCTCGGCATGACTAACTGATATACAAATGGTCATTTTGTGGGTGAGGTATTCCTTTAAGAATTAAGCTAGTTGTAACACAGTGCATTATAGAGCGACTGGATCTTTCCTGGGTGTCCATACATTTACTTCAGTTGTGGCCATTAGTGGAGATATGGGATGGGAACCTCCAAACTTCAGGCATAAATGTCAAATGCTTCAGCTTTGGAATAGACTTGTGACAATGTCAGATCAGAGACTCACTAAAAAGATTTGCAATTGGGACACCTCCTGCTGTCATCCCTGGGGTAACGAGTTGAAATCCCCATTTTATTTGAACAATTCATCATTTATTTTTCAGAGCAGGGAATTTCTAGAGTGTAGAATCCATATGTGAAGTATAATCTAAACAAAAGACAACGATCTCTGTGTGCACAGTTGTGCCCAGGAACATTACCATTAGCCTTATAAACTGTAGGCTCAACACCACACGAGAGGAGGACATAATTTGTTTGTTGTGTAATTTAGGTGATGAAGAAAGAGGTTCAGTTCTTGTTTTACTGTCCTGCATATAAAGACATAAGGAATGTACTTTTCAGTCAAATGAACTCTATCTATATTGATTTCCTTTGGTTAGATGATCATTAAAGAATTGAGTTTTGTTTCAGAAAGGGAACCTTTTTTGTAGCTGAATTTCTTTGCCAGACCTTGGCATTCAGTGAATGTAGAGTCTGTAGGCAAACCCCGGAGATCTTGGCTCTGGAAGAAGAGCGGAAGAGCCCTGGTTTCCAGTTGTAGGCTATTTGTAGTCCGCGTGATATTGACCAATCACGTTTGAGCTGGCTGCAGTTTTTGCCAGGTTAAACGGTCCATGCCGTGAACTAATGAGGTGGAACATAATTGGCATCACTGCAAACTCTGAATCAATCGCAATGCTTCAGCATATTTACTTACATGTAAATCGCCGTCTGCTGGAAGTCAGACGCCAAATACAGCCGATGGGTTCCGAGAATGCTGCAACATCATTGAGCACGTTTACATGCGCACAATAATCAGATAACTGGGAATAATCAGCTAATGGTAATAATCAAATTTGACGCGTTTACATACACTTCAATAATGTGATAATCAGAAAAACCTGGTTTACATGATTCAGTCCTTCAGTTGGATTTCTCCCCAAGTACATGACATAAAACTCAAACTTCCTGTTACAGTAGGTACTCATATCCTTGAAAAATCGAAAAGTACGTAAGTCATATATTTGCAAAATAAAGCACTCATCATGCTGACAGCTTATATTCTTACAGTACACAAAAGTACTGCAAAGTGCAACATACAAGTATGTTGTACATAAACTTGTCACACAAAGTGCGTAACATATAAGTAAGATAAAATAAAAGTGACAATTTAAACACTGAGGAAATAAAAATATATTATTTTATGTAAAATCTTTATCTGAAAGGAAACAAAACCTGTCAGATTAATGTAGTGGAGTAGAAAGTACAATATTTCTCTCTAAAATGTAGTGAAGTGGGAGGATAAAACAGCAAAACCCGAAAGAAACCAGATTACAGGGTATACATGCACCGAATAATCTGACTATTGGGGAAAAAGCTAGATGTGTTTATCTGATTTCTCATAATCAGATAACGGCTTTTATCTGATAAAGCCTATCGGATTATGCTGTTAACATGACCACTTGAATAATCAGGTAACTCCAGAAATCAGATAATGATCGGTTTATTAGTGTGCATGTAAACGCGCTCATTGTAACTGTGTGGAATCATTAGTCATTAGTATTTTGGTCCTTGTCAACAATTTTTCAAAAGGACTGCACATCATTAAAAAACAAATAACAAGGCATTAAGTTAAAAGGAAAGAATAAAAGGAAATCAAAAACTATGCAGCCAAATTGTGTAGGCGAAAGCTCAAGCTTGTTATACCTACCCTTTGTACTCAGCCTATTCTCATAAGTAACTCATTCACAACTGGGTTTAGGTTATAACTACTGATGTCATTTTGTTGATGATTTGGGCTCCTGACTTGGGATTTTAGCGGCAAACTAAAGTGTACTAACATATACGGTGACATTTCTTTCCTTGGTGCATAAAAGTCAACTATCAGAAGATAATGTATCTTGTAATGCCATGTGGGATGCAAAGAAATGATAAAAAATAATATTAATATACAAGTATTTGTTCGTCTGCCTTTACACGGCCCGCATTCTTCACATCAAAGAACTCCGGCTTGATACAGTCGAGAGTGATGACTGACAGATCAGACTGAAGACAACAGATCAAAAATGCATGATTATGTTACCCCTCTGCCTCTCTTTCTCCGCTCTATCTCCTACACACCTTTGCTGAATTCAACTTTACCATACCAACAGCATATCGAACTTTACTCTTACTCTATTTTTTCTCTTTATGTGTTTTGCTATGTATAAGTTATGTCCAATGCTTTGTGTTGTTCCTTTTTCTGTGATACTGAATTAACCATGTGAATTCCATGACAAATGCCATGTTCAGTCAGCCTTTCAAGGTGTCCTGTGGAGTTCTGACCTGTAGTAGCAGTATGCAGCAGTGTCTTTATGAGTGCGTACCTATTTAGTTTTCCCGTGCATACACATGAGGATGTTTCATGGTTGACATGAGACACTCGGCTGGTTTAGAGGTTGCTTTAATGCACCGAGCAACACAGCAAGGCACCGGGAAAGGCAGGGAAGAAGAAGAATGCTACACAGTAAACACGGATATAAGCAATGCAAGATTTAAAATGAAACATCAGGTTTGCAAATATTTTATGAGGAATGCATTCAACATATTTGTTAGACCTCAAGGATACACAAAATGCATTTTAGCAAGGAACAATGGAGGTAAACATAACTTGTTTGTTATAAAAAAAACTCCACGGGGCACCTTTCACATCTGCCCACAAGCAAAGAATTAAAATCAATCTTCTAACTCTGGCTCAGTCTTAAAACTTTGTTTTCATGGCTCTTTATGCGATTCCCAAATGTTAATTTTAGAAGAACTGTCAGCTGCCTTCGCAGATTAAATGAACTTTGATGGAACAGAGAGGAACAAATGTTAAAACAGTAGACAGTGAGGCAGCAGCACAGCACGAAACACGGCCACGTCATTTGTACTACCAGACTGAAAGACCAAGACATCCCACTGAACTGGCATTTAAAAGAGTTGAGGGGTTGATGCAAAGGAGGCTGAAAAGAACAAGGCTGGCAGAAGAATTGCAAATAATATTTTCTTCATCACTCACTTCCTTATTTGCAAAGCATGAAACGCTTTAGATCAGCGAAACAGCACACTGTTCTCAGTTCCCAGGCAGATTACATCATGGTCTTTAACTCAGGGTGTACAGTCATTTGTTTGATGTTCAGTCATTTGTTTGGGTTTCACACGATTTGCTAAACGCGAAGGGATGTATAAGCAGAGCATCCACTAGCGAATAGGCAACTGGGTATTTACATCTGTGTGGAGAGGCAATGGGGATGAGGAACAGGCAGCCAGTGGTCTTGGCAAGGGAGGCAGAATCATTTTCAAAACTTTCTCATTTAACTGCTGCAGCTTTTGCAGGATACAGAAGAAGCTCACAACCTTCAGCCAAGACGCATTTGCTACTGGGTGCCATTGAGGCTGAAAGCGAAAGAACAACTGCACACAATGGCGATGTACATACCGCAGATGCTTTAGTAGGCACCATTATAAGATTTAAAAGACCGGAAAAGGGATAAAGGCAAAAGATGTGGAACTAACAAGATGAAGGCGTAATGCCGGCAAAGCAAGAGCATAAAAGAGAGCAGTCAATTTCATTGCAGCAAAAGGAAGACTTGACAATGAAAGCTATGCTGATGAGAGACGAGCATCATCTGAGTCTATGCTAAGTTATCACTCATGGAGCATTTTCTTTTCAACTCACAAGCTGAAAAGAAAAATACCTCCTGAACTCACCGTGTTAAACCTTGAGATTATCAAAACACCCGTTTAATGAGAACTTAACTTGACGTGCTGTAATGGGAGCACCTCCTTGTCCTTCAGGGAAGTTCGTGTTTTTACTTTTGTTTTTATCTGATGAAGCAGACTGCTTTAAAAAAATGCTCTCACATTCATATAACTAGGACCAACTTTCAGTCTCAAAATTTCTCCGTCTTTTTTTTTTTCAGAGTTGGAAAACTTAAAAAGAACCAGAGTGGAGAGGAACTGGCTTCGGTGAAGAGCTGGGAGAGCTGGGCTCTGGATCATCGCTCTATGCGGATGTACTTACTGCCACAGAACACTCCATTATCTCAAAATGACAGCTAAATTGGCCTGTCAACAAAGCTACACTCATCTAAGCAACTTCACTGGTGCATTAGTGCTTCTTCCAAACATAGATCAGGGATATGGGGCATCTCTTCCGTTCTGGAAGCCACAGGGGGAAATTAGAGAGTTTCTAAGTGCTGCACTATTCAAACATGCAGGCTTGGCTGTTGGTTGGTTTCCCTTGCCTATCAGAATCCAAGATGAGCTGCTTGAGTATTTTGTTCATGGTTGCTTAATGTTGAGGTGAAAAGAAAAAAAAGAAATATCAGCCCAATGAATCAGGGGAACAAAATGCTGCTGAAGAACAGTAGCACTCAATTGATGGTGTGTTATTAATTCAAAATTAGTATTCCCTATGGCTACTTCAACTTGAACTCCAGTGAAGAGAACTGAACTTTACTGTCTTTTAATAAAAGCAGACACTCTGAATATGTATTCATCTATTCTTTAGTTTATCAAAAACTGACCTTAAGTCTTTTAAACAGTCTGAATGCAACATTCAGAGCATCATTACTGACGAAAACCACAATTTGCTATATAATGATATTGTGGGAAAATGGCATATTAAATAGAGAATGATGTCGTGCAACCTCTTTGTGTGTTGTAATCTAAGATTCTTTGTGGGTTCTTGTGGTAAGCCAGTCCAGCCAGGCATGCATGTTAGTGCATGTGTGCGGCATTTTGAAAGCATAGCATCCACCCTCTGGTTGCCCCCTTGGTAACACTGTTAGCTCTGTCAGCACTGCCGTTGTTAAGCGCTGTTTATGCAGTTAGCACTGTTAGCTGCTAACTTCTGGCTCAGTCACTTCTAAGGTGAGAGTGAGTCCAGACAACTCAAAAGCCACGTTTCTACTAAACACTTTCAGTATGGTACATTTGGAACCAAAAGTAACCCTTCAGACATGGTACCTAGACCCTAACGTTTCCACCGCTAACAGCACCCTTAAATGTGGGTGGGGTTGTTGTCACTCCATGCTCCATCTAGCACTCGCTGTATTTCCTCCTTTATTAGTCTGCACCTTGTTTATTGTCCACAGAACAGGGTTGCATGCCAAAATTTCCAGAACAAAACAGAACAGGAGTGAGAGTTTCTCTTAATGGGATGTTTGAAAATAGCAGGTTTGTGCATTTAGTCCTTCTCAGGCAAGCTCAGGGGTTTAGTGTTGCTGTAGCCCACAGGAACAACGCTCGGCGACACTTTCTCTTTTCTCCGAGTGAGGATTGGGATATATGCAGCTTACATAAACAAAATTCATATATCTTTCTAAATGTTTGAAGATCCACTCATTACTAAAAGTGTATGTCATCCAAGAGAGTCTACATGTATATGGAAAACTCTCCACGGTATGAACAGTGGTTATATAAGCGTCAAAACCATCCACAACTCAGCCCTGAGCAGAGTGACCGTCTGCTACTGACCAATCAACAGACTGCAGTGTTCACAGCTCCACCTCTGAGTACCAGATCTGTGTGCTAGGTACCCCAACACAGGGGGGGACCAGAAATAGTGACAGTGCAGAACGGTTCTATTGGTACCATCCACAACTTTTCACAGTGGAAATGGAAAAAAGCATACCGAACTGAGCTGTACTGTACCGTACTGCTCAGTGGAAACAGGGCTCAACACTCGGAATATCACATAGAGCCCCTTTAACATAACACAGTACAAATTTTTAATATTTTTGCCTGGATCTGTCACCCCAAATCAGTATCCCCTTTGTGGCTCTTAGCTGACTATGATTAGCTTTCCTGTATATCTCCTGACATATCTGCAGAACTTAAGCAGGTAACTTAAGTCAGCCAACTCTGAATTGCAGCATTACTGCTCTAAACTCCTGTGAATTAAATTGCCTGAATGTGTGTCTGGTAAATCCCTAAAGCAACGCCACTATCTCCAGTCCGGGCTGTTGAGGACTCATCCGTCCCCTAACAGACTGAACACCCACTCTACGCCTCAGGCTTATCAGTCTATTAAAAAAAATGCCTTGCGTAAATTAATGCTTGCTGGATACCACTAAGCATAATTAAAAAGGTTGCTACATGTATGCTGTAGAGTTTCACCGTCCAATGCTCAATGCAGTACATATGGATATGTAAATCACAGGGAAAAACTGGTAGCTAAAGTCTGTGGAGGATATCTTTTTTAGGTTCTCTAAAATGTTTACACCACTGAGTGTCTGTAGAATTGTGTCTAGAGAAAAGAAACTACTTTGCATTTCTATACAGTCAGACTTTGAGGTAGGGAGCTTAGCTTAGCAACATGGAGACTGAAAATCAGACAAGCGGCTCATTTATAATCTTTTGGTTAGGGTTTGTCTCAAATCCACTAGGAGTTCCCTGCCAGATATATCCCTTTGCAGAGAAGCTAGCCTCCATAACAGGACTCTGCACTTGTGTGTATGTGTGCACATGCCCGTATTATTGTTCAGAGATAGTGCAAGAGAAAATGTGTGGGAGGAAATAGTGCATTTCAGAAAGTCATCAGAACCTTTTGCAAAGTACTGTAGCACTGTGTCGCTGGCAAGGACAGTTAGGGTGGCCTTAAGCAAAGATACTGCCTCGGAGCCTTGCTTCTCTGTTCGTGCATTCACCTGTATGATATGAGACAAATTCGACCAGAGGACAATTCATTCTACACCTTCGCCTTTCTGGTGGGCAAAAGTGGACAGTACAAATGGCCCTCTGTGTGTGTATATGTGTGTGTGTGTGTGTCAGTGTGTGTCTGCGTGTGGTTGCATACAGCACATGTCCTGTATGTGCAAAAGCCAGCATGCCCCTGCATCAATGAGATTGAACAGAGCTGAGTGGGCAAGCTGGCAGGTGGGGCTCCTACAGAGAAGACCTTGACTGGAAGGCAAGATACCTTAAAAAAAAAAAAAAAAAAAAAAAAAAAAAAGTAATTTGCTGCACCTACTCAGAAATCAACCACCAAGAGTTTTATGCTGAGAGAGGTCGGAAGATGCAGCGAGGCGATTCACGCTGGTTGTTGTTACCATTTAATTTAGGGTGGCTGTCTATATATGGAGGGAGCGGTTAGAATATACTAACACCCCGTTAATCATTTCTTTCCTTCGAACTGAGAATGTGGGCCAAGAAAAACAGTGTGAATTTTGCTTATAATAAGCAATACTAACAGAGATAAATTAAAGCCAGCGCTGAAAGTCTGGGGATACTTGAGGATGTATTGTTACGATAAGCCATCTGATGTATTATGATAAATGTCCTAAAGTACTCTCACTGTGTTGTGTGCATCATCAAGACATGTAAATGTAAACTGCCAGAGTGCCTTGGCAGAACATCAGTCAGTCTAATCTAACAAGACTTAATCTATAACTGGAGATAAACAAGAAGAGCTGAGTAATTCCAGAAAGCTGCAGAGTTTTATGGGGAAAACAGGAAAGTGGAGAAGGATGGTCACAATGGACCCAAGGCTATAAGCTCTGACTTTAACTAGTATGGATCTCTGTTTACCAATGACCCATCCCACTCTCCTGCTTCTCTTTCATGCCTTATTGCCATCAAGACAAGACAGGCAGTGGCTAATTACTGTACAGCAACAAACAAACCAATACCTCTCTATCTCCCTGGTCATGTCCCATTACTTCAGCTTAGTTCCCCTATTCATATTTCTCTTGACAGGTGCATCTGTCCATGGAGAATGAGGCAGTGTTTCAATCGGCAGGCAGAGGATGTCGTAATTTAGAGGTGCACCTCTGGGCTAACACATGGCTCAGCCAAGGTGAAAATGACGGAGGGAGTGGAGTTTTATTGAACACAACGGGGTTCTTGTCAATAACGCTGCCACTTGGCATTGTGTTCGATGCCGTTATTAATGCTTGGGGTCCGCGCGCATCTGCACATGACTGTGCATCTGTGCATGTTTGTGTCTGACCTTCCCCGGCAAGTATCGGTAGGTGCGATGATCAGGATAGACTCTTTCCTCTCTGCCAGTTTCTCACAGGCAACTCAGGAATGTGTTGAACACCCACATGCTCAAGCGCCGAATCAATGTGAGTCAAGGAGAGAGAGAAATCGGGGGGGGGGGCAATGCGGGGGGAGAAAAGTGGCAGACTCTGCGTGTGTGTCTGAGGGAGAGGGAAAGCGGGAGAGAAATAAGAGGGAGTCTGAAATGAGACAGCAAGGATAGGAGTGCACAGATTGATATAGCAATTACCAAGAAAGCTATCCCTCAGTTAGGAATACATCTACATACATTAGAGCAGGGGTTGCTCTCCAGCCACTGTCTCTCTGAGGTCGGCTCGGCGGCGTCTCATACACAAACGGAGCACGCGAAAAGGTCATCGCTGGGCAGCCACTGCGCACACACTAACAATGAAGAGCCCATCTATCGTGCTTGTTGCTCATACCACCAGAGAAAGAAATCCATCTGGTTGGCAGGGGAAGAATGAAAACAAACTCCCAAAAAGAAAAGCTGAAGTCTATCTTCATATACAGACATACTGCACAAGAAAAAACCCAGAATGATCAGCTTCTCCGCACTGGTCTGATGTCTATGATGTTTACTGGAATTCCCAAGTGGGCTGTAATTCAAGGCGCGTCTCAGTGCGTCATCCCATAAACATGAACGTGGTCAATTACCTGTCACTGCACAGATGAACGCATGCAGCATTCGGGAAAGCGACTTACACTTGGAAGCAACGCTCGCCACAGTGAGATTCAAAGGACTGGCTGTCATGCACACTTTCTCTGAGCTAGCAAGTAAATCCGGTTATAGTTAGCCTATAATGTATGCAAAGAGAGGACCGGCATATGCTTGTGCAGTGACTACAGGCCCTGCAATATATAGAAGGGAGTTTTGCATGAAAATGCGACGCTGCTACCAAATGGGCTCAGAGTATGCATGTAAGCACGCTAGTATTTCCTCTGTTGGTTCAAGACACATCAGACAATGAGAACAAAGTGAGAAAGGGAGGGAGAGGGAGACAGAGAGGGGGAAGAAGGCAGAGAGGTGAGGGGGAGTGAGAAAGATGCTGTGTAAATAACCCCCTGAAAAAGAAGAAAGAGGTAGAGGACAAGCAGATGGAAACAGAAACTGTGGTAAAAATGATCCAGTGCGACTTGGATCTCTGCCGCAGGCTCAAAGCTATGCTCTGCCGGTGTATGCATGTCTGCACTGTGTGTGAATGAAACGTGTGTGTGTGTGTGTGTGTGTGTGTGTGTGTGTGTGTGTGTGTGTGTGTGTGTGTGTAGGTGTGTGTGTGTGTGTGTGTGTGTGTACAGTACACAAACATCAACTGAGCACCATTCACTGTGTTTTTATGTCAGATAGTCGTAGGTGTAGGAGAGCTGTGATGACACAACAAGGCTGGGGAAGTGTGCAGCACAGGTCTGCTAACTGTGCCGTCCTCTCTCTGCCGCTGCGTGGAGGACAGGAAAGCATTAAAATCCAGCGGATGTGGGCCGAGGGGTCAAACTGGTAAGGCTGTACGGGGTGATACTGAATTCTCTTTGACAAAGCTCGATTCAAGGATCATGCATCAGACCATCACGGCATTAGAGGATAGCTTCCATCTCATTAATGGCACACAAGTATACAAGGTGAAGCAGGCTCCTGCTCTGAACAGAGAATGAGCCAGACTGAAAATCTCTGTTTCTAAGGACTTGCAGGAAAAAAGGATAAAAATGGAAAAGCTAGAGAGAGGGTGGGGGGGATAAAGAGAGGGCGAGGATGGACAAGTGATGAAAGTAATTAAACACTGCCATCTGCTGGTCACGGCGTGAACATCACCGTGCGCTTTTGAGTCTGAGGATTATGCATTTGTACAGGTGCACCTTTGACCACCTGTTTGCATTGATCCAACCAAAGCAGATGTGACACACAAAGGACACCGCACCGAGCCAAATTTGACATAATAATACGAAAAAACGTCCATCCCTGCTCAGAAAGAGGCAAATCTAATTTGCTGGTTGAGCGAGGAGAAGGAGCGCTGAGGACTGGGTAATCATTTTGATGCAATCACAATTATGTTAAAAGACACCATCTTCTCCCCACTCTCCTTGGCTCATCTAATCGAAGGCAGCAGCGGTGGAGGAATAAAGGGAAAGACCTTCGATAACTCATATTTGTACTGGCAGGATTTTCCTAGCTCTGTTACATTACCTGAGTCATAGTGTATCTTGTATTTCTTCATAGTGGAAAAAAAATGTCTATGAGAAGTACTTACTTTGCTGCAGCTGGCAAGCTGACGTCTTTATGTGCGGCACTTCAAGTAAGTGTGAGTGAGCAGGAGAGACCAACAGTCAATTTTTAAAGGCTGTATCAGGTGCTTCGTGCTTTTGACTATACAAGAGTCAAAGCGGGAGAATGACGGGGAGAACAAGAGTGTTTTTTTGCATATTATAATATGCATAGCTGTTACGAGATGAGGTAGAGAGTTATAGTCTGTCTGTTTCCGGCCTGCATGTAAATGCTCACAGATAGCGACCAGCCTCTTTGGAAACAGATCTTTCTACATGTGTATGCAGTCTGAACAACTCGTACGAGGCACGTACATCCCCTGCATCTTATGCATTCCAATATTTCCCAAAATGAATTCACTGCTCTGGCATAATTTTGTGTCCTTTAAAATCTAATGGAATTGCCACACTGAGTATGTGTGCTGTGACCTAAAAATCTACGCCTGTGTGTGCTATAGTGTGTCTTTACCCACATACCCGTAGGGCCCTGACTCCATCTGTCCTCCCACTGAGCTCAGATCCCCAAATAAAGACTTTCATTCCAACATGACAGGGCTTTTCCTGCATAGCGAATTTAAAGGTGGCCATCCTCAAATTCTGCACCGCCTTTACCAAAAACCTGACCGTGACCTCAATAATAAAGCTGTTTCAGGACTGTTGTGTTAAATCCCTCTCTGTCAACTGTTACCGCAACGACTGAATCAATCCATCCAGCATGGTGCTGGGGTGAAAAGACAATAGAGTCGGAAGGCATGCTAATACACACCGGCCATTATAGGCATAATTCATGTTATCAACAAAGAGAGGTACATTAGCGCAGGAAGATTTTATTAGTCAACAAAGTGCTCAAGTAACAAGTGAACCAAATGTCAACCTCGCTGTCCTTAGGTGACTCACTGCAGTGAGTCATTTCACACTGAGTGGCTTTTCCATAACAGATGAAGTTATCTTTAAATATTGTTTGCAATATTTATTGTTTGAAGATATTTTCACAACAGCACCACTCTGTTATTCTAATGAAAAATAATATTTACCTTAATAATATTTAATTATATTTAATAGGTGAATCAGTGTTTAGAGGAATGGGTGCCTCATTTTGAGCCAGGAAAGTCATATTTTCACCCCTTGAGACAACTGACGCTTCCACAGCAAATTAACTGTTGATATTAAAGTCCAATATTAGTGACTATGTGATGGGAACTACACCTATGCTCAAAATTCATACATGTTATGGTCTTAGACAGTCCAAAAATATGGGTAAACATGAACAACTCTCTCCCAAATCTAAAATCAAGAGCGGTGAAACTCAAATATTTGTTGTCAGAGTATAAAGTCTGCAGCTGCTCCATAGACAATGAATTGGGAAAGATATTATAGATGACACTAAGAGCACCCGGGGAATGTTCTGAGCATGTGGTTACATTTTCTGTTTCAGATCTGAGAACACTACAATACAATGAAGCTAATTTTGGTATCAAAAAAGAAAACAAACCCACTGTGGGCCCACAAAATCAGCCTCCCATTCATTTTAAGAGTCCAAAATTGCATGCTATGCGCTACATGCTCATTATGTGTGCGAACATGAACATACTTTTGTGTGAATAAACAGTAGTATGTATCTTTTTAGACACCCTGAGCTATAATTACCTCGTCACATCCTGAGAGCCTCCTTGCCAGTTGGAGATGTATAACCATGGTAACTACCGCCAACCTCAGCTCTACCATCAATTCAAATATAATTTAAGCAACATTTTACACCTAGAAAAATTAAATCTAATTCTTGCTGCACTTAAATTGAGGCATTTAGAAATGGTAGTCAAATTATTTGTAGTTATATAAAAGCTGAGTGTTTCACTCTTGCTCGACACTTTGGTATTCAATTGGCCATCTTGTTGTGCAGCAAAGGAAATAAGCCCTCATGCTTTTTGTGTATTTTAATCATAGTCTGCATAAATGAATGGTGTAGCTACTGTGATATCACCCATTGGTTTGTGGACTGCCATTTTAAATAATAATAATAAACTTAATTTATGTAGCACCTTTCATACAACACAAAGTGCTTCACAATAAGGGCAGTATAAGCACAGAGTGCTTCACATGGAAATGGACTTAATGGACATAAAACAGACAAGGCAATTTAATATAAAGGCACATTTTAAACAGTTAAAAAAATGGATTACCTGAATCATAAAATTAAAGAGTTGTAAAAGTATAAATCATGAACGAATCTAAAAGAGTTTCAGCATCGTGAAGCGTAAATAGAAAGAGTTTCAGACCTGTATCAGGAAAGTCAGAGCTAGTTAAAGGCTTCAGTGAACAGATATGTTTTTAGCTTTCTTTTAAAAATATTTGGCGAGCTAGCTTCCCTGATGCACAGAAACGACACTCTGTACCTCCGTCCTGATGGTAGCAACTCATTTTCACCATAGAGAGGGTGAGATACATCACGTAAGATTGAACGTCCCTTCTCCACTACTCTGGACTCACAAAGTTGTGTCATGCTGCGTTGTTGTTGACCCGCATGTTAACAATCTTGTTGTTTGTTGTTTTGGCTGTTGCCATCTTGTTTTTGTTGGAGCCAAAAGTGACAATATTTGGACAAGAGGGTGGAGCTGTTCATGAGCGAGGAGTGGATCTGTCTCACAGGCTGCAGTGACTATAACTTCACAGACAGCCTGTCACTCGAAGCAACCCCACCTTTACAGATGTGGAATGTTGGGCCTTAATAAAATGTAAATACATGAGTTATTAAATGTCACCTCCTGAACAGTTGTCATAAATGTTGAAATTAGCTAGAAAGACCAAAACTGGGGGTCTACGGGGATTGACTCTTTTGAAGCCAGCCTCTAGTGGCCAATTGATGAACTGCAGGTCTTGGAACTTTTGCTGTCTTCATTTTTCAGCCTTGGAGTTTGCCACTTGATTGTACTCCTCGACAAATCTGAAGTTTTTATATGGAGTCTGTTGTTACCATTTGAAATTACACTCTAAATTGTCCGTAGGTGTGAATTTGAGTGTGAATGGTTGTCTGTTTCTATGTGTCAGCCCTGTGATAGTCTGGCGACCTGTCTAGGGTGTAACCCTCCTCTCACTTAATGTAGGCTCCAGCACCCACATGACCCCTAACTGGATAAGCGGTTACGGAAAATAAATGAATGTCTGTTGACGTCACAGCGTTAGGTGTCCGCCATCAACTGTTATGAACATTGTCTCCTACTGCTTTGCAATGTTGGATATTCATGCCACTGTAGTGTCCAGTGTTTGAATACTGTACTGCATCACTGATAATAGTATGCAATTCACGCAATATTGGTTTTGTACTAAGGTTTCGGACACACTTAAAGATCTCACATCTGTTTTACCATAACACGTTAGTATGGACATTCGGATGCAGCCATTGTCTATACAGCTCCAGACTTTATACTTGATGACATCACATGTTTGAGACTCACTTCTCTTTGAGAGAGAGTAATATTTATTGAGTTTTCCTAGGCCATGGATATAACATATCAGAATTCTTAATTCAGACAGTCCTTTTAAATTTACTTACAATTATCGGAAAAATTTGAATACTAAATCATATTATATTTTTACATTTTCAGACGCTAAACTTTCCAAGCATGTACACAGCATTCTGAAACGCTTGCAATATATTTGATGAGGAATTCTTAAAGGTAAAAGGTGGAGGGGGGGGGTTGATGTCGCCTCTTAGTTATATGCCAAACGACAATGAAATTGAGTGGATTTGAACTGATGCTGACCTCCCCTTTCTCTCTTAATAGATCTTGTACCTCAGTGTCCTAAGTTGACTCATTCCAAACTAATTCTGGGTGTCAGTGAAAAAAAAAGTACAGATGAGGTCATCCCCCCTTTCTTGTCTTATTCATAAGCTGCCCTTTCGCTCTAGCTATAGACCCGCGTCTGTGCCCTGCATTTAAACATCTTGTCTAACCTTTAGTGTCACAGACTGTACATGTTCAGGGGCAGTTGAGGCAATGTGCTCAGCATCCTCGCCATTTTCATTTCCATGGCCAGACTCTCCCTTCAACAACATACACACAGTCCTCAGGATGTTTTTTTCCCTTCCCTAATTAAAGATGGAAAAGAATCCACATAGCAGGCGATCTATATTCTCACTGATTTGGGCGTGGTGTTGTGCTGCTTCTACAGATGATTGCACATTCTTGGCAGTGAGATAGAGGAGATGAAAGGTACTCTGTGTTCTTTTTTCACTCTACCAAAAAGGAATACTGGTTTACAGTGTGATCAGGATTATTCATTCCTCAGTGAGTGTGAGGCAGATATAAATTATTGTGATCGCTGAGAGAGACACTCCTGCATTTTTGTGCGACTAAATGTCTTGTGATGTCTCAGTGAAAGAGACTGCAAGGAAGACTGGTGACAGAATAGAAAATAAAGGAGTCAAAACCAATATTTAAAACAATGACATCTGTTTGGCAGAGAGAACAACTTGTCTATATTCACTCACTCATGCCCATTAATGAAACGAGCACCGTCATACAACAGCTTGTTAGGCAAAAAATATCAACCAAAAACTGAATCCAGCTTCAATATTCAGAGCTTTTCTTGCCTGGAGAGGCTGTGCGAGTCTGAGTCTGTATTTAGGTCTGCCATCCATGAATCTAACCACTGCAGCGGAGTCAAAGAATGAGTAACAGATCAAAGCTGACTTAGGACAAGGAGCAGCACCTCAAAACAGATAAACGCAATCATCCAACTCCGCAGCATCCACAGAAACTCAATTACTAGAACAAAGCCACCGTGCATGTGAGTTCTCATTGGTTTGTCTTTATGGGAAGAAAAAAGAAAGTGAAAGTCTGAGATTATCTGGAAGCAGTGTGTAGCCGTCCCCATGGAATTGTTGTAGTACAATAACATACACATTCCAAATTATATGCACCAGATACAGCATCTAACAAAAGTACAAGCGTAGCCCATACACAGCCGTGCAGACGCCAAACTCCTGCAAGTACCATGCCTCACAGCTCAGTATATCAGGTCATTACTATTCAGAGAGGATCTGACCATACCCTGTCTCTGTGGTAAGTTAGGAATTAAACATGCACCAGCTTCAGGCAAGCACAGAGGGCTAAGCAAAGGGCAATTTGTCTCATTTAACTGCTGCCTGTCTGCCGAATAGAATCGAATTATGCAGGTCTTTTGCTTTCTAAAAAGCTGTACTGTTTTACATAAAAACAGAGTCGATGTGATTACTACAGGCCACGGCCTCACACAGAAGAACAGGTTCAGAAGAAACTAGCACTGAGTTGTTCTCAAAGCGTCTGAGCCCACAGTGCTAGATGGCTTTTAGTTGTTAATCTAATATACCAGAGTCTGTTTCACTCAGCTGGTTTGATACTTCTCCTCACAGCAGCAGCATGAAGTCAAAAATAGAAGCGACCTGCACTTTCCAAACATCACCACAAGGGGTCACCAACATACTGTAAACTAGGAAACCTTGTAGACAGAAGTTTTTAAGAGCAAACTGAACACAGTGAGACAGGGGAAAGACACATAAAGACGGCCAAAGAAGAAAAGCTGCAGTGGTGTATGTCAAAGTGAATAACTACTCTGATTATAGTTAAAACTAAAGACAGACAATTTCAGACATTCTTGATTCAAGAATTGAGCCTGAACCACATATTATAATTTTAATATTCCAGAGAAAACCTCGATCAGCTCAAGGACGGCCTATCAACTATTTCCTTGTGTCTGGTAAGAAATGCTTGCTGATGTTGTGGAAGGGCAAAGACATCACTAATGTTAATATGTGGCTTGATGATCTTGTCATTACTCATCAGGTGGAGAGGATCAGATATATTAGAAATGTGCAGGTGAATTTATTTGACGCTATCTGGCAAACTTTTATTCAATACCTGGAGAAGATAACAGTGTAATGCCGTTTGCAGATAATTGTTATTAATTGGATGTAGGATCATTTGATTGTGTCTTGGGTGTCTTTATCTTTTTCCTTTTAGTCCTCTTTCCTTTTTTCTATTGTGTTTTTTTAACCATATAAAAGAGAATGGAGTCTATCAGTTTTGTCAATGCACTAATTATCTCTATATTGCATTTGCATACTTACTAATAATTTCTTTATTTTCATATATTTACTTATAATCTGTGCAAACTGACACCACTCTTAATAAAATGCTTTAACTATAAAACTTAATCATCAAGCTTACTGTATGTTAAGAAAAAATATGAGTACAAATATCTTTCAAAACGCGTATAAATGTAGGTTATGTATTTGACTGTTTGATAAGTATGTTATTGATTGATTACTGGAGTACATAATGACCCCAAAATGGAAACAATCAGTGGTTAGTTAGTGCTGATACAGAGCTGTGGAGATAGGGCTAGCTATGCAAGATTGGTTAGCCCTAAGCCAAATGACTTCAATGACACACTCCTCTCCCATCTGGACTTACAGATGCCATCTAAACATTTAGTGCAGTTGATCTCATGTCATTTAGAGCAGTGGAGCGGCTGGACCAGTTGGGAACCACTGATTTAGAGAATAACTTCAGTGTACTTAAGAGTTTTCACATTTTGTTGGACTTTACACAACTTATCTATCGTTACCCATGTGTGTTCCGTCATCCAAATACAGGCGACTAGAACACTCCCGTAAAAAATCCATCCATCAAATCCAATTCTGGTCTCAAAAATCAAGACAGTTTTGTAAATAAGAATGTGCGTAACATTATATACCTACTGTATGTCCACTTATCAGGTAAACACCCTAGGTTTTGTAATAGGTTTGTTCCTCTAAAAATACACATCGTATAAGTATCTTCCTGAAGACTCCGTGGCAGTTCAGTAATATCGGCATCAAGCAGCAATATAAAGGAGCAAAACTGCAAAACCTATTCTATTCTGTGCTCAAGTAAGCAGCTTGTGTGCCATTGGTGAATATTTAAAGATAAAAGCTGAGTTTGGTTAGATGATTTAGAGAAAGATATAACTATTGATCCCGGTGAGGAAAAGAGGCAGTTGCAGTGTGAAGTAAGTGAAAGGATTTAGTGGAAAAAGTCTTGCTAGTAGGACTGCTTCTGCTGCCAAGGCTAGTGGGGACAGTGCACAGTACTGAAAGTGCTATGAACCTAAATATCACTGAGGTGCAGTGGGAGCCTTTATAATGATACAATATGGGACTCTGGGGCTGTAAAAAGATTTAACATTCAGAAAGTTATATTCATCAGGGCTGAAGTGACTGGTAAAGCATGACGTACACTAAACAAATCACACTGTCCAATATAAAGCATTAAGTTGCTTAAATTGATGATACAGTGAAGAAACTAGCTGCTCATATTGGTTAGAAGCCTTATTTTGTAGCCAGAAAGGGAAATGTCCTGAAAATGCTGCAGTACGTGTTGTATCTCTGAAACTATCTACAATCAAGGTTCAAGGTTTCTTTATCAGGAACCAAGGGTAAATGTGTTGTCCAAAACAATACGTTAAAGGACATTAAAAACTAGTATCATCTACTATAATTTGACTTTAATTAACTTTTAGTCAAACAAAGTTATAGTAGGGGCATAGGATAGGCCGAGGAGTGAGCAGAAGAAGCCAGTCCTTGGGAAAAGAAACCGGACAACACTCAGTGGATGAACCACCTGTGGATGAGAGTGGTGCTAGCCCTAGCTAGCTAGCCACAGAGATGCAAAGCGTTGAAGAAAGCATGGCGAACCTGGAGGTGATTCTTCGGGAACTGGGAGACTTTTGCCAAAAAAAACGGCAAGATGCTAAGGGAAATTAAAGACCAAATAACCACAACAAAGAAGAGGATTGATGAAGCCGAAAAAAGAGTTACAGAGGTGGAGGAGGGAACACAAGTCCTTGAAGACACACTGTTGGAGTAACTATAGTGGCAGACAGGTTAATGGAACAGGAGGGTCGAGCCAGAAGAGACAACCTTAGGATCTATAGTATCTGTGAAGGGGCCGAAGTAAAATCACCCTCTGGGATTTCTTTTGTTGAGACACTAGTATATAAATAATATCAAGGTATAAGAACTCCCATACTGTGTGTGTATGACTTAAAACATTAGACTCTCGAAAGGGAAATGTGCAGCATTCATTTAAAGTTGCTCCCTATGTGCCAGGTGAATGTCTTACATCTACATATATATGCAAATAAAGTCTGGGGTCTCATCAAGCATGACAACAGCGGAAGCGTAAATTATCAATGGGAAAATTTAATACATAAAAGAAAGTACTACTTTTCAACCTGAAAGTTCAGCTCTTAGGCCTGTTCCTAAGTGGCTTCTGGGTTATTTAACCTACGAGACATTTTTGCATTCACAACACCTTTTAATCAGCATGTTTGTAATGAAAATCAAAGTGCTCCAGATCACTCTCCAACACCCAAACCACCTCTATGTCCTGACCTGTAGAGACATGATCACCTCACTTACAAAAAGCTCCCAGCTTTGAACACACCAATAGTTCACCATCAGTGAAAAACCACTAGATGGCAGCAGCAAATCATGTTGAAGTAGAACAGTCAGTTTTGAGCACAAATGAGTGTGTGTTTCAGAGATACAGAGACGGAGATTAATAAGTGATACGTGAATATGTTTTTGTGACAATGAAAATGAATGTTAATCCAGACATTAAACATGTCAGTGAGGAAGCTCATGTACATATAGCAATACTGGCAGCCTCACAAAGTGGTGCAGTATTTCTAATGTTTAATGAATGCATCTCAGTAGATTGTGGAAATACTAACTTGCACACAATAGGGATACCACGACAAATCACATTAGAGTGATAGTTGGAATAAAGTCTTGAAGGCAGGGTTCCATATAACCTGAATTATGTGTGCGTCTTTATAGGCGGAAAATAAAATCTCAGGTGACTTAGCCATCTTATATATCAGACCTGGAAATGTCAGATCATATTTATGCGTCTAGTGTACACAAAGCTATAGTTATCTCACTGTTGTGTTTAACTACAGGGTGCTGTAATGTGCACATGCAGCAGCGTGTCTTAATAAAGACGCGAAAAACAAGCAGCGTCTGTATTCATAGGTCTCTGTGAGCTTCAAGACAAAGCAGCAATCTAGCTGTGTTCAACAGAGAATTGCCTCAAATGTGCTCTCAAAGTTGGGACACACTAGAGTCTGAGTATATATATGTGCTAAGTGTCGTATTTAGAAGAAGAACGAATGCTTAGGAGAAGAAAAGGCAAGGCACTCTGACAGAAAGAATGATTGTTGACTTACATCGAATTCATTGAGGGCAGCAGCCAGTTCTCCAATGCCGGCATGGCCGTGCTTCTCATCAGTGGGCGAGGTGGCCTGTGCAGCACTGGAAATGCCTCCTATGGCCTCCTGGACCTGCTTGAACACGTAGTCTCGGTTGGCACGTGTGGCCGCCACATCTGGGTGGCGCAGGAAGGCCTGTGAGGCCGTGTACAGCATGGTGGCGTTTTTCTTCAGGGCCCCGCGGGCAGCTGCCATCTCATCTCGACACTGGGGGTCTTTCAGTTCCTGAGGAAGTGACAAAGGTTCTCAAGTTAGCACTAATAACCCCTCCGTCCTTTATGAACAGTCATTGCATGTTTAAGAATTAGAAATACCCTACAAAATACACTTAGTGGCCACTTTATTGGGTACACCTGGCAAGCACAAGGTTGGACCCCTTTTGCCTTCAGAGCTGCTTTAATTCTTTGTGGTATAGATTCAACAAGGTGCTGGAGACATTCCTCAGAGATATTGACATGATAGCATCACACAGTTGCTGCAGATTTGTCAGCTACACATCCATGATGCCAATTTCTCATTCCACCACATCCCAAAGGTGCTCTATTGGATTGAGATCTGGTGACTGTGGAGGCCAGTGGAGCACAGTGAACTCATTGTCATGTTCAAGAAACCAGTTTGAGATGATGTGAGGTTTGAGACATGGTGCATTATCCTGCTGGAAGTAGCCATCAGAAGATGGGTACACTGTGGTCATAAAGGCATGGACACGGTCAGCAACAATACTCAGGCAGGCTGTGGTGTTTAAACCATGCTCAGTTGGTACTAAGGGACCCAAAGTGTGCCAAGAAAATATCCCCCACACCATTACACCACCTCCACCAGCCTGAACCGTTGATACAAGGCAGGATGGATCCATGCTTTCATGTTGTTTACACCAAATTCTGACCCTACCATCTGAAAGTTGCAACAGAAATAATGACTCATCAGACCAGGCAACATTTTTCCAATATTTTATTGTCCAGTTTTGGCGAGTGTGTGAATTGTAGCCTCAGTTTCCTGTTGTTAGCTGACAGGAGTGGCACCTGGTGTGGTCTTCTGCTGCTGTAGCCCATCTGCTTCAAGGTTCAACGTGTTGTTGGTTCAGAGATGGTCTTCTGCAGACCTTGGTTGTAACGAGCGGTTATTTGAGTTACTGTTGCCTTGAACCTGTCTGGTAGGGTTGGGTCGTATGAGAAAAAAAGACGGTCTGGTTTTTGGGCGCATCAAGTCGGTAATAAAGGGATTTTCGCCACTTGGGGGCGCAATTGACTCATTTAAAATAAAAAAAACAACCATAGGACAACAGAGTGACAGTAACACTTTGTTTTTTTATTCCTTACAAATAAATTTGCAGGTTTAGCTTACTCAGTCAGTGCAAACAAGGGTTGCCTCCTTCATCTGGATAAAGCCATATTGGCACATTCCTTGATTTCTTCGGGACTAAACTGTCCACTATTATCGTCTCCCTGTTACTGTTAAACAAACTCCAGGCTACAGTAGAGGCCTCGGCACATGCGCACTCGCACCTGCCCCACCTCCACCCCCTTCTCTGTCCTGCTCGCTGTGCACTTGGCAAAGAGGCAGACAGGTGCTCACAGACTCGGGCGTACGATAAGCGGAGCGGACGCCACGAGGAATGTCCGCAGTCATTCGGGCTTTCATAGTCGAGCGCACTTCCGCGTTGTAGTTTCCTGTAAAAATGTCCTTGAAAAATCCCCGTGATGTGAAAAATACATGCCGAGTCCATGTGGTCGTAAAATCTGAGCTTTGCACGCACAGGGCTTGCGAACGTCCAGTTTTAATGCGGGCGGACTTCAGCGGAGTAAAATGACGCCATAAAATGACGTATGCAGCCCGGTTGGTCTCAAAAATAAAAAACAACGGTTCAAGACGGAGTACCAAACCGAACTGGTATTGCTGAGAACCGACCCAACCCTACTGTCTGGCCATTCTCCTCTGACATCGGACCATCCTCTGTGAACCCTAGAGATGGTTGTGCGTGAAAATCCCAGTAGATCAGCATTTTCTGAAATACTCAGACCAGTCCTTCTGGCACCAACAACTATGCCACGTTCAAAGTCACTTAAATCACCTCTCTTCCTCATTCTGCAGCTCTGTTTGAACTTCAGCAGATTGTCTTGACCATGTCGACATGCCTAAATGCATCAAGTTGCTGCCACGTGATTGGCTGATTCGCTATTTGAGTTACTAAGCAGTTGAACAGGTGTACCTTATAAAGTGGCTGGTGAGTGTACATGTAACAGCAAAAGAGTGTATTTCACAAAATGTTTTTCACATATTTTGTCAGGAGCTGAAAAAAGGAATTTGGATGGCATTATTCCTTCACAACAGAGCACAAACTGATACCAGTTCAAGAACCTTCCAGTCAAAACATAAGTTCACACGAATTGGTATTGATCCAAGAGCACAACGTTAGGGCAGCGTCAGCAGATCAGCAACCCTGGAGCTGGATGGTATTCAGCTCAGTGTTTTGCTTTGGGACAGTTCAGCAGGGTGGATGCTTGCCAACATGACACTTGTAGGAAAAATCGTCTAAAAGCTTTTTGTCACACTGGGGGCCATGTTAGATATTCTAACACTTTCATGTGTTGTCCTCCTAGGAAAAATAAGTACTCCTGTGGATAATTTGCTGATTTGCAGTAAGATGATCAAGTCTTTTTAAACGCTGCTTAAGAAAATAAAAAAAAGGAATTCCTAGCATACATTACTTACTGTGCGTTTTAGCTCACACTGAACATATACAGTAATAAGCAATACCATTTACGATTTGAAAAAATGCTATAAAATTCACTTTTACTGCCTATCAGCTGTAAGTAAAGCTATAAAATACCAATATACAGTATATTAAAGAAACCACTCGTAATGTCTGATCACGTCATAATGTCTGCTTTGAATGTGTTGGAGCTGTCAGTGCCGTTAACATAATCCCACAACTATTAGTACAATAATTGATTGAAAATAGGCTCCTTTTCTGCTACAGTAACCACATTTCCCCTACAGGAAAATGTTTCATCTTGTTTAATCACATCATAGTGGCAGTGTGTTTGTGTTTCTATGGAAGCTAGCCTTAAAGAGACAATGCAGAGCAGATAACACTGCATATCATTATGATGCTGGCCAATATTTTGTCCGAATGAGACACCAAATAGCTCCTGCGATCCGACTGGTGACTTGTCAGTAAGGATTCTCTCTGCACAAGTAAGACTGTGACTACATTCATTTTTTAACACACTTGCTTCTCAATTATCCATCCATCCATTTTCATGCGGTTACCCTGGGCCAGGTCATGGGGGCAGCAGGGCAAGCAAAGCACCCCAGACAACCCTCTCTCCAGTGACGCTTTCCAGCTCCTCCTGAGGGGACCCCAAGGCGCTCCCAGGCCAGATGAGATATGTAATCCCTTCAGCGTGTCATGGGTCAACCCTGGGGCCTCCTACCAGTGGGACGTGCCCAGAGGGCATCCTGATCAGATGCTTCTTCATTAGATCTGTTAAAACTTGGATCCAATCCCAATACGCCCCTTGCCCCTACCAATTAGCCCTTAACCCCTCTGCTTTGCACATTCACACCTAGGGGTAAGGTGTCAGATTTTTGTAGGGTAGAGGGAAAAGGTCAAGTGTTAGGGCTTCAGTGGATATAAAGGGAGGCTTTTCAAAGGCACACTCCAAACTGAGTGTTGTGAGAAATCATCAGTAAAGCCCTATTCGGACAGAATTAGTTTTGTATAGGGACGTGGGGTAAAGTAATAATTACCAGAGATTTTCAAAAAAAAAAAAATCGAAGTTAGAAATATATTCGAACATATATATATTTTTTTATAAGTTCGAACCTAAATTTGATAATTCGAATATCATCAATAATTAATTAATACTATCAATAATGTTGTATATCACAGCGAATCCTGTTCGGGCGGAGATGGCTTGCGCACAAGCCGGGCCAGAGAGTGACGCAGCGGGAGGGAGAGGCGCCAATGGAGGAGCCCGCTGCGCCAACACCACCCGCTGTCCGCAATGTGTGACCTGTTCGGGGAGACATACAGGGAGAGTGCTGCACCTGCTGCCTCCCTGCCTACCCTTTTTGAAGAAGAGATGAAACGTTACCAGAATGAGACACCACTACGAGCCGAACAGGATCCTCTCTTGTGGTGGAAAACTACGTACTGAAGTATCCAAACATTCTTCAGATAGCGAGGCAGAAGCTGGTCATACCTGGCACTTCAGTGAGGTCAGATCGGGTGCTTTTATCCGAGTGTGACGTTCATATTGTGACAGCAATAAGCATCTTATTTTTTGTGGGGTTTTTTGTAAAAAAAAAAATAAAATAAAAAAATACTACTACTACTACTAATAATAATAAATTCTAATATTATTCAAACTCTACTAAGTTAATTCGAAAATATTCAAACTCAATTTCATGGTGCTTTTGACAGTCCTATCATACGCACATGACGGCAGGAGAGGACGGCGGTGCGTGAATGTATTTACCCCACCAGAGAGCACAGGCACAGAGAGCCAGAGTGCAGACACTTGTCGGAGCTTTCTCCTATGGGAACCCCCTGTACCTGAATGTGACACACACGTCTGAAGTGGTTTATTTTCTCTGAGAAAGACACAGCGGGAGCCAGGGGGGGCTTCCAGTTACCTGCTGTCTGCGAGCTGCAACATAGTTAAGCTTCACCATCTCTTTCCCAAACTCCTTGAAGCGGTTGGCCAGGTCCTGCTCATTGGTCGCATTCTTTACTCCCTCCAGGGCCTCCTCCACCTGTGACACACACACATATACAGTATATATAGGATCTTTCAAACACTCTGTAGATGCACCTGAAAACTAGCATACATTGATCTATGCAGTTTAATTCAGGAATCAACTTTAAGCCATAAATGTTACAACATACATTAAAACATTAATGGAACATTGTGTAATTGCAACCGGGTTTAAAAAGACAATAACCATTTAGTTGTGCAATTTTAATGGGTCTCACTCCAGCAATCTCCATCCTTTTTGCTGGTACATTCTGATTCTAAACTCTTTTCTATCCCTAATGAAAGTGACGCACAAGATGTAATGGAAAAAAAGAGAAGAGAGAGAGATAACTTTTAAGTGGCCTTTGATGGCAGGGCTTATACTGGCTAGAGTTAAGCCCCTCTGTGGGCCTCAAGACTGAGGCTTGGAAAAAAAGGCTCTGAGTGTGAGTGTGTGTGTTTGTGAGAGAGGGACAAAGTGAGTGAATGAAGGCGCACGAAGGCCTGAGTTGGTTTCAGATTATACCAATTGCATATCATTATTTCTAGCACTCTGTATTAACTTCTCTTTTCAAAAGCCCTGAGCCATTTTCACAAAACAGGACTAAGAAACCTTCGTTCTAGAAATCACTCTGCAGTCTGTGAGTGGGATGGGTATGTGCAGTTAATCACACCAGGACACTATGGTATGATATTAATATAGTACAATCAGATGTGTGTTCCCAGGATACTCCTCCACGCCTCGTCTATATGCTAATATGTTCAGAGGTTGTGATAAAAGCATACATTGCTTCAGTGGACTGTACAACACTGGGATGTCTTTACTTTAACATCTGACTTACTGTTCACTTGATGCTATCACTTACAAAAAGATTTGGGGAATCTGTCTTTTCAAGGAATGTTAGCGATACCGATATGAGTCCTTGACTTTGTAACTTGACTTATGTTAAATCTAACACACAAAAGCAATATGCACAACACCATGAGGTCACAGAGTCACATTGTCGAACTACTGCTCATGAAGTATGCTTTGTTCTTTGGCGGGAAACATCATATCTGCTTAAGAGACCCGCGGAACGATCCCAACTGACATTACTGTCTTTCTGATGTTGTAGCTGGCTGAGGTTTACAGTTAAAGTGATGATACTGCTTTCATATAAAACTAGAGGACCTAGGATATCCTTTAGTACCATCATGTTAGCTTTTCAGGACAGAGGCTGAATAACGCTCCTAAGTAAGCTCAATTTTAGCAAGGGAAAAACTGGCATGGCCATTTTCACAGTGCTACCTTGACCTCTCACCGCAACATGTCAGAATGAAAATGGGTTTTATGGATACCTACGAATCTCCGCTTTCAAACATACCCTCTTTATGCTACTCATTATCATAGTGAGACCATAACTGTATATAATGACCTATTGTGACCTCTGAGGTTATAGCCTCATGAAACTTTACAGTCACAAACTAGAGATCTCAGGCATTCAGAGAATGGATGGCTTTCATAAGTGTACTGACAGTAGGGGAGCTTCTCAGCAGAAGTGCTTGCTTTCCAATTACTAAAAAAATCCAGTTTGTAGAGAAATCTCTAAATGTCAAATGCTTTGGATACCAAAACATAGCATGGTTTTTCTCTGGTATTCCTCAAGATCTTGGTGTCTTAATGTGGTATTTGGGAGGTATTTTAACATTTTTATCAGTTCTTGAGAGGTAAAAACACTTAAATTTGCACTCCCTGAAGAAATATAACCAAATTTTGGAAAAATGAAACAGTGATTCCGGAGACAGAGGGGTCTACAGTCTGTGTTTGAAGAATATATCCAGGATGTCAAACTGACTCAGCAGCAACAACAGTTATAATCATTAAAAAGAAAAGCAGCATGTGTATACATTCAGTAGGCTGTATCTTCAGTAGCTAGCTAGCTAACCCTACACTTTTCAGGGTTTGATTTTGAAACGTATATCTCTTTCCAACCTCTCCAGGTAACGAGTATCATTAATACACGACGTGCCCCAGGCACAACATTTAGCTCCAAATCCACAAAACCAGCCTGAAAATGAAGGACATCTGAAACGATTGCATTAGAGTCATTGGAGCACAGCTGTGTTTTTGTCAGACCCTGGTCTGAACTGTCCCAATGTCCCAAAAACTGCTTCAACAACTTATAAGACATAAATGAACATGAGAATGGCTAGCATACTTCCTGCTATCACCCCTAAAGTTAAGACAAAAAAGGGTGTGTTTTGTGCCTCAGAGGGTTAAAACAAGGTGATGACTGCACTTACAATTTTAAGGTGAGCCAGCAGCCTCATGACATCAGCCATGTCGGCGAGGATGAGCAGGCGGGTGACAGCAGAGAGCAGGGCGCGGGCGGCCCTCACCATGGTGCCACGTTTCACAGAGGAACACGGGTCATCGGCAAACTCTGACGAGGCAATGCGCATCGTCTCGCCTGCAACAGGGAAGGGAGAAAACAGCAAGTGGAAGAGAGTGGTTTCAGTTTACAATGAAAGTGGACAATATATTATCATCTGTGTGAGTGTGTGTGTATTTGTGTGTGCATTCTGTACACCCCTTTTTTATTTATACATTGTTTAACAGCAGTTGAAGATAAAGTGAGCTACTGCTGTGGTATAAATACACCAAGATGACTGATTGTTCCTTGAATCTGTGTCTGCACTGCATATAACCCATTTAAGACCCACCACTAACTTCCTTCCTCCAATTCAGAGCTTATAAATTTGTGTTGTTTGTTTGGAAATAGATCCAAATTTCACTTCAAAAAAGCCCAAGTTTGCTCAAACCCACACATGCAGAGAAATCAATGAGCTTGTAACCTAGAAGCCTTAAATCATCACAACTGGTGAGCTGTTCCTCTACATAATGTGCTGCAAAGTGGTTTATTTATGACCTCCCTTCACCGTTTTCAACATAGATCAAGTAACATTCCAGAGAGAATCATCTCATCCGTGTATCTGGGCAAAACTCATCTCTCAGAGCTCTAACAATGAAGACAAACTGCATAATAATGCTGAGTTAAAGTTTTAATACATGAGTTTCTTTGTTTAAAGCAGCAACAATGGTGTTCCTCAGTGTTTATTTATCATTAAAATATAATTTTTATGCTTGCCCATGTACCCACTGGTAAGAAAATGGGCTATTTTTTTAATTAATGATGCTAAAGACTTCCTGCAGGATCAGGAGCAAAGTGGCAGCGGGTCAACACTTGCAATGCCAAGTCTCAAAATTAAAACAACTCTTCTCCAGCACACCATGCTTTATTCACCAAACATTTTCGGCTATCTTGGCTTCATTGGGGTACGAGTGCCAGCTCTTGGCATAAATTAAAAATACTGAGCAAATAAAACTGTTTGTCCCGTGGTGATGTTACGTAAAAAAACCTAATCAGAGAAAATGCACCTGACATACACACACACAGGTTGCACTCAAACACAGACTGTTGCGAGTGTCACAAGTCTGTCTGGCCCAGTGATGAGCTAGTGAAGAGTGACAGTACAAAGGGCCTGATTAATGAACCCCTCTGTGGTCTGAAATCAGCATCTATAATTTAATCATGACAAGATAAAGGGGTGTGAGATGATGAGGTCACTGTGACTCGGGTCAGATGAGGCAATGACAGATTTAAGGGTGTTTTACAATTCGCACTGACCTCAACGAGGCCGATGACACCATCTCGGGACACCTCTAGCTGCTGCTAAAGGTCTTGTAAAAATGAAATATTCTGCTGAAATTTGCTGAGTACAGTCAACATTGCGGATTTCAGACCCCATATTTCCAATGTTATTAACATAAAAGAGTTCCCCCTGACATGTAATTATATCCAACCTAGCATAAAAGTGTGTGAAGGGAGAATGAAGAGAGAGTGTCCCATCAGCAGCCAGATTCTGTGCTGAAGGGCTTTTGAGCATGCCCGTCTTTTCATAATGGCGGTAAAAGGTTAAGAGATGTGGAGCATTAACTTTTATCTTCTATTCTAGTGTTGGTCAGCCAAAGTTTTCTTTCCTGGGAAAGGCAGGTACTGAGTTTGATTCATCGCCTTTTTTTAAAGGGCAGAGCTATGCCATCAAAAGAATCAGAAAGGGCAGTGCAATTATTCATGAGCACAAATAACACAAACACAATAAATGTGCTACATTAGTTCAAAACATGCCCTTAAAGATACCGAATGTCTTTCATAAACTTTTCAACACAGCCGTCCTTTGGTTTTGGATGGCATGCCAAACAGGTAGGAAGATTGATCTTGTCCTATTTGATGTCAGCTGTGGTGATGACCTGTATGGCAACAGTCTATTTCACGCCTCAAAAGAGCTGAGTGCCAACGCATTCAAGTCAGTGTTCAACAGCAGCGGCGGCCAAGTGGAGCTGACAGTGCAGGATGAGGAGTACGGCTCCCAACACAACATACTGTACGCCGAGCTCCATTTGCTCTTTCTGCTGATGTAGTTATTGAACAGGGAATCCAATTCCATTCTGGGGACAAACATCTGATTCACAGAAAGGCTCACTGACTTGCTCTCAGCACAGAAAAGAAACTTTGGAAACTGTGACATTGCCCCATCTGAGCGAGAGCTCCCTGAAAGACTGAGTGTGATTTGTTGAATAGTTAAGTCCACGCAGGAGTTTCGGTGTTACTGAAATCCCCAAATTGTCGCTAATGAGAATGGGCCACTCAGCGAGGCTCCCCCGCCATCACAGACAGTCGAAGCTTTAACGATGCATGACTTTAGGGTAAACAACTCCAGAAATAGGCTCATTACATTCATGAAGCTGCGCGTATAAAGTAAACCCCAAACTAATGGCTACTAATCTGTTATATTTAATGGACTTGCCTTGCCACTCTTAACTCTACATCTGTCTAAAGTACACAGCTTCAGACATTTGATGTGATACGTTCTCCAAGCATTACACTTATAGCAATCACTCTTCCTATGTATAGCCTTCAAAGCTTCGGAAAAAAAAAAAAACATTGGCATCTTTCACAGGAAACAGTGCCAGCAGTGCTAATCATTTCAGCTGGAAATGATGCTGAGTTGAGATCCTCTCAATAATATCTGTAGAATCTGCATAATTCCATGTTCAGTATGTTCCACATTGCCAAATGCAGTAGTCAGGAAGGTACTCTGAAGCTGTAGTAACTGAATACCTCAACATGAAGCATCTATTAACATCGTCACAACGTAGATTCTTTCGCCTTTCATACATGGAAGTCTTTGTTTCTTCAATGGGCAAGGATTTTATAGTTACAGGTGAAGCCTGAGTTTACATTACCACTTCAGCGTGGTACTTTGTTTCTTGTTTAAATGTTGTTTTGTCTTCCCTGTACACATACTGAATGGGCAGTGAGGACAGTGAACAGCATTATTATTGTAATCCAGTGCAAAACACAAAAGCTCTTTCTCTTACTGCATTGTTTTAGTGAGTTACATAAAGGTGTTGATGCTTTTGTGTCTACTCTGTGAACCTCATACACATCTCACAGTCCCTTCCTTTCTGTGGGACTTTTGTTCAGCAATAAAAGTGACTGCACATTGCACTGACAACTTGATCTCACAACTGCAAGCATTAAAATTTCGAAAATGTAGTCCTTTTAAAAATCACAGAGGTGTCAGTTGTTTGCATATGTCTCTACATCAAGTTACCCATTTAGACTGGACTTTTTTGTGCTGCCATTTAAGTACATAAAAGTAATATAAAGGCAGAATGAGTAGGATTTTCCAAGACTCATAAAAAACGAGAGGCACTTGGAGAGCGCAGACCTTCGCCAAGGCCAAATGCTCTATCTCACAATATTAAAGGAGCAATATATGGCACTCAGAACATTAATAACATAAAGAAATCATGTTCATGTCCCCATTGGCTCGCTAATTGCCACCACTGTGCTTTGCACTGTGCACGATCTGGTCTGGTTGTCCGTGAACTCTGCCTGCAGTGTTACTGTTGTTAGCACAGCATTGCTAGCCATCATGTTTTGTGTTCAGCCACCTACATCTTTGCCCTGGGTGAGGCTCAGACTATGAATGTTATATATTGGAAAATTAAAAATGATTTATGTATCCGTCCCATGATTCCGATCTGCTTCAAAATTTAATGGGTTCGTCCTTGGCCCATGCTTCACTCTTCCACCGAGGTTCATTACAATCAGGCTAGTAGTTTTTCCATAATCTTGCTGACAATAGAAAAACAAAAATAAAAGTCGAAAACATAACCTTCTTGGTTGAGGTAATAATCCCTCTCAATCATCACTTATGACTGACTAGAAGTGTGTGGCGTTGTCTGAACTACAGAGGCCCTCTTAACTGGCTTGTGGAATAACCGCAGGTACCATCCCTGGGAAATTAACGTGACTCCTGTCTGACTGGTGACCATGGCCACTTCCTGTGTCTGTCCTTTTAAATTCCCACATGGTCCAGTCATATAGGTTTGGATTTATTTTGACAAGGAACAGCTCCTACTATAGTTTTGTTTTTTGCTTTGTTTTTTTTCTTTCTGTGACTAAGCAATCAATGAAATCTTGCCGACTAATGACCTCTCTGGTTGATTAACATTTGGTTGACAATTAGGGGGTAGCTTTAGTTTGTATTTTCTTATCTTGCCGTGTTTGGGAAGTTTCTAGGCGTCAACGTTTTGGCAGTGGTGTGTAGTTCCCAGCCAGGGTGTGAGGGCGGGACTCTAACACAATGTAGTCACCAGGTGCCATAGGCAGGTTCATAAGCACATATCCAAGAGGAGCCGTTGGGCTAGGAAAGAGGGGCCAGCTTTAAATGTTGCGTTAACCAACTGCAACAGACAAATTCTACTCATTTTTCCTCGAAGACATACACTTGCATTTTTTATTTCATGTTACAGAGAAACGTTTTAGAAATGTGTCCTTTTATAAGTTATTCATAAAACAAGCAAAGAGAAAAAAAAGTTAGACAGAAGACAAGGCCAACGGACATGGTTACAGAAGGACCATTGTGACTCCAGCCCGAGGGGACTGCAAGTGGTCAGCCCTGAACTGATGATGGATGATGCTCTCGAAAGTTTAGAAACAACCCAGAGTCACACATCACCATTGTACTATACCTCGAATATGTGAGTCAAATATTGGTCTATGAAGGAAAAATGTAATAATATAATATTGCTGAGGGCAAGGAGGAATCACTCAGTGTCTGAATGTACAAGGACACTGTGCAGTGACAGTTACCTGACCAACATCATAGCAAGGATATGACACAACAGCTGTAAAAGCACAAGCATAAGACTGCATGAGAACATTCAACTGGCTCACCTTGCTTACGAACATCCTCCACAGCAGCAATGAGCTCCTCCTTGAGGTCCTGGCTGTCTTTGGCAATCTGCTCACCCTTCTCCAGAAAGTTCTGGGTAGCTTGCTCAACAGACACTGCCAAGACATGGGCCTTCTTGGAGCGCCCCTTCTTCTTACTGGATGGCCCTTTGTTGCTGGTGTTCACCAAGGTAGTCACCTGGGAAAGACAAGAGGTCATTACTGTTAGTAGAGTAACATTAACAGTATGTAAACCATTGTAGAGGCAGATAATGTATCATTATATACTAAAGGTGAAAATAAGGTCAGTTACACAAGGTTTAGAAAGCAGCTGGTCAAATATCAGATTTGGCAGCAAAAGGACCCATAATAGGTGTTAAGATAAATTGAGTGGTTCGTGCGTAAGTCAAGCCTTGGGAGGTTAAATGAGGGAGAACATTCTGGGTTAGGGTGACCTGACCGTTGGGACGGATGTGTCCAAGTTTCGCAATAGAAACAGTTATTTTTGCCAGAAAAGACAAAGAAAAATAGGATGTATTGACGCACGAACCCCAGATCCAGGAATAAGTAGGAAACAAGGAGAACTCAGGATTCCCAGAAAATGCGACCCAAGCGTGTTCACACACACACACACACACACACACACACACACACACACACACACACACACACACACACAAACATGAACAAGCAAACGCCTAGTATAAAAAGCATTCGAAGGGTGATCATTCAGGGCTGTTTCCAACTGATCTGATGTGTAGACTAGTATACTGTTGTATGCTAATGTTCTGCGATTAAAGTAACCCTGTTGGCTGTAACTTTTCTCCATGGTTCTCCGAGTCTCTTCATTTCAGTGTTTGATGAAGTTGAGCATTTCTCTTACACCATATCGACAACAGTAGCAAATTTTGTAGCTTTTGTGCATTTCTAATGGCGTCACTGAGGTCCTGGCTTTGGAGGTAACGCCACATTGCAATTGTGAAGATCAACCACTAATACTAGAAGCAAAAAAATGGAATAAGGGAATAAATCAGCAGCGTTGAAATATTTTGGATTTCAGAGAAAATAAAAGGTCAACAGACAGAGCACATGGCATATGTAAACAATGCTGTTATGAGATAAAACACGACGTAACGTCTCATCCTGCTAACTTCTCACGACAGCAACAACAGCAACTCAACCTTACTGTTCTGTCAGGTGATGCAGTGACTTAAATCACTGGTGAGTAAGAAAAATAATAAGGTTACATGTCAGCTGTTGAGCTATAAGTAGAGGGAAAAGTCTGCTAGCTGCTAGGCTAATTCATGCATGTAAAACATGCTTAAAAATGGGTCACTAGCAGAAAAGAGTTGTTTTGTACCTGAAACGTGAAAGTTGTTATTGAGCTGATTTTGATAATTATAAATGATATTGTGATTAGGTCATGTTTCATGGCTGTTGGGAGACGTTTGCCTTAAGGGTTTTAAGCCAGATAGACCTTAGGTTTTCTGAAAAAGATGATGGTTTTGGTTGAAATTAAAAGATTTCTTCCACAAAGGATTTCCTGGCAGAAAGCCCTGAGGGTTAACTTATCCCAAGTGCTGTGTAATGTGTTATGGGAGTCAGTTTAGAGTTGAATTCACTGCACTTAAGCCATTACAGTTACTTACATTATTTGTGCTGTTTTTATTTTTAATTGCCAAAAGCAAATAGGAAAGGGGTGGCAGCTTTTTCTGTAACAGATTCTGTTAAATGGGCAGATATTATCATTTGCTATCGACCTATTGCAAGCCCCTAAATTCCATAGAATCGAAATCGTATCGTGGAAGACTTTGTAATATTGGCAAATATCGTATCAAAGAATTAATATAATATAGTATCATGATGAAGCTGGTGACTTACACCCCTAATAATGGCAGGAGTATATTTTGTCCTGGTTGTGTGACTATATAATGATACGACTTTGGAAAAATGCTTTGAACTGCAATGACAAATAGTCATGTCTAAATTCATAATATGGGCTTCCACAACTATAATGAGGCAATCCATTACAAATGCTATTACAGCTACAGAAACATGTTCAGTTCTACATAGCATCAATCAGGTACATCGCCTCATCTTAGACAGGGCTCACTAAGACAAAATACTTATCCCTTTGCCTAAGTAGGAGTGCTGTACAGTACAGCCGGTCCATCAAGCCATCCTTCTCAGCGTAAGAAAAATGTAACCGAAATGAGCCTCGGGCAACAATTCCTTTGATCTCAGCTCTTTTGGATAGGCTACACTGCACAGAATCAATAAGATGATGTGTTACTGAATCCTACAAAATGAGCCCTTGATCTAATTGTATTGGTTCAGTCAGCCTTTTGGAGGAGTATGTTTTGTAGGAGAAATGTAATAAGATACTTTCCATTAAGACAGCTTCTAGTACAGTCAAGAAGCTTTTCACTGTTGGACTGTACAACTATTGATTTCTTAACACGGCAGACATTCAGTCAAGGAGGTGACATACAGTACAGGGACATACAAACACAATGTGTTACTTCATGATATTGATCACAAGAAAAACATGTTATACAAGTACTCTTTCTGCTGAAAGAAGTCACAGAATTACATGGAAGAGACGTCTTCACTGAAAGCAAAAGCTTTTACCTCATCAGCAATCACAAAGTACTCTCAAGAACATGCAAGCCTTGGGGTTGTGAAATATCTGCTCAGCACTTGAAGATAATCAGGACACGCACTGTTAAAGTGTTTAGTTTTGGCTTCTTCAACAAAAATAATGTGAGAAGAAGAAGCTTTCAAACTACCCATATCAGTTATACTGAGCTATAATGAAAGTGTCATTATCATCAAACCAAAAGTGATCACCTCATCTGAAAAGGTACTTTGAAAGTAATTAACAGGAAGCTATGAAACAAGCAATACACTAAACTCACTCAGCCTACAGGACAGGCGACGGAAGAGCAGCAATCGTTGCTGCCTGTCAATAATTCATTAAAGGGTGGAATTATTTCCACCGCCTGTATGCTGGTGACACCTTTGCTGAACACAACGGCACATATCTGTCTGGAGCCAGTGAGGAAGCACATGGACAGAACTGCTCATTACACACTCCAGTCAGATTTTGCTGTAGGAGTATCAGTCTGACAGCAGCCGAACCTTCACAATGGGGTGATATGATTAGTTTGTGGAATATATCAGAGGCTTTCACTCTGAAAAAGCTGCTAAGAGCAAAGTTATGTCCTGTCTAGGCTGCATTACTTAAGGGCTTCGAGACTGGAATAAAAACTTTAATGATATATGCCCCCGCTTAGGATGGATCCAGAAATAGTAAGGCTGATATAAGTCCAAGTTAACCTTTCCAGTCATTTTAAAGCATTTTTTTTTTTGCCTAAAAAGCAATTCATAATTTAATGACATTATTATTTCAAGAATCTGTATTCAAAGCCGCCCCAACGACTAACTTTGATACATCTGTTTACCATCAGCTCATCCGCTCAACATCACCTCACACGGCTGAACGACTGCTCATTATGAAGTGCAGCGGTGTGTTTATTTCAATCTAACTTTGTGGAATCAATAACTCATCATTATATTTACACATGAAAGCACACACAAAACCTGCACACACACATACACTCCCTCCACCTCACATGCAGACACACAAGCACTCAGACGCTGGCTGCCCACATGAAAGCCTAGATGCACCGAGACAAACAGACTCCCTATTCTTTCAAGTTCCACCTCACGGACCGTGCTGAGAATTTCTCTGATTGTTGTTCAGCAGGTAAATCAACAGCACTCTATTGTGTCCGGCTAGATGCAACGCTGTAGCAGCCAGTGATGCAGAAATATGATTTGCGTCTTTGTAGGCTCTGCATTATTGCATTACAATAGCCAGTTCCATACGTCTGATTAACATATCATTATGCTAAGTCCCAGAACAGTCTTGTGTAGCTTGTGGCAGAGTCTTGGATTTGCGATAAACCCAGTGATGAGGAAAGGAAATATTCATTTCTGATTGGCTGTCAGGTGTCTTTTGAAATCATATATCAGGACATCACAGATAAAGGCAGCTGGTCAACAGTTTAACGGATACTTTGCTGACATTCAACCAGCTCTGTATCGTAAAGAAATGGGTAGTACGTGATAATGAACTATGGTAAACTTCCCTCCATCTTACCAGCGGCGAGATCTCCCTGCTCCTCTTCCAGCACAAGGTGGATTTTCACTGGCCCCTGGGCTGCTGCTTGAACTACAGTACAAATTTACTTCCACATTGTCCTATGCCCACCACCACGGATACAAACAGTATAGAAGTGGATCACAGGAGAGAGCTGTCCCTCTGTCTCGCTCTGACCTGACCAAACTCGGATCAAAATAAAAAAAAATCTGCACTGCTGATCAAATATAAACCAAGATTCTGTCACTGTATTGACCATTTCTCGCCTAAAATGCCTTCACAAACATATTTCAGTGCACTGTTTGGCTGTAATACAAGCATTTATGAAAAGGAAGTAGCACCATACTGTTTGCTGTATTGCAAAACTGGAGACTGGAAATACTGAGATAAGTATTAAATGCTGTCAGAAACATATTTTAGCTTACTCTCTAACTGTAATTCGACATTGTTTGTTAACAGCCGGCGGCCATATCGATTCCTGTTTCAAAACAGACAAGCTCACCCTACCCAGGAGCGTTTACTGGTCCCGTATGGCGCAGTGCGCTCTAGTAGATGTGGATTTTCTACGTCTTGGGCAAAAGCAATTAATGCCACAGCCCTTGATCTCTGTTTTCTCTGGTCATGTAGCACCAGTGTCAAAAGCATCTTTCTATTGCACAGACAATCCAGTTTTATGAAAAGAACAGTGAAATACTTTTTAAAGCCACTTACCTAAGTCAGTGGGCAAGTTTTAGTATGGTTTTACGATATGTTAATGGTTAACTGACCTTTCACTAAGCCCCGCCCCTTTGCAATGGTCCAACAAGCTGTTGAAGTAAGCATGGAGCCCATACTGTGACTAATTGCACTCCCTGAAAAAATATTATCATATTTTGGGATATATCCAGGATGTCAAACTGACTCAGCAGCAACAACAGGTTAAAAAGACTAAGATAGTTAGAAGTTAAAGTTGAACTATAGGCTACAGATCACAGTGTAAAAGTGAACCACCACATCACTGCTGATCGCCACAGAAGACAATGAATATAAAGGGAAACTTTGCTGATATTGAACCAGCTGTGTGGCATCGCAGTGTGTGCAGATGAACAGTGTTTGGCTTTGCCCCCGTGCCGCTGCCAGCACCCCGACCTCCAGCCCCAGATAGGCAGGGATCTCCGGGGGCAGATGAACGTTGTTTGACTTCCCCCGGAGATCCCTGCCTATCTGGGAGATATAGCCTACTGAATGTATACACATACTGCGATGACACACAGCTGGTTGCAAAAGCAGCATGTGTATACATTCAGTAGGCTATATCTTCAGTAGCTAACTAGCTAACCCTACATTTTCCAGGTTTGATTTTGGTTTTGGAACAGGGAAGACATGTTCATCTTTTTCCAACCTCTCCGGGTAACAGGTATCATTAATACACGACATGCCGCATTAGAGTCAATGGAGCACAGCTGTGTTGTTGTCCCAATGCTAAAAAAAACAACAGCCTTTCTTATGTCGTCATGTTAGGCAAACTAACACACAACAAAGTGCCCTTAAATACAAAGCAACAGAGAGGCTACATTAATGGTCTTCTCCAGTTTAACATGGTGCATTATTTTCATTAATCAGAACACTTGCTTTACTCTTGCTAAAAAGCCGTAACACTGTTTTCCACAAGCACTGGGTAGCCAGTCAAAGACAAGAAAGGCAAGAAAATTAAACACAGTTTTACACAAAGCTGCCTCACAAGGAGTAGATTACACAGCATGTCTGCAGAAGAGCTTAAATGCACTGCGGATCTTAAATGCTTTTAAATGATCTGCGTGTGTTTGGGTGTTTGATATGTTTTCATCAATGATCACGTTGTGCTTCATAAAGTCCCATTAAGGTTCATTGTTTAAAAGAGGAGACTGGAGAGACCGTGGAAGGCATCCGACTTCATAGCGGTGTTAATGAAAACATAATTTAATTTGTTTGGCACTGTGCATGGTGGCAGTAACATCATGTGGAAACAGTGTTTGCAGTGCACCTGGTCCTTTAAAATGGCATTATATCCTTTAGCCGTTTTTTCAATCAAGCAGAGCAATAATTGGGTCTAATGACATCCATTAGTTGGCTGCCCATACCGTTACACTGTAGATCCACTGCCAACAGCTGGCAACAGACACTGTGGATTATAGGCGGCACAGTAAATATGTCTGTAGGAATAGGGATGAGAGATAAGTCATTCGACCACGTTACTGTTTTCAGTTGCTTGACGTTATGGGCTCTGTGTCCATCAGCTCACTAGATGTGTAACCTGATTACCGAACATGTGACTGTTCTTGAATTATAAGATTAGATAGTGGATGATTTTTAAAATAAAAAGGGATCAATTGTATGTCCTTTGTGAGAGCTCAGGGGTTAATTCAATTCTCTACAGCCCCAGAGTTTATCTGGCTGTACTTTTGTGGCAGATAGAGTAATTACATTAAACAATGTCAAAGAGAGGAATTGTGGGCAAACACTGCAAACTGCAGGGTACTGTCTGATGCAGCCTCCATCGTCTTCAGATATGTTAGCTTAGAGATTAGTGGTCAAGTGTAAAGATTTCTCTTTCATCTTGTTTGAGCCTCAAAGTTAATGAGACCTTTAATTTTCTATATCCACACTATGCCTCTTCCATGGAACAGAAGATGAGAATATACTGAGTTATGCGCTTGCATGATTCATCTGTACTTCAAATGCTCATTCATTTATTAACACAGGGCTGGGCTGTGGAATACACAGAGATAAGGCTACTGTGTGTGCCATGTAGCTTTCCACGGGGACTGACTCAGTCAAGTCAAAGCTCGTTGACGTTTTGTTCTGCAACAGTGACTTAAAAAAGGCTATATGTATATTTAATTATGCCCACAATAACATCACAGCGGGGCACTCAGGCTGATTCAATTTATCTACCTTCATACAGATTTAACTGTGCTATTTTTATGAACGTATCTTGCTGTGTCTGCACACAGATGCCTGCTTGCATATCCTCAGAATGAGCTTAAAGGACCCACAGCGGATGGAGAATATAGCATGAACACTTCATGATAAATAAACTTTGAAAGCAGTTTCAAACTGATAGAAGCCTTTGACACAGCAGATATTTTGGTTTGTCATGGCAGAGAAAGCACAGGTGTTGCGAATAACATTAAGTATGGCTATGTCCTGTGTGTGACAGTGAGCCAGCATGCACAATGCCAGGACCCTGAGGCTGAAGCTATCATTTAATTTTAGTACTTATACCTGTGCTTGTCCCGCTGTGACACAGTGCTGGAGTTAGAGTTCCCATGGTGCAAAGCTGTGCTTCCAACTCTCTAAGCCTCGCCTCCAACACGACAAATGAACTACATCAAACACATGTACGAGTACCATTAAATGTGGCAGAGGAACAGATGAACATTTAATACACTGAGCACAAGAGAGAAGAAGACAAAGAGCGAGAGACAAAAGCCATTGCTAACTGCTAAGCTAACTGCTGAGCTAGGGCTGTTGGCAGAACTGAATAGCATGTGAACAACAGTGGCATTAGCAAGAAGCCCAGTTAGAGTAACACATTCTCACTCTCAACTCACCAAATAATGACGCTTGGTCAATGTCAGGTCAAGATATGACATACTATGTACCTTTCCTGTGTCAGTTTTCAGCACTTGGGGACGACATGTCAATAACGCTTATTTCATATATTTTTCTGTAGCAGCACATGACATACTCACATACACTCATTGGCCACCTTATTAGGTACACCTCCTCAATGGCTCATTGGCACAAATAGCTAATCAGCCAATCACGTGGCAGCAACTCAGAGCATTTAGGTATGTAGACAAAACGTTGAACCAGGAAACCACACCGGGTGCCACACCTGTCAGCTAACAACACGAAACTAATTGAGCATGGTTTAAACACCACAGCCTGCCTGAGTATTGTTGCTGACCGTGTCCATCCCTTTATGACCACAGTGTACCCATCTTCTGATGGCTACTTCCAGCAGGATAACGCACCATGTCACAAAGCTCAAATCATCTCAAACTGGTTTTTTGAACATGACAATGAGTTCACTGTGCTCCAATGGCCTCCACAGTCACCAGATCTCAATCCAATAGAGCACCTTTGGGATGTGGTGGAACGGGACATTCACATCATGGACGTGCAGCGGACAAATCTGCAGCAACTGTGTGATGCTATCATGTCAATATGGACCAACATCTCTGAGGAATGTTTCCAGCATCTTGTTGAATCTATGCCATGATGAATTAAAGCAGCTCTGAAGGCAAAAGGGGTCCAACCCGGTACTAGCAAGGTGTATCTAATAAAGTGACAAACATCACTAGCATAGTATGCTACAGGTACTAGCAGAGTTTGCTGTCATTAAAGAAACTTAATTGACTTTTGGAAACACACAGGGCTCCTGGCTGAAAGTCCTGAGTTTGTTTGACCCATCCACCTCCCCTCCCAGCTGCCCTATGCAGACTTCACTCTTTTTACGTCAGTAGATACCCCAAAAGTCAACAGATGTCACCGCAGAGGGCATCTTATACCACTGCTCGAGGGTACCTTTGTTTGTTGGTGTCTGAGCCATTGACCAAGCATGAGTATTTGATGAGTTGGGAGTGAGACCAGATCGCTAGGACAGAAACGGCTGTAAGTGCTATGAGCAGAACTTTAAATGTGTAGCAGAACACACATTAGCACATCAGCGCCTAACTATATGGTTTCAACTATTGACCACTGTTCCTCTTTGTCATTGCATTTTGTGTAAATTTGTGGAGTCATGATTTTTGAGGCTGGTCCCTTTGACATATTGAAGAATAATGGCAATGCTCCTAAAATGTGGGCTCTGATGATTTAGCTTTTTTTTAGCTGAAAGGTGCTGTCAGCCAACAGTGAACATCACATCACACACCTCTGTAGCAGTGTTACCTTTGTATCTTCCAATTTAACTATATTTTTCTTGAACCTTTACATGATCTTGTCATCCCTGGCATACTGTATGGTAATACTTCAGCTTAAATTACTTTTTGAAGTCGGATGAGTTGAAAGGAAATACAAGCGAGCTGAGTGAACAGGCTGCTGTGTACTTCCTGAAGCATAGAGAACTAATTTTGAAGGACCTACGTAAAAGGGCGAAAGAGTTTACACTGATTAGATGAAGCGTGGAAATCAGATTTAACAAACATCCCTGGGAGGGACAAACATTGCGAGGAGGAGAGACAGTGCTTTTGTTTCAGGCTGAGTGACGTTACATTTCGAGGTCCTTAGACGCGACAGCTTTTTACTGTGGTTGCTGAGGCATCCAAGTTTAATCACTGTCACTTTCACAGAGACACAGCATATGACAAATAGCCTGGCTGTTTAACTTTTGGAGCATGCTCAGCACCAACAGCCATCAAGTTTATTCTCAGCCTATCAGGAAAACAGGGAAAGAATGCTGCAACATGATGTAAGCCTGCAACAATATAAGTAATGAGTATGTTTTTTAAGATCATAGTAATACCTCCAACACACAGACACACACATTCACAAACTCAGAAACACAATCATGTGTCAGGTGTATGAGTTTGTAACGTCTTACTACATGCAGTGTTTCCCCAAATGTTTTTTTCCAGCAGTGATGCGGAAGTGCGTACGTTTTATTTTATGCTGCCAGAGGGTATAAAGCACATCAGCAGACACAATAAGGGCTTTAATCACACATCTGTACACAGCTGTACATTTTGAATTCGGGTAATACAATGCTTCCCATACCTTATATGCTGTTAGAATTGCACTTGGGTGGGGGTAGATGTAATATTTGAAATCTAGTATCTTAATCAATATTGTGAAAAAAACTGATGATTAGGGATGCATGATATTGGATTTTTTGCCGCTATTGGATATGCCGATATGTAACTCATTTTACAGATAACCGATACAAATTTGCATATATCCACCTACCTAATTTTAGAGATCATCAAGTCTCTTCTGTAGTGGTATTAACATCATATTATGCATGCAAACTCTTATCATGATGCGGATGGAGCAAATGGAGCCATGAAATACAATACTTTTCAATGTATGTAATATTCATTCATTGTGCAAGAAAAGAGAAAGCCTGTTGACCAATTTTGATGGTTCATTTTGAAGCCATTATTGGCCAAACTAATGACTTACCAATACAATCAGCATAATTGGCCTTTTTCGATATTTGCATTTGCATATGAAGTGCTGATATTAGCCAGTCCCTCCAGAAAAAACACGATTATGCGATCGCATATTGTTTTTTTGTTTGTTTGTTTTTTTAAATTTTATAAACTTTATTAATCCCCAAGGGGAAATTCAATTTTTCACTCTGTCAATCACACACAGGTCCGAACACACTCATGCAAAAACTGGACCTATACATGCACTAAGTGGAGAGATGTCAGAATGGGCCGCCCATGACGGGCGCTCTGAGCAATTGGGGGGTTCGGTGCCTTGCTCAGGGGCATCAGCAGTGTCCAGGAGGTGAACTGGCACCTCTCCAGCTACCAGTCCATGCTCCATATTTTGGTCTGGACGGGGACTTGAACAGGCGACCCCTCCGGTTCCCAACCCAAGTCCCTATGGCCTGAGCTACTGACGCATAATCAATGCATAATCAGCCAAAGTCTGCATAATTATGCGGGGGCCACATTTTTTTCAAAGACGCCGAACTTTCGCCGCATGAATCGCCAATTTCCGCGCAAAATGCACGAAATATGCGGAGCTTGCATGATTTCATAATCCCTGCATTTTCGTTGCAAAAAAGTCACATATATCCTAGCAGAAAGTTGAAAAATGTTGCGTTTACTTCACACAAGAGCAGCCATTTTCCCCCTGTTGCCTTGGGAACGTTATGAAGTGATGTAATTACACAATGTGAACGTCATAAAAAAGCTGAGAACCACACGGGGGAGGAGATGGACGTTGAGGGAGAGGGGATGGAGGATGATTGGCCAGTGTTAGAGGCTACGCAGTTATAGTTTTCATTTTCACAGTGGGCTGTTGTAGTTTCATTCAGGAGCTGATGCAACTTTACAGTTGTAAGATTGCACTTTTTGTTACAAATGGGTTAAATCATACTAGTTTCAAAAACCTTACAGTTGTAAGTATAGTAGTAGTAGCCTATGTAAATTTACGTTACAGTAAGAGATTGCACTTTGTGCATTGGAATCATTTATTTTAACATAAGATGTCTGTTTTGTATAGCTACCTCTGTAAAACAGGAAGCACACTTTTTTAAAATATTTTATCTATTCATTTTTACAGAAGTTGTAGCATATTCTTTTTGTAAAGCTACAGAACTTGTTTGACTCAGCAATGTTTTGTAAGTTTGAGCCATGTGTTAAAACAAGATGAGAACTTAAATATTCCCTACACTTTCTGTGATGTAGTATGCTTGCTTATCATAGGAAGTAATTAGAAATGACTCTTCACATTAAGGTAGTAGCCTAGTGAGAACAGGGTGTTGCTCCCGAAATTTTTGCAAGTTCTTGCAAGTGGAAGGACTGATTATCGTGCATCCCTACTGATGATTATTAACACGTAGATCACAGATACAAGTTACCTACTTAAAAATTGTATCCAACTAATTTAAGAGGTTTTTAAGTAATGACACAAAGCCAAAAATTGTTACAACTTCCCCAGGTGTCAATGTAGTGTATCCTCTATCCCCTACAGAAATGTTCAGTGTGGTATGTGTGTGTGTCTGTGTGTGTGTGTGTGTGTGTGTGTGGCGGGCAGGGAGAAAGAAACAGTGTGTCCGCACTCGAGACGGGGAAAGAGCACTACCAGACTGGTGAAGCTCTTTCAGTGGCATTTAGAGAAATTGTCTTGTGTGGTTGCCGTCATCTGATTGGTCTTGTGATGGTCACAGCCATACATGGTAATGTTTTCCCAATTCACACTCTTTAAAGTCATTAGTTTGCTATCTTCACAGGTTAATTTCACTAATGGTCAACCATACCTGTACAATTTACACCACACAGTTGGTTTTGGCTGTCAGCCTTACATTGTCTTATTTTAGTGTACACATTCTGGAACTGTAGGGTCACACAGGCAAATTGCTTTATATTAATCATCGGTTTCTTTGTCTTTGAGTTGCCATGTTTGTTTGGGGAGGTCCCTTCCTGGTGGAGCAAAAGGCGTGGCCCAGGGCTGAGGACTCTTAACTTTTGGAGCCAACTCATTGGACCAAACCATGTATTGCCATGTCATTGAGGGATTTGGGTTTAGATAGTTTTGATTTGTAGCTATTTAGTTGTAGTTTCTCCATGTGTATTATTTTGTTTGGCCAAGCCACTATATATGCTCCTTCATGTGTCAGTTTGTTCAATGGACACCTTGTTTAGTGATTATATTGAGTAGTTATGTCGACCTCTTCTATACACCTAGTTGTTCAGTTCTTGGTTTGTAATTTTTAATGCATTTTTTTGGGATAAATAAAACCTCACAATTTTGTCATCAACTCCTGTGTACTTGTTGCCTCAATGCTTGGTCCTTAACAGGCCTTTAAACTACTCTGAACAAATATCTGCCGTTTACAATCAGTGGCCAGTTGTTACGAGTGCCCTTATCTGAGGGTGTTCAATTTATAATCCTTGCTCATCCACACCTCTGGCTGCTCAAAGTAAAGATAGTGATTTAATTGGTTACGGGGAGACTTTTGTGTGCCGGCAGCAGCGCCAATCGTTTAGTGCATATCAGGGAAACTACTACTACATGTGAGTTTCATTTTCAGTCTTTCTTAATTGTTTTATATAGAAAAATGCTGTTTCCTGATTGGTTTGAAAAAGAGAATTTGAATAGATAAATAAATAAATAACATACAAATGGGATGGGCTTAGTAATAAAAGGGCCTGGATGGGATTTAAAGAAAACCAATTTTAGGACATCTCTATTGGAGTAGACTTACTATTGCACTTTTTTAAACAGGTTGCAAGATTTAATCAAGATTATGTGACATAGTTACCTAAATCATCAGCGTGACCCTTAACATATGTCCATTACTCATTCCCGCCTGCACATGTGGCTAATAAAGGGGAGGGCAGTATAGGATCCAACCTGTTCTCTTATATAGCCACAGGGCCTAATATAGCACTGTGCAGCCACATTATAAATGGTGTCATAAAGCTATGTTGTGCATGTCATGACTTTAACATATAAAAAAAGTCTGAATCCTTCAATACCTATTGCAAGCAGAAAAAAAAGAACCGTGCACACGGACTAATCAAATGGATCCCTCGGGGAAAGAGGTGAAAACAAAAGTAGTTTGCGAAAGAAATGAAGTGGGCCACAGTAATGTTTGCCTAGTGCATCCAAATGTGGCCTAATACGAAACAAAATAAATTCTGTGTCTAGGAAAGGCCGCCTTGCCCTTTTCTGCCAGCTGGTAATTGGCCCTGGGCAAGCCCATTTATCGTGTGTATTAGCAGCACTGCTCTGGTTTTATGCAAGACCACACCAGGGTTATTTCCATACAGCCACGAGTTATGTCATCTCCAAGGCTTAGCACGACCGCTCACACACCCCAAGCTTTAATATGTAGTCTACGGTCATATATAGTAAAACCCATATAGAGCTATATTACACATCTGAGGCTGAGCACTAATGAGAGCTCTTTGATATTAGGTGGAGTATTAAATTCTTTGAGTTCCATTATCACCACCTGGCGATGTTTAAAGGCAAAAAGGAAAGGACAGCAGTTTTAAACGAGTGTCACCTCTTTTATGAGAGTGTACACCAGTGCTATCTGGTCACATGTGAAATGGTATGTGTTAATGTAACTCAAGGCAGTGACTTGTGGGAATGAGCAGACTGACTTGTTTCTATTACTTAAGCCAATTATACAATTGGCTTTCACTGAGCACATTAAAATATCAGCCAGCAGACAGACTCTTTATGATAGCATGAGGACTGAAACATAGCAGTGTGATCAGCAGATTTATAATGACACGACTGCACATACATGATAGGATGGAAAAAGGCAGTTGAAGCAGAGGGATCAGGAAATGTCTTCCCATATGATGCAACACTATAAAATATTTAATTCTTAGCCAACTAAAGTGGGAGTCTCTCGCCTGGATGTGTGCTGACTGATGAGGGGAGAATTAAAATGTCTCTGTGAACACTTGAGGGTGAAAAGAGACACACTGAACAGTTTGGCTCATTAAGCTATTATGTGCTGAACCACATGGGGTCCTACACAGCATTATCAGTAAATGGAGCCTCCCTAACATGCTATATTACATGCCGTGGCTCTCCTAGGGGGGCCGATGTAAACACAATGAGTATGCATAGAAAAAACATGCTTATGTTATCGCCATTTCCAACATAGTAATTGGTACTTAAAAATAAATTGCACAGTTATTGCATTCCATGCGTACACAAGGTTTTCTAGAGCAAGAGTTCAATGTGAAAGTACAAGGGAAACACAATAGGGCTGGGAAAAAATTCATACTGTGGTATTTTCAGGCTGAATGGTGATGCACGATCTATATTTTCTACAGAATGGGCTACATGTTCAGCTGCACCTTGTAGCTAAAGTCCCCTGTTATTTTTGTTGCATTTGTTTTTCCATCAAGAGAGAGTGGGGATTCCTATGTCAGGTTGCTTTTTCTGGACTTCAGCTCTGCGTTCAATAGATCGTTCAGGAGACTCTTGCCAGCAAACTACTGCTGCTCGGACAAACACCTTCCCTTTGCAACTGGGTCCCGGACTTTTTGACACACCTGCTACAGACAGAAAAGATCCACAGCATCTTGTCCTCCCACATCAACCTCAACACCGGCTCCCCACAAGGATGTGCCCTGAGAACCCTGCTGTACGTGCTATTCACATATGACTGCTCAGCCACACACCCAGGCAGCTATATTGTGAAATTTGCAGACGACACAGCAGCAGCGGGACTGATATCCCACAATGACGAGTCGTCATACCGGCAGGAGGTGGAAGATCTGGTGGACTGGTGTGGAAAGAATAACCTCTGCCTCAATTGGGGGGAGACAAAGGAGCTGGTCGTGGATTTTGGGAAGGGGAGCCACACCCACTCCCCACTGCGGTGGAAATGGTTCACAGCTTCAAGTACCTTGGAGTCCACATTTCCAGGGACTTGAAGTGGACCATAAACACCTCCAACATCTTAAAGAAGGCCAACTAACGCCTTTATTTTCTCAGGAGGCTGAGGCAGGCTGGCCTCAATTCCTCAGTGCTGGCAGCTTTCTACAGGTGTGTGGTGGAGAGTACACTCACCTTCTCCATCACCACCTGGTACGGGAACTGCTCTGCTGCTGACAGGAGGGCGCTGCAGGGGGTGGTGAAAACTGCCCAGAAAATCACCCGCAGCAGCCTTCCTTCCATTGAGAACATTTACACCAGCAGGCTCAGGAGCAGTGCGGCCCGCATCATGGGGGACTCTACCCACCCGGCCCATGGACTGACATGGAAAAGGCCCATAGTATTGTGCGAGTGCTACTGCGGTCATTTCATCCATCTCACAGACTGATTTAACATAGCATGTGCAACGTATACCCTGATGTCTCACAGAGGAGCAGCTCTGTGTCTCTCTAAGTGTTGCTGGAGAACTTGTGAGTGAGTGAGTGAGTGAGTGAGTGAGTGAGTGAGTGAGTGAGTGAGTGAGTGGGGCGGAGCTGTGCGGAAAGTGTGAGTAAGTAGAGATAAACACTGGTATGCGTTACATAACGCAACTTGAACCTATATTGACATAAACGGTATTGTCTAAATCTCTATCTTGCTTGAAAATATATTGATATATTGTACATAGTCGTAATATCGCCCAGCCCTAAAACACAGTACAAGATAAGAGACCAAATCAAAGTCAAACGATGATGATACTTTTGGCGTCTGTATTAAATTATCATAGTAATGCACTTTAAAACTTCAACAGTTACAACTCTTCTCTGATATTAATGCTACAATCAAAATACTTGTTGATTATCTCTTTGATGATGATGAATGAGATGCAGTTTGTGTGATCAATTCATTTCCAACGCTTCTTATGCCATAATAGTGCACTCGTGTGTAATGGCTTTGGGTAAGGACGGCCACTCCGGCACCGTTGGAGGGCTTTTCTCTGAGACACTGGTGGAGCAGACGTAGGCATTCATATGCAAACAGTTGATTAAGGATGTTTCTGCGTTCATCTGTGACGAACTGTGGAAGTGGAAGTCAGCCTCATGCATGTGCACACAATCATACGATGAGTGAGATGTACAAAACCGAATGATGAGCATGCACAGCTTTTCAAACCTGATGAAAAGAGTGTGCACGCATATTTCTGCATTCGGGCAAATCGACACAGTCATATGCATCTGCACACGCTGGGTTACAGTCGCACTGCTACTCTTGATGTGGAATAATGTTGAAAGATGACAGTATGGGCAGCGCTGCAACTAACCTGAATATTGGCAATATTCAATAACATTCAAGTTATATACAGTAAATTGTACTCAGGGCTTGAGTGCAGGGATTCACAGAGATTAAGCCAACAGTCCCAAAAATGGTTTTAATCATTACAAACAAAAAATCTATAACAACTGGCAGCTTATCAGATTCAGAGTCATGCTTCCAACTATAAATAAATATGTCTGGGCTCATACTGACATGGCAAATATTGCACGCAACACATGTGGACAGCTGATTACTGTGAATGTGGATCACAGGGGGGATTGCTGGGTCAGTTCTCTCCCCTAGGAACATTTCCAAATGTTCCCAAAGTTTGATTGTGCAAGAAAGGAGATATATACACACACACACACACACACACTGCAATGACCACAGAGACACATCAAGACACGGTCACTGGGCAAGAAAGACGCAGGACCACAGATGCGCAATGAGAACAAATCCACGAAAAACTGCTGAGCCATACCCAAGCAGACACAAGAGCACATTTGCACAGGATTCTCAAGGCGATTTGGGTGGGAGGAGGCAGATAATCTAGCAAAGGAAGAGACAGAAATCACATCTACATAGTTTGGCTTGTATTTCCATTAGCAACACTTTGTTTGTTGAGCTCATTAGAGAAATTACAGCTAGCTTGTGCCCTGTTTATACCATCTGTCATCAGACATTTGACTTGTTCTGAACTAACACTCCCTGCTACTGTAAATTCTTCAAACACAGACAGCGGAGGAAAAAGCTTAGCGGGATTCATCTGGTCTGTGGCACGATGTTTTTAGCAGCTTCCCATCCTCAACCCAACCATGTCCAACTCCATTTATTTCTCACACCTTCGTCATCAGCAGCCCTGCCTCTGCCAGAATTCATTGATTTAACCCCAGCTTTTAAATCCTGCTCAAGTATGCAGGATGTTGCACCGCAACTCAGATACGGAAGCTCACTGCTGATTGGATGACAAATATTTGCACATCATTGAGCACTGGAATGTTGTGCTGGAATGATAATGAACAAAATTAATCTCAAACAAAAACACACATTAAGTTGTTACCGCAGCCTTTGCATACAGATTTCAGTGTATTTATCTAAAATGGACATGTGCTGGAAATCCAGTGTTGAGTTGGACCACTCTAAGCCCCTCTTAATTTAGGGACTGTTCTTTATTTATGAGGGGTGGGGGGCGGGGCCAGTGATGCAAAAGAGGAAGGCATGTCAAATAATTGGCTGTTCAGCCATCAAAGAACTCACTTAGAAAAAAGTGGTAGTCGTCACCGGATTTCAATGGGCGACTGAATGGAGATAAAAAATTTTAAGCACTAGGGAGGGACTCGTGTTTTTTTATTTTTGGCTTATGGGAGAAACAAAAATTTTTGAACAGCTGTATTTTGTATTCATTTTAAGTACAATCTGAACGCTAAATCCAGCTGGCAGGTTTGAAAGGCATGTTTTCTTTAACAAAATCACGCTTTTTATCATAACCAGAAACTGTAAAATCAGAAATTGTCAGATTGTAACATTTCTGACAGTGCTGAACGCATCATGGGTGCTGAACACATCATGGGTAATGAAAACGTCTGCCAGGAAACATGACCAAAGCTAAGCTTAAAATACTGATTTTTTTTTTTTTTTTTTTTTAAATCAAAATCACTTTATTCTGCATGACTTATTTAAAATATTACCATAAATAAACCCTTTGCACCAACCAGATCCTGTCAAAAACATTTAAGCTAACGCTTCTGCATGCATGACAGTGAAAAACCAAGACTTTTTTCAACTCCAGGATTTCATCTTCAGTGTCAGCTGTGCCATGTTACGGCTCTTACACTGGCTGCTGCTGCCACTGTTGTGTACAGTTTATTTGGGAAAACAGTCATTATGCACATGTTGATAATGCTGGCTGTGTGCACGCTGTGATGCATGCGTGTGTGTGCATGTGTAGGCTTGTTAAATTTTGTTAGTTATGCGTGGTAGGACGGGTGGCTGTCATGCACTCATATTCTGCTGAAGCACACATATTGTGTGATGCGACTTGTAAGGAGGATTTGCATCTTGCTTAATAAATACTGTTTGTTTTGGTAATAAATGGGATAAAAATTTTAATAATATTAACTGTTAATATTGGGCCAGAGGTAGAGTGGGTCGTCCACTAATCGGATGATCAGCAGTTGATCCCTGGCTCCTCCAGTCCGCATGTCGAGGCATCCTTGAGCAAGATACTGAACCCAAATTGCTCCCAGTGGCTGTTCTATGGGTGTGTGAGAGTGTGTGAACAGTTACTGAGTAGCAAGTGGCACCACGGTAGCCTCAGCCATCAGTGTGTGAATGTGTTGGTGTGAATGGGTGAATGTGACAGGTAGTGTAAAAGCACTTTAAGTGATAGGAAGACTATGAAGGTGCTATTTAAGTACAGTCCATTTACCATATACCATTTATCTCTCACTCCCATGTTGTTTACTGGTTGCATCAGCTCCAGTACCTACATTTGGTGTGAATATGTATTTGCTTCAAGGAGGGTCAAGATAAAAAATAAAAAATGTAAAAATCCTAAGTCACCCCCAAACTATCCCCCTCCTCTGATAAAAAAAGATTGGCCCCTTGACAGAATAAGATGATGTTGACTGACTGAATGACTTTTTTTTCTCGGACACAATGAGATATCAAAGCATTCCTATCATCACACAACATGTCTCAGATAAGAAACAGTTAACAGGTAATACATACTGTAAAGGATTATTCTGCGGCAGTGGTGAGGCTAACCTTTCCTCCAGGCCTAAGGAGTTGTTGTGCCTTGCCCTCCTATTTTATTGCTGATCAATAGTATTAAATGCCATGCGGCCTTTCCTCTCCAGAGCACCGGCCAGTGGACTGTCCACTCAGTAGTAAATCCCTGAGGCTCTGCGTAGCCATTCAATTTTCCGCCTTCAGCCTCCGAAACTAGCATCCAACGGATGAGTGATGCACTTTAACTGCTGAACATTAGGGGAAGGGCATGTGCATGTGTGTGCACGTGTAGCCAACTGCACACAGGCATCATCATGCACACCCTTACATAGCTCCTGAGAGATTCTGTTAACCTTTGGCACAATCCTTACAGTTAGCGATATACATAACCTTCCCTGTTAAATAATTGATGAGGCCGTTTATGCCCATGTGTAAAGTGCATAATGTGTGCAAAATCTCAGGGGACAAAAGCAAGAGGGGACCTCTTCGTTTCTCCAAGTGGGCAAATCAATCAGCAAGCTGTGAGAGGGACAATATAGAATATATATAGTTTGCACAAGGTGGCTGCTGCGATGGCTCCAGGCCACGTTACACCACGGGTGCTCACAGAGTGGAAACAGAACACACCACTCTATATAACAGGAAGATAAACATTCGAATGAAGAGAATACACACACACACACATGCATTGCAAATTTTCATGGTGGGAAAAATATGCAAGCATACTGTCCATGCACACATATTTTTGCCTGCCACAACACCACAGCCCTGCCCGTAAAAACCCATCTTAGATTTTTTTTTTTACTCCGAAGGTCGTGCTCACTTTTCTATTATTTCAAATATCTTTTGAAGTTAACAAGTACTGAAGTGCAAAGCAGTGAGGATTAGCAAGCATTAAGGTTGGTAGCAGAATGGGTTTTTGGGTGGCAAAGAGGACAGGTTTTAGCAGGAAGTGTCACATTGCAGGGGGGTGTCAAGCTCTGACATTCTTAACCATGCGGCGTGCTCGCTGGCATCCATATCCTCATAAAACCTCCCGGAAACATGCTTAGTTTTAAAGCCGAGAGATGAATGTTGGAGAGAAACTGTGCCGTTCGGTGATGAATAAGAAGGGAACCTGATGAATAATAAAACACAGCTTTTTTTTTTTTTTTTGGTTTACCTGTCCTACTTGAATAGATTTTTATTCAATTGTCAGGTTGATCTAACTTCCTGCAGCTTTGTTGAACTTTTTAGCATTTTATATCGATATCCTGACTGCATTTCCACCAATTTTTCGATCACAAAAAGGTCTCACATTGCTCGTTTTATGTTATGAACACTTGTGCAGTGCAACAAATAGCGGCGAGAAAACATGAATCAGTTAAAAAGCAGAGGAAGTGGAATCAATGGCGTTATCCGCATTAATGATTCTCACATTTTACAAGGTGAACTTCTGAGAGCAGCATTCATTCATTCTGCTTTGAGAGTGCAATAGACTTTCAGTCTACCCATAATATTTCCTCATTAGTAACCCTCTTAGCCCATGTTCCTATACTCTGTTTGATCCTCCCACTCCTTCATTATCATTCTCACCACAGATATCTTTTCGCTATCACTGAGCTTACTAAATTCATTTTTGAGGCATGACAGGACACTTTTTGATACACACTTGATCTGCGCAGAGTGTGTCAATTAGTTATTTCAGGTGGACGTGCTTTAAACCACCTGACGTGAGAGCGATTTTGCACCCATTTTGAAATTGTCACACAGCTTCCACAAAGGAATGCGGGGAGCCCAACTCTGGATCCAAATATCGGCTGAAGCACATTGTTCTCTGTGCAGAAAACAACTTGTTTGGTTGCCTGGAAATACCTAAAAATACCATCCATCTTGTGTGTGTGGAAAAAAAAGAGTCAACGATTAGTCCTTGGGGAACTAATCTAAGGAAAACAGCAGCACAAGAGAGTGTGTTTTGAAATCAATGTGCAACGCTGGCCAATTAAGACGTTTCACCAACAACACATTCTTTTTAACTCCCAAATTTCCTACCTTCACTTGAAATATAATTATAAGAAATTACTGAATGTTTGTGTTTAAAAGTGCCATTTCTTTGGTAAAAATGCCAATGAGTCCTCATTTGACTTGGGCTTAATTTTTGCATGACGTGCCTTGAGGTTTCGCACATAATCTTCACAACAAATGGCAGAATACATGGCATCTGAAGCGCTGTTTACTTCAAAGACAGACCACATAAAAGCTTTCTCAAATCTCATTCTGAAATGGCTTCAAGTGTGAGATATGGTCACAATGATGAGTGGCAGGGAAATCAGTGCAGCAATCCACAGAAAATAGGACTTCAAGGAAAGTGTGAGAATATAACAATGAGGTCTGGATGAGATGATACAGGAGTGGCAACAGAGGACATGTCTACCTACAGTACAGTACGCATAACCTCTCTGCTTCCCGAGCAGCAGGCCACCTCCTGTAAACTAATCAAGGGAGTTACAGCTCTGCTGGCATCATCGGCATGGGATCACTGCAACACACACTCTCACTGTAACCTTCATTCCCACTCCACAGCTCCACAAGCCTTTCACATTTAGGAATTCATCCATATTTGTCCGATAATTACAACCTCCCAAAACAAACCTGTGTACCATACTGTACACTCCAGCTGAGGTGCCCACACTCGACAATGTCATGTTTTTCTGATTGGGAGTGTTACTATAGCCTCGTCTCCACCAAACACTCCCAGTATGGTACCTTTGGAACCAAAAGTGACCCTTCAGACATGGCACCTAGACCCTAGCGTTTCCACCACAAACAGTACTCTTTCATGTGGGCGGGGTTGTTGTCACTCACTGCTTCGTCCAGCACTCACTGCATTTCCTCCTTTATCAGTCTGCACCTCATTTATCGTCCACAGAACAGGGTTGCGTGCCGACATTTTAAGAACAAAACAGAACAGGCTTAAGTGAGTGTCTTTTATCAGACACTAGCTGCTGCAAGGGCCAGCAAAACATCCTTTTATTTCATAGTTACAGTTTACTAATACATGTAAAACTCTCCACGGTATGAACAGTGGTTACATGAGCCTCAAAACCAGCCACAACTCAGCCCTGAGTAGAGTGACCATCTGCTATTGACCAATCAACAGACTGCAGTGTTCACAGCTCCACCTTTTAGTACCAGATCTGTGTGCTAGGTACCCCAACAGAGGGGGGACCAAAAATGGGGTACAGTAAGGAACGGTCCCACCGGTACCATCCACAACTTTTCACAGTGGAAACAGACTGAACTGACCTGAACCGTACCGTACAGTTTGATGGAAACAGGGCTTATCATTGGCATGGAGATAACAGTTTTCAATCCACACTGACTCCAACCTGCATTCAGCATCTCTGTCCACAGAGCTCTGTCAGCAGCAGCTCCTGTGAAGCTAAGAGGACAGCAGGTCTCTGCTGACGAACACACTTTTGACTGTCTGAAGCAGAGTTGTACTACTCGAGATTGGTATTGGTCTCACGACCACTTTTTGAGAGTCTCGGCCTTGTCTCGGAATCGACTGCATTTTTACTCAGTCTTGTCTCGGGTCTCAGACGAAGAGGACTCAACTGCCACAATCACAATGATAGTGATGTCACTAAATTACCTCTGCAAAATGGTGCTGAATATAGATGGTTAAGTTGATATCAGCTCCTCAGTGTTTGTTTGTATCTGTTTGCTCATAAAAACAAAGGATAATCCCCACACATAAAATCAATCTCTGCAATACCTGGTGATTATTTCTTTTTTTTATCCAAGACAATTCTCATGGTACATTTATAAATACAGACATGTATCATATAAATATGCCTGTAAAACAGGTGCATGAAGATGAATCTTCATTAGCTTTCTGTGGGTGTTTTATGGGGTTGATTCATTCTTCAGATCAATTTGAAGACTGCTTATGGTTTATACTGTATGTTTCACATTTTATTTCAAGTGTGTAATGCAGTGTGGGAATTGCACTGGTCTGGTCTTGTTCTTGACTCAGTCGTGCTATGCCTTGGTCTTAGTCTTGGACCACTCAAAGTCTTGGTCTTGTCTCTGCCTCAATACACTCTGGTGCACGGGAGTCTGTTTTGTCAAGTGATTTTGTCATAAACCTTTGGTAATGTGAACCTACATGGCGCTCATGGCTATAGTTGTGGTATCATAACAGCCTGTCACAGGTGACAGCGTGATGATTAGAGGAGAAACGGCAGAGCATAAAGGTCCAGGTGGAAAAAAAACCAACTCAATCACTTAAGATTTTACGAAAAGAAGGAAATCACCTGTTGATTTATAAATATATAGATCCCAGGGTACATTTTTGTATTTGGGAGCTGTTTATATGTGTAATCTGTGGTAGATTTTATTTTTATGAACTATTGATATTATATACAGAATCTGAATTTCACTCTGAGTTACTGCTGTTGTTCACAAACTAAAGAAATGAGAGATAATCTTTGTTTAGTTTTTACTGAAACTTTGAAGGCAAATCATTAACAAGTACAATTGTATCACTCATTTTGTTGCAAATCTGTGTTCTTGAATTAATAATAACATTTTTATAATTAATTTGTCATATCGCCAAGAATATCCTTATCGCAAAAATACCCTGAAATATCGTCATATTATTTTAGGGCCATATCGCGCACCCCTGCTTATTATTCATGATCATTTTGCATCATCTCTGACAGGTGTAGAGCTGCTGAAAGGTAATTTTTGCATCTGTAAAATGTGAAGCATTGCATTGTAAGATTTTTAGCAGAAAGCAGTGTACAGTACATGCCCTGGACACTACTACTCCATTCTGGAATTTTTGAGGGCACTCACATAAAATGGCGGACAGTGAATATGGTGCACTGTGTGATAAAAAGGGAGTGATTTTGTACACAGCCTCGATCTACCAAAGTCAGTTGAACTGCACCTGTTCTGAAAGTGTGAAAGCAGTAGGTTTCTACTAGCAACAGAAAGTTCAGCTGAAACAAACTGCTGGAAGCAGAATATTCAGATTGTGTTCAGCAGCAAACGGTTGGAAAATAATTGATTTTCTAGTGCAGGGTCTGAGGTAAAGATGGAAGATTTAAAAAATGACCAGAGGAGAGCACATATACGACGGCCAGTTAATTGTTGTCAAAACTTTGACTCCATAAAGTCATTTGAAAAGCACAATTTAAACGGTGCTTCAGGGTTGACAATCCCTCATGGAGGAATGTTTGTAGAATAATCCGTCCGTACAACTTCAAGAGCCCAAGCACCACGACTGACTTGTGTACACACTATATCAGCTCAAATTAATATAATTAGACTTTCAGGGTTATTCTTAATCATTTAGTTCACACAGTGAAAGGATGAAATATTTACCACAAAAAAGAACCCCAAGTAATTAGTGGGGTTCAGTCTTATGCAATCAAAGTGATGCAACTTCCTACAGAATTACCAAACGCTGCACAACAGGGAACCATGGGGAAAGTTTCATAGTGAACACTAAATCTGCCTCTAAATAAATACAAAACTCAGCAAAGGGAGGCAAAAATGGAAGGAGTGCCGTAGACTAAAGTAGTTTAGCAGCTGAGCTCGGCAAGTGAATTATTCATGGCAATGGGCTTGTTTTGTGGCATTTTCTGCGCCTTAAAATATTAAGACAGTGTTCGTCAAATTAACCCCAGTTTATAGGTCATAGGGGAAGAAGACGGCTGCATGAAAGACAGTAACACAGAGAATATTTTAAAAGCGCACATACATATAACAGAATGAATTAAGACACAACAAACACATTTCTGACTATTCAGCCTGATTTTGATTACATCTGTGCTGATCTCGCTCGCAGCCAAATATGCAGAGAATCAGAATCTCAGATTATCTGTCCGCGTCTTTCCCTTTCATCTCCCTCCTCTCCGTCTCGCTCTTACACACACACGACAGAACAGGGGAGGCGAGACCTCCTGCTGGCTCGCTGTCAGAGTCCTTTGAAGAGCCCAAATGGATCTAGTTGCATTTCACCCGTAGATCTTCACAGCAGAGGCTGTCTTATCCGTGCACGGCACTATACAGTAAGTGTATGTCTGTGTTGCTTTACAAAATATCTGATAAGGCAAAACTTTATGGGGGTTGGCGGTGGGCAAATGTATCCTTGTGTCCTGGATCACAGATTACCAGACATGACTGCATACGGTGCTGACCTTGGACTCTCCTCTGCTGCTCCCACAGCTCTCAGGCACAGACAGATGCTATTCAATAATGAATATAGAAACACTGACTCTCTGTCCCTGTCTTTTCCCCTTTTTTCTCTCTCTGTCTCCCTCATGAATAAAAGTTTTAAATACAGTTTTCTTCCTTTGGAGGAAGTGTTTGTGACATGGTAAGCTATATCAGAAGAAGTACAATGAAAACGGCAGCCTTGAGAATGGCCAACTGGAGAGAGATGAAGTGAACAAAATAATGAGTAAGAGGATGTATAAACTTTTCATGATCGCTATAATTAAATTAAATTCAGCAAATTTTAAAACAACAAAAAGGGTTTATGAGGATACGGGTACTTAATCTATATATTTTAATCTTCCTCGAATAATGTGCACGTTTGTACTTCAAGCAGCTGAAAATTTTTGTCAAAGCAAAAACGACAAAAGAACGCTTTTGTTTCTTAAAGTTTAGTCTGTGAGGGTTTTAAAATGTGGCAGTGTGCGGGATTTTGCTTTGTTTGTGACAAAAGAAGCCAATTGTTTTTTGTTCTTCAGCCTTGATGTCCCATCACATCATATATGGAGAGCTGTTCTAACTCTAATGTTCCCCAATCTTGGAAACCACTGTAATCATGCAGCTTCAGATGTGTGGACTGTACAAACCAAGGCAATTCACTGTGCAGCAAAATTTCATTTTAAAAAATGACATGACGTGATAGCAACATGGTTTTCTTCAAGTTCCCAAGGCTGCTCTCATAAAAGATGCAGTTAGTTGTAAGACCACAATCAAATTTACTCAGCTGACTAAGCACAAGTACATATGTATACTTTCCCTTTGTCCCAAAAGTTGGCAATAACTTAAGTTTAAAGTGGTCACTTTATTGTGGTGACACCATTGCCATGAAATGGTCATTGCTCTGGGCCATTGCATTCACTGCACAGGGCAGTCATTGTAGATCATACCTTCCTTGGACCTCTTTGACATTTATAAAAACCATTAACTGTATAATAATTTCTGTTTTGTAATAAAGCATTGCTTAATTGTTGCTTCTCTTTCATCAACAGCACTTAAAATTAAATAAAGCAAAACATTATGCAGTGAATAAAAAGCAACATTTTATAAAGACAAGAGTGTCAAAAAGGATAATCACTTTTTTAAAAAGCTTTTTTTACTCACTTACCCACCAATTATTTTCTGCTTTTTATTCACTTTTTCAAAGTGTTTAGTATAAACAGTGTGTACGCACATTACGAGGCCTAAAAGAGGCGTGCGCCACTTCCAACGCAAAAGTTGTGATCAGTAAAAACAGACTTGACCTGGAGCTGGATCTCTTCGCCACGATGTCGGGGGATGTTACAGAAACAAAGACCTATACTGTTAATTTAATTATATTATCAAGGAAAATGCTCATTTATAAGGCACCTGGAGGGGTTAGGAGACTGATAGGAGACACCTTGACCCATGCTTATGAACATTTTGGCGACGAGATATTGGCAATGCAGATGGTGAGGTGGGAGCCTGATTGTAGAATCTGTTGAATATTTTTTGGCACACACAATTTTTGGCTTACGTACATTTTTAGTATGGATCCTACGCAGTGTTTTATGAATGAGACCCCACTTGAAAAGTCAGTGTTCATGTTAACACATGAGCTTTTTTGTAATGTAACGAGTCAAAATGTCTGCTGCTAGTCTTATAAGCTTGTGTTAAATGTAAAATTTTATTAGCATTTATATTGGAATTTATATGAAATCAATTAGTCATGGAAAAACACCAGTGTAGTCCACCATGAAAATGCATTTCCAGTACAGGTTCTTCAGTTGCCATTACTAACAATAACAACAAAATTAACATGAGGTTAAGATTGTTTTTGACCAGGCAGCAGAACGGCTAGTTTAGCTTTTGCTTGTGGAAATAGTGCTAAAATCAGAAGGCTTGTGTTTCTAAGGCAATCTGATGTGGTGTATTTTCTATGGAAGAAAAGCAGAGAGAGAAGGAGAGAGAAAGAGAGCGGACAACCAGCATCTGTGCATGGCTGCTGTTCAGAACCCTGGGGCAAGCCATATGCTGACATAGCAAGGTGTCAGAAGATACAGCCCGAAGACAGATGAAAGTGTGTTTCACAACATCCACTGCTGACCCCAAGGCACTGGCAGAGGTAATGAGAAGACAGAAGCTAACAGGGGGCACTCTGCATAATGACACAGCTGTCATCCTTATCATACTACCGTGTAAAAAATAAAGTATTACCTGCTATCATCACCTTTCCCGGGACATCAGTTAAAATGCACCGTGTGATTGAGACTGCTGGTTGATAGAGGGAAGAGTAAGAAAGACGACACTGCCCCAATATGATGTGCAATGAAGAGAAACAGGATGAGAGAGTAACAGATAAAGACAGAGAGAAAAGTATGTGCAATAACATTCCTGCACTGTATCTGTCTGTTTGTGACTTCAAGAGCTCAAGTATTGAGTTGAATAGAAACAACACAGCATTGATTTTCAGCAACATGCTAACAGGAGCTTGAGAATAGTTGAGACCTCCAAAGCAACACGTTCTCACTCCGACCTCGTCACAGATCGGCATTTGGTCATGGACCTTCCACGTCCAGATACAAAGTGAAAGGTACTCTAGGTCCATTGGTTGTTGACGTTCTGGGACACCATGTCAAGTTCAACCTGTTACATACAGTCTCTGTAAATGCACTTGGTTGGGTTTAGGTAACAAAAACCCAAGGTAAGGTTTACGAAAAAAAAAATGTGAACACAGCTCTCCTGGGTTGGTGTTTCTTGGACCTATCCACCACCACTCCAGCTCGCCCTACTTGGACTATGACGCCTTAACTTTCGTTCTTGTCCTGCTGCATTTCCCCCTGACACCACTGAGCACCGTTAAACAGTGATTGGCCGCGTATCATGCCAACCTTAAAGGATGGCTTTTCTTCGTCAGTGTCACTGTCCAAGTGCCGGATTTCGACGACTTCGGAGTAAGACCGGGTTGTCCAAAGTGCAAGCTTGCTTTGATGTCTAGGCAATACCCATGTGTACACCATTTGCTTATTCCATATAACCAACAGTAGATGAAATACATGGATTTCCTTTTCTTGAAGTCATAATATAAATATATATTTACATGTAAGGATCCTTCTAGCCAAAGTTGAGAAAAAATAAGCATGAAAACTGGCAAGAAGCTACAGGAGTCCTCATTTGGATTTTATGCCCATGAGGCGCATATCAAAAAGCCAGTGTTGCATGCACTCATGATTATGAGAATTCACCACAAAGCAAAAATATCTTAAATGTTTCATTGTAGAGGCCTAAAAAGATATGGGCTAAACATTTCCAGGGGAGCAGGTGTGTGAGACAACTAAGAACTGAGCTAATGTCACAATATCACCAAATGCGTGTGTGACATAATGATACCAAAGATAGAAGAGAGCAACATCTAGTTTTATTCATGGGGCCTGCATGCTAAATTAACATAGATTTAAGTTTATCACTAATAATTAGATTAATCCTATACTCTTTTAGGGTGGATTTTCATGATTGCAATCTTGGTTAAAAACTTGAGATAAAAAATTCAACCCTTTGAAGATCAAATCAAACCAAAACATTATCACAGAAAATTCTTGGAAAGTTTTCATAACATATTAATAACCCACTGGCGTAAAATTATCATTACACCACATTTTGGCCTGGTCAAGATGTCACTGTTTTTCCAGCTGTCCAATTCATCCCCCTGTTTCCCTTTTCCATCTTAAATTAAAGACTGCTTCCTGTAACATGGCAAGTGTCCGATGAGTCGCATGCCAAGAAGCAGGGTTCCAGACTGCCTTTGAACATCACCGCCTCTTACAGGGTTCAAAGCCTCTTAGAAATACTGTCATCCAAATTCAAACAAGGGATAGAAAAGAGTACAAAGAGTGGAGGACTTCACATCTTCAAATCCAGTGAGCTTTTCCCCTTCTTTTTCAGTACTTAGCTTTCAAAAATGAAGACGAGCTAGACCTTTCTTCAGTGCAGGCAAGACTTTTTAACATCTGAATATGCATGTTTGCTATAAAGGTTGTTTCTGAAATGAGCCAAAGTAATTAAACAAAATCACAAGTTATTTTGTTTTTCCCTAAATCGTCCTATTCCTAAAATTATGACTACTCTCCAACCTTTTAGAGCGTCTGTTCCAGGGTTTCAATAAAAACTATGAGGAGAAGTATAGCATCCCTTCTTGCCTCCAAAAAGTGTCTGTTTGAGGTCCAGGCTTCCTCCTTTTCCGCTAGCTTAATGGATTATGACAGTGATGCAGCATGAAGCCTTAATCCCCTTGCCGCCGTCGTCTCCCCTCCCTTTATGTTAAGCCCCTTGACTAGAGCATGTGTGTGTGTATGTGTGTCAGGTGCCAACCAGCACTGGGAGCCAAACATTGGGCTTGGATGATATACAAAAACAAAGGGGGTTAAAGCATCCGCTGCTGACAGCCAACTCTGCCCTTCAGGTGCCCTGCTAGCCCATTACCAGGCTTTGAAGTCAATACGCCGATATGCCAAGGAAAAAGATTCCAGCGTAATAACCAAGAAAACCCCCCAAAAATAAGGATATATCCACAACCATACCGTTTTGCTGTGTCTCTCAAACACAGCTAATCAATGATTCATGTGAATATAGACAAGCAGTAACACAGACAGCGCCGCACTCATGTTGTCTCTTAATTCACTCTATTCGCCAGTGTTACTCTTTCATTCTGAGTTCTTGTCTGCCCTCAGAGCACAACTTGTTCCGAAAGGCCTTTATTAACGAGACAGTGTTTGCTTTTACCCATGTACAAATAAAAGGGAACCAAACATGGAAGCAGCTGCACAATTATCAGCATATACATTTAAGTTCATTTCAGGTTTTGGCCGGTCTTGTCCGGTCCAGTGTACCAGCCTACACCAGTTTGATTTAAAACAAACAGGCCTGAACTTGCATTTGTCATTTAGACACTTGTGGCAAATTAAAAAGTAGTCTGCATCATCAACCTGTGCCAACAGCGTCACAGTGCTAAATCCAACTTTTATTACATTAGTAATAAGCAATATGACAACGTGATTAACATAATATTGTGTTTGTTTATAGACGACTCAGGGAGCCACTAGTGTCTGACAGTCTGTAAGCTGAGCATGGCAACATAAAGGAGATCACAGTTTAGTAGAGGTGGGAGGGAGAAGGAGCAGCACACGTTGTGTTTGTCTACTTGGAAGTTCATGTGGTTCTTTTTGGGGTGACGAGACGAAACATGGGAGAGTTATTCTCTATTAAAACCAAAACTGCACCAGTATGGCAACATTTTGAAATTGAAACCAACAAAAGAGGTGTCCTAACTGGCTGCGGGTGACGCCATTTTGAGCTAATTCTGAACTTTTATTGGACGCCATGTACCTAAATCTGTCGCTCCCCTTGAAAGCACCACAATGGATGATGAATGATTGATTTATGAAGTTGAAATGAGGTGTTTTCTGAATGAAACCTCCCAATTTCACGTTGTACCTGGCTTAAGGAAGATCACAAGGGAGCTTAAAGTTCCTGATAAGGTAAATGACCAATGTTAATAACAAGCTATTGTATGTATTTTGCAATAAATATCACAATCTAAAAGGTGTTCTCTGTTTAAAAAGTAATATTACAAAAATAGGAAGAAAACAAGTAGGCTACTCATACATCTTTTAAGTACCGTAAAACTTCAATTAGTAGCCCAGGCTATTATTTGCTTAAATCACTAAGCTCAACAGGCTTCTATATGTGACAGGCCTTTAATTCCTTCACACAAAACTCTTAAGAACTTCTGTAAAAATGAATTGCTTGGCAACCAGACCTTAAGTCTCATTTCTAAACATTGTGTACGCACAAAACAAGTCCTGAAAGAGGCATAAGCCACTTCACACGCAAAAGATGTGATCTACAAAAAACAGACTTGATGGGAGATACTCTGACCCATGCTTACGAACATTTTGGAGATGCCGATGGTGAGGTGGAAGCCTGATTGTAGAAGTTGTCAAATATTTTTTGGTGCATACCAATTTTGGCTTTTGTCCGTGCGTACATTTTCAGTATGGATCCTACACATTGTTTTACTAATGTGACTCCAGGCAGACGGGCCATTGTTTGTCAAAATGTGTAGCTACACCAGGCTAGTAAAAGGGACGTTTAATTGGGACTAGGCTTTTAATTGAAGTTTTACGGTAGTTACATGTTTAGTATGATCTCCTGCGCACAGCTTATACTTCCTGGTTTGTTTACATGAAGCCACAGAAGCGCATATTCGAAGGACTCAATGTGAGCAGAGAGCTTCAATGTTACGTGATGCAATGCCATGGTCAGATGGGCTTTGTTGTTGGAACGCAGTGTCATTATGTTGGCTGTGTCAAGTGCAACACCTCGTAAAATTAGGTATACAGGTTTGGTCTGGCTCTTGATATCAAACCGGTTTGAAAATTTTTACATTGACCCAACCTAATTATACATACAGTAATACAGCTCTTATTCATACAGCACTGGACCAGAATCAGCTGTGCATGTCACACAGACCATCTTCCAGCTCTGTTAATATACAGAGCTAATACATGAAGGAATGACCTCTGACACTGAACATTCATTAAGAGAAAAAAGTAGCACTAATGAGGTTGGCATGAGTACTCACCATGAATGAATCCATGTTAGAATATCAAAATCAACCATGGGAAACAGAGGCCCATAAAGACAGAAACCATAATTAGGAAATGATTTGATGGCTCTCTTTGGTCCAGCAAACTGGACAAACAGTGCAGCAGAGAGGCTCTTCCCTGCAGCACATGGAGGCAGAATGAAATGTCAACAACCAAACATCCCAGTGGTGGAAATCCCATCCAAGAGGCGGAATTAGGGCGGAGGGATCAGGGGGTAAATCCACTTTGTTGTGGTACTCATGTCATGTTTTAACCCTGTCAGAGCTGACAGAGCTTTCTGTTGGGTCTACCAGGTATGTCATGCTGATTAATCATGACATAAATGCAGTAAGAAAACACAAATTGTAAAACTGCCAACCTCAGTGCAGCTAAGTTTGACGATTGTTATAGACAGTGCACTGAGAACACATAAGATGTAAAACGAAGTGTGGCTAGAGTCTTCATGTCTTCAGCTTAATTCAAAACTAGGGATGACTTTTTTTTTTTCAAGCATCAATTATAATCTCTCGCACCAATCAAATTGGTATGCACATCACAATAACAAGAACTCACTTCAAAGACTAACTTTGCAAAAGACCACCTTAGCTACTGCATCCAACTGCATAATAATTAAACAACAGCCTCCAAGCAAAAGGACCTTTGACAGTAATTAGACGATGTACTACAAATTCAGACTGCAGACTTACGCTGAATAAAAGACATCTACAATTTAAAAGCAGAGTGGCAGACAATAATTGTTAAGAGTGACTAGTGTTTTATGGCAGAAAATGACAGTGTTTGCAGCCATTACCTCCAGCCAAGACTGGCTCCGAGAACAGGAAAGCAAAATAGTCTTGTACTGAATCTTGTACTGTGGCTTACTTGCATTAGGGACCAATAGGAGATACATTTAAGGCAGATTAGTGGTGAAAGAGGTACTGTTTACTTACAGAAATTAAAACAACAATGTCAGAAAATACTGCATTACAAGTAAAAGCCCTGCATTTAAATCCCATATAAGTAAAAGTACTATTGATATCATACTACTGAGTTTAATATGATAAAAAGCGAAAGTAAAATTACTTTTAAGCAGTATTAAAGTTATAGTTAAAGAGGGAAATGATTGAGCCCAGTGTTACTGTGTAATTCTCTGGTGTATCAGTAAAGTGTATAAACTACACTGCAGAGTGGACTCATTGGCAGGTCCGCATTACATCTGATGTTTGAAATGTTTCTATCGTCATGCTGTATTTTCATAAACATACCCAGGCGCCGTCTCACCGTCCCACGATAGACTAGCCTACAACTACCAAGTAGAATAGCGATGCACTATTGATTAACCTCACACATAAACACTCAACTCAGAGAAACATGGGGCTGTGTCTCACACACACAGCCGGAGAGGTAAAGATACAAATAACCGCTAACTGTAGCATCACATCTAGCGGTTATTAGTAAGTTTAACAACAGAGTTGAGCCTTGTAAAAGCTTGGTGTTGGATGGGAGCCACTGCTGCTAATTAGCTCGTGATAACACTCTGGATATAGTCCTTCAGTGCTGTGTCGGGCGGTCAGAGATCAGACCCTCGGCACAATCCTGTTGTCTGTGAAAGACCTCCACACCGCGACATGTTTTGCCTTCTAGACGGTGTGGCACTTGTTCTTCTTGTTTGTGTTTATTGGCAGCTACCAAACCAAGTTTAATGGTACTTATACTGCCTCCCACTGTGTCAGTGGGGGTTGAAGCTGCCATTATTAAGTCAATGAAAGCAGTCTGGTTCGTATCATCGCCGCTATTTATCGGCTATAATTTAAATTATCGGAATAATGCATGCTTACAAAAATGTCCCATTATCGGCCGATAATTTATCGGCCAGATATATACTGTCATCCCTAATTTGAGGGTTTGTGAAATGAAGGAACAAATATGTTCTGCTACACACATCTGTATTCAGTTTTCTTTCTCTAATCTTTGCTTTTCTTGAAAGTAATATTGGCTAATTTTATCTCTTCTGGATTGAACAGTCAGAGGAAATGTAACAACTGAATGTTTAATCTTAACTATAACTGTCTCCAGGATTACCATTTTTAACCATCTTTTAATGTCAGCGAGTCACAGTCATATTTACCCACAGTTTTAAAGTATAATTTGTTTGTTAAAGTGTATTAATTTAACAGCAAATGTGTGTATTACTGTAGTGTCTTCATCGAAAAACTGATGGGCAGAGTTTAATAGAATATACAAAAGTAGTTTGTTAAAAAATTCAGCTGACTGCCTCCGTTTTTTGTAAATGGAATATTTAGAGTCGTCCTCATCGGTTGTTCCTCGAAAGGGAAGTCCAATAAGCATACACACAAAAAAATAGCGCAAAGCAAGCACAGATAAACAAAACATTATTTCTGTGCATAAAGCAAGCTGAGCTGAGATGAAATGAAATGGATGGGTGAGAAGTGGAAGCAAAGACTAAATAAACATGAAAATCATTGAGGATATTAAAATAGATTCAATGTGTGTATGTGAAAGAGAGTGAGAAAAAGAGGCAGAGGTGAAGAGAAACCATCTTTTCTCTGATGAAATAGTATTTGACAGAAGAAATGTATGCTTTGAGGAACCTCTCTACACCTCTCACTCATATATTTGGGTCGGAGAGTTTTTACCTCATTAGTAGATCCTGCTGTGAAACGATTACAGGAGACAGACTACACGATGTGAGACTGATGTGAATTCCGGGATCAGCAAACTTGTATTTACCAGAAATGAAAATCTACCGTATCAGCAGGACAAGACACATCGAATGGCATGGCCCTCTTCTTTCTTTTTGTTCTTTTATGGTATCTGTCAGTACACCACAACTAATTTGATACAATGAATTTATTCATTTATTTGACAGCTAACAGATTTTGTTCACGAAACTCCTTGCCCTGTTCTCTACACAAATGCATATAATGACGAGTTTTTTTCTGTTTATTCCGGAAATATATATCTATTATAACCCAAATGTTGGTATTACATTTCATTGGATCGGCAAAAACTAGTCTGTCAGAAATTCTGAAACAAAAGATCAAAGAACAACTGTTTTCTCCTTTCACAAAGAATAGTAATCCTGAAATGTTCAATTTTTAAAAATCAACACCATGGGTAAACATTAATACCTGACCATTGTCTAAGGTTGAGTTGCTTTCTGCTTTTGCCAATCGCGTCTGGTGCAAGAGATTAAAACAGTTTGATTTTTTGCAAACTGGCTGAACCTGCATTTGTCAAAAAATTGCCTACATTAGCAACCTGTGCTAACAGTGTCACAGCCCTAAACCCCACTCATATTGCATTTGTAATAAGCAATATGACAACCTGATAAACATAATATTATGTTTGTAGGCGAACTAATGGAACCTCTAGTGTCTGACAGGCCATGTGCAATTTACTGACAAGCGAAGCTCGGTTTAGGCAAGAGGTGGGAGAGGCTGAGCATGCTGTGTTTGTTAAATGTTAATGTTTTTTGAGCATGAGAACTGGATTTCAAGCCAACAAAAGAGGTGTCCTAACTAGCTGTAAGCACCACTTTTAACTGAATTTTAGAGGGCCGTTGTGTTTCTATTTATATCTTTTGCTTGCTTTGAAAGTGCCGCAATGGAGAATGGTTGATTCGTTAAGTTGAAATGAGGATTTATCAATATGTAACCTGTTTATTTTACCGCAAAAAAAACCCAAAACACTTTGGCAGCTGACTGGAGGGAGTTTAGCAGGAAAGGCAAGGCTGTTTGTTGTTGGCTATAGTGTGTAATTTGCAATAAATATCACAATTTTTAAGAAAAAGGGTGTTTTCTATTAACAAAAGTAGCATAGCGAAAGTAGGAAGATAGCAAGTAGGCCACTCACCCATCTTTGAGGCGACTATTAGGGCTGCCCCCAACTAAGAATTTTCCTAGTCAACCACTTGTCGTCATTTAGGGCCATTAGTCGACTAGGCACCGGCATATTTATGATATTCATTTAAAGATTAAAGTATATATTTTGGGCGAGGCAACACAATGGTTTGAGTTGAAGGTGTGAGAAAGAATAGTATCAGTAACATTGTTAACACTGTGCTACATTACAGAGAAATACAAAACCGTACTAATGAACCAAACCAGTCTGAAAATCTTCACAGTAGCCCAACTCTACCACAACAGTGTCTTGCAAAGTTAAATGTTGAATGCTAACATCCAAAGTTCATTTGAAAGTTTCATAATAATATAAACATACAGGAAGACCTCAAGAGCCGATACTGCATGAGAGCATCCACTGCCTGCCTGTGAGAGAAGCTAGTTAAAGCAAAAGTTTGCCCAGCATCAAAGTTCTGTCATCATTTTTGTGGTTACATCAAAGCCTTTCCACTTTTATAACCATGTTTACCATTATGGCCAACTGGTTCCTGTTCAGTGCCCCCGCATTTCCATACCAACATACATAAAGTCTCCACTGTAGTAAATGAAAACAGCCCAACTTCTAGTGCCTGTTTTTTTCCCCACCTGCCTCTCAAGGCAACCTCCCTATAATTCTTTCAAAATATATTGCTACCGCCTGCAGTATAAAAATGTTTACTATATCACAGGCATGCTGCCTTCATACACAGTGATAAAGTAAGCCCCTCAGTGTTATTAGCTATGGACTTGGCCAGTACTCCGGCAGGGGTGAGAGAAGCTTGGTCATGATAAATGAGCCTGCTATCTCAAGCAATGTCAGGGCGAGCCTGTTTGTCTATCCTCCTGAGGCAACCTTTTATTCCATCCAAAAACACTGAATCATCCAAATTGACAGGAAAAACAATCACAGTGTCTCGTTCATATCCGAAAATGCTCCACACTTCCAGTGCAATTGCAGTAAAGATGAACTACTATAGCTGGCTGTTGTGCTTATTCCCATAGGTGTGCAGCGAATGCGCTTTGCCGCAATATCATCTTTGTTACAGAATTTTACGGTTACTGTGCGGCGGAGTAGATGATGAATCATTTTTAATCCTGATATTCATCAATTCAGAGAGGTAACAGTCAGATGGAGGGAGAGAATAAAGTTACAGATCATTTATTTATAAGTAGTTATATAAGACGAATACCACAACATTTCTCGGTTGAAATCTCAGTCGGCAAACTGCCTGCAAAACTCCACTAGATTATGGAGCTGAAAGGATAAGATGTATATTATTTGTAGACCTGTCTGACAAAAGACCTGCATCTGAATTCTTTCTCTTTTGGCTAAATCAATAAGCATTGTGTTGGGAGTTCACACACTCCGAATGAAGCTGTCTGAAACAATCCAGGGATCACTGCTGCAAAAACAGCGAAATGGGTTCCAATAAACACAAATTAAGATGTCAAAAGGAAGACTCGTCATTTTGGAAATGAAAACAGTTTGGTAGTCAGACACATAATTTGCTGTAAGGGCAGTTGGGCATCGCTATAGAAAGGAATTAATAATGATCACTATGTGTCAAGAGAGGAAGCTCATCAGCCTTTCTAACATTAAGCAATTACCTACCTGTCACTTTAATGACCACTCACGAGAACAAACACAGGATGTGGCTGACAGACTGAGCACAATGCTCGTCTGAATGGAAACTAACTGGGTTTGATTTTATATACTGCCTAAAATTAGAGTATATATTTTATAAGAGTTAATTCATATATTCGATGCCAGTGCTATTCAAACTAGGATGATGACGCCAATTGAAAAGATGCATGTCTGGGTTTTCTTCCAAGCAAACAGTAATGGTGGTTCACTGGAAGTTTTTATGTAATCCAATTACAGCAAATAAGCCCAAAACCCATAAAGTTATACAGGCAGGGATGAGGAGACGGATGGCCGGCAATAACTCAAGCTCAGAAATCCTATAAAATGAATAAGGAGGGAAACACATTCTTGACGTCTGCTCTGATTCAGCCATCTCTTGATGTGCTTTTATTGGTATTTTGGTGATTTGCCATGAACTCAACTTTGTCTGGGCACAAAATGAGCTGTTTCAGGAAATATCAAGCAATCAAAAAAAATCAAGCAAGCAAGTCTGGTGCAATTATGGCTTCAAGGCAGCACTGTCTCCGAGAAACCAAACTTTAAAACAACTAATTTGAAACAGCAAATACTTTTTTAAGAGCAATCCTGTGCAAATCGAGTTTGCTATTACCATGACAAGGAAATGTTGATAATTAACAAACCTAGTCCGTTGCACAAATGCTGATACTGAATGTTTCACTGAAATGTTCACTGACAACGTATTTCATTTGTTGTCTGCTTAAATAGGCAAACTTCACCATTCATCATCCACTCAAAGAGACAGCAGCATATTCTTTTTTATTGTTACCTTTTCTGTTAACATTTAACTAAAATCAATATCTTTCCCGAACCTTAATCAAAGTGCTTTTGTTGGCTAAACCTAAGACAGAAGTCTGGACACAAACCTGGTATTCAAGTATCACAGTCCTGCAATTTATATCCACCATCCACTCTGACCACCTGCCCGCAAATCCAATGTGGTACACAAATCCAGAAAGCGATTACGCTCTCACCACAATGTTATTATGAAAACAATGTAAAACTATACAAATGTAATTTCTAGGGGATAAGGTAGCTCCAGGATGGTCAGGATTTGCACAGGATGTTACATGTCAGCACCAGATGCTGCCATGTACTGTGCTTTTTTTCAGTGGATACGACAAGTGATGGGTGATCGAAGGGTGAACACCTTTTTCACTCAAACTATGGTTGATATAATGATTATCATCATACCTGCATCTCTGTAGTATAACAGATTTGTCAGTGTCACCAACAAAAGCAAAAAGAAAATTCAGTGAGAGGCTTGGACTTCAGTCATATGATCCAAACCTTAGTAAGTCACAGGATTTACAACTGACTTTTCCCTAAGCCCCGCCCCTATGTCATGGCCCCACAAGCTGTCAGAGTAAGCATGGAGCCCACATTGTAATTAACTGCACTCCCTGAAGAAACTTGTGGAAAAAAGAAACAGTGATTCCAGAGAGAAGCAGACAGAGGGGTCTACAGTCTGTGTTTGAAGGATATATCCAGGATGTCAAACAACAGGTTAAAAAGACAAAGATAGTTAGAAGCTAAAGCCGAACTATAAGCTACAGATCACAGTGTGAAAGTGAACCACCACATCACTGCTGATCGCCACACAAGACAATGAATATAAAGGGAAACTTTGCTGATACTGAACCAGCTGTGTGGCATCACAGTGTGTGCAGATGAACAGTATTTGGCTTTGCCCCCGTGCCGCTGCCAACACCTGGACCTCCACCGCTGGACAGGCAGGTTATAATCATTAAAAAGCAAAAGCAGCATGTGTATACATTCAGTAGGCTGTATCTTCAGTAGCTAGCTAGATAACCCTACACTTTTCAGGGTTTGATTTTGAAACGTATATCTCTTTCCAACCTCTCCAGGTAACAAGTATCATTAATACATGACGTGCCCCAGGCACAACATTTAGGTCCAAATCCACAAAACCAGCCTGAAAATGAAGGGAATTTGAAACGACTGCATTAGAGTCAATGGAGCACAGCTGTGTTGCTGTCAGACCCTGGTAGGAGGGCCAGTCTGCGTCCAGGGGCGTGACTTAGCAAAGGGTCAATTTCAACATGACTTGACAATATCAAAAAGAGTTGTAACACAACTTGGACTTCACACAAATGATTAGTTCTTTTACTTAGAGCCGTATGACTCAAAACACCTGCCTTATCACCCTGCTCGACCTCACAGTGGCGGTGTCTTTACACATCTATTCAAATAGAAGCATGGGCTTTACTTTGGAAAGCTTGCAAAGACATATTTCACAAGAATGAGATCAATTTCTGTTTATGTTTGCACTGCAAGAATTTGCATTGTTGAGTTCAGCATTTTCACCTCTTATTTCGAAAACAGCACACATCTCATTTCATGTATAACTGCACAACAGCGTTTTGTATTTTGTTGTTTACTGAGGTGTCTCAGCTATCCACCTATTACAATGGGATATGTTTGAAAAAAACAAATTATGCAGCATTCATGTGTTGCTCTATTTCTGTGTTTTTGCCTGTATTAAACAGGACAGATCCAGAGTGAAAGAGAGAAACAGAGGAGGGATGACATGCAGCGAAGGGCCTTAGGTTGGAATCCATGGCTGCTGAGCCTTTGTAAATAGGGAGTCCGCTCTCCTAGGTGAGCTACTGGGTGCCCTGACGTGTTACTCTATTTGATAAACTTCTACCAACTATTCTGTTCTGTTGGTCTTTAAATTTCATTTGGTGTTACTTGTTTAGGACTGTGGGCTTTGGTGTGGAGAACTGAGACTTCCTTGTGAGTTAAAAAACGATTACTTAGTCTCACTTCTGCGTCAAATAGAGTGGTTACGAAACAAGTGGGTATATGAGGAGTTTTGTGTATAAGATCAGATAAACGCAGGCACTATAATAATACATTGTCTCCAAAAGAAAACAAACATAAAAAGTTGACAATGGGAGATAAAACGGCTGTGTACTGCTGCTGTAACAGGTAAAGCTGGCGAAAAGTCTACAATCAATACTCACAATACATTCTCTAGGGGACCGAGGAGTAAACAGGCTGTGTTCTGAGTCCCGGGCTGGGTGTAAATCTAGCCTTTCCAAATCTAATAACCACCACTGTCAGTGGGTCAGCCATTACCTACAATGAAGCAGCTTTATGAAGACATCCTGAAGAAACGGGAGAGTTGCCAGGGATGTCTTCCTAGAATAAATAGGTACAGTCCCACCTGGATGCTGCGCTCATTTTGTGACCACTGTGAGTAAGTCTGCTTGATTTTGTAGTGGGGTTTCTAAAAACCTCAGGCAAGCTGCAGCGTTGTCTGTCTATTCATATATTACCATGCAAATAGTTTATTTATTCCTCAAAGCGTACCGAAGGTTTTTAGATATCTGAATGTGCCTGTTTTCCTGCAGTCTCATTCAGGTGGACATTCTTTTCATTTCAACACAGTATTATAATGAAGTTGAAAGTAGAGGCCATCTTGTGATGGGATCACTGCAGCCACAATACTGCGCTGCGTGACTAAAGCCTGATTCATGGTCGTGCGTTGAATTGACGATGACGCTACGCTCGCTGTAGCCCCCGGCGTAGCCTGACGTGCACCTCCCCAAAAATGTAACTACGCGTCGAGGCGACACAGACCCAGTGCAGACCGGCACGGCTGTGATTGGTTTGCTTGGTAGCAACGCATTTCCGGTTCCGTATTTCCAGATTCCGCCATCCCCGCCATCTTTAAACATCTTCTGTTGCTATGTAGATGTTGCAGTGTTAAGGCTCATTACATATACATATATATATATATATGTCATTATGCTCAACGTTCAATACGGATACGGCTGGAGCCGTCTGTCGGTGCTCCGCGTTCATTTCTCTGTGACCGGAAAAGCCGAAAGCTAAACAAAGAATCAACTAGACACGACAATAACCACTCAGGAAAGGAACACAGCCTCCTACCGCTCTGGCGGTGAATTGCAGTTTGAAGGGTTCACGACGGCATCACGGCAACCACGTAGCGTCGTTGTCGATTCAACGCACGACCATAAATCAGGCTTAATGTGGGACAGGGATGTAAAGTGGAGGGGCAATGCTCCCTCCCCTACTTTCTACCCCCCTAGTTTCAATGCCTTTGCCTCTACCACACCCATCTCACCCAGTTTCGTGAGTCAGGGGTGTCAAGTGAGAAGCGGGGAAACTGCCCCTTCCCTAATTCCTTCCTTCCTACTTCTGGTCCCAATTCCCCAGTCTCAACTCCAAACCTGTAAAGTTCCATGACTGCATCTTGCACAGTTGCAATGCTATCACATTGACTAAATCTGTCCACAGACACATTAACATCTGGCAAAATACTGTGATAGTAAACTGTGATCTGTGATAGTTCCCACCACAATAGGTGTCTACAGGACCACATTTTGCCATGATGACACACACAGACTCAAAAACTGAAAGAATACCAGCCGTGGCGCATTGCTGTGGCTGGTAAAGATTTAACATTGCTTGGGATAGGTTTAATTATCACCGTAAAGAGCATATCGTATTTAATTTTTGACAAAGTTGGGCTTTATATTCAGTAACTGCCGCAGTGTAATGCAGCTGATGGTACATTCAGGTGCTGTTGAGAACATTAATCAATTTAAAAACCAAAGTTGTGCTTTGGAAGACGTACATACTGCTTTGTAAGCTCCTCCATGACTGACCCTAATCCCAGACCTCATAAACATTTTACACATGCTCTGAGTCAGGTGAAGACTCTTTCATAAAAGCCTAACCCTGAAGAAGCTACTTACAATGTTTTCTTTTTTCTTTTTTCTCTAATAATATGACTGTATTCTGCACTAGGATTCAGAAAGATTCAGGCCAGGTTCCATATACACATCTGAATCTGAACCTCAAACCATACATTATCTGTATCTGCTATCTTTAACTTATCCAACTCAGAGTCAAGGCAGGGTCAAGAGGCAAGGTACATCCTGGCCACGTTGCTAGACTATTACAAGGCCGACACATATAACTTTAGTTCACCAAAATTAGCATGTTACGCGGGTGTTTTAAACACGGGGAAAACCGTTAAAATAAAGCGACAGACTGATTTCCTGTTGTGTACCAAAGATTTGTACACAGCTCTGCAGTAGACAAGTATGCCTTTCTGGGGTACCAAGTTCGATGTTACGGGCAGGCTGGACAACAGGTTAGTAAACAGTAACAAAGCAGCAAGGAAGCCAGTGAAAATTTAATGGTGGTTAATTCTTTTTTTAATATCTTATTCATTCAGTTTCGCTCCCAAACTCAGTGCAGACTAAATCTGTGACGAATCTTGAGCTGGGAAGGACGAAATTTTGTGACTGGTGGTCACTGCATCAAATTGTCAATGCTAAAAATAGCACGTCCTCCTAGGGGTCGTATTTCACTCACTGTCGATCGAAGCCGATCAGAGCTGGAGAACAATAAATTCCAGTGACTAATGTCTCATTTGTCCCAAAAGCCAAATGTTCAAGCTATGGAGACAGACAACAATTCACGCTGACATTCACACCTATAGGCAATGTAAAGTCACCACTTAACCTAACATGCATGTCTTTGGACTTTGGGAGGAAGCCACAGAGTTCTGAAAAAAAAAACACACTGACATGGGACAAATATGCAAACTGCAAGGGCCCCGGCTGGCTGGAGAGTTCGATCCCAGAACCCTCCTGCTGTGTGCTAACCACTGCGCCGCCGCGCCACGCTGCCCTGAATCTGAACCTGCAAAATCTAAACAACATCCAACCCTAGACAGACTTAGTCACATAAGCCAGGGTGACCAAAGTCATGTGCAGCAATCTGTTCAGCTAAAGAAGCCAAACAAAGTCAGTGGCGATGAGCCAAAGTCTTTGGCAGAGACCCAGTAGAGTTTAACATCTTTGTAACAAGTGATCCAGCAAAAGTGCGACCAGAAAGTAATCCATTTTACTGTCACTGTGAACTATAACAAGTGTCTTATATTCAGAGGTCCGTCACAACTGATATCATCAGACTTGAGAGGACTTACTGCTTATGAACAAACCTTTAAGAGTATCAGAAAATATACTTGGATGTCTCGTCTAGTGTTACTTTGTATATCAAAAGACGTCAACCCATTTGAGAAGAACTCAGCTCCTGTTATCTTTTAAACGTCAATGCATCGCATGAGCTAACTGAAGTACCTGTGTGACCAGGGGCTCCAGGAGCCTCTCCACAGTCAGGGTGCGGATTTCAAGACTCTTGGGGTCCCATTTCAACAGGATGGGGGAGGTGGCGGTCGTCATGGTCTCTGTTGGGAGGAAAGCAGATCAATGGTTAGAAAAATGTTTCGTTGTGAAAAGCTTCTGGCTCGATAAAACATATAAGCTCTGTGACAGTTCACATTGCACATTACATATGCCCAAGAGAACAGTGTGGCTGGAGGTGTTCACAAAGTTTGTTCAGCTGTGTAACGGCTCTTGACAACAAAAGCTGTTATTGAATGTAAGTCTGCAGGAATAGGTGTTCCTCGAAAGCTGACAAGTTGATAAGACAGCACATACTGCAGATAACAAGTGGTTTTAGAATGGGTTGGGTTTTAACCAACTGTACTGTATGTTTTCTCAAATGCACTGATTCGCCAGCAGGAATTTGTCCAGGTCAGCTCTCCTGAGTTTCCTACTGTATCACTACAGGCACTTCTGTAAGGAGGAGCTGTAAGATGACCAGGAAAGGTCATTAAGGATGTTCACCTTTTAATACCTCTGGTCTTCCGTATGTCAACTCTATGTTCTTTACACAGAACCCAAATATTATGCAATGAAAACAGTGGCAAGAACAATGTCCATTTTTCTGAGCTTTGCACCGGGAATAAAGGAATCAACCAATCACATTGTGCATAAATGAAGCGAGACGCCTGCAAGATAGTTCAGGCAGTCAACCCGAGCTGCACTGATTCATACACACACGTCATACATCACTCCCCATATGTCATCCACGAAACACACCCTCCCAATCTGGTGGTGTATTTAAGCTGCAAAATCTTCCCAGCTCTCTCTTTGCCTTGTCAGTGCCGCTGCTGCCCTGCATCAGTGCTGCTCGCTCTTTCAGCCCCACCTCCACCCCAGCATCCACCACCCAGGAAATATTTAATCATCACTCCCAAATATCTCATGTAAAAACATATCTGCAGGGGATGATGAGCCAGAGTCTAGACGCCAAACTCGGATTATGTTCTGCTGTTGAAATAAACATTTAAACATTAGTTGTCTGACTGAACGGACGTCACGTCATAACATCGCAACAGTGATGGACCTGTTGCAAGTGTTTTAAACTGCATCACTGCCGGTATGACTAACTTTAATGCAGGCAAGTATTTCATAAGGGGTCAGTTGAGGTGGTTCGGGCATCTGATCAGGATGCCTCCTGGGCGCCTCCCACTGAAGGTGCTCCGGGCACGTCCCACTGGTAGGAGGCCCCGGGGCAGACCTAGAACACACTGGAGGGAATACATATATCTCATCTGGCCTGGGAACACCTTGTGGTCCCCTAGGAGGAGCTGGAAAGTGTTGCCGGGGAGAGGGATGTCTGGGGTGCTTTGCTTGGCCTGCTGCCCCCGCAACCTGGCCCCAGATAAGCAGATGAAAATGGATGGATGGATGGATGGATGGATGGAAGTATCTCATATTATCATGTAGTTTTTTTGTCACACCCCTGATATGTAAAGGCCTTTAGACACCAATGTTATCAGCACAGTCACTATGCAATAGTATTGATGGTTTTACAGGCACGTACAGTCACACACTTACTGGGTGCGATGACATTAAGGAGTACGCACCCTTAGGAGGTGCCAGTGCTTGGGGCCTAACAGCCTACGAATGACTCATCATAAATTTCAGGCTATATCGAGGCCCAGCATATGAGGCAAAGTGTCAACATGAAATATCCATTTTAAAATTGTGTTGTCCCAAATCTGGCCATGGGATAAACACGATAAACCACTCTGTGGCTGTAAAAAATAGTGCACTCTGGCAATCCCTTCTGTCTCAGAAGGTAAGTAGCCTTTGTGTCACAAGTTTTTTTTCAATAACCACCTAACCTGTATTGAAATGGACTACCTGACGTCAAAAAACACATTTAAACAATCATTATTTTATTATGAGGTTTGCGCCAATACTCAACCCTCACAGACATCTCAGCAATTCCACAAAATACAATGAAGCCCAGACAGAAGCTACTGGCTCGACGACAAGGTTTTTTGTGGACATCCAGTTTCTGTTAACAGTCAGCAAATCTCGGCTCTGCACATCAAATAAAACAAACCACAGTCAACAATTCCCGAAAACCACAAATTAACAACCGGTCTCTAACCTTTAATTTTCTATAATTAACTTTCTTAATTAACTCCACCATTGCAATGTATCTCTCTAAAGCTGAAACTTATTGGGTGCAGCTTCAGTAAATTCAGCCTGATGTCATTCAGTGGACTTTTGGCATAGATTTAGCCACATTGCTGATTTACTTTAGGTCATTCAGGTGCAAACATTGCATTGTGCTGTAGTGTTTTACTATGGGAGTGTCCAAATTAGGGGAACAGTAAAGGAGGCAAAAGCAAAGATTAAAAGGAAAAAAGTTGGAGATAAAATTAACCTGAAGTTCAACTCATTCAGCTAATCTGACAATCGTCTGAAGAGCCACATCTCTGCGCTGTAGAAAACAGCCAAAACACAAGTCACATAAGTGAAATGATGCACTCCTGAGATGCTGCTGAGCGCCGCAATATGTGTCTCAATTGTACAGTCCTTTTGACAATCTGCTCTTTAACTTGGAATATTTTCTCATTACACTTTTTAAAACCCTTAAGCTCAATGGGGTTATATTAGGTGAGTGTGCGGGCTGAACAGCTGGCATGGGGGTAGCAGTCTGTTTTACTGTGGGGATGTGTTTCTACAGTAAGCAATTTCAGAATGAGCCAGCTGGGACTGGCTCAGTCTACTGCCAATGTCAATGAGGCAGAAGGGAATAAAGAATGTGAATAAGAATGACAGATCTGGGCCAGAGGCCTCTAATACGACACACAGTGGGTTAAAGATGGATGAACAGGGGGAAATCTGGCAACCTGGCACTATTGATGTAACCACAAACTAGACATTATAGTTCTCTCAGAAAAGCACGGACCTTTGGATTAAAAAAAATGTCATGCCTTCACTTATGCTGGTGCCATTACATTTTTGTCCCCGCAAGGAAATCTGGACAGGGACAATGAATCAGGCTTTGTGCGTCCGTCAATTTATCAATCTATCATGCGCGGCCGTTTGACAGAACCCGAGGGAATGATGCATATAATTTCTCTGTTCTGACATTTTCAAAATTACACATACTAGGGTGGAGAGGAGTGTTGAATACGGTATTACAGTCTTAATTTACTTCTGGTGAAACCTGAAAACTTGCACAATGGAGCTAGACAACATTCACCCACTGCAAGTTGTGCTACAATTGCTGAATGTAGGGCAAAATATATTTGCAAAGGAAAGTATGCAAAAAAATTCTCTTCCTTACAGCTGATTTCACATTTGCTGATGAAATGTGAAAGTTGTGGCCTTTTTCCAAAAAAAAACAGATGCACTCTGCGAGCCAGTGTGTGCACAATTTATGTCGAGTTTCTCAGAGAAAATGACATTTTTTTGTCATTTTGGAACTTATTGTTGCCATTTCACAATAGACTGCATCATTTTGCTGTGAGTCTTCCTCTACGGTAGCAGTTTTGGTGAAGTCAATTTCAGGTACCTTATTTTAGCAGCCAGCTGGTTAGGTAGCAACTGGGAATAAATAGTGCTTAAGACAGCAGCTCTTTTTGAAGTTCACTTTGGCAGCTTTCCTTTATGATACTAAAGGTTTCCCTGAAGAGATGGTACACAGAGTGAAAATAGGCAGAAGGGATACAAACTCTCCGGGCAGAGGAATATGCCACTGATGAAAAAAAACGGCAGCACCGTAAGGCGGTTTGTGAAGATATTTGAAGCAAGTGATAAGCTGCAGTAGGTGTGTCAGTTATAACTAAACCGTAAATGTTTGAAGCTTGAAACAAACTGTTCTGCCTGCACTAATTCAAAGGGCAGTGTTTGGGAAAAACATAACATAACTCATTTCTGATATAATATTTGCTACCTTGTCAAGGGTTTGTGACTGAATGTGTTTGTTTTGTTTTTCATTTACTTGTGCTTTCTTTATTCATTTTGCTTAGTGCCTTGTTAGTTATTAACCTTGGTTACATGTCACAATAGTATCTCACATCTTGGAAAAAATAAAGTCAAAAATGGCATTGGCAAAAGGCACTATCATTGTTCTGTAAAAACTGATTTCAAAATACTTTCAAAACATGTCAAGAGAGGGTAAAGTTTGAAAGTTTAGTGTGCCTTACAGCTCATTCCAAACTTGCGGAGCATAAAAGGAAAAGCCAGATTTACCCAGATCTGTTCAGGTAGCTGGAACCATGAGGAGGTTTTTTTTTTTTTCTAATGACCTAGTGTTACAGCTACAGAGTAGAATTTTGATCTGATTCAAATACAAATGCTATCATCATTACAAAGAAGGCTCAACTGAAAGATAGCAGACTGAAACCAGAGCATGCATTTCACAGTGGCAGTGAATGTTCTGGTGACTGGAGTTTATTGTTGGTGGAGATCTCTGTAAATGTCACGACCCTGTCAATGAATGCTCTTCACACCTGCATATCATAATTGTAAAAATGTGAGATATTTGGTTACTCTGCATAACGTCAATGCCATGTGCAGTGCATTTGGAATGAGGCCACACTACAAATAAACTCTAAATCTTCAAAACCCTGCAACAACAGGGTTTCTGATAAAGCAGAATAAAAGCAGGGAAACAAAAAGAAGACTCAGTCAAAGATGTTTCTACACGAGGGAGTCTCTCAGGAGGCCAGAGCGAGAACAGCTGAGAGACCGTCATCTGTCAAAGAGACTGTCATTTATAATGTCATTATTCAGCACATTCAGCTGCACTGTTTAACAACAAATGTGGTGATAGATGAGGAAACATTTCTGGGATACATTTGAAAATCTTCCATGTATCATTGAATGGTATAGCAAGTCCACCTTGTAAATAACTCGCCTAGTGGTTCAATGGACTAGTTTAAGTTACTATTAAACAAGCAAATAAGCTACAAGTGCAACACAAGTATATTAAACACTGACACACTATGTTGTAGAACGTTATGTGTATAGAATATTAGACTTTAAGTGTGTTATGGTTAAAGAGAACGAAAGAGAAACTGCATACAAAACTTTTTGTTGTTGTTTTTGAACGCATACACACATAGATTCTATATGGCATGTGATGTTAGTTCAGATATTTTTCCAAACAAATCATGTTGTATTTAGAAAAAAATGCCTTTTTGGTCAAATTTTTTAAATGTTGTCTGCTTGTATTTGAACGTTTAGCTCTGCAGAACTCTCTGACTCCTCCCTGACAAACTATGGTAGTCTCTGAGGTCTAATATAAGACTGATAAGCACAGGTGAAAAAATGTAACACTTGGTCAATGGCCTTCAAAATCAGATATCAACACACCAAGGAACTCTTTAGCAGCAGTATGAGATGCACCAGACAGCAGCATTTTTTGATATGTCAAACAAACGGTGGACTTGGGAGAACAATGTTCTTATCTCATGTAAAACTGATCAATTCAAAGTCAATCAATACGTTTCAATAACACCATATTATGCCTGTATGTGTGGCATACTACACTAGTGACATACGTTGCATTTCATACATGACTTATGTCAAAGGAAAGTAAACTTAAAAACATTTTTTCATTTGGAAGTGAACACAACACCTGGGCCTACCAATAACCAGTGCTGTATTTAGCGTTAAAAAACCTACTTTGGGAGCATAGTGCACCTGGTACAGCAGGCGCCCCATGTACAAAAGGCTATGTCTTTTGCTGCAGGTTGAATTCCAACCCTGGAATCCAAACCTGTATCTGTCCTTTCCAATAAAGGCAAAAAGCTTTAAAAAACACACACAGGAAAGCGCTGTTGTAGTCGAGCTGTAAGCCCAACAACACCAAAGGTACCCACACAGTAATGTTCTCAAAGGACCCTAAATTTGTGTCTAGTAGCTGTAAAGCTCCACCAGACTTCCTGTCTTTCCAGCAGAGAAACGGAAAGTGACAGTAGCTTCTCATGGCCTTTAGCTTTGACCACCAGCTCTACATCAATGTCCGTGCTACACTGAGCGTGGGCAGTCAGTCTTTCCCATGTCCTCTAACCCCCTACTTAGCCATGAGACACCTTCTGCAGTCATTCAAGCACAATTTGAGGGTGTAGTTAAAGTTCACTTTAACTGTTAAACCACAACATTTTCCTTGCATATATAAGGGCAACCAGGTGCAGCTGCCTTAAGTGCAAGGTGTCTGCCCAGGCTGAGCGCACCCCCGAATACTAAGACTCTTCAGATCTGCTGAGGGCACCATATCTTTCATTCACTTTTTGCCCAAAGGTGACAAGTGTGCAGCTATGACATCAGTGCTGTCCAAGAAATCAACACAATCAGACTGTGAGCTGATACTTTATTGAGCAGGAAGCATTATGTCCAACAGCTCTGATTAGCTGGCCTCGCGTTCTTAACAGACAATATTGGAAAAAGCACATCTGCAAGACTAAGAGAAGGAAAGACTTCCCAGTAATCTGACACAAATCCATTATCACCATCCTATACAGCGATGCAGTATAGAGTAGTGAAACAGGGGTAAACAAGCATAGTGGCAAGGTATTCAGAGTACTTGTGAGTTCGGTTATCTTCCTTCCTCCACTATCACCACATTCCCCCCACAATCTCAGTGATCTGAAGTCTGTCCTTTATACAAATTCCAAGGTATTCCCACACCACAGTGTGAGCCTGTTTCTGAGGAGGGATAAAATCTCTCCCTCTCAGATCTGTTTTGTTCAACAAACATGTTTTTGGTGAAGAGCATGAGTCAGATTTCAGTTGTTGTAATTTGTGAGATGTCCCGCCATCTGCTGCGTACAACTGTGTGTATGTGTGTAAGTGACTGCCGAGCGATCAGAGCAAAACAAGACGGAGAGGAATAGAAAATGATTCATTTACTGTGAGAAAAATAAAAATTCAAACACAGATAAGGCAAGTTCAGAGCATTTTTTAAAAGCGACGGCGTGTGTTTTGTTGAGAAAATATATGTTTTATGCATGTACATGTACTGTGTGTTCATAAATGTATCTATGCCTACTTTTATAGTGTACAGATACAGGCAAGCAACCCTTATATTCTGAATTAATCTAACATTCCCTTCTGCCCCAGGACAGGCTTTTGGGAAAGGATGGTGAAGTTTCAGACGGTTTAGAATAACACAATATGCAGAGAGGAAAATGGGCCATCTGCTAGTTTTTAAGATTTATTCTGAAGCACGGCACAAGCACTCGCATAAATATTCTAGTCCTCTCCACTAGACACTGATATATAGACAAACATTCAAGCAGTTTTGAAATAAAGTGAGAAAAAGGAAAACTTGAGTCCAGCAATAACTCTCTCTGGCTGGTTGCGCTCATGGCTTCTGCATATAACCAAACTAATTACCCACAATCATGCTCATAATGAACGCAGTACAAACCTAACACAGTGTGGACTCATTTTACACTGTGGTTACTGTAACAATGTGCATCACTACATTACGCTGAGGAATGTTACTCATCTGATTCAGACCTTATTCGACAACATAGTTACCTGCGGCCTCAAAAGTTACCTTGGACTTAAATTCTGCGACTTAAATCACCAATTGCTGCTGTTGTGCTATTTGTTTCAGTGCATGCTGGAAGGCAGTGTTGTCACTGCTCAATTCATCTCTAGCCCATAGATACTGCTCCTGCTGAGTTTGGCAAGGAACGCTCGCCAAATTGAAGCTTTGTTGTTCATTAGGTTTTTGTGTTGTGTGTTGGTGTAAATAATACTTCTGTTGTCTCTGTTCATTAATCATTTCTGCTCACTCGTGTTGGTGAACTTCTCTCTATTTACTGTTAATAGAATAAATGATACAACAGTGGGATCAATGCCATGTTAAACAATAAAAACTGCAAGACAAAAAATAGTGTCATTGTGTAGAACAGTGGTTTTCAAACAAAATCTCAAGGTACACCTGTATCTGTGCACAATAGACTATAATGTATGTTATCACTCTTATCATGACAAGTTTGTTTTTATTTGCTAATATCAAATAACAATTGACAACCAGCTTTTACTCATGAAATATTTATTACCACAATGATTCAAGAATTAATTTTAAACTTTTTAAAATAGCATGAAAGCACCAATAACACATCCATTTAAACAGGAAATGATGTAAGATAATGTGATGTGTTATAATTCCCTTGTGCGAACAGCAACAAATAGGTTTCCTGTGATTGCTTTTTTAAATTAAATTAAATAAAATTTTTAGGGAGAGTTTGCCTCTTCATTAGGAAGTGGGTGCACACAACATACTGAAGTAAAATTAAATTAAAAATCCATTCATAACCTTTGGTATAGGCCCAGTTGAATATTGCAATAATATTGTGTGGTTATCAAGAAATCCAACAGCACACCTAGATTTGCAACATTTGAGAACCACTGGTGACGAATAAATAATCATATCTCACTGCTTTACGTCCTGAATACTTGCAAAAACTGTCACGTCATGTAGCTGACAAAAAAAAACCCGTAAAATTTCATCAAGGACAAGACTCACAAACCCCTAAACCACCACCACCACCGCTGACATCACCAACAACATCAATGAATTCACCAAGTCTCTGGTGGATTAAATTTGGAAAACAACAGAAGCAACTGCACCAAAATTTCAGTTAAATCACTCCACAACCAGCAACGGATTGGAGACAGATTACCAGAACCATCCGGGCTGCCCTAAACACACACACACACTGCAGCCAGTCTGAAAACATGGACAATTATAAAGAGGCAGCCTACGATGTAAGAAGAGGCAAAAAAAAGAAAAAGTTGAAGAAGCTGACAGGATTGCATTCACTGGAGTTGCACCTTATGTAATTATGTAATTTCATGTGACAAATAAATAATCAACTAATCAACTGCAAAGGATTTATAGGCTCTGAGTCTGTACATACGATTCAAAAAAAGGTCAGGACAGTCCAGCATGTTGACGACACTATGATAGTATGATATCAGACCATATCCAGTAAAGCGTAACCATCATAAGACAAGAGCATCTAAAATATGCATATTAAATAAAAACAGCTTGATGAAGGCCATGATTTTAATGCGCATGTGAATTCTTGCTTGCAAAAGCATTGTAATGGGATAACCACACAGATGGGCAGCCCAGATGCTGAGTGGTTAGCACTGCAGGTTTTTGTGAAACGTCCACATCCCTCCCTCGTTTTAGTGGGTTCACTTCACTTGCTTCAGTTTTGCCCCACAGCCTACAGCCATATACTGTTGGTTAGGTTAATTAGAGACTCTAAATTGGCAATCTTATGGCGCTTTCTTTCACACCTGTAGTTTGATTTATTTTGTCCTGACCAAGGGGGGAAAATGACACATTGATGCACTTAAGTTTTTGTCCGGTTCCTGTTCACACTGACTTATTAAATGAACCAAGAGGAGACAGACTGACAGGTAACTGGTTGACTGGACACTGGTATAATGATGATATAATAGCATAATAATACATCCTTTCAAAGGGTAATGAATTTTTATTCCATCCTTTTTTTAATTCAATGACAGTAAATCGTGTCTCAGCATATTTTTTCCTGTTCATTTGGCTGAGGCGCTGTGAAAAAAACACTTAGGCACTGGTCCAAGTCATGTAAGGGTAGAGAAAACCCTGCTGGTGACATTATTATGTTAACAAACACACATATAAACACAGGGCACAATTGGACAACATGTGATCGTTTTTGCTAACCTTAATAAGTCAATAACTTAAGTGTGGTGACAGGGCTAATGTGTGCATCATCAGGACCCACGTGGGGAAATCAAATTCTGGTGACTTTCTGAAGCGCTTTAATGCTTCTGATGTGTTTATTGATGTTCTTTGCTGTCACAAAGAGCGCACGAAGAAATGACAAATTCTAAGCATTACTAGTATAATTGGACTACAAATCGAACACGTTATATTAAATGAATAATAGGTGGACACAGGACGAAAAGGAGGCCTCTTGTACAGTAATGATTCAGGGCTTCAAGCAGAACAAGTAGTACACAGAGTCGAGTGCATGGCAGTTTTAACAGCTTTTAAGTCAAATAAAATGGCCGTACTGATGTGGATGTTACCACATTTGCCAAAGCATTAGCATAAATAGGCTACATAAAGCCTTTGTATATCAAGTATAAGATCTAAGACTTCATGATTTCACAAAATTCCGCAAATTAGGGATGCATGATAATATCATCACACCATCTGTATTTGCTGATATTGGCATTAAAATGAATTATCAGAATCCGCCAACATCTATCCATCCTTTTTTATCCGCTTATCCAGGGCCGGGTCGTGGGGGCAGCAGGCCAAGCAAAGCACCCCAGACGTCCCTCTCCCCAGCATCCTTTTCAGCTCTTCCTGGGGGAACGCAAGGCGTTCCCAGGCCAGACGAGATATGTAATCCCTCCAGCATGTTCTGGGTCTGCCCCGGTGCTTCCTACCAGTTGAACATGCCAGGAACAACGGGAGGTGCCCAGGAGGATCATGATCACATGCTCGAACCACCTCAACTGAACCCTTTCGATGCAAAGGAGCAGCTGCTCTACTCCGAGCTCCCTTCGGATGCTACTTACTCTGTCTCTAGGGTTGAGCCCAGCCACCCCATGGAGAAAACTCATTTTGGTCGCTTGTATCCGCGATCTCATTCTTTGAGTCACTACCCAGAGCTCATGACCATATGAGGGTTGGACCAGTAAATCAGAAGTTCGCCTTTGGCTTAGCTTCAGCTCCACGCCTTTGGCTTAGCTTCACCTCCACCTTCACCTCTTCACCATAATGGTCCAGCGACATCTACAGAAGAGACCTGATGATCACTAAAATTAGCTGGTGAAAAAAGTGACTATATCGGTATCAGTTATCGGCCAAATAAGTTGTTATATATATGGGCATATCAGATATCAGCAAAAAAAATCCAATATTGTGCATCCTTACCATGAATGGATTTATGAGTAGTTTTTGAAATCATGTTTAAATCACATATCTGCTATCATAAAATCCTGGTGGTGGGTTATTTTGCCTTCACAGCGTAAACAAATCGCACCAGAGTTTGCTTGGAAGCAGATCGAGACCAACCTTCATGCATTCTCGATTTGGTTGTTTGGTCTACACCAGGGTCCAAATGAACCTAAGTTTATTTGGTTAGTTGTGAAAGCACCCTTAATACACCCTTAATTTGGTTTGATTGATTTGATTTGGATCTCTTTTAGCCATTGGCTAATCTTCCAAGACTATCAACCATCACCCTTAATAGTTGTGAATATATGAGTCTATCGTAGCTCTCCAACAAACTTTGGCACATTTACCTTGAATTTGAATTAGCAAACAAACAAACTGAACACTGAAGCAAAATACAAAAGTAGAGATAAATTAGCAAAACAATAACCTAAGTGCTGACAAACCACAGAAACTTCTGTGTAGAAACACACAATTCTCTCAGTGTATCACATTTCTGGCTTCACACACCTTTTCCTGAATTAGCAACTTTAAAGCTGCATTGCTGATCTGCCCCCTCTAACCTAATACTGGTGTTGAATTTTGCACAGCTGTGATGGAGTATGTAAGCAAGTCACTGCTAGAGTTGAGAAGGAAAAGATATTGACAAACTTTTTAATGCATAATTCTTATCGCTGTGATTGCTTTCGCTGACTTTGATTCTGCTTCTTCAAAACTCTCTTTTCATCTAATTTTAGCCAAATATCCATTACAAGAATTAAACTGTGAATGTGGGCAAGGGAAAGTGAGTCAGAACTGAAAAGACGAGGGTTTGTGTGCACAGAAGCTGAAAGCACCAGGACAAGCATTTAACATCCTGTCACTGCTGACTGAATGACATGTTTTATTATCAGAATGCGGGGGGGTGGCAACAATGTAGGAGTGGTAACAATGGCATCTGTAGCGAGCTCGCCACATGCTGCCATTTCCTGTAAGTCAGCTCATTTGTCACCTAATGTAGGGTCTTCTTGATACTGTTTGTTTTTTATTGCCCATTAAACAATATTATTACCTCAGGTTCTGCTTGTGTCAGCTCTTCTCTGAAATAATGCTGATGACATGGCAGAGAGACAACTGCTAACGGATGTAAAGTAATTACCTCAGTCGACCAGGTGTTAACTGAGCTGTGTGTGTGTGTGTGTGTGTGTGTGTGGGTTCAGAATACGTGTTGTGTGTTTGTGTGGACGGGGGCGACCAGAGTGGGATTTACATGTTTTTCTAATCCACCAAGACAAGCGGTGGTTTTAAGGTGAAATTTAAAAATGTCATGATTGCTTTATAATATTTCACTTAATCAATTGTAATACTTCACTGTGGTAAACAAAGCATATTAGAAAAGGCTTTGGAGACCTTGTAATTGTTCATTAAAGGAGAGCTGTGCTCATTTAAAAAATTCATACATGTTATTCCTCCGGTCTAAGAAAGCTCAAAAAATATTAGTAAACATGAACATGTCTCTCCCAAATCTAAAAGCTAGAGTGCTAAAACGTGTGATGTCATAGAGTATAAAGTCTGGAGCTGCTCCATAGACAATAAATCAGGAAAGATGTTATGGATGACACTGAGAGCACCAGGGGAATGTTTTGAGTGTATGAGTACATTTCTGATTTTACAACTGAGAACACTACAATACAATGAAGCTCGATTGGGTATTAAAAAGAAAAAACACATTCTACGGGTATACAAAATCAAGCTACCATTCATTGCCTATGAAGCAGCTCCAGAATACATACCCTATGACATCAAAAATTAGAGATTTATACCCTTTTCCAACCAAAATTGGTGTGTGTATGCAGGTTTTTAGACACCGGAAAACCTGGTTAAATTTAGGTGATAAGACTGCTGTCCTAGTTCCAGGCTGTTCTCACATACTGCGCGCAAGTAATGCACTGTAATTTATATTTATCCCGCCTACTTTTGAAAAGCTGCGATCACATGTCCAATGTGCTGACAGGAGAAAGCAAGGGAACAGTCATGAGCGGTCCCATAAGGAGGCAGATTGGGTTGGCAGATGGGTCACAAAAGCCTGGACTTTCCCCCGGGACTTCCCTCTGGAGTTGCGTGTTCCGAACCATTTCAACTTTGAGTGAAGTAAGAGTTATTTTAAGGTACGTCCTCGACATGTTTTTTTTCTATAACCTAACCCCAGTAACTTAACTTGCTTTAAGCCAACCTACTAAGTTTACACTACATTTATAACTGTATCTTAAGGATACAACGTCATTCATGGGGCACTAATTCGTAGGATATCATACAAACAGTTCTATGAGTTTAAGTTGGTTATGTCCAATTTTACGGACAGGCCCGAAAACAGTGTAGTAAACACTACAAAACAGCATGGAGGACAGTGAAAATGTTTTCAGAATTACTTCTTAATATCTAATAACTTATTCAGTCTCTCTTTCAAACTTGGTACCAACAAATTCTGAACGATATTCAAGCACTGCTTGCTGTGCTGGCAAAGGGGCTAAAATTAGCGCATCGACCCAGGTGCTGTATTCCCATCACTGCCGAACGAAGCCAATTGGAGCTGGAGCTGATAAAGATCCGTGACTACTGCAGAGTCATGTGTCCCAAGAGTGAATGCCGATTGTAACCTTTCCCATTAAATACAAAAGGTGAATATTGGCAGATGTTACTGGATTTTTTTGTGCGGTTTCTGGCTTTGAGAGAGTGTAGCTCATGTCCACAAACATTGATTTAACTTTTCTAGACCATAAAAATAGCTTATTGGAATCCTTAACTTAGGTGATGTTACCCTTTAAGACTAATCACAAGACTGGACTTCTGCACTGTATCCTTCTAAGTTACAAGAGTAAGTAAGACATAAAAGGCATTAGCCAAAAAAAGCCTCTCCCATTAGCTACATCCAATATGAATATCCTCAAACTGAACACTAGATTTTGATGCTGATATCTTAAACTGAGGATCTTGTTTAAAAAGTGGCCGAGCCAAATTCAACTGCACCAAAGACAAGCTGTAGATAAGGCCTCTGACAGTCTATTAAGATGTCCATTCAGACGACAGTGAACACCACCCACTCATGGATTTAATTTTGTCAGATACAAATTAATTTACTTAGTGACACTTTAATTAATGTAAAATCAAATGATACACCCTGCACACCTGCTCTGCCAAAGTAGGAACTTAAGAACAGACGACTTCCTAGGAAGGGCTGTCTACACTGCAGCTAGAGAAAAGTTATGGCTATGGTTGAGTGGTACAGTAGGGTTAACTTTTTGGCACACGCTGCACCCTTGTGTGAACTCTGCTGAGTGCAAATCCAAAATCTCCTAGTGAAAGAAGTAGAAAGGCTTTTTAAGACCACAAGGAACCTTTCTGCCTGGAACCAGTGATCCAGAAGCTGGATTAGAGTCTGCCTGTCATGAATATTGAAAAATAAAAGACATCTCAGAAGTCTAAATCTACAATCTAAACATTTATTCCCCACAGAGTGATTCAGATGATAACAATATAACAAAATTTCTGATTGTATTTCAGCTCTTATCATCCATTGAATGTGAAAATGATTGTGACTGATGGTCTGAATGGAGGTAAATAAAACAGTCTCACAGCCCTCTGTTGTTCTACCTTGGTGTTTAAGATACCTCACTAAAAAAGCTACGGCAGAATGATCAGTGCATCTCAACAAATCAGGTAAACACAGCGCTGGCATTCAAGACAGAATCTGCTGACTCAGAGCTGTGTTTGTGTGTCTGTATTGATTGAGCACCTGTCATAAAGCCTGCGGTCTATTGGCAATACCAAAGAAAACAGATGGCAATGACGAGTACTATTCAACACTGTTGGCCCGACTAACACAAACAGAAAGTCCCTGCTGTTATCGCCACGTGCGGTGCCTGTGGTTTTGATGTTGTTGCTGCTCTACCGCTCTCAATTATACATTACACATGATTATTGACTGCCTGATCATTAGAAAAATATCATTAGTCATACTACCTGCCTTAAACAGATTTTTGCCATTGAGTATGTTGTATTCATTTCAAACATTTCACACTGTGGTGTCTTCAGTTGTGTTTAAATTAACTGGGACAGTATATATGTACAAATAAAATATGTACATTGAATCATGTAAAGACTGAAGAAAACACCCTTGGTGTAATTTCACTTTCCAGGGTTTTGTCGGACCTAATTGTATTGCAGAGTTTTGCACAGCGGCGACCGAATCTTTGCTCTCAAACCACAAAAAAATGTGATGGCACAACAGTCTCCTTCAGTACATTATTCTATGCTTTCTTTTGATTTTCACATTGGCTAGTCATCCTGTTTGGCCGGCCCATATCATGCTGACGTGAAAGGATGGCTTTCTTTGTTAATGTCTGAAGCCGGAAGTCACTGACCATGTGCCGCTTTTCGACAACTTCGAAATGAGACAGGGTTGTCCAAATCCCCGCAGCCTTCCCTCCATCTATGCCAAAGCACCCAATCAAATGCTCTTCTAGTGGAGAAGCATCATGCAGACTGCCCTCTGCCCCTACTCCATCTGCTGCATTACTATACTTACAGTCTCTGAGAGGACGTCACATACACACTGCCTCAAAGGTCAGCATACAGTTAACATGCTGCTGTGCAACAAGCTTTTATTAATGTACACAACGGTGAAAACCACTTCAACTTTTGCGTCCTCCTCATGCAGGTGAGGTGAACCGGAAACTCTGAACTCTGCGAGCTTTATATACTGTGGTGCATGTGGCTTTCTGCGCATTTTAACCCTGGCAGATTGGTGACCTGTTCAGGCTGTTGCTTGCCTCTCACCCACTGCATGCTGGGATAGGCTCCGGCTCCCCCACAGCCGAGAAAAGGACAAGTCGATAGAAATGAAAGGATGGATTTTTACACCTCAGGATTGAAATGCCACCAAGTATAGAACCATTAATGTGTCTGACAAGGAAGTTATCTTTGTAGTCCCGCAGGTTGTTAGTTGCTAGATATATACAAAAAATCTGTTGTAACGATATTTGGTAGAAATTTGTTTTTGCTGTAGATCTAAAGTAACAGCACCACCATGTAATCGCAAGCAAAACTGTGTGGATCAGGTAAGTAAATTTAATTTTACAACCTCATCTGAATGCCTACTTCAGACACAACGTACGACACCATCACATGAGCCGTCTGTCAGCAGCAGCTTCTGCAGAGCTGAGTGGACAGGGTCTGGCTAACCTGCTTTCACCCAGCTCAGGGCAGAAATTTACTGAACTAAAATAGTTTTCGTGTCGGCTCCATGGGAAGAAATAAACAGTGTTTGTATGTATTGATTCATTGATTTTTTTCCCCAGACCAAAGTAGTAAGTGAGGGGAGTCTGCCTGTAGTGAAACAGGCAACCTCACAGACAGACTGGGAGCCTTGATTTGTCAGAGTAGGTACGATTAATAAAGTTCAAAACACATATACAGCAAGGTATGATTTAAACAGCTGTCCGTGCAGATTGCATTTCACTAAAGGCTACAGAAACAGACTTGAAGTGTAAAATAACATAGGCGGTCGTGTGGACTGATACATTTAATAAAATGGAAGTGTGTTGGTTCAATTGACAAACATCAAAAGCACTGCTAATAACCCTCTCTGTGAGGACTGGTCATTAGATCAGATTTGTTCGAACTTGACTTTTTGATAAGTGACAGCCCTCACATCCTCCAATCAGCACGATTGTCTGTGCATTTTGATGGAGCTCTAGATCCATATCTGTCTGTCGAATTATATGCAGCCTCTCAATATGTAAAATCAGTGAATCAACAGAGGAAAATGTCACTCATGCATAGCTAAGACATTCACATTTAGTCATATGAGTTAAAGGCAAAGTCAGACGAATTGTCCTAAAAACAATGAACAGATTCTAGGGTTGCCCCTCTACCAAACATTAGTCGACCAGAGAGTTCATTAGCCGACAAGATTTTGTTGGCCGCTTAGTTGCAAAATAAAAAAAAAAAAACAACAACAACGTGAATCTCTATTAGGAGCTGCACCTTGAAAAAATACATCAAAACCTATATGACTGGACCATGGGGCAATTTAATTTGAAAGGACAGACACAGGAAGTGGCCACGCTCAGCAGTCAGACAGGAGTCGCGTTAATTTTCCAGGGCTGGTACCTGCAGTTACTGCATAGGCTAGTTGATCATTTTGAGAAAGTGAAGGACGAACCCAAGGTGATATGTAAACTCATCTTCATTGGTCGACGACAAACATGACGTATCATCTGAAACATGGAAGTAGCTACATGCCCATTAGCCACTTAGCACAATCATTACTGCTTTGCCCACAGCGTCATTAACAGGCGGCTCGCTCAGTGTGTGACATGCACTTGTAGATAAAATATAGGCCTATATTAATGAAGGTTCATTAGTACGGTTTTGTATTTCTCTGTAATGTAGCACACCTTCAACTCAAACCTTTGTGTTGCCCCGCCCAAAACATATAATTTAATATTCAAATTAATATCATTAACATGCGGCAACTAGTTAACTAATGGCCATAAATGACGACTGTTGGTCGACTAGGAAAATTCTTAGTCAGGGGCAGACTGATACAAAAACAGTTCCTCTCAATCATCACTTATGCCCCACTAGAAATGTGTGGCAGTGTCTGTATCTGCAGAGACTCTGCCCTGTGCTTGTATTTTCCTATCTTGCTGTGTTCGAGAAGTTTCTGAGCGTCAACCTTTGGGCAGCGATGTGTAGCCCCCAGCCAATAACAGCATGCAGGCGGATGTGCAAAAACATAGCGGCCAGGTGCCAGATCATAAGCACGCATCCGAGAGGAACCGCTGAGCCGGGAAGGAGGGGCAAACTTTAAATGTTGTGTTTACAATCCAACTAATTGCTCTCATTCCAGGTTTATACTCTCATGATTTATTCACACATATATCTCACGTAGATCAACTGCATTTTCAGAGTTCATTAAGCAGTAGAGTATGATTTCAATTTGCTCCTTTGGGGTGGCTGTCTTTTGACTGATACCTCATCTGGTGGTATGAAAGCAAAATCAAAATTGCGACTCCACTCTTTGAGTCAGTGTTGACATGGATTAACTTCACTGCCATGAATGTATTAACAAATGAGGTTAATACATGATAAGCACTCAGGGAGCAGAGAAATAAGGTCAAATCAAGTGCTAAACCGGGAGGGATTAGTATTATACTATATTGTTTATTTACATGTAGCAATAATGCAACATTTATGCAACAATGCATAACAGAAGACAGTAACATTAAGGTAAGAATATAGAATTTTCTGTAATCAATCTCAGTAGAATCACATAATTTGAAGGTTTAAAGTAGAGAAAGCCTTGTGTTGCTCAGGCCCCAGGTTATGCATAGACTGAATAGTTCTTCACAAAAACATGGACAGGATTTTTAAAGAAATCCCAGAAATTCGGAGCACAAAGAGACAGTCCTTGAGACATTGTTAACATTTTAACACTCAAATGGAAAATCAAATATTTTAATTCAATGTTAAATCACTTTGTAGACAAAGATGTGAGCAGAATTTTGCCACAAAATATGGCAGCAGATAGACTCCCACTGAAGTTAGAGTACGTTAAGCTGATGTTTTGTCTGAGTACAATATGACGTGACACTGTCTTTCATGTGGTGTACACTGTGGCTTTTCAAAGACAGACCTCTTCCTCCCAGAATATTCTTAGCCCTGGAGTTTTGCAAATACACGCATATTTGTCACAGATAAAAATATTCAAAAGTTTAAACTCTGCTTGCAAAGCATAAAATGGGCATCAGAGCTTCTTTACCATATGACACTAACTTTGTGACTACAATCCCTGTCATTTGTCATTATGGAAAGTTAATATGCCGACACTGCAATGACCCAGATTCAGAGCGGAGTTAAGCGCATACACACACTTGCGTGGAGCAGAGGGGGGGGAGTCTCTAAAAGCAGAAGTCAAGGCTCAACCTGTCATATCGCTGTTCTCCAGAGCCATGTTCTCAGGGCGGCCAAAATAGGCTGATCAAAGTGGAGCACAACCTGTGAAATTCTCAAAGCAGTCGTGTTCTCTTAGGAATTCAAAAACCTTCTTTAAAAAACATAATGCACACACTGCGAAGTTGAATAAACACTCTAAAACCACGTCTTCTTGAAACACCTGCCCTGATTGGCTGGAATGCGTCCATACAAATGCTATACTGGGACACCTCGTACAAGTTTGGAATACAGTGCTGTTCCTGCAAGCCAGTGTCTATCAAAGTACGTGCTTTACTTTTATAAACTGGTGCTACTCTCCTTCATCCTATAGATAAAGCCCTACAAAACTTAGTGTTCATTCTTAATGTAAATACTAGGCCTGAGTCGAGTATGACATACAGCTATCAGGCTTTGTGTCTGGAATAGGGCTGGCCTGAATAGTTGAAGCCTCATTCATAACGTTGACATTTGAATTCTACATTGAATTTCAAATGCTGCACGGCTTTCTTTCTTTCTATTTTGGCATGTCTATTCTTATTGTTTGAACGCAGTGTTTCTGCAGAGTTGCAGATAAAGACGAGGCAGCACTTATATTAAATAATATGATGCTATTTCTAGAATTAAATTCCAGCAGTGGCTGTGTAGGATTGCTTCCAACTTGTATGGTCCAAATATTTCCAATAACCCCAGAGTATGCAGTGCGAAGGTCAACATTTCTCAAAAAAAAACCAAAAACATATAAGTAAATGAATGTAATCATTTCCAAAATACCCAACATGTCTTTATCTGACAAAATATTCTCCTGCAGTCCAAATTTGCTGAAGTTTAGCCTTCCAAAAGCAACATTTTGACTGCAGCCAAACAAACAACTACTTATATTTTAAGGGTGATGACATCTAAAAAATTATAACAACAGTCATTCAAAGCTTCATTCGAAAACTAAAATAATTAAATATAAAACCATGTTGAAATCAAACACAAAAAGACTTTTGTCATTAAAAAAAAGGTTTATGTTCATCAGTAGAAGTTCTGAGTTCCCACAGTATACAAACAAACAGCTGTGGGTGTGAAAGGCTACATAAACTAAATAAAGTTCAGCCATAAACTATGTGAATGCCAAAAAATGACAGTCTCAAAGCAGAAGATAAGCGTATACCTGGTGGACCGTTCTGGTTAGATGTTGCAGTCGAAGCATATGGTGGACACTTGGGTACATCCCAACTAATTCCCAGGATGAGTTCTTAAATGCATTACTGTGCACTGTTAGAGCAAATATCGTACAAACTTCCCTTTGGGGGGCTGTTAAAGGCAAATCCCTCTTTTACTGCATCTATACAGCAATGTATCTGTGTCAATTAAAATAGCTAAAGCAGAGGAAACGACTGATTTCCTGTAGCCATGCGTTTGTGCCACACTGATCAGAATTAAAATAAATGTGTTAATTACTTGAGCATGACTGGCTTCACAACCTCACACGAATCTTGACAAATGTTCACTTATTTATTTTTCAGTGATAATGAGCAGGAACTGGTTGTTAAAGGCTTTGTATGCACCATTCAGAGCATTAATACAGCAGCAAACCATTATTTGCTACGTAAAGATATAGTGGAGTAATGGTATCCTTAGCAGAGAATGAAATCACACTCCTTCTGTGTTTGTTAAAATCCGAACTTCACTGTGGTTTGTTGTGGTAAGTCGGTCTTGCCGTGCATACATGGGAATCCCACTGGCTAGCTCATCGCTGCCAACTTGTGCTGCACTAATCTAGCCATACTTCTAAATTGTGATGGCACTGTTGTGGAAGTGTAGCGACCACCCTCTCGTTCCCCCTGGTTAGCACTGTTAGCTCAGTCAGCACTGGTGCCGCTATTCAGTGCTGACTGAGGAGTTAGCACCATTAGCTGCTAGCTTGGCCATCTCCATGTTGAGAACCACCTCTCTGTGCGTTCCAGTACCCATAGCACCATACTATATAGTATGCCAGAAAAAGATCTTCAATGTCTCACTTCATAGTATATTAAATGCAGTATGCCAAAATACCAGTATGTTCTGCTACATTGGTTCCCAACTGGTCCAGCCACGGGCTCCAGATTTCTCCTTAGTCATTAGTTCAAGGTCCACACAGTTTAATATACTCAGTGTCATACTTGTGTTTGGCCATGTTGCGAACCTAGTTTGCTGCATCTGTTCAGTAGCTGTCCATTAGTCACTCATTCTAGCAGGAAACTGCACTTCAAAATAAAAGCTCTGTGCCAAAACTTCACTGTACTTCAAAATAAAGTGTCTGTCTTTGCAAACTCGATACGTTCGCAAGTCACAGTCCGATCAGAATGAAACCGTAACCCACTTTTGGACCACACCCTACCAGATGAGAACCACTGTTCAACTACATCCGTTCATTTGCAGTATGCAAGCCAGCATCCTTTTTTGGCTGTTCAGGCCCACAATTCTCTGCACAGCGGACAAATCGTCACATTCACTGAGTCGCAAACAGATGACATCTTGACAACTTGTTGACAACTTGTTGACAACTGATTGACAGCTGATTGACAGCTCTCAGAAGCCACAATGACAGATGACAGCGCATTCAAGCAACTGATGAACAGTTGAATAGTAATAATAGGAATATTAATTGTGTATGAACAAAATAATCAGACCGATTACCAACAACAAATAACCCCGTCAAAAATATGTTCTAATCTACAATGTATGCAGTCATAACCTTAAAGTGAAATTACGTTCAACAGCAGTGCTCAATCAATCAATTCATTTGAAATCATAAAATAAGCATTTTCATAAAAGGTAATAATTGTTGGTTCCATCAATACATAGCAGTGGTAGTAATAAATAAATGTCTGAGTGCGGTGAATGCCGTTTTGTTGTCTCTCTCAAGGTAACGGAAATGAGAAAGTAGTATGTCCTAATTGTGTGCATACAGCATACGCACTTTTTAACTGCAGCTGTAGTACCTATTGGACGCAAAGAGGAAAGGTATGTGATTCAGAATGCACCCTCTTCAAGGAATCTATGAGAAATTCAAAGTACCTTTTTCCAATTTTAAACTACTACAAGCACTATGGAGCAATGCTTTCAAGAGTGGGTCTCCATTTTGTTTGTATTGCCACGTAATGGCAGGAACATCCAGACAAATGTAGCAATGCACCAAAAGAGGCAAAGATGAAGACTGCTAGCAAGTACACAAGGATGTAAGCAATGCAGGATTTCAGAAATAAGCTTTGGAAATATATGAAGATGGCGTTCAAGGATACACACTGTGGGTTTTGGTGAGAAACACTACAAACAAACATGACTGTGTTTAAAGGAAAACTCAGCAGGACACCTTCAATCATGTGAAATCTACATTTTTGTTATCTGAACAAAATCCATCTCATACAGTGATGTCCATCCATACTGTGAAAACAACCGCATCTAACTGAGTTTTACTAATGAAACAATTTGTTATACCGCCTCGCAGGCAAGACTTTGTTTTTCCCATCACTCAAAGCGCTCCTTTCCAAACACCAATTCAGCATCTGTTCGTAAGCTTAAATTTGAAAACTATCCGTTCTGACCTCTGGCAGCCTCAACTGTTCTGCTTATGTTTGTTTGTTTTGTTTTGTTTACTGTTGTTGTAGTCTTGCACTTTGTCGGAGCTCTTTAAGAGCCATTTCACACAAATGTTGTGACAAGATGATAATGCGCTTGCCATCGGTCTGAATGGGACAATGAGTCATCTGACGTAGCTCTGCAGCCTTGCTGTCAATACAGCAGACAATGCTCGGCTTTGATTTGAAAGAGGGAACACAAGTCTTTTTTTAATAGCTAAAGGATTACCATTTGTTACACTGGGATGATTACATTATTGATAAATCCTTATTGTATCGTCAGTGACTTATAGCACTCCTTTTTTTTCTCAATTCTGACAATTAATTGAAAATACAAGTGAGTTCTGACACTTCAAGTCCCCTCAAAATAATTATATAAACCTAAACTAACCCTTTAACCATGCACCTCAAACAGTATCAGTCATTAACATTGTTACTTTCCTTCAGTGTTAAATGTACGTTCATCTTACAGCACAGGTAGCAGCAATGTTAATACTGTAGACCAACACTGACAGAAAAAGAAGACAATAATCATGTGTTTAAATCTGAAAATTAAGAAAAATAAAACAAATAAATACAATTATTAAAAGATAGTATTTGCTTTTTTCTGTTCTTTTTTCCCTTTCTCTCCTTTTTTAGTGACTATAAGTACTTTGCCACTGGTTCCCATGATTTAGCATATTCTGTCTCATTATTTTGCAGTGTGAGAGCTACCTTTAACCAACTAAATCATTTCTATTGCTTCACTGATCCATTCTTTCCGAGTTCCATTTTTTCACGATTAGCCTACTGTCTTTGAGGATACTTGAGGATAGTTATGCAAGTCCCCCAGCGTACATGATTGTGGTGTGAGTGGATTGGCTGTATTAGCGGGAATCATAGGTGTAGTGCTGCCGGATCATACTGGAACCATGCTTCACCACTTTTTTTCTCCCAGTGAGGAAATAGAAGATTCACAGTTTGCATATTCCAGTTGAAATTCATATATATTTTTTAAGCACTCTAAGAGTCAGTTATTACTAAAGCCGATGTCATGCAAGAGAGCCAATAAAAACAAGCTCTATATGAAATATGTATCACTTCCCTGGCAGTTCCTTTATATGTGATACCTTTGTAAAGAAACATTACAAAGCCAGCCTGTTAAATTTGGTCAGCTTGTGCTGCAACAGCTGCAGGAAATGAAAGCTTGCTAAGCTACATTTTCATACTCTAGCCTGTTAGATACGATCTCTGCCTGTTTAGCTTTCACAAAGTCATAAGGTAGAGCTTTCAGATAGCGCTGCAACGATTAGTCGACTAATCGATGACTAATCAACTAGTAAAATAATCAGTGACTATTTCAGTAGTCGACTAATCAGTTTGAGTCATTTTTCATAGAAAAGTACTATAAAAGTACCCCAAAATACTCTTATTGCAGCTTCTTACATTCAAACATTGGCAGCTTTGCACGCTCTCCCATGACGGTGAACTAAAACCCTTTGGCCTGAGTATGAAACAAGACATTAGACGACATAATTTTGGTGTTTGGGAGAGACAGACCGAAATTTTTCAACATTTTAACACATTTTTCGATAAAGTTATTTGTCAAATAATCGAAGAAGTAATCGACAGATTAGTTGACAATGAAAACAATGGTTAGTTGCAGCCCTACTTTCAGAATGGCTGCTAATAACCATGAGACTGCAGACTCCCCACGAACATTCAAATTAGGTCTACCTACTACAACCTACTGCATCTATGGTATTGCCTCATACTACTTAGTTAGATGTTTGGCTGACTGCTGCATAATATTTTCAACTATTCTTAAAGTATGTCTAACATTTGAAGGTCTAGTCAGTTACTGTTGACTAATGTATGTAAACTTGCCACCACAGGAACAGTGGTTACACAGTCTTTGAAACAAGCCACATGCACATCATCGGTGCCTGCCAGCACTAGGCTTGGGTGGTATCATGGTATTACGCTATACCAGGATAGTCAGAAATGTCAATAGCGTTATAAATACACATTGCTCGTCTCTCTATTAAACTCATTGTATGGAGTGTGTTGTTCGTATCGCATTGCACAGTCATTCCGTCATATACCATTTATCTGGTGAAATTTCAGGAGGTTATGATAAAGTACATACCGCCCAAGCCTAACCGGCCACTAAACAAATAGCGCTACACACCTGGTGTGACCAAAGATTTTCAGTGCAAAACAGATGGGGCAGTGTTCCTTTAGCAGCATCACATTTTATATAGCTGTGATGGGGTGTGATATAATCTGTTCAGTATTATAAATGGCCTTATTATTTATTATACAATGGAAGAGCTTCCTTGAGTTTTTCTATGCATCATTACAGGAAATTTCCCCCTTTTTTTTTGTTGTTGTTGTGAAAGTCGCTGATCCATTTCATTGCAGAAGTCTTACATTGGATGTTGGTGGTTTCATTTAATTGTGTGTAACACATTTAGTATATTTATATTTTAAAAAGCTGGGGTTAGAGTGTATGTTTTCAGATTTGTGGGTGTCAAAGTTCAGTTTTTCTAATGGAATACACTTTTTAATAGAACGCTGTAGAGTATTGACTTAAGTATTCACTTTTTGGGATATTATTAATCAGTGATTATTAAAGGTTTTAACACAGATATTATTATTATTATTAGTAGTAGTAGTAGTAGTAGTAGTAGTATTTTTAATTAATTGTAAAGAACGTACATATATGCAATCTCGCACTTCTGATTTTACACTGCTGCAGCTACAGCAGCAATATTTACCAAGTAAGGAAGCAAAATGAGAAACTGCATTCCTTAAATGTCTAAATTGATGTTCAACGTGCATGACTGGCCTTGCTAGGGTCATTTTTTTTTCTGTCCTCGTGCCCTGAATATATCTAGCACTGCCCTTGTAGTAGTGGACATTATACAGGCTGTGTGTGTTGGCAGTGTGTGGGGGTTGGTCAAGCTATGACACACACAACACACAAGTCAAAACCAATAACAGTAATTTCAGTTTAAGACTGAACAAAACTAATCCATCCCTTTACATATATTTGTCCTACGACAGATCTAAAAATACAGACCAACAGTTCAGCATTTTCATCGCTGCCCACATGTATGACATGGACAGCTGCTTCTCAGGTTAGAAAAAAATAATTATTTCCACAAAAATGGCAACAAGCACGAATGAGATCAAAGCTGACTTACAGAAATAACAACTCTCATATTGGCTCATTTCCTCAGTTGACATGGAAATTTTTTATCTCCTCGCATCAGATACCACGGCTTGACTGTGAAACTGGAACTGCAAATTTGTCAGTCACTAAGAGTGGATAAAATATGACAACACCCCTCCCACAGAGAAAACAGCATATGGATGGAATTTAATATCTCATTTACAATCTTATTTATATGAAACCGAATTCGCTCATGCCTTCTCTGTTCTCTTTTCCCAACCTGTAAATTACGACAAGCCCACTGATGTCATCACGGTTCGCATTTCAGGTCAAGGACAACCTGCTATATTTTGTTTCCAGGGTTTCAAACCAATTACGTTTTGGTCTAAATGCTCAGAATCATTCAAAATTAGGTGCTGGAACTAGCTCCATGTTGTTGGAAAAGGGTTAATAGGGGGTTAATGCTACCATGGAAGAGATGTAGAAGCAGAGAAGAAGCAAAGCACACAAACATATGAGCATAATTTCTGAGAAAGTGGGGAAGCCACTGAAAAATGTATGCGCTCATTGCACCGTCAGGCATTTCTGGGAGAAATCTGTAAGCAGCTGGCACATTCTAAGCCTTTAACACCCCAGTTTTTGGTTTATTTATAGAAAAGATCTATGTCATCTGGAGTTAAGAGGTTCATTTCAAATTGCATTAAACGTATGTATTTAACTTTTGAAAAAAATAAAATGTCCCTAGCCTCCTACTTCAAGTTTACAGGCTAAGCCCTAGACGTCAAATCCTAGAATCGCCCCTGGTCAGCATATAGATTTCCTGTAAGAGGTTAGTGAAGAAAAGCAGTGACCTAACAATAGAAAAGTTAATGCACCAAGACAGAGCACACACAGTGTGGGGGAGGAGCTGGGCTAACACTTGGGGCCCACACTGGTCCCAGATGTAGCCCGTGGTGGGGGTGGATAGGGAGTATGTGAGAGACAAGTGAGGCCTCAGAAGGACAGAACAACTGAGAGGATGAGACACTTGAATGGCCTCTAGCAAGGCTCCCTGCCCAGATTTGTTTCTGATAGAATCAAAACAATAGGGTGGCACAACAAAAGAACAGAGACACAGCAGCAGCAGCAGCACACACAGAACGTTCTAGTAGCAGCAGTGTGTTAACCTGACCTCTCATAGATCCTGCAAGTGTGAACGACACTGGATGTTTGCACACATATTAGGCACAGTTCACCAAACGGCATTGTTAGTGCCTGTTCATTGATGCCAACGTGCTACATCTACAAAAGTCACTGGATGCCTGTTTCCATGGAAGTGAGACTTATCTCCTCGCTGTTGACACTGACAGAAACTAGTTTATGAGCTATACGGCCTTGACGAGTTTAAATCCATTGCTGGCTGCACCCACGCTTGTTTTTCCTTGTAACTTCATTAATGTCTTGGAAGGTAAAAAAAAAAAAATTGCGTTTCGCAGTGAGCTGAGATGAAGACAGGGACAAATATTATACCACAATCAACTGAGAGAAATACGGCTGCGTTAATAAAGGAAAACAAGTTAATGTAAATTGCAATAACTGAACAGGAAGCAGGATTTGTTGCTCAGGGATGCTGTCACACCTAACCTGTCTGATCCGGTTAAAACAAACTCAGGTCGGTTTGCCTGGTTACTACGGTTCATTTACTCTGGTGTGAAAGTCAATCAAACCCTGGTGTGGACTGAATAACCAAACAGGGAGCACCATAAAAGGTGGGTATTGGACTGCCTCCCTCCTTTGGTGCTGTCTGCTTGTAGTGTGAAAGCAAACTGACCAACCACAGGATTATATGATAGCAGATTCATGATTTTTAGCATGATCTCAAAAGCTAAACTACTAGTGAAATCTTTCAGTATAAGGCCATCTCTATAACCTATTTGAGCAAATCTCTCGGTAACCAGGGTAACACATATGCTCAGCGGCACAGGTAATTTCGCTAATTAATGGGTCAAAAGCTGCTAAAACTGCTGTGCTTCTATCCGACTCTGTGTACTTTGTCAGTTCATTGAGTCCATTAAAAAGTGTGTGACAGCCATCCCACAGTAATAAGCCCCCAGTCATTACTCTGCGAGGCGCCTCCTTTTCTTCCTGTCTCTACCTGTTGGTCATTATTTAGAGCATGCGGCCGGTTTGCAGACTAATAATACCAAGAATGCTTCTAATCAGTTATTCCTACGTGAGCTCTTTGTGACGCTAAAGAATGTATGTGCACATCAGAAGCACTTAAGTGCTGCAAACTTCTGTCAGTCACCGGAAAATGATTTCCCCACACAGGTCCTGATGAAGCAGGAAGACAATCGCCAAAACTGTCCAATCAACTAATTACCTGTCAAGCAGTATAACTTCATTTTTCTCCTCTTGGTTCATTTGTAAAAACTCAGTATGAACAGGAACTGGACCAAAACTGAAATGCAATAACGTATGTTTTTTGTTTTTTTTCCTTGGTCTGCACCATATGAACCAAACTACAGATGTGACAGGCACTCAAAAGCGGGATTTATACTGCTACATTGAATCGATACCGTACCCTATGCCCAAGCCTGACTTGCACCTCTCTAGAAATGTAACTCCACTTTGCGGTGACGCAGACCTCCTGTCTATTTTTGTAAGCTAAAACCATTTCACTCAGTGGAAACGAAGCTTTTATTCACTTTCATTTCACAGATAAGAAACAATAAATTGTTAAGACAATAAAGCCTCCACAAAATAGCATTTTAAGTCTTGTGTGTGATTTATCCGAGCTTCAGGTGAGTAGAGGAAATCTTGGCTAGTTGCCAGGCTAATTTACACAGTGTAAAATGCCATAGGCTTGTGCTAATAATGTTAGCATGTTATATTTGTTTGGAAAGTGCATTTAGTATAACACAGTCGTTTTGTTGGTGAACCTTGTGAGTTGTAATGAAACCACATTTTGCAACATTACCTTTGTTAAATGTTGCTGTTGTCCCTGACTTCATATAAGTAGAGGAAAATCCCGCTAGCCACTAGGCTAATTTATACAATGTAAAATGCCATAGGCTTGTGCTAAAAATATTAGCATGTTGTATTTGTGTGGAAAAGGTGTGTCCAACAAAAGGCAAATGTTTTGCCTGTGAATGCTGTGAATTACAGTGAAGCTGATTTGTGTACTTGTGTTTGAAGTTGTTGCTATTAAGCCATGTTTAATGTGTGATTTAAACACTGAAGTGAACATTACAGCACTTTTACAGAAACCCTGCTGTCGACTAGTGTTTTGGAGGTGTAACTGCAGAGTGACACAGACACACCACCACACAAGTAGAAACGCTTACAGCGGTGTAGATCATGCGACACACAAATATAAATATAAACATACTGCAGGAACAAGCTGTGTCACTAAAAATATAATAGTATGTACAGCTTTAAGAGACTACTTAGTAACTCTTATATGAGGGGTAATTTGGTGTTCATCAAAAAATAACTATAGTCAGCATAATAACAATTTCAAATGACAAAGTTAAGTTATACTGGACAGTCAAGTCAACATGCCCTGAAGTGTATCCATGTCTTAGCATAGCTACCAGGTTCAAAGTGACTTGGACATGCAGCTCCAACCTTAAAAAGACACTCTTTGATGCTCACAGTTCAAGGCATCCTAGTCCTCATGTATAACATGAATTCTTAAAGCAAAACGTAGCCAGCTATAAAGGTGATGAAATGATCCAACCCAGATGGATAGATTTGGAGAATTAGCTCAGGTGGTTCTGCCTGAACAAAGGCTTTGTTGTCGCTTCATACCCTCTGAACCGATGGGGCCACCGACCAACAAAGGAAAAATACTATTAACAATTCAGTCTTGTCAAAATCAATAATTTTCCCCCAGAGACTGTGACATCTGTGGGAGGCAGTGGGAGAATCATTAAAACAGTAGTGAAAAATCTTGGCAGCAGCTTGGCATCACGCTCCAGTTATAACATCTCAATGAGAAAAGGTGCTGTCTGCTCACTGAGGATCTTTTCCTCTCTCCCTTCGTAGGAGATGTGAGCTCCTTTTGCTCCATTTCCACTGATACGACCAGAACCTTATCACAGGTAATTTCACATCTTAATGAAAGCTGTTATCAAACAACAACTTTAATTGTGTAAAGAGAGCTGCTTTTTTTCCATGCATTGCTAGTTTGAAAAAAATCCAACAGTTGATCAACTGGACACCCGTTGCCAATAAGTGGGCATATGTTCTGCATGTTCCAAGGAGTCTATGCTCTCAAGATTCGACTGTATGTCTCCTTATAAAAAAAAACCCAATAATGTCCAAACCAAAGTGTACTTTTCATTAATACATTTCTGTTACTTGTGACAGACAATAAAGGTTTATCTCTCTCTTTTACAATCTGATAGTACAATACCATCTTATTGACCTAAAACCCTATACCTTCAGTTAGCCATTGAAGCTTTAACTAAGTAGATTGAGTTGCCTAACCTGACCAAACCATAGACCTTCGAAACCTTTTAATTAGCATCTGTATCTGTATAACTAGTATCTGCTTTAACCTTGGTAACAAAAACCTGGGATATAGGGGGGACATGCCTGACAAGGGAGAACTGCACCAGCACCTAAACAGACCTAAGTTGCACTCTGCAGTGAAACAGACTGCCTTATCTGTCATTAAAATGTCACTTTTTAAATTAGGAATAGAAACATTTGAACAGCTAGCGTCTGAAACACTCCCTGCAGAAAATTATTTAATGACAAAACTAAATATCAGATATGCATAGAAATGCAAAGAATCCAGTTTTCATGCCACAAAAACACAATTTTACTAAAACATGCTGTCACCAACAACAAATTAAACCTAACAAAGCCACTTAATGATACTGCGTCAAAAGCGGATTTCTATTATACAATGGATGAGACACCTGTTAGCTTAAAGAAGAGGCTGGTTAAAGAAATTGGACGGATTTGACAAGCAACTAAGGGCTCATTGTGAACAGAAACATTGCCTACAACCGTTGCCGTGGATTTTCCTAATAAATTCACATTAGGTAAAGAGTCTTAAACAGAAAAGTGCACTCAGCGGAGTGCAGATCTCCGCTAGGGGGCCAAGCAGCCGCCTGGACTGATCATGGCCACTCAAAACTATTCAGCAAATGTCTCACAGTGCATTTCAGAAGCATCCCAGAAGCTATGAAAAATATGCACCCTGTATATTTTTGACGGAGCTGCAGCACGTTGCACAGAGCAGATCAAATGTGCAGCAGACGGAACAAAACCGGGTCACAGCCATGGCAGCTGGAACGTGGTGCAGCTGCGCCCAGTGGTACTGTCCCTCCCGGCTCCTTTACAGTCAAGATGGCAGGAAAGATACGAAAAACAATCCAGTTATTCAACTTAAATTGTGCCCAACTTTACTGGATCATAACATATCAGGTCAGGTATTAATCTGCAGATTCATTCATTCATTTTCCTTAACCGCTTATCCTGTTAGAGGTCGCGGGGGGCTGGAGCCTATCCCAGCTGACACTGGGCGAGAGGCAGGGTACACCCTGGACAGGTCAGACTATCACAGGGCTGACACATAGAGACAGACAACCATTCACACCTACAGAAAATTTAGTCATCAATTAACCTGCATGTCTTTGGACTGTGGGAGGAAGCCAGAGTACCCACAGAAAACCCACACTGACACAGGGAGAACATGCAAACTCCGCTCAAACCAGTGGATTCAAACCAGGAACCCTCCTGCTGTAAGGCAACAATGCTAAACTAAGCTAATGCCGCAGCATCTGTAGATGCTCCGAGTTAAAACAGGACAAAACTTTTCTTTAAATGTCAGATTTTGAAACACAACATAGGCAAAAATGTGGCCTTCAACAGACAGTTAGGCTTGTTGTTTTTAGCCTAGCCAATGTCAGGAAAACTTGTGGCCCCTACCTCGTGGCTGGTTAAGAGAAATGAGGAGTCGGTGACGAAATGAAACAGTCAATAAAATAGCTTTTTCAACAACTGCAAATCACCACAACTACGAGTAGTCCTTGAGCATGCAGTTATAAATGTGCACACAAAATATTATACTAATTGGTCCAGTAGATTATGAGATTAGCTGCTGACAGACAGATAAACATACTCACACATGCACACACAACCAAATACGACCTCCCCTCCAGGCTTATGCCTGGTGGAAATAAAATTGAACAACTGTGTAGCACAATGCAAATCTATGGTTTGGTTTACCAGCTGGTCACAAAGAGTGTCACTCAATTTATCCATAATCATCACATGAAATTAACTACCTCGTTAAGACGTATTTGCTGACGCTCAAACCCTAAAAGGTCAATGCTGCAAATCAGCCCATACAAGCTACATTGCTGCAGGCAAAGTCATACCATATTAACTGACCACAAGAAACTGCAATGTACATAACTAGCTGCATGAAAAAATACAACACACATGTCACATCAGTGCAGCATATATAAGAGGAGCATCTTCTTTGAAACTTTAAGACCTGGAAACCACTTGAAGTCACACTGTTTTGAATCTACCTCAAACATTTAAATCTGTGCGCATCTGTTAGCCAGATTCATTTGTAGGGCAAGACTCCTACAATCTTGAAGTGCTTTTAAAAATTTAGCTCCAACCTGAATATAAGATCTGAGCTGCATGAGATATTAAATTTTGATTAAATATTTCCACACAATGTTGTGATGACACAAAGGGTGCAGATACTTTTGCACTTTTCATTTATTTAAATTCTACTGGCTTCATAAGACACTGACAAATTATCAGCCTGACTTCTGATGAATTGAGATGCTTTGTGAGCAGTTTCTTGATTAAACCTTATTCACCCACAGTGTAGTAGAAGGACGGGTTGATTTTTTTTTTTTTTTTTAATGATAGTCCTATAGAGAATAAAGCGAGGCTGTAACAATATAAACTTTCACTGCAACAGCTCTTTTCCCGGGCGTTGTGGGTGTGGTCTTCGGCAGACTAATAGACATGAAAAGGAACTTAAGAGAATAACCTCGTTCTTTCTTGCTGCACCAAGCTGCTGCTGACACGATACTTTCAGGCACTGCTGGATCATCCACTTTATTGTCCCCCCTGAAACAGTAAAGTGCTCTTTCCTTTTTTCCTCTTTTATAGTCCAGTGTGGGATAACGTCATATAAACAGTTAAGGAAACAGCAGATGAATCTAGCCTCTAACATAAGCCCACGTCACATGCTGTTGAATAGGCAAATTCATCAGCTGTCCCCAACAACCAACAATATGTTGCCTTTAAGATGAGAATATTCACACTAAGCCAAAACCCTGATTAGAGTGTTTGCTGTCAGTTGAATGCAGATCCACATTGCAACATCGGGCAACACAAACCCTGGGGTTAGGAGAGTTAAAATTGATGTGGAAGACACGAGCGCTACAACTATTGATTGTCCTGTGTTGTTTCTATTGCCTCATCTCTCATCTCTTAAACAGCATCAAACATTTGTGCAGCAGCTGAAGTGAGAGAAGGCCTGAGAGGGGAGGCGATGCTGTTCCAGTACACGGGGGTACCATGGCTACCTTAAAGCTCTGCTTCAGTACAACAACAGGGGGTTCCATGGTGTTCAGCCAATATCGCTTCCTCTCCCGGGAGACCGAGAACACAATGCACTCCGGACTCCCATTGATTGCAAAGTCTCACCCATAAATTATGGCTTTTCCTTATCCCCAGTAACAGGACCAGGCTTTATACTGCGAATGGCATAAAGTAACTAAGCCAAAGCATTCAGACAATCACATATTCTCTTTCAGGAAAAACTATACTGATTCTGCTCAATGAGGTTTATCAACATTTTGACACCAGCTTTGTCAAATATGTTACCTCTCGATACGTACAAGTGTTTTTCTCTCCAAAATCAACACAGGCTCTTAAGTTGGCCCAGAGGACAAAAGCAATAAGAAAGCAGCAATTATAAAATGTCATCTTGATTATTAAAGCATGCTTAGCAATGGTTAACAATCCAGTGTAGCAGCATAATTCCAGAATATGGACGTAGTGTACTGTAAAATGACAGAGAAAAAATATCCCAAAGGTTAAACAAATAAGCCTTGCATAAGAAAATGGTCTTAAGCAGATGGTTAGTAAGTGATACACATATGCAGTTATTTCCCAAAGGGCAGAGAAGAGTCTGTCCATGCTTGGCAGCCCAGAATCACAACTCTCGCCTCCTCTGCCTCGAGTCATTATTCATTTAAAGATATATTCAGGAGTTTATATAGTTCTTGTTAAGCACAATTACTGCAACTTCAAGTTTTCTAAGTCATTATACTGCTCTGCCATTCATAGGGTGAGAAATCTCAAAATGCAGGGTGAGTAATTAAGGCGCAGAGTATTATCAGAAAGTTCTTTAACAACTATTTTGATAATGAATTCATCATTTATTGTCATTTTAAAAGCAAAAGTGCCAAACAAAAGCTTGCCCCACCTTCTCAAATATGAGGATTTTCTGCTTTGCCCACTTTTTAAAAATTATCGTGACATTAATATGCCGTTGTTTTTTTATTTAAAGATGTCTCTTGGGCTCTGGTAAACAGTGTCGGGCATGAGTCAGTATTTTTTGACAATTTTAGCCAGGACAAGGGCTGCGACTAACAGTTGTTTTCATTGTGGATGAATCTGTCAGTTATTTCCTTGATTAATCGATTACTTGTTTGGTCTATAAAATGTAAGAAAATGGTGAAAAATGATCAATCAGTGTTTCCTGGAGACCGAGAGGACACCCTGAAATGTCTTATTTTGTCACAAAATCACAGATGTTTTGACTTTTTTTTCTTTAGAAATTTACTTAAATAGATTAATTCACTATAAGATTGGTCGCTGATTAATTTTAAAAGTTGACAACTTGTCGATAAATCAATTAATCGTCAGCAAAACTGACCTTTTTTTTTAAGATATGTTTTTGGGGCCATTTCAGCCTTTAATTGATAGGACAGTCAAGCATGAAAGGGGGAGAGAGAGAGAGAGAGAGGGAGTGACATGCAGCAAAGGGCCACAGGCTGGAGTCGAACCCGGGCCGCTGCAGCAACAGCCTTGTACGTGGGGCACCTGCTCTATGCACTAAGCCTCCGACGCACAAAACTGACAAATTAATAAGAACATAAAAATATTAATTAGTTTCAGCCCTTGACTGAACTTTTTGTATCTTTTTTAAAGAAGGTATTTTCATTGGTAATTCAATAAAGATATATTGAGTGTTAATAAACAAACACAGAACCAGTGAGGATGAAAAGACAACCCCACCCACACATCAACCCAGGGACAAACAGAGAAAGTCAGACCAGTCAAAGGAAATCAAATACAGAGGATTTTTTTTTTCCGAAAAATAAAAAAATGGAGAGATGATGACAAATTAATTAACTTGTGTGACATAAGTAAGGGAGTATAGCGTGTTTCATTACGATTTTTCAGCTTCCATATTTGCTGCTAAAGTTAAAAATGGTTGCCAGGTGGAAAAGAAGTGTTCAGTTGATCCTTGTGTAAAACAACAGATTTGCTCCAATTGTAAAGGACTCATAACACCCTTCACCCAATGTGCATGACCAAACTTTTTCTCACCAGTGTTATATTTCTTTCCTTCTTCTCAAAGACATTTTCACTAAAACATACTGAATTATTAGATTTGTTTCGCCTCAGCCTTTGCGGTCTGTCCCTTCTCCCAGCTGATTAGATGACATGGTAAACATACTTCATGGGGAGCAGCCTGACAGTGAGTCGGAGCACGCCTCCATGCCAATCAAAAGTTCAGATGCTAAATCCAGCCACTATGTGACCCCTGGAGGCATCTGAGACCCCATATCTCCAGTTACAGGAAGAGAATGTGGCACACCACAGTGGGTCACAAAAGCTTTGGTGTCACTGCTGCTGCACTGTGCTGCTGAATGCAGAGAGGGTGCATGCAAACAAGACACCCTACACAACACACCTACCAACTCTACTGGTGATCACACAAACACCACAGTCAGAAGGCAGCAGTTCACTGCAGTGTGCAACATACAAGGCAGAGAGGAGGTATTTACCACTGACTGAACATATACTGAATGTGCATCATCATATAGGCTATGTATAGCATGACACTGAGGCACAGCTGACCCTGAACATTGCAACGCCCTGCCGGGTCTCTTCAACTAATTGTTGCCATTGTTAAAGGAAACAGAGACTTGACTGTAAAGTACCGTTACTTGCAGAGTGAGTGAGGGCAAGGCTGTGTGCTCCGCTACTTGAAACCCCTTGAGTCAAGCACGGAGGCGCGACAGAGAATTTAAAATCATTTCCATAATATCATTAGCCTACAACTTGTCATTCACGCGGCAGCTAACGGGTGATGAGTTTATTATATGGAGCGCGCGTGCGAATGTCAGTTAAACAAAGAGGCAAAATTATCACACAAAGACAGCGAGGAGAAGACGAAGAGGATGAAGATGAGCGGGTTTTGTTGGGGGGAAGATATTAAAGAATTGCTATCCAGCCTCAGAGCAATTAAACAGCCGTGAATGCAGATGTGGGACCGCTGTTTTACTAGCATAAAAGTGGCCGGTGTCAGTTAGCCTAGCCTCTCCACTAGCATAGCCTAGCTTGTGTCTCCCCGACAGGCTCGCACAGATGAGTCGGAGCAGGCTTTCAGCACTGGGCTCACTGGATAGCAGTGCTCGGGGTGCGGGTGAGACACATTAGCAGAGTGGGCGATACTGTGATTTAAGCTAACCAAGGCTAGCCCCAGCCCAGCACATACACGCCACGGGAGCATGTGTAAAGCATCCCTGTGCGGGGAATCATTTACACCGCCAGCCTCCACAATGCTGAATGAAAAGCTGGACCTCGCCTAAGCTAATGTTAGCAACACAGCGGGTCAGTCAGTGCAGCAAGTGTAATGCTACCAAGCTGCTAGCAAAGGGGGGAAAAATCATCACCCAGTTGACAAACCACAGCATCCAATTAACTGACGCTACGCACCTTTCACCGTTGGAGATGACACCTCTTGCAGGTCCACAAAGTGTGTAAAAGCGCCTGGTTTCACTGAGTATTCCCAAAAAAATGGTGTCCTCCTGTTCAGATAACCCACGGTGAGGAGTGAGAATCGACTCAATCCGGACGCTTTCCTCAATCTAGTGGTGCTGAATCTGAGGCTACACGCTTCTGTCGGTGTCTCGGAAATGCCTCCTCCTCCTACGGCTGCCTGCGAAATAATGACCCCTCCCAGCGCTCCGACCACAACAACGGGGGAGGCAGGTGCAGATGATGGTGCGCTAGGAGCGGAGAGCCTTGCGATATAGTGGGCTGTGTGGTCGGTTCCAGGGTTGTCAAATCAGGAGAGCCGCCGCGGTTGACGCATGCGTGGTTCCCTGTGTGAGGATGCGCCCTGCCAGTGAGCACATTGTGGGGAGGATTTCTGAGCTTTGACATATTCTGGGAAGAGTGCGTGTTGATCCCAGCTGTAGTAATACTCATATAACGAATGGCTTTGCTGTGCTTATGCTTTCAGAAGCACGCATATGAATTGTACAGGAGTGCTGTACATAACTGAAAAGAGTAATATGGTCTTTAAATATGAGGAGGGCAGAGAAAAAGAATTTGATGTGCCAGGCTGAGATGGAGCAGTTTTGTGTGTTAAAAGGGCTGTGTGCCTGGTGTTATTTTGTCTTTGTATTGTCTTGTTTTTAACTGTGCTGTGTATAATATAATTGAGGATTCACTGTTACAGGATTTTTGTACACAATCTTCTATATGCCAGTGCATGTTTTATCTTAGATGGTCTTTGTAATCATATGTAGCTGCCTTTTTTGGCATTTTTACCGTTCATTTCTAGTATATATTAACATACTTTTGGGCTTTTCTTTGTAGTACTCTTATTTTGTGTTTTATATTGCTTGTTTTAGAGTTTGACATTTTTTATTCTGTATTTTTGTTCATTGTTGCAATCACCTGGGGTTTGGCATTGGGCAGCAGGCAGGGGTGGCGACCCAGATGTGTTGACCCTTGTGTTGCAGACTAGCTCTGGAATGAAAACACAATGATTCCTATTTTCAGGTGATTAAACACTAAATAAAAATGCTTATTGTATTCCATTTCGGCCAAAATATCATCCAAAATCCTACACACTGGACCTTTAATGAATTCATTCAGTCAGTCACTGCTATTGCCAGAGACTGTTTGTTTAATAAACCATACAATATCTAACCAGTAAATCATTGAATCCTTTTTGTTCCAAATGCATGCAGCAAGTTTTTTTAATCTCTTCCAAATGTTATTTATTTCCTATTTCACACAAAATATTTCACAAAGACATTAAGCAATTTAGATAACCAAATATTTCTCAATTAATGCACAAAAAAAGTGTTTACGTTCTGAAAGTGGCTTTGTCTGTACAGGACCAACACCCAATAATAGCTCCATTATAGTGACTACATAACACACAGCATATGTGTCAATGTGCCGAAAAGTTTGAATAATAGTAGCATGATGATGTCTCTAACTGGATTATATTTCATTAGGTCAAAAGTTTTCCAGAAACATACATAAAATGTAAAGTGTCAATATACTGTGGGCTATGAAAAAGACAGTGGCAGAAGGATGTCAGCAAGAGAAAGTTTCTGCCACAGGCCTTTTTATCACAGTAGACATTGTGACTTTTTTGACAATGTCTTCCGTGAAATAAGGCTGAATAATAACATCAATAATGCATTTATTTGATACAACACCTTTCACAGAAATACAATTCACAAGGTGCCTCACAAAATACAATGAAACAATCAATAAAATATGCAATCAATAAAAACAAAGGCAACATAACAATTAAAACAAAGCAACAAAAGGAAAGTAAAAGACCTTAAAACATAGAGCAAATACAGGCTACTGAGGACCCCAAAAGAAAAACACCAAGGAACAAGCACTAGCTAGTTTCAAGTGGGACAAGGGCCATTAAAAAAGGAGGGTTTTTAGTTGTTTTTTAGTTAGTTTCTAAGGAGACTGCAGACCCTAACCCTAAAGGAAGAGAGTTCCATATTTTTTTAACCATAGCTCCATAGTATCTGTCCGATCCTGTCAATACAGCATCCTCTAAAACTCCTAAATTACTACATCCAGAATGCTGCTGCTCGGGTCCTGACCAGAACGAGGAAGTACGAGCACATTAGTCCTGTACTCAGGTCTCTACACTGGCTTCCTGTGGCTCAGAGAATAGACTTTAAAGCAGCTCTGCTTGTGTACAAGTCTCTCCACGGCCTAGCACCAAAGTACATCTCTGACATGTTAGTGCCATATGAACCATCTCGGACTCTGAGGACCTCAGGGACCGGCCTCCTGCTGGTGCCCAGAGTCAGGACTAAACATGGGGAATCAGGGTTCCAGTTTTATGCAGCTAAAATCTGGAACAGTCTTTCTGAAGATGTGAGACAGGCCTCTACTCTGACAATGTTCAAATCTAGGCTCAAGACAGCTCTATTTCACTGTGCATATGACTGAAAGGATCTTATCTGCACTCTTCTCTTTTAAAGTTAATTTTATCATGATTATTTATGTTTTTATTTTGTATTGTGATTTTAATGCATTTTCTTATTCTGTAAAGCACTTTGAATTACTTTGTGTACGAATTGTGCTCTACAAATAAACTTGCCTTGCCTAAATCCACTTTAGTTAATCAAAAAATGAGCCCCCCGGGAACTGAAATATGGCTACATCTGGTTTAAACAGCATCTTATTTTGCTACTTTCCCCTTTGTGTCAGGATACAGCTTGCCAAATTTCATACTTGTATGACTATTTATGCCACTGTAGTGCTCTGATATTTGCATTTACATCATTTCCTCAGAAACATGTCCCAAAAACGGAGCTTTTGGCCCCCTGAGACCAAACAGCCCTGAGTTGGGGTTGCTCAGGTGCTCGTTATGAACTTGTTACGGCCCAAGGTACAGGCTAGCAGGAAATAATAAGGAAAAAAAGGTAGCAGAAAACACCATGAGGGCTAGACCCACCCTAGTGTTGGAGCCATTACTTCAAAGACACATCACCTTTGGTTTTGAGTCTGGAGTGGGGGGACAGCGAGTAGGTCCACGTCAGATGACCTAAGAGGCCTACTGAGGATAAAGGGATGGAGGAGATCACTGATGCATTCAGGTGCCTGACCGTGGAGGGCTCTATACGCATATATGAATCTATAGCTACAAAGAAGGGCAAAACTAAAAATCTGAGGTGAGCATGAAGGTTATTGAAGTTCCTCCTCCTTCTTCTGCTCAGTGAGAAACACAATAAAAGTATAAAAATGTATTTTTGGACATCATGTTGAATAAAAAACAAGGATACTAAAGGGAGTAATTTACTCTCCATGAAAACATAAAACACATCCAGATGCCTCATTATGCACTTTAATGGCTACCATAAAGCCCGGTTTTTAGATTCTATATATCACTTACCAAGATATTTATACTACAACTGCTTTAACACAACCAACTAAAGTTATGCTAAAGAAACACACAGCTGTTGCTATGTGAGACGATGTATGACCAACCGGACCAATATTAAACAATCCCTCCTCAAACAGCTGCAGAGTACAGCAGGGTCTTGCACATATGAACATAAACATGTCTGCTTTTTCCTGGCTACTCTTGTAAAACACACCGTAGCTAATAAAGTTGAAAACAAGTGTACACGACTAAAACTCAATGTGAGGAAGAAAAATTACACAGAGTCATTAGTGCCCCTTTTGCTGTTGACCACAGACTTGCTAATTACCCTTTAAAAACATTAGAGTGGTGCTAGATTAAGGACAGAATATATATTTGTTTTGTAGCCTACAGTTGGTCTGGGTTTTTTGGCATCATTTAGCACATCAATATGGGGCTTTTCTCTCTCAGCAAAACAGGCTGTGACATGAATGCAATCATATGTGGCTGCAGCTTTCACTAGCACCCGAGCACAACTTTCCTCCCCCCCATCTGGCAGTTGATACACTTCTTGGATCTGTGAGAAAGTTCATTTCAGCAGAAGTGCTTGATACAATCACAGTCCGAAACTTCCTCAGTAACATCGCAGATTATGTTTGTTAAATATGCCCGACCATCCCTCAGTTCTCCACCGTTCATCTGGGTCTGGGTAGCACCAAGAGGCTATGCAGACAGGTATCCTTCTCATAGCTACGTCCTCCAGCCTGGGGGATCTCAAGGCTTTCCCAGCCCAGATTTCATGTAGTCCAACCTGCTTGCCCTCACTTTTCCCTGGGGACTTCTTCCAGTTGGATGTGCTCCGATTTTTGTCCACAGGGAGGCTGTCAGGAGGCATCCTAATCAGATGCCTGAACATCCTCAACTGGGTCCTTTTTTAGATGTAATGGAAAGGAGGGGCCGCTCAATGCTGAGCTCTTTATCTGAGCAGTTCACTCTGTCCCTCAGGGTGAGCCCAGATTCAAGGTAACTCATTTCGGCTGCCCCACTGCCTAGAGCTAATGGCCACAAGCAATGTTTGGCACATAGATTGCTCGGTTTAATCCTGAACTTTGCCTTTAGGCTCAACTACAACTTAAGTGCAGTGCGTGACCACAGACGGCAATCCACCTGTCGATCTCCTGCTCCACCTTAAAGGAGCTGCATACAACATTCAGTGCATATCTATGATTCAGAGTCCTGAAGAGACAAAAATGGAGCATCTCAGACAAGTGGCAACCTTGGAAGCTGGAAATTGGAGCCAACGCTGAGGTGCCAAAAACTGCAGTTCCTAGAATGGCCACTGGAGGCTGGCTTCGCGTAAACCCCCATAGACATCCATGTGAAAATGTCCAACTTTACAGCAGAAATAAACATGTTTACAGCCCGGTACAAAAATTGTTTTGGTCACTATAGCTAATTTTAAAATTCTAACACATTCTCACTCACACATATCGATACTTGGGCACACTACATCAGTACAACACTGCGAACTGACAGTGCTTGTAGTCGACGACTTCGGAACGAGATCGGGTTGAACGTTCATGACAACTGTGAGGAGGGTGTATGTGTTTTTTATAACTCACCCATTTACATTTTATCAAGCTCCAAAGCTATGCGTATCAAAGGGCAGGTCCATTTGATTGACAGGCTGTCTGTGAGGCCTCGCTACAGTGTTTGGGTCCGATCTACCCCTCACTACTCCACAGCTCCAGCCTTTCGTCCAAATATTGTCCCTTCTGGCTCCAAAAAAAGAAGATGGCGATAGATAAAATCCCACAATCAGGGCTTCAAAGTGGCCGTCCACAAATCATCGGGTGATGTCACGGTAGCTACGTCCATTATTCATACAGTACAGTCTATGGTCTCAGACGGAGGTTGAGTACAGGCGTATTCAGGCTGACAGAATGAGGAAGATATGGACATAAAATATAAACCTGAAAATGAGCATAACGTGGGACCCTGAAGCATTTTGCAAGCCCTACTGGATTAAACTGAATTACATTCAATTATTGCCATTTAGCATGATAAAGAGGGCTGCTTCTAAAAATGGATGAAATTATTTTGTACAAATATGAGGCAATTTTGTAATTATTCCACGACTCATGATGACATGATGAATGTCTCTCTTTCTGTGCATAATCATCAGCTCTATCCTTATTATAACTACCCAATCAAACCATATAGAGCTAACCACCTATTTATATTTTTTTCAAAGCATTTAATTTGGGTAGAGAGCCATATTAATTACTCATTAATCAACATGTCAGCTCACAGGACAGCCTTGGAAGGGGAGACGCACCAAGTTATTTTCAAGCATGCTCTGCTGAACTTGAGGACAATTATAGAGTCTGAAATGAGCAGGTAATCACTGAAAGCCTCGGAGAAGTTATGTCTTCCAAGGAAATTGGATTACACGGACTTCCAGCCAACATATTAGGTCAGTAAGATACTGCTGAATTAGATGGACCTTTGATGCTATGCAGCTGTGGCAGATGAACTCTTGCTGAACATTAGCAATCTTTTAGGAAAACGGTCACATTAACAATATTAAAACACTATCTACAGTTCAAGGCAAAGGCATGAAAGAAGTGGAGAGGTTTTAAAGTGGAGAACCACAGCCTGATGATCAGTTATGGTAATGGTGAATTATTCAGAGTGAGTGAACATCGTGATAGCCAGTTGTGAGCGTTGTTTTTGGTCCCATATTTTCTCTTTCTGTCCCGATTTCTTTGTCTTGGGCGCGGCTAAGCGCAGGAACAGCAGCCGATTGTCTCCCATCTGCTCGTGTTTTTGTGCATGGCAGCAATCCAGCACAACATGTAAGCAAGCCATTATTCATTTGTCAGTTAGGGGACCGTGACTATGGGGTTACTGCAGTGAGTTGTCACACAGTGTATCCCAGCCTTTCACTATCTGGTTCACTGCCCTGATCCATCTGGAGCAAAGTTACACTGGGAATAAACCTATCTTTGAGTTTGAGGAGTTGTCAACTACTATTATATTTAGAACAAAGCAGGCAAGCATAATGCAGTACAAGACGATAAGCTCCTTTTTGCTTGTAAAGCCGCACTGCCCAAAGTCGCAGATTTCCTCTGAGATTTCAGCGTACCGCTATTCGTCCATTGTGCATGTACAACACAAGGGTGCCGTATATGTGCGCATCTATGTATGCACCCACATACCCAAGAAACAAGTGCAGTCCAAACACATGGCTTACATAAAACCCCATCTGTGTCGAACACAGATTCACATTCCTCCACAGTGTCCAGCTGGGCCCTCCCCTCCACCCAGAGGAGAAGCACTCCAGGGACTGCAATCAGAAAATGTCCCTGGACTGGCTTCTACTGCTCTCTTAACATAATGAGGTCATCACTACACCCAGGCCCGCTGTACTTTGGGGATGAATAATAAAGTTTTGCAGGCTCTTGGCTTCTAAAACCTCACGCTTTATCCTGTGATTCAAAGAGATGAGAATGCAGAAGACAGCACAGAAGGGCTGGGGCTGCAGATTTTGAAAACTGTCATTGTGGGTTAATATCTCGAGAGGAATAGCTCTGTTTCATTTAATCCTTCCATTGTGACATAAGAGTCATTCACATCTGTTGAAAACAGCAGTCAAGAGCCATTTTATTTTCCAATGCCAGAATGGTCATGGGCTGAGTCAATGTGAATGGCCTTGCAGCTAAAACTATTAACACTTAGGGAAAGAGTTTAAGGTTTCACCCTGAAGATCATGAAAGCTATTCAACAGCTTATTGACTTGGTACGATAAATCAGAAGAACGTCCATGCTACGAGAAAACTATTCAAACACAACCAGTTACTTAAGCAATACTTGTCTTATAAAGGCAGCTTACTCTCTTTCACCCCGCCAGGACGGCAGTGTCCTTGGCCAACATTACTGTCTGTCAAATGCAGTAGCTGGCTGATTTGGCTCTTGTAAAGCTGGTCAATAACACCCCCACCTTCCTCTAACAGATATTATGCCCACTTTCTGAGAATCCCATGCAGTTGTGGGCAACAGCCATGCCATTTTTCACATGCAGTCCAATGTGTTATTTTCGCCTATTACATTTGAATATTTCTGCATACTGGGGTCCCTTAACAGTCTTGGAATTGCATAAATTGGGTATGAAAGGAAAACTGAGACGCTTGTGGATTCAGTGAGCCCAGTTTTATTCATGTGTGATGATATTAGCTCTTATAGTGGCTCTTTCTTGCAGTAAGACCAGTTTTTGAAAAAGACATCACTGTATAAGATGACCTATTGTGACCTCTGGGATAATCACACCCTCATGAAATCTTAAAGTCACAAACTAGAGACCTTGGGCACTCAGAGGATGGATGGCTTTCATAAGTATACTGACAATATGGAGGTTGCTCAGCAGTTTCCAGAACAGAAGTGGTCGACATTTAATCGCTAGAAAAAAATGCAACTCTTACAGAAATCTTTAAATGTCAACGTTTTTGATACCAAATCACACCATGGATTTTTCCACAGTGTTCGTCAATGTCTTGTGTCAATGTCAGTGTCTTTGGGTCCTTTCAGTACTAGAGTTCGCTTCCTTTGGTCTGAATCAGGGGCAAATTTTGGTAAAAAGTTGCACAGTTGCCTAGAGTTGGTTCGTCTTCTCACGGCAGCATTTACAAGTGGACCAGATAGATGCCTTGTGCGAGGAAGCTGCTCTTGATTGGTTTTCCGGGAAAAAAGGGAAGAAGAGTACACTTGCAAAACAAATGTGGCACTTTCTAATGTCAATGCTGGTCATCGTGGACTATATTGCTTGCATTGTTCACTTTAGTCAAACCGTACAGTTTGAAAACGAGGCGCGGCTCCAACTAGAAAACAATGTTTTGATGCATTGGATGTGCTGAAAGTGCATATTAAGGCAGTACAGGAGGAGGTGCACATTAATAATCCTCCAGGACTGTAACATGCTCATGTTTAACCCAAACAATGTGTCATGTGACTGCAGTTGGTTCAGATAAAGGTGGGAACACATTCTCACCACAAACGAACCGCACCAGAGATTTATAACCAAACCAAGACCTTCTTGAAGGGGTGGTCTCGGCCTAGTTACATAGAACTCTGGCGCAACTCTGGTTGTTTTGGTGCGCACCCGAGTGTGATTGCCATGATCACACCTGCCAAAATGAACCACACTTAGGGGGCAAATGAACTTGAGGTCAATTGAACCGAACCTAACAGGGCAGGTGTGAAAGCACCCTAAAAGTTTACTTTCCTTCACATAATTTCAAGCACCAAGTCCTGTGTTTGGTTGACCCATCCACCCCCCATCCTATCTCCTTATGTGGACTTTCTGTCTTCATACTGCTACTTACTTCTTAACTCTTGTTAGCACGTTGGTCACAAGAGTTTATCCTTGCAGATTACGTGGTTTAACTTGAGTTCGATTGAACCGAACCAAACAGGACAGGTGTGAAAGCACCCTTTATGTCGTATTTTGGAGGGATATTTGACCTTTCTTTCTGGATTCTGGATTGGTAAAAAAAAAAAAAAGCTTAAATTTGGCAACAAATTTGTGTACCAAACTGTATCGGCCCTAAAATTACTGCAACTACTTTGAAAAGGTGTCTAACCAAAAGACAGCGTTCACTACAGATTTATGAGTAGAATGCTTTGACACATCGTGCTGACCTGCATCCCAAATTAATCATCAGGTTTCCCTCTTTCAGATGATGTACACCACTTTCATGTGGCATTTAGTTTTGACCTGCTATTTGCCCCCTACATATACCCTGTCCTTCCTAATAAAGACGAAAATAGGTCTGTGATTGGAAGGGAAAGATGGTGATGAGAGAAGAGATGCGATCCTTCATACTGCCTTTGAAAAGACGGACATGACCCATCAAACTTTTCAATATTGCTGCAAACACACAATGAATCTCTCAATGAAAAGGCCAGAGTCATTTAATTTGAGATTGAGTTAAACTGCAGTAAAAATGCAAAAAGAAAAATGCTTTCAAAATGTGTTGTCAAGACCAGTCACTGCCACCGCAGCTCTTCGTAGAATGTATGTCCACATTAGGGTGATTTCATTCCATTTGAACTCTTATTCATTATCCGTATCCTGAGGGCAGTTTGTAATCAGTGAATCAGGGCCAGGACGTGCTTTTTGACATTATTATCAATGGAGACAAATTTTCCTTCTGCTGATTTTAATCCTGGGAGGGTCTCAGTCACATCTTTTCATCCAATAAGATGTAATCACAGTAGCAATCATCACATCATTTCCTCTGAATCCATTCTCTTCATCCTGCGCATTATCATTATGCTCACATCAACACAAATGTATCGTTAGGTCTGGGTTATTATTGAAACGGTTCGCCCTCTCTCCAGATAGATTTTAAACGTGGGGGAAAAAATAAATAAAAAACCTCGTTCAATGTGACAATCTGTTAAGATATCTAAAAGGTTCTCCGCACAGTTGTGTGTCAGATTGCAGAGCACAAGAGCGAGAGTGATTACATTTAAATGAGTACCCCACTTTACATGATGATTTTAGTGAGACTATGCTCACAATTGCCTCCGTGCTTTCAATCAGGGGCATGAAAACAGGGGGATTCTTCGGGAGTTGAATGTCTTTTGTCTCACCTTGTTGCCTTGTTAACCTGAGGCACGGCCTGATCTGCTAGTTCGGTTATTTAATTGTACATTGGTTCTTTTTTCCAGCACCCCACTGACAGATTACATGAGAAAGTGTTCCTTAGCAGTTCAACATAATGTACTCTATTTTTTGCTGACGGCCTCTGTAGCATCCTGAGTCATGAATTAAAGATTGTTCATGATTTAATACATGAGATGAGATTAATCATTTAGACAACTGTCAGACATGATATATTGTTGGATACAGTTTAATGGCTTCCTTTTATCCCTTGGAGTGTGTGTGATTTCACAGTAAATGTTCTCAGGACTGTGGATCATGAGTAAGTGGAATCCTTACTGCAACAACACATTACCTTTCCTCACTGCTGATGTTACCGCTCGGCTGCTGACAATGATGCTATAGCTGCACTATGCAATGTATCTATGTGATACATTTTTCTCTCTTGTATTGCTGCTGCTGTGGAAGGTCAGCACACTCAAGGACAAGATGGTTGCCTGTGAACGTGCATTTAGTCATCCCTTCCAGGGCTGAAAGTATAATAATGTCCGATTTTTTTTTTATTATTTTTTTACTGTACAATCCGTCTCCACCAATCTAATAAAATGCTTGAAGGGCCAGTTTCCACTCCAGTAAAAAATGCAGTTATGTTTGTGAAACGTACTGTGGATTATTATGCACTCAGGGAAGAGATGGCATATTTGTGATCATGTTGCCCTTTCTGCATCACCCGGCGGCTTGCTTTGTTAGCAACCCAGGTTGTTAGGAGTGTGCTGACCAGATAAGCTTGTGTGGCATCTCCCAGAGATGCACACATTACAATGGGATTTAATATGAGAATGAGGCAGCATCTGCCTGTCATTCTGTCTGCGCGTTTGTGAATCTGAGGCTTGCATCCCAAACACAGCCCTCAGAGAGCCGAGTAATGCCATCTGCTAGGATTTATACGAGAATATACTCTGAATTTTAAGATAAAATGTTCTTGTGGCTTCTCAAAGACATTATTTTGGAGATATAATGTGCAAATCAAAGCATTTCATGACATGAGCATAGTTTAACTTTCAAAAATATGAAAGCAACATTCATACACTGAATTCAAGCATGTCTTATCTTCAGGCCCAACAAGCTGACAGGAGGTCAATTTGTGGCACCACAATGGTCGTTCCACACTGGCACGCAGCCTTTAGGGGACAGTCCCAGCTCATTTTACCATTTCTATTTCCAGCTGTGGCACATCTGTAAGCTCTTCAGTCTCCTAGAAATTAAGTTTATATACAACTAATTTGAAACTGCAATAAATTTTGAGGGAAACATAATTCCGAACAAATTACATTTTCGATTGACATAAAGAGAAAATGTTGCTCATTAACATACCTAGTCGCAAAAATGTTAATACTGAATGCATCAGTAAAATAGTCACTGACAAGGTTTTTCAGTTGCTTTGGGGGTCAGACACTGATGAAGAAAGCTATCCTTTAACGTCGGCATGATACGTGGCCGGTCGCCGCTATAATTTAATGGAGTTTGGCGGCGCCAGGCAGAAGTGCAGCAGGACAAGTACGAAAGTTATGGCGGTGTAAGTAAACACTGACTTTGAAACCCTGTTCTTTTTCCCGAAACCTAACCATGTGTTTTTGTTGCCTAAACCAAGCCATGTCTGTTGTTGTTGGAGGAAAAAAACAGGGCAATTTGCATTGTTGTACTAATGTAGTGTGAGTGTATCTTGAAAGAAGACAATGCATGTAACAGGCAAAACTTGACATGGTGTCCCAGAACGTCAGCAGCCAATACACCCAGGGAACCTTGCACATCCGATGTGAAATAACAGTGTCACTGAACACCAGGCGAAATTTCCAGCTCATTTTAGCATTTTTGTTTCCAGCTTTAGCAGATCTGTAAACTCTTGTGAGTGAAAAGGGCCTGTTAATACAAAATATACTCACTGCTCTTTTCAAGTAATCTAAATTAGGGGTGTCAAACTCATTTTAGCTCATATTGACACAAAGTAACAGTGTTTATAATGTGTCTGCTCAGAACATGATGGCTTACGTTGGTAACTATCATTTTTGTGCTGGTTTATAGTTTCAACCATTAGTTAGGTGGCTTTTACATTTTCTTCAGACCCGCTGTATTTTTATTTTCAGGACATATGTGATGTTTATACTTGGACAAGCTATAACATCAAGTATCAAAGAAAGGTCTGTGAATATATTATGATGGGATGTAGAAAACTGATGGAACCGGGGATCAAGAAACTCGTGGGATCAGTTTTTTCATACTGTCATCTGAAGGGCCACTTGAGATCCTGTGGTGGGCCAGTTCTGACCCATGGGCTATACGTTTGTCACCCCTTTTCTAATTGGAAGTTACAACACTGTAATGGTTAGGAAAAAAATCATGTTTGGCCTTAAAATAACGGTTTTGGTGGTGCAAACGAGGCTGGAAACACTACAAGGTCTTGATAAAAACAGCAACCCCTTTCCCAGGCAACATCCCCGGTGGAAACAGAACAACAGGTTGCTCAAAAACACCCATGTTCAATGCTTAAAAAGCTGCTGAAAACACAGCAATAACTAGCTAAAAAACAGTTTTGTTATTTGCTGGTCTCGAACAGTGGTCTGCAGCTTGGCTGAGTCACACCGTCCATCATCCCCTCTACCTCGCCATGACAAAGTCAGCTCATGTACTATGTTACTGTAAAAAAGCTGATATGATACGTAAATGTACAGATGTTTCTGTTGCTGGCATACGTGTACAATGTTAACGTTGTCTAATGGCAGCTGGGCTGAGGTGAGAAATGGTTGATAAAAAATCCCGTTGGCAGTTGTCTTATTCTGTTTTATTGTATTTCACAGTTATTTTTACTCTGACTGAACTGAAGTCACTGCATCAGTCTGTTGTTCTCTCTCAGCACCAAATTGATCACTTTCTTCAGAGCTATTGCTCCTTTACACGAGGAATTGATTTGGAGAACAATGGAAGAAACACCATGGTGCAAAAGGTCAGTGAAAGCTGGAAACTGAAGACTAATCATCACCTTCAGTAAAAGTAATGCCTGCCCCATCATCCCATTTGCAGATACAAACACACACACACACACACACACACACACACATGCACAGCTTTTATTGCATGAATGACTCATGTTTGTCAGCGCTCCAGCTCCTTGAAAAGCTGCATGATGATGTCATGCTGGATCTTTCACAGACAGAAAATCCCTCCAAAGAAGTGGAGAGAAAAAAGCCCCAGCATCTGCTGAAGAAGATGAGCTGCACTTTGTGCTCGAAAATGTTGTGACCTTTCATAAGGAAGACAAGAACAACCACAGCACAGACCACCTCCGTTCCTCACAGCTGTCAGAAACAAGAGGAGATTGCAGAGCGCATTGAATGAGGGAAAGAAGGAAAAGGGAACAGTAACAGACAAAGAGGAATCAATTATTCATACTTCCTGCGTATGTGTTGGGAGGATGCAACTGTAAATTCAAACTAGAAACAAGCCATTGCAAATGTTGATTTTCTAAGGGGGGCAGGTTTATTTCCAGAGAGGTTTTTACTTCTCACACACAAAATTCACTCTACAGTACTTTGAGTAAATGTACCAACAAGGCCTTAGGGGGGTGTTGTAATTACTTCTCTGGCTTTATTCCAGGAAATGCAGCTAATTTTCCTTGTGGAAGCCCTGAAATAGGAGGAAAGCCAGATTTGTCTCTGGCCATCCCGTCGATACACAGCAGAACACAAACACTGCCCATTTCATTTACATCAAGATATCAAAGGGTACAAATGTGCCTCGCTTATATATCGACTACAATCCCTCCATCATATTGACATAGCCCTCCCACACACTCTGTACATTTTCCAGCTCAATATTGCTCCACTATACACTACTCTGCCAAAACTACAAGGTAAGATGAATTCATTTAAATATGATGTTAAACGGTTTCGATTTTCAGTGTGTATGTGTTGGCATTATCTACGATGTCAGTGGCATGGTGCGTGGTGTGTATATATTTTTTTTAATGATTTATCATCCTATCTTGAAAATAAAATTGTGACAGAAGCAGCAGATTTATATTTGGGTTTATTTTTTTTCCACAGATGAATCTGCATGAAATGCATTTTTTGGCTATGTCCGCTCACTATGACACAAATACATTTGGATGCCGATGATTGGCGCACAGGTCAAAGGTCAGAGGTTAGTGTATGATAACATTTGTGGTGCAATATTGACCCTTCGCTAAGCCTCTCCCTTAATCAGTCACTGTCCAATCCTACGTTAGCAACCATGTTAAGCAACTGAGAGGTCTGTCAAGCTTTCAGCAGAAGCTAATATGCCGAAGCGGCGTGCATACGGTAACGTTACCTTCAAGTCCGACACCTGATACCCAAAAAGTCTATTCTAATGTTCTCGTAATTTATCCTCCGCCAGCAGATGATATTGTGTATGTAGCTCTCACATGCATGTTGAAGACCTTTCTGTCGACTTCTCTCTGATATCTTCAAACAGTTTTTCCAGCAATTGGATGTCATTTCCTTTGGAATATCTCTCACTGATAGCGCTGAAAACTCCATATTTCTTAAGCTAGTTGCGAAAGCTTGACGGACGTGTCAACAGTAACTAAGGGGGACGGGGCTTAGCGAAGGGTCAGTTGTGTTACTTATCTCGTGTGTTGGCAAGTAAAAGCAGTTAGAAATGAGCAAATGAAACAACTGAGCATTTTTTGAAGGCTTTTGAAATAAAGCGAACAAGCAGCAGTAGCAGAGCAGCAATACAAGTACCGAGTTTGCTAACGTCACTGCTGCTAGCATTAACGTAACAACGACACATACGAGCAGTCGCCTACATGTCCAGGATCAACCGGCTTTGCAAAGCGTTGAACCCTGGGAGGAATCTACCGCTGCGGCTACCCTCGTCAGTGACTGCTGTGCAAGTCCAATCAATCAATTTAATTTATAAAGCCCAATATCACAAATCACAATTTGCCTCACAGGGCTTTACAGCATACGACATCCCTCTGTCCTTTGGACCCTCACAGCGGATAAGGAAAAACTCCCCAAAAAAAACCCTTTACCTGTATGACATCCTCGGTAATGACAGTAGCTTACAACAACATTCATGAAAGTAACAATATTATCGTTATAGTTCTGGCTACTGTGGTACAATATGCTGAAAGTATATATTAGTATCTGGCAGTATACATGTATGATAATAATCAAATGTCTATAATAGCAGTAGACTAATGATGGCAGCAGCAGGAGGCATCTGGCAGGACCACGGCAACAGCACAACCACACACGTCACACTATCCAGGCACCGCTGCAATACGAGTTAACCTGAGAGACAGTGGAGCACAAAGACTCTGGAGAAGAAGCCGAGTTAGTGACATCCAGAATGGCCGAGTTAGCAAGATGCAGTAATAGGATACGAGAGAGAGAGAGAGAGAGAGAGAGAGAGCGAGAGAGAGAGAAGGTGCCCGGTGTATTATAGGGGGTCCTCCGACAGACTAGGCCTAAGTCAGCCTAACTAGGGGCTGGTACAAGGCAAGCCTGAGCCAGCCCTAACTATAAGCTTTATCAAAGAGGAAAGTCTTAAGTCTAGTCTTAAATGTGGAGACGGTGTCTGCCTCCCGGACTGCAACAGGAAGATGATTCCACAGGAGAGGAGCCTGATAGCTGAAGGCTCTGGCTCCTGATCTACTTTTGGAGACTTTAGGGACCACGAGTAACCCTGCGTTCTCAGAGCGCAGTGTTCTGGTGGGATAATATGGCACTATGAGTTCAGAATACTTATCCTCAGTATGTGGTATCTCAGCATCTCATTGGCCATATGAAGGCTGATGAACTCAAACGGGCACCTAACTCTGTTCAATTAAAAGCATTACAGTCCCAATTCAAGCCTCCCAGAGGGTGGGTAGCCCCATTTGAGGAAATATGCAGGAAGCAACACAAATTATTTCGTCGAAATTAGATCAGATAGGTGGGAATACTACTTAATTTTCTTATCTGCCTTTTTATTGTTTATTGCAGCAGCTTGGTTTGGTCATCGTGTTACATATTGTTTCTGTATACTTTTTTATACCTAACTGTTGATGTTCTTGCTGTCTGCTAAATGCCTGTATGTTTCTCTGGGTTATATTCAGTGTATTACATTGTACTTGTATTTTGCTGGCCGTTGTCGTCAGGTCTCTTGGTTTGTCTTTGAAATGCACGAGGTAGGCTAATCAGAGTTTTATGATGGTGTTGTGTCAGTAACGTTAATGTTAATGTTGATCTCTTGCTCGCTCTCTGAGTAGACTGCCTATGTGCGCTTACATGATTGCTTCTCATTCAGAATGAAATAAATCTGAATGAAATCATTAGGAATTAAAGTTTTCCCAGGTAGTTACATGGGAAATATTCATTCTGAATGAGGGTTTACACGGGAGATCAGTTTGAGATCAGTTTAATCGCCTTTATTTGGGTCTGCACAAGGTTTGGGGCAGGGAAGGTTTCTGATTGGATAGGGGGCGGGGCGGATGTTACGTGTTTACGTTTACCGGAAGAAAACATTGTAGTCCTCGCTCCGGATAACAAAATGCTTGACGACGCCGTTCTTAGTGCCTTTTTCGGGCTTGTTTTGCTTATATTCTTGAAGCAGCAGTACGAGAATGACCTTCATCTGCTGAGGAGGAGAAGGGAGGTAGAAGGTCGAAGAAGGGAGAGAGAAGGCCGTGCTTTGGTGAATGGAAACCGGTGAATGCAACGAGTCTGACTGCTTTATCTCAGCCCGTTGCTATGCGCGCTATATACGTCATCGCGCCAGAAGGGCAAGGAAACGAGCATGCGCAGAAAGACCAGAATGAACTTAAAGAGGAATGAGTGTATTTAAGTGCGAGAAATTATTTCATTCAGAATTAGAAATGGAATATTCCAGCCCCTTACCTCGGATTGAATTGTCAATCGTATTGGCCATTTTCAATCCGAATTAGGTGTTTACAAGATCACTTTAAATAGGAATGAACTTTTCATTCAACTTTCAATCAAAAGGGAATTAAACTGTCCATGTAAACGCACTCCATGTGTTAAAGGTACCCAGCAAGTGGGCGGGCGCTTCCTGTGCGTACTATGAAATATAATCCTGCCAGCGCCACTGTCCAATGTGTATTTATTAAAAATACATGTTCACTTATGTCTGTAATCATCTGCTTTTTGGAAATTCCTGTTTAATACCACCAAGATGAGTGCAATGAAACAAACCATCTTCTGTGCAGGCTTTGAAAAATATTCATTGCTACATTAGTTGATGAACTGATTATTTTGGTATTCTTAACTGATAAAGACTGTGCAAAGTGTACTTAAATCTGATTACAAAATGATCAGTACAGATTAAAAAAAGCTTTTGAAACACTTTTGTTAACCAAACACACACTGCATAAAAAGAGAGTTATTCCACCACAATACAAAGGACTTAGACACACTAATGGAGTAACCATGTGTACGGCAATAATGTGGCTCTACAGAGGGTGAAAGCACCCCCGCTGAGAGGATGATTGTATTACATGATTGCAGTATATATGTACTGTTCTCCGCACAGCAGGAGGACCATTGAAAAAGATAATGCAAGACAAAATTATGTTTACTTTTAAAATGAAACTGAGAATTGCACTTGATAGGAAGAAAAATAATGTGCAACAACTTCAGGAAATATTGTGAAATATGAGCTCCCATGAAAAAAAACACAATCTAATTTTAATGTTTTAGTTATACTTAGTTTTTCTGTGACAGCTGTTGTCATGAAAAAGCTTGCAGTGAGCTTTCCATTGGGGGATAGACAGCTGTAACATGAGTAGATTGTTTTAAAAAATCCTCTCAAATTAAGGTCTAAATGCTGCAGCAATGTAAATGTTAAGAAAAAAAATGTAAGTATGTTACATTATATCTGAAACTTGATAATGGTTCAACAATAAAAAGGCCAACACTTAAACTATACTTGACTCCAACACCCAGAACATGGGTACTATAAATAAAAGCAGAATTCATTATCAACCTGACATTGTGTTCTCCACCTTCCTTTCACTGCTTAAGTAGATTACACTATACTTGAAGTCACAATAAAAGCTCCCTGTGGTATTCACTGTAAGCATCAGTCACAATTGACTTCACCCAGGGCTCCTGGATGGCTGAAATGAGTGGCAGATGCATTCATGTGGCATTGCCAACTTGCCGCTGTGACAGTAGTTCAAGACAACAAGCAGCCTCCGGGAGACAGCTTACCTCAATTGATGATGCTGCGCTGGTCATCATTTGTCTTTGCCGCTGCATTTGCAACAATATGGCAAGAAGATTTGCTTCCTGACTTCATAATCTTGATTTATAGGAGTCATTTGGCTTGTAAAGTGAATCTTGGGCTGATAAAGTTACCTAGAAAAACAGTTAAAGGAGCAGTATATAATTCTGGAGAAAGAGAGCTGATTGTTGAGTCCCATTTCCAGGTCATCAAATACTGACACTTTGCCACATTTCCCAGCATAGAAGAGCAACACACTGGACAACCTTTAGCACATCTATTACCCCTTCTCCAACAACATGGAACAGGTTTAGGGCAAAAATAAATTGGCTGAAAACCCAAAAACTTGCTTTCCAGCTGGGTTTGCAACCTGACTTGAAGTGCCAAGAACAGAGGGTATGTCATATCCTACAGGTTGGAAAGAGAGGATGGAGAAGGCAACAATGGAGACGTGAAGTGAGAAATCAAGAGACAAAAAGAGCATGCAATGGTCTAATTCATATTTGGTCTATGCTGTTACAGCACTAAAAAGCTCACAGGTTATTAAAACAATCCACCATCTCACTACAACTGTTTACTTCCATTGTGATTTATGCAACGCCCCCTGTTGTTGACACATCAACAGATCAAAACTGGTGGAAACGAGATCTGGTTTTCTAGATAGCACCAATGTTCTGAGAGTCCTGAATGGAACCGGTTTAAAAACCTGAGCTAATACTAGAAGCTAGCGTTTCCAGCACAAACACTACTCTTAAATGTGGGCGGGGATGTTGTCACTCACTGCTCCGTCCAGCACTCAATATATTTCCCCATCACCAGTGACACAGAGGGAAGTCTGCACCATCATCCACAGAACAGGGTTGCCAACATTTTCAGAACAAAATAAAACAGGCTGCAGTGAGAGTCTCTCTTGATGGGATATTTAAAAGTAGCGGGTTTGTGCATTTAGTCCTTCTCAGGCAAGCTCAGGGGTTTAGTGTTGCCGAAGCCCACAGGAAAGACGTTCTGCGATGCTTTTTTTTCTCCAAGGATTAGAATACATGCTTTCCACATAATCTGGTCGAAGCTAATATATATAAACCCTTGAAGATCCACTCATTACTAAAAGTGTATGTTGTATAAAAACTAAAGTAATGGTCAAGGTTGTGACAGTGAATTTTAAGGTGTGTTGATTGATTCATGTCGTCAACTCATGCATTGAGTAACAATACAAGCAACGTTCCACCTTGCCCTGAGCAGAGTCACCGTCGGCTACTGACCAATCAATGGATTGCAGTGTTCACAGCTCCACCTTTTAGTACCTCAACAGAGGGGGGACCAAAAGTGGGGACGGTACAGAGTTACAAGCTTTTGATAATGAAGAGTTAAAGTCTGCATTTAATGGAATGATAGATATTAATCCTTGAGCACAAACTATATAATAAGATAAGATGTGATAGGAGATAAGATGCAACATAACCAATCAATTAACTGAAACTGAGTCTCAGCCTTGCATTTTTCCATTATGTTTGCCATGGAAACTAGATCACCACTCCTTAAACTGATTAAATGTCAAGCATCTCATACCGTGCTTGTATTGCTTAAGTGTTTGCTGCACTACCTAATAAAGCCAGAGGCTAATAAAAGCTGAGGGACAAAGACTACGCCAGCAGACAGCCACTCTAGATTAGAGGCCACACAGCCTTGAGCACTGGCTGTTTTATGGTGTGTGTACTGTCACTTGATCTGAAATATACACTGTTACAAAGTCCTGTTCAATGACTCTCATCCATTTATAAACAGATCTCCAGGGAGGTCTCAAAGTGAATGCTTTGCCCAGAGTGCAGCGTCGCTGGTTTATATCGAACCTCCAGACAGTTTAACTGCTAACCAGAGGGCCACTGTGCTTCCATTGCAAAAGAATACTGCAGAGCTGTTACTATATGAGAAGAATAAATTCCTTTGCAGGAAGATGCATTTGCTCCATGAGATTGTAAAATGTATTTGTTAATGAGCACAGAACAGAAGCCAAATCGGAAAAACTCCTTGAATCCCTCATTCTTTATATTTTTATGTGGAAAGTCTCAGAAATGAAAAACAGTACCTCCGCTTGATAACACAGATGGGAACAAGGTAAAGTTTTATGTTTTTCTTGCTTTCATTAGTGTAAACGGAGAGGGAGATTTCTCAGAAAGATAAATTTCCCACCTTAATGTCTTTTTCTCTCGCAACAATACAGTTCTACACAAATGTAGACAGATTACTCTGCAGCAACGCTGAATGGCAGAACTCTTGATCACTGTCTCAGAGAAACAGCCAGGGCTGAAGAGTTTGAAATATTGCTGGCGAAATAACACGCCATGTGATAGATGCATTTTCTTTCCAATTGCACAAAAACTGCAGACAAAACCTGTTTATGATTCCCTCTATCTTCCAGACAAGTAAGGAGGTGAGGAAGGAAGGAATGATGGAAGAAACGATGATAGGTGGTAGGTTTGTCTATCTATCTTTCTAACAAGTTTTAAAGAGAGCTCTTGGGAGAAGAGCTGTGAAGGAGCGGACCACATCTTTAATGAAGATAACCGTATCATCTGCAAATCTTAGTTCTGACAGGTATCCACTTTAAAGACAATCAGAAAGCAAAGGATCCTTAGTACTTTAGCCTCTAGCTACAGCCATATCTAGCCTGTGGAGGTGAAAAAACAACCGTGACGTCAGAGTAGAACATTAGCGTGATTGGACGATTCTGAAAACAATCAAAATGCAAAGTAAATGGAGAATAAAATTCCAGGATGTTGATGTGCAGTGAAAATAAAAAACACATTGAAAAGCTGATGAAGGAAAGGTAAAAGGAAAGAGTGGATGTGTTACCATGCTGAATATCGTGAAAGTAGAAGATGATTTTAGAGCAATGGCAGGAAGACATGTCGCATGTGCTATAAAAAGTTGGATAAAACAAGGGCAAAACCATTTACCCTGTACAACCAAACATCCCTTCTTATCCCGCTTCGATACAGGTTAACAACAAAATACAGAATACCGCTTACCTCAATGCAAAAGTTTGAGTAAGAAATTACTGTAAAGCAGAACAAGCATCATTATCACTCAGTCAGTTTAACAGTCAGCATTCACAAGGAATCAGGCAGACAGCAGATGGACAACACTTTCTGGACCGCACGGAAAAACAAATGGTGCGACATAATGGCAGCATGGCAACACCAAGAGGAACCTCCAGGGCTGAAAAATGAAGCCAACGTGGAAGTGCCAAAAACTGCAGTTCCCCTAATGGCCTCTTGAGTCAATAGGTCACATCTACATCTTGCTCCCCCATAGCTCCACCCTCTCGTCCAAATGCAGTCACTTCTGGCTCCAAAAAACTGGCAATTAGGGTTGAGCCGAATCCTTGGATGAAACAAGTACTCCGTACAGATAATGTACTTGTTGCCAGTATGAGCACCAAACGAGTAAAATGTGGAAAGGACAATCCTCATTTGGATTAAAAAATTATCTGACACTCAATTCTGAGGCTGTGTGTAAATACTTTTCCAGCTCCATCCACTTCTGAGCTGAACCCCACCCATTCCGATTACAGATACAGATAATTCAGTTGGTTAAACAGATTCAGACACAGATACAGATAATGGTGTCCTTGCTCATCCCTAATGGCGATGTCCCAGATGCTGAACTCGAGGCTTCCAAACCATTGGGTGACGTCACGTTAGCTACATTCATTACTTTATACAGTCTATGGGCAAAACGAGACACATATGACGATATGTTGCTATGGAGATGTTCTGTTGTTGACAATGAATGAAATAAAATATATTTTGTGTATTATTTCTTCACATTGTTCAGATTGCCGATGTTTTCCAACATGTAGAACTGCAAAAAGTTCATATATTTTTTAACTTTGGATGGCAATGCTGTCTACTGGTACTGTTGCCCATATCCATGCCAGTTTCATCCAATTTTACTATCCTGCTCTCGTGCACTAAAATGACATCTGGTTTACCCTTCTACCAGCTGCCTGAATCCATGTGAAAACAGCACAATACTCCCATGCATTTGCCTTACAACAGGGTTTCAGAGGATGAACATGCTTCCATTTTTTTCAGCCATTTTGGCCGTGTGGGTAAGAGCTGAGTGGTCAACTTAGTGCTGGTAAAACAATGGCCTCCGTTATCTCCCAGAGAAAGCTGTTGTATGCGATTGCTGGCAGGATACCCGAAGCTGTAAATCAAGAATGAACTATTATTCCCCACTGAAACAGAACAGTGGAGGCAACCTGCCATGACTCATGGTTGCAGAGAGAGAGGAAGATTACAGATATTTAAGAGCAGTCCAAAAGCACATATCAAAACTTTTCCTACGGAGGTAGTCTGAATCTATCTATCTAAAGCTAATGCATTTATTTCTTACACTGAATGTGTTTATTTTTAGTTACCCATACTTAATTGAACCCCTAATTATAGACGTGGCAGATGAGAAAACGCTCATATGAATTATTTTTGTAATGATTATGCTGTCTGAAAGGAACTGACTCCAATTCAGAAAATGCACGCGTGGCTGATTTTGGAAAGAGATGACAAATGACCTGTTTTGTTGATTAGGACAAGGGGAACTCGGTACCTCATCTCTGTCGTCCCACATGGTCCACTGGTCAAAATGTTTTCATCCAGGTGGCCAGAGTTCAACTCCCAGTATGGGGAAAGATTGGTTGGATGTAGCAGAGCATAAAGTGATGAATATGTTCCTGATCAGCTGATGTGTCCCTCAAAGGACCTCGGAAGTGCTGCAGCGTGTCTCCCTTCAACCATTAGGTACTTTTCTGGACTATTTGTTTGATGTAGAGATGAAGTGTGTCATCTTGATGTGCCTTAGCAATTTGTTGTTAGTTCAATAGCTAACCAAACACACATATGATCCAGTGTAGCCTTAGAAAGCCTTCCCCTTGTCTATGTGTATGGGAATAAAGTGAAAAATATGTTGTTTCCTTAGATGTATTTTTAGAAAACAATAAGCAAAATTTTAAAACACCTTTGTTAAAGCAACTAATTTAGACCAATACAAGTCAATATACTTGAAGCCCAGGTACAACATCCAGATGTTTTAAGGTTCTTTAAGAAATATTGTCATATAGTTTTTTCTACTGTATGTCCACTCTTTGTGTGGGTGAAAAAAAGAGCTTAAGAAACATGTAAAGGAATGCGTCATTCTGCAATGTTCTAAAAACCAGCCGGTTCACACCAATGCAACTGGCTGAGCTGGTGTATCATCGCTATGCAACAACTCTCTGTACTTCTGTTCTGATTTCCAGCTTTTCAGGCTTATTTTGTGGCTGAGTATAGTTTGTAGCTTCGTAAAATATAAATGAGGACAGCCATAGTGAGATACTGGCTACACCTGGATTTCTAGTAGTGATGAAACAGAAACAAAACGAGCATCAGATGGACTGTATTCATCATAAATACGCCACAATAATATAAAAAAAACAAAACAGTGCCAATTAATCAGACAATGAGAACGTGTGTGTGGGAGGGCATTAGCACACACAACGAGCAGCAGCAGTGACCTGCTGTCCCACACTGGCACACCGTGTAGACGGAAATTGGGCTCAGCTGGGATGGAGCACCTGCCACAGTAAGCAAACACGCCACCTGTGGTCATTTTGACTTCACCAGCGGACTCGACTACAAGCTGATTGGCTGCTGAAACAGGTGGCATGTTTTACGTTCTAAAACCAGCCATGGGTGAATTGACCAGTGGAGCTGCAGGTGACACCATCAGCTGGCTTGAGTTGAACTCAGACTGGCCAGTTCACACCACAGCAACTTTTCTCTGCAACATTCTTAAATGGTTTAGTCTCATTCCGAATCTTTGGCCTAAAGATGTATCAGATGTATTTCCATTTACCCCTTTATACACATTTTGATGGCATATAGTCATGATGTACCGCCATTGCTTCAGTCACTGCAAGCTTTCTTCTCTTATTGTGTGCACACAGGGCTGCTACCAGCACTCTTCCAACAGCACATAGCGGTAATATATGTTTTTCAAAACCAGCTATTTCCATTGCCCATTGTGCTCTCTGTTGTCACACATCCATTGTTTTACTTTGTTCAAGGACTGACTGGCGCCCGTTTATTAACGTCATCTCATTGCGATCTCCTCTAAAGGCACCTGACTTGAGAATTAGTGCTGTCTACTGTTCAATCTCATGAACCAACTCCCAGTAATCACATGACATGGTGGATGGAAGAGTACATGGATTTGCATTTTCTTTCACCAGTTTTTTGAGATTTTGGATAACTTGCCCTACTTTTGGATAGAAACCAAACTATTCATAGAGGTATTGCTCTCAATAACAATATTAACTTAAGAAAAAAATGGTGTGTTATTTTGGGACCCAAAATAATGTCTAAACACAAGAATAGCATCATGTCACAATATTCACCATATATAAAACTTTAATCTATAACTGCAGTACATCTTATTTATTCTCTTGTCCTGGACAAACTGCTTATTTGTAGCGTGGGCATTTGGATGATTATGATCTTGATTGTATTGGGTGATGCAACAGCACTGAATTGATTGAAGACCAGCTAATTTGATTCATCTTTGTGAAAATAACAAAAAAATGAGCCTGAGAATAAAGAATATAAAAATGAATGACTTTCGACAGCTCTTCCACCCACATGCATGAATCATTTGTTTATTGGAGACAAGAAAAATGAGCTATAAAATCAACCAGATCTGCTGAAAGAAATAAGAGAAAGCTGAAGAGTACACAGCTTCTGGACCTATCTGGTACTGCTTATACAACTCAAGGGCTTATTTAGTCCAACAGTGAAAGCATTAGTAAGAATCAGTTTTACCATTAAAATGTTGGCAGTTAAAATTGTCGCATTACAGCGGACTGACACACACCATTTTGTTTGGGTGCCTGACAAACAGTTTGTTGAGAGCAAAAAGAAACTGTTGTCCAAATGGATGATAATGTAATACATAGATGTTGGCTGAAAGTGACTGTGTCAAGAGAGCTGGCTGCTGCTGCTCTGTACAATTTAAGTATCCCGGAGACTTACAAGCAATTAGCCGGGATGCAGTGTTCAAGACTTCTCTACAGTACTGAGTACATAAAACATTGACAGAGCTGCAATTATTGCCAGTGTCCAACTCTGTGTAGTGATGAAGTACTGTAAGAACTTTGTCTTGCCACATCACATCTGTCCTCCCTGTGGCATGTCTTTCTATTCACTTGTTCCCTCTTAATTTGCTTCTCCTCGTCCTTGTGGCTACCTGATACACATCATGCTGGCTCAGAGTGAAGTGGATTTAATGTGCCATCTGTTGTGTCCATTACAGCTTCTGCACCTGTCATTAATAAGCAGGAAACAAAGGATGGGGTCTGGCCACACAAAATACTGTTTGTGGGGGGTAGTTAGAGTTTTCATGGTTTACCAGGCCATGTTTAGAGCAACAGTAGCCTTGTGTGAAAAAACAAAGCAATCAGTTCTGGGGGGGCTCCCTTAAAAGAACTGGCAACTATAAACCCTCAATGGCTTTTATTCCCTTTGCATTTGCACCACAAATAGATACACTGACGTTGTGTAAGCTGGTGTTCTGTCGATATGTGCTACCTATTAAGATGTGCTACTTAGCAGGCTTGCATGATCTTACAGTAAATGTAGAGTGAGTAGTGATGTAAGTGGTGCAGAATGAGACCTAAGACGCATTAATGGACAAAGAGAACATGTTCAAAACATGAGGTAAATAACAAAACAACATATCTGAAAGATATGCAAGTATGTTTGGTAAATGGACTGACCTTGCATCGCACTTTTCTAGTCTTCTGACCACTCAAAGCACTTTTACGTTACATGTCACATTCACCCATTCACACACACTGATCGCTAAGGCTGCCATACATGGTGCCACCAGACAGTTCTACTGTCGTGTACATTTGCAGTATAGCCTCGACTTCACTGTCAGTCTTTTTCTCAGTGTCTTCTTCCATTTTTTCGTAACGAGAAAAAAAATTATGTTTGCGAGTGCTGTGTTTGACCAATCAACTTACATTTCAATCTGGACCAGTCACCTCACATTTACGTCACTCATTGTTCCTCTGGTGCTCAGGGATTACCTACTATGAAAAAGGAGCTAACAGAGTTCTTACAGTGCTGACACAACAAAAATGGGTCTACTCAGAACTGTGAAATAAGTTCTTCAGGTCCAAAAATGTCTGTTCTCTCAAAAGTGCACGTAAAAAAAAAACCAGTATGCATGACATAATGCTCCACTTTAAGAGACCTTTCCACGCCCCAGCAAGACAATCCACTCCACTAATCCTCAATTATTTACATATTTCCCCGGTCTGGCCAGGAAATTCCTGTGAGCATATAAAATAAATAAACCATGGAAAGAGAGACAGGTGAGGGGGAATTAACAATTGTGTGTGTCTGTGCGTATGCGTGTTCGGGGTCAGAAACTGAGAGGAGAATTAGAAACCCAGAGATGTTTGTGATTGCTGCCAAATGATGTCCTCAGTTTGTCAAAAACCAGTGTTTCTGAAAAGCACTGATTTTGGCTCTCTTGACTAAAGTGCCTGCAAAAACTGTCTTTGTTGCCTCTTAAGGAAGACAACCAAATAGCCTGAAGAAAATTTAAAATAATGGTAACAGATCAAAAACACTGGCATGAAAGCGGACAAGAGATGTTACAAGCAAAAAGCAAATAAGCACTTGCTCAAATGTGTTTCCACAAGCTGGAATACTGTTAATCATAAACTATCCAATATCATCTTTTGCTGGTTGTTATTGCCATATCATTCAATTTACCTCAGTTTACATCCTGAAAATGTGGACTTGTCATCTGTGCCCTCGGGTGGTTTCTGTCTGCCTATGCGTGAGGCACAGTGGAGACAAGACACAGCAGCTGCCCCCTCGATAGCACCATCACATCGCCCAGCATCAACACAAGGTGAGAAAAGATGTGAAACTCTTTATAATTATCACTTCACAAGTCGTGGGTCTGCGGTGACGGTGAACTACTGTCTAAATGCGTGCATGTCATTAGTATTCCCATAATGAAGCCACCCTCACGCAAAACCATTTGCAGAAGAAACACCTGAGCAGCTGAGGGGAAAACCTATGCGTGTCCAGGGCAATTTTCTGAGCTTGTTGAATGCCACCTTGTCCTGTTGTCATGGTGATGTTGTCACCCTGTATGTTGGAGGGAGATATGCACAGACACGGGGATGTTTTGTCTAATTATTGCTTGAAGACGGGTCACTGTGGAAACCAGAATGTCACCAATAAGGTGGTCTTTTGTGGATTATTTTGATATTTGCATATAAATTGAAGGATATCAACTATAGGCTACACTACAAGCAAACCTCACAAGCCGGACTTTGAATGTCAATATAACATTAAAAGGATATTGCATGGTGTAATAACGCTGTGAGAGCTATTTGGTGTGTTTGTATGCTATAGAGTTATATTCCTGACCACAAAGTTGTTGTTTTTGACAAGAATGAGAATAAAGCAGCAGCAGGTAACTAGCTTTAGGTGAAAACAGGTTTTGACAGTGAGGGTGAGAAGATAATGACAACAATTAAAGACATCTGCGCTTTGGGTGTGTCCCTGCTTCTCACCCATTGCATGTTGGGCAACCAACACATGCTCACTCCCAACTCGTCAAATAACGATGCCTAGTCAGTGACCCAAACATTAAACTGTATTTGACGTACCAGGCACCCCTTCTGCGTTGTTTGGACGCTCAGGGAGAGGGTGTCAATTTATTATATGCTAATGGTTTGGCTTAAACTCAGTGTGTTTCTTGCTAAGGTAATGTAACTTTGTGCTAGCACAGTATGCTACACACACAATAACTCCATTGACTTTTGAGTTCACTGGGAAAATGAACAGTGGTCTCCTGGATGAAAGTCTGCAGCTTATTTGACCCATCCATGTGCCATCCCACCTGCCCACCCTATGCAGACTTTGTCATCTCTATACTACAGTAATTGATCAGAGCGTCCGATTTGTAAGTAGACCAACACAACTTCTTCAAGAAGGTCTTGGGTTATACACAAATTGTGGTGGATTACATTTCATAGGAATACATATGAGCAGTGCATGAGAACAACCTGTGCTGGGATAGGTTTCAGCCTCAAGTAACAATAGAGACATCAAGTAATGGAGAGCAACTGGGTGGTAGAATTCCTGCAACTTCAATTGTACGTTAATTGTTGCATAAAGGCACCCTCTCACACAAATTGCTACACTTCTGTATCCCATACTGTCTCAGCAAATGAGGAAAAAACACAAGAACCACATCTGATTAGCAAAAGCAGACACAGAGAGGCAGAGCCTGTGGTGTGTGCTATTGTATTCTTCTTTTGTTGTTGCACTGCGGTTTGGTGTGGGCTTGTCACCATTTAGCTCAGTAGGAGTTAATAAGTGTGGAGCTGTTCATTAATCGCAGCTAATGGACTGGCTTACTGGTTTTTAGTTGGTGGAGGAGGTTGATGGTAGAAACAAGACGACAAAGACACAAGTCTGGGATCATGGCAGCTGTGCCATGGCTTTCTTATAATCATGAACAAAGTGTCTTGAATAAATGCATTTTAAAAAAAGAGTGAAAGAGTTTGGTTTGGTAAGATCTGACAAGGGCAACAGTTGCAACAATAGCAGCAGCTGTCAGCTCCTTGAGTTTTCAATGAGATCTCTGATTCTGATGAAAAAACAACAAACTCCTCAACCCCAGCCGATCTGTGCTGGAGCTGGTGGCCTTCGATTTTTTGATAACAATGGAAATGTAAGACTATTGAAAGAATCTTTTTTTCAAACATTATGCTGCTCAAAGACAAGTGTTTGGGCCTTCACTCGAGCCGAATTCGAATGGTGAGTGAGAAGACACTAAACAGTTATACAGGTACAGGCTATACTGCTCATCAAAATCTCAAGTTTATTAAGCCAAAATAAAATGTATGAATCTCTTACAATAACATTAACATTTGGAGACATAAGCCCCTTTCCCCCTGCATAAAAAACCCCACTAACATCTGGCTTTTTAAAGCAACGTGAAAGGTTACAAACTCAGATTGAACTGTAAAACTAGGCAGTGCTGGTGAAATATAAACCAACATTCTGTTGCTCTATTGTCTATTTCTCACCCACAATGTTTTCCAAAATAACATTTGAGTGCTTTCTACTGCATAGACAGCTCAACTCAACTCAACTCAAATTTATCTGTGAAGCACATTTAAGAACAACTCACACTGACCAAAGTGCTGTACAAAAGGAATAAATGCTGAAATGCATACATAAGAGGCAACATAACTGTCAGGTACACAGCTCACACATTTAGAGACACACTCAGGCACGTGTCAGGGAAAACAACAGCAGGGCGACTCAAATGTGAATGAATAACAGTAGGTTTTGAGCCTGGACTTCTGATTGGGAGGAGGATGCTGTTCCACAGTTTGGGTGCAGACACAGCATGGCGTGGGCGTGGGCCAGACAGGAGCCCCTGGTCAGCTGACCTGAGGGACCTAGGCACATTTCTGTGATGGAGGATAGGGCCAGATCATTAGCCTTGTTTGCCTGCTTTTGTTTGTGTTGTTGATTGCTAAATAGTGCTGTTAATAGTGTTTCTTTCTGGCCAGCAGGGGGAGCTGCAGGCCCCTGAGTCCTCCCCTTCCTGCACAGATGTCTGAATTTCAGCTCTCTTGATTTTGGTCTCACATGTAGCACTTAAATGCTGTGCTGTCGATCCACTTTACGTGACAAGTGTAAGACGTGCAGAATTTAAAGAGTTTAATGTGCTCCAAGCTACGAGGGATGAATCTGTGAGAGGGAAAACTGTTTCACGGTGTGTTGTTTTGAAGTGATTGAAAATTATTTCTGTATTTGGATCATTAGCTTAATACACGTAAGCGGATTTCAAAAGAGCCTGGGAAGATAGGCTAATTCCACCTGGAGAGGTTTCTAACTGTCTCAGAGTGAAATGACTTCTCCATTAGCATGAACCTCGCTGCTAATCCTCTAGCTCATTAGCTATTTGAATTAGGTCCAGTGGTGGAGTTATAATTGTACACATCCTCTCAGTGAAGTATTAACCCAGAAAAAAAGTTAACTGCAGGACCAGATCCCCTGTATCTTGTTAGTCAGACAACAGTAAGAGTGCAACAACTTTGAGTCCTCAGTAGTTTCCCTCCATCAGCTCTCTCTGTCCTTCATTTGTCACTGCAGCTCATCGACGCGCACATCCTCCAGATAATGCAGGAAAATGCAAAATCTCTGTGGTTTGAATTCGAGAGATGTGCTGCAATGCTGCAAATAACTCAACTCCACAGGAAAAGCATATTTGAAAATGCTGATGTTGGCCTGGGATGTGTGTACGGATAGGGACGTGGAATGTGATCAGAGAAATTGAAGTGTATCAGTGAAGAGCAGCAGTGGCCATGCACAGCCTTGTGGGAGGAACGAGCCAATCCTATCTGCTCTACACACACACACACACACACACACACACACACACACACACACACACACACACACACACACACACACACATGCTCGCTGTCTTTTACACACGCACACACAGAGAGTTCGCGTTGTTTAAAATATCAAGAGACTCTCTGGTGTTATTTGTTATTGCTGCCTGCAAGCACTTATGCATGTTTTCCTCTTTGGAGATCTAAAAAGGAAAAGTGATGCAACTGATGTGACACGTTTCTTTTACAGTGGAGTTAAAATCTCTTGTGGTATTACTGGTTATCATTTATTGCTTTAAGCAGTGGCCCCAAGTCAAATGAAGGAAGAGACTGTCCTGTTTCTTTGAATATTTTTGGTATCAGTGATGGCGCACGTCACCTTTTCTACAAAGGTAATAGACTCTTTTAGGGCCGACGTCACAATGACGTCAGTTTGTTAGCTAGAGGCAAAACACCTCTCGTCCCGACAGGGCTGTACGCTACATGGGAGTCTTAAAATGTTGCCTTGTTGTGTTATTGGGAGCCACAATTGAAGGAGTCATGGCTCAAAACTTCAGTTTTATCACACACCAGCCGCCACAGCCAATCAACAAAAGCACAGACAACTATGGTTAAATGTGATAAGATAAAAGGACTGGAAGGAGGCGATCTCTAAAATGTTAACATTCATGCAAGCCAGGTGATGGGGAAAGTATTTACCGTGCAGGGATGAATAACATGTGTATTATGGGTTTTTGTGTCCACCTCATCAGAAACTGTGGAGGAGTATTGGATTTCTTCCATTGTCTAAAAAATCAACTTTAATTCAGTCACGTCTCTTCTCCATAAGTCACTGAGTGCAATGAAAAAGACAATCTAACAATCCAGTGTCTGTACAGATGTATTCATTAAAATTCCACTATATGAAAAATCCAATTGAATTTTCCAGTTATTTTAAAATAAATGTAAATAATGATGTATCAGGCTATTACAGCAGCAACCTGCCATTACAAACAACTCAATATAACAGAAGTGTGACAGCAGTGATGGGAGCTGTCTGAAACAGCCTGTAATTTGTTTCAGTCCTGACTGATGTGTCTGTGTTTCTTTTTTTTAGTAACAACATCACTTTGACTCCAGAAGGGTGTAGTTTGTCTGGCACATGAAGAGGTAACCTTTGAAAATGGCTGTCATTTGCCTCCAAGCATCTGTTCGGGCCCGTAGGGAAGCTGCATACATATTCTCACAGCCCAGGAGAAAAGCTCCCACAGTTCCCACAGTTTGTCCCCAACTGGCCTCTTTGTCTTCATAGTGTTGTCCTGATAATAAGGATCCAGTGTAATTAATTTCTAAACTATATCTGGCTGTTGGAAACCTGCTGATTCACTGTTATTTATGTGAAGTTTGACGTGTGAAAAGTTAAGAAAAAAAAAGCTCTGCAATCAAACAGTGGACAGATGGTGTTTGTTTATTTAATGCTTTCTATTATTATGTTTTAATAGAGATTTCACTTCTTGAACATACAGAGCGCCGGCAGAGAAAGAAAGCCTCAACAGGCTGGCACCAATCCTGTCGAAAAAACACAATACCTTTCATGCTGGTGGCAGAATTTAATCCTCGCCTCAGCAACCTGTGGGTGAAGACATTATTTAAACCAAGTATACTCCCTTCAGAAATGGCGTTGATGGACATGTTTTGTAGTTTGGCAAAAGTTTGGGCCTGATTATGTCTTCTATCAGTGTCCACAGTCACAGAAACTATTAATGTGTGGACTCTAAAATACTTGTAGAATATAAATTATAGAGTGACTTATCGTGATGTTGGTCACTTATGGGTAGACAACTAACAGTTGATTTCTAGTGCGGAGATATGTGAAATCAGCAGACTTGTGTATTTCTGCTGTCATTTTTAGTCTCAACTGTAATGTTTAAAGACATATAGTCGGACACAGTGGTAAAATCTATCTGACGTTTCTGCTGTGCTTATTTTGCTTTGCTTGCATCCTTGATAAACCAGATCTACCAGCATTAAATACCTGCAGTTAAGGAGCTTTATTTTCTCGATACAAAATCACACAATGGCAATCCTTCACTTTCATCTTTGGAGGAAATCATAATTAAAGACCGTCGCAGCAGTGGTCTAATTTGGTTAATATACAGTTGGCTTGCATCTGGTTCCAACGAGACTTAAACATCTAAACTGCATGCAAGGAGAGCTGATCTAAAAGTGGACATTTTAGATAATGAGTGGAATGTAGCCTGTGAGAAGGCCCAAACACAAACAGCTAACACAGGTTTTTTTCAATATAATTGGCTGATTCGCAACTATATAACACCTGTTAAGTTGAGTAAATATAACAGAAATATACCTGACACATGTTTTAAATGATACGTGGCTCAGGGAACATTCATACACTGTATCTGGGAATGTGAAAAAATCAAAATGTTTTGGAGGTGATGAATAAAATCATGATTATTCTGCCCGTAAAAAATGATATTGCTGCACATTTATGCAACAACAATCTCTCTGAGAACAAAAGAATACAAATTAATTCACTATACTGCGGGCACAATGTATGGCATTGGAGAAAATAACATTTACTTTGAAAAATAAATGAAGTATGTACGAGGGAGTATGGAAACCATTTAATGACATTATAAAACATGGAGATACAGACAACCTTCTACAAGAGGAGAACTGAAGACAGGATACTTATTAGAAAGAAGAAAGTAGTGGTCAATCCCAAAGGGGGAAAACTTTGACTATGAAAGTCCCCTTTTTATCATTATCATTATTTTCTCCTTTATAAGAGGTAATTAGATTATTATCAATGCCATATGTTGTATACAGATTTGGGATCTAAATGTTTTAGATGGAACTTCAATATTAAGAGAGGGGCCAGAGAATGTAAGTGATGCAGGGATGGCTGTGAACAAACACTGTGATTCAGTCTGTGCTGTGTGAATTACTTTATGACACAGAGCCACTGAAAGATGTGACAGTGTTACACAGCTGACCTGAAAAAACAGACTTAGAAATGCGTTTAAAATTCACCTTTACCTTTGACTCATAAATAACAAGGTTTGAATTACAAACCACAGCTTTGTGATCCTCCAGAAAATAACTACAAACAGCTGACCTAGTGAAACTACTATTAATTAATTATAGTGCTAGAATGTTGCTATTGTCTGTTCCCCTAATGCCTTTCTAGTCTTCTGACCACACAGTGCTTAAAAACTATGTCCCATTCACACACTGGTGACCGAGGCTACCAGACATGGTGCCACTTGCTACTCACTAAGCATTCACATGCACTCACACACCAATGGAACAGCCGTCGGAGGCAATTTGGGGTTCAGTATCTTGCCTAAGGATGCTTCGACATGCAGACTGGAGCAGCCGGGGATCGAAACGCTGATCTTCAAATTAGTGGATGATCCTCTCTACCTCTGAGCCACAGCCGGCCCAGTGACACAACAGCGTGTCAGCTATCAGAGGCTCAACTTGTGCAGTGGAAAACCAAATGTGGGATTTTCAAGTAACGTCATTGATTGAAAGTGAAATGGTCTGCAGCACCATCCAGGAAATAAACACGTCCTTGAGTAACGTTAGAAGAACTAATGCAACTATTATGATGAGAAAAACAATTCTTAAGAGAAAGAATTCACAAGAAAATTGTTTGGCCAGATAATCTTTTTTCCCCCTTCCATTTAATGATGGCAAAATATGGCTGCAAAATCAGAATTAGAGAGATTTAGAGATACAATTAAGTTAATTTTATCTCAGGTTTTACAAAATAAATGCAGTAATAATAATTTAATTTAATGATTTAATAGTGTTTTATATCTGTGCACAGTAGCCTCTACCTGTGTTATCACTCTTATCAGGACATAAATGTTTGTTTTTATTTACTAATGTCAAATAGCATTTGACAGCCGGCTTTTAAAAGTACATCAAAGCACCAATAACACATCCATTTAAATGGGAAATAATGTAAGATAATCTGATGTGTCACAAACGTAAAATTTCCCACGTGCGAACGGCAACAAATAGGTTCCCCATGAAGAAAATGTTAAATTAAATTAAGTTTGCCCCTTCATAAGGAAATAGGGGTGCACAACATACTGATACAGTCAATTCAAAATTCATTCATAACTTTTTGTAAAGGCCCAGTTGAATATTGCAATAATAATGTGTGGTTATCACAAAATCCCATGGCACATGTGAATTTGCATCATGTCACACCAGTGACCCGCAGCACACAATTTGAGGACCACTGTGTTAATCACACCTAAACCCAGCCTGGACAGAGTAAAGGAGCATTACAAGTATGTGAGAAGAGGCAACATTGCAATTCCAATATATATTTGGGGTTTTATGTGAGCATACTTAAATGTGTTTGGTGAAGTCAAAAGACAATTTTAACACCACTGTTAATGATCTCAAAATTTATCTCAACTTGTTCTAACTGATAAAGCTCTTCCTCTGGAAAGCAGGACGTTGGGTTTTACAACCAGAATGAATGTTACAAACCTCCTGACTGCCCTCAGATTAACAGCCAAATCACTCACTTTACAAGCGTCCCATTAATAACGAGTGTTTGAGAGATAAAGACGGAAAAAACGTGCCTGGGTAAGAGTCTATAAACTTGGTGCTGGGGGGCTTTACTTTAATTTGGTTTCACAATTGTTGTTCATCGAGTACCTGAAGCACACTGTGAACGCATGTGTTTGAGGAGAGTGACAGCAAGCTGAGGAGCAGATTAACACCAAACTACACATACATCAAATATCGTAAAGGGACAGTTCACCCCAAAATCAAAAACGCATATTTGTCCTTTTACCTGTTTTAAAATAGATTTGAAAAATTGAAAAACTTGACTCTTTCCTGAAATCAAGACCCGGCGACTCAAGATAATCCACAGGTCTTGTTGTGAGCAGTTTCATTTTGGAACTATTTTCTCTAGTCTCTACCGAACCACATCACCCAACTGATTCACTGAGCAGAGGGAAGTGGCATCTACTCATGGACGAGAGGCTCTTTGCTCATGAAAGTGCAAGACAGAAAAATTTATGGCATCCTCCTCGGCGAGGTGACCTAGCAGTAGCCACACACTTCACTCTGCCCACTGATACAGTTGGTGGGTGTAGTTCGGTAGAAAGAAGACAGCGCCTACATAGAAAGGCTGACAACAAAGTCTGTGGATTATCTTGAATAATCAGGTCATGATTTCTGGCAACAGTTTTTCAAATGTATTTTTTTTGGCATTTTCAGCAACACAAGCTGAGTGCCATGGAGCTCCGTTATATTTGAGAGAACTCAGACATCTCTACAGCTCATATCTTCAACACTCGGCAACTCACACCAACATAATCTAGACTGATAATCAGCACCACAGATGAGAGGAAAAATATGTATTTTTGAGTTGGGGGGGAACTGACCCTTTATGTTGCATTTGTATCTTACAATACAAAGGCAACTACTCTCTTTACGTAATGATTTTAATGAATACAAGTGACAGCTGTCAGTGTGAGTTACTGTAAAAAAGTTTATCCCTGGTCAACATCAGGAGACTTATGCACTCTGTGTCCTAAAATAAGGTCACCATACAAAGGCACACTTCTCCTCTCTTGATGTCAATTAATTTCTTCCATTTCCTGCGTAAATTTTAATGAAAGGAAGATGGGACATTATAAACCAATTTCAATTACGGCCCCTTAATTGTATCAGTGGAGTCTAGACACCTCACAGAGGTAACAGTGATATGCAAAAATAGCTGGAAATCAGTTAATTCAAAATGTTCTTTATACAAGAGCTGACAACATCCTTGAATTGTTCTTTTTGATACCAACAAGTTGAATGAAGTCAACTATGTATTTAATTGATATGTTTAAACTCACTGCAATACAGATGAACAAAATGTTTATGTGTACAGGACTGTACAGTATATGAGGAGGACTATACACCGATCAGCCAAAACATTAAAACCACTGACAGGCGAAGTGAACAACATTGATCATCTTGTGACAGTGCAATGTTCTGTTGGGAAACCTTAGGCTCTGACATTTATGTGGATGCCACCTGACATGCTGCCCTCACCTAAAGAGACAGTAACAGTGCAGACCAGGTGCTCTCCTCAGTAGCATTGGCCCCCACAGCAGGACAATGCGCCATGTCACACCACAAAAACTGTTCAAACCACAGGACTCAAAAGATTTGAAAGTAACGCCCTGGTGCCAGACACCAAAGGACACCCTCCAGAGATCCTGTGTCTATGCCTTGAGGTACCCCCATCATGGATCGGGGGTACCTCTATCAGCACGTCCCTCAAGTGTTCGATCAGATTGGGATCTGGGGTATTTGAAGGCCAAGTTAAAGCCTTGAGCTCTTTGTCCCATTCCTTGGGTCATTCCTGAGCAGTTTTTGTGATGTGACTTGGTGCATTGTCCTGCTGGGGGGCCACTGCCATCGACCAGTGCCGTTGCCATGAGGGGGTTTACTTGGTCTGCAACAGTGTTCAGGTGGGTGGAGCGCATCAAGTAGCATCCACATGAACGCCAGGACCCAAGGTTTCCCAGCAGAACACTGCTCTGTAACTGTAATTGTAACAAGATGTGTACTCTGTTATCATGAGCCCCATAATAACACTCACTCCAGTACTCTGCAGACTGGTGTGTAGGTATACAACATGGCCACTAGGTGGTAGGCTATAATCACAAACTTCTTCATTGTTTAGTGTTACCTGACAGTACTTTTACCAGCCTCTTCATTCCCTGAAAACAGTCAGTGATGTTCAATGATTGTGAAATTAATTCTGATTCATTTATCTCATAACCAGTGCTTTAAAGGTAAACCCTGATCCTACTGTCTAACTCTCCTGTTTAATCTATGTTTATCACATGCAAAATGCAAAATGCTGCTGATGGCATAAAACATTTTGCTGATTTCAACAGCTGAAGTGTGCAGGTGTTACATGCAGGGGCTGTAGTTCTAGTAAGTTATTGATCTCAAATTGGTCTCTACTACAAACATCAATGGTTTTGCTCTCGACTTAGTCTCACATTGATTTGGTGTTGCCCTGGCCCAGAGTAATTTATAATCAGTAATTAATCACCTGAGTGGTGACTTTGTTGAAGCTGAGCGTGACAGACTAAAAGCAAAGTGGATTATAAATGACTGTATCATTACACATTACACCAGGGGGCAGGAGAGCTTTACCAAACACCAGTAGGTGATGACAAATGAGTGGATATGGGAAGGGAAACAATTATGAAACATGCATCGATCTTTGGATTTTGGCAATGTGTTATCTCATGTCAGTCGACTTTTCCCTCTGTCGTATTATGTTGTCATACAACATAAACAAAACAATGACAGATGATGACAGCTGCTGTGCCATTCTTTGTGACCCAGTGTTTCATTTTTGTGTCACAGCAGACAAACAAGTGCACTTTGGAAGATCAAGACTCCTGGAGATTCTGACATTACATCTATCCTCTGAACACATACATTACTCCTGAGGAAAAATAAATTCAAATTTGATATAAATGTAGTAATCAAGTGAAAGGAGAAGGTAAAGTAGGGGGAACAGAACTGCCTCCGGATAACTTCTTTTGCACTCTGTAACACAGCTGAAATTGTACTTGCTTATTTGATCAAATTGTCAGTTATTCTCTTGAAAGCAGCAAAAAGGGTGTAAAAAACAGATGGAGCCATACAGCTGTGTTGTTTGATGTCTTTCTTGATTGAAATACACATATTTGTAGCAGCTATTTAAAGTTCTTGTTCGTCAACGCACATCTCTGGGACTAAATCTCTGTACAATGTACAGTGCATTCTTTTTATACTTTTATACTTTGCACAGGGAACCTCTGCTCATTCCATATTACAGTCCTGGAGGATTATTAATGTGCACCTCCTCCTGTACTGCCTTAATATGCACATTCAGCACATCCAATGCATCAAAACATTGTTTTCTAGTTGGAGCCGCGCCTCGTTTTCAAACTGTATGGTTTGACTAAAATGAACAATGACAGCAATATAGTCCACGATGAGCAGCGCTAAAATCAACCTGCGTAGTTGTCCCTCCATTGTGACATTAGAAAGTGTCACATTTATCTTGCAAGTGTACTCTTCTTCAACGTTTCGTTTACTTCCTGGATTTTTCCCACATGGAAATTCTGACCAATCAAAAACCACTAGAGCACAATTTGAATTTGCTCAGCGAGTCACTCTGGCAATCAGTAATGATGCTCACCATGGCCTTGGAGCCGAGCTGCAGCAATCACATCGCTGTATCTGATATAGGCGGGCCAGAGGCGAGCGAAACGACACCAAAGTGAACAAGGTCTAAAACCTGATCACATTTTATGGTTGAAAACTGTTTATTTTATTGTTGTCCCGTTTGAGGACATTAGGACTTTATTACTGTCTTGTTTGAGGACACTGGGACTTAATTATCATTGACAGTGTTTACTTTTTTACACTTATCGGGTCCTACTGATCCCAAATAGCCTGGAGAAATTAAAAATGCATACCAAACAAAAGTTCAGGTCTCAGGAGGAGATTGTACCTTGCTATGTATTCATTATGCACCAATAAAAAAAGCAAATTATGGAAACCCACTTGACAAAAAGAAAACTGGACAGATGCTTTGCAGCCTGTGTCCTTATCACTGGCAGTCAGACTCCATCTTAATTGCTGGAACTGACAGAGTGTTAATAAGTGGCCCTCTGAGATTTTGCTCTGGACTTTAAGTGCCACCTTTCATTAGCAAATGTTTTTTTTCCCCACAAATGTTCCCACACATTCCTCGTATGTACGGTATCTCTGTTACTCTGTATGATTCATGACATAAAGAGAAATCAGCAAATAAACACTGTTTGAATTTAAGAATTATTAATCAAGCCACAAACTATTTTGCATCAGAAAAGCAAAATGTTTTTGAGGAAATGTAATCATGTGTGGGAACGTTTCTTATCAACGCAATATGATAAGGTGCTGAAAGGAAACGAAAATGAAAACTTTCACACCACAGTGAAGATTTGGCAGATTCAATCAGCACGTACAGGGCTGCACTGTGTTCACTGTCAGTCCAGCACTTTTGTCCAGCCTGAAATATCTCAACAACTTTAGATGGATTGCTTTGAAATTTTGTACAGACACTCACGGCCCCAGCGGAGGAATCCGACTCACTCTGATGATCCTGACTTTTTATCTAACACCACCAGCATTTCAAATCTTTCACTTATCTGGTGTAATATCTCAATATCTACACGATGGATAGACACAGAATCTGATACAGACATTTTCACACATTCACACAGGATGAATCCCAATGACTCTGATGATCTCCTGGCTTCTGTTTTTAATGCAACCCTAAGTTTGACATTGGTAGTTTGGTGTGAAACACAAAACTTGGGTAGTGAACATGGTAAACCTTAAACCGGCTAAACTTATGCATGTTACACTGCCCAATGTATTAGACTTTGTGGACCTTACCGAACTGATGACTGAGGAGAAATCTGGACCCTGTGGCCTGGACCAGCTGGGAACCACTGGTACAAGCATAGTCTTAGTATGTTTTCAGTTCATCACAGTTAACTGTCAGATATTCAGTTTTTCCAGCATGTACATTTTGTTTCACTGGTTTTAAGCCTGTAATTTGCTGGCAAAAAATAGTATAAGCATTATCACAGTTAACCATAGTTGTAAATGCACCATGGTATCCAAGCTAGAAACTAGCTTTAGGTTCAGCTTCAACATCATTTCAAATATATGGTCACTTCTGGCTCCAAAAATCCATGATGGTGACACCCTACATGCTAAAATTGAGAGCTCGGTCTCGCTCCAAAGTGGTCAAAATCCAGTGATTGGGCAGTGACTTGTGACGTCAGACACTGATGGAAAAAGGGGAAACAAGGCAGGACAAGTACGAAAGGTAAAGTGGTGAAAGTCCGAGCAGGGTGGGTAGGAGATGTGGTTAATGGGTCCAACAAACAACGGGAGAGCCGTGTTCACATTCTGTGGGATTATAATGCCAAACCCGGTTCTTTTATTCCTAAACCCAACCATGTGTGTTGTTGTACTGACGCAGTGCATTTATTTTAATAAGATATTTTAATAATATAAGAGAGTGTATGTAAACTGTACATTTCCTGTGAAAGAAGACAATGCATGTAACTGGCAGAACTTGACACAGCATCCCAGAATGTCATCAGCGAACGCTCCCAGGGTACCTTTCACGTCATATCTGGATGTGGAAGGTCCATAACCAAACGTTGATATGTCACGAGGTTGCAATGAGAATGTGTTACACTTGAGGCTTCAAAACAGGACTCTACAAAATGATGGGTCGTATTATGTAAATATGTCCATTATTTTCTACAGTGTATGCTGTAGACCTACTGTCTTGTTTTGCACGTGAGTTCATTCTGAACAAAATGTTCAATTTTCCACTTTACTTCTTTACAACAACATCTTGTAGCAACTAAAGCATGATTAATGGTTACATCTGGCACCTGAAACCTCTTGGTTAAGAGCACAAAAACTGTGTTCACAGTGAAATATTATCAACACTGACTTGAAGTATTAGGCAAACACGAACGTTTGATGTTTAATTGGAGCATTTAAGACATCCATCACCATCCCGCGCTGACAATAAATGCTCCCAGTCAGTGTAAATCATGATTGCAAGTTGTATGAGCGTGTTCCTAGCATACCCCGATGGTTAGATACAGGGTTAGATATACACAGATGTTACTTTATGTTGTGATAACATAATCCAGCTCCCTGGGGAACGCACCCACTGTTGACATTTTTCAAAACAGCCCTCACCCTGCCAAGGCTAGACAGACATCATATGCCAAAAATGTTGAATCCTTATGATCTCCTCAGACCCAGCAGCAGCTCCCATCAGACAACGGGGGAACACAAAAGTGAGCCCCTGATGTTTGTTATAACCAACCAGTGTTCAAAATAGGACAGCGCAGAAGTGATTTTGGGAACTAGTCTTTCACAGATAATCGAAAGTAAACTCAACTGAGGGCAAACAAGTTTGTTCTGTCAATTCTGTGACTGAAAAGCATCGCGGATAATAGAAGCATCAAATCATCACCGAATAGAAGAAGCAGGTAAAAAAACACAAGTCTGTATTTCCTCTTCAAATTGAACTAAGGATGGATGTGCCCTAAGGCTACAAAAAAATAACAGAAGAAATGAGCTACATTAACAGCAATCTCCAGCCAGAAACGGTCAGGACAGCCTCTCATTAATCAAAGTAAAACATGACAGTAAATCACAAGGACAATCTAAAACATTACATCAGCCATTGATTGAGCCTGTGTATCCTGTATTGCAGTGCTCTCTGCATCCAAATGAGATCAAGTTTTTCTTCTCCGTCAGCGAGAACATTTTTAAGCCCGTTCTCGTGCACTATTCATACCTGCAAAAAGTAATGCGCCACAATTAGTGTATAACCCACGTTATCATGAGCCAGTAATTTCTGTATAACCCACCTCATCAGAAAAGGCCACAATCACAGGACCATTGCACCGACGGCAGTACGTAATTAAGTAGAAACACAGACCGAAAGTCCATGTAAGGAGGCTCGCTGGGTTGATGAATGGGTCAAACAACACGGGGTTTTCCCCCAGGAGACCAGCGTCCTGAACTGTGTGAAACTAAGTAAACTATGAGTTGTTTTTAGATACGTTATCACTATGTTTCTTTCCTAAACCAAACCTATAACTTTACTTGCCTCAACCTAACCTATGCAACATCATTCATGGGGCACCAATTTGTTAGACAAAACATGAACCATTGTATGAGTATACGTTGCGCTTCTAGCATAAATTGAAACACTATGTTAAGCAAACTGTTGACGCCTTGCTGTTAAAACAAAAAGGAATGTGAATTACGACTATCACTTGAATTAAAGTGCCTCCTGTCTCTGCTTTGCTTAAAAGCTGGTGGAAATATAGCACCATTGTACCATTGTTATTGTTGTTCCCAGTAGCAGCACCCTAACCATTATTCCTCTCTTATTTAACTGGTGTCTGCACACACACACACACACACACACACACACACACACATACACACACACACACTATGTAGTCCAAACATGTTACACTTGAATTACAACACTGATGCTATCCAGGAGCTTATGAGCTTGATACTTGCTGGAAAAATGAAAAATTCGGAGGAAAAAAAAAAGTCGATTTTCATACTTTTCCTCTCCTCATGCCAAATGCCTCAAAAACAGAATCTCATTAAAGAATATGCTCCCTCAAAAGCATCAGATCTGAGATGATGTTGGATATGATTAAATTCACAATCAATTCACAATAGTAATTTTGGTCTCATTCCACCCGTTATTGTCAGAATTAATTTTCCATGTGAACTGCAGAGGAGCTATATTCATATCCCGCAGGGCAGTCATCAGCGAGCACTGAGCAGATTTTAATTGCCAAAAGAACTGCATTTTGTATGACTAACACAAGACTTCCTTCACCTAACAAAAAAAACATGCTCTGGTAAACTGTTAAAATGAGCTCACAACTAACGGAATATGATATTATATATTAAAAATTAGTGTAATCATGATTAACCATCAAACTCATTATGGGGCTGCTGGGAAGATAGGAAGTTTTAGCAACAGATATTTTAAAGGACTTGAAACTACACTTGGCTAGCTACCTGTAGGGTGTATATCAGAAATGTTCTTTTTGTGATACCTGCAACAAGAACCATTTGTATATCAACGACTCATCTTGTGTTACCTTTAAATCGTGAAGATTACTGGAAAGAAAATTGGAAACAGAGCAGAACAGCTGAACATTCTTAATTAATTGAAGTCAAAGGGGACCACACCTGCTAACAGCAAACTACATCCTGTCTACAAACTCTCATGCAACTCATGCAGTGTAACCTAAGCCTCATTATCCAGTCATATGCTCAGTGCTTCCAATACTAAACACGTCCGTCTAGAAATAGCATGCCTGATCCTGAACATGCGTATGAGCTCCGCTTGAGCTGAGTTCAAACGCGTTTGTGCCCACGCATCTACTCGGCTGAGCATGAGACCTTTTGTACTGATGTGTTTTAAAGTGTAACGTAGGCCTGTTAGCATTAACCTTTTTTTTTGTTTTTTTTAAACTGCATGCTGCTATTTTCACCACTGCCTGTCTTTCAGAGGCTATACATGGCTGAGCTTTAAAGGTCGAGTGATGATACTGGTATCATTTGACACTAGAAACCTCAGGCATCCAGAGGTGCCCACCACTTTATGCCAGCAGGTAGGGGGCTAAATACCGCTCCAAAGTTAGACTAAATTTCGGAAAGGGAACAAAAAACAAACAGCATCGCCTTTTTCATGACCTATCATCTCAAGATACCTGAATGAAAATGGGTTCTGTGAGTCCTCTAAACTCTCCCCTTTACAGACACGTCCGCTCTTTGTTAGTCCAACACAGTTTTAGGCACGTACTATGCACCTTTTTTGTATGCAATTTTTATTATAGGTTTATGACTAGAACGATTTGAATCTGATAAGATTCGAAAGTTCCCCCTGTCCTGCCGCCCCAAAAAAGACAAAACTGGGTCTTTAGTATGTGGGTCTCAGGTGCGCGCTGCTATTCTGTCTATTTGACGCACTGATTTGAAAGAAAATAAATCTAAAAATCAAGATCACAAAGTAAATTTCTTCGCATACATCTGATTCCCAGTCAAAACACTTTGGTAAGAATTGCTATAGTTTGTTAACATGGACTTTAAAACGGTTTTGAAATGCAAAATTACGGAATTTAAAACCTGCAATTTAAAAGTTTTTTATTTAACCAGAAAAAAACTTTTTCAAGTGTCCTGGCCAAGACAGGCAGCAACATAAACTACAGACAACACTGAACAAAAATATAGAATAAAATTAAGATTACCACAAAGAAAAGCCAAAAAGTATGTTAATAAATACTAAAAGGGAACCAAAAAAATGCAAAAAGGGCAACTACTGCAAACAAAAATCCTGCAGCAGTGCTTTGAAACGGCCGAGAGGCACAAAAGAGTGCAACTTTAAATCCTTCTGCAGAAGATTCCACAATATAAGAAGCTGCAGTTTTGCTGTTTTTAAAGACAGTCCCTGTTTACGTTGTGTTTACTTCTTTTTTGGATTTTCTATTCACCGTGAAGGCAGGTGAGAAAAACAAAGTTTATTTCACGAATTCAAGGTAACACATTGTGAATAATTGATATACAAATTGTTATTTTGCAGGCGAAGTGTTCCTTTAATTTCCCCACGTGTGAATAATGCAACACATATTTTTCTTATGTGCAGCTCATTCTGAGCCATGTATTGAGTATGGAGGTATTGGACACCTGATGATGAATCATTGAAGAGCATCACGCACCTAGACAGGCAGTATTGAATCCTGGATGAGACTTGAGCACAGGTCACTCACCAGAGCTGAGCGCTTACTGAGTCATCAGTTTCACACTGCGTCTGCACAGGAGGCCCAGAAGGAAGCAGTCAAAACACGTCTAAAATTTGGCTACACGTTAAAGTTTGTCACACTATTTCCAACAGTAGATTTATAGACTGAGTCTGGCTTCACTGAAGCAAGTGTGAAATACTTCCATTACAGTTATTGGCAGTGCGTCACCATAGGAGCAATTTGTCTCGGTGTAGATTGCAGCTTTTGAGTGAGAGCTTCTTTTTGACCGACTGTGTCATTGCTTGCGTTCGTGCATGTCAGTTGTTGCTTTACAGCCAAACACAACATGGGCACATGATTAAAAGAAGAGGAAACTGATGCAAATGTCCAGAGGGGGTTTTCTACGATCAATAGCACTCTGGAAAAACAACATTGTTAGTGTGGGAGTGTTGCTACACGGTTAAAAGCCCTTAAACATGAGATATTAACCAGAAAATCCAGTTTACTTATAAAATGCCAACACACAAGCGATGTGTTCTCCTTTGAGCCTGGTTCAAAGTGCAACTTTGAAAAGTTAGTCATGGAGAAAATGATTTTCTCCTCCATCTCAATGTCTGGGAGGAAACAGGGAGCTAATTACATGGTGATACAACACTACCGAAATACTCAAGTTAACTTAAAAGGTAAAACAAGCAAAAAGAAATGTCAGAACCGACAGCTTTTGCAGCAGAGCTCCCGTCAGTCTGACAGTCCCCCCTTTTGCTCGGGCTGCTGTGTCTGTTTTGTAGCAGAAAACTTCTCAATCACAGCTGTCAGATTCTTGCAAGATTTCAAACTCTCGTGACAACAGTAATAAAAGAGACACATTATTTTTGATCCATTAATGCTGCTATCAATGTCGCATTTTTACAAGAGCATATAGATTGAGTTCAGGATTGGCAGTTTAATATTTATTTTGGGTGCCATCAGCAAGGATTCAGAGACTGATCAGTGTGCCTGGGTGATTTGCATCTCACGTCGTGAGAGCTCAGCTGTTCACTAAAACTCATCTCAGCTTGATTATGCATATGCAGGCTTGAAATTTTATGCCCACTGTGGTGTATGTCAAATCCATTTTGCATTCACTAACTAACTAACTAACTATTCATTTGCTTTCAGGTCAGATTCTGACATGCACATGTGCCATTAGTCAAGGTTTAAAAGTTTTGCAAAACCGAAGCAAAAAAAATCAACTACACTCGTGATTACACTCGTTTATACACTCACTTTTAGATGACTCGCACATAAAGTACTTAGGTGGTGTGTGGACATATAAACATTACACCCAAATGTGAGTGCTGAACATCTCATTTCAAAACCAGGGCTATTAATATACTGCTTTAACAGCCTCCACTCCTATGGAGAGACTTTCCACAAATTGATGGAACCTGGCTGCAGGGATCTGTTCCCATTCAGCCACGAGAGCATTAGTGAGGCCGGGCATTGATGTGGAAGCGATAAGGCCTGGCTCCAAGTCAGTGTTCAATGTGCAGGCCAGTTGAGTTCTTTCACGCCAAAGAAAACAATTTCCCGGTCCAGTCCAACTATGAAAAACAGCCCCAGACCAAAAGTACAAGACAAAGGTATCCCTTTACCTTGGGCGACGTGTTAAGAACACATTAAGAACATCTATGTGGAACATGCTACAGATTTATATGTTAGATAGTTAATGTGTTGCATAAAACAAATACTGAACCATTAGGTTTGTGTGTGTTATTGAGGTGATTTAAATTCATGCTACCAATATGCTGTAATAAGATTCAGATAAGGTTTACAAGGAAAGAACATGCAAAGGATTTATATATCATTCAGACTCTTACAATACGAAAGCGACATGTAGTAAGAATTAAATCAGATTGCCGGGGTCTCTCTGATACTACATGCACGACCTGATTTTGCCAAGTTGGACACGCCCGTGGATCAACATCCCCAATCTCATTCTTGGACCAACATTGCAATCAACCAATCACAGCCCTCTGACATCATCAGTGTGCTGCACCTGTGCTTCTTTTAACATTGTTTTGGTTTCCTTCAGAGCTAAGCTAATTTTCCAAAATAAAGTTAGTAAAATGGAACAAAATTGTCACTAACATTAAACAAAAACCTTAGTGAGTTGGCTCGCTAAGTAGGTTTGCTATGCTAACGAGTCAGCTTGCCAATAGGCGAGAATACTGTTCACTAGTATGGATCTCTATCCAGCAAATTGCAATGCTGGTGTCGAGATACAGGCCCAAAAGAGCCCACAACGTTTCAAAGGTGGCCAAAGGCGAAAGAGAGAGGCTATGTTTGCACGGTCCACCACAAGTAGAAAACTTTGAAAAAAATAATAATAATAATAATTTTTTGATGAAAAGAACCATGATGCATATAAAGCACAGTGGTGCAGTGATTAGCATTGTCAGTTTGCATGTTCTCCCCGTGTCAGCGTGGGTTTTCTCAGGGTACTCAGGTTTCCTCCCGCAGTCCAAAGACGTAGTCAACGATGTGTGTGTCTTTGTCCTGCAAAAGGAAATCATGAGCTTACATCTCCTCTGACATCACACACTCTTCAGTGCGCCAGACAACCTCGAAAACCCTTGTGCATCTGGTTTCCGGTGCATTTACCCTTTAGCTTCTTGTTCTGTGTCTCATCTCTTCCCGTATGATTCATTCTTCACCTACAGTTTGAGATTCACTTTGGGTCAAAAGCGAGATTTGCAGTGGAGACACCTTTTAAAGAGAGTGATGATAAAAGATGTAAGAGCTGAAGAAACATTAGGGCATACGGACACAAATCAAAGCTAAAAATGGGAGATTAAAGGGTCAGTTCACCCAAATAAGGGTTTGTTATTTCAAACTTACGCTGCCCCCCCCCCCCCCCCCCCCCAAAGCAATTCATCGAAAAAGTAAATTAATAAAAACTCATCTGTCTAATTCAAAGTGAGACAACAACAACTATTTCATCCCTTCAGGCTTTTGGGTTTTAGAAAGATTTGTTGAATTGACTACATAGCAAAGAGGTAATTTTCACAGTGAAAAAGATTAAATGAATGCCTCCCTACATAAACACAGCAATCATACACTTGACTGAAAATGAGTACAAATACTTTTTGCTCATTGACAACACAAACCAGACATTGTTTTTCCATTATAAATCATTACATGTCTGCACCACTCTTCATTTTGCAATACAAGCTGCGGCCGTAGCTTACACTAATTAATACAGATGGCCCTAAAAAGGAGGGAGGTGAGCAGCACAAAGACGAAGAGTATCCTGTGATCCCGAGCCGTTTTAGTATTGATTTGCCATTTGACACAGATGCATTAAGTAAAACTAATGGAGGGCCTTCAAGGGGACAGAGGACAAAAGAGGAAAGGAAAGGTGAGGAGTAGGAGAGAACCGCTTGGGCGTTTGGAAAGCCGAGAAGAAAGTTGGAGTGTGTGCAGTGCCCTTTTATATGATGGTCTGGTGGAGTTAGCACTGTTTTCACCTGTTGCAATTGATTGCAGAAACAGAGCTGCTGGCAGTAAGAAATACCTCCTTTTTTTGAGAACTAAGGTGAAAAACTGGTCAGTAAAATGAAATGTTTGTTGCTTAAATTCAAGGTAGAATCTGTCTATTTTTCTATTTAGCACATGAGACTATACATATTTAGCTGTTCTTAATTTTGACTTAATTTTTGTAACAGTCGTAGCATCATGAATACAGTTTCCTGGTTATTGTACAAATTCATCTTTAGTTTCCATGCCCTTATTTTTTTTATGGTGTTTATGGTATCTTCTTTTTCTAAGTTGTATTTACTATCCTCGATTTTGTTATGTTTTATCCACTATTGTTTTTACTTCCAGTAGTGAAAGTGTCTTACTGTAGAACTGCACACATAATTAGGGCCAGAGTTGTGTCGATAATTTTGGAAGTCATAGATAAATTACGCATTTTGTTGTTTTAAGGTGTGATGACTTGTTGGTATTACCCTCCTGAGACCCTGTGTCCTCATATGAGGACATCACATTTTGGGTTTACTTGCCCTTATACTTCATTCTACTTAATTACTAACTTAACTGACCTGTTGTCCTCATTTGTGGACACTTTTTTTTCCATCTAGTGGTAGTAAGATACACTAATTCATGTAAAAATTAGATGGTGGCCATCACTGCCAAGTCAGCCTGCAGCCGATCCCGACATCGTCATTTGAGGAACTTTATTGTTGTCTCGTTTGAGGACATTGGGACTTTATTAGCATCTTGTTTGAGGACATTGGGACTTTAATGTTGTCTCGTTTGAGGACATTGGGACTTTCTCATTGTCTCATTTTGAGGACATTGGGACTTTAATGTTGTCTCATTTGAGGACATTGGGACTTTATTGTTGTCTATTTTCAAGGACACTGGGATTTTATTGTTGTCACTTTTATGGACGTTGGGACTTTATTGTTGTCTCTTTTCGAGGACATTGGGAATTTATTAGCATCTTGTTTGAGGACATTGGGACTTTATCGTTGTCTCTTTTCGAGGACATTGGGACTTTATTATCATCTGGGTCCTACTGATCCCAAATAGCTAGGAGAAATTAAAAATGCATACCAAACAAAAGTTCGGGTCTCAGGAGGATGTTATCAAAACTTACAACTTTGTACACTCATTGTAGCTTCAATGAAAGACGTCGTTCAGTTAGGTTTGATGGGTGACATTAGGAATCCAATGTATCAAAATCAAAGCCAATATCAATATCAAAGCCTGTCCTCATGCCGTATGTTCTGTATGCAACTCCCTTATCCTCTACATCAATAACTGTAAATTGTGAGTAAGTGTACCGTAGAAAAAAATGTAGATTTGGACCAACATACCTTATTTTTTTGCACAACATATATGGAAATGTGTTTTCAGTCTTCAGTCTCATGACTAATTAGGGGAGGATGGAGGTTAAACAGTCAGAGTCAAAAGTCCAGGGCTATTATTCATCTGCAGTTTGTCCCTGGTCCTAATTAATTAAAGGGGGTTATTACATATTACATAATGACCTCGTCCTGTCTCAACACAGCCTTGCAGCTGGAGATTAAAACAAGAGAACTTTTGGTCATTAACATACTGCACACAATGCGGCACAACTGTCATGCTAGTTTTAAGACCATCCAGTTATCATTTTCACAGCCAGCACCACCACTGTGTGAGCTGTGCCCATATGTGCACCTATGGGCATGTTCGTCTTAAAATGAGGTGTTTTTAGGTACATTTTTGGTGCATTGCTATTTTGAGGCAGCAGGGAGCACTACTGACCAACAAAACTGGTCTAAATGACGCAGTATTTTCCTGCGAAATGAAGGGCGCCTTATTTAGATGGTAAGATGGGCCTACATAGGTGGGTTCACAACAGTTTGCTTGTTACACACACTGGGATTCTTGAAAAGACTGCTGGAGGAGTAGCAGCATAGCGTCATTGATTATTTCAGAAGCTAAAAGTTTAGCTCTGTTTCCTCTGTCTAGAGTGTCAGCACCACTTCAGTCAAAGAAAACTTCATTTCCATTTGCAGTATTATATTTGGCAGTATGGCTCTGTTGTGGGGCCTCTCTGCCTTTCCTTGAGCCTACGCAGAAAGCCTCTTTCACATGCCTATGTGGAAAGCCTAAGGCAGAGAGAGCAAACTTCCCTGCCCTTCCATGCGCCTACATGGAAAGCCTAAGGCAGGGAGAGCAGCAGCAAAGACGCCCGGGAACAGAACAGAGCAGCATCAATGACAAACAGAAATGACATAGATGAAAAGGAGAAGCTGAAGAGGAGGCAGGTTGCAAAGCAGCTTGCAGAAGAAGCAGCAACAGTTGGCAGGCCAGAGCAGTTTAAATAGGGCGCTCTGAATGAGATATGCCAATTGGCTGCATAGAAAAGAATCATGTGATCTATCAGCTGACGCATATATGTGGCTTTTGACGGAATGGAAGATGTCACTCTTAGGGGTTGAATTCATGTTACACCAAACACACACCTAAATCAAGGGACTAAATACAACTCCTTTGCCCCTTGCACCTTATTTTGCACCCACATTATGCACCATTTAACTAAGAAAAGTAGAGCTAGACATGCCCTAAATTTAAACCATGCCCCATAGACTGTTAAAAAAGGGCCCTTGACTCGATAGTTCATATTTTCATTTGGATATGGACATAAGTTTTGAGCAACACTATACTTAAATCGAAGACAAAACAGCACAAAAACAAAAGTTGTACAAATTGTTGTTGTGCAAATAAATGAAAATAGCTGTGTCACTACCAGTCATACAGAAGTGCAGAAGATGTAAATACAAACCAAATATAATATTTTTACTACTTAAACTAGAATGATACATGATAGTTTCATTCAATGAGAATGAGACACTGAGAAACAGGCCAGACAGTAAACGTAGCACTGGACACTGCAGATATAACCTCGAGAAGGTTATAAAGAGTCAGGAAAGGAGAATAAGGACAAGTGAAGTACACGGAAGGAAGAATGACTCTTCATGGACGAGCAGAACGGAGCTCAGCAGGAGAAACACCACTTGAGTGAGACGACAGAAAAACCTCCAGTGAAAATGAGCCTTTTAGTGAACCTGAAATAACAAAAACCCAGAGAGAATATGAATGAATGACTTCCCTGAGCAACAGAATAGAGACACATTCAGATGACCTTTTTAGTAAACAACACTGAACCATATTAATAATTTATAACCTCTCTATTTGAATTCAGAGCTGTACGTGATTTATAATGACATTTTTTCGTCAGTTTGGAAATTAAATTTTTTTTGTTCCCTTGAGAAAGTTGTTAAAAGGGATTGTCTGCTACAGACGTATTTTGTTATTCTGTTTTCCAGATAATAACCCAGAGATGAACATCTGATGCACTGAATGGGAGTGAGGGTATCATACAGGTCTCCAACAGAATTTATTACTTTTTAGATCTAATTAAAATAATAGACTGAGACATTTTTAAGAAATATGTCAAAATGATCTTGTTGCAGCTTCTTGCCTGTGAAAATGTTCAGTTTTTCTTAGAGAGTGAGCTGAATGTCTTTGGGTTTTTTGACTGTATATCGGACAAAATGAGACATTTGAAGGCATCGCCTTGGGCTGTGGGAAAATGGGATTGGACATTTTTATTATTAGCTCCAACCAGTAGCTCCAACCTATTGCTCGCTCTGTCAGTTGACTGGTTGGTCGATCACGCCACAAATTTTCCCCATCTTTTGGCAGCCACAGTTTTTGCCCCAGAAGGTGCACAAGATACTAACAGCATCCGTATGAGGGGCACCAGGCTTTCAACTGTCTCCAATGTAGACCTGTTCGCAGCAGCAACATAGAAAGAGCGAGACAGTACAGACCAGGGTGCTTTCAGACCACTTGCTTTGGTCCAATCATGGACTTATTTTGTTACAAAGTTGCGTAATTGCCTAGAGTTGGTTCGTGTTCGAGACCCCTAAATTTATACACATTGGGTCACAGACCCCCATTTGACAAAATCTCACTTCTGGGTCCTCCAGCTGAAAAGATTTGGTCATTGGATATGATCAAGACCAGACTTGGATTGGGCTGTACAGAACCCTCCTGAAATTTACGGTATATGAGAATGTAAGTTTGCAGTGCAGTTGTCTCCTATAGTTGAGGAGAGAACCATGAGGAAAGTGAAACCTATGAGCAGCTATCCCTGTATTACTCTTACTCACATTAGACTCACTACTCTAGTGAATTAAATAGTGAAAATAAACATTTTCCATATGCTGGGGACCCCCTGGGATTCCCTCAAAGCAACTCAGTCTCACTATGAAGTTGTCAAAAACCGGCACTTGGTCAGTGACTTCTGGCGTCAGACACCAACAAAAAAGGTGTCCTTTCACGTCATCATGGCATGTGGTTGGTCTCTGTAATTGCTTAATGGAGGATGGCGGATGGAAGATAACGTAAGTTAAGAGGGTGGAAGTCCGAGTAAGACGGGTGGGAGGGGTGGTTGATGGACCCAACAACCACTGACTTTCACCCAGGAGGCCAGTGTTTGCAAGACTCAGTGAATGTAGAGTCTGTAGGCAAACCCTGGAGATCTTGCCTCCGCCAAGAAGAGCAGAAGAGCCCTGGGTTCCGGTTGCAGGCTGTTTGTAGTCCGTGTGATATTGACCAATCACGTTTGAGCCGGCTGCAGTTGTTGCCAGGTTAAACGGTCCGTGCGGTGAACTAACGAGGCGGAACATAATTGGTGTCACTGCAAACTCTGAATCCATCGCAATGGTTCAGCATATTTAAATTATATAAACAGAAGTCGGAAACGGAAAGTAGCCTCCTGGCCTCCCGCCACTGGCCTAGAGCGTCATAGTTTGAAGCGTAGGGCCACTGCCCAAGCTGCAGTATTTGATAAGTTGGGAGTGAGTACATGTTACAATTTTCTTACATTTTATTTTATTTCAATCATGAAAATCAGTCTGAACAACATTATTTAATGGAGTTTTGGTGACACCGTGCAATTTGCAGCAATGGTCAACCTAGTTCTTGGTCCTGCCTTATTGAAGTGCGTCACTTAGGGTTATGAGACTGTACCATTTACTGTAAAATACTGGAACAGCAGATTTGCCTACATGCAGCATATGCAGGCAACACAAACGGTGTCATAACCACCAACAATTTGATCAAAGCACGGGCACATCTTAGCAGATTGAAAATGTCAGCGTTTCCTCTTGACATTTTTCACGATGAACATAATATCCTGACTAACCTTTACTTCGTTCCATTTATCATAGATCTCTTTTCTGAGGTGTTTGAGTCTGAGCTGAATGGTTTCTGCAGTTGTAAAGCCTCTGGGCAGACAATGACTTTGATTGAAAAGATAACATTTGAAAACCTGAAGCAGAACAGACAGTAATAAGATGATGCATGAGATATATCATTAGGCTGGCTGAACTCAGAGCAGATAAGGAGATAATGTGAACCTCTCCCTCTCCTTGTGTTTTCTCTTTTCATGAACATTTCCTAAACAATCTTGCAGCATTATGAGGACAGTCAGGCAAAACGTTACGGGCACATACAGTAATCACGTGAGGACTGTGCAAACAAGCAAGATAGAAGTGGAATAAGATGAAAATATGCAAAATCAACATACTTGTGGAGAACATCCAGGTTGCAACAAATAAATCTGACGCTATGAATACTTGTGCTGACCAACAGAGTCTGGAGATGACTGACCTCTTCACAGTATTTCTGTGCAGCGCAGCAGCTTCTGGCAGCGTTATTTTTCCATCTAAACACAAAAAACGGACTTATTTCTGTACTTTTGAGATGAGGCAATAAAAAACTACCTTTTCAGCTCTTTATAAATCAGTCTCAGAGAAAATACATCAGAGCCAGTGGAGCACAGGGTGAGCTGAAAAGGGGCTTTGATTGTGGCTTTATTTTCCTCTGCCAGTGTAAAGATCCCAGGCAAATCGTGGCTAGAAATCTGATTATAATTAATTCTCTTTAGCCTGCTATGATATTTTTAGCTGGGTCAGCTGCGTAATGATAATTTAATTGAGCTTCATGTTTTAATGCAGCCTCAGAATTATCAGTATGCCCCTAAGTGTTGAACACTGCCATCTGTGGCATCATGTTGATGACTAAATATCCCTCTAATGAACCATCCATCCACCCAGACAGGTGCCATAATCTCACAAACAACACTCAATCAAGACCAAAAATGCTGTCAAGACTCTTGATACAAAAAAAAAAAAAAATCTGCAATGTTTAGAGAAGAGGAGAAATTGAGAGAGAAGGTAAAAGAGAGGCTGTGGGAGGATTGTCTGTAACACAGTCGCCAGAAAAAATGTTGGTATTGCAAGTTTTTGCAAACCAAAGATATGATATGTTTGGACATTATTATGTAGAGAATACATTGACACTCTATTTTTTCAATAATGCTGTGGTTAACACCCCATAACTCATACCCGAATGAGAGTCAGCACCTCCAAGTCTGAGGCCATGGTTATTGGCCAGAAAACAGTGGATCGCCCCCTCTGGTTTGAGATTGCGTTACTGCCCCAAGCGAGGGAATAAGTACCTTGGGGTTTCGTTTATGAGTGAGCAGAGAGATGGATCGGCAGTGATGCAGGCGCTGTGCCAGACCATCATGGTGAAGAGAAAACTCAGTCGGAAGGCAGAGCTTTGGATTTACTGATCCATCCCAACCCTCACCTATGGTCATGAGCTCTGGGTAGTGACCGAAAGAATGAGGTTGCAGATACAATGCGATACAAGCAATACTTTGCTTAGCCAGCTGCCCCTGCGACCCAGCTTTAGATAAGCGGTTGAAAATGGATGGATGGATGTGGTTTACACGTGGTTCAGTTTAGGTATGAAAACCACTTAGTTCTGGTTGAGAAAAGATCATGTTTTGACTTGAAATAACTGCTTCAGGGTGCACAGTCCCAGCAGGGAAAGCAATGTTGACTCTGCAAGAAACAACCACTTTTCATGCCTAACAAACGGCTTGAAAAACAGCAACAGGTCCCTAAAAAAATGTTTGTTTGTTTGTTGGTGTCAACAGCGTCTCGCCTAGGTGACACACCATCCATTATCCACTCCACCTGCCAATCCGATTATATATTTATTATTACATTATGGGTTATATGCTTTAGAAACGCTGAAACAATACATATGAAATGTGGAAATGCAATGTATTCATAGTTTGAAGAAATGTACAATGCCAACGTTTTCCTCAGGTGACTTGGCTGTTGTATTAGAACATTAGTAAACACACAGCAACAAAAAGACTAGAAGGATTCATTCAAGGCATCACCTCCTTTAATGTGAGCCAGCAGATGTTGGGTTACTTTAGAATTGCAGCAGGGTATACTTGGTTTTGACTTAGGAAAAAAGGCACTTGAATATCCACAGACAAAAGCACATTTTTCAAACGTAAATGTGCATAAGATGTTCTTTGTGCTTCTTAATCAATGCCATGCCACTTTCATGGATCAGCCTCTGGAGAAAAAGTGTTTACACAAGCAGTGACAGTCAGAGTCAGGATGGATGAGAAATCGGGAGCTCAAGGGAGAGCTTGTTATCAACAGGTACTGGTGCGGTAATGATTTTTCTTGGCTTATGGCCTTTTGGCAGCCTTATTAGTCCCTTTTCTCTGTGTGTGTGTTGTTGTTGGGTTTTTTTGTGAGGGGATTTGAGCCCAAAATAGATTTTCTGCTCACCACACCGAGCCGTCCAACCAATTCCAGACGGGCGCCGTCTAAAAACAGCCTTTTCTGTCTGCTTTGTTCGCTGTGATTCACTGATTGACATCTTCTTTAAGGACTGTGCAAATCAATTTTGACTGGTTATTAGAACCACTATCCAGCTGTTATCTAAAGGCACTAAACCACATTTTTCTAAACCGTTTCAAGCTGCAGTTTTGCTTTCCACCTACTGTTGACATGAATTAATAATCGCTGCTGCAATCTAATACACCACGCTTTGCACTCACAATTGATCATTACCGGATATCAACAAACCCTGCTGTAAATTACAGGCTGATTGCAAAGTCAGTCATGCATTTTAATTTGTGTCAACCTCTGCGGAGACAAAGGCTGTGTACACGCGCAGCACAGGTGGGACAACATATCTGTTGACGCTCATTGTGACGGTTTGCCCTAATAAATACAGCAATTTGTTCAACGTTAAAGAGATTAAACAATTTAAATGACCTTTTTTGCATGCGTGTATGTTCAGGAGAAACATTATGATTTACTATCAGAGAAGAGCTTTAAAAGTTATGATAGAAGTTGCAGTGCAGGACTATTATGAGAAGAGTGGAAGGGAGAAACAAGGAATGCAACTTTGATAAAGTTGCTGTGATACTGAGCTCCTCTTGTTTGAGGTGTTTGGAGCAAGAGAGGTTCCTTTGGGTGCAGATGTTACATGTTGCTTTGACAGAGCAAGCTTTTTATTCTGTGTCAGTCGATAGAAGAATCTACACAGACTTAAAGGTTGAATCTGTCAGACTGCTGTAATAAACTCTGCCTCTGAAGTCTTTGCTGACATAATTATTGCCAACCTCAGCAGTAATTTTTTGGGGTTTTACAATGTGTTGAAATTTTGGAAGACTGAATCAAAGCCTAAAGCATAAAACATCACAAATACCACTGATTGTCCAAAATAGTTCACAAGGAAGGTTAATACAATTTTTTTTTTACGTCCTTAAAAAGGGGGGAGAAACAATCACAACAACCAGTGTGATGTTTCCTCACAGGACATGTTTTCCCAAATATATTTGTAATTACATAAACAGTTTACAAGTACAAAATAAACATAGCTACAGGAAAATGTACAGTATTAAAATAAGTATTTCCGTGCTGGAAAGATGGTCTTTTCATAAAACGTGTCCGACTTCATCCCGACTTGCTCTGACGTATTACAAAAGTGGACGGTGATAAAACCGCGAGAGCGAGGCGGCCGCAGTTTTTAGAGCCAGGCGCTGCAGTTACGCCGACTGCACCACCTGGCTCTCACCTGATCTCACAGCAAAAGATGACTTTTTAGATACAGAGTCTGTGAAGCCCTGACTGTATCTGACTGAGCCTTAATGAAATCTGTTGTCTTGTATTTTTTTTCCTCTGAAATATGAACCTCATAGTCAAAAACAGTTTATTCAGCCTGTGTAGCTGAGTGGACAGATCAAACTGATATGATGCTGATTTACAGGAGAATTCATGTTAAATGGAGGATAAACCATGAACATAAACTACAGATTACCTGTATAGGATTTTAATAAATTAATCTATCGTAATTAAAACAACTGGAGACTGAGAACAAACTGATATATGGGTCTGACTTTTTTAATGAATTGACATCATTCCAGACAGGATGTAAGTGTGTCTGTGACTTCCTGTACGGACTGAAGGCTGCTGGAAACTGTCGGGAAACTGTCCGACTTCACCGCGGCTTTTTGTCACCGCCCCCCGCTGCGGCCGCCTGCTCTCGTCTACTTTCCAGGCGAGGCGCAGTTAATCTCGAACAAGCCTAATAAATGTTCCCACTGTTGGGCGACAAAATGCCAGTTGCCTGCCCGGAAACAACATTGCACCTGGCTGGTAAAATCGATCTCTTACTACAGCCAAACAGTGCACTAAAATATGTCTCTTATAACATGTTAGGCAAAAAATAGGCAAAGCAGTGACAGAATCGTGCTTCGTATTTTATGAGTGCTGCTTCATTTCACGGTTTGATCTCAGTTTTTTACCATACAGGAAACAGTATGGTGCCCACTTCCTGTTTACAAATTCTTGTATTACAGCCGGTGAAATATGAGGACATTTCAGTCAAGAAATACGCCATACAGTAACAGATTCTTGATCTTTGATCAGTAGAATGAAAAGGATGAGACATTAAGAGCTGCACCCGACTCAGAATTATGCCGGAGGAGGACGCAGAAGGTAATATTTCGTAGCCTAACAAGGAAATGCTTCTCCTCCTCCAGGCAGCTGAATCTTGTCTGCAGCTGACTGTACAGAAGAGCGGCTGAAAGTGAAGAGCACTCACTGTGCAGAAGTACACAGCACACTGAAGGAAACATGACTGCTCTAATTGAAACAATTTCATTTTAACTTAGGGATTTTGGACAGATGATACGAATCTCTGACTTTAATTGTCATTTTCTCTATTACTATCAACACGCACAATGCAACTAAATCAAATTACTTCTCTCAAAACTCCCCATAAGCTAAACACACATGCTTTCAGCCACTATGGCCCTCGTCTCTGGTATTCTCTTCCACATACAGTCTACTACAACAGTGTTCTCTTTTAAAGGCAAACTGAAAACGTATCTTATCCGCAAATGTGTACTTTTATTTGTTTTAGGATTTATTATGATTATCTCCCCTTTTTTAAGTGTAATGATAATAATAGTTCCGTCTCTTTTGTTTTTATCATGTCCTGCTTATTTTTATAATTTAAAGTTTATTATCTCATATGGTATTTTATGTTTGTCCTGTGTGACGTATCTTAAGCACATTGAGTTTATGCTTGTTATATGTATAAGAAGAGCTGACTTGACTTGACAACATACAAACAACTGCATGCAGTTGCAGGCTGCATGCAGTTGCAGGTTGTCCAACAAAACTTGAATGTAACGGACTAAAAATGTTACTCTGTTGCTCGCCTAACATTCTAAACACACTGGCAAATTATTGCAACCTGGTCAAAGTGACAACATACCTGAAAAACTGCAAGGAATACTCACCAAAGTGATTGAGTACTATTTTCCATGACACATGACAAACTGAACTGTACCTTCCCAAAAATGTTATATTTTCACTCTTTAAAATTATTGCAACCACTGTAACAGTGTAAACTTCTGCACACATGACTGAAAAACTGTGAGAAATACTCACCACAGAGATCAAATGGAGAAAATACCACATTTCCCCACAGGTGAGTGGGAGGAGACAGAAGCAAACGATCTCAGGGTGGCAGATCAAGACTACTGGGCTGATCACTGATAATACTCCCAGAGCTTAACAAAGCCAAAATTTATTTAATTAACAACGTTTTATCAGGGACTTTAAGTCGCTTTTCAACATGTAATGGATTTTTACAGTTTTTAAAATAACTTTTACTCATGGATATATGATCTTTTTTACCCTATGGCAGGATTTTAAACTTATTATAGACTGTAAATTGGTTAATTTACTTTGTTTATACCACATAAAAGACTATAATTTGTGACAAATGAACTCAGCTGGCATCCGAATGCTTGTTCACTGTTGAATCATTGTCATACACCATGGCTGAATTATGTTTTGATTTTGAAAGACTAATCAACGTTGATCTTTTAATGTTGTTTCAAGGTTGAAACAGATCTTTCTGAAATATGAGAGTTGATTTATGAGAATTTTGTTAACCGTTTTACAGCCATCAGAATTAAACGTTGTTTCAGTGTTATTCCAAAGTCGAGGGTTGGTTGTGTGCCGGTTGGGACATTACTTTTTCATGTCAACACAGTACTGTGTACCACATTAATGGACTTTTGGTTCATTGTTTTGGCTTTAAAAAAAGATACATTTATTTTATTTATGATTTTACTTATTTATTGTTGAGTTTCACCTGCCATTGTGAAGCTCAGCAAGTAGCTACAACCCATAAAAAACTCTGATCAACCCATTCTACACTGCCCTCCCAGCAGCTAGTGGAGACTGTTACTGATGAACAGTTTCATGAACAGTTGGTGGAGACCAAAACAGAGCTAAAGAGTGAATAATGTACCAACATTTATCAGGTGCCAAAATTTGTTAGCTGCTAACCAACATTTGTTGAAGGATATCTGTATGTCTTTCAGTGTGTGTTGAAGGATTTTCTGCCCCCTAGTGGTTGAAATTAAGCACAGGAGCAAAATCCAGTTGCAGCCAGGCTGAAATCATCAGTTGACACTCGAGTGCTCACATAAAGTCACATCTTGCTTGTGTAATTCTGCTCAGTCTCTCTCTAAACCATATTTGGTTGAGGTGTTGGACATCAGGTGTTTTTCGGGGCCATAAAACATTAGACATTAGACACAATTTCATTCACAGCTCACAGAACAAACAGTGCATCAATATGAGATCATCAATATAAATCAGAGGAAAGAGCAAGAGAGGTGCAGGAAAAATTAAGTGCTCTGGCTGCACAGCTGCTTGATGAGCCAATTTAGGAGATAAATGACCCTGCAAATAAAGATGATTTGAAACTCTCAGTCCTGTGACGAGGTTGATTTAAAGCTTCTGTTGGGGTGGTTGGGACAGCTTTTATCAATGTTGCAGATGTAAATTTGAGTCATGAAGCCTAAAGTAGTTACAGTGGACTTGTTACTGCAAACACGACTCTAAGGTGCTCATACTGGATACGTTTAGGTTTCAAAACCAATCATATTAGTTCATTCTGTGTAAGACATATATGCCTCAATCATCCATTTAAATCATGTAGCTACAGTACATGATAAATACTCATAACTGCTTTCAGATTTTTATCCCTTTTAAACTGCCCTCAAGCTAGACTCTTATTTTTCCACTCTTGGAGACTTTAAAGCCCTGTTATCTGATGTTTTTTTTTAATTTAATTTAATTTAATTTAATTTAATCTTATTTAATTTTATTTAGTTTAATTTAATCTTATTTAATTATTTTTTTTAATTTATTTTTATTCTATGTCAATCGTGGATAATTGGCCTTACATGTGTTGTTTTTGTATGTTGGTTGTGTGGTGGCCTGATGATTATGATGATGATGATGATGCTGAATTTTTCTTGAAAAAGATACATCAGTCCAAACATGGCTATCTGATTAAATGCAGTTTAATAACAGTGAAACAAAAAACATCTGAGGCTTAAATGTTTAACTGAAAATGAAAATTATTTTCAAATACAGACTGTGACCCAAATATTGATAAATTTATGTATTTATAGAGCTTGTGACTAAAAGTCAGTGTGTCAACACATGACTGAAACTCCTGCAACAACTGGTTGATGAAGGTATACACTACACCTGAAAAACTCAATACATTTAACCTCCAAATCCCGTACATGTGTAACAGATGTGGTGAGGAGAAAGGGACATTTTTACATTGTATATGGCATTGCCCAAAGATTATGGAGTTTTGGATAGATGTTCAGCGGGTAGTGCAGGAGATTTTATCAGTTCAATTAACTAGAGATCCTAAATTTTGTTGTTCTTGGCATTTATCCAAAGGGACGTAAAATAAAACGCAGTGAACACATTTTTATAGATGCGTGTCTTATGCAAGCAAAAAGATGTATAAGCATTAACATGGAAAAGCACCCAGAGACCAAGTGTGGGGTGCTGACTTAAGGAAATGTCTGTGTGACTTCCTTTGGAAAAAAATCACATACACAATCAAAGATAAACAAGAATGATTTCAATGTATCTGGGGCTTATGTATAAGATATCTTAGGGGCAAAGATTTATCTTGTATGTTGGATGTAACGGAAGAAGCATAATCACAACATCTGCATTTAAACTTATTTCAACTTGTATACAAAGTAAATGTATTTCACAGTATGCAGTGAGGACTTGTATCGGCGTCTGTCACCCCCACTGTAAATTATTATTATTATATTTCTTCTTTTCTTTTTCATTTAATATGATTATTAATACTATTTTTTTCCTGTTTGTGTTCCTATTTATTTATTTTTGTATACATGTGTGAGTGTGTCTGTTTTTCAATTGCTTTAATACAGCTTGTCACCATTTATGTGTTTGTTTTAAAGACATACATTTTGTATTCGTTAAGTTCTTTTCTTTTTGTATAATGTTGAAAACTTAAACAGATTGCTGAAAAAAAAGTGAGTCTGTCCAGTCACGCTAAACACAAATAAAAGTAGTTTGATTTTAGATTTAATGTACTGGAAAATCATTTTATATCATTTTTATTTAATAAGTGAATTTTTATATTTTGTTTTAGTTTCACTTTTATATATCATATTATCCTCATTTGTTTTTAAAATAAATAAATAAATAAATAAAAATAATGGCATTTTGTTTTCCTTTCCTGTCAAACATCAGTATCATCATTTAGCAGAGCTACTGACTGCATTCCTCATAAACATCAGATCTCAGCACAGGACACTGGAGATGACCCCACACTGAGATGCGTGGTGATCTGAGAGGAAGAGAATGCATTGGTAAAGATTTGTTCCCATAAGCTTTGACTTAGCCTCCGAACTTACTGGGTCCCATGGGGCTTTCTGTATGAGTGGCTGAGACAGTACACAAGCCACTGAGAGGGGAAGACACGTAAACTAGCGGGCAGACAAAAAACACACCAGCACGCTGAGACTGCATCTGAGGGACGGGCAGTAAGCAAACATGAGGCGGGAAAAAACTGAGTTAAAAGGGACAGAGGATGTGTTTTCATAGAGAAACACCACTGAATATGTTTACATGCACCGTAATATTCCACTTCTATTCCAAACATGACAATGCTCTGACTCTGATATGGGTCACGTAAACAGTTTATTCCAAACTAGGCCCTTTTTCTAAATGTAGCATTTTCCGATGAAAATGATATTGTTTGGGATCAGAAGCATCCTTTGCATAAGTATACAGCACATTCAGTTTGCAGCACATGGCCTCCTGCCTGTTTACAGTCAGCCCTTTGCGTTGTCATGGATACATTGTACACAAACCAACTAGTCAACAGTTTGCAGGGCTGTGGAAGAGATGCATGTCCAAAAGAAAAGCTCATTTCTTGTTGGGGGCGGTGGTGTGGTGGTTAGCGCTGTCGCCACACAGCAAGAGGGCTCCTGGCTCGATCCTGGGTGTGGGAGCCCCCCTGCGCAGAGTCTGCATGCTCTCCCTGTGTCAGCATGGGTTTTCTCCAGGTACTCCGGCTTCCTCCCATAGTCCAAAAACATGCAGATTGAGGATAGATTAATTGGTGACTCTAGTAGGTGTGAATGGTTGTCTGTCTCTATATGTCAGCCCTGTGATAGTCTGGCGACCAAGAGGATATGCCACTTAGAAGATGGATGGATTTCTGGTTAGAAGAAAACATTATGACAGAGTCGGATATCGACATGTTTTTGGATGTGGACAAATGTAGATACACTATATATACGTATATCTTGGTATTTTCTGGGTGACATGTTTTCAGTTGCACTGAAACACTGGCTGTGATCAAAATAAAATGCAGAGACAGGGATTTTTTTTCCTGTTTGAAATGAAAAATGATATAAAATAAAAAGCAGAGCTGTACATTAATGTTTTTGCACACAGCACTGGAGCTGTAGCACAGGAAACTTAACTATAACATGAGTATAGAAGTATCAAGTAGACTTAAGTTTATTGTAGTGTGGAACAATTAAAAATCTTTGCGGGGGGAGTTAAAATGTCATTTTCCATCTGTTGGCCTTTCAAATGAATCTAGTGCTGGAAAATGATTTAAATTTTCACTAACAATCTTACTTGTGCACATAGCATCAACAGAGAGGCCGAGGGAGGAGAGGAGAGAAACACTTTGTCTGCATTATACACGTCTTGTACATGAAGCGTCTGCGTCTGTCGCCGGCATCCAGGCGTTGTCTCCACGTCACACAATAGACTAAAGCTACCAAGAAAGAACGCCGATGTCTTCCACACATGCAGCACAGCGCCGTACCGCACATGTGCTACTGTAGTAATTTTATTCATCTCACAGACTGATTTAGCGAAGCATGTGCAGCATATACACCGATGTCGCACCATAGACTAATTAACAGACAGATTAAACAGAGGAGCAGCTCCGTGTCTCTCTGAGTGTTGATGGAGAACTTGTGAGTGAGTGAGTGGGGCAGAGCTGTGCAGAGAGTGTGAGAGAGGAGAGATGCCCACTGGGTATATCTTGCTTGTAGTTATATCAGTGGTTATATTGCCCAGCCCAATCACAACGCTCACCTTTTCAAGAAGGTAGATGAAGGAATGGAAAGGGGGGCCTGTGTTTGCACAGTCGTACAGGTCAGACAGTTTTACCCCTTCTCATATTTTGATGTGATAAATGACATGTTAGGGCACATTAATATGAGTTTGCATGGCTGCATGGAAACAGGAAAAATATTACTTTTTGGTAATAAGGGCAAAAACTGGAATATTTTGCACGTGTAAACATAATCAGTGCAACAACAATCTGTTTCTGGTAGAGGTTTGACTTTCATATTGACTCACAAGACAGCAGCACATTCAATGAGGTCATTTTAAAAACAGTATCTGACCAACTAGAACTTCAACAACAACAACAACACAGCTTTTAAGCCATGTCTGAGAGCAGTACATTACAGCGTGCAGACAATGCATTGACGAAGGTCAATGTAGGGGAAGGGCACGGCGATGCTTTGGCAGTCTTCGTGCTTCAAAGACCGGAGTGAATCACATCGCCATAAATTCACAACAAGAAAGGCTTTTTCCATTTATTAGATTCTGCAACTCCATTTTCTGCCTAATGTTACCGCCCTGACACATCCTGCCTGTGATTTGAGCGTGACGCAGTGCTATTTTTGGTGTATAAAACACAGCTTGCGTTCTGCACATTTAATAATTCACTTCTGATTAACTGAAAAGTGGGAGGACAGAAACAGAGGGAGCTCACATCAGAGATGAGATATTAAAAGAACAGGATGCATAGGGTGGTTTCCTCTCAGGTGCTGATTAAATCAAGCTTTCCTCTCCTTCATCTTTCCTTGTAGGTTCCTCGGCAGAGACTACTTTCAGGGTCATTCCCCTTCACTTAACAATTCATCCAAGGTGATGACACGCTACTCATCTCATCAGTGTTATAGGAATATAAAATATACATTAACCTTTCAAATGGACATAGGCACATTTGTCTTCGTGGAGAGCCCCTGTCATGAGGGGTTTGATCTATGTCTCACAACTTTTATAAGTAACATGGGCAGGTTTGACTGTTTTACTTGGGGAACTCAAGAGATCGATGACTGCTTGCATGCAGGCTCACAGGTCCTGCTAAGTTTTTAGTTACGCTTGTGCACGTACACACTGTTTGCAGTCTTGGCCTACTTTGTTGCTATAAAGTTATCAACTTGTCCATCGTGAGGCATTAACATCACAGCGAGACAGAAGTTAGAGCTCTTTGTACTCGTTGTGTGACGTGTTTCCCAATGAAACCGAATATGTGGGCAGGGCTTTGTTTCCAGAGGAATTTAAATCAGATCCTTAAGATTTGTTTGGACTGCTCAAACGTGGACGTGGCTCTGTGAATACAGAGTGATAATCAGATAAGAGAGAGAGATGTGGAGCTGAAGAGGACGGTCCAACCATCCCTGGATGGATAAGGGAATGATGGATAAATTATATCGCAACCTTATACTTTGGATGTGTTAAAAAAGTTTTGTCGTAGCAGAGGATATGACACACACACAGTGCATATACAGTCTTAGTCCAAGATGAGTTATCAAACACAGGACAGATCTAGGAACATGCATTTTTCATTTCACTCCGTCTTTATGCAACAAGTGACTCATACAGACCTTTTGAGGGGCCGACGTCACAATGATGTCATTTTATGTGCTGGAGGCAAAACATGACTCGTCACCTCAGGGCTGTAGGGTCTTAAAATGTCGTCTTGTTGTGTTTTTGGGAGCCAGAATAGGAGTCATGGATCAAAACTTAAATTTTATCTCATACTAGCTGCCACTGCCAGTCACCAAGAGCAGAGACGAAAGGACTGGAAGGAGGTGATCATCAAAAATGCGCACACTTTTTATCAGGTTAGGGAAAAAGTATTTCCTGTTGTAGAGATGAATAACATTATGTGTATTAAGGGTTATCATGTCCACCTCATGGAAATTGTGGAGGTATTAAGAGGAATATTGGTTTTCTTCATAACTCTAAGTTTTTGGCGCATTAGCTAATGTTAGTTTCAATAGCAAAACAAACTGGAGGAAACCATTCAAGTTTTGTCTTCCTTTGTAAGACTGGCATAGTAATCAACCACAAAGCTTCAACAATCCTCTCAAATCATCCATCCATGGATCCACATCCAATATCATACTGTTCACTAACAGTAAAAGGGTCTTTAAACAGCGGTATCCACAAAAATGTCAAACCGCACTGATAAAGCACACCATTAAACAACCATAAAGATCAATTAGCACTAACTGTTTACTGTAATTAGTCTCACTCACTGATTAATTAGTATACATGTGAGGAGAACACAATGGCAATATGTTTCTCCATTAACAGTGTCTCTTTCACCGCCAGCTTCTGACAATGTTTTCTATTATGACAGGCCTTATCTACACATATTTAATAGTTTTGAAAACAGACATTTTCCACCATGTTTTGGCCCCTCGTCCACATGCAAACAGTTTTAGGTCACCGCGATTTTTAAAAACTTGGTGTTGTGTTTATCAGTGTGAAAGTGTAAAAATCAGCATGTAGGAAACAATGACATCATCTCTTGAACTTGCACATGTCACTGATTGCTGGCAAGTTACCGCTTTGTTTACGTTTCGTCACAAATGCTTGCTCTAATGACTACTTTACAATTAGGGTGCTTTCAAACCTGCCCTGTTTGGTTTGGTTCTATTGAACTCAAATTCTTTTGCTCCCTAAGTGTGGTTCATTTGGGCAGGTGTGGACACAGCAATTGCACACTGGTGAGCACCAGAACAACCGGACTGAGACCTTCTTGAAGAGGTGGTCTCGGTCTGGTTACAAATGAACTCTGGTGCGGTTCATTTGTGATAAGAACGTGTTCTGACCTCGATCTGAACCAACTGCAGTCACATGACACATCGTTTGGGTGAAACATGAGCATGTTACAGTCCTGGAGGATTATTAATGTGCACCTCCTCCTGTACTGCCTTAATATGCACATTCAGCACATCCAATGCATCAAAACATTGTTTTCTAGTTGGAGCCGCGCGTCGTTTTCAAACTGTATGGTTTGACTAAAATGAACAATGACAGCAATATAGTCCACGATGAGCAGCGCTAAAATCAACCTGCGTAGTTGTCCCTCCATTGTGACATTTATCTTGCAGGTGCACTCTTCTTCAACGTTTTGTTTGCCTCCTGGATTTTCTCTGCATGAAAATTCTGGCCAATCAAGAGCAGCTTTTATTGTGCAGGGCATTTGAACCAACTCTATGCAATTACGCAACTTTGTAACAAAATTAGTCCCTGATTCGGACCAAAGCAAGTGAACTCTACGTCTGGAAGCACCCTTGAACTTTATATTGCTGCACCACACATGAATGGAGGCATTGTTGCCACTGGAAACAGCACTTTTGGATCAGGCCTGGTTGAACCAGCAACTGGCGGGACAATTTTGAGAGTGGGAATGTTCTCGATGAGATATGGAAGGAAAATCTTTGCCTCAATTTGAGTAAGCTCCTCTGTCCTTATACTAAAGGGGAATCAACAGTGATGAGATTCGCAGTAGATGTTTTGAAAAAGGTAACATTAGCCTGTACACTTTACCACCTCTGTAACGAGGGGAGACTGCGTTAGGGCCTGTGTGTGTTTTTTTTCTCAGCACTGGTGTCTTTTTTCAATTGTTCCCAGTGTGGACAGAGCATTTGCACCCACATGTGGCTGTCTAGAGAAAAAGCACTGTGCCCAGCGTCTTTTTTCAGAGCGCTCCAGCTTTTTTTGTGCGGCTGCTCTGGGCGCACATCTGGTTGAAATTTGTGTTGACAGATTTTTTTTCTTAAATGGAGGCGGGAATATATAAATTTTTAAAACGATCTGTATAGGTGTAGACAGGACATCAGAATTTTGTTGTTTTTTTTCTTTTGGACTGACCTTGCTCTGACTCGAGAGCTGAGGGCAGCAAAACAACTGAGCTGCAGGGGAGTGAATAGAGGCAGAAGGAGAAGAAAGCATGGAGCACTCAATGGATAAAGCAAAAAGTCTGAAAATACCAAAAATGTGTAATTATTGGAGAAGTTCTTTTCTTCCTGGACAAAGCTGAAATCAGGGGGATTTTTTAGCAAGACCAGGGTTAGGACTCATGCCCATTATGTTCTGATCAGTGACTTGTGTGACTCTGTGGCACAATTTTCAGTGTTACAAGTAAGACAAAAAAACCTACAGTAGATGCAATGTCGAGACTGCATTCACCAGATCAGAGAGGCTGAAGGTAACAGTTTCATTAATCTGTTTCATCAAGTTTAAGATCCTGTTTGGTGACTACTATACAGCATAAAGGCTTTGATAAACCAACACCCCTTTTCGACAGTCATGGGCTGGCTTGGGGGCCTGACGAAATATTTCACACCTTCATTTGGTTCAGTTCACGAAAGTGGACCAGACCGCCTGAACAAGGTCACACAGCTACTACAGCTGCTTGTCTGGGGACGGTATTGCCTGAAACAACCACTGACCACGAAGCAAAAAAGCACGAGGAAGAAGAAAACCCGGCTCATCGATTGGCCAGGAACGAAAACGGAAATCCATCCCCTTCAGCCAGCTTGGTCACCACAAAAACAGTGGAGCAATATTCCTCTGACCATGTATCAATAAGCAATAAGCCATAGAAGCGGACCAGGGTTCGTTTAAAGTGGACTAAATTGCGCCAGTGTGAATGCGTCCTTAAACTGATGATGGCTTGTCTTGTGTGATGCCATTTGAAAGCAGAAGGTTGATCAACGGCTAAAGGCACCCTGTTATTTTTGTTGCATGTGCTTTTGCAGACAAAGGTGAGTAGAGTCTCGCAACACACAAGCTTATTTGAGGGGGCGAAGGGGGGTCGTTGGGAGTTGGCTGTCATTGCTATCCACTTGAGGGTGGGCAGCCTGGCTTTTGGACCTAATCCTGAGAAGGTCCATCTCCATCAATCTCAGCGTGGGACTGCACATCTAAACTGACAAAGGAAATACAAATCGGTGCCCCATGGCCTTAGTCAGCGCGGCCAAGAGTGACAATGGATAAAGGGTACAATCAGCTGTTGGACTAACAACACAACCCAATGCTAAAAGAGCAGATTTACCATGTGTCAGTGAACAATAACACAAACCATCACGAAACATTTCTGCTAATGAGCTCAATAGCTGAAGAAAAATAATCTAACACTCGATAACAAGTTGGTTTGGATCTCACTCCCTCTTGACTGTAGCCCTTTGTTTACTTTCCTCACTTACATTTCTCTTGTGCATTGAACTGAACTTCATTCTCTGATGGGGTCCCTTGTCTCCGACGCCGATTCAACATGCTAAATCTGCTGAAAAAAAGCTGACAAGGGCTAACAAGGGCTGGCGAGGGTGTCTTTGCCCATGTGGGACACACTGCAAAGACGAGGACGACAGACGCTAACCAACGACAAAACATTCACCAACGGCTTGGTGTGACAGGGCCTTAATGCAACCAATCATGTTTATCTCACGTTTAAATACGTCTGTTTTGGATTACACAACAGTGTGACAATTCCCATTGTTATGAAAGTTAAGACAAGGGACTTGTTTGGGCATGTTTGTCCCGTCACTGATCACGCACTTGACTATTCTGAAAAGGACGTTAGAGAAACACTCGTAATTCAAGTAGCCGACAGGAGAGATGAGCTGTGGTCCTTTTGTGTTTTCTGTTGGCATCAAGTGGCTCCTCTAGACCCCTTCACACACACACACACACACACACGCACGCACGCACGCACGCACACACACACACACACACACACACACACACACACACACACACACACACACACACACACACACACACACACCTCAACACATTCCATCATTACATAGCAATGCCATGTAATCATTGGTATGAGTCATAAACCTCAGATACCCCCCCTTTCTCAGTAACACTCGGCTCACAATCCCTGCCTGGCTGCGCAGTGACACATTTCAACCTAATGGTATTTTTTCCCCAGAGTTTTCACCTCTAGCCTGATATCCATGCAGAAAGACAGGTAGGAGAAATGGAGTGAAATTAAACACTTGCCAAAGCAAGCAACCAGAAACATTTGCCTTAAATAATGACTTAATAAGAATGCTAAAGGTCAAAAACACAGGAACAAAAGGCAAAAAAAACCCCCACCTCCTGTCGTAATATCATAGATGCTAATCTCGCTCTGCACAGAATTAGTGTTACAATTTAGAAAAACAGTCATTCAGTGCTTCATATATCACCCTGCACTTGTGTAAAATGCACAAAGAACTTCATTCAGCAGGATCAAGAGCACACAAGTCCCTCTGCGTTTCTATCCTGAGCTCTGTTCAATGCCAGATTTTAGAAACATTTATAATTTGACTTTCTTAATAAATGTCTTGAATTCATATGTCTGTGCCCCTTCATATCCTCTGCTTTGCATGTGTTTCTCGTCATCTGTCTCATCAGTGATTTCATTTCCTTTCCACTTTGTCTCTTAAGCTGCCTTTGCCTCCTCGCTCCTTCCCCTCTCAGCCTGTTTATAGTTTGCATGTGTGTGTTTGTGAGTACGAGAAGGTCAGCAGTGATGAAGATAGTCGCTTCCCTCTGTATCGCTGCTAATTGCTGATCAGCATCATTCACACGAGTGGACTGTGAGCTGCGACAAACTGGTAATGGAGGAAGCTCTTATGAGCCGGAGAGGAGCGCGTTGGAGGCTCGTACTGGCAGGGGACTGTGAAATTTTCAGCATGAATGCAAAACACACACATTTATTGCACATATTACGAAACAAGGGCCTCACGCTCATATTCCCCCATTATAAAAGTTGAAGAGTCATTGAGTGCAATTTGATTATGAATACCAATGAATAGCCCAAATAATTCAGGCATATAACAAATAAGGACGGGTTGAGGTGGGAGAAATGTAGATATGTGTTTCCACTGGGTTTGTTGTGTTGTGATGGGAGTCAGTGAAGTTTTTTATCTTTTACATTGTGTCATCATGTTGCAGTATAGTAAAGCAAACAAATTACAGCAGAACAGGAAGAACAATTTAATTACCCAGCCAAATTGGACTTTCAGCTATAATCAAAATAGATGACAACATTGTGCACAACACAACATCTTACCCTCAAGCTGCATTAAAACAGTAAATCCTAAACATCTCAGGATTTCATTTTTCTGCCATCTCCCCTTCATGAGCTACTGCTGAAGAAGGAAATGTTGGCATTTCACATTTCTACAAACCATGTTACATTTGTGCATTTCATACATATCAACAGCAATTGTGAAGTAACAATTTTTATTCATTATTTCTTCTGTTATTTGCTGCTGCTGTAACAACACCCTTCCTGGGGTCCACACAAAATGCAAAACCAGACAAGAAATTAACTTATCACATCATGAATAATCCACAACATCAACAAAACAAGAGACGGCAGCACATTCGCAGTGTCACCTCAAACGAAGATGATCAAAGCAAACCAACAGAAAATAGGCACACAGATGCATATGTGACTGCACACCACTGTGCAGTGAGGCTTCACCCAGCTGAGCGCCACAAACACAATTAACCTTCCCAGCCAGAACATCATATGTTGCCAGAACTGATTTCTGCAGCAGTACTTGGCACAAAGAGCAATTGAGGTAGTTTAAAGAACGCACAAGTCTGTGTAGGGCGGAAGAGAGGGGAGGTGGATGGGTCAAACAAAACAGGACTTTCATGTCAAAATCAGGGCAAAAATCGTGTAATGTGGCCTAGGCTTTAGCCGTGAGGTGTGTTTCCTAAGTATTGGAACAAGCTGTATGCCAGTCTCTCTCAGGCACCTATAGGTGAGATGCATGCCAAGCTGCAGGCCACAGTGTGAGACCAATGAGCAACAAAATGGTTGTTTTATTGCTTTAGTATTGCAGCATCTCCTGCTGGGATAGTGCCGTTAAAAAAGTTTTTTTCCCCCTAGGACATCACTTTGGGATTGTTCCACAAAAAGCGACTGTTTTTTACAGAGACCGCACCATGTTTCCAGGTGAGATAGTGCCCCAAAAACTGGGTATTTTAAGCCAAAACATGTTTGTTTCCTGACCATAACCATGTTTTTGCGCCTACACTAACCACACGTTAAGTCGCCTGCATGTTTAGGATATAAATTATTTTATCAAATTATATATTTTGGGCGGGGCAACACAATGGTTTGAGTTGAAGGTGTGAGAAAGAATAGTATCAGTAACATTGTTAACACTGTGCTACATTACAGAGAAATACAAAACCGTACTAATGAACCTTCATTAATATAGGCCTATATTTTATCTACAAGTGCACGTCACACACTGAGCAAGCCGCCTGTTAATGACACTGTTGGCAAAGCAGTAATGATTGTGCTAAGTGGTTAATGGGTATGTAGCTACTGACATGTTTCAGATGATACGTCATGTTTGTAGTCGACCAATGAAGATGAGTTTACATATCACCTTGGGTTCGTCCTTCACCTTCTCAAAATGATCCCACACTTTGGATTTCCTGCCCGACATGTTATTAACTAGCATGTGGAATAACCGCAGGTACCAGCCCTGGAAATTAACCTGACTCCTGTCTGACTGCTGAGTGTGACCACTTCCTGTGTCTGTTCTTTCAGATTCAATTACCACATGGTGCAGTCATACAGGTTTTGATTTATTTTAAGAAGGTGCAGCTCCCAATAGAGTTTCAAGTGTTGTTTTGTTTTTTTCTGCGACTAAGCGACCGATTAAATCTTGCCGACTAATGACCTTTACCGTTTGGTCAATCATGTGGGGGCAGCCCTGGCAGAAACATACCATACCAACATTTATTCTGGTGACTGGGTTGTCACAAGACCGTGTGACACAGTGTAGAGTGTTATTATGACGATTAGCACCAGCGGCTTTATAAGCTCCATGGATCAAATATAAATGTATGGATACATACGAGCCAAGATAACAAAGCACAAAGCAAATGAACAGCGCTCCTCTGTTCTATACATGTATTTTAAACAGATGTGATCTGTTTTTTTTGTGGTTAGTATAAACCAGCTGGGTCAGGTGGTGAATATGTTAATTATATATCACATAGACAACGTTTCTATTGAAACATAAGCTGCGTGCGGGCTGATTGCTCTTCAGATGAACATAAAGCCTGTAAATTACTGTTAATTTAAAATGCAGATTTGCTCTAATGAGACAGTTGAGGAGGTGGAGAACAGAGGAGTTTTAGAAATAGCATGTGGCAAAGACATGCACAACATGTGGTCATGCATATACACACACGTCCCGCGGGCTAATGTAAAACACCCTTCACCTGTCAGTTAGCAGGGACAGATCCCGCTAGCTGATCCTGTCAGATGCTGCTACAGGAGCAAACAAGTGAACTTGACATCGACTGAAATAGGTAGGGATTCGAGAGGTCCACCTTATTATACCACCATGCAAAAATATTTAAATGCCATGCAGAATGGCATAAGAGTCTATTTTAGACATGGTCCCCCGCTGAATAACAATGTCACAGCCAACTACACTGAGTGCACTCTGTGTGTGTCTGTTGCTCATTTGGAAATCGTCACTGTCAGACCATAACAGTGCAGGATGTGGTAAGCCTGCGAAAAATCTCTTGTACTCGACCTCCGAAAACACAAGACATGTTGATGTGTGGGAGGAATATAGAGGGTACATGCAAATAATATGGCAGATAAGCTGCAAACACCTACACTGTATATGTTGTTGAAGGCATATTGTGATTAAAGCTGAGGAGAGTCCACAGGGGTAGCACTTTGCCTTTTAATTAATAAAGAGTGCAAACACCCACAGAAATGAAAGTGTATTTCTGATTAGCTGTAGGACACTGGGCCAAGAGGATTCTCTTTCATCGAGGGCTTCTATTCTGCAGCTCCTTACGGAAATGTCTTGTATTTTAAAGTTTGAAATTACATTACTTAGATGTACAGTAATGCACACTAATATACTCCCGCTTCTGTAACGTGTTCAGGTTGATAGTGACCTGATGAATATGAATTTAACTCCCTCTTCAGGCTGAATAAAGACGGATTACTGAAAGGTATGACGGGAAGGCTCCACCAAGACTCACTCTGTAATCTCCTTTTCAAAATGAGTCAGACGTTTCAAGCAATAATCTTTATTCAATTAAGATATATCGTTGCAAAAGATTGCTGGATTTAGCTCGGCTTCAAGAATGTGTGTTCAGATCTCCATGAAAAGCTGGTTTTGAAACCACAGATGTTTGAAAAAACCACTGATTCAAAGACAGATTTCAGGTAATCTGTACTGTTCCAGGCACCTGCACCTGCACCACATGTGCACGAGAACGGCACTAACTCCATTCAAGATTCAAAGTACTGGAGGGAAATAGTATAAAACCATGCAATGATAAGAAAAAAACAGAGGCTGTGTGCACTTTTTCTGAAAGAGGCTCTTTTTATTAAGAAGATTCTGTCGTGTTTCCTTTCACTTGAAAAATAGGCCTTAAATTCACTGTGCCAGGACTAATTTTATTTATGGTAAAAGTAGCTACTTCTTTTCCATTCAAGTGTCATGCAAGGTCAGTGTACCTGTGCCTGTATGTTTAAAAGTATCCTGTATTGTTGTAATGATATGTGTCACATCACATATCAACAAAGCCACCTTTAAACTTTCATCTAAACAGTATGACCCTAAATTTTGGTAAAAACTCCCTTCTATTATTTCTCAGTCTCAAAACCAGTCGTTTCCTCAATGGAAAGCAAGTCAAAAATTAAAACCAGAGATGTGGATTAAGGAGTTACACTATCATTTATGTGAAACCAATAAAGGTATGTAAGGTTAACAGGATTAAAAAATGTTTTAAAACATGAATGTCTGGTACATAGAGCAACTAAACTAAATAACTACTAACTGTGCAGGAAATTCTCCTCTCTGAAGAAGTGACGGACTCAGTGTGAGGAATCAAATCTCTTTAATGCATGCAGCATGGAGAGAAGACCCAAGTGTTCCCTGCCAGCCTCCAGAATGTACAGACTTCGATACCACACTGAAGCTGTGACCCCAGTTTGCACCCAGCAGCTGCACTCATAAAGGAGATTGCCCCTCATAAAAACAGATTCACCAAGACAGGAATCTTTCCCCCATCAAACTAAAGGTTGTGACTCCAAGATGTAGGAAATTACCCCCAATACAGATTCCTGTACAAAATGTAACCTCAGGGATGGAGTACAGCCAACTACAAACTAAGGAGAGACCTCAGGCAAGTGGCATAAAAGACCCACTTTGAGTGTGCAAAATTAAAGACAAACTTGCTTCTTCAACACCTGCACTAAAACAGCTGTTGCCACTATTTTAAAGGGACATTGTGTAATATTTTCAGTTGTTTATCGGCAAACATTAATGTCTGCATTCATAAATATGTCATCATTGATGTATTATTATCTCCACCAATAATCTGACTTAATCTCGCTGCATGACTGAGAAGCCGAAGGAGAGGAGCAAGAGGCGCTTCGCTTCTAATCCGGCACTACTGCAGCATAACAAAGTCCCACTCTTTGAGCATAATGCAGGATCATGCATATGCATCATGGGAGACAGAATCCTCGTCGCCACAGATGTGCAAAATGGAATCAAAAAGGCAACGAGACCGGCGAATTCAAAAAAAGGAGGGTCAACATCGAGAGCTGCTGAAGCAGAAAGGTAATGCAATCACAGCTAAGTGCCGCTAGCAGCTAACAGTGGCACTCCAGTGATGTGACGAGAGGGATGAGGTGTGTGAGGTTGTCAGTTGTCAAAAGACAAGACGTGATTGGTTTGTTTCAATTTACATCCGCCTCCTACATTGTAAACACAGCCGGCATGGTGAGGAGGGGGTTTGTCAACTCGTCGCGTGTGTCTGTGTAGCAGCCTGAATGAATACTCCATGATGTATTGGATGACATGGTTTCATCAATAATATCATAGCTTTTTTGTACACAGCAGCTACCGTTGTTGCAATATGCATTTGAAACAGTGAGGTGCTAGAGTGCGCCATCTGTTTGAATGCAATATACGATTTCAGCGTTAGATGGGAGAAATTCCTACACACTGTGGCTTTAAGAACATCTGTAAACTGATGGCAAAGATTCTCAAAATAGTCTTTTACAAATAAAACAAACAAACAAACAAAAAACTCGAAGCAACCTGAGAACAACATTCAATAATAAAACACAATAAAGCACCAAATAAAACACTGAAAAGGCTGTGAAATAAGAAACCAAGCAAAAATCAGATAAAACGAGATTTAATACTAAATCAATAAATGCTGAGCGAGACCTGGCATTAAAACATTTAAACCCAGGCAAAGCTGCAGTGGCAATCGTAGTTGTTTGAGATGAGACAGAAAGCACACTGGAAGATCAGAAGTCACACAAGGAATTTCTTTATGGTGGGACTGAAAATATCTGATCGGCTATGTGTAATAATAAACTGGAGAGAGCTTAACCACCTCAAACTTTACCAGCCTGCTGGTTACACATGATTGATTTTACTTGATAGACTTATGAGTAGGCTGTAGGACTCAATGTAGATTTTATGAGGTTCAGATCTTTGCACCTGTTTGAATTTAACTTGAATCTCCCTGATCTTCAGAATAACACATTGTCAGGAGTCTGTTCTCACTTAGGCAGACCTTCAAGACACGCATTTCACATAGATGGACTCATGCCGTTTGAAGAATTATTATTTGATGCATTAATCTGCATTAATGATTGTCAGGATCCTCGGGGTAAACACAGAAACGTTATGAGACTGTTCCACTCCACTGTACTTAATTGCAGTCTAAATGCTCTAATATCTTAAAGCACATTTTTATACAAAAATTATCAGCGGCGTAATACTTTATATGAGCTTTTCTTAATAGCCAGCTGTGTTTCTGAAACACAAGACGTCCAAAAGTTTGAAGAAATTAACAGCTCGCAGTGGGTCTCCATTTGTGGGAATGTGTGAAAAGACAGTTTTATCAACCGTTCAAATCACACATCTTGGCAAGTCACATCTTCCACAGAAAGAACAGGTAATTTGACGGTGAAAATTGCAGCCATTTTCTGCAAACATTTAGCAATGCATTACACAATCGCACACATTATGCTGTAATGGTAGGTGGAAACTCAGGGTAATATCAGGAGAAGAGGGCCAGGAGATAAAGGCAAGGGCACCTTTTATCTACATTCAGGTCAGCATACATTCAACTGATCACACAAAGCTGCTGGCGAGGAATGAAATTATCTCAACATATAATAAGGGCTGTAATAATGCAGGAGATTCATCTCGTGGTTTGCACTCTGGGGAGCGAGATTAGAAAAATGCTATGTTATATGTACTTAAAAAAAGGGTTTTCATGGCTCTCTGACAGATAACTGACAAAACATATACCATCGAGTCCGAAGGCAAAACTCTCTCTAACTATTTAAGGGGAGAAAACTAAGGCGTTAAATCATCCAAATTAGAAACAAACATCACATATTCTGTCACATTTACCACTGGTGACACATACCCAAGTTGTTTTGTCCTTATTTCTGTAGAATCTGTGACATCTGACACATCTGCACACTTACATCTACGCAGTGTTTGGCTTCATTGTTGAGCCTTCGGTCTGTTAAACCTTCATCAGAGCATACATTACGCAACAATGGACAGGCTGGAAATAGTAACCACTCTCAGTCTAATCTTGGCTGTACTCAACACACCTGTGCACAACCCTGGTGGTAGGAGCTCCACCTCCTGGGAGTTGGAGTGGCAAACCGAGAGGCATACAAGTAGAAGCCGTACTTGTCTTGTCTTTGTCAGAATACAAAACAAGGGAACACATTGAATACACAAGAACACGTATAAAATCACAGAGCACCTTATAGCAGTGTCAAAATACATTTTCATCACATAGTAAATGGGGCTTTGAGAGGACTATCATGATCCATCATTAACCAGAGATCTCCAAATCTATAAAACACCATCTCAAAACACAAAAAGAACACAGGGTTATGAAAGGGTATCAGGTGAGAGCCATCAAAAATCATAGAACCCAAATTCTAATAGAAAAAAAGAGAAACATCTTGGATTACAGCACAACACTCATATCAAAAATCCTCATTAAGTGAGTAAGTCTGTAGGCTGAAGTGCATCTGAAAATCCAGAAAAGCTCCCTTTGGCATATCTCTCTCTCCATATCTCCCCCTCTTGGTGGTTTAATGTCCTGGAATCGTAGAAGGGAGATGACGGGGAACAGGACAGTTTGCATCATTGCATCTGATTGAGCTCTTGTGCCCACTAATCCTTTGTTTGAACACATGTGCAGTTCTATAATTCTTAACACATGGGCATTTTAGTACATAAATGACATTCTCTGTGCTGCTTGTGATAAACCCTCAACAGGAAAGCTTTTGCCTGATCATAGATGTCTGAAAACAGGAGTTTTCCATGTGTTGTGACACTGGGCACAGTTGCCACATGGATAATTCCCATCTTGTAAAGGAGCTAAAAGAGTTTTGGGTCTGCTTTAAAGTTGGTCCTCACCAGCTTACTGTGTAAATTAGGGCTTCTTTTAAGGTCCCGGTTATGCGACAACGATTTCAACTGAAAACAGTAAACTTTAGTTGCGTTTTGGCCGATCGTTTACACGACAGCGGTGTTTTGGGTGCCTGAAAACGCAATGTTTTGAAAACGGGTTCCAGAGTGCAATTTTTTTGGGAACGGCAGTGTCTCCATTGTCATGTAAACTTGCAATATGCAGTTCCTCTGAAAACGGAGACTTTTCGCACATGCGCATTACAGTTCCAGTCACTAGGGGTGAGAAAGTGGACCATCACAACAACAATGGCGGACTCCAGAGCTCTGCTTGTGCTGCTCACCCTATTGAATTTATCAATGCTCCCCCATCATAGGCCTGAGGAGTGTAAGGCCCTGATCACACAGAAAGTGTTTCAACAGCTGGAGGCTCATTTTGCAGTTGTTTTTAATGAGATTAAAGCTTTTTGCTCATGGTTTTTGCTTTGCAATGCACCTTGCGTTTCTGTCCTCTCGGCACCTGGCGTTTTTGCTAGAGTGCTCTGAAAAAAACAAACAACAAAACGCTCCACACCATCTCTTTTTTAGTCATACTTTTTTTCAATTGTCCAATTGGATTATTTGAGAGGCGGGCCTTCTGTGGTGGTCACGACAACAAGTTTACACTTGGTAAACAATGGAGGAGAAACTGGTGGTAGCAGTTGCTGCATACCCAGAGCTATACTGCCCGGCGATAGTCAAACTTCCCCTGAGTCCTCCTAAAATATGCGTGGAAACAACCATCGACGATGCAAAGCTCCTGTACCAGCTGGTGGTACTCCCCGTGATCCACCATCTTTTTAGGGTCTCATGCACCCACACAGATCTCTGTTTCTCTCTGCCCAATAAAATATTTGCTGACAGCCTCTCACCCTCAACCAAGTACCCTCTGCCTGAACATTTTAGGAACTAGATACTGATTTCTGTCCAAACTACTAACTAAAATAAATAAATAAATAAATAAAGGGTAGACTGATTACACAGGGAAGTTAGATTAAGGAGGTGAGTTCATGGTTGCCTGGCAACAATAAAAAGGCACAGCAAGCGTTTTTTTTGTTTTTGTTGTGCAGTGCACCTTCTGTGTGTTGGGGGCCTACGTGGTGATACAGGAGACACGAGCTTTTATCTTTTTTGACACTTCTTTGTAAAAGATCCCAGCGGGATTAAGAGAGTGCAACTCGGTAGGCCTCATCAGCACACTGTAAAAAATAGCCTCTGTCCAGAAAATGTATTTTCATGGCAGCGGCTTGGTGACAGCTGTCACCGACATTTTGCTGCCACCTCAAAAGAGCTGACATCAATAAAACAGTGTTACGGAAAAATCAGTGTGCTACAGCAGCCTTTGATGAAGTCTCTTCAGAAATGATGTTAAATTAGGATAATCTATCTGTGGTGTGAGAAGTTTTCACTGTCTTCACATAAAAGTTATTGAGGAGGAGGTGTTTGGGTGAGCATGCATTGTGTATACTGTACACTTGTATTAATTGTATCAATACTTGCCAAATAGAAAAATCAGTGCATTATATACAGTAAAATAATAGGTACCATATGGAACACCCACTGAGACACAGCACCCGTACAGGAAGCAACACTTTCTCAGTTATTCTAAATCCAGGCCCCGTTTGAGACACGTTTTAAAACCAGCCTGCTCTTGAAACAAAATAATCTGAATTTAAAGGTCTGCATACAAGCTTGTGGAGTGTTAAACCACCCAGCCTCCCCAGCCTGTCACAACACAACTCTGTCTCCCAGAATTTCCATTTATGTTGGACTAAATTGTTTTCCCAGTTACCTTGGGGTGAAAAACATATTTGCTGGCTGGATTATGTTCAGAGGCAACGTTTTCTGAGTGAATGAAACGCTATGTTTATGAACAGCACCAGAGCAGTGGGGAGGTGGTCGGGGTGGAGGCAGGCTTACAAAGTGCAGGACTATGACATCGGAGTCCAGGGTTTAGATCCAGACAAGGTTAGATAGAGACTGCAGGTTCACTTAAATGTTTATCAATCTTGGAATCTATCTGATGATGATTAGCCTCTGGGTCCGATGGCCAATATTTCGGGAGGTCTGGGCTGACAAAATGTAGCAAAACATTTATTTAACCAGAAACAACAACACGTTGAACACGCTGTTGTGTTACGCAAGCCCACTGCCTTTTAATACAGTGAGGTTTAATTCATTTCAATTTAAAATGGCTTTATTGGCACAACAAATAAAACAAATATTGTATTTACAACTGACCTCTCGCTAAACCCCTTTGTCAAGCAAGTCAAGCATGGAGCCCACACAGTGACTAACTGCACTCCCTGATGAAATATTATCATAGTTTTGGAAAAATTAAACAGTGATTCCAGAGAGAAGCAGACAGAGGGGTCTGCAGTCTGTGTTTGAAGGATATATCCAGGATGTCAAAGTGACTCAGCAGCAACAACAGGTTAAAAAGACAAAGACAGTTAGAAGCTAAAGCCGAACTATAGGCTACAGATCACAGTGTAAAAGTGAACCACCACATCACTGCTGATCGCCACACAAGACAATGAATATAAAGGGAAACTTTGCTGATATTGAACCAGCTGTGTGGCATCACAGTGTGTGCAGATTTAACATTCTTCTGCACACACTTCGATGACACACAGCTGGTTGAATATCAGCAAAGTTTCCCTGCTTCCCTTCACTGGTTCCTGTACAGCAGGGTCGGTCTTTGTTTCACTGTTCTAATCATTAAAAAGCAGAAGCAGCATGTGTATACATTCAGTAGGCTATATCTTCAGTAGCTAGCTAGCTAACCCTACACTTTTCAGGGTTTGATTTTGGTTTTGGAACAGGGAAGAATCTTTTTCCAACCTCTCCAGGTAACGAGTATCATTAATACACAACGTGCCCCAGGCACAACATTTAGCTCCAAATTAGTGAAGGGTCAATTAGTAAAGATCTACTAGATTTTGGTCCACTTACAGGTTGCTGCTGATTGGGTAACACATCTGACACACCCACCAAACTACCTAAAGGTGGTTGCACACCATATAACACCACTTTAAACGTAGCAAAATGCTGCACACTGTCTTGAGATTATATTACTCAGGTTATTATTATGTTACCATCAAAATGTATTTGCTGTTGAAAATGAGGTTTTTGAAAAACGCAAAATATGGAAGTACCAAATAGAATAACTACAAAATCCAACTCAGCACGCTGAGAGGAGTTACAGAGGAAGGCTCCTGTTTCAGCTCAGATGAGAAGCCGCACAGTGACCTCTCCTCATTCCCTGTTTATGATTCTACCCATCCGACAGCGTTATTACTGCTCGCTCATCCCTTCTCCAAGAAACCTCCATCTTCCTCGAATCCATCTCTTTCATCTCCTCGCCGCCCAGACCCCATCATCAGTCAGGTGTAGATGCCTCGACCTCCAACCTGACATACACAGTGACTTATGGCCCTGCTTTCACAGTTGGGTCACACTAAGACTTACATAACTCACGTCTGTGAAAATGTCACTCTCTATCTGCCACTGTCTGGCTGCAGACTTTGCAATAGAGTCCGCTGAAGCAACTGAACACAGTAAAGGAATCCTGATTGAAATGCTGCCCGGCGAAGCAACTGGGCAGCGGACTGTGATGGGAATAATGGCAGTAATGATCGAGATGGCTTGGCAGCGCTTGGTTTGCTCTGAATAGAGTCTGAACTGAGTTCTTAGAGAGATTATTTTTCCGGCATGGAGGAGTGTGTGCTGTCTGGAAAGTTGAAGATATATGTATATTTTAGGTATAATTATCCAGATTTGAAAAAGGCCAAAAAAACTCAAACAAAGTGCATTAGACAGCAATTACAGTAATGTACCTGTGGAATTAGGGAGATTCTTTTTAACCAGTATTAAAGCAGAAATGCCAGACATTATGGTCCATGAACAAAGTAAAGCCAACACTAATATGATTAGCACGGGAATGAGGAACAAGAGGATATGCTACCAAAGCTAAATTCATCTCTACTTCTGGACGAAACAATCCAGCCATCACTGTGCATCACACTATTTTCCAAGCTTTAGCAATGTCTAATTTGTAGCGGTAGCAAAACATCTTTGTGTTTGATTTTAGCGTTTGGAGAATAATTGTTGATTTATAGCCAGGTGCAATAGCTAAAAGCACACACTTTGTCTTCAGTGTCACACTAATCACTGATTTGATTTCATGCATGGGGAACAGAGCCACCCGTCAAAAGCGGAGCGGAAAATGTTTTGGAATGATCCCATCTGATATCATCCAGATGTTGAAAATTAGCTCTGTGTATTTGTGTTAACAGGCATCATATGGACAAGAACATTTTTTCACTGTGGGTTTGTGAAACTGATTAGTGTGATGGAAGGTTTCTGCTTTCATAGGACCCTTAAAACAGTTACCAGCCTGGACTTAATTTAAGGTATCCGGGAGAATATCCAGAAAACCAGCTGAGCGTTTGCTGAAGATCCATGCAATGTAGAAAATGCATCAGCAAAAGGGTTTTGGAAAGAAGAGAGTTTTAGTCTTTTTGTGTTTGTCCTTCCCAAAGTGTTTGGATTAATGAGGAACAACAGGGAGTGCTGCACTGGGTTAAGGCTCTGGCCTCTAGTTTCGCAGACCGGGCAAGGCGGAGGCGCAGCGCACCTGTGCTTCGCCAACTGGGTGTGGCCAGGCGGATTTTGCAAGTTTGGCACACCGTGCGTGCTGGCGCAGCTACTCCTCTTTCCCACCTCCGTCCCTCCTACCTACGCAAGTCGGAAAGAGGGAGGAGAGAAGGTGTGGAGTGGGTTTTACACACATCACACCAATCAAATGAGCGCCTCTCCTCACCCTTAAATGTGCTGTGCAGAGGCGTAATGAGAGTTTACTCAATTCGCCATGGCAGAAGAGAGCAGCAGCGTCAGACGGCCAAACTTCTCCCAGGAGGAAACTGATGTTTTGGTCCGGGAGGTCTGCTCGCAGTGTCCGAATATACGGAACTGCGAGCAGACCTCCACGGGCTGATGATGCAAAGGCAGCCTGGGAGGAGGTCACCACAATTGTAAATCAATGTTGCATTTCTGCGCGCGCTCTCTCTTTCTCTCTCGCAGTCTCACTCTGTTTCTTTTCTTTTGACTTTTCTAAGATGACAGATGCTGAATATATACTCCCTATCTGATGCTGTGGCTGTTTGTGGTTGGCTGAGAGGGATGTGAACTCATTGGTTTGCAGCTGTGTTAATCAAATCAGGTTGGGTTTCCATTACGCGTGCCAAACGTGCCAAACGGTGCCAATCCCCTTAGATCTGACATCAGATGTGACGGGACAGTCGATATGGAGATACATTTATGTGCTGATCGCAGATAGTTGCATTGAATAGTGGTGTTTGTGGGTATTTATTGCATCGTTAATGTGCCTGACATTCTGGAAACCTGCCTGTGAGTTTTTTTTTTCTTTCAACAGCTAACGCAGATGGTTGAATTTAGGTAACAAAAACAGGTGGTTAGGTTTAGGACAAAAGAACAGGGTTTGGTTTTATAATCTTACGGGACATTGCTCTCCCGGGTGAAAGTCTGTTTGTTGGACCCATCCATCACAACTCCCACCCGCCCTACTTGGACTTTTGCTGCCTTAAGTTTCGTCATTGTCCCACCACGTTTCCCCCTGATGCTGCTGTGCGCCGTGAAACTATAACGGCAACCGACCGCTTATCATGCCGATGTTAAAGGACGCCTTTTTTCATTGGTTTCTGCCACCGCAAGTCACTGCCCAAGCGCCATATTGGGCAGAAACAGGGCTCTCACAATATATAACAATTTCATTTTATTTAACTGTTGTTTCATTTTTATTTATTTGGCATTTAACCTTTTTTCTTGTTACTTAATATGTTAATTATTTAATGTACACATTTATGTCATTTTCATTTCTATCACTGTGATTTTTTGTCTAGCAGGGCTACACCAATATATCATGTAACCTGTGTCACATGACCCTCACATGAGCTTTTAAATTGCAAACCTGTTTCAAGTGCATTTTATACCCTGATGAAGACTCTCTAGCCAAAATATGTTGGTTTATCCATGTATTAATAAAGGTTTTTTAACTACAGTCAGAGTGTCTTGGATGCATTTTGGACTGCCTGCCGAAACTATAGACTTCGACACAGTGAGCTGGCCAGTCATTGTTCCTTATCTGTTAGAATTAATGCATTTAAACAACTACTGTCAGTTAAAACAGGTACAAATAAAAGAGCCTCGGTGAACCATTTAAAGTGAATAGATGTGAGCAGATATATGTTGGTATATTTTTTACCACAAGATAAAAACAGAAGCAAGTTGTGCTTTGAAAACCGTTTATCTCAGAATAATATTGCACAGACGCGAACTTGAAAAGAAAATGCTTCCAGGAAGAGCTTTGTTGGTTCCTCTAAATTAGCAGACAGTACATTCAATAATTCACAGCTTAATAACCACCTTGCACTGCAGAGCACTCCTAAATAGTGACGAAGGGATTTGCTAAACGTTGCACTGATCAATCTGCCCCACAGTTGCTCCACACAGTTCTGTCCCAGGTGCCAAACGAGGGATTTATTACAGAAATCAACACACTGAGTCAACCTGAAATTACAATTCACCTCTTTATCGATTCAAGCTGATAACAGCCTCTCAAAGGTTCATTCTCAGAGTATTTGGATCGTTCACAGCTCATTTTTTTCTGCTCATGAATTATTTTCAGCTGCTCATAAATGAAGCCCCAGTGGGCATCAGGTTGAATGACCTACCATGAGCAGAATCAAGTTTAAGCTGCTAATATAATCTTTTGTTTCACAACACTCCCAGCCCTGCAGTGTAGAGTTTTGAATCTGTCTTCCTCTGCTTCAGCAGGAAGTCAAATTCAAACCCACTCTTTGCTGGCGTAATTTAGATGGAAATCGATTTTTGTTTACAGGCTGTAAACACACTTTTTTCTGTATTGCAGGTCTCAGTAAGGACTGCTACATGTTTGAAAAAAAAGTTGTACAATGCTCCAGGGCAGCGGTAGCTCAGCCCATACTGCTCTACAAAGGCAAAGTGCAGTAACTGCAAATACTGAAATGAAGAAAAATGCCTTTCAAGTTTTTACACCAGCAAGCCAAACATGTGGCATTGTGGGTGGATTAGTGGTAATACATTCATGTAATACTGTCTTAGGAAGGATTTTTATGGATAGAAACCATGACCATTGATGTGACCTTTGACCCCAAAAATGCAGACACTACACTTTGCCTTTGGATGACCTTGCACCAAGTTCACACTACGACATTTTCATCTGTTCACTATGTCAGATTAGTCGATTGTAGAGTCATGAAGTCGTGTCATGACTTTGCTGACAGACATGACGGACTACACGTTGATCCATGACCGATCACCACTGGTAGTCTTTCACAAGGTGTGTGATGTCATCAGGTTATTCTTGTCCGATTTTTATTATTATTATTACTATTATTTCAGTCACTGTGGCTGTTCATATGCCAGCCGAATGTTACTGTAGTAATGTAAAAAGCACCACCAGATGACAGAAGCTACATTTTAAGTACCACTTGCAAATTATGTGAGTTACTGGATCCTCCACAACAAGTTCCTGCAAATATGTCACAATAAAAGCCTATCAAAAAAATAAAAAAAAATAAAGGCTGGGGTTTGTTGACATACAGTTGTCCACGGCAGCAGATCGCTCCGTGTTCCTATTGGTCAAAGTGACGGCTGTGACGGGAGAAAACCAAACATGCTAGACTTTCTCTTGGGACATTGTGAGGCATCCCAGAAGTGGCGTTGGTTGTTGTCTACTATGACACACTACAAGAGATGAAATGATGGATTATCGCATATGACACTCATTGTCGTTCACGATCCATGCTGACACTGTACAACGCTGGGTTGGGCTAGAATCAGGCTGATACCATGTAGTGTGAACCCGGAATTAAACGAATAAAATGCTACTGAAAAGGCAAAGTGCAGTATCTACAAATTAAAGTTCATTCAACTTTCTTGTTGTGTATCTTACTACATTTTTTTATCACAATGCCCCTTCCATCACAGAGAGTGTTTTGCTCATTAAGACACTGACTTTGAAGAAATGTTCATCTCCATTATCATAATTTTCCCAGGAATCATTACCATTTAACACAATAAATAAATGCTGGTGTGTTGACTTGCATTAGAATCTTTTAAAAATTCACACAAGTAAAACAACGTTGGCAACCCTTGAATTGTCTTGGAGAAAACTAACACAATCTTAAGTGCTAAGAGGCCTCTTCAGTTCTGGAGCGACCATTGTTAAAGATTGTTGAGATCCCTCCCCAGACGACTCACCAGCCATTCACACCTGGACCTATCTTACCCTGACGACATACATGACGACCGGGTGGGTCAACGACTCACATGTGACCTTAACCACTCTGTAAGGGTTCATATCCACACAGCGTTTAAACCCTGCGACTCTGCACCAGCCTGTTAGAACTGAAGAAGCCTCTTGGATGAGAGACGAAACGTCTTCAAGAAACTCAAGCAAGTCCATTTGCCTGCGATATAGCACTTAAGACCATGACCTGCAAGACTAAGAATCCTCAAAGTCAAGCTAACATGATACTTTATCTTAATCATGGGATCTAATGTGGTTTGCAAACCGCGGATACTAAACAGGCGGATTTGACAGTTATTTCCAAACTGCTCCTCCTGTTGCTGCTGCAGGCTGTGGCTTCAGGATATTTTTTTTGCAACTGACCACTGGGACAAATTAGTAGAATAATGCATGGAATAAAAAAACACAATAACTCTTTCATGTTTAATGCCAGTCAAAATTGTTATTTGCTTCTCATATCAGTATAGCCATCAATGGCTCCACATAACTACATAAAAGAAGACGTTCAAAATGCCTTGCTGCTTTTCCCTCAGAACATTTCTGAGATTGAATTTCTTAAAATAACAGTAAATATTTCACGCTGCCCAAGCAATCTAAAAGAATGCTGTGCTTGGCAAAGACACTTTGTTATATAACAGAGCATCACTTGTGGTGATTTGATGATGTTGCCTTAAGTACAGTAGACAGTGTAATATTGCAGTAAGATAATGAAAATTTAAGTGATGACCAGTGACATGATACGATATAGTTATTTTGGCCCTGTTCAAAACCAATAATTTTGTCAGATGGAAAAAGATGAAAAGTTTTACAAATGTTAGACAAAGTTGGCTGAACATAGACAGACACGCGGCACCTCTTAATCTAACTTTAAACCGGCTAAACTCTGCGCCTTAATGAATAGCTTTCAAAATTCGATGCAGCCTGTACAGTCCGCTCATGAGCTGCCTGAGAAGCTGACTGCCCATCAGGATTCTCATATTGCAGATTGTCAAGTGCAAGTCTCAGGCAGGGTCTCGGGGGGTTCCTAGCAAATAAAGAATAGTTTAATTTCACGGTTATTGCATTTTCTCAGAGCAGAGGGCTGCGGAGATGGAGCATTACCACGAGTCCTGCAGGACAAAACACAAATGTTGTGGATGTGGTCAGCATCATGAGGGTCATGGACGTCTATACTAAATTATAGAAATGTAGTTTATACATGGGTTTAACTTGTTTTGCATGCCCCTATTTGCTTGGACATTGATGTCAGAGTAATCCGTGCTCCCGTTTGGGGAGCCACTGCTTACTATGCAGCTCTTTTTTGGTGAAAGCAGATTGAAAGCACCACAGGTTTACATGCTCATTGACGGTTACATTTACATGCCCGTGACAATACAGCATATGACGCCTTTTGTTTTTATTTTGCACCTTGTTTGAGGTGATTTGCTGCCCTAACTATTGAATTTCAAACTGGAATTAAAAACTTAGTCTCAGTACAACAAATGAGGATTTATTTTCCTAACAGGATGCTTGATGATGAACAAATGAAGCTGTGGCAGGTAATTATCTTGATTTAGGACACAAACAGTTTGATAAAATTCATGAAAAACTCACATGAAATGATAATTCCCACTCACTCTAATTTGCCCGTGGCTTTTTTTTTCAGCCTACACCAGCAGAGGCATTCTGGCTCTTTATTTGGAGCGCTACTTTTCTTCAGGGGGACTGGTTCCAGGAATAACCTCCAGATCTCTGTGTAGCAATTAAAAAATCCCTGGAGCAGAGGATTTGCTGTCACATTACGGTTTAGTTTCTTTCTTGTGTATCCTGGCTCGTGTTTCAGCGTATTCTGCTATTTTTCTCTCGTTTAAAAGAAAATTTGAACCATCTGAAACCTCTCATGGTCGGCCAATTCAAGTGCCCCGTGTTTGTGCTGTTCAGCGGCGCAGAGGGTCTTGGCGGGATCAGACCACAACAGCGCTTGGTTGCCTTGGTGATTTGCTGTAATCAGATAGGGCCTAATGGTCCGCTCTGTGTTAACTCCTATGGCAGCTCTTTCAACAAAGACCATGTTGACTGTGTGATTAACTCATTATTAATTAATATCAGGCCCTAAAGCCTGCTTTGCAAACAGCAGCCTTGTCTCAACATTGGTGTAGGGTGGAAATCGTGAGCCGCAGATGTATGGAATATCACGGCAAGAGGCGAAAACCTATACTTTAGTACATTTTATGGCGAGACAATTCTGAGTCATGCAGCAGAGGAATGAGACAGTGAAAACAAGACAGAACTTAAAGCCTTATTTGGCATCAACAAATGATTGTAATGGAGCAAAATTGCTTCACTGGTGCTTCTTAATCACTTACTGCCATCTGGTAGCAGTAGTATGATCACTATGATAACTATGTGCAAAAGCAAAACTTTTTAAAAAGAGAGCAAAGCAAGGATATAACCTGCATCAACCCCTCTGCACCCTTAACATTGTCTTAAAAAGGCTGATTGGAAAAAGAGAAGGTGTTTGTTTCCTTTGGATTCAACTTATTTGCTCCCATATTTTCTAACCTTAAGAGCACTATCTTTCCTCACCCTCTCTTTGGTATCAGTATGTTAGGGTAAAACTACTTTTACAAAGTCTTTCTTCCCCAATTCATGTCAAACCTGAGTGTAAATCATTTCCTTTTTTCATTTGTAATAGCTGTTTTTCTGTACAGGAATCTTGGTACGGCACACCAACACCGGCTGGACAACATGCACTTGGGCAAAGTAAACAAGCAGCTTTCATGTTATTTCCTCAAGATGAATATAAATGCATCTTTTTTACCACTTTATTATCTTCATTATTGTCTTTGCACTCACTGCCAGCCATGAAGCATCGCTCTGATTCTGCTGCTTTTGTTCTCCGATCCTGCCGCGACGGTATAAAAACACCAGTGAACAGAAACCGTCATTACCTCCTAAACAAGAAGTCAATCCTATTCTCTCTCTCAAATTGGCTGAGAAATGGTGAGTCTCGCCTTTCCACGAGTCAGAGTTCAACCACATGGAACTTTATGGGACACAAATGAAGCAGAACACACTTACAACAACAGGAGACAAATGCTTTGTGTCACCTTTGTCATTGAAATGAATGGGGTGTGAATTCCCATAAGCAGAATTTAACACTGCTGCTATGAGCATTGGCAGCACCGAGCACATTAACGGCAAGATCGGTAGGGTAAACGTTTTTGGGCCTGTGTGATGTACGTTATGTAATCTCAGAAAATGTTCTTTCTAATATTAGCAAAAGCAGGTTAGGTGGTCCAATCACAGCAGTGCTCCAGGTGCAAAAACAGGGGATTGAAACTGCCGTATATGGAGTGGAACCGTAATTAGCTTTTTAAGGCCCTGCTCACCCCTGCTTTATTCAATTGGCATTTTCAGTGTGTTTTTTCATTATAATTTAATTGCTCTTTTTCTTCATTTGCTAATTAGACCAAATCTCTTGACATCAGGGCTTTGCTGAAGATTTGCTAGGATTATGCATTTTTGATTTAGACCCGTGCTTTCTAACCTTTTTCCTTCAGGGACCCATTTTGTATCATTGAGTGAACTAATAACCCCTGACATTTTTATGGAAATTTCATATTATGTTCATTGCCTAACTGTAAGAGTACAGAACAACTGATAAACTGTTCAATTAACGCAAACTGTGAGTGCAATAACAGCAGGGAGTTTATTCAAAACAAGTGATTTGGATGAGTTTTAAGCGGAATACTTCCTGTGGATATCATCAGAGATAAGTTTTTACTGATATTTCTAGGAACTGTTTATACAAGTCTCTGTCTAATGTTGTTTTTACAAGAATTCGGCGAGGCTGTTTAGCAGAGACTGAAGGCCCTGTGAATATAGCTGTAATCAGATCTTATCTCATTACAAGTAAGGTCTGCCCTTATCTTGAAATAAGTAAATAATATCTATAATAATAATCTAAATTTAAAAAAATAAATACAGTATACCTCAGTTTTACCTCTCAAATGTAAGCTGTAACCAATTAAACTTCCTGTCACTTAACTGTTTAAGCTCTAGCAAAAGTTCAGTCAGGAAGACAGTACTTGTCATGCTCAGGCTGTAAGATTCTTTCTCACCCTGCTATTCAATAATCGTATGCTCACTCACTTTCTCTAGGTGTCATTGTCTGGGTAGTACAATTGAGTTATCATCTGATTCACTAGCTCCTTCTCTGTCAGCCTCGGCCTTAGTGCTCCTCATTTTAAATATGGTTCTTTCTTGCTGCTGTCGTGTGCACCCTCTACCTCCCCATCACCACCTAGTCGTTACGGATTCATCAGCCTCATACACCTCATCAGCCTCAGAGTCATCAGCCACCACCACCACCAGCGCCAGGACTCCATGGGGGGATTTATCAAAGTCCCTCGATCATAAAATATCTCTCTCTGGTGTCCAAGCGCCAAAGACTTCTGTTAAATCTTAATCAGCACAAATCATCTGTTAATCTGTGCACTCATATTCTGTATTAAATATTATCTTTACTTCATTCGTCTGTCTCTCCTGATTGTAATGCATGTGGAATAGATGTGATACTATTCCTTAGGGTGACATTTTTCCTATTTTAGTTACATACTGTACAGAAATACAGTACTTTTTAAACTAACAAACACCAAAAGATAACAGGCCCTGATAATGTCTCAGCTCTTCTTTTAAGGACAGATGTGCAGAGGAGGTTACACCAGCCTCGGTCTCTGTCTCTCAAAGGTCTGTTAATTCACAATGAGCTCCATCTCTCTGGAAAAATGCAATTATCACTCCTCTTCCAAAAAGCCTGTTCCTCAGGAAAATAATGACTACAGACCTGAAGCCCTGACATCGATTGTAATTAAGTGTCTGGAAAAAATAATGTTGTGGAAGCTGCAGTCAAACATAAATGGAGAGCTAGATTCTTATCAGTCTTCCTACAAAGACAATCGTGGCGCTGATGATGCAGTGCCAACCATAATACACTTTATTGTGCAACACCTTGAAAACCCAGAGGCCTGTGACAGACTGTTGTTTGTATACTTTGGCTCTGCTCGTAATACTCTGCAGCCACACATCCCTCTCAGGAAGCTCAGACAGATGTCTGTTAACCCATTCATCATCAGGTGGTATCAGTCATTCTTGACCAGCAGGACCCAGCAGGCCAGAGTGATTCAGACATTATCTGAGTCTATATTTATGGAAACTGAGTTGAGGATTTATTTTACTGGTGTCACAGACAGCATCAGTGCAACAAAATGGCGACAGTATCATCAATTTATCAAATACGTGTTGAGAGAACAGAACACAAATTTAGGTGTGACATCTTTGGTTACTCTGCGAACAGTTGCTGCCTCCTTTTGATCCACACCCAGTTTATTTTACACTTTCAAGAAGTTCATTATAAAGTGCTGAAAGTGCTGAGCTGGCTTTATCCTCTAAAGCTGAGGAAACCCTTAAAAATAGCAAACACCTCATTAATGACCTGGAAAACAAAAGCAATGAAGTGCAGATTCAGATGGTCTGCCAATATGCCATCAGTAAGTGCCAGCCGACAGGAAACACAACAAATTGAAGGTTACAGATGCAACTAAGGTTCTGTAAAGTCTGATGACTGCCAGTTTGAACATCTTAAAAAGGTACCATCCCAGTGACCTCACCATTATTTCTTTATGTTGCAAGGCAAGCTAACTTGTGTTGTTTTATTAAGACAGATAAAACATGTTAGCAAAGTTAAATCTTTACATTTAATTGTTGCTCAATATATTCCTTTCTTACAAAACATAATGTAAATGGAGCCATGTTTGCACACTTACTGTTTGCGTTATTCTAATTAATATTCATTCACCTTTATTTAAGACTTGGGAAATCAACTGAGGGACTCTGAGTTTCAGTTATGCCAAGCACGAACAAAGACATTAAAAACAATCACTAAGCTAACAAAGAACCATCATGCATATCAATTAAAGCAGAAATGAAATCATACAAAACAACAAACAGCAATAGCAATAAATGATCACTAAAAGTCTCACTCTGAAGTCGTCAAAATCTGGTGCTCGGACAGTGACTTGCAGCGTCAGAAACCAATGAAAAAAGGCATCCTGTAACGTCAGTATGATACACGGCCGGTTACCCTTACAGATTTGTTTGCATCCCGTAAGATTCTAAAGGCAAACCCTGTTCTTTTTCCCCAAACCTAACCACATGTTTGTGTTGCCTAAATCCAACCGAGTGTTTGTAGCTGAAGGAAAAAAACCATCAATTTGCACTGTTGTACTGATGTAGTGTATTTATTTTGAAAGATACTGTATGTAAACATTAAATTTCCTGTGAAAACAAAGTGTATCTTGAAAGAAGACAATGCATGTAACAAGCAGAACTTGACATGGTGTCCCAGAATGTTACCAACCAACGCACCCAGGGTACCTTGTGCATTGTATGTGGACGTAGAAAGTTGACCAAACGTCAATACGTGATGAGGTCGGAGTGATTGAGTGAGAATGTGTTGGATCATATGCTAAGGTGTAAAAGGGATGATATGTGAACGAACAAATACCAATGTTGTTTCCGCCTCACAGCCAAATGTGGCCAGCCAACCTTTTGGCAAAGGCGGCAGTGACGGGTGCTGTAACAATCACCTGTAATGAATCTTAGGGCTTAGTGGTAGAAAACACCCAGTGGTTTCAGTGTGGAGGTAGCAGCTTGTCCGTACATAACATCCCCATAATCCAAAACAGACAAAAATACAGTTTCTATAATTCTACTGTATAAAAGGAAAATGGTTGTTATTTCTGTCCGGAGAGCCAAGCATTGTCCTCAATTTGGCAGTCAGAATTTCAATATGGTGCTTAAAATTAAGATTGTCATGCAGCCAGATACCAAGGTATTTACACTGTTCGGCTCTCTCTATGGAGCCATTTGCAGAATGAATATTGAAAGATCCAGTATGAGTAGCCTTGGTGAACAGCATCCATTTGGTTGAGTTTAGTTGAGTTTCTATGTTAAACAAATTAAATTCTATAGTTTAACTAATAAACCCTATCAAATTATATATTCTGATAACATTTTTTGCCACATCATCCAGTTTTACGGCAGCTTTTATGTCCAAGACTAATTTTCTGATAGGAGAAAATAAAGCAGTCTTGAATGTTGTGGGGGACACTATCTACAGACAGCCTTTCACTCAAAGCGGTCACGTCCTGACGTAGCTTAAGCCTCGATAAAACGTAAAAAGGTGAGTTAGAATGTTGTCATAGAGACCAAAACCCCCCACTTTTTTTGTACCTGGCGGTAAACATGTTAATATCTGCTGTGACGTTGGCCATTTCTACAGAAGTGTATATGGGGGTTGACTCTCTATGAGAGCCAGCCTCAAGTGGGCATTCGAGGAACTGCAGTTTTTGGCACCTCAGCATTGGCTTTGTTTTTCAGCCCTAGATTGTCGCTTGACTTTAGTGAGTGGTTCAATGAGCATTGACACAGTGTGGTATACAGACGTGTCAATACAAAGCACAAGCCAATTAATGTTTGTTTGTGGAAACTATTGCTGAATTCCATTACTATTGTTTTATATCTTCCACACACTGCAGATGGAAAATCATAGTCGATGGTGACATCGATGAATCTTCACATTTCATTTCGTCACTCACTGCTACTAACAAGGCCACAACAGCAGGATATGGATTTTTGTGTGTGGCCAGTCAATATGGTGTCCCACCACAAGCTTGGCAAGTCCACTGGAGGTGTTGACAAATCACACAAAGACAGAGCATGCAAATGTTTTGACTCTAGAGCATATTCTCGTCACTCATTTATTCCCATTTAATGTTGTCTGCCATCTTTCCCTCACCCCTAACAAAAGGTTTTGCAAGTAAACTTAGTCACATGTATTTTTGGAAAGCATTGCCGTCCTGTTGAGAGGAGATTAAGACAACATAAAGCGCACTTGTAAATTTATTGTCACACTGGGTCCATCATTAGTCTGCCCTCCTTTAACAGCAGATGCAAATAATGGAAAGACTGACAGCTGCAGAAACACTTCTAAAAAGTTGTTCAGACTGGTATAACTGGACCGAGAAACAGTCTTTACTGTAGGTTCATCTCTTGTTGGGCAACACTTTCCTAAGACGCCTGTCTAAACATGGAGGCTGAAACTTTAGGGGATTTCAGTCAAGTGTCCTGACACTTTCTGTGTGCGGCCGGAAGGAGGAAGCTTCCCCTAATGACATCCAAGGAATTTTCCCACAACTGAAGGAGAGGGCGGCCAAGAGATTAATGTGTTTAACATGCTTCGAGTGGAACAGGATGATTCTGAACCCCGGTGCTCCTACCACCTCCCACTGTAATTTTCTCCCATCTTTATATTGTTTGTTTTGTTTATGAAGGTATTGATCTATATGGTGTTGCAAGTACTGAATAAAAAAAGATATTCATCAGCAATTCTCTGCTCTTCACCTGCAGGATCACTGCAGGGAAACAAGGAACAAATGGTGCAGTCAGTGTTGGAAATTAACTTTTACTTCGGCTGGTGGATTATAAATTTTACCAGCCACTCATATTGTTTTTTTTACCAGGGTTGGTTACTAACTTTTGTGCAAAGTTTGAATAAAAAACTAATACCCACTCTTCCGATATGTGAAAATCTGAATCAGATTCCGACAGTGTCATTGCCTGACCCCTCCTCCCTTCCACGAAATCAGTCCGCCTGGGTCGGATGTTGTCCAGGTGCTGGATGGCAGGGTTGGCATGTAGATTGATGCACGTGATGTGGAACCGTAAGCTCAAGTTCCGCCTGGAAACTTTCAGCAGTACGTCATTAGCAACATATGCTGAGGTTAGCACTACAAGCAGATTGGCATGCAAGTCAGACACGCTGTGGTGAACACAAATGAAACGGTGTAGCTGGAAGTCCGGCCTGTGGGATCCCAGAGATTGAGGACGGTATGCCAGCGTTGCTCTGCTGTTTTAGGGAATGTGGATGGAAACATATCCAACATGTTAACTCATATTCATCACCACATGTGCTGATCACCTGGGACATGGAACAAACAAACAAAAGCCAATCTCCTTATCTCCACAACTGTCAAGCAGTCTTTGGACAGAACAATTCAGTTGCCTACCCCCCTTGCCTTACTTGCCAATGCGGCTGGTAGATTCATCATATTCATGTGCTACAGGCCAATTTCAGCCTCCCTGGTTGGTGTCGGGTGCTAATATCCTTCCCTGGCTGCAGTTTAATTCCATAATATAGTCTCAGATTACATACATGGAAGTGTACACCTACCCTTTACTGACAAAACATTAAAAAACAACACATTCTCACTCCAACCTCGCCATATATCCATGTTAAGTCATGGACTTTCCACGGGTACCCTGGGTTTGTTGGTTATTAACATTCTGGGATGCCGTCTCAACTTCTGCCTGTTACATGCATTGTCTGTTTTTAAAATACATTTGCACTTTTACAGGAAATGTTCAGGTTGCATATAGTCTCTTTCAAAATAAATGCACAATGTCGGAACAGGGTTTGGGAAAAAATAACAGGGTTAGGTCCACCTATCCACCTCCCCTCCTGCCCACTCTACTCAGACTTCACAACGACGTGAGAGGATGGCTTTTTTTCTGATGCCAGAAGTCACTGACCAAGCAGCGGTTTTCAAGTTTGGAGTGGAAACATCCACAACTACAGTACAATTATTTGTCTAAAGTATAAGTCAAACGTAAGTAAGATTACTTTGTCATGCCGACGTGAAAGGACGGCTTTTTTTGTCCGTGTCTGACACCAGAAGTCAATGACTTCAGAGTGAGACCGGATTGGACATCATCCTTTGGTTTGTGGAGCCATATTTTGAAGCCTTTAGTTGATGCTGCTAGGTGCCATTGTACAATAATGGCGACCAGCTGTGCATCATGCCGACGTGAAAGGACAGCTTTTTTCTGATGCACAAAGTTAGTGACCAAGTGCCGCTTTTCAACGACTTTGTGTGCGACTGAAGTACAGTACTATTATTTGTACTAAGTAGAAGTCAACTGTCTTTTCCAAACATTTACATTAAGCATTAAGATTGGGTGCTGGACTATAAAAGCAAAAGTGATCATCTTTAAACTTGATAGTTTCCTGAGGTAAATGATTTCAGACTTCATTTGCACTATATCCTATTAAAGTAACTTAGATTTAAGAGTGCATCATACTTTTTGCAGTTGATATTCTTGTTCGTAACAGTTTTATTGCCATCATCTGCATAGCTGCTCTGCACAGTATGAACAATGTCCTGATGATAACAGTTAAAAGCTAATGCTAAAACTCACATTTGGCTGCTGGACAGCACAGGAGAGCTAACGTGTGTCATGCTGCTCTCTTGTTTCTCCTAGTGTGTGCCTGCCTGCAGGTCTGCCTGCTAGTGTATCCAGGACTTGGTGGGAGCTTTGTGTAAGACTCCTTGAGTTGCATAGAGGGTTAGAGAAAAGCTCAAGGCTTTATGTTTCTCTTGTAATCCATGTCTGCATGACGGAGAGGAGAAACAGAACATGTGGGGTGGCTAAATGAAGCACATAGGGAGGTTGTTTCATGCTTCACGTATCACTCTAACTACAAATGGATCAGACAAACTGCCTCAGTGGTTTCCCTCAGTGTGTTTAGCCATGTGCCAGATGCTGAACTGGAGTAAAGGCGATTCTTACAAACAAATGAATCAAATCGCCACAGGTTCTGCATGTACTCTACCATTATACTTTATTGTGCTCTTGCTGTATACAGTTTATAACATTGAGGAGTATGTGTGACACTGTTCCTGCTGCAGGTTACAATTTATTCTTGTGAACAGAGATAAAGATTTATTTAATGGCAGATTATTAAGAAAATGAGCTGTGATTTTTTTTTTAACCGCAGCTATAAAGATGGTACTAGTAGCCGAAACAATTTACAACTCTGTAAGATCCACTGTAACATTCTTAATTGCACAGCATCTGTGAGGAAACATTGATTTCACAGAGGCTCAGGCCCTGGAAACCTCGCTCTCCTGTTTCCAGTGGGAGGCATCTATGGCCTCAGTCACCTGAATCTGAGGAACTTTGCTCTTATTTGCAAACAAATGCTTACTGGATTCACTGACAACTACGGCTGTTGACGTGACAGTTGATATATTCAGCATCTCAGACTAATGTTCTCCTTGGCTTGTCTGCACATTCAGACTGCATTTATCTGAGATGATGAAAATCAACATGAAACTAGAGTTCCTGACTCTCCACAGAGCTGCCTGCGCCTGCAGCTCACTCGCTGATGCTGTGGACCTTATCTGAACCGTATCCTCTTCTTGCACAGCACTAATCACTGCTGGCAGCGCATCATAATACCCACACATGTGGCTCACACACACCAGTCAAAGTGAACTGGTATAACAAAGAGCACGTAGTCTGCCAATAAGACGAATGTACTAATCAAGGCATGATACAGCAGACCCTTGTTTGTGCTGACCTCTCGGAAATGGAGGTCATTTGGGGGAATGAAATACAATTACAGGAAGTCACTGAAAAGCAGCGAAAACAGGGAAATGTGTAGTCAAGCCTGTTCAAAAGACACATGCGTTCACTTTGCAATATCTTTTTCAGTGAGAAAACATAGCAGTGTGTGGCAAAGAGTGTGCAGTCTTTTCACTTCTACAAGCTAAGCCTGAGTGTTGTTGCTGACCGTGTCCATTCCTTTATGACCACAGTGTACCCATCTTCTGATGGCTACTTCCAGCAGGATAACGCACCATGTCACAAAGCTCACATCATCTCAAACTGGTTTCTTGAACATGACAATGAGTTCACTGTACTCCAATGGCCACCACTGTCACCAGATCTCAATCCACTAGAGCACCTTTGGGATGTAGTGTAATGGGAGATCATGGATGTGCAGTCAACAAATCTGCAGCAACTGTGTGATGCTATCATGTCAATATGGATCCAGATCTCTAAGGAATATTTCCAGCACCTTGTTGAATCTATGACACCATGAATTAAGGCAGTTCTGAAGGCAAAAGGGGTCCAACCTGGTGCTAGCAAGGTGTACCTAATAAAGTGGCCAGTGAGTGTGTATAATAAAACAAAATATTAAGTTCTAAACTCAAGAAGACAAAACAATGGGTTTGAACAAGTTCTATCTGTATTTGAGAGATGAGTTCTTTGACATTACAACTTTCGTAATTCAGCAATAAAGAAGTTTCTTTGTGGCCATTAGAAGGCTTGCATAAAGAGGACACACTACGCCAGCAAAATCCGTTCACCTTCTCCTTGTTATATTGCTGAACTCTCAACGGTATTTGAGCAAATCTGGCAGTTTTGAGTCAATGACACTGTTTAGTTTTGTTTCCTCTGCAGGTGCTTACCTCAGCAAAAGAGGACACACTGAAGGGCACATTGACACACCTTCTGCATTAATAACTGCATAAATATGGCAACATCAGCAGGGAGACAAAAAACAGCTTATTTCAAGATTCTGATAAAGCGTAACTTGTCAGATGCCCACGGACCAATTTAAAAGCAGCTGTTACAACTTTATGATTGCTTAAAAATATATAGACTTTAAAACCCAAGGCTGAATTTCACCTGCATTTCGAGTGCAAGAGAGGAAAAAAAGGCAGAGTTTCATTGTGTTCTTTATTCTTCATTGGCATGGATGTGAGGCTGAAGTGTACTGAAGTGCCCCCGAAGCAGAGAAGTTCATGGAATATCAATCGATATTTTCACATCATTTATTTAAACTTCACCTGCAGCAGCAGCGGTACGTGATTTCCACTGTGGTGTCACAGCAACAATATCAGAGGGCTCCACATTAAAAAACAATAAGTTAATATGTTAAGCTGGCAATGGGAAAAAGAAAATAATTCACACAGGAAAAAAATGTAAGAGATGCAACGGGTGCAGACTGTTAAAAAGCTTTGAATTAAGAACGAAACAAGAACGAACTACACTCTCAAAGTCAACGTCAGAACACACAGTCCTACACAGTCACACCAGCATCTGAAATACTGTTAAATTTTGTACCACCAGCAGACTTGCTTGCTGGGGAGAACTAAACCTTTCTGAATCTTTTCAAATTGAGTTCAATTTTGGTGAACTCTGACGAGAACTCTGACCAATTATAGCAAACCTCCTGGAAAGTGCTGACCTTTAACAAAAAGCCAGAGAGTCAAAACGGAGGAGGCCATCATAGTTTATTAATTGTGTTGCACCAGCCACCTATATATAACTCCGGTCTGTCAGAGAAGCTGTTTGCAGAGAGTTAAGAGACTTGAGTCAATCGTACAAACATCTCTTATACACCTCTATTAACTTATTTTCCACTTCGTGACAAAACTATCGACGAGCACCAGCATGTTTCTGGCTACTTAATTTTAAAGTTACTGCAGTTACCCAACTTGTGAATATATTAACATCAAAATCAAAGTTGTAATGTCAATTGGGAAATCAGGTTTTTCTGATAGCTCTGGCTGTGCTAATCCAGCTAATATAAATGATGTTTATATACAACTAATTTGAAACAGCAAATACATCTTGAGGGAAAAGTAATGCCAAGCAAATTATGTTTTCTTTTAACCCAATGTTGCAAATTAATGTAATTGGCAATTTGCAAAATTGTTAATCAGTGTTTCCCACAGGATTTTGGGGTGTGTGAATGTGTGTGTCCTTGTATCACACCATGTCCCAACTCTAAATTTGGAGGTCCGTGCACAGAGCACAGGCAGCAGAACTTTTCACAAGTGCATTTTTTCCCTCAGCAGCAGTTTGAGTTGGGAGGAGTTTAGACTTGCAGATATGTGTAATTGATCAGTCAATCCGATCACAGCTGATCAGATCGATAGATAAGAGGAGCAGCTGCTGCAGAGCGAGTGAAAGCAAACTTTTAGATCAAGCATAATGAACGCATTCGTTTCAGTTGTGCTGCGCCTGCCATTCTGCTGCTCCGTCTGCGCCCAGAGTGCATATATATTCCAACAGTGCTCCTAATTCACAGCCCAGCAGGCAGCAGATGTTATTATGACGGGCTTCCACAAAACCTGTTGATACTGTAGCAGTATCATCAGTGCACAGTATTTTTTGACCCTCACACAGCCAGTGTACAACAATCACAGAACTGTCATTAGTTGTCCATTGAAGGCTCACAAGGGTCACAGTGGAAGATGTATGCAATCTTCCATTGTTTCTCCATCTCTATCATCCATCCCATATAATATAAATGCAAAATTAGCTTGCCTATCGGCCAAAGGGACCTGTGGTTATAATAACCATGTTGCCAAGCTTTTAGAATCACATGAATATGTGACAAATTCACCATACAACAGTATTAAATGCCATGTCCACCAAAGCGTTTTTTTCCTGAGGAGGGCATATTGCTAAAATTTCCTTGCAATAGCAGTGCTGCATATTTATGCTACGCTACAGGGGGACAAGATGCTGAGTGTCTATCCTGCACTGAGCACTGCCAGTTGGCGTTTTTTCCTGGTTGCCCAAAGTTAAAAGATGTTCCACTTTGTTTAAAATGTGGTGCTACTCACTGTCACTTTTTACCCAGCTGTCCAATCACAGCTGAGATGGGACAAATACCACAGAGACCAACTGTTGCATCTTACATCCTGGTCAACATTTGAATGTGGGACTCATGTGGTTTGTAAATGAACTTAAAAAATGGGCCCTATATTGGATTGTATATAGGTTCCATAATGGCTCCATGCCAATTGCCCACATGGATGAGTTTACCCAAGTGGGCCCCACATGGGTTATGCTAGGTCTACCAAGGCACTAAGTGGGTATGGGCCCAAAATGGGCATTTTATCTTGGGCCCACTTAAGTGGAACCACCCATGTGGGCAATTGGCATGGCGCCATTATGGAACCTATAGACAATCCAATATATGGCCCATTTTCAGCTCATTTACTACCCACATGGGGCCTTCATACAAATGTTACACAAGTTCTGAAAAACAACAATGGCAAGAAATATGCTCCTTACCTAACCTTGTCATTTTTACTTCCACAAATATTCCATATCATAGCAACCAGACGCAACCAAAGAGTCGCAAGTGCTTCAAGCTGGGCCTTTCCTGAGGAGGACCTGGTATATTTAGCTGGGAAAAAGGACTTTGGTGGACACAGGGCCTTAGAAATATAACAGACATTTAATCAGTCTATAATGAGGGATTGGTGGGTCTTTCCTGGTTAACACATATATGAGTGGACCAGCTCATAAAACCTGTCAGAGGGCTCTGCCTGTGCTCATAAAGCAATACAATATGCTACCTTCCTCAGGGGTCTGACCTGAAGGAAACTTACAACCTGTAACTGAATATTACAACATTTTGTGTTTTATCCTGCCTCAAGCTCCATGGCATGAAGGGCAAAAGTAAAGAGAAGACAAATAAATTGGAACAACACACAGATATGTCACTGTCAAACAATGCCACCTCCATATCTCTTTCACTCTGTCTCTCTGCACTCTCACCTAAAATGTGTTTTCCACCTCTTCAGGGTGGCCATGTTCATCTTGTCACAGAGTGCTTGAGTCTGAACTGGCTCCTGTTTTCTAAAAAAGGAAAAAAAAAAAAACCCCAATTTCATAGATTTGTGTGTTTATTACCTCCACAAACCACCACTCTGTGCACACTCCTGTCCCTTCCATCTCATATAGCCCAACACAGCCTCCGCTGGCTCCCCGACAACAGATTCAATCAAAGTTCAGCCGCAATCAAAGCAATTACAAGTCAGCCAAATGTTTTCTTTTCTTTTTAACAAGCATCTCATTATTCAACAGGAGCACTGAGGAAATTGAAAGTTTATTGTTTTCAGTGCGTGTATATTTTAGCCAAATCTCTGTACTTGACTGACTGAGGACACCTTATTATACAAAGTGCTGTTTCATTCATTATTGTCTCTGATGCAGAACTGAAATGTCTCAGTAGATATATTCTCTGCTACATGTCCATTAAAGCTGGAGCAGAGCCATGTGGAATTTCAATGAATGACCTGTGCTATTTTTAGGTACACTTTGACTGATTTGTCTTTACCACTTAAGTATAACGCTGAGAAATCTTGACAGCTTGCACACACACACACACACTCGCACACAGAATTGCTTGCGGACAGGAGGCATGATGCTACAATCGTCAATTACCTGTCACGATTTAGCAGCAGATGGAGTCGGTCTGCCTTGCAGCATATGCAATCCTGTAATTTTATTCTGCTGTGGACGACAGGTCTGCAGAAAATTCAAAAGGATTTAAGTCAAGAGAGTCCCTGAACCAATGAGACAGATGTTCCTTCATCCTCTGTGCAATTCGCCTCATCTAAAGATGTATGGATTTTGTAATGGAAACGTGCAATTTGCTACAGACATTAACGGTGCACCAGCTGAGGGTTAATAGACCTGCCAACTCAGGGAAAAAAATTACTCGGCGCACTTTGCTGAGATATCTCATGACAAAATGCTCAACGCCAAAAACATATGAAAACATATGATAACTGCTCAGAGCAGCAGCCACACGCGGCTATAGATGAAAGAAAAATACAAGTTCCTCTGGTCGAAACTGAGGTTATGTGAACCGACCTGTGTGAACACTCTGAGGCCAAGATACAGCGACCACAGAGGCTTTCTTCTCCCTCTGTGGGCTGAGGTTACAGTGGCTAATTAGTGTGTTTGTTATTGTAAATGTTACACAGCAGATAAAAGCAAACGGCCAGAGAGAACAAAAAGAGTGGAGCCGTGATTTCCCATACTGCAAGTGGGAAGCGGGGAATCACAGCTAAACAAAAAGAATAAACTAATTTGATGAGAAATGCTTCCCTGTGGACCAATCCACAGCACATGCTTGTGGCAGTGAGAAGATATCAAACAAGTTCTGCTCAAATAAACATGTCACAATATTAAACTATTCAAGATCAAATTCTAAAAACTCAAAGATGGAAGTTATGATGAACAAAACACAAACTGAATCCCATCATTCGCACATTATGTGTATACCGGGAGGTATAATATTTGGTAAAGGATAAGGCTGATGATCATTAATGAGCTGCAACATTACACTGGGTGACATTATGATGAACATGGGAGCTGTAGTGCAACACCACATACAGTGACTTGCTGCTGTAAACACTCACTGGAGCACCAAATGTGCATCAATCTGCAGCTGAAAAAAGTCCCCAACAGATGCACTTTTTACTCCTTTTGTAATGTTTGCTAGAAAACTACAGTGCCCAGATGTTTTAGTAAATTATTTAATCTTTCGTAAATCAAATATATTTGTGAAGTGTTTTTAAAAGCTTTATTATTTTTGGAGAAACAAATGAAACAATTGAAGCCGAGAGACACAAGACAGTAGGGAAGTTGGAAAGCGTTGAGATGAGATTAATCGTTTTACTATAAATATATGTGTTTACTATTAAAAAAGCCATTTCCTGTAAAATGTGGCTAAACATATCTTAACCTATATAATTGCTTTGCTGTATTTACTGTCACAGTTGCATATGGTCCCTCATACTCTAACATAACTTTCCATTGTCATTCGTTTTTAATCAAGGACTTTTTATTCGTCACAAATCAATGCTATGGCAATTAATTAAGATAACATTTATAAACCTGATAAAGGCGATCAGAATCTGTGTGGATAAGCATGCTAGTATGACTCTCTGGAACTGTCCTCAAATGGTTCAAGTCATATCATATCATATATTTGTGACAGGAAGTACCTCCTCTCGATTGGTAACTATACTGTAAGGGGCTGTACACATGCCGTGTTTTTACCGCCCTCAAATTCATTGTTTTCAATGTAGACACAGGCGTGCTCAAATGCCAGAGCAATGCCATCGTGGCACCCAGACATTCCCACGTGCCTATTTTTCAGGGCATGACAGCTGCACCCCAAGAAAACTAAGTTCAACTTTTGGACTGCTGCAGTGCGCACCACATGTCATGTGATGAGGAACGACCAATCACAGCCGAAAGATATCTTTCCTTTCTTCCGTAAATATCAGCCTGTGGTAAATATGGAGGAGAAGTTGATCATTTCAGTGCAGGAGTGCCACTGGTTTTCATCTGTCCCACGGCATACAAACTTATAAACAGCCCCTGGAAGAAGATCAGCTCTGCACTCAGGATTTCAGGTAAATAGGCTATATGATGCTTGTTAAGGTTGCTTGGCAACCTCAGACACAACCTGCCACCACGCTCTTGAAAGCTGGCACAGAAAAGGCACAAAAGTAGAGCCCGTGTGACCTCACGTTTTCCACGTGGTGAAAGACGCAGCATGTTTAAGGGCCCTACATCAGAGCAGATGGTTGTGACATGTGGGGTCCAACAGGGATCCATTTTGGGACCCCTCTTGCTTAATCTCTATTATGCCTCCATTGGGCCAAATCATACAAAAATAATGACGTAGCCTATCATAATTATGCAGATGACACTCAAATATACATATCACTTTCATCAGGTGATTATGTACCTGTAGAACACCTGTGTCACTTTACTGAGCCAATAAATGACTGGATGTGTCAAAATCTTCTCCACCTCAACAGAGATAAGACCAACATAATTGTCTTCGGGCCACATAAAGAATGCAGAGTGTCCACTCTCACCTCAGATACCTCTCTCTTACAACTAAGAGTCACACAAAAAAGCTTGGTGTTATCCAAGGAATTTTCCACAGCCACATCAAATCCATAACATTATCTGCCTACTACCATTTAAAAAAAAACTTTGCTAGAGTCAGAGGAATAATGTCAAAGCAAGACCTTATTTCCTCCCTTCCGCCTCTATTTCCAGTAGATTGGATTACTGCAGTGGTCTGTCAGTAGGACGTTCAAAACAAGCTGTTTGGCAACAAAATCACTCTCTGACATGCTTGTGACATATGAACCTTCTAGGACCCCGAGGACATCTGGGGCAGGCCTCTTGACCGTCCCAAGAGTCAGAACAAAACATGGTGAAGTAAAATTTTGTTATCATGCAGCACAAACCTGGAATAACCTCCCAGATGATGACTCTGACCACTTTTAAGTCAAAGCTAAAAACATTCCTTTTTTACACTGTCCACTCCACCCTGTAATGACTTCAACCTTATCTTTAAACTTAGTTTGAAATGATTTTAAATAATCTTTTTCTCTTTTCACCTTTTAATGGTGACTTTTTAAAACTGTGATTATCATTTCATGATTAATGTTATATTTTGTCTTTTTTCTCTTTACATCCTTTTTGTTTCATACTTTATTGCTCTGTAAAGCACTTTAAATTGCTCTTGTGTATGAAATGTGTTATACAAATAAAGCTGCCTTGCCTTGATAATAACCCCCAATTAAAATGATTGTAATAATTTGTAATTTGTAATAACAGTGTCTGTTTAAAGTTTTTACAAACAATATTATCCTTAAGCAATGTGCCCATCAGTCTGTTTTTACATTGGTTTTCTGAGCATGCACCTCAATTTGGAGAAGTGTCTGAGCTCTAACTTGACAGAAAATGGGTAGATATAATAGCTTAGTGGATACACTTCGAATCACACAACTGCCCTGGGTTCCCACACCTGTCAGTCTCCCCCAGTCAGCTATGGAGGTTGGACAGAGAAAATTATTTTCAGTAATTACCACAAATCACCAGAACCAAACAGGCAGTCCGCGGTGACTGAGCAGAGATTTAATCATGTAATGACAACATACACCTGTCCACCCACAGGTTCAAAAAGCACAGATATATTTCTATGCTCAAATTTAGAGTATTACTGTAAATAAATCATTCCAGTCTCCACAGCACATCTATAGTTTATGGCTTCACGACGGACTTGTGGAATAATCAGACAAGCCTGTCAGTCATGATTAAAGCTTCTAAACACTAGAAGGCTGAGCGACATCTGTCTGACTCCCTGTCTCCTCGCCACTAATTAAAGACCAATTAGAAATTGTTCTTCCTATAATTACAGCGACATCCTCAGTAAATTCAGGTAAATTGCTTTATGCTTGTAGGATACTCCCTCCTGTCATTCAACCTGATTCAAAGCCAAGATTAATAAAATACTGCCCTGCTTTGTAGATGAAAGAAAAATAACAAAACAAGGTCATTTGAGTTTGGGCCAGGTCGAGAAAAATAGCTCTCCATGCTGCCTACTCAACAATGCTGTTGCCAGTAGCAACCTCTACTGACACACAGCAGTTACATTCACGCTGCATCCAAAATTGCAAACTATGCACTGCATCCCCAGAATGTGTGCTATCGTTCAACATGCTTCTGTGTGAACAAACATCAGTATGTATTTCTGAGGAACTGAGCTGCTGTTACCATGTCACTCCCTGAGAGCCTCCTTGCTGATTAGAGAACTGTAGCCATGGTAACCCATGCCAACCTTAGCTCCACTGGCATTTGCAATAGGGTCTGGCTATGAGTAATGCAAACGACCCAACTCGAGGGGCGGCACCAAGCATGCATTTAAAAAATATCACTGCATGCAATTGGATAACACTACGACCAATCAGAACAATACATGAGGTGATGTATACACTTAGCTACCAGCGGAGCTAGCTGGTAGATTAGGCTCTTGTCGTATCCGGTCGGCAAAACAGCAAAAACGTCCTTCTTGCAAAGGAAAGATTCGAGCGCCGTCTTCTGTTCCTCTTTTAGAGAAAAAGCCAAGTCTAACTCGTTCATTGTAGCGGCCAAAGCCGTTCAAACAGCTGGTGTTCATCCGTAGCCATCTTGCAATGTTGACTGACTGATTCCGGACTTTGTCGTCGCAGCGCTGTCGTCAGCTCAGTTTCATGGGCATAGGTAATGAGCATCATTACTGATTGCCAGAGTGACTCGCTGAGCAAATTCAAATTGGGCTCTTGCGAGAACTCTGGATTTCCAGGGTACTATCCCTCCTCATTTATGTCAAATGAAGTTACAAATGCTGCCCCCCTCATAAATGTTAGCAAGCTCCTTACAGGGCTCCAAATTGCGACCATTTAGTTGCATTTTGCCACCATTTTTTGAGCGATGATGGATCACCTGATGTGAGGGGGTGCAATGCCAGCTAGAGCATAGAGGCATGGGACAAGGGTTGACTTTATGCATCCTGTGATGATCTGACAAGTGTCATGAAGGGCTGTGTCGACCAGAAAAGCAGAGAGCTAAGGCGGTTGTGCGGACAGTAGATGGGTCAGCGCCCCACAGTTTACGCAAAATGTTGTTGCTTTGGTGTTCTGGAGGTGGAGCTTGAAGGAGAGTGTCCTGTCGAGTGTGACTCCGAGGTACACAGCGTGGGGGTGATTGGAAAGTTTGTGACCATCCCATGAGACACACAGTTCTTTTCCTGCATCTCGGTTTTTGAGATGGAAGCTGCATAGGTGACGGTGTCCCATAACATCAACAACCAACAAATCCAGGGTACCTTGCACGTTGTAGCTTGGCGTGGATTGTCCATGACCAAATGTCAATATGTGATGAGGGGAGAGTTTTGGATTGAAACTGGCTAAAAAGTGCCTCCAAAGAATCAACTCCTTTGGAAGTAGCATCACTCTATAGTCAATATTTGATCTATGAGTGGGGCATCACACTCATAGTTAATTGACACAAATAAGACATAGATAGGCCAAAAAGTAAACCAGCCTTTAAACGCAAAATATATGAGCATGAATTATTTATGCTGTCTTGTTCTTTATCAATATTCTGCCTACAAAACAGAGAAATGAATAATGGCAATTTGGCACACAGACTGAGTGGGACTAAATAAAGGTTGTCTGAATTTCTAGTCAAAGTGAGTGAAGTTTACGATATTGTGCTGCCACTTTCGATGGTAACGGCAGGCATACATGTCGGTAACCTTGATTAGAGTGAACTAGAGATGAATCACCCTCATGGATGAATCATACATAAATAATAGCCTACTTTAACTCATCATCTGCGATGACGAAGATACACAAAAATAGAAATGCGTGGCAAAAATAGCACAATATTTTAGAGGCCCCTAAAATTTCACGAATGATGTTTTTAGGGGAGGTCATATCTAAGTGGGGCAAGGCTCCCCCTGGCTCCCCTGTAGTTTGCACCCTGATTACAGCATGCATTCATAAGCATAAGCTGGAGGCAAACAGAGGAGAGCAGCTGCATCATTTTTCTTGTGCGTTGCAGTGGATTATCCAAATCCAAAGCATGAGAGATGTGGTAATTCCTCCGAGGCTCATCTGTGTGTCAGTCAAACTAGAGCGATATACAGTAAGTTAAGAGTTACCTTCCTGCTCTTGCTGATCTCGCTTGTGTGATAACAATTTGCTGCATATGTAATGAATTAGATAGTCCTCCTTTCTCCTTTGTTAGCTGCGTCTGTGTGAACACACTGACCAGTTATTTGTTTTTAATAAGCAAGGGTTCAGAGTGAAGAAATAAGTCCTGCTGTGAGACTATTTCAGTGTGCAAGTTTTCTGCATGAGAGAATACACTCCATTTCATCCAAGCCACTGACTGAGTTTCAATGGCATAAGAAGGAGTTGGCTCTTCAGCTGGTCTGGCAATTATTATTTACACAAATCTTATCAGAAGGAGTAGAGGAGTTGCAGCTGAGGAGTGTAAGATTTGCTTGGTATGAACTCTGACTCTGAGCAGATTTACCCATCGACATTTCCATAAGCTTCAGAGATTCAGAGACATGTTGGCATGATGGAATTCATGTTCACGTCGTTCTATATGGCTCGAGGCTTAACGTTTTCTCAATCCCGCAGTACAAACTGACCAATTTAAACTGGGAAGAAATATGCATGCACACGCTTACCCAATGCACCTAAGACCACTAAGATTACTTTTATTGTAAAGTCTTTACAAACTGATTGGGTTTAAATAATTCTCTGCTACTTCTTTTAAAAATATTACTTTGGGTTTTAGGTCAATCTGGGTTTGTAGACAACAAACTTTGCTGAGCAACTCTGAGCTCTTTGTGTATTCAAATGTCTAACAGAATTGCTGGTATTATTATGATGCGTATACATTTCTATAAACCAACTGAACATTATTCAGGAGGTGTTTCTGTTTTGTGACAGTACAAAATGCTTTCTTTATCACCTCAATGTTCTTCTCACCTTTTGGACATCAATCGCAGTTGGTTTCCACCCAGATGCTTTCCCTCAGCCTTTTCCACACTGTATTGATTTTTTGTTTTTGTGTTTCCCTGAGTCCCATCTGTTTTTGTAGTGCTTCAGTGTCATTTGTCAAGTTTTTGAAATCTGTTCTTCCCCCCTTACGGCATGACCAACTACACACACCCAGCTGAGCTGCATGGCTACTTTTAAGTAAATATGAAATACACAATACAAAATAACCAACTAGCTGCAGTTAGGTTACTTATTTTGCCACCGGATCTGTCAAGACAATACATTCCTCTCCTGACTGTGCTGGCAACAGTGGTGTAGTAGCAGTATGCCACAGAATGAAATGTCACTGTAAGCAGGAACATAATAATAAAAAGAATCATATTTTAAAATTCAGGGGAGCAGAAAGTTGGTTGACTTGTAAATGCCAGTGCAACACAAAAGTGTCAAAAGCTACAGTAAGTAGACTGCACTTGTATAGCACTTTTCTAGTCTCCTGACCACTCAAAGCGCTTTTACTCTACATTCACCCATTCACACACACACACAGTCACACACTGGTGGCCGAGGCAACCATACATGGCGCCACCTCCTACTCACTAACCATTCACATGCTCTCACACACTGATAGAACAGCCATCGGGAGCAATTTGAGATTCAGCATCTCGTGACAACTCTACAACTCTACGAGGGATGAATTTCTATATAACTCAGCCATTTACATTTTTGTAAGGCTTAAAGTTATACATATCTAAGGGCGAGGCAGCTTGAGTGACAGGCAGTCTGTGAGGTGTCACTACAGCCTATGAGTCAGATTCACCCCTTACTCCACCACAATCGGCGAAGCTGCAGGAGTGTTCCAACGGCTTCGCAACGTATGGTCGTCCAAAGCTATCACTACGGCCATCAAGCTACGTCTGTATATGTCAGTGGTCATCCCAACAGCGACCTACGCCTGCGAGACGTGGATGAGGACTGCCAGCATTACCAACATGTTGGATGTCTTCCACCGACGATGCCTCAGAACCATCTTGAGGATCTCATGGCGAGACCATATCGCCAACGATGAGGTGATGAGAGGGGCAGGGGTGGTGCTACTGTCTGACATGGTCTCTGACAGGAGAAGAAGAATGGCTGGACACTTGCTCCGACTGCCAAGTGAGAGACCAGTCACCTCTGGCTCCAAAAAACTGAGATGGCAATGAGCGAAATGCAAAACTCAAGGCTCCAAAACAGCAGTCCACAAACCAATGGGTGACGTCACAGTAGCTATGCAAATAATTGTGCACAGTCCATGATAAATGTGTCACACATCTCCTTAAGGTTCTTAAACTGTCCGTGGGGAATTATGTGATAAATCATCAATTATCATGTTAACCATAATAACATAAATGTCCTAAACTAGATGAGAAATGTCAAGCTGCTGTTGCCATAGCAACCAGCCCTGCTAGCGGTGCGACCACGATGACAGGACAATGGGCAAGTTCAAATTTTAAATGTTATATGTAAATAAGTGTCAGATGTGGCACCTGGGTGGCACAAAGGGAAATCATTTCCCATGCAGCTTAACTCATCTGTTGGGTTTTGTGCTTGGGTGCTTTGCAGGTGATCAGAAATTATTCTAACAGTGTGTAGAGGTCTCTGTCAAAGCACCACAAAATGTTTCTTTTAGGAGACTTTCTTTTTATTATTTGTAGAGCATGAGAGAGAAGACTAAGTTCTTTGGTATTTTCAGTGTTATTTGGCAGCTTTGATATGAATATACTGTACACACTGATAGTCATTTGGTTCTGTATTTTCTCTCTCATGTGCCTTGCATCACCAAACACCCTCCTTTCTGAGCTCTCTGCTTTAAATTCCATATGGTATTTCTGCTTCCCCGAGACACAATATGGGGTAGATGTTGAATCAATGAGTGTAAGACAGTAAGCAGCTCACAGCACACCTGCCCTGCAGATTTTGGTATTTTATAAATAATATATGAAGTGCAAAAATTGCTGAAGCGGTATTTTTATTGTTTGTTGAGTATCCACTCATCCTGAACATACCATCAGCCTCCAGAAGACGTTTGCTTGCTTTTGCACTCTGGAACAGAATATATATAGTTTTGGCTGTCCATATTTGGATGACAGGGTGGAGCTGGGGAGGAGCGAGGGATGGATCTTTTTCAGCTAATGCTAGCATGTGATATTTATTGGGATGCTAATTTGGCTAGCGTAAAACATTCATTTACTCATTCACTTCCGTAACCGCTTATCCTGTCACCAATTAACCTGCATGTCTTTGGACTGTGGGACGAAGCAGTAGACGGAGAAAACCCACGCTGCCATGGGGAGAACATGCAAACCCCGGGAATTGAACCCCCAACCCCTGGTTCAAACTAGGAACCCTCTTGCTGTGAGGCAACAATGGTAACCACTGCGCCACCGTGCAGCCTAGCTTAAAACAGAACAGCCAACTCTTTGGAGTCTTTTAAATCCTACAACCAAATGATAAACAAGACATTTTCAGGCAAGCAAACTGTTACAGTTAATCTTCATGAATTTAAAACACATTTTGAAAGGGTCAAAGGTCCAAGACAAAAGCACGGACAACACCCAAAAACAAGTTTGCCGCCATTCAAATATACACAGTGCCATGGATATGCGCTTGCTACACCTCTAACCTGATTGACAGGTTGCCATGGTTGCAAATTTTTAATCAAAAGGTTGCCTCAAAGCATACCCTGTTTTCTTGTGTATTTTACTTTAAATGGAAACATCATTTACAAAATTATTATCATGCCGTATTGGAGAAGACTTGAAAGTAGCAACAGAGACCACAAACTCATTAGAAAAATATTTACTGAGTTAATAAAACAAGAGAGAAGTAGCCATTTTCTCATAGGTTTGGACTCATTTATGCAACAGGTGGAGTCGCCCCCTGCAGGCCATTAGAAAGAACGCAGGTTTAAGGCACCTCCACATTGGCCTCAGTTTTCAGACTCAGAGGCTATGGCCGAGTCTTTTACATAGTCTATGGCTTATTATAGTTATGTTGGCTTATAGCAGCAACTATATGATAATCCCTTCATTGGTCAAATAATTTTTAAGCATAAGGGTTTCAACTCCTCAAATGTGAATGTCCCCTGCTCATCTATGTCACTGTGAAAGGCATATCTTTGGATTTTGGACTGTTGGTTGGACATCGAAGTACACTTCAAGATGTCACCTTGATTCTGGTAAAGTACAATAGGAATTTTATCACTGCTTTTGACATTTCATAGACTAAACTATTCATCAAGATCATGAAAAATAATCAGCAAACTAATCAAGAATGAATAAATGAAAAAAAACAACAAAAAAAACCAAAAAACGTTATTTGTATCTTTAAAATATGCCAAAGAGGTAACACTAGCTATATTATTCTGTTTGAATTTGCGAGTCCTGCTTGTTACTGGAATAGAGGGACACAGAGGAAAATGGTCTGTTATAATTTGTTGATCATAATGACAGAGGTCAGTGCTGAGACAGGAATAACACGAGGTCAGCGCTGAGGCAGAAATTATATCTATGCCCTTTTCTGTAATATAATTCATTATCAAACCAACACTGCTGCCACCTATGACGCAAAGGCACCGTCACCACTGACAACAAAGATGTAGTTCAAGCAGTGTGAGCTTTGCAACAAAGCAGCCGTTCAGGAAATATCTGATTGGTGAATCAAATGTTTTGATACTGGTGCGCTCGAAATGGGGAAACCCATGTCCACCGTTTACGGTAGATGAGGTGAGATGGAGCAATTTTCAATCTAGAGTGATGACTGGAAGAGTGAAAAACACAGTTTCCCAGAAGACGGATAAATCTGGGTTCATATTAAGTGAGCTGTGTCACTTGATTGAAAACTTGCCAAATCAAATAGTCTTAAAGGAATTCATTGCTGAGTTGAGGAGAATGTGCAACGCCGGGCAACATGACTGTGTGTGTGTAATTACTGTAGGTAGGAAGCATGAATTCTAATTATGGAGGTGGTGATTAAATCATGCAGAGTGGATGTAAGTAGGAGACGGTGTTGGAAAAAATTCAGCAGAGAATCCCCGTGCTGTACTGTCTTCAACAGGCTCTCTCTGTTTCTCTCAAACACACACACACACACACACACACACACACACACACACACACACACACACACACACACACACACACACACACACACAAACGATGAAGAGTTGTCATGGTAAATGGGTCCATGGTGAGCAATCAAATGATATTTACACCACACTAAATACAGGCCAAGAGGATATGAGTGTGTGTTATGGTTAACAGTATTCGACAGGGGATAGTGTTGATTTCATCTGTCCACACACACACACACACACACACACACACACACACACACACACACACACACACACACACACACACTCAACAAAGTGCATGTAGCGTGAGAAAGGCGCTGCAGGGTCCCTGTGTTTTGGAGGACACTCAGAGTACACAGAGCAGATCTCAGGAGAGACGTCTTCAGTAAACTCAGTCTGTGGCTCGTAATTAAGTGGGATTTACACAGTGTCGGACAGAGGCCAGCAGAACAAGCAGGCAGATAAAAGTGTTGAGTGCTTTGTTTTACTTACAGTAAATTCATGCCTGTGTGTTTCATTTAAAGGAAATGCTGCGTCATTTTTGTTTTAGCTGTATTTGGATTATCCTCTTAACCTTACTGAATGGTATTTTGCTTTAATGTGAAGACAAAGCAGCAACAACAAAGCATGAATATTAAGCACCTCATTCTGAGTGCGACTGGTAATGACTCATCCTCTTTCGAAACTAAAGTTGTCGGTCCACAAATTAATTTCAGAATTCTCTTTGGTTTGTTTTCAAATCACTGCGTGTCCTTCCTCCTGGCTATATTTTCAAACCTCGGACCCACTTCAGCGTTGTTAAGCCCCTGAGATCCATCAAACAAGCACTGATCGTCATCCCAAGGTCTTAGCTGTAAAAATGTGCAGTATGAAGGCTTCTTTTTCGACAGCGACACCGAGACAATAGGACCGTCTAATTATCAGACTCTATTCTGTCTTTGATGAATCGCCTGAAAACACTTTCGCTGACTTTTGTATGGATTGATCTTCCTTCTTTCCTGCAGCCTCAGGTTTCAAAAAAATGAACATTTTGAAAAGCTCACACTGATGTTTACGATCCCCATCCTTCTCACTGGTTGGTTTTAATGCTGATGATAATAATCCTTTTTTTAAAACCACAAAACCAATGATGAGTTGTTGACATTGTACTTTGTCCATACATTGAAGACATTCAGGCAGTGAGGAGTTAAGTACTCCCCCTGCCCCCCTGTCTCTGTGTTTGTGTCTGCATGTTTACATGGGAGATTCCTGTCTGTGGGGCCCTTTCCTGGGAGATTACCATTTTTTGTAATGAGAGTTTTGTAGTGATGTGATGTTACAAACATGACAATAACATCTGATAGACACACAGTTTTGTTTTTAGGGTCTTCCTGTTGAGAGTGCCATTTCAACCCGGTCTCAGTCCAGAATCGAAGCGAGGGCAGTGACGTGTGGCGTCAGACACCAATGAGAGATCCATCCTTTAACGTTGGCAGGATACACGCTGTTACAGTTTGAAGGTGCTTGGCAGCATCAGAGGGAATGTTACGGGACAGGAATGAAAATTGAGGTGGCGAAAGTCCAAGTGAGGCAGGCGGGAGGGGTGTTGGATGGGCCCAACAAACACCGACTTTGGTGTTCACATCCCGGAAAATTATAAAGCGAAATCCTGTTCTTTTTTCCTAAACCCAATCACGTGTGTTTGTTGTTGAAGGACAAAAAAGTCAATTCACGGTGTTGTATCAGAGTAGTGAGTTTATTTTGAAAGAGACTGTATGTAAACGGTAAATTTCCTGTGAAAACAGAAGTGTATTTTGAAAGAAGACAATGTGTAACAGGCGGAACTTTACATGGTGTCCCAGGACACCCAGGGTACCTTGTGCGTCTTATTTGGATGTGACCAAACGTCAATATGTGATGAGGTCGGAGTGAGAATATTTTGGTCATTTGGTCTCGATTTTTTTTCTTAGGGAGGGCAAGAATGTGTCAGACTTTGAAAACCACTGACCTAATATCACATGGATAGAAAGAGTACTACAATATGTTTTCTTAACTTCATCATTAGTCAAGTATGATGATAATAGAGAGCTGAATTGTTATGACAGTGACGAGAAAATGCTGTTTACTATTTGGACGGGATTAGTTTTACATAAGGATGTGGACTAATGTCAGTTTACCTCAGGATGTCTGATATAAATGTCCAATTCGCACGGGACAAGAAATCTCTACCAGAGATGGGAGTGGTAACTCGGTTTGTGCCCTGGCGTCACCTCCCTGTCGGCATGTGCGTGCTATGTTCCTGTAAGCATCAGCTGAAGGATAATAATAATTAATGATTAGCCAATATGAAATATTGCCCATGATCAGGATTGTGTGCACACAACGATTAGCATGGATTTATATTAGGCCTACCTAACACAACCAGAGGTGTCGTGGCTCTGAAAAGTGCTTTCTTCTCGACCTTTTTGATTGGTTTCCCACGCAGGGCTATGCGATCATTAGAAGAATGTCCACTACGACTGCCGATAACACTGAATGCTTCTTCAAGCGACTCCATCATTGAAAAAATGTGGAAAACTAGTTGCAAATGCGGAAAAATGGTTGTAAACAGGATGTGACGAAATATTTACATACTTTTTTACAGCGGATCGCGTTCGCACGGGATTAATATTATCCGAGGTATTTTCTCCGGACCGTTTTATAGAAGGTAAAAGTCGCCGTAATTTTTTTCTGACATTATCTGTAATGATTTCAGACATGGCGCGTTTGAAGGGGACTAAAATCCCTGGTAATAATTACTTTACCCCACATCTCCACGTTAAACTAATCCCATCCAAATAGGGTTTAATTGTGGAGACACAGGGACACCTTTATATATAGTAGAGTATAGTATGGAGAAGAACGTTTGTAGGGGGGGGACTAAACGGGCTGAAAAAGAGGAAGAGGGGAAACAGAGCAGAATCTAACTGTGAACTCTAAATGCATGCTCATGGACCAAGAGAGTTCCTGCTGCCTAGACGTGGATGCAGGTGCTCCACACTTCAATGGTTGTTTGGCAAGTCAGTTCATTTATTTGTAGGTATTTAGTGTAATTTTACCTGATGGATGGGTACAGTGATGCTCTTCAGTTCACTGCAAACACCAAATTGCCTCATTCTTACAGGTGGGTGTTGATGTCTATAATCAGTGTAGCCAGCCACAGTTGTTTTCATTTCTTGGTTTGAACAGCAAGCACGCACCATCTTAAAAATCTTTAGAAAAGAGAAGTTTCGTTTCAGTCAGATTGTGCAAGAGCAGTTTCTGATCTGTACAGCTGACCTGCGGTGTAATACAGCGCATGGCACAGTTGGCCGTTTTGCGTAGGACTATAGAAGTTAGATGGTTGAGAAAATGAAATGCCAGAGGACAGGGCTGTTTGACGGGAAGGTGAAGCGATGAAAATATTGTAACTGTAGCGTCAAACGAGATTGATTTTTTTGGTAGGCCTTCGTTAAGTGTCTAAAAGACATTTTGCTGCTAACCCTAATCCATAGTGATGCATAGCTGAGATTCTAGGGTGCAGGTCCTGTCTTGTTAAAAAAGACCAAAATATTCCTTTCAGGCAAAAAGAGAGCGGTTTTCGCACATGTTAGTGCAACATACACAATGCTGAGTTTCTAGGCAGTACAGTGATTGTAAAGTCTCTCCTGTGTGTTGTTGCACTCACCCTTCTTACCATCATTCTGTGAGTCTCGTGCACCGCAAAGTCCTCAACAGACTGCTCCAGGTTCAGCTTCTCTGCTCATTTATTCTCAAAGCATCACACTGCACTCCTTAAGTTTTCAAACATTTTGAGCTGGACGAGGCTCTGCAGTCACAGTTACCACAGGGATTCTTATCCAAAACAGCAGAAAGTCCTCCTCCTTATTCCTGAGGGTAGAAGATCCAAAGCACATTTATAAAGCCCCTGAAACAACATGAGCATATTAAATAGATGGTTATTGGACCACATTCATAAAGACCTTTGCTAGTATTAATCACCACTCAAAGCACTTTCCCAACAGGCACCATTCACACACATACGGCAGTCGAGTCTACCATACAAGTTTCCACCTGCTCATCAGTTAAGCATTCACACGCTCTCACACACCGATGGCACATTTCGGGAACAATTTTGCTTTTTAGTATCTTGTCACACATTTTGACATGAGGACCGCAAGGGCCAGGTAGATGGCAGCTTTACCTCCGGAGCCACAGCTGCCACAGATTTAGCAAATGTAGTGTTTTAGCTTCACCCAGCATGCACCTGACTGTTGGCAAATCGTGGGTGCGTTTGATTTGGGCCACTTATCGTCCTTTGCGGGTGGTGATATGGCTCCTGTCTCAGCTGTCTCTCACACACTCACAACGTGGCTAAGCATGCTTGATGCATGATACAAAATACTGAAAGGGATACTTTGCAGATTTTCAACCAGCTTTGTAGCACAGTAGTGTGCAAATGAGCTGTGGTAAACTTCCCTCCATCTGACCAGAACCCAGGGTTATGTACTTTCGCATGCAGTAAGAACACAATCAGGACATACTACTGTCTCATAACATTACACCCTTTTGCTGTCATATTCGTTACCATGGAAATAAAACAAACGCCACTTACTGAGCTCGCCAGAAACGGAGATCAACTCCGCTCTGCTGTTGTTACTTTGCACTTTGCACAGATTGTAGATTCTAACATATTAAATTTGTGACGGTGAAATTACGTCTGCAGTTCTGTGTCACTGTTATTTTTATAGCTATGTCCCATTGTTGTCTTGTTCACTTAAACAATCAATATTTTTATTATTACTGTTCGACTGGTCATCAGTTGCTGGAATGCGCTGTCATCTGTCATTGTGACTTCTGACAGCTATCAATCAGCTGTCATCTGTTTGCGGCTCAGTCAATGTCACGCGTCCCCCGCTGCGCAGAGGATTGTGGGTGGGAACAGCTAGAAAAGCATGCTGGCTTGCAGACTGCAAAATCCAAGTAGATGTAGAACATCCTGGTGTTTTTGGCATACTGCATTTGACATATACTAAGTACAGGGACATAGTAAAACTTTTTCTGGCCATACTATATAGTATGGTAGTATGGATGTTGGAACGCACAGTAGATCTGGGATCTCTAGGATGAGAATGTCAGGGTAAGCCAATCAGTGGCAGAGTAAGGCAGGCCATTCCTTTGCTATCATAGGATTTGCAAATTCACTTCCTGATACTATAGATTGTACTACTGAAGCAGATTGGGAGAGAAACCTGCCCCTTCTTTCTCAGATTGAAACTCAGATGGAAGAGTAAAACTAGGCAGTGCTGATCAAATATAAACCAAGATTCTGCCACTGTATTGCCTATTTCTTGCCTAAAATGTCTTCAGAAACATATTTTAGTGCACTGTTTGGCTGTAATACGAGAGTTTCTAGCCATAAAGTGTCATACTTTGTCCTGTATTGTAAAAGCAGAGGTTGAAAATACTGAGATCAAATTGTAAAACGAGGCAGATTCTGTTACTGTGTTGTCTATTTGTTGCCTAAAATGTATTGAGAAACATATTTTATTTATTTTTATTTATTTATTTAACCCACATTTAACAAGGTTTGTTCCGCTGAGATCAACAGTCTCTTTTACAAGTGAGACCAGGCCAAGACAGCTCACACCCAAACAACCACAAAATAAAAACCATAAAACATACACAGTAACATGTGGCAATATAAGAACACCATACGCACAATGACAACACCACTCATTCATCCCTGTACTAATGAGAGCTTACCATTTAACTGCAGCTTGAGATCCTTTGTTATCAGCTGGTCGCCATTTTGTTTCCTCTGGTAAACCTGCCTGGGAGCTGGTTATTGATCAGGTGTGGCAGAGTGCATTGTGGTAGTTGTAGTTTTCCTACCCTCCTCTGTCATCTCTGGTCATGTTGCATCAATTTCAAAAGGTTTTGCATCTTCCCTCTGCATAGGCAGCCCAGTTTTATTAAAGTACCTTCTTTTTTTGTTATTTTAAGTATAATTTGCTGATTTTTAATAATACTTACAGCACTATGGAAGAAAATAAATGATATGAGAGAAAAAAAAATATTTGAGAGAAATAGTTTTCACACTGATAGCAAAAAATAATAATATTTGAGACTAAATAAAGTTTTGAGAGGAAGTATTTTTTTTAAGTAGTTTTTTTTACTCTCAAATATTATTTTTTGCTATCAGTGTGAAAACATTTTCTCTCAAAAAAATGTTTCTCTCAAAACATTTTTCTTCTCTCTCAAAACCTAAGTCTTTGCTCTCCTGTCAGGATTTTGGTTTCGCTGTGAAAATAATGTCATGTCATAGGCCACATTCCTATTGGCCAGTCTCAACTGAGTTGACAGCCAGGTGAGGATCGTCTTGGGAGTCGAATTCAACTGAATCATTCATCCACCATGGTTTTGTTTTGACAGAGAGAAGAAAAATGTTTTGAGAGAAACATTTTTTTGAGAGAGAGAAAATGTTTTCACACTGATAGCAAAAAAATAATATTTGAGAGTAAAAAAAAGTTTTTTGAGAGAGTTTTTTTTTCTCGGAAATCATTTTTTAAATCTCAAATTTTTTTTTAAAGTACTTTCTCTCAAAAAATTTTTTAGACTCAAATATTATTATTTTTTGCTATCAGTGTGAAAACTTTTTCTCTCAAATTTTTTTTTTCTCTCATATCATTTATTTTCTCGCATGTAGCAAAGACACAAATATAGCTCCACACCAGCCCACACTCAAAAAAAGACTTTATTTTAATAATGAGAGTAAATGTATCTGTCACCTCCACCCCTGCCTAATCACTCATTGGTATATTTAGCCCACCAGCTCACCCGCTTTGACAGATCATCTGTTATGATTCAGCCTGAGCATTCCAGCCTTTGTCTGCGCCTGCTTGTCATGACCCCTGCCTGCTCTCAGTTTCGGTCTTCTCCTCTTTTAGACCAGTTTGATCCAGTTTATCTGTTGGAAACCTGTTTTGCCTGTTGCAAAATCTTACCTGCTTTGTCTCTGTGTCCTGCCTCCGAGTCCTCACAGCTGTTATCGCATACAAAATATCTAGGGTAAATTTAAAAACCGTATGAGATCCCAAACAGCTCAAATGCAGTGTTAAAAGGGCTTAAACCCCCCCTTGAGGGGAACGTTTTTTTCTCAGTGTAATTTTCTTCTTAGTTAAGCTGTTCCCTACAGCATCAGTGCTGTAACCTCTTCACGTTACACACCCAGACAGGCTTGATCTCTGCTGCAGTTATGGAACAGGATCCCCTTATAGGAGAGGACACATGCAGCCTGCCGTGAGAATCTGTGCAGAATACTGATTTATAGCCGTTTTAACTGCACAGATGAATTAAAACGAGGAGTCTAATGCTGATTTTCTTTGAATCACAATGATCTCTCTTAACTGTAAAGCATGTTGCACTCATAGTGACCCCATAATGTGTGGTCCCACATAGGAAATACCTGATGGGATCCTTTTGGAATGATATGTGCTCATCCTGCTGCTGTTGCATTTATTCAATTGAAAAAAAATCTTCTGATGGTTTATTCTATTAAATGTTATTATAAATGACAGCTACAAAAAATTTCCCAGGATTGATTATGATGTCTAATGTAACAATCTTTTCGTAGCCTGACATCATGATGTTCTCTTATAAGAGTTAATTCATTATGCTACTAAACACCCCCTAATTGGAAAAATAGCCCATTTACATATAAAGTAGACTTTTAGTATTCATGCTTTGTTAATGCATCCACAGAAGCATGTCAAGAAATGACTATTATCATCTTCGTTTTAAATTTATTACTTCAATAAACTTCTTGTTTTGTGCTTACAACCACATTATACCACATTACAATGTATGTGCTGGTCGGGAAGTAAACGCCTCACAGGGGCAGTTAGAGTTATTTATAACTTGTGCTCCCTGATTTGATAAAAGTTTCAGGCTGCAGTGAATCACCAACACATTCCCTGCAGTGTAATTTACAGAGTGTACAGATTCACTGCATGTCTCCAAATACCAAAATTCGAGGACTACATCACCTGTGAGGTGGCAAGCACTGATTTAATCTAGATAGCAAATCTCATACCTTGGTATCTCGGTGTCTGAGGGAACTCCATAGTGTGTTTTTTATTGCAGAGTTCTGTGAGCAGAAAGAAAAATCATGTTGAATGTAAAAGAGAGGGCTACGTCATGTTTCTGATGTTACACCAGAAGAGTTTTTTTTCCTCTAAACGCTCATGTGTGATCAGTGCATAATAACTTTATGTTGGTGTTTTCTTCTCACTGGATTTGAGCCTCGTATGCTCCTCCTCCTTTTTCATTTTTTGCAGTACCTAAATTAAAAACGGGCAAAGAGGAATGTTCAACTTTCATCTATATCTCTTGACCGATTAAAAACATTCTCCATATTTATCCACTCAGGCGGAGAGAGCACAGCATGTAATTCAACTGTTTCTTTTGGACCCAGTAATAAGACTGTTGGTCAAAGGGCATGGGAGTGTCCTTTCATTATACCTTTAACTGTGTTCCTATATGTCATGATTTCCAAGTGGATAGCCATTTTTGAAAATATGACATTTGTAATTCTTGGCATGTTTTTATTCTGTCAGACTCTTGTGAGTCACCGTATCCCGGGAAAACTTCAAACCAGAATGAGTTTCAAGACGACCATGATGTTAACCTGACCTTGAAATTAGATTATTTGCATAGTCTCACTCAATTCGCAAAACCCCCGGGGCGCATATTAAAGGCCCAGTGTGTAGAATTTAGGGGTATCTGTTGGCAGAAATTGCATATAGTGTTAAACAACTACATTTTCATTGGTGTATAATAGGGCTGCCCCCTAACAGTAGACCGAATGTTAGTTGATGAAAGGTCACTAGTCGGCAAGATTTCATTGGTCGCTTAGTCACAGAAAAAACAAAACAAACAAAAAAACAACAATGTGAAACTCTATTAAGAGCTGCACCTTGTCAAAGTAAACCAAAACCTACATGACTGGACCATGTGGGAATATAATTTGAATGGACAGACACAGGAAGTGGCCACACTCAGCAGTCACAAACCATGGATGCCCATTAGCCACCTAGCACAATCATTACTGCTTTGCCTACAGCGTCATTAACAGGCAGCTCGCTCAGTGTGTGACGTGCACTTGTAGATAAAATATAGGCCTATATTAATGAAGGTTCATTAGTACGGCTTTGTATTTCTCTGTAATGTAGCACAGTGTTAACAATGTTACTGATACTATTCTTTCTCATACCTTCAACTCCCAAAACGCCCAAAATATAGAATTGAAGAATTAAATTAATATCTTAAACATGCGGGCGACTAGTCGACTAATGGCCCTAAATGACGATTATTGATCGACTAGGAAAATTCTTAGTCGGAGGCAGCACTAGTATATAATCACTTAAAACTAAGAATCCTTGTGTTTTTGTTACCACAAATGAGCCACGTGTATCTACGTATGGAGTGGATCCTCCCCCATGGAGTCCACCATATTGTTTCTACTGTAGCCTGGAACAGACAAATCTAACCCTAGCTCTTGATAGACCCATTCACGTTTTTGCATCTGCAATCCTAGCTCTCGTACATGGGAGAAGTTGATCAGTTCTGCAATCTCACCACTAGATGCCACTAAATCCTACACATCAGGCCTTTAAACGCCCTATGCGAAAATAAAAAACTTACCTGGCCTTCAAAACTATGGGCATCTAACTGTGCAAAATATTCTTTTAAGAAAAATCTGAATCAATTTTTGCAAACTGCAGTGCACTCTGAGATTTTCATGAAACACATTAAAATGCAAAGAGAGTTCACATTGCCGTCGGTGTATCAGGCAGTCAACAAGACACCAAAGCAAACTTTAACAAGACAACATAAATCAACATTTCAAATGACTATCTGCTGAGCAGTGCCTGACAGCACTGTTTCCCTCACGGCCACAAGTTATTCTGTCTTAAAACCAACACAACAAAACACTCACAGGACTCGTGTTCACCGCTCATGGCAGTTAGTTGCTAAGCTGGTGCTGCAAATTTTCTGTTGTTCCCTTGCCATTTTGCCTCACTACCTCTCCCTGTATTGTTTGAGCAGGTAGGTTTCTATAATTACATGGCCGGTTTCCAGCAAACAGATGGTGTCCCACCTGTGCATCTCTGACTGTCCAGTCTGCTCTCTCAGGAGAGAGATACCTCTGATAGTAGTGTGTGTGTGTGTAGAGCAGATGGTGATGATCTATGATCTACCACACACACACACACACACACACACACACACACCTGTTGCATTGTATCAGTCATGTAAATAGTACTGTCTCTAATGTCCCACATACACACTGATGGTTGCCATTTAAGGTTCTGGAGTGCCAGTTGGGAGCAATTCGGGAATTCCTTCGCACACCTGAGCCGCAGGTCATTTTTTCCCATCACTGAGGTTGCTTTCAGGCCAGCCATGTGCAGAAGAAGCATCCTGGCATGCTTACAATCCAATCCTGGACAGACTGCCAGCAGGTACTGACTTCCTGGGGTTCCACACAATCCCTGTCTGAGCAACAATAGGTGATGTGGAGATTTGGTCCAAACACCAGAGGCCTTTAGGAAAAATGCTGTGTTTCTTTTGGATGTGGCTCATTCATCTAAAGCTCTGTATTGTATTTGTCCCACTCTGTCTTTGCGGCCACATACAGTGAACACATTTGGAGAAGGTGCTACTCTGCTCCCTCAGGCCTGCAGTGTTGCAAATGTTTAGTATTGATGCTTTTTGTAGATGTGAACAGAAATAAATGTTTCAGATGCTATAAACAATATATTTCCAATCTCTCTCACTTTTTTTTTGTAATGAAATAACTTATAAATGTACCAGGGTCTAATCCCTTATTGCGCCAAGTCCCTGTCAGTGTCTCTGAAATACTAAAATGTCTGAACAGGAATCATCAAAATGACTCCAAACCTACCAACCAAGCAGAGCAATTGGCATCTGCCTTGATGTTAATTTGTATGAATAATTCTGACTATTTGTATTTCCACATGTTCATAACAGTCCTCCCCAGTTTGGCCTGAGAATGAGAGAATATCTGTGTATCAGTGTAGCTCACTGCTAATTTTTCAAAGCTTATCATTCCAAGTGCTTCAGATTCTCCCCTGTGTGCGTGCTGGTACTCTGGTCTCTCTCAGGTCCAGTGCCATGGCCTCTAGCACTCTTAAACAAACAGAATAATCTCATAACATGCCAATACAAACTGACAATCATAATACCATTTGCATTCCACTGCTGCCCCAATAACTGTGTCCTTATTTGACACTGTTGTTTTCAACAGTCCAGTCAACAGAAGAAAATGTTGGCATTGTATGTTTCTGCAAAACACAAATATATTATATTTGTATGTTTTGACTTATACTGATGTTTCTAAAGCAATGTAGCTGTGAATACATGTACATGAGCTGACTTTGTCATCAGCAGGTGGAGGGGATGGTGGATAGTGTGACACCGGTGGGACGGCTGCCAACCTGCAGACCTCTGCAGACCACTGTTTGAGACCAGCAAACAACAAAAGCAAATGTTTTTTTGTTTGCAAGGTATTGGCAGCTTTTCCAGACGTGATTGTGGCACCAAAACTGAGTATTTTAAGCCGTTCGTTTTTAAACATCTTAAAGGGTAACTTCAGTATTTTTTAACCTAGATCCTGTTTTCCCATTTTTTTTTAATCTAAGTGACTAGTGTGAACAATTTTAGAAACTGTTCCAGTATTGACCAAGACAGCTGCAGCACACAGTCTCAAAACAGGCTACAGTGCCACCAACTGGGGCAACTGAGCACCGTCTATTTACATCCAATAAAACTTCTTGTTTTTGCCACTGACAGGCTCAGATTTTTATTCTAAGTGTCTGACAACACTATGGAAAAGATCCCTCCAGAGATAGACCTATTTATAAAAGAGTAAGATCCTCTTTGTTTAACCAGAAACAGCTCCAAAATCGCTATGGCCAAACCCAGCAAACTCCATTTAACTAAACAGCAGTTTAAGCATGTGCAGAGCCAGTGTATTTTCACATCTAACTAGGTAAATGGAGGGTTTATATCAACCAAACTAGAGTTGGTGATTTTTGTAACTGTGAAGTAGACACACCAAGATGGCCTTTGTGAGTTTTATTTTGCTTCTATCGACTTTGAATGAAGGATGTTTTACAATGATAAGACTACAGTTTTTTTTAAATGGAGTGTAGTTGGTTTGATGGTAGAAATTTTGGGGCTGTTTCTGGTTCAACAAAAATGATCTTACTCTTTCACATAAAGGTCTGTCTTTGTACTGATCATGTCCATAGTGTTGTCAGACTATTAATATAATATTCTGAGCCAATATGGGCACTTTTAATAAATGGTGTACAATTGCCCCAGTTGACTACATTGCAGCCTGTTTTGCCACTGCCGTCTGCAGCAGTCTCGCTCAAAACTGGACCAATTTAAAAACTCGTTGTCCCCATGAGTCACTTAAACAAAAAAAAAAAAAAACAAACATGGGAAATTAGGGTCCAGGCTGAAAAATACTGAAGTTGCCCTTTAACTCCAGAGTTTTAAGTCACAAAAATTCACATATCCTTTACTTATCTGGATGTACAAGTTTTGGTGCTTTCATCTTTAAATAAATATGCGAGACCTCGCTTGCAATGATGAAAGCAAAAATGGAAATTGCTGCGCCGTCAAAGCCACAGAGGAAAACATTCTTATGATAAAAACTGGTAATGTTATAATGACACGGGTCCTTCAGTTGGAGATAGGTGCCTCTCTGTAATGGCATTAATTAAGCGTTGGTAAAGTGTGATAAACGCATCCATCTCCACACTGTTAAAACAAAGCAGTGAATGCAACTAATTTCCGCCGTCTGATAAGAGAGCTCTTTGAAGCACGGTTACAAGGTGTAAATCAACACTTTTGAATGCAGAGAGGATGAGAGGCATGTGATGCACTGCTGCTTTGCCGTGAGACTTGAGTTTGACCGTGAAGCAAAGAGGCTTCAATTTGCAGCAAAAAGGTGCTTGCCATGTTATACAAGGACACCCACAGAATTTTCACAAATAAAACCAAAATGCAGTGCAGCCATGCTGGCCAAATGTCTTCCTGAGTGGAAAATGTGGCAAACCGAGAAGCAGTATGAGAAACTTCTGACCCTTTGACCTTTTTCTTTTGAGCTTTTGAACAGTCATGTATGAAGTGATATCTAAACACGACATGACTCGTGGCCGACTGAATCCCAGCGCTCTGCGGAGGACTGATAAGATGGCACACAGTCAAAGTCTAGGGCAGATTACCATATTGAGAGTCTGAGGGGAGAGAGGGAGAGACAGAGAGAGAGAGAGTGTGTGTTTGAGTTGTGTGTGTGAGAGTGTGTGTGAAGTGTAAATGTGCAAATATCTGGGTTAGCACCATAACAAATGGAACCCGAAATATGCGTAGGCAACAGAATGCCCCTCCCTCTCCTCTTTGTCAGCCTGCAACATCATTTCAAACATTTGAAGCCACACGCAGAATCAGCTAAATCCCTCAAAAGATTGTTTACTCTTAACACATTGACGACAGACTCTTTGACAGGTCACTTCGGATGAAATAGCTTATTCAAGAAAATGTAGGGATAAAGGCTGAGAATGTACATCACCAGAGTACAATATCACAGGAAATACCAGACATTTTGATGGAGGTTAAAAACCTCTGGGGTGAGTGGAGTACAGCTGAAGAGCAGGTTGTGTATGATACAGGCTTTTTTTCTTTTGTGATAGCACACAACTGAAGATCACAGAAAAGTTTAACTGCACAGAGTGGCGAGACTGCTCTCATCATTACTGCAGCAGCACTGCACATTCATTTCCCATAACCGTTTATCCTGTTAGGGGTTGTAGGGGGAGGGGCTGGAGCTTATGCCAGCTGACATTGGGCGAGAGGCGGGGTACAAACTAGACAGGTCGCCAGACTATCACAGGGCTGAGACATAGAGACAGACACCCATTCATGCTCACATTGACACCTATGGGCAATCACCAATTACCCTAACCTGCATGTCTTTGGACTGTGGGAGGAAGCTTTATGTTACCAAAATGAGCCCATTTGTAAGATACGCTGAGTGAACACGAGAGCTCAACGTGAGCATTTCAACAGTCTGTGTAAGTCATTCAATCTCATGCATTCTGCAAGGCTGAGCAGCCACACACAAAAAAGGAAAAAGACCTCAAGGGTGCACTAAGTGGTTTGTTGTTTTGGTCCTCAGCACAATCGATATGAAACTGAACAATGGCTCTGAGGTTAAAGTGCTGACTTTAATCTTTAATTTGTAGGCTACAGGTCAACATCGGATTGACAGTGGAGCACTTTTCTGTGTAATGTGCACTTTTCTGTGTAATGGGGAAGATATTGCTTGATTTGGAAGCTTTTTGCCTTTAGTCTGGTCTTCAGCAAGTTAAACACAAACCATAAAGTTGGTGAAAATGTAGAAGGGGCAACACAGTTAATCCAATATGGACTTGAACACCATTAAAACACATTAAAGCAGAGAGTCAGAATTCAAGTGGCTGTAACTGAATATATATATATATATATATATATATATGTATATGAAATCACAAAGTGAAAAGCTCCAATTGATGACCGTACAAAGAACAGACCTTTCGCTAAGCCTCGCCCCTTTGTGATGGTCCGACAAGCTGTCGGAGTAAGCATGGAGCCCACACTGTAACTAACTGCACTCCCTGAAGAAATATTATCATATTTTTGGTAAAATGAAACTGCAATTCCAGAGAGAAGCAGACAGAGGGGTCTACAGTCTGTGTTTGAAGGATAAACGGTGTTTGGCTTCGCCCCCATGCTGCTGCCAGCCCCCAGACTTCCACCGCCGGATGGGCAGGGATCTCCGGGGGGGAAGTCAAACAACTTTAATCTGCACACAATGTGATGACACACAGCTGGTTGGATATCAGCAAAGTTTCCCTGCTTCCCTTCACTGGTTCCTGTACAGCAGGGTCGGCCTTTGTTTCACTGTTATAATCATTAACAGCAAAAGCAGCATGTGTATACATTCAGTAGGCTATATCTTCAGTAGCTAGCTAGCTAACCCTACACTTTTCAAGGTTTGAATTTTGTTTTGGAACAGGGAAGAAACGTCGCTGCGTCCAGGGGCGGGACTTAGCGAAGGGTCTCTATCAGCTGAATCTGCAGGTAACATGTTTTTGACAGGCATATAAGTATTCTGTTCACAGCTTGTTTCTGCTGCACCCAGGTGGCCATAAAAATCAGTTAATGGAAGTTTAAGTCATAGACTGCAATGCATGTTTGTTTTTCTGGCCATTGCCACCTTGTTTTTTTGGAGCCATTAGTGAGCACATTTGGATGAGAGGGTGGAGCTGTGGAGGAGCGATGGGTCGATCTGACTCATATACTCTGGTGACGCCTTGCAGACACACTCAAAGCTGCCATGCTCTTAATTATGCCTAATTTCAAGTCTTAATTAACATTAAAATGGGAGACTTAGAAAAAAAATCTCCCCACGCACAGTTGTCATGAACAGAAAAATTAGATATAGAGACCAAAACCTTGTTTTGTACCAGGCTGTAAACATGTTTACTTCGCTGTAAAGCTGGGCATTTTAACATGGGGGTCCACTGGGATAGACTTGTTTCTGGAGCAAGTCTCAAGTGGCCATTTAAGGAACTACAGTTTTTGGCACCTCCGCCCCGGCTTTATTTTGCAGCCCTGGAGGCTGCTGCTTGGCTCACGTTATAAATTCAGAAAATAATCAGTCAGTATAAGGATCAGTGAAATGATTAAACACTCTAATAAAGAACATTACCACTGCCATACTGTAACCTACCATTAGTGACCTTTAACTACAATCCAACCCATACATCATCTGAAGCATACTTGTTTTTCACAGGCTCATGCTCTTTGCTATCAAAGACCCTCTCCTGTATGTTGTGGCCCATGACTGCAGATTCAGCCCTCTCACACAGAGGAGCAGGTGTGCTGGATGAGGTTGTAGCTTTTTTTTAATAAATCCAATAATGAGGATGTGCTCTGACAGCTGAGCAGACTCGGCGTGACTTGAAGCAGAAGTGCTGCTACCCACAGTCAGAGCTCTGACTGTACTTTATATTAAACCAGGTTTGCTAATATCTAATATCTTGTGTGCTTTGCAGCCAAACAGGGTGGCTGGCTTCATGGGCGGTCAGTATGCCATTCACACATATTGCGGTAAGAAAGATAAAAAAAAACTGGCACTGAACTTCATCCAGAGTTTTGGGATATGATCCAATATTGACGTTCTCAGGCCAAATTTTACATTTTTGCTGCACTCATTTGATCCAAGAATAGCAACACTGTCTCCATTCTTCATCCCTCCAGTAATTTCCTTTTCTGGTATAATCAGCATTAGAGTCTAATGAACTGCTGTGACACACATCCTGCTGAATATATCTCTAATATGGATCTAAACTTTTAGCCTAATTTTCAGCACCAAATTTAAGAAGAAGATTCAGATGGAGTGCAACAAATGCAAAAGAGGTAACAGAACTTTTGTGAGACACCCTCTGGTGTAATCATGGACCTTAGTTGGCCGGCTCTGTGGTGCTCTGCTGTTTTGTGCATTGCTATGAAAACCACTGTAGTTTCACTGAAGTACGTACGTCTTCAGATCCTGGCCTCTCTCTCAGCAGGATTTGGGAAAAACTGAATTTATCTTTAGTAGATTCGACTGCTGTAACGGTGTCTTTAGGGTCTGTCTAAAAGATCAATCAGACAGCTGCTGACTCAGAACGCTGCTGCTCGAGCGTGAATCATATCACTTCATGTTTGAGGTCTTTATACGAGCAGCCTGTCTGTCAGAGGGTTGATTTTGAAATATGTACAACTGTTGGTTTATTAAGAATTAAATGGTTTAGGGCCAAAATATATTTCGGATTTTCTGCCATATTATGAACCAGTCTGACCTCTCAGTTCATCTGGGACATGTCTGCTTTGTGTCGATGTAAACGTGTAAACATGGAGAAGCAGCGTTCAGCTTTTATGCACTGTATATCTGGAACAAACTGCCAGAAAACTCCCAGAAGTCTTGCTTTTTCTTTTTTAATCAAAGCTGAAAACTTTTCTGTTTGCTGCTGCCTTGTAATAATCAAATATTTATTAATTTCTTACACTGCACTGTAACTTTTATTCATGCATTTTTTTTTCTATTTTAGCTTATTATTTTTGCTATTTTTTGCTGTTTCATTGCTGTTTTTAAATTGTATTTAGATGTCCTTTCATAACATGTTTCTTTTGCCCTTTGTCTCAATATTTTTGATATTTTATGTAGAGTAGTTTGAATTGCTTTACTGCTGAAATCAGCTACTTGCCACGCCTTTAAATAAACCCAATCTGTCAATGCTGCTCATTACTACAGTAACTTTTACAGGTTGAGCAGTTTGCAAATGAATTTGCAATAAAGTGCAATATGTACAGTCAGCCTCGGGTAATTACATCAGCTCCTTCCAAATCAAATAACAAGACAATGTGCAAACCACAATCAACAGGGAACAATCGGCATAATGTTTACAACAGTCTTCCAGTCTCTGCAGAAAATAAAATAATGTTTTCTGCAAATTTAAAATCTAAATTCACTTCTTATAATAGTAAAAAATAACCCCATTTGTACAGCACAGTTCATACAGCAAGTGCAATTCAAAATGATTTACATAATAAAATGGGAAAATACTCATAAAAGATGGCACACACACACACACACACACTCACAATAAAAATACAAATTAGGTTTGATACCAATTAATTAGATAAAAGCTACAAAAATGCAACTCTAAAAAGATAGCTTTTTAGATTTCATTTGAAGCTGTCTTCTGAATCAGAGAGTCTGACGTCCTCTGGAAGGCTGTTCCAGAGACGAGGTCCAATGACACAGAAAGCAGCATCACCATACCTTTCAATTCTATTCTGGGGGACATTTAGTAAACCAGGGGTGGACGATCTTAGGGATCTGGAGGGATTGTATTTGACAAACATATCAGATAAACAGTCAGGAGCCAGTCCGTTGAGAGACTTAAAATCTAAAGGCACAATTTTAGAAAGAATTCTAAAATGAACGGGAGCGCCCGGTCTCACTCTGAAGTCATCGAAATCTGACGCTTGGGCAGCGACTTGCATTGTCAGAAACCACTGAAAAAAGGTACCCTTACACGACGGCATGCCTGGCACCATCGGGGTGAAAAGTGGCGGGACTAGGATAAAAGTTAAGTGGGCGAAAGTCTGAATGGGGCGGGTGAGAACACAATAAGCACTGACTTCCACCTGAGAGAGTGGTGTTCGCGTCCCATAAGATTATAAAGTCAAATCCTGAATTTGTTGCCTAAACCCAACCAAGTTTTTGTTGCCTAAACCTGACCAAATGTTTTTGTTGTGAAGGGAAAAAAAACATAAATTTGATTTGTTGTGCCAACATAATGCCTTTATTTTGAAAGAGACTGTATGTAAACATTAAATTTCTTGTGACAATGCATGGAACAGGCAGAACTTTACACAGTGTCCCAGAACATCAACAACCAATGCAACCAGGGTACCCTGCACATGGTATGTGGACGCCTCAATTTGGGAGGAGGTCGGAGTGAGAATGTGTAATGTGTTCTTGGTGTTTTGTCTTGGTGAGACATGCTGCTGTATTTTGGATCATCTGGTTTTTTTTCTTTTAAGATTTCTTTTGAGAGGCCCGAGAACAAGACATTACAGTAGTCAAGTTTGCTGGAGATAAAAGCATGAACAGGTTTGTCTGTGTCTTCTTCAGATAAAAGAGGTTTCACACAGGCAGTGTTTCTAACATGAAAAAAATACATTTTTGGAGATGTTTTCTTATTTGGACTTCAAAACACAGGTCACGTTCAAAGATAACACCAAGGTTCTTTACTTAATGCTTTTTGTTCAAAGCCAGCTTTTGTAAATGGCTATTAAGTTAAGACTTCAGTTGCCAATACATGTTTAGGTCCATCAAAGCCTTCATATTAAAAGATGGGGCTGTATGTTTTACACACTGGGCTGATGCTTTCCCATGCAGGGATTGTTTCTCCGCTCTGTGGCCCTGCCTCTTGACCTTTCCTCTCCTCCAGGCTCCTCGGTGGTTTGTGCAGGCCTGTCCGAAGCTATGCACACACGGCCTGAGGAGGGCAGCTGCTGTGTCACTGGAGAACTTCACAGCTTTGCCTGGAGGCACTTGGTTTTTCATTCCAGAGGTCCGAGCTGGCTTGCTGGTGCCCAGTGGCTGTTTAGATGATCTGACTGATGCTGCTGCTCTCTCTTATCTCTGCAGGGATGAATGAGAGGTTGACTCATGTAGTTTTCCATGAGGGCATTATTAGACTATTAGGTGCGTAGATGCAAAAATCTTAGACATCTAGCCTATAAACAAGTCAGATTAAGAGCCACAATGAGGCTGTTCAGTTCCGGTCAGTGTGTCGTGTAGAATTCGTGACTGGATTTAAAGTGACGCTGTGTTGTGGAGTCTGTGAACGCAACAGTAAATGTGTGACGTGTGGGTGGAGCTGTAGGTTCAGACCTGCTGTACCAGCTCTGACTCTGATCGGGGAGTTGTTACAAAGGATGCCACCAGTGGAAAACCATCGCAAGGAAGACATGCATGGAAATGCCTCTAAATGTATTTGATTATTTTGTTCTTTTAAAATTGTCTTGATGATGCTTTCACCTTTTCCAGAATCCAAATTGTTTTTGGAGTGTTTCTTTCTATCTTTTTCCCCTCATTCAACAGCTTCATGATTATGCATTTGCTGGTTGTAATATGGACTTTTCTTTCTTCTTTAGGTTTTCTAAATATTATCTGCTCGACCAGAGGAGGAGAGACCGAGATGAAACGATGCCAGACACACTGCTTTCTTTGGTAAACTTACTCTAAACTTGCTAAGCTTTATGGCGTTTCAAAAATGACAGACTCTAACTTGAGGAACGAAAGCAACTATGGGATCTATTTTGCTGAGGCATTCAACGGATCAGTCCTGGACCAAATATTTCCAAACGACAGCATCACCACATGCCCGAACTTCACACTGGACTCACAGGTTGTCGGGGTCGGGATCTTTCTCTCCGTTTTCATTCTGGTGGCAATCGTTGGCAACATTTTGGTTATCCTGTCTGTGGTGTGCAATAAACATTTGCAGACCGTCACAAACTTCTTCATCGTCAACCTGGCCATGGCAGACCTGCTGCTGAGCATTATAGTGCTGCCTTTCTCTGCATCTCTGGAGGTTCTGGGATGCTGGGTGTTTGGCCGGGTTTTCTGTAACATCTGGGCAGCGGTGGATGTGCTCTGCTGCACCGCATCCATCCTCAGCCTCTGCATCATCTCCATCGACAGGTACATAGGTGTAAAACACTGCCTGAAATACCCAACTATTATGACAGAGAGGAAAGCGGTGGCTATTCTAGTGCTGGTTTGGGTGTCATCCACGGTGATCTCTGTCGGACCGCTGCTCGGATGGAAGGAACCGCCGCCGGTGGACGACAGAATCTGCAGCATCACAGAGGAGCCGGGCTACGCGCTCTTCTCCTCTCTCTTCTCTTTCTACCTCCCGCTCCTCGTCATTCTCATCATGTATTTTCGGGTCTATGTGGTGGCCCGCAGGACTACTAAAAGCTTAGAAGCGGGTGTTAAAAGAGAGAGGAACAAGTCGATGGAGGTGGTCCTCCGGATACACTGTCGCAGCGTGCTGGAGGACGCGCGTCCGAGCAGCTCGAAAAACAACAAAAACCACCCGTTTCGAAGTTCGCTCTCTGTGCGGCTGATGAAGTTCTCCAGGGAGAAAAAGGCTGCTAAAACCCTCGCCATCGTCGTGGGGATGTTCATCTTGTGTTGGCTGCCTTTTTTCTTCTTTCTGCCAATGGGTATGTCTTATAACTTTATATTTCTATCTCATGTGGCACAGCGTAAACGCGCCCCAGTGCGCTTATTACACTTTCTCACAATAGACGCACAGAAAAGGGATGTTATAGTTTCATATATGCGCCCTTGTTTCATTTTCTAGCACGTTATAGCGCCTCAAATGACCTACTTGAATGTATGATTCATCACCTCGACTGATTGAATCGCTTGCACTGATATGTTTTACAGCTAATTAAGTTTAATATGGGTAATAAATGCATTTGCGTCACTTGAGTGATTCAACTTTTCAGCCTGCAGCTCCTCCTGAGAGCCGAGTTGATTTCAGCGCAACACACTGGCTAGCAATATTAAACCAATAAACCACAGTGTGAGAAAACTCACACCATCAAACAGCAACACATGCAGAGCAATATGCAGGTATAACCACAGGTGTGGATTCCAGGGGGGGCACAGGGGGACGCACCCCTTATCATTTAGAAAATGTGCATTTGTCCCCTCTAATAAGAACAAGACAGTGGCATTGGCAAAGTTTGAAACATTTACACTACAAATTGATGCATAAAAGGCAGACATTTGTGCTTAAAAAGTCACCAGAATGCAGGAAATGAAGTGCTTAATGCCCCAAATGTCCATACAGATAACCCCCTAAATGTCGAAATGAAACCCACCCCCTTCTCACATAACAGAAAACAGAACATTGCATACACTGGATTCCATTCCTCTGTTTATTTATTCAAAGAACGATGCCAGAAAGTCATCAAAACTAAGATTCGTAGATTATAAAAACCAATATCTTAGTCAGAAGAGGTCAAATCTGCAGCGTGACCCGTTAATGTGAATCGTTTTCATGCCTGTAATATTTCCGGGACGCTATTTTTTTTCACCTGTTGAAAAAAACACTCATAATAGACTGACATTCTTCACTAATTAGCACTCTAAAACTAAATGCTCCCAGCGTCTTGTAACCATCACAGCTCGTTCCAAGTACCATTTCCAGTAGGCTACCTGTTTTGGTATGAGTCTCACATAAATGAAAAAAAGAGATTTGTGTGTTTAGGGTTTTGTTTCATCGTCTGTATTTGCAGCAGGGTAAGTTCACAGCAATAGTATGACTTTAAATTCTGCCTGGAAGTCTGGAGAATCTGAAATTATTCACACTGAACACTTAAAATGTACGTGCTGAAGTTAATAACAGCTGTTAAACTGACAACAGCATCGAAAGGATTAGACATGGAAGTTAGGATGGAAATGGTTTGAAAAGGCCCTTCAGTGGCGATGACCAATGTAAGTCATTATGAATTATACATAAGTCAAACTGAAGCATGCAATATGCATACAAAGCTGCACTTACAGAAAGTAATAGTATTTACATCAACACACGCACACACACTGTATGGTGGCCTCATGAATTTTAATTTAGCATACATTTCACATAATTGATTGTGAGAGACATAATGAACAAATGGCCAGTATCTTACCAAGTGCAGCACTTACAGCACTCCCAGTTTTGCTGCACCTCCAGATTTATTGAGTCAAATTATTATAGCAAAGCCTGCAGGGAGAGAGAGGGTGCGAGAAATGAAATGGGAGCTGGCAATCACTTGATTCACTCCATGGGAGTGAAAAGGGCAAGATTATTCATGTTGGATTATTTGTATCCAGACGTCCAAGGTGGATAGATATTCCTCTTATAATTGAAAATTAATAAAGGCACGAATGAGTTTTAAATATTGGTGCAAATACATCATCACTTTACACACATTATCATATTACTGCAACATTAATTGAGACCAATCTGCACCCAAAACATGCCTTCGGAGCTGATTTTGATAAACAATCTCTCACATATCGTTTTCATTGCCATTATGGCATGATGGCTTTGTGATCGTGTTATACAGCCAGCTCTTGGGAAACGTCACCCAGGATCTTAAATCTGAAAAAGCCTGTGACTCAGAGTGGCACTCCTAAAAATCAGTATTCAAAAGAGAAATCAAAAGGGGCTCTGCCAAAAGGAAGTAGGTTTGGTAATATCGTAGGTTGTTTTAAATTTATAATTCTTGGCAGGATGGTAGAGGTTTCTAATTTGCATCATAATAAGAGTCAATCCACCAAGAACAACTTCATCGTCCAAACTGAACCTTAGCTTCTTAATGTGATTGTTAAAGCCTAAATCTCGGAACTAGGAATTTAAGGTCTTTACTGGAAACCATCTGTCCTGCAGAATCCCCACAGACCTGCTGCTCTGCAATCTGAGTCGAACATTGACCACCCCAGAGGGAGTAGTTTAAAGTACATAGTCCCCATAGGGATCAATAAAGTGTTGCCGTGTTTTATGGATTCATCCTTCGAGGGGGTTTGTTGTTTGTTTCATAAATGACTGACTGATGAGAGTGGAATAGCCACAACAAACGGTTGCAAACCCTGCATACCCATACTTGGTCAGTCAGACAGATTGATGTTGTTGTTGAGACACATCATTAATGAGTAACCTTTTGCTGAGAGGCAGACATGTACTTTTAGCACCTCTTGTGCCAATCAGGTCCTTTCTCTGTGATGATGCAAAGCTAGACGGAGTAGTCTGACTCATCTGAAGCTCCAGAGAGTGCTCTAACACGATTTGCCTACATTAGTGCACCAGGCTTATGAATACTAGAAACTGATGGAATAAGGAGAAACAGACTTTCAGAATGACTTCGAATGCTGTCTGTTAGAAAAAAATATCAATTGCAACCATATCACACAGATAATATAGAGGTAACTTTATTGCATCAATTACCCTACAGTGTTAAAAATGTCAGTTTTTTCTTTATTTGCTGCTGACATAAACCCAACCACTATAAAACCACACATTCATGCACGTTTCAAACCTCTAATTATTACAGTTTCTGTTTGTTTTAGGGGTATATTGTCGACTATTTTCAGAAATATTAAAGTAATACACTTAGTCTGATGAAGGGGACACTGATTTGCAGTAAATGCATGAGTAGAGAACTAGTATCCACAAGGAAAATTGTCATTAATATTGTTACAGTGGTTATGCTAAAATTAATTGAAATTATTACCTTGATTTTTATGTGCCCACACAGTTTACATTTGTGGGTGCATTATATTTGTCTATGAAGAACTTGATGTGTAAAGGAAATCCGAAAAGGCTATTGATCGCACTAACATGTGTTTTAGCCTGTGTAACCAAAGCCTGCTAGACCACATGTTGCACTGGGTGACATGTCCCTTTATTATGACGCATGTGAGCACTGTGGTTTATTTTGAGCACACCGTTCTGAATTAGTCCCCAACAAATACACTGTTTACTCCTGTTGGAGTAATTTTGGCAACAAACTCCAGTAGCCAGCTGTTTTAGGAAACAGTTCAGCCTTTAAAAATAATCAAAGTATACGTATATTCAAGATCAGTTTGTAAATATTTGTGTCTTCAGCAGGAACATTTTGGGCTTCGGATGGAGAACACTGAGACACTTATTTACAGTCGGTTTTGGTCTTTTCATAGAATTTGTTGATAGAAACAAAATAATAGAATATTATTAGCCTTGTAATTCAAGAAGAGTCTAATATATTTATAGTTTCTGCTGATATAAATGTCAATATGGCTACTATAACCACTATGGTATGTCATTTGACCAATATTGATTACTATAAATTAGGCCTGTCAATTGATTAAAATATTTAATTGTGATTAATTGCATGATTGTCCATAGTTAACTTGTGTTTAATCGCAAATTAATCATTTTTTAAATCTGTTCTAAATGTACCTTAAAGCGATGTTTTTAAAGTTTATGACACTCTTATTAACATGTGAGTGGACAATATGCTAGCTTTATGCAAATTAATGTTTATTGTTATTGCAACAATCCAAAACAATAAGAAACACTGTCCAGAATATTCTCCAGACTAACCTCGGAGGTGCTACATACTCAAAAAACATGCTGAAAGCAGACCATGGCAAACTCAAGCCCAACAAGCAACTACAGATACTGACCTGAATGTAACATTACTTAGTGATAGGCCTATCAACACAGTGTAGTGTCCAACTTTACAAGGTTAACTAAACATCCCCTGTTTCTTGAGCAGCTCGGTGTATTCTGGTGGTAATTCATAACAACGCCAAATACAATAACTTTGGTCTTGCCAAGAGAATCATGTGGCAGAGCTGTGAAGCTGAACTTGCCATCCAAAAGACCCCTTTCTTTATCCACTTCCGCTCATGGAGGTTTGTTTCTGCTTGCTATCCACAATGTTCCTGCTGCATCACTTCCTGATTTCCCAAACTATGGGATGGGCCAAGGGTAATAATTACAGGAGGTACGTGCGTGAATCATGCGTCAAGGACCTAGTGGCATAAAAAGGATTTTGTGTTAACATTATTAACTTTGACAACCCTACTTTAAATCCATAGCGATACAAGTATTCTCTGAACTGTAGCTTTGTCCTTAGTGGCCATATGTTGAGGTTGAGTTTTAAAAAGCCATCAAAGGTTGCCTTCACTTAAAGTATAAATGTCAAAAGACTGACTGAGGACTGATCAGGATTCTGTCTGATCACAAAAAAGGAGACATCACAAAATTTTCTGTGAGATATCGGACAGGTCCCCAGACTCCTTGAAGGGCTTCAATATGTATTCAAAGCATTCATTCATGTACTAGGTTATGAGTCAATGTGAACTTCAAAAAAAAAAAAATCCCACCCTCAAAAAAAGATTTCGAATAGCAATCATCTTTCAGACATCAGATGGAAAGATAATTTTATCTAAAACAAAACAAAAAACTAAAAGATGAAGTGAATGACTTGCTGTCTGCCTTGAAGGTGATGTCATCTCAGTGAGAAGAGTCAATGAAGAAATTGACCTCCTAGGTTCACTTTGTTCATCTCAAGCCAGGCTTTTAAACGAAATGAAAGCAGAGTAAGAGCTGTGTCGCAGATGCTACAATCAGAATACGGTTCATACTGCAGACAAAAGGAACAAGTAAGAGTGAGAACTCTGTTTTATTATGCAGCTGTTGTCTCTGAGTAAATAGTACAATCAAGTGCACAGTATGCCGTCGGTAGCTGATGTCAAAACAGCACGAAACCATTACTTTGAAAATCACATGCAAGCCATTTTGTAGAGTTCCACAGTAGAACTGAAATGGAAATGGACTTGTGGGCCCAGGCAGCGCAGACTTGACATTAGTGCTGAGACATGTTGCGTCTGTGTCCAGGGTCAACAGCTGTGTTAAATCCAAGCCCAGGGAGACAAGCACAACTAGAAAGCAATAGGAAAAGAGAGCATTCCATGAAAAACAGCATGTCATTGCATGTTGTACCAAATTACCACAGCGAGTATAATAAAAATGAGCAAAGCTGCTTCAGTGGTGCCCCCGAATGGGGGCCAGGGGGGGTCATGGCCCCCTTGGTGCAACTGCTGCCCTCTTCCTCTCGCAAAAAAATAATTGGAGGCCAACATTACTGTCTTTAAGAGGTTGTGGTGTCCTTAGTTTTTAAGCTAGCATAACTATGGTAGTATCTTGTGAATCTAGACGATCTAAGGCACCCATTGGTATCATCCATGTTAGCATAGCTTGTTGGGAAGGAGGCTAAGTAACCCTTTAAATTTAGGCTACATTTTGGCGAGAGAAAATCTGGCATGGACATTTTCAGAGGGGTCCCTTGGGTTCCATGGATACCCACAGGTCTCCTCAAATCATGAGAAGGCTTGTTCCCAGTAAATGTTTTGTTCCCAAAATCAGTGTACTCAAATTAAAGCTGTATATTTTTTTTTTCTTGGAAAGAACAACCAGCCTATCTGAAAAACAATGAATTGCCCAAAGTACAGATACACAGCATATTAAAACAGGATTGTTGTGGAACTCAAATGTTAATTGTAGATCAGACACTTATTAATATTAACTGCAAAATAAGAGGCTAAAGTATATCAATATGTGATTACTGAACTCTCTGTATTGACAACTAGCCAAGGACTAGCCAAAGACTACTAAAACAGCATAACAAAATTCCTGAAATTCAGTTATAGCTTTCAGTTTTAGCGTGTGCGATCCCAAGTTTTTCAGTGGCCCCATCTGGCCACCCCTATGAAAAGTTTCTGGGGGCCCCACTGGGCAGCTTGGGCTTGAGGTTGATAATAAGCAGACAGAAAACTGACCCTTCAACTCAAAACTTGTGCTCTAATTAATGGTGAATTACTCTTCTGTACTGTAATATGCAAGAACATTAACAGGCCTCAAACCAAATGTTTTAAAATGCCTTTAGGCAACAAATGTCCCAGAAAAAGGTCTTTGCTGTTCAATTTTAATGCTCCATCAACTCAAAAAAATAGCTGATAATGGGAAGCTAAAGTTGTCCATGCAGGATTTTCGATCATACCCAGACTAATGACAAAGATATGGTTTGATTAGACCTTTGCATAAGCCAAGGCAGTCAACTTGCATTTTGTTGAATCAGTTACAGCTACACTGCCTCTGTGCTGACTCATACAAACACCTCACAAGACAAGGTGTATATTCTATCTTCTCCCCTCAGGAACATTTAAACCCCCTTTATGTTCTTAGCAGTCTGATTAGTGGAAGACAAATGTGCATCAATTAAAGTCATTTGAGAAGAAAAATCAAATACTTGTGTCTGATTACCACATATATTCTACTCAAGCAAAAGCATCACGAAAAGAGTTGGGTGCACTGAGGCTTGTGGTTGAAGCATGCTCTGCAACTATCTGTCCCCATTAATAAAAGTCAACAAAATGTCAGAACCTCCTCTGTTTCCATTAATAAACACAACCAAACAGCGACTGCTGCACAATAAATCACCGCAACAATAATGCTGCGAATTACGTCCTGTCACAGGGATGAAAAATGCTTATGTGTGGCATAAGCAGCTGTAGATATACCCTAATGCATTGTTAGTTTCAGATTCAGGTTCATTTTGACAATGCTCTCTTGAATTTTTCATAAAAAAATGTCTCAATGATAGAAAAATTCAGTTATTCCAATATTTGGACCTGATTAAAGTCCGGATTGACAAAATGGCCTGAAGCATCCTGTTCATAACAATCATGATCTTATATTTAGCATTTAGTATGTACAAGATTGTAGAAATTCTGTTAAAAAGATATATTTTGTGAAAATGTTCTTGATTTTTTTCAATAGAACAATGAAAGCAATCTACTATACTTGTATATACTTTATGTTTACTCACATATCTTCCATATGGCTCCATCTCCTTCTAGGTGCCTTCTTCCCAGCACTGAAGCCATCCGAAACTGTGTTTAAGGTGATCTTCTGGCTGGGCTACTTCAACAGCTGCATCAACCCCATGATCTATCCCTGCTCCAGCAAAGAGTTCCAGAGGGCGTTCACTCGGCTCTTCAGGTGCCAGTGCCACCAAAGAAAGAGAGTCCTGCGTCGCTTCTATGACCAGAGGTGGCGGACAGCTGTCAAGGGAATGACAAGGGATCAGAGGGGAGACTGTAAGCCCGGCTATTCCGTGCACGAATCCTGTGGCAGCTCTTTGTTACACAAGAGGAAAGGGCGCTCGCTGAGTTTCAAGAGATGGAGTCTGTTTCCACCGCTGCAAAAATCTTCCTTCCAGCTCAAAGAGAAAGTGAACAATCTGTCAAATAAAATCAAGGGAGGGCCGGGAAAAGGAACCACACCTTCAGTAGGCCGGATTGATATAGTGGACACAGTCTCTATGGGGATTTACAACTCCTGTGAGCAGAGCAGTTATCAGTTCTACGATCTGGCAGACTGCTACGGCCTGAAAGAGACTGACATTTAGATGGCCACCAGAGAATGTTTTATTTATTTTCAAAGGGCCACGTTGGACCAACATGCCAGAACGACTGTGATAGGACATAATTTTGTGTTCAAGAAACATCTGAGAATCAAAGCTTGATTAAAGCTGTGGACTGAGAATGATGGCTTGATCCCAGCACAAACAGGACTAACACTTTATCTCAATCGCTCTTTCCCATCGTGTTTATTTAGATGAAACGTCTTGTGAGCTGCTCAGAGCCACTTTTTGGAAGTGGACACAGAAGTAGCCAAATTCTTGGACTTACTTTGACTGCTGTCTCTTGGAAGCATTCGGCATCAACATAACAGCCCACAGTTGACAGGCGCCCGCACTCTCTGCAAGACATTTCACACAAGCCTTGTTGTTAATGCTTGTTTCTTTAAATTTTACATCGGACAATCTTTCCTCAACAAATCAGCTGACACTTTGTGATGACTGGTGATTGCTTTCTTTGATATTAAACATGACATTACATACAAATGTAAAGGATCCAAATAGATATTTTTTAAAAACTAACAGCGAAAGTGCAATTTTTATCATTGTCAGAATGTCTGGATTTAATAAGATGTCATCTGTCAGAATTAATAATGGTATTTGCAGTTTTTCTGTTTTGACAAGGCATTGTAAAGATAAGAGGCCGGCTAAGAATAAAGATGCTGCACAGTATTTATTCTAACTGTCGGATTTATAACTTAACTTGACATTGATATGTACACTTGTTTGAATAAAACCCACGTGGCTACTTGGCCTGTCTAACTGTAATTTGCGTCGACAAGTGAGTGCTAATGTGAAATGAACATGCTTTTGTTTTTTTGTATTTTCTGATGTTATGTTGAAAGAAAGATGTAAGATGGAAAGAGAAATAAAAATGAGCGAAACAAGTTCAGCCAATAACTTTTTTTTTCAGTTAAAGGTCCCCTTGTTATGTAATTCATTATTTATAATAAATAAAATTACCACCTCGTGATAGTACAGTATGCCTCTGCCAAATAGTCAAGTTGCAGACACTGCCAGTCAAGACACTGAAGGAATTTAATAAAAAGTAATAGGTGTATTTTTTGGTTTCAAGATGGGCACTCAAGATTAGTGTCTTCAGTATCCGATCAAACGTCTGCCCTTGTGGTTCTGAGATATGGTGCTGAATAATGGCCAGAAAAGTGCTTTTGCCGAACACATGATGTGACAGTGAATTTGACCTTTGAACTTTTGGATATAAAAGTTTATCCTATTAGACATTTGTGAGGAATCTTGTCATAATTAGCATATAAATTCTTGAGTTATTGCCCAAAAGGTGTTTTGTGAGGTAACGGTGACCTTTGACTTCTGAACACCAACTAATCAATTGATCTTTAAGTCCAAGTGGACGTTCGTGCCAACTTTGAAACGTTGAGGCGTTCCTGAGATATCACGCTCATGAGACTGGGGTGGATGGGTGGATGGACAGATGAACCACAGACTGTATGTTAGAAAATAGACAGCACATCCACTACCTCCTGCTGTACCAGGATTTAAGCCAGGCGGTGAACAGTCATTGTGGTAGAAGTGGTATTGAGGTCCTGCGTAGTAGAACAACTTGACATCACCCATTGCATCTGGAGGCCTTAAGTTTGGCATTTTGGTCATCACGGTCTTGTTTTTGGTGATGCTCCCCCCGCCTTAGGCTTTCCATGTAGGCGCATGGAAGGGCAGGGACGTTTGCTCTCTCTGTCTCAGACTTTCCTCGTATGCATATGAAAGGGAAGAGAAGGTGCTCTCTCTGCCTTAGGCTTTTGCTGTAGGCTCGTTGAAAGGCAGAAAGGCCCCAGAACAGAGCCATACCGCCAAATAATAAAACTGCAAATGGAAATAGAGTTTTCTTTGACAAAGGGTTCCTGACTGAATTTTCAAAATGAACATAATGCTATATATAAGATGACTCTAAACAAGTGGAGTTGCCCCTGCTGGCCATTAGAAAGAATGTAGGTTTAAGGCACTACCACTTCTTATATGCAGTCTGTTGGTCCTGCCCATACACCTGCCCAACTCAAGTCAAACGCTCGCAAGGCAAACACAGATATCAGTCATGACGTCACACCCACTTTTAATAGCATCAAGTAACTGATTAAAACTTGTCAGATAAGATGAATACAACATGCATCAGTGTGATGAGAACCACCCAAAAATGACATAAACCATCTTTGGGAAAAATGTATTTGACATGTACTTTTTCAGTTAATAGTCAATGAAAATGATGGAAATAAATCAATATCTGCATGTGTCAACCAAAGTCAAAAGGTTAGTGAGACACCCTCACATGAGGCTGGAGCTGCAGGCAGATGTAGAGAAACAGAAAAAGAGGGAGGCTCTATCGAGACTAATAAATCTCAATTGCTTCCTGTTATTAGCCTCGTTCCACCATGAGTTTAAATGTTGTCATGACCAAGGGGAAAGTCAAACAGCTGAATTTGTACTTTTTTTCATTTGCAATCATGACCACAAACTAAAACATGACATGAGCAATGTGCATGAAGAGAAAGAAGGTGTTGAAAATAAACAGAAAACAGAAGGCAAAAACATACTGCTGACAGTGTAGAGCACCAATTATTGCAATTATATTTGATATAGTCTCGAAATCCAGACACAAATACTAGAAATATATGTATGGAAATATACAACACAAAATAAAATGACACAGCTTTTTGTTGTGGGTATGGCTTTTGAAACACTTTTCCATTTGTCCTCACTCACCCTTCTATCCCTCACAAAGAAAACAGACTTCAAGCAGCAACAAAACTCCATCAAAGCTATTTTCTAACGCGAGTGATAAAATTATTCGGTTCCCATTGCAATGTGTTGTTACACTTTCACAGTTTGAACAGTTTTCACAAAACAATAGAGCTCGCCAAAGAGGCAGCCACATCCTTGACTCCTAATTGTGCACTGATGGCACTGGTGCTGGTTTAACAAAGATAGACTGTGACTACGGCTTAGAGCTAATAAACAGACCGCAGATAAACATCTAAATTCATCATTTGCACCACTGAGCTGTCTGGTCCTTGACTATCTTGAGTATGACTGTGCATTCTGGGCCCTGGGTATCTGTGCCTCGCAGGATTAGATAACAAATTACAAGGAAAAGTGAGGCAATAGCAGAACATGACAAATACTTTCAAGGAGTTCCTAGGACTTCCAAAAACTTCCCTCACCTCGCAGCAATGTGAAACCCTAAAATGAGTCACGTTTCCTTCTTTTTTGTCAGTTCAAAGCAGATGTGAAGGCATGTCACCATGGAAACACAGCCATTAGTTCTATCTAAGATAGCCTGGGGTTAGGTTGGCTGCTGTTTTAGCCTTTAAGCTAAACCTTTTAGGCATTTTAGCCACAATTAGTCTGCCTTTATGTTTGTGCAACTCCAGTGTTGCCTAAAGGACCAAACAGATGTCCACAGAGCTCATTTACAAAGAATAATAATATTAAAAGATAGATAGATAGATAGATAGATAGATAGATCCCAAGAGATCCCAGCTCTATCAACACCAATAAACAGGTTACTTCCTGTTATTGGCCTCATTTCAACATTGAAAATTCAGCACTTGAATGTGTGAATGTGTTACTGAACAATACTACAAAGTGAGCAGAAGAACTGTTCTGAGTAAAACTTGAAAGGGGATGAACATTTTTCACTCTAAAATGTCACTGGACACTGATGATTTACAAGCACTGCACAACATTGCATCTGCTCGGCATTCATCATTGCGGTGTCCAGAATAATTTAATCTTATGTGCCATGCTGTGAAGCAAAACACTGACAGATATGCATTAACCCTCAGCCAAACTGTCTTTAAAATGTCCTGAAAAATGTTATTTTTTAAATACATTTATATTCTAGATTTCCACACCAGTTGAATTCATTAATGAATTCAGTCTATTAATCTTCATTGCTGTCCTGCTGCATTGCCCCCTGATGCAGCAGGGTACCGTTTGAGGGATAGTGCACCCAAAAATGAAAACTCAGCCATTATCTACTCAGCCATATGCCGATGGAGGCTCAGGTGAAGTTTTAGAGTCCTCACAACACTTGTGGAGATCCAAGGGGAGAGGAGGAGCAACACAACTCCACCTAATGGAGGCTTATGGTGCCCCAGATTCAAACGTCCAAAAGCACATAATTGAAACCACAAAATATCTCCATACTGCTCATCCGTAGTGATCCAAGTGTCCTGAAGCCCCAACATAAAAAGTTGTTAGGAAAAACGTTATTCGAACTGTTTTTAGCCTCATTGTAGCCTGTAGCTCTGACTGCTTCTCTGTACACCGCGTTCATGTGTGTTCACGTGTTTTCGCGCGAGACCAGCAAAAGCACGTGAACACACATGAACGTGGTGCCCATGTCTCACAGTCTCGCGCAAGCGCACACATGTGACGTTTTTCCAAACAACTTTTTATGTCAGAGCTTCAGGACACTTGGATCACTACGGACGAGCAGTATGGAGATATTTTGTGGTTTCAATTATGTGTTTTTGGATGTTTGAATCTGTGGCGCCATCAGCCTCCATTAGGAGTTGTGTTGCTCCCCCCTCTCCCCTTGGATCTCCGCAAGTGATGTGAGGACTCTAAAACTTCACCTGAGCCTCCATTGTCATATGGGTGAGTAGATAATGGCTGAATTTTCATTTTTTGGGTGCACTATCCCTTTAATGGTGAAGATAAATAGGGCGAAATGTTCGAATAGGGTGAGTGGGAGGGGTGGAGGATGGGTCCAACAACTTTTTTCCTAAACCCAACCACGTGCTTTTGTTGCCTAAAGCTATCCACGTGTGTGTGTTGTTGAAGGAAAAAAAATCAGTGACGTAGTGTGTTTATTTTGAAAGAGACTGCGTGCAAACACTACATTTCCTGTGAAAACAGAAGTGTATTTTGAAAAGACATAGTGCATGTAGCAGAGCATGTGAGCGGAGCGGGTGAAAATTTCCGCTCCTCGCTCGCAGACCTGTCACTTTGCGCCACTCGTCCGCTCCGCTTGGTTCTGCGCATTCTTCGCTCCGCTGCGCTCCATCATAAATTTTATCCCGCTCCACTCGCTCACCACTCTGTTCAAATTACCTGCGTCGTACTACCCTAACCTGTAATCTTCTATTCACAAATAAAACATGAGCTTGGTAGATTCTCCGGGGAAGCCCTCTACCCTAATACCCCAATATGTGACGAGGTTGGAGTGAGAATGTGTTGGATATTTTGACCCATTAAATGTTCATGCATTAATTTGAGGCCTTTTGTGCCATCATACAGGAAGCATTGTGTATCATTATGCCACAACATATTCAACACTTTGCAGATAAGAGGAGCGACATGTTGAAAGTGAAAGATTCAGAACATTTGTTCAAGTTTGTAAAATCAATTCACAGTGTGATGAGCATTTAAAGGAACCCTCCACCCACGAAATGACCATTTGCATATCAGTTAGTCATGTTGTCTTACCTTGAATTCAAGGAGAAAACAATGCTTTTCTTGCATGCTTCCAATAAAGACAGCAAACATATTGACTGACCAATTAATTGACTGGGAACCCCGCTTAACTAACACATGCATTTCGCTAAAACCATACTATTTAAAACTGAACTGAAAGTGAAACTTATCTATGCTGTCTTCAAAGCCAGACTCCAGTAGTATTTCTTTGAGCAAAATAGCATGTATTTGGGAAGTGCTGAGCGTACAGTTGGATAAATGAGACTTGGATCATACTGCATGAGTTGTGTGAGAATTTGTAAAAGGATGTATGTTTTTTGATATAGATTTGATATTAAATGTGGTCCCCAATCGATCAGTAAATCAATATGTTTGCGGTTTTCCATGGAGGCAGACAAGAAAAACAGTATTATTATTATTATTTATTTTATTCTAAATTGTTGTGAGAAAATCAAAGCAGCCCAGGAGCTCTCATACACACATATACACACACATGCTTTCAATTATCCACCACCTGCTTATTTTGTCAGAACAGCTTGAGGTCTTATATTGCTTTCTGTTATTTTTAGTGCGGCTAAACTGTGCTGAGACTCCTGAAATCAGTCTGTCCCGTCTCAGACAGCAATCATTTTATAAGAACAATCAAAACACAACCTAATTTTATATTCCTTTTTGTACCTACAGACTCAGAAAAGTAATCCAACCTTTTGATTATATTGACCCCTGTTTATTACAACAATCACAATAATATTCTAGTCTTGCTATAAAGTACTAATTATTTGTCTTCTGCTGATTATACTGACCTCACCTCTGATTCAACAACACAGAGATTGTACTGAAAAGCTAAAAAAGATAGTTCATACTAAATGGTCTAGTCATTGTTATGCCCTAAACTATTAACTGGAATTGAATTTTAAAATTAGAGTAAAATACAATGGATTTTAATAGTAAATTAATTTTTAACATCTCAGAATGTTTTGGACTTTATAAGTATTAATTCCACTCCTAATAATCAGTCTCATTTTCAGCCCCGAGAGGTATTTCACGAGGGAAGCTTTGCCACTAAGCTCTGCTTATTAGTTTTGTAATTTCACCTTATTTCCACCTCAAGGACCACATTTGGATGGTTGCCACTTAAATTATTATAATTCGAGCTAAATCTGACACGAGCACATTGAAGGTGGCCAAGTATCTATATTTAAATTTGAGTTATTAATTAGTTTACGAACACATGAGTTGTTTTTTGAGGCTATTTCAACACCAAATCACAGAAGGCAGAGAACTGCTGCTGCACTGCTCATTTTTTTGAGTATGCAACATTTCGGCTCATATCAGCAACTGGCCAACAGCTGTCATAATACCAGACGTGATATTAATCACTGAGGTTTTGCCAGAAGTACAAGTTGCTTGAAACATCCATGGAAATGTAATTTACAGAGGCACAGTACTGTTTGTATTAGCTCTGATTTACCACTGTATGCAATAACTGACACACTTTGATGATACCTTGTAATTTTCTCGGTGGATCGAGTTGATTTTATGCATATTTGATTTGGTATAAAAAGTGGCTAGCCTTTGATTTTTAATGAAGTAAGCTGTCACGCAGAATTTACATTTTTCCATTGGCCCTGCTGTACGCAGCCTGTTTAACAACTGCACCCATTACTGCTCCGCCTTCACTTGCAAAAGACACAGAGGGCAGTCTCAGGCGGTGGTTATGTAACTCGTGAAACCAGCAGACCTGACAGTAAAATTACACAGATTGCAAATGTAAATATGGCAGGCACAGTCGAATTAGTGCTTTGCCTCTCATTTTATTTGATGTCTTAAACACTTACCTCCAAACCCGTGCACCTTCACTCTATTCTGCAGGTTTCATCAGGATGTTTTTATTGTCCTGCAGCAGTAACCTGAAGAGTTCCCGCTCTGTGGTTTTTGATCCATCTGAAAGAATTTCAGATCATGTGGTACTTTTTTTAGTAATAGCATTGAGGCATGGAAAGAACGGTCAGTGACACACATTATTAATCATCCCTTTGATTGGTTATTATATGTCTGATTACATGTATCATCATAAATATCTGTGACACAGCCAGGTTAAGTGATAAATACTAAAACACAAAAATTCGGTCAGTTTATTAGATCGACTTTGGATTGGAATGAGTCAAAGTCCTACAGAACAGCAAAATTACAAATGTCAATAAAGTTTTCACCTGAGATGAAGTCTCTGCTGTGTCATCCTGACACTTCATCTGCCCCTTTAACGTGGCCTCTTCAAGTCTCGCCTTGCACATCTTCCTTTGCCCTTTTTAAGTCTTGAGAATTGTTTTCTCTCCCATAAGAAGTTGTTATCTGTCATTTAGATGCAGGCTACTTTGATCCTCCTCTTCAGTGGTATGTAGATCGAAAGAAACAAATCATTTTCGGCTGTAGCAATTTCTGAGTCCTATCTGTTCTGACATCCTCTTGAATCCATTTTAAGCTTCCCTCATTACTGAAAAGAGGTTTCTCAAGGAAAATATTTTCGAAATGAACATACCACAATCTTGATTGTAGCTTTAAACATGTGGCCGTCATTTGAGTGATTCTACTTCAAGACAGAGCCATCCATATGCAAGACGTAGACATATTATAGGATACGCTGTGACTGACGGTTAGATGGCCATCTTGGTAAATTATTCCTGAAGTGCACAGCAAGTTTCTGGCAGAATTTTCATCAAATATCACTGACACCTTTCCTACACTGGGCGACTGTTCTTCAAAGGCGAGAGCAACACATGGACATAATCAAAAGCTTATTTACTTAAAAGTAGAACTGGAAAAAGCATTAGTGGCAGAGTCAAACCAGACTCTTTTTCTGTCAAAAAATCAAAACGTTTGTGCGACAGAGCATGCTACCTTTACATTGAAGGAAAAGAGGTGAGAGGCGGCAGTCCTACATTACTAAAATTTCCTCTTTTTTCATGATGTTGACAAAAGAAAAGTGTGGGTGGCACTCTGAATAGTGCCACTGATACACAAAAAATGCAGCCCTTACTGTTCACTGATCTTTGTATGCCTAAAAAAATTACAATATACAGACACTGTCTACTGTTAATTTGCGTCTTTTCGAGTGTGCGATAGCTCCATCCCGGGGGAGGATCCAGGCAGGCATACCCTGCAGCCCATGAACATGAGGAATGCCCTACGGAAGGAACGATTAAAGAAACCATACAAGAAGGGATTTAGAGATGAGTTGATATAACCCAGCCACAGAAATATATCCCAGACAACCACCTCTGTGCTGTATTCAATGAACGGGTCCACTATGTTGACAGTAAAGAAGGGCATCCAGAAAATTAGGAAAACTCCCATGATGATACCCAGAATTTTCGCTGCCTTCCTCTCCCTCCTCATTGTGTTTCGGTGTCTCTTTTTCTTGCTTGAGTCTTTGCCCACTCCAGCAGCCATCTGGCTTTCCATGGCGCTGATCTGCCTGGCTTGCCGTTTGGCAGCTTTGAAGATCTTCCAGTAGGCTATTAGCATGATAGCCATCGGCAAATAAAAGGCTACCAAGGAAGCCATGACAGCGTATATTCGATTGACCAAGAACACGCATACATCGTCCGGGAGCAGGATGTCCACACCGGCAATATGGAGATCAAGCATTATGGGGCCAAAGGAAATGAGCATGGGAACAGCCCAACATACAACAATAAGAAGAGCTACTCGATTGCGGGACATCTTTAAAGAGTAAACTAGCGGGTTGCAGACAGCGTAGTAGCGATCGAAGGCGATGCAGCTGAGATGGAATATGGAGGCAGTGCAGAGCATAACATCTAGGCTAGAGTGCAGCTTGCAAAAAAGGACACCAAAATACCAGCATCCCTCTATGGTCCGAATCATACTGTACGGCATCACCACCAGGCCAACGAGACAGTCAGCAACTGCCAGGGACATGACGAAGGAATTTGTGGGTGACTGCAACTGCTTAAAGTAGGCGATGGATAAGACCACAAGGAAGTTGCCAACTACTGTGCAGATGATGCCAACGGAGAGGAAGGCATACAGGAAAACACGAGAGGCCTGGCTCTTCAGTGTATCACAGGACTGGAGCTCAATCTGAAGAGATGTGTTCGCATCTCCGAGCAATCCCACGCTGATGTTATCCATGGTCTAATCAAGCCTGTCAAAACACACAGATACAGTTGTAAGTAATGAGTGGTCTGACTTTGCAGTAAGTGAGGCGTTTCGGAGCAGTTTGCTTCCACTCCTCTACGGTACATTAACAGTGAAAAAATTGACAAACCACCCAGAATTCTGTTTGTTTTGACCCAGTTGCTGCTCCATGGCAACTTCTCAGTTAATCTCTCAGCTGTAAACTTAAATTCAGCATAGGAATCACACGAGCCTGTAGGGGAAAAGCCCTTGTTCTGGTTGTAGATGTCTTATCTAGAATGCCATCTCTTTGCTTGGAGTGGAGAGCAGAACCAGATGTTCTTTTCATTAACACGTATTTCGATATAACGAGGGGAATGATATCACTTCTAAACCAAGAAATACTTTGATGTGTCAGATATTTTAAATGCTCACACACACAATCACATCTTTCTATAGAGATATTTAGGAATTTGGACCCTGCATGTGACACTTATCACAAACATCTTTGGTATCTTACGATATTATCTTACTATATAATGACAAAAACTCTGTCTGTGTGTCTGTTCCACGTTTTTCTCCTCACTGATTTGGTCAATCCATGTGAAATTTGGCACAGTTGTCGAGGGTCATGGGAGGATGTGAATGAAGCAATATTACATCAATATATAACATCTCATAGGGTTTCACCGATCACCACGTAACTTTGTAGGCATATGACCACACATAATCTGAGGGGACCCCTCCATTATTGACCCCATCAAACAAAATGGGGGCGCTAGAGAGCTAATTTCTGATCTAGGCCTAACCGCTATATTGATTTTTACTCATAGTGGTAGATATGTAGAACAGGACGCCTCAAGGTGACTGAAGAAATTTAACTCTAATTGGCGACTGGGTGGTATAACTACAGAATAACAACAGAAAAATGGCTAAAAAGCAACAGATCGCTGTGGCTGCAATTGTTCTGTCAAATTCACAAAACTCTGCCTGAATGCATTGCTCTTCTTAATGGGTTCAGGTGACTATTTAATCTGCAATTTCCCATGACCTGTATCCAAAAAACACACCATGTGAGACTGTACGTGGGCAGCTGTGCACTCAATGTGTAGGCCTATGGACTAGTTCTGTAAGAATATCAGTAATTTGTTTACTTTCACAAGTGTGCTTTCCTTTACGTCTCTGGATTCACTCATTGCAATTTACAGTATATCACACAGCAGAACACACATGACTGTAATGAACAGAATAATATTAAATTTCCAGTGCCAGTGGTGTGAACAGGGAGCAGATGTTCCAGCTGACTTGGAATAGATTTTAATGAACACCACAGGGACCATGCACTGGTGACGGGGAAATGATGCAGAGTGAAAATGTAGGTTCTTTGTTTGGCTTGTAGACTTGTTGAGTTGAACCAACACATCATCATGAGTAATAAATAAAAAATTGTCATGATATCAATTCACCATACGCCCTATATCACCCCCATCCAGGTTTGTGTGACAGAGTCTATAGTGATTGATATTGTCTCATAAAGAATTGCTACACTGTGGAACCTTATGTGAAGGATCATCTAAACAAAAGACAAAGATCCCTGTGTGCACAGCTACGCTCAGGAGTGTTACCATTAGCGTTAAAGACTGGGAGGTTTAACGCCACCACAGAGGAGGACAGAATTTGTTTGTAGTGTAATTTAGCTGACGCTGAGAATGAGGCTTTCTTCTTGTTTTACTGTCCTGTACATGAAGCCATAAGGAATCTACTTTCTTGTAAAATTACCTCTACCTATGTTGATTTCTTTTAGTTAAGGATCATCGAAAAATTTGAGTTTTGTTGAAGAAAGGGAACCATTTTTGTGGCTGAATTTCTTTGCCAGGCCTGGGATAGAAGGCAGAGTATTCGTGTACTTTAGATTGTTACTGCAACAGTATCTTGGGCACATGTAAGTGTGCATGACACAAACATCAAAATCAATCAGTCAATTATATACATATATATATACTGTATAGGTGAAAGGGGTGTAGAGGGCACTTCGGCAGTCATCTCCACAGCCCACCTACTGCACACCACAGTGTTCTCTTTCATCCTTCTAATCTTTCTGTTTAAGTCAGAAACATCCATCTTTCAGTTGTATAATGTTGCACAGCACCTCCTCTCTGCCATTATCCACAAAATCCTGTACTTAATGTCAGTGTGGTGATTTACACTGCCATTACACAACGATTAGTGCGATATTAGTGCTAAAATGTTGCATAATGTCTTACTGTCAAGCTTAAAAACCTGTGATTTAGAGGATACAGAATGTTGCCTATGTGCCTGGTAATAATATAACTATCTTATCATAAACTGTTTAAAGATAATGACAATCTATTAGTTTTGGTTAAATCATTTGCTGTGCAGAAATACTGCAGAAAACAACACTAATGATGCTGATGTACACACTGATATGTCATATATTGAGAAGATGCAGTTACTACAACATTGAAAAAGCAACATTTAAAGTCTCACACACTCAGCAGGATCCTGTATCTTTCTGATCTGATCCTCTGAAGAGCAGCTCAGTCAGATGTTAACATCTCTAACAAGGTCTGCTGAACTCAGTTTAAAAGCAAATACTTGTTTAATGTACTACTTCACATCAAGCGCTGCCAGAAAACCGTGCAAACAGTGACACTCACCTGTGAAGAAGAGAGATGATCGTCTGTCCTCATGTCTGTATCATACTGAACCTTTTACACAGAGACGAGAGGGATGGGAGCGCTGGGAAGTGGGCTGTAATGAACGCATGCAACAATAATCACAGTAACAAAATACAGTCTGCTGCCAACTCCCCTGTCAACTCAATTCAAACCACTGACATTTGAATTCTTATTGTGGTACGCTGAATAGGGGCAGATTTCTATCTGTACACATAAATGTGTATATTTGTACAGTGTGAGAAATCATTCCCAATAATATAAAGACAGTAATTAAGACTATCTATAAATTCATAAACTTGATCATTATGAACTATTCACTAAAACACACAATTCCTTTTCTCCATAAAAATAAGTGCAAATCCTTAATGTTTCCGGATGTGCCAGTGCACTTTGGATTTTCTCGCCATACTTTCAGTGCGTCTTGATGGATGTCAATCGTTGACGAGATGGAGATGGATTACATCTAAATTTAGACATTTTAGAATTAATTATAATAACTATACAGAGCATGTTTGTAATCAGTAAGTCAGGAAACTCTGATCCTTCACACACAGTGAGGACCAGCTCTTTAAAAAGACTTGCCCAGAGCTGCATCACATCATCCTTTAGAGCATCTCCTTCCCATCTGCATGCACCTTGGAAGCATGAGCAGATTAGAAGACAATGGGTCCCTGGGCACAGATATGCAAAGTGCCCCACCATCTCTCTTTGCATCTCTTTGTAGATGTTATGCATCTTTTCGTGGTTTTGTCTCTTTCTGTTCATCTTTTGCCTAATTGGTTGTTTTGTGCCTCTCTGGGGGGGATTTTGTGTCTTCTTTGGTTGTCTTGTGTTGCTATGTATTCATTCTTTGTCTTTTTGTAGTTGCTTGTATCTCTCTAACATAATTTTGTGATGTCTCTTTGAGGTAACCTTGTCTCTTAATGGGCTAATTTTTTTTGTCTCTTTGAGTTAATTTGTGTCTTTTTTGGTTGTCTTGTGTTGCTGTGTATTCATTCTGTGTCTCCTTGTGGTAGTTTGTATCTCTTTAAGCTACTTTTGATATGTTTTTGGTTGTTCCATATCTCTTTGGAGTTGTTTTGGTTAGATTTTGTCTTTATGTTGCCATCTCGCTCTGTTTGAGGTAACCTTGCCTCTTACTGAGGTAATGTTGTGTCTTTTTGAGTTAATTTCTATCTTTTTTTGGTCATCTTGTGTCTCTGATGTAATTTTGTATCTTTTTTAGTTGTCCTGTGTTTATTTGTATTCATTCTGTGTCTCTTTGTGGTTGTTTGTGTCTCTTTATAATTGTTTTGTGTCTTGTTGTGGTTGTTTGTGTCTCTTTAAGGTAATTTTGTGATGTTTTTGTCTCTTTGTAGTTGTTTTGTGGTCGTTTTTTTGTCTTTGTTGTGCCATTCATCTCCATTTGAGACAACTTTTTCCCTTACTTAGGTAATTTTCTCTTTAAGTGTACTTATGTCTTTTTTGTCTTCTTGTGTAGCTGTGTTGTCATTCTGTGTCGCCTTGTGGTTATTTTTGTCTCTTTGTACTCATTTGTGTCTCTTTGTGGTTGTTTTGCGCATTTTTGTAGTTGTTGTTTTGGTCTCTTTGCAGTGCCTTTGTGTCTCTTGTGGTCGTTTTGAGTTTCTTCCTGGTCAGTACATGCAAATTTAAATGACATTTTGCAGGTCAAGGCCAGGCCAGGCCCTGACACTGTGGGCCCCTGGGCCTGTGCCTAAAGCTATCCACAGGAGATACACTATCTGCATTGCACACATGACATTTGTGTGTGCTGGAATTCTTGTCTGCATCACTGTGTTGGATACATTTTAAAAAGTAGGTAAAATATAAGTGTTTCGATATGTGAAATATGGTGGATGTATTTTTGGAAAACAATAAGGTGGCATGAAGCAGCAGTTGACACAGACAGCAAGAATAAATAGAAAACGGGTTGTGAGTTACATAAGTGCTATGACTTCTATCCAAGACAGAAATTACATGCAAAAATGTCGTGTATCATCTGTTTTGGTTTAATATTTTGCATGATGAAACTCATAAGAAAAAGGTTGGGAAGAAACAGAATAAAAACAAACAAACAAAAAAGTAATGATGCTGATAATACTGAGGGAAGAAAAGAAGACTTACAACAACATTTTTTCTTTCTATAAGACAGCATGGATACTCATCGGATTTCTCACTTTAAATGAGTTTTGAATGAGTGCAACTTCACTTTCTTAATACCCCTAAAACAGCTCTCATCATCTCTTTCATGCGTTTCAGTGTGCAGCAGAGCACAGTCAATCCTGCCAAGCTCGAATACTTTGGGCCTCAGCCAGTGACAGACGTATCTCAAGTGTGGCGGATGTGTTCTAATTAAACATGGGGGGATTTTTAATGAAGGGTGCAATAAAAGGCACATTGGCTCAATAGCTAGTGTTTTTCAGACCAGTCATTCATATGTGTAATGCAAGTGTGCCTTACAGACAGGGTAGACTGGCTGCACATCTGTTCTTTTGTCTCTGAAAGAGGAGTGGGCAGGGGTTGATTCCCGGGCTTTGTTGCATTAAGGGGCAAATAAAGTGACCAATCTGATCACACATTTCATTATACACAGTTTAATACTGATTAAAGTACTATACCTCTATTTAATTCTAGCAGACACAGTGGGAATTTAGCAGGAGTTGTCTTATCTTTTGTTGTTTTGTTTCTTTGTTTTTAATTTAATGCAGATTAAATTAGATTTGTTTCCCTCTCTCAACTTAATTGCGCTTAGTTCCCATATGCAGTGTCTTTTGTAAACCCAGTCTTAAGTAGAAGTTAGAAGTATTAAAAATATCAAGACTCAAAACACAAAATGTTTTCATCTTCATTCTGCAGTACGAGCAGATGATTGTTTCAGCATTTCATCAAGAGAAAAAGCTTCTTTGTATTACACTCTTTGTTTCCGGGTGATTAACATCAATCAGAGAACTACTGTGTATTTTTAAAAGCCATTAAGATGGTACTATGGAGTCTATGTGTCTTTGTCCACTGAAAGGACAAGGAATTAATAAGAATGTGTCTTCGCATGACAGTAATTTTTAGATTTTATTCATGTCTTTTGAGTTTTTTCTTACAGGGAACACAAAGAAACCCAACACAGTAGTGTTTCTGCGAGCCAAATAAATTAAAAATAATCTATTTTGCCTTTCTTTTTAATGTTCTTGTCATTGATTCATTTTCTATTTAGAATTGTTCTCTCTGGCTATTAAGAAAAAAAAAATAAAAAATTCATGTCAAGTCATGGCCATGGCCAGGGGTGATGTGAGGACTGTGTAATCTTGACGAGCACACAAAGCTGTAAATAAAACATTTTAGGGATGAAAGCTGTGCACACAGGCACAGGTTTGGATGATCCTCGAGGCAATGCAGCCCTCTTCTGGTGGGTCATTGCATGTACATTTATGACAAGATGCTGTCAATAGCAACAACTGGATAATACATTGCTATTAATCATTTGTATTTGTTATCGAAGCATTTTGAAACAATTCTGAGATGATACAGTTCACGTTTTGACATGTCCATGGATGGTGTTAAACTTGTTATTGTTCTGTGTATCTCACACACAGCCTGTGGTCACCACTGTTAAGACATCTGATCATGCAGTTACAGGCCAAACATCAGCAAGACAGTTTCATGTTTTCAGATTTGTAATCAAAAGTTTACTGTGCATTAACCTTTCACCTTGTAGTGCAGGAATTAAGGTGGTGAGAGATTTGCTATGAGATATCATAAAGACACATTATACCATGAGAAATGCACAGATGCAAGGTGAGAAAGTAGCGCAAGAGTCTAATAACAATTAATAGCAAAGACCTTTAAAACACACGTCCTAATTAAGTAAATGATTGTAAGGATTGTTTTTGTAAAGCAGAGTGTGTTATTGGTACAGAAAATTGTGGACAGTTACTGTTCTCTAATGTGGGCATTGATTTACAATCGTTGTCTGATGATGTGATATTGGGACCACATAGAATTGCCAATGACGTGAATGAAAAAACAGAAGGTTACAAATAACCAGGTTTTCCTTCTGGTATAGTTACATTATGACTGCATTATGAAGAACTCCCTTGCATTCCCCTGAAGTCTACTCGAAGGGCCGGATCTACTAAGATCCCAATTTGCGCGTACTAATTTGCCTGCACTATCTAGAATTTTGTGTGTGGTGCTGAACTGTGGTTTGCTGGTGATTTACTAAGAGTAATTGCGTAAATGACAACAGGTGCAAACGTGTTGGAGACACCCTATTTAAATGAGGGTTTTATGTGTTTAATGGTTTGCAGCATGGCGAGTTTGGAGAGAAAGCGCAAAGTGAAATTCGACCCGATGGAATTAGAGGTGTTGGTAGATGAGGCCAATAAACACTTAAATGAGCTACAGCAAAGAAACCTGACTGTCTCACAAAGGAACGCTATATCACTAGGACCGCCAGAATTACAGCGCCCCTCTAAGCGCAGCAACGGTCCGCCTTCATTGTTTAGCTGCCTGTGTTCTCAGAAGTACACAAAAATGCATTTTTGAGTAGGCCTAATTTCCGAGAAGTTATGATAAAATAAAAAAAAAATTACAGACTATAGAATAGGACTGACAACCTCTCCAATGTCTCATGTCAATTAATTACGCCAAACACTAGCTATTTGTCTGCAGTGGGGGCTGCTGCGCCATGTCTCCAGTTGAAAGTGGCTTTGCTAGATACATTCTACAATAACAAATTAGATTAATTTTTGGTCTTTAATATTGTTGGCTATATTAGGCTACGCATTTTAATAAAAAACTTAACAATAAAAGAAATAAAAACAGAAATACTTAGTGGAAACTTTTTTTTATTGATACTTTTTGATTAATTTTTTCCTCATTCATTCAAAAAAATGTTCACACGAGGGTGAAAAATGCGTTCTCTGCGTCTTCTTTCATCATTTCGTACAAACCGCAGTTTCTATGAGCAAAATTGCGTTCAGGTTTGATAAATCACGTTGCGTGTGCTAAATTAATGTATTTACATTTTCTCCTCCCAGCACATGCACAATTGCGTCTAAACGCCCCATATTGCATATTCATTGCAGCAAACATACAAACTGGATGCAGACACACTATTTTGCACCTTTTTTTGCGCGTGCAATGAGTTTGCACACGTTTTTATACACGCAAACCTAGTAGATACGGCCCTATGTATTGGCAATGGTCACCACTAATTTTAATTGATCAAATCTGCAGTTTTGCTAACCACTTCATATATTTAAAAAAAGAGAGGCAAAATGAAAAAAATAAAGAAAATACTTCGGTTAACAAAGATGCACATTTTTATTCCCCTTCTCAAAAACATACAGGAAGAACCAGAGTTCAATTATGAACAATAATCTTTCTAATTCTTTTGATAGTATCTGGACATTTTCAAATCAGCAATCAACTTGCCACTGCATTCACTTGATACTGGATAATTCTGCTACACCCAAAGTTATGCGCAGTGGCAACTTATTTGAATGTTCAATGTCAGCATTTTTTCCTACACATGGCGACTGCGGTGTCGTTAGGGTAAAACTATGTGGTCACGTAAAGAAAAAGATCGTCTTACTGTATGACTTGATATGTTTAAAATAAACTAATGGTTGGTCTCAGATGTAGTTCATGTCACTTCCACACCCGTGGCGTTTTGCACCACGTTGCGTTGACTGCACTCCTTCATTCATTCATTCATTCATTCAAAAGTCCTGTTAAATTGTACAGTGCTTTTAATTGGAAATAAATATTTGCAATATTCTCTATTTATTTGCATTTTTAAATGTTAACAATGAAAAGTAGTATAGAAAGAAGCATTTACAAAACAAAAGGCGTCTGCTTAAAAATGGGGAAAAAAAATCAAATGTTTTTTTTTTAATTACAAAGTTAATGATTAGTTCGTTAAATAAAATGGACGTGAAACACAAGTGACTGTACTTTAACATCAAATGTGGAAAATACTGAAAAACTGTCCTAATCTTTGACACACAGTACACATCTTTTTACCACATGACACACAGTAAATTTCATTATGCACACTTATGTCTTTTGTTTTTGGTCAGCTGGTACACTGCACTTTACCACCACTGATAGCAAAGTAAGAGCTATTGGCCGAGTCAGCGCATCTGCCTTGGGTGCCGGTTATAAGTCTGTCAGTATCTGTGCCAGTGCCAGCAGTGTTAGTGAAAAAACTGCCAATGAAACCACTGTGGGGTGAGGAGGACTGCTTGACGTTGATGTTGACTCTGAAATATCGGAAAAAAGCAGATTGTAATCAGTAAAATTCTGTAGACTGAGAATAACTTCACAGTTCAAAATACAGGCTAAAAGGGAAATGACATCCCAACTGTCAACCCTCATCACACCTTAAATTCATAAAGTCTGACTTTTAAGTCTCCAACTTACCTGCAGAGATGCTGCCCGATATGACGTTCAGGGAGGAGCTGCTCGTAAGCGCACTGCTGAATTGTGAGGTTGCGTTGCTGGCTGAAGGAACTGAGTTCTTATCTTTGAACACAAGGGTCATGTTGACGTTCACGGATCCACTCCTACAGCGACAAGGTCAGAAAGCAACATTTTTTTTAAAAGGAAATGAACGTTCAATGTAATGTAGCAAAAGCAAGGCAGTGTCATTATTTTTAGATTATTATGAGAGAAATTTAGCCTTACGTAAATGCGTTAACAATGGAGCGTCTGAAAGATGATCCGTAGAGACCTGAGGATATGTTGTTAACCTGAAAGACAACATTACCGTCAGTTTAAATAAAACAACACAACAAAATACTCACCACAAATGCACAAGTTCCTGTAATGTTACAAAGTGCAATCTCAATTTATTTGCAACACAATAATATTACAGTACTGCATACACATCTTACCTCTTTGACCACCTTTGCAGCCAAAGTCTTGAACGCTGTTGAGGATGAGTTGGAGAGATCTGATGTAAAAGTTTGGTTGAGACTAAATTTAAGGCCAAGGGTTCCCTCGCTGGATGATGGAGAATCTGTTGATGCAGTTGTGGTAGCAGCTGTAGCATTAGTAGCAGCAGCTGGAGCCTCTGTAGCAGTTGGAGCTGCAGTAGGAGCCGCTGTTGGGGCGGCTGTTGCATTAGGAGCTGCAGTTGGAGCTGCGGTCGGGGCGGCTGTAGCATTAGGAGCTGCAGTCGGAGCTGCGGTCGGGGCAGCTGTAGCATTAGGAGCTGCAGTTGGAGCTGCAGTCGGGGCAGCTGTAGCATTAGGAGCTGCAGTCGGGGCAGCTGTAGCATTAGGAGCTGCAGTTGGAGCTGCAGTCGGGGCGGCTGTAGCATTAGGAGCTGCAGTCGGGGCAGCTGTAGCATTAGGAGCTGCAGTTGGAGCTGCAGTCGGGGCGGCTGTAGCATTAGGAGCTGCAGTCGGGGCAGCTGTAGCATTAGGAGCTGCAGTTGGAGCTGCTGTCGGGGCGGCTGTAGCATTAGGAGCTGCAGTTGGGGCAGCTGTAGCATTAGGAGCTGCAGTTGGGGCAGATGTAACAGTGGGTGCAGCGGTGGAAGCAGCAGCAGAGGAACCTGTACCAATACCAATGAATTATCAGTTAATATGACACCTTAACAATAATTTAACCTACATAGATTGATGAACTGATTAAGTTTGATTAATAAAACTCCAATTACTTACTCGCAGTAACACTGCCTGCCATGACATTCAGGGAGCTGGAGTTGCTTCTAAGTGCACTGCTTAATTGTGAAGTTGCATTGCTTGCTGAAGGGACTGAGCTCTTATCCTTGAACACAAGGGTTGTGTCGGCAACCACTGATCCACTTCTACAATGAGAAAGAGAGAAAGCAACATTTTTGAAAAGGAAGTGACTGGAAAATGTTCAGAAAAATACAAGCCTGTGATTGAAATTTACCCATACCTGAATGCGTTAACGAGGGAGCGACTGAAAGATGATCCGTACAGACTTTTACCGACTTTGTTTAGCTGAAAGACAACAGTACTGTGATTTGCAAATGAATGGCTTACAACAACACAACTTCTCGGTTTGGTTTTGAGGCTGTATCCATCTTTTACGTTATATTCTGCATAAATCACATGTTGGCGAGATTAAAGACGACCTGCCAGACTCCACTATCGAAACATTGGGAAAATTAAGGAATAAAAGGAGTTTTTCAAACAAAAACATTAGCTATTGCTGCTTCGGAAACGTAATTGTGTTGATGTGTCACATTTGAATTTGAAAAAAAAGCTACTTTTATATCATCTTACCTCTTGGACAACTTTTGCAGCTAAAGTCTGAAACGCTGTTGAGGATGAATTTGCAAGATCTGATGTAAAATTTTGGCTGAGACTAAAAATAAGGCCTAGAGTTCCCTCAGTGGATGAAGGAGGATCTGTTGATAAAGTAGTTGGTGCAGCATCGGTAGCGGCTGTTGCACTGGGAGCAGCAGTTGGAGCTGTCGCAGCTGTGGAAGGTCCGGCTGTAGCATTAGGAGCTGCAGAGGGTCCGGCTGTAGCATTGGGAGCTGCAGAGGGTCCGGCTGTAGCATTGGGAGCTGCAGAGGGTCCGGCTGTAGCATTGGGAGCTGCAGAGGGTCCGGCTGTAGCATTAGGAGCTTGGGTTGGAGAAGCTGTGACATTGGCAGCAGCTGAGGTAATAGGCATAGCCGAAACAGATGTAGGTTCAGCGGTTGATGTGCTAATTCCTGTAAAGACAAAATTCAAATTGTTGTAGCATTTGCAGCAGCTTTGTGTGCAGTAGTAAATACAAAAGCGAATCATGCCAACCTCTACTGTGCCAAAATTCTCAGTCTTCACTATTGATATGGTAATTCTGGTTTTAGTTAGTATATATTATATATAATCAAATACATTACATATATGTAATGTGATTAATATTAATTTTTGATAATCATTAATTATTTCTGAGAGCCATTTAAAGACAATAAACCACAGCAGAAACAGAAAATGATGTAGTAATTTACACACATAATTTTTAGGAGAAAGGATTGGCTAATGAGGACAAAACAAAACATGTAAAACAACTCTTACTTGTTGCAGCAATGCTTGATGTATTCACTGGCAGGGAGAAGTTGGAACTGTTGGATACTGCCTCCACCAGAACATTTGCCACAGCACTTGGTTCTGGCACTGAGCTGGCGTTTTTAAATATCAGCTCAGAATCTACCACGATTGAACCTTGACTGTAAGAGAAAGGATTGTTCATATGCACCGCAGACATTTTATAATAACAGTATTATACATGAGCAAAGATTTGAAGAAAATCTTTAATCTGTAATGAACTTTTCATAGACACAGCTTTAATAAGACAAATTATTTTCTTGTTCAAATGTTAAATAGTCATGTCAAATACCTGAAAGAGTTGATAATAGATCGAAGGAAATCACTTCCATATCTGTTGCTGTAAACATCATCAAGCTGAAGAAAAAAAAAAGACAAATTTTTAAAGGATGACAGATGAGAGAGACAGGTAAACGTTTGCTAAAGTATGGCTGCAGAACCCGTCGTTTTTGCCTTCTGTGCATGCACATATGTTGATATGTTGATATTTCACATTCATTCTATATTTTAATTAGCACAAGGTTTTGAAGAAAATTAACAAACATCAATGTACTTACTACTGTTTTTACTTTGTTTTCTAAATCCTTGAACTCTGGAGAGGATTTGTTTGCAAGCTCTGCTTTAAAGGCTTCCTGCAACTTAAATGCCAACATGATCTTTGAGTCTGCTGCTGGGGCAGCTGTTGTTATAGGCAAAGTACCAGTTGTGATAACTGGCTGTGCTGATGTTCCATGTACGGGTGGGGAGGTTGCATTGCCTGGAAATATATCAAATATTACTAGTCACAAATTGGAAAAGTTTAGGAATAATACATGGCTTGGTGCTGACATTATATTACCTCTGAAAACATTGTTTATATATTGAGTATAGGAGACTTGGCACTACCTGGTGGTGACATTGTAGAGACTGGTTGGACTGAGGTCATGTTGGATGGTGGTGTTGAAGGTGCAACTGTTGCTGGGGCTTGAGTTGGTGCTAAAACAACTGAAAACGACAGTTATTAAATAAGTATTTGTTTTGTCTGTTGAACATTTTCTTGCCATCATATATCCTCTTGCAGAAACCTTTTGAAGAATTCAATATTTGGAAATGAAATAATGTCTTACCAGTTGCAGTAATAGATGATGTGTTGACACTGAGGGAAAAGTTTGAGCTTGAAGCAGCAGTCACCATGGTCTCAGTCACAGAACTGGCATTTGGTAGTGTAGTCACATTATTGAATATCAGCTCAGCATCTACCACAACGGATCCTGGACTGTAACAAAACAAATTTTGCAGTCATATTTAGACTGTAGACTTATTTGCTTGTCATACTCAATATTGTTTAACTACAGCCCCATGACAATAAGCTGTGACTGATAAGCTGTATGATAACAGATATGTAAAAATGAAGTACAACATCCCTTTCTGTTTCCATTAAAGGTCCAATGTGTAATATTTAGGGGGATTTAGTGGCATCTAAATATGAGGATTGCAGACTGCAACCAGCTGAAACTTCTCCTGGTTGAAATTCCTTCAGTGGTCATTGTTCAGGAGGTTTTTACTGGGAACCAAAATATCCTTAGAGGTCTCTTCCTCTTCAAAATAAACAAACCAATGGGCCACTAATGGCCCTATCTAGAAACAGTGTCCTATGCTACTGTAGACACATGGTGTTGCAATTTCATGCACCCTGGACTAATTATGTAGATAAAATGGCTCATTCTAAGGCAACAAAAACACAATTCTTATTTTTAGGTGGTTTTACGCTACAGAAAACATACATTTTTTTTCCATTTCTGCCAATATATCCCCTAAATCCTAACCACTAGAACTTTTTTTACCCCCCCCCCCCCCAAAAAAAAAACCAAACAAACAATAGAAACAACTTTTTAAACTTACAACTGAGCAATGTTTTATACCTGAAGCTTTTGATGACAGTTCGATTGAAGCTTGTTCCATACTGTGCTGAGTAGACATTGTCCAGCTGTGAATGAGTTATATTTAAAAAAAATGAAAAAAAAAAAAATCAAAACACATATGAGGCAAGAAAGTCGATATATCAAGATATATTGTCGTCTAAACTTTTCATGCACTATTCAGAATATGATTGTGGAAAGATTTGAAAAATATAAAAATCTGAATATATATCAACTCACCGCTGCTGTCACTGTGTTTGCTAATGCTTGGTATTCTGGTGAGGATGTGTTTGTAAGTTGTTGCGTAAAATTTTGCTGCAACTTAAATCCCAACTTGACTTTTGGCTCTGTGGTTGTGACAACTGTTGGGGTCATAGCTGGAGTGCCAGTAGTTGTGAGTCCAGGTGGTGCTGATGTGACAGTTACAGGTGGAGAGCTTGCATTACCTAGAGATGAAGTGAATGTTTATGAGATTAGAGCAAGATAAGCTGCATCACAACAAATACAAAAATTGCATTCAATGCTAGCAGTGCCATAAAGACAAAGTTGTTGCTATGTATTTTGTGTACCATGGCCAGAAATTAATCTTTACTTGACTGGCGGTGATGTCGTCATGATTGTATTGAAAATAAATGATGTACTGATTGTGGAACAGGTGGTATTACCTGACAAAGGTGTAATGGTAACTAATGGTGAGGTCATGTTACCTGGTGGTGAGGTTGCATTGATTGGTGGTGAGGTCATATTCGGTGGTGGTGAGGTTGCATTGATTGGTCGTGAGGTCATGTTGGCTGGTGGTGAGGTTGCATTGATTGGTGGTGAGGTCATGTTGGCTGGTGGTGAGGTTGCATTGGTTGGTGGTGAGGTCATGTTGGCTGGTGGTGAGGTTGCATTGGTTGGTGGTGAGGTCATGTTACCTGGTGGTGAGGTTGCATTGATTGGTGGCGAGGTCATATTCGGTGGTGGCGAGGATGCATTGAGTGGTGGTGAGGTCATGTTGATTGGTGGTGAGGTCATGTTGATTGGTGATGAGGTCATGTTGACTGGTGGTGTTGAAGTGGCTGGGGCGTCAGTTGGTGCCACAACAGCTGAAAACAACAATTATCAATCAAGTTATTTTTTTTTAATCTTTCAACTCAATTGTGTTTGTGCTTGCAATAGTAATTTTGAAATTTCATTATCTGGAAATGACATGATGTCTTACCAGTTGCAGTAATAGATGTTGGGTCAACAGAGAGAGAAAAGTTTGAGCCTGAAGCAGCAGTCACCATGGTCTTAGCCACAGAACTGGCATTTGGTAGTGTTGACAGATCATTGAATATCACCTCAACATCTGCCACAACAGATCCTGGACTGGAACACGAACATATTTGTAAAGTCATATATTAATGCTGTAGTCTTATTTGGCTACCATGACCACAGTTACTTCACAAAGGCTCCATGACATGTATGACTGATAAGTCATGTGATAACAAACAAACATAAAGAAAATACAACATTCCTTTCTGCTCCCCTCATTAGAAAATAAAAAAATCAATAACTTGTAACAATTTAAACAAAATTATAAAATGTAAAAATGAGCTATTATTTATACCTGAAGCTTTTGATGACAGTTCGATTGAAGCTTGTTCCATACTGTGCTGAGTAGACATTGTCCAGCTGTGAATGAGTTATATTTTAATAAATTATAAGATTTCAAAATACATATGAGTGAATATACTGAGATATATTGCCATCTAAACGTGTCATGCACTATTTGGAATTTGATTATGAAGAGATGAAAAAGCAAAAAGAATATATATCAACTCACCGCTGCTGTCACTGTGTTTGCTAATGCTTGGTATTCTGGTGAGGATGTGTTTGTAAGTTGTTGCGTAAAATTTTGCTGCAACTTAAATTCCAGCTTAACTTTTGGCTCTGTGGTTGTTACAGCTGTTGGGTTCGTAGCTGGAGTGCCAGTAGTTGTGACTCCTGGTGGTGCCGAGGTTACAGTTACAGGTGGAGAGCTTGCATTACCTAGAAATGAAGTGAATGTTTGTTTGTAATAAGTAAGAGATGAGAGCAAGATAAGCTGCGTTATAACATATATAGAAAATGTATTCATGTTGGTAGTGCCATGAAGACAAAGTTGTTGCTATGATTTGTGCACTTGTTATTTTGGCCAGAAAATGATCTTTAATTAAGTAGTGGTGATGTTGGCATGATCGAGATAAAATAAATGATGTATTGATTATAAAACAGGTTGTATTACCTGACACAGGCATTGAGGTGACTGGTGGCGAGGTCATGTTGACTGGTGGTGAGGTTGCATTGATTGGTGGTGAGGTCATGTTACCTGGTGGTGAGGTTGCATTGATTGGTGGTGAGGTTGCATTGATTGGTGGTGAGGTTGCATTGATTGGTGGTGAGGTCATGTTGGCTGGTGGTGAGGATGCATTGAGTGGTGGTGAGGTCATGTTACCTGGTGGTGAGGTTGCATTGATTGGTGGTGAGGTCATGTTGATTGGTGGTGAGGTCATGTTGGCTGGTGATGAGGTCATGTTGACTGGTGGTGTTGAAGTGGCTGGGGCGTCAGTTGGTGCCACAACAGCTGAAAAAAAAACAATGATCAATCAAGTTATTTTTTATCTTTCAACTCTCACACATTGGGTTTGTGCTTGCAATAGTAATTTAGAAATTTCATTATCTGGAAATGACATGATGTCTTACCAGTTGCAGTAATAGATGTTGGGTCAACAGAGAGAGAAAAGTTTGAGCCTGAAGCAGCAGTCACCATGGTCTTAGCCACAGAACTAGCATTTGGTAGTGTTGACAGATCATTGAATATCACCTCAACATCTGCCACAACAGATCCTGGACTGGAACACGAACATATTTGTAAAGTCATATATTAATGCTGTAGTCTTATTTGGCTACCATGACCACAGTTACTTCACAAAGGCTCCATGACATGTATGACTGATAAGTCATGTGATAACAAACAAACATAAAGAAAATACAACATTCCTTTCTGCTCCCCTCATTAGAAAATAAAAAAATCAATACCTTGTAACAATTTAAACAAAATTATAAAATGTAAACATGAGCAATTATTTATACCTGAAGCTTTTGATGACAGTTCGATTGAAGCTTGTTCCATACTGTGCTGAGTAGACATTGTCCAGCTGTGAATGAGTTATATTTTAATAAATTATAAGATTTCAAAATACATATGAGTGAATATACTGAGATATATTGCCATCTAAACGTGTCATGCACTATTTGGAATTTGATTATGAAGAGATGAAAAAGCAAAAAGAATATATATCAACTCACCGCTGCTGTCACTGTGTTTGCTAATGCTTGGTATTCTGGTGAGGATGTGTTTGTAAGTTGTTGCGTAAAATTTTGCTGCAACTTAAATTCCAGCTTAACTTTTGGCTCTGTGGTTGTTACAGCTGTTGGGTTCGTAGCTGGAGTGCCAGTAGTTGTGACTCCTGGTGGTGCCGAGGTTACAGTTACAGGTGGAGAGCTTGCATTACCTAGAAATGAAGTGAATGTTTGTTTGTAATAAGTAAGAGATGAGAGCAAGATAAGCTGCGTTATAACATATATATAGAAAATGTATTCATGTTGGTAGTGCCATGAAGACAAAGTTGTTGCTATGATTTGTGCACTTGTTATTTTGGCCAGAAAATGATCTTTAATTAAGTAGTGGTGATGTTGGCATGATCGAGATAAAATAAATGATGTATTGATTATAAAACAGGTTGTATTACCTGACACAGGCATTGAGGTGACTGGTGGCGAGGTCATGTTGACTGGTGGTGAGGTTGCATTGATTGGTGGTGAGGTCATGTTACCTGGTGGTGAGGTTGCATTGATTGGTGGTGAGGTCATGTTGGCTGGTGGTGAGGTTGGATTTACTGGTGGTGAGGTCATGTTACCTGGTGGTGAGGTTGCATTGATTGGTGGTGAGGTCATGTTGATTGGTGGTGAGGTTGCATTGATTGGTGGTGAGGTTGCATTGATTGGTGGTGAGGTCATGTTACCTGGTGGTGAGGTTGCATTGATTGGTGGTGAGGTTGCATTGATTGGTGGTGAGGTTGCATTGATTGGTGGTGAGGTCATGTTGATTGGTGGTGAGGTCATGTTGGCTGGTGGTGAGGATGCATTGATTGGTGGTGAGGTTGCATTGATTGGTGGTGAGGTTGCATTGATTGGTGGTGAGGTCATGTTGATTGGTGGTGAGGTCATGTTGGCTGGTGGTGAGGTTGGATTTACTGGTGGTGAGGTCATGTTACCTGGTGGTGAGGTTGCATTGATTGGTGGTGAGGTCATGTTGGCTGGTGATGAGGTCATGTTGACTGGTGGTGTTGAAGTGGCTGGGGCGTCAGTTGGTGCCACAACAGCTGAAAAAAAAACAATTATCAATCAAGTTATTTTTTATCTTTCAACTCTCACGCATTGGGTTTGTGCTTGCAATAGTAATTTAGAAATTTCAATATCTGGAAATGACATGATGTCTTACCAGTTGCAGTAATAGATGTTGGGTCAACAGAGAGAGAAAAGTTTGAGCCTGAAGCAGCAGTCACCATGGTCTTAGCCACAGAACTGGCATTTGGTAGTGTTGACAGATCATTGAATATCACCTCAACATCTGCCACAACAGATCCTGGACTGGAACACGAACATATTTGTAAAGTCATATATTAATGCTGTAGTCTTATTTGGCTACCATGACCACAGTTACTTCACAAAGGCTCCATGACATGTATGACTGATAAGTCATGTGATAACAAACAAACATAAAGAAAATACAACATTCCTTTCTGCTCCCCTCATTAGAAAATAAAAAAATCAACAACTTGTAACAATTTAAACAAAATTATAAAATGTAAAAATGAGCTATTATTTATACCTGAAGCTTTTGATGACAGTTCGATTGAAGCTTGTTCCATACTGTGCTGAGTAGACATTGTCCAGCTGTGAATGAGTTATATTTTAATAAATTATAAGATTTCAAAATACATATGAGTGAATATACTGAGATATATTGCCATCTAAACGTGTCATGCACTATTTGGAATTTGATTATGAAGAGATGAAAAAGCAAAAAGTATATATATCAACTCACCGCTGCTGTCACTGTGTTTGCTAATGCTTGGTATTCTGGTGAGGATGTGTTTGTAAGTTGTTGCGTAAAATTTTGCTGCAACTTAAATTCCAGCTGAACTTTTGGCTCTGTGGTTGTTACAGCTGTTGGGGTCGTAGCTGGAGTGCCAGTAGTTGTGACTCCTGGTGGTGCCGAGGTTACAGTTACAGGTGGAGAGCTTGCATTACCTAGAAATGAAGTGAATGTTTGTTTGTAATAAGTAAGAGATGAGAGCAAGATAAGCTGCGTTATAACATATATATAGAAAATGTATTCATGTTGGTAGTGCCATGAAGACAAAGTTGTTGCTATGATTTGTCCACTTGTTATTTTGGCCAGAAAATGATCTTTAATTAAGTAGTGGTGATGTTGGCATGATCGAGATAAAATAAATGATGTACTGATTATAAAACAGGTTGTATTACCTGACACAGGCATTGAGGTGACTGGTGGCGAGGTCATGTTGACTGGTGGTGAGGTTGCATTGATTGGTGGTGAGGTCATGTTACCTGGTGGTGAGGTTGCATTGATTGGTGGTGAGGTCATGTTGGCTGGTGGTGAGGTTGCATTGAGTGGTGGTGAGGTCATGTTGGCTGGTGGTGAGGTTGCATTGATTGGTGGTGAGGTTGCATTGATTGGTGGTGAGGTTGCATTGATTGGTGGTGAGGTCATGTTGATTGGTGGTGAGGTCATGTTGATTGGTGATGAGGTCATGTTGACTGGTGGTGTTGAAGTGGCTGGGGCGTCAGTTGGTGCCACAACAGCTGAAAAAAAACCAATGATCAATCAAGTTATTTTTTATCTTTCAACTCTCACACATTGGGTTTGTGCTTGCAATAGTAATTTAGAAATTTCAATATCTGGAAATGACATGATGTCTTACCAGTTGCAGTAATAGATGTTGTGTCAACAGAGAGAGAAAAGTTTGAGCCTGAAGCAGCAGTCACCATGGTCTTGGCCACAGAACTAGCATTTGGTAGTGTTGACAGATCATTGAATATCACCTCAACATCTGCCACAACAGATCCTGGACTGGAACACGAACATATTTGTAAAGTCATATATTAATGCTGTAGTCTTATTTGGCTACCATGACCACAGTTACTTCACAAAGGCTCCATGACATGTATGACTGATAAGTCATGTGATAACAAACAAACATAAAGAAAATACAACATTCCTTTCTGCTCCCCTCATTAGAAAATAAAAAAATCAATACCTTGTAACAATTTAAACAAAAATTATAAAATGTAAACATGAGCAATTATTTATACCTGAAGCTTTTGATGACAGTTCGATTGAAGCTTGTTCCATACTGTGCTGAGTAGACATTGTCCAGCTGTGAATGAGTTATATTTTAATAAATTATAAGATTTCAAAATACATATGAGTGAATATACTGAGATATATTGCCATCTAAACGTGTCATGCACTATTTGGAATTTGATTATGAAGAGATGAAAAAGCAAAAAGAATATATATCAACTCACCGCTGCTGTCACTGTGTTTGCTAATGCTTGGTATTCTGGTGAGGATGTGTTTGTAAGTTGTTGCGTAAAATTTTGCTGCAACTTAAATTCCAGCTGAACTTTTGGCTCTGTGGTTGTTACAGCTGTTGGGGTCGTAGCTGGAGTGCCAGTAGTTGTGAGTCCTGGTGGTGCCGAGGTTACAGTTACAGGTGGAGAGCTTGCATTACCTAGAAATGAAGTGAATGTTTGTTTGTAATAAGTAAGAGATGAGAGCAAGATAAGCTGCGTTATAACATATATAGAAAATGTATTCATGTTGGTAGTGCCATGAAGATAAAGTTGTTGCTACGATTTGTGCACTTGTTATTTTGGCCAGAAAATGATCTTTAATTAACTAGTGGTGATGTTGGCATGATCGAGATAAAATAAATGATGTATTGATTATAAAACAGGTTGTATTACCTGACACAGGCATTGAGGTGACTGGTGGTGAGGTCATGTTGACTGGTGGTGAGGTTGCATTGATTGGTGGCGAGGTTGTATTGATTGGTGGTGAGGTTGTATTGATTGGTGGTGAGGTCATGTTGGCTGGTGGTGAGGTCATGTTGATTGGTGATGAGGTCATGTTGATTGGTGGTGAGGTCATGTTGGCTGGTGGTGAGGTCATGTTGATTGGTGATGAGGTCATGTTGATTGGTGGTGAGGTCATGTTGATTGGTGGTGAGGTCATGTTGATTGGTGATGAGGTCATGTTGACTGGTGGTGTTGAAGTGGCTGGGGCGTCAGTTGGTGCCACAACAGCTGAAAAAAAACCCAATTATCAATCAAGTTATTTTTTATCTTTCAACTCTCACACATTGGGTTTGTGCTTGCAATAGTAATTTAGAAATTTCAATATCTGGAAATGACATGATGTCTTACCAGTTGCAGTAATAGATGTTGTGTCAACAGAGAGAGAAAAGTTTGAGCCTGAAGCAGCAGTCACCATGGTCTTAGCCACAGAACTAGCATTTGGTAGTGTTGACAGATCATTGAATATCACCTCAACATCTGCCACAACAGATCCTGGACTGGAACACGAACATATTTGTAAAGTCATATATTAATGCTGTAGTCTTATTTGGCTACCATGACCACAGTTACTTCACAAAGGCTCCATAACATGTATGACTGATAAGTCATGTGATAACAAACAAACATAAAGAAAATACAACATTCCTTTCTGCTCCCCTCATTAGAAAATAAAAAAATCAATACCTTGTAACAATTTAAACAAAATTATAAAATGTAAAAATGAGCTATTATTTATACCTGAAGCTTTTGATGACAGTTCGATTGAAGCTTGTTCCATACTGTGCTGAGTAGACATTGTCCAGCTGTGAATGAGTTATATTTTAATAAATTATAAGATTTCAAAATACATACGAGTGAATATACTGAGATATATTGCCATCTAAACGTATCATGCACTATTTGGAATTTGATTATGAAGAGATGAAAAAGCAAAAAGAATATATATCAACTTACCGCTGCTGTCACTGTGTTTGCTAATGCTTGGTATTCTGGTGAGGATGTGTTTGTAAGTTGTTGCGTAAAATTTTGCTGCAACTTAAATTCCAGCTGAACTTTTGGCTCTGTGGTTGTTACAGCTGTTGGGGTCGTAGCTGGAGCGCCAGTAGTTGTGACTCCTGGTGGTGCCGAGGTTACAGTTACAGGTGGAGAGCTTGCATTACCTAGAAATGAAGTGAATGTTTGTTTGTAATAAGTAAGAGATGAGAGCAAGATAAGCTGCGTTATAACATATATAGAAAATGTATTCATGTTGGTAGTGCCATGAAGATAAAGTTGTTGCTATGATTTGTGCACTTGTTATTTTGGCCAGAAAATGATCTTTAATTAAGTAGTGGTGATGTTGGCATGATCGAGATAAAATAAATGATGTATTGATTATAAAACAGGTTGTATTACCTGACACAGGCATTGAGGTGACTGGTGGTGAGGTCATGTTGATTGGTGGTGAGGTTGCATTGATTGGTGGCGAGGTCATGTTGATTGGTGGTGAGGTTGCATTGATTGGTGGTGAGGTTGTATTGATTGGTGGTGAGGTTGTATTGATTGGTGGCGAGGTCATGTTGATTGGTGATGAGGTTGCATTGATTGGTGGCGAGGTCATGTTGATTGGTGGTGAGGTTGCATTGATTGGTGGCGAGGTCATGTTGATTGGTGGTGAGGTCATGTTGATTGGTGGTGAGGTCATGTTGATTGGTGATGAGGTCATGTTGACTGGTGATGAGGTCATGTTGATTGGTGATGAGGTCATGTTGATTGGTGGTGAGGTCATGTTGATTGGTGGTGAGGTCATGTTGATTGGTGATGAGGTCATGTTGACTGGTGGTGTTGAAGTGGCTGGGGCGTCAGTTGGTGCCACAACAGCTGAAAAAAAACCCAATTATCAATCAAGTTACTTTTTATCTTTCAACTCTCACGCATTGGGTTTGTGCTTGCAATAGTAATTTAGAAATTTCAATATCTGGAAATGACATGATGTCTTACCAGTTGCAGTAATAGATGTTGGGTCAACAGAGAGAGAAAAGTTTGAGCCTGAAGCAGCAGTCACCATGGTCTTAGCCACAGAACTAGCATTTGGTAGTGTTGACAGATCATTGAATATCACCTCAACATCTGCCACAACAGATCCTGGACTGGAACACGAACATATTTGTAAAGTCATATATTAATGCTGTAGTCTTATTTGGCTACCATGACCACAGTTACTTCACAAAGGCTCCATAACATGTATGACTGATAAGTCATGTGATAACAAACAAACATAAAGAAAATACAACATTCCTTTCTGCTCCCCTCATTAGAAAATAAAAAAATCAATACCTTGTAACAATTTAAACAAAATTATAAAATGTAAAAATGAGCTATTATTTATACCTGAAGCTTTTGATGACAGTTCGATTGAAGCTTGTTCCATACTGTGCTGAGTAGACATTGTCCAGCTGTGAATGAGTTATATTTTAATAAATTATAAGATTTCAAAATACATATGAGTGAATATACTGAGATATATTGCCATCTAAACGTGTCATGCACTATTTGGAATTTGATTATGAAGAGATGAAAAAGCAAAAAGAATATATATCAACTCACCGCTGCTGTCACTGTGTTTGCTAATGCTTGGTATTCTGGTGAGGATGTGTTTGTAAGTTGTTGCGTAAAATTTTGCTGCAACTTAAATTCCAGCTTAACTTTTGGCTCTGTGGTTGTTACAGCTGTTGGGGTCGTAGCTGGAGTGCCAGTAGTTGTGAGTCCAGGTGGTGCCGAGGTTACAGTTACAGGTGGAGAGCTTGCATTACCTAGAAATGAAGTGAATGTTTGTTTGTAATAAGTAAGAGATGAGAGCAAGATGAGCTGTATTACAAAAAAAAATATAGAATAACATTCTAGTAGTGCCATAAAGACAAAATTGTTGCTGTGATTTTCTTTCTGCACTTGTCATTTAAGCCATTAAATTACCTTTAATTGACTGGTGGTGATGTTGGCATGATTTAAATAAAAATAAAATGATGTATTGATTGTAAAACAGGGTACATTACCTGGCAAAGGCATTGAGGTGAGTGGTGAGGTCGTGTTGATTGGTGGCGAGGTTGCATTGATTGGTGGCGTGGTCATGTTGGCTGGTAACAATATATAAAAAAAAGTTATTGTTTTATCTATTAAAACTTATCTTATGTGCTTGTAGTTATCATTTACATAATTCAGTATCTGGAAATGTCATGACGTCTGACAGCTGTCATATTGATGGCTGCTGAGGTTGCATTAACTGATGGTATGGTCAAAATGACTGATAGTGACGTAATGTGGACTGGTGGTGAGGTTAAATTACCTGATGGTGGTGTCATATTGACTAGTGAGGTCATGTGGATGAGTGGTGAGGTTGTACTGACTGATTCTGAGGTCATATTGACTTCTTGTGAGGTCATGTGGACTGGTTGTGAGGTTATATTGACTGGTGTTGAGGTCATGAAAACTGCTGATGATGTTGTACTGATTCCTGCTGAAGTTCCATTGGCTGATTCCGAGGTCACACTGACCGGCGGTGATGTCGTATGGACCAGCGGTGATGTTATATTGACTATCGGTGAGGCATCATTGACTGTTGGTGAGGTCACAGTGACCAGTGTTGTAGTTGCATTGACTGATGGTGAGGTCATATGGACTGATGGTGAGGTTACATTGATGAGGGGTGAGGTAACGTTTATTGATGGTGAGGTTACATTGACTGTTGTTGAGGTTGTGTAGACTGATTGTGAGGTCATGTGTACTGATGCTGAGGGTGCAGTGACTGTTGGTGAGGTCATATTGACCAGTGGTGAGATTGCACTGATTGTCGGTGATGTCATATGGGTTGGTGGTGAGGTTGCAGTGACTGTTGGCAAAGTCATATTGACCAGTGGTGAGATTGCACTGACTGCTGGTGAGGTCATGTTAACTGCTGGTGATGTTAAATTGACTGGTTGTGAGGTTGTATAGACTGATGGTGAGGTTGCATTGACTAGTGCTGATGTCATGTTTACTGATAGAGAGGTTGCACTGACTATCAGTGATGTTGTATGGGTTGATGGTGAGGTAGCATTGACTGATAGTGAGGTCATGTTTACTGTTGGTGAGGTTGTAATGAAGAGTGTTGAGGTTGTATAAACGCTTTGTGTGGTCATGTTGACTGATGGTGAGGTTGCATTGACTAGTGCTGAGGTCAAGTTTACTGATAGAGAGGTTGCACTGGCTGTCAGTGAGGTCATATTGACTGTCGGTGAGGTCATATTGACCAGTGGTGACGTTACACTGACTCTCGGTGATGTTGTATGGTTTGATGGTGAGGTTGCAGTGACTGTTGGTGAAGTCACTGGGACTGATGGTGAGGTAGCATTTATCAGTGGTGAGGTCACATTTATTGATGGTGAGGTTACACTGACTGGTGTTGAGGTTATGTTGACTAGTGATGTTAAATTTACTGGCTGTGAGGTTGCATAGACTGATGTTGAGGTTGCACTGACTGTCGGTGAGGTCATATTGATCAGTGGTGAGGTTGCATTGACTGATGGTGAGGTCACTGAGACTGTTGGTGAGATTGCACTAACTGTCGGTGATGTCATATAGGTTGAGGGTGAGGTTGCATTGATGAGTGGTGAGGTGATGTTTACTGATGGTGAGGTTGTCATGACGAGTGTTGAGGTCGTATTAACGATTTGTGTGGTCATGTTGACTGACAGTGAGGTTACACTGGCCGGTGTTGAGGTTGCATAGACTGATGGTGAGGTTGCACTGACTGTCGGTGAGGTCGTATTGACCAGTGGTGAGGTCATGTTTACTGTTGGTGAGGTTGTAATGAAGAGTGTTGAGGTCGTATAAACGCTTTGTGTGGTCATGTTGACTGATGGTGAGGTTGCATTGACTAGTGCTGAGGTCAAGTTTACTGATAGAGAGGTTGCACTGGCTGTCAGTGAGGTCATATTGACTGTCGGTGAGGTCATATTGACCAGTGGTGACGTTGCACTGACTCTCGGTGATGTTGTATGGTTTGATGGTGAGGTTGCAGTGACTGTTGGTGAGGTCACTGGGACTGATGGTGATGTAGCATTTATGAGTGGTGAGATCACATTTATTGAAGGTGAGGTTACACTGACTGGTGTTGAGGTTATGTTGACTAGTGATGTTAAATTTACTGGCTGTGAGGTTGCATAGACTGATGTTGAGGTTGCACTGACTGTCGGTGAGGTCATATTGACCAGTGGTGAGGTTGCATTGACTGATGGTGAGGTCACTGGGACTGTTGGTGAGGTTGCATTGACTGATGGTGAGGTCATGTTTACTGTTGGTGAGGTTGTAATGAAGAGTGTTGAGGTCGTATAAACGCTTTGTGTGGTCATGTTGACTGATGGTGAGGTTGCATTGACTAGTGCTGAGGTCAAGTTTACTGATAGAGAGGTTGCACTGGCTGTCAGTGAGGTCATATTGACTGTCGGTGAGGTCATATTGACCAGTGGTGACGTTACACTGACTCTCGGTGATGTTGTATGGTTTGATGGTGAGGTTGCAGTGACTGTTGGTGAGGTCACTGGGACTGATGGTGATGTAGCATTTGTGAGTGGTGAGGTCACATTTATTGATGGTGAGGTTACACTGACTGGTGTTGAGGTTATGTTGACTGGTGATGTTAAATTCACTGGCTGTGAGGTCATATTGACCAGTGGTGAGGTTGCATTGACTGATGGTGAGGTCACTGGGACTGTTGGTGAGGTTGCATTGACTGATGGTGAGGTCACTGGGACTGTTGGTGAGGTTGCATTGACTGATGGTGAGGTCACTGAGACTGTTGGTGAGATTGCACTAACTGTCGGTGATGTCATATAGGTTGAGGGTGAGGTTGCATTGATGAGTGGTGAGGTGATGTTTACTGATGGTGAGGTTGTCATGACGAGTGTTGAGGTCGTATTAACGATTTGTGTGGTCATGTTGACTGACAGTGAGGTTACACTGGCCGGTGTTGAGGTTGCATAGACTGATTGTGAGGTTGCATTGACTAGTGCTGAGGTCATGTTTACTGATGGTGAGGTTGCACTGACTGTCGGTGAGGTCGTATTGACCAGTGGTGAGGTCATGTTTACTGTTGGTGAGGTTGTAATGAAGAGTGTTGAGGTTGTATAAACGCTTTGTGTGGTCATGTTGACTGATGGTGAGGTTGCATTGACTAGTGCTGAGGTCATGTTTACTGATGGTGAGGTTGCACTGACTGTCGGTGAGGTCATATTGACCAGTGGTGAGGTCATGTTTACTGATGGTGAGGTTGCACTGACTGTCGGTGAGGTCGTATTGACCAGTGGTGAGGTCATGTTTTCTGATGGTGAGGTTGCACTGACTGTCGGTGAGGTCATATTGACCAGTGGTGAGGTCATGTTTACTGATGGTGAGGTTGCACTGACTGTCGGTGAGGTCGTATTGACCAGTGGTGAGGTCATGTTTTCTGATGGTGAGGTTGCACTGACTGTCGGTGAGGTCATATTGACCAGTGGTGAGGTCATGTTGACTGCTGGTGAGGTGTGGACTTGTGTTGAGGTTGAATGGACTGGTGATGAGGTCACGTTGAGTGCTGGTGATGTTGTCATATTAACTTGTGGTGATGTCATGCTGACTGGTGAGGTCATGTGGAGTGGTAGTGAGGTTGCATTGACTGGTGTTGAGGTTGCATTGACTGGTGTTGAGGTTGCATTGACTGGTGATGAGGTCATGTTGAGAGGTGGTGATGTTGCATTTCCCTCAGGAGTGGTTGTGGTCTTTGGTTGTGAAGTTGCATTGACTGATCCTGAGGTCATGTTGAGTGGTGGTGAGGTTGTGATAACTGCTGATGTTGCGCTGATTGTTGGCGATGTTGAATTTACTTGTGATGAGACTGTATTTTGTGTTGAGATGTTCATTTGCAGTGATGTTGCATGGAATGGTGATGAAGATGTGTTTGCTGGTGGAGATGTAGAATGGAATTTACCCAGAAAAGTTGAGTTTCATTTTCTGTGATTTGACAATTTATGTATATATATATATATATATGTAGGCCTATATATAGTAGTATTTACTATAAAATTGTATACTTAATACCTTAATATTGAAGCACTGAAAACAATATAATATTCTGTACTAATAGGCAAAAATAGTTTTAAATATATGTACCACAATGTAATATTGTTATAATGTATATATTGTGAATTATTTTCAGTAGCTGTTACTCATCAGCCTAACAAATTTGCCCCCTCAATCTCCACATCCTGATAATTAAAATTTGTATGAAATATTTAATAATTAAAGTAGCTGGTTTGGTTCTGACAAAATTGGTAACTCCCCCTGCTATAATTGATGACAGGCCACTATAGATGACTCACAGGTTGCAGGTTACATGGCACCATATGAATACACTGATTTTAGTGTATTCTCCACAATAACATTTTCCCATGTGTTAGTATTGTGTTGAAAGAAAGTACAGTAGTATCAAAATTTTACCTGTTGTTGCATTTGCGGTTGTTGCTGATGTTGTTCCTACTAGTCCTGTAGAAAGAAAAATGTCACAATGAGCAAACTTAAATTCATTTCAATTCTCAATAATATCTTTAAGTATTGTCGTCTCTCTTGATTTCCCCAATCCCAAACAATACCTGCTAATAGGAGAAGGAATATAAGAGGATCCATCCTCCTGTTTTTTGGTGTCTGTGAAACATCAAGAAGTCATTATAAATATATTTAAATACATTTTATCATGCAGAACAAATGCACGCTGATGTCATTCTAATATACACCCTGTCGGCAGTATATTAGGTACACCTAGCTTTTAACCGATGCAGTCTATTAAAACAGCTCTGCAATAAGTCTTACCTCCATGACGCTTATGATGATTAGTTTTAATAGTAACTGAGTTATAGAGAAATATTTCAACCCAGAGGCCAGTTGTAGTTTGTACTTTGTGGTGCTGTTTTTGTTATAGTTTTTCCACCGCATATGTATCATTGAGGGTACTAAATATTTGAAACATTTCTTAGTTTAACAATAATACAGTTCAACAGCACCACAAAGTACAGCCTCCAAAAATGATTACAGAGTTGAATCAACCGCACTGTTAAACAGGTTCAAGAAGAACTGAACCTTATAACCATTATGAACGTGGAATTTATTGCGGGGCTGTTTTACGAGGCTGCATTAGGTTTAGCAAGGAGTGGCCTATGCCTACGATATAGCAACTCAAATGTAAAAGCAGAGCAAAAACGCTTTTGACGAAATGACTCTGGTTTTCCATCCTCCTCCTCTGCATGACAATGACTCATTGATGAACTCATCCCCATGATTTAGCAGATGCTTAAAAGAGATTAGATGCACTCTCAACACATACTGAGTGTGAACCACGCAAAATTGGATATGTCAACATTCTGGAGAGACAAGTTTGAGTGACGTTGTTATATCTCACTTTGAGTTTCACCCTGGGGGCTGTTCAAGATTCCAGACATTGTAAGACGTCAGACTACTGAAGAATTTAGAAATTAAAAAAAAAATATTCCAATGACAATTCTCAAATTGGCTTGTCAAAGCTAGACTCCGTTAAGAGCAGTTAGTGTTGCTTTCACAGGCACATATTAGCTTGATTTTATTTATTTATTTATTTAAAAAAAAATTTAAAAAAATTATATTGTGGAAAAAAACCGCTACAAAACAGAGACAATCAATACATCATGCACAGACTTACAATGACAAACATAAATTAACATTTCATGTCCGAAAAGTAGTAGAAAGAAGCAATATGCTTGTCTAGCCCTACCCCCAGGCCCAAACTTTACTAATCCTTCACTAATCAAACTATCACAGAAATACACTTTCACCGTCATTCACCTACACATTTACACCACTGCACTCCTTAATTCCTGATAACCAATATTACCCCGTGTATAAAACAAATAGGAAAATATGAATTGAGAATATGACAACAGCAACTTCCTGAGTGTGCTTTACATTCCCTCTAATGCTGTCTTTGCACCTCTCTTTAAACCGTCCGATATCTTTACTTCTTCACCCAGTGTGTTCCACAGTCACCCCACAAATCGATATACACACACTTTTCAGAGTGGTGCAAAAACAACATTTCAAATTTAATCTACCTCCTAAGTTATATCCTTCCTCTCTGTCCAAGAACATTTTTTGTACATTGCAAGTTATTATTTTACTTTAGTTACTTTGTACATAACTTGAACCGTTTTGAAATCCAGTTCTTGTGAATGCAAAAACAGATGATCAGTGTGTTCCTGATGTCCAACATTGTGTAAAATTCTCATGGCTCCTTTGTTGCAGTATGGCTGTAGGCTGGTTTTGTAGGTGTTTCCTCATACCTCAATGCAATAAGTTAAACACAGCAGTATAAGAGGACAGTACAGAGTATACAATGCTTTGTAATCTCGTTTGTGTCTGGCTTTGCCCATAACGGAAACACCCCTCGTCAGCTTTGTTCCTACATATGCCATATGTGGTTTCCAGCAGATTCTGTGGTCTGTTATCACACCAAGACTTTTTTTTCATATACTCTTTCGATGATGACATTTTCAATCTTAAGAAATGCTTGTGTGTTCATTTTTTGACTTCCAAACAGTATTAATTTGGTTTTGCTCAGATTTAATCATAGTTTGTTTGAGTCAAACCACTTCTTTAATTTATTCAACTCTGATGTGACCACCTCCAGAAGCTGCTGCAAATTGTCCCCAGAGCAGAAAATATCATACCATCCACAAACAACATGGATTTTAATATGTCTGATACTTGACATATGTCACTAATGTGCAAAACTAACAGTGTTGGCCTAAAACTGACCCATGTGGGACACCACAGGTAATGTCCAAACATGAAGATTTATGTTCACCAGTCTGCATGAACTCTTAACAGTTCGGTATATAAGCTCTGTCAGCAGCTTACCCCGTATAAACAGAAAATTACTACTTTTTATAGCTTGAAATCAGAGAGAAGAGCCCATTAGGTGTTTGTCAAACACCTGATTTGTGAGATTGACATTACAAATAATGGCCAAGATTCACTCATCAGGAAAAATGATCTTGTCTCAGCTGGATTGTGATCTAGACTCTGACTATGCAATGTCAAGATTTCAACATTCTACTAACATCTGATAATGCTAAAATTATGGTTATAAATATCAGCCAGAAAAACAAATGAATCCTTTCGAGTCCCTGTTGATCTGTCTAAGCCATGACTGTATCATCCTTTCAATTTGAAATTTGAGTGTCTGTTGTAAACTGAATGTGTATATTTGAAGCAATTTGTATCAGAATAAATAGCTATGCTTAATACATTTTCTCCAATTATGGGGAATCTTTCTATTTTCATGTTGTAAATACATATTTGTTAAATAAAGCAGGTGTCTTTACAAGGGTTAAATTAATTGAAATTGCAATTAGATTATGTTAGCTGCAACAGCACAAGAACTTCTGCCCATCGTATTCATTGTATCAAGCCAACAGAGCACTAAGGTGTCCACTGAGCAGAAACACCATGACAATCCATCAGTGTAAAGAATATAACTGTTACAGCCTTTAGTATAATACGCATATGCATTACTTTTATTATCGCTTTGTTCATCAGCATGTTTTCTTATCAAGTTGTGGTATAATGATACAATGGAAGTCAAAGGCGTGTCTGAACAGTAGGAGTTGATATAAAATGTGTGGTTTAAAAGCAACACAAATATTAAAGGAAAAGCATAGACTGTGAATCAGAATTCCTCTCTGAGCCCAGATGGAAATTATTCATTGAAAATCTCAGAAATCAATTCAGTCACAAAAAGAGGTGCAGAAAACTAATTTCCTGTGGGTGAAATTAAATATGTTCAGTTTTACACAGCAATGTCAGTATAAATATTTGCTTTCTTACCGCGGTGGAGTCCCAAGTGCAACTGTGCAACAATACAGTTGTATTCACAGCAACTGTTCAAGGAATGGTACAAGCTGGTGCTAAGAAGGCACCAGTCTCCCTGAAGATGTGAGGATGAAAATGAAGACTTGTCAGTGAGTGGGGGTTTTGTGAGACGGACAGTCTTCCAAACCCGTGACACGACTTGCAGGACTTGTTCTGCTCTGTTATTTTCATTTCCACTCAGACACAATGTAAAGTGGGTAAGGTCGGAGGACTGAGAGATGTAAATACCAATACACTGTGAGTAAAGAAAGCATTCTTGCAATGTCAAGCATCTCTAAGGTGTCACAATGTGGTCTCAGCCTCTGGTGCCAGAACTCAACTGTGTCATTAAGTCTTACAATGGTGACTTGTTTGTAATAACTCAAACATTACTGTGTGAAAACAATTACTTTTGATAAACCTCCAAAACCAATCTGCATCATTCCCATAAATGATCTGCAGAGCACATCAACTGTCGTAAAGCTCAGTCAGGAAGACTACTTTGCAATTGTCAGTTATAAAACACATTCTGTCATTACTATGTATGCCCAAATCTTTTACCCATTTGACGCAAACATACTGTCCACACATAAAATTTTTAACTCATCACAAAAGCAGACCTACGTAAACACAACTAATTTTAGACACGGGTCCCCAGACTATGCTAATTGCAAAGGTGTCTGAAATGGTTTCGACACACTGTCACACATGCCATGACGTAAACGATGACAAAAGGATGAGAGTTTACGGAGAGACTTTGAAACATTGTTCACCTTACACTTTTGAATGACTAAAGTAAATACATGGCAGTGTTTTCAGCAGCACTTGGCTCTGATTGACAGGGTTGGAAAAAGTACTGAAAAATTCTACTCAAGTAAAAATACCTTTACTTTGATGAAATTCTACTTAAGTACAAGTAAAGCTACCCATCTAAAAATCTACTCAAGTAAAAGTAAAAAGTAGTTAGTTTAAAATGTACTTAGTAAAAGTTACTTAGTTACTTCCAACAACTTGATGGGGGTCACTGCTATGCAGTGCAAAAATGAGTCATACTGCAAATCCAATCCGAAAACTGGTTATTTTCCTATGATGAACCACAGAATTCAATTCAATTTAGGGCTGCACAATATCATTAGAGCATCGCCATTGCAATGTGTTCTTGTGCAATAGTCACATTGTGAGACTTGCAGTAAGTTCACCATATCAATATAATATTAGTCAAAGGCAATATGCCAGACTTATTTTGCTGGTTAATACTTAAGGTTATGAAGTTCTCAATTTCCATGACAGTGTGATTGTAAATGTATATTTCATGCAAATACAGCCTTTCCAAATCCCAAATGATGACTTCTTTCCAAATAGAGCTATTCAAGTTATTGCAATACACTGTATATTGCAATACATATCACAGTATACAAAACCGTCGTCACATTGTCAGTTTTGTCTAATATTGTGCAGCCCTCATTCATTTTGACTCACCAACACAACTGTTAGACTGATGATACACAGAGCAACTTTTTGAGCAATGTTGTTGGGCATTATTCTCAGGGATGCAAACAGGTATATGGTTAAGGAGATTCCTGATTTTAGACTTCGTTTTGGCCAGCTAGCCAGCAAAGATGACACAACAAGCAATTAAGACAAGAACTTTGAGTTAATAGAAGGTAATTTCCTCCTTTCTCCTCTTAGGCATGTGAAGACAATGAGACAACGGACCCCTGGGCACATATATGCAAAAGGCCTAACCACCTCTCTCACATAGGAGCAAGACGCACAGACTTTGTGTGTCTACTTTGTGGTGATTTTGCCTCTTTTGTCTTTATTCTGTGTCTCTGTTAGGGTTCTTTGAATCTCTTTGTGGTTATTTTGAGTCTCTTCCTGAAAGGTACATGTTACTTTGAGTGACACTTTGCAGCCGAAGGTCAGGCTGAAGAGGCACATGACCCAGTATCCATCCCTGTTCTTGACTGGTCATCTAAATGTGACAGATAAACACTCTTTCTAAACAATCTCAACAAAAAATCCAAACATTCATTTATTTTAGGAGAAGGCGAAACAGCCTCTGTACACAACCCTCACCATCTACGGCAAGTTCAGAATGCACATGCACTGCGCACACTGCTTATCCTTTAGTGGCTTGCTCTGTTTAGGGTTCTGGCTTTGGATACCAGTGTGCACTGTCTGTATACATTGTTTTAAAAACACACCATTCTTATCATGTAAAAAAACACTATAAACCCACTTATTCTGTGTCCAAGATAATCTGCATTTGTAGCCCCCAACAGTTTACTGTTATACATCTTTTTATATGAAGGAAAAATCACAGGTAAAACTATAGTTAATCAACAATGGTTCAGTGTTGTTAATTAGGGGTCCCTCTTCCTCGTTTGGGAACCTCTGGTTAGGGTACCTGACTCTCAATCAGTCAACAAAAGCCCCTTTTCCACCAAGCACTAGAATACAGTTCAGCTCAGCTCAGTTCAGTATGCTTTTTTTCCATTTACACTGTGAAAAGTTGTGGATGTTACCAATGGAACCGCTCCGTACTGTCCCCATTTTTGGTCCCCCCTCTGTTGAGGTACCTAGCACACAGATCTGGTACTAAAAGGTGGCGCTGTGAACACTGCAGTCTGTTGATTGGCCAATAGCAGCCGGTTGCTCTGCTCAGGGCTGAGTTGTGGCTGGTTTTGAGGCTCATGTAACCACTGTTCATACTGTGGAGAGTTTTATTAGTAAACTGTAACTATATATAAAATTAAAGGATGTTTTGCTGCCTCTCTCTGCAGCTGTGTAACGTGTACTTGTAATGTTACTTGATGCATGAGTTGACGACGTGGATCCATCTGACAACTTTGACCATTTAGTAATGAGTGGATCTTCAAGCGGATGTGCAAGCAAAATATATATATATATATATATATATATATATATATATATATATATATATATATATATATATGTATATATATATATATATATATATATATATAGATATTAATGAACTGCATATATTCTAGTCCTCACTCTCAGAAAAAAAAAAGCATTGCAGAGTGTTGTTCCTGTGCGCTCCAGCGACACTAAACCCCTGAGCTTGCCTGAGAAGGACTAAATGCACAAACACGCTATTTTTAAATATCCCATGGAGAGAGACTCTCACTACAGCTTGATACAGCCTGTTCTGATTAGTTCCGAAAATGTTGGCATCAACCCTGTTCTGTGGATGATAAACAAGGTACAGGTCTGTGTGCTGGACAGAGCAGTGAGTGACGACAACCCCGCCCGCATTCAAGAGTACTGTTTGCAGTGGAAACGCTAAGCAGACTTAGGGTCTAGGTACCATGTCTGAAGGGTGACTTTTGGTTCCAAAGGTACCATACTTAAAGTGTTTGGTGGAAATGGCGCCAAAGATACCTTGTTAACAGTCTATCAATTTAAGTTTACTGTAAAGGTACGAAGTTTAATAATCTGACTAAAAACAGTAAACAATCTTATTGTGTTTTGAGCTTGAAGATAATTATTGGAAAAGTAGTTTTACAAAATAAGCTTCACTCAAGGTCCTTGCCTCATTAGTTTCTGCAAAGATGACTAAGTGATAACTGAATCCTGTTTAACCTGCATGAGCCAAAGGTGTCAACATAACCTGACAGCAAACCAAACACCTCCCGGAGGTCTTGAAATGAAAACATAAAAAAGATCTCGATCTGGAGAAATTGTACTGCCGTATTAAAGGACCAATAAGTTCAAAATGACCACCAGGGCACTTATTAGTACACAAACATATTTAAGTTTAAGTTTATTTACTTTATTAATCCCCCTGAGAGGAAATTCAATGTTTTCACTCTTGCTTGTCAATTACACACAGGTCCGAAAGACACACACACATGCACAAACAGGACCTGTACATGCACAAAGTGGAGAGATGTCAGAGTGAGGGGGCTGCCCTTGGTCAGGCGCCCCGAGCGGTTGGGGGGTTCAGTGCCTTGCTCAAGGGCACCTCGGCAGTGCCCAGGAGGTGAACTGGCACCTCTCCAGCCACCAGTCCACACTCCATATTTGGTCTGAACGGGGACTCGAACAGGTGACCCTCTGGTTCCCAACCCAAGTCCCTATGGACTGAGCTACTGCCGCCCCCATATATTCACATATTCAATGCAGAGATTCAGATTAAAGGTTAATTTACTGTCAACATGGTCACGCAACAAAATGCAGCTCTAGACCTTTTATGCTACATAAGAAAGACCAAAAACACAAAACCAAATAAACTATTTTTATGGTGGAGTGTGGAGAATGGGTTGGACTTGAATAGTCTCCCAGCCTGAGAAAAGAAGCTCCTGCGTATTCTGGCACAAGCAGCCCCGGGGGAAATGGCCACGCCTGATACAATTGCTGGCCTCCATCCCGCTCTCCACATTCCATGCAGGAGGCTTCGTTTTTTTTTTTTTTAGCTAGGTGGTTGTGGTATCTTGTACATCTTGGCATAGCTTGCCTGTAATTTTGGTGAGGGAACAACTTGCATGGCCATTTTGAAAGGGGTCCCTTGAACTTTCACTCAAGATATCTGAATGGAAAAGGGTTTTATGAGTACCTAGGAGTCTCCCCGAAAGTTGAAAAGGCTTACTCTGAATAAATGTTTTGTTTCTTTCAATGTCGTCCATTGCTTAACACATGTATACAAATACATAACATATTAAAAAATGATTACTTTGGAACTCAAAACGTTAACTTCATTGGTATTGGGCTGCTTTCAGACCTAGAGTTGTCTTGCTTTGGTCCGAATCAGGGACTAATTTTGTTACAAGTTGAATAATTGCCTAGAGTTGGTTCATGTTCTCATGGCAGCATTTACAAGCGGACCAGATCAAATGACATGTGTGGGAAAGCTGCTCTTGACTAGTGTTACAATGGTGAGACAACTTATGGGTTGATTTTAGCGCTGGGCATCGTGGACTATATTGCTGTCATTGTTCATTTTAGTCAAACCATACAATCTGATCGAGGTCGGAACACGCTCTCACCATAAACGAACAGCACCAGAGTTCATTTGCAACCGGACCGACACCACCTCTCCAAGAAGGTCTCGGTCTGCTTGTTTGGGTGAGCACTCGAGTGTGACACCTGCCCAAACCAACCACACTGATCGGGCAAATGAACTTGAGTTTGATTGAACCAAACCAAACAGGGCAGGTGTGAAAGAACCCTTAGTGTTAATGATTATCTGATGTGCATACACTAAGTGTAAAACAAAAAACAAAGCTAATATCAATATGCAATGCCTTAACTCACCATGAACTCTTCAATTCAGTTTTGGCTTTTAGTTTTGGTGTGTCACCCATAGAGATTTTCAGTGGACCAATCTGACCACTGTAGTCTAGCAGTCTGGCAACAGACGTCTGTATCACTCAGCAGACAGCAGCAGGGTGAACAGGCTGTTGCTGTAGTGAGTATAGTCTTTCAGTATCCTTTGGGCTCCTTGCAGGGAACCCGTCTCACTGGTGCTTGGTGGATGGATACCAATGATGTTCTGGGCCCTCCTTCCCAGTTGAAAATGTATTTCTGGACACCTCTGTTTGAATTAGATGCACTGAAAATGAAAGGGGAAAAGATCAGGAGACATGGGTGTAATGAAGCTGAAAAATGCTTTGACAGGAGGACACTTCACATGTTTATTCAGCAGAACAGTAGCTGCAGAATTCAGACTGCTGCTGACTCATGGTGATGTGTCCCCCCTTCACATTGAAAGGCAGGTTGTATTAAAACACAATGAGACCAACTTACTGCATTTGGCCTTTTTCCTTTGTTCCAAGTGGAGGAAGCGAAGTAGAAGGCAGACTTCTGAAGACAGTTCTTGAAGGACAAATAGACCAATTCACCTTGGCACAGTGTAGTATCAAGTTCCTGTCCCTGTTTTATCACAGACACACTATAGACCAGAGGGTACGTAATGTCCAGAGGATTGATTTTGCCTGTTCCGAAAAAATAAATATACACTGCCTTTGTTTACTTGTGCCACTTTAGAAAAGAAACCATATGTGCAAAATATATGATTTAATTAATTCACAAGTACTGCTGTATAAAAGAGGCAGCTGGGGTAGACGATAGTTGGGTATGATTTCATCACACAGATGGTATAGCCACTTTAGTTTGAAGGAGGATGTTGGCAGTATTTTTTCAGGAATACCAAAATGTCACGTTAACATGAAGACTTCCGGGCATAATTCCAGCATGTGGGATGTGTTGTTCCTGTAAGAAGGGTGTTATGTACGTGCCACTAACAGCAAGCAGGTTCAGCGACATTGTTAAACCTCTGACAGCCAATAGCGAACAAATCTTTACCTTTTTCTCTTGTGAAGGGCCATTGTATAGGGTGACAGACACATGCGTCACACATGTGTAGAGTAAACCCATAAAAACCGGCAATAAATGATTACATTGAAACACATGTTAATAAAGGCGTAATAGATATGTTAAACAAAAAGAAGACAAAGGGTGATAAAATCTGTTTAAATCCAATATTTAGTGACAGATATTGTTGACAGCTATTGAAGTTGAAAGTTTAATTGCTGCTTTTTGCTATTCATTCCATTTATTCTTCCTATTTGATTCATTAGGGATATTGCTCTGGAATAAAATGTTAGTACTGATATAAAATATTAACAATATTACTTAATGTAACCTGGGCCAACATAATGCGTGATATAAAAACTAACCAAGTAGGCTTTTAGCTTATAAAGTGTAGCATTGTTGTGGTTTATTACTATTAAAAACATACCTATTCTTTAAGTTGCTGGGAAGATAGTGCGCCAAAACAATAGACAGCATGCCATACGAAGACTACATATTACTAACTCATTATTAAGGAACTACAGACCGAACGACCATCAATAGATTTAACTCTAAAGGGATGTGCACAAATGCAAGGGTAAATGTAATGTGATCTATCTGGACTCTGCTTGAGTTCATCAAGCCTATGACAACCCAGACAAGATTGGTCTGCTTTAGTGTCAGTTGTAACACAGTTAAAATGTGGTCAAACAAGCAGTTACAACCGGTGACACTATCTTTTCCCAGATTGCAAAATTGATGTGAAGCACAAACAGAGAAGCCTGTGTTCTGAAAGCGACAGGTAAACGGAGATGTTCTTAATGCCACCCCATTACAACGTAGAGGTAACTGAATAAGAGCAGGATGAGAACACAATGGAAGACCCTGGTTGCCTATGGCAAGCCGTTTTAACATTTAATCGCTAAGTTTGACTATCCGGAATTACCATTATAGATATCAACAACACCATTTTGACTATTGTCATTGTGACTAGTTTGAATTTTAATTGAAGATCTCTATAACGTTATTCTGACTAGTTAAAACTACAGTTACAGATAATGTGTATGGGGTTTGTCATTATAGATATCTCCAATGTAGTTGCGGATATCTGCAATTCTTATTGCGGATATCTGCAGCTGAATTGGAGATTTCTCTAATTCCAGGTTGAGATATCTACAATTTAATTTTGACTAGTCATAATTAAAGTTCAAGATATCTACAGCTTCATTCTGACTATCTGAAACTTACTTCAAGATATCTAGGAAGGACCATGTAGATATCTTCAACTGATGATAATTAAAGATATCTTGAACTTGAATTATGACTAATCAAAATTAAATTGTAGATATCTCAAACTGGAATTAGAGATATCTCCAATTCACTTGCAGATATCCACAATAAGAATTGCAGACTTCCGCAACTACATTGGAGATATCTATAATGACAAACCCCATACACATGAATGGCAAAAGTAGTTTGAATCTTACTAGTCAAAACTGAATAACAAATATCTTAAATTTGAGTTTTTACTAGTCAAAATCTAATTACAGATATCTTGAATAAGAGTTTTGACTAGGCAAAATTATGTTGCGCAGATATCAGTAATGAATATCCAGTCTAGCTGTGAAGTGTTAAAACGGCTTGCCATAGGTTGCCCCATTTTTCAAAACGTTTTATGCCCGTATGGTGATAACACCTTACATAAAACCTTGCTCACAGTTTGGCAGCTTTAAGAAAGTACAAGAATTAATGACACCCCTTCACTGAATCAGGTTTACCAGCATTCTGGAGAGACGAGTTTGGGTTGCGAGAACAGCTTAATGGCCTCAGGGGCTTTTCAACATTCCGGATACATAATACACCTACGGGAATTTTTCCTCATGAATTTTTCTCTCTTTTTCTTCTGTAAGCTCAGTAATTATAAACCCATCAGCAGCCCATCTGTAACATAATGAGGAACTGGTCAAATTGGACTTTGAATGAGATTTTCTGAGAACGATTCTTTGGGTGTCTAGACAAGGAAAATAAAATAGTGGCAAGGTTTTATGTTAATTTACATCAGACATAAATAGTACAAGCCTCTGTATACTCCAAAACTGATTGTGAATAACTTATTAAATGTTAATAAAATGTTATACTGCATTTTATTAAATTTTGGTTTTCTTGTATAAAATATTAATATGTATTTGTTAAATGAAGCTATTGCTTCTACAGGGGATATATTCATTGAAATACATGTCAGAAAACCTTTGCTGAAAACCTTAGTCTTCACATGACAAATGCATTTAAGAGCCTATAGAGCAGCCACACCCTGACGAGCAATGTGTGTCCACATACACTGCTCAAATTCCTCATTTGAGACCTTTTGTCATTTCAAAGTTGTGGTGTAAAAGTACAATAGAATCAAAGGTGATTCGGAGCAAATATTAACAGCCAATTGAAAATTCATGAAATACTGGTGCATATTTCTGTATTTTTAGATTTTAGCAAACAAAAATGCCTGGTGGGCATTTCAAAAATCACTTTTTGAAAATCATACTGGTTTTAATATATGCTGATATGTTCTGACTCCTTAGCAATATTGTTATATACACTTTAAACCTAAACATTTCTAATCCACTGCGGACAAAGGGAATCAACCAGCTAATGATGCAATCTCACTATTTTGTGGCGCAAAACTCAAAATATCTGCTGTATACTAGACTGTGGATTGCTCATGTTACTAAGCCTGGGACTCCGTCTTCTGTCTCTCTGCTTCCCCATAGTGGCTATGACAATTGACACTTCTTTAGGGTGGGGTCTCCTGTACACCTGTGTTGAGTTATGTCATAACCTTGAAAGTGATGTAAATGATTGGCTGTTGAAACTTGAAAATTTTCATGCTCTGATGGGGAACCATGGAAAAACACTTTTAGCACTGATATTTTAAGCTGATTTCTATTTTCTTTGGTAGTCCATCGGCACTGCTCACTTCTGTCTTTACATTATGAAAGGTCACTTTGCCCAGACAGTAATAAAGAACAGCAGAGCCATTCCAGTGATGACAATCCAGTCTTTCATTGATTACATAATCACTTGGACAGTCAAACACTTAAAGTTCTATAGGGGGCATAATTATGGTAAATTTAACATCTTGTTGAGGTCAAGATATGTAAATAAACTGTAATGTCTGCCACCAGTGACGTGAGATGTCAGGAAATTGTACCTTGCATAATCTCATGTCACAAACTGATTTGCTTGCTTGATTGTTGGTCTGTGACAGGACTTGATTTCAGTTGAACATTCCTCTGAATCCACAGTAAAGTTAATTAAAAGACGTGAATATAAATGAAAAATTCATCTTTAATGCTGATAAGAACAAGCATAAAACAACCTCAGGCTAAATTTAAAAGCTGATATCATTGAGTAAAAATGGTAGATTATTTGTTTCAAAAATCAAGACTGTTCAATCATCAAAATAGCCATTAGTTGCATACACAGAGCTAAACCATGTGATCAGAAAAACATGTGGTGAAAGAAAAATACAACAATTTAAAAAAAAGAAGAAAAAAAGATAAAATGTCTCTTATATTACCAGATGCTTTTGTTGAATTCAAGACCATAAATATTTTGCATGACATTTACAAATTCCATAGAAAATGTAACATAAAACCATGCTTTAGCTGTCCTTACATTAACTGTGTTAAACAAAAAATGAGTTATAATATGAGTTATAAAAATTTCCTACATTTTAAATACATTTTAATCCACGGTTGAATAAAATTGTAAGAAACCGTTCTCTAAATAGACACTATTGATAACACAGCAAAAGCTACTTATCCAGTCAGTGAGTCTTTGGATCCCCACTAGAAATCCGTCAGCATATTTGCCATAGCCAGCAGTGTGAGAGACAAGACTGCCAGTGAGAGCACTGTACAATGAGGAGGACTACTCGATGTTGATGACTCTGAAAAAAAATAGTAAAGCAGTTGGATTAGTTGGTGAAATCCTTCAAAAATGGCAAACAGATTGACACTCATTATATTAACATAAAACTTTCCTAAAAAGTAGCATAATGGGTTCAAAGGCTGCCACAACAAGTAAACTCAACAAACAAAAACCATATCTATATAATTCATTTGAATTAATTTATGTTGGCAAACTACGTCTCGTCAAGAGAAATAATTTTCAACACTTTCTTGTTAATGCTAAAAAAATCTTTACGACAAAAACATCTATTTTTTTCTATGTCACATCATAAAAGTTCTGTATGTAACTTTCAGAAAATCCATGATTTTAGGGAGACCTCTCTCATTCAGTATCCTCCATAGCTGTGGCAACAAGTGACTGACCATCATTGACCTGCATCATAGCATACTGGAAAATAAATTACAGTAATGTAGAATAACGTTACTATTTGTATGTTCTTCTATTTCATATGGACTGTTGGCTCCATGATACTAACTAGCTTAGCTTTACTGCTAGCTGGCTAAACTTAGGTTACAGTTGTTGGCCATCCAGCTAATTGTAACATAAGTACAATGCATGGATGATCTACTGTTGGTTCCTTAATAGCTGACAAAGTAATTTGCAAACCAGCCCTGGGAGTCTGGACAAATCAGCTGGTGATATCCACTTGATATAATATTTTGCTACATTATGCTTCCGGGTTTACTTCCACGGTTTGTGACCCACTGAATGTGTGCAGTAGTGTCTCTCCCGCTGGCCTCACCTGTGAGTCCCCACTCGGCTCATAGACTTTACATTGTGAACAGGTCATGGATTTTTTAATCCCTTTTCCCGGCTTGAGGAAAGCTTTACAAATATAAAACCACAATGGCTCAAATTGGCTGAATTTTTCTTTGCAATGCTGTGAGTGGCCACTGGGAAAATTTTGCTGCAAGGCTGAGCAGTAGGCCTGCCCACTGTCTTTCTGCTTCACTCATTACTTCCCTTGGAAAGCATGAACGGCAGCTCCTGAGACGAATCTTCAGTCAGCAGCTATAACAGCTTAAATTAAACAAGCGCAAACCTAAGGGGTAAATGAAGGTCAGTCTCCCAGTTGCCATAACAAGTGTGGACTCTGTGCTGTGGTGGTTGCCAGTCATTTAATGTTGTCACTTTCTTGGGTAACGTTAGCTAGTATTGCACACTATAGCAGTGTGGTGGAGAGAAGATTGCCTAGTGGGCTTTCTGACAGAAAAGGATTTCTCATATGCTTTGGATTTTCCTAGAAACCTTTTTCCCAAGTCCTTTACATAGAAGTCCATCTATTGGCTGTTATAGGCAACCAAAAAAGTTGGGGAAGGTCTCAATTTTTATGTTACCTTACAATTCCTTTGCCTGTTGGCAATAGTAAACAATTACAAAGTTACACACAGTATTTTTAATGGCAGTTCCCACTGGCTTTGTTTTCTGGAGTATCATTAATGTCCATCACTTGTCCATCTCATACAACAGACACACTTCTATTTTAGCAATGGAACAAACTTTGCTGACTTTGAGATATAAGCGTATGATGTGGCTAGACACTTTCTAGCCACAAGTATAATACACCGGGCATCTTCTCTCCTCTCTTTCTCTCTCTCACGTCCTGTTTCGCATCTTGCTAACTCGGCCATACTGCATGTCACTAACTCAGCCTCTTCTCCAGAGCCTTTGTGCTCCTCTGTCTGGCAACTTATATCACAGCGGTGCCTGGATAGTGTGATGTGTGTGGTTGTGCTGCTGCCGTGGTCCTGCCAGATGCCTCCTGCTGCTGCTGTGATAATTCGCCATACTTCTACTGTTATTATACACATATGATTATTGTCACATATGTATACTATCAAATATTTATATATACTACAGTAGCGAGAATTATAATTATAATATTATTACTTTCATGAATGTTGTTGTAAGCTATTAACATTATCGTCTCTCCTGCATCTCTCTCTGTCTCTCGGTCTCTGTCTCTTTCTGTGTCATTGTGTCATACGTATTACTGTTAATGTATTATGTTGATCTCTTCTGTACGTCATCTATTGCACGTCTGTCGTCCTGGAAGAGGGATCCCTCCTCAGTTGCTCTTCCTGAGGTTTCTACCATTTTTCCCCCTGTTCAAGTGCAACTTGCAGGTTATTTTTTTTTTTTTTAAATATATACATAACCTTGTCTGAAAATTACCACATGAGAAGTTAATTCAGAATTTATTATGGTTTACACGACATAAGGACGCAAATTTCAACATCGCCTGATGACGTCACGAGAGGGACTGTGCATCCTTGACCTTGCCTCTGTCCAATGCGCAGTAGTAAGTGGTAGTGAGTCTGAGCGGTAGTAAACTTGTGAGTTAATATTTTTTCGGTTGTTTACCATTTGTGATTATGCCAAATTATTGTGTTTGTGCAGGCTGCACAAATTCGAGTCTGGCAGGACATCAGGTCTACCGTTTTCCGGACAGAAAAAGGAGTAGAGTTAGTTTTCGTGCCTCTCTGCGGAGAGGGAGGCCTCTGTGTTTGAGACAGGCATGGGCGGCGTGAGGGTTGATGGGCAGTGTGAGGCATGTTATGTCTGCTCTGGGGGTCAGATTCTCCACCAGAGCCCAGAAGGCATCCACCTCCCTGCAGCACAAACTCTCCACAACTGAGGACATGGGCTGGCAGTTCCCACACAATCACCTATCATACAAAACATTATCAGGAAATCTTCGTATCTCTCTCTCTCTCTCTCTCTCTCCCTCTCTCCATCTCTCCCCTGCGGACATCAATACACCGTAATGAGGAGTTATAACACGCATAGCAAGATACGTCTGATACAAGCTGATATTTGCGCATTAGTTTTTGTTATGGGTAAGTAGCATTAGTTATCTAATACTGGCAGAACTATTGGTAGCTTTGTTATAACCTAATACGTGATGGCAAACTTAATGTTGTGATGTGAACACAGCGTTAGACATCGTTAGCTGTCGTTAGCTAACGGTGGTCGCTCACCAAGACACCTGCCCAGTTCTCCACTGGGTCTCCTCACACCACAGCTCTATTTCTCTCCTGTGGCTGTTATTTCTCCTAACCCTGATCTGTTCCTGGTCTCTTGGACGCCTAGCAGGCTCATAATCATAAGCCTGTGGGCTGTCATATGTATATGAATGTACATTTTCAACCTGTTCAGTCTCAAAACTAGTACTGGGATCCATGTTTATTAATGTTACACTCAGTCGAACTCGGCCGGACTCCCTTACGCTACGTCACTTCCAGTTAGTGGGTTTTTACATGCGGAAGCAAAATTCTCTCACAAAAACGACCCCAAAAGTCACTGTAGTGTGTGTATGTTTTTGGTTTTTGTTTTAATCTAATTTCTACATCATTTCCCTACACATTATAAAAATAAATTGAAAAATTAATTGAAGTGTATTAGTGTTGTTTTTCCTCTCTGGCATACTTGGTGAAATATAGTCAATAAAGGCAGCCAATGAGATCACACAAATCTTTCAACTTCTATATGCTATGACCTCATTAGTGATATCTATTATGATGATTTAAGCCACCCACTTTGTAATCTTTATATTTTGTACTACAGTTAGAATTGAATGATATGAAAAACTTACGGGCAGTAACGCTGCCTGGTACAATATTAAGGGATGCGGAGCTGCTAAGTCCAGCACTGAGTTGTGATGTCGCGCTGCTTGCTGCTGGAACTGAGGACTTATCTTTGAAGACAAGAGTCATGTCAGTAACCACTGATCCCCTCCTACAATGACAGGGAGAAAAAGCAGCACTCTGAAATAGGAACTTGATCAATAGTAGCCAATACCCCAACAAAAAAATAATAAGTGTTAGAAGGTTTATCTTACGTGAAATTATTGACAACAGAGCGACTGAAGGTTGATGGAAAGGCGTTCTGACAAACTTTGTTGACCTAAAAAAGAATTCAGCTGTTAGTCAAATGTCATTAGTTAGAAGCAGCAATGGGGTAACTTGGCAATAAAGCAAAGCCCAGGGACATATCCATCTGTTCATGTTAGGTTCAAGCATGGACACCTTTGAATTTAAGGGAAACTTAAATAGTGGTTGTGGATAGTTTTTCTGTGCATGCATACATACTGTAGCAAAACTACTGGTGTTATACTTGGGCTGTTGCTGTAGCATCTTATGAATAACTGCTGCAACTGCTTTTTGTTGCACTGTCATGACAAGTGACCTGAGTTGATAATGCATTTATTCTGGATGGTACTTTTTGGTCTACACATTTCCAGGAACTACCCATTTTAAAAGTAAATTTTTTCTCACTTTTAATAATAAAGAAATAAGATGTAAGTATGAGGATCTTATATAAAAAGAAATGTTTGCTTATTTTTTGCTGAAAAATGTCTTGTAAATACAGAACATTGCCTTCTTACCTCTGAGACCACTGTTGCAGACAGATTCTTAAATGCTGTGGAGGAGGAGTTGGAGAGATCTGATGTAAATGTTTGGTTGAGACTAAACTGAAGACCCAGGGTTCCCTCACTGGATGAAGGTGGGTTTGTTGATGCAGTGGTGGTGGTTTCTGCAGCTGAAGTGACTGCGACATCAGTGGAAGCAGCTGCTGTATTGGGAGCAGGTGTAGCAGTGGGAGCAACTGCAGGAGAGGCAGCTGGTGTATTGGGAGCAGGTGTAGCAGTGGGAGCAACTGCAGGAGAGGCAGCTGGTGTTTTGGGAGCAGGTGTACCAGTGGGAGCAACTGCAGGAGAGGCAGCTGGTGTATTGGGAGCAGGTGTAGCAGTGGGAGCAACTGCAGGAGAGGCAGCTGGTGTATTGGGAGCAGGTGTACCAGTGGGAGCAACTGCAGGAGAGGCAGCTGGTGTATTGGGAGCAGGTGTACCAGTGGGAGCAACTGCAGGAGAGGCAGCTGGTGTTTTGGGAGCAGGTGTACCAGTGGGAGCAACTGCAGGAGAGGCAGCTGGTGTTTTGGGAGCAGGTGTACCAGTGGGAGCAAATGCAGGAGAGGCAGCTGGTGTTTTGGGAGCAGGTGTACCAGTGGGAGCAACTGCAGGAGAGGCAGCTGGTGTTTTGGGAGCAGGTGTACCAGTGGGAGCAACTGCAGGAGAGGCAGCTGGTGTTTTGGGAGCAGGTGTACCAGTGGGAGCAACTGCAGGAGAGGCAGCTGGTGTTTTGGGAGCAGGTGTACCAGTGGGAGCAACTGCAGGAGAGGCAGCTGGTGTTTTGGGAGCAGGTGTACCAGTGGGAGCAAATGCAGGAGAGGCAGCTGGTGTTTTGGGAGCAGGTGTACCAGTGGGAGCAACTGCAGGAGAGGCAGCTGGTGTTTTGGGAGCAGGTGTACCAGTGGGAGCAACTGCAGGAGAGGCAGCTGGTGTTTTGGGAGCAGGTGTACCAGTGGGAGCAACTGCAGGAGAGGCAGCTGGTGTTTTGGGAGCAGGTGTACCAGTGGGAGCAACTGCAGGAGAGGCAGCTGGTGTTTTGGGAGCAGGTGTAGCAGTGGGAGCAACTGCAGTAGAGGCAGCTGCTGTATTGAGAGCAGGTGTAGCAGTGGGAGCAACTGCAGTAGAGGCAGCTGCAGAACGGGGAACAGTGGTTGGAACAGCTGTAGTAGGAAGAATTGTGGGTGAAGATGTCGGGGTGCTAACACCTGTAATGATAAAAGACAGTGATAAAATACAATAAGACTGTTGCAGCAGTTGGGTCACAATGGATTCCATGTAACTAGGAAAACAACTCTTACTTGTTGCAACAATGGTTGATGTATTCAGTGGAAGAGAGAAGTTGGAATTGTTGGACGCTGCCTGCACCAGAGCCGCTTCCACAGAACTTGTTGTTGGCACTGAGCTGGCGTTATTGAATATCAGTTCAGCATCTACCACAATGGAGCCTCGACTGCAAAGGGAAATATTGTTTGATTACTGTTGTTTTTTTGTTTTTGTTGTCATTGTTAATTGTGATAATATGTGACCAGAAAATATATCAAAGAGATGAAAAGCAATTTGCCATATAATCAAAGATCATTTCAAGTATAGATTAGAATTTTGTTATATCTATATCTATATAGTACATTACTCATATGCTCATATGTGCAGTGAAAAAAATACTGCTTCCTGTCTGCATTTCTCATCTCTGTATTTGCCCTTTCTGGTGTGACTTCATGCAGATGGAGTCACACTAATGCAGAGTCCTTGTTCAGCCCAAAACTACATTTTAAAGTTAGCCAGAGATAATTAAAGATGTGTCAACAATATGGGTTATCCAAGTCAACGTGGTATCCTCCAAATCTAGTCTTTTCAGAACAAAGCTTGCTCATTATGATTTTATTCCTCCATTACAGCTCTGCAAGAAAACTCTTTATTAGAAAAATGCACATTATAAAATGGATGGTTCCTGTCCTCATTATGATTGGCTTGGCAACGTCAGAAGCAGTTTTAAATAACTCTATAAATACACAGCTGTGACTTGCATTACAATGTCAGTATTACTGTGCCAGTAATTCGCCTATCGCCATATTGGTTACAGAGGACAACCGCCAACTACAGCCCGAATGATTTATCATCTGCCAGGACAAGAAAAATCAGAGATAAAACACTGTCATTCAATGAATGCAAACCCCCCCAAAGATGTATGTTCCAGCAGCATGGGAACCCACTGTGGTCTGTTGTTTAAAAATACTTGGCATTGCTGCCAACCAATCCACCGGCTTTTTATCTCCATCCAAAACTGACAAAGTACAACAATGATCTGTGGTAAGTTAATGGTGTAACTTTATCTGGCTTGCATGTTTTTAATTGTAGTCTATCATGTTCACGTTTCTCCAGCTTTGTTGTCAGTTGCTGGCGATATTCTGGGTAATACTTAATTTAGATAGGATCTACAGATAGTTTATAGTAACATTTCAATGACTTAATATGATTCAACAACTAAGCTGTTTCATTTTGTCTATAGATGTTTATCTATAGAGTAGCCTATATGGGACAATTAGCTACACATTTTCATAATAATCAAGTTGAATTTGAAGTACTCACTTAACATACGCCACATAGGTTGAGAATAGTTTAACTCAAGTATTCTGAGAATATGTGGGTATGTTCATTCATTGTCAGATATACTCAGGAGATAATCTGTTAAACATCTGCAGAATAAAAGGGAGACAGATGAATTGCTGAATCCCAGCTAGTAGTAAGTTTAAATGTTACAAACATTCTATAAACTATCTGTAGGTGGACTATTCATGTAAAGGGTTACCAATGGTTACTGTATAGCCTAGCAAGAAACTTGGCTGCACTGTAAATTACACTGATGTCAAGTGACAACAGCTCCTTACCAGTGGTAGATAATTATGTGGCTACAATATGAAAAAAAACCTGTTTCTCCTTTCTCCTAATTTTAGGTATACTAGAGCCCATGGGGGTAAAGTTATCTGGCCCCATGCCACAGCTTTGTAAAGCGGCCAACACTTTCAACTGCATCTGTGTGTTGCAGAATGAAAACTGTGGATATTGGTGGGCATCTCTAAGATCAGAGTGGGGATAAGAGTGGGTAACTTCAAAGATAGTATGCAGAGGTAGCCTGAGTGTCAGACTGAAGCTCGCAGAGGCTTCAGTCTGATATCGCCTCCATTGAAGGCGATTTACAAGGGGGTGGGAATTTGATTTTTTCCCTAACCAATCAGTAGAGATCAACGACTCACCCAGAATCTGATGTCATTAGTATCCATGCCTCGGGGGTGCCGAAAACAAGCAAGCATTGCCCGTTTAAAATGTCTCCGTCATCGTGCACGTCCAGATGCATCGCCATTAAATCCAGTTTAGCAGCTTCCTTAATTTGGTCCTCCATTAACACGAGTAGTGGCGAAATACCTCGATAGCACCGTTAATGTGGTCTGTAGGATCTGCAGCGGTCGCCATTATTGCTATCCTCACCAGGTACCCACCAGCGTACAGTTTGACATCAGCGTGGCGCTGATTGGCTAATTGCTAGACACCCGACGTTCATTGGTCCGTCCATCGTTTGGACGAGATAAATCGCAAATTTAATAAGGTATACCAGACCAGTGAGAGAAGCCTACTCAGTTGAGTGGGCGGGGTCTATGGTCTGGAACCAGGCTAATGCAGAGGACCAATGATATTCTAAACTGGCATATGAGCATGTGAATATTGTAATGAAATCAACTTAAAAATTTGAACCTGCCCTTTAACTGCAGTACAACCCCCCCCCCCCCCCCCCCCCCCCGAAACAGCTGATATGACAAATAAAAATTTAAAAGTGTAAATTTGAGTGCATCATTGTATACCTGAAAGATCTGACAATGGATCGATTAAAGAGTGCACCAAATTCCTTTGTATAGACCTCATCCAACTGTAAGAAAAAAAGAAAAAAGAAAAAGTTGAAATAAAAATCCAGATAGTATCGAAATAATTCTGGGGAAAAAAGGAAGAAATTATGTACCTTAAAATCTTTATGACTAAATAAAGGTATAAAATAAGTCTGGTCCTAGTGTGATCATTCTAGGTATATGACATGTCAAAGTGAGACATTGTGCACTGAACAAAAATATAAATGCAACACTTTTGTTTTTGCTCCCATTTTTCATGAGCTGAACTCAAAGATCTAAAAAATTTTCTATATACACAAAAGACCATTTCCCTCAAATATTGTTCACAAATCTGTCTAAATCTGTGTTAGTGAGCACTTCTCCTTTGCCGAGATAATCCATCCCACCTCACAGGTGTGGCATATCAAGATGCTGATTAGACAGCATGATTATTGCACAGGTGTGCCTTAGGCTGGCCACAATAAAAGGCCACTCTGAAATGTGCAGTTTTGCTTTATTGGGGGGGTCTGGGGGGGCCCACTCGATCCACATCAGCAAACCGCTCACCCACACGATGCCCTGAACAGTGAAAACCGGGATTCATCTGTGAAGAGAACACCTCTCCAACGTGCCAGACGCCGTCTCCAATGTGCCAGGCGCCATTGAATGTGAGCATTTGCCCACTCAAGTCAGGTCAAGACCTCGATGAGGACGACGAGCATGCAGATGAGCTTCCCTGAGACGGTTTCTGACAGCTTGTGCAGAAATTTTTTGGTTATACAAACCGATTGTTGCAGCAGCTGTCCGAGTGGCTGGTCTCAGACGTTCTTGTAGGTGAACATGCTGGATGTGGAGGTCCTGGGCTGGTGTGGTTACACATGGTCTGTGGTTGTGAGGCCGGTTGGATGTACTGCCAAATTGTCTGAAACACCTTTGGAGACGGCTTATGGTAAAGAAATTAACATTCAATTCACGGGCAACAGCTCTGGTGAACATTCCTGCGGTCAGCATGCCAACCGACGCTCCCTCAAAACTGTGCTGTGTGATAAAACTGCACATTTCAGAGTGGCCTTTTATTGTGGCCAACCTAAGGCACACCTGTGCAATATTCATGCTGTCTAATCAGCATCTTGATATGCCACACCTGTGAGGTGGGATGGATTATCTCGGCAAAGGAGAAGTGCTCACTAACACAGATTTAGACAGATTTGTGAACAATATTTGTGAGAAATGGTCTTTTGTGTATATAGAAAATGTTTTAGATCTTTGAGTTCAGCTCATGAAAAATGGGAGCAAAAACAAAAGTGTTGCATTTATATTTTTGTTCAGTGTAGTTGTAGTTTCTATTTCAAACTTAGAAAACAAACTAGAAGTAATTTCCATATTAACATAAATGTCTTATATAAGAAAACTTATATATATATATATATATATATATATATATACTTACAGCTGTAGTTACTCTGTCAGAGACACTCTTGAAGCCTGGTGAGGATTGATTCAGAAGTTCTTGTGTGAAATTTTCCAGTATTTTGAATCCCAGGATGACTTTTGGTGCTGATGATGTGGCAGCTTCTGTAATTACTGCTGCAGATGATCCTTGCACATGAGAAGTTGAAGGAATATCATGATCAGTTGTTCCCAGTTGTGTTGAAAATGATATTTCTTGTGTCACAGTTGTGCTCACAAGCATTGATGCTGCAGCTGTTGAAGCTGACTGATCCAGAGGTGAAGTCTCACTGACTAGCACTGATGTCATCTGTTGCCCTGAAGCCGTGTTGACTGTTGGCAAGGTCTCAGTGACAGGTGCTGAAGTTGCAGTGCTTTGTGGTGAACCTGTGATTGTTGGCAAAGCTGAAGCAGCCGGTAATGAGCTTGACCCCACTGCTGAGGAAGTTTCTGACAGTGGGACTGAAGTGGTGCTGACTGTTGGAAAGCTTTCAGTCAAGGGTACCTGACTTGAAGCAAGTGGGGCTGAAGTTTGAGGTACTGAAGCTGCAAGTGTTGAAGCTGACTGATCCAGAGATGAAGTCTCACTGGCTAACGCTGATGTTGTCTGTTGCCCTGAAGCCGTGTTGACTGTTGGCACGGTCTCAGTGACAGGTGCTGAAGTTGCAACACTTTGTGGTGAACCTGTGATTATTGGCAAAGTTGAAGTGGCTGGTAATGAGCTTGACTCCACTGGTGTGGACGTTTCTGACAGTGGGACTGAAGTGGTGCTGACTGTTGGAAAACTTTCAGTCAAGGGTACCTGACTTGAAGCAAGTGGGGCTGAAGTTTGAGGTACTGAAGCTGCAAGTGTTGAAGCTGACTGATCCAAAGATGAAGTCTCACTGACTAGTGCTGATGTTCTCGGTTGCCCTGAAGCCGTGTTGACTGTTGGCAAGGTCTCAGTGACAGGTGCTGAAGTTGCAACACTTTGTGGTGAACCTGTGATTGTTGGCAAAGTTGAAGCAGCCGGTAATGAGCTTGACCCCACTGGTGGGGACGTTTCTGACAGTGGGACTGAAGTGGTGCTGACTGATGGAAAGCTTTCAGTCAAGGGTACCTGACTTGAAGCAAGTGGGGCTGAAGTTTGCGGTACTGAAGCTGCAAGTGTTGAAGCTGACTGATCCAAAGACGAAGTCTCACTGACTAGTGCTGATGTTGTCGGTTGCGCTGAAGCCGTGTTGACTGTTGGCAAGGTCTCAGTGACAGGTGCTGAAGTTGCAACACTTTGTGGTGAACCTGTGATTATTGGCAAAGTTGAAGTGGCTGGTAATGAGCTTGACCCCACTGGTGGGGATGTTTCTGACAGTGGGACTGAAGTGGTGCTGACTGATGGAAAACTTTCAGTCAAGGGTACCTGACTTGAAGAAAGTGGGGCTGAAGTTTGAGGTACTGAAGCTGCAAGTGTTGAAGCTGACTGATCCAGAGATGAAGTCTCACTGACTAGCACTGATGTTGTCTGTTGCCCTGAAGCCGTGTTGACTGTTGGCAAGGTCTCAGTGACAGGTCCTGAAGTTGCAACACTTTGTGGTGAACCTGTGATTATTGGCAAAGTTGAAGCAGCCGGTAATGAGCTTGACCCCACTGGTGGGGACGTTTCTGACAGTGGGACTGAAGTGGTGCTGACTGATGGAAAACTTTCAGTCAAGGGTACCTGACTTGAAGAAAGTGGGGGTGTAGTTTGAGGTACTGAAGCTGCAAGTGTTATTGGAGATAAAGATGATCTGGCTGAAGATGAGGATGTCTTGACTGACTGTGAAGTTGCTACGAGTCGTGTCGAAGATGATGTTAGTTCTGTCACACTTGTGCTGACAGATATCGTAGCTGCAACATTAAAAACATTAAATTACATTAAATACTGTGATATTTCCCTTTGCTGTAACTGTACATGTTATATGTTTGTGACAACATATTTATCAAATGTATTTATTGACTAAATATCAGTTACCTGTGAAATTAAGCAATGCTATGACATGTACAGAAGCTAAAAACAAAAACAAACAAACAAAAAAAACTATTCAAAGAATTTTAGATCTTGCCTGTTAGGGCTTCAGTATTTATTACCTGTTGTTGTGTTAGTCATGTTTTGTGCTGTAACTGATGTTGACTCCAAAAGTCCTGCAAAAAAACAGAAAGGTTATTTTTGTAAGTACTGAATATTACAGTTCTACACCTTCTCCCTCCTTCTCCTCTGTCCTCCGCACCCTCAAAAGCATACACTTAAACAAATACCTGCAAACAGGAGAATGAATATCAGAGGTTCCATGATCCTCTGTGTCTTTTTCCTGTAAAAGGACAATACATAAGGAGGTCATTATAAATTAGTTTTATCTTGGAAGATCAAGATCAATCTACTGGAAACAATCACACGCTACAGTGTTACCTCATAGCAGCTCCAAGGTAATATCTCAACAGGAATGAATTGGACCTGCTGTCCCCATTGCACAAGTTTTACATGTTTTGCAGTTCATTCATTTAATGGAAATGCCATTCACTTATGATACATTGAGTACAAACATGAATTCAAAACCATCCCAAAATTATATACATGGGTGTTGCTCAATTGGCACATATAATAATGCAAAACAATACAGGCCAGTACAGATTTGGTTCTCTAATGATATGACCAACTTGATATTAAAAATCACATTAGAAATGTCTTTTAATAAAACAGTATTACTGAGTACTTTACAAGTGGCACAGCTTAGGAAATAAAGGATCTTTCATGAAACATCGCAACATTTTCAACTGACTAATGAATGCATCCTGAAGCTGCTGAGTAGACCATGTGGTTCAAACTTAAGGAGAGTTTTAACCCTCACCCTGATACTTTTCTGATATGTAGTGTGTGAAATAGAGTACAGTGAATGTGCTAGGAAAGGTAGTATCAGCACTGTCTCTACCTGGAGCTCTTATAAAAGGAGCCTGGGTTTGGTTGAAGATGGCAGTGCTGTTTGGGCTGAGAAAGCCATGTGTAAGTAAGGTTAAGGAGGTTATTGTGTTGGTGCTGGGAGCAGTGAGACCCGGCATTAGGGGAGTGTCATACCAGATGGGACGCCAGAGATCACTGTCTAGCCTCCTGGAGGTGTCGTGGGACCAACTAGACGAAACACCGGTGAAAGGAGGTTCCCACCTGACGACCCCAAAGACATGTTAGTTATCACTGCTCATTGGTCTGTATAGTTAAGCCTTTCCATAATAGCTCATCATAGGGCTTAGGAGGTTATTTATGAGTGCTGATCGCTGATCACTAGTACAACAGGGGGGGAATATTCACAAAGTTTCCTAGTACAAAGAGTTGCTCTGAGTAACAAACTTCTAAGAAACATTTTCAGAATAATGAAAGAAGTTTCACTGACATTATCAGTATAACACTGTACTGGTAATGATAAAAAATGTTCATAAAGCTCTAAGGTGGTCCTAAGGTAAACAAAAAAGCAGGGTAGAGAGGGACTTTTAGGGAGAATGGCTCCCAAGAGGTTTAAGAGTTTCTTATGCAGAGGAAAAATGGCAGAAAGAAAAAGAGGTAGGAGAAATAATACTATATGAACTTAAATAAACGAAGTGGATAAGAGAAACACCTTCAGTTCAACACAGCGCAGAACAGTACCATCACAAAGTACAGCGTTAAAATGGACCAAATAACTGAGTCAACACACAAACGCAAGTGTTAACAAAATATGACATATCAAGTAATAATTCAGTTAGAAAGCCATTGTGTTGCTGTGCAGTTTCGTACTTTTTTCTAGTCACTTAGATTGATTATGCTCTGAATGAGAAATACAAACTGAAGTGAAGTTGATGTCGTTGATAAGGTAAATTAAACACAGCATTGAAGACCAGTGCCAGATGGGCTGAATATCTTCATTCTCTTACCTCAGTGAAGTAAAAATTTAACTCTGTAGCGAAGTTGAAAAAAATACCATCAATTGTATTATTTAATGGATGTCACAAGTTGACAAAAGCTGAACACAAAGCTGGCTGTCTTCAGTAAAAATCAACAAGTGAAAGGGTGACTGGGAGAGGGCCAAAATTTATCTTTTTGTTAACTAGCAGGACTTGTTTTACTTGATTTAAACATAAAAATGTTACAATTTCAGATGCACCCATCCTTGAGGCAGACTGTGCATTGTGATGGTCACTGCAAGACATGCCTTAAATACCACTGAATGAGTAATGGAAATGCCCTGAGGCCCAAAATTTCAAATATTTGGATTTTTTGATCCCTTATCTGTTATGGCATGACAACATGGTTTGATAACCTGTCTGTTAAATTTAAATCACAACCAGAAAACCTGAAGAGAAGGGCTGGCAAAAACAATTTGCATGTTGCCCCCATATTTGAGGAGACAGCAAGGTAGAATAGCCTCAACATCATTCACAAAGTTTATGAGCTGATGCCTCGGACAGAAGGCGCATGTTACCAAACTCGCTATAAATCTTCCATCATTCCAATTTAAATCAAACTACTCGGCAGTACGAGATGAAGTGTAATTTATGACATCCTCTACAAAGTTCCCCCTTCGGTTAAGACTCTCTTCAGGTATGAAACTGTGAGGAGCAGGGTAGGGCACCTCTAAAAACAAGCATGTCCAAGGTGACTCTGCATGAAATATGGCTGATATCTGAATCACTCTCATTCAGGCACTCAGAAACCTGAACATATTTGTCAATGTTAACGCTCACCTTCCACTTAGTCATTTCTCCAATTATATCTCCTACTCATTATCTCTCGTAAAATCCCAGTTGACGGGATTATGGTCCCATCAACTTAACTACCTCGAGAAAGCATTTACAACAACACATGAAGAACATGAACTACGAACCTGAGAACCAGGGATTCTTGCACAAGATGGCATGTTAAATTATTTACCAACACATGGCATAATGCAGCAACTTGACAAATAAAGTAAACACAGCATTAAAGAGCAATGCGGGTATGGGCTAAAAATTTACATTTTCTTACCTTAGTGGAGTAAAAATTCAGCTCTGCGGCAAAATTGAAAAACTCCCACGTTAATGGATGTTACAAGTTGACACAATCAACACAGGCAACTGTCCTTCTTCAGTAACAAGCAACAAGTTAAAAGGTGGTTGTGAGAGAGCCAAAGTTTGGATTTTTGTAAACTGGCAGGACTTGTTTTGCTTCATTACGGTGTCCAAGCATATCAGGAGATCAAAATGTCACTAATTGAAATGCACCCATCCCTGAGGCCGATTGTACATTGTGAGGGACACTCGAAGACATGCTTTAAACACTGTTGAGTAATGGAAATGCCCTGGGTCTATTTCAAATATTTGGATTTTATGAAATACTGAAATGTCATAATAAACAGCAGACACCTATTTGTTTAAAAGGCATAACTATGCTACAATGACAATAAAGGATGATGGAAAGAGGAACCACAAATGTAAATTTTCTTGGTATTCAAAATGATTCTGTGTAAAGGGGTGTGCTTTAGAGGAGCCAGCGACAGGATCAATGACAAATGTTTAATTAGACCAAGATATGAAACTGTGGCTTAGGGTTAAAACAGTAACAGCCTCCCTCCAATTATGCCGTTATCATTAATGGTGAGAGTTAATTACACAGCTAGAGCTCAATATGGTCACAGTGCAAGAAAAAAAAAAACGCATAGAAAGAAAAACATTTGTACAGTGGGAATCAAATGAATTTGTTTAATTATCTTTACTCTCATTTAACTATGATTGTGTTTCTTTTTACATCAATTCAGTTATAATTGGGTTTTAAATGCAATTATTATTTGTTGCATTACTGTACTCAGACTCTTTGTCCCCGTTAATCTGATTTAGTCACTGTGTTTAACTTCTAATTGTCACAAACTGGCTCAGAGTATGTGACAAGGAGGAGTCCACACAAAAGATTTACTTAAAACAAGCCAAATTTATGAAACTAAAATTAACTTAAATAATCAATGGAGTGTGTAGATCAGCAAAGTCAGTCATGAAAGCCATGCATGGGAAAGCCATGTGGTGAGGTGCTCTGTGGAGGTGTTGAAGGTGCAACCCAAAACCAAAGATGCTCAGTGGATGTCAGCTGAAAGGAAGGGAGAGACCAAGTGAACAAATTAGGCAGCTTTTATTCACAAGTTTCTTCAGAAGCCTATGGGCACTGCCATGACAGACAACTACTTCTGCTATCCGGCAACCTGTTTCCGGTTCACCGCTACTGCTCACTCAGCCTGATGGGCGAGCACGAAAGCAACGGTTGAGCTATCGATAAACTAGCACCATAATTTGTATTTTATTGGAAACATGGGTTCAGGTTCAACTTGCGCTGTTGTCGGCTGCCACAACTACTCAAAAAAGCTCAAGATTTTGTCAGAAACTGTCTGTTTTGAACACCAGAAACTTCACAAGACATGTCCGTACCCTGCGCCCTATGCCTTACACACCATGCCGAGCAAGGAGGAGCGCCGGCTAGCTTAGCTCGCAGCGTTGAAACGAAAAGAATAAATAATTCCCTCTAAAGGCGAATAAATCGCACGTCAATCAAAAACTATAAACCAAAAAAGCACAATCTATCCCGAGTGAGACAAACTGCTTGATCCCCGTCTCCAGTGTACCAGCAGAGAACCTGCAGAACCAAATCAGCGAAAAAACTGCACTGCTCAACTGGTGTACGCTGTTTTTCTATCTTTTTTTTCCTTTTCTTTCTTTCTTCCTGTCAGCGACATACGCTCCTAACACAGGACGGGTTGTTTTTATTGACTGAGTTGATTATTAAGCCATAGTGATGCGCGGATTGGCTCTGATAGCACCCAAATCAGCATGTACGCATCAATCATCCATCTCATTCAATGCGTTTTCTTTATTTTCATGACTATTTACATTGTAGATTCTCAATGAAGGCATCAAAACTATGAATGAACACATGTGGAGTTATGTACTTAACAAAAAAAGGTGAAATAACTGAAAACATGTTTTTTTGAGTCGTGTGTCATCTATGACTCATGTTTATATTATATATATATATATATATATATACATACACATATATATGAAAAATAAGGTGAATAGATACACACACACACACACACGCACACACACACACCCCAAATGTATGTAAATTGGGTATGGTAATTTGGGTCAATGTAAATCTGCAGGATTTAGTGTCATTCATTTATTGGTATCAAAAATCTGCTGTTTTTATTATTTTGAGATGATGATCTTAATTTATTTTGACCGAAAAGTTAATGTATATTTAAGTTGTTTTAAGTCTTCCATTAATGCTAAAGAGAATTGCAATGTGATTTTTTTTCATGGGGCACAAAATTCCTAGCGGCATCCCTGCTTTGCCCAGACAGCAACAATTGGCAGAAGAGCCATCCCATAGATGACACACGACTCAAAGTTACGGGGAGCAGCAATTCAGCTGTGAGCTAAATAGGAATGCAACAGAAAATCTAGATAGTCGACAAAAATCTATGTCTAAATAAGATGGCAACAAATTTAATTATTAGTTGGTGACATCAACGATGTGAGTCAGTTTGCTTAATGGTAAAAGCCATGATTTGGAGGATTAAACACTGACTACAATAAGTATCAGTGTCTAACAGGATATTAGGAAGTGTAATTTCCTCTGTTTTACCACAGCTAGGCAAAATTTAAAACCCAGGAAATTATTTATAAGGGGCACAGGTTCGAACAAACACCCTGACGCAGACGTGAAATTTTATACAAATACAACAGAATTTTATTTAACATGTTTTTTTTTTAAAGGGATAAGTCCAACAATAAAAATGTGGATTAAATACACACCAATACACTCACTAGTTTGCTACAGGAAAACATCCCATCCACCTTAACGATGCAATAACCCAACTTAATACAGCAACAGTCTCGTCCAACACAACCCATAGATGATCCAAAGAAACAAAATGTCTAAGGAAATAGAATCAAAAGAAACAAGAATGGAAATACTCAGGCAAGAACAAATCTTGAGAAATGAACAAACCAAAGCAAGCAAAAAAAAAAGCACATCATAATCAGAAACAAATAATTTTAACAAAAAGAAAACACACGCCAGTACATTATATAATTGGATGCATCAGTGGGCTTTACACCGTGACAGTGTGGACCCACACGTCACAGGCAACATTCACTGAAAGGCGCAGTGAAAGCCTGTGGAGGCGGGTCCGGAGACAAACCGCCGGAGGCTGTGAGGTTGCAGGTGGGGGCCAGAAACAGAGCCCTCAGGGACAAGAGAGCTGCAGTGTCGGACGCGCCACCCTGCGGTGCGCACTCGGGCAAAGGCGCACCTGCAAAGCACACACACACAGAGACCCCAAATTAAACGGTTATGAATATGCCCGTAGTGAAGCATGCATTAAAATAATTAAACTAGCATATACATACCGGAGCTCAGAGGCACAGCTTCTCCAGAAGTGAGGAGGATGATAGAGAGCGAGCCACGGTTCACGGTTCAGAGACCACAAGGAGTTACATTAAGCTGTGGACGACATGAAAGCTGCCGGAAAATTTGAAGATAAGCCGGCCTCCCTTCAGAAGTGAATCTGCATGATGGGGACAACTCCGGCCCACACGCCACGCCGCAAGGCAGAGGGGCAGAACGGATATAATGGCCACACACAAAGACAAGCAAAGCCACGTCGCTTAGGCCAAACTGCGGACCACGCCAAACAAAAACACCAGGTTCCAGGAAGAGACGAGAGTGCTGAGCAGCAGGCATCTGCCCCGATAATAGTTCTGCCAGCCCCGCCCAGCAATCAGGGCGCAGGCCATTCCTGAGCCTCACCTGGCCTGCAGGTACTGAGGAGGGAGAGAGAAGGGCAACGATCCCATTCTGTCGCATAAACATAAACAACACATGCCCCGTCAGGCAACTGTATCTTCTATAGTTTCATGCCAAAAACTCATTGACTGATTGATTGTTGCTATAGCAACTTATGTTGTCCATGACAGGACCTGATTTCTGTTAAACATTGTGTTGTATCAGCAGAAAACTTCATTAAAAGACACATTTTTGAATTAAGTATTTATCTTTATTGTTTGTATTGTTAGTTAGCACATGCATTAAACAACCTCCAGCTATAATTTAAAGCTGACAGCTAAATAAGAATCATTGAGTAACTGTGCACTTTACAAAACCATCAGTTGATTGATCGTTTCAATGATCAATAGATTATTGTAATCAAAATTGTACATTGCAGCCCTAAACCATGAAGTCATTTAGAAAAACAAAACAAAAGAAACACCCCCTCCAAAAAACAAACCCAAAAAACAACAAAAAAAAAAAAAAAATTATAACATGTCCTTAACAATAGTAAATGGATAATGATTTTACATTAACATTTACATAACAAAACAATGCTGTAACTGTCATTAAATTAACTGTGTTAAAACATGTCGTCACATTGTGTCGCAAAATACTTTTAAGATACAGGATAAAAATTAAGTACATTTTAAGAACAATTTAATTCACAGTTAAATAAAATGGCAAGACAATATTATTTGAAAAGGTATCTAGACATTAAATGTCAATGAAATAAAAGTAAATGCAATAAAAGTTCTCAAGTGCATATGTTTTTTTTACTAATGGCACAGTATCTGTCAATTGCTTTTGCAAGTGTGTGTCTTGTCTTGCTCCACTTAATCACACTGCAAAAGCTATTTATCCAGTCATCGACGATCTTTGGATCCCGCTATATATCCGTCAGCATCTGTGCCATAATCAGCAGCGTAAGTGACAAGACTGCCAGCGAGAGCACTGTAGGATGAGGAGGACTACTTGATGTTGATGTGCCTGAAATATTAGTAAAACAATTGCATTAGCAGGTGAAAAGAGAAAAAGTATCCTAGGCTACTGCAACTTCCACGTTTTTTTAATTATTATTTTTTATCAATACTGATATAATCTTTAAAATAGTACTTACTGATGTCCATCACTTGCTCATCTTGCAGAGCAGACATACTTTCATTTTTACAAATGGAACACACTACACTGATTCTAAGATATGACAATTACTTACTGCAAGTGTTCTATGATGTCTTCTCCCTCAGGCATAGATATTGAAACAGAATCACTACAGGCAGCCAGTGAGATCACACAAGTCTTACAATGTCTATTTGTTATGACCTTATCAGCAACTTTTAACCAAATTTAATTTGTGATAGGTCTTAATGATTCTGGGTTTATGAGTCAGATCACACTGTCTCATCAACACAAGCAAATATATGGTGTTCCATGTAGTGCAATTTTTACCGTTAACGACATAACACCACATATTAACATGACATTTAATTTGAAAAGATTCATGAACATTACTTAAGGCAGTTGTATAGTTCACACTACATCTTGAATAGAATGATATGAGCCACTTACAGACAATGACGCTGCCTGGTACAATATTAAGAGATGTGGAGCTGCAGGTAAGTCCAGCACTGAGTTGTGACGTCGCACTGATGACTGTTGGGAGTGAGGACTTATCTTTGAAGACAAGAGTCATGTCAACAACCACTGATCTCCTCCTACAATGACAAGGAGAAAAAGCAGCACTCTGAAATAGGAACTTGATCAATAGTAGCCAGTACCCCAACAAAAAATAATAAAGTATTAGGAGGTTTGCCTTACGTGAATGTGTTGAAAATTGAGCGGTTGAAGGTTGATGGATAGACCTTCTGACAAACTCTGTTGACCTAAAAGAGAATTTAGCTGTTAGTTAAATGTCATTATTGTTATAAGCAGCAATGAGGCAACTTGGCCGAATGGCAAAGCTCAGGGACTTATCCATCTGTTCATGTTAGGTTCAAGCATGGACACCTTTGAGTTTAATGAATTTAACTTTTAATTTTTTAGTGCTTGTGGATAGGTAAAGACATTGCTGCATTCAACTAGCTATTTACTCTAAAATAGCTTCTTGTTGGTTTGGTTCTTTTTATACCTTTTATCATATCTTACTGTTTTAGTCCCTCAGTTTTTAGCTCCAGTGTTTCCTCATGGGGGCCTACCACACTGAGAGTTGTTCCTGGTCTCCCGATGGGGGTGCCGTCAGGAGACCGCTCTGACCTCGGTGGCTGAAGGGCACTGCACCTCGGTGTGGAGCCTCCTGTCTGCCCGGGTTGGGGTGGTCTCTACGGCGGCGCTCCCTGTGGCCGTGGACCGTGGGCCCTCTCAGTGTGGATGGCCCCCAGAGGTGGCTTTTTCCTTGCCTCGGGTCTCGGTGCTCGGCCATGTGTCTTTAGTGATAGCTAATGTGTGTGTGTGTGTGTGTATGTGTGTGTGCGTATGTGTATATTTATGTATCTCTATGTGGGGTGGGAGGGTTGGGTTTTCTCTTTTCTTTTTGTTTTCTGTTTTGGATCTTTGTTGTTTTTAACCTCTGTGAGGCACTTTGTGTTACTGTCATATGAAAAGTGCCATATAAATAAAGTTGATTAGATTTGAATGGCAACTGTTTGTTTTGTTGTATTGACATGATGGGTGACACTTTTAATATCAGAGATGAGTATGCTTCTTTTTGCTTTAAGATGTCTCCTATATACAGAACATTGCCTTCTTACCTCTGAAACAGCTGTCGCAGACAAATTCTTATATGCTGTGGAGGAGGAGTTGAAGAGATCTGTTGTAAATGTTTGGTTGAGAATAAACTGAAGACACAGGGTTCCCTCACTGGATGAAGGTGGGTTTGTTGATGCAGTGGTGGTAGCCTCTGCAGCTGAAGTGACTGTGACATCAGTGGAAGCAGCTGCTGTATTGGGAGCAGGTGTAGCAGTGGGAGCAACTGCAGTAGAGGCAGCTGGTGTATTGAGAGCAGGTGTAGCAGTGGGAGCAACTGCAGGAGAGGCAGCTGCTGTATTGGGAGCAGGTGTAGCAGTGGGAGCAACTGCAGGAGAGGCAGCTGCTGTATTGAGAGCAGGTGTAGCAGTGGGAGCAACTGCAGGAGAGGCAGCTGCTGTATTGGGAGCAGGTGTAGCAGTGGGAGCAACTGCAGGAGAGGCAGCTGCTGTATTGGGAGCAGGTGTAGCAGTGGGAGCAACTGCAGGAGAGGCAGCTGCTGTATTGGGAGCAGGTGTAGCAGTGGGAGCAACTGCAGTAGAGGCAGCTGCAGAACGGGGAGCAGTGGTTGGAACAACTGTAGTAGGAAGAGTTGTGGTTGATGTTGTCGGGGTGCTAACACCTGTAATGATAAAAGACAGTGATAAAATACAATAAGACTGTTGCAGCAGTTGGGTCACAATGGATTCCATGTAACTAGGAAAACAGCTCTTACTTGTTGCAAAAATGGATGATGTATTCAGTGGAAGAGAGAAGTTGGTATTGTTGGAATACTCCTGTAGCAGAGCTGCTTCCACAGAACTTGTTGTGGGCACTGAGCTGGCGTTATTGAATATCAGTTCAGCATCTACCACAATGGAGCCTCGACTGCAAAGGGAAATATTGTTTTAGTAATTGTTGTCATTCCTATAATTTTTTAAATTGTTAATTTTGATAATATGTAACCAAAATGATATCAAACAAATGGAATGTAATTTGCTTTAAAACCGAGGGTCATCTCAAGAGTCTAAATTTTCCAAACTATTTTAGTACATTACTCACGTGCCCATATGTACAGTGAAAAAGTCACTGGTTGCTATAAGTATTCCTCCTCCTCCTTACAGTACAAAGTACATTATAAAACAAATATTTCCTGCTCTCAATTATGGTTGGCTCAGCCACGTTCGGAGCAATTTTAAATTTCTCTTTAAACACACTGTTGTGACCGCGTCACAAATTCACTGACAACAGGATAAGTGAGTATAAAAATTGCCAGTGGTAGATAAATATGTGGTTCCAACAGACTGCAAAATAGTGAAAACGTTTTCTTTCTTTCTCTGTACTTTAGGTATACTACAGCCCATGGGGGTAAAGTTCTCTGGCACCAAAAAAAAAACAGGCTTTCGCTGAGCTTTTCAGAATAGTATCTCAGAGTACTTGTGAAATATATTCAACCAGTTGAAAAGACAAATTAACCAAATGCTTTTGAAAGTGTGAAAAAAAAAACAAAGAGCAGCACTGTGTACCTCAAATATTTCACAACAGATCGATTGAAGAGTGCACCATATTCTTTTGTATAGAGTTCATCCAGCTGGAAATTAAAAAAAAAAGTTAACACAAAAATGCAGATCATTTCAAAGTGATCCTGGAAAAGGAAGAAAATAGGAAACTTAATATGTTCAGGACAATGTTAAACGTATGAATTAATTCCTGGTGTAGTCATTATAAATATGAAATTAAACTATGATCTTAAGTTAAATTTCTTAAATGACACAGCACTCAATATACTTACAGCTGTAGTTACTCTGTTGGAGAAACTCTTGAACTGTAGTGAGGATTTGTTTAGAAGTTCGTCTGTAAAATTTTCAAAAACTTTGAATCCCAACTTCAACTTTGGCTTCTGTAGTGCTGCAACTGTTGTAATAATTTCCAAAGCTGAACTTTTAGTTGTTTGGGCAGCAGATGTTCCAGGCACATAAGAAGTTGATGGAACATTGGTGAAAGTAATGGATGATGTAGTCAGACTGACAGATTGTGTTGCATTCATTGGGAGTAAAGTTGTCATTATTGCCATTGGAGATGTCTTGAGTGACTCTGAAGTTGCTACCAGTGGTGTTGAAGATGATTTTACTTGTGTCACACTTGTGCTGCCAGGTGTCAAAGTTGCAAGCGTGGAAGTGGTTTGATGCGGAGACGAAGTCTCACTGACTAACGCTGATGTAGTCGGTTGCACAGAAGTTGTCTCTGTTGTTTGCAAGGTCTCAGTGACAGGTGCTGAAGTTGCAGTGCTTTGTGGTGAACTTGTGATTGTTGGCAAAGTTGAAGTGGCTGGTAATGAGCTTGACCCCACTGCTGAGGAAGTTTCTGAAAGTGTGAATGAAGTAGTGCTGACTGTTGGCAAACTTTCAGTAAGGGTTGCCTGACTTGAAGAAAGTGGGGCTGAAGTGTGAGTTATTGGAGTTGAAGTGACTGGTGATGAAGATGTCTTGAGTGACTCTGAAGTTGCAAGCAGCGGTGTTGAAGATGATTTTACTTGTGTCACACTTGTGCTGCCAGGTGTCAAAGTTGCAAGCGTGGAAGTGGTTTGATGCGGAGACGAAGTCTCACTGACTAACGTTGATGTAGTCGGTTGCACTGAAGTTGTCTCTGTTGTTTGCAAGGTCTCAGTGACAGGTGCTGAAGTTGCAGTGCTTTGTGGTGAACTTGTGATTGTTGGCAACGTTGAAGTGGCTGGTAATGAGCTTGACCCCACTGCTGAGGAAGTTTCTGAAAGTGTGAATGAAGTCGTGCTGACTGTTGGCAAACTTTCAGTAACGGTTGCCTGACTTGAAGAAAGTGGGGCTGAAGTGTGAGTTATTGGAGTTGAAGTGACTGGTGATGAAGATGTCTTGAGTGACTCTGAAGTTGCAACAAGTGATGTTGAAGATGATTTTACTTGTGTCACACTTGTGCTGCCAGGTGTCAAAGTTGCAAGCGTGGAAGTGGTTTGATGCGGAGACGAAGTCTCACTGACTAACGCTGATGTAGTCGGTTGCACAGAAGTTGTCTCTGTTGTTTGCAAGGTCTCAGTGACAGGTGCTGAAGTTGCAGTGCTTTGTGGTGAACTTGTGATTGTTGGCAAAGTTGAAGTGGCTGGTAATGAGCTTGACCCCACTGCTGAGGAAGTTTGTGAAAGTGTGAATGAAGTGGTGCTGACTGTTGGCAAACTTTCAGTAAGGGTTGCCTGACTTGAAGAAAGTGGGGCTGAAGTGTGAGTTATTGGAGTTGAAGTGACTGGTGATGAAGATGTCTTGAGTGACTCTGAAGTTGCAAGCAGCGGTGTTGAAGATGATTTTACTTGTGTCACACTTGTGCTGCCAGGTGTCAAAGTTGCAAGCGTGGAAGTGGTTTGATGCGGAGACGAAGTCTCACTGACTAACGCTGATGTAGTCGGTTGCACAGAAGTTGTCGCTGTTGTTTGCAAGGTCTCAGTGACAGGTGCTGAAGTTGCAGTGCTTTGTGGTGAACTTGTGATTGTTGGCACAGTTGAAGTGGCTGGTAATGAGCTTGACCCCACTGCTGAGGAAGTTTCTGAAAGTGTGAATGAAGTGGTGCTGACTGTTGGCAAACTTTCAGTAACGGTTGCCTGACTTAAAGAAAGTAGGGCTGAAGTTTGAGTTATTGGAGTTGAAGTGACTGGTGATGAAGACGTCTTGAGTGACTCTGAAGTTTCAACCAGTGGTGTTGAAGATGATTTTACTTGTGTCACACTTGTGCTGCCAGGTGTCAAAGTTGCAAGCGTGGAAGTGGTTTGATGTGGAGACGAAGTCTCACTGACTAACGCTGATGTAGTCGGTTGCACTGAAGTTGTCTCTGTTGTTTGCAAGGTCTCAGTGAAAGGTGCTGAAGTCGCAGTGCTTTGTGGTGAACTTGTGATTGTTGGCAAAGTTGAAGTGGCTGGTAATGAGCTTGACCCCACTGCTGAGGAAGTTTCTGAAATCGTGAATGAAGTGGTGCTGACTGTTGGCAAACTTTCAGTAACGGTTGCCTGACTTGAAGAAAGTAGGGCTGAAGTTTGAGTTATTGGAGTTGAAGTGACTGGTGATGAAGATGTCTTGAGTGACTCTGAAGTTCCTACCAGTGGTGTTGAAGATGATTTTACTTGTGTCACACTTGTGCTGCCAGGTGTCAAAGTTGCAAGCGTGGAAGTGGTTTGATGCGGAGACGAAGTCTCACTGACTAACGCTGATGTAGTCGGTTGCACTGAAGTTGTCTCTGTTGTTTGCAAGGTCTCAGTGACAGGTGCTGAAGTTGCAGTGCTTTGTGGTGAACTTGTGATTGTTGGCAAAGTTGTTGTGGCTGGTAATGAGCTTGACCCCACTGCTGAGGAAGTTTGTGAAAGTGTGAATGAAGTGGTGCTGACTGTTGGCAAACTTTCAGTAAGGGTTGCCTGACTTGAAGAAAGTGGGGCTGAAGTTTGCGTTATTGGAGTTGAAGTGACTGGTGATGAAGATGTCTTGAGTGACTCTGAAGTTGCTACAAGTGGTGTTGAAGATGATTTTAATTGTGTCACACTTGTGCTGCCAGGTGTCAAAGTTGCAAGCGTGGAAGTGGTTTGATGCGGAGACGAAGTCTCACTGACGAACGCTGATGTAGTCGGTTGCACTGAAGTTGTCTCTGTTGTTTGCAAGGTCTCAGTGACAGGTGCTGAAGTTGCAGTGCTTTGTGGTGAACTTGTGATTGTTGGCAAAGTTGAAGTGGCTGGTAATGAGCTTGACCCCACTGCTGAGGAAGTTTCTGAAACTGTGAATGAAGTGGTGCTGACTGTTGGCAAACTTTCAGTAAGGGTTGCCTGACTTGAAGAAAGTGGGGCTGAAGTTTGCGTTATTGGAGTTGAAGTGACTGGTGATGAAGACGTCTTGAGTGACTCTGAAGTTGCAGACAGTTGTGTTGATGATGATTTTACTTGTGTCACACTTGTGCTGCCAGGTGTAAAAGTTGCAAGCGTGGAAGTGGTTTGATGCGGAGACGAAGTCTCACTGACTAACGCTGATGTAGTCGGTTGCACTGAAGTTGTCTCTGTTGTTTGCAAGGTCTCAGTGACAGGTGCTGAAGTTGCAGTGCTTTGTGGTGAACTTGTGATTGTTGGCACAGTTGAAGTGGCTGGTAATGAGCTTGACCCCACTGCTGAGGAAGTTTCTGAAAGTGTGAATGAAGTGGTGCTGACTGTTGGCAAACTTTCAGTAAGGGTTACCTGACTTGAAGAAAGTGGGGCTGATGTGTGAGTTATTGGAGTTGAAGTGACTGGTGATGAAGATGTCTTGAGTGACTCTGAAGTTGCAACAAGTGGTGTTGAAGATGATTTTACTTGTGTCACACTTGTGCTGCCAGGTGTCAAAGTTGCAAGCGTGGAAGTGGTTTGATGCGGAGACGAAGTCTCACTGACTAACGCTGATGTAGTCGGTTGCACTGAAGTTGTCTCTGTTGTTTGCAAGGTCTCAGTGACAGGTGCTGAAGTTGCAGTGCTTTGTGGTGAACTTGTGATTGTTGGCAAAGTTGAAGTGGCTGGTAATGAGCTTGACCCCACTGCTGAGGAAGTTTCTGAAAGTGTGAATGAAGTGGTGCTGACTGTTGGCAAACTTTCAGTAACGGTTGCCTGACTTGAAGAAAGTAGGGCTGAAGTTTGAGTTATTGGAGTTGAAGTGACTGGTGATGAAGATGTCTTGAGTGACTCTGAAGTTGCAACAAGTGGTGTTGAAGATGATTTTACTTGTGTCACACTTGTGCTGCCAGGTGTCAAAGTTGCAAGCATGGAAGTGGTTTGATGCGGAGACGAAGTCTCACTGACTAACGCTGATGTAGTCGGTTGCACTGAAGTTGTCTCTGTTGTTTGCAAGGTCTCAGTGACAGGTGCTGAAGTTGCAGTGCTTTGTGGTGAACTTGTGATTGTTGGCAAAGTTGAAGTGGCTGGTAATGAGCTTGACCCCACTGCTGAGGAAGTTTCTGAAAGTGTGAATGAAGTGGTGCTGACTGTTGGCAAACTTTCAGTAACGGTTGCCTGACTTGAAGAAAGTAGGGCTGAAGTTTGAGTTATTGGAGTTGAAGTGACTGGTGATGAAGATGTCTTGAGTGACTCTGAAGTTGCAACAAGTGATGTTGAAGATGATTTTACTTGTGTCACACTTGTGCTGCCAGGTGTCAAAGTTGCAAGCGTGGAAGTGGTTTGATGCGGAGACGAAGTCTCACTGACTAACGCTGATGTAGTCGGTTGCACTGAAGTTGTCTCTGTTGTTTGCAAGGTCTCAGTGACAGGTGCTGAAGTTGCAGTGCTTTGTGGTGAACTTGTGATTGTTGGCAAAGTTGAAGTGGCTGGTAATGAGCTTGACCCCACTGCTGAGGAAGTTTCTGAAAGTGTGAATGAAGTGGTGCTGACTGTTGGCAAACTTTCAGTAAGGGTTGCCTGACTTGAAGAAAGTGGGGCTGAAGTTTGCGTTATTGGAGTTGAAGTGACTGGTGATGAAGACGTCTTGAGTGACTCTGAAGTTGCAACCAGTTGTGTTGATGATGATTTTACTTGTGTCACACTTGTGCTGCCAGGTGTCAAAGTTGCAAGCGTGGAAGTGGTTTGATGCGGAGACGAAGTCTCACTGACTAACGCTGATGTAGTCGGTTGCACTGAAGTTGTCTCTGTTGTTTGCAAGGTCTCAGTGACAGGTGCTGAAGTTGCAGTGCTTTGTGGTGAACTTGTGATTGTTGGCAAAGTTGAAGTGGCTGGTAATGAGCTTGACCCCACTGCTGAGGAAGTTTCTGAAAGTGTGAATGAAGTGGTGCTGACTGTTGGCAAACTTTCAGTAAGGGTTGCCTGACTTGAAGAAAGTGGGGCTGAAATGTGAGTTATTGGAGTTGAAGTGACTGGTGATGAAGACGTCTTGAGTGACTCTGAAGTTGCTACCAGTGGTGTTGAAGATGATTTTACTTGTGTCACACTTGTGCTGCCAGGTGTCAAAGTTGCAAGCGTGGAAGTGGTTTGATGCGGAGACGAAGTCTCACTGACTAACGCTGATGTAGTCGGTTGCACTGAAGTTGTCTCTGTTGTTTGCAAGGTCTCAGTGACAGGTGCTGAAGTTGCAGTGCTTTGTGGTGAACTTGTAATTGTTGGCAACGTTGAAGTGGCTGGTAATGAGCTTGACCCCACTGCTGAGGAAGTTTCTGAAAGTGTGAATGAAGTGGTGCTGACTGTTGGCAAACTTTCAGTAAGGGTTGCCTGACTTGAAGAAAGTGGGGCTGAAGTGTGAGTTATTGGAGTTGAAGTGACTGGTGATGAAGATGTCTTGAGTGACTCTGAAGTTGCTACCAGTGGTGTTGAAGATGATTTTACTTGTGTCACACTTGTGCTGCCAGGTGTCAAAGTTGCAAGCGTGGAAGTGGTTTGATGCGGAGACGAAGTCTCACTGACTAACGTTGATGTAGTCGGTTGCACTGAAGTTGTCTCTGTTGTTTGCAAGGTCTCAGTGACAGGTGCTGAAGTTGCAGTGCTTTGTGGTGAACTTGTGATTGTTGGCAAAGTGGAAGTGGCTGGTAATGAGCTTGACCCCACTGCTGAGGAAGTTTCTGAAAGTGTGAATGAAGTCGTGCTGACTGTTGGCAAACTTTCAGTAACGGTTGCCTGACTTGAAGAAAGTGGGGCTGAAGTGTGAGTTATTGGAGTTGAAGTGACTGGTGATGAAGATGTCTTGAGTGACTCTGAAGTTGCAACAAGTGGTGTTGAAGATGATTTTACTTGTGTCACACTTGTGCTGCCAGGTGTCAAAGTTGCAAGCGTGGAAGTGGTTTGATGCGGAGACGAAGTCTCACTGACTAACGCTGATGTAGTCGGTTGCACTGAAGTTGTCTCTGTTGTTTGCAAGGTCTCAGTGACAGGTGCTGAAGTTGCAGTGCTTTGTGGTGAACTTGTGATTGTTGGCATAGTTGAAGTGGCTGGTAATGAGCTTGACCCCACTGCTGAGGAAGTTTCTGAAAGTGTGAATGAAGTGGTGCTGACTGTTGGCAAACTTTCAGTAACGGTTGCCTGACTTGAAGAAAGTAGGGCTGAAGTTTGAGTTATTGGAGTTGAAGTGACTGGTGATGAAGATGTCTTGAGTGACTCTGAAGTTGCAACAAGTGATGTTGAAGATGATTTTACTTGTGTCACACTTGTGCTGCCAGGTGTCAAAGTTGCAAGCGTGGAAGTGGTTTGATGCGGAGACGAAGTCTCACTGACTAACGCTGATGTAGTCGGTTGCACTGAAGTTGTCTCTGTTGTTTGCAAGGTCTCAGTGACAGGTGCTGAAGTTGCAGTGCTTTGTGGTGAACTTGTGATTGTTGGCAAAGTTGAAGTGGCTGGTAATGAGCTTGACCCCACTGCTGAGGAAGTTTCTGAAAGTGTGAATGAAGTGGTGCTGACTGTTGGCAAACTTTCAGTAAGGGTTGCCTGACTTGAAGAAAGTGGGGCTGAAGTGTGAGTTATTGGAGTTGAAGTGACTGGTGATGAAGACGTCTTGAGTGACTCTGAAGTTGCTACCAGTGGTGTTGAAGATGATTTTACTTGTGTCACACTTGTGCTGCCAGGTGTCAAAGTTGCAAGCGTGGAAGTGGTTTGATGCGGAGACGAAGTCTCACTGACTAACGCTGATGTAGTCGGTTGCACTGAAGTTGTCTCTGTTGTTTGCAAGGTCTCAGTGACAGGTGCTGAAGTTGCAGTGCTTTGTGGTGAACTTGTAATTGTTGGCAACGTTGAAGTGGCTGGTAATGAGCTTGACCCCACTGCTGAGGAAGTTTCTGAAAGTGTGAATGAAGTGGTGCTGACTGTTGGCAAACTTTCAGTAACGGTTGCCTGACTTGAAGAAAGTGGGGCTGAAGTGTGAGTTATTGGAGTTGAAGTGACTGGTGATGAAGACGTCTTGAGTGACTCTGAAGTTGCAACCAGTGGTGTTGAAGATGATTTTACTTGTGTCACACTTGTGCTGCCAGGTGTCAAAGTTGCAAGCGTGGAAGTGGTTTGATGCGGAGACGAAGTCTCACTGACTAACGTTGATGTAGTCGGTTGCACTGAAGTTGTCTCTGTTGTTTGCAAGGTCTCAGTGACAGGTGCTGAAGTTGCAGTGCTTTGTGGTGAACTTGTGATTGTTGGCAACGTTGAAGTGGCTGGTAATGAGCTTGACCCCACTGCTGAGGAAGTTTCTGAAAGTGTGAATGAAGTCGTGCTGACTGTTGGCAAACTTTCAGTAACGGTTGCCTGACTTGAAGAAAGTGGGGCTGAAGTGTGAGTTATTGGAGTTGAAGTGACTGGTGATGAAGATGTCTTGAGTGACTTTGAAGTTGCAACAAGTGGTGTTGAAGATGATTTTACTTGTCTCACACTTGTGCTGCCAGGTGTCAAAGTTGCAAGCGTGGAAGTGGTTTGATGCGGAGACGAAGTCTCACTGACTAACGCTGATGTAGTCGGTTGCACTGAAGTTGTCTCTGTTGTTTGCAAGGTCTCAGTGACAGGTGCTGAAGTTGCAGTGCTTTGTGGTGAACTTGTGATTGTTGGCAAAGTTGAAGTGGCTGGTAATGAGCTTGACCCCACTGCTGAGGAAGTTTCTGAAAGTGTGAATGAAGTGGTGCTGACTGTTGGCAAACTTTCAGTAACGGTTGCCTGACTTGAAGAAAGTGGGGCTGAAGTGTGAGTTATTGGAGTTGAAGTGACTGGTGATGAAGATGTCTTGAGTGACTCTGAAGTTGCAACAACTGATGTTGAAGATGATTTTACTTGTGTCACACTTGTGCTGCCAGGTGTCAAAGTTGCAAGCGTGGAAGTGGTTTGATGCGGAGACGAAGTCTCACTGACTAACGCTGATGTAGTCGGTTGCACTGACGTTGTCTCTGTTGTTTGCAAGGTCTCAGTGACAGGTGCTGAAGTTGCAGTGCTTTGTGGTGAACTTGTGATTGTTGGCATAGTTGAAGTGGCTGGTAATGAGCTTGACCCCACTGCTGAGGAAGTTTCTGAAAGTGTGAATGAAGTGGTGCTGACTGTTGGCAAACTTTCAGTAAGGGTTGCCTGACTTGAAGAAAGTGGGGCTGAAGTGTGAGTTATTGGAGTTGAAGTGACTGGTGATGAAGATGTCTTGAGTGACTCTGAAGTTGGTACCAGTGGTGTTGAAGATGATTTTACTTGTGTCACACTTGTGCTGCCAGGTGTCAAAGTTGCAAGCGTGGAAGTGGTTTGATGCGGAGACGAAGTCTCACTGACTAACGCTGATGTAGTCGGTTGCACTGAAGTTGTCTCTGTTGTTTGCAAGGTCTCAGTGACAGGTGCTGAAGTTGCAGTGCTTTGTGGTGAACTTGTGATTGTTGTCAAAGTTGTTGTGGCTGGTAATGAGCTTGACCCCACTGCTGAGGAAGTTTCTGAAAGTGTGAATGAAGTGGTGCTGACTGTTGGCAAACTTTCAGTAACGGTTGCCTGACTTGACGAAAGTGGGGCTGAAGTGTGAGTTATTGGAGTTGAAGTGACTGGTGATGAAGATGTCTTGAGTGACTCTGAAGTTGCAACAAGTGATGTTGAAGATGATTTTACTTGTGTCACACTTGTGCTGCCAGGTGTCAAAGTTGCAAGCGTGGAAGTGGTTTGATGCGGAGACAAAGTCTCACTGACTAACGCTGATGTAGTCGGTTGCACTGACGTTGTCTCTGTTGTTTGCAAGGTCTCAGTGACAGGTGCTGAAGTTGCAGTGCTTTGTGGTGAACTTGTGATTGTTGGCATAGTTGAAGTGGCTGGTAATGAGCTTGACCCCACTGCTGAGGAAGTTTCTGAAAGTGTGAATGAAGTGGTGCTGACTGTTGGCAAACTTTCAGTAAGGGTTGCCTGACTTGAAGAAAGTGGGGCTGAAGTGTGAGTTATTGGAGTTGAAGTGACTGGTGATGAAGATGTCTTGAGTGACTCTGAAGTTGGTACCAGTGGTGTTGAAGATGATTTTACTTGTGTCACACTTGTGCTGCCAGGTGTCAAAGTTGCAAGCGTGGAAGTGGTTTGATGCGCAGACGAAGTCTCACTGACTAACGTTGATGTAGTCGGTTGCACTGAAGTTGTCTCTGTTGTTTGCAAGGTCTCAGTGACAGGTGCTGAAGTTGCAGTGCTTTGTGGTGAACTTGTGATTGTTGGCAAAGTTGAAGTGGCTGGTAATGAGCTTGACCCCACTGCTGAGGAAGTTTCTGAAAGTGTGAATGAAGTGGTGCTGACTGTTGGCAAACTTTCAGTAAGGGTTGCCTGACTTGAAGAAAGTGGGGCTGAAGTGTGAGTTATTGGAGTTGAAGTGACTGGTGATGAAGACGTCTTGAGTGACTCTGAAGTTGCAACAAGTGGTGTTGAAGATGATTTTACTTGTGTCACACTTGTGCTGCCAGGTGTCAAAGTTGCAAGCGTGGAAGTGGTTTGATGCGGAGACAAAGTCTCACTGACTAACGTTGATGTAGTCGGTTGCACTGAAGTTGTCTCTGTTGTTTGTAAGGTCTCAGTGACAGGTGCTGAAGTTGCAGTGCTTTGTGGTGAACTTGTGATTGTTGGCAAAGTTGAAGTGGCTGGTAATGAGCTTGACCCCACTGCTGAGGAAGTTTCTGAAAGTGTGAATGAAGTGGTGCTGACTGTTGGCAAACTTTCAGTAACGGTTGCCTGACTTGAAGAAAGTAGTGCTGAAGTGTGAGTTATTGGAGTTGAAGTGACTGGTGATGAAGATGTCTTGAGTGACTCTGAAGTTGCTACCAGTGGTGTTGAAGATGATTTTACTTGTGTCACACTTGTGCTGCCAGGTGTCAAAGTTGCAAGCGTGGAAGTGGTTTGATGCGGAGACGAAGTCTCACTGACTAACGCTGATGTAGTCGGTTGCACTGAAGTTGTCTCTGTTGTTTGCAAGGTCTCAGTGACAGGTGCTGAAGTTGCAGTGCTTTGTGGTGAACTTGTGATTGTTGGCAAAGTGGAAGTGGCTGGTAATGAGCTTGACCCCACTGCTGAGGAAGTTTCTGAAAGTGTGAATGAAGTGGTGCTGACTGTTGGCAAACTTTCAGTAACGGTTGCCTGACTTGAAGAAAGTAGTGCTGAAGTGTGAGTTATTGGAGTTGAAGTGACTGGTGATGAAGATGTCTTGAGTGACTCTGAAGTTGGTACCAGTGGTGTTGAAGATGATTTTACTTGTGTCACACTTGTGCTGCCAGGTGTCAAAGTTGCAAGCGTGGAAGTGGTTTGATGCGGAGACGAAGTCTCACTGACTAACGCTGATGTAGTCGGTTGCACTGAAGTTGTCTCTGTTGTTTGCAAGGTCTCAGTGACAGGTGCTGAAGTTGCAGTGCTTTGTGGTGAACTTGTGATTGTTGGCAAAGTTGAAGTGGCTGGTAATGAGCTTGACCCCACTGCTGAGGAAGTTTCTGAAAGTGTGAATGAAGTGGTGCTGACTGTTGGCAAACTTTCAGTAACGGTTGCCTGACTTGAAGAAAGTGGGGCTGAAGTGTGAGTTATTGGAGTTGAAGTGACTGGTGATGAAGATGTCTTGAGTGACTCTGAAGTTGCAACAACTGATGTTGAAGATGATTTTACTTGTGTCACACTTGTGCTGCCAGGTGTCAAAGTTGCAAGCGTGGAAGTGGTTTGATGCGGAGACGAAGTCTCACTGACTAACGCTGATGTAGTCGGTTGCACTGAAGTTGTCTCTGTTGTTTGCAAGGTCTCAGTGACAGGTGCTGAAGTTGCAGTGCTTTGTGGTGAACTTGTGATTGTTGGCAAAGTTGAAGTGGCTGGTAATGAGCTTGACCCCACTGCTGAGGAAGTTTCTGAAAGTGTGAATGAAGTGGTGCTGACTGTTGGCAAACTTTCAGTAACGGTTGCCTGACTTGAAGAAAGTGGGGCTGAAGTGTGAGTTATTGGAGTTGAAGTGACTGGTGATGAAGATGTCTTGAGTGACTCTGAAGTTGCAACAAGTGATGTTGAAGATGATTTTACTTGTGTCACACTTGTGCTGCCAGGTGTCAAAGTTGCAAGCGTGGAAGTGGTTTGATGCGGAGACCAAGTCTCACTGACTAACGCTGATGTAGTCGGTTGCACTGACGTTGTCTCTGTTGTTTGCAAGGTCTCAGTGACAGGTGCTGAAGTTGCAGTGCTTTGTGGTGAACTTGTGATTGTTGGCATAGTTGAAGTGGCTGGTAATGAGCTTGACCCCACTGCTGAGGAAGTTTCTGAAAGTGTGAATGAAGTGGTGCTGACTGTTGGCAAACTTTCAGTAAGGGTTGCCTGACTTGAAGAAAGTGGGGCTGAAGTGTGAGTTATTGGAGTTGAAGTGACTGGTGATGAAGATGTCTTGAGTGACTCTGAAGTTGGTACCAGTGGTGTTGAAGATGATTTTACTTGTGTCACACTTGTGCTGCCAGGTGTCAAAGTTGCAAGCGTGGAAGTGGTTTGATGCGGAGACGAAGTCTCACTGACTAACGTTGATGTAGTCGGTTGCACTGAAGTTGTCTCTGTTGTTTGCAAGGTCTCAGTGACAGGTGCTGAAGTTGCAGTGCTTTGTGGTGAACTTGTAATTGTTGGCAACGTTGAAGTGGCTGGTAATGAGCTTGACCCCACTGCTGAGGAAGTTTCTGAAAGTGTGAATGAAGTGGTGCTGACTGTTGGCAAACTTTCAGTAAGGGTTGCCTGACTTGAAGAAAGTGGGGCTGAAGTGTGAGTTATTGGAGTTGAAGTGACTGGTGATGAAGATGTCTTGAGTGACTCTGAAGTTGCAACCAGTGGTGCTGAAGATGATTTTACTTGTGTCACACTTGTGCTGCCAGGTGTCAAAGTTGCAAGCGTGGAAGTGGTTTGATGCGGAGACGAAGTCTCACTGACTAACGCTGATGTAGTCGGTTGCACTGAAGTTGTCTCTGTTGTTTGCAAGGTCTCAGTGACAGGTGCTGAAGTTGCAGTGCTTTGTGGTGAACTTGTGATTGTTGGCAAAGTTGAAGTGGCTGGTAATGAGCTTGACCCCACTGCTGAGGAAGTTTCTGAAAGTGTGAATGAAGTGGTGCTGACTGTTGGCAAACTTTCAGTAACGGTTGCCTGACTTGAAGAAAGTAGTGCTGAAGTGTGAGTTATTGGAGTTGAAGTGACTGGTGATGAAGACGTCTTGAGTGACTCTGAAGTTGCAACAAGTGGTGTTGAAGATGATTTTACTTGTGTCACACTTGTGCTGCCAGGTGTCAAAGTTGCAAGCGTGGAAGTGGTTTGATGCGGAGACGAAGTCTCACTGACTAACGTTGATGTAGTCGGTTGCACTGAAGTTGTCTCTGTTGTTTGCAAGGTCTCAGTGACAGGTGCTGAAGTTGCAGTGCTTTGTGGTGAACTTGTGATTGTTGGCAAAGTTGAAGTGGCTGGTAATGAGCTTGACCCCACTGCTGAGGAAGTTTCTGAAAGTGTGAATGAAGTGGTGCTGACTGTTGGCAAACTTTCAGTAACGGTTGCCTGACTTGAAGAAAGTAGTGCTGAAGTGTGAGTTATTGGAGTTGAAGTGACTGGTGATGAAGATGTCTTGAGTGACTCTGAAGTTGCTACCAGTGGTGTTGAAGATGATTTTACTTGTGTCACACTTGTGCTGCCAGGTGTCAAAGTTACAAGCGTGGAAGTGGTTTGATGCGGAGACGAAGTCTCACTGACTAACGTTGATGTAGTCGGTTGCACTGAAGTTGTCTCTGTTGTTTGCAAGGTCTCAGTGACAGGTGCTGAAGTTGCAGTGCTTTGTGGTGAACTTGTAATTGTTGGCAACGTTGAAGTGGCTGGTAATGAGCTTGACCCCACTGCTGAGGAAGTTTCTGAAAGTGTGAATGAAGTGGTGCTGACTGTTGGCAAACTTTCAGTAACGGTTGCCTGACTTGAAGAAAGTGGGGCTGAAGTGTGAGTTATTGGAGTTGAAGTGACTGGTGATGAAGATGTCTTGAGTGACTCTGAAGTTGCTACCAGTGGTGTTGAAGATGATTTTACTTGTGTCACACTTGTGCTGCCAGGTGTCAAAGTTGCAAGCGTGGAAGTGGTTTGATGCGGAGACGAAGTCTCACTGACTAACGTTGATGTAGTCGGTTGCACTGAAGTTGTCTCTGTTGTTTGCAAGGTCTCAGTTACAGGTGCTGAAGTTGCAGTGCTTTGTGGTGAACTTGTGATTGTTGGCAAAGTTGAAGTGGCTGGTAATGAGCTTGACCCCACTGCTGAGGAAGTTTCTGAAAGTGTGAATGAAGTGGTGCTGACTGTTGGCAAACTTTCAGTAACGGTTGCCTGACTTGAAGAAAGTAGTGCTGAAGTGTGAGTTATTGGAGTTGAAGTGACTGGTGATGAAGATGTCTTGAGTGACTCTGAAGTTGCAACAAGTGGTGTTGAAGATGATTTTACTTGTGTCACACTTGTGCTGCCAGGTGTCAAAGTTGCAAGCGTGGAAGTGGTTTGATGCGGAGACGAAGTCTCACTGACTAACGCTGATGTAGTCGGTTGCACTGAAGTTGTCTCTGTTGTTTGCAAGGTCTCAGTGACAGGTGCTGAAGTTGCAGTGCTTTGTGGTGAACTTGTGATTGTTGGCAAAGTTGAAGTGGCTGGTAATGAGCTTGACCCCACTGCTGAGGAAGTTTCTGAAAGTGTGAATGAAGTGGTGCTGACTGTTGGCAAACTTTCAGTAAGGGTTGCCTGACTTGAAGAAAGTGGGGCTGAAGTGTGAGTTATTGGAGTTGAAGTGACTGGTGATGAAGATGTCTTGAGTGACTCTGAAGTTGTTACCAGTGGTGTTGAAGATGATTTTACTTGTGTCACACTTGTTCTGCCAGGTGTCAAAGTTGCAAGCGTGGAAGTGGTTTGATGCGGAGACGAAGTCTCACTGACTAACGTTGATGTAGTCGGTTGCACTGAAGTTGTCTCTGTTGTTTGCAAGGTCTCAGTGACAGGTGCTGAAGTTGCAGTGCTTTGTGGTGAACTTGTAATTGTTGGCAAAGTTGAAGTGGCTGGTAATGAGCTTGACCCCACTGCTGAGGAAGTTTCTGAAAGTGTGAATGAAGTGGTGCTGACTGTTGGCAAACTTTTAGTAACGGTTGCCTGACTTGAAGAAAGTAGTGCTGAAGTGTGAGTTATTGGAGTTGAAGTGACTGGTGATGAAGATGTCTTGAGTGACTCTGAAGTTGCAACAAGTGGTGTTGAAGATGATTTTACTTGTGTCACACTTGTGCTGCCAGGTGTCAAAGTTGCAAGCGTGGAAGTGGTTTGATGCGGAGACGAAGTCTCACTGACTAACGCTGATGTAGTCGGTTGCACTGAAGTTGTCTCTGTTGTTTGCAAGGTCTCAGTGACAGGTGCTGAAGTTGCAGTGCTTTGTGGTGAACTTGTGATTGTTGGCAAAGTTGAAGTGGCTGGTAATGAGCTTGACCCCACTGCTGAGGAAGTTTCTGAAAGTGTGAATGAAGTGGTGCTGACTGTTGGCAAACTTTCAGTAACGGTTGCCTGACTTGACGAAAGTTGGGCTGAAATTTGAGTTATTGGAGTTGAAGTGACTGGTGATAAGGATGTCTTGAGTGACTCTGAAGTTGCAACAAGTGGTGTTGAAGATGATTTTACTTGTGTCACACTTGTGCTGCCAGGTGTCAAAGTTGCAAGCATGGAAGTGGTTTGATGCAGAGACGAAGTCTCACTGACGAACGCTGATGTAGTCGGTTGCACTGAAGTTGTCTCTGTTGTTTGCAAGGTCTCAGTGACAGGTGCTGAAGTTGCAGTGCTTTGTGGTGAACTTGTGATTGTTGGCAAAGTTGAAGTGGCTGGTAATGAGCTTGACCCCACTGCTGAGGAAGTTTCTGAAAGTGTGAATGAAGTGGTGCTGACTGTTGGCAAACTTTCAGTAAGGGTTGCCTGATTTGAGGAAAGGAAGGGTGACGATTGCGTTATTGGAGTTGAAGTGACTGGTGATGAAGATGTCTTGAGTGACTCTGAAGTTGCAACCAGTGGTGTTGAAGATGATTTTACTTGTGTCACACTTGTGCTGCCAGGTGTCAAAGTTGCAAGCGTGGAAGTGGTTTGATGCGGAGACGAAGTCTCACTGACGAACGCTGATGTAGTCGGTTGCACTGAAGTTGTCTCTGTTGTTTGCAAGGTCTCAGTGACAGGTGCTGAAGTTGCAGTGCTTTGTGGTGAACTTGTGATTGTTGGCAAAGTTGAAGTGGCTGGTAATGAGCTTGACCCCACTGCTGAGGAAGTTTCTGAAAGTGTGAATGAAGTGGTGCTGACTGTTGGCAAACTTTCAGTAAGGGTTGCCTGACTTGAAGAAAGTGGGGCTGAAGTGTGAGTTATTGGAGTTGAAGTGACTGGTGATGAAGATGTCTTGAGTGACTCTGAAGTTGCTACCAGTGGTGTTGAAGATGATTTTACTTGTGTCACACTTGTGCTGCCAGGTGTCAAAGTTGCAAGCGTGGAAGTGGTTTGATGCGGAGACGAAGTCTCACTGACTAACGCTGATGTAGTCGGTTGCACTGAAGTTGTCTCTGTTGTTTGCAAGGTCTCAGTGACAGGTGCTGAAGTTACAGTGCTTTGTGGTGAACTTGTGATTGTTGGCAAAGTTGAAGTGGCTGGTAATGAGCTTGACCCCACTGCTGAGGACGTTTCTGAAAGTGTGAATGAAGTGGTGCTGACTGTTGGCAAACTTTCAGTAAGGATTACCTGACTTGAAGAAAGTGGGGCTGAAGTGTGAGTTATTGGAGATGAAGTGACTGGTGATGAAGACGTCTTGAGTGACTCTGAAGTTGCAACCAGTGGTGTTGAAGATGATTTTACTTGTGTCACACTTGTGCTGCCAGGTGTCAAAGTTGCAAGCGTGGAAGTGGTTTGATGCGGAGACGAAGTCTCACTGACTAACGTTGATGTAGTCGGTTGCACTGAAGTTGTCTCTGTTGTTTGCAAGGTCTCAGTGACAGGTGCTGAAGTTGCAGTGCTTTGTGGTGAACTTGTGATTGTTGGCAAAGTTGAAGTGGCTGGTAATGAGCTTGACCCCACTGCTGAGGAAGTTTCTGAAAGTGTGAATGAAGTGGTGCTGACTGTTGGCAAACTTTCAGTAACGGTTGCCTGACTTGAAGAAAGTAGTGCTGAAGTGTGAGTTATTGGAGTTGAAGTGACTGGTGATGAAGACGTCTTGAGTGACTCTGAAGTTGCAACAAGTGGTGTTGAAGATGATTTTACTTGTGTCACACTTGTGCTGCCAGGTGTCAAAGTTGCAAGCGTGGAAGTGGTTTGATGCGGAGACGAAGTCTCACTGACTAACGTTGATGTAGTCGGTTGCACTGAAGTTGTCTCTGTTGTTTGCAAGGTCTCAGTGACAGGTGCTGAAGTTGCAGTGCTTTGTGGTGAACTTGTGATTGTTGGCAAAGTTGAAGTGGCTGGTAATGAGCTTGACCCCACTGCTGAGGAAGTTTCTGAAAGTGTGAATGAAGTGGTGCTGACTGTTGGCAAACTTTCAGTAACGGTTGCCTGACTTGACGAAAGTTGGGCTGAAATTTGAGTTATTGGAGTTGAAGTGACTGGTGATAAGGATGTCTTGAGTGACTCTGAAGTTGCAACAAGTGGTGTTGAAGATGATTTTACTTGTGTCACACTTGTGCTGCCAGGTGTCAAAGTTGCAAGCATGGAAGTGGTTTGATGCAGAGACGAAGTCTCACTGACGAACGCTGATGTAGTCGGTTGCACTGAAGTTGTCTCTGTTGTTTGCAAGGTCTCAGTGACAGGTGCTGAAGTTGCAGTGCTTTGTGGTGAACTTGTGATTGTTGGCAAAGTTGAAGTGGCTGGTAATGAGCTTGACCCCACTGCTGAGGAAGTTTCTGAAAGTGTGAATGAAGTGGTGCTGACTGTTGGCAAACTTTCAGTAAGGGTTGCCTGATTTGAGGAAAGGAAGGGTGACGATTGCGTTATTGGAGTTGAAGTGACTGGTGATGAAGATGTCTTGAGTGACTCTGAAGTTGCAACCAGTGGTGTTGAAGATGATTTTACTTGTGTCACACTTGTGCTGCCAGGTGTCAAAGTTGCAAGCGTGGAAGTGGTTTGATGCGGAGACGAAGTCTCACTGACGAACGCTGATGTAGTCGGTTGCACTGAAGTTGTCTCTGTTGTTTGCAAGGTCTCAGTGACAGGTGCTGAAGTTGCAGTGCTTTGTGGTGAACTTGTGATTGTTGGCAAAGTTGAAGTGGCTGGTAATGAGCTTGACCCCACTGCTGAGGAAGTTTCTGAAAGTGTGAATGAAGTGGTGCTGACTGTTGGCAAACTTTCAGTAAGGGTTGCCTGACTTGAAGAAAGTGGGGCTGAAGTGTGAGTTATTGGAGTTGAAGTGACTGGTGATGAAGATGTCTTGAGTGACTCTGAAGTTGCTACCAGTGGTGTTGAAGATGATTTTACTTGTGTCACACTTGTGCTGCCAGGTGTCAAAGTTGCAAGCGTGGAAGTGGTTTGATGCGGAGACGAAGTCTCACTGACTAACGCTGATGTAGTCGGTTGCACTGAAGTTGTCTCTGTTGTTTGCAAGGTCTCAGTGACAGGTGCTGAAGTTACAGTGCTTTGTGGTGAACTTGTGATTGTTGGCAAAGTTGAAGTGGCTGGTAATGAGCTTGACCCCACTGCTGAGGACGTTTCTGAAAGTGTGAATGAAGTGGTGCTGACTGTTGGCAAACTTTCAGTAAGGATTACCTGACTTGAAGAAAGTGGGGCTGAAGTGTGAGTTATTGGAGATGAAGTGACTGGTGATGAAGACGTCTTGAGTGACTCTGAAGTTGCAACCAGTGGTGTTGAAGATGATTTTACTTGTGTCACACTTGTGCTGCCAGGTGTCAAAGTTGCAAGCGTGGAAGTGGTTTGATGCGGAGACGAAGTCTCACTGACTAACGTTGATGTAGTCGGTTGCACTGAAGTTGTCTCTGTTGTTTGCAAGGTCTCAGTGACAGGTGCTGAAGTTGCAGTGCTTTGTGGTGAACTTGTGATTGTTGGCAAAGTTGAAGTGGCTGGTAATGAGCTTGACCCCACTGCTGAGGAAGTTTCTGAAAGTGTGAATGAAGTGGTGCTGACTGTTGGCAAACTTTCAGTAACGGTTGCCTGACTTGAAGAAAGTAGTGCTGAAGTGTGAGTTATTGGAGTTGAAGTGACTGGTGATGAAGACGTCTTGAGTGACTCTGAAGTTGCAACAAGTGGTGTTGAAGATGATTTTACTTGTGTCACACTTGTGCTGCCAGGTGTCAAAGTTGCAAGCGTGGAAGTGGTTTGATGCGGAGACGAAGTCTCACTGACTAACGTTGATGTAGTCAGTTGCACTGAAGTTGTCTCTGTTGTTTGCAAGGTCTCAGTGACAGGTGCTGAAGTTGCAGTGCTTTGTGGTGAACTTGTGATTGTTGGCAAAGTTGAAGTGGCTGGTAATGAGCTTGACCCCACTGCTGAGGAAGTTTCTGAAAGTGTGAATGAAGTGGTGCTGACTGTTGGCAAACTTTCAGTAACGGTTGCCTGACTTGAAGAAAGTAGTGCTGAAGTGTGAGTTATTGGAGTTGAAGTGACTGGTGATGAAGATGTCTTGAGTGACTCTGAAGTTGCTACCAGTGGTGTTGAAGATGATTTTACTTGTGTCACACTTGTGCTGCCAGGTGTCAAAGTTGCAAGCGTGGAAGTGGTTTGATGCGGAGACGAAGTCTCACTGACTAACGTTGATGTAGTCGGTTGCACTGAAGTTGTCTCTGTTGTTTGCAAGGTCTCAGTGACAGGTGCTGAAGTTGCAGTGCTTTGTGGTGAACTTGTAATTGTTGGCAAAGTTGAAGTGGCTGGTAATGAGCTTGACCCCACTGCTGAGGAAGTTTCTGCAAGTGTGAATGAAGTGGTGCTGACTGTTGGCAAACTTTTAGTAACGGTTGCCTGACTTGAAGAAAGTAGTGCTGAAGTGTGAGTTATTGGAGTTGAAGTGACTGGTGATGAAGATGTCTTGAGTGACTCTGAAGTTGCAACAAGTGGTGTTGAAGATGATTTTACTTGTGTCACACTTGTGCTGCCAGGTGTCAAAGTTGCAAGCGTGGAAGTGGTTTGATGCGGAGACGAAGTCTCACTGACTAACGCTGATGTAGTCGGTTGCACTGAAGTTGTCTCTGTTGTTTGCAAGGTCTCAGTGACAGGTGCTGAAGTTGCAGTGCTTTGTGGTGAACTTGTGATTGTTGGCAAAGTTGAAGTGGCTGGTAATGAGCTTGACCCCACTGCTGAGGAAGTTTCTGAAAGTGTGAATGAAGTGGTGCTGACTGTTGGCAAACTTTCAGTAACGGTTGCCTGACTTGACGAAAGTTGGGCTGAAATTTGAGTTATTGGAGTTGAAGTGACTGGTGATAAGGATGTCTTGAGTGACTCTGAAGTTGCAACAAGTGGTGTTGAAGATGATTTTACTTGTGTCACACTTGTGCTGCCAGGTGTCAAAGTTGCAAGCATGGAAGTGGTTTGATGCAGAGACGAAGTCTCACTGACGAACGCTGATGTAGTCGGTTGCACTGAAGTTGTCTCTGTTGTTTGCAAGGTCTCAGTGACAGGTGCTGAAGTTGCAGTGCTTTGTGGTGAACTTGTGATTGTTGGCAAAGTTGAAGTGGCTGGTAATGAGCTTGACCCCACTGCTGAGGAAGTTTCTGAAAGTGTGAATGAAGTGGTGCTGACTGTTGGCAAACTTTCAGTAAGGGTTGCCTGATTTGAGGAAAGGAAGTGTGACGATTGCGTTATTGGAGTTGAAGTGACTGGTGATGAAGATGTCTTGAGTGACTCTGAAGTTGCAACCAGTGGTGTTGAAGATGATTTTACTTGTGTCACACTTGTGCTGCCAGGTGTCAAAGTTGCAAGCGTGGAAGTGGTTTGATGCGGAGACGAAGTCTCACTGACTAACGCTGATGTACTCGGTTGCACTGAAGTTGTCTCTGTTGTTTGCAAGGTCTCAGTGACAGGTGCTGAAGTTGCAGTGCTTTGTGGTGAACTTGTGATTGTTGGCAAAGTTGAAGTGGCTGGTAATGAGCTTGACCCCACTGCTGAGGAAGTTTCTGAAAGTGTGAATGAAGTGGTGCTGACTGTTGGCAAACTTTCAGTAAGGGTTGCCTGACTTGAAGAAAGTGGGGCTGAAGTGTGAGTTATTGGAGTTGAAGTGACTGGTGATGAAGATGTCTTGAGTGACTCTGAAGTTGCTACCAGTGGTGTTGAAGATGATTTTACTTGTGTCACACTTGTGCTGCCAGGTGTCAAAGTTGCAAGCGTGGAAGTGGTTTGATGCGGAGACGAAGTCTCACTGACTAACGCTGATGTAGTCGGTTGCACTGAAGTTGTCTCTGTTGTTTGCAAGGTCTCAGTGACAGGTGCTGAAGTTGCAGTGCTTTGTGGTGAACTTGTGATTGTTGGCAAAGTTGAAGTGGCTGGTAATGAGCTTGACCCCACTGCTGAGGAAGTTTCTGAAAGTGTGAATGAAGTGGTGCTGACTGTTGGCAAACTTTCAGTAACGGTTGCCTGACTTGACGAAAGTTGGGCTGAAATTTGAGTTATTGGAGTTGAAGTGACTGGTGATAAGGATGTCTTGAGTGACTCTGAAGTTGCAACAAGTGGTGTTGAAGATGATTTTACTTGTGTCACACTTGTGCTGCCAGGTGTCAAAGTTGCAAGCATGGAAGTGGTTTGATGCAGAGACGAAGTCTCACTGACGAACGCTGATGTAGTCGGTTGCACTGAAGTTGTCTCTGTTGTTTGCAAGGTCTCAGTGACAGGTGCTGAAGTTGCAGTGCTTTGTGGTGAACTTGTGATTGTTGGCAAAGTTGAAGTGGCTGGTAATGAGCTTGACCCCACTGCTGAGGAAGTTTCTGAAAGTGTGAATGAAGTGGTGCTGACTGTTGGCAAACTTTCAGTAAGGGTTGCCTGATTTGAGGAAAGGAAGGGTGACGATTGCGTTATTGGAGTTGAAGTGACTGGTGATGAAGATGTCTTGAGTGACTCTGAAGTTGCAACCAGTGGTGTTGAAGATGATTTTACTTGTGTCACACTTGTGCTGCCAGGTGTCAAAGTTGCAAGCGTGGAAGTGGTTTGATGCGGAGACGAAGTCTCACTGACTAACGCTGATGTACTCGGTTGCACTGAAGTTGTCTCTGTTGTTTGCAAGGTCTCAGTGACAGGTGCTGAAGTTGCAGTGCTTTGTGGTGAACTTGTGATTGTTGGCAAAGTTGAAGTGGCTGGTAATGAGCTTGACCCCACTGCTGAGGAAGTTTCTGAAAGTGTGAATGAAGTGGTGCTGACTGTTGGCAAACTTTCAGTAAGGGTTGCCTGACTTGAAGAAAGTGGGGCTGAAGTGTGAGTTATTGGAGTTGAAGTGACTGGTGATGAAGATGTCTTGAGTGACTCTGAAGTTGCTACCAGTGGTGTTGAAGATGATTTTACTTGTGTCACACTTGTGCTGCCAGGTGTCAAAGTTGCAAGCGTGGAAGTGGTTTGATGCGGAGACGAAGTCTCACTGACTAACGCTGATGTAGTCGGTTGCACTGAAGTTGTCTCTGTTGTTTGCAAGGTCTCAGTGACAGGTGCTGAAGTTGCAGTGCTTTGTGGTGAACTTGTGATTGTTGGCAAAGTTGAAGTGGCTGGTAATGAGCTTGACCCCACTGCTGAGGAAGTTTCTGAAAGTGTGAATGAAGTGGTGCTGACTGTTGGCAAACTTTCAGTAACGGTTGCCTGACTTGACGAAAGTTGGGCTGAAATTTGAGTTATTGGAGTTGAAGTGACTGGTGATAAGGATGTCTTGAGTGACTCTGAAGTTGCAACAAGTGGTGTTGAAGATGATTTTACTTGTGTCACACTTGTGCTGCCAGGTGTCAAAGTTGCAAGCATGGAAGTGGTTTGATGCAGAGACGAAGTCTCACTGACGAACGCTGATGTAGTCGGTTGCACTGAAGTTGTCTCTGTTGTTTGCAAGGTCTCAGTGACAGGTGCTGAAGTTGCAGTGCTTTGTGGTGAACTTGTGATTGTTGGCAAAGTTGAAGTGGCTGGTAATGAGCTTGACCCCACTGCTGAGGAAGTTTCTGAAAGTGTGAATGAAGTGGTGCTGACTGTTGGCAAACTTTCAGTAAGGGTTGCCTGATTTGAGGAAAGGAAGGGTGACGATTGCGTTATTGGAGTTGAAGTGACTGGTGATGAAGATGTCTTGAGTGACTCTGAAGTTGCAACCAGTGGTGTTGAAGATGATTTTACTTGTGTCACACTTGTGCTGCCAGGTGTCAAAGTTGCAAGCGTGGAAGTGGTTTGATGCGGAGACGAAGTCTCACTGACTAACGCTGATGTACTCGGTTGCACTGAAGTTGTCTCTGTTGTTTGCAAGGTCTCAGTGACAGGTGCTGAAGTTGCAGTGCTTTGTGGTGAACTTGTGATTGTTGGCAAAGTTGAAGTGGCTGGTAATGAGCTTGACCCCACTGCTGAGGAAGTTTCTGAAAGTGTGAATGAAGTGGTGCTGACTGTTGGCAAACTTTCAGTAAGGGTTGCCTGACTTGAAGAAAGTGGGGCTGAAGTGTGAGTTATTGGAGTTGAAGTGACTGGTGATGAAGATGTCTTGAGTGACTCTGAAGTTGCTACCAGTGGTGTTGAAGATGATTTTACTTGTGTCACACTTGTGCTGCCAGGTGTCAAAGTTGCAAGCGTGGAAGTGGTTTGATGCGGAGACGAAGTCTCACTGACTAACGCTGATGTAGTCGGTTGCACTGAAGTTGTCTCTGTTGTTTGCAAGGTCTCAGTGACAGGTGCTGAAGTTGCAGTGCTTTGTGGTGAACTTGTGATTGTTGGCAAAGTTGAAGTGGCTGGTAATGAGCTTGACCCCACTGCTGAGGAAGTTTCTGAAAGTGTGAATGAAGTGGTGCTGACTGTTGGCAAACTTTCAGTAAGGGTTGCCTGACTTGAAGAAAGTGGGGCTGAAGTGTGAGTTATTGGAGTTGAAGTGACTGGTGATGAAGATGTCTTGAGTGACTCTGAAGTTGCAACAAGTGGTGTTGAAGATGATTTTACTTGTGTCACACTTGTGCTGCCAGGTGTCAAAGTTGCAAGCGTGGAAGTGGTTTGATGCGGAGACGAAGTCTCACTGACGAACGCTGATGTAGTCGGTTGCACTGAAGTTGTCTCTGTTGTTTGCAAGGTCTCAGTGACAGGTGCTGAAGTTACAGTGCTTTGTGGTGAACTTGTGATTGTTGGCAAAGTTGAAGTGGCTGGTAATGAGCTTGACCCCACTGCTGAGGACGTTTCTGAAAGTGTGAATGAAGTGGTGCTGACTGTTGGCAAACTTTCAGTAAGGATTACCTGACTTGAAGAAAGTGGGGCTGAAGTGTGAGTTATTGGAGATGAAGTGACTGGTGATGAAGACGTCTTGAGTGACTCTGAAGTTGCAACCAGTGGTGTTGAAGATGATTTTACTTGTGTCACACTTGTGCTGCCAGGTGTCAAAGTTGCAAGCGTGGAAGTGGTTTGATGCGGAGACGAAGTCTCACTGACTAACGTTGATGTAGTCGGTTGCACTGAAGTTGTCTCTGTTGTTTGCAAGGTCTCAGTGACAGGTGCTGAAGTTGCAGTGCTTTGTGGTGAACTTGTGATTGTTGGCAAAGTTGAAGTGGCTGGTAATGAGCTTGACCCCACTGCTGAGGAAGTTTCTGAAAGTGTGAATGAAGTGGTGCTGACTGTTGGCAAACTTTCAGTAACGGTTGCCTGACTTGAAGAAAGTAGTGCTGAAGTGTGAGTTATTGGAGTTGAAGTGACTGGTGATGAAGACGTCTTGAGTGACTCTGAAGTTGCAACAAGTGGTGTTGAAGATGATTTTACTTGTGTCACACTTGTGCTGCCAGGTGTCAAAGTTGCAAGCGTGGAAGTGGTTTGATGCGGAGACGAAGTCTCACTGACTAACGTTGATGTAGTCGGTTGCACTGAAGTTGTCTCTGTTGTTTGCAAGGTCTCAGTGACAGGTGCTGAAGTTGCAGTGCTTTGTGGTGAACTTGTGATTGTTGGCAAAGTTGAAGTGGCTGGTAATGAGCTTGACCCCACTGCTGAGGAAGTTTCTGAAAGTGTGAATGAAGTGGTGCTGACTGTTGGCAAACTTTCAGTAACGGTTGCCTGACTTGAAGAAAGTAGTGCTGAAGTGTGAGTTATTGGAGTTGAAGTGACTGGTGATGAAGATGTCTTGAGTGACTCTGAAGTTGCTACCAGTGGTGTTGAAGATGATTTTACTTGTGTCACACTTGTGCTGCCAGGTGTCAAAGTTGCAAGCGTGGAAGTGGTTTGATGCGGAGACGAAGTCTCACTGACTAACGTTGATGTAGTCGGTTGCACTGAAGTTGTCTCTGTTGTTTGCAAGGTCTCAGTGACAGGTGCTGAAGTTGCAGTGCTTTGTGGTGAACTTGTAATTGTTGGCAACGTTGAAGTGGCTGGTAATGAGCTTGACCCCACTGCTGAGGAAGTTTCTGAAAGTGTGAATGAAGTGGTGCTGACTGTTGGCAAACTTTCAGTAAGGGTTGCCTGACTTGAAGAAAGTGGGGCTGAAGTGTGAGTTATTGGAGTTGAAGTGACTGGTGATGAAGATGTCTTGAGTGACTCTGAAGTTGTTACCAGTGGTGTTGAAGATGATTTTACTTGTGTCACACTTGTTCTGCCAGGTGTCAAAGTTGCAAGCGTGGAAGTGGTTTGATGCGGAGACGAAGTCTCACTGACTAACGTTGATGTAGTCGGTTGCACTGAAGTTGTCTCTGTTGTTTGCAAGGTCTCAGTGACAGGTGCTGAAGTTGCAGTGCTTTGTGGTGAACTTGTAATTGTTGGCAAAGTTGAAGTGGCTGGTAATGAGCTTGACCCCACTGCTGAGGAAGTTTCTGCAAGTGTGAATGAAGTGGTGCTGACTGTTGGCAAACTTTTAGTAACGGTTGCCTGACTTGAAGAAAGTAGTGCTGAAGTGTGAGTTATTGGAGTTGAAGTGACTGGTGATGAAGATGTCTTGAGTGACTCTGAAGTTGCAACAAGTGGTGTTGAAGATGATTTTACTTGTGTCACACTTGTGCTGCCAGGTGTCAAAGTTGCAAGCGTGGAAGTGGTTTGATGCGGAGACGAAGTCTCACTGACTAACGCTGATGTAGTCGGTTGCACTGAAGTTGTCTGTGTTGTTTGCAAGGTCTCAGTGACAGGTGCTGAAGTTGCAGTGCTTTGTGGTGAACTTGTGATTGTTGGCAAAGTTGAAGTGGCTGGTAATGAGCTTGACCCCACTGCTGAGGAAGTTTCTGAAAGTGTGAATGAAGTGGTGCTGACTGTTGGCAAACTTTCAGTAACGGTTGCCTGACTTGACGAAAGTTGGGCTGAAATTTGAGTTATTGGAGTTGAAGTGACTGGTGATAAGGATGTCTTGAGTGACTCTGAAGTTGCAACAAGTGGTGTTGAAGATGATTTTACTTGTGTCACACTTGTGCTGCCAGGTGTCAAAGTTGCAAGCATGGAAGTGGTTTGATGCAGAGACGAAGTCTCACTGACGAACGCTGATGTAGTCGGTTGCACTGAAGTTGTCTCTGTTGTTTGCAAGGTCTCAGTGACAGGTGCTGAAGTTGCAGTGCTTTGTGGTGAACTTGTGATTGTTGGCAAAGTTGAAGTGGCTGGTAATGAGCTTGACCCCACTGCTGAGGAAGTTTCTGAAAGTGTGAATGAAGTGGTGCTGACTGTTGGCAAACTTTCAGTAAGGGTTGCCTGATTTGAGGAAAGGAAGTGTGACGATTGCGTTATTGGAGTTGAAGTGACTGGTGATGAAGATGTCTTGAGTGACTCTGAAGTTGCAACCAGTGGTGTTGAAGATGATTTTACTTGTGTCACACTTGTGCTGCCAGGTGTCAAAGTTGCAAGCGTGGAAGTGGTTTGATGCGGAGACGAAGTCTCACTGACTAACGCTGATGTAGTCGGTTGCACTGAAGTTGTCTCTGTTGTTTGCAAGGTCTCAGTGACAGGTGCTGAAGTTGCAGTGCTTTGTGGTGAACTTGTGATTGTTGGCAAAGTTGAAGTGGCTGGTAATGAGCTTGACCCCACTGCTGAGGAAGTTTCTGAAAGTGTGAATGAAGTGGTGCTGACTGTTGGCAAACTTTCAGTAAGGGTTGCCTGACTTGAAGAAAGTGGGGCTGAAGTGTGAGTTATTGGAGTTGAAGTGACTGGTGATGAAGATGTCTTGAGTGACTCTGAAGTTGCTACCAGTGGTGTTGAAGATGATTTTACTTGTGTCACACTTGTGCTGCCAGGTGTCAAAGTTGCAAGCGTGGAAGTGGTTTGATGCGGAGACGAAGTCTCACTGACTAACGCTGATGTAGTCGGTTGCACTGAAGTTGTCTCTGTTGTTTGCAAGGTCTCAGTGACAGGTGCTGAAGTTGCAGTGCTTTGTGGTGAACTTGTGATTGTTGGCAAAGTTGAAGTGGCTGGTAATGAGCTTGACCCCACTGCTGAGGAAGTTTCTGAAAGTGTGAATGAAGTGGTGCTGACTGTTGGCAAACTTTCAGTAAGGGTTGCCTGACTTGAAGAAAGTGGGGCTGAAGTGTGAGTTATTGGAGTTGAAGTGACTGGTGATGAAGATGTCTTGAGTGACTCTGAAGTTGCAACAAGTGGTGTTGAAGATGATTTTACTTGTGTCACACTTGTGCTGCCAGGTGTCAAAGTTGCAAGCGTGGAAGTGGTTTGATGCGGAGACGAAGTCTCACTGACGAACGCTGATGTAGTCGGTTGCACTGAAGTTGTCTCTGTTGTTTGCAAGGTCTCAGTGACAGGTGCTGAAGTTACAGTGCTTTGTGGTGAACTTGTGATTGTTGGCAAAGTTGAAGTGGCTGGTAATGAGCTTGACCCCACTGCTGAGGACGTTTCTGAAAGTGTGAATGAAGTGGTGCTGACTGTTGGCAAACTTTCAGTAAGGATTACCTGACTTGAAGAAAGTGGGGCTGAAGTGTGAGTTATTGGAGATGAAGTGACTGGTGATGAAGACGTCTTGAGTGACTCTGAAGTTGCAACCAGTGGTGTTGAAGATGATTTTACTTGTGTCACACTTGTGCTGCCAGGTGTCAAAGTTGCAAGCGTGGAAGTGGTTTGATGCGGAGACGAAGTCTCACTGACTAACGTTGATGTAGTCGGTTGCACTGAAGTTGTCTCTGTTGTTTGCAAGGTCTCAGTGACAGGTGCTGAAGTTGCAGTGCTTTGTGGTGAACTTGTAATTGTTGGCAACGTTGAAGTGGCTGGTAATGAGCTTGACCCCACTGCTGAGGAAGTTTCTGAAAGTGTGAATGAAGTGGTGCTGACTGTTGGCAAACTTTCAGTAAGGGTTGCCTGACTTGAAGAAAGTGGGGCTGAAGTGTGAGTTATTGGAGATGAAGTGACTGGTGATGAAGACGTCTTGAGTGACTCTGAAGTTGCAACCAGTGGTGTTGAAGATGATTTTACTTGTGTCACACTTGTGCTGCCAGGTGTCAAAGTTGCAAGCGTGGAAGTGGTTTGATGCGGAGACGAAGTCTCACTGACTAACGTTGATGTAGTCGGTTGCACTGAAGTTGTCTCTGTTGTTTGCAAGGTCTCAGTGACAGGTGCTGAAGTTGCAGTGCTTTGTGGTGAACTTGTAATTGTTGGCAACGTTGAAGTGGCTGGTAATGAGCTTGACCCCACTGCTGAGGAAGTTTCTGAAAGTGTGAATGAAGTGGTGCTGACTGTTGGCAAACTTTCAGTAAGGGTTGCCTGACTTGAAGAAAGTGGGGCTGAAGTGTGAGTTATTGGAGTTGAAGTGACTGGTGATGAAGATGTCTTGAGTGACTCTGAAGTTGCAACAAGTGGTGTTGAAGATGATTTTACTTGTGTCACACTTGTGCTGCCAGGTGTCAAAGTTGCAAGCGTGGTAGTGGTTTGATGCGGAGACGAAGTCTCACTGACTAACGCTGATGTAGTCGGTTGCACTGAAGTTGTCTCTGTTGTTTGCAAGGTCTCAGTGACAGGTGCTGAAGTTGCAGTGCTTTGTGGTGGACTTGTGATTGTTGGCAAAGTTGTTGTGGCTGGTAATGAGCTTGACCCCACTGCTGAGGAAGTTTCTGAAAGTGTGAATGAAGTGGTGCTGACTGTTGGCAAACTTTCAGTAACGGTTGCCTGACTTGAAGAAAGTAGGGCTGAAGTTTGAGTTATTGGAGTTGAAGTGACTGGTGATGAAGATGTCTTGAGTGACTCTGAAGTTGCAACCAGTGGTGTTGAAGATGATTTTACTTGTGTCACACTTGTGCTGCCAGGTGTCAAAGTTGCAAGCGTGGAAGTGGTTTGATGCGGAGACGAAGTCTCACTGACTAACGCTGATGTAGTCGGTTGCACTGAAGTTGTCTCTGTTGTTTGCAAGGTCTCAGTGACAGGTGCTGAAGTTGCAGTGCTTTGTGGTGAACTTGTGATTGTTGGCAAAGTTGTTGTGGCTGGTAATGAGCTTGACCCCACTGCTGAGGAAGTTTCTGAAAGTGTGAATGAAGTGGTGCTGACTGTTGGCAAACTTTCAGTAACGGTTGCCTGACTTGAAGAAAGTAAGGGTGAAGTTTGCGTTATTGGAGTTGAAGTGACTGGTGATGAAGATGTCTTGAGTGACGCTGAAGTTGCAAGCAGTGGTGTTGAAGATGATTTTACTTGTGTCACACTTGTGCTGCCAGGTGTCAAAGTTGCAAGCGTGGAAGTGGTTTGATGCGGAGACGAAGTCTCACTGACGAACGCTGATGTAGTCGGTTGCACTGAAGTTGTCTCTGTTGTTTGCAAGGTCTCAGTGACAGGTACTGAAGTTGCAGTGCTTTGTGGTGAACTTGTGATTGTTGGCAAAGTTGAAGTGGCTGGTAATGAGCTTGACCCCACTGCTGAGGAAGTTTCTGAAAGTGTGAATGAAGTGGTGCTGACTGTTGGCAAACTTTCAGTAACGGTTGCCTGACTTGAAGAAAGTGGGGCTGAAGTGTGAGTTATTGGAGTTGAAGTGACTGGTGATGAAGATGTCTTGAGTGACTCTGAAGTTGCAACCAGTGGTGTTGAAGATGATTTTACTTGTGTCACACTTGTGCTGCCAGGTGTCAAAGTTGCAAGCGTGGAAGTGGTTTGATGCGGAGACGAAGTCTCACTGACTAACGCTGATGTACTCGGTTGCACTGAAGTTGTCTCTGTTGTTTGCAAGGTCTCAGTGACAGGTGCTGAAGTTGCAGTGCTTTGTGGTGAACTTGTGATTGTTGGCAAAGTTGAAGTGGCTGCTAATGAGCTTGACCCCACTGCTGAGGAAGTTTCTGAAAGTGTGAATGAAGTGGTGCTGACTGTTGGCAAACTTTCAGTAACGGTTGCCTGACTTGAAGAAAGTGGGGCTGAAGTGTGAGTTATTGGAGTTGAAGTGACTGGTGATGAAGATGTCTTGAGTGACTCTGAAGTTGCTACCAGTGGTGTTGAAGATGATTTTACTTGTGTCACACTTGTGCTGCCAGGTGTCAAAGTTGCAAGCGTGGAAGTGGTTTGATGCGGAGACGAAGTCTCACTGACTAACGCTGATGTAGTCGGTTGCACTGAAGTTGTCTCTGTTGTTTGCAAGGTCTCAGTGACAGGTGCTGAAGTTGCAGTGCTTTGTGGTGAACTTGTGATTGTTGGCAAAGTTGAAGTGGCTGGTAATGAGCTTGACCCCACTGCTGAGGAAGTTTCTGAAAGTGTGAATGAAGTGGTGCTGACTGTTGGCAAACTTTCAGTAAGGGTTGCCTGACTTGAAGAAAGTGGGGCTGAAGTGTGAGTTATTGGAGTTGAAGTGACTGGTGATGAAGATGTCTTGAGTGACTCTGAAGTTGCAACAAGTGGTGTTGAAGATGATTTTACTTGTGTCACACTTGTGCTGCCAGGTGTCAAAGTTGCAAGCGTGGAAGTGGTTTGATGCGGAGACGAAGTCTCACTGACGAACGCTGATGTAGTCGGTTGCACTGAAGTTGTCTCTGTTGTTTGCAAGGTCTCAGTGACAGGTGCTGAAGTTACAGTGCTTTGTGGTGAACTTGTGATTGTTGGCAAAGTTGAAGTGGCTGGTAATGAGCTTGACCCCACTGCTGAGGACGTTTCTGAAAGTGTGAATGAAGTGGTGCTGACTGTTGGCAAACTTTCAGTAAGGATTACCTGACTTGAAGAAAGTGGGGCTGAAGTGTGAGTTATTGGAGATGAAGTGACTGGTGATGAAGACGTCTTGAGTGACTCTGAAGTTGCAACCAGTGGTGTTGAAGATGATTTTACTTGTGTCACACTTGTGCTGCCAGGTGTCAAAGTTGCAAGCGTGGAAGTGGTTTGATGCGGAGACGAAGTCTCACTGACTAACGTTGATGTAGTCGGTTGCACTGAAGTTGTCTCTGTTGTTTGCAAGGTCTCAGTGACAGGTGCTGAAGTTGCAGTGCTTTGTGGTGAACTTGTAATTGTTGGCAACGTTGAAGTGGCTGGTAATGAGCTTGACCCCACTGCTGAGGAAGTTTCTGAAAGTGTGAATGAAGTGGTGCTGACTGTTGGCAAACTTTCAGTAAGGGTTGCCTGACTTGAAGAAAGCGGGGCTGAAGTGTGAGTTAGTGGAGTTGAAGTGACTGGTGATGAAGATGTCTTGAGTGACTCTGAAGTTGCAACCAGTGGTGTTGAAGATGATTTTACTTGTGTCACACTTGTGCTGCCAGGTGTCAAAGTTGCAAGCGTGGAAGTGGTTTGATGCGGAGACGAAGTCTCACTGACTAACGCTGATGTAGTCGGTTGCACTGAAGTTGTCTCTGTTGTTTGCAAGGTCTCAGTGACAGGTGCTGAAGTTGCAGTGCTTTGTGGTGAACTTGTGATTGTTGGCAAAGTTGTTGTGGCTGGTAATGAGCTTGACCCCACTGCTGAGGAAGTTTCTGAAAGTGTGAATGAAGTGGTGCTGACTGTTGGCAAACTTTCAGTAACGGTTGCCTGACTTGAAGAAAGTAAGGGTGAAGTTTGCGTTATTGGAGTTGAAGTGACTGGTGATGAAGATGTCTTGAGTGACGCTGAAGTTGCAAGCAGTGGTGTTGAAGATGATTTTACTTGTGTCACACTTGTGCTGCCAGGTGTCAAAGTTGCAAGCGTGGAAGTGGTTTGATGCGGAGACGAAGTCTCACTGACGAACGCTGATGTAGTCGGTTGCACTGAAGTTGTCTCTGTTGTTTGCAAGGTCTCAGTGACAGGTACTGAAGTTGCAGTGCTTTGTGGTGAACTTGTGATTGTTGGCAAAGTTGAAGTGGCTGGTAATGAGCTTGACCCCACTGCTGAGGAAGTTTCTGAAAGTGTGAATGAAGTGGTGCTGACTGTTGGCAAACTTTCAGTAACGGTTGCCTGACTTGAAGAAAGTGGGGCTGAAGTGTGAGTTATTGGAGTTGAAGTGACTGGTGATGAAGATGTCTTGAGTGACTCTGAAGTTGCAACAAGTGGTGTTGAAGATGATTTTACTTGTGTCACACTTGTGCTGCCAGGTGTCAAAGTTGCAAGCGTGGAAGTGGTTTGATGCAGAGACGAAGTCTCACTGACGAACGCTGATGTAGTCGGTTGCACTGAAGTTGTCTCTGTTGTTTGCAAGGTCTCAGTGACAGGTGCTGAAGTTGCAGTGCTTTGTGGTGAACTTGTGATTGTTGGCAAAGTTGAAGTGGCTGGTAATGAGCTTGACCCCACTGCTGAGGAAGTTTCTGAAAGTGTGAATGAAGTGGTGCTGACTGTTGGCAAACTTTCAGTAAGGGTTGCCTGATTTGAGGAAAGGAAGGGTGACGATTGCGTTATTGGAGTTGAAGTGACTGGTGATGAAGATGTCTTGAGTGACTCTGAAGTTGCAACAAGTGGTGTTGAAGATGATTTTACTTGTGTCACACTTGTGCTGCCAGGTGTCAAAGTTGCAAGCGTGGAAGTGGTTTGATGCGGAGACGAAGTCTCACTGACTAACACTGATGTAGTCGGTTGCACTGAAGTTGTCTCTGTTGTTTGCAAGGTCTCAGTGACAGGTGCTGAAGTTGCAGTGCTTTGTGGTGAACTTGTGATTGTTGGCAAAGTTGAAGTGGCTGCTAATGAGCTTGACCCCACTGCTGAGGAAGTTTCTGAAAGTGTGAATGAAGTGGTGCTGACTGTTGGCAAACTTTCAGTAACGGTTGCCTGACTTGAAGAAAGTGGGGCTGAAGTGTGAGTTATTGGAGTTGAAGTGACTGGTGATGAAGATGTCTTGAGTGACTCTGAAGTTGCAACCAGTGGTGTTGAAGATGATTTTACTTGTGTCACACTTGTGCTGCCAGGTGTCAAAGTTGCAAGCGTGGAAGTGGTTTGATGCGGAGACGAAGTCTCACTGACTAACGCTGATGTAGTCGGTTGCACTGAAGTTGTCTCTGTTGTTTGCAAGGTCTCAGTGACAGGTGCTGAAGTTGCAGTGCTTTGTGGTGAACTTGTGATTGTTGGCAAAGTTGAAGTGGCTGGTAATGAGCTTGACCCCACTGCTGAGGAAGTTTCTGAAAGTGTGAATGAAGTGGTGCTGACTGTTGGCAAACTTTCAGTAAGGGTTGCCTGACTTGAAGAAAGTGGGGCTGAAGTGTGAGTTATTGGAATTGAAATGACTGGTGATGAAGACGTCTTGAGTGACTCTGAAGTTGCAACCAGTGGTGTTGAAGATGATTTTACTTGTGTCACACTTGTGCTGCCAGGTGTCAAAGTTGCAAGCGTGGAAGTGGTTTGATGCGGAGACGAAGTTTCACTGACTAACGTTGATGCAGTCGGTTGCACTGAAGTTGTTTCTGTTGTTTGCAAGGTCTCAGTGACAGTTGCTGAAGTTGCAGTGCTTTGTGGTGAACTTGTGATTGTTGGCACAGTTGAAGTGGCTGGTAATGAGCTTGACCCCACTGCTGAGGAAGTTTCTGAAAGTGTGAATGAAGTGGTGCTGACTGTTGGCAAACTTTCAGTAAGGGTTGCCTGACTTGAAGAAAGTGGGGCTGAAGTGTGAGTTATTGGAGATGAAGTGACTGGTGATGAAGACGTCTTGAGTGACTCTGAAGTTGCCACCAGTGGTGTTGAAGATGATTTTACTTGTGTCACACTTGTGCTGCCAGGTGTCAAAGTTGCAAGCGTGGAAGTGGTTTGATGCGGAGACGAAGTCTCACTGACTAACGCTGATGTAGTCGGTTGCACTGAAGTTGTCTCTGTTGTTTGCAAGGTCTCAGTGACAGGTGCTGAAGTTGCAGTGCTTTGTGGTGAACTTGTGATTGTTGGCAAAGTTGAAGTGGCTGGTAATGAGCTTGACCCCACTGCTGAGGAAGTTTCTGAAAGTGTGAATGAAGTGGTGCTGACTGTTGGCAAACTTTCAGTAAGGGTTACCTGACTTGAAGAAAGTGGGGCTGAAGTGTGAGTTATTGGAGATGAAGTGACTGGTGATGAAGACGTCTTGAGTGACTCTGAAGTTGCAACCAGTGGTGTTGAAGATGATTTTACTTGTGTCACACTTGTGCTGCCAGGTGTCAAAGTTGCAAGCGTGGAAGTGGTTTGATGCGGAGACGAAGTCTCACTGACTAACGCTGATGTAGTCGGTTGCACTGAAGTTGTCTCTGTTGTTTGCAAGGTCTCAGTGACAGGTGCTGAAGTTGCAGTACTTTGTGGTGAACTTGTGATTGTTGGCAAAGTTGAAGTGGCTGGTAATGAGCTTGACCCCACTGCTGAGGAAGTTTCTGAAAGTGTGAATGAAGTGGTGCTGACTGTTGGCAAACTTTCAGTCAGGGTTACCTGACTTGAAGAAAGTAGGGCTGAAGTTTGAGTTATTGGAGATGAAGTGACTGGTGATGAAGACGTCTTGAGTGACTCTGAAGTTGCAACCAGTGGTGTTGAAGATGATTTTACTTGTGTCACACTTGTGCTGCCAGGTGTCAAAGTTGCAAGCGTGGAAGTGGTTTGATGCGGAGACGAAGTCTCACTGACTAACGCTGATGTAGTCGGTTGCACTGAAGTTGTCTCTGTTGTTTGCAAGGTCTCAGTGACGGGTGCTGAAGTTGCAGTGCTTTGTGGTGAACTTGTGATTGTTGGCAAAGTTGAAGTGGCTGGTAATGAGCTTGACCCCACTGCTGAGGAAGTTTCTGAAAGTGTGAATGAAGTGGTGCTGACTGTTGGCAAACTTTCAGTCAGGGTTACCTGACTTGAAGAAAGTGGGGCTGAAGTGTGAGTTATTGGAGATGAAGTGACTGGTGATGAAGACGTCTTGAGTGACTCTGAAGTTGCAACCAGTGGTGTTGAAGATGATTTTACTTGTGTCACACTTGTGCTGCCAGGTGTCAAAGTTGCAAGCGTGGAAGTGGTTTGATGCGGAGACGAAGTCTCACTGACTAACGCTGATGTAGTCGGTTGCACTGAAGTTGTCTCTGTTGTTTGCAAGGTCTCAGTGACAGTGGCTGAAGTTGCAGTGCTTTGTGGTGAACTTGTGATTGTTGGCAAAGTTGAAGTGGCTGGTAATGAGCTTGACCCCACTGCTGAGGAAGTTTCTGAAAGTGTGAATGAAGTGGTGCTGACTGTTGGCAAACTTTCAGTAAGGGTTACCTGACTTGAAGAAAGTGGGGCTGAAGTGTGAGTTATTGGAGATGAAGTGACTGGTGATGAAGACGTCTTGAGTGACTCTGAAGTTGCAACCAGTGGTGTTGAAGATGATTTTACTTGTGTCACACTTGTGCTGCCAGGTGTCAAAGTTGCAAGCGTGGAAGTGGTTTGATGCGGAGACGAAGTCTCACTGACTAACGTTGATGTAGTCGTTTGCACTGAAGTTGTCTCTGTTGTTTGCAAGGTCTCAGTGACAGGTGCTGAAGTTGCAGTGCTTTGTGGTGAACTTGTGATTGTTGGCAAAGTTGAAGTGGCTGGTAATGAGCTTGACCCCACTGCTGAGGAAGTTTCTGAAAGTGTGAATGAAGTGGTGCTGACTGTTGGCAAACTTTCAGTAACGGTTGCCTGACTTGAAGAAAGTGGGGCTGAAGTGTGAGTTATTGGAGTTGAAGTGACTGGTGATGAAGATGTCTTGAGTGACTCTGAAGTTGCAACAAGTGGTGTTGAAGATGATTTTACTTGTGTCACACTTGTGCTGCCAGGTGTCAAAGTTGCAAGCGTGGAAGTGGTTTGATGCAGAGACGAAGTCTCACTGACGAACGCTGATGTAGTCGGTTGCACTGAAGTTGTCTCTGTTGTTTGCAAGGTCTCAGTGACAGGTGCTGAAGTTGCAGTGCTTTGTGGTGAACTTGTGATTGTTGGCAAAGTTGAAGTGGCTGGTAATGAGCTTGACCCCACTGCTGAGGAAGTTTCTGAAAGTGTGAATGAAGTGGTGCTGACTGTTGGCAAACTTTCAGTAAGGGTTGCCTGATTTGAGGAAAGGAAGGGTGACGATTGCGTTATTGGAGTTGAAGTGACTGGTGATGAAGATGTCTTGAGTGACTCTGAAGTTGCAACAAGTGGTGTTGAAGATGATTTTACTTGTGTCACACTTGTGCTGCCAGGTGTCAAAGTTGCAAGCGTGGAAGTGGTTTGATGCGGAGACGAAGTCTCACTGACTAACACTGATGTAGTCGGTTGCACTGAAGTTGTCTCTGTTGTTTGCAAGGTCTCAGTGACAGGTGCTGAAGTTGCAGTGCTTTGTGGTGAACTTGTGATTGTTGGCAAAGTTGAAGTGGCTGCTAATGAGCTTGACCCCACTGCTGAGGAAGTTTCTGAAAGTGTGAATGAAGTGGTGCTGACTGTTGGCAAACTTTCAGTAACGGTTGCCTGACTTGAAGAAAGTGGGGCTGAAGTGTGAGTTATTGGAGTTGAAGTGACTGGTGATGAAGATGTCTTGAGTGACTCTGAAGTTGCAACCAGTGGTGTTGAAGATGATTTTACTTGTGTCACACTTGTGCTGCCAGGTGTCAAAGTTGCAAGCGTGGAAGTGGTTTGATGCGGAGACGAAGTCTCACTGACTAACGCTGATGTAGTCGGTTGCACTGAAGTTGTCTCTGTTGTTTGCAAGGTCTCAGTGACAGGTGCTGAAGTTGCAGTGCTTTGTGGTGAACTTGTGATTGTTGGCAAAGTTGAAGTGGCTGGTAATGAGCTTGACCCCACTGCTGAGGAAGTTTCTGAAAGTGTGAATGAAGTGGTGCTGACTGTTGGCAAACTTTCAGTAAGGGTTGCCTGACTTGAAGAAAGTGGGGCTGAAGTGTGAGTTATTGGAATTGAAATGACTGGTGATGAAGACGTCTTGAGTGACTCTGAAGTTGCAACCAGTGGTGTTGAAGATGATTTTACTTGTGTCACACTTGTGCTGCCAGGTGTCAAAGTTGCAAGCGTGGAAGTGGTTTGATGCGGAGACGAAGTTTCACTGACTAACGTTGATGCAGTCGGTTGCACTGAAGTTGTTTCTGTTGTTTGCAAGGTCTCAGTGACAGTTGCTGAAGTTGCAGTGCTTTGTGGTGAACTTGTGATTGTTGGCACAGTTGAAGTGGCTGGTAATGAGCTTGACCCCACTGCTGAGGAAGTTTCTGAAAGTGTGAATGAAGTGGTGCTGACTGTTGGCAAACTTTCAGTAAGGGTTGCCTGACTTGAAGAAAGTGGGGCTGAAGTGTGAGTTATTGGAGATGAAGTGACTGGTGATGAAGACGTCTTGAGTGACTCTGAAGTTGCCACCAGTGGTGTTGAAGATGATTTTACTTGTGTCACACTTGTGCTGCCAGGTGTCAAAGTTGCAAGCGTGGAAGTGGTTTGATGCGGAGACGAAGTCTCACTGACTAACGCTGATGTAGTCGGTTGCACTGAAGTTGTCTCTGTTGTTTGCAAGGTCTCAGTGACAGGTGCTGAAGTTGCAGTGCTTTGTGGTGAACTTGTGATTGTTGGCAAAGTTGAAGTGGCTGGTAATGAGCTTGACCCCACTGCTGAGGAAGTTTCTGAAAGTGTGAATGAAGTGGTGCTGACTGTTGGCAAACTTTCAGTAAGGGTTACCTGACTTGAAGAAAGTGGGGCTGAAGTGTGAGTTATTGGAGATGAAGTGACTGGTGATGAAGACGTCTTGAGTGACTCTGAAGTTGCAACCAGTGGTGTTGAAGATGATTTTACTTGTGTCACACTTGTGCTGCCAGGTGTCAAAGTTGCAAGCGTGGAAGTGGTTTGATGCGGAGACGAAGTCTCACTGACTAACGCTGATGTAGTCGGTTGCACTGAAGTTGTCTCTGTTGTTTGCAAGGTCTCAGTGACAGGTGCTGAAGTTGCAGTACTTTGTGGTGAACTTGTGATTGTTGGCAAAGTTGAAGTGGCTGGTAATGAGCTTGACCCCACTGCTGAGGAAGTTTCTGAAAGTGTGAATGAAGTGGTGCTGACTGTTGGCAAACTTTCAGTCAGGGTTACCTGACTTGAAGAAAGTAGGGCTGAAGTTTGAGTTATTGGAGATGAAGTGACTGGTGATGAAGACGTCTTGAGTGACTCTGAAGTTGCAACCAGTGGTGTTGAAGATGATTTTACTTGTGTCACACTTGTGCTGCCAGGTGTCAAAGTTGCAAGCGTGGAAGTGGTTTGATGCGGAGACGAAGTCTCACTGACTAACGCTGATGTAGTCGGTTGCACTGAAGTTGTCTCTGTTGTTTGCAAGGTCTCAGTGACGGGTGCTGAAGTTGCAGTGCTTTGTGGTGAACTTGTGATTGTTGGCAAAGTTGAAGTGGCTGGTAATGAGCTTGACCCCACTGCTGAGGAAGTTTCTGAAAGTGTGAATGAAGTGGTGCTGACTGTTGGCAAACTTTCAGTCAGGGTTACCTGACTTGAAGAAAGTGGGGCTGAAGTGTGAGTTATTGGAGATGAAGTGACTGGTGATGAAGACGTCTTGAGTGACTCTGAAGTTGCAACCAGTGGTGTTGAAGATGATTTTACTTGTGTCACACTTGTGCTGCCAGGTGTCAAAGTTGCAAGCGTGGAAGTGGTTTGATGCGGAGACGAAGTCTCACTGACTAACGCTGATGTAGTCGGTTGCACTGAAGTTGTCTCTGTTGTTTGCAAGGTCTCAGTGACAGTGGCTGAAGTTGCAGTGCTTTGTGGTGAACTTGTGATTGTTGGCAAAGTTGAAGTGGCTGGTAATGAGCTTGACCCCACTGCTGAGGAAGTTTCTGAAAGTGTGAATGAAGTGGTGCTGACTGTTGGCAAACTTTCAGTAAGGGTTACCTGACTTGAAGAAAGTGGGGCTGAAGTGTGAGTTATTGGAGATGAAGTGACTGGTGATGAAGACGTCTTGAGTGACTCTGAAGTTGCAACCAGTGGTGTTGAAGATGATTTTACTTGTGTCACACTTGTGCTGCCAGGTGTCAAAGTTGCAAGCGTGGAAGTGGTTTGATGCGGAGACGAAGTCTCACTGACTAACGTTGATGTAGTCGTTTGCACTGAAGTTGTCTCTGTTGTTTGCAAGGTCTCAGTGACAGGTGCTGAAGTTGCAGTGCTTTGTGGTGAACTTGTGATTGTTGGCAAAGTTGAAGTGGCTGGTAATGAGCTTGACCCCACTGCTGAGGAAGTTTCTGAAAGTGTGAATGAAGTGGTGCTGACTGTTGGCAAACTTTCAGTAACGGTTGCCTGACTTGAAGAAAGTGGGGCTGAAGTGTGAGTTATTGGAGTTGAAGTGACTGGTGATGAAGATGTCTTGAGTGACTCTGAAGTTGCAACAAGTGGTGTTGAAAATGATTTTACTTGTGTCACACTTGTGCTGCCAGGTGTCAAAGTTGCAAGCGTGGAAGTGGTTTGATGCAGAGACGAAGTCTCACTGACGAACGCTGATGTAGTCGGTTGCACTGAAGTTGTCTCTGTTGTTTGCAAGGTCTCAGTGACAGGTGCTGAAGTTGCAGTGCTTTGTGGTGAACTTGTGATTGTTGGCAAAGTTGAAGTGGCTGGTAATGAGCTTGACCCCACTGCTGAGGAAGTTTCTGAAAGTGTGAATGAAGTGGTGCTGACTGTTGGCAAACTTTCAGTAAGGGTTGCCTGATTTGAGGAAAGGAAGGGTGACGATTGCGTTATTGGAGTTGAAGTGACTGGTGATGAAGATGTCTTGAGTGACTCTGAAGTTGCAACAAGTGGTGTTGAAGATGATTTTACTTGTGTCACACTTGTGCTGCCAGGTGTCAAAGTTGCAAGCGTGGAAGTGGTTTGATGCGGAGACGAAGTCTCACTGACTAACACTGATGTAGTCGGTTGCACTGAAGTTGTCTCTGTTGTTTGCAAGGTCTCAGTGACAGGTGCTGAAGTTGCAGTGCTTTGTGGTGAACTTGTGATTGTTGGCAAAGTTGAAGTGGCTGCTAATGAGCTTGACCCCACTGCTGAGGAAGTTTCTGAAAGTGTGAATGAAGTGGTGCTGACTGTTGGCAAACTTTCAGTAACGGTTGCCTGACTTGAAGAAAGTGGGGCTGAAGTGTGAGTTATTGGAGTTGAAGTGACTGGTGATGAAGATGTCTTGAGTGACTCTGAAGTTGCAACCAGTGGTGTTGAAGATGATTTTACTTGTGTCACACTTGTGCTGCCAGGTGTCAAAGTTGCAAGCGTGGAAGTGGTTTGATGCGGAGACGAAGTCTCACTGACTAACGCTGATGTAGTCGGTTGCACTGAAGTTGTCTCTGTTGTTTGCAAGGTCTCAGTGACAGGTGCTGAAGTTGCAGTGCTTTGTGGTGAACTTGTGATTGTTGGCAAAGTTGAAGTGGCTGGTAATGAGCTTGACCCCACTGCTGAGGAAGTTTCTGAAAGTGTGAATGAAGTGGTGCTGACTGTTGGCAAACTTTCAGTAAGGGTTGCCTGACTTGAAGAAAGTGGGGCTGAAGTGTGAGTTATTGGAGTTGAAATGACTGGTGATGAAGACGTCTTGAGTGACTCTGAAGTTGCAACCAGTGGTGTTGAAGATGATTTTACTTGTGTCACACTTGTGCTGCCAGGTGTCAAAGTTGCAAGCGTGGAAGTGGTTTGATGCGGAGACGAAGTTTCACTGACTAACGTTGATGCAGTCGGTTGCACTGAAGTTGTTTCTGTTGTTTGCAAGGTCTCAGTGACAGTTGCTGAAGTTGCAGTGCTTTGTGGTGAACTTGTGATTGTTGGCACAGTTGAAGTGGCTGGTAATGAGCTTGACCCCACTGCTGAGGAAGTTTCTGAAAGTGTGAATGAAGTGGTGCTGACTGTTGGCAAACTTTCAGTAAGGGTTGCCTGACTTGAAGAAAGTGGGGCTGAAGTGTGAGTTATTGGAGATGAAGTGACTGGTGATGAAGACGTCTTGAGTGACTCTGAAGTTGCCACCAGTGGTGTTGAAGATGATTTTACTTGTGTCACACTTGTGCTGCCAGGTGTCAAAGTTGCAAGCGTGGAAGTGGTTTGATGCGGAGACGAAGTCTCACTGACTAACGCTGATGTAGTCGGTTGCACTGAAGTTGTCTCTGTTGTTTGCAAGGTCTCAGTGACAGGTGCTGAAGTTGCAGTGCTTTGTGGTGAACTTGTGATTGTTGGCAAAGTTGAAGTGGCTGGTAATGAGCTTGACCCCACTGCTGAGGAAGTTTCTGAAAGTGTGAATGAAGTGGTGCTGACTGTTGGCAAACTTTCAGTAAGGGTTACCTGACTTGAAGAAAGTGGGGCTGAAGTGTGAGTTATTGGAGATGAAGTGACTGGTGATGAAGACGTCTTGAGTGACTCTGAAGTTGCAACCAGTGGTGTTGAAGATGATTTTACTTGTGTCACACTTGTGCTGCCAGGTGTCAAAGTTGCAAGCGTGGAAGTGGTTTGATGCGGAGACGAAGTCTCACTGACTAACGCTGATGTAGTCGGTTGCACTGAAGTTGTCTCTGTTGTTTGCAAGGTCTCAGTGACAGGTGCTGAAGTTGCAGTACTTTGTGGTGAACTTGTGATTGTTGGCAAAGTTGAAGTGGCTGGTAATGAGCTTGACCCCACTGCTGAGGAAGTTTCTGAAAGTGTGAATGAAGTGGTGCTGACTGTTGGCAAACTTTCAGTCAGGGTTACCTGACTTGAAGAAAGTAGGGCTGAAGTTTGAGTTATTGGAGATGAAGTGACTGGTGATGAAGACGTCTTGAGTGACTCTGAAGTTGCAACCAGTGGTGTTGAAGATGATTTTACTTGTGTCACACTTGTGCTGCCAGGTGTCAAAGTTGCAAGCGTGGAAGTGGTTTGATGCGGAGACGAAGTCTCACTGACTAACGCTGATGTAGTCGGTTGCACTGAAGTTGTCTCTGTTGTTTGCAAGGTCTCAGTGACGGGTGCTGAAGTTGCAGTGCTTTGTGGTGAACTTGTGATTGTTGGCAAAGTTGAAGTGGCTGGTAATGAGCTTGACCCCACTGCTGAGGAAGTTTCTGAAAGTGTGAATGAAGTGGTGCTGACTGTTGGCAAACTTTCAGTCAGGGTTACCTGACTTGAAGAAAGTGGGGCTGAAGTGTGAGTTATTGGAGATGAAGTGACTGGTGATGAAGACGTCTTGAGTGACTCTGAAGTTGCAACCAGTGGTGTTGAAGATGATTTTACTTGTGTCACACTTGTGCTGCCAGGTGTCAAAGTTGCAAGCGTGGAAGTGGTTTGATGCGGAGACGAAGTCTCACTGACTAACGCTGATGTAGTCGGTTGCACTGAAGTTGTCTCTGTTGTTTGCAAGGTCTCAGTGACAGTGGCTGAAGTTGCAGTGCTTTGTGGTGAACTTGTGATTGTTGGCAAAGTTGAAGTGGCTGGTAATGAGCTTGACCCCACTGCTGAGGAAGTTTCTGAAAGTGTGAATGAAGTGGTGCTGACTGTTGGCAAACTTTCAGTAAGGGTTACCTGACTTGAAGAAAGTGGGGCTGAAGTGTGAGTTATTGGAGATGAAGTGACTGGTGATGAAGACGTCTTGAGTGACTCTGAAGTTGCAACCAGTGGTGTTGAAGATGATTTTACTTGTGTCACACTTGTGCTGCCAGGTGTCAAAGTTGCAAGCGTGGAAGTGGTTTGATGCGGAGACGAAGTCTCACTGACTAACGTTGATGTAGTCGTTTGCACTGAAGTTGTCTCTGTTGTTTGCAAGGTCTCAGTGACAGGTGCTGAAGTTGCAGTGCTTTGTGGTGAACTTGTGATTGTTGGCAAAGTTGAAGTGGCTGGTAATGAGCTTGACCCCACTGCTGAGGAAGTTTCTGAAAGTGTGAATGAAGTGGTGCTGACTGTTGGCAAACTTTCAGTAACGGTTGCCTGACTTGAAGAAAGTGGGGCTGAAGTGTGAGTTATTGGAGTTGAAGTGACTGGTGATGAAGATGTCTTGAGTGACTCTGAAGTTGCAACAAGTGGTGTTGAAGATGATTTTACTTGTGTCACACTTGTGCTGCCAGGTGTCAAAGTTGCAAGCGTGGAAGTGGTTTGATGCAGAGACGAAGTCTCACTGACGAACGCTGATGTAGTCGGTTGCACTGAAGTTGTCTCTGTTGTTTGCAAGGTCTCAGTGACAGGTGCTGAAGTTGCAGTGCTTTGTGGTGAACTTGTGATTGTTGGCAAAGTTGAAGTGGCTGGTAATGAGCTTGACCCCACTGCTGAGGAAGTTTCTGAAAGTGTGAATGAAGTGGTGCTGACTGTTGGCAAACTTTCAGTAAGGGTTGCCTGATTTGAGGAAAGGAAGGGTGACGATTGCGTTATTGGAGTTGAAGTGACTGGTGATGAAGATGTCTTGAGTGACTCTGAAGTTGCAACAAGTGGTGTTGAAGATGATTTTACTTGTGTCACACTTGTGCTGCCAGGTGTCAAAGTTGCAAGCGTGGAAGTGGTTTGATGCGGAGACGAAGTCTCACTGACTAACACTGATGTAGTCGGTTGCACTGAAGTTGTCTCTGTTGTTTGCAAGGTCTCAGTGACAGGTGCTGAAGTTGCAGTGCTTTGTGGTGAACTTGTGATTGTTGGCAAAGTTGAAGTGGCTGCTAATGAGCTTGACCCCACTGCTGAGGAAGTTTCTGAAAGTGTGAATGAAGTGGTGCTGACTGTTGGCAAACTTTCAGTAACGGTTGCCTGACTTGAAGAAAGTGGGGCTGAAGTGTGAGTTATTGGAGTTGAAGTGACTGGTGATGAAGATGTCTTGAGTGACTCTGAAGTTGCAACCAGTGGTGTTGAAGATGATTTTACTTGTGTCACACTTGTGCTGCCAGGTGTCAAAGTTGCAAGCGTGGAAGTGGTTTGATGCAGAGACGAAGTCTCACTGACGAACGCTGATGTAGTCGGTTGCACTGAAGTTGTCTCTGTTGTTTGCAAGGTCTCAGTGACAGGTGCTGAAGTTGCAGTGCTTTGTGGTGAACTTGTGATTGTTGGCAAAGTTGAAGTGGCTGGTAATGAGCTTGACCCCACTGCTGAGGAAGTTTCTGAAAGTGTGAATGAAGTGGTGCTGACTGTTGGCAAACTTTCAGTAAGGGTTGCCTGACTTGAAGAAAGTGGGGCTGAAGTGTGAGTTGTTGGAGTTGAAATGACTGGTGATGAAGACGTCTTGAGTGACTCTGAAGTTGCAACCAGTGGTGTTGAAGATGATTTTACTTGTGTCACACTTGTGCTGCCAGGTGTCAAAGTTGCAAGCGTGGAAGTGGTTTGATGCGGAGACGAAGTTTCACTGACTAACGTTGATGCAGTCGGTTGCACTGAAGTTGTTTCTGTTGTTTGCAAGGTCTCAGTGACAGTTGCTGAAGTTGCAGTGCTTTGTGGTGAACTTGTGATTGTTGGCACAGTTGAAGTGGCTGGTAATGAGCTTGACCCCACTGCTGAGGAAGTTTCTGAAAGTGTGAATGAAGTGGTGCTGACTGTTGGCAAACTTTCAGTAAGGGTTGCCTGACTTGAAGAAAGTGGGGCTGAAGTGTGAGTTATTGGAGATGAAGTGACTGGTGATGAAGACGTCTTGAGTGACTCTGAAGTTGCCACCAGTGGTGTTGAAGATGATTTTACTTGTGTCACACTTGTGCTGCCAGGTGTCAAAGTTGCAAGCGTGGAAGTGGTTTGATGCGGAGACGAAGTCTCACTGACTAACGCTGATGTAGTCGGTTGCACTGAAGTTGTCTCTGTTGTTTGCAAGGTCTCAGTGACAGGTGCTGAAGTTGCAGTGCTTTGTGGTGAACTTGTGATTGTTGGCAAAGTTGAAGTGGCTGGTAATGAGCTTGACCCCACTGCTGAGGAAGTTTCTGAAAGTGTGAATGAAGTGGTGCTGACTGTTGGCAAACTTTCAGTAAGGGTTACCTGACTTGAAGAAAGTGGGGCTGAAGTGTGAGTTATTGGAGATGAAGTGACTGGTGATGAAGACGTCTTGAGTGACTCTGAAGTTGCAACCAGTGGTGTTGAAGATGATTTTACTTGTGTCACACTTGTGCTGCCAGGTGTCAAAGTTGCAAGCGTGGAAGTGGTTTGATGCGGAGACGAAGTTTCACTGACTAACGTTGATGCAGTCGGTTGCACTGAAGTTGTTTCTGTTGTTTGCAAGGTCTCAGTGACAGTTGCTGAAGTTGCAGTGCTTTGTGGTGAACTTGTGATTGTTGGCACAGTTGAAGTGGCTGGTAATGAGCTTGACCCCACTGCTGAGGAAGTTTCTGAAAGTGTGAATGAAGTGGTGCTGACTGTTGGCAAACTTTCAGTAAGGGTTGCCTGACTTGAAGAAAGTGGGGCTGAAGTGTGAGTTATTGGAGATGAAGTGACTGGTGATGAAGACGTCTTGAGTGACTCTGAAGTTGCAACCAGTGGTGTTGAAGATGATTTTACTTGTGTCACACTTGTGCTGCCAGGTGTCAAAGTTGCAAGCGTGGAAGTGGTTTGATGCGGAGACGAAGTCTCACTGACTAACGCTGATGTAGTCGGTTGCACTGAAGTTGTCTCTGTTGTTTGCAAGGTCTCAGTGACAGGTGCTGAAGTTGCAGTGCTTTGTGGTGAACTTGTGATTGTTGGCAAAGTTGAAGTGGCTGGTAATGAGCTTGACCCCACTGCTGAGGAAGTTTCTGAAAGTGTGAATGAAGTGGTGCTGACTGTTGGCAAACTTTCAGTCAGGGTTACCTGACTTGAAGAAAGTGGGGCTGAAGTGTGAGTTATTGGAGATGAAGTGACTGGTGATGAAGACGTCTTGAGTGACTCTGAAGTTGCAACCAGTGGTGTTGAAGATGATTTTACTTGTGTCACACTTGTGCTGCCAGGTGTCAAAGTTGCAAGCGTGGAAGTGGTTTGATGTGAAGACGAAGTCTCACTGACTAACGCTGATGTAGTCGGTTGCACTGAAGTTGTCTCTGTTGTTTGCAAGGTCTCAGTGACAGGTGCTGAAGTTGCAGTGCTTTGTGGTGAACTTGTGATTGTTGGCAAAGTGGAAGTGGCTGGTAATGAGCTTGACCCCACTGCTGAGGAAGTTTCTGAAAGTGTGAATGAAGTGGTGCTGACTGTTGGCAAACTTTCAGTCAGGGTTACCTGACTTGAAGAAAGTGGGGCTGAAGTGTGAGTTATTGGAGATGAAGTGACTGGTGATGAATATGTCTTGAGTGACTCTGAAGTTGCAACCAGTGGTGTTGAAGATGATTTTACTTGTGTCACACTTGTGCTGCCAGGTGTCAAAGTTGCAAGCGTGGAAGTGGTTTGATGCGGAGACGACGTCTCATTGACTAACGCTGATGTAGTCGGTTGCACTGAAGTTGTCTCTGTTGTTTGCAAGGTCTCAGTGACAGGTGCTGAAGTTGCAGTACTTTGTGGTGAACTTGTGATTGTTGGCAAAGTGGAAGTGGCTGGTAATGAGCTTGACCCCACTGCTGAGGAAGTTTCTGAAACTGTGAATGAAGTGGTGCTGACTGTTGGCAAACTTTCAGTAAGGGTTACCTGACTTGAAGAAAGTGGGGCTGAAGTGTGAGTTATTGGAGATGAAGTGATTGGTGATGAAGACGTCTTGAGTGACTCTGAAGTTGCAACCAGTGGTGTTGAAGATGATTTTACTTGTGTCACACTTGTGCTGCCAGGTGTCAAAGTTGCAAGCGTGGAAGTGGTTTGATGCGGAGACGAAGTCTCACTGACTAACGTTGATGTAGTCGGTTGCACTGAAGTTGTCTCTGTTGTTTGCAAGGTCTCAGTGACAGGTGCTGAAGTTGCAGTGCTTTGTGGTGAACTTGTGATTGTTGGCAAAGTGGAAGTGGCTGGTAATGAGCTTGACCCCACTGCTGAGGAAGTTTCTGAAAGTGTGAATGAAGTGGTGCTGACTGTTGGCAAACTTTCAGTAAGGGTTACCTGACTTGAAGAAAGTGGGGCTGAAGTGTGAGTTATTGGAGATGAAGTGACTGGTGATGAAGACGTCTTGAGTGACTCTGAAGTTGCAACCAGTGGTGTTGAAGATGATTTTACTTGTGTCACACTTGTGCTGCCAGGTGTCAAAGTTGCAAGCGTGGAAGTGGTTTGATGCGGAGACGAAGTCTCACTGACTAACGCTGATGTAGTCGGTTGCACTGAAGTTGTCTCTGTTGTTTGCAAGGTCTCAGTGACAGGTGCTGAAGTTGCAGTACTTTGTGGTGAACTTGTGATTGTTGGCAAAGTGGAAGTGGCTGGTAATGAGCTTGACCCCACTGCTGAGGAAGTTTCTGAAACTGTGAATGAAGTGGTGCTGACTGTTGGCAAACTTTCAGTAAGGGTTACCTGACTTGAAGAAAGTGGGGCTGAAGTGTGAGTTATTGGAGATGAAGTGACTGGTGATGAAGACGTCTTGAGTGACTCTGAAGTTGCAACCAGTGGTGTTGAAGATGATTTTACTTGTGTCACACTTGTGCTGCCAGGTGTCAAAGTTGCAGGCGTGGAAGTGGTTTGATGCGGAGACGAAGTCTCACTGACTAACGCTGATGTAGTCGGTTGCACTGAAGTTGTCTCTGTTGTCTGCAAGGTCTCAGTGACAGGTGCTGAAGTTGCAGTGCTTTGTGGTGAACTTGTGATTGTTGGCAAAGTTGAAGTGGCTGGTAATGAGCTTGACCCCACTGCTGAGGAAGTTTCTGAAAGTGTGAATGAAGTGGTGCTGACTGTTGGCAAACTTTCAGTAAGGGTTACCTGACTTGAAGAAAGTGGGGCTGAAGTGTGAGTTATTGGAGATGAAGTGACTGGTGATGAAGACGTCTTGAGTGACTCTGAAGTTGCAACCAGTGGTGTTGAAGATGATTTTACTTGTGTCACACTTGTGCTGCCAGGTGTCAAAGTTGCAAGCGTGGAAGTGGTTTGATGCGGAGACGAAGTCTCACTGACTAACGCTGATGTAGTCGGTTGCACTGAAGTTGTCTCTGTTGTTTGCAAGGTCTCAGTGACAGGTGCTGAAGTTGCAGTGCTTTGTGGTGAACTTGTGATTGTTGGCAAAGTTGAAGTGGCTGGTAATGAGCTTGACCCCACTGCTGAGGAAGTTTCTGAAAGTGTGAATGAAGTGGTGCTGACTGTCGGCAAACTTTCAGTAAGGGTTACCTGACTTGAAGAAAGTAGGGCTGAAGTTTGAGTTATTGGAGATGAAGTGACTGGTGATGAAGACGTCTTGAGTGACTCTGAAGTTGCAACCAGTGGTGTTGAAGATGATTTTACTTGTGTCACACTTGTGCTGCCAGGTGTCAAAGTTGCAGGCGTGGAAGTGGTTTGATGCGGAGACGAAGTCTCACTGACTAACGCTGATGTAGTCGGTTGCACTGAAGTTGTCTCTGTTGTTTGCAAGGTCTCAGTGACAGGTGCTGAAGTTGCAGTGCTTTGTGGTGAACTTGTGATTGTTGGCAAAGTGGAAGTGGCTGGTAATGAGCTTGACCCCACTGCTGAGGAAGTTTCTGAAAGTGTGAATGAAGTGGTGCTGACTGTTGGCAAACTTTCAGTCAGGGTTACCTGACTTGAAGAAAGTGGGGCTGAAGTGTGAGTTATTGGAGATGAAGTGACTGGTGATGAAGATGTCTTGAGTGACTCTGAAGTTGCAACCAGTGGTGTTGAAGATGATTTTACTTGTGTCACACTTGTGCTGCCAGGTGTCAAAGTTGCAAGCGTGGAAGTTGTTTGATGCGGAGACGAAGTCTCACTGACTAACGCTGATGTAGTCGGTTGCACTGAAGTTGTCTCTGTTGTTTGCAAGGTCTCAGTGACAGGTGCTGAAGTTGCAGTGCTTTGTGGTGAACTTGTGATTGTTGGCAGAGTTGAAGTGGCTGGTAATGAGCTTGACCCCACTGCTGAGGAAGTTTCTGAAAGTGTGAATGAAGTGGTGCTGACTGTTGGCAAACTTTCAGTCAGGGTTACCTGACTTGAAGAAAGTGGGGCTGAAGTGTGAGTTATTGGAGATGAAGTGACTGGTGATGAAGACGTCTTGAGTGACTCTGAAGTTGCAACCAGTGGTGTTGAAGATGATTTTACTTGTGTCACACTTGTGCTGCCAGGTGTCAAAGTTGCAAGCGTGGAAGTGGTTTGATGCGGAGACGAAGTCTCACTGACTAACGTTGATGTAGTCGGTTGCACTGAAGTTGTCTCTGTTGTTTGCAAGGTCTCAGTGACAGGTGCTGAAGTTGCAGTGCTTTGTGGTGAACTTGTGATTGTTGGCAAAGTTGAAGTGGCTGGTAATGAGCTTGACCCCACTGCTGAGGAAGTTTCTGAAAGTGTGAATGAAGTGGTGCTGACTGTTGGCAAACTTTCAGTAAGGGTTACCTGACTTGAAGAAAGTGGGGCTGAAGTGTGAGTTATTGGAGATGAAGTGACTGGTGATGAAGACGTCTTGAGTGACTCTGAAGTTGCAACCAGTGGTGTTGAAGATGATTTTACTTGTGTCACACTTGTGCTGCCAGGTGTCAAAGTTGCAAGCGTGGAAGTGGTTTGATGCGGAGACGAAGTTTCACTGACTAACGCTGATGTAGTCGGTTGCACTGAAGTTGTCTCTGTTGTTTGCAAGGTCTCAGTGACAGGTGCTGAAGTTGCAGTGCTTTGTGGTGAACTTGTGATTGTTGGCAAAGTTGAAGTGGCTGGTAATGAGCTTGACCCCACTGCTGAGGAAGTTTCTGAAAGTGTGAATGAAGTGGTGCTGACTGTCGGCAAACTTTCAGTAAGGGTTACCTGACTTGAAGAAAGTAGGGCTGAAGTTTGAGTTATTGGAGATGAAGTGACTGGTGATGAAGACGTCTTGAGTGACTCTGAAGTTGCAACCAGTGGTGTTGAAGATGATTTTACTTGTGTCACACTTGTGCTGCCAGGTGTCAAAGTTGCAGGCGTGGAAGTGGTTTGATGCGGAGACGAAGTCTCACTGACTAACGCTGATGTAGTCGGTTGCACTGAAGTTGTCTCTGTTGTCTGCAAGGTCTCAGTGACAGGTGCTGAAGTTGCAGTGCTTTGTGGTGAACTTGTGATTGTTGGCAAAGTTGAAGTGGCTGGTAATGAGCTTGACCCCACTGCTGAGGAAGTTTCTGAAAGTGTGAATGAAGTGGTGCTGACTGTTGGCAAACTTTCAGTAAGGGTTACCTGACTTGAAGAAAGTGGGGCTGAAGTGTGAGTTATTGGAGATGAAGTGACTGGTGATGAAGACGTCTTGAGTGACTCTGAAGTTGCAACCAGTGGTGTTGAAGATGATTTTACTTGTGTCACACTTGTGCTGCCAGGTGTCAAAGTTGCAAGCGTGGAAGTGGTTTGATGCGGAGACGAAGTCTCACTGACTAACGCTGATGTAGTCGGTTGCACTGAAGTTGTCTCTGTTGTTTGCAAGGTCTCAGTGACAGGTGCTGAAGTTGCAGTGCTTTGTGGTGAACTTGTGATTGTTGGCAAAGTTGAAGTGGCTGGTAATGAGCTTGACCCCACTGCTGAGGAAGTTTCTGAAAGTGTGAATGAAGTGGTGCTGACTGTCGGCAAACTTTCAGTAAGGGTTACCTGACTTGAAGAAAGTAGGGCTGAAGTTTGAGTTATTGGAGATGAAGTGACTGGTGATGAAGACGTCTTGAGTGACTCTGAAGTTGCAACCAGTGGTGTTGAAGATGATTTTACTTGTGTCACACTTGTGCTGCCAGGTGTCAAAGTTGCAAGCGTGGAAGTTGTTTGATGCGGAGACGAAGTCTCACTGACTAACGCTGATGTAGTCGGTTGCACTGAAGTTGTCTCTGTTGTTTGCAAGGTCTCAGTGACAGGTGCTGAAGTTGCAGTGCTTTGTGGTGAACTTGTGATTGTTGGCAGAGTTGAAGTGGCTGGTAATGAGCTTGACCCCACTGCTGAGGAAGTTTCTGAAAGTGTGAATGAAGTGGTGCTGACTGTTGGCAAACTTTCAGTCAGGGTTACCTGACTTGAAGAAAGTGGGGCTGAAGTGTGAGTTATTGGAGATGAAGTGACTGGTGATGAAGACGTCTTGAGTGACTCTGAAGTTGCAACCAGTGGTGTTGAAGATGATTTTACTTGTGTCACACTTGTGCTGCCAGGTGTCAAAGTTGCAAGCGTGGAAGTGGTTTGATGCGGAGACGAAGTCTCACTGACTAACGTTGATGTAGTCGGTTGCACTGAAGTTGTCTCTGTTGTTTGCAAGGTCTCAGTGACAGGTGCTGAAGTTGCAGTGCTTTGTGGTGAACTTGTGATTGTTGGCAAAGTTGAAGTGGCTGGTAATGAGCTTGACCCCACTGCTGAGGAAGTTTCTGAAAGTGTGAATGAAGTGGTGCTGACTGTTGGCAAACTTTCAGTAAGGGTTACCTGACTTGAAGAAAGTGGGGCTGAAGTGTGAGTTATTGGAGATGAAGTGACTGGTGATGAAGACGTCTTGAGTGACTCTGAAGTTGCAACCAGTGGTGTTGAAGATGATTTTACTTGTGTCACACTTGTGCTGCCAGGTGTCAAAGTTGCAAGCGTGGAAGTGGTTTGATGCGGAGACGAAGTTTCACTGACTAACGCTGATGTAGTCGGTTGCACTGAAGTTGTCTCTGTTGTTTGCAAGGTCTCAGTGACAGGTGCTGAAGTTGCAGTGCTTTGTGGTGAACTTGTGATTGTTGGCAAAGTTGAAGTGGCTGGTAATGAGCTTGACCCCACTGCTGAGGAAGTTTCTGAAAGTGTGAATGAAGTGGTGCTGACTGTTGGCAAACTTTCAGTCAGGGTTACCTGACTTGAAGAAAGTAGGGCTGAAGTTTGAGTTATTGGAGATGAAGTGACTGGTGATGAAGATGTCTTGAGTGACTCTGAAGTTGCAAGTAGTGGTGTTGAAGATGATTTTACTTGTGTCACACTTGTGCTGCCAGGTGTCAAAGTTGCAAGCGTGGAAGTGGTTTGATGCGGAGACGAAGTCTCACTGACTAACGCTGATGTAGTCGGTTGCACTGAAGTTGTCTCTGTTGTTTGCAAGGTCTCAGTGACAGGTGCTGAAGTTGCAGTGCTTTGTGGTGAACTTGTGATTGTTGGCAAAGTTGAAGTGGCTGGTAATGAGCTTGACCCCACTGCTGAGGAAGTTTCTGAAAGTGTGAATGAAGTGGTGCTGACTGTTGGCAAACTTTCAGTCAGGGTTACCTGACTTGAAGAAAGTGGAGCTGAAGTGTGAGTTATTGGAGATGAAGTGACTGGTGATGAAGATGTCTTGAGTGACTCTGAAGTTGCAACCAGTGGTGTTGAAGATGATTTTACTTGTGTCACACTTGTGCTGCCAGGTGTCAAAGTTGTAAGCGTGGAAGTGGTTTGATGCGGAGACGAAGTCTCACTGACTAACGCTGATGTAGTCGGTTGCACTGAAGTTGTCTCTGTTGTTTGCAAGGTCTCAGTGACAGGTGCTGAAGTTGCAGTGCTTTGTGGTGAACTTGTGATTGTTGGCAAAGTTGAAGTGGCTGGTAATGAGCTTGACCCCACTGCTGAGGAAGTTTCTGAAAGTGTGAATGAAGTGGTGCTGACTGTTGGCAAACTTTCAGTCAGGGTTACCTGACTTGAAGAAAGTGGAGCTGAAGTGTGAGTTATTGGAGATGAAGTGACTGGTGATGAAGATGTCTTGAGTGACTCTGAAGTTGCAACCAGTGGTGTTGAAGATGATTTTACTTGTGTCACACTTGTGCTGCCAGGTGTCAAAGTTGTAAGCGTGGAAGTGGTTTGATGCGGAGACGAAGTCTCACTGACTAACGCTGATGTAGTCGGTTGCACTGAAGTTGTCTCTGTTGTTTGCAAGGTCTCAGTGACAGGTGCTGAAGTTGCAGTACTTTGTGGTGAACTTGTGATTGTTGGCAAAGTGGAAGTGGCTGGTAATGAGCTTGACCCCACTGCTGAGGAAGTTTCTGAAACTGTGAATGAAGTGGTGCTGACTGTTGGCAAACTTTCAGTAAGGGTTACCTGACTTGAAGAAAGTGGGGCTGAAGTGTGAGTTATTGGAGATGAAGTGACTGGTGATGAAGACGTCTTGAGTGACTCTGAAGTTGCAACCAGTGGTGTTGAAGATGATTTTACTTGTGTCACACTTGTGCTGCCAGGTGTCAAAGTTGCAAGCGTGGAAGTGGTTTGATGCGGAGACGAAGTCTCACTGACTAACGTTGATGTAGTCGGTTGCACTGAAGTTGTCTCTGTTGTTTGCAAGGTCTCAGTGACAGGTGCTGAAGTTGCAGTGCTTTGTGGTGAACTTGTGATTGTTGGCAAAGTTGAAGTGGCTGGTAATGAGCTTGACCCCACTGCTGAGGAAGTTTCTGAAAGTGTGAATGAAGTGGTGCTGACTGTTGGCAAACTTTCAGTCAGGGTTACCTGACTTGAAGAAAGTGGGGCTGAAGTTTGAGTAATTGGAGATGAAGTGACTGGTGATGAAGACGTCTTGAGTGACTCTGAAGTTGCAACCAGTGGTGTTGAAGATGATTTTACTTGTGTCACACTTGTGCTGCCAGGTGTCAAAGTTGCAAGCGTGGAAGTGGTTTGATGCGGAGACGAAGTCTCACTGACTAACGCTGATGTAGTCGGTTGCACTGAAGTTGTCTCTGTTGTTTGCAAGGTCTCAGTGACAGGTGCTGAAGTTGCAGTGCTTTGTGGTGAACTTGTGATTGTTGGCAAAGTTGAAGTGGCTGGTAATGAGCTTGACCCCACTGCTGAGGAAGTTTCTGAAAGTGTGAATGAAGTGGTGCTGACTGTTGGCAAACTTTCAGTCAGGGTTACCTGACTTGAAGAAAGTGGGGCTGAAGTGTGAGTTATTGGAGATGAAGTGACTGGTGATGAAGACGTCTTGAGTGACTCTGAAGTTGCAACCAGTGGTGTTGAAGATGATTTTACTTGTGTCACACTTGTGCTGCCAGGTGTCAAAGTTGCAAGCGTGGAAGTGGTTTGATGCGGAGACGAAGTCTCACTGACTAACGCTGATGTAGTCGGTTGCACTGAAGTTGTCTCTGTTGTTTGCAAGGTCTCTTTGACAGGTGCTGAAGTTGCAGTGCTTTGTGGTGAACTTGTGATTGTTGGCAAAGTTGAAGTGGCTGCTAATGAGCTTGACCCCACTGCTGAGGAAGTTTCTGAAACTGTGAATGAAGTGGTGCTGACTGTTGGCAAACTTTCAGTCAGGGTTACCTGACTTGAAGAAAGTGGGGCTGAAGTGTGAGTTATTGGAGATGAAGTGACTGGTGATGAAGACGTCTTGAGTGACTCTGAAGTTGCAACCAGTGGTGTTGAAGATGATTTTACTTGTGTCACACTTGTGCTGCCAGGTGTCAAAGTTGCAAGCGTGGAAGTGGTTTGATGCGGAGACGAAGTCTCACTGACTAACGCTGATGTAGTCGGTTGCACTGAAGTTGTCTCTGTTGTTTGCAAGGTCTCAGTGACAGGTGCTGAAGTTGCAGTGCTTTGTGGTGAACTTGTGATTGTTGGCAAAGTTGAAGTGGCTGGTAATGAGCTTGACCCCACTGCTGAGGAAGTTTCTGAAAGTGTGAATGAAGTGGTGCTGACTGTTGGCAAACTTTCAGTAAGGGTTACCTGACTTGAAGAAAGTGGGGCTGAAGTGTGAGTTATTGGAGATGAAGTGACTGGTGATGAAGACGTCTTGAGTGACTCTGAAGTTGCAACCAGTGGTGTTGAAGATGATTTTACTTGTGTCACACTTGTGCTGCCAGGTGTCAAAGTTGCAAGCGTGGAAGTGGTTTGATGCGGAGACGAAGTCTCACTGACTAACGTTGATGTAGTCGGTTGCACTGAAGTTGTCTCTGTTGTTTGCAAGGTCTCAGTGACAGGTGCTGAAGTTGCAGTGCTTTGTGGTGAACTTGTGATTGTTGGCAAAGTTGAAGTGGCTGGTAATGAGCTTGACCCCACTGCTGAGGAAGTTTCTGAAAGTGTGAATGAAGTGGTGCTGACTGTTGGCAAACTTTCAGTCAGGGTTACCTGACTTGAAGAAAGTGGGGCTGAAGTTTGAGTAATTGGAGATGAAGTGACTGGTGATGAAGACGTCTTGAGTGACTCTGAAGTTGCAACCAGTGGTGTTGAAGATGATTTTACTTGTGTCACACTTGTGCTGCCAGGTGTCAAAGTTGCAAGCGTGGAAGTGGTTTGATGCGGAGACGAAGTCTCACTGACTAACGCTGATGTAGTCGGTTGCACTGAAGTTGTCTCTGTTGTTTGCAAGGTCTCAGTGACAGGTGCTGAAGTTGCAGTGCTTTGTGGTGAACTTGTGATTGTTGGCAAAGTTGAAGTGGCTGGTAATGAGCTTGACCCCACTGCTGAGGAAGTTTCTGAAAGTGTGAATGAAGTGGTGCTGACTGTTGGCAAACTTTCAGTCAGGGTTACCTGACTTGAAGAAAGTGGGGCTGAAGTGTGAGTTATTGGAGATGAAGTGACTGGTGATGAAGACGTCTTGAGTGACTCTGAAGTTGCAACCAGTGGTGTTGAAGATGATTTTACTTGTGTCACACTTGTGCTGCCAGGTGTCAAAGTTGCAAGCGTGGAAGTGGTTTGATGCGGAGACGAAGTCTCACTGACTAACGCTGATGTAGTCGGTTGCACTGAAGTTGTCTCTGTTGTTTGCAAGGTCTCTTTGACAGGTGCTGAAGTTGCAGTGCTTTGTGGTGAACTTGTGATTGTTGGCAAAGTTGAAGTGGCTGCTAATGAGCTTGACCCCACTGCTGAGGAAGTTTCTGAAACTGTGAATGAAGTGGTGCTGACTGTTGGCAAACTTTCAGTCAGGGTTACCTGACTTGAAGAAAGTGGGGCTGAAGTGTGAGTTATTGGAGATGAAGTGACTGGTGATGAAGACGTCTTGAGTGACTCTGAAGTTGCAACCAGTGGTGTTGAAGATGATTTTACTTGTGTCACACTTGTGCTGCCAGGTGTCAAAGTTGCAAGCGTGGAAGTGGTTTGATGCGGAGACGAAGTCTCACTGACTAACGCTGATGTAGTCGGTTGCACTGAAGTTGTCTCTGTTGTTTGCAAGGTCTCAGTGACAGGTGCTGAAGTTGCAGTGCTTTGTGGTGAACTTGTGATTGTTGGCAAAGTTGAAGTGGCTGCTAATGAGCTTGACCCCACTGCTGAGGAAGTTTCTGAAACTGTGAATGAAGTGGTGCTGACTGTTGGCAAACTTTCAGTCAGGGTTACCTGACTTGAAGAAAGTGGGGCTGAAGTGTGAGTTATTGGAGATGAAGTGACTGGTGATGAAGACGTCTTGAGTGACTCTGAAGTTGCAACCAGTGGTGTTGAAGATGATTTTACTTGTGTCACACTTGTGCTGCCAGGTGTCAAAGTTGCAAGCGTGGAAGTGGTTTGATGCGGAGACGAAGTCTCACTGACTAACGCTGATGTAGTCGGTTGCACTGAAGTTGTCTCTGTTGTTTGCAAGGTCTCTTTGACAGGTGCTGAAGTTGCAGTGCTTTGTGGTGAACTTGTGATTGTTGGCAAAGTTGAAGTGGCTGCTAATGAGCTTGACCCCACTGCTGAGGAAGTTTCTGAAACTGTGAATGAAGTGGTGCTGACTGTTGGCAAACTTTCAGTCAGGGTTACCTGACTTGAAGAAAGTGGGGCTGAAGTGTGAGTTATTGGAGATGAAGTGACTGGTGATGAAGACGTCTTGAGTGACTCTGAAGTTGCAACCAGTGGTGTTGAAGATGATTTTACTTGTGTCACACTTGTGCTGCCAGGTGTCAAAGTTGCAAGCGTGGAAGTGGTTTGATGCGGAGACGAAGTCTCACTGACTAACGCTGATGTAGTCGGTTGCACTGAAGTTGTCTCTGTTGTTTGCAAGGTCTCAGTGACAGGTGCTGAAGTTGCAGTGCTTTGTGGTGAACTTGTGATTGTTGGCAAAGTTGAAGTGGCTGGTAATGAGCTTGACCCCACTGCTGAGGAAGTTTCTGAAAGTGTGAATGAAGTGGTGCTGACTGTTGGCAAACTTTCAGTCAGGGTTACCTGACTTGAAGAAAGTGGAGCTGAAGTGTGAGTTATTGGAGATGAAGTGACTGGTGATGAAGATGTCTTGAGTGACTCTGAAGTTGCAACCAGTGGTGTTGAAGATGATTTTACTTGTGTCACACTTGTGCTGCCAGGTGTCAAAGTTGTAAGCGTGGAAGTGGTTTGATGCGGAGACGAAGTCTCACTGACTAACGCTGATGTAGTCGGTTGCACTGAAGTTGTCTCTGTTGTTTGCAAGGTCTCAGTGACAGGTGCTGAAGTTGCAGTGCTTTGTGGTGAACTTGTGATTGTTGGCAAAGTTGAAGTGGCTGGTAATGAGCTTGACCCCACTGCTGAGGAAGTTTCTGAAAGTGTGAATGAAGTGGTGCTGACTGTTGGCAAACTTTCAGTCAGGGTTACCTGACTTGAAGAAAGTGGGGCTGAAGTTTGAGTAATTGGAGATGAAGTGACTGGTGATGAAGACGTCTTGAGTGACTCTGAAGTTGCAACCAGTGGTGTTGAAGATGATTTTACTTGTGTCACACTTGTGCTGCCAGGTGTCAAAGTTGCAAGCGTGGAAGTGGTTTGATGCGGAGACGAAGTCTCACTGACTAACGCTGATGTAGTCGGTTGCACTGAAGTTGTCTCTGTTGTTTGCAAGGTCTCAGTGACAGGTGCTGAAGTTGCAGTGCTTTGTGGTGAACTTGTGATTGTTGGCAAAGTTGAAGTGGCTGCTAATGAGCTTGACCCCACTGCTGAGGAAGTTTCTGAAACTGTGAATGAAGTGGTGCTGACTGTTGGCAAACTTTCAGTCAGGGTTACCTGACTTGAAGAAAGTGGGGCTGAAGTGTGAGTTATTGGAGATGAAGTGACTGGTGATGAAGACGTCTTGAGTGACTCTGAAGTTGCAACCAGTGGTGTTGAAGATGATTTTACTTGTGTCACACTTGTGCTGCCAGGTGTCAAAGTTGCAAGCGTGGAAGTGGTTTGATGCGGAGACGAAGTCTCACTGACTAACGCTGATGTAGTCGGTTGCACTGAAGTTGTCTCTGTTGTTTGCAAGGTCTCAGTGACAGGTGCTGAAGTTGCAGTGCTTTGTGGTGAACTTGTGATTGTTGGCAAAGTTGAAGTGGCTGCTAATGAGCTTGACCCCACTGCTGAGGAAGTTTCTGAAACTGTGAATGAAGTGGTGCTGACTGTTGGCAAACTTTCAGTCAGGGTTACCTGACTTGAAGAAAGTGGGGCTGAAGTGTGAGTTATTGGAGATGAAGTGACTGGTGATGAAGACGTCTTGAGTGACTCTGAAGTTGCAACCAGTGGTGTTGAAGATGATTTTACTTGTGTCACACTTGTGCTGCCAGGTGTCAAAGTTGCAAGCGTGGAAGTGGTTTGATGCGGAGACGAAGTCTCACTGACTAACGTTGATGTAGTCGGTTGCACTGAAGTTGTCTCTGTTGTTTGCAAGGTCTCAGTGACAGGTGCTGAAGTTGCAGTGCTTTGTGGTGAACTTGTGATTGTTGGCAAAGTTGAAGTGGCTGGTAATGAGCTTGACCCCACTGCTGAGGAAGTTTCTGAAAGTGTGAATGAAGTGGTGCTGACTGTTGGCAAACTTTCAGTCAGGGTTACCTTACTTGAAGAAAGTGGAGCTGAAGTGTGAGTTATTGGAGATGAAGTGACTGGTGATGAAGATGTCTTGAGTGACTCTGAAGTTGCAACCAGTGGTGTTGAAGATGATTTTACTTGTGTCACACTTGTGCTGCCAGGTGTCAAAGTTGTAAGCGTGGAAGTGGTTTGATGCGGAGACGAAGTCTCACTGACTAACGCTGATGTAGTCGGTTGCACTGAAGTTGTCTCTGTTGTTTGCAAGGTCTCAGTGACAGGTGCTGAAGTTGCAGTACTTTGTGGTGAACTTGTGATTGTTGGCAAAGTGGAAGTGGCTGGTAATGAGCTTGACCCCACTGCTGAGGAAGTTTCTGAAACTGTGAATGAAGTGGTGCTGACTGTTGGCAAACTTTCAGTAAGGGTTACCTGACTTGAAGAAAGTGGGGCTGAAGTGTGAGTTATTGGAGATGAAGTGACTGGTGATGAAGACGTCTTGAGTGACTCTGAAGTTGCAACCAGTGGTGTTGAAGATGATTTTACTTGTGTCACACTTGTGCTGCCAGGTGTCAAAGTTGCAAGCGTGGAAGTGGTTTGATGCGGAGACGAAGTCTCACTGACTAACGTTGATGTAGTCGGTTGCACTGAAGTTGTCTCTGTTGTTTGCAAGGTCTCAGTGACAGGTGCTGAAGTTGCAGTGCTTTGTGGTGAACTTGTGATTGTTGGCAAAGTTGAAGTGGCTGGTAATGAGCTTGACCCCACTGCTGAGGAAGTTTCTGAAAGTGTGAATGAAGTGGTGCTGACTGTTGGCAAACTTTCAGTCAGGGTTACCTGACTTGAAGAAAGTGGGGCTGAAGTTTGAGTAATTGGAGATGAAGTGACTGGTGATGAAGACGTCTTGAGTGACTCTGAAGTTGCAACCAGTGGTGTTGAAGATGATTTTACTTGTGTCACACTTGTGCTGCCAGGTGTCAAAGTTGCAAGCGTGGAAGTGGTTTGATGCGGAGACGAAGTCTCACTGACTAACGCTGATGTAGTCGGTTGCACTGAAGTTGTCTCTGTTGTTTGCAAGGTCTCTTTGACAGGTGCTGAAGTTGCAGTGCTTTGTGGTGAACTTGTGATTGTTGGCAAAGTTGAAGTGGCTGCTAATGAGCTTGACCCCACTGCTGAGGAAGTTTCTGAAACTGTGAATGAAGTGGTGCTGACTGTTGGCAAACTTTCAGTCAGGGTTACCTGACTTGAAGAAAGTGGGGCTGAAGTGTGAGTTATTGGAGATGAAGTGACTGGTGATGAAGACGTCTTGAGTGACTCTGAAGTTGCAACCAGTGGTGTTGAAGATGATTTTACTTGTGTCACACTTGTGCTGCCAGGTGTCAAAGTTGCAAGCGTGGAAGTGGTTTGATGCGGAGACGAAGTCTCACTGACTAACGTTGATGTAGTCGGTTGCACTGAAGTTGTCTCTGTTGTTTGCAAGGTCTCAGTGACAGGTGCTGAAGTTGCAGTGCTTTGTGGTGAACTTGTGATTGTTGGCAAAGTTGAAGTGGCTGGTAATGAGCTTGACCCCACTGCTGAGGAAGTTTCTGAAAGTGTGAATGAAGTGGTGCTGACTGTTGGCAAACTTTCAGTCAGGGTTACCTGACTTGAAGAAAGTGGGGCTGAAGTTTGAGTAATTGGAGATGAAGTGACTGGTGATGAAGACGTCTTGAGTGACTCTGAAGTTGCAACCAGTGGTGTTGAAGATGATTTTACTTGTGTCACACTTGTGCTGCCAGGTGTCAAAGTTGCAAGCGTGGAAGTGGTTTGATGCGGAGACGAAGTCTCACTGACTAACGCTGATGTAGTCGGTTGCACTGAAGTTGTCTCTGTTGTTTGCAAGGTCTCAGTGACAGGTGCTGAAGTTGCAGTGCTTTGTGGTGAACTTGTGATTGTTGGCAAAGTTGAAGTGGCTGCTAATGAGCTTGACCCCACTGCTGAGGAAGTTTCTGAAACTGTGAATGAAGTGGTGCTGACTGTTGGCAAACTTTCAGTCAGGGTTACCTGACTTGAAGAAAGTGGGGCTGAAGTGTGAGTTATTGGAGATGAAGTGACTGGTGATGAAGACGTCTTGAGTGACTCTGAAGTTGCAACCAGTGGTGTTGAAGATGATTTTACTTGTGTCACACTTGTGCTGCCAGGTGTCAAAGTTGCAAGCGTGGAAGTGGTTTGATGCGGAGACGAAGTCTCACTGACTAACGCTGATGTAGTCGGTTGCACTGAAGTTGTCTCTGTTGTTTGCAAGGTCTCTTTGACAGGTGCTGAAGTTGCAGTGCTTTGTGGTGAACTTGTGATTGTTGGCAAAGTTGAAGTGGCTGCTAATGAGCTTGACCCCACTGCTGAGGAAGTTTCTGAAACTGTGAATGAAGTGGTGCTGACTGTTGGCAAACTTTCAGTCAGGGTTACCTGACTTGAAGAAAGTGGGGCTGAAGTGTGAGTTATTGGAGATGAAGTGACTGGTGATGAAGACGTCTTGAGTGACTCTGAAGTTGCAACCAGTGGTGTTGAAGATGATTTTACTTGTGTCACACTTGTGCTGCCAGGTGTCAAAGTTGCAAGCGTGGAAGTGGTTTGATGCGGAGACGAAGTCTCACTGACTAACGCTGATGTAGTCGGTTGCACTGAAGTTGTCTCTGTTGTTTGCAAGGTCTCAGTGACAGGTGCTGAAGTTGCAGTGCTTTGTGGTGAACTTGTGATTGTTGGCAAAGTTGAAGTGGCTGGTAATGAGCTTGACCCCACTGCTGAGGAAGTTTCTGAAAGTGTGAATGAAGTGGTGCTGACTGTTGGCAAACTTTCAGTCAGGGTTACCTGACTTGAAGAAAGTGGGGCTGAAGTGTGAGTTATTGGAGATGAAGTGACTGGTGATGAAGACGTCTTGAGTGACTCTGAAGTTGCAACCAGTGGTGTTGAAGATGATTTTACTTGTGTCACACTTGTGCTGCCAGGTGTCAAAGTTGTAAGCGTGAAAGTGGTTTGATGTGGAGACGAAGTCTCACTGACTAACGCTGATGTAGTCGGTTGCACTGAAGTTGTCTCTGTTGTTTGCAAGGTCTCAGTGACAGGTGCTGAAGTTGCAGTGCTTTGTGGTGAACTTGTGATTGTTGGCAAAGTGGAAGTGGCTGGTAATGAGCTTGACCCCACTGCTGAGGAAGTTTCTGAAAGTGTGAATGAAGTGGTGCTGACTGTTGGCAAACTTTCAGTAAGGGTTACCTGACTTGAAGAAAGTGGGGCTGAAGTGTGAGTTATTGGAGATGAAGTGACTGGTGATGAAGATGTCTTGAGTGACTCTGAAGTTGCAACCAGTGGTGTTGAAGATGATTTTACTTGTGTCACACTTGTGCTGCCAGGTGTCAAAGTTGCAAGCGTGGAAGTGGTTTGATGCGGAGACGAAGTCTCACTGACTAACGCTGATGTAGTCGGTTGCACTGAAGTTGTCTCTGTTGTTTGCAAGGTCTCAGTGACAGGTGCTGAAGTTGCAGTGCTTTGTGGTGAACTTGTGATTGTTGGCAAAGTTGAAGTGGCTGGTAATGAGCTTGACCCCACTGCTGAGGAAGTTTCTGAAAGTGTGAATGAAGTGGTGCTGACTGTTGGCAAACTTTCAGTCAGGGTTACCTGACTTGAAGAAAGTGGAGCTGAAGTGTGAGTTATTGGAGATGAAGTGACTGGTGATGAAGATGTCTTGAGTGACTCTGAAGTTGCAAGTAGTGGTGTTGAAGATGATTTTACTTGTGTCACACTTGTGCTGCCAGGTGTCAAAGTTGCAAGCGTGGAAGTGGTTTGATGCGGAGACGAAGTCTCACTGACTAACGCTGATGTAGTCGGTTGCACTGAAGTTGTCTCTGTTGTTTGCAAGGTCTCAGTGACAGGTGCTGAAGTTGCAGTGCTTTGTGGTGAACTTGTGATTGTTGGCAAAGTTGAAGTGGCTGGTAATGAGCTTGACCCCACTGCTGAGGAAGTTTCTGAAACTGTGAATGAAGTGGTGCTGACTGTTGGCAAACTTTCAGTAAGGGTTACCTGACTTGAAGAAAGTGGGGCTGAAGTGTGAGTTATTGGAGATGAAGTGACTGGTGATGAAGATGTCTTGAGTGACTCTGAAGTTGCAACCAGTGGTGTTGAAGATGATTTTACTTGTGTCACACTTGTGCTGCCAGGTGTCAAAGTTGCAAGCGTGGAAGTGGTTTGATGCGGAGACGAAGTCTCACTGACTAACGCTGATGTAGTCGGTTGCACTGAAGTTTTCTCTGTTGTTTGCAAGGTCTCAGTGACAGGTGCTGAAGTTGCAGTGCTTTGTGGTGAACTTGTGATTGTTGGCAAAGTTGAAGTGGCTGGTAATGAGCTTGACCCCACTGCTGAGGAAGTTTCTGAAAGTGTGAATGAAGTGGTGCTGACTGTTGGCAAACTTTCAGTAAGGGTTACCTGACTTGAAGAAAGTGGGGCTGAAGTGTGAGTTATTGGAGATGAAGTGACTGGTGATGAAGATGTCTTGAGTGACTCTGAAGTTGCAACCAGTGGTGTTGAAGATGATTTTACTTGTGTCACACTTGTGCTGCCAGGTGTCAAAGTTGCAAGCGTGGAAGTGGTTTGATGCGGAGACGAAGTCTCACTGACTAACGCTGATGTAGTCGGTTGCACTGAAGTTGTCTCTGTTGTTTGCAAGGTCTCAGTGACAGTGGCTGAAGTTGCAGTGCTTTGTGGTGAACTTGTGATTGTTGGCAAAGTGGAAGTGGCTGGTAATGAGCTTGACCCCACTGCTGAGGAAGTTTCTGAAAGTGTGAATGAAGTGGTGCTGACTGTTGGCAAACTTTCAGTCAGGGTTACCTGACTTGAAGAAAGTGGGGCTGAAGTGTGAGTTATTGGAGATGAAGTGACTGGTGATGAAGACGTCTTGAGTGACTCTGAAGTTGCAACCAGTGGTGTTGAAGATGATTTTACTTGTGTCACACTTGTGCTGCCAGGTGTCAAAGTTGCAAGCGTGGAAGTGGTTTGATGCGGAGACGAAGTCTCACTGACTAACGCTGATGTAGTCGGTTGCACTGAAGTTGTCTCTGTTGTTTGCAAGGTCTCAGTGACAGGTGCTGAAGTTGCAGTACTTTGTGGTGAACTTGTGATTGTTGGCAAAGTTGAAGTGGCTGGTAATGAGCTTGACCCCACTGCTGAGGAAGTTTCTGAAAGTGTGAATGAAGTGGTGCTGACTGTTGGCAAACTTTCAGTAAGGGTTGCCTGACTTGAAGAAAGTAGGGCTGAAGTTTGCATTATTGGAGTTGAAGTGACTGGTGACGAAGATTTCTTGAGTGACTCTGAAGTTGCAACAAGTGGTGTTGAAGATGATTTTACTTGTGTCACACTTGTGCTGCCAGGTGTCAAAGTTGCAAGCGTGGAAGTGGTTTGATGCGGAGACGAAGTCTCACTGACTAACGCTGATGTAGTCGGTTGCACTGAAGTTGTCTCTGTTGTTTGCAAGGTCTCTTTGACAGGTGCTGAAGTTGCAGTGCTTTGTGGTGAACTTGTGATTGTTGGCAAAGTTGAAGTGGCTGCTAATGAGCTTGACCCCACTGCTGAGGAAGTTTCTGAAACTGTGTATGAAGTGGTGCTGACTGTTGGCAAACTTTCAGTCAGGGTTACCTGACTTGAAGAAAGTGGGGCTGAAGTGTGAGTTATTGGAGATGAAGTGACTGGTGATGAAGACGTCTTGAGTGACTCTGAAGTTGCAACCAGTGGTGTTGAAGATGATTTTACTTGTGTCACACTTGTGCTGCCAGGTGTCAAAGTTGCAAGCGTGGAAGTGGTTTGATGCGGAGACGAAGTCTCACTGACTAACGCTGATGTAGTCGGTTGCACTGAAGTTGTCTCTGTTGTTTGCAAGGTCTCAGTGACAGGTGCTGAAGTTGCAGTGCTTTGTGGTGAACTTGTGATTGTTGGCAAAGTTGAAGTGGCTGGTAATGAGCTTGACCCCACTGCTGAGGAAGTTTCTGAAAGTGTGAATGAAGTGGTGCTGACTGTTGGCAAACTTTCAGTCAGGGTTACCTGACTTGAAGAAAGTGGGGCTGAAGTGTGAGTTATTGGAGATGAAGTGACTGGTGATGAAGACGTCTTGAGTGACTCTGAAGTTGCAACCAGTGGTGTTGAAGATGATTTTACTTGTGTCACACTTGTGCTGCCAGGTGTCAAAGTTGCAAGCGTGGAAGTGGTTTGATGCGGAGACGAAGTCTCACTGACTAACGCTGATGTAGTCGGTTGCACTGAAGTTGTCTCTGTTGTTTGCAAGGTCTCAGTGACAGGTGCTGAAGTTGCAGTACTTTGTGGTGAACTTGTGATTGTTGGCAAAGTTGAAGTGGCTGGTAATGAGCTTGACCCCACTGCTGAGGAAGTTTCTGAAAGTGTGAATGAAGTGGTGCTGACTGTTGGCAAACTTTCAGTCAGGGTTACCTGACTTGAAGAAAGTAGGGCTGAAGTTTGAGTTATTGGAGATGAAGTGACTGGTGATGAAGACGTCTGGAGTGACTCTGAAGTTGCAACCAGTGGTGTTGAAGATGATTTTACTTGTGTCACACTTGTGCTGCCAGGTGTCAAAGTTGCAAGCGTGGAAGTGGTTTGATGCGGAGACGAAGTCTCACTGACTAACGCTGATGTAGTCGGTTGCACTGAAGTTGTCTCTGTTGTTTGCAAGGTCTCAGTGACAGTGGCTGAAGTTGCAGTGCTTTGTGGTGAACTTGTGATTGTTGGCAAAGTTGAAGTGGCTGGTAATGAGCTTGAACCCCACTGCTGAGGAAGTTTCTGAAAGTGTGAATGAAGTGGTGCTGACTGTTGGCAAACTTTCTGTAAGTGTTACCTGACTTGAAGAAAGTGGGGCTGAAGTGTGAGTTATTGGATTTGAAGTGACTGGTGATGAAGACGTCTTGAGTGACTCTGAAGTTGCAACCAGTGGTGTTGAAGATGATTTTACTTGTGTCACACTTGTGCTGACCAGGTGTCAAAGTTGCAAGCGTGGAAGTGGTTTGATGCGGAGACGAAGGTCTCACTGACTAACGCTGATGTAGTCGGTTGCACTGAAGTTGTCTATGTTGTTTGCAAGGTCTCAGTGACAGGTGCTGAAGTTGCCAGTGCTTTGTGGTGAACTTGTGATTGTTGGCAAAGTGGAAGTGGCTGGTAATGAGCTTGACCCCACTGCTGAGGAAGTTTCTGAAACTGTGATGAAGTGGTGCTGATGACTGTTGGCAAACTTTCAGTCAGGGTTACCTGACTTGAAGAAAGTGGGGCTGAAGTGTGAGTTATTGGAGATGAAGTGACTGGTGATGAAGACGTCTTGAGTGACTCTGAAGTTGCAACAGTGGTGTTGAAGATGATTTTACTTGTGTCACACTTGTGCTGCCAGGTGGTCAAAAGCGTGGAAGTGGTTTGATGCGGAGACGAAGTCTCACTGACTAACGCTGATGTAGTCGGTTGCACTGAAGTTGTCTCTGTTGTTTGCAAGGTCTCAGTGACAGTGGCTGAAGTTGTAGTGCTTTGTGGTGAACTTGTGATTGTTGGCAAAGTTGAAGTGGCTGGTAATGAGCTTGACCCCACTGCTGAGGAAGTTTCTGAAACTGTGAATGAAGTGGTGCTGACTGTTGGCAAACTTTCAGTCAGGGTTACCTGACTTGAAGAAAGTGGGGCTGAAGTGTGAGTTATTGGAGATGAAGTGACTGGTGATGAAGACGTCTTGAGTGACTCTGAAGTTGCAACCAGTGGTGTTGAAGATGATTTTACTTGTGTCACACTTGTGCTGCCAGGTGTCAAAGTTGCAAGCGTGGAAGTGGTTTGATGCGGAGACGAAGTCTCACTGACTAACGCTGATGTAGTCGGTTGCACTGAAGTTGTCTCTGTTGTTTGCAAGGTCTCAGTGACAGGTGCTGAAGTTGCAGTACTTTGTGGTGAACTTGTGATTGTTGGCAAAGTTGAAGTGGCTGGTAATGAGCTTGACCCCACTGCTGAGGAAGTTTCTGAAAGTGTGAATGAAGTGGTGCTGACTGTTGGCAAACTTTCAGTAAGGGTTACCTGACTTGAAGAAAGTGGGGCTGAAGTGTGAGTTATTGGAGATGAAGTGACTGGTGATGAAGACGTCTTGAGTGACTCTGAAGTGCTACCAGTGGTGTTGAAGATGATTTTACTTGTGTCACACTTGTGCTGCCAGGTGTCAAAGTTGCAAGCGTGGAAGTGGTTTGATGCGGAGACGAAGTCTCACTGACTAACGCTGATGTAGTCGGTTGCACTGAAGTTGTCTCTGTTGTTTGCAAGGTCTCAGTGACAGGTGCTGAAGTTGCAGTACTTTGTGGTGAACTTGTGATTGTTGGCAAAGTTGAAGTGGCTGGTAATGAGCTTGACCCCACTGCTGAGGAAGTTTCTGAAAGTGTGAATGAAGTGGTGCTGACTGTTGGCAAACTTTCAGTAAGGGTTACCTGACTTGAAGAAAGTGGGGCTGAAGTGTGAGTTATTGGAGATGAAGTGACTGGTGATGAAGACGTCTTGAGTGACTCTGAAGTTGCAACCAGTGGTGTTGAAGATGATTTTACTTGTGTCACACTTGTGCTGCCAGGTGTCAAAGTTGCAAGCGTGGAAGTGGTTTGATGCGGAGACGAAGTCTCACTGACTAACGCTGATGTAGTCGGTTGCACTGAAGTTGTCTCTGTTGTTTGCAAGGTCTCTGTGACAGGTGCTGAAGTTGCAGTGCTTTGTGGTGAACTTGTGATTGTTGGCAAAGTTGAAGTGGCTGCTAATGAGCTTGACCCCACTGCTGAGGAAGTTTCTGAAACTGTGAATGAAGTGGTGCTGACTGTTGGCAAACTTTCAGTAAGGGTTACCTGACTTGAAGAAAGTGGGGCTGAAGTGTGAGTTATTGGAGATGAAGTGACTGGTGATGAAGACGTCTTGAGTGACTCTGAAGTTGCAACCAGTGGTGTTGAAGATGATTTTACTTGTGTCACACTTGTGCTGCCAGGTGTCAAAGTTGCAAGCGTGGAAGTGGTTTGATGCGGAGACGAAGTCTCACTGACTAACGCTGATGTAGTCGGTTGCACTGAAGTTGTCTCTGTTGTTTGCAAGGTCTCAGTGACAGGTGCTGAAGTTGCAGTGCTTTGTGGTGAACTTGTGATTGTTGGCAAAGTTGAAGTGGCTGGTAATGAGCTTGACCCCACTGCTGAGGAAGTTTCTGAAAGTGTGAATGAAGTGGTGCTGACTGTTGGCAAACTTTCAGTAAGGGTTACCTGACTTGAAGAAAGTAGGGCTGAAGTGTGAGTTATTGGAGATGAAGTGACTGGTGATGAAGACGTCTTGAGTGACTCTGAAGTTGCAACCAGTGGTGTTGAAGATGATTTTACTTGTGTCACACTTGTGCTGCCAGGTGTCAAAATTGCAAGTGTGGAAGTGGTTTGATGCGGAGACGAAGTCTCACTGACTAACGCTGATGTAGTCGGTTGCACTGAAGTTGTCTCTGTTGTTTGCAAGGTCTCAGTGACAGGTGCTGAAGTTGCAGTGCTTTGTGGTGAACTTGTGATTGTTGGCAAAGTTGAAGTGGCTGGTAATGAGCTTGACCCCACTGCTGAGGAAGTTTCTGAAAGTGTGAATGAAGTGGTGCTGACTGTTGGCAAACTTTCCGTCAGGGTTACCTGACTTGAAGAAAGTGGGGCTGAAGTGTGAGTTATTGGAGATGAAGTGACTGGTGATGAAGACGTCTGGAGTGACTCTGAAGTTGCAACCAGTGGTGTTGAAGATGATTTTACTTGTGTCACACTTGTGCTGCCAGGTGTCAAAGTTGCAAGCGTGGAAGTGGTTTGATGCGGAGACGAAGTCTCACTGACTAACGCTGATGTAGTCGGTTGCACTGAAGTTGTCTCTGTTGTTTGCAAGGTCTCAGTGACAGTGGCTGAAGTTGCAGTGCTTTGTGGTGAACTTGTGATTGTTGGCAAAGTGAAGTGGCTGGTAATGAGCTTGACCCCACTGCTGAGGAAGTTTCTGAAAGTGTGAATGAAGTGGTGCTGACTGTTGGCAAACTTTCAGTAAGTGTTACCTGACTTGAAGAAAGTGGGGCTGAAGTGTGAGTTATTGGAGTTGAAGTGACTGGTGATGAAGACGTTCTTGAGTGACTCTGAAGTTGCAACCAGTGGTGTTGAAGATGATTTTACTTGTGTCACACTTGTGCTGCCAGGTGTCAAAGTTGCAAGCGTGGAAGTGGTTTGATGCGGAGACGAAGTCTCACTGACTAACGCTGATGTAGTCGGTTGCACTGAAGTTGTCTCTGTTGTTTGCAAGGTCTCAGTGACAGGTGCTGAAGTTGCAGTACTTTGTGGTGAACTTGTGATTGTTGGCAAAGTTGAAGTGGCTGGTAATGAGCTTGACCCCACTGCTGAGGAAGTTTCTGAAAGTGTGAATGAAGTGGTGCTGACTGTTGGCAAACTTTCAGTAAGGGTTACCTGACTTGAAGAAAGTGGGGCTGAAGTGTGAGTTATCGGAGATGAAGTGACTGGTGATGAAGACGTCTTGAGTGACTCTGAAGTTGCAACCAGTGGTGTTGAAGATGATTTTACTTGTGTCACACTTGTGCTGCCAGGTGTCAAAGTTGCAAGCGTGGAAGTGGTTTGATGCGGAGACGAAGTCTCACTGACTAACGCTGATGTAGTCGGTTGCACTGAAGTTGTCTCTGTTGTTTGCAAGGTCTCAGTGACAGGTGCTGAAGTTGCAGTGCTTTGTGGTGAACTTGTGATTGTTGGCAAAGTTGAAGTGGCTGGTAATGAGCTTGACCCCACTGCTGAGGAAGTTTCTGAAAGTGTGAATGAAGTGGTGCTGACTGTCGGCAAACTTTCAGTCAGGGTTACCTGACTTGAAGAAAGTGGGGCTGAAGTGTGAATTATTGGAGATGAAGTGACTGGTGATGAAGACGTCTTGAGTGACTCTGAAGTTGCAACCAGTGGTGTTGAAGATGATTTTACTTGTGTCACACTTGTGCTGCCAGGTGTCAAAGTTACAAGCGTGGAAGTGGTTTGATGCGGAGACGAAGTCTCACTGACTAACGCTGATGGTAGTCGGTTGCACTGAAGTTGTCTCTGTTGTTTGCAAGGTCTCAGTGACAGGTGCTGAAGTTGCAGTGCTTTGTGGTGAACTTGTGATTGTTGGCAAAGTGGAAGTGGCTGGTAATGAGCTTGACCCCACTGCTGAGGAAGTTTCTGAAAGTGTGAATGAAGTGGTGCTGACTGTTGGCAAACTTTCAGTCAGGGTTACCTGACTTGAAGAAAGTGGGGCTGAAGTGTGAGTTATTGGAGATGAAGTGACTGGTGATGAAGACGTCTTGAGTGACTCTGAAGTTGCAACCAGTGGTGTTGAAGATGATTTTACTTGTGTCACACTTGTGCTGCCAGGTGTCAAAGTTACAAGCGTGGAAGTGGTTTGATGCGGAGACGAAGTCTCACTGACTAACGCTGATGTAGTCGGTTGCACTGAAGTTGTCTCTGTTGTTTGCAAGGTCTCAGTGACAGTGCTGAAGTTGTAGTGCTTTGTGGTGAACTTGTGATTGTTGGCAAAGTTGAAGTGGCTGGTAATGAGCTTGACCCCACTGCTGAGGAAGTTTCTGAAACTGTGAATGAAGTGGTGCTGACTGTTGGCAAACTTTCAGTCAGGGTTACCTGACTTGAAGAAAGTGGGGCTGAAGTGTGAGTTATTGGAGATGAAGTGACTGGTGATGAAGACGTCTTGAGTGACTCTGAGTTGCAACCAGTGGTGTTGAAGATGATTTTACTTGTGTCACACTTGTGCTGCCAGGTGTCAAAGTTGCAAGCGTGGAAGTGGTTTGATGCGGAGACGAAGTCTCACTGACTAACGCTGATGTAGTCGGTTGCACTGAAGTTGTCTCTGTTGTTTGCAAGGTCCTCAGTGACAGGTGCTGAAGTTGCAGTACTTTGTGGTGAACTTGTGATTGTTGGCAAAGTTGAAGTGGCTGGTAATGAGCTTGACCCCACTGCTGAGGAAGTTTCTGAAAGTGTGAATGAAGTGGTGCTGACTGTTGGCAAACTTTCAGTAAGGGTTACCTGACTTGAAGAAAGTGGGGCTGAAGTGTGAGTTATTGGAGATGAAGTGACTGGTGATGAAGACGTCTTGAGTGACTCTGAAGTTGCTACCAGTGGTGTTGAAGATGATTTTACTTGTGTCACACTTGTGCTGCCAGGTGTCAAAGTTGCAAGCGTGGAAGTGGTTTGATGCGGAGACGAAGTCTCACTGACTAACGCTGATGTAGTCGGTTGCACTGAAGTTGTCTCTGTTGTTTGCAAGGTCTCAGTGACAGGTGCTGAAGTTGCAGTACTTTGTGGTGAACTTGTGATTGTTGGCAAAGTTGAAGTGGCTGGTAATGAGCTTGACCCCACTGCTGAGGAAGTTTCTGAAAGTGTGAATGAAGTGGTGCTGACTGTTGGCAAACTTTCAGTAAGGGTTACCTGACTTGAAGAAAGTGGGGCTGAAGTGTGAGTTATTGGAGATGAAGTGACTGGTGATGAAGACGTCTTGAGTGACTCTGAAGTTGCAACCAGTGGTGTTGAAGATGATTTTACTTGTGTCACACTTGTGCTGCCAGGTGTCAAAGTTGCAAGCGTGGAAGTGGTTTGATGCGGAGACGAAGTCTCACTGACTAACGCTGATGTAGTCGGTTGCACTGAAGTTGTCTCTGTTGTTTGCAAGGTCTCTGTGACAGGTGCTGAAGTTGCAGTGCTTTGTGGTGAACTTGTGATTGTTGGCAAAGTTGAAGTGGCTGCTAATGAGCTTGACCCCACTGCTGAGGAAGTTTCTGAAACTGTGAATGAAGTGGTGCTGACTGTTGGCAAACTTTCAGTAAGGGTTACCTGACTTGAAGAAAGTGGGGCTGAAGTGTGAGTTATTGGAGATGAAGTGACTGGTGATGAAGACGTCTTGAGTGACTCTGAAGTTGCAACCAGTGGTGTTGAAGATGATTTTACTTGTGTCACACTTGTGCTGCCAGGTGTCAAAGTTGCAAGCGTGGAAGTGGTTTGATGCGGAGACGAAGTCTCACTGACTAACGCTGATGTAGTCGGTTGCACTGAAGTTGTCTCTGTTGTTTGCAAGGTCTCAGTGACAGGTGCTGAAGTTGCAGTGCTTTGTGGTGAACTTGTGATTGTTGGCAAAGTTGAAGTGGCTGGTAATGAGCTTGACCCCACTGCTGAGGAAGTTTCTGAAAGTGTGAATGAAGTGGTGCTGACTGTTGGCAAACTTTCAGTAAGGGTTACCTGACTTGAAGAAAGTAGGGCTGAAGTGTGAGTTATTGGAGATGAAGTGACTGGTGATGAAGACGTCTTGAGTGACTCTGAAGTTGCAACCAGTGGTGTTGAAGATGATTTTACTTGTGTCACACTTGTGCTGCCAGGTGTCAAAATTGCAAGTGTGGAAGTGGTTTGATGCGGAGACGAAGTCTCACTGACTAACGCTGATGTAGTCGGTTGCACTGAAGTTGTCTCTGTTGTTTGCAAGGTCTCAGTGACAGGTGCTGAAGTTGCAGTGCTTTGTGGTGAACTTGTGATTGTTGGCAAAGTTGAAGTGGCTGGTAATGAGCTTGACCCCACTGCTGAGGAAGTTTCTGAAAGTGTGAATGAAGTGGTGCTGACTGTTGGCAAACTTTCCGTCAGGGTTACCTGACTTGAAGAAAGTGGGGCTGAAGTGTGAGTTATTGGAGATGAAGTGACTGGTGATGAAGACGTCTTGAGTGACTCTGAAGTTGCTACCAGTGGTGTTGAAGATGATTTTACTTGTGTCACACTTGTGCTGCCAGGTGTCAAAGTTGCAAGCGTGGAAGTGGTTTGATGCGGAGACGAAGTCTCACTGACTAACGCTGATGTAGTCGGTTGCACTGAAGTTGTCTCTGTTGTTTGCAAGGTCTCAGTGACAGGTGCTGAAGTTGCAGTGCTTTGTGGTGAACTTGTGATTGTTGGCAAAGTTGAAGTGGCTGGTAATGAGCTTGACCCCACTGCTGAGGAAGTTTCTGAAAGTGTGAATGAAGTGGTGCTGACTGTTGGCAAACTTTCAGTAAGGGTTACCTGACTTGAAGAAAGTGGGGCTGAAGTGTGAGTTATTGGAGTTGAAGTGACTGGTGATGAAGACGTCTTGAGTGACTCTGAAGTTGCAACCAGTGGTGTTGAAGATGATTTTACTTGTGTCACACTTGTGCTGCCAGGTGTCAAAGTTGCAAGCGTGGAAGTGGTTTGATGCGGAGACGAAGTCTCACTGACTAACGCTGATGTAGTCGGTTGCACTGAAGTTGTCTCTGTTGTTTGCAAGGTCTCAGTGACAGGTGCTGAAGTTGCAGTGCTTTGTGGTGAACTTGTGATTGTTGGCAAAGTTGAAGTGGCTGGTAATGAGCTTGACCCCACTGCTGAGGAAGTTTCTGAAAGTGTGAATGAAGTGGTGCTGACTGTTGGCAAACTTTCAGTCAGGGTTACCTGACTTGAAGAAAGTGGGGCTGAAGTGTGAGTTATTGGAGATGAAGTGACTGGTGATGAAGACGTCTTGAGTGACTGTGAAGTTGCAACCAGTGGTGTTGAAGATGATTTTACTTGTGTCACACTTGTGCTGCCAGGTGTCAAAGTTGCAAGCGTGGAAGTGGTTTGATGCGGAGACGAAGTCTTACTGACTAACGTTGATGTAGTCGGTTGCACTGAAGTTGTCTCTGTTGTTTGCAAGGTCTCAGTGACAGGTGCTGAAGTTGCAGTGCTTTGTGGTGAACTTGTGATTGTTGGCAAAGTTGAAGTGGCTGGTAATGAGCTTGACCCCACTGCTGAGGAAGTTTCTGAAAGTGTGAATGAAGTGGTGCTGACTGTTGGCAAACTTTCAGTAAGGGTTACTTGACTTGAAGAAAGTAGGGCTGAAGTTTGAGTTATTGGAGATGAAGTGACTGGTGATGAAGACGTCTTGAGTGACTCTGAAGTTGCAACCAGTGGTGTTGAAGATGATTTTACTTGTGTCACACTTGTGCTGCCAGGTGTCAAAGTTGCAAGCGTGGAAGTGGTTTGATGCGGAGACGAAGTCTCACTGACTAACGCTGATGTAGTCGGTTGCACTGAAGTTGTCTCTGTTGTTTGCAAGGTCTCAGTGACAGGTGCTGAAGTTGCAGTGCTTTGTGGTGAACTTGTGATTGTTGGCAAAGTGGAAGTGGCTGGTAATGAGCTTGACCCCACTGCTGAGGAAGTTTCTGAAAGTGTGAATGAAGTGGTGCTGACTGTTGGCAAACTTTCAGTCAGGGTTACCTGACTTGAAGAAAGTGGGGCTGAAGTGTGAGTTATTGGAGATGAAGTGACTGGTGATGAAGACGTCTTGAGTGACTCTGAAGTTGCTACCAGTGGTGTTGAAGATGATTTTACTTGTGTCACACTTCTGCTGCCAGGTGTCAAAGTTGCAAGCGTGGAAGTGGTTTGATGCGGAGACGAAGTCTCACTGACTAACGCTGATGTAGTCGGTTGCACTGAAGTTGTCTCTGTTGTTTGCAAGGTCTCAGTGACAGGTGCTGAAGTTGCAGTGCTTTGTGGTGAACTTGTGATTGTTGGCAAAGTTGAAGTGGCTGGTAATGAGCTTGACCCCACTGCTGAGGAAGTTTCTGAATGTGTGAATGAAGTGGTGCTGACTGTTGGCAAACTTTCAGTAAGGGTTACCTGACTTGAAGAAAGTGGGGATGAAGTGTGAGTTATTGGAGATGAAGTGACGGGTGATGAAGACGTCTTGAGTGACTCTGAAGTTGCAACCAGTGATGTTGAAGATGATTTTACTTGTGTCACACTTGTGCTGCCAGGTGTCAAAGTTGCAAGCGTGGAAGTGGTTTGATGCGGAGACGAAGTCTCACTGACTAACGCTGATGTAGTCGGTTGCACTGAAGTTGTCTCTGTTGTTTGCAAGGTCTCAGTGACAGTGGCTGAAGTTGCAGTGCTTTGTGGTGAACTTGTGATTGTTGGCAAAGTTGAAGTGGCTGGTAATGAGCTTGACCCCACTGCTGAGGAAGTTTCTGAAACTGTGAATGAAGTGGTGCTGACTGTTGGCAAACTTTCAGTCAGGGTTACCTGACTTGAAGAAAGTGGGGCTGAAGTGTGAGTTATTGGAGATGAAGTGACTGGTGATGAAGACGTCTTGAGTGACTCTGAAGTTGCTACCAGTGGTGTTGAAGATGATTTTACTTGTGTCACACTTGTGCTGCCAGGTGTCAAAGTTGCAAGCGTGGAAGTGGTTTGATGCGGAGACGAAGTCTCACTGACTAACGCTGATGTAGTCGGTTGCACTGAAGTTGTCTCTGTTGTTTGCAAGGTCTCAGTGACAGTGGCTGAAGTTGCAGTGCTTTGTGGTGAACTTGTGATTGTTGGCAAAGTTGAAGTGGCTGGTAATGAGCTTGACCCCACTGCTGAGGAAGTTTCTGAAACTGTGAATGAAGTGGTGCTGACTGTCGGCAAACTTTCAGTCAGGGTTACCTGACTTGAAGAAAGTGGGGCTGAAGTGTGAGTTATTGGAGATGAAGTGACTGGTGATGAAGACGTCTTGAGTGACTCTGAAGTTGCTACCAGTGGTGTTGAAGATGATTTTACTTGTGTCACACTTGTGTTGCCAGGTGTCAAAGTTGCAAGCGTGGAAGTGGTTTGATGCGGAGACGAAGTCTCACTGACTAACGCTGATGTAGTCGGTTGCACTGAAGTTGTCTCTGTTGTTTGCAAGGTCTCAGTGACAGTGGCTGAAGTTGCAGTGCTTTGTGGTGAACTTGTGATTGTTGGCAAAGTTGAAGTGGCTGGTAATGAGCTTGACCCCACTGCTGAGGAAGTTTCTGAAAGTGTGAATGAAGTGGTGCTGACTGTTGGCAAACTTTCAGTAAGTGTTACCTGACTTGAAGAAAGTGGGGCTGAAGTGTGAGTTATTGGAGTTGAAGTGACTGGTGATGAAGACGTCTTGAGTGACTCTGAAGTTGCAACCAGTGGTGTTGAAGATGATTTTACTTGTGTCACACTTGTGCTGCCAGGTGTCAAAGTTGCAAGCGTGGAAGTGGTTTGATGCGGAGACGAAGTCTCACTGACTAACGCTGATGTAGTCGGTTGCACTGAAGTTGTCTCTGTTGTTTGCAAGGTCTCAGTGACAGTGGCTGAAGTTGCAGTGCTTTGTGGTGAACTTGTGATTGTTGGCAAAGTTGAAGTGGCTGGTAATGAGCTTGACCCCACTGCTGAGGAAGTTTCTGAAAGTGTGAATGAAGTGGTGCTGACTGTTGGCAAACTTTCAGTAAGGGTTACCTGACTTGAAGAAAGAAGGGCTGAAGTTTGAGTTATTGGAGATGAAGTGACTGGTGATGAAGACGCCTTGAGTGACTCTGAAGTTGCAACCAGTGGTGTTGAAGATGATTTTACTTGTGTCACACTTGTGCTGCCAGGTGTCAAAGTTGCAAGCGTGGAAGTGGTTTGATGCGGAGACGAAGTCTCACTGACTAACGTTGATGTAGACGGTTGCAGTGAAGTTGTCTCTGTTGTTTGCAAGGTCTCAGTGACAGGTGCTGAAGTTGCAGTGCTTTGTGGTGAACTTGTGATTGTTGGCAAAGTTGAAGTGGCTGGTAATGAGCTTGACCCCACTGCTGAGGAAGTTTCTGAAAGTGTGAATGAAGTGGTGCTGACTGTTGGCAAACTTTCAGTAAGGGTTACCTGACTTGAAGAAAGTAGGGCTGAAGTTTGAGTTATTGGAGAAGAAGTGACTGGTGATGAAGACGTCTTGAGTGACTCTGAAGTTGCAACCAGTGGTGTTGAAGATGATTTTACTTGTGTCACACTTGTGCTGCCAGGTGTCAAAGTTGCAAGCGTGGAAGTGGTTTGATGCGGAGACGAAGTCTTACTGACTAACGTTGATGTAGTCGGTTGCACTGAAGTTGTCTCTGTTGTTTGCAAGGTCTCAGTGACAGGTGCTGAAGTTGCAGTGCTTTGTGGTGAACTTGTGATTGTTGGCAAAGTTGAAGTGGCTGGTAATGAGCTTGACCCCACTGCTGAGGAAGTTTCTGAAAGTGTGAATGAAGTGGTGCTGACTGTTGGCAAACTTTCAGTAAGGGTTACCTGACTTGAAGAAAGTGGGGCTGAAGTGTGAGTTATTGGAGATGAAGTGACTGGTGATGAAGACGTCTTGAGTGACTCTGAAGTTGCAACCAGTGGTGTTGAAGATGATTTTACTTGTGTCACACTTGTGCTGCCAGGTGTCAAAGTTGCAAGCGTGGAAATGGTTTGATGCGGAGACGAAGTCTCACTGACTAACGCTGATGTAGTCGGTTGCACTGAAGTTGTCTCTGTTGTTTGTAAGGTCTCAGTGACAGGTGCTGAAGTTGCAGTGCTTTGTGGTGAACTTGTGATTGTTGGCAAAGTTGAAGTGGCTGGTAATGAGCTTGACCCCACTGCTGAGGAAGTTTCTGAAAGTGTGAATGAAGTGGTGCTGACTGTTGGCAAACTTTCAGTCAGGGTTACCTGACTTGAAGAAAGTGGGGCTGAAGTGTGAGTTATTGGAGATGAAGTGACTGGTGATGAAGACGTCTTGAGTGACTCTGAAGTTGCTACCAGTGGTGTTGAAGATGATTTTACTTGTGTCACACTTGTGCTGCCAGGTGTCAAAGTTGCAAGCGTGGAAGTGGTTTGATGCGGAGACGAAGTCTCACTGACTAACGCTGATGTAGTCGGTTGCACTGAAGTTGTCTCTGTTGTTTGCAAGGTCTCAGTGACAGGTGCTGAAGTTGCAGTGCTTTGTGGTGAACTTGTGATTGTTGGCAAAGTTGAAGTGGCTGGTAATGAGCTTGACCCCACTGCTGAGGAAGTTTCTGAAAGTGTGAATGAAGTGGTGCTGACTGTTGGCAAACTTTCAGTAAGGGTTACCTGACTTGAAGAAAGTGGGGCTGAAGTGTGAGTTATTGGAGATGAAGTGACTGGTGATGAAGACGTCTTGAGTGACTCTGAAGTTGCAACCAGTGGTGTTGAAGATGATTTTACTTGTGTCACACTTGTGCTGCCAGGTGTCAAATTTGCAAGCGTGGAAGTGGTTTGATGCGGAGACGAAGTCTCACTGACTAACGCTGATGTAGTCGGTTGCACTGAAGTTGTCTCTGTTGTTTGCAAGGTCTCAGTGACAGGTGCTGAAGTTGCAGTGCTTTGTGGTGAACTTGTGATTGTTGGCAAAGTTGAAGTGGCTGGTAATGAGCTTGACCCCACTGCTGAGGAAGTTTCTGAAACTGTGAATGAAGTGGTGCTGACTGTTGGCAAACTTTCAGTAAGGGTTACCTGACTTGAAGAAAGTGGGGCTGAAGTGTGAGTTATTGGAGATGAAGTGACTGGTGATGAAGACGTCTTGAGTGACTCTGAAGTTGCAACCAGTGGTGTTGAAGATGATTTTACTTGTGTCACACTTGTGCTGCCAGGTGTCAAAGTTGCAAGCGTGGAAGTGGTTTGATGCGGAGACGAAGTCTCACTGACTAACGCTGATGTAGTCGGTTGCACTGAAGTTGTCTCTGTTGTTTGCAAGGTCTCAGTGACAGGTGCTGAAGTTGCAGTGCTTTGTGGTGAACTTGTGATTGTTGGCAAAGTTGAAGTGGCTGGTAATGAGCTTGACCCCACTGCTGAGGAAGTTTCTGAAAGTGTGAATGAAGTGGTGCTGACTGTTGGCAAACTTTCAGTCAGGGTTACCTGACTTGAAGAAAGTGGGGCTGAAGTGTGAGTTATTGGAGATGAAGTGACTGGTGATGAAGACGTCTTGAGTGACTCTGAAGTTGCTACCAGTGGTGTTGAAGATGATTTTACTTGTGTCACACTTGTGCTGCCAGGTGTCAAAGTTGCAAGCGTGGAAGTGGTTTGATGCGGAGACGAAGTCTCACTGACTAACGCTGATGTAGTCGGTTGCACTGAAGTTGTCTCTGTTGTTTGCAAGGTCTCAGTGACAGGTGCTGAAGTTGCAGTACTTTGTGGTGAACTTGTGATTGTTGGCAAAGTTGAAGTGGCTGGTAATGAGCTTGACCCCACTGCTGAGGAAGTTTCTGAAAGTGTGAATGAAGTGGTGCTGACTGTTGGCAAACTTTCAGTAAGGGTTACCTGACTTGAAGAAAGTGGGGCTGAAGTGTGAGTTATTGGAGATGAAGTGACTGGTGATGAAGACGTCTTGAGTGACTCTGAAGTTGCAACCAGTGGTGTTGAAGATGATTTTACTTGTGTCACACTTGTGCTGCCAGGTGTCAAAGTTGCAAGCGTGGAAGTGGTTTGATGCGGAGACGAAGTCTCACTGACTAACGTTGATGTAGTCGGTTGCACTGAAGTTGTCTCTGTTGTTTGCAAGGTCTCAGTGACAGGTGCTGAAGTTGCAGTGCTTTGTGGTGAACTTGTGATTGTTGGCAAAGTTGAAGTGGCTGGTAATGAGCTTGAACCCACTGCTGAGGAAGTTTCTGAAAGTGTGAATGAAGTGGTGCTGACTGTTGGCACACTTTCAGTAAGGGTTACCTGACTTGAAGAAAGTAGGGCTGAAGTTTGAGTTATTGGAGATGAAGTGACTGGTGATGAAGACGTCTTGAGTGACTCTGAAGTTGCAACCAGTGGTGTTGAAGATGATTTTACTTGTGTCACACTTGTGCTGCCAGGTGTCAAAGTTGCAAGCGTGGAAGTGGTTTGATGCGGAGACGAAGTCTCACTGACTAACGTTGATGTAGACGGTTGCAGTGAAGTTGTCTCTGTTGTTTGCAAGGTCTCAGTGACAGGTGCTGAAGTTGCAGTGCTTTGTGGTGAACTTGTGATTGTTGGCAAAGTTGAAGTGGCTGGTAATGAGCTTGACCCCACTGCTGAGGAAGTTTCTGAAAGTGTGAATGAAGTGGTGCTGACTGTTGGCAAACTTTCAGTAAGGGTTACCTGACTTGAAGAAAGTAGGGCTGAAGTTTGAGTTATTGGAGAAGAAGTGACTGGTGATGAAGACGTCTTGAGTGACTCTGAAGTTGCAACCAGTGGTGTTGAAGATGATTTTACTTGTGTCACACTTGTGCTGCCAGGTGTCAAAGTTGCAAGCGTGGAAGTGGTTTGATGCGGAGACGAAGTCTCACTGACTAACGCTGATGTAGTCGGTTGCACTGAAGTTGTCTCTGTTGTTTGCAAGGTCTCAGTGACAGGTGCTGAAGTTGCAGTGCTTTGTGGTGAACTTGTGATTGTTGGCAAAGTTGAAGTGGCTGGTAATGAGCTTGACCCCACTGCTAAGGAAGTTTCTGAAAGTGTGAATGAAGTGGTGCTGACTGTTGGCAAACTTTCAGTCAGGGTTACCTGACTTGAAGAAAGTGGGGCTGAAGTGTGAGTTATTGGAGATGAAGTGACTGGTGATGAAGACGTCTTGAGTGACTCTGAAGTTGCAACCAGTGGTGTTGAAGATGATTTTACTTGTGTCACACTTGTGCTTCCAGGTGTCAAAGTTGCAAGCGTGGAAGTGGTTTGATGCGGAGACGAAGTCTCACTGACTAACGCTGATGTAGTCGGTTGCACTGAAGTTGTCTCTGTTGTTTGCAAGGTCTCAGTGACAGGTGCTGAAGTTGCAGTGCTTTGTGGTGAACTTGTGATTGTTGGCAAAGTTGAAGTGGCTGCTAATGAGCTTGACCCCACTGCTGAGGAAGTTTCTGAAAGTGTGAATGAAGTGGTGCTGACTGTTGGCAAACTTTCAGTCAGGGTTACCTGACTTGAAGAAAGTGGGGCTGAAGTGTGAGTTATTGGAGATGAAGTGACTGGTGATGAAGACGTCTTGAGTGACTCTGAAGTTGCTACCAGTGGTGTTGAAGATGATTTTACTTGTGTCACACTTGTGCTGCCAGGTGTCAAAGTTGCAAGCGTGGAAGTGGTTTGATGCGGAGACGAAGTCTTACTGACTAACGTTGATGTAGTCGGTTGCACTGAAGTTGTCTCTGTTGTTTGCAAGGTCTCAGTGACAGGTGCTGAAGTTGCAGTGCTTTGTGGTGAACTTGTGATTGTTGGCAAAGTTGAAGTGGCTGGTAATGAGCTTGACCCCACTGCTGAGGAAGTTTCTGAAAGTGTGAATGAAGTGGTGCTGACTGTTGGCAAACTTTCAGTAAGGGTTACTTGACTTGAAGAAAGTAGGGCTGAAGTTTGAGTTATTGGAGATGAAGTGACTGGTGATGAAGACGTCTTGAGTGACTCTGAAGTTGCAACCAGTGGTGTTGAAGATGATTTTACTTGTGTCACACTTGTGCTGCCAGGTGTCAAAGTTGCAAGCGTGGAAGTGGTTTGATGCGGAGACGAAGTCTCACTGACTAACGCTGATGTAGTCGGTTGCATTGAAGTTGTCTCTGTTGTTTGCAAGGTCTCAGTGACAGTGGCTGAAGTTGCAGTGCTTTGTGGTGAACTTGTGATTGTTGGCAAAGTTGAAGTGGCTGGTAATGAGCTTGACCCCACTGCTGAGGAAGTTTCTGAAACTGTGAATGAAGTGGTGCTGACTGTTGGCAAACTTTCAGTCAGGGTTACCTGACTTGAAGAAAGTGGGGCTGAAGTGTGAGTTATTGGAGATGAAGTGACTGGTGATGAAGACGTCTTGAGTGACTCTGAAGTTGCTACCAGTGGTGTTGAAGATGATTTTACTTGTGTCACACTTGTGCTGCCAGGTGTCAAAGTTGCAAGCGTGGAAGTGGTTTGATGCGGAGACGAAGTCTCACTGACTAACGCTGATGTAGTCGGTTGCACTGAAGTTGTCTCTGTTGTTTGCAAGGTCTCAGTGACAGGTGCTGAAGTTGCAGTTCTTTGTGGTGAACTTGTGATTGTTGGCAAAGTTGAAGTGGCTGGTAATGAGCTTGACCCCACTGCTGAGGAAGTTTCTGAAAGTGTGAATGAAGTGGTGCTGACTGTTGGCAAACTTTCAGTAAGGGTTACCTGACTTGAAGAAAGTGGGGCTGAAGTGTGAGTTATCGGAGATGGAGTGACTGGTGATGAAGACGTCTTGAGTGACTCTGAAGTTGCAACCAGTGGTGTTGAAGATGATTTTACTTGTGTCACACTTGTGCTGCCAGGTGTCAAAGTTGCAAGCGTGGAAGTGGTTTGATGCGGAGACGAAGTCTCACTGACTAACGCTGATGTAGTCGGTTGCACTGAAGTTGTCTCTGTTGTTTGCAAGGTCTCAGTGACAGGTGCTGAAGTTGCAGTGCTTTGTGGTGAACTTGTGATTGTTGGCAAAGTTGAAGTGGCTGGTAATGAGCTTGACCCCACTGCTGAGGAAGTTTCTGAAACTGTGAATGAAGTGGTGCTGACTGTTGGCAAACTTTCAGTAAGGGTTACCTGACTTGAAGAAAGTGGGGCTGAAGTGTGAGTTATTGGAGATGAAGTGACTGGTGATGAAGACGTCTTGAGTGACTCTGAAGTTGCAACCAGTGGTGTTGAAGATGATTTTACTTGTGTCACACTTGTGCTGCCAGGTGTCAAAGTTGCAAGCGTGGAAGTGGTTTGATGCGGAGACGAAGTCTCACTGACTAACGCTGATGTAGTCGGTTGCACTGAAGTTGTCTCTGTTGTTTGCAAGGTCTCAGTGACAGGTGCTGAAGTTGCAGTGCTTTGTGGTGAACTTGTGATTGTTGGCAAAGTTGAAGTGGCTGGTAATGAGCTTGACCCCACTGCTGAGGAAGTTTCTGAAAGTGTGAATGAAGTGGTGCTGACTGTTGGCAAACTTTCAGTCAGGGTTACCTGACTTGAAGAAAGTGGGGCTGAAGTGTGAGTTATTGGAGATGAAGTGACTGGTGATGAAGACGTCTTGAGTGACTCTGAAGTTGCTACCAGTGGTGTTGAAGATGATTTTACTTGTGTCACACTTGTGCTGCCAGGTGTCAAAGTTGCAAGCGTGGAAGTGGTTTGATGCGGAGACGAAGTCTCACTGACTAACGCTGATGTAGTCGGTTGCACTGAAGTTGTCTCTGTTGTTTGCAAGGTCTCAGTGACAGGTGCTGAAGTTGCAGTACTTTGTGGTGAACTTGTGATTGTTGGCAAAGTTGAAGTGGCTGGTAATGAGCTTGACCCCACTGCTGAGGAAGTTTCTGAAAGTGTGAATGAAGTGGTGCTGACTGTTGGCAAACTTTCAGTAAGGGTTACCTGACTTGAAGAAAGTGGGGCTGAAGTGTGAGTTATTGGAGATGAAGTGACTGGTGATGAAGACGTCTTGAGTGACTCTGAAGTTGCAACCAGTGGTGTTGAAGATGATTTTACTTGTGTCACACTTGTGCTGCCAGGTGTCAAAGTTGCAAGCGTGGAAGTGGTTTGATGCGGAGACGAAGTCTCACTGACTAACGTTGATGTAGTCGGTTGCACTGAAGTTGTCTCTGTTGTTTGCAAGGTCTCAGTGACAGGTGCTGAAGTTGCAGTGCTTTGTGGTGAACTTGTGATTGTTGGCAAAGTTGAAGTGGCTGGTAATGAGCTTGACCCCACTGCTGAGGAAGTTTCTGAAAGTGTGAATGAAGTGGTGCTGACTGTTGGCAAACTTTCAGTAAGGGTTACCTGACTTGAAGAAAGTAGGGCTGAAGTTTGAGTTATTGGAGATGAAGTGACTGGTGATGAAGACGTCTTGAGTGACTCTGAAGTTGCAACCAGTGGTGTTGAAGATGATTTTACTTGTGTCACACTTGTGCTGCCAGGTGTCAAAGTTGCAAGCGTGGAAGTGGTTTGATGCGGAGACGAAGTCTCACTGACTAACGCTGATGTAGTCGGTTGCACTGAAGTTGTCTCTGTTGTTTGCAAGGTCTCAGTGACAGGTGCTGAAGTTGCAGTGCTTTGTGGTGAACTTGTGATTGTTGGCAAAGTTGAAGTGGCTGGTAATGAGCTTGACCCCACTGCTGAGGAAGTTTCTGAAAGTGTGAATGAAGTGGTGCTGACTGTTGGCAAACTTTCAGTAAGTGTTACCTGACTTGAAGAAAGTGGGGCTGAAGTGTGAGTTATTGGAGATGAAGTGACTGGTGATGAAGACGTCTTGAGTGACTCTGAAGTTGCAACCAGTGGTGTTGAAGATGATTTTACTTGTGTCACACTTGTGCTGCCAGGTGTCAAAGTTGCAAGCGTGGAAGTGGTTTGATGCGGAGACGAAGTCTCACTGACTAACGCTGATGTAGTCGGTTGCACTGAAGTTGTCTCTGTTGTTTGCAAGGTCTCAGTGACAGGTGCTGAAGTTGCAGTGCTTTGTGGTGAACTTGTGATTGTTGGCAAAGTTGAAGTGGCTGGTAATGAGCTTGACCCCACTGCTGAGGAAGTTTCTGAAACTGTGAATGAAGTGGTGCTGACTGTTGGCAAACTTTCAGTCAGGGTTACCTGACTTGAAGAAAGTGGGGCTGAAGTGTGAGTTATTGGAGATGAAGTGACTGGTGATGAAGACGTCTTGAGTGACTCTGAAGTTGCAACCAGTGGTGTTGAAGATGATTTTACTTGTGTCACACTTGTGCTGCCAGGTGTCAAAGTTGCAAGCGTGGAAGTGGTTTGATGCGGAGACGAAGTCTCACTGACTAACGCTGATGTAGTCGGTTGCACTGAAGTTGTCTCTGTTGTTTGCAAGGTCTCAGTGACAGTGGCTGAAGTTGCAGTGCTTTGTGGTGAACTTGTGATTGTTGGCAAAGTTGAAGTGGCTGGTAATGAGCTTGACCCCACTGCTGAGGAAGTTTCTGAAACTGTGAATGAAGTGGTGCTGACTGTTGGCAAACTTTCAGTCAGGGTTACCTGACTTGAAGAAAGTGGGGCTGAAGTGTGAGTTATTGGAGATGAAGTGACTGGTGATGAAGACGTCTTGAGTGACTCTGAAGTTGCTACCAGTGGTGTTGAAGATGATTTTACTTGTGTCACACTTGTGCTGCCAGGTGTCAAAGTTGCAAGCGTGGAAGTGGTTTGATGCGGAGACGAAGTCTCACTGACTAACGCTGATGTAGTCGGTTGCACTGAAGTTGTCTCTGTTGTTTGCAAGGTCTCAGTGACAGGTGCTGAAGTTGCAGTGCTTTGTGGTGAACTTGTGATTGTTGGCAAAGTTGAAGTGGCTGGTAATGAGCTTGACCCCACTGCTGAGGAAGTTTCTGAAACTGTGAATGAAGTGGTGCTGACTGTTGGCAAACTTTCAGTAAGGGTTACCTGACTTGAAGAAAGTGGGGCTGAAGTGTGAGTTATTGGAGATGAAGTGACTGGTGATGAAGACGTCTTGAGTGACTCTGAAGTTGCAACCAGTGGTGTTGAAGATGATTTTACTTGTGTCACACTTGTGCTGCCAGGTGTCAAAGTTGCAAGCGTGGAAGTGGTTTGATGCGGAGACGAAGTCTCACTGACTAACGCTGATGTAGTCGGTTGCACTAAAGTTGTCTCTGTTGTTTGCAAGGTCTCAGTGACAGGTGCTGAAGTTGCAGTGCTTTGTGGTGAACTTGTGATTGTTGGCAAAGTTGAAGTGGCTGGTAATGAGCTTGACCCCACTGCTGAGGAAGTTTCTGAAAGTGTGAATGAAGTGGTGCTGACTGTTGGCAAACTTTCAGTCAGGGTTACCTGACTTGAAGAAAGTGGGGCTGAAGTGTGAGTTATTGGAGATGAAGTGACTGGTGATGAAGACGTCTTGAGTGACTCTGAAGTTGCTACCAGTGGTGTTGAAGATGATTTTACTTGTGTCACACTTGTGCTGCCAGGTGTCAAAGTTGCAAGCGTGGAAGTGGTTTGATGCGGAGACGAAGTCTCACTGACTAACGCTGATGTAGTCGGTTGCACTGAAGTTGTCTCTGTTGTTTGCAAGGTCTCAGTGACAGGTGCTGAAGTTGCAGTACTTTGTGGTGAACTTGTGATTGTTGGCAAAGTTGAAGTGGCTGGTAATGAGCTTGACCCCACTGCTGAGGAAGTTTCTGAAAGTGTGAATGAAGTGGTGCTGACTGTTGGCAAACTTTCAGTAAGGGTTACCTGACTTGAAGAAAGTGGGGCTGAAGTGTGAGTTATTGGAGATGAAGTGACTGGTGATGAAGACGTCTTGAGTGACTCTGAAGTTGCAACCAGTGGTGTTGAAGATGATTTTACTTGTGTCACACTTGTGCTGCCAGGTGTCAAAGTTGCAAGCGTGGAAGTGGTTTGATGCGGAGACGAAGTCTCACTGACTAACGTTGATGTAGTCGGTTGCACTGAAGTTGTCTCTGTTGTTTGCAAGGTCTCAGTGACAGGTGCTGAAGTTGCAGTGCTTTGTGGTGAACTTGTGATTGTTGGCAAAGTTGAAGTGGCTGGTAATGAGCTTGACCCCACTGCTGAGGAAGTTTCTGAAAGTGTGAATGAAGTGGTGCTGACTGTTGGCAAACTTTCAGTAAGGGTTACCTGACTTGAAGAAAGTAGGGCTGAAGTTTGAGTTATTGGAGATGAAGTGACTGGTGATGAAGACGTCTTGAGTGACTCTGAAGTTGCAACCAGTGGTGTTGAAGATGATTTTACTTGTGTCACACTTGTGCTGCCAGGTGTCAAAGTTGCAAGCGTGGAAGTGGTTTGATGCGGAGACGAAGTCTCACTGACTAACGCTGATGTAGTCGGTTGCACTGAAGTTGTCTCTGTTGTTTGCAAGGTCTCAGTGACAGGTGCTGAAGTTGCAGTGCTTTGTGGTGAACTTGTGATTGTTGGCAAAGTTGAAGTGGCTGGTAATGAGCTTGACCCCACTGCTGAGGAAGTTTCTGAAAGTGTGAATGAAGTGGTGCTGACTGTTGGCAAACTTTCAGTAAGTGTTACCTGACTTGAAGAAAGTGGGGCTGAAGTGTGAGTTATTGGAGATGAAGTGACTGGTGATGAAGACGTCTTGAGTGACTCTGAAGTTGCAACCAGTGGTGTTGAAGATGATTTTACTTGTGTCACACTTGTGCTGCCAGGTGTCAAAGTTGCAAGCGTGGAAGTGGTTTGATGCGGAGACGAAGTCTCACTGACTAACGCTGATGTAGTCGGTTGCACTGAAGTTGTCTCTGTTGTTTGCAAGGTCTCAGTGACAGGTGCTGAAGTTGCAGTGCTTTGTGGTGAACTTGTGATTGTTGGCAAAGTTGAAGTGGCTGGTAATGAGCTTGACCCCACTGCTGAGGAAGTTTCTGAAACTGTGAATGAAGTGGTGCTGACTGTTGGCAAACTTTCAGTCAGGGTTACCTGACTTGAAGAAAGTGGGGCTGAAGTGTGAGTTATTGGAGATGAAGTGACTGGTGATGAAGACGTCTTGAGTGACTCTGAAGTTGCAACCAGTGGTGTTGAAGATGATTTTACTTGTGTCACACTTGTGCTGCCAGGTGTCAAAGTTGCAAGCGTGGAAGTGGTTTGATGCGGAGACGAAGTCTCACTGACTAACGCTGATGTAGTCGGTTGCACTGAAGTTGTCTCTGTTGTTTGCAAGGTCTCAGTGACAGGTGCTGAAGTTGCAGTGCTTTGTGGTGAACTTGTGATTGTTGGCAAAGTTGAAGTGGCTGGTAATGAGCTTGACCCCACTGCTGAGGAAGTTTCTGAAAGTGTGAATGAAGTGGTGCTGACTGTTGGCAAACTTTCAGTAAGTGTTACCTGACTTGAAGAAAGTGGGGCTGAAGTGTGAGTTATTGGAGATGAAGTGACTGGTGATGAAGACGTCTTGAGTGACTCTGAAGTTGCAACCAGTGGTGTTGAAGATGATTTTACTTGTGTCACACTTGTGCTGCCAGGTGTCAAAGTTGCAAGCGTGGAAGTGGTTTGATGCGGAGACGAAGTCTCACTGACTAACGCTGATGTAGTCGGTTGCACTGAAGTTGTCTCTGTTGTTTGCAAGGTCTCAGTGACAGGTGCTGAAGTTGCAGTGCTTTGTGGTGAACTTGTGATTGTTGGCAAAGTTGAAGTGGCTGCTAATGAGCTTGACCCCACTGCTGAGGAAGTTTCTGAAAGTGTGAATGAAGTGGTGCTGACTGTTGGCAAACTTTCAGTAAGGGTTACCTGACTTGAAGAAAGTGGGGCTGAAGTGTGAGTTATTGGAGATGAAGTGACTGGTGATGAAGATGTCTTGAGTGACTCTGAAGTTGCAACCAGTGGTGTTGAAGATGATTGTACTTGTGTCACACTTGTGCTGCCAGGTGTCAAAGTTGCAAGCGTGGAAGTGGTTTGATGCGGAGACGAAGTCTCACTGACTAACGCTGATGTAGTCGGTTGCACTGAAGTTGTCTCTGTTGTTTGCAAGGTCTCAGTGACAGTGGCTGAAGTTGCAGTGCTTTGTGGTGAACTTGTGATTGTTGGCAAAGTTGAAGTGGCTGGTAATGAGCTTGACCCCACTGCTGAGGAAGTTTCTGAAACTGTGAATGAAGTGGTGCTGACTGTTGGCAAACTTTCAGTCAGGGTTACCTGACTTGAAGAAAGTGGGGCTGAAGTGTGAGTTATTGGAGATGAAGTGACTGGTGATGAAGACGTCTTGAGTGACTCTGAAGTTGCTACCAGTGGTGTTGAAGATGATTTTACTTGTGTCACACTTGTGCTGCCAGGTGTCAAAGTTGCAAGCGTGGAAGTGGTTTGATGCGGAGACGAAGTCTCACTGACTAACGCTGATGTAGTCGGTTGCACTGAAGTTGTCTCTGTTGTTTGCAAGGTCTCAGTGACAGTGGCTGAAGTTGCAGTGCTTTGTGGTGAACTTGTGATTGTTGGCAAAGTTGAAGTGGCTGGTAATGAGCTTGACCCCACTGCTGAGGAAGTTTCTGAAAGTGTGAATGAAGTGGTGCTGACTGTTGGCAAACTTTCAGTAAGGGTTACCTGACTTGAAGAAAGTGGGGCTGAAGTGTGAGTTATTGGAGATGAAGTGACTGGTGATGAAGACGTCTTGAGTGACTCTGAAGTTGCAACCAGTGGTGTTGAAGATGATTTTACTTGTGTCACACTTGTGCTGCCAGGTGTCAAAGTTGCAAGCGTGGAAGTGGTTTGATGCGGAGACGAAGACTCACTGACTAACGCTGATGTAGTCGGTTGCACTGAAGTTGTCTCTGTTGTTTGCAAGGTCTCAGTGACAGGTGCTGAAGTTGCAGTGCTTTGTGGTGAACTTGTGATTGTTGGCAAAGTTGAAGTGGCTGGTAATGAGCTTGACCCCACTGCTGAGGAAGTTTCTGAAAGTGTGAATGAAGTGGTGCTGACTGTTGGCAAACTTTCAGTAAGTGTTACCTGACTTGAAGAAAGTGGGGCTGAAGTGTGAGTTATTGGAGATGAAGTGACTGGTGATGAAGACGTCTTGAGTGACTCTGAAGTTGCAACCAGTGGTGTTGAAGATGATTTTACTTGTGTCACACTTGTGCTGCCAGGTGTCAAAGTTGCAAGCGTGGAAGTGGTTTGATGCGGAGACGAAGTCTCACTGACTAACGCTGATGTAGTCGGTTGCACTGAAGTTGTCTCTGTTGTTTGCAAGGTCTCAGTGACAGTGGCTGAAGTTGCAGTGCTTTGTGGTGAACTTGTGATTGTTGGCAAAGTTGAAGTGGCTGGTAATGAGCTTGACCCCACTGCTGAGGAAGTTTCTGAAAGTGTGAATGAAGTGGTGCTGACTGTCGGCAAACTTTCAGTCAGGGTTACCTGACTTGAAGAAAGTGGGGCTGAAGTGTGAGTTATTGGAGATGAAGTGACTGGTGATGAAGACGTCTTGAGTGACTCTGAAGTTGCAACCAGTGGTGTTGAAGATGATTTTACTTGTGTCACACTTGTGCTGCCAGGTGTCAAAGTTGCAAGCGTGGAAGTGGTTTGATGCGGAGACGAAGTCTCACTGACTAACGTTGATGTAGACGGTTGCAGTGAAGTTGTCTCTGTTGTTTGCAAGGTCTCAGTGACAGGTGCTGAAGTTGCAGTGCTTTGTGGTGAACTTGTGATTGTTGGCAAAGTTGAAGTGGCTGGTAATGAGCTTGACCCCACTGCTGAGGAAGTTTCTGAAAGTGTGAATGAAGTGGTGCTGACTGTTGGCAAACTTTCAGTAAGGGTTACCTGACTTGAAGAAAGTAGGGCTGAAGTTTGAGTTATTGGAGAAGAAGTGACTGGTGATGAAGACGTCTTGAGTGACTCTGAAGTTGCAACCAGTGGTGTTGAAGATGATTTTACTTGTGTCACACTTGTGCTGCCAGGTGTCAAAGTTGCAAGCGTGGAAGTGGTTTGATGCGGAGACGAAGTCTCACTGACTAACGCTGATGTAGTCGGTTGCACTGAAGTTGTCTCTGTTGTTTGCAAGGTCTCAGTGACAGGTGCTGAAGTTGCAGTGCTTTGTGGTGAACTTGTGATTGTTGGCAAAGTTGAAGTGGCTGGTAATGAGCTTGACCCCACTGCTGAGGAAGTTTCTGAAAGTGTGAATGAAGTGGTGCTGACTGTTGGCAAACTTTCAGTAAGTGTTACCTGACTTGAAGAAAGTGGGGCTGAAGTGTGAGTTATTGGAGATGAAGTGACTGGTGATGAAGACGTCTTGAGTGACTCTGAAGTTGCAACCAGTGGTGTTGAAGATGATTTTACTTGTGTCACACTTGTGCTGCCAGGTGTCAAAGTTGCAAGCGTGGAAGTGGTTTGATGCGGAGACGAAGTCTCACTGACTAACGCTGATGTAGTCGGTTGCACTGAAGTTGTCTCTGTTGTTTGCAAGGTCTCAGTGACAGGTGCTGAAGTTGCAGTGCTTTGTGGTGAACTTGTGATTGTTGGCAAAGTTGAAGTGGCTGCTAATGAGCTTGACCCCACTGCTGAGGAAGTTTCTGAAACTGTGAATGAAGTGGTGCTGACTGTTGGCAAACTTTCAGTCAGGGTTACCTGACTTGAAGAAAGTGGGGCTGAAGTGTGAGTTATTGGAGATGAAGTGACTGGTGATGAAGACGTCTTGAGTGACTCTGAAGTTGCAACCAGTGGTGTTGAAGATGATTTTACTTGTGTCACACTTGTGCTGCCAGGTGTCAAAGTTGCAAGCGTGGAAGTGGTTTGATGCGGAGACGAAGTCTCACTGACTAACGCTGATGTAGTCGGTTGCACTGAAGTTGTCTCTGTTGTTTGCAAGGTCTCAGTGACAGGTGCTGAAGTTGCAGTGCTTTGTGGTGAACTTGTGATTGTTGGCAAAGTTGAAGTGGCTGGTAATGAGCTTGACCCCACTGCTGAGGAAGTTTCTGAAAGTGTGAATGAAGTGGTGCTGACTGTTGGCAAACTTTCAGTCAGGGTTACCTGACTTGAAGAAAGTGGGGCTGAAGTGTGAGTTATTGGAGATGAAGTGACTGGTGATGAAGTCGTCTTGAGTGACACTGAAGTTGCAACCAGTGGTGTTGAAGATGATTTTACTTGTGTCACACTTGTGCTGCCAGGTGTCAAAGTTGCAAGCGTGGAAGTGGTTTGATGCGGAGACGAAGTCTCACTGACTAACGCTGATGTAGTCGGTTGCACTGAAGTTGTCTCTGTTGTTTGCAAGGTCTCAGTGACAGGTGCTGAAGTTGCAGTGCTTTGTGGTGAACTTGTGATTGTTGGCAAAGTTGAAGTGGCTGCTAATGAGCTTGACCCCACTGCTGAGGAAGTTTCTGAAAGTGTGAATGAAGTGGTGCTGACTGTTGGCAAACTTTCAGTCAGGGTTACCTGACTTGAAGAAAGTGGGGCTGAAGTGTGAGTTATTGGAGATGAAGTGACTGGTGATGAAGATGTCTTGAGTGACTCTGAAGTTGCAACCAGTGGTGTTGAAGATGATTGTACTTGTGTCACACTTGTGCTGCCAGGTGTCAAAGTTGCAAGCGTGGAAGTGGTTTGATGCGGAGACGAAGTCTCACTGACTAACGCTGATGTAGTCGGTTGCACTGAAGTTGTCTCTGTTGTTTGCAAGGTCTCAGTGACAGTGGCTGAAGTTGCAGTGCTTTGTGGTGAACTTGTGATTGTTGGCAAAGTTGAAGTGGCTGGTAATGAGCTTGACCCCACTGCTGAGGAAGTTTCTGAAAGTGTGAATGAAGTGGTGCTGACTGTTGGCAAACTTTCAGTCAGGGTTACCTGACTTGAAGAAAGTGGGGCTGAAGTGTGAGTTATTGGAGATGAAGTGACTGGTGATGAAGACGTCTTGAGTGACTCTGAAGTTGCAACCAGTGGTGTTGAAGATGATTTTACTTGTGTCACACTTGTGCTGCCAGGTGTCAAAGTTGCAAGCGTGGAAGTGGTTTGATGCGGAGACGAAGTCTCACTGACTAACGCTGATGTAGTCGGTTGCACTGAAGTTGTCTCTGTTGTTTGCAAGGTCTCAGTGACAGTGGCTGAAGTTGCAGTGCTTTGTGGTGAACTTGTGATTGTTGGCAAAGTTGAAGTGGCTGGTAATGAGCTTGACCCCACTGCTGAGGAAGTTTCTGAAAGTGTGAATGAAGTGGTGCTGACTGTTGGCAAACTTTCAGTAAGGGTTACCTGACTTGAAGAAAGTGGGGCTGAAGTGTGAGTTATTGGAGATGAAGTGACTGGTGATGAAGACGTCTTGAGTGACTCTGAAGTTGCAACCAGTGGTGTTGAAGATGATTTTACTTGTGTCACACTTGTGCTGCCAGGTGTCAAAGTTGCAAGCGTGGAAGTGGTTTGATGCGGAGACGAAGTCTCACTGACTAACGCTGATGTAGTCGGTTGCACTGAAGTTGTCTCTGTTGTTTGCAAGGTCTCAGTGACAGGTGCTGAAGTTGCAGTGCTTTGTGGTGAACTTGTGATTGTTGGCAAAGTTGAAGTGGCTGGTAATGAGCTTGACCCCACTGCTGAGGAAGTTTCTGAATGTGTGAATGAAGTGGTGCTGACTGTTGGCAAACTTTCAGTAAGGGTTACCTGACTTGAAGAAAGTGGGGCTGAAGTGTGAGTTATTGGAGATGAAGTGACTGGTGATGAAGACGTCTTGAGTGACTCTGAAGTTGCAACCAGTGGTGTTGAAGATGATTGTACTTGTGTCACACTTGTCCTGCCAGGTGTCAAAGTTGCAAGCGTGGAAGTGGTTTGATGCGGAGACGAAGTCTCACTGACTAACGCTGATGTAGTCGGTTGCACTGAAGTTGTCTCTGTTGTTTGCAAGGTCTCAGTGACAGTGGCTGAAGTTGCAGTGCTTTGTGGTGAACTTGTGATTGTTGGCAAAGTTGAAGTGGCTGCTAATGAGCTTGACCCCACTGCTGAGGAAGTTTCTGAAACTGTGAATGAAGTGGTGCTGACTGTTGGCAAACTTTCAGTCAGGGTTACCTGACTTGAAGAAAGTGGGGCTGAAGTGTGAGTTATTGGAGATGAAGTGACTGGTGATGAAGACGTCTTGAGTGACTCTGAAGTTGCAACCAGTGGTGTTGAAGATGATTTTACTTGTGTCACACTTGTGCTGCCAGGTGTCAAAGTTGCAAGCGTGGAAGTGGTTTGATGCGGAGACGAAGTCTCACTGACTAACGCTGATGTAGTCGGTTGCACTGAAGTTGTCTCTGTTGTTTGCAAGGTCTCAGTGACAGGTGCTGAAGTTGCAGTGCTTTGTGGTGAACTTGTGATTGTTGGCAAAGTTGAAGTGGCTGGTAATGAGCTTGACCCCACTGCTGAGGAAGTTTCTGAAAGTGTGAATGAAGTGGTGCTGACTGTTGGCAAACTTTCAGTCAGGGTTACCTGACTTGAAGAAAGTGGGGCTGAAGTGTGAGTTATTGGAGATGAAGTGACTGGTGATGAAGACGTCTTGAGTGACTCTGAAGTTGCAACCAGTGGTGTTGAAGATGATTTTACTTGTGTCACACTTGTGCTGCCAGGTGTCAAAGTTGCAAGCGTGGAAGTGGTTTGATGCGGAGACGAAGTCTCACTGACTAACGTTGATGTAGTCGGTTGCACTGAAGTTGTCTCTGTTGTTTGCAAGGTCTCTGTGACAGGTGCTGAAGTTGCAGTACTTTGTGGTGAACTTGTGATTGTTGGCAAAGTTGAAGTGGCTGCTAATGAGCTTGACCCCACTGCTGAGGAAGTTTCTGAAACTGTGAATGAAGTGGTGCTGACTGTTGGCAAACTTTCAGTAAGGGTTACCTGACTTGAAGAAAGTGGGGCTGAAGTGTGAGTTATTGGAGATGAAGTGACTGGTGATGAAGACGTCTTGAGTGACTCTGAAGTTGCAACCAGTGGTGTTGAAGATGATTTTACTTGTGTCACACTTGTGCTGCCAGGTTTCAAAGTTGCAAGCGTGGAAGTGGTTTGATGCGGAGACGAAGTCTCACTGACTAACGCTGATGTAGTCGGTTGCACTGAAGTTGTCTCTGTTGTTTGCAAGGTCTCAGTGACAGGTGCTGAAGTTGCAGTGCTTTGTGGTGAACTTGTGATTGTTGGCAAAGTTGAAGTGGCTGGTAATGAGCTTGACCCCACTGCTGAGGAAGTTTCTGAATGTGTGAATGAAGTGGTGCTGACTGTTGGCAAACTTTCAGTAAGGGTTACCTGACTTGAAGAAAGTGGGGATGAAGTGTGAGTTATTGGAGATGAAGTGACTGGTGATGAAGACGTCTTGAGTGACTCTGAAGTTGCAACCAGTGGTGTTGAAGATGATTGTACTTGTGTCACACTTGTCCTGCCAGGTGTCAAAGTTGCAAGCGTGGAAGTGGTTTGATGCGGAGACGAAGTCTCACTGACTAACGCTGATGTAGTCGGTTGCACTGAAGTTGTCTCTGTTGTTTGCAAGGTCTCAGTGACAGGTGCTGAAGTTGCAGTGCTTTGTGGTGAACTTGTGATTGTTGGCAAAGTTGAAGTGGCTGCTAATGAGCTTGACCCCACTGCTGAGGAAGTTTCTGAAACTGTGAATGAAGTGGTGCTGACTGTTGGCAAACTTTCAGTCAGGGTTACCTGACTTGAAGAAAGTGGGGCTGAAGTGTGAGTTATTGGAGATGAAGTGACTGGTGATGAAGACGTCTTGAGTGACTCTGAAGTTGCAACCAGTGGTGTTGAAGATGATTTTACTTGTGTCACACTTGTGCTGCCAGGTGTCAAAGTTGCAAGCGTGGAAGTGGTTTGATGCGGAGACGAAGTCTCACTGACTAACGCTGATGTAGTCGGTTGCACTGAAGTTGTCTCTGTTGTTTGCAAGGTCTCAGTGACAGGTGCTGAAGTTGCAGTGCTTTGTGGTGAACTTGTGATTGTTGGCAAAGTTGAAGTGGCTGGTAATGAGCTTGACCCCACTGCTGAGGAAGTTTCTGAAAGTGTGAATGAAGTGGTGCTGACTGTTGGCAAACTTTCAGTCAGGGTTACCTGACTTGAAGAAAGTGGGGCTGAAGTGTGAGTTATTGGAGATGAAGTGACTGGTGATGAAGACGTCTTGAGTGACTCTGAAGTTGCAACCAGTGGTGTTGAAGATGATTTTACTTGTGTCACACTTGTGCTGCCAGGTGTCAAAGTTGCAAGCGTGGAAGTGGTTTGATGCGGAGACGAAGTCTCACTGACTAACGTTGATGTAGTCGGTTGCACTGAAGTTGTCTCTGTTGTTTGCAAGGTCTCTGTGACAGGTGCTGAAGTTGCAGTGCTTTGTGGTGAACTTGTGATTGTTGGCAAAGTTGAAGTGGCTGGTAATGAGCTTGACCCCACTGCTGAGGAAGTTTCTGAAAGTGTGAATGAAGTGGTGCTGACTGTTGGCAAACTTTCAGTCAGGGTTACCTGACTTGAAGAAAGTGGGGCTGAAGTGTGAGTTATTGGAGATGAAGTGACTGGTGATGAAGACGTCTTGAGTGACTCTGAAGTTGCATCCAGTGGTGTTGAAGATGATTTTACTTGTGTCACACTTGTGCTGCCAGGTGTCAAAGTTGCAAGCGTGGAAGTGGTTTGATGCGGAGACGAAGTCTCACTGACTAACGTTGATGTAGTCGGTTGCACTGAAGTTGTCTCTGTTGTTTGCAAGGTCTCTGTGACAGGTGCTGAAGTTGCAGTACTTTGTGGTGAACTTGTGATTGTTGGCAAAGTTGAAGTGGCTGCTAATGAGCTTGACCCCACTGCTGAGGAAGTTTCTGAAACTGTGAATGAAGTGGTGCTGACTGTTGGCAAACTTTCAGTAAGGGTTACCTGACTTGAAGAAAGTGGGGCTGAAGTGTGAGTTATTGGAGATGAAGTGACTGGTGATGAAGACGTCTTGAGTGACTCTGAAGTTGCAACCAGTGGTGTTGAAGATGATTTTACTTGTGTCACACTTGTGCTGCCAGGTTTCAAAGTTGCAAGCGTGGAAGTGGTTTGATGCGGAGACGAAGTCTCACTGACTAACGCTGATGTAGTCGGTTGCACTGAAGTTGTCTCTGTTGTTTGCAAGGTCTCAGTGACAGGTGCTGAAGTTGCAGTGCTTTGTGGTGAACTTGTGATTGTTGGCAAAGTTGAAGTGGCTGGTAATGAGCTTGACCCCACTGCTGAGGAAGTTTCTGAATGTGTGAATGAAGTGGTGCTGACTGTTGGCAAACTTTCAGTAAGGGTTACCTGACTTGAAGAAAGTGGGGATGAAGTGTGAGTTATTGGAGATGAAGTGACTGGTGATGAAGACGTCTTGAGTGACTCTGAAGTTGCAACCAGTGGTGTTGAAGATGATTGTACTTGTGTCACACTTGTCCTGCCAGGTGTCAAAGTTGCAAGCGTGGAAGTGGTTTGATGCGGAGACGAAGTCTCACTGACTAACGCTGATGTAGTCGGTTGCACTGAAGTTGTCTCTGTTGTTTGCAAGGTCTCAGTGACAGTGGCTGAAGTTGCAGTGCTTTGTGGTGAACTTGTGATTGTTGGCAAAGTTGAAGTGGCTGCTAATGAGCTTGACCCCACTGCTGAGGAAGTTTCTGAAACTGTGAATGAAGTGGTGCTGACTGTTGGCAAACTTTCAGTCAGGGTTACCTGACTTGAAGAAAGTGGGGCTGAAGTGTGAGTTATTGGAGATGAAGTGACTGGTGATGAAGACGTCTTGAGTGACTCTGAAGTTGCAACCAGTTGTGTTGAAGATGATTTTACTTGTGTCACACTTGTGCTGCCAGGTGTCAAAGTTGCAAGCGTGGAAGTGGTTTGATGCGGAGACGAAGTCTCACTGACTAACGCTGATGTAGTCGGTTGCACTGAAGTTGTCTCTGTTGTTTGCAAGGTCTCAGTGACAGGTGCTGAAGTTGCAGTGCTTTGTGGTGAACTTGTGATTGTTGGCAAAGTGGAAGTGGCTGGTAATGAGCTTGACCCCACTGCTGAGGAAGTTTCTGAAAGTGTGAATGAAGTGGTGCTGACTGTTGGCAAACTTTCAGTAAGGGTTACCTGACTTGAAGAAAGTGGGGCTGAAGTGTGAGTTATTGGAGATGAAGTGACTGGTGATGAAGACGTCTTGAGTGACTCTGAAGTTGCAACCAGTGGTGTTGAAGATGATTTTACTTGTGTCACACTTGTGCTGCCAGGTGTCAAAGTTGCAAGCGTGGAAGTGGTTTGATGCGGAGACGAAGTCTCACTGACTAACGTTGATGTAGTCGGTTGCACTGAAGTTGTCTCTGTTGTTTGCAAGGTCTCAGTGACAGGTGCTGAAGTTGCAGTGCTTTGTGGTGAACTTGTGATTGTTGGCAAAGTTGGAAGTGGCTGGTAATGAGCTTGACCCCACTGCTGAGGAAGTTTCTGAAAGTGTGAATGAAGTGGTGCTGACTGTCGGCAAACTTTCAGTAAGGGTTACCTGACTTGAAGAAAGTGGGGCTGAAGTGTGAGTTATTGGAGATGAAGTGACTGGTGATGAAGACGTCTTGAGTGACTCTGAAGTTGCAACCAGTGGTGTTGAAGATGATTTTACTTGTGTCACACTTGTGCTGCCAGGTGTCAAAGTTGCAAGCGTGGAAGTGGTTTGATGCGGAGACGAAGTCTCACTGACTAACGCTGATGTAGTCGGTTGCACTGAAGTTGTCTCTGTTGTTTGCAAGGTCTCTGTGACAGGTGCTGAAGTTGCAGTGCTTTGTGGTGAACTTGTGATTGTTGGCAAAGTGGAAGTGGCTGGTAATGAGCTTGACCCCACTGCTGAGGAAGTTTCTGAAAGTGTGAATGAAGTGGTGCTGACTGTTGGCAAACTTTCAGTAAGGGTTACCTGACTTGAAGAAAGTGGGGCTGAAGTGTGAGTTATTGGAGATGAAGTGACTGGTGATGAAGACGTCTTGAGTGACTCTGAAGTTGCAACCAGTGGTGTTGAAGATGATTTTACTTGTGTCACACTTGTGCTGCCAGGTGTCAAAGTTGCAAGCGTGGAAGTGGTTTGATGCGGAGACGAAGTCTCACTGACTAACGTTGATGTAGTCGGTTGCACTGAAGTTGTCTCTGTTGTTTGCAAGGTCTCAGTGACAGGTGCTGAAGTTGCAGTGCTTTGTGGTGAACTTGTGATTGTTGGCAAAGTTGAAGTGGCTGGTAATGAGCTTGACCCCACTGCTGAGGAAGTTTCTGAAAGTGTGAATGAAGTGGTGCTGACTGTCGGCAAACTTTCAGTAAGGGTTACCTGACTTGAAGAAAGTGGGGCTGAAGTGTGAGTTATTGGAGATGAAGTGACTGGTGATGAAGACGTCTTGAGTGACTCTGAAGTTGCAACCAGTGGTGTTGAAGATGATTTTACTTGTGTCACACTTGTGCTGCCAGGTGTCAAAGTTGCAAGCGTGGAAGTGGTTTGATGCGGAGACGAAGTCTCACTGACTAACGCTGATGTAGTCGGTTGCACTGAAGTTGTCTCTGTTGTTTGCAAGGTCTCAGTGACAGGTGCTGAAGTTGCAGTGCTTTGTGGTGAACTTGTGATTGTTGGCAAAGTTGAAGTGGCTGGTAATGAGCTTGACCCCACTGGCTGAGGAAGTTTCTGAAAGTGTGAATGAAGTGGTGCTGACTGTTGGCAAACTTTCAGTCAGGGTTACCTGACTTGAAGAAAGTGGGGCTGAAGTGTGAGTTATTGGAGATGAAGTGACTGGTGATGAAGACGTCTTGAGTGACTCTGAAGTTGCAACCAGTGGTGTTGAAGATGATTTTACTTGTGTCACACTTGTGCTGCCAGGTGTCAAAGTTGCAAGCGTGGAAGTGGTTTGATGCGGAGACGAAGTCTCACTGACTAACGTTGATGTAGTCGGTTGCACTGAAGTTGTCTCTGTTGTTTGCAAGGTCTCTGTGACAGGTGCTGAAGTTGCAGTACTTTGTGGTGAACTTGTGATTGTTGGCAAAGTTGAAGTGGCTGCTAATGAGCTTGACCCCACTGCTGAGGAAGTTTCTGAAACTGTGAATGAAGTGGTGCTGACTGTTGGCAAACTTTCAGTCAGGGTTACCTGACTTGAAGAAAGTGGGGCTGAAGTGTGAGTTATTGGAGATGAAGTGACTGGTGATGAAGACGTCTTGAGTGACTCTGAAGTTGCAACCAGTTGTGTTGAAGATGATTTTACTTGTGTCACACTTGTGCTGCCAGGTGTCAAAGTTGCAAGCGTGGAAGTGGTTTGATGCGGAGACGAAGTCTCACTGACTAACGCTGATGTAGTCGGTTGCACTGAAGTTGTCTCTGTTGTTTGCAAGGTCTCAGTGACAGGTGCTGAAGTTGCAGTGCTTTGTGGTGAACTTGTGATTGTTGGCAAAGTGGAAGTGGCTGGTAATGAGCTTGACCCCACTGCTGAGGAAGTTTCTGAAAGTGTGAATGAAGTGGTGCTGACTGTTGGCAAACTTTCAGTAAGGGTTACCTGACTTGAAGAAAGTGGGGCTGAAGTGTGAGTTATTGGAGATGAAGTGACTGGTGATGAAGACGTCTTGAGTGACTCTGAAGTTGCAACCAGTGGTGTTGAAGATGATTTTACTTGTGTCACACTTGTGCTGCCAGGTGTCAAAGTTGCAAGCGTGGAAGTGGTTTGATGCGGAGACGAAGTCTCACTGACTAACGCTGATGTAGTCGGTTGCACTGAAGTTGTCTCTGTTGTTTGCAAGGTCTCAGTGACAGGTGCTGAAGTTGCAGTGCTTTGTGGTGAACTTGTGATTGTTGGCAAAGTTGAAGTGGCTGGTAATGAGCTTGACCCCACTGCTGAGGAAGTTTCTGAAAGTGTGAATGAAGTGGTGCTGACTGTCGGCAAACTTTCAGTAAGGGTTACCTGACTTGAAGAAAGTAGGGCTGAAGTTTGAGTTATTGGAGATGAAGTGACTGGTGATGAAGACGTCTTGAGTGACTCTGAAGTTGCAACCAGTGGTGTTGAAGATGATTTTACTTGTGTCACACTTGTGCTGCCAGGTGTCAAAGTTGCAAGCGTGGAAGTGGTTTGATGCGGAGACGAAGTCTCACTGACTAACGCTGATGTAGTCGGTTGCACTGAAGTTGTCTCTGTTGTTTGCAAGGTCTCAGTGACAGGTGCTGAAGTTGCAGTGCTTTGTGGTGAACTTGTGATTGTTGGCAAAGTTGAAGTGGCTGCTAATGAGCTTGACCCCACTGCTGAGGAAGTTTCTGAAACTGTGAATGAAGTGGTGCTGACTGTTGGCAAACTTTCAGTCAGGGTTACCTGACTTGAAGAAAGTGGGGCTGAAGTGTGAGTTATTGGAGATGAAGTGACTGGTGATGAAGACGTCTTGAGTGACTCTGAAGTTGCAACCAGTGGTGTTGAAGATGATTTTACTTGTGTCACACTTGTGCTGCCAGGTGTCAAAGTTGCAAGCGTGGAAGTGGTTTGATGCGGAGACGAAGTCTCACTGACTAACGTTGATGTAGTCGGTTGCACTGAAGTTGTCTCTGTTGTTTGCAAGGTCTCTGTGACAGGTGCTGAAGTTGCAGTGCTTTGTGGTGAACTTGTGATTGTTGGCAAAGTTGAAGTGGCTGGTAATGAGCTTGACCCCACTGCTGAGGAAGTTTCTGAAAGTGTGAATGAAGTGGTGCTGACTGTTGGCAAACTTTCAGTCAGGGTTACCTGACTTGAAGAAAGTGGGGCTGAAGTGTGAGTTATTGGAGATGAAGTGACTGGTGATGAAGACGTCTTGAGTGACTCTGAAGTTGCAACCAGTGGTGTTGAAGATGATTTTACTTGTGTCACACTTGTGCTGCCAGGTGTCAAAGTTGCAAGCGTGGAAGTGGTTTGATGCGGAGACGAAGTCTCACTGACTAACGCTGATGTAGTCGGTTGCACTGAAGTTGTCTCTGTTGTTTGCAAGGTCTCAGTGACAGGTGCTGAAGTTGCAGTGCTTTGTGGTGAACTTGTGATTGTTGGCAAAGTTGAAGTGGCTGGTAATGAGCTTGACCCCACTGCTGAGGAAGTTTCTGAAAGTGTGAATGAAGTGGTGCTGACTGTCGGCAAACTTTCAGTAAGGGTTACCTGACTTGAAGAAAGTAGGGCTGAAGTTTGAGTTATTGGAGATGAAGTGACTGGTGATGAAGACGTCTTGAGTGACTCTGAAGTTGCAACCAGTGGTGTTGAAGATGATTTTACTTGTGTCACACTTGTGCTGCCAGGTGTCAAAGTTGCAAGCGTGGAAGTGGTTTGATGCGGAGACGAAGTCTCACTGACTAACGCTGATGTAGTCGGTTGCACTGAAGTTGTCTCTGTTGTTTGCAAGGTCTCAGTGACAGGTGCTGAAGTTGCAGTGCTTTGTGGTGAACTTGTGATTGTTGGCAAAGTTGAAGTGGCTGCTAATGAGCTTGACCCCACTGCTGAGGAAGTTTCTGAAACTGTGAATGAAGTGGTGCTGACTGTTGGCAAACTTTCAGTAAGGGTTACCTGACTTGAAGAAAGTGGGGCTGAAGTGTGAGTTATTGGAGATGAAGTGACTGGTGATGAAGACGTCTTGAGTGACTCTGAAGTTGCAACCAGTGGTGTTGAAGATGATTTTACTTGTGTCACACTTGTGCTGCCAGGTGTCAAAGTTGCAAGCGTGGAAGTGGTTTGATGCGGAGACGAAGTCTCACTGACTAACGTTGATGTAGTCGGTTGCACTGAAGTTGTCTCTGTTGTTTGCAAGGTCTCTGTGACAGGTGCTGAAGTTGCAGTGCTTTGTGGTGAACTTGTGATTGTTGGCAAAGTTGAAGTGGCTGGTAATGAGCTTGACCCCACTGCTGAGGAAGTTTCTGAAAGTGTGAATGAAGTGGTGCTGACTGTTGGCAAACTTTCAGTCAGGGTTACCTGACTTGAAGAAAGTGGGGCTGAAGTGTGAGTTATTGGAGATGAAGTGACTGGTGATGAAGACGTCTTGAGTGACTCTGAAGTTGCAACCAGTGGTGTTGAAGATGATTTTACTTGTGTCACACTTGTGCTGCCAGGTGTCAAAGTTGCAAGCGTGGAAGTGGTTTGATGCGGAGACGAAGTCTCACTGACTAACGCTGATGTAGTCGGTTGCACTGAAGTTGTCTCTGTTGTTTGCAAGGTCTCAGTGACAGGTGCTGAAGTTGCAGTGCTTTGTGGTGAACTTGTGATTGTTGGCAAAGTTGAAGTGGCTGGTAATGAGCTTGACCCCACTGCTGAGGAAGTTTCTGAAAGTGTGAATGAAGTGGTGCTGACTGTTGGCAAACTTTCAGTCAGGGTTACCTGACTTGAAGAAAGTGGGGCTGAAGTGTGAGTTATTGGAGATGAAGTGACTGGTGATGAAGACGTCTTGAGTGACTCTGAAGTTGCAACCAGTGGTGTTGAAGATGATTTTACTTGTGTCACACTTGTGCTGCCAGGTGTCAAAGTTGCAAGCGTGGAAGTGGTTTGATGCGGAGACGAAGTCTCACTGACTAACGCTGATGTAGTCGGTTGCACTGAAGTTGTCTCTGTTGTTTGCAAGGTCTCAGTGACAGGTGCTGAAGTTGCAGTGCTTTGTGGTGAACTTGTGATTGTTGGCAAAGTTGAAGTGGCTGGTAATGAGCTTGACCCCACTGCTGAGGAAGTTTCTGAAAGTGTGAATGAAGTGGTGCTGACTGTTGGCAAACTTTCAGTCAGGGTTACCTGACTTGAAGAAAGTGGGGCTGAAGTGTGAGTTATTGGAGATGAAGTGACTGGTGATGAAGACGTCTTGAGTGACTCTGAAGTTGCAACCAGTGGTGTTGAAGATGATTTTACTTGTGTCACACTTGTGCTGCCAGGTGTCAAAGTTGCAAGCGTGGAAGTGGTTTGATGCGGAGACGAAGTCTCACTGACTAACGCTGATGTAGTCGGTTGCACTGAAGTTGTCTCTGTTGTTTGCAAGGTCTCAGTGACAGTGCTGAAGTTGCAGTGCTTTGTGGTGAACTTGTGATTGTTGGCAAAGTTGAAGTGGCTGGTAATGAGCTTGACCCCACTGCTGAGGAAGTTTCTGAAAACTGTGGAATGAAGTGGTGCTGACTGTTGGCAAACTTTCAGTCAGGGTTACCTGACTTGAAGAAAGTGGGGCTGAAGTGTGAGTTATTGGAGATGAAGTGACTGGTGATGAAGACGTCTTGAGTGACTCTGAAGTTGCAACCAGTGGTGTTGAAGATGATTTTACTTGTGTCACACTTGTGCTGCCAGGTGTCAAAGTTGCAAGCGTGGAAGTGGTTTGATGCGGAGACGAAGTCTCACTGACTAACGCTGATGTAGTCGGTTGCACTGAAGTTGTCTCTGTTGTTTGCAAGGTCTCAGTGACAGGTGCTGAAGTTGCAGTGCTTTGTGGTGAACTTGTGATTGTTGGCAAAGTTGAAGTGGCTGGTAATGAGCTTGACCCCACTGCTGAGGAAGTTTCTGAAAGTGTGAATGAAGTGGTGCTGACTGTCGGCAAACTTTCAGTCAGGGTTACCTGACTTGAAGAAAGTGGGGCTGAAGTGTGAGTTATTGGAGATGAAGTGACTGGTGATGAAGACGTCTTGAGTGACTCTGAAGTTGCAACCAGTGGTGTTGAAGATGATTTTACTTGTGTCACACTTGTGCTGCCAGGTGTCAAAGTTGCAAGCGTGGAAGTGGTTTGATGCGGAGACGAAGTCTCACTGACTAACGCTGATGTAGTCGGTTGCACTGAAGTTGTCTCTGTTGTTTGCAAGGTCTCAGTGACAGGTGCTGAAGTTGCAGTGCTTTGTGGTGAACTTGTGATTGTTGGCAAAGTTGAAGTGGCTGGTAATGAGCTTGACCCCACTGCTGAGGAAGTTTCTGAAAGTGTGAATGAAGTGGTGCTGACTGTTGGCAAACTTTCAGTCAGGGTTACCTGACTTGAAGAAAGTGGGGCTGAAGTGTGAGTTATTGGAGATGAAGTGACTGGTGATGAAGACGTCTTGAGTGACTCTGAAGTTGCAACCAGTGGTGTTGAAGATGATTTTACTTGTGTCACACTTGTGCTGCCAGGTGTCAAAGTTGCAAGCGTGGAAGTGGTTTGATGCGGAGACGAAGTCTCACTGACTAACGCTGATGTAGTCGGTTGCACTGAAGTTGTCTCTGTTGTTTGCAAGGTCTCAGTGACAGGTGCTGAAGTTGCAGTGCTTTGTGGTGAACTTGTGATTGTTGGCAAAGTTGAAGTGGCTGGTAATGAGCTTGACCCCACTGCTGAGGAAGTTTCTGAAAGTGTGAATGAAGTGGTGCTGACTGTCGGCAAACTTTCAGTCAGGGTTACCTGACTTGAAGAAAGTGGGGCTGAAGTGTGAGTTATTGGAGATGAAGTGACTGGTGATGAAGACGTCTTGAGTGACTCTGAAGTTGCAACCAGTGGTGTTGAAGATGATTTTACTTGTGTCACACTTGTGCTGCCAGGTGTCAAAGTTGCAAGCGTGGAAGTGGTTTGATGCGGAGACGAAGTCTCACTGACTAACGCTGATGTAGTCGGTTGCACTGAAGTTGTCTCTGTTGTTTGCAAGGTCTCAGTGACAGTGGCTGAAGTTGCAGTGCTTTGTGGTGAACTTGTGATTGTTGGCAAAGTTGAAGTGGCTGGTAATGAGCTTGACCCCACTGCTGAGGAAGTTTCTGAAAGTGTGAATGAAGTGGTGCTGACTGTTGGCAAACTTTCAGTAAGGGTTACCTGACTTGAAGAAAGTGGGGCTGAAGTGTGAGTTATTGGAGATGAAGTGACTGGTGATGAAGACGTCTTGAGTGACTCTGAAGTTGCAACCAGTGGTGTTGAAGATGATTTTACTTGTGTCACACTTGTGCTGCCAGGTGTCAAAGTTGCAAGCGTGGAAGTGGTTTGATGCGGAGACGAAGTCTCACTGACTAACGCTGATGTAGTCGGTTGCACTGAAGTTGTCTCTGTTGTTTGCAAGGTCTCAGTGACAGGTGCTGAAGTTGCAGTGCTTTGTGGTGAACTTGTGATTGTTGGCAAAGTTGAAGTGGCTGGTAATGAGCTTGACCCCACTGCTGAGGAAGTTTCTGAAAGTGTGAATGAAGTGGTGCTGACTGTTGGCAAACTTTCAGTCAGGGTTACCTGACTTGAAGAAAGTGGGGCTGAAGTGTGAGTTATTGGAGATGAAGTGACTGGTGATGAAGACGTCTTGAGTGACTCTGAAGTTGCAACCAGTGGTGTTGAAGATGATTTTACTTGTGTCACACTTGTGCTGCCAGGTGTCAAAGTTGCAAGCGTGGAAGTGGTTTGATGCGGAGACGAAGTCTCACTGACTAACGCTGATGTAGTCGGTTGCACTGAAGTTGTCTCTGTTGTTTGCAAGGTCTCAGTGACAGGTGCTGAAGTTGCAGTGCTTTGTGGTGAACTTGTGATTGTTGGCAAAGTTAAAGTGGCTGGTAATGAGCTTGACCCCACTGCTGAGGAAGTTTCTGAAAGTGTGAATGAAGTGGTGCTGACTGTCGGCAAACTTTCAGTCAGGGTTACCTGACTTGAAGAAAGTGGGGCTGAAGTGTGAGTTATTGGAGATGAAGTGACTGGTGATGAAGACGTCTTGAGTGACTCTGAAGTTGCAACCAGTGGTGTTGAAGATGATTTTACTTGTGTCACACTTGTGCTGCCAGGTGTCAAAGTTGCAAGCGTGGAAGTGGTTTGATGCGGAGACGAAGTCTCACTGACTAACGCTGATGTAGTCGGTTGCACTGAAGTTGTCTCTGTTGTTTGCAAGGTCTCAGTGACAGTGGCTGAAGTTGCAGTGCTTTGTGGTGAACTTGTGATTGTTGGCAAAGTTGAAGTGGCTGGTAATGAGCTTGACCCCACTGCTGAGGAAGTTTCTGAAAGTGTGAATGAAGTGGTGCTGACTGTCGGCAAACTTTCAGTCAGGGTTACCTGACTTGAAGAAAGTGGGGCTAAAGTGTGAGTTATTGGAGATGAAGTGACTGGTGATGAAGACGTCTTGAGTGACTCTGAAGTTGCAACCAGTGGTGTTGAAGATGATTTTACTTGTGTCACACTTGTGCTGCCAGGTGTCAAAGTTGCAAGCGTGGAAGTGGTTTGATGCGGAGACGAAGTCTCACTGACTAACGCTGATGTAGTCGGTTGCACTGAAGTTGTCTCTGTTGTTTGCAAGGTCTCAGTGACAGGTGCTGAAGTTGCAGTGCTTTGTGGTGAACTTGTGATTGTTGGCAGAGTTGAAGTGGCTGGTAATGAGCTTGACCCCACTGCTGAGGAAGTTTCTGAAAGTGTGAATGAAGTGGTGCTGACTGTTGGCAAACTTTCAGTCAGGGTTACCTGACTTGAAGAAAGTGGGGCTGAAGTGTGAGTTATTGGAGATGAAGTGACTGGTGATGAAGACGTCTTGAGTGACTCTGAAGTTGCAACCAGTGGTGTTGAAGATGATTTTACTTGTGTCACACTTGTGCTGCCAGGTGTCAAAGTTGCAAGCGTGGAAGTGGTTTGATGCGGAGACGAAGTCTCACTGACTAACGCTGATGTAGTCGGTTGCACTGAAGTTGTCTCTGTTGTTTGCAAGGTCTCAGTGACAGGTGCTGAAGTTGCAGTGCTTTGTGGTGAACTTGTGATTGTTGGCAAAGTTGAAGTGGCTGGTAATGAGCTTGACCCCACTGCTGAGGAAGTTTCTGAAAGTGTGAATGAAGTGGTGCTGACTGTTGGCAAACTTTCAGTCAGGGTTACCTGACTTGAAGAAAGTGGGGCTGAAGTGTGAGTTATTGGAGATGAAGTGACTGGTGATGAAGACGTCTTGAGTGACTCTGAAGTTGCAACCAGTGGTGTTGAAGATGATTTTACTTGTGTCACACTTGTGCTGCCAGGTGTCAAAGTTGCAAGCGTGGAAGTGGTTTGATGCGGAGACGAAGTCTCACTGACTAACGCTGATGTAGTCGGTTGCACTGAAGTTGTCTCTGTTGTTTGCAAGGTCTCAGTGACAGGTGCTGAAGTTGCAGTGCTTTGTGGTGAACTTGTGATTGTTGGCAAAGTTGAAGTGGCTGGTAATGAGCTTGACCCCACTGCTGAGGAAGTTTCTGAAAGTGTGAATGAAGTGGTGCTGACTGTCGGCAAACTTTCAGTCAGGGTTACCTGACTTGAAGAAAGTGGGGCTGAAGTGTGAGTTATTGGAGATGAAGTGACTGGTGATGAAGACGTCTTGAGTGACTCTGAAGTTGCAACCAGTGGTGTTGAAGATGATTTTACTTGTGTCACACTTGTGCTGCCAGGTGTCAAAGTTGCAAGCGTGGAAGTGGTTTGATGCGGAGACGAAGTCTCACTGACTAACGCTGATGTAGTCGGTTGCACTGAAGTTGTCTCTGTTGTTTGCAAGGTCTCAGTGACAGGTGCTGAAGTTGCAGTGCTTTGTGGTGAACTTGTGATTGTTGGCAAAGTTGAAGTGGCTGGTAATGAGCTTGACCCCACTGCTGAGGAAGTTTCTGAAAGTGTGAATGAAGTGGTGCTGACTGTTGGCAAACTTTCAGTAAAGGTTACCTGACTTGAAGAAAGTGGGGCTGAAGTGTGAGTTATTGGAGATGAAGTGACTGGTGATGAAGACGTCTTGAGTGACTCTGAAGTTGCTACCAGTGGTGTTGAAGATGATTTTACTTGTGTCACACTTGTGCTGCCAGGTGTCAAAGTTGCAAGCGTGGAAGTGGTTTGATGCGGAGACGAAGTCTCACTGACTAACGCTGATGTAGTCGGTTGCACTGAAGTTGTCTCTGTTGTTTGCAAGGTCTCAGTGACAGTGGCTGAAGTTGCAGTGCTTTGTGGTGAACTTGTGATTGTTGGCAAAGTTGAAGTGGCTGGTAATGAGCTTGACCCCACTGCTGAGGAAGTTTCTGAAACTGTGAATAAAGTGGTGCTGACTGTTGGCAAACTTTCAGTCAGGGTTACCTGACTTGAAGAAAGTGGGGCTGAAGTGTGAGTTATTGGAGATGAAGTGACTGGTGATGAAGACGTCTTGAGTGACTCTGAAGTTGCTACCAGTGGTGTTGAAGATGATTTTACTTGTGTCACACTTGTGCTGCCAGGTGTCAAAGTTGCAAGCGTGGAAGTGGTTTGATGCAGAGACGAAGTCTCACTGACTAACGCTGATGTAGTCGGTTGCACTGAAGTTGTCTCTGTTGTTTGCAAGGTCTCAGTGACAGGTGCTGAAGTTGCAGTGCTTTGTGGTGAACTTGTGATTGTTGGCAAAGTTGAAGTGGCTGGTAATGAGCTTGACCCCACTGCTGAGGAAGTTTCTGAAAGTGTGAATGAAGTGGTGCTGACTGTCGGCAAACTTTCAGTTAGGGTTACCTGACTTGAAGAAAGTGGGGCTGAAGTGTGAGTTATTGGAGATGAAGTGACTGGTGATGAAGATGTCTTGAGTGACTCTGAAGTTGCAACCAGTGGTGTTGAAGATGATTTTACTTGTGTCACACTTGTGCTGCCAGGTGTCAAAGTTGCAAGCGTGGAAGTGGTTTGATGCGGAGACGAAGTCTCACTGACTAACGCTGATGTAGTCGGTTGCACTGAAGTTGTCTCTGTTGTTTGCAAGGTCTCAGTGACAGGTGCTGAAGTTGCAGTGCTTTGTGGTGAACTTGTGATTGTTGGCAAAGTTGAAGTGGCTGCTAATGAGCTTGACCCCACTGCTGAGGAAGTTTCTGAAAGTGTGAATGAAGTGGTGCTGACTGTTGGCAAACTTTCAGTCAGGGTTACCTGACTTGAAGAAAGTGGGGCTGAAGTGTGAGTTATTGGAGATGAAGTGACTGGTGATGAAGACGTCTTGAGTGACTCTGAAGTTGCTACCAGTGGTGTTGAAGATGATTTTACTTGTGTCACACTTGTGCTGCCAGGTGTCAAAGTTGCAAGCGTGGAAGTGGTTTGATGCGGAGACGAAGTCTCACTGACTAACGCTGATGTAGTCGGTTGCACTGAAGTTGTCTCTGTTGTTTGCAAGGTCTCAGTGACAGGTGCTGAAGTTGCAGTGCTTTGTGGTGAACTTGTGATTGTTGGCAAAGTTGAAGTGGCTGGTAATGAGCTTGACCCCACTGCTGAGGAAGTTTCTGAAAGTGTGAATGAAGTGGTGCTGACTGTTGGCAAACTTTCAGTAAGGGTTACCTGACTTGAAGAAAGTGGGGCTGAAGTGTGAGTTATTGGAGATGAAGTGACTGGTGATGAAGACGTCTTGAGTGACTCTGAAGTTGCAACCAGTGGTGTTGAAGATGATTTTACTTGTGTCACACTTGTGCTGCCAGGTGTCAAAGTTGCAAGCGTGGAAGTGGTTTGAAGTGAAGACGAAGTCTCACTGACTAACGCTGATGTAGTCGGTTGCACTGAAGTTGTCTCTGTTGTTTGCAAGGTCTCAGTGACAGGTGCTGAAGTTGCAGTGCTTTGTGGTGAACTTGTGATTGTTGGCAAAGTGGAAGTGGCTGGTAATGAGCTTGACCCCACTGCTGAGGAAGTTTCTGAAACTGTGTATGAAGTGGTGCTGACTGTTGGCAAACTTTCAGTCAGGGTTACCTGACTTGAAGAAAGTGGGGCTGAAGTGTGAGTTATTGGAGATGAAGTGACTGGTGATGAAGACGTCTTGAGTGACTCTGAAGTTGCAACCAGTGGTGTTGAAGATGATTTTACTTGTGTCACACTTGTGCTGCCAGGTGTCAAAGTTGCAAGCGTGGAAGTGGTTTGATGCGGAGACGAAGTCTCACTGACTAACGCTGATGTAGTCGGTTGCACTGAAGTTGTCTCTGTTGTTTGCAAGGTCTCAGTGACAGGTGCTGAAGTTGCAGTGCTTTGTGGTGAACTTGTGATTGTTGGCAAAGTGGAAGTGGCTGGTAATGAGCTTGACCCCACTGCTGAGGAAGTTTCTGAAAGTGTGAATGAAGTGGTGCTGACTGTTGGCAAACTTTCAGTAAAGGTTACCTGACTTGAAGAAAGTGGGGCTGAAGTGTGAGTTATTGGAGATGAAGTGACTGGTGATGAAGACGTCTTGAATGACTCTGAAGTTGCAACCAGTGGTGTTGAAGATGATTTTACTTGTGTCACACTTGTGCTGCCAGGTGTCAAAGTTGCAAGCGTGGAAGTGGTTTGATGCGGAGACGAAGTCTCACTGACTAACGTTGATGTAGTCGGTTGCACTGAAGTTTTCTCTGTTGTTTGCAAGGTCTCAGTGACAGGTGCTGAAGTTGCAGTGCTTTGTGGTGAACTTGTGATTGTTGGCAAAGTTGAAGTGGCTGGTAATGAGCTTGACCCCACTGCTGAGGAAGTTTCTGAAAGTGTGAATGAAGTGGTGCTGACTGTCGGCAAACTTTCAGTAAGGGTTACCTGACTTGAAGAAAGTGGGGCTGAAGTTTGAGTTATTGGAGATGAAGTGACTGGTGATGAAGACGTCTTGAGTGACTCTGAAGTTGCAACCAGTGGTGTTGAAGATGATTTTACTTGTGTCACACTTGTGCTGCCAGGTGTCAAAGTTGCAAGCGTGGAAGTGGTTTGATGCGGAGACGAAGTCTCACTGACTAACGCTGATGTAGTCGGTTGCACTGAAGTTGTCTCTGTTGTTTGCAAGGTCTCTGTGACAGGTGCTGAAGTTGCAGTGCTTTGTGGTGAACTTGTGATTGTTGGCAAAGTTGAAGTGGCTGCTAATGAGCTTGACCCTACTGCTGAGGAAGTGTCTGAAACTGTGAATGAAGTGGTGCTGACTGTTGGCAAACTTTCAGTCAGGGTTACCTGACTTGAAGAAAGTGGGGCTGAAGTGTGAGTTATTGGAGATGAAGTGACTGGTGATGAAGACGTCTTGAGTGACTCTGAAGTTGCAACCAGTGGTGTTGAAGATGATTTTACTTGTGTCACACTTGTGCTGCCAGGTGTCAAAGTTGCAAGCGTGGAAGTGGTTTGATGCGGAGACGAAGTCTCACTGACTAACGCTGATGTAGTCGGTTGCACTGAAATTGTCTCTGTTGTTTGCAAGGTCTCAGTGACAGGTGCTGAAGTTGCAGTGCTTTGTGGTGAACTTGTGATTGTTGGCAAAGTGGAAGTGGCTGGTAATGAGCTTGACCCCACTGCTGAGGAAGTTTCTGAAAGTGTGAATGAAGTGGTGCTGACTGTTGGCAAACTTTCAGTAAAGGTTACCTGACTTGAAGAAAGTGGGGCTGAAGTGTGAGTTATTGGAGATGAAGTGACTGGTGATGAAGACGTCTTGAATGACTCTGAAGTTGCAACCAGTGGTGTTGAAGATGATTTTACTTGTGTCACACTTGTGCTGCCAGGTGTCAAAGTTGCAAGCGTGGAAGTGGTTTGATGCGGAGACGAAGTCTCACTGACTAACGTTGATGTAGTCGGTTGCACTGAAGTTTTCTCTGTTGTTTGCAAGGTCTCAGTGACAGGTGCTGAAGTTGCAGTGCTTTGTGGTGAACTTGTGATTGTTGGCAAAGTTGAAGTGGCTGGTAATGAGCTTGACCCCACTGCTGAGGAAGTTTCTGAAAGTGTGAATGAAGTGGTGCTGACTGTCGGCAAACTTTCAGTAAGGGTTACCTGACTTGAAGAAAGTGGGGCTGAAGTTTGAGTTATTGGAGATGAAGTGACTGGTGATGAAGACGTCTTGAGTGACTCTGAAGTTGCAACCAGTGGTGTTGAAGATGATTTTACTTGTGTCACACTTGTGCTGCCAGGTGTCAAAGTTGCAAGCGTGGAAGTGGTTTGATGCGGAGACGAAGTCTCACTGACTAACGCTGATGTAGTCGGTTGCACTGAAGTTGTCTCTGTTGTTTGCAAGGTCTCAGTGACAGGTGCTGAAGTTGCAGTGCTTTGTGGTGAACTTGTGATTGTTGGCAAAGTTGAAGTGGCTGATAATGAGCTTGACCCCACTGCTGAGGAAGTTTCTGAAAGTGTGAATGAAGTGGTGCTGACTGTTGGCAAACTTTCAGTAAGGGTTACCTGACTTGAAGAAAGTAGGGCTGAAGTTTGAGTTATTGGAGATGAAGTGACTGGTGATGAAGACGTCTTGAGTGACTCTGAAGTTGCAACCAGTGGTGTTGAAGATGATTTTACTTGTGTCACACTTGTGCTGCCAGGTGTCAAAGTTGCAAGCGTGGAAGTGGTTTGATGCGGAGACGAAGTCTCACTGACTAACGCTGATGTAGTCGGTTGCACTGAAGTTGTCTCTGTTGTTTGCAAGGTCTCTTTGACAGGTGCTGAAGTTGCAGTGCTTTGTGGTGAACTTGTGATTGTTGGCAAAGTTGAAGTGGCTGGTAATGAGCTTGACCCCACTGCTGAGGAAGTTTCTGAAACTGTGTATGAAGTGGTGCTGACTGTTGGCAAACTTTCAGTCAGGATTACCTGACTTGAAGAAAGTGGGGCTGAAGTGTGAGTTATTGGAGATGAAGTGACTGGTGATGAAGACGTCTTGAGTGACTCTGAAGTTGCAACCAGTGGTGTTGAAGATGATTTTACTTGTGTCACACTTGTGCTGCCAGGTGTCAAAGTTGCAAGCGTGGAAGTGGTTTGATGCGGAGACGAAGTCTCACTGACTAACGCTGATGTAGTCGGTTGCACTGAAGTTGTCTCTGTTGTTTGCAAGGTCTCAGTGACAGGTGCTGAAGTTGCAGTGCTTTGTGGTGAACTTGTGATTGTTGGCAAAGTGGAAGTGGCTGGTAATGAGCTTGACCCCACTGCTGAGGAAGTTTCTGAAAGTGTGAATGAAGTGGTGCTGACTGTTGGCAAACTTTCAGTAAGGGTTACCTGACTTGAAGAAAGTGGGGCTGAAGTGTGAGTTATTGGAGATGAAGTGATTGGTGATGAAGACGTCTTGAATGACTCTGAAGTTGCAACCAGTGGTGTTGAAGATGATTTTACTTGTGTCACACTTGTGCTGCCAGGTGTCAAAGTTGCAAGCGTGGAAGTGGTTTGATGCGGAGACGAAGTCTCACTGACTAACGCTGATGTAGTCGGTTGCACTGAAGTTGTCTCTGTTGTTTGCAAGGTCTCAGTGACAGGTGCTGAAGTTGCAGTGCTTTGTGGTGAACTTGTGATAGTTGGCAAAGTTGAAGTGGCTGGTAATGAGCTTGACCCCACTGCTGAGGAAGTTTCTGAAAGTGTGAATGAAGTGGTGCTGACTGTTGGCAAACTTTCAGTAAGGGTTACCTGACTTGAAGAAAGTGGGGCTGAAGTGTGAGTTATTGGAGATGAAGTGACTGGTGATGAAGATGTCTTGAGTGACTCTGATGTTGCAACCAGTGGTGTTGAAGATGATTTTACTTGTGTCACACTTGTGCTGCCAGGTGTCAAAGTTGCAAGCGTGGAAGTGGTTTGATGCGGAGACGAAGTCTCACTGACTAACGCTGATGTAGTCGGTTGCACTGAAGTTGTCTCTGTTGTTTGCAAGGTCTCTGTGACAGGTGCTGAAGTTGCAGTGCTTTGTGGTGAACTTGTGATTGTTGGCAAAGTTGAAGTGGCTGCTAATGAGCTTGACCCCACTGCTGAGGAAGTTTCTGAAACTGTGAATGAAGTGGTGCTGACTGTTGGCAAACTTTCAGTCAGGGTTACCTGACTTGAAGAAAGTGGGGCTGAAGTGTGAGTTATTGGAGATGAAGTGACTGGTGATGAAGATGTCTTGAGTGACTCTGAAGTTGCAACCAGTGGTGTTGAAGATGATTTTACTTGTGTTACACTTGTGCTGCCAGGTGTCAAAGTTGCAAGCGTGGAAGTGGTTTGATGCGGAGACGAAGTCTCACTGACTAACGCTGATGTAGTCGGTTGCACTGAAGTTGTCTCTGTTGTTTGCAAGGTCTCAGTGACAGTGGCTGAAGTTGCAGTGCTTTGTGGTGAACTTGCGATTGTTGGCAAAGTTGAAGTGGCTGGTAATGAGCTTGACCCCACTGCTGAGGAAGTTTCTGAAAGTGTGAATGAAGTGGTGCTGACTGTTGGCAAACTTTCAGTAAGGGTTACCTGACTTGAAGAAAGTGGGGCTGAAGTGTGAGTTATTGGAGATGAAGTGACTGGTGATGAAGACGTCTTGAGTGACTCTGAAGTTGCAACCAGTGGTGTTGAAGATGATTTTACTTGTGTCACACTTGTGCTGCCAGGTGTCAAAGTTGCAAGCGTGGAAGTGGTTTGATGCGGAGACGAAGTCTCACTGACTAACGTTGATGTAGTCGGTTGCACTGAAGTTGTCTCTGTTGTTTGCAAGGTCTCAGTGACAGGTGCTGAAGTTGCAGTGCTTTGTGGTGAACTTGTGATTGTTGGCAAAGTTGAAGTGGCTGGTAATGAGCTTGACCCCACTGCTGAGGAAGTTTCTGAAAGTGTGAATGAAGTGGTGCTGACTGTCTGCAAACTTTCAGTCAGGGTTACCTGACTTGAAGAAAGTGGGGCTGAAGTGTGAGTTATTGGAGATGAAGTGACTGGTGATGAAGATGTCTTGAGTGACTCTGAAGTTGCAACCAGTGGTGTTGAAGATGATTTTACTTGTGTCACACTTGTGCTGCCAGGTGTCAAAGTTGCAAGCGTGGAAGTGGTTTGATGCGGAGACGAAGTCTCACTGACTAACGCTGATGTAGTCGGTTGCACTGAAGTTGTCTCTGTTGTTTGCAAGGTCTCTGTGACAGGTGCTGAAGTTGCAGTGCTTTGTGGTGAACTTGTGATTGTTGGCAAAGTTGAAGTGGCTGCTAATGAGCTTGACCCCACTGCTGAGGAAGTTTCTGAAACTGTGAATGAAGTGGTGCTGACTGTTGGCAAACTTTCAGTCAGGGTTACCTGACTTGAAGAAAGTGGGGCTGAAGTGTGAGTTATTGGAGATGAAGTGACTGGTGATGAAGATGTCTTGAGTGACTCTGAAGTTGCAACCAGTGGTGTTGAAGATGATTTTACTTGTGTTACACTTGTGCTGCCAGGTGTCAAAGTTGCAAGCGTGGAAGTGGTTTGATGCGGAGACGAAGTCTCACTGACTAACGCTGATGTAGTCGGTTGCACTGAAGTTGTCTCTGTTGTTTGCAAGGTCTCAGTGACAGTGGCTGAAGTTGCAGTGCTTTGTGGTGAACTTGCGATTGTTGGCAAAGTTGAAGTGGCTGGTAATGAGCTTGACCCCACTGCTGAGGAAGTTTCTGAAACTGTGAATGAAGTGGTGCTGACTGTTGGCAAACTTTCAGTAAGGGTTACCTGACTTGAAGAAAGTGGGGCTGAAGTGTGAGTTATTGGAGATGAAGTGACTGGTGATGAAGACGTCTTGAGTGACTCTGAAGTTGCAACCAGTGGTGTTGAAGATGATTTTACTTGTGTCACACTTGTGCTGCCAGGTGTCAAAGTTGCAAGCGTGGAAGTGGTTTGATGCGGAGACGAAGTCTCACTGACTAACGTTGATGTAGTCGGTTGCACTGAAGTTGTCTCTGTTGTTTGCAAGGTCTCAGTGACAGGTGCTGAAGTTGCAGTGCTTTGTGGTGAACTTGTGATTGTTGGCAAAGTTGAAGTGGCTGGTAATGAGCTTGACCCCACTGCTGAGGAAGTTTCTGAAAGTGTGAATGAAGTGGTGCTGACTGTCGGCAAACTTTCAGTCAGGGTTACCTGACTTGAAGAAAGTGGGGCTGAAGTGTGAGTTATTGGAGATGAAGTGACTGGTGATGAAGACGTCTTGAGTGACTCTGAAGTTGCAACCAGTGGTGTTGAAGATGATTTTACTTGTGTCACACTTGTGCTGCCAGGTGTCAAAGTTGCAAGCGTGGAAGTGGTTTGATGCGGAGACGAAGTCTCACTGACTAACGCTGATGTAGTCGGTTGCACTGAAGTTGTCTCTGTTGTTTGCAAGGTCTCAGTGACAGGTGCTGAAGTTGCAGTGCTTTGTGGTGAACTTGTGATTGTTGGCAAAGTTGAAGTGGCTGGTAATGAGCTTGACCCCACTGCTGAGGAAGTTTCTGAAAGTGTGAATGAAGTGGTGCTGACTGTTGGCAAACTTTCAGTCAGGGTTACCTGACTTGAAGAAAGTGGGGCTGAAGTGTGAGTTATTGGAGATGAAGTGACTGGTGATGAAGACGTCTTGAGTGACTCTGAAGTTGCAACCAGTGGTGTTGAAGATGATTTTACTTGTGTCACACTTGTGCTGCCAGGTGTCAAAGTTGCAAGCGTGGAAGTGGTTTGATGCGGAGACGAAGTCTCACTGACTAACGCTGATGTAGTCGGTTGCACTGAAGTTGTCTCTGTTGTTTGCAAGGTCTCAGTGACAGGTGCTGAAGTTGCAGTGCTTTGTGGTGAACTTGTGATTGTTGGCAAAGTTGAAGTGGCTGGTAATGAGCTTGACCCCACTGCTGAGGAAGTTTCTGAAAGTGTGAATGAAGTGGTGCTGACTGTTGGCAAACTTTCAGTCAGGGTTACCTGACTTGAAGAAAGTGGGGCTGAAGTGTGAGTTATTGGAGATGAAGTGACTGGTGATGAAGATGTCTTGAGTGACTCTGAAGTTGCAACCAGTGGTGTTGAAGATGATTTTACTTGTGTTACACTTGTGCTGCCAGGTGTCAAAGTTGCAAGCGTGGAAGTGGTTTGATGCGGAGACGAAGTCTCACTGACTAACGCTGATGTAGTCGGTTGCACTGAAGTTGTCTCTGTTGTTTGCAAGGTCTCAGTGACAGTGGCTGAAGTTGCAGTGCTTTGTGGTGAACTTGCGATTGTTGGCAAAGTTGAAGTGGCTGGTAATGAGCTTGACCCCACTGCTGAGGAAGTTTCTGAAAGTGTGAATGAAGTGGTGCTGACTGTTGGCAAACTTTCAGTAAGGGTTACCTGACTTGAAGAAAGTGGGGCTGAAGTGTGAGTTATTGGAGATGAAGTGACTGGTGATGAAGACGTCTTGAGTGACTCTGAAGTTGCAACCAGTGGTGTTGAAGATGATTTTACTTGTGTCACACTTGTGCTGCCAGGTGTCAAAGTTGCAAGCGTGGAAGTGGTTTGATGCGGAGACGAAGTCTCACTGACTAACGCTGATGTAGTCGGTTGCACTGAAGTTGTCTCTGTTGTTTGCAAGGTCTCAGTGACAGGTGCTGAAGTTGCAGTGCTTTGTGGTGAACTTGTGATTGTTGGCAAAGTGGAAGTGGCTGGTAATGAGCTTGACCCCACTGCTGAGGAAGTTTCTGAAAGTGTGAATGAAGTGGTGCTGACTGTTGGCAAACTTTCAGTAAAGGTTACCTGACTTGAAGAAAGTGGGGCTGAAGTGTGAGTTATTGGAGATGAAGTGACTGGTGATGAAGACGTCTTGAATGACTCTGAAGTTGCAACCAGTGGTGTTGAAGATGATTTTACTTGTGTCACACTTGTGCTGCCAGGTGTCAAAGTTGCAAGCGTGGAAGTGGTTTGATGCGGAGACGAAGTCTCACTGACTAACGTTGATGTAGTCGGTTGCACTGAAGTTGTCTCTGTTGTTTGCAAGGTCTCAGTGACAGGTGCTGAAGTTGCAGTGCTTTGTGGTGAACTTGTGATTGTTGGCAAAGTTGAAGTGGCTGGTAATGAGCTTGACCCCACTGCTGAGGAAGTTTCTGAAACTGTGAATGAAGTGGTGCTGACTGTTGGCAAACTTTCAGTAAGGGTTACCTGACTTGAAGAAAGTAGGGCTGAAGTTTGAGTTATTGGAGATGAAGTGACTGGTGATGAAGACGTCTTGAGTGACTCTGAAGTTGCAACCAGTGGTGTTGAAGATGATTTTACTTGTGTCACACTTGTGCTGCCAGGTGTCAAAGTTGCAAGCGTGGAAGTGGTTTGATGCGGAGACGAAGTCTCACTGACTAACGCTGATGTAGTCGGTTGCACTGAAGTTGTCTCTGTTGTTTGCAAGGTCTCTTTGACAGGTGCTGAAGTTGCAGTGCTTTGTGGTGAACTTGTGATTGTTGGCAAAGTTGAAGTGGCTGCTAATGAGCTTGACCCCACTGCTGAGGAAGTTTCTGAAACTGTGTATGAAGTGGTGCTGACTGTTGGCAAACTTTCAGTCAGGGTTACCTGACTTGAAGAAAGTGGGGCTGAAGTGTGAGTTATTGGAGATGAAGTGACTGGTGATGAAGACGTCTTGAGTGACTCTGAAGTTGCAACCAGTGGTGTTGAAGATGATTTTACTTGTGTCACACTTGTGCTGCCAGGTGTCAAAGTTGCAAGCGTGGAAGTGGTTTGATGCGGAGACGAAGTCTCACTGACTAACGCTGATGTAGTCGGTTGCACTGAAGTTGTCTCTGTTGTTTGCAAGGTCTCAGTGACAGTGGCTGAAGTTGCAGTGCTTTGTGGTGAACTTGTGATTGTTGGCAAAGTTGAAGTGGCTGGTAATGAGCTTGACCCCACTGCTGAGTAAGTTTCTGAAAGTGTGAATGAAGTGGTGCTGACTGTTGGCAAACTTTCAGTCAGGGTTACCTGACTTGAAGAAAGTGGGGCTGAAGTGTGAGTTATTGGAGATGAAGTGACTGGTGATGAAGACGTCTTGAGTGACTCTGAAGTTGCAACCAGTGGTGTTGAAGATGATTTTACTTGTGTCACACTTGTGCTGCCAGGTGTCAAAGTTGCAAGCGTGGAAGTGGTTTGATGCGGAGACGAAGTCTCACTGACTAACGCTGATGTAGTCGGTTGCACTGAAGTTGTCTCTGTTGTTTGCAAGGTCTCAGTGACAGGTGCTGAAGTTGCAGTGCTTTGTGGTGAACTTGTGATTGTTGGCAAAGTGGAAGTGGCTGGTAATGAGCTTGACCCCACTGCTGAGGAAGTTTCTGAAAGTGTGAATGAAGTGGTGCTGACTGTTGGCAAACTTTCAGTAAGGGTTACCTGACTTGAAGAAAGTGGGGCTGAAGTGTGAGTTATTGGAGATGAAGTGATTGGTGATGAAGACGTCTTGAATGACTCTGAAGTTGCAACCAGTGATGTTGAAGAAGATTTTACTTGTGTCACACTTGTGCTGCCAGGTGTCAAAGTTGCAAGCGTGGAAGTGGTTTGATGCGGAGACGAAGTCTCACTGACTAACGTTGATGTAGTCGGTTGCACTGAAGTTGTCTCTGTTGTTTGCAAGGTCTCAGTGACAGGTGCTGAAGTTGCAGTGCTTTGTGGTGAACTTGTGATAGTTGGCAAAGTTGAAGTGGCTGGTAATGAGCTTGACCCCACTGCTGAGGAAGTTTCTGAAAGTGTGAATGAAGTGGTGCTGACTGTTGGCAAACTTTCAGTAAGGGTTACCTGACTTGAAGAAAGTGGGGCTGAAGTGTGAGTTATTGGAGATGAAGTGACTGGTGATGAAGATGTCTTGAGTGACTCTGATGTTGCAACCAGTGGTGTTGAAGATGATTTTACTTGTGTCACACTTGTGCTGCCAGGTGTCAAAGTTGCAAGCGTGGAAGTGGTTTGATGCGGAGACGAAGTCTCACTGACTAACGCTGATGTAGTCGGTTGCACTGAAGTTGTCTCTGTTGTTTGCAAGGTCTCTGTGACAGGTGCTGAAGTTGCAGTGCTTTGTGGTGAACTTGTGATTGTTGGCAAAGTTGAAGTGGCTGCTAATGAGCTTGACCCCACTGCTGAGGAAGTTTCTGAAACTGTGAATGAAGTGGTGCTGACTGTTGGCAAACTTTCAGTCAGGGTTACCTGACTTGAAGAAAGTGGGGCTGAAGTGTGAGTTATTGGAGATGAAGTGACTGGTGATGAAGATGTCTTGAGTGACTCTGAAGTTGCAACCAGTGGTGTTGAAGATGATTTTACTTGTGTTACACTTGTGCTGCCAGGTGTCAAAGTTGCAAGCGTGGAAGTGGTTTGATGCGGAGACGAAGTCTCACTGACTAACGCTGATGTAGTCGGTTGCACTGAAGTTGTCTCTGTTGTTTGCAAGGTCTCAGTGACAGTGGCTGAAGTTGCAGTGCTTTGTGGTGAACTTGCGATTGTTGGCAAAGTTGAAGTGGCTGGTAATGAGCTTGACCCCACTGCTGAGGAAGTTTCTGAAAGTGTGAATGAAGTGGTGCTGACTGTTGGCAAACTTTCAGTAAGGGTTACCTGACTTGAAGAAAGTGGGGCTGAAGTGTGAGTTATTGGAGATGAAGTGACTGGTGATGAAGACGTCTTGAGTGACTCTGAAGTTGCAACCAGTGGTGTTGAAGATGATTTTACTTGTGTCACACTTGTGCTGCCAGGTGTCAAAGTTGCAAGCGTGGAAGTGGTTTGATGCGGAGACGAAGTCTCACTGACTAACGTTGATGTAGTCGGTTGCACTGAAGTTGTCTCTGTTGTTTGCAAGGTCTCAGTGACAGGTGCTGAAGTTGCAGTGCTTTGTGGTGAACTTGTGATTGTTGGCAAAGTTGAAGTGGCTGGTAATGAGCTTGACCCCACTGCTGAGGAAGTTTCTGAAAGTGTGAATGAAGTGGTGCTGACTGTCTGCAAACTTTCAGTCAGGGTTACCTGACTTGAAGAAAGTGGGGCTGAAGTGTGAGTTATTGGAGATGAAGTGACTGGTGATGAAGATGTCTTGAGTGACTCTGAAGTTGCAACCAGTGGTGTTGAAGATGATTTTACTTGTGTCACACTTGTGCTGCCAGGTGTCAAAGTTGCAAGCGTGGAAGTGGTTTGATGCGGAGACGAAGTCTCACTGACTAACGCTGATGTAGTCGGTTGCACTGAAGTTGTCTCTGTTGTTTGCAAGGTCTCTGTGACAGGTGCTGAAGTTGCAGTGCTTTGTGGTGAACTTGTGATTGTTGGCAAAGTTGAAGTGGCTGCTAATGAGCTTGACCCCACTGCTGAGGAAGTTTCTGAAACTGTGAATGAAGTGGTGCTGACTGTTGGCAAACTTTCAGTCAGGGTTACCTGACTTGAAGAAAGTGGGGCTGAAGTGTGAGTTATTGGAGATGAAGTGACTGGTGATGAAGATGTCTTGAGTGACTCTGAAGTTGCAACCAGTGGTGTTGAAGATGATTTTACTTGTGTTACACTTGTGCTGCCAGGTGTCAAAGTTGCAAGCGTGGAAGTGGTTTGATGCGGAGACGAAGTCTCACTGACTAACGCTGATGTAGTCGGTTGCACTGAAGTTGTCTCTGTTGTTTGCAAGGTCTCAGTGACAGTGGCTGAAGTTGCAGTGCTTTGTGGTGAACTTGCGATTGTTGGCAAAGTTGAAGTGGCTGGTAATGAGCTTGACCCCACTGCTGAGGAAGTTTCTGAAACTGTGAATGAAGTGGTGCTGACTGTTGGCAAACTTTCAGTAAGGGTTACCTGACTTGAAGAAAGTGGGGCTGAAGTGTGAGTTATTGGAGATGAAGTGACTGGTGATGAAGACGTCTTGAGTGACTCTGAAGTTGCAACCAGTGGTGTTGAAGATGATTTTACTTGTGTCACACTTGTGCTGCCAGGTGTCAAAGTTGCAAGCGTGGAAGTGGTTTGATGCGGAGACGAAGTCTCACTGACTAACGTTGATGTAGTCGGTTGCACTGAAGTTGTCTCTGTTGTTTGCAAGGTCTCAGTGACAGGTGCTGAAGTTGCAGTGCTTTGTGGTGAACTTGTGATTGTTGGCAAAGTTGAAGTGGCTGGTAATGAGCTTGACCCCACTGCTGAGGAAGTTTCTGAAAGTGTGAATGAAGTGGTGCTGACTGTCGGCAAACTTTCAGTCAGGGTTACCTGACTTGAAGAAAGTGGGGCTGAAGTGTGAGTTATTGGAGATGAAGTGACTGGTGATGAAGACGTCTTGAGTGACTCTGAAGTTGCAACCAGTGGTGTTGAAGATGATTTTACTTGTGTCACACTTGTGCTGCCAGGTGTCAAAGTTGCAAGCGTGGAAGTGGTTTGATGCGGAGACGAAGTCTCACTGACTAACGCTGATGTAGTCGGTTGCACTGAAGTTGTCTCTGTTGTTTGCAAGGTCTCAGTGACAGGTGCTGAAGTTGCAGTGCTTTGTGGTGAACTTGTGATTGTTGGCAAAGTTGAAGTGGCTGGTAATGAGCTTGACCCCACTGCTGAGGAAGTTTCTGAAAGTGTGAATGAAGTGGTGCTGACTGTTGGCAAACTTTCAGTCAGGGTTACCTGACTTGAAGAAAGTGGGGCTGAAGTGTGAGTTATTGGAGATGAAGTGACTGGTGATGAAGACGTCTTGAGTGACTCTGAAGTTGCAACCAGTGGTGTTGAAGATGATTTTACTTGTGTCACACTTGTGCTGCCAGGTGTCAAAGTTGCAAGCGTGGAAGTGGTTTGATGCAGAGACGAAGTCTCACTGACTAACGCTGATGTAGTCGGTTGCACTGAAGTTGTCTCTGTTGTTTGCAAGGTCTCAGTGACAGGTGCTGAAGTTGCAGTGCTTTGTGGTGAACTTGTGATTGTTGGCAAAGTTGAAGTGGCTGGTAATGAGCTTGACCCCACTGCTGAGGAAGTTTCTGAAAGTGTGAATGAAGTGGTGCTGACTGTCGGCAAACTTTCAGTTAGGGTTACCTGACTTGAAGAAAGTGGGGCTGAAGTGTGAGTTATTGGAGATGAAGTGACTGGTGATGAAGACGTCTTGAGTGACTCTGAAGTTGCAACCAGTGGTGTTGAAGATGATTTTACTTGTGTCACACTTGTGCTGCCAGGTGTCAAAGTTGCAAGCGTGGAAGTGGTTTGATGCGGAGACGAAGTCTCACTGACTAACGCTGATGTAGTCGGTTGCACTGAAGTTGTCTCTGTTGTTTGCAAGGTCTCAGTGACAGGTGCTGAAGTTGCAGTGCTTTGTGGTGAACTTGTGATTGTTGGCAAAGTTGAAGTGGCTGGTAATGAGCTTGACCCCACTGCTGAGGAAGTTTCTGAAAGTGTGAATGAAGTGGTGCTGACTGTCGGCAAACTTTCAGTTAGGGTTACCTGACTTGAAGAAAGTGGGGCTGAAGTGTGAGTTATTGGAGATGAAGTGACTGGTGATGAAGACGTCTTGAGTGACTCTGAAGTTGCAACCAGTGGTGTTGAAGATGATTTTACTTGTGTCACACTTGTGCTGCCAGGTGTCAAAGTTGCAAGCGTGGAAGTGGTTTGATGCGGAGACGAAGTCTCACTGACTAACGCTGATGTAGTCGGTTGCACTGAAGTTGTCTCTGTTGTTTGCAAGGTCTCAGTGACAGGTGCTGAAGTTGCAGTGCTTTGTGGTGAACTTGTGATTGTTGGCAAAGTTGAAGTGGCTGATAATGAGCTTGACCCCACTGCTGAGGAAGTTTCTGAAAGTGTGAATGAAGTGGTGCTGACTGTTGGCAAACTTTCAGTAAGGGTTACCTGACTTGAAGAAAGTAGGGCTGAAGTTTGAGTTATTGGAGATGAAGTGACTGGTGATGAAGACGTCTTGAGTGACTCTGAAGTTGCAACCAGTGGTGTTGAAGATGATTTTACTTGTGTCACACTTGTGCTGCCAGGTGTCAAAGTTGCAAGCGTGGAAGTGGTTTGATGCGGAGACGAAGTCTCACTGACTAACGCTGATGTAGTCGGTTGCACTGAAGTTGTCTCTGTTGTTTGCAAGGTCTCTGTGACAGGTGCTGAAGTTGCAGTGCTTTGTGGTGAACTTGTGATTGTTGGCAAAGTTGAAGTGGCTGCTAATGAGCTTGACCCCACTGCTGAGGAAGTTTCTGAAACTGTGTATGAAGTGGTGCTGACTGTTGGCAAACTTTCAGTCAGGGTTACCTGACTTGAAGAAAGTGGGGCTGAAGTGTGAGTTATTGGAGATGAAGTGACTGGTGATGAAGACGTCTTGAGTGACTCTGAAGTTGCAACCAGTGGTGTTGAAGATGATTTTACTTGTGTCACACTTGTGCTGCCAGGTGTCAAAGTTGCAAGCGTGGAAGTGGTTTGATGCGGAGACGAAGTCTCACTGACTAACGCTGATGTAGTCGGTTGCACTGAAGTTGTCTCTGTTGTTTGCAAGGTCTCAGTGACAGTGGCTGAAGTTGCAGTGCTTTGTGGTGAACTTGTGATTGTTGGCAAAGTTGAAGTGGCTGGTAATGAGCTTGACCCTACTGCTGAGGAAGTTTCTGAAACTGTGAATGAAGTGGTGCTGACTGTTGGCAAACTTTCAGTCAGGGTTACCTGACTTGAAGAAAGTGGGGCTGAAGTGTGAGTTATTGGAGATGAAGTGACTGGTGATGAAGACGTCTTGAGTGACTCTGAAGTTGCAACCAGTGGTGTTGAAGATGATTTTACTTGTGTCACACTTGTGCTGCCAGGTGTCAAAGTTGCAAGCGTGGAAGTGGTTTGAAGTGAAGACGAAGTCTCACTGACTAACGCTGATGTAGTCGGTTGCACTGAAGTTGTCTCTGTTGTTTGCAAGGTCTCAGTGACAGGTGCTGAAGTTGCAGTGCTTTGTGGTGAACTTGTGATTGTTGGCAAAGTGGAAGTGGCTGGTAATGAGCTTGACCCCACTGCTGAGGAAGTTTCTGAAACTGTGAATGAAGTGGTGCTGACTGTTGGCAAACTTTCTGTCAGGGTTACCTGACTTGAAGAAAGTGGGGCTGAAGTGTGAGTTATTGGAGATGAAGTGACTGGTGATGAAGATGTCTTGAGTGACTCTGAAGTTGCAACCAGTGGTGTTGAAGATGATTTTACTTGTGTCACACTTGTGCTTCCAGGTGTCAAAGTTGCAAGCGTGGAAGTGGTTTGATGCGGAGACGAAGTCTCACTGACTAACGCTGATGTAGTCGGTTGCACTGAAGTTGTCTCTGTTGTTTGCAAGGTCTCAGTGACAGGTGCTGAAGTTGCAGTGCTTTGTGGTGAACTTGTGATTGTTGGCAAAGTTGAAGTGGCTGCTAATGAGCTTGACCCCACTGCTGAGGAAGTTTCTGAAACTGTGAATGAAGTGGTGCTGACTGTTGGCAAACTTTCAGTCAGGGTTACCTGACTTGAAGAAAGTGGGGCTGAAGTGTGAGTTATTGGAGATGAAGTGACTGGTGATGAAGACGTCTTGAGTGACTCTGAAGTTGCAACCAGTGGTGTTGAAGATGATTTTACTTGTGTCACACTTGTGCTGCCAGGTGTCAAAGTTGCAAGCGTGGAAGTGGTTTGATGCGGAGACGAAGTCTCACTGACTAACGCTGATGTAGTCGGTTGCACTGAAGTTGTCTCTGTTGTTTGCAAGGTCTCAGTGACAGTGGCTGAAGTTGCAGTGCTTTGTGGTGAACTTGTGATTGTTGGCAAAGTTGAAGTGGCTGGTAATGAGCTTGACCCCACTGCTGAGGAAGTTTCTGAAAGTGTGAATGAAGTGGTGCTGACTGTTGGCAAACTTTCAGTCAGGGTTACCTGACTTGAAGAAAGTGGGGCTGAAGTGTGAGTTATTGGAGATGAAGTGACTGGTGATGAAGACGTCTTGAGTGACTCTGAAGTTGCAACCAGTGGTGTTGAAGATGATTTTACTTGTGTCACACTTGTGCTGCCAGGTGTCAAAGTTGCAAGCGTGGAAGTGGTTTGAAGTGAAGACGAAGTCTCACTGACTAACGCTGATGTAGTCGGTTGCACTGAAGTTGTCTCTGTTGTTTGCAAGGTCTCAGTGACAGGTGCTGAAGTTGCAGTGCTTTGTGGTGAACTTGTGATTGTTGGCAAAGTGGAAGTGGCTGGTAATGAGCTTGACCCCACTGCTGAGGAAGTTTCTGAAACTGTGTATGAAGTGGTGCTGACTGTTGGCAAACTTTCAGTCAGGGTTACCTGACTTGAAGAAAGTGGGGCTGAAGTGTGAGTTATTGGAGATGAAGTGACTGGTGATGAAGACGTCTTGAGTGACTCTGAAGTTGCAACCAGTGGTGTTGAAGATGATTTTACTTGTGTCACACTTGTGCTGCCAGGTGTCAAAGTTGCAACCGTGGAAGTGGTTTGATGCGGAGACGAAGTCTCACTGACTAACGCTGATGTAGTCGGTTGCACTGAAGTTGTCTCTGTTGTTTGCAAGGTCTCAGTGACAGGTGCTGAAGTTGCAGTGCTTTGTGGTGAACTTGTGATTGTTGGCAAAGTGGAAGTGGCTGGTAATGAGCTTGACCCCACTGCTGAGGAAGTTTCTGAAAGTGTGAATGAAGTGGTGCTGACTGTTGGCAAACTTTCAGTAAAGGTTACCTGACTTGAAGAAAGTGGGGCTGAAGTGTGAGTTATTGGAGATGAAGTGACTGGTGATGAAGACGTCTTGAATGACTCTGAAGTTGCAACCAGTGGTGTTGAAGATGATTTTACTTGTGTCACACTTGTGCTGCCAGGTGTCAAAGTTGCAAGCGTGGAAGTGGTTTGATGCGGAGACGAAGTCTCACTGACTAACGTTGATGTAGTCGGTTGCACTGAAGTTTTCTCTGTTGTTTGCAAGGTCTCAGTGACAGGTGCTGAAGTTGCAGTGCTTTGTGGTGAACTTGTGATTGTTGGCAAAGTTGAAGTGGCTGGTAATGAGCTTGACCCCACTGCTGAGGAAGTTTCTGAAAGTGTGAATGAAGTGGTGCTGACTGTCGGCAAACTTTCAGTAAGGGTTACCTGACTTGAAGAAAGTGGGGCTGAAGTTTGAGTTATTGGAGATGAAGTGACTGGTGATGAAGACGTCTTGAGTGACTCTGAAGTTGCAACCAGTGGTGTTGAAGATGATTTTACTTGTGTCACACTTGTGCTGCCAGGTGTCAAAGTTGCAAGCGTGGAAGTGGTTTGATGCGGAGACGAAGTCTCACTGACTAACGCTGATGTAGTCGGTTGCACTGAAGTTGTCTCTGTTGTTTGCAAGGTCTCTGTGACAGGTGCTGAAGTTGCAGTGCTTTGTGGTGAACTTGTGATTGTTGGCAAAGTTGAAGTGGCTGCTAATGAGCTTGACCCTACTGCTGAGGAAGTGTCTGAAACTGTGAATGAAGTGGTGCTGACTGTTGGCAAACTTTCAGTCAGGGTTACCTGACTTGAAGAAAGTGGGGCTGAAGTGTGAGTTATTGGAGATGAAGTGACTGGTGATGAAGACGTCTTGAGTGACTCTGAAGTTGCAACCAGTGGTGTTGAAGATGATTTTACTTGTGTCACACTTGTGCTGCCAGGTGTCAAAGTTGCAAGCGTGGAAGTGGTTTGATGCGGAGACGAAGTCTCACTGACTAACGCTGATGTAGTCGGTTGCACTGAAATTGTCTCTGTTGTTTGCAAGGTCTCAGTGACAGGTGCTGAAGTTGCAGTGCTTTGTGGTGAACTTGTGATTGTTGGCAAAGTGGAAGTGGCTGGTAATGAGCTTGACCCCACTGCTGAGGAAGTTTCTGAAAGTGTGAATGAAGTGGTGCTGACTGTTGGCAAACTTTCAGTAAAGGTTACCTGACTTGAAGAAAGTGGGGCTGAAGTGTGAGTTATTGGAGATGAAGTGACTGGTGATGAAGACGTCTTGAATGACTCTGAAGTTGCAACCAGTGGTGTTGAAGATGATTTTACTTGTGTCACACTTGTGCTGCCAGGTGTCAAAGTTGCAAGCGTGGAAGTGGTTTGATGCGGAGACGAAGTCTCACTGACTAACGTTGATGTAGTCGGTTGCACTGAAGTTTTCTCTGTTGTTTGCAAGGTCTCAGTGACAGGTGCTGAAGTTGCAGTGCTTTGTGGTGAACTTGTGATTGTTGGCAAAGTTGAAGTGGCTGGTAATGAGCTTGACCCCACTGCTGAGGAAGTTTCTGAAAGTGTGAATGAAGTGGTGCTGACTGTCGGCAAACTTTCAGTAAGGGTTACCTGACTTGAAGAAAGTGGGGCTGAAGTTTGAGTTATTGGAGATGAAGTGACTGGTGATGAAGACGTCTTGAGTGACTCTGAAGTTGCAACCAGTGGTGTTGAAGATGATTTTACTTGTGTCACACTTGTGCTGCCAGGTGTCAAAGTTGCAAGCGTGGAAGTGGTTTGATGCGGAGACGAAGTCTCACTGACTAACGCTGATGTAGTCGGTTGCACTGAAGTTGTCTCTGTTGTTTGCAAGGTCTCAGTGACAGGTGCTGAAGTTGCAGTGCTTTGTGGTGAACTTGTGATTGTTGGCAAAGTTGAAGTGGCTGATAATGAGCTTGACCCCACTGCTGAGGAAGTTTCTGAAAGTGTGAATGAAGTGGTGCTGACTGTTGGCAAACTTTCAGTAAGGGTTACCTGACTTGAAGAAAGTAGGGCTGAAGTTTGAGTTATTGGAGATGAAGTGACTGGTGATGAAGACGTCTTGAGTGACTCTGAAGTTGCAACCAGTGGTGTTGAAGATGATTTTACTTGTGTCACACTTGTGCTGCCAGGTGTCAAAGTTGCAAGCGTGGAAGTGGTTTGATGCGGAGACGAAGTCTCACTGACTAACGCTGATGTAGTCGGTTGCACTGAAGTTGTCTCTGTTGTTTGCAAGGTCTCTTTGACAGGTGCTGAAGTTGCAGTGCTTTGTGGTGAACTTGTGATTGTTGGCAAAGTTGAAGTGGCTGGTAATGAGCTTGACCCCACTGCTGAGGAAGTTTCTGAAACTGTGTATGAAGTGGTGCTGACTGTTGGCAAACTTTCAGTCAGGATTACCTGACTTGAAGAAAGTGGGGCTGAAGTGTGAGTTATTGGAGATGAAGTGACTGGTGATGAAGACGTCTTGAGTGACTCTGAAGTTGCAACCAGTGGTGTTGAAGATGATTTTACTTGTGTCACACTTGTGCTGCCAGGTGTCAAAGTTGCAAGCGTGGAAGTGGTTTGATGCGGAGACGAAGTCTCACTGACTAACGCTGATGTAGTCGGTTGCACTGAAGTTGTCTCTGTTGTTTGCAAGGTCTCAGTGACAGTGGCTGAAGTTGCAGTGCTTTGTGGTGAACTTGTGATTGTTGGCAAAGTTGAAGTGGCTGGTAATGAGCTTGACCCCACTGCTGAGGAAGTTTCTGAAAGTGTGAATGAAGTGGTGCTGACTGTTGGCAAACTTTCAGTCAGGGTTACCTGACTTGAAGAAAGTGGGGCTGAAGTGTGAGTTATTGGAGATGAAGTGACTGGTGATGAAGACGTCTTGAGTGACTCTGAAGTTGCAACCAGTGGTGTTGAAGATGATTTTACTTGTGTCACACTTGTGCTGCCAGGTGTCAAAGTTGCAAGCGTGGAAGTGGTTTGATGCGGAGACGAAGTCTCACTGACTAACGCTGATGTAGTCGGTTGCACTGAAGTTGTCTCTGTTGTTTGCAAGGTCTCAGTGACAGGTGCTGAAGTTGCAGTGCTTTGTGGTGAACTTGTGATTGTTGGCAAAGTGGAAGTGGCTGGTAATGAGCTTGACCCCACTGCTGAGGAAGTTTCTGAAAGTGTGAATGAAGTGGTGCTGACTGTTGGCAAACTTTCAGTAAGGGTTACCTGACTTGAAGAAAGTGGGGCTGAAGTGTGAGTTATTGGAGATGAAGTGATTGGTGATGAAGACGTCTTGAATGACTCTGAAGTTGCAACCAGTGGTGTTGAAGATGATTTTACTTGTGTCACACTTGTGCTGCCAGGTGTCAAAGATGCAAGCGTGGAAGTGGTTTGATGCGGAGACGAAGTCTCACTGACTAACGCTGATGTAGTCGGTTGCACTGAAGTTGTCTCTGTTGTTTGCAAGGTCTCAGTGACAGGTGCTGAAGTTGCAGTGCTTTGTGGTGAACTTGTGATAGTTGGCAAAGTTGAAGTGGCTGGTAATGAGCTTGACCCCACTGCTGAGGAAGTTTCTGAAAGTGTGAATGAAGTGGTGCTGACTGTTGGCAAACTTTCAGTAAGGGTTACCTGACTTGAAGAAAGTGGGGCTGAAGTGTGAGTTATTGGAGATGAAGTGACTGGTGATGAAGATGTCTTGAGTGACTCTGATGTTGCAACCAGTGGTGTTGAAGATGATTTTACTTGTGTCACACTTGTGCTGCCAGGTGTCAAAGTTGCAAGCGTGGAAGTGGTTTGATGCGGAGACGAAGTCTCACTGACTAACGCTGATGTAGTCGGTTGCACTGAAGTTGTCTCTGTTGTTTGCAAGGTCTCTGTGACAGGTGCTGAAGTTGCAGTGCTTTGTGGTGAACTTGTGATTGTTGGCAAAGTTGAAGTGGCTGCTAATGAGCTTGACCCCACTGCTGAGGAAGTTTCTGAAACTGTGAATGAAGTGGTGCTGACTGTTGGCAAACTTTCAGTCAGGGTTACCTGACTTGAAGAAAGTGGGGCTGAAGTGTGAGTTATTGGAGATGAAGTGACTGGTGATGAAGATGTCTTGAGTGACTCTGAAGTTGCAACCAGTGGTGTTGAAGATGATTTTACTTGTGTTACACTTGTGCTGCCAGGTGTCAAAGTTGCAAGCGTGGAAGTGGTTTGATGCGGAGACGAAGTCTCACTGACTAACGCTGATGTAGTCGGTTGCACTGAAGTTGTCTCTGTTGTTTGCAAGGTCTCAGTGACAGTGGCTGAAGTTGCAGTGCTTTGTGGTGAACTTGCGATTGTTGGCAAAGTTGAAGTGGCTGGTAATGAGCTTGACCCCACTGCTGAGGAAGTTTCTGAAAGTGTGAATGAAGTGGTGCTGACTGTTGGCAAACTTTCAGTAAGGGTTACCTGACTTGAAGAAAGTGGGGCTGAAGTGTGAGTTATTGGAGATGAAGTGACTGGTGATGAAGACGTCTTGAGTGACTCTGAAGTTGCAACCAGTGGTGTTGAAGATGATTTTACTTGTGTCACACTTGTGCTGCCAGGTGTCAAAGTTGCAAGCGTGGAAGTGGTTTGATGCGGAGACGAAGTCTCACTGACTAACGTTGATATAGTCGGTTGCACTGAAGTTGTCTCTGTTGTTTGCAAGGTCTCAGTGACAGGTGCTGAAGTTGCAGTGCTTTGTGGTGAACTTGTGATTGTTGGCAAAGTTGAAGTGGCTGGTAATGAGCTTGACCCCACTGCTGAGGAAGTTTCTGAAAGTGTGAATGAAGTGGTGCTGACTGTCTGCAAACTTTCAGTCAGGGTTACCTGACTTGAAGAAAGTGGGGCTGAAGTGTGAGTTATTGGAGATGAAGTGACTGGTGATGAAGATGTCTTGAGTGACTCTGAAGTTGCAACCAGTGGTGTTGAAGATGATTTTACTTGTGTCACACTTGTGCTGCCAGGTGTCAAAGTTGCAAGCGTGGAAGTGGTTTGATGCGGAGACGAAGTCTCACTGACTAACGCTGATGTAGTCGGTTGCACTGAAGTTGTCTCTGTTGTTTGCAAGGTCTCTGTGACAGGTGCTGAAGTTGCAGTGCTTTGTGGTGAACTTGTGATTGTTGGCAAAGTTGAAGTGGCTGCTAATGAGCTTGACCCCACTGCTGAGGAAGTTTCTGAAACTGTGAATGAAGTGGTGCTGACTGTTGGCAAACTTTCAGTCAGGGTTACCTGACTTGAAGAAAGTGGGGCTGAAGTGTGAGTTATTGGAGATGAAGTGACTGGTGATGAAGATGTCTTGAGTGACTCTGAAGTTGCAACCAGTGGTGTTGAAGATGATTTTACTTGTGTTACACTTGTGCTGCCAGGTGTCAAAGTTGCAAGCGTGGAAGTGGTTTGATGCGGAGACGAAGTCTCACTGACTAACGCTGATGTAGTCGGTTGCACTGAAGTTGTCTCTGTTGTTTGCAAGGTCTCAGTGACAGGTGCTGAAGTTGCAGTGCTTTGTGGTGAACTTGCGATTGTTGGCAAAGTTGAAGTGGCTGGTAATGAGCTTGACCCCACTGCTGAGGAAGTTTCTGAAACTGTGAATGAAGTGGTGCTGACTGTTGGCAAACTTTCAGTAAGGGTTACCTGACTTGAAGAAAGTGGGGCTGAAGTGTGAGTTATTGGAGATGAAGTGACTGGTGATGAAGACGTCTTGAGTGACTCTGAAGTTGCAACCAGTGGTGTTGAAGATGATTTTACTTGTGTCACACTTGTGCTGCCAGGTGTCAAAGTTGCAAGCGTGGAAGTGGTTTGATGCGGAGACGAAGTCTCACTGACTAACGTTGATGTAGTCGGTTGCACTGAAGTTGTCTCTGTTGTTTGCAAGGTCTCAGTGACAGGTGCTGAAGTTGCAGTGCTTTGTGGTGAACTTGTGATTGTTGGCAAAGTTGAAGTGGCTGGTAATGAGCTTGACCCCACTGCTGAGGAAGTTTCTGAAAGTGTGAATGAAGTGGTGCTGACTGTCGGCAAACTTTCAGTCAGGGTTACCTGACTTGAAGAAAGTGGGGCTGAAGTGTGAGTTATTGGAGATGAAGTGACTGGTGATGAAGACGTCTTGAGTGACTCTGAAGTTGCAACCAGTGGTGTTGAAGATGATTTTACTTGTGTCACACTTGTGCTGCCAGGTGTCAAAGTTGCAAGCGTGGAAGTGGTTTGATGCGGAGACGAAGTCTCACTGACTAACGCTGATGTAGTCGGTTGCACTGAAGTTGTCTCTGTTGTTTGCAAGGTCTCAGTGACAGGTGCTGAAGTTGCAGTGCTTTGTGGTGAACTTGTGATTGTTGGCAAAGTTGAAGTGGCTGGTAATGAGCTTGACCCCACTGCTGAGGAAGTTTCTGAAAGTGTGAATGAAGTGGTGCTGACTGTTGGCAAACTTTCAGTAAGGGTTACCTGACTTGAAGAAAGTGGGGCTGAAGTGTGAGTTATTGGAGATGAAGTGACTGGTGATGAAGACGTCTTGAGTGACTCTGAAGTTGCAACCAGTGGTGTTGAAGATGATTTTACTTGTGTCACACTTGTGCTGCCAGGTGTCAAAGTTGCAAGCGTGGAAGTGGTTTGATGCGGAGACGAAGTCTCACTGACTAACGCTGATGTAGTCGGTTGCACTGAAGTTGTCTCTGTTGTTTGCAAGGTCTCAGTGACAGGTGCTGAAGTTGCAGTGCTTTGTGGTGAACTTGTGATTGTTGGCAAAGTGGAAGTGGCTGGTAATGAGCTTGACCCCACTGCTGAGGAAGTTTCTGAAAGTGTGAATGAAGTGGTGCTGACTGTTGGCAAACTTTCAGTAAAGGTTACCTGACTTGAAGAAAGTGGGGCTGAAGTGTGAGTTATTGGAGATGAAGTGACTGGTGATGAAGACGTCTTGAATGACTCTGAAGTTGCAACCAGTGGTGTTGAAGATGATTTTACTTGTGTCACACTTGTGCTGCCAGGTGTCAAAGTTGCAAGCGTGGAAGTGGTTTGATGCGGAGACGAAGTCTCACTGACTAACGTTGATGTAGTCGGTTGCACTGAAGTTGTCTCTGTTGTTTGCAAGGTCTCAGTGACAGGTGCTGAAGTTGCAGTGCTTTGTGGTGAACTTGTGATTGTTGGCAAAGTTGAAGTGGCTGGTAATGAGCTTGACCCCACTGCTGAGGAAGTTTCTGAAACTGTGAATGAAGTGGTGCTGACTGTTGGCAAACTTTCAGTAAGGGTTACCTGACTTGAAGAAAGTAGGGCTGAAGTTTGAGTTATTGGAGATGAAGTGACTGGTGATGAAGACGTCTTGAGTGACTCTGAAGTTGCAACCAGTGGTGTTGAAGATGATTTTACTTGTGTCACACTTGTGCTGCCAGGTGTCAAAGTTGCAAGCGTGGAAGTGGTTTGATGCGGAGACGAAGTCTCACTGACTAACGCTGATGTAGTCGGTTGCACTGAAGTTGTCTCTGTTGTTTGCAAGGTCTCTTTGACAGGTGCTGAAGTTGCAGTGCTTTGTGGTGAACTTGTGATTGTTGGCAAAGTTGAAGTGGCTGCTAATGAGCTTGACCCCACTGCTGAGGAAGTTTCTGAAACTGTGTATGAAGTGGTGCTGACTGTTGGCAAACTTTCAGTCAGGGTTACCTGACTTGAAGAAAGTGGGGCTGAAGTGTGAGTTATTGGAGATGAAGTGACTGGTGATGAAGACGTCTTGAGTGACTCTGAAGTTGCAACCAGTGGTGTTGAAGATGATTTTACTTGTGTCACACTTGTGCTGCCAGGTGTCAAAGTTGCAAGCGTGGAAGTGGTTTGATGCGGAGACGAAGTCTCACTGACTAACGCTGATGTAGTCGGTTGCACTGAAGTTGTCTCTGTTGTTTGCAAGGTCTCAGTGACAGTGGCTGAAGTTGCAGTGCTTTGTGGTGAACTTGTGATTGTTGGCAAAGTTGAAGTGGCTGGTAATGAGCTTGACCCCACTGCTGAGTAAGTTTCTGAAAGTGTGAATGAAGTGGTGCTGACTGTTGGCAAACTTTCAGTCAGGGTTACCTGACTTGAAGAAAGTGGGGCTGAAGTGTGAGTTATTGGAGATGAAGTGACTGGTGATGAAGACGTCTTGAGTGACTCTGAAGTTGCAACCAGTGGTGTTGAAGATGATTTTACTTGTGTCACACTTGTGCTGCCAGGTGTCAAAGTTGCAAGCGTGGAAGTGGTTTGATGCGGAGACGAAGTCTCACTGACTAACGCTGATGTAGTCGGTTGCACTGAAGTTGTCTCTGTTGTTTGCAAGGTCTCAGTGACAGGTGCTGAAGTTGCAGTGCTTTGTGGTGAACTTGTGATTGTTGGCAAAGTGGAAGTGGCTGGTAATGAGCTTGACCCCACTGCTGAGGAAGTTTCTGAAAGTGTGAATGAAGTGGTGCTGACTGTTGGCAAACTTTCAGTAAGGGTTACCTGACTTGAAGAAAGTGGGGCTGAAGTGTGAGTTATTGGAGATGAAGTGATTGGTGATGAAGACGTCTTGAATGACTCTGAAGTTGCAACCAGTGATGTTGAAGAAGATTTTACTTGTGTCACACTTGTGCTGCCAGGTGTCAAAGTTGCAAGCGTGGAAGTGGTTTGATGCGGAGACGAAGTCTCACTGACTAACGTTGATGTAGTCGGTTGCACTGAAGTTGTCTCTGTTGTTTGCAAGGTCTCAGTGACAGGTGCTGAAGTTGCAGTGCTTTGTGGTGAACTTGTGATAGTTGGCAAAGTTGAAGTGGCTGGTAATGAGCTTGACCCCACTGCTGAGGAAGTTTCTGAAAGTGTGAATGAAGTGGTGCTGACTGTTGGCAAACTTTCAGTAAGGGTTACCTGACTTGAAGAAAGTGGGGCTGAAGTGTGAGTTATTGGAGATGAAGTGACTGGTGATGAAGATGTCTTGAGTGACTCTGATGTTGCAACCAGTGGTGTTGAAGATGATTTTACTTGTGTCACACTTGTGCTGCCAGGTGTCAAAGTTGCAAGCGTGGAAGTGGTTTGATGCGGAGACGAAGTCTCACTGACTAACGCTGATGTAGTCGGTTGCACTGAAGTTGTCTCTGTTGTTTGCAAGGTCTCTGTGACAGGTGCTGAAGTTGCAGTGCTTTGTGGTGAACTTGTGATTGTTGGCAAAGTTGAAGTGGCTGCTAATGAGCTTGACCCCACTGCTGAGGAAGTTTCTGAAACTGTGAATGAAGTGGTGCTGACTGTTGGCAAACTTTCAGTCAGGGTTACCTGACTTGAAGAAAGTGGGGCTGAAGTGTGAGTTATTGGAGATGAAGTGACTGGTGATGAAGATGTCTTGAGTGACTCTGAAGTTGCAACCAGTGGTGTTGAAGATGATTTTACTTGTGTTACACTTGTGCTGCCAGGTGTCAAAGTTGCAAGCGTGGAAGTGGTTTGATGCGGAGACGAAGTCTCACTGACTAACGCTGATGTAGTCGGTTGCACTGAAGTTGTCTCTGTTGTTTGCAAGGTCTCAGTGACAGTGGCTGAAGTTGCAGTGCTTTGTGGTGAACTTGCGATTGTTGGCAAAGTTGAAGTGGCTGGTAATGAGCTTGACCCCACTGCTGAGGAAGTTTCTGAAAGTGTGAATGAAGTGGTGCTGACTGTTGGCAAACTTTCAGTAAGGGTTACCTGACTTGAAGAAAGTGGGGCTGAAGTGTGAGTTATTGGAGATGAAGTGACTGGTGATGAAGACGTCTTGAGTGACTCTGAAGTTGCAACCAGTGGTGTTGAAGATGATTTTACTTGTGTCACACTTGTGCTGCCAGGTGTCAAAGTTGCAAGCGTGGAAGTGGTTTGATGCGGAGACGAAGTCTCACTGACTAACGTTGATGTAGTCGGTTGCACTGAAGTTGTCTCTGTTGTTTGCAAGGTCTCAGTGACAGGTGCTGAAGTTGCAGTGCTTTGTGGTGAACTTGTGATTGTTGGCAAAGTTGAAGTGGCTGGTAATGAGCTTGACCCCACTGCTGAGGAAGTTTCTGAAAGTGTGAATGAAGTGGTGCTGACTGTCTGCAAACTTTCAGTCAGGGTTACCTGACTTGAAGAAAGTGGGGCTGAAGTGTGAGTTATTGGAGATGAAGTGACTGGTGATGAAGATGTCTTGAGTGACTCTGAAGTTGCAACCAGTGGTGTTGAAGATGATTTTACTTGTGTCACACTTGTGCTGCCAGGTGTCAAAGTTGCAAGCGTGGAAGTGGTTTGATGCGGAGACGAAGTCTCACTGACTAACGCTGATGTAGTCGGTTGCACTGAAGTTGTCTCTGTTGTTTGCAAGGTCTCTGTGACAGGTGCTGAAGTTGCAGTGCTTTGTGGTGAACTTGTGATTGTTGGCAAAGTTGAAGTGGCTGGTAATGAGCTTGACCCCACTGCTGAGGAAGTTTCTGAAACTGTGAATGAAGTGGTGCTGACTGTTGGCAAACTTTCAGTCAGGGTTACCTGACTTGAAGAAAGTGGGGCTGAAGTGTGAGTTATTGGAGATGAAGTGACTGGTGATGAAGATGTCTTGAGTGACTCTGAAGTTGCAACCAGTGGTGTTGAAGATGATTTTACTTGTGTTACACTTGTGCTGCCAGGTGTCAAAGTTGCAAGCGTGGAAGTGGTTTGATGCGGAGACGAAGTCTCACTGACTAACGCTGATGTAGTCGGTTGCACTGAAGTTGTCTCTGTTGTTTGCAAGGTCTCAGTGACAGTGGCTGAAGTTGCAGTGCTTTGTGGTGAACTTGCGATTGTTGGCAAAGTTGAAGTGGCTGGTAATGAGCTTGACCCCACTGCTGAGGAAGTTTCTGAAACTGTGAATGAAGTGGTGCTGACTGTTGGCAAACTTTCAGTCAGGGTTACCTGACTTGAAGAAAGTGGGGCTGAAGTGTGAGTTATTGGAGATGAAGTGACTGGTGATGAAGATGTCTTGAGTGACTCTGAAGTTGCAACCAGTGGTGTTGAAGATGATTTTACTTGTGTTACACTTGTGCTGCCAGGTGTCAAAGTTGCAAGCGTGGAAGTGGTTTGATGCGGAGACGAAGTCTCACTGACTAACGCTGATGTAGTCGGTTGCACTGAAGTTGTCTCTGTTGTTTGCAAGGTCTCAGTGACAGTGGCTGAAGTTGCAGTGCTTTGTGGTGAACTTGCGATTGTTGGCAAAGTTGAAGTGGCTGGTAATGAGCTTGACCCCACTGCTGAGGAAGTTTCTGAAAGTGTGAATGAAGTGGTGCTGACTGTTGGCAAACTTTCAGTAAGGGTTACCTGACTTGAAGAAAGTGGGGCTGAAGTGTGAGTTATTGGAGATGAAGTGACTGGTGATGAAGACGTCTTGAGTGACTCTGAAGTTGCAACCAGTGGTGTTGAAGATGATTTTACTTGTGTCACACTTGTGCTGCCAGGTGTCAAAGTTGCAAGCGTGGAAGTGGTTTGATGCGGAGACGAAGTCTCACTGACTAACGTTGATGTAGTCGGTTGCACTGAAGTTGTCTCTGTTGTTTGCAAGGTCTCAGTGACAGGTGCTGAAGTTGCAGTGCTTTGTGGTGAACTTGTGATTGTTGGCAAAGTTGAAGTGGCTGGTAATGAGCTTGACCCCACTGCTGAGGAAGTTTCTGAAAGTGTGAATGAAGTGGTGCTGACTGTCGGCAAACTTTCAGTCAGGGTTACCTGACTTGAAGAAAGTGGGGCTGAAGTGTGAGTTATTGGAGATGAAGTGACTGGTGATGAAGACGTCTTGAGTGACTCTGAAGTTGCAACCAGTGGTGTTGAAGATGATTTTACTTGTGTCACACTTGTGCTGCCAGGTGTCAAAGTTGCAAGCGTGGAAGTGGTTTGATGCGGAGACGAAGTCTCACTGACTAACGCTGATGTAGTCGGTTGCACTGAAGTTGTCTCTGTTGTTTGCAAGGTCTCAGTGACAGGTGCTGAAGTTGCAGTGCTTTGTGGTGAACTTGTGATTGTTGGCAAAGTTGAAGTGGCTGGTAATGAGCTTGACCCCACTGCTGAGGAAGTTTCTGAAAGTGTGAATGAAGTGGTGCTGACTGTTGGCAAACTTTCAGTCAGGGTTACCTGACTTGAAGAAAGTGGGGCTGAAGTGTGAGTTATTGGAGATGAAGTGACTGGTGATGAAGACGTCTTGAGTGACTCTGAAGTTGCAACCAGTGGTGTTGAAGATGATTTTACTTGTGTCACACTTGTGCTGCCAGGTGTCAAAGTTGCAAGCGTGGAAGTGGTTTGATGCGGAGACGAAGTCTCACTGACTAACGCTGATGTAGTCGGTTGCACTGAAGTTGTCTCTGTTGTTTGCAAGGTCTCAGTGACAGTGGCTGAAGTTGCAGTGCTTTGTGGTGAACTTGTGATTGTTGGCAAAGTTGAAGTGGCTGGTAATGAGCTTGACCCCACTGCTGAGGAAGTTTCTGAAACTGTGAATGAAGTGGTGCTGACTGTTGGCAAACTTTCAGTCAGGGTTACCTGACTTGAAGAAAGTGGGGCTGAAGTGTGAGTTATTGGAGATGAAGTGACTGGTGATGAAGATGTCTTGAGTGACTCTGAAGTTGCAACCAGTGGTGTTGAAGATGATTTTACTTGTGTTACACTTGTGCTGCCAGGTGTCAAAGTTGCAAGCGTGGAAGTGGTTTGATGCGGAGACGAAGTCTCACTGACTAACGCTGATGTAGTCGGTTGCACTGAAGTTGTCTCTGTTGTTTGCAAGGTCTCAGTGACAGTGGCTGAAGTTGCAGTGCTTTGTGGTGAACTTGCGATTGTTGGCAAAGTTGAAGTGGCTGGTAATGAGCTTGACCCCACTGCTGAGGAAGTTTCTGAAAGTGTGAATGAAGTGGTGCTGACTGTTGGCAAACTTTCAGTAAGGGTTACCTGACTTGAAGAAAGTGGGGCTGAAGTGTGAGTTATTGGAGATGAAGTGACTGGTGATGAAGACGTCTTGAGTGACTCTGAAGTTGCAACCAGTGGTGTTGAAGATGATTTTACTTGTGTCACACTTGTGCTGCCAGGTGTCAAAGTTGCAAGCGTGGAAGTGGTTTGATGCGGAGACGAAGTCTCACTGACTAACGTTGATGTAGTCGGTTGCACTGAAGTTGTCTCTGTTGTTTGCAAGGTCTCAGTGACAGGTGCTGAAGTTGCAGTGCTTTGTGGTGAACTTGTGATTGTTGGCAAAGTTGAAGTGGCTGGTAATGAGCTTGACCCCACTGCTGAGGAAGTTTCTGAAAGTGTGAATGAAGTGGTGCTGACTGTTGGCAAACTTTCAGTAAGGGTTACCTGACTTGAAGAAAGTGGGGCTGAAGTGTGAGTTATTGGAGATGAAGTGACTGGTGATGAAGATGTCTTGAGTGACTCTGAAGTTGCAACCAGTGGTGTTGAAGATGATTTTACTTGTGTCACACTTGTGCTGCCAGGTGTCAAAGTTGCAAGCGTGGAAGTGGTTTGATGCGGAGACGAAGTCTCACTGACTAACGCTGATGTAGTCGGTTGCACTGAAGTTGTCTCTGTTGTTTGCAAGGTCTCTGTGACAGGTGCTGAAGTTGCAGTGCTTTGTGGTGAACTTGTGATTGTTGGCAAAGTTGAAGTGGCTGCTAATGAGCTTGACCCCACTGCTGAGGAAGTTTCTGAAACTGTGAATGAAGTGGTGCTGACTGTTGGCAAACTTTCAGTCAGGGTTACCTGACTTGAAGAAAGTGGGGCTGAAGTGTGAGTTATTGGAGATGAAGTGACTGGTGATGAAGATGTCTTGAGTGACTCTGAAGTTGCAACCAGTGGTGTTGAAGATGATTTTACTTGTGTTACACTTGTGCTGCCAGGTGTCAAAGTTGCAAGCGTGGAAGTGGTTTGATGCGGAGACGAAGTCTCACTGACTAACGCTGATGTAGTCGGTTGCACTGAAGTTGTCTCTGTTGTTTGCAAGGTCTCAGTGACAGTGGCTGAAGTTGCAGTGCTTTGTGGTGAACTTGCGATTGTTGGCAAAGTTGAAGTGGCTGGTAATGAGCTTGACCCCACTGCTGAGGAAGTTTCTGAAAGTGTGAATGAAGTGGTGCTGACTGTTGGCAAACTTTCAGTAAGGGTTACCTGACTTGAAGAAAGTGGGGCTGAAGTGTGAGTTATTGGAGATGAAGTGACTGGTGATGAAGACGTCTTGAGTGACTCTGAAGTTGCAACCAGTGGTGTTGAAGATGATTTTACTTGTGTCACACTTGTGCTGCCAGGTGTCAAAGTTGCAAGCGTGGAAGTGGTTTGATGCGGAGACGAAGTCTCACTGACTAACGTTGATGTAGTCGGTTGCACTGAAGTTGTCTCTGTTGTTTGCAAGGTCTCAGTGACAGGTGCTGAAGTTGCAGTGCTTTGTGGTGAACTTGTGATTGTTGGCAAAGTTGAAGTGGCTGGTAATGAGCTTGACCCCACTGCTGAGGAAGTTTCTGAAAGTGTGAATGAAGTGGTGCTGACTGTCTGCAAACTTTCAGTCAGGGTTACCTGACTTGAAGAAAGTGGGGCTGAAGTGTGAGTTATTGGAGATGAAGTGACTGGTGATGAAGATGTCTTGAGTGACTCTGAAGTTGCAACCAGTGGTGTTGAAGATGATTTTACTTGTGTCACACTTGTGCTGCCAGGTGTCAAAGTTGCAAGCGTGGAAGTGGTTTGATGCGGAGACGAAGTCTCACTGACTAACGCTGATGTAGTCGGTTGCACTGAAGTTGTCTCTGTTGTTTGCAAGGTCTCTGTGACAGGTGCTGAAGTTGCAGTGCTTTGTGGTGAACTTGTGATTGTTGGCAAAGTTGAAGTGGCTGCTAATGAGCTTGACCCCACTGCTGAGGAAGTTTCTGAAACTGTGAATGAAGTGGTGCTGACTGTTGGCAAACTTTCAGTAAGGGTTACCTGACTTGAAGAAAGTGGGGCTGAAGTGTGAGTTATTGGAGATGAAGTGACTGGTGATGAAGATGTCTTGAGTGACTCTGAAGTTGCAACCAGTGGTGTTGAAGATGATTTTACTTGTGTTACACTTGTGCTGCCAGGTGTCAAAGTTGCAAGCGTGGAAGTGGTTTGATGCGGAGACGAAGTCTCACTGACTAACGCTGATGTAGTCGGTTGCACTGAAGTTGTCTCTGTTGTTTGCAAGGTCTCAGTGACAGTGGCTGAAGTTGCAGTGCTTTGTGGTGAACTTGCGATTGTTGGCAAAGTTGAAGTGGCTGGTAATGAGCTTGACCCCACTGCTGAGGAAGTTTCTGAAACTGTGAATGAAGTGGTGCTGACTGTTGGCAAACTTTCAGTAAGGGTTACCTGACTTGAAGAAAGTGGGGCTGAAGTGTGAGTTATTGGAGATGAAGTGACTGGTGATGAAGACGTCTTGAGTGACTCTGAAGTTGCAACCAGTGGTGTTGAAGATGATTTTACTTGTGTCACACTTGTGCTGCCAGGTGTCAAAGTTGCAAGCGTGGAAGTGGTTTGATGCGGAGACGAAGTCTCACTGACTAACGTTGATGTAGTCGGTTGCACTGAAGTTGTCTCTGTTGTTTGCAAGGTCTCAGTGACAGGTGCTGAAGTTGCAGTGCTTTGTGGTGAACTTGTGATTGTTGGCAAAGTTGAAGTGGCTGGTAATGAGCTTGACCCCACTGCTGAGGAAGTTTCTGAAAGTGTGAATGAAGTGGTGCTGACTGTCGGCAAACTTTCAGTCAGGGTTACCTGACTTGAAGAAAGTGGGGCTGAAGTGTGAGTTATTGGAGATGAAGTGACTGGTGATGAAGACGTCTTGAGTGACTCTGAAGTTGCAACCAGTGGTGTTGAAGATGATTTTACTTGTGTCACACTTGTGCTGCCAGGTGTCAAAGTTGCAAGCGTGGAAGTGGTTTGATGCGGAGACGAAGTCTCACTGACTAACGTTGATGTAGTCGGTTGCACTGAAGTTGTCTCTGTTGTTTGCAAGGTCTCAGTGACAGGTGCTGAAGTTGCAGTGCTTTGTGGTGAACTTGTGATTGTTGGCAAAGTGGAAGTGGCTGGTAATGAGCTTGACCCCACTGCTGAGGAAGTTTCTGAAAGTGTGAATGAAGTGGTGCTGACTGTTGGCAAACTTTCAGTAAGGGTTACCTGACTTGAAGAAAGTGGGGCTGAAGTGTGAGTTATTGGAGATGAAGTGACTGGTGATGAAGACGTCTTGAGTGACTCTGAAGTTGCAACCAGTGGTGTTGAAGATGATTTTACTTGTGTCACACTTGTGCTGCCAGGTGTCAAAGTTGCAAGCGTGGAAGTGGTTTGATGCGGAGACGAAGTCTCACTGACTAACGTTGATGTAGTCGGTTGCACTGAAGTTGTCTCTGTTGTTTGCAAGGTCTCAGTGACAGGTGCTGAAGTTGCAGTGCTTTGTGGTGAACTTGTGATTGTTGGCAAAGTTGAAGTGGCTGGTAATGAGCTTGACCCAACTGCTGAGGAAGTTTCTGAAAGTGTGAATGAAGTGGTGCTGACTGTTGGCAAACTTTCAGTCAGGGTTACCTGACTTGAAGAAAGTGGGGCTGAAGTGTGAGTTATTGGAGATGAAGTGACTGGTGATGAAGATGTCTTGAGTGACTCTGAAGTTGCAACCAGTGGTGTTGAAGATGATTTTACTTGTGTCACACTTGTGCTGCCAGGTGTCAAAGTTGCAAGCGTGGAAGTGGTTTGATGCGGAGACGAAGTCTCACTGACTAACGCTGATGTAGTCGGTTGCACTGAAGTTGTCTCTGTTGTTTGCAAGGTCTCTGTGACAGGTGCTGAAGTTGCAGTGCTTTGTGGTGAACTTGTGATTGTTGGCAAAGTTGAAGTGGCTGGTAATGAGCTTGACCCCACTGCTGAGGAAGTTTCTGAAAGTGTGAATGAAGTGGTGCTGACTGTTGGCAAACTTTCAGTCAGGGTTACCTGACTTGAAGAAAGTGGGGCTGAAGTGTGAGTTATTGGAGATGAAGTGACTGGTGATGAAGACGTCTTGAGTGACTCTGAAGTTGCAACCAGTGGTGTTGAAGATGATTTTACTTGTGTCACACTTGTGCTGCCAGGTGTCAAAGTTGCAAGCGTGGAAGTGGTTTGATGCGGAGACGAAGTCTCACTGACTAACGCTGATGTAGTCGGTTGCACTGAAGTTGTCTCTGTTGTTTGCAAGGTCTCAGTGACAGGTGCTGAAGTTGCAGTGCTTTGTGGTGAACTTGTGATTGTTGGCAAAGTTGAAGTGGCTGGTAATGAGCTTGACCCCACTGCTGAGGAAGTTTCTGAAAGTGTGAATGAAGTGGTGCTGACTGTTGGCAAACTTTCAGTCAGGGTTACCTGACTTGAAGAAAGTGGGGCTGAAGTGTGAGTTATTGGAGATGAAGTGACTGGTGATGAAGACGTCTTGAGTGACTCTGAAGTTGCAACCAGTGGTGTTGAAGATGATTTTACTTGTGTCACACTTGTGCTGCCAGGTGTCAAAGTTGCAAGCGTGGAAGTGGTTTGATGCGGAGACGAAGTCTCACTGACTAACGCTGATGTAGTCGGTTGCACTGAAGTTGTCTCTGTTGTTTGCAAGGTCTCTTTGACAGGTGCTGAAGTTGCAGTGCTTTGTGGTGAACTTGTGATTGTTGGCAAAGTTGAAGTGGCTGCTAATGAGCTTGACCCCACTGCTGAGGAAGTTTCTGAAACTGTGAATGAAGTGGTGCTGACTGTTGGCAAACTTTCAGTCAGGGTTACCTGACTTGAAGAAAGTGGGGCTGAAGTGTGAGTTATTGGAGATGAAGTGACTGGTGATGAAGATGTCTTGAGTGACTCTGAAGTTGCAACCAGTGGTGTTGAAGATGATTTTACTTGTGTTACACTTGTGCTGCCAGGTGTCAAAGTTGCAAGCGTGGAAGTGGTTTGATGCGGAGACGAAGTCTCACTGACTAACGCTGATGTAGTCGGTTGCACTGAAGTTGTCTCTGTTGTTTGCAAGGTCTCAGTGACAGTGGCTGAAGTTGCAGTGCTTTGTGGTGAACTTGCGATTGTTGGCAAAGTTGAAGTGGCTGGTAATGAGCTTGACCCCACTGCTGAGGAAGTTTCTGAAAGTGTGAATGAAGTGGTGCTGACTGTTGGCAAACTTTCAGTAAGGGTTACCTGACTTGAAGAAAGTGGGGCTGAAGTGTGAGTTATTGGAGATGAAGTGACTGGTGATGAAGACGTCTTGAGTGACTCTGAAGTTGCAACCAGTGGTGTTGAAGATGATTTTACTTGTGTCACACTTGTGCTGCCAGGTGTCAAAGTTGCAAGCGTGGAAGTGGTTTGATGCGGAGACGAAGTCTCACTGACTAACGTTGATGTAGTCGGTTGCACTGAAGTTGTCTCTGTTGTTTGCAAGGTCTCAGTGACAGGTGCTGAAGTTGCAGTGCTTTGTGGTGAACTTGTGATTGTTGGCAAAGTTGAAGTGGCTGGTAATGAGCTTGACCCCACTGCTGAGGAAGTTTCTGAAAGTGTGAATGAAGTGGTGCTGACTGTCTGCAAACTTTCAGTCAGGGTTACCTGACTTGAAGAAAGTGGGGCTGAAGTGTGAGTTATTGGAGATGAAGTGACTGGTGATGAAGATGTCTTGAGTGACTCTGAAGTTGCAACCAGTGGTGTTGAAGATGATTTTACTTGTGTCACACTTGTGCTGCCAGGTGTCAAAGTTGCAAGCGTGGAAGTGGTTTGATGCGGAGACGAAGTCTCACTGACTAACGCTGATGTAGTCGGTTGCACTGAAGTTGTCTCTGTTGTTTGCAAGGTCTCTGTGACAGGTGCTGAAGTTGCAGTGCTTTGTGGTGAACTTGTGATTGTTGGCAAAGTTGAAGTGGCTGCTAATGAGCTTGACCCCACTGCTGAGGAAGTTTCTGAAACTGTGAATGAAGTGGTGCTGACTGTTGGCAAACTTTCAGTCAGGGTTACCTGACTTGAAGAAAGTGGGGCTGAAGTGTGAGTTATTGGAGATGAAGTGACTGGTGATGAAGATGTCTTGAGTGACTCTGAAGTTGCAACCAGTGGTGTTGAAGATGATTTTACTTGTGTTACACTTGTGCTGCCAGGTGTCAAAGTTGCAAGCGTGGAAGTGGTTTGATGCGGAGACGAAGTCTCACTGACTAACGCTGATGTAGTCGGTTGCACTGAAGTTGTCTCTGTTGTTTGCAAGGTCTCAGTGACAGTGGCTGAAGTTGCAGTGCTTTGTGGTGAACTTGCGATTGTTGGCAAAGTTGAAGTGGCTGGTAATGAGCTTGACCCCACTGCTGAGGAAGTTTCTGAAACTGTGAATGAAGTGGTGCTGACTGTTGGCAAACTTTCAGTAAGGGTTACCTGACTTGAAGAAAGTGGGGCTGAAGTGTGAGTTATTGGAGATGAAGTGACTGGTGATGAAGACGTCTTGAGTGACTCTGAAGTTGCAACCAGTGGTGTTGAAGATGATTTTACTTGTGTCACACTTGTGCTGCCAGGTGTCAAAGTTGCAAGCGTGGAAGTGGTTTGATGCGGAGACGAAGTCTCACTGACTAACGTTGATGTAGTCGGTTGCACTGAAGTTGTCTCTGTTGTTTGCAAGGTCTCAGTGACAGGTGCTGAAGTTGCAGTGCTTTGTGGTGAACTTGTGATTGTTGGCAAAGTTGAAGTGGCTGGTAATGAGCTTGACCCCACTGCTGAGGAAGTTTCTGAAAGTGTGAATGAAGTGGTGCTGACTGTCGGCAAACTTTCAGTCAGGGTTACCTGACTTGAAGAAAGTGGGGCTGAAGTGTGAGTTATTGGAGATGAAGTGACTGGTGATGAAGACGTCTTGAGTGACTCTGAAGTTGCAACCAGTGGTGTTGAAGATGATTTTACTTGTGTCACACTTGTGCTGCCAGGTGTCAAAGTTGCAAGCGTGGAAGTGGTTTGATGCGGAGACGAAGTCTCACTGACTAACGCTGATGTAGTCGGTTGCACTGAAGTTGTCTCTGTTGTTTGCAAGGTCTCAGTGACAGGTGCTGAAGTTGCAGTGCTTTGTGGTGAACTTGTGATTGTTGGCAAAGTTGAAGTGGCTGGTAATGAGCTTGACCCCACTGCTGAGGAAGTTTCTGAAAGTGTGAATGAAGTGGTGCTGACTGTTGGCAAACTTTCAGTCAGGGTTACCTGACTTGAAGAAAGTGGGGCTGAAGTGTGAGTTATTGGAGATGAAGTGACTGGTGATGAAGACGTCTTGAGTGACTCTGAAGTTGCAACCAGTGGTGTTGAAGATGATTTTACTTGTGTCACACTTGTGCTGCCAGGTGTCAAAGTTGCAAGCGTGGAAGTGGTTTGATGCGGAGACGAAGTCTCACTGACTAACGCTGATGTAGTCGGTTGCACTGAAGTTGTCTCTGTTGTTTGCAAGGTCTCAGTGACAGGTGCTGAAGTTGCAGTGCTTTGTGGTGAACTTGTGATTGTTGGCAAAGTTGAAGTGGCTGGTAATGAGCTTGACCCCACTGCTGAGGAAGTTTCTGAAACTGTGAATGAAGTGGTGCTGACTGTTGGCAAACTTTCAGTCAGGGTTACCTGACTTGAAGAAAGTGGGGCTGAAGTGTGAGTTATTGGAGATGAAGTGACTGGTGATGAAGATGTCTTGAGTGACTCTGAAGTTGCAACCAGTGGTGTTGAAGATGATTTTACTTGTGTTACACTTGTGCTGCCAGGTGTCAAAGTTGCAAGCGTGGAAGTGGTTTGATGCGGAGACGAAGTCTCACTGACTAACGCTGATGTAGTCGGTTGCACTGAAGTTGTCTCTGTTGTTTGCAAGGTCTCAGTGACAGTGGCTGAAGTTGCAGTGCTTTGTGGTGAACTTGCGATTGTTGGCAAAGTTGAAGTGGCTGGTAATGAGCTTGACCCCACTGCTGAGGAAGTTTCTGAAAGTGTGAATGAAGTGGTGCTGACTGTTGGCAAACTTTCAGTAAGGGTTACCTGACTTGAAGAAAGTGGGGCTGAAGTGTGAGTTATTGGAGATGAAGTGACTGGTGATGAAGACGTCTTGAGTGACTCTGAAGTTGCAACCAGTGGTGTTGAAGATGATTTTACTTGTGTCACACTTGTGCTGCCAGGTGTCAAAGTTGCAAGCGTGGAAGTGGTTTGATGCGGAGACGAAGTCTCACTGACTAACGTTGATGTAGTCGGTTGCACTGAAGTTGTCTCTGTTGTTTGCAAGGTCTCAGTGACAGGTGCTGAAGTTGCAGTGCTTTGTGGTGAACTTGTGATTGTTGGCAAAGTTGAAGTGGCTGGTAATGAGCTTGACCCCACTGCTGAGGAAGTTTCTGACAGTGTGAATGAAGTGGTGCTGACTGTTGGCAAACTTTCAGTAAGGGTTACCTGACTTGAAGAAAGTGGGGCTGAAGTGTGAGTTATTGGAGATGAAGTGACTGGTGATGAAGATGTCTTGAGTGACTCTGAAGTTGCAACCAGTGGTGTTGAAGATGATTTTACTTGTGTCACACTTGTGCTGCCAGGTGTCAAAGTTGCAAGCGTGGAAGTGGTTTGATGCGGAGACGAAGTCTCACTGACTAACGCTGATGTAGTCGGTTGCACTGAAGTTGTCTCTGTTGTTTGCAAGGTCTCTGTGACAGGTGCTGAAGTTGCAGTGCTTTGTGGTGAACTTGTGATTGTTGGCAAAGTTGAAGTGGCTGCTAATGAGCTTGACCCCACTGCTGAGGAAGTTTCTGAAACTGTGAATGAAGTGGTGCTGACTGTTGGCAAACTTTCAGTCAGGGTTACCTGACTTGAAGAAAGTGGGGCTGAAGTGTGAGTTATTGGAGATGAAGTGACTGGTGATGAAGATGTCTTGAGTGACTCTGAAGTTGCAACCAGTGGTGTTGAAGATGATTTTACTTGTGTTACACTTGTGCTGCCAGGTGTCAAAGTTGCAAGCGTGGAAGTGGTTTGATGCGGAGACGAAGTCTCACTGACTAACGCTGATGTAGTCGGTTGCACTGAAGTTGTCTCTGTTGTTTGCAAGGTCTCAGTGACAGTGGCTGAAGTTGCAGTGCTTTGTGGTGAACTTGCGATTGTTGGCAAAGTTGAAGTGGCTGGTAATGAGCTTGACCCCACTGCTGAGGAAGTTTCTGAAAGTGTGAATGAAGTGGTGCTGACTGTTGGCAAACTTTCAGTAAGGGTTACCTGACTTGAAGAAAGTGGGGCTGAAGTGTGAGTTATTGGAGATGAAGTGACTGGTGATGAAGACGTCTTGAGTGACTCTGAAGTTGCAACCAGTGGTGTTGAAGATGATTTTACTTGTGTCACACTTGTGCTGCCAGGTGTCAAAGTTGCAAGCGTGGAAGTGGTTTGATGCGGAGACGAAGTCTCACTGACTAACGTTGATGTAGTCGGTTGCACTGAAGTTGTCTCTGTTGTTTGCAAGGTCTCAGTGACAGGTGCTGAAGTTGCAGTGCTTTGTGGTGAACTTGTGATTGTTGGCAAAGTTGAAGTGGCTGGTAATGAGCTTGACCCCACTGCTGAGGAAGTTTCTGAAAGTGTGAATGAAGTGGTGCTGACTGTCTGCAAACTTTCAGTCAGGGTTACCTGACTTGAAGAAAGTGGGGCTGAAGTGTGAGTTATTGGAGATGAAGTGACTGGTGATGAAGATGTCTTGAGTGACTCTGAAGTTGCAACCAGTGGTGTTGAAGATGATTTTACTTGTGTCACACTTGTGCTGCCAGGTGTCAAAGTTGCAAGCGTGGAAGTGGTTTGATGCGGAGACGAAGTCTCACTGACTAACGCTGATGTAGTCGGTTGCACTGAAGTTGTCTCTGTTGTTTGCAAGGTCTCTGTGACAGGTGCTGAAGTTGCAGTGCTTTGTGGTGAACTTGTGATTGTTGGCAAAGTTGAAGTGGCTGCTAATGAGCTTGACCCCACTGCTGAGGAAGTTTCTGAAACTGTGAATGAAGTGGTGCTGACTGTTGGCAAACTTTCAGTAAGGGTTACCTGACTTGAAGAAAGTGGGGCTGAAGTGTGAGTTATTGGAGATGAAGTGACTGGTGATGAAGATGTCTTGAGTGACTCTGAAGTTGCAACCAGTGGTGTTGAAGATGATTTTACTTGTGTTACACTTGTGCTGCCAGGTGTCAAAGTTGCAAGCGTGGAAGTGGTTTGATGCGGAGACGAAGTCTCACTGACTAACGCTGATGTAGTCGGTTGCACTGAAGTTGTCTCTGTTGTTTGCAAGGTCTCAGTGACAGTGGCTGAAGTTGCAGTGCTTTGTGGTGAACTTGCGATTGTTGGCAAAGTTGAAGTGGCTGGTAATGAGCTTGACCCCACTGCTGAGGAAGTTTCTGAAACTGTGAATGAAGTGGTGCTGACTGTTGGCAAACTTTCAGTAAGGGTTACCTGACTTGAAGAAAGTGGGGCTGAAGTGTGAGTTATTGGAGATGAAGTGACTGGTGATGAAGACGTCTTGAGTGACTCTGAAGTTGCAACCAGTGGTGTTGAAGATGATTTTACTTGTGTCACACTTGTGCTGCCAGGTGTCAAAGTTGCAAGCGTGGAAGTGGTTTGATGCGGAGACGAAGTCTCACTGACTAACGTTGATGTAGTCGGTTGCACTGAAGTTGTCTCTGTTGTTTGCAAGGTCTCAGTGACAGGTGCTGAAGTTGCAGTGCTTTGTGGTGAACTTGTGATTGTTGGCAAAGTTGAAGTGGCTGGTAATGAGCTTGACCCCACTGCTGAGGAAGTTTCTGAAAGTGTGAATGAAGTGGTGCTGACTGTCGGCAAACTTTCAGTCAGGGTTACCTGACTTGAAGAAAGTGGGGCTGAAGTGTGAGTTATTGGAGATGAAGTGACTGGTGATGAAGACGTCTTGAGTGACTCTGAAGTTGCAACCAGTGGTGTTGAAGATGATTTTACTTGTGTCACACTTGTGCTGCCAGGTGTCAAAGTTGCAAGCGTGGAAGTGGTTTGATGCGGAGACGAAGTCTCACTGACTAACGTTGATGTAGTCGGTTGCACTGAAGTTGTCTCTGTTGTTTGCAAGGTCTCAGTGACAGGTGCTGAAGTTGCAGTGCTTTGTGGTGAACTTGTGATTGTTGGCAAAGTGGAAGTGGCTGGTAATGAGCTTGACCCCACTGCTGAGGAAGTTTCTGAAAGTGTGAATGAAGTGGTGCTGACTGTTGGCAAACTTTCAGTAAGGGTTACCTGACTTGAAGAAAGTGGGGCTGAAGTGTGAGTTATTGGAGATGAAGTGACTGGTGATGAAGACGTCTTGAGTGACTCTGAAGTTGCAACCAGTGGTGTTGAAGATGATTTTACTTGTGTCACACTTGTGCTGCCAGGTGTCAAAGTTGCAAGCGTGGAAGTGGTTTGATGCGGAGACGAAGTCTCACTGACTAACGTTGATGTAGTCGGTTGCACTGAAGTTGTCTCTGTTGTTTGCAAGGTCTCAGTGACAGGTGCTGAAGTTGCAGTGCTTTGTGGTGAACTTGTGATTGTTGGCAAAGTTGAAGTGGCTGGTAATGAGCTTGACCCCACTGCTGAGGAAGTTTCTGAAAGTGTGAATGAAGTGGTGCTGACTGTTGGCAAACTTTCAGTCAGGGTTACCTGACTTGAAGAAAGTGGGGCTGAAGTGTGAGTTATTGGAGATGAAGTGACTGGTGATGAAGATGTCTTGAGTGACTCTGAAGTTGCAACCAGTGGTGTTGAAGATGATTTTACTTGTGTCACACTTGTGCTGCCAGGTGTCAAAGTTGCAAGCGTGGAAGTGGTTTGATGCGGAGACGAAGTCTCACTGACTAACGCTGATGTAGTCGGTTGCACTGAAGTTGTCTCTGTTGTTTGCAAGGTCTCTGTGACAGGTGCTGAAGTTGCAGTGCTTTGTGGTGAACTTGTGATTGTTGGCAAAGTTGAAGTGGCTGCTAATGAGCTTGACCCCACTGCTGAGGAAGTTTCTGAAACTGTGAATGAAGTGGTGCTGACTGTTGGCAAACTTTCAGTCAGGGTTACCTGACTTGAAGAAAGTGGGGGTGAAGTGTGAGTTATTGGAGATGAAGTGACTGGTGATGAAGACGTCTTGAGTGACTCTGAAGTTGCAACCAGTGGTGTTGAAGATGATTTTACTTGTGTCACACTTGTGCTGCCAGGTGTCAAAGTTGCAAGCGTGGAAGTGGTTTGATGCGGAGACGAAGTCTCACTGACTAACGCTGATGTAGTCGGTTGCACTGAAGTTGTCTCTGTTGTTTGCAAGGTCTCAGTGACAGGTGCTGAAGTTGCAGTGCTTTGTGGTGAACTTGTGATTGTTGGCAAAGTTGAAGTGGCTGGTAATGAGCTTGACCCCACTGCTGAGGAAGTTTCTGAAAGTGTGAATGAAGTGGTGCTGACTGTTGGCAAACTTTCAGTCAGGGTTACCTGACTTGAAGAAAGTGGGGCTGAAGTGTGAGTTATTGGAGATGAAGTGACTGGTGATGAAGACGTCTTGAGTGACTCTGAAGTTGCAACCAGTTGTGTTGAAGATGATTTTACTTGTGCCACACTTGTGCTGCCAGGTGTCAAAGTTGCAAGCGTGGAAGTGGTTTGATGCGGAGACGAAGTCTCACTGACTAACGCTGATGTAGTCGGTTGCACTGAAGTTGTCTCTGTTGTTTGCAAGGTCTCAGTGACAGGTGCTGAAGTTGCAGTGCTTTGTGGTGAACTTGTGATTGTTGGCAAAGTTGAAGTGGCTGGTAATGAGCTTGACCCCACTGCTGAGGAAGTTTCTGAAAGTGTGAATGAAGTGGTGCTGACTGTTGGCAAACTTTCAGTCAGGGTTACCTGACTTGAAGAAAGTGGGGCTGAAGTGTGAGTTATTGGAGATGAAGTGACTGGTGATGAAGACGTCTTGAGTGACTCTGAAGTTGCAACCAGTGGTGTTGAAGATGATTTTACTTGTGTCACACTTGTGCTGCCAGGTGTCAAAGTTGCAAGCGTGGAAGTGGTTTGATGCGGAGACGAAGTCTCACTGACTAACGCTGATGTAGTCGGTTGCACTGAAGTTGTCTCTGTTGTTTGCAAGGTCTCAGTGACAGGTGCTGAAGTTGCAGTGCTTTGTGGTGAACTTGTGATTGTTGGCAAAGTTGAAGTGGCTGGTAATGAGCTTGACCCCACTGCTGAGGAAGTTTCTGAAACTGTGAATGAAGTGGTGCTGACTGTTGGCAAACTTTCAGTCAGGGTTACCTGACTTGAAGAAAGTGGGGCTGAAGTGTGAGTTATTGGAGATGAAGTGACTGGTGATGAAGATGTCTTGAGTGACTCTGAAGTTGCAACCAGTGGTGTTGAAGATGATTTTACTTGTGTTACACTTGTGCTGCCAGGTGTCAAAGTTGCAAGCGTGGAAGTGGTTTGATGCGGAGACGAAGTCTCACTGACTAACGCTGATGTAGTCGGTTGCACTGAAGTTGTCTCTGTTGTTTGCAAGGTCTCAGTGACAGTGGCTGAAGTTGCAGTGCTTTGTGGTGAACTTGCGATTGTTGGCAAAGTTGAAGTGGCTGGTAATGAGCTTGACCCCACTGCTGAGGAAGTTTCTGAAAGTGTGAATGAAGTGGTGCTGACTGTTGGCAAACTTTCAGTAAGGGTTACCTGACTTGAAGAAAGTGGGGCTGAAGTGTGAGTTATTGGAGATGAAGTGACTGGTGATGAAGACGTCTTGAGTGACTCTGAAGTTGCAACCAGTGGTGTTGAAGATGATTTTACTTGTGTCACACTTGTGCTGCCAGGTGTCAAAGTTGCAAGCGTGGAAGTGGTTTGATGCGGAGACGAAGTCTCACTGACTAACGTTGATGTAGTCGGTTGCACTGAAGTTGTCTCTGTTGTTTGCAAGGTCTCAGTGACAGGTGCTGAAGTTGCAGTGCTTTGTGGTGAACTTGTGATTGTTGGCAAAGTTGAAGTGGCTGGTAATGAGCTTGACCCCACTGCTGAGGAAGTTTCTGAAAGTGTGAATGAAGTGGTGCTGACTGTTGGCAAACTTTCAGTAAGGGTTACCTGACTTGAAGAAAGTGGGGCTGAAGTGTGAGTTATTGGAGATGAAGTGACTGGTGATGAAGATGTCTTGAGTGACTCTGAAGTTGCAACCAGTGGTGTTGAAGATGATTTTACTTGTGTCACACTTGTGCTGCCAGGTGTCAAAGTTGCAAGCGTGGAAGTGGTTTGATGCGGAGACGAAGTCTCACTGACTAACGCTGATGTAGTCGGTTGCACTGAAGTTGTCTCTGTTGTTTGCAAGGTCTCTGTGACAGGTGCTGAAGTTGCAGTGCTTTGTGGTGAACTTGTGATTGTTGGCAAAGTTGAAGTGGCTGCTAATGAGCTTGACCCCACTGCTGAGGAAGTTTCTGAAACTGTGAATGAAGTGGTGCTGACTGTTGGCAAACTTTCAGTCAGGGTTACCTGACTTGAAGAAAGTGGGGCTGAAGTGTGAGTTATTGGAGATGAAGTGACTGGTGATGAAGATGTCTTGAGTGACTCTGAAGTTGCAACCAGTGGTGTTGAAGATGATTTTACTTGTGTTACACTTGTGCTGCCAGGTGTCAAAGTTGCAAGCGTGGAAGTGGTTTGATGCGGAGACGAAGTCTCACTGACTAACGCTGATGTAGTCGGTTGCACTAAAGTTGTCTCTGTTGTTTGCAAGGTCTCAGTGACAGTGGCTGAAGTTGCAGTGCTTTGTGGTGAACTTGCGATTGTTGGCAAAGTTGAAGTGGCTGGTAATGAGCTTGACCCCACTGCTGAGGAAGTTTCTGAAAGTGTGAATGAAGTGGTGCTGACTGTTGGCAAACTTTCAGTAAGGGTTACCTGACTTGAAGAAAGTGGGGCTGAAGTGTGAGTTATTGGAGATGAAGTGACTGGTGATGAAGACGTCTTGAGTGACTCTGAAGTTGCAACCAGTGGTGTTGAAGATGATTTTACTTGTGTCACACTTGTGCTGCCAGGTGTCAAAGTTGCAAGCGTGGAAGTGGTTTGATGCGGAGACGAAGTCTCACTGACTAACGCTGATGTAGTCGGTTGCACTGAAGTTGTCTCTGTTGTTTGCAAGGTCTCAGTGACAGGTGCTGAAGTTGCAGTGCTTTGTGGTGAACTTGTGATTGTTGGCAAAGTTGAAGTGGCTGGTAATGAGCTTGACCCCACTGCTGAGGAAGTTTCTGAAACTGTGAATGAAGTGGTGCTGACTGTTGGCAAACTTTCAGTCAGGGTTACCTGACTTGAAGAAAGTGGGGCTGAAGTGTGAGTTATTGGAGATGAAGTGACTGGTGATGAAGATGTCTTGAGTGACTCTGAAGTTGCAACCAGTGGTGTTGAAGATGATTTTACTTGTGTTACACTTGTGCTGCCAGGTGTCAAAGTTGCAAGCGTGGAAGTGGTTTGATGCGGAGACGAAGTCTCACTGACTAACGCTGATGTAGTCGGTTGCACTGAAGTTGTCTCTGTTGTTTGCAAGGTCTCAGTGACAGTGGCTGAAGTTGCAGTGCTTTGTGGTGAACTTGCGATTGTTGGCAAAGTTGAAGTGGCTGGTAATGAGCTTGACCCCACTGCTGAGGAAGTTTCTGAAAGTGTGAATGAAGTGGTGCTGACTGTTGGCAAACTTTCAGTAAGGGTTACCTGACTTGAAGAAAGTGGGGCTGAAGTGTGAGTTATTGGAGATGAAGTGACTGGTGATGAAGACGTCTTGAGTGACTCTGAAGTTGCAACCAGTGGTGTTGAAGATGATTTTACTTGTGTCACACTTGTGCTGCCAGGTGTCAAAGTTGCAAGCGTGGAAGTGGTTTGATGCGGAGACGAAGTCTCACTGACTAACGTTGATGTAGTCGGTTGCACTGAAGTTGTCTCTGTTGTTTGCAAGGTCTCAGTGACAGGTGCTGAAGTTGCAGTGCTTTGTGGTGAACTTGTGATTGTTGGCAAAGTTGAAGTGGCTGGTAATGAGCTTGACCCCACTGCTGAGGAAGTTTCTGAAAGTGTGAATGAAGTGGTGCTGACTGTTGGCAAACTTTCAGTAAGGGTTACCTGACTTGAAGAAAGTGGGGCTGAAGTGTGAGTTATTGGAGATGAAGTGACTGGTGATGAAGATGTCTTGAGTGACTCTGAAGTTGCAACCAGTGGTGTTGAAGATGATTTTACTTGTGTCACACTTGTGCTGCCAGGTGTCAAAGTTGCAAGCGTGGAAGTGGTTTGATGCGGAGACGAAGTCTCACTGACTAACGCTGATGTAGTCGGTTGCACTGAAGTTGTCTCTGTTGTTTGCAAGGTCTCTGTGACAGGTGCTGAAGTTGCAGTGCTTTGTGGTGAACTTGTGATTGTTGGCAAAGTTGAAGTGGCTGCTAATGAGCTTGACCCCACTGCTGAGGAAGTTTCTGAAACTGTGAATGAAGTGGTGCTGACTGTTGGCAAACTTTCAGTCAGGGTTACCTGACTTGAAGAAAGTGGGGCTGAAGTGTGAGTTATTGGAGATGAAGTGACTGGTGATGAAGATGTCTTGAGTGACTCTGAAGTTGCAACCAGTGGTGTTGAAGATGATTTTACTTGTGTTACACTTGTGCTGCCAGGTGTCAAAGTTGCAAGCGTGGAAGTGGTTTGATGCGGAGACGAAGTCTCACTGACTAACGCTGATGTAGTCGGTTGCACTGAAGTTGTCTCTGTTGTTTGCAAGGTCTCAGTGACAGGTGCTGAAGTTGCAGTGCTTTGTGGTGAACTTGTGATTGTTGGCAAAGTTGAAGTGGCTGGTAATGAGCTTGACCCCACTGCTGAGGAAGTTTCTGAAAGTGTGAATGAAGTGGTGCTGACTGTCGGCAAACTTTCAGTCAGGGTTACCTGACTTGAAGAAAGTGGGGCTGAAGTGTGAGTTATTGGAGATGAAGTGACTGGTGATGAAGACGTCTTGAGTGACTCTGAAGTTGCAACCAGTGGTGTTGAAGATGATTTTACTTGTGTCACACTTGTGCTGCCAGGTGTCAAAGTTGCAAGCGTGGAAGTGGTTTGATGCGGAGACGAAGTCTCACTGACTAACGTTGATGTAGTCGGTTGCACTGAAGTTGTCTCTGTTGTTTGCAAGGTCTCAGTGACAGGTGCTGAAGTTGCAGTGCTTTGTGGTGAACTTGTGATTGTTGGCAAAGTGGAAGTGGCTGGTAATGAGCTTGACCCCACTGCTGAGGAAGTTTCTGAAAGTGTGAATGAAGTGGTGCTGACTGTTGGCAAACTTTCAGTAAGGGTTACCTGACTTGAAGAAAGTGGGGCTGAAGTGTGAGTTATTGGAGATGAAGTGACTGGTGATGAAGACGTCTTGAGTGACTCTGAAGTTGCAACCAGTGGTGTTGAAGATGATTTTACTTGTGTCACACTTGTGCTGCCAGGTGTCAAAGTTGCAAGCGTGGAAGTGGTTTGATGCGGAGACGAAGTCTCACTGACTAACGTTGATGTAGTCGGTTGCACTGAAGTTGTCTCTGTTGTTTGCAAGGTCTCAGTGACAGGTGCTGAAGTTGCAGTGCTTTGTGGTGAACTTGTGATTGTTGGCAAAGTTGAAGTGGCTGGTAATGAGCTTGACCCAACTGCTGAGGAAGTTTCTGAAAGTGTGAATGAAGTGGTGCTGACTGTTGGCAAACTTTCAGTCAGGGTTACCTGACTTGAAGAAAGTGGGGCTGAAGTGTGAGTTATTGGAGATGAAGTGACTGGTGATGAAGATGTCTTGAGTGACTCTGAAGTTGCAACCAGTGGTGTTGAAGATGATTTTACTTGTGTCACACTTGTGCTGCCAGGTGTCAAAGTTGCAAGCGTGGAAGTGGTTTGATGCGGAGACGAAGTCTCACTGACTAACGCTGATGTAGTCGGTTGCACTGAAGTTGTCTCTGTTGTTTGCAAGGTCTCTGTGACAGGTGCTGAAGTTGCAGTGCTTTGTGGTGAACTTGTGATTGTTGGCAAAGTTGAAGTGGCTGGTAATGAGCTTGACCCCACTGCTGAGGAAGTTTCTGAAAGTGTGAATGAAGTGGTGCTGACTGTTGGCAAACTTTCAGTCAGGGTTACCTGACTTGAAGAAAGTGGGGCTGAAGTGTGAGTTATTGGAGATGAAGTGACTGGTGATGAAGACGTCTTGAGTGACTCTGAAGTTGCAACCAGTGGTGTTGAAGATGATTTTACTTGTGTCACACTTGTGCTGCCAGGTGTCAAAGTTGCAAGCGTGGAAGTGGTTTGATGCGGAGACGAAGTCTCACTGACTAACGCTGATGTAGTCGGTTGCACTGAAGTTGTCTCTGTTGTTTGCAAGGTCTCAGTGACAGGTGCTGAAGTTGCAGTGCTTTGTGGTGAACTTGTGATTGTTGGCAAAGTTGAAGTGGCTGGTAATGAGCTTGACCCCACTGCTGAGGAAGTTTCTGAAAGTGTGAATGAAGTGGTGCTGACTGTTGGCAAACTTTCAGTCAGGGTTACCTGACTTGAAGAAAGTGGGGCTGAAGTGTGAGTTATTGGAGATGAAGTGACTGGTGATGAAGACGTCTTGAGTGACTCTGAAGTTGCAACCAGTGGTGTTGAAGATGATTTTACTTGTGTCACACTTGTGCTGCCAGGTGTCAAAGTTGCAAGCGTGGAAGTGGTTTGATGCGGAGACGAAGTCTCACTGACTAACGCTGATGTAGTCGGTTGCACTGAAGTTGTCTCTGTTGTTTGCAAGGTCTCTTTGACAGGTGCTGAAGTTGCAGTGCTTTGTGGTGAACTTGTGATTGTTGGCAAAGTTGAAGTGGCTGCTAATGAGCTTGACCCCACTGCTGAGGAAGTTTCTGAAACTGTGAATGAAGTGGTGCTGACTGTTGGCAAACTTTCAGTCAGGGTTACCTGACTTGAAGAAAGTGGGGCTGAAGTGTGAGTTATTGGAGATGAAGTGACTGGTGATGAAGATGTCTTGAGTGACTCTGAAGTTGCAACCAGTGGTGTTGAAGATGATTTTACTTGTGTTACACTTGTGCTGCCAGGTGTCAAAGTTGCAAGCGTGGAAGTGGTTTGATGCGGAGACGAAGTCTCACTGACTAACGCTGATGTAGTCGGTTGCACTGAAGTTGTCTCTGTTGTTTGCAAGGTCTCAGTGACAGTGGCTGAAGTTGCAGTGCTTTGTGGTGAACTTGCGATTGTTGGCAAAGTTGAAGTGGCTGGTAATGAGCTTGACCCCACTGCTGAGGAAGTTTCTGAAAGTGTGAATGAAGTGGTGCTGACTGTTGGCAAACTTTCAGTAAGGGTTACCTGACTTGAAGAAAGTGGGGCTGAAGTGTGAGTTATTGGAGATGAAGTGACTGGTGATGAAGACGTCTTGAGTGACTCTGAAGTTGCAACCAGTGGTGTTGAAGATGATTTTACTTGTGTCACACTTGTGCTGCCAGGTGTCAAAGTTGCAAGCGTGGAAGTGGTTTGATGCGGAGACGAAGTCTCACTGACTAACGTTGATGTAGTCGGTTGCACTGAAGTTGTCTCTGTTGTTTGCAAGGTCTCAGTGACAGGTGCTGAAGTTGCAGTGCTTTGTGGTGAACTTGTGATTGTTGGCAAAGTTGAAGTGGCTGGTAATGAGCTTGACCCCACTGCTGAGGAAGTTTCTGAAAGTGTGAATGAAGTGGTGCTGACTGTCTGCAAACTTTCAGTCAGGGTTACCTGACTTGAAGAAAGTGGGGCTGAAGTGTGAGTTATTGGAGATGAAGTGACTGGTGATGAAGATGTCTTGAGTGACTCTGAAGTTGCAACCAGTGGTGTTGAAGATGATTTTACTTGTGTCACACTTGTGCTGCCAGGTGTCAAAGTTGCAAGCGTGGAAGTGGTTTGATGCGGAGACGAAGTCTCACTGACTAACGCTGATGTAGTCGGTTGCACTGAAGTTGTCTCTGTTGTTTGCAAGGTCTCTGTGACAGGTGCTGAAGTTGCAGTGCTTTGTGGTGAACTTGTGATTGTTGGCAAAGTTGAAGTGGCTGCTAATGAGCTTGACCCCACTGCTGAGGAAGTTTCTGAAACTGTGAATGAAGTGGTGCTGACTGTTGGCAAACTTTCAGTCAGGGTTACCTGACTTGAAGAAAGTGGGGCTGAAGTGTGAGTTATTGGAGATGAAGTGACTGGTGATGAAGATGTCTTGAGTGACTCTGAAGTTGCAACCAGTGGTGTTGAAGATGATTTTACTTGTGTTACACTTGTGCTGCCAGGTGTCAAAGTTGCAAGCGTGGAAGTGGTTTGATGCGGAGACGAAGTCTCACTGACTAACGCTGATGTAGTCGGTTGCACTGAAGTTGTCTCTGTTGTTTGCAAGGTCTCAGTGACAGTGGCTGAAGTTGCAGTGCTTTGTGGTGAACTTGCGATTGTTGGCAAAGTTGAAGTGGCTGGTAATGAGCTTGACCCCACTGCTGAGGAAGTTTCTGAAACTGTGAATGAAGTGGTGCTGACTGTTGGCAAACTTTCAGTAAGGGTTACCTGACTTGAAGAAAGTGGGGCTGAAGTGTGAGTTATTGGAGATGAAGTGACTGGTGATGAAGACGTCTTGAGTGACTCTGAAGTTGCAACCAGTGGTGTTGAAGATGATTTTACTTGTGTCACACTTGTGCTGCCAGGTGTCAAAGTTGCAAGCGTGGAAGTGGTTTGATGCGGAGACGAAGTCTCACTGACTAACGTTGATGTAGTCGGTTGCACTGAAGTTGTCTCTGTTGTTTGCAAGGTCTCAGTGACAGGTGCTGAAGTTGCAGTGCTTTGTGGTGAACTTGTGATTGTTGGCAAAGTTGAAGTGGCTGGTAATGAGCTTGACCCCACTGCTGAGGAAGTTTCTGAAAGTGTGAATGAAGTGGTGCTGACTGTCGGCAAACTTTCAGTCAGGGTTACCTGACTTGAAGAAAGTGGGGCTGAAGTGTGAGTTATTGGAGATGAAGTGACTGGTGATGAAGACGTCTTGAGTGACTCTGAAGTTGCAACCAGTGGTGTTGAAGATGATTTTACTTGTGTCACACTTGTGCTGCCAGGTGTCAAAGTTGCAAGCGTGGAAGTGGTTTGATGCGGAGACGAAGTCTCACTGACTAACGCTGATGTAGTCGGTTGCACTGAAGTTGTCTCTGTTGTTTGCAAGGTCTCAGTGACAGGTGCTGAAGTTGCAGTGCTTTGTGGTGAACTTGTGATTGTTGGCAAAGTTGAAGTGGCTGGTAATGAGCTTGACCCCACTGCTGAGGAAGTTTCTGAAAGTGTGAATGAAGTGGTGCTGACTGTTGGCAAACTTTCAGTCAGGGTTACCTGACTTGAAGAAAGTGGGGCTGAAGTGTGAGTTATTGGAGATGAAGTGACTGGTGATGAAGACGTCTTGAGTGACTCTGAAGTTGCAACCAGTGGTGTTGAAGATGATTTTACTTGTGTCACACTTGTGCTGCCAGGTGTCAAAGTTGCAAGCGTGGAAGTGGTTTGATGCGGAGACGAAGTCTCACTGACTAACGCTGATGTAGTCGGTTGCACTGAAGTTGTCTCTGTTGTTTGCAAGGTCTCAGTGACAGGTGCTGAAGTTGCAGTGCTTTGTGGTGAACTTGTGATTGTTGGCAAAGTTGAAGTGGCTGGTAATGAGCTTGACCCCACTGCTGAGGAAGTTTCTGAAACTGTGAATGAAGTGGTGCTGACTGTTGGCAAACTTTCAGTCAGGGTTACCTGACTTGAAGAAAGTGGGGCTGAAGTGTGAGTTATTGGAGATGAAGTGACTGGTGATGAAGATGTCTTGAGTGACTCTGAAGTTGCAACCAGTGGTGTTGAAGATGATTTTACTTGTGTTACACTTGTGCTGCCAGGTGTCAAAGTTGCAAGCGTGGAAGTGGTTTGATGCGGAGACGAAGTCTCACTGACTAACGCTGATGTAGTCGGTTGCACTGAAGTTGTCTCTGTTGTTTGCAAGGTCTCAGTGACAGTGGCTGAAGTTGCAGTGCTTTGTGGTGAACTTGCGATTGTTGGCAAAGTTGAAGTGGCTGGTAATGAGCTTGACCCCACTGCTGAGGAAGTTTCTGAAAGTGTGAATGAAGTGGTGCTGACTGTTGGCAAACTTTCAGTAAGGGTTACCTGACTTGAAGAAAGTGGGGCTGAAGTGTGAGTTATTGGAGATGAAGTGACTGGTGATGAAGACGTCTTGAGTGACTCTGAAGTTGCAACCAGTGGTGTTGAAGATGATTTTACTTGTGTCACACTTGTGCTGCCAGGTGTCAAAGTTGCAAGCGTGGAAGTGGTTTGATGCGGAGACGAAGTCTCACTGACTAACGTTGATGTAGTCGGTTGCACTGAAGTTGTCTCTGTTGTTTGCAAGGTCTCAGTGACAGGTGCTGAAGTTGCAGTGCTTTGTGGTGAACTTGTGATTGTTGGCAAAGTTGAAGTGGCTGGTAATGAGCTTGACCCCACTGCTGAGGAAGTTTCTGACAGTGTGAATGAAGTGGTGCTGACTGTTGGCAAACTTTCAGTAAGGGTTACCTGACTTGAAGAAAGTGGGGCTGAAGTGTGAGTTATTGGAGATGAAGTGACTGGTGATGAAGATGTCTTGAGTGACTCTGAAGTTGCAACCAGTGGTGTTGAAGATGATTTTACTTGTGTCACACTTGTGCTGCCAGGTGTCAAAGTTGCAAGCGTGGAAGTGGTTTGATGCGGAGACGAAGTCTCACTGACTAACGCTGATGTAGTCGGTTGCACTGAAGTTGTCTCTGTTGTTTGCAAGGTCTCTGTGACAGGTGCTGAAGTTGCAGTGCTTTGTGGTGAACTTGTGATTGTTGGCAAAGTTGAAGTGGCTGCTAATGAGCTTGACCCCACTGCTGAGGAAGTTTCTGAAACTGTGAATGAAGTGGTGCTGACTGTTGGCAAACTTTCAGTCAGGGTTACCTGACTTGAAGAAAGTGGGGCTGAAGTGTGAGTTATTGGAGATGAAGTGACTGGTGATGAAGATGTCTTGAGTGACTCTGAAGTTGCAACCAGTGGTGTTGAAGATGATTTTACTTGTGTTACACTTGTGCTGCCAGGTGTCAAAGTTGCAAGCGTGGAAGTGGTTTGATGCGGAGACGAAGTCTCACTGACTAACGCTGATGTAGTCGGTTGCACTGAAGTTGTCTCTGTTGTTTGCAAGGTCTCAGTGACAGTGGCTGAAGTTGCAGTGCTTTGTGGTGAACTTGCGATTGTTGGCAAAGTTGAAGTGGCTGGTAATGAGCTTGACCCCACTGCTGAGGAAGTTTCTGAAAGTGTGAATGAAGTGGTGCTGACTGTTGGCAAACTTTCAGTAAGGGTTACCTGACTTGAAGAAAGTGGGGCTGAAGTGTGAGTTATTGGAGATGAAGTGACTGGTGATGAAGACGTCTTGAGTGACTCTGAAGTTGCAACCAGTGGTGTTGAAGATGATTTTACTTGTGTCACACTTGTGCTGCCAGGTGTCAAAGTTGCAAGCGTGGAAGTGGTTTGATGCGGAGACGAAGTCTCACTGACTAACGTTGATGTAGTCGGTTGCACTGAAGTTGTCTCTGTTGTTTGCAAGGTCTCAGTGACAGGTGCTGAAGTTGCAGTGCTTTGTGGTGAACTTGTGATTGTTGGCAAAGTTGAAGTGGCTGGTAATGAGCTTGACCCCACTGCTGAGGAAGTTTCTGAAAGTGTGAATGAAGTGGTGCTGACTGTCTGCAAACTTTCAGTCAGGGTTACCTGACTTGAAGAAAGTGGGGCTGAAGTGTGAGTTATTGGAGATGAAGTGACTGGTGATGAAGATGTCTTGAGTGACTCTGAAGTTGCAACCAGTGGTGTTGAAGATGATTTTACTTGTGTCACACTTGTGCTGCCAGGTGTCAAAGTTGCAAGCGTGGAAGTGGTTTGATGCGGAGACGAAGTCTCACTGACTAACGCTGATGTAGTCGGTTGCACTGAAGTTGTCTCTGTTGTTTGCAAGGTCTCTGTGACAGGTGCTGAAGTTGCAGTGCTTTGTGGTGAACTTGTGATTGTTGGCAAAGTTGAAGTGGCTGCTAATGAGCTTGACCCCACTGCTGAGGAAGTTTCTGAAACTGTGAATGAAGTGGTGCTGACTGTTGGCAAACTTTCAGTAAGGGTTACCTGACTTGAAGAAAGTGGGGCTGAAGTGTGAGTTATTGGAGATGAAGTGACTGGTGATGAAGATGTCTTGAGTGACTCTGAAGTTGCAACCAGTGGTGTTGAAGATGATTTTACTTGTGTTACACTTGTGCTGCCAGGTGTCAAAGTTGCAAGCGTGGAAGTGGTTTGATGCGGAGACGAAGTCTCACTGACTAACGCTGATGTAGTCGGTTGCACTGAAGTTGTCTCTGTTGTTTGCAAGGTCTCAGTGACAGTGGCTGAAGTTGCAGTGCTTTGTGGTGAACTTGCGATTGTTGGCAAAGTTGAAGTGGCTGGTAATGAGCTTGACCCCACTGCTGAGGAAGTTTCTGAAACTGTGAATGAAGTGGTGCTGACTGTTGGCAAACTTTCAGTAAGGGTTACCTGACTTGAAGAAAGTGGGGCTGAAGTGTGAGTTATTGGAGATGAAGTGACTGGTGATGAAGACGTCTTGAGTGACTCTGAAGTTGCAACCAGTGGTGTTGAAGATGATTTTACTTGTGTCACACTTGTGCTGCCAGGTGTCAAAGTTGCAAGCGTGGAAGTGGTTTGATGCGGAGACGAAGTCTCACTGACTAACGTTGATGTAGTCGGTTGCACTGAAGTTGTCTCTGTTGTTTGCAAGGTCTCAGTGACAGGTGCTGAAGTTGCAGTGCTTTGTGGTGAACTTGTGATTGTTGGCAAAGTTGAAGTGGCTGGTAATGAGCTTGACCCCACTGCTGAGGAAGTTTCTGAAAGTGTGAATGAAGTGGTGCTGACTGTCGGCAAACTTTCAGTCAGGGTTACCTGACTTGAAGAAAGTGGGGCTGAAGTGTGAGTTATTGGAGATGAAGTGACTGGTGATGAAGACGTCTTGAGTGACTCTGAAGTTGCAACCAGTGGTGTTGAAGATGATTTTACTTGTGTCACACTTGTGCTGCCAGGTGTCAAAGTTGCAAGCGTGGAAGTGGTTTGATGCGGAGACGAAGTCTCACTGACTAACGTTGATGTAGTCGGTTGCACTGAAGTTGTCTCTGTTGTTTGCAAGGTCTCAGTGACAGGTGCTGAAGTTGCAGTGCTTTGTGGTGAACTTGTGATTGTTGGCAAAGTGGAAGTGGCTGGTAATGAGCTTGACCCCACTGCTGAGGAAGTTTCTGAAAGTGTGAATGAAGTGGTGCTGACTGTTGGCAAACTTTCAGTAAGGGTTACCTGACTTGAAGAAAGTGGGGCTGAAGTGTGAGTTATTGGAGATGAAGTGACTGGTGATGAAGACGTCTTGAGTGACTCTGAAGTTGCAACCAGTGGTGTTGAAGATGATTTTACTTGTGTCACACTTGTGCTGCCAGGTGTCAAAGTTGCAAGCGTGGAAGTGGTTTGATGCGGAGACGAAGTCTCACTGACTAACGTTGATGTAGTCGGTTGCACTGAAGTTGTCTCTGTTGTTTGCAAGGTCTCAGTGACAGGTGCTGAAGTTGCAGTGCTTTGTGGTGAACTTGTGATTGTTGGCAAAGTTGAAGTGGCTGGTAATGAGCTTGACCCCACTGCTGAGGAAGTTTCTGAAAGTGTGAATGAAGTGGTGCTGACTGTTGGCAAACTTTCAGTCAGGGTTACCTGACTTGAAGAAAGTGGGGCTGAAGTGTGAGTTATTGGAGATGAAGTGACTGGTGATGAAGATGTCTTGAGTGACTCTGAAGTTGCAACCAGTGGTGTTGAAGATGATTTTACTTGTGTCACACTTGTGCTGCCAGGTGTCAAAGTTGCAAGCGTGGAAGTGGTTTGATGCGGAGACGAAGTCTCACTGACTAACGCTGATGTAGTCGGTTGCACTGAAGTTGTCTCTGTTGTTTGCAAGGTCTCTGTGACAGGTGCTGAAGTTGCAGTGCTTTGTGGTGAACTTGTGATTGTTGGCAAAGTTGAAGTGGCTGCTAATGAGCTTGACCCCACTGCTGAGGAAGTTTCTGAAACTGTGAATGAAGTGGTGCTGACTGTTGGCAAACTTTCAGTCAGGGTTACCTGACTTGAAGAAAGTGGGGGTGAAGTGTGAGTTATTGGAGATGAAGTGACTGGTGATGAAGACGTCTTGAGTGACTCTGAAGTTGCAACCAGTGGTGTTGAAGATGATTTTACTTGTGTCACACTTGTGCTGCCAGGTGTCAAAGTTGCAAGCGTGGAAGTGGTTTGATGCGGAGACGAAGTCTCACTGACTAACGCTGATGTAGTCGGTTGCACTGAAGTTGTCTCTGTTGTTTGCAAGGTCTCAGTGACAGGTGCTGAAGTTGCAGTGCTTTGTGGTGAACTTGTGATTGTTGGCAAAGTTGAAGTGGCTGGTAATGAGCTTGACCCCACTGCTGAGGAAGTTTCTGAAAGTGTGAATGAAGTGGTGCTGACTGTTGGCAAACTTTCAGTCAGGGTTACCTGACTTGAAGAAAGTGGGGCTGAAGTGTGAGTTATTGGAGATGAAGTGACTGGTGATGAAGACGTCTTGAGTGACTCTGAAGTTGCAACCAGTTGTGTTGAAGATGATTTTACTTGTGCCACACTTGTGCTGCCAGGTGTCAAAGTTGCAAGCGTGGAAGTGGTTTGATGCGGAGACGAAGTCTCACTGACTAACGCTGATGTAGTCGGTTGCACTGAAGTTGTCTCTGTTGTTTGCAAGGTCTCAGTGACAGGTGCTGAAGTTGCAGTGCTTTGTGGTGAACTTGTGATTGTTGGCAAAGTTGAAGTGGCTGGTAATGAGCTTGACCCCACTGCTGAGGAAGTTTCTGAAAGTGTGAATGAAGTGGTGCTGACTGTTGGCAAACTTTCAGTCAGGGTTACCTGACTTGAAGAAAGTGGGGCTGAAGTGTGAGTTATTGGAGATGAAGTGACTGGTGATGAAGACGTCTTGAGTGACTCTGAAGTTGCAACCAGTGGTGTTGAAGATGATTTTACTTGTGTCACACTTGTGCTGCCAGGTGTCAAAGTTGCAAGCGTGGAAGTGGTTTGATGCGGAGACGAAGTCTCACTGACTAACGCTGATGTAGTCGGTTGCACTGAAGTTGTCTCTGTTGTTTGCAAGGTCTCAGTGACAGGTGCTGAAGTTGCAGTGCTTTGTGGTGAACTTGTGATTGTTGGCAAAGTTGAAGTGGCTGGTAATGAGCTTGACCCCACTGCTGAGGAAGTTTCTGAAACTGTGAATGAAGTGGTGCTGACTGTTGGCAAACTTTCAGTCAGGGTTACCTGACTTGAAGAAAGTGGGGCTGAAGTGTGAGTTATTGGAGATGAAGTGACTGGTGATGAAGATGTCTTGAGTGACTCTGAAGTTGCAACCAGTGGTGTTGAAGATGATTTTACTTGTGTTACACTTGTGCTGCCAGGTGTCAAAGTTGCAAGCGTGGAAGTGGTTTGATGCGGAGACGAAGTCTCACTGACTAACGCTGATGTAGTCGGTTGCACTGAAGTTGTCTCTGTTGTTTGCAAGGTCTCAGTGACAGTGGCTGAAGTTGCAGTGCTTTGTGGTGAACTTGCGATTGTTGGCAAAGTTGAAGTGGCTGGTAATGAGCTTGACCCCACTGCTGAGGAAGTTTCTGAAAGTGTGAATGAAGTGGTGCTGACTGTTGGCAAACTTTCAGTAAGGGTTACCTGACTTGAAGAAAGTGGGGCTGAAGTGTGAGTTATTGGAGATGAAGTGACTGGTGATGAAGACGTCTTGAGTGACTCTGAAGTTGCAACCAGTGGTGTTGAAGATGATTTTACTTGTGTCACACTTGTGCTGCCAGGTGTCAAAGTTGCAAGCGTGGAAGTGGTTTGATGCGGAGACGAAGTCTCACTGACTAACGTTGATGTAGTCGGTTGCACTGAAGTTGTCTCTGTTGTTTGCAAGGTCTCAGTGACAGGTGCTGAAGTTGCAGTGCTTTGTGGTGAACTTGTGATTGTTGGCAAAGTTGAAGTGGCTGGTAATGAGCTTGACCCCACTGCTGAGGAAGTTTCTGAAAGTGTGAATGAAGTGGTGCTGACTGTTGGCAAACTTTCAGTAAGGGTTACCTGACTTGAAGAAAGTGGGGCTGAAGTGTGAGTTATTGGAGATGAAGTGACTGGTGATGAAGATGTCTTGAGTGACTCTGAAGTTGCAACCAGTGGTGTTGAAGATGATTTTACTTGTGTCACACTTGTGCTGCCAGGTGTCAAAGTTGCAAGCGTGGAAGTGGTTTGATGCGGAGACGAAGTCTCACTGACTAACGCTGATGTAGTCGGTTGCACTGAAGTTGTCTCTGTTGTTTGCAAGGTCTCTGTGACAGGTGCTGAAGTTGCAGTGCTTTGTGGTGAACTTGTGATTGTTGGCAAAGTTGAAGTGGCTGCTAATGAGCTTGACCCCACTGCTGAGGAAGTTTCTGAAACTGTGAATGAAGTGGTGCTGACTGTTGGCAAACTTTCAGTCAGGGTTACCTGACTTGAAGAAAGTGGGGCTGAAGTGTGAGTTATTGGAGATGAAGTGACTGGTGATGAAGATGTCTTGAGTGACTCTGAAGTTGCAACCAGTGGTGTTGAAGATGATTTTACTTGTGTTACACTTGTGCTGCCAGGTGTCAAAGTTGCAAGCGTGGAAGTGGTTTGATGCGGAGACGAAGTCTCACTGACTAACGCTGATGTAGTCGGTTGCACTAAAGTTGTCTCTGTTGTTTGCAAGGTCTCAGTGACAGTGGCTGAAGTTGCAGTGCTTTGTGGTGAACTTGCGATTGTTGGCAAAGTTGAAGTGGCTGGTAATGAGCTTGACCCCACTGCTGAGGAAGTTTCTGAAAGTGTGAATGAAGTGGTGCTGACTGTTGGCAAACTTTCAGTAAGGGTTACCTGACTTGAAGAAAGTGGGGCTGAAGTGTGAGTTATTGGAGATGAAGTGACTGGTGATGAAGACGTCTTGAGTGACTCTGAAGTTGCAACCAGTGGTGTTGAAGATGATTTTACTTGTGTCACACTTGTGCTGCCAGGTGTCAAAGTTGCAAGCGTGGAAGTGGTTTGATGCGGAGACGAAGTCTCACTGACTAACGCTGATGTAGTCGGTTGCACTGAAGTTGTCTCTGTTGTTTGCAAGGTCTCAGTGACAGGTGCTGAAGTTGCAGTGCTTTGTGGTGAACTTGTGATTGTTGGCAAAGTTGAAGTGGCTGGTAATGAGCTTGACCCCACTGCTGAGGAAGTTTCTGAAACTGTGAATGAAGTGGTGCTGACTGTTGGCAAACTTTCAGTCAGGGTTACCTGACTTGAAGAAAGTGGGGCTGAAGTGTGAGTTATTGGAGATGAAGTGACTGGTGATGAAGATGTCTTGAGTGACTCTGAAGTTGCAACCAGTGGTGTTGAAGATGATTTTACTTGTGTTACACTTGTGCTGCCAGGTGTCAAAGTTGCAAGCGTGGAAGTGGTTTGATGCGGAGACGAAGTCTCACTGACTAACGCTGATGTAGTCGGTTGCACTGAAGTTGTCTCTGTTGTTTGCAAGGTCTCAGTGACAGTGGCTGAAGTTGCAGTGCTTTGTGGTGAACTTGCGATTGTTGGCAAAGTTGAAGTGGCTGGTAATGAGCTTGACCCCACTGCTGAGGAAGTTTCTGAAAGTGTGAATGAAGTGGTGCTGACTGTTGGCAAACTTTCAGTAAGGGTTACCTGACTTGAAGAAAGTGGGGCTGAAGTGTGAGTTATTGGAGATGAAGTGACTGGTGATGAAGACGTCTTGAGTGACTCTGAAGTTGCAACCAGTGGTGTTGAAGATGATTTTACTTGTGTCACACTTGTGCTGCCAGGTGTCAAAGTTGCAAGCGTGGAAGTGGTTTGATGCGGAGACGAAGTCTCACTGACTAACGTTGATGTAGTCGGTTGCACTGAAGTTGTCTCTGTTGTTTGCAAGGTCTCAGTGACAGGTGCTGAAGTTGCAGTGCTTTGTGGTGAACTTGTGATTGTTGGCAAAGTTGAAGTGGCTGGTAATGAGCTTGACCCCACTGCTGAGGAAGTTTCTGAAAGTGTGAATGAAGTGGTGCTGACTGTTGGCAAACTTTCAGTAAGGGTTACCTGACTTGAAGAAAGTGGGGCTGAAGTGTGAGTTATTGGAGATGAAGTGACTGGTGATGAAGATGTCTTGAGTGACTCTGAAGTTGCAACCAGTGGTGTTGAAGATGATTTTACTTGTGTCACACTTGTGCTGCCAGGTGTCAAAGTTGCAAGCGTGGAAGTGGTTTGATGCGGAGACGAAGTCTCACTGACTAACGCTGATGTAGTCGGTTGCACTGAAGTTGTCTCTGTTGTTTGCAAGGTCTCTGTGACAGGTGCTGAAGTTGCAGTGCTTTGTGGTGAACTTGTGATTGTTGGCAAAGTTGAAGTGGCTGCTAATGAGCTTGACCCCACTGCTGAGGAAGTTTCTGAAACTGTGAATGAAGTGGTGCTGACTGTTGGCAAACTTTCAGTCAGGGTTACCTGACTTGAAGAAAGTGGGGCTGAAGTGTGAGTTATTGGAGATGAAGTGACTGGTGATGAAGATGTCTTGAGTGACTCTGAAGTTGCAACCAGTGGTGTTGAAGATGATTTTACTTGTGTTACACTTGTGCTGCCAGGTGTCAAAGTTGCAAGCGTGGAAGTGGTTTGATGCGGAGACGAAGTCTCACTGACTAACGCTGATGTAGTCGGTTGCACTGAAGTTGTCTCTGTTGTTTGCAAGGTCTCAGTGACAGTGGCTGAAGTTGCAGTGCTTTGTGGTGAACTTGCGATTGTTGGCAAAGTTGAAGTGGCTGGTAATGAGCTTGACCCCACTGCTGAGGAAGTTTCTGAAAGTGTGAATGAAGTGGTGCTGACTGTCGGCAAACTTTCAGTCAGGGTTACCTGACTTGAAGAAAGTGGGGCTGAAGTGTGAGTTATTGGAGATGAAGTGACTGGTGATGAAGACGTCTTGAGTGACTCTGAAGTTGCAACCAGTGGTGTTGAAGATGATTTTACTTGTGTCACACTTGTGCTGCCAGGTGTCAAAGTTGCAAGCGTGGAAGTGGTTTGATGCGGAGACGAAGTCTCACTGACTAACGTTGATGTAGTCGGTTGCACTGAAGTTGTCTCTGTTGTTTGCAAGGTCTCAGTGACAGGTGCTGAAGTTGCAGTGCTTTGTGGTGAACTTGTGATTGTTGGCAAAGTTGAAGTGGCTGGTAATGAGCTTGACCCCACTGCTGAGGAAGTTTCTGAAAGTGTGAATGAAGTGGTGCTGACTGTCTGCAAACTTTCAGTCAGGGTTACCTGACTTGAAGAAAGTGGGGCTGAAGTGTGAGTTATTGGAGATGAAGTGACTGGTGATGAAGATGTCTTGAGTGACTCTGAAGTTGCAACCAGTGGTGTTGAAGATGATTTTACTTGTGTCACACTTGTGCTGCCAGGTGTCAAAGTTGCAAGCGTGGAAGTGGTTTGATGCGGAGACGAAGTCTCACTGACTAACGCTGATGTAGTCGGTTGCACTGAAGTTGTCTCTGTTGTTTGCAAGGTCTCTGTGACAGGTGCTGAAGTTGCAGTGCTTTGTGGTGAACTTGTGATTGTTGGCAAAGTTGAAGTGGCTGCTAATGAGCTTGACCCCACTGCTGAGGAAGTTTCTGAAACTGTGAATGAAGTGGTGCTGACTGTTGGCAAACTTTCAGTAAGGGTTACCTGACTTGAAGAAAGTGGGGCTGAAGTGTGAGTTATTGGAGATGAAGTGACTGGTGATGAAGATGTCTTGAGTGACTCTGAAGTTGCAACCAGTGGTGTTGAAGATGATTTTACTTGTGTTACACTTGTGCTGCCAGGTGTCAAAGTTGCAAGCGTGGAAGTGGTTTGATGCGGAGACGAAGTCTCACTGACTAACGCTGATGTAGTCGGTTGCACTGAAGTTGTCTCTGTTGTTTGCAAGGTCTCAGTGACAGGTGCTGAAGTTGCAGTGCTTTGTGGTGAACTTGTGATTGTTGGCAAAGTTGAAGTGGCTGGTAATGAGCTTGACCCCACTGCTGAGGAAGTTTCTGAAAGTGTGAATGAAGTGGTGCTGACTGTTGGCAAACTTTCAGTCAGGGTTACCTGACTTGAAGAAAGTGGGGCTGAAGTGTGAGTTATTGGAGATGAAGTGACTGGTGATGAAGATGTCTTGAGTGACTCTGAAGTTGCAACCAGTGGTGTTGAAGATGATTTTACTTGTGTTACACTTGTGCTGCCAGGTGTCAAAGTTGCAAGCGTGGAAGTGGTTTGATGCGGAGACGAAGTCTCACTGACTAACGCTGATGTAGTCGGTTGCACTGAAGTTGTCTCTGTTGTTTGCAAGGTCTCAGTGACAGTGGCTGAAGTTGCAGTGCTTTGTGGTGAACTTGCGATTGTTGGCAAAGTTGAAGTGGCTGGTAATGAGCTTGACCCCACTGCTGAGGAAGTTTCTGAAAGTGTGAATGAAGTGGTGCTGACTGTTGGCAAACTTTCAGTAAGGGTTACCTGACTTGAAGAAAGTGGGGCTGAAGTGTGAGTTATTGGAGATGAAGTGACTGGTGATGAAGACGTCTTGAGTGACTCTGAAGTTGCAACCAGTGGTGTTGAAGATGATTTTACTTGTGTCACACTTGTGCTGCCAGGTGTCAAAGTTGCAAGCGTGGAAGTGGTTTGATGCGGAGACGAAGTCTCACTGACTAACGTTGATGTAGTCGGTTGCACTGAAGTTGTCTCTGTTGTTTGCAAGGTCTCAGTGACAGGTGCTGAAGTTGCAGTGCTTTGTGGTGAACTTGTGATTGTTGGCAAAGTTGAAGTGGCTGGTAATGAGCTTGACCCCACTGCTGAGGAAGTTTCTGAAAGTGTGAATGAAGTGGTGCTGACTGTCGGCAAACTTTCAGTCAGGGTTACCTGACTTGAAGAAAGTGGGGCTGAAGTGTGAGTTATTGGAGATGAAGTGACTGGTGATGAAGACGTCTTGAGTGACTCTGAAGTTGCAACCAGTGGTGTTGAAGATGATTTTACTTGTGTCACACTTGTGCTGCCAGGTGTCAAAGTTGCAAGCGTGGAAGTGGTTTGATGCGGAGACGAAGTCTCACTGACTAACGTTGATGTAGTCGGTTGCACTGAAGTTGTCTCTGTTGTTTGCAAGGTCTCAGTGACAGGTGCTGAAGTTGCAGTGCTTTGTGGTGAACTTGTGATTGTTGGCAAAGTGGAAGTGGCTGGTAATGAGCTTGACCCCACTGCTGAGGAAGTTTCTGAAAGTGTGAATGAAGTGGTGCTGACTGTTGGCAAACTTTCAGTAAGGGTTACCTGACTTGAAGAAAGTGGGGCTGAAGTGTGAGTTATTGGAGATGAAGTGACTGGTGATGAAGACGTCTTGAGTGACTCTGAAGTTGCAACCAGTGGTGTTGAAGATGATTTTACTTGTGTCACACTTGTGCTGCCAGGTGTCAAAGTTGCAAGCGTGGAAGTGGTTTGATGCGGAGACGAAGTCTCACTGACTAACGTTGATGTAGTCGGTTGCACTGAAGTTGTCTCTGTTGTTTGCAAGGTCTCAGTGACAGGTGCTGAAGTTGCAGTGCTTTGTGGTGAACTTGTGATTGTTGGCAAAGTTGAAGTGGCTGGTAATGAGCTTGACCCCACTGCTGAGGAAGTTTCTGAAAGTGTGAATGAAGTGGTGCTGACTGTTGGCAAACTTTCAGTCAGGGTTACCTGACTTGAAGAAAGTGGGGCTGAAGTGTGAGTTATTGGAGATGAAGTGACTGGTGATGAAGATGTCTTGAGTGACTCTGAAGTTGCAACCAGTGGTGTTGAAGATGATTTTACTTGTGTCACACTTGTGCTGCCAGGTGTCAAAGTTGCAAGCGTGGAAGTGGTTTGATGCGGAGACGAAGTCTCACTGACTAACGCTGATGTAGTCGGTTGCACTGAAGTTGTCTCTGTTGTTTGCAAGGTCTCTGTGACAGGTGCTGAAGTTGCAGTGCTTTGTGGTGAACTTGTGATTGTTGGCAAAGTTGAAGTGGCTGCTAATGAGCTTGACCCCACTGCTGAGGAAGTTTCTGAAACTGTGAATGAAGTGGTGCTGACTGTTGGCAAACTTTCAGTCAGGGTTACCTGACTTGAAGAAAGTGGGGGTGAAGTGTGAGTTATTGGAGATGAAGTGACTGGTGATGAAGACGTCTTGAGTGACTCTGAAGTTGCAACCAGTGGTGTTGAAGATGATTTTACTTGTGTCACACTTGTGCTGCCAGGTGTCAAAGTTGCAAGCGTGGAAGTGGTTTGATGCGGAGACGAAGTCTCACTGACTAACGCTGATGTAGTCGGTTGCACTGAAGTTGTCTCTGTTGTTTGCAAGGTCTCAGTGACAGGTGCTGAAGTTGCAGTGCTTTGTGGTGAACTTGTGATTGTTGGCAAAGTTGAAGTGGCTGGTAATGAGCTTGACCCCACTGCTGAGGAAGTTTCTGAAAGTGTGAATGAAGTGGTGCTGACTGTTGGCAAACTTTCAGTCAGGGTTACCTGACTTGAAGAAAGTGGGGCTGAAGTGTGAGTTATTGGAGATGAAGTGACTGGTGATGAAGACGTCTTGAGTGACTCTGAAGTTGCAACCAGTTGTGTTGAAGATGATTTTACTTGTGCCACACTTGTGCTGCCAGGTGTCAAAGTTGCAAGCGTGGAAGTGGTTTGATGCGGAGACGAAGTCTCACTGACTAACGCTGATGTAGTCGGTTGCACTGAAGTTGTCTCTGTTGTTTGCAAGGTCTCAGTGACAGGTGCTGAAGTTGCAGTGCTTTGTGGTGAACTTGTGATTGTTGGCAAAGTGGAAGTGGCTGGTAATGAGCTTGACCCCACTGCTGAGGAAGTTTCTGAAAGTGTGAATGAAGTGGTGCTGACTGTTGGCAAACTTTCAGTAAGGGTTACCTGACTTGAAGAAAGTGGGGCTGAAGTGTGAGTTATTGGAGATGAAGTGACTGGAGATGAAGACGTCTTGAGTGACTCTGAAGTTGCAACCAGTGGTGTTGAAGATGATTTTACTTGTGTCACACTTGTGCTGCCAGGTGTCAAAGTTGCAAGCGTGGAAGTGGTTTGATGCGGAGACGAAGTCTCACTGACTAACGTTGATGTAGTCGGTTGCACTGAAGTTGTCTCTGTTGTTTGCAAGGTCTCAGTGACAGGTGCTGAAGTTGCAGTGCTTTGTGGTGAACTTGTGATTGTTGGCAAAGTTGAAGTGGCTGGTAATGAGCTTGACCCCACTGCTGAGGAAGTTTCTGAAAGTGTGAATGAAGTGGTGCTGACTGTTGGCAAACTTTCAGTCAGGGTTACCTGACTTGAAGAAAGTGGGGCTGAAGTGTGAGTTATTGGAGATGAAGTGACTGGTGATGAAGATGTCTTGAGTGACTCTGAAGTTGCAACCAGTGGTGTTGAAGATGATTTTACTTGTGTCACACTTGTGCTGCCAGGTGTCAAAGTTGCAAGCGTGGAAGTGGTTTGATGCGGAGACGAAGTCTCACTGACTAACGCTGATGTAGTCGGTTGCACTGAAGTTGTCTCTGTTGTTTGCAAGGTCTCTGTGACAGGTGCTGAAGTTGCAGTGCTTTGTGGTGAACTTGTGATTGTTGGCAAAGTTGAAGTGGCTGGTAATGAGCTTGACCCCACTGCTGAGGAAGTTTCTGAAAGTGTGAATGAAGTGGTGCTGACTGTTGGCAAACTTTCAGTCAGGGTTACCTGACTTGAAGAAAGTGGGGCTGAAGTGTGAGTTATTGGAGATGAAGTGACTGGTGATGAAGATGTCTTGAGTGACTCTGAAGTTGCAACCAGTGGTGTTGAAGATGATTTTACTTGTGTCACACTTGTGCTGCCAGGTGTCAAAGTTGCAAGCGTGGAAGTGGTTTGATGCGGAGACGAAGTCTCACTGACTAACGTTGATGTAGTCGGTTGCACTGAAGTTGTCTCTGTTGTTTGCAAGGTCTCAGTGACAGGTGCTGAAGTTGCAGTGCTTTGTGGTGAACTTGTGATTGTTGGCAAAGTTGAAGTGGCTGGTAATGAGCTTGACCCCACTGCTGAGGAAGTTTCTGAAAGTGTGAATGAAGTGGTGCTGACTGTTGGCAAACTTTCAGTCAGGGTTACCTGACTTGAAGAAAGTGGGGCTGAAGTGTGAGTTATTGGAGATGAAGTGACTGGTGATGAAGATGTCTTGAGTGACTCTGAAGTTGCAACCAGTGGTGTTGAAGATGATTTTACTTGTGTCACACTTGTGCTGCCAGGTGTCAAAGTTGCAAGCGTGGAAGTGGTTTGATGCGGAGACGAAGTCTCACTGACTAACGCTGATGTAGTCGGTTGCACTGAAGTTGTCTCTGTTGTTTGCAAGGTCTCTGTGACAGGTGCTGAAGTTGCAGTGCTTTGTGGTGAACTTGTGATTGTTGGCAAAGTTGAAGTGGCTGCTAATGAGCTTGACCCCACTGCTGAGGAAGTTTCTGAAACTGTGAATGAAGTGGTGCTGACTGTTGGCAAACTTTCAGTCAGGGTTACCTGACTTGAAGAAAGTGGGGGTGAAGTGTGAGTTATTGGAGATGAAGTGACTGGTGATGAAGACGTCTTGAGTGACTCTGAAGTTGCAACCAGTGGTGTTGAAGATGATTTTACTTGTGTCACACTTGTGCTGCCAGGTGTCAAAGTTGCAAGCGTGGAAGTGGTTTGATGCGGAGACGAAGTCTCACTGACTAACGCTGATGTAGTCGGTTGCACTGAAGTTGTCTCTGTTGTTTGCAAGGTCTCAGTGACAGGTGCTGAAGTTGCAGTGCTTTGTGGTGAACTTGTGATTGTTGGCAAAGTTGAAGTGGCTGGTAATGAGCTTGACCCCACTGCTGAGGAAGTTTCTGAAAGTGTGAATGAAGTGGTGCTGACTGTTGGCAAACTTTCAGTCAGGGTTACCTGACTTGAAGAAAGTGGGGCTGAAGTGTGAGTTATTGGAGATGAAGTGACTGGTGATGAAGACGTCTTGAGTGACTCTGAAGTTGCAACCAGTTGTGTTGAAGATGATTTTACTTGTGCCACACTTGTGCTGCCAGGTGTCAAAGTTGCAAGCGTGGAAGTGGTTTGATGCGGAGACGAAGTCTCACTGACTAACGCTGATGTAGTCGGTTGCACTGAAGTTGTCTCTGTTGTTTGCAAGGTCTCAGTGACAGGTGCTGAAGTTGCAGTGCTTTGTGGTGAACTTGTGATTGTTGGCAAAGTGGAAGTGGCTGGTAATGAGCTTGACCCCACTGCTGAGGAAGTTTCTGAAAGTGTGAATGAAGTGGTGCTGACTGTTGGCAAACTTTCAGTAAGGGTTACCTGACTTGAAGAAAGTGGGGCTGAAGTGTGAGTTATTGGAGATGAAGTGACTGGAGATGAAGACGTCTTGAGTGACTCTGAAGTTGCAACCAGTGGTGTTGAAGATGATTTTACTTGTGTCACACTTGTGCTGCCAGGTGTCAAAGTTGCAAGCGTGGAAGTGGTTTGATGCGGAGACGAAGTCTCACTGACTAACGTTGATGTAGTCGGTTGCACTGAAGTTGTCTCTGTTGTTTGCAAGGTCTCAGTGACAGGTGCTGAAGTTGCAGTGCTTTGTGGTGAACTTGTGATTGTTGGCAAAGTTGAAGTGGCTGGTAATGAGCTTGACCCCACTGCTGAGGAAGTTTCTGAAAGTGTGAATGAAGTGGTGCTGACTGTTGGCAAACTTTCAGTCAGGGTTACCTGACTTGAAGAAAGTGGGGCTGAAGTGTGAGTTATTGGAGATGAAGTGACTGGTGATGAAGATGTCTTGAGTGACTCTGAAGTTGCAACCAGTGGTGTTGAAGATGATTTTACTTGTGTCACACTTGTGCTGCCAGGTGTCAAAGTTGCAAGCGTGGAAGTGGTTTGATGCGGAGACGAAGTCTCACTGACTAACGCTGATGTAGTCGGTTGCACTGAAGTTGTCTCTGTTGTTTGCAAGGTCTCTGTGACAGGTGCTGAAGTTGCAGTGCTTTGTGGTGAACTTGTGATTGTTGGCAAAGTTGAAGTGGCTGGTAATGAGCTTGACCCCACTGCTGAGGAAGTTTCTGAAAGTGTGAATGAAGTGGTGCTGACTGTTGGCAAACTTTCAGTCAGGGTTACCTGACTTGAAGAAAGTGGGGCTGAAGTGTGAGTTATTGGAGATGAAGTGACTGGTGATGAAGACGTCTTGAGTGACTCTGAAGTTGCAACCAGTGGTGTTGAAGATGATTTTACTTGTGTCACACTTGTGCTGCCAGGTGTCAAAGTTGCAAGCGTGGAAGTGGTTTGATGCGGAGACGAAGTCTCACTGACTAACGCTGATGTAGTCGGTTGCACTGAAGTTGTCTCTGTTGTTTGCAAGGTCTCAGTGACAGGTGCTGAAGTTGCAGTGCTTTGTGGTGAACTTGTGATTGTTGGCAAAGTTGAAGTGGCTGGTAATGAGCTTGACCCCACTGCTGAGGAAGTTTCTGAAAGTGTGAATGAAGTGGTGCTGACTGTTGGCAAACTTTCAGTCAGGGTTACCTGACTTGAAGAAAGTGGGGCTGAAGTGTGAGTTATTGGAGATGAAGTGACTGGTGATGAAGACGTCTTGAGTGACTCTGAAGTTGCAACCAGTGGTGTTGAAGATGATTTTACTTGTGTCACACTTGTGCTGCCAGGTGTCAAAGTTGCAAGCGTGGAAGTGGTTTGATGCGGAGACGAAGTCTCACTGACTAACGCTGATGTAGTCGGTTGCACTGAAGTTGTCTCTGTTGTTTGCAAGGTCTCTTTGACAGGTGCTGAAGTTGCAGTGCTTTGTGGTGAACTTGTGATTGTTGGCAAAGTTGAAGTGGCTGCTAATGAGCTTGACCCCACTGCTGAGGAAGTTTCTGAAAGTGTGAATGAAGTGGTACTGACTGTTGGCAAACTTTCAGTCAGGGTTACCTGACTTGAAGAAAGTGGGGCTGAAGTGTGAGTTATTGGAGATGAAGTGACTGGTGATGAAGACGTCTTGAGTGACTCTGAAGTTGCAACCAGTGGTGTTGAAGATGATTTTACTTGTGTCACACTTGTGCTGCCAGGTGTCAAAGTTGCAAGCGTGGAAGTGGTTTGATGCGGAGACGAAGTCTCACTGACTAACGCTGATGTAGTCGGTTGCACTGAAGATGTCTCTGTTGTTTGCAAGGTCTCAGTGACAGGTGCTGAAGTTGCAGTGCTTTGTGGTGAACTTGTGATTGTTGGCAAAGTGGAAGTGGCTGGTAATGAGCTTGACCCCACTGCTGAGGAAGTTTCTGAAAGTGTGAATGAAGTGGTGCTGACTGTTGGCAAACTTTCAGTCAGGGTTACCTGACTTGAAGAAAGTGGGGCTGAAGTGTGAGTTATTGGAGATGAAGTGACTGGTGATGAAGACGTCTTGAGTGACTCTGAAGTTGCAACCAGTGGTGTTGAAGATGATTTTACTTGTGTCACACTTGTGCTGCCAGGTGTCAAAGTTGCAAGCGTGGAAGTGGTTTGATGCGGAGACGAAGTCTCACTGACTAACGTTGATGTAGTCGGTTGCACTGAAGTTGTCTCTGTTGTTTGCAAGGTCTCAGTGACAGGTGCTGAAGTTGCAGTGCTTTGTGGTGAACTTGTGATTGTTGGCAAAGTTGAAGTGGCTGGTAATGAGCTTGACCCCACTGCTGAGGAAGTTTCTGAAACTGTGAATGAAGTGGTGCTGACTGTTGGCAAACTTTCAGTCAGGGTTACCTGACTTGAAGAAAGTGGGGCTGAAGTGTGAGTTATTGGAGATGAAGTGACTGGTGATGAAGATGTCTTGAGTGACTCTGAAGTTGCAACCAGTGGTGTTGAAGATGATTTTACTTGTGTCACACTTGTGCTGCCAGGTGTCAAAGTTGTAAGCGTGGAAGTGGTTTGATGCGGAGACGAAGTCTCACTGACTAACGCTGATGTAGTCGGTTGCACTGAAGTTGTCTCTGTTGTTTGCAAGGTCTCAGTGACAGGTGCTGAAGTTGCAGTGCTTTGTGGTGAACTTGTGATTGTTGGCAAAGTTGAAGTGGCTGGTAATGAGCTTGACCCCACTGCTGAGGAAGTTTCTGAAAGTGTGAATGAAGTGGTGCTGACTGTTGGCAAACTTTCAGTCAGGGTTACCTGACTTGAAGAAAGTGGGGCTGAAGTGTGAGTTATTGGAGATGAAGTGACTGGTGATGAAGACGTCTTGAGTGACTCTGAAGTTGCAACCAGTGGTGTTGAAGATGATTTTACTTGTGTCACACTTGTGCTGCCAGGTGTCAAAGTTGCAAGCGTGGAAGTGGTTTGATGCGGAGACGAAGTCTCACTGACTAACGCTGATGTAGTCGGTTGCACTGAAGTTGTCTCTGTTGTTTGCAAGGTCTCTTTGACAGGTGCTGAAGTTGCAGTGCTTTGTGGTGAACTTGTGATTGTTGGCAAAGTTGAAGTGGCTGCTAATGAGCTTGACCCCACTGCTGAGGAAGTTTCTGAAAGTGTGAATGAAGTGGTGCTGACTGTTGGCAAACTTTCAGTAAGGGTTACCTGACTTGAAGAAAGTGGGGCTGAAGTGTGAGTTATTGGAGATGAAGTGACTGGTGATGAAGACGTCTTGAGTGACTCTGAAGTTGCAACCAGTGGTGTTGAAGATGATTTTACTTGTGTCACACTTGTGCTGCCAGGTGTCAAAGTTGCAAGCGTGGAAGTGGTTTGATGCGGAGACGAAGTCTCACTGACTAACGCTGATGTAGTCGGTTGCACTGAAGTTGTCTCTGTTGTTTGCAAGGTCTCAGTGACAGGTGCTGAAGTTGCAGTGCTTTGTGGTGAACTTGTGATTGTTGGCAGAGTTGAAGTGGCTGGTAATGAGCTTGACCCCACTGCTGAGGAAGTTTCTGAAAGTGTGAATGAAGTGGTGCTGACTGTTGGCAAACTTTCAGTAAGGGTTACCTGACTTGAAGAAAGTGGGGCTGAAGTGTGAGTTATTGGAGATGAAGTGACTGGTGATGAAGACGTCTTGAGTGACTCTGAAGTTGCAACCAGTGGTGTTGAAGATGATTTTACTTGTGTCACACTTGTGCTGCCAGGTGTCAAAGTTGCAAGCGTGGAAGTGGTTTGATGCGGAGACGAAGTCTCACTGACTAACGCTGATGTAGTCGGTTGCACTGAAGTTGTCTCTGTTGTTTGCAAGGTCTCAGTGCTTACTGGTGACAAATCTTCATTTAGGGTTACCTTGCTTGAAGAAAGTGGAGATAAAGTCAGTTGCAATGAAGTTGAGGTTCCAAATGACTTTGTTGACTGGGTAGATGTTTTAGGTGGTGAACCTCCCATTGTTGTGATGTTTGATTGTGATGATTTTCCATTTGGTGGGGCAGAGGTTATATTATCTGATGAAGATTATTCAGAATATTGGTTAAAGGCGTTGTACTGGAGAATGCAGTATTGCATACTTACATACATACTTATGACAGTTACTTTTTGAATTATTGTTTCTTTCAGTGCAAATGTCCTTGATGGTGTTTCACCATGTGGCATTTTTTTGAGGTTGTCCTGTCTCAAGTTGAGTTTGATTGAAGTTTTAAATATTTTATTGATCCCTGCAAGACTACTGGAAAACCTTGAAAACTCTGATGTAGCTACTCCTTTGTATGTTGTTTTAACAGCTTCATAATACCCCAGCAACTTGTCAGGGTACTATGTCATCAACATTAAAATTTGTCATTACAAGCTGGTAACTGCCCAGCAAACCTAGAAAACCACTGACATCACAGAGTAGCTTATTTATTTTATACCACTGAATCTTCCTAACAACCACAACATCACCTCCCCTCACATTATCTCCATCCTCCAATCATTGCACCAACTAGTCTATGCAGATACACATTTAAGAAAACTATTTCTTCACACCTGTTTGTTCTTCTGCCCTCAGGCAGACGTTGCAAGTCCATCAGAACCAGGACAAACAGGCTCAGAGACAGCTTCTTTCCACAAGCTATCACTACACTGAACACACACACACACACTAACACGTGAATGTTTTCTATTTAACTCATAACTATTTTTTTGATCTAAGAAACACAGGGAATGCAATTTCTATGATTAAATTAAGTAATTAAAGACATTAAATTATCTTAAATACTGTGGTATTGCCCTGTGGTGTTACTACATATGGTATATGTTTGTCACTACATATCTTATCAACAACAATATTAACCAAACAACAGTTATCTGTAAAATTCAGGAATATCATGTCCAGAAACTAAAAGAATTTTAGATCTTGCCTGTTAGGGCTTCAGTATTTATTACCTGTTGTTGTGCTAGTTGTGTTTTGTGATGTAACTGATGTTGACTCCAACAGTCCTGCAAAATAACAAAAAGTTGTTTTTGTAAGTGCTGAATATTACAGTTCTACACCTTCTCCCTCCTTCTCCTCTGTCCTCCACACCCTCAAAAGCATACACTTAAACAAATACCTGCAAACAGGAGAAGGAATATCAGAGGTTCCATGATCCTCTGTGTCTTTTCCCTGTGAAAGAACAGTACATAAGGAAGTCATTATATAATATTGTAAATTAGTTTTAAAAAACTAATTTCGTCTCAAGATCAATCTACTGGAAATAATCACACGCTACAGTGTTACCTCAAAGCAGCTCCAAGGTAATATCTCAACAGGAATAAATTGGACCTGCTGTCCCCATTGCCCCAGTTTTCCTTGTTTTCCAGTACAATCATTTAATAGAAATACCATTCACTAATGATACAGTAAGTACAAACATGAATTGAGAACCATCCCAAAACTATATACATAGGTGTTGCTCAAGTGGCACATTTAATAATGTAAAACCAGTACAGATTTGATTCACTGATTGATATTAACAACTTCATAATAAAAATCAGAAATGCCCTGTGAAAAAAGTTATAACCAAGTTTATTACAAGTGGCACATCTTTGGAAATAAAGGACCTTTCATGAAGCATCGCAACATTTTCAACTGACCAATGAAGTCATCCTTAAGCTGCTGAGTAGACCATGTGGTTCAAACTTAAGGAGAGTTTTAACCCTCACCACTGTATAAAAGATATATTACTTAAATCCTACTCCCCTTAATCATGGTGCTTATAAATCCTATAGAAATGAATATATTAATTTTATTAGATCTGCAAAAAAGAAATATTTTAGTGATGAATTAAACAGTTGTTCAAACACCATTAAATCCACATGGAAAGTATTAACACAAACAAACTGAGCTCTGTTCGAAACATATTTTGTCAACCATTTATGAGTGACATCCTGAAAACGATATTTATATGACTTCGCCAATAAGATATTGTGATTTACAGTATCAAATGCTTTAGAGAAGTCTGAGAAAATACTACAAACAAATTCATTGTTTTCGAGAGCAGAGCCATATAAGTGGAATAATGTTTTCGAAAATCATACTGGTGATTGTAAAGAATTGTATTGAAATCTAAATGAAGAAGAATCCTGTTGTAGATCATTTTTTCTAGTATTTTTGAAAAACATGGCAAAATAGATCAGGGCCTATAAATGTTAAAACAACATGGATCGTCCACTTTAAACAAGGGACTAACTTTGGCAATATTTAAATTCTCTGGCACAACTCCTGTTTTTAAAGACAGGGAAAAGATATAGGAAAGTGGTTGCAAGATTAACTGTTTCACCTGCTTGACAAGAGATGCTGGAATATTGTCATGGCCAGCTGCAGATGTTTTCAATTGATCAATTATGTCACTTATTTCCTGGATATCGGGGAGCTTGAAAGAAGACATAACAGGAGATGTCCCTTGAATAAAATCCAATGGGTTTACATGACAAGTAGGAATTTTATTTGCTAATTTCTTACCAATATTAACAAAGAAATCATTAAACCGTTATAACCGCTATATCAAATGGATTACTTAAAGAATCTTCCCCATTCAGAAAGACAGAAGGTAATTCTGAGGTATTTTTTTCTCTTTGAAGCAGCTGGTTTAAGGGATGCTATTCTAACAGAGCTGAACTACACTGTGGGGTTCCGCAGAGATCCATTCTTGGACCTCTATTATTTCTTACTTATATAAATGATTTCGCAAATGTTTCAGATCTCTTCTCCTCTATCATGTTTACAGATGACACAACCCTTGTTCTCTCACACTCAGACTTTAGCTCATTGATTGAAAATGCAAATGTTGATTTAGGTGCTTACGTTGCATGGTTTAAAATAAATTATCTCTAAACAGTAAAGTATTGAATTTTATGAATTTTAGTGGCAGAAAATCCTATAATTTGGATTTATCACTCATTACAATTGAGTCCATTGAGATACCCCAGGTATCAACAACAAGATTCCTGGGAATTATCATTGATGAGGGTCTGAGCTGAAGAGAACAAATTGATTGTGTTAGTAGAAAAATAAATAAATCTATTGGTATAATAAGGAAGGTTAGCCATCTTATCACTAGAAATTGTCTTCTTACTCTATTACAGTTTGATTTATCCTCATCTTTCATATTGCAATTTAGTTTGGGGGAGTACATATCCCACTACTTTCCAAAAGATTTTAACCCTTCAGAAACGCTTTGTTCGAAGTGCATCCTGATCTGAGCCATGTACTCCTTCTGCCCCTTTATTTCAGAATCTTCAGATTCTGAAATAAACCCTATGGGCCTCAGGCGTTTTTGGGATATTTTTACTGCCTTCACTTTTAAGCATATATCACAGTCATTTTAAAGGCTACATACACATGCTATATCTTGTTTTTTTGTTTGTTTTTTTCAGGACAATGTGGGCTATCCAGATTTGCCATCATTCCATGTCCTCCTATGTGCCTGTATTTTATATTAATTTCTATATCAATGAAAAAAACAAATCCGTGTTACTAAATTCTTACATTTTTACATGTATCTCACCATAGCAAGTTGAAAAATGACATATTCTGCCATATATGAAGAGGGGAGACTCTCTGGAATCTGGCAATATAAGAACCATGATGCTGGGACATTCTGTCACTTCACAGCTGTCCAAAACATGTGGTTTGTGCCAGGCGGACATGATTGCCAGTATATTTTCATTATTGCAAGAAATTCCATTGACTCATTCACAAGTCAAAAATGTGTTTTATCTGAAAGAAACATGCAATATTTACATCTGAGATAACAGAAAAATAGTCAACCAAGTGCAATGATGTCCTCCATAGAAAAATAAAATAAAAAAATAAAGCTTCCGAGTACAACGAGCTGCTCAGAGTTACAAACTTCCAAGAATTTTTTCAGAAAAATTACTTTTTCTAAGAAGTTCCCCTGACATTACCAGTGGTAATGATAAAAAATATTTATAAAGCCCTAAGGTGGTCTTAAGGTAAGGCTATCATAGGAGAGGGAGAATGGCTCCCAAGAGGTTTAAAAGTTTCTTAAGCAGAGGAGAAAATGACAGAAGGACAAAGAGGTAAGAAGAATAATACTGTATGATAGTGAGTTAAAGAAATGCAATAGATTAGGTTCTGCAAGGGTAATAGTCTTGGTCGATCTCATCTCAAGCTTACATCTCCTAGCCAATGTGATAACATTATAACAGCACAAATGAAAGTGATCCCAACACTAAACTATTTGGCAGTTGAAAAAATGAACAGTGCAGCAGTGATGATTTGGCTCCATCTCAACCTTCCATTAGCAGAGTGGTCATACTAACAATCACAGCACTTTCACGGTCTCATATTATGACAGGTAATTTCATTTCCACTGGATGTCCACACCTTGTAGGCTAATAAAAGGGCATCTCCTGACTAAGGTGAATGTTTATGTCCTTCAATTACTCAAAGGTTTAACCTAGACCTAAGATAGGACTCCATTCTGGATCTATCTTAGGTTTTCTTGGACTATCACATACCACAGAAACCTGAACATATTTGTCAGTGTTAACGCTCATCTTCCACATCAAGTCATCCCTCCAATCATATCTTCTACTTATTATATATCTTATTAAATCACAGCTGACAGAGGATTATGGTCCTGTTATTTTACTATCTCAAGGAAGCACTAAGATGTACAAAGTTTTATAAAGGTAACAAAAACAAAAGGGACCAGCCGCAACATGGTTGACGTTGTGAACCAAGGATCGATTCACGAGTTTATTTGTTGCTGTTTGCAGAAGACAATGCATAGCTTTTTACTGTCATTCTTATGTTGAAATATTTACCAACACATGGTATAATGTGGCAACTTGAGAAATAAAGTAAAGTAAATACAGCATTAGAGAGCAATGTCAGTATGTGCTGAATATTTACATTTTCTTACCTTAGTGTAGTAAAAATCCAACTCTGCAGCAAAATTGAAAAAAATCCATCAATTGTGTGTTATTTAATGGATTTTACAAGTTGACAAAGCTGCACGGGCAATTGTCCTTCTTCAGAAACAAGCAACAAGTGAAAAGATTATTGTGAGAGATCCTAAGTTTGGATTTTTGTTAACTGGCAGGACTTGTTTTGCTTCATTACAGTGTCCAAAAATATCAGACCAAAATGTCACAAATTCAGATGCACCCATCCCTGAGGCCGATTGTACATTGTGAAGAGAACTTAAAGAGATGCTTTAAACACTATTTTGTGAGTAATGGAAATGCCCTTGGGCCTTTTTCAAGTATTTGTATTTTATAAAATATTGCTCTGTTGTCATGAACAGCAGACACTAATTTGGTTAAAAGGCATAACTATGCTACAATGACAATATAGGATGATGGAACAAGGAGACACAAATGTAATTTTCTTGGTATTCAAAATGATTTTGCGGTTTGCATCTTGACTAACACGCCTTTTCAGTGTCGCGTGGAGGTCAAGTACGATGCCTGCTGAGTAGCAGACCAGGGTGGTGGTCCCCATTTTCAAAAAAGGGGACTGGAGGATGTGTTCCAATTATCGGGGTAACACACTGTTCAGCTTCCCCGCAAAACTTTTTTTTTTTTTTTTAAGATAATGTTTTGGGGCTTTTTGCCTTTCATGGACAGGACAGCTTGGGAGAGAGAGTGGGGGTTTTTACGTGCAGCAAAGGGTTGCAAGCTAGAGTCGAACCTGCGACTGCTGCAGCGAGGCATCGCCTCTGTACATGGGGCGCCAGCAATATCCACTACGCTACCGATGCCCCATCTCTACAAAACTTTTACTCCAGGGTGCTGGAGATGAGGATCTGACCGACTGTTTATTTATTTATTTAAAGGATCCCCATTAGCTGACACCTGGGTGGCAAGCTAGTCTTCCTGGGGTCCAAAACAGATAAAAAAACATATATAACATTATCGAAAATGCATGTACATTCATGGATTACATTATTAAAAATTAGCATACAGTAAGTTAGGCAGTTTACATACCATACATACACCAATACATACCATACTAGACTATTTCTCAGCTGTTTATGTAATGTGTTCTTTGATGGTATTTAAAAGACAACTTATTATTTGATTGACGAATATTAAGAGGGCAACTATTCCAATAGTCGATGGCACGATAAATGACTGTCTTCTTTAAAGCATTTGATTTAGGCCGTGGTAATATAATTTGGCCATGATCTGCTGACCTAGTGAAGTGGGAATGAACTTGACTGCATTTGATAATTTGCTTATGTAAAAAGTCTGGTTTGGTGGAGTAAATAGTGTTGCTAAAGAATGTAACTGTGTTTAAAGCAAGCCTTTTCTCTACCATTAACCATGAGAGTTCACGATGCATGCAGTTGATGTTTGTTGTTATGGGGCAATGTAAGACCAATCTGGCGGCTCTGTTTTGGGAAATTTGTAATTTCTTGAGTACACTAACTGACTGTTGATCCTCAGATTCAGGAGAAGCAATGCAGATTCTGTCCTGGCCATGGAACAGTAGATCAGCTCTTTCCCCTTGCAAGGCTGCTGGTGGGTCCGTGAGAGTTTGCCCATCCAGTCTACATGTGTTTTGTGGACTTGGAGAAGGCTTACGACCACATCCCTTGTAGAGTTTTGCGGAGGGTACTGCGGGATAATAGGACCGGGGTCACTGCTACAAGCAATCCGGTCCCTGTATGACCAAAGTGAGAGTTGCATCTGCATTCTCGGTGTAAAGTCAAACATATTCTTGGTGAGTGTTGGCCTCTGCCAGGGTTGTCCCTTGTCACTGATCTTGTATGTGATATTCATGGAGTGAATCTCGAGGCGCAGCCGGGGAGAGGAAGGGGTCCGGAAGTGGGACCTCAGAATTGCAACTCTGCTTTTTGCAGATGATGAGGTCCTGTTGGCTTCATCACACTGTGACCTCCAGCATGCAGTGGGGAGGTTTGCAGCCGAATGTGAGGTGGTCGGGATGAGAGTAAGCACCTCCAAATCTGAGGCCATGGTTCTCTGCTAGAAACTGGTGGATTGCCCCCTCTAGGTTGGGAGAGGGTTACTGCCTCAAGTGAGGGAGTGGGGGTAGAATGGAGCGTGGGATGGATCGGCGTTTGGGTGAGGCTTTTGCAGTGATGTGGGCTCTGCACTGGACCGTTGTGGTGAAGAGGGAGCTGAGCCGGAAGGCGAACATTTTGATTAACTGGTCCATCTACATCCCAACACGCACCTATGGTATGGTATATATATATATATATATATACGTGTGTGTGTGTGTGTGTGTGTGTGTGTGTGTAGAGAGAGAGTGTGTGTGTGTAGAGAGAGAGAGAGAGAGAGAGAGAGAGAGCAGAGTGAAATGTGGACAGTGTGTACTCTATAGACTGTTATGAACAGCTAGATGGACCCAGTTCCCTCATCTCAAGAAACAAGAGAAAATCACCGATTACCCAAGTACACAACAATGATGGTGACTAGCTTTAAAAAGATGACAAAGTTTTAACTTTGTTGTCACAACCATGGGTGGGTTATGAGACAATGTGCCCTTGGGCACAGACATGGAGGCCCCACCACCTCTCCTATATAGGCGCAAGACACACAAACCTAATTTTAGTTTGGCCTATTTCTGTTGCATCTGTTGGTAGTAGCTATACACGCATCTCTCTGTGATTTCATGTCTTTGAGTTTATTTCATGTCTCTGTCAGCACTGCCTACTTCCTCCTTTTCATTATAAAAAAGTCCCTTTGCCCAGACAGCAACAATTGGCAGCAGAGCCAACTTCACTCAAAGTTACAGGGGCCATAATTATTGTAAATTTAAGTAACAGTAATAACAGTATGTATAAATGTAGGAATGGCAGGAAAATTACATCATCAGCTGTCCATATCTGAGGCCTTCAAAACTGAACCTCACATAATCAGTTTTGGACCCACAACCGAAATTTCAGCACACAACCCCACATCCTGCCTCACTTATCCACCTATTATCCACCTACTTGCTGCCCGTGTTCAAAAGGAGCAACAGTGCAGCCATCTTTTCGGGATCAAGACATATCAACATACTACAGCACATGCCCCCAGTGACCCAAGAGGTCAGGCAACTGTATCTTCTATAGTTTCATGTCACAAACTCATTGTCTGAATGATTGTTGCGAAAGCAACTCATGTTGTCCATGACAGGACCTGATTTCTGTTAAACATTGTGTTGTATCAGCAGGAAACTTCATTAAAAGACACATTTTTGAATTATTTATCTTTATTGATGTTTTTAAACAAAACAACAAAAACAAACAAACAACAGAGACAATTAAAAAATAAATTACAACATGTCCTTTACAATACTAAATGGATGTGTTGCAGTTGTTTAAGATCATAAATATTTTGCATACAGAATGAAAGACAAAACAATGCTGTAACTGTCATGTCTTCATACATTGTAGCAAAAATACTTTTAAAAATACAGGGTAAAAATTAAGTACATTTTAAGTACAATTCAATTCACAGTTAAATAAAATGGCAAGACAATATATTTTGAAAAGGTATCTAGGCATTAAATATATATATCAAAAAAGTTCTCAAGTGCATATGTTTTTTATTTTTGACATATTATCTGTCAATTGCTTTTGCAAGTGTGTGTCTTGTCTTGCTCCACTTAATCACACTGCAAAAGCCATTTATCCAGTCATCAACGATCTTTGAATCCCGCTATGAATCCGTCAGCATCTGTGCCATAATCAGCAGCGTAAGTGACAAGACTGCCAGTGAGAGCACTGTAGGATGAGGAGGACTACTTGATGTTGATGTGCCTGAAATATTAGTGAAATAGTTGCATTAGCAAGTGAAATCCTCTGTATTTATAACATTTTTTCACTATTTCCACTTATTATATGAACATGAAACTTTCCATTGCAGAGAAATTTCACTCCATCTACAGTCTGTTCTCGGCAGCCGAGAAAGTTGGGAAAGATCAAATTAAAGCCACAGTGTGTAGGAATTTCTCCCATCTAACGCTGAAATCATATATTGCATTCAAACAGATGGCGCACTCTAGCGCCTCACTGTTTCAAACGCGTATTGCAACAACTGTAGCCTCTGTGTACCATAAAGCTATGATAACACTGATGAAACCATGTCATCCGATACTACATGGAGTATTCATTCAGGCCCGTACACAGACACACGCGATGCGAGTTGACAAACCCCCTCGTCACCATGCTGGCTGTGTTTACAACGTAGGACTGTTGGGGTGGGTGTAAATTGAAACAAACCAATCACGTCTTGTCGTTTGACAACTGAAAAGTGGCTCAGCCTCACACACCTCATCCCTCTCCTCGCATCACTGCACCGCTAACAGCTGTTGGTGGCCAGTGGCACTACTGCCGCATAACAAAGTCCCACTCTTTGAGCATAATGCAGGATCATGTATAATGCAGCATCACGGGAGACGGAATCCTCGTCGCCAAGAAAGTGCAAAAGGGAATCAAAAAGGCAGCGTGACCGGCGAATTAAAAATTAAAAGGGTCAGCATTGGGGTTGCCTTTCTCAGATGGAGAGAGCTGCTGAAGGGGAAAGGTAATTCAATCACAGGCCAGCGCTAATAGCGGCTAACAGTGGTGCAGTGATGCGAGGAGAGGGATGAGGCTGTTAGCGACTGGCCGCTAACAGCGGCTAACAGCCAACAGTGGCGCTGGCCTGTGATTGCATTACCATTCTCCCTCAGCAGCTCTCTCTACCTGGCCCTCGATGTGGGCCTTCGTTTTTTTAATTCGCCGGTCACGCTGCCTTTTCTATTCCCTTTTGCGCTTTCTTGGCGACAAGGATTCCGTCTCCCATGATGCTGCGTATGCATGATCCTGCATTATGCTCAAAGAGTGGGACTTTGTTTCAAATTTGCCAGGGTACTAGCGAAGCGCCTCTTGCTCCTCTCCTTCGGCTCCTCACTCACGAAGTGCTGGCCTGGCTCTCAGCGAAAAACGCTGAAGGCGGTGCTGTATGTCCCTTGCTGGCGGGTGTATTCTCAAGATGGCGAAACGTAATGGAACCCCACAGACGACTTACCCACACAATGTACAAACAAATCCGAAATTCTCCTTTTACGAGAATAAGTGAGATTATTGGTGGAGGTAATAGTACACCAGTGATGACATATTTATGAATGCAGACATCAATTTTTGCCAATAAACAACTGAAAATGTTACACAATGTCCCTTTAAGTTTCATTACAATCAGTTCATGGCAAAAAAAAAGAGTTAATACATGTTAAAAGTTACATCTTTACCGTTAACGACATATTACCACATAATAACGTAATTTAATTTGAACAGATTCATTAACATTACTTAAGGCAGTTGTATAGTTCATACTAGGGATGTAACGATACCAAAAACTCACGATACGATATTATCACGATAAAGAGTCTACGATACGATATATATCACGATATTTATACAAGGGGAAAAAAAGAAAATTTATTGTTAAAAATAGCTATTTTATTAAAAAATAGTGCATGTACACTGCACAGTATGTTATTTTTTAACTTGGAAGCGCATCATAAACAAATCAACACACAGTTGAACATGTGCTTTCATTTCCCCCCTATTACTGCAAGGCAGGCAGACATTAAAGTGCCATAACAAAGTCATGTCAATTAAAACTACAGTGACAGAATATGAAAATGGAAACATTCAGTATTTTTTAACCTACTCTGAACAAAAGTAGTGTAGTACTGCTACTAGAAAGTCATCTGAATGACATCAAATTATGAGGATAGTAATAATATTAATCAAATGTACAGAACTTGGAACAATCAGACCCTGCAACAACAACAAAATTAAAAAATTAGAAATAATGTAAACTCAATAACACACAATCCCTCACTCACAGATACACAGATACACAGAGAGACAGAGAGAGACAGAGACAGAGACAGAGAGAGAGAGAGGTGGGTAGAGATGTGTGTAAAAGAAAACCAAAATAAATAAAGCCCAGCCATTTTCCCTGGAAGAAAAACTCAATAACACACAATCCCTCACTCACAGATACGGGTCAGAGTTAGAGGCTGAGAGGCTGAGCTGCACGAGTCTGCTCTCACCTGCGCACGCAGTTGCATGCAAAGGATTATGGGGAATGTAGTCACACAGTCATATTACCGGCTCTGTAGGAGAACGCAGCAATATAACTACCGTGGCATTTCCACGACAGAGAATTTATTTTATCGCGACACCGGGAATTCGATATATCGTTACATGCCTAGTTCATACTACATCGAGAATAGAATGATATGAACCACTTACAGACAATGACGCTGCCTGGTACAATATTAAGAGATGTAGAGCTGCAGGTAAGTCCAGCACTGAGTTGGGACGTCGCGTTGATGACTGTTGGGAGTGAGGACTTATCTTTGAAGACAAGAGTCATGTCAACAACCACTGATCTCCTCCTACAATGACAGGGAGAAAAAGCAGAACTCTGAAATAGGAACTTAATAAAAGTCAATATCCCAGCAAAAACTAATCAAGTTAGAAGTTTTGCCTTACGTGAATGTGTTGAAAATTGAGCGGTTGAAGGTTGATGGATAGACCTTCTGACAAACTCTGTTGACCTAAAAGAGAATTTAGCTGTTAGTTAAATGTCATTATTGTTATAAGCAGCAATGAGGCAACTTAGCCGAATGGCAAAGCTCAGGGACTTATCCATCTGTTCATGGTAGGTTCAAGCATGGACACCTTTGAGTTTAATGAATTTAACTTAATTTTTTAGTGCTTGTGGATAGGTAAAGACATTGCTGCATTCAACTAGCTATTAACTCTAAAATAGCTAAATAGCTTCTTGTTGGTTTGGTTCTTTTTATACCTTTTATCATATTTTACTGTTTTAGTCCCTCAGTTTTTAGCTCCAGTGTTTCCTCATGGGGGCCTACCACACTGAGAGTTGTTCCTGGTCTCCCGATGGGGGTGCCGTCGTCCTCCTGTCTGCCCGGGTTGGGGTGGTCTCTACGGTGGCGCTCCCTGTGGCCGTGGACCATGGGCCCTCTCAGTGTGGACAGCCCCCAGAGGTGGCTTTTTCCTTGCCTCGGGTCTCGGTGCTTGGCCATGTCTCTTTAGTGATAGCTAATGTGTGTATATTTATGTATCTCTATGTGGGGTGGGAGGGTTGGGTTTTCTCTTTTGTTTTCTGTTTTGGATCTTTGTTGTTTTTAACCTCTGTGAGGCACTTTGTGTTACTGTCATATGAAAAGTGCCATATAAATAAAGTTGATTAGATTTGATTTGCAACTGTTTGTTTTGTTGTATTGACATGATGGGTGACACTTTTAATATCAGAGATGAGTACCTTCTTTTTGCTTTAAGATGTCTCCTATATACAGGACATTGCCTTCTTACCTCTGAAACAGCTGTCGCAGACAAATTCTTATATGCTGTGGAGGAGGAGTTGGAGAGATCTGCTGTAAATGTTTGGTTGAGACTAAACTGAAGACACAGGGTTCCCTCACTGGATGAAGGTGGGTTTGTTGATGCAGTGGTGGTAGCCTCTGCAGCTGAAGTGACTGGGACATCAGTGGAAGCAGCTGCTGTATTAGGAGCAGGTGTAGCAGTGGGAGCAACTGCAGTAGAAGCAGCTGCTGTATTGAGAGCAGGTGTAGCAGTGGGAGCAACTGCAGTAGAAGCAGCTGCTGTATTGAGAGCAGGTGTAGCAGTGGGAGCAACTGCAGTAGAGGCAGCTGCAGAACGGGGAGCAGTGGTTGGAACAACTGTAGTAGGAAGAATTGTGGTTGATGTTGTCGGGGTGCTAACACCTGTAATGATAAAAGACAGTGATAAAATACAATAAGACTGTTGCAGCAGTTGGGTCACAATGGATTCCATGTAACTAGGAAAACAGCTCTTACTTGTTGCAACAATGGATGATGTATTCAGTGGAAGAGAGAAGTTGGTATTGTTGGAATACTCCTGCAGCAGAGCTGCTTCCACAGAACTTGTTGTTGGCACTGAGCTGGCGTTATTGAATATCAGTTCAGCATCTACCGCAATGGAGCCTCGACTGCAAAGGGAAATATTGTTTGAGTAATTGTTGTCATTTCTATAATTTTTTTAAATTGTTAATTTTGATAACCAAAATTATATCAAACAAATGGAATGTAATTTGCTTTAAAACCGAGGGTCATCTCAAGGATAGAGTCTAAATTTTCCTTACAGTACAAAGTACATTATAAAACAAATATTTCCTGTTCTCAATTATGGTTGGCTCAGCCACGTTCGGAGTAATTTTAAATTTCTCTTTAAACACACTGTTGTGACCGCGTCACAAATTCACTGACAACAGGATAAGTGAGTATAAAAATTGCCAGTGGCAGATAAATATGTGGTTCCAACAGATTGCAAAATAGTGAAAACGTTTTCTTTCTTTCTCTGTACTTTAGGTATACTACAGCCCATGGGGGTAAAGTTCTCTGGCACCATGATGCCACAGCTTTGTAAAGCAGCCAGCACTTTGAACTGCGTCTGTGTGTTGCTTGGCAAGAATTCTGGAAAATGTCACGAAAGAATAACATTGCTTGGTGGAAGTATGATTTTTTTTAATTACTAACTTATTGCATTTTCGTTGCTGTGTGTTTATTTTATAAAACCGTTTTATTAAACCGTTAAATTACTCTGCCACTTCGCTGATCTAGAATCACTGTAAACCATGCCATTTCATGGGTTATTGCTCAATCTTGGTACTGAACACAACAACTGTAAGTAACCCTTCAAATGACTAATGAACAATGCTGAAGCCTTGGCTGAACTTGAGGCAGTTTTGGCCAGTAAGAAAATTGGATTTTGGCGGGCATCTCTGAATCAGTGAGGGGGTAAGAAGGGATCACTTCAAAACTAGAATGCAAAGGAGTGACATAAAATACTTTGAATGTGCACAGGGCATATGAACATTGTACTGAAATAAAATTTTAAGATATTCTATAACTGCAGTAGAACGCAAAGATTAAAACGTAAAAACAAACAAAATAATTAAAAAAAACACGCTTCCGCTGAGCTTTTCAGAATAGTATCTCAGAGTACTTGTGAAATATATTCAACCAGTTGATAAGACAAATTAACCAAATGCTTTTGAAAGTGTGAAAAACAAACAAAGAGCAACACTGTGTACCTCAAACTTTTCACAACAGATTGATTGAAGAGTGCACCATATTCTTTTGTATAGAGTTCATCCAGCTGGAAATTAAAAAAAAAAGTTAACACAAAAATGCAGATCATTTCAAAGTCATCCTGGAAAAGGAAGAAAATAGGAAACTTAATATGTTCAGGACAATGTTAAACATATGAATTAATTCCTGGTGTGGTCATCATAAATATGAAATTAAACTATGATCTTAAGTTAAATTTCTTAAATGACACAGCACTCAATATACTTACAGCTTTAGTTACTCTGTTGGAGAAACTCTTGAATTGTGGTGAGGATTTGTTTAGAAGTTCGTCTGTAAAATTTTCAAAAACTTTGAATCCCAAATTCAACTTTGGCTTCTGTAGTGCTGCAACTGTTGTAATAATTTCCAAAGCTGAACTTTTAGATGTTTGTGCAGCAGATGTTCCAGGCACATGAGAAGTTGATGGAACATCGGTGAAAGCAATGGATGATGTAATCAGACTGACAGATTGTGTTGCATTCATTGGGATTAAAGTTGTCATTATTGCCAGTGGAGATGTCTTGAGTGACTCTGAAGTTGCAAGCAGTGGTGTTGAAGATGATTTTACTTGTGTCACACTTGTGCTGCCAGGTGTCAAAGTTGCAAGCGTGGAAGTGGTTTGATGCGGAGAAGAAGTCTCACTGACTAACGCTGATGTAGTCGGTTGCACTGAAGTTGTCTCTGTTGTTTGCAAGGTCTCAGTGACAGGTGCTGAAGTTGCAGTGCTTTGTGGTGAACTTGTGATTGTTGGCAAAGTTGAAGTGGCTGGTAATGAGCTTGACCCCACTGCTGAGGAAGTTTCTGAAAGTGTGAATGAAGTGGTGCTGACTGTTGGCAAACTTTCAGTAAGGGTTGCCTGACGTGAAGAAAGTGGGGCTGAAGTGTGAGTTATTGGAGATGAAGTGACTGGTGATGAAGACGTCTTGAGTGACTCTGAAGTTGCAACCAGTGGTGTTGAAGATGATTTTACTTGTGTCACACTTGTGCTGCCAGGTGTCAAAGTTGCAAGCGTGGAAGTGGTTTGATGTGGAGACGAAGTCTCACTGAGGAACGCTGATGTAGTCGGTTGCACTGAAGTTGTCTCTGTTGTTTGCAAGGTCTCAGTGACAGGTGCTGAAGTTGCAGTGCTTTGTGTTGAACTTGTGATTGTTGGCAAACTTGAAGTGGCTGGTAATGAGCTTGACCCCACTGCTGAGGAAGTTTCTGAAAATGTGAATGAAGTGGTGCTGACTGTTGGCAAAATTTCAGTCAGGGTTACCTGACTTGAAGAAAGTGGGGCTGAAGTTTGACTTATTGGTGATGAAGTGACTGGTGATGAAGATGTCTTGAGTGACTCTGAAGTTGCAACCAGTGGTGTTGAAGATGATTTTACTTGTGTCACACTTGTGCTGCCAGGTGTCAAAGTTGCATGCGTGGAAGTGGTTTGATGTGGAGACGAAGTCTCACTGAGGAACGCTGATGTAGTCGGTTGCACTGAAGTTGTCTCTGTTGTTTGCAAGGTCTCAGTGACAGGTGCTGAAGTTGCAGTGCTTTGTGGTGAACTTGTGATTGTTGGCAAAGTTGAAGTGGCTGGTAATGAGCTTGACCCCACTGCTGAGGAAGTTTCTGAAAGTGTGAATGAAGTGGTGCTGACTGTTGGCAAACTTTCAGTAAGGGTTGCCTGACTTGAAGAAAGTGGGGCTGAAGTGTGAGTTATTGGAGATGAAGTGACTGGTGATGAAGATGTCTTGAGTGACTCTGAAGTTGCAACCAGTGGTGTTGAAGATGATTTTACTTGTGTCACACTTGTGCTGCCAGGTGTCAAAGTTGCAAGCGTGGAAGTGGTTTGATGCGGAGAAGAAGTCTCACTGACTAACGCTGATGTAGTCGGTTGCACTGAAGTTGTCTCTGTTGTTTGCAAGGTCTCAGTGACAGGTGCTGAAGTTGCAGTGCTTTGTGGTAAAGTTGTGATTGTTGGCAAAGTTGAAGTGGCTGGTAATGAGCTTGACCCCACTGCTGAGGAAGTTTCTGAAAGTGTGAATGAAGTGGTGCTGACTGTTGGCAAACTTTCAGTAAGGGTTACCTGACTTGAAGAAAGTGGGGCTGAAGTGTGAGTTATTGGAGATGAAGTGACTGGTGATGAAGATGTCTTGAGTGACTCTGAAGTTGCAAGCAGTGGTGTTGAAGATGATTTTACTTGTGTCACACTTGTGCTGCCAGGTGTTAAAGTTGCAAGCGTGGAAGTGGTTTGATGCGGAGACGAAGTCTCACTGACTAACGCTGATGTAGTCGGTTGCACTGAAGTTGTCTCTGTTGTTTGCAAGGTCTCAGTGACAGGTGCTGAAGTTGCAGTGCTTTGTGGTGAACTTGTGATTGTTGGCAAAGTTGAAGTGGCTGGTAATGAGCTTGACCCCACTGCTGAGGAAGTTTCTGAAAGTGTGAATGAAGTGGTGCTGACTGTTGGCAAACTTTCAGTAAGGGTTGCCTGACTTGAAGAAAGTGGGGCTGAAGTGTGAGTTATTGGAGATGAAGTGACTGGTGATGAAGATGTCTTGAGTGACTCTGAAGTTGCAACCAGTGGTGTTGAAGATGATTTTACTTGTGTCACACTTGTGCTGCCAGGTGTCAAAGTTGCAAGCGTGGAAGTGGTTTGATGCGGAGACAAAGTCTCACTGACTAACGCTGATGTAGTCGGTTGCACTGAAGTTGTCTCTGTTGTTTGCAAGGTCTCAGTGACAGGTGCTGAAGTTGCAGTGCTTTGTGGTGAACTTGTGATTGTTGGCAAAGTTGAAGTGGCTGGTAATGAGCTTGACCCCACTGCTGAGGAAGTTTCTGAAAGTGTGAATGAAGTGGTGCTGACTGTTGGCAAACTTTCAGTAAGGGTTACCTGACTTGAAGAAAGTGGGGCTGAAGTGTGAGTTATTGGAGATGAAGTGACTGGTGATGAAGACGTCTTGAGTGACTCTGAAGTTCCGACCAGTGGTGTTGAAGATGATTTTACTTGTGTCACACTTGTGCTGCCAGGTGTCAAAGTTGCAAGCGTGGAAGTGGTTTGATGTGCAGACGAAGTCTCACTGACTAACGCTGATGTAGTCGGTTGCACTGAAGTTGTCTCTGTTGTTTGCAAGGTCTCAGTGACAGGTGCTGAAGTTGCAGTGCTTTGTGGTGAACTTGTGATTGTTGGCAAAGTTGAAGTGGCTGGTAATGAGCTTGACCCCACTGCTGAGGAAGTTTCTGAAAGTGTGAATGAAGTGGTGCTGACTGTTGGCAAACTTTCAGTAAGGGTTACCTGACTTGAAGAAAGTGGGGCTGAAGTGTGAGTTATTGGAGATGAAGTGACTGGTGATGAAGATGTCTTGAGTGACTCTGAAGTTGTTACCAGTGGTGTTGAAGATGATTTTACTTGTGTCACACTTGTGCTGCCAGGTGTCAAAGTTGCAAGCGTGGAAGTGGTTTGATGCGGAGACGAAGTCTCACTGACTAACGCTGATGTAGTCGGTTGCACTGAAGTTGTCTCTGTTGTTTGCAAGGTCTCAGTGACAGTGGCTGAAGTTGCAGTGCTTTGTGGTGAACTTGTGATTGTTGGCAAAGTTGAAGTGGCTGGTAATGAGCTTGACCCCACTGCTGAGGAAGTTTCTGAAAGTGTGAATGAAGTGGTGCTGACTGTTGGCAAACTTTCAGTCAGGGTTACCTGACTTGAAGAAAGTGGGGCTGAAGTGTGAGTTATTGGAGATGAAGTGACTGGTGATGAAGACGTCTTGAGTGACTCTGAAGTTGCAACCAGTGGTGTTGAAGATGATTTTACTTGTGTCACACTTGTGCTGCCAGGTGTCAAAGTTGCAAGCGTGGAAGTGGTTTGATGCGGAGACGAAGTCTCACTGACTAACGCTGATGTAGTCGGTTGCACTGAAGTTGTCTCTGTTGTTTGCAAGGTCTCAGTGACAGTGGCTGAAGTTGCAGTGCTTTGTGGTGAACTTGTGATTGTTGGCAAAGTTGAAGTGGCTGGTAATGAGCTTGACCCCACTGCTGAGGAAGTTTCTGAAAGTGTGTATGAAGTGGTGCTGACTGTTGGCAAACTTTCAGTCAGGGTTACCTGACTTGAAGAAAGTAGGGCTGAAGTTTGAGTTATTGGAGATGAAGTGACTGGTGATGAAGACGTCTTGAGTGACTCTGAAGTTGCAACCAGTGGTGTTGAAGATGATTTTACTTGTGTCACACTTGTGCTGCCAGGTGTCAAAGTTGCAAGCGTGGAAGTGGTTTGATGCGGAGACGAAGTCTCACTGACTAACGCTGATGTAGTCGGTTGCACTGAAGTTGTCTCTGTTGTTTGCAAGGTCTCAGTGACAGGTGCTGAAGTTGCAGTGCTTTGTGGTGAACTTGTGATTGTTGGCAAAGTTGAAGTGGCTGGTAATGAGCTTGACCCCACTGCTGAGGAAGTTTCTGAAAGTGTGTATGAAGTGGTGCTGACTGTTGGCAAACTTTCAGTAAGGGTTACCTGACTTGAAGAAAGTGGGGCTGAAGTGTGAGTTATTGGAGATGAAGTGACTGGTGATGAAGACGTCTTGAGTGACTCTGAAGTTGCAACCAGTGGTGTTGAAGATGATTTTACTTGTGTCACACTTGTGCTGCCAGGTGTCAAAGTTGCATGCGTGGAAGTGGTTTGATGTGGAGACGAAGTCTCACTGAGGAACGCTGATGTAGTCGGTTGCACTGAAGTTGTCTCTGTTGTTTGCAAGGTCTCAGTGACAGGTGCTGAAGTTGCAGTGCTTTGTGGTGAACTTGTGATTGTTGGCAAAGTTGAAGTGGCTGGTAATGAGCTTGACCCCACTGCTGAGGAAGTTTCTGAAAGTGTGAATGAAGTGGTGCTGACTGTTGGCAAACTTTCAGTAAGGGTTGCCTGACTTGAAGAAAGTGGGGCTGAAGTGTGAGTTATTGGAGATGAAGTGACTGGTGATGAAGACGTCTTGAGTGACTCTGAAGTTGCAACCAGTGGTGTTGAAGATGATTTTACTTGTGTCACACTTGTGCTGCCAGGTGTCAAAGTTGCAAGCGTGGAAGTGGTTTGATGCGGAGACGAAGTCTCACTGACTAACGCTGATGTAGTCGGTTGCACTGAAGTTGTCTCTGTTGTTTGCAAGGTCTCAGTGACAGGTGCTGAAGTTGCAGTGCTTTGTGGTGAACTTGTGATTGTTGGCAAAGTTGAAGTGGCTGGTAATGAGCTTGACCCCACTGCTGAGGAAGTTTCTGAAAGTGTGTATGAAGTGGTGCTGACTGTTGGCAAACTTTCAGTAAGGGTTACCTGACTTGAAGAAAGTGGGGCTGAAGTGTGAGTTATTGGAGATGAAGTGACTGGTGATGAAGACGTCTTGAGTGACTCTGAAGTTGCAACCAGTGGTGTTGAAGATGATTTTACTTGTGTCACACTTGTGCTGCCAGGTGTCAAAGTTGCATGCGTGGAAGAGGTTTGATGTGGAGACGAAGTCTCACTGAGGAACGCTGATGTAGTCGGTTGCACTGAAGTTGTCTCTGTTGTTTGCAAGGTCTCAGTGACAGGTGCTGAAGTTGCAGTGCTTTGTGGTGAACTTGTGATTGTTGGCAAAGTTGAAGTGGCTGGTAATGAGCTTGACCCCACTGCTGAGGAAGTTTCTGAAAGTGTGAATGAAGTGGTGCTGACTGTTGGCAAACTTTCAGTAAGGGTTGCCTGACTTGAAGAAAGTGGGGCTGAAGTGTGAGTTATTGGAGATGAAGTGACTGGTGATGAAGATGTCTTGAGTGACTCTGAAGTTGCAACCAGTGGTGTTGAAGATGATTTTACTTGTGTCACACTTGTGCTGCCAGGTGTCAAAGTTGCAAGCGTGGAAGTGGTTTGATGCGGAGAAGAAGTCTCACTGACTAACGCTGATGTAGTCGGTTGCACTGAAGTTGTCTCTGTTGTTTGCAAGGTCTCAGTGACAGGTGCTGAAGTTGCAGTGCTTTGTGGTAAAGTTGTGATTGTTGGCAAAGTTGAAGTGGCTGGTAATGAGCTTGACCCCACTGCTGAGGAAGTTTCTGAAAGTGTGAATGAAGTGGTGCTGACTGTTGGCAAACTTTCAGTAAGGGTTACCTGACTTGAAGAAAGTGGGGCTGAAGTGTGAGTTATTGGAGATGAAGTGACTGGTGATGAAGATGTCTTGAGTGACTCTGAAGTTGCAAGCAGTGGTGTTGAAGATGATTTTACTTGTGTCACACTTGTGCTGCCAGGTGTTAAAGTTGCAAGCGTGGAAGTGGTTTGATGCGGAGACGAAGTCTCACTGACTAACGCTGATGTAGTCGGTTGCACTGAAGTTGTCTCTGTTGTTTGCAAGGTCTCAGTGACAGGTGCTGAAGTTGCAGTGCTTTGTGGTGAACTTGTGATTGTTGGCAAAGTTGAAGTGGCTGGTAATGAGCTTGACCCCACTGCTGAGGAAGTTTCTGAAAGTGTGAATGAAGTGGTGCTGACTGTTGGCAAACTTTCAGTAAGGGTTGCCTGACTTGAAGAAAGTGGGGCTGAAGTGTGAGTTATTGGAGATGAAGTGACTGGTGATGAAGATGTCTTGAGTGACTCTGAAGTTGCAACCAGTGGTGTTGAAGATGATTTTACTTGTGTCACACTTGTGCTGCCAGGTGTCAAAGTTGCAAGCGTGGAAGTGGTTTGATGCGGAGACAAAGTCTCACTGACTAACGCTGATGTAGTCGGTTGCACTGAAGTTGTCTCTGTTGTTTGCAAGGTCTCAGTGACAGGTGCTGAAGTTGCAGTGCTTTGTGGTGAACTTGTGATTGTTGGCAAAGTTGAAGTGGCTGGTAATGAGCTTGACCCCACTGCTGAGGAAGTTTCTGAAAGTGTGAATGAAGTGGTGCTGACTGTTGGCAAACTTTCAGTAAGGGTTACCTGACTTGAAGAAAGTGGGGCTGAAGTGTGAGTTATTGGAGATGAAGTGACTGGTGATGAAGACGTCTTGAGTGACTCTGAAGTTCCGACCAGTGGTGTTGAAGATGATTTTACTTGTGTCACACTTGTGCTGCCAGGTGTCAAAGTTGCAAGCGTGGAAGTGGTTTGATGCGGAGACGAAGTCTCACTGACTAACGCTGATGTAGTCGGTTGCACTGAAGTTGTCTCTGTTGTTTGCAAGGTCTCAGTGACAGTGGCTGAAGTTGCAGTGCTTTGTGGTGAACTTGTGATTGTTGGCAAAGTTGAAGTGGCTGGTAATGAGCTTGACCCCACTGCTGAGGAAGTTTCTGAAAGTGTGTATGAAGTGGTGCTGACTGTTGGCAAACTTTCAGTCAGGGTTACCTGACTTGAAGAAAGTAGGGCTGAAGTTTGAGTTATTGGAGATGAAGTGACTGGTGATGAAGACGTCTTGAGTGACTCTGAAGTTGCAACCAGTGGTGTTGAAGATGATTTTACTTGTGTCACACTTGTGCTGCCAGGTGTCAAAGTTGCAAGCGTGGAAGTGGTTTGATGCGGAGACGAAGTCTCACTGACTAACGCTGATGTAGTCGGTTGCACTGAAGTTGTCTCTGTTGTTTGCAAGGTCTCAGTGACAGGTGCTGAAGTTGCAGTGCTTTGTGGTGAACTTGTGATTGTTGGCAAAGTTGAAGTGGCTGGTAATGAGCTTGACCCCACTGCTGAGGAAGTTTCTGAAAGTGTGTATGAAGTGGTGCTGACTGTTGGCAAACTTTCAGTAAGGGTTACCTGACTTGAAGAAAGTGGGGCTGAAGTGTGAGTTATTGGAGATGAAGTGACTGGTGATGAAGACGTCTTGAGTGACTCTGAAGTTGCAACCAGTGGTGTTGAAGATGATTTTACTTGTGTCACACTTGTGCTGCCAGGTGTCAAAGTTGCATGCGTGGAAGTGGTTTGATGTGGAGACGAAGTCTCACTGAGGAACGCTGATGTAGTCGGTTGCACTGAAGTTGTCTCTGTTGTTTGCAAGGTCTCAGTGACAGGTGCTGAAGTTGCAGTGCTTTGTGGTGAACTTGTGATTGTTGGCAAAGTTGAAGTGGCTGGTAATGAGCTTGACCCCACTGCTGAGGAAGTTTCTGAAAGTGTGAATGAAGTGGTGCTGACTGTTGGCAAACTTTCAGTAAGGGTTGCCTGACTTGAAGAAAGTGGGGCTGAAGTGTGAGTTATTGGAGATGAAGTGACTGGTGATGAAGACGTCTTGAGTGACTCTGAAGTTGCAACCAGTGGTGTTGAAGATGATTTTACTTGTGTCACACTTGTGCTGCCAGGTGTCAAAGTTGCAAGCGTGGAAGTGGTTTGATGCGGAGACGAAGTCTCACTGACTAACGCTGATGTAGTCGGTTGCACTGAAGTTGTCTCTGTTGTTTGCAAGGTCTCAGTGACAGGTGCTGAAGTTGCAGTGCTTTGTGGTGAACTTGTGATTGTTGGCAAAGTTGAAGTGGCTGGTAATGAGCTTGACCCCACTGCTGAGGAAGTTTCTGAAAGTGTGTATGAAGTGGTGCTGACTGTTGGCAAACTTTCAGTAAGGGTTACCTGACTTGAAGAAAGTGGGGCTGAAGTGTGAGTTATTGGAGATGAAGTGACTGGTGATGAAGACGTCTTGAGTGACTCTGAAGTTGCAACCAGTGGTGTTGAAGATGATTTTACTTGTGTCACACTTGTGCTGCCAGGTGTCAAAGTTGCATGCGTGGAAGAGGTTTGATGTGGAGACGAAGTCTCACTGAGGAACGCTGATGTAGTCGGTTGCACTGAAGTTGTCTCTGTTGTTTGCAAGGTCTCAGTGACAGGTGCTGAAGTTGCAGTGCTTTGTGGTGAACTTGTGATTGTTGGCAAAGTTGAAGTGGCTGGTAATGAGCTTGACCCCACTGCTGAGGAAGTTTCTGAAAGTGTGAATGAAGTGGTGCTGACTGTTGGCAAACTTTCAGTAAGGGTTGCCTGACTTGAAGAAAGTGGGGCTGAAGTGTGAGTTATTGGAGATGAAGTGACTGGTGATGAAGATGTCTTGAGTGACTCTGAAGTTGCAACCAGTGGTGTTGAAGATGATTTTACTTGTGTCACACTTGTGCTGCCAGGTGTCAAAGTTGCAAGCGTGGAAGTGGTTTGATGCGGAGAAGAAGTCTCACTGACTAACGCTGATGTAGTCGGTTGCACTGAAGTTGTCTCTGTTGTTTGCAAGGTCTCAGTGACAGGTGCTGAAGTTGCAGTGCTTTGTGGTAAAGTTGTGATTGTTGGCAAAGTTGAAGTGGCTGGTAATGAGCTTGACCCCACTGCTGAGGAAGTTTCTGAAAGTGTGAATGAAGTGGTGCTGACTGTTGGCAAACTTTCAGTAAGGGTTACCTGACTTGAAGAAAGTGGGGCTGAAGTGTGAGTTATTGGAGATGAAGTGACTGGTGATGAAGATGTCTTGAGTGACTCTGAAGTTGCAAGCAGTGGTGTTGAAGATGATTTTACTTGTGTCACACTTGTGCTGCCAGGTGTTAAAGTTGCAAGCGTGGAAGTGGTTTGATGCGGAGACGAAGTCTCACTGACTAACGCTGATGTAGTCGGTTGCACTGAAGTTGTCTCTGTTGTTTGCAAGGTCTCAGTGACAGGTGCTGAAGTTGCAGTGCTTTGTGGTGAACTTGTGATTGTTGGCAAAGTTGAAGTGGCTGGTAATGAGCTTGACCCCACTGCTGAGGAAGTTTCTGAAAGTGTGAATGAAGTGGTGCTGACTGTTGGCAAACTTTCAGTAAGGGTTGCCTGACTTGAAGAAAGTGGGGCTGAAGTGTGAGTTATTGGAGATGAAGTGACTGGTGATGAAGATGTCTTGAGTGACTCTGAAGTTGCAACCAGTGGTGTTGAAGATGATTTTACTTGTGTCACACTTGTGCTGCCAGGTGTCAAAGTTGCAAGCGTGGAAGTGGTTTGATGCGGAGACAAAGTCTCACTGACTAACGCTGATGTAGTCGGTTGCACTGAAGTTGTCTCTGTTGTTTGCAAGGTCTCAGTGACAGGTGCTGAAGTTGCAGTGCTTTGTGGTGAACTTGTGATTGTTGGCAAAGTTGAAGTGGCTGGTAATGAGCTTGACCCCACTGCTGAGGAAGTTTCTGAAAGTGTGAATGAAGTGGTGCTGACTGTTGGCAAACTTTCAGTAAGGGTTACCTGACTTGAAGAAAGTGGGGCTGAAGTGTGAGTTATTGGAGATGAAGTGACTGGTGATGAAGACGTCTTGAGTGACTCTGAAGTTCCGACCAGTGGTGTTGAAGATGATTTTACTTGTGTCACACTTGTGCTGCCAGGTGTCAAAGTTGCAAGCGTGGAAGTGGTTTGATGCGGAGACGAAGTCTCACTGACTAACGCTGATGTAGTCGGTTGCACTGAAGTTGTCTCTGTTGTTTGCAAGGTCTCAGTGACAGTGGCTGAAGTTGCAGTGCTTTGTGGTGAACTTGTGATTGTTGGCAAAGTTGAAGTGGCTGGTAATGAGCTTGACCCCACTGCTGAGGAAGTTTCTGAAAGTGTGTATGAAGTGGTGCTGACTGTTGGCAAACTTTCAGTCAGGGTTACCTGACTTGAAGAAAGTAGGGCTGAAGTTTGAGTTATTGGAGATGAAGTGACTGGTGATGAAGACGTCTTGAGTGACTCTGAAGTTGCAACCAGTGGTGTTGAAGATGATTTTACTTGTGTCACACTTGTGCTGCCAGGTGTCAAAGTTGCAAGCGTGGAAGTGGTTTGATGCGGAGACGAAGTCTCACTGACTAACGCTGATGTAGTCGGTTGCACTGAAGTTGTCTCTGTTGTTTGCAAGGTCTCAGTGACAGGTGCTGAAGTTGCAGTGCTTTGTGGTGAACTTGTGATTGTTGGCAAAGTTGAAGTGGCTGGTAATGAGCTTGACCCCACTGCTGAGGAAGTTTCTGAAAGTGTGTATGAAGTGGTGCTGACTGTTGGCAAACTTTCAGTAAGGGTTACCTGACTTGAAGAAAGTGGGGCTGAAGTGTGAGTTATTGGAGATGAAGTGACTGGTGATGAAGACGTCTTGAGTGACTCTGAAGTTGCAACCAGTGGTGTTGAAGATGATTTTACTTGTGTCACACTTGTGCTGCCAGGTGTCAAAGTTGCAAGCGTGGAAGTGGTTTGATGCGGAGACGAAGTCTCACTGACTAACGCTGATGTAGTCGGTTGCACTGAAGTTGTCTCTGTTGTTTGCAAGGTCTCAGTGACAGGTGCTGAAGTTGCAGTGCTTTGTGGTGAACTTGTGATTGTTGGCAAAGTTGAAGTGGCTGGTAATGAGCTTGACCCCACTGCTGAGGAAGTTTCTGAAAGTGTGTATGAAGTGGTGCTGACTGTTGGCAAACTTTCAGTAAGGGTTACCTGACTTGAAGAAAGTGGGGCTGAAGTGTGAGTTATTGGAGATGAAGTGACTGGTGATGAAGACGTCTTGAGTGACTCTGAAGTTGCAACCAGTGGTGTTGAAGATGATTTTACTTGTGTCACACTTGTGCTGCCAGGTGTCAAAGTTGCATGCGTGGAAGAGGTTTGATGTGGAGACGAAGTCTCACTGAGGAACGCTGATGTAGTCGGTTGCACTGAAGTTGTCTCTGTTGTTTGCAAGGTCTCAGTGACAGGTGCTGAAGTTGCAGTGCTTTGTGGTGAACTTGTGATTGTTGGCAAAGTTGAAGTGGCTGGTAATGAGCTTGACCCCACTGCTGAGGAAGTTTCTGAAAGTGTGAATGAAGTGGTGCTGACTGTTGGCAAACTTTCAGTAAGGGTTGCCTGACTTGAAGAAAGTGGGGCTGAAGTGTGAGTTATTGGAGATGAAGTGACTGGTGATGAAGATGTCTTGAGTGACTCTGAAGTTGCAACCAGTGGTGTTGAAGATGATTTTACTTGTGTCACACTTGTGCTGCCAGGTGTCAAAGTTGCAAGCGTGGAAGTGGTTTGATGCGGAGAAGAAGTCTCACTGACTAACGCTGATGTAGTCGGTTGCACTGAAGTTGTCTCTGTTGTTTGCAAGGTCTCAGTGACAGGTGCTGAAGTTGCAGTGCTTTGTGGTAAAGTTGTGATTGTTGGCAAAGTTGAAGTGGCTGGTAATGAGCTTGACCCCACTGCTGAGGAAGTTTCTGAAAGTGTGAATGAAGTGGTGCTGACTGTTGGCAAACTTTCAGTAAGGGTTACCTGACTTGAAGAAAGTGGGGCTGAAGTGTGAGTTATTGGAGATGAAGTGACTGGTGATGAAGATGTCTTGAGTGACTCTGAAGTTGCAAGCAGTGGTGTTGAAGATGATTTTACTTGTGTCACACTTGTGCTGCCAGGTGTTAAAGTTGCAAGCGTGGAAGTGGTTTGATGCGGAGACGAAGTCTCACTGACTAACGCTGATGTAGTCGGTTGCACTGAAGTTGTCTCTGTTGTTTGCAAGGTCTCAGTGACAGGTGCTGAAGTTGCAGTGCTTTGTGGTGAACTTGTGATTGTTGGCAAAGTTGAAGTGGCTGGTAATGAGCTTGACCCCACTGCTGAGGAAGTTTCTGAAAGTGTGAATGAAGTGGTGCTGACTGTTGGCAAACTTTCAGTAAGGGTTGCCTGACTTGAAGAAAGTGGGGCTGATGTGTGAGTTATTGGAGATGAAGTGACTGGTGATGAAGATGTCTTGAGTGACTCTGAAGTTGCAACCAGTGGTGTTGAAGATGATTTTACTTGTGTCACACTTGTGCTGCCAGGTGTCAAAGTTGCAAGCGTGGAAGTGGTTTGATGCGGAGACAAAGTCTCACTGACTAACGCTGATGTAGTCGGTTGCACTGAAGTTGTCTCTGTTGTTTGCAAGGTCTCAGTGACAGGTGCTGAAGTTGCAGTGCTTTGTGGTGAACTTGTGATTGTTGGCAAAGTTGAAGTGGCTGGTAATGAGCTTGACCCCACTGCTGAGGAAGTTTCTGAAAGTGTGAATGAAGTGGTGCTGACTGTTGGCAAACTTTCAGTCAGGGTTACCTGACTTGAAGAAAGTGGGGCTGAAGTGTGAGTTATTGGAGATGAAGTGACTGGTGATGAAGACGTCTTGAGTGACTCTGAAGTTGCAACCAGTGGTGTTGAAGATGATTTTACTTGTGTCACACTTGTGCTGCCAGGTGTCAAAGTTGCAAGCGTGGAAGTGGTTTGATGCGGAGACGAAGTCTCACTGACTAACGCTGATGTAGTCGGTTGCACTGAAGTTGTCTCTGTTGTTTGCAAGGTCTCAGTGACAGTGGCTGAAGTTGCAGTGCTTTGTGGTGAACTTGTGATTGTTGGCAAAGTTGAAGTGGCTGGTAATGAGCTTGACCCCACTGCTGAGGAAGTTTCTGAAAGTGTGTATGAAGTGGTGCTGACTGTTGGCAAACTTTCAGTCAGGGTTACCTGACTTGAAGAAAGTAGGGCTGAAGTTTGAGTTATTGGAGATGAAGTGACTGGTGATGAAGACGTCTTGAGTGACTCTGAAGTTGCAACCAGTGGTGTTGAAGATGATTTTACTTGTGTCACACTTGTGCTGCCAGGTGTCAAAGTTGCAAGCGTGGAAGTGGTTTGATGCGGAGACGAAGTCTCACTGACTAACGCTGATGTAGTCGGTTGCACTGAAGTTGTCTCTGTTGTTTGCAAGGTCTCAGTGACAGGTGCTGAAGTTGCAGTGCTTTGTGGTGAACTTGTGATTGTTGGCAAAGTTGAAGTGGCTGGTAATGAGCTTGACCCCACTGCTGAGGAAGTTTCTGAAAGTGTGTATGAAGTGGTGCTGACTGTTGGCAAACTTTCAGTAAGGGTTACCTGACTTGAAGAAAGTGGGGCTGAAGTGTGAGTTATTGGAGATGAAGTGACTGGTGATGAAGACGTCTTGAGTGACTCTGAAGTTGCAACCAGTGGTGTTGAAGATGATTTTACTTGTGTCACACTTGTGCTGCCAGGTGTCAAAGTTGCATGCGTGGAAGTGGTTTGATGTGGAGACAAAGTCTCACTGAGGAACGCTGATGTAGTCGGTTGCACTGAAGTTGTCTCTGTTGTTTGCAAGGTCTCAGTGACAGGTGCTGAAGTTGCAGTGCTTTGTGGTGAACTTGTGATTGTTGGCAAAGTTGAAGTGGCTGGTAATGAGCTTGACCCCACTGCTGAGGAAGTTTCTGAAAGTGTGTATGAAGTGGTGCTGACTGTTGGCAAACTTTCAGTCAGGGTTACCTGACTTGAAGAAAGTAGGGCTGAAGTTTGAGTTATTGGAGATGAAGTGACTGGTGATGAAGACGTCTTGAGTGACTCTGAAGTTGCAACCAGTGGTGTTGAAGATGATTTTACTTGTGTCACACTTGTGCTGCCAGGTGTCAAAGTTGCAAGCGTGGAAGTGGTTTGATGCGGAGACGAAGTCTCACTGACTAACGCTGATGTAGTCGGTTGCACTGAAGTTGTCTCTGTTGTTTGCAAGGTCTCAGTGACAGGTGCTGAAGTTGCAGTGCTTTGTGGTGAACTTGTGATTGTTGGCAAAGTTGAAGTGGCTGGTAATGAGCTTGACCCCACTGCTGAGGAAGTTTCTGAAAGTGTGTATGAAGTGGTGCTGACTGTTGGCAAACTTTCAGTAAGGGTTACCTGACTTGAAGAAAGTGGGGCTGAAGTGTGAGTTATTGGAGATGAAGTGACTGGTGATGAAGACGTCTTGAGTGACTCTGAAGTTGCAACCAGTGGTGTTGAAGATGATTTTACTTGTGTCACACTTGTGCTGCCAGGTGTCAAAGTTGCATGCGTGGAAGTGGTTTGATGTGGAGACAAAGTCTCACTGAGGAACGCTGATGTAGTCGGTTGCACTGAAGTTGTCTCTGTTGTTTGCAAGGTCTCAGTGACAGGTGCTGAAGTTGCAGTGCTTTGTGGTGAACTTGTGATTGTTGGCAAAGTTGAAGTGGCTGGTAATGAGCTTGACCCCACTGCTGAGGAAGTTTCTGAAACTGTGAATGAAGTGGTGCTGACTGTTGGCAAACTTTCAGTAAGGGTTGCCTGACTTGAAGAAAGTGGGGCTGAAGTGTGAGTTATTGGAGATGAAGTGACTGGTGATGAAGACGTCTTGAGTGACTCTGAAGTTGCAACCAGTGGTGTTGAAGATGATTTTACTTGTGTCACACTTGTGCTGCCAGGTGTCAAAGTTGCAAGCGTGGAAGTGGTTTGATGCGGAGACGAAGTCTCACTGACTAACGCTGATGTAGTCGGTTGCACTGAAGTTGTCTCTGTTGTTTGCAAGGTCTCAGTGACAGGTGCTGAAGTTGCAGTGCTTTGTGGTGAACTTGTGATTGTTGGCAAAGTTGAAGTGGCTGGTAATGAGCTTGACCCCACTGCTGAGGAAGTTTCTGAAAGTGTGTATGAAGTGGTGCTGACTGTTGGCAAACTTTCAGTAAGGGTTACCTGACTTGAAGAAAGTGGGGCTGAAGTGTGAGTTATTGGAGATGAAGTGACTGGTGATGAAGACGTCTTGAGTGACTCTGAAGTTGCAACCAGTGGTGTTGAAGATGATTTTACTTGTGTCACACTTGTGCTGCCAGGTGTCAAAGTTGCAAGCGTGGAAGTGGTTTGATGTGGAGACGAAGTCTCACTGAGGAACGCTGATGTAGTCGGTTGCACTGAAGTTGTCTCTGTTGTTTGCAAGGTCTCAGTGACAGGTGCTGAAGTTGCAGTGCTTTGTGGTGAACTTGTGATTGTTGGCAAAGTTGAAGTGGCTGGTAATGAGCTTGACCCCACTGCTGAGGAAGTTTCTGAAAGTGTGAATGAAGTGGTGCTGACTGTTGGCAAACTTTCAGTAAGGGTTGCCTGACTTGAAGAAAGTGGGGCTGAAGTGTGAGTTATTGGAGATGAAGTGACTGGTGATGAAGATGTCTTGAGTGACTCTGAAGTTGCAACCAGTGGTGTTGAAGATGATTTTACTTGTGTCACACTTGTGCTGCCAGGTGTCAAAGTTGCAAGCGTGGAAGTGGTTTGATGCGGAGAAGAAGTCTCACTGACTAACGCTGATGTAGTCGGTTGCACTGAAGTTGTCTCTGTTGTTTGCAAGGTCTCAGTGACAGGTGCTGAAGTTGCAGTGCTTTGTGGTAAAGTTGTGATTGTTGGCAAAGTTGAAGTGGCTGGTAATGAGCTTGACCCCACTGCTGAGGAAGTTTCTGAAAGTGTGAATGAAGTGGTGCTGACTGTTGGCAAACTTTCAGTAAGGGTTACCTGACTTGAAGAAAGTGGGGCTGAAGTGTGAGTTATTGGAGATGAAGTGACTGGTGATGAAGATGTCTTGAGTGACTCTGAAGTTGCAAGCAGTGGTGTTGAAGATGATTTTACTTGTGTCACACTTGTGCTGCCAGGTGTTAAAGTTGCAAGCGTGGAAGTGGTTTGATGCGGAGACGAAGTCTCACTGACTAACGCTGATGTAGTCGGTTGCACTGAAGTTGTCTCTGTTGTTTGCAAGGTCTCAGTGACAGGTGCTGAAGTTGCAGTGCTTTGTGGTGAACTTGTGATTGTTGGCAAAGTTGAAGTGGCTGCTAATGAGCTTGACCCCACTGCTGAGGAAGTTTCTGAAAGTGTGAATGAAGTGGTGCTGACTGTTGGCAAACTTTCAGTAAGGGTTGCCTGACTTGAAGAAAGTGGGGCTGATGTGTGAGTTATTGGAGATGAAGTGACTGGTGATGAAGATGTCTTGAGTGACTCTGAAGTTGCAACCAGTGGTGTTGAAGATGATTTTACTTGTGTCACACTTGTGCTGCCAGGTGTCAAAGTTGCAAGCGTGGAAGTGGTTTGATGCGGAGACAAAGTCTCACTGACTAACGCTGATGTAGTCGGTTGCACTGAAGTTGTCTCTGTTGTTTGCAAGGTCTCAGTGACAGGTGCTGAAGTTGCAGTGCTTTGTGGTGAACTTGTGATTGTTGGCAAAGTTGAAGTGGCTGGTAATGAGCTTGACCCCACTGCTGAGGAAGTTTCTGAAAGTGTGAATGAAGTGGTGCTGACTGTTGGCAAACTTTCAGTAAGGGTTGCCTGACTTGAAGAAAGTGGGGCTGAAGTGTGAGTTATTGGAGATGAAGTGACTGGTGATGAAGACGTCTTGAGTGACTCTGAAGTTGCAACCAGTGGTGTTGAAGATGATTTTACTTGTGTCACACTTGTGCTGCCAGGTGTCAAAGTTGCAAGCGTGGAAGTGGTTTGATGCGGAGACGAAGTCTCACTGACTAACGCTGATGTAGTCGGTTGCACTGAAGTTGTCTCTGTTGTTTGCAAGGTCTCAGTGACAGGTGCTGAAGTTGCAGTGCTTTGTGGTGAACTTGTGATTGTTGGCAAAGTTGAAGTGGCTGGTAATGAGCTTGACCCCACTGCTGAGGAAGTTTCTGAAAGTGTGAATGAAGTAGTGCTGACTGTTGGCAAACTTTCAGTAAGGGTTGCCTGACTTGAAGAAAGTGGGGCTGAAGTGTGAGTTATTGGAGATGAAGTGACTGGTGATGAAGATGTCTTGAGTGACTCTGAAGTTGCAACCAGTGGTGTTGAAGATGATTTTACTTGTGTCACACTTGTGCTGCCAGGTGTTAAAGTTGCAAGCGTGGAAGTGGTTTGATGCGGAGACGAAGTCTCACTGACTAACGCTGATGTAGTCGGTTGCACTGAAGTTGTCTCTGTTGTTTGCAAGGTCTCAGTGACAGGTGCTGAAGTTGCAGTGCTTTGTGGTGAACTTGTGATTGTTGGCAAAGTTGAAGTGGCTGCTAATGAGCTTGACCCCACTGCTGAGGAAGTTTCTGAAAGTGTGAATGAAGTGGTGCTGACTGTTGGCAAACTTTCAGTAAGGGTTGCCTGACTTGAAGAAAGTGGGGCTGATGTGTGAGTTATTGGAGATGAAGTGACTGGTGATGAAGATGTCTTGAGTGACTCTGAAGTTGCAACCAGTGGTGTTGAAGATGATTTTACTTGTGTCACACTTGTGCTGCCAGGTGTCAAAGTTGCAAGCGTGGAAGTGGTTTGATGCGGAGACAAAGTCTCACTGACTAACGCTGATGTAGTCGGTTGCACTGAAGTTGTCTCTGTTGTTTGCAAGGTCTCAGTGACAGGTGCTGAAGTTGCAGTGCTTTGTGGTGAACTTGTGATTGTTGGCAAAGTTGAAGTGGCTGGTAATGAGCTTGACCCCACTGCTGAGGAAGTTTCTGAAAGTGTGAATGAAGTAGTGCTGACTGTTGGCAAACTTTCAGTAAGGGTTGCCTGACTTGAAGAAAGTGGGGCTGAAGTGTGAGTTATTGGAGATGAAGTGACTGGTGATGAAGATGTCTTGAGTGACTCTGAAGTTGCAACCAGTGGTGTTGAAGATGATTTTACTTGTGTCACACTTGTGCTGCCAGGTGTTAAAGTTGCAAGCGTGGAAGTGGTTTGATGCGGAGACGAAGTCTCACTGACTAACGCTGATGTAGTCGGTTGCACTGAAGTTGTCTCTGTTGTTTGCAAGGTCTCAGTGACAGGTGCTGAAGTTGCAGTGCTTTGTGGTGAACTTGTGATTGTTGGCAAAGTTGAAGTGGCTGCTAATGAGCTTGACCCCACTGCTGAGGAAGTTTCTGAAAGTGTGAATGAAGTGGTGCTGACTGTTGGCAAACTTTCAGTAAGGGTTGCCTGACTTGAAGAAAGTGGGGCTGATGTGTGAGTTATTGGAGATGAAGTGACTGGTGATGAAGATGTCTTGAGTGACTCTGAAGTTGCAACCAGTGGTGTTGAAGATGATTTTACTTGTGTCACACTTGTGCTGCCAGGTGTCAAAGTTGCAAGCGTGGAAGTGGTTTGATGCGGAGACAAAGTCTCACTGACTAACGCTGATGTAGTCGGTTGCACTGAAGTTGTCTCTGTTGTTTGCAAGGTCTCAGTGACAGGTGCTGAAGTTGCAGTGCTTTGTGGTGAACTTGTGATTGTTGGCAAAGTTGAAGTGGCTGGTAATGAGCTTGACCCCACTGCTGAGGAAGTTTCTGAAAGTGTGAATGAAGTGGTGCTGACTGTTGGCAAACTTTCAGTAAGGGTTACCTGACTTGAAGAAAGTGGGGCTGAAGTGTGAGTTATTGGAGATGAAGTGACTGGTGATGAAGACGTCTTGAGTGACTCTGAAGTTCCGACCAGTGGTGTTGAAGATGATTTTACTTGTGTCACACTTGTGCTGCCAGGTGTCAAAGTTGCAAGCGTGGAAGTGGTTTGATGTGCAGACGAAGTCTCACTGACTAACGCTGATGTAGTCGGTTGCACTGAAGTTGTCTCTGTTGTTTGCAAGGTCTCAGTGACAGGTGCTGAAGTTGCAGTGCTTTGTGGTGAACTTGTGATTGTTGGCAAAGTTGAAGTGGCTGGTAATGAGCTTGACCCCACTGCTGAGGAAGTTTCTGAAAGTGTGAATGAAGTGGTGCTGACTGTTGGCAAACTTTCAGTCAGGGTTACCTGACTTGAAGAAAGTGGGGCTGAAGTGTGAGTTATTGGAGATGAAGTGACTGGTGATGAAGACGTCTTGAGTGACTCTGAAGTTGCAACCAGTGGTGTTGAAGATGATTTTACTTGTGTCACACTTGTGCTGCCAGGTGTCAAAGTTGCAAGCGTGGAAGTGGTTTGATGCGGAGACGAAGTCTCACTGACTAACGCTGATGTAGTCGGTTGCACTGAAGTTGTCTCTGTTGTTTGCAAGGTCTCAGTGACAGTGGCTGAAGTTGCAGTGCTTTGTGGTGAACTTGTGATTGTTGGCAAAGTTGAAGTGGCTGGTAATGAGCTTGACCCCACTGCTGAGGAAGTTTCTGAAAGTGTGTATGAAGTGGTGCTGACTGTTGGCAAACTTTCAGTAAGGGTTACCTGACTTGAAGAAAGTAGGGCTGAAGTTTGAGTTATTGGAGATGAAGTGACTGGTGATGAAGATGTCTTGAGTGACTCTGAAGTTGCAACCAGTGGTGTTGAAGATGATTTTACTTGTGTCACACTTGTGCTGCCAGGTGTCAAAGTTGCAAGCGTGGAAGTGGTTTGATGCGGAGACGAAGTCTCACTGACTAACGCTGATGTAGTCGGTTGCACTGAAGTTGTCTCTGTTGTTTGCAAGGTCTCAGTGACAGGTGCTGAAGTTGCAGTGCTTTGTGGTGAACTTGTGATTGTTGGCAAAGTTGAAGTGGCTGGTAATGAGCTTGACCCCACTGCTGAGGAAGTTTCTGAAAGTGTGTATGAAGTGGTGCTGACTGTTGGCAAACTTTCAGTAAGGGTTACCTGACTTGAAGAAAGTGGGGCTGAAGTGTGAGTTATTGGAGATGAAGTGACTGGTGATGAAGACGTCTTGAGTGACTCTGAAGTTGCTACCAGTGGTGTTGAAGATGATTTTACTTGTGTCACACTTGTGCTGCCAGGTGTCAAAGTTGCAAGCGTGGAAGTGGTTTGATGTGGAGACGAAGTCTCACTGAGGAACGCTGATGTAGTCGGTTGCACTGAAGTTGTCTCTGTTGTTTGCAAGGTCTCAGTGACAGGTGCTGAAGTTGCAGTGCTTTGTGGTGAACTTGTGATTGTTGGCAAAGTTGAAGTGGCTGGTAATGAGCTTGACCCCACTGCTGAGGAAGTTTCTGAAAGTGTGAATGAAGTGGTGCTGACTGTTGGCAAACTTTCAGTAAGGGTTGCCTGACTTGAAGAAAGTGGGGCTGAAGTGTGAGTTATTGGAGATGAAGTGACTGGTGATGAAGATGTCTTGAGTGACTCTGAAGTTGCAACCAGTGGTGTTGAAGATGATTTTACTTGTGTCACACTTGTGCTGCCAGGTGTCAAAGTTGCAAGCGTGGAAGTGGTTTGATGCGGAGACGAAGTCTCACTGACTAACGCTGATGTAGTCGGTTGCACTGAAGTTGTCTCTGTTGTTTGCAAGGTCTCAGTGACAGGTGCTGAAGTTGCAGTGCTTTGTGGTGAACTTGTGATTGTTGGCAAAGTTGAAGTGGCTGGTAATGAGCTTGACCCCACTGCTGAGGAAGTTTCTGAAAGTGTGAATGAAGTGGTGCTGACTGTTGGCAAACTTTCAGTAAGGGTTACCTGACTTGAAGAAAGTGGGGCTGAAGTGTGAGTTATTGGAGATGAAGTGACTGGTGATGAAGACGTCTTGAGTGACTCTGAAGTTCCGACCAGTGGTGTTGAAGATGATTTTACTTGTGTCACACTTGTGCTGCCAGGTGTCAAAGTTGCAAGCGTGGAAGTGGTTTGATGCGGAGACGAAGTCTCACTGACTAACGCTGATGTAGTCGGTTGCACTGAAGTTGTCTCTGTTGTTTGCAAGGTCTCAGTGACAGGTGCTGAAGTTGCAGTGCTTTGTGGTGAACTTGTGATTGTTGGCAAAGTTGAAGTGGCTGGTAATGAGCTTGACCCCACTGCTGAGGAAGTTTCTGAAAGTGTGAATGAAGTGGTGCTGACTGTTGGCAAACTTTCAGTCAGGGTTGCCTGACTTGAAGAAAGTGGGGCTGAAGTGTGAGTTATTGGAGATGAAGTGACTGGTGATGAAGACGTCTTGAGTGACTCTGAAGTTGTTACCAGTGGTGTTGAAGATGATTTTACTTGTGTCACACTTGTGCTGCCAGGTGTCAAAGTTGCAAGCGTGGAAGTGGTTTCATGCGGAGACGAAGTCTCACTGACTAACGCTGATGTAGTCGGTTGCACTGAAGTTGTCTCTGTTGTTTGCAAGGTCTCAGTGACAGGTGCTGAAGTTGCAGTGCTTTGTGGTGAACTTGTGATTGTTGGCAAAGTTGAAGTGGCTGGTAATGAGCTTGACCCCACTGCTGAGGAAGTTTCTGAAAGTGTGTATGAAGTGGTGCTGACCGTTGGAGAACTTTCAGTCAGGGTTACCTGACTTGACGAAAGTGGGGCTGAAGTGTGAGTTATTGGAGATGAAGTGACTGGTGATGAAGACGTCTTGAGTGACTCTGAAGTTGCAACCAGTGGTGTTGAAGATGATTTTACTTGTGTCACACTTGTGCTGCCAGGTGTCAAAGTTGCAAGCGTGGAAGTGGTTTGATGCGGAGACGAAGTCTCACTGACTAACGCTGATGTAGTCGGTTGCACTGAAGTTGTCTCTGTTGTTTGCAAGGTCTCAGTGACAGGTGCTGAAGTTGCAGTGCTTTGTGGTGAACTTGTGATTGTTGGCAAAGTTGAAGTGGCTGGTAATGAGCTTGACCCCACTGCTGAGGAAGTTTCTGAAAGTGTGAATGAAGTGGTGCTGACTGTTGGCAAACTTTCAGTAAGGGTTGCCTGACTTGAAGAAAGTGGGGCTGAAGTGTGAGTTATTGGAGATGAAGTGACTGGTGATGAAGATGTCTTGAGTGACTCTGAAGTTGCAACCAGTGGTGTTGAAGATGATTTTACTTGTGTCACACTTGTGCTGCCAGGTGTCAAAGTTGCAAGCGTGGAAGTGGTTTGATGCGGAGACGAAGTCTCACTGACTAACGCTGATGTAGTCGGTTGCACTGAAGTTGTCTCTGTTGTTTGCAAGGTCTCAGTGACAGGTGCTGAAGTTGCAGTGCTTTGTGGTGAACTTGTGATTGTTGGCAAAGTTGAAGTGGCTGGTAATGAGCTTGACCCCACTGCTGAGGAAGTTTCTGAAAGTGTGAATGAAGTGGTGCTGACTGTTGGCAAACTTTCAGTAAGGGTTGCCTGACTTGAAGAAAGTGGGGCTGATGTGTGAGTTATTGGAGATGAAGTGACTGGTGATGAAGATGTCTTGAGTGACTCTGAAGTTGCAACCAGTGGTGTTGAAGATGATTTTACTTGTGTCACACTTGTGCTGCCAGGTGTCAAAGTTGCAAGCGTGGAAGTGGTTTGATGCGGAGACAAAGTCTCACTGACTAACGCTGATGTAGTCGGTTGCACTGAAGTTGTCTCTGTTGTTTGCAAGGTCTCAGTGACAGGTGCTGAAGTTGCAGTGCTTTGTGGTGAACTTGTGATTGTTGGCAAAGTTGAAGTGGCTGGTAATGAGCTTGACCCCACTGCTGAGGAAGTTTCTGAAAGTGTGAATGAAGTGGTGCTGACTGTTGGCAAACTTTCAGTCAGGGTTACCTGACTTGAAGAAAGTGGGGCTGAAGTGTGAGTTATTGGAGATGAAGTGACTGGTGATGAAGACGTCTTGAGTGACTCTGAAGTTGCAACCAGTGGTGTTGAAGATGATTTTACTTGTGTCACACTTGTGCTGCCAGGTGTCAAAGTTGCAAGCGTGGAAGTGGTTTGATGCGGAGACGAAGTCTCACTGACTAACGCTGATGTAGTCGGTTGCACTGAAGTTGTCTCTGTTGTTTGCAAGGTCTCAGTGACAGTGGCTGAAGTTGCAGTGCTTTCTGGTGAACTTGTGATTGTTGGCAAAGTTGAAGTGGCTGGTAATGAGCTTGACCCCACTGCTGAGGAAGTTTCTGAAAGTGTGTATGAAGTGGTGCTGACTGTTGGCAAACTTTCAGTCAGGGTTACCTGACTTGAAGAAAGTAGGGCTGAAGTTTGAGTTATTGGAGATGAAGTGACTGGTGATGAAGACGTCTTGAGTGACTCTGAAGTTGCAACCAGTGGTGCTGAAGATGATTTTACTTGTGTCACACTTGTGCTGCCAGGTGTCAAAGTTGCAAGCGTGGAAGTGGTTTGATGCGGAGACGAAGTCTCACTGACTAACGCTGATGTAGTCGGTTGCACTGAAGTTGTCTCTGTTGTTTGCAAGGTCTCAGTGACAGGTGCTGAAGTTGCAGTGCTTTGTGGTGAACTTGTGATTGTTGGCAAAGTTGAAGTGGCTGGTAATGAGCTTGACCCCACTGCTGAGGAAGTTTCTGAAAGTGTGAATGAAGTGGTGCTGACTGTTGGCAAACTTTCAGTAAGGGTTGCCTGACTTGAAGAAAGTGGGGCTGAAGTGTGAGTTATTGGAGATGAAGTGACTGGTGATGAAGACGTCTTGAGTGACTCTGAAGTTGCAACCAGTGGTGTTGAAGATGATTTTACTTGTGTCACACTTGTGCTGCCAGGTGTCAAAGTTGCAAGCGTGGAAGTGGTTTGATGCGGAGACGAAGTCTCACTGACTAACGCTGATGTAGTCGGTTGCACTGAAGTTGTCTCTGTTGTTTGCAAGGTCTCAGTGACAGGTGCTGAAGTTGCAGTGCTTTGTGGTGAACTTGTGATTGTTGGCAAAGTTGAAGTGGCTGGTAATGAGCTTGACCCCACTGCTGAGGAAGTTTCTGAAAGTGTGTATGAAGTGGTGCTGACTGTTGGCAAACTTTCAGTAAGGGTTACCTGACTTGAAGAAAGTGGGGCTGAAGTGTGAGTTATTGGAGATGAAGTGACTGGTGATGAAGACGTCTTGAGTGACTCTGAAGTTGCAACCAGTGGTGTTGAAGATGATTTTACTTGTGTCACACTTGTGCTGCCAGGTGTCAAAGTTGCAAGCGTGGAAGTGGTTTGATGCGGAGAAGAAGTCTCACTGACTAACGCTGATGTAGTCGGTTGCACTGAAGTTGTCTCTGTTGTTTGCAAGGTCTCAGTGACAGGTGCTGAAGTTGCAGTGCTTTGTGGTAAAGTTGTGATTGTTGGCAAAGTTGAAGTGGCTGGTAATGAGCTTGACCCCACTGCTGAGGAAGTTTCTGAAAGTGTGAATGAAGTGGTGCTGACTGTTGGCAAACTTTCAGTAAGGGTTACCTGACTTGAAGAAAGTGGGGCTGAAGTGTGAGTTATTGGAGATGAAGTGACTGGTGATGAAGATGTCTTGAGTGACTCTGAAGTTGCAAGCAGTGGTGTTGAAGATGATTTTACTTGTGTCACACTTGTGCTGCCAGGTGTTAAAGTTGCAAGCGTGGAAGTGGTTTGATGCGGAGACGAAGTCTCACTGACTAACGCTGATGTAGTCGGTTGCACTGAAGTTGTCTCTGTTGTTTGCAAGGTCTCAGTGACAGGTGCTGAAGTTGCAGTGCTTTGTGGTGAACTTGTGATTGTTGGCAAAGTTGAAGTGGCTGCTAATGAGCTTGACCCCACTGCTGAGGAAGTTTCTGAAAGTGTGAATGAAGTGGTGCTGACTGTTGGCAAACTTTCAGTAAGGGTTGCCTGACTTGAAGAAAGTGGGGCTGATGTGTGAGTTATTGGAGATGAAGTGACTGGTGATGAAGATGTCTTGAGTGACTCTGAAGTTGCAACCAGTGGTGTTGAAGATGATTTTACTTGTGTCACACTTGTGCTGCCAGGTGTCAAAGTTGCAAGCGTGGAAGTGGTTTGATGCGGAGACAAAGTCTCACTGACTAACGCTGATGTAGTCGGTTGCACTGAAGTTGTCTCTGTTGTTTGCAAGGTCTCAGTGACAGGTGCTGAAGTTGCAGTGCTTTGTGGTGAACTTGTGATTGTTGGCAAAGTTGAAGTGGCTGGTAATGAGCTTGACCCCACTGCTGAGGAAGTTTCTGAAAGTGTGAATGAAGTGGTGCTGACTGTTGGCAAACTTTCAGTAAGGGTTACCTGACTTGAAGAAAGTGGGGCTGAAGTGTGAGTTATTGGAGATGAAGTGACTGGTGATGAAGACGTCTTGAGTGACTCTGAAGTTCCGACCAGTGGTGTTGAAGATGATTTTACTTGTGTCACACTTGTGCTGCCAGGTGTCAAAGTTGCAAGCGTGGAAGTGGTTTGATGTGCAGACGAAGTCTCACTGACTAACGCTGATGTAGTCGGTTGCACTGAAGTTGTCTCTGTTGTTTGCAAGGTCTCAGTGACAGGTGCTGAAGTTGCAGTGCTTTGTGGTGAACTTGTGATTGTTGGCAAAGTTGAAGTGGCTGGTAATGAGCTTGACCCCACTGCTGAGGAAGTTTCTGAAAGTGTGAATGAAGTGGTGCTGACTGTTGGCAAACTTTCAGTCAGGGTTACCTGACTTGAAGAAAGTGGGGCTGAAGTGTGAGTTATTGGAGATGAAGTGACTGGTGATGAAGACGTCTTGAGTGACTCTGAAGTTGCAACCAGTGGTGTTGAAGATGATTTTACTTGTGTCACACTTGTGCTGCCAGGTGTCAAAGTTGCAAGCGTGGAAGTGGTTTGATGCGGAGACGAAGTCTCACTGACTAACGCTGATGTAGTCGGTTGCACTGAAGTTGTCTCTGTTGTTTGCAAGGTCTCAGTGACAGTGGCTGAAGTTGCAGTGCTTTGTGGTGAACTTGTGATTGTTGGCAAAGTTGAAGTGGCTGGTAATGAGCTTGACCCCACTGCTGAGGAAGTTTCTGAAAGTGTGTATGAAGTGGTGCTGACTGTTGGCAAACTTTCAGTAAGGGTTACCTGACTTGAAGAAAGTAGGGCTGAAGTTTGAGTTATTGGAGATGAAGTGACTGGTGATGAAGATGTCTTGAGTGACTCTGAAGTTGCAACCAGTGGTGTTGAAGATGATTTTACTTGTGTCACACTTGTGCTGCCAGGTGTCAAAGTTGCAAGCGTGGAAGTGGTTTGATGCGGAGACGAAGTCTCACTGACTAACGCTGATGTAGTCGGTTGCACTGAAGTTGTCTCTGTTGTTTGCAAGGTCTCAGTGACAGGTGCTGAAGTTGCAGTGCTTTGTGGTGAACTTGTGATTGTTGGCAAAGTTGAAGTGGCTGGTAATGAGCTTGACCCCACTGCTGAGGAAGTTTCTGAAAGTGTGTATGAAGTGGTGCTGACCGTTGGCAAACTTTCAGTCAGGGTTACCTGACTTGACGAAAGTGGGGCTGAAGTGTGAGTTATTGGAGATGAAGTGACTGGTGATGAAGACGTCTTGAGTGACTCTGAAGTTGCAACCAGTGGTGTTGAAGATGATTTTACTTGTGTCACACTTGTGCTGCCAGGTGTCAAAGTTGCAAGCGTGGAAGTGGTTTGATGCGGAGACGAAGTCTCACTGACTAACGCTGATGTAGTCGGTTGCACTGAAGTTGTCTCTGTTGTTTGCAAGGTCTCAGTGACAGGTGCTGAAGTTGCAGTGCTTTGTGGTGAACTTGTGATTGTTGGCAAAGTTGAAGTGGCTGGTAATGAGCTTGACCCCACTGCTGAGGAAGTTTCTGAAAGTGTGAATGAAGTGGTGCTGACTGTTGGCAAACTTTCAGTCAGGGTTGCCTGACTTGAAGAAAGTGGGGCTGAAGTGTGAGTTATTGGAGATGAAGTGACTGGTGATGAAGACGTCTTGAGTGACTCTGAAGTTGTTACCAGTGGTGTTGAAGATGATTTTACTTGTGTCACACTTGTGCTGCCAGGTGTCAAAGTTGCAAGCGTGGAAGTGGTTTCATGCGGAGACGAAGTCTCACTGACTAACGCTGATGTAGTCGGTTGCACTGAAGTTGTCTCTGTTGTTTGCAAGGTCTCAGTGACAGGTGCTGAAGTTGCAGTGCTTTGTGGTGAACTTGTGATTGTTGGCAAAGTTGAAGTGGCTGGTAATGAGCTTGACCCCACTGCTGAGGAAGTTTCTGAAAGTGTGTATGAAGTGGTGCTGACCGTTGGCAAACTTTCAGTCAGGGTTACCTGACTTGACGAAAGTGGGGCTGAAGTGTGAGTTATTGGAGATGAAGTGACTGGTGATGAAGACGTCTTGAGTGACTCTGAAGTTGCAACCAGTGGTGTTGAAGATGATTTTACTTGTGTCACACTTGTGCTGCCAGGTGTCAAAGTTGCAAGCGTGGAAGTGGTTTGATGCGGAGACGAAGTCTCACTGACTAACGCTGATGTAGTCGGTTGCACTGAAGTTGTCTCTGTTGTTTGCAAGGTCTCAGTGACAGGTGCTGAAGTTGCAGTGCTTTGTGGTGAACTTGTGATTGTTGGCAAAGTTGAAGTGGCTGGTAATGAGCTTGACCCCACTGCTGAGGAAGTTTCTGAAAGTGTGAATGAAGTGGTGCTGACTGTTGGCAAACTTTCAGTAAGGGTTGCCTGACTTGAAGAAAGTGGGGCTGAAGTGTGAGTTATTGGAGATGAAGTGACTGGTGATGAAGATGTCTTGAGTGACTCTGAAGTTGCAACCAGTGGTGTTGAAGATGATTTTACTTGTGTCACACTTGTGCTGCCAGGTGTCAAAGTTGCAAGCGTGGAAGTGGTTTGATGCGGAGACGAAGTCTCACTGACTAACGCTGATGTAGTCGGTTGCACTGAAGTTGTCTCTGTTGTTTGCAAGGTCTCAGTGACAGGTGCTGAAGTTGCAGTGCTTTGTGGTGAACTTGTGATTGTTGGCAAAGTTGAAGTGGCTGGTAATGAGCTTGACCCCACTGCTGAGGAAGTTTCTGAAAGTGTGAATGAAGTGGTGCTGACTGTTGGCAAACTTTCAGTAAGGGTTGCCTGACTTGAAGAAAGTGGGGCTGATGTGTGAGTTATTGGAGATGAAGTGACTGGTGATGAAGATGTCTTGAGTGACTCTGAAGTTGCAACCAGTGGTGTTGAAGATGATTTTACTTGTGTCACACTTGTGCTGCCAGGTGTCAAAGTTGCAAGCGTGGAAGTGGTTTGATGCGGAGACAAAGTCTCACTGACTAACGCTGATGTAGTCGGTTGCACTGAAGTTGTCTCTGTTGTTTGCAAGGTCTCAGTGACAGGTGCTGAAGTTGCAGTGCTTTGTGGTGAACTTGTGATTGTTGGCAAAGTTGAAGTGGCTGGTAATGAGCTTGACCCCACTGCTGAGGAAGTTTCTGAAAGTGTGAATGAAGTGGTGCTGACTGTTGGCAAACTTTCAGTCAGGGTTACCTGACTTGAAGAAAGTGGGGCTGAAGTGTGAGTTATTGGAGATGAAGTGACTGGTGATGAAGACGTCTTGAGTGACTCTGAAGTTGCAACCAGTGGTGTTGAAGATGATTTTACTTGTGTCACACTTGTGCTGCCAGGTGTCAAAGTTGCAAGCGTGGAAGTGGTTTGATGCGGAGACGAAGTCTCACTGACTAACGCTGATGTAGTCGGTTGCACTGAAGTTGTCTCTGTTGTTTGCAAGGTCTCAGTGACAGTGGCTGAAGTTGCAGTGCTTTCTGGTGAACTTGTGATTGTTGGCAAAGTTGAAGTGGCTGGTAATGAGCTTGACCCCACTGCTGAGGAAGTTTCTGAAAGTGTGTATGAAGTGGTGCTGACTGTTGGCAAACTTTCAGTCAGGGTTACCTGACTTGAAGAAAGTAGGGCTGAAGTTTGAGTTATTGGAGATGAAGTGACTGGTGATGAAGACGTCTTGAGTGACTCTGAAGTTGCAACCAGTGGTGCTGAAGATGATTTTACTTGTGTCACACTTGTGCTGCCAGGTGTCAAAGTTGCAAGCGTGGAAGTGGTTTGATGCGGAGACGAAGTCTCACTGACTAACGCTGATGTAGTCGGTTGCACTGAAGTTGTCTCTGTTGTTTGCAAGGTCTCAGTGACAGGTGCTGAAGTTGCAGTGCTTTGTGGTGAACTTGTGATTGTTGGCAAAGTTGAAGTGGCTGGTAATGAGCTTGACCCCACTGCTGAGGAAGTTTCTGAAAGTGTGAATGAAGTGGTGCTGACTGTTGGCAAACTTTCAGTAAGGGTTGCCTGACTTGAAGAAAGTGGGGCTGAAGTGTGAGTTATTGGAGATGAAGTGACTGGTGATGAAGACGTCTTGAGTGACTCTGAAGTTGCAACCAGTGGTGTTGAAGATGATTTTACTTGTGTCACACTTGTGCTGCCAGGTGTCAAAGTTGCAAGCGTGGAAGTGGTTTGATGCGGAGACGAAGTCTCACTGACTAACGCTGATGTAGTCGGTTGCACTGAAGTTGTCTCTGTTGTTTGCAAGGTCTCAGTGACAGGTGCTGAAGTTGCAGTGCTTTGTGGTGAACTTGTGATTGTTGGCAAAGTTGAAGTGGCTGGTAATGAGCTTGACCCCACTGCTGAGGAAGTTTCTGAAAGTGTGTATGAAGTGGTGCTGACTGTTGGCAAACTTTCAGTAAGGGTTACCTGACTTGAAGAAAGTGGGGCTGAAGTGTGAGTTATTGGAGATGAAGTGACTGGTGATGAAGACGTCTTGAGTGACTCTGAAGTTGCAACCAGTGGTGTTGAAGATGATTTTACTTGTGTCACACTTGTGCTGCCAGGTGTCAAAGTTGCAAGCGTGGAAGTGGTTTGATGCGGAGAAGAAGTCTCACTGACTAACGCTGATGTAGTCGGTTGCACTGAAGTTGTCTCTGTTGTTTGCAAGGTCTCAGTGACAGGTGCTGAAGTTGCAGTGCTTTGTGGTAAAGTTGTGATTGTTGGCAAAGTTGAAGTGGCTGGTAATGAGCTTGACCCCACTGCTGAGGAAGTTTCTGAAAGTGTGAATGAAGTGGTGCTGACTGTTGGCAAACTTTCAGTAAGGGTTACCTGACTTGAAGAAAGTGGGGCTGAAGTGTGAGTTATTGGAGATGAAGTGACTGGTGATGAAGATGTCTTGAGTGACTCTGAAGTTGCAAGCAGTGGTGTTGAAGATGATTTTACTTGTGTCACACTTGTGCTGCCAGGTGTTAAAGTTGCAAGCGTGGAAGTGGTTTGATGCGGAGACGAAGTCTCACTGACTAACGCTGATGTAGTCGGTTGCACTGAAGTTGTCTCTGTTGTTTGCAAGGTCTCAGTGACAGGTGCTGAAGTTGCAGTGCTTTGTGGTGAACTTGTGATTGTTGGCAAAGTTGAAGTGGCTGCTAATGAGCTTGACCCCACTGCTGAGGAAGTTTCTGAAAGTGTGAATGAAGTGGTGCTGACTGTTGGCAAACTTTCAGTAAGGGTTGCCTGACTTGAAGAAAGTGGGGCTGATGTGTGAGTTATTGGAGATGAAGTGACTGGTGATGAAGATGTCTTGAGTGACTCTGAAGTTGCAACCAGTGGTGTTGAAGATGATTTTACTTGTGTCACACTTGTGCTGCCAGGTGTCAAAGTTGCAAGCGTGGAAGTGGTTTGATGCGGAGACAAAGTCTCACTGACTAACGCTGATGTAGTCGGTTGCACTGAAGTTGTCTCTGTTGTTTGCAAGGTCTCAGTGACAGGTGCTGAAGTTGCAGTGCTTTGTGGTGAACTTGTGATTGTTGGCAAAGTTGAAGTGGCTGGTAATGAGCTTGACCCCACTGCTGAGGAAGTTTCTGAAAGTGTGAATGAAGTGGTGCTGACTGTTGGCAAACTTTCAGTAAGGGTTACCTGACTTGAAGAAAGTGGGGCTGAAGTGTGAGTTATTGGAGATGAAGTGACTGGTGATGAAGACGTCTTGAGTGACTCTGAAGTTCCGACCAGTGGTGTTGAAGATGATTTTACTTGTGTCACACTTGTGCTGCCAGGTGTCAAAGTTGCAAGCGTGGAAGTGGTTTGATGTGCAGACGAAGTCTCACTGACTAACGCTGATGTAGTCGGTTGCACTGAAGTTGTCTCTGTTGTTTGCAAGGTCTCAGTGACAGGTGCTGAAGTTGCAGTGCTTTGTGGTGAACTTGTGATTGTTGGCAAAGTTGAAGTGGCTGGTAATGAGCTTGACCCCACTGCTGAGGAAGTTTCTGAAAGTGTGAATGAAGTGGTGCTGACTGTTGGCAAACTTTCAGTAAGGGTTACCTGACTTGAAGAAAGTGGGGCTGAAGTGTGAGTTATTGGAGATGAAGTGACTGGTGATGAAGACGTCTTGAGTGACTCTGAAGTTCCGACCAGTGGTGTTGAAGATGATTTTACTTGTGTCACACTTGTGCTGCCAGGTGTCAAAGTTGCAAGCGTGGAAGTGGTTTGATGTGCAGACGAAGTCTCACTGACTAACGCTGATGTAGTCGGTTGCACTGAAGTTGTCTCTGTTGTTTGCAAGGTCTCAGTGACAGGTGCTGAAGTTGCAGTGCTTTGTGGTGAACTTGTGATTGTTGGCAAAGTTGAAGTGGCTGGTAATGAGCTTGACCCCACTGCTGAGGAAGTTTCTGAAAGTGTGAATGAAGTGGTGCTGACTGTTGGCAAACTTTCAGTCAGGGTTACCTGACTTGAAGAAAGTGGGGCTGAAGTGTGAGTTATTGGAGATGAAGTGACTGGTGATGAAGACGTCTTGAGTGACTCTGAAGTTGCAACCAGTGGTGTTGAAGATGATTTTACTTGTGTCACACTTGTGCTGCCAGGTGTCAAAGTTGCAAGCGTGGAAGTGGTTTGATGCGGAGACGAAGTCTCACTGACTAACGCTGATGTAGTCGGTTGCACTGAAGTTGTCTCTGTTGTTTGCAAGGTCTCAGTGACAGTGGCTGAAGTTGCAGTGCTTTGTGGTGAACTTGTGATTGTTGGCAAAGTTGAAGTGGCTGGTAATGAGCTTGACCCCACTGCTGAGGAAGTTTCTGAAAGTGTGTATGAAGTGGTGCTGACTGTTGGCAAACTTTCAGTAAGGGTTACCTGACTTGAAGAAAGTAGGGCTGAAGTTTGAGTTATTGGAGATGAAGTGACTGGTGATGAAGATGTCTTGAGTGACTCTGAAGTTGCAACCAGTGGTGTTGAAGATGATTTTACTTGTGTCACACTTGTGCTGCCAGGTGTCAAAGTTGCAAGCGTGGAAGTGGTTTGATGCGGAGACGAAGTCTCACTGACTAACGCTGATGTAGTCGGTTGCACTGAAGTTGTCTCTGTTGTTTGCAAGGTCTCAGTGACAGGTGCTGAAGTTGCAGTGCTTTGTGGTGAACTTGTGATTGTTGGCAAAGTTGAAGTGGCTGGTAATGAGCTTGACCCCACTGCTGAGGAAGTTTCTGAAAGTGTGTATGAAGTGGTGCTGACCGTTGGCAAACTTTCAGTCAGGGTTACCTGACTTGACGAAAGTGGGGCTGAAGTGTGAGTTATTGGAGATGAAGTGACTGGTGATGAAGACGTCTTGAGTGACTCTGAAGTTGCAACCAGTGGTGTTGAAGATGATTTTACTTGTGTCACACTTGTGCTGCCAGGTGTCAAAGTTGCAAGCGTGGAAGTGGTTTGATGCGGAGACGAAGTCTCACTGACTAACGCTGATGTAGTCGGTTGCACTGAAGTTGTCTCTGTTGTTTGCAAGGTCTCAGTGACAGGTGCTGAAGTTGCAGTGCTTTGTGGTGAACTTGTGATTGTTGGCAAAGTTGAAGTGGCTGGTAATGAGCTTGACCCCACTGCTGAGGAAGTTTCTGAAAGTGTGAATGAAGTGGTGCTGACTGTTGGCAAACTTTCAGTCAGGGTTGCCTGACTTGAAGAAAGTGGGGCTGAAGTGTGAGTTATTGGAGATGAAGTGACTGGTGATGAAGACGTCTTGAGTGACTCTGAAGTTGTTACCAGTGGTGTTGAAGATGATTTTACTTGTGTCACACTTGTGCTGCCAGGTGTCAAAGTTGCAAGCGTGGAAGTGGTTTCATGCGGAGACGAAGTCTCACTGACTAACGCTGATGTAGTCGGTTGCACTGAAGTTGTCTCTGTTGTTTGCAAGGTCTCAGTGACAGGTGCTGAAGTTGCAGTGCTTTGTGGTGAACTTGTGATTGTTGGCAAAGTTGAAGTGGCTGGTAATGAGCTTGACCCCACTGCTGAGGAAGTTTCTGAAAGTGTGTATGAAGTGGTGCTGACCGTTGGCAAACTTTCAGTCAGGGTTACCTGACTTGACGAAAGTGGGGCTGAAGTGTGAGTTATTGGAGATGAAGTGACTGGTGATGAAGACGTCTTGAGTGACTCTGAAGTTGCAACCAGTGGTGTTGAAGATGATTTTACTTGTGTCACACTTGTGCTGCCAGGTGTCAAAGTTGCAAGCGTGGAAGTGGTTTGATGCGGAGACGAAGTCTCACTGACTAACGCTGATGTAGTCGGTTGCACTGAAGTTGTCTCTGTTGTTTGCAAGGTCTCAGTGACAGGTGCTGAAGTTGCAGTGCTTTGTGGTGAACTTGTGATTGTTGGCAAAGTTGAAGTGGCTGGTAATGAGCTTGACCCCACTGCTGAGGAAGTTTCTGAAAGTGTGAATGAAGTGGTGCTGACTGTTGGCAAACTTTCAGTAAGGGTTGCCTGACTTGAAGAAAGTGGGGCTGAAGTGTGAGTTATTGGAGATGAAGTGACTGGTGATGAAGATGTCTTGAGTGACTCTGAAGTTGCAACCAGTGGTGTTGAAGATGATTTTACTTGTGTCACACTTGTGCTGCCAGGTGTCAAAGTTGCAAGCGTGGAAGTGGTTTGATGCGGAGACGAAGTCTCACTGACTAACGCTGATGTAGTCGGTTGCACTGAAGTTGTCTCTGTTGTTTGCAAGGTCTCAGTGACAGGTGCTGAAGTTGCAGTGCTTTGTGGTGAACTTGTGATTGTTGGCAAAGTTGAAGTGGCTGGTAATGAGCTTGACCCCACTGCTGAGGAAGTTTCTGAAAGTGTGAATGAAGTGGTGCTGACTGTTGGCAAACTTTCAGTAAGGGTTGCCTGACTTGAAGAAAGTGGGGCTGATGTGTGAGTTATTGGAGATGAAGTGACTGGTGATGAAGATGTCTTGAGTGACTCTGAAGTTGCAACCAGTGGTGTTGAAGATGATTTTACTTGTGTCACACTTGTGCTGCCAGGTGTCAAAGTTGCAAGCGTGGAAGTGGTTTGATGCGGAGACAAAGTCTCACTGACTAACGCTGATGTAGTCGGTTGCACTGAAGTTGTCTCTGTTGTTTGCAAGGTCTCAGTGACAGGTGCTGAAGTTGCAGTGCTTTGTGGTGAACTTGTGATTGTTGGCAAAGTTGAAGTGGCTGGTAATGAGCTTGACCCCACTGCTGAGGAAGTTTCTGAAAGTGTGAATGAAGTGGTGCTGACTGTTGGCAAACTTTCAGTCAGGGTTACCTGACTTGAAGAAAGTGGGGCTGAAGTGTGAGTTATTGGAGATGAAGTGACTGGTGATGAAGACGTCTTGAGTGACTCTGAAGTTGCAACCAGTGGTGTTGAAGATGATTTTACTTGTGTCACACTTGTGCTGCCAGGTGTCAAAGTTGCAAGCGTGGAAGTGGTTTGATGCGGAGACGAAGTCTCACTGACTAACGCTGATGTAGTCGGTTGCACTGAAGTTGTCTCTGTTGTTTGCAAGGTCTCAGTGACAGTGGCTGAAGTTGCAGTGCTTTCTGGTGAACTTGTGATTGTTGGCAAAGTTGAAGTGGCTGGTAATGAGCTTGACCCCACTGCTGAGGAAGTTTCTGAAAGTGTGTATGAAGTGGTGCTGACTGTTGGCAAACTTTCAGTCAGGGTTACCTGACTTGAAGAAAGTAGGGCTGAAGTTTGAGTTATTGGAGATGAAGTGACTGGTGATGAAGACGTCTTGAGTGACTCTGAAGTTGCAACCAGTGGTGCTGAAGATGATTTTACTTGTGTCACACTTGTGCTGCCAGGTGTCAAAGTTGCAAGCGTGGAAGTGGTTTGATGCGGAGACGAAGTCTCACTGACTAACGCTGATGTAGTCGGTTGCACTGAAGTTGTCTCTGTTGTTTGCAAGGTCTCAGTGACAGGTGCTGAAGTTGCAGTGCTTTGTGGTGAACTTGTGATTGTTGGCAAAGTTGAAGTGGCTGGTAATGAGCTTGACCCCACTGCTGAGGAAGTTTCTGAAAGTGTGAATGAAGTGGTGCTGACTGTTGGCAAACTTTCAGTAAGGGTTGCCTGACTTGAAGAAAGTGGGGCTGAAGTGTGAGTTATTGGAGATGAAGTGACTGGTGATGAAGACGTCTTGAGTGACTCTGAAGTTGCAACCAGTGGTGTTGAAGATGATTTTACTTGTGTCACACTTGTGCTGCCAGGTGTCAAAGTTGCAAGCGTGGAAGTGGTTTGATGCGGAGACGAAGTCTCACTGACTAACGCTGATGTAGTCGGTTGCACTGAAGTTGTCTCTGTTGTTTGCAAGGTCTCAGTGACAGGTGCTGAAGTTGCAGTGCTTTGTGGTGAACTTGTGATTGTTGGCAAAGTTGAAGTGGCTGGTAATGAGCTTGACCCCACTGCTGAGGAAGTTTCTGAAAGTGTGTATGAAGTGGTGCTGACTGTTGGCAAACTTTCAGTAAGGGTTACCTGACTTGAAGAAAGTGGGGCTGAAGTGTGAGTTATTGGAGATGAAGTGACTGGTGATGAAGACGTCTTGAGTGACTCTGAAGTTGCAACCAGTGGTGTTGAAGATGATTTTACTTGTGTCACACTTGTGCTGCCAGGTGTCAAAGTTGCAAGCGTGGAAGTGGTTTGATGCGGAGAAGAAGTCTCACTGACTAACGCTGATGTAGTCGGTTGCACTGAAGTTGTCTCTGTTGTTTGCAAGGTCTCAGTGACAGGTGCTGAAGTTGCAGTGCTTTGTGGTAAAGTTGTGATTGTTGGCAAAGTTGAAGTGGCTGGTAATGAGCTTGACCCCACTGCTGAGGAAGTTTCTGAAAGTGTGAATGAAGTGGTGCTGACTGTTGGCAAACTTTCAGTAAGGGTTACCTGACTTGAAGAAAGTGGGGCTGAAGTGTGAGTTATTGGAGATGAAGTGACTGGTGATGAAGATGTCTTGAGTGACTCTGAAGTTGCAAGCAGTGGTGTTGAAGATGATTTTACTTGTGTCACACTTGTGCTGCCAGGTGTTAAAGTTGCAAGCGTGGAAGTGGTTTGATGCGGAGACGAAGTCTCACTGACTAACGCTGATGTAGTCGGTTGCACTGAAGTTGTCTCTGTTGTTTGCAAGGTCTCAGTGACAGGTGCTGAAGTTGCAGTGCTTTGTGGTGAACTTGTGATTGTTGGCAAAGTTGAAGTGGCTGCTAATGAGCTTGACCCCACTGCTGAGGAAGTTTCTGAAAGTGTGAATGAAGTGGTGCTGACTGTTGGCAAACTTTCAGTAAGGGTTGCCTGACTTGAAGAAAGTGGGGCTGATGTGTGAGTTATTGGAGATGAAGTGACTGGTGATGAAGATGTCTTGAGTGACTCTGAAGTTGCAACCAGTGGTGTTGAAGATGATTTTACTTGTGTCACACTTGTGCTGCCAGGTGTCAAAGTTGCAAGCGTGGAAGTGGTTTGATGCGGAGACAAAGTCTCACTGACTAACGCTGATGTAGTCGGTTGCACTGAAGTTGTCTCTGTTGTTTGCAAGGTCTCAGTGACAGGTGCTGAAGTTGCAGTGCTTTGTGGTGAACTTGTGATTGTTGGCAAAGTTGAAGTGGCTGGTAATGAGCTTGACCCCACTGCTGAGGAAGTTTCTGAAAGTGTGAATGAAGTGGTGCTGACTGTTGGCAAACTTTCAGTAAGGGTTACCTGACTTGAAGAAAGTGGGGCTGAAGTGTGAGTTATTGGAGATGAAGTGACTGGTGATGAAGACGTCTTGAGTGACTCTGAAGTTCCGACCAGTGGTGTTGAAGATGATTTTACTTGTGTCACACTTGTGCTGCCAGGTGTCAAAGTTGCAAGCGTGGAAGTGGTTTGATGTGCAGACGAAGTCTCACTGACTAACGCTGATGTAGTCGGTTGCACTGAAGTTGTCTCTGTTGTTTGCAAGGTCTCAGTGACAGGTGCTGAAGTTGCAGTGCTTTGTGGTGAACTTGTGATTGTTGGCAAAGTTGAAGTGGCTGGTAATGAGCTTGACCCCACTGCTGAGGAAGTTTCTGAAAGTGTGAATGAAGTGGTGCTGACTGTTGGCAAACTTTCAGTCAGGGTTACCTGACTTGAAGAAAGTGGGGCTGAAGTGTGAGTTATTGGAGATGAAGTGACTGGTGATGAAGACGTCTTGAGTGACTCTGAAGTTGCAACCAGTGGTGTTGAAGATGATTTTACTTGTGTCACACTTGTGCTGCCAGGTGTCAAAGTTGCAAGCGTGGAAGTGGTTTGATGCGGAGACGAAGTCTCACTGACTAACGCTGATGTAGTCGGTTGCACTGAAGTTGTCTCTGTTGTTTGCAAGGTCTCAGTGACAGTGGCTGAAGTTGCAGTGCTTTGTGGTGAACTTGTGATTGTTGGCAAAGTTGAAGTGGCTGGTAATGAGCTTGACCCCACTGCTGAGGAAGTTTCTGAAAGTGTGTATGAAGTGGTGCTGACTGTTGGCAAACTTTCAGTAAGGGTTACCTGACTTGAAGAAAGTAGGGCTGAAGTTTGAGTTATTGGAGATGAAGTGACTGGTGATGAAGATGTCTTGAGTGACTCTGAAGTTGCAACCAGTGGTGTTGAAGATGATTTTACTTGTGTCACACTTGTGCTGCCAGGTGTCAAAGTTGCAAGCGTGGAAGTGGTTTGATGCGGAGACGAAGTCTCACTGACTAACGCTGATGTAGTCGGTTGCACTGAAGTTGTCTCTGTTGTTTGCAAGGTCTCAGTGACAGGTGCTGAAGTTGCAGTGCTTTGTGGTGAACTTGTGATTGTTGGCAAAGTTGAAGTGGCTGGTAATGAGCTTGACCCCACTGCTGAGGAAGTTTCTGAAAGTGTGTATGAAGTGGTGCTGACCGTTGGCAAACTTTCAGTCAGGGTTACCTGACTTGACGAAAGTGGGGCTGAAGTGTGAGTTATTGGAGATGAAGTGACTGGTGATGAAGACGTCTTGAGTGACTCTGAAGTTGCAACCAGTGGTGTTGAAGATGATTTTACTTGTGTCACACTTGTGCTGCCAGGTGTCAAAGTTGCAAGCGTGGAAGTGGTTTGATGCGGAGACGAAGTCTCACTGACTAACGCTGATGTAGTCGGTTGCACTGAAGTTGTCTCTGTTGTTTGCAAGGTCTCAGTGACAGGTGCTGAAGTTGCAGTGCTTTGTGGTGAACTTGTGATTGTTGGCAAAGTTGAAGTGGCTGGTAATGAGCTTGACCCCACTGCTGAGGAAGTTTCTGAAAGTGTGAATGAAGTGGTGCTGACTGTTGGCAAACTTTCAGTAAGGGTTACCTGACTTGAAGAAAGTGGGGCTGAAGTGTGAGTTATTGGAGATGAAGTGACTGGTGATAAAGACGTCTTGAGTGACTCTGAAGTTGCAACCAGTGGTGTTGAAGATGATTTTACTTGTGTCACACTTGTGCTGCCAGGTGTCAAAGTTGCAAGCGTGGAAGTGGTTTGATGCGGAGACGAAGTCTCACTGACTAACGTTGATGTAGTCGGTTGCACTGAAGTTGTCTCTGTTGTTTGCAAGGTCTCAGTGACAGTGGCTGAAGTTGCAGTGCTTTGTGGTGAACTTGTGATTGTTGGCAAAGTTGAAGTGGCTGGTAATGAGCTTGACCCCACTGCTGAGGAAGTTTCTGAAAGTGTGTATGAAGTGGTGCTGACTGTTGGCAAACTTTCAGTCAGGGTTACCTGACTTGAAGAAAGTGGGGCTGAAGTGTGAGTTATTGGAGATGAAGTGACTGGTGATGAAGACGTCTTGAGTGACTCTGAAGTTGCAACCAGTGGTGTTGAAGATGATTTTACTTGTGTCACACTTGTGCTGCCAGGTGTCAAAGTTGCAAGCGTGGAAGTGGTTTGATGCGGAGACGAAGTCTCACTGACTAACGCTGATGTAGTCGGTTGCACTGAAGTTGTCTCTGTTGTTTGCAAGGTCTCAGTGACAGGTGCTGAAGTTGCAGTGCTTTGTGGTGAACTTGTGATTGTTGGCAAAGTTGAAGTGGCTGGTAATGAGCTTGACCCCACTGCTGAGGAAGTTTCTGAAAGTGTGTATGAAGTGGTGCTGACCGTTGGCAAACTTTCAGTCAGGGTTACCTGACTTGACGAAAGTGGGGCTGAAGTGTGAGTTATTGGAGATGAAGTGACTGGTGATGAAGACGTCTTGAGTGACTCTGAAGTTGCAACCAGTGGTGTTGAAGATGATTTTACTTGTGTCACACTTGTGCTGCCAGGTGTCAAAGTTGCAAGCGTGGAAGTGGTTTGATGCGGAGACGAAGTCTCACTGACTAACGCTGATGTAGTCGGTTGCACTGAAGTTGTCTCTGTTGTTTGCAAGGTCTCGGTGACAGGTGCTGAAGTTGCAGTGCTTTGTGGTGAACTTGTGATTGTTGGCAAAGTTGAAGTGGCTGGTAATGAGCTTGACCCCACTGCTGAGGAAGTTTCTGAAAGTGTGAATGAAGTGGTGCTGACTGTTGGCAAACTTTCAGTAAGGGTTACCTGACTTGAAGAAAGTGGGGCTGAAGTGTGAGTTATTGGAGATGAAGTGACTGGTGATAAAGACGTCTTGAGTGACTCTGAAGTTGCAACCAGTGGTGTTGAAGATGATTTTACTTGTGTCACACTTGTGCTGCCAGGTGTCAAAGTTGCAAGCGTGGAAGTGGTTTGATGCGGAGACGAAGTCTCACTGACTAACGTTGATGTAGTCGGTTGCACTGAAGTTGTCTCTGTTGTTTGCAAGGTCTCAGTGACAGTGGCTGAAGTTGCAGTGCTCTGTGGTGAACTTGTGATTGTTGGCAAAGTTGAAGTGGCTGGTAATGAGCTTGACCCCACTGCTGAGGAAGTTTCTGAAAGTGTGTATGAAGTGGTGCTGACTGTTGGCAAACTTTCAGTCAGGGTTACCTGACTTGAAGAAAGTAGGGCTGAAGTTTGAGTTATTGGAGATGAAGTGACTGGTGATGAAGACGTCTTGAGTGACTCTGAAGTTGCAACCAGTGGTGTTGAAGATGATTTTACTTGTGTCACACTTGTGCTGCCAGGTGTCAAAGTTGCAAGCGTGGAAGTGGTTTGATGCGGAGACGAAGTCTCACTGACTAACGCTGATGTAGTCGGTTGCACTGAAGTTGTCTCTGTTGTTTGCAAGGTCTCAGTGACAGGTGCTGAAGTTGCAGTGCTTTGTGGTGAACTTGTGATTGTTGGCAAAGTTGAAGTGGCTGGTAATGAGCTTGACCCCACTGCTGAGGAAGTTTCTGAAAGTGTGTATGAAGTGGTGCTGACTGTTGGCAAACTTTCAGTAAGGGTTACCTGACTTGAAGAAAGTGGGGCTGAAGTGTGAGTTATTGGAGATGAAGTGACTGGTGATGAAGACGTCTTGAGTGACTCTGAAGTTGCAACCAGTGGTGTTGAAGATGATTTTACTTGTGTCACACTTGTGCTGCCAGGTGTCAAAGTTGCATGCGTGGAAGTGGTTTGATGTGGAGACGAAGTCTCACTGAGGAACGCTGATGTAGTCGGTTGCACTGAAGTTGTCTCTGTTGTTTGCAAGGTCTCAGTGACAGGTGCTGAAGTTGCAGTGCTTTGTGGTGAACTTGTGATTGTTGGCAAAGTTGAAGTGGCTGGTAATGAGCTTGACCCCACTGCTGAGGAAGTTTCTGAAAGTGTGAATGAAGTGGTGCTGACTGTTGGCAAACTTTCAGTAAGGGTTACCTGACTTGAAGAAAGTGGGGCTGAAGTGTGAGTTATTGGAGATGAAGTGACTGGTGATGAAGACGTCTTGAGTGACTCTGAAGTTCCGACCAGTGGTGTTGAAGATGATTTTACTTGTGTCACACTTGTGCTGCCAGGTGTCAAAGTTGCAAGCGTGGAAGTGGTTTGATGTGCAGACGAAGTCTCACTGACTAACGCTGATGTAGTCGGTTGCACTGAAGTTGTCTCTGTTGTTTGCAAGGTCTCAGTGACAGTGGCTGAAGTTGCAGTGCTTTGTGGTGAACTTGTGATTGTTGGCAAAGTTGAAGTGGCTGGTAATGAGCTTGACCCCACTGCTGAGGAAGTTTCTGAAAGTGTGTATGAAGTGGTGCTGACTGTTGGCAAACTTTCAGTAAGGGTTACCTGACTTGAAGAAAGTAGGGCTGAAGTTTGAGTTATTGGAGATGAAGTGACTGGTGATGAAGATGTCTTGAGTGACTCTGAAGTTGCAACCAGTGGTGTTGAAGATGATTTTACTTGTGTCACACTTGTGCTGCCAGGTGTCAAAGTTGCAAGCGTGGAAGTGGTTTGATGCGGAGACGAAGTCTCACTGACTAACGCTGATGTAGTCGGTTGCACTGAAGTTGTCTCTGTTGTTTGCAAGGTCTCAGTGACAGGTGCTGAAGTTGCAGTGCTTTGTGGTGAACTTGTGATTGTTGGCAAAGTTGAAGTGGCTGGTAATGAGCTTGACCCCACTGCTGAGGAAGTTTCTGAAAGTGTGTATGAAGTGGTGCTGACTGTTGGCAAACTTTCAGTAAGGGTTACCTGACTTGAAGAAAGTGGGGCTGAAGTGTGAGTTATTGGAGATGAAGTGACTGGTGATGAAGACGTCTTGAGTGACTCTGAAGTTGCAACCAGTGGTGTTGAAGATGATTTTACTTGTGTCACACTTGTGCTGCCAGGTGTCAAAGTTGCATGCGTGGAAGTGGTTTGATGTGGAGACGAAGTCTCACTGAGGAACGCTGATGTAGTCGGTTGCACTGAAGTTGTCTCTGTTGTTTGCAAGGTCTCAGTGACAGGTGCTGAAGTTGCAGTGCTTTGTGGTGAACTTGTGATTGTTGGCAAAGTTGAAGTGGCTGGTAATGAGCTTGACCCCACTGCTGAGGAAGTTTCTGAAAGTGTGAATGAAGTGGTGCTGACTGTTGGCAAACTTTCAGTAAGGGTTGCCTGACTTGAAGAAAGTGGGGCTGAAGTGTGAGTTATTGGAGATGAAGTGACTGGTGATGAAGATGTCTTGAGTGACTCTGAAGTTGCAACCAGTGGTGTTGAAGATGATTTTACTTGTGTCACACTTGTGCTGCCAGGTGTCAAAGTTGCAAGCGTGGAAGTGGTTTGATGCGGAGACGAAGTCTCACTGACTAACGCTGATGTAGTCGGTTGCACTGAAGTTGTCTCTGTTGTTTGCAAGGTCTCAGTGACAGGTGCTGAAGTTGCAGTGCTTTGTGGTGAACTTGTGATTGTTGGCAAAGTTGAAGTGGCTGGTAATGAGCTTGACCCCACTGCTGAGGAAGTTTCTGAAAGTGTGAATGAAGTGGTGCTGACTGTTGGCAAACTTTCAGTAAGGGTTACCTGACTTGAAGAAAGTGGGGCTGAAGTGTGAGTTATTGGAGATGAAGTGACTGGTGATGAAGACGTCTTGAGTGACTCTGAAGTTGTTACCAGTGGTGTTGAAGATGATTTTACTTGTGTCACACTTGTGCTGCCAGGTGTCAAAGTTGCAAGCGTGGAAGTGGTTTCATGCGGAGACGAAGTCTCACTGACTAACGCTGATGTAGTCGGTTGCACTGAAGTTGTCTCTGTTGTTTGCAAGGTCTCAGTGACAGGTGCTGAAGTTGCAGTGCTTTGTGGTGAACTTGTGATTGTTGGCAAAGTTGAAGTGGCTGGTAATGAGCTTGACCCCACTGCTGAGGAAGTTTCTGAAAGTGTGTATGAAGTGGTGCTGACCGTTGGCAAACTTTCAGTCAGGGTTACCTGACTTGACGAAAGTGGGGCTGAAGTGTGAGTTATTGGAGATGAAGTGACTGGTGATGAAGACGTCTTGAGTGACTCTGAAGTTGCAACCAGTGGTGTTGAAGATGATTTTACTTGTGTCACACTTGTGCTGCCAGGTGTCAAAGTTGCAAGCGTGGAAGTGGTTTGATGCGGAGACGAAGTCTCACTGACTAACGCTGATGTAGTCGGTTGCACTGAAGTTGTCTCTGTTGTTTGCAAGGTCTCAGTGACAGGTGCTGAAGTTGCAGTGCTTTGTGGTGAACTTGTGATTGTTGGCAAAGTTGAAGTGGCTGGTAATGAGCTTGACCCCACTGCTGAGGAAGTTTCTGAAAGTGTGAATGAAGTGGTGCTGACTGTTGGCAAACTTTCAGTAAGGGTTACCTGACTTGAAGAAAGTGGGGCTGAAGTGTGAGTTATTGGAGATGAAGTGACTGGTGATAAAGACGTCTTGAGTGACTCTGAAGTTGCAACCAGTGGTGTTGAAGATGATTTTACTTGTTTCACACTTGTGCTGCCAGGTGTCAAAGTTGCAAGCGTGGAAGTGGTTTGATGCGGAGACGAAGTCTCACTGACTAACGCTGATGTAGTCGGTTGCACTGAAGTTGTCTCTGTTGTTTGCAAGGTCTCAGTGACAGTGGCTGAAGTTGCAGTGCTTTGTGGTGAACTTGTGATTGTTGGCAAAGTTGAAGTGGCTGGTAATGAGCTTGACCCCACTGCTGAGGAAGTTTCTGAAAGTGTGTATGAAGTGGTGCTGACTGTTGGCAAACTTTCAGTCAGGGTTACCTGACTTGAAGAAAGTAGGGCTGAAGTGTGAGTTATTGGAGATGAAGTGACTGGTGATGAAGACGTCTTGAGTGACTCTGAAGTTGCAACCAGTGGTGTTGAAGATGATTTTACTTGTGTCACACTTGTGCTGCCAGGTGTCAAAGTTGCATGCGTGGAAGTGGTTTGATGTGGAGACGAAGTCTCACTGAGGAACGCTGATGTAGTCGGTTGCACTGAAGTTGTCTCTGTTGTTTGCAAGGTCTCAGTGACAGGTGCTGAAGTTGCAGTGCTTTGTGGTGAACTTGTGATTGTTGGCAAAGTTGAAGTGGCTGGTAATGAGCTTGACCCCACTGCTGAGGAAGTTTCTGAAAGTGTGAATGAAGTGGTGCTGACTGTTGGCAAACTTTCAGTAAGGGTTGCCTGACTTGAAGAAAGTGGGGCTGAAGTGTGAGTTATTGGAGATGAAGTGACTGGTGATGAAGATGTCTTGAGTGACTCTGAAGTTGCAACCAGTGGTGTTGAAGATGATTTTACTTGTGTCACACTTGTGCTGCCAGGTGTCAAAGTTGCAAGCGTGGAAGTGGTTTGATGCGGAGACGAAGTCTCACTGACTAACGCTGATGTAGTCGGTTGCACTGAAGTTGTCTCTGTTGTTTGCAAGGTCTCAGTGACAGGTGCTGAAGTTGCAGTGCTTTGTGGTGAAGTTGTGATTGTTGGCAAAGTTGAAGTGGCTGGTAATGAGCTTGACCCCACTGCTGAGGAAGTTTCTGAAAGTGTGAATGAAGTGGTGCTGACTGTTGGCAAACTTTCAGTCAGGGTTACCTGACTTGACGAAAGTGGGGCTGAAGTGTGAGTTATTGGAGATGAAGTGACTGGTGATGAAGACGTCTTGAGTGACTCTGAAGTTGCAACCAGTGGTGTTGAAGATGATTTTACTTGTGTCACACTTGTGCTGCCAGGTGTCAAAGTTGCAAGCGTGGAAGTGGTTTGATGCGGAGACGAAGTCTCACTGACTAACGCTGATGTAGTCGGTTGCACTGAAGTTGTCTCTGTTGTTTGCAAGGTCTCAGTGACAGGTGCTGAAGTTGCAGTGCTTTGTGGTGAACTTGTGATTGTTGGCAAAGTTGAAGTGGCTGGTAATGAGCTTGACCCCACTGCTGAGGAAGTTTCTGAAAGTGTGAATGAAGTGGTGCTGACTGTTGGCAAACTTTCAGTCAGGGTTACCTGACTTGAAGAAAGTGGGGCTGAAGTGTGAGTTATTGGAGATGAAGTGACTGGTGATGAAGACGTCTTGAGTGACTCTGAAGTTGCAACCAGTGGTGTTGAAGATGATTTTACTTGTGTCACACTTGTGCTGCCAGGTGTCAAAGTTGCAAGCGTGGAAGTGGTTTGATGCGGAGACGAAGTCTCACTGACTAACGCTGATGTAGTCGGTTGCACTGAAGTTGTCTCTGTTGTTTGCAAGGTCTCAGTGACAGTGGCTGAAGTTGCAGTGCTTTGTGGTGAACTTGTGATTGTTGGCAAAGTTGAAGTGGCTGGTAATGAGCTTGACCCCACTGCTGAGGAAGTTTCTGAAAGTGTGAATGAAGTGGTGCTGACTGTTGGCAAACTTTCAGTCAGGGTTACCTGACTTGAAGAAAGTAGGGCTGAAGTTTGAGTTATTGGAGATGAAGTGACTGGTGATGAAGACGTCTTGAGTGACTCTGAAGTTGCAACCAGTGGTGTTGAAGATGATTTTACTTGTGTCACACTTGTGCTGCCAGGTGTCAAAGTTGCAAGCGTGGAAGTGGTTTGATGCGGAGACGAAGTCTCACTGACTAACGTTGATGTAGTCGGTTGCACTGAAGTTGTCTCTGTTGTTTGCAAGGTCTCAGTGACAGGTGCTGAAGTTGCAGTGCTTTGTGGTGAACTTGTGATTGTTGGCAAAGTTGAAGTGGCTGGTAATGAGCTTGACCCCACTGCTGAGGAAGTTTCTGAAAGTGTGAATGAAGTGGTGCTGACTGTTGGCAAACTTTCAGTCAGGGTTACCTGACTTGAAGAAAGTGGGGCTGAAGTGTGAGTTATTGGAGATGAAGTGACTGGTGATGAAGACGTCTTGAGTGACTCTGAAGTTGCAACCAGTGGTGTTGAAGATGATTTTACTTGTGTCACACTTGTGCTGCCAGGTGTCAAAGTTGCAAGCGTGGAAGTGGTTTGATGCGGAGACGAAGTCTCACTGACTAACGCTGATGTAGTCGGTTGCACTGAAGTTGTCTCTGTTGTTTGCAAGGTCTCAGTGACAGTGGCTGAAGTTGCAGTGCTTTGTGGTGAACTTGTGATTGTTGGCAAAGTTGAAGTGGCTGGTAATGAGCTTGACCCCACTGCTGAGGAAGTTTCTGAAAGTGTGAATGAAGTGGTGCTGACTGTTGGCAAACTTTCAGTAAGGGTTACCTGACTTGAAGAAAGTGGGGCTGAAGTGTGAGTTATTGGAGATGACGTGACTGGTGATGAAGATGTCTTGAGTGACTCTGAAGTTGTTACCAGTGGTGTTGAAGATGATTTTACTTGTGTCACACTTGTGCTGCCAGGTGTCAAAGTTGCAAGCGTGGAAGTGGTTTGATGTGGAGACGAAGTCTCACTGAGGAACGCTGATGTAGTCGGTTGCACTGACGTTGTCTCTGTTGTTTGCAAGGTCTCAGTGACAGGTGCTGAAGTTGCAGTGCTTTGTGGTGAACTTGTGATTGTTGGCAAAGTTGAAGTGGCTGGTAATGAGCTTGACCCCACTGCTGAGGAAGTTTCTGAAAGTGTGAATGAAGTGGTGCTGACTGTTGGCAAACTTTCAGTAAGGGTTACCTGACTTGAAGAAAGTGGGGCTGAAGTGTGAGTTATTGGAGATGAAGTGACTGGTGATGAAGACGTCTTGAGTGACTCTGAAGTTCCGACCAGTGGTGTTGAAGATGATTTTACTTGTGTCACACTTGTGCTGCCAGGTGTCAAAGTTGCAAGCGTGGAAGTGGTTTGATGCGGAGACGAAGTCTCACTGACTAACGCTGATGTAGTCGGTTGCACTGAAGTTGTCTCTGTTGTTTGCAAGGTCTCAGTGACAGGTGCTGAAGTTGCAGTGCTTTGTGGTGAACTTGTGATTGTTGGCAAAGTTGAAGTGGCTGGTAATGAGCTTGACCCCACTGCTGAGGAAGTTTCTGAAAGTGTGAATGAAGTGGTGCTGACTGTTGGCAAACTTTCAGTCAGGGTTGCCTGACTTGAAGAAAGTGGGGCTGAAGTGTGAGTTATTGGAGATGAAGTGACTGGTGATGAAGATGTCTTGAGTGACTCTGAAGTTTTTACCAGTGGTGTTGAAGATGATTTTACTTGTGTCACACTTGTGCTGCCAGGTGTCAAAGTTGCAAGCGTGGAAGTGGTTTCATGCGGAGACGAAGTCTCACTGACTAACGCTGATGTAGTCGGTTGCACTGAAGTTGTCTCTGTTGTTTGCAAGGTCTCAGTGACAGGTGCTGAAGTTGCAGTGCTTTGTGGTGAACTTGTGATTGTTGGCAAAGTTGAAGTGGCTGGTAATGAGCTTGACCCCACTGCTGAGGAAGTTTCTGAAAGTGTGTATGAAGTGGTGCTGACCGTTGGCAAACTTTCAGTCAGGGTTACCTGACTTGACGAAAGTGGGGCTGAAGTGTGAGTTATTGGAGATGAAGTGACTGGTGATGAAGATGTCTTGAGTGACTCTGAAGTTTTTACCAGTGGTGTTGAAGATGATTTTACTTGTGTCACACTTGTGCTGCCAGGTGTCAAAGTTGCAAGCGTGGAAGTGGTTTCATGCGGAGACGAAGTCTCACTGACTAACGCTGATGTAGTCGGTTGCACTGAAGTTGTCTCTGTTGTTTGCAAGGTCTCAGTGACAGGTGCTGAAGTTGCAGTGCTTTGTGGTGAACTTGTGATTGTTGGCAAAGTTGAAGTGGCTGGTAATGAGCTTGACCCCACTGCTGAGGAAGTTTCTGAAAGTGTGAATGAAGTGGTGCTGACTGTTGGCAAACTTTCAGTAAGGGTTACCTGACTTGAAGAAAGTGGGGCTGAAGTGTGAGTTATTGGAGATGAAGTGACTGGTGATAAAGACGTCTTGAGTGACTCTGAAGTTGCAACCAGTGGTGTTGAAGATGATTTTACTTGTGTCACACTTGTGCTGCCAGGTGTCAAAGTTGCAAGCGTGGAAGTGGTTTGATGCGGAGACGAAGTCTCACTGACTAACGTTGATGTAGTCGGTTGCACTGAAGTTGTCTCTGTTGTTTGCAAGGTCTCAGTGACAGTGGCTGAAGTTGCAGTGCTTTGTGGTGAACTTGTGATTGTTGGCAAAGTTGAAGTGGCTGGTAATGAGCTTGACCCCACTGCTGAGGAAGTTTCTGAAAGTGTGAATGAAGTGGTGCTGACTGTTGGCAAACTTTCAGTCAGGGTTACCTGACTTGAAGAAAGTGGGGCTGAAGTGTGAGTTATTGGAGATGAAGTGACTGGTGATGAAGACGTCTTGAGTGACTCTGAAGTTGCAACCAGTGGTGTTGAAGATGATTTTACTTGTGTCACACTTGTGCTGCCAGGTGTCAAAGTTGCAAGCGTGGAAGTGGTTTGATGCGGAGACGAAGTCTCACTGACTAACGCTGATGTAGTCGGTTGCACTGAAGTTGTCTCTGTTGTTTGCAAGGTCTCAGTGACAGTGGCTGAAGTTGCAGTGCTTTGTGGTGAACTTGTGATTGTTGGCAAAGTTGAAGTGGCTGGTAATGAGCTTGACCCCACTGCTGAGGAAGTTTCTGAAAGTGTGAATGAAGTGGTGCTGACTGTTGGCAAACTTTCAGTCAGGGTTACCTGACTTGAAGAAAGTAGGGCTGAAGTGTGAGTTATTGGAGATGAAGTGACTGGTGATGAAGACGTCTTGAGTGACTCTGAAGTTGCAACCAGTGGTGTTGAAGATGATTTTACTTGTGTCACACTTGTGCTGCCAGGTGCCAAAGTTGCATGCGTGGAAGTGGTTTGATGTGGAGACGAAGTCTCACTGAGGAACGCTGATGTAGTCGGTTGCACTGAAGTTGTCTCTGTTGTTTGCAAGGTCTCAGTGACAGGTGCTGAAGTTGCAGTGCTTTGTGGTGAACTTGTGATTGTTGGCAAAGTTGAAGTGGCTGGTAATGAGCTTGACCCCACTGCTGAGGAAGTTTCTGAAAGTGTGAATGAAGTGGTGCTGACTGTTGGCAAACTTTCAGTAAGGGTTGCCTGACTTGAAGAAAGTGGGGCTGAAGTGTGAGTTATTGGAGATGAAGTGACTGGTGATGAAGATGTCTTGAGTGACTCTGAAGTTGCAACCAGTGGTGTTGAAGATGATTTTACTTGTGTCACACTTGTGCTGCCAGGTGTCAAAGTTGCAAGCGTGGAAGTGGTTTGATGCGGAGACGAAGTCTCACTGACTAACGCTGATGTAGTCGGTTGCACTGAAGTTGTCTCTGTTGTTTGCAAGGTCTCAGTGACAGGTGCTGAAGTTGCAGTGCTTTGTGGTGAACTTGTGATTGTTGGCAAAGTTGAAGTGGCTGGTAATGAGCTTGACCCCACTGCTGAGGAAGTTTCTGAAAGTGTGAATGAAGTGGTGCTGACTGTTGGCAAACTTTCAGTAAGGGTTACCTGACTTGAAGAAAGTGGGGCTGAAGTGTGAGTTATTGGAGATGAAGTGACTGGTGATGAAGACGTCTTGAGTGACTCTGAAGTTCCGACCAGTGGTGTTGAAGATGATTTTACTTGTGTCACACTTGTGCTGCCAGGTGTCAAAGTTGCAAGCGTGGAAGTGGTTTGATGCGGAGACGAAGTCTCACTGACTAACGCTGATGTAGTCGGTTGCACTGAAGTTGTCTCTGTTGTTTGCAAGGTCTCAGTGACAGGTGCTGAAGTTGCAGTGCTTTGTGGTGAACTTGTGATTGTTGGCAAAGTTGAAGTGGCTGGTAATGAGCTTGACCCCACTGCTGAGGAAGTTTCTGAAAGTGTGAATGAAGTGGTGCTGACTGTTGGCAAACTTTCAGTCAGGGTTACCTGACTTGACGAAAGTGGGGCTGAAGTGTGAGTTATTGGAGATGAAGTGACTGGTGATGAAGACGTCTTGAGTGACTCTGAAGTTGCAACCAGTGGTGTTGAAGATGATTTTACTTGTGTCACACTTGTGCTGCCAGGTGTCAAAGTTGCAAGCGTGGAAGTGGTTTGATGCGGAGACGAAGTCTCACTGACTAACGCTGATGTAGTCGGTTGCACTGAAGTTGTCTCTGTTGTTTGCAAGGTCTCAGTGACAGGTGCTGAAGTTGCAGTGCTTTGTGGTGAACTTGTGATTGTTGGCAAAGTTGAAGTGGCTGGTAATGAGCTTGACCCCACTGCTGAGGAAGTTTCTGAAAGTGTGAATGAAGTGGTGCTGACTGTTGGCAAACTTTCAGTCAGGGTTACCTGACTTGAAGAAAGTGGGGCTGAAGTGTGAGTTATTGGAGATGAAGTGACTGGTGATGAAGACGTCTTGAGTGACTCTGAAGTTGCAACCAGTGGTGTTGAAGATGATTTTACTTGTGTCACACTTGTGCTGCCAGGTGTCAAAGTTGCAAGCGTGGAAGTGGTTTGATGCGGAGACGAAGTCTCACTGACTAACGCTGATGTAGTCGGTTGCACTGAAGTTGTCTCTGTTGTTTGCAAGGTCTCAGTGACAGTGGCTGAAGTTGCAGTGCTTTGTGGTGAACTTGTGATTGTTGGCAAAGTTGAAGTGGCTGGTAATGAGCTTGACCCCACTGCTGAGGAAGTTTCTGAAAGTGTGAATGAAGTGGTGCTGACTGTTGGCAAACTTTCAGTCAGGGTTACCTGACTTGAAGAAAGTAGGGCTGAAGTTTGAGTTATTGGAGATGAAGTGACTGGTGATGAAGACGTCTTGAGTGACTCTGAAGTTGCAACCAGTGGTGTTGAAGATGATTTTACTTGTGTCACACTTGTGCTGCCAGGTGTCAAAGTTGCAAGCGTGGAAGTGGTTTGATGCGGAGACGAAGTCTCACTGACTAACGTTGATGTAGTCGGTTGCACTGAAGTTGTCTCTGTTGTTTGCAAGGTCTCAGTGACAGGTGCTGAAGTTGCAGTGCTTTGTGGTGAACTTGTGATTGTTGGCAAAGTTGAAGTGGCTGGTAATGAGCTTGACCCCACTGCTGAGGAAGTTTCTGAAAGTGTGAATGAAGTGGTGCTGACTGTTGGCAAACTTTCAGTCAGGGTTACCTGACTTGAAGAAAGTGGGGCTGAAGTGTGAGTTATTGGAGATGAAGTGACTGGTGATGAAGACGTCTTGAGTGACTCTGAAGTTGCAACCAGTGGTGTTGAAGATGATTTTACTTGTGTCACACTTGTGCTGCCAGGTGTCAAAGTTGCAAGCGTGGAAGTGGTTTGATGCGGAGACGAAGTCTCACTGACTAACGCTGATGTAGTCGGTTGCACTGAAGTTGTCTCTGTTGTTTGCAAGGTCTCAGTGACAGTGGCTGAAGTTGCAGTGCTTTGTGGTGAACTTGTGATTGTTGGCAAAGTTGAAGTGGCTGGTAATGAGCTTGACCCCACTGCTGAGGAAGTTTCTGAAAGTGTGAATGAAGTGGTGCTGACTGTTGGCAAACTTTCAGTAAGGGTTACCTGACTTGAAGAAAGTGGGGCTGAAGTGTGAGTTATTGGAGATGACGTGACTGGTGATGAAGATGTCTTGAGTGACTCTGAAGTTGTTACCAGTGGTGTTGAAGATGATTTTACTTGTGTCACACTTGTGCTGCCAGGTGTCAAAGTTGCAAGCGTGGAAGTGGTTTGATGTGGAGACGAAGTCTCACTGAGGAACGCTGATGTAGTCGGTTGCACTGACGTTGTCTCTGTTGTTTGCAAGGTCTCAGTGACAGGTGCTGAAGTTGCAGTGCTTTGTGGTGAACTTGTGATTGTTGGCAAAGTTGAAGTGGCTGGTAATGAGCTTGACCCCACTGCTGAGGAAGTTTCTGAAAGTGTGAATGAAGTGGTGCTGACTGTTGGCAAACTTTCAGTAAGGGTTACCTGACTTGAAGAAAGTGGGGCTGAAGTGTGAGTTATTGGAGATGAAGTGACTGGTGATGAAGACGTCTTGAGTGACTCTGAAGTTCCGACCAGTGGTGTTGAAGATGATTTTACTTGTGTCACACTTGTGCTGCCAGGTGTCAAAGTTGCAAGCGTGGAAGTGGTTTGATGCGGAGACGAAGTCTCACTGACTAACGCTGATGTAGTCGGTTGCACTGAAGTTGTCTCTGTTGTTTGCAAGGTCTCAGTGACAGGTGCTGAAGTTGCAGTGCTTTGTGGTGAACTTGTGATTGTTGGCAAAGTTGAAGTGGCTGGTAATGAGCTTGACCCCACTGCTGAGGAAGTTTCTGAAAGTGTGAATGAAGTGGTGCTGACTGTTGGCAAACTTTCAGTCAGGGTTGCCTGACTTGAAGAAAGTGGGGCTGAAGTGTGAGTTATTGGAGATGAAGTGACTGGTGATGAAGATGTCTTGAGTGACTCTGAAGTTTTTACCAGTGGTGTTGAAGATGATTTTACTTGTGTCACACTTGTGCTGCCAGGTGTCAAAGTTGCAAGCGTGGAAGTGGTTTCATGCGGAGACGAAGTCTCACTGACTAACGCTGATGTAGTCGGTTGCACTGAAGTTGTCTCTGTTGTTTGCAAGGTCTCAGTGACAGGTGCTGAAGTTGCAGTGCTTTGTGGTGAACTTGTGATTGTTGGCAAAGTTGAAGTGGCTGGTAATGAGCTTGACCCCACTGCTGAGGAAGTTTCTGAAAGTGTGTATGAAGTGGTGCTGACCGTTGGCAAACTTTCAGTCAGGGTTACCTGACTTGACGAAAGTGGGGCTGAAGTGTGAGTTATTGGAGATGAAGTGACTGGTGATGAAGATGTCTTGAGTGACTCTGAAGTTTTTACCAGTGGTGTTGAAGATGATTTTACTTGTGTCACACTTGTGCTGCCAGGTGTCAAAGTTGCAAGCGTGGAAGTGGTTTCATGCGGAGACGAAGTCTCACTGACTAACGCTGATGTAGTCGGTTGCACTGAAGTTGTCTCTGTTGTTTGCAAGGTCTCAGTGACAGGTGCTGAAGTTGCAGTGCTTTGTGGTGAACTTGTGATTGTTGGCAAAGTTGAAGTGGCTGGTAATGAGCTTGACCCCACTGCTGAGGAAGTTTCTGAAAGTGTGAATGAAGTGGTGCTGACTGTTGGCAAACTTTCAGTAAGGGTTACCTGACTTGAAGAAAGTGGGGCTGAAGTGTGAGTTATTGGAGATGAAGTGACTGGTGATAAAGACGTCTTGAGTGACTCTGAAGTTGCAACCAGTGGTGTTGAAGATGATTTTACTTGTGTCACACTTGTGCTGCCAGGTGTCAAAGTTGCAAGCGTGGAAGTGGTTTGATGCGGAGACGAAGTCTCACTGACTAACGTTGATGTAGTCGGTTGCACTGAAGTTGTCTCTGTTGTTTGCAAGGTCTCAGTGACAGTGGCTGAAGTTGCAGTGCTTTGTGGTGAACTTGTGATTGTTGGCAAAGTTGAAGTGGCTGGTAATGAGCTTGACCCCACTGCTGAGGAAGTTTCTGAAAGTGTGAATGAAGTGGTGCTGACTGTTGGCAAACTTTCAGTCAGGGTTACCTGACTTGAAGAAAGTGGGGCTGAAGTGTGAGTTATTGGAGATGAAGTGACTGGTGATGAAGACGTCTTGAGTGACTCTGAAGTTGCAACCAGTGGTGTTGAAGATGATTTTACTTGTGTCACACTTGTGCTGCCAGGTGTCAAAGTTGCAAGCGTGGAAGTGGTTTGATGCGGAGACGAAGTCTCACTGACTAACGCTGATGTAGTCGGTTGCACTGAAGTTGTCTCTGTTGTTTGCAAGGTCTCAGTGACAGTGGCTGAAGTTGCAGTGCTTTGTGGTGAACTTGTGATTGTTGGCAAAGTTGAAGTGGCTGGTAATGAGCTTGACCCCACTGCTGAGGAAGTTTCTGAAAGTGTGAATGAAGTGGTGCTGACTGTTGGCAAACTTTCAGTCAGGGTTACCTGACTTGAAGAAAGTAGGGCTGAAGTTTGAGTTATTGGAGATGAAGTGACTGGTGATGAAGACGTCTTGAGTGACTCTGAAGTTGCAACCAGTGGTGTTGAAGATGATTTTACTTGTGTCACACTTGTGCTGCCAGGTGTCAAAGTTGCAAGCGTGGAAGTGGTTTGATGCGGAGACGAAGTCTCACTGACTAACGTTGATGTAGTCGGTTGCACTGAAGTTGTCTCTGTTGTTTGCAAGGTCTCAGTGACAGGTGCTGAAGTTGCAGTGCTTTGTGGTGAACTTGTGATTGTTGGCAAAGTTGAAGTGGCTGGTAATGAGCTTGACCCCACTGCTGAGGAAGTTTCTGAAAGTGTGAATGAAGTGGTGCTGACTGTTGGCAAACTTTCAGTCAGGGTTACCTGACTTGAAGAAAGTGGGGCTGAAGTGTGAGTTATTGGAGATGAAGTGACTGGTGATGAAGACGTCTTGAGTGACTCTGAAGTTGCAACCAGTGGTGTTGAAGATGATTTTACTTGTGTCACACTTGTGCTGCCAGGTGTCAAAGTTGCAAGCGTGGAAGTGGTTTGATGCGGAGACGAAGTCTCACTGACTAACGCTGATGTAGTCGGTTGCACTGAAGTTGTCTCTGTTGTTTGCAAGGTCTCAGTGACAGTGGCTGAAGTTGCAGTGCTTTGTGGTGAACTTGTGATTGTTGGCAAAGTTGAAGTGGCTGGTAATGAGCTTGACCCCACTGCTGAGGAAGTTTCTGAAAGTGTGAATGAAGTGGTGCTGACTGTTGGCAAACTTTCAGTAAGGGTTACCTGACTTGAAGAAAGTGGGGCTGAAGTGTGAGTTATTGGAGATGACGTGACTGGTGATGAAGATGTCTTGAGTGACTCTGAAGTTGTTACCAGTGGTGTTGAAGATGATTTTACTTGTGTCACACTTGTGCTGCCAGGTGTCAAAGTTGCAAGCGTGGAAGTGGTTTGATGTGGAGACGAAGTCTCACTGAGGAAGGCTGATGTAGTCGGTTGCACTGACGTTGTCTCTGTTGTTTGCAAGGTCTCAGTGACAGGTGCTGAAGTTGCAGTGCTTTGTGGTGAACTTGTGATTGTTGGCAAAGTTGAAGTGGCTGGTAATGAGCTTGACCCCACTGCTGAGGAAGTTTCTGAAAGTGTGAATGAAGTGGTGCTGACTGTTGGCAAACTTTCAGTAAGGGTTACCTGACTTGAAGAAAGTAAGGGTGAAGTTTGCGTTATTAGAGATGAAGTGACTGGTGATGAAGATGTCTTGAGTGACTCTGAAGTTCCGACCAGTGGTGTTGAAGATGATTTTACTTGTGTCACACTTGTGCTGCCAGGTGTCAAAGTTGCAAGCGTGGAAGTGGTTTGATGCGGAGACGAAGTCTCACTGACTAACGCTGATGTAGTCGGTTGCACTGAAGTTGTCTCTGTTGTTTGCAAGGTCTCAGTGACAGGTGCTGAAGTTGCAGTGCTTTGTGGTGAACTTGTGATTGTTGGCAAAGTTGAAGTGGCTGGTAATGAGCTTGACCCCACTGCTGAGGAAGTTTCTGAAAGTGTGTATGAAGTGGTGCTGACTGTTGGCAAACTTTCAGTCAGGGTTACCTGACTTGAAGAAAGTGGGGCTGAAGTGTGAGTTATTGGAGATGAAGTGACTGGTGATGAAGACGTCTTGAGTGACTCTGAAGTTGCAACCAGTGGTGTTGAAGATGATTTTACTTGTGTCACACTTGTGCTGCCAGGTGTCAAAGTTGCAAGCGTGGAAGTGGTTTGATGCGGAGACGAAGTCTCACTGACTAACGCTGATGTAGTCGGTTGCACTGAAGTTGTCTCTGTTGTTTGCAAGGTCTCAGTGACAGGTGCTGAAGTTGCAGTGCTTTGTGGTGAACTTGTGATTGTTGGCAAAGTTGAAGTGGCTGGTAATGAGCTTGACCCCACTGCTGAGGAAGTTTCTGAAAGTGTGAATGAAGTGGTGCTGACTGTTGGCAAACTTTCAGTCAGGGTTACCTGACTTGAAGAAAGTGGGGCTGAAGTGTGAGTTATTGGAGATGAAGTGACTGGTGATGAAGACGTCTTGAGTGACTCTGAAGTTGCAACCAGTGGTGTTGAAGATGATTTTACTTGTGTCACACTTGTGCTGCCAGGTGTCAAAGTTGCAAGCGTGGAAGTGGTTTGATGCGGAGACGAAGTCTCACTGACTAACGCTGATGTAGTCGGTTGCACTGAAGTTGTCTCTGTTGTTTGCAAGGTCTCAGTGACAGTGGCTGAAGTTGCAGTGCTTTGTGGTGAACTTGTGATTGTTGGCAAAGTTGAAGTGGCTGGTAATGAGCTTGACCCCACTGCTGAGGAAGTTTCTGAAAGTGTGAATGAAGTGGTGCTGACTGTTGGCAAACTTTCAGTAAGGGTTGCCTGACTTGAAGAAAGTGGGGCTGAAGTGTGAGTTATTGGAGATGAAGTGACTGGTGATGAAGATGTCTTGAGTGACTCTGAAGTTGCAACCAGTGGTGTTGAAGATGATTTTACTTGTGTCACACTTGTGCTGCCAGGTGTCAAAGTTGCAAGCGTGGAAGTGGTTTGATGCGGAGACGAAGTCTCACTGACTAACGCTGATGTAGTCGGTTGCACTGAAGTTGTCTCTGTTGTTTGCAAGGTCTCAGTGACAGTGGTTGAAGTTGCAGTGCTTTGTGGTGAACTTGTGATTGTTGGCAAAGTTGAAGTGGCTGGTAATGAGCTTGACCCCACTGCTGAGGAAGTTTCTGAAACTGTGAATGAAGTGGTGCTGACTGTTGGCAAACTTTCAGTCAGGGTTACCTGACTTGAAGAAAGTGGGGCTGAAGTGTGAGTTATTGGAGATGAAGTGACTGGTGATGAAGACGTCTTGAGTGACTCTGAAGTTGCTACCAGTGGTGTTGAAGATGATTTTACTTGTGTCACACTTGTGCTGCCAGGTGTCAAAGTTGCAAGCGTGGAAGTGGTTTGATGCGGAGACGAAGTCTCACTGACTAACGCTGATGTAGTCGGTTGCACTGAAGTTGTCTCTGTTGTTTGCAAGGTCTCAGTGACAGGTGCTGAAGTTGCAGTGCTTTGTGGTGAACTTGTGATTGTTGGCAAAGTTGAAGTGGCTGGTAATGAGCTTGACCCCACTGCTGAGGAAGTTTCTGAAACTGTGAAAAAAGTGGTGCTGACTGTTGGCAAACTTTCAGTCAGGGTTACCTGACTTGAAGAAAGTGGGGCTGAAGTGTGAGTTATTGGAGATGAAGTGACTGGTGATGAAGACGTCTTGAGTGACTCTGAAGTTGCAACCAGTGGTGTTGAAGATGATTTTACTTGTGTCACACTTGTGCTGCCAGGTGTCAAAGTTGCAAGCGTGGAAGTGGTTTGATGCGGAGACGAAGTCTCACTGACTAACGCTGATGTAGTCGGTTGCACTGAAGTTGTCTCTGTTGTTTGCAAGGTCTCAGTGACAGGTGCTGAAGTTGCAGTGCTTTGTGGTGAACTTGTGATTGTTGGCAAAGTTGAAGTGGCTGGTAATGAGCTTGACCCCACTGCTGAGGAAGTTTCTGAAAGTGTGAATGAAGTGGTGCTGACTGTTGGCAAACTTTCAGTAAGGGTTATCTGACTTGAAGAAAGTGGGGCTGAAGTGTGAGTTATTGGAGATGAAGTGACTGGTGATGAAGACGTCTTGAGTGACTCTGAAGTTGCAACCAGTGGTGTTGAAGATGATTTTACTTGTGTCACACTTGTGCTGCCAGGTGTCAAAGTTGCAAGCGTGGAAGTGGTTTGATGCGGAGACGAAGTCTCACTGACTAACGCTGATGTAGTCGGTTGCACTGAAGTTGTCTCTGTTGTTTGCAAGGTCTCAGTGACAGTGGCTGAAGTTGCAGTGCTTTGTGGTGAACTTGTGATTGTTGGCAAAGTTGAAGTGGCTGGTAATGAGCTTGACCCCACTGCTGAGGAAGTTTCTGAAACTGTGAATGAAGTGGTGCTGACTGTTGGCAAACTTTCAGTCAGGGTTACCTGACTTGAAGAAAGTGGGGCTGAAGTGTGAGTTATTGGAGATGAAGTGACTGGTGATGAAGACGTCTTGAGTGACTCTGAAGTTGCTACCAGTGGTGTTGAAGATGATTTTACTTGTGTCACACTTGTGCTGCCAGGTGTCAAAGTTGCAAGCGTGGAAGTGGTTTGATGCGGAGACGAAGTCTCACTGACTAACGCTGATGTAGTCGGTTGCACTGAAGTTGTCTCTGTTGTTTGCAAGGTCTCAGTGACAGTGGCTGAAGTTGCAGTGCTTTGTGGTGAACTTGTGATTGTTGGCAAAGTTGAAGTGGCTGGTAATGAGCTTGACCCCACTGCTGAGGAAGTTTCTGAAACTGTGAATGAAGTGGTGCTGACTGTTGGCAAACTTTCAGTCAGGGTTACCTGACTTGAAGAAAGTGGGGCTGAAGTGTGAGTTATTGGAGATGAAGTGACTGGTGATGAAGACGTCTTGAGTGACTCTGAAGTTGCTACCAGTGGTGTTGAAGATGATTTTACTTGTGTCACACTTGTGCTGCCAGGTGTCAAAGTTGCAAGCGTGGAAGTGGTTTGATGCGGAGACGAAGTCTCACTGACTAACGCTGATGTAGTCGGTTGCACTGAAGTTGTCTCTGTTGTTTGCAAGGTCTCAGTGACAGGTGCTGAAGTTGCAGTGCTTTGTGGTGAACTTGTGATTGTTGGCAAAGTTGAAGTGGCTGGTAATGAGCTTGACCCCACTGCTGAGGAAGTTTCTGAAACTGTGAATGAAGTGGTGCTGACTGTTGGCAAACTTTCAGTCAGGGTTACCTGACTTGAAGAAAGTGGGGCTGAAGTGTGAGTTATTGGAGATGAAGTGACTGGTGATGAAGACGTCTTGAGTGACTCTGAAGTTGCAACCAGTGGTGTTGAAGATGATTTTACTTGTGTCACACTTGTGCTGCCAGGTGTCAAAGTTGCAAGCGTGGAAGTGGTTTGATGCGGAGACGAAGTCTCACTGACTAACGCTGATGTAGTCGGTTGCACTGAAGTTGTCTCTGTTGTTTGCAAGGTCTCAGTGACAGGTGCTGAAGTTGCAGTGCTTTGTGGTGAACTTGTGATTGTTGGCAAAGTTGAAGTGGCTGCTAATGAGCTTGACCCCACTGCTGAGGAAGTTTCTGAAAGTGTGAATGAAGTGGTGCTGACTGTTGGCAAACTTTCAGTAAGGGTTATCTGACTTGAAGAAAGTGGGGCTGAAGTGTGAGTTATTGGAGATGAAGTGACTGGTGATGAAGACGTCTTGAGTGACTCTGAAGTTGCAACCAGTGGTGTTGAAGATGATTTTACTTGTGTCACACTTGTGCTGCCAGGTGTCAAAGTTGCAAGCGTGGAAGTGGTTTGATGCGGAGACGAAGTCTCACTGACTAACGCTGATGTAGTCGGTTGCACTGAAGTTGTCTCTGTTGTTTGCAAGGTCTCAGTGACAGTGGCTGAAGTTGCAGTGCTTTGTGGTGAACTTGTGATTGTTGGCAAAGTTGAAGTGGCTGGTAATGAGCTTGACCCCACTGCTGAGGAAGTTTCTGAAACTGTGAATGAAGTGGTGCTGACTGTTGGCAAACTTTCAGTCAGGGTTACCTGACTTGAAGAAAGTGGGGCTGAAGTGTGAGTTATTGGAGATGAAGTGACTGGTGATGAAGACGTCTTGAGTGACTCTGAAGTTGCAACCAGTGGTGTTGAAGATGATTTTACTTGTGTCACACTTGTGCTGCCAGGTGTCAAAGTTGCAAGCGTGGAAGTGGTTTGATGCGGAGACGAAGTCTCACTGACTAACGCTGATGTAGTCGGTTGCACTGAAGTTGTCTCTGTTGTTTGCAAGGTCTCAGTGACAGTGGCTGAAGTTGCAGTGCTTTGTGGTGAACTTGTGATTGTTGGCAAAGTTGAAGTGGCTGGTAATGAGCTTGACCCCACTGCTGAGGAAGTTTCTGAAAGTGTGAATGAAGTGGTGCTGACTGTTGGCAAACTTTCAGTCAGGGTTACCTGACTTGAAGAAAGTAGGGCTGAAGTTTGAGTTATTGGAGATGAAGTGACTGGTGATGAAGACGTCTTGAGTGACTCTGAAGTTGCAACCAGTGGTGTTGAAGATGATTTTACTTGTGTCACACTTGTGCTGCCAGGTGTCAAAGTTGCAAGCGTGGAAGTGGTTTGATGCGGAGACGAAGTCTCACTGACTAACGCTGATGTAGTCGGTTGCACTGAAGTTGTCTCTGTTGTTTGCAAGGTCTCAGTGACAGGTGCTGAAGTTGCAGTGCTTTGTGGTGAACTTGTGATTGTTGGCAAAGTTGAAGTGGCTGGTAATGAGCTTGACCCCACTGCTGAGGAAGTTTCTGAAAGTGTGAATGAAGTGGTGCTGACTGTTGGCAAACTTTCAGTAAGGGTTACCTGACTTGAAGAAAGTGGGGATGAAGTGTGAGTTATTGGAGATGAAGTGACTGGTGATGAAGACGTCTTGAGTGACTCTGAAGTTGCAACCAGTGGTGTTGAAGATGATTTTACTTGTGTCACACTTGTGCTGCCAGGTGTCAAAGTTGCAAGCGTGGAAGTGGTTTGATGCGGAGACGAAGTCTCACTGACTAACGCTGATGTAGTCGGTTGCACTGAAGTTGTCTCTGTTGTTTGCAAGGTCTCAGTGACAGGTGCTGAAGTTGCAGTACTTTGTGGTGAACTTGTGATTGTTGGCAAAGTTGAAGTGGCTGGTAATGAGCTTGACCCCACTGCTGAGGAAGTTTCTGAAAGTGTGAATGAAGTGGTGCTGACTGTTGGCAAACTTTCAGTAAGGGTTACCTGACTTGAAGAAAGTGGGGCTGAAGTGTGAGTTATTGGAGATGAAGTGACTGGTGATGAAGACGTCTTGAGTGACTCTGAAGTTGCTACCAGTGGTGTTGAAGATGATTTTACTTGTGTCACACTTGTGCTGCCAGGTGTCAAAGTTGCAAGCGTGGAAGTGGTTTGATGCGGAGACGAAGTCTCACTGACTAACGCTGATGTAGTCGGTTGCACTGAAGTTGTCTCTGTTGTTTGCAAGGTCTCAGTGACAGTGGCTGAAGTTGCAGTGCTTTGTGGTGAACTTGTGATTGTTGGCAAAGTTGAAGTGGCTGGTAATGAGCTTGACCCCACTGCTGAGGAAGTTTCTGAAACTGTGAATGAAGTGGTGCTGACTGTTGGCAAACTTTCAGTCAGGGTTACCTGACTTGAAGAAAGTGGGGCTGAAGTGTGAGTTATTGGAGATGAAGTGACTGGTGATGAAGACGTCTTGAGTGACTCTGAAGTTGCTACCAGTGGTGTTGAAGATGATTTTACTTGTGTCACACTTGTGCTGCCAGGTGTCAAAGTTGCAAGCGTGGAAGTGGTTTGATGCGGAGACGAAGTCTCACTGACTAACGCTGATGTAGTCGGTTGCACTGAAGTTGTCTCTGTTGTTTGCAAGGTCTCAGTGACAGGTGCTGAAGTTGCAGTGCTTTGTGGTGAACTTGTGATTGTTGGCAAAGTTGAAGTGGCTGGTAATGAGCTTGACCCCACTGCTGAGGAAGTTTCTGAAACTGTGAATGAAGTGGTGCTGACTGTTGGCAAACTTTCAGTCAGGGTTACCTGACTTGAAGAAAGTGGGGCTGAAGTGTGAGTTATTGGAGATGAAGTGACTGGTGATGAAGACGTCTTGAGTGACTCTGAAGTTGCAACCAGTGGTGTTGAAGATGATTTTACTTGTGTCACACTTGTGCTGCCAGGTGTCAAAGTTGCAAGCGTGGAAGTGGTTTGATGCGGAGACGAAGTCTCACTGACTAACGCTGATGTAGTCGGTTGCACTGAAGTTGTCTCTGTTGTTTGCAAGGTCTCAGTGACAGGTGCTGAAGTTGCAGTGCTTTGTGGTGAACTTGTGATTGTTGGCAAAGTTGAAGTGGCTGCTAATGAGCTTGACCCCACTGCTGAGGAAGTTTCTGAAAGTGTGAATGAAGTGGTGCTGACTGTTGGCAAACTTTCAGTAAGGGTTATCTGACTTGAAGAAAGTGGGGCTGAAGTGTGAGTTATTGGAGATGAAGTGACTGGTGATGAAGACGTCTTGAGTGACTCTGAAGTTGCAACCAGTGGTGTTGAAGATGATTTTACTTGTGTCACACTTGTGCTGCCAGGTGTCAAAGTTGCAAGCGTGGAAGTGGTTTGATGCGGAGACGAAGTCTCACTGACTAACGCTGATGTAGTCGGTTGCACTGAAGTTGTCTCTGTTGTTTGCAAGGTCTCAGTGACAGTGGCTGAAGTTGCAGTGCTTTGTGGTGAACTTGTGATTGTTGGCAAAGTTGAAGTGGCTGGTAATGAGCTTGACCCCACTGCTGAGGAAGTTTCTGAAACTGTGAATGAAGTGGTGCTGACTGTTGGCAAACTTTCAGTCAGGGTTACCTGACTTGAAGAAAGTGGGGCTGAAGTGTGAGTTATTGGAGATGAAGTGACTGGTGATGAAGACGTCTTGAGTGACTCTGAAGTTGCTACCAGTGGTGTTGAAGATGATTTTACTTGTGTCACACTTGTGCTGCCAGGTGTCAAAGTTGCAAGCGTGGAAGTGGTTTGATGCGGAGACGAAGTCTCACTGACTAACGCTGATGTAGTCGGTTGCACTGAAGTTGTCTCTGTTGTTTGCAAGGTCTCAGTGACAGGTGCTGAAGTTGCAGTGCTTTGTGGTGAACTTGTGATTGTTGGCAAAGTTGAAGTGGCTGCTAATGAGCTTGACCCCACTGCTGAGGAAGTTTCTGAAACTGTGAATGAAGTGGTGCTGACTGTTGGCAAACTTTCAGTCAGGGTTACCTGACTTGAAGAAAGTGGGGCTGAAGTGTGAGTTATTGGAGATGAAGTGACTGGTGATGAAGACGTCTTGAGTGACTCTGAAGTTGCAACCAGTGGTGTTGAAGATGATTTTACTTGTGTCACACTTGTGCTGCCAGGTGTCAAAGTTGCAAGCGTGGAAGTGGTTTGATGCGGAGACGAAGTCTCACTGACTAACGCTGATGTAGTCGGTTGCACTGAAGTTGTCTCTGTTGTTTGCAAGGTCTCAGTGACAGGTGCTGAAGTTGCAGTGCTTTGTGGTGAACTTGTGATTGTTGGCAAAGTTGAAGTGGCTGGTAATGAGCTTGACCCCACTGCTGAGGAAGTTTCTGAAAGTGTGAATGAAGTGGTGCTGACTGTTGGCAAACTTTCAGTAAGGGTTACCTGACTTGAAGAAAGTGGGGATGAAGTGTGAGTTATTGGAGATGAAGTGACTGGTGATGAAGACGTCTTGAGTGACTCTGAAGTTGCAACCAGTGGTGTTGAAGATGATTTTACTTGTGTCACACTTGTGCTGCCAGGTGTCAAAGTTGCAAGCGTGGAAGTGGTTTGATGCGGAGACGAAGTCTCACTGACTAACGCTGATGTAGTCGGTTGCACTGAAGTTGTCTCTGTTGTTTGCAAGGTCTCAGTGACAGGTGCTGAAGTTGCAGTACTTTGTGGTGAACTTGTGATTGTTGGCAAAGTTGAAGTGGCTGGTAATGAGCTTGACCCCACTGCTGAGGAAGTTTCTGAAAGTGTGAATGAAGTGGTGCTGACTGTTGGCAAACTTTCAGTAAGGGTTACCTGACTTGAAGAAAGTGGGGCTGAAGTGTGAGTTATTGGAGATGAAGTGACTGGTGATGAAGACGTCTTGAGTGACTCTGAAGTTGCAACCAGTGGTGTTGAAGATGATTTTACTTGTGTCACACTTGTGCTGCCAGGTGTCAAAGTTGCAAGCGTGGAAGTGGTTTGATGCGGAGACGAAGTCTCACTGACTAACGCTGATGTAGTCGGTTGCACTGAAGTTGTCTCTGTTGTTTGCAAGGTCTCAGTGACAGGTGCTGAAGTTGCAGTGCTTTGTGGTGAACTTGTGATTGTTGGCAAAGTGGAAGTGGCTGGTAATGAGCTTGACCCCACTGCTGAGGAAGTTTCTGAAAGTGTGAATGAAGTGGTGCTGACTGTTGGCAAACTTTCAGTCAGGGTTACCTGACTTGAAGAAAGTGGGGCTGAAGTGTGAGTTATTGGAGATGAAGTGACTGGTGATGAAGATGTCTTGAGTGACTCTGAAGTTGCAACCAGTGGTGTTGAAGATGATTTTACTTGTGTCACACTTGTGCTGCCAGGTGTCAAAGTTGCAAGCGTGGAAGTGGTTTGATGCGGAGACGAAGTCTCACTGACTAACGCTGATGTAGTCGGTTGCACTGAAGTTGTCTCTGTTGTTTGCAAGGTCTCTGTGACAGGTGCTGAAGTTGCAGTGCTTTGTGGTGAACTTGTGATTGTTGGCAAAGTTGAAGTGGCTGGTAATGAGCTTGACCCCACTGCTGAGGAAGTTTCTGAAACTGTGAATGAAGTGGTGCTGACTGTTGGCAAACTTTCAGTCAGGGTTACCTGACTTGAAGAAAGTGGGGCTGAAGTGTGAGTTATTGGAGATGAAGTGACTGGTGATGAAGACGTCTTGAGTGACTCTGAAGTTGCAACCAGTGGTGTTGAAGATGATTTTACTTGTGTCACACTTGTGCTGCCAGGTGTCAAAGTTGCAAGCGTGGAAGTGGTTTGATGCGGAGACGAAGTCTCACTGACTAACGCTGATGTAGTCGGTTGCACTGAAGTTGTCTCTGTTGTTTGCAAGGTCTCAGTGACAGGTGCTGTAGTTGCAGTGCTTTGTGGTGAACTTGTGATTGTTGGCAAAGTTGAAGTGGCTGGTAATGAGCTTGACCCCACTGCTGAGGAAGTTTCTGAAAGTGTGAATGAAGTGGTGCTGACTGTTGGCAAACTTTCAGTCAGGGTTACCTGACTTGAAGAAAGTGGGGCTGAAGTGTGAGTTATTGGAGATGAAGTGACTGGTGATGAAGACGTCTTGAGTGACTCTGAAGTTGCTACCAGTGGTGTTGAAGATGATTTTACTTGTGTCACACTTGTGCTGCCAGGTGTCAAAGTTGCAAGCGTGGAAGTGGTTTGATGCGGAGACGAAGTCTCACTGACTAACGCTGATGTAGTCGGTTGCACTGAAGTTGTCTCTGTTGTTTGCAAGGTCTCAGTGACAGTGGCTGAAGTTGCAGTGCTTTGTGGTGAACTTGTGATTGTTGGCAAAGTTGAAGTGGCTGCTAATGAGCTTGACCCCACTGCTGAGGAAGTTTCTGAAAGTGTGAATGAAGTGGTGCTGACTGTTGGCAAACTTTCAGTCAGGGTTACCTGACTTGAAGAAAGTGGGGCTGAAGTGTGAGTTATTGGAGATGAAGTGACTGGTGATGAAGACGTCTTGAGTGACTCTGAAGTTGCAACCAGTGGTGTTGAAGATGATTTTACTTGTGTCACACTTGTGCTGCCAGGTGTCAAAGTTGCAAGCGTGGAAGTGGTTTGATGCGGAGACGAAGTCTCACTGACTAACGCTGATGTAGTCGGTTGCACTGAAGTTGTCTCTGTTGTTTGCAAGGTCTCAGTGACAGTGGCTGAAGTTGCAGTGCTTTGTGGTGAACTTGTGATTGTTGGCAAAGTTGAAGTGGCTGGTAATGAGCTTGACCCCACTGCTGAGGAAGTTTCTGAAACTGTGAATGAAGTGGTGCTGACTGTTGGCAAACTTTCAGTCAGGGTTACCTGACTTGAAGAAAGTGGGGCTGAAGTGTGAGTTATTGGAGATGAAGTGACTGGTGATGAAGACGTCTTGAGTGACTCTGAAGTTGCTACCAGTGGTGTTGAAGATGATTTTACTTGTGTCACACTTGTGCTGCCAGGTGTCAAAGTTGCAAGCGTGGAAGTGGTTTGATGCGGAGACGAAGTCTCACTGACTAACGCTGATGTAGTCGGTTGCACTGAAGTTGTCTCTGTTGTTTGCAAGGTCTCAGTGACAGGTGCTGAAGTTGCAGTGCTTTGTGGTGAACTTGTGATTGTTGGCAAAGTTGAAGTGGCTGGTAATGAGCTTGACCCCACTGCTGAGGAAGTTTCTGAAACTGTGAATGAAGTGGTGCTGACTGTTGGCAAACTTTCAGTCAGGGTTACCTGACTTGAAGAAAGTGGGGCTGAAGTGTGAGTTATTGGAGATGAAGTGACTGGTGATGAAGACGTCTTGAGTGACTCTGAAGTTGCAACCAGTGGTGTTGAAGATGATTTTACTTGTGTCACACTTGTGCTGCCAGGTGTCAAAGTTGCAAGCGTGGAAGTGGTTTGATGCGGAGACGAAGTCTCACTGACTAACGCTGATGTAGTCGGTTGCACTGAAGTTGTCTCTGTTGTTTGCAAGGTCTCAGTGACAGGTGCTGAAGTTGCAGTGCTTTGTGGTGAACTTGTGATTGTTGGCAAAGTTGAAGTGGCTGCTAATGAGCTTGACCCCACTGCTGAGGAAGTTTCTGAAAGTGTGAATGAAGTGGTGCTGACTGTTGGCAAACTTTCAGTAAGGGTTATCTGACTTGAAGAAAGTGGGGCTGAAGTGTGAGTTATTGGAGATGAAGTGACTGGTGATGAAGACGTCTTGAGTGACTCTGAAGTTGCAACCAGTGGTGTTGAAGATGATTTTACTTGTGTCACACTTGTGCTGCCAGGTGTCAAAGTTGCAAGCGTGGAAGTGGTTTGATGCGGAGACGAAGTCTCACTGACTAACGCTGATGTAGTCGGTTGCACTGAAGTTGTCTCTGTTGTTTGCAAGGTCTCAGTGACAGTGGCTGAAGTTGCAGTGCTTTGTGGTGAACTTGTGATTGTTGGCAAAGTTGAAGTGGCTGGTAATGAGCTTGACCCCACTGCTGAGGAAGTTTCTGAAACTGTGAATGAAGTGGTGCTGACTGTTGGCAAACTTTCAGTCAGGGTTACCTGACTTGAAGAAAGTGGGGCTGAAGTGTGAGTTATTGGAGATGAAGTGACTGGTGATGAAGACGTCTTGAGTGACTCTGAAGTTGCTACCAGTGGTGTTGAAGATGATTTTACTTGTGTCACACTTGTGCTGCCAGGTGTCAAAGTTGCAAGCGTGGAAGTGGTTTGATGCGGAGACGAAGTCTCACTGACTAACGCTGATGTAGTCGGTTGCACTGAAGTTGTCTCTGTTGTTTGCAAGGTCTCAGTGACAGGTGCTGAAGTTGCAGTGCTTTGTGGTGAACTTGTGATTGTTGGCAAAGTTGAAGTGGCTGCTAATGAGCTTGACCCCACTGCTGAGGAAGTTTCTGAAACTGTGAATGAAGTGGTGCTGACTGTTGGCAAACTTTCAGTCAGGGTTACCTGACTTGAAGAAAGTGGGGCTGAAGTGTGAGTTATTGGAGATGAAGTGACTGGTGATGAAGACGTCTTGAGTGACTCTGAAGTTGCAACCAGTGGTGTTGAAGATGATTTTACTTGTGTCACACTTGTGCTGCCAGGTGTCAAAGTTGCAAGCGTGGAAGTGGTTTGATGCGGAGACGAAGTCTCACTGACTAACGCTGATGTAGTCGGTTGCACTGAAGTTGTCTCTGTTGTTTGCAAGGTCTCAGTGACAGGTGCTGAAGTTGCAGTGCTTTGTGGTGAACTTGTGATTGTTGGCAAAGTTGAAGTGGCTGGTAATGAGCTTGACCCCACTGCTGAGGAAGTTTCTGAAAGTGTGAATGAAGTGGTGCTGACTGTTGGCAAACTTTCAGTAAGGGTTACCTGACTTGAAGAAAGTGGGGATGAAGTGTGAGTTATTGGAGATGAAGTGACTGGTGATGAAGACGTCTTGAGTGACTCTGAAGTTGCAACCAGTGGTGTTGAAGATGATTTTACTTGTGTCACACTTGTGCTGCCAGGTGTCAAAGTTGCAAGCGTGGAAGTGGTTTGATGCGGAGACGAAGTCTCACTGACTAACGCTGATGTAGTCGGTTGCACTGAAGTTGTCTCTGTTGTTTGCAAGGTCTCAGTGACAGGTGCTGAAGTTGCAGTACTTTGTGGTGAACTTGTGATTGTTGGCAAAGTTGAAGTGGCTGGTAATGAGCTTGACCCCACTGCTGAGGAAGTTTCTGAAAGTGTGAATGAAGTGGTGCTGACTGTTGGCAAACTTTCAGTAAGGGTTACCTGACTTGAAGAAAGTGGGGCTGAAGTGTGAGTTATTGGAGATGAAGTGACTGGTGATGAAGACGTCTTGAGTGACTCTGAAGTTGCAACCAGTGGTGTTGAAGATGATTTTACTTGTGTCACACTTGTGCTGCCAGGTGTCAAAGTTGCAAGCGTGGAAGTGGTTTGATGCGGAGACGAAGTCTCACTGACTAACGCTGATGTAGTCGGTTGCACTGAAGTTGTCTCTGTTGTTTGCAAGGTCTCAGTGACAGGTGCTGAAGTTGCAGTGCTTTGTGGTGAACTTGTGATTGTTGGCAAAGTGGAAGTGGCTGGTAATGAGCTTGACCCCACTGCTGAGGAAGTTTCTGAAAGTGTGAATGAAGTGGTGCTGACTGTTGGCAAACTTTCAGTCAGGGTTACCTGACTTGAAGAAAGTGGGGCTGAAGTGTGAGTTATTGGAGATGAAGTGACTGGTGATGAAGATGTCTTGAGTGACTCTGAAGTTGCAACCAGTGGTGTTGAAGATGATTTTACTTGTGTCACACTTGTGCTGCCAGGTGTCAAAGTTGCAAGCGTGGAAGTGGTTTGATGCGGAGACGAAGTCTCACTGACTAACGCTGATGTAGTCGGTTGCACTGAAGTTGTCTCTGTTGTTTGCAAGGTCTCTGTGACAGGTGCTGAAGTTGCAGTGCTTTGTGGTGAACTTGTGATTGTTGGCAAAGTTGAAGTGGCTGGTAATGAGCTTGACCCCACTGCTGAGGAAGTTTCTGAAACTGTGAATGAAGTGGTGCTGACTGTTGGCAAACTTTCAGTCAGGGTTACCTGACTTGAAGAAAGTGGGGCTGAAGTGTGAGTTATTGGAGATGAAGTGACTGGTGATGAAGACGTCTTGAGTGACTCTGAAGTTGCAACCAGTGGTGTTGAAGATGATTTTACTTGTGTCACACTTGTGCTGCCAGGTGTCAAAGTTGCAAGCGTGGAAGTGGTTTGATGCGGAGACGAAGTCTCACTGACTAACGCTGATGTAGTCGGTTGCACTGAAGTTGTCTCTGTTGTTTGCAAGGTCTCAGTGACAGGTGCTGTAGTTGCAGTGCTTTGTGGTGAACTTGTGATTGTTGGCAAAGTTGAAGTGGCTGGTAATGAGCTTGACCCCACTGCTGAGGAAGTTTCTGAAAGTGTGAATGAAGTGGTGCTGACTGTTGGCAAACTTTCAGTCAGGGTTACCTGACTTGAAGAAAGTGGGGCTGAAGTGTGAGTTATTGGAGATGAAGTGACTGGTGATGAAGACGTCTTGAGTGACTCTGAAGTTGCTACCAGTGGTGTTGAAGATGATTTTACTTGTGTCACACTTGTGCTGCCAGGTGTCAAAGTTGCAAGCGTGGAAGTGGTTTGATGCGGAGACGAAGTCTCACTGACTAACGCTGATGTAGTCGGTTGCACTGAAGTTGTCTCTGTTGTTTGCAAGGTCTCAGTGACAGTGGCTGAAGTTGCAGTGCTTTGTGGTGAACTTGTGATTGTTGGCAAAGTTGAAGTGGCTGCTAATGAGCTTGACCCCACTGCTGAGGAAGTTTCTGAAAGTGTGAATGAAGTGGTGCTGACTGTTGGCAAACTTTCAGTCAGGGTTACCTGACTTGAAGAAAGTGGGGCTGAAGTGTGAGTTATTGGAGATGAAGTGACTGGTGATGAAGACGTCTTGAGTGACTCTGAAGTTGCAACCAGTGGTGTTGAAGATGATTTTACTTGTGTCACACTTGTGCTGCCAGGTGTCAAAGTTGCAAGCGTGGAAGTGGTTTGATGCGGAGACGAAGTCTCACTGACTAACGCTGATGTAGTCGGTTGCACTGAAGTTGTCTCTGTTGTTTGCAAGGTCTCAGTGACAGTGGCTGAAGTTGCAGTGCTTTGTGGTGAACTTGTGATTGTTGGCAAAGTTGAAGTGGCTGGTAATGAGCTTGACCCCACTGCTGAGGAAGTTTCTGAAACTGTGAATGAAGTGGTGCTGACTGTTGGCAAACTTTCAGTCAGGGTTACCTGACTTGAAGAAAGTGGGGCTGAAGTGTGAGTTATTGGAGATGAAGTGACTGGTGATGAAGACGTCTTGAGTGACTCTGAAGTTGCAACCAGTGGTGTTGAAGATGATTTTACTTGTGTCACACTTGTGCTGCCAGGTGTCAAAGTTGCAAGCGTGGAAGTGGTTTGATGTGCAGACGAAGTCTCACTGACTAACGCTGATGTAGTCGGTTGCACTGAAGTTGTCTCTGTTGTTTGCAAGGTCTCAGTGACAGGTGCTGAAGTTGCAGTGCTTTGTGGTGAACTTGTGATTGTTGGCAAAGTTGAAGTGGCTGGTAATGAGCTTGACCCCACTGCTGAGGAAGTTTCTGAAAGTGTGAATGAAGTGGTGCTGACTGTTGGCAAACTTTCAGTAAGGGTTGCCTGACTTGAAGAAAGTGGGGCTGAAGTGTGAGTTATTGGAGATGAAGTGACTGGTGATGAAGACGTCTTGAGTGACTCTGAAGTTGCAACCAGTGGTGTTGAAGATGATTTTACTTCTGTCACACTTGTGCTGCCAGGTGTCAAAGTTGCAAGCGTGGAAGTGGTTTGATGTGCAGACGAAGTCTCACTGACTAACGCTGATGTAGTCGGTTGCACTGAAGTTGTCTCTGTTGTTTGCAAGGTCTCAGTGACAGGTGCTGAAGTTGCAGTGCTTTGTGGTGAACTTGTGATTGTTGGCAAAGTTGAAGTGGCTGGTAATGAGCTTGACCCCACTGCTGAGGAAGTTTCTGAAAGTGTGAATGAAGTGGTGCTGACTGTTGGCAAACTTTCAGTAAGGGTTACCTGATTTGAAGAAAGTAAGGGTGAAGTGTGCGTTATTGGAGTTGAAGTAACTAGTGATGAAGATGTCTTGAGTGACTCTGAAGTTGCTACCAGTGGTGTTGAAGATGATTTTACTTGTGTCACACTTGTGCTGCCAGGTGTCAAAGTTGCAAGCGTGGAAGTGGTTTGATGTGCAGACGAAGTCTCACTGACTAACGCTGATGTAGTCGGTTGCACTGAAGTTGTCTCTGTTGTTTGCAAGGTCTCAGTGACAGGTGCTGAAGTTGCAGTGCTTTGTGGTGAACTTGTGATTGTTGGCAAAGTTGAAGTGGCTGGTAATGAGCTTGACCCCACTGCTGAGGAAGTTTCTGAAAGTGTGAATGAAGTGGTGCTGACTGTTGGCAAACTTTCAGTAAGGGTTACCTGACTTGAAGAAAGTAAGGGTGAAGTGTGCGTTATTGGAGTTGAAGTAACTAGTGATGAAGATGTCTTGAGTGACTCTGAAGTTGCTACCAGTGGTGTTGAAGATGATTTTACTTGTGTCACACTTGTGCTGCCAGGTGTCAAAGTTGCAAGCGTGGAAGTGGTTTGATGTGGAGACGAAGTCTCACTGACTAACGCTGATGTAGTCGGTTGCACTGAAGTTGTCTCTGTTGTTTGCAAGGTGTCAGTGACAGGTGCTGAAGTTGCAGTGCTTTGTGGTGAACTTGTGATTGTTGGCAAAGTTGAAGTGGCTGGTAATGAGCTTGACCCCACTGCTGAGGAAGTTTCTGAAAGTGTGAATGAAGTGGTGCTGACTGTTGGCAAACTTTCAGTCAGGGTTACCTGACTTGAAGAAAGTGGGGCTGAAGTGTGAGTTATTGGAGATGAAGTGACTGGTGATGAAGACGTCTTGAGTGACTCTGAAGTTGCAACCAGTGGTGTTGAAGATGATTTTACTTGTGTCACACTTGTGCTGCCAGGTGTCAAAGTTGCAAGCGTGGAAGTGGTTTGATGCGGAGACGAAGTCTCACTGACTAACGCTGATGTAGTCGGTTGCACTGAAGTTGTCTCTGTTGTTTGCAAGGTCTCAGTGACAGTGGCTGAAGTTGCAGTGCTTTGTGGTGAACTTGTGATTGTTGGCAAAGTTGAAGTGGCTGGTAATGAGCTTGACCCCACTGCTGAGGAAGTTTCTGAAAGTGTGAATGAAGTGGTGCTGACTGTTGGCAAACTTTCAGTCAGGGTTACCTGACTTGAAGAAAGTGGGGCTGAAGTGTGAGTTATTGGAGATGAAGTGACTGGTGATGAAGACGTCTTGAGTGACTCTGAAGTTGCTACCAGTGGTGTTGAAGATGATTTTACCTGTGTCACACTTGTGCTGCCAGGTGTCAAAGTTGCAAGCGTGGAAGTGGTTTGATGCGGAGACGAAGTCTCACTGACTAACGCTGATGTAGTCGGTTGCACTGAAGTTGTCTCTGTTGTTTGCAAGGTCTCAGTGACAGGTGCTGAAGTTGCAGTGCTTTGTGGTGAACTTGTGATTGTTGGCAAAGTTGAAGTGGCTGGTAATGAGCTTGACCCCACTGCTGAGGAAGTTTCTGAAAGTGTGAATGAAGTGGTGCTGACTGTTGGCAAACTTTCAGTCAGGGTTACCTGACTTGAAGAAAGTGGGGCTGAAGTGTGAGTTATTGGAGATGAAGTGACTGGTGATGAAGACGTCTTGAGTGACTCTGAAGTTGCTACCAGTGGTGTTGAAGATGATTTTACTTGTGTCACACTTGTGCTGCCAGGTGTCAAAGTTGCAAGCGTGGAAGTGGTTTGATGCGGAGACGAAGTCTCACTGACTAACGCTGATGTAGTCGGTTGCACTGAAGTTGTCTCTGTTGTTTGCAAGGTCTCAGTGACAGTGGCTGAAGTTGCAGTGCTTTGTGGTGAACTTGTGATTGTTGGCAAAGTTGAAGTGGCTGCTAATGAGCTTGACCCCACTGCTGAGGAAGTTTCTGAAAGTGTGAATGAAGTGGTGCTGACTGTTGGCAAACTTTCAGTAAGGGTTACCTGACTTGAAGAAAGTGGGGCTGAAGTGTGAGTTATTGGAGATGAAGTGACTGGTGATGAAGACGTCTTGAGTGACTCTGAAGTTGCTACCAGTGGTGTTGAAGATGATTTTACCTGTGTCACACTTGTGCTGCCAGGTGTCAAAGTTGCAAGCGTGGAAGTGGTTTGATGCGGAGACGAAGTCTCACTGACTAACGCTGATGTAGTCGGTTGCACTGAAGTTGTCTCTGTTGTTTGCAAGGTCTCAGTGACAGGTGCTGTAGTTGCAGTGCTTTGTGGTGAACTTGTGATTGTTGGCAAAGTTGAAGTGGCTGGTAATGAGCTTGACCCCACTGCTGAGGAAGTTTCTGAAAGTGTGAATGAAGTGGTGCTGACTGTTGGCAAACTTTCAGTCAGGGTTACCTGACTTGAAGAAAGTGGGGCTGAAGTGTGAGTTATTGGAGATGAAGTGACTGGTGATGAAGAAGTCTTGAGTGACTCTGAAGTTGCTACCAGTGGTGTTGAAGATGATTTTACCTGTGTCACACTTGTGCTGCCAGGTGTCAAAGTTGCAAGCGTGGAAGTGGTTTGATGCGGAGACGAAGTCTCACTGACTAACGCTGATGTAGTCGGTTGCACTGAAGTTGTCTCTGTTGTTTGCAAGGTCTCAGTGACAGGTGCTGTAGTTGCAGTGCTTTGTGGTGAACTTGTGATTGTTGGCAAAGTTGAAGTGGCTGGTAATGAGCTTGACCCCACTGCTGAGGAAGTTTCTGAAAGTGTGAATGAAGTGGTGCTGACTGTTGGCAAACTTTCAGTCAGGGTTACCTGACTTGAAGAAAGTGGGGCTGAAGTGTGAGTTATTGGAGATGAAGTGACTGGTGATGAAGACGTCTTGAGTGACTCTGAAGTTGCAACCAGTGGTGTTGAAGATGATTTTACTTGTGTCACACTTGTGCTGCCAGGTGTCAAAGTTGCAAGCGTGGAAGTGGTTTGATGCGGAGACGAAGTCTCACTGACTAACGCTGATGTAGTCGGTTGCACTGAAGTTGTCTCTGTTGTTTGCAAGGTCTCAGTGACAGTGGCTGAAGTTGCAGTGCTTTGTGGTGAACTTGTGATTGTTGGCAAAGTTGAAGTGGCTGGTAATGAGCTTGACCCCACTGCTGAGGAAGTTTCTGAAAGTGTGTATGAAGTGGTGCTGACTGTTGGCAAACTTTCAGTCAGGGTTACCTGACTTGAAGAAAGTGGGGCTGAAGTGTGAGTTATTGGAGATGAAGTGACTGGTGATGAAGACGTCTTGAGTGACTCTGAAGTTGCAACCAGTGGTGTTGAAGATGATTTTACTTGTGTCACACTTGTGCTGCCAGGTGTCAAAGTTGCAAGCGTGGAAGTGGTTTGATGCGGAGACGAAGTCTCACTGACTAACGCTGATGTAGTCGGTTGCACTGAAGTTGTCTCTGTTGTTTGCAAGGTCTCAGTGACAGTGGCTGAAGTTGCAGTGCTTTGTGGTGAACTTGTGATTGTTGGCAAAGTTGAAGTGGCTGCTAATGAGCTTGACCCCACTGCTGAGGAAGTTTCTGAAAGTGTGAATGAAGTGGTGCTGACTGTTGGCAAACTTTCAGTAAGGGTTACCTGACTTGAAGAAAGTGGGGCTGAAGTGTGAGTTATTGGAGATGAAGTGACTGGTGATGAAGACGTCTTGAGTGACTCTGAAGTTGCAACCAGTGGTGTTGAAGATGATTTTACTTGTGTCACACTTGTGCTGCCAGGTGTCAAAGTTGCAAGCGTGGAAGTGGTTTGATGCGGAGACGAAGTCTCACTGACTAACGCTGATGTAGTCGGTTGCACTGAAGTTGTCTCTGTTGTTTGCAAGGTCTCAGTGACAGTGGCTGAAGTTGCAGTGCTTTGTGGTGAACTTGTGATTGTTGGCAAAGTTGAAGTGGCTGGTAATGAGCTTGACCCCACTGCTGAGGAAGTTTCTGAAAGTGTGAATGAAGTGGTGCTGACTGTTGGCAAACTTTCAGTCAGGGTTACCTGACTTGAAGAAAGTAGGGCTGAAGTTTGAGTTATTGGAGATGAAGTGACTGGTGATGAAGACGTCTTGAGTGACTCTGAAGTTGCAACCAGTGGTGTTGAAGATGATTTTACTTGTGTCACACTTGTGCTGCCAGGTGTCAAAGTTGCAAGCGTGGAAGTGGTTTGATGCGGAGACGAAGTCTCACTGACTAACGCTGATGTAGTCGGTTGCACTGAAGTTGTCTCTGTTGTTTGCAAGGTCTCAGTGACAGGTGCTGAAGTTGCAGTGCTTTGTGGTGAACTTGTGATTGTTGGCAAAGTTGAAGTGGCTGGTAATGAGCTTGACCCCACTGCTGAGGAAGTTTCTGAAAGTGTGAATGAAGTGGTGCTGACTGTTGGCAAACTTTCAGTCAGGGTTACCTGACTTGAAGAAAGTGGGGCTGAAGTGTGAGTTATTGGAGATGAAGTGACTGGTGATGAAGACGTCTTGAGTGACTCTGAAGTTGCAACCAGTGGTGTTGAAGATGATTTTACTTGTGTCACACTTGTGCTGCCAGGTGTCAAAGTTGCAAGCGTGGAAGTGGTTTGATGCGGAGACGAAGTCTCACTGACTAACGCTGATGTAGTCGGTTGCACTGAAGTTGTCTCTGTTGTTTGCAAGGTCTCAGTGACAGGTGCTGAAGTTGCAGTGCTTTGTGGTGAACTTGTGATTGTTGGCAAAGTTGAAGTGGCTGGTAATGAGCTTGACCCCACTGCTGAGGAAGTTTCTGAAACTGTGAAAAAAGTGGTGCTGACTGTTGGCAAACTTTCAGTCAGGGTTACCTGACTTGAAGAAAGTGGGGCTGAAGTGTGAGTTATTGGAGATGAAGTGACTGGTGATGAAGACGTCTTGAGTGACTCTGAAGTTGCAACCAGTGGTGTTGAAGATGATTTTACTTGTGTCACACTTGTGCTGCCAGGTGTCAAAGTTGCAAGCGTGGAAGTGGTTTGATGCGGAGACGAAGTCTCACTGACTAACGCTGATGTAGTCGGTTGCACTGAAGTCGTCTCTGTTGTTTGCAAGGTCTCAGTGACAGGTGCTGAAGTTGCAGTGCTTTGTGGTGAACTTGTGATTGTTGGCAAAGTTGAAGTGGCTGGTAATGAGCTTGACCCCACTGCTGAGGAAGTTTCTGAAAGTGTGAATGAAGTGGTGCTGACTGTCGGCAAACTTTCAGTTAGGGTTACCTGACTTGAAGAAAGTGGGGCTGAAGTGTGAGTTATTGGAGATGAAGTGACTGGTGATGAAGACGTCTTGAGTGACTCTGAAGTTGCAACCAGTGGTGTTGAAGATGATTTTACTTGTGTCACACTTGTGCTGCCAGGTGTCAAAGTTGCAAGCGTGGAAGAGGTTTGATGCGGAGACGAAGTCTCACTGACTAACGCTGATGTAGTCGGTTGCACTGAAGTTGTCTCTGTTGTTTGCAAGGTCTCAGTGACAGGTGCTGAAGTTGCAGTGCTTTGTGGTGAACTTGTGATTGTTGGCAAAGTTGAAGTGGCTGGTAATGAGCTTGACCCCACTGCTGAGGAAGTTTCTGAAAGTGTGAATGAAGTGGTGCTGACTGTTGGCAAACTTTCAGTCAGGGTTACCTGACTTGAAGAAAGTGGGGCTGAAGTGTGAGTTATTGGAGATGAAGTGACTGGTGATGAAGACGTCTTGAGTGACTCTGAAGTTGCAACCAGTGGTGTTGAAGATGATTTTACTTGTGTCACACTTGTGCTGCCAGGTGTCAAAGTTGCAAGCGTGGAAGTGGTTTGATGCGGAGACGAAGTCTCACTGACTAACGCTGATGTAGTCGGTTGCACTGAAGTTGTCTCTGTTGTTTGCAAGGTCTCAGTGACAGGTGCTGAAGTTGCAGTGCTTTGTGGTGAACTTGTGATTGTTGGCAAAGTTGAAGTGGCTGGTAAGGAGCTTGACCCCACTGCTGAGGAAGTTTCTGAAAGTGTGAATGAAGTGGTGCTGACTGTTGGCAAACTTTCAGTCAGGGTTACCTGACTTGAAGAAAGTGGGGCTGAAGTGTGAGTTATTGGAGATGAAGTGACTGGTGATGAAGATGTCTTGAGTGACTCTGAAGCTGCAACCAGTGGTGTTGAAGATGATTTTACTTGTGTCACACTTGTGCTGCCAGGTGTCAAAGTTGCAAGCGTGGAAGTGGTTTGATGCGGAGACGAAGTCTCACTGACTAACGCTGATGTAGTCGGTTGCACTGAAGTTGTCTCTGTTGTTTCCAAGGTCTCAGTGACAGGTGCTGAAGTTGCAGTGCTTTGTGGTGAACTTGCGATTGTTGGCAAAGTTGAAGTGGCTGGTAATGAGCTTGACCCCACTGCTGAGGAAGTTTCTGAAAGTGTGAATGAAGTGGTGCTGACTGTTGGCAAACTTTCAGTCAGGGTTACCTGACTTGAAGAAAGTGGGGCTGAAGTGTGAGTTATTGGAGATGAAGTGACTGGTGATGAAGACGTCTTGAGTGACTCTGAAGTTGCAACCAGTGGTGTTGAAGATGATTTTACTTGTGTCACACTTGTGCTGCCAGGTGTCAAAGTTGCAAGCGTGGAAGTGGTTTTATGCGGAGACGAAGTCTCACTGACTAACGCTGATGTAGTCGGTTGCACTGAAGTTGTCTCTGTTGTTTGCAAGGTCTCAGTGACAGTGGCTGAAGTTGCAGTGCTTTGTGGTAAACTTGTGATTGTTGGCAAAGTTGAAGTGGCTGGTAATGAGCTTGACCCCACTGCTGAGGAAGTTTCTGAAACTGTGAAAAAAGTGGTGCTGACTGTTGGCAAACTTTCAGTCAGGGTTACCTGACTTGAAGAAAGTGGGGCTGAAGTGTGAGTTATTGGAGATGAAGTGACTGGTGATGAAGACGTCTTGAGTGACTCTGAAGTTGCAACCAGTGGTGTTGAAGATGATTTTACTTGTGTCACACTTGTGCTGCCAGGTGTCAAAGTTGCAAGCGTGGAAGTGGTTTGATGCGGAGACGAAGTCTCACTGACTAACGCTGATGTAGTCGGTTGCACTGAAGTTGTCTCTGTTGTTTGCAAGGTCTCAGTGACAGGTGCTGAAGTTGCAGTGCTTTGTGGTGAACTTGTGATTGTTGGCAAAGTTGAAGTGGCTGGTAAGGAGCTTGACCCCACTGCTGAGGAAGTTTCTGAAAGTGTGAATGAAGTGGTGCTGACTGTTGGCAAACTTTCAGTCAGGGTTACCTGACTTGAAGAAAGTGGGGCTGAAGTGTGAGTTATTGGAGATGAAGTGACTGGTGATGAAGATGTCTTGAGTGACTCTGAAGTTGCAACCAGTGGTGTTGAAGATGATTTTACTTGTGTCACACTTGTGCTGCCAGGTGTCAAAGTTGCAAGCATGGAAGTGGTTTGATGCGGAGACGAAGTCTCACTGACTAACGCTGATGTAGTCGGTTGCACTGAAGTTGTCTCTGTTGTTTGCAAGGTCTCAGTGACAGGTGCTGAAGTTGCAGTGCTTTGTGGTGAACTTGTGATTGTTGGCAAAGTTGAAGTGGCTGGTAATGAGCTTGACCCCACTGCTGAGGAAGTTTCTGAAAGTGTGAATGAAGTGGTGCTGACTGTTGGCAAACTTTCAGTCAGGGTTACCTGACTTGAAGAAAGTGGGGCTGAAGTGTGAGTTATTGGAGATGAAGTGACTGGTGATGAAGATGTCTTGAGTGACTCTGAAGTTGCAAGTAGTGGTGTTGAAGATGATTTTACTTGTGTCACACTTGTGCTGCCAGGTGTCAAAGTTGCAAGCGTGGAAGTGGTTTGATGCGGAGACGAAGTCTCACTGACTAACGCTGATGTAGTCGGTTGCACTGAAGTTGTCTCTGTTGTTTGCAAGGTCTCAGTGACAGGTGCTGAAGTTGCAGTGCTTTGTGGTGAACTTGTGATTGTTGGCAAAGTTGAAGTGGCTGGTAATGAGCTTGACCCCACTGCTGAGGAAGTTTCTGAAAGTGTGAATGAAGTGGTGCTGACTGTTGGCAAACTTTCAGTAAGGGTTACCTGACTTGAAGAAAGTGGGGCTGAAGTGTGAGTTATTGGAGATGAAGTGACTGGTGATGAAGATGTCTTGAGTGACTCTGAAGTTGCAACCAGTGGTGTTGAAGATGATTTTACTTGTGTCACACTTGTGCTGCCAGGTGTCAAAGTTGCAAGCGTGGAAGTGGTTTGATGCGGAGACGAAGTCTCACTGACTAACGCTGATGTAGTCGGGTGCACTGAAGTTGTCTCTGTTGTTTGCAAGGTCTCAGTGACAGGTGCTGAAGTTGCAGTGCTTTGTGGTGAACTTGTGATTGTTGGCAAAGTTGAAGTGGCTGGTAATGAGCTTGACCCCACTGCTGAGGAAGTTTCTGAAAGTGTGAATGAAGTGGTGCTGACTGTTGGCAAACTTTCAGTCAGGGTTACCTGACTTGAAGAAAGTGGGGCTGAAGTGTGAGTTATTGGAGATGAAGTGACTGGTGATGAAGACGTCTTGAGTGACTCTGAAGTTGCAACCAGTGGTGTTGAAGATGATTTTACTTGTGTCACACTTGTGCTGCCAGGTGTCAAAGTTGTAAGCGTGGAAGTGGTTTGATGCGGAGACGAAGTCTCACTGACTAACGCTGATGTAGTCGGTTGCACTGAAGTTGTCTCTGTTGTTTGCAAGGTCTCAGTGACAGGTGCTGAAGTTGCAGTGCTTTGTGGTGAACTTGTGATTGTTGGCAAAGTTGAAGTGGCTGGTAAGGAGCTTGACCCCACTGCTGAGGAAGTTTCTGAAAGTGTGAATGAAGTGGTGCTGACTGTTGGCAAACTTTCAGTCAGGGTTACCTGACTTGAAGAAAGTGGGGCTGAAGTGTGAGTTATTGGAGATGAAGTGACTGGTGATGAAGATGTCTTGAGTGACTCTGAAGTTGCAACCAGTGGTGTTGAAGATGATTTTACTTGTGTCACACTTGTGCTGCCAGGTGTCAAAGTTGCAAGCGTGGAAGTGGTTTGATGCGGAGACGAAGTCTCACTGACTAACGCTGATGTAGTCGGTTGCACTGAAGTTGTCTCTGTTGTTTGCAAGGTCTCAGTGACAGGTGCTGAAGTTGCAGTGCTTTGTGGTGAACTTGTGATTGTTGGCAAAGTTGAAGTGGCTGGTAATGAGCTTGACCCCACTGCTGAGGAAGTTTCTGAAAGTGTGAATGAAGTGGTGCTGACTGTTGGCAAACTTTCAGTCAGGGTTACCTGACTTGAAGAAAGTGGGGCTGAAGTGTGAGTTATTGGAGATGAAGTGACTGGTGATGAAGACGTCTTGAGTGACTCTGAAGTTGCAACCAGTGGTGTTGAAGATGATTTTACTTGTGTCACACTTGTGCTGCCAGGTGTCAAAGTTGCAAGCGTGGAAGTGGTTTGATGCGGAGACGAAGTCTCACTGACTAACGCTGATGTAGTCGGTTGCACTGAAGTTGTCTCTGTTGTTTGCAAGGTCTCAGTGACAGGTGCTGAAGTTGCAGTGCTTTGTGGTGAACTTGTGATTGTTGGCAAAGTGGAAGTGGCTGGTAATGAGCTTGACCCCACTGCTGAGGAAGTTTCTGAAAGTGTGAATGAAGTGGTGCTGACTGTTGGCAAACTTTCAGTAAGGGTTACCTGACTTGAAGAAAGTGGGGCTGAAGTGTGAGTTATTGGAGATGAAGTGACTGGTGATGAAGATGTCTTGAGTGACTCTGAAGTTGCAACCAGTGGTGTTGAAGATGATTTTACTTGTGTCACACTTGTGCTGCCAGGTGTCAAAGTTGCAAGCGTGGAAGTGGTTTGATGCGGAGACGAAGTCTCACTGACTAACGCTGATGTAGTCGGTTGCACTGAAGTTGTCTCTGTTGTTTGCAAGGTCTCAGTGACAGGTGCTGAAGTTGCAGTGCTTTGTGGTGAACTTGTGATTGTTGGCAAAGTTGAAGTGGCTGGTAATGAGCTTGACCCCACTGCTGAGGAAGTTTCTGAAAGTGTGAATGAAGTGGTGCTGACTGTCGGCAAACTTTCAGTCAGGGTTACCTGACTTGAAGAAAGTGGGGCTGAAGTGTGAGTTATTGGAGATGAAGTGACTGGTGATGAAGACGTCTTGAGTGACTCTGAAGTTGCTACCAGTGGTGTTGAAGATGATTTTACTTGTGTCACACTTGTGCTGCCAGGTGTCAAAGTTGCAAGCGTGGAAGTGGTTTGATGCGGAGACGAAGTCTCACTGACTAACGCTGAGTTAGTCGGTTGCACTGAAGTTGTCTCTGTTGTTTGCAAGGTCTCAGTGACAGTGGCTGAAGTTGCAGTGCTTTGTGGTGAACTTGTGATTGTTGGCAAAGTTGAAGTGGCTGGTAATGAGCTTGACCCCACTGCTGAGGAAGTTTCTGAAAGTGTGAATGAAGTGGTGCTGACTGTTGGCAAACTTTCAGTCAGGGTTACCTGACTTGAAGAAAGTGGGGCTGAAGTGTGAGTTATTGGAGATGAAGTGACTGGTGATGAAGACGTCTTGAGTGACTCTGAAGTTGCAACCAGTGGTGTTGAAGATGATTTTACTTGTGTCACACTTGTGCTGCCAGGTGTCAAAGTTGCAAGCGTGGAAGTGGTTTGATGCGGAGACGAAGTCTCACTGACTAACGCTGATGTAGTCGGTTGCACTGAAGTTGTCTCTGTTGTTTGCAAGGTCTCAGTGACAGGTGCTGAAGTTGCAGTGCTTTGTGGTGAACTTGTGATTGTTGGCAAAGTTGAAGTGGCTGGTAATGAGCTTGACCCCACTGCTGAGGAAGTTTCTGAAAGTGTGAATGAAGTGGTGCTGACTGTTGGCAAACTTTCAGTAAGGGTTACCTGACTTGAAGAAAGTGGGGCTGAAGTGTGAGTTATTGGAGATGAAGTGACTGGTGATGAAGACGTCTTGAGTGACTCTGAAGTTGCAACCAGTGGTGTTGAAGATGATTTTACTTGTGTCACACTTGTGCTGCCAGGTGTCAAAGTTGCAAGCGTGGAAGTGGTTTGATGCGGAGACGAAGTCTCACTGACTAACGCTGATGTAGTCGGGTGCACTGAAGTTGTCTCTGTTGTTTGCAAGGTCTCAGTGACAGGTGCTGAAGTTGCAGTGCTTTGTGGTGAACTTGTGATTGTTGGCAAAGTTGAAGTGGCTGGTAATGAGCTTGACCCCACTGCTGAGGAAGTTTCTGAAAGTGTGAATGAAGTGGTGCTGACTGTTGGCAAACTTTCAGTCAGGGTTACCTGACTTGAAGAAAGTGGGGCTGAAGTGTGAGTTATTGGAGATGAAGTGACTGGTGATGAAGACGTCTTGAGTGACTCTGAAGTTGCAACCAGTGGTGTTGAAGATGATTTTACTTGTGTCACACTTGTGCTGCCAGGTGTCAAAGTTGTAAGCGTGGAAGTGGTTTGATGCGGAGACGAAGTCTCACTGACTAACGCTGATGTAGTCGGTTGCACTGAAGTTGTCTCTGTTGTTTGCAAGGTCTCAGTGACAGGTGCTGAAGTTGCAGTGCTTTGTGGTGAACTTGTGATTGTTGGCAAAGTTGAAGTGGCTGGTAATGAGCTTGACCCCACTGCTGAGGAAGTTTCTGAAACTGTGAATGAAGTGGTGCTGACTGTTGGCAAACTTTCAGTCAGGGTTACCTGACTTGAAGAAAGTGGGGCTGAAGTGTGAGTTATTGGAGATGAAGTGACTGGTGATGAAGACGTCTTGAGTGACTCTGAAGTTGCAACCAGTGGTGTTGAAGATGATTTTACTTGTGTCACACTTGTGCTGCCAGGTGTCAAAGTTGCAAGCGTGGAAGTGGTTTGATGCGGAGACGAAGTCTCACTGACTAACGCTGATGTAGTCGGTTGCACTGAAGTTGTCTCTGTTGTTTGCAAGGTCTCAGTGACAGGTGCTGTAGTTGCAGTGCTTTGTGGTGAACTTGTGATTGTTGGCAAAGTTGAAGTGGCTGGTAATGAGCTTGACCCCACTGCTGAGGAAGTTTCTGAAAGTGTGAATGAAGTGGTGCTGACTGTTGGCAAACTTTCAGTCAGGGTTACCTGACTTGAAGAAAGTGGGGCTGAAGTGTGAGTTATTGGAGATGAAGTGACTGGTGATGAAGACGTCTTGAGTGACTCTGAAGTTGCTACCAGTGGTGTTGAAGATGATTTTACTTGTGTCACACTTGTGCTGCCAGGTGTCAAAGTTGCAAGCGTGGAAGTGGTTTGATGCGGAGACGAAGTCTCACTGACTAACGCTGATGTAGTCGGTTGCACTGAAGTTGTCTCTGTTGTTTGCAAGGTCTCAGTGACAGTGGCTGAAGTTGCAGTGCTTTGTGGTGAACTTGTGATTGTTGGCAAAGTTGAAGTGGCTGCTAATGAGCTTGACCCCACTGCTGAGGAAGTTTCTGAAAGTGTGAATGAAGTGGTGCTGACTGTTGGCAAACTTTCAGTCAGGGTTACCTGACTTGAAGAAAGTGGGGCTGAAGTGTGAGTTATTGGAGATGAAGTGACTGGTGATGAAGACGTCTTGAGTGACTCTGAAGTTGCAACCAGTGGTGTTGAAGATGATTTTACTTGTGTCACACTTGTGCTGCCAGGTGTCAAAGTTGCAAGCGTGGAAGTGGTTTGATGCAGAGACGAAGTCTCACTGACTAACGCTGATGTAGTCGGTTGCACTGAAGTTGTCTCTGTTGTTTGCAAGGTCTCAGTGACAGGTGCTGAAGTTGCAGTGCTTTGTGGTGAACTTGTGATTGTTGGCAAAGTTGAAGTGGCTGGTAATGAGCTTGACCCCACTGCTGAGGAAGTTTCTGAAAGTGTGAATGAAGTGGTGCTGACTGTTGGCAAACTTTCAGTAAGGGTTACCTGACTTGAAGAAAGTGGGGCTGAAGTGTGAGTTATTGGAGATGAAGTGACTGGTGATGAAGACGTCTTGAGTGACTCTGAAGTTGCAACCAGTGGTGTTGAAGATGATTTTACTTGTGTCACACTTGTGCTGCCAGGTGTCAAAGTTGCAAGCGTGGAAGTGGTTTGATGCGGAGACGAAGTCTCACTGACTAACGCTGATGTAGTCGGGTGCACTGAAGTTGTCTCTGTTGTTTGCAAGGTCTCAGTGACAGGTTCTGAAGTTGCAGTGCTTTGTGGTGAACTTGTGATTGTTGGCAAAGTTGAAGTGGCTGGTAATGAGCTTGACCCCACTGCTGAGGAAGTTTCTGAAAGTGTGAATGAAGTGGTGCTGACTGTTGGCAAACTTTCAGTCAGGGTTACCTGACTTGAAGAAAGTGGGGCTGAAGTGTGAGTTATTGGAGATGAAGTGACTGGTGATGAAGACGTCTTGAGTGACTCTGAAGTTGCAACCAGTGGTGTTGAAGATGATTTTACTTGTGTCACACTTGTGCTGCCAGGTGTCAAAGTTGTAAGCGTGGAAGTGGTTTGATGCGGAGACGAAGTCTCACTGACTAACGCTGATGTAGTCGGTTGCACTGAAGTTGTCTCTGTTGTTTGCAAGGTCTCAGTGACAGGTGCTGAAGTTGCAGTGCTTTGTGGTGAACTTGTGATTGTTGGCAAAGTTGAAGTGGCTGGTAAGGAGCTTGACCCCACTGCTGAGGAAGTTTCTGAAAGTGTGAATGAAGTGGTGCTGACTGTTGGCAAACTTTCAGTCAGGGTTACCTGACTTGAAGAAAGTGGGGCTGAAGTGTGAGTTATTGGAGATGAAGTGACTGGTGATGAAGACGTCTTGAGTGACTCTGAAGTTGCAACCAGTGGTGTTGAAGATGATTTTACTTGTGTCACACTTGTGCTGCCAGGTGTCAAAGTTGCAAGCGTGGAAGTGGTTTGATGCGGAGACGAAGTCTCACTGACTAACGCTGATGTAGTCGGTTGCACTGAAGTTGTCTCTGTTGTTTGCAAGGTCTCAGTGACAGGTGCTGAAGTTGCAGTGCTTTGTGGTGAACTTGTGATTGTTGGCAAAGTTGAAGTGGCTGGTAATGAGCTTGACCCCACTGCTGAGGAAGTTTCTGAAAGTGTGAATGAAGTGGTGCTGACTGTTGGCAAACTTTCAGTCAGGGTTACCTGACTTGAAGAAAGTGGGGCTGAAGTGTGAGTTATTGGAGATGAAGTGACTGGTGATGAAGACGTCTTGAGTGACTCTGAAGTTGCAACCAGTGGTGTTGAAGATGATTTTACTTGTGTCACACTTGTGCTGCCAGGTGTCAAAGTTGCAAGCGTGGAAGTGGTTTGATGCGGAGACGAAGTCTCACTGACTAACGCTGATGTAGTCGGTTGCACTGAAGTTGTCTCTGTTGTTTGCAAGGTCTCAGTGACAGGTGCTGAAGTTGCAGTGCTTTGTGGTGAACTTGTGATTGTTGGCAAAGTGGAAGTGGCTGGTAATGAGCTTGACCCCACTGCTGAGGAAGTTTCTGAAAGTGTGAATGAAGTGGTGCTGACTGTTGGCAAACTTTCAGTAAGGGTTACCTGACTTGAAGAAAGTGGGGCTGAAGTGTGAGTTATTGGAGATGAAGTGACTGGTGATGAAGATGTCTTGAGTGACTCTGAAGTTGCAACCAGTGGTGTTGAAGATGATTTTACTTGTGTCACACTTGTGCTGCCAGGTGTCAAAGTTGCAAGCGTGGAAGTGGTTTGATGCGGAGACGAAGTCTCACTGACTAACGCTGATGTAGTCGGTTGCACTGAAGTTGTCTCTGTTGTTTGCAAGGTCTCAGTGACAGGTGCTGAAGTTGCAGTGCTTTGTGGTGAACTTGTGATTGTTGGCAAAGTTGAAGTGGCTGGTAATGAGCTTGACCCCACTGCTGAGGAAATTTCTGAAAGTGTGAATGAAGTGGTGCTGACTGTTGGCAAACTTTCAGTCAGGGTTACCTGACTTGAAGAAAGTGGAGCTGAAGTGTGAGTTATTGGAGATGAAGTGACTGGTGATGAAGATGTCTTGAGTGACTCTGACGTTGCAAGTAGTGGTGTTGAAGATGATTTTACTTGTGTCACACTTGTGCTGCCAGGTGTCAAAGTTGCAAGCGTGGAAGTGGTTTGATGCGGAGACGAAGTCTCACTGACTAACGCTGATGTAGTCGGTTGCACTGAAGTTGTCTCTGTTGTTTGCAAGGTCTCAGTGACAGGTGCTGAAGTTGCAGTGCTTTGTGGTGAACTTGTGATTGTTGGCAAAGTTGAAGTGGCTGGTAATGAGCTTGACCCCACTGCTGAGGAAGTTTCTGAAAGTGTGAATGAAGTGGTGCTGACTGTTGGCAAACTTTCAGTAAGGGTTACCTGACTTGAAGAAAGTGGGGCTGAAGTGTGAGTTATTGGAGATGAAGTGACTGGTGATGAAGACGTCTTGAGTGACTCTGAAGTTGCAACCAGTGGTGTTGAAGATGATTTTACTTGTGTCACACTTGTGCTGCCAGGTGTCAAAGTTGCAAGCGTGGAAGTGGTTTGATGCGGAGACGAAGTCTCACTGACTAACGCTGATGTAGTCGGTTGCACTGAAGTTGTCTCTGTTGTTTGCAAGGTCTCAGTGACAGTGGCTGAAGTTGCAGTGCTTTGTGGTGAACTTGTGATTGTTGGCAAAGTTGAAGTGGCTGGTAATGAGCTTGACCCCACTGCTGAGGAAGTTTCTGAAACTGTGAATGAAGTGGTGCTGACTGTCGGCAAACTTTCAGTAAGGGTTACCTGACTTGAAGAAAGTGGGGCTGAAGTGTGAGTTATTGGAGATGAAGTGACTGGTGATGAAGACGTCTTGAGTGACTCTGAAGTTGCAACCAGTGGTGTTGAAGATGATTTTACTTGTGTCACACTTGTGCTGCCAGGTGTCAAAGTTGCAAGCGTGGAAGTGGTTTGATGCGGAGACGAAGTCTCACTGACTAACGCTGATGTAGTCGGTTGCACTGAAGTTGTCTCTGTTGTTTGCAAGGTCTCAGTGACAGGTGCTGAAGTTGCAGTGCTTTGTGGTGAACTTGTGATTGTTGGCAAAGTTGAAGTGGCTGGTAATGAGCTTGACCCCACTGCTGAGGAAGTTTCTGAAAGTGTGAATGAAGTGGTGCTGACTGTCGGCAAACTTTCAGTCAGGGTTACCTGACTTGAAGAAAGTGGGGCTGAAGTGTGAGTTATTGGAGATGAAGTGACTGGTGATGAAGACGTCTTGAGTGACTCTGAAGTTGCTACCAGTGGTGTTGAAGATGATTTTACTTGTGTCACACTTGTGCTGCCAGGTGTCAAAGTTGCAAGCGTGGAAGTGGTTTGATGCGGAGACGAAGTCTCACTGACTAACGCTGAGTTAGTCGGTTGCACTGAAGTTGTCTCTGTTGTTTGCAAGGTCTCAGTGACAGTGGCTGAAGTTGCAGTGCTTTGTGGTGAACTTGTGATTGTTGGCAAAGTTGAAGTGGCTGGTAATGAGCTTGACCCCACTGCTGAGGAAGTTTCTGAAAGTGTGAATGAAGTGGTGCTGACTGTTGGCAAACTTTCAGTCAGGGTTACCTGACTTGAAGAAAGTGGGGCTGAAGTGTGAGTTATTGGAGATGAAGTGACTGGTGATGAAGACGTCTTGAGTGACTCTGAAGTTGCAACCAGTGGTGTTGAAGATGATTTTACTTGTGTCACACTTGTGCTGCCAGGTGTCAAAGTTGCAAGCGTGGAAGTGGTTTGATGCGGAGACGAAGTCTCACTGACTAACGCTGATGTAGTCGGTTGCACTGAAGTTGTCTCTGTTGTTTGCAAGGTCTCAGTGACAGGTGCTGAAGTTGCAGTGCTTTGTGGTGAACTTGTGATTGTTGGCAAAGTTGAAGTGGCTGGTAATGAGCTTGACCCCACTGCTGAGGAAGTTTCTGAAAGTGTGAATGAAGTGGTGCTGACTGTCGGCAAACTTTCAGTCAGGGTTACCTGACTTGAAGAAAGTGGGGCTGAAGTGTGAGTTATTGGAGATGAAGTGACTGGTGATGAAGACGTCTTGAGTGACTCTGAAGTTGCAACCAGTGGTGTTGAAGATGATTTTACTTGTGTCACACTTGTGCTGCCAGGTGTCAAAGTTGTAAGCGTGGAAGTGGTTTGATGCGGAGACGAAGTCTCACTGACTAACGCTGATGTAGTCGGTTGCACTGAAGTTGTCTCTGTTGTTTGCAAGGTCTCAGTGACAGGTGCTGAAGTTGCAGTGCTTTGTGGTGAACTTGTGATTGTTGGCAGAGTTGAAGTGGCTGGTAATGAGCTTGACCCCACTGCTGAGGAAGTTTCTGAAAGTGTGAATGAAGTGGTGCTGACTGTCGGCAAACTTTCAGTCAGGGTTACCTGACTTGAAGAAAGTGGGGCTGAAGTGTGAGTTATTGGAGATGAAGTGACTGGTGATGAAGACGTCTTGAGTGACTCTGAAGTTGCAACCAGTGGTGTTGAAGATGATTTTACTTGTGTCACACTTGTGCTGCCAGGTGTCAAAGTTGCAAGCGTGGAAGTGGTTTGATGCGGAGACGAAGTCTCACTGACTAACGCTGATGTAGTCGGTTGCACTGAAGTTGTCTCTGTTGTTTGCAAGGTCTCAGTGACAGGTGCTGAAGTTGCAGTGCTTTGTGGTGAACTTGTGATTGTTGGCAAAGTTGAAGTGGCTGGTAATGAGCTTGACCCCACTGCTGAGGAAGTTTCTGAAAGTGTGAATGAAGTGGTGCTGACTGTCGGCAAACTTTCAGTCAGGGTTACCTGACTTGAAGAAAGTGGGGCTGAAGTGTGAGTTATTGGAGATGAAGTGACTGGTGATGAAGACGTCTTGAGTGACTCTGAAGTTGCAACCAGTGGTGTTGAAGATGATTTTACTTGTGTCACACTTGTGCTGCCAGGTGTCAAAGTTGCAAGCGTGGAAGTGGTTTGATGCGGAGACGAAGTCTCACTGACTAACGCTGATGTAGTCGGTTGCACTGAAGTTGTCTCTGTTGTTTGCAAGGTCTCAGTGACAGGTGCTGAAGTTGCAGTGCTTTGTGGTGAACTTGTGATTGTTGGCAGAGTTGAAGTGGCTGGTAATGAGCGTGACCCCACTGCTGAGGAAGTTTCTGAAAGTGTGAATGAAGTGGTGCTGACTGTTGGCAAACTTTCAGTCAGGGTTACCTGACTTGAAGAAAGTGGGGCTGAAGTGTGAGTTATTGGAGATGAAGTGACTGGTGATGAAGACGTCTTGAGTGACTCTGAAGTTGCAACCAGTGGTGTTGAAGATGATTTTACTTGTGTCACACTTGTGCTGCCAGGTGTCAAAGTTGCAAGCGTGGAAGTGGTTTGATGCGGAGATGAAGTCTCACTGACTAACGCTGATGTAGTCGGTTGCACTGAAGTTGTCTCTGTTGTTTGCAAGGTCTCAGTGACAGGTGCTGAAGTTGCAGTGCTTTGTGGTGAACTTGTGATTGTTGGCAAAGTTGAAGTGGCTGGTAATGAGCTTGACCCCACTGCTGAGGAAGTTTCTGAAAGTGTGAATGAAGTGGTGCTGACTGTTGGCAAACTTTCAGTCAGGGTTACCTGACTTGAAGAAAGTGGGGCTGAAGTGTGAGTTATTGGAGATGAAGTGACTGGTGATGAAGACGTCTTGAGTGACTCTGAAGTTGCAACCAGTGGTGTTGAAGATGATTTTACTTGTGTCACACTTGTGCTGCCAGGTGTCAAAGTTGCAAGCGTGGAAGTGGTTTGATGCGGAGACGAAGTCTCACTGACTAACGCTGATGTAGTCGGTTGCACTGAAGTTGTCTCTGTTGTTTGCAAGGTCTCAGTGACAGGTGCTGAAGTTGCAGTGCTTTGTGGTGAACTTGTGATTGTTGGCAAAGTTGAAGTGGCTGGTAATGAGCTTGACCCCACTGCTGAGGAAGTTTCTGAAAGTGTGAATGAAGTGGTGCTGACTGTCGGCAAACTTTCAGTCAGGGTTACCTGACTTGAAGAAAGTGGGGCTGAAGTGTGAGTTATTGGAGATGAAGTGACTGGTGATGAAGACGTCTTGAGTGACTCTGAAGTTGCAACCAGTGGTGTTGAAGATGATTTTACTTGTGTCACACTTGTGCTGCCAGGTGTCAAAGTTGCAAGCGTGGAAGTGGTTTGATGCGGAGACGAAGTCTCACTGACTAACGCTGATGTAGTCGGTTGCACTGAAGTTGTCTCTGTTGTTTGCAAGGTCTCAGTGACAGGTGCTGAAGTTGCAGTGCTTTGTGGTGAACTTGTGATTGTTGGCAACGTTGAAGTGGCTGGTAATGAGCTTGACCCCACTGCTGAGGAAGTTTCTGAAACTGTGAATGAAGTGGTGCTGACTGTCGGCAAACTTTCAGTAAGGGTTACCTGACTTGAAGAAAGTGGGGCTGAAGTGTGAGTTATTGGAGATGAAGTGACTGGTGATGAAGACGTCTTGAGTGACTCTGAAGTTGCAACCAGTGGTGTTGAAGATGATTTTACTTGTGTCACACTTGTGCTGCCAGGTGTCAAAGTTGCAAGCGTGGAAGTGGTTTGATGCGGAGACGAAGTCTCACTGACTAACGCTGATGTAGTCGGTTGCACTGAAGTTGTCTCTGTTGTTTGCAAGGTCTCAGTGACAGGTGCTGAAGTTGCAGTGCTTTGTGGTGAACTTGTGATTGTTGGCAAAGTTGAAGTGGCTGGTAATGAGCTTGACCCCACTGCTGAGGAAGTTTCTGAAAGTGTGAATGAAGTGGTGCTGACTGTCGGCAAACTTTCAGTCAGGGTTACCTGACTTGAAGAAAGTGGGGCTGAAGTGTGAGTTATTGGAGATGAAGTGACTGGTGATGAAGACGTCTTGAGTGACTCTGAAGTTGCTACCAGTGGTGTTGAAGATGATTTTACTTGTGTCACACTTGTGCTGCCAGGTGTCAAAGTTGCAAGCGTGGAAGTGGTTTGATGCGGAGACGAAGTCTCACTGACTAACGCTGAGTTAGTCGGTTGCACTGAAGTTGTCTCTGTTGTTTGCAAGGTCTCAGTGACAGTGGCTGAAGTTGCAGTGCTTTGTGGTGAACTTGTGATTGTTGGCAAAGTTGAAGTGGCTGGTAATGAGCTTGACCCCACTGCTGAGGAAGTTTCTGAAAGTGTGAATGAAGTGGTGCTGACTGTCGGCAAACTTTCAGTCAGGGTTACCTGACTTGAAGAAAGTGGGGCTGAAGTGTGAGTTATTGGAGATGAAGTGACTGGTGATGAAGACGTCTTGAGTGACTCTGAAGTTGCAACCAGTGGTGTTGAAGATGATTTTACTTGTGTCACACTTGTGCTGCCAGGTGTCAAAGTTGCAAGCGTGGAAGTGGTTTGATGCGGAGACGAAGTCTCACTGACTAACGCTGATGTAGTCGGTTGCACTGAAGTTGTCTCTGTTGTTTGCAAGGTCTCAGTGACAGGTGCTGAAGTTGCAGTGCTTTGTGGTGAACTTGTGATTGTTGGCAGAGTTGAAGTGGCTGGTAATGAGCTTGACCCCACTGCTGAGGAAGTTTCTGAAAGTGTGAATGAAGTGGTGCTGACTGTCGGCAAACTTTCAGTCAGGGTTACCTGACTTGAAGAAAGTGGGGCTGAAGTGTGAGTTATTGGAGATGAAGTGACTGGTGATGAAGACGTCTTGAGTGACTCTGAAGTTGCTACCAGTGGTGTTGAAGATGATTTTACTTGTGTCACACTTGTGCTGCCAGGTGTCAAAGTTGCAAGCGTGGAAGTGGTTTGATGCGGAGACGAAGTCTCACTGACTAACGCTGAGTTAGTCGGTTGCACTGAAGTTGTCTCTGTTGTTTGCAAGGTCTCAGTGACAGTGGCTGAAGTTGCAGTGCTTTGTGGTGAACTTGTGATTGTTGGCAAAGTTGAAGTGGCTGGTAATGAGCTTGACCCCACTGCTGAGGAAGTTTCTGAAACTGTGAATGAAGTGGTGCTGACTGTTGGCAAACTTTCAGTCAGGGTTACCTGACTTGAAGAAAGTGGGGCTGAAGTGTGAGTTATTGGAGATGAAGTGACTGGTGATGAAGACGTCTTGAGTGACTCTGAAGTTGCAACCAGTGGTGTTGAAGATGATTTTACTTGTGTCACACTTGTGCTGCCAGGTGTCAAAGTTGCAAGCGTGGAAGTGGTTTGATGCGGAGACGAAGTCTCACTGACTAACGCTGATGTAGTCGGTTGCACTGAAGTTGTCTCTGTTGTTTGCAAGGTCTCAGTGACAGGTGCTGAAGTTGCAGTGCTTTGTGGTGAACTTGTGATTGTTGGCAGAGTTGAAGTGGCTGGTAATGAGCTTGACCCCACTGCTGAGGAAGTTTCTGAAAGTGTGAATGAAGTGGTGCTGACTGTTGGCAAACTTTCAGTCAGGGTTACCTGACTTGAAGAAAGTGGGGCTGAAGTGTGAGTTATTGGAGATGAAGTGACTGGTGATGAAGACGTCTTGAGTGACTCTGAAGTTGCAACCAGTGGTGTTGAAGATGATTTTACTTGTGTCACACTTGTGCTGCCAGGTGTCAAAGTTGCAAGCGTGGAAGTGGTTTGATGCAGAGACGAAGTCTCACTGACTAACGCTGATGTAGTCGGTTGCACTGAAGTTGTCTCTGTTGTTTGCAAGGTCTCAGTGACAGGTGCTGAAGTTGCAGTGCTTTGTGGTGAACTTGTGATTGTTGGCAAAGTGGAAGTGGCTGGTAATGAGCTTGACCCCACTGCTGAGGAAGTTTCTGAAAGTGTGAATGAAGTGGTGCTGACTGTCGGCAAACTTTCAGTCAGGGTTACCTGACTTGAAGAAAGTGGGGCTGAAGTGTGAGTTATTGGAGATGAAGTGACTGGTGATGAAGACGTCTTGAGTGACTCTGAAGTTGCAACCAGTGGTGTTGAAGATGATTTTACTTGTGTCACACTTGTGCTGCCAGGTGTCAAAGTTGCAAGCGTGGAAGTGGTTTGATGCGGAGACGAAGTCTCACTGACTAACGCTGATGTAGTCGGTTGCACTGAAGTTGTCTCTGTTGTTTGCAAGGTCTCAGTGACAGGTGCTGAAGTTGCAGTGCTTTGTGGTGAACTTGTGATTGTTGGCAGAGTTGAAGTGGCTGGTAATGAGCTTGACCCCACTGCTGAGGAAGTTTCTGAAAGTGTGAATGAAGTGGTGCTGACTGTCGGCAAACTTTCAGTCAGGGTTACCTGACTTGAAGAAAGTGGGGCTGAAGTGTGAGTTATTGGAGATGAAGTGACTGGTGATGAAGACGTCTTGAGTGACTCTGAAGTTGCAACCAGTGGTGTTGAAGATGATTTTACTTGTGTCACACTTGTGCTGCCAGGTGTCAAAGTTGCAAGCGTGGAAGTGGTTTGATGCGGAGACGAAGTCTCACTGACTAACGCTGATGTAGTCGGTTGCACTGAAGTTGTCTCTGTTGTTTGCAAGGTCTCAGTGACAGTGGCTGAAGTTGCAGTGCTTTGTGGTGAACTTGTGATTGTTGGCAAAGTTGAAGTGGCTGGTAATGAGCTTGACCCCACTGCTGAGGAAGTTTCTGAAAGTGTGAATGAAGTGGTGCTGACTGTTGGCAAACTTTCAGTCAGGGTTACCTGACTTGAAGAAAGTGGGGCTGAAGTGTGAGTTATTGGAGATGAAGTGACTGGTGATGAAGACGTCTTGAGTGACTCTGAAGTTGCAACCAGTGGTGTTGAAGATGATTTTACTTGTGTCACACTTGTGCTGCCAGGTGTCAAAGTTGCAAGCGTGGAAGTGGTTTGATGCGGAGACGAAGTCTCACTGACTAACGCTGATGTAGTCGGTTGCACTGAAGTTGTCTCTGTTGTTTGCAAGGTCTCAGTGACAGGTGCTGAAGTTGCAGTGCTTTGTGGTGAACTTGTGATTGTTGGCAAAGTTGAAGTGGCTGGTAATGAGCTTGACCCCACTGCTGAGGAAGTTTCTGAAAGTGTGAATGAAGTGGTGCTGACTGTCGGCAAACTTTCAGTCAGGGTTACCTGACTTGAAGAAAGTGGGGCTGAAGTGTGAGTTATTGGAGATGAAGTGACTGGTGATGAAGACGTCTTGAGTGACTCTGAAGTTGCAACCAGTGGTGTTGAAGATGATTTTACTTGTGTCACACTTGTGCTGCCAGGTGTCAAAGTTGCAAGCGTGGAAGTGGTTTGATGCGGAGACGAAGTCTCACTGACTAACGCTGATGTAGTCGGTTGCACTGAAGTTGTCTCTGTTGTTTGCAAGGTCTCAGTGACAGGTGCTGAAGTTGCAGTGCTTTGTGGTGAACTTGTGATTGTTGGCAAAGTGGAAGTGGCTGGTAATGAGCTTGACCCCACTGCTGAGGAAGTTTCTGAAAGTGTGAATGAAGTGGTGCTGACTGTTGGCAAACTTTCAGTAAGGGTTACCTGACTTGAAGAAAGTGGGGCTGAAGTGTGAGTTATTGGAGATGAAGTGACTGGTGATGAAGATGTCTTGAGTGACTCTGAAGTTGCAACCAGTGGTGTTGAAGATGATTTTACTTGTGTCACACTTGTGCTGCCAGGTGTCAAAGTTGCAAGCGTGGAAGTGGTTTGATGCGGAGACGAAGTCTCACTGACTAACGCTGATGTAGTCGGTTGCACTGAAGTTGTCTCTGTTGTTTGCAAGGTCTCAGTGACAGGTGCTGAAGTTGCAGTGCTTTGTGGTGAACTTGTGATTGTTGGCAAAGTTGAAGTGGCTGGTAATGAGCTTGACCCCACTGCTGAGGAAATTTCTGAAAGTGTGAATGAAGTGGTGCTGACTGTTGGCAAACTTTCAGTCAGGGTTACCTGACTTGAAGAAAGTGGAGCTGAAGTGTGAGTTATTGGAGATGAAGTGACTGGTGATGAAGATGTCTTGAGTGACTCTGAAGTTGCAAGTAGTGGTGTTGAAGATGATTTTACTTGTGTCACACTTGTGCTGCCAGGTGTCAAAGTTGCAAGCGTGGAAGTGGTTTGATGCGGAGACGAAGTCTCACTGACTAACGCTGAGTTAGTCGGTTGCACTGAAGTTGTCTCTGTTGTTTGCAAGGTCTCAGTGACAGGTGCTGAAGTTGCAGTGCTTTGTGGTGAACTTGTGATTGTTGGCAGAGTTGAAGTGGCTGGTAATGAGCTTGACCCCACTGCTGAGGAAGTTTCTGAAAGTGTGAATGAAGTGGTGCTGACTGTTGGCAAACTTTCAGTAAGGGTTACCTGACTTGAAGAAAGTGGGGCTGAAGTGTGAGTTATTGGAGATGAAGTGACTGGTGATGAAGACGTCTTGAGTGACTCTGAAGTTGCAACCAGTGGTGTTGAAGATGATTTTACTTGTGTCACACTTGTGCTGCCAGGTGTCAAAGTTGCAAGCGTGGAAGTGGTTTGATGCGGAGACGAAGTCTCACTGACTAACGCTGATGTAGTCGGTTGCACTGAAGTTGTCTCTGTTGTTTGCAAGGTCTCAGTGCTTACTGGTGACAAATCTTCATTTAGGGTTACCTTGCTTGAAGAAAGTGGAGATAAAGTCAGTTGCAATGAAGTTGAGGTTCCAAATGACTTTGTTGACTGGGTAGATGTTTTAGGTGGTGAACCTCCCATTGTTGTGATGTTTGATTGTGATGATTTTCCATTTGGTGGGGCAGAGGTTATATTATCTGATGAAGATTATTCAGAATATTGGTTAAAGGCGTTGTACTGGAGAATGCAGTATTGCATACTTACATACATACTTATGACAGTTACTTTTTGAATTATTGTTTCTTTCAGTGCAAATGTCCTTGATGGTGTTTCATCATGTGGCATTTTTTTGAGGTTGTCCTGTCTCAAGTTGAGTTTGATTGAAGTTTTAAATATTTTATTGATCCCTGCAAGACTACTGGAAAACCTTGAAAACTCTGATGTAGCTACTCCTTTGTATGTTGTTTTAACAGCTTCATAATACCCCAGCAACTTGTCAGGGTACTATGTCATCAACATTAAAATTTGTCATTACAAGCTGGTAACTGCCCAGCAAACCTAGAAAACCACTGACATCACAGAGTAGCTTATTTATTTTATACCACTGAATCTTCCTAACAACCACAACATCACCTCCCCTCACATTATCTCCATCCTCCAATCATTGCACCAACTAGTCTATGCAGATACACATTTAAGAAAACTATTTCTTCACACCTGTTTGTTCTTCTGCCCTCAGGCAGACGTTGCAAGTCCATCAGAACCAGGACAAACAGGCTCAGAGACAGCTTCTTTCCACAAGCTATCACTACACTGAACACACACACACACACTTACACGTGAATTTTTTCTATTTAACTCATAACTATTTTTTTGATCTAAGAAACACAGGGAATGCAATTTCTATGATTAAATTAAGTAATTAAAGACATTAAATTATCTTAAATACTGTGGTATTGCCCTGTGGTGTTACTACATATGGTATATGTTTGTCACTACATATCTTATCAACAACAATATTAACCAAACAACAGTTATCTGTAAAATTCAGGAATATCATGTCCAGAAACTTAAAGAATTTTAGATCTTGCCTGTTAGGGCTTCAGTATTTATTACCTGTTGTTGTGCTAGTTGTGTTTTGTGCTGTAACTGATGTTGACTCCAACAGTCCTGCAAAATAACAAAAAGTTGTTTTTGTAAGTGCTGAATATTACAGTTCTACACCTTCTCCCTCCTTCTCCTCTGTCCTCCACACCCTCAAAAGCATACACTTAAACAAATACCTGCAAACAGGAGAAGGAATATCAGAGGTTCCATGATCCTCTGTGTCTTTTCCCTGTGAAAGAACAGTACATAAGGAAGTCATTATATAATATTGTAAATTAGTTTTAAAAAACTAATTTCGTCTCAAGATCAATCTACTGGAAATAATCACACGCTACAGTGTTACCTCAAAGCAGCTCCAAGGTAATATCTCAACAGGAATAAATTGGACCTGCTGTCCCCATTGCCCCAGTTTTCCTTGTTTTCCAGTACAATCATTTAATAGAAATACCATTCACTAATGATACAGTAAGTACAAACATGAATTGAGAACCATCCCAAAACTATATACATAGGTGTTGCTCAAGTGGCACATTTAATAATGTAAAACCAGTACAGATTTGATTCACTGATTGATATTAACAACTTCATAATAAAAATCAGAAATGCCCTGTGAAAAAAGTTATAACCAAGTTTATTACAAGTGGCACATCTTTGGAAATAAAGGACCTTTCATGAAGCATCGCAACATTTTCAACTGACCAATGAAGTCATCCTTAAGCTGCTGAGTAGACCATGTGGTTCAAACTTAAGGAGAGTTTTAACCCTCACCACTGTATAAAAGATATATTACTTAAATCCTACTCCCCTTAATCATGGTGCTTATAAATCCTATAGAAATGAATATATTAATTTTATTAGATCTGCAAAAAAGAAATATTTTAGTGATGAATTAAACAGTTGTTCAAACACCATTAAATCCACATGGAAAGTATTAACACAAACAAACTGAGCTCTGTTCGAAACATATTTTGTCAACCATTTATGAGTGACATCCTGAAAACGATATTTATATGACTTCGCCAATAAGATATTGTGATTTACAGTATCAAATGCTTTAGAGAAGTCTGAGAAAATACTACAAACAAATTCATTGTTTTCGAGAGCAGAGCCATATAAGTGGAATAATGTTTTCGAAAATCATACTGGTGATTGTAAAGAATTGTATTGAAATCTAAATGAAGAAGAATCCTGTTGTAGATCATTTTTTCTAGTATTTTTGAAAAACATGGCAAAATAGATCAGGGCCTATAAATGTTAAAACAACATGGATCGTCCACTTTAAACAAGGGACTAACTTTGGCAATATTTAAATTCTCTGGCACAACTCCTGTTTTTAAAGACAGGGAAAAGATATAGGAAAGTGGTTGCAAGATTAACTGTTTCACCTGCTTGACAAGAGATGCTGGAATATTGTCATGGCCAGCTGCAGATGTTTTCAATTGATCAATTATGTCACTTATTTCCTGGATATCGGGGAGCTTGAAAGAAGACATAACAGGAGATGTCCCTTGAATAAAATCCAATGGGTTTACATGACAAGTAGGAATTTTATTTGCTAATTTCTTACCAATATTAACAAAGAAATCATTAAACCGTTATAACCGCTATATCAAATGGATTACTTAAAGAATCTTCCCCATTCAGAAAGACAGAAGGTAATTCTGAGGTATTTTTTTCTCTTTGAAGCAGCTGGTTTAAGGGATGCTATTCTAACAGAGCTGAACTACACTGTGGGGTTCCGCAGAGATCCATTCTTGGACCTCTATTATTTCTTACTTATATAAATGATTTCGCAAATGTTTCAGATCTCTTCTCCTCTATCATGTTTACAGATGACACAACCCTTGTTCTCTCACACTCAGACTTTAGCTCATTGATTGAAAATGCAAATGTTGATTTAGGTGCTTACGTTGCATGGTTTAAAATAAATTATCTCTAAACAGTAAAGTATTGAATTTTATGATTTTTAGTGGCAGAAAATCCTATAATTTGGATTTATCACTCATTACAATTGAGTCCATTGAGATACCCCAGGTATCAACAACAAGATTCCTGGGAATTATCATTGATGAGGGTCTGAGCTGAAGAGAACAAATTGATTGTGTTAGTAGAAAAATAAATAAATCTATTGGTATAATAAGGAAGGTTAGCCATCTTATCACTAGAAATTGTCTTCTTACTCTATTACAGTTTGATTTATCCTCATCTTTCATATTGCAATTTAGTTTGGGGGAGTACATATCCCACTATTTTCCAAAAGATTTTAACCCTTCAGAAACGCTTTGTTCGAAGTGCATCCTGATCTGAGCCATGTACTCCTTCTGCCCCTTTATTTCAGAATCTTCAGATTCTGAAATAAACCCTATGGGCCTCAGGCGTTTTTGGGATATTTTTACTGCCTTCACTTTTAAGCATATATCACAGTCATTTTAAAGGCTACATACACATGCTATATCTTGTTTTTTTTGTTTGTTTTTTTCAGGACAATGTGGGCTATCAAGATTTGCCATCATTCCATGTCCTCCTATGTGCCTGTATTTTATATTAATTTCTATATCAATGAAAAAAACAAATCCGTGTTACTAAATTCTTACATTTTTACATGTATCTCACCATAGCAAGTTGAAAAATGACATATTCTGCCATATATGAAGAGGGGAGACTCTCTGGAATCTGGCAATATAAGAACCATGATGCTGGGACATTCTGTCACTTCACAGCTGTCCAAAACATGTGGTTTGTGCCAGGCGGACATGATTGCCAGTATATTTTCATTATTGCAAGAAATTCCATTGACTCATTCACAAGTCAAAAATGTGTTTTATCTGAAAGAAACATGCAATATTTACATCTGAGATAACAGAAAAATAGTCAACCAAGTGCAATGATGTCCTCCATAGAAAAATAAAATAAAAAAATAAAGCTTCCGAGTACAACGAGCTGCTCAGAGTTACAAACTTCCAAGAATTTTTTCAGAAAAATTACTTTTTCTAAGAAGTTCCCCTGACATTACCAGTGGTAATGATAAAAAATATTTATAAAGCCCTAAGGTGGTCTTAAGGTAAGGCTATCATAGGAGAGGGAGAATGGCTCCCAAGAGGTTTAAAAGTTTCTTAAGCAGAGGAGAAAATGACAGAAGGACAAAGAGGTAAGAAGAATAATACTGTATGATAGTGAGTTAAAGAAATGCAATAGATTAGGTTCTGCAAGGGTAATAGTCTTGGTCGATCTCATCTCAAGCTTACATCTCCTAGCCAATGTGATAACATTATGAGTTGAAAAAATGAACAGTGCAGCAGTGATGATTTGGCTCCATCTCAACCTTCCATTAGCAGAGTGGTCATACTAACAATCACAGCACTTTCACTGTCTCATATTATGACAGGTAATTTCATTTCCACTGGATGTCCACACCTTGAAGGCAAATAAAAGGGCATCTCCTGACTAAGGTGAATGTTTATGTCCTTAAATTACTCAAAGGTTTAACCTAGACCTAAGATAGGACTCCATTCTGGATCTATCTTAGGTTTTCTTGGACTATCACATACCACAGAAACCTGAACATATTTGTCAGTGTTAACGCTCATCTTCCACATCAAGTCATCCCTCCAATCATATCTTCTACTTATTATATATCTTATTAAATCACAGCTGACAGAGGATTATGGTCCTGTTATTTTACTATCTCAAGGAAGCACTAAGATGTACAAAGTTTTATAAAGGTAACAAAAACAAAAGGGACCAGCCGCAACATGGTTGACGTTGTGAACCAAGGATCGATTCACGAGTTTATTTGTTGCTGTTTGCAGAAGACAATGCATAGCTTTTTACTGTCATTCTTATGTTGAAATATTTACCAACACATGGTATAATGTGGCAACTTGAGAAATAAAGTAAAGTAAATACAGCATTAGAGAGCAATGTCAGTATGTGCTGAATATTTACATTTTCTTACCTTAGTGTAGTAAAAATCCAACTCTGCAGCAAAATTGAAAAAAATCCATCAATTGTGTGTTATTTAATGGATTTTACAAGTTGACAAAGCTGCACGGGCAATTGTCCTTCTTCAGAAACAAGCAACAAGTGAAAAGATTATTGTGAGAGATCCTAAGTTTGGATTTTTGTAAACTGGCAGGACTTGTTTTGCTTCATTACAGTGTCCAAAAATATCAGACCAAAATGTCACAAATTCAGATGCACCCATCCCTGAGGCCGATTGTACATTGTGAAGAGAACTTAAAGAGATGCTTTAAACACTATTTTGTGAGTAATGGAAATGCCCTTGGGCCTTTTTCAAGTATTTGTATTTTAGAAAATATTGCTCTGTTGTCATGAACAGCAGACACTAATTTGGTTAAAAGGCATAACTATGCTACAATGACAATATAGGACGATGGAACAAGGAGATACAAATGTAATTTTCTTGGTATTCAAAATGATTCTGCGGTTTGCATCTTGACTAACACGCCTTTTCAGTGTCGCGTGGAGGTCAGGTACGATGCCTGCTGAGTAGCAGACCAGGGTGGTGGTCCCCATTTTCAAAAAATGGGACTGGAGGATGTGTTCCAATTATCGGGGTACCACACTCTTCAGCTTCCCCGCAAAACTTTTTTTTTTTTTTTTAAGATAATTTTTTGGGCCTTTTTGCCTTTAATGGACAGGACAGCTTGAGAGAGAGAGTGGGGGTTTTTACGTGCAGCAAAGGGTTGCAAGCTAGAGTCGAACCTGCGACTGCTGCAGCGAGGCATCGCCTCTGTACATGGGGCGCCGGCAATATCCACTACGCTACCGATGCCCCATCTCTACAAAACTTTTACTCCAGGGTGCTGGAGTTGAGGATCTGACCGACTGTTTATTTATTTATTTAGTTATTTATTTATTTAAAAGATCCCCATTAGCTGACACCTAGGTGGCAAGCTAGTCTTCCTGGGGTCCAAAACAGATAAAAAAACATATATAACATTATCGAAAATGCATGTACATTCATGGATTACATTATTAAAAATTAGCATACAGTAAGTTAGGCAGTTTACATACCATACATACACCAATACATACCATACCAGACTATTTCTCAGCTGTTTATGTAATGTGTTCTTCGATGGTATTGAAAAGACAACTTATTATTTGATTGACGAATATTAAGAGGGCAACTATTCCAATAGTCGATGGCACGATAAATGACTGTCTTCTTTAAAGCATTTGATTTAGGCCGTGGTAATATAATTTGGCCATGATCTGCTGACCTAGTGAAGTGGGAATGAACTTGACTGCATTTGATAATTTGCTTATGTAAAAAGTCTGGTTTGGTGGAGTAAATAGTGTTGCTAAAGAATGTAACTGTGTTTAAAGCAAGCCTTTTCTCTACCATTAACCATGAGAGTTCATGATGCATGCAGTTGATGTTTGTTCTTATGGGGCAATGTAAGACCAATCTGGCGGCTCTGTTTTGGGAAATTTGTAATTTCTTGAGTACACTAACTGACTGTTGATCCTCAGATTCAGGAGAAGCAATGCAGATTCTGTCCTGGCCATGGAACAGTAGATCAGCTCTTTCCCCTTGCAAGGCTGCTGGTGGGTCCGTGAGAGTTTGCCCATCCAGTCTACATGTGTTTTGTGGACTTGGAGAAGGCTTACGACCACATCCCTTGTAGAGTTTTGTGGAGGATACTGCGGGATTATGGGGGACCGGGGTCACTGCTACAAGCCATCCGGTCCCTGTATGACCAAAGTGAGAGTTGCATCTGCATTCTCGGCATAAAGTCAAACATATTCTTGGTGAGTGTTGGCCTCTGCCAGGGTTGTCCCTCGTCACCGATCTTGTATGTGATATTCATGGAGTGAATCTCGAGGCGCAGCCGGGGAGAGGAAGGGGTCCGGAAGTGGGACCTCAGAATTGCAACTCTGCTTTTTGCAGATGATGAGGTCCTGTTGGCTTCATCACACTGTGACCTCCAGCATGCAGTGGGGAGGTTTGCAGCCGAGTGTGAGGTGGTCGGGATGAGAGTAAGCACCTCCAAATCTGAGGCCATGGTTCTCTGCTAGAAACTGGTGGATTGCCCCCTCTAGGTTGGGAGAGGGTTACTGCCTCAAGTGAGGGAGTGAGGGTAGAATGGAGCGTGGGATGGATCGGCGTTTGGGTGAGGCTTTTGCAGTGATGTGGGCTCTGCACTGGACCGTTGTGGTGAAGAGGGAGCTGAGCCGGAAGGCGAACATTTTGATTAACTGGTCCATCTACATCCCAACACGCACCTATGGTCATGAGCTCAGGGTAGACCGAAAGAATGAGATCCTGGATCCAACCAAACAAAATGGGTTTTCTTCTTGGGGTGGGTGGGTTCAACCTTAGAGATAGGGTATGGAGCTTGGACGTCCAGAGGGAGCTTGTAGTGGAGCCGCTGCTCCTTCGCATTGAAGGAGGTCAGTTGAGGTGCTTCGGGCAACTGATCAGGATGCCTCCTGGGTGCCTCCTGTTAAAGATATTGCAGGAACATCCCACTGGTAGGAGGCCCCGGGCTGACACAGAACATGCTGGAGGGATTACATATCTCAGCTGGTCTGGGAACGCCTCGGGGTCCCCCAGGAGGAGCTGGAAAGCATTGCTTTTACATTATCTGATTTAGTCACTGTGTAAACTTCTAATATGCATTTGTTCAGTCTTTTTTTGACATAAAACTAAAAACAAAATGAAGGTAAAAAAAATAAAGATATATAAACATGCATATATGTATGTATGTATATATATATATATATATATATATATATATACGTGTGTGTGTGTGTGTGTGTGTGTGTGTAGAGAGAGAGAGAGAGAGAGAGAGAGAGAGAGAGAGAGAGAGAGAGAGAGAGAGAGAGCAGAGTGAAATGTGGACAGTGTGTACTCTATAGACTGTTATGAACAGCTAGATGGACCCAGTTCCCTCATCTCAAGAAACAAGAGAAAATCACAGATTACCCAAGTACACAACAATGATGGTGACTAGCTTTAAAAAGATGACAAAGTTTTAACTTTGTTGTCACAACCATGGGTGGGTTATGAGACAATGTGCCCCTGGGCACAGACATGGAGGCCCCACCACCTCTCCTATATAGGCGCAAGACACACAAACCTAATTTTAGTTTGGCCTATTTCTGTTGCATCTGTTGGTAGTAGCTATACACGCATCTCTCTGTGATTTCATGTCTTTGAGTTTATTTCATGTCTCTGTCAGCACTGCCTACCTCCTCCTTTTCATTATAAAAAAGTCCCTTTGCCCAGACAGCAACAATTGGCAGCAGAGCCAACTTCACTCAAAGTTACAGGGGCCATAATTATTGTAAATTTAAGTAACAGTAATAACAGTATGTATAAATGTAGGAATGGCAGGAAAATTACATCAGCTGTCCATATCTGAGGCCTTCAAAACTGAACCTCACATAATCAGTTTTGGACCCACAACCGAAATTTCAGCACACAACCCCACATCCTGCCTCACTTATCCACCTATTATCCACCTACTTGCTGCCCGTGTTCAAAAGGAGCAACAGTGCAGCCCTCTTTTCGGGATCAAGACATATCAACATACTACAGCACATGCCCCCAGTGACCCAAGAGGTCAGGCAACTGTATCTTCTATAGTTTCATGTCACAAACTCATTGTCTGAATGATTGTTGCGAAAGCAACTCATGTTGTCCATGACAGGACCTGATTTCTGTTAAACATTGTGTTGTATCAGCAGGAAACTTCATTAAAAGACACATTTTTGAATTATTTATCTTTATTGATGTTTTTAAACAAAACAACAAAAACAAACAAACAACAGAGACAATTAAAAAATAAATTACAACATGTCCTTTACAATACTAAATGGATGTGTTGCAGTTGTTTAAGATCATAAATATTTTGCATACAGAATGAAAGACAAAACAATGCTGTAACTGTCATGTCTTCATACATTGTAGCAAAAATACTTTTAAAAATACAGGGTAAAAATTAAGTACATTTTAAGTACAATTCAATTCACAGTTAAATAAAATGGCAAGACAATATATTTTGAAAAGGTATCTAGGCATTAAATATATATATATCAAAAAAGTTCTCAAGTGCATATGTTTTTTATTTTTGACATATTATCTGTCAGTTGCTTTTGCAAGTGTGTGTCTTGTCTTGCTCCACTTAATCACACTGCAAAAGCCATTTATCCAGTCATCAACGATCTTTGAATCCCGCTATGAATCCGTCAGCATCTGTGCCATAATCAGCAGCGTAAGTGACAAGACTGCCAGTGAGAGCACTGTAGGATGAGGAGGACTACTTGATGTTGATGTGCCTGAAATAATAGTGAAATAGTTGCATTAGCAAGTGAAATCCCCTGTATTTATAACAGATTTCCACTTATTATATGAACATGAAATTTCACTCCATCTACAGTCTGTTCTCGGCAGCCGAGAAAGTTGGGAAAGATCTAATTAAAGCCACAGTGTGCAGGAATTTCTCGCATCTAACGCTGAAATCATATATTGCATTCAAACAGATGGCGCACTCTAGCGCCTCACTGTTTCAAACGCGCATTGCAACAACTGTAGCCTCTGTGTACCAAAAAGCTATGATAACACTGATGAAACCATGTCATCCGATACTACATGGAGTATTCATTCAGGCCCGTACACAGACACACGCGATGCGAGTTGACAAACCCCCTCGTCACCATGCTGGCTGTGTTTACAACGTAGGACTGTTGGGGTGGGTGTAAATTGAAACAAACCAATCACGTCTTGTCGTTTGACAACTGAAAAGTGGCTCAGCCTCACACACCTCATCCCTCTCCTCGCATCACTGCACCGCTAACAGCTGTTGGTGGCCAGTGGCACTACTGCCGCATAACAAAGTCCCACTCTTTGAGCATAATGCAGGATCATGTATAATGCAGCATCACGGGAGACGGAATCCTCGTCGCCAAGAAAGTGCAAAAGGGAATCAAAAAGGCAGCGTGACCGGCGAATTAAAAATTAAAAGGGTCAGCATTGGGGTTGCCTTTCCCAGATGGAGAGAGCTGCTGAAGGGGAAAGGTAATTCAATCACAGGCCAGCGCTAATAGCGGCTAACAGTGGCGCAGTGATGCGAGGAGAGGGATGAGGCTGTTAGCGACTGGCCGCTAACAGCGGCTAACAGCCAACAGTGGCGCTGGCCTGTGATTGCATTACCATTCTCCCTTAGCAGCTCTCTCTACCTGGCCCTCGATGTGGGCCTTCGTTTTTTTAATTCGCCGGTCACGCTGCCTTTTCTATTCCCTTTTGCGCTTTCTTGGCGACAAGGATTCCGTCTCCCATGATGCTGCGTATGCATGATCCTGCATTATGCTCAAAGAGTGGGACTTTGTTTCAAATTTGCCAGGGTACTAGCGAAGCGCCTCTTGCTCCTCTCCTTCGGCTCCTCACTCACGAAGTGCTGGCCTGGCTCTCAGCGAAAAACGCTGAAGGCGGTGCTGTATGTCCCTTGCTGGCGGGTGTATTCTCAAGATGGCGAAACGTAATGGAACCCCACAGACGACTTACCCACACAATGTACAAACAAATCCGAAATTCTCCTTTTACGAGAATAAGTGAGATTATTGGTGGAGGTAATAGTACACCAGTGATGACATATTTATGAATGCAGACATCAATTTTTGCCAATAAACAACTGAAAATGTTACACAATGTCCCTTTAAGTTTCATTACAATCAGTTCATGGCAAAAAAAAAGAGTTAATACATGTTAAAAGTTACATCTTTACCGTTAACGACATATTACCACATAATAACGTAATTTAATTTGAACAGATTCATTAACATTACTTAAGGCAGTTGTATAGTTCATACTAGGGATGTAACGATACCAAAAACTCACGATACGATATTATCACGATAAAGAGTCTACAATACGATATATATCACGATATTTATACAAGGGGAAAAAAAGAAAATTTATTGTTAAAAATAGCTATTTTATTAAAAAATAGTGCATGTACACTGCACAGTATGTTATTTTTTAACTTGGAAGCGCATCATAAACAAATCAACACACAGTTGAACATGTGCTTTCATTTCCCCCCTATTACTGCAAGGCAGGCAGACATTAAAGTGCCATAACAAAGTCATGTCAATTAAAACTACAGTGACAGAATATGAAAATGGAAACATTCAGTATTTTTTAACCTACTCTGAACAAAAGTAGTGTAGTACTGCTACTAGAAAGTCATCTGAATGACATCAAATTATGAGGATAGGAATAATATTAATCAAATGTACAGAACTTGGAACAATCAGACCCTGCAACAACAACAAAATTAACAAATTAGAAATAATGTAAACTCAATAACACACAATCCCTCACTCACAGATACACAGATACACAGAGAGACAGAGAGAGACAGAGACAGAGACCGAGAGAGAGAGAGGTGGGTAGAGATGTGTGTAAAAGAAAACCAAAATAAATAAAGCCCAGCCATTTTCCCTGGAAGAAAAACTCAATAACACACAATCCCTCACTCACAGATACGGGTCAGAGTCAGAGGCTGAGAGGCTGAGCTGCACGAGTCTGCTCTCACCTGCGCACGCAGTTGCATGCAAAGGATTATGGGGAATGTAGTCACACAGTCATATTACCGGCTCTGTAGGAGAACGCAGCAATATAACTACCGTGGCATTTCCACGACAGAGAATTTATTTTATCGCGACACCGGGAATTCGATATATCGTTACATGCCTAGTTCATACTACATCGAGAATAGAATGATATGAACCACTTACAGACAATGACGCTGCCTGGTACAATATTAAGAGATGTAGAGCTGCAGGTAAGTCCAGCACTGAGTTGGGACGTCGCGTTGATGACTGTTGGGAGTGAGGACTTATCTTTGAAGACAAGAGTCATGTCAACAACCACTGATCTCCTCCTACAATGACAGGGAGAAAAAGCAGAACTCTGAAATAGGAACTTAATAAAAGTCAATATCCCAGCAAAAACTAATCAAGTTAGAAGTTTTGCCTTACGTGAATGTGTTGAAAATTGAGCGGTTGAAGGTTGATGGATAGACCTTCTGACAAACTCTGTTGACCTAAAAGAGAATTTAGCTGTTAGTTAAATGTCATTATTGTTATAAGCAGCAATGAGGCAACTTGGCCGAATGGCAAAGCTCAGGGACTTATCCATCTGTTCATGGTAGGTTCAAGCATGGACACCTTTGAGTTTAATGAATTTAACTTAATTTTTTAGTGCTTGTGGATAGGTAAAGACATTGCTGCATTCAACTAGCTATTAACTCTAAAATAGCTAAATAGCTTCTTGTTGGTTTGGTTCTTTTTATACCTTTTATCATATCTTACTGTTTTAGTCCCTCAGTTTTTAGCTCCAGTGTTTCCTCATGGGGGCCTACCACACTGAGAGTTGTTCCTGGTCTCCCGATGGGGGTGCCGTCGTCCTCCTGTCTGCCCGGGTTGGGGTGGTCTCTACGGTGGCGCTCCCTGTGGCCGTGGACCATGGGCCCTCTCAGTGTGGACGGCCCCCAGAGGTGGCTTTTTCCTTGCCTCGGGTCTCGGTGCTTGGCCATGTCTCTTTAGTGATAGCTAATGTGTGTATATTTATGTATCTCTATGTGGGGTGGGAGGGTTGGGTTTTCTCTTTTGTTTTCTGTTTTGGATCTTTGTTGTTTTTAACCTCTGTGAGGCACTTTGTGTTACTGTCATATGAAAAGTGCCATATAAATAAAGTTGATTAGATTTGATTTGCAACTGTTTGTTTTGTTGTATTGACATGATGGGTGACACTTTTAATATCAGAGATGAGTACCTTCTTTTTGCTTTAAGATGTCTCCTATATACAGGACATTGCCTTCTTACCTCTGAAACAGCTGTCGCAGACAAATTCTTATATGCTGTGGAGGAGGAGTTGAAGAGATCTGCTGTAAATGTTTGGTTGAGACTAAACTGAAGACACAGGGTTCCCTCACTGGATGAAGGTGGGTTTGTTGATGCAGTGGTGGTAGCCTCTGCAGCTGAAGTGACTGGGACATCAGTGGAAGCAGCTGCTGTATTGAGAGCAGGTGTAGCAGTGGGAGCAACTGCAGTAGAAGCAGCTGCTGTATTGAGAGCAGGTGTAGCAGTGGGAGCAACTGCAGTAGAAGCAGCTGCTGTATTGAGAGCAGGTGTAGCAGTGGGAGCAACTGCAGTAGAGGCAGCTGCTGTATTGGGAGCAGGTGTAGCAGTGGGAGCAACTGCAGTAGAAGCAGCTGCTGTATTGGGAGCAGGTGTAGCAGTGGGAGCAACTGCAGTAGAGGCAGCTGCTGTATTGAGAGCAGGTGTAGCAGTGGGAGCAACTGCAGTAGAGGCAGCTGCAGAACGGGGAGCAGTGGTTGGAACAACTGTAGTAGGAAGAATTGTGGTTGATGTTGTCGGGGTGCTAACACCTGTAATGATAAAAGACAGTGATAAAATACAATAAGACTGTTACAACAGTTGGGTCACAATGGATTCCATGTAACTAGGAAAACAGCTCTTACTTGTTGCAACAATGGATGATGTATTCAGTGGAAGAGAGAAGTTGGTATTGTTGGAATACTCCTGCAGCAGAGCTGCTTCCACAGAACTTGTTGTTGGCACTGAGCTGGCGTTATTGAATATCAGTTCAGCATCTACCGCAATGGAGCCTCGACTGCAAAGGGAAATATTGTTTGAGTAATTGTTGTCATTTCTATAATTTTTTTAAATTGTTAATTTTGATAACCAAAATTATATCAAACAAATGGAATGTAATTTGCTTTAAAACCGAGGGTCATCTCAAGGATAGAGTCTAAATTTTCCTTACAGTACAAAGTACATTATAAAACAAATATTTCCTGTTCTCAATTATGGTTGGCTCAGCCACGTTCGGAGTAATTTTAAATTTCTCTTTAAACACACTGTTGTGACCGCGTCACAAATTCACTGACAACAGGATAAGTGAGTATAAAAATTGCCAGTGGCAGATAAATATGTGGTTCCAACAGATTGCAAAATAGTGAAAACGTTTTCTTTCTTTCTCTGTACTTTAGGTATACTACAGCCCATGGGGGTAAAGTTCTCTGGCACCATGATGCCACAGCTTTGTAAAGCAGCCAGCACTTTGAACTGCGTCTGTGTGTTGCTTGGCAGGAATTCTGGAAAATGTCACGAAAGAATAACATTGCTTGGTGGAAGTATGATTTTTTTTAATTACTAACTTATTGCATTTTCGTTGCTGTGTGTTTATTTTATAAAACCGTTTTATTAAACCGTTAAATTACTCTGCCACTTCGCTGATCTAGAATCACTGTAAACCATGCCATTTCATGGGTTATTGCTCAATCTTGGTACTGAACACAACAACTGTAAGTAACCCTTCAAATGACTAATGAACAATGCTGAAGCCTTGGCTGAACTTGAGGCAGTTTTGGCCAGTAAGAAAATTGGATTTTGGCGGGCATCTCTGAATCAGTGAGGGGGTAAGAAGGGATCACTTCAAAACTAGAATGCAAAGGAGTGACATAAAATACTTTGAATGTGCACAGGGCATATGAACATTGTACTGAAATAAAATTTTAAGATATTCTATAACTGCAGTAGAACGCAAAGATTAAAACGTAAAAACAAACAAAATAATTAAAAAAAACACGCTTCCGCTGAGCTTTTCAGAATAGTATCTCAGAGTACTTGTGAAATATATTCAACCAGTTGATAAGACAAATCAACCAAATGCTTTTGAAAGTGTGAAAAACAAACAAAGAGCAACACTGTGTACCTCAAACTTTTCACAACAGATTGATTGAAGAGTGCACCATATTCTTTTGTATAGAGTTCATCCAGCTGGAAATTAAAAAAAAAAGTTAACACAAAAATGCAGATCATTTCAAAGTCATCCTGGAAAAGGAAGAAAATAGGAAACTTAATATGTTCAGGACAATGTTAAACATATGAATTAATTCCTGGTGTGGTCATCATAAATATGAAATTAAACTATGATCTTAAGTTAAATTTCTTAAATGACACAGCACTCAATATACTTACAGCTGTAGTTACTCTGTTGGAGAAACTCTTGAATTGTGGTGAGGATTTGTTTAGAAGTTCGTCTGTAAAATTTTCAAAAACTTTGAATCCCAAATTCAACTTTGGCTTCTGTAGTGCTGCAACTGTTGTAATAATTTCCAAAGCTGAACTTTTAGATGTTTGTGCAGCAGATGTTCCAGGCACATGAGAAGTTGATGGAACATCGGTGAAAGCAATGGATGATGTAATCAGACTGACAGATTGTGTTGCATTCATTGGGATTAAAGTTGTCATTATTGCCAGTGGAGATGTCTTGAGTGACTCTGAAGTTGCAAGCAGTGGTGTTGAAGATGATTTTACTTGTGTCACACTTGTGCTGCCAGGTGTCAAAGTTGCAAGCGTGGAAGTGGTTTGATGCGGAGACGAAGTCTCACTGACTAACGCTGATGTAGTCGGTTGCACTGAAGTTGTCTCTGTTGTTTGCAAGGTCTCAGTGACAGTGGCTGAAGTTGCAGTGCTTTGTGGTGAACTTGTGATTGTTGGCAAAGTTGAAGTGGCTGGTAATGAGCTTGACCCCACTGCTGAGGAAGTTTCTGAAAGTGTGAATGAAGTGGTGCTGACTGTTGGCAAACTTTCAGTAAGGGTTGCCTGACGTGAAGAAAGTGGGGCTGAAGTGTGAGTTATTGGAGATGAAGTGACTGGTGATGAAGATGTCTTGAGTGACTCTGAAGTTGCAACCAGTGGTGTTGAAGATGATTTTACTTGTGTCACACTTGTGCTGCCAGGTGTCAAAGTTGCAAGCGTGGAAGTGGTTTGATGTGGAGACGAAGTCTCACTGAGGAACGCTGATGTAGTCGGTTGCACTGAAGTTGTCTCTGTTGTTTGCAAGGTCTCAGTGACAGGTGCTGAAGTTGCAGTGCTTTGTGTTGAACTTGTGATTGTTGGCAAACTTGACGTGGCTGGTAATGAGCTTGACCCCACTGCTGAGGAAGTTTCTGAAAATGTGAATGAAGTGGTGCTGACTGTTGGCAAAATTTCAGTCAGGGTTACCTGACTTGAAGAAAGTGGGGCTGAAGTTTGACTTATTGGTGATGAAGTGACTGGTGATGAAGATGTCTTGAGTGACTCTGAAGTTGCAAGCAGTGGTGTTGAAGATGATTTTACTTGTGTCACACTTGTGCTGCCAGGTGTTAAAGTTGCAAGCGTGGAAGTGGTTTGATGCGGAGACGAAGTCTCACTGACTAACGCTGATGTAGTCGGTTGCACTGAAGTTGTCTCTGTTGTTTGCAAGGTCTCAGTGACAGTGGCTGAAGTTGCAGTGCTTTGTGGTGAACTTGTGATTGTTGGCAAAGTTGAAGTGGCTGGTAATGAGCTTGACCCCACTGCTGAGGAAGTTTCTGAAAGTGTGAATGAAGTGGTGCTGACTGTTGGCAAACTTTCAGTAAGGGTTGCCTGACGTGAAGAAAGTGGGGCTGAAGTGTGAGTTATTGGAGATGAAGTGACTGGTGATGAAGACGTCTTGAGTGACTCTGAAGTTGCAACCAGTGGTGTTGAAGATGATTTTACTTGTGTCACACTTGTGCTGCCAGGTGTCAAAGTTGCATGCGTGGAAGTGGTTTGATGTGGAGACGAAGTCTCACTGAGGAACGCTGATGTAGTCGGTTGCACTGAAGTTGTCTCTGTTGTTTGCAAGGTCTCAGTGACAGGTGCTGAAGTTGCAGTGCTTTGTGGTGAACTTGTGATTGTTGGCAAAGTTGAAGTGGCTGGTAATGAGCTTGACCCCACTGCTGAGGAAGTTTCTGAAAGTGTGAATGAAGTGGTGCTGACTGTTGGCAAACTTTCAGTAAGGGTTACCTGACTTGAAGAAAGTGGGGCTGAAGTGTGAGTTATTGGAGATGAAGTGACTGGTGATGAAGATGTCTTGAGTGACTCTGAAGTTGCAAGCAGTGGTGTTGAAGATGATTTTACTTGTGTCACACTTGTGCTGCCAGGTGTTAAAGTTGCAAGCGTGGAAGTGGTTTGATGCGGAGACGAAGTCTCACTGACTAACGCTGATGTAGTCGGTTGCACTGAAGTTGTCTCTGTTGTTTGCAAGGTCTCAGTGACAGGTGCTGAAGTTGCAGTGCTTTGTGGTGAACTTGTGATTGTTGGCAAAGTTGAAGTGGCTGGTAATGAGCTTGACCCCACTGCTGAGGAAGTTTCTGAAAGTGTGAATGAAGTGGTGCTGACTGTTGGCAAACTTTCAGTAAGGGTTGCCTGACTTGAAGAAAGTGGGGCTGAAGTGTGAGTTATTGGAGATGAAGTGACTGGTGATGAAGATGTCTTGAGTGACTCTGAAGTTGCAACCAGTGGTGTTGAAGATGATTTTACTTGTGTCACACTTGTGCTGCCAGGTGTCAAAGTTGCAAGCGTGGAAGTGGTTTGATGCGGAGACAAAGTCTCACTGACTAACGCTGATGTAGTCGGTTGCACTGAAGTTGTCTCTGTTGTTTGCAAGGTCTCAGTGACAGGTGCTGAAGTTGCAGTGCTTTGTGGTGAACTTGTGATTGTTGGCAAAGTTGAAGTGGCTGGTAATGAGCTTGACCCCACTGCTGAGGAAGTTTCTGAAAGTGTGAATGAAGTGGTGCTGACTGTTGGCAAACTTTCAGTAAGGGTTACCTGACTTGAAGAAAGTGGGGCTGAAGTGTGAGTTATTGGAGATGAAGTGACTGGTGATGAAGACGTCTTGAGTGACTCTGAAGTTCCGACCAGTGGTGTTGAAGATGATTTTACTTGTGTCACACTTGTGCTGCCAGGTGTCAAAGTTGCATGCGTGGAAGTGGTTTGATGCGGAGACGAAGTCTCACTGACTAACGCTGATGTAGTCGGTTGCACTGAAGTTGTCTCTGTTGTTTGCAAGGTCTCAGTGACAGGTGCTGAAGTTGCAGTGCTTTGTGGTGAACTTGTGATTGTTGGCAAAGTTGAAGTGGCTGGTAATGAGCTTGACCCCACTGCTGAGGAAGTTTCTGAAAGTGTGAATGAAGTGGTGCTGACTGTTGGCAAACTTTCAGTAAGGGTTGCCTGACTTGAAGAAAGTGGGGCTGAAGTGTGAGTTATTGGAGATGAAGTGACTGGTGATGAAGATGTCTTGAGTGACTCTGAAGTTGCAACCAGTGGTGTTGAAGATGATTTTACTTGTGTCACACTTGTGCTGCCAGGTGTCAAAGTTGCAAGCGTGGAAGTGGTTTGATGCGGAGACAAAGTCTCACTGACTAACGCTGATGTAGTCGGTTGCACTGAAGTTGTCTCTGTTGTTTGCAAGGTCTCAGTGACAGGTGCTGAAGTTGCAGTGCTTTGTGGTGAACTTGTGATTGTTGGCAAAGTTGAAGTGGCTGGTAATGAGCTTGACCCCACTGCTGAGGAAGTTTCTGAAAGTGTGAATGAAGTGGTGCTGACTGTTGGCAAACTTTCAGTAAGGGTTACCTGACTTGAAGAAAGTGGGGCTGAAGTGTGAGTTATTGGAGATGAAGTGACTGGTGATGAAGACGTCTTGAGTGACTCTGAAGTTCCGACCAGTGGTGTTGAAGATGATTTTACTTGTGTCACACTTGTGCTGCCAGGTGTCAAAGTTGCAAGCGTGGAAGTGGTTTGATGCGGAGACGAAGTCTCACTGACTAACGCTGATGTAGTCGGTTGCACTGAAGTTGTCTCTGTTGTTTGCAAGGTCTCAGTGACAGGTGCTGAAGTTGCAGTGCTTTGTGGTGAACTTGTGATTGTTGGCAAAGTTGAAGTGGCTGGTAATGAGCTTGACCCCACTGCTGAGGAAGTTTCTGAAAGTGTGAATGAAGTGGTGCTGACTGTTGGCAAACTTTCAGTAAGGGTTACCTGACTTGAAGAAAGTAAGGGTGAAGTTTGCGTTATTAGAGATGAAGTGACTGGTGATGAAGATGTCTTGAGTGACTCTGAAGTTCCGACCAGTGGTGTTGAAGATGATTTTACTTGTGTCACACTTGTGCTGCCAGGTGTCAAAGTTGCAAGCGTGGAAGTGGTTTGATGCGGAGACGAAGTCTCACTGACTAACGCTGATGTAGTCGGTTGCACTGAAGTTGTCTCTGTTGTTTGCAAGGTCTCAGTGACAGGTGCTGAAGTTGCAGTGCTTTGTGGTGAACTTGTGATTGTTGGCAAAGTTGAAGTGGCTGGTAATGAGCTTGACCCCACTGCTGAGGAAGTTTCTGAAAGTGTGAATGAAGTGGTGCTGACTGTTGGCAAACTTTCAGTCAGGGTTACCTGACTTGAAGAAAGTAGGGCTGAAGTTTGAGTTATTGGAGATGAAGTGACTGGTGATGAAGACGTCTTGAGTGACTCTGAAGTTGCAACCAGTGGTGTTGAAGATGATTTTACTTGTGTCACACTTGTGCTGCCAGGTGTCAAAGTTGCAAGCGTGGAAGTGGTTTGATGCGGAGACAAAGTCTCACTGACTAACGTTGATGTAGTCGGTTGCACTGAAGTTGTCTCTGTTGTTTGCAAGGTCTCAGTGACAGGTGCTGAAGTTGCAGTGCTTTGTGGTGAACTTGTGATTGTTGGCAAAGTTGAAGTGGCTGGTAATGAGCTTGACCCCACTGCTGAGGAAGTTTCTGAAAGTGTGAATGAAGTGGTGCTGACTGTTGGCAAACTTTCAGTCAGGGTTACCTGACTTGAAGAAAGTGGGGCTGAAGTGTGAGTTATTGGAGATGAAGTGACTGGTGATGAAGACGTCTTGAGTGACTCTGAAGTTGCAACCAGTGGTGTTGAAGATGATTTTACTTGTGTCACACTTGTGCTGCCAGGTGTCAAAGTTGCAAGCGTGGAAGTGGTTTGATGCGGAGACGAAGTCTCACTGACTAACACTGATGTAGTCGGTTGCACTGAAGTTGTCTCTGTTGTTTGCAAGGTCTCAGTGACAGTGGCTGAAGTTGCAGTGCTTTGTGGTGAACTTGTGATTGTTGGCAAAGTTGAAGTGGCTGGTAATGAGCTTGACCCCACTGCTGAGGAAGTTTCTGAAAGTGTGTATGAAGTGGTGCTGACTGTTGGCAAACTTTCAGTCAGGGTTACCTGACTTGAAGAAAGTAGGGCTGAAGTTTGAGTTATTGGAGATGAAGTGACTGGTGATGAAGACGTCTTGAGTGACTCTGAAGTTGCAACCAGTGGTGTTGAAGATGATTTTACTTGTGTCACACTTGTGCTGCCAGGTGTCAAAGTTGCATGCGTGGAAGTGGTTTGATGTGGAGACGAAGTCTCACTGAGGAACGCTGATGTAGTCGGTTGCACTGAAGTTGTCTCTGTTGTTTGCAAGGTCTCAGTGACAGGTGCTGAAGTTGCAGTGCTTTGTGGTGAACTTGTGATTGTTGGCAAAGTTGAAGTGGCTGGTAATGAGCTTGACCCCACTGCTGAGGAAGTTTCTGAAAGTGTGAATGAAGTGGTGCTGACTGTTGGCAAACTTTCAGTAAGGGTTGCCTGACTTGAAGAAAGTGGGGCTGAAGTGTGAGTTATTGGAGATGAAGTGACTGGTGATGAAGATGTCTTGAGTGACTCTGAAGTTGCAACCAGTGGTGTTGAAGATGATTTTACTTGTGTCACACTTGTGCTGCCAGGTGTCAAAGTTGCAAGCGTGGAAGTGGTTTGATGCGGAGACGAAGTCTCACTGACTAACGCTGATGTAGTCGGTTGCACTGAAGTTGTCTCTGTTGTTTGCAAGGTCTCAGTGACAGTGGCTGAAGTTGCAGTGCTTTGTGGTGAACTTGTGATTGTTGGCAAAGTTGAAGTGGCTGGTAATGAGCTTGACCCCACTGCTGAGGAAGTTTCTGAAAGTGTGAATGAAGTGGTGCTGACTGTTGGCAAACTTTCAGTCAGGGTTACCTGACTTGAAGAAAGTGGGGCTGAAGTTTGAGTTATTGGAGATGAAGTGACTGGTGATGAAGACGTCTTGAGTGACTCTGAAGTTGCAACCAGTGGTGTTGAAGATGATTTTACTTGTGTCACACTTGTGCTGCCAGGTGTCAAAGTTGCAAGCGTGGAAGTGGTTTGATGCGGAGACGAAGTCTCACTGACTAACGCTGATGTAGTCGGTTGCACTGAAGTTGTCTCTGTTGTTTGCAAGGTCTCAGTGACAGTGGCTGAAGTTGCAGTGCTTTGTGGTGAACTTGTGATTGTTGGCAAAGTTGAAGTGGCTGGTAATGAGCTTGACCCCACTGCTGAGGAAGTTTCTGAAAGTGTGTATGAAGTGGTGCTGACTGTTGGCAAACTTTCAGTCAGGGTTACCTGACTTGAAGAAAGTAGGGCTGAAGTTTGAGTTATTGGAGATGAAGTGACTGGTGATGAAGACGTCTTGAGTGACTCTGAAGTTGCAACCAGTGGTGTTGAAGATGATTTTACTTGTGTCACACTTGTGCTGCCAGGTGTCAAAGTTGCATGCGTGGAAGTGGTTTGATGTGGAGACGAAGTCTCACTGAGGAACGCTGATGTAGTCGGTTGCACTGAAGTTGTCTCTGTTGTTTGCAAGGTCTCAGTGACAGGTGCTGAAGTTGCAGTGCTTTGTGGTGAACTTGTGATTGTTGGCAAAGTTGAAGTGGCTGGTAATGAGCTTGACCCCACTGCTGAGGAAGTTTCTGAAAGTGTGAATGAAGTGGTGCTGACTGTTGGCAAACTTTCAGTAAGGGTTGCCTGACTTGAAGAAAGTGGGGCTGAAGTGTGAGTTATTGGAGATGAAGTGACTGGTGATGAAGATGTCTTGAGTGACTCTGAAGTTGCAACCAGTGGTGTTGAAGATGATTTTACTTGTGTCACACTTGTGCTGCCAGGTGTCAAAGTTGCAAGCGTGGAAGTGGTTTGATGCGGAGACGAAGTCTCACTGACTAACGCTGATGTAGTCGGTTGCACTGAAGTTGTCTCTGTTGTTTGCAAGGTCTCAGTGACAGGTGCTGAAGTTGCAGTGCTTTGTGGTGAACTTGTGATTGTTGGCAAAGTTGAAGTGGCTGGTAATGAGCTTGACCCCACTGCTGAGGAAGTTTCTGAAAGTGTGAATGAAGTGGTGCTGACTGTTGGCAAACTTTCAGTAAGGGTTACCTGACTTGAAGAAAGTGGGGCTGAAGTGTGAGTTATTGGAGATGAAGTGACTGGTGATGAAGACGTCTTGAGTGACTCTGAAGTTGTTACCAGTGGTGTTGAAGATGATTTTACTTGTGTCACACTTGTGCTGCCAGGTGTCAAAGTTGCAAGCGTGGAAGTGGTTTGATGTGGAGACGAAGTCTCACTGAGGAACGCTGATGTAGTCGGTTGCACTGACGTTGTCTCTGTTGTTTGCAAGGTCTCAGTGACAGGTGCTGAAGTTGCAGTGCTTTGTGGTGAACTTGTGATTGTTGGCAAAGTTGAAGTGGCTGGTAATGAGCTTGACCCCACTGCTGAGGAAGTTTCTGAAAGTGTGAATGAAGTGGTGCTGACTGTTGGCAAACTTTCAGTAAGGGTTACCTGACTTGAAGAAAGTAAGGGTGAAGTTTGCGTTATTAGAGATGAAGTGACTGGTGATGAAGATGTCTTGAGTGACTCTGAAGTTCCGACCAGTGGTGTTGAAGATGATTTTACTTGTGTCACACTTGTGCTGCCAGGTGTCAAAGTTGCAAGCGTGGAAGTGGTTTGATGCGGAGACGAAGTCTCACTGACTAACGCTGATGTAGTCGGTTGCACTGAAGTTGTCTCTGTTGTTTGCAAGGTCTCAGTGACAGGTGCTGAAGTTGCAGTGCTTTGTGGTGAACTTGTGATTGTTGAGAAAGTTGAAGTGGCTGGTAATGAGCTTGACCCCACTGCTGAGGAAGTTTCTGAAAGTGTGAATGAAGTGGTGCTGACTGTTGGCAAACTTTTAGTAAGGGTTACCTGACTTGAAGAAAGTGGGGCTGAAGTGTGAGTTATTGGAGATGAAGTGACTGGTGATGAAGACGTCTTGAGTGACTCTGAAGTTCCGACCAGTGGTGTTGAAGATGATTTTACTTGTGTCACACTTGTGCTGCCAGGTGTCAAAGTTGCAAGCGTGGAAGTGGTTTGATGTGGAGACGAAGTCTCACTGAGGAACGCTGATGTAGTCGGTTGCACTGACGTTGTCTCTGTTGTTTGCAAGGTCTCAGTGACAGGTGCTGAAGTTGCAGTGCTTTGTGGTGAACTTGTGATTGTTGGCAAAGTTGAAGTGGCTGGTAATGAGCTTGACCCCACTGCTGAGGAAGTTTCTGAAAGTGTGAATGAAGTGGTGCTGACTGTTGGCAAACTTTCAGTAAGGGTTGCCTGACTTGAAGAAAGTAAGGGTGAAGTTTGCGTTATTAGAGATGAAGTGACTGGTGATGAAGATGTCTTGAGTGACTCTGAAGTTCCGACCAGTGGTGTTGAAGATGATTTTACTTGTGTCACACTTGTGCTGCCAGGTGTTAAAGTTGCAAGCGTGGAAGTGGTTTGATGCGGAGACGAAGTCTCACTGACTAACGCTGATGTAGTCGGTTGCACTGAAGTTGTCTCTGTTGTTTGCAAGGTCTCAGTGACAGGTGCTGAAGTTGCAGTGCTTTGTGGTGAACTTGTGATTGTTGGCAAAGTTGAAGTGGCTGGTAATGAGCTTGACCCCACTGCTGAGGAAGTTTCTGAAAGTGTGAATGAAGTGGTGCTGACTGTTGGCAAACTTTCAGTCAGGGTTACCTGACTTGAAGAAAGTGGGGCTGAAGTGTGAGTTATTGGAGATGAAGTGACTGGTGATGAAGACGTCTTGAGTGACTCTGAAGTTGCAACCAGTGGTGTTGAAGATGATTTTACTTGTGTCACACTTGTGCTGCCAGGTGTCAAAGTTGCAAGCGTGGAAGTGGTTTGATGCGGAGACGAAGTCTCACTGACTAACGCTGATGTAGTCGGTTGCACTGAAGTTGTCTCTGTTGTTTGCAAGGTCTCAGTGACAGTGGCTGAAGTTGCAGTGCTTTGTGGTGAACTTGTGATTGTTGGCAAAGTTGAAGTGGCTGGTAATGAGCTTGACCCCACTGCTGAGGAAGTTTCTGAAAGTGTGTATGAAGTGGTGCTGACTGTTGGCAAACTTTCAGTCAGGGTTACCTGACTTGAAGAAAGTAGGGCTGAAGTTTGAGTTATTGGAGATGAAGTGACTGGTGATGAAGACGTCTTGAGTGACTCTGAAGTTGCAACCAGTGGTGTTGAAGATGATTTTACTTGTGTCACACTTGTGCTGCCAGGTGTCAAAGTTGCATGCGTGGAAGTGGTTTGATGTGGAGACGAAGTCTCACTGAGGAACGCTGATGTAGTCGGTTGCACTGAAGTTGTCTCTGTTGTTTGCAAGGTCTCAGTGACAGGTGCTGAAGTTGCTGTGCTTTGTGGTGAACTTGTGATTGTTGGCAAAGTTGAAGTGGCTGGTAATGAACTTGACCCCACTGCTGAGGAAGTTTCTGAAAGTGTGAATGAAGTGGTGCTGACTGTTGGCAAACTTTCAGTAAGGGTTGCCTGACTTGAAGAAAGTGGGGCTGAAGTGTGAGTTATTGGAGATGAAGTGACTGGTGATGAAGATGTCTTGAGTGACTCTGAAGTTGCAACCAGTGGTGTTGAAGATGATTTTACTTGTGTCACACTTGTGCTGCCAGGTGTCAAAGTTGCAAGCGTGGAAGTGGTTTGATGCGGAGACGAAGTCTCACTGACTAACGCTGATGTAGTCGGTTGCACTGAAGTTGTCTCTGTTGTTTGCAAGGTCTCAGTGACAGTGGCTGAAGTTGCAGTGCTTTGTGGTGAACTTGTGATTGTTGGCAAAGTTGAAGTGGCTGGTAATGAGCTTGACCCCACTGCTGAGGAAGTTTCTGAAAGTGTGAATGAAGTGGTGCTGACTGTTGGCAAACTTTCAGTCAGGGTTACCTGACTTGAAGAAAGTGGGGCTGAAGTGTGAGTTATTGGAGATGAAGTGACTGGTGATGAAGACGTCTTGAGTGACTCTGAAGTTGCAACCAGTGGTGTTGAAGATGATTTTACTTGTGTCACACTTGTGCTGCCAGGTGTCAAAGTTGCAAGCGTGGAAGTGGTTTGATGCGGAGACGAAGTCTCACTGACTAACGCTGATGTAGTCGGTTGCACTGAAGTTGTCTCTGTTGTTTGCAAGGTCTCAGTGACAGTGGCTGAAGTTGCAGTGCTTTGTGGTGAACTTGTGATTGTTGGCAAAGTTGAAGTGGCTGGTAATGAGCTTGACCCCACTGCTGAGGAAGTTTCTGAAAGTGTGTATGAAGTGGTGCTGACTGTTGGCAAACTTTCAGTCAGGGTTACCTGACTTGAAGAAAGTAGGGCTGAAGTTTGAGTTATTGGAGATGAAGTGACTGGTGATGAAGACGTCTTGAGTGACTCTGAAGTTGCAACCAGTGGTGTTGAAGATGATTTTACTTGTGTCACACTTGTGCTGCCAGGTGTCAAAGTTGCATGCGTGGAAGTGGTTTGATGTGGAGACGAAGTCTCACTGAGGAACGCTGATGTAGTCGGTTGCACTGAAGTTGTCTCTGTTGTTTGCAAGGTCTCAGTGACAGGTGCTGAAGTTGCAGTGCTTTGTGGTGAACTTGTGATTGTTGGCAAAGTTGAAGTGGCTGGTAATGAGCTTGACCCCACTGCTGAGGAAGTTTCTGAAAGTGTGAATGAAGTGGTGCTGACTGTTGGCAAACTTTCAGTAAGGGTTGCCTGACTTGAAGAAAGTGGGGCTGAAGTGTGAGTTATTGGAGATGAAGTGACTGGTGATGAAGATGTCTTGAGTGACTCTGAAGTTGCAACCAGTGGTGTTGAAGATGATTTTACTTGTGTCACACTTGTGCTGCCAGGTGTCAAAGTTGCAAGCGTGGAAGTGGTTTGATGCGGAGACGAAGTCTCACTGACTAACGCTGATGTAGTCGGTTGCACTGAAGTTGTCTCTGTTGTTTGCAAGGTCTCAGTGACAGGTGCTGAAGTTGCAGTGCTTTGTGGTGAACTTATGATTGTTGGCAAAGTTGAAGTGGCTGGTAATGAGCTTGACCCCACTGCTGAGGAAGTTTCTGAAAGTGTGAATGAAGTGGTGCTGACTGTTGGCAAACTTTCAGTAAGGGTTACCTGACTTGAAGAAAGTGGGGATGAAGTGTGAGTTATTGGAGATGAAGTGACTGGTGATGAAGATGTCTTGAGTGACTCTGAAGTTGCAAGCAGTGGTGTTGAAGATGATTTTACTTGTGTCACACTTGTGCTGCCAGGTGTTAAAGTTGCAAGCGTGGAAGTGGTTTGATGCGGAGACGAAGTCTCACTGACTAACGCTGATGTAGTCGGTTGCACTGAAGTTGTCTCTGTTGTTTGCAAGGTCTCAGTGACAGGTGCTGAAGTTGCAGTGCTTTGTGGTGAACTTGTGATTGTTGGCAAAGTTGAAGTGGCTGGTAATGAGCTTGACCCCACTGCTGAGGAAGTTTCTGAAAGTGTGAATGAAGTGGTGCTGACTGTTGGCAAACTTTTAGTAAGGGTTACCTGACTTGAAGAAAGTGGGGCTGAAGTGTGAGTTATTGGAGATGAAGTGACTGGTGATGAAGACGTCTTGAGTGACTCTGAAGTTCCGACCAGTGGTGTTGAAGATGATTTTACTTGTGTCACACTTGTGCTGCCAGGTGTCAAAGTTGCAAGCGTGGAAGTGGTTTGATGTGGAGACGAAGTCTCACTGAGGAACGCTGATGTAGTCGGTTGCACTGACGTTGTCTCTGTTGTTTGCAAGGTCTCAGTGACAGGTGCTGAAGTTGCAGTGCTTTGTGGTGAACTTGTGATTGTTGGCAAAGTTGAAGTGGCTGGTAATGAGCTTGACCCCACTGCTGAGGAAGTTTCTGAAAGTGTGAATGAAGTGGTGCTGACTGTTGGCAAACTTTCAGTAAGGGTTGCCTGACTTGAAGAAAGTAAGGGTGAAGTTTGCGTTATTAGAGATGAAGTGACTGGTGATGAAGATGTCTTGAGTGACTCTGAAGTTCCGACCAGTGGTGTTGAAGATGATTTTACTTGTGTCACACTTGTGCTGCCAGGTGTCAAAGTTGCAAGCGTGGAAGTGGTTTGATGCGGAGACGAAGTCTCACTGACTAACGCTGATGTAGTCGGTTGCACTGAAGTTGTCTCTGTTGTTTGCAAGGTCTCAGTGACAGGTGCTGAAGTTGCAGTGCTTTGTGGTGAACTTGTGATTGTTGGCAAAGTTGAAGTGGCTGGTAATGAGCTTGACCCCACTGCTGAGGAAGTTTCTGAAAGTGTGAATGAAGTGGTGCTGACTGTTGGCAAACTTTCAGTCAGGGTTACCTGACTTGAAGAAAGTGGGGCTGAAGTGTGAGTTATTGGAGATGAAGTGACTGGTGATGAAGACGTCTTGAGTGACTCTGAAGTTGCAACCAGTGGTGTTGAAGATGATTTTACTTGTGTCACACTTGTGCTGCCAGGTGTCAAAGTTGCATGCGTGGAAGTGGTTTGATGTGGAGACGAAGTCTCACTGAGGAACGCTGATGTAGTCGGTTGCACTGAAGTTGTCTCTGTTGTTTGCAAGGTCTCAGTGACAGGTGCTGAAGTTGCAGTGCTTTGTGGTGAACTTGTGATTGTTGGCAAAGTTGAAGTGGCTGGTAATGAGCTTGACCCCACTGCTGAGGAAGTTTCTGAAAGTGTGAATGAAGTGGTGCTGACTGTTGGCAAACTTTCAGTAAGGGTTGCCTGACTTGAAGAAAGTGGGGCTGAAGTGTGAGTTATTGGAGATGAAGTGACTGGTGATGAAGATGTCTTGAGTGACTCTGAAGTTGCAACCAGTGGTGTTGAAGATGATTTTACTTGTGTCACACTTGTGCTGCCAGGTGTCAAAGTTGCAAGCGTGGAAGTGGTTTGATGCGGAGACGAAGTCTCACTGACTAACGCTGATGTAGTCGGTTGCACTGAAGTTGTCTCTGTTGTTTGCAAGGTCTCAGTGACAGTGGCTGAAGTTGCAGTGCTTTGTGGTGAACTTGTGATTGTTGGCAAAGTTGAAGTGGCTGGTAATGAGCTTGACCCCACTGCTGAGGAAGTTTCTGAAAGTGTGAATGAAGTGGTGCTGACTGTTGGCAAACTTTCAGTCAGGGTTACCTGACTTGAAGAAAGTGGGGCTGAAGTTTGAGTTATTGGAGATGAAGTGACTGGTGATGAAGACGTCTTGAGTGACTCTGAAGTTGCAACCAGTGGTGTTGAAGATGATTTTACTTGTGTCACACTTGTGCTGCCAGGTGTCAAAGTTGCAAGCGTGGAAGTGGTTTGATGCGGAGACGAAGTCTCACTGACTAACGCTGATGTAGTCGGTTGCACTGAAGTTGTCTCTGTTGTTTGCAAGGTCTCAGTGACAGTGGCTGAAGTTGCAGTGCTTTGTGGTGAACTTGTGATTGTTGGCAAAGTTGAAGTGGCTGGTAATGAGCTTGACCCCACTGCTGAGGAAGTTTCTGAAAGTGTGTATGAAGTGGTGCTGACTGTTGGCAAACTTTCAGTCAGGGTTACCTGACTTGAAGAAAGTAGGGCTGAAGTTTGAGTTATTGGAGATGAAGTGACTGGTGATGAAGACGTCTTGAGTGACTCTGAAGTTGCAACCAGTGGTGTTGAAGATGATTTTACTTGTGTCACACTTGTGCTGCCAGGTGTCAAAGTTGCATGCGTGGAAGTGGTTTGATGTGGAGACGAAGTCTCACTGAGGAACGCTGATGTAGTCGGTTGCACTGAAGTTGTCTCTGTTGTTTGCAAGGTCTCAGTGACAGGTGCTGAAGTTGCAGTGCTTTGTGGTGAACTTGTGATTGTTGGCAAAGTTGAAGTGGCTGGTAATGAGCTTGACCCCACTGCTGAGGAAGTTTCTGAAAGTGTGAATGAAGTGGTGCTGACTGTTGGCAAACTTTCAGTAAGGGTTGCCTGACTTGAAGAAAGTGGGGCTGAAGTGTGAGTTATTGGAGATGAAGTGACTGGTGATGAAGATGTCTTGAGTGACTCTGAAGTTGCAACCAGTGGTGTTGAAGATGATTTTACTTGTGTCACACTTGTGCTGCCAGGTGTCAAAGTTGCAAGCGTGGAAGTGGTTTGATGCGGAGACGAAGTCTCACTGACTAACGCTGATGTAGTCGGTTGCACTGAAGTTGTCTCTGTTGTTTGCAAGGTCTCAGTGACAGGTGCTGAAGTTGCAGTGCTTTGTGGTGAACTTGTGATTGTTGGCAAAGTTGAAGTGGCTGGTAATGAGCTTGACCCCACTGCTGAGGAAGTTTCTGAAAGTGTGAATGAAGTGGTGCTGACTGTTGGCAAACTTTCAGTAAGGGTTACCTGACTTGAAGAAAGTGGGGATGAAGTGTGAGTTATTGGAGATGAAGTGACTGGTGATGAAGATGTCTTGAGTGACTCTGAAGTTGCAAGCAGTGGTGTTGAAGATGATTTTACTTGTGTCACACTTGTGCTGCCAGGTGTTAAAGTTGCAAGCGTGGAAGTGGTTTGATGCGGAGACGAAGTCTCACTGACTAACGCTGATGTAGTCGGTTGCACTGAAGTTGTCTCTGTTGTTTGCAAGGTCTCAGTGACAGGTGCTGAAGTTGCAGTGCTTTGTGGTGAACTTGTGATTGTTGGCAAAGTTGAAGTGGCTGGTAATGAGCTTGACCCCACTGCTGAGGAAGTTTCTGAAAGTGTGAATGAAGTGGTGCTGACTGTTGGCAAACTTTCAGTAAGGGTTGCCTGACTTGAAGAAAGTGGGGCTGAAGTGTGAGTTATTGGAGATGAAGTGACTGGTGATGAAGATGTCTTGAGTGACTCTGAAGTTGCAACCAGTGGTGTTGAAGATGATTTTACTTGTGTCACACTTGTGCTGCCAGGTGTCAAAGTTGCAAGCGTGGAAGTGGTTTGATGCGGAGACGAAGTCTCACTGACTAACGCTGATGTAGTCGGTTGCACTGAAGTTGTCTCTGTTGTTTGCAAGGTCTCAGTGACAGGTGCTGAAGTTGCAGTGCTTTGTGGTGAACTTGTGATTGTTGGCAAAGTTGAAGTGGCTGGTAATGAGCTTGACCCCACTGCTGAGGAAGTTTCTGAAAGTGTGAATGAAGTGGTGCTGACTGTTGGCAAACTTTTAGTAAGGGTTACCTGACTTGAAGAAAGTGGGGCTGAAGTGTGAGTTATTGGAGATGAAGTGACTGGTGATGAAGACGTCTTGAGTGACTCTGAAGTTCCGACCAGTGGTGTTGAAGATGATTTTACTTGTGTCACACTTGTGCTGCCAGGTGTCAAAGTTGCAAGCGTGGAAGTGGTTTGATGTGGAGACGAAGTCTCACTGACTAACGCTGATGTAGTCGGTTGCACTGACGTTGTCTCTGTTGTTTGCAAGGTCTCAGTGACAGGTGCTGAAGTTGCAGTGCTTTGTGGTGAACTTGTGATTGTTGGCAAAGTTGAAGTGGCTGGTAATGAGCTTGACCCCACTGCTGAGGAAGTTTCTGAAAGTGTGAATGAAGTGGTGCTGACTGTTGGCAAACTTTCAGTAAGGGTTGCCTGACTTGAAGAAAGTAAGGGTGAAGTTTGCGTTATTAGAGATGAAGTGACTGGTGATGAAGATGTCTTGAGTGACTCTGAAGTTCCGACCAGTGGTGTTGAAGATGATTTTACTTGTGTCACACTTGTGCTGCCAGGTGTCAAAGTTGCAAGCGTGGAAGTGGTTTCATGCGGAGACGAAGTCTCACTGACTAACGCTGATGTAGTCGGTTGCACTGAAGTTGTCTCTGTTGTTTGCAAGGTCTCAGTGACAGGTGCTGAAGTTGCAGTGCTTTGTGGTGAACTTGTGATTGTTGGCAAAGTTGAAGTGGCTGGTAATGAGCTTGACCCCACTGCTGAGGAAGTTTCTGAAAGTGTGTATGAAGTGGTGCTGACTGTTGGCAAACTTTCAGTCAGGGTTACCTGACTTGAAGAAAGTGGGGCTGAAGTGTGAGTTATTGGAGATGAAGTGACTGGTGATGAAGATGTCTTGAGTGACTCTGAAGTTGCAACCAGTGGTGTTGAAGATGATTTTACTTGTGTCACACTTGTGCTGCCAGGTGTCAAAGTTGCAAGCGTGGAAGTGGTTTGATGCGGAGACGAAGTCTCACTGACTAACGCTGATGTAGTCGGTTGCACTGAAGTTGTCTCTGTTGTTTGCAAGGTCTCAGTGACAGGTGCTGAAGTTGCAGTGCTTTGTGGTGAACTTGTGATTGTTGGCAAAGTTGAAGTGGCTGGTAATGAGCTTGACCCCACTGCTGAGGAAGTTTCTGAAAGTGTGAATGAAGTGGTGCTGACTGTTGGCAAACTTTCAGTCAGGGTTACCTGACTTGAAGAAAGTGGGGCTGAAGTGTGAGTTATTGGAGATGAAGTGACTGGTGATGAAGACGTCTTGAGTGACTCTGAAGTTGCAACCAGTGGTGTTGAAGATGATTTTACTTGTGTCACACTTGTGCTGCCAGGTGTCAAAGTTGCAAGCGTGGAAGTGGTTTGATGCGGAGACGAAGTCTCACTGACTAACGCTGATGTAGTCGGTTGCACTGAAGTTGTCTCTGTTGTTTGCAAGGTCTCAGTGACAGTGGCTGAAGTTGCAGTGCTTTGTGGTGAACTTGTGATTGTTGGCAAAGTTGAAGTGGCTGGTAATGAGCTTGACCCCACTGCTGAGGAAGTTTCTGAAAGTGTGAATGAAGTGGTGCTGACTGTTGGCAAACTTTCAGTCAGGGTTACCTGACTTGAAGAAAGTGGGGCTGAAGTTTGAGTTATTGGAGATGAAGTGACTGGTGATGAAGACGTCTTGAGTGACTCTGAAGTTGCAACCAGTGGTGTTGAAGATGATTTTACTTGTGTCACACTTGTGCTGCCAGGTGTCAAAGTTGCAAGCGTGGAAGTGGTTTGATGTGCAGACGAAGTCTCACTGACTAACGCTGATGTAGTCGGTTGCACTGAAGTTGTCTCTGTTGTTTGCAAGGTCTCAGTGACAGGTGCTGAAGTTGCAGTGCTTTGTGGTGAACTTGTGATTGTTGGCAAAGTTGAAGTGGCTGGTAATGAGCTTGACCCCACTGCTGAGGAAGTTTCTGAAAGTGTGAATGAAGTGGTGCTGACTGTTGGCAAACTTTCAGTAAGGGTTACCTGACTTGAAGAAAGTAAGGGTGAAGTTTGCGTTATTAGAGATGAAGTGACTGGTGATGAAGATGTCTTGAGTGACTCTGAAGTTCCGACCAGTGGTGTTGAAGATGATTTTACTTGTGTCACACTTGTGCTGCCAGGTGTCAAAGTTGCAAGCGTGGAAGTGGTTTCATGCGGAGACGAAGTCTCACTGACTAACGCTGATGTAGTCGGTTGCACTGAAGTTGTCTCTGTTGTTTGCAAGGTCTCAGTGACAGGTGCTGAAGTTGCAGTGCTTTGTGGTGAACTTGTGATTGTTGGCAAAGTTGAAGTGGCTGGTAATGAGCTTGACCCCACTGCTAAGGAAGTTTCTGAAAGTGTGTATGAAGTGGTGCTGACTGTTGGCAAACTTTCAGTCAGGGTTACCTGACTTGAAGAAAGTGGGGCTGAAGTGTGAGTTATTGGAGATGAAGTGACTGGTGATGAAGACGTCTTGAGTGACTCTGAAGTTCCGACCAGTGGTGTTGAAGATGATTTTACTTGTGTCACACTTGTGCTGCCAGGTGTCAAAGTTGCAAGCGTGGAAGTGGTTTGATGCGGAGACGAAGTCTCACTGACTAACGCTGATGTAGTCGGTTGCACTGAAGTTGTCTCTGTTGTTTGCAAGGTCTCAGTGACAGTGGCTGAAGTTGCAGTGCTTTGTGGTGAACTTGTGATTGTTGGCAAAGTTGAAGTGGCTGGTAATGAGCTTGACCCCACTGCTGAGGAAGTTTCTGAAAGTGTGAATGAAGTGGTGCTGACTGTTGGCAAACTTTCAGTCAGGGTTACCTGACTTGAAGAAAGTAGGGCTGAAGTTTGAGTTATTGGAGATGAAGTGACTGGTGATGAAGACGTCTTGAGTGACTCTGAAGTTGCAACCAGTGGTGTTGAAGATGATTTTACTTGTGTCACACTTGTGCTGCCAGGTGTCAAAGTTGCAAGCGTGGAAGTGGTTTGATGCGGAGACGAAGTCTCACTGACTAACGTTGATGTAGTCGGTTGCACTGAAGTTGTCTCTGTTGTTTGCAAGGTCTCAGTGACAGGTGCTGAAGTTGCAGTGCTTTGTGGTGAACTTGTGATTGTTGGCAAAGTTGAAGTGGCTGGTAATGAGCTTGACCCCACTGCTGAGGAAGTTTCTGAAAGTGTGAATGAAGTGGTGCTGACTGTTGGCAAACTTTCAGTCAGGGTTACCTGACTTGAAGAAAGTGGGGCTGAAGTGTGAGTTATTGGAGATGAAGTGACTGGTGATGAAGACGTCTTGAGTGACTCTGAAGTTGCAACCAGTGGTGTTGAAGATGATTTTACTTGTGTCACACTTGTGCTGCCAGGTGTCAAAGTTGCAAGCGTGGAAGTGGTTTGATGCGGAGACGAAGTCTCACTGACTAACGCTGATGTAGTCGGTTGCACTGAAGTTGTCTCTGTTGTTTGCAAGGTCTCAGTGACAGTGGCTGAAGTTGCAGTGCTTTGTGGTGAACTTGTGATTGTTGGCAAAGTTGAAGTGGCTGGTAATGAGCTTGACCCCACTGCTGAGGAAGTTTCTGAAAGTGTGTATGAAGTGGTGCTGACTGTTGGCAAACTTTCAGTCAGGGTTACCTGACTTGAAGAAAGTAGGGCTGAAGTTTGAGTTATTGGAGATGAAGTGACTGGTGATGAAGACGTCTTGAGTGACTCTGAAGTTGCAACCAGTGGTGTTGAAGATGATTTTACTTGTGTCACACTTGTGCTGCCAGGTGTCAAAGTTGCAAGCGTGGAAGTGGTTTGATGCGGAGACGAAGTCTCACTGACTAACGCTGATGTAGTTGGTTGCACTGAAGTTGTCTCTGTTGTTTGCAAGGTCTCAGTGACAGGTGCTGAAGTTGCAGTGCTTTGTGGTGAACTTGTGATTGTTGGCAAAGTTGAAGTGGCTGGTAATGAGCTTGACCCCACTGCTGAGGAAGTTTCTGAAAGTGTGAATGAAGTGGTGCTGACTGTTGGCAAACTTTCAGTAAGGGTTGCCTGACTTGAAGAAAGTGGGGCTGAAGTGTGAGTTATTGGAGATGAAGTGACTGGTGATGAAGATGTCTTGAGTGACTCTGAAGTTGCAACCAGTGGTGTTGAAGATGATTTTACTTGTGTCACACTTGTGCTGCCAGGTGTCAAAGTTGCAAGCGTGGAAGTGGTTTGATGCGGAGACGAAGTCTCACTGACTAACGCTGATGTAGTTGGTTGCACTGAAGTTGTCTCTGTTGTTTGCAAGGTCTCAGTGACAGGTGCTGAAGTTGCAGTGCTTTGTGGTGAACTTGTGATTGTTGGCAAAGTTGAAGTGGCTGGTAATGAGCTTGACCCCACTGCTGAGGAAGTTTCTGAAAGTGTGAATGAAGTGGTGCTGACTGTTGGCAAACTTTCAGTAAGGGTTGCCTGACTTGAAGAAAGTGGGGCTGAAGTGTGAGTTATTGGAGATGAAGTGACTGGTGATGAAGATGTCTTGAGTGACTCTGAAGTTGCAACCAGTGGTGTTGAAGATGATTTTACTTGTGTCACACTTGTGCTGCCAGGTGTCAAAGTTGCAAGCGTGGAAGTGGTTTGATGCGGAGACGAAGTCTCACTGACTAACGTTGATGTAGTCGGTTGCACTGAAGTTGTCTCTGTTGTTTGCAAGGTCTCAGTGACAGGTGCTGAAGTTGCAGTGCTTTGTGGTGAACTTGTGATTGTTGGCAAACTTTCAGTAAGGGTTGCCTGACTTGAAGAAAGTGGGGCTGAAGTGTGAGTTATTGGAGATGAAGTGACTGGTGATGAAGATGTCTTGAGTGACTCTGAAGTTGTTACCAGTGGTGTTGAAGATGATTTTACTTGTGTCACACTTGTGCTGCCAGGTGTCAAAGTTGCAAGCGTGGAAGTGGTTTGATGTGGAGACGAAGTCTCACTGAGGAACGCTGATGTAGTCGGTTGCACTGACTTTGTCTCTGTTGTTTGCAAGGTCTCAGTGACAGGTGCTGAAGTTGCAGTGCTTTGTGGTGAACTTGTGATTGTTGGCAAAGTTGAAGTGGCTGGTAATGAGCTTGACCCCACTGCTGAGGAAGTTTCTGAAAGTGTGAATGAAGTGGTGCTGACTGTTGGCAAACTTTCAGTAAGGGTTACCTGACTTGAAGAAAGTAAGGGTGAAGTTTGCGTTATTAGAGATGAAGTGACTGGTGATGAAGATGTCTTGAGTGACTCTGAAGTTCCGACCAGTGGTGTTGAAGATGATTTTACTTGTGTCACACTTGTGCTGCCAGGTGTCAAAGTTGCAAGCGTGGAAGTGGTTTGATGCGGAGACGAAGTCTCACTGACTAACGCTGATGTAGTCGGTTGCACTGAAGTTGTCTCTGTTGTTTGCAAGGTCTCAGTGACAGTGGCTGAAGTTGCAGTGCTTTGTGGTGAACTTGTGATTGTTGGCAAAGTTGAAGTGGCTGGTAATGAGCTTGACCCCACTGCTGAGGAAGTTTCTGAAAGTGTGTATGAAGTGGTGCTGACTGTTGGCAAACTTTCAGTCAGGGTTACCTGACTTGAAGAAAGTGGGGCTGAAGTGTGAGTTATTGGAGATGAAGTGACTGGTGATGAAGACGTCTTGAGTGACTCTGAAGTTGCAACCAGTGGTGTTGAAGATGATTTTACTTGTGTCACACTTGTGCTGCCAGGTGTCAAAGTTGCAAGCGTGGAAGTGGTTTGATGCGGAGACGAAGTCTCACTGACTAACGCTGATGTAGTCGGTTGCACTGAAGTTGTCTCTGTTGTTTGCAAGGTCTCAGTGACAGGTGCTGAAGTTGCAGTGCTTTGTGGTGAACTTGTGATTGTTGGCAAAGTTGAAGTGGCTGGTAATGAGCTTGACCCCACTGCTGAGGAAGTTTCTGAAAGTGTGAATGAAGTGGTGCTGACTGTTGGCAAACTTTCAGTAAGGGTTACCTGACTTGAAGAAAGTGGGGCTGAAGTGTGAGTTATTGGAGATGAAGTGACTGGTGATGAAGACGTCTTGAGTGACTCTGAAGTTGCAACCAGTGGTGTTGAAGATGATTTTACTTGTGTCACACTTGTGCTGCCAGGTGTCAAAGTTGCAAGCGTGGAAGTGGTTTGATGCGGAGACGAAGTCTCACTGACTAACGTTGATGTAGTCGGTTGCACTGAAGTTGTCTCTGTTGTTTGCAAGGTCTCAGTGACAGTGGCTGAAGTTGCAGTGCTTTGTGGTGAACTTGTGATTGTTGGCAAAGTTGAAGTGGCTGGTAATGAGCTTGACCCCACTGCTGAGGAAGTTTCTGAAAGTGTGAATGAAGTGGTGCTGACTGTTGGCAAACTTTCAGTCAGGGTTACCTGACTTGAAGAAAGTGGGGCTGAAGTGTGAGTTATTGGAGATGAAGTGACTGGTGATGAAGACGTCTTGAGTGACTCTGAAGTTGCAACCAGTGGTGTTGAAGATGATTTTACTTGTGTCACACTTGTGCTGCCAGGTGTCAAAGTTGCAAGCGTGGAAGTGGTTTGATGCGGAGACGAAGTCTCACTGACTAACGTTGATGTAGTCGGTTGCACTGAAGTTGTCTCTGTTGTTTGCAAGGTCTCAGTGACAGGTGCTGAAGTTGCAGTGCTTTGTGGTGAACTTGTGATTGTTGGCAAAGTTGAAGTGGCTGGTAATGAGCTTGACCCCACTGCTGAGGAAGTTTCTGAAAGTGTGTATGAAGTGGTGCTGACTGTTGGCAAACTTTCAGTCAGGGTTACCTGACTTGAAGAAAGTGGGGCTGAAGTTTGAGTTATTGGAGATGAAGTGACTGGTGATGAAGACGTCTTGAGTGACTCTGAAGTTGCAACCAGTGGTGTTGAAGATGATTTTACTTGTGTCACACTTGTGCTGCCAGGTGTCAAAGTTGCAAGCGTGGAAGTGGTTTGATGCGGAGACGAAGTCTCACTGACTAACGCTGATGTAGTCGGTTGCACTGAAGTTGTCTCTGTTGTTTGCAAGGTCTCAGTGACAGGTGCTGAAGTTGCAGTGCTTTGTGGTGAACTTGTGATTGTTGGCAAAGTTGAAGTGGCTGGTAATGAGCTTGACCCCACTGCTGAGGAAGTTTCTGAAAGTGTGTATGAAGTGGTGCTGACTGTTGGCAAACTTTCAGTAAGGGTTACCTGACTTGAAGAAAGTAGGGCTGAAGTTTGAGTTATTGGAGATGAAGTGACTGGTGATGAAGACGTCTTGAGTGACTCTGAAGTTGCAACCAGTGGTGTTGAAGATGATTTTACTTGTGTCACACTTGTGCTGCCAGGTGTCAAAGTTGCAAGCGTGGAAGTGGTTTGATGTGGAGACGAAGTCTCACTGAGGAACGCTGATGTAGTCGGTTGCACTGACGTTGTCTCTGTTGTTTGCAAGGTCTCAGTGACAGGTGCTGAAGTTGCAGTGCTTTGTGGTGAACTTGTGATTGTTGGCAAAGTTGAAGTGGCTGGTAATGAGCTTGACCCCACTGCTGAGGAAGTTTCTGAAAGTGTAAATGAAGTGGTGCTGACTGTTGGCAAACTTTCAGTAAGGGTTACCTGACTTGAAGAAAGTAAGGGTGAAGTTTGCGTTATTAGAGATGAAGTGACTGGTGATGAAGATGTCTTAAGTGACTCTGAAGTTCCGACCAGTGGTGTTGAAGATGATTTTACTTGTGTCACACTTGTGCTGCCAGGTGTCAAAGTTGCAAGCGTGGAAGTGGTTTGATGCGGAGACGAAGTCTCACTGACTAACGCTGATGTAGTCGGTTGCACTGAAGTTGTCTCTGTTGTTTGCAAGGTCTCAGTGACAGGTGCTGAAGTTGCAGTGCTTTGTGGTGAACTTGTGATTGTTGGCAAAGTTGAAGTGGCTGGTAATGAGCTTGACCCCACTGCTGAGGAAGTTTCTGAAACTGTGAATGAAGTGGTGCTGACTGTTGGCAAACTTTCAGTCAGGGTTACCTGACTTGAAGAAAGTGGGGCTGAAGTGTGAGTTATTGGAGATGAAGTGACTGGTGATGAAGACGTCTTGAGTGACTCTGAAGTTGCAACCAGTGGTGTTGAAGATGATTTTACTTGTGTCACACTTGTGCTGCCAGGTGTCAAAGTTGCAAGCGTGGAAGTGGTTTGATGCGGAGACGAAGTCTCACTGACTAACGCTGATGTAGTCGGTTGCACTGAAGTTGTCTCTGTTGTTTGCAAGGTCTCAGTGACAGGTGCTGAAGTTGCAGTGCTTTGTGGTGAACTTGTGATTGTTGGCAAAGTTGAAGTGGCTGGTAATGAGCTTGACCCCACTGCTGAGGAAGTTTCTGAAAGTGTGAATGAAGTGGTGCTGACTGTTGGCAAACTTTCAGTCAGGCTTACCTGACTTGAAGAAAGTGGGGCTGAAGTGTGAGTTATTGGAGATGAAGTGACTGATGATGAAGACGTCTTGAGTGACTCTGAAGTTGCTACCAGTGGTGTTGAAGATGATTTTACTTGTGTCACACTTGTGCTGCCAGGTGTCAAAGTTGCAAGCGTGGAAGTGGTTTGATGCGGAGACGAAGTCTCACTGACTAACGCTGATGTAGTCGGTTGCACTGAAGTTGTCTCTGTTGTTTGCAAGGTCTCAGTGACAGGTGCTGAAGTTGCAGTGCTTTGTGGTGAACTTGTGATTGTTGGCAAAGTTGAAGTGGCTGGTAATGAGCTTGACCCCACTGCTGAGGAAGTTTCTGAAAGTGTGAATGAAGTGGTACTGACTGTTGGCAAACTTTCAGTCAGGGTTACCTGACTTGAAGAAAGTGGGGCTGAAGTGTGAGTTATTGGAGATGAAGTGACTGGTGATGAAGACGTCTTGAGTGACTCTGAAGTTGCAACCAGTGGTGTTGAAGATGATTTTACTTGTGTCACACTTGTGCTGCCAGGTGTCAAAGTTGCAAGCGTGGAAGTGGTTTGATGCGGAGACGAAGTCTCACTGACTAACGCTGATGTAGTCGGTTGCACTGAAGTTGTCTCTGTTGTTTGCAAGGTCTCAGTGACAGTGGCTGAAGTTGCAGTGCTTTGTGGTGAACTTGTGATTGTTGGCAAAGTTGAAGTGGCTGGTAATGAGCTTGACCCCACTGCTGAGGAAGTTTCTGAAAGTGTGTATGAAGTGGTGCTGACTGTTGGCAAACTTTCAGTAAGGGTTACCTGACTTGAAGAAAGTAGGGCTGAAGTTTGAGTTATTGGAGATGAAGTGACTGGTGATGAAGACGTCTTGAGTGACTCTGAAGTTGCAACCAGTGGTGTTGAAGATGATTTTACTTGTGTCACACTTGTGCTGCCAGGTGTCAAAGTTGCAAGCGTGGAAGTGGTTTGATGCGGAGACGAAGTCTCACTGACTAACGCTGATGTAGTCGGTTGCACTGAAGTTGTCTCTGTTGTTTGCAAGGTCTCAGTGACAGGTGCTGAAGTTGCAGTGCTTTGTGGTGAACTTGTGATTGTTGGCAAAGTTGAAGTGGCTGGTAATGAGCTTGACCCCACTGCTGAGGAAGTTTCTGAAAGTGTGAATGAAGTGGTGCTGACTGTTGGCAAACTTTCAGTCAGGGTTGCCTGACTTGAAGAAAGTGGGGCTGAAGTGTGAGTTATTGGAGATGAAGTGACTGGTGATGAAGATGTCTTGAGTGACTCTGAAGTTGTTACCAGTGGTGTTGAAGATGATTTTACTTGTGTCACACTTGTGCTGCCAGGTGTCAAAGTTGCAAGCGTGGAAGTGGTTTGATGTGGAGACGAAGTCTCACTGAGGAACGCTGATGTAGTCGGTTGCACTGAAGTTGTCTCTGTTGTTTGCAAGGTCTCAGTGACAGGTGCTGAAGTTGCAGTGCTTTGTGGTGAACTTGTGATTGTTGGCAAAGTTGAAGTGGCTGGTAATGAGCTTGACCCCACTGCTGAGGAAGTTTCTGAAAGTGTGAATGAAGTGGTGCTGACTGTTGGCAAACTTTCAGTAAGGGTTACCTGACTTGAAGAAAGTGGGGCTGAAGTGTGAGTTATTGGAGATGAAGTGACTGGTGATGAAGACGTCTTGAGTGACTCTGAAGTTGTTACCAGTGGTGTTGAAGATGATTTTACTTGTGTCACACTTGTGCTGCCAGGTGTCAAAGTTGCAAGCGTGGAAGTGGTTTGATGTGGAGACGAAGTCTCACTGAGGAACGCTGATGTAGTCGGTTGCACTGACGTTGTCTCTGTTGTTTGCAAGGTCTCAGTGACAGGTGCTGAAGTTGCAGTGCTTTGTGGTGAACTTGTGATTGTTGGCAAAGTTGAAGTGGCTGGTAATGAGCTTGACCCCACTGCTGAGGAAGTTTCTGAAAGTGTGAATGAAGTGGTGCTGACTGTTGGCAAACTTTCAGTAAGGGTTACCTGACTTGAAGAAAGTAAGGGTGAAGTTTGCGTTATTAGAGATGAAGTGACTGGTGATGAAGATGTCTTGAGTGACTCTGAAGTTCCGACCAGTGGTGTTGAAGATGATTTTACTTGTGTCACACTTGTGCTGCCAGGTGTCAAAGTTGCAAGCGTGGAAGTGGTTTGATGCGGAGACGAAGTCTCACTGACTAACGCTGATGTAGTCGGTTGCACTGAAGTTGTCTCTGTTGTTTGCAAGGTCTCAGTGACAGGTGCTGAAGTTGCAGTGCTTTGTGGTGAACTTGTGATTGTTGGCAAAGTTGAAGTGGCTGGTAATGAGCTTGACCCCACTGCTGAGGAAGTTTCTGAAAGTGTGTATGAAGTGGTGCTGACTGTTGGCAAACTTTCAGTCAGGGTTACCTGACTTGAAGAAAGTGGGGCTGAAGTGTGAGTTATTGGAGATGAAGTGACTGGTGATGAAGACGTCTTGAGTGACTCTGAAGTTGCAACCAGTGGTGTTGAAGATGATTTTACTTGTGTCACACTTGTGCTGCCAGGTGTCAAAGTTGCAAGCGTGGAAGTGGTTTGATGCGGAGACGAAGTCTCACTGACTAACGCTGATGTAGTCGGTTGCACTGAAGTTGTCTCTGTTGTTTGCAAGGTCTCAGTGACAGTGGCTGAAGTTGCAGTGCTTTGTGGTGAACTTGTGATTGTTGGCAAAGTTGAAGTGGCTGGTAATGAGCTTGACCCCACTGCTGAGGAAGTTTCTGAAAGTGTGAATGAAGTGGTGCTGACTGTTGGCAAACTTTCAGTAAGGGTTATCTGACTTGAAGAAAGTGGGGCTGAAGTGTGAGTTATTGGAGATGAAGTGACTGGTGATGAAGACGTCTTGAGTGACTCTGAAGTTGCAACCAGTGGTGTTGAAGATGATTTTACTTGTGTCACACTTGTGCTGCCAGGTGTCAAAGTTGCAAGCGTGGAAGTGGTTTGATGCGGAGACGAAGTCTCACTGACTAACGCTGATGTAGTCGGTTGCACTGAAGTTGTCTCTGTTGTTTGCAAGGTCTCAGTGACAGGTGCTGAAGTTGCAGTGCTTTGTGGTGAACTTGTGATTGTTGGCAAAGTTGAAGTGGCTGGTAATGAGCTTGACCCCACTGCTGAGGAAGTTTCTGAAAGTGTGAATGAAGTGGTGCTGACTGTTGGCAAACTTTCAGTCAGGGTTACCTGACTTGAAGAAAGTGGGGCTGAAGTGTGAGTTATTGGAGATGAAGTGACTGGTGATGAAGACGTCTTGAGTGACTCTGAAGTTGCTACCAGTGGTGTTGAAGATGATTTTACTTGTGTCACACTTGTGCTGCCAGGTGTCAAAGTTGCAAGCGTGGAAGTGGTTTGATGCGGAGACGAAGTCTCACTGACTAACGCTGATGTAGTCGGTTGCACTGAAGTTGTCTCTGTTGTTTGCAAGGTCTCAGTGACAGGTGCTGAAGTTGCAGTGCTTTGTGGTGAACTTGTGATTGTTGGCAAAGTTGAAGTGGCTGGTAATGAGCTTGACCCCACTGCTGAGGAAGTTTCTGAAAGTGTGAATGAAGTGGTGCTGACTGTTGGCAAACTTTCAGTCAGGGTTACCTGACTTGAAGAAAGTGGGGCTGAAGTGTGAGTTATTGGAGATGAAGTGACTGGTGATGAAGACGTCTTGAGTGACTCTGAAGTTGCTACCAGTGGTGTTGAAGATGATTTTACTTGTGTCACACTTGTGCTGCCAGGTGTCAAAGTTGCAAGCGTGGAAGTGGTTTCATGCGGAGACGAAGTCTCACTGACTAACGCTGATGTAGTCGGTTGCACTGAAGTTGTCTCTGTTGTTTGCAAGGTCTCAGTGACAGGTGCTGAAGTTGCAGTGCTTTGTGGTGAACTTGTGATTGTTGGCAAAGTTGAAGTGGCTGGTAATGAGCTTGACCCCACTGCTGAGGAAGTTTCTGAAACTGTGAATGAAGTGGTGCTGACTGTTGGCAAACTTTCAGTCAGGGTTACCTGACTTGAAGAAAGTGGGGCTGAAGTGTGAGTTATTGGAGATGAAGTGACTGGTGATGAAGACGTCTTGAGTGACTCTGAAGTTGCAACCAGTGGTGTTGAAGATGATTTTACTTGTGTCACACTTGTGCTGCCAGGTGTCAAAGTTGCAAGCGTGGAAGTGGTTTGATGCGGAGACGAAGTCTCACTGACTAACGCTGATGTAGTCGGTTGCACTGAAGTTGTCTCTGTTGTTTGCAAGGTCTCAGTGACAGGTGCTGAAGTTGCAGTGCTTTGTGGTGAACTTGTGATTGTTGGCAAAGTTGAAGTGGCTGGTAATGAGCTTGACCCCACTGCTGAGGAAGTTTCTGAAAGTGTGAATGAAGTGGTGCTGACTGTTGGCAAACTTTCAGTCAGGGTTACCTGACTTGAAGAAAGTGGGGCTGAAGTGTGAGTTATTGGAGATGAAGTGACTGGTGATGAAGACGTCTTGAGTGACTCTGAAGTTGCAACCAGTGGTGTTGAAGATGATTTTACTTGTGTCACACTTGTGCTGCCAGGTGTCAAAGTTGCAAGCGTGGAAGTGGTTTGATGTGGAGACGAAGTCTCACTGACTAACGCTGATGTAGTCGGTTGCACTGAAGTTGTCTCTGTTGTTTGCAAGGTCTCAGTGACAGGTGCTGGAGTTGCCGTGCTTTGTGGTGAACTTGTGATTGTTGGCAAAGTTGAAGTTGCTGGTAATGAGCTTGACCCCACTGCTGAGGAAGTTTCTGAAAGTGTGAATGAAGTGGTGCTGACTGTTGGCAAACTTTCAGTCAGGGTTACCTGACTTGAAGAAAGTGGGGCTGAAGTGTGAGTTATTGGAGATGAAGTGACTGGTGATGAAGACGTCTTGAGTGACTCTGAAGTTGCAACCAGTGGTGTTGAAGATGATTTTACTTGTGTCACACTTGTGCTGCCAGGTGTCAAAGTTGCAAGTGTGGAAGTGGTTTGATGCGGAGACGAAGTCTCACTGACTAACGCTGATGTAGTCGGTTGCACTGAAGTTGTCTCTGTTGTTTGCAAGGTCTCAGTGACAGTGGCTGAAGTTGCAGTGCTTTGTGGTGAACTTGTGATTGTTGGCAAAGTTGAAGTGGCTGGTAATGAGTTTGACCCCACTGCTGAGGAAGTTTCTGAAAGTGTGAATGAAGTGGTGCTGACTGTTGGCAAACTTTCAGTAAGGGTTACCTGACTTGAAGAAAGTAGGGCTGAAGTTTGAGTTATTGGAGATGAAGTGACTGGTGATGAAGACGTCTTGAGTGACTCTGAAGTTGCAACCAGTGGTGTTGAAGATGATTTTACTTGTGTCACACTTGTGCTGCCAGGTGTCAAAGTTGCAAGCGTGGAAGTGGTTTGATGCGGAGACGAAGTCTCACTGACTAACGCTGATGTAGTCGGTTGCACTGAAGTTGTCTCTGTTGTTTGCAAGGTCTCAGTGACAGGTGCTGAAGTTGCAGTGCTTTGTGGTGAACTTGTGATTGTTGGCAAAGTTGAAGTGGCTGGTAATGAGCTTGACCCCACTGCTGAGGAAGTTTCTGAAAGTGTGAATGAAGTGGTGCTGACTGTTGGCAAACTTTCAGTCAGGGTTACCTGACTTGAAGAAAGTGGGGCTGAAGTGTGAGTTATTGGAGATGAAGTGACTGGTGATGAAGATGTCTTGAGTGACTCTGAAGTTGCAACCAGTGGTGTTGAAGATGATTTTACTTGTGTCACACTTGTGCTGCCAGGTGTCAAAGTTGCAAGCGTGGAAGTGGTTTGATGCGGAGACGAAGTCTCACTGACTAACGCTGATGTAGTCGGTTGCACTGAAGTTGTCTCTGTTGTTTGCAAGGTCTCAGTGACAGGTGCTGAAGTTGCAGTGCTTTGTGGTGAACTTGTGATTGTTGGCAAAGTTGAAGTGGCTGGTAATGAGCTTGACCCCACTGCTGAGGAAGTTTCTGAAAGTGTGAATGAAGTGGTGCTGACTGTTGGCAAACTTTCAGTCAGGGTTACCTGACTTGAAGAAAGTGGGGCTGAAGTGTGAGTTATTGGAGATGAAGTGACTGGTGATGAAGACGTCTTGAGTGACTCTGAAGTTGCAACCAGTGGTGTTGAAGATGATTTTACTTGTGTCACACTTGTGCTGCCAGGTGTCAAAGTTGCAAGCGTGGAAGTGGTTTGATGCGGAGACGAAGTCTCACTGACTAACGCTGATGTAGTCGGTTGCACTGAAGTTGTCTCTGTTGTTTGCAAGGTCTCAGTGACAGGTGCTGAAGTTGCAGTGCTTTGTGGTGAACTTGTGATTGTTGGCAAAGTTGAAGTGGCTGGTAATGAGCTTGACCCCACTGCTGAGGAAGTTTCTGAAAGTGTGAATGAAGTGGTGCTGACTGTTGGCAAACTTTCAGTAAAGGTTACCTGACTTGAAGAAAGTGGGGCTGAAGTTTGACTTATTGGTGATGAAGTGACTGGTGATGAAGATGTCTTGAGTGACTCTGAAGTTCCGACCAGTGGTGTTGAAGATGATTTTACTTGTGTCACACTTGTGCTGCCAGGTGTCAAAGTTGCAAGCGTGGAAGTGGTTTGATGCGGAGACGAAGTCTCACTGACTAACACTGATGTAGTCGGTTGCACTGAAGTTGTCTCTGTTGTTTGCAAGGTCTCAGTGACAGGTGCTGAAGTTGCAGTGCTTTGTGGTGAACTTGTGATTGTTGGCAAAGTTGAAGTGGCTGGTAATGAGCTTGACCCCACTGCTGAGGACGTTTCTGAAAGTGTGAATGAAGTGGTGCTGACTGTTGGCAAACTTTCAGTAAGGGTTACCTGACTTGAAGAAAGTAAGGGTGAAGTTTGCGTTATTGGAGTTGAAGTGACTGGTGATGAAGACGTCTTGAGTGACTCTGAAGTTGCAAGCAGTGGTGTTGAAGATGATTTTACTTGTGTCACACTTGTGCTGCCAGGTGTCAAAGTTGCAAGCGTGGAAGTGGTTTCATGCAGAGACGAAGTCTCACTGACTAACGCTGATGTAGTCGGTTGCGCTGAAGTTGCAGTGCTTTGTGGTGAACTTGTGATTGTTGGCAAAGTTGAAGTGGCTGGTAATGAGCTTGACCCCACTGCTGAGGAAGTTTCTGAAAGTGTGAATGAAGTGGTGCTGACTGTTGGCAAACTTTCAGTCAGGGTTACCTGACTTGAAGAAAGTGGGGCTGAAGTGTGAGTTATTGGAGATGAAGTGACTGGTGATGAAGACGTCTTGAGTGACTCTGAAGTTCCGACCAGTGGTGTTGAAGATGATTTTACTTGTGTCACACTTGTGCTGCCAGGTGTCAAAGTTGCAAGCGTGGAAGTGGTTTGATGCGGAGACGAAGTCTCACTGACTAACGCTGATGTAGTCGGTTGCACTGAAGTTGTCTCTGTTGTTTGCAAGGTCTCAGTGACAGGTGCTGAAGTTGCAGTGCTTTGTGGTGAACTTGTGATTGTTGGCAAAGTTGAAGTGGCTGGTAATGAGCTTGACCCCACTGCTGAGGAAGTTTCTGAAAGTGTGAATGAAGTGGTGCTGACTGTTGGCAAACTTTCAGTCAGGGTTACCTGACTTGAAGAAAGTGGGGCTGAAGTGTGAGTTATTGGAGATGAAGTGACTGGTGATGAAGACGTCTTGAGTGACTCTGAAGTTGCAACCAGTGGTTTTGAAGATGATTTTACTTGTGTCACACTTGTGCTGCCAGGTGTCAAAGTTGCAAGCGTGGAAGTGGTTTGATGCGGAGACGAAGTCTCACTGACTAACGCTGATGTAGTTGGTTGTAATGAAGTCGTGTGGACTTTTAGGAATGTTGTATCCAATGGCGCCGGACTTGAAGAAAGTGGAGATGAAGCTTCAGTTACTACAGTTGAAGAGCCAGTGAGTTGTGATGAAGTTGTAATGGCCATTGACTTTGATGATGGGCCAGATGTTGTAGTTGGTGAAAACCCCATTGTTGTGATGTTTGGTTGTGATGAGCTTCCATTTGGTGAAGCAGAGGTTGCATTATCTGATGAAGATGATTCACAATATTGGTCAAAGGTAAAGTATTGTGTATTGAAGCTCTCTATTAATTTTTCCCACAGCACTGTATAATGACATTACTGTCAGCTTTCGCATTTGTTGAAGCTGTACTGACTCAATTTGAGTTTGTTTAAAGTTTTAAAGATTTTCATTGTTTCCCGCAGGACTACTGGAAATCCTTAAATAGTTTAGCAACAACCTAGGGACACCCCAGCCACTGGTCAGGATATTCTATAATTAGCATTAGAATTTGTCATTATAGACTGGTCCCAGTTGTGTAAAAAATGTAATCTAGATCAGCTAATGTATCTCACTTTTGTTTTGGTTTTTCAAAGCAACATTTGATTGGATCATGCTGATCGAGATACAAACTTTTCAACACTTCGAAATGCAGATAACCATGCGACTACATATCACAATGTCAGCAGTCTGCCAACACACATGCTACAATTACCATTTATCACCACAGATACCACCAAAGGCCTAATTTTCACCAAGCAGTACAGTATGGTACAGTTTAGTTTGCTTTTTTTTTCATTTCCGTTGTGAAAAGTTGTGGATGGTACCTATGGAACCGTTCCGCACTGCCCCCATTTTTGGTCATCCCTCTGTTGGGGTCCCTAGCACACAGATCTTGCCCTAAAGGTCTCTTGATTGGTCAACAGTGGACGGTCACTATGCTCAGGGTTGAGTTGTGGTTGGTTTTGACGCTTATGTGATCACTGTTCATACAGTAGAGAGTTTTACTTATCTTAGTAAACTGTAACTAAGGAAAGGATATTTTGCTGGCTCTTGCAGCAGCTGTAGTGTTTGAAAAATAATTCACTGGGCCGACTGCCAGCAACTTTTGAGGTGGAACGCTTACTTGTTATGTTGCTCAATGTATGAGTTCATGACATGAATACATCAGCACACCTTAAATTTCAATGTGACAACTTTGACCATTACTTTAGTTTTTATTATCTCTCTTGGATGACACACACTTTTAGTAATGGGTGGATCTTCAAGTGTTTGAAAAAACAAATATTAATTTTGACCGGATGATGTGAACCGCATATATCCAAATCATCATTCGAAGAAACAAAAGCGTTGTGGAGCGTTGTTCCTGTGGGCTCCTGCGGGCTCCTGCAACACTAAAACCTTGCACTTGCCTGAGAAGGACTAAATGCACAAACCCACTATTTTTAAATGTCCGATGGAGAGAGACTCTCACTGCAGCCTGTTCCGTTTTGTTCTGAAAATGTCTGCGTGCAACCTCATTCTGTGGATGATCAACAAAGTGCAGAGTGATAAAGGAGGAAATACAGCGAGTGCCGGATGGAGCAGTGAATGACTACAACCCCCCCGGGGCTAAAGAGAATGAAACAGATCATGAATTTAAATACTTTTTCATTCATTTTGACAGCTATAAAGGGGATTATTTCATGGGGACAACATCTTTTTTTCCCACTTTACTGTCCTGAAAAGCTTTGTAGGTAGGCTAATGTCTACTTTATCTACCACAGTGACTGCTAAAAAAAAAAGTGCAAAATGTAAATAAAATACATATACATACACAGTGCAGGCCAAAAGTTTGGACACACCGTCTCATTCAATGTGCTTTCTTTATTTTCATGACTATTTACATTGTAGATTCTCACTAAAGGCATCAAAACTATGAATGAACACATGTGGAGTTATGTACTTAACAAAAAAGGTGAAATAACTGAAAACATGTTTTATATTCTAGTTTCTTCAAAATAGCCACCCTTTGCTCTGATTACTGCTTTGCACACTCTTGGCATTCTCTCGATGAGCTTCAAGAGGTAATCACCTGAAATGGTTTTCACTTCACAGGTGTGCCTTATCAGGGTTAATTAGTGGAATTTCTTGCTTTATCAATGGGGTTGGCACCATCAGTTGTGCAGAAGTCAGGTTAATACACAGCCGACAGCCCTATTGGACAACTGTTAAAATTCATATTATGGCAAGAACCAATCGGAAAATTGCAAAAACTTTAAATGTGTCCCCAAGTGGAGTCGCAAAAACCATCAAGCGCTACAACGAAACTGGCACACATGAGGACTGACCCAGGAAAGGAAGACCAAGAGTCACCTCTGCTTCTGAGGATAAGTTCATCCGAGTCACCAGCCTCAGAAATCGCAAGTTAACAGCAGCTCAGATCAGAGACCAGATGAATGCCACACAGAGTTCTAGCAGCAGACACACACAAACACACCTCCAAACTGTGTAAGGGCTATTTGACCAAGAAGGAGAGTGATGGAGTGCTGCGGCAGATGACCTGGCCTCCACAGTCACCGGACCTGAACCCAATCGAGATGGTTTGGGATGAGCTGGACCGCAGAGTGAAGGCAAAAGGGCTAACAAGTGCTAAACACCTCTGGGAACTCCTTCAAGACTGTTGGAAAACCATTTCAGGTGACTACCTCTTGAAGCTCATCGAGAGAATGCCAAGAGTGTGCAAAGCAGTAATCAGAGCAAAGGGTGGCTATTTTGAAGAAACTAGAATATAAAACATGGTTTCAGTTATTTCACCTTTTTTTGTTAAGTACATAACTCCACATGTGTTCATTCATAGTTTTGATACCTTGAGTGAGAATCTACAATGTCATGAAAATAAAGAAAACACAATGAATGAGAAGGTGTGTCCAAGCTTTTGGCCTGTACTGTATATACATAATGTGAATATATTTTACCAATTTAAAAGCTTTATTACATTTTGTTCCTAAAATCCACTGTGAATCCACCCTTCTGCTGGGATCAGAATAATCCTGATTTTTTTGGTATCCCAATTCTGTTAAAACGTTTTGACTGCAGGTTTGATTTAGATCAAAGATTGATCTAGATTGGTCTAGAAAAAAACAAGACTGGATAACGTGATCTAATCTGATTTCAGAATCCTTTTTTTCCTTTTGAACAACCCATTTTCAAAATTTGATCCTATCCCATAGTCGAATTCCAGTTAAATTACTTCTGAACAACTGGGCCCTGGTATATCAGCAACCACCTTCTGTTTATTTAACATGCCTCGAAAACCACTGACATCACAAAGTCACTTACACTTACACCACTGAAAACTTCCTAACAACCACAATATCAACTATCAGCAACTTAGCACATTAAAAAAATGAAATTACATTAAATACTGCTGTGTTGCCCTGTGTGGTAACTGCATTGTAATAAGGTATATGTTTGTGACTTTACTGAATGTATTATTAAATAAATAACAGTTAAATGTACAATTAAGAAACAAAAACAAAAAAGCAACATTCAAGGAATTTTAGATCTTGCCTGTTAGGGCTTCAGTATTTATTACCTGTTGTTGTGTTAGTTGTGTTTTGTGCTGTAACTGATGTTGACCACAACAATCCTGCAAAATAACAAAACAGTTGTTTATGTAAGTACTGAATATTACAATTCTACACCTTCTCCCTCCTTCACACCCTCAAAAGCATACACTTCAAAAAATACCTGCAAACAGGAGAATGAATATCAGAGGTTCCATATGCTGCGTTTCTTATGCCTGTGAAAGAACAGTACATAAGGAAGTCATCATAAATTAGTTTTCACTTGGGAAAAAATGTTTAAACTGATTCATCTGATTTCATTTTTAAATCAATATATTGTTTCCAATCACAGGCTAAAGAGTTACCTTATATCAGGTCCAAGGTAATATCTGAGCAGGAATAAATCAGAATTGCTGACCCCATTGCCCCAGTTATTAAATGTCTTACAGTACATTCAGTTAATTGAAATGCCATTCACATAAAATACACTAAGTACAAACATGAAGGCAATGGGGATGCTCAGGGGCACACAGGCCTGTGAGTTAAAAACGCAAAACAATACAGAAAGTTTGATGAAGGGATCAAACACAAGCTATATTAATGTCTGATTCCTTCTCAAATCCGATTTTTGACTGCTGACTGTCCACACTGTTTTTAGCAAGTGTCCAAATCGGATTTGGCTCTGCTCAGTCTGGGCCACATTATTGACCAATCTGACAGGTTGCTGTGGCAACGGCATCAGAGTGGAGGTGTCATCTAACATGTATTGTGTGAAGTCATATAAGGAGCTGTTCAGACTCAGACACATCTGTCCAAATGCGATTTGAAACTACCTCCCAAAGGTGGTTTCGATCTGGTTTGCAAAAATCAGATTTCATGTCATTTATGACTGTTCAGACTTCATAAGAGCACATCTGGTTCCAATCTAGATTGGCTAAAAATTGGATTTTGGCTGGCAGTCTGAACAAGGCCTTACTGTACAGGCATGGGATAATAAACTGAATAATCTCCGCTCCTGCTTCAGTTTCCAGCAGGATATCAGGATCTCTGCAAAGACCTCCTGAACTACTCACAGAACGGTAATCCTGATGCTGTGCTCATTGTTGCCAGTAACTTAAATCAGGCTAATCTAAGAAGGTTATGACTGACATCCATCAACATATTGACTGCACCACAAGAGGGATGTGGACACTGGATCACTCTTGTAGGCAGTTTAGAGGTGGCTACAGAGCAGAATCCCTTCCCCAGCTTTGCAAGAGTGACCATGTGGCCATCCTGCTGAGATTAAAGGAAACAAACTATGGTGCATGCCCTTAGTGATGTCAACGGTCAGGAAATGATCAGGCCAATCAGAGGCTGCCCTGCAGTCTTCACTGAATGATGCAGTCTGGAGCAAGTTCAAGGACAATACCGTCAATTTGACTGATGACTTAAATTAACTCTGAATTTTTGGTGGATTTAATCCACCTATAAAATGACGGAAGCAACCGTACCAAGCATCATGAGGGGGAACATCACTGCCTGATACAGAAACAGCACCAAACATGAATGCAAAGAACCGCAAAGCGTGGTTCGTTCAGCTGAACACACAGTAGGCGCTGCTCCACCCTCATAAAGGATATTTAAACCACACGCTGCAAGAATAAGGCCGGTAGAATTGTTTAAGATCTCAGCTGCCCGTATAACTGCCTTGTCATTCTGCTGAGGTTGTAAAGAAGACACCGGTTACACCAGGCAAGCACTGAGAGGCTCAGGAAGAATTTCTACCCTCGGGCCACAACAATCATAAATTAATACCCTGCTCAAATCTACACAATGACATTTGTTATTACTACACTATTTTAAATAGACAATTGATGGAACTGACGACTTTCATTTCACTGAAGTCATATTTTATGACTTCATGTGACAAATGATTGATTGATTGACCTTCAAAAATGTTCTATGATTTATCTTGATATTTTCAACCAACCACTGAATGCATTCTTAAGCTACTGAGACAATTCACAGTTCTCCAACTGTATCTTCTACTCAATATCTATCTTATTAAATCCCAGCTGACAGGTCATTATAGTCCTGTCATTTTACTCCCTAAAGAAAGCATTAAGAACTACAATGTTTCATGAAGGTGAAGGGGAAAAAAGGTTTACAATATGACCAGCCACACCATGAAGAACCAGGGAGACATGGCAACATGAGTAAAAGCTTTTTCTTGTTAAATGAATGGCAGGAAAGTAACAGTCAATATAATGCACATTCAGGGCAGTTCAGCAAAGCAAAAGAAAATTGTGCACTGTAGAGTTTTGATATATTGCAGGGTGTTTCAATTGTTTATGCTGCTTTAAATGAGGTGGACAAAACATTAGAAATACCTTCGAATACGATATAGTGCAGTACAGCCTAAAAATGTACCAAACATTTTTTGAGGCAACACAAACACCTCAAGTCTCGAAAAAATATGCCATTTTTAGAAAAATGCTATTAATTGCAAAGATATTGTGTTGCTATGTATTTTCCTTTTTCTTGTCTTTCTTTCTTTGTTTATTTTTTTGGTCACTTAGTTTGATAATGCTCTGAATGAAAAACACAAACTGAAGTGATACTGGTGGCAAGTTAATGATGATGCTCTCAGAGTTATCCTGGTGAGCATTTGAAATTTTAAAAGAAAATATGGTAAGTTGAACACAGCATTAAAAAGCAATGCCAGTATGTGCTGCATATTTTCTTACCTTAGTAGAGTAAAAACCCAACTCTGCAGCAATGCTGAAAGAAAATGACATCAGTTTTCTGCTTTTCAATGGATGTGACAAGTTGGGAAAACCACACACAGGAACCACATCTTCTTCAGTAAAAATCAACAAGTGAAATGGCTCACTGACAGAGAGGGACTAAACATGGATTTTTGTTAACTGCCAGGACTTGTTTTGCTTTACTGTGGTGTCTAAAAATATCAGAAGACCAAAATGTCACAAATTCAAACTCACCCATCCCTGAGGCTGACAGTACATCCTTGGCTCACTCAGAGAGATGCTTAACACACTGTTGTGTTCACTAATGGAATGGAATGGAGAAGTCCTCAGGCCATCTATTTCAAATATTTGAATATTAATGACGATCAAACAATCGGTTGATCAGAAAAAAGACATTTCTGTGGGTGTGTGTCTGATAATAAAGATAGCATGCTAACTCAGAGTTTCATCGTAACAGACAGCATACAGTAGTTTGGTTGAAAGGCGTATCTGTGCTGAAATAAATAGGATGATGGGACGAGGAAACAAACGTAAATTCTGTGCTATGTGCTTTACAGACGCCAGAGACAGAATCAATCAAATTGTGACTGGATTGGGGTTAAAACAGTGATAGCCACCTTCCAGCTATCTCATTCGCATACACTGTGAGGACTAAATATAGTTATTACTAATATAAGCTCATAGGTTGAGAAAATGGTAGCGAAAGAACAGGATTTTTTACAGTGGGATCCAACGGGAATCCAATTATTTTATTATTTATTTTATTGAACTGTGATTGTGTTCTCACATCTATTCAATGGAACTGAGGAAGCTGTGGCACAGAGGTAGAGTGTGATGTCCACCATTTGGAAGATCAGCGGTTTGATCCCTGGCTCCTTGGGGTTGGGTTTTAAATGCAGTTGCTATTTGTTGAATTACTGTTTCAGCTTTTTTTGGTCCCCAAGTATCTAAACGAGTCACTGTGTTTCGCTTCAAATATGCATTTGTCACATGTTTTGTTCTAACCTTTTATAGCTAGATAATGAAGGTGGATAATATCTGTTAAATCTCAGTAATTCAATCTTTTTCCAGAGGAAAGGGTTGAAGGTTTTCTGCACACGATGTCCAGTTACAGGTGGCATGTATATAAGTCAGGTGTATGAAAGACAGTTTGTGGTTACTTGTCAGCAGAGCAGAGTGAAATGTGGACAGTGTGTATTCTACAGTCTGATATGAACAACTAGATGGACAAAGTTCCCTCAACTCATCTCGTGAAATGTGAGAAAAACACAGACAACCCAAGTGACCGCCACACAACAACGATGGTGAAAATAAAAAGTTGTTACTTTGCTGTCACAACTATGGATGGGTCATGAGACAAAGGGCCCTGGGGTACAGACAAGGACCCATCACCTCCCCTACCTTGGGGCAAGACACACAGACTGTACTGTTGCTTGGTCTCTTTTTCTTGCTCTGTGTCTCTTTGTCTTTTAGGCCATCCTGAGTCTCTATTATGTCTTTAGTGGTTTTGCCCCATCATGTAGTCGTACTGTCTCTTTGTCGTCAAACTGTTTCCTCTTGTGGTCGTTTTGCATCCCTTTGTTGTTGCTTTGCGTCTCTTGGTAGTCTCTTTAGGTCCTTTAATGTCTTGGTGGTTGTTAATCCCCTTTTCTTAGTCGTTGTGAGTCTCTTTGTCTGTTTTTGCAGCTGTTCAGGATCTCTTCATAGTTGTATCGTGTCTGTCTGTGGTTGTTTCGCATCTCTCTGTAGCTGTTTTGTGCCTTTTTATGTCTCTTTGTGGTCATTTTCAGTCTCTTCCTGTTCAGTTCATCTCTGAGTGACATTTTGCAGGTGAAGGAGCCAGTGACACCTTGGGCCTCTGGGCCTGTGCTCGGCAGGCCCGTTCAGTAATTCATCAATGGTCACGGTGCTTTATACACACCTTACAGTACGAGGCTCATTATGTCTGATGACATGCTTATTGTAAATGATAAATGGTAAATGGACCTGCGTTTGTATAGCACCTTTCTAGTCATCTAGTGACCACTCAAAGCGCTTTTTACACTATGAGTCATGTTCACCCATTCACACACACATTCATACACTGGTGGCCGAGGCTACCGTGCAAGGTGCCACCTGCTACTCAGTTTTAACACACTCACACATCGATGGAACAGCCATCGGGAGCAATTTAAGGTTCAGTATCTTGCTCAAGGATACTTCGACATGCTTTGTGATTGCATCCTTGTCTCTGTACACACCCTTGCAAAGTTTTGTATTGTGCTGACATAACCCCACACTATCCATTTGTATGAGAATGTTATAGTGAAATACTTATAGAAAAAATATATAAGAATTGAAGATGCCTTATTTATATACGAATGATTAGAAATAAAATCCATGTCAGAGATCACAATCTAATGTTACAGTATGCTGTCAGATTGTCAAAGACACTGGAACCAGCTGCGTTTGACCAGAATAAAGAGACTAAAACAATGCTCCAATACAAACTGCAGAACTTGTGACATTTCATAGATTACTTCTACTACTAAGTAATCTTTTTTTCTTATAATTTTTAGTTGTAAACCTATCTTAACATTAGGTTTGGTCCATGCAGTATGAGGTGTGACCTATTATAAAAGCACTTAGCTGATTAAATAACAAAAGAGAGACAAATATTGTCAGAATAGCAGAAACAGAAGAAACAGATTTTTCATGTACTGGTCAGATATGAGTATTTGTCTTTATGTAAGGTATCATGGTTAAGTTTCATGGTTACATCTATCAACAAAAAATTTCACCTGATTCATCTGTACTGTCTTATTCTTTCTCCAGAAATGTTAAGATCTTTGCGATACATATTTTTGAGGCTATTTTCTCAAAATACGTTTTTTTTCCTTCCTCATACTTTGAGCCAGAAATCTCCACTTAAGTAGATTTTACATACACCAAACTTACCCATTTTATTCCTTTTTTTTTTTTTACCAAGGCATTCATATACCATTCATAGCTTGATTTCTCAAGCATTTTATTTTATTCCTAAAACCATGACAGAAATAGTTTTTTTAATGGCTGTTGACAGTTTTTTTTCTGATTTATAGAGATAAAAAATATACAACAAATTCCCTGTATAAAAACCTTTGGCTCTTATTATGTCATCAAAATGAAACAAGAATTTGAACCAGGCTTTATCAAAAGTTCAGATTTCTGTTGTGTGAATTCAAGCAAACTGGTGCATATTTAATATACAACATTCAGAAACACTGAATATGCACAGGCTGCAAAAGAGGCGACCCAAACAAATGAGAAACTTAGACACACTCACAATCACCTGGTATTTTGAATTATTCTGTCCTGTGTTCAGTTTGGAGGAAGCAAAGCACCAAAGCCCAATTACTATTGAAAGAGTCTGAGATAGATTAATCTGGCAAACTCCTACACAGTATTGATAATGATGCAAAACAAGACCTTAAATTTGTGGATCAAATTTATAAAAAAAATGAATGTTTCACACAAAAAGTGAACAAGACTAAGATTCTGCAACCATGCTGGGAGCTCTGCGAGGTTATACCTTTGCACAGTGGTCCAACAGTAAGCCAATATGCTCACAATGGCAATTTTAACATGTTGCAGGTCTGTACATTACAACACAATCAGTCAAACAGTTGTTGAGACTTTCTACTGTCAGCCTCTGTGCGATTCAAGAGTCAGCATCGTCACTCAACATGTATATGTCACAGGTAATCACAGGTCACTTCTACGTGACGTCACGTTGCTTCAAACCATTTTACATTTTGAAGGGGTAAATGTTCAGCAACAAAACCAGACCCACACCCAAGGATCACTTCAAAGGAGTGTGTACACTGAAGTAGCATTTAAGAAAGAAGACACATTCCTCAGATGGTACCCATCCTTCACTCTGCCTGATTCACATTCTTCATACATGCTCAACAGCATGCAGGGAGAGCATTGACAAAGAACAGCCAATCAGCTCTCACAGGGCTGATGCTCATGCTTATGTAAATGTCAAATATTTCTGCCATAAATCAGTTTTATAAGAGGACCCTGAGTTTCAGTAGTTTGCTGTTTATCTAGAGAATATGACAAGCAATCAGAATCAACCATTATTTAACATGACAGCACAACATGTATTTGTTAAAGCGACAGCGTAAAGGCACGCCGAGTTACATAATTAGTTTGTTCGGAAATGACAGCAATATTGAGGAAGAAACTTGAGAAACTGCTCTTGTATCGGTACATTATCGTGTTTGTGTTAGCTTCCATTTGCTCTTAATGACTTTCAGTCCCTCTCTACATATTAGCTACCTGTAATATTGACATTACTTCCATAACTGTATGTTCAAGGACAAGTTAAGACATAATACAAGAATCAACATATAAACACAAATAGTGAAAAGAATGTTTATTCAGACGACACTCGTATAATCATGAAAAAGTATAAACAAAACAAAAAGATTCAAGAGGACTTGACATTCGCTAACTTCTCAGTTGTCACATACTAACCATACCATACCATTTGCAGATGGGGACTCCTAGCATCAATCTGGTTGGGATGAACTTTTTGCCCTAGCGAGGTGGGAAGCCCCTGTGTGGCCCTCCCCTGCCCCTGAACCCTCCCCGGTCCCCACGGAAATTTGGCCGGTTTCTTTCACGGCCTCTGTCTCCGCCTCTTCCTGCGTTTGGCCCACCACGTCCCCCTCTGGGCGCTCCACCACCACGGTCCGACTTCAGCTTAGTCGGGGGAGATTTGGGCCGCAGCCTCTCTATGTCCTCGGTGCAGCCAGATAGGTGGGAGTTAACAAAATATGAGGCGTAGGTCTCTGGGTTAAAGTTACTGTTTGTTAAAGTAGGACCCACAGTCAGCCAGCCTAGAGAGAGAAGAAGACAAAGACGCAACAATGTGGGTACTGAGAAATGAGCAGAAGTACAGAGGAAGACTTTATACTTAAGGCTTTTACACACTGAGTCTGTTTTCTTTCGGATGCATTTTTTTAATCAGTCATCTGGGGGAAAAAAAACATTACACACAGGAACCTTGCACACTGATTCTGATCAATTTTGTTGTTCTATTCGTTGTGAAAATTCGCAATACGTGACAAAATGAGAAGACACATTTCCTCCTTTCCCTCTCCACAGGAGTTACCTATCTGACTGTCACCACTCCCCTCCCTGTCTTGCATTTGGCCCTGCAGCTGCATGAAAGGGCCGAGCTGTCTTCCCTCTCTGTCTCCACATTCTGTGTGCGGTCTACATTCTCCTCCTCTTCATCATCATCCACCTGAGTGTTATAATCTGACCTTTAGAACGTGAGCTATCTGAGTTATGAAATGATTCTGTGCGCCCTGTTCCTCTGTCTTGTCGCGGATGTGTCCCGCCGCCACATTTTCTTCACTGACTCTTGGTCAAACATCTCTAAAGGCTTCTGACAGATGTGTAAAACAGAAAATCAAACCTGTTCTGAAAATGGTAATGACAGACAAAGGTTTCAGACTCAGTGTGCAAACATGATTGATACATGTTGAAGTCTTATTTATATTTAGACGTGCAAAAATTTCAGACGAAAAAAAAAAAAAGACGGTGTGCAAAGACCTTAAGAAAGTAAAAGCAAACATACAACATGCAGGAGTGTCCATCTCACCTGGTCTGATGGTCGAGTCTCGTCCAAACAGGTGCAGCCTCCTGCGGCCCAAACAGAAATGCTCGATTATGTGGAAGATCTCCACAGGCTTCTCTACATTTCCCATCTCAGGCTCCTCAGTAATGATCAAGTCAATGTCCACGTTAGCATGGATGAAGTCACCATCGGTGCTCCTTCGCACTGTTCCTTTGATTCCCATTAGGCAGTGTTCCTGGAAGGAATATGTTGTATACATCTTAACACACAGTTTAAGCTAGTTTAACTTTAACTTCATCATGTGTGGAGGAGTTTTTTAGACTTAAAATTGTGTACCTAACATTACATTTTCAGATATTAAAGGAAAACAAATTCCCAAAGCAGTCAGATTCTACAATATTCACGTAAACATTGACATTTATTTCACATTTCTGCTGTACCTTGGTCCTTTGGAATACTGCTTTTGGGTCCAGTGCTTTGGTCTTGCCTGGGTTATTCTTGTTGGTCTTGATCCAACAGATATCCTCACATCTCCTAAAGCCCCACTTCCTCAAACACTGAAATGTGTGTGATAAGGTTATGTATTATAATGAATTTAGCATGTTAATATTTTTGATTAATTTAAGAGGAGTCATGCATTAGCAAGACACAGCGCAGGCACAGTAGGGCTTCCCCGACCCATCTTCTGTGTGACACATCATGAAGGAAATCACAAATAATACAAATTCATTATGAAAATCCAGTGTTTCCAAGAATGTTTTTAAACTACTGGAAAGCGCATCACCTACCCTGTGGTTCTTTCAGTTTTACTGACACCACATTTTTGGGTTATCTGCACAGGATATCATGTTTCGCCTTCATGCTGGTTTGGCTGGTTGCTTTCTCTTTGTAGTAGTTGAGTGGTATTTGAGATAACAGAAATGTTGTGAAGCCATTGTAGAAAAACAACTGTCAACACATTGTTATCTTACAAAAACCAAGATCAGTCTATTCATTCTTAAAATTGTCTATGCTTAGCTTTTTAGTGCTTTTAATAATGTCAAGAGAAAACTGTTTTTATCAGAGATCAAAATGTCTTTAGGAGCAGTCACACATCTTCTCTACCTTTCTCTGCTAACAATATATAAAAGCTCAATTTAAAACTTGATATTTTGCATCAATAGAAATTTCAATATTTGGTTTAATGACCTTTTCCCCTGTGAACCCCGAAGAATGGGGCCTACAACCTGCTCTGGTAAATTCTACAACAAAACCCATTTTCTATCAGTGAGTCAGACTGTGACTAAGTGTTACTGACACGCTAAAAGGGGACATGTGTCACACCAACGACAACCTTCTAATAAAAGTAAATAACACTCTTTGTCAAACAGGTTTGTGAACATGAACTAGAATGTCTTTGCGCAGGGGCTTTAGCCTCAAATAGTCCAGTATGAACAGACATAAAAGGCTTTCAAAGCCATAAGTCATAACATACGCACAATGCCTAACTCACGTCAGCTGGACACTGAACCAGTGAGTGGCTGAATGACTCAGAGAATGCTTTGTTGAAAATAACTTGCATGCCTAAAGTTCCAAAAAATTCAGAAGCCAGTAAAGAACTGAGTTAGTTTGTAATTTCATGTGTGATTTGGACAAAATGTTAATCATGTTACCATTCTGCCCAAGTCCAGGCCTTCACCAGAGCCACACCAGAGAAAGACGAAGGAACGCAGAGCCGATATCTCCTCAATTTCCAGCTTCATGATCTACAATGGCAAAGAGCAGAAGCACACGATTCCATAACAGTGAATACATCTCTTGTGAGTCACTTTCTATCCCTTAGGCACACCTGTCATGAGACTACAGGACAGGTGATTCCAGTCATGTCTTTACATTGACAGGGTCAATTGCAGGGGTCGCGTTAGCTGGATATTTTTTAGTGATTGACCGTTTTTTTTACAACAATGACCATGGGCATGTGGATGTCTGTACATCTTTTCGTTCATGTCCTTATAAATGCACAATTTATTAAAAACGAATGAATGAAAACTAAATGTCTTTGAATAACTTTATTATCGTTTTAAAACGAAAAATTAAAATGACCGGTAAAAATAGATTATGACCGGATTTTTATGACCCTGTCGGTCAAAATGACCAGCGACGAAAAAGTCTAGCACAACGTCTGGTCAATTGACTACTGTCGCCCTCTACTGAAAGAGAGTCAGCACAATCCTATTTATTTGCTCTTCCTAAGTTATTAATACTTTTGTTGCGAGCCTCTCAGTGTGACCACTGCTTGAAAAATATCAACAATCTGAATTACAGCTGGTCAAGAATGACATTTAGCTGAGCAACGTGAAATACTCACCAACAAAACTATTTGCATACTAGCAGAAAATGCTCAATGAAAACCAGTCTAACATGTCAACATACATCATCCCAGGTCCAGAAACGTTCAGTGTGGCTGATGCCTGATTCTCTGTAGTATTCTTCTAAAGGTGGCTCAAGGAGAATTACATCGAACTTGCACTTCAAATCCTGCAGGTCAAAGTGCTCTGGATCAGCCTGGAGGTACCTAAACACACAGACACACACACATGTCTCAAATAGTCTTTTGAATTCAAGATATTTCTCTGGCTGTAATCACGTTGACATTCATGTAACTATCCACTCTAATATTCACATCATCATTTAACATACATGGGAGGGGTGTTGGTGGTGGAGATGAGCTCGTCCTTTAGTCTGATCAGCTCTCGAAGCTTGGGGTATTCTTCAAATCGGTCAGCCAGCCCTGAATCACACAAAACAGCCAGGTCAGGACCACACACGAGTACGCACATGTACATAAAGCAATTGCACATGAGCACACACTCACCAACATCTCTGATGAAGTTTTGCGGCCTGTGGCCTGTGTCAACAAAGTGCTGACAGTAGTCATTGTGAGGGTTCAAACTCTGGGTGCCCTGAAAATACACAAATGAATTAATGACTGAAATAAGATAAATAGGATGAGCAGGAGAAAGGGTAATAAAAAATATATATCTGCATAAATAGAGACAACACACATGGACGTTTATTCTAGCATTTTAACACAAATTTGATACATGAGATTGTAAAAATCTTAATAGAAACTGCAGTTTCTAGTATAAGCGGCATGGTGACGCAGTGGTTTGCATTGTTGCCTCACAGTTCCTGGTTCGAACACAGGGTGGGGGAGCCCTTCTGTGTATGGAATGTTGGGTCGTTTTGCTGGCAAGCTGCGAGTGTTTAGACACAAAGAGCCGGATTGGCGAGTTGATCTGAGGTGCACAATTTTCCGCCTCGTATGGTAGTCATATTGGCGGAACCGTTTTAGTTTAAAAGACTAAGGCGGCCTTCCGCACAGCAGTGCCTGTTGAAGACTTGTGGGAGGAGCTGTTGATGACGCCGCACGTGCGAGCCACTGGCGGTGGACTTACAGGAAACAGCTGATAGCAGGAATTAGCAACAGCTAGTAGCAAGAGGGAAACGCAAACCTGACAGACACTTTAAAGATGAGCAACTGTGGAGACAAGGAATTGTGCACCATCCTTGTCCTCGCAAACGAAGAGGCCATTAACCGTCAGATGACGGGGACGGTGAAGGATGGGCCGACTTACAAGAGAATTGCAGGACTGACCAACTGTGGCTTCCCTCCCATGTCACTGTTTACGTCATACGCTGAGCTACATGTTTTGTTACTTGCTCACGCCCCACACTGCCCCGAAAAAGGCGCATTCTGTATAAACAAAAGTAGGCAGGTGGCATTTTGCCGCACTCCCTGATTTTGTTTTTGTAAAGCCAATGCTAAAGACTGATAGGGCTTTCCTGCAAATTTGAACTATACCTATTTAAAAAGGGCTTCACTGTCAGCTGATAGGCTCCAGCCTCCTCGCGACCCCCAACAGGATAAGCCTTTACAGAAAATGAATGAGTGACTGCATTTCTAATATACATACATATTTTTGCAAAATCTAAATAAATTTCTAACTTTTTTTTTCATATGAGAAAAAAATGATTTTCTACATTAAGACCTTACTTTTATTTCTCACAGTGTGACTGACGAATTTGATCCCTACTTAAAATAATACATTGTACATACACTCTTCACTTCAACAAAAGCAGATCATGTGTACTGTAATGACATGCTGTGTTTGTATGTGCGTTGTGACGGGCTTTTAGTCACCCATTGCCACTGGTTAGGCATGAATAGTTTCCATACAGTGAAATCACACACTCATGTCCATTATTAAACTGCTTCTAACCAGTGAACACAGGCTATGACACTCAGTACAGTCTGAAATTACAGGTTGATGCCAGGTGACTCATGTGACTAACATTCCATTAACATGCTCGAGCTTAGACAGAAGTCTGCCATGCAAAACCTGTCCTTCTAGTTTTGGAATCCAAATTTCAAAGTCTTATTTATATCACTTCAATGGTTTGTGGTGTGAATAGCAGACTGCTACTTCATACATACACCTGATAATAGCATGGTAAAAACTTTATCTTTATGCTAGTGCTTTTTTTTCGTCTATTGAGTCAGCCAAATGTCCCAACAGGCTTCATATTGCACCATAGTATCACGCCACCAGGTCCATTCAGAGCATTTTGTGAATGTTGGAAAGTCTGGATGTATTGTTTCACTGTAAGTAGTCACTGCGGTTGATACTGTTGGTGTTGGTGAAAATAATAAGGACATCAGGAATTGCTGACATGTGCAGTGTGTGTTTATGACCTAATTTCCCTTGACGTAACCACATTTCACTTTCTGGTTTACTATCATTATTTACAAGGTAAAAGCAGTGGGTGGACATATGAATGCAGCACATTCCAATTTGTTCCCATTCCAAAAATGCTTTGAATGTACTGAGGTGTCAGGGAGTAAAACCCAGTCTGGTCATCTGTGAGATTTATCTATTTATGAGGCTCTTCTTCCTGCTACTCTTCTACAAATGTTCCCAGTCATGGCTAACTACTGGTAACTCAGAAACACAACAATGACCATTACTAACCACTTTAAGGATTTTTACCATCAGTTTTGGTTGATAATTTATACAGGGTGTCTACAGGTATCAGGCAGTTAAATTTAATGCTTTTTAAGACCCGTTCAAGACACCTTTTAACCAAATTTAGGACAGATTTTTTGCACAAATCATATTTTATTTATTTAAGCATCACAAGTAAGCATTGAAGGCAAGTAGTATATCTGTGGTCTTGTGCAGTGGTAAGTGTTATGTAGGAATATGGTTATTAGAGGGAGTTAAGTCAGTCTACATTTTGCCAACAGGTCAGTGCAAGTATTAAGTAAAAGGACAGTATTACAGTTTTTTTTAAATATTATTTGTAGCATTAGAAATGTGGACTTTTACACAGAAAGGCTTCGCTAAGTTTCATAAATAGAAACTTAAAAAATTAATAAATGAAATTAGGTAAAATTCAAATCACAAATTCAAACTTAAGACTATTTAATGACTTTCAAGGCCTTATTGATGTGACATTAAATTTAAGACATTTCAAGACTATTTAAGGGCCTGTAGAGGCCCTGTTATGTAGCTATTAGTATGACAAGATATAAGATAAATATTAAAAGAGACATTGTGTGTGTGAAAGAAAGAGACAGTAAGTTTTCCAACCTTAAGAAAAGTACTTGAGTCCTTGTACACCTCCTCATATGGGTTGCTGTCATCTGGCTGCTGCACCTCCACCTCATCCTAAAACAGGAAAATACAATGAAGTTCATATTTCTGTCAATGAACAGAACCTTTATCGGCATGTGATGTAACTGTGGTTAGGAGATGAACACAACTGAGAAGAAACTGACCATAAAAGCAATGAATGAAATCATAATCATGATAACGTTACTACCCATCGTAGAAAATAATAAAGGAGAGAAGTTGGGATAACAATGAGAGGGAAATACATAACCTGTGTTAAAGGGCTAAGAGTAAAATAGTCAAGATTCTCATTTTCAAATCAGTCACTGAAAAACGAAAAGCAAGGCCTTAAAAACCCCCTTGTTCTGCCTACATATAATATTCACCGGTAAACCTCATATTTCACACTGTCCAGAAATATTTAAATTACTCAACCCCATACCCTAAAGTTATAAAGATGTCATAACAGCTTCTGTTGGGTAAGAAACAAGAAGGACAAGTTTTGGGTGGTGGCTGAATTTACATTCATTGCCTGCAGCTACAACCTCACAATGCCACATGGAGCAAAGTCACGCACAGTGACCTGCACACAGGACATTACAAAACAAATATTTATTAGATAAATCTGTCATTTGGCCAATATTTGGAGTAAATAATTAAAAACAAATCTCAGCACTAATTTTGGGACTAGTTTTACAGGAGCAGAATCACAGCCTGAAATCCTCAGGCAGGTGCCCTGTAAACATTCCCACTTTCCAAACAAAAGACAAGGAGGGAGCACATCTTTGTTTCTGGTTACCTGGGGAAAAACCTGCCTCAGAAGATGCAGTTTGTTCAGTTTGTGTAATTCTTAAAAATACCCACCCATACTTACTCAATCACAGGCGTGTCCTGATTTCAGTAGTCAGTGTAACATTTATTTTGACAGTGTTATATTTCATTGTACAGTGCAAACCGCTGAGTTTAATACTGTGCACATGACAATAAACTTCTTGAATTTTAATCATGTTTATTATCAATGTACAGTAGGGTGGAGGCTTATTTAATTCATGTAGATTCATAATGCTCACCTTTTGTTCTTCCACATCTTCCTCTGTGTCCTCTCCCTCTGTCTGTGCCTTCCTTTTGGAAGGTACGGCTGAACTGTCAAATGAAGACCTGCAAAACACAAACAACACATTTCAAAATTCTGTGCATCACTTAAGCACAAAATCGACATTTAAGCACTGACAATGACATGACAAAAACCTCAAGCAAGATGGACAAATGTTTACAAAAATATGTTAGAGAAGAAAGGACAGGAGCTGTTGAATCAAAAAAAGTAAGTGAATTTAATGTGCTCAACACGTGCAGTTACAAGCAATAATTATCTCAAGATGCACCAGGCCTGCACAGATTCGAACACCAGCGACTGGCGCATAATGCATGCCAGTTAGATTTGTGTCCAACTTTATCCTGACTTGCTCTGACATAATACAAACATGGACAGCGCAGTTTTTAGATCCAGGCGCTGCAATTGGTCTCCACAGACTGCAAGACCCAGGGCACGATGGGAAACACCTCGCTCTCACCTGATAGAAGAGCTGATTGGTGACAATGTTGACTCAACAAGATGACATTTAATATAAACTCTTAATCTATGTTTAATGTGAGAGTTTGATTTTATTTGTTTTATCTGAAGGTTTATTCTGTTAACAGAAAACATGTTTTGTGACTGATGGTGACGTCTCATAATCAGACTAATGCATTCATCATAAACTTTGTGTATATTAACATTGGATTGAAGTATTTATCAACAGAAAGACTTGTGATCAGTGGGAAGTAAGGATTCTTAAATTCACATCTGCACAGATGGGAAACCCTGAATATATCTGACCGATCTTTAATGAAAGTTGTGTCTTGTATTTTCACTCCTGAAAACTCTAATCTAATAGCCAAACACAATTAATTTAGCCTCAACAAGAGTCATCTACATAATGGTATGAGGTCAAGTTGCATATTATTCTTGTAACACTTGTAACTCCTTGACTCTTGTTTAGTTTTCTGATCTACCTAATTTTGTGTGGATTTGTTATGCTTTTTGGATAAATTGAAAATTCTTTTGAAAAATGCTTTTGAAGGTTGTTCAAGAAAAAATACTGAAAAAGAAAAATTAAATGAATGTGATTGATAATTGGTCATGTGACCCATGTGTATTTAGCACAACTGTGAGTGCTCCTGTGTTTCTGTTGAGCAGACCTAAAGAAGCCACGGGCGAAACGTGTTGTTCGCTCTTAATAAAATCACAGTAACTCAGTTCAGTGTGCTGTGATTTTTGTTAAGATTTGAGATGTTCCTGCGGCCGGCCAGCACCTGATACATGAGACTGGCTGTGCAGAGGGAGTTCTGCTTACTTACAATTAATTTAGCCTATGTAGTTGAGGAGGGCAGGTCTGCTCTGTAGCAGTAAACTGATGTGTCACCTCCACCTGCTGCAGCCGCCTAATTTTGTCCACTCTCCAGGCAAGGTAATCTCGAAACAAACCTTGTGGCACAGAGAACCCAAATGGGGCACAGACTGGTAGCGACTATGTATTACATGCTTGGCACTTCTCTGCTTTCAACTACACCCCTCCTTTACTTTTTCACTGTTTTTGCTGACCTGCTGGGGTAGTCTTTCTTGCACACTTTTTGGGGATATTCAATCAAATCTTACCTGCATGTTTCTCTTGTCTCCTCAATCTCCTTTAGCTCATCTTTACTGTTAAGGACAGCTCCGATACTGTCTGCACTTTCAGCTCCCAACTGCAGTTAGAAAACAATGAGAAAGTCAATGTTAAGTCACATATTTTCAAATTGTGTTATTGTCACATTTATTATATAATGCATTGCTGTACTTAACGTTTTCTATCTCGGTGTTTTGACCTGCTGTAATGTGGCTATAGCGTCAACACTTTCCCTCGCCATAAAAACCGTTATATCGTTTGTATATGTAGTGTAAATTAACCTTGGCAGATTTTTCACTGTGTGTATTCTCACTGACATGTCGTGCAATGGTGTCATCTGTGTCCATGTTAACTATATTGGCTCAAAAGGCTTCAACATGTCAACATAAAGTTATTTGCCCCTGCAGTCCACTCGAGGGCGACCAATATAAAAGTTTGGCGGACATAAGTCAGCTAACTGATTACCACCCATGGACAGAATACTGTCCTTATTAACCACACAGTCGACAATGTGTTTTCCATACAACAATTCATTAGGTAGCAGCGCCACAGACGGTCAATAAAGAACCCCATAACTTGAGTTAGCTAGCTGCTAAACTTGCAAAATTAGCTACGTGCTAACAACAACAACAGGAAGCTAACTGTGCACTTGCCTGTTGAGCTAAAAGCTGCCGCCTAAGTTTTTGTCGCTCGCGAATCTCTTGCAGTCGACTGTTCATTTCTCCAGCTTTAATGTTTTCCAATTAACAATATAACACCCTTGGTCGCTGTTGCATCGAACCGTTTCATACAAAAATGTGATTAGCTACCTATAATAGTAGCCAACACACGGCTAATGAGAACAGCCGCTAAAAATCACAATGGGTGTGCTCGGTGTGTTACAGGGGCTCTCCGGTTTGAGTTAGCCCTCGGAGTTAGCCGCTAAAATAAAGTGTTAAAGACATCCAGATGCGACTGATAAATAGCTGTTGTTCCGTCTATACACACTGTGGTGCTTTTTGCATCCGCACTACTCTCGGTAACCGGTTTTGAGGCGGTCAACAGGCGGTTCATCCAGTCAACTCCGCCACACCTGAGTGATATCGGCGTACGCCCGGTTACATAGAGCGCACACGTTTGAGATTGAATGGACGCGGTGTGATGATGTCATCAGGCAGGACGCTTCTGTTTGACGTTCCCACACATCCAATCTCCTCCAATCACAGAATACCGTAATGTTGACACTAGAGGCGCTATTAGCACATTTTAGTCTGCCAGTATTTGCTGGCTGATAAAACAAGGAAACTGTCTTTCAAAGATAATACTCAGCTAATTATTATCTTATCAAGCTGAATAAGGACTTGAGTAGATTTGTTATTGATAACATTGACTCTGATTTCACTTTATGCTGAGAGGATGTTTTCTTTGGTTTCAGTAAATGTAATGTCAATAAGACAAAGAACATTATATTATTAATCTAAACATTATTTTTGGCAAGATCTCATATCAGCAAATCCAATTTTAATAACTTTAAACCCTTATTTATTACATTTGAAATTTGAATCATACAATAGGCTACTGGAAAAACATTTTTCTCCTCCAGAAACAAGAAGGCTATTGAGACAATGAATTTGTGCACCTTCTTTAATGTATTTGTATGAATGAATATTGTCTTCTGGGTTTGTATTTGTATACCGTCCCCTGGCATTTCTGTTTCTCTTTGCTTGTTTTATTGTCATTAATTATTATCACATATACATGTTTAGTTTGTGATTGTTTCATGAATACCTTTAAAAAAAAGCAGACTGATCAGATAGCCTCCAAAGATAGGGACAGAAAGCGATTTTTATTTGATTTGATTTTTTATTACAAACTTAATTATAGATCTGTGTAAGTGGATCATAGTGGCTATGATAAGAGAGGTTGAATATAGGAATATATATATGTAGGCTACTGCAAAACTTCAATTAAAAACCTAGTCCCAACTTAACACCCAGTCCCTTTTGGCTGTGGCTACACATTTTATAAATAAAGGCCTGTCTTAATTAGACGCCTGGTCTGGTTGTCAAGATGTTAAATTCTTTCTTTCTTTCTTTCTTGAAAAAAATGAAAAATTGTACACACACACATATAGATAGATAGATAGATAGATAGATAGATAGATAGATAGATAGATAGATGATTAGGCTATATATAATAAGCCTAATAGGCAATTTCTCAACGTTTTGGGAGTCTTATAGGGAATAACTTCTCTATATTAACTTAATAATCACATTATACAGGATGGGTCCCCCTCTGTTCCCTGTAGGCTATATTTTCTAGGTAGGCTGCCACAGTTCATAATTATTTGATTCTGTTTAATAAATCATATAAAATCGCCACTAACACTTCAATAGTTGAAAAAGACTTCCAGCATAGCCTATATGTGATAGAATTTGCGTTAGGGGGCTTCCTGCCCATTAGCCCACGCAAATAGGAGTTTCATTGATCCGCGTCGTTTCTCCTCTCCCGGTTCACACTCTGGTCCCACGGCAGGACGATGAGGCTGACTGAGACCCGTCTCCCCAGCTGATGACAAAAGCCACTGATGATAGAAGCTCCTGGTTTCAGCTGCTGCCTACCACCAGAGACCTAACATGAATTTGGCATTTCTCGCTCTAACAGCCGCGCTTTTGGCTTCGAATAGCGGCTCCTGTTATTCCAGCAGCGTCCCTTCATTCATCCTGCCGTTCACTGACTGCGTCCAGAGCCGCGGCAAAGACGGCTTCTACCAGGGAGCGATAGACGTCACCGAGTCCGGCACCCAGTGCATGAACTGGACCGAGGTGTCCGGCTTCAAGGAGCGCTACCCGGGCAAAGGAATAGGAGAGCACAATCACTGTCGCAACCCGGATGGCAGGATCCGACCCTGGTGCTTTTTTAGGAACCACAAAGGCAGAGTGGACTGGGGGTACTGCGACTGTAAACAAGGTAAACACGCAGGCCTATAGACACACTGTAATGGGCTACTGCTTTCTATAGGGATTCATACTCTATAATAGCCTGTGTAGAAACATATCGAAAACATAAGACACAGAGGAAATGAGATCTCCAAATACACTGAGTGATAATTTAAAAGTCAGTGCAGGCTGCCACAGATACAATAAATCCCAGTAACTTATTACATACTATTTTATTTTTTTTATTCTATCTGATGAAGAGAAAACTCTGCTGCAATTTTGGCTTTGGTGTGCAGCTGTGTTAAAAACTGTCCTGCTCCAGTTGTGTTCAACTCAGGCAGCTCATGCTGAAGTAATTAGACAGCACAGGACACACCTTCATTGTCCCAGGTGTGAGTGCAGTGCACGCAGCTGGCAAGTCTAAGCACATTTGTGCTGTAATGAGTGCACAGGTATTTGCTTATATGGTGTGTTTGGGAATTACACAGTCACAGGGATCACCAGTGTTGAAGTGAGTAGGTGACGTGAAACCTCTCTTCTCCCATTAAAACAGTTTGACATGGGGAGCACCATCATCATCACATCAAGTACTCAGACCTGAGCTACTATGTGTTGCTAAAATGAAAAGTGAGGGAGAAGAGGGCCCTACATCTCTGGATTGATGAAAGGTGGAGAAGGTAGAGTGAGGGAGCGGTGAAAGAAATAGAGTGTGTGATTTCCATCTGGCACAAGACAAGCAGCCCGTGGTATTTTTAGTCTGGTAGTGTGCCGGCCCAGTGTGGGTAAATTATCTTCCGGTAATTGATACATGGAATTGCCAAACATTGGTCCAGTTATTAAAGATGTTTGGACACGTTTAGGAAAGGTGGACAAATTTGGAGTCCAAGTTCAGTTCTTTCTGTGTTTATGACCTTTGGTGAGGAAACAGACAGCCACACAGGTGAATGTCTAATTTTAAAGGTACAGTGTGTAAGATTGAGAGGACGTTAGTGACATCTAGTGGTGAGGAAGGCAGATTGCAACCAGCTGAAAGTTCTCCAGGTTAGAGTTCCTTCAGTGGTGATTGTTCAGAAGGATTTTACCAGGAGCCGAATCATCCGCAGTAGTCTCTTCTTCTCCAAACCAACCAGGTAATTAAAACCAAGAAAAACACTGAATAAAGCAGCTTCATGGTAAATACTAGTGTTTGTTCTGCGTGTGTCGCAGCACCTGCTGATGTGTGCTCACCTGTTTTCTACCTTATTTCTGATCCAAACATTCAGGAGGTTTTTACCATGAGCCGAATTACCCTCGAAGGTCTCTTCCTCCCCAAAACAAGCAGACCCAGTGATTTTAACACTGAACACAACACTGAAGTAAAAACACTGAATAAAGCAGTTCTACGTTACCAAAAAAATCAATGCTTTTCCGACACTCTCATCTCGGGGCTGCAAACTTTTGTGGCCTAAGCAAAATCACTAATGACATTGTGTAGAGCCAGTGTTTGCTTTGTCCATTCTGGGCTACTGTAGAAACATGGCGGTGCAACATGGTAATCTCTGCGGATGAGGTGCATCTCCATATGTAGACATAAGCAGCTCATTCTATGGTAACAAACAAACAGCCTTTCTTATATTCAGGCAATTTTACACCACTTATTACATTATACTCCATGTCTGCCAGTATATCCCCCTAAATCCTACACACTGGACCTTTAAGTTCAGATATGCTGATGGCAGCTAGAGTCATTCTCTGTTGTTATAAAAACCCAAATATATCATATAGATACATCTAAAACAATTAGGTTACTCCAAGACTTAAAACATGCACCCACACACACTGTAACCATGGGGAAACTTGAAAACACACATCCGTAAAACAGTCAGTTCTTATCAGGTTGTGGCTAGATTTTAATCAGTGGTAGCATCAGTTGTATGGCAGTGTAAAACACAAAGAGAAAGATGTTTTACTCTCTGCTTCCTGGATCACTCAATCTGTCACTTGCTGTGACAATAAAAAGGACAACCAGTAGGACAAAGCCAAACAGTCAAACAGCCACTTTACTGTCTTATACTGTATGTACTGTTCTTAACAGCTCTAGCTCTTTATTGTTGTTTCTTTTCTTTTTATAGACTAGTTGTGATGTGACACACAAGAAACGTTAATGAACTGAAGTGCATTTCTACACGCAGCCACTTTGATGCTGACAGATTACTTGGATCACTTATAAGACAGTTGTGTAATGTATATGTGCTCCCCTGTCATCTTTACAAAATCAAATACAACTTGCCTTCTTTTTTCTCTTGTTTTTCGCCTTGCTGTCTTTTTTGCCTCCCAGTTTTGCACCCACTTCTGACCCCTCCGTTTCTTGTCTTTCATCCTGCTACCTTATTTTCTCAATGCCCTACTTTAAGATTTTTGATATGGCGTAACAGATCTCTTTCGTGTCATCTTTTATCCCCCATTTATATGTGTTTTAGTATTGAATGTCTTCAACCCTGTTTCCATCCCAGGCTCTGTACGTCTGCAAGGAGGCCGCTCCAAGCTAGACGGCAGGGTGGAAGTCTATCTTGGAGGGGTGTGGGGGTCCATCTGTAGCGACGACTGGGACGATGAAGACGCTGCAGTGGTCTGCAGACAGCTGGGCAAGGGGTGAGAGAGCACACATGCACACACATGCGCTCAGACATGCACTTTTTACTGCTCTGTCCCTCTTACATACGTATTCGGACACAGGTGCAAGCACACTCACCATGTGCCACATAAACTCACAATGTGAAACTGCCTGCAGAGGTCTGACATGTGGTAAGTGAGTGATGGAAATTTGATGGGAGAGTGGGAATTTCACAACGCTTGAGACATACACATGCATGCGCTCTTGCCACAGTCTTTGTACTTTTCTCCTGTGACCCTTGCATTCCAACCCCCCATTCCCCAGAGGTATTTAAATACCTCCAAAGCTCAGCTATTTACCTTGTTACCAGCTCTCTCTTTGCCTCTGTCCCTGTTTCTCACTCACATGCTTATGATGTGCGACTGTGTCTTATGGTCTTTGAGAGGCTTGCTTGCTAGAACAGCCACTGATACGCCGGGTCCCGAGGGAGCCTGTAGACGGATCATACATATCGACAGTATTCATAAGCTGGGGTGTAGTCAGCTGAGAAAGCGTCTTATTTCCCTGGAGAACAGAGGCGTTCTGTGCACTCGCTACACATGTTGACACTAACACCAGCGCTGGCACGCATGCTGACGCGAACACATGCCTGTGTGTGCATATTCACACAGGAGTCAATGAAAGTCCACAGTGGAATGGAAAAGAGGGCAAATGTCAGCCATATGTCAGCTGGAATCGTTGGTGATGACTTTCACGTGGCCAGTTATTGAAGCTGTTGGGTGTAAAACTGCTGACCGTGTTGGCCCTGGAATGGCAAATCATGAACATACAGATGGCTCAAGGTTACTGCTACCAGGCTAAAAGGGCTTCTGTGCTTTTCTCCTTAGCCTGGCTGCAGGATTTATCTCAAATGACATGTTGACAAAATGTTCACATTACTTTATTTTAACAAACACCTCTTACCAGATGAGACTGGATCTGTTGTTTGTTAGTTGCGAGTTAATTTGAGTTATTTCAGATTAGGAAAAGTAACTTGTTTGCTTACTGATCTCCTTCCAGGATCTCAGGTCGTGCACGTGCAGTTCCCCTGTTTCGTCCGAGCATGGCCAAGCTCCATTGGAGGGCAGTCCATTGCCAGGGAGAGGAGCCAGACCTGCTCCAGTGTCCTAAGACCACCTGGAATGGAGGGGAATGTTCCCAGGCTGCAGCCATCACTTGCACACAGAAGCAAGGTAGGCACTCCTCATGAGGAATTATATGTCTGTGATGGATGGATAGAGGTTTGGATGTGGAGGATCTGAGAGCTGATAAATCTCCAGCAGCCTGCATAGATTCTTTAAGCAGACCATGTGAAAATGTGTGTGCTTGTGCCTCTGTTAGTTTCAGCAGTTGTGACGCTCCCTGTACGGCTGGTGGGAGGTCGGTCGGGGTCAGAGGGCACGGTGGAAGTCTTCCATGCAGGGCAGTGGGGCTCCGTGTGTGATGACCAATGGGACGACAGCGATGCAGAGGTGGTGTGTCGACAACTGGGGCTGAGGTGAAGGGGCACCCACAGACACACACACACACACACACACACAAAATAACATCATATTCACATTAATTCCAACCACTTATTAGCATAAAGGATAAAGGATATACATTGTGAGTATGAGGAAAAAGAGGGTAAAGTGTGACTGAAAGACAGACTAGGAAGCAAGAGATGAGTAGATGTGGGTGTCCAGCCGTCTTTCTCTCCCTCTGTCTCCAAAACTATGAGAAGTATTCTTTCCATTTGGACACACACAGAGAGAGGAGCGAGCAGTAAAGAACATCTGGGGGTCAGATAATGAATCAGGCTCATTGTTCCTGCATGAATCTAGTACCACAGAGATATGCATATTTAGCTACACTGCACTCTCCGCAAATGTCCGTGTGTGCAGTTTTTTTTGTGTATGCCACTGTGGTGTTAATGTTGCAATGTTTATGGAGGCACAGATATGCGTGACAAGCAGTTTCTCAAAACTTAAGTTGAAATACAGTCAATGTCCAGATTAAACAAATACTGCAGCCTGTACCCTTGGTTTTGTTAGTCAGTCAGGACCATTCAGTACATCTGTTTTTAATTTGCATCAGTATCACTGAAAACTAAACCCTCTCTTCTTCTGTACCCTCTCTTTTCTTTGTAGCGGTGTGGCGAGGGCGTGGGGCCAGGCACATTTTGGCAAGCGTTCAGGCCGTGTGTGGCTGGATGAGGTGCGCTGCACGGGCAATGAGCTCACACTGGAGCAGTGTCCAAAGAGTGCCTGGGGGGAGCACAACTGTCTGCACTCTGAGGATGCAGGAGTGTCCTGCAGCCCTCTCACAGGTAGAACAACACCTGACTCAGCATTAGCAGGCTATAATATTCAGAAAGACATGCAAATGAAATGCACATATTTTACATATACAGATAAGGCTCTCCATGAAGGGTTTGCATGTACCTATGACCCCCTAAAGCTTTGTTGCCGGAGACGGTAGTGCTTTCACAAGGCAGACATTTTGATTAGTCAAACAAGGAGAGCTCATGGTGGCCAGACCAATATGGAGGATGGCTATTGCTCAGCCTGAGCAAACAATGTGGGAAAGGTTTCACCACACACAAGCAGAGGAGTACGAGGCCGGTGTGTTGCCAGGTGACCAACATGTGAAGGCAGAAGTCTTAAGGACTGAGTCCTGACTACAGACACTAACTATTAGGTTTAAACAGGATCTCCCAGAGCTTTTTTGTCCTTACTACAGCCAAAAATGACAGCATTTTTTGTCACTATGTTGTGATCAATAAGAATAAGTCAAAACATTCAAAGCCATAAAAGCATGTTTAATACAGATATCTTATCTGTCTTCTGCTGTCTCTCCAGATGGTTCTGTGAGGCTGGTGGGGGGCGTCAGCAGCAATGAGGGACGTTTAGAGATATTTTACCATGGTCAGTGGGGGACAGTGTGTGATGACGGCTGGACAGACTCTAACACACAAGTCGTGTGCCGACAACTAGGTTACAGGTAATGTGAAGTATTCATACCCCCGACATGTACAAACACGAGCATTCTTAGTGCGTATTAATACGTTTAAAAAAAGGTGTCTTTGTGTGTGTGTGTACATGTCTATGTTGCAGATTAGGCGAGACTCTCCTTTCCGAAGGACTCGACATCACCCCAGTCCCACGCTTCGGAGTGGGGTCAGGTCCCATTCTTTTGGACGATGTGAGCTGCACAGGGAAGGAGCCCAGCCTGCTGCTGTGCAAAAGAAAGGAGTGGCTCCGTCATGACTGCACACACCATGAAGATGTTAACATCGCATGCAGCCCTGATCGCAACGGAGAGAGTCTTCCAATGAGTAAGACAGAATCCTATTGTCCTGTAATGCCTTGAAGGGTTACAGATTGCATAGAAACCTTGAATGTGCTCTCTGTAGGGGGGTGTTCGAGGTTAGAGGTAGGAGGTGGGGGGGTTTGCATATTGGCAAAGCAAATAAGTGGGCAATCTCTAAACTGGCCAGTGTTTTAGGAAAATCACTTCAAATGGAGGTATTTGTCTGCATAAATGGTAACGGTCTTTCTTAAAAATTCCTTTCTGGTGTTAGAGTTGGTCATGACAAAGAAGCTGCACTTGAGAAGCTTTTCATAGTCTTCTAGCGCTTCTTTCTTTTGCTTAGTTTTTTTTTTATATTGTTATTTTGATTATCAACATTGTGGTTTGTTTTGTTTTAGATTGGTTTCACTCTTTTGTCTATTTAGTTGCCCTTGTTGAATATAAATCATTCACCTTCTTTGAATTAAGTGGTGCCTCAGGGTTCTGTCCTCAACCTGTAGAGACAAAATTTCAGTTTCCATTTATAAGCAAATTTTTATCAAGATCTAGTTCTCTTTTGGTTGCAGCAACCTCAGTCTACATACATAGAAACTGAATATGATGATGTCTGAAAACTTCTTTGGTTAACTCCAAGAAATCAGTCGGTCCAGAGGCAGAATCTTCTCCATCTTGGTTTAGTCTTAGTCACTTATCCTGTTGGGGGTCACAGGGGGGCTGGAGCCTATCCTAGCTGACACTGGGTGAGAGGCAGGGTACACCCTGGACCGGTCGCCAGACTATCACAGGGCTGTCACATAGAGACAGACAACCATTCACGCTCACATTCACACCCACGGCCAATTTAGAGTCACCAATTAACCTGCATGTCTTTGGACTGTGGGAGGAAGCCGGAGTACCCAGAAAAAAACCCACACTGACACTGGGAGAACATGCAAACTCTGCACAGAGTACGGGTTTGGACCCTCTTGCTGAGAGGAGACAATACCAACCACTATACCAACAGTTGTTTTTTTTGCACATGAAATCAACAATTCAGTGCAGCGACACAAAATGACAAGATCTGATCGATAAATTAAAAGTCTATATATTCCTGTTTAAATCAATGTAATCTTCGCAATACTTGAGGATGCCGCAGCCCATAAATAAACCACGGTTATAGCATCTCTACACTGGTTACCCATGCATTCCAGAGTTGACTTTAATTTGCATTTTAATCACTTTTATGGCTCATATGGGGTTAGTTCCCTCACTACTGACCTTTTATTCCCCTATTAGCCAAGTTCTGCCTGAGATCCTCTGGCTGTTCCTTTTTATTGGCTCCCAGGTGGAGGCTAAAAAACTATCAGCGTTTGCCATCTGGGCCTCTCAACTCTGGAACGACTAGCTGGATGAGATCGGGCTGGCAAGTTGTTTTAAATGTTATTTATAATCCCCTTTAAGAACATATTATTTTAACGCCTTTACTGAAATTACTCCTGTACTTTTATCTTTTTATTCCCTTTGCTCTATAGACTTTCTGAATCTTACTTTTTGTAAAGCTTTTTGTAATAAAAAGAAAAAGGATATGAGTTAAGATTAGACATAAGACATATTGACATTAATATCTGTATAACATACTAATGTGAGCTTAAACAAGGATTGTAGAAGCTAAACTTTGCACTCAGAGCACACATACTTTATAGGCAGCGAAGAATAGGAAACCAAATGATGAAAGCTTCTATGTAATTTCCTGTCACTTCATAAAACCGGTTAATGGAAGTGCAAGCTGATCTGAGATCTGTTTCTAAGATCTCAGCCAACCTGCAGTCAATTTGATCTCATCTTACTCAGAAGAGGGAAGCCAGCATTTTCCAAGAGACAGATAGAGGATGATGTAAGTCATGCTAGCTCTAATAGGCACAGCTGTTTGTTGGCTTGTCCTGCCTTAATAAGTGGGCCACTTGTAAAGTCATCATGATTAAATGGACCTAATGCAAACCTTTACCTACAGTAAGTCCCCCTCATGCCACTGTTTCTGAATCAGAGCTACCCAGCAGCAGTTGGTTGATATCTTGCCACACAACACTGCACTTCTTACCTCTTTTATAAGAGGAGACAGGAGGATTCAGTGGTGTTGCTACTTGCTGAAAGAGGGAGGGAGGGTTGAATAATAGCGCCATTAATCAAGCTCATGTCTGTAGCCTCCAGACACTAATAAAGGTGCTGGATGGAACCAGTAGTGGCTCAGGTTTCACCTCATACTATATTTGAGGTCTGTATACTGTTCTATTCTCTGCCATCTGTCTTAATGTTGAATGTACCAGATATAAGTCCAATTAGTCTGGTGAATGTCACATAAGTTGGGCTTATGTTAGTAGCTTATGTTTTTTGGCAAGAGCCTGAGGGACACTGTCACCCCGCAAACACCCACCAAAGAACTGTGTCATTACCACATAGCGCTTGTGTGTATGTGTTTGTTTGTGTGCATTTGTTTGGGTGTTTATGTGTGTGCGCAAATCCCTCCTTCCCGCTCAACATGCCACAGGCAGATTGGTTTATGTTGTTTTTGGAAAAGGAGTAAAAGCAGATAAGCCCGGCTATGCTTTGAACTGTCTCACTCTCTAGACCATCACATTAGGGTTGTATCAGAGCAGCAATGGCTGTGTGTGTGTGTGTGTGTGTGTGTGTGTCTGTGTGTGTGTGTGTGTGTGTGTGTGTGTGTGTGTGTGTGTGTGTGTGTGTGTCTGTGTCTGTGTCTGTGTGTGTGTGTGTGTGTGTGTGTGTGTGTGTGTGCTGGGACAGGGAAGAACAGTGTTTGTATTTCCAAGGGAGAGTACAACGATGCATTTCCTCAATAGCCAACACCAACAAAGAAGTAAACATTCCCACAATTAACTCTCCCTAACTTAATCACCCCCTCCTACAGTTCTTACGTGCCACACACACAATGTTTGAATGCCATTAAACTCACTCCAGTGACAAAGAACTATTTCGGGATAAACTGACCACTGCTGAAGTCATTTTAGGATTTCCTATTTACAAAATTATTTAATTACTGTCAGCAGTGTGAGCTATGAAACACTACAGCTAACTATATATATCATATCATAAAAATACCTGACACTTGACAAGAGTGTAAACTGATCCTGAAACTATCCACACATGCAAAAGGCATTGGCATTCACATAAATGAGATTAGTGTGTGTATGTGTGTTTGTGTGTGCACGCCTGAGCATCTGTGTGCAGACATATGATGATGGATGGTTTGAACCTAAAGCCCAGACTGATTTGATTAACAGTGTGAGTGAATACAATTTGGGAGGGAGAAAGAACAAGAGAGGGAGCGTGTGAAAACCAGAGAGGCAATGGAATCTCACAATTTCCCCTTCTGGACGCACAAGTGGTTACGTGCATGAAAACTGACAGGTGTTCAGGCTACTTCCTTTGCAGGGAGCATGAGTGCACATGCCCTATTCACCAGACACGTTTGCCCGGAGGATCAGGTTTGAGAGGGAATGTGTGTGTAAATGTCTTTGAGTATTTCTTGACTCTGGGGTTTGGGGTAACTTCAGAGAACAGGAATACATTTTTGCCAGCAGGATGAGTCTGTGTGGTCGATTGTGTTCTTCAGGTGTGCCAGTGAGACTTGTGGGAGGAGAGAGCCCAAGGGAAGGGCGAGTGGAGCTCTATCTGTCTGGACAATGGGGGACGGTGTGTGATGATGGATGGACTGATCGTGACGCTGAGGTGGTGTGCCGACAGTTGGGATACAGGTATGTTTGCATGTGCAAGTGTGTTGAAATAGCCAGCTCCTCCTTTTTATGTTGTTTTGGGCTCATCTGTGTCATCTCTGTTTCTCATTGATACTGGCTCTTTTCGATGCTAGGCTGAGGGGGCGGAGGTTTGCTCTCTCTGCCTCAGGCTTTCCTGTCTGCACGTGGAAGGGCAGAGAGGTGTGCTCTCTCTGCCTTTAGTCTTGAAGAGGGTTTTTGCTTTGACCAGAGGAAAGGCAGAGAGGCCCCAAAACAGAGCCATACCACCAAGTATACTACTGCAAATGGAAACAAAGTTTTCTTTGACTAAAGCTGAGGAAACTCAGAACTTTTCATGTCAGCAAGGGCACTTCAACTCTGGTTTATCGTACACGCGTTGAATCCATTCTCACCTTCAACATTTCATCCTGGTACAACTCACTCACTCACCACCAAACTAAAAAAAACCCTCTCAAAATAATTGGCTCACCCCAGACTCCTCGATCTGAACTGTATAACCGCTATGGATCCTGATCAGGAAAGCCACCCTGATCACTAAGGACCTTCTCACCCCCTCCACCACTCCTTCAGGGAGAAGCTACAGAGTCCCACATCTACAAGAAATCCCTCATTCCCTCTGCAATAACCACCCCAAACAATTGAAAAATAGACAAGACAATAAAGTTTATCTATTCTATTCTGCTCTAAAATGCCCATCAATTTCCAAAAGTCCAACAACCCAAAGATTTTCAGTTTACCATAACAGAAAGCTATGAAAACCTGCAAATATTCACTTTTGAGAAAGAGATAAAGTTGGGGAATTTTTTAGAAATTTAAATGATGAAGAGGTTATTTCATAATGACCCAGATCAGGATGTTGGAGTAGAGGTAACATGTTGATTGAAGAAAGGCTCGGTTGTGAGTTGTGGCATTGAAATGTGATCATTCTATATATTACCCACACTTAAGTGAATCCAGACTGCCTACTGTTTGCAAAATCAATCACCACTTCTTAGACCTGGCATCTGTCTTACACTCACGCCTACTTTCTTTGTCTGTCTTTCATCTCTCCATCTCTTAGCCCTTCTCTGTTTTCAGTTTTCACCTCATCACGCATGTCTCAAGTTTCAGGCTAACCTACAATGGAAAAACAACAGTGTGCTTTGAATCATTTATTTCATTACTTGGTCTTTACAAATTGTGCGCTTAAGTTTTTGAGCACTTCTTAAGAGCCTCTGGTGTGCTGCCAGCTGCTTTTATTAGGGGTTTTAGCTTTGCCCTTTTGCAGAGCCAAGATAAACATCCAATTAAAGGGCAGGCCGGTTGTGCATATGACACATTCACAGTGACAGATATGTTGAGGCGAAGCAAACTACCTCATCCCATCCTCTCTGTGTCCTATTAGCTCTTCCCTCTGAGACACTGGCCCATTTTCCAAAACAATGGCAATAGGATGACAACGGAAAAGTGTACCATAACAAACTGTCTTCATTTTCTCTCTCATCACTGCTCAGCATGGGACACCATCATCATGCCTTAGCCACCCAGTTTTCGGTGACACATCCGCGTGCAGATAAAAGCCACATCTGGAGCGCATAAGTGTGAGAGAGAGAGAGAGGAAGCGTGTTGGAGGCGTGTTAAATCCGTGTTAGGATCATCATTCTGTCTCGCACAGGGTGTGGTGAAAGGTCATTACATACACAACAGGTCCCCAAGCGTTAGAGGTTGCTCTGGGGGTGATAAAACTAAATATATGCAGTCACACACACTCACAGAAACTTTCACACAAATTATATTTCAAGTCAACAGTTTGACCCAGAGTCACCTTCAATAAGCCTACATGAAACTGGACAATACACACACACAGACAAAGGAAAGGTTTGCCAGCATTAATCTAATTAGCTAGTTGTCTAAATAAAGCCTGTAATGTGGACTGACCAGCCTCTATTTTATACTACTCATTTTAAAAAACAACTAATGGAGCTCACTTGCGTTATGTTGAATTTATGAAGACAATGTTTATCTTACATGGCTCCACAGTGAACGTAGAACGCTAAACAGAGAACATTCTAAGTGTATTGAAGTCATAGGGGTCTGCCTTTGAAAGTGTACAACTCTTGCAGTATAATCCAAGTCTCATTCATCCAGTCATATGCCCATCTTCCCAAATAGTCAACCTTTCTCCCTCTATGTTACTTTGGTAAATCCAAACTAACCCTTTCAAACACCAAAGTCACCCAATAACACAAAGAAAGTAACCACAGAGGCAGCAGTAGACCAGCAGCTCCCATGTTCAGCGAGGTAAAATTATTGGGTCTCATTCATTACACATGAGCACAACGACTTTGTGTGTAAATGGTTTGCGGAAGGAAATGAATGAAGAAGAAGGAAGTGTATTTTGGCATTCATCAATGTCAGTAGCTCCAATCTTTTTGTACATTCTAACAATAGCCCCTTTTATACTGCCAGATTTGACTGATCGGCATTCATGAACATATGCACTTGCCTACGATCAAATCCTTGTTTTCTGTGGCGTCATGAATCCAGTGTAGGTTTTTACTACCAAGGCTTTTTATCTGCAGATCTACTCACAGGTTTACTAATATTTCATTAATGAGACTCACTGCTTCTGTCAATGGAGTCTGGCTGGCTTTTTAAGAGAGCGTAGATAAGTTTAACTTTGAGTTCAGTTTGTCCTTGGAAAGGGCTGTGTGTTGGGAAGAACTGAGCATATAGTTGGATAAGTGGGCCTTGAGTAATACTGCACAAGTTGTGTGAGAGTTGTAAAGGGATGTTTTAATATAGCCTAGTATTGCTGTAGTTAAACACAGACCACTATGACTTCAATTCATCGACAGTTTCTTCACAAAATTAACGCAACACGGGTTGAGTTTTTTCTTTGCCTTCTCTGAGCCTATTGCTGCTCCCCCACACACAAGTACTATGACACTGATTGGACGTTGTGGGACCGTTTTAAGGTCAAAGGGTTGCAGCACAATTTGGAGGAGATGACACTCTGACAGTTCCTGGATTACTTTTAAAATGAGCATAGGTTGGAGATGAACATGCTTTCTTTGGGAGTGTTCATGCTCTATTGCTTCTTCATGCCTGACAATGACAGAGATTGTCATGTAGGTGTCCAAAAAGAAGCTGGGCAAGCATGTGAAAGCCCTGATGTTTGAGCTTTGCTGTAAAGGAAGGCAATCACAATATGAAAGTAAAAACACAAAGACAAAAAAAATGACAAAGAAAGAATAACAGATGTGAAATTAGAGGGCAGCAGACAATAATAAATGCTTGCTGTAAGCGCGCCTTTAAAGTCACACTGTGAATGTGTTACCCTGTGATAACAAAGGAACAGTAAGAGGTTTTGCTTTGCTTGAGGACCTTTTTGAATTTCTTCCAAACTGCATTAAGTGCCTGGCTCTGTTCAAGTCACTGCATCACTTCTTCCATACCCCCTTGTAATATTTAAAACTGATCCAACAAAAAGGCAGCCATATTTCATAGTGCATGGAGAGTACATGAAAACACACTTTGTTTTTCCTTCTAACTCGAGCTTTTAGTATCCAGAGCAGTTTGTGTTTGACTGATGTTGTGTGACTGTGTGTTGCCACAGAAACACACTAAGCAGGCTTGATGTCAGGCTCTCGGCTTAGCTCCAAGTGACTTGGAGGTTCCCCCTTTGCCTGCTAAGTACTGCTCAGGGAGCTATTGGAGACACAGACACAATGCTAGATGTCTCAATAAGAGACATGAGATTCCCTTTGGAGACGCAAGACCTGCCACCCATCAAACCCCAGGGACGCAACGTGAGAGCCTCTCAGTCGGTTATCTATCAGTCTTAATTAAAATCACAGTTACAGCCTATACAAGCACACACACACACACACACACAATCTAAAGGCCTTTGCGTGTTAGCTGTTTGCTAATTAAAGTCAGAGGTGAGAAAGTGATACAAATACTGTTATCAGATTGTAAAAGTGGTTTGACCTGGTTTGCGTCACAGCCAGAGAATGTCGAACCATAACATCTATACTTTACACTTACTCACACACACATTGACAGAAAGATGTGGCAGCCAAGCTTTCAACTCCTGAATGTTTCTGTTTGTGACATGTATAAAGGCAGTTTGGAAAAGATATATAGAATTAAATAATAAATGAATGTATATAAAAGAAGAGGTTCTTTTAAAAGCAAATTGCCAAAACAAAAAAGAGGCAATAAATCTGTCCTACACATGCTACATTTTTAAAATCACATCAGCCTGTTGCACAAAACAAACATTGCTACATTTCCAAGTCTGACAGGAGCTACAACACATCTGGAAATGGTTCAAAATTCTGCCGCTTGTCTTCTAACAAAAATAAAGTGCAGGGAGCACGTTTCTTCAGTGGTGGCCTCTTCCATTAACTGGCAGTGGAGTTTCGCTTTTTACCTATCAGGCTCTCTGTGAAGCCCAAGCACTTTTTTGAATTGTTGTCCATATAGTAATTTGGTGGTTGGCTAACCAGTGTCTATTAAATGTTCCCAGAGCTAAGCTGAAAATGAAGGGAGATCAAGCATGTGGTGCCTGAGCCCCTTTACCTCTTACTATAACAATAGAACATCCAATTAAACTGAGTCTTTTTTAAAAGCTTACTTATATGCCGTCAGTTTTTCTTAACTGATGTTTTGCTCTTTTATCATGTTATATCTGTTTCATTCATTTTTTTCTTTAACCACTTATCCTGTTAGGGGTCGGGCTGGCAAGAAGCGGGGTACACCCTGGACAGGTCGCCAGACTATCACAGGGCTGACACATAGAGACAGATAACCATTCACGCTCACATTCACACCTACGGCCAATTTAGAGTCACCAGTTAACCTGCATGTCTTTGGACTGTGGGAGGAAGGAGTACACGGAGAAAACCCACGCTGACACAGATAGATCATGCAAACTCCCCACTCTGGGTTCGAACCAGGAACCCTCTTGCTGTGAGGCGACAATGCTAACCACCGCAGCACCATGCCATACCACCTTTTATTGTGACTTTTTTATATTTTGTTGCAGTTGGTTTTATCTCCAGTCTCAATAGGAACTACCTATTTGACAGTTAAAACTGTTTTCCACTTTAATATAATTAAACTAAATAATGGCAATGACATGTCTGTTCTGTGTCCTGTCCATCCTCCACAGTGGGGTGGCAAAGGCCCGTGTGATGGCATACTTCGGGGAGGGGACAGGGCCCATCCACGTGGACAATGTGAAGTGCAGCGGTGAGGAGCGTTCGCTGGCAGACTGCATCAAACAGGCACCCGGCACACACAACTGTCGCCATAGTGAGGACGCTGGGGTCATCTGTGACTATGGTGAAACGCAGCCAAGCTCCAAAGAGGTCAAAGGTCAGTTAGGTGTGTTTTTTTTACTCAAAATAAATGGAGCTCGTGATTTATTTGTGGCATAAGTGTGCATTTAGCATGCATGAGACTCTGGTGTGTTTAGCAAACATTTCCAATATGTCGTATACATTGAAAAACTAATGAGAAACAAATGACTAAAGAAAAGTTAGGAGGTACGTTTCTGTTAAGAAAGCGGGCAGGATTTTAGTGTGTGTGTGTATCCAGATGGTAAAATGGAGAGCGCAGTGTTATTGCCTCACCCTGTCTGTCACACATCAGGGCAGACTCACGCAATGCTATCCGTTACCTGCACATATGCTATCACTTCCATTTCTCACGTGCACATACTGTGGAAAGTCAAACCCGTGCAGGAGGGTGCTTTGTCTCTTCAGTATGATAAATTACACCTCCTGAAAAAGCCTGCTACCTATGTTTGTTGATTTTAAGATCACATACACACACAGTATGAAAATGATCTCTCATTTATTTAATTTACTTTACCTCAGGTTCATATGCAGTAGTGAAAGACGAATGTCAAACATTATTATTTTTTCAATCCGTCTAAATATTTAATAAGAGCAACATCTGAGCCCAAATGTATGGTTTAACAATCATCGCGCTCCCACACACTCTCACATATACGCACTCAATGGTTCCTCTTTTGTCTCTGTCAGATCCTGTCAGCTCAATTTGTGGTCTGCGGCTTGTACACACTCGCCAGCGCCGAATCATAGGAGGAGAAAACTCTCTGAGGTAAGCTTGAAGGGACAGGAGGGATTAATGGCAGCGCAGAGAACGCCTGCCAAAGACCTATAGAACAAAGAATATTGGACACATTTTCAAGTCAACGAGTCTTTGATGGGAAACAGCTGATCTGAAGCTACAGGCAAAGAAATATCCAGTTGTGTCTGCTTCCAAACACAAACTGTATCTGGGCAAGTAGAAGCATGAAAGTGAATAAGAATGTAAATATGAGATTTTCATCTACAATGATTTACATAAAGGAGGAACAGACGCGCAGAAAAACGTACTGGAATTTAACAAGAGAATCCTGGGGTTCTGACTATCTCTGTCTTTCTATGTGTGTGTTTGTGCTGAGTGTGAGAAAGAGCTAGAGAGATGGAAAGAGGTTGGGATAAACAGAGAGGAAAACCAATATTTATATGTGTTTGTATGCAACCGAGTGCATGGGGTCACATTTATAGGTAGATGGGAAACCAAAGAACGTTTTTCATACTGAGTATTTACTTGTGTGTTTATATGTGTGTGTGCATGTTTAGATGACACCCTGCATGTTTACACTTTGCGTAGCTGATGTAAACTCATTTTGTCTGTTGTGCTATTGTTAAGTGTCCTCCACTAAAAAACGTATAAATCATATCAGGTTAGAATATGCATGTGGAATGTGAACTTTTATATTTGTGTGTGTGTGTGTGTGTGTGTGTGTGTGTGTGTGTGTGTGTGTGTGTGTGTGTGTGGTGTGATTGTGTGTCCGTAGGGGTGGCTGGCCATGGCAGGCCGCGGTTCGTTTGCGAGGATCTCGAGGAGACGGGAGGTTGGTGTGTGGAGCGACTCTCATTGACACCTGCTGGGTTCTCACGTCGGCTCACTGCTTCAAGAGGTCAAACACACACACACACTCACACACACATACTATGTATGTGTCACAGTTTGAAGGTTTGGGTTAAATCTTTTAGATCCAGTTGCTAGGTTCAGTATGGAGGTTGAAGTTGACACGGCATCCAAGAATATCGGCAACTAACGCACCCGGGCTACCTTGCATGTCATACTGTATCTCCACATGGAAAGTCCATGTCCAAATGTTATTATGTGACACATCTGCCTTTTATGTCGTTTGATTGGATTTTCAGAACATGTTGGAATTTATCTTTATTCATGGAAAAGTGGGTGTGCTTATGTATACATTTACTGCACAGCTTATCGACATCTTCAGTATGTCTAAGTCTGACAGAGTAATAAGAACCTCAGAGATGTGAGCGATGATCAGTGGGGTGGTTTGGCTTTGGTGCAGGCAGCAGGGAGACCACCAGAGTCACTTCATCTCAACACTTCTGGTCTGGGGGCCTCCACATGGCACCACCATCTAATGCATACAGCAGAGAAGGCAGCGGGAAGAATAGCAAGAGATTTGAACAAAGAGAGTCGAGCTGAGAAAGTTGAGGGTTGTGAGGGCACTAACCCTAGAGTCTGCATTTGATATTTGAACAGTACATGTTTCAGACTGTATTTTGAGGACAATATATTTCAGCTGCATTAGTGCGTATTAATCCAATGTTTGGGTTTCGGTAAGAAATCCAGAAGTCTACCGGCCCCAGCAGCTCTACCACTATAAATCCTGATGTTTCCACATTAAAGGGAGGAAGAGGTTCTTCACTAAATCCTTTCCAGTGCCATTTCTCCAGCCATTCCCAGGCCCTTTCTACTGCCAGAGTTTTACTCCAGTTTCAGGAACCAATACTTTGTGATGAGACTCCTACATCCACTTCCTTTAAATGACACACATAGGAAACATTACAGCTGTGCTGGGCTGCAAATTAAGACCAGTTGGGCTGTGGCAATCAGGACTTCTCGGACTGATTAATGCAAACAGTGCAGTCAGTTCACCAGCAGTGTAATCACAGATCGGAATAACAAATTTTACTCCGACTCTCTACTAACAGTGATAATTCTTTTAAAGCTGCACAGTAGGCAGAGATAGCCTCAAACATAACAGACAATCTGTCTCGAACAGATTGTTCTTGTGGTTGAATGCCATAGCGTGCTTTTGCAAGAGTAAATAAATAATAGGCTTTATCCAAGCAAATTAATTAAATGCCAGTGTGTGCTTAATGACGTTGGTGCTCACTCACCTACTCCCGCAGGCTTTGCTTTTTGTAGTGAGTGGGTTTTAATAATTGATCGTTTCTTGTGGAATTCATCTATCAGGTGCAAACTGATGACATTGCTACTACAGCAAGTTTCTGCTGACTGCTGCGGATTAGCACAAAGTCAGTGCAGCAACATCTCCAGCAGTATATATATATATATATAGTGGTTTAATAGTTATTTATGTTTGATAGATGTTTATTGTTGCTCCAAAGTGCACACCCAAATACCACAAATTTTCATGACAGAAATTGTGGAAGGTATTTTTAGCTGTACGTAAGATATTTGTCGTCATAGGCACTGAAAGCAGACAAGAAAGGTCAGACGCTACAAAACTATTTCTCCTGCCTGCCTAATCACGTATCAGTCTTCAGTGCTCCAAGCTGTTAGCTTCAGCCATGACAGCTTTGAAGAGTAATTCACTGAATGCAAGCCAGAGCATGCGGACCAAGATAGGGACTTCCGACTTGCTAGTGTCTCCTTTCACATATGGTAACCAAAATAGGGTGATACATACACAGCAACAAACAAACCAACAAGTACACCCATGCAGTTGCACAATACACGGAAAATACAATACAAAACAAGCTGGCATACCCACTTCTGCTTGCTCTAATGTGCGCACAAGCACAGCTAATTTTATAATGACATGTTAAGGTGCAACTACCACATGTAACTCACACTAGCATGTTACCTTATCCCTGTCACTACTGTTTACCGATTAGTATGTTCCAAAAAACTGACCCCAGGTCAGCGGTCACATGTTGTCAATGTATTAACCCTATTTATACCTTGTAGCTGTACAGCTGGCGGCTCGCCAACAGTAACACAACTCCAGTGTATTTGTAACCGCTTTTAGCAGCAACAACAATGTGTGAAAGGTAACTCAGGCATCACATTCAAACTCCATTCTAATCCTGAGATTTCACCTCAAGGGTTGGTATGTACTGTACGTAGCTGACTGGTCAGCAGTGTCTCTGCTCTGCCAGGAACGTCGTGGCATTCCCAGGTCAGGAGATCTTTCCGGAAACACTCTACCAGTTGTAACTGGACACAGAGACTTGGCTCAATCGAAAGGGCCCCCCCCCCTTCCTTCACTCCTCTCCTCATCCTTCTCGTCAACCTCCTCCCCGTCCCTCAACTCCTCTCCTTCTCTCTCACTTCATTTCAAAAAGGCCAAACATCTCCAACAAGTAAATGGAAAGCGAGGAAAACACTTCATTATGTCAACCTGTGAGTCAGTTTGAAGCGTAAACACAGAGACACAGTGACAGATCTATTGTAATCATTCTTGCCTGTGCTCATTCTCTGTCCCAAGTTTTCATCTGTGAAGCCCATAAAAGCAGTGCAAGTGCGCAACCCTGACCGTGAATGAAATGATGCACATGTTTATTAGCATATAAAGCGAGGAAGTGAGCTCTGATCAGAAGCGGTCACTTGAGACGCATGTGGAGACGCATTCTAACGCCAGGTGTGAGGAGTCATGATTTATAGTGACTTGATTAAAGGTTTAAAAGCACTACGACAATGCTGTGCTGAAGAAGGAGGTGCAGCAGAGAAAAAGAGAGGCCATGCAGCTGATTAGTCACTTGAATAAAAGCTTTTATGATTTATATGAAATATTTATAAGCCTCCAGGGCAACACAAACACAATACATAATAGAAAATGTAGCTCAAAATTAACAAGATGAATTTAAATAAGGGTATAAAAATAGTAGATTATTGACAGAAAAGATAAAGCTAAAAAATGTCTTCATATTCATACTTCAACAGGAGACTTAAAAAGATAATACCAAAGTGACCTGTGCCAAAATCACCCTTGAAAGTCAGGCAGATTGGTGGAACAACCCCGAGAGTCCTGCATGTGCAGTGTCTCATAGGGGTTAGGGGTAACATGTCCAAAATATTGCAGGGGGAATAGTAAAACTATAAAGTCTTACACATATGGAAAAACCTTAAAATTTATTCTGCAGCTCATAGGCAACTAGCGCAGACTTTATGGCTGTGTGTAACATGCTTGTACTTTTTCCAACTCTACATGAACTACTGCTGAGGTAACCCCAACCAGAGCTCATGATTTTATTGCTCATGGTTTATGTATCAGCAGCAGTGGGACTGCTCACACATGCACACCCTCTTTCTCTAACGGCCCCTTTTGATCCATCCCTCTTTCTCTCTCTGCAGGTACGGAAACAGCACCAAGCAGTATAAAGTTAGAGTGGGCGACTACCACTCCCTCGTCCCTGAGGAATACGAAGAGGAGTACGGCGTCGATCAGATCGTCCTCCACCCAAGCTACCACTCCCACAGCAACGATTACGACCTGGCCTTGGTTCGTCTGTCACCCGGGGCAGTGGGCCAGATGCCGGGAGAGTGTGTGTCATTCAGCCGTCATGTTCTTCCCGCCTGTCTGCCCATGAGGAAAGAGAGAGTGCTCAAACAAGCCAGCAACTGTCACATTACTGGCTGGGGTGATACGGGTGAGGGTGTGTGTGTGTGTGTGTGTGTGTGGAGGGGAGGTGGGTATGGTGGCCCTGAGGTGCAAAAATATAATATCAGTTCATTTCATTCTTGTATTTAACACGGCAGCAGCACTGTATATGGGAAGGTGTTGGACCTTTACAACTTTAACTTCTTTGAAGGGACAGTCCATAAAAAGAGGTGACTCTAAAAGTCAGATTCAGTGTAATTTGAGTTGGTGCTTATTTCCACCTTTTTTAATCTCAATAACGTTGCATTTAACATTTTTACAAGCATGTGCCATGACCAGGGATATATTTCAGTAGCCCTTTTTAAATAGGAATTGTGCAAATTTGCAGGAAAGCCCAATCAGTCTTCAACATTGGCAGTATAAAAACAAAATCGTGCCTACTTCATACAGAATGCGCTTTTTTCGGGGCAATGGGGGGCGTGAGCAAGTAACAAAATGTGTAGCTCAGCGTGTGATGTAAACAGTGACGTGGGAGGGAAGCCGCGGCTGTGATAGCAAGTGCCAACCCGGGGCTGAAAAATGAACCCAATGTCCAAGTGCCAAAAACTGCAGTTCCTTAAATGGCCACTAGAAGCTGGATCCAGAAGCGAGTCAATCTCAACAGACCCCCTCGTTAAAATGACCGACTTTGCAGCAGAAAATTAACGTTTACAGCCATGTACAAAAAAATTATTTTGGTAGTCACAGCTAATTTTAACAAGCATGACATCTGTACATGGGCTGTTACCATTTTCATTAAGGCTTACAGTTGTGCATATTTTAGGGAGGGGCCTCTTGAGTGACAGGCTGTCCGTGAGGCATCGTTATAGTCTATAATTCAGATCCACCCTTCCACAGCTCCACCCTCGTGTCTTCAAAACAGCAGTCCACAAACCAACAGATGAAATCACAATAATGACTTCCATTTGTGATTTTGCCTCTTTATATCTTTTTTTTTTGTTGCTGTGTCTGTGATTTTTCTAGCTTCCTCGTGTGTTCTAGGAAAATCCTACATAGTATATCTTTGAATGAATGCAGACTGAATAAGATGCTCTTGTAATACGCAACATTTAATTTGAAATATTTACCAGGTCAATTGGATTCCACAAGATATGTTACAGTTTTTAAAAGCACTGGAAATCAACCAATCAACAACTCAGTGATGTTAAAAGTTGATGAAGGACAAAAGAAAATGATATCACAGAGGGACTAGTCGAGTGCAGTAACCGCAGTATTCCTACCATATGTTAGTCATTTTAAAGGTCAACTGCAAATGCATATAAAGTAGAAGTGTGTCCTCCACCAGTAATTGCTCTTCAATTGACTTCACGCTCTGTATCTGTCCATACACTTGACTGTATACACTGACACACATCTGTTAGTGATCTTTAAATTACATGCTGATGTCATTAATCATAGCAACTTGGTCACTAAGGGCTACAGAGGGTCTCAGTGCACACATATGCAAAAACATGCACTCCCCGTTGAGGGGTTTGTATGTCTTTCAAGTTCATTTGTGAGCGCGAGTGGCGGAGAGGGTGTTTTTATTAGTTTACTTCAGTGTGATGACAACACGGGCTATTTTAGAGTGCGTGACGCTAGCAATGGCTGTTTAACTTAAGGCGAGATGTCTGCTTTGTACAGCTGTTTGCATTTGGCTCTCTGCCACTCTGATATCACACACAGACACACACACACAGGCTTGGGTTCAGTTTTCGTCAGTGGTTTCCTTCAGTTTGGTCATGAGTGACAATGTTCACGTGTGGAAAGCCATGGAGGGATCATGTCCTTGTTGTTACTGGTTGTTTGAGGTGTCAGGAGGGAGGGTTGAGTAGAAGGGGGGAGGATATTGGGGGATAGATTGAACCTCTGCACACATTTTGGCTACAGAGCTATAGGGTGGAGTTACTTGCTGGTAGCTGAACAAAGCGTGTGTATTAGAGGGAGCAAATGTCTACAACAGGCCAACAGTGACAGAGTATGCAGGCAAGGGAATCGATATTTTAAAGAGATATAGAAAAAGATACATAAAAAAATAAAGTCATAGTGTGTAAAAAAAACATAATATAGTATGTGGGGCAGCAGTAGCTCAGTCCATAGGGACCTGGGTTGGAAACTGGAGGGTCGCATGTTCAAGTCCCTGTCCGAACCAAAATATGGAGCGTGGACTGGTAGCTGGAGAGGTGCCAGTTCACCTCCTGGGCACTGCCGAGGTGCCCTTGAGCAAGGCACCGAACTCCCCAACCGCTCGGAGCGCCTGTCATGGGCAGCCCACTCTGACATCTCTCCACTTAGTGCATGTAGGTCCTGTTTGTGCATGTGTGTGTTTGGACCTGTGTGTAATTGACAACAGAGTGAAAAAAATTGAATTTCCCCTCGGGGATTAATAAAGTATGTAAAATTAAAAACAATAATTGAATTACTTTAAAGTCATAAAAAAATGTAAAAAAAAAAAAAAAAAGTCACAGCATAATATGTCATGAAAAATGTAAAAAAAAATTTTTTTTAAATAAAACAAACATAAATTTGTTTTTAAAAAATCACAGTTATAGTATGTCATAAAAATGTTTTAAAAAAAAAGTCATAGTATAGTTTGTCATAAAATAATAATAATAATAATAATAATGAAACAGCTTCTCTTCTGAGAGGTTGAATAAAGTGGACTCTGTTGCCCGCTGGCATGGACAGGCAAACTTTAAAAGAGGCAGGTTGAGCCCAATATTGCTAAGGAACCGTAACCAACATCATATCATTGCCTACTTATCAGAAATCTAGAGTTCGGACTCCTCTTCCAGGTGTTGCTGCCTTCTAAAGCTTCACTTTTGTTATCTCAGTGTGTTGCTGTTGTGCCCTACAAGCAGGTGCTTGTGTGCTATGACAGCATCTCTCTCACATTTGAGTGCACCTTCCACGTGTCTACATTGAAAACCATGGAATTACGGGCACAAAAAACGCAGCATCTGTATGTGCCTTACCAGTCAACATGCTCACAATGGCAATGCTCAGCTTAGAGTGTCAGCATGCAAACACTTGCTAATTAGCACTAAAGACAAAGCACAGCTGAGGCTGATGGGAATGTCATTAGTTTAGTCATAAACCAAAGTGTTTGGATACATTTTGATCAGATGGTGGGACCAGCTGAAAGGTTAGTGGCTCAAAGTGTGTAGAATCCATCCTCTCGGGGCCATGAATGTCTGTAACGAATATCATGGCAATCTCTCTAATAGCTCAATCCAGACATTTCACTCAGAACCAAAGCTGTCAACCTGCTGGTGGTGCTAGACACTGGCTAAAACACAAATATGATGCTCTTATTCTAAACTCTCATGTGTTTCCTCTTTCTCAGGCCGCTCATACTCAAAGACCCTTCAGCAGGCACCTCTCTCCTTACTCCCCCGTCGTCACTGCCAGCACCATTTCCACAGCGCCTTTACGAGCCGCATGCTCTGCGCCGGCAGCATCCAGTCGGAGAGGCGTGTGGACAGTTGCCGTGGTGACAGCGGAGGTCCGTTGGTGTGCGAGCGTCCGGGAGGGGGTTGGGTGGTTTACGGGGTCACATCTTGGGGTCATGCCTGCAGGACACAGCAGTCCCCTGGCGTCTACACCAAAGTCTCAGCCTTCAGCTCCTGGATACGCAAGGTGACCGGACGCGACGACAGACAGGAGAACAGGCGATGAAATGGTGAAAGACACTCTGAAACAGCTGACCTCTCGATCAGAGAGAATGACACTCAAGACTTACTGGATTGGTCAAGTGACGGCTGACGCAACACTATATATCAGCCATGAATAACTGATGTTATGACCTGATTATCAGTAATGTCAGTGACAACCTGACCTTCAAATGGAGAGCACAAGGCAACGCTGGTCTTTTTCCACCTATAAACTTTTTTAAAATATTTTTTGAGGAGTCTTTTCTCTCATCTAAGTCATTAGCACTTATTTTAAAGATTTAATATGCTCTTGACATGCAAGATTTTGTATGGTGTTCACGCAAGAACATGCAACTCTGTAACTTAAATGTCTTTTTGTTCCTTGTGACATTGCGTATTACTTGTACACTTAATTGTATTCTTATTTTCTGAAATAATGTTTTCTGTGCTTGCTTTTCAAAGTTGTATTGTAATTTATGATATTAAATATGTGATTAAACATGTTGAAAAGGGACCATAGTGAAAGAATTAACATAGTATACATGCATGCACTCATGTGTATGATATGAATTTGCAGACTTGCACTAAGATGCCCCCTTTAGATACCTAATGCATGCAGTGCTTTCTCTCGTCATATTGACATTTGCCAAATTGAAATATGTCTTTCAACCTCACTTTATGATTGTTTATGTGATGTTTCTCCACTGTGCTCTTTGTTTTACTGTGTGAAAAGCAGATCAGGTCTTAGTTATTACTCAGGCATTTATTCTTTACATCCAGTCAGTATTCGTCCTCAGTGCTGCTCGATGCTTGCGGAGAAAGGAAGGGACTAAAGTTTTTCAGAATCAAAGCACACAACAGCATTTCTAAGTATTGATCTGTCATATCGACACTATTAATTCATGTCCTTTTGTTCTGGTGGGATGGTCAAGTGCTGTCGAGGTCCTGACAACACTGAATGGAGACAATCTGGTACACTTGAAAAACTACACTGCCTTCTTATTTGGTGTTTACTGACTTTGTGTTATGTTTTCATGTACTGTAACATTTCTTTATAAAAGTAGATTTTGTAAAAAACAAAACAAAGTGAGTTTGTTGTTTGTGTTTAGTTAAGTGATAATGGCCGTATTCTGTTTCCGTGTCATCGTGTATACTTTCTAAGTGGTTGTTGCACTTTATGTTACACGCACATGTCATCCCCACACATCTGAAATGTGACAGCCGCTGGAACAAGAGAGCTCTTTCAGGTTTGTTTCTGACTGCAAACTGTCAAAGTGAGCACCACCATGTCAGACAATGTGTACGCACACACACCCACGCACACTGTCGCTGCTTTGTCACACAGTGTCGACAGGAACGGCAGCCATTTTCTGAGTTGTCCTCATTTACAAGGCAAACACGTCATGTTGACTTAACACCCGTGCAAGAACTGGGACCAACTGCTACAGTGGGAGATTGCATGAAATCTTGGCAACAGAAATAAAAATCTCATCTTGTAAACATTTGCTTTTTCCCCTCATGTGCTTCAGAAATACACAAGAGCAATTTTCTTAACCTTTGGACTAGTTATTGTTATAGTTTTGCTTCTTGTATCAAGGCTTCATTTGTCATGCATTCACTGAATGTTTTTTATCCTTGAAAGCAAAATACCTTCTTGTCACAGTGTTTATATTGGCACAGCAGGTTTTATTAGCAAACAAAATAGCACCACCTTGTGGTCAACACATTACACTACACTATGCCACAATTTTGTGTGGATGGCAATTTCAATTGCACATCTTTCTGCAAAAGTGAAAATGCTCTATATTTTTCTTTGTATGATTTATGTTTACTTATAGACCTAACTGAGACAAATACTAATTTATTATATGTTGTCAAAAAGCATTTGAGAATCAAAATACATATAAAACCTTCAGCCAAGACAGTGTCTTAAATCAGTGATTCCCAGCTGGTCTAGCCACAGAGTCCATGTTGCTCTTTAGTCAGTTCAGGTATAACAGGGTCACAGTCCCACAGTCCAAAGACATGCAGGTTAATTGGTGACTCTAAATTGTCCGTAGGTGTGAATGTGAGTGTGAATGGTTGTCTGTCTCTATGTGTCAGCCCTGTGATAGTCTGGCGACCTGTCCAGGGTGTACCCAGCCTCTCGCCCAATGGCAGCTGGGATAGGCAACCCTCAAGAGGATAAGCGGTTAGAAAATGGATGGATGGATGTCATCTGACACAACCTGACACGCTTAGGCCTCCGAAGTCAATATGTGGAACGTTTGATACTCAGTTTCTGTACCCCTACATTCACCTCTGGGGGTACCCCACCTATAAAGGTGTGCCTCCATGTGGGAGAGGTAAGCAACATTCCTCTCATAGTAATTTCCGTGTTTTAGCGCGGAAAGTTCATTTTCTTGTGTCACTTAATTTGTGTAGGGGTTCTAGTTTGTATGTGTTGTGTTTGACGGAGGATTTTGTTTCTGCCACTTGCTGTCAGGAATAAATGAAGATCGCCTCCAAAGATATCCACGGTCTGGGCCTCTTTATATCAACACAACACAGACATCATTAGAGTCCACCGGTTACACAAGGTCCACAAAGTAGCTGTCTACAACTCACTCACTCTACAGGAGCAAAAGGCACTTCTGAATAAAAGCTTGTGCCAGAAAGTCACTGTACTTCAAAAATAAAGTTATTCATTCAGAATGGACCTGCGACCTCGACCTTTTGGACCTCGACCCACCAGTTGGGAACCACTGCCTTAAATGATGCTCATCGGCATAAAAACAATGAAGCCGTCTGGCTCTAAAAGAGGTGACTAATGGGAATTCTGCCTTGGCTCTGCTTTTAGATAAGCTTTTCTTGATTTTAATATACTGACTTAATGAGCTATTTATGAGGCACGTTGCTTAAAATTAAATGCAAATGCCATCATGCATTACTGCCTTTGTATGTCTGAACCTTTCCTTTCTCATCCTCATAGACTTTTGATGAAGCAAAGTGAGGTTACACAACAGTTTTTTAATCAAAATTGAATTATGTGTCACCAGACGCGATGGTTGCACACTGGTAGTTATGCAAAGGTATTTTACACACACCTGAACACAGTGACAGATAGTTCATTTAACTAATAAGCCCAGAAGGCACAGCATGCTGCAGGGGGAATGTCTGTGGGAGTAAACGTGCAGCTCTATTATAATTCATCTTGTTTTACATCTGCTGAATTGATTGCCTGAACTGGAACAAAGAGCTCTCAGCTAGAGCACAGTTGTCCTGATTGTCTGAGAGCACCCTCCTGTGGTCATTAACACAAATTACAAAACATTGGAGCTCATTTAATGTGGTTAATTTTATGGAAAATCAAGCATAAAAAGTCTATAAAGACACTGTAATGCTCAGTGAGTATGATGGCATTTTAAGACATAATTAAACAGAAAAATTGGTGCTGATTTTTTAAGTGTTTGTGTGTCCTTTTTTTCTTTGGGCTGACATAAATAATAACAAAATAAACATATAAATGAAAAAAAAAATCACACTCATGAATAAACAATTGCCACACAAATTATAGATGTTAATTAAGTAAATGCGGATTTGCGATGTTGATAATGTCAATTATAAAACTGTTGTAGCAGTGTCTTTTAAATCTGGATTTTGAAATTTCTTTTCTTCTTTCATTTCCTTTTAGTTTTCATAATGTTCTTGTGTTGGCTGTGCTGAATATCTTGCACATTCTTTTATAATGTCTACTGAGTTTATTTTTTCAACCCCTACGTGCTTCAGTTCTATTCAAATTATTCAACATACAAAAATCAGAATCAAACTATCGTGCATAAACAATCAAATATAATGATGAATAGTGGAACCAGACAGCACTGCCCTTTTTTGTTTTCTTCTCCTTGCTGCTCCCTCTGAACCTCTAGCTATAGCTCTCTGCACTAATGAGCTTATATTAGATGTCACCAGAGGTGGTGCAGAACAGAAGGTCTCATTATACACGGATAATTTATTTCCACTCATATCTGTTTCCATCCCTTAAAGTCTGGCAACACTTGGGAAAACCAGTTGGGAAAGATCTGAGGATAATGATTAAACCTGAATAGGCGTGATCTGGTGCACATCAGATCGGCTGTTAGGTAACTCCCTCCTCGACCAGCTGCTTTTGAAGGTGGCTGTAAATATGTTTATAGGTTTGGGATTTGTGCTACTTTTAGACTGATTATATTTAGATCTGCAGCAATTCATTTACCTTTAATTTTCAAATGTTAATCTTTGAAACTATAATCTAAAAATAAAAAACTGGGGCAAGAGATCAACTCACATATTGAAAAAGATAATACAACAATCTAAATCTTAGGGTGGCATATTACTGGGCTGCAACTTCTGCTTTGCAGTAGCTGTAAATAAATTCCCTTTTTCATATTCCCATCATAAGCCTTTGGCTTTATCAGCAATGATGTAGCTAAAGGGATACCTATAATGACAAATACTCAACCAGTGTAACACTTTTTGAGGAAAACTTTTTTCTCGCATGACTCTGTAAATGAAGATTCTGAAAATGGCCCCTGGTCACAGATATGCAAAAGGCCCCACCCCCTCTCCTCCATTTGTAGGTTTCAGTCTTTCCCTTTTGTGGTTTTGTATTTTTCTCTGTGGACAATTTTTGTCTCCTCATGGTTGATTTGCCAACACCTTCTCTCTCCAACATATTGACGTTTGGTCATGGACCTTCCACATCTAGATACAACGTGAAACATACCCTGGGTGCATTGGTTGTTGACATTCTAGGACACTGTGTCAAGTTCTGCCTGTCACATGCATTGTCTAACACACGTGGTTAGGGTTAGGAAAAAGAACAGGGTTTGGCTTTAGAATCTTACGGGACATAAACACAGTTCTACCATGTGAAAGCTGGTGTTTGTTGAACCCAACGTTTTTGTTGATGTTTTGTTTTGATGTTCCTTTGCATCTTTTTGTGATCATTTTTACTCTCTTCTCGGTTGGTACATTTCAATTTGGTGACATTTGGCAAGAAAAGGCCAGGGTCCTTCCCTGACGTCTTGGGCCCCTGGGCCTCCGCCCAGAAGGCCCTGTCAGTCATCCATTCACGCTCACACAACTCGTGCACTATAATCGAAGTCTCATATATCAAGTTGTATGCTCAGTACTTCAAAAAAAACACATGCACTTTTGCTAAAACATTACAATTTAAAACACGCCGGTGCGAACACTCTCATGCAAGTCTTGACTATGACTTCAATTTATCAAGATTTTTTTCTGTTTTTTGATTCTTCGTTCACCAAGGCATTCGAGAAAAACAGTTTTCCTCACATATTTAACCTAACACAGGGTGAGTAATTGATCAGCACATTCTCTGATGTTCTGATGTTCTCAACTGGTCACGCTGCTGCACAGTTTTTTCTCCTTTCTTTATGAACCCATCTGTCTAACCTTTGTGGTAACAAACAAATAATAATAAAAGAAACATTACAGCCATGATATCTTGTTCAAAAAGGTACTTTTTCTAGCATACAATATGCAGAACAGAGACTTATTAGGTAAAAACACCAGCTGCTTCCTGCTGCTACCCGCCCCTGTAAACTCTGCAGTAAAGACTGCACTGTTAATGAGCCGTAACTGGAACACCTGAAATTGTTTCAGCCCTTTCACACAGTCAGTTCTGGCTCCTTGCAAACACAGTGGGCTACTCCAGGGATGGAGCTACTGTAGATAAACATCATGATGTATGGAAAGCCATGCTTTTATCCATATCTGCCATAAATGGGTTCTATGAGTGTTAACATCTGTTGAAGAGTTGCTTGAAAAGTGTCTTGGCTTTTTCAAATATAGGCTGTATGTTCTCGCTCTGACATTTTCCGTGTACGTGTGTGTTGTCCTTCACTCCTGCTTCACCGGTCAAAGATGTTTTAATTGACTTCTCCCACAGTACAGCCTTTCATTCTGATCTTCCAGACCTGTTTGGACAGTAGAGTGTTTAGACTCAAGAGACATTAATCTGAAGGTGGCTGCCTTTTGTGACTTCATGGCTAAACCTTGTTTCCTGTTGCTTCGGTAATGTCAAAGCCCTTCATCACATTCAAGGTTCACTGCAAAATCTTTTATGACCACAGATAAAAGAAAAATAGCTCAACAACAGAACGACAAATACAATCTCACCTGGCAACCTACGCTGTCGTATATCAAAACACTTAACCCCGCCTTTGAACACTGACTGATGTGTTATTACCATGTTGTGCCTTGAAGGACAGGTCCACATTGTCTCAAGTCTGTTCTCCTGTGTTGATTCAAACAGGTTTTGCTTGCTGTAAACATTCCTTGCGTTCCTCACACATGCCATTAAAAAAACATTTTCTAATGCACTTCCTGTGACAAAATCTATAGTTCTTGTTTTGAGCAAAGACACACAAAGACGGCTTCATCAGTCTGAGTACGTTGAGTGGATATCTTCAAATTACAGTTTGGTAAACCTCATCGTTCCTACTGGTTTACCCAAAGGTATACTTTTCATCACATCTCACAAGCAGACCAGATCAAATGCCTTGCGTGAGAAAGCTGCTCTTGTTTGGTCCGAATTTCAATGCTGGAAAAATCCAGGAAGTAAACAAAACGTTGAAGAAGAGTACACTTGCAAGATAAATGTGACACTTTCTAATGTCACAATGGAGGGACAACTACACAGGTTGATTTTAGCGCTGCTCATCGTGGACTATATTGCTGTCATTGTTCATTTTAGTCAAACCATACAGTTTGAAAACGAGGCGCGGCTCCAACTAGAAAACAATGTTTTGATGCACTGGATGTGCTGAATGTGCATATTAAGGCAGTACAGGAGGAGGTGCACATTAATAATCCTCCAGGACTGTAACATGCTCATGTTTAACCCACCAGAGTTTGTTTCCAACCAAACCAAACAGGGCAGGTGTGGAAGCACCCTAAGGTAATAATTTGTTGGGTTCCCAGGGGGTCCCAGTCAAACGCACCTCATTCTTCCTGTGCAGTTTTTCTAAAATGAGTTTATGTATGCCATGGATCCTATTTAAAACTCACTCACTTTCAGGGGAGGTTGGGACACTCATCAGACAGTTCGGGTCAGTCATTTTGAAGAAGACAGACATAGACAGCAGAGACAGATTTCCTCATGTGCTCGGCCGACGACCTCAAACACTGCTCTTCAATGGGGTGAGATAATGTTCAAAGTCAGAAATACTTTACATCATTCATGATAAAATGTTTTATGTCTGTCAAATTGATCATTTCAAGAAAACTCCACCTACTGCTGTCGACGCCTAACGCTCGGCTGGACAATCTCAAAAAAGGTGTTGCCTTTGCTCCCAAACACAAACAGGAATGTGTCAGATGTTTGCTCCTCCTGTTACATGCCTGTGAGTCCTGAGCGTAGCACATGTGCTGTAACTGCCTTCAGCATGTGGTGTTCAAAGTTTTATGTAAAGACAATTCATTTTACATTATGTGCAAATTGAAAGAAATCTAAATTTGAATTACATTTATTCAGCTTTTATTTTGACAGGGGGTTGTATTGAGACCAAAGCCTCTAATAACTTTTATTTTGAAAGACAAAGAAGTTTGAATGACTGGGTTCATTTTAGTCGTGTTATAGTGGGGTTAAAATGAGGGTGAAATAAATAGGACTGATGGGAGTGTTGGCTGTTTTGCCGTTTGTCCATGTTGGCTTTTGTTTCATTTATTCTCATTTTGTTGTTTTGCAGTCTGGTTTGATGTTGTGCAGTTTGTACATTTGTGTACTATCCTCTAAAAACAGGAAAAGTAAAATAACCATGTTGTATAAATACTGAACATTATTGTATGGTATGTTAGTTAATGGTGATTGATGCAATACCTGACAGACTTAAATTCCTCGAACATCAAACTGTCACTCACTTACCTTAGAGGACAAAGAGTCTATTGTCGACCAGTCAGGCCAAAGATTGTGTGACTTCACAAGTATGTGTGCAGGTGTGCACAATATGGTTCATTGGGATTGCTTTGGCATTAAAAAAAACATCAAATGAAAAAACGAAAACGAAAAGTTAGCCAAGATTTGTCCGGGGACAGATCCCTTATGCAACAGATGCAGAACAGTAACAGGATCCCTCATTCATACTCTCTGGACTTGTCCACATCTTAATATTTAATACAATTTCTGTGGTTTTTGGAGTCAAATTTACTCCGTCCCCACTAACTGCAATTTTCGGGGTAGTCCCAGAGAACACACCTCTTCTTAGACGCTATTACCTTTGTCTCCTTAATTACTAGATGCCTTATACTTATGAAGTCGAAACAGGAGGCGTCTCCCACACATGTCCATAGTGCTGGTGATCTTATGAGTTTTCTACACTTGGAGAAAATAAGGTGTCCGCTGGTTGGCTCCACAGGTAAAGATCTCAATTTCTGCAGGACGTGGCAACCATTTCTGACATATATGAAAATCCTAAAACTGTGTGATGTTTTCATAATTGATTGTTACTCAGAGCGAATTACAGTGTTGACTGGCTGTAATCCACTGTGACTGATGTAGCCTATAAATGTATCAGATGAATGCGTGTCTTACGGGGCGATCACACAGAGATGAAACGCTAGAAGCGCGACGCCAGTAAAACAATTGTTTTCCTATGATACGGCGCGTCTGACCGGCGTTCAAGCGTCTTTTTAGATGCGCGTTTTTCCGGCGCCTTTTTAGACATGCATTTTTGTAGACGCTTCTTTTTAGACGGGCCCCCCTACTAGCTGCTGCTTGCGAGTGGCTAAGTAGGGTGACCAGACGACCCGCATTGTGTGGGACTGCACAGCATTTCTGTCTCTTTTCACGCGTCACGCAAATTGAAACCATGTCCCGCATGATTGCCACCCACGCTAGCATTGTTGGAGTACCGTAGTACTACGGTACCTCACGGTACCACTACTGTGGGATAAGTTCAAAGTCCAATCGCAAGAGGGCGAGTGTCCATGCGCCGTCCAATGGCTACCTGATACTCAATATGCTGCTTTCATGACTGCCCAGAAATACCTGAACAGCCGAGCTGTGGCGGCACACAGGTATGTGTTGTGTCAGAGGAGAAACGAGCCGTTCACGTTTCTCTCTTTGTGGCAGGTAACGATCCACAAACCTCATAGAGTGTCTTGAAACAGCCTTGTATGTATGTACAGCTTTTTCTTTCTTTGGGAAGGGTATACAAATGGACAACATGCAAGTTTTTGTGTTTCAGTATCCCACTCTTGATGTATTACAGCTGCTATGTTGTTGAACACAAGGAAAGTAAAATAAAACATCTTATGCTGTCAGTCATATCCATTTCTTTAATTTTGGTTTCTGTGTTTGACATTTAGGGGTTTTTTTGCATTCAAATTGAAGCTCAACAACGTAGGCCACTGGTTTTAAAAAGGAAAAAGAAAAGGAGGTTGAGACTTAAATGAGACACTGACAAAACAAAAGAAACTGCCTGCGGTTACAGTAGCTACTTAAAGAGTCTTGGAATTAAGTGTCATATCCATTAGGCTCATTTTGGTCAGTTTTCTTCCCCCACAATCTCATGTCCCCTCAGTCCTCGGCGCTGAAATCATCAGCGCTCGTGCTCTGCTAAATGGACACGGCGTTCTTCCGCACGGCTTGTCACGGGAAAATAATGAGCGGGCGATGCACCTTGCTTCAGTGACTCATTTCCAGTCCATACTTTTCAAGTGAAAGCCTCAAGTGACATCTCTAATGGTGAACAAGGCTACCAGATCTACCAGGAACTAGCTTCACTTTAAAAAAAAATTAACTCACAAAACAATGAGAACCTATCATGGAAAGTAACAGCCTGTCACTCACCCTGAGTCTATGCACTTATCCTCCCTGCTTATGTTCACTCTCAGTGTGACAAAAAAACCTAAAGAATAGTAAAATAAAACCACAAAGGGTGTGTTGTTTTTTTTGTCTTGGAGAAACATGGAACAGAACTTAGTGCAAAGTCATCTCTATGGGAACCACGCACAGCTGACCAGCGCTGCTCTGGCATCATAAATTAAAGGTGAAAATAAAACAAAGAGTAATAACCATCAAAGTCACTGCAGGTCTGCACGAGAGTTCACCACAGTTCAGGCCAGGGTGCGGGCATCAAAGACTTGCAAAATGCTCCTTGTCCCCCATAATTCTCTTCACACTTATGATGTGACTCTTCCTTTTAGTCCCACTTTCTTTGGAGCTGACGGTCACCTGAAACTCTCATCCATCCATCCATCCATCCATCCATCCAAGAGTTCAGTTTCATCCCTCCAGAGTTTCTTTGCGCTTTCATGACCTCTGCTCCCATCAGCAGTGTCACCATAGCTCCCAGGTGAAACAAGGCATCCGGTCCTTGCCTTCACCTCAGGGTTCACTAAAAGGCCACAGACAGTGCATCTGAAGGTCAGGTGCTCCTGGCCACTTCCTGGTCTTCGACCCCTTTGACCTTTAACCCTGGTTCATGGATGCAAAGGTTATCTAACCTTCAGAAAGGGGTAAAGAGAGAAAGGGGGGGGTGGAGAGGGAAAAGAGAGAGAAACAAGGTAATTTAATTCTTAACATCTGTTTACTTTTCAAATGCCAGCCATGAAAAAAACAGGAAAGGAAACATGCTGTGATTGCTGCGAATGGGTCGGGAAACTTAAGCGCACTTGTCAAGCTGCTCCCTCATTCATAAACAGTGACAAACAGCAGCACAAACAAATCCGCAGACAAAAGACAAACAGCGTCGAGCACTGCAGCAGAGAGAGGGCTGTGCAGAGATCAAGGTGAGGCGACTGTCAGCAGCAGCACTTACACCAGGAAGCCTCATTTAAGTGCATGCTTTGAATACCTTGGCAGGATTAGAACGTAATCAAGTTCAAAAGATGCCTTTTTATTTCTTAGAAGCCAGTTTCGTGGTTTTCTTTGTATTTCGACTCAACCACTGATTCTCCGAACATTTTGCTTTTGTTGCTCGCTGGCTTAAAGGCCCTTTGAACATATTCTATAAAACAAATTCTTACAATGAGCGACGGAGTCCTACATGAACATAAAAGCTTTCCTTTCTCACTGGTTCGAAGAGGGCAGGGCTCTGTTAAAAGGGTGATAACACATACTTCCAAGCACCTAGTAGTATTTGAATGAAAATCTAATGACTGTTGAGGGGTCGTGTGCCTATGCTTCTGGCACAGTCAGTCAAATCTGGGGCCTGTTTCACAAAGATAGACTGATTATGGCTTAGATCCAACCAGTCGTCAGACTTCAGATAGAAGTCTTAATTCATCCATTGCTGATCAACTTGCAACAAACTGAACATATATTTAATGTTTCCAAACAAAAAAAAAACCCTGTCCAGCTAAGCAACCAGAGAAATACCAAGAAATTTTTTTTGGGGGGAAAAATGTAACTGTTACATACAACGTTTTACTTGGAAAGTTTTAGGTGTGGCAAAAATGACTGAATCAGTATAATTCAAATTCAGTTGCTTCATTTTAGTCAGTGTAGAGGTGGAAAGAAGTTACAGCTTTTACTGTTGCCAGGGACTTCCTATGATACACTGAGCTCCTTTCTCCTTTTCTCTCTCTCTCCATTAGCAAACGTTCATGTCCCATTAATGCATGTTACTAACTTGGCTATTTCCCCGGAGCCTCTGTGCTCCCTTGTCTTGCACGTTCCCACAGACTGCGTTTGCGCCTGGGTCTCTTATCCGCTGTGAGGGTCCAAGGACAAAGGGATGTCGTATGTTGCAAAGCCGTCTGAGGCAAATTGTGATTTGTGACATTGGGCTTTATGATTGAATTGAATTGAGTTACGCGTCGTCACATCTGTTTCATGCTGAATGCTCAATGCTGAAGCGATACAGTAGAAAATGGCAGATGGTCAGAGGACATAGACTTTAAGTTACTGGCTTGAATTCTGTCAGCACAAACCCCGGCCCCTGGGTTCTGATCCCAGACTGCACAGACTCCCCCCAGTTCAGCAAACTTTCTGTTGCTGCTGTAACACAGGTGAGACCCAGCACTGCCTCTGGCAACCAGTCCACTGTGACCCCCAGCGCTGGGCTTTGTGTTAGCATAATTCAAGTTACTACAGCCTAACTTCAGGACCGTTTACAGAGCTGTTACTGCCCGCTTTTCTTCTGGCAAAGTGGTCTCTTAGTGGTGGGGAGTGAGGCGGAGGTTGCCCTAGCTTGATTAGTAGGAACAGCTATATGTAACACTTTACCTTGAAAAAGTAGGCAATATTTTTTTTGTAGTCATTCTGTTGTACACGTATGTTTCATTTACCATATTTCTATGCAGTATGATGCTGCTGAAATGACCGACTGACATGTGATGTGCATATAAACAGTGTCTGGAGGTGTATGATTTAACTTTTCCCTTTGGTATAGTGTTATAAAAATAATTATACGTATTGTGTATCAGTTCAGGAGATAAGCATATTATCTCAGCTCAAGGAAATCTGGCCAAGAGTGTAACAACAGACAAACTCCCGTAGCATAAAATCTCAACACAGGGCAGACGTGCTGCTCTTTTAATGTGACAGGGCGCAGTACTTCTGCAGCCCCCCAAAAAACTCTTTTCCTCCATATTGCTGGCTTCACAACAATGCTGGCAAAGAAATTATAAGCCATGTTTTCCTCTTTGCCACTGGTCAGATTGTTACCATGGAAACATGAGTTAGCCTGGGGGGTAGGGTGGCTAACTTTTTTTTGGCTTAAAATAAGTGTGTATTTTTGTGAAACTTGAAATAAGCTGATCTAAGAGAAAAATTACAGCTGGTCCACAGCACAGAGCAGTCGACAATATCTTTTGAAACTGGTCCCAGTCATGTTGAGTTTTTGAGAAGTCAGACACTTAAGGAATAATAACTAAGATTTTTTTTTTTTAACTTTAACTCTGATTGTTGCTTATTTACTCACAAAAGAAATACCTAAGATATGGAATTTATAAGCAGCGTGTCACAGAGTTCAATGCTGCTGACCTTCTGCAGCTCCTCTCTTAGCCAGGAGGGAAGGGGCTGTCCGAGACGATGCAGCAGCTTTGACAGCTCGACGTTGTGTTCCCTGTAGTACCTGGAGAGATATGCATGTGCCTGCAGAGAGAAGAGGAAGGGTAAGAGCAAAAAATGGGAAAGAAGATGAGCAGGCGTAGATGGGGAAGTAAGTGAGATGGAGTGAGGAAATAAGGAAAGAATACAAGTTGGCGAGTCAGGATTCGATAAGTGGTAGATAGGGAAGACAGAAAGTATAGTAAGACATATGGAAACAGGCAGGAAATGGGGGACAGGCACGAGAAGGAAAAAACAAAGGAAGGATCAAAGGAGACAGAAAAGGTGAGAAGTGCAGGGAGTGGTAAAAGGGTTGGCGGGAGGGAGAAAATAAAAAGACAGCATGGGAGTAGGGGGCAAACAAGAAATTGAGAGAGATTAATGACGTGCCACCATCTTTAGATTAGTTTATTTCTCCTCAATAGGACTTTAGGGCCACTAAGTGCCGAGTGGTATGAACGGAGCTAAGAGCAGAGAGGTAAGAGAGGGGGAGAAAATTGCATGAAGGATGTATGAGATCCATTATCTCTCTCCCTCCTGTGCGCATCCCTCATCTCCCCCTCTCACGTCTCTCCTCCCTGGTGTTCCCTCCATTTCCTCCCCCCTCATTTGACCCCCCCCCCCTCCTCTGGTGGAAACTCAAACACAGTTTAATTACGGGTGACACTGAGGCGCAGCCATTAGCCGTGTGCGAGCACATGAGGGAAGACAAATTGTATCTACGTGTGTTTGTCTTCATGTGAGAGCAAATGTGTGATTCATTGTCGGCAGGGCTGGTCTCTCCTCTGTGGAATCAGTAGCCAGGACAAAGATTTATGGATTGGATTTTCTCCTTCTACCTTTCTCCCTCCATCCTAATCCCCACCACCACCCGCAACCCTCTCCCTCACGGGTGTTGTGTCACTATTGAGTCCTCATAATTAGGTTGTAACTTTCTGGCTGGATCTGATTGGCTGACAGTTTCCACCCCGACGCTGAGTCCTGTGGGAAATTTTGCCACAGCAATGGAGGGGACTGTGTATCACTGTCAGTCAGGCTGATGCTTTTTCTTTCCTATATGTCTCTTTCTCTAACATTTCATTCAGTGCGTATATCATTTATTTTGTCACCGAGCAGAAATCTATTCTAATTAAAATGTATTTGTTTACCTCTGGCTCCATAGGAGGGTACTTTCTCCCTTTGCTCTTTCCCAAACATTTTGTCTTCCCTCCCTCGAGGAGCTGGCACCAAAAGCCCTTCTGAGGGTCAAACCTGCGAGAGGAGACACAGAAAGAGACGGACAGAGGAGGACTTTTAATAAAACATTCAAATGAATAGTAAGTTCAGTCTGAAATATAAAGCAGTGTTTCTTCTTTTGGGAAATTACAGCTGAAAAAGTCGGCCCATTTTACACTCACGGACTAGACACAAATGTCACTACGCATTCAACACACTCTTTGTCTGTCTCGTACTCTTTTGCTAGCGTGCTGCTGGTGTCTCTCTGACTGTCGCACTGTCTCGTTTCATCTCTGTCTCTATCTGCCTCCCTTTCCATTCCTCTCCTCTCTGTTCCTCTCAATGCAGACGCACAATAATCACGAGTACACTTTATTGGCTGTTTAATGCAGTAATCCAACAGTAATGGATTACTATATTCTTTATGAGATGCTTAAACAGAATTAGAAATATGCATAGGCCATAGTTTGTTTTGTTTACTCCCATCTAATCTAATTTAAAAATGTGATTACTTCACTTATTGGTTTGGGTTCATTGTGTGTAACAACACCCTGAGGAATGCAACTCTGCCAATACCAGTTGGCGTATTTTTATTATGTACTAGTCCATATTTATTAAAGGCTTTCTTTATTTTCAGCTATCCAGTTGACTGCTTGGAATTTGGATTCTTTATGCTACAAACTGCCAATGATTGATTTTTTTTTTCTCCTTTTAAAATTACTTCTTTTCCCCTCCAAGAGTCCCACTGGGTGCAGGCCAGGGAGCACCAAAACACCCTGGTTATCACTGTTTTCTGTGTTTGTTTTACTTTTAATACATGTATTAAAATATTTATTAAATTGCTGCTTTCAATTTCTATTCTAATGTAAGTATGCATATAAATGTAAGGCCAAAAATGTGTCTTGTGAGGTCACACTGACCTTTTGCCACCAAATTCTAATCAGTTAATTGTTGAGCACAAGTGGACATTTATGCCAAATCTGAGGAAACTCCCTCAAGGCTCTTCACAAGAACGAGACGTACAGAAAACATCATGCCTCCAACGCAGAGGCACAAAAAGCAAAACACAGTGGAAGATTATCCGACTGCCGTAGTTTACAGGCAAATGACCAGGTAACGACAGTGATCACAACTTCGCTACCGGAATGAGCTGGCAGAGATAATAACAATGAGATAAAAGAGATAACATAATAATCGCTGGGGGATGTAAGTATGTACCTGAGATGGAGCCTCAATTCATTACTGAATGAATGTAAAAAAAAAAAGCATGAACGTGAGGGAGAAATATTCTAATAAATTTGATGTCTCCATAACATTCCCATATTGGCTCCACGAGCATCTGCTGTAAAGCCAAACTGCCTCTCTTATTAACAGAGTGCAAAGACTATTACACCCCAGCAGCATGTTATGTGACAACCTGTCACCGGGCGAGGAGACGGTAGGTGACTTTTAAAGCAAAGTGCCCTGGAAAAAGCATGTGCTTGTTGTCACGTGTACAGACTATATGCATGAGTGCATATTCACATATATAGATTTATGCATGTACATGCATATCTGAATGAAATGAGTAGTGTGTAGAATTTAGGTGGATGTATTGGCAGAAATTGAATATTATATTTATAATCATGTTTTCATTAGTGTATAATCACCTGAAATCAGAATCAGAACCAGAATCATTTGTTTTTCCATTGGCTCCCCAAAAATATAACTACACGCCGCGGCGACGCAGACCTCCTGTCTATTTTTGTAAGCTGAAACCATTTCCCTCAGTGGAAGCTTTTATTTACTTTAATTTCACAGATCAGAAACAATAAATTGTGAAGACAATAAAGCCTCCAAAAAATAGCATTTTAAGTCTTGTGTGTGATTTATCCTGGCTTCATATGAGTAGAGGAAATCTCTGCTGGTCGCCAGGCTAATTTATACAATGTAAAATGCCATAGGCTTGTGCTAATAACATTAGCATGTTATATTTGTTTGGAAAACATGTTTAGTATGAGACAGTTGTTTTATTGGTGAACCTTGTGAGTTGTAATGGAGCCGAATTTTGTATCGCTACCTGTGTTAAATGTTGCTGTTGTCCCTGACTTCATATGAGTACAGAAACATGCCACTAGATGCTAGGCTAATTTATACAATGCAAAATGCCATAGGCTTGTGCTAAAAACATTAGCATGTTGTATTCGTGGGGAAAATGTGTCCAGCAATTTTGGTGTGTTTTGAATCAACTAAACTTTACAACACTTCACAGAAACTCCAACGCTGACTAGTGTTTTGGAGGTGTAACTGCAGAGACACAGACACACTAGCGCACAAGTATAAATGCTCACAACAGTGTACGCCACGTGCGTAGGCAATGGCGTAGCTCTGCATAGAGCTGACACACAAGTATAAAGCCTGTCATGTAACACTGCCATGTTTCAATGGTAGCCCACTGGAAGGGGTATTAAGTTGATTGCAATTTGCAACTTCACCACTAGGTGCCATTAAATTCTGCACACTGCTCCTTTAAGTGTTAACAGTATTTATGGATAAGCATGCACATGTATGTTTATGTTCTGCATATACAATAATGTAGACTTCTTACTCATTCCTATGCATGTATACATTTATGCATCTGGTGTTTGCAGTACAGTGTCACAGGCAGAGAGGAGGTAAAAAGATATACATTATTTTTAACGGCTATTTGGCAGTCAGAGTATAAAGGCTAATGTGGATGTGACTGAAAGATGCAAATATTGTTCTTTATCTGCATGCATCAGTGGGTGAATAAAAGAGAAAAAAAGAGTTAAGTGGTTCTCCTTCAGTTTTCCTCTGACAGAACAGGAGGAAGAAAGGAGAGGGGGATTAAATAAATAGGCTCCAGTGTTGAGGATCTGTCAGACCGCTGCCATGTCAAAAGAATGAGAAGGAGAAAAGAAAGATTAGGCTTTTGTGTAACTCGGTCTTCAACCAAAACACACACACACACACACACACACACACACACACACACACACACACACACACACACACACACACACACACACACACACACACACACAGTTTCCTTATTATTCTGTCAAAATGCATCTCTTTACAAATTATTTGTATGCATGTGGGCTTGTGATTCAAGACAGAGGCACTCAAGACAGAGGCACTCTCTGTCCCAATCTGAGCTACAAATTTTAGATGTCCCTGTCTGGAGATTTGAGGGCTTGGAGGCAGATTGCATTCTGATGAGTGGTGCTCGAGATAAATAAACCGTTTTCCACTCCTCCAAAACTTAAAGGTCACATGCAAAATCTCTAATGGAGAATGAGTTGAAACAGAGCGTCAAGAGGCCAAAGCTAATTCTCTCGAGTTGTATTAAAACTCAAGAGAGTTTAGTTGACATGCATATTTTGGGTCAACATATTAGACATATTTATATCTGCACACATTGGTTGCACAGTTTTTTATATCTGTATTATTTCTCCTTTTTGCACGTCTTTGTTTATCTGTTATGAGTGACTACAAATACTATGCTTAGTTCGTAGCATAGAGGTTGCATTAGTTATTTATCTTGGTTAGAGCTAGCTGGTATCTGTTTTAGTTCTTTCGGATTGACACTGTGCAGTGCACTAACCTTTTCGTACTTTTATTTATTCAGACAGCTGTCACACAGACAGGCAGGCAGTGTAAGCGAGACAGTCGACGCTCTTTGGGGATTTGATCCCAGGCCAGCAGCTCACGGGGCTGAGACTTCACCACTTGACTGTCTTTTGGCAAGAATAGGCATCAAATATTTTACTGCTAGAACAAAGTCATGTGTTTAATGCATAGTACAAACATAATTCACGCACTCTTAAATTTCAAAGCAATGTAATCAGATGGTAATGCTCCTTAAATGTTTGGAAATGATGCCTGAAATTTGAGAGTGAGGAGATGTAAGCGTCTGTCATTGATTCCCTGCAGTCAGGATAATAAAAGTGTGTCAATAAAAGTTATGCATTACATTAAATTACCTGCTATGTTTCTTGACACTAATAAATCACTCCTTTTTACAATCTTGTTTTGTTAATTTGCCATTAAAGCTAAGAATTTCTGCCACGTCCTCTATATTAAAATGTGACAAATTCCTTGATGTTTCTTTTCTCTTTTTGTCTTATCATCTCTGGCTCATCTTAAACCAATATTCTCTTTGCTCTCTGCATCGGGACCGTCCAGTACTTTCCCTCTTTCCTCCAACAGCCCACACCTTAATCTGTAAAGGCAGAAATGTAATAGCTCAAAGCAAGCAGCAAACTGACCACCTGCTATTGGCTGATCTCTGGTGCCAGGTGATGTCACCGTCTCTGTCATCTGGAGTTTTCAGAGAATGACACCACCTGGCACCAGAGACTGGCAAAGAGGAGATGGCCAGTTTAGTGCCCTGCTGTTCACCAGTAGATGTCAGGCTTCACGCAGATTTGGGTTTGGAGTCTCATCCTTACAGCTTGTGCTATCATTTCTATCACAGTGCATGCCAGGTGAAAGGCGCCCTTACTCCGGGATGCCAGGAATGTAAGAGACTGAAGAGAGAAAGCAAGAGTGACTTACGTAAGGGCCTGGGAGTAGTTGAAGTGAGGAGTGACTCCCAGGAACTTCTGGACCTCATCCATCACTGCCGCGGGGTCAGTTCTCAGCTGATGGCCGTCAATGATCATCACCTACACACAGATACACTCATACTGTAACACTGGGTAACTAGCTGGAAGTAAAAGCATGTGGGCAGCCTCTTTAGAGCAACTTGATCTACTTTGATGACACCAAAAATGTTGGAAAACAGAACTCTGTCAGCAGATGTGATAAGGGCTGTCCTGAATACCAGTTTTCTGCGATTAATCAAAGGGGTTGGGGTAATAAGAGACAAGGACATAAGATGGACTCTTTTGAAACATCAGTTCTCAGTCAATGCACCTAAAATAACAATACAATTAGCCACGTTGTGAGCATGCAAGTCACAGTAACCTTACCCAAAATGGACCTATTTTCACAGCATACATTTTGACTAGGAAAAGCACAGGTCAAACTAATAACACTTACAATGGCTCAGGTCCATTAAGTGTCCCAGTAAGCTGACATGCACATTACCCTCTTGCATTCCCCCATGAGTCATTAATGCTACTGAACACACCTGTGCTTTTCCTACCGTGACATGTCAAAATGTCTGCTGTGAAAAAAAAGCCAGATAAAGAAATACTGTACAAGACGGCTAAGTGGTTTGACAAGGTCGTTGTAGATTTGAGAAATGCCAGTTTCCTTCGGCGGATCAGGCACTCGGCTTTTGGGGGTCATCTTTGCAAATTTTGAAACTATTCCAGACGATTGACTTTTTCAACATCTTGCTAGCAGATCTGTAAGCCTGTCACGTGTGGTCAAACTGTCCCAGTTTCAGAAGTGCTGGACTGCTCTGCTGGTGACTGACATTAGACGAGAGCGAGTCGGAGTCACAAAGCTATCACAGCGTTTAAATGATGTCCTTGTGTGAGAATAATTAATGTTAATGCATAATGAACATCACAAATCACACATTTTGACAAAGAAACCCCTGTCTCAGTTAGACGCCTGGTCTGGTTGCCAAGCAGTTAATTTTTTTATAGATGTTCTTCAGGTTGTTGGCTACCTCAAATTAGGTGTTAATTTCTCAAGTATCCTGCAAGGTATTCATATCCATATAGTCCTCAGATTAACAGAATCAAAAGGTTTTTTCATGCAAATTAATCCAAGCTGTGAGTATTGTTTTATCAGGATAAAGTTGTGTCGTTATGTTGGACGCCATAATTCTCGAGTGCTGTAACTCTTTCTCTCGGATGCCCTGCCAGTCGGAGCTAAATCAAATAAATGATTCATAATTGATATATTACCTGAAGTCAAATTTGTATGCAAGTAATATTCATACTTGTTTCAATTAACAGTTTGATTGTATTTCCGATCTTTGCTGAGCAACAGTTTTGTACGAAAGGAATTAAAAGCTTGTCCCAAATATAGGCCTGCTGATTTCACTGGCGTAGTTTTACGGTATGTTCCTGATCACATTAAACATTTGTACATTTAAATCTTTCATACCTTTCTTCAAATGTCGTGAACACCAAATCTCATCTTACAAAACCCAAGGCTTTAACTTTACACACTGTATGATCTGTGCTTGTGTTCGCTACCACAGTGCAGTTGAGTGCATCTGTGTCCGTGCCTGGTTAGCACATACCTGGTTAGCAGGGTAGTTGGTGAGCCACCTCTCTAGATGTAACGAGTAAAGACCGGGGATGAGACAGCGGTTCTGCAGGGAGCGGAGCTCAGCCGGAGCTCCCGGTCTTGCACTGATGACATCATAGAAGGTGAACCGCAGGGCTGCGTGGTCCTCGTGAGCTCTTTGATGCTGGGGAGTTGAGCATATGCAGCCTCATAAGCTTTAACTGACTCCATTGTATTCTCATTCACTCTTCTTTAACATTCAGCATTACATTCGCGGCTTTGCATGAAAGACCATTTTTATTGTCGACAATGACATAACATTTGAGTTGGCACATTGTTGACATTCATGTCTCATTAATCAAACAGGCTTAAGCAGAAGATTTTAGGATCTCGTGACATTTCCCACACTGGGACGTATGGATAAATCAGGCTCATTAACTCCACGCTCACAGAGAGAAATCAGACTCCAAACACAATCTTGGATAAAGAAGTCAGCACAGAGGTGATGTCATGTGAAGAAGTAGGCAACTTTCGAGGGTTTAAAATAATACATGTGCAGCCAGTCAGTGGCGTCTAATATATTCTGTGTGTTTGTACCTGATACCAGCTGTAGGCCCTGTCAGAGGGGTTGATGAGCAGGGTTATGATCTTGGCCTTGGGCAGCAGGGCAGCAGCTCGCCGAGGGGACTCCTCTGAGGGGAAGTAGTTAGCGCTCTTCTCAAACAGGAAGTCGGTGCTAACATTAGAGGGCACGGGGAAAAACTCCATGTACCTGAGGCAACAGAGGCACAGAGATTTGAGAGGAAATGCAAATACACACGCACAAAATAATGATAAACTCCACATACACAGGCACCAAAGCAATGCTGCTAACTCCTGGAGTCACCTGGAGTGTGAATTTTTACACATTTTTCCAAAGTCAGACATAGCCACAAAGTTACGGCCTTAATCTGCGCTTAGACAACAAGCCTTAAATGAACTTGACAATATAATTTTAACAGCGTTAAATGACAAATTTCCAGAGTTAAGTCTTTTCTGGATGACTTCGGAGGCTGCACCAGCTGTGTCTCTGTCAGCTAAGTAACCCATTTATGGGTCAATTTAGGCAGCCATATGTCTGTTGGCTTATGTTTGCGGGCTTAAAAGATCATTTTGAGGATGTTTTTGAACTGTTTTGAACTGCTTAATGTATAATTAAAGTCTGCAATACACATTGCAGTCTACGACAACCTTGCAAAAATGAAAGGAGGTTGTTTATAATCTTTCTTTTCACCTCAGGTTTCGACTCGTAAAAAGTCACGGAAAGAGAGAATGAAAGATAAGGGTGTGTGTGTTTGTGTTCCTACCAGTCAATTCCTTTGTGGTAGTTATTGGTGTTGAAGAACTGGACCTCCTCATAAGTCTTTGGACTGGGGAAGTTACTGGAGATGGAGGGATGCATGAGTAGGAAGAGATAAAGTGCTGTCGTTCCTGGAAGAAAGGGCATAATTCATAACCGGCTCGTTAATTCAGCTCAGCTAGAGAGTAGTCTCTGTGTGTGTGTGCGTGTGTGTGTGTGTGTGTGTGTGTGCGTGTGTGTATGTGTGAGCTGTCATCCACTGATCCATACTGGATGATTTTTTTTCCTTCCACAAGATTTATATCTTGCTGAGAGTACACTACGTGTGTGTGTGTGCCCGCAATGATCACACGCCTCCCCATCAAATGATTCAAAACCATTTGACACCAATCAGCACTGGGGCTCCGGTCGTGCCCTCTGTCTCACCCTCAGCAGCTCTCTTTTCACCCTGCTCCCCTAACACTTACTCCCACGCATCCTGTTCCACCCCCTCCTCACCTTGTTTCCTATTTGCGCTAACATCTCTGACATAAGAGGCATACATACCCTGCAATAAAAAAAATAATTCATTGTACTGTAGTTGTTGTCGTGCCGCTAATGTTGCTATGGTGACCCCCCTCCTCCCATTTAGTAAATTATCACCTGATTAATTAGCCAGCAGTACTGGACCTCCCCACCTCTCACATCAAACACCAGCAATTAGAATTCCTGAAATCACACGAAGGCAACACTTTGGATCCAAGTAGCGAATACAGATTTTTAATAATCTCCTCTTCTTTTTTTCCACAGACAGAAAGTCAGAAAAGGAGAGGGTGGTTGCTCAGTACTGTATCTCTATGCATCTAAAGTAGATAGTATGTGGGTGGAAGAAAGGAGGTAAGAGCCTCCTCCTTTGTCTCGCTCTGACAGGGCCAAAGGAGCTTGGGGGATTAGATGAATGGGCTCTGATGTTGAGGATCTCAACACCTGGGCACACAGAAGGAGTCTGTCTGGTGTATGAGCATGCCTGAGTTTGTGTTTGTGTGCAGCTTACCTGTTTTCTGTGGGCCTATGACCATGAACTTGGGTAACCTGTCGCAGGTTTTCTCTTTAGACCAGATGTCTTTATGTCGTTTGTCATCGCACGGGTTCTAAAAAGGCACAGACAAAGGATTGGAGGTTAAAGTAATCGTGCACATAATACATTCAAAAACATACTCCAATGCATGGAGGATTTACTACACAGAATGACTGCATGCTGTCTCATGCACACAACAATATATTCAGGCTTACAAGACACTACATATTAATTCAAGACAGAACAAGCCAGAGATCACTGTCTAGCCTCCTGGAGGTGTCGTGGGACCAACTAGATGAAACACTGGTGAAAGGAGGTTCCCACCTGATGAGCCCAAAGACGTGTTAGTTATCACTGCTCATTGGTCTGTATAGTTAAGCCTTGCCATAATAGCTTATCATAGGGCTTAGGAGGTTAGTCACTGAGTGCTGATCCTTTACAGAGCACACACTTCTTGTGTTTATTTGAATAAGAAAGAACAAAAATGCTGACACACTTTTTCAAATACTATAGAAAGTTTAAAAACCATAAAAAACAAATTGGAGTCTTTACGATTGAATCCTTAGATGTGTATTGTCTACACCAAAGATCTTAAACCATCTTTTTTACTGTAATAAATAAAGTAAATACTAGTAAAAATAGCTAAGAGCTTCATTATTGTTTTTGTTTTGGGGGAATTTATGTCATTCTGTAGCTTCTCAGTTGTGTTCCAGATAGGGCTGCCCTTGACCAAACATTAGTTGACCAGAAAGCTCATTAGTCTGCAAGATTTCATCAGTTGCTTAAAAAAGTTTGAGTATGTATGATTTAGCCTTAAGATGCCATTTTACCTAAGCCCTCCTAAAAACGTGACGTCAGTTTCTGCACAATGCCCTTGCCACATATAAACTCACAAACTGCTGTGAATGCAACATGAGCTTGGCTCTGCAAATAACAAATAACAACTAAACTTAACAATCAGCCTGGCAGTAGCCCAGCAACACCTTTGTGCTGTGAGGCAAAGTTACTTTTTCTGTCAATGGAGTCTAGTGGCTTTGAAAAGAGCATAGATAACAACTTCAGTTCCCTGTTGAAAAGGGCTGTCTGACGGCGAGGTAAAGCGGTGAAATAATATTAATGTAGTGTGCACTTAAACAAATGTTTTTTTGGCTTTTGGTGGCCCTTTTTTAGGAGGTCAAAACATGTTTTGCTGCTGCTCCCATCCACAGCCACCAGACTCCTTTGAAAGAAGCACTAATTTTACTTTGCAGTACACAGAGTTACTACTTAACACTGATCAATTAGTTAGTTTGCACCATTATAGGACTTTCGGACCCGAAACAACGTGGCGTCCACAACAGTAGGCTACAGTGCTTAGGTTCTGTGCCACTAGGAGTGTGATGACTGCATCAACTGTAGGTTATACACTGACTTTGAGTTTATTAAAGTGTTTAAACAACACAAATTCACGATTGTATTGAATCTCAATCTGTCTTCACCTGGTTTAATAAACGTTTAAAAGCATCTTGTTCCACCTTCCAGCGCTCACCATCTAAGCTAACACTTCTCTAACTCTCCATGCTTACATTGTCAGTGCACCGCATGTGAGAGGGCTGGTGGAATCAGCACTGTAACCTACGTCAGCGCTTTCTGCTGACGGCTGAGTGGGAGTTTCCATTTGAAAATCACGAAAAACGAAACAGATGGACCCGCCCTTGAAATAGTTCACCTCGCTTTGTTTTCCAGGCTTTTGATACAAAGTCAGCGGTGGAAAATTAACTCGTCATGCAACACAAAAGAATGTGTGTACAAGAGAACAGCTCATACAAACTGTTCCCCTCCTGAATACAACTGAATCACACATACAAGTTAGAATAACAAGACAGTTTTTTTTACACAGAAATGAGCAGTTAAAATATACACATGAGTGCAGAAACACACAAGCCCATACATGTGGGCAAATGCCCACGCAAACACACCTGCCAGAGCGGGTTCCTTTGTTCGGGAAAAAGCTGAAAGTACTTGTGCGCGAGCTGCAGAGGTGGGAGCGTGTGGAGTCTCAGGTTGGTCCACGAGCGAAGGAAGGAGGCCAGGTGGACAAACGTGTAAAGACCCAGCCGATCGTTGCCGTAGTTAGACAGGTGGGTCATGAATATACTGATCTAGAGTGGAGAAACAGAGACGGAGTGGGGGTGGAGGGGGGGTAGGGAGAAAAAGGGAAACGAATGGAGAGAAGGAAATACATACTTATTGGATTGTGCCAAATTGTGATAAAGTCAAAATCTCATTTCCCAAGTTCCCATGTTTGTGAAAAACTGAGGCAGCGCAGTAAATCTAATTACTGTTGTTGTGACTGCAGTGGAAAGCAAACAGATTATTTCTCAGTGTGTGATGGTTTTAAAGTCACTAACAGAGCAGCTGTCTGGCGGGTATCAATATTTGCTATCACTTTGCAAAGAGACACACTCACTTTTGTTATGTAAGATTGTACATTAACTTTCAGAGCAATACAGTTTCAAGTGTAAGGGGGGGGGAGGGCAGATAAACCGAAACTGATGTATTCACCACTCCTGATAGATAAAGCTGAGGAGGCAGCACAATACTTCTCATAGCCACTGGGTGATGGGAGAGATGCAGCTACACATGGGGAAAGTGTTTCCGAGTGTGTCGGTGTGTGTTCACGGTGGTTAATGTGTGTGAGGGAAAAGGAGAGACTCAGAGGGAGTGAAGGAGCGATAGTGTGTTGGTCCAGGCTATCTGTCCACGCCTCGGTGCTTTTATAGGCTGATCAAAGAGACAAGCTAAGATAGCTGCTACAGACAAATGCACACACACACACTCACACACGCACACACACTTCTTTTGTGATTGGAGGGAGCTTGGGAACGTGAAGTGTCTGGATGAAACGGTAACATCAGCCATTAAGATATGAATTATTTGGTGGATGTGTGTATGTGTGTGTGCATGGATGATCGCGTGTCAGTGTATTTGGGTGAATGTCCATGCATGTGAACACATACATACACAGGAAGACACACACATGCATACACATTGAATTTCCTGGTGACAGAGGACTGTCGGTGTTCCTCTTTAACGCTGAAGGTTGCCGCAGATACAAAGCGACACAGTGTCGGGGTTTGATGGATCAGCGTCCGGCCGACCTGGAAAGCTGTTCAGAATACTGATCGCCCCCGAATACTGATGTGTGTGTGTGTGTGTGTGTGTGTGTGTGTGTGTGTGTGTGTGTGTGTGAGACTGTGGGAGGGAGAAAGAGGAACCAGACATGTTGTGTGGCTAGTTGTGTGTGTCTTTGTGACAAAGAAGGCAACACAGAAAGAACAGAGAGGAGCAAGGGTATGCATGTCAGAGTCATTTTTCACGTGTGTGTGTGTATGTGTGTGTGTGTCAGCGTAATTGTTTATGCATTTGTGTATGCCGGTGCGATTGTGTGCATCTGCCACCATCTTCTTATCTCGCACTCACTCTAAGCAAAACCAAGCAACGCACCATCCAGCATGCTTCATATCAATCTGGTTGATGTTAGGGCAACAATGTGGAACCGCTGCCAAAAAGGCATCACCAAGCACTCAACCAGGAACAGCAGAAACACGAGCCAGTAAGAAATGTTTGCTTGCTCCTGCTCTGCAATGATTCGTAATGTCAAAACCCAGAAAAACCTCCCTTCTTCGAAGCATGCGTGGAGAACTTCGAGCACTGCTCTTAGAAACGTGTAAAATTAAATTCGACAGCGTCTCACCGGAAACATCTATTCACATTTGGGATTGAGAGGGAGTATTTCCCCACGGCATGCTGCAGTGGTTGAAGACGGCGGGGGGGTGAAAAGGGATGTGAATATTATAAATGAAAAGGTTTTGGACTGCTACACAGTGAATGCAGACAAATCTGACCTGAGTAAATAAGAGGCTATAAACCGCCTCTCCCCTTTTTGTGTTGTTTTGTGCTTGTTTTTGAAAGCAGGCAAGGTGATCAAAAAGTGATTTATGTTCCCTTCAAACCACTCAATACCCTATGATATCTGGCCCAGGCTGTGCGGGGACGGAGTGTACTGTATGTGAGTGTGTGTGCATGATACACAGAGAGAGAGAGAGAGAGAGGGAGAGGGAGAGGGAGAGAGGAGAATCTGAGCGTTATTGAACATGGAAACATTCATTATGGAGCTTAAGCACTGGCTGCCAAATTACACAAAAGAGGGAGCAAGAAGATGATTTGTGTTTGTAATTGGAGCGCTCCAGAAAACAACAAAAAAAAAAACAAAAAGGAAAAAGTCAGAGAAAGACAAAGAGAGTAACCTTGGCAGGTGAGTGTGAATTAAAAAACAAAAAAAAAGCCACTTGAGAGAGTGTTAATCTCCCGACACAGCGCGAGCCCCGATCCCTTTTGGTGGAAGAACTCACCGTGGGTAAGAATTCAATTAACTGAACCGTATAAACCTTTTCTCCGCATCTGGTGCCACGTCTCATTTCCTGAATATTGGATTGCTTTGAGTCCCCTATGTGCCTTTAATAAAGAATACTGCGCTAATAATTTAACACCAGAATTGGGCTCAAATCATACTTGGAACTGGACTGGGAGAGTGTAAAAAAAAAAAAGGAAGAAATGAGAGAACTAAACCCAACCCTGCAGCTTCCCTCTTTTAATCTTTGTCCCTTGTCTTCTCCTCTCATTGCTCCTACGCAGCTTCATTTCCTCCCTCTTCTCTCATCCTTTTAATGTCTTGCTCTCACTCACTCTCGTCTGCTCCAAAAAGTCACTTTATGTGTTTTTTTCTCTCTCTCTCTCTCTCCTCTCTCACTCTGTCTCTCTCCTTCTCTCTCCGATCTCATGCTGACCTAGATGCTCTGATGAAGCATGTCAGTCCAACATGGAGCGATGTTCTTCAAAATCCACGCGCGTGCAAACACACAGGCGCACAAACACACACAAATGCCATGTCTCGGAAGATTAAGAGAACACCAGTCGTGTATTTGAGTTCGTGACATGCTTCAATCCACTCTGACATGATTGCATTTTTGAAGAAATTACTTGTTTTACCAGCCTTTGGTTGGGGGTGGATTTTGTTTGGGTTTTTTTACCCCCACTTTTCTGTCCATCTGTCTGTTTCTAATCGTCCGTCCTTTTGCCTCTTGCCTACTGCCGTCCGTCTCTGCCTTCTCAGCTGCTTTCTCTCTCCTTCAATGTGTAGCTGTAGCAGCCTGTTTCCCATTACAGAGCACTTAGTTCCACATACATTTCTCCCTGATTGAATTGTTATTGCTACTAAAAAGAAGCCTACCCCTCCCCCCCCTCCCCACTTCCCCTTCCCCTCTCTCCTTCACCGCCGTCGTCCTCTCTCCCCTTCCTGCTCTTGCAGCATATCTCTCTCCGTCTCCCTTTCTCGAAGTCCATCTCGCTGTCTCTGTCTCATCAGTGGATAATTGAAAGCTGAACGTCAAAACAGCAAATGATTTCGATTCAATTTATTCTGCCTGCTCCAGTCAACATCTTCTGGCCCTTTCCATTCTGCCATCTTTGACTGCTTTACCCAAACTTCGTAATTTGTCCTCCTGTTTGGATTGGAGCATATTGTGTGTGTGTGTGTGTATGTGACTAGGAGAGTGTGTGTGTGAGAGCCTGTATGTGTTGATGAGCTGCCAAAACCTTCAGTAGCAATCAGCAGGACTTCAGAGAAAGGGAAGGAAGGAGTGGAAATGAGATAAAGAAAAAAACAAGTGTGGAAAGATTCATGTGTGTGTGAGCAAAGTCAACACGAGCGGGTCGAAAACGAGAAATAAGATGGAGAAAGAAAGATGGTGTGGAGGTGTAGGATGTGCGGGTGAGTGCTGGGTGAAACAGAGGGCTAGGAGGGAGGGAGATTGTGCTGATATTTGGTGTTTGGCTAATAAGCTTAGTGGCAGAGCTAAGCGCTAAATGTCAGCCCTGATATATGTCTACAGCTCTGCTTATGTCAGCTATACACACACTTATACAAACATACACATGCACGCATACGCAGATACTTGGGTGGTGACACGAACATATGCACTGGTGTGTGCTTGTGTGCATTTGTGTGTGTGTGTGTGTGTGTGTGTGTGTGGCTGTATGTGCATCACTTCCTCTCTGTATGTGTCTGGATTCTCAAGTGACACAAGATGCCGTGACCTGAAAATTAAATCTCAATCTGTCTGCCACCTTCTCACCCTGCTCTCTCGGTCCCCCCCCCCCCAACTTCATCCTCGTCTCTCTGTCCTCTCCCTCTCACCCCTCTCTGGCCATTTATCGGGGAATGACTTGTGCCCTATTGGCTGTTTGCAGAGTCTAGGTCGTCCAATCGATTGTCGAGCTTATGCGAGACGGGGGAGCTCAATGATCGCTGATGCAGCCCCGAATGATGCAAAAGTATCCAAACGCACATAGACACATGCGCACACATACAGTGGACGCACACACACATTCAATATGTTGGTGTCTGTCAGTGGTGAACTGCCACCACGGGCCAAAATGTGATTTAAAGTCACTGAATGGGAAGTGACAATGTTACCAATGCGCAGATCATCAAACAATAGGAAACCCCCCGGGGACTAAAGCAGTGAGCTACAGAACACTATTGATTATACGAGCAAAGTGCACACACTAATGAAAGCTTTCTGCGTCTGCAAATGGAAACATAGCAGGGGGAAGCAAAAATAAATCGTCAGTCTTTATGTGCGTGTGAGCATGTGTGTGTGCGCGGATGTACGTCATGGCAGAGTTAGGTCTCTTCATTAAGAGATACAACAAGAGGAGAGTTTCATCTCTTATTACACTCATTAAGAGAGGGAGGAAGTGGGAGAGAAGGACAAAAGATTGTGGAAACAGAGGGAAAATGTAATTAGCTTCTGTGTTTCTGGCTTTTAGGAGAAATTTCAAACCCTTATGTAATATATATGAGTGTGTGTCTGTGTGTGTGTGTGTGTGTGTGTGTGTGTGTGAAAGAGACAGAGAAGGACAGAAAGGGAGACAGTGAGCGTGCAGAGGCATCTCTGTTGGGTTGAGGGCTCATGTTGAGATGACATCAGCGGTGATGTGCGCAAAAAAGGTTGTTAGGTTCTTTGTCCTTTGAGCAGCTAACAACACACACACCTACACTGATGTAACACAGACACACACACACAGAAATTTAATTACCTATAAAAATGTTTCTGGTGCTAATCAACACCTCGGGAACACACAGCTCAGTCACAACCAAAATATAATGATGACAATGTAATGAGCTAAAAAATTAGAACAAACTGCTTCCACTCGAGCCAGGCGTATTAAGTGGTGGAAAACATATAGGGGATTTACACAACAATGCTTTTATACCACCCTATAATTTTCTTTTGTTCCACCATTTCAAATTACTTTAATTGACTGTAATGTAATGATGTAGAACATTTTTTTTTTATTTTTTTTTTACATAGTACAGTACAGTAAATCTGCTGTTTTTTAATTGCAATTTGTGACAAAGTTCAGAAAACTTGGTTCGTTTGTCATTATTGCTATATAATGCTTTTTTCACATTACACTACTATAATTATAATCAGCCGCACCAAACTTAAGTATAATCGCTGTGCTTAAAACCACAGTATGTCAGTTTATTGTTATCATTACCTGGGCCATCAATACTACCATCACCATCAGTACATCTTTAGCACCGCATTGTCTGCTAATTACAGTGATGTGTTTGCTGTCCTTTGTAAAATGATTTCACCTATTAGTCAGAGTTCTGCCGGTAGGTTCGGCGCTCGTCAGTGTTTAAATATTTTGACTTCGTGTTGTCATGAGTCAGTTCAGGGAGGAGCCAAGTGCAGAGAAACAAAAAGCGAGCTTGAATGCAGCTGATAAAATTCATCCAGAACAAGCAGGTGACTGGAAGTCCAACAACAAACAAAACTCCAGGGATAAGCACAGGAGAAACTGAAACACACAGGTATATATACACAGAAATAATCACGAGAATGAGGCACAGCTGGAGTAGGAGGGAAATGGAGACTGGCTAAGAACGAGGGTGTGGTTGGGAACACCAGGGTGGAGCAAACGAGACTAATTCAGAACAGGTGTGAAGGGAAGACTCTGGGAACAGGGATGGACTAACGAGACAGGTGTGACAGAAAACAGGCAGGAAACACAAAGACGGGAAGTAAAACCAGACACGACACATGAGGAGAGAATCTACAAAATAAAACAGGAAGCAGGCTAAACATGAATGAATAACATGAAACAAGGAACACAAACAGAAAACCCAGGGTCATGGCACGTGTATATGTTTGCAAAAATGTTTTTAATTCAGTCCTTTCTGGTGATTTTAGCAACCAAAACTCAGCCTGTGATCACTGTGTGGTTATTGATGCAGGAGACATTTTAAAGGACGATGTGGGTTAGTGCACTGTTTTTATTTCAGATTATATTTTGGGGGCTTTGTGCAGCTCAAAATAGACGAGAAAGGAGAGAGGAAGAGGAGGTGACATGCAACAAAGGGCTGAGCTTTTTAGTGGGGAACACACACTTCCAGGTGAGCGACACCGGGGTGCCCCAGTGTACATTTTATAAGAGCAAGTCCCTGATTTTATCCCATTCAAACTGGCCATGTGAGTAATTTTTACGGACTGCACGCTTCCATGCCCGTAAAGATTCTGGCATCTTTTAATGTACCTCCTGTTAAATCTCCAGTAAAAAAATAATAACCCCAGTTTATGGTGCCCTTTCAGAATTGAAAACCTTGGCATTTCCTTTTAACAAGGCACTCCAGGAAGTTTTTACGTCTGGTATCTTCAATCCAGAGCTAAACTACTTGTCTTCCTCAGTGTTTGTTTAGCCATGTTGACTTGCGCTGCTTACGCTAACTACAGAGCTCTAAAGGCCACGTAGTTATTAGCCCCTATCATGATTCATTTAATGTTCAAAATGGCCGTGAGAATGACTTTAACAGGTGACCATTTGTCTGGTGCAGTTTCCCCATTGAGTCCTTGTGTTCATACAAATCACTCCAACCCTTTAATAGGAAAAGCTAAACTGCTGTTCCCTCTAGTTTTTTACTTCATGCCAACCACCCAGTTCTTTGTCTATAATTAGAAAACAACTGCCCCAGCTAGAGGAAATGTGAAACACTTCACCTAATTTGTACCAGAGCCTTTTTTTCCCCATGTTAAGTGATATCTGAGACATAAAAGTTAGGAACAGAAAAACTGAGCAATTAACTCTTTTGTTGTATCAACTGCCAAATGACAACAGAACAGCAATCTCATAGAGTATTTCTGTCATGCGTCATTATCATTTTAACACAGTGAAAACATTGCGCTCAAAGGAGGACACAAGGGTGCACTGACATGCAGGGACACAGAAGACAGACAGCACGAAAGAAAAAGAAAACATCTGAATAAATAAAACAGTGAGGAATGCAAGACAAAAGAAAGACGCAACGAAACAAAAGAAGGATGTCAGGGAGAGAAAGAATAACAAAAAGACAGACAGACAGAGACAAAGTGGAGCAGAGAGAGAAGAAAGGACTAGATTGGGTTGTTGTGCGAAGCCGCTCTTGACTCTGTGATGTTCGCCGAGTTCTGACAGCTCCTCTAGTTCAGCACTCCCCTACCTGACACTTCAATACAGCCTACTGCTGGTCTATGAGCATCTGTGTGTGTGTGTGTCTGTGCATGTGTGTGGTTTAAATCAGACAGAGATTGTTTGGAGATAATTCCTGGGAATTTCTACCTTTGGTTGTGTGCGTGCATGCGCCCGTGAGCACGTGCGCGGCCATCTTAACTGCCACCAAAACCTAATTCTGTTCCTTAATTCAAAGCAGAATCGAGTTGAGCTGACATACACAGCAGGGGTAAACGAGACGGGGAGGATGTGTGTGTGTGTGAGCGTGTGTGTGTGAATGTGTGACAGCAACTCCCCCTGTGGTGTGACCCAATTTAAAGTGGGGAGATGAACACAGCTCCACAGTGAGAAGCAGCCCCTGACAGGAAAAGAGACACACGCGCACACACACACATGCACATACACACAAACAGCAAAAATGAAAAAGAATGAACCAGACAGAGGAAGTTACCTTTACAGAGAGAGCGGGGAACCCAGTTGGTGCCTCTTTAAGGTGCAAAAATCAAAACAGAAAGTAACAGGCCTCCCTGTTTCTCACTCCCCATATCCGTTTCCATACGTGAGTGTGTGTTTGATTGTTTGTGTGTGTGTGAGTGTGTGGTTTCTCTGACTCACTGGGTTGAGGAGCACGGTGAGAAACAGCTCTCCCCCACGGATGCTTTTGTCCAGTTCTTTAGGTCCACCAGGGTATTCCTTATAGTAGATGGTGTGAGTAAACAAGCCACACGTCTGGCGGGGCAGCACCTACACACACACATACACATAAAAGGAGGAGCTGTTATTATCATTCATAGCTTCAGTTCACACAGGAAGTGCAACTGAACAAATAGTGTACAACAGTCAGCCGAGCCAAGTATGATCAGCAGGTACTAACTTCTAAGCCAAAAAAATATGAATGGCAAACACATGATAATTTGTTGCTTTTAATGGCCCATCAAAAAGCACTACACTGATTTTACATTGTACTTTAATAATACTGTGGGACTCTTGATAGATGATGAATAAAGGATCAAAATCAATGCAGCAGAAGCAGTTTCACACCTTGTTGTTCCTTGTCAAAAAATGCATTACCCACAGTGCAACTCAACTGCAACCCCTGACAGTTTGGTTGGAGATTCAGGTGTGTTAAAGCCCTGACACACCAAGGCAACAGTCAGCTGTCGGTCAATGTTGGGCTGTCGTTGAATGTCTGTCCACTGTTTTTGGGGGCCAATTCAGTGACGGCACAGCCCATCGGTGATTGAACTCACTGTCATTGGCAATTCAGCTCAGCCCACAGGAAGAAAAACGGAAGTGAGGAAAGTAAACAAACAGCTAAAGTCAAGAGGGAGTGAGATCGAAATAAACTTGTTACATGAGGTAAGATCATTTTTTTTAGCCACTGAGCGCTTCAGCAGAAATCTTTCGTAATGGCTTGTGCTGTTGTTCACTGGTGCACGTCAAATATGCTTTGTTCTTTAAACACTGGATTGTGTTGTTAATGTGCTAACTGGCTAACTAGCTTCAAGACAGTCTCCCAGTTTCCCCTTTTGAATGAGGAATATAGACTACCGCCATTTGCTGGTGTGGAGAGGTATTTCCCCGATGTGCTTGTTGGCCACTGGCTAGTCTTTGGGATGTGTTCATGTGCAACTTTTCAGCTGAGACACAGGCAACGTAAGGTGACCAGATGTCCCGCATTACACAGGACTGCACAGCATTTCTGTCTCTTTTCACGCGTCACGCAAATTGAGACCATGTCCCGCATGATTGATTGTCACCCGTGCTAGCATTCCCCCCCAGCTAATGACAAGAAGCTGCATGCAGCTGCCGGCCCACGTGGGTACTCCCTGACCTGGTCACCCTAAGGCAACGTGAGGCACACATTTTCTTCACTGCTGGTTCTCTGAAGTTGGCTTGGTGCATCTGGGCTTTTAGGGCATCGTCGCATGTGAGCAAATGCAGGCAAGTGACTATTGCGATATTCATGCTGAATGTGGGCAGTGCCTGATGTGACAGACATGGAAAGCATGCTAGCTAATGTTAGCTAATGGCACATTTTCCATTTTCTTGTGCTTAATGCCTGTCTCTTGACTCACTGCCAGCCAGGCAGCTCCTTACATGTGGGCAGTTTGTTTTTCATGGCTAATATCATGCAGTATCGGCTGGTTAAACAAGAAACCATCCACTCCTGCACACATGCCTCTTTGGTATTGGTTGAAGTGGGATTGCCTGGATCAAAGTTCGCCAAAGTTAAACTCCACACCATGTGAAGATGCAAATTTGCTTTGCCACGAGAAATTAATGTTTACACGCCCTCTGCTCGCATTGAATTAAAATGAAGAGGAGGCAAATATTCGCCAGTGTTAATCTATCTCAAGTGTGACCATATCCTTATGTGAGTAGAGGCTAGTGTAGCCTCTAGCCGCGAGCCTGAAGCAGAGGTGAGGAGCGAGCTGCAGAAGTCTGCTAAGCTCACTTCTTTCTAACTCCACACCCTCAGATTTTTTTTCACTTTCAAACTTATAGTTTTTAACATCAACTGAAGGGCTCTAGCACATTTATCAGATTTGGCTGAAGTCCCGGCGGAGCCACAAAAGGCTTTCCACAACTTGTTTCACATATGCTATAGTGCTCCCAAGACCTGAAAACACACTTTGATGTTCCCCTTTAGGTGGCGTAATGAAACATCTGTGATACAATTATTTGAGATTACACAGGAAACTAAAACAGCCAGTTCTGTGTGAGGTTTTCAAAACTGCTTATCACTCACCCATGTCAGGGCCAAAGCACAAACACAAACAAACCAGGTACCAACATGACTTCAAATAACAAAATAATAATTCAGCCAGCAGCATAAAAGATGACAGGTGTATGGATGAAATGTACAGCTATAGAGTCAAGCTTGTCTACTTGGCAGTTTCTAAATATTAAAAGCAGACAGCCGAGCAGGTCAGGGATATTCTGATGTGTTGTGTCATCCAGCATATGGTAATGTTACCTATCCCACCGGAGAAGCACAGGTGCCAATTCTACAGATGGTTCAAGTCACATTCTTGCAGGGTGTATCAGACAGGTTTTTCACAGCTGTTATTTTAACTTGTCATTAGATTAAAAGCACAGGTGTAATTAATAGCATAAATAATGGCGCTTTTCCATTTAGTTGTTCGGGTCCGCAGGTACCGTGCATGCTGGATCACTGACACAGCTTACACACACACTCAAATCAAATAGGATGGAGACATCATAAAATGTTATTAGTTCCACCTGTGCCTTTTCCTGTAATGACAAGTCAACAAGTCTGCTGTGGGAAAAAAAAGGTCTGTAAGAGTCAAATTAGGGTTATCCGTGGAGAACACCATTTACTGCTGTGCCACAGCCATGAGTCCTGAAGAGCTGTCCAGCTGAGATTTCTCCACTACAGCAGCAGAGACCCTTCATTTTCCTGCAAGTGCATGAATTGCACCGGTGAAGTTAAGTCTTCCTGGGGCACTGTTCAGTTTCTCTCCTCACCTACACCTGTTTGGTATTTTGGTGACTCGTTGTTTACCGAAGCGGAGGGAGATAATAATGGATTACTTTTAATCCCGTCTCGAGCAGGTGCACTGTGCACCCTTGGCCACGAAACACCGACACACCCTGTGTGAGTTACATGCTCATGCTTTGATTGAAGGAAGCAGGGTCTTGCATGTCGGTTTCCCAGATTCTCTTGATTGCTTCTTGTAACTCTAACAACGTCGTGGTCGGTCAAGGTTCTAAAAGTGCCAGCAATAATTGATTGCGATGACATGACATGTTTTGAGCTTCATATTTTAATATCAGAATCAGGGAGTCTGCACAGCTTACCTCCACTGTAACACTCACATTTGTCAAAGATTTGACAAAGTGTTTCTGGCCGGCGTAAATATTTAATAAACTAAAATAATGTACACAAAAAAAAAACAAGCACAGAAGACTAACAGAGTGCTGGATCAAGTGTTTAACAGCTGATGAATTAATCTTCTTTTCATTAGGTCATTAAATGACTTAAACGAAGAGCAGAGAAGAAGAAGGTCTTTATTGTGAAGTCCTTGTGGAGCACTTCTCCGTGTGAAATAGAGACTAAAGGCTGGAAGAGCAGATATTGGTTTATCTATAAAACACTGCAGACTCGTTCACACACACACACACACACTCACACACACACACGAAAGAGAGAGAGAGAAGGAGAGAGAGAGAGAGAGAGAGAGAGAGAGAGAGAGAGAAGGCCACCAGAGCCACAGACACTCAGCACTATTTCACCAAACCAATTATCCACAGAGCTATAGCTCAAACTGATATAGTACATTTTAAAAAGAAATACACACACACACACACACACACACACACACACGTATGCATGTTTGTGAGTGAGTGAGCACACGCACACGCACACACACACACACACACACACACACACACACACACAGAGCACAATCCCATATCTCAGTCTGATTTGTTCTGATACTGTGGGTCCAGTGGGTGGCTCTCAATCTGCTGACAGAGACACACAAACACCAATTTTACAGCCTTAAGACAACTTCCTGTCCTCCTCGGAGCAAACAAAGATGGAGCAAGGGGCAGAGGGGAAAGAGATTAATAGACAGAAATTGCAAGAAAAATTGGAAGTGAAGAAATGTGAAAGGTGAGGAAAATGGGACGGTTGTGAGTGATGTGTCGCAGTAACTTTACGAGAGGTCAGGAGGCCTGATGAATTATCACAAGGCGAAAGCTCGCCAGCTGGGTTGTGGTGAAATTATTTAAAATTTAAATTCTGTATGCAGGTGCGCACGCACACGCACACACACCACAAAATAAACTGCCTCTCAGGAAAATGTTCGGCATCCACGAGCTGGGTTTCGAGTTTGTTTTCTGTTTTTCGTAGCCTCCCTTTGCTGTTCAGTCAGTTCAGTATGCAATGTCTCGGAGCAAGAGATGGACCTCTTCACTGTCTTCCTACTCTGCTTTCACTCTTGCTAATAATAGTGTGTATTCCTACAGTTTGTAAATAGAATTTGACAGAACATTGTCACCCTAAGGTCCACTGAGTCATCGTCATATCACATGATCCTCATCAGCAGATGGCGTCTGCTTAGATGTTATGAAATTGGACACTTTATGCCTGTAAGTTAATAGCTATTTTTTTCTTTAGTGTATAATCACCTCAAAAGAAGAGTTGTGTTTTTGTTACCTTAGGATGATAAAATTCCAGAGAACTCCAGAGAGGAGTTTGACTCTGAACTCACATCATCTTGATACTCGCTCAGAGAACAGGTTGTTGCTTCGCACATCTCTGCTGCTAACGCTGCTGCCGGGATACAGCGGCGGAGGGGCGGGCTGCTAATGCTACGTACCGGGACACTGCTAATGCTGCTTGCCGTGTTGCTGTAGCTCAGTCGTAACTGTAACTGATGCTAAGACTCTACTGACTGCGTGACTGGTAGAGGGCGGTGGGTGGCGCAGGCCAAAACACAAATTCAGAACATAAACATGATTTGCGGACTGTAAAAAATGTTTTTTAAATGGGAATATTCTGGCTGTACTATTGTTGTCAGTGAGATCAGTATGTTATATCAACATTATTCCTTAGTCTCTGTGACATATTAGGATGATTTTACGACTATTTGCTTTAGATTTCTTACATATAGCTCCTTTAAGTGGTCAGAGAAAAGAGGTGAGTACACATTAGCAGGTGCTTGGTGGGCAGCCCGTCTGCGACGTGCCAAACAGCATAGGAGAGACACCGATTTGTAACATGAAACTGCTTTATTCAGTTTTTTAACTGGATTCAGTCACCTGGTCTGTTTGTTTTGGAGAGGTATAGACCTCTGTGGATAATTTTGCCCCTGGTAAAAACCTCCTGAACAATGAACACTGGAGGAAATCCAACTGGGAGGAGTTTCAGCTGGCTGCAATGTGCAATTCTCACCACTAGATGCCACTAAATCTTACACACTAAACCTTTAAGTTGAGTTTTGAAGTTCATTCTCAATTTATACATACATAAAAATCTAATCTCAAGGTCCATTTAGTGACTGTTCTGGAGGTTTTGATCATCACACAATGTTCATCTGCTGCGGGTGAGGACAAAGACTGCTTTTAATGTAGACAAGAAGTTCAAAAAGCACACACATGGAGAAATGAAAGTTTGAATAAAGAGAATCACTGGGCATCTCCATCTGTTGTTGCACTGTTTTGAGGGACGCTGTTGGAGGGGAGAGTGAATTAGATGCAACATGTACTGGATACCTCTCAGGCCACCAGTGGTAGCTATTCATAGATTCATAGATTCATAGACCTGAAGTCCAGCTGTGATTCCTGGAGGTCATTTCATCACAACATTTTGCTCAGAGAATTCAATAACTGTACTGAACAGTGTTCCATGTGATCTCTTTACTAAACATCTAAACTATCTCGCACCAGAGCAGAGCCAAGCTGAGAGAAACTCAGTCTATGAGATGTGATTTTGCATGTCCATGCTCCCCTGTCAGGGTGACTTTAGTGCACGGGCAACATTTCCAACAATAACTATATTCCGTCCAATAAGAACTACTGTCTGACGTTTTATTTGAAAGACAATAAGAACAAAAGTTTCAAAAGCAATGTTCTGAGAACTGCTGCATCCATTATTTGGGTTGATGGTAAGCTTGAGAATAATTTTTGCTGGGGATTTAATTTCATTTCAGCCTCTGCTTCCTCTTCAGCTTTTTTTCCCCCAAAAAGCTTCCTCTCTTGTATAAAACAAAAAAAATTAGATTTATTTTTGATTTTCTGCCACTTTGCCTCTCCTGTTTTTTGTCTTCCTTTGTGATGCACAATGTTGAATATGCATTCTTTTTCAGTGGCTTGTTATCTAATTCAGTGACTCACTGATGCTTCTCAATACCTTACCATTGATAATGTATAATAACACATTATAGCCTGTCAACGTGTCAGCTTGTTATTGTATTGAAAGGATGTAGCATTAAGTGGCTGTCTTTTATGACGCTGTGACAAGATGTCAAGAAATAAAAGCAGACTTGTAGGACTGATTAGGAAATTGACATTGCTGTCGGTTCAGATTGTTTGCTCGAGAGCCAAATACGGCGGAACAACATGGACTGGTAATTTTGGTGTCAGATGTGATTGGTTCTTTTGTCAATAAGGGAGCAGTTGTGCACACTGACAAAGAGCCTGACTGACAAGTGAATGAGGAGGAGGAGGAGGAGAGACAGAGGGAGGGACGAAGACAACTTGCTTAGGTGGAATGGGCGACAGGAGTTTTATTCTAACGCTGTCTCAAACAGTGACTGATGAATTATTTATCGCAGCATGAAAGTGTAAAAATACTCTCATTACTCGATCTTTATTCTATGGTCCACATCCTGCACATATACAAACATAGAAATGCACACGGACTCATACACACAGAAAAGCTAACCCCCTTTAGCCGCCTTGGGAAGCCATTAAATATTAAATCAACATAGAGCTGTGGTGAGACGAGGTCAAAGAATACATATTGCACACACGCACACACATACGCGTGCACGCACAGAGGTTACACACCACGCGCAGCATCATCGATTTTCTGTTTAAGACCGCAAGAAACAATCAGCACACAATTTACTATTCAGCAAACACTTATTTGAACGCAGAGACGGTAGATAAAAACAGTTTTTCAAAGTGAGATAAAATAATCTAAACAGACTCTTGTGACTAAATAATTCTGCATTGAAGCGTTGATTCAGTGTCTTTTAGAATGTACAATTCATGGTTTAATTAAAGTCTGATGAATTAAGCAAAGATGCTATATAACAAAGACACAGGCAAAGACACTATATAAAATAAGAGTTAGATTTGACCATTAACCTCTGCATGATCAATGTGTGTGTTGTAAGAAAAGCACATGATAACGCACAGGAATCCCTAAATATGCCCTTTGTTGTGGTATTCATCACGTTTATCAGACAAACCTGACTCACCTCTTTTTGTCAAACACACACATCTATGCTTTGTCTGCCAGGCCAACATATTTTATACGTCTACACACAGTGCCAGCACCTGCTTCTATCTACAACCACAACCACCAGCTGTGGAAACACGAGCTAATCTGGCCGTATGCAAGATAAAAAGAAGGGAAAAAATGAAAATGACAAAATAGTGAGGAAAAAATATTAAACAATCACGGAGATGTTTGCCCAGAGAATGTGTTTGGAAATTAGACATGTTGGCATTCAGCTAAACAACAACACCAGAAAAAGGTGTTAAATCATGAACACCCAAAGGTGCACTGTAAATCTAAAGTCCTGTTTCCACCAAGCAGTACAGTGCAGTTCAGTTTGCTTTTTTTCCTTTTTCCACTGTGAAAAGTTGTGGATGGTACCAGTGGAACTGTTCTGTACTGTCCCCATTTTTGGTCCCCCATCTGTTGGGGTACCTAGCACACAGATCTGGTACTAAAAGGTGGAGCTGTGAACACTGCAGTCTGTTGACTGTTCGATAGCAGACAGTCACTCTGCTCAGGGCTGAGTTGTGGCTGGTTTTGAACCTCATGTAACCTCTGTTCATATCATGAAGACTTTTAAATATATCAGTAGACTGAAACGATAAAATGAAAGGAGGTTTTGCTGCCTCTTGCAGCAGCTGCAGTCTGAGAAAAATATTTCACTAGGCCGACTGCAAGCAACTTTTAAGGTGGAGCGTTAACTTGTTATGTTGCTCAAGGCATGAGTTGACGACGTGAATACATCAGCACACCTTAAATGTCACTGTGACAACTTTGACCATTACTGAAGTTTTTGTAGTCTCTCTTAAATGACACACACTTTTAGTAATGAGTGGATCTTGAAGCATTCAAAAATATATATTAATATTGACCGGATTGTGTTTTTTATAAAGAAAAAAGAAAGCATCGTGGAGCGTCGTTCCTGTGGGCTCCAGCAACACTAAGCCCTGAGCTTGCCTGAGAAAGACTAAATGCACAAACCTGCTACTTTTAAATATCCCATGGAGAGAGACTGCAGCCTGTTTTATTTTGTTTGTTTGTTTGTTAATGTGTTTAGGCTTCCTCATTCTGCAGAACATAAACAAGGTGCAGATTGATAAAGGAGGACATACAGTGAGTGACAACAACCCCGCCCACATTTAAGAGTGCTGTTTGCAGTGGAAACACTAGGGTCTAGGTACCATGTCTGAAGGGTTACTTTTGGTTCCAAAGGTACCATACTGAAAGTGTTTGGTGGAAACGTGGCTTAACAAGTTGATCTTACTCAAAAACATCTGGGAAACTAAAGTCGCGATAACTATTGATCTGAAGTTATGTCTAGATAAGCTGACTTAAAATTTTGTTGTGTTAATTTAATTTTCAAAGTCACTGAAACTTAAAAATGACAAGTACAATTAACTCATTTTCTCTAAGTGTCAGCAACTTCAGTAAACCAAGCTAGTCTAACTTAACTTGATCACGGCAAAGAGGATTTTGCATACAATGGAGTTAGGACAAGTTCTGTTTTGTTAACATGTTCAAGAATATACAAATATGGCCGACTACTTTGCAACCAGCAGAACACAGATATATAGCAAATTAAACTTGGTATACTGATGTTACTACTTAGAAAGATTAAGTTAATTCACTTGTTGCTTAAGTTGCAACAACTTCACAAAATTAAGTAAATACAGCTGATTTTTAAGTAAATTTAATAATCAATTATGAAGTAAATAGCTTAAGATTAATAGTTATGTTTACTTACCTTTTTCAAGGCAATCAGTTCCCTAGATTGTTCCAAGTGAGATCAACTTGTCAGATGTTACACTGGACTAATTGATTTTCATGTCTGTGCAGAAATGTGTCAACTGATCAAAGTGCATTTATGGATGTGCATGTGGATGAGCACATTATGCATGTGTACACTTGCGGCGATGCTTATGCACCCCTGAGGCTTTTCACAGACATGTGATCAAGAAAGTCGTCTCCTCACCATGATGTTGTTGTGGATAAAGCCCTTGCGGTAGCGGGCAGGCTTCAGGTGTGGGTACTCCTCAGTGCTGGTGACCTGGATGTTCCACACACGTCTCCAAGCCTTGTATAGCTGCAGGTGGACCGGGTAGACGCCTGAGTGGTGAGGGGCCACGGCGTAGCCCATGTCCACTGGGATGTTGTGCTCCTGGAGATGGAGGACATACATACACATGACAGACACACGAGTGAGGGTTATGTACATAAACAGAAGTTATAGTACGTTTATAGCTCTGACAAAGGACACGGTAGGACATAAACACACAAAGCCCACCAGGCTGACCTTGTCGAAGAAGCGCGCGGTTTGTGCTGTGTTTGTTACGATGCTGGCCTTCGGGTTGGAAATGAGGAAAAAAAAAAAAAGTTTGTGTGAGCATGTGGGAGTGTGAGGGTGGATGGTTGCTGGGTGCATCTTGCAGACTGATGGTGTTGTCCTTCGCTCTGACACACACCTACACACACTGTCAAAGCTAAGCATCAGCGGTCAGGGGATGAGGGAGTGGAGTATGTATATGTGTGTGTACAATAGAGGTGAGGGATCACACTTTATGATCGCATTCACCTTCAACAACATGAACCAGCTCTCCTCGCCGTATTGTATGTGGGACACGGCACTCCAGTAGGCTCATACAAATCATTTCAACACACACGTACTAACAAAACAGGAAAACGAGGCAGAGCAGGGCAACAAAAGCGCTCGACCTTGTGGACCTCAGATTAAACCAAAGACATTAAAGAGGGCTCAGGTGTGCCCATCAAAATAAGTGCATCACTACCCAACAGGGATATTTGGTTTTGGAAAATGAGTACATGAGGGTAAATTTTGTTAAAGCATTCTTATTGCTAATGCTGAAATAAGCAGTGCAACTATTCTCCCAATCCTGCCTCTTCAAAATATGTTCATATGCATGTAATTAGCCCTCGTGAATATGTTCTGCAGGAAGTATAATTTTACCCTGATTATGTTTTTAATCAACATAACAAAGACATATTGTACACATCTGTAAAACACTCACTGTCAACATCTGTCACAGGGCTGTCGTGATATACGCACTCAACTGAGGTGACGTTGTGGCGCAATAACTGGCAAGCGACTACAACAGTGTGTGTCTATTACTGCCACACAAAACTGTGTCGGAGGAGATGACAGGCGAGAGCAAGACACTCTACCTTAGCCACAAAAAACTGAAGTTTTCAGATTTTCTATAGATATTGGGGCTGCACCGGTGTATGTTTCTGCTGAGACTCCGCCCTCTGCCCGTATTTTCTTAATATCTTCTTGTTTTTTGTTTTCGGAAAAAATCTAGTGAAACAAAAAGCCAAAGAAGAGTGAATCTGGGGTTGGATGTAACTTTGACGTCTGTTGGCGAGTGCCTTTACAAACAGTTACCAACAATCCTGCATAGTATACCTTTAAACCAAACAACATGAAAGACAAATGACATTATCCCGCCTTACAGTATCTACTTCCTGAGGTGGCGGAAAGTAACACAAATGTTTTAAGCGTAACAAGGCAAACAAGGCAGAAATTTTCTTTCCTGTAAAGCATGTTGCATGTAACATAAGCTGTGTTCTTTGACCTGCAAACATCATGCGTGCAATCTGCTGCGGCAAAAGAAATAACAATCACTGACAGTAACAGGCGTCCTTGAAGAAAATGCAATCACAGGAAGCGAGCATGATTAAAAGGACACACAAGAAGAAAAAAGCTAAAGCAGAACAGACAGCTGCAAGAAACGTGTGTGCATGCGTGCGGTGCATGCGTGTGCATCCATCTCACCAGGGCGAACTCCTTGTTGAGGACCATCTGCTCCAGCAGTGAGGACTCATTGTGGAAGAGGTGAGGCTGCATGTGGCTCCACATGTGGGGGAACCACCAGAACTCATCCACATACTTAAGTAGTAAATCGTCTCCCTCGTCCTCCTCCACCGTGCCTGCACGCACAAAAACACACACACATGAGCGTGCGCACACACAAGGACAAAAGGACAAGGAAAGAACATGCATAACTGGATGCTTCATGAGGATTCAGAGTACATTTGAAAATTGTTGCTTTATACATCTTCTCGCCCAATTAAGGTAAGAGTATCGCCAAGCAACTAGGTTGTTTTAAGGTCACGTTGCTAAATAAGATAGCAGTCTGATACCATGGTGATGGAAAGTCATACATAACAATAATAGATGCTCTGGTAATATGTTCTATTCTGCATCAGATGTCTTGTAATTATAATTAGGTTCAGTCCCACCACATGTTTTTCCTTTCAGTGTTCCTTTGTTCTCTTGCTGCAGATTTATACCGTTTAACTAGAAAATCAATAAAATACACCCTTGGAACCACAACAGAGCTCAACGCACAGCGTTATGTCACCATAACTAAGTATCTACAGATTGTATGAGATAAAAATATTCTTTTCAATGATGACCAAGTTCATCCTTTCTTTATTAAATTATATTTGGTCGTCAATTTGCGGCTGACTTTGCGTGCAATAGTCTTTTAAAAATATTTTTGGTACAAAATCTAAGACAGTATCTAGTCTCATATCACAATGTCATTATATCTGTACTTCGCCCAGCCCTAAGGCAATAATTTAGATTTAATTATAATGTAGTAACAATAAGCTAATCTTGTTTACTCTAATTGACACTGATTGGCATCTGACTATAAATCATAAAGATCATGTTATATTACGTTAATTGATTTGTATGACCATTGTTTTTCAGTTGATGGATTGTGCTAGGTGCAAACAAACCTTAATGTGAAATTTTTAAATCTTAATCGCGGGTCTAATAACCGTCTGTCGAGTTATTCTAAAACACAGGAATACAACAAAGGCACCAGAATTAAAAGTATGGGTTAATAAAATGGTGGAAATAGCACCTTATGAAATAGAATAAATGGCGATCAGGAGAAAGGAGTCACCTTGGGATTCATGTCTGAATGGAAGATAAGCCTATATAATCATGAATTTATTAGGCCTATGTGATTATGTGACCCTGTAGATTCCTTCTGAACTTATTCGTTAACTTTTCTTTATGTACTGGAGTCTACCTCCACATTATAAAAAAATACGTGCCTTGTATAAATAATATATATACACCATGTTGCGAGCCTTTCAAACCAATGAAAACCTGAATTATATAAAAAAAATAGTTGCATCATCCTTACACCTCATCACAAAACCAAAAAACAACAATTGAGACACACACAACATGGCTTGTACTACCTAAGATATCGTCGGTACAGATATAGAATGCCAAGGCACTCCTTATCAAGAGCTCATTATCCTTTTAATTATAAAAGGAAATTATAATTACCATCAATCATTACATTTAGATTCAAGATGTCTAATTATTTCTTGACATGTATGTGTAGGTACATACATATGTACGTAGATATATATATATAATTTTTTCTGATCTTTGTCCACTCATTTTGTGTGCTTCTAAATTATGTTATGTTATGTTAGCTTGGTTTATTTTTTTCTTCCGTCCTGCCTTTGTTATTGTTTCTTTTTCTCCTTAAGTTGAGGGGCGGCCCATCCGTCATATAAGCCAGTGGCTTTTTGACCTCTCCTGTCTCACTTCTTGTTTTGCATCACCTGGATTTTATGCAGTCTTATGTGTGAACAATAAATAAATCAATTAATAAAAAATAGCTCTTAACAACTTTACCCCAAAAGCTCATTTTGAGAATTGGCATTTTAAGCATCTACATAAACCCAATGAAATTAAATATGTACTGTCTGAATCATTCAAACAAAACATCAGTCTAGATTATTTTAAAAAAAGTCATGTTATTCATATTTGTTATAAAACACACCTGTGTGGTAGAACTTCCCAGAGAAGCCGAGGTTGAAGGTAAAGTTGGAGATCTGAGAACGAAGCTGTTTCTGAGTATCGAGGAGAGCCTGCAGACAGACAGACAGACAGACAGACAGACAGACAGTTAGATAGATAGACAGATAGATAAGAACATTAGTGATGGAATCAGTGTATCAGGTACGTCTATCCCCAGCCTGCATGTGAACAGATACACAACTGATGTCTCTGCTTCAGCTCTCATGTCTCTCTGCTGTATATTGAGCTGAACTCTGGTTCCTCCGAGAACTATCATGAGTGCTGCGTGTACTCATCAGTGCTCATCCTATGGCTCGACAATGGCAGTCGCCAACATGCTGTTACAGCGCGTTCATTAGTTCGCTCTGCTTTTCCCCGTGTACTAAGTGTTCCAGTGGCTGTTCCTGTCCTTAAAGTTACCTCAGTCTGTGGTTTCAATGCTTGAATCAGGATTTTCTCCACTTATTTAATGACTTCATTAGTTTACTGGCCTTTAAACAAAGACTCTGTAATGAGTGTTAACTAAAGAGAGTTGCACACTCGCACACGCAGTCACACACACCGACAGTAATGCGAGTTAATGAAGGTCAGTGCATTAGTAGCCTCTGGAGGGTGGACTAATAACCCCCGCACACACTCCTCCCTTCTCATCATTCTCTCCATCCATCCCTAACGCTACCGAGTGAAGCCCTGCATCCAGACTCTCCCTCTCTTTCCCTCTCGCCGCCTCCTTTCTTTCTGATTCTCCCTCTATTCTTCCATCTTACCGCTTCTGAGAACCTGCAGTCGCCTCTCTGCCCCCCTTCCCCATTTGTCTTCCACCCCCCTCCCCACCCCACCCTCCCACCCTTCTCTGAACCTCCATCTCTCCCTCGCTTGCTCCGTGAAAATGTCACATTCTCAGGAGACGGGGCTGCTCTAATTTGAAAGGAAGGCTGAAGCAGCATGGAGGAAAGATCGCTCTCTCTCCCTTTCCATAACACTCTCCCCTTGCTCTTTCTCTTGCACTCTCCCACCCCGTCTTCATGCCATAGTTGCACTTCTCACCGTTTGCTCCCACACTAATATTTTGTTTATTTATGAAAGTTATAATTCCCTGTATATTTTAGTCCACTGGGTCTTTCTATCGGGCTGCACGCCACGTCTCCATTACCAATCTTTGCCATGCTGCTTTTAATCGATCCCCAGGAACCCTGCGTGATTTACGAGACCTGAGCAGCTGATGTCAGAGCAAGGAATCAGTTCCAGGCAGTCTCTCTCTTTCCCTCTCTGTCTCTCCTCACCCTCTCTCCTCCTGTTATGCAGTGCTCAAAGTGGGCCGGTACTCACTGGTCTGTACTGACACTTCTACATTTCACTCTTTGGTGTACCGGAACTTTTTCCTGTGCACCAGCACTTCTCACAAGCTGCCGTTACTCTTTAATGCCCTCAGCATATAAGGTTCTCTGGGTGATTCATAGCGGTCCTAAACAAACTGCATTACCCAGGAGGCACTGGGAGCACTACGTAGGCTACCCAGGCGGCAGTACGTGATTCTCAACTGTTTCCGTTCTTGCCTGCCCGCTCCTCTCTGTTTACCAGTGTGTCCACTGGTTACCAACCTGGGGGTCCCAACTCCCATTAGGGGTTGCAAAGGCTCCACTGAGGGTTGCATATTGTGTATATGTATATAAACAATAGAGCTATATGTCAGCATTTGATTCATTTTGCTGTGGAGGAAACTGAATAAAATTTCTTAAGTGAAGATGATTATGTAGGACAGTGTTTCCCAACAGGTCCAGCCATGGGGTCCAGATTTCTTAGTCACTGGTTCAAGTTCCACACAGTTTAACACATACAGCGTCATAACTGCTTTTGGCCATGTCGTCAAGCTACTTTGCTGTCTCTGTGAAGTAGCTGTCCGTTATCCGCTCACTCTACTGCAGGAAATGGACTTGAAAATACGAGCTTTGTGCTGGAAATTCACTGTACTTCAAAATATAATATAATAACACTATAAACTTAAAAAAAATCTCTCAGGATAAGGGCACAGCGAAGACCTGCACAACACAAGCTGTATTAACAGGGCTTTCACTCTCTGCTAAACAGCATCATCCTGCATTAGAAAAGTACGGAGTTAAAACAACCAAATAGCTAACAGAGCAATGGCCAAGTGTCGGGGAGATGAAAACACTTGACTGAATTAGTCAAAAATGAAGCCTACCAAGTGATTGTTAAAAAATAAATGACAGATAAGCACATAAAAGTTCATAAAAATATCAGAGAAACTTGTCTCTGATGCAATAATCACAGGAAATAAATCTGCTCAAAATTGTTTATTAACACAAGGGTTGCCCCCTAATAGTCGACCAAACGTAAGTTGACCAAATTGTAGGCGCTGCGCCTTGTCAAAATAAATCAAAACCTATGTGAGTGGACCATGTGGGAATCTAATCTAAAAGAACAGACGCATAAAGTTGCCACTTTACAAAACAATCACAGTGGACGAATTTATGTCCCTTCTTTGGTAAATATTCAGTCTCATAAATATGGAAAAGTCATGTTAGTGCAGGGCTACCCAGAGCTTTACATCTGTCCCACGGACGACAGGTCATCACACTAACAGCACCTGGAAGAAGATCAGCTCTGCACTCACGATTTCAGGTAAATATTCAATACAATGCTTGTTAAGATTGCTTAGCAACCTCAGGCGCAACCAAACTGCCTTGAAAGTTGGCTCAAAAAAGGCACAAGAGTAGCACCCAGTTAGCACAATCATTACTGCTTTGCCGACAGCGTCATTAACAGGCGGCTCACTCAGTGTGTGACGTGCACTTGTAGATAAAATATAGGCCTATATTAATGAAGGTTCATTAGTACGGTTTTGTATTTCTCTGTAATGTAGCACAGTGTTAACAATGTTACTGATATTATTCTTTCTCACACCTTCAACTCAAACCATTGTGTTGTGTCATTTAATAATTAAATGAATATCATAAACATGCAGGTGACTGGTCGACTAATGGCCTTAACTGATGACTATTGGTCGACTAGGAAAATTCTTGGTCGGGGGCAGCACTGGTTTCCAAAAACCTGCAGTTATCACGTACACTATTTGGATTACTTGAATAGTTTATTAGCCATTCTGTGCTGTTCATGTTATGCACTGAATATAATATGAATATCCATAAAATATGTAACTTGGGAACCACTGGGCTGTAGGCCCAAGTGACATTACATTATGTTAGCCTGTCTACGAAAGGGCAACACAAAGAGAACACACTCAGAGTCAGAAGGTGACACAACAGAAGTTTAACAGTCAATCATACGTTGCTAAACACAGCAAGCTAATGTTAGATGCACTTCTGGCAGCGAAGAGTCTGTTAATGTATGATGATGAGAAGACCGTTTCTCTTAACAAGTTATTTTGAGTGTAGTTCACCTGCCACTAGCAAACTGACTCGTGAAACAAGTCTTTTGGTTCCCACTCCCACCCTGATACACACACCAACATGTGCATAAGGGGAGCACCGGCCCTTGTTTATTTCCACTTGGAACACTGCTTGTGTGTGTGTATGTTTGTGTGTGTGTGTGTGTGTGTGTGTGTCCCAAACTAACAAATACACAGACACATGCACACAGTGTCTTCATTAGCTCTAATCTAATGGTGTTGAAGATGGCTGCATGCTGACAGATGTGCACAGCTCCCTAATCTGATCCCCTGTCTCCTCTGTTATGACATCCTCTACATCTTTCACAGACACACACACACACACACACACACACACACACACACACACACACACACACACACACACACAGGCAGGCAAACATGTGGATACAAAGACTTAAAAATTAAATTAAGTTTGTAGCTGAGTGCTTTGCATTGTAACTCAATATACACTCCCCGATGCACTTGGTCGAAATGCATTATTAACGTGTGTGTTGGTATCCGTGAGAGTCGGCGAAGGTGTGTGTCCAAGTGTGCAATATATTAGTTTAAACACCTCATTTGTATTCTGCTACCTAACATCCACAGCAGAAAAGAGAGGAGCTCCGCAAATGACCAATTTTTGTGATGCGTCAGTGAAACTAAAAGCCACAAATGACCCTACAGGTGCTTTTGCATGTTTTAGCATTTTTACTATCACAGCGAGCATTTTGTCACTTTTATGTCTTTCTTGGGAAAGTTTTGTTTTCATTGTGCAGTAATGCCACAGTGAGCAGAGAGCCGTTTTTAAAGCTCTCCTTGCTGACAAATCCAGAACACCAAAAAGCAAACATTAAAAAGGGGCAATGTGTGAACTCGGCCAATTCTCGCACTTAAGAAGTTGTTGTTCAGCTGCCAAATCTTACAGAGAATACACAAACAATTCAAGGAGAATTTCAAAAACACTCTCTATTTGCAACCGCCGCACTGATTATGAAACTTTCACAGGCAACAAATTGCACACGGTGATGGATCAGCTTTCTCAAGCTTGTTTCAAGTCCCTGCAAAGTGGTTTTCAAAACCACTCAAAGATGTAATAGGCCACATTTAAAAGATAAACTTTATAGTTTACTTGTTCTATTTCAGTTTGACTGACAAGTATAATGATGGGGGAGAGGATGAAGAAGACACTACTGACGACTAACCTATTGTAAAATTTCATAATAACTTTTTCATTCTCAACACTTTGATTAATTTTACCTTTTGAAAGCCTGTTTGATTTTTGATTTTTTTTGTGTTACTCTAGGGCTGCGGTGGTGAATAGGGACTTTACATAACTAAATTATTTTCTTTTATTTCAACTTTTAAACTAAACTTCTAAAGATAACTCATTTAGCCTGCAAACTCATAGCTATCCCTACTCCTAACCTATCTGACTGTATCACTTCATCTGTGATCCACAAAGCACTCATAGTCACTCATGAACCAGATCATCCACTCAACCAGTACTTTATTCCCCTTCCTTCTGGATCTAGGTGTAGACCATTGGTTTCCAACTGGTCCAGCCACAGGGCCAGATTTCTCCTTAGTCATTAGTTCAAGGTCGACACACTTTAATACATTCAGCATCATACTTGCATTTGGCCATGTTGTCAAGTAGCTGTTTGTTATTCCCTCACTCTACAGCAGGAAACTAACCTGGAAATCCAGATGCCCCGCCCCTAGCAAATTCGAATTTGCTCTGCACGGGGATCTGGCCCCGATGAGCAGAGCCAGTTGAATTGCCATCGGACCAATCAAATCAGTCTAGTAAGTAAACAGCCAAGATGGCAGCTGCCATCGGACCACGTCCATTCAATTTAGCTTTGGAAGAAAACCTATCTTTTTCCTGTAGAGAAGAACAGAAGACTGCCCTAGAAGCCTTTGTTTCCAGGAAGGACGTTTTTGCTGTTTTGCCGACGGGATACGGCAAAAGCATAATATATCAGCTAGCCCCACTGTTTGGCAAACCAATGGGGCTAACTGCAATGAATACGTCACCTTGTTTTTGCTCCATTCAGAATGGACCCAGGACCTATTTTTGGGCCGTGACCCACCAGCTGGGAACCACTGGTATAGACTACCCATCAACAGAAGGGCTCGTTTCAGGAAGAGCTTTGATCCCACAGCTATTCAGGCTCTATATAAGTAACCTTTTCAGTCTGTGCTGTCTCAAATACAAAACATGTTTTTGTCTCTTCTGTATGTATTACCTGTTTGTATTTTTGTATCCACCTGCCGTGGAAAAGAATTTCCTCCTCAAGGACAAATGCAATATCTCTCTCTTAAAGGGTCAGTTGGAGATAGCTGGAGACATTGGCCATAGAGATGTCTGCCTTTTCTCCAACATAATGGAAATAGATGTCACTTGGCGTGTGGTGCTTGACCCAGCTACTCAAGATAATCCACAGACCTTGTTGTGAGCAGTTGTATGTAGGAACTATTTTCTCTCCACCAAATCACAGCGGTTAACTGTATTATGTCTGTAGCCGATATCTCCACAACTCAACAGTTCAGACAAATACATTCTAGACTGATGGTTAGCTATATACAGGTGAGAGGAGAAATACACATTTTTGATTCTGGGATGAACTCTCCCCTGTCTCAAACACAACTAGTTTGTAAGATGGGCTGTCTGACCACACTGAAAATCACTGTTTATACCTGGATCGATAAGGCCACATTCACACAGGGAGGTGGGGAGGGACCGTGATATTGTTTAAATATAGAAATAATGGCAGACAGGTTCAGACAGTCTCTGGGGGGATGACAGAAATAGTGGCTTAAACAATAAACATAGAGAGCGAGGGAGAGATCGTCACCTTTGCACAGCTGCCGAATCACTGCATGAAGTGGGTGTGAATGTCGGATGTTGGGAAAGTGACGGGGGAGGTGGGTTCCAAAGCACTTCTGGAGAAGTATACTGGCATCTTAAGGGCCTTTGTGATTTGTGTGGTAGCCTAACCTCCCTGCTTTCACAACATTTTATTTCGGCCACTCTTTATGTATGTCCTATAAAGAGGTCCTCCAGACAACAGGAGTAAAGTTTGTTTGCCAGCTGTGTGTCACCGGCAGTCACAGAGTAGTAAAACCTGCACATTATCAGCAATATTCACAACACAACCACATCAGGATACCACTGGAGACTGTTAACACCTGAGTGGACCAAAAGCATTGTGCTGGGTAAACTGTGACAGTCCATTGCCCTCAAACTAAAGACCTGATGGGAGGATTTACAAAAAGATTGTGCAGCTTTTACAGCCTTGGTGCCCCTGTGCTATTTGCACATATTTAAATTAGGTAAAATGCATATATTTGGTGCAAAATTGGACCTTTTTCTATGCAAATAAGCCTCGTTTCCAATTCACAAAGATCAGTGAAAATATTAGCACCTTCAGAGGGTTGGTGGTAACAAAGTGCACTGGCAGACGGGTATTAAAATCCCAAATACAGTTTCTCTCTGTCTGCTAAAGTTATGAGGAATGCCTCTGCACCTCTTCAGTTCTCACTCCGACCTCGTCACATATTGACGCTCAGTCATGGACTTTCCACATCGGCATATGACGTGCAAGGTACCCTGGGTGCATCTGTTGTTGACGTTCTTGGAAGCCATGTCAACTTCAGCCTGTTTCATGCATTGTGTTTCTCAAAATACACTTCTGTTTTCACAGGAAATGTACAGTTTGTATACCGTCTCTTTCAAAAAAATGGACTACATCGGTACATCGGTTTGGCTTTACAATTATACGGAAAGCGAACATCAGCCTTCCAGGTGATAGTCGGTGGTTGCTGAACTCATCCACCACCCCTACTTGGACTTTTCACCCCCTTAACTTCTGTTATAGTGTGGCCCCATTTCCCCCCAATGCCGCTGTGCACCTTTACACAATAACAACAACTGGCCGCGTATCATGCCAATGGGAAACGACGGCTTTTTCCATCTGTGTCTGATGAAGTCATTGCCCAAGTGTCAGTACCCAACAACTTCAGAATGAGACTGGGTTGTCAGGTGATGTCAGTAGGTCATTGCTCTGCCTTCTGTGTTTTTGGTGCAAAGATAAAAACATTTATACTTTGCCACAAGAATGATTTGCAATCAGATGTAAGAAAAAAAGAGCATATTGCACCCAGCTGCAAAACTTATGGCTGTGTGTGCGCTTGTAATACCTTTTGTGAATTGAACTTTGAGACGGAGCAGATAGTGGTTTCAAGTAATGGTTCTATCAGGGGCCACAATCCATTCTTTGTGAATTCGCCCCCGACTGTTGTTCTCAGAAACTTAACTTTCAAGAATAGAGAGCAATAAGAGGACTACTGTTGATCATGAGGAGGCAGAACTATGGGTACAAACTATGCCCAGCAATATAAAGGAGTGCACTTCTTGGACCGAAACACTCGCACTGAGCATATGACAAAACCCTACCTCTGGCTCTGAGGGACACATGAAGTCCCCCCTGCTGTTTTTTTGAGGGTAACGGCAGCAGATCTGGGAGAATGGAGAGCTTTGTGCAATATGGAGCCAATCTGTCTGCTGGATACTGAGCTCAAAGCTGGAGATGGTTTTAAAATGGGCCATAAGAGATACTTTATAAGAAAGAAGGGGGGATTTGGATTAGCAGGAGGTGGGACTATGTAGCATGTGAGAGATCTTGACAATCCTAGTGATGAAGGTAAACACACAAATGGATTAGCGGTTAGCGATAGCCCTCATTTCTGTGCCCAATCCCACAGCTGCCTAACACTGCTAGTGTCAGAAGCAATGCCAGTTTGTTTCTGTGTACGTGAGAGCGACAGTGGGTGTGTGTGTTTGTGTGTGTTCTTGCATGTGTGCGTGGTAAGCACTAGAAGAGGTGCCAGCTAGATGTTGGGGTTCAAACAGATGGGAGACAGGCATCTGGACAGCTGGCATTCACTGCCTTTCACAAACCCTTTACACCAACCACCTCCCCACCATATCCCCATTCTGTCATTCTCGCCTTTGCACTGTTTCCTCTCTTTTCTTTTCACAGCCTTAAGCCTGGCTGGGAGATCTAAAATAAAAGTAATTATGAAAGAACTTATTTGCAAGTGGGATTTTATGTGCAAACAGATTTGAAGGTGTGTTGAGGGGAACAAGAAAATTAGACACATTTACGAGGTTGGATTTTTCCGCAGAAGCCAGCCAAAGTTCTTGATTCATCTACGCAAGCGCATGTGTTTATGTGTGTGTGTGTGTGTGTATCTATGCATGTAATGCGAACACTAGACCAGCAAATTTAACTGGGTCAGTCATCTCTATTTGATGAGCAGGAAGAGCACTTTACCAGTTAATGCCAGTCTTCCTTTTGCTTACTCTTCCCTTCTTCTGACTCACTTCCAGTCTCGCTTGTCAGCCTCAGTGTAGCTTTTTTTTTTTTAAATATTGGAGCATTTTACAAAATCATCTATTCACTTGCATTTACAGATCCAAGGTACTTGTGATTGCTTTGGCATCGCTATACTTACACTAAATTCTACTTGGCAGCCCCTCAAGGATTTTGAGTTTCAGTGATTGCTGTGACCGCAAAAACCTGCCTCATTTTTGTGGAAGAAAATGCATGGCACACTGCCACATCCTCCGAGTTAATTTGGAGTAAAAACAAGAGCACTGACAAAAAAATTTAATTAAACAAAAAAAGTTATTAAGATAATTCTCTTGTTGACAGATGCTTTCTTCAGTTCATTTATTATAATGACACTGCCATGATGGGCTTCTTTTTTTGCACTGTATGTTGAATATGATAACCCCATATATATATATATATATAACATATAACATCCCTTCTCTCCTTCCAATAGTGCAACTGTAAAACTTCTCTTTCCCTGCAGGGCTGACTGTGATCATTTCACTTGTCCAGATCAGGGGGGCGAATGAGAGCAGATGTCAGGACGCATCATGCTGGAAGCAATATCCTGTTCCCTTCTGCCGTCTTCTATGTCCTCTCCTTTTCTCCCTTTCCCACCTGCAACTTTTGTCGCTTTAAAAGCCATTAAGACCGAACATCTAAGATTCTCCGGCAAGGGTGGCCGACCTTTGCCACGTATTAAATGAATGCCGCCTGCCAGATTAAAAAGAGAAAGAAATTTGTCTGCCTCGTGGAACAAAAGCCCAAAAGCAGTCTCCGTTTCTCGCATTTCCTTGTCTGCCTCCGGTAGTTTTCTAATCTTTTCTCCACTGTTTATGTCTTTTATTCATTACTTATGTAATAGCATTTGGCAAAGTAATAAACTGATATGGAGTGAGCTCAGTTCCATTGACTTAAGTGGCATCATACTTAATTAGTCTAAAGATTAACTCTAAGTAGGACTGCACAATAAATTAAACACTGCTACGCCAAAAAACTTAATTGAAGTCTGATTATTGCCCATTTGCTAAAATTCCTTTTTTTGTTTTGTTTTCGATTTCATGCCGGTGCCAGACCAAAGTGATCATAAAGACCTGAAAAAGCACTTCAGCCTTGACACGTATTCTTTGCATTTCAAACGCCCCTACACCATTATTGGTTCGCCTCAGTGAAATGCAGTAATGTGTAGAATAACAACCTTCTAGCTGGATGCAATGTTAAAACAGGTTTTCTATTCAGTCCTAAAGGCAAAATGGCACTTTACGGCTTATTAGGCCACATGAAAGTGGTAATTATTTGTCTTGCCAAATTAAACAAAGTAATGAAAGTGCAGCAACTGCCCGACTGTGTCTCTGGAAACTTGTTTTTATCTGTTTTAGTCCATTATTCCCTTTCAGGGGTACAAGAGACTGACTGCAACAACAGAAAATACTCAGAATGCAGGGGATTTCCTCTGACACGATGACAGTCCATCACAGGACAATCAAACTAACGTGCGCCCACACAAATATGAGGTAAATCTGCATACAGCAAAGCTACACAGAAATGTCCTGAATGCCTTTCACTGAGCCACTGCTTTCTTTCAGATACATAAAACTACCCAGTCAGTTAATCCAGTTCAAGAGTGTGTGGGTCTTGGCCTCTGAGTTCATGTACAGTATTTGTGTTCACATGTGTGTGTCCCCTCAACTTAGATTCAGAAAGCACCTCGGGGAGGTAAAGAGTGGAGAGGAGTTGAGAGAGAGGTTTAGGGAGGAATACAAATAGGCTAGTGATAGTGATCAATGACTCAGGCGAGGAGGGGGTGAGGAAGAAGGTGAGTGGAAGAGGAGGAGGAGGAGGAAGAGGAGCGAGGAGGAGGTGATAAAGAGGGATCTGAAGACGGGAGTCGGACACCTCCCTAACGACCACTCTGAGGCGGAGAAGAGGAGCGAAACCTGCAGGCATGAATTAAAAAACACAAGCACCGGCACGCGCGATTCATTGATGGCAGTTTTTGACTGGCATCATCCCTCATTTTGAGAAATGTCATCCGTGGGGTGCCTCCCTGTGAATCATTTTAATGGAGGAAATACAGCTGTGTGTGTGAGTGTGTGTGCAGACAGGAGGGGGTGTAGGTATTGTTTGTCACCAGATGAACTCGTGGGGTGAGACTAATGAAGAGTGCCGAGAGAAGGAGGGAGGTATTTTAATTGGCCTCGCTCTCGTTCTCTCTTTGTCTCACTCTTCAACCCAATCGCCAGAGTAAATGTTGGCATTGTACACTTGTGGAAACCGCGGATATGTAAGATTTGTGCATTATTATCTTGCAGATATGTTAAACTTTATGTGTGATTAATGTGTGGTTATGTTTAGGCACAAATACCATTTAGTTATAATCAGGAAAAGATTTTGTTTTGGCTTAAAATACCCAGTCTTGGTGACACAATCACCACTAGAAGTGCTGCCAGTGTCTTGCAATAAAACACCCATTTTTAGTCGTACCACCACCGCCGGAAGTGCGTCCGAAAAACACCCAGTTATGGTGGAACAGTCACTGCTCAAAATGGCACCAATGTCTCGCTGAAAACACCCATTTTTGGTCGAGCCACCACCGTCAGAAATGCCTCCGAAAAACACACAGTTTTGGTGGAACAATCAGTGCTGGACCAACAAACCACTTTTGTTGTTTGTTGGTCTCAAACAGGGGTCTGCATTGGTCTGCAGTTTGACAGCCATCTCACGTAGGTGTCACGCCGTCCGCCATCCCTTCCGCCTCCAGATGACAAAGTCGGCTCATATGTAATCAGAACTACGTCACCTTAGAAACCTTGATATGACACGTATGAAACATACAAATGTAGGTTTGCAACAGCGGACAATGTCAACATTTTATCCTGGTGGCCGAGCTGCACCTCTCTCCTCTTCTCTCAGTGAGAACAGGAGGTTTAATGCTGGCTTTTCAGAGGTAAGAGGGAATTTCTAACACTGGCACTGCCAACGTCTTGTCTTACTAATTGGTCAATAACATATCCTGTTACATACTTTGATGGAGTGTTAGACATAAGCTGTTTTTAAAGCACCAGGGATGAGACAGGATTTACATTTTCACATAATTTGTGTGTCATTCATAATGATTCACCGAGATGCCGCGGTGTCTTGTAACTGGTATTCGCTTCCTGAGGAATCATTTTTGCAGCGCTTCAATATTGAGAATGAACTATTCTTAGATGTCTCGATAAAGAAAAAAGATGAGCTCACCGAGGACTTAACAGACCTCAGCGATTTTACACAACCTCAGATTTAGTCTGTGCAAACACTCCGCTTTCATGATTGAATAATTCCCCGGATTCCACGTGCATTTATCATTTTTTAACGAAATGAAGAAACATTTTTTCAGCTGTCACCTTCAACACGAAGCTATATATCTGACACACGGTCATCTAATATGAGTCACCCTTTCAACAGCTTTTCAATGACACTTTGCTTGAAGGGAAACACTTCCATTTATGAGCCCAGCTGCAAACTAACCACAAGGACTGACCTCATGACAAAGTGAGACATTTAGACAACACTGAAATAAATTAGCTGCTGCACATGATTACGAACATGCACGCGTTACACAGTTGTCACTTAAAATAAGCCTTGTTCAAACTGTAATCTGACAACTCTACCTGAGGCTCTCCATCTCTGAGGGGAGGGCTGCTACAATCACCATATTCCTGCTCCCCTCCTCTGCTTCCCCATTTCCCTTCAGCATTTTGTTTCTCTGAAATCGCAAAGTTAGCTGCTAGCTCTTCCCCTAGGCGCCATACCCCACCTTCCCCTCCCTCCCATTCTCCCTACCAACTCCCCCCCCCCCCCCCCCCCCCCCCTTTTCCTCCAGTCTTCCTCTCTGTGATTGCCAACCATCCTGAAGGGGAGAGACGAAATGTGGAAGGAGTGCGAGTGTTTCAAATGGCATCACTCTCTCTTTTTCTCTGCCACCCCCTCCCCTCTGTCTGTCTCTCTCTATCTCTCCATCTCCCTCTCTCCACCTTTTCCTCCATCCCCATCTCCCTGTCCTTCTGTTATGGCACTGGTTCATCCTCATGTATATTTATGCTACAAAGCTGAAGAGTCAGGCAGACTTAAAATGAAAACTCCAACTAGAGAGCGCTTGTGTGCTCATTTTGTGAATGTGTACGTGCACGGGTGTGTGTGTGTGTGTGTGTGTGTGTGTGCACTCTATCTCTCGCTCTGTATGTGTGTATGTGTGCGTGAATATGCACTCTTTTATCCTTTCTGGATTCAAGCATCTTTTTTATATTCAAGGGTTGGAATTCCTCTCCACTTCACCACCCACTGCCCTCCTGTTTTCTCAGCCTCCCCATTCCTCTCATCTCCTCCCCGCGTTTCAGCCACGGACAGGTGGCTCACTTTTTTTTTTTTTCTTTTCCAAGCGCCTGACGGGACAGGTGTCAACCATTGACGGGAAGTGACATTCTAATCTAAAGTAGTGATTCAGAAAACACCCACGCTCAGACACACATATACACACACACACACTCTCCTGTCATGTATATCCTGTGGCTGCAGTGAGACGGGCAGACGGGATTAGCTCATGCACATCAGCGCAGAGCGGCATAAATCTCACCTGTCTTAAAAGTCCCACACAGCCACACACTCCCACACATGAAAACCCACCAAACACAATTTGTTTCCCTTGAATGGCCCTGAGTGAGGACGCAGTGGGAGAATGTGACCACCGGCTTCAAACGAAATTCCTCTCGTGGAGGCGTTTTATCCACACTCCATCAAACCTGAGAAGTTTTGTTTGTCTTTTTAAAAAATATTACATTCCAACAAATATTAGGGTTTATATGCATGGGAGCGTGTGCAGAAATATCAGCGGAGGTGCACGCCTCAGTATATATGTGTATGCATGTGTGTATGTGTGTGTGTGTGTGTGTGTGTTTGCTCATGCAAGCGTGTGTGTTGAAACAATGGCTGTCTTGAGAGGCGGGCTGCATGGCTGACTCTCCTTTAGTTTCCCTAAGAGGAGGAACGTGGGAAAAGAGGAATAAGTGCCATTCATCTTTTCACTGGCTCATTCACTACCTCGCTTTCTCTCTTTCACTCCACGTCTTTGTTCCCTTAAATGGCCTCTTTACTTCTGGCTAAACCTCCATTTGAGATAAATACCCTCTCGCTGTACCCCAACACATATGCACTTGGTACACAACACGCACACACAGGCATGAGATTTCTCAAATACCTCCTCGTGCACCAATGCCCGAACTAAAATAATCAGAAATACACTCCAGGTAAAATCTTTCGCTGAGGTGTCTTTCACAGCAGTCAGTAAACATTCCTTATTTTCATCACTGCTCTGCCATGAATTACTGTTTTTTTAGTAACTGACAGCACAATGAAAACATCACTGGCCCCAATATTAATTCATCCCCTCTATTCCACTCTCTAATGCACATTATCACACACCCATCACACACCCATCACCCCCAATACCTTCACATCCTTGGCGTTCATGCGTGTCCCTTCCTTCCCCACGAAAATGTCGTCTATATCCACCAGTATGTGTCGGTCCAGACCCAAAGTAAGCTTCCTGTCCGTGAGGTAGGAGATGGCATCCACCAAGATGAGTCTGTGGAGCCAGTAGCCCAGTCCCTGGCCAAACAGTACCCTCCTCACCCCATCATAAAGCCCCATGTCTTGCACCACAGTGGCTTGGAGGCCTAAACTAAAACCAGGCCCTGGATTATCGCCACTACCTGCCCCTGCCCCCTCCTTGGCCCGTGCGTGCAGCACAGCCTGGTAGGTGGAGTGATTAGAGGAAAAAGAGGTCCAGTCCTCCCCGGGTAAAGCCCCTCGATCTGTGCCGGGCTTGGTCAGGTGGAGGAGAGGTGAGCTAGACACCACACAGCAGTCCCAAAGTGCCTGGTTGGTCCTTAGCACCAGCGGGAGGCCTCGGAGTTTGAGGAGAGGCGGGGAGTTCTCAGTGGAGCGGTAGAAACCTATGATGCCCACTCTGTACTCAGTGCAGTATTGATGCAACAGCTGCCTGTTCCATGTGTCTGCATGTGCATACTTTAATAGGTTTTCATAAATGATGAGTGAATATCGTCCGCGGCCTTTCTCTGTCAGCGGCGGAAGGTCGCCCTTCCCTGAGGCGATCTCCATGCGAAACTGGAAGTGTGCCGACTCCAATATAGCCACAATGTCCTGACCCAGCTGGGAGTACTGGGACTCCACCAGCACAAGCACAACCGGGTCAGTGTGGACATGTGTGTGAGGTGGGTTAGGAGGGTACGGGTATGGAAGTTGATGGTACGGGGAGAGCGGCTGGGAGCAGGCAGGTTCAGGGGATTGTCCAAGCTGCATGGAAGGGGAGGAGTTCGTAAACAGAAAGTAGGCAGAGAGGAGAAGGGAGAGGAGGCAGCAAGAGGCCAGCAGGAGCAGGAGCCTGCGTAAGTGGCGGCGGAATCGCACAGCCACTGTCATCGCGACGTAAGGAGGTGTTGTGCGTAGGAGGAGATGTCTTTCGTTTTTAGTTTGCCGGAGCCTAGAGAGCACGAGTTTGGGGGTTTGGGGAGCTCACGAGATTGTCTTTGTGTGCAAGAAAGGAGCAAAGCCACTCAAGGGTGTGTCATGTCACCATGGCAGGTGGAGAGGGGAGCTGTGCCGGATGCTGGGGAACAAAGGTCTTCATTGAGGGAAACGCAGTCGAGGTACTCTCCTTCCAGTCCTCACGGAGGAATCACATGCAGACACGGAGGGAGATATGATTAATGCCTGCAGAGAAAGGGGACAAGGAGAAAAGAAGAAAGAGTGAATTTGTTGGGCAAGGTTGAATAGTATGCATTAGTTCTCCGCGAACGTGCTCGCGGGTGTGCGCGTACCTAGGTTGTGCCACCCTGGGGAACGCGAGGGCACAGCTGGTAACTACAGAGCTGATTGAAAACAACTTGCATCCTTAGGGCTTATCCAACCTCTGGCACACACACACACAAAGTGACATCACAGTTAAAAGCACAAACACAACACAAAAGTCAGGCCTCACAAATAAACAACAGCTGGTTGTGTGTTAATGTGGCAGTGTGGGGAGGTGGATGGGAGCTCAACTAATCAGTCCCATGAAGCTCTACAGAGAATTCCTCTAATTGCGCCAAACTCGGTGCACTTCTGTCCTATTTCTGAACCTAATCATCTGAAATACCACAAAATTAGAGCTGGAATCCTTTCGCCAGGAGCACTAATCTGGGGGGAGCCCATGACAGTACAGAGGAAATGGAGAGCAAGAGGAAAGTGCAAGAATAAGAGAGACAGAGCAGAGAGAGGAACAAAATGCAATGAATTATAGAAAGAGACAAAAAAGACCAGGATTAGCATCTTAATGTATGTGCCGGGAGCCAGGGAGAAGAAAAGATCCCACAGCATCTCTTTCTCTCTCTTTTCTCTCTCTGTGCCTCACTCTCCCCCTCTCCCTGTCTTTCTACACCCCCTCTTTCTCTCCTTCTGTCTGTCTGAATATCAATAGTCTTCCCTCACGTTCCCCATCCTTCTCTCCTTGTTCCTTGCCTTTGGAGAACACACGCGAAGAGAAGGTCATAGAGGATGAAGTCCTTAAGTATGAAACCAGAAAATGAAATAACTCTTAACAGTTTTTTTTTTACAGCCAGCACCGAGCAGAGAGTACTCATTTTTCGTTAAAGGAAATGTGTGTCATCTTAATTGGTACTTGAATGACTACACTAATTCTGTTAGATAGCGTATCTGAGTTTTATTACATGCCAAAAAATGTGGAGGAAATTGTCTCTTGTACCAAGAAAAGTAGGGCACACTTACTCAGTCTTGGAGTAATTCAAGCTGGTGCTTTGAGATTCAAAATGAGGAATACAATCTGACAACTATAGGTGAGTTTAACCTGTTACTGGAGGCATGCATGTGTTTCACTATTAGGAGCCACACGAGGGCGCTGGAATTGGATTAAAAATGTGAGAGACTTCACATGGAAGTTTTCCTCTTGTCATTTTAATAACTAAAGCTCCCACTGGTTATTCGTGCAGTATGCAAAAAGCTAAATATACTTCTTGGTTTGGGATTCTGTTTTTTATGGATTTTGTGAAATGCTGCATGAAAAAAAAAAGTTTTGAACCATTTTCAAATTCAAATTTTACAACAAAATGCACTTAAATTCAACATAATAGCGCATTTTTTCTGTATTTAAAACAGTTCAAAATGATGATTGTTAGTTTTAAGCGCATTTTGAAAGCCACAAAATCATCCAGTTTTAATTTAATCAAATCTGAGCAGTGAATTGAGGATAAACACTTAAAAAAAACTGGAGGAAAACACTGAAATGTTAATAAATCTAGTCAACTATTCTGTTTGAGTGGTTAAATCTCTGATGAAAAAAGAAAGCAACCCGCAGCATAAACATCCCCACACTGAAAGATTAACTCAGACTAACAGCAGATGATCCCTGAGAGTTTCCCCATCCCGCTTCCTGACGCTGAAGTTTCTGTTAACAACGAGCCCCGACTCGCCCACCTACCTCTCGCCGAAGCTGAGGCGCTGCCGTGCGGGGAAGAGGCGTGACGGGAGAGCGGTGAGTGTGATGCTGCTGCTGCTGCTGCTGCTTCGGGTGGGTCCGGGGCTCCGGTCTCGGTGGCGCACCACTCCCGTATGTTTTGGATGCTGAAGCGTTGTGCCATCTCCCCTTTCACACACACTCACACACACACACACACACACTCTCTCTCTCTCTCTTTACCCTCCACTAGAGCAGCAGCAGATGCGGGCAGCCGGAATGATCGGCTCTCCTCCTCCCCCCTTTCATCATTCTTCTCTTTCTCTTACTCTCGTCTCCCCCGCGGTCCTCTCCTCTCTCCCGCTATGCTCACTTCTCTCTTAATCTCTGCTCTATGAGGTGGAGATTAGCCAGCAGAGGAGACGGACGGAGGAGCACCGATATCAGGCTGTCCGTTAACGACTGACTGCCGTGCGTAAACGCTCCGGTTTAAGAGCGCCTACACAAGTGGAGGCGATCGAGGGAGCGAGAGAGAGAAAGAGAGTGAGGTAGGAAGGAAAGAAGGGGAGGGGGCTCGGTGTGATTGACACAAACAGCCTTTTTCTCGGGCATCAGCGATCACGGGCCCCGGTAAAAGCTCACGGCCCGTTAGTTGGTGTTAGTCGGATGAGGGATGTCACGCACGGATACGCACCAGTGCAAGTTAATGGCGCGCCTTGCTGATTCCCTCTCGCTCCTTGCACAAGTTGTAGTACTCAAGGATAAGAAAGAACAGGAAGCAAGAGGGACACTTAGACTATAGGTGGTGTGCAAAAAAAGCATTTTCACATCATCAGAAATGGTATCAATCATGCGGATGAATACAAGACATTTTTTGGTATTCACTATTCAAAATACACTCATTCATGCATGTTCACCCACGTGTGAATCAGCCCCATTAGGCCCACTTCTGTAGAATGTCAATCAACCGGGCGCAGCATGTCAATCACACAGTTTTTAACTTGATTAGGTGTTCCCTTCTCTCTTCCTACTAGTTCATCAATCTCCCTAACCTATTTGCACTGACACACACTCACTCACACACATCTCAATGGAGCTGGTGGGCCCCTCATTCACATTGTAATGGCCCTACAATGGAGCTTATTTAGCGTGTGTGTGTGTGTGTGCAGAGAGCGAGCACAAGTGTGAAGTGCGAGGAAAATGCACGAACCCGGGGAAAGACAGACACGCAGTTGTGCTGTCACCTCTCGCAGGGTGACGTCTGGGCGGACTGTGGGCTACATACAACACCAGGCCCCGGACAAACACATGCAAACACTCAGAGATGGTGCACTTTCTGAGCACAGAGCATTTGGAAGAAGCCCATTTTCATACTAGTATCATGTTCCTTTTACTTACCCTTCACTTGGTTTGACAAATTTGCAGTCTCGCCGGAAACCCTATTTGTGCCTCTCAGTTAGTGTAATGACTAAGCAGTGGTGCTGAGACACAGAGCTTGAATGAAATATAACAGCCAGAATATCATGCCCTACAGAATGGAATCCAGAGATAATGAAGGTTTGGATTGGAGTGCGATTGTGTTTGTATGTAAATTAGTGTCAGTGGGTGAAGTGTAATTAGAGAGGCTGTTCACCCATTTCCTCCACATTGCAAGCTAAGAACCACTTCTGCTATTGTGCTAGTTGGAGACAATAAGCCAGAAATGAAAACTAGACAGCTGCGCGTGGACTCCATTGTAGGCTATGTGTCGCCACGCATGTTTGTGTTCACCTTTAAAGATAATTACGGAGACGTCCACTGCTGCAAAACAAAAGAACAGTAGCTGCTGAGAGAGGATGCACACATGCAAGTGTACAGCCGGTCAAACTCACGTGCTGACACAAGGTGCAAGTTTAGGAAGCACAAACACTGCAGAGACACAAGCAAGGATGCAGCCGCTCACACACACACACATGTGAGAGCACACACACAACAAAAGGACTAGAGATGTGAAAAGTGTCTGAGCTGCCATGTTCAACTAGCACTCTGACAGTTAAACAGAGGAGAGCAAGAGACAAATGAGAGAGAGCAAGAGAGAGAGACAGAGAGCGGGAGAATGCTTGTTGTCTTCATCAGAGGCTTTTGTTAAGTGAGAGATAAGAGAGGAGGAGCGACTGATTCCCCCCCTCTCTTCTCTCCCTGCTGAGAGTTTAATGGTGGCTCTGTTAGTCTCTCGCCCCTGTTTGAGGCCTGAAGAGAGCAAATGGAGCTCGAGTGTAAAAACAGGGAAAGGCATTATCATCACGATGCATCACATCATCCCAGGAGCCGGGGCAGGAGGCGTGCAGACAGTGCAGCGTTCACGCTTTAACCCCCTGTAATTAAAAACAAAACAAAACATTGGACAGATTGTTGCATGCTCGCACCGAACACATACTAGACCCCAGTGCCCTGGCACTAATAATGATACTCTTCTCTCCTGGCTGTTCCCACAAAGAGCAGGATCTATTGCTTAAACTAGCAGCTCTCTGAGATGCATCAGCTCTTTGCCTCCCACAGTGTAAACAACAACAAGCTCGAGCTTTGCTTAGGTGTGTTGGCTGCTTGATGCCGTTGCTATTTTAACGATTCCTGCTGCTTCTCCTCTGTGTGTGTCTGTGTGTCTGTGTGTGTGTGTGTGTGTGTGTGTGTGTGTGTGTGTGTAATCGAACCACCTACCTGCTCCTGACCCGTCCCCATGCCTGGAAATGTTGATAGATATTCTCTTAAGAGCTCGGAGGCTAAGTGAAAGCTGTCACCCCCCACCCCTACTCCTCATCCCCCCAAGCACATTAGAGGAAATATCTTTTGGCCAATCAATATATAGCGCTCGCAGATTGATAAGACAGAGATAAACGTGCACGGCAGCACACACATGTACACGCGCGCGCACACGCAGAAATAGACAGTAGTGTATAGAATAACCAGTCCCAAATCAATCTATTACTGGAATGCTGCCAATAGCAGGATTACCATAGCAACATACACCAGCAAACTATACTCTGCTATGAATAATATCAAATCAAGTCTTTATTTAGCAGCTCCAGATAAAGTCCTAATTTTAAACTAATCCATCCCTCAGTAAAACATGACATGCCTATAGCAGCCCTGTATGTGTGGTTTTGATACAAAGAAAAAAAACATTCACAGTGAAGTGGAGCCTGGATTTTATCAGCATGTCATGTGGGAAGACTTACACATAAAATAATTTCATAATAGTAATAACAAGACGAAAACAGTTAAAAGAATGAACAATCTAGTTTTTTTGATTTTTTTTATTTGTTGTGGCCAAAGAAAATTTTGGGTTGGCACACCAAAATCATAAGTCATAAGGGAATTTAAGAAATTTGATGACGTGTTGAGGTAAGCCTATATAATCCAAGGCAGTAACTAAAGTATGCATTGGGACCTACTCAATATTCAGATATGCTCAAAATGTCCCTTCAGCAATATATTGATTAAAAAATATTAATATTAAAAAAGTTGCTATGCTACAACAGGCAACCCCACACTGATGCTTGAAATAATCGTTCATAAATAATCATAATCATAAATGAATTAACTAAACACTGCACTGTCTCTGTATTTCATTGCTTTCAGATGTTTTATAAATGGAAAAGTGTGTAAAATGATTGTTAAAGTATCATTTATGTTGCGGTGCATGTGTGTGTAGGCGATGGTTGGTAACCCTTTTCCTCAAAAAGACAAATATAGTGCTTTAATTTGAAGTACACTGATTGTAAGGAACAAAACATTCACTGGGAACCGACTCCTGGGAGCCTATTGTCATTCCAATATCCTGAAGTGAGAGGTATCACCCAGACATCACTGCATGTATGTATGTATAGGCCAAAAATATCAAAGAAAATACGTGATTATTCATTTAATTGAATAGTTTTTATACCTTATTTATTGTTTATATAGAGTAAGAATGTATTTGATATTATATAATATATTTTGTTGTAGATAACTACAGGCTATCTTACAAAAAAAAAAGCAAGAAAAGAAAGAAAACCTTGGTGGAGATGGCTTTGCTTTTTCAAAGGCAAATAAAGCACAGGGCACCAATTTAATTAAATGTGAGCTTTTCTTTGAACACAGACATATTTCTAAGGTGGCAATCTAAATTACTCACAAGGGCCTATTTTCCTCCTAACATATATCCCCTTTTCGACAGTCATGGGCTTGCTTGGCTTGGCTTGGCTTGGCTTGGCTTGGGTCATCAGCCCAGCACAGCAGGGATTTGCATTTCCATCACAACAGGGCTACCTTCTTGAAGGTGTGTCTTAAACTGATGATGCTTGTCTTGTGTGATGATGATGTTGTTCAAAAGCAGAGTGCTGATCCACAGTTTTTCTTTCACACAGCAGGGCAGGGAGAAGAAGTTTACCTGTTGGAGGTGAGCTGTTTGCAGAGGTGCAGTAAGAGCCTGTCGCCAGCAGCTCTTCATTAACATCTCACACTGGCTCTTTCTGATTTCACTTTCCTCGCTGCCCTATTATTAGACTTGCCTTTATTGAAGAAAAGACGCCAACAAAGTTCCGCTAATACACTGACAAACACATTTAATTTCCTCTAGATTCTTCACAATAAAAGTCCTGTGTTATTTTGTGATGTAAAAACTTTAATTGTGAAGCAGCAAAACAAGGAGATGTTGAGTTTTCGAGCAGGAACTTCACACAACCAACATGACGCAGGAGAGAAACTAAACTCCAAACCACAGAGATTCAGTCAGAGGATACAAAAGTACTGAGAGCTGAACACACAGAGACTTTAAAAACACCTTTCTACCTGGTCTCCTGCAGACAGAGGTGAGTAGAGGCTTGGAAGCGGGGTCATCGGAGGTTGGCTGCAGTCGGTGAGATGTCACCACTACCTGCTTGAGGGCAGGCGGCCTGGCTTTAGGACCTGCTCCAAAAAAGATCCATCTCTGGAGCAGCTTGGCTTGGCAAGGTGCATCTAAACTGATAATGGAAACGCAAATTTGCGTGCATGGTTTGACTCTGCACGGCCAAAAGTGACAGTGGAAAAAGGGAAATAGTTAGAGTGCCCACTCTCTGTGGGCCCCCTGCCTGCACTGTCTATATTTCCACCCCTGCTCCAGTAATTTTCGCCGCGGGGGGGCAAGTGCAGAGGGGCACAGGATGCTGCCCTGTACCTCCTTGGGGTGCCACTGTAACTATGAGAGACAAGTATTTATGCATACAGCTACACGGAGTATTTGTTTTCCATCTAGTTAGTTTGAAAAGTTACTACACGATGCTCTCTCTTCTCTTTCTGTTCATATTTTTGTCTTCCTACATGTGTGTGTGTGTGTCTCCACAGAAAGTATGTCAATACATTTTTATTTTCACTTTCACACACAAATGGCCTTGGTGCCACAATTAAAGGAAAAAAAAAACCCCAGTGTGGAAGGACTGTTCGTTGCTGTAATACAATGACATCAACACTATTTAGGCCAGAACAGCATCTGGTGTAATATTACAAAACACTTAGTGGTCAGGACAGAAGAAAAAAAAGTCACCACCTAGCTGCAGTTCAAACGAACATATACGTGAGTAGGATCGTAGTAAAGCGTTCGGATACGTGTGTGTTGTTCTGTGTGACTCATTGAAAGACAGGATGTGGTACGCCAATAAGAACATAGCTTTTTGACATATTCAGGAACAATATTGCCTCCACACAAACAGAAACACACATAAATGCGCACACATACCCACAAGATCATGCTTAACGCCCACACATCTCTGTAAACAACCCAACACTCCCACACTTTTACAAGCCACAAACACTGGCAGGCTTGTTGTGAGAGTGACAGAGCGCACCTTCACTTCATATCATATCAACACTTCATCTCTGCACTGATTACAAGTGATGCTCCTGACAGGCAAGAAGGCACCATGCATGGAACGGCTAAATGTAAGCAACGGTGTTTAAGAAAACGAACATGAGTCTGCATGTGTTGAACAGAAGTGCTCACTGCATCATATGGTGATGTGATGATTTAAGGAAAATAGAAAGAAAATAGGAATGAGTGGGGAGAGAAAGGACGGGGGAGGATGTCAGGAAGCACAACAGTGATCAGATCGCACAGCACTCAAGGGAGGGAGGGGTAAAGTGATCTATCTCTGTCTCTCTCTGACCTTGTTCCCTCTCGCCAAAAACCTGACTTACAACCCCAAACTAAATATGATACCTTCTCTCTCTGTCTCTCCCTCCTCTCTCTCTGGTAATAAATCGCGCTGTAATTACCAGGCAGGATCGATAACAGTCACATCACTCCTCTCCTCTGCTCGTCTCCCTCGTCTGCAACTGACACTAACGTGTTCATCCCTCGCTGTGTGCCACTGTTATAGATCCACGAGTGATAGATCACATCCTGTTTCGCCCGTACACGCACAAACACACATGCAAAACACAGGTACACACTTAAAAGGCCGAACACACACAGGAGCTGGACTCATGCAAACACACACATACACACACATACACACACACACAGAGACATGGACACTCACAACCACAAGTACGAGAGCTGGACGCCACAGGGGGGAGGCCAAAGGTCTCAGTTGCTATTGGAGACGTCTCTTCAGCTGAGCAACCAACAAAGAGTTACCGTTCTCTCCCAGAATAGCTCGCTCGGCCCCCCTGTCTAATGAAATGGAGGACAAGGATGAGCATCACATGGGCAGTCACGCAGTGTGAACTTGGCGAGTTTGTCTTTGACAGAGAGAGAGACGGTGCGTATATGTGTGTGTAGTTGTGTGTCTGTGTGTGTGTGCAGGTGTGCGTGTGCATGGGTGTGGTTTAAATGCATAATCATGCGAGTGCAATGATGTTTAATAGGAAATTAAAAATATCCCGGAGAGCAAGAGCAATCTTCACACCTCAGAATTGCTGACTTGTAATATTCTCTCGCACCCACCACACTTCCATGCGCTCTTGATGGGTGTGTGGGTGTGTGTGTGTATGAGAGGGAGAGTACCAGTGTCCATCGCTGGGCCTATAACATATCAGCATGAGGGAGAACAAGGATGGTTTGACTTACAGAAAAATGTGTAACATGAGAATGTGGACAGAGGGTGTTCTAACACGTGAGGGGTGTAATCCAAAGTCTCTTACACATATACTTATATATGCCCCAACCTAGCCTAACCAAAAACTCATTAACTTAAAGAGAAAAAATTAATAAACCTCATAAATACTTTTAAACATCAGCGATCAACACAATTATTAGACCTAGTCGTTTATTTCATAAACATAAATAAAAAATAAATGAATAAATAAGTAGAAAATAAAGTTCCATATTTTCATATTTGACTTATAAACTGTTTTTTTCCCCCTAAATTACAAAATAGGGTGTTGTTGCAAGTTAGGGTTGTGATCCAAAGTCTCTTACACACATTACAGTATATGTCTTATTTTCTTTATATCATGTCACACACTCATTTACAAGTTAAAGGAGAAAAAAGAAAAACTTGTAAATACTTTTAAACAACAGCGATCAACACAATTATGACACCAAGTCTTTTATTTCATAATAAAAACAAATAAGTACAAAAAAGGTTACATATCTTCATATCTGACTTAAAAAACATTTACAAAGAAGGACATTTTCGAGTAATATCTATTTAAACAATAGTTGTATGGGTCATTCTTCAACTATACTTTGGTCTGGAAACTTTTATAAAATGTAACACATATTTAAAGACATGTATTGGTACAAAAATTTCAGTAATGTAACACTGGCTTTCAATCAATCAATCAATCAGTCAATCAATCAATCAAAATGTATTTACAGAGCACAATTAAAACCAACAGCAGTTGACCAAAGTGCTTTACAGTCAGACTAACAACAAGAGATAACACACTACAACAAAGACCACGTGTTACACGTGTCGCTTTATCACAATAAACAAAGTGATAGGAAACTATTGTGGAAATTACATTTTTGCCACATTAAAAAGAAAAGAAATCAAATTGATGTTAGCATGCTAATGTTCATATGAGCATTATAACTAAAGGTGCACAAAATATACAACATAAAATGCTATTTTTAAGAAGTAATATAAGCTTTTTGGAAATTACGGTATTCTTGATTTAACAAAAATTTACCATCATTTCTTATTATTTCAGGAGCTAACTGTCTATGTCATGGCAAAATTGATGTGAAAAAACTGAAAAAATACTGGGAAAATAAATAAAGAAAGAAAGAAAGAAAGAAAACCCTTTCTTAATTTACATTGTATATATTTTTTGTGTGGTGCAAATGAGAATAACCCCAAGTGACAGTTGTTCTTTTTATTTAAAAAAAAAATACATAAAATACGAATATACTGTACAACACATTTTATTAAAATTGTAATAATGTGTCATTTGTATGAAAAGTTAATATTCAGTCAGGAGCACTCTTGTTATATATGTAACCATTTACTGCAACAAAAAGAAATACAGTTACACTTGGCGCTGATGGCTCCGCTCTGAAGATGCTCCCTGGATCAGACAAGCAGCATGCTAAACCAATACAGGGAGCGTAACGCAGAAACCCCCAGGGTGTATAAGAGTGGGCCCAAAAGCAAGACATAAAATACCCTTTTAAACTTTAAGCCATGGTAGGACTCTGAATTAGAAAAGTGGAGGCTGGAGTGGAGGAGGCAAGCTTCGCCAGCAGCAGCAGCAGCAGCAGCAGTGGTGGTGTGCGGCAGCACTGGTGTAGCAGGTATCAGGGAGTAGGAGGCCATATTTAAATGGACTGCCTTGTTGTGGGAATGGGCTGCGATTGGTGTGTGACTGATTAGAGAATTCAAAATTAAACAGGGTTGAATTTAAATATAGCAACAAACACACATAAAATACCATTGTTTGTATTATAAAAATAACAACTGATCTATCATTTAATTTTTGTACATTCTATTTTGTGTCAAATAAGTGTGACAAAGTGAAGAAGTGTGTTTTTATTTTTCTTATTTCTGATAGGGACACAGAAATCATGATAGTTTAAGAAGGACTCGGACAAACAAATGTTTAGAGATGCAAGACAGACAAACACTGCAGCTTATTGTTGCTTATGTCATATTTATTGTTAAATCATATGCACAGTATATTTGACATAGCTGACCACTGGAGAAAAAACAATATTGCTGTGTATGAAATAGTAACAGGTAGTACTTGAGTCCGGCAGCGTATGCAGTGGTTGCTTTGACTGTTAGTCTGTCTGGGTGGCAGATATGGTGAGAGTTAGCGGCGGTGGGCAGACAGGTGACGACTCCAGGGACAAAACTGTTCCTGAATCTCAATCTGCAAACAAAGATGAGCCAGCAGGAGGGGGCTGGGTCTGTATAAAAATGCTGGAACTGTCCTTGATGTCTGGAGGCTGTGATCTCGTGGTTCTCCGGGTGATTTCTACCTTGTATTTCATCTATAACGGAAGAAATACAGTATATACACCCAGTCAGAGCAATTTCCAATATAAACTTTCCCGGAAATAACCACTTTGTAATTAACCTTCGGTGGCAACTTTCGATGCCAAAGCATGAAAAAGAGAAGCTTTTGTCGGAGATGGAAAAGTATGGCTTGGGAGGTCAGGTCGGTGAGTGGGCGTGTGATTTTCTTTTTAAATTTACCTGAACTGACCTCAAGCTGAAATCGGTTCCTGAATTTTTCATGTGCGAGGAAGGTTGTAGGTTATTATCATATAATCATCACTAATACTAACATTACTGCACAAAGCAGCAACATGTTCTTTTGCAGGTCTTTTGCTTGCTCAGGGAAAGATTTGCAGAGAGTGTTTCCTGCCCACTTAGATAAGTGTTTTCTCTTTCTATCACTTTCTTGAATTGCTTGTTGCAGCTGTAGATACGTCTGGAATAGGCCAAAAAATCAAAAACTAACACGTTGTGTGTGTTTGGATTTGGGGCTGATGATTTAAAATGTACCTTTAAAGTTGTTTCTGTCTCTAAAACAAGATCTGATTTCCATAATGCTTTTAAAATCCTAATTTGTTAAGATATTCATTTTGTATGATGTAGCGTAAAACTCACAAATCAGCACATTAACTGGACAGAGACTCTGTAGTCCGCAAGTGAGTTGATCATGGCTCCTGGCTGACAGCACCGATAAAGTCCACTTAAAACTGAGCCAGCATACTGAAAGCGGCACATTTCGCACCACATTTGTAGTTTCACGCATCAAAATGAAGCATAAGCCCCAGTAGGTTCACACTTCACTAGCTGAGATATTTTTCCAAGTCTTGCAATGGCTGATTCCACACAACCTCCCCGTAACAACTCGGCCATCTTTGCTGGAGACCTCTCACCACAGGCGAAGGCGACAGCATGCGGAAAGTTACAGATTTCAGCTTTAAACAGGAGTTCTTTCTCCACTGACAATAGTCATAGAAGGAGAAATACACCATAGCAGACACAGAATTACCACCTCCTTCACCAACAGCAGCCTCAACGGACCTGAGCTTTACTTCTGATTAAAGAGGCCGCTCCACCGATTTTACATATTTGGACCAGATTACTCGCCATGGGGAGTACCACTCAGCCTGTGAAAAAAACAGCTGTGTAATGTCCTCTGTGGTTTATCTCAGTTTTGGGCACGGAGACTACAAATTCTTATCAAAAAGCCTGTGTTGCAAACTATCGGCAGGAACTTGAAAGATGTGGGAGTTTCGGGGAGCTGCAGGAAGAGTCGAACTAATGATGTTAGTAAGTTGCATAATGGGAATTGCTGGATCCGGCTGTTTTTGGATCTTGGCCGATAGTAGGGATTAAAAGTCAGGGGCCTCTGTTGCATTGATTCTGACCATTCATCTTCTTCCTTAGAAATACAACCCTTGTGAATCCCCCAACTTCCTGAATGTACGCCATGAAATGAAGAACTCCTATGTTATTTCCATGCCCTAGAAAAGCTCAATCAACATTGGCGAATGTGAGCTACTCTCTTAGAGCCAGAAACCAGAAAAGTAATGCTGTGTTTCATTTACCTCAGACGTCAGAGGTAAGAATGTCAGATCTGGGAATGACATTACACCAGAGTTGATTGCGTTTCAGTAAAACAAGACACAGAACCAAGATGTTGATATCAATACCAGTCCAAGACAGGTTAGTCATTTTAGCAGTTGTGCATTCAAACATTGTAGCAGCATGTCCACAGATAGAAGCTGGACAGTACTGACTGTTTTACTGAGACACAAATAGGACACAAGTAATAATCCGTGTGTCACTACAGTTTTCACTAGTGTTGATGCACAGAGCAGCCATATTGGATTTTAAGGTCAGAGGTGGTGAGATTCTTATGGCTTTCCGAGACAGAAATCTGACTTAAGGGGCTGTTCCCATTGATCTATAATAATACATAGACACTGGATGGCAAGATGGTGCCTTTTTCTTCCAGTGGAGTTGCTCATCTAGCACATACAACAAAAAAGTTCCTAGCTTCCAGGTTTACTTTTGCAGTATGTGGCCCACTGACTATGCACAGCAGTATTTTTCCCACTGGTTCCGCCCGCAAGTTCCCATTCGGCTCATAGACTTTACATCCCAGCCAACATTTGTATGTGGGGCCCATGTGGGGAGTAAATGAGCTGAAAAATGGTCTCTATGTGGGATTGTTCAAGGGCTCCATGGTGGCCCAATGCCAAATGCCCACATGGGTGTTTTTACTCAAGTGGGCTCAAGATAAGATGCCCATTGTGGGCCCATAGCCACTTGGTACCCAGGTAGCTGTAATATAACCCATGTTCGGCCCACTTGGGTAAACCCACCTATACGCGGACCATTTTTTAAGCTCATTTACAAACCACATACAAATGCTGAATCACGTTTCTCATCTCCAGGAACGTTTTACAAATATAAAACCTCCACGGATCAAAACTTCATAACAGAAAGAAACATAATTGGCCTTGTTTGTAGTTTGAAGTGTCCTTTCAACAGTTTAACGCCTCTTTTACAATGACGGTCGATGGGGAAAATGCTTTTTGGGTTGCAGGGGATCTTTTTTGCTGCAATACCATGAGCTGAGTGGCATTCTTGGCAGCCTGGGTGTTCCAGATTAAATTTCCGACTCTGAATTTGGGAATTCCAATTTCCAATTTGTGCATATGGAATGCACCATAAGTCTCAAACTGGTGATGTCATCAAGTATGAAGTCTGGAGCTGCTCCATAGACAATAAATGGGAGCCTGGTTTTGTGGACCTAGAGAATGTTTTTCTTTTTTCCTAAATGACCTCTATTGTAGTGTTCTCGGTACTAAAACAGGAAACGTACCCATATACTCAGAACATTCCCCTGGGTGCTCTCAGTGTCATCTTTTACGTCTTTCCCAATTCATTTTCTATGAAGAAGCTCCAGACTTTATAGCCTATGACATCACAAGTTTGAGTTTTAGCACTCCAGTTTATGGATTTGGGAGAGTGTTATCCATGTTTGTTAATATTCCGGGACTGTCTTAGACCATAGAAATTACGTGTTTGGATTTTGAAAAGATGCGCAGTTCCCCTTTAATTGCCAGTGTGAAAAAGAGGAATTATTACACAGAGCAAAACCTGTTCCGATGTTTAAATAGGCACCAGAAAATTGTTTTAAGCAAGACTTTAAGAATTATGAACCTATCCTTTGAATTTCTGGAATACATCTTTAATTGGTGTCACTTCCATCACACGGGGAGGAAATGTACCAAAATAGAGGTAGATGAAGCTGACAACAAAAGCATTACATTACTGTGTCATCCCAAACTGCATCGACCATGCACTGGGGATTCAATATTAAAGAATGTCTTTTCCTTTATCTACTTGTTTGTGTTTTTAATACTCAGATGGGTAAGATGAGAGATGAAGGGCAGGCAAAGAAGTTGAAAAAAAGTGCAAAGAAATGAGTGAAAAATGGAGCTGAGAGAGATAGATCCTCTGTCTTGTTGAAAATGAAGGTGTACATCTGGACACACGCGTGCACACACTGCCGCACACACACACATGCACATGCGCACAAACACACACATAGGATGAGACCTGCAGAGAGTATATGATTAACTGTTCTGTCAGAACTGAGAACTCTCTGGGGCGGGAAGGGCAGAGGAGGGGGAGGAACGGAACAGAGGAGAGGATGAATTGGAAAGGGATGGAGGAGCATTAGGAGGGAGGCTGAGGTCTCTGGGGTCTCTGAAAGGAGGTCTCGTGGGTTTGGGGAGCCGAGCAAGAGCCAACTGTTGCTCCTGCAGCACTTGTGTGTGTGTTTCTTTTCAGAGTGCACGTGCAAGTGTGTGTGTACGTGTTTTTGTGAGTGTCCCTCTCCCATGACACTTCCGCTGAACGGACTATCTCCCTTGCAATCTATATGCAGAGCAGAATGGGCACTGCAGTATGGAATGCAGTTGCTGATTAGGTGAATGATTGTGTGTGTCCACGTGTGTGTGTGTGTGTGTGTGTGTGTGTGTGTGTGTGTGTGTGTGTGTGTGTGTGTGTGTGTGTGTGTGTGTGTGTGGCCCTTATCACAATTCTGCAGCGCAACACAGTCAGAATGGTCGCCTGGATCTCTCTCTTTTTCAACAAATCAGGATGGCAAACGTGTAGCTGCGGGTACACACACACTCACACGCTCGCACACACACACACACACACACACACACAGCGCGACTCCTCTATTTTCTCCCATTCGTCACAGAGCTTGTTGTTCTAATGCCGTGGATAGGTCTGCGTTCAGGGTCCCCATGCTGGGCGGCTCTGCTCATAATGACTGGCGTCTCAACATTTCTCACTAACTGTGGGGGAATAGACTGACGGTTAGACGTTGATGGAAGGAAAATGGTTGAAAACATATTCAGCAAACACAAACGGTCACAAATTTTGTAGTTGATGCAGCTTTTTGCTATCAAAGCAGCAGTGAAGTTATTGTGTGTCTTTACATTTGAAATGGTTGGGAAGTGCTTTTAAAGGAACAGTGTGCAAAATGTAGGGGGATTTAGTGGCATCTAGTGGTGAGGATTGCAGATTGCTACCAGCTGAAATGTCTCCAGGTTAGAGTTCCCTGTGAACCAAATTGTCTGCAGAGGTCTCTTCATTACAAAAACAAACGGACCCAGTGATTTAAACCGATGAAAACATTGAATGAAGCCGTTTCAGTGTTTCTCCTACACGTTACAGTCTGGCCACCAGCCCAACACCCAATAATGTGAACTCACCTATTTTCTCTGATAACTCAATGTGTGCTGAGCTTATTTCAGATCTAGACGTTGAGGAGGTTTTTACTGGGAGCTGAATTATCCACAGCGGTCTCTTCCTTTTCAAAACAACTTCAAAATTCAAAACAACAACGATTTGTCCATTCTCAGCTGTTGTAGAAAGATGGTGTTGGTTTTTCCAATCTTCTATTGTCCAGTTTTGGCGAGTGTGTGAACTGTAGCCTCAGTTTCCTGTTGTTAGCTGACAGGAGTGGCACCTGGTGTGGTCTTCTGCTGCTGTAGCCCATCTGCTTCAAGGTTGGACGTGTTGTTGGTTCAGAGATGGTCTTCTGCACACCTTGTAACCAGTGGTTATTTGAGTTACTGTTGCCTTTCTATCATCTCGAACCAGTCTGGCCATTCTCCTCTGACCTCTGGCATCAACAAGGAGCTTTCCCCGAGAGAACTGCCGCTCACTGGATATTTTTAATCCCAGTAGATCAACAGTTTCTGAAATACTCCGACCAGCATGTTTGGCACCAACAACGATGCCACGTTCAAAGTTACTTAAATCACCTTTTTTCCCCCATTCAGATGCTCGGCTTGAACTTCAGCAGGTCGTCTTGACCATGTCTACACTCCTAAATGCATTGAGTTGCTGCCACGTGATCAGCTATTTGTGTTAACCAGCAGTTGAACAGGCGTACCTAATAAAATGGCCAGTGAGTGTAAATGGCTTATTCTTTATTTTAAGGTAACGAAAACACTATTCTTATTTTCAGGTGATTATACACCAAAGAAAACATACATATTGTATTATATATTTAATTCCTGCCAATATATCTCACTTAATCCTACACAGTGGACCTTCAAGGTGCTGAACATAGCGCAAAGCTCAGGGGGGGAAGGAAAGTTAATCTCTGGAAACCTGCAGCCAGCAGAGAGAGCGTGGAGATTATATACAATACTACCCCAACCCCCCAAACACACACACACACACAAACATCCACACTTGCAAAAACCACAGCTCTGTGATGAATTTGAACACAGATGATAATGCCCTCCTCTTTATTGTTTGATGAAAACATCATGTAGCACACTTTGTATCAGAGACAACACAAGACTCAATTAACACATTGGTATCAAAAATATGTTCAGTTATCACTCTCTCTCTCTCTCTCAAGCTGTGTTTGCCGCTCACAAGCTTCTCCCCCATCTCTCTTCATCCTCTCTGCTGAAGTGTCTTCTCGCATGTAACCACAGACTTCCAAAGCACTTCACCCCACTTTAGATCCAGAATAGCGCAGTTCTACATGGTTCTTCTAGCTGCTGAATGTCACTTATGAAAGGGTATTGTTTGCCCACTTCAGCTGATATGGCCTCAGAGCTGTAAATCACCAGTTACTACTTAGCTTACTAACACTCCATTCAGGAGCCGGGCACAATAGATCCACAACACATTCATTCACCGGCTCTCCCACTCCCGCCCTCCTGCTATTCAACCTTACTCTCCTCCCGCGCTCTCCCTCTTTCTCTCTCCTCCCTCCTGCTACGCTAAGCTGTTTTCTCTCCTTCCCCTTCTTTCTTCTGTTTTTCTCCCCCCGTCAATTCTGCCTTTCTAGTTCCTGATGTGGTTTTGTCTGTTGTGGGGGCCAACAGTTTCCCATGCACCTGCCAGGTCGTAGATATGTCAGAATGCCGACACATGCACGCACACAGACACACACACATAGTATACATGCACAAAGTTAATTGAAGCCTCTAAAAGTTGAGAGAATTTGCTCATCTTGTGGATGAATTTTACCCACAGCCATTGTTGTGTTCGTGAAAGGCCGAGACACAGAGACAGAGAGATCCAAACTGCACCACAGAGAGATGCATCACTCCTGATTGGTCTTGACATTTCAACAATCTTTTCTTATTGGCTGTGGCACTTCAAGAGTATGCAGTTTCACTCCCTATCTGTTGGGTGTTAAAGCTGTGATAACCACACACAAACTCACATATGCGCACACAAACACGCATGCAAAGAACACCAGCATTAACTGTCAGACGCAATCACCTCAAAGTATGCTCTGTGTCCACGCGGCAGGTACGAGCAAGGGGGGAGAGAGAGAGAAAAGAAAGAGGGAAAGAGATAGAAAAGGAGAAGGAGAGAGAGAGAGAGATGCCAAGCAGTGATTTATGACCTGAAAAGACAGATTAACTCCACTGGCTGCCTAACTGGCCCTGAAACAAGCTGAATTACAGCCCAGACCAGAAGGAGAGGAGAGGTAGAGAAATGAAGGAAGAATGAAACTGAAAGGTCAGTAGCATGGCAGGATTGAGAGAGAGTGTAGACGACAAGATGGAGGAGCAGATTGGTATGGAGGAACTCAAAAATGAAAAGGTCAGAGGTAAAGAGGAAAAGATAGATTGAAGACTGCAGGGGGGCATAAAGATCGAGAGGGGTGAGCATTGTCCAAAAAGAGACACCAGAACATGTGGATTTCATATTTGGCCCTTAAAGTTTGTGTGATCCGATGAACCCTATCAAACCGTATGTATCAGATCAGATCCCATTTCCCTTTGCATGCTGCGAAAATGCAGGGTTAGGGTCAGCCCTATTTCACCTGCTTGGTGGCACGAGGTGAAAGGCCAACATACGGTGTGTGAGCAATTCACACAAATCATTTGAAGCTAAAGCCCCCCTGATCCAACCCCAGCCCAGCCTCCCAGTGAGCTGCACCAAGGCAATTTTCTCTTCAGAGGACAGAGGAGAGCCAAGAAAACAGATTTCAGATCTCAGTAAAGGGAATCACTATGATGCTTTACTCATCTGACAGACAGTCTTAATCTGACTCATAGGGCTGGAGGCTTTTCTTGATTACATGATTTTTGTTGCTCATTATGCTTACTGAGGTAAGATTCTTCATAAGCCCAAAGGTTTGTTTTTTTAATCTGCACCTGCACAACTTGTTCTTCATTTGTTGTTGTAATTCTGTTATATTGTTTTGAACAAAAAAAAATCTAAAGAAAAGGCTCCTTTTGCGCTCTCTGCAAACAAAATGGAGTCACTGGTGGACAAATGGGATGTTCAATCATGGGACTTTGCTCAGAAGTGGTCCAGCTGGTCACACCAGCATTTAAAATGGCACAATTAAATAATAATAATGATAATAATAAATGTTGAAAATTTGCAGGCAAAGCAAATGTGTGCAATTTAACATGAAGGTCAACTTTGGTGACCAGAGAGTCCAAAATGGAGGGAGCCATCATAGCTTATTAGCTGTGTTTCAAATTGCACTTTTATTTAACCTCTTAAACTGCTCCACAAGAGAGCAAAACATGTACTTTGAATAAACCATGAGAACATATTGTCTAGCCAGCTACTGATGGGGTTATTGCCATGTTCCCAGGGTTCCATGTCTCTTGATATAAACTACCATTAGCCATTTTCTCAGACGAGCTCTGCACGATGTCCAGAGAATCAGGTCTGGACATTGTCCAGAGTTTCTCTTTTTACACACGTGGCACACAACAGAAGATTATCTGTATCAGAAGCGTTCTTACCTATTGGAAATACTCTTTGGTTCAGGTGTTTGGTGGCACCTGGGTAGAGCGTGCAGGAGGCAAGATATGACATGGACTACATCGAAGTCTTGTTGCCGGTTCATAATTTGGTCATGGAGACCAGAGTCTCTTGCCAACCTTGTCTTACTCCAAAGTCGTCGAAATCTGGCCCTTGGACAGTGACTTGCGGCATCAGACACCAATGAAAATAGCCATCCTTTAATACTGTTATGATACGCGGCTGATTACCGTTATAATTTAACGGTGCTCAGCAGCATCAAAGGGAAACATGGTGGGACAAGAACGAAAGTTAAGGTGGCGAAGGTCCGAGTAGGGCGGGCGGTAGAGGTGGTGGATGAGTCCAACAAACACCAACTTTCACCTGGGAGAGCGATGTTCACGCCCTATAAGATTATAAAGCCAAACCAAACAAAACCCAACCATGTACTGTTGCTGGAGGAAATAAAAAAAAGTCAATTCGTGTTGTTGTACTGATGTAGAGCATTGGTTTTGAAAGAGACTGTATGAAAATGGTAAATTTCCTGTGAAAACAGAAGTGTATTTTGAAAGAAGACAATACATGTAACAGGCAGAACTTGACCAAGGTCCCAGAACCTCAACAACCAATGTACCCAGGGTACCTTTCACGTCGTACCAGGATGTGGAAGGTCCATGATCAAACGTCAATATGTGATGAGACCAGAGTGAGAATATGTTGCTATTGCCTTTCCTTGAATTTGTTGGATGACTTCGTCTTCGGCCCTTACTGGCAGAAGTTCCAAAAACTTCATCATCTCTCCAGTTAGACATTTTCTTTTGTGTAAATGACCCCTCTCCTTCACCCTCAGGTGTCTGTTTTCTTCCAGTTTTGCGTGAATCATATAAACTTCATCAACATGGATAAAGTCTGTTTCAGTCCAACTGATTTGGACATTTGTGTTCACAGCTCCTCCAGGTGATGTCTAGATAATTTCAAGTCTGCAGTGTAAGATGTGAAGGTGGTTATTGTAAGAGACTGGTAAGGGATATGGACGTTTCAAATGCACTTTGAATGGTAAAATCCCTTCAGCCACTGCAGAGACATCAATGCATAAAGTCAAGAAAATGGTCTTGCTCACAAAGTTGAGGACATAGGTTTCAAGGAGTATAACATCAGTAGGCTATAAGCTGTAGGTGGGTGATTCCAGCATAATGACCATGGGAAACATACATTGACCATTTGACATAAGGAAAAATACTAAGAACATAAAACCCTTTGAAGGGTCTCCTTAATGAGTTATAATAAGATACTGAGCTGGGGAACATAGGACCCCGTGAGCATAGATATGCTCCTCAACCGAGCTAACGAGCTTGCTAACAGCCAGTTAGCAAGCACTTAAAAAACTTGTTCGCTCTGACAGACTTTACCCGTCTAATGAATCTCCATTGAATAAAATGACAAAACATCCTAAGCTCTCTCAATCACTCATTTATTAGAGTGTTTACAGTGAACACATCTGCGCAGTAATCTGCATTACTAAGTCCTACACAAGTAGATGTGTGCAGCTACTGGGTTTTCATGGCGCAGGTTATTCTGTCAGCTGAGACAACCACAGGCAATCATGTTAAAGATTAAGAAAAGTACAAGCTTAAGCTCAGGCAGCTAGTAATCCTGTGATGCACAGGGAATTCAATTAGACAGAAGGAAAGACATATGAGAAGAGCTTCTTAGCTACTGAGAAAGGAGTGAAAATCTTTGCAATCCTGCAACACTCTCAGCACTGATATTGGGTGTTTGCTGTGTGACGCCCCTACTGTGGTAAACACTACTGGCAGCGTTCACAAAATGTCCAAACTGAAATTCAAGCTCTATATATTGCTCTGCGGCTGAGGTAAGCATTCCTTTTGTCTCTCCATTGCAGAAAACAACACACTGTCATCCCGACCTCTTCACATATCTACATTTGGTCATGGACCTTCCACGTCCAGATCCAACGTGAAAGATGCCTTGGGTGCGTTGGTTGATGACATTCTGGGATGCCGTGTCAAGTTATGTCTGTTACATACATTGTCTTCTTTCAAAATACACTTCCATTTTCACAGGAAATTTACCGTGTACATACTGTCTCTTTCAAAATAAAAGCACTACATCAGTACAGCAATGCAACTTGAAATTTTTTTCCTCCAACAACTAACGCACGTGGTTGGGTTGAGGCAACAAAAGCACGTAGCTTAGGAAAAAAAACAGGATTTGGTTTTATAATCTTATGGGATGCAAACACTGCTCTCCCCAGTGAAAGCTGGTGTTTGTTGCAGTCATCCACCATCCCTCCCGCCCACCCTAGTTGGACTTTTGCCGCCCTAACTTTTCCTGCCCCGACGCGTTTCCCTCTGACGTTGCCAAGCACCGTTAAACTATAACAGCGACTGGCTGTGTATCATGCCAACGTTAAAGGACACCTTTTTTGTCAGTGTCTGATGCCGCAAGTCACTGCCCAAGCATCAGATTTCGATGACTTTGGAGTGAGACCAGGTTGCAGAAAAGCTGAGCCCTTCTCACACATGCGCTGCAAACCTGAAATTATTATTATGTAATGTCCGATTGAGCCCATGTGTGAATATAACTGTATTCACAGGCAGCAAGTGGGCGTGTTGAAGACTATCGTGAGGGTTGCTGAAACTGGAAGAAAACAAACATCCGCAGTAAAGAAGAAGCGTCATTTATACAAAAATTGCAATGAAAATGTCTAAGTAAAGAGATGACGACGTTTGGGAACTGTTGGTAAAGGTGAATTATAAGACAAATTCAAGGAGCAGGAACAGACGTTGTTGTTTACGACCAAATTACAAACAGGCTATGTGCTCGTAGTGTCGTCCGTGTCAAGTGCTACCTCCTGCATGCTCTACCCAGGTGCCACCCATCGCCTAAACCAAACAGAGTATTTCCAGTAGGCGAGAACGCTTCTGACACAGACAAACAAACTCCAGACAGTGTCCAGACCTGATACTCTTTGCTTTATCAGGAGTTAATATGAGAAAAATTGACACACTGTCTTCCTTGAGTGCATTGTGTGTTTTTGTTTGTACACACCAGAGATGTCTCATCCTGCCAAGGTGAGGGTGTGCAGTATCTTATGTATTGAAGGTCATGAAAGTAGCTGTGATACCCCACTAAAAATGCTGAAAATAAACTATAAATACCATGCAAACAAAAATGTCTCTTTTCTCCTCCTTGGCCTTTTCCACTCCCACTCTCTCACACACATTAAGTAAACTAGCATAAACAAATGACAGAGACAAGGCTATAAATACAAGCAGCTACCTCTCAGAAAACGCTCAATAAGAGCTGTTGACAAATGAAGTAGCTGTTCACCAATTGCCCCAGGTCCTGTTAATGTCCCTCAAGTTTATTAACTTACTGTTTTAATGGTTATCCTGTGCCGTATTTCTACATACACACACAAATACACATCCAGTGACACGTCTTGTTCCATTAAGCGTGAGTGTGTTTATGTGTGCCTGTGTGTGAGTTATGCGACCGGTCGCTAATTGCAGACAAATCGCTTTGCCGCACACAATCATTCCTGTTTTTTTGATGTTTAATTTCACCAGTTGATTACCGGCGGAGTTTAGCGCCGCCATTCCTCTTCCTCCGCCACCGGGACGACTCATCCGTCTTCTCACACTCTCACTGTTGCGCATACATAATGAGCTCGCTCTGACGAACAGAGGGGTGGATTTCATAAATCATGCTCTTGTTTGTAACAGCTTTCCTCTCTCTTTCCCTGTCTCTCTTTCCCTTTCAATTAAAGTAGCAGAGCCCATTCTAAATGTTGAGTGCCTAGAGACATACAGTCCAAGTAAATTATTTCCTGTATAGTTTTTTCGATTTGAGGCAATTTTGCGGCCCTTCTCCCAATATCCTCCCCACTACACCTGCCAAATGACACTCCAAAACATTGGCTGGGCTTTTCTACTCACACTGAGTCTTTTATGTCTGTTGACTTTCCAATAATAAGTGCCATAAAGAGAGTGAAGTATAGACACAGCATAAGGACAGCAGTGGGCCAGGGATGAGGCTATAACATTGTTTATATCTGTGCACATACCATAGTAGATATTTCTGTGTTGTTAAATGGAACCCAGTGGGCTTTTACTGTGTATTGGTTATGACATTGTGCATCTGCTAGGTGAATAGAAACTCACATTTCTGTCACAAGCACACACACGAAAGTGCTGTTGTCGCTGACGAAGGCAACTGTCTTGCACAAATATATTCACACACGCACACACACACACACGAGCAAATGCTATGCACGTAAATGAAAAATGCAAGCGAAGCTTAGCATTGGTGTAATACAGTTTTTATTACTCACTGCTCTCTGTGATCGGAAAATAAACCCGGCAACTAAATTGATTTATTTGTTTTTATCACTTGCTCTGTTGCTCATCCCCTCCTCGTTGCAGATTGGATTCTCGTATAAACCCGAGAGATACACACTTTTACAACCCAATTTAAAGGCATGTTCAGAAAAATGACGGGGTGTGTGGGGTGGGTCTGTTTGCCAGTGTGTTCCATTTAGGCTCAATTTTCTTTGTAGCATGTTGTCTCTTGCTCTTCACCCTCTGTGACCTCTTTAAAAGCGTCTCCCTGGGTTAAGGAAGGAGCCAGTTCTCTGGAGGTGTTAGTGCCTCTCCCTCACAGCCCCTCTGCTAACAGGTTCACTCTCATCAGCTAAATAAATAGCACCTTTCACTGTTCCTATTCAATGCACCCCCTGGCCATATAGGTTCAGTTACACAGTGTGTTTGTGTGCATGTGTGCATGACACTCTGTGTTGCGGGAGGCAGGAAATATAGAGAACGAGCGGCTGTGTTTGTGTGCAGGCATGCGCCTTTTTTTTTTTTCTCCCCCTTGTGTTCCAAATGATGTGGTAAGCTCGCCCTTGGCACGGAGGAAATTGGTGTTCGATCCTGAGCAAGGCCGGCGTGCCTTCGGGCTAGCTATTAGCCATGTGCTAAGCTAAAAACAATGCAAATACAGGCCCAGGGTCAAGCAGAGGATCATTAACAGGCACTCAGCCTCTTCAATTATACAACAGGTGATGCATGGCAGCATTGAGGGGATGCTTACACCAATTGTTCCTCAATAAAGCTCCGGTGACACACTCACTTACCTAGCGAGGGGTCAAGGGAAGTGCACTACGCTGGGAATGTTTTGAGAGGGGGAACTGACGCTGCGGGCTATGTTATTATAAGCTTGAATGCAGTGTATGATGTGTTGCTCCCGTTTGAGATATACTGATAAGATCTGGACAGGTGGCCGTTTCAAGAGATTTTGGAAACGGATGAGGGAGCTCTGCTCTATTTCCAGCTCTTATAGGCTTAAATATATGGTGCTGCTTGAGATACAGGCATTTACTTTGATAATGGTTCTCTGTGAGGACACATGTCACTAGAGGGTAGGAGGAGGAATAAAGCTACATTCAGCTTTAACTGCAGGGCCTCCATCCATCATGGCTGAGGTAGGTATTGACCACTTTCTTCCTACTAAGGATTCTTTCTCCTCCTTTCTTTTTTTCCTTTCATCCCTTTTTCTGTCTATCCATCTCTCTGAATGTTTTCCGTCTGTTCTTCTTTCTTACATCATTCCTCCTGTCATCTCTCTTTCCATGTCTATCTGTCTGTCTTTCCATCTGTCTATCTATCATCCATGTTTCTTTCTGTTTGTCTTTCTTTCCATCTTTTTCTTTCTTTTTCTTTCTCTCATCTTATGTCTTTCTATCTTTAGATATTTTGTTCTGTATTTCTTTCTGTCTTTCCTTCCATCTCTCCTTCTTTCTTTTCCACCTTGCTTTCTGTAATTGTCGCTCTTTATTTCCTTTATTTCTTTCCATCTTTCTCTCCATTTTTCTTTTCGTCTTCTGTCTTTCCATCCGTCTATCGATCTATATTTCTTTCTGTCCTTTCTCCCACCTTCCCTTCTTTCAACCCAACTTTCATTTTTTCATCTTTCCCTCAATCTTTTCCCTATCTCTCTTGTCCTTCTTTCTATCTTTCCTCCCATCTTTCTTTCCGTCTTGCTTTCTGTATTTCCATCTTTATTTCCATTGTTTCTTTCCATCTTCTCTCCATCTTTTTTTCATCTTCTCTTTCCATCTTTGTATCGTTGCGTATTTCTTTCCGTCTTTCCTTCTTTCTTTCTAGCTTTCTTTTTTTCATCTTGCTCTCCTTCATTCTTTCTGTCTTTTTTCTATCTCTCTAGTCCTTCTGTCTTTCTCTCTTACCATATTTCTTTCCATCATACTTATGTCCATCATTGTTTCTTTCCATCTTTCTTATCGTCTTCTGTCTTTCCATCTTTCCGTTTTTTCTTTCTGATTTTTCTTCTCTTTCCAGCTTTGTTCATTCCATCTTTCTCTCCATCTTTTTATCCAATTTTTTCAGTCCTTCTGTCCAGTCTTTCTGTCATTTTTTCCACCCTTCCCTCAGTCTCTTTCTTTACATCTTCCCGTCTATCTTTTCTTCTGTCTCTTTCCATCTATTTATCTTTCTTTGCTTCTTCCCATCTTTCCTTTTTTCAATCTTTCCTTCAGTCAGTCTTTCTTTCTTTCCCTCTTTCTTTTTTATAAATTGGGATTTTTTTCCAACCACATTGCCCCAACACAGTCACACACTCACACACACAGAAGTAAGGAGGGAGAAAGTGACTGTGATAAATAAGTGTGTGTGCGGTGTTGATGCTGGTGACCACTGATGTTAATTCATCCAGACTGTGTGCATTGTGAACACTAATAGACTCTGGCTGTGAGTGTGTTTGTGCATGTACTGTAAGCTCAGTGAGCGACTGTGGCTCACTGTGAATCTCAGAGTGAATTTTACACACCAACATACCACCACCGCCCTATTTTATCAACCCTGCTATGTTGTCTGTAGTGATGTGCATGTGTGCGTGTGTGCACAAGTACAAACGTGTGTGTGTGTGTTTGCGCATGTGCGGCGTAGATCTGGTTGTTCCAGTGATTCTCTTTTTGCTGACAGGAATGAACACGCTGTTGGGCTGGGAGTGCGGTGAGCCGAGACCGGGGAGGAGGAGAGTGGAAGAGAAGGAGAGAAAGAACGACAGGAGAGGAGAAGCACATCGGACACCACCTATTTATCACCCTGACTCCCTCCGTCCACTGCCAAGGAGAGAGAGAGACAGAGAGAGAGACATGGGGCAGATGAAGACAGCAAGGCTAGAGCAATAGAAATAGAAGAGAGGGTGGAAAAAAAAACAAGGAATTAAATCTGTGTCTCGGCTTTAAGGCCTGTCTTTATGCTTGTGTTGTTCACCATGCTTCATGCTTCCCTCATAACCCTGACGCCCACCCCCCGCTCCTCCCTAAAGCCCTCACCCCCAGCTGATTCGGTACAGCAGCAGTGGATGAATAGAATAGGAGGGGTGTTGGGGGTGGGTGTGGGTGGGGTGTTGGTAAGGGGGCCCCCAACAGAGAAAGCTACTGTTACCAAGGAGAGAGTGGAGGAATGTGCATTTCAATAGAAAAAAAAAAAAAAAATCATCCAGCGGAACAAACTATCAAGAGAGAGATTTTTACCTCCAATAAAAGCTTGATGATGAGCTGGTCGATATCCAGCAAAATGTTGCAACAAAATTATACATCTAACTTCCATATCCAAACTCTCCACGCCATTTCTTGTGTGTACGCGTCTGAGGGTGTGTATGTGTGTGCCAGAGGGCATACACAATAAAGGTTTTTATGCTCACAAACCAATTTACGCCCTGAAATGAGATCTAAAGTACCGTCTCACCACGCTCTCATAATTAATTGAAAAGAACTAAAATAATGATATCTGGGGAGTTATATTGATAGCCATGGTTTATTTCTGACAGCTGGCTCCTACCGAGCCCTGAAACCCTTTTTATTATTAAGCCAGAAAGAACAAAAGATTTAAAATCTCCATGGCTGCTCAGCATGCCTTGACTTTTTTTTTTCTTTTCTGGTTAGAATATATTCGCTGCCATTGTCGTGTATGGATAATGAGAGAGGGAGAAGAGAAGACAGAGGAATATGTCATGTTGTAACAGAGTCATATTATCATATTTGTAAGGCTTTGGCTTGAATTATTTGATCTTTGCTTGTTTTACTTGTTATTGAGGGAGGGAGAGGAGGGAGAAAGAGCATTTTGTTCTATGGGCATTTGGACTCTAGCAAAGGTCCCTACCACCAGTGGGGTGATAAATTGCATGGCTAAGAAGAAGGGACACCTGTCAGCTACCCCCTACCTACCAACACTACAAAAGAGGAGACATACACATGTGTGCTCACACACACACACACGAACACACAAATCCTGTACACAGAGTTCACATCACACAGCGCAACACTGGATTGATTGGAGGTAGCCGTCACCTTGAACTGTCAATTCTTTCATCTAGAACATGTACTGAGCTGTCAGAGCGCAAATGAAGTATGTGTTATAAGCTTAGCAGTATGTGTGTGTGTGCTCTGCCTTGCCTTAATGTTTATTTGTGTGTGTGTGTGTGTGTGTGTGCGAAAGCCACTTTTCACTGAGCTCGTCAGAAGTTGTGACAAGCAGGAAAAGAGAAGTGCAGAAACTCAGCCGCATCGGGTGGCCTGTTAATCACATGATGATTCTCTCCATGTGGCACACACACAAACACACACACACACAAATACAGATTTGTCTTTAAAGGAATACTTCACCCACAAAATGACCATTTGTAAATGAATTAGTCACGCTGTGTTATCGTATATTCATGAAGAAAACAACTCTCATACAACTTGTGCAGTATAATCCAAGTCTCATTTATCCAGTCACATGCTCAGTACTTCACAAACACATGCATTTTCGCAGCGGACATGTGCTTGATTCCAGCCTGAGGCCCTTTGCTGCGTGCCATCCTGCATTGCAAGACTGTCCTATCAATTAGAGGCAAAAGCCCCAAAAACAGGAGTCTGTCTTCAAAAACGGCATCGATAAGTTTCGCTTTCAGTTCGTCCCCAATCAGTCAATCAACAAATCAATATCCTCCTGCGACCCTGTGTCTTCATGTGTGGACATCACATTTTAGGTTTACTTAACTTGACTTTATTTTTCATTCTACTTAACTTACACCTGTTGTCCCCATTCGTGGACACTTTTTGTGCCATCTAGTGGTAGTAAGTAGCCTGGTTCCAGACCATAGACCCCGCCCACTCAACTGAGTAGGCTTGCATCTCTGGTCTGGCATACTGCAATTAATTTGCGATTTATCTCGTCCAAACGATGGACGGACCAGTGAACGCCGGGGGCGGGTCTAGCGATTAGCCAATCAGCGCCACGCTAATGGCGACCGCTGCAGATCCTACAGACCACATTAACGGTGCTATCGAGGTATTTCGCCACTACTCGTGTTAATGGAGGACCAAATTAAGGAAGCTGCTAAACTGGATTTAACAGCGATGCAGCTGGGCGTGCACGACGACGGAGACATTTTAAACGTGCAATGCTCGCTCGTTTTCGGCACCCCCGAGGCATGGATACTAATGACGTCAGATTCTGGGTGAGTCGTTGATCTCTACTGATTGGTTAGGGAAAAATCAAATTCCCTCCTCCTTGTAAATCGACTTCAATGGAGGCGATGTCAGACTGAAGGTTCTGCTTCAGTCTGACACTCAGGCTAGGTAGTAAGAGCACATTACACCAATCCATGTAAAACCAAGATGGCAGCCATCTCTGCCAAGTCAGTCTGCAGCCGATCCTGAAACAAAAGTGGACAAGGTCCAAAACCTGATCACATTGTATGGTTGAAATTTATTCATTTTGTTTGTAGTTTGATATGGCAACACATATCGTTGACAATGTTTAGGTTTTTATACTTATCGGGTCCTACTGATCCCAAACAGCTAGGAGAAATTAAAAATGTGTACCAAGCAAAAGTTCAGGTCTCAGGAGGATATGCTCCCCATTTGCCTTGAGTTCTCTTTAAAAATTAAAGGCAGCACAGTGTAACTAATTGGAACACAAATGGTCATTTTGTGGATGAAGTATTCCTTTAAATGCGGTTTTTGTTTAAAGTTTTTGCAGTGTTTGCAGCTCATCACAACACAGAAGATGTAAAAATGTGAAATAATGGCAAAGTAAAGCAACTCTGTTCGCAAGAGTAGAGTAAAATAGAATGTGCTTAATTGTTTACTGTTTAAAGGATCCCCATCAGCTTCCACTGAGGCTGTTGCTAATTCCAGGGGTCCATTTAAATGAAGCATAAAAGTGAAAAGGGTTCAGTGATGTAGAGCAGAGAAGCCATAAAGCTGAGCTGACTGTACAGTAGAGTAGAGCTGGTACAACATTTTCTCTTTGTACCTTTAGTCAACACACAACACACACATAAATGCCATGCATTATCATTGACCTCATGAACTGAGACACTGATCTTAAGTAAAAGGCACTTACACTGTTCATTTTGTGCAGAAGCTCCACATGAGCCCACCTGACGTAAAGTATCAAGATCAAAGGTTTCTTGTTCTTTTTTCCATGTTTGGAGAACCTGAAGCTGCAGCTGCTTAAAATCTTGTGGTCTGCTAAAATAGGCAATTTAAACATGTTGAAATGACACTGTAGGAAAAGCACAGGTGCAAATAAAAGAATAAATGATGGCTGGATTACTTTCATTGTCTTGTCACTATCACATGGCCAGGGCTAATTGAGGCAGTCCAGCCATCATTTAAGTTATTAGTAATATCTGTGGTTTTCCTGCTATGATGAGTCAAAATATTACGTGTGAGAGAGACACAGCTTAACCTTTCTCTTAATTGTCACTTCTATTTGTGAGTGGATGACGGTGACATTTTGTGCAAAAATAAGTTCCGACATATGTAATGAAAGCTCTTGAGCTTTCTTGACCTCCAAAGGAGTACCAGTGAATTCTGAAAAAATCAAATTACTAATTCAAAACTGAAAGGTCCAGTGTGTAGGAGTTAGGTGCATCTATTGGCAGGAATGGTAAATGATTTTCATGACTATGTTTTAATTAATGTTTAATCACCTGCAAATGAGAACAATTGTGTTTTGATTGCCTTAGAATGAGCTGTTTTTATTTACATACGGAGCGGATCTTCTCCCATGGAGTTGCTATGGTGTTCTGTAGCCCAGGACAGACAGATCAAACACTGGCTCCAGACAGCTATTCACGTTTTTTGTGTTTTGGGGATTTTGTGTCAGCTACCGTAGTTCTCCTCCACCAGGGACCAGCAACCTTTACTATCAAAAGAGCCATTTTTGTCCCCCCCAAATAAATCTGTCTGGAAATGCAGAACATATCTGAGCCTCATAATAAATGTAACACAGCCTTTAAAGTCAAATTCAGCCTATCAACATCACTAATAGATCTAAATGAGAAGTCATTTAGCAAAAAGTGGCTGTTCTGCAATGGGCTATTTTTGATTATTTGGTACTTAAACTTTGCAGCATTGTGAGAGCTAACAAATTTGTCCACACACTCTTAAATACTCTATTTTTTCCTTGAGAACTTTCCTGTTTCGGATTTGGAATCCCCACCTAGCCTAGCTATGGAGACTTAGAGAGTACTGTAGCAATAGCTAGTAATGCTATGAAATCGGTATACAGACCGTATATAGATTGTATATATGCAGTTTTTTCAGATGAAGAATGCAAGAATCACTTTAGGCATACAACAATACATGAAAATTAAAATGTTAAAAAAACACACAAAAAAAACAAAGGTTAATGGTTATGCATTATTTTTTGTCAAAACCAAAAGGGAGCCACTGGAGAGGGACAAATGGGCCGCAGGTTGTCTACCCCTATGCTACACGCTTGGCACTTGGGAGAAGAACTAAATGCCACAAAGTCCTTTAACACATTGGACTTATGGGGTTAACTTGTTTATTTTTGTCAATAAATTGTTCATTAAGCATCATAAATCAGTTCAGGGAGGAGCCAAGTGCAGAGCAGGCTTATCATTGTATGAGCAACAAAGATGAATCTATTCTAATATATAACATTTATGACTTTAAATATTACACAACAATCTGTTAACAGATAATCATGACAGATTGTCCTTTAAAATGAAAGAAGCCAGAACCAGCCCATGACACTCATATTTCAGTAAAAGATGTGAACAGCACAGTTACAAAACCTGTTTGTTTACAATACATGATCAATCCGGATTTACTTACAAAGATTGAGAATTGTTCTGAAGTAAATAAATCTTTCCCAAAGCTTGAAGCAGCAGACAAGTGATAGACAAGCAATTAGAGACTTTGACAGCACCTGAGGTGCTTTTCTAGGGATGTGGGTGCGTTTTCTGGTTCAAAGCTCCGACTCGACTATGAAATAAAGCTCATTTGGGTGTGAAAACTCCCAGAAAGTCAGCATTTTCAATGTCTTTCTCTCCTCTCTTTTTATATCACAGCTTACATTGCTGAGCCCAAGAACTGGCAATGAGTATTCATCAGTATTATTGAGCTGCCTAAGACAACAAATTAGAAACAGCTATTGGTGAAACATACTGAAGTGCCACTCAAGCAGAGATTGGAATCCAAATGATGTGTTACTTCTTAAAAAGGGGATATTTCAGACAAACACAATTTTAGATGTGTGATGAATGATGGTATCATAATTACTTGGAATGGAGCTTATTTTCTTCGCCTCTGTTTGTGTGTTTGCAGGGCATTTTGGCCTATGAACTAAACTATAAACTAATTAACTTCTCATACTAATTGGCCTTTGGGGGTATGAATATGCGCAGCATTAAACCATGCGCTTCTCGGTTCAGCAGTGAAAAAAAGAGTCAAATCTTCTATTATTTACCCAGGCATCTCTTGTCCAGACAAGTCAAACCAAACTCTGAAGACAGAAGAACAAGAGAAAAGCAAGCTGAGACTCATCCGTGTTGTCACTATGAGTCACAACCCTACTTTTAACATTAAATAGGTTATTCCTTTTGTGCATCGGCATTATTTAATATGAATAGAGACTTTAAACATAAATCCACAAAGCTGGTTTGTTATTCCACGTCTGTGAAAATACAGACCCATGTCTCTTGACATTTAAATATTCTAAAGCTTTAAGACAGCAACAGATTGCAAACACACATGCCTGCACACATGCCAATAATTCAATATAAATCAGTTTTTTCCTCCTTCTTCTTTGTTCCTTTTTTACCTTATCTGAAGCTCAGGGTGCTTTACACTGACGTCACCATACAGAAGTGTGGACTCAAGACGCATCACTTGGACTTGGGTCAGACTGGAGACACAAATGTGATGACTTTAGACTCAACAGATTTTTGAAAAGACTTGCAACTTGACTTGGAATTTAACATCAATTACACATGACTCCACGTGTACTTGAGCCTTTTGACTTAAACATACTTGACACCTTCCCCCAAGCCACAAGATTAAAAAGTGTGTCATAAAAAGTGTGTCACGATTTCATCACTTTCCCCTCAATTCCCAAACCAATTAATATTAACACTATTCCCAGCAAATCGACACTCAATTCTCCAGATCCATTTTGTTTAAACCAATCCGACAGCATCCAAGCAAAAGTGGCAGGAGAGAACCATTACGTTACTGAGTGCCAGTTGGAATCAAATGATAACACAGATAATTTTATTTGTACACAAAACTATGCAATGGTCAACAACAAATGAACTGCAGTGCAAAACGTCTGGGTTAATAATTATAGACCCTTTTAGGGCTGACGTCACAATATCAGTTTGTTGGCTGGAGGCAAAACACGACTCTACCACAGGGCTGGAGGCTGCATAGGAGTCTTGAAATGTTGTCTTGTTGTGTTACTGGGAGCCAGAATAGAAGGAGTCATGGCTCAAAACTTAAATTTTATCACATACCAGCCGCCACTGCCCATCAACAAAAACAAAGACAACTGTGGTTAAAAGTGCTAAGACGAAAGGACTGGACGGAGGCGATCTCTAAAATGTTTGCATGTGCAGCGCACACTTTATATCAGGTTAGGGAAAAGGTATTTCCTGTTGTAGGGATGGATAACGTTTTGTGTATGAAGGATTATCATGTATGTATTTGCGTAATGCTAGATTTGTAGTGCATTTGCTAACATTAGCTTCGATCGCAAAACTAACAGAAGGGAAACTGTTCAAGTGTCATCCTTTTTTTATGTAAGTTTGGCATAGTAATCAACCACAAAGCTTCCTGTCAAATCGTTCGTCCACTGAGTTGGCCAGGGGTTGGCCAGTCTGGTCCCGTTGCTCGGTGTTCACTTTTTCAAGCAACACTCGTGGTCCCAGAGAGGGAGTGACCTGACATGGTGCGTTCATGAATTCAGTCTGACGCTCTACACTAAAAAAGAGCCCTGTTGGTTGAAGAAACGGAGCGGTGCTCTGCTGCTGGGGGAGTGAAGTGCTCTGGATAACCGAACAGTACATTCCGACAGCGCTCCGACTTTACGAACAGTTCAGTCTGTGCCAAAGTGCGCTCCAGTACACGTAATGAGTATGCACCACTCATATCATTTTCCTCCATTGTCTAAAACAAGCCATCAGAACCTGCTAGCCCTAGCTTATGTCTGTGGAGCTAAGCCCCACCCACCAAATACTGTTTACTGATAGTAAAAGGGTCCATAGAGGGCAATGCAACAACTTCTAATAAACTTGTTTCAACAACAAAAAAAACAGCTCTTAAAAAGCATTTGTAATTTTTGTAAATGTAAACATACAGTGTTTTTGAATGACAAACATTTTCTGAAAACATTTTGACTTGTTTATGATTAAAAACTCAAACTCAGTCTTGACTTGGGACTTGAGTGCAAAGACTTGAGACTAACTTGTGACTTGCAAAACAATGACTTGGTTTCACCTCTATCATCACACTTTATTGTGGAAAAAATGTTTCATATCTGAAATTCTTATCTTACCTCATATGTGTTTCGATAGTTAATTGCTTTCAACCGATGACTCACGTCTCTTTTCATTAATGCAGTGTTTGGTAAGCAGCAGATACTGTGTGACCCAGCCTTACTTAATTAGCTTAAATATTATCTTGCTAATTTGCAAAAGTGTAAAGCCACGCAGACATTTTTCTGGAGACAGAAACATTTTGCAGTTGTTACTTGTTGCTTCCCTCTTCCTCCCTCTGTATGAGCTCTATGCTTAAAGCCATTAGATGAATGAACAGCCGAAATTGCTCAATTAATCATGGGTGTTGGCCACAAGTATCAGCGCAGCCACTTTGCTATATTTCCTATATTTCATTTGAACGCAGCCTTTTTTTATAGTCTTATTTCACATTACAAATGTGGCATTCAGCAGAACTATGTTTGCACAAAGTAACTGGAGCTGAGTTATGCAGAAAACCTCAGCAAACCTTTTATTATATCTATTAGCAGTAAATGTGAAATGTGCAGTTGTATGTACTTGAAAATGTTCCGCATATATTAAATGCTGGAAGCTGCATAATGATACTAAAATGTAGTTGAATTATGCATGTAAATGTTATAACTGTATTTATGATTTGCTGGTTGTTTTATAAAACCTGATGTTTGAAGAAAGCTACGGTATTTCCTGTGTTTTCGTTACCCTTAAAACATTCTAGATTATTTATGATCTTAACCTAAGTATATGAAAAGCCTTCCAAGAATTCAACACCACAGCTTATGATGCATGAGAGATGATTTCCATTCATTTACATACTGTGCAGGAATCCCCGTGGATTTCTTATTAAACATTTCCACATGGTCCACTCCGTTTTATCCTGCAAATCCATGCTGCAGGATTACTATGGGTGAGGGGCTGAAAATAATGAATTTGAAAGTATTTAAGCACATTTAAAGGACAACACCAAAAGGCAAAACAAGAAAAGAACATGGCAATTTTAAGCACATTGAAAGCAAAAAATTGCAGCAAGTACAACACACTGCATATATCCAACATTATTTTACCTCATGAGATGATGTGAGAAAAAAGCTGGTAGAAATGATAAGCATATGTTTATTTTGTTATATTTTTATTCAGCTGCAAATGTAGGAAAAATGAAAAGAATCATGGCTGCAATTACGCATTCATAGCTAATAATCACTGCCTATTATTTGGCTGGTGAGACGGTGTTGGAACACTCTCTTCAAATCCATAAATATAAAGTAAACAATTTAAAAAATAAATACCCCGGTGGTGTTTAGCTTTCCCCGTAGCAGCTGGGTTTCAAAATTGCTGTTGCAAGACTGCACATGTTTAATGCCATTATCAGCGGGAGCTGGCTGACAAATTAAGTGTCCTCTGACTGACGCACACAGACTGCTGCGTGATGGCCGTGGTATTGCCGCTGCAGAGAAAAACAATTAAATGAAGTGCGGTCGAAGAAGACGCTTAAACCACAAACTAATCATGCGTCGCAAATTTCACATATGTTGAGGTACTGTTATTATGATCATTCAGCTTATTTATGCTCGTGTACTGTACAGCCCCAAGGCAATGCAGTTCAGTTAAAGGACCCTGGACTTCTCATCACTCTATTACCTTCTCTTCCTCTATACAGGGGTGGAAGAAGTACTCAGATTTTACATTCAAAATCTTCTTTATGTAAGTAAGTAAGTAAGTATCAAAATAGACCTTAAGTACCAAATTTGTTGGGGAGTTTTTCCTTATCTGCTGTGAGGGTCCAAGGATAGAGGGATGTTGTATGCTATAAAACTCGCTAAGGCATATTGTGATTTGTGATACTGGGCTTTATAAATGTAATGTAATGTAATGTAATTGAATTGAATTGCATTGCATTGCATTGAATTGAATCAAATTGAATCGAATCGAACTGCACTGCATCGAATCGAATCGCATTAAATGGGACTGAATTGAATTGATCATCAAGTCTCTTCTGTAGTGGAATTATCATATTATGCATGCTTAATTATGATCCAACAGCAGATGGACATATGACACAGAATGCTTTTCAGTGTATGTAATATTCATCCATTGTGCAAAATAAGAAAAAGCATGTTGGCCGATTCTGGTGACGTGCCAATATTAATGTGCATTTCTAGTTGGCACAATGCTAAAATGCTATACCACTCACATTTGACCCATGCCATATATCAAAATGTAATGTAAATGTAAATAATAATAGTAATAATGAGAAGAAGAAAAAGAAGAAGAAGAAGAGGAAGAAGAATATATCACATTTATTGGTGGATTTAGATTATGTGTTAGTAATCTGAATCTGCAAGGTGGCTAGCAATTTATGTGTCAAATAAATGCAGTACAGCAGAAAACAAAAGTACTCAAGTTTAATACAAACATCTCCAAATTGTACTTAAGTGAAGTGCTTGAGTGAATTTGCCTAATAACATTCCAACACTGTCACCATCCGGGCCTGGATTACCAAGAAGAGGGCAAATTGAGCCCCTGCTGTGTAGGCTTGTGTGTACTTAATGGAAGTGACGAGGTAAAAAACAGACCCGGCTCTAGAAACTACCTCCATATTGGATGATTCATGTCCTCACAATTTATGTCTAATGCCAACGTTTAGTGCTAATATAGAAAATAGCCTTACCCTAACCACATTTGATTCACCCTAATTGTAAATTTTGCTCTGAAGCACACTAACAGGTTGTTCCAAACAGCCACTCTCAAAGGCGGAGTAAAAAGCCAGTTATCATGGAGAGGAAGGGGAGATGTTATATTTTAGAAATCAGGATGAAGGTGCACATTTTCAAACAGTCTCTGATGAAAGACACTGACAGTGTTGCACTCAGCTGTTCACATAAAAATTGACAGAATTGGTTCCATCAAGAATGACAAAGTTTGAGAGAAGTTCAAACCCTGGCTGCTTTTTCGTCTACGCCCAACTGGCCAGTCATGATGTGAAGTGAGGTGTTATTGTTGGGTTGTTGGTTTCCCTAACACTAACCAGTGCTCCTGATATCTGCTGGTAATATTACTTAAGGTGATATATGATGGTGTGCTGTTACAGTTCAGACCATCACACCGATTAAGCAACTATGCAGAAAAACAATAAAGACGGTGCAATAAAGCAAAATGTATAAATTGACATTTTCATGTCAATATATAACAAAGTATGCACAAATAAACTGTTTTTATCTCTTTTATAGCCTAGTTTTGGAGCTATATTAAAGATAAAACTTTCTATTGTCTCTTACAATGTTTAAATTAGACACTCCAAGCCCTACTACAATAGATACTGTTACCACTTTTAAAGATTTTATACAAATTTTAATATTTCTTACAGCCTTGTACATGGGGCACCTGTTCAATCCACGAAGTTAGTCTTATTTCTATACTGTCCATTCATTCTCTATGTAATTTCCTTCAATTTCTAAGTAACAAACATCATTCCAACCTCAATGCCAACCCATTCTCACTCTAAAGTCATCGAAATCCGACGCTTGAGCACTGACACTGACACAGACACTGACGAAAAAAGCCATCCTATAACGTCGGATGGTTGCCGGCATCAAGGGAAACATGGCGGGACAAAAGTGTAAGTTGGCGAGAGTCCAAGTAGGGTGGGTGGGAGTAGTGAAGACACGCTGACTTTCACCCGGGAGAGCGATGCTCACGTCCTGTAGGATTATAAAGCCAAACCCTGGTCTTTTTTCCTAAACCTAAGCACATGCATTAGTTGTTGAAGAAAAAATGTCAATTTGCATTGTTGTACTGATTTAGTATGTTTATTGTATGTAAACTGTAAATTTCCTGTGAATTATCTCCTGTGTGTATTTTGAAAGAGGACAATGCATGTAACAGGCAGATCTTGACATGATGTCCTACAACGTCAACAACCAACGCACCCATCAGGGTAGCTTTCACGTTGTTTCTGGACGTGAAAAGTCCACGACGAGACGTCGATATGTGACGAGGTCAGAGTGGTAAGGTGTTGTCCATGCCTTTTTGTTTTATTATAACATTATTTTTCAGACTGTAAAACATGCAGTGGTCCAATACTTTTAGGGGACATGTCCCCTGTGTCCCCCTGTAAATTACGCCCCTGACACCAACATAATATTCTCTACATTACAGAGGGTGTGCAAAGTAAAACGGAAGTGGTACAACAAACACAAAATGGTGTCACTAGCTATTGAATTATGAAAGTCAGTTCCTCACACTGTAGCTTATTTATAGTTATAAAGTGTTACATTTTACCGAGTGTGAACTGCATATAGATATCCTGCTGCATGTGTTGGAAATAGCTGACAATCTGTGCTTGTGGTCTCCTTCATCCTAGCTTCTCTTATCCTCCATCTAACAGTAAGGCCTCACAGAGGAATGATACATGTGAAGGATATAACACAGGGGATCTCTAAAGGTGTATCATATCTTATCTTATCTTATCTCATCTCATCTCATCTCATCTCATCTCATCTCAGCTCCGCTCCGCTCCGCTCAGCTCAGCTCAGTTAATCTCAGCTCAGCTCATCTGTGCACCTTATACACCCTTATGTGACACACCAGACACATGTGTCTTAGGCAGTGGTAAAAATAGCCTTATACGGAGAAACCAAACAGACACAGGAAGACTCAAAATATATGCTCGAAGTTAGACAGTATGAAAGGTGCAGCTTTCACACACCATCATAGCTATATTTTCTGCTTTTGGTCCTGATTGACCTTCATCTGATATGTCTTGATACAAGCTAAAAGTTGGACAATATAATTTTTTAAAAAGTTTCCATTTAATGTGCAGGAGATGTTTGCCTTTTAAAGTTCAATGTAGCCAAATTCTGATAAAGTGTCATGGTTTGTCAGTTCTCATTGTGATTCAGTTATTTCAACCTGATTCCATTTAGAGCTAAAAAAAAAAAAACCTTAATGTAATTATTAAAAAGCCAATGGCGATAGGGGAGGGGGAAAAAGCACTTACAAGGAGCATGCACTGCAAAAAAAAAAAAACCAAACCACAGTGCCTGGCACATTAGTGAAAGGCTTCCAGGCAAGTTTGTATGACGCCACAACAAATGTTAATAGCGGTGTTAGCATACAGCAGCTTGTCTTTATTAAACAGCTTTGATTACCAGAAAAGGAAATGAAATGCAAAGAAAACAAATGTGGCTTTTATTAGATCACACCGTCACCGAGATCTGTCTCGCATTTGTCACTGTGGGTGTTAGCCATGATGCTCCTTCATCCTCCTCTGCTTCCTCTCAGAGTCTCGCACACTGTTTCTCTGCCTCGCTCAGGGTGTAGCGGGTGCTCTCTCTTCCTCTGCAAAACCCTATAAGGCAAACACTGTTTAGGGCTTTTTAAAAAAGTTGCTGAATCATTAGCCATACGATAATATTACACTGGATGCTCTCAGACCTTTTGACCTGGGAGAGAAAGAAGCCAGGGGCAAATTGGAGCCGAGCAAAACATTAGTTTTTATATGTCGGTTGTCTTGGTAACAGAAAGGACAAAGAAAGTCATTGCAGGAAACAAGAGTTTCAGTAGTGAACGGCACTTTTTTGAAACTGTGTATTTCGGGAAGAGTTCATTGTTTCTCTGCAAAACACACGTACGATTGTACCCACAAACACGGAGACGCCCACTCGTGCATGTGTAAAAACGAGAAAAAATACTGAATCCACAAACATGAGGTGACTTCCCTTTGCAATCTTGTGAGTTTTGAAGGGAACTTTTCTTATCAAACACCCCACCCCGCCTCCCTCCAGCCCCAACCTATCTCTCTTCCTTCCCCTGTGTATCTGTTTCTCCCCTTGTCTATCTCTTTCACGCAATAAGTTTCTCGATTTTCATTTTGTCTTGACCCATTTTAAAGAGATAACTGTCGAGTAGGCAAGATAAAAGTGTCTTGTGCATATGCAAGAACAAATGTGCGTGTGCTTGTGTGTTTGTGGATGTGCAAATGTGTGTGTGTGTGCGCGCGCAATGCGGTGCAGAGATAGATATTCTTGTCATTGGGAGTTGAATTATCTTGATTAATAATTCAGGTGATAACATCCCCCAGTTTTTTCCCCTCCTCCTCTCTCATGCACTGTATATTCCTTTCATTTATTATTTTATCTCCTCATTTTTTGATTTTTTTAGAGGATGCTTTTATACACAGTATCATGAACAATGATATCTGCCATCCGCTGAATGCAAAGTATAACAGACAGTGCGAAGAACTTCCACAGGTCGTTTATCTTGCTTCTAATTTTAGATATTTTACAACGTGACGCGTTTAGACAGATGGACACAAAAGATGCAAGAGTGTTTTAGCTCATTTCACAAAGTTTCAGCAAAGTGCTCAAAATGGCACTAAAGTCACACCACAGTGTTTAACCGATATGTGCTGGTATCTGTGGTTATGGGGGAATGAAGTATACGCTGCCTCTTCATAAATATTATATGAAGCGAATGACAGATAGACGGGATCAATATGCCAGCAGTATTGAATGACTTTAATGTCTCATAACGACTGCTGATCTCGGCGCAGCCTCTCACAAATGAGGACACAGGCGATGCATAAAGCCAAGGGTATATAATATTTTTACATTAATGTCTTCTTGTTTTAGTTGTGCTCAGAAACATGCATTTTATAATGTAATATTTAACATTCGCAGACTTTTTTTTCTTCTCTGTTTCACAGATATTTTTAGGTTGAGTTGCAGGTTGAGATCTGAAGTACGTTCACAAACAAATCCAGGCATGACGCTCCCTCTCAAAGCTGGCATGAAACCTCCAGTTGTCTATTTATGGGAGTTAGAGAGAGCACTGTTTCCCTCTTTTCCCTCCATGTCTACCCTGCAACCCTTCCCAAGTGTCATGTTGTCATGCCAACATCTTTTCTAAACCAGGAGACAGGAAATGATTGCACCCCAACAGCACTTTCTCTCTCTCTCTCTCTCTCTCTCTCTCTCTCTCTCTCTCTCCCTCACACACACACACACACACACACGCACTCGCAGACACATACACACCTGTATACGCTGAGCAAGTGAAAGCAAACACCCACACCCGCCCCCTCAGTCACACACACACACTTACACAAGTGCTCACGTATACACACAAATAAGAGCTTGCAAATATATTTAATAAATTATTTAATGAATTCATAAACACGTTGGAAATGCAACATCACAAACCACACAATTTCTTATTTGGGCTTGAAGGTTTATTCTTGAGTTTGGAAACAGCAGAACCTCACCAACAAAAGCTGAAAACACAAGGCTCAACTTTCTTGTTGTTTCTGAAGCACTTCCACGACAGGTGAGCAGTCCAGCCACATGATTTCTAGTTGAAAGCTTTAGGAACACAACAAGTCAGGTTGTGTTGAGCAGTTGCTTTTTGTTTTACATGATCCTAAAATTTACATGTGTTGACCTACAATATACAGAATAAATAAACTGAATACAGCACTTACAGAGGCAATCATCTCAACATATGTAAAATAATAATGTTTGATTAAGAGAGAGGCGACTGGTTGCTCTGTAGATACAAACGTAGATCAAAATCTTGTGTCGGGTGCTCGTGGAGAACAGCAAACAACATAACCGACACAAACACAATCCAGGCACTCTGTAAAAATATAGATAAAGAAGGACGGAGATATTAATAAGCATTTATGATAGTGGGTAAATCATCAGAAGAGCCAACATGTTTTTAACACTGCAGGTCTTGGATACATGACTATTGTTTGTGTGATATTGTTCCCCCAGCATATGGTTCTGTATTACACTATGTATTTGTCTGTTGCTGTGGGAGGGATGTTTACATGCAGCTCAAGATTTGTTTATTACATCGCTGTGGTATTTGTCAATGAGTATCACTACGTTCTGGAGTATTAGTGGCACCTCTATTTTTTTTTAAAAATATATGAATTACAAAAACATCTTCCTCTACTATTTCACCTTAAATTTGCATGTCATTATTTTTATTTTTTATTTTTTACCTGATGTTTCAGTCATGTGATATTAGAGGTGATACTCTAGGCACTGTTGGCCTTTTATAAATATATCTATATATTTTTGTAAATGTGTTCCTGTGGTGTAAATTTGTCCTGGTTTTGCAGTGTGTTTCTATATAGCTACACGTGTTATCACATGATCTATTGCGCGACCACCATTGGTTGTACACACACATAAAGGTGTGTCCAGGGGCGTTGCTAGGCACACAACTGAGCAGGGGCACAGGCCCCCAGTCAGAAACCTCTTGACTCATTGATATGCGGCGCCGGCCCTGCTACGTTCATTCAAATAAACACAAGAAGTTTGTGCTCTAGAAAAGGATCAGCACTCATGAATAACCTCCTAAGCCCTATGATAAGCTATTATGGCAAGGCTTAACTATACAGACCAGTGAGCAGTGATAACTAACACGTCTTTGGGGTCATCGGGGGGGAACCTCCTTTCACCGGTGTTTCGACTAGTTGGTCCCACGACACCTCCAGGAGGCTAGACAGTGATCTCTGGCGTCCCAGAGACACTCCCCTAATGCCAGCTCTCACTGCTCTCCACATCAACACAATAACCTCCTAAACCTTACTTACACATGGCTTTCTCAGCCCAAATAGCACTGCCACCTTCAACCAAACCCAGGCCCCGTACATGCAAGCTCCAGGCAGAAGTAGTGCTGACGCTACCTTTCCTAGCACATTCACCATACTCTATTTCACACGCTACATAGCATAACTACAATATAAGCTAAAGTTAAAGGAGATAAATAAACTTGGTTGAAGTAGGAAGAAAATGTGCCCATGCTGTTCTTCCATGACACGTCAGTCATAGCGTAGCCCTACGGATATTCAGTAATAATAGGGATATTCAGTAATGAAAAAAGAGGCTTATTTATGAAATTAGATTGGGATTTTTTACAGGGGCACAGCACATGTTTACCAAGGCACGTGCCCCAGTGAAGAGTGTCTGGCGATGCACCTGGGTGTGTCTCCTTATCTTGTTCATGTCTGATGAAGGACCGGTGCCCGAAATGCCACTTGTGGTGATATGACTAAGATTTCCAAAAGGAGCAGTGTCTGGTGTGCGGACCTGCTCTTGTATCTTTGTATGTGTTTTTCTGTCCAGCACCAGTATTTATCATTTTGAATGTGCATGCTATTTTTTGAGTCTTCAGTGGCAGGAGCCAATCAGAGGCCATCACATGACCCATATAATGACATGGCAGGTGAAGCAAATAGACAATGAGGAAAGAAGAACAAGTTAATAAAAAACATAGAGTGACATGGGATAAGATACCCAAGAAAAGTATATATAAATATATACACACCTATTTAACCCATACAGTAGGCCACCACATTCTCACTTCAACTTCGTCACATATTGATGGCTTGGTCATGGACTTTCCACATCCACATATGACATGCAAGGTACCCTGGGTGCTTGTTGATGTTCTGGGACACCATGTCAAGTTCTGCCTGTTGCATGCATTGTCTTCTTTCAAGATACACCTGCATTTTCACAGGAAATTTAACGTTTACATACAGTCTCTTTCAAGATAAACTCAGTACGTTGATACAATGCGCACATTGACTATTTTTCTTTCAACAATTAATGCACATGGTTGGGTTTAGGCAAAGAAAACAAGTGGTTAGGTTTCGGAAGAAAGAACAGGGTTTGGCTTTAGAATCTTACAGGAGGTGAACACCGCTCTCTTTGGTGAAAGTTGGCGTTTGTTGGACCCATCCACCACCCCTGCCGCCCGCTCCGCCTTAACTGTCGTCCATGTCCCACTGCATTTCCCCCTGATGCCGACTGGCCATTAAAATATAATGGCAGCCGGTTGCGTATCATGCTGACATTAAAGGACGCCTTTATTTTTTGGTTTCTGAGTCACTGCCCAAGCGTCAGATTTCAGTGACTTCAGAGTGAGACCAGACTCCATAGACTGTGAGAAAAATGGCCAAGCTTGTTGAGAATAATGACAAATCACAAAAAACATGTGAAGTCTGTATTCTCATTGAGACCAGGATACTTTAAAGCATCCAGCTGATGGATCCAAAAAGCTTCCCTTTGATTAAGTTTCTGTATTCTGTCACCCCCTGACCAAAGGTTTAATGTGTTCAGTGCCCTCTGTGCATAATAAGGAATCATTAGCATTATGAAATTCACTAAAATGTCTTGGGGTAATCGTAATTTTTTGTTCTAATGGCATATTTATGCTCTGCAAGGCGATCCCTCAGGCGTCTTTTTGTAAGGCCTTTGTAGAAAAAGCCCTCCGCACAAGTCAGACGGTAAATAACAAACGTTGTTTTGCAATTAACAAAATATTTTAGTTTATAAGTTCTGTTTGTTTTAACAAATGTTTAGTTTGCATAACTTTTTTTTTTTGTCTGCTGGAAGATTTGAATGCATAAGTCTGTCTCTAAGCATGGGGGCGCCTCTGAAGTAAAATTTCTGATTTGGGCTCGAGGGTTTATTCTTGACTTCGCAAACAGTAAAACCAAACCAACAAAAACTGAAAAAAATAAATAAATCTGTAAACACAAGGTTCAACTTACTTTGCTTCGAAAGCCCTTCCACAACACGTGAGCAGTTCAGCCGCTGAGGATGGTCATGCTCTCTGGTTGAAAGCCTCAGTAACAAAACAAATAAGTTATGTTGTGCAGTTGTTTTTTTGTTTTACATTACCCTAAGATTTACATTTGTTGACCTACAATATACAGAATAAATAACAAACTAAATTCAGCACTTACAGAGGCAATCATCTCAACATATGTAAAATAATCATGTTTGATTAATGAATAATGCAGCAGCTACCTTTTTCCGCCACTGCTTTACTCTACTGTGTCTTTCCTAATATACATATGCATTGCTTTTGCTCCCTGTTGCATTTTACTGATGCAGAAATGTCCTGAGTTTATACCACTCTTACTTATGCATTCAAATCATGCATTCATTTATTTGTTTATTTCTTTCTATTTATATCAAGTCAGGATGGCAATCCAGGTTTCAGACTTATGAATCACCACCCGCATTTCTACTTTTGCTGCTCTTGTCAGTGTCTGTGGCCCCAACTGGAGAAGTCAGTAAAAGTTACTATTATGCAAGCCAAAAAGATTGAACAATAATTAATGTGTATAATGGAGTGGTAACAAAATAGCCCTTAAAGGAAATGGCCACTTTAGAATGAAAATACAGACAGTACTTACTGACCCTCATGACAACAAGAAGTCCAGTGTAGTTTTTTAATTCACAAAACTCATTCGGGGTATTGGAGGATAACAGCTAGCCTCGCGTGAGACTAGCTGATGGCCAGTGGTGGTGCTAGTTCTCGAGTCTTGCGCGAGTTGCCATGTAAACACAGCACACCTGCAGAGCAGGCTAACTGACCACAGTGAGAATTGATGCTATAAAAGTGGAGTAAATTACGTCTTTTCAAGTCAATTTTGCATGCTGTGGCTTCAGGGCACTTGGATTACGACGGACGAGCCGTTCTGTCATTTTTGAAATGCATTAGCGGAGTTTTATTACATTTTCAAAATGTGGGTTCCATGCACTTCAAGTGTATGGAAAAAATCGGGCTAGCTGTTATCCTCCGATACCCTGAACGAGTTTTGTGGATTAAAAAACTACACTGGACTTCTTGTTGGCATGAAGGTCAGTAAGTACTGTCTGTATTTTCATTCTAAAGTGGCCATTTCCTTGAAGTGGAAGGGCGGTTTCAAACCTGCCCTGTTTGGTTCAGTTCAATCAAACTCAAGTTAGTTTGCCTCCTAAGTGCAGATCGTATGGGCAGGTGTGGACACAGTAATTGCTCTTGGGTTTGCAGCATAACAACCGGGCCAAGACCTTCTTGAAGAGGTGGTCTCGGTCTGGTTACAAACAAACTCTGGTGCGGTTTGTTTGTGGTGTGTGTGTTCCAACCTGGATCTGAACCAACTGCAGTCACATGACACATTGTTTGGGTTAAACATGAGCATGTTACAGTCCTGGAGGATTATTAATGTGCACCTCCTCCTGTACTGCCTTAATATGCACATTCAGCACATCCAATGCATCAAAACATCGTTTTCTAGTTGGAGCCACGCCTCGTTTTCAAACTGTATGGTTTGACTAAAATGAACAATATAGTCCATGATGAGCAGCGCTAAAATCAACCTGCGTAGTTGTCCCTCCATTGTGACATTAGAAAGTGTCACATTTATCTTGCAGGTGTACTCTTCTTCAACGTTTTGTTTACTTCCTGGATTTTTCCTGCATGGAAATTGTGACCAATCAAGAGCAGCTTTCTCACACAAGGTATTTTATCTGGTTCACTTGTAAATGCTGCCGTGAGAACACGAACCAACTCTAGGCAATTATGCAACTTTCTCACAAAATCAGTCCCTTATTCCAAAGCAAGACAACTCTAGGTCTGAAAGCAGCCTTAGTATCAGCTGAGGCAACAGCTTTTCAACTGAAACCATCATGGCGTTAATAAATGATCTGCATTTTGAACTTTTTTTTTTGCTTCTCATTCAGCCATCACTCACACACGGTTGGAAGCAAACTACCATGCACTGTGCATGACATGCTTAACCATCGAGAGTAATTTGGCCTTCAGTGTTTCAAGGACATTTCAACACAGGGGATTGAACAATGATTGGACAACCCACTCTTACCGCTGAGCCATAAGTGACCCATGGAGCTATTGGAGATACTTTGCCACAGTTTCACACCAACTTCAAACTTCACACTACTGCTGCACTACTTCACACTTGCTCATCAGTGGGCGGCTGTGGCTCAGGAGGTAGAGCGGTCATCGACTAATCAGAGGGCTGGTGGTGCTATCCCTGACCCCTCCAGTCAACATGTCAGAGTGTCCCTCGAAGATACTGAACCCCAAATTGCTAACATTGTGATCGTGTGTGTGTGAATGGTTATTGCTCCTGATGCTCAGGTGGCACCTTGAATGGTAGCCTGTGCGTGGGTGGGTGCTGGCTTTTGTTGCGAAGCGCCTTGAGTGGTCGCTAAGAGTAGAAAAGCATGAGATAAATGCAGTCCATCCATTCACGATTTGCAGCACTGGACCAAGTACATTCAGGGCCCTAGGCAAGCTTCCTGTGGTCACCACCCCCACCACACACACAGACACACACACACACACACAAAACCAGTGGTCATGTTCCAAATGGCTTTGCCCTTTTTATTTTCTCTTATTCTAATGCTCTCCACACACATTCTGCTCCACCATACCCATCAATGCTCTTGCATGTTCTGACTGTGATGATCACTGACTGTTAATAATAGATCTGGATTATTTTTCCCTCATATTCAACACGGTTGGGGGCCTCTCCTTGTCACTTATAGGAAGATCCACCACTAACGATTTCAACCCAGTACCTTTAATCTGGAGGATCGTGCCCCTGAGAGTCACACTGATGACGGTTCAGCCAAGGTGGACCTTTCAGCAGGGATTCTGACTGACAGCCCTCCATTATTATACCATCACAGGGGTTAGCATTTTCCCTCACTTATTTGTAGTACAGCGTAGGAAAATTGTTTATGTTACAGGTGAGACAATGAGGAATAGGAGAGGGTATGACTGTACTGCTCTGGAAAGTGATCAGTCCAGCATTTTTTTGTTACAACAATGGCAAGATGAACAATAACAATACTAGGGCTGCCCCCGACTAAGAGTTTTCCTAGTTGACCAATAGTCGTTATTTAGGGCCATTAGTCAACTAGTCGCCTGCATGTTTATGATATTAACGTAACTATCAAATGATATATTTTGGGGCAGGGCAACACAATGGTTTGAGTTGAAGGTGTGAGAAAGAATAGTATCAGTAACATTGTTAACACTGTGCTATATTACAGAGAAGTACAAAACCATACTAATGAACCTTCATTAATATAGGCCTATATTTTATCTACAAGTGCATGTCACACACTGAGCGAGCCGCCTGTTAATGACGCTGTTGGCAAAGCAGTAATTAAGTGCCTAATGGGCATGTAGCTACTGACATGTTTCAGATGATACGTCATGTTTGTAGTCGACCAATGAAGATGAGTTTACATATCACCTTGGGTTCGTCCTTCACCTTCTCAAAATGATCCCACACTTTGGATTTCCTGCCCAACATGTTATTAACTATTCTGTGGAATAAGCCCTGGAAATTAGGGGCTGCACAAATGCCTCAACTTTAACCGCCTGGAAAACAGCAGGTTGTGTCTGAAGTTGCTAAGCAACCTCAACAAGCATCGTATAGCCTATTTACCTGAAATCCTAACTCAACCTAACATGATCAACTTTTCTGTATTTATCAGACTGAATATTTACACAAGGGAAAGATATCTGTCGCTGTGATTGGTTTGTAACATGACTCCTGTCTGACTGCTGAGTGTGGCCTCTTCCTGTGTCTGTCCTTTCAAATTAAATTCCCACATGGTCCAGTAATATAGGTTTTGATTTATTTTGAAAAGGGGCAGCTCCTAATAGAGTTAATGCTTTCCTTCATCCTTTCTGGGTGACTAATGTTTGGTCGACTAAAAATACAGCATAATTTTACCAAATTAATCCACAAATAATGTGTACTTCAGGTGATGTTGGATTGCAGTGAAAGCTGAACCTGTTTTTCCACTGCGCTGACAGATCGGCTCCAAACTTGACGGTTAAATAAATTCTAATGCTTAACATTACAACTGACACGTAGCACAGAGGGAGTACTGAGTCACACCGTGTTAAAAATAGACGCGAGTTCAAAAGTTTGACATAAAGTTTGATATTATGAGGTGAGGTACGGTGAAATGCAATGCCTGTGTAACATGATGAGACAGACAAGTGAAGTGAGCCTTCAATGGCAGATCAAGGTTGTGCTGAAAAACCCTCGCTAGACTTTATTTGATATAGGAAGGAAGTGGGAATGTGATATTGATGTGACTTGGGAGAAGAATGGGACGTGGTGGCACACAAGAGGCAGACAAACTGAAGTGGACAGATGCTTGTCATATGCCCAAACAGGGAGCACAGCGATTGTAGAGCTGGATGATTTGACATGGCAGATTTTTGTGTATAAAAAGCTTTTAAGATAAGAGTAAAAGCTGAGTGTAATCAGAAGTCTCGCTGTCCTCCACAGAGCTCTCTCTGGTTACTGTGAAGAGGGAGAATCTGAACAAGGGGTGTCCTTACTGGATATTTTTTTATTTTAGATTTTTATCCAGAGAAAAATCAAGGGAATGGTAATGCAGGGGCCAAAGAAAGAAAACAAAAGAAAGAAAAAGAAAATTGCACTTTGCCTGAAGTTCTATCTTTAGTGGTTTTGAAATCTTCAATTTCAAAACATATTTTGGGTTGAAATAATGGAGGTAGTTTATTGGCAGAATACTTTCCTATAATCAGGAGGTTGTTTCTTTAGACAGTTAAGCAATGACACTAACAGAGTCACTTTTTTAACTGTAAGAGCTTAAAGTTCCAGTGTGTAAAATGTAGGGGGATTTAGTGGCATCTGGAGGTGAGGATTGCAGATTATAACCAGCTGAAACAACACATTCTCACTCCGACCTCGTCACATATCGACGTTAGGTCATGGACTTTCCACGTACAGATACAACGTGAAAAATACCCTCGGTGTGTTGGTTGTTGACGTTCTGGAACACATTGCAGGAAATTTACTGTTTACATACAGTCTCTTTCAAAATAAATGCACTATGTTGAATTGACACCACAAATTGATGTTTTATTCCTTCAACAACTAACGCACATGGTTGGGTTTAGGCAACAACAGCACGTGGTTAGGTTTAGGAAAAAAGAGCAGGGTTTGGCCCATCCACCACTGCTCCCACCCGCCCCACTTGGACTTTTTCGTTCTTGTCCAGCCACGTTTCCCCCTATAACAGCAACCGGCTGCGTATAATGCTAATGTTAAAGGACGGCTTTGTTCGTCAGTGTCTGATGCTGAAAGTCACTGCCCAAGCGCCAGATTTTGACAATGTCAGAGTGAGACTAGGTTGACTGAAACGTCACCTGCTTAGAATTCCTTGTGTTCTTTGTTCAGGAGTCTTTTTTTTACCATAATTACTGAATTATCTGCAGAGGTCTTTTCTTCTCAAAAAGAAATGAACCAGGGATTAAAACACTAAATAAAGCAGTTTCACATTAGAAACTGATGTTTGTCATTTGCTGTTCAGCATGTCACAGACGGGCCACTAGCCCAGCACCTGCTTGCTCACCCCTTCTTTGATAACTTAATGTCTTCTCATCTTATTTCTGATCCAGATATTCAGGAGGTTCTACACTAAATAAAGCGGTCTCTCGTCAAAAAAAAAATCAGTTTTTTTTTTATGCTGCTCATCGCAGAGAAAAATGCGAAAATGCAAAATTGTGAATGGTCCTATCTAGTACCAGTGTTTGGTTTGTCCATTCTAGGCTACCGCAGAAACATGACCGTGGATATCATTGCAGGTGATCTCTGTGTCTTCCTGACAACTGACAGCAAGAGGTAAAAATAAAATCCTCATCAATTTTGACCATATAACTCGAGCCCGTACGCAAACATAGGAATATGTTACCATATTATACAATACGTTTAGGCTGACAAATTAATTTATGTACAACATTAAAAGTGGAGAGGAAAAGTGGAAGACACCCCTTTATAGGTGAGGTACCCCCAAAGGTGAACATGGGGGTACAGAAACTGCACACTAGACCTTTAACATTATGCTGGGTTCATAGATGTTCCAAGGAATAAAAGCTGGATGCTGAATGGTGTTACAGTTATTAAACCATTTGGGATCATTTTCATTTAACTCTATTTAAACTAGCAGGTGGTGCAAGTGTTTAAATTGCAGCTCCCTTTTACTATTTGTGGGAGGTGACACTCATATTAACACTCGATCTTCATGTCCTGCAGGTGAGCTGTTGTCATGTCTCAGCCTGCTGATCTAACAATAAAGGAGCAGCTCCCTATACAGAAGAAACCATTGTTAAACATGAACGAGCGGGTTCATGTTCATTGGTTAAGACGGTTCTATAATAACATTTGAAAGGTATGTAGGCATGTTGGGGCATTAGCAGGTGTCTTAACTCATACCTTTGCTCCCTAATCCCTCTTCAGCTCCATTCAGGTTGCCTTACTCAACCTTTATTTCCTGGATTCAGCAGTAAAGCCAAAGCGAGGCATTTGGGTTTACACTACATCCATGTTTTAAATTGATAATACTGCCTCTAGAACTTTGTCTGTGCGTTCTGTGGTGCAACGCTGCTATTTTTCACTGTGTTTAATCTGTATGCGATGACTTTTGCAAAAAACTTTGTTGATGTCAGGAATTAACAAAACGTGAGTGTTATATGACACTAGGCTGGAAACAGGAGCAGTTTTATATGTGTATGTGTGTACATGTGTCCATTTGTGTGTGTGTGAGACAGAGTAAGTGTGAGTTTATATGCAGTACTGTAGTAAAATGCCCAGACTCTTCATCTTCCATGACTTATAGTGTATCAGGCTCAGATCCATTTGGTAACTTCCCAATAGTTGACTCATCACAAAGGCCCCACCAGTGCTCTCTCTTCCACTCTCCCTCTCTCTCTCTCTCCCACACACACACACACACACACACACACACACACACACACACACACATTATCATGAATCAGCTGATGGTTAAAAGCAAAAATTATATTTATGACTGTATACACATCATTCCAAAACTCATTATTCTAAGGCCTGTCTTGGCAGGATTAATATAAGGCCTTGCGGTGTTTGTGTGTGTGTGTGCGCGAGTGTGTGTGTGTGTGTGTGTGTGTGTGTGTGTGTGTGCGTGCGCGCGCGTGTGTGTGTGTGTGTGTCCTGCAGTGTGGAGTTTGTGGACTGATGGAGGCCTGATTGATTTGATAAAAATGAAAGCCATTGATTCTGTCATGAATTTACAGCACCTCATTTACATAATTCAGAAAGCTGAGTTGCATCTTAGTACAGACATTAATGGAAACAGTGCTCCCTGCAGTGCCCCCCTAGCACACACATAAACACACACGCACACACACACCACACTTATATCAACCCAACTGTCAAAATGCACACAAAATAAATGCTTACCAAGCAGTCAGATGCTAACATACACAAATCACATGTGATGCACACTTGACACATTTCAGTGGCTGTTTATGTGTTTAGTAAAGCCGTACAAATAATGCTAGCCATCACTTTTATAGCCTTTCTATATTGTAGATAAATGCATTTCAACAATGGAAAATTACCAGCGTGGTCTCCCTTCCAACTCATCATATACCATCAGTTATTCAGAGGCCTGTGGCATCAGGCATCAACAAACTTTAGCACCTTTAGCAGCGGTATGAGTAGGGGCTCGCTGGGCAGCAGCATTTTTGACACTCTGGACAACTACTATACTGTACAGAGAAAGGAAGTCCCTGTAAAGCAGGAGTAAGGGGAGGGGGGAGGGTCAAACAAACTCCGGACTGCTGTTTGTGTCCCATGTAAAACTAAAAGTCAGTGAACCTACTTTAACCAATATAATGTGCTAGTGTGTGTAGCATGCTATGCTACTGATGTTTGTCAAGTGACATTACGTTAGTAACAAATATGCTTATTTTAAGCCAAACCATGACCTTTTTTTCCTCTTGATGTGCTTTTGTTGCCAGAAAATAAGTTTTTTTTTGTGTTTTGTTTTTCTTAAAAGAGACAGTACACATTTTACCACTGTTGGGTAGTAGCGTCACTACAAGTAGCGGAGTTACGAATTTAACAGCGTTTCTCAATAGCGTGGTGGTAACATCACTACTTTCTGAGTCAAATAGCTTTTCAGTAGCAAAGTTGATTAATTGACCAAGTAGCGTGGCAGAGTCCACAAAAGTTACAAGCTATTTTTCTCAGGTAAAAGTCTGTGCAGTGCAGCGGACTGTTTTTCTGTGGAGGTCTGGATAAAAGTAAGGACAATAAAACTGAGGACAAGCAATGCAACTGACGCCAGGCATGTAGATAAGTGAAGTACTTCTTCATGACATCACATGCTAATCCTGCAGTTTATTCTGGTCGCTGCTTCATTGTTGGCTTCTCTTGGCTACATTACACTTCTTGACACATCTCTCACATGCCCTTAAACTCTATATACTGTAACAACAAGGGCCAAGAAATGAGCTACAGAGACAGAGTACAGTATCAAGAAGCAAGAGAGGAGAGAGTGACACACTGATGTCACATGTTATTTGCAGGACATTTCACGTTCTGATGTCCCAAAAAAGGGGAAGTTTTAATTAAGGTCTGTTATTTTTACCTTTTTTATATTCATGTCTTTTATTTATTATGGTTTTATTGACTAAAAACATATTTTGGAGTTCTGCTTTTGAATTACTTACAGAGTCAGATCACCTCCTGAAAGAGTCCAAGACAGAGAAATGCTTTACGTAAGAAAAGGAGGGAGAAAGGTAGAGAGCAATAGGCCGACTGATGATGTCATATTATTGGAGGACATGTTCAAATGTCACAAAGTCTTCAAAAAAAAAAAAAAAAAAAAGTTTAATTTCTGTTATAATAAACCAATCAACTAAACATTCATTGCCTGTCTGTTCGTTTGGCTGACATTTTTTCTTATTCTTATTTTTAAAAAATAAATAGATAAAAGTAGCTTTGCAAGTAGCGAGCTACTTCTGCCATTTTCTTGTAGTTGAGCTTGCTACATTTCTCTGGGGATAGCTTCAATTTAGTGAATCTTCATTTTGATGTGGAGTAACTAGTAGCTTAGCTCACCACATTTTCCAAGAAGTTTGTCCAACACTGTATTCAAGAAGCATAAACTGTATATTCCCTGTAAAAACAAAAGTTTATTTTGCAAAGACACAATGCATGTTAGGAGCATAAACTGACACATTGTCCCTGAATGCCCAAAACTGATCATGTAGGACACCTAGAGCTTCACAATCTGACACTGAGGGCCACTGACCAAGCTTTCGTATCGTAGCTGCATTTCTTTAACTATAGCTGTAATAAATGAAGAGGAAAGTAAATAGAAATAATTTCACAAAACCAAGAAGAGCATAACAAAGCAACCCACGTCAGCTGTGTTTACCAGGCGTCAAATATCTATAACAGTTAACAAGGGTAATTTCACATTTGTCTCACATCACCACCTGAATGATCAACGTACACACGTTACACACTGGAAGGTAAAAAGTGTGTATTTATTTGTAAATTTGTCTCCAGTGTGAGTATGTGTCGCCATGACACTGAATCTGACTTTGTTTGTCTCGCCGTCACACCTGCAGGTTCTGTCAGGTAGCTTACATAGCAGTGTAATATTAATTATGCCTAAAAACAAACGTATTATAAAAGGATTGCAGCACTTTGCCTACTTTCTCACCCAATAATATCCCATATCTCCACTGAGATATGCTCCACAAATGTTAACCTTTTTGCTGCTCATGCAAAACTAGCAGGTTGGCTTCACTGGGTGTTTGTGACAACAATTTGCTCCATCATTAACGTTTCTGCCTAATTAATTTCCCCATATGGTCAATGCCTATCCGAGTGATGCATTGTACCTAACCCTAATGCATGGTGTGGTTCAAGAGCTTTGTTATTCCAAGACATGTGGGCATGTGTGACATTTGGCAGTGGGACACTCTCCTGTTTTGTGGCGATAGTGTAGCAGTCCTGGAAAGGACCAGTTCATGCCCTGTCTGCCAAAAGAGACACCCTGTCGGTGCCATGTAAGCATTGTTGCTTAGAGAGTAGTAGGTCCTGGGTTTGCAGCTGGGTCTTTGCTATAACATGCAGAGCAGCATGGATGATGCACAAAATCAAACTTGCCTTCAACTGCCTCTTATTTACTAATAATGATTGAACAACAAACTCAAACGTCAGGATAAATGTTGTCATTTTAAGTTTCTGTAAACCACGGACATGTTGAAACTTTCTCTTTTAATTTTCAATTTTATGTTGTGACAACACTCTGGTTAATGTGTGGTTAGATCTGGCACAAAAAACACTTTTTTTGAAGGTTAGGCAAAAACAAATGTTTTGGCTTAGAATATCTGAGTTGGTTGCCACAAATATGGCTGGAAATGTCCCAAACGCTTGTTAAAAGATAGCCGCTATTGTTGGTCTCCAACAGTGTTTGCTGCCTGGCAGCTGTCTCGCCCAGGTCTCCTTCCATCCATCATCCCCTCCATCTCCTGATAAGACACTCAGCTCATACACATGCAATCAGAACTCCTTCACTTTAGAAATGTTGATGCAATATGTATAAAACATAGCAACGACTCCTCCGATCCACACCAACATATCAGGAGAGACAGAAGAATGAAGTAAAGACACCTTGAGATAGTGAGTGAGCGTGTGCAAGGAGTGAATGGCAGGGTGAGAAAGGAACTGACAGCCTGACCATGAAAAGTATTGTCTTGCTGACTGAACTTTCACTAGAGTACCCGTGAATACAACCCACAGGAGCATTTCCCTAAATTAGTGCACCTACAGACAGATGACAGAATAGTTCGTAACATGTGGGTAACATTATAAAATGGTCACAGTCGCACCAAAAACCCATGGTTAGGTTTAGAAAAACATGGTTTGGGGGCGTTGTTGGTCACCAAGATAACATATCTCCGATGTCTCATTCAAACTGGTCAAATATTGTCTCTTGCTCAGTGGGCTTTCACACCTACATATGATGTGCTAGGTAACCTCTGTTGGCCTTCTGGGACACACGGCTCATTAGATGCTAACAATTTTCTTTTTTTAATGAACTTACAATGTCGGTAAAACACCTCATATTTCCCTCATAAGTTTATTTCCTTGTGCAACAAAAGCACATGGTTAGGTTTAGAAAAAAAACACACCATGGTTTGGCTCAACATTCAGGGCGGGCTCCTGGGTGAAAGTCCTGTTAATAATCACTATGGCTATGAGTGGGCGCTGCCTGAGTAAAAATGTCAAATGAGTCATAATTTCAGAAGAAGAAGTAGAAATACTTTCACAAGGGGAAATTCTTTTTTTTACTCTGTTATCATTTACACACAGGCCTGAAATACACACACACGCACATACAGGACCTATTCTATACATGCATTAAATGGAGAGATGTCGGGCACCCCGAGTAGTTGGGGCTTCGGCACCTCGGCAGGCCCCGGAGGCTAACTGGCACCTCTCCAGCTACCATACTTAGTTCCATACTTGGACTTGATCTGGTGACCCTCCTGTTCCCAACCTAAGTCCCTGTGGACTCAGCTACTGCCGCTTCAGCTTGCAAAAATGCCTTATGTGATTGTATTTTGGAGGACAGTCTCAAATGTGTGTTTGCAGAGATGAAGAATGGCAACATTTTATTTTGGTGACTGAACTGGAGCAATCTATTATGATAACATATATATGTATATAAATTTGCTTATGGTAGTTTTACAGTGTGTTATAAAGCCTTTTTAGCTGTTTACACACATGTACAAATCACAGGTCAGTTTGGTGGTTATAAATGTTGAGTGTAAAAGTCAAGTGTAGACCTTAAAAACAGTTTGTAGTAGTTTTGAAACCACTGGATAAAGTTACTAGGTGGATTTTTAGGCAATTGTTTGTCTGACTGTTTCTATGTGTATTTAAAACCAGTAAAGACATGCCATTATATGATTACACTAGTACTTTCCAAACTACAAATTACAACATGACATTACATGATAAGCATAAAACCAAACACATCCACAAACTCACACACACACACATATTCCCCTCTAGTCAAATAAACATCTTGACATAATGCCAAGTCAAACAAATCTACCCCGAGGTGTCTGCTCACGACAGGAAGTATAAAAGGAAAAGACAGAGAGATAACGAGGGAGAGTAAGTTAGAGCTCACCCACCCAGTTGCCACCCAGTCGTTCACAGGCAGCAGAGAGAGAGTGCGTGTGTGTGTGTGTGTGTGTGTGTGTGTGTGTGTGAGAGAGAGAGATAGGGGGAGAGACTGAGTGACAGATGAATGAATGACGCTGTGAAGCCCTCTGTGTTGCTTTAATTGGATTTGAATGGGCTGTCATTGTGTGGAAAAATACTGTAGAGAGAAGAGACTGTTGCACATGTGTGTGCGCACACGTACACAGGCGCACACACGGAGACAACCGCAAACTTGGCAAATCCCAGAGCTCTTGGAACTGAAACAAAATGTATCATTTCAAAAGATTCATATGGACCATGAACATGTGTTAATACGGCTCATTCACTGCAAATCAATGCCGATTTTTTTTTGTCTGTTTTGTGCTGCGAAAGATAAAAAAGCTGCTGTAATACAGACACAAATGAGGCTTCGGTTCGATTGTAATGAATGAAGCTGATATATGAAATGAACTGTACTCTATTCAACTGTTGTAATTCATAATTCTAATTAGCTCCTCAAGAGATATTTGATCTAAGTGAAAGCTATAATCTATTAATGAAAGTCCATTTAATTTATACTCATTACATTCTATGTAAACACGGTAATTATGAGTTACAATCCATTTATTTTATCATTCACATATCCCAAACTTCCAACAGGTAGCAGACACAGACGCCATCCTTTCTGTCTCTGCTGTGACACGTTGGCATTTACATCAACTTGATATGCACTTTCCTATTCAACCGGTGGGAGTGAAGGGACCAGAATGAAATACAATGAGTTGCATGTAAATGAGGTATCACAAGGCAAGCTGTTGATATTTATTTGTGAATTAAGTCATGGCGACAAGAGCCCCCGAAGACTGCATCTATTCTCAGGGCATCGCCAGATAATTTGGCGCTTCCACTAGCATGCAAAGACAGGATTCACTCCTAATCAGTCAATCAAGAGCCGAATAAAATGAACAAATAACAATTACATCAGCAATATGAATGAAGAATGAAGGAATAATGCTTCTGTTTCGGTGGACAATATTTGCAGGTTGTTGTGAAAACATATCTCTCCCCTCCAGCTCGCTATTCAAGCAGGTGAAAGCCCGACCCATTGAGACAGAGTGCAATCAAAAGCTTAATGCAGGGATACTCGACTGGCTTTGCCCGGGGGCCACTTTTGCAAAATGACAGGAGGCTCAGGGGCCAGTTAATAAGCACACGTTAACAGTATCTATCAGATGAAATAAATTATGCAAATCCAGTTGCAGCAGCTTCACAAAGGTCAGGTGTACACAGGGGCGTGTGTAGTATTTTGAGGACATTCGGGACCTCCGTCAGGGGGGCTTTTTTTTTTTTTTAACATAATCCATTTTGATGTTTCTTTTAATGCACTTGAGCACATTAATTACACTCTAAGTGTTTTTTAAAGATTCCCAGTGTGAATTCATTTATTTCCGCAGATGAATCATTCGGCCGACGAGTTTTAAGTCGAGTATCACGGCCCTACTGAAGCTAATTTACCACGTATGACTGCACAAAATACTTCTTGAACAATAGAGCATCAAAACATGTGTCTACTCTGGTAACAGCGAGACAGAAGAGCACTTGGTACCGACTTCCTCTTCAGATACAAACCATTCCCTGATGACTGATGGTGTCTCTTATCACCGTTTGCCTGATGACAACCAATTATATTATCTATTGATCCTGTATTTTGCAAATAATGCCATCTCTCTGTCATCAACAAACGGTGTGAACATCTGAGCAGATAAACACAATACTGTCTTTGACCGGAGTTTAAAGTTCAAGTGCTGAGGATTGTTAACTCCTGATTTATCAACTGAGAACTATATCAAAGACAGAGTCTCTCTTATCCTTGTCAGATTTTGATAAAGTCGTGCTTTGATTCCCTCACAGGATGACACGTGTAATTCCTTCTTTTCTTGCCTTAGCTGTAGAGGCCCCTGTCATACAGCTCATTCAAAAGGCAGCGGCAAGACGGAGGAATGTAGATCATGTGTTCAGTTTCCCATGGGATTCCACAGATTTGGAACACCAGGGTGATTAGATGCTCCAGTTACAATGGCTCAGTCCCAATTTCCATGTAACACACCAAAATCCCACGTGACAATCAGCTGGTAATTTGAGCATACATGTAACCCACATATTTTGGAAGGCTGTGATCACAGGATCATACGCCAACGGGGGTAAAAAAGGAGGTTTAGTTAGGAGGCAGGTTTGAGTGGTGGATAGGTCACAAACACAGACTGTATAAATAATAGACAGAGCTACCGTGACATCACCTTTCATCTTGGTCTCACTCTGAAGTTGTCGAAATCCAGTGCTTGGGCAGTGACTTGTGGCATCAGACAACAAAGAAAAATGCATCCTTTAACGTTAGCATGATACGTGGATGGTTGCAGTTATAGTTTAACGACAAACACTGATTTTCAATCGGGACAGTGGTGTCCATGTCCCATAAGATTATAAAGCCAAACCCTGTTCTTTTGTCCAAAACCTAACTACATGCGTTTGCTGATGAATGCAAAAAAAAAAAAAAAGTCAGTTCATGGTGTTGTACAGACATTGTGCATTTATTTTGAAAGAGACTGTATGTAAAGTGTATTTTAAAAGAAGACAATGCATGTAACAGGCAGCACTTGACACGGCATCCCAGAACATCAACAATAAACGCACCCAGGGTACCTTGCAGGTCATATCTGGATGCGTTCAGCCGTTGCCATCTTTGTTTTTGGAGAAAGAGGTGACCATATTTGGATGAAAGGTTGGAGCTATTGAGGAGAGAGAGGTGTATCTGACTGACAAGGACACTACTGGTAGACAGCCTGTCACTTAAAGCAGCTCACCCTTAAATATGCACAACTCTGGGCCTTAATAAAATGTAAACGAGTTATAAAAAATTCACTCCCTGTACTGTTGTCATGAATGTTGAGATTAGTTAAAGAGATCAAAACACTTTTTTGTCACAGTGTTGTATAGTATAACGAGGCTGTAAACATGTGCTGTAAAGTTGGGATTGCAACATGGGGGTCTGTTTGGATTTACTCTGCTTTGGAGCCAGCCTCAAGCATCCATTCGATGAACTACAGTTTTGGGCACCTCCACTGTACTTCATCTTTTAGCCCCTGAAGTTGCTGCTCGGTCACAAAACACAGGACTTTCACACTCAAGATTAGTGTTCAGAATTGCCATGTTTGTTTTCCGAAATCTAACCACAGTATCTTTACTTGCCCAAATCTAAAGACACACAACAATGTTTCTTAACCTAACCACTGTAATTTTTTGTTAATTACTTAACTGTACATTAAGGACGTAATGTCATTTGTGGGATGCTAATTCGTACCAATATGAATCGTTGTATAAGGGTACGTTGATCAGAACCAAAGGACAGGTAAGATCATTGTTTCAAAAAAAGAAAATACTAATTGTGTTGGTCTGACAAAAAAATTAAAAATAATAAACAAGCTCATACTTCTTGACAACAAGATCCATATGCAAAAATTCCCATCAATGTATCCACATCAATATATCCAAATCCCTCCCCCTAGTTTTTGCAATTTGAAACTAGAAACACTTAATCAATCTTGGTATGATTTACAAAATTATTTTACTCTCATAATATTTTCACTGAAAATGAATTGTTCCATTAAAAAAAACAATAAAAACAGGAATGGTTAGATTAATGCTGGGAGAACGTGTGGCAGCAGGGAGAGGATGTTTTGCCTGTGCAGCACAGTAAATCTCTGGAGGTGCAGCCTTTCAGTGTGAGCAATTTTCATCATGCTCTGTTGTGTTTTGCACAGCTGTTCAACAGGTACGAGACAAGTAATATGATTAGCTGAGAGGTTTATCCCCAGTCGCCACACCCTCCTAATTGTATTCCACTTTAACCAGCCCTTTTGCAAATATAATGCATAAAGTGTGCTTATATATATGAATAAAAATTGCAAGTGTGTGTGTGTTCTTACTGCCACAACATTATTACACTGATTGCTGTGGTCACTGCAACTGATTGATGAAATGGTGCCCATGGAGATTTGAGTCTTTGAGGGTAGATTTCATATTTAGAGGAAAATATAAGCTTAAATACTTAACTTGGGAGAAATGTATTGATGAAATATGTACTGGAAAATGATGCTCGTATACTGTTAAATGCAAGATTAGAAATAACCACCATGGCACTGTATAGTTTGTAACAGTTAAAGCTGTCTGTGAACCTCAGCAATCTAAATACTGTATTCTCTTTGCATGAGAATGGGCAACCAAGGTCAGGTAGCTTGGGGCTAGCACAGTGAAAGAGTTGATGCTAATCACTTTAACATATCAAAATAAATCTGTGTGCTAGAGAGAAACAGAGACAGAGAGAAGGAAAAATGAGGCTCAGAGAGAGGAAACAGACAGAGAATACAGTGTGTGTGTGTGTGTGTCACATTACAATTATGTAAAAGCAGGAAGCTGCTCGCTCGATCATCCCTCATTCAGGAGACGTATCGCCACAGCATCTGAGACAAAAAGATACAGACAGCACCTTCAAAGCAGACAGAGTGAGCAGCAGAAGGGAAAAGAGAGAAACAGCAGGAGAGAAAAAGGAGTGATCGACAGAAAAAAGGAAGAGCAGGAGTGATCCAGACACTGATACAGACACCGTACTACAGTAGACTATAAGAGCCAGGATGAGGGATCAGAGGAGAGAAAGGCAGTCTGGGGGAAATAAAGGAATGAGGTAGTATTGTCTTCTAGAGGATGAAGTCATTTTCTCCAGACACTGTGTTCCTGTTGCTGTTAAGCATCATGGGAAAGAGCTGACACAGTAATGGATCACCACTTGCAAGAAGCAAAAAAAAATGCACTCACACATGTGCACACTTAGACACACACTCTCACACACACAAGAGACAAAAGGTAGGAAGAGCAAGAGCACGATTTAAAAAACTCACACATTCAGTCTGCATCCCACAGGCTCTTGTCTTGCAGCTGCTCCGCCTCTGAAACTGTGTGTGGTAACACTTTTCACAAAATTGTGAGTAGTTAGAGGGATGGGTGCAGAACAAAAGGGCAAGTAATGGTCAGATAATCCTGAAGTAATGAGGGAATATTTAGTATCTGCATAGCATATCATTTAATAGGGCACAAACACCCCTCTCCTCACCTATTGTTCGTCAGTATCTCCCCATCTGTTCTCTAGTACCTCATCATTATCTTTTTGCTTTATTATTATGGAGTAAATGTTGATTGCACATGTTGACTATGGAATAATGACTCCATCAGTGTTTATTGGTTCCCTACAAGCCTTGATTTCTCTGTGCAATTGACCTTTCGCCCCTTTGTGATGGTCCGTCAAGCTGTCGGAGTAAGCATGGAGCCCACACTGTAACTAACTGCACTCCCTGAAGAAATATTATCATATTTTTGGGAAAATGAAACTGCAAGAAGCAGACAGAGGGGTCTACAGTCTGTGTTTATGAAGGATATATCCAGGATGTCAAACTGACTCAGCAGCAACAACAGGTTAAAAAGACAAAGATAGTTAGAAGCTAAAGCCGAACTATAGGCTACAGATCACAGTGTAAAAGTGAACCACCACATCACTGCTGATCGCCACACAAGACAATGAATATAAAGGGAACCTTTGCTGATACTGAACCAGCTGTGTGGCATCGCAGTGTGTGCAGATGAACTGTGTTTGGCTTTGCCCCCGTGCTGCTGCCAGCACCCGGCTCTCCACCACCAGATGGGCAGGGATCTCCAGGGGAAGTTAACCTGCACACAATGCGATGACACAGAGCTGGTTGAATATCAGCAAAGTGTCCCTGCTTCCCTTCACTGGTTCCTGTACAGCAGGGTCGGCCTTTGTTTCACTGTTATAATCATTAAAAAGCAAAAGCAGCATGTGTATACATTCAGTAGGCTATATCTTCAGTAGCTATACCCTACACTTTTCAGGGTTTGATTTTGGTTTTGGAACAGGGAAGAAACGTATATCTTTTTCCAACCTCTCCAGGTAACGAGTATCATTAATACACGACGTGCCCCAGGCACAACATTTAGCTCCAAATCCACAAAACCAGCCTAAAAATGAAGGAAATCTGAAACGACTGCATTAGAGTCAATGGAGCACAGGTGAGCCGGCCCGATGCTACATTATGATCGGCCAGTCTGCATCTGGGGGCGGGACTTAGCAATGGGACAATCCAACCCAGTCACCAGAATTTAACATTTTAGCATTGAACGTTTCCTCAAACCATGGACACGTTAACATTTTCATGGTATTATGTTGCAGATATGTTGAAATTTTATGTTGCAACAATGCTGTGGTTAATGTGTGGCGAGGTTAAGGCACCAAAACCACTTGGTTATGATTAGGAAAAGATCATGTTTGGGTTTAAAATATCCCTGATCCCAGATGTTTTCACTTTAACAAAGTATTAATTATCAGGGCGTAGCTCTAGATTTATTTCCCACTCTTTCCTCAGTAACTACTCACAGTTTTGTGTACCGTATTATAAAGCGTTACCCTGTGTGCACCAGTGTTTGTCAGTAATCAGGTTGTACTTATGAGGTAAATTACTGCTAATGATTCCAGGCTGGATTTCAAACTCTAACATCTGTTGAATTGGATGGATAAGCCAGAGGATTAAATGCAGTAACACATTCAGTTACACACACGTGCACGTGGACACACACACAAAGCATTGGTAAATTTTCCATTTTGTCAGCCAGGAGGAGTTATTGTTGTAGAAGCCGTGCACTGGTTGCAGCTTATCTACCTAGAGGAACTCACCCTGCCAGCATCTCTAAACTGAGCTGATGGAGCTTCAGAGCACCTTAAACCTCTGTGTCATACCCCTGAGGGGCACCCTGAGGTGTACCTGTCAGAGCAGACTTCTACTCCTGTGTACAATGATTCCTGCCACAGCGGACCTCATCTAAGTTGTCTTAAAAGAGGGGATAATGTGTGACCGGGCTCTGTGGCTCAGTGGTTAATGATGTCAGCTCACAGCAAAGCTTTATAGCTCAGCCCTGCTTTCTTTAATGTGACGTTTGCATGTTTCTGTCTTTGTATTCGTTTCCTTTCCACCAATATCCATGTCTGGCGAGTTGAAGATTCAAAATTTGCCCTTAGGTTTAAATTTGTTTTTCTGTTTATGCATTAGCCTGCGATGCATAAGCAAACCATCCAAGGTGTGTTTGTGTCTTCCCCGGGATCGGCTCAAGCACCCTCGTGACCCTGAAAATGAGTAAGCAGGTACGGAAAATGAATTAATGCTGCCTGGTTGTACTGCAGTGTCTCAATGAACTGCTCTGGGCTATTGCTGTTTCTGTTTGCTCCGTGCTGCTGCTGCTGTGCTCGAATGTTTCTGACCTGCATTCATACACACAGCCATTACCAAACATACTGTAACTCTATAAACAACAGCAAATGCTTGAGGGAATATGTGTTTGTACATTTCTCTAAGTTTCTACTTGTTCCATTAGATAATGTGAGCTGATAAAAGCACCACGCAGTGTAAAGGCTTCCTTCCTCCGTCTCTGTTGTGGAAGATGCACAGCTTTGTGCACACGTACAGTATATGCACAGTTTTTGATCAAGTTTAGTTATCTTTAAAATTTACATTTATTAAACTGATGTTAATCTTTTTTGTTGTGGATACAAAGATGCTTGTGGAATGATGTAGACTGTGGCTATAAGCCTGCCATTGGCCAAATATCTTGGCCGGTATGCTCTCTCCCTTCTGCAATCTTCCTTTGCTACAGGAGCAATAACAACCTCCAAGCTAGCAACCTGCCCGCTAAAAATGTTTTGATTTTGAGTTTTCATGAAGATTTGGACCACGTGATCAGGCATGCCTGCTTTGTTCTTTCGGCGAATTGTTCAGCTCATTTCAGACCAAAGATTACTACTACTACTTGCAATTTATCGCTCTGCAAGTGGCAGAAACTTTTTGGTTTAAAAGAGCGAGGCGGCCTGTTGATGACTTGTGGGAGGAGCTGTTGATGATGACACACTTGCGACCCACTGGCGGTGGATAAACAGGAAACAGCTGAGAGCAGGAATTAGCAAGCAGCTAGTAGCAAGAGGGAAACGCACACATGACAGACACTGTAAAGATGAGCAACTGGGGAGACAAAGAATTGCGCGCCCTCCTTGTCCTCACAAACGAAGAGGCCATTAACCGTCAGATGACGGGGACGATGAAGGATGGGCCGACTTACAAGAGAATCGCCCAAGGACTGATCAGCCGCGGCTTCCCTCCCACGTCACTGTTTTTGCCAATGCTGAAAAAAAAACTGATTGGGCTTTCCTGCCAATTTGCACAATTCCTGTTTAAAAAGGGCTACTGGATCAGGAAAGTGATAGTGAGATACTGCATTTGTGCATTTGTAGTAGTGATGACATGGCAAAAAACATAAACAAAATGAGCATCAGATGGACTGTATTTATAATAAATACGCCACGATAATATAAATGACCAGCACCAATTAATCAGTCACTGAGAATGTGTGTGTGTGTGTGGGGGGGCGGGGGGGGCAAGCACCAGGAGGCAAACACGCTGTCTGTAGTCACTTTTACTTGACCAATGGACTTCACTACAAGAGGACTGCCTGAAGAAGCAGGTTACTTGCTTTATGTTCTAAGACCAGCCACAGGCAATCTGACCAGCCGAGTTGCAGGTGACACCACTAGCCAGCTTGAGCTGAGGTCAGACCAGGCAGCTCACACCGCTGCAACTATTCTGTGCAATGTTCTAAAACGGTATTGTCTCCTCATGAATCTTTAGTCTGAGCTGGGCTTTACAAAGGATCTACAACAAATAAAACAGCCTGTGAACACACAGTGGAAAAGCCAAGAATTTGCTTTCCTCCTCCTGAAAGGTCTGCCCGGTTTCCACGTGCTAACACAGCAGCACCGCTACTGTCAAACACTGAGCCATTAGATTTCCCAACAAACTCACAAGGATTATGAACCAGCTCAGATCTGTCATTAGTATCCTCACGGTTAGCCCTGTCACTGTGTGTTTGCCCTCCAGAACTATTTTGCAAGGATACTGTCGCTGCATCTCGGGCTTAGCGCCACCCAGGATGACTGTGATTGGCTAAGAGAAACACAAACAAGCCAGAGCATTTTGTTTCCCCTGTAGCAGACTGGTAATATGGTAATTCCAGACCTTTCTCCAGTGCTGACACAGCACTGTGGAGATAGTTTGCTTATCCTTAAAAAGTCTTTGAAATATATTCAGTTCAAATGTACAAATATTTAACCTCTCAGCTGTGAATAAACATTTATGTACACAACTTAAATCAATCAACGCTTTTCTTAAGCATGGGAGCACAAATGCATAAGGTTTCTTCTGTCGTGACTCATCTAGATTAAAAAGATGGCAGAGGCTTTTGTTGTGACTGATGAACAGAATGAAAATGAGCCAAGAAGAGCGTCTGTAGATGGGGCATCTTTGTTATTGTGCATGTTGTGAAGTCTTAATGCTTGTTTTAGAGTGTTTTTTTTATAGCTTTGCTTCATATAACTGTTACCTAACCAACACAAAGGGTGACTGACACATAATGTGCGACTGTCTCAAGGCAACCCAGCAGGGCATCCTTGAATACACACCAGCATTGCCAGCTGAGTAACTATGGTGCTGGTTCTGGTGACTTTAGCGACTTTATTTTGCAAACAAGCCGAGTGATAAACCTCTTGAATTCTTGGGCAGACATCAGCTATCCTTGAGGAGAGTTGCTAATACAGCTCGGTGAATCTGCTCGCTGTAGCTGTGTCTCTGGGGTGACAGCAGCGTTCACTGAGTGGGAGAGAGGAGCAGCAACGAACACTCAACCGCACAGCAGCCAGACTGAAACAGGTAACTGACAGCTCAGTATCCCCAGCAGTGTGTGAAAACAGCATGCTTTACTTGTTCTGGTCACTCAGTGAGGCTCATCAGTGGGTGGTTATGTGTCAAGTCTTATTTTTGAGTCGATAATATTATCCACTTTACAAATGTATTTCGAATCACTTTTCAATTTTGTAGTGAACAATGATACAAATATATTTGTATTATACATTATTTATATATGAATAATATCAATCTTTTTAATAATGAATATTTTGAGATATTTCTACTCATTCTATATTGGCTTTCACACCACTATGTAAACAGCTGGTGTATCTACTTGTGATGCATGTTTTGGACACTCACTCACATCTCAAGGTCCAGATTGTAGGATTTAGGGGGCTGTACTGGCAGAAATGGAATATAGCTTAATAAGTATATTTTCTTAAGTGAATTCACCTGAAAATAAGAATTGTCATGTCTTCATTTTCTCAGAATGAGCCGTTTACATCTACATAGGGAGCAGGTCCTTGTTGACAGTTGCATTTTGCACCGCCATGTTTGTTCAATAGTCCAGAACAGACAAGCCAAAGACTGGCTCTGGATAGGTCGCGTTTTCACGTCGGCCACCACAGTTAGCAGCCCCTCAGCGATAAGCCTAACAGCATCGGAAAGACACTCATTTTCACATTACAGCTCTGCGGCTGGCAGGAAGGCGCTGCAGCCAGTGGTTAAAGCTGCTCAAAAAATAACCAGCAGCAGCCTCCCCTCCTTGGAGGACATTTATGTCAGCAGGTGCAGAAGCAGAGCGTCGTGTATCATGATGGACTCCACCCACCCGGGACAGGAAGTGCTCATCCCACTCCCCTCAGGCAGAAGGCTGCACTCTCTTCCCAGAGGCTGTGAAGCTCACGAACGCGCTGGCTTAAAGTCTGTCGCCTGCATTTTGTACTGCTGCAACTGTGTGCTGCTATTGATGCACTATTACGCACTTTAACATGCAGCTTGTTTTTTTAACTTTGTGTTGGATTTATTGAAGGCTTTTAGGTTATTTACATATTTCTCAGGTCTATCTTAAATGTTATTTATTCTGTATGCTGCTGGACCTGGTTACATTTTGTCCACTCATGTTTTTTAACGTGTTTGAATGACAATAAACTGAACCTTGAACCTTGACCATAAAACTTTATGCAGTGTTGTAACTTTTAATCCAGTTAAATTTAAAACAGACAAAACAGAGCATTTACCTTGAACAGTGGGTCAGTGTCCCCATACAGTACTCATGGTCCCTAAAGTCTCCAAAAGTAGATCAGGAGCCAGAGCCTTCAGCTATCAGGCTCCTCTCCTGTGGAATCATCTTCCTGTTGCGGTCCGGGAGGCAGACACCGTCTCCACATTTAAGACTAGACTTAAGACTTTCCTCTTTGATAAAGCTTATAGTTAGGGCTGGCTCAGGCTTGCCTTGTACCAGCCCCTAGTTAGGCTGACTTCGGCCTAGTCTGTCGGGGGACCTGCTACAATACACCGGGCACCTTCTCTCCTTCTTCACTTTTTTCCCCCCGTTAAAGTACTTTATTTCTTTAGCGTGTCTTTAGCAGATATATAAGCAAAAATAGAATATAATGTAATAAATCTGTTTTCTTTAGTGTAAAAGCACCTGAAAATAAGAAATGTGTTTTTGCTACCTTAGGATGAGCCTTTAATATCAACACGGTGAGCAGGTCCTCGTCCACTGAGCCCGCATTGGTGCACTGCCATGTTTCTACAGTAGCCCAGAACTGACAAACTAAACACTGGCTCTAGATAGGACCTTTTATGTTTTTACATCAGCCACTGCAGTTAGAAGCCCCAAGACGATGAGCAGCGTTGGAAAAACACTGATTTTTAAACATGACCCTGAGTTTAAATTGCCAGGTCCTTTTGTTTTTAAGAGGAATAGACCTCTAGGGACAATTCATCTCCCGGTTAAAACCTCCTGAACATCTGGATGTTGTCAGGGGAAAAAAAGGTGAGCACACATTAGGAGGCTCTGGGCTAGCAAACCATCTGTGATGATGTGAGCAGCATCAGAGAAACACTGATTTGTAAAATGAAACAGCTTTACTCAGCGTTTTTACTGGTTTAAATCACCAGGTCGGTTTGTTTTGGAGAGGGAGACACCTCTGTGGATAACTTGGCTCCCAGTTAAAACCTCCTACACAATGAACTGTGAAGGGATCCTTACCGGGAGTTCACACTTGGCACATAGGAGAAGCTACAGCTGGTTGTGATCTGCAGTCCTCAACGCCAAATGCCACTAAATCCTGCTCTAAATGCTCCTTTATCCTGTAAACACAACACTTGTATCATCTCCAATTGCACTGATGTCCATTCACTTATTTCTGTCCTCAACACATTCTGTATTACACATAGTTCATATTGTTCTGTGGAACATTTTGTCAACAGCGGCAGTAAGCCAACATCCCCATGGGGATGTTTATAGGCTCAACTAATTTCCAAATAAATGAATCTGATATAACATTTTATGGATTTTACTTTAAAGAATCATCTATACACGTTCCAAACATATTAGCCATTCAGTGTGTAATGACCTCTGGTTCCACAGCATCCACAGACAAAGTAAAATGGTTTTATTGGCATCTATAAATTAGGATGCTTTCTGGTACAAGGGGATGCAAATAAAAATGCACATTGGTACTACTTACACACAGATAGAGAAACAGATGGACAGATTGATGACGGACAATCAGGCGGATTGGACTATCTGATAAATTAACAACAAGATTGATAACTAAAGAGACAGACAGAAAGCGAGGGCAGAGAGAGACTGGCATGCTGTGGGGACAAACAGATGGACAGACAGTTTGAACAGACAGACAGATAGACAGATGGTGCTTCTATTAGGAAAAGCGAGCTTTGATGAGATGGACAAACAGACTAGCAGACTAGCAGACAGACAGAAACTCTACTGGGATTCGCTAAATGGGCAGACAGGAAAATGAACAGGCTTGACATTCTGATGTAGAAATGGGGCTGTGATGCCCGGGGCCAGGTGAAGAGAGGACGCCGTATCTCTGAAGACCATCGACATGAGGAAGGACTCAACTTTAAAGTGTGTATGCAGACGTGTGTGCTCGCTCACGCAGCAGTGTGTGCATTTGTGTGTGTGTGTGCGTGCATGCCTAATACTGCTCCGGCCATTAACCGAGGTACCAGATAAAAGTAGTGAACATGCTGCCAAAACAAGGTGCTAAAAGACTAAAAATACTAATGGCAAAGGATTGGAAAGTCATCCACATGCACAACAACAAAGTCAGCGTGCACACAAGCACATCCACACACACACACACACACACACACACACCAGGGCAGAAGGACAACAGGGACATCTGTTCCACTGTTTTATCTCCTTTCTAGCAGAATGTTCTAAAGGTGCATATTGATGTATGAAGAGAGCAACAGCTAACCTTATTTTAAAAAATGTTGAACTCTAAAAATGCTACCTTACACTCCCTTAAGCCCACTGTGAATGACAAGTTTTATTCATTTAGTTAATCAAAGCCACACACACGAGTACAGTATGAAATAGGTAAGGTAAGCAATAACAGGGGGCAGCAGGGAGGGGGGATGCATTTGCTGCTCAGCATAAAGTATTTTGGGGTTTTTTCCACTTTGCTAAATTTTGAAGCGTATAGTTTTGAGGCCTGTTCCTATTAAGCAAAAGCATAAACATCCATTTGAAGGCTTAATAGGGAGTCGTGGAACTATTGCTCGTGTGGTGTGTGTGTGTGTGTGTATGTGTGCGCCGAGTCCCCCACAGGCCCTTAAGTGGTGTGTATTTATAGAGAGTGTGTCTCTCTGAGGCCCAGAGGCTGGTTATATGAGCCCCTTCTAATGGCTAGGAGGAGAGGAAACATCCACAGTCATGTTCCCACAAAACAGACACACATGCATGCACGCATACGGGCATGCACACACATACACGGGCATTAGATAAGGCAGTCAGACATGCTGTTGTTCTGTCCTCTCTTGGATAAACTCTGGCCTCTGAGGGCAACACTCTGACCTTTTTTTACATGAGTATAAACGATGCAAACAGGAAAGGTCCATACTTTCAGAAACTGCATCTGCAGCACACTGCAGTGCTGATAAGGTGGAGAATTTAATTCAATCTTATAATTTAATCTCATACAGTCTTCCCGTATAGCTGGTGGTGGAGCGTAAGTGGCTTTGGGCAGCAAGAGTGCAGAGATCTGGGCTCACTTCAAATTGAAAGTCCCGTGTGCACCACTTTATTTCACCCCTCTTCCTGTTTTCTGTGGCCTGCAAAGACAGGTGTTGCCGGCTCCTCTTGTCCTTCAGCTGCACCCAGGATACATACAGTAAATGAGGTAAATGAAGAAAGAGAAGGGCCATATGGCTTTGTTTGGATCTGTACACAGGCCAGCCAGAGAAGGTGCACGTGTGCGCGTGTTTGTGTGTGTGTTTGATCTGTACGCAGGCCAGGCAGCGCTGAAACAGCAGCAATTTAACTGATGCTCCCGCCATATGGTTAGAGTGATAGCATTAGAGAACCTGCTCTGAACCTGAAAAAGAGACAGAGGGAGGAAGAGGGGGTAGGGTGGACCAGAGCTAGAGGCCAGGATTTGTAGAGCAGCCCCATAATGGTACACTGGTATGCAAATCATGCACACATACAAACACGAGTGCATGAGAACGCACACACACACGCTAATGTCCCGACAAGTGCGCAGGCACGTAAATGCAAATGAATGTGTGTGATCATCACATTGACCAAAGTTTGCTTGCAGGGAAATACTCCCCAGGCTTGTGCACAGGTGTGTGTATGTGTGTGCGCACGTGCACGTGCACACACACACACACACACACACACAGATGCATAAACATAAGCACAGAGTGATCCTGTGTGTTTCAGCAATCTGGGTGATTTATGCGTTGAATACTGCAGTGTTTTAGGTGGGATCTCAGGGAATTCACAGCCATATGTCCTCATTTTCCTCCCTCCCTGTCTTACACACACACACACACACACACACACACACACACACACACACACACACACACACACTTAAATACATGCCCATACACACACAAACTGTATCACACTCATGTACACAGGCGCACACTATTTTCAGCTTAAAGGGCAAGGGCAAAAGAAGAGTGTGTGCAGGTTGGAGAGTGGGAAGTAGGGGGGATAAGGGCTATAAGGCAGACAGTCTGAATTTTCTGCTCCAGTTTGAGAAAAATTCTTGGCTCCTGCTTTGGGAGTAAACGGACAAGTAGGATGAAAGGACGGAAAGGTCACAGGGACGCTGGTGTAAAGATGCCAAACTGGTGCTGGTGGCTAATATTACCCTGTATTTTGTTCTTAAAGCATGCCCCAGCGCGGTGATCATGATGATAGGGTGTTATGGGAATTGCACTGACTGTGTCCAGCTCTGGCTGGTGCATCACCGCCTGTGCCAGCCAAATGATAAACAAATGTCCTTTACTTAGAGAACCACAGGTCTGAGCTGGTCAAATCAATTGCTATGAATTCCATCAGGATACACGACTGTACAATTAAACAGTTCCTTTAATATCAGACCAGGTATGAATAAAGTGACAAAAATTCACTGTTGAGAGTCTACAAATGTTTTATGATACAAATTGGATAAAAGATAGAGTGAAAGAAAGATCATGAGTTAATATAAGAATATCGTAAAAAAAAAAATAATGAATGAAGAATTCAAAATACATCAAGGTCATTTAAAAGTCACAAAACACTGGAAGACTCGAGATGAAGCACTGCTAAGTAAATATAGAGCTTGACGATTTATTTTTTCATCAGCGCAATGTTTGTCTCTCAAACAAAAAGAGCAAACAGACTATAGAGTGTATGAATAGTGTGTAATTATCTAATAATTATTTTTTTATGTTGGAGTAAATTAAATTGGTAAAATGTGTAAGAATTAGGGAGATTTAGTGGCATCAAGCAGTGAGGATTGAATGTTAATGTCTAGTCTTTGGTTTGTCTCTTCTGGGCTACTGTAGAAACATGACGGTGCAGCATGGTGGACTCCGTGGACGAGGACCCGCTCAGTATGTAGATATAAGCTGCAGTTCAACTGTAACCGGACCGAGACCACCTCTTCAAGGAGGTTGTTTTGTTTTGTGCCACATCTGAGTGTGATTGCTGTGTTCACACCTGCCCAAACAAACTGCACTTAAGGTGAGACACTACAGGTGAATAGAGTAAAATTTTAAAATAATAGATATCATCATGAAACCTCCTCAGTTGATCAATCAGGCATTATCTCATTAAATATGCATATATTTTAGGAAGATAGATCTGAACATCTGATGAAGCCAGGTGCAAAATTCTTTTTTCATTACAGGGGGATTGAAGGATATCTACTTTCATTACCTCGAAAATCAAAATATACTGTCCATAGCCTTAAAAAAATAAATTTTCACCATATTTTTGGGAATAAAATGTCACATAAATCAGGCTAGGAATGATTTATTAACAAATCTCTTCAGAAAATACTGGAAAGTTTGGTGTACATGGGTGCTACAGAGGCTGAGATGTACGACTTAGGGTGTATGACAAAAAAAAAAATCATTTTGAGAAAACGGCATTCAAAGATTTAGATAATAACATAATACAAGTAGACAAAATGTAATAAAATAAACATCTAAATGTATAATTTGAATGTTTTCTTTATAGCAGTTTGAAAGAATACATATTCAAGGAGTAAACTAGCCCATGTCTGCCATGTCTCATCTTAGGGGGCAAACTAACTTGAGTTCGATTGAACCGAACCAAACAGAGCAGGTGTGAAAGCACCCTAAGTAATGAATTTAGAATTAATGAATTGTGTGGCAAGTGCACATGTGATTACTCTATTAACATATGTGAATGATGTCAATATGCTCACTTAAATGACCTGAAATGTGCAATCATTAGCTAGTGAGCATGCTAAAGTCCACATGTGCTCTTTGTTTCATGCTAACATGCTCAGCCGGCCCTCCACAGTGCAATGGAACAAAGGGGCAATGGCATCTTAGCTTAGCCACACAACTAGAACTACAAATTCATTGTGCTGGCAGGATGAAATAAATAATAGACCTGCAGCAACTGGAGTGTGTTTGGCCAGGGGTTAGCAGCGTGACAGTTCCAACACAACTTATTATTTTATATCAGCTCCAGCTCTTGAGTCCATTAGTGCCAGCTTCCACCTGCAGATAACACAGCTGCCCAAAACTAGAATTATGAATTAGAATGTCAAGAGCGGGGAAAGTGGGATGAAACATCTGTGGAAAAAAAAAAAACAGAAATTCTGCCATGCAGTGATATGGAGAGCCGGAAGTGTAAATAAAGAGCAGTCTCCTCACATGAGTCAAGCCACTTTTCAAATACACTGACCATCCTAGTAAGTCAGAGACGGTGTAGGTTGAGTGTGTGTGTGCATCAAGGTGTTTCAGAGGGTGTAAGTCACCTTGACTGTGTGTCTACAACCCAACCATGATTTTCATTCCTTTGGCAGAGAGTCAGGATCAACTCTCACAGGAAAAAGAGCCTCGACTTTCGGAGCTGTAGGCATCTTCATCTGAATTTCCAAGTGTTCGCGAGGCTACACGATGTCAGATTATGTTGTTTGTGTGTCCTCGATTGAGCAAGATGGATTAGCCCCCAGTTTAACCCATCCTGGTGAAAACACGTCCTGACAGCGAGGCTCCCTGAGAGAGACGCAGAGAGGAAGAGATCCGAGGTTGAATTCTATTATTGAAACTGTACCCCGTATTAATATTGAAATATCTACATTCTGAGAGCCATCATCCTCCATCTCCCTCTCTTGTTCTCTCTCTCCATCTTTGTCGCCCTCCCCCTTTTCACCTCCTGGTTTCTCAAAGGAGAACTGACAGACTTGGAGTGCAGACTGGGGCAGACAGAAAAGCATTTAGTCAGAAGAGGGGGTGACAGGGAGAGGGGGAAAGACGAAGAGTGAGGAAAAACTAGAAGGGACAGAAACGAAAAGGAGACGAAAGGGGAGACTGAGAGAGGAAGAAAGGGGAGAAAATCGCAAAATTGTTTCTGCTCATCCATCTCAGTGCGTTCCACTCTTCCTCAATCGCTTTCGCTCCTCCCTGCCTCCATCCCTTTCTTCTTGCCTTCCTTCTGAAGTCTGAAATCTCTAAGGAAGCTCGCTCGTAAGGCCTAATTTATTTACCACCGCCACCCCAGCTGTATTGCTTCGTCATTAATTTACCAATGTCATATTTGCACTAACAGTTGGACACAAGCCCATGCCAGGCTGCAGCTACATACATGCAGTGAATCTCATCCATAAACATGCACTCTATTATTACTATTCCCCGCAGAGTTAAACCACTTGGTATGAACCACTAATGAGCCCCGATCTGACCTATATATTTAAATCATAGATGTAGTCTGCTATCAGCTGTTTCGGCCATTATCATGAATTTGCCTCATTTGCTGTTACATACCACTACATGGGACTAATGTGTTTCTTCCATTTGTTTTACAACTAAGAGGGACCACTTTTCATGAATGTGAAAAAGGAAAATAAGCCTTGCTGAGCCTCGTTTGCATTCTAAGAATTTTAACAAATGTATGCACCAGAAACACACACACACACACACACACAGCGCCGAGGTGTATAAATTAATCACTGTGATGATCACGGAGACCATGCTTTGTAATTATACATGTAGGGGAGACAGAGACCCTGTGTGTGTGTGTGTGTGTGTGTGTGTGTGTGTGTGTGTGTGTGTGTGTGTGTGTGTGTGTGTGTGAGTGCAGGGAGAGGAAGAAAAGGGGGAAAGAAAAGGTACATGTGTGTCTAAGTGTGCAGTTTTCCAAATCTTCACAGCTCACTTGCCCGCTAAATATTCAGGCTAGTATTACATTGATTTTGCATCACTGGAATAACTAAGTACATTCCAATTCATTAAGACTCACATCAAACACATACATCCATGATGAAAGAAGATATTAAAAAGTTGATGGAAAGCTTTCAATAATACAATCGCGTAATGAAGCAATAATTCTCAAAGCTGGGAGGGTTTTCCACAAAATGTCAAAAGAACTTAATTTATTAGCCCATAACCATGCAAAGTTCATTTCAGGCTCCTAAAAAAAATCATTTAATTTGCCTTGTTTTTAGAGACGCAGTGGAGGAATGTTCAGGCTACATGCATTTATAGGGCATCATGCAGGGGGGAGGGAAGGAGATGGTTTCACTGGGCTCAGATTAATGAGATGAAACAGTAAGAGCTTGCTGGATTTGAACCTTTGTGCATGCACAATGTGCATGTGTGTAACATAAGATCTGCCCTGTGGACACTTTAATGTAATCTCATCCTCTGCGAGGCGCAATGAAGATGTGAAGGTATCAATGTTTTAAGTATCCGTCTGTGCTGTGCTGCACAAAATTTATCAACTGGAAAAGAGATCTTTACATCTCTTTCAGACTGCAGACTGACAGGGGTTAAAGCTGCATTTGCACTTGATGTGACAGGGTCAATGCATGTTGTCCGACCAGGCTCCGAGACCAACCTTCTTCCTGACTGCTGATGAACGTGAGTCGAATGCTGCTCTGCGCTGCTTTTTTTTTTTCTAGATGTTATTCATGTTTAAATGACGTTTTCATAGCGATCTCAATGGTCTAATAAAAGTGTGAGATTAAGTGAGTAAGAGAGAGCACAAGTATTGGACCAAGACAGAGTGAGCTGAAGATTAAATTTATTATCAATTTGTGTGAAATAATTCTATGTAATTCAGAGGTTTAGCAGCAAGGGGTTTAAGGGTGCAGTTGGAGACTCTTCTGTGACAGCGGCCTCTTATGAATGGGTCATAACGAGTGGGTTTCATGTATGAAAGGGGTTAGAAAGATTAATTAGAGATGAATTACACTGACAAAGAAACTAACAAACGTACACACCTATCAACCAGCATCACCTTTACAAATTAATCTGAAAAACCCTGGATTATGTTAAAGGACAATGGGCCTCATTCACCAGCCGTTCCTAAAAAGAAATGTCTACTTAAAACCCACTCATGCAGTTTTCATGAAGATTCTGACAATTGACCTTTCGCTAACCCCCGCCCCTTTGTGATGTTCCAACAAGCTGTCGGAGTAAGCATGGAGCCCACACTGTAGCTAACTGCACTCCCTGAAGAAATATCATCATATATTTGGGAAAATGAAACAGTGATTCCAGAGAGAAGCAGACAGAGGGGTCTACAGTCTGTGTTTGAAGGATATATCCAGGATGTCAAACTGACTCAGCAGCAACAACAGGTTAAAAAGACAAAGATAGTTAGAAGCTAAAGCCGAACTATAGGCTACAGATCACAGTGTAAAAGTGAACCACCACATCACTGCTGATCGCCACACAAGACGATGAATATAAAGGGAAACTTTGCTGATATTGAACCAGCTGTGTGGCATCACAGTGTGTGCAGATGAATGGTGTTTGGCTTTGCCCCTGTGCTGCTGCCAGGACCCGGACCTCCACCACCAGGCAGGCGGGCAGGGATCTCCAGGTAAAGTCAAACAACTTTTATTTGCACACACTTTGATGACACACAGCTGGTTGAATATCAGCAAAGTTTCCCTGCTTCCCTTCACTGGTTCCTGTACAGCAGGGTCGGTCTTTTTCCACTGTTATAATCATTAAAAGCAAAAGCAGCATGTGTATACATTCAGTAGGCTATATCTTCAGTAGCTAGCTAGCTAACCCTACACTTTTCAGGGTCTGATTTTGGTTTTGGAACAGGGAAGAAACGTATCTTTTTCCAACCTCTCCAGGTAACGAGTATCATTAATACATGACGTGCCCCAGGCACAACATTTAGCTCCAAATCCACAAAACCAGCCTGAAAATGAAGGAAATCTGAAACGACTGCATTAGAGTCAATGGAGCACAGCTGTGTTGCTGTCGGACCCTGGTCTGAGCCAGCTTGATTATCTGTTATGATTGGCCAGTCTGTGTCAAGGGGTTGGACTTAGGGAAGGGTCGATTACCACTATTTTCTTATTGAGGATGTGTTCTTAGGTAACAACAGAAACTACGCTCAAGAGCACTCTCACTGATCCAAACACGAGTTTAGGTGACAAAATACAAGTCATTTTCTTTTGTTGCCTGCAGTCAGTGATTACATGCACAATATATAGAACATAATGAATTCAGTGGAGGAGACATCACTCTGCTCTGTGTCACTACACTTTTTATTCTCGTCTCGTCTGATATTTAGTTGTCAAGATACCTTAAGCTATAATAGAACAGTATTGCTTTTGCTCATTACATTATTTATATTCTATTATCACATCACTTACATTATTACATTTACTTCACTTTTATGACTGTACAGCTGGGACCAGTGGAATTTATGAACAAATGCTTGCACTCCTTTATATATAGTAAGGAAGGAAAGTGGCTCCGAGCGCACGTCGTTTGAAAGAGAGGGAAATGTGTGTGAGAGAGCAAAATGGGAAGGGTTAAATATTTTATTATTTTTACTATCCCCTGCAGTGAAGACCCATCTATTACTGCAGTTTCCAGTGTGTGTGTGTGTGTGTGTGTGTGTGTGTTTAAGAGGATGCGTATGTACCTGCATGTCTACGTTTGTCTATTAAATCTTTAAGGGAAAAAATAAATAAATAAAAAATAAAACCTGGAAATGGTGAAAGATGAAAAGGACCAGCAGCAGGGGCCCAGTGGTCTCATTTCTATTTGCATGCACAAAATGAGCCCGAAAAGAGACGTAGGCCATTTCCCACGCAAAAGTTGTGATCTAAAAAGAGACTTAATGGGAGAAACTTGGACCCATGCTTACGAACATTTTGGAGATGGAAAATTGGTGATGCAGATGTTGAAGTGGAAGCCTGATTGGGAGCTTGATTCAGGGAGCCACAAAACAAAAGTGCACACAATATGACTTTTTTTTAGGACAGATTATACGCTGACTTTTATGACGACATATCATACCATGATGCCAATCATGTGGCAATAACTCAGTGCATTTAGGCACGTAGACATGGTCAATACAACCTGCTGAAGTTCAAACTGAGCATCAGAATGGGGATGAAAAGTGATTTAAGTGACTTTGAACGTGGCATGGTTGTTGGTGCCAGATGGACTGCTCTGATTATTTCAGAAACTGCTGATCTGCTGGGATTTTCACACACAACCATCTCTAGGGTTTACAGAGGATGGTCTGAGAAAGAGAAAGAGCGTCAGTTCTCTGGGTGAAAATGCCTTCTTGATGCCAGAGGTCAGAGGAGAATGGCCAGGCTGGTTCAAGATGATAGAAAGGCAACAGTAACTCAAATAACTATTTGTTACAACCAAGGTCTGCAGAAGACCATCTCTGAACCAACAACACGTTGAACCTTGAAGCAGATGGGCTACAGCAGCAGAAGACCACACCAGGTGCCACTCCTGTCAGCCAACAACAGGAAACTGAGGCTACAGTTCACACAGGCTCACCAAAACTGGACAATAGACGATTGGGCAAATGTTACCTGGTCTGATGAGTCTGGATTTCTGCTGCCACATTCAGATGGTAGAGTCAGAATTTGGTGTAAACAACATGAAAGCATGGATCCATCCTGCCTTGTATCAACGGTTCAGGCTGGTGGTGGTGGTGTAATGGTGTGGGGGATATTTTCTTGGCACATTTTGGGCCCCTTAGTACCAACTGAGCATGGTTTAAACACCACAGCCTGCCGGAGTATTGTTGCTGACCGTGTCCATCCCTTTATGACCACAGTGTACCCATCTTCTGATGGCTACTTCCAGCAGGATAACGCACCATGTCACAAAGCTCACATCATCTCAAACTGGTTTCTTGAACATGACAATGAGCTCACTGTGCTCCAATGGCCTCCACAGTCACCAGATCTCAATCCAATAGAGCACCTTTGGGATGTGGTGGAACAGGAGATTCACATCATGGATGTGCAGCCAACAAATCGGCAGCAACTGTGTGATGCTATCATGTCAATATGGACCAGAATCTCTGAGGAAGGTTTCCAGTTGAATCTATGTCACCAAGAATTAATATAGTTCTGAAGCAGAGGATCAAACCTGGTACTAGCAAGATGTACCTAATAAAGTGCCGGTGAGTGTACATTCGACTTAAGGCATTTGCAAGTGACAAAATAAAGTGATAGTAAAGTGTTTGACATTGAGGAGCTGAGCAATGGCTTCTGCTGAAGTATGGCAACACCACTTGGACAAACCACACACACAACTACAGTACACTAATAGTAGAACCAGTAGTAATAATAATGGCAATTTGTTATGACATTTGCTAACAATTGTTTGACAGTGGTGTGTGGTTGCCTGATGTAGCAATGCAATTAGGTCGAGTATTTTAAGCATATCTGAATTTTAGGGGGATGTTTCCCCCCAGTATATATCATAATTACTGCCTAGGTAATGTGCGTTAGAAGTGCAGTTTCTGCTCTGCTCTGGGTCTGTATAAAAGAGGTGTCCTAACATAACTGTAATCATCCGTATATGGTATGCATATCATCTAGTATGCCTGTAAGTGATGTTCCGTGTCTTTGAGAACACCGCTTTGCTTTTTTTTAAGTCCGTCTAATCTCAGGACAATTCCCTTTCATTTGGCACCGCTAATGAATTCATTGTATCACTGTCCAAAGTAGCCATTATAAATTGCCAGAGAGAATTTTTTGAAGTCCATCCCACTCAACTGCCTCAGGCTTTCTAAGTAAGACACCAGTCAATACAGCTGAGTGAGTGTTTGCGTGTCACAGGGGTGAAAATCTACATTTATACCGGAGAACAATTTTTAACTGACAGTGAAGAAATGCCAAAAGCATTAATGCATCCAGCACACACATAAACAGCGCGACAAGTGTACAAACACACACACACACACACACACACACACTTACACAGTGAAACATATTTTACAACAAATTATGCATTTCATTCAAATGCCAAATTCTACACTTTTACCTTAATAAAAATGTACACAGTGTTACTCCAGCTGGTTTTCTGTGGCTGAGTAATACTGCCTGCCTGCCTGCTGACTTGTTCTGTATGTGTGTGTGGCATGTGTGTGTCTGTGTGTGTGTGGGCATAGATGTCACAGCAGCAGGCGGGGAGGTGTTGATAACTTATTTGGCATTTTGACAGTGATAAAGGACATTTGTTGCCCTTAGCGATGCAGAAAAACACACACAGACATGCAAATACACATTAACTGTCAACGTATGGCTGACGGACTTTTACAAAATTAGTATATAGATTCAAAAACATCTGTTTAATAACAATAGAAATTCTCAACTTCGCCCACGCCCCAGTGAAATAATTCTACGGGGTGTACTATTCTTTGACAGGAAGCAGCTACAGTGTGGACAGCGAAGTAAAAGACCCCAACAGCAACATTTCCTCAGACTTTGTGGACAACAACAGCAGCTCACACACTCACATAAGCCTATTGTTTACACTTATTTTCACCCACACAAATATTGACGTGCACAAAGACAATCACTTAGGCATGTTGTAGCATGCATAATCATTACATCCTCTGGGCAACCAAACAATTAAAACAGAAGTGAGATGCTTCATAGATCACAGTTGTGCCTTTAGGGCTAAAAGATGGATGCAAATGAAGCTTTTCAGTGTCAGCGCTGAATGTTTGCGTGTGTGTGTACATGTTTGGGTGTCAGTGTGAGCAAAAGAGGGAATTAAAGTCTCTTTGTATCTTCAAAGCGTTAGATAGAGTGAGGAGTAGCACGCCCAGATGAAAGTGACATTGGTGACAATTGCACCACGAGGCACACAGACGCAGTCGCCCACAGCCCACACAAATACTGTATGTGCAACCTGCTGCATGCGAGACGAACCTAATGAGGGATGTTTATAGGGAAGGAGGGAATGCTAATCAAAAAAAGGCAAAGGAAATGTGAAATGGAATATTAAAGAAAAAGGCAAATAAGTGTGTGTTTTTTTTTCCAAGGGCACTCACAGCAGGAGAAGACACAGAGCCCGGGGTGTATGAAAGCGTCAGTCTCACAATATTTACCATCCTCTCCCTGTTTGCATGCTCAAGCCACGACTGCTGCATTTATTTTTTGTTTGTTTTAATCAGGGGGAGCTTCTTGTATTTCTGTAATTTTAGCGGGTCTGTTATCCCACTTGCTGAGAATTATCACAGAGGGGTTCTGCCGCAGTCGGAAGCAGAGAAACAGGAGCCCACGCCGTCCTTATTGGAAATCTCAAACACAAGGTAAATATGTTGAGTAGAAAATGACGGTTTATTCGCTCTTTACATGACAGGCAACAGCTGCTGAGAGTGTTTGCTGCACTTTTTGTGAAGACACTTCATGCTTGTGTGGCTGTTTGTTTCTTCTTCCGTCATTCTTTTGATGGTTGTGTGTCCGTGCAGTCCCTCATCCACCTCCCCTGTTGATTCTGATCTGAGATGAACCCTTATCCGATTGGATCTCTCTCACTCCCAGGGGGAGGGTCTGGAAATAGGCTTATCCTCTGATTGGATCGTTTGCCCCTGAGGGAAGGGTACAAGGGAGGTCAAAAAGAAAACCACGCTATCTTTTGGCCAGCGCAGACAGGGGTCCTGCATTAACTATCACACACATACACACACTAAATACATCAAGGTCTCCAGGGAGATTACAGTGAAGTGTTTGATGACCCCTATGGAGAGAAAAGCAAAGACATAAGAGTGTGATAGCCTCCGCAGACACAAACACACAGCAAACTTGTTGACCTCGACGAGCTGCCAGAAAAATTGTAGCTATCCAGGATTTATGAGGATCAATCAGCGATGTGTTGTGTTGGCGACACCAGGGATGGATATAGTGGAACATGGGCTTTGGTCCAGTATGGTCTGCTTTATGTCACACATTTAGTTTTTAGGCACTTTTAATGCTGACTTTTTACTTCCCTCTGTTCTGCTTTTTACTTTTCAGTGTTTCCCAATCATCTGCAGTATCAAAATGGTAAGAACCACAGCAGGTATCAAACACTGAATCATCTTTCAAAAGAAAACAGGTTGAAGATGAACATTTTGGTGACGGAGTACCTTTTGACACCATCAGATCAGGTGTTTAAAATGATGAACTGTTGTCAAAAGATATACGCCATGAAGGGAAAGCTGGAGGGATGAAAAAATGTCAGGATATCACAGTTCACAAATGAAAAATGCAGCCTCAGTTGGTGGTAATGGTATACTTAAACACACAGAGGCTCCCAAGATGTGGAAAGTATTGTAAACTCATAAATAACAGCAAGAACACTGTTAACACACCAAACCTGTTCAGATCCCCCGATTACTCAGATGGAGATAACTTTTCTAGGATGTCTAGAGCTATGATTACTGTCATCAGACTCCACCCAAATGCAGACTTAATTGATTCCACATCATCCAAAGGGGACTGCAGCAGAACCTGTGACGGCCCATCCACTCCACTAGCTGTACCTGTTTTCCTGGCTTTTCTTTCTGTTACAGGATGCAGGTCAAGGCAGAGGGTCGTCATGAACATAGCCAACTGTGATGCAAGCAAATTTGAAAACAGCGAAGGAATGACTTACTCTGCCTCTGATTGGCTTACACTGACACTCTTACCCTAACTGTATCCAATCCCACTCCTCTTGCCTAAACCTAACCATTCCAACCTACAAAGGCAACAAGCACTAGCCAATCTATAGCCCTTCTTAAATAGGAATTGTGGAAATTTGCAGGAAAGCCCAATCAGTCTTTTTTCAGCATTGGCAGTATAAAAACAAAATCAGGGAGTGCGACAAAATGCCACCTGCCTACTTTTGTTTATACAGAATGCGCCTTTTTCGGGGCAATGGGGGGCGTGAGCAAGTAACAAAACATGTAGCTCAGCGTGTGACGTAAACAGTGACATGGGAGGGAAGCCGCAGCTGGTCAGTCCTTCAGTGATTCTCTCGTAAGTCGGCCCGTTCTTCACCGTCCCTGCCATCTGGCAGTTAATGGCCTCTTCTCCCCAGTTGCTCATCTTTACAGTGTCTGTCAGGTTTGTGTTTCCCTTTTGCTACTAGCTTTTCGCTAATTCCTGCTATCAGCTGTTTCCTGTTTATCCACCGCCAGTGGCTCGCATGTGCGGCGTCATCAACACCTCCTCCCACAAGTCATCAACAGCCCCTCCTGTGGTGGAAGGCTGCTTCGTTCTTTTTAACCCAAAAAGGTTCCACCAATATGACTACCCTACGAGGCGGAAAATTGGGCACCTCGGATCAACTCGCCAATCCCGCTCTGTGTGTCTAAACGCTCGCAGCTTGCTGGCAAAACAGCCCAAAATTTGCCGCAAATTTGGCAGTGTAAAAGGGCTAAAGGGAGTGTAGGGTGGGTCATTCCTTCGCTATCCTAGGATTTGCAAATTTGTGTAAGGCAAGGAGAAAGCATAACGGCCTATTTCCACCAGATGCATTTTGGTTGCGTCTGCGCTCCTGCATGGCAGTGGAGCCGATAGGATTCAATTCTAGTTAATGTGTGTGTTTCCACCGGCTGCTGCTGTGCTGCGTTCCGGCTCTGTCTCAGCTCCAGCACTCCAGCGCCCTCTAGAACAGATACGCAGGACTTATATTTTTGCCGGACGCCAGAGCATAACACAGCAATTCAGCACAAAGCAGGAAGGGGCAGGAAGTCGTGCACAGAAATAAAATGAAACATCCGGTTAATTTTCAAAATAAAATACACAGTGATCACAACGGATCATATTTCCCTGCACTACACCTTGAAAACTACATAATGGGCGGAGGCAGGCCTGAAGTCAACAGGTCAGAGGTTTTCAGACGGTATTTCACCCCGTTGACACCATGGACGAGATGTTAATCATGGCAGTGCACCGAGATGTCTTCCGGCGAAGCTGCGCAGCGGATAACCAGCGCTGCCGTTAATAACATAATTTGTGTCTCAACTGTTATTATAGTAAACATGAGATGTCAAACGTCAAAACATCACATTTTTTTTAAATCTGTCCATTAGAGCAAAGGGGGAATCTAAGTGTCAGTGGGAAATGAACAGAAAAATACCTCTGATGTATTTTGACTGTTCGATTCCTTATATTCTATTCCATTGTATCACTTTCTTCATTGATATGAGGTAACCATTAATGCAAACATGTTTTTGTTTTTTTATTTAAAAACAGGTAAAGATATTTATATAAATTTTCACTATACTGGCCAAAACACATCATTGCTGCCGTCACATGGCGCATCACGTGACACGCATCAAGTGCCGCCTCTAGAACACACTGGACATGTCGCACTGCAGCTTATTAACAGACGACCTCACAGAGATATTAATACGTTTACTGAAAGCTTTGAAACTCTTCCACCTCTGCATTAGCTTACAATCATGTGTGGAGAGCCCCAAATTAAACCTGATCTCTCAGTTGAAAAGCCAATTTCCAGAGCTAGACAAATCTTAAAATGTACTTGTCATGTCCTAAACTTCGGTGGCCCTTTGGGACAAACAAATCTCAAACACTGACCCCAAATACCCACATAAACACCTTTAAAACACTCAAATCCATGGGATTTATTTTAAATAGAACGAGCAAACAAGACAACAAAAATCCCAGGCTGAGAGGCAGCAGGACCAGCAGTCTCCACACCAGAGTCCTCTCTCCTGAGCACCTCCTCCATGCCAGGTGCACTGCACCTCGTTAAGTAATGCAGCACACCTGGGCAGATCTACAAGGGAGGTAAAAAAGGACAGCAGCACAGAACACATGCAGTCGTAGTGTTTTCAATAGCCTTGGGTTGTTTGTAGGGGTTTTAATATTTCAATATTTTACGATCTTTTTACGTATATGAAATTGCTTCTATGGTGTTAATTCTGTTTTGTATGTGTGTATGTGTTAAATTGCCATGTATTTGTGTGCCTTTTAATTTGTACAGTACTAAAGCTGTGGGCTGTCAAAAACCAAAACAAGGTGCTGAAAGAAACCAAAAAGTATCTCAAGCCGAGTAAAGCTATAACAAGTCAGGTGACATTCTCTTTTGGTTTATCATTGATGAAGGGACACTGCGGCTTTTCAACCAGGTCTGTGTCACCGGTGTGGGCAGTGTGTGCAGATGAACAGTGCTAAGGTACCCCCCTTGCCCCCAGCTCCCGGAGATCCCCGCCCATCTGCCAGTTGAATCCCGCATGATGTGTCACTGATGACGCTCGCAGCACTGGCAGGGAGTTACTGGCGCTGCCGACACAGGGGGCACCTCAACACCATCTGCACACACTACCCCAACCGAGGCAACACAGACCTAATTAAAAATCAGCAAAACATCCCCTAATGATATTAAACACAGCAGCTTTAAATCAGCAGGTCTGTGTAAGAATACTTCACATAGTTCACTTTCTAATCAAGCTGATTGCTCTGCTTGCTATATTAGCATATACTAACATACTCTCAGTTACAACGATGGACAACAGCTGCACTGTTGAAACAAAAGTTGCAGGCTTGTCAAGGCAAACTCATTAGAGCTGTTTGGATTTGGACTAAAGAATACATGTAGGCACAAAACGCTTCCAGCTGCTCGGATGGCTACTTGCAAAAGCTATAGGTAACTCTAACTCCAACTCAATATAGTTCATATAAACAGCACGGCATTATAATACCTGAGGAGATATATCCATAGGAGAGCTGCCATTGCTGACCTGCGCCTGCCCACATTGAAGACAAATATGGGCAGACATGTCTCGAGCTAAACACTAAAGTTAATCATTTCTAACCATTAGAGACTTATGTTATCTGTCACTTCAGGGAATGAGAACTTAGCAAAAGATATAGACGTGTAAGCATGGACTTAACATTACGACCAAAGCTAATGAGTTATTGCAGTTTTATTTTTAATTTGTGAGTCGTGATTTCAGTGATTAAACGTGCAATTGTTAGCCAGAGGCTTCCACATCGCTATTTCAAGCACTGTTCTGCTGGTAACTTGCCATTTTCAGTGACATCAGAGACCACTGTCACACTCGACAATGTACCGCACATGCTGGCAATGTCAATTTTAATGCTGATCGTCAAATTTCAGCTAAACAGCTGTTGCGGCACACATGCAGTAAATGTGTATGCACACAGATGTCCCCAAGTCTCTGTACCTTGAACATACACACACAAGCACACCCTCGCTCACGAACAGTTGGTGTATATGTAACACTTGTCTGAGAGGAGATAGAAATAGATCAAGCTGTGGCTTGTCATAGCAGGAGTTAGCCATAATGACAAGAGGTGTTAGAGGCGGAGGAGACGGGAGGTGAAGAAGAGAGAACAGAGGCAGAGAGAGGTATAAAAAAAAAACAGAGGAAGGGTAGTGACAGAGCAAGTGGGAGGGAGGTGGGGAGAGATAAAGTCAAGAAAAGTTGCTCCACTGTTGGACAGAGACGAATTAAAAGAAGAAATAAAGGCATGAGAGGGAGAGAATGGGTTTTGATTTGCCTAGATTAATACAATGTACACTAAAAAACAGAAATGCAACATCTGTTTTTGTTCTCATTTTTTTTAGTTAAAAAAAAAAATGTAAGACTTTCTCTCTGCACACAGAATTCTTTCAAATTTTATTCACAAATTTGTTAGTTAGTGAGCACTTTTACTTTTCCAAGATAAACCATCCAGCTGACAGGTGCTGCATATCGAGATGCAGATTAAACAGCATAGTTACTACACAGGTGTGCTTTAGGCCGCTCTGAAATTTGCAGTTTAATCTTGAATAAAAGACGTTAGGATTTCACATGAGGGCATCTGAAATGCATGATTTAGTCACAGTCATGCTATATATAACACACCTGTCAGGTGGATGGATTATCTTGGCAAAGGAGAAGTGCTCACTAACATTTGTAAGCAAATTTTGAGAGGAGCCTTTTGTTTAAGCATTTTGTGTGCAGAGAAGAACAAAAAAAAAAGAAAAGGGAGCAAAAACCAGTGTTACAATTGTGTTTTTGTTCAGTGCAGCACGCTGAAGAAAAGGAATTTAATTTGAAAATGAGAATAATAGACAATTTAAAAACAGAGACCGCAGAGCAAAACATATCCGGCACATATTAGAACTAAAACAATTACTTAAGTCAATGAACAGAAATTAATCAGCTACCATTTTGAGAATCAATTAATTGTAGGTCTCTAACATAATTATCATTGACTGTGTATGTGTGTGGGTTTTGAGCTGTAAACACATTTCTTTTGGAAAATTGAAAAATATGAAAGGCATTTTCCTCTATTATCTGAAAATTTGTGGACCACACAATGAAATAATTGACAAGCTAAGGCTAAAGAGTAGTTTCATTTTTCCATTATCTTGCTGCTGCTTTGATAAAACAGTGTGCAGCTCATCTCGCTCTCACAATCACTGACCCTTCATGCAAATCAAATCAGACTGACTTGTTTTCTGACAGGTTATTCGCCAGCTTACGTCCTTTTAAAGTGTTGATTATGGCACAACTGGGCCTGAATTGATATGGCAATGCTGAGAGCTGCAGATACATGACAACTCCCTTATTACTGAAATTTTGATGTCTGTGCCTAAAATCATGTCATTTCCAGTGTTGAGCTCGAAACAAACAAAAAAAAGTAGCTTATTGCTTATTGTTCATGACATGTTTGAAAACTAATATTATGACTTTACTTATTGCTCCCCTGCCAACAGTGATTCATTACACTACTCATCATATTACTTTTCTGCTACACAACACAAAATTGGTAATGCCGTTTCTCCTCAAAATTCTAGTCCGCCTGCAGACAACAGGAGTCTTCTGTTGCTTGTGACCGGTAAGAAGACCTTTCCGAAGATTTGTCGACAAGACAGAAAGTAAATAGTCACATATCCAGCCACAAGGTTTATCAGTTCTTTGTCGCCTGCAGCTGACCACAATTAGAATCCAGTTTTGGTTGTTAAGTCATTAAGTAGGGCTGCAGGTCTCCTCAGGGGCCGCAGAGGGCTCACCATTGCTGGGGTGTACTTCCTGGAGCTTCACATTGTTGTGTTGTCATAGCAGGCATTTCAGACCAGACGTTTGAGGTCATGTTTTTCGCAGTTGAAAGAGTCTCAGTACCACAACCTGGACACTGTTCTTTTCATGTTTCGTCCTGACAAAATCAATGTAATGGGAATATTTCCAGTCACTGAAGGTAAGCACTTACATCTTCCAGTCTAGCTTCCTGCAAACCTTCAAAGTGCACGCGTCACAATGGCAAAATTCAGAAGTGGGTTGTAACAAGTTCTTTGTTTTGGGGACCACTCCAATATGATTACTGACATTTTATTAGTAACTTGTCACACTAATATGCCCATTACGTTGATTCTGTCAGGTGGAAGATGACAAGAACACTGGCTGCAGGTAGTCAACGAAAACATGTCCTCAAACCTCCACTTGGAAACACCTCAGCTACTACAACCAACAGCAAAACAACATGAAGCTCCGGGAAATACACCCCACCAAAGGTGACCGCAGAGGTCGGCTGTAGCCCCACACTGACTTAACAATCAAAACTGGATTTTAATCATGGACAGCTGCAGCTACAAAGAAGTGATGAAGCTTGTGGCTGGATATGTAGTGGATGAAATGTTGCACCAGGAGTGAATCTCCATCTTTCAGGCAGAGCCTTGGGAACAGGCAACTGAAGACCCCCAGGTAAAAAGAAACCTGTCTAGCCTTAAGCCTAGTTCACATTACACGATTTTCACTCTGATTTTGAGACTCTGAGACTATCGTAATCTTTTGAGTGTTCATACCTGGCGACGTGTGTTTCTGTCAGCGGGAGTCTCGCCAACTGCAATACGACCTGTGTGTGCACATCGCAAGATTTCTCCATTTCTTGGAGACGACACATTGTAAAGGCATGGATACTCCTCCCAGGGCCTGGATCCAAACACAACGTGCTCTCCAGGATCCTGTAGTCGCCACAATTGTTGTTGTTGCTTGCCGGCAGGCTTATCCTCCCCACATTTCTTCCGTCCTCCTGCATGCTGACGTGGGACATACAGTATCCTGCCCCTCATTGGCTGATGCTCTTTGTCAGTCGTGTCACACTTCTCCAGTTTTCTAGCGTGCCAGATATCCAGTCCCAGTCGCAGACGAGGGGGCGACTTGCTCGTAGGCTTGTTCACACATGAGGACTCGTCGTGGCAGACTATCTGCTGACTCACCTCCGACCCAAGGTGGCTCTCAAGGACCTCTGCGACGTCAAAATTGCGGTGAAAATCGTGTAATGTGAACTAGGCTTTGGCTACACTACGAGTGCCCTGGTATTCACACAGAGGCATGCATTTGAATTTTGGGGAGCTTTGCAATTACCAATTTTATTGGGTGTAACCGAAAAGTAATATACAGCAACAAGTAGTGTAAGAAAATTACTGTTTGCAGGGAGTGAAAAGTAATGTTATCACATTTTAAAAGTGTAACATGTAATGAGTAATAGGTTTTTAGAGTAATGAGCCCAACACTGTTGTCTAGTGACAGATTAATTTTGTTACTGGATAACTGGTTTCAACAGTGGGAGAAAAATTAAAGCAGACGAAAATCCACTGTGACTCGCACCCTTATGTTTTGGCCTCAAAGGTAGGGAAAATGTCTTTCCAATGTTTTAATGAAACAAGTCAATTTGTTTACCTATATATAGCTTTGACAGAATGACCTCTTATTTGAAAGAATAAATAAACTTGCCTCCGCAGCCAAGCAAACAACTTTTCAAGCTGATTTGCCCAGTCAGTTTGTTTACTCCAGGGCTCTATGTTCTCCTCCAAATGTCTGCAGAGGATGTGTCAAGTTGGCCCCAGGCAGGCTGCCAGCTTACCTGCAGAAAGTGTCTTCTTTTCCATAGAAATAGAAATAAATAGCCACGGTGTCCACGGAAATGTATTGGTTCCTGTGATGGATATCTCCCTCTCTCTACTCTGTTGACCTTCCTACTTAACCTTCTCTTCCTCTGCCGTTTAGCATCCCAGCAAGAGAACCGTCCCGCGCTCAGCCATGCGTGCGCGGCAACATTACTAACACGCGCGCGGGGTGCACACACCTGCATGCACAAACAGACACGCAAAAGACACAAACAAACGAAGCCATGCATAACAGATGTGTTATGACAGGTCTGATCTGACTTCACTTTTTAGGACACGAGGCACTATATGGCACTGAAAGAAAAGAAACTGATATACAAATGTATTTAATAAGTTACGCAACCTCGTCTGACAACCTCGCAGCTCGGGAGAGGCAAAGAGGAACCACAGCCACTGAATATTTTACAATGAAAAAGTGTGAAAGTCCAGACAGATAAAGATAAGCAGGTAAGACTGGCATGACAGAGGAATCTTGTATTTTAGAAATAGGAGAGGCAAAATAGAGACAGAAAATGAGAGACGGAGAGAGCGCGCAGCATTTGGTGAAACAAAAGTCCACTTTTCAGCCCGACGACAGGTAATCGATGAGAAGAACAGGAGAAAATATGATAACATGACAGAACACAAAGAGAGCACATGCTGCTGCTGGACACAGAGGTAATGACACACAAAAACACCAGCAGCACCAACGCACACACACACACACGCACACACAGGCAAACACACACACAGATTTTTAAAGGTCATCAGCAAGTCTGACTACCCAGAAGACAGCTGACAATCAATAGAAGAAAGAAAAAGATGGAACAATAAGCAAGGAGGCTGTTATTTGGGTACTTGGAGTATTTTGTTCCCTTAGAGACGAAAACACTTGGTTGTTGTTTCAGCTGACCTTCAAATGGCATCAGCAGTCCAAATAACATCGGAGGACATTTCATTACTTTTTTGCTCTGTGCAGACATCAAAGTATTGTCAAAATGAGACTTAAAATATAAAAATAATGAGTACAATAAGTACAAAAACCTTAACTTCTTGCTCTGGGTTTGACATTTTTTTTTCCACACATTGTCAGGAATTGTATTTGGGTTGACCTCTGGGTCTTTTGTCTGATGCAAGCTTTTATCCTGACTCATGCAGCGGCTATGAGTTCTGAGAAACAGACTAGTGTTTGTGCGGCCATGAAAAACCTGGAAAAGTTATGGAATTTAAAAAACAGCAATTTCCTGGCTCGGAGAAGTTTTGAGAAAAATAAATAAATGCAGAAAGTTCCGCAAAATTCATCGAAATTTGCTTCATAAATACCTGTATAATCGACAGCCCCTCCAGGTTCTTGACATGTTACAATCGCAACCGTTAAAGCAAATTCAGCCAATCCCCATGCATTCTGTGCAACACTGGAAAGTTGTCCAATCACTGCAACTCTACCGCAAATTTGACTATGCAAAAGTGGTAAAATCTCATTTCATTGCACAAGTATGTGCAGCGTAATGATTAACTCAACCATTTTTTGCCCCCTTCTTTCTCATTCCCTGCTACTGAGCATACACGCACACAGTGACAGGGCTAACTGTTAGCATCACACAGCTAATGTTACCCAACAGTTATTACCAGGCTTAATGTCAGACATGAGCCATTTCAGTGTCAGTGTCAGAATAACAGCTCAGCCTTGGATGTTAACCACTGCCGCAGGGCTTTGGCTCAAGGAGTAAAACATGAGAAGAGATGAGATCACATTGTGCTGTGTTAGCTCGTGCTTCCCGGGCAGAGGTAGCAGTGGGAGAGCATGTTACATAGACAGTACTTCAGTGCAGCTTCAAACCCTGTGGACCCCCCTAGCATCACAAATAGATTCGAATTCTGTGGGAAACACTCAGTGCTCATAATAATATGCTTTTTTTTTTTTTTTTTTTGCAATTTTCACTTGTCCACACAATTTCGCTACGTAAAAAACAAAAAACTAAACAAATACCAACCAAAAAAAGGGCAGCGCTACTCTGCTAACGTTAGGCATCCACAGCAGGGTCTGGACATTACCCCACCAACACACCAGTCCTTATTCACCTCAAAACACACTCCTCTCTTTCTCTCACTCTTTCTGCTCTGACAGATTGGCATGTAGAAAAAGAGTCACCTGGTTGACCATCCAGGATGAAGCTTCTTGGATGAGAGGCGAAACGTTGCCTACGATACAGCACTTACGATTACCATGACCTGGATGACTGAGAATCTTCACCGACAACTTATCCTCAATGTTTACTGGTGTTTACATTTTAAAGCCTGGACCTGGCTGGCTAACGGCTAGCTAGCTTGAAGTTGGCAGGAGGAGAGTTTACAGACTGGTAAACTGATTTCCTCATCCCAGCAAGTGACTCGCAGCCACATGCCACCATTGTCAAAATGCAACCACAAAAATCACCACCAACACTTGCAAAACAGACGCAAGAGCCTAAATTTAGGACAAATTTAGCAGTGCTAACAGAGAGGTGACTGGAAACATCAAGACGTACGTCATGCAATCACTCACATCACTTGACATGTTGTTCTCTCTGTGGGTAATGTCAGACTTGAGGTGCAGCTTCGACATATAGTTGAGATGTACATTTGCATAATTCCAGCAAAATGCAGATTTGCTTATGTCTGGCTTCATTTGAACAAGTATAAAGGCCAAAATATATTTGTGGTATGGCTGCCTAAGCAGAGCACGTCCATGATAATCAACTGAAGTAGCTACACTGACCACAGTAGCTGTGCTTGCCCACGCGAGCAACGCACTGCTGGACATTGATTTTACACAACTGGTAAATTTATTTTTCTCTGCATGCAGCTCTCCAACAGGTAAAAATTACATTTAATTGTGTAAAGAATAATTACAATCTGTTTATAAATGATAAAAATGAATACTTCATTGTCCCAGGGGCAACGCGAAGCAGCAGAGCAACCGTGTGCAACTGTGCTTTTTACATTACACATTAAAATAAATCAATCAAATCGATGCATTCTGTTGTTAAAATGATCCAGTTAATTAATTCAGCACTAGGTAATACTGTCTATATGCTTCCAAACACTGCATAACCAACTGCATTTTCACCTGGCAGATCTCAGCACACACACGGTCTGTGCACCACGTCCATGCCCCATGTATTTTGGGTGTTAGGCATGGCTTGAGACAGACCATGCATGGAAAAGGCAGCACTAGCTAGCCATGCTAAAGGAGCTAGAGTTAAGAACCCCACTGCCATTTATGGTACTTTCGTCTGACCGACCATCAAACAAGAGACCATTTCGGGTGCTGCGTCCAGACACAAAGCACTAACTTTGGAGGTACTATGGGCGCTAATGGTGGCTAATTCTCACAGATGTGAGGACATGAGCAAGTTTTTTCCCTGAACAGCCAGACTCCCAGATTTGCATATGATGAACGCAAGTGCAAGTACAGCATATGTGCTTTTGGACTGGCTCCTTATTCTCAGACACTGACTGGTAAATTTCGACATGGGTATTCATTCTTACTTTTCATGATGTGTTATACACAGACGTTCCGGAGAATGCATGGGAACAAAATCTGTCTCAAAGGCATGGAAAAGTCATTGAAATTTATTGGTGAAAATCTGTAGCCCCAGTAATCTGTCTCTCTCCTCACCCCACTGTCAGACCGAGGAATATTTATACGAGGGCTTCTGCACGTGTGTGTCTGTCTCCACGTTAAAGAGACATTCATATCAAGTCTGTGGCAGTGCTCCGTGAAATGAGAGCTCTCATCCATTTTGAGTGATACTTAATGAAAGTAAAATGGGTTTACACAAGTGTGTGTTTCCTTGTGAGAGCGTGTCAGTACGGGATTATGCGTGGCAAGGATCAGTCGGAGTTTGTTATTGTCACTAAACCATTCACGTTATATTGTTCCCGCCGAATTAATGTGATCTGCAGTTTGTAGCCTTTGATGTGGTAATTTTGTTCGGCTGAATACACCTGAAACGCTTCCAAGATACAAAGAGGCCAGGAGGTATCCTGGGGAGCCGTGCAAGGACATGTTTCAAGGAAGCAGGGGAGAAATATTAGTATGTAGCTGATATTTTACCCTGAGCGGCGAGGATAATATAGGTATCTCTGAGGGATTAAAGCCTTCTGCTGCAGCTGGTGGCAAACTCTTTTCTACCTCCGGGCGTGTAGAAGAAGCCTGTACAGGTGCTGTTAAAGTCTTGTTTGTTTGGGAAATAAATGTGGAGTACGCCAGCGAGCATAGTCTCAGCTAATTATGCTCACACAATGTATACACATACACACACACACGCAGAGTGTAATAAATGAGTGTGCTTAACCTCTGTGTCTCCAGAAACACACCCTCACCCTCCTTATCGGGGGCAGGTGACACAAACGATGGTGGCTCTAGTAGTCAAGCAGAAAATCACACAGTTATTGGGGTATTTACTACAACACACACACACACACATAGGGAGAAAGAAACCAGGCATTCTCGAGGGACAGTCACGTCTCTCTGCTTGATAATCTATCTCCATTAGGCACAAGTGATAGGTTCTGATTAATAGGGGCACAGGCAATAAACACACACATACACAAACACTCAGAAATACTGACATAAACTCTTATTAGCCCAGCACCACCATCAACAACACAATCACAATGATTTATTATTACTGTGTCGGTCACAAATGAAAATACAATTTATACAATTAAGGTATGCACTTATCCTATTTTTTTGTCCATGTAATGTTTCGGTTGAGTGAAAAGCAAAGTGAATAAATTAGAAAACATTCCTGATGGCAGCCCAGATGTTCTTTCATTCCTTAATTTGTCCATTTCTTAAAAGCTCCATCCAGACAAGTTTTGAAATATGTAAAAAGTACTCTGCTATGATTAATGTTTTGTTTAACACGGTTTTCCCACATTTGGATTTTTCTTTCTTCCCCCATTTGTGGTGCCCTCAACATCTGCTGCGATGTGTGTTTAGATTGGTGCAGTTTACATCTGGAAACTGCACACTCTATTATGTTTGATATAAAAACTTCAACAATGGTAATGCAAACCGCTCAGCGCTGGAAGTTTCAGGTTTCCCCCCTTGAGAAGAAAATGTGAAAACTCAGACATTTTAGGGGACATTAACATAAAGCGAGATTTATACATCTGCGTCAAATCGACAACGTACTTTCGGCATAGGCTCTGTGTCAACGTAGAGCCTACACTGTACCTGATGTGCACCTACCCAGAAATGTAACTCCACTTTGCAGTGACGCAGACCTCCTGTCTATTTTTGTAAGCTGAAACTATTTCCCTCAGTGGAAACAAAGCTTTTATTTACTTTAATTTCACAGATAGAAACAAAAAAATGTGAGGACAATAAAGCCTCTTAAAAATTCATTTTAAGTCTTGTGTGTGATTTATCCTGGCTTTCTCTGCTATTTGCTAGGCTAATTTATACAATGTAAAATTCCATAGGCTTGTGCTAATAACTTTAGCTTGTTGTATTTGTTTGGAAAATGTCTTTAGTATAAGACAGTTTTGTCGGTTGACCTTATGAGTTGTAATGGAGCGGAATATTGTAATGTTGCCTTTGTCAAATGTTGTCCCTGGCTTCATATGAGTAGAGGAAAAGTCCACTAGCCACTAGGCTATTTTATACAATGAAAAATGCCTTAGCTTTGTGCTAAAAACATTAGCACATTGTATTTGTGGGGAAAATGTGTCCAGAAAAAGACAAATGCTTTGTCTGTGAATGCCGAGAGTCATAGTGAAGCTGATTTGTGTTCTTGAATTTGAAATAGTCTCTATTAAGCCATCTTTAATGTGTGTTTAATGTGTGTTTTGAATCAACTAAACTTTACAGCACTTCACAGGAACCCAGACGCCAACTAGTGTTTTGGAGGTGTAACTGCAGAGTGACACAGACACACTATCACACAAGTATAAATGCTCACAACAGCGCAGGCCACGTGCATTGGCTCTGCACAGAGCTGATGCACAAGTATAAATCCTGCATAAGAAAAACACATTTTTAAGTTGAGGGGTGAATCAATAAATCAATAAATATGCAATATGTACACTTATTTTGTTACATACATTTTGTATTCAGTAATGCATTTGTCTACAAATATAACTCCTCTTATGAAGCATTCATAATTAATGTATACCGTTAATAAGAACTGACTGATAAGACTGAACAATGTAGTAATCAAATCATTCACTAATTAATACATGTGTTCAAAACTCATGAAAACTTAAATCATCATCAGACTACAACATTGTTGTAGTAAGTTGTTAATGTATATGTGATGAAATAGCACAGTTTAAACAACATGTTTAAAGCTGGTGACACTTGGTGCAGGTGAAGTGATAGCTGTAAAAAATGATCTAAATTTTCATATTTGGTGTCTGGTATACTGTAACACACTGGCAGTGTGTCACCCGTTCCCTATTCCCTGTGTAATAAACACTCTGCATTCTCAAGTTATTGCTCACTAAAAAGTAAGTCACTGACAGTCAAAGCATAAATAGTCAGCATTATGTGCCATCACTCATAGATGTTGTGTCAGAAACTTCTAATCAACACATCTATGAAAAGCCAAGCATTGACGTGTTTTGTCAAGCGCTAACGTGATGCACAGACATGGCACAGACATTTTTTTTTTTTTTTCAGTCCCTTGTGTGGCACTGGAGTGTTTGTGCAGGCTGTGTTTATTTGCCCCACACAGCAAATTGTCGAACTATCCAATATATAGTTTTCTTGTGAACAAATTTACGTGACTGCATTTCTTTCCTCATAAAATATTTACAAAACAAATTTTAAAAGCTATTTATTTTAAGTCCTACATTGACTGCATTTACGGGAACTTCCTTGCGATTTTCTTGTTGCTTGCCTTTGCAGGCGCATTTCCACATACCATGTACACAGAGGGTCACATTATTAAATAACCTAAGGTTTTGTAAGCACTATATATTTTACGTGTTTTGCCTCCATGGCGAGCTGCTATCCATCTGTTTGTTCGGGTTTAGCACTAGTCATTTCATGCTGCATTTCTATTGGTCGGTTAGTAGATGGAAAATTCCTGATGCGGTCAGTATTTTGTCCCAGGCTGACTTTGATCGCAAGACTGTGACAAAGGCCGTTCCTAAACCTGTCACTGTGCAACATAGGACCACCATTACGACCAAAGATATCGCCACATCTCTTTGACGCTGGTTATTCATCTGCTACAGCCCAAAATCACACAGTGTATTGGGCTTTATATGAAAATGTTTATTAGTCATTTTTATTGCCATAGTTTATTTTTAATCCACAACAACTCATCATATTTTAGTTGATGAAAAGTCATTGCTGTAAGTCACAATTTCCTCTCTGAACTAATTCAACCAGGCTAATACTGATGTCAGATATTGGTGATAGGTTGTATCAACTGTTGATATTTTTATTTTAACAAAAAAAAAAAAAAATCTACACCTACAAATTTCTATCTGACAGAATTAAATCATAATTTACAAACCCACTCTTACTGATCAGCACTTGAAAAACTCAAAATCTGAAACTTTGAGGCCATGAATACTTAATTTGAGGCAACTAGACAACCTATTTGTACCCACATTCACACTCTGCTTCACACTCTTTGAAAGTCAAACACCTTTTTAATGAAGACTGTGGTAAACACAAATGTCATGTACACGTGTCGTAGATGGTGTTAATTTTGAAAGCTAAGTTTTAGTCTTGAGATGAAAATGCTTTAGTAATTCTTATCCTTCATAGTTTTAGTCTAATTTTAGTCCAAAAAAATCCAAAATGTTATAGCCGACAAAAATTCATGACATTTTAATCAACTTTTAGACATTATGTTTTTATGTTTTGTTTTTTGTTTGTTTGTTTTTTAACCTTTAAACTAATCCAGTTAGGCTAATTCATGTTTTAAAAATTAGAATCATGCTGACAGGTTGTATAAAATTTTCATTTAGACCATTTTTTCTACAAATACAAATAATTTCTGAAAACTTACAAACTTGAATTTCACCTGCAGTTTCTTACAGGTTTAAGGGGTTATTTATGAACACACACTTACTGATGGTCTTTTGAAAAGCTCAATATCTCTCTATATATTGTCTCAAACACTAAGCTGAGACAGCTAGGATTTATACCCATGTTCATTGTAAACTCTGACTTATCGATCTCACTGAAAAGTAACTTAATTAAAGCCCAAATTCATTCTTCACCTGCAACATGACAGTCTGGAGCTTTAAACTCATGTCTTACGGAGCTTTCATCTCTGTCATAGAAAACTGATCTGAGTTCAGACTGTTAACTTACAGCACAGCTACACTCACAGATAACTGAGCCTCCTACCTGCCTGTCAAACAGCATCAACCCATGAACCTTCTGCAGACTGCCCAGACTGAGTGGAGTCCTGCGGGGATCAGATGTGAAGTCCGGCGGCTGGTGGCTGCTTGCTCCGCTGCCGTTCAGCAGCTACCAGCCACTGCTGCAACTAACAAACTCCATAAATACGTTAAGCTCCGCCACCATCCACAGTCAGACACACACAGCTGCTTATTTACTGCGACAGCTATTTACTACCAATGGCTGACGCTGCTCCAGTGTGATGCCGCATTCAACGGAGACATCTGCTGGACAGAACGGGAGAAATAAACAAGCAGTCCGACGGAACGGCACAACGGCAAAATGAGACACACGTGACTCATGACACGTGATTGTTGCTATGGATGATGTTTGATGTTTTTGGGCTACGGAGAGCTAACATTAGCCAGATAGCTTGCTAAGCTAATAAAGCAATTCATAACATTACGTTTCATATTACGTACCTGGTATTTCACCCAGCTCTGTGCTCATCGGTAAAAGTTAAAATAATTTAACTTTGGACAGCATACTGTTGCCGTGGACGGAATCTCTGCCGGCCTCGCCCAAGTTTTACCGTCCTTCTCTCGTCCACTAACAAGACATCCGTCTGCCGTTTGCCTGATTCCATGTGAATGCAGCATTAGTGTTTTTGCTGGCTAGCAAAACATCGTGGCGCAGACTATTTACTGGAGTTTGCCAGTCGTCACTTATGCAGCATTTGAAGATAATTACAAGCACAATTTTGTCACATCTTGTCTCGACAACAAAAACGAAGCATAGATTTTGTCTAGGCTTTTATTACCAAGATCTATTTTCAGCTCGTCATCGTCTCATTTTAGTCGTGCATAAAAGGTCTTTGACGCAAAAATTTCATCATAGTTTTCATCAATGAACTTAACACTGATCACAGACAGACAGTAGACAGGAAAATATAGATAGTTTAAGGTCATGCCCTCAGTGCATCAGATAATTGAGCTTACAGTGTCAACCACTTAGACACTTAATGTGATGCACTGTGCTGCTACATCCTACAATGGGCCAATTAGACAGGAAATCTATAACAGCATTAGGACCTTTATTGTCTATACTATCTATCTATCTATCTATCTACATGATGCCTGCTCTCACTGTCTCCTTCCACTTCTCTCTCCCATCACTTTCTTGGCTTTGTACTCACCAACAGTTCCAGCTAAGCCCTTCGCAGTCCACCTTTCATTATATAACCAGAAATAGATTTGAGTCAAGAGTTTTTCACACAGAGAGCCCACAATACAAGCTTCTCCACTCTCTGTGACACAGGCTCCAGACGCAGCAATTTCATTTCTGCCCGTGTCCACTTCCATTCAATCCATATCTGTTCTCCCAGTTGACATGCGTGCACGATCATGTATGTGTCATGCGCGCACACACACATATATAGACACAGATACATGAAAACACATGGACAAGCACATGCAGTTCACCTACATGAGACAACATTGTATTATTTCCCCCGTGACTTTGAATGGCAGGGTTGAGTAGGAACATTGAACCAGATGCTCTTTAATCCTGTAATGAGAAAACCAGCCAACCACACATGCAGGCGCTCTCTCTCACACACACACACACACACACACACACACACACACACACACACACACGGACACAATAATCTGTTAGACACAATGCTGGTCTTTTAATCCCGATCCCTCTCTCCCTCATAATGATGACACTAAGACTCCCTCTCCTCTATTGCAACTAATCATTTATCTGTTTATCTCACTACGCACACTGAGAAACACAGATTGCCTTTGTGTTGCCGTCTGTTCCATTCTCACAGGCCTGAGAGGAGGACCGACAAGCTGGTGAGCAGAGAGACAGACAGATGTGCAGACAGACAGATGCATGCTGATCTAGGGTCAGATTGCGGCAGTCAGACAGTCCGGGCGTATACTTAGCAGTCGGGATTACGTTTGTTAGTAAATGTTTTACATTATGTATACCTTCTGAAAATGAAAATTGTTTCTATGTGCATACATATTTATGGGTGTGGTTATGTGTGTGTGTGTGTGTGTGCAGGATTGTGTGCATGCAAACTGCAACCAAACAAACAGACTCCTGTAACCAGGCAACTGATTCACTCCTAAATCTTTTAAAACCTCAGATACTATTGCCATTGTTTTAGAAAGTGCACACAGGCACAAACACACATGTGGCTGCACACAAACACACAAAATCCCAATGTGGAAAGTGTGGTATACTTAGAATATAAACGCACCATTTCTAAGCTGCAAAAAATCTGAAACATATTCTCTCCCAGACGTGCTGGCATCCAGAAATAGACGACAGCAAGAGCACATCACACGCTTTGTTTAGGCCTAACGATTGAGACGGGTGAGATGTTGGACGGATAGATAGATACTGCATGTATGCTAAGTGAAAGGGTGAGGGTAGGGAGACGGAGAGAGAGGTGGGTGAGAAAGGGAGGTAATCACAGTTCCACCCAAACAGATCTTTCTCTAGCATGGCTGGGCTAAAAATCGATAGCACTTCTCCTTCTCCCCCGCTCTGTCACCAGCGCTGCCCAGAACAAACTTCAGCACATGCACACGCACACACACACACACACACACACACACAAATTGTTGACAGAGGGAGATAAAGCACGCACACACGTAGACAAATGCGCACGTGCATACGCAGCAGATGATGCACAGATCACTTAAACACGCTCACACACGGAGTCACGCCCGTGGGCCATCTAACTGCCACCAGATATGAGGGTTTGATCAATACAGTAATATCAGTGTTTACACCAGCCACAGTCTCTCCTCTGCTCCTGCCTTTCTTTTATTTTCATCATCTTTTTCCATACCAGTAAAAAAAAAAAAAAAATACACCCACTTTTATCATAAATGTGCAAAGCTGTCACAGACACGTAGTTAGCCTGTTTGCATGTGAACACTTCACACACACGCAGACGCAGCGGAGGGAGTCAGTGTGAATAGGAATGACTTGGTTTCTGGTCCGCCACTTGCATACAATCACTCACATTAACACACACATTTTATTATACATTTACCAAGCCTTCATGCATCTCTGTCTTTGCATTTATACATACCCTGGTGCGCGTGTGTGTGTGTGTGTGTGTGTGTGTGTGTCAGGATAATGGCTTGTTTGTTTATTTGCCGTTTGACACCGGTCCGCCCTCTCCTATTGATTAGTGCTCCTGCCTCTCTCTTTAGATCTCCTCCCAGTTGGCTGGTTATGAAAACACTATTGTTGGAGAGACAAGTACTTTGCCTAAAGGCTTCAAATGCTCTGTGCTGTGATTTCACAGGTGGTTATAGCGAGGCATATCCAATATCCATGGGTGGAATCGACCACCAAACACCGGTTGTGGTTTCACTGAACCAGTACTTAAAGGTTCAGTGTGCAGGGTGCAGGGGGATATATTGGCAGAAATGGAATATAATATGTGTGTTTTCTTTAGTTTATAATCACCTGAAAACAAGAATGAGATGTTTATATCTACAAAGGGAGCAAGTCCTCGTCTCACAAATCACTATGTTGCACCGCCGTGTTTGTACAGTTGCTCAGAATGGTAAAACCAAACACTGGCTCACGATAGGGCTATTTGCGCTTTCGATTTTCCCATAGGCCACTGTACTTAGTAGCCCTTCCAAGATGAGAGCGTCAGAAAAACTTTTTTTCAGTGTATTTACCTGCTTAAATGAAAGGTCATTTATAACCTCTGCGGATAATTAAGCTCCTGGTAGATACCTCCTGAAAATCTGGATCTTAAAGCCCCATTTCCACCAAGCAGTACGGTACAGTTCAGTTCAGTACACGTTTTTGTTGTTTCCACTGTGAAAAGTTGTGGATGGTACCAATGGGACCGTTCCGTACTGTCCCCATTTTTGGTCCCCCCTCGGTTGGGGTACCTAGCACACAGATCTAGTACTAAAAGGTAAAGCTGTGAACACTGCAGTCCGTTGATTGATTTAGACGGTCACTCTGCTCAGGGCTGAGTCGTGGCTGGTTTTGAAACTCATGTAACCACTGTTCATACCGTGGAGAGTTTGTAGACTGTAACTATAAAATGAAAGGATATTTTGCTGCTTAACTTATTTCATTGGACTGACTGCCGGCAACTTTTAAGGTGGAACTTGGTATGATGCCCAATGTATGTGTTGACGACGTGAATCCATCAGCACAACTTAAATTTCACTGTGATAACTTTGACGATTACTTCAGCTTTTATTGTCTCTCTTGGATGACGTACACTTTTACTGTAGTAATGAGTGGATCTTCAAGCTTTTATGTATATCGTGAAATGCACATATAGTCCTTACTTGGAGGAGGAAAAACAGCGCCGCAGAGCGTTGTTCCTGTGGGCTCCGGCCACACTAAACCCCTGCGCTTGCCTGAGAAGGACTAAATGCACAAACCCACTATTTTTAAAGATCCCATGGAGAGAGACTCTCACTGCAGCCTGTTCTGGTTTGTACTGAAAATGTCGGCGTGCAACGACTTCTGTGGACGATAAACAAGGTGCAGACTGATAAAGTGAGTGCTAGATAGAGCAGTGAGTGACAACAACAACACCCACATGAAAGAGTACTGTTTGCAGTGGAAACGCTAGGGTCTAGGTGCCATGTCTGAAGGGTGAAGAGAGGAAAGGTGTCCACACATTGGCAGCTGTTAGGTTAGCAGCCCTTCTCTGACACGCCAATCACTTTATTTGTGTGAAACTGTCCTAAACAATGAACACTGAAAGAATTCTAACCAGAAGTCACTAAATACCCCTTAATTTTACACACTGCACCTTTAAGGCCTCTCTGTCACTCACATTAGCTAACACTTTGTTGTTTATCTACCGCTCTGTTTTTCCTCATTTCCATTCCTCTCCTGCACACATTCCCATGTACGTCCTGACAGCCATTCAGACAGATCTGGTGTTAAGTCTGATGTCTGTAGGCTGGTTGAGTAGGTGACATATTGCGACTTGTCTCGTGAGTCTAAAACAAAGTACCCCCGGTGCTGCCAATAAATCTATGGAAACCATTAGCTGGTGGCTTGGGACTCAACCTCATCATTTAGAGACACACACACACGTACACTCTCACTCACACACTATCCAGCCCTGCACAATCCAAATTCTGCAGACTTCCATTGTGCTTGTGCATGATGTTACTCAAAGCCCCCCTGCTTTCAGCGATAGATTATGGCTAATCTCTTTACAGCCTTAAATCTGTTTCATCTATACCTGCCATCTAAACCCAGGTATTCACCCTGTGGCCCACAATGCAACTGAAACACTAAGCTTTGCGAAAGGATTGTTGTGAGCGGAGAGATATTTATCCGCCGTGTGTGTTATATGCCCAATTTATTCGGGTGAAAATTTAAATGTAAACAAATCACAGCTGCTGGAAAAAAACAAGTCTTCCCTATCTTATCTATCCTAAATTTTTCCCCACTCCTATCAAAGGAATAAACACCTCTCTTCCATTTTCTCCCTTCCTTCCCCCCACTCTATAGTCTCTCCTCACCACTCACTCCTATCTCCATCCCTCTATCTTTCCATTTCCTCACCGTGCTTACCTCTCTATCCCCTCAGCCTCCCTCCATCCCTTGAGGAGGGAGATACTATCTGTTCACCCCTCCCTCCCCCCTCTCTGCACCCCTGTCCTCTTGACCCACGAGAAGGACGAAGCAGCCCAAGCCAGCAAACTTAGCCGCGGCCTAAACGCTTAAGAATAATCTCCTTTTGTTCTTTGTCCTTCCTTGAAACATGCCTGCGCTGGACAATTTTTCCTGTCGCCCAAACTCTTTGTGCACCTCTAGGGCCTCATTTTTGCGAGTCATTAGCATGTATTACTGTCTCCTTTGCCTCTAGCTTCAAGTCAAACTCATCTCCAGAACTCCATATCTATCTATCACAGCTCCATAAAAAAAAAAACAAAAACCTCAGTGTCGTCAAACGCTCTGCAGAGGGTCATGTTAAGATAAAACGAAAAAAAAGGGTGAAAAATCAATCCAATGCCCCACTAATTTGCGAGGGAGGAATGAGGACGAAGTTGAGAGAGGACGATCGCGAAGCCCGAGAGCTCAGCCGGCAGTGAAACCCGATGTGATGGTTTACTAACTGCCACAAAACGAGGAGACGAGAGGAGACTGTGAATATTCAAGCTGATGAGAGACAACCTGGGGGCTTATGAATCTTTAAGGGAACAAGTTAGGAAAGGAGACGAGGAGGAGATTAGAATAATTGAACTTTGCGAAGGTACATTTAGTCAATGCAAACAGAAATTCATCAATCCTTTACAGTCATCGCGACGAGCATTAATTTGACTGTTTACGTGCCATGTCTCTGTTCCAATACTCTGTCTGCCGGATCCAAGAGCATACTAAGATTTGCACAAACTACCCGCTCCTCGGTGCCAAATTAAATTCATCTGGAGGCAGCACAAACACAAACAGATTTAAAAGCATGCAGGTTGTTTTGGCAAAAGAGTGCTGTGCATAGGAGCTAGGCTGTGACTCTGTCAGCTGACTATCTAACAATCTGTGGGCAATGTAGTTGTTTAAAGAATAAACACATCACTGGCGGGATGGCCTCGGTACAAGTCCCTCTCATTCATACATGCATATCTCGAGGAACAGATGAGTATTTGTCGCAGACTCACAAAGCCACAGGGTGAGACACGTTCCTGCGCACAGAGAAACACTTTTCCCCAAAGAGAGAAAAGGAAAAAGCATCCCCGTGAAAAGCGGCGACGCCACCGCAATCCATCGAACGAAACAGTGGGACCACTGTACCTCACCTCTGACTACAGTAGGTCAACTGCATCTTTATTCCAGAAATCAGCCTTATTAATAATTCATGCAACGCCATCAATATTTTAGTCATAAGCAGTCATATTTCTGTCCTGCCTGTAAGACTAAATCATTAATGGCCAACGGAACTCTTAAAAACAACACAGCAGAGAGTTGATGCGTCTGTGTGTCCGTCCACACACGTGAGCAGCTGACCCTGAACATGTCGCCCTCGTCACTTATACCCCCCCCCTCGCCTACATCCTCAAATCACTTCTGCAACAGTGATTTAACACTCTGGGCGGCGCAGTCTATGCTGCTGATTAAAAGGAAATTAGTCTTTATTTTTAAACCGCATCATCAGTTGAGACTTATCTCCAGGCCCTCACTGGGAAGTACCATGATTTCATGCTGAAATTGCTTTTTTTTTTTTTTTTTGTGGTGCAGCTATCAAGTTTTCAAAGCAATTTACTGGAAGTGTAATGGCTTTCACATTGTTGTGTAGTTCATAAAGAATGTCAGGCCTGACTTAAAGGCTGCAGTGACCAGGCAGCTTCGGAGCAATAAACAACCACTACTATATTCCAGCCGCCACCAGGATGAGAAGTCAGAGAGAATTGTTCTCCTCGCATTCCCACCGACACTTTTCTGCTAAAGCAATTAACTCGCATAAAGATTTAAAATGACCGCAGAGTTTAACAAAGACCAACAAAGAAAAAGGACCAAGATGCATATCATTTAAAATAACTCTCTCTCTTAGAGGTGAATGGGGCAGGACTGCCAACACATGAAAGCCATACCAGCGTCACTAACACGAGGGCTTGCAAAATTTCTTCACAGCTCCCTGGTTTCATTGTCATCAGTATTCACTGACCAGAATGGATGAGAGTAATAGCTGGTAAAATGGTCTGACTGTCACAGAGCAAATTACTTTCATTTTAACGCAGCGCCATCAAGCAGCGAAAGCCACTGACATGTAAATAGGAGACAAAAAAAAAAAAAGAGAGAGAGAAAGGCACTTACACAGAAGTCATTGACATGTAAATACCAACGGAGGGAGATGAGAGATGAAGGAGAGAGGAGAGAGAGGGAAAACAGACAGAGAGAGAGAGAGAGGGAGACAGAGTCAAAGCGACAGAAGGCTGTTGAGTTTTGAAGTGCTGTAATGGTCCTCATTCTCATTCAGGTGTAATTTAAATGAATAGGTGGGCAATTTGATTGATAGAATCTTGGATGAGGCTTTCGGCTCTGAATATAACCCATGAAGAATGGAAATAACACTCTGCTCTTTATGAGTATCCCTCTCCCCTCGCGCTATCTCTCCTCTCCAGCCAAGTGCAGCGCCACCCATGTGAGACAGAGTTGTACATGAGTCACATAATATCCTCTCTTTGCACCGAAATGGCTTCCTCAGCGCGTCAAGCTCTGTGCTCCATTGGCTGTCTCTGTTGCATCTCAGGCCTATGCTGTATGAGTGATGACAGGGAGCAACTGGCTTCCATTGGGATCTAATCAAATGTGAGGGCCCATGCGGCTGCAGCCTGATAGAGAGGCGCTTTAACAGAGCTGCTCAAGGGAGACTCATCCATCAACCTGCAACCAACCAAAGAGCACCGGGCTACCGCTGGCAATGATGGAGAGCTCGCTGACTGACTCAATGGAGGTGTGTGCGAGCGTCTCTCTGCACATGCGCGCGCATGCATGAATACGTCGGTGCAACAGATATACAGTACGAGGGAAGATAACCATGTTATCCCCTGCTTTAACCCAGACTTTAAAATGAGTTATGTTTGACAGTACGGATATCTGATATCTGACAAGGCTGCTAACACAGTTACTTGACATCAGATGAGGCCTTCAGGAACTCGGCAGCGGCAAAAAAAGCACGGCTCATGAAATTCAGTGTCAGTATCACTGTCTTATCGCCGACTGAAAGTTATCAGACATCACTTAAATAGAGATACGTGTCCATTCTTGTGCCTGCTCAGATTCACCATGCTCTTAGGATCATGGGTGGATTATGAGACAATGGGCCCCTGGGCACAGATATGCAAAGGGCCCCACCATCTCTCCTACACAGGAGGAAGACACACGGATTTTGTGGTGGTTGTGGGTCTCTTTGTGGTCATTTTGTGTCTCCGTGTGGTTGTTTTGCATCCTTTTATCTCTGTTTTTGTTGACTGGGTCTCTTTGTAATCATTTTGTATGTCCTTTGGGTAATGTGTGCTGTTTTTTGTAGTCGTCTGGGTCTCTTGGAGGTAATTTTGTGTCTTTTCTTTGGTCATTTTGTGTCTTCTGTGGTTGTGTCATGTCTCTTTGTAGCTGTTTTGTGGCTCTGTGGTTGTTTTTAAGTTGAAGTTTTATGTGTGCAGTTTCTTTGCATCCTTTTGTGTGTCTTTGTGGTCATTTTGTGTGTCCTTTAGTTGTGTATGTGTCTTTTTTTTAGTTGCCTGAGTGTCTTTAAGGCAATTTTTTGTGTTAATAACATCATTTTGTGCTTTTTTGAGGTAATTTTGAGTCTTTTTTGGTCATTTTGTGTCACTTTGTATATCAGAGAGGACACAAGGACTTTAACGAAGGACAGTGCACAGAAAAACAGCCCAAAAATAACAACTAAGTTCCCAAAAGCTTGAGGCTTACGCAGAATGCAAAAAAATGCAAGATAACTGATTAAAAACCGAGGAACAAACGGCAAGAACATGTGCTCCAAACTACAGAGACAAACTGGCACAGACAAAGGGCAGGTGGACTAAATACACAAGGGAGGAGGGGTAATGAGGGACAGGTGAAACCAATCAGGGCGGGGCAGGTAATCACTCAGGAGGGAAACACACAGGGGCAGGAAGTAAAGTGTCTGAATGGAGTGACGACGGTGTCAGAATAAAACAGGAAATACTAACAAAACTGAAAACAAAGAAACATGACCTTGATGGGGACTTCAGGATGTAACATTGTATTAACTTGTGTGTCTGTTGTGGTTGTTGTATGTGTCTTTGTAGTTGTTGTGTGTCTCTTTGTAGTTGTATTTTCTCTTTTTGTGGTCGTTTTGAGCCTCCTGTGCTTGTTTTGTATCTTATATTCATTCTTCTATTCTGCAAAGCCTTCCACAATGTTCAGTGTCTAACAAACAGACATGGTTGACTGTCTGTCTTCTCTACTTCTGACAATCATGATCTTGTTGATTGTATTTTATATCAAAATCAGCACCATACTGTGTGCATATTCTCAGAAGCTGTTGGAGACCAGCACTACATGGGCTAAATATGACCAAATCATCTGCGTACATAAGGTGATTCATTAGTGAGTCACCAACCCTACAACCTGTACCACATGCATTTAAAATCAAAGACAAATCATTCGTATACATATTAAAAAGAAAAGGAGACAAAATTCTGCCCTGGTGAACACCATTGGTCACATGGAAGGGAATAGATGTTACATTCCCCCATCGCACTCTCATTGTCTGATGCGAGTACCAATAAACCAAGATTCTAATTCAAAAACCAGGGACCCCACTTTTAGACAATTTTAGAAATAATTATTCATGATTTACACGATCAAATGCTTTAGAAGCATCAATGGAGCACATGAACATTGTAGAATTTTGCCTATTATATTTATCGAAAATTTTCTTTAGTGCAGAAATACACAAATCAGTGCCATGGTTTCGTTTAAAACCAAATAGGTTGTCAGTAGACAGGATGTACCTCTCAAGTCTACACAGTAGAACTGTCTCCAGCACTTTGGACATGACACTGGCCAGAGCTATTGGCCTGTGATTATCTGAGCTGCACAACAAAACCATAGAATCACTCCATGAACAAAAAAACCTGTGTGTACAGACAGACAGACAGACAGACGGACAGACAGACAGACAGCCTCATCATGGATATAAGATTGTTTTTTCAGAGAAAAAAAAAAGAGCCAGGTTCAGGTAAGAGTGTAAGATCAAATGGTCTATCTATCTAGAATGATGTTGTAAGTTGGATCAATGTATCAGTTTATATTTCTTATTAGATATAAAACGCATTGTTTGGTTATTTGCCATTTGGTTGACAGTACAAAGAGATAGACAGGAGCAGAGAGAGGACTTTATTTATTAGTATTCTTTATCTAGTATGTTTGATACTCACTATAGGGGGCAGGTTTACTCCAGAAACATACATACTGTTTGTGTGTGTTAAGGAGCTGCTGTATCAAAATGAGTTGTCTTCCCCCAGAAATTAGGGTTACGATATGTTTCTTTTATGATTCCAATCCATTCCTCTTTTGCTGTGGCTCAGCATTTAAATAACCTTCATCAGATTTGATGGTTTAGTTACAGACTTTCCCAAAAAGTTTTTTTCTTTCACAAATTTGGGAATGAAATTGCGTTAAAATGTACAAAACAGTGAAATTTATCTTGCCTGGCCGGGCAGCTCTCTGGCTGCTCAGCATCCCTAAAACTTTTTGGGCTTTTTCGGGAAATTTTCTGTCACAATGAGGTCATTTGTGTCTTTTATGGTTATTTTGTTTCTCTTTGTGGTTGTGTTGCATCCTTTTGCAGTCTTTTCTGTCTCTCTGTGGATATTTTGAGTCTGTTCCTGGTCGCTACATGTTAATTTGGCATTTTAAGTTTTGTGAGTGAAGGCCAGGGGTCCCTGTGGCACTCTGGGCCCCTGAGCCTGTGCCCTGTAGGCCTGTTCGGTAATCCACCCATGCTCAGGACGCCACCCATCATTGACTTTTTTATTCCGTGTCTTAATAGGTGAATCAGCAAAATGACATCAGCAAAAAATGTATTTGACTAGCGAAGCCTGGAAAACTCCCGATACGGCGAGTTTACCTCGTTTGAACTTAGTTTTTAACTTAAAGAAAACATTTTCAGTGGAGCGAGGAAAATGAAAGAGACTGCGTGAACAATAGATTCTGAGAACAGATCATGACAAGATTATCTCTTTCCTTAGCTTTTGGGGGGAACGGACAGAAATATGAAAAGCGAGAAAACCAAGAGCGAAAGAGACAAGAGAGAAATGAAATGAATGAACATCTGATAAGGATCAAATGATTTACTGAGTTCAAAATAAGGGATAGGGGAGAGGGTGTGTGTGTGTGTGTGTCTTCCTGTTCCTTTATCAGTGCAGACAGCAGGCCTATGAGGTCAGTACCTAATCACAGTAGAGGTTAGATTTCTATCTTACTATCTTCCAAGCCCCCCCTCCTTCTCTATCTTTCCATCTCACTACTGGCCTCTCTCTCGGCTACTGTCTGAGAGCTGCCGTGGGGCAAAGGATTCAGATAATATTAGTGATATGTTTGAAGGTGTTAACGCACAAATACACACAGTGTGGAGAGTGGAGACTGTTTGGATGTTGTTGGCCAAAGTAAGTAAGCATGGGAGGTTTAGCAAGGGCAGCAGTGGGCGTTATGTTTCTAATCAAGCATGGCATTGACTTTATGTTTATTTAGTGGTTATTTATTGTTTACTTAGTCACGTTACCTCTCCGCTGTGTCCCTGCAGCGACACAGCTATAATTCACTCCCATAATTAAATATCTGGCTGAAAACTCAAAAGCCTGATTTTCTGCAATTGAATTCCCAATTCCTCACAGATACGCTGCATCAGCTTACAGACTCACTGAGGCCCTGGGTTGGACGATGTTTGGAGGCAGAGTGAATATTGAGAGAGAGAGAGAGAGAGAGAGAGAGAGGGTGGAAGAGGAAGTGGGAAGAAATTGCAGGAGGAGAGGAGAGGGGGAAGAAAAAAAAGAGTTGAGAGGAGGAAAAGGAATTCAGAGTAGATACAGAGAAGAGCAGAAAGTAAATTAGACGGAGAGAATTAGATCAGGGAGAAGCTGAAAGATGTAGATTTTTGTGCCAGGACAACATTTGGCCATCTCTCTCCTTCTGGATGTTGTCCAGGCACTTAGAGATGGGTGACACACACTGGCATCTGTCTCTTTGTGTGTCAGTGCATCATGTGTACGACTGTGTGTGCGTGTGTGTGTGTGTGTGTGTGTGTGTGTGTGTGTGTGTGTGTGTGGGAGTTTTTACGTGTGGTCACTGGAGTTTAGAGATTACCGTGAGAGGTGAGGCCAATCTGACAGATGCTGACATACAAACCGCATGACATTGATTTATTTTTGATTCCGGCTTAATACCCTTTCCTAACCCCTTAACTTACACACATACGCAGTTATAAGTCAGTATGATTGATATAAAAGCTGTCATTCTCTCTCCCTCGCTGTCAGGCTTCTCTTATCTCCATGGTGACACAGTGACAGGGCTCCATCTATCCCAAACACCCTGACACACACACACACTCACACCTACGTACAAATGGGCGCAAACACACACACACTTAAACGCACGTACGTTGAGGCCCCGCGTGCACAAATATAGCACATGCCAATTATATTTGCTTGTTGCAATTATTCATTACCTCCATTCGTGTCTTTTTCGGGGCTTCGTCTTATCTTGGAGGCCGCCGAAGGGACTCTGCTCCTCCGCACGGATCATTTAACTTTCATTTGAAATCTTACTCATACACACACACACTCACACACACACGACACTTGAAGGGCCTCTGATGTTTGAGCTGAATTCTACCAAGGCTTCCACCGGGGCACATCTGTCATGCAGAGTGTGGGACCAGAGATTTTGAGGGAGATTTAATAGGAGTTACAGCTGGATATATATACTGAGCCAGAATGACAACAGCAGCCCACCTCCACACTAGAAACTACAGGAAGTCTCACACACCCACACACACATGCACACACACACACTAGATATTGCAAGATCTTTGCATCAGAGCTCAGAGCTCCTTAAAGTTGAAACTTTAGTCAACAGGTCCGTCAGCTGTTGGTTGAGAAAAATAGGATAGAAAGACAAACCAAAAAAAAGGGGGAAGCTTGAGGTGACCACAGCAGTTCAGTATGGATTACTACTACCCTCTACTGGACACAAGAGTAACCTGCAGCCTCATTTCTGCCCACTTTCCCTTTCTTCTTCGCACTCATACACCCATCTCATGGTACTAGTTACACTGACCATTTTCTTTTTATCAAGCAGAAGCTGCCCTTCGGTTGTATCGATCCTCACCCTTCAGAACATGAAACACTCCACTGATCCTACTCTCTACCTCTCACTGGACTATAAAAAAAAGGGCAAAGAAAGTCAATGAAAGACAAAGCATGAAAGAGGACCAAAGAAAAGCCTTTCGCAGAGTCTTTTCACAGGCCTTTTTAAAGGGAAGATGAGTCCTATCATTAAGTGCGCCGAGACTGTATACTTGTTCCCGCGGTCCTTATCTTGAGGGGTGACAAGGTAACGCGCAGCTCGGGTGCTGTCGGAAGAAAAGCAAATATTTTTAGCTTGAAGAGCAAAGTACATGCTGCACACACCGCGGCACCTCGCTCTGCCGTAATAAGACCAGCCAAATCCCAAAATACATGTTAGGTTTTGGGCTATTTTTGTTCAAGGGAACAAGGCTGTTTTTCACATGGTTTCACAACAACACAAAAGTGAAAATGTGAAAAAGAGTGCGAGGACAATGGAACAAACAGGTCAGTCGCACTTGAGAAGAATACCGATCTTCCTCTGTTTTTCTATGACACATAAGGTCAAGCAGTGGTGGGCGGGCTTTTCCTAGGGCACCGAATGTCCAGCACTACAGTCAAGGTCAGTTTAGCTCTGGGTTGACGCAGAGGTGGGAAAGTCTTTCAGCGCTCTGCAAAGGAATACGAGGTGCCTTTGGGCAGATCTGTAGGTAGAGCTCTTGGTATATATGTGCTGAGATGACAGAGATGAATCAACAGTGAAAGAAGGCCATCGCTCATTTAAGCTCATACAAGCTAAGTCAACAATTTCCAAACTGGCACACACCCCCAGGCGTCTCGCTCACACACACACATACAACCACACACAAGCTAGGTCCAACATCCGTGGTGAGGCCCACACTTGCAATCCCCGCTATATCCCTCCAGTCCTACACTCACATGAAGACTGTAGATGTCAGTGTGCAGAAGATTAGCGCGCACCCTGATGTCAAACTATCTGCAAATCCATCACTTAGATCTCGTGCAAACAGGGAGGGACTCTTACTCCATACAGTAAGCCCACTTAGTCCGACACAAAGTGGTTAATTGCTCCTGATGATTGTCCGTTGAGGTGGAGGGGAAAGGTAGATAATAGGCACTTACAAGTTCTGAGGAAGGAGGGGGGGGTGGCGGCTGAGGATGAATGGAGGATGCCATGAATGATGCCCACTGTGCTTTCTGTGATATCAGATTCCTCATCAGCAGAGGCCTGCCCTCCGTCTCTTCCCCTCTTCCTGTCTCAGTTAACAGAACAGTGCCCGATTTGGCCACCAGCGACAACAAAAGAAAACAACTTCAAGAACGTAAATTAAACATACCTGCAGATGCTTTTGACTGTGTGTGTGTGTGTGTGTGTGTGTGTGTGTGTGTGTGTGTGTGTGTGTGTGTGAGAGAGGGAGAGAGAGAGAGAGAGAGAGAGGTCTGCGGGCCCCTGCAGGCGGTGTGAATAATTAAGAGGGCCAGTGAGCGAGGCAGGGTACCAGGCTGGGTGTTTTGTTACCCCAGCCTCACTCAGCACGAGCATACAGCATTAGATAACCCTATCTATCCGCCCCGGCTTGTGTGCATGCGTCTGTGCAGTTGGCTACTTTAGATGATTCTACCATTTGATACCTACAAAACCTCTTTGCTGCCTGGTAACAATTCCCGACAGAAAGCCTATACATCCCCTATCAAACTGAGACTGGCAGCATCAGCTGCTATAATCAACATCCACCTTATCAGCTCTCAAAAACATGAACAGTATGCTTTCGTCTGTTCGATATTACAGAGGCGTAATGCATTCACTGGAGGAAATATTCTGTTTTTCTGAATTAACAATAAAAATGTCATTAATTCAGAAAAATAACTTTATTTATATAGTGTGTTTTATATAAACACGCAGTCCATGGATGGAGGAAAAAAAGGATAAAAACAATAGTTTTACACTGGAAAATTAAAATAATAAAATATTAAAAATTAATCAATTAAAGTTTATTGAATAAAATAACCACCAGTGATAACAAAACAAAAACAATGATTAGAATAAAAAAATATGGGCAAGAAGGGCAGAATGTTTTCATGAAAACATTTCTCAGAATTCAAAAAAAAAAAAAAATCTTGTTATCGTTAAACTTAAATGAAAAGTCCGATTAAACGCCCAGCCCCTTTTACTAGCCTGATGTAGCTACACATTTTGACAAATAAAGGCCTGTCTCAGTTTTTTTGGATGTGTAAAACCACAATGTTTACTATCCACGTGAGCGAACATTAGTTAGCTGTCTAGATCACACATACAAATATATGTGTTTAAACTTTTGTCAATATGGAGATGCTACACATTGTTAGCTTGGTTGATTTAATTTTACTGAAACAATGAGCACCAGTGAAGACTGCAAGTGATTCAGATTTACCTGTATGACAGGTAAAAGTCTGAATATGGATCTATTTCTGGAGAACCCGGTGAGTATTATACACCTTTAGTCCGTAAGGGTCAACAGATCAAAAGAATCAAGAGTTTTTCATAAAAATGAATCCGAGTTATGAGAATTGTTTTAACAGGATATAGTGGTGTTGTCGGTGTGCCGGGATTTAGGCCATATCCACACAAAGACGGAAAAAAAAATTGTTTTTTAAAAGTTTTCCATAAAGAAGATGGCGGAAAATGCAAATGCCAGAGGAGCCCACTTTGTATGGAGTGACGTCAAGGTAGAGCTGCTACTTAGGGTCACACTTGATTACAAAACTAGCACAAACGCAACCACTGCGTAGCCAGCCATTGTTGTTGTGGCGCCTTTACACCTCGTGCATGCGGGTTAAGGGAGAAATGCAGTTATGGCGTCATCGCTTCAGAAAAGAGGCGTACGCGAAGGTGGCGTCTTCAGATTTTTTCACTCTGGGACCCGGTTTCAAAAGTTGGCGTATTTGTGCTCCTAAAACACTGGTTCCGTGTTTACGAAAGGTCTATACGATAAAAAATCTTTACGGATACACCTGATCTCATCTCCGTATGGACATGGCCTTCGAGGCCTGTCCCTAATATAAGCCTGTTGCGATTAGTGATTTAAGCAAACAATAGCTCAGGCTACTAATTGAAGTTTTACGGTAATTCAAAAAAACTGGGCAAATATTTTTTTTCTCAAGTGAATGCATCACGCCACCATACAGTATTATTGCACAGTAGTTATAACATGCAACTAATTAGCAGTAAGAAGAAGCAAAATATAATTAGACATAATTTACCAATGACAGTTAACAGTTTTTCTCCACCTTCCTATCACTGTTTCATCAGTCTTCTTTAAATGTATATTACAATTCAATAAATCATGGCCACTTTTTGAGGAAAAAAAAAAGGTTTCAATCATCTCTGCAAACAAAATATGTCATTTTTATTCAGCATTAGTATTTTGTTTACATTGTTCTATTTACAACATGGACACACATGACAGTAAAATTGAGGACTTTGTCAGTTTCAAATCAAAGTAAAATAAAGGTTAAAAAAAGCAAGTGAATGGAGACATCTAATATTTAAGGAGGGAGAGGAGGAGGACGGAAACGACAAGAATGCAACGACAGCGGGAAGTCAAGAGTGAGACAAAGAGGCGGACAAATGGAACGAGCGAGTGCACTATTGAGACGGAACAAAGAAAAACTTCAAGCTGATGAAATGCAAACGTCACAAGAACAGAGAGACGTCAGACTGCGGAGTGAGTACAGAAACATTAGCGTGTAGTAAAGGATGGGCATGGGTGGACATTTAACTATGTGGGCTATAACATTAAGACTGAAAATAATCATTAAAAAAATGATGTATCTTCACAAATATATATATTGTTTTCTCTCCAGACTCTGTTCATAGCTTCTGTAGCACCTGCAGGCCCGTCTCCCTTTACCAACAGCTGAATTTGTAATAGATGATGATAATAATGATGATGATTCAAGTATAATAGTCTGTTTTAGCGGGGCTGGGTCGGGCTGTGCAGGTGTAGTGTAGCTCACAGAGAAAGGAAGATCATGAAGCTTATTTCCTTTATCATACAGGATTTGTGAACATACATGGTTTGATGTTAAGTCCTCGACAACTTCTGACAGGTTAAGTGATAGCATTTCTTCTGTTTCCTTTACATTGCTGTATTGTCCATGTGAGGCTTTAGTAAGTTGGTAAACAATCTCTTTGCTAGAAATGCCATTTGCAGTTGCAGCTTTACAAAGTAGACGTCTGGGCTGTGCTGCTGAAACAACGGAGGAAAATACAGTAAGTGTGGCCAGAGGCTTTGATGACCCGTCCAGCTGGAAGTCTCATGTTCATGAGATTTTTATGTCCCATGTCCACGGAGCAGCTGCCCTTCTGAAATGTCCATTAGCAAGATACCGAATCCCCACAAACTCCGAAGATACTCTTCCAGCTCGCCCTGTACTTTGATCTCCTCGACGGGGGTTCAAGAAAAGAGAATTTCACTGCGGGGATCAGTGTCACTTTGACACAGCATTACCCATTGTAAAAGCAGAGGGGTTCACCTTTGTTGTCGGAACTAAGTCACTCTTTCGCCCTCCTTACACCCTTCCTCCATCTGCATTAAGAATTAACAGACATGGTGGCGGAGAAACAAGAGTAACATAAAGCGGAGTGGATTGACACATAAGAGGATACAAAAAAAAAAAAAAGCTACAGAAGGCAACTTCGATCTTACGGAAAGAAAAGAACGTAAAGAATCCATTGCATGGGCGTACACTTAGTGTGATGGCTTCACACAATGGCAGAAAGGCCAGTGGTTGTTTTTACATGACTCTCAGTAGATTAAAACGTACGTCATAGTTTCATCCATACACTCAAATCTAAAGCTGTACAGTGATCACAAGCATTGGAACAGCACACATACACATGTATTCAAGCATACTGCATACACAAATATTTGCATTATAAAAGGCCACATACAGAATGTGAATCATTCACACTCAGAGTTAATAAAATTATATAAGGTCTACCTAGTTTGTACATGAACTTCAGTGTCTAACAGATTTTAACTTGCAGGAGAGAAGCGTTGGACAGATCTCGACCTGAACTGTCATTTAAAACTAGCATTTGCAACATGTCAGAAATCGGAACTCCTTAGAAGCACGGGGGTTTCGCCTGGACGAGGTGCCATGCGTACTGCGTCACATAGTGTTGTGTGCCCAATGCACGTTCTCATCGGCTTGCAATGGGTCGTCTCGTCACTTTTTGGACTACGAACAAAACCGTATCCTAAAAGGGAGTTTATTAACCTAATATCTGCCTTAAAACTCAAGCTTAGCTGTAATTTCAAACAGAAATGATTTTTTTAGTCTTCTGTGATCATTAATTTACAAAGATACCCTTCAGTTTTTGCACCTTGTATTACTAGCATGGCGGCAACCACGGCTAACGTTAGACTTCCCTGCAGATTTTCAAGACTTTTACCTGACTGCTGATGAATTCGCAAACTGACTATCATGAGGTTACACTGGAAAAATATGCACAACAAAACGGGCCTTCTGTGTGGAGTTTGCATGTGCTCCCCGTGTCAGCGTGGGTTTTCTCTGGGTACTCCGGCTTCCTCCCACAGTCCAAAGACATGCCAATTAATCGGTGGCTCTAAATCGGCCATAGGTGTGAATGTGAGCGTGAATGGTTGTCTGTCTCTATGTGTCAGCCCTGTGATAGTCTGGTGACCTATCCAGGATGTACCCTGCCTCTGCCAGTGTCAGCTGGGATAGACTCCATCGTTGTGGAACATGCACAGAGCACACATGAGAGAAGTTTGTCTAGGAGGTCCTGTTCCAGAAAGCCCTTATTGGCAAGAATCTATCCATTGTAACCCCAACTATGACCAAGAAACCCCTTTCTGGAAGAAAGCCCACTAAGCAAACGTCTCCCGAAGGCTCACGTATCTCGCCGAAGTCACGCAAAACCACATTCATCCAGGTGACACCTCGTGTTTTTAGGGAGTTCCATCAGAAATCATCAATCAAATGAATCATAGAGGAATGATGTACAAGTGTAGCACTAAACATGGCAATAAAGTGATGAATCCTAATTAATAAATAGATGAGGGATGCAGAATTAAGATATTAGACTGACGGAGCAAGTATTCGTAAATCGATAAAGCTCTGACTCATCCCACATCACCTGACTGGATGAGTTCGAGGACACTTGTGATCTGGCTCTGCCTATCCATAGTATCCTCGGTAGCCATTGCCATGAAATCTCTTGATGATAACATGACCACCCCTTTTCACACTGATAAGCCAAACAGTTGAGTTACTCCCCACCTGAACAAACGGTCAGCCGAGAGACAATGGGTACGCCGCACAGCTAAGTGCAGTCACAGGATGGCACTACCATGTGAAAAGGGAAAAATGTTGAAAATATTTTCAACACACTTGAAAACAAGACCACCATGAATACTGTGGATAATACAACTGCAGAGAGCACAGAGTTGTGCCGACTTGTAATAGCTGCAGCTGTCAGTTTTTGTTTTGTTTGCTTCACCAATGTGACAGACAATATGCCGTGCGAAGAGGAGGGTGTGTACATCTACCACCACACGATCCCACCACTGATTCATGAAATAAATTAAAAATAAGAGGTTAAAAAGGTCCATCATTAAAATGCATTTACACAGTAATAAATATATTTGTCGTCTATTTACAGTTTACCAGACATTTGTAGAAGCAGAGTTTGCAGTTAAAAACATTAAATCCTAACTATTTCAAAAGTTATCCGTTTGTTTTCTTGTTTTGTTCTGAGGATGAGGGGTTGGCGCTCAGGATTTCCCCTCTTCATCATCCTTCCACGGGTAAGGAAGGCAGGAAGACGACAGAGAACATGCAGGAGAGATGATGCACGTGAAGAAACAACGTCCTCCCAACGTGTCTTTCCTGTGTTTCATCCTCAATAACTTTCCAATTTGGTGTTGTATTGCTGTAGCTGCTTTTTGTTAGAGTTTTTTCGTTAAATTCGCCTCAGTGCACACATACACATACACCCACACACACACACACACACACAGATTTTGAGCACCCGATGCCTTGCTCCGTCCCCACACGATGCATCGTGTATCCTCCTACAGCCTCTCGCTCGCTCTGAGTAGCAGTTGCCTCTCGACACAGACCTAAGAACAGCTTTCTCCTCGAAGCTTTTATAAAACCACTTAACCAAACCTAGAGCTGAGTCCTTGGGGCAACTTCTTCCTCGTCCCTCTTGGCCATTCGAAACATTAATTCATCTTCTTTTCAGTTTTCAAGGAGCCATTGCGTTTGTGTTTCCCGTTGGCCACGCTCTCGCTATGGCAATGTCCATTGGCCATGTTACCATCATCCCTAGTGTCGCCAACTCCTCTGCTCTGCTCCCCGGACTTTCCCCTCAGCAATCGTACCAACCGTCGCAGGACAAAGATGGTCAGAGCTACGGCGGCCCCGACAGTGAAAATCACATCCAGCAGGAAGTACTGGTAGGGGGACACCTCGTATACGGCGGAGCGCAGGTGGTTGGCACCTTGATGACGTAGGATGTAGCTGATCCAGTAGACGGCCCTGGTCACAGGATGACCCGGCTGGTCTTTGTGAATGTTGGAGAGGATACGTGCTTGCTGGCGATACCTAGGTAGGGAGAGACAGAGGTTGGAAACAAGGAAATAAGGAGGCAAATATGCACACAGCATACTGTATGGGTTATCTCTTAGCATATAAAAAGGCACGAACTCATGAGGGTAAAACCATAAGAAAGAGAAATAAAGATGAACTTTCACAGAGTGTTAGATCCATATATGGTCACCAGATGGCACTGATGAACAATTACGCTCATATACAAAGCACTATTGTGTGACTGTGCACCCACGAATTCTAACCTGCTGTCTTTGATGACACTGGTCAGTGCTGTGTAGAGGTCTTCTTCGGTCATGTACTTCCAGTGCAGCATGATGCCCATGCCTTTGGCCGCCACACGAGTCATGGTGTCATAGTGATCTCCGAAGAGAGGAACACCTACCACCGGCACGCCGTGATACATGGCCTCATAGATGCTGTTCAGGCCACCGTGGCTCAGGAAGGCCCTTGTGTTGGCGTGGCCTGGATGACAGGAGGGATGAGGGATGTTATTTTGCATGTTGGGTGTTATGTTCATTAGTCATTTTTGACAGGGTGCTTATTTTGCTGGGCTGGTTTTTCTCTGTTATTTACAGTTTATACAGTAGAGTCCACAAACTGCTGCGCATTCAGCAGTATTTCACGGCTGCTCCCCACTTCATGAGGGCAGGGGGACGGTTTACAGTTGGAGGAAGACAAAACATCTGTGTGAGTGTGGAGGTATGTATCACTTCAACAGTATAATTAACAAAATACTTCAGTCAGTGTTTTTATGAAGAGAAAATGTCAATGTAAGGGCTTTACTTTCTCTATAACCTTTTTAAAAAAGGTTCAATTCTCCTAAAACACAGCGTAAATTTCAGCATCATTCCTATTCAAACAGAACAGCAAAGTTAAAGGGGTAGTGTTGGGATGTTTTTAAGTGGGTTTGTATGAGGTACTCATTAATACACAGTAGATTACATACACTAGATTTAGGTCGGCACGGCCCCAGTTTGGAGAAACAGGGAGGACTACGAACACTGAAATTAAGCAATGTAGTGCTTAGGAAAGGGTCAGCAACACTACATATTTTAACCGCCTAATAAAGGCCTACCTGCAAAAAGTCAATATCAGTTTCAGTGCATGCTGTATTTAGAATATTTTAACCTCTTTACCTTGCCATCAGACAGTAATTTGCAATGGGAAAATTAAGCTATTAATTGCCCTTTTCAATGCCAGACTCCATTGAGAAAATGAGTAATTTAACACAGCTGAACACAGAAGCTGCTGGTCTACTGTTGTGTAGTTTGTTTGTGTTATTGTGCGACGTTGTCATTTATAAGGGTCCGTTTGGATTCTCCAAAGTCACACAATTACACACACAAACAAGCTGTTCGAGGCAGTGGTAGACCAGGAGCTCATGTGTTCAGTGAGCTAAAATGACTGTTTTTCTCAATGGAGTCAGGTGGCTTTGACAAGAGCACAGATAGGGAACCAAAGTGTCAACGGCTTCCCCATCGAAAGGGCTGTCTGCGGCAAAGTAAAGCAGTAAAAATATTCTTAATATAATGAACATTTAAACTGACACTATTCTTTTTAGAAAGGACTAGGTTTAGGTGGCATTAAGCTGCTGACCCCATCCACAGCAGTACATTGCTTAGCTTCTGTGTCACTACTCCTGTCTGCTTCTCCAAACTCAGGGCATGCCAGCCACCATTGACTGAAGGAAATACACTGACTATGGATAAGTACCTCATACAACTGCACTTCAAAAGATCCAAACTATCCCTTTAATCACAGAAACATGAAGACATCAATTACAATAGATACAAACGGTTGGAGTCATACATTAGTTGAAACTAGCCCACTAATACCATTATATTTAGAAGAGGTTGGTGATGCTGTATTTATTAAATTGAATAAAAAGCCAACTGGTATTTTGGCTTTCAACATTTATTGCCAATGGGTCCACTTCGGTGAAACAGAGTAAAAGGAAAGATATGTTTGATTGTTTTGTGGTGAACTGTCCCTTTAAAACGCCTCTTACTGACTGACCAGAGTGTCAGACAGGCATAATGTCTCAGTATTTGCAGGCTTGGGTAACCACAGTGCTATTACACCAATGCAGAAAACAATGCTGGCTGTCAATATCTGAGTGTTGTTGTACATTCTTCATCCCTGACAGGCACAAACTGGCTTACACATTCACATTCTATCCACCGCTGTGGTTAATAAGTAGGTATGGGAGGAACCCACCCACACAAAACCTGGTCCGCCATGCCATCAACTTGTATAAAAACACAAAGGATCAGCTATGTGTCAAAACATGTCTCGAGCCATGGCAACTACATCTCAGTTTATATGGTGCAGTAAGCCATGTGGCTGGTGATAACAGAACTAGAGGGTGAAGTACACATTACAGTATGTGATGTCCTCTCAATGCACTCACCTAATAAGTCATTCTGAGGCATCCAATCAACAAGCTTGGTGTTGTTGCCAAGGTTACTGGGTGGAACTCCAGAGAATCTAGGAGAGGAAAAAGGGAAATAATGGTGAGATAGTTTAGCCCACCTTTAAGCAGTTTGTGTTGTCATCACAGTGCGTGAACACCAAGAACATCCCAGAGTAACTGCTGACACAGTGTTTCATATTTATTTCATATTTGTCAGATCTGTGATCAGCAAATATTGACTCCCTAAGTCTTATATTTACTCCGTAAATATCTTTGCTGGAGCATTATCTTATCTATAACCATACTCTTGAATGTTTTGGTGACATCTCAGCACGCTCAGCTGCCAACTCTGTTAAACATACTGCGCTCGACTTTACCACACCACAGAATGTATGGGTTGTAGCTGCCGCGGTAGTGGGCCAACCACATGTCACATTAAATATAAGAATGCTTACAGTCATTGGCTGCGAGCAAAACTATACAAATAGACATTTTCTTCATAGATCTAGACACAAAAAGAATCAAATGAAGGTACTGTTTGACTCAAAAAGTTTCACTTCTACTTGTATTGGTATATTTCAGTCGATTATTGTCTGCATAGTATGAACAAAGCAATAGCTAGCAGTCGTTTAGCTTAGCCCATTGCACTCAGAGTGGAAGCAGGGAAAGAGCTAGCCTTGTTTCGTCAAAGGTAACAAAACCCACCTACCTGTACATCAAAAGCTTACTAATCAACATGTTAAATCCCAGCTGTTTAATCTGTACAAAAACCAAAGGGTTACGGAGGATTATGTGCTGAGCAATTCCTTGACCAATCTCTGGCAACCTCATCGTCACCACAAAACTCTAGGAAGTTAAGAAAGTGAATTAGAGCGTAGATTCTCTGCCCGAGGCCGAACCTGACCGTAATTTCCTGCCACTATCCTCGGTGGGGCTGACCTTCGACTTCAGTTTTGAAAATCGAAGCTTCAGAGCTCAGATCGATTTTAAATCGAAGCCTTCGACAGCCGGGGAGGGAGGCAGGGGCGGGAGGGAATGGTGCTGAGCTTCGAAGCTTCAAATTTTTTGGGTCAGCCCTAATCCTTGGGCGCCTCATAATAGACCATAGACGAGGACCTCGACACTTAAGAGGCACATGACGAAGGTTTGCCATGGAAAGAAAGACGAGAGTCAGCCTTCAATGTCCACGTACGTATCCTTAAAAAAAATGTCGGGTTTAAACCAGGCTCGGGCTCATAATTAAAGTTAAAAGGACGGGCCAGGCCGGGCTTGGACAGAACATGCACAGGCTCGGGTGGGGTCGGGCTGGATTTTTTGGGCCTGATCTAAGCTCTAAAGTGAATATGTGTACTTCCAAAAATGTTGAACTGTCACTTCAGATTAGTTTTTCTGCAGTCAGTTTACTACTAACCAAGCTAGAATTATATTAGCTGTCTTAGGCTGATGTAATGCTAATACAACATTCTAAGTGACTACTGGACTACCTTATGTATTTTTACTACTGTAGACGAATATTTTGTTGTACTTCTTACAGGCACTTTATTAGGGATTCATGATAATATCGGCACTTCATCAGTATTGGTCAATATTGGCTTTAAAATGAACTATCACAATTGGCCAACAGGCTTTCTCTTTTCTTGCACAATGAATAAATATTACATACATTGAAAAGTATTGTATTACATGTCTCCATCTGCTGGTGGGCGTATGCATGCATAATATGATGTTAATTCCACTACAGAGGAGAACTGATGATCACTAAAATTAGGTAGCGAAAAAAAGTGGATATATCAGTATTGATATTGGTTATCAGTCAAATAGTTTGTTACATCTCTGCATATCGGATATCAGCAAAAAATCCAATAACGTGCATCCCTACATTTAATGTTAATCTTTCATTGGTGATTCTTCTGGCATGAGGGACAAGCATAGTGAGGACAGAGGATGTACAGTATGTATAGTGATTGGAAGAAATACTGTATACAGAAGGCTAAATGAATTAACTGAGTCTTACATGTACACGATGCAGAGCATGAACAAAGGGGAATTCAATGCTGATCTCTCAAAAGCAAAAAGCTGAAGGGCTTTGCTTGTTCACCCAGACATTTAGGTTTCGACCCATTGACTTCTACGGGCAGTGGTGAATGTGCACAGTGTTGTGCGTATGCTTGTCGGTGTCTGCGGCTGTGTGTGCGGAAGCATTCTCCCAACAAATGCAGCACACAATACATATGCATGCAACATTACGACCCCCATCCGTCCATCTCTGTCTCCTTCCCTCCCTAACCCAAAGTCTTTCATCTCTCTTTCTCTCCTCAACAAAGCACCAATTCACTGTCCTGCCAATCAAAGCCTACATTCATGCAGCCAATTATCAATGACACGATTCATTTGGCCTGGTCCCTGTCCCTCTCATCAGCCCTCTTCCTTTTTCCATTAGTTTGGAATGGCCACTGAAAGCCAGATTACCATTCAATGTCACATACACAGTCCTGGGGCTCCTGCCTCTAGCTACAAGTTTCACAACAGTCTCACTTCACCTGTAGACCTTGTCCAAGACCTACATGCAGAGCATTATTATCTGTTATCTCACAGTAACAGATTAGTACTTGAGAGTTACCTTTGTCATTTTCCACAATAAAATGACAATTATCACACATCACCTCGCACACATGTCGCATGCCAAAACAAATCCAGCAACCTTCATTACAACACACAGTGCTTTTTGCCCACAGCCCTGGCAGGCTTTCCGACAACCACCTCATTCCAGACACTGCAACCACAGTCTGATTGCCTTAGATCACACCAGGGACTCTGCCCAGCTCCAGCCACTAAAATTCAATGTGCTTCCCAACCTCATAAATTCAGTCATACAGTGAGTGCCTGTTGTTGAACCTTGCTCCCAGCATGCAACAGTATGCTGCTTTTTCCACAGCTCTCAACAATACCTAATGGTTGTGGTTCTCTTTTCCATATGATACAACTGCAAATATTGCACACATACACACTCATAAAGGTAAGGTACAGACAACTGAGGCAGATATGCAGTCAAATATTTAAACTACTCCTGTGTTGATGAAGTCATGGAGGGTCGAACATGTTAATACTTTGCTTGGTTGTGTAAAGGGGTCATGATCCAGTGGTCCAGATTGATATTCAAGTCGACAGAATCACTTCCCCAGACATGTGATTTGTCTATAAATGGGTAACTTTTAACCAATTCCTTGCACTTCTGCCCTTGGTTATTTGTTATATGCACAATTTTTAAAACTGAAACCACTCTTAAACCACACTTTTAGAGACCTTTGCGGATAATTCAGCTCCCGGTAAAAACCTCCTGAACAATGAACACTGAAGGAATTCTCACCAGCATAAGTTTCAGCTGGTTGCAATCTGCACTCCTCACCACTAGATGCCATTAAATACCCCTAAATCTCAAATGCTGGACCCACATTTTGCATTTATAAATGTGGGTAATCAGTTAACAAATGCTCATGGGTCTCTACATTTCTACAACTAATCAAGTCTCCTAGACACAGATATGCAAAAGGGAGGAAGAGACTTAAACAGATTATTCAGCTCCCAGTGATGAACACTGAAGGAATTCTAACCAGGAGAAGTTGTAATCTGCATCCTCACTGCTATACCACTAAATCCCCCTAAATCTCACACACTGAACCATAAATCAGAACTGAACTAGGAAAATGCCACTCTCAGTGCACTTTATGCATGAAATAATCTGCAAAAGACTCTCTGTCACCACTACAGTTCAGATGCCTCATTTCAGATCTTAGATTTCAGATTTTAAATAATAATCTACACTGTTTTATGTTTATTATCCTGTATTTTAACTTTTAGCTATTATTAACTGTTAGTATTGTTTGTTGTTTTGTATGATTTCATTTCTATTTTAACTTTTTAACATTGGTTATCTGTTTATTCTAACATATTCAAGGTTTTCTTATTGATTGCATTTTTTTTTAAATATATCTTTCTCCATGCTTGGAATCACTGACAATAAATGTCTTCCTCCGTTGATTTTCTGCGCTAAATAAATGTCTAAATGAATGAATGTTTTAGCTAAATCTTTTGTTTAATATCTGTAAATGGTTAAAAAGGCACATCTGCATGTCACACACAGTGCCGGAAGGAAATGTTATGGTTTATGGTCACAATGTCGTCACTGAAACAAAAATAAAAACGAGGAGGCCTTGCCAAAAACATTCAAAGTTCAGTATTCCATCATCACTGGTTCTCAAAAAACAAACACTTTGCGAATGTATAACTGCAATGCTTATAGAGTATAGAGTAATGCCCAAAACTACAAAATAAATAAATAAATAAATAAAAGGCTTAAAAACAAACGACAGCAAAACTGGAATTGAAACCTATGATCCAAATAAAAATGAAAACAACCTTTTAAAGTGGCACTTATCTGGCACAGACATACGTGATCAAAGGAAACTCGACCATGCTGCCAGTTATAACTTCATTGTGAATTGTGAGTTTGTACAATTGAAGGCCTTCATCAACATCTGCAAACATGCGCATGTTTAACCATTAACCCAGCCGCACCATATACCTATAGAAAAGACAGGTTTTGGAGCCGTGTGTATATATGTGCAAGGATTACAGCTTTGTTCCTGCAGACTGTATAAGTAATGCACGACTTGGACATCCTACAATAGATTAACCTCTATAAACAAACGGTTTCATAAGGATTACTCAACCTCAAACCAGTCGGTTTTGGTTGTTGAGCTATTCTTTAGTCATCTATGGGATAAAAATTACACATCATGAGCTAATGTGGTCAATGACTCACAAAGTTTTTAAATATACCGAGATAAGAGTTAATGATTTACAAGTTCACAGATGGAATTTTTAAGCACTGGACAGAAGGAGTCACTTTTTTTTCCTCCTCTATCAGCACCACTTCTCTCCTCTTTATTTCTCATGTTTTCCTGCTCAGGTCAAAGTCAGTGAATCATTGCTGTGGGACTCTGCGTAAATGATTACAAGAAGATTAGATTCTAATCACACCTGTCACAAGGCAGGCACATCTCTTGTTCTCTATCTCTTGTTGCTAATTAATCCTGAACACAAACATCTGCATATATGGTGTATGACGCTGTGACGGACAATGCATGCCACACAGCCATGGTATTTGTCTGCATGTTTGTGACTGAGACACTAAACTGAACAAATTCTCTGGATAAATTAAATGCAAAGGTCTTTCCACCACTAAAACGTGAAGCCATCATTGCTAGTTTCTATTTTAAGTTTTCCTAAGAGGAGAACAAAGTCTCTTCAGGGTCAGAATCCACTTCTCAATGCTGTTTGATCACCTGGGTGACCTCAGCTAACACCCTGAAGCAAATATGAGGTGGGAATATGGACTTTGGTCTCAGACATAAACTGTCACAGAGGAAGAACGTGGTGTCTTTATTTTATGATGTATCATTACACAGAAGTAGTATACCTGATTATAGGGGTCCACATAAAACCATAAATTAACTTTCTGATATCTGACGTCCAGAGCTCAGAGTGCTGACTGGAGGGAAGTCAGTAACCTGAAACTCACTACAAAATCCTGTTCACATCTGTCACAGTGACAGCTGTGTCTTTTACGAGAGACAAAACAGATTTACCTCCAAACGACACGCTGGGGGAGCCTGGCGAGGGCTCCGGCCAGTTTGTGTGCAATGTCATGGGAAAGGTACTTGACCCCAGCTCCGAACGACACCACCACAAACCCATGCTCCGCTGTGTCATTCACCCACGCCTCAAACTCCTGTGGGAATAGAAGAGAGAAACAATGAGAACTAAAATAGATAACAAAAAAGATTTATAATGCAAACACTTATTTTCTATGTGTTCTATTTTTAACCTCATCAGTCTCTTCTTTCATGGTCATTCATGTGTATTGCAAACATTCAGATGACCTACAATGAAAGTATATGATCGCTGCAATTAAACAGCTGAGCACCAACGCAGATAAATAGCTGGCATCCATAAAACAGACCCTTGAAATGAACTTTTAACAGTTGCTGTTGTCTTTATGACTTTACAAGTGAGGCTGCTTTCACACCCATGCTCTGAATGATATGTACGATTACTGATAAATGTGAGATGTCATAAAACTTTGCAGAATAATGAGCACATCGTTCACTGAGAAGATTTTATCCTTTAATTGGAAAAGCAACAGGCGGATAAGATGAGAGACTCCTAGATTATAAACCCCTTAAAAAGTGCAATCATACAGCTGTAAAAATATTTCCACTACTTCCAGACTACTCAGATTCAAATCCAGGAAATGTTTAATAGCCACAGTAGAAGTTTATCACGCAAGGCACAGAATGTCTAATGCATGAAGCTGGTAAATATTTAAGGTTATGTCTCAGAACTGCATGTAAGGATGTGCTGAACTTGCATTTTGCAGTTCAGTTCAGAGTGTTACGTTATAATTTCATATTCCAACATTAATGAGCAATGTTGGAAGTCCACAAAGTGACTAATCGCAATGGACCCATATCATTTTCCTGATTATTTTACAACTAGAGGGCCTTATTTCATCACACAACTGCAAGGCACTAGTTTCCTGTTTCTGACACATACAATGAGTTATAAGTTGGCCAAACTTTATTCTTCACTATATTTGACATAAATTCTAATCTCCTCTGTCGCAGATTTCCTCAAGAGACCATGATTTTGCTTAAAGCACTTGTTTGTACAAAATTAAAGCTGTGTGCACATTACCTTGGTACATTTAGCGATCTAAAAAAGGAAACCACAGAAATGCTGGCATGAAATGGGGAAGGCATTGCAATATACTTTATTGTATCTAAGGGGAAACAGCTGCTGCTGATTATCAATAATTTACAAAACACCATAATGCTATGCATAAGTCAACACAGCGACAAGCCATCAGATACCAAATATCCTACATGCACCCTGAAAGGAGCAGACAGCCACTTTTATGTGCTAAGTTTTGAGACATCTGAAGTTGCTGTTGCCAACAGTACAAAACAGGTGAAATGAATTATTTTGTGATGCTCAGAAAACTCAACAGCAACAAGCCAGTTACTTTGAGTACTCCACAATGATCAGTTACTCATCATAACTGTTTTGTTTTTACAACCATTTTCTGCAGAACAAACAGCCTCCTATCTTATAGCTGATTGGCACCAGTGGAGGTTTTAACACACGCACATTCACCACGCAAAAATCAAATTGGAATATAACGACAAAGCTCAGGTGTCCATATTTCCTTGCTTACTTCAGTAACTTTCTCTGAGGCTGCATCCACAGTGTGTTATGTGGGCCTTCATAGTGCATTTTGATGCATTTGTAATACTCCCTGACTCCACACATGCATACACATAATGCTTTGTGATGCACTTTAGCAAATCTTGAGTCTTGTGGAAGTACAGGGTTGACTGATGAGGACCTGAAATACATCATGACTACCTACAGGGGCTTTTCTGTAAAGCCTACCATACCAGAAAACACTTTTGAAAGAGTCTGATACCCTCTCACAACTAAGACACAGACCTGAAGTGTTAGCAGAGGCTGGGGATGTTGCAGGGGCTCTATCTGCAAGATAGCTAGCTTCAAAAAAGGAAAAAACAGGGGACAGAAACTGCTGCAGCTCTCAATATCCCCAGTGCGTATGCTATATGCTATAGCTAACGTTAGCTAACCACTGTTCCAAATGGCTATTTGCAAGCTAACGTTAGCTACTGGAATGTTTGGTATTAACCTACGAGCTAACCGTGCATCTTAGCAGAAAATTTCCAACTTCAATTATACACAAAGTATGGTTTTTGACGCTGGAAATCTTCAGTTAAAACGCAAAGTTAGCGCGTAGGCTAATAGCTAACAACCCAGTAGCCAACGTTAGCTTGCAAGTGGCTCCCTTCGGCTAAGTGGTTAGCTACCTAGCTGGCTATAGCATTAGCATACTCACCCAGGGCTACAGAACATTTTTGTCCACCTTTTTTCCTCTCCACTTTTTCGTGGTACAAACGGCAAGTCAGAGAGATGCGCTTGTGACTCTTGGCAGCTCCATAACTTCACTGGTTCCTCCCATAAATCACTGTAATATCTTCGTCTTCTTCTTCTCCTGTAAGCTTTCAATGGCAGACTAGGCGCGTTCGGCGCATTGCTGCCGCGCTCTGGTCACAGTGGTCATTACACCTGAGTCGGCACCTGCTGGCCGTGATCCTGCGATGCACACAGGCCTGTTGTGTGTACAAAGTCAACTGTTCCAAATGAAAAAATAAATAAATAAAATAAATTCAAGTCTCCACTCCCAACTCGGCCATTTCCTCCCACAAGAGCTTCCTTTCTCCTGTGTGCAGCCAGCACTGAAGCATCACATGCTGCACAGCCTCCATCTCTCCATATTCCATACATTCCCCACCTGGTGTTTCCCTAACAACACTAATCCAACACTAATCTCCTCCTTTTTTTTTACAGTCCAAGATAAGTGAGACACTTCCCTCTGTGAGTACTGTTCCTGTCCACCCAGTTTGCTATCTCCTGTTTGGTGCTAGAGAGAGTGCAAGCATGCACACACGCACGCACACACACATGAAGGTGTGTGAAGGGGGCGTTGTGATGTGATGGGTGTGACTGTTACAGTGGCTGCTTATAATTGTTTATTGTTTAATGGATCCCCATTAGTTGTCACCATGGTGACAAATAACAGTTCCTATACAGTGTTCCCGAAATAGAGATCACAAATAAAAATAAATAAATAAAAAAAGAGCAATGAAATTATTCCCATAAAGAAACTAAGATCATAAAATAAAAAATACTTAGATGACTAGACAAATATGAATATATGTGTAATTAACAATTTTTCAATTCCCTTTTAAATCCTGATTTCTTACCCATGAGTATGAGATAGTACAGAAGTCCATTCCAGTATACAATAGCTCTGTATAATACAGTTCTTTTCAGTGCATTTGTTTTAGATCGAGGTAGCCTCAAAAACAACAGCTTAAGGCCTGTCTGGTATTATAATCATGTGTGAACTTGGTAGGTAGAGAAAACAGGATACTGGGTTTACGTGGAAGTCATTCAAGACAGGACGCTTGAACTTGTAATTCCTTATAAGTCATATTTATAAAGGTTTATGACTGGTGATACAGTACATCAGAAAGCATTACACACATTGATGAGTGTAGTTATAAAGCTTATGACTGCATGATAATACTCTACGAACGCCCCCATCTTGCACCATACGTGTGTTCTTCATAGAAACTTAACTGACACAACAGTTCTATTATTTAGATCAGAACTCTCAGTCGTATGTACAATTTGGATGTCGATATGAACAGTGATTTCAAGTCTGATTGGTTAATACCGTAACATCGCTTTTCCTTAAGACAGTTCGGTACAGGCTTAAAGGGTTAGGAAAGAAAATTCCAACTATCTCACTGGAAAACAAAGATCCTATAAGCTCTGTGTACACAACAATCATAATCTCATTGCCAACTATGCTATCTATTGGTATACTTTAGCAATGAAATGTTGCTGGAATTGTTCACAGTTGTATTTAGGAGGACTCAACATCTCTCAGTAAACCAGCTTCTGGTAAGTAAAGATTTAAGGACTGACAGTGGGTGCTCTGGGAGCAGCCATGTTGGAGTGATAGAGGTGGAGGACAAGTAGAGGGAGGGAGGCTAATGGTCCAGCTGCGGCAACTAAGGCTGGCCCTGGCACGGAGCAACATCAGGGGCACACTGGGCTCTGTGTCCCAGCAGCGCAGCCCTACTGTCCCTACAACGCAGCCTCAGTGACCCCATAAAAGAGTCTCAGTGTCCCCAGAGCTGTGCCCAGAACAATGGCCTCGTTCTCCCTCCACTTCCATTATAACTCCCTCCACACAGCGCGGCACAATGCTCCCTATTGGCTGGAGTGGCATTCCAAAACCCCCCGCAGTAGATACCGACGGCCCGCGCTCTCGGCGTCCGAACGCTGGACTAACCCCCCGTCACCACCCGCCTCTGCTCTCCATGGCTCCCCACCCTTTCTGCTCAAAGTCTACTGCGTCCATTCAACCCAAACCCGTCCTCACCCCAGCATTGTCTATAAAGGATCGCTTTGTAGCGGGATTGATAATGTGAGGTAGCAACGATAAGGGAGACAATGGGGTCAGGCGAGGATAGACACAAAAAATACTGAAACTCAGACTGTTAAGACAGGGGAGGGGAGACAGTACGAAGAGTATGGATATTTTTTTTATCACACACACGAAGGCACACAAAGGCTTCACAAGTGGGAAAATCAGTGACTTGATCCCCGCATCAACAAAAATATTCTCTTGCCAATATTTGTTTTTCAAAACAGCTTTTGAATATGTCACTGACATCAATCAATGACAAACAGTGAACAGGAAATTGATAAAGTTGTGCAAACCTATACAAAGGAAAGAACAGGCTCTTCTTGTTGCATTGCTATTTAATCTCTTGAAATCCTTTGTGCACACACAGGTCACACACATACTGATCAAGGGCAGAGCCCGAAATGTCAATTTGTGTAAGTGGACAGTTGCTCATGCTTTTTCTTTATTTAATGTATTAATGCTCTGCCTATACATATATAGGTCATCCAAAAAGGATTGACTTCTCCCAAGTCTGAGTCAAGCAATATGGCTTGCCATCCTGTCCATAAAACCACTGTTTGCATAATGTTATAGTCAAACTCAGATAGCTTGAATTAGCCATTGTATTGCAGTACTTTCGTCACCAACAGCAGACCTCAATTTAGGCTTCGGCATCAACCGTGGTCCCCAAAAACACTACGTGTGGCCACATTTGTGACATTTTTATTTCAGCATGTTGTTCTAGAAATTAATAAAACCATCTCTCAATATAAGTGAGTGAGGACGTTGACTCTGCAGTAGGGCTGGGCAATATTACAATAAAAGTATTAGGTCACTGCGGGAAGTGTTTCATGTCAATGAGCAGGGCTGATTCATGATGTTTAAATTATGTTGCAATTAACATGATAAAGCATCTTGATGTGTCACGTATTTAATTAGCTAGATTACACTAATCCAATTCAGTCTCAGGGGGGGCTGGAGTCTAGCCCAGCTGACACTGGGCGAGAGGCGGGGTACAGCCTGCCCAGGTCGGCACACTATCACAGGGCTGACACAGAGATGGATAATCATTCACACTCACATTCACACCTACGGGCAATTTAAAGTCACCAGTTAACCTGCATGTCTTTGGTCTGTGGGGGGATGCTGGAGAACCCTGAGGAAAGCTACGCTAACACAGAGAGAACGTGCGAACTCCACACAGCAGGATATGAATGTGATATAAAATGACATAAACTGTAAAAGAGGATTTTATCTGTGTGAGACACCCCTGCTCTCGAAGGATTTTAACAAGGACACAGATATTCTCCAAAGTGAAACACTGCCTAAGTCCTCTTGTACATGGGACCACACAAAATCTGATTTTGAAAATCTCGCCAAGTGCTTTCTGTGAGTACTGACCTGTGGCAGTGGGTTGGGGGGCTTAGTGAGGATGCCTCCGATATACACCACATGTGGCAGTGTGGGCCTGGGGAACTCCAGAGCCATGTCAGTGCACAGCATCCACAGCCGGCTGCCCTGCACCAAGTCAGCCATGGCCACTTGAGGCTTCACTCCATGCTTCTTCATAATCCGGTCATACTTGGGTAGTGCAATATAATGGACTCCAAAGCGCTGCACCAGGTAAACAGCTGTGTTGGCGATCCTCTGGAACAAAGACATGTGGTCTGTCAGCAGCGAGTTGAATTCGGGTACATATGAAAGTGGGGCTGGGGCGCCCGCCTCTGCGGGGTACCACAGGCCTGTGCTGAACACGGCGTATTTCACACCCAGGATGTGAGCGATCACAAAACCACACATCTCATTAGGGTCCACCAGCAGCAGGTCAAACTTGGCCTCCTTGAGGCGGGTCATTACTTCAGCACTGCCAACGACAGCATCACAGTTCTGGGAGTAGTGGTCAAGAATGTCAAACAGTTCCAGAAAGGTCAGGCGACCCGAGAAGATGTTGCTGACTTTGGACTGGAGGAAGTTGTCAGCTGTGGTGCTGTTAAAGATCCCTGGGTAGCGCTGTAAATGGTAGTGAGGTGAGGGGGGCACCCCGCGACCCTCTGAAATTAGAAAATGGGTCTCATGGCCCTCCTGATGCAGAGCCGTGGCCAGCGTCTTGAAGATGTAGAGGTGGGACTCAAACATGATGGGTGGGACCACGATCACTTTAGCGGCCCATGATGCACTGGGACTCCAAGTGAGGAGGCCAAGGAGGAGTAGTAGCGACGAGGGTAGTAGCATGGCTGAAATGATAAAGAAATCACCAATGTTAACACCTGACTTTGAAATAAAAACAAAGGATAGTCATAAAAAGAAATGTCAGTTGCCTAACCACGACTCAGAAGGTAAAGAAATAAGAGTTTATAGATCTGCCTGGTGTGTCTTGAACTTTTATTGACTCTATGCACCTTAAGACCTGGACACACCAAACCGACACTGTGGCAAAGAAGGCCAGTTGCTACATCGGCTATATCTTGGCCAAAAAGTTGCACCTGAACACACCGCGAAGGCTACAGCCAACGGCCAAATAGGACGTACGTTCTGCACCCGCATGTGAGGAAATAGAAAAAGCCTGTCAGGATGGATTCAAGATCAGGGTTTGAGAAAAAAATCGATACAACATAGTATCGCCGTATTTTTATGTGGCATTATCGTATCGTCACTCAGCGCCAAGAACTGATCCTCTGGCGATTCCCACCCCTTATTCAAGGTGCTCGAAAGAACAAAGGATATTCACCATGTGTATATGAACAACAATTCAAACAAGACCCTTAATCTGGCCAAGCATTGATCAGTCATCTATGATGCAAGGATGCAAGTACTTCACAAAGAGAACATATCTTCCATTATATTCATCAGACTAAAGCCTGTAAATGAATTCAATCTCATCATCATCCTCGAGTTTCACCCTGAGTTTCAGTTCTATCCCACACACTGAGACGTAATATCTGGAGAATACAACTTCTCAGTATCTGTGTGGTTCCACCTTTGCTAATCAACCTTTGCCTTTCTTTCTCCTTCCTCCCTCTTTCGATTCCACCCCTTCATCCCTCCTCACTGCACACAGCCGTCACTGACATGGTGTGGGTAGCACCAACGTCATTCTAAACCTCCGGCCGCTCTATTCACAAACACAAACACAAAGAGCCATTCTCATGCCACCATGTCATAGCCTGTGCCCTATATGCCTACACTCTCCCTCTCATTTGGATTAATCATCAACACTGGAAACCTCTTCACGGACAGCCATCAGTTAGCCAGACTTTCCTAATCTGCAATGACTAACCCATGCTCTCTCCATTTCCTTAAGGAATGCGCTAACCTTTGGAGGAAGACGTCTATATGACACTTCATGAGCGACTGTGACTTCGGACCTGGAGATACAGGAGCCCAGAAAGCAGTGAAAGTCACAGCCGAAAGACGGGCTTTGTGTAGAATAACGAGTAGTTCAAATATTAAATTACAAACAAGACAATGTGGCAACAGATTAATAATTCCTTGACCTATTTAGCCAACCACCCCCTTTCAGATCTCTCCTTTTGGAGCACTTGAGATGGAATACAGTTATTTAAGTATCTGTCAGTTCAGACGAGGCCAAAAAGAATCTAGGGGCTTGTAAGGTCAAATCTTGTCCAGTTGTTACTCATGCGTTGACATAGTGTGTAATCAGCCATAAAATACGCTACACCTAGTTAACCAAATAAATAAAAGTCCTTGGCTTCAATCCAGCCTGGGCCAGTGGGTGCTCCCTGTTGAGAGTTGAAATGGTCTAGTGTTTGCATGGATTTTATCCCATCTAAAGATTAGGGGAGCGGGTAACTGTAAACCGCCTGTAGGCGTGGATGTGATTCTGCGGCTGTATGTGTCAGACTGGCAGCCTGTGCGGGGCGTACCCTGCCTCTAGTTCAATGTGCTCACTGATAAAGTACAAGCGGTTCTCCTGTCAGCCCCACAAGATATCTCTTACATCACGTTTGATTGTCAGCGTAATATCTCTTTACATTACATCTAAATCTATATCAAATGGCACGGCCCATATCGTCTCGGCTGACCATGTCCTGATAGTATCTTAACAGGATTACATAGTGTATCAGCCACCTGTTTGTCCACAATATGAAGTTTCTCTCCGCAAACAGCTGGGGCCTGGTAGGGAGAGGACTCAAGGTGGCCACCATTTTGTTTAGCATCCTGGGGATATCGTTACCGACACTTCTCAGCCCAGACTGTTGATGGTAACTATAGAAACCAGCCACTGTCTACTGAGGACTGTGATGCGTCATGACTTAAATTACTAACAATGGAGTCTGGTTACCCTGCGCACAGGGAGGGCTGAGGAAATTATCTGGATTAAGAGAATTGAGGGATACGAAATGACAGAGTGATCGGGGTGATGACAAAGTGGAGATGAATAGGGCACAAATATAAAACAGTAGAGAGAGACATTTTAAAGTTTGCCAGGAAGCTTTTTATAAGGCATAATATGTTGTGGTAAGTACATAGAGGTTATATATCAATATGATATTGTGACACAAGCAACATTATTATCAAGTGAAACAACCTACAGCTGAGTGAACTTTGCACTCAATACCTCTACCTGCATGCCCATTATATTTAAATTACATACATTATGTGGGATTTATATTATGTTTGAGTCTATTAAAGCAAGTCACCTGCAGAATACACTTATACTTGCCCTAAGTTTTACCCAATACTGCATCCATTAAATGTTCATGATTGTTTTCTCTTCAACAATTATAGATGTATGAAAAATAATTAACTATTTGCTCACTGGCACTCAAAGAGTCATATTGTGATGATATGATCACAATTATTAGATTGGACTTAAATATTATTACCAGCAAGCTCTAGAACAAAAACAAGTGAGAGATAGTTTTGTTTTACATGTATGGGGAATTACTTCTGGCATAATGTATTACCATAGTAACCAAGTCATTGCATTGACCATCAATCTGAATATTTGACATCATTATGCAAACATATTGTGATATAGGTCACATACTGGCCTGCTTTATTTAACAGCCCAAACTCAAACTCAAAAAGATTTGTAAAAACGACCTTAAAGATAACTTAAACTGTGCAAAACCAACCACCGCAAAGGCCTCAACTGACAAAACGTTTTAAATAATTAGAAACTCCGAACATATCTCCGCTATCGGCTCAAATTAATTGCCTCGTACTGCAGCTTTCGGATGTCTGCTATTAAAAATCAAACTAATTACAGCTCTCACATAATGCTATTTTCATCTATTAAGAGTGACACAAGAAGGTAATTATACACTGATTGTCACTCTCTAATATGATAATCTTGACTAACATTTTCTTGATTTAGCACAGCGGGAGCAGCAGCCCTGCTGCTTCCACAGTGGGGGTTCATTAGTTCAATGCACCCTGTTGAGAGGGGAGATGTGACTTCCAAGAACTGATACTAAGTAACAGAAGTCATTGCGAGCTGTTTATTTTGGCCACATGTCTTTTAAATGGAGCATGATTAACTGAGCTTGGGTTAGTTTGCTGTAAAATAATCCCTTAAAGGCTGAAGACTTGGTTAGTAAGGCTTCGATAATTAAAAGACAAACAGTGTATGCTACAGAGCCTGCCTGGGGGCAATTATGAAAATAAATAAGTACATAAATAGTGTGGCCATGACTTTCTTTAAACGTGGGAAGATTATTAAGTCGGGCCGCCCTTAATAATAAGCAAAGTTAAATCATTGTGCGTGGCTATGAGAGAACTACTGATCTCCATGGAGACGACGGTTGATCACTGACTAACTGGCAGGTGTATCATCAGTAGCTTCAGCTGCCTCCAAACATGTCAAAGTCTGAATTGATTTCATTTATTTTTAAACTAGAAATTACAGTGACAAGCTGGAATCACTTGCGGTTTGGCCTGGAGTCACTCTAAGCAGGAGACACTTCATTCTCAGCTGCTCAAAACACACCAGTTCATATGTAAACAAGACGCTAACCCCGAGCCAGTTAGAGATTTTATCATGTGACAGCTGGAAGGACGTGGAAGTCTGAGTGGGCCAACTGGATGTTAGGGCTGGGCAATAGATTGATGTTATATCAATATTATGATATGTGATGTCATCTGTAATAATATCATAAGTGTTGTTTTAATCAGTAATATGATGTCATTTTCTGAACTTACCAGGCTGTTCTAGCTGGTCTATTATTTGCGTTTACCCACTTAGTCATTACATCCATGTTACTGATCATCATTTATCAAAAAACCTCATTGTGTAAATATTTTATGAAAGTACCAATGGTCAACCCTACCATATCCCCGCAGTATAGATATTGAAGTATCTGGCAAATAATAAAAAGCATTAATGCAAAGACATGCATTGCTCCAGACAAGTGTAACCAGTATTTTGCACTCGGACCTGACATATTATCTGGCATGTAGGTTCTTACAACAAATTAAAGCCATAATTTAATCTGTGACAATGCTTTACCAGCAGATTGCTTTTATGCAAAAAGGCATGTGCTTTAAAGCCACACACACAAGATGTGAGACACTGAATGAATTTACAATAAAATCTTTTTCGTTTTCAAAAATCGTTGTCACTCATATGTACGTATTTTTGAGATTTGGGCCGTCTCTAATGATGTGACCATAATTCTGTTTGTGGCAGCCTATGCTGGCAAGTTTACTTTTACTCACTACTTAATAAAATAGCATCACTCCAAAAGAGACAACCATCCCACCTCATCTGGAAATACCTTGTCAGAGGTGCAATGTGTAAGATATAGATACGTCCTGTCTTGTAATACCTCATGAGGCACAGGCAGTGAGTCACTGTAGCGTCCAGTCTGCCCTCAGTCCAACATGAGAGGATGAAGAAGTCAACTGGTTGTTGTTCTCAGACACCTGCTATCTCTTCCGACATAAAGGTCAGCAATCTTTCAATGTCCTCCATTCCCTCTTCCATAATTGATAATCCGACAGTCAGACAATCTAAAGTCCGAAATCCACGATACCGGTGTGGTTAGGTCAGCCACTTCAGGTTGGTACACAGCCAACTAAACTAGTTTGCAGGCTCACAGTTCATCAGCTATTCAACTCCATAAATCCACGTGTTGGTCGAATCGAAAATATGTTGGAAGACACATAATTCGAGGTTCAAACCCCAGAATATAAAATCTGTCGTTCTAAGGCAAAGGCTGTCAAATTGTCAAATGTATTAGCACGCTTCATTTCGATGTCTTCAACAAGCAGTGCATGCATGTGTGAAAAGGCACATGAGCTCAAAGTCACCAGAATGTTAAGAATATTATCATATTTGTCCTCTTAAATCTATCACGAACTGCGGAGCCCAGACCACTCTGAAGATAGGTTACTCTTGGTCAAGAGCCTTTAGAGCCTGAATTTTGGTGAAAACAAAATGAAAGTGGGGAAAAAAAAACACTTGACTTTCCCATGCTGAGACACATGATGAGCTGTTTGTAATGGCAACAAGGTCTCGCAGCAGGCCCTTATATCTTTCAGCTTCATCAGCATTTTATAGAAAGTGTATATTAGATATGCATGAAGCCTACTTATAAAGATCCTCCGAGAAGATTCCTCCTCATACAGATAGGTTATGGAATTATCGCAAAATGTCCTCCTTGGGGTAATCGAGTTCCTCGGCGTGAGGAACCCAATTACCCACATTAGCTCTGTCAGTCCGATGCTGTTCTCAGTGTAACCCTACAGACCGACGGACAGACGTTCAGTATCTCATTCAACCACATTCTTTCCTCACCCTAAAAAATGTTTCCAACGTGCCACTGCTGCCACTCTCTGTCCCAGTTCATCTCGCCTCATACCTCCATGACACCACAATCATTGACACATAAGAACAGGTCCGACAGGCTCTGTGTTACTGACAGTTATACACAAATACACAAATGAAGCAGGGGACTGGGACAAAGCAGTGACCACTAATTAACATTAACGTAATGCAAAGACTGGTTGCAAACAAACATGTGGAGGTAAAGCGGTAAAATAGCCTTACACAATACATTCAGCTCACAGTTGTAATCCCTGGGATGACATTCATGAAATTAGGATTGACAGCCTTATTTCTCAAGCGTGGCAGCCCCGTCTCGGTCCATATGGGTTTATCCTTTTATCCTTTATAATAAGCTGTGGGTAAAGTCACACCTCGTGACACACACACACACAGTTTAAGTGTTTAGGCAACACTTCAGAGTTTTGCAAAAAAGATGCCAATCTCAATCAGCACCCAAGATGCTGGCATCCGGTGACTTGTAGTTTTTCTTTAAAACATCAGGTGACTGTTTTGGGTTGGTGCAACAGGCCAAGCAAGAGAAACACTGCCTTTAGGCCAAACAGGCTTTGGGGTGTGGTGTACGTGTAGTTTCCAGGTCATATAGGGTTAGCCAACTGCACATTAGGGGTTTGAGATGATGTAACCTTCTGGGTGCAATTTTAATACATCAATAAAACTCTGATAAGCTGAGAAGTGGTAAAACCTCATGGCAGTACAATCTGACAGACTGGCTTTGTTTAATGACAGTGTTTGCTTTTGTGTGGCTTAATTTGCAACTAAAAATATCTCTGTGTTTGTGCCATGGGTGCAAAAGCTCACCAGGGACTGACACAGAAACCTCAAGTCTAATAATCGTGAGGGCAAAAGTACAATTCAAATAAGGCTGTGCAGACATATTAAAATAAAACTAAGAATTTAATGAGGCTGATGCGACGGCAGATACACAGTAATACTAAATAATACACAACGGCAATTAAGTACTCGCTCACAGTGATATTTGTTTCGTTGGAGATGATTCGCAGAGGACTTGAACGCAACGCAGCACAGATACACCTACGTCTCAGGAGGATTCGCCGCACCTGAGCTTTCAGTAAAACCAGCCGAACAACACGACAGAGTTCACAGTTGCAATCTTTCCATTAATATCCTCATCCTCTTTGTAACTCTGCTGAGAAAGAATTAAAACAGTTTAGTCAGAGGAGCAGAGCGCACCTGTTGCGTTACGCACGGAGCTCGCCTGTCTGTTTCTTACCTTGTTGCTTGAATGTTGCTCGGGGAGAGGTGGCGGTGGGGGGGAGTGATTTTCTCGTACGCAATTTAAAATGACGGGGAGGTAAAACACAAAAAAATAGTGAGGAAAAAACGTCTGTAAAGTAAAATGTGTCCCCGGGTATCGACTACGCGCAAAGGCAACATTAAACTCCCAGTCCGTGTCACAGGGGCGGTGATAGGCGGGACCAGCCCGGTTGCATGGAGGAGAGGAAGGGAGCGGCAGAGGGGAAAAAGCCGTGGTTGGCTGGAGGACAATAAGGGTGGGGAGTTTCGGCCCATGCAGGTACTTTGCCTGTTGCAGGTGAGTCCATCTGTGTTGGAACAGTCAACAGTTTGGGGCCGATGCTTGGAGCAAAGGTTGGTTTTGAAGGAGGCAAACAGCTGGACACAAAATTAATGATTAATTGGGATTTGATTATTTTTATTTATTTATTCAACCAATAAAACCTCAAGATAAAGAGTGCCCTGGCGAAGACAGGACGCAACATAAGTCACAGACAACATGGAACAAAAATACAGAATAAAAATGCACAGCTCTAAAACAAGCGATATAAAACAAAAAAAGAAAGCTACAAAGAAAAGCCCAAAAGTATGTTAATATATACTAAATAAACCATAAAAATACAAAACCTGCAGCCACACATGATTACAAATGCAGCTAAGACACACTGTGACATTGGCATACAGAGGATTGTGTACAGAAATCCTGCAGCAGTGCTTTGAAACAACCGAGAGAAACCAAAGAGTGCAACTTTAAGGCACCTTTTATGAATGGATTTTAACTGGCAGAAATTGAATATGATAGAAGTATGTTTTCTTTAGTGTGTCACGGGAAATTAAGAATTGTTGTGTTTTAGTTAACCTAGAATAAGTTGTGTATATCTACTACATAGGGAGCTGGTCCTCATCTACAGAGATTGCCATGTTTCTACAGAAGCTCAGAATGAACAAGCCAAACACTGGCTCTAGATAGGGCCCTTTGCAATTTAACATCTGCCACCACTAAATGTCCCACGCTGGACCTTTAAAACAATTTATTAGTTTTTTGTCTTGTTAGTCATGTTGTATGTCTTTGTGGTCATTTTGTTTCACTTTGTGGTTGTTTTGGGTCTCTGTGGTTATTTTGTGACTCTTTGTGTTTGTTTTGGGTCTCCTTGCTGTTATTTTGAGTCGATTTGTTGTCTGTAACTCTTTGTGGTTGTTTTGCCCGTTTTAGTTGTTATTTTGTGTCTTTCTGTAGTTGTTTTGGGTCTCCTTGTCATCATTTTGTGTCTCCTTGAGGTTATTTTGAGTCTTTTTCTGGATATTTCATGTCTCTTTGCAGTTCCTTTGCATTGCTTTGTGTTTGTCTATGTCTCTGTGGTCATTTAGGTTCCCGTTTACACGACAACGATTCCAACTGAAAATGGTTAACTTTAGTTGCGTTTTGGCTGATCGTTTACACAACAGCGGCATTTTGTGTGCCTGAAAACGCAACGTTTTGAAAACGTGTTCCAGAGTGCAATTTTTTGGAAAGGGCAGCGTCTCTGTTGTCATGTAAACTTGCAATATGCAGTTCCTCTGAAAGCGGAGACTTTTCGCACATGCACATTACGCTTCCAGTCACTAGGCATGTACGAGAAAGCCGACCGCCACAACAACAATGCCGAGCTCAGTTTGTGCTGCTCACCCTGTTGATTTGAAGTGAAGTGTAGATCTGTTACTGTGGCAATTCCACCTCGTCATCCATCCAGACAAAGTTATCTGTGCATGCTTTTGCCATTTTGTCTTCTTTGTTTTGGTTTGTAATCACCGTGTTGTAGAGGAGGGCGCTTCAGCGCAGACGCATGGCGTCATGCCGTGGTGTTGCTTTGCAAATTTACACTGCCACCTATTGGCCTGGCGTGCATACTACAGCGTTTCCATTAGATTTTGTGGCTGCGTGTGAACGGGGATCATTTCAATGACGTGGTCACATAAACGATTGTCGTCTAAAAGTCTCATCCTGGCGCCTGTACCATAAAGCCAATTCAAATTATCCAGCTTATCTTTTTGTTATCTGGCTTGACTAACCAAACATTGGCTGACTGGATAACCACTAACACAACACTGGTTATCATCTATCACCAGTTTTCCTATCCAGCCACGAGTGTCTTCATGTAAATGAGGCGGGGGTGCTAATTATGTGCGACATGAATGAAGTGGGCTGCCTCATATCATATGAGATGAAATGGTACCAAAAGTTTCTTTTTAACAGAAGATGTTGAAACTTCAAAAATACTATTAAAAAATTCACCATCGACTTATATGTGACATTGAGTACTTTTTGCTATTTAGTTAGATAAAGATGAATATGTCACATAAAAGACTTTAAAGTAACGCCAGACTGTTCCTGCTACTGAAATAAAGAGCAGGAAAGCAGCCTAGTTAATGACTAATGAGGGCTGTCTTGCAGTAATGTTACATTTATAATAACACAAGCCAATTAACAGTGTTTGGATTATTTTTCAGATACAATATTATCTTTTTTCCCCTAGTTCTCACCACACAGGTGAATCAGAGTGTAAAATAGCAACACTATCACTGCAGGCTAAAATGACCTTTGCATAAATTAAGATACTGGAACTCGAGTCCTGGAACAATGAAATGATTCAACTGACCTATAACAATATAGAAGCTACTCTTTTTCTTTTTACCTGAGACTCTAAAATTTGGCCCATGGATATTTTTTTCTTCAGCGATTTGATCAGTCAGAGGTCGCAGTGCTGACAGGTGATTTATCCCGGTAAAAAGTGAACCAGCTTCGTAGTACTGAAAAACCCAGAGTTGACCCTGAAGTTACCTCGCTACCTCCAAATGCTGCTTCGTAGCACAGGCCCTCCCCAGACACTTTGGGGCCCTGCACGGGCCTTTGCCAATAGGCCGGTTCAGTAATCCATCCATGGTTGTGCAAGGTCAAATGGTCGAACCATTCCAAGGGATGTTTTTACAACCTGGCAACCTGGAGGTCTTTTATTTTTTAAGGCTTGTAGCTGCTCTATGAGTACATAATTTGTTAACCTTGAGAAAAAGCCTCTAGTTACAACTTATGAGCCTTTTATGAATAGTGCCTTACACATAATATATGCCCTCTCCGTGGATGGATTGCTGAGCAGGCTTACTAGGCACAGGTCTAAGGGCCCAAAGTGTCAGGGCCCCCCTTAGCCTTCATCTGCAAAATGTCATCGACTAGGAAGAGACTGATATTTAACGCAAAAATACACAAAAAGACCACAAAATAACTACCAAAAACAACAAAAAAAGACGCTAAACAATCACAATGTCTCTCTCGCTCCGGTGTAGGAAAGGTGGTGGGGCCTTTTGCATACCTGTACTGGGGGGCCATATTTGCATAATGTGCCCATGGCCCTTCCTTCTTAGTAAACGAGAAGAGTAGATTTGCATTCAACAGAAACTGAGGTAAGGCTCATAGTAATAAAAGATTATATGAAACTGACAGACTTGATATTATGCTCAGATGATTCCATGTCCTTGAGGCATGTCAGACACTATGTTATTTACTAACATAACGCTATATATCTATTTCACCCACTCACCTTATGTGTGTGTGTGTGTGTGTGTGTGTGTGTGTGTGCGTGTGTGTGCTTCTAAAAGATTGATGACGGAGGGCTGCAAGATAAAGTTCCTGCTGCTGCAGGAATCCAGCGCTCTCTTCTACTCAAACCATTTTGGCAAAATGCGTTCTAATATATCTTTATAATCAGCAAGATAATTAGCTATCTGCAGCAAACTGTTGTGCTGAGCCACATTATTATACCATCTGTACCACTCCTTCCTGTGTGTGTGTGTGTGTGTGTGTGTGTGTCTCGTGTTTTCTTGGTCAACAAAAATGCCATTAATTGTTCAAACACCACCAGCTGATGGTTGTGAACGCTGTGTTATAGGTAGCTCCGTCTTGATTCATCCAACAACCCATTTATTTTCATTTATTACAGCACAACACACACAAACACACACACACCCCGAACTGAAGGTATGAAGCTTATTGTGCTATCACAGCTCACCTGAGGGTGGGTCCAGTGTAAGGACTAGGGGGTTAACTCCCCACCCGCAAACAGTCATGAGAGGACAGATGCTTATCAGGCAGCAAAGAGGGCGGTGATAAAGAATTGAAGTCCATTGTAATTGTGCTGACACAGGGCCTTGACTGTCACACAAAGAGGTAGGTCTGTTGACACGGTAAACACACACATGCACACCCGAAGCAACTGAAGGGAATGCACATTTGCATAATTTGGGGGGATGGGAGTCGGAGAGCGGAGCCGGGATGTGTGTAGTTAAAGACAAATGGATGTTTCTTCTCCAACAGTGATCCATTTGTGTAAGCACCAGCCCCTCACACACACACACACACACACACATACACACTGTTCATCTCTTTCGATACATTCACTGCCCTCAGCATCCCATTTCCTCAGCTATGCCCTGAGTCATCACAATATGCCACTCTGCTATTGGCTAGCGGGCCTGTATGTAGATTTGGAGTACGCGACCGCTGCTTACTCGCCGTTTGTCTGTACGCGTCTCCTGCCTCTACTCTCCCTCACCGTGTGTCTGCTTCCCACTTTGCCCATGTACACGATTTCTCTCTGTTTCACTCTCTCTTTCCCCTCCTCCTCCTCCTTCTTCTTCTCTCTATCTCCCTGCCCCCTCCCTTCCTTTCTCCCTACCCCCCCAACCCCAAGATATCAGGTGTGTCACCTGAGCTCCATATCAATAGTTAATCACCCTGGGACACCCAATCTACAGAGCATGACAGAACTCTCCCATGGAGAGTTGCGGTGGTCACGGCGTGTGTGTCAGTGTGTGTGTGTGTGACAAAGACAGAGAAGTGGGATAGAGAAAAGGAGAGAGTTGATGCGTTCACAATATGCAGTGAGTTAAAACAGTGTTCACTACTGTATGTCCACATATGTCCCCTATTTTAGTCCCAGATGTTATTTTAAAGTTTTTATCTTTGCAAAATTGCCAACATGTAGTGGTGGAGGGCTAGCTGTCTGTCAGCGTGCACTTTGTCTGCTACACTGGACAAAAATATGAATTGCAGATTTACAATCCTTCACAGCAAAGGTCAGGTGCTGGCTACAAGCAAACTAGAGCTGTACCCACTCTGAGCTAAATGTGTGCATACTTTGAAGGCATATGAGCAGAAGTGTTTTGGTGTATTGTGGTATCTGTACTTTAGCATGTGTGTTGTGGTTGTATGATGTTTAAACTGCACATTTTTAATAAGATTTTAGGTCTACATTTAAAAGCCCAACTAGGGAGTTGAAAATCAGCAATAGGTACAAAAAAATTGCATCGTCCATATAAAATAAAATAAAATAAAATATAATTAAATTAAATTAAATTGAATTGAATTAGATAAAATTCAATTCAATACAATTCAATACAATTCAATTAAATAATAAGCACAACCCTTTTATTTTTGCTACCATTTTTATGAGTTGAAATAAAGGATCTAACAAGTTACTTTTTCTGTAAAAGGCTTAGTTTTGTTTTTGCTCACAATTTTAATAGAAATTTTTTTGGGCATTTTTACCTTCAATCGATAGGACAGCTGAACGTGAAGGAGGGGAGAGAGAGAGAGAGAGAGAGAGAGAGAGAGAGAGAGAGAGAAAGGGAATGACATGCAGCAAAGAGCCACAGGCTGGAGTCTAACCCAGGCCGCTGTGGCAACAGCCTCATACATGGGGCGCTTGCTCTATCCACTAAGCCACCGATGCCCCTTTGCCCACAAATTTGTTTAAATCTGTCAGAGAGCACTTCTTCATTTGCAAGATAATCCATCCACCTGACAGTTGGGGCATAAACAGCATCATTATCACACAGGTGTGTCTTGGGATGGTCACAGTAAAAGCCCACTCGAAACTGTGGGGTTAGATCACACATCACCACAGATGTTGCAAGTTCTGGGGAATATCCACCAGAGCTGCCTGTGAATTCAAGTGTGTCGTTTTGGAGAATTTGGCAGTAAATTTAACCCACCTCACAACTGCAGACCATGCGCGACCACGCCAGCTCAGGACGCCCACATCCAGCTTCACCACCTGCATGATCGTCTGACACCGGCTACACAGACAAGTTGATGCAACAGTTTGTTTGCACAACTTACACCAACTGTCAGAAACCATCTCAGGGTAGCTTATCTCAGTGGCTGGTCTGTTTCGTCTTTCTTTCTTACTTTCATTGAGCGAGGTAGACCTTCAAGATGTTACTCAGCCAGTCTTTTACTGTTATAACTTTTCCCCTCTGCAGAAAGGTGACACTGTGAATGAGAGGTGTTCCTTGGTGTGACCCAGTATAGTATCACAGACCTATAACAGTAATAAAAAAAAAAGATGTAGTAATGACAAAATGCCCATGTCACCTGGATGATACCAAAATGATTTTTACTTCCACTGTTACATTCTATGATGTCATAAAAAGACTGGGGACATTTTAGTAAGCTTCAAGATCATTTGCAGAGCCTTTGCTGCCATCTCCTGGACAAAATATGTACATGTCAGTGCTGAAGATAATTGAGGCAAAGAGTCCTGAAGTTGCAGTTGCCTGGACTTAAATTGCCTCGGTTGATCATACATGTGACACAAGTGTTGTAGGATTGGCTGGTGAGCCTGACCAGATTCCAAAAGGCACCAGCTCATCGATGCTCCTCCAGCTATACATACACCATGCAAACCCCTCAGGCTGCAAAGACCCTGCCCCTCATTCCTGTGGTGAGAATTGCACACTGGTGGGTTGGTGATTGAGGACAAAGAGGTGAATGCCTGTTTCTGTACCTGTGATAGTTTTTAAGAGGGTGTTTTCGCAGTATGTGTCAACCTCTTGTTTGCCGATCCTAATGTTCTCTTTCTGTGTTCTTGACCGGAGCCTGACCCAGGAAGTAAGGGTTAGGGCCTGTTCAAGCCGGGGCCCAGCTCGCCAGTAGCCAGTGTGTGCTGTGTTTGCACCCTGTGCTTATCTTTAGTTTTGTGTGTCTGTGTTTGCATGTAACTTTATCACCCTCTTTGAAGCAGCCAGAGTGGGTCTTTCCCTAAATTTGGTAGACAGCGACCCTCCCCCCAGCAAGTCGCTCTTACATTACACGGTGTCTCTTTTGTTCGGCTGTGCTGCTCTCCTCCTGGCATTGTTTCACATGATTTTTATGGGTGCCAAAAAATGTTGCTATACTTTGTTTTGAGACATATTTAATTGCGCTTACTTTGGAAATCCTGTCACTGCGGCCCCTTTGTGTTGTACTGGCTGGTTCAAACAACTGTCAGAGGTCATCTTCATCAAATATGTGAGGGAAATTCCCCTTTTAGGTTTTAGAGTGATAAACTGTTTGAGATTTGTGATGCTCAGTAGATGCTTATCAGTTAAATTTTCTACATAGAAAATGAAATGCAGGCAACAGAAAATTGATTTTAAAATTGTAGTTTTTTGCCTCTCAGATCACTGTATGATTAAGAGTTTGGAGTGTGTGATTTTAAAAGTTTCTATTTGTGTAAACTGGGATTAAAAAAAAAAAAAAAAAAAAAGGAAATTGAAGAAAAAGGGGAGCTTTTAATATTGCTGGCTACGCCGCTTGACACATTTGCATTTTGGGTCAATATCAAATTCACTCATGGAAATGGAAAATCAAACACCCTCATTAACTTGGTTTAAAAATAAATTAAAGACATATTTTTCTTCTTTACAAATACCAACAGATCCACAAATGCAAGAAGTCTCAAACTATGTCACAGTATCTGGTATTTTGAGCAAGATGGAGGGCGTGTTGTGTTTTTGTAGCCCATTTAAATTGCCGAAGAGATGTCATGGTATATTACCTTGAAATACATTTATTTTCACCATGTACATGTATTTTTTTTCCTTCATTTTTTAATATACATATGCATCTATATTTCATGTATTGTAAATATGGTATTGCCATTTTGATTTTGTTCTTAATTTGTTTTGAGTATTTTTATAATGTGTGGAAGAAGTTTATATCTTCTAATGAGAATTTGTAATGTATTGTTGCAGATAATGTTTGAAGGGGAGAAAGAACCTGAACCTGAACAAATGGTTGCACTATTTGTTCAGGTTCGTCATTCAGACTGCAGACCAGACATTTTGATGCAGATACAGCAAACAATATGCAGAATTCAAATGATGAGTCTTACAGTAATTGTTTTAGGGATATTATCGCATATTGGTGTCAAAGGAAATGAAAGGCACATAATCATGTGTAAGTGTCATCAAACAGAGACTAAAGGAAAGGTGGCAAAAACAATGTGAGGAAGAGAGGAAAGGACAGAGGTTTTTCAGAATTCAAAAAGAGAAATGAGATGTCGCCTACACAAAGGGGAAGAAGAGAGGAAACAATAAAATCAAGGCCGAAACAGTCCACTGTTCAAAATAGGCAAACATACAGGAAGATGTGAGCACTATGGGGAAGATGAAACAGTAAAGCGTATCATATTATACTGCCAGAAATGTGAAACCTTAAAGAGATAAAAGAAAGGTTTGATTTAATAAACATTTTACAGAAGAACTCAGAGGATGAATCCTATTGATCACTATTTCATTATTTACCACACCAGCTGGTGGCGATAATGCGCCAAAATGTTGTTTGCCAGCCGCCATTTAACCTCGTAGAAGAAGAAGAAGAAGAAGAAGAAGAAGAATCACGGCTCATCCGGTCATGGCTGTGCACTGAACCTGTAGATGCTGGAGGTGACTTTCGTCTATTAATCCCTTGAAACTCCTGTTATTATTTTACCAGAAGTGCTAACTTATGGGAAAGCCTCAGTGTTTATGTATAAAGAATATAAGAGAGCCATATTATAAGTTAATGATTTGCCCGCATTGCGCAGGAGGAAAAGCTTATTCTGTTAGCCTGTGTAGCTAGCGTTAGCCTCGCTATTACAGTTATTAATCAAAATATTGGAGGCTCTTTTCTCTTCCATGTCCTGTAAGTTAGTGATGCTGTGGTCATCCGGCTCCCTGCACACATCAGGACCTTCCTTCAGCTCAAACACTCAGCATTTCCAACTGTCTTTCATTAAAAGTTTGTTCATTGTTTAGTCGGTAAACAATAGTTGCAAAAGTGACCCATCCTTTGGCTTTTATGCGTCTTTTAACAATGAGTAAGTTACTGAAACAGTTGCTGCAGCCTCTGTAGGACACTGCAGTCCAGTTATTAGATATATCAGAATTTCCTCAGGTAAAACTAGTGTCAGTCAGACAGCCTTTTGTACAGTTGTTTGCCTCCAATCTTGTGCCTTGTCTTTAATCCTGTTCTGAGCTTCAAAATCCACGTTGTAACAGGCTTAATTAAATATTAAACAGCATTCACTCTACACAAAAGTGTAAGACTGAAATTCTTACTTTCTTTGTGAGTGTCATTAGCAAGGCAGGTCCTCAGAGAGTGGTTGAATTTCCTTTAAGCATCTTAAAGCTGAGACAGTCTTTGCTCCATTGTAACTCCATGGACTGAGGTCATTTCTTCTGCAGATGATTTTTGGAGGTGAACGAGAGTCTAGCAAGGATTAATGTTTCAATACATATAATTTTGTTTCACACACAGAGAGCATGTCTTGTAATTAGGACTGCAACGATTAGTTGACTAATTGATGACTAATCGACTATCAAAATAATCGGTGACGATTTTAGTAGTCGACTAATCAGTTTGAGTCATTTTTCATAGAAAAGTACTCTTAGTGCAGCTTCTTACGCTCAAATATTGGCAGTTTTACACGCTCTCCCACGACGGCGAACTAAAACCCTTTGGCATGAGTACGAAACAAGACATTAGATGACATAACTTTGGTGTTTGGGAGAGACAGACCAGCATTTTAACACATTTTTTGATAAAATGATTAGTCGACTAATTGAAGAAATAATCGACAGATTAGTCGACAATGAAAATAATCGTTAGTTGCAGCCCTACTTGTAATGAAGTTGTTTCGGATAATTCTGAACATATCCTTCCACACAATATAGTCAACTGTAAGTTCCACAGCATATACAAGCAATGGAAAAGGGTTATTCAGCAGTGAATACGGTGACAAACAAAAAAAAGGGCCCCACATTTCATCACTGCTAAATGTTTTAGTCCAGTCCATCTGAATAATCAACAAGAGATATGTTTTAAATTTGCTCTTTTGAAGTGGGACATTTAATCTTGTGTTTGGCTTTAATATGTGTCGCTATATGAGCGCGATTTGTGTCATCACTGTAAGATTACGGGAGTTCACTGACAAGTAAAATCAATAAAGATCGTCACCTATTGCACTTGTCTCTGAGATTATTGTCACAAATTATTGATGTATAAAATTCAACCTATTGTGCCTTTTATTCAACTGTATTTACCTGACAATTTCAGTTACCCTTAAGATACAAAACACACTGGAAGGAGGGCATAACTGCTTCATCAACTTCACAGAGTCTGTTGAGCGGAGTCAAGGTCAGGTGAATGATGGATTGATCGGTAACTGATTCATTTTCTATGTACATGTTCACACAATTACAGCAAAGTGAAAGCTGTGATATTAAGTTTTTGGATACAATTAGTTCATCAACTTTTAATGAGTTGGTCAGAGTTTGAGCAAAGAGGCCGGCTATCACACGCTGATGTTTTAATTAGGGAACTGATGACAGATCACTTGATTGAAGCACTGATTCTTTTTCATTATGGCTGAAGTGTGAAACCAACCTCCAGCCAGCAGTAAATCTTTAATGCACAAGCTTAAAGTGGTAACATTTGGTCATAAATGTTAATGGCTACATCACACACACAAGATAAACCTTTCAAAATAATCTATCAGATCTTAAGTAAACATTTCTATATGAAAATATGGCAATATTCAGTGTTTCTCATTTCTCTGAGCTCCTAACAATGAATCGTCATGACTACAGCCAAAGCCTTTGACACATCCTATACTCATAGTTAACAAACAGTGATCACACTTTTATTTCTTCAGTAGTGTGCATCCATTTTGATATCAAATTAATTGAAGTAGAAGAACATCCTCATAGCCTGTTTTAACTTCACATCTGACATCTGCTCAGTTTAATGCCACAGATGTTGCAAGTTTTGGGGGAGCGTGCCATTAGCATGCTGACTGCAGGAAATGTCCACCAGATCTGTTGCCCATGAACTGCCTGTTCATTTCACTACCATGAGACGTCGTCAGGACCTCCACAAACTGTCTTCATCTGCAGAGTCGTCTGAGAACAGCCGTCTGAACAGCTGATGCAATAACTGGTTTGCACAACCAGATCATATCTGCACAAACCATCAGAAACCATCTCATCGTCCTCCCCAAGGTCTCGACCTGTCAGCAGTTCATCATCGTTAGTGGCGTCTGGCGCTTTGGAGCACTGTTCTCCTCACAGATGAATCCCAGTTTACACCATACCAGGCAGATGGCAGACAGCGTGTAAAACATCATGTGGGCAAGTGGTTTGCTAATATCCTATCTACGGTAACATCGTGACAAGAACCTTTGACTCACTGTCATGCCAAACATTCCAGCTCTTGCATGGCCCGCATTCTCACCAGACATGTCGTACGTCAATGTGCTCCAACTCTTGCCGCCAACCTCCAGCAACAATCTGATCGACTCTATGCAAAGGAGACGTGTCGCACTGCATGAGGCAAATGCTGATTCTTGAGGGTATCTGTGACCAGGAATGCATTGCTGTAGCGCTAGTTGTGTGAGATCCTAGTAATTGTCTTTTTCAAGATAAAGCTGCACATTTCAGAGCGGCCTTTATTGCAACCAGCCCAAGGCACACCTGTGTAATCATGCTGCTTAATCAGCATCTTGACATGCCACACCTGTCAGGTGGATGGATGATATTTGACACATTTTTTAACAAATTTGTGACCAAAATTTAAGAGAAATATGTCCATTGAGTGTGTAAAAAAAGTCTTTAATTAAACCTATGAAAAACAGGAGCAAAAAAAGAAGTGATGTGTTTAAAAGTTGTATTATCAATATGAAATCAGCTGTCTTTTTCTGACCTCGCAAAGCTTATTCATACTCATATTTTATGTGGGACAAATCGTAGGTCACATATCACCCCAATTCTCGCCTCCCTCCGTTGCTTGCCAGTTAACCTCAGAAGTGATTTTAAGATTCTATTAATAACTTTTAAAGCTCAACACGGTTTAGCCCCCAGTTATATAGCTGAGCTTCTGACTACCTATGCTCAAAGTCATGACATGAGATCCTCAAGCCTACCCTCGCTAGTCGTCCCTAGATGTCCCTAGATCAAGGTTGGTAACGAAAGGTGGGCGGGCTTTTGCCATCAAGCCCCTGAGGCTCTGGAATCTGCCTGAGGGGAGATTAGGCTGGCTGGCACACTACCTGTTTTTAAATCATTGCTTAAAACATATATTTATAGGGAAGCTTTTCCCTTTCAAATCCTGATTTGTACTTCTGTGATTCATTTTCTTTTGTTCTATTTTTGCCTCTGTGCACACTATTTTCCTCAGCTCTTAACATTTAAAAAAAAAAATGTATGCGCTTTGCAACCTCGATTAGATGCATGCTATACAAATAATTTATTATCTACTCAAAAAGTTTTGTTCGTTGTGGTGGAGTGGCCGTTTTAAGTAGCATAAAAGGGAAATACTCAAGTAAAGTGCAGATCAAATGACAAAAAGAAGCTCATCACTTGTTCATAAAAAGGCTGCTGACACACTGAACTGTGCTCAATTGAAAAGCCAATACAATTTCAATTGTATCAATAGCTATATAAAAATGTTTTATTAAGCAAATATACATTTATGTCCAATCTGTGGAAGTGTACGTTGAATGTTATGGCAGCTGTGGCTGTATCCTCGGGCCAGATACTGACCCCACAGTGTGGAAGTGCAAGTGTACTAAATAACCCCTTATGTGCATCTGCTAACACATGAAACAAAGTGTGTGTGTTTGCTCAAAATGCTTCAAGTGCTTCATTTTTATATGTTGCTCTTGGATTTTTATTCCCTTCTGTTTTTATATGTTCATTCTTTGTTCTAAGTCTCCACTGTGCACCAAAGCACTGCTCACGATCTTGTACTTCCCCTCCAGGACCAGTGGCCATGGACTATTTGTTCTTGGTTCTACAACAACAACTGGAGCAGCACATCCCAGGACAGCAGTAACCCCTGCCTAATGCTCACTTCCTATAGTAAGATAACACACACACACACACACGTGAGGGTCCAGGGACCTTAACGAAACAGTTCATGGGAGGGTTCAGCAGCGAGTTGCCACATGGCCCGCAGCCAGTAGAAAGCAGAAAACAAAAGTGACCCTGTGAGAGTGATTTAGCTCATCACACACACATGGACTTCATTTTCAGACCGAATAATCAAAGACACTTTCAGACACTTTTGTGAATTGAGGCGTCAAGTATCTGCACAGTTACATAACGCTCTGCTCCATTATTCTCATGGCCTTTTTCTAATCTTCTCTCTCCACAGAGGCATTGAGCAATCCCCCATGCAACACTGGTGGCCATTCCTCCATCTGTGAGAAGAACTCCAATGTCCCTAAGTCAATTTATTTCTCTGCATGTCAGAACATTTAAGGGAGGTTCATGGTGACATGACAACATGAAGACAATACATTCAGAAGGAGACAGAGGCTACCATTAGCCTTCAGGCTACACACTTTTTGTTTGTTACTATGGCATTCATCTCCTTCAGCATCTTGTTTGGTTCATGGCACTCACATGATTGAAGCTCCTAAAAGCTCTGTTAGTTATCAAAGCAGTCTGCAGCTATTTAGTTTGAGAGTCTGCTCACATGTGTTTGATCAATCGAAATGATCAGTTGAGTACCAGACTCCCATAATGGAATTTGCAAACAGACTTTCATATGCACCCCTGTAGCCGATTGCTGGATATAAACTTTGCGTTTCTAGGAGTTTTAGTGGCAGATTATGCAAAGACTGCATAGGGAAGCTCAGATCCTGCATCTGAACACATGCATGGGTTGGGTTGCACGCATGGCCTACAATCACTCGGGAGAGAGCTACTGCCTCAAGTATCTCAGGCTCTTGTTTATGACTAAGAGTGAAGTGGAGCGAGAGGTGGATCAGCGGTTTGGTGCAGCGACTGCAGTGATGGGGGTGCTTTGCCAGATCTTTGTGGGGAAGAGGGAGCTGAGCCTAAAGGCAAAGCTTTCGATTTACTGATCCATCTGCGTCCCAACCCTCACCTATGGTCATGAGCTCTGGGTAGTGGCCGAATGAGGTCGCGGATACAAGCTGCCGAAATTAGTTTCCTCCGTGGGGTGGATGGGCTCAGCCTTAGAGAGAGGGTAAGAACCACAGACATCCGGAGTGAGCTCGGAGTAGAGCCGCTGCTCTCTCACGCCGTCAGTTGAGGTGGTTCGGGCATCTGATCAGGATGCCTCTTGGGCGTCTCCTATTAGAGGTGTTTCGGGCACGTCCCACTGGTAGGAGGCCCCAGGACAGACCCAGAACACGCTGGAGGGATTATATATCTCGTCTGGCCTGGGAACGCTTTTGGGTCCCCCAGGAGGAGCTGGAAAGCGTTGCTGGGAAGATGGACGTCTGGGGTGCTTGGCTTGGCCTGCTGCCCCCGCAACCCGGCCTTGGATAAAAAGATGAAAATGGATGGATGGATGGATAAACATAAAGAGACATTACAAGAAATGTATAATTTCAAAATGGTCTGGCAAAATGAAATCTCCTAGATAATTTCAATCAGAGAAATCCATAGATAATCCTGGTAACGCTTTGGGATGATTGGCCCAACAGTTTCTGAAGAGTTCTCGAAAATAAGAAAATAGAGAAACGATTACAAAAAAATGACTTTGTTGGAGCAAAGATATGATTTAACTGAGATATTAAGAGACATATTTGACTATATTTGGTGACTTTGGGTCTTTCTGTCTTTGCTGGGGCAACACTTTTAGCAGAGGCAAACAAAAAGACAGAATAATGAGAACAGGGCTCCAGCAGCAAGCATCACTGCTTGGACTCCTGACAAGACATATTTTGGTTGGCTGAGGAAGCACTTTTATTAATTTAGGATCTACAGCAGGGGTGTTGAACACAGGGCCCGTGGGCCAGAGCCAGCCCACCAAAGGGTCCAATCCGGCCCACTAGCTGACTAAACTTAGAGGTGCCAGGTTTCAGGAGCAAGTTAAACAATGCCTACTTCAGGTAAACTTCTGCTGACCAGAGTACAGCTCTCTGATATAACAATGAATACTTACTGTGACCGTGTTTAAAGTTACTGAACATTGTGCAAAATATTGTCAACTAGCAGCTTCAGTTCAAAAGAATCTGTATCAGGAAATGTGTGGATACATGCACATGGAATGACGGTGAGAAGTTGGCTGACTGAAAGTGGAGAAACTGAGACGTACGAATCTACTTCTCTTTCTTTACACAAAAAAGGAAGATATTGGAGCTGATGGTACTTACTGTACTGGGCTGTGTGCGGCCCATGAACTAAAAAGGAGTTTGACACCCCTGATTTACAGGCATTTGTCTTGGGAGTGAATGCCGATTGTTTCCTTTTTTTAATTAAATACAAAATGATGTAAGTGGGTGTTAGTGGATTTTTTTCTTGTCCGGTGGAAAAGAGGCTTTAGTTGAAAGCCCTGCATGTCTCATTCAGACGCACACACTGACCAAGCTGCCATATTTGACGCCTGGGGATGAGAACAGGCTGGTCCTTCACTGTAGGGCACAGAGAGTGTGTCCTCGCACGTTGTTTTACAGACACAGGTGTTTTTTTTTTGTTTTCTATTTGCTGAGTCACTGATCGTTAGATAACCTCTCATTCTGATCCAGGATCTGCTACAGAACTTGTTCACAGATAAGAGCCGCTCTTGTATCTGATCCAACCAGAGGACACGTGGAGAAAACGTCTTCTGAGACAAGAAGGGAAGATCAATATTCAGCAGCAGCATGTTAATGACTTTAACTTGGTTGCATTGTAACTCTTGTATATGGCATTACAGTACAATGCAACACAATTACAACAGGAAACCTGATATCACTTGGACAATCCGAGTTACGTGTTTTCCAGTCTAAGATACACACAGAGGAATATGTTGAATGTGGCAGCTGCTTTGTGCCATCGGACTTTGCTTTATTTTCCTAATAACAAAACAAGATGAGCCAATATTTAAGCGAATACAAACATGCCTGTAATGAGCATCTAAATGCTTTGTATTTCACACAGGAAAAAAAGGGTTATAAAATCTTAATTATTTAACATATTTTTAAAGATATATGTGGCTCACTCTGAATGGCTTTCATTACCAGGGAGACCATTAGGCCGTCGTTAAATGAAGTAAAATGGACCTTTTCCTTCTTTAATTATTTAGCTCGGTTTTAATATTAAGGAATGATGCTTTCATGTTTTTTAAACAATTATACAGTTTATATTATAGGGCTCGTTAATGGTTTGTGCGATTTTGTGACTTATTTGCTTCTGCATCTTTATTTTTCAACATTGTTTTTTTACACCCTGTATGATTTACCCAGGAAGCTCATTTCAGATGAGATAAAACAGTGTGTAATAGTCTCATTTGACCAGCTGAGGGCACTATGTAGCCACTGCTCTCATAGCTGGAAGGTGATACGCCACAGGAGGAATGATTATGGATACATATTTGTTCTCAAACTGCAGCACCAATTGCCAAATATTTTGGAAGTTAAAGAGGAAGACATGTGCCTCCCTGTTTGTCTGTCTTCCCTCTCGTTTTTACTCTTCTCTCGCCATTATCTCTCTCTCAAACTTCCCTTTTCTTTTTCTCGTGCCTCCCTTTATCTCTGGTCCTTTCTTTCTTTCCTCAGCCTCTCTCAGGTACGGTTGCTTTCCTCTCAGGGCTGTCTTCCTCAAGCAGTAAGGCCAGTTGGTGTTGTGCATGTTCCTGCCACCTGTTGCTTCGTCCTCAGCGTCACACCATGTCCATGATGCCGCTTTGGTCCCTCCTCCCTCTGGATGAAGATCATCAGTTAGGCCCTGCCTACTTGTACACAGATCTATCTTCCCCATCAGTTTTAAAAATAATTCTGTCCACTCAAGCTTCGTTTTCCAAAATATCGCTGTCAACACGAGAACGCAACATCGACTCCAAACCTTTGCCGGTGGTGGCTATCGTCAGCAGCCTAACTCATCACAAAAGTGCACAAGCGAATGTCACCTTTTTCGAAACACCAACTTGAGATCTCATCACCACTGCTTTTTGTTCGATAACAGGTTGAAGAATCTCTGGATATGCAAAAGCTTTCCCTCCATTCCTCAATGACAACAATCCCACTCTGGAAAGTGTCCCACCATCTGCTGATTCAACCAGACCTGATCCAAAACCATGATCTCTGGCTGACTTGAAACTGCGGAAGCTGAGGTGGAGCAAAATCACTGGGTGCAGCAGATGGCTCCGTTCGTCCATGAAGTAGTGGAGCAATACAGGGTGTAAAGTAGTAGTAGTAGACCAAGCAGTGCTAACAAAACATTCACAAACCGGTAGTCTGCTATATGCTCGTTACACAAATCAACAATGGGCATGCGCAAATTAGGGCAATTACGTCATTTTTCCCCAAACGCTCTTTTACATATCCACATGGATAAACAGCAACAGTAGTTTTAAAAAATCTGCACCCTAAAATCTCCCTTACAGTACAGTACAGTATGGAGTATTTTACATACAATACAGCTCACTGGTCACCTTTATTTTCACATTTAGATTTGTATCTCTTCATTGTTCTTCACTCCAGCAGGGGATCTTTACTCCAAATGCAGTTCCCCTTTAATCAGATAATGCTTAACAAACAGTAAACAACAAAGTTAGCACATGGTTTAGTTTAACTGACTTGGAACATATGGCAGCACGACATTTAAACAAGCCCGTGCATTGCTCACCAGTAGTTAAAATGTCCTGTCCCTGGGGGAATAAAGTTAATTCAAGTGAATTTTGCAATGTTCATGAGAAGAGTGGAGAAAACATCCTTTATCAGCAGCATACTGTGCTTTTCTAATCCTCTGTGATTCAGTAATTACACTCAGGACATACCATTCATTTATCTCTAACATTATGTGTAGTTAATTAGATTTAAAGGGATAAGGAGGGAAAACTAAAACCGATCAAACAGCACGAAGGCCACCAATTAGTTTAATTTTTCAATAAGCTCCCCCATACAGCCTTTGAATCTCGATGGAAATAAAATGTTTACATCTCAGCCAATGACAGCACTGTTTTTAAATGTGCCTTTGTTCTTGTGACTAAGTTGATGCTACAGTAACTAACCAATTTTTCTTTCCACATTATGCATGGGACTTCTTTTTTAATTCTTTATTTGTTTGTTTGCCACAGGGGTCATTAGTTATATTGGTAGGCCATTTACAGTGTATAAAGTGGTACATTTGAGATGCATCTAGCTCACTCTGTCGCTGATCCCTGAGTATTATGGTATGTTATGTAATAACTGGCATGTTTAACCTGATGACAGATGAGAGAGGAAACTCTGTTTGGAAGGTTTCATAACCCTAACTGGCCCTAAAATGGTTCTGTAATGAAATATCTAGATATAAAAGAGATTTCTCTGAAACCTTTACTTTTGTTTTCCTCATTTCTATATGGGAAAGTTTAAAAAAAAAATTAAAATTTAGCCTATCAAGTGAAGAAGCCACACCTATGTTTGTACTTTAACTGACCCTTCGGACCCAATCAGAATGTAGCACTGAGCAGGTTCAGACCAGGGTCAGACAACAACACAGCTGTGCTCCATTGACTCTAATGCAATCGTTTCAGATTTCCTTCCTCTGTCCGGCGGCAGAGGTCCAGGTGCTAGCAGGAGCACAGGGGCAAAGCCAAACACTGTTCATCTGCACAAACTGCGATGCCACACAGCTGGTTCAATATCGGTGAAGTTTCCCTGCCACAGAGAGAGCTACTGGAAAGGTGGCTCTGGCTGAGCAGGGAGCCCCCGTGGTCAGCTATTGCTGGGATGTAAGCCAGGGACTGATCAAGTTTCAGATTTCCTTCATTTTCAGGCTGGTTTTGTGGATTTGGAGCTAAATGTTGTGACTGGGACACGTCATGTATTAATGATACTCATTCCCTGGAGAGGTTGGAAAAAGATATACGTTTCTTCTCTGTTCCAAAACCAAAATCAAACCTGGGGCTGGAGGTTCAGGTGCTGGCAGCAGCACGAGGGTGAAGCCAAACACAGTTCATCTGCACACACTGTGATGCCACACAACTGGTTCAATATCAGCAAAGTTTCCCTTTATATTCATTGTCTTGTGTGGCGATCAGCAGTGATGTGGTGGTTCACTTTTACACTGTGATCTGTAGCCTATAGTTTGGCTTTAGCTTCTAACTATCTTTGTCTTTTTAACCTGTTGTTGCTGCTGAGTCAGTTTGACATCCTGGATATATCCTTCAAACACACACTGTAGACCCCTCTGTCTGCTTCTCTCTGGAATCACTGTTTCTTTTTTTCCAAAAATATGATAATATTTCTTCAGGGAGTGCAGTTAGTTACAATGTGGGCTCCATGCTTACTCCGACAGCTTGAGAGGCCATCTCAAAGGGGCGGGGCTTAGCGAAAGGTCAGTTGAAATCATTGAGAGAACAGTTTGACATTTTTTGGTAATTGGCTTATTTGCTTTCTTGCTGAGAGTTAGATGAGCAGATTGATCTGCCCGGTAAATGAGGGGGCAGCTTAACATAAAGACTGAAAAGTCAGGGAAACAGTGAGGCTGGCTCTGTCCAAAGTAGAGAAAAAAAATCCCCTTACCAGCACCTCTTAAGCTCACTAATTAACATCTTGTTTGTTTAATTTGTCCACGTCAGAAGAACAAAACTGACAACATGTGGTTTCACGGGCCACAAAGGCACAGCAACCTCACTGTTTGCTAAACTAAGCTCAGCAGCCGCTAGCTGTAGATTTATATTTAGCGTCCAGACATGAGAGATGTATTGATCTGCTCATATAACTCTCGGGCGAGAGGCTCCCAAAATATCCATCATTGGATCTGTAAAGAGGATGAGTGTCAGCTCTTTCACAGACGGGAGATCAGGATCTTTAACAGATCACTGGAGCTGTGTGAAGTCCCCCTCTGCTTTAAATGCTCCACAGTCATCCAAGTCCCCAAGAAACCCTCCATCACAGGATTAAATGACTACAGGCCCGTCAACCTGACGTCTGTGGCCATGAAATCCTTTGAGAGAGTGGTGTTTGTCTACCTGAAGGACATCACAGGACTCCTTATGGACCCCCTGCAGTTTGCCTATCTTGCAAACAGGCCAGTGAATGCAACTACATAACTAACTGGAAACATTTGACCAGATTAACAGGGTCTTAAGGTGGACTGCCATTATATCAGGAAATATGCTGCAATTAGCTCATCTCAGTCGTCCTTAACGGCTCCAACACCTGAGCCTTGCAGTCTATTCTTAATCACAGCAGCACCTATTTTCAGCTCTGGCCTTAATCTCAGGGTTTATGTCTGGATGTGTTGACAAAGAAATGTGCCTCAAATAGCACATTAGCATGCAGGCTTAGTGTACACCATTTTATAGTTAGCTGTGAGTCCCGGAGGTCAGCTCTCTGTGGAGCTGTGTCTGAGGTAACAGCCTTTAGTGAGGAAAGAATGAGGAGGAGCAGCTTTGTTGCTGCAGACTACAGACGAGTAATGCAAATTTCTGCAATTTATTTTTATTAAAAACCCAACTTTGCCCAGATAAAAATCTCATTTTAATGAGGACTAATTGCCGCATTTAACATATTGCCATTATCACATTAATGACTGGGCTACATTTTTACTGTAGGTTTCCCATGTATAATGACATGAGAATTATGAAGGAGTAAAACTGGGATAATGTAGCAGAAACACTAACCTTCAGGTGCAATCTTTTCTTTTATAAGTAAGTACATTTACTTAAGTACTGCACTTAACTACAAGTTTGAGGTACTTGTATTTGCTTGAATATTTTTATTTAATGCTACTTTAAACCTATACTTCATTACATGATAGAGGGGCATATTTTATGTAGAGTATTTCTACACCATTGCTACTTTCACTCAAGTTGAATGATGTAATGGCTGGTGTCTGGCCAGTCCGAAAAGTATGGTCACACTTAATCTTACAGTGCAATATTGAAACTCAGCTTCTTATCCAGCAATCACAAACTCTTCCAGTGAAATTCCTGAGTTATTGATGTACATTTTCCCTGGAACTGCACAGCATAGTGAGACACGGATGAAATATGGAAACTAGGGAGGGGCTGTGAAGGATGATTATACAATCACTTGGGTGGTATTCTTATCGAAAGTGATTTTAACTGAGTGCTACAGCAGACAGCTTCACTCCTAGATGTTGTTCTGATGTGGGAGCCTAATTCACTTCCCCTTGGCATCTGACTCAGCCAGGGTTTCCAGTTATTACTGTAACAACTGGTGTTTTTAAACACAATCCTTCCGATGAGGCTATGACTATGCTGCTCATACATGTAGGTCAGGACACAAAAACAGATCCATTATCTCTTGTGGATGAACTGCAGTGTTAAAATATTTGCAGTAGACTTGTGGTTAAAATAAGTTACAACAGTAGGGTTAAGGTTTACCAAATAATAGCATTTAAAAAAAAAAAAAAAAAAGAGGACAAATTAAGCTGAAAGTCCCTATTCACAGAGGACACAGGGATCCGTATAAAAAGATTACCAACAAATCTGTTTTATACTGTCAAAAAAAGCCTGTAATAATTGTGGATTTGGTTCCAAAACCAAAATCAAACCCTGAAAAGTGTAGCGTTAGCTAACTAGCTACTGAAGACACAGCCTACTGAATGTATACACATGCTGCTTTTGCTTTTTAATGATTATAACAGTGAAACAAAGACCGACCCTGCTGCACAGGAACCAGTGAAGGGAAGCAGGGAAACTTTGCTGATATTCAACCAGCTGTGTGTCATCACATTGTGTGCAGATGAACCTTGTTTGACTTCCACCAGAGATCCCTGCCCGTCCAGTGGCGGAGGTCCAGGTGCTGGCAGCAGCACGGGGGCGAAGCCAAACACCGTTCATCAGCACACACTGCGATGCCACACAGCTGGTTCAGTATCAGTGAAGTTTCCCCGCCACAAAGAGAGCCACTGGATAGGCGGCTCTGGCTGAGGAGGGAGCCCCCATGGTCAACTATTGCTGGGATGTAAGCCAGGGACTGATTGTCTGATACTTTAAAGAACCAAAATACCCAATGACCTCAGGATATATCACTAACGATGCATCCCATTGCATCCACAGGATGTATTCTATAAGTAAGGTAATGATAACAACAATGCTGCTTTGCCTGCTAACACCAACAGAGTCAAACATGTTGTCTGTGCTTTACTGCAGCGTCTTATTTATCTGTCCAAAGCGAGGCAATTAACCCATACTAAGTATTTTTCATACAGCAGAATTATTCTAGTTTTGGATTGTTTTCTCTGCTTTTACTCAGGTTTTATAATTTTATACAGTATTAAAGGTCAGCTAGCTTTGATGCTGAATCACATCTTGACACCCATTTTTATTAAATGTCCTTTTCTGGAAGACTAACGTCTGGCTTGAGTTCCCAGACGGTTACTAAAATAAATTTACTGTAACAGCTGTTGTTGCAGAGATTATCCCGGTTTCTGTTATCCGCGTCAGACTGTGGCCATGTTGGCAGGCTGTACGGTGGTCTTAATTAGTCAGTAAAGAACTTATCGAAGTAGATGAGTTCAGTGAGATGAAGCAGAGAGCTGGTGGTAAAATAAGGATAAAAGTTTAAACCAATAAAGTGTCTCAGTGAGGTGATACGCCACCACATTGTCATAGATTCTCCAACTCTCTGAAACGACTGGAGAAATGAACAGCAGCCTTTCAAAAGATATTCCCTCTTTGGTGGTTTCATGATAGCGATGAGGTCTAGTGACTGTGAAAGCCACAGTATGATTCACTTGATTATCATACTCATCAGACCTCTTGTGCCCTTTGTGGTCGCATCTGCATTTGTTACATTTCTTCATCCCTTCGCCCTGACACACCAAGCCAACGGTCAGCTGTCGGTCAATGTTGGGCTGTCAGTGAGTGTCTGTCGACCTAGTTTTGGAGGTTTTTGCTGCACTTGTGGCCTTTTTATTGGCTGATTCAGCATGCTGAGTTGGTGTTGGACCTGACGGAGCCTGGAAGTGAGGAAAGTAAACAGCTTTAGTCAAGAGGGTGTGAGATTAAAATTAGCTTTTTTTTTATTAGGTAACATCATTTATTTATTTTTTAGTCGCTGAACTCTTCAGCAGTAACATATCGTTATTGTTTGTTTGTGTTGTTTAGGTGCTAATTGCTTAACTAGTGTCTTAAATCTGTCCTGTTGGTCTTCGGTTCCCCTTTTTGGGACGATGACCATAGACCACCGCCACCTGCTGGTTTGGAGAGTTATTTCCTCTCACTCAGGCACAGACACAGTGTACATGCTAGCTGACTGTTGACTGTGGACTTTGTGGTGTGTTCAAGTGCAACAAGTGACGTAGGTCGATGCAACAATTCAGTTAACCTTCGTGACCATCCATCAATCCATTTTTGTAAACTCTTGGGTGGTGAGAGGCAGGGTACACCCTGGACAGGTCGCCAGACTATCACAGGGCTGACACATAGACAGACAACCATTCACACCTACGGACAATTTAGAGTCACCAATTAATCTGCATGTCTTTGGATGGTGGGAGGAAGCCAGAGTACTCAGAGAAAACCCACGCTGAACATGCAAACTCCTGGGATTGAACCAGGAACCCTCTTGCTGTGAGGCAACAGTGCTAACCACACACCACCATGCCACCTTCGCCACCAATAAGTCTTAAATGCTGGTGTGGCATGTCTGGGCCTTAATTGTCACCTGAGGGAACCAAATGTGTTGAGAGGTAATAATATTATTTTCATAGAAGAGTTTGCTGACAAATTTAGCAGAATGCCGACTTCTGTAAAAGTCTCCTTATGTTACGCGAACAACTCCGGTCAGAGTTTTCTTCCTAAATAAAGAAAAGTGTAAAATTTGCAGAAAGGTAGTGTTGCTTTAATCAAAGTTACAATACATTCCTTCCTTTAATATTGCACATTATGCTACATACAATATCATTTTAAAGGCCTATATCATAATGTTTGAATTGCATTTAATAACGTTAATACACAAATTATTGTTTTTTCATGATATAATTAAAGCTTGACTGTAAAACACACAGAACATGCTGTGATGGAGTTACAAGAGTTCAATCAGAGGAAGCAGAGCAGTTTCCTGGACTGTACATTTGTCTTAACTAAGGGAATTCACAGACAGATGCATATAGAACCACAAACCCAACCAATCAGTAAAAATAACTGTGACAGCAGCCACAAGCTGTCTGGATGTGAGATAATGACATTTCCCCATCGACAGCCCGCTCACTGATCACCTCATCACCCCTGACCACCTTATTTCCCCCTGTTGTGCAGCACAGTACATCCCAGCCCACATCCGCCATCACAGCCTCACTTTCTCTCCGTGCTCTGATGGCTATAATTGGCTCCGTTAGCCTAGTCTGGCTAATGCATTATAAAAGCTCCCCTGGCCTGGCTTATCCTCCGACAGTGCTTACAGATTCACACCTCCATGTTGCCGCAACATGTTCTGTACATGCTGAGAGCCTTAGCAAAAGCACAGTTGACACCCACAGACTGCTGGCATCCGGGGTGAAAATAGAAAGGAGAACAAGGGAACATTGGCAAAAAGAGAGGCAGAAGGACGCCGAGAAGGAATTGCTGTCACAAAACAAACCGTCATCAGGAAGAATCACAGAGACATTTCTAGGTGAGTCTGTGTTCGGATGGAAAATTGTATAAAAATGGTTGTTATTTCAGTAAGCCTAAAGAGAGGGCCTTAGCTACCATTTAGGACACAATGAGGTCATGTCCTTTGTGCTTTTTTAATGGTACTTTGGGAGTTTTAGCAACACAAGGGGAGTTTACATTGCACAATTAAAAGTGCATACATTTCACTTGCAGTTCCAATATTTCTCAGCCATATAAAGGGCTCAACTTTATGGCATAGATTTGTGAGGGTTTTTTTCTCGTACATTTTTATCTAATTAATTTAATTTTTATATATATATTTTTTAAATAAATAAACACTTTATTTGTGAAGTATTTGGAGTTTTTTCTTGAAACAGTATGACTTTATTTTCATTAAATTAGGGCTTTATTATTGTAATATTTCAACTTTGTTTTCCTCGAAATTACGTATTATTTATTTATAAAATAGAAAAGAATAGAATAGAATATTTCTTTTTTGTCCACCATGGATGGAAATTTGTCTTCGGCTCACCAAACACAAAAGACAACATTGTAAAAAGCAGAAATCATTACAAAACACTTAGCGCATTAAATCAGCTCATTGTCTGCCTGTGGTTTAAAACTCATCAGTCACGTTATTGAGTTAAGGATACTGATGGCACTTGGAATGAAGGACTTCTTAAATGCATTTTTGGCTCTATAGCGCCTCCTGGAGCTCAAGAGCTCAAACTGGCTAAAGAGAGGGTGGGAGCTATCTGCCAAAATACTTGTGGCTTTCTTCGTCGTCCTGTCTGTAAACAGTTGCATCAAGGGCTTTTGTGGCTTGCCAACTTTTTTACTTGCCTTTGTCGCAATCCTATAAAGTTTATTCTTGCATGTGCAACTAAGATGACTGTACCGGACAGAGAGGTGAAATGATAGCACTCTCAACCAAAGTTTGGCACACTAATTCTAAAACCTGCTGACTTAACACCACTGCCACTGACTTTCCTAATCTTCCTAAGATTAAGACGATTAAGTTGCGGTGAGCATTTCTTGAAAATTTACCTAATGTTTCCAGAGAAACTAACATTGGCATCCAGAACTGTACCGAGGTGTTTTCCACAATTTCAACACATCGGCCATCGAGTGAAACTGGCTCGTCATATCTTGTTTTGTGCGAATCGATTCTTTAGTCTTGGCCACATTCATTTGTAACTTGCTGATGTGTCACCGTGTTTGAAGGGCCTTAGTGTGGCCCATGCAGGCGGCTTCACACGAAGGGTCTGTTTGCTGTAAATGGACCAAAGACCAAATGAGGCCATGTCATCAGCATCCACAGAGAGAGAGAGCTCATAATATTAAGACTTTCCCCTCAAAATTACAACATTATTCTTGTAATATAATGACTTTATTCTCATTTTCTCATTGTGGCACTAATACTCTGTCATACAACAGGAATCTATTTCTGCACCAAAATGTTTTCCTTACAGCATGAAAAGGGCTCTGAAAACACATTTAGATCCTTATTTTGGCAAATAAAATGGCATTGCTTTATTTTGCAGGTCTGTTTTAATATTCTATTTGAAGATATCTGGAAAAATGGTGCAAATTATGGGGAAAATAGATACAGTGTTTTGAGAAAGTTACTTTAGGTACTGTTTAGTGAGCTGAGTTTATATGCAGCTGTTGATTTTTAAAGGAATTTACTTGAAAGGGCTGCTGCATTTAGATCAAACTTCCAGAAAAGACAAATAAAAAGCTAAATATATAAGAAAACTCCAAACATTAATGGGGTACGAATGTGCAGCCGTAAATAACATGTCAATTTTTAAATAAAATATATATTTCAGCAGCTTGTGACTATTAGGAGTAACTTTGCAAATTATATTTTCCAATATTTTGACTATACCCCTTAAAGGTATTTCCCAGTGATAAAACCCAGGAAATGGCTCCCTGGAGGGCAAGATAAAAGAGAGGATTACTGTTAATGTTTGCATCACAGTATTACAACAGCAGCATTAAAAGCTTGTGCATTTCTTTGCAGGATGAAGCCCAGGTGCCTCCTCTCCACAGTGGACAGACTTCCGACCATCGATGAAATGCAGGAGAGCAACACAGAGGTTGGAGACCCGGATTTTCCCTCACACACCATGAAGGAGTACGTGGACTCCATCAAAGAGCTCTCCCAGCCTTCTCACTACCCTCTGCACGGGCCACTCAGAGGGCACCGCCGATGGATGGCGCGCGCATGCCCTGGGGTAACACCCTTGGCTCCATCTATTCTTTTGAATTCCTCGAGCACCTACGCACCCTGGATTCCAGTTGAACTATCAGATATATCGCTTGCTTTAACTGACCAATCAAACAGCGACTCATCACTGCATTTTAATCAGAACCTGCTGGACAGGTTGGTTGCACAATCCTTGTTTGCAGGCCTGGTGTGAGCCAGAGGAAGGATTAACAGGGTGCACAGACTACCTTCACCGTTGGATTTTACTCAGTTGCCCCTGCAGCGTGCTTTGACACCAGCCCCATGTTGCATGATTCATTTATGTGTAAGAAGTAATTGAGTACAGCCACTTTTCCAAAAGTGATATGCATTCCCTTTGAAGTGTTAAATGAGTGCAGCACATGAAACAAAAGATGAAAAGGGAAAAATATCAAGGGCAGAACAAACAAATGAGCAGCCCGAGGCACGAGCACACTAAGTGGTTGCGGAGGGCCCCTAAGCCACCAGGGGGCCCCCAAACAAACTGAAAATGTGAACTCTCTTTGGGTTTTTGATCCTGATTTAAATATTTAAAGATACACTCCCTGATTTTTACTGTCGGACTCATCTGAGGGCCCAAATATGCAAAACGAGTATCACAACAAAAACAAGGTGGGGCCCCCTAAACAAATTGATAAGGTGAAATGTTAAATATTCAAAGATACTTTTGCTTTCCGAGTCTGCTGAGGGACCCAAACCATGGAAGATTTGAAATGCCCAAATTAAAACAAACTGAGGAGAGACATAAAGTAAAATACACATTTTTATCTGTTATTCCTTTTTCTATCTGCATTTACTGTGTCACATTAGATGAAAAACATATGTAAAGGGGTAATTATTTGGCTTTTTGGCAGGACTCCAGGTGTTGGGGGGGGGGTTGGTCCTCGAAACAGAAAAGTCTGTCACTGAGTGACTAATGAAGTTGCACCATTCGTCTGTTAATTTGGGGTGTCCCCAGTGGCTGCTGGTCTTTCAGAATGGATTAAATTCATCCTCAATCTGATCCACCTCGTCAATACAAACAAGATTGTTGCTGTGCTGTCACCCGATCTGTACTGGCAACCCAATTTGCTCAGGTCCTATCTCCTGACCAATGGGTTATCCTGACCCTCTCACAGAGCCAGCGCTGTGTCAGCACCACAGAAAGGTCTGAAAGCACCATTATCATTTTGGTATAAGCTAAAAATGTTGTTTGTATTTCTCTAAACCAATCACAGTGGTCTTGGGTGGTGCTAGGCCCAGGATGCAGCAATACTGCCCTTGCAAAACTGTGCGTGGATCCAAATGTCGGGACCTCACCGCGCAGACTGGCGGACTTTGCGGACGTGTTCCTGGGTAGTCCGGGGTGCTAAGGGCTGTCAAAATCCACAATTAATCCAGTCCACACAGGGCCTCAAGCAGACTTTCTGCAGACTTCCAGAGAGTCCACTAGGGGTGCGGACTTCAGCAAACTTTTGCTGTTCAGTCACAAATTAAAAGGCCTATTTCACGGCAACAAGTAATACAGTCTTGAGGGCAGTCTCTACTTTGCAGACTTTTTATGATGACAGTGAATACGTCACAACAGGTACACCTGAAGTCTGCTAGGGTGCAGTCTGCAAGTCCAGAGGGCGGACATTTGGATTCAGCCTGTGTCATGCAGATAGTCGGAGGGGAGGAGAATACTGGCTGAAAAAGCCAACAATGGCAGGCTTACACCCACAGTCTACACCCAGTGAGTCCTGACCCTAACCGTTTGATTTCGATGCCCAGCCCAAACTGTTAGCCGTCTGATACAGTATATTTTTTGGTAGCTTGCACAGGAGTTCAAAGTATGTCTGCTCACAGGCGGAGTGGGGAGTTACCTGAAGGCGGTTGGGACGAGTGGTGCAGTGGTAGTTAATGAGGTGGGTGTACTACGAAGAAGATGGGCAGGTCACTGGGAAAGTGGTATTCTCTCCTATATTTGCAATGGCATTTTGGCTGATAGGTGGGTGTACTGTTAACAGCCAGAGAAAAAGGCAGATACCTGCATATACCCTCCACTACACCACTGATTGGGACACTAGTGTTTACAATTCCTACCGTTTTATTAATCAACAAAAAGTAGCCCGTAAAATTGCATAAAACCCACTGTGAGGTCACTGACTGAAAGTTAAATCTATTAAGAGATTAGCCTGCTAAGCCGAATTAATAGGCCATGTAAACAAAATGCACGACCTTCACGTAGGACATTTCAACCCATGAGCATATTTTGAATGTGCAGAGTTCAACTATTTTTTTACTCTCTAGTTGTTGTTATTGCCTTTCTGTCTTTTACTTTTCTTTTTGATGGAAAATGAAACTTGTCAATAACTGAAAATATAATAAGGCGTTAAAACAATTTTTTTTTTCAGTATAAATGGAATATGTTTTAGCCCAGCACAAGGTGTCCCAACCGACCCTACCCACTGTCCCAGCGGTCCATGGGAGATGGAATATTGGGAAATGAACTCCTTGTACATTTTATAAAATTGTGCCTTTATGTCTGGGTTTGCTCTAGAAAAACTTGATAAACTGTTAGCAGACACCTGTAGATCTGTTCAGGGATCAAATTATTTTCATTATTATACAAGTAGTCTGTGAGTAATGGAGGATTATTTAGGTGATGTAAAAGTGTCCCAACTGACTACTGAATACAGAATGTGGATTATCAAACATACAGACGTATAATCATTTTACAAATCATGCATGACTGATATATTTTTTTAAAGAGGCAACAGATAGGATTCTTTTTTTTTTTAGCTTGGTGCCCCCTAGCGTCAGTGGTATTGCGTCGCACTGTTGCAATGACCAAATTGACCGTGGGGATCAGAGATAATCAATAAAATGTAGGCTGTAAAGCGACCAGTATACCTCTATGTATATGTAGAATGAGAAGGTGTGTGGACACTCTACTAAATAAATGAATTGAAATAAATGAATAATGTGAAGGGTATTTTACTTTATGTCTCTTGTTGATTTGCTGTAATTGACCTATCTTATCCCTGCTCTGTACAAATGCACAGCACGGTACTGTACAGAAGTTTCAGTTAATTTCTGTATCTTTAAATACATTTTGTTCGATACCAAATAAAACAATTGTGGGAAAAACATGTCATTACTCATGCTCCAACAATGTTTTTGTTCCTTGACATGTAAACATCCCCGCAGACTCTAAGCACTTCTGTCCTTCATTATCATTTGAGGCTGTACTTCATGTTCAGCCGTCTACTTTTAGTTTCTTTTTCCCTTAAGTTTTGTGACCATGTGGAAACTGTCTCCAGCTGGGCCTTGGCAGGAATCACCCGAGTTACATCCAACAAACATGTGGTGAGGGAGAGAGGGAGCTGAGCGGCCCCCCTGAGACATTTCCGCAGAACAAGCCTGCGAGTCTTATTCTAACTGACCCTAAATTGCTCGCACACATTGTGCAACACTGGCGACGTCAAGCACACAGGATGCAAGAAAATGAATGTATTCCTTAGAAAGATGACGGTCATGCAAAAGCCTGAAACTGCCTTAGAGTCATACTGTTCGAATGGAATAACCTGACTCATGTCAAAAGTGGACAGTGTGCAGATAAGAAAGGACTTATGAGCCATTATGTTATCACCTGCACTCACTATTGCACGACATTTACGGAAAGGTGCTGCATCAGCAGTGCATCTGTAGACTGTATTTGCTTTTAATTGAATCCACGGTGTTGTTGAGGTGCAGATTTCATATTCTCCAAAACGCATTAAATTAGAAAAGGATTGAGTAACTGTGAGCAGCACTCTGCAATAGGATACTGCTGCGTGCCAGAGGAGTGATAAAAAACAGATTTGCTGTTCATTCAAAGTTTGGTTGCAATATCCTGAAGACCTGCGTCATGTGTAAACAGTCACAAGTGAAACTTTAAATCTAAAATACAGCTGAAGAAAGCAGTGAGATAATAAAAGCTTTGTGTCAGAGGATACTCCAAGATCTCAGCACTGAGGTTTTAAAATCCATCTCGCAAACAACAGGTCATACAACAATTGAACATAAAAGATGATATTGGGATCATATCTACAAGCCGCCTGGCTCCTGTCTAGACTTGAACTGCAGTTTGAAAGCATAAACAAGTTTTCGAGTGGGCAGATTCAAGTGCTTCCCAAAAATCAAACGAAAACAGTCACAGTACTTTGCACGATCTTGTTTCACAAGACAGAGGGCTGCACTGTTCATGTCAATATGAGTGAATGACCTCAAGGTTGCAGTGTATGAAAGAGACTCCTGAGCATCGGTGTAGATTTCAGGGGGGGTCACAGGGTACACTTCCCCCTCAAAATGTAGAACATGTGCTTTTGTGTCGCCCAAAAAACACATGCCTCTTCCTCTGAGTTCTTCTTGTTCAGCTCCATTGCCACTGCCTCTGAAAGGAGATGTTGAATACTTTTTTAAAATGCTGAGCATCACAGATGGAATTCATATAAAACCCTCCAAAACCTATAGCCACTTACTACTGCCAGCTGACTCTTTAAATAGCCTGGGAGGAGAGGCTGCTGTGTTTTTGAGTGGGCAAAAGTTCACCTCCATGAAGCGTGAAATCCCACAAGACAATTATACCCCAAAAATATGTCACCCCAAATATGCTGCGAGTGTTGTGAATCTTTTTATTGGTTGAATTTATGATTTTCTAAACACTGAAACTTCCTGTCCACTTGTAGTGATGGTTTACCTAACTTCTTGAATTTATGGTTCAATAAAATGCGTTTTCATTGTCACTTCCTGTTGCCGTTATTTCTTACAACCCTTATTCCAAAAAGTTGGGAGGCTGTGTAAAACAGAAATAAAACAAGGAAGGGAAATAAGTACTCAGCACATCTTTTTGTTTCCAACAAAACATGTTTCCAACGCAGCTATTCACATGAAATTTAGACCAGACGTTTATAAATAAAACTACACTGATAAAGAAACTGTAACATTTTCATCCATAAAAAGTATATGCAAGTGAAATAACACAACTGAAATGTATCTAATGCACGGGGAAACCTTTGTTTGAGACACCAGCGTCAAGATGTTTTTTATGTTTATTTCGTTTGGAAAGGGACAGTGAACATTAATTGACATGATCAATGAAGTCATGTTAGTGTGCAAGATTTAGCAATACCGGCTAATTTTCATCTGCAGTCCCTGGCAGGTTGATGGTATATGTATATATATATATATATATATATATATATGAAAGACATTAAGATAAAACACAAAAGCACAGAAGCACATAAGCACAGATAAAAGCAGAGTGATGGTGTGTCCATAGAAAGGCACATAGGCACAAGCAACAAGACATAAGCACTGTTAATAAAAGCAATGACATAACCATATAGCCAAAAATATTAAGAACGTACTATACAGAAGTACAACATAAAACACAAAGCAAAGCACCCTCCTGGGCTTTTTTAAGATGCTTCCTGTATGAAGAAACAACACTCTTAGGAGGAGGTCAGCCCTGACATGCAGAGAGCAGGAGAGAGGCTGCAGCGTGATGAGACATGAAACAGAAACTTTAAAATGTAATGATAAAAGAGCCGATAACAGCTGAGCTTATTCTAACAGTCTTGATTCATTTTGCCCCGGGCCGTTTAATACCGGGTCTCGGTACCAATCCCTGCTTGTGCCACTCAGGGGTAGCTTCTGGACCGCATGTGGCCTGTGGGCCGGCAACTGAATAGGCCTGTCTTACAGTCTTTAAATCCTACTATATAATGACGAAAACTCTGTGTGTGTGCCTGTTCCACGTTTTTCTCCTCACTGACTCGGTCAATCCATGTGAAATGTGGCACAGTGGTAGAGGGTCATGGGAGGATGTGAATGAAGCAATGTTACATCAATTGGCCAAAGGGGGGCGCTATAGCAACCGATTGAAATTGCAAACTTTGAATGGGCATATCTCATGCCCCGTATGTCGTAGAGACATGAAACTTTGCACAGAGATGTCTCTCCTCATGAGGAACAAATTTGTCTCAAGAACCCATAACTTCCGGTTTATAGATTTTCTGACGGATCTGCATGAAACTTGATGAACATAATCTAGGGACCAATATCTAAAGTTCCGTCTTGGAAAAAGTTGGAAAACTTACTAAAACTGAGCCTCTATAAGGCAATGAATATTGCGGAGGGCGTGGCTCATCACATAAAGGTGTATAACATCTCAAGGGTTTCACCCATCACCACGCAACTTTGTAGGCATATGACCACACATAATCTGAGGGGACCCCTCCATTATTGACCCCATCAAACAAAATGGGGGCGCTAGAGAGCAAATTTTTTATCTAGGCTTAACCACCGATTTTTACTAAACTTGGTAGATATGTAGAACAGGACGCCTCAAGGTGACTGGAGAAATTTAACTCTAATTGGCAACTGGGTGGCGCTATAACAACAGAAAAATGCTTAAAAATGGCTAAAATGCAACCGATCGCTTCACTTTAAAACTTCAATAATTGGTGTCTTCAGTTTGCAAACACTTACTGAATGTTGTTCGAGGAAAAGGTGATGTCACACAGTGGTAAACATGCCCCTGTGCCAGCTTTATAAGAATGTGTCCTTGGCATCAAATTCAGAATGTCTATTTACCAAAAAAACAATAAAGTTGATCACTTTGCACATTAAATGTCGTGTCTTCAAGTGTATTCAAATGAACATGATTTGCAAATCATTGCATTCTGTTTTTATTTATGTTTTACACAGTGTCCCAACATAGGGCGTGCTCTGTGTATGGGAACAAATCCATCTGCATAATATTGGCGCCACCGTAAATACTGTGAGAAAAGAAATCACTCTGTAATAATAGAGTAGGCATGAATGTGTTGGGGCAGAACCCGGCTGTCAGTGACGTTTAAGGTGAGTCTCATTAATCTAACCTGTTGCAGAGTTACAGTCTTAATCACATTAAAGTTATGTTTTTATGGATATTTCAATATCTAACAGATGTGATATTGCAGAGGAATGTGAAAGAGAAGACTGTGTTTTCGCCTGCATCTGAAAAATCCATGCAAATTGTGCCTTTTGCACTCTGTTATGTTTATGGACAATAAAATGTTTGTTTATTGGAGCTGAAGTGTGGATAAAAACCGTATGCTCTGAGTGTCCTGTGTGCCGAGAAAGCTCATTTAACAAGTTAACGAATAGCAGTCGTTTGGACTTGTCACGGAAAGAAAAAAAGCACGGGTGGAAGCATCAACATGAACACTATCCCCGCATTTAGCACGAGCTTTCTTTGCAGTAAAAGATGCATTAGGCCCGTTTGTGGATATTTTGTCTTTTTTTAATAGCTTAAAATGTAAAATGTTTGTTCAAGGTCTAACAGGAAGCATGCACTGCAGACACATTTGCCTTCAGGTTTGTCTGGGGAATAAATAATTAAAGCTATCGCTAGGTAATCTATTAAAAATGACTTTACTTTGTTATTGCAGATAACACTGGAAGCACCATACATCACTGAGAAAGTCACATTTCAAACTCTTAATTTCATTTTACCCATTAAAAAGATAAAACACCTCATCAAACTGACCTGTCGGAATATAAAACCAGAGTTACAACGATCTTTACGTCTCTATATCTTGCGTTCAGGTTTACAAGGCAGAGTCTGATGACTTTACAGTTCTTGCCACGGGGAGTTTGTGATGTTTTCAATAGACACATAAAAATGAAATGTGATGATCAGAGATCTGTAATGTGATGTATAATCATGCTGGCATTGAAATAGAGTTGTTAATAAAAAAAAGAGGCCTCAAGTAAATTAAAGTGTGACTTTTATTGTGTTCTATTATTGACTAAGAAACTGCAACAACAATAGAGATGAGGGAGCCAAGTAATTAAAGTTAAAAGAAGCTCCAAATAAGGAAGTAATATGTCACAGCGCAAAAATAATCACTGTCATATTTTTCTGGAAACGCACTCCAGTGGATTGCAGGATGCTGCTGCTAGGAACTCATCTGAATCTTTTACAACTTTGGCTCAGTTGGTACGGCAGAGACCTTGCCACGCCAGAAACCTTTTGTTATTGGTTAGAGAGGTTTTGTGGCCAGAGCGCAGGCTGCAAAAGTCTCCTTACTCTTGTGTGATCAAAAATGTAGTTATGGAACATATGAGGAATTTGTTGTCCTTAGATGACTCTCCAAGCCAGCAATGTTTCAACCCATCTGTTTTTGTTTATAGGTACAAACCAGACCACAACAGTAAGCTTGCATCAGTCAGCTCATGCTGCTCACACAGAGGCTGCTCGCCTTCCTACAAGATGGTTTTGTCCTGTGTGACACTTGTTCCCTGTGACATAAATCCATTAAAACAAGTATTATGATCCATCTGATGAGGCAAAAAGTTCCCATAAATGGCTATTTCTTGCTTCACCAAGAATGTTATTTACATTCCGATGTTGGTCATGTTTAGCCTGACGTCGGCAGACCAAATCGCAAAAGCATGTTAATTTGCAGCCTCTCACTTTCGGTTAGACCTACAACAAGTCAGAGCAATGTGAATGTGATGCTACATGAACTCGGCTACTGAAGGTATATTGAATGTACACACAGGCTGCTTTTGTCCTTTAATGATTCTAACAGTGGACAAAGACCTACTCTCCTGAGCAGGAACAGTGTGGCTCTTTCATTTCACTGTCTTCTGTCTTGAACGACATCATATGGTGTTCCACTTTTACACCGTGATCTGAAACCTTTAGTTTCTTTTGCTATCTTCATATTTTTCCATTTGTTTTCACTTCTGTCTGCCCTCTCACCCCCAAGTCAACAAGTACTGCCGCTTTGTCTGTGATTTCAGTGTCAGATACCAACGCCAAAACCACCTTTTCCTGCAGTGTGATACAACACCGGTCGGCCGAAAGGCACCTGTTGCGGCAGTATGGCTCAGCAAGGGGTCAGTTTGGTGCTAAAGGTTTCCATAAAATGTATCCATTTTGACAAAAGTTTGACATTTAACAATATATTTTGATGCAAAATGCTAATTTCTGCTTAAAACTAGCTCAAGCTCGTCATCACCAGCAACCTGGTGGGCTTTCAGGGGTTTAAATATTCTGCTGAATGGTTGCGCTGCATCACTAGATACAAAGCAAGCGCTTTTCTACAGTTGCCAGCTGCAGGTACTCATTCATGTTTCCTCACACCTGCTCCTTTTCCTGATCATACAACCAATTTAATGGCTTTCAGCAAGGGTCAATGACTGAGCTGTGGACACTGATCTTATCAGTATCCATCACTTGCCACCTTCTTTTAGCTTCCTCCTCCATTCAGATTCTAAAATACTGACAATGGACGTCAATTACCACGACAACGTTCAGAGCTGTGGTCAGCCCTACTTAAATGTCACTTTGGTCCATTTGGATGCTGGTATGGTCCTTACTCTTTAATATCACTGCTTACAGACAGTCCGATGATTTGTAAGCTTCAGCCAAGTTCGTTTCCTTTTTCCCTCCTTTCACGTTACCTGTGGCGCTCGACCTGCCAGCTGCTGCCAATCAAACACAGACAAATCATGCCTCTCCTGTACAGTTCTATTCATTTTTGTATCTTAGGGGCTGTGAAATTTCCTTTCTCTTTTTCCCCATTCAATTTATTTTTATTTTTTTTCAATTTTATTTATAAAGCCCAATATCACAAATACAATTTTCCTCACAGGGCTTTACAGCATACGACATCCCTCTGTCCTTTAGACCCTCACAGCGGATAAGGAAAAACTCCCCCAAAAAAAACCTTTAACGGGGAAAAAAAAATGGTAGAAACCTCAGGAAGAGCAACTGAGGAGGGATCCCTCTTCCAGGACGGACAGACGTGCAGTAGATGTCGTACAGAACAGATCAGCATAACAAATTAACAGTAATCTGTATGACACAATACAGTAATCTGTATGACATCCTCTGTAATGACAGTAGCTTACAACAACATTCACGAAAGTAATAATACTGTCGTTATAGTTCTGGCTACTGTGGTACAACATGTTGCAAGTATATATTAGTATCAGGCAGTCTACATGTATGATAATATCATATGTCTATAATAGCAGTAGAAGTATGACTAATGATTAATGATGGCAGCAGCAGCAGCAGCAGCAGGAGGCATCTGGCAGGACCACGGCAGCAGCACAACCACACACGACACACTATCCAGGCACCGCTGCAATACGAGTTAACCTGAGAGATAGTGGAGCACAAAGGCTCCGGAGAAGAAACCGAGTTAGTGACATCCAGAATGGCCGAGTAAAAAAAAAAAGATACAGTAATAGGATACGAGAGAGAGAGGGAGAGAGAGAGAGAGAGAGAAGGTGCCCGGTGTATTATAGGTGGTCCTCCGGCAGACTAGGCCTAAGTCAGCCTAACTAGGGGCTGGTACAAGGCAAGCCTGAGCCAGCCCTAACTATAAGCTTTATCAAAGAGGAAGGTCTTAAGTCTAGTCTTAAATGTGGAGACGGTGTCTGCCTCCCGGACCGTAGCAGGAAGATGATTCCACAGGAGAGGAGCCTGATAGCTGAAGGCTCTGGCTCCTGATCTACTTTTGGAGACTTTAGGGACCAAGAGTAACCCTGCGTTCTCAGAGCGCAGAGTTCTGGTGGGATAATATGGCACTATGAGCTCTCTAAGATATGACGGAGCTTGACCATTTAGAGCTTTATAAGTTAACAGTAGGATTTTAAATTCAATTCTGGATTTTACAGGGAGCCAGTGCAGAGAAGCTAAAACAGGAGAAATATGATCTCGTTTCCTAGTTCCTGTTAGTACACGTGCTGCTGCATTCTGAAGTAGCTGAAGAGTTTTTAATGATTTACTAGAGCTACCTGATAGTAGAGAGTTACAGTAATCCAGCCTCGAGGTAACAAAAGCGTGGACCAATTTTTCTGCATCTCTTTGGGTCAAGATAGGCCTAATTTTCGCAATATTACGCAGATGAAAAAATGCAGTCCGTGAGGTTTGTTTTAAATGAGAATTGAAAGACAGATCTTGATCAAATGTTACTCCGAGGTTTCTTACGGCAGAGCTAGAGGCCAGAGCAATGCCATCGAGAGAAACTATGTCATCAGATAAAGAGTCTCTGAGTTGTTTGGGGCCAAGAACAATTACTTCAGTTTTGTTTGAATTTAACATCAGGAAATTGGTGCTCATCCAGGTTTTTATGTCTTTAAGACAATTATGAAGTTTAGTTAATTGATCCCTTTCTTCTGGCTTCATCGATAAATACAACTGTGTATCATCCGCATAACAATGGAAATTTATAGAGTGATTTCTAATGATGTTACCTAAAGGAAGCATATATAGAATAAATAGGATTGGTCCAAGCACAGAACCTTGCGGAACTCCAAAACAAACTTTAGTACGTAAGGATGATTCATTATGAACGTGAACAAATTGAAAACGATCAGATAAATAAGATTTAAACCAGCTTAGTGCAGAACCTTTTAGGCCAATTAAGTGTTCCAGTCTCTGTAACAGAATTTCATGGTCAACAGTGTCAAACGCTGCACTAAGATCTAATAAAACAAGTACAGAGACAAGTCCTTTGTCTGAAGCAATCAGAAGGTCATTTGTAATTTTAACTAGAGCTGTCTCAGTGCTATGATGCGCTCTAAATCTAATTCTAATTCTGCTGCAAATAATAGTTAATTAGCTACACATTAGCAAGACTGCAAGAGATTGTTAACAATGTTAACAAACTTATACGACACCAGGGACAACAGCAACATTTACCAAAGGTAACATTACAGAGTTTGGCTCTATTACAACTCACAAGGTTCACTGACAAAACAGCTGTCTTATACTAAACACATTTTCCAAAACAAATACAACATGCTAACATTAATAGCACAAGTTTATGGCATTTTACATTGTATAAACTAGCCTGGCGATGAGTGGAGATTTTCTCTACTCATATGAAGCCAGGATAAATCACACACAAGACTTAAAATGCTATTTTTGTGGAGGCTTTATTGTCTTCACAATTTATTGTTTCTTATCTGTGAAATTACAGTAAATTAAAGCTATGTTTCCACTGAGGGAAATGGTTTCAGCTTACAAAAATAGACAGGAGGTCTGTTACTCAGTAACTCTTAACAGTGATGGTTCTTTAATGATTGTACAGAGTTTGTTCTCTCTGATGTTCAAAAGTGATCTGCTGAGTTGACAATGGATGATCCTGTTAAGATATTTCTGCTGAGCTGGTATTTACGTATGTACCTTTATTTATTTTTGAGACATTTGCCATCGTACTCGGGCATTGTTAGATTTTGACTTCTTTGTCACTAGTGGTAGGAATGTTGCTTTTGAATAATTAATGCAGCTATTTTAATTACTTCATCAGTAATGTTAGTGATTACATGTTTATACTTTTATTACTTTATAATAAAATGTTTCAAACTTGCCAACAATGCTGAAAGAACCTCTGTTTTTATGTGTTTGTACCCACATCAAGAGAGGAAATAATAAATGCCCATCCACTGCATAATTCACACCTCCATATATGCGACTCAGTGGCAGAGTAGAGAATACCTTGCATTCTCCCCGAGGGCATGAATGCTGGCTACAATATAGACGACTGCTGTGAGAAAGCCGAGACAAAGGTTACGCGCTGCAACAGTCCAGTGAGGAGCAGAGCGGGGAAAGGGCAATGCTCTATGCGCTGACAGGAGGGAGAGTGCACAACTGAATCACCCCGATCAATCAGATGCTGCTTTCCTGCTTAGAGCAAAGGGGTGTAAATTCAAACAGGAGAATCAATCAAAAACAGCGCTCAAGATTTAGGTGCATACTGCTGAATGAATGGAGCCTGTCTGGACGTAGAGACAGCTCCTTGTAAGCCATCCTACCCTTGATAGTGCTGCACTCAGATTTGTCCCAACAGCTTTGCTGACCTTTGTTGTCTGGTAGTATGCCAGGAGAAGGCATTCCTGCATGGTGAGAGGATGCCAAGCAACAGAGACAATGTTGTATTCTACATATAAAGTGTGTGGAAGCAAAAAACAAGGACAGGTTAGACCTGTGTTTTCTTTTATATCCAAAGTGCTCTGCAAAAATTAAAAAGGCTTTAATAAATGGGCAGCGCCTACGCATTTTTACCCACAGTCTTCATCAGGGCATGTAAAAACAAGTGACAGCTCACAGATATGCCAAGGCTGGCATCAGCCATGCAATCAGAGTAGCACTGGATTATCACAGGTACAATCAATGAGGCAATTGTGCACACGATCAGGTCAATTCCAGCACAGCACCAGTATCTACAAGATCAGCGAATTCATCTTAAATAATCAGTAATTAGTCCAGTTGCCCATGTACAGTTTTACATGGTGTGTGTTTGGGATACAGGTCATAGGAAATTGCAGATTAAATAGTCAGCTGAACCCATTAAGAAGAGCAAGTCATTCAGACAGGTTTTGTGAATTTGATAGTACGATTGTTTTATTGAAAGCACAGTAGTACCACTGCCAATAGTGGGATAGTGTGGTGGCAAAACAACTATTTAATGAACAGTTTAAAGAAAAAGTCTTGACACGTCGGCTGTCTTTCCTGAGTTTTAATAAGCATTCATGAATGGAGACACTCACACATACAACTGCATGAACAGTCAGTCAGTGAACGAGTGCCTAGCAAGTCCTCCCACCCTGCTATCTTTATAGTTCCCATAACACGTGCACATCAACAATCAAAATATGTGGCCTTGACATTCCTAAAACACAACATCTCTTCAGACAACAAGGACACTTGTTGTCCTCCCTGGCTCATAATCTTGGTGTCTGAGCCTCCCTGGCTCGTGACCTTGGTGTCTCTCACTGCTGTCACAGTAGGGGTTAAATGAGCACCACACATCATACATCATAGCAATACCAAATACCAGAATTTTCCATCACAATAGTTAGTGGGCTAAAACTGTACATTAGTAGCTGAGGTAGCACGTTGAAAGGTAGATAGGTAAAGACACTGCCTTATAGAAGCTCATTTTTCGTAAGTTTTCCAACTTTTGCCAAGAGGGAACTTTAGATATCAGTCACTAGATCATGTTCACCGAGTTTCATGCAGATCAGTCAAACTTCCTAGGAAGAGATCGATTTGAAGTGTTTTTCAAAAAATTCAAAATGGCGGAAAATCTATATGGCCGGAAGTTATGGGTTCTTGAGGCAAATTTACAAGGCATACGGGGCATGAGATATGCCCATTCAAAGTTTGCAATTTCAATCGGTTGCTATAGCGCCCCCCTTTGGCCAATTGATGTAACATTGCTTCATTCACATCCTCCCATGACCCTCTACCACTGTGCCACATTTCACATGGATTGACCAAGTCAGTGAGGAGAAAAACGTGGAACAGACACACCCACACACAGACAGACAGAGTTTTCGCCAGATATTCACCATCATGTACTTTTGTTTAGTTTGCATTTTTGATTCATCCTAGCTATGTGGGATCAGTAGAACCTGATAAGTATAAAATACATTGTCAGTGTCCTCAAACGAGACGGTAGTAAAATCCCAATGTCTTCAAGCGAGTACTTCCTAATTAAGTGTCTTAGCTTTTTACTGTTGTTGGTCAAATTTGTTGCCATATTAAACTACAAAAAAATATTAATCATAACTAAACAAGTTTCAACCATAAAATGTGATACGATTTTGGACCTTTTCAATTTCTGTGTCGGGATCGGCTGCAGGCTGACTTGGCAGAGATGCCTACCATCTTGTTTTTGCATGGATAAGTCGTTGATTGTGCTCTTACTACCACCAGGTGGCAAAAAAGGTGTCCATGAATGAGGACAACAGGTCCAAAATTAGAATAAAGTATAAGGTCAACTAAACCCAAAATGTGATGTCCACATATGAGGACAAAGGGTCACAGGAGGCTATACCAAGGCTGATGTCACCTGCCACGCAATCAGAGTAGCACTGGATTGTCACAGGTGCAATCAATGAAGTGACTGTGCACACAATCAGGTTAACTCCAGTAAAACACCAGTAACTTCAAGATCAATGAATTCATGTTTAATAATCAATAATGCTAAATAATCACAATAAAGGATAAAGAAAAAGTGTCCCATCACCAGAGATATTTTTACAGATGCGGAACATAATTTAGATTTTAAAACCCGCGACTCTGCACCAGTCAGTTAGAACCGATGAAGCTTCTTGGATGAGAGGCGAAACGTCTTCAAGAAACGCAAGCAAGTCCAGTTGCCTGCGACATAGCACTTATGATTACCGTGACCTGGATGACTGAGAATCTTCACCGACAACATAGTTTAGCTCTTCATTCAGGCCTGGGCTTTGTGTGGATGCTTCCATATCTTTCATGTAGAGGACAGTAGGCCTACTTTTTGCACAAAGCATAACTTGAACTTTGATCAGGCTCTAAAATACTGAATTACCTGGCAAAGCATACACTGAGTGACCCGGGGCTATTTACTGAAAAATGTAACTACCATGTGGTGCATGGGAAAGTGCCCTTTTCACACGCTGTGAGCTGTTCAGTCATGAATGGGATGATACTTGTCACAGCATGTATTCGCTACACATACTTGTAAATACCGGAATCAGTAGCTGATTCATGACGTGTTTTAAACCATCACTACAGTAAATGCTTTTTCAGTATGTTCCATAGAAAAACAGGTGCTGGTCTTCTCTCCCCGGGCCCTCTTCCAGCCAGTGCACACACACCCACACACACTCCCACACCCTCAACCACGCACGACAGCTCAGCGTGGAAGCATGTTTTCGTGGTTGCCAGTAACTGTTAACTTTTGAGGAATGTTGAAAAATCAGAAAGTTTAGATTTAACAAGAAAACCTTCAGCACATTCAGTGTATAGTATAGCACATTTGCCACTTTATTAGGTACACCTGTTCAGCTGCAACTGCAACACAAACAGCTAGTCGGCCAATCATGTGGCAGCAACATAATGCATTAAGCATGGTTGTTGGTGCCAGACGGGCTGGTCTGAGTATTTCAGAAACTGATGATCTACTGGGATTTTCGCGCAAAACCATCTGTAAGGTTTACAGAGGATGATCCTGAAAAGAGAAGATATCCAGTGAGTGGCAGTTACCTGGCAAAAATGCCTTGTTGATGCCAGAGGTCAGAGTACAGTAACTCAAATAACCACTTGTTATGACCAAAGTGTGCAGAAGACCATCCCTGAACCTTGAAGCAGATGGGCTACAGCAGCAGAAGACCACACCAGGTGCCACTCCTGTCAGCTAACAACAGGAAACTGAGGCTACAGTTCACACATGCTCACCAAAACTGGACAATAGATGATTGGAAAAATGTTGCCTGGTCTGATGAGTCCAGGTTTCTGCTGCAACATTCAGATGGTAGAGTCAGAATTTGGTGTAAACAACATGAAAACATGGATCCATCCTGCCTTGTATCAACGGTTCAGGCTGCTGGTGGTGGTGTAATGGTGTGGGGGATATTTTCTTGGCACACTTTGGGCCCCTTAGTACCAACTGAGCATGGTTTAAACACCACAGCCTACCTGAGTATTGTTGCTGACCGTGTCCATCCCTTTATGACCACAGTGTACCCATCTTCTGATGGCTACTTCCAGCAGGATAACGCACCATGTCACAAAGCTCAAACCATCTCAAACTGGTTTCTTGAACATGACAATGAGTTCACTGTACTCCAATGGCCTCCACTGTCACCAGATCTCAATCCAATAGAGCACCTTTGGGATGTGGTGGAACGGGAGATTCACATCATGGATGTGCAGCCGACAAATCTGCAGCAACTGTGTGATGCTATCATGTCAATATGGACCAACATCTCTGAGGAATGTTTCCAGCACCTTGTTGAATCTATGTCACCAATAATTAAGGCAGTTCTGAAGGATAAAGGGGTCCAACCTGGTACTGGCAAAGTGTACCTAATAAGTGGCCAGTGAGTGTAAATTCATGCAGTATTCATTACTTAGAACAATATGAAACTAATAATAATAATAGATGTGAATTTTCATCTTCATTTACACAGTAAATAAATTCTTCAGGCTCATTTTATACAGTAATCTGAATTACACTGACGTAAAACCAAAGTGAGGCTCTGCTATTAAAGCAAACCTCCCACCTTGACATGTTCATTAACACCTAACGTTTCACTTCCTGTCAAAAGATCACTTATCAAAAGTCAGCGTGACGCAACTTTCCTCAGTCCTCAGACATAATACAGTTTATTTAGAGTTTGGTTTGCCTGAACATGCCCGGACAAAGTGTCCAACAAAGTATTAATCATCATGCAGTGGAGCCACTTTGTTTGTGATCATTTTCCGTTTCCCTTCTGTGACTGTGAAAGGAGTGCTAAGCACATTCCAGCGTGTGTCTCCAGAGTGTGTGTGGAAATTCCAGAGCAGTTTCAGGTTTGGCTTGACGGGAAAAAGCATGGACTCTGGGAAAACCCACTTCGCCTCTGCCTATAAAAGGCGAGGAGGCTCGTAGCAGCTCTTCACTCTTCTCTCCTCAACCTGCTCTCCCCCAGAAGATCTCTCTGGACTTGTTTTCTCTCAACACAAAAATGGCCCTGTCACAGAAAAGCTGCACTCTCCTGCTGGCTGTTTTGGCTGCAGTTTGCATTCAGCTCTATCAAGGTGAGTTATTACTATGGATAAAGCTGCATATTACAGGGTTGCAACATGCATGATAAAGCGATGATTAAAACAATGCAAAAGATTAAAAGCTAATCATTTATCATGCAGCCCAACTGGAATACACTTTATTTTTATAGTGTAAGGAGAGTTTAACTGATGTTGTTTCTGGGTCAAAGCTACGGGTGACTCATTCTGGGGTCGCATACCTAACTGCTTTCTTCAAAACTTTTCCCTGCAGCTCATGACTTTATTGGACGCTGCTCATGCCACACCACAATCAAGTTCGTCAGGGGCAACATGTCAGATTTCCAAGTCCTGGAAAGGTTTCCTGGATGTGACAGAACTGAACTGATGTAAGTTTAAATGCAATGTGGATACCTGCAGTTTATAACATTTAGAATCTCATCAGCCATGTTTATCCTGATTCAGAATTTGACTCCTTTTTCAATCTTTCAGTGTAACCATGAGCAACTCAGACAACTCCACAGAGAAAATCTGTATAAACACAGAGGGAAAGATGGCCAAGGCGTTTATAAAATGCTGGGAAAGGTGAGTTGCTCTATGCGAATGGTCCACACGATTACTGCTGAGCTTTAAGAGAGTAGCATCACCTCCACTCGACTAACTTTGGAACTAGATTCTTTCTCCAAATCTGAGCATCTTGAAGGAAGTAGTTGGCACTGGCTGCTTTCCTCCAGCTCTTTTATGCTGCTAGAATGGTACAGTGAAGTACTCGGATCCCACTTTAGACCATCTGAGCTTAAATTTGCACACAAATTCAAGCCTTTTCAGAACGGCATCTGAGCTACACTTCACTTACTGACTGAATCCTCTTGCAGCAGTTGGATTTGGAGTCGGGGGCAGAAAATCACACCGCAGAAATGCTTGATTTGGCCCCAAGACACAGCATCAAAACATGCTTTATTTTCTAGAGCCAAAATGCCCCAGTTTAATCTGCAAAAAAAAGCAAAGTGAACGAGACAGAGATCTTTCTGCAATTAAGAAGGGTTTTATTGCAAAACACTGGCTCGACCAGTCTCATCAAGTATTAGCATGTGACTCCTTGCACAAACCACCAGATGTTTTATATTAGTCCTCTGGCCTGATCCCAGTTTTTCTTCCTCACTCTTTTTAGGATAAACAAAGACGAGAGCCGCAAGATGGAGTGTATCGACAGAAAAAGAAAAGCAGAGTGAAAGTACAAGAGTCGGGGGGCGGGAGCGGGGGACTGGGGAGGAAAGTTATCCGGAACCGCGTCCTGGAGGTCACATGAAGACAGAACACAAGCATAAGAATGCTGAGAGCAGAGCTTTCACTGAACTCCTGCACTGGAGAGGATTGGGAAATGACAGTGTAGGGGGGGGGGAAGAGCAGTGGGAGGGGAAATGATTAACAGCTAGGGGGCAGGAAGAGGAGAGAATGGAGGAGAGGAGTTAAGGAAAAGATAACGTAAATATATGTACAGTACTATAGCAGAAAGTCTGTGTAAAGATGGCACTGTTGAAATGCACACACCTTTATTTTTTTGCTTGTTATAACAACTATTTATGCTGATTATTTATTTAAAAAGTTTTATTTCTGTAAATGTATGTGATAAATGTCTGAGTCCAAGCAAATAAAGCGATTTTGATACAACTCTGTGCTTTCTATTTGATTTCAATCCAATATTCAAGGGGGAAAAAATAACCAATTGGAATCAAGTGAACCATCTGTTTCCAGCTGCCGTTGCGTGTGCCTCATAATGAAACCTGTGGCTCACCACCAGCATTTCAGCAGCCGAACCGCCGTGCAGCATCAAAATAAAAACAAACAGTTATTATTCTGCAGCGAAGACGCAGCTGGCACTTGAGGACACTGAAGTGACTTTGTTGCAGGGAGTGACAAATTAATTGTTATCATAGAAAACCGCTGCCTCCTCGGGGAGAAGAGGGCTTCGCATGATAACAATTAAATGATGCCCGTGAGAAAATTTGACCACAGCTGTTTGCGGCAGCTGCGGGCGGGATGGCAGAGGAGAGATTCCTGAAGCATCTCGTGACTCCGTCGACCGAGGTGAAAAGTGATGAGTTACGACTGCTGGAGTTATTAATACTTCAGTCAACAGAGCGATGAGGAAATGATCTTAAAGTCAAACTGAAATTTGAATCATCCTCACTTTTTGTGAAAGGACATAAAAGCTGCAATATACAGCAGCTATTGTGAATATTTTCCACTTTCATGAGAGGGTAAAACAATGCTTTAGAGGCAGAGTTCAACATGCTCACATGCTTGTACAGTGACTGCCGGCTGTCCCTTTACAGCCGATTTGGGAGGACCTGTCATGCTGCTGAGTTTGTTTTCCACTTTTGAAAAAGGAAGTTAGCAAGTGAGGCTAATCAGCCCTTGCTACGTTCACGAACCAGAAAATCAGAATCACCCTCGTCGGCCAAGTATGTGCACACGCACAAAGAATTTCTTTTCTTTTCTTTTTTGTTTTTGGCATTGCTGTCATGTACTTGCACAGAAATAGATATAACAGCTAGGAACAAGGACAACAAAGCTGTACAAATAAAGGTAAAGAATATACAGGATTATTATGTACAAGTTTGTGACATAAACAGGTGTTATTATAACAAAAGAAAAGGTGATTACCACTGATAAAAAATACAAAACGTTAAATGTTTTGTAAGTTATAAACTATACAAATAGTGCAAAGAAATAAATGCTGAAAGGATATACATGGTCTAGATCAGTGGTTTTCAAAGGGCGAGCCAAAATCTCCAAACATACCTGCATTTGAGGTGTGTTATCACTCACGACATAAGACAATAAAAATGAGAAAAAATAAGACAGGTAGCTTTCATGATACTGTCTCCTTTCTTTCAGCGGCACAGTAGGTCGTCTTCGCTGGTGTACACAACATACTGATACAGTCAATTAAAATTAATTTATAACTTTTTGTATTGGCCCAGTTGAATATTGCAGTATTAATGTGTGGCACACCTGGATAGGCATCACCACGGCACACCACTTGAGAAACACTAGTCTAGATAATTACGTACACTATGTGCATGTATGCATGTCTTTACACTGGCAGTGACAGATGATATGTGCAGTAGAGCACTGGATGTTTTGGTGTGTGACTGATTTAACTTTATAACAATGTTCCTGGTTATTTTGGTGTGCAGTGTTTTGTACTGTACAGTGTTGCGTCTCTCTCTCTTCCTCTCTCCCAAACCAAGCGGTCGATGCAGATGGCTGCCCTCCTGGTTCTGTTTGAGGTTTCTGTGTCTAAAATGGGAGGGTTTTTTTCTCACCACTGTTGTTAAGTACTTGTTCATAGGGGAATTTCCTCTTGGGGGTCAATAAAGTATTTCTGAATTGTAAGGTTTCTGTAAATTACAGAAAATTAAAGGGTTTGGTGCTGGACCTGCTCTATATGAAAAGTGTCCTGAGATAACTTTTGTCATGATTTGACGCTTTAAAAATAAAATCGACTGCAATTTGATTGCAATTTGTTTGTATTTGATGACCTGGGATGAGAACATGTTGGTCGAAGTCCTGAGCAGAGGGCAGCCCGGTGCCTATTTTTTCTGCAGTCCTGACTGGTCATTGTAGTCTCTTCCTGTCCTGTTTGGTGGCTGGTCTGTACACAGAAAATAGATCTGATTTTCGCAGTGTATAATTTGATCAGCAGCTCCTGAGGCAGGCTGAACTCCTTGAGCTGCAACAGGAAGTACATCCCCTGCTGGGTCTTTTCCCCGATTGTGTTGATGTTGGATTGGATGTCCAATTGATGGTAGTCTCTATATACAGACTCTACATTCAGTGAAGGTCGGCACACTTTTTGCTCCCAGTTGAAGTGCGTGGCTGCTCCTCTTCAGTTGATGGTGGATCCTAGAAACTTGGAGGTTTCCTCAGCAGACACAGTGTTGTTCAGTATGGTGATGGGGAGCAGTGTCGGGGGTCTCCTCCTGAAGTCCATTGTCTTCTCCACAAATTTGAGCATGTTCAGCTTCATGCTCCTCTGACCTCAAGTCTGTTCAACCTCCCATCTGTGTGCAGACCTGTTACTGCTCCAAATGAGGCCAATGAGTGTTGTGTCATCCCCAATTTTCAGGAGTATAATAGGCAGGTCTCTTGAGGTGCAGTCGTTGATGAAGAGGGAAACGAGCAGTGAGAGAGCAGAAGTCCTCAGACGGTGCCGGTGCTGATGATGCGGTGTAATTTCCCAGCTTCACCTGCTTCCTCTGGTCTGTCAGGAAGTTTGTAATCCACTGACAGATGAGGGCTGGCACAGTAAGCTGTTTGGAGAGGAGGCTTTGTGGGATGATGGTGCTGAATGCCGAGCTGTGTTCCACAAACAGGATCCTTGCGTAACTTCCTGGGGTGACGAGGTGTTGTAGGACGTAATGCAGTCCCATATCGACAGCATCATCCACTGACCTGTTTTCTCCATAGACAAGCTGCAGGGGTTGTGTGATATTGGTGGGCCAATACCAGTCTCTAAAAAGATCTCATGAGCGAAGATGTGAAGGTGACGGGCCTGTAGTCATTTTATCATGTGACGGAGAGTTTCTCGGGGACCGGGATGATATTGGAGTGTTTGAAGCAGGAGGGGACTTCACACAGTTTTGGTTGATCTGGTTGAAAACCTGCTTTTCAGAGTAGCTCCTCTTTGCTACCCTGATTTCCAGCCTGGTTTGCACAGATTCTGTCCCCACTTATGTAGGCCTCCTTCTTGGCCCGACAAAGCTGCTGGAGTTTTGCAATCGACCAAGGGTAATTGTTGTTGTATGTGCAGAAGATTTTAAGCAGCACACGTCTTTACAAAAACTGATGTAAGATGTCACAGATGTCAAAGAGTTCATCCAGATCTGTATCTGCATGCAGACTCAAAAACACTCCAACAGTCCAAGGACAGTCAAGCTCAGTACAGTCGGAGCTTTGCGTCACTGGTCCCCCTACTCACAGTCTTTACCACAGGCTAAGCAGATTTGAGATGCTGCCTGTAAGTCAGGAGAAGGTGAGCCAGACAGCGATGGGAGAGTCCCAAAGCTGCACAGGAAACAGAGCGATAGGCGTCTTTTATTACTGTATAGCAGCAGTCCAGTGTGTTATTGTCCCTGGTGGGACGCTTGATATGCTGTCTTAATGTTGGCAGTTCCTTACGAAAGTTTCCTTTCTTGAAGTCCCTAAAAACAATGAGCAGGGAGTGAGGATGTTTTTGCTCAGTGTTAGTAATGTGGTCTGCCAGGTGTTGTAACGCCTCATTAACACAGGCCTGAAGTGGGATATAAATACCATCAAAAATAAACAAGGACGTCTCCCACAGTGAAAAGGGTTCAGAGACAATGAAAATAGTCTCTAACCGAGGACTTCATGATCTCCTTAATGTCAGCAGAAGAGTAGGAACAGGAAAAATGTTTGTTATTCTGACATGGGAGCGTTCACCCATAATTTCAAGATGGTTACTTTAATTGCTGGTTTTGTCGTCACGCCAGATAAAAAGCCTAAATGAGCTAGTTTTGTGTTGTGTGCTGTGGTGGTATAACAGGTGGAAGCAGACTCAAAGACATAGTGCATAACTTCTTTCTAATTAGCTGAATTTATTCTCTTTGTGTGATTTAACTACCGGTGATGGACGCTTTGCAGCTATGTTGCCACTCGTTTGTGGTGCTTCTGTATTTCTTTTTGCCAAGTGGGAGATAGTTGCTGTAAAAATCCCCAACATCTGCGATTTGGAGTTACAGCTTGGAGTGGTGGGAACCGATTTCCCCCCACGGTCTGAATGATATGATGTAACTTCATTCCGCCTGGCAAGTAGGAGCGAGTTAGCCTAGCTGCTTACGAAAGCATTGATTTCCATTTAACATGACTTTCTCTTGATATTATTGTAACATCTGCTTAGTGCCATGGGTCCAGTTATAGTGAGAGAGTCCAGGGTGTCAAAGTTCACAGCCAGAGACAGTCTGCTAGCGTCAGCACATATGACACACCGTGATTTAAATCTCCACACTTAGTATCGTACACAGTTACAGCTGAACAGAGAGTGCTCACTGACACAGTACTCGTGATCAAATAAAGCAAATATTTATTTTACAGGTGATGTAAAACTTGCCATAACCAAAATGCACTGGGTTAAATCACCACTTCTGAGGTATTTTTCTTTGCATTTGTTTTTATGTTAAAAGCATATGGCAGTTCAGAATAATGAAACAATAAAATTATTTTAAATAATGGGGTAAGATCAGATAATTTGACTTCTCCCTACTCCTTTTTGAACATGTGGTGATTTCTTTATCACAGTGCTCTGTGTTGTTGCTGTAACAAAACACAATGAAAGAAATACTGGCAACAAAATCACGTCGAAATCTCTGTTTATTATGCCCTGATGATTAAAAACACAACAAAATATTTGGCTTTCTGTCGCACAGCCTAAGTTAGATCACGGAGCTTTCTTTTTAACCATTACTTTAGTTATTAGCTAGCCTTGCTTCATTTATATTTGTTAAATTTAATGCAGCCGATTTCTTATGGTAAACATCTGGTCCTTCTAGAAGAGAATTTATGATTTCTTATGACTCATGAACAAATACTTACTCATTTGGAAAACATTTCACATCATTTTTTAATAATTTTAGCTCCATGTAAAGTGAAAAACATGACGTTTCATACATAATGCAGTTTACACATTTTTATAACTGCTGATTTATCAAATCAGAGTTCTACTGAGTGAAACATGATGTTGAATTTAGCAGAAGACCTAAGTTATATCAGGACTATAAAGCAGTAGCAATATAAGTAACTATAGGCATTCATTTTTATATCGTATGAAAAAAGCATGGTGGCACGGTGGTAACAGGGGTGATTGCTCTGAGACAACAAGGGAGGCTGAACTTCCCCTAAAATTTCATAGAAGAAATGGTCAAATATGCACTATTGAATTTACATTAAAATAAGAATTTACGTTGCATTAAACATGCGCTAGGATGTGTTTAACATCATGACTATGATGTTCAAACATCAGTTGTTTATCACCAGTTTTCAAACGCGACCTCCCTGTATGCGGAGCCTCCGAGCGTTCCTATGAGACAGCGCTGCGCAGGTTTTTTTCATGCAGCTGAGCCAGATGATCATTGGATAAATGCAACAATGCGTCACTTCCAGGGAGGCTCAGCTTCCCTGGGACCTAATGGAGCGGTAGGCGGGAGAGGACGCTCGCTGTATGCATGATGATTGGAGGAATTGTGTAAAAGGCTTAACCCCTTTGTGATTGACAGCGCTTTGGAAATACACACCAGCATCGTTGCATTTCCTCCATAATTTCCATAAGCGATATAGCTCATTTTCACCACAGTTCAGGTGTTTAAACCCATCTGAAAACTCTGAGGTGTGTTTTGCTGTCGTTCAATGGCATGAGTGTGGTTGAAAAACGGCTTCAATTAAATCTTCCTTTTATAAGTTACTGCCTCGCTGCAATATGACACATTTTATGATGTAAACTTAAAGTGAGCTTCCCCTGTTTGAAAGACCAGCAGCTGCCACTGAGTGGTAAGCATTGTTGCCTGACAGCAACAGGGTTCCTGGTTCAACCCTGGGGTGGGGGAGCCTTCTGTGTAGAGTTTGCATGTTCTCCTGTGTCAGCGTGGGTTTTCTCTGGGTACTCCGGCTTCCTCCCACAGTCCAAAGACATGCAGGATAAGTGGTTACGGAAAGTGAATGAATGAATGACTTAATGGAAAAAGTGCGGTAAGTCTGGGGCCCGATCTGCCTCTCAACCACCACGGCAGCTTCCTCTGAGTGATCAGCTGAGCCAACACGTCTTGATTTTTTGACCATTAGCTTTGCTGCAGAGATAAAGTTTGCCGGAGAATATCAGAGCTGCCGCGGCTTCACTCCAGGGAAATCAGAGCAGGCCTGGTCTGGGTCAGAGCACAAGAGTGTGGGAAAGAATAGATCCTCGATAAGCCCACTCCATCTCTGGGTCCTGAGGCGGCGCTCGTCCTGTCTGGCCGTTCACACACACACACACATGGGCACACACACACACACACGTGTTAACACAAAAATCACATGCTTAAATGTAAGCTACATGGTACTGAAGTCTCTTTTGGTCGCTTCGTGTGGCGTAAACAGCAGGGCCTCCTCGGCACTGAGCCACTGCCTGCCTGCCTGTTTGCAGACGTTCAACAGTACTTGTTAGCGTCTCTGCCACGAGACGACAAACGAAAGCTCCTTCACCACCAGACTGAGGCTGGAAAACTGTGCCAACTGCTGACACGTCTTCAACCTAATGAGAAAATCCTCTTCCAAGCTGTGATTAAACCAACCTATATACCTAGCACTGTCACACAGGTGTTATGTAATATATGGTATGGTCATGGTAAGGAAAATCTAACGTCAAAGGCACACTTAGCTTAAAAAAAAGTGACATCTGAGGCAGCTTCGTTCACAGAGTTCAGACTGCGGATGTGATTAAAGTTATGTCTTTTAATACCCGGCCTCTTCTCCGCTCGTAGCTGGGAACCCACTGTTAACAGAAATGTGTGATGACAAGCATCATAATATCTCCTATCTAGAATCACCAATGTTAGTTTCAGTGAAGCAAGTAACCCAGAAAGAGACACAGATCTCAGGACAGCAGCTAGCGATACGGAGGTTGGCTGCCAGCCAGGCTCTACAGACTTTTTGTTCTTGCCCCTGACAAACTCTGAAATAATTAATTTTAATACATGTGACACACTGCCAACAATGTTGTTATGCGAGTTATGTGTGAGTAGTACAGTGGTTTGGTGCTCACCTCGAACCAGCATCTAATCCGTCCGCTTTCTATCTGCCTCTTTTGCCTATGCTCCGGTGTGTGTGAACATGTAGCCTGCACCTGCAGAGTATCTCCTTCATTTGTGGTACACTTTTATGCTTAGTGCAAGAAATGCTGCCTCCACCTGACCGTGTAATTAAACAAAGACAAACACAAAGCATTTTTGTGGGAGGCTAATTTCCCTCTTTTGTACATTGTGGTGAGGTGTTGTTTTATAATCCATACATAGGTACAGAGTTGGTCCAAAAGCCAGGCCGCCAGAAACTTTGTCTATTGTTGTTTGTGTACTGTGTGTTGTGTGTAAACATAAACGCAGTTTTCATGCACTCTGAGCCCAAGACGAATTTCCTGTAAAGGACATTAAAGTTTATTTGATTGATTTGATTGATTGAAATGGGTAGCGATGACGTCTTGCCGACTGCAGCCTACCACCGACGACCCTGCTTCTCAACCTCAAACAAGCGTGTGTGTTGCCAGACTCTACTCACCTCTGTCTGCAGGAGACCAGAGAGAAAGGCGTTTTTAGAAGTCTCTCAGTGCTTTTGTAGCTTCTGACTGAATCTGTGGTTTGCAGTTCAGTTTCTCTCCCGTGTCCTGTTTTTACTTTAGATTTTATCTGTCATCACGTGACCAAAGTTCTATTGTTAGGTCATGTAATAACAGGGCTTCTATAACTATAGAGGGATTTATAATAACACCCTTACTAACTAAGATGCAGTGGATCTGATCCTGTTTGCTTTCATGAAACTCAGGTAAAGAAACATAGAGCTAAGGAGTTTACAGTACATGATCTCTGAGTTTTAAACCAAGCAGTTGCCGTTTGGCACCATGTGGAGGCGCCAAAGTGTTGAGTTGAAAATGTTGCACATATTGCACAAGTGTAAGGTCCCATCCTCACAATGCACACTCACATGTTCTCACAATACACACACACACACACACACACACACACACGAATACTGATGTTCAGATTATTGCAACAAGCCATGCAGATCAGAAATCAGTTCTCTGAAACAGTGACAGTGCCCAGGTTAGCACACATGCCTCAAGCCCACACTGCTGCTGTTAATGTGAAACATCACCATTAACTTTTGGAATAGTGGGGAATTTTCCATTTGATGACCACCTGACACTATTGTGCTGCTGTGGAAACACATGGGGAAACATTTATCTTATTTTGCAGGTACAAACAGGATTTTGAATCAGTCTTGTGTGCATCAGCTTTGTTGTATTTGTTTATTGTCCTTTGGTGATTAAATGTGAACATAATTAAATACCTAACATTTTTTTCCCAAGGCTGCAACTGTCATTTTCATCATTGTTAATTTGCAGATTATTCTCTTGATGAATCTATAAATTATGGGGAAATGGTGAAAAAAGCCCATTACAATGGGAAAACACAAAATAGCTTTTACAGAGAATTAATAAATTATTAAAACTGTTGCAGATTAATTTTTTGTTAATTGACGAATCAGTTAAGCGATGAATCATTCAAGCTCTAGTTTGGGCTTTGGTTTCTTGCATAAAAACAAGAATCATAGTAACATGAGCACACAACTGAGAGTGGGGGAATTTAATATTGCATAATGCATTATTTTAGTTTAAAGAATCATTTTATTAAAAATATTTAACAATTAGTAGTTTTCCCTAAGATGCACAACAAAGGTTTGAATGCTATGTGAGATTTAGTTGCTGTTAAACAGTTAAACAGCCACACACACACACACACACACACACACACACACACACACACACACACACACACACACACACACACAAGTTAATTTTGGCTGAAACACTACCTTTGCCTTTGTATTGCACGTCTGTGCTTTTGTCACAATGTCTGCCTCACCTGTGCATATTGATTCTCATTCTGTGTCTCTGTCCCTCCGTTCAGCCACATTTCCACTACATCAAGGCACCTTTATTGCTGTTTTCCATCTATCCACCACATGCCCTCAGACTTCCCCGCCCTTCCCCGTCACCTGACTGCCTCACCCATCTACACACATGTTCCCACTTCTCTTCTGCTGCTCTGCCAGGCCTCGTCACCTGCATCTCATTTGTCATCAGCCAATTTCTGTACACCAGCCCAGATCCTTGGTTCCTCTTTCAGTTCATCAGGATTGCTATGCGGTTTCTGGTCATTGCGTTTGATCCTATGATGCCTGTTACCTGCCTGTCCAAATCTGCACTCCTGCTTTTACCTGTTCCCAGCCTGCTGGTCGGACTTTACCTGCCTGCAAGCTGTACTTTTGCAATAAACCACTGAGATTTTCCTGCTGTCTAGACTGTCTGCATTTGTGTCATTCCCTGGCCGCTGCTCTCCCTCACTTCACTGTGACGGCTTTATTTACTTCATGTTGTAATTCTACTACTGCTTGTGTAGAACGTGAAGACCTCTGAGCCGAATAAGTAATTTTGGGATGTATAAATGAAACTGGCTCAGGTTGAAGAAATGCTTCACCTACAGAATGACCATTTATATTTACTCACTGTGTGTGTTACGTTGAATTTCATCAAGTAAACTTTTTTTTCCCCTCTTGCATGTTTCACAGTGAGAAGAGAAAAAGGTGAACATTCTTCTTGAATTGAAGTAGTCAGGCTCTTCGGCAAAACTAAATCAAACATTCGAAAACCACACAACTTGTGCAGTACAACAAAAGTCTCATTTATCCATTAATATGCTCAGTACTTCCCAAAATACATGCATTAACACTCAGATGATACAATATAAAACTATTCTGCCTACGACTAGCATGTCCTGAATGTGCCTGGGTATGATTCAGCTTGAGCGTTGAGTGTTGGGTTCACATTTGAACTGAAACTGTTACCTGGAATTCAGTACCCAATGGTACCTTTCTTCAGCACAACATAATATATGTACAAGCTGCAGGGATGACAAAGCAGACTAAAACGTAGTTCAAACTCCTCTTCTCTTTTCTAATCACACACAGAGCTAATCTTCTGTCGCGTCTGTCTGTCTAGGCTATTACTAAAATAATACAGAAAGGAAAACAGACAAAACGTCGTAACTATTTACAGTGATAGTTTTAGTTCACCAGGAAGCCGACGGAGTGGCTGCAGAGATTGTGGCTGGCTTTCCAGCTTCAGGGCGCTTCAAGGCACTACTGCCTCCTGTCTAAAGTTGAACTGTGAAGCTCCATTGCCAGCCTCGGAGCATCATGGCTGGCTTCCAGCCTTTAGGGTGCTTCACAGCACTTCCACCTGTTGTCGAAACCCCGCGTTCTCACCCAGATGTGCTTTCAGGTACTGAAATTTGCCACTGATGGATTTAAGAGTTCGGTACTCAACCTTAATGCACGTGCCCAGGCATGCTACTTGTCAATGCATGAGACTGTTTGTCCTGATGAGTTGTAAATGGCCTTTTCTGGACTCTCCATTCACGAGAAAAAAGAAAAGCAGTTTTCTTCACAAATTTAACACACAGTGATTCAACACATTCTCACTCCGGCATCTTCACATACCGACATTTGGTCATGGACCTTCCTGGGTACCCTGGGAGCGTTGGTTGTTGACATTCTGGGACTCCATGTCAAGTTATGCCTGTTACATGCATTGTCTTCTTTCAAAATGCACCTCCATTTTCACAGGAAGTCTACCATTTACGTAGACTCTTTCAACAACTAACGCTCGTGGTTAGGTTTGGGAAAAAAGACCAGGGTTTGGTTTTATAATCTCATGGGATGCGAACACCGCAAACAGTCCATGTTTGTTGGACCCATCCAACCATGCCACCTTAACTTTCGTTCTTGTCTCGTAGTGTTTCCCCACTGACGCTGACGAGCGCTGTTAAACTATAATGGCTGCATATCATGCCGATGTTAAAAGACGGCTTTTTCCATCAGTGCCTGATTCCATCACTGCCCAGGTGCCGGATTTCGATGACTTCAGAGTGAGACCGGGTTGGGTGAGTAATTGATGTACAAATAGTCATTTTGAAGGTGAATTTTTCCTTTAAAAAGAAAAACACCAACAAACTAAATTTCTTCAATGTAGCTCCCTCCCTCAGGCAAACACACACATGTATGAATTTGGTGAATATACTGTATATCAAGCTCTCATATACCAGCATTAACACTTTCCCATCAACTTGACTACTGAACCATGTTGAAATACACCTCGTGCATGTATCGCTGTAATTGCCATGCAAGCTTGGACCCGCTCTTTGTCTGCCTCTCCGTCTCTGAGCCCGTGCTCAGTGTCCACAGTAAAACCCACTTTGCACTGCAGGCCGCAAACCAGCAGATGAAAGGAGGGTTAGCGCATGCTAAAAAAAAAAAAGACCCACATCTTTGCTGCGGGCAAAGCCGGTGCTTGTGTGTCTCTGAATCAAATTGCTCCCAAAGACGCTGATCCTTAGCATGTTGCAGGCCTGAGCGCACTGCCGATCAAATTCGGCTTTGACCTAGAAGAACAGCGCTTTTAATCATATTGTTGGACCTCCGAGCCACTGGCTCAAACCCTTAATGTTTCTCAGACTCCTTTCAAAGTCTCAGGACAAGTGGTGCTCTCAAGAAGGTGTCGGCTCTCTTCCTTTATCGATCAGTGAACATGATGTATGAAAGCGCTGTCATCCTGTTGCTAGGTGTTTCAGCTGTTAAGGCACTTATTACAGGGCTCTCCCTGGCTGTCAGACCAATGGAAGCTCTGTGAAGTGATCTCTCGCCAACAAAGCAAACACTTCACCGATGTACCATCTCCATGCTATTAAAAGCATTCGATCTGGGGAGGCATTTCATGTTCGCACAGTTGCTGCTAATAATTTGTCAGGCACTTTGTAAAAGCTGCGACAAGCATGTTTAAATTTTAAACATTCTGCGGCAAGTGCGAGTCCTGAAAGGAGACTCTGCATTTTATTTCCATGATATTATGTGTCGTTCTCTATTGCTTTGAAGTTTATTTATAGCTTTGTGAGGGGAAAAAAAAGACCAGTGCTACTGTCTCCCATGGAATAAAATGCACTCTTGTATGCTAGAACAGATAAAATCAAAGTTATGTGAGAGCTGTCACTCGCTTCTCTGTAGTCCAACACATCCATGCCGTGCATCAGACGGAGAGAAAGTTTTTTATTTTTAAAAAAACACACATTGTTCCTCCTGATATTTTATTTATGCGAATGGAAACCACCCAGTAGCTTGTTGATGGAACTGTCAGACAAAGGGAAAAGTGTAAATTGGCCAAATATGTTTGCGTGGTGCAATATTTATGGAGCGCTGTTGGAGCAAAGGCTTTCATGTGCTCTTTCATAGTTTAAGCGCGGGCGGGCCACGAGCGCGGACAATGGTTCAGTTGGGAAAAAAAAAGAATTAAAAGCAGGACAAGAGGAGTGTGTGGAAAACAGCGAGACAGAATAAGACTTCTCATCGGATGAAAGCCTGTCAAGATCAAATCTGTTCATGTATCTGTCACTTCCATATCCAATCCTCTCTTTTTTTAGGGTGTGTGCATGTCAGTGAGCACGCTGGTGCTTCGACACACTCAGGTCAATGCGTCACAGCTGTCATATCAAAACCTTGTATCTCCCCTCCCAAAAAAAAAAAATAAAAAAATAAAAAGGATTTTCAGCTTTACTTAAGTGGTGTTGAAGGTCGTGTGTGTAGGATTTAGGGCGATAAATTGACAGACATGGAATGAATAGAATATAATAAGTATGTTTTCTTTAGTGTTTAATCTCCTGAAAACGAGGAGCCCAGAGCAGAGGAAACAAACATTGGCTCTACACAGGGCCATTCACGTTTTTGTGTCGGCCACCACAGTTAACAGCCTCTTCACAATGAGCAGCATTGGAAAAGCACTGATTTTTTTCAAATGTAAAACTGCCTTATTCAGTGTTTTTACCAGTTTAAATCAATGTGTCTGTTAGTTTTGGAGGGGAAGAGACCTCTGCGGATAATTTGGCTCCCGTCAAACACTTCCTGAATGTCTGGAATTTACGTTATCAGAGAAAAATGATGAGCACACATTAGCAGGTGCTGGGCTAGCAGCCTGTCTCTGACAAGCAAAATAGCATTGGAGAAACACCGACTTCTAATGTGAAACTGCTTTATTCAGTGGTTTTACCAGTTAAGATCGACGTTTTGGAGAGGAAGAGACCTCTGCAGATAATTCAGCTCCCAGTAAAAAACTCCTGAATAATGAACACTGAGGGAATTCTTGGCACATGGGAGAAGTTTCAGCTGGCTGCAATCATAGACGGTATAAAATAGTAGACGTAGCTACTTTGGCGTCACCCTTAGGTTTGCATTTTGGCCATCGCCATCTTGTTTTTGTGGAGCCAGAAGTGATTTTATTTGGACAGCTGTGGTCAAATGAGGGGTGGATCTGGATCTGACTTAAATATACGCAACTTTAAGCTTTTATAAAATGTTAACGAGTGAGTTAGAAAAATGTGTTTCTTTGTATCAGGCTGCAAACATGTTTATTTCTGCTGTAAAGTTGTGCATTTTAACATGGGGGTCTATGTGACTCTTTTGGAGCCAGTCTCAAGTGGCCATTTGATGAACTGCACTTTTTAGCACTGCAGCATTCATTTTTGATCCCCAGAGGTTGTTGCTTGGTTGCAATCTGCAGTCTTCACAGCTAGGTGCCACTTAATCCTATGAAACTTCACAGCACTTCTGGGAAGTTAACCTGGTCGTCAAGCAAGGTTCTCAAGCAAGAACAACCCTGATAAGTTGACATTATGGAGATAGAAGGTTTTTACCCGACGATGTTGATGATTGGATTGTGTGTGTGTTTGTGACAGCGTCCTCGGTGTGAGACAGCCTGAGGCTCTGGGGGGGTTGAGGGAGATGGACCTCTCTGCTATCCCAGGTTGTCAGTCATGGCTGCTTCCAGCTCCATAAATAAAGGATGGTGCATCCACCCCAACTGCTCCCTCTCTCTGTCTCTCAGTATCTACTGGATGCTTTCCCACTCAAGAGTCGCAGGGCCACATATGCGCTGCTTGTCATTTTAAGTGCAGGAGGGGGGTAACTGTACGGGGAGTAGAAAAACACAGAGATGGCCCCTGCGCTGATTCCATGGACTTCATAACTACTGAGTAAACACAAAGCTGCTGGCCCGTGACTCTGAATGCTGAACTGTACGCCACGGCGCAAAATGAATGATACGGCCTCATGGGATGCAGAGCAAAGATACGTCTCCAAAGGATTTTTTTCCTCCCACTGTCACGCATGGCCAAAGTTATCTGAAGCCAGTCACAGCAATAATGTGGTTTCTGCTTCGCCGGCTTTCCGTAAGAGCGGATTTGGAATGATTGTTTTAATCATAGTCGTAATAGCCACAGTGTACACACTATGCAAATAATATCTCAATCAAATAGATTGGATTTTCTTCCACCTGATGTACCACTGGCCGACTCTGGAGCTGTGCTGCGAGTCGCTTTGATTTACAAGGGAGGGAGGGAGGGATGGGTGGGATATGGATGGAGGGATGTGTGGAGGGAAAGCAGAAATACACAGCCTGCCTGGGGATTGTTTCTGGTCACTGGTTCAGGTCCCTTGCTGCCGACGCCCTCTGTCAAGTTGTTGAGATGCAGTGTGAGATGCAGCTCAGATACCGGGACAGAGGAATACACAGACACACACAAATCCTCCCTGCCTCTCTCTGTCTCCCTCTCAATTCAATTCTCAATTTAAAAAGCTTCTTTGGCATGAGCAGGAACATGTTGGCAAAGCAGTTTACAGTGGATCGCACATATTACATATTAAACACACAGGTGTCACATATGCTGGCTCTATATTATACTGGTGCAGTCAGTTCTTTGATTTCAATACTATACAATACAATAAAACACAGTAAGCTACAGTATTGCTCAGTTTAATACAATACCTTAATCTTATATAAATCCCTAATTTGGGGTGTTTTATTGTGATTGTGAGCACCCTCCTCCTTCTTTCTCTCTGTCTCTAAGCCTCTCTTTTTCTCTGTATCTGCCTCAGCTTGTTGGTGAATTTGCATGTGCTGCTGCTTTCTGACAAGATTACTCGGCAGAGGGTGGAGTGTGATCTTACAATGCAGTAGTGTTCACTCTGGCTGTTTTCTAATCCTACCCCATTGCGACCGCGCTGCAATGTAACATTTTTTTTAATGCCAAAATAATGATACACATATATATATACATACATATGTATTATTTCATCACTAAAAAAATACACCCATAATTTCCTCAAGGCTAGCTCTGAATAGTTTCTATGATTATAAAAAGATAAAATTGTGATACCTCTTCAAGGACATAAAGGGAAATGATACACACAAATTCAGGGGTGTTATACATTTGGCTGGTGGTTCCGCCAAAGGGTCCAATCCAACCCACTGGATGACTTTGCATGCCTAATGTAAGCCCTTTTAGATAGGAGTTGTGCAAATTTGCAAGAAAGCCCAATCAGTCTTCTTTCAGCATTGGCAGTATAAAACTCGCACGTGCGGCGTCATCAACAGCTCCTCCCACAAGTCATCAACAGCCCTTCCCATTGCAGAGTTCCGCCCACATGTCTACCCTACGAGGCGGAAAATTGGGCACCTCGGATCAACTTGCCAATTCGGCTCTGTGTGTCTAAACGTTCGCAGCTTGCTGGCAAAATGGCCAAACGTTCGCGGAAAATCTGGCAGTGTAAAAGGGGCTATAGATGCACTTGTAAAGGCTAAAGGCTCAGTGACACCAAAGCAATGTTGGAAAATTAGTGGCGAAGAGAGCCCCCTGCTCCATCGCCTCCAGTCACTGTGTCTCGGCCAAAAAGTTGCACGTGAACACACCAAACAGACGTCCAAGATGGAAGTTATCTGTAATTGTCGTTAGCGAGTTAGCATGTTAGCATGTTAATAACACAATCCAATGTCAAAAGAACGGAGCATATTTACCGTGTGCAGATCATCAGGGAACGTTTCTGCTGAACAGCTCAGTGGCTAAAGACAAACAGCCTCACCTGATGTAGCAAGTTTGTCTCTACCTCTCTCCCTCTTGACTTCAGCTCAGCGCACAAGAAGAGAAAGTAAGGAATGTAGCGAGCACAGAGCTAAACTGCCAATCAGAGTGATTTCATTTGCAGGCAGGCTCTGCTGTGTCAACGCTGATTCAACATGCTGAGTTGGCGGGAAAAAAAGCCAACGAGGGCCAACAGTGTGGGACACAGTGAGTGCACCAGCGAGGGCGGCAGTCGTTCACCAAAGGCCCGACTTTGACCAACGGCTGACCGTAGGGTAGGTGTGTAAGGGCATTTAAACAGTTGAGGAGCCCACTTCATGTAAAATGCTGCTTTAGAGGCTTTTCAACCTGGCCAGAAAACAATTCTCTGAAAAACAGTGAACACTTATTTGTATCATATTTGAATGTATTCCACACTGTGCAAAATATTGTCAATCTGTATCATCAGATTTTTATCTGAAAACAATATTGCTGGAACTCTATTGCTAAGGCACTGCCAAAACTTAAGATTTGTAAATGGTTTGTGAGACAGGGTGACTTAACCCTGCTTCCCTATAGTTTGGTGTGGTGATGCAAGCATTACTGCAAAAGAGTGGAAATATACAGATAAATGCACATGTAGCAACAGTGAGTAGTAGATTCACTGACTGTGAAAAACCTGAGAAATATTGTCGACAATGCACTCACTTATCTTTAGACATCTCAGGCTGTTCATCTGTCTTGTAAATGGATGGTTTTCAGAATGTACTTTATGCTCAAACAAAGGGAACTGTATCTGGCTCATAAACTTAAATGAGTTTGACACCCATAATCTAATCCATCTAAAGTCATTTCAAGATGTTTTCCATTTAAAAACTAGAAAAAAAAGACAATAATTAATTCTACAGAGGTAATGTAATTATAGAAATGATGTTTAATGAAATCAGACATTTCCCAGCCTCCCTTTGACCAGCTCCTTACACAACCTTTGCACTTGCTGATCTCCACCTTCAGGGGGCAGCAACACTCTCCTCTACCGCTCTGCCTTCATCAGCATGCTGTTGAGGCCCCGTGCACCCGCCACCTCTCGCTGTGCCCACTGTAAGGGGAGTCGTGGCTTACAGTGTTGAATTCATTAACCTTTTCGCCACTCCCATTGAAAGCGCATGGCAGCGATTGGAAATAACCCCTTAGCACTTTAAACTGTTTAGTGAGGGGGCCGCAGATGGTGGAAAAGGGGGCAGGACCCCATTTGTTCTTATCTAAAAAAGTGTCATCTCACATCAGATGGTTAGTTATTCAGCGACGTAAGGCGTGTTTATGGGTGTGAGGCGCAATCATAGGCTATCCGAGGGTTGACATGGTATGCTATCGGACAGGCGGCAAATTTTGGATAGAACTTATAATTGTCTCACTTGAGACTGTCTGATGGGCTTTCTGCACTTGCGAGGGAGCTTTCAGTAGCTGTTTGTGTCAGTGTGACCAGTGTAGTATGGCATCAGAAGGACGATTCAGCCACGAGGAGTGTGACAGAGCCGCTCGCATTCACAGGACTGTTCCCTTGGTAAAGATAAAATCAACTCTTTGTTATAATAAAACTCTGATTTTTCTCACTAAATAATTGTATCACGTTGCACAGTAACATGTCCAGAGAAATCTATAGATATGCACTGGGATATGCATGTGCACAGACACAGAGTGCAGACTTCCCTTTGTTATTGCACACAGCTCTGAAACAGAATATGTAACGTTCCTCTCTGAATCTTTAACCATGCAGCGTGGTTTTAAAAGGTGGTTAACCACCGTGCACAACCAGCCATCCCTCTATCTATTCTCCATCCTCACTTTAAAAGGCATACTATGCATGAAATGATGGTTACTGTTTGTAAAGACGTCATTCAAATTGGCCCTTCCTCCCTTTATTGTTTGTATGTACACTGCAAGCTGCTATTGTAAGAACAATACGTTTGACGTGACGGAAAAGCTGATACTTTAGCAAGCTAAGCTAATCACCAGCACCTTACCTGTCCGACAGTCAACCGGCCAGCTCCGTGTCATTCTTCATCTCCATCCTCTCCTTCAGTGCTCACCAGTGAAGGTGAAAGTCAGCCCCAGATTGTCTTGGAATGAGCTTTGTTTGCTTCGCGTTTTCACCTTGATGTGTGTGCGTTTTTTTTCTGCGCTGTGTCCGCAATTTCCATCGCTTCCTCTTGGATGTTTGCTGCTAACAGTTTGGCACCTGGTTGATACTTTCTTCCAATTGCTGCCCAAAGGTAGCATCCCAAAAACATCCCGAACATAGTAAGATAAGAAAGAAATAAGAAAATTCAGGCAGAGAGCAGAGTCTCTGCAGATAAATACGCTGTCACACACTTCAAGTGGGTCAGAAGTGATGATTGAGAGGGATTACTTTTGTATGAGTCTGTACATTGTGGTTCAGGAAAATACTGCATTATATATACCTTTAGAAACCCTTGCCTTTAACTTGATATCAGGAACCTTTAATTCTCCACTCTAAGAGGTAGAAAGGTAGATCTCATTCCTGACTTCATCATGTAAATCAATATGAGGAAGAATCACAATTTTGCTTGACTTGTATATAGAAATAATCAATGATGGCCCTTCCTATAGACAAGGTGGGGTATTGGGATTTGGCCTAAATATCCTTTCTGAGTGATCTTTCATTTACATAGCACTGTAACATTATATATACTGCAACACTAAAACAACAACATCATGATATTTTGTGACACTGCATTGTTAAATTCCCATTCTTGTTTTGTTACAGTCTACATCAGGTGCCCAGAGGCCGGTGGTAAGAACAGAAGTTTCGGGGAAAAAGGAAGATTCACTGCAGCACAAATATTACATTACAAGACCCAAAAAGTTGACAGAATCCAGCTTGAGCGTGAGACGACGTCCGTGTGAATCTGTCCTGCAGGCACTGAAGTCTGCCAGAGAATTAGAGGGAGACAGCCCCGAGATCAAGAAGAATTAAAACTGGTACAGGAGGATGTGCGAGTCTCCTGTGAAAGGAGGGTAATACAGGAGACAGTTAGGGAGAAACGAGGATCAAAAAAAAAAACCCGAAGTGACAAGGGGATGGGAAGGAAGAACTCAGAGTTTGAGTTGAGAAAGTTCCAAAGGCCAGCGTGAGAACTAATGGGGAGGAACCGGTGCAATGGGGAAGATTTTAATGAGCAAGAATGAGAAGAGGGGAAGATGAAGGTGAAGTCGAGGGTGGAAAGGGCAACATGAAAGATATTTCATGTAAAGCCACATGATATACATGGTATTTAAAGCTTCTCACGACCTGTTCAGTTTTAAACTACCGCGTCATATTCAAACCAACGGCTGTCAACAGAAATGATTTGTGTTGCATTATGGGTGAGTAATCCACCAGCTACATTAATAGTTTGTAGTAGGAAGGCAATGTTCTTGCAGTTGTCTGAGAAAGCAGGAAAACACAAAACCATAACCTTGATTCATTACCAAGGCTTCCTCCAAGTTTTCTTCTTCTCTGAAGAAATGGCTTGACATTTTGGAAAATACATTTGTTGGCTTTATTGTGCGCCTGTGAGTTTGTGCTCCGATCAGCCTCTGACTAATCACCGCAATCATCAGAGACTCTGCTTCCATCTGTTATTTCCCTCCAGTCTCCTTTGTCCTCTGGTCTATCAAAGTTGAAGCGGATTCAAAAAGCTCCAAGATAAGCTCACTCAAGTTGAAACATCTTCAACTTGTGCAGCCGCCTCTTTGTGCCAGTCGGTGCCTCGCGATTGACTGTGGTTTTTAGTCGCACCGCCTCTAAAATTTGCTTTGCGTTTTGTGTGAACACACAGTTTGACTCTCAGAAAACAACAGCCAAACAAAGCACAAATTTAAAAAAAACAGTAAAAATAAGGAAAACACAAAACCCTAGAAAATCACAGCCAGTAGAGTGTAGATTTCTGCCAGGCAGCCACCAGGGCTCACTTTAGACAATTCTTGTAATTCCAGCAGATGCTGCAAAGTGCATTTCAAAAGCTCCCAGAAGCTTATAAAAATACATGCCTCATCTACTCTCAGGATGTGTTGCAGAGAGCAGATCAATTTTTCCTGCTAACAGACAGTGTATGTGAAATAGCCTACAACGTAATTATGGGGATGATTGTATTTTTAGCAGCTAAAACACAGCCACAAGTCTTTGATCAGTGTCACTGATAACTGGACGTTTAACCACATTAATTGTGTCTGTGGGCTTAAGCACAGCAAAGAAGGGAAATAACAAGAATAAACACAGCTAAAACAGGCTATTAGTATCGTATTTATATAGCACCTTTCATGCAACCAAGCAGCCCAAAACGATACGATATTTAAAATAAGTAACAAAAAGGGTAAGGCTTGTTATCAGTCAAGCCGATTTCCAGGAACCTAGCAGAGATAATAAGACAACCCAAAAAAAACAGGAATTCAGTTGTCCTGTTTTTTGAAGCAAATACTGAAGACTCTTAAATTTGATGATTTGATCAACTTCAAAACAGCTCAATTATGTACAGGGACAGGGACAACAAAACAATCATTACCTGAATGTGTCCGAATTAGTCAACATGCTTTGAGAGGTATTTTTGTGTTCATAAAACCATTGGTGTGGATTGATGCCAAACTGTGTGTATGTTGCCTTTTTATTTTTGTTGCTATTTTGCCTTGTTTGCCTGTTTGGTTTTGTTATGTTGTTGATTGCTAAATATGATGTGCTGGTAAAAGTGTAGATTTTATAAAAGTGTAGCTTCAGCCTACACCTTTTTCAGACTACAGAAGTGTCTCAGTTATGTTGAATTACTTTATTGTAACAGTATCTACTATTTTCTGTGAGAGGCTCTGACTATATTTACATGAATTTGTAGATTAATATATGATGTTTTAATTTCTAATTGCAGACCGAAATACATTCTAAATATAGCATTTGCTATTGAATCATGAACAAAACAGATGCAAAAGGTTGATGGATATTACTGTGCTGCTCCGTGAAAAGCAGACAGTGTGGAAATCCAGACAGAGAGAGGAAAGACAAAGATTCATTTCTCTAAAATAACTAATGAAACTAAAACCGTTTTGACCATTACACCTTTTTTATCACCAATGTCTTGGACAACAGCAGCTATTTAAGGCCTGCTTCTTGACTGATAGGTCAACCACACCCTTAATTGGTTGAGAACTCCCTGGTGCCCAATTTGAGCAGCTCCTGCTCTCTGTGCTGTCCACCATCACTGTGTAGCTCAGGTGGGAGTCTTGTCGGGGAGATACTGATCCCTGTTCAGCACTCCACTCTGAGTCACTCACACATACACAGAGCCGAATAACCATTGTAACACACTCCTGCTGTATTACAAAGAAAAACAAATCCGCCAACTTGAAGCCCTTCAATTTGTCGGTCGCTATCATCTCTCTGTCCAGTAAAGTGAGCATCAGGAGCCATTTGCATCTGGACTCTGTATATCACTCAGACGTAAACGGTTCCATTAAGAGGAGGGTTGGTGAGCTAAACTGCAATGCCACAACAAGCATTACTGCGTTTCTGTGCAATGACGATATAAGAGACTTTAACAAGATGGCTATCAGCAATGAGCATTTGATTAATGCTGTGCCCTGAGGACTCGCAGGCCGCAGCAGATGTGGTAAAACTCATTGGGAGGCAGCTATCGTCGTCACTAATCACCCCCAGAGCTGCGGCGTGTGTGCACATGTATGTGAGGGCATTCATTTGTGTGTGAAATCACGATCGCGCGTGGACGTGGCGGGCAACAAGTAGACATTCCATATTAATTGCATTCGTGGGAAGAAGTGTTAGCTAAGCCGCAGGCCGGTAGACTTAAAGCACAATTAATGTGATCCGCAGTAGCAGGTCCTGGCCCGCATTCCGTTTTCTCTCAATCAGCCGACCGACACTTCATCTGTCCCGTGTCCGCTAATCTAATCAACTGGGTGATTGCTCTTTCTCCCTGTTCCCAGTGAGTGATATTTAAAAAAAGACTCGGCTGCGGCGGCCAACCCCCGAGACGAAGCGTGCTCTGGCTCCTCAAAGAAGTCCTTCCGTTGTCTTGATATGCAGGATGTATGCTGAGGACGTGCGACGCAGTAGCCTGGCATATTACACGCTAAGTATATGTATTGTTAGAGGACGGTTTGAACATAGAGTATAAGGGCATGTGCTTAACAATACAAAAATGTATTGGTTTTTAATGCCTCATTGGTTTCAGTGCCACTCAGCGACCTCATTGCTTTGAAATTGCAGCTGATGAAAAGAGAGAAATATCATTTGGCTTGAAATAGGCATGCTGTATTTCACAGACAATTAGCTGTGTAGCCACCAAACTGGACTTTCTCCAATCTCACAGTGCGAGTCAAAGAGTCACACAGGCCATGTTTGGCCCGAACAAATTAAATCCTCTTGTAGCTATGCAACTGTGAAATTAATACTAAAAAGACCCTCTTGAAAAGTCTATTAAAGTGTCCACAGCAATACTTCACAGAGTTCACTCACTGAGAGAAGTGGGATGATGAGAGTGTTTTGCTACCAGTTGCACTATTTGGTACTACTGTAGTTGAATACTTAACACTCAATTATCTACTCGCTGCTATATAAAGGGACAGTTTGCCACTTTTGATGTGGCTTTCCAATCAGTGCTGATGATAAATGTGGTCAATTAAAGAAATCATTTCCCAAGTGGAAACCCCAAGGTCTGAAAAATGAAGGCAGTGTAGAAGTGCCAAAAACTGCAGCTCCTCGAATGGCCACTTGAAGCCGACTCCAAAAGCAAGTCAGTCCCCACAGACACACGTTAAAATGCCCTATCCCAGCTGACACTGGGCGAGAGGCAGGGTACACCCTGGACAGGTCACCAGACTATCACAGGGCTGTCACATAGAGACAGACAACTATTCACACTCACATTCACACAATTTAGAGTCACCAATTAACCTGCATGTCTTTGGACTGTGGGAGGAAGCTGGAGTACCTGGAGAAAACCCACGCTGACATGGGGAGAACATGCAACCTCCACATGCAAACAGGAACCCTCTTGCTGTGAGGCAACAATAGTAACCACTGCATCATATATATCATATAGTATACTATAGCAACCAGCTACCAGGAGCAGTCTGGGGTACAGTATCTTACCCAAGGATACTTCGACATGTGGACTGGAGGAGCTCTACCTCTGCCACGGCCACCTGTTACTTAACCTTATGTTAAAACAGTGAGTTTTAGTTTGACAGCTCCACCCTCTCGTCCAATTTTGGTTGCCTCTGGCTCCAAAAAACCCCCAAAATGGCGGCAACCAAAATGCCAAACTCAAGGCTTTAACATCCACAAACGTGACTCGTGACATCACGCTGGCTCGGTCTACTATTTTTTACCATCCATGTAAATTCCTCAGTGCATGTTATACTGACCAATAAAGCTGAGAACTTCTGCTCGATGAGTCATGCCGGCAGAACATGCATGCACCCCGATGCATTGTGTGCGAGCTTCTCATGCCGTCTTGCACGGCAGCCGCAGTTGCAGCCTCGGCTTCTCTCTGGTGCATTTCCTTAGTCATTCCTCTGGCTTGAATAAATACGGCTGATTATCCGAGTCAGCTAAAACACTGTGAAACGTATCCTTGTCCATAACATTCCCTGCACCTATATTTTGGGACGTCATTTTTGCCAGTGGAAAGGTAACCAGTTTGCAATACAGGCAAAGAGAACACGGAATTTATGTTTTTCAGTGGCATTTTTGTATTATCTAAAAGCATGACATGCATCCTGTATTACACTCAGGCTTACTGAGCAAGAAAACAAAGATCCACAAAGGAAAAATACACTGCTAATGTGATTTTGCAGGTTACACAGCAAGCTTACAAGCTGTTACATTTGTGTTATTTATGCCTACAGGCTTGGGAAGTAGATGAAAAAAAAGTAATTATTATTTTTATTTTATTTATTAAACCACTTGAGATTAATATGTGGCTGCAAAACAGGTTTGATTTTTGGTAATAGAGTTTGACTGAAGCCCAAACGGACTGGATGTGGCCACGTGCACAGCAAACTAGGCTACAACCCTGTTACACCCTGAAGTCCCCATCAAGCTCATGTTTTCCTTGTTTTCAGTTTTGTTAGTATTTCCTGTTTTATTTTGATATTTACCCTCGTCTCTCGTTCCAGGTACTTTACTTCCTGCCCCTGTGTGTTTCCCTCTTGTGTGATTACCTGCCCCATCCTGATTGGTTTCACCTGTCCCTCATTACCCCTCCTCCCTTGTGTATTTAATCCACCTGCTGCCCTTTGTGTGTGCCAGTTGGTTCTCAGTTGTTTGAGCACGTGGTATCTTCTTAGTGTTCTTATATTTTGCATTTTTGCAATCTGCTTAAGCCCCTCGTTTGTATTTTTGGACTGTTTTTTCTGTGCACTGTCCTTTCGTAAAGACCATGTGTTCTTGAGTCCTGCAACTGAGTCCTCTCTTTGTTGGTACCAGTCTGATACAACCCAAAGGGAACAGAGGAGCAGATATAATTTGCCTAATCTGATTCAGTGTTTCATCGGGGACTGCCCATTGTTCTCACAGCCCCAAATTTTGGAGCCTCATTAGTAGGGATGAGTGAGCACACCATTATCTGAATCTGTGTTTGTATCTGTTCAACAAATAAATGATCTTAATCTCTGTACTGAGAATGGGCAGGGTTTGAAATTCAAGTGGGTGGGGTTTAAACTGGAAATGGTGGGACCTAACCAGCAGTTGTTATTTTAAACCTGATATTGATATGTGTTGATTAGACGTTGCTATATTTATTTAATAGAAAACTATTTACAGAACGATCTCAGGATTAAGCTTCAGATCATTTTATTACGAGTAATAGGATGAAAGCGGCCACTCAAATAAGGATTTATATTGACACATTTGATACTAAGATGATATCTGTACTCATGAAAAAGTACATCATCCAAACCGGATACTCGTTTTATCCGAGTTTTCAGCTCAACCCTACCCATCCAAAAAATGTCCCATTGGACCAAAAGCCCAAATTTTCAAAAGGCTTGTTATACAAAAAACAAATGCTCATTGCATCGAGTTCCTCCAAAAATACACACTCCGTAGAGTTTAACGTCCAAAATTTAATTAATTGTTTTACTGGCGTCTTGTATCTAGCGCTCCTTGTAGGTGTGATGGGCCCCTATCTGCAGGGAGTGTGTCAGAGAAATGGAGAAATGGTTTTGTTGACTACTACGCTGTCTGAACAGTGCCACTGTTGAAATACCCTTTAAATTCTGCATATGGACTTTGTGTTTTGTTTGGATTGAGCAAACCCAGTGTTTGGAGAGCATAAATAAGTGAGAAAATACGTCAGACTCTCGCTTGACAATATCCACACCTTCACTGTTCTGCTATTCACTGCCGATATAAAGCTCTGTAGCTTATTGTGGCTCATTTCTGATCAACTGAAGGTTGCTGGAGATGGAGAACTAGAATTATTTACCAAGCTGTTTATCCTCAAACTTAATTTCAGTAACTTTAAAAGGAAAATAATCATTTCAGATTCACCAGAATCCTCATGGATTTACATTTCGCTGTCTTGTGGGACATCAGTGTCTCTTTTGTCAATCAGGTGGTGAAAGCAGACCACCCCGCCTGCTCCTGCCTGCCTCTTAAAACACCAGGGACTCATTCATGAAAAATTGATCTTTTCTCACAGAGCATTTACCAGGGCTCTGAGTTCAAGCCCTCTGCATTGTACAAACACTCCGTCCAGGCCCCACGAGGGAGGAAGAGGAGAGCACAGGGAGAGCAGGGGAAGAGAGACATATGCATGCTAAGGTGTTCTGAGGTGAGGCATTAAATCAGTCCTGCTTGCTCTGAGAACATTATGCTTTCAGTTATTACTTTTCCCGAAGGAGCCAAACAGAATAAAGCTAAGAGCGTTTTTGCATTTGGGGACAATCAGGTGGATGAATGGGAGATACTCCTCCAACCACTGTGGAAAAATGCATCGGGAAGATTCCATTGTTGAGAGGGGAATGAGAGATGGAACAACAATGGTGTGACACAACAATCGGCAGGGTGCTCTATAGACTCGGTTTAGCCACGGGCCAACACACATACTTGGGTGTCAATTGCCTGCACTGCTATCCTGCCCTCAACCCCCACCACCCTCATACACACATGCACACACACACACAATGGTACAAAACATTTTGGTTTCAATCTGGAACATTTTAGGCCATTGTTAGGTGAGCAAAGAATAAAAAAAATCAGCCGAGATATCAAGATATCAACATGAAGTGATGCATAATGATTCATTTTGCAGCGTGCCTCGGCTGATAGTCTGTTTGTTGCGAGGGGATTTCATTACTAATCTGTTTAATGCCTCTGAGAGGATATTGTTTCTCTTCAATGAAAATCTTAAACGTCTGGAAAGTCAGCATTTTTTGAAGTGATGCCTGTGTAATGTTTTAAAGTATCTCCGTTTCACATAAAGTCTACTGTAAAATATTATTGAACCTTAAATGCTGGTGGAAACTTGGAGGTAGAATTGGAGTTATTACATTTCTGTAGAGCTTGAGTGAGATTTTATCTTTTTTGTCTCACAAAACTTTTCTTTTCATGGAGGATTAATATTAAGCCCTGATACATTATGCATAACACCAACATGGTACTCGAGATCATTTATTCACAGTTGCAAAGTTTTCAAATTCTCATGCATTTAATGTGTCAGTAACGGAAAACAGAGGAGATTTGATGGCTTCTCCTCCAAAAGCATCTGCCAGACGTTGTTTAGATTTGACCATCTAACACTTAAAGTTCAAGAGGAGGACAGGATGAAAAGTATCTCATTGATCTGAACCCACAAACATGGCATAGACGAGTCTGTAAGTTGAGACAATCGCAAGAAAGCACTTCCTGTCATGGATAATTTACACTTCTGAGACCTCAGCTCATGTTATAGACCTTTTTCCGCATCCTGTGCCAGCCAACGCTGATGTCAGTCTCCCTGAGGCTGCCTGTGGGAGAAGAATGATGTAATATTTGCTAACTTAAATATTCTATCCGAATATTGATTACAAAAATCCTGCGGGCTGTAAATCACACAACTTGTCTACATTAGTTTTCTTTGACGGAAGCTTCTTTCGTTGTCTTGTTTACATTTCGATAAGAAGAGGAAACACTCTGGACTAATGGAAATATTGCTTATGCCATATCATAGAAGGCAGAGTGCTGTTGTACTGAATATCAGCATGGCTCTGATGTGGTCATAGGCATGAGGCAGCAGGCTGAGCGACAAAGACAATGACAGTTGTGCTAATATTCAGTACAAAAGCATGACCTTGTGTGTGACATTGCTTTTTTAAAACAGTTAAAAGCACCATTAGTTACCAGTAATAAGTGACAACAGATTATGGTTTGTTTATTTGATAATTCATTTGGCTCCACCAACACAAGTTCCACAACCAGACTGGGCGGAAGGGGAGGGACCACTTTCCAAACTGGAAATAGCGGCCGAGGACTGCGCAACTGTGAATGTTGCTGCATTGTACAAATATACATGGGTTTTTTGCACTAAGCACCACTATACTGTTGTCAGGTATACGCCAGCAGTATGTTTATTGGGTTAATTTAGCAGTCTGTGATGATTTGGTACCGCAAACGATAGCGCTACGATAGACAACACTACCTTGTCGAAATCCGCGCACTACGCCAATGACTACATAGTGCACATAGTATACTACATGGAAGTGTACTAACGGAAGTATGCGATTTGAGACACAGACATCAGATTCAGCCGTTGACAACTCTTTTTTTTGGCTCAGCTGGACGTTTAATGTGACAACGGCCTTCATGTAATATAGTAACAAGCTGACTATGCTATCGATTTATTGGAAATGTGCAAAAGCATTTTTGGTGACACTAGATATTGAGCTGTGAGCTGTAAATTCACCACCTCTAAGCAGAGGAGAGAAGATAACCTTATCTCGGAGCATTACAGTGGAAAGTTTCTCCTCTACTGTGCTGCTGCATCTTGTCCACAGCTGTCTGTACCAAAGAGTAACGTGAAAGTCAAGAGTGCTTACGACGCAGCAAAATCTGGGGACCAAAATGTCCCCAGAAGTACGCTGCACACTTCTTAGAAACCCCCCCAAAATGAAACAAAAAATGGCTGCTCGACTTGAAGCAATTTAGTCAACTAAAGGGTCTCCGACTCTACAATAGTGGAGCACAAAGGCTGCGTTAGGGTTATGCAGTAATAGGATGGGAATGTTGATGTGAGGCACTGTGAAGAACACTGAGCTGAGCCAGTGCAAACCACACAAGGCATAATGGCCACATGGCATACGGGCATGGGTGCTCAAGGACTGTGCCATGGAGCTCTCCCCTGTTCTTCATTCCATCCTCTGGGAATCCTACATGGCTGCTTCAGTGCCCATCTTGTTGAAGACAGCCATCGTGATACTGGTGCCCAACAAACCCAGCCCCTCAGAACTAAACCACTACCAGCTGGTAGCACTTACCTCAGTAGTTATGAGGTGCTTGGAAAACTGATGCTTAACATCATCCTTGCAATGGTGGAACACAATTGGACCTCAACCAGTTCGCTTATAAGACCAAAAGAGGGACTGAGGAAATCTGTGGCATGTCTTCTTTACAACCTCCTACAACACTTAACCCAGTGACCTTGCCAGACTCCTCTTCCTCGACTTCAGCTCCGCTTTTAACACCACTGAGTGCTACCAGATGAGGAAACTCCACCAGCTCAACAACACCCCACCTCTCACCCATTAGTTACAGCTTTCTCGATGACAGACCACAAACAGTGAGAATGGGCACTGTAACATCCTCTGTCCACTGTCACCACAACCACCAGAGCCCCACAAGGTTGTGTCCTGAGTCCTTTCCTCTTTACTCTCTACAACAGTAACTGTATCAGCCCCTTACCCATAATCACAAACTTAGATGACACTGCCATACTTGCACTCCTTAATAACAATAACTCTATTTTGGGCTTATTTAGGACTCCGTCACCCACTGCACACAATGCTGCATGAACAGCTACCTGCAGCTGAATGTAACAAAGGCATAAGAACTGTTAAGTAACACTTTCAGCAAACACAACAGAGCCCATAACTCTGCCCACAACCTCACCTGCTTTAATAATGAAATTGTCAAGAGGGTGCTTCACATATGTCAGGCTCATCCCGGAAAATAAATTGAACTCTGAACAACACACCACTGACATCCACGCACACTGCCAACAAAGACTCTGCCATCCACAAAACTCAAAGCACTTTCCCTTAACCTTATGTTGCTGCTCTACAAAAGCATAATTCAACCCACTCTCTTGGTCTTCTGTTTCTTAACTATGATAATTGCCTCACATACTGATTCCAAAATTATGAGCCTCCCCACTCCCAACATCTTTTAACAGTAAAGCCATCACGCTCAGAGCACACACCAAAGCACAAGACTCCAAGCACCCGTCAACCCATTCTTTACACCACTTCCATCTGGTCACATATACAGATCCCTGGCCTGGAGATGGGCATGGTAGATCTCACTCTGGCAAGAGTTTTGTCCCCAAAGCATCACTAAACCGTAAATGGACTTGCACTTGTAAAGCCCCTTTCTATTCTTCCAACCGCTCAAAGTGCTTTTACACTACATGTCACATTCACGCATTCACAGACACATTCACACACTGATGGCTGAGGCTACCATACAAGGTGTTACTTGCTACTCGGTTTAAGCATTCATACACACTTACTCACATGGCAAAGCCATTGGAAGCAATATGGGGTTCAGTATTTTTGCTAAATGATATTTTGACATGTGGACAGGAGGAGTCGGGGATCAAACCACCGGTCTTCTGATTAGTGGATGATCCTTAGCCTCCTTAGGATGCCTCCTTAGCCACAGCTGCCCCAGTAAACAAAACAAAGCAGCAATTATTATGTGTGTAGGTGCTATGTGTATACATGTAGGTGTGTGTATATATGTGCATGTAGCTGATGGCATGGTGTATAATGTATTCATGTATTATTATGTGAGGCTCTGTACCGACTGCAGCAACATTTCTTTGTAAAAGGACAACAAAGAACCTATCTTATCTGAGTGGTATTGGCACTCACCGGGGTCATTATGTACCCATTGCATCCTTGAAATGATATTTCCTCTCTGCACCTGGTTACAGATGTTTTGTGCAGTTTAAAAGGAGGAAAACAAACATCACTGAGGTGTTTCTGTCTTCGTAAACAATGTGTTCAGAAAGCTTTCCAATATGTGTTAATTGTTGTAATTAGATGTGACGTGCATCCATTTACCAGTTGCTTTCTAATCAATGGATCCCTAATGTGTGGGCTGAATATGGATAAGAAAAAGAATGAAAGGGGTTCTCTCTAGAAGACGAGGCTAGGTTAGGGGAGGATGGTTTGATAAAGATTAGATTCTAAAAGGCGTGAACGGCCCGCTAAATTTAACCACACATTTTTGCAAATGGATGCTCTTATGTTCATTTTTACAAATATCAGTTGTACTTTTTGTGATTAACATTGGACAATGATAACTACAAGTCACTCATCAGGATAGGACATGGTCAACTCACCACTTTGTAAACTCTCCTCCTGCCAACTCTGCAACCTGGCTGGTCGAAGTTAGACCACATGTACAAACAAAATTGTCTTCGCTTCCATCTCTGCATCCATCTTTACATTGGAAGAGGCACCGAGGCTGCCTGCGGTATCAGCCACATGGATCCTGTCTGCTAAGCATTCTGCTCGCCAATGTATGTATAAGTGTTGGAAAGAAAACTAGGCGACATCTGTGCATGTATTAGTTTCCAACAGGATGTGGTACTGTAAAGTCCTTCGTTTCAACAAAACTTGGCTAAATCCTGGAATACTGGAGAGCGCCATTCAACCAGGTAACTCTTTTTATATACAATCTGACAGAACAGAAGACACTGGCAAGAAAAAAGGTAAAGGCATGCACTTCAGGGTGAATAAGGGCTGGTGTGTCTTTTTCTGGTCATCTGATCTGGAGTTACTGTAAATCAGATGCAGACGACACTCTCTACCGAGGTAAGTGACATTGGTCATTATCACAGCTGTCTGTATTCCATCACAGGTGAGTGCAGAAGCTGCCCTGTCGGATCTATACAAAGGCCTGAACTGCTCAGATACTGGTAATCCTGATGCTGCATTCATCGTTGCCAACCTTAAGGGTATGCCTGATTTCTATCCACATATTGACTGTGCCACAAAAAGGATAAACACTCGGAATGACTGATATATGCCAATCAAAAATGGTTACAAAGCAAAATCACTACTTATGGTCAGAAAGAGTTACCATGCAGTCAATTTGTGACGGGTATGTGTTGGACCCGGATGCAGCACAGACAGCAAAGTTTGGTAATGACCTTTATTTATACACCGAGTAAACAGGAACTTGAGCTGACGAAGATATTTAAGTAACAGTTCATTCTTCAGGCTCAGATCCCAGGGCCAGGAAACAGACCGGGCTGAACCAGGAAGCGGGACTGAGAATGGGGGCGTGAGTCCTTGGACCCGAACAGTTCAGTCCGTTAGCAGGCAGAGGTAACAAAGAGAGGCGTGGTCAAGAAGGCGAGGGGTTCAGAGCCAGAAGAGCAGTCCAGTGAACAATGAGGAAGAACAGAACGGACGGACGGAAACCAGAGACACTGATGGCAGAATTCCACTGGATGTATGTCCGTTGCGGAACCGCAGCGCTGGTTATCCGCTGCATGCTCCGCCATCCGTCAACACCCATGGCTGCGTTTGCTGTGCGTAGCGATGCAGCTCCGCCGGACAGCGGGAGTTACGAGGACCCACGAGATCTCGTGAATTCACGCATAATTGCGCAATATAACAAGATGTAGTTTCTATAAACAGAACCACAAAACCAGAGGAGTTGTAGGAAGACATCTCGGTGCATCTCCATGATTAACATCTCCTCGTCCATGGTGTCAACAGGGTGAAATGACGTCTGAAAACCTCTGACCTGTTGACTTCAGGCCTGCCTCCGCCCATTATGACGTTTTCAAGGTGTAGCCTAGTGCAGGGAAATATGATCCGCCGTGAACACTGTGTATTTTATTTTGAAAATTGACCGGATGTTTTATTTTGTTTCTGTGCACGACTAGTCAGAGGCTGGCCTACAGTTTGCACATGCTTACTAAGCAGCACTGGTGTTCATAATGAAATTCAACTTGTCCATGGCTCAGCCTGTCATACCCACATGCTTGGAGAAATTAACCATGTGTTTCCTTTAAACTGTTACAAAGTAGGGGGCAAGGTTGAATCGTGACACAGTCCTTCTTGTGTATCTCAAGCACCAATCATGGGAAGCTCCTTCCAACTTATCCATCATACTCGGGTCATTCACACATAGAAGCAGATGGTGTACAGTATGAGGGAACCATGCTTCTCTAATGAAAGGAAGCTACAGATAAACACTGACTGGTGTTTCCTCCGCAATGCTTCAACCCTGAAAGCCATATACAGTACACAGCAGGTCATTGAGCTGAATCATTACACCAAACTGCATAGACACAGCAAACGCTGTGCCTTAGCCAGTGAATGTGTATGTATGAATGAGTATACACACATAGATACGTGCCTAGGTCAGTGTGTAGATTATATGTCTGCACCTCCGTCTGATTGTGTGCGTGGGTGTGTGAACAATTGTGCATATGCTTGCGTGGGTGCCAGTGTATATTGTGTGTCATAAAGGTTACAATAAAAGCTGTGGGGCTAAGGGACTCATAATTCAGCAGTGAAGCTTTCTGCTTTCACCGCTGCCATTCCCCACAGAGACCAGCACTCACCACTGCATCACAAAACCCACAGACGGCAAGTCTGCATCGCCATTTCTTTGTTTCTTATGGGAAAACAACCCCAATGAAATATGACAGGCTCGGATAAAGTTGTCATGTATATCCGAAAGTGTAGTCTAGCTCAGTGGGCTTGAGGAGGGAGGGTGTTTTCTCTGCTCAATAAGAAATCAATTCTCAATTCTCTGCCTCATTTGTTGCTGCTGGCAAACTCCTGTGGAGCCTTGAAATCCTATTTAATAATCAAGCATGAAAAGCCGTGGATAATAGACTATTATGAGATGCAATTGCAAAAGGGAAGATAAGCTTATACTGTAATTGAAATATCATTCACATCACATGTACTTAAGGACCACCATAGTGAGATCTGTTAGTCACACAGAGACCATATCTCATCTCGCTGTTTTCATGGGCAGACAGGAAATGACACAGTGAAATCCATCGACTCGTTAGACTACAATGCTGGTAATATGATAAATCATTTTCTTAATAGATTAATTCATCAAACGAAGGTGTCGTCAAGCGGCCACCAACATAGCTGGAGGCTGAAACACTTGAAGAAGATACAGTTTTTGTAATGAAAGCTAGAGATGAAAAAGAGTGTTGTATGGTCAGTGCACCGGATTTCCACAAAAATTAATAAATAAAATGATCACTTATCTCAAGTAGTATCTGCCCCTGCATATGCTTATGGTTTTAATTGAGATACAGTATCTGTGTCTGGGGATTCAGCTGCCACCCTGATACAATGCAGATGTATCAGGGAACTGTGTTTGTCTCAAAGCTAAAAATAAATGATTGAATAAATTACTAACATTTAAAGCTGCAATAAAAGATATTTTCATTTAAGCAACAGATCAAAAGACGACACATACTGTGAAAGTAGCCGCTGTTATGAATCCACAAAGGATTGTCATCTAACTCCGAAGCTTCCGTCAGCTTTCCAGAGCCTTTTAGTCCATTTTAGCTCATTATTTTTGATTGTCTGGTCCACAACTCTGCTCTCATCAGCTTGGTTTCAAGCTACGGCAGGAAATTATTTCCACCATAGAAGCTCTGGCGAACCCACTGTGCGCTACCTGCCTAGCACCAAACAGCAGTTAGCAACTAGCTGGTGAACACAGTGGAGCGTTAGGACAGTTGCTGCAGTAGTCGGTGTAATACTGAAGAAGAGCTAAAAGACGAGTAAATAATGGACTTACACTTATCAGGTGGGAATAAACACAACTCCAAACATGCAAATGTTTATGTGTGTGCTGGATGTGAAATAAGCAAAGCTGTTGGCTAACGTGTTTGCCATGTCAACTTAGTCAAGTTAGAATATGTCAGTGTTGCGTTTACAACTTGTTGTGCTTCAGGTGGAAAACAAGAAAATATAAAGCAGCTTAAGAAAATAAAACCAACCACAATCATTGTCCTGATTATTTAGGATAACCTACAGAACACAGCGGACACTGTTTAAAGGGACTATTTATTCAATTCAATCAATAGTGATTTTGATGAGCTGCAGTAAAACAGGTTTGCCTTGCAAAGTGCTGATAGATGAATGAACATTTTGATCGTCATTCATCGTCTTCTTCTTTCGTGTATCGTCATCATATGTCCAGCGTTGTGTCTTGTAGCCATGCCCTCGTCTCAGGTCCCACTCGGAAGAGGCCCTCCTCTGAAGGTGGTCTATGGAGGGGACAGTCTGTGATGATGTGGTTGGCAGTCTGCTCAGGCTCCCCGCACTCACATGCTGTATTGTCTGTTAGGCCCCACTTCTTCATGGATGCTTTGAAACGGCCAACCCCAGTGCGAAGGCGGTTCAGGAGGGTCCATTGCCGGCGAGGTAGGTCTTCCCCTTCAGCACCATCTCCAGGATCCCAGATGTAGCGGTGTAGACATGATTGTCCGGCCGACTCCCACTCCTGCTTCCACGCCGCCGCCAGCCAGGCTTTGGTTGATAGGTCCACTGGGATTGAAGTGAGCATCTCTTGGGCCGCCAGGTTGTATGGGTGGCGGGACTTGAGTCTGCTAGGTGGTGTTGCCATGGTTGTGGTGTCATGGAGGAGGTGCCAATCATTTTCCTGGGCTTTCCTTGCCAGGGTGAGGGTGGCGGCCTCCCGCCGTAGGCTGGCTGGCGCGATTCCTGCTAGGACTGGCAGGTAGAGCACGGGGGTAGGTTTAAGGCAGCCAGTTATGATCCTCAGGGCGTTGTTAATGGCCGCATCCACCATCTTGGTGTGTGGGCTTCTGCACCAGGTTGGGGCACAGTATTCAGCAGCAGAGAAGACGAGTGCTTGTGTGGAGATGCGCAGTACCTTTGCAGAGGCACCCCATGTCGTACCAGCAAGGCGACGGATGAGAGAGACCCTTGATGTTACTTTGGCCCTAACTTCCTCGAGGTGTTGTTTGTATGACAAAGTCCTGTCCAGGCGTACGCCAAGGTACTTTGGGGCCTGTTGGAACTCCAGGGGTTTGCTGTTCACAGAGATCTCTAGCTCTCTTTTCGCTTCCTTGTTGCAGAGGTGGAATGCTGCGGACACTGTCTTCCCAATGCTAAGCTGCAGGCGCCAGCTGTGGAGGTAGGCAGCCAAGATGTACATGTCCTCGTTGAGGCCCTCTTCCACCGCTTTCCATGTTGGTTGTTGCAGCATGATGGCTAGGTCATCTGCATACCCGTACCTTCTGGATGTTGTTTCAGGTAGGTCAAGGATGTATATATTGAAAAGCATTGGTGAAAGGACAGACCCTTGTGGAACTCCATTTCTCAGTCTCCTGAGCCTGCTACGCTGGCCGTCACTGGTCTGGAGGGTGAAACTGCGGTTCGACAGCATCTCCATGATGTAATTGACCATGTGACGGTCCGGGATGGTTCTCAGTAGCTTTAGATGGAGTCCACGGTGCCACACGGTGTCATAGGCGGCGGTCAGGTCTAGTAGGACAACCCCTGCTTTTGCTTTGGCCTGAAAGCTGTCCTCAAGATCTTGCGTGAGCAGGGTTACTTGGTCCACTGTTGACCTGCCCCGACGGAAACCAGCCTGTTCCCTTGGGAGCTGAGGGTCTACTACAGGTTCAATGCGGCTGTGGATCATCCTCTCCAAGATTTTAAAAGGAACGGAGAGCAGCGAGATTGGCCTGTAGGACTTGGGGTCATCTGGGGGTTTGTTAGGTTTCAACAGGGCTATGATAGCCGCCCGCCTCCATATCTTTGGGAGTTTGGACTTTCGGACTTCATCGTCATTTATAAAGGAAAAATGTTTTGCTGCTTTTGCCTTTTTATATCTTTGGGTTTTGGACTGTTGGTTAGACAAAGCATTGCAGTACTTGAGACTGTTCTTGGTCCCAAGACCACCTTTTGATGGTCATGTTTTGGAATTAACCTCACTGTTACTCAGTTTTGTCTCAGTCTTACACAAAGAGGAGTCTGGATTTTATGTCAAGACCACAACTACTGTGATATCACTAAACTGCCTATGCATTGTCTAATACATGGGTTAACATCATAACTGTGATTGGATGTCAAATTTCCGACCACTTCAAATGTGTTTGAAAGTTTGAAAAATGCTTAAGGTTTCGATTGTTTTTACATTTTATCAGAAGTGTGTCATGGAGTGTAGGACTTGACTAGCTTGGTCTTTATACACTCTGGTCATGACTCGGTCCTGCTTTATGTGGCCTGGTCACTTTGGGCTTTAAGAACTTGTGATGGCAAGTGATGATTTTTTTTTTTTTACTATTTCAACCCATGTATTCATTCAATTTCAATAGCTGCTTTTCATTTGTGGATTCAAACCCAGGACCTTTTTGCTGTGAGGTGACATTGCTAACAACTGAACCTCCATGCTGCCATTTCAAGATTACTTGATTGAAAACTATAAGTGGGCAAGTTGATAATGAAAATACAGCTTGCTTAATCTCCGACCTGCTGTCCAAATATAGCTATTCTGGGTCCGGTAAATGAAGCAGAGGGCCACAAGCTGTGTAGTCAACTCATCAGGCACATAGATGGCATCAGAAACACTACTGCCAGAGCTTGTGGTTGTTACTTACTGTCAGCCATCGTGTTTCTCTCCAAAATGAGTCATCTGGCATTCATCGCGAAAGCTATGAATCCCCTTACAATCATTTGTGCACAAAACAGACAGAGAAGTAATCCTTGTAGGATTGGAGCTATGGAGCCTGTTTAGCCTCTTATCTGGTCAGGTTTTCGGTGACACAGAGGGCAATGCAGTAAGCAGCATGGACACTGGCACAAAATGCTCAGAGGCCAGTTGAATAAATAATAAGCTATGACTCACTCCTCAACCATTGTCCACAAAATGGAGATTTTTCACTGAATGAAAAATAGCTGATTTAGAATTAATGAGTGTATATCTGGTCAGGGTCATGGTGACAACAGAGAGCAGTGGTAAAAATGGTAAGTGGAGCATAAAATGCTGCTACAACTGCATGGTTTTACTAACATTTTCTACTACAAATGCTGTCAGGTTCATTCACTGCAAAACCAAACTGCCAAACAAAGTGTCACATTGGCGTTGGACCCAGCTGGTCAGAAATCAGGTCCTTCACACACTTCCCCTTCAGTGCTCGACCATCTGCTATTGGTCTTAAACATCATGTGGTTTGTTGAGTTTCTGTGTGGAAAATCAGCTTCATTTGTCTCCCATCTCCTCATCAATCTGATCAGTAAATCATTTGGAGTCTTGTTTAGCTTGTTAGACGACAGTTACACCTTTCAAGACTGATCAGCCACAGTCCAAATCCTCATATTTCCTCAGCTGCCACTGTTGTGCTTTCAATTTCTGTTACTCATCTATGTTCTGTCTATAGTTTCCTGAGGTTTCCCAGTGTAAGCTGCAGCAGGAACAAGCAACACTGCCTCATTTGTATTGCGCATTTTGTATACATCACTATTCAAGGTGCTTACATAAGGTGAGAGAATAAAATGTAAAGTTCAGATCTGAAAACAGCCAAGTATAAGCAGTGGAAAACTTTGATTTACAGTTAAAGCAATAGGTGTTGAAGCCACTCTCAGATCTCCTGGAAGTTTGTTCCAGGTATCTGCAGCTCACGGGGTGCACATTCCTAAATATAGATGTGTTTAATAAAATGTCACACAGAAAACCTGGTGCCCACAGTGTTATTCCAGCATATGAGCACTGGTTGGTTTCTGTGCCTCTGGGTAAATAAATAACACTAAATAATAAAATAAGTTGATGTGTTGTGCACTGAACTTGATTGGAACTTGTAATGACAAATGTGATAAACTACCCTCTCAGATGCCCTCTCTGTGGAGAAAATGTGACAAAAAGCCTTCTAAGGTGCCCCTCTAGTGGAGAAAACGTGATGAAATGCCCTCCAGGGAGCTCTTCCATTGAAGAAAAACATAATGAAATGCCCTAAACGGAGGCATTGCAGTAGAGAAAAAGAGATGAAGTGCAGAAAATGCAATGAAATGCCCTCTTGGGTTGCTCTTTCAGCAGAGAAAACATGATGAAGTGCCCTCTAGGGTGCTCTTCCAGTTGGAGAAACGCAATAAAGTGCCCTTGAGTGTGCCCTTCCAGTGGAGAAAATGTGATAAAGTGCCCTCTAGGGTGCTCTACCACAGGGTCCCCTTATTGTGGAAAAAACACAATGTAGTGCCCTCTAGGGTTCCTTCAGTGGAGAAAATGTGATAAAGTGCCATCTGGGATGCCGTCTCAGTGGAGTCAATGTGATGAAGGGCCCTCCAGAGTCCCCTTAAGGTGGAGAAAACATGATGAAGTACCCTCTAGGGCGCTTCTGCAGTGGAGAAAATGTGATGAAGTGCCATCTAGGATGCCGTCTCAGTGGAGTCAATGTGATGAAGGGCCCTCCAGAGTCCCCTTAAGGTGGAGAAAACATGATGAAGTACCCTCTAGGGCGCTTCTGCAGTGGAGAAAATGTGATGAAGTGCCATCTAGGATGCCCTTCCAGTGAAGGAAACACAATGAAGTTCCCTCTATGGTGCCCTTCCAATGGAGAAAAATTGATGAAGTGAGCTCAAGGGTCCCCTCACAGTGGAGAAAATGTAATGAGGTGCCCTCTAGGATGACCTTTCAGCGGAGAAAAAGCAATAAAGTGCCATCTAGGAGGCCCTTTCCGTGGAGAAAACACAATGTAGTGCCCTCTAGGGTCCCCTTTTCAGTGGAGAAAATGTGATGACGTACAATCTAGGATGCCCTTCCAGTGGAGAAAATTTGATGAAGTGAGCTCTAGGGTCCCCTCACAGTGGAGAAAATGTGGTGAGGTGCCCTCTAGGATGACCTTTCAGCGGTGAAAACGCAATGTAGTGCCCTCTAGGGTCCCATTTCAGTGGAGAAAATGTGATGACGTATAATCTACGGTGCCTGTACAGAGGAGAAAATTTGATAGAGTCAGCTCTAGGGTCCCCTCACAGTGGAGAAAATGTAATTAAGTGCCCTCTAGGGTTCACTTCTAGTGGAGAAAATGCAATGTAGTGCCCTCTGGGATGCCCTTTCAGCGGAGAAATGTGATAAAGTGTCCTCTAAGGTGCCTTTCCAGTAGACAAAACACAAAGACATGCCCTCTAGAGTGTCCTCCTAGTGGAGAAAATGTGATGAAGTGTCCCCTAAGCTGCCCTTCATGCAGGAAAATGTTTTTCGTCCTGCCCCCCACACAGCCTGAGTCCACTACTGCTGGTCTGGTGTGACGAGTAGCTTATTGTGGATAATGATTTTCTAATGTTTGCAATCATTAGATAGACACTGCTGTGTAACTGACATTACTGAATCAGTTTGCTGATGTTTTGTTGACATTACTTTTTAGCCTTTAACACCATATGCCACACAGTGGCTGCTGTTCAACAAATGTTACATAGTCTCACTATAAGATCTGCACAACGATCTTAACTGTGTCTGGATGTGGACAGAGTTCACAGCTACACCAGCAGTCCCATCTGCAGCCTCAGAACACAACAGAGTTGGATATGAATAAATGTATAAATAAATTAATAGAGCTTCAAACACGGGAGCCCTCAGGAAAGGGTGGGACCTTTGGAGCCCAGCCAGTTCACCTATGCCACACAGTGCCAGCCCTGAATGTAGAGAACAGTACAGATACAAGATGAGAATAATGCAGCCACAAAGTGTACAAGAGACACAATGCAGAGCTGGGATTTTAAAAAAAATCTAACAAAACACTGGAAACAGACCAAGGATAATATATAAAATAAATCTACCATTCAGTTAACACATACCTGGCTTAGCTTTGGTATTATACTGTGCTTTGAGATACCAGATGTACTTTGACACTGGGCTCTCTGGTGATTTATGTCTTAGTTTTTAAAAAATAAAATTTAGGTTTGCTATAATTTGTATTCTTTTATTGGTCCGGCTTTAGTTGCCAACAACAAAATACAACAAAACACCATGCTGCAGTAGGTAATTTGTCATTATGTCCTTGCTGTGAAGTTGCTAAGCTGTTGCTTGGGGACATTTGTGATGAAGTACAGAGGGAGAGACAGGAGAAGATCTCTTACAGTGTCGTTTAAGTCAAAGGGTGAAATGTCCCTCCCTTCTCCTCCCGTCTCCTTTTCTAAATCAATCATGCCCACAGCATCTTGTTGTGTCACTGTCTGTCAATGATCCTGTTTACACTGGAAAATGTGTTTCAGTGTACAGAGCACAAGTGGACAGCTGAGACACATCCCCGTTCACACCTGTGTCTATCATGCGTCTCCACTTGTGCTCAGATTTGGTTAATGTCCATGTCCAATCCACAAGGAGACTTAAGGGCCCAGTGCACAGTCAGTATGTTCACACATTGGTCAGTCAGGTTCTTGTAGTTGTTGTGTCAATGTTTGGCTGCTATGCTAAGCCTGGCTCGTGAAACGTCATCAACGAAGGCTAGCAAGCTCGTAACGTAGTGCCTCTCACTATGTGTTGCATTAGAGGTAAGAAATGTGCCTGGACTTCCCTGGGCGAACGTGACCTCTCCTTTCTGGGGGTTGGCCACCGCTCGGACCGGAGGACTCCGCTGGACAACCCCTGGGGTGCCGTGTTGTTGGACCAGTCAGCCAGCCAGCTCGCTTTTCTTCATGGTTTTTCAGATTGAATGTGTATTTCCATGGATAATTTGTGGTGGCATGTCAAACGCTTTCTCAGTCTCTTTTGTCTTCAGAATGTCTTGCCTCCGGCGTCTCCCTCGAGTTGTACCCACTCACTTCAATGGACTTTCCAGCTTTCTGCTTCAGGTGCGGCTAATAGCAGCTAACGAGTCTTTACCACCAACCCCAGTCAGTGTCAGTGACCCTGCCTCCTACCACGTGCCTAAACCACACTCACAAGACATTCATTGAACTACCAGTGCAGTCGGTACAGCTCAGGATATCACTGTCAGTAAAACCCAACATGTCTCCTTCCATAGGGAAAAATGATGGATGGTCAGGCAACACTTTCCTATTTTGTCCTTGTCTGGGACGCATCAGGGCGCATTAGCATTTACACATGCTCAAAGGCATCCCAGACCACCTCTGCAAGTGGTATGAGTGATAAGATTATGATGCGTCTTGGTTGTCATTTACACTTAGTGCTGTCTACTTGTGATTGGATCACCCATGTCCCATCACTATCAGTCCATGCAGACAGGTAAGTATGACACAGGCCATTAATGAGAGTTTTCTTGGGTACAGGTCTTAACCACATCCACACAAGATCTCATGTGTTTAGGCTCCAAACTGTGCAACTTTCTCCAGCATCTGCACTTTTGTGGCAGTTTTAGTTATTTTCCATGGCAGCTATTTTCCTCTCTCTGATTCCCCTTTGATTATGATGGCTTTCTCTCTCTACTTAGTTCACTCAGCCCTCAGTTGCACATTCTCAACTCACAAAGTTGTCACTCTTGTTGTCTGGAGATGCTCTCCAGAAAGAAAGTGACAACACATGCCACCTCTGACTCAAACTAGAGTTCATGTTCTCAGATAGTTTGGTGCAGTTTGCACTGTATTCGCAGCGCCCCCGAAAATACAAGATAGGACGAGCTATAAAAAATCTGTCTAAAAATATTTTGTTTCATTACACAGAAAAAGTTTAAACAATGCCGTCCCATAGAGCTGGCAAATTGGTTCCCAAGACATTTCCTCTTTGAAGAGACTGGAATCCAACAAGTCCTGGCTGCTCATTTTTAGGTCAGACATGCTCAAACAGCAAAATACAGCAAAATACGAATCTTGAAAACAATGTCAAGCGCAGCAGTGAGGTTTGTTTACGCTGTTGTTTGAATTGATAATAGGTGCATTGTGGGCTATTGTCACTGTATTAGCTTTGATGGGGAAGCAAGGAATACTGTATGTCTCTGCCTGTGCCATGCTCGGAGAAAAGGAGTCGATGTTTAGGGATGGTAAGACGGGGGAAACAGCTGGTTCGTTACCGACTCTGACAGAGACAGACAGAAATAGAGAATCAAAGATGGAGAGAGATAGAATGCAGGAGGGGGAGGAGCAGGAGAGGAGAGAGGCATTTTGAGGCATTAGCCCTGGAAGTGTTTCCATGTAATGTCACAAGCTGTTGTCTTCATAGTGCTGTAATCCCATTACCACAAGTGATGTGGTAGGCATCAGCGGAGAGCTTCACCCTGGTCAACAAGTGTAAGTGCCACAATGGAAAAGGTTAAATCAAGACTGAGTCCGCTCAGCAGGGGGATTTGAGGACAGCATTATTCTTTAACATACAGCTGTTGAATGGATTATACTCTGATGTCAACATTCAAAGGACTACAAGACATCTGGAACCATTCCATCTGTTATCCAACATAGTCTGCTTCTGTTTCTGTGTTTGGTTTCAGAGGCAAAATGGCACCGAACTACCTCTTCTGGTCTTTTAATGTTCATGTCTGGTTGAGTGTTGGGTTCCAGGTTGGCAGGATATCCAGATTCACTATGTTACAAGGCTCTATGCTCCAGCAGCAGATAATATCACATGGAGCTAATTAACGTTCATCCTGTAAGAGACTTAATAACAGGCCAAAAGCAGCAGGTTTGATTCTAATATCCAGTTACAGTGTAAAGAAAATGAGGCCCAAGGAGTCGGGTCGAGGTTGCCAAAAACAAATCTCTCACCAAATATTTAACCTCTCCTTGTTCTTTTTGGAAGGAGCAATGTACAAACAAGAATCAGGCGCTGACAGTTGCTTTTGCTGGTTCAAATGTCAAACTAACAGCTAATACTGTCTGGCAGCAGAACGTATTAGCTGGAATTAGAGATGAATTTCACTGCTGGACAGATGGTCTTTTCATCAGACGAGGCTGTCTATGCAATGATGCAAATACTGTTTAAATTGGTACCATATGACCAGAGAAAACAGAGGGAAAAGGCTGTGGCATTCACTTTTGCTCAAGAGGAAGAAAACCTACAACTACCGGCTGCACTGGACCACAAGACGCTCCCTTTGGTGGGTGATGTGAAGAAAACTTGCTCACAAACAGTCTTGTATACAAGAGCAAACATATAAGCTAAAATGTGTTTCTGAAAACATTTTAGGTGAGAAAAGGCAGCACTTCCCACATGGTTCAGTCATATAGGTTTTGATTTATTATGACAAGGCAAGGTGCAACCAAAGAGTCGACTAATAACCTTTCTGGCTGACTAAAGTTTGGTCGACCATTAGGGGGCACTCCTACCAGTTTGAACAGTAGCCCTGGAGCCAGCGTGAGCCACCCAGAGCCATCTCATGCTCTTGGTAAAATACATACATCAATACTTCACAGTTCAATTCTATGAGGGAACTAAGCAGATTTAAAACATGTTTCAGATTGAATGAAATTCTATGGAGACACAATCCCCAGCTAGTTTCAACAGAAGTTGGTAGTATTTATCTGTCCTCATTTCGTAGGTCGTCCTGAGAGCTTGGTGACATTTTGGCATTTCAGACAGAAAATCATTTTGATACTGTAAATACCGGTGTGGCAGAACTGTAATGCTGATGAGATTTGCCGTTGCTATACCACTTCAACCGAAAGCAAACCTGCAAGGACTCAGTGAAATATTTGTTGCCAATGAGAACACATTTTATGCATGCAGTCCAGAAGGATCAGTGTGGATATTTGGGGAACAGTTCACTGATTTAACGTGTTGTCTCCAAAACCTATTTGACTTTGACTCATATTTTGCCAACAGAGTTAAGTTTTATGACTTCATTTACATATTCATGCATCTTGAATTAATACTCAATGCGTGCATGTGTACAAAGCATGCATCGCGATCATGTTTCTTTCTCACTCTGTAGCACCCGGCTTCCAAGTCAATTTTCCCTGCATATATTTGATCTCATCCTCTCTCCCTTGGTATATTTAGCTGAGAAAGTTTTATCACCCTCAACCAGCAAATGACTGTGGTCATTTGTACAATATTTCACATTTCAAATCAGCGAGGCACACAGCCGCAAATGACAGCCACGGTTTGTGCACTCCTCAATCACTGCAGAATGAGCACACAAAAATAATCACATTAGCATAGTAATCTGAAGGAGAAGTAGTGGTAATGACTTATTTGCCTTGAATTACCAACAACTGAATAGTTTTTTCTCTTGTGTACACATGATAACAGGATCAAACATTTACGAGCACTGAAAACAGTCACCGTCAATTCATTAGTCTGCTCTGCATGACAAGCTCTGTTTCCATAAGCTCCAAACAATAAATAATTCGTCTGTAATCTATATGAAATAAGTGGCTTTGTATAGGCTTTGAGTTGACTGTGTCTCAGTCTGGCAGTTCGTCTCGAGCTTAATAGGTATTTGCCTGCAGTGTTGAGACTGTTGTTTTATGGTTTGGGGCTGTATTGACAGCTAAATTAAAGCCTTGCATCAGTATTAAATGTAAGGCAGCGCCAGACTCTCTTGGTGACTTAATGTTGTCTTTAAATTCACAAACTCAATGCTTTCCTAAAGTAAAGAGTCTGGTAAATATGCTGCTCCGTATTGAACCAGCTGATCCAGTGATCATCGAATCCCTGGTCACCACACAGCATGACGCCCCACTAGAGGGAGTATTTACCTTTCTCCTCTCAGTTATTCCCACTTCACACTTCTCCACAACCTTTAGAAGTCCATAAAGAGAAGTTGTTTTCCTCTGAATGTGGAGATGACAGAGAGAAATGGTCACAAACTATTTGATGAAACTATCATACCCACATGAACTGGGTTCACTGACAAAATCCATCTCCACCATTTAACGTCCTGGGCCCTTCTCAGAGGTCTCCTCGTCTAACTTGGTGGCTGCAGAGTGAATGCTGAAACTAATCTGATTCTTCTGTTGTGACAGTCGCTCTTGGTATCCGCAGTGATCAGACCAATAAGATTGATTCGGCTGATTAGCTGCCCTGTCTCTGTTGCTGTGCGACTGCAGCTTGTTTCCAGTGAGTGCCACAGAAAGCTGTCATTTTAACAAAGCTATTGAACCTACACTACACACATAACTGACACCAGTAACTTATCAGAACAAGGGACATCTTGCGGTGGATCACTTAAGCCGCAATACAGCGATCCGTGACATAAAACAAATGTGGGAGCGGTTGGCCAATTGCCCCTTTCCCTACTTTCTAACCACCTACTTCCAGCACCCTTGCTCGGACCACACCCATCATCAAAATTGGCCTTCATTATGATTTTAACTACACACATGAAAAGTTTCTGACTGCACCTTGCATGGTTATGACGTGCTGTGTGCAGACGGACAACTTGACAAAGTTCTCAAAATGGCTTGTGTGGTTGTTCCTGCTGCAATAGGTCTCACCTGGACCACATGTCGCCATTATGACACACACACACACAGACTCACGAGGTGAAAATAATACCACCTGTCACAGCATCGCCGTGGCTGTTGATAAAGAAAAAAAAGTTTCTTCTATTTAGTGTGTAGATGCAACGAGGAAACCAAATACTTCAAGTGCCGCTCAATTAGTACTTGTTTGAGTTTGTAAGATTTAGGGGGATTTGGCAGCATCTTGTGGTGAAGAATTCATTCAATGGTCATGGCTCAGGAGGTTTTTACTCTGAGCCAAGTTATCATCAGAGCCCCCCCCAAAAAAAAACAAACAAAAAAAACAAACAGACTAGGTGATTTATGCTACTATAAACACTGAATGAAGCGGTTTCACATTGCAAATCACCTGTTTGGCATTTCAGAGACGGGCGGCTTGCCCACCACATGCTATTGTGTGCTCACCCTTTTTTTTTTTTTTTTTTCTGACAATTTAATGTGTGCTCACCTTTTTCTGATCCAGACAATCAGAAGTGGTTTACCAGAAGGCGAATTATCCGCAAAGGTCTCTTCCATTCCAAAACAAACAGACCCTGTTATTTAAACCGATGAAAACACTGAGTAAAGCAGCTTCATGTTACAAATAAATGTAATGCAGGCACCACATGCTACAGTAATGTGTGGTCACTCTTTTCTCTGACAACTTAAGACCCAGATTTTTAGGAGGTTTTAGCCACAGGTGTCTCTTCCTCTCCGAAAGAAACGGACCAGGGGATTTAAACCTGTAAAGCTGATTCATGTTACAAATCCTTCTACCTCCGATGCTGCTCGTTGTAGATGGCTTTCTAACTGTGGTTGCCAATGGCAATCAATGGTGGTGGATATCTGGAGCCAGTGTTTGGTTTGTCCATTCTGGGCTACTGTACAAACATAAGGAGGTGCTCCCTATGGAGATATAAACAACTCACACTAAGGTAAGGAAAAGGTGTGTTATGCTAGTAGTGGCCAATGAAGGCTAGTTCAGATTTGTTCATACAAACACTGACTCAAGTGACATAGAGGATTTTTTTTTAATAGATTTTGCGCAGTCCCCTTAGGACACAAAAATGGGCATATACAATTTTTTCCTTTACACTTACAGTAGTACTTCCCAGCAATGGTAAAAAAGACTGGAAACAGTGTCAACAGACAGAACTACATTGAAAATTCAAAGTAGTGCAGGATCTGTGACTGAACTACAAACAGCACATCCAGTATCTCCCCCATGTTATCCTACTGTGTAATGTAATCCAAGCCAAAAGAAGAAAAGACAACCAACAGCATCTGTGATTATAAGTCTCAGTCTGCCGCTGTGCACTTTCACAAAACATTTAAGCTTTTATAGAAGTCTTTGAGCGTATCTGCGACCATACGTTTCACATCTTGACACCGAAAATATCTTTGAATTGGTTATACTAAAATGTCACATCACAATACGTCTCCTGCTGCACACCTGAACTTCATTCCGACTGAGTTCGGTGCAGAAAATAATCACAGCACGTTATGTGATGAGAGGTTTTCAGAGCAGACTTAGAAATATGAATGCTGTGAGGAGGTCACTTGACAGTGACTTTAATGATACATCACTGTCAGGCAGCCGGGATGACTCGGCACAGTTGTGTCGGAAACAGCAGTGCGTAGAGACTCTCTTCAAAAGTGACAAATTTGACTTGCTCTTTGCATTCTGTCACATTTTATTTACATCCATTTGCTAAAAATATAAGCTTAAAAACAATATATCAACAGTGAAATCTCTTACAAGCTATGATGACTTTACCGGCCATCTATATATATATTTTCCCATTCTCCTCCTCTTGATCTACTAAATGAGACCAAACATACCATCTTTATCCCATGGGGATGTGACACTGTTCTAATGTTAAACAAAAGAACTTATTGTTTAAATACATGTGTCAGCTCAGCATAACACATCAACTACTGCACACAGTTTTGCAACGAAATACCAAATTTCCTTATATCCCTTTTTCACAGTTCAAAGTGTGTGACTCGAAACTCGAGAACAGTAATGGACAAACTGACAGTTTATGACCCTGTTTTTGACCCTGAGTTGTCTTGGGTTTCCTGAATTCTTTTCTGAGTTCTCTGCAATGTTAAGTTTATAGTTGTGGTCACCAATATCTGCTGCAGCATCCTTTTTAACTGTCGCCTGCAGTTCTTCATCTTAACAGTTCACTGGGTAGTGACATATTTAACACTAACCAAATTAAAAAGAAAAAGAAAAATACCCCAAAATGTCTTACTTTGTAGAACCATTAATGTATAACCTTAGGTGGCGCTAACTTGCGTGACAACCACATCGTGTTACCTGTGGCTGCTTCACAATGAAAACCACCCTGTGTCTCACCAGTTCAATGTTTTTGAAGTGAAGCAGCAACAAGAAATGTTGAATTTACATTAGCAGTAACTTAATACAGCTCTGATACAGTGTTAGGAGAGTGAATAGTATAATATAATATATATAATAGTAAACAATGAGGCTGACTCTTTTTAATCCTACTCGAGAATGGCGGACCCCGCCACTAACAATTAAAACTTCTATACAGAGAGGCAATCACAGAATGCAAATACCTCGAATGGATTTAGAAGATAAAATGGTCACCATAAAGAAGAAGGAGAAGATGTTATTTTAAGCAATGACATCATGTTCCCATCGTTTCTTTATTGTGACCATGGTTCTATATGTTTTTGTATGGTTTTATTGATGGAGTTTTAACCGCTGCACATGTGGGTTCCCACCTTGTATGTATGAGGACCACAATGGAAATAAGTCCTGGACTTTATTGTGATTTTATCCTCGATTGTGTTAGCCAACGTGCATGTGTGATATGTACTCTTGTGTTTTATGCAATCAAATAAAACTAAACTAAAACTAAACTAAATCAAAGTCAGAAGGAAATTAATAATTAACTTTTTTTTAAAGTTTATTTATAGATTTTATAGTTTATGTAGAATAAGCGTATAATTTCGTTATTAATTGCTACTAACTAGTTTCCAAAAAAAACCCAATAATAATAATAAATATAAATATAAAAATAAGTAAATTAAATAATTAAAAAAAAAAAAAAAACATGACAGAGCTGTTTTTCCCTTTTGATGACATAGCAAATGGCACAGTTTTTAATGTACCTCCATTCTTTCTTGTCAAATTATCCCTTTTTTGAACACAGGTAAATTTCAGGTATAACTCCCCCCACCCCACTGGCCCCAGTGCAACCAAACTTCCTGCACTGTCTTAAGGACTTAAGGATGAATTTAACAATATCATCAATGACGAGCAGTACAGATACTTGTTTTTGAACTGTGAGTAGACGGTGCATCGCTGAGCACTGTGCAGTAGATCAAACTAGATGACCCTCATGTTTGTTACACATTTTATTTTTTATCACTTCACATTAAAAGAGTCTCACCTCCTTAATGTTAGTACAATGAAAATCATCCATGGCCTTAATGTCTTTAAATTCAGCATTCATCACTTTCCTAGATTCGCCCTCATTTCACTAAGAGTGCTGAGGTTACACACACTTCAGTGACACAATGACAAAGTGATAAAAACATGTCCTTGCAGCACAAAAGTATTCACATATCAACAAGAGCAAAAGCCAGTCACCATGACATGCCAGTTGCAGTGTAATAATCAATTTAATACCTTTTCTATTGTTGCATACACACAGATTATATAGCCTTCGAAAGCTCTTCAGTAAGACTGAGATAAATGGAGATGTTTTCAAACGAGATGTCACAAACAAAGAAAACAAGCCTTAGTTCCAGAGCAAAACCAACCATGGTGACACTAAAATACCCTCAGTGTGAGTTCACAATGAAACTTTTTTGTCCGTTAAAAAGAATGTATGCCTGCAGACCCACTCTAAAGGTCACTTTTAACAATGTCTGACTCCACCTCAGCGAGGATCAGGCCAATTAACAGCCAAATATGTTGGCAGCTCGACGGAACTGCAGAACGGCTCTTCATGTTCCTCAACACAAACCTGGATCTTAAGCACAAAATGCATCATAAATCAAACACCATTTAGAGCTTTTAATAGCGTAGGCGTTTCATTTAAAACACCTCCATATTGGACAAAAATGTGAAATTAAATGTCACTCCTTCACTATCTCCAGTCAGGGAGCAGAGCCAGCAACTCAGGGTAAGATGAATGTTAAAGAAAATTCCACACTTGGATACTCTTAAACTGTTATATATCATCTATCTGTGATATCCAATACCCTTAAGGAGTTATTATGTGACAAAATGTGGTAATTTACCTTTTTGGTGTACTCACTCCACCTCACCCTGCCTCACCTATATCCACTTCAGTTAATGGTTTTTAGTGTTTCCTGGAATAACTTTCAAGAACTGCCAGAGAAGAGGTTGTGACCTCGCTGCATTAAGCTTTGGATTGTACATGATCTTTGTAAAGTGAGCTTGCTAAAATATTTGATATTGTATATGTGACAAATCTACAGAGACAGACCTTCAGTAGTGGGTGTGGAAACTTGAATTCGGGTGTCACAGCAGCAGCAGCAGTGCAGCAAAAAACTTTCTAGTCAAAGCGTGTTTTACACTACGAGTCACATTCACCTATTCACACACACATTCATACACTGGTGGCCAAGGCTACCATTCAAAGTGCCACCTACTACTCAGTTTTTTAACACACTCACACACTGATGGAGGATCAAAGATACTTAGACATGAAAACCGGAGGAGCCAGGGATTAAATGTTGTTTCTGTTTCTTGGTCTTCCTGGCTTTCTTTTCCCTTGGGGGTTCCAGGTTAAGGCCTGTCTGGTCGTGTTGGAGGATGGTTTTCTCAAGGTGTGCCCGACCCAGCCCCATTTCAGCCTCTCAAAGTCCAACCCCACATCCATTTCATGAGAGGCGGAAACAGCTAGAAGTACGGGATTGCAAGGCAGGGTGAAGTAAGGAGGGTGGCCACTGAGGCCACCCGGGCAGCTACGGTAGCCATGAAGGCCTGCCTGGACCCACGTGGAAACACGCTGGCCAACAGGGCATCATCCGCTTAGTGAACATGATTACAGAAACATTCATGGAATACATTCGGCAGACAATGTACCACCACCAGACAAGTAATTATAGTAACTATACACTAAAGAAAACATTCTTATTGAGTTGTTTTCCATTTCTGCCAACATATCCCCCTAAATCCTACACACTGGACATTTAAGTAAATAGATTTTCATGTGAATTGCTTACTGTAATTATATTAAATTGACTTATGATTTAAACATGCTATATAAGTCCCCAGAGAAATAGGCCGGGAGAGGAAAACAAATCACGACAAGGTCATCTGTATTTTGGAGGAGGATGCAGGGGGTTAGATTTAACATGTTCTCCAAGGCCCCACAGAGACGTGTTTTGTCTCCCCTGTTAAATAAAAGAATAAAGTCATTTGTCCAAAGTGAACAACTTTAGACAAATGACTTTATTTCCCACTCCCAGTTTGTTTTGCAGAAAACACATTGGTACGCCTAATCAAATCTCAAACCTGGTGAACGGTGGCGCTTCTAGAATTTCGGGCAATTCATTGTTCTTCAAATAGGATGTTTTTTGTTTCCTTAAAAAGACAAATATGCGGCTATATGTACAGCAAATTGAAGTAGTACGTTGATTGTAAGCAACAAACATTTACTGGGAACAAGCCTTCTCAAGTTGCAGGGAGTCGTGAACATATTGAGGGTGCCACTGTGGGTGAACTGGTGTGCAGCCTACAACGTGGAGTTGCCAAAACAAAAGCACTACTGGTGGATTTCCATAAGAGTGATAGCAACCATCTACTTTTAGTCATAAATGGCACTTTGGAGCACTACCAATTCTTGGACGTTAACAGTCTCCTCTTTCTATGTCATTAACACTATGGCAGTATTGAAGAAAGCTCAGGAAAGACTTTTGTTTTTGGTTCTTCTGATTACAAGGACAGCCAGGTTCTGCAACAGCATTTACCCAGAGGTAGTATTTTTGTATTGTGTGAGCTCACTGAACCAAATTCCTTGAAACTATGCAAAAATGGCACAAAGGTATGGAGCCTTGACTCCATGTTGTTTCCATGTTTCCCAAACAGCTCATACCGACATGTGAAGAAACATCCTGTCTCTGTATTCTCCTTTGATATAAAGGTCGGAGTTCAAGCTTAAATGTAACTGCTAACCCTGTGAAGACAGAGGGACAACTGAAGGACACAGAGGCTGTTCAGAACGGATTCATTAGTCTCCACTTACAGCCAAAGGAACGGGAGAATACACAGAAATATGAGCAATAGCTTTGAATTCATCAAGCGTTTTTCTCTAAGTGTTGATTTTCATTCATGAATTTATCATGAAGCAAGCTGACCTGAATGCAAGGAAGCTATCTGAACAGCTTACTGCGAAAGTATCTGAAGAATCCGTAATTCCAATCCTTCCCCACTCCATAACTTTTTAAAGCTACATTTCGGGTAAACATGCTCTCTCTCTCTCTCTATCAGGGAAATAAGTGATGAATTGTTTTGACTCTGCCACCTCCGAATGCAGTGCAATCTGTAGAGAGTTGCAGTCTTGTGAAAATGCAGTCATTATGCTTATGATGTACGCCTTCTGACTGTTAAAAAAAATATAGATGTCATTGAGAGTTATAGTCCCTGTACTTATGTCTAGGTCTAGTTTATGTTTCCTTCAAAATAAACTCAATGGAGCCAGCTTGTCTGGTGAAATGTTGGTACTTAAATTATACAATGTTTTCATTGAGTCTGAGTGGATCCTGCTGTTGTTTTGTTAATGGTCCTTCTTGTGTATCTCACACAACTCAATGTACACTGCTTTATTTTTTTTCCCCCAAGCTTAGTGTCCCCTATAGATCATCAGCCATTTCTTATTTCCAGGTCATGAAATATTGTTGCTTTGTTACAGCCCTTGGAGTCTCATAGTGACACGCAGGGCAACCTTCAGCTTATCTTTGTGACACACAGCTGAAACGCATTGTTAGATGTGATTTATGTTGCGGAGTGATCATGGTTAGGTTTAGGCAACAAAACTGCTTGCTTAGGTTTTAAAAATAAAAGATTATGTTTGGGGTTAAAATAGATAATAAATCCTTAATTCCTCCAATCTTGTGGACGTTGGCTCTGCAATATAGCTGAATCAAATGAAATTATATCCATTTTAATCTCCTCTTGCGATGCACTGAACACTTCCTTTTCTGTTGTACTATAGACAACAATTCGGGGAACAGCAATTCCGCTGTAGGCGGGTGTAAGGCAAAGATAATCAGCCGTTGGTCGAGGAAGTACGGAAGTACGCAGATTTGGATCCAATCACATCACTGCTGCTGGGAGCCAGCACTAGTTCTATTACAACTTTCCTAAGGGAATGTCCACAGACGACAGAGTCAGCCAGCGTGACTGGCTACAATAACTGACACTCTCAGTGGGCCGAAATCTTTTTGCCCATATGTGGTTAATTTTTTAACGTCCTCTCTTGTTTTAAAGTCCATGTGGAGCCACAATAAGTGATCCCTTTATACAATAAAATCATGTCAAAGTGATTTAAAAAAACAAAATCTTCTTCCTTTAAGACAGAAAAGCAGCTTTAGGAGATACATGAGTGGGTGGGCCAGTATGTTCAATTGACATCTGAGCTGGCAGGAACATCAAGTCCGATGTAAACAAACCTGTGCTGGTAACTGTAGCTTATAAGGACAGTTATTAGTCAGCAGTGAGAATGAAGAGTAAGGATCAAACAATTCAACACTGAAACCTAGTCTTGACAAAAAACTTTTAAACAGTTGACGTGCTATGGCTAACTACCTTATTAGCTCTCTAGCCTGGACATTAGTAATGCATATTTCATTGGTGGTTGCTTACTTAGCAAGCTTTGACACTTGCATCCATGCATGGAGGTAAAAGTGTAGCTTAGGTTTTGAGAAGTGGCCTGGTGGTGGGAGGCACATGAAGTCGGAGGTGCTTAAAGAACATCCAGCAAAACAAAACTGTAAAAACATCAATGCTATTTAATGCATTTTTATATTGATATACATCTAAGAAATATCATATTTGCCTATAATGAAAATGGTTATCGAGCTTTCCAAATGAGTAGTAGTCTTTTAAAAATGTATAATTTGCAGCATTATTAATGCACTAACACTACATAAAAGGCTCCTTTAATAGAGACCTTAAACCTTGTGCTAGATAAATATTGTATTTGCTTCTATACCAAGAAGAGCTCCGTCCTTTCCTGCCTTTTTGGGAGAATACTGACTATAAATAGTTTCTGCAGGTCTTCCTCTCAGGCTGCAGGTATAAATCCACCAATTAGAAGGTAGGGCACTGTAGCATCTGTAAAGGCGAAACCTGGGGCAAAAACGTCTTTAGATCACCCGCTGCTGCTAGTGGGGCTTAATTACAGTGAGCACACAGTAATAATTGAAGAGACCTAGACGAACATATCAACAGTTTCATCAACTTCACTCTTCTCTCCCTTAGGGTTTCAACAGCTGGACAGTATTAACACAGTGTTTAGATAAAGTGTAGTGACTAAAACTGAGGTTATAAAAATGAAGGGGGGGCTTTTCCCACCACCACAAGTGGGAAGTAAGGCCTTACTTGCAGGGACTTTGACAAAATAAAAGGCACCCTGTCAGTACACTCATACAACATCTCACCAAACCACATTGCATGTATCGCAAAGGTCCATCTAGCATGTTGAATGCATTTTCTACATTTGAAAAGCTGCTGTTTTGAATATTTTGTCACCTGCATTGTTCACATCCTGTGTTCGCGTCGGTGTCCAGTCGTATTTTGTTGTCTAACAGCTGCTCTGCTGCTCCGCCACCCTCAGCTCAGGTGCAGAGTGTGGTCAGCCAAAGAATGACACCAAACCAAACAATAGAAAATATTCAGCTACAGCTTCCCCCTCTGCCAGTGCATCTTTGCAGACAAAGCTGTCAGGTGCACAGCAGCCAGAAAGGGTGATCTGAAGTGTATCAGCATTAATATCAGAGAGCACATGCTTTTTATTTTCTTTGTCTGTGTGACAGTTTCTAAAGATTTCATTTCATGATTCGTTTCATGACAGTTCTGGAGTATTAGGGAGAAATGTGCAATGTGTCCTCATACAATTGTTCATTTGATATCTTACAAAAGCATGTGTAACAGCTCATTTGATATTAAACAAATCAGTATGCAACAAATGACGCTAGCGAGCCTGCTTGATGTTAAGTCGCATAAGTTATGATTTGGCAAGTAAAGTTGCTTTGGTTAGATTAAGGAAAAGGAACATGGTTGGTTATCTTTGGGGATAGGCAAGTTTAGTTATGTGATTTGGTTTATGAGAAGAAACATGATGAAGACGTATCTTAAAATAACTCAAGTTCACTTGGTTTCCATTCACCAGTCTCCTGAGGGAAAGTCTTGTCTTGTCTTGTTGTTTGAACCATCCACCAAACCAATATGCCTACTAACACAGGCTTTTGGTCTTTATACTGCAGTACTTCCTTCTTTACTCCAATCAGCACATTGGTCACGTCATCCTATCATCTGAAATGCTCCACTGAAAGGTTAAGGACTTCATTTGTTCCTGCAGCAGTTTGACTTCTTAATGACCAATGTTGATGCATTGTCTTTTTTCTTACCATCTATTCATTCAGTGAATGCCGAAATTAGCTATGCTGTTATTGTCTGCTTACTGTTTACATGGTGGTACTTTGGCACAGTGCACTTTGTGTACTGACTGTATTGTTTTTTACTGCCCCTCTTACTGTTGTTGCTGTGGAACTATGTATCTCCATTTAATGCCTCTGGCTGGTGTGATCTAGTGTGTGGATTGTGTCTTTGTCCTCATGTTTTGTATGTATTTTTGTTAATGGTGGCAAACCTTGTTTCTCCTTTGGAAATTAATAAAGTGAATCCTATCCTATCCTATCTGATCAGATCCAATCCAATCATAACCCATCCTATCCTATCCTATCCTATCCTATCCTATCCTAACCCATCATATCCTATCCTATCCTATCCTATCCTATCCTATCCTGTCCGATCCGATCCAATCCTATCCTATCCTAACCCATCCTATCCTATCCTATCCTATCCTATCCTATCCTATCCTATCCTATCTTATCTTATCCTAACCCATCCTATCCTATCCTATCCAATCCTGTCCGATCCGATCCAATCCTATCCTATCCTAACCCATCCTATCCTATCCTATCCTATCCTATCCTATCCTATCCTATCTTATCTTATCCTAACCCATCCTACCTATCCTATCCTATCCTAACCCATCATATCCTATCCTATCCTATCCTATCCTATCCTAACCCATCCTATCCTATCCTATCCTATCCTATCCTATCCTATCTTATCCTAACCCATCCTACCTATCCTATCCTATCCAGCATTCTGACATGGGTTCCAAGCAAATTACTGGCTCATAATTACATGGGTTATATTACAAATCAGAATGATTTTTGTAGGTATGTGTACAAGTAGTGCATGAGACCAGCCTGAGTGTCCCCACAGAACAAGGACCTATTCATCAAAACATTACTGCACAGTGCCATTACTGGTCCAAGGCTCCCCGGCATACCTTGTAAAAAAGGCTTCATGTTCACAGGCCTTGATACTCCATCAGCAATGGAAAGAAAAGGACATTGATTGCCAGTGCACTGCATAAACATGGGCTTTGTAATTGTACATAGTGGGTTTTTTTTAAAGACTTAAAGCACACATTTTTGTAAAAGAGCAGATGTCTCTGTAGCTGTTGACCAGAGCAAAGTGCTATAAATTGCTCATTTGTCCTCCAGTAAGAATCCAAACTCGATGACGAAGCAAGTTCAACATCCAAAAGGGCATTGCTCCAGAGGTAGGGAGATGGCCCCTGAGCTGATTTTAGACCTATGTTCTCTCTTGGCAGAGCGCCCCACTGCCCCATGATTGAATGCCACTTGACATATTTTCAATAGATTCGTCACCTTTTTTCTTGTACTCCTGAATATACATCAGAGCAGCTGGTGTCTCAAGAGAAGCCTCGATCTATCCTTTTCCTTTTAGCTCTCTGATACTGTCTTTAAGCCGTAGGGTACCTCCTTTTCCTTGACAGATGGAAATGTGCAGGGAGAGCTGATCTATAAAGCCTCCAGTCATGACTGAAGTAACTTTGTGTACAACATAGAGAAGAAAATTTAAAATAAAATCTTCAAGCGAATGGCATGATGATCAGAGTAGTTGGATTTTGTCAGTGGAGCCATCTTAATTTTGCAGGCAAAATTTTAACAGGCCAAAGGGGAGAATTGAAAAGTTTCTAACTGGGCCATTTCCCTGACTGTGTTCTCTCCCTTGTTGAGGCCTGTCCACCACAACAACAACATCACTTTATGTTTCACTTGTGCCTGTAAATCTTTTTTTTTCCTTCTCTAAAAAAAGCAATATATGACACAGGAGGATCTGGAGTTTGGATTATATGAAGGACACAATTCTTCTGCAATGACAGGACCACTACAAGAACCTTTACATGTGTAGCAAGGTGAAAGATACTGAAAGACGCTGACTGTGGCTATCAATGAGCCAATGGCCTTTGACAAAACACGTTTAGGGATGATAAATCAGACTAATGAGGTCTGGCTAAGGAAATTACTCACCTTAAAGCCACTAACAGCCTTCACAAATGCTTGAGGCAGCCGATAACTCAGAATAAAAGGTGGGGGTTTCAGTTGTCTGTGATATTACACAGTAAATTAATTAAATTGCCCTCCGAAGGCTTGAATAATTGTCTGTACATCAATAAAAAACATGTTAAATATCACAGATGAATACTGAAAATGTCAGCTTACCAGGCACCTTATGTGTCATGCTGCACATTCATAGAGGATACAAGTGACTGTACAGTGACACTTTTTCCCCATCTAACTGTCAACATTTCTCTGAGTTAAACTTTCAAAGAGTACAGAAAAAAAGTCCAGAGTACAGCATCACACTGAAAGGGACAACAAACCCTTTGTAAAAAGAGATCCGTTTTTGTTAAAGTCCTATAGGGAAACCACAGGGATTGCATCTACCAAAGCACAGTGCTGCTACCTGCAGCTGCGAGACGCCACCTCGGGTAAGGATATGATGCATTCTCTTCATCCAGCTGTCAAAATGTTGGTAAGTGTCCACAAAGCATCTGCAAAACACACTCAGATGGGGACATTATGTAGTTTACAAAAACAGTTTCAGAACCCTTACAGGATAACAACAGTCATTGCCGCTGCTGAAACAAACTCATATGTGGGAGTGTGGCCTCCAGGAGGAGGAGGACCTGCTGTGTGTAGGCGGCACCATAACCTGTATTTACCCCAGAGTAACCTGAGCAGCTGTGCTTGTGGTCTCAATTGAGTGGGGAGAAGAGGATTCCCTTGCTGACATGGCACAAGTGTTAGAGTACATGCTTTGCTCAATTAATAAGGTGTCTTCAGAGACTATTGGGGAGGGAGGGTTAGAGGGCTTTGTCTGCGGAGGCATTTAGGTTCATGGCCCACCTGCAGAGAGACAGTCATTTCTAATTGTGACAGCTGCTTCACCCTAAAAACTGTAATAGTATGTGTAAATAAAAAACACCCACACGTCCCAAGTTACTTTCTACTTAACCCTGCAGAGGCAAGCACTCCCACATCTTACAAGCCCTCTTCCTTAAGCAACAAAATAGGTTTGCCGTCCACATGACCCGCACAAATGATTCATGTGATTGTTGGTTAAGGTTTAAGTTAGGTCAGGTTAAGGTTGCTCACATTTCTTGGTTAGAAAACATACTATACATTGTATAATATATGTTAGATATTAAATAGTTATTTTATCTTTAATAGTTATTAAATAAAAAGTAATACCAAAACTTATTTTTCATGAGACGCACTCAGGTTTTGCTTGTTTTACAGCCCCACTTGGTCAGGTGTAACCACCAACTTGTGAGCTAATGTTCGGAAACTTCAGATATAAATATATCTATACATATATATATATATATATGCATAATGGCCAATTTTCGCAGCAATTTGCATGGTTGGTGTTTCCTGCTTGTGGTCCAGTCCCTCTCACTTGACGTCCTAATGGCCACTTGATGAAAGTGGTGAGAGTGAATGAAACAGTAAAGACGCAGACAGTAAATTCTAAACAGGTAGCTGAAAGCTGCTTTAAAACGAAGTCAGGTCACAGCACTCTGAGGGTACATCTTTACAAACAATCCCGTTGTCATACACACAGTCAGTTAATCCACTGTAAACGGTACAGCATGAAAGATTAAAGGGGACTTACTGACAGAAATAGAATATATTATTCGTAACTATGTTTTAATGGGTGGATAATATTGTGTTTTTTTGTTACCTTAGATTGAGGCACTTATATCTATGGAGCAGGTCTTCCTCCACGAAGTCCGTATTTTTCTACAAGAGCCCAGAACGGACAAACCACACTGTGGGTCTAGATAGGGCCACTTGCAATTATACTTCAGCCAACGTAGTTCTCTTCAGGGTTCCTGCAGCAAGACATGGGTAGTCTGGTTTTATGAATCGTTTCTTTCTGACATTGCATTGTAAAACCTTAAAATAATTGGTAATAGGCTAAAAATAATTCACTGATTCATTTCGCAATTACATCTTGTCAGGATAACTCATAATTTATTTTTGCTTCCAGAGGAGAGCAGAACAGGATCCACCATTAGGAATAGGAAATAAGAAATATAACATAAAATGGCTATTGGACGTAGATTTTGAGGCATGGCTGAGACCAGTTGGAGGCAATGCACATGAGGCTTGGTGTGTTATGCAAAACATTATTCAAACTCGGCAAAATGGGAATCAAGGAACTGGAATTCCACATGCGGAGTGAGAAACACAAACCTAACAAGATAACACACCATGAAACGCCAGGTATTTCTCAGTTTTGATGTACCCTTTACTCCGCCATGGGACAAGTCATTTCATGGTGCAACATTTAGCCAAAACTAGTCCATACCCATTGGTAGCTTTGTCACCTTCTACCTATGCCAGTCCTCAATGCCTATGTGCAGTTTCACATAATTTGACCACGTCAGTGAGTAGAAAAAAGTGGGACAGACAGAATGACTGACTGACAGAATGACACACTGACAGTTTCCATGATTATGTACAGCATACCATACCATGACTTAGTCATACCAAAAATTAGGGGAAAAAACAACAACATTGGTCCACAGGGGGAGCCACAGCATTCGGTCGCATTTTAGCCATGTTTAAGCATTTTTCTGTTGTTATAGCGCCACCCAGTTGCCAATTAGAGTTACATTTCTCCAGTCACCTTGAGGCGTCCTGTTCTACATATCTACCAAGTTTAGTAAAAATCGATATGGCAGTTAGGCCTAGATAAGAAATTAGCTCTCTAGCGCCCCCATTTTGTTTGATGGGGTCAATAATGGAGGAGTCCCCTCAGATTATGTGTAGTCATATGCCTACAAAGTTGCATGGTGATCGGTGAAACCCTTGAGATGTTATACACCTTTATGTGATGAGTGTGATGGGTTTCATGCAGATCGGTCAAACTTTCTGGGAAGAGATCGATTTGAAGTGTTTTTTCAAAAAATTCAAAATGGCGGAAAATCTATATAACCAGAAGTTATGGGTTCTTCAGGCAAATTTGTTCCTCATGAGGAGAGGCATCTCTGTGCAAAGTTTCATGTCTCTACGACATACGGGGCATGAGATATGCCCATTCAAAGTTTGCTATTTCAGTTGGTTGCTATAGCGCCCCCTTTGGCCAATTGATGTAATATTGCTTCATTCGCATCCTCCCATGACCCTCTACCACTGTGCCACATTTCACATGGATTGACCAAGTCAGTGAGGAGAAAAACGTGGAACAGACACACACACACAGAGTTTTCGTCATTATATAGTAAGATAAGATTGGATAACCCTGAGGAATTGGTGTCGGTGTCAAAGTTTCAGTTGGTTGTAATCTGCAAGATGCCACTTAATCCTACACACTAGACCTTTAATATGAAACCATTGACTATAGCAGGTTTAATCCACTGAGTCAATAGAATGGCGTATATTGAAAAAAATATCCTTGTGAGGATACCACTCGTAGAAGCTACAGTCTTGCTTATGGGAGAGATCATAATGCTGAGTGTTGGTAGGGGATGGGATACAAACTGTGATCTCTAAAGTCAAAGTCAGACATTTAATACAACCAACCATCAACCCTGACCTGCTCACTTAGAGGTAATCGACAAGTAAAACAGTTTATCGTACAGGGCAACAACAGAAGCATTTACAGAGAAAGGCCGCACCTGGGTCCCTGGTCCTCCTTGCTGTGAGGCGACAGTGGTTTGTCCTTTACTATTACATTCCTTGATGTATTAGCCTTCATGGCCCAAATGTCCATTAATGTCATCCACAGAGCCATCTCCCTTCTTTGAGCTGAATAAAATGAAGCAGGTGAAGGGAATAAGTGTCCTGAATGTGCAGTGGGTAGTTTTTGCTAGAAAACAGAGCACTGGCCAGGATATAAAAGCTTTTAAAAACCCACAAAATGTCAGCACCTGGTGAAGTCGTCATTGAGTCACTGGTATTGATCAACAATTCTGTCAAACCCCTGCAGAGATATTTTCAGTCATTCTGCAGTATGGGGCAGCACAAATCATTTTAATTGCCCCCCTTAACTGTTGAGGTTTAATTTTATTAAAGTGGTGAAAATCATTAAGTGTTTTTGAAAGGAAATGACAGTGTGATACGTCTTTGTGAATGTGTTCTCCTTTTATCCAAGAACATAAAAGTAACTGTTCCAGGGACCAAAGACAGATTCTGACACAATGAGCCCTGCTAATGACTCATAACAACACAGTAACTCCAATAAAGCTAGTAACAAAGAGTTCTTCAGCTGCAGGGCCACGTAAACAAAGGTGGGTCAGATTAGGCTGAACAACAAAGAGCAGCATTTGTCAGGTTTGAAAGAGATCAGACATTTAGTGCTTGATGTGATTTTTTTCATGTTCTTGCAAAAGACAACTAAGTCTGTTCAGCATTCAGTAATTCGAAGGCCAAAAAATGTCCAGACAACAAGGGAAAACAATAAATTTGTCTGAAAAATTTTCTTTTTAATGTGAACAATGTAAATACATGCAGACATGCAAGGTTGGATTGACACTCAGAAAAAATGTCAAGGGTCAGGGACCCTCCAGGAACCTCGAAATTTGGAGGTTCATCATGTGTGAGCTGCTTTTTTTTTCGTACATTTAGAAATGTGCACATTTGTTAGGGAATTTAATGTACGATAATTACTGAGTCATGCTATTATATAATCTTTTGCCCCTGTCTTGTGTAGGGGCCTGTGTCAAAATAAGTGTTGGACAGCATTACAGTAATAATATTACTTTTCCCAGTAGTCGTGTAAGGAATTACTCATTACTAATCCCAGTGGTTATATCAGAGTTACCCTAAAAACAAACAACTTGCTACAACTGTACTTTTGTTGTTGCTCCTCCAACTTATTAGAAATGCAACAATAATACAAACATGACTGTAATCGTCATACATGCACGGCACAAAGCTGCAAGCCAGCTTTGAAGATGGGAATCCCTTTAGCGGCTGCAGTATTCCCATTACTTTGTGTTGTCAGGGGGAAAAAATTACAAAAAAAAACCAGTTAAATTGTGAACCTCAAACCTCGTGAAACACCTACTAGCTAAACAACGTGAAGTTCCTGGAAACACACCCCACTGACGGTGAGCCCTCTGTGGCCCTGGAGGATGGCTGCAGCCTTGCAATGACCTAACAACCAAAACTGGACTTTAATTGTGGACAGCTTCAGGCTGCAAAGAGCTAATGAAGCTTGTGGCTGGATATATTGATGGATGAAATGCTGCCTGTCTCCACAATGACTCTCCATCTTTCAGACAGATTCTTGATGAAATAACGTTCACAGGAAACAGAGGACTCCCAGGTGAGAAATCATTTGCAAACCGTCTCGTCTTACCTGCATCTACCAGGGATCACCCTGACATTCACACAGAGGTGCACATGCTAAGCCTGAATTTAGAGGAATACATAGGACGACAACATTACCAATTTTTGCCAGGTATAATGGAAAAATAATATAATGAGCAGTGTAATGAATTACTGTCCGCAGGAAGTACAAAGTAAGGTTATGCATTACTTTTGAGTCATGGGTAATAAATTAAATTTTTTTGAGTAACGAGCTTGACACTGGTCGAAATCGAGTTTTAAGACCTTTACTTGTAAATTTATTTTGTGCTCACATGATGCATATTCCTAAAAAAAGTTGTTTATTCATACGTAATTTACTAGAAACTACAGTATCTGACAACAGCACTGGTTTATTTTTGCATGTCCAAGGTGGGCTGTGAGCACTGGTATTCATGGGAATTTCAAGGCAACAGGGGTCCGTCACCACATTTATGTGCTAACCTCCCATAATGTTATAGTATTGAAGCATTACACGACTCGTTACTGGGAAAGTAATCATACGTATGATGTCTGTTCTGGCCACCCTGCTTTGCTTATTATGAAAAAAGCAGACAGCGCCGAGGATACTTTGGGAGTTGTTGGTGAAGTCAACGTGACCACTAACTTTCTTGATCACAGCTCCTCTTCCTTTCCCCCTCCTTTTCCAATTCACAGAGAGTATCTTATGCCCTTTTGTCCCCTGCGGCCCTCTGCATAGCTCATTTATGAAGTCTGGAAATATCTGCCAACTCGGCTTTCCCACCAACCTCTCCCTAAAATAGCCATGGAGGCAAGCGTGGAGGGCCCTCACTTCGTTGTGCAGTAACATAACCAGGTCATGTCTGTCCTCTTTAGAAGAAGAACAGGCAATTGAGAACCCAGGGGTGGTTGTCAACAACAAGCCCGGTCAAGTACACGGACGATGTTTGCCGATTGAAAGATGCCCTTTAATGGTGTTCCTGACATTCAAATGAAGAAAAGGCGGAGACGGAGTGAAAATGGCAGCGAAGACAAATGAGGACTGAAGAAAAAACTGGAATTACAGAAACTGTGATGTAGAGAAATAAAAAAAAAAGCAAAAGTAATTTATAGAAAGAGCAGAACAAAGTGAAGTAAGTGTTCCTCTTTGCCACAGGCTGCAGATACCATGAACATTTTGATAATCCCAACTGTACAAGACTTTTTCTTTTTGATTTATTGTGGAATATTATCAGTAAAGTCACAGGGAATTTACTGGTTGTTAGACATTCATCCTTCTAATACTTCTCAGAGTAACCGCCATGTATTCGCAGCTCATTCGGCCCATCTATGGAATTCATAAACTGCTCAATATTCCAGTGCAATTTGAACATCATAATTCAAATTTGCTGCATAGTAATCTGCCTTGAGAGGAAAATAAATCACACTCAGCTTCCTTACAGTAATTCACGGGCCTGTGTGGGTCCTTTATTCATGCCAGTCTGTCACCACACATGAGCATGGCTACACAGCATGAAACTAGAAGTCTAGGGAATGACAGAATGTTGTGTTCCACATCAATAATTACCATCTCCAGTCACTATCACCAGGAAGTGTTCACATTGGATGCCTCTGCATGCATGGCATCACCTAGCTGGCTACTGGCAGCAACCCAGTTAAGGTCATTTTTTGGTTAAGTTGTTTACATGCTGAACCTGTGTTTGAGCTCCTGTGAAACAGATGACAGAGCCTGTGGTCATTCCCTCAGTTTAACAAGACTGCAAGTCAGCTTTTGTAGCAGCTTGGTGAGGCTGTATATAAGCATAGATGTGATTTGAGCTAAATGCACACATCAGCATGCTCCAATGCTCGTCATGACAACTTTAACATGCTTTTTTTAAAAGGGGGGTGGGCATGTTTTAATCTCTACTGGACAGCTGAGGCTGACAGGAAACAGTTATAGGGACAGAGAAAGAGGGGTGTAACATGCAACAAAGGTCTCCAGCTAGAATTGATCCAGGGATGTTGCAGTTGTATGGCATACACTGTAACCATTTGCCAACTGCAGTGCTCCCACAGTTTGAAATTTCGACTAAGTGATGTCTAGAAGAAAAGTGAGAGGACCACACAGGGTACTGTACAATTCATCATAAGGTCAGAATCTCTGTGCCAACTGTTATTCCAATTCATTTAGTAGATGCTGAAATATTTAAATGGACAATTTAAACTTAACCCTATTGGATGGATTGCCATGACATGTGGCACGCATTAAAGGTCCTCAGCGGATGACTGCTTAAGACATTGTTAAACCACTGGTTTGACACTTTTTATACAAAGTCAAGAATTATGGTGATGCTGTCAAAATCAGCTAATCAAATCAAAAGTGGGATAGATGCAAATGAATGTAAACAATTTAACATAATAGACGACAAGTCCATACCCACTGAGTACAGCATACCATACCATGACTTAGTCATACCAAAAATTAGAAAAACAAACAAACATTGGTCCACAGGGGGAGTCACAGTGATCGGTCGCATTTTAGCCATTTTTAAGCATTTTTCTGTTGTTATAGCTCCACCCAGTTTCCAATTAGAGTTAAATTTCTCCAGTCACCTTGAGGCGTCCTGTTCTACATATCTACCAAGTTTACTAAAAGTCGACTTGGCGGTTACGCCTTGATAAGAAATTAGCTCTCTAGCGCCCCCATTTTGTTTGATGGGGTCAATAATGGAGGGGTCCCCTCAGATTATGTGTGGTCATATGCTTACAAAGTTGTGTGGTGATCGGTGAAACCCTTGAGATGTTATACACCTTTATGTGATGAGCCACGCCCTCCGCAATATTCATTGCCTTATAGAAGCTCAGTTTTAGTAAGTTTTCCAACTTTTGCCAAGAGGGAACTTTAGATATTGGTCCCTAGATTATGTTCACCGAGTTTCATGCAGATCGGTCAAACTTCCTAGGAAGAGATCCATTTTAAGTGTTTTTCAAAAAATTCATATCAATCTATCGAAAATCTATATAACCAGAAGTTATGGGTTCTTGAGGCAAATTTGTTCCTCATGAGGAGAGGCATCTATTTGCACAGTTTCATGTCTCTAAGACATACGGGGCATGAGATATGCCCATTCAAAGTTTGCTATTTCAGTTGGTTGCTATAGCGCCCCCCTTTGGCCAATTGGTGTAATATAGCTTCATCATTTGCATCCTCCCATGACCCTCTACCACTGTGCCACATTTAACATGGATTGACCAAGTCAGTGAGGATAAAAACGTGGAACAGACACACAGACAGAGTTTTCGTCATTATATAGTAAGATCGAAGGATTTTTCACTCTAATTGAAAAATATAAAATGAAAAACATCACTCTTAGTAATTCCAACTTGAATCCAATTAGACAGCCCATTACTAACGCTTGCTCAGTGGCACGTTGACCCATCAGCCGGTCTGCATCAGACACCAACACACAGAAGCAACCTGTAGCGGAAGAATGACGCACAGAGTGGCAGGATTTCTTGATGCTCCCGAATAAAGAGGAATAAAGTCTGCATTTGGCAGGTAGTAGGGGAGATGGATGGGTCAAACAAACTTCAGACTTTCACCCGGGAGTCTGCTGTTCTTGTCCAGCGAGGCACCAAAAGTCAATCAAGTTGTTTTAATAGCAACATAGTTTGCCAGCATGTTTAGCATAGTATGCTAGTGACATATGTCATGTGATGTTATTTTAAGTTAGTAACATTGTACTTATTTGAATTCAAACGTTTGCAGGGTTAAAAGTTTGCCTTTAGATGTTATTTAATATATTCTTTTATTACAATATATATATATATATATATAAAAAAGCCATGTTTGCACAGTTAAATGTTATTCAACTACAACAACTACATTCTAAAGTTTAAATCATGAACTCTGGCTTCTTAAGGCTTCAGACATTATCAGGATACTCCCGAACTGGCTGCATTATCAAACTATATGTTGTGATAAATATCTATATTGATCAATATAAAAAAAGAATAAAAAGTGATCATATTTTTTGCCGTATTGTTCAGCCCTAAATCCAGCAGGCCTGCATCGCTCGGCAGGTTAGACCTTATACGTCCTCTACTGAAAGTGAACAAAGCTCATCTAAACAGACCTACTCCCAGAGGATCCTCCCTTTGTCAATAAGATAAGAAGAAATGAGAAACATTTATTCAACAAAATATTGACACAAGTACTTAATTATGAACTCTGCTCACCAAAACAAATGGCATGATTTGAGAGTCTTTTCACACAGCAATTAAAACTCTACCAATATTTGTCGACATAATATGGAATGGAACTTAAACACCAGAGAGTGCAGCCGTAACACCGCTCACAGTTCTTGCAATGTATGACATTCAGTTATATTTGTAAAACAAAGTTATCTGTCTTCATTCTGTCTTCTTAAGCTCTGTAAAGCTGCTTAGACACAAACACTGAAGGGTTTCAAATCTAATGCTAAACAGATCAGATGACTTTAGTGCAGAGTGATGTGGGAGCTCACTTTAAGCAACCGTGTGGGCTGAGAGATGGAAATGCTGCTCGGTTTGTTCTGTCTTAAGGCTACCAAAGCAGATAAAGGCCCCAGGTTCAAAGGGTGGCTGTCGGTTTGTGGTACTATTGTTACATACAAGTTTGGTAATACTGTACTCACCGTTAACTGACAAATCCAACTGAGAAGGGCCTTTACGTGGCCCCATCCCATGAAGGGGTTCTGTATCAGCTTCTAGTTTAATACCTTTAATATCTTTATCTATTGCTTACATGATACACATTCCTAATTAAATTTGCATGTAATCAAATTATCACAAATTAACTTGGGGATAAGGGTTGAAGGGAACTAAATAGGGGCCCCACATCTGACTCTTCACCAGGACCCCCTAGTGGGTTGATCCAGCTGTGGATAGTCTGTCAGCAATATCTGAATGGACTGCCGTGGAATCTGGTGAAGATAATTATGTTCTCCAGAGGATGAATCCTGGTAGACCAATCAGGGGGGGCATCCTGGTTAACCTGCCTTTCTCCTCCATCTCCTAGGTCTGGACCCAGATGCCACCCTATTTGAAATACTACCTATTTGAGCATTTCTATTTTAACTGGCACGACATTGCAGTAGTTGTCTGTTGTGTCAAATCATCTTGCGTGATACCACTCAGCCAATCAAATCTGCGTATTTAGACTTAAGTGAGTGATATACACACAGGACAGAAGAGTCGAGAGACAACAGTTGGAGGAATAAGACAGCCGGAGGATTTCACACGGTGAGCTCTAAAGAGAGAAAAGTAGAAGACGAAAACAGAGCTTTTGGTCAAGAATGGGCAAACTTCGAGGAGGCTTTTACACCTTTCAAACTGTATGGTTTGACTAAAATGAACAATGACAGCAATATAGTCCACGATGAACAACGCTAAAATCAACCTGCGTAGTTGTCAATCCATTGTGACTTTAGAGCGTGTTGCATATATCTTGCAAGTGTACTCTTCTTCAGCATTTTGTTCACCTCCTGAATTTTTCCTGCATTGAAATTCTGACCAATCAAGAGCAAGGCATTTGATCTGGTCCGCTTGTAAATGCTGCCGTAAGAACAGGAACCAACTCTAGGCAATTATGCAACTTTGTAACAAAATTGGTCCCTGATTTGGACCAAAGCAAGAAAACTCTTGGTCTAAAAGCACCCTTACATGTTCAGTCTTCCCACGGGCAGTTCAAAACAAGTATGTCTCATCATATGTTCCGAGACTGTGGCAATTATTTTAAAGTGGTATTGTAAAACACCACTCCAAGTGTTGAAGTAGAAATCTAGTGTTTACTTGCTTTTGACACAGTGCTATGCAGTTTGTACGAGCTGAGGGGCTGCATAGAGAAAAGAAAATAGACCAAACCAGACCTAATCACCCGCTGATGAATCCTGATGACTTTGATTAACCTTATGGCTTTTCATCTAGTGCCACCAACAATTAAGAATGTCTGCTGGTCCAAACATTGAGTTCATGACAGAATACCAAGGACTTGAAACAGTTCATGGCAGTGAAAGTCTTACAAATAAGCAAACCTTTCGTTCCGACAAAAGGATTGGAAAGATGTCATACAAAGGGATTAACATCATAGCCTGGGCCTCGTAAGGGAGGCATAGTTTTCTTGGATGTGGTAGGCTTTACTTTAGACCACAGAACTAATCAAAACACACTGGTCCACAGATGCCAACACACAAGTGTTGAACCCAGAGGTACAAATTTCAGTACCACCAAGATGTCTTACAGTTGACTGCACCAAGATGATAAGTAAGAAGGGACAGATACCATCTTATGCAGTGCCTCTGCAAACCTACATATTCATGCTGAGCACTTGAGTGAACCTCACAGTGTAAAACCATCCTCCAGCAGTCTGTGAGGTCACAGTCAGTGACTTTTGGATTCAGTAAAACATTCCCCTTAGAGGCAAACACAGCCCACCATGATGCAACAGTCTTAAGCAAATTACAACCAGGGGTGAAAGTAGATTGGACTTCTCGTAGTTACTACCACCCCCAACCTTCATTGCTTTATGTTGCTTTCCCCATGAGCTACACGCATCCCTGGACACAGGCATTAAATCTTTTATGGCTTGTATGGTGTGGAAAGAAATAAGAAACACTTGACATCATGTTGACCTACAGCAAATTATTAATTTAAAGGGCATAAGTGCCAAAGAATAATTTGTGAATCCAGACAAAATTTTCAATATCAAATTTATAGCAACTTTTTTTGTTTTAAATTTAAAGAAAATTGACAACAGTTGAACAGTGCTCTAGTGCATGGTCTAAAGTAAATGCAAAGTGTATTTAGGATGTGTCCAGCTCCTTGTCTGCTAGTCAAACGGTGCATATGGGCTCTAAGTCAGAGGCAAAGGGCTATTTAGTTCCCTAAATACTCTTAGGTGGTTTATGGGCATAACATGATCAGAGTGTCCTCCCATTCCCTTTAAAAGCCAGGTGCACCTCCACCTGGCACACTGCTATTTACTTGGTGGATTTGTCAACTTGGAGAAGCGACTGGTTTTCTGCTAAGAGCAATCATGTCACTGCAGCAAATATCATGGGACAGTCCCAGAGGATTCCTGTGACCTGGGAATGCAGCAAAACTAAAAACTCTAGTTATAAACTTGACACAGGAAACAGAACTATTTTTTAACTAATCTGCTACGTTCACATTTTAGAGAATGCAATAATAGTTTCCTCATTAATGATGTATTATTTCACACACCCACAACTCATCTGCTCCTCCCTGTGTGTGTAACAAGTAGATTGTGCATACATTGTGAAACAGCGTACTGTCTGAGCAATGATTCCTTTAAATAACAAGAAGATACTTCACCACTGGCTTTAGACCAGGATTTTGCTGGCCAATGCTGCAACGGCTTTTTGCTGCCTCAAAATAGCAATATGCCAACATTGCGCCTCACCACACCTCATTTTAAGACCTACAAGACTATGGGTGCACAGATGGGCAAGTGCATTTGCTACTTACACAACGTGTAAGCTGGCTGTCTGGAACAAGCAATGACAGTTGCACTGCACTGTGCGCTGCATTACACCAGGTGTAAGAAGTACAACTATTCTCTGTTACAGTGGTTCCCTGGCTTCAATGACATCAGCAGAGCAGATGCAACCGACAGAAAACAGTGACAAATCACTGCAGGCTTGGCTTTCAGAGAGGGGGGTCATAAAGGGATAATGCTTCACAGGGCATTTAAGACTGAGAGTGAATACAGGTGTTGCAGCAACATGAGTATGAGGAAAATAATGTCTTCTTGAATATCTAAGCATGTGAACATGTTCTAGTACTAACCCAAAACACAAATATAACCCGGAACTTGAACATTCTGTGTTTCCTTCAATCAATAACTGATTTAATGCACCACCCAGCATGAAGTTAACAATGTTTGTAACCTGTACATTAGCACCACTCTGGGTCTGGCTCACATGCTCATGGTGGATCTGCCAGCGGTGACTTCTGTTTTCCTTTATAACCTTTCCCCTTACTCATTCTGCTGTTTTGGACAATGATCCCTGAGATTGATTGTCCATATAGCCTCTTTTTTCCTGGCAAAAAAGGACTTAAAAGGTTTTAAAAGACTTTTTTAAAACTGTACTTCTATCTGTAAGTATATTTTTGAGCCAGTAATCTACTTTTTACTTCACTACATTTGCCATTTACCTTCGTTACAACTAGTCTGCTCTAGGGCTGTAAAAAAAAAAATTTCGAAGTTCGAAAAATATTCAAATACATATATATTTTTAATAAGTTCAAACCTAAATTTGATAATTTGAATATCCTTAATAATTAATTAAAACTATCAATAATGTTGTATATCACGGCAAATCCCGTTCGGGCGGAGATGGCTCACGCACAAGCCGGGTCAGAGAGGGACGCACAGAAGGAGGGAGAGGCGCCGAGGGGGGGCCCGCTGCGCCAACACCACCTGTTCGGGGAGACATACAGGAAGAGTGTTGCACCTGCTGCCTCCCTGCCTACCCTTTTTGAAGAAGAGATAAAACGTTACCAGAATGAGACACCACTACGAGCCGACCAGGATCCTCTCTTGTGGTGGAAAACTGCGCACTGCAAACATCAGAACGGGTGTTACGTTCATATTGCGCCAGCAATAAGCAGCTTATTTTTTATGGGTTTTTTTTCGTAAAAAATAAAATATATATTCGAACTCTACTAAATGAATTCAAAAATATTCAAACTCAATTTCATGGTGCTTTTAACAGCCCTACTGCCTACCTTTTTAAAAAATACTCAATCACAGTGTTCCTAATAATGTTGCCAGATCAGCAGTGACATATATTCAATACAGAGGTGACATATATGTGTGTGGATATGTACTTCTTGATTAATACATGACATCAAGCAAAGGCTCGTTTTACACAACAAGGGTTTTTAATGTATGTACCTTAATTGTGTTTGTTGCACCCGCTGCAGTGTCCATAGCTCTGTTTATTTATTGGTAGTTTTGTTTGGTTTTCTTGCCTTTTCCGGTTAATTATTTTCATGCAACACTGAGGAAGACAGTCGTAGGCCTATAATTACAAATGATAATCAAGTGTAAGCACGGGCTGGAAAGTGCCTGCAGAAATTAAAATTATCATTGGTTTGGACTTGAGGGCTCTTGTTAATGATGTTCCACTTATGTAGGGTCAGGGTTAGAGTCAAGGTTAGGTGACATTTAATGCAATTTATTCAAGGTGTTCTTTCATTTAATAGAAGTATCATATATCATCATCACCATCCATATATGTTATTACTTAAGAAACATTTCTTAAAGTAACACTACTTTTACTTGACTTCTAGTATTCTTTCCAACTCTGTTAGATGGTCATTTGAGGTTGAACAGATTTGGTAATGCCTACATGGAAGATGAACAAGATGCCCCCTAAGCTATCATACACAGTTAAGACAATACTCTACAATAGTTCCAGTTATCTGAAGCAGATCAGATTTATTATTATACAAAGCTGCCAAATTTTGGTCTGTCTGTTCATGGTGGCTGGTACCTTTAGGCAGACTCACTGCTCACTCCGGGATGCCTGTTACATCTTTTGTCTGCTGATGAAAACAACTTCATATTTAATGTGCGTGATACTGGTACTTTAACTGTCAGACACTGTGGTGTACACACAGATTAATAATGGATGCCAAGAGTATAGTTAGGTTTGGATCCCTCTCCTCTCATGCAGCGTGCATATGTGCATTTGTTTATGAACTATGTGATGAGTTGCTCTGTCACAGTATTCCTGGAAAAGCAACATATCTTACCATATATTATTCTTTTTATAAATGAGGAACAAAATACAACATTTTTCCATGTCTGAACCCCAAAAGAGCAGCATAAAACTGCACCGTTTTTTTTTTTTTTGCTTCTTGTTTCTTTGAATAAATAATTAAAGCAGCTCTGAATCAATGTGTTCTCTGAAGCAGAGACGGATTCTAAATAAACCTTAAGTACTTTTTATATTGTTGAAATCTGGTGATAAATTCAACAATTGTTGCAAACATCCCCATCCCCAGCTATGTCAGTTGATCATTTGCATTTTCATGTATTTTTTGTCATTTCTATTGTCACTGGCTTGCTTGTCTCTTGTTTCATCAGATATATTTAATCATACCTTCACAATGACAACTTGAAGTTAGAAATTCCTAGTTTCTCTGATTTTTTTTCTCTGCATACAAAAGTGTCAATGCAAAATCCATGTTTGATGCTACTTTTATAAAATATAAAGGCATCGAACCTGGCAGCAGTGTGATCCATCTCAGCAAAGTAAATTAATTTGATTATTTACCACAGCTGTCAGCTTCAATAAGGTGCATGTCTGGTTTAAATGTCAAGCTCATTTACAGAATGTGTGCATCAGCGATATCATACCCACCAGCAGCTCTAATCCTTGTCTCCCCCGAATTATACATACAGTTGACAGCAGTGTGGGCAGCAGGTTAATGTCTGGCACATTAATTTGTTTAATTCTACATGGTTGGATGAGAGTGGCATGCAAAGACCAACCAAACAAAGGCATATTTTCCACATTTGATAACAAATCATCGACCCGCATGTGTGTAAACCTCTTTCCTGGGATGCACAAAGAAATCGACAAATTTAAATGTCCATGAAAGGCTTACGGACCAGCTATATGACTCACGTAGGCAGGTAGATTAGGATTATCTTGTTCAAAGAAACAACCAGGCATCAATGACTAAGTGGCCAAACATTTTGAATACCAAACAACATTAGCATTCATTTGCAAATGTGTTTTTGGCCACCTGATAAATTTAAGCCCAATATTCTCTCTCTTTTTAGCTCTGTTTTTGGACACCACCAACTCCTGGGGGAAAGATCTGTCTCTTTAGATGTTAAATGCTGCTCTGTACTCACCAGCTAATTACTAACATTGACCGTGTGCCATTTGGTGCTGGGCAGGTATAAGAGCTTTTTTTTAACCTAAAAAAAGATACCTGTGAGGCTAATGAGAGTGGTGAGACTGAACCAAAGCAGTAAAATTGGCAGCCTTTAAACCAAAACAATGAGGTGAGCGATAGTAAAACACTCTGTAGAGCTGCAGAGTGGAGTGATAATTGCAGGCCTGTCTCTTCAAGTGACACCTGTCACATACACAAAGACTTTTTGTCGAATGTTAACATAAAAATATTTATAATAGCAGCTTTAATCCTGATTATATAATTAAACTACTATTCACAAAGTCAAAAATGATCAGTACATGCTCAAACATGCTAATTATGTGCACATTAGAAAGCTAACAAGAGAGCCAAAGTCCTGACGTGGATCGCCTCTGTTTCACAAGCTTCTGTAACTAAATGTAATGCTTTTCTTTTTTTGTAAAAACATTGAACAAGTTCCTGGGGTGTCCATATTCTAAGACAAATATGCTCTAATACAGTGCTCGCTTTTAGAAAGAGAAACCCTCGTGAGCTAAAGGGATACTTTGCCGATTTTAACCAGCTTTGTATCATCGCAGTGTGGGTAGTATGTGTAAATGAACACTGGTAAACTTCCCTCTATCTTACCAGGGCCCAGGCCTCCCCGCTTCTCTCTCAGGTTTTGTGACATCCGGCGGATTTTCACCTGTTCTAGGGTGGCTACTCAAACTATAGATAGTACTTCCTTATTTTTGTATGCCCACCACCATGGACACAAAGTGGACAGAGAGAGAGAAATCAGACCAGTCTCCAATCAAAGTATCAAACTAGGCAGCGCTGATCAAATATAAACAAATGCTGTGTCTCAAATCGTGTACTTCTGTACTTACACTTACTATTTGAGTGCATGACTGCGTTCACACTGAGAAGTATGGAAAAATGCAGTGCACTATGAGTACCTCAATGGTCGCCCACTATGCCAATGAGTACATAGTGCACACAGTATACTACATAGAAGTGTGGAGACACTATGTCTTCAGAAACATTTTGTTTCTCTGGTCATGTGGCATCAATTTGTATGTGTAGGACACAGAAGGAAGCAAATACTTGTATGTAAGCATTTGCATCCTTCTACTGCATAGATGGCTCAAATGTATTGAAAGACCATCTTTCCAACAGTGAAATACTTCTGTAACAAAGTTAAACTTTTGTTTTGTGAGGTCAAACAAACTACAACTCCTATGGAAATTTGCCAGTACAGCAGTGAGAGTACTTCTATCAGTGTAACTTGGTTTTGTCCTTGTCTATAATATACAACACTCTCTACTAAAGACAGCTTTAATCTTTTTAGCTGTAGTCTCTACTGTCCAAAAACAGACAGTCGTTTTAAAAAAAGACATTCTGACTTCAGGAACAGAACCTAGCAGTCCCCGTGCTAAAATCCTGAAGCCAGTTTAATACCAGCCAGTGGAGCAACAGTGCTGGTTCAAAATTATGAAAATAGTTTTTGTTCAGTTAATGTGGACTGACCCTTTACCATAACGACCATATGTTATTATTCTTTCACTGTATGTGTAGGATTGTGCCTTTTGGCATTGAGTAGATTGGATTTGTTGCATTTCACATTGTGACCTAGAGAATAAGAGGGCATTGGTAAGCCTTGTTTTCAGTAGGAGTTGATGCCAAATGCATTTTGTATAATCCCACACAAATAGGGGTATATTTTCCTGGATGCATTCCTGCAGAGGCCTCATTGTTGGCAGATCTGAAGACCTCTGGATGGTGCTTAAGGGAAAGTGGTGGTGGCGGCGGTGTTGCTGTGTTTCTTGTTTTGTACATGGCTTATCAAAGTGGTGCACAGTGAACAGTTGCTGAACTGAGATTAGTTGACGAGGATAGTTTTGCTGAATGCAGTTGCAGATCACTCTCTGATCAGGTTTTCAGGGATCATGCGATATGTTGCTCATGCAGAGAGAGTGTGTGAGAAAGCTGACAATCATCCATCACCCCATCCTCCCTTTGTGGTCACAGCGGGCAGTTGAGACAGGGCTGCAAAGACACATTATATTTTGTTTCCTAAATTGCTAAAAGAGTGATCTTTCCAAAAAAAAAACTAGGCAGAGAAAAGTAAACATCACCCTTTGAGAAATCTCTATTGTTACAAAGATCATTAGGATTACTTAATGGCTAATGTCGCTTTCGCTAATGGAGTGAATTCAAATGAAGGCAAACTTTGTAATTGATAATTGATTGTGTGGTCATTAGGTGGGATGTAACAAAGGATGTGTCTCCAGCATGCAACTCTAGATGCTATTATTGAGCACATACTGTCGGTCCCACGAGGGCCCACCACACTGACAGCTCATTTAAATAGCCCACCCCAACCCAAACCACTTGATGAACTCTTTATGTGTACCTGGACGCTCGCTTCCTTTTAGTGCCATTAAGCGCCCCAGTCTTGCACACGAGTAACAAGAGTCAGTGTCGCAGCGAGAACCCCAGCAGCCTCGTCTCGCTGCAAAGGCGCGGCTTCTTCCGCAGACTGCTGCCATTGATAATTGGACTTAAGGTTCCCTCCTATTATGTGCTTGTCGAACAGCAATCTAACACTTTGCCATCTGTTTGTGTTAGTGTTAATCATATCTATTCTCCTACGTTATTGTTCCAGATGGCTTCTATAATTGCATTGTTTCTTCTGCAGATGTTTTATGGTGCGCTTTCGGAGCACAGCCAGCTCTGGGTTGATAAAGCGCTGGAACGGTTAATGGGAAAATAACCGTTTTCACAGTCAGGTTCCAAGTTTTTGTCACTAGTCACACAAACAGTGTAATTGCCACTAATGGGCCAGGGTAACCATCGGATGACTGGGGGCCATATTAGCATAGTTCCACAAAACGGAGGAGGAATCCAAATTTAGACTGTGGCAGTGGCTGGATCCACCACGGTGTGAAAAAAAATGAATCTCTTGGCACTCAGAATGTAGAAAGAGCTCCAAATGTACATTATGCAGAGACTTCTCATTATTTTCTATGGAGGGAGAAAGCATATACTACGGCAGCAGCGATAGCAGCTGGAACAATAGCAGCAGGAGTTTCAGTTCCAGGGATTAAGTTCTTGTAGAGGTTCTCTTGCTGCTCTATTTGTTTTACAATATATCAAGCGGCTGGAAATATCCAGAGCATACTAAATGAAACCGCTTCACTCTTATGAAAGCAGTAGCTCCCCGATAGTTGCCATACTTTGCAACACATTTGCCATTAATTTGAAGAGTCACATAACCTTTAAGGCTTATGAGTAAAAGACGAGACAGTGGCTGTATAGACTGCCTCCGCCTTGAGATGCTGAACCGCAGCCTATTTTCCCTAATCGCCTGTGTGAGCACAACACCGCTGATTCAATCTGAATTTGACAAATGTTGCTGACTAGAGGAGGACAGCTCTGGCATCCTACATGGCAATTTTGAAAACGGCCTCATTTTCCTGCGCCATTGTCTGCATGGCAATAGTGTCAGCGATGAACTGGAATCACATTATCCTGCAGATACCTGGGCATCAGCTGCGCCGTTTGAGACGCCGCCGTGGGGAAATGAGGGTCACCGAGACTCCCCCAGCCTCTGATTCATCTACTCAGACGAGGCAAAGGTCAGATCATGATTCCAACTCATCAGCTGAGCTCACCCAACCAGCCAATCAGTGGGGAAATTATTTTAGGAAAAGGTGGGAAACAGGTGTAGCACGTTATGGAGAATATCAATTACCGTATTTGAAATCTAGAGTGCAGATCACACCATCGTTATTCCTCATTCATCACCAACAACAATTAATTCTGTTTGTTGTGTAAATCCTCACACTGATGTCAAGTGTTCTTTTAGGGATGAGAATCGCTGTGAATCAGTATTACTGCCAGCAAGAAATGTCTCCACATCCTCGCTTTTCAGGGGCCAAGCTATCTCCACTAAAAGTTTGAATTCAGCACATTTCTCACTGCTCATTATTTAATGACAACGGAATTGTAGCCATTGTTGTCCCATTCAAATAGCAGGCGGTGACAAAAGAACGTGGCAATACAATGCTAATCTTACAGTGAAAAAGCGCAGCAGACCATCTCGTGTTAGGAATCTCATTTCCTTTGTGCTCTCTGAATCACCTCCTGAATCTATTTAATTAAATCATGTATAATTCAGAACCTTATAGCCCCACGTGTTTGCTCGATGCACAACTGCTGTAGGTGACATTACACTACATACAAAGGCAAGTGTTAATGCCCCTGTGTTAGACACTGCTTCCCTTACATTACTAATGAAGCTGCGAATGTGTGAGGCGTGAGTGACGCTGACAGACTGCATCAGGGTGGAAGTTAGTGCCTGGACCTCGGCTGTCGTAAGCTGTCCACTCCTGTGTACACACAGACATTAATAAGGCTGCCTACAATATGCAGGGAGCAAAACACACAAATATTATCTCCACCTACATGTGAACACACCAGTCCATTCTTCCCCTGCAGAGGAAGCGGTCTGCTCCAGCCCCTCATGCTGAGGTTTCAGACCTTATCGCACAACGTGGCAGAATCTTCTGCAGGCAAAAGAAGGCTGTGAATAATAGCAACGAGTAGCTTACATGAGATACAGTGAAACATGGGGTGATCAGAGTGGGCTGGAGAAGGACAGTAAAATGAAGCGCCGCAATGAGGAGCTGAATGTCTGCAACGGTTCAAGGCACACGAAACGGAAAATAACTAATCATTGGCATCATAATAGCCCCCCAGAAAGGCTGTTTTGTCTCCATTTGGAGCGAAGCAGGCGATTTAGGGAAGATTTAAAACTCATGCAATGTGCTGTATTATCTATAAGTTACCGCGTGCAAATACAGGACAGAAGAGCAGGGAGGGAATCCAAGGACTGAACATAACATGTTGCCTCTATTTAAATTTTGGAGGCCAGGCTGCTCTAATTTGTTATATATGCCAGTGTGATTAGAGACAATCATTTGGGAAACATATTTCAGCTTCTGTATGTGCTCATGTTTTTGTAGCTTCTCCCTGAAAAAAATCAAGATTTATTTATTTATTTAGTTTTATTTTTTTTTACCTCAGTGTGTATTTTTTACTGAATCAGCATTTTGGTTTCAGCAGCTCAATGACCTGCTGTATTTGCCTTTTTCCACCGATCAGATGAAAGAGTGAAACATGCTTACGGTACCGCTTTTAAATCACTTTATCGTACACTACTTTTAGAAATGCCAATACAATTGTTGTCAAAGTAATGTTGTTACATGCTGTTTGGCCTGGAAACAAGTGAGAACAAACTAGCGAAGGGGACTAAATTGAAACGTGTACTGTGCTGTGAGATTTGTTACTATTTCTGTTGCTGCTGCTGCTGCTGCTCAGTGACGGTCCAGGAGGTCAACTTGGGGTCACTTCCTTTTTATTCATTGCATTAAGACGGTGTCGTGTCAAGGTCAATGCAATATTGGCAATTTTACAACTACTGGCCACAACGTTTGCCATAAATTTCTTGAAGGTGAATGTGCTCACTCTTATTTGATGAGTTATTGATATAAATTTGTGGTGTCCATTTTGGATCAGCAGTAAGCCATTATATGATGAAAATGACATCCATGTCTAAGGGACATCCTACAATGAAATTAAACTGTCTTCTAGTGATGATGGATCAAGATAAACACTTTCCATAACATAGTCTACAGACAGATTTGCTTGATTGGACCAATAAGTCATTGTAAATGTTATAAATGACAGGCTCGTCAGTGTGCTGTATGAGCCTCTGGAAGAACTATGTTTTTTTATTATTAGTATTTCACATTTAAATGTGCTGTTTTTCTTCACTGCATTGATTGTTGCTAAGCAGCTAAAGTAGTTCAGGTTCAGATTATTGTAAAAAAAAAAAAAAGGCAGATAAATTCATGAGTTGTTGACTCACCATTCATTTGTGCAACGGCAATCAGATTAGCACTGACAAGGCGGGAGAGGCCAAGTGTTTAATGACAGAATATGGATTTTTTGCAAAATGAGTTCACGTAAATCTGTAGATTCTGTCAATGGGCTTTTATGTCCTAACTGTGAGAACAATTCCTGTATCAGCTAAAAGCGTTTCGAGGAAGAACCAGCTTTGTACTCTGAACAGCTAAGGAGGCTTTTGTTCACATACTGAGAGCCTTTGTATCTTGCATGAGGGAGTGTTTTGTATGTAACACTGAAATGGTTCTGCTGTTGAGGGCACAATCGCATGAATGAGAAGCAAACACTACAATGGCTTGTTTCCACTTCATCATATTTGCAGTATTTCTCACAGTCAAACCCTAAACCTCCGTGTCGTCTTATGCAGTTATTGTCTTCATAACAATGTCTGTCCAGCAAGCGTTTGTTCAACCCTTCCCCTGTGGCGCTTCCTAGGTTGGATGTCATGTCTTAAATGCTTATTCATATAGAAAGAGACAGCGATACATGGAGAATCTGAGGGGGTGAAGTGTTGGCAGGTTTCTAAATTACATTATTAGCAGCGAGATCATTAGCATACACAAACATGGAGCCTTATTATAAGGCAGCTGGACCACTCAAATAAGTGTGAGGCTTGGTCTGACCTCATTAGTGGGAGCATATGGGAGGCAGACCTGCGTATCAGTGTAGTTATCCAAGTTTCAGTGTGAATTGCCCAGCGTGATCTCCACTCTACAGTATATGGGCTCAATCTAATGAATATGCATTACCCAAAAAAGGCTGGAAGTGTATTTTATTTGACTCATCCACTTTGTTTAGCACTTCTCTAATCTGCAGTAATAGCCCAGCGATGCAGGGCTTTTCGTCATATGATGTCTGGATGCTCTGTGTTAGATACTACTTCATGTTGTTTGGGATTTTGGCGATGCAGAATTTTAAAGCTTAATTGATTTTTTGGGCCAACTAGAGGGCAGGGAGCAAGCTTGAAACACAACCCCTGATGAATTATCACCTTATAAATTTGTTTAGGTGCAAAAAAAAATCGAAATGGCGCAAAATCAACATTCATTTGGGGTTTTGTTAGCCAAATGTAAGAACATGTTTACATGCTCTAATGTTAAAAAAAAGTACTGTCTCTGGGCCCCAGGGCAAGCAATTGTGACGGGCCCTAGTGTTCACTAGTTACTAGTTTTAAGGCGCCCACACACTCTACCGCCAACTGTTAATAAAAGAGACAAAGGAATCTAATTTAGCGAGCTTTGCTACTTTTTCCTCCTGTTCATTTCTTTCTTTTCCTTTCTTACTGCCGCTTCTCTGTTTAAAAGGCATGAATGCTCGCTGGACTTGTAAATGTCAACAGATTTTGCACCTTAACTAGCTGCTGCGCATACATACCTCTATATGACAAATTTAATTCAACAATTTTTATATATTCTTTTTTATCTCGCGGAGATGGGTTTGCATTTTTAAGAGCATAGCCTACAGCAAATGGCTCCATTTTTAATTTTATGTGAATAGTTGATACTCTGAACACAGGTGTAGTTCCACGGTGGCAATCTGAATCATTTGCAAGGGCCCTACCCCACCACTCCACGGCATTCACCCTCTGTCTGAAACGCTCTCTTTAAGAGTAGTGCATCATAACTGTTCATTTTTTAAAATTTAAATTGTAACCAAGATGTATCAGTTCAACCTAATGAACTGTATTGAAAGAGCTTATCATTACCATAATATGAGAGTGCATGTTTCACATGGCCTTCTCTTTCTCTTTCAAGCACTGGGCTTTAATTTACCAACAGGAATTAACACGCTTTGATAATTAGGGTTGCACTCTGGCTCAACTGTTTAGAGGAAATGTCTTAATCCGACTGCATCATGTAATTGGTTTGATTATGACAGTCAGACATTTGAATTCATACACATTAGGCTCAAGCAGAGACCTCCAGGGCTGAAAAATGTATATGCCAATGCATGTTACAAAAACCTGCAGTTCCTCAAATGGTCACTTGAGGCCGGCTCCAGAAGAGGGTCAGCTCCTATATAGTCACACATGTTAAAATGCCCAACTTTGCAGCAGAAATACACGTTTGCAGCATGGTGCAAAAAATGTTTTTGGTCTCTCGATAGTTTCCTGTTAACGACAACTGTTAACTGAAAGCTTAAAGTTATGTATGTATGTTTAGTATGTCGTCAAAAATTGCGAAAAAAATTTCATAGTTTAGTATGTTGTCAAAAATCGCGAAAAAATATCGTAGTTTAGTTTTTCATCAAAAATCAGGAAAAAAAAGTCATAATATTGTAGGACATCAAAAATCAAGAAAAGGTCATAGTATGGTATGTCGTCAAAATTCACGAAAAAACGTCATAGTTGAGTATGTTGTCAAAAATCGCGGAAAAACATTGTAGTTTAGTTTTTCATCAAAAATCAAGAAAAAGGTCATAGTATGGTATGTCGTCAAAATTCAAGAAAAAAACTCCATAGTTTTCGTCAAAAATCTCTAGTAGCTGGCTCCTCCACATGTAATTGACATAATTTGAGTAAATGTATTTACATAAATCTTTGTTCCAGTTTCAGCTGTGCTCCAGTGCCGTCACTGTGTTGACAATATGGTTCTGGTTCTGTCTGTTCACATCAGAGAAATAAAAAGCAAAAAAAACAAACAAAACATGATGCCAAAAGATGATAAAAAAGATCGTCATGGCCTCACCTACAAAGAAACAGCACAAAGACCCTTTAAAAAATCAGATGATATATGTCTCTGCCTGGTAAGATCACTACATAATTAAAGTGGAAAAATAGCTACTGTCACACTCTGTGTCCAGTCCTAACTGTAATTCCAGTCCCATCCCATGGGACGCTGTTAGTCGGCCGTATTACTGTCAGCTTATCTCTGACAGGAACCAAGAGAATGACATACAGGGAAAAAGCTTTAGAGTAAAGGCAGGTCATTTGGGAAGCAAAATGGAACTCCCATTACTACCTGCAGTGCTAAACTGGCAGACATTTCCAGAGCGATCATTGCCGGGGTGCATATCCTGCAGAATATGGCACGAGGTGCTTCGATGTCAGAGATTTCGCAGAAGGGCTTTGATGATGCCCAGGGCTGCAGTGCTGTCAAGAACCCCAGGGGAGCCAGACGGAGGTGGGATGCTTTTCGAAAGGTCGAAAATTGCAGGGGAACTGCTACCTAAAATTCATCTGGTAGAGAGTGAGGCAGGGTGGAGCACAGAGCATTGCTCCACCTTGAATACATTTTCAAGGCTAACGCTGGCTTTAATGCATTTTTATAGAAAAAGTGATTCTGCAAGGATTGGAGCTTGACTTTGTAATGGAGAAAACTAAAATCCAGATTAGTTTATAAAAGATAGGGATCATAAGAGTCTAAGATTAGATGAATTAAAGGAACAGTGTGTAAGCTTGAGGGGAAATGTAGTGGTATCTAGCAGTGAGGATTCCAGATTGTAACCAGCTAATGCTTCGATCAGCTATAATTATTTTGCTGTTCTTTGTTTTTATCAGGGTCTGAATTATCCCCTCCTCTCCAAAACAAGCAGACTAGGTGATTTAAACCAATAGAAACACAGAATAAAGCAGCTTCACCTCACAAATCAGTGTTTCTCCAACACTGTCAGAGCACTTGCTAATGTGTGCTCACCCTTTTGCTCTGATAACCTACTATATGTTCACCTTTTTCTCTGATCCAGATGTTCAGGAGGTTTTTACCAGGGCCCAAATTATCCACAGAGGTCTCTCCCTCTCCGAAGAAAAAGCAAACCTGGCGATTTGAACTGGTAAAAATGCTGAATACAGCAGTTTCATGCAGCAAATCAGTGTCTCTCTGACGCAGTTCGGCTCATCGCAGACAGGTCGCTAGTCCAGCACCTGCTAATGTATGCTCACCTCTTTGCCCCGATAACTTAAGATCCAGATGAACAGGAGGTTTTTACCGGCTAAATTATTCACAGCGGTCTCTTCCTCTGCAAAACAAACAGAACAGGTGATTTTCACTTGCAGAGCCACTTATCCTGTTAGAGGTTATGGGGGAGCTGGAGCCTATCCCAGCTGACACTGGGCAAGAGGCAGGGTACACCCTGGACAGGTCGCCAGACTATCACAGGGCTGACACATAGACAGACAACCACTCATGCACACATTCACACCTACGGACAATTTGGAGCCACCAGTCAACCTGTATGTCTTTGGACTGTGGGAGGAAACCGGAGCACCTGAAGAAAAGATCCTCCACCCTGGGTTTGAACCAGGAACCATCTTGCTGTGAGGCGACAATGCTAACCACTGCCCCACTGTGCCCACTGAGCGGGTGGCACCTGGTGATTTCAACCGGTAAAAATACAGAATACAGCAGTTACATGTTGACAAAAATCTGCCAATCCCTTTTAGTGGGATTCCTAAATACAGTGGCTGACACGACAATGCGAAAACGCGAATGGCTAGAGCCAGACTTTTCTTAGCCACTGTGGAAACATGGCGGTGCAACATGGCGATCTCCACAGGCAAGGACTTGCTCCCTGTATAGACATAAACAGCTCATTCTAGCGTAACCAAAACACAATGATTATTATTTTCAGGTGATGACAAACTAATAAAAACATACATTCTGTTTCTGCCTAAGTCCTGCGCACTGGACCTTTAAATTCACACTGTAACAGGTGTATTGCTCCATATCCCTTAATATCCCTGACTCACTCCCTTACTTCCACTCACCTCTTTGTTGACACACACCATAGCTCATATGTTGAACTAATCATTTCCAAGGCCGTGATTTATAGGCCCCTTTTGCTAATAAAGACTGAGTAACAAGCTGTCAATGAGAGCTCAAGGTTATTTATGTCCCCTGTTTCAGCAACGTTTCCTCTTCACCGGGACAATAAGACCATCTCGCCAATGATATTTAAATCCCCGAAGCATGGATGGCTCGCAGTAGGTGCAACATGACAGGCATTTGTTTGCTGAGATAAGGATGATTAATTCTCATCTTAAAATCACCATTAAAAGGGATTTCCATATAAAGAAGGGACACGTTTAGGAAAGTGGTCTCGAAGGCACTATTATTGCCACTGAAGTCTGCGATAATTACCTTGTAGTGAAATAAGAGTAAATAAGAGTAAATGGAACATTAGTGTAGAAGTTATCATATTTGTTGCTCTCCGCGGTCAGACTCCTGTTTCCTATCGCAGCAGCAGTCTCACCTTTAATGTGGGAACAAAGCACGCGCTACAGGAATCAATGCACTTGTCATTCACAACTATGGTCAGATCAGCAGAAAGGTCACGAAGCCCCAAAACGTCGATTCCCCATATAAAGTATGCAGCCACCCCTCCTCACAGCAAGCCTGCGAACATCACACCATCCTCTCCAAAGTTTCCTTCGATGGATCCAGAATGTGTCACTTCACCTGTGTTGTTTTTGGCTTGGTATTCATTACTTGTCATCTTTATGATTCTGTCGCTTAATAATAAAAAAGGTTGCTGTGGAAACGCCACCAAACTGTTTCGTGCCATTTAACAGCATATGAGATTTATTAGCATAATGAACCCTAAATGGCATGAATTCATTATTAGCATTCATCTTTCATTAAGTTATGGCTACGCTAAATGAACTAGCTAGGGGCAGCTGAGAATTCTCAACCAGACCCGCATTGTATTATTGTAATTAAATGCATTTCCATAAGACACGGCGCTCGTTTCGTCATGATTGTAAGAAATTAATCATGGGTTATATTAATAGCCATGCAGCAGGGGTCAAAGCATCTCTGCAGGGTTTTAAGGGAAATGTTTCTCAGTTGAGAAAACACCAGAAAAAGATACAACTGTTGTAAGGGCTGCTGCAGCTCTCCCTGCTTGTGTACTCTCGTGTATCTCCCTCCACACCACGGGAGACGTCATGCAAATATAGCAAGGCCAGACTAATGCATCATGAAATACACTCTAATGCCTCAGTGCTCATGCTGTCAAGAACGTGCCGCACTGAAATCTACATCTTTTTCCTCCTATAGATTATAATTGTTGAAGACTTCCTTGGTGGCCATTATTCATCCATAAGATAAACATGAGACTGGTGCAATCAAAGATAACAGTAAAAAGATTTAGATCTGACTCAGTCGGTGGGCAGATAAAGGAGAGCGCTTGCAGCTCGTAGACTTCCTGCTCTGAATTCAATTATATTCATGTGTGCGTGTGTGTGTGTGTGTGTGTGTGTGTGTGTGTGTGTGTGAGTGTGTGTGTATGAGTGAATGTTTTAGGGTGGTTCAAGGGAGAACTTGGGACAAATGAAAAACATGGTGGAGAGGGGGAGGAGGGAGGAAACATGACTGGAGGCCTCAGGACAGGAGAGAACAGCAGCATGTAAAGTTGCTACATCATCTAATTCCTAAAGGTCATGTTGGAGTCAGTGAGAGTTAGTGTGCACTGTCTCCACCACTGCAGAGAGAGCTTGCAAGTGCTGAATCATCCCTCACAACAAATCAAACATCACATCTGTCCATGATAACTGCAGTATTAATTGTAAGGATCACAGCCTGTTTCCAGTACAACAAATTGTAGCCATTTCATTTTTCCTTTTATTTTATTTTATTTTATTTTATTCATTTCATTCTATTTTATTTTATTTTATTTTATTTTATTTTATTTCATTTTGTAGTTTTATTTTATTTATTTTATTCATTTCATTTCATTCTATTTTATTTTATTTTATTTTATTTATTTTATTCATTTCATTCTATTTGATTTTATTTTATCTTATTTTATTTCATTTTGTAGTTTTATTTTTTTTAGTATTATTTTTTATTTTATTTCAATTTGTATTTTTATTTTATTTTATTTCATTTCACATTTTTTATTTTATCATATTTTGTTTTGTTTATTTTATTTTGTTTTTTGTTTTTTTGTTTTTTATTTCATTTTATATCTTTATTTTATCGTATTTTGTTTCATTTACTTTATTTTATTTCATATTTTTATTTGATTTTTTTATGTTTTTGGAGTTATCACATCAATATATTGACATGATGCATGATAGAAATGTGAGGGGTCTTTGGTAATACGACAGCGTAGCTATGTTATCATCCAAGAGGGGTATTGATGCCACGAGTGTTACAGAATTATCCCCCTCATGGAGTCCAGACACTAGTGGTGGTGGTGATGAAGAGATGAAGAGGGTGGGCTTTAGGTCTGAACAGATGAGATGTGAATGAGGTGGAGGAGGGTCACATCGACAGCTGCAGAAAAGTGAACCGTTTCAAAATTTGACAGCAACAGTATGATTGGCTCAGGGAGATCACGCTACAATCTGACTGGTTTAACTGAAAGAGAGAATGCCTGTAGTCAGCTGATAGAGTAGATGAGAGAAAGAGACAGAGAGAGTGTATGAATGAGAGCATAACTGAATTTTTGCTGAGTTTTATTGTGACAAATTAGCAAAGATTGTCTGTAAAGAAGGTACTAAAATTCCTTATGTGCTAAGAAAAAACCCTCTAATCTCTTCAAAGTATAAGTTTTGAGCTCAATACAAAATGTAATTATGCTTTTTGAGGGTGAATTATTATATAGTTCTGGAGGAGCTTTGTGAGACTAGTGAGACTAAGCTGGTTTTAAAAGAAGAAATACCTCCTACCAAGAGGAAAAACGAATTACTCCTTCTTTCCAAAGGTACATTGTCTTGCTGTAGGTGTGAGAAAGAAACCAAATAGCATTAAAGTGATGTCATCAGGGTTATCTTGGAGATCTAAAATTTATATTAAAGAATATGCTTTTATTAAGTCTGCAGCCACGGAGCTGAGCTGTGAACAAGTGGCAATCTCCAGGGCTGAAAAATGAGAGCATTGCAGAGGTGCCAGAAACTGCAGTTTTTAAACAGCCACCTGAGGCTGGCTCCAGAGGTGAGTCAATCTCCATAGACACCATAGTTAAACATGTCCAGCAGAAATAAACATGTTTACAGCCTGGTATAAAAAACAGTTTTGGTTTGGCTTTAAGCGAATGTCTTCCTTTGCGACACGTGGATTTTTATGTAACTCACCCAATTTAACGTTATTAAGGCTTTAATTTAATTTTTAATTTCATATACTTTATTAATCCCCCTGAGGGGAAATTCAACTTTTTTCACTCCGTTGTCATTAACACACAGGTCCGAAATACACACACATGCACAAACAGGACCTATACATGCACAAAGTGGAGAGATGTCAGAGTGAGGGGGCTGTCTTGGTCAGGCTTGGGGTTCAATGCCTTGCTCAAGGGCACCCCGGCAGTGCCCAGGAGTTGGATAGCAACAGCCGAAATGCTGAAGGATTCAAAAAAGGAGGCCACAAAGCAATGGGTGAGGCTGGACTTACTCTCTGGCTATGAAACAATTCTGACAGCGTGGCAACACCGGGTATTGCAACTTCACGCTACCAAAAAATAAATGAATAAAAATTTCCATGTACAATCGTTGGAAAAGTAGCATCTGTAAAATGTCTTTCAGAGTGTCCCAAACCCTGCAAAAGGTTTCTTCTTGTTATCAGAATTTCATCCATTTGATCCAATAACATTTGGAAAGTCCAGAAGAGTTGTGTGATTAGTTTAACCAATCCATGTGTGCAAACAGGAAGTCAGCTGGCTAAGCCAAGGAAAGTCAGATTTGAGTGTTCTCAGCTGGTTCAGCAGGAGAGGGACTGCAGTGTGCATGCTATGTGGGCCCAAAACATAAGGCAGGAGGAAGCTCATGGAAGCTCATGGAAGCTATTACAGTAAGCCAAGGATGTTTAGTTTGAAAGCCATGGTAGTTTAAAAGATGTGGGGGTCTAACAGGCAGGTGCGGTTTACTGGGAAGACGCCATTGGTGGCATTGTGTTTTGATTTCATGATTTCCTTATCTCAATATGTCTCTTGTTATGTGCTACTTTATGGAATACTAAATATCTAAATGTTGTTTATTAGCCTATATGAACACAGTTCAGGAGGGATTACAACATTTTGACTTACAAGATTACAAAATAATCATAAAATTAACATTTTCTAAATGTTTGCAACCAGGTTGTCCATAAAATATCATTTGCTCGAACTGAATGTTTCTTCACGTGAATCGACATGGATAGTAAACATTTGGATTGCTGAACATGTTTGTCGACTTCATGGTGAAACAACAGATGAAAAGCTTGGCTATGACTGCAAAAACAACAGGTGTGAGTGAGGAAATTGTCCAATTAACAGTCTGTCTAATATAACAGTGCACTATTAGCACTATTAACCATATGATCACAAATCCACATGTATGACCTGAGGAAAGAGCATGTTTTGTGCTGCAGCTGCTTCACATTTCCAAATCAGAATCAGCTTTGGGCCCTGTCTACGCATATCCACCTTATTCCTGAGGGTGCTACTGTAGAAGTGACTATGGGTAAAACGTTCAGTAGTTAGTCGCATTGACTTGCTATGGTTAGTCTCAGTGGCTAATCTTGGTGGCTAACTGCCAACAGTGATTCTTTTTGAAAGTAATTCAACTTTGCTGTAGCTAATATTGCTTTGTTTGTTAACAGATAGTTAAAGAACGTTAAATATGCATTTAGCAAAACAAGACCTTAAATCACCTTCAATCATCTAGGCAGAGAATGTGATACTGAGTTCAAATGTTCTGCAGCTGAGCAGCAGTTGAGCCCGCCCATGGTCCGGGCATTAGCTGTCTACCTGTGAAGTGTACAGGTTTAACTTTATCTTTTTCAAAACACCTACTGGAGTTCTCACTCATTCAATTCAAGGACAAAGAAGCTCACTTAAACTTACGAGTGATGCTCTGGACGTGCAAACGCTTTCCTTCCCCTCCTCATTAACAAAAATCCCACTTTGGAAAGTGTCCCACCATCTGCTCGTTCAACCGGTCCTGATCCAAAACCAGTGGTTCTGGTGGACTTTAAACCCCAGTTTCTGATGTGGAGCAAAAACACTGGGTGCAGCAGATGACTCCATTCATCCGTGAAGTGGTGAGTCTAAGTGTAAAGTACTCATTAGATCAAGTGCCCAACTGGTAGTCCGCCATTGGTAATGTTGTTTCGAGCGTTCTCACATTGCATATAGCATCAATAGGCACCATTTGAGATATTAGATGATCGTTTCCCAAATGCTCCGTTTTACATGTCTACACAGATAGATAGATAGATAGATAGATAGATAGATAGATAGATAGATAGATAGATAGATAGATAGATAGATAGATATGGCAGTAAAGTGTACACAGCAGTGTTCATATATTGATATTGATGATATGAAAGAAGGGAGTTAAAGAACAGTGAGTATTTTATGGTATAATTATGCAGCTTTATATATGATAGCATCGACTGTATGTATTGTGATGAGACTAATGTAATCAGTACTTAATTAGGAACACCAACCAAAGCATGAGTCCTTATTAACAAGGCGTTAAATAAAATTGAATATTAACGTGCTGTGTTAATGACATTATACTGCTGTAATTAAGTAAGCTGTCAAGGAAAAAACGCAGACACACTTTCCAACAGCTCTTTATTTAACTCACAGCATAAATGCTTAAGTCTTGTTCTAAGAGGGAGAATTGCATAATATCCCTCCACCAGGATGTTACACATCGTGCCATTGTCCAGGATACTAGCAGACCATGAAATTAATACACCGTGATAAATTATTCATTATTCCAGCCCCTTTTTATCCATTACATCTCAAAGGAATCCTTGAGTGCATTCATGTTGACAATGCAGAACCGGACGCTGCGTGGCGGCGCTCGTTTGTTTTACTTTGAACCCTGGTGTTAACAAGCTGAACGTGACACGCTAGATTAATTATGCTGTACAGAAAATGACCCCCAGGGCTGCGTGTGTCATATCATACCTTTCGCTATGTCCCGAGGCCTTGAGATCCAGGCTCCCTCTCCACCTGAGAGAGACATAACTGGATTACTACCCTCAGGCTGTCTTCACTTCATCTCTCCACTTTGCAGAAACAAAGCCCTTAAGTGTGGGAGGTCACACAACTGATGTCTGTTTTATGGGAGCCAGTGGTGCAAAGAGTTGTACTTCCAATGCAGAACTTACAATGTCAGTTAAAGTTTGGTTTTCGGGGGAAGTGTACGACTTTATTTTTATCCCGAGGAAACTCCTGAATGCCTTTTGTAGCTATGCTAGCAGCGTAGCTGTAGGGATAGCAGCGTCGGCTGGGTTCGTCTGGTGGTCCAACACTTTCCACAAAAGTGAAATATCTCAAGAACTACTGCATGAACAGCATAGCACTTTCTACAGATTTAAATCCTCTGAGGATTAATACCTATAACTCTGATGATTCCCCGACTTTTAATTTAGCCTCAGCTGTACTTTTAGCTGTGCTCAAGCATCAGTGATGACATGATCGCATGCATGTTAAAGACTCAGTGAAATGGAACATTATTCATTCATCTCTGCTTACACAATAAATATGTGCAAAATATACATCTTATATAAACATCATCTTTTTTCTTTTCCTATAAGATATAAAAATACTTTACTTTGACTCATACTGAACTCATACTCATACAGTCACAAAATACATCCACTCTCTCTAAATATTGGATGGATTGCGGTGAAATTTGGTCCATTTGTGGTCCTCAGAGGATGAGGTCAACATGAGGTCAACATTACATTATGACATTCCCATCAGCCTCTTACGTTAAGTGCTCATTAGCAAATGTTAAATGCACGCTAACACACTGATTTAAGATGGTGCACGATACACATGTTTGCATTGTCATTGTGATGTGAGCATGTAGCTCAGCAGTCAGCAGCAGGAAAACACTTCAATTAAATTGTCTATTCATGCACAGATGTTTCAAAGAGACGCCCCTCCCGGCAACCAGCGTGCACCCTGCTGGAATGGCTTCAAACTCTTCGTCTTGTTCAAAGATTGCTGGGTGTTTGTCACCAAAACTGATGCTTTGCTTTGTGATTTTAATACAATCATAATGCAGGAATACAAAAACAGCTAGGCTGGTGAAAGCTGAGCCAAGTCTGACAATGCAGAGGTGGACTTATTTTAAGATGGTCAATGTATAGAGAATAAACCCTTTTCAATAATATTAAGATTAGTGACTTTCTAAGTAGTGAGCCTGATGCAGTTACATTTTTATAATGTGTTACATCTACCTTATGTTCAGATTCACCAAAATCTCTTAACTGCACCAATTTGTCACAAACCTCAGGTTTTGCATTCATTGGCCAGACTACACCTTTCCATGAGAATATGCCCGGATACCTAGTCACAAAAATAAAAAGAGTAAGAAGACGACTCTCACACCACAGTGCTTCACGTCTGTTGTGCCACACAATAAAGATGCTGTCTTGAAGTTCTTTGCTTTATTAAAAGGGCACTTCGCTGATATTCCACCAGCTTTGTGTCATAACAATGTGGGTAAACTTTCCACCATCTAATCAGTGCTGAGATCTCCCTGCTCCCCTCACGACGAAACTCCGCCACATGACGCAAAATGCAAAATGGCTGTTGCTCAAACCACAGGCTGTACTTGTGCATTTTAGTTTTGCCCGCCACCTGTGCCGCCACCCCAACACAAGAGTAGAAAAGTGAATCAAAAGACAGATCCATCCCCTCCCTCTGTCAAACTTAGACCAAACTCCAATCAAATGGTAAAATTAGGCCATGCTGCAATTGAATATAAAACAATATTATGTCATTTCTTGCCTAAAATGTTATTTAGATTATATTTAAAAAAAAGATCAAATGATAAAACTAAGCAGCGCTGATCTCATATAAACCAAGATTCTGTATTCTACCTTGTTTTGTCATTCATTCATGTTTTATCTGCTTCCTGTTTTATTTTGTAGATTCTCTCCTCATGTGTCATGTTTACTTTTACTTCCTGTCTTTGTGTGTTTTCCCGCCTGTTTTCTGACACACTTGTCTTCAGCAAGCTCATTAGGACTTCCCTGTTCCCAGAGTCTTCCCTTCACACCTGTTCTGTATTAGTCTCATTTGCTCCGCCCTAGTGTTCCCCACCACACCCTTGTTGTCAGCCAATCCCCATCTCCCTCCTTTTGCCCATGTCCACCAGCTGCAGCTGTGTCTCGTTCTTGTGATTAGTTTTCTGTGTATATATACCTGTGTGTTTGTGTTTGTTCCTTTTCAGTTTGTCTGCGTTCATTCTTTGTGCTCTACCCTGTGTTCTTGGTGTCGTCCCCTGCCTGATGATTTCTTTTACTTGAGTTCATTGTATTATCCCGGTTGGTTTTGAGTTAGTTTTGGTTCTGTCATTTGGACTTTCTGTTACCTGTTCTGAAGCTCGCCTTTGGTTTAACCTCAATCCTGCCTGCTGCTCTGCATTTGAGTCCTTCCTGAACTGATTCCTGAGACCATCTTTCCTGCAGTGAGGTACGTCTCTAACAAAGGTAAGAAGCATTTTGTTTGTGAGGTCAAAAACTGCAACTCCTATCAAAACTTTCTAGCATGGCAGTGTGGATTCTTAATTTTATGAGTATGAGTATGAATATCTATCCAGTGGTGAAATACCTCTTAAACAAAACAAGAACACGCCAAGTAGCAAAAAAAGTGGACATACATGGTGTGTAATACCCTGGAAATTTGAATTTGCTCAGCGAGTCACTCTGGCAATCAGTAATGATGCTCATTACCCATGGCCTTGGAGCCGAGCTGCACCAATCACATAGGTGTATCTGATATGGGCGGGCCAGAGGCGAGCTAAACAGATGACGACAGCGAGTCCGGATGAACAGCAGTTGTTTGAAACGCTTTTGGCCGCTACAATGAACGAGTTAGACTTGGCTTTTTCTCTAAAAGAGGAACAGATTCACTTCTCCTCCTAGCTCGGATAAATACAACCTCCTAATCACATCAGCGCCACCTAGCTCGCATGAAAGAATGAAACACTGAAAGTCCTGCTGTCAAAAATCAGCAGATAAAACCTCAGTAAATTGGCAAGCCATAATGACGCCAATTATATGGTGAACAGAACATTGATTTTGCTTTAAATGTGTCTTAGTTATTATAGACTTTAGTATAGGCATTGTAATTCTTAAGTCAAACAAGGTTTTATCCCTTGTGGAGAAAGGCAGTTGATCTGACTTGACAGGTCTGGACTACTTGTGAATTTCTTTCATACCTAAAAGAAAATTCTGGAGTGCCACATTTTCTCTGAAATCACTTTTGCATGCCACCCAAGACAGAATCTGTGTGGGTACGTCTTGTATGAAGCCCAGTATGTAGTTTGGTAGACCAGCCCTAAGAGCGACTGATCTCAGACATCCAGTAATCAGGCTAGGATAGAGCCTGTTTAGAGGGAATGAGAGAGACAGAAGAAAATAAATGAGCTACTCTGCTGAGGATCCGTCCATCGTGAGGATTTTATATGGTGCTGAATCACATGTGTCAGAAAGACTTCGGCTGGAGCTACGATGAAACAGAATAGACTTGAGACATGTAATCATGAAAAGAAATCACAAGTAAGAAAACTCTTTCTCTCTTTTTTTGCAGTTTGTATCAAACTCACTTTACCCTCCAAACGGCTCCAAAATAAATCCATCTAGTGGTGTGAGAGTGTGTCATAATTTGTATAAATTCAGCAATGCCAGTACCTGCATTTCCTCTGAGTGATACATAAGTGCAATCTCCAACATCACTGAGTGCTGTGAGGTTGGGTTTGCATTTAAAATTAAAAAAAGCCAGTCTCATTCCTCCTACGTGTAAATCTGGAATTTGGGTTTATGACAGACATCTTAATACACAGTCTTTTTCTCTGCTGCAATTATTGCTCTGCCATGTGAGTCACCGAAACATACTCCTCTTTGTCATTACAACCCAAGTAGATAATTACAGGTTTGTTCTCCAAATTAAATTCTCAAGGGGCACTATGCCGTAGCGTCTCTCACTCGAGGATCAGAAAAGGCTGACGTAGCAGATCCCTGCGCGATCCCTGTAGCCTCTCTGATAAGATTCACACTGCGGTGTGTGTGTAGAGGACAAACGCCCGTGTCTAGTTGATTGTAAACAGCCCAGCGAGCAATGGCTTCTTTTTGATCTTTTCACCTGGACTCGACACAATGCCCAGGACGCTCTTTTCTAAGCCTGGTTTTAGAGAGCAATTAATGTAGCAATTATTGTATTAATGTATAGTACCTGTGGGAGTGATTCAAAGCCTGCCCGACCTTGGCTGGAAATATTGACCCGGCAATGAACAACATAAAAGTCAGATTTAACATGGCGCTCCACTTAATACACTCTGGGGAACTGTTAATCTGTTGGTTGGAAAACATTTTTGGTAAATAACTTTCGGAAGGTTTTAGGTTTCTGCAATGGTATTCCAATCTCTTGCCACCCTCAAAAAGGCTTCAGAGGATTAGGGGAGCTTTTTAGTCACAAATCTTAGATTTTTCCTCTTGCTTATAAACTTTAAAAGGCCCACAACTGGGAATTTGATTGAACTAACAGCTGCTTTTATGCAGCAAATAAAGATGTCCACGCGATGATGGCAATGGACAAAGCAGTGGACCAGACACTCGATTATCATTCAAGGATATCTTGCAGAACAGCATTTTCAGTCTAGACAAAGTCATCATAAACTCCAAACCAAGGTTGTCCTAAAGTCAGCAGCAAGTCACTTTTGCTCGACAATCACTGCCAGCCTTAGCAAACAAAATGTCTTATCCTGGCCTCATCTGAATGACATGGAGATAATTATCGAGGTGGGCCTCATCAGAATTCATTAGAAGCCCCTTTCTCTATGAGACAATGTGACTATTATGTCAAAATCCCTGTCAGCTATTTTTATCATATCTGCCACAGATCTAGCTGTCAGTGAATTCATAGTGAGGTAATTACCTCACACTCAGGAAAAATAGGGTGGAGACCAACAGACGGAGGGAGGGGAGGTTTGGCACAAACCAGCACCCCAGGGTTGTCTGACTACAGGAGCGGTACGCAGGAGCAGAGTTAAAATGTATGAGATAAAATCAGGGAGACAAGGAAATTTATGATTACTGTGTCACCCCGAAGAGAGCTGTTATGGAAAGCTAAATGTCAGCAGCGGCTATGAGTTTGATTAACCACATTCCCTGGAACAAAGCTGAAGGCAAACTGTGACTCACTGCAATCCAGAGTGTTACACCAGTGAAATAATTCATTAACACCTTTGGTGGGAAAAAATCAAACTTACTGCTAGCTTTTTTTTTTTTTTTACTATGTAAGTTGCCCATATGTATGAATTTGGTTGTCTGTCTGGCAGACTGGTCCCACCCACAGATGTTTCATTAGAGCTGGTCCCCAAAAAGTTTCTTCATCTTGCAGCAGACACTACAAGTGAATTATTTCCTCTTTGCCTGGCCTAGCCCATTTGCCCTAAACTTTAAATTGCAGTCACATCACACATAAGAACAGCCTGTCAAAGCTCAGGAAAAGATTTAGAAATATGGAACCTTTAAAGAACAAAGCGTAAAAATGGACCCTGTTTGCAATTCAAGGTCAAGGAATATTCTATTTGGACTGCATATGACTGTTAAGTTGCAGTACTGCAGCTGGCCAATGCGACCAACTGGCAGTAAGCCTGAGAGTGATGCCAAGATCAAAAAGTGGCTGATGCTACTGGATGGTACTGGAGCACAAGTGGCATATGTTGATTCTGAATGGCGTGTCACTGTTGGTTTCTGGCGCTCTATATCTGTTCTACTGGCTAATGGCACTTATAATCTTGTGAGACCCTGCGTCCTTACCTGAGGACATTTCATTTTGGGTTACCCGTACCTCATGCTTCACTCTGCTTAACTTAGCTGTGTCTCAAATCGCGTACTTCTGTACTTACACTTACTGTTTTGAGTGCATAAGTGCGTTCACACAGAGTATTATGCGAAAATGCAGTGCACTATGAGTACCCGGATGGTGCACTCAAAACGGTCAAGAAGTTAACCAGCAGCATGTTTACTGGGTTAATTTAGCAGTCTGTAATGATTTGGTACCGCGAACGATAACGCAAATACTAATGCTAGTTTGCTAACTAGCTAATAGCTGCAGTCGTCATTTCCAGTGAGTGCACAATGGCAGTGTTTGGTTTGAGACAACACTACCGCATTACTCCAATAAGTACATAGTGAACACAGTATACTACATGGAAGTGTACTAACGGAAGTATGCAATTTGAGACAGGGCATATGTCTACAGCCGATCCCTACACAAAAGTGGGCAAGGTGCAAAACCTGATCAAATTTTAAGGTTAAAACTTAATTTTTTTTGTGCTTAATAGCATCTGTAGTTTAATACTGCATACAGTAACAAGCCAAGACACTGTTACTTAAAAAATTCTCATTTGAGGAGATCAGGACTTCATTATTGTATTATCACAGCGTTTTGTTCCTACAGACAAAAATGACATTCCCAGCTTGGAGTGTGGAGCAAGGACAAGTCATAGTAGCTACACAATGAACAAAGACTTTTAGAAATGTTGCATTATTTGCAATTTTGTTTTGCACAGCCCATTCAGGTCTTGAAATGGACATTTTTGGACTTGAACAGTGACCCTTAACCCACAGAGTTACAAAATGTTGCATTGTTTTCAAGCATTAAATGAAACAGTTTTATACTTCATTACACACTTGTGACGATTAAGAAATAAACGCACTGTCCTCATATGGACATCATTTTTTTCAAAAACCACTTTCTGTTCAAAGAATATGATTAGTTTTATATACTCATCCAGCCCTACTAATTAGGGTTGAGCCGAACACTTGCCAGTTTTTACGAGTACAAGCATCATACAAGTAAGATGTGTCATTATCTGTAGTCGTGATAAAGGAAAATTCTTATTTAGGTAGCTGTGTTTAATCTACATACTCTTATTTTTCTCATAGGTAATAAATATTCCAACTTCTAATTCACATAAATTTCAGGTGTAAAATAACAACTTCAGTTAGGCCCGGCCCGCTTTTGATGTAAACCACAACCATTTGTGTCATAAACTCCGTCCATTTTGACTACAGATACAGATCATTTAGTTGGTTGAACAGATACAGATAATGGTGCACTCACTCATCCTTACTACTAATCCCAAGTAGCTAGGAGAAATTGAAAGTGCATAGCAAACAAAAGCGGGGGTCTCAGGAGGATAAAAGGCGCTCAATAGCACATACAGTACAGTAGATTTAGTGCTAATCATGATGTGCTGATGCTGTGTGACTTACGAATGGCTTATCACTCCAGTTTTGCTGGTAGACACCTCTATCCACCAGCACACCAGTGAGGGGGCTACTCTTGTTTTAGTGTCATATGTCCATTCTAAGTTGTACCCCACTTTGACTGGTGACTGCTGTTCAACTGGCACATGACATGACATGTATTTCATTCCTCTTGCACAGCCATATTCCACTCCCCACAGGCTAATGAAGATCTTTTACTGGCACATGCTGCAGCAGACTGGTAGTATGTTGCTGCTGTGTGCTACAGGGTAACAGTTTCCATGTGCCATATGCCTCTCAAAAAGCAGCAACACACCGCTAGTTGAAGAGCCATTCCACTAAAAGATGCGCCCCTTCCTCTCAGACCTGTGACTCAGTCAAATCATAATACACATCATGCACGCACTCAGGGCTCACCCTTTCCTGTGAAAATGGCAACAGCAATATAAACTGCAGATAAACATTCACAAATACACTCAAAAGTCATAGAAAAAGAAAGATGCTAAGCGGGGTTCTGTGTGTGTGTGTGTATCCATGGTTACAGTGCCAACAAGAGTTGCAATGACTTGTGCAGATTTGCCAAGATGTACAGAAATTTAGGTTAAATGCCTGTAGTTATTACGTCTCTGCAACACATACACTGTCCTTTTACCACATCAGTGAATTCCAGTGGTTTCACTGCCTTGCAACCTTGAACAAGACAAGAGTGTTTAGAAAATGTGCGTACTGGTGACACAAAGGTAGTTTTGAAATAAAATAATTTGTACTTTCAACACAGTCTCATACAAATACTTGCAACGGACACCATCTCTCAGCAGCACATTATGTGGTGGTGGGCACGTAATACGTCAAAATGGCGTGCTGACAACAGAAATATGCCGATGCAAAGTCTATTACACATAAGCCCTTTTTAGATAGGAATTGTGCAAATTTGCAGGAAAGCACAATCAGTCTTTTTTCAGCATTGTCAGTATAAAAACAAAATCAGGGAGTGCAGCAAAATGCTTCCAAGTCTTCAACAGCCCCTCCTGTTGCAGAAGGCCGCCTCAGTCTATAAGGGTTCCACCAGCATGACTACCCTACGAGGCGGAAAATCGGGCACCTCAGATCAACTCGCCAATCCGGCTCTGTGGAAAATCTGGCAGTGTAAAAGGGGCCAATGTTACTCTGTGACAGCTTACTGGATCTGAACCATAGTTGGGAACTTGATGGCTTATTTACATTAATTCAGCTTGGCTCGTTATTAGCTGTTAACTAGCTTCTAGCAGTCCAGACCACTCAGCTGAAGGAAGTAAAGTGAGGCGTTCAGATGCCATTCATCAACAATGGCTTTATTGTAGTCCTCACCACAAAACAATAAATATGGCCTTTTCATGAGATTTAACAGAAGCCCTGAGCTTATCTCGACACCTAATCCTGCTGACTATCATCACTCTTTTCTGCATGCTGTCTTCACCATGACACCCTTGAGAGAGACCGGCTTACCTTCTCATACACAAAGCACATGTCACACACTCACAGGTTACACACAAAGCCACCGCCCAGGGGCAAAGGTTGAGCCAGTGACAGCATGGTTGTAGTTTCATTGTGAAATACTTGTAGTTTGGAAAGGTTCAGGGGACAATCACACTTGGTAAAGTTTAGGAAATCATCTTTGTTTCAGTTACAATAACTACATGTTGGACGTTGACTTTTGGTTTCACACAGGGCACAAGCAGCAGTCTACTGGTTGAAAGTCCATGTTTGTTTTATCCTTCCTATGCAGACTTGCTCTTCATACTTATGCTTCAAACCTTGGTAATCGGAATTTGGAAAAAAAATGACCTCCGTCACAGAAAAGTGCTACGGAGAGGTCATTCATTCAGAATTCCAAGTCAGAAACCAGCAGAACCATGCAGAGTGACTTTTTCATCTTTTATCTCACCTTATGTAGTGTTTGTGTCTTGAAACTTCCTTTAACAGTGTTGTAGCTGCCATTTCCATTCATTTGTGCTTGCTAGAAGTCTTTACGAGTGCACGTATCTGTCTCCGTCCCTACAACATGAAGGCATACGACAACTTGGTGTTTCACACGATTACACTTAACACCAGTTTACACAAGTTTGGGCTGTTTTACATCATTTAAGTGAGTAAAGACGAGCATGACAGTTTATTTTTCTCTATTTCTCAGCGCGAATGATGCTGTGGTAACTGATATAGGTCTTATGTAGATGTTTGTGAATCTCAGAGACTTGCAAACAAACATCACTTTCATCAGACAAACATTAAATGCACTGGGATGCATTTAGATCGGAAGTTGGGAATGCCAACCTGCAATTGATTGCAGGGTTAATTCACATGTCAACTATGCGACCGGGCTGGTACTGAATAATGATGATTTATAATAAATAATTTAATAACAGTAAAATTTGGAAATGTGGCAAATAGTGATCAAGTCATAATCCACCAGGATCATACCTGGAGGCAATGAGAGTTGGAACCAACACATGCTCTTCACCAATATGTTTTCTCTATTATTGTTTTTGTGACACTGCACAGTGAAGGACAGAACAAGAATAATGGCCTTTACATCAGCAAGGAAGCAGCCGGCACTCAAATCTGCTCATTTTCATAACACGCAAGAGAAAGAATTGGTTATTCAGGCCTATTTCATCACATCCTCTCCATCACCAGTCAGGTGCGACAGCCTTTTAATTAACCTGAGCGACATCAAACGATCACATTTATCATGTAGACATTCACTGTTTGCCCAAGTGTTGTTTGAAAGAGAGTGGTGGGACGAACGGAGACAGATAAGCTAATGCTAATGCTTACTTCCTAGCACATTACTAATACATGAAACGGGCATTAGAGAAGCTTTTTGTCTGACAGGATTTCATACATGGATTAGCTGATTGCTCTGGTACATCGATATCACAAAGATGGGTATAATCATGATCACATGGTCCTCATGGGAGATTGGTATATTTACACAGACAACACTAATGTGGAAGTCAGAATCCCATTCACAATACGTTTGGAACTGTGATATATTGCACCGCAGCACAAGCAAATGGTTAATCAATAGGATTATAGCATGAAAATGTTGTTTATGCACTCTTACATCAATATCATGCATAGACTTTGCTGTACGTCCAAATCCACCTGGTGTAATCCCTTCACTCCCATGACAGATATGTGCGCGTCCATTTAATCAACTGGTTGCAGAATAATCTCATCATAAACAGCCTCAGCTGCTCGTCCCCTGGAGTGAACGATGCGCTCCTATCTCTCATGCCCAATCAAAGCATCTCGCTCTGGCCTGGCGCCAGGTAAGATAGTAGCCCAGCCTGCCAGACAGCCGCCACCCTGGCCGGCAGAAGCCCACCCAGTGTTAATTCAGTGCAGAGACCAGCCTGGCAGGCGCACTGTTGGGGAGATTGATGATGTTGCTGTGTTTAATTACTTTTATTTGTGTTTTTGGCACAGGAATGTCTTTGAACTTTTTTTTTTTTTTTTACCTCCGCCTTGTCAGTGAAAACCAATCATGTTGACAAGGATTTACAGACCCAAGTTTCATCTTGTCTCGCAGTCTTAACTACCTATAATTTGTGTATTAAGAAACGCTACAGTGAAAGAAGAACTTCCGCAAGGTGATACTGTACAGCCAGAGAGACAGCTTTAGTGACCTTGTAGTGCAGATTTGGGATACACTACACACACACACACACACACACACACACACACACACACACACACACACACACACACACACACACACACACAAAAGACACCTCTGGGCCTTTTGGAGAAATACCTAGAGAGCTATAAAAAGGCACTTTCTTTAAAGGGATACTTTGCTCATTTTCAACCAGCTTTGTATCATAACAGTGTGGGCAGTATGTGTAAATTACCGGTGGCAAACTTCCCTCTGTCTCACTGGTGCTGAGATCTCACTGCTAATTTCCCAGCTCAAACTTTTCCTGGCTGTCTGGCTGTTGCTTGAACCACAGATTGTACTTACTCATTTTTGTCTGTCTGCCACCACCATGTATACAACGAATATGAAAGCTGATTGAGCGAGAGACCCACCCCGCTCTCTGACCAAACTCAGATCAGTTGTTTAAATTAAGCTGTGTTGGTCAAATATTAACCAAGATACTGTTACAGCACTGCCTATTTCTTGCCTCAAAAGTCTTCAGAAACATAAGCCCTTTTTTAAGAGGAATTGTGCAAATTTGCAGGAAAGCCCAATCAGTCTTTTTTCAGCATTGGCAGTATAAAAACAAAATCGGGGAGTGCAGCAAAATGCCGCCTGCCTACTTTTGTTTATACAGAATGTGCCTTTTTCGGGGCAATGAGGCAAAAGGGTTCCACCAATATGAATACCCTACAGGGTTGGAAAACTGGGAACCTCGGATCAACTCGCCAATGCGGCTCTGTGTCCTAACGCTCGCAGCTTGCCGGCAAAACGGCCCAACGTTTGCGGAAAATCTGGCAGTGTAAAAGGGGCTATACTTTAGTGTACTGTTTGGCTGTAATATGAGAGTTTGTGAACAGAAAGTGGGCATCATACTTTTAAAACTCTAGATCAAACTGTAAAACTAAGCAGTGTTGATCAAATATGAACCCAGGGGTTGTTATTGCTTATTTACAGTAAATCGGGGGCATTAAAATAAGATAAAAAGCAACAACATGATCAAAGATAAAGAAGACAGCTGCTCCCCGGTGGTGTAGGTGGAGTTAACCCGTGATGAGATGTGCAACATTATCTTATTTAACAGGAGTTCTTTGAATTTCAGCTCTTCTTTGATGATTGGCACATAATGGCATTAGCAGCAATCAGTCACGGCGTTGAGCCTCACAAAGGCACTGCCCAAGAAGTTGGACGGATGCCTCAGCTATCATCTTCAATCACTGTAATCTGAAATTCTTTCCACCCTGTGAATATGAGTGAAGTGGTACTGGAGTCCTTCAAAAATTGAATCTGATGCAGTTAGACATTGGGCTACTCGGGGTGAGTAATGCAATATTTCACCGGATCAGTGTTCTACTGTGCAGGTTAGGATGCTCTCATCAGTTCTCAAGACATCAAGGAGAAACATAGGAATTATGCACTCACACAGAGAGAGAGAGAGATAAATAAGATATTGCCCCTTTCTTTGCTGTTTATTTTTAGAGCAGAGTCGACAGATTGCTTACTTCACATGAGAGTATCGGCGCCCCGGGGGTAGTTCGCTTCTTCTCTCGCAGAGCTGCCATTTTAAAGCAAAACCACTCACTGTCATATTCCACTGCAGTGTGCTACTCATCCAGCTGGACTGGCAGTGGACAACGAAAACCCCAAAAACCAGACTTGGACATGAATTATACATTCTGATCATCCCAAGATTAGATGAGGAGCTGCTGATTGAGTAATACTGTCCTTAAATGAAAGAGTGAAAACATACAGCAGGACTCTGAAGAAAAAGTTGCTCATATTCATGAGGAGGAATTAAAAATTGTTATACTGTGTTCACTGATCTCAGCTGATTATTACAGGCTGTGACTTGTTCTTCCTGATGACTGACATTGTTTTTAACCATATGAGTCAGTGTGTCTGTGTGTGTGTCATCGTGGCAAAATGTGGACATGGTGGCACCTATTGCAGGAACTATCACAGAACCAGTTTTGAGTATATTTGCAAGTATTTATATGTCTGTCTGTCTGTGGACAGAGTTTTGTTAGTGTGATGATGTCACAACCGTGCAAGAAACAGTCATAAAACTTTCCAGGTGTGTAGTTGAGTATGAAGATGGGTGTGGTCTGAGCAAGAGGGATGGAGGTAGGGGGTTAGGAAGATGGGAAGGTGCCATTGCGCCCCCACTTTCCAGTCATCATTTGGTAGTCATCAGGTGTGTAGTTAAGAGTACAATGAAAGCCAAGTTCAGCCTTGGGTGTTGTTTGAGTGAGGGCACCAGAATTCAGGGGCCGACCACTCTTTACACCCCTGACTGACTCACAAGTCTCGGTTCGCTGTTTTGCAGCTGCAGTGTTCCCATCGCAAGATAGTCTGTAGTTTTAGTTGAAGAATAAAATGAGCCTGAGAAGTTACCACTTAAAATATTTTTCATTATTTATTATTTTTTTAAGTACACCAGTCTTAAGCTTTTGTCCTCCAGTTGGATATATTTTGAATGAAACTATTCTTAATATCTTCACCAGGAGTGAATCATCTGCTCCCTTTGCTTTTTAAATTCCTTTATTAAATCCGAGCGTGTGCTCTGATGCGGTTCATCCCAGGCTTGTGAGGCTCTGTGTGTTTTTCCGTGACGAGAGGCTTCACCATCACACCCTCCCAGGAAACAACTCTTCAACCTGACGAATCTGTGGTAAAAAGAAAAAAAAAAGAAAAAGTTTTCCATGTGCTTCATTTCTCAGTAAACCTGATGGATGTCTACATCTTACACTGAGACAGTGATAGACACAGAGACAGTCGCAACAAACAACCACCCACACAAACCTCCATGCCCGCAAGCCTTTTTCCTGCACACGCCCAAAACACATGCACTCACGAACCCCAAAATTTACCAAGTGTAAAAGTAGAAAGGGGACTGATAATCCTCCTATAGAATGTCTTGGAGGGAAAGGATGACTGATGCATTCATCTAGCTTGCACTCATTATTGTTCGCTAATTGTCTGGCAGGACAAATCATATCTTCCCCTGCAGTAACTGTTTGGAGTGCGTCTCAAGTGATCACAATGTCGTACCGTGACCTATTTCTCCGTCTTCTTTGTGAACATCATCCGGCAGTCTCCCACCAGTAATGAAATGCGGCAGAAGAGACAATTTGCAACAGATTTATACCTTGAGGGCACAGCCACTGCCACCCAGTATCAACTCCATTGTTTTGTGCCCAGAATCAAGCCACTTTTCCTCAGCTACCTACATCTCGACACTATTGAAGAGCTGAAGAGCTCAGAGCTTGATTGTAAAGAAGTGCAGGTCTGTTCTGACAGGTCTGTGTGTGTTCCCCCCTCTGTTGGTGATTGCCTGGCACAACCTAAAAGAAGTGAGAAATACAAGTTGAAGTGTAATTCCAGTTGATGACTTCTGGTGCTTCACACTGTGTTCTTTTTCAGAAGACCAGCGCCGGCTACCCTTTATCTCTCCTCAATGGGAGAAGTCGTCATTATCTCAACTTGTTTGTCTGCTAAAATACAAGGGCTGCTTGTTCTTCAAACGGGCCTGTGGTCCGGCTAACATATGCCGTGATAATTCCTCGTATCTCCGCCACAGGAAACTGAGCATAACTCCAGCTGCTGAATACAAAATGGAAACTCGCCTCCCTGCGACCCTGGCAAATCAACAGAGGGCATTTGATTTACAGGGGAGGTGGGCACAAAATCATCATGGCAGATGCTCACATAATAGACAGCATCAGCATGTGCAGCATCGCTGTGTGCCTGCAGCTACAAAACTCACAGATAAACAACGCAGTGAACATCGGCATTGTGTCCAGACACACAAATATGAACAAATAAGCTATCAGCACGGACGACAGCATTGCTCAGGCCCTACACGTGCTCGACCATGCTGACCATCGGCACAAAACATGGAAGAGGAATAGTGAGGCACAACAACATGAAGTGCATCACTGAGGTGCAGGCATGCAGAGACTTAAACACACACACACACACACACAGACATATTCCACACAGACGGAGAACTGCCAGCACCTGCAGCATTACTTCAGTGATGAGCTGGCGCTTATTTTTAACCAACTCCTGATGTCAACTTTGAATTAAGAAGTTACATTGCAGGATTACTTAATCATAGGAAAGAGGGTGATGCTGGCAAACTGTTGAGAGAAGTGCACATACTCAAAAGTGTTAACTCTTACCCTGCCTACCAACTTCATTACAATAACAACGCTCTCTCGTACCTAAACGACGGAAGAGATTGATTTCCACTGACCTCCAAAACAACTAATATGACTGGCCCCAAAACAACGTACATTACCATTCTAACAGTCTCGGTTTTAAACACATCCTTGACATCATGAAACAGTCGCAGTTCAGCTCCAAAACTACATTGTTAGGTTTCCGAAAAACGTCATGGTTTGGCATCAAATAGGTACTTCTGTCTCAAATTTTATCTTGAGTGCTATATCGTAGGTTATTGGACTTGCTTGAGGTTCTTGAAGATGTTTCACCTCTCGTCCAAGAGGCTTCTTCAGCTCAAACGGATTGGTGCATCATTTGTCGTTAGGGTTACATGGTCCAAGTGTAAATGGGTGTTAAGTCGTCTGGGAGTAGGTGGGTGATAAGTGGTGTTGTAGGCCGCCTCCACTGTTTAACGATGGTCGTTCCAATGATACGAAGATGGATTCTTTCATGATACCAAGATGTGTGCATTGAGAGAACATTGAGTGTTCCTTTTTAGATATAAATGGCTGTCCTGTGCTGTGTCATGCACTTCTAAAGTGGTTGTTTTGTGTCACCAATGTACAAATCTGTGCTCTCCTGGTTGCATTGAACTGCATACACTACATAACTCTGCTTCTACCTGGGTGTTTTGTCCTTAGGGTGGACAAGCCTCTGCCTCAGTGTGTTACTGGGTTTGAAGTGCACAGGAATGCGGTGTCTGTTGAAGATCATCCATGTACTCCTACAACTTGGGGGATGACAATGTTGTTTGTTTTGTGTCCCTTTCTCTTTTTTTGTCACTAATGTACCGTGACGTGTGCCATGTGATATACATCACATACAACACATCACTTATGTCACTAGCCTAGCATGCTACACATACTGGCATAGTATAAAGACGTCTATGTTGACCTAAGGATGCAAACATCGGTCTCCTGGGTAAAAGTCCTGTGTTTGTTTGACATATCCACCACCCTTTCTTCCCAGCTCTTCAGTAGTTGTGCAACAATATGCAGACTTTGGCGGCTCTCATGCTATGCCACGTCACTTCCTCCTCTGCTCCTGTACCAATTACAACAGCCACTAGAGGACTCCACCTTACACTTAACCTTACATATGAGTTCAGCCTATGTGGCTGTTTTATTGGTCAGAGCAGGCTGATTTATTGAGGTTAGAAACAGCAAAACCGGCCTTTAGACCCCAAAATTGTCAGCCAATAGTTTGTGAGGTGGAATATGCTTATTCACTTAGATTTAGATTAGATCAATTCCACATTCAGATCTGATATTATACTTTGATTGTAAAGGTTTTGTTTGTAGATAACGTAACGTAGATTACGTATTAGTAATGGTAAAAATTGGTGCAAATATTGCTCTTTGCCACAATGCCTTTACTGAAAGCACCGCTAAAATCTGATCCCAGAAACAAAACTTGCTCAGCATTTTGACAGATACTTTGGGTCTTTATTATATTGACTTGATGTGTCATAATTCTGACTCAGTACGTACCATGGGTAGTTTCTTTTTTTTATCATGCTTAACTGTATAACAGGCTTCCATACTAACGAAATGTTATCTACCGTAAAACCTTCTAAAGCCTTTTTTATGGATGATAAAATAACTGATTTACTCTGATTGTCAAAAAGTAAACTAAACCCAGAAGAACACAGCAAAGTGAAAGTGAATCAATAATTATAACTGTGCCTTTGAGCAAGGCACCAAATCTTAACAGCACAACACAAAGACTGTGATTGCATCAGGCAGCATGCAGGTGTAATTGTGTGGATGTGTGAATGTGAAGCTGTGCATATCCAGAGAACAGCAGTGGACTTTCCCTCAATAAGAAAAGGTTAAAGGGGAAAGAGGTGAGACTTTTACTCACCGCACAAATGCCTGTGTTACATCTGTAGGAGGCTGATGGCATTTTCTGATCAATACCAGTGACTCAACAATTACTTTGCCAGGTGCTGAGATTTCAGGCTTTCAAAGCTGAGGTTCATACAGCTGAGCTCCTTTAAAGACACACTCATACTGGCATTTTCAATTGCTCATCAAAGCTGTGCGCTGCTATCAGTGTCAGAGTAGACATTTCAGCTAATAAGCTCCATTCTCAAACTACAAAAAGCAGCGAATGTTTATATGATTCTTTCCATGCGATGTTACCTTTAAAGTGTGCTCTTTACAATTATGCTGTGAGCAGTGTTTGCAGTAAGGCATTACGTCATAACCTGTTCCAGTAATGTAATTAGTTTTTCTGTAATGGGTAGTGCACAGGGTCACAACTTTAAATAGACTAATTACATTATACTGGCAGATGTCAGAACAATGCTGCTTCACTGCGAGGACTAGCTTCTTAATGCTGCTGCTCATAGTCACAGAAGATAATGTTAAGCTGCCTGCTGATGGTCAGTAGGCCAGCTGTTAAACCACAGTCCCGTTTCCACAAGTGTTGAATACAGAAGATGTAACAGTTCAGTGTGGGGGCATTGGAGGTGTTTGAAAGACAAAAGTAACAAAAATAAATGTATATGTAAAGTTTTCAAAGAAAATAAAGTATGATTCATAATACTGTTAATAAGGTAGAACAGGACAGGTTAGGGTAGGATAGGGAGATAGGGTAGAGTAGGATAGGATATGATAGGTTAGGGTAGGGTAGAGTAGGGTAGGATAGGATAGGGAAGCACAGTAGAGCTGGGTAGGGTAGGGTAGAGTAGGATAGGTTAGGAGAGTGGGGTAGGCAAGGGTAGGGTAGGATAGAGCATTCCAGAGCCTTGGGGCCACTACCCCAAAGGCTCAGTCCCATTTGGTCTTTAGTCTGGTCCTGGGGACCACCAGAAGCACCTGGCCGGCTGATCATAGTGATCGGCTGGAAGAATACGGAGGATGAGATCGATATGTAGGAGGGGTGTGACCGTGATAGGGTCGAGTAGGGTATATGATAGGATAGGATATGTTAGGGTAGGATATAGAAGGGGGGGTGGGGTAGGGGTAGCATAGGGTAGGATAAGAAGTTGGGAATGGGTCTTTTTTTTTGTTTTGTTTTATTTAAATTTTTTCAGTAAGCAAAAAATAAGTAATAAAAAAAAAATGGAGACACTGTGTCTCCACAGTTAAATGAAATGTAAATGGAGGCGGAGCAGGTTTGTTGTAGGCCGGACGGATCGGAGTGATGTTGTCCGCTTCACGCCTTCACTTAACATTTGGGCAACTTCACTGTTTTGGAGGTGGGATGGTCTATTTTATACTGCTAACTTCAGGTGGCTTCTCCTCTCTAACTTCCTTCTTGGTCTCTGTTCTGCTGTTTGCTGGGCAGCGATCTGCTGTCTCACATTTGCCTTTTGCCTGAGAGGCTGCGTCTCCTCTCTCTGGTATGTATATGCAAATCTAGCTTACTTTAAATTTAATTAGTATAACTCTTAGTTGGTAATTTCAGTGTTTCCATACACTTTGCAGGCACTCATATACCAAGCTGTGCATCACAGTGGGAGGCCCATTCCATAGTCCCAGATTCCGCCTCCAAGTGCAGCTGCTGTTTTATTTATACTTATCTTTATGCTGGGACGCTTTCTGTCACAGTGCTGTTTGTCTCTGCATCCACGCTCTGTGCTCCAGTCCTGGTCTTTATATTGATTGGTTGTACTTTATTGTTTTTATTTGTTTGTTTATCCTGATGCCACTGGTTCAGCTCTGTGGCTTTGTCTGTACATGCTTCAGCAGAGAGTGATGAAGCTGTCCTTTAGCACACTGGGATTGTTACCGGTTTCCTTGTGAGCATACGATCAGTGGGTGTTTTGTTTCCTCTTGCATTTGTTGAGGTTGGTTTAACTGATGCTATTGAGTTTTATTTTAATTTATTTCTTGTTTGTTGTTTTGTTGATACATAATTATTATTTATGGCTTTTGTGTTTCTTGTGGTGTTGTTATTATCATTGATGGATTCTTTTCAAGGGTTTATTGTCATTTGGTTAGAGTTTTTTGTTAGTAGATTGTGTGTGTGACAATGCTTCACGGGAGACTTGAATTTTAAGGAAAAAAAGAACATTAGTAAATCTTGCTATGCCGAAAACTCTGTCTGTCTGTGTGTGTGTGTGTGTGTGTGTGTGTGTGTGTGTGTGTGTGTGTGTGTGTGTGTGTGTGTGTGTGTGTGTGTGTGTGTGTGTGTGTGTGTGTGTGTGTGTGTGTGTGTGTGTGTGTGTGTGTGTCTGTTCCACATTTTTCTCCTCACTGACTTGGGCAATCCATGTGAAATTTAGCACAGTGGTAGAGGGTCATGGGAGGATGCCAATGAAGCAATATTACATCAATATTGGTGCATAACATCTCAAGGGTTTCACCCATCACCACACAACTTTGTAAGCATATGACCACACATAATCTGAGGGGACCCCTCCATTATTGACCCCATCAAACATGTCTTCAGTACATGTCTTCAGTATTATATAAACATAATCCCCACTCCAGCAAAAATGGTGTTATTGGCAGGATCTACTCACTCAAGACAATTTTTCATTTTTGTGTCATCCCCTGATGGGCAGTTGGGTTCTGTGTTTGAGTGGTTTTTATATATGACATGTATGCGGTTTACAGACTTGCCCTCTGCTTGTATGGAGGAGGAAGTGCAGCAATTGAGATGGATGAGGTCATGGCTGGTGTCTAAGGACACTGTTTTGTTCTTGATGGACGCTGATCAGGGTGTACAGCATTACTTAGAGCTCTGTTTAAGAGCAGTTTGCACCTTGGAGCCGATGAACCTCTAAAGTTTGCGACTAATGCTTAATCTGCCCTCTGCAGACCCTGGTAATTTCCATCTGTGTTCTTTTGTCTTGGTTCATTGTCAGGGAAATGTAAAAATAGGAGGTAGAATGTAGAGTGGGTTTTATCCTGCCCATTAAATTGTCACGGAGCTGCATTTAAAGACTTGCCGGTGCTCTGATCACAAGGTGGGTCGCTGAGCACTGTATCTCTACTACTACTACGAGTGTATCTCCTGCCTGGTGTCCATCTTGGTAGCGTGGTCCATAGTCTGGCTTTCAGGTTTCTCAGTGATGTAAGTGGAGCGGGTTTGTCGTAGGGCAAATGGATTGGAGCTTTGACGTTTTGGACTGTCATTCTGAGCCTGTAACACATGACATCATTCATCGTCCTGTGCGGTTGTGTTGATGACAGTGTTCAGCATATGTTATGTCAGGTAACAATTTTAATCGCACAGTGATGTCATAAGAAGTTTATAATGAAGAAGTAATAGAATAACAAGCCTGCTCTGTTGATCCTGATGCATAATAATAGGCCCAGATGTTCCATATTCATTAAGCAGCAATAATTGCATTACCAAACTCCTCATTAGCCGATTCACAGACTACCCTCGCTCTTACTTTTTAAGTGTAAAAGCGTATTCAAATTCAAGAAGCTTTTTATATAATACTGTGGCATCCGTACCAAACTGTGTGCCTGCTTGCCTTTCAAGGGGAAGATGATAGAGCCTATAATCTATCACAGAGAATACTAACCACTTTCCCCCCAGCTGCGTTGAAGAGATGAACTATTTCCCCCCAAAGGGATATTTTCAGAGGGCTTTAATATGGATGAAAACATTCATCTTTTTTTGTGTTGCGTGAGAATATCAAGGATATCGATTTGGCGGAACTGAATGGACAGTCATACTGAGGATGTCCTCTAAAGCTGCAGACAGGGAGGATTCCACAGAATACTGAGCGTCTGTTTCACAACAAAGCATTGTTAATTAAAGCTTCGTATTGATGATTGGTTTTTAGTAATGAGAATGTAGATAAGTGGGACCCCCTCATAATTTGTAAAAGGTGGAGAGGGTGGTCTGGTATGACTTACACTGTGTATGTGTTCATTTCCAAAGTCAAAAACCCTGATTAGCCCTGCCGCTTTTAATTACTGGGGCTTCTCTGCATTGGAACTGGCTTCTAAATGGCTTTGAATCCTGGCAGCTTTGAACTGTTTTGCATGTGCACGTGGGTGAGAATGCATGTGCAGGAGAGAGGCAGCAAGAAAAGAGAAAGTGAAAGTAGAGTGCAAGCTAAGCCCTGGCCTAGAGTGGAGTCAGATGGAATCCATGCAGCTCATTAGTAGTATTTCTGTTCTTGAACAAAAGCAGAGGCCAAAAAATATTGTAATTGATTTCTACGCTGGCTCACCCAGCCTTCTTTTAATGAATAATTACTTCAAATGAGCACTCAGCAAAGAGCTGAGGCCGGGTGGCTATTTTTATATGTAGATCTCATTTATTTCATTATTTTATTGCTTTTTTTTTTTTTTTTTCCACATGCCTGCTGACAACACTGCTAAGCAGGCAACACGGATACATCAATCAGCGCAGCACTGATAAACCAAACACAGAGGACATGCTGCAACTAAATGTCAGAGGAAGACATCAAAAAATACAAGCCAATTAGTGACTCTCCATTGATCTCCCTCCGTTCAGAGACGGACAATAGCTCGGACACTTGTTCATGACAGTAATACTTATGTCTTGCAGGGTAAAGTTTGCAAGAAATACATTTCTCCGCCTCTAAATTGATTTTCCAATGTCAAAACTATAAAACTCAGAGGCTTTTGTTTTTGAGCGCTACCTACTATAAGTATGCAAAGCACGCAAAGGTCCCTCTTTTTATGTTAGATGGTTTTCATCAGCCTTGTAAACTACACAAGGGACCATGGTGTCAGATTTTACACATTCACATTTCATTTTTTATACCTTATGTATAATGTAAGAATTGTTACTGAGTTTACTTCTGTATTACTTGTGGAAATAGGCCAAACATGAATGTGAGGTTCAATATCACCTACTTTTCATTATGTTATTGTACCTGATTTTTTTTTTTACTGCCGTATCCACCTTTAACTATTCCATACCTGCTTAAAAAATATCTACCTCTGAGATTTGTGCCACCTGTCAAACTCAATGGAAGTATATAGAATTTTTTTTGAGATGCTCAAAACATTGAAAAACTGAAAAGTTTGAACTACTTTCTGTAGAAGACATAGTCCCTATGAAAGTAACTGACAGTGAGGTCTGTGGATTATCCAGAATAGCTGGAATGTTGTTTCTGAAATCCATGGGAGGGCAACTCATGCACCTATAGAACATGAGTTACATCCAGGTAAAAGTAGTGTCTATTTTTGCACACGTTTAAGGTCTACCATACACCAGACAACTTTAAAGGACTTATAAAAGACTATAGTCACACACTTTAAGACTTTGCAAAGACTGGGGATCCTACACTGTCGCTATTTGCAAGACTATAGCTAGATTCCTTTTGAGATTATTTCCCACCCCGCCCCTGGGAAGAAAACATAGCTCTGGAAACAAGATACAAGCTGCCATATGTCGCCAGTATTCTTGTCATTATGACATCAACAAAATCCATAAAAACATATTTTATTTGCATTCAAACTCAACAATGTCGAATTTGTTGTCCTAGCTGGTGAGCTGCGCTATTTTAGTGGGCGGAGACTGTGTGAATGAGAGGCGACGCTTTTCTAAAATTAAAATCTTTCACTAAAATTAAACACAGACCCTTGTTACTGTAGCTCCACAACTCCACCACTTTCTCCTTCTTGTACAACCTGGGCTCACTCAGGAGTTGTTGAATACCGGAGCTTGGACAGTGACCTCTGTGTCAGACAAAGAAAAAAAAAAAAAACAATCTTGTCACATCAGCATGATACATGGCAGGGTGCCAAAGTTAAGGGTGTGAAACAATCAAACAATCGCTGACTTTCACCCGGGAGGCCGGTGTTTGCTTCCCAAACCCAACCACATGCTTTTGTTGCCTAAGCCTAACACATGCGGGTGTTGGCTAAATGTAACCACATGCAATTGTTGTTGAAGGAATAAAATGCCAATTTGCTATGTTGTACCGACGTAGTACATTTATTTTGAAAGAGACGGTATGCAAACTGTACATTTCCTGTGAAAATGGAAGTGTCTTTTGACAAGACACAATGTATGCAAAAGGATGAAACTGATACAGCGTCCCAGAACATCAACAACAGACGCACCCAGGCTACCTTGCACGTCATATGTAGACGTGGAAAGTCCATGACCAAACGGAGATATGTGGCGAGGTTGGAGTGAGAAAGAGTTGCCTTTCCCACAGTTCAACACAACCGAAACTTCGAGTTCTTTTGCTCCCTGGAGTTGCCTCCATGTTGTCTATCAACCTGCTTTGCTGTTTGTTTGGTGCTGGACAGAGCACAAATATGGTTGTTGACAGTGTTCACCTCATTGAACTGCAGTATTTACATGAGTGAAGATGAAAAACTTATGTTTTTATGTTTGAGTCAAAATGAAGAAAAGAAAGCTCAGACTGAGTTTGATGACCGCCTTTCACCAAACGTTCGAGATGACAGGTTCCTGCACCATTGAGGTAAAATTGATTCTATTTATTCTGACATTTAAAAATTGTCTGCCACAGTGAAAAGTTGAGTAAGGGTGACATTAGAGACTCACATGTCAAAATTGGGGCACATAAACTGCCAACATGGTCTTTTAATTCTACCATCAAGAAAGTAGTGCCCCTGAATGTATGAAACATTTTGACATGCTTCACAAAAGCATCTTTACAACATCTTCTCTGGGTATCAGACATGGTGTATTTCCTTCCATCCAAACCTCAGTAAGAATGAGCATGTCCGTATGTTGTGTGGAAATCTCTTAACAGGAGAAGAGCTTCTCTTGGAACTTTATCATCTCTCTCCACCAAACCCTTCCTTCCTTGGCGGGCGAGGGGCACTCAGTGCCAGCAAGATTAGAACCCTGGAAATGTCCCTGAGTGGCACTCAATATAACCCTACTAGACATTTCTTAAATTCAATCAAGATGGACTGAATGATTCATGATCTCCTTACAGTACATGATTGATAATGTGACAGCTATTCAAGTACCTCAATAGCCTTACACTTGGAGAAAGGGGAAAAGCTCAAAAAGGTTCCTTGCAGCTAAAGAGCAACATTGTGCCTTGCAAAGCACTCTTAAGGAAAAATACCCATATGTATCATTCTAAAGGCATCGATAAACTCTTTTGAGAACTCCTTGCATTGCCAGAGTCACAGTTAATGGGCATTTGAAGGTATTAATTGCCTCTTTGTGTTTCAATGAATGCAGAATGAATGGGGATGTTTTGAGAGTTGGTATTTTGAGTCAGGGTTGTGATACAAATCCCGTGGAGTGATTTAGCAAGGCTGCTGCTGCTGCCACTGCTGCTCAGAAATAAATGGTATCTGCTTCAGACACTAAACCTAAGAACAACTGATCGCATAGACTGTCTTATCTATGATTGTAATTTTTAAAAGCTGTTAACACATGGTTTAAAAAAAGTGTACAAATTTAACTTAACAAAATCACGTACACATTTATAAAGGATTTTTTGCAACTCCTTCAGTGTGAAGACACACTGCTGAGTAACACTTTATGGACAAAACAATGAATGAATTATTAATGTAAAACAAATAAACAGTTAAATCAACAGTGAAAACAGTTGTTAAGGCCCGTGCACACCAAATAGATGTCAAAGAACTAGTGGCAATGAAGGCCACTGTTGTGTCTCCCACATTTCACCTGCGTCTTGGCCAAAACAGCCCTGTTTCCACTTTTGGTATGGTACCTTTGGAACCAAAAGTATCCCTTCAGACAGGGTACCAAGACACTAGCTTTTTCACTGCAAACAGTACCATTAAATGTGGGCAGAGTTGTTGTCACTCACTGCTCCATCCAACATTCACTGTATTTACTCTTCATGGACCCCTGACACAGAGGGAAGTCTGCACCTTGTTTATCGTACACAGAACGAGGCTGCATGCCGACATTTTCTGAACAAAATAAAACAGGCTGCAGTGAGAGTCTCTCTCCATGGGATATTTAAACATAGCGGGTTTGTGCATTTAGTCTTTCTCAGGCAAGCTCAGGGGTTTAGTGTCGCCAGAACCCACAGGAACAACACTGTTTTGTTTTTTTTCAGAATGAGGGTTAGAATATAGCAGTTCACATAACCCAGTCACAATGAATATATACGCTTGAAGATCCTCTCATTACTGAGAGCGTATGTCATATAAAAACTAAAGTAATGGTCAAAGTTGTCAGTGAAATGTAAGGTGTGCTGATGGATTCATGCCGTCAACTCATGCATTGAGTAACATTACAAGTTAACGTTCCACCTTAAAAGTCGCTGGCAGTCGGTCCAGTGAATTAAGTTATTTTTTACTCAGTCTACAGCTGCTGCAAGAGGCAGCAAAACATAATTTCATTACACTTTACTAATAAAACTCTCCACGGTATGAGCAGAGTCACCGTCGGCTACTGACCAATCAACAGACTGCAGTGTTCACAGCTCCACCTTTTAGTACCAGATCTGTGTGCTAGGTACCCCAACAGAGGGGGGACCAAAAATAGGGACGGTATAGAATGGTTCTTTTGGTACCATCCACAACTTTTCACAGTGTAAATGGAAAAAACGGGTACCGAACTGAACTGTACCGTAGCCTACTGCTTTGTGGAAATGGGGCTAAAGATGCACTTGAATACACTGCAAAGGCTATAGCTAACAACCAGCTAAGATGTGTGTTCTGCGGCTTTGTGAGAGGAAATAATTCCAACAGGCAGCTGCATTCTGTATTTGTCATTTAAAAAGGCAAACCGGAAGATGGAAAGGACAGAAACAAGATGCTAGTTAGCAAGTTAGCATATTAACAACACAGTTCAATGCTGAAAGAACAAATAAGATTTACTGTGCATTAGCAAACAATTTTTGTTTAAGAGCTAAGTGGCTAAAAACAGATAATCTTACCTAATATAACAACTTTGTTTTGATCTCATGCCCTTTTGACTACAGCCATTTGTTTGCATCCTCACTTCCGTTTCTTTTCTTGATCACTGAGCTGAGCTGCCAATCTGAGTGATTTCTTTTACCGATGGGCTCTGTTGTCTCTGACAGATTTCACATGCTAAATTAGCCGAAAAACAGCTGGCAAGGGCTAACAACGGCCAATGGTGTGGGACACACTGCCAAAGCAAGGGTAACAAACGCTCACCGAAGGCCTAACATTCACCAACGGCTGACTGTCGGCTTGGTGTGTCAGGCCCCTTCATGTAACTGTAACTAGCTCTTCTGATACTTTCAGTTGAAACCACCCCTCTGCAGCAACACTGTTTGACCTTTCTGAGACCTGTGTGAAAGCCTGCATAGCCTAACCTTATTAGAAGGCTTTTACTGGGTAAACTTTCAATCCTGAGAAATCTGACCGGATGTGGTGTCAGAGTCGGGCTGCGTGCAGAGAACAATGGAGGAGGACTGGTAATCGGGTTGCAGGACTGACGGTGGGCCAGTGGCAATCAAATGTAATGGAACAAGCCTGAGGATCAATACAAGTCAGCGATCGCAGACAGACAAAGGTTGTTTAGTAGCAGGCAGCACTAATTGAAATCAATGGCTAATCTGATGACAGTTCTTAACCTTTACACCTCCGAGGATTCATAAACGAGTGAGAATCATGGCAGAGCAGCAGGCGGGCTGCCGTCTCTATACAATTACTTTCCCTCACAACACCTTATGTTTTTCTGCTGATTCACACTTTCCAAGATGCCTAACAAAGCCATTCAATGAGGTTACATTGCCCAGGATCAATACAGTAAAAGTACTAACACCCTGGTTTAATGGTGATTCTGCTGTATATGGTGTACCATCACTAAAGGGTAAATAAAATATGCCTGTGGAACTATACTGCATGCATAAGGTCATTCAGCCGGTAATTGATTCATTCACGGAGGAAATATAAGCGTCAAATACAGCCATAGAATTTAAATTTATTCATATAGATGTACACGGGTCAGGTGAATGGAGTGTCCATCAAATAGGATTGAACCCAATTTACATGCAATTACATGTAATGCCCTTAAAAGCGGTGGTTAATTGATCTAGAAGCTATAGTCCATTTTCAGTGGAGGATGGAGACACCAGTCAGGCATCACCCGGCGTGACAGCCTGAGTAAAGAAGATGAGACTGAGACTGGACGTTTTAATCACCAGCCGTCAATAACTAATCAGGTTGCAGGGTACTAAAATAGATAACATGGTAAGTTGTCGCAAACAAATTGTCAAGAAGAATCATATGAAAACATCTGAAGTTGACTGGTTGCCAAACGCAGTGTCTCTTCCAATTGAGGAATCTTTTTGTGGCTAATATCGCATATTTCAGGACTCACTGGATTTTGAGGCAAAGCACCACTCTAGAGGGAAAGTATATAGTGTAGTTTTGTGATTGCAACGCCAATTAGCAGCCCACAGCTATATTTTCATTATTCAGTCCAATGTTGGAACAAGAGCTCCTCTCAGCTTGAATTGTAGGTGAGTTGGAGTACTCTAGAGAGACATCGAGTGTGTTGTAGTGAGATAATTACCACAAAGGATTTAAATAGATGTAATGAAGCTCTATGGAGGAACGACACATAATATTCTATACCTTAATGATAAAATGTTTTTATATACTTCATTGAGTGATTTATAGTTGACCCTTGCAATTGTGCACTATTTAAATGCAGGGGCAGTAATTCACTCTGTGGGAGTAAGAGCATGCTTGACATGTGTGAGGCGGTTAAAACACAGGCACAGAATAATGGGTAAGATGAAACTCTATTGATCGCCCTGTGGGAATTTAGGTATTCAGGTAATGCATACCAGTGCTGTATTGTGCCTTTCTGATGTCAGACTTGTCTGAATCAAAGCAATCTTTTATTTAGATGAAGCAGGCTGTCTTTATTTCTTCATCATCTGTGAAGTGATATTTTCAAACAAGACAAGATATTCCATTTACACCAGCTGTTGCTTGGTGACAGCTTTCCACAAGGTCCTTGGAAAACTACAAAAGAGGAATGTGTATTATACTATCAAAGTATTCTCATTTGAAATCAGAACAGTGCGCCCGTATTTGAACAAGGCTTTGATTCATGCACAGACACACTCCCTGATCCCCTTGCTTAATCCCTCCATTGGCTGGGACAAGGACACGTTGACAATTTAAGACCTCTTCCCTCAAACTCTCTTAAACAGTCCTGTTGACCGACCACAACATAGTCTCCAGGATTTAGAAACACGCCTTTAATTAATCAGCTTGTAACGGGCAGCCCAACTGGGTAAACATATTCTCAACAAGCTGACATTTCCTTTGAATGGCTAACCGATCTGGCAGGTGATATTCTGAAAAGTGAGTTTCAGCGGCTTTCAGTTTTGTTTAACAACATTTGTATAGCATTGAGTGTTTAGTTGAGATTCACACACACACACACAGAAATTCACACTACAATACATACAACTAACTGAGGCAATGGTGGACGAGCTCTCCTGTTGTGTGAGGCCAGGCTCCTGTTTTGGACAAAGGAGTCTGGTGGCTTTGAATAAAGCATAGCTGAATATAACAGCATCAGTTCCCCATCGATAAGGGCTGTCTGACAGCAAGTTAAAGCATTGAAAATATTCTAAATAAAGCATGCAGTTAGGCTAAATCCCATATTTTTTATTTTTGTCCAACTCCTTGTTTTTGAGTGCAGAACAGAGAGGGGTAGTGGTTGGACTCTTTACCGATGGGGACAAGTCTTGTGTTATTGTTTGTGACCCTTCAAGACCCTCATAAGTCATCAGCAGTCGTAGTTTGTTCACAGCTTAAGTTTCACTTTAGCAGTTGTCAAATAAAAAAGAACACTGCGTCATTACGAGGCCATCAGCGGTGCTCTGTAGGCTAATGTTAGCAACTCGTGCTCCTACCTGCCAGTTTGCACTGATTTGAGAGGAGTGGTAACAAGCCATGCAGCTTTACTGCTAGAGTTGGGCTAAATTTCTAGCATCACATGCCATCAAAGGGGAAGTATGTGACATGGAAATATGTCAAAATGCAGGACTGCCAGTTAGCTACCAAGACATCAGCATACTATTGATTTTTTTGTTACCCTTGTTATAAAGTAAGTGCTATCATAAAACAATGAAATGACATTAAACTAAGAACCGAATGGCTATCGTAATTTTTAGATTTTGATTTTCAAATCTTTGTTAACTAAGAAAATACATTTGTTGCGGTTGATGATTTTTCACAACACTTGGTTTGGATGGCCATGTAGCCCACACACTTCACCCTACCCCTCTATCCCAACAAAAATCAGCACACCCATACGTCAACACACAAAGTGTTGATGTTTTTTAGTCAAGCCCTTTTTTTAGGTGACTAAAATATGTTTTTCTGTTGCCCCCATCCACAGCAGTAGGCTACATTGTTCAGCTTCCAGTCCTTTCTGCTTCTCCAAAGTGGGGGCATTCATTCATTCATTCATTCATTCATTCATTCATTTCCACTACCGCTCAACCCTCAAGAGTTGGACAGGGCTGACACACAGACAAACAACCATTCACACTCACATTCACACCTACAGCCAATTTAGAGTCACCGATTAACCTGCATGTCTTTGGACTGTGGGAGGAAGCTGGAGTACCTGGAGAACATGCGCCGCACAGAAGGGCTCCCTCCTGGGTCTGACCCAGGAACCCTCTTGCTGTGAGGTGACAGAGCTAACCACTGACCGTGCCACCCTAAGTGGGGGGAATGTCAACTGCTATCTATTGTAAGTAATGCACTGACTATGGATAAGTACCTCATACAACCCAACTACAAAAAATTCCAAACTATCCCTTTAACAGAAGAAAATAATCTAGTGACCCTTTATGGGCCACACATGAGTGGCCACAGCCGCGCTCCTCTGTTGTAGTGAAGGGCCACCAACATGTTCTATAAACTTGAAATGATACAACCAAGGGAGTCTGAACACACATAATAGGCTGCCCTTTATGTTGCCATGCAAGGGTAAACTTTACTTTTTAAGGTCATAAAGGTCTGAGACTCCCTGTGCAGAGACCTGGAGTGTTTAACTCAGCTGTTTCTGTCCAGTGACAAACATTGATCTAGTGCTTGTGTAGCAAACTGCAGTAGGTTGCTGATTTTACATAGTGAACAAGGGGGAAGTTTGATTCGCACTCCTTCAAGACTATCAAGAGATGTTTATGCCTGGTTACTTTTAATACATCAGCAGTGTGGAGCCACAGTGGTAGGATTATTGCAGGTGTAGGGGAGGTGTAGATTTATGGCTTATGCCCATCACATTCGGTTCTTTCTCTAGGCCTGAGATTAACCGAGTCCTAATGTAACAACTCAGACATGACTGCATCTGTATGGGATCAATATCTCATACTTTTGTGAAATTGAGTTTTGGGAGCAGAGAGGCGTGGTGTGGAAGGCTGAGACACTGGAGAACTTAACTCCAGTGTAATTTCAACACTGAATTAAGAGCGCTGTTTTCTTTTTCAGGCTCCACATGTACACCATGCTTAGCATGCTGATGATGGTGATCATATGTAAAGCATGAACCATGCATATGAACTGTCCCTTTCAGTACCATTTCCTGATAAGGTTGACTTGATACAGGCTTTGTAACTTGTAACTAATGGCTATATTATGGCTATAAGAACGAATTTATTCATTCTGTTTGATTATTTCAATTTTTACTAACCAGCTTCCGTTTGTAGTCTGTAAACTTTATAATCCACTATCAACTAAAAGCAAAATCAAAAATACGAGCATCCAATCACAAAAGCTATGTGCTACAGCAGCCTGGTCTCATTCCAAGTTGTTAAGCCACCTTCCACCATGGTATAATACGCTGTTGGGGGCATCAGTTAGCAACGCAGCAGAATGTAACCTTTCACGGTGTTATGATATGCCACCAGACAGCACTTGTCTTAGCAGTATGATACACAGATGAGCAATGTCAGTTCGTACAGCAGCTGTCGCAGTGGTATGATCACCGCTGGATGGCGTCAGGTTAAAACCCTGCCGAAAACAACCTAATATAGGGAGCAGGAAAGTCCCCATAGAGCACGTGGGAGGGGTAGTGGATGGGTCCAACAAACAGACTTTCACCTGGGAGCTTGGTGTTTATTTCCCATGTAAATGTGGAGCCAAACCCTGAAGTACAGCGTTTTTATCTTTTTTATCAACATTTCACCGAACATTTGACGGTTGATAAGATGGCGGGGTCAGGTCAAGAGCAGTGGAGCTCATACCGTGCAGATCTGGAAATGAGAAGACACAAAGGAACTGACGAAAGGGGCAAGAGAATCTGAAACACTGAAAATCAATGCATTACCTGTCAAGATCCCTGTTTTAATCTGTAATTCACTCTCCTCATGTAGTATGTCTTGTTTTACATCCTGCTTTTGTGTGTTTTCCTGAGTAGGCATAACTGCAGCTGGAGCAGCTACATGACTCACCCTCCTTAACCTTCGCATCAGTCCACAATCAGCCCCCTGCGCTCCTTGGACTGGAAGCGGAGGTCCCAACTAAATCTCTCAATTAGCGATTACCTAGCTATGACGTATTACGCTAAAAGGGTAAAGGCTAGGAAAGACTGCATCTTGTTACTTACGAAGTATATCACGTCTTTGTGCATTATGAAATATCCCTACATTTGGCTCATTTATAGCACTGTTCAGATAGTCGTCGTGTTGGTGGGTTTGTCTTGTACTAGTGGTGGGCTTGGTTTGTTGGGGCGTGTCATTTGCGCTACAAATATAATGTCTCTGCAGCAAGACATGCCTCTGTTTTCCTACCTTTGTGATTGTCTGCCCCACCCTGATTAGTTCTACCTCTCACTTAGCCTTGCTTTCTTGTTTCAATGTCATAGGGTTGTACCAAGAAGCAAGTTTAACAGGGCCAAGCTCTTTGTCTGAGCTGGCTCACCAAACCCTACAGCCTTAGTCAGAGATAAATGGTACCCTGAAGGTGGTTATCAAGTCGCTCTGTTGACCCAGGTTTTCTTCTTCAGGCGTTGTGCATGTTCCCGTAAAATGCATCAAACATGTCCAGTGCATCAGTTGCTCTGCCTTCTAGTGGCCTAGAGAAAACAAATACTAATGCTTTAAGTTATTATTGACAATATGCTTCTCATGTTCTAAAAGGAAGACAGCAGCAAAAAGTCTGCGGTTTTAACTGTTTATATGTTGAAATGTTGGAACACTCCCAGTAGATATTGATACTTTATGCCGTCTATCAACTAACAAATCATTATAAAATCTATGCTGAAAAGATCAGGTTTTATAGTTAAGTTTTAGTGACTGAGTATTTTTTTCGGCCCTTTCTTTACTTTTTATTATCTCCCAGTTGCAAAGACCACAGCAAAAGGACAGCAAAACTCCAACAACACACTCCCAACTGGATTTACATATAAAACTCTGCTGACTCTACACAGAAAGCGTAACAAATGAATAATTTTTGCAGCCTGTGTCGAACCTGTTCTGATAAGCGTTTATCCCCTGTATTTTCGAAAAGGGTTTTGGGCATAGTGTATCCTAGCTGTCCTCTAATCTCTCCTGGTAACACCGTCTACACAGTGAAAACATGTCGGAGCTTGGATCAGCTCAGAGGAGTTTGTGGCAGGACCGGGACAGATCGAGGAGGTGCATGCACACATTGATCAGTGTTGTTAGGTGTGTATGTGTTCTGTGCTTTTTTTAACAGCCTTGTGGATTGTTGATTCACTGTGATATAAAAGACTGGGACTTCACAATGATTTGGTTTTTGCTGTTGGCGTATGTGCAGTTTCAACTTTTTGGTTGGGAGTTCGCAATAGAATCTAGCAGAAATTGAACGTGTGCCGTGGAAGATTTGTTCACATGAAAATTACTAATCAAGATAGCAGCAGGTGCATTTTCATAGCCCGACTAATATGCTGAACGAGAGATGAAATATGGCCGAATTACCTCAGAATGCGAACTCTCACAAACCACAAAACCTGACATATATGGATCCTAGCTATTAGCGTTTCTCCCTGCAAGGTCTCATTAATAAAGCTACCCGAGGGGGTCTAATAGGAATCTTAGGCCTTACAGTAAGGTTATGTACATTAGGGACAGCAGTGAGATTCATGGTTGCGTCCATTACTGGTTTGCAGCAGAACACACTCTGGCAACGCTGTCATGAAAAATATGAAATATTCAAAAGACCAAAATACACTGGAGTGGGGCTTTAAGTCCATCTAGCATATGCTCAACATTTTTACAGACCTCACATTTGTTTTATATTTACTTATTTGTGAAACACAATGATTCATGAAATCCTGAATCTCTGTGTACTGTATGTTTGTACTGTAATCCCCCATCCTTGGTCCTGTTCTTACATAAACCATTTTCTCTTGTCGACTTTTTCTTGTTCAGCCAAATACAACAACAGGGCTATTCTTCTTGCCGTGGGGAGATCGCCATCAAGTTTTCTACTGTGCATGTGTGAAACACATCAGACTCCAAACTTTGAATAGACTGTTTCAAACTTGACAACATAAACATAATGAATAGGTCCCTTTGTCTTTCGTGTTGGAATGTTTTGCAGTGTATGTGAGTGGAATCAGCTGACAGGAAATAAACATGGACCCAGGCTGTTGCTTTGCAACAAAATTCCAGTGAAATGGTCTAGAGAAGTAGATACATGTCCGTGTCTGCGTCCATGTCCGCTGTGTCTTTAAACGTCCACGTCCATGCAAAAGTATACTCAGAGCTTAAGTCGAAGCTTAGAGGCACATTGGTTAGCATGCTAGCATTCGCTAATTAGCACCGAGCATGAAGTATAGCTGTGGCTGATGGTAATGTCACAAGTTTTGCATGGATCTAATCAGCCAAAGTATTGGAAAAATTAAACATTCACTTCATAATGGTGCTAAAAGAAAATCACCAAAGCAATAACAATTGATCCTCTGGGGACCATGAATGTCCACACTAAGCAGTGCTTGTTGAGATATTTCAGTGTCATATAAAGTGGAAAATTGTTACCATGCCTAAAAAAAATCAACAAGAAGCTGGCTAAACATAATAATTTCTCTACTTTCTCGCTAAATGATTTTAGCAGGCTGAATTTGGTGCTTTATCCCCAAGACTTTTTTTATGATCCATAATGTCTGCCAAAACGCTTCTAAGAAACCCCTCTTGGGAGAATCTGTACAGTAGAATCTTTTCCTGAGACACACCTATATTGAAACAAACACAGATGTATTACTACAGGACTGTGATGTCAGTGTTTTCTAATCAAATTCAATCCTGTTTGATTAAACAGATAATAATCTGTCAATGGTAAAATAGTGAAATCTATTTTAAAGTGGTATTTTTGACGGATATTTGACCTTTTTTAGCAAATCTTGAGTGGAAAAAATGCTTCAATTTAACATCAAATTTGTGTAACAAATAGTATCAAGCCAAAAATCGCTGCAATAACCATAAGTGAGCTATAACTGAGCTATAACTGAATGGCCATCATGTACTTCCATCACAATAAGCCCCTATAGCGCGCATAAGTCACGCCCCTTCTGGTAGACCCCCATCTGACCTCTAGGCTCGGAAAATATGAATAGGATTCAATGGAGAGAAAATTATTATTTTCTGGTCCCAGTCATAAATGCCTTGGATTACACAAATGTTTTGTGTGGGTCTAAATAATACTTTTTCATGCTAAGAGCTTGACAGTTTATTGTATGATTCTTCAGTTAAAGGCTGTGGAAACAACGTAATGAGAAAGACTACATGTCGCCTATGTGACTTCACGTCATCACACTTTCCCTCCACTTCTCAACTCACAGTGCTGCTGCTGCGTCTTCTGCCACGATCTATGGAGCCATCAGATCAAGATACCGGTGTGTTTCGTAGCTGAAACTTTCCACATGTCCAGACTTGTAGTGGTTTTCACCACACTTAAGGCTTTTGTCCTCTCCTTGGAAGAAGGCGGTGAAGTGTACCAGAGACACAGCCATGTTCCAAGTGCGAGTGGTGACGTATATCATACGCGTTGAGAGCAGCAAAGACCTGTAGTCCACAAAGCGCTCTCACACAAACCTAACAGTATCAAACTTCTTCCCGCTAAATTGTAGCCTTCTTTGCACAAAAAAATATATTAAAAATTCACAAACAACATGTGAAATTCATGACATAATTCAAACAGGACCAGAAAATAATTTTCATCTAGCCATTGAAATACATTATGAGAAATCGATTTTTAAGGTCCCATGTACCGGAAACGGAAACACGCAACTTAAGAGCTCTATACACTCTAAAACACGGGTGTCAAACATACGGCCTGGGGGCCAGACCCGGCCCGCCAAAGGGTCCAATCCGGTCCACTGGATGGACCTTGCACATCTAATAGTGCTGCACTTGTGAAGGCTACGATGTGCCAGGTTTCAGGAGCAAGTTTGTTTGTTTTCATACTTGGTCCTTTTTAAATTAACCAAATTCAGTCCTCTTTATGTGGACCAAAAAGTGGCCCGACAGAAAGAGGACTCAGTTCTCTTTCAGGTCCACCATAGCTCTGATGGGGCCTCATTGTCAGACCAAAGTATTCCTCGTCCACTTGTCGTGCTGTCCTTACCTGTGGCCATGGTTCCATTGTGTTTATTATGCGCCCCACTGAAATAGCGTGTGATCCATCCATGGCAAGCCTGAAGGGCCACAATACAATAGCAAAAGGGAATATAGACCCAGAGCCTTTTGTGTTCACAAGGTACAGGTTAAGTGAACCGCACAGTGGACTTGAAGTGAACCGAAGAGTTCGGTTCACTTCAGAGGGGCCTGAGTTCTCTTGGAGTGTTCACGTTTGTGCCAAAAATGCCGAGTCACCCCTCTGAGTCCGCTTAGAGGGCTGAAAAGGACCAAGTAACATTGAGTAGCTTTCTTAGCATTTTTAAGATGACCTTCTTTAAACAGAGAAAAGGCAAAAAATTGGAGGTTGTTATGGGTGTTTGTATTATTGTTACTTATAGGAAATTATGCAATGGTTTTCATGGTGCAGCCCACCTGTGATGAAATTGGACTGTATGTGGTCCTTGAACTAAAATGAGTCTGACACCCGTGCTCTAAACTTTAAAAGTTTTAATAGGCACCTAAACAAAATCTAATGTGTATTACATATATATGAGTAGACACACAATGTGGAGCTGCAGCTCATTAATCTTCAAGTTCCCTGCTTTAAGATGACTTATACCATTTCAATATGTCATGTAACGCTGACCTATCTTCCCCTAAAAATCCCCTGCCCCCCTCTAAAATAGACAAAAATGGGCCTACAGTCGGTCTTAGAGAATTAAAAGTGCTACAGGATTTTGCTGTTGACATACTGTACGGTGCAGATAGACTGCATAAAACGAGGTAATTTACAGTGCATATATTCCAATTTAACAGAAATGGACAAAGAGATGCAGCAACAGTGTATTCAGCAAGAAAGTTTCAATGAGAACAGGAACCATGACACTCTTATGATATAGGGCTTATATGAAAATACCGTGGCCTTGTAGGGTGTTGGCATACTGCACAAAAGCATTGCTATGGCCATTGAATTGAGTTTTTACCTTTGAAAAGCATTTCTGTAGTGTCCATTTTCCTTGCAACTCCTCAGAGTCAGTCAGTTAGCACTATGCAGCACATGTTGCTGAGTATTTGTTCTAGTAAACACAGGTATGATTCATTCATTCCCGCCGGTGCTTCTGGGACTTTAGTGAAGGTCATTCATGAATGCTAACAATGAAAAAAAGTGTTTGAAATTTCCAAGTGAAATCCAAAACCTCATTTCATAGAGTAAAACCACAGTGTGCGCTCTGCCATTGCACACATTTCAAGGTAAAATATCCTATATCCTTCGAAGCAGTGACACTGAAAAACGATTAATATGCCGCCCCATCCACCAGTCTCTGGATAACCTTTATGTGATTTTCATTCAATTTCCGTCTCAATTACATACAAGCTTAAGTATCTCAGTCATTTTGTTACTTAGCATCGTTCAAAAATGCATCCTTGTGTTAACTTCTGAACACAAAGCCTAACAAACAAATCCAAGCGTGCAGCCATAGATCATCAGTAAATCATTTCCACTGTGATAAATGATGACCCTCATCTCCTCCACCCTCTTCCACTTTGTCTGTGTCCTCCTAATCCTGTTTATAAGGAGCCATTACCTCCTCTCTTGCAACATCCCACACTCTCAAGGCCTCCGACACTGACGACTGATGATGAATCAACGACACATTTCACTTCAACCACCCAAATGCAAGCAGCTTGGTGTGTGCCTCCGGTACTCATTTCCTGTCTCCCCCCCTTCCTCCTCCTGTGTGAAACTTGAACAGGACAGAGTAGGCATTCCGTACGCATTGACAGCTCAAGCGTCCAATTTAAAGGGGAGGTCTGGGAGTTGGGTCTGCAGCAAAGGGCCAATAATTGGCATCCTTCTTGTCTTATTAAAGGGGAAAGCACTGGGATGGATCCCCTAAGCCAAATCTTGGCCTTTATTAGAATCATGTGTAAACAGAACCACACACAGCGAGGGCTAAAGGCATTACTCATCACCATATTTTGTTCTCAAGCAGCAAATTAAAGTAATTAACCGCTGCAAATGAAACTTACAGTGGCTGCAACATTATTCAGGTGAAAGTTATTTAGCTAAAATTGATAGTCGAGAGTAAATGTCGTGCAAGTGTAAACACTTTTTGTGTGTGTTGCAAATGACACACTCACAAAGTTTTATGTCGAGCGTAATTGCTCTGTATTCAAGAATCAATCAAGTTTTTGTGCTTCGCGCCAGAAATTCACGTCCTGTTGTCTCTTGGTCAAATTTGCAAAAACCTCTGCTTATCCTAAAACTCTCCTTTTCATTCATTCTCAGCCTTGAAAGCTGTTAACCCAGTAGTGTTTTGTGATGCCCCTGGACAACGACAGGGTTGATAGATTCACAGCTCCTCTCCACAGCCTCTTCTGGTTCAGCAGCGCGTCGGTTTAACAAGTCTGTGCCATTCGATGCTCAAGGACTTAATCCCCCAGGGGAGGAAACAAAGATACGTTCAAAAAAAAAAAAGAAACATGTTCTCCCTTTTTCTGACTGCTCGGTGATTCTTTTGACTTCCCTGAATTGTTCAGAGCCACGCTTGCGATGAAGAGGACTATTCAAGATCTGCCACCCCCACTAAGCTTGCAGCTATCAGCAGTCCCACGGCCACTCCTGCCCCACCTCTACTTCTGCTCTCGGCTGTGCTAGCAGCTTTTTTCATGAGCCCTATTTAGAATACGCTGACATGTGAACAAATCTGACAATTAGCAATTTGCTGTTTTAGTAAGTGTGCTGCAGTGTCTGTGAGTTAATATTTCCTTTGCCAGCTGAGTAAGAGGGTGGAGACCCTGAAAAGGCTCTAGAGAGGGCTTGATGGAGATGGCACATGCACAATTATCATGTTACCCCTGTGGTTTTCCTTAACAGCTTGTTTTTCAAATGGTAGCTAAATTAGCTCTATGAGCAAACCCTGAACACTTATGCACTGTGTACATCGCCCACTCTGCAGCTTAGACAAGCTTTCTGCATCGCCAGGAGTTTCACTTTACTTGTGTTAAAGTACAGTGACTGCGCTGTAATACGCCTGTATCCTTTTGTCCCCTAAACATTGAGGATACTGTTTGAAAACCAGTGTTTTCATAACACTGGCAGTCTCGCCTGCAAAGAACTGCCCGCAAAGACATTCAATTATCTGGCAGAGTGACTATACAGTATGTGTTCATTGAGAGCCAGAAGAATGGGCCATGTTCTTTAGAGAAGAAATCCATCATAAGTAGGCATCTAATAGCCGAGTGTGTTTCCTGTGTGTCTGGATGCTTGTTCTCTTCGGAGAAACACTGTTTCTGACACTGTGAATAAAAGAAATAATTGAAACTGCTCTTTGAAGCAGTTTATTGCCGTATTGTGCTAATGAAAAATTCATATATATCATGTAGCGACAGAGCGATGCACTGGTGCGTCAAAGTGTAAAGTCAGTCATTATATTTAGAATTTGCTCTAATATACTGAAAGTGGTTGGCACTTGGCAATCATTGCTGCGAGTCTTCCAGATATGATATCAAAGGCCACTGATGAGACACTGACATTAGTGATTACTGACAGAATTGTGAGCTGTCATTCAACACAGGACGTTGTATTGAAGTTAGAAAATGGGTGCACATTCAGCTGTGTTTGTCACCGGCTACACTGCACTTTTACAAATGAGTACTGCCTTTTCCATATGGAATGGCTGCATAGTTGCAATCCAACTGTCCATATTTTGTTGTTGCTGTAATGGCAGTGATATAACTTCAAACATGGCAGAGCTTTCTGAGGGGAACACTGCCAAAACCAACCCAAATTTGACAGAAATTCAAATCTGCTAAAGTAAAACAATCACACACCAGAACAGCAAGGGACAATGCTTAGTGCATGATAACGGTGGTTTGCTCAGACTTTAACGTGTCAGCCAGAGAGGTAGCTAACTCCTACCTTGAGCTATGAGATTAAATACCAGCATATACCAACCTTCTTAGCTACTAGATTGACAAATAAATCCAGTTTTCCAGTTTCCTTTTTTAGGCAAATGCACACGGGGACAGAAGAACACGTTATGGCTCATGCTTTGACTCGGTTTCAGTATCGCTCCTGATATGTTGGAGATGACTATATTTGAAACCCCCTTACAAACAGTGCTGCTTTTATGTGTCAGGTAAAGTTACCACACTTTAATAATAAATGAGGCTCCTTAACTAGGAGTAATTCTCAAGACAATGATCTGAGGTGATCAAATCCATAGTAATTCCAGAGAAACATGTGCTTACATCCACACATTCATGCGTAGTATACTGTATATACAAATGCAGCCTATGTGTGTGTGTGTGTGTGTGTGCGTGTGTGTCTTTCTTCTGTATTTATCTACTGCCCCCATCCCAAAACCTCCTTTACGCCCCCTGGCCCACATTTGTCTTCACAGATCGCTGTATCCCACATTCAATCCACCATTCCCCTCCACTGATCCAGTGCCTTCTTGGGCATTTCGAATTAATCTGGCACAGTTCATCTGTTTTGCCAAACTGTACACCAATTAGGGGTCGCGACTGGTGTGATCCCACTGTACTGTACTATTTGTAGTGTGACGCAGCTCCCACTGTCTTGGATAATGTTCACCTCATCAGGCAGCTGGCTGACATGGGAGGGTCCTTGCCTTGATTAAGCTCACCTGGGCCCTCCTGGCTGAACTGGAGCTTTGTTATACTTGTTATACTGCTTTATCCTCTGTTTTTAACTCTCTTATTCATCCACATTTGTTTATTGTCTGTAATGACTGTCTGTCTGTCTGTCCGTCTAAAAGCTGACTAAACACTCCATTGTTTATTTATTAAGCCAATTTTAGTTTGATAAATTCTGGTTGTTTCAACTAAAGCTTTTGTGTGGACTCCCCTCTTGTCACATTCCCTGAGCTAGTGTCTGACACTAGTAATCAGTCACACCATAAAGCATCAGTTGCCTGTTTTTATTTATTTATTTTTTTTAAATTTAGCGTTTTGTTTGCATCATATTTACTGTGCAAAAACACGTTCCTAGGCATGCACTAAAATCTAGCATCCAAGATTTGTAAATCTGCTGTTTTTAAATATATTAAAAGAACATTATATGCATGAGACCACTGAAAAAGTGGTAAATTAATTTCCACCTTAATGAGAGACTACTTTGTTTTTAACTGACTTCATGTAACAAAACCAGCGAAAGCTCCTGTAGGTTGCATTTAAGTTTTCACAAGTGTGATGGTGTCAGTGACATTGCTAAGGTTGGCACTGTTGCCTCACAGCAAGAGGGTTCCTGGTTCGAACCTTTAATGTCGGTGTGACACGTGGCTGGTCGCACTCACAGTTTAGCGGCACCTGGCAGCATCAAGGGGAAACGCAGTGGGACAAAAATGAAAGTTAAGGCAGTGATAGTCTGATTGGGGCTGGCAGGAGGGGTGGTGGATGGGTCCAACAAACACAGACTTTCACCTAGGAGAGCGGTGTTTGTGTCCTGTAAGATTCTGAAGCCAAACCCTGTTCTTTTTTCCTAAACCTAACCACATGTTTTTGTTGCCTAAACCCAACCATGTGCATTTGTTGCTGAAGAAACAAAGGTCAGTTTGCAGTATTGTACTGGCTAGTGCATTTATTTTGAAAGAGACTCTATGTAAACGGAAGTGTATTTTGAAAGAACTTGACACGGTGTCCCAGAACGTGAACAACCAACGCACCCAGGGTACCTTGCACGCCGTATCTGGACTCGGAAAGTCCATGACCAAACGTCGATATGTGACGAGGTCGGAGTGAGAATGTGTTGACATGGGACTCAAACACAAGTCTACTGATGGAAAGTTGTTTGTTTGAGCCCTCCACCACAACCTGCCTCTTTATGTGGACTTTCACTCTCGATACTATTCCCCTCTTAACTGTGCTCAGTGTATTTGTAACATGATTGCAGCCAACCTGATTACATGGGTTATATATGAGTTGTGGTGCATTACACGTAGCCTACAGTGCATGAGAACATGCTGTTTCTATTCACTCTCTTTGCAAGCTGTGGGCACTTTGCTAGGTTAATGCATAAGCAATGTTGTAAGTGGTTAAAATAATTAATTATATGTTGTTATAGGAGAGGTCATGATTGTTTTCTGAGTAGGGTTTGGATACAGTCAGTCACATCCTCATACTGTGTGACTGGTAAAACTGACTGAGCACATGGACAGCATTCATGGCCGCATTACTTCTAACAAAGCCACACTTGTGTATCTAGCATTGATTTCCACCACATAAGGTCTTTAAAACGTGTAAAGCTATTTACAGCAACAAATGAGGGGCTACTGAAAAAGAAAAAAAGAAAATACATACAATCAAATACAATTAAAATCCTCAAAATCTATTTTTGTCAATTGTAATTAAACAAATCGTTGCTGTTAATCATGGAAGCGGTTTGTCAACCGACCAGCATGTGCCAAGTGTTGTAGTACACATTTGGGATTTGAAGTTTGTCCACCAGCTGTTTCCATGTTGGCAAGCCACATCGGCGCTGCATATTACTTTTGGTCATTAAAATTGTTATTATCCAAGACACTTAATCTCCATGCATCTTTATAAACTAGTGGAGAGAAGAGAGAGAGAGACGGAGAGGGGGGGAATAAACACATAGGCAGGGGTGGAGAGAGACAAACAGAGATGACTGTTGGAGGAAGAGGAGATGCAACGACTTGGCCCCCAGATTTTGATCTTGAGAACTCGTGTCAGAAGCAGTGACATAAATGATGTATCTCTGCAGACCCATCAATAACACCCAAAGAGGCCCTAATGGAGGTATAAAACTGGACAGATAAGAAGTTTCGCTCGGAGCTTTCATAAATCAGCCACTCAGAATGACCTATATAAAAGTGAACAGCACTGACAGGCTGCATAAATTACAAATGGACGCTGTACGTAGGAAGTATCACTGTTATTGTAATTATCATGAAGCTCTCAGACACCTAAAGCACATGTATTAAATATCCTGGTAAAATGCACAGGGTTTTACTGCACGGGGATATAATTCATAAATGATTTATAGTCTCACTGATGCAAGTTTATAATACAGTAACACAGGTCTGTGTTACAGGCAGTCAGTTCTCCGTATGAAGAGCTCCATCTCCTGTTATCACCAATTGTTGTCACTGAAGTTTAATTATCTGAGGCTGATCAAGCAGTCAATTAAAGTAGATGTTAAATCAAATGCATTACACATATTGGAAGCTGTTGTTTTTCACCTGAGTCAACACTGTATGTGTGAATCTGGGACTGTGTGTGTGTGTGTGTGTGTGTGCTCTCTGTTGAGTTTGACCTTGACCTGGACTCTGTGTCTGAGCTAAATATCAGCAGAGTCCATTTCATTTTGGAACCTGCTGCCATTTAACACGGAAAGCGATATCAGCGCCAACCTCCTCAATCTAACTGGAAAATGACCTTTCAAAGCCCCACACGTTTCCGCACGAAACAAGAGGGCGATGATGAATTGCACAAATGTGTACGCTGCCTTTATACTGTATGCCTCATGTTGCATATTGCCTCAAGTCACCACTTATGGAGTGCTCACGACATATTGGCAGAAAGGGAAGAAAAACCTCCTGGCGTTTTGACTTTGGAGAATGTGTGCAATATTCCAAGGTGGAACACTTGGAACTTGGAACTTCATTCAGCTCGAATAATCTTTATGTTGGAACCACAGTGTCTCAGTTAGCATTAAAATAACTATTTTCATTTGCTGACTGAAATCAGTTGCTTCCAAGCCACAAATATTAAAGGGATACTCTCTCTTAGGGCCCAGACACACCAAACTGACCTCAGAGAACTAGCGGCGATGAAGGCCCCCTGCTGCGTCACCTCATGTCGCCATGTCTCGGCCAAAAAAGTTGCACATGAACACACTGCAAAGATGAGTTTGATGGTCAACCAGCACATACGTTGTGTTGGTGCGTGAGAGGAAATGACTCTCCACACCAGATGGCAGTCATCTATAATCCTCGTTCAAAAAGGGAAACTAGAAGATTGTCTTGATGCTAGTTAGCCAGTTGGCATATTGACAGCACAGTCATATGCTAAAAGAATAGAGCATATTTACAGTGTGCCAGTGAACAATAACACAAACCATCATGAATGTTTTTGCTAAAGAGCGCAATGGCTAAAGCATGGATGAGGGTGGCAAACACTCACCAATAGCCCAAGTTTGACTAATGGTCAATCATCTGATTGGTGTGCCAAGACCTTTACACTCAAACCAAACTCAGATCAAATGATAAAACTACTATTAAATTAAAATATTAAATACAAACTACTATTCTGTTGCTGTATTGCCTATTCCTCACATAAAATGTGGGGGTCGCAGCTGGTGTGATCTCACTGTACTGTAATATTTCTAGTTTAACGCTGCTTCCACTGTCTTGGAGGATGTTCGGGCCAACCTCACCAAGCAGTTGGCTGACATGAGAGGGTCGTTGCCTTGATTAAGCGCTCACCTGGGCCCTCCTGGCTGAACTGGGCATTTGTTATACTTGTTATATTGCTCTTATCCTCTGTTTTAACTCTCTTATTTATGCATGTTTATTTATTGACTGTAATTGTTGTGTTTGATTTACATGTGAGCTGCTGGATACCTAAATTTCCCTGAGGATATGAATAAAGTAAGATCTGAATCTATCTATCTATCTATCTATCGATCTATTGAAGTTCCAAAACCTGCAGTTCCTCTAATGGCCACATGAGGCTGGCTCCATAAATGAGTACATCCCCACAGACCCCCATGTTAAAATACCCAACTTTACAACAGAAATAAACATGTCTATGTCCATTTTATTTTTTATTTTTTTGTACAGTCTATGTTCGTCACCCACCAGCTGGAACGTTTATTGGTCCGGTGCTGCACAGTGCACTCAGGTAGTTGTAGGTTTTCTACCTCTGGAGCAAAAGCAAGTGGCACAGCCATTTCCCTCTGCTGCTTTCTCTGATCACATAACACCAGTTTCAAAGTATTTACATCTCTCTACTGCATAGACAGCCTGGTTTTGTAAAAAGTACTATCCTTCCAGCAGTGAAATGCTGATTTAACAATAATAAAGCTACTACTTCAGAGCCATGCTGCTGCCGTAGAACAATGCACATAACCTTCAACCAGTCATCATCATATACTCTCTATGGTCACGGCAAGATACAATTACGCCCCATTTGCAGAGGCCTGGGATGGCATTGTTCAGTCATGGTGTGCATAGCCAAGCTGTGCCATGTCATGATCATCTGCATTACCCCCTGATCTCCCAGTAATGAGCACCTGCCTGCTGTTAGTGGCAAAGGAAGGCTGGAAGAGATAACATCAGCATGAGTGAGTAACTCCCAGACATTTATTTATATGAGGCTTAGCGGAAGTTCAATCAGGAAGACCCCACACTCTTAGTCATTCACATCTCTTTTCCTCTGTTGTTCTCTCTCTCTCTCTCTCTCTGTCTTTCTCCCTCTTGCTCTTCTGCATCTACTATCAACAGACTATGGGCGTTGTAACCGACTGGATTTTGCCAGATGTTGTAAACATTTGGGCCTCAGTGCAGACCTAGAGGGATACAGGGGCATGCTCCCCTTGCAGATTTAGCTATTTGTACTATTTTTTAGCCATTATGGTGACAGAATGCCTAAAATCTGTACATCATTTGGGAAAAAACACGATAGTTGCCAAGAAAAAAAGTCATCCTGTAGAGCCTTCATCCTATTTTGTATCTAACTGTTCTCCAACTCATCATTGTGAAACCATACAGGCTGTTCTCAAACACTGTTCTTACATATATCTATGAAAAGTAATACACTACAATTCGTGACTAACCCATCTAATCGTGAGCCAGTAATTTGTACGTATCCCACATGATGGGGGAGGCATCATTCACATGACCAATGCGCTGACGGGAGTAGGCTGGTTACAACACAGGACTTTACCCACGAGACCGATGTTCATAACCATGTAAAACCAAGTAAATTTTGAGTTATCTCATGTTACATCGTCACCATGTTTCTTTTCCTAAACCTAACTTACGAAACTTTATGTTAAGTACGTAACATCATTTGTGGGGTGCTAATTTTTTAGATATCATACAAACAATTGTGTTTGTAAGATATCATATGAACCGCCGTATGAGACAACATTAAACTGTAACACGACAAATACTGAAGATGACTAATTTTTACTCCTGCCACTTTAAAACAGAAAAAAAGGTGCCAAAAAATGGCTAGAAACAGCATTACTAATCTTGAAATCTGTTTTTGTTACACTATGCTGGAGAAGAAAATATATGTTTAGCGGGCAAATCTACTCCATTTCAACCCAGACCATAATAACTGGGGCTGCTCTTGCAAATCAGGGATCTCAAACATTTCTGAGTATATGTGATCTTCAATACTCTAAATTGTATATTATGCCATCAGAAGAATATCTACTAATCTATATCATATTTCTTTAGGGACTAAAGATACAGGGCTTTTGAGAAAACTTTGGGGCTGGAGCACCATAGGCTGTCCCCTTGCTCCGAACTTAAAGAGGAATGAGTGTATACAAGTGCGATAAATTCTTTCATTTGGAATTAGAAACAGAATATTCCAGCCCATTACATCAGATTGAATTTTCAATCGCATTGGCCATTTTCATTCCGAATTAGGTGTTTACAAGATCACTTTTTATATGAACTTTCATTCCGAATGAAAAGAGAATTAAACCATCCATGTAAACGCACTCAGTGTCTAGAGTCCATCGAGAGGAATGTTTGTACACCATTCCACAACATCACTACCCCCTCGAGCACTGTGTAATAGTTGTATTTGATCACCCTCAATAAATCTCTTCTGTTTGACATTCTTCAACATGGGAAGTTTGATGTTCATGCAGGTGTACAGAGCGTACATTGGGCTATTGTCACGCACTGTTACTATGAAAAGTAATGCACCAGAATTTGTACCTATGCTACGTAATCATGAGCCAGTAATTCAGGTTTAACCTGTGTGCCCTGGAAGGCTGCAAGTACATGACCAATGTACTAACAGCAGTAAAGAACGAAGAGGAAAGCGGTCTCATAAGGAGGACGGTTGGGCTGGTGGATGGGTGATAAAACACAGGACTTTTCCCAGGAGGCCCATGTTTGGAACTGTGTGAACTTTGAGTAAACTTTAAGTCATTTTAAGGAACACCAACACCATGTTTCTTTTCCTAAACTTTAACACAGTAACTTTACTTGCTTAAACTGACTCTCTGTAACTTTACCTAAGAACACAACATTATTGGTGGGACGCTACTTGCTAGACTGTTGTATGAGGATACAGTGTGTACATGAATATGTAGTATAACAGCATTTTCCTCAGAAGTTCAGCGATCATTATTTAGTAGTCACAGCTGCAATGAAACAAACCATGTACAAAACACGGGGAAATAATTCTGAAAACTTCTGATAATGATACGTTTTTTTTTTCCCATAGCCACCTTGTGCCTCCTGCATGTCCCCTAACTTGAGCAATCAAGGGAAGAACCTGCAGAGCTGTTTTCCCCCCAAACTTCTAAGAGGAGATAGCCAAAGAGCTGTGCACTCATGACAGTCTAACTAAGAAGTCGTTTGTCCAGCTCTGTAACAAGATCTGTCCATGCCTGAGCAATTGGAGAGGCAGCTGTTCTCAGCCGGCCAGAATGCAGACCGTGGCTTTTTACGCGGAGGAATTAGGAGTGATGGAGGAAAGAGAGGGGAGAGAAGGAAAGGGGAAAGATATGTAATTAGGGAGCGAGACAGAGAGGATGAGGTGAGGGAAGAAGGGAGAGACGGAGGGAAAAAAGCCACTAAGGGAGAAGGACAGAAACACAAAAGGGGGGAAATAGTGGAGGAGAGAGGCCAACGGAGACAGAGAGACAGTTCGAGCTGAAAATCATTTAGTGCTAAGCTAAATGCCAACTAAGAATAGACTTTGAATCAATCAAGCCCAGCTATCTGGCTGGAGAATTAATATGTCCCCGAGAACATGCCTCTCCCCTAAAGGCTGAAGGAGGGCATATGTTTTCACTCTGAAATTTTAATACAATCAAAACCAGAAGCGCCGATGCCTATGCAGACGGATCGTTTTCATATTGCGTCCCACAAAGATCAATGTATTTAAAACAAAAGGCAATCAAATACACTTAATAACAACCTCAATAACTTTTTGTTTTAAAAAATTTAAAAAAGGGTGCATCAGTGGGAAAGTACCCTGAAAGCCAACTTGTATCCTCATAAGTGGGAAACTTGCTTTGAAGCGTTTGCTCCGCTACAGGTACTGCGCCTCCTCTCGAGGTTTGACAACTTGGTTTGGTCCCTCTACATCTTTTTTAGAGTTAGTTTGATCTCTTGTAAGAGAACACGGCGACTGTGTGACAAACGTGGCCCCTATAGGCATCCGTCCTCAGAATCAAAGACTCCATTTGAACAACAGAAGGGAATACAGAGTCTGTCTCCCTTCATACGTAGCTGTATTTAGAGTTAGCCTCTTTTCCTTAGCATCTGATTATGAGCAAAGAAATGCTTGCAGAGCTTAAAAAAGGCATACTAACAGACACTTGCACTATCTACTGCCCTATGCATTTTGCATCGAACTTCTGTGATAACTAGTTCACTCGCTTCAGTTGTCAGGGTCTAGGTATAAAGCATTTGCACTTAGCATTTTCATGCTTTAAAGAATGTGAAAAATTGTTCCCTAATTAGCCAAGAGGTTTTTTTTCACTCAATGAAACATTCATCATACAGCTCTTATTATTGTCAGCATGGTTTTTTAAAGATAAAGGCTTCAAAGACAATATTCTCTCTGCCTGCTTCAAAGACGCATGCAGAAATGTGGCAAGAGTTTACACAGATTGCTAAAGCCGTTGCCACCGTGTGCTTTGAAAAGCCAGTTTCTGCCATTGCCTGGTATAATGGATGTCACATGAAAGTCGGTTCCTGCAAAAAATCCTGTGTCCCCATTTATCATTCTTAATCATTTCCTGCAGATTTCTCAAGACCACATTTAGTGAATGCATCGATCTTTCTCTTGTTGAGGCTGCGGACAGAGACGGATAGCCTCACCTACAAGATTTAAGGACTTCCCAAGCCAGACAGAGCACGGCTGACAGTCCTTAATTCTTTTTAATTCTGCTTCACCTCAAGCGCACATTTTTCCCAACCTGTGGACTCCATTTTCATGGGTTTGTGGCAATTTGATTGTTCGTAAATTTGTGGCAGAATTTGCACCAGTAAATCAGCTCAAATTATAAGGACTTAAAGGAGCAGCTCAACATTTTGGTAGACACACAATAACTCTCTCTTGCTGAGAGTAATATAAGAGGAAACTGAGATAAAGCTATCCTGGCTCTGTCTAAAGGGAAAAACAAAACAAAACAAAAAAAACTCTGCCAACCTCTAAAGCTCAGTTATTAGAGTCTTGCATGTTTTTTTGTTTCATCCATACAAAAATGGAAATATAATTATAACAGTTGTGGTTTTATGCGATATTGCATGTTGGATCTAATTCTTGGACAGACTGTGAGATCCAAAGACTTATTTCAAGAAACCATTCCAGCACATAAGTTCCATCCATTTGTCATTTCTATTTATTTATTTATTGTATGAATTAACTACTTCCCGAAGGCAGGTGTTACATGATTACATGTCTTATCTTGTCTTAATTATTTGATTAATGATCCATTTATTTATGTGCCTCAGAGGCCCTCCAATGGGTTGATCCGGCCATGGCTGTGTACAAGTTAAAATTCAATACTAGGGAGAGATGACTACACTAGGCAGAGGTTCTACAAATTAACTGTAGCAGCTCTGAAGTCAACCCTATCACTGTCACCAGAAAAGACACTCAATATTCAGCAATTCTGCAAAACCTTGAAGTAAGCAGTTAATCTTTGTGTATTTATGCCAAATGCCAGTAGTTGTTAAATTCTCGCTTTTCCCAAAATCTGCACATGGCTGTTGTGGCAAGGTTAAGAGCAAGTGCATGACAATAAATGACAAAATATTTAATTTATAAATTCTCTTTCAAGCAAGCTGAATTCGGTGATCGGCAGGACAACATTATTTGTCCAGTGTCATTGCCTTCCTAAATTATTGCAAATGACTGTTGGATAATAGAACAAATTTTATGATGGTGTTTCAAGGTTGTGTGTGTGTGTGTGTGTGTGTGTGTGTGTGTGTGTGTGTGTGTGTGTGTGTGAGAGAAGTGGCCGTATTTAAGCTAAAGTGGGGTGTTAAGTTGCTTTAATGTTAAGTTTTACGTTAGATCTAGGAACAAAAACCAACACATTCTCACGTCCACATACGACTTATGAAAGGTACCCTGGTTGTGTTGGATGTGGACGTTCTGGGGCACCGTGTCAAGTTCTGCCTGTTACGTGCATTGTCTCCTTTCAAGATACACTTACGTTTTTACCAGAAATTTAAAGTTTACATACATTCTCTTTCAAAATAAATGCACTACACTGCTACAACCATGCAAATTGAGGTTTTTTTCCTACAACAACTAACGCATGTGGTTGGGTTTAGGAAAAAAGAACAGGATTTGGGTTTAGAATCTAACGGGACACGAACACCGCTCTCTTGGGTGAAAGTCAGTGTTTCATTGACCCATCCACCACCCTTCCCGTTCGCCCCACTCACACTTTTGCCACTTTAACTTTCGGCCCTGTCCAACCGCATTTCCCCCTGACGCCGCCAGGCTCCTTAAACATGTCATGTATCATTGCCTTTTGATGTTGCAAGTCACTGCCCAAGCGCCAGATTTTGATGACTTTGGATGACTTTACCTCCAACCTTTGGATGCTACCTGTCATGATCCAGGGCTTTTTGCTAGTAGTCTCATCTCTGCTAGTATGTTTTTTGGGTTTCCCGTTTGTATTCTTCCTTGTTTCATGTTCATTCATGTTTAAGCTGTTTCCTGTTTTACTTTGTAGAATCGCTCCTTGTTTGTCATGTCTTCTTTTATTTCCTCTCTTTGTGTGTTTTCCCGCCTTGGTCTTTAGCAGCTCTGCCCTGATCAGTTTCACTCACCTGTTCCTACTCCCCCACATAGTGCCTTTCCCTCATTTACCCAGCCACACATCTGCCTTGTGTTAGCCTCATTAGTCCTTCCCTGCTCCTGAGTTTTTCCACGCCAATCAGCTCCTTGCCTGTGCTTCTGCCTCATCACTTTAATCCCCTCACCTGAGTTTCTCCGCCCTTTTCTCCACCTGCACTTCATCCTCTTGTCAGACTAGTTTGGTTTTCAGTTTAGTCTTTGTTGGATCCTTGATTTGATTCTGAGATGGTCATTTGCTGTTTCCATGGAATAAAGCGTGATCTTTTTGAGCTCCTCCGGACTGCTGTCTCCTGCATTTGGGTCCACCTTCTCCGCACCACATAACACTACCGGCTTTTCAAGAAGCAAAGATTAGGGAAAGTTCATGGTCATGGTTACTAAAACGGCAAAGATCAGGGGTTTGATCCCCAACTCCTTCGTCCGCATGTCAAAGTGTTCTCGGGCAAGATACTGAACCCAGATTGCTCCTGATGTCTGTGCCATTGTTGTGTGAGTGTGTGTGGATGTTTTACTAAATAGCACGTGGCACCATGTACGGTAGCCTTGGCCATGAGGCTTTTAATGTGTGTGTGAATGGGTGAGTGGACAAGTAGAGTGCTTAGAGTGGTTAGCAGACTACAAAGGTGCTTTACAAGTGCAGGTCCGTTAACTGTTTAATTACCATTTACCACTCTTAATTGGTCTGTTTCTGCATTGGCACTGAATGTTGGTTGGCTTAAACTGTCTGTTGCAGAATAGTTACATAAATCAAAGAGTATTCTGCTGAAAGCTAAGCGTGCCGCCATACAGTCTCCTCACTTACGTAAGCGCTGTCACATGATGTCCAGGTCAGAAATCAACTACATTTCAACACTGCATCTCATGAAAACAGATCTTCATCCATCTTTTATGTTTGGTTAACCCTAATGTATCAGAAGTACCAGGAGACATGCTAATACCAGAAAATTTGACTATAAATGAGTTCTTCAGAGTGCATCTGAACTGAGAATCTCAATATGTGAAATTGGCCACATATATTTTGCCAATGCTCATTTAAAATTTCTTTTTTTTTCCCTGCCAATGTCACAGTTCATAGATCTCGATCCACATCAATCATATAAAGGAAAGGTCCCGCTTCCACAATTGAAGTCTTTGACCACATGATCAAACTGAGGACCCTTTGTGCACTATTTAAAATGACTTCAACTGCAAATCTCCATTATTCATGTATCACTCCCACACTCCCCATTCACAAAAATCACTTCCTGCTGCATGTGCCCGGCCAGAGGTCACGACCCTCATTAGAAGATGCAACAGAATAGCAAGAAGAGGAATATCTTTGAAAAAGTTTTTTATTTCTTGTAGCATGTTGGGAAGTCCTCTGCTGCCTTTGCCACAGTGCTGCTAATGCTGTGGAGAAATACTTTCCTGTTTAGCCCGCAGTACCATTTCAGTATGTAATCACCTAGCTCATGAAAATTGCAAAGGTGGTGAATAATTTAAAGTGGCTGCGTTAAAAAGTATGTGTTGTACGGTGTCATAACGATGGTGGTCCAGACACAGGGAGGAAGACAGTGAAGTAGATAAAAAGAAATCTGGGTGAAGCATTTATCTTAGTCGCTCATTTATAGTGTTCACATTACATATTCCTCCGTTTCCAATATTTCTTTATTGTTTCTTGAGGGCATGCTTAAATTGGAGTGAGGACCAACCTACTGTTTATCCACTTTAATCTCCCATGTATTTGAGCACATGTTCTGCAGCAGAAATAGAAAGCAAAATGTTGCATGACTGACTCAAAGAACAGCAGTTTCAAGTTAGACCACTTGTCCCTGCAAGGTGTACAAACCCCCCAGTGAAGGACAGAAAAAGGCATGTATAGACAGAAGTAATCCCTCTCAATCATCACTTATGACCCACTGGAAGTGTGTGGCGGTGCATTTATCTGCAGAGATTCTGTCCTCTGCTTGTATTTTCTTCCTGTTTTCTGTGTTTGGGATGTTCATTGGCGTGTACCCCCATGGTGCGCAGGTGAGGTCTGGGCTTTACAACAAGGTAGCGACAAGGTGCCAACACTGTAGCAGCAGGCATCCAAGATACACAGCACTGAAGAAGTGCAAATGAGAGTGACTCTGGGGTTGGCTTTTACAATCCATTTTGCTGGCGAGTATGTAAGAAACATTTAACCGACAATCCTGCATAGTATACCTTTATTTAACTCACGAAATTACAACTCGCCAATAGACCATCAAAGCCAGTAGGATTAAAGATATATGTATTTGTATTAAGCTTCACATCTGGCACATTTGGAGCCCGAGGCAAGCTCCGTCCTCTCCAAAAGCATTATCATTTATTTAAGTTGTATTTATTATGAACAAGAACAAGAGCCAATGACGAATCAAGTCAAATAAAATACCTGGCTAACAAACGATAATAATGAATTACAAACACGGTGGCACCTTGGTGGCTGCCTATGTCAGCTATGGGAGAACCTGCCACTGCTCGTGGCCCCGAGCAGAAAATCAAAAAAAAAAAAAGGAAAACAAAAAAATCCTACAGCCTTAGTAATGCTGATGGTTGTGTACTTAGATTTTCTAAAAATGGATTGCTAGCTGTTCCTACAATAAGAAAAAATACTGGTGAATCTTCTTTCCATCAGTATGTGCTACAAAGAGCAAAGTTTGTCCCAACAATGACAAGCCTTTAAAGGCACCTTAATCACCGTTGGGCATCACTTCTGTTTACGTTCGACAATGTTGTCAAACACAGCGGAGATAACCACAAAATATCTCCATACTGCTCGTCCGTAGTGATCCAAGTGTCCTGAAGCCCCGACATGAAAGGTTGTTCGGAAAAACGTCATTTAAACCCTCTCTTCCATTTCCATTTGCGGAGCCTGGGCTGCCTATAGCATATTCAGAGGACATGTAGCTAGCGGATCGTGAGGAGATGTTTCCTGTATGTGACAAAAACGTTTCACGCTTAGGAAGACTTCGAGTGCCTTTAAAAGCAGACTTAAAACCCTACAGATAATGTACATTAAATACAAACCTGGGTTCTGATCCCAAACTAAGAAAATCCTTATTCAAAACCACACTATTATGTGCACTGATACCTTTGATTACAAATCCAGCCCTAGAACATTAAGTTGCTCACTGGTATGTGATGTAATTCATTTCATTTAACTTGACAGTAATTCTACATTATTTTACAAACAAGTGTTTTGGTAACATCCTGTTTTCATAACGTTTTTATTTAAGTGTTGCTCAAATCTGATTAGTGTGCAGAATTATATAACATCACCAAACCAGTAAGAAGAGCACAGACAAAAAAGCACAGGTTTAACTTTGGGAAAATATTTATAATATCTGTTTGTGTTGGCTTTTAACCAACAGCATTTCCCACAAGTCCAATGCATGTGCAGCATGAGCTAAAGAGTTTAAAAGGTGGCATTAGATGAGTGTATTGGGGGATATAAATAGTCATTAATGAGGGAACAAATATTGTGTAAAATTTCATTGGAGCTGTTCTTATTGTGCTAACGAATTAATTGAAATAAATCGGTGTTCATTTATCTATGAATGTTGAACCACAGGGACAGAATGAATGAAAAGTTAAATGAGAGACTGTACAGAGTCACAGAAGCTGCTGCAGTATTGGTATGTGTGGAGGTGATGTAAGGACTTCAGCTCCAGTGCCGTCTAATATCTCCAGGCTAGTTTCTGTAACTCACTGCATCATAAATTTGAGTATTTCTTTCACCCATCATGTTCCTGTGGGTTTTGTTATCCATGTCATTAGACGAGCATGTACTACACCATTTGATATTCAGTATTAAAGTCTCTGTGGTTCAAACAAAATTAAGCAATGATTAATATGTGAGCGTACAAAATACTACAGCTCCCCTTTGAATTAACCAGCATGCAGAGTTAAGTCATAATTTGGGTCCACCAATACTTAAGAGCTTAAGCAGTTAATCGACTCTTTGACTAAATTTAATCACCAAGAATTCTGATAATTGTTTGTTAAACTCATTTAAAGCAAAAATACAAAAAAATAAAAAATAAAAAATCTGAATTAAGCTGGTCACTCATGATGATTTGCTGCCTGAGAGAGGTTAGAGTGTAGTTTCAAGTCTATGCCACTGGCCTATCAAAAGTTATTCACGAACATATCTTCACGTTTGTGGACCTGACTCCTCAAGTGTCGAGTTCGCCCACTTTTCGACGTCCTAGAAGATCGGGGGTGGGCTCTATTGACGCAGAAGGACCAAAAATGGGGGAGTAGAACTTAGTTTCAAGTCTGTACCACCTGCCTATCAAAAGTTGTTCGCTAACATACCTCCCGTTTTGGAACCTGACTCCTCGAGTGCCGAGCGACCCACACACTAGGAAAACAAATCTTGGCAGTGTACATTTCTTTAAATCAAAGGTACATTCCATTTGTATGTTATTATTTGGCAGATGTGTTTGAAGTTGTTAACGTGTGGTCAAGTTTAGGAAGAAAGACCACTTAGTTATGGTTAGATAAACATCATGTTTGGGCTCCAAAAGACAGTTTTGGTTTCACAATCATGGCTGAAGAAGTCTTCCATATTTCAGTAGGAAGCAATCGCTTTTCATGCACTATCTCAGCAGCAAAAGTAGGCAGGCGGCATTTTGCTGCACTCCCCGATTTTGTTTTTATACTGCCAATGCTGAAAGAAGACTGATTAGACTTTCCTGCAAATTTGCACAATTCCTGTTTAAAAAGGGCTACAGAGACAGACAACCATTTCCATTCACACCTATGGTCAATTCAGGGTCGCCAATTAAACTAACCAGCTTGCCTTTGAATCGTGAAAGGAAGCTGGAGCACCTGGAGGAAACCCACGCTGACCTTGCAATTGTCCGCAGCTTGACTGGTGTTTTGTCCATCTCCTCCACCTAGAACCTAGATATGAAACATACGAAATATACAAATGTAACATATTCGTAGTTTGCAGAAAGGTACAATGTCAACACTTTCATCAGGCAACTGGTCTGTATGGAGTGAGGTGATGTTTCCATGGCTGCAAATGGAGTTATTTGCAAAGATAAATTCTAAATAGATTCTGTTCATTTTAATCTGAAGCACGTAACGCTTACATTGCATCTTTTATGAATATGCCTTTGATTCTTTTGTTTTTGTTTCCTTCTTAAGTGAAACTACATGTCAATCATGAAACTGCCTCTCTGTGAAATGTGCTTGGCCTTGCTCACGTAAACACTTCAAGCAATGAAATATTTCATGAATTGAGTATTCAGAAATATACTTAAGTAGGATCCTTGCAGTTTCTGTTGGTACATGACATCACACTCCACTCTAATATCCAGAGCTGATATTGTATGGATATTATTCATAGTCACATTTTCACAGGGAGAAATGGGTTAAAAGACCAGCTGCAAAATGAATTAAATCTGGGTGTCTCTCAGCAGACTTATTGCTCCAGTGAAACCGCTCTGTGGCCAGCAGTCAGAGATGCTTGGCACTTGGCAGGCAGGTGTAAAAGTGTGTAACTATGCAGAATTGAATGTGAAGCACAGCGTTGCTTACACAAAAAAAAAGAGCACACAGTCAGCAAAGCCTCTCCCAGAGTTGTTTAGTGTGTTTAAAGACTCCTCACAACTATTAAACCTACAGGGGTAACTTTCTAAAACAGCATGTCATTATATCTGCGGCAGTCTGATCAGCATAACGAGTGGTTAATAATAACTCTGCGTTATCTAATTAGACCATGACCTTTTAATGTTTCTCGCGATGTTGTGAGTTTCACACCGCTGTGTCATTGAGAGGTGTGGGGAGAAAACTTAGCAGACACCGCACTTCCCGCTCTGATCCAGTCACTGAGCCAGGAGTTGTAAATGGCATCACATTAACGATGCCTCCGGGGTATAGACAGTCCCCTGCATCTCTATGCAGCATGTTTGTTAAACACTGGGTGGTCGCATCACTGCCGTCATGTGCTCTTGACTGCCCTGGTGTCACATCCAGGCTGTTTAATAGCATGATAGCAACAGTATCCCCTTTAATTACTTTGCTGTAATGAACCCAAAGAAGCCTCTTTATCTATTCAACACCAGAGCAGACCTGCTCACATGGTGGATTTCCCCTCTCAGTTCAGTGGCACATCACATCTGCACACTGTGATTAATTTGGCTTTTATGGCCACGGGATATATGAAATATTGTGTGCTTATTCTATTTAAACAATGGCTCTTTTGTGATGTATGTCTCATTTAAAGTATAGATACGATTGGACCATTACTTATCAAATATGAAGTGTGTGGTATGTTTTGTACAGTGTTCATCTTGTTATCATTTGTCAATGATACTAGCACTATAAACCTGATATAAAGAGTAATATGTGTAATCCAGGATGAGTTACTTATATTTAATGTATAACATCCACACATCATTATCTCCAGAACATCAATATAAGAGGTCTGCCAGCCATCTTCTCTTTATGAGAATGCAAATAAAGTCTAAGAGCAGTTTGCTGTTGTTTTTCTATATCCATAAATTTCATTAGTCAGTATTTTCCCTCAAGTTTCAGTATAACTGTTGTGTTTAATCTTTCTTCCCCATTTTGCCCTCTAGCGCACGCACATTCATCATCGTACAGTAGCAAAAAAAAAAAACAACAACAACATTGCAAATATTGTGTACAGTGTAATGATTCAAGGAATGCACCTCTGCTTTATGAGTAAAGATTAATCAATAGAAAAAAAAGGTTGCGAGAGAAATGTCAGAACATGGCCTTCACATTTTATGTATTACTGGATGTTTATCATGGAAGCTATTTTTGACAAATTGTGGTCTCATCCACACTCAGCTAATGAGATCACAAGAGGTGGAGCTTATTGAAATATACATTTAAAGCTGCACTAATCTTTTATATGATCAGTTTATTACAGTAAATATATTGTATATAATGTGAAAGGTGTTTCATAGAGTGGCCAACAGAGAATCCCCACCTAACTCTGCAGCTCCATGCAGTTGTGGAGCTGTTTAGTTATTTTAGTTCAATGTTTTGGTTGTCTGGTATACCGACTCCACCAGCCTGAAGTTTTTTTCTGGCAGCTGGGCATTGCAAAACAATGCTGTCAAGCTCATGCATCTATGTTGCTGGAAACTTGCCTCAAGAAAGATTCATGGAGGAAAGACAGACAGCAACAGTGCTTCTTGCAAATATCTGTTAAATGATCATTTCAAATAAAGGTGGAAACATCAGCAATATGGTCAGACACTTAACATATTTCTGTGCAATATTTACTTAAATCCCAGAGATGCCATGTATTTGACACTTCACACATGAGTGCAACAGCTTCTGAACCAAGCAGCACATCCGTTACTGAGGGCAAAATCCTGTTATAATAACATTAGCATCAAGCGGGCAGGCTTAGCAGATTTTTTTCTTTGACTTAGGAAACCTAAATGAAAAGGAATGGTGTACAAGTGTTCTCTCATTTCATCTACACTGTGTTCGGTATCAGAGAAAATAAAACAGTTGCACTGAAAACCTGTGGAGGCCTGCGATTCTCCACACAGGAATTTGATCAGGGATTGACAAGGGAATTGACAAAGAACTGGACTGACAATCCATACATACATACATACATTCTCATCCACTTATCCAGGACTAGGTCGCAGGGGCAGCAGGCCAAGCAAAGCGCCCCAGACATCCATCTCCCAAGCAACACTGTCCAGCTTCTCCTGGGGGACCCCGAGGCGTTCACAGGCCAGTTGAGATATGTAATCCCTCCAGCATGTTCTGGGTCTGCCCCGGGGCCTCCTACCACTGGGACGTGCCTGCAACACCTCTAACAGGAGGCGCCCAGGAGGCATATGGTGATCAGATGCCCGAACCACCTCAACTGACCCCTTTAGACATGAAGGAGCAGCGGCTCTACTCCGAGCTCCATCTGGATGTCCGACCTCTTAGAAGAAGAATAGAATAGAATAGAAGAACAGAAGAAACTCATTTCGGCTGCTTGTATCCGCAACCTCATTCTTTCGGTCACTACCCAGAGATCATGACCATAGGTGAGCGCTGGGACGTAGATGGACCAGTAAAATGAAAGCTTCACCTTCCGGCTCAGCTCCCTCTTCACCATGACGGTTCGGTGCAGTGCCCACACCACTGCCGAAGTGGCACCAAATTGCAGTTCATCTCACACTCTATTCTACTCTCACTCATGTACAAGACTCTGAGATACTCAAACTCCCTTGCTTGAGGCAGTAACTCTCTCCCAACCTGGACCAATAAGCAGAATTGACATTTGCATTGGTATCAGTATAATCGCATTAGTTCCCATCCCATGCGGAACACTGATATACAGCGAAATAGTGACCTTCAGTCTGTGTAACAGCCCTGTTAGACCCTTGATCTTTGTAGCCGACACATTAAGCTGGTGTAAAGGGAGTATACAGCAAATGGCAACCACACTGGTCAGTAACAGGATGTACCTATATGCCTTTTACCTATTTGCACGGACAGGACATCATGCCAATTGGCTGACACATCCAGGACACCCAGATGCTTAGTCTGGCCATGTTGTGCAGCTACAGAAACTGTATTTTGGTGTATTTTATGAATGGCTGCTTCCTCACTGATGCACTCAGCTCTGCTCGGTTCCTACTGTGCCATTTGGCCGATGGTGATCACCGCCTTTCCATGGACTTTTCAGAGCCCTTGCCTATAGAAACATGATATGTTGACCATGCTGCCAGTGTGCTCATATATCCCATTCTAACAGGACTGACAGATTGACTGTTTTGCTCACTAAAGCCCTTTTATAAAGCGATACGTCGCAGAGCAGAGCCTCCGCCAAAACCACAACTCTCGCCAATAAATCCCGGGGCCGACAGAGTGTCTATTTAGTCATAAATATGCATGGTGGACTCAATTACTCAGTGTGTTATATGCACGGCCATCCTGGGCATAGTTTACTGTGAACCCCTTTCAGAAACAAGCATGTTATTTATTTGATGGAGGTGAAGGAATCCGAGGTGCAAGGGTAATTGTCACCAGTTCTGCAGTGATTTGTTTTTGCGTGGTTTCAGGGCAGTAATGGCTTGTGCCATTTTGGTGATTGAAAACAATCAATTCTACTGCATAAGACAACACGGGGGACTGTGCACTTTCCCACCATTAATGTAGTGTATTCATTGAATCTTATTTTCCTCTATTTTTTTACTGTTTTTTTTTTTCACCACTCTCTGGGTTCATAAAGAAAAGCATTGGTATAGAAATCCCCAGGAGCACATGCCCCTTGATAGAACAGATGTGTCCTAATATCCAGTCCAGCATACTCCCAGTAATTCAGCAAATATATCAGACACAGCAAAGATGGAAGATGTTGAGGTTTTTCTAAGTACATTTCTCTGATGTTTAACAAGAACCACGGAGTTGTATTTGAGCTGTTTAGCCAGAAGCAACCATGCAGAGTGATCTCAATAAACATCCAGTCGTCGCCTTTCAAACACATCGGCCTATGTGGTTTCTGTGTGTTTTAAAAAGGTGTTTTCAAATCCGACTGCCTGTTTTAAGGCATTGTTATCCAATGCAGACACACAATGCTTCTCTATTACTTTTTCTCTGAACTCTGAAGACACCAGGCACAAATCATAAACACAGTAAGATTCTGTTGCCTATTCTTGTCATTATTCAGCGACATCTCACATCAGGGAACAGATGCTAATAGCTGGTGAGAAGTGAGACAGACTGCTTATTAGGCATGCTCAAACTGAACTAAAAGGCCACCCACTGACTTGCAATTATTCTGCTGTCTCTGCCTCAAATTACAGCTTAATTGAACTTTTCACAATCATACCAATGCAAACTATTCCTCGGGTCAAAGTTGACTGGGTGGCGAAGGGCACTGAAACTTAAAGACATCATTAGCACAGATCCTCTCATAATTATCCTCTTAGGCTGGTGGCTCTGCTCAGATGTGAGGTCAATTACAAATATACTTATTTACATGGAGGTGCATGCTAGCGGGTGGTGTGCAATTTCAAGCTCAGGAACAAATGAATCAGTTATCTGCTAACTGCAGTCCAACAGATGTGCTTCAACCAAAATAGACAACATTTATTCTGCCAAATAAGATATAACAATCAGCGTACCTTTCAAGCTTAGTTATGAGATATATTCAAAAGCTACAGTAATTACTTAAACTTGGTTAGAGGGGGTGGACAAAAGAAGGGGCCTGTCTTCGGCTCCCTCCTGACGGCAGCAGGAAAAAAGTGCTAAAGGAAAATGAAATAGGTGCAAACATGACTTATTTATATATTACTCCCCTCTCCAAATGAAAATACAGGAGATTTTTTATTTTTTTTTAAAAGGTCCGCTCTAATAATTACCTCCTTTGTCGGACTTAAGATTATCCCAGAGAGGAAGAAATGTCCCACCCTACCCAAACAATTCCCTGCTTCTTTGGTCCCCCAAAGGCCACGCCCCTTCAGCTATCAGCAGCAGCACACCTGAACCAAGTTAACTAGCAGGTGTCAACAAGATAGAGTAGGGTTGAGAAAGTGACCCTGCAAGACACACTGCCAGTATATTGACAACATTACACATGTCTCTCCCCTCACCCTGCGGCAGCGCCACAAAGAAAAGTACCGTTACTCATTTACTCAGGTAAATAGCCTGTATTTAAGGCATAGCTATAATCGGAATTGAAAACAGCTAACAGTGCCTCTCCTACATAGCTACAATGGTAAAGTCTTATATGGTGGTATCATCAGTGGCTTATGGTGGCTATTGTTAGCTAATGTTAGCACACTTGAGACAGATGCTGTGTAACTGACATTACCAAGTCAGTTTACTATTCCCAAAGTGTTGCTGCAAGTTTTAGCATGTAACAGGTAAACACATTGATGCATATTTTTTGTTTGTTTTTTAACAAAGAAAAAGTTCATGTTTGCTTAAAAAATAAATAAATAAAAGTGTTTAGTAGCCTACCCAGCGCTTTGAGGAAATAAAGCTTGCAAGCAAAAGGTGTAAACGCATCATTAACATATTATCACCTTATCAGGATGTTTATCGGGAAAGTTGGGAATGTCCATATTTTCAATGTTATAGGGGGTTGCGCAAGCCGTGGAGATGTTGGTGGACTCAGACTTTAATAATTCCTGTTCTGATCCACATTCTGAATCTGATTTGGACGAAGAAGCAAACGTGTTTGGTGGGACGACGTGGGATCTCCATGATGGTGACTGCGGCACACGGACGAGACGACCACAGAGGAGAGGAAGACAACAGAACACTGAACGATTACTGAACGTGGCCACAATACCTCAAAGAGAATATTATTTTCATCATTAATATTATTATTTTCACTTATACAATTCAAACTGACGTAAGGAAATGAGTAAAAACTAAATATTTAAATGTGAAAATGATTTTATACTTGCATGCAATGCATTTTTCTCAGCTTTTTGTCTGAATTTTTTTTGAAATTTTTTTTTAATGAAAATGCACAAATTCAAATGTTGATGATAAAAAAATAAATGGAATAAGATAGAAAATAATTTTTTTGTCTCATCTTTAGTTTCATGTATATACGATTCATAGAACAAATTATTCTGTGGGTCTTGAAAAATTAGTGAATGTGATCAAAAATGCCGGCGGTGGCTGGCAACTGAAAAATAATACTCTGGTGGGGAAAGTGTTAATAAGGTCTATAAATCCAGCTAAGCTGATAACAGTGCCATTGTGTGTGCCCCTTCTCTATTCAATTTGTGTTTCTAAGATATATCTTTGATATTGAGGTGCTTCAATTTCAGAGTATATTAAGTTTGAGGGAGCGACAGTGCCCCCTGTTGTCAAATATGTTGTCTATGTATCGCCATGAAGTAGTAAATAGTGGAGGATTGTGGGTAATTTTCAGAGCAAGAGGTACTTCCTGGTCAATGTTTGTTGACAAATATAAAGTTAAGTTACTCACAAAAAATGGCTTACAGTTTAGTATGAGAAACCTCTTTGGTTTCATTTCTATTTGTTTTGTACCCAGCATTAGCCATTTTATTTGCACAAATTTAAAATCCATTATGCAATCACTGCATCACGTTATTGTTTTTATAATATAATTTGTTTCTTAAAAATGTAAACACAGTCATTCAGAGAGCTACGGAGGATTTCTTTGAGATAAAGCATGAGCGGGTTGTGCACATGAGGTCACTTAACATTATTGTCCTTTCCTATTTATCCCAGACGTACTCTAGAGTCTTTCAGTAATAATCGTTACAGTCGTTCAAGGCTCTGGGGGATGAACAGGAAGAACTATTTGGACACGTGTTCAATTCATCCAGTTGCTCACCTTCACAGATAAATAATTCTTTGTCCATAATTCATCTCAAGTAGGTTCCCAACCCATGTACAAACAACAACACTGCATCTGTTTTACATGTAGTCACCATTACGTAAACATTAATTAAAACAAATACAAATAACGTCATTGTGGCTCCAACACTTACGGAGGGTTTTCCACGAGGTGAATAAACTTGGATGTTACCACCATCAAGTCTGAGTGGTTTATCAGAACAGAAGACGACACACACATCTCACACATACATCCAATACATATTCTGCTTTAAGCTCTGTTTTCGTCCCAAATAGCTTCTCAGGGAGAGGAAAATATCTGGCCACTATTTTCACCAGCCAGTCACCAACTTTGTGTCCCTGCTGTTTGTCCTGACCATGCTGTGTGCAGTGGGCTTATCAGAGCTTTTTTTTTTTATCCTTTTTTTTTTCTGAACAGCCGCATCCTGTGGCTAGAAACGAGGTTGATGAGAGTGGTGAGGGGGTGAGTTGTGGCTGGAAAATCAAAACAAAGAGCTGATAGATGTTAAAACGCTCTGTGATGCTGGGAGTTGGGTGGTAGTCTATTGATCTATGGATTTGCAACCATAAGAGACACATTTCAACTTTGAACATACTCTTTTTTATGTTGTTAATATAAAAAATGATTCAAGCAGTTTTTAAAACAACTACAGAATCATAGGGAATCATGGGAAATTCAGTGGGCAATTATCCTGTTATTGTCGCTTTAAGCCGCAGTGGCTGCTGCTCATTAAGAGTTGGCCTCACTACAAAGCAGAGGAGCATCTTTGTGAGTTTTAGTGCACGCTAGTCTTAATTTTAAAGGTCTAGTGCGAAGCATTTAGCAGCATCTAGTGGTGAGGTTGCAACATTGCAACAAACTGAAACTTCACCCATGTGTGTAGAAGAGCTACTGTGGCTGACGAAAAAATGCAAAAACACACATGGTTGGGTTTAGGCATTAAAAACATGTGGTTGGTGGATAGAGCAGGCGCCCCATGTACAAGGCCGTTGCCGCAGTGGCCTGGGTTCGACTCCAGCCTGTGGCCCTTGGCTGCATGTCACTCCCTCATGCTCGTGGAAACCTACAGGGGTAACTTTCTAAAACAGCATGCCCCAAAAAATATCTTAAAAAAACCCAAACAAAAAACAAAAAGTGGTTGGGTTTAGGAAATAGGAACAGGGTTTGGCTTTAGAATGTCGGGACGCGAACACCGCTCTCTCAGGTGAAAGTCAGTGTTGTTGGAGTCATCCACCACCCATCCCGCTCTCCCCACTTGGACATTCGACGCCTCAACTTTCGTCCGTGTCCCACTCGGCACCGTTAAACTGTAACGATGACCAGCTGTGTATCACGCCGACTTTAAAGGACAGCTTTTTTCTTTGGTTTCTGACACCGCAAGTCACTGCCCAAGCGCCGGATTTTGACAACTTGGGAGTGAGACCGGGTTCGTATAAACAGTTCATTTTAAGGTGGTGAAAATGCAACAATTCCTATTCACAGGTGATTATGCACTAATGAAAACATAGTTATTAACAGTCCATTGCTGCCAATATGTCTCCCTGAATCCTACACACTGGATCTTTAAGACGAAAACCGGATGTGCTCTGATTCTATTTGTAAGGCTTATGGCTTGTGCAATGTTGTTTGTTCTCTTCAAGGACCTCCTGCTTCCTCCAACAATGTCTCTCTGCGACAGAGAAGTGACACTGGCTGTTTCGAATGATGTCCTTGCCTGAAGTTCAAAAGAGCCTGATCAGTCTATTCAAATAAAAGTGTGACATCTTCTGGAATGACGTGTTTTTCCACATGTTCATGAATAAGTCATCTAGAGCACAACTGCTGAGACAAACAAATCGGCAAGATGAGCTCCAACTGCAATAAGAGAATTGTAACAGATTGTTCATTTCTAGTCTACTGACTCCTGAAAGACGGCGACGCTGTGCTTTGCTTTCCCTCTGAAGGTCGCAGGCACTTTGAACATCCAGCACAGTAGCCTGAAAATGAGATTCATTAATAATTATCGTTGCCTCACTCCGAGGATACTGGTAATGTTCCTGAGCAGCAAATATTAATATTTCAGCCCCAGTAGGAAAGCTTTTTAAAGCAGTCACTCATTTGGACCTTCAAATGGATGAAGACAGATCTTGTTCTCCCTCTTTACCTGGCTTTTCAAAAACTTTTTTTCCCCCCTTTCCTCTCATGGATGATGTTGATGTGAGAACTCAAGATGTTAGCAGGAAACCGCGGTGACAGGATTGTGCTCTCACCACTCTTGTCTGTATTCTTCTTGAGGAAATGAATAGAAAAGCGAGATGGATGAATAGAAACTAATGGCTTATCTGAAGCTGAATAAAAAACCTAGCGAATAAACAGCAGGTGGACTCAGTTTCTGCTCTAAATATTACAAGCACAGCTGATTATGCATCCAATCACCAGCACTTTATGGAAGAGTCATTTCACCCCAGCAGGATGTTGAAAAGAATTTCTGGGAAGGCAGAACACATCTCAGAAGAATCTGAATGCTGCTGGTGAGAACTGGCTTTGTGTGCAAAATATGCACATTTCCTAAAGCGTATGAATGAAGTCCCTGTGTGGTGAAATGCCTCCCTCAATAGACAGAGAAATCCCTCCTTCTGCCTCTGTTATTCACTGACAATTACGACTTCAGCAAGCCACAACAGTCGCTTCATGGGCCTATTAGCTATACTGCAAGAAAACATCAATTTGTGGCTTTTATATTTGCATTAAGTGAATTAAGGAGAGTGCAATAAGGATTGAGACTTGGCCCCAGAAGTGCCATTGCAAACTGGGCAGTGGGGCATAAACTGCTCTAAGATAAAGTCCAGTGTGAGGGGAATAAATAAGAGCCACTCTTTGCTAACAAGTAGGGAGAAAAAGTGAACTTGAAGTCTTTGTGTAGAAAGGCCAGGCAGGAGGAAGGGTTTTGTTTTTTTTCTCCACAGTATATTCACTCACTGCACAGCTAGATTGATACTGTCAAGGTTACTGTACATCTTGTTCAAGATGACAATATTACTCACCATCCACAGTCATTTCGGAGATGCTCACTGCCATAAGTTTGGGGTTTCATCGGCATCTCAGAATGGATTATCCAATTACTGCTTTTCAAATGCCATGACAATACAGAGCAGAGCTGCGGTCAGGCTCAGCCAATTTCGGACACCGCTTGAAATTTAATTCATGAATTGGAAATGGAATCTTAAGTAACCACTGGTCTCTTTCTGTAGGCAGTTTTTTTTCCCCCCTTGTGAAGGATTGGCTTTGATTTTAGGCTGCAGCCTGTATCTCACAAGCTCAAATTGTTATGGGTGGACGGTTTTGCAATTAATGGCAGGCTGAGACACAAACATGCCAAAAAGTGTTGGAAATTGAAAGATACTGAACTCAGATGTTGAACCCCTCTCTATGAGCCCACGGCAAACTGATTGCTCCTGACCCCATGTCTGCTCTCGGCTATGAGTGAATACCAATAAAGTATTATGTTACTGGGAAACTTATTTATCCGGAGTAACTTTAAATTTCAATCAAACACAAGGAATATAAAAGAGCCATTTACAGCCCTCCCTCTCTCCCTTTCTTCCTTCCTTTGGCTTCTTTTTTGTTTTACTTCCTTCCTCTTTTCAACTCCTACTTGTTCACCTAGAGCCCTTCAAACACTGGCTTTGCTCCTACATTTATTGGGCTTTTTTTGTCTCCGGTTCTCTTGTTAGAAATGGGAATTTTTTGGCTCGGTAAAAAGGACATCGCTGTTTGTTCCGCTGAGTCCAACTCTTGTTTGTGTTAATGCTCTAAAGCTTTTAATGGGCTGAGGGTAACCCTGGGAGCTGAACAGGGGAGGGGGAACAATGTTGTTAAAGTTGTGAAAAGACACTTTATGAGTCAGTGTCATGGTTCGATAGGATGCCTGAAATAAGATGAAGCAGTGTTTTTGAAGGAAAAAAAAAAGGGTCATAAGGACCAAAAGTTTAGACCATATATATTTTTTATGTAGTGTTTATCTGAGAAGCCAGACAATCTTAAAGGGTGTGTGTAGCTTTCAGAAAATCCTTATTAGGGACACCATGAGTGAGCACCTGCATCAGCCACAACAGGTGACTGACCGTGACTGACCTGCCTCATGTTGACAGAATATCATAAAACAAATTACAATCACGACCCGAGTCCAAGAGAGTTATTGCTGAGCCCGGCCCCAGCCCGACAGCCTTTCTGATTTTTAAGTCTGAACCCAACCCGAGCCCGGCGCAGTTTATTACCTGACATAGTTACTGTTATCATGGTTACAGCTTATCTGTTTACCATGATCATACATGGTCAGTGTGTAAATGACCATCAAAAGGCTGCTGTTGCACAGCAGTGCAGCACAGCACACACACTCAGTTATCTGTTATCTGAGCCCGGCCCGACCCGTCATGGTATCCACACTCTGGTTGTGATAATATTCACAAATGAACGCCATTTTCATAATTTTTTACGCCTAAATGCAATCGCCAATCGCTAGCCACTTTATGTTGTAGAATAAAATTTAAAAGTTTACTGAAGCTTGTGTGAACCATCTAACCATTCAAAAAACCATTGACTTTCAGACAAGGGAACCATGAGTGGTAAAATGCTAACTCATTTCCAGGTTTTAGGAGTCATTCCTGTACAGAAAACAAGCCAACATTAGCTAACATTAGCCAGCTAAAACCACAATATCGCAGTGTGTTTCACGTTAGTGCTACCTCTTGGATTTCTCAGCACTGGGGTGGCGGACACTGAATCAATGATATGGGGCACTGACTTTGATGAATTTACTCTTTATCACACCATGAATGAGAAGAAAAGAATTAGCCACCACACCCCACTGTCCTTCAGCTTCACACCTGCCACCCAGAGACTACTTCTCCTGGAGGAGCACAGACAGCAACTATGGAGACGCACTTTCAGTCAGCGCAAATTCAGCCAGCGCAAACCTCAGTGGTAAGTGAAGGTCCATCTCCAGGCTGCCGTAACACAATGTAGGCCATTGCGGAAACACTGTGTGTGTGGAATCTGTGTTGTGGTGGGTGCTGGTCGTTTGCGGACATTAGCAGACTCCATTTCTTAGGTAAAGTTAGCTACCAGTGCAAACTGTAGCACCATAGTGGAGCTGAATATACAGCACACTGTTGGGAGAAGTTTGCCAAAGAAGCTTTCTGCTAGCAATTGATTTCTTCAGGTCCATCACATCATTTGGATTTTCCCAGAAAATTTGGCACGAGTCCTTAACACACCAGTCCACACAGTATTGGAGGGACAGTATCAGTTTTTGAGTTACGTTACAATCCCTTCAAACATTGGCATCAAAAATGATTAATACAAGTAAAAAAGTTACATACAGTACCTGCACATTGTCGATAATCATGTGCTGCAAGCATGCAAATATGTCTCTATGAAATAAAGACCAATTGTGAGGCACCATCTGCCTCTGAAAAGGCTTTCAATCATGCTCTCTTTACTATGTTAGATTTCGGCGAAGCCAGGGGTCATATTCTCTGCCCTCAGCTTTGTATACAAGAACGTTTTCCTCTGATTTCTGGAGCTTACAACCTTGTTGTGGATTCATAGTCTGAGGGGGTACATACAAATCAGACAACTCAGGCCTGCATATTGCCTTCTGCAACATCCTCAAAAATCCATTTCTGCTATTGGCAGGACATCGATTCCCTGTGAATGGATGGTGAGTCCAGGCGGGGACAGGAGATGATGCGGTGTGAGACGGTTACCACAGGACACACACACACACACACACACACACACACACACACACACACACACACACTACAGAGCTGGTTGATAAGTGTCTGCGAGCCATGTGGGCCCTGTCCATTGCAGCACCATTAATCCAATACAATATGTCTGCTTAATGCTGTGTGCCATGAGGAGGGGCAACACTTATCATCTTTAACGTCTCTGATAGGACATGGCTGGGGAGGACTGCTCCCAAAAAAAGAAGGGAGGGCGTAATCAGACTTCACTTTTAGAGCATAATATAAAGGATCGTTTCACCCATATTACATAAAAACACATTTTCTCTCCTACCTTTAGTGGTATCTAGCCAAGCAGGATTATTTGAGGTGGCTTTATGTTGCTGTAACAGCGCAGTTAGATGCAAGAGACTGTAGATTATTGCATTGGATCAGGTCGGGTTGAGTCGCCTATTGTTTTGCTATGTATGTCATCGCTGGGTGTCAGTACCCAAATAGATCTGAGCAGACTCACTGTTCGTTTTGATCACTGGGTGCTTCATGATCACTTTTTGAGGCTGATACGAGTATCAATATTTGGGAGATGAAAGAGCGATATATGGATATGGAGTTATGTCTTAAACATAAACTCATAACATTAAAAAAAAAAAAAAAACTCTCTCTTTTGTTTTTTTACACACCTTATGGGACCTTTTACAACTAAAAAAATAACTTGTCAGTGCTCTCTGGTGGACAAACTATGTCATGGAGACACAATTGTAAAATTACTTCAAATCTAGTTTGGCATTTTCATACTTTTTTTGTATTTTATCAGTATACATACACATTAATACAGATATATATTTGCATTAAGCTAAATTAGCTGATACATCAGCCCGCTCAGTTTATCCGCCATCTCCCCGACCAGTGGCGATGTGTAGAGACAGAGCACATTAAAGTCCTGGAAAACAATATATCCCTCTCCATTGACTTTGTATTGAGTGAAGGTGCCTCTTTGTCATTTACGTCTGCTAGCAAACAACACAAAAATGCCCAAAAGCTGTTTGTGGTGTGTAGCTCTACCAACATGATAAAGACTCCACACATTTTAACAAGCTGCCGAACCAAAAACTGAGCTTTTAAGCAATCACACATGAGAAATCAGCAGGAATATATAGGAAAGCTGAGGGATCCTGACACTCGGTTTGCCAGACAAACTGTAGAGGTTGAAGCTAACAAAGCTATGCCAGGCCCGGTTTTGATCCTTGTTAGCTTAATGATGATCTTACCCGGTGATTCAATCAAACGGGCTAGTTGTAAATATCAAAGTATGTCACTAGTGGCCATTCAGTGGGATAAATTCACTGAGCTAAGTAAGGTAAGGAGAAGGAGACACTGAAATAGACCAACAATATTAAGTCAGTGTAGCTTTTCCCCTCTGGTAGACATAAGGTGCTAAAATAATCCCATAACATGCCGATATTTAATGTATTTTGCAAGACACAGCCATTATGTCTGCATTTTTGCTTGCATATTGTGGCACTCTAAGTCCCCATCCAACATCCAGAGAGCCTCTGTTTTGCCCCCTGCCCTCTGTCTATTCATAAAATGCTTTGGCTCTGCCCCTAAAGGAAAAATCTGGGTAGCAAAACTGAAAAGAAACACAAGAGAGAAAGAAAGGGCAACAGTATGTCATCCAGTTCTTCTCAAAGGTGGGTTACATAAGTGGTGTGAATTGTGTTTAGTCCATACTTACATGGGCTACTTATGCTCCCCTAACAGTTAATATCTTAACAGCTCCCTTTAAGCCACCATTTCATGACTACAGCCAAACTTTTAGCAGTCTATTCTTATTAAGTCAGTTGTCCCTGTCTCAGGTACCAGGTCAAAGTACAGATGGAGCTTCAGCCTCAGCAGCCCTTGTCCCCATACCTCCAACTATCACTGAACTAGTAAAAAGTACTCATTGTGTGGAATAGCTGGTTTCAAAGTATGAAAACCATAGCAATAGTATTTCTATGAATATAATGAGCATTTTGTTGTTGTGGGGCCAATTTTAGACACCAAACCACTGGGTAGATAATTAGCATAATACTGCATCATACCACATAGGCACAACTAAACAATCCGAGTCAGTACAACGGTTTGCTATTGGCTGACTATTCCTGTCAATGTAGGCTCTTGTTGGCTGTGCACAGGACATGGAAGCTCCTATCGGGTCAAGTGGGGTGTTAGCCTTGAGTGCAGTGACCATTTCGATGTCGGGCATCGGCAATACCTTTACACGTCATGTTCAAATACATAGATTGGAACATTTTAAAGGCTGCAGTCAGTGTCAGCGGCTGATTATGGATGTGTGTGTGTGGACTTGATATTTTACTGGACATTTGCCAATGTACTAGTTGATCGGTGCACTACAATAAGGCTTCATAGGTTGTAACATTACAGTATCGCAGATGTATCAATGTGTAAGGGGTTTCTGACAGTGATTAAATTTCCCTTTAGCTTTATGGAGCTTCATAGTGAGTTTCAGCCCATTGTTACGCTGTCCGGCCCCGTCTTTACTGTTTGGCTCATTTGTACTCTCATGGTGTCGCTTTCCGCTGCAGCAAGTAGTTTTAAGCAAAAAAACAGCTCTTAAACCCCTGTACACTACCTGCTCAGCAGCAAACAGCAGCCAGGCACAGTTAGAGACTAGCTGTTGAACATAGTGGAGTGTTAGCAGCTACAGAGACAGATATTTCCCTCAGGAGTTGGTAGAGACCAAAATGTAGGTGAAAGAGATTAAATATTGGACTTAGTTCATCAAGTGGACACAGACAAGACCTTAAATACTGATAATGTTGCTCTGTGTCTGGTAGATGTGGAATTAAGTTACTGGTTGCTGCTAACACGTTCATTATGTTAACCTTAAAGGTGATGATGTGTCAATGTTGTCTTCACAACTTCTGCTACCCCAAATGGATAACTGTTGCATATTCAAGGTTCAGAAAAGACTGTTGTTACAGCCAATAAAAAGTTAAATGTCAGGTGCAGGTCTGTGATGGGAGGCAAATTGCTGCATGAAAGTCTGACACGTCCATCCACCACCCCTTCCTTCCCACCTCTCCACAAAAGGGTACACTACTCCCTGCATTGGCTCTGAACATAAAAGTCAATATTTTGACATGGTAAGTCATTAGCTGGAACTTCCTGCTGGCATTGACCTTCCCACTGATGCGGACAGGTGTAGCACTGAGGATAGTTTCCGAACCATTTAAAACAAAGGATTGGGACCCTGGAGAGCGCCACGATGTGCAGTCCTGATGCTCTCTCTGAGATTTTTGCTGCCATCACAATTTAATGGAAATGAGTCAAGCAATATCACACTTGAGGTTGGGCTGTTGTACTGAACATCAGCACGGCTGTGTCCCATCATAGGGACAAGGATGCAGGCCAAGTGCTGAAGATTGTGATTATCTTGGGCAGTTGGCCTGAGGCCTCGTCCCAACGACTGAATCACAGCCGCGCTGATGTTCAGTACAACATAACCCTGATTGTGATATTGCTTTTATACAACAATTATACATGTACTATTTATTAGAAAGCAGTTATAAGTGATAAGATTAATTATTTATTTGGCTCTGCCAACACAAATAGAGAGGTGTATGACCTTTGTTTTCGTACGCCTACATGGAAGTTATCGTTGCCCTGATTCCCCGGGAGTCTGGATGAATTTGCTGACATCATCCACTCAATACAGCCTCAAAATTCATGAAGCATTTACTGGCATATTTTATGTCATAGTACGAACCGTAAAAGTCTCTTAATTTTGTTTTGACCACAGACCTTATTTCAAGCATTTAACAAAAAATAGATAATAGAAAAGTTTTTTTTTTTTAAAAGGAGGTAAAAATGCAAACTCATTTCCAGGTTTTAGTCCTCACTCTTGTACCACTCTGTAGTTTGGCAGCTGGACTGGGACTGCACTGTTGCAAAACGACATCGAAACATCCTACACACTAGCTTGTCGTTATAGGTCTACACGTTACTGCACGCTAGCTATTTTCTATCATATAGCCTGAATGTTTCCATATAACCAGTGAGGTAAGAGTCTGTTGACAGTTGCTTTGGTGGCATGTGATTCTGATGAGTTAACAGCTTGATCAGACGGACGTTGCAACATCAGCTGATGTCATATGAGCACACCTGTTTGCAGTGAAGTATCCAGCCTTCTGTCTCCCCCTCTGTCCTCTTCTGACAGCCTCTCATGATTTAGCCTAACTCGAATTTCATTTGTGGAAATATGTTCATCTTTGCAGAGCAAAATTTGTTATGACTGTTAAAAGAGGCCAATTAATTGTTAATGTATTTAAGGGTTTAGAATAATACATACAAAGTTAGAAGACCAAGTGATGTTATTCTCTATATTAGCGCTCATAATGCCTCTTGTCCAATCAAATTACTTGGTCAGACCCAACCGTTGTATCATGAGTTATACTTTATAGTGCCGACTTGGGCTTTGATTCGGATGAACTGACTCTTTAAACACCAAAGCAAGGACGTCTCTGTCGACTTGATGCTCATAACCATAAAGCACTGATTATAAAAACACAATCATTAGCATTTTAAAGGTTTAAAGGCAACTGAATCAGTTTTTCCATTAGTAACAACATTTTCATGTACATCCATGTTGTAGTTTAAAAAATGCATAGGGTTAAATTACCTCATTATGATTCATATAAAGATAAAAAGGTGGGGTTGCATTGATTCACCCTCTGGAAATAGTTCTGCTCTGACAACAGAGGGAGAATTAATGTGACAGAGTGAGCAGCACTGAGCTGTAATCACCACAGATGGGTCATTGTGAACATATGAGTGTCTTAAAATCAATGTGTTTACATTCAGCACACTTGAGAACACATGATGCAACATGTGTTGGGAGGACCATTTGGCATTTCCCCCATAACGTTGTTTTAACAGGATGTACGACACTCTAATTATATAATCCTTAACTATTTAATCATAACTTATAGTAGCCTATAGATATGTTTCCTTGTGGTAAAATTAATCACCTCTCAAGGCACAATCTGGCCGTTTTATTCCCTCTCGGCAGCATCCTCTGCTGTGAACTAGAAAGCAGCCAGCTGGTGTAGTAGTCTGTGACCATTTGTATATCCCTTTGTGCTCATCAGCAATCACCATAACCTCCAGTCATTAGACATGGAGAGCTGCAGGGCTGATATCAAAGAGATGAACTTCCGGCCTTGTTTTTTCCACTGGTTACACTAATTTCTGTTGCCTGAGCCGCTCTGGCTGCTTGTTGGGACAAAATTACACAGTTAAACATGACATGAGACAATGTCTCTTTGTTTGCAAAGGCACTTAAATATTCATTATGTAGTCCGGGCTGCACCTTACAGGTGGTTCTCCAGCTTGGCCTCAGCTGGTCTAGTACACACACAATAAACGCAAAGGCTTCATATCATCCTGGAGGGATGCAAGATCAGGTGCAAAATGCATGCACATAGAGGTGCGTTGTGTAAAAACCTCATGTTCCTTTGTGGGCTGTTGAATTCTTTATTGCTGTTTAATAAGTCATATGAGCTACCATCCCTGACACTGCAGTTAATTGGAAACACATTAATATGTTCCAATTACTGGATGCCCCTGTTCAGACCTGAAAGGACTGAATGTAAACAGGATCGTCATAGGTAAAAATAATTCCGTTTCATTTGCTAAATTAAGCGATTTACTTCCCCTAAAGGGAGGTTGGTGATAAAATCTGCATCAGGAGGTAAAAAACACCACCAGGAATAGCTTCTCAGAGAATGTGTCTGTGAGGAGAAATAAAAGAGCAGCAGAACAAAATGACTATATCACTGACTGCTTTAATTATAGTCGACCATATGGTGGAAAATAACAAATATGGAGAAAGTCAGTCCAACATTATCCTCCATCTCTCAGTCTGGATCCACAGCTCCTCCCCCATGCGTGCGGGGCTTCATTTGATCAAATCCTTCAACTTGGACCACTTTTTACAACACTGCATTTGAGCAACGCCACAACTTGCGCAGCACTTCCTCTTCCCACAGCCGAGCGGCAATTTACACCCCGAAAAAAAGGCAGAGAGAAGAGTAGTAGGACAAAAAGGACTTCTTGCATCCTCAGCATCCTTCTCTGCCGCCAGCAATGGAGAGGGAGGTCATATTTCGCCCAAAGTGGCACAGTGCGTTTTCGTTTTTGATTTTGGTGATGCTCTGTTTCTTTCATGCCGCCAAAGCTGAGATAACTTGCAGGTCATGCCAGCCTGGGAATAAGTGGCGTGCACAGGAATTACTGCTGAAATTCGACACAAGTGAGTCCGCAACAGGATTAAAGGGAGAAGTTTTTGGACACGGAGACGGGGCAGGGAGAGCCGGGGCTGCAACTGCCGAAAGTCGGCGGCGGCTCCGTTGCGCAGCTGGTTCCGCCGAATGCGCTCCAGGTCGGGCGGAGTACACGGAGCCGAAACGGAATACAGACAACCTGCACGCAGAAGGAGAAATTGCTGATAGTGAGTTTGCAAAGATGAAAGTTTCCAATGCCAACATGAGTAGTCAGCAGAAGCCCAGCGCTGGTGCAGGTTTTGCTTATGGCACCCGGTACAGAAAGCGCGCCAGAAGGAACAGTGATGACGATACAGTCAGATCCCCCGGCTCAGACCAGAGTCAAGACCCGGGAGAGGGCAGGCAGAGCTCGGCGCCTGGACGCAGAGTGACGCGCTCTGAATTGCGCTGGAGCGGAGACGAGCGGAGAGCCGCCGGTCCGAGGCAGGATGAGCTAAAACTTAACAGTTCAACGTTCGCCCTGACCGGGGACTCATCTCACAACCAGGCTATGGTGCACTGGTCCGGCCAGAACAGCAGTGTAAGTGACTTAATCATGTCCACTTTATCACGAGCCGTGTGCGCGAGTCCACAGAGGACTCGCTATGTGCGCTGGTGTTTGGCCGTCAGGTGGGCACACAGCACCCTCAAGAGAGAGGAGACAAATCTCGGTCTGAAGCGCCGTTTAAGATGGATGTGTGTGTGTGTGTGTGTGTGTGTGTGTGTGTGTGTGTGTGAGAGAGAGTGAGAGGGTCACATTTCTTTGATGAAGTCACCTGCTGCCAGACATCTGTCTTTCACTAAACATTTTCTCACATCTTTCAGCAACAAAGTGTGTTTTAATACAAAGCAGCATTGAGATAATCACTATAATCCCATTCTGTAATTTCAATTGACATTATTTAAACCTCAATATGTGTATTACATATTAAAATTAGACCTAAACATGCATGCACCTTTGGTCTGGTCAGAGCTCTTTAAGTTCCCGAGGGTGATAGTGGCCTCCAGCAGAGGTGTGAGAGAGAATGAGAGAGGGCTTTATCTCTGGAGTTTCTTCAGTATGAGCAGCTGAATTGATGTTGGGCTAAAGCTGTTCCTGTTGAGCGCGGAGCATCTCTGACCAGAGGGTAGGATTTTCAAGTAGCGCTGTAGGTTGTGGGAGAGGTTAAGCAATTTCAGCCCTCCTCCTTCCTTTTCTGAAGCCAGGTTTCCCGAGCCACAGGCCTAAAGCTGCTGCAAACTTTGGTGCTGCAGCGTGGCCTCTCTTCTTAGCCTCTTTGCTTGTCTGCCTGAAATCCTTTTCATGCGATGGCAGGGATGAGAAGACGAGGGTTTGGTCAGTGTGGCAGGACATTTACAGGCAGTTAAGATGCTCGAGCACGTAGTGAAAAAGTCAACTGTTTACTGTATTTGAGGTTGGAGTACATATTTGAGTCACACTGTCAGCAGCAGCTACACTTTGGCAGGGTAGCAAGCCTCAGTGGTGCCCACCTGTGAATGTAACACCGTGCAGCTTGTACACAATCATATGCATGTACAAAAAGCTGACATTAAATATCTTGACAGATTAATATCTTTAGCTAGCACCAAGTTATTGTTTGAGACACCTGTTCAAGGATTCGGGTAAATATTGTAGGCTGCAACTAATGATTATTATAATTTCTTGTGGCCTTTTTGTCCATCCATCACTCTAATATACAACACAATTAATTTTGCAACAAAGAAAAGGAGAAACATCAGAGCATCATTGAGTTATCATTATTATCATTAGTATCAATAAACTTGGGCGCCATTTCGGCACTGGTGTTGCAAAGTCCCTGCAGCCCAAAGCTGCAAAGTCAAAATTCTCGTCTTTATGAGTCCTCACAGCACTTCAAGTGAGCATTTCCTATTTGTGTGGGTGCTGCCATGCCATTGCTGGATGTTGTTGTCCAGGTAATAATGATGTCCAACTTGTCCTTCACCTGAGTTCAACTCTTGAAGGCAGTTGTGCTCCCTTCCGTCGCACATCTTCAGCAGGGTCACAACTCATTATTATTTCCTGCACCGCAGTGGAAATAAAAACCTAAAATGGGAGAAAGGGAGTATAGGTGGCATTGCAATCCAGAGAGTGATGTCACGTCGTGACGCCCAATTATTTGAACTTTAATTTTGCAGGAATCTCTGCCTGAGTCCCTGTGGAGCCTGTCTTTTTGGAGCTTAAATGTGTGGAGCGTCTTTCTTTACATAGCTGGCAGTGTTGTTGATTGTGTCGTTATGTGCAGTGTCATCCATGGTGCAACACATTTTATTCCTTGTTTTACCAGCTGCCTTTTATGCAGCATTTTGTGCTCGCTTCAGAGGCAACAAATACTGAATGTAGGAGGAGAATGGGAAACACAAAAAGGCTTTTTTTCTGTGTTGAATCGAAGCATGAATCAGAACCTATGCAAACATGCTTTATGTTGTATCCCAAGTGATAATCTCGGCTAAATGCAATTTAGATTATTGCTTTAAACTTTAATTAACATGGGAAGAAGAAAGTCTTTGGGCACAAATGCACTGGAGCACAGTTCAAATGTATTCATTTGCTGCGAGCACTGATATCTCAACATGACTGCTTCTTCTTCTTCAGAGTCAAAATATAATTAGCATGGACTGAGAATCGACGGCAGTAAAACTGATGAAAAGCGTCTTTTGAGCCCCGCCAAATCTGCCAAAAAAAGGGAAAAGAAAAGACAAAAAAAGTTAGTCCTCAAACTGCTTTCCGTGAGTCAATGTCCTGACTGTTCCACAAACTGCACAGCTCGATGTTACACCCACACCACTTAGCCCTGTCTGTAACAAAGCCAATTACAGTCAAACACGTATCACCAGCTCCCATGCCCTCCTCTAAGCTTCTGACTGAAATTCCATCCTGCGCCTCAGGTGTTTCTGTGGGCTTGACAAACTACTGTAGCTCACGACAAAAAAAAGTGACCTTACAGTAGAAGCAAAGGAGAAACAAAATCCTGAAAATGTCAAAAACAGTTAGGAGGATTTTTCCATTGCTTATTTTTTGCTTCTCTGCTTCTGCCGATCCGTGTTTACCCTCAAAACAAAACAGTCATTACTATTGAGTAGCCCTGTTTGATTTTGTGATGTGAGTAGATGCTACTTGTGTAACAATGAAAGTGTTTGCCTCTATTCTTTTAGTTGACGCAAACAACTTACTAAGGCGTGCGAGAATAGAGGATCTCGCATTAAATATGTAGAATTGCTGCTATAAGCAGGAACAGACGTCCTCGGTCTTTACAATCTGAGCTGCTGTATAAATAAACAGATGAGTCAACAACATGCCACGGAGCTAAAGTGAAAAGGATACAGATAAGGGCTTTGCTGCTCTTAATATTTAACCTTTAAGGCATTTACAAAGCTTGTCTTTTAACCATCCCACATTACTGGGAGCCTGTATGTCAGATTGGATTGGAGGTTATAATTATGACTCATGAAACATTGGCCACAGGACTGATATAAGCCTTGTACAGCAAATACAGGGAAAGACGTACTATGAGTAAAAATACACATACACACAGCAGCTGAATGGACTGTACTGAATTTGGTAAATATGCCAGTATACGACAGGCATGCAGACTGTAGACATGGAAACATGGGGTACCTCAGGCCTAAGTCAATGCATTATGAGCCTTATTTGTTCCTGCGTATGAATTTGTACTGAAATATGAGGAGAGCGGTTAAGAAAAAAAGTGTTTCTGAGAAAAACTGGTGCTGGTCCACATGTTTCAGTGTCACGGACAAAAGGGAGAAATGCCAGCTTTCCGTAACCCTTTATCCTGTTGGGGGTCGTGGGTGTGCTGGAGCCTTGGTGAGAGGCAGGGTACACCCTGGACAGGTCGCCAGACTATCACAGGGCTGACACATAGAGACAGACAACCATTCACACTCACGTTCACACCTACGGACAATTTAGAGTGCGGCACGGTGGTGTGGTGGTTAGCACTGTCGCCTCACAGCAAGAGGGTTCCCGGTTCGATCCCGTGTGTGGGAGCCCCTCTGTGTGCCCTGCATGTTCTCCCCATGTCAGCGGGTACTCCGACTTCCTCCCACAGTCCAAAGACATGCAACCCTCAAGAGTTAGAAAATGGATGGATGGATAATTCACTAGAACAGTGGTTCTTGTTCCAAAAATGTTCCCATTTGAAATATTTTTTCAGCCAAGTACCCCCTGGCCAGCGGAGTCAACGTGATTTTGTTTGTCGCAGCAGATAGTTTATGGCCGGTTGCATTGAAAACAGAAATGCTGACTATAAAATGTGTTTCAACTAACTTATGTTTATTGTAGCATAATTAGGCTATTTTAGGAATTACGCATAAGTGATATTTTTTAAATGAACGTTAAAAGAAAAATGATGTACCTCCTGCATTACTCAAAAGTACCCCTAGGAGTACCCGTACCTCCATTCTAGAAACACTGCACTCAAAACACCTAAATAAGATGGCAGCTGGCTGGAGGGCCGTTGATAGGTGTGTGGTTTGTTTACATGACGTAACAGACGTGCACATCTAACGGATTCGGTGCGGACAGAGAGAGTCCCATGTGATGCCACACAATAGTAGGAAGTTTGCTTGCTGTTAAAAATAATAATTACTGGGTAATGGGAAACCTGATGTGTTTGCACACAGTTGTCTTCAGCTCTAAACATTTAGTTTTCACTAAAAGTCCATGATCTGATCATGACCCAAGTTTTGTACCCACCAGGCAATGAACCAAAACTTAACCCTTAACCATATCACTCTTGAAAAGAGTCTGACCTGTGACTGCAAAGTTTTATTAAACTGTATTTAAAATTCATTTTGGTATTTACTTTAAAATTTGGTTAGAATACATATTTTTGGTGTGTCCACTTTCCCTCAACCATTTCCTTCGTCTCTGTTTGCTTCAGTTACTGATTTCCCTGCATTCTCTAGAAAGACATTTGACAGCTCTCGGAGAAGTGGTGTGGATGTGTAGCAGCAAGCTGTGTAGGTGGACAGCACAAGTAATGGCAGCGAAAGATCTAAAGAACGAGTTCCTCTGCGGTTGAGACAAATCAAGAGTTATACATCTCATTCAAAACCAGGACTGTCTTAGTGTTTATTCACAGTTGCAGTTTATCCCCAGATAGCTCTTATACATTTCAAGTACATATCAAAAACGAAAATAAATTTAAAAAACAACTATGTTGCTCTGTTCAACCCGATAATGATTTATTTCTAATTACAAGGAATTTATATTCCCAAACTACAGACTAAAGTAGGTCTCAACATAACAAAATACATAGAGATTTAAGAGTACACACACAAAAAACAACCCAGCTACCCACTGTGCTTGAATACATATCTATGCAGTTACTTATGATAATTCATATAGATGCATAATATTGACAAAATCTTTGCCAGTAACATTTTGAAGACAGAGGTTGCATTAAAAATATTCAGATTAGGGTTATTAGAGACGTTAACCGGTGCTGTCACCTTTTTACTTCCAAATAGTGTTAGCTAATCAATCAGTAATGACATGTTATGACATGTAGCCAAAAAGGCCAGATTGTGGACTAGTTAAATACGAAGAATGTATAATTATTAGATCAAGATCAAGATTAACTTTATTCTCCCACCAAGTTGGAAATTTGTCTTTGGTCCTACAACTATATTACAGCCATAGAGATCCAATGTAATACAAAGACAAATCAACATTTTACCCAACGTAGCAATAGGAAACACAAAAAGAATAGATAAATAAATAAATAACACCATACGCTAAAAAGGAATATGACACATGCTTGCAGAAATCGGTGCAGTCTCTGTGTTGGTTTGAGCCTTTCATTTCTAATCTCTATTGGTTTGATCAACAGGGGGTATCAGTTTGAACTGCTCTCTGCCAAACTCTTTTTGTAAAACAGCCACTGAGGATTGTCTAATTTGATCATTTTGTATACATGTGTCTTTATTTAACCCAATGCTGAAACAGCCAACAGCACTGCTCACATCTCAAACTCCAAGATGCTATTGTAGTCTTGAAAAAGTTCACTAATTTGATCTGTAATCACTGGGTGGGTCCAGAAGATAAAGCCATTTCATCCTTTTACATCACCACGTCAGAATTATACACAACAGCCGCTATCAACCAACTCCCATATATAACAACAGAGTGGGGGAGAGAGAAGTGATTAAACAAATACCCGCTGAGTTCTTACTGGCAGAGCAGCATTGAGATTTTGAGGAAAAAGGTTACAGGCAAAGAGCAGTCTCACCGTGGGGCCTGTGCCATATTGCTCAGATGGATGTACAGCACGCCCTGGGACGGTATTATTTACATTATGAAATGTCAGGCATTTTGTACTTTGCTCTGTCACTTGGATGGATTTCGGCTGACATATTGTCTATCAGTTTAAGAAGTTTACTCTTGAGCTTTGATGCTTCCCGGGACAAAGTGATGTTTGTCCCGCGTCGTGCAACATTTCAAAAATCATGACAAATGTCCTGCATTTTAATGATCATCAAGTCTGTCTTTTATTCAATTCATTTTTGTGGTAAAACATATGTTCAGCATGAACGCGTCTTTCCTGAAATTCCAGTCCCATATTTCAAAACCGTTTTTTACCCAGAGAAACTGATTGGTTTGAAAAAAAAACCCCTGATCCGCACAGCTGTCTCTTTTTTTCTTCTTAATATTCTAAAGCTACTGAGTAGAAATTTGGCAATTAGTAGTGATAGTGATAGCCTTCCAGTGAAGGTAAACAACAGCTGCTCCTGCCAGGAGTTCTACTTCCACATACTGAAGGAGAAGGCCCTGCTCAAAGTGGCCTGAAGCAACAAGAAGTACAAGTTTAAAAATGCATTTAATCTCTCAGTTACATAACCTGTGGTGGCTGCCTAGTCTCTATTTGAGGAATATTAGTCTGTACCTCTTATCTTACTATTCTTAATGAATGTGTGATTATGACCAAAATATCCATCCATCCATCCATTTATCCGTGTCCGGGTTGGTAGGGTGAGCAGGCTGAGCAAGGTACGCTTTCCAGCCCCTCCTGGGTGATACTGAGGCGTTCCCACACCAAATGAGATGTAAAATCCTTCCAGCGTGTTCTTGGCCTACCTTAGGGTTTTCTTGCAGTTGTACGTACCCAAAAAAACCTCTATTTAGGGGCACCCAGGAGGCATCCTGATCAGATGCTCAAACCACCTCAACTTGGCTCTTTCAATGCAAAGGAGCAGCAGCTCTACTCCGACCTCCCTGCGGATGCCTCAGCTCCTCCCCCGATCTTTAAGGCTGAGCCCGACTGCCCCACAAAGCAATTTTTTTTTTTTGGCTGCTTCTGTCTGCAATGGCATTCTTTTGGTCACTACCCAAAGCTCAAGACCAAAGGTGAGGGTCGGGACATAGGTGGATCGGTATACTCAGTGCCATTAAATTGATAATTTCATAAAGCCTCACAGTTTAAAACAGGTTAATGTCCGACACCACTGGAAACAGGCATTCCATCTAATATAAAATCACGTTTCACTCTATGACACCTGTAACGCAAAATCATGTCTACTTTCCTGCAGCAGATCAATAATGAGTTGGTCACCCTATGTAGGACATGTCCTTCTGGAACAAGCCCAGTAAATGCAAATAGAAGCAGGTAAATTATAAAATGAAACCCTACAGAGACAACAGTTGTGTCTCACAGACACGCAAGTAATACATCCAAGATTTTGTCACCCATTAATGAGGAGTCGATCACACAGCGCTCTTTGAAGTGTTGTGAGAAACTCACTAACATGTGCAGTCTCACACTATCTCTCAAGGTGTTGAGGGAATCTATTTCAGATTGTGTATGCGTTCCCATAGCCATGGCAACGCCCAATTTACCGCCAACCCCAGATTTGTTTCACCAAAGTCTCATCTCTGCTGTGCAGTGGTACTCGCTCTACACCATCAAGCCTTCATAATCTGCTCATTTTCAGACATTTGGGGGCTGTCAACGCCACATGGAGTAGTAGCACAAGCTATAAATCGAACACATTTACAACCTGCTCATCCGAGATGGCAGAAATCAAATGTGCCATTTAGAACAGACATATGCCAAATTGACAAGATTTGTGCAGCAGGGGAAAGTGGTTAGAACCGTCTTTGAAGAGATCGCAGCTCAGCCTCTGGAACACAGAGTTATCTGATATTTGTTATCTTGTTGAAAAAGAACAATTACTTGAAGGTTGTGTTAAAATGAAACATTTAGCCTGCATATGCTAAACCACTACATACAGACTTTTTAGGTATGCTAGTAAACAGATGGCATTGCCAGTCTGTCAGTTGGTCCATCACTTTGATCCAGAAGGTAATATCTCAGCAAAAATGAATTGCCATGGATTTTAGTACACATTCATGTTTTTAGTTTTAACCTCTTTGGTGATCTCGGAAGCGCCGTCATTATGTCAGAATTCCAGTTCGGTTCACGACCAAATACTAGCAGAACAAGTAGATGTCACCATGCTAACATGCTAAACTAAGATGGTGAACATGATAAATATTGTACCTGCTAAACGTTAGCATGTTAGCATGCCAGTGCAGAGATACTAGTGTGGCTGTAGACTTAAGTTGTTTGCAACTTAACTCATTCTAAGCCGGATGTGGGCCAATTAAAAAATTCCATTTTTTATGAATACTTTAAAATCATGAGTAGCACTTCCTTTTCTTGGCCTTTAAATTGTCCCAAAGAAGTCCCAAAATTAGGCTACAGTAATATTGGCTGTATAGGATTGTTACCGACTCGTATGATCCAAACATGTCCAGTAACTCCAGTCCAAAAATCAAAATTTATTGAAAAAAGATAGACATAATCATTTTCACAATTCACAACATATCTTTATCTGATGGAATATTCCGCTCCAGTTCACATGTGTCGGTGTTTAGCCTTCAAAAACAACATTTTCACTGCAGTCAAAGAGCTCGCTGCACACAAATGGAGTTGCGTACCTGTATTCAGGCAGTCAACAGCGATAAATTAGGTTTATTCATAAAAAAAACAGACTTATTCATCTAACAGGATGAATCATTTTATTCAAAGTGAGGATTTTATCTGATGACTTCTTTGTTTTCTTTTAGCACAATGATGTAATGAAATATGATGACAGACGTTAAGCTTTATTCGAAAATCTCAATAGAGGCTTTGAATGAGAAAAAAAAAGATATTTGGTAGCGCTCTAGAGGGAAGTGAAATCTTCATTAGAAACAAAAAATAACCCCTATGTTGCACTCTGTGGACATGAACGTCTAGTGTTTCTTCGTGACAAAATTTCATGTGTACAGTATCTTTAGTTGTCGAAGTAATATAATATTGTAATTGTAATATTGTTTAAAATGTTTTTCCTAAATAGACATTTAGTTGATTTCATCCCGACTGACACTTAAATACTGACTTAACATTTTGATTTACAAAACACATGCTGATCTAGACAGCTGGACTTTTTATATGGGTGTTAATGCAGCTCCTCTGCAGAAATAAACAAGATATTTTCTGTTCTTTAAACCATGTAGGAGTTTAGAAAAGCTTTACAGAGTAATTGACCTGCAATTTCCATTGCCATTCTTCTCCTATTTGTTGTTGACAGGATAGACTAATAGTTGCCAGGGTCTGTCATATACAGATATTTCTTTTCAAGTAGGAAAAAGATGAGCAATTTAGGTGTGCCATTTCAAAGCTGGTAATTGGATTTTTAAAAATAGCCTACTCCTTTTACCAAAAACACTCTGAAGTTTTCTTTTTCTTTAGTTATTTTAAATGTGCCTAGTTTTAGAATACACCTACATTTTTCTCCTCACTTTCTATCCCTACTACTTGTCTGAGCTCTTTTGTGTTGCAAGAAGCCCTTGTCTCTTGTAAACCACAGCAAACATGACTAATCTTAATGATTGGATTGAATTTTGATGTACAAATGCAGGCGATTACCTGCTTTAACGTACCGTCTCCAGAGTCCATACTCAAACTATTCATTATAGATGATATGTTTTCATTGTTCAACACTCTTGAGCCATAGGTGTGGCCATGTGGGTTTTATCTTTGGGGGTTATGTCAAATCTCTACCAGTGGATTTGGTCGCATTTGATACATTAATTTAAATTTTCTTGAACCTGCATCCATGTTTCTTTCTCCCACTCCCTCCACTTTGCTCACATACACCTTGCGCCCTGGCCACACTGGTCCTGTGTAACGCTGCAATTACAATGCAAGCTTCCAAATCAGGTTGTGAACATCACATTGCAGCGTGAGCAGAGTCTAATCTGTGTTTTCAGACCTGTTACTTAACACTTCCTGCTGAGAGGGGAGAAGAAAAAAAAGACACATTCAAACAACAAACATAACCAAAGCCACTGTGTGGGCTAAGCGATCCTTCGGGGACGTGCCTGGGAGTGATCAGGCAGGCGGACGCTGTCACGCTCCAGTGAGCAGCGTTTACTTGCCATCAGGCTGCGTATGCCCATAAACAAACTAGGTTCCCAGCCCCTCTCTCTTTCTAGAAGCAAAAATCCCATGTGAAATAAACACAAATAAGTCATTATTTCCTTTAGTCTGAAGTTATATGCTGTAAAACTCCCTGTCTCTGGAGTAGTCTGAGTCTTCCTGTAGGCAGGCTCCTGACAGAAAGTATACACTTTGTGGGTAATATGTCGGGGCACTCTCAGCAAAGACTGTGAGGCCTCAGGTATGTACACTTTATTTCAGTAAGTGCCCCTAGGTGCTCCTGAGAGTGTCGTTTGCTCCCACCTTCCTGTTTCTCCCTCTTAAGTCTCTTTCAATCATGCAATGACAATATTTCCACTTGTGATTTTTCACAGCCCACTCAATTTGTGGCCCCTTCAATTTACAGTAAGTGGGGATAATTTGTCTTGTGCTTTACACAGAAATTCATTCACTCACAGTGTGAAGTATAGAGGACCCTGTGAATGAGACTGGTGCTTTACAGCAACCCTCATTCTTTGGTTTCCTTTTTTTTTAGATCTGAAAATTGTGCCCATAATACAAACGGGGATAATAGCACACACTGGGTATTGGACCCGATTGTACACACACAAAAGTGATGGAAAATAGTTGTGTGAAGAAGCTGTGTGTGTGTGTGTGTGTATGTGTGTGTATGTGTATGTGTTGCAGAGGGTTTAGATGCTGTGCAATGATCTGACAAGTACTTTGTTTGAAGGCCTTTAGCCAGGATCAATGAACAAACCAAACCTCGTGGTAGCGCTTCCTCTGGCTCTGCTTGCCGCTTGGATTTCACACCTCGTTGCTGCACTTAGAGTTCAATCATTTCCAAACTTTGACTGGCTGTATCGGTGATCTTTCAGTGGACATATAATGAGATGACAGTTGCCTTCAATGTAACCTGAAAGTGAGCTGTGATAAATTAAAAGCTCACTCTCTGTGTTTCACAGTTCCCAAAAGTGTACAACACCACCTTATAGTCTTAACGCCATCTTGGCTACGGACCGGATCACTGTGTAGTCCCTTTAACAACAACGGTCACTGCCATTCAGAGAAATGGCATTTTACTTAAAATGCAGAGATATATAAAATCTGCAAACTTCTTTTTATTTCTGTTGTCATTTTCAGTTGCAAGATATTTAAACATGATGGTGCAACCTACCTAAAATTTCTGTTGTGCTTATTTTATATACACAGTGTTGCTTTGCTACTAAAGCTATCAGCACACTGCTTTACCTAACGCTGGGTTCAGCCTACAGAATATCAGCCTGATTATAGCCCGACGCAGTATCGTATGGCGGCGGCTTGTATCTTCAACGACTATGAGTGTCGTACACAATAATCCATTGTTTCATCTCTCGTAGTGTGTCACAGTAGACGACAACCGACGCTGCATCTGAGACGCCTTACGACGTCTCGACAGAAAGTCTGGCATGTTTGATTTTCTTTTTGTCGTTCGTGACTTCTCCCGTCATAGCCGTCACTTTGACCAATCAACAACACCCCAGCCTTTTTGATATTTTTTTCTCTAGGGACGTTAACACACAGAGTAAAGGGGGGGAAATGATGGTGTGGAAACAGCAGGGGCACTTAAGCAATCCAGTGAGTGCTGCCATCCGCATCAGACCAGCAAAGAAAGTTATTGCTTCATAATGGAGGATGTAGAGGAAGAAAATAAAAGTAAAAAAAGTGGTCGGGCATTTACTTACCACGACTGCAGACTTTCATTTGAAACAGCATGCTCTATATTTACTTTTAATCCGCTCCTGTTTGCTCTGGTAAATTCACTTCCTGTATATTTTTAAAATTAAAAGCTTAAATTGGGAGAATCTCTTCCTTTCCCTAAAAAGGCTTTTATTGTGAAACATTTGCTGGAACTTGTGTTGGCGGATTCAGTGACTTACTGTACATAGTTTACATGCTGTACTTAAAATGTAGCTCCTGCCATCTGGTGGCGCTTTTCATGTTACTACAATAACATATCAGCTGGCACATGAAAACCCACAGTGACTGAAATAATAGCAATAATAAGAAAAATAGGACAAGAACAACCCGATGACATCATGCAAGTTGCAAAAGACGGCTAATGATGATTGGTCATGGATGAACGTGTTGTCTGTCATGTCTGGCGGCCAAGTCACGGCACGATTCTGTGACTCCACATTTGCCTTATCCGACATAGTGACTGTTGGAACGAACAAAAATGTTGCGTAGTGTGAACCCGGCATTACACACTCACCAGTCAAGGTTACTAGCAACACCCGTGTTCTAAAGAGTGACTGTTTTGTAAATGGAGATTGATGGCTTTTAGATAACGGCTTCAATTCTCCATTGGCAAGGGCTCTGATGGAAAAGTAGCATGGTGAAAATGTTCTAAATATAGAGCACACTTACACTGATAGTGACTTTTTTAGGTGGCTAAAACCAGACCAATTGAGGCAGTGTTTGCTCAGCGCCGTTTCATTTCATATACATTTTCTACCTTGAAATTATTGTAAACTTTGTGATTCGGTGTATAGCATGACAGAGTGCAAGGATTAAGAGCAAATAATGAAACCTTCCAGCTACCTAAATCACACTGGTAATATAAACCTCTGCTACAAGAGCCAGGCTGGCTGTTTTTCCCCAGCTTTAGTCTTTATATTACACCAAGCTAATCGCCTCCTGGCTCCAGCTCCACACTTAATTCACAAACATGAGAGTGGTATTGATCTTTTCATAAAATTCTTGGCAAGACACCAAAGAATCATATTTCCCTAAATGTCAAACTATGTCTTTAACAATCAGTCAATGACAGCTCTTTGCCGAGAGGACATTAACGAAACAATAGCCAAGAGTTTCATTTTGGTTTTCACACAAGTTACTTAACCAAATTACGGAGCTCAAATGCTAATGTGCTGTGAGCAAAGTCTGTCATTTCAACAGACATTGTCAACACCATAAAATATGAGAGACCTGTTAGCTGCTGTTTGCAAATGGGGGCCAGGAAAACTGAAACATTTGATAGAAGATGTGTTAGTTTTGGAGCTAAGTGAATCTAAGGCTGGTGCTTTGGGATTCAAAATGGAACCAACGTCAGCCTCGACTGCGTATATCTATGTATACGTTATACTGCAGTGCCATTATCTCCTCAAAAATATCAGTGCACTGCATTTTCGGCTACGGCTGGTGACATTACTGCAGATGCCCCACTGCCCCGTGATGTGATTGACACTTTGATGTGGATGATGGTGATCGAGGTGATGGGTTTGTGGGAGAGAGGAGCTCCGCACACTATTAGGAGAGTACTGGAGCGCGGCTGGAGGCTGAGCTGCAAGGTGGTGCGCACTCACAGATCAGATCTCATCTGGACATTTGTGACAGTTATGGGAACAAGTATAATTCATACACAACACAGAGAGTATTAGGCAAGAGCAAGGAGTTAAATTTACTTCAGAATATTTGAGAAAGTCAGATTTGCTGGATGAGGTTCATGGAGATATAGCCGATACCCCCTGACTGCAGGATTTCAGTCCGAGGCACAGGGATTCAATTACTGGTCATGGTGTTTATATATTATCTGCTTCCTTTGAAACCCCTTAGCCCTCGTAGCAATTCAGATTGACAAGGATGATTCTCACAGCTATTGCAAGGCAGTCAGAGGTCTTCTTTCAGAAGGCAGTGAGTCCCATCTCACCCGCTGATCAGGTTCAGAATTGCATGGGACATTGCTGTGGCACAAATTGAATTTCTGGCAATCTGTAAACCGCAGGAATGTGTCTGAAAGTGAAGATGAAAAGGGGTGTTTTTCAAGAGCAGAACACGCTGACTGAGAGAAGCAGATGAGATGGCTGGTCAAGTTAATTGACCAAGCCTGATATAACATGGAGACGCGGAGTGGTAAAAATAGCCCCGTAAGACCCCGAATAACACAAAGGAGAACAGGAGATGGATGTATGTCTGCTTCTCAACACACGGCGGATGTTGTTTTTTGTTTAGCAGCTGTTTTTTTCCCCGCTCCGTGTTCATGTGCATCAAAATAAGACTCAAGAAGAGACCTTGTGTCTCCCACTCATGCTCTTGAAATTGACATGGTGTATACGGAATACTTAATGTTCAAAAGTGATAGCAACTGAGCCGTCTTCTTTTTTCTCTCCCTTTACAACAGCCCACACACTTCCTGGCTCTGCATGCGCAGATGACCCAACATAACAATATACAAATCTTTTAATGAGTCCGTATCACATTACTATTCGTAGTGATCAATGCGTTTTCCCACCGTCTTTGTGCAAATGCTGCTGCTTGAAAAAGTACAATACAAACGGTGCTTTTTAGAACTTATGCTGCAATTCATTATTTTCATTTTTCTCTTATCTTGGTGGGTGGTGAAGTTCGCACAGTGATTATTTTCTTTGTAGCTGCCAAGGTTTTTACGGGCTAGTAGGGCATCCATTGTGTTTGCGTGAGTGTCTAGTTTGTGTGTGTGCTGTAGCCCCAGCTGCAGAACTGAGTAAACTACTAACTGTGATCAGATAAACACTAAAGAATAAAGCCCCGTGTTTTGAATATTCATAATTTGATATCAATTAACATCATTAGAAAAGTTACAAATAATGGTCTGCTACAGAGTCTTTGTGGTTACTTATAATTAAGATCTATGAAAGATGACTGTATATTCATCAAACACAGGACATTTAAAATGCTTATTCCAGTGTGTGACTAATAGCTGAAAATGCATAATGCCACATTAGTGCTGCAGATCAGCACAATGATTTTTAATTTGCAATGCAGAAGTCAAAGTACACAGTAAAATCCAGAACAGACACTCAAAACTGATCCTGCAATTATGATGTGCGTCGATGGGAAGATGATAAAAGATAGAAAGAGAGTCTTTATAGAGAGGTTAATCAATCCTACAGCTTTAATAGATTCCCCCTGCAGATTGCAGAGATTCAGTACAGCTGAATGTCAGAATGCACTTGTCTGCTGGGAGAGTATCACCTGACAGCTTTAGTGTTTTGCTTGGTTTACCATCTTGCTGGAGGTAACGTGAGTTCTGTACGGTTATGCTGTTGGATGGATGGGAAAGCAGAATTAATGCCATAAACCGTAGGCTGTTTTTTCTTGGTTTCACTCCCTTTATATACAGGTTTATGTCTTTGCCTGGAACGCCATATATTGTAATTTTCACGATGAGGTGGGAAAAGCCACCAATCAGCATGTCATTTGTGCTCTAGATGTTCTACGACACTAAATATAAAAGATATAAGACCCCTTAGAAATATGGTTTTCATTATTATCAAATATCTGTTCAGTGCATACGTAGGGGAGAGGTTCCACAGATATAACAGCCATGTTGATGTGGACCATGCTCAGTATTTGTAATAGCAACAGATGCACTAATAATGTTAAACACATCATGCCAGTTTTGCTAGATTTATTTCACCCCATTTTTTAAAGTCCTTTATTTCCAGCGTTCTGTAACTTACAGTTTGCATCATGGTTTGGATGATGCAAACTATAGTGTCCCAAATACCCCCATTAACTAACTGTAAAGGAGAAGTATTGTACCAGCCACTTCTGTGGGACAAGAAAGAAAGTTAAGGCAGCCAGAGTCTGAGTAGGACGGCTGGGACAGCTACTGGATGGGTTGAACAACCATCGACTTTTACCTGGGAGAGTGGTGTTTGTGTCCTGGAAGATTCTAAAGCCAAACCCTGTTCTTTTTCCTAAAACGTGCCACGTGTTTTTGTTGCCTAAATCCAACCATCTGTGTTTGTTGTTGAAGGAAAAAAAAATGTCAGTTTACGTTGTTGTACTGACAGTAAATTTCCTGTGAAGACTTCAGTGTATTTTGAAAGAAGATAATGTATGTAACGGGCATCATTTGACACAGCGTCCCACAACGTGAACAACCAACGTACCCAGGGTACCTTTCACATCGTATCTGGACGTGGAAAGTCCATGAACAACATGTCATGACAATGTGTTGGCTGTGATGCAAAACGTGTCAGTCGCACGCTAAGGATTGAAAGCATCTAATTACAGATAATTCTGCTTCCTCCTCTTTACATCCCATTACAGTCAGTGGTCTCTGATTCTATTGGAGACAACTCAGCTCAGCAGTTTTGTGACAGGGTATGGCGAAATTTTTACCCTCTGCACCCACAGAAGAATAAATGAATAAATGAAACATTTGCTTAGTTCTTTTTTGTTGACAGTTTTTCAAATAAATAGCTGGTGTGTTTTAAAAGCCAGAGGTGTCAGGAAGCGGTGAAGCAGGCATTAAACCTTTTCTGTTGTTTTGCAGCCCTAATAAATCTCTATAAATGTTATCACTTTACTAGTATGTGAAGGTCAAAATCATGCTGCATCTTCGAAGAATAATGCTTTATAAACTGTCTCTGTGAAGTAGAAATCCGTAGAATTCAAATTACACAGCTTTTACAGTAATTTCTTTATTTATACAGATGAGACAGACATGTCACCAACAGGTGTGAATTCATACATAATACACTGTTCAGTACGAAACATGTGGCCCATTCCAACTGTCCTGTATTCTTGCTGACGCTTGGCACCGGCTCTGCATGAACAGTCCTCAGCTTTTTTTTTTCTGCCATTGGCAATGCCCTGCAAGAGGTGTCCATGTGTTTTATGAACCCAGAATACTTGCCGAGAGAAAAGAAATCACTTCCTGCTTTTTGGCAGGTCCCATCTGTGTATAGAGTCATCCTTGAAAAGACACACCGGGGACAGATGAAGACATCTGGAGATACAGTACCTGCCACATCTGCTAATGTCTAAACACATTTACCTCAACCCTGTCATTACCATGTGAATTACCATGTATCCCTCGGATGATGCTTTGATCAGCCCAGCTCCCTGTGTCACAGCTCCTGAAGCCAGCATCCAGCCATCAGAGCCCATTAGACAGCAGCAAAGTAAAGCTGTTGACACTGCAGCCACAGCAGCAGCAGCAGCAGCAGCACCGGAAATATCCATCTTCTGTTAACAGCGTGTGTGTGTGTACTGTAAATTCTCAAAAAATATTAGGAAGTATGCACAAAATAGTCAGGGTGTGGCTGGTGCAAACAAATAGGCCACCTAAAAACACTGATGAGGGATGGAGTGACCTGTACTCTGCTTTCTGACGTGGTAAATTTAGCATCTTGTACATTTTTTCACCCGCAATTCAGTCCAACAGCAGGGCTGTACTCAAAGTTTCTCTCTTTAACAGATGAACTTTTCATTCGGCAATTCGTTCCACTTGCTTACACTTTTCTGTACTTTGAATCGATGTTATGCTACAGTCAGTAAACCAAAACAATTATTTCAGATGTTTCACATTAAAAGCACACCCATAAAGGAAGGATTTATATGCAGTTTGAGCCACTGAAAGGATTTTAATGTGAAACATCTTTGCAGGAACTCTCAAGTTTATCCGATCAAAGGAACAGCAAAGAAGAACAGACGACAAGTAATGGGAGAACGAAAACAGTGTTTCTGTTATAGAAGGGAAACTTGCGAAATTTGGTGCGACTGCAGGTATCTAGCTATGGACGAGGTTTTGAGTTAGCATACAGCATCGGGGTGTTTGATCACGAGGAAAAAAATAAGTAGTTAAGGGTTGAGCCACTGTTAGGCCTGTGGCGATATGCGCTAAGTCAGTTAATTGCACGGTAAATTTGAAGGGAGACGGTAACTTTTCCGGCCGCAATTAATTGCCATGTTCATGCGTGTTTGTTTCCCTCGTCTCTGTCCACCAAAGAGACTGGACGACGAGAGCGTTCACTGCCGTGCATCGTCTGGCAGCCAGGTGAGTTGGTTAATTAGCGTAATAAACGGAATGAAAGCTCTTGTCATCGAGTGTCTTTGCCTCGCAGTGCGATCTTTGTGAGGCGGAGAAAAAATGAGAGTTGAGCATAAGAGAAAGACTAAACCAGATGCCACTGCCCCTGAGTGGGAGTGTTTTGGATTTAAGCCAAATGACAGAGGGCAGCCCAGTAATTTGGACGAGCCTCAACAAAAAGAGCAAATACGACCAACTTGACTGCACACCTGAAACATAAATCTTACATGGGTGAACTTGCATCAGTATGCCTTTATTATCATTATATAAGTTTAAAAAATGGTATAAAAACAGCAAAATTACAACAATAATAAAAAGTCTTAAAAGCACAATATTACGCAATATTATCGCTTATCACAATAATTTCTGACGCAATTAATCGCCCAGCAAAATTTGTTATCGTGACAGGCCTGGCACTGTATAGTAACTTAAAAAAAAACCAGGTGCTCTTTAAGGATGGGGCAAATAGTCACATGATAAATAAAACATAAAAGAACGACTGGCCAGCTCACTCAGTGTAAAACACGCAGACAGTCCAGAAATGCATCTGAGGCACTCTGACTGTAGTTAAAAATCCTTTATGAATATATGGATAAACCAACATGTTTCAACTACATAATAATTTTTCTAACTCACCAATGATTTATGTCACTGCATCTCATCAGATCAACAGAGCAGCTCGGCTGAATTTCAGCTGGCGTGCGTGTTTTGTTTTCAGCCTAACATCATGCTGCAGCGAGAGCAACAATTTAGCTGTCCTTCCTGAGTATCTCGTAATGACATTGTTCACATTTGCAATGTGCTTTGCGTATCAATCCGTCTTTTCTCCAAAATACAAAATACTTCCCCACTGCTGATTTAATCCAGAGAGGTAAGAAAATATCTGCATCATCTTTTTCTTGGCTGCTTGCCAGCCTGTCAGTAGCATTGTTTGAGGGTGACACAGACATGCCACGGGAAGTTTTTTGGATCGTTGATCGTAGAACGGATACATCGGTCCAGGTCACTGGATTGTTACACCCCAAATATAGCAAGAGCAACAGACTTTTTTTCATTAAATATAATTAAAATGAAAATTAAGAATAAAGATAAAACGAAAGAAATACAGACCAATCTCTAATATAGGCCTTCAAATCATTTAGATAAAGAAAGAGAAATTACATTATGTGATTCTAAGCTGGACCCACTGCTTTGCTTTGTACTGTTCTCTTTTATTTTCCATCTATCAGATGCAAAAGCCACAATCAAACATTACATATTAAAGGTGTAAGTTTTGGGTAAGGTTAGATAAAGAGTTGTTCGTTTTGTTTTTGTGTAAAGCAGTGAAGCACAGGTGGCAGGCTGATAGACTGGATAAATGTGACTATGTCAGGCGCTAGCTCATTAGCATTTCAGGTCTCTCTGTCCATCTACTCAGCAGTGATCAAGTCCAGAGGCTAGCAAGGACCTTATAAAGTGGGACTATATCATACCAGGAATCCTTCCCAGGGATGAGACGGACTGAAAAGAAATCAGCCCACTCCAGGTTAAAAAAAAACAAAAAAAAACGCGCGGCCGTCACGTCTCATTGAGTGCTGTCTCTGTGCGTCATACCTTTCATACTTCTTTCTGCTGCCGAGGTAAAGCACAGCTGAAAGAAATCTAGAGTTCAGCTGTGTGAGATAAGGTGATACTCCATGTGATTATCATTGTGTGAGCACTGGTAGGCACTTCACATGTTTGACTCACCGCTTGTCCGAGCGGTGAGGTGTGGGGGTGTGTAATGGTGGGAGGCAGATGAGAGGTGCAGTTCGGCAAATTGAGGACAATACCTGTAATATTCGAAGAATCTACAGGAGATGCTCTGACATTTTTACATCACTAATGCAATCTGTAGACTTACTGTGAGTAATCTCAGTGGCATTTTTTTTTTAGATGTCATCAGTTTGATTTAATTATTTATTCATATCTTTAGGTCTTTAATTGAAAGCTCTCTGTGTTAGATATGTTAATAGCAGCATTAGCGCCATAAACACACAGATATAACTCCCAGGATTACTCTGCTGATATTCCACAATATTTTTTATGACATTAATTCCCAATCTGTTTTAGGAAATTAATGAGAAAATAATGACAGATGGCATTTGTAGATTTTCGGTCTCTTTATGGGATTTACTGTCAGTGATATCAATATAGAAGATTGCCAGCTTTATACCAGCTTATACTTTTATAGCTCTCAAAAAGGTGCTTTTTACAGAGGCTGGTCATGTTCAAGAGAAACCTTTAGACTGTCTTTTACTGTCTTCAGTTTAAATAGTTATGTAGGTTTTAGTAAGTTAAATACAGCTTGCTGCAGTGTTCACTGTAACTGTGAATTGTGCAAATTTGCAGGAAAGCCCTTCAGCGATTCTCTCGTAAGTTGGCCCGTCCTTCGCTGTCCTCGCCATATGACGGTTAATGGCCTCTTCGTTTGCGAGGACAAGGAGGGCGCGCAACTCCTTGTCTCCCCAGTTGCTCATCTTTACAGTGTCTGTCAGGTTTGCGTTTCCCTCTTGCTACTAGCTGCTCGCTAATTCCTGCTATCAGCTGTTTGTTTCAGCTTGGACGTGCGGCGTCATTAACAGCCCATCCCATTGCGGAAGGCCGCCTTGGTCTGTTTAAACTAAAAGGGTTCTGCCAATATGACTACCCTACGAGGCGGAAAATTGGGCACCTCGGATCAACTCGCAAATCCGGCTCTGTGTGTCGCAGCTTGCTGGCAAAACGGCATTCGTGGAAAATCTGGCAGTGTAAAAGGGACTACTGATTACTTGCCCAATTTACCAACAGGGCACAGTGCAAAAGTACAATTATAAACTGTCAAGGGTTTACGCTAGACTTTTTTTTTTTTTTTTTGACGGCTGATTTGAATGTTAATATTCCAGAATTCTGACCATATAGACCAACTACCGGACGTATGTTTTAAATAGCCATGTAACAGCCCACATTTAAATGGCAATGAAACATTTTAAATTAAAACACTTGAAAATAAGAGAAATGAAGAAGTAGCCTGCTGTAAAGAGTGTCTAATCACAGGTTTAGTAGCAGAGGAAGGACCACCACCATGTTCACGCTGGATGCGGAAGCGCCCCAATCTGTCAGCTGTTGCGCTGCGGCCTGTCAGCATTTGCCCGGCAATTCACCTCAGAATTGCATTTCTCCGCACCGGTCAGCGAGCAATTCTGCTCTTCTACTCTCTTCTAGTAGAGCTCTGTCTCTGTCTGTGTGTTTCCGCTCGTCTCTCCGGCTCTCTCTTTAGACACAACTGACACGTATGTGGAAGCATGGGATGCATACATTAGCATTCATCATAATAAGATCAATTATTTTTAATGTAGCCTTTTCACAACAGAGTATCAGTGTGTTTTTTCAGCCAGATTTGCTCATGGCTCACGAAAAAAAAAAAAAAGAGACGAAACCATTGCTGCAGATTGCGAATCGGCCACTTGGGGCCGTAGCGCATCCAGTGTGAACAGCCCCTTTGCTCAACATGGGCACCAAAAGGAAGCAGCCAGGGCTCCATAGAAAATAAGCGTGCTTCATGATGGGTCAGCGTCCAGTGTAAACCACCAAGCCCTCTATCCCTCCATCCACCATCACCACAGGTCTTCCTGGAGAACATGATTTGTGATGCTGTCACCTAAACTGAGCACCACCGCAGATCATGTCTGTGGTGGACGCTCTGAAGAGGCATGGACGCACTCTGTGAGTCTTTGATGGATAAATTGATTGGTTATTATAACATCCTTAAATCTGGTCTGCATAAAGTCTGTAGTTTAGTTCTCTTGAATACATGTATTACATGTCACACAATACGAGGCTGTTTAACATGCCGGCTGAAATGAACCCTAATATTGAGGATTTTTCCACTTCTATCGCTTCTAAATTTCTCAAAAGCATCCCCCTTTTCAGTTAGATGTTTTTTTGTAGGTGTGAGTTGCATATGAAGCTCCAGCAGAGCTGCCCTTTGAACTTCCTCTGCTCCATTTGGTAACCTTCCAGCCAGAGGACCTCCATGCTGAGTGGGTCCGTCCAAAAAGAAGTGGTGTCTTTCCATATCTGGCAAACTGCCAAGGCATTCCTTGCCAGCTTTACCAGGTGCCTGTGGCCCCGGTGTAGGGCTGGAGTCAGGTAGCGCTCTTCAGGCCAGATGGCCCTTCCATGGCGCTACATCATTCAGCCCTCCCCCTGAGCCCTTCTGGAGACCACTGGTCATGGAAATGAATAATTCTAAAAAGGCAGAAATGTATGACTACAAACAGCACTGGGATTAAAAAGAAGTACGTATTTGTTCATAAAAAATACAAACTGTAGCTGTAGCATTTGAAACCATACTGTATGTCCAATACCATGCAAAATTGACACTGTATGTTACTCAGTGAAAAAGGTTTGGGCTTAAATCAGTATCAGATGCACAGAAGTTCTTTGAACATCCGTTTTACAGCACATTACAATCTAAGTTTGAAGCAAATGACTACAATTCTTCACACAGTATGGCCAATCAGGACAGATTTGAATTCAAAGTCCATCAATGCACTCTACCAACCAATTGGCCACGCAGCCCTTTTTTGCAACGCGTCTCCGAGCGCTTGATTGCTGTAAATGAAGAAAGGAACAATCAATGGTCAAATGACAGACTGCATTGCAGCATAACATGCTGAGGGAAGTTGGGGCTCAGAGTGATCTGGCCACTCACTCCACACAATGCTCACTCCCCCTGCAGGCCCGTACAAGGTCAAGGTTACTGGCAGAAGAAACTGTACAAGTATATCTATTCACTTCATATCTGTAAAAAGGAGGCTCAGTCACTGGCTCTTACGAAACATCCCCTGGGCTGCGCACAGCCGAGCTGTTGATACAATGTTATCCATCTTTGAATGGAGATTGTGAGCTCAGATAGGGAGTTTAATGGTTTTTAATACAAATACATAAGACTTCTAAAGGTGAGGAAGAGCAATAAAAATCTCAGAATCAAAGTATCTGGCTTTTTTTTTTGCGTAATACAATAAGCTGACCTCACATGCTGTCAGAAGTGTTAAAAGATAATTAGATTCACTTGTGATATCTGATGTAAGTGACGACTTTATTGTTTTTTGATGTTTTCGTCCTGATAAATTAGCACTTTCTCATCAGATCAACAGTGCGATATTGTTTGTGTGCAACAATAGTCGCCCCCTTAAAAAGAAGCCACAACATACAACATGGCACCTCTCACATTTCTCAGTGGCAAAGAAAAAGACAGGAACAGTGTTTGCTTTGTGTGGGGGTACTTCCTTACATCTCCCTCTCTCCCTCCTTCCACTGTTTCTTTTTCCATCTCACTCTCTGCTGTCAGATGTTGACTGAATCAGGTTAGAGATGGGCGGTGCAGGAACAGTAGCTTCGCTGATGAAAATGACAATGCTTCTACCCTGTTTAGATATTGAGATGCACAAACTTGCCTCCTTCCCCAGGAAAACATCAGCTTATGTAAACTGTAAAAAAAATAAAAATAACAGCGAGATGTCTGCATATGTCTGGTGCAGGTGTGCAGGAGTAATTGGAGGGGAAACAGATTTAAACATAGATTGTGTCACGTACTGCGTCTCTGTTCACCTCTTTTGCTTTATTCATACTTCCTTACAGACTCTAATAAGGCTGCTTCGTTGCCATTTTCCATCCATTCAACCAGATGCTGTCAGACTTTCTCTCCTTTCCGAATCACCTGACTGCCACACCCATCTACACACCTCCTTACTTGGATCAATCACCCATCTGCTCCCTATACCCTTTGATTAGACCAAGCTCTTGTGCACCAGCCTGGTCTCACTCCCAGGGCAAAACACTTCGCTTGGGCAGTATCTGTGGCATCACTATAATTACGCCAGGAACACCTTTTAGTGTCAGTGTGAAACTTGCCATGTCTACTTGTAGTGTGCAAGGTAGCCTTGGTGCGTCTGTTGATGATGTTCAGGGACGCAGTGGCAAATTCAGCCTGTTACATGCATTGTGTCTCTTCAAAATTAACTTCTGTCTTCACAGGAAATGCATACAGTCAGTTTCAAAATAATTGTATTATGTCGGTATAACACCACAAATTGACGTTTGTTTGTTTTTTTCCTTCAACAGTTAACACACGTAGTTGGATCTAGGGAAAAATAACAGGGTCAAGCTTTATAATCTTCCAGGACATGAACACCTCTCTCCCAGGTAAAAGTCCTTGATCGTCAGACCTATCCACCAGCCACTGGACTTCTGCTGCCTTAACTTTAATTCTTGTCCCACAGCATTTCCCCCTGACACTGCTGAGTGCCATTAAACGGCAACCAGCTAAGTATCATGCCACGTAGCTACATTTAGCCATTTGACAACTTCAAAATGAGGCCGTCATGCTCAAAGTGGGGTGTTTTTTAGTGACACACCGCTGTCTTTCCAGCCGTATTTCTGCCACTAAAGGTGAGGAGTTTTGTAGCAACATGCAACATTTTTTTCCAAGTGGTTTTGTTGGCTAAACCTAAATGCCGACCCCTTCTTACCACCACGTTTGCGCCACTCAAAGCCAGTGTTTTTTTTTTTTAGCGACATCTGCAATTGTTTTGCAATCATAAACAAGTAATCAGCATGCCTGAACCTAACTGCTTCTGTGTCAAGATAAAATACAAAAGACTGACCCTGGAATCATTTCAGTAATGCCCAGGCGGCAAAATATGAAGAACCAAGATTCTTTGTTTCTCTGTCAAATTGTCATCATGGCTGTAATGTGGTGTTTTGTTGCGTGTTAACCTCTCTGCTGGACCCGCTGCCTTATCTGGACTAAGCATTTCTCTACAATAAATTACTGAATTCATGTCCTGCCTCCTCAAGTGTCTGCATTTTGGTCCAATCCCTGTTACCCTACACAGCAGCCGTGACAGATTAAAAACTTACAAGCAATGACTATTGAAATATTCATGTAAGTCAGAGATATTCATAATCTCTAACACTTAGAAAATCCAAGGATATTGTAATACCAGTGTTTTCTGATTCATAGGCATCACAGAGACAAGACGTAATAAGGTGCTTTGCAGATAGTGGTGCAGTGACGGAACGCTCTACAGGTTTTATTTGATGTGACTGTGACATTTACTGATTTGTTATTCAAATACAGTCTGACACAATGAGCACAGATAGTCTTGACATTAAGGAGCTCTCTATCTATCTCCCTGTTGTTGGCAGTCCACAGTGTCATCCATGTAACATTTCTCCGCCTGTTTTCAATAGTGTGCTCACCTAACACGAGGACTTTTATTACTTCCCAGAATAATATAATCATTATGTACAGTTGATGTGAATAGCAAAGAGTGCATATTAGAGTAAGATATTAGTAGGGAAATAAGCTGTAATCAGTTTTCGTCTGATGCGCTGCACTCAAGGCTTTGAAATTAATTTAACACCCATGGTCAAACAGCCTTGTGCTCATCCATTTTTATCTTATTTAAGGTCACAGGGTGCGCTTCTTTTCTTACAGCCAGGCGATGGTGGAGCGTGTCTTTCAAATGGAGAGGGGGAAACATTTGCTGATGGGAGCTTACAGGGACAGTTCACTTCAAAATCAAAAATACATATTTTTCCTCATACCTGCTATCTAGATTGTTTTGGTAAGCGTTGCCAGGTGTTGAGGATATCGGTCACAGAGGTTTCTGCCTCCTCTGGAATATAATTGAAATAGATGGCGCTTGCCAATAAAATACATTTGAAAACCTCAACAGCAATGTCTCTTTCCAGAAAACATTGACCTGGTTACTCAAGACAATCCACTGACTTTGTTGTGAGCAGTGTCATCACTGTGCAAAAGGAAGCATTCATCTACTCATGAGGGGTGGGTAATCGATACAGCATGGTATTGCGATGATAGTACGTACGATGATCGAATAACTAAAGCTAACTAACAATTTTTGTTATTGTAATCATCAATCAATCAATTGTTCAGTCCGCCAGCTGTATTTTGGGGACATAATTTGTCGTCAAATAAAGGTAATAAATCACAATATCTGGTATCGCAATACTCAGCATACCACTAAGATTGCAGTAATATTGTATTGTCCCATTACGCTAATCTGGGGCCGGGTCAAGGGGGGCAGCAGGCCAGGCAAAGCACCCCAGACGTCCTTCTCCCCAGCAGCGCTTCCCAGCTCCTCTGGGGGACCCCAAGGTGTTCACAGGCCAGATGAGATATGTAATCCCTCCAGTGTAATCTGGGTCTGCCCCGGGGCCTCCTACCAGCTGGATGTGCCGGGAACACCTCTAACAGGAGGCGCCCAGGAAGCATCCTGATCAGATGCACGAACCACCTCAATTGATCCCTTTCAATATAAAGAGGCAGCGGCTCTACTCCGAGCTCCCTCCGGATGTCCAAGCTCCTTACCCTATCTCTAACTCATTTTGTCTGCTTGTATCCGCGATTTTATTCTTCTGGTCACTACCCAGAGCTCATGACCATAGCTTTACTCGTGAGCGTATATGTACTGTGATTGAAGTATGCGCCAATATCGTATCTTGGGGCCTCTGATGATTACCACCACTGCTACTACTTATGGACGAGAGGCTTGCAAATGGTAAATGGACTACACTTGTATAGCGCTTTTCTAGTCTGCCGACCATTCAAAGTGCTTGTCACGTTCACCTCATCACACACTGGTGGCCGAGGCTGCCCTGCATACCTTGCACACCGATGGAACAGCCATCAGGAACAATTTGGGGTTCGGTATCTTGCCCAAAGGACCAGGGATCGAACCGCCGATCATTTGAGTAGTGGACGACCCGCTCTTCCCCTGAGCTGCTTGTGAATGTGACAGAGCAAGATTTAAACATTAATAGCTTCCTCCTTGGCTGAACTGCTGTTAGCTAGCTCGGTGCTATGTGAACTTGCTTATGTTGTTGAACTATTTTTTGTACAAAAACAGCAACAATATCCCTGAAAAACCTGTTGAAGTACCAAAACTAATGCTGACCACGACCACAAGGTCAGTTATGTGCACAGAAATAATTAATTGCAAAAACTGTCTTTGCTTTATCAATTCAATCAGCGTAGTCATGTATAGTGAAACATTTTTTCAGTACATTAGAGACATTCTTCTCAGGACCATAAAGTCGGCCTTGAGGATAGTTCCACCAGCATCTAATAGGGCAGCAGCATTGACTCATAGAAAGGTTTCTTCACTCAGCAAGCAACCAGACCTGTTTGAAGCTGTCTATTTTTATCTTGGGAAGACTTTGTTTCCTGTTATCTCGGGAAGACTTTTTTTCTGTTTATATGTGCTTCGTATGCAAGAGCTTCCGTTCCACCACCTGGGAATCCAAAATATTGCTGGTTGGAGCACTTTTACTTCATCTCATGGCGGGAAATTTGCAGGTTGGCAGCTTTTTTTAAAAGCGTCTGTTTCAGTGCCACCGAGGCACATCGAGGCAAGCGGGATGTCTTTGTTTCTTCAGGTTGCTGCCTTTTTTTTTTTTTTTACTGTCCTTAAACTTGACTGCTGGGATTCCTTAAGCACGACATTGTGAATGGGGCAGCTATGTAGAAAAAGTATTGTGCCTAATGAGATTTCCTCATGCTTTTCCCCTCGCCCGGGGGCTTCAAGAGCCTTGCTTAGTTCAAGTGGAGGTCTTATTACCGTATTCCTCAATCGAAGGACTTCTTCAGATTCACACCTCAAGCAAATTCCAGCCTGTTTGATCCCTCAGCACTGCGCTGATGAGTTGATCTGAGGGGAGGGGGGGATAATAAAAAAAAGTGCTGCACTCTCAGATGATGAGAGATGGAGGTAGGCAGTGTCTACCAGCACTTCGCTGGTTTTAATTGCTGGAAAAACGGAGATCAGGTTAGAATGATGCCGGCATTGTGTCATTAGCAGGAATAAGAAATGCTCTGTCCTGTCAACCAAAACCCATATGGAAAGGATAATTAGAGCAGCTTTAATTAGTATACCTCTCAATGACAGATGGTAGCATCTTGCTATGTTGACGATAACCAAAAGATACATTTTTAAAATCTGCAACTCATCCCTCACACAGTTTCATTTGTTCTGTAATAAAGTCTCAGTTTTTATTGCACTCCTGCAATTTTATTTTGGCTTCTGGCTGTTTCACAGCACACAGACAGCGGGTACAGCTTCATACATCTGGGGACAATTTCTCTATTTCTGACAGTTCGCTGTGTACATATCCAGACGTATAACCCCAACCGACATAACTTGAGCTTCAGCATGAGTTGTTATGGTAATAACACAACAGATAAAACACATATCTCCAGCATCCATGAGGGTGTTGAACTTAGCTAATGAAATTCACATGGGAGGAGATTTGAGGCGTTTTTTTCAGTACCATCAATCATGAAATTGTTAATTCCAGTGATTAATGTTGGCTTCAGTCTCCTTTGCTATTTCTGCCTGTCTTTATACACATATTTAGCTCATAGGGATGGTTCCAGCTAAAGCAATGTCACAGCAAGGAGAAATTAAAGCCTTTTTCATATAAATTAATGTGGCAGAAATGAATGTGAATGCATAATTAGCAGTCTTCATTAAGAGGGAGTGATTTAAGACCTAATGATGAATAGAACCGAAATGTTTGTTTAAAAAAATAGCTTATTGGGATGAGTAAGTGGTGGTTGCAAGTGGTTGAATGCTCACACCCCTAATTTGGAATTCATGATGTTACCAGCTTTAATTAGCATATATTAACTGAATGCAACAATATTTGAATATGAGCAGATAATGCCTTCTTAACGCATGTAAACGACATCTGAATAAATTGTTTTTTTTTGCTCTACGACTTGTTGCCAACCAACGCAGTGTGCCTTAAACTCACTCCCCATTTTCTCAACACACACACAAATGAAACCACACAGCTGTCATACTTATCCTGCATCAGACATTACTCAGTCTTTGCAGTCATGGTGGTGGTATCACTCATAAAAAGCCACAAGTGACATAAATATCATATAAAAAGGCACGTCTTTTAACTTTCGATTTTGCCTTCATGTCATAAGATTTAGATGATTTCTTCAACATTTACTCAGTTGATTTTTATCTCCATTGTTTGAATGCAAACTTTAACTGCAAGTAAGTAATGCAGCATTTATTCCCATAGTGCTGAGCTGCCAAAATGTAAAAAGATATAAGCTTAAAAAACTTGTACTTCTATCTTTGTGAGGACCCTCAATGCCATAATGCATCCCTTAGCCCCTTACCCTAACCTTAACCATCATGGCTAAATATCTACCCCCAATGCCTTAATCTAACCCTAATATAAAGTGAATTGTAACGTGAACCCTAAAACCTATGGTGTGTCTCAAATCACATACTTCCGTTAGTACACTTCTATGTAGTATACTGTGTGCACTATGTAGGCATTGGCGTAATGCGCAAATTTCGGCAGGGAAGTGTTGTCTCAAACCAAACACGGCCGTTGTGCACTCACTGGAAATGACGCAATTTGAGACACAGCACAAGTCTTAACCCTCAAACAGGACTAGCTAAAATGTCCCCACTCTGTTGCTGAAATATGTATTTTGGTCCCCAACATGGTTAAAACTACAAAAGACAAACTGAAGGTGAGGATCATTTTAAAAGTCCAAAATGGCAGGCTAAAGTTTGGGACTGTGTTAAAAATCCAAAGTGACAGGTTGAAGTTAGGGACCATCTTTAAAGTGCAAAGTCACAGTTTTAAGTTTGGGACCATCCTGAAAGCTCAAAATGACTGGTGGTAGTTAGGGACCACTTTAAATGTGCCAAATGACAGATTGAGGTCAGGAACCATATTAAAAGTGCAAAATGATGGGTCGAGGTAAGGTAGTGTCGTAAATGTAAAATAAGGTACCGAAGCTAGGGACCATCTCACAAGTGCAAAACTGATGGGTTGGAATCGGAGGCCATCTCAAAAGTGTAAAATGATGGTATGAAGTTAGGTGCCATCTAAAAATACGAAATGACAGTTGGAGTTAAAGACAATCTTAATCGTGCAAAATAACAAGCTGAAACTCAGGAGTTTACTAAAGGCCCCCTCCAATGACAATCAAGTTCTTAACATTGTTATAGCCATATCATGAGTAAAATAAGGAATCAGTGTCATGACTGAGGATTTCTGCCTTAGAACTGCAGTATACAAATGACAGTTTCATACTTCACATATCTTGTGAAACAAGGGGTATCAGAGGAGATGCCAGGTGTAGCTATGTATCAGTATATTGTAAGCTAAATTTCACTTTCACTTTAACTTGTCAGATTTGGCAGTTAGGAGCAAGGTTTATCTAACATTAGCAACACATTATGAGCTGTTTGATAACATTTTTACATTTCTAGTGTTGTCGAGAACAAAAAGCCGAGTCAAGGTGAGCAGGTATGCTCGAGCTGCCGGCAAGTGGCTGCTGGAGATAGAGCCAGGACGACTTTGCATCATAGATCTGCACATACTAAATGAGGTAAATGTTACATTTTAAAGCATGAAGGGAGTTTTTATTTCATGGAAAAAAAAGTGAAATTTTGATGAACAAAGATGAGGACTTTTAAAATAGAAAATGATGTGCTGAAGATAGGGACCATCTTTAAAGTGGTCTGTGATGTTCGAGACAAATTAAAGTGCAAGCAAAATGCTCAAGAATACTTCAGATTTGTGGCAATAGCTTTATATTTCTATTTTTTTTTTTTTGCCATATACTTCAAACGCTGTATGAATGTTTCATCTGGGCCTCCACTCACTGCATGCACTACCACTATTTATCTATTTACACATTCATCAGTTTTAAAGTTATGCAATATGGTGCAATGAGCTATAGGGTATGTTGGGTATGCCTGTTGTTCTGTCAATCAGTTTTTTAGTCATACACATCTTAGTCCAACTCTTTTTCTGACTGTTTCATTCTGACAAACCCTCAATTTATTTTTTTCTCTCTTTTTCTTTTTTGGGAAGGTGTAGTTCATTCTTTATTATTTGATTAAAATAATCTGATTTTGTACATTTTGTCAGCAACTAAACTTTAGAAACTAGGCTCGACCTGCTTCAAATTCAGATACGAACATTGATATGTTTGTTAAATATACGCACGCAGATAGTGACCTTGCATTATACATTCACATATTCAGTTGTTTTGGAGTTGCACATGCTGTACATCACCTAAATATAGCAAATGCATCGCCTTGTGGTATTTATGAAGACCTGCTGCTGCGTACCTGAGAAAATAAACAGCATGTGTAGAGTCGCTTCTCGCTTCTTATTACCTGCAGCAGATCTTAGCGAGCACCAGGATGTTTTAAATTATGTTAGTATGACGGACAGCGTGGCCTTGGCATATTTAATGACGAAATCTCGTGTGTGAAAGTGGAAGTCATGATATACATGTGCAGCGATGCCATGTGAATTATGCATTAAGGCACTCTACAGTACCTGAACCCTCCGTAACCCACTTGACGTTGTTTTGCTGTAATTACAGAGCGGCAAACGCAAAGTGTCACAACAACATTTCCGCGGTGCAGCCTGATATACTGTACGCTAATGTTTTCTAATAGGTTTTATCAGATGCAGACTGGGAGGTTGAAGTGATGATGATCACTGATCAAACTTCTCTGCAGAAACATAACTCCTCGTAGAAGCAGAGAAGTGTGATTAGCAGCGCTCTGTTTTGATTCACAATTAGACGTTGTGTGTGACAAATCGAGAAATTGGATGAAATGGAGAATGAACAAATTGCAATCTAACTCCATTTACCCACAAATTGGACAGGCATCTGTTTTCTTTTCCATGATGCTGTTTTTTTTTTCTGTGCTGCCATTTCCCTACGTGGGGGTGATAATCCAGCTCTTTGCTGTCATTTGAATAGCATGTTTGTACTGATCCCTGCAGTGTGCAACTGCGAGATGCTTCTCTCTGATCTACCCCCAAGAGGACCATAACTCTCTTTATAATGTCACTGGCATTTTTTATTCTGACTCCAGCCCGTCAGCACCCAGAAGAGAGGACAGGTTGTGTATATCCATCACTCATTGAGTGTAGTCATTACATCAAGCCAGACATCAAACAGGTAGGAGTTTCAGCACTCTGATGTGCACCATATTGTAATGTGTAACTCTTTTTCACACCTCCTAGTTGCATCGGGGAAGATTAATGTTGCGCCATGGCTGAGTTTGGAAACTTTTTTTATCACCCTAATTGCAGAATGATGGGCATCTTCATTAGAATTAAGAAAACTTGAATTAAATCAGCATGTGGCACATTTACCAAGTCACGGTTTAATATACTGTATCCCCGAGAGGCTTCTGGTTGTAAAACTGAATTATTGTTTTATTAAAGGTCTTGATAAAATTAAAGCCATTTCAGTTATTCATTGCCTTCAAGCCTGTGAGAAAACAGTGTGATATAGCGGCGTATGAGCCCTAGGTGAGGTAAGCCGAGGCGGTCTGATTTTTCTAGAGAGCTCCACAGCATCTTAAGTCTCCCCCTCATTATGACATAAACGTTATTCATGCATGTAGATTTTTTAAGAAGTGAATGATGACAGCTCGCTCTCCAACAAGAAAAATGCATGAAGAGTCTCTTAACCTCGAGTAAATGCGTTCCTAAAATACACACATCAGCAATTCTTAAATTAAAATGGTGGGAGCTGTGGGCTAAAGGCCGTTTCGTTTCATCTATAGGTTTGGGTCGGAAGCCATTTTCTTTTGGTCATGGTGAAAATTAGAAATAAATGGTTTGGTCTCTCCTCCTCCTCCTCCCTCTAACATGACTGATAATAGAATGTATAGCTCCTCCTGGGTCATATGACGGATTGATGGAGAAGTACTAGTTTAATCTTTGTGCTCGGTTTAGAAAACCAGGAGCTTGGTGTGTGTTCCCTCCAATGTGGGCACTTGGTTTTTGGAATAAAAGCAGGATGTTTTAAGGAAGTCTTGTATATTGTGGTGGAAGAAGTAACAGGAGTATCAATACAACACTGTGAAAATACTACGCACTAGAATTCCTGCATTCAGAGTCTTACTTAAGTAACCTCATTTAATGGATAAGATTCAGGTGGAAAATAGAGTTGTACCGCTAACGATACCAGTATTGGAAATGCCTCTGATACTGCCTGAAGTGCGGTATCAAGTATCGGCGAGTACAGCCTATGACCAATCCAATACCACTTAATGCCTCACGTCATTACACCTACACACGCTACAAGCAAATGAAAGGGAAACGGAGCGGAGTTTAAAAAGCATTCTTGTCTAATGTCTTTTTTATAGGGTTAGGGTTAGGGTTAACCCTCTTAGTGATAGTTTTGTGACACCAATTGGCTCTCGTCTAATATTCGTCATCAGTTGCCCAGCACAACTTAAACTGGGACAGTCAGACAAAGATGACCCCCAAAAGTTGAGTGCCAGACACGTAAAAGGACACTGGTATTTCACAACCCCCCCACCCCCCCAATTATTTATATATATATTAGGGGTGGAAATTAGCAGATCCACGATACGCTATTATCACAATACTTCAGTGACGATACAGAATTATCGCGATTTCAATTTTTTTTTTAATATTCCGAGTATTGCGATAAAATATATTGCGATTTATTACCCTTTTTTTAACTATAAGTTAGTTCTAGTAGATATCTACGATATCTAGTGGACTGAAAAAGCAATTGCATATTATCCTAGTAGGCTAACTAAAGTTTAATTTGTGTCTGTCATATATAGAATTTAAAAAAAGGATACTTGGCACTGTGTGACGATACTATGCTGCATCGATTTTTCTACCCCACCCCTACTGTATATGTTGGTGGGTCTCTACAGCAGTGTGTCATATTCTAGACATATAAAGTTGCGTAAACTGGAAATACTCAAGTAAGGTAAAAGTGCCTCGAATTTGTACTGTGCAGCATTTGAGTTATTTATGTAACTGTAGACACATTCCACCACCGGGTATGTTTATTATCTATACCAGGGTCTGATATTTACCCATCAAATAAGTGCACAATAATGACAGTAATGAACAGTGGTAAGTAGCGCTGCAATATGTAATGCTGCACACAATAGACTGATCATCAGCCAGATCATGGTTCTAAAGTAGACACAGTAAAATATAATATAGTGTAAAACAAAAGCAAACAGCATCTGTTCTTGACAAAATATGGATATAAAATATTGGAACAATGTGTGATAACCCTATATTTAAGTGTTGCTCACGATATTCAACGTAGTTCCACGAATCAATGAACACTTAAAGACAGGTGGCACTGCCAGTGGCACAATATATTTTGAAGAGGTTCTCAGCATCAAATGCGATTCTTTTTTCTACTTAGCACTTTCCCATGCACTTTACAGAGAAAGCAAATCAAAAGACTTTTCGCTGTGTTCAGTGTGAGTTTGAAAGGAAGCCCTTTGTTATCCCGGTTAAACAGCTGGCCCAGACAGACAGCTCTGTGCCGAAGTGAAGCTGATTTTGCTTTGGGTTTGTTTTCCCTATCAAAAGGCTGCAGAGAATAGAGCTTTATGGAGAATTGCATTACTCTACATAATTACAACGCATTATGCACCATCATTTGTCATCCTGTGCTAAAAAGCTCATCAGACAAATGTTTGGTCTCTCAGTTGTTACGTCATTTGTAAGTTTCAAGTTTCTTTTCAGAGCAGCAACAAAGTCTGTCAAGTAATTTGTGAGGATATTGGTGTGTTCACACAAAGGGGACGAGGTGTTTTTACGCTCCATGGAGTTAGTAGCAAGTTTGTCACACTACAGCTGAAGTATATTCATGTTATTATACCTTTAAAGGTACTTGTCAGCTTACTGAATATCAGCGTCTTATTAAAAACAAAAATATGTGCATTTCTTTCTTCTCTGCGGCGTGGAGAAAAAAACTCCTCTCTTCACAGGGAGGCCTTTTTTTAGAACACATTAATTAAATATGATGGTGTGTGTAACATGTATGAAATTGCATATTTCTGTCCACACTTTCTCTACATCATGTTAATATATTCATAAAGCCATCGTATTTAAAGAAACAGTTCATTATTTATGGGACTAGGACTTGCATCAAGTCATGAACCAGAGCCAGAAGCTTTTGAACTGTAACTCAGAGTAAGTCATAGCTGTCTGCCCATGCAGTATTTTTTATTTTTTTTTTTTTACTGCTCTGCTCTCTTAAGGTTGCACTCTAACCAGAGATACAGGATCCTGGGGAAAATAAATACAGAAATAGAAAGAAAGATACACATATATGTGATTTGCTTTCGACTGACAAGTCTACACAGTCTGGAGGCATTTGAATAATGGTATTTGGTTTCCTTACGTATTCCCAACGAGCGTGGATCCAACCAAATGAAGCCCTAAATAACAGTAGCTTTAGCTGCCATTGTTAAATCTGTCACTTGGTGCCCAGGAGATCCAGTGCTACAGGCCTCAGCTAAATTTGCTGTCTGTATGAACCAGGGCAAGCGGGAACAGAGAGCAACTCAACCAAGGGCTTCTGGGCTTTTCACAACATAGGCTACTTCATATGATTTATGTGGATTTTTTTATTTTGGTCCCTGTTCGTTCGCTTAAGAAATGTGGGCACAGTCTGTCCATGGGGTGGAACAGACTGTCATAAAGGGTTTTTTAGTGCACAGTCAGTGGCACTGTAGGACTTTACAATGAGTTTTGAAGTGATTGAGACTCTCTCTTGAACTTGGTTTGTCTTTGCTGTGAACTTGTGAAATTTTATACTTCTTTTTAAGAAAATAAATAAAGGGCCTTAAAATGAAACCGTTAAAGCTTAGATTCAGTTCATTCTTGGCTTTCACAGTAACCCCACGGTTTACTGTACACCACCACATTATTGTTGTTATTATTATCCATCCATCCATCTTCCATCCATCCTATTCTATCTGCTTATCTGGGTCTGGGGGCAGCAGGCAAGGCAGGGTACTCCATCGTCCCTCTCCTCAGCAGCACTTTCCCAGCTCCTCCTGGGGGATTGCAGGGCGTTCCCAGGCCAGATGAGATATATAATCCCTCCAGCGTGTTCTGGGTCTACCCCGGGGCTTCTTCCAGTTGGACGTGCCTGGAAAACCTCCAGCGCCAATGAAGCATCCAGATCAGATGCCCAAACCTCCTCAACTGGCCCCTTACCCCTACAAAATCTCTAAGGCTGAGCCAACCACCCTACAGAAGGAACTCATTTCGGCTGCTTGTATCTGCTATTGCATTCTTTCTGTCACTACCCAGAGCTCACGACTATAGGCGAGGGTTGGAAGAAAGATGGATTGGTAAATTGAGAGCTTTGCCTTCCAGCTCAGCTCCCTCTTCAACACAACAGTCTGGCGCAAATGCCTGCATCACTGCTGACGGGATCAGACTGCCTGTCCATCTCACTTTCCATTTTATCCTCACTTGTAAACAAGACCCTAAAATACTTGAACTCCTTGTGAGCCAGAGGGCAGGGAAGGGCAGGCTGACCCCCCACAGCGCAAACTGGATTTAGGGATTATTATTATTTTATTCACCACTAGAAGTCATAACGATGCTCAGATTAGACATGAGACAATACAGACATTTCACACACCAGTAGTTTATAATATGACTTGCCAATATTCAACCCGCGTTAGACCTGTTAATGAGTAGGTTGTCAATCTGTTTATCACCTTAGAGACTTACGTCTGCGTCATGCACTTACATGAATATGACTTTGTGAAATTTTAACATGCACAAAAAAAAACAAAAAACAGTCACGTATGCATTTTAGTCACAGTCAACAGGCCTGACTCCGCTAATTTGCTTTACCAGGACTGTTTACGTGTGATTCGATGGCCTTTAACTGACGATGGCAAAGGACCCCAAATGATCACATTTTGATAGAAACGTTGCTGAACTCTAAATGGTGCCCACAAGTACATGAGACCACTTCAAACCAGAGAGAAAAATGCACAGACAGAAACGCAAATACAGATTTTTTCAGTTGAAGTAAATTAAACTATTCCAACTTTTGAAGAAAACTGTGTGTTTGTGTAGAGCCCCCTGCTAATAGTGAGCAGCTGCTTGAAATAAACTAGGTTTTCATCACCATTCAAGAGTTTGAGAACATAAAAATTAATATAAACAAATTAGACAAACAAAAGACAGACAAACTTAGATGTAAAGTCAGATGTAATCATAAAGCAGCTCTACGTATCTGCTAACATTGTCCAAGGGTTCCCCACAACTTGGGTTTTATTTTAATTCCCATCAGTAATTATAACATTATGACCACTAAAGTAATTTCTTAGATTGGGAGCATGGTGGCATCACTAAAAAGTCCAGTGGGGCAAGAACTCGAGAAGTCAGACCATCATACAGGCTAATTTATTTGAAAAAGAAAACAACGATTATCTGCACAATTGTTACCCAGTAAACTATTTCTCTAAGATGACATTCAATTAGACTTTTAGTTAACCGTTCAGATTTACTCAAATTTTATTTTAACTCCAGAAGGTTCCATGACATGGCTAAACTGTTAGCTTGGTGGTCTTTACCTCTGAAACATTTGTTTCTTGAACAGATGGAGTTTTGTGTAGGGATTTCACCATGCTCCCAATTTTTAGCACGTACTTTGGTGCGCAAAAGTTTATAAAAGAGAATAGAGATTATTGCCAAAACAACAAAAAATACCACAGTTGTAATAATAGATACATGTCCTTTATAGTCGGGTCATCAGTTTACTCTGAGCCACTGAAGATCATATGACTTGCGTATTATATCTGTTTAAAAGTTTTATCATAAAGAGGAGTTGAACTATAGTTTGTTTGAAATGTTTAATGTATACAGTCTTCGTGGTGTTTGTCTAATTACATTATAAATGGATGTATGGATGAATCTTAATGGGGTGTGTGGTCTGCAACATTGGTCCAAAACTGTTTCCTTATTGGCTTTGGAAGCAGAATATTCAGCTCCAGATGAATTACCCCAGATCCCCAGGCCTTTCATTTGTCAGCACTAATGACCACAGTTCCCTCCCTCTCGCTCTGCTGTTGTTTTACCTGTAATAATGGATTGATTTGCGGCTCTCAAAGCAGCTGTGAGTGAGTGAGAGAAAGTTTGCATTGAACTCATTAAAGTTTGTATTATCCAGTGTTTAGCACACTGATTATAGCAAAAGGAGCCATCTGCTTGGGGAGCGGGGCTCCCATCACAGTTCTGTATAATTTACCAAACAAAGTTTGTCGCTCCTGTCAAAAATCTATCTAGAGGGGTAGCACTGAGCTTTGTGTCATTTAGTAAACTGAAAGGTGTTGGTGTATCCTAAGTGTATGAATATTATGTAGATTATGTTTTCACGGGGTTCTCCTCGGTGCTTTCCGTGTCATTAATCTGTTCATCAAATTTGGATTGGCTTACTGAGAAATGAGATTGGCTTGTTTCTCATTAAAGGACAATATTGTAGGGCTTTCCTGGAAGTCTGTGCTCTGGACTATATTAGCATATTTCTCTTTAGCCTTGTTAGCATTCTGGACCGGTGTTCAAGACATGACATGGTAATGAGTACAAATGACTATTTTTCATACTGCTCTACTAAAATAGACTTAAATTCACCTACCTCTTACCTTTGTCACCAAAGAAAGAGCAACATTGGACTTTTGTTCAAATGTGTAAGACAACGTTTGTTGTTTGCATTCTTGACAAATGGTGACCGCTGTTCCTCAGAAGCAAAGGCAGAAGTAGTATGATATTGTGGATGATGTTGGCAGGTGCTGAAAACGAAATAGCTGTTAAAGACTAAAGGCAGGTAAGCCAAAACGTTGCACGTGTAGCATTTTCGTGCCATGAACCAAATCTGAATATATATTAATTTGAAAATAATCATGATGTCCACCAACTCCCAGAAGGCAAACCTGGCATTTTAGCAGCTAAATGCTCCTTGCCTGATATTTACAGTCCACAGTGATCTGTAGCCATGCCAACATACCTGTTTTGCCCCGCTTTTGAGATGAAAAGCAGAGTAAAATGCAATATTGGGAAGACGTATAAAACAGCATCAATAGCAGTGTCTGTTTCATCTATAGCTCCCACCATTGTTGTTATTACTCCTGATTAATTCCTGCGCACAGATTGGCAACAGTTTGACAACGGCGTTAGTCCCACTGGTGGCGCTGACTGGCTTATCAAGTCCCAAGTCCCACTGTGGCAGTCATTGATTGTTCTTTTTATTTTATCTGAGAAAGTGCTGTTTCATGTCACGATGCCAGACAAATCAGTCAACTCGCACTCAGTGGAGTGGGCAAATTCAAAGGTCTGGACTCGGCAAAAACGCTATGTTCACAATATTATATGTCAGCCGTTCGGTGCCGTGTATGTAGGGTACAGTGGGTGTATGTGAGCTTTTTTTCTAAATCAGGGTTTCTCACACAATTTATTTGTGGCTCACTGTATAATATAATAAAATACGGCATTTGCCACCACATATAGATTTTCTTTTTGGAGCTGCGTCTCTTACTCTCTCTTTCACCGCATGATGTACTTTGGACATCGACGGAGCAGCAGAGTGACACTAAAGTGTTTGTTAATTAATATAGTTTTAGTGTTGTCTGTTGTTTTTCCAACCCACTTAAGAAGGAGTCTGCTGCGTTCCCATGGAAACCACGCACCCCACAGTCCAGTGCTGGGTCTAACCTGTGTAATGGCAGCAACAGAAAGTTTGCTTTCACTCTCCTCTGCAGCAGCTGCTCCTCTAATCCACTGATCTGATCTGATCGATCCCACCGCAAACAAATTGAAAGGAAGATTTGAATGATGATCGAACAGTTGTCTCCCCAGTTCTCCACCCCGTGATTCGAACTCAACAAAATGCTGCTGAAGAAAAAAACAGAAAAAAAAAAACGCTCACACGGACCTGCAAAAACCTCCAAAAAAAAAAACTTGCCGATCAACCTTTTTTGGGTTGGCCACTGAAGTAAGATTTATTCGGTGGTAGAAAAAAATATATGTAAAAAAAATACATAAAATAAAATGAAATAAAAAATTAGAGGAAGTGATTGATTTATTTTAAAGGCTGGTAAATTAGCAAAATTAACATCTGGATTTTTAGTCGGTTTTTTGATTGCCCCGATTGAAAGCAATCTGACGGACAGCAGTCCAGCTGTCTGCTATCATAACAACCAACCTGATTAATGATGAATAAGGGCTTCATTCTTCAAATGTCACACTGCAGTCTGAAGCTGCAGACGGTCTCGCATCACCTCTGTCTTGGAGGAATCTTTGTGCTCGGAGAGAAAGTTGAGAAACACAAATATCACAGCTTTAGTGTTTGCCTGCACCTCTGGATTTGCTGCGAAGCTGCCTAAAAAGACCTCTGTTGTATTTTCAGCCTCCTTAATTTATTTAGAAGTCAATTTTAGTGTCTGATTTAAGTGCCTGCTCCATTTGTTTCAGCTAATAAAGCCAGCAGCTTTGTAGGCATAAAAAATGTTCATTACCTTTCAAAGTTCACTGGGTTTTTATCTGTCCTGTTAAGAGGGTTTTAAGTGCCTTGTTAAGTTGCCCATTAATTCAGGTCATATTGATCTCACATGGCTGTTGGAGGGCTGGCCAAATACCATATTTTTGAAAACTTCCTCTTGACTGTAAAATGCTTACCTACTAATTATTTCTGAAATGTTGGACTTTCTACACCCCCTTTTTACCATTAGTGATCAATACAGTTTGATATTTCTCAGCATGCGGTCATTATTTGTGTCACTGATGCAATTACTGCATGGTGGATATTGATGCACAGCTTTTGCTTGTCTCGAGGGTTTAAAACTGTGTTACTTAAACTTGTGACAGAAGATTTAGCACTGATCCTCTGCTAATTATAAGAGTTTTCCTCATCTACGCACCCCGTCTTTGTGGATCTTTCATTCGGCAGTTTGCTCAAGCATTGTTCAATCACTCAGTTTACTTATATGCTGTCACTCAGACATCCTTTCACCAGTTCGGTGATGTCCACTCACTTATTTCTGACACCAGCAGTGGTACAACAATCCAGTCCCTGATGACTCCAGTGTGAGCCCCATGTGCAAGACAGAACTTTTTCTGTAGCACCTATGACAAGCCAGAATAGATCAATGACAAAAACAGTCAGGATTCACAGTTTCTCCCGGTTTCAGACAGCATTACAACCGCATAACTTTTTCCATCTCTCCCTTTATTCTTGCAGACGAAAGTTTCTCTCTTCCTCTTCTCCCTGCTCACTTGTCGCATCTTTTGCCTGCAATAAATATAGACACAACTTTGGTATTTTTTAATGCTATTTACATTCAGCACTATCTTTCCACTTCCTTGCCTGTCGGGCAATGTAGTCAATTATATGTATGTCTGCAAGCAACGCTGCACGCCTCCTTCACATCCAGTGATAGACGGGTAAACAACTATATAAACTTGAGCCCCTTTACTGAACCCGCTCTAATATATGTATAAAATAATTATATGTTTACTGTCAAAAAATATTAAACATTTCAATCTTTTTACTGACTGCCAGTTTAGTTTTTCACTATAATAGCAACTGAACTGCTGCTCTATATTTTGACACTCTATTACTTCCACCCATGCAGTGCAGCCTAAAAGAGTTACTTCACACTAAAGTTGGCTTGTTAAGTCTGCTACTTGGTGCTGTGCAGTATTCTTTGCTTCCTTTTGTTTTGAACAGTTGTGTACGATGCAGTTTTTTTTTCTTCCCCTGTCATTTGAGACATACTTGTGATGATGTTTGATATAAATATTAAACATATAGTTAATATGTCAACTGCAAACAATAATTTTGAAGAGCAACAAGACCCCAAAATGTATAAACTGGTATTTATTACTTGTCTTACATAGATTAAAACTAGTAATTTTGTCAAAAGTTAATCACGTATGTGATTGTAGATGGTTTGAGGTGCCACCTGAAACATTTCCTGTGATGTTCTGTGGTGTATCATGGTGCTAAGAGTATACTGCTGTGCATGACCAGCACATTGTGGAGAAGGTGAGAGTCATTGTCCGTAATGTTCCATAGTTTGCGAAGCTCCTTCACTCTGACAGCACCACCACCACCAAAGAGAGTAGAGTCAGCTTCAGCCCCTCTTTTGGCCACTGTGTCCTTAACCCAGTCCAGCTTCTTGTCCATGAGTACTCCCAAATACTTGTTGTCCTAAACAATGTTGGAGATGTTTTCTACTAGCTTAAGGGGCTGTACACATGCTGCGTTTTTTGCACACTGAAGTTCATTGTTTTCAAAGTAGACGCACGGAAGATGTGCTCAAAAGGCAGAGCGACACTGTGACGGCCGAGATAAACCGAGTTCAACTTTTGGAATGCAGTAGTGCGCACCGTTTGTCATTTGACGAGGACTAGCCAATCATAGCCGACAGATATCTTTCCCTTATTTCGTAAATACCAGTCTGTGGAAAAGTTGTTCATTTTGGTGCACGGGTGCCCCAACTTTACATCTGTCTCACGGACGATATGCCCACACAATTATAAACAGCATCTGGAAGAAGATCAGCTCTGCACTCAGGATTTCAGGTAAATAGGCTACGGTACAGTGCTTGTTGAGGCTGCTCAGCAACCTCAGACGCAACCTGCCACCGCACTTTTGAAAGCTGGCTCAAAAAAGGCACAAAAGTATTGCCCAGCGCCCGACCTCGCAGCATGTGTACGGCCCCTAAGTTCACCACCAACTCGTTGTTTTACCAGTGTTAAGCTGCAAGTGGTTCAGTCCATACCTATAAATGAAGGAATCCACGTTGCCCCTGCGCTCAGTGTCTTTCCCCTCACTGATGCAGCCCACAATTGCAGAGTCATTGGAGAATTTCTCCATGTAGCAGGACTGTGAGTTATAAGTCCTGCCCTGCAGTCTAAAGCCCCCTTCCCACTGGACAAAAAAATCCACTAATGTCTGGCTTTTGTATTTAATGGGAACGGTTCCAATTGACATTTGCTAAAACCTCACTATTTAAAACTGAATTGAAAGTGAAACTTATCTATGCTCTCTTTAAAGCCAGACTCCAGTGCAAAGTGGATGCAAATGAAGTACTGAGCATATGACATTATACTGCACGAGTTGTGTGGGACTGAATGTGAATGCTTTGATATTATTTTGCAGTTGTTAAACATGGTCCCTAATCAATCAGTAAATTAAAGTGTTTGCCGTTTTCCATGGAGGCATGCAAGAAAAACAGTCTTCTATGTGAATTTAAGGCAACACATCATGACTAATTGATATAGAAATGGTAATTTTGTGAGTATTACTTTCAGTTACTCACATAAGTAAAGTTACGTAACAAAACCATGATGTTATTTCTTCAACTAACCAATTAGGGTTTTTTGTCTAAATTCAAAGCAGTTGACGTCTCGAAGCAACCAAAACTAACAAAAGAGGAGCAGGTAGAGCGTTGTATTGAAGCTAAGAGCCACTAACCAAGCTGCCGTATTCAACAGGTTTGGAGGGAAAACATGTTCACAATGCAGACCAAACTGTCCTTGTCATCATCACACTAATTGATCACTTGACTTTAATGAGCGTACAGGTGATATGTTGGTCTGACCGCCTCGATTCACTTGCTTATTCTGCTGTGACAAATGACACAAAATTAGAATACGCAAGTAAATGCAAATTGGATTGTTCATGTCTGGTGGTGCATAAATGTGAAAATTAATTTGTGGATTCTGTTCAAAGAATACAAAAAGAAAAATGAGTTTTAGTGAGTGAATAAATGTACGTACAGTAACATGTATATTGGTTGTTGGGTGAGGGGCAGTTGGACATAAAAGTGTTGACATCACCTTTAAATAATGTCAGTTATATCTATAACATGGACTTTGTAAGCAATTATGCATCCATATTTATTCTCTCACACAAATTTATTTTGCTAACAAAGCTCAGCCTAGTGCCCCTCTGTCTCATCCCTGCTTTGCACCCTCATAATTAATCCAGTGGCACTGCTGCTCCGGCCAGCAGCCAAGGCTCCTGCCTGAAGCACCATCCTTACTTCAGGGATAGACCTCTGTCCTTTTAACCACTGAGAAGAACAATGACCTGTCCAGAGTGATTGATCTCCCTGAACTGGCAGCTGGATGACATATTTCCATTTCTTCCTCCTCCTCCAGCTGAATGTGCAGGAAGACTTGTGAAGGTCAGGCTGGCAGACATCATTCACAAGTGACTGCCAGAAGTGTTCTACACACACACCAGTAACATTTTTTACCTTTTATTGACAAAGATACGGCGTGTATTCAGACTTTGTAGCATTAGGCTGAGAAAAATAATATTAACCCATCTCTACAGTCGTGCTATCTTTTTCCTTTGGTGTGCCAGGGGAGTCGGTGTCAAGGCCCGGTCATGCAGGCATTTCAAATGGTGAAATCAATTCCAGTGGAATTGCTGCAGTAAGTGAATTCACTTCTAGTTGGCAATGAAGTCCCCATGACCAAATCACCCATGGCAAACTGTTTTATGCTGACCACTGAGGGATCAGAGAGCTGGTGAGTCCAAAATGAAGTAAGCTATCGTATCTTATTAGCTCTGTTGCACCATTCACTTTTATTAACTTCTTCTGAGGGAGTATAAACTGCTCCCGGAAAGAGGCATGGTTTGGAGACTGTTAGAGACTGGAGTTGGTGGTGCAAACAGTATTTTGAAAAATAGTTGTGTAAACTTAATGGTCTGTTAGCAGCTGAGGTAGTGTGCTTGCTAAACTGCCAGATGGTGTCAATGGCACAGTGCACAGACAACAAAAAGAAGCTCAGGGAGCTACTGTGACTAACTAGCACTGGCATATTCCCAACTCCGGGTCACCAGTTAGCTCCCCATGCTATGAGTTTGCCAATTTGTAGTCAGTCAACCAAGTTACCAAGCCTGTAGGGCACATATTTTGTAAACTTTGCTGTACCTCTGAGCCTTATGAAGAGAGAAAGGAATAATCTGTAGAATAGATTATACTTGGTACTACTGGTATTTTCTTTTGTAAACATGCGTAACATAGGTAACAATATTATGGCATGTGTTCAATTAGCACAGGTGGAGCCCTTTACTGGACTCTATGGGTGATAATCCTCTAATCACAAGCACACATTCACACACTGAGAAAAGCTTAGACGTAGCCGGCCAATCGGGACATGCCTGCCCAAATATGTGCAGTAACCACAGCATATAAGGAGGCAGATTCCCACCGTCAGACATCCTATATCCTCCTCAGCGAGTGGCGTAGGAGCGACAGGGTCCTAGGTAGAGGGCTCTGCCTGTGCTAATAGAACTAGGGTTACAGTATCGTAACTGGCTCCGCCTTCTGCTGGACTCTGTGGGTACAGTGGGTGGAGCCTAATGAATGAACACCCTGTCACATCATACCATTGACCCAGCCACACTGAACTTGACTGTCTAAAGGTTAGTTGCCATAGCCCGCCTACTTCTTGATAACCGAGGCCGCCACAGCTGAGGAATAGGCGGCCCCAGCCAACCCAGGTGGTACGCAGCTGAACTGGGTGGAGCTTTGGCCTCACCCTGCAGAGGTCCAAAGACAAGAATGGACACCCCACACACCACATTTCCCAGGTCATCAGGATGCATAAAAACATGCTGGTGTATCACCCCCAGAAGGGAGTCAGACACACAGATCTTTTCACCAGCCCTGTGTCGTTCCAGTGAGCACAGAGCCTGAAAAGGAGTCCGACATGTCCAAGAGATAGAGCCATATGAAGGGGCAGGGCGTGGACCACTAAGCTGACCCTGCTGAACAAGGCCGCTGACACTGCTACACCATCTGTGGAGTGTGCGCAGACCTTATTGGGAGAGTCCCTGCACGCCTGCCTGTAGATGGGAGATGCACTCACAAAGCCATCAAGCAAGGCGCCTCTTGAAAAGGTCCTGACTATCCACACCTTCACAAAAGTACACAATGAGCTGTAGAGGACAGAGCCCATGTGAGATGGCAGTCTGTAACATACTGTGTGTGCTGTGCCACAAGAAACTGAACTGCAAAAGTACTTACTTAGAGAAATGCCATATATCTATATCTATATATATATAGTATATATAGGCACGACACCTGCCAAACTGAATACCACTATATAACACCAACAAGCAAACAACTGAAACAGTGACTCGTTACTGTTTTCCCACTGGGGAATATATAAAAAAAAAGCAGTTGTTTTTTTTACCAATATACTGCTGCTCCTCCAGCAGGGACTGTGCCTCCAAAACTGTATATTTTAAGCCTAAAAATGGACTTTACCTAACCATAACCAACCGTTCTGTGTCAGCATTATTGAAACACAAGTTTCTCTGTATCCACTACATACTAATGTACAAATGAAACGTGTCTGTGTTTTGCAGGAATGTACAATGCTAACATTTATTGTGGCGATTGAGTGGGTGACACTTTTGATGCATGAAACGCAGATAGTCTTTTGTCAAGTTGTTACCTGGGCCTACGGTGTCGACTCAGAGAAGATCTTTATTCAATTATTTATTTTATGTTCATGATGGCACTGCTTGTGTGTGTGTGTGTATGAGTGCAGTGTGTGTGTTTAGAGTATGAATGAATGATATTTTGTCGCCTCCTTTGTAATTAATTTATTACTACTCCATACCCATAGAGTGTCACATGGTGTGTGTTTGGGATACAGGTCATAGGAAATTGCAGATTAAATAGTCAGCTGAACCCACTAAGAAGAGCAATGCATTCAGACAGAGTTTTTGAAAACGCGGGACAGACAGAATGACACACTGACAGTTTCCGTGATTATGTACAGCATACCATAGCATGACTTAGTCATACCAAAAATTAGAAGAAAACAAAACACCAACATTGGGCCACAGGGGGAGCCACAGCGATCAGTCGCATTTTAGCCATTTTTAAGCATTTTTCTGTTGTTATAGCACCACCCAGTTGCCAATTAGAGTTAAATTTCCTCAGTCACCTTGAGGCGACCTGTTCTACATATCTACCAAGTTTACTAAAAGTCGACTTGCCGGTTACGCCTTGATAAGAAATGAGCTCTCTAGCGCCCCCATTTTGTTTGATGGGGTCAATAATGGAGGGGTCCCCTCAGATTATGTGTGGTCATATGCCTACAAAGTTGCGTGGTGATTGGTGAAACCCTTGAGATGTTATACACCTTTATGTGATGAGCCACGCCCTCCGCAATATTCATTGCCTTATAGAAGCTCAGTTTTAGTAAGTTTTCCAACTTTTGCCAAGAGTAAACTTCAGATATTGGTTGCTAGATTATGTGACTCATGAGGAGAGGCATCTCTGTGCAAAGTTTCATGTCTCTACGACATACGGGGCATGAGATATGCCCATTCAAAGTTTGCAATTTCAATCGGTTGCTTTAGCGCCCCCCTTTGGCCAATTGATGTAATATTGCTTCATTGGCATCCTCCCATGACCCTCTACCACTGTGCCAAATTTCACATGGATTGACCAAGTCAGTGAGGAGAAAAACATTGAACAGACACACACACACACACACACACACACACACACACCCACACACACACACACACACACACACACACACACACAGACAGAGTTTCCATCATTATATAATAAGATTATTAAATGAGTTCCATTTTATTCTGTGCATTGAATTTCACTGTATTCATTTACGATGACACTAAAAGGAATTGAATTGAAAGGACATAAACTGACTATTTATATACGACCTGCATACTGCAAGTAAAGACATTACAATTGTTGTAGTAGCGGCTTTTATCATTATTTTTCCACTCTGTGAGCAATACAAAGCAGAAATATAAAAAAGCATTCAGTAGCTGAGACCATCTCATTAAATGGCATTCATGTCAAATCACAAAAAAAAGGGAGTATAGGGCTTTGTTTGCTGTGTGTCTTTGGCAGGCCTGTAGAAAACACCCAAAAGCCAACATTTATTCTCTCTGTAAAATTCTGTGTTCTTAATTGTTTATTGTATAAATAACAAGTGTTGAAATCAAAGCAGGTAAATCATTTAGTACATGAACAATTCGTAAAATGTCATTTTGTGGGGGGAAAAAATGAATAAAGTTTTGATTTTCTTTTGCCAAAAATGTGCAGCTGCTGCCTCCAGACTTACAAACCTCTTTAAGAGGAAAATGGCATTGATGCATGATGGTTCCTCGGTGGAAATGATTGATACCACACGTTGGAACGACTAAATTGCCACAATTTGTTTAGATCCTTGGCAGAGAATATTTTGCATTAATGAAACATTATCAATCATTAGCATGAATCTGTGTGCGAGCCTGTGTGCAAATTAGTCTCCCATTTTAGCCAGAGATGTGCTTCTCATAAAAAGCAAAACACATATGTCTTGTCATCTGCAAGTCTGGAAATTTGAATAAGCCAAATAAAGCATGTTGGTGTGCTTGAGGCTCGGTGCTTATCACGTTTCTGTGAGAGGTGCTGACAACATGATTGAAAAAAAAAAAATTACCACTTTTTTTTTCCCTTCTTGGGAGTACAGCTTGACATCATTTACTATAATTTTAACTCTAATTACACTGTCAAGTGATGAGGTTTCTGCATGAATATAATGTAAAAGACCAACAAATAAGCGATCTTTTGACCCCTTCTATCATGTTCCTTCTTATGCAATAGTTCCCATGCATTCAAACTCTCTCCTTCTGCCCCATTAAAAACAGATGACAGCACAAAGCACCACAAATGAACCTGAGGCAACATAACAAAAAGTGAGAAAACACGGCGTCCCTGTCTTTCAGCGCCAGTCCATTTTAGTCGTTCTCTTCTGATAAATATAGAGGACTGGGAACGGGTGAAACTTCAGAAAATAATTAGTCTCTGTAGGGACGGGGAGTAGAAAGAGAAATGTAAACCAAGAATAGGATGGGAATGAAGAGCGTGGCAGAGACAGCTTTTTTCTGTCATCATTGGGCCCGTTCTGTGCCAAACCTTTTTTTTCTTATTCTCAGGGAACACAGACATCATTTTGTTTCTCCTACCTGTGATATTTGGATCTGTTTGCTCTGATTTTAGCGGTTGTAATTATTATAACGACCACAGTTTTTGAGGGCACGGGGGAAACTGAGACTCACTCTCGCCTCTAAGATCTTTTCTGGGCCAGACGATTTGACTGAAACATGAATGGCAGATAAGAAAAAAAAACACACTTGATTTTAAATACAGTATATGAAATATTCTCCGAGATGATGTACTACTTTCTGACTGACTGTTGTCAAAATTTAAGACGTGGGAAAGTAGAGAAAAAAAAATATGCAGCTGCATGAAACACCTTCAAAGAAATCATCCTGTGAACAGGATCCCAGAACTTTAAAAATATGCTTTTAATGATAATCTGCAGCATCAAAGCGTTCCTGAAGTAAATGGTGATGTTTACATTCAGTAGCTCATCCAACTTGCTGTCTTCCTAGAGATCCGCATTCTGCCTCCTTGTCTGCGACTTGGCAGTCTTGCCCGGTCTTGACGCTTCCCACATGCAAATTAAATAGACAGTATGACATTTAAGTAAGTGCCATGGCTTCGCCTTTGACTTCACTCTCCCAAAGTCTCTCACTCACTGTCTTGTCTTGGAAGCGGATGCAAGCTGTCCTCACCATGAGGGCTTTGACAGTGGATCCCACAGAGGAATACTATGTATCATTCTCTTGTGCTGAGGCACCGGAGTGCCATAATAGCCTGCAGCCTGGCCCAGTGTGGAAGAGAGGTCATCATGTCTGTTCCAAGTATTTGTAAAGGCGCTTCTTTTGGCAAATCACAAGGACTCACGCTGTCCTATTGAGTTCTTGGGGCTTTTAGAGGGGTCCCGCAGAGCTGAAAGCCATCTCCAACTTGTGGTCAGGTCACAGAGGACTGAACAAAATTGGGGAAAACGGATGGAATTCATTCTTCCACCTCACATAAGACGCTTGTTAACTTTTTGTTTCATTTGTGCTCCTTCAAGAGCTTTCCATGATAAAGGAAGGATCAGAAACAGGCATTACTTTTTCAGTCTTCGCATCATTTCTTGAGGCATCTTTCCATATTTATAGAGTTTGAGCGCTGCTCTTTTTTGAGGCAATTTCACCGCAGCATATGAAAAATGTACAGGCCAACTGTGTGATACTGCCTCATGTTGTGTCGAGTATGAAGCTAACCACAGTCCTATCAACTCCGGAGAGGCCCCTCTCATTGGAGCGCTACTGACAGCTTCCAACAAACCAGTGCCTCCATCCTCTTCAAGGTATTTAAGATAAGGCCCGGGTGGAGACGGAGAGAGAGGGGGAGGGGAAGAGAGACCGACAGAACATTTTCTTTTGTTATCAAGCATGCCCGAGGCTGTATGGGATTTCCCATGAGGCCCAGAGTGCAAACAGACCTTATGGGGAACTGGATGAACGAACCCCCTGCACGGGACTTAAAACAAAAACCTATCCGGACGTTGCTAGCCGATCAGCCCCTCAGCCCCTCAGAGAGCTTAATTCAATCAATACTTGTAGAGCTTCTTCCCCGTTTCCAGCTCGGTAGTGCTACATTCAGAATGCAAGATATCCATTTGCGTGTCTTTCCCCTGTAGACCTCATCGTTGCTGTAAAAATTAAATCATCTCGACAAACATAATCCCTAGTTATGTTCAGGTTTATGTACTGATGAATTTAATTGTACGACATTGTTTCCAAATTGGATCAGAGATTTCAGTCTTACACTGTGTTCCCGTAAGTCCTTGGCATATTGGAAAGGGCTACAGTTAACACCTTGTCAGCACTAAAGGATTCCTTCTAATCTATTTGATCACATTAAAATGCTCCATAGCATGCAGTCGTGCTACAACTGCCAGTCTCCAAAATCTGTCTGCTGCATGTGTGTGTCAGATTTTGGGTGAAGGGGTAAATTTAACTGGAGTAGAAAGAGGAGGCTTACAGTGGTGACAAATATAATATTTATAAATTGGAGGAAAAACAGTTTGCGTTGTACATTCATGCAAACCATGGATAAGTTACATTTGAGTAAATTATACAGCAGATACACTGAAACTTTACGCTTCAACGATGCTGGGGCTAACGTATAGTTAGGTATAGGCACAAAAACATGTTAGGAAAATGTTGTGTTTTGGCCTGAAATACCTGGTTTTGTGCTCACATTCCCTGCTGGAAAAGCAGCAACGTCTTGTAGAAAAAGAACAACTGCATTGCTGCAGGCTACAAAGCCTCTGGAAACACAGCAGTGAATCGCTAAATTACAAGCTAGTTTTGCTGTTTGTCGGTCTTCAACAGTGATCTGCAGTGGTTTGTAACTTTGCAGGCGTCTTGCCATCCACCATCCCAACACATTGTCACTCCAACCTGGTCACACATCACCATTCGGTTATGGACTTTCCACATCCACACACAACGTGCAAGGTGCAACGAGTGCATTGGTTGTTGACGCACTACGGTACAACAACGCAAATTGATTTTTTTCCCCTTCAATCTGTAACTCACATGGTTGGGTTTAGGCAACAAAAACACGTCATGCATATCAGAAATAACATGTAGCCCAGTTGTTGTGAAAGGTAAAATATGACCAAATAGGTTAAGTAGTAGCATTACATCAGTTATTTTTGTAATGATATTATTATTATTATTACCACCAATGGAAGTATTTGACTGTCTTTCCTTGAGAAATACATATAGCTCCAGTATTATAAGCTAACCATTAAAAACTGACCATTAAGCCTTGTATGTATCACAAACACATATAACAAACAAAAACAAATTTGGACCCAGTCCCTTCATACATGATGAAAACCAGTGCAATGTAGATTGGGTGTGGGTTTTATATATTAAAAAACAACAATGAATGTCAATATTCATACCGGCCATAGTGTTGAACATGAGAAATGGTAAATGAATAGTCTGCATTTCTGTTTGTCCCTGGTGTGTAAAGGCCTTTATTCTTCACAAAATGTGTTAAATAAAAGATGTGGATCCTGGATGACCCCAACATGCTGCTATTACTCTTGCTCACATTGTGGATATGCAGCCAGCTTTATATGAATTAGGCACATATCAACTGCGCTTTTGCTCATAGCTGGAGGGATAGGATTTCATTGTGGTCTTATTCCAAAGTCATCGAAATCTGGCGCTTGGGCAGTGACTTGCGGCGTCAGACACAAACGAAAAAAGCTGTCCTTTAATGTTGGCATGATATGCGGCCATTCACCGTTATATATTAACGGGAACGCGACAGGACAAGGACCAAAGTTAAAAACAACGAGTAGGGAGGGTGGGAGTTGTGGTGGATAGGTCCAACTAACGGCAACTTTCACCAGGGACAGCAGTGCTTGCATCCCGTAAAATGATAAAGCCAAACCTTACCACGTGTTTCTGTTGCTAAACAACCAACCATGTGCCGTTATTTTGAAAGAGACTGTATCTACACGGTAAATTTCCTGTGAAAACAGAAGTGTATGTTGAAAGAAGACAATGCGTCTAACAGGCATGACTTGACATGGCGTCCCAGAACGTTGTATCTGGACGTGGAAGGTCCAAGACCAAACACCGATTTGTGACGAGGTCGGAGTGAGAATGTGCTGAGGATTTAGGTCTTCTCCATAACCATGGCTGCCATCAGTTGACTGTCTATAACTGTATTTTGATGCAGATCCAGATGCAGATTAAAGCTGTTAAGATATTCTCTAATAATAGAATAACAAATCCAGAGGACTGTGCAGCCTTGGTGTAGGTATGTTATCTCTGAACGCTTTCTCATTTTAATAAATGTTGGATATATATAGATATGTGGCCATAGTGCTGCCCTGGTGGAGGGAAAAAATTAGGTATATGAAGTATCTTTAAGAGCGTATTCTAATAAAAAGTCCTTCAGGTAAGTTGCAGAGACAGCAGCTTGGTGCCAGCGAGGAGAGAATGACTTTGGTGTCTGGCAGAAGTCCCCAGTCCCCCAGTGGGACAGGACAGAATTTACATAACTAACATCTTGATTTGCTGTAAAGTGAAATTAGGGCCTGCGCTATGTTCAATTAACTCCACGGATCTTCTTGTAATTAAAACTCAGCGGTCCCCCACTGTTCAATAACTCTGTGCCAGGAGAGAGGGAGAGAGAGACAGGCGGGGAGGGAGATTGAGAGGGAAGTAGATAGAGGGAGCGAGAGGAGGAAGGAAAGAGAGAAAACGAGAAAAGATAAACTGCTGCTTCATCATGTTTTCATCAGACATGACCTTGGCAATCATAATGGTGGGGCTGAAGATATCGCTGGAGAAGAGCCACACTATCCATAAGTTGAAAGTTAATGTGAGGAGCATCAGCCATGGTGGCCCCTTTATAGCGCCCTTGCCAGCTGTTGTATGGAGATCAGTGGCTGCGTTGCTGGCCCCTAATGAGATGTTTCTGCTTAAATTGATTACATAGGGGAGGGATTATGTTGGCCTGTATAATGCTGAGTACTTTTGCTTTTAGGTTAACTATTTACTGTTCCACCACAAGTCCCCTTGCTCTTTGGTAATTGCTGTAATTCCAGCATTTAAAGAGGATACGGGACTTGTTATTTCTTATCCCTGTGGAAGGATTACACAAAGAACAAGTGAACTTATTCCTCAATAATCACCTCTTTGATTCCTGTTTTTGATTGTTGGGGAGCCATGATGAGGCTCAGCAGTGCTGCAGTGCAGCCTCGGGTCTATGCGGCGATTCCGTGTAGACAGTTGAAACACTTGTGTCATTATGATATGCTGCTATTCTAAAACTGTACTTTAGCCCCCATGCTTTCCTTTTATGCAAGCCATTAATCTTTATTATACATTTACCTGGAAATTGCAAAGTGACAGAGAGGCAGCGTCTCCTTTGCCCACACAATGCATGTAAAGTGGCTGTTTTATGGGATCAGTTAGAGGATTTTAACTAAGCCATAATCCCTAAATTGATAAAATTGCCTCCAAATGCACTGCCATGTTTAATTCATGAGCAGTAATATGCGAGTAATACATCTGAATACAAGCGAAATGCCCCAAACTTCTGTAAAATAATGCTGTCTGATTTTCAGATTCTCCCACTTGTTTCAGAGATTGTGTGTTTTGTGTGCAAACTGTATGACCTCACAGCTGGCCAAGAACGTTGATAGACGTTGAGATTTGGTTGAATTTAGGTTGTGACGTTTGGTGACCAAAAAAAATACTGTCAACACATGATGTTGTTGGTATAAAGCTGTTGTGAGGTAAGCAGCTCAAACATCTTCCAAGCATCTCTGGCCTCCGTCATGTTGACGTAGAATAAAGACATTTAGTCATAAGACACAGAGACCAACACCCAACGCCTCCAAAACCTCATAATGTTAATGTCCACACACGTGAAATTCTAATGTGTCTTTTTTTTCCTTCAACACATGGTTGGGTTAAAGCAACAAAAGAACATTGTTAGGTTTAGGAAAAAGAACAGGGCTTGGCTTTATAATCTTGTGGGATGTGAACTCCGCTCTCCTGGGTGAAAGTGAAAGTCAGTGTGTGTGGGACCCATTCATCATACCTCCTGCCCACCTCTATCGGACTTCCATTGCCTCAACTGTCTTTGTTGTCCTGCCACGTTTCTCCCGATGATGCATATCATGCCAACGTTAAAGGATGGCTTTTTTCATCGGTATCTGATGCCGCAACGCTCCCAAGCGTCAGATTTAGACGACTGGTTTTGTGATTTTATTTTTTAACTCAAGTAAAACTTAATTTTTTATAGCACTTTAAAACACATGACTACCGAGTACTTTACACACGCATTAAAAAACTATATATGAATGAATAATAATGAATGAAGCAGGGGACAGATAAAAGGCCGATATTTGATGATCAGTGGTTGAGTAGAGACTCCGCGCAGACTAAAAGCGGACGTCCGCAAGCCCTGTGTGTGCAAAGCTCAGATTTTACGACCGTGCGGACTCCGCTCCGTGCACCAGTGTCACTCAAAAGACTGCTCGATATGTATTTTTCACATCACCATGACAGAAACGTGCAAGAATTGGGCGTAATGTAGCGTTTCACTGACATTTTTATTGGAAACTACAACGCAGAAGTGCGCTCAACGCTCCGCTTATAGTGCGCCCGAGTCTGTGAGCACCTTAAATTAAAACTCTCGGCGCACACTGCAACACAATCAAACAGATGTGCAACTCAGAGGATCAGAAGCGTCTCTGACACCAGACTCAGAGCGGCTCTGAGTCAATCGTGGCTCGTTGACGGTGTTAGTGTTGCGTTTAAGGCCTCCCCCCAAAAAACGGAAAAAAAGCGCCGATCTTCGAATTTTTTGGGTCGGCCCTAAATAAGGAACAAGGAAATCAGATATTTAACTGGGGACAGGGAGTAATGTGAAACTACTTTAATTTGGTGCTTTAACTGATTGACATCACCAGGTTGGTTTGTTTTTTTAAGAGGGAGAGACCCTTTGCAGGAAATTCGACCCCTGGTAAAAACTTCCTAAACAAAAAACACTGAAGGAATTCTAACCGGGAGAAGTTTCAGCTGGTTGCAATCTGCAGTCTTCACCACTAGGTGCCACTAAATCTCTCTAAATCTCAAACACTGGACCTTTCACATAAAATTATCACATTACTTGAAATGCATTTGTTGCATTAAATTATGTCTTTTTACATTAATTTTCTTTTAGTTTGTGAACTTATCCAAAGAATGTACAGATCTTGGCCTACCAACACGGAGCTAAAGACCAGCTTGGCCATGCTCATTTTGTGCATGTTCTGCTTGCATTGGCAATTTCTGGTCCAAGCCATCGCCTAATATTCTCAGCATACTATAAAATGAGTTGCATATTTTACATGTGCATTAAAGTCCTCTCTCCGGGATGCACTCCCTCTGTGGGATCACGAGTATGCATTGTACTTATAAAAGAGCCAAGGCGTAATTGCCTGGTGTGAGCTTGGGGAAATAATAATCATCGTCAGCTCCTAATAATTGTAAAGAACAGTACAGAGTTTGTTTTACATGTGTACACAGACACAACTATATAAATGATCTCAATATATTATTAATAGGTTTAGGCCACTAATGTGTAACAAGGCAGTATCCTTTAAAGGATTGGATGCATCAGCTACTGTGTTGGCAGCTTCTGTCCACTCGGGACTGTCAGTAGAAGCAGAGCCCTGCCGTGAAGCATTGCTCATGGATATCATAGATTTGCTGACAGTAATGGGGGCTGTGGGTGGTGGTGGTGGTGGGGAGGGGCAAAAGGCAAGATACTGTCTAATGGCCACACAGAGGCATCCCTCTTTGAAAGGTTTTTTTTTTTTTTTTTTAATCACAAGAAAAGTTAATCCTCAATCAATGAAAATGTAAAGCAGTGGCTTTCTGTTCTATTTGTGCTGATAGCAGCTTAAAGGATCACTATTGAGGGGCTCAGACCGCATTTGCAAGTGCCTGGCACAACTCCTAGTCATGTCTCTCCCAGCGCACACAGGGGAAAAGGCTTCCTTTTACATTTTTGGACGCCCCTGAAAGGGTTGGGGAGGTGCATCTATTAATGCTCTACATATTCCCCCAACGCTAGCTCGTGAAGGCTATTAGGCATCAGTATCAGGCAAACAATCTTGTTTGCCTGATACTGTAATGGAAACACCCGGCGCGGTTGGAAAATGTGTTTTTGTTCTAAATTTGGATCCCGGAACATGTTTCCTGTGGCCTTATTGTGCAGGAGTTAGCGATACACATTAGCATCAAATACATAATGAATGTAATTTCAAAGGCGGCTGCTCCTGTATCGTACTCCTCTCTTTTCTTTTTCCTCTATAATGTCTTAAGATCAGGGGTGTGCATGTTGTTGTAGCCATATTTTGTTTTGCTGACACCAACAATTCTGCTAAGTCATGAAAATGCACTGCAGCTTGTTATGGTAATACTTCAGCAAGCGTGTCAGACCCTGATAAGGGAAGTCGAGACATTATTCACCCTCGAATCTTTATGGCTCTCACTAAGCAGCTCTCCTTAAAGGTCTCCAAGAAAGGCTGCATCAAAGGGAATCAGGTTGTGGAATAATAGGCACCTTTTAAAGTTGCATTTCTGCATGCCGCAATTCTTAGAGTGCGTTGTTGATAAACAGCAGCTTAAACTTGTATATGTGTCAGAGTATCCCTTAACCTTATTTGTGCTGCTTTTTATTTATCAATTCAATTCTCTGCTGCTTAGGGTTCTCACTGGCTCAGAGGGAGTGGAAGCAGGAACGGCATAAAGTGTCCAAATATATTTTTAGAACAACTCTGAGCCTTAATTTACCGACGCTATGAGCAACCTCCAAAATTACATTCTGTCCTGGTACTTAGGGCTCCTTATTGATGCTGGATCAGCGCATTCATTTGTATCATCTGAACACTCCTCGATTGGCCCGCTATAAATCATATCTGCAGCGCCTCCAAGAATGGCTCAAAGCTGATACAGATTCCCTCCACCTTGACACCACTGTAATCAGGTTTGCCACCTGTTTGTCTAGCTGCTGGGACATTTTTCACCATAGAGACACCTAATTACGAGTCATCTGATGCTATGCTTTTGATAACATTATGGAAATGTTGGAAAGGCTTCCAGGATTTGCATGCGATTTTGGTGGTGATACCATGTGTGCTTGTTTATTGTTTTCCCTTGTGCACCAAGAACAATTCACTTCCTTTGGTTTAAATTGATGGCTATATTGCTCGTGCAGCTGGAAATTTCCACTGGACATTTTTAACCCTTTAATGAAGTTCTCTGTGTGGCAGGACACATTTTAAGTTATGTTTACTTATTTGTACCTGTTCCTTCTGGGGTGGTAGCAGTTCTAATGTTTTCTAAAGTTAGTATCACACTGGCCCCTTCGTCAAAAAGCCTATGGAATTTTTCCATTGGGATTGTTGCTGAAAATAAGCCCCTATGGCAAGCAAACATTTATGATACTTAAATGTTTTGTTCAGTAACATAATTTTCACAAATGAACACCATCATTAAAGCCCAAATGCAATCGTCACAAGTATAAAACGTCAGGCTATAAACGAACTACACTACAGTTGCATGACCCAACGTCACCACCATAATAAGACTGTAAAACCGTGCTCCATGCAGGTTTAATGTGATGATGTTCTAGAGTCTCATTAAGCAACTGCCTTTTTTAAGACACATAGAAGCTACAGAGTTAATGAGCGGAGTATTTACTGATGTGTTTTATGTCAAAGAACAAAGCATGAAAATCTCTTAAGCTTGAGTTAACAACAGACATTATTTCAGGCATCTAACCAAAAACCCATTCAAAAAACCCACTGACTCTGAGACAAGGGAGTGCTAAAATGCTAACTCATATCCGGGTTTTGGGACTCATTCCTGCGGTGCTTTATATGGAAGAAGCACCTAAAGTATAGGATAAGTGGGAGGGGTGGTGATTGGGTCAAACAAACACAGGACTTTCACCCAGGAGACCACTGCTCACATCCAACATTGACTACATGACTATGCTAGTAATCTATACGACGTGTCGTATGTGACATAATTCACGTTACATTAGTGGCAAAAGTACATTGTTTTCTTGCCTAAAGCTAACTGGTAGTTAAGTTGCCTAAACCCCACCAGGTTGTTTTGGAAGGGAACTCTGACCCTTTCATGACATTAGTTCAATGTTGGTAATATGGCAATATACTGTAAAATGTCAAAAATAAGCCGAGGCCCTTTTACTAGCTGGGTGTGACTGCGCATTTTAACAAATAAACACCTTTTTCAGTTAGACGCTGGGACTGGTTGCCAAGCAGCTCACCTCTATAGAGGGAATCGCCTTGTTGTTTACAAATACTTCCGGGTAGAAAACCAGCAGAGTTTAGCTATGTATATATATATCACGTTTTTCACGTCACTATATCACCGTTTAGACTAATCTGATGTTTGTAAAGTCTATAAACACAATGATTGAACAAACATTACTATTTCTGTGTGCACATTTTGTAATTAATAACATGGTTATCATAGATTAGCTGGGCTAACCGTTAGCTGTTAGCCGTTAGTGGTGTCTGTAATAACTCAGTACCTCAATAAATGGTCCGTGAAAAAAATTTTTTTTCCAGAGGATGTCTTAGTTACAACATGATTGAGCTAACTGGAGTAGTTTCATGTCGTATCCGACAACGGGAGGCTTTTAACAGATGACGTCCTGATGTTAGCTTTGCTGCTAGTGTTAGCTGTCCCTGTCAGCTGCAGCCACTTATACTTTCTAGACATCGTGATTTCCCAAAACTGAATAAATACCACACATAGCAACACAAAACTGCTTTGCTGGCTCAATCATTTTGTAACTAAGACATCCTCTGGAAAAAAAATATTTTTTTTCACAGACCGTTTATTGAGTTACTGAGTTATTACAGACACCGCTAACGGCTAACAGCTAACGGTTAGCCCAGCTAATCTACGATAACCATGTAACCGTCCCTCTATAGACGTCCTTTAAATGTATAAAACCAGGTGGTTGACTACCCACTGGAGCAAACGTTAGATAGCTGCTTAGATTGTGCATACAAATATAAATGCCTAGTTTTGAAACAGGTATTGATACTGGTTTATGTAGAAAATGAAATCGTGTTTCCCATCGTTGCTGAGCAACAGGCCCATCCCATACAGTTCCCTGTCCCCAACATAAGCTTGTTGAGTTCAGTGATTTAAGCAGATGACAGCCAAGGCCATTCATTTTAGTTTCACGGCATGTTGTTTTGGGGCCGGTCATATAAGTCGTTATGGAAGTCTGTGGAAATCGACCTATTCTGTCATTTAGGTAAGCTCTGGGTATAGGTGATAGTGGCCCAGGGTGATACTGTTGAGTATTATTCAGTAAAAAACTGATGCTGTTACATCAAAATGCAGGTGAGCATGTATCTGTTGTAGTCTTACAAAAAATGTAGCACTTTAATGTTATTACGTAGTTTTTCTTGTATTTATTCCCCTTGAAAATATTTATGGATGACATATTTCATTTATTTGTTTTTTATTGTTATTTTTGTTGTTCTATCAATGTAATGCATGTAATGTAATGTAATTTAATTTAATCTATCTATGTAATGTAATTTTAAAATACAGTTTATTTCACTTAATCAAAAACAAAAAAAATATGCTGAAAATGTAAATGCTCAGCTTTTTAAGACACAACATTACTGTATGGTCATTTGAAAGGCTTTATGATGTTAAAAACAAGAAATAAAAATCCACCGCCTTTCACAAGCACAACCATATGTTCACACAGTAGCCTGGATCAATTCCATCATTTCAATATTTCATTTTACTTGCCCTCAAATTATCCAGAACTTCAGTATGAAATAATTAAATGTATGCTTTAACAGAGGAAATCTTCCTCGCCTTTCGCTGACACACAACTGCAAACATCAAATTAAATCGTGCCCCCAGGCTCAAGCTTTTATTACATTTATTAAATGCATTTTTTTGATGATATATTTAATATAGATTGAAACTTGTAAGTCATAGATATTTGGTAATTTATTATATTATATAATAACATAGGTTTTTGTTATATATTTGGTAATTACTATTATGTACATATGCATGGGTTATTCTTCTTATAAATAACAAATATCAGTATCAACATATTAAGCAATTACACACATGTAAAGTTAAGATCGGAGGATTTAGAAAGTCCTTGTGGAGCTAACATTTGATTTCCAAATGTTTTTTGGCCACGGTGTTGGTGGTAAGAGTTTTTCTTATGAAACAAAAAATGAAATGCTTAATGGGTCAGCTTCTCCGATGTACAATCTGTGTTTAGAGCGTGTCACAGGGAATACATGCCAGCAGAGGAAAAAAGAAAAGCAAGCTATAAATTGTTTTGGAAAAAGCAGCCCGTGGAATGCTCCGTCAGTGCCAGAGCTTGGTGAAAATTGAAGCAGAGTGAATGTGTCTGAACTTCGACAGATGAGATATCAAATTGGCGGGCAGGAGTGTGATAATCAGGGAATTGGAGAGGGAAAATTGCATCAGAATGGAATCATAAGCCTGGCCAGAAGTGAGGATTTGCTGATCCCTGACCTTCTGTTTCAGAGCTGAAGATTTTAAGTAATGAGATCTATGCAGTGAAACAAGAGAGCGTCTGCCGCTACACAAAGCACAGCCAATGGATTTAACACATATTTAGAAATGTGCTGTGGCAGCAGTGAAAGACACTCAGGGTTAAGGAGAAAGAATGAGGAGTGAATGACATTTTGTTGCGATAAATAGACCCCGCGTGAAGGTATGATGCGCCGAAGGGCTTTCACGGTGTCTGATGTTGAATATGTTATAACTGGCCTCCTGTTACAGGAAACAAGCTGCATGCAAAAAAAGACATAAATGAGATTCTTAGGGAATTCGCACGACGCTGCAGAGACACTAAATGCTGCATATTTATTCAACCCTCTCAATGTGTTGACACCTTTTTTCCACATGAACAAGTATCACTGTTTAAAAGAAGCTAACTGAAGGTTTCCTGTGAAGGTAGAGCTCCTCATTCCTTCGCTTTGTTATATTATCTGTCTCTTTCATGGACATTGAGAGCGGCTTAGCAATAATAGAGACTCAGTGTAATAAGACCGTCAGTCCTTTTCTCTTGTAATCGCTCCCTCTAATTGCTCCTTACATGTTATTTTGGTTGGAAATGATCCTGAATTAAAAATAGAGTGTTTTTTCAGCCAGACAGCGTTGAAAATCCTCCTCATTAATTCTGCCTTTATCACTGGAATGATTAGATCGTGTTTGGAGAAAGTTGCAAGAGGGTTAAACAGCTTGAGATTTACAGTTTCACATTTTCTGCAGTCTTGAGGAACCTTTTCAATGACATCATTTCATTTGGATAATTATACGAAATAATTAACCTAATTGGACTAATTTGGTTTATTATCTTCCTTTCACAGATTGTTTGTGGCAGGGTGGTGCATGTTTTCAATCCTGTTTGTGATTTATAAAAGGTTATCACAAGCTTATGCTGTTCCGAACGCAGTTAAACCGTTTAAACCAGTGAAATGAGAATGTTTGTATTGATGCTGAATGCATAGCTTACATTGATTTGTTCAATTATCTGTGACATATGATCCAACAATACTCTAGTGCACAGCTAATAATATTACTGTAATACATCATTTTTAAGAACAAAATTTAGCAGGTAGAGATTAGAAGAGTTGTTTATTTTGCATGCCTGAAATATGTGAACATTAAGCAACGCAACTATATTCTTTGTTAGTTTTTTTATGTGCTGTTTGAGTTCAAAGATATGATATTATTTGCAATGAAAGGGAAACTAAGTCCAAATTTGGAAATTCATACTGTGGACAGCTGTGACTCAGAGGTAGAGCGGGTCGTCCACTAATCTGAAGATCAGTCAATCCCCAACTGCTCCAGTCCGCATGTCGAAGTATCCTTAGGCAAGGTACTGAACCCCAAACTGCTCCCAATGGCTGTTCCATTGGTGTGTGAGAGCGTGTGAATGGTTACCGAGTAGCAGGTGGCACTATGTATGGTCGTCTTAGCAACTAGTGTGTGAATGTGTGTGTGAAGAGGTGAATGTGACATGTAGTGTAAAAGTGCTTTGAGTGGTCGGAAGACTAAAAAGGCACCGTATAAGTGCAGTCCATTTCCCATTTACTTGTTATTCCTGTTGTCTAAGACAGTCCAAAAAAACAGTAATAATGAACAACTTTGTCCCAAATCTGGAGCTGCTCCACGGACACTTAATTGGTAAAGATGTTTTAAATGAAACTAGGAGCACTCAGTGAAATTTTCTCAGTGTATGGTCACATGTTCTCTTTCAGGACTCAGAAGACTACAACAGTATAAAGCTCATTTGGGTATAAAAAAGAAATCAAACATCCTATGGGTCCACAAAATCAGTCTGCTGTTCATTGTCTGTGAAGCAGCTCCAGCCTGTCCCAATACCCCCCTTGGCCCTACCCCTACATTTGTGCATTCCTGCGAGGGGTAGTAGTGTCCCAATTCCTTTTTGTGTGTAAGGGTTGGGGGCAGAACGAGAGGTAGTGGGTATGAAACTAGCCCTTCGGAGCGAGGGATTTCGGATGCTGACTTGCCAGCGAGGGGCAGACGTCGCCATGGCTACAACCGAGCAAGACACGGGGAAAAGAGTTCATACATAGCTAATGCTAACGCTTTTTCGCATTATGATAACACGCCATTTAGTATAACTATGCTGCCTTGTAATGTTAGCTGGTTAGCTAGCTAGCAGAAGTCCCCTGTCGTCCATCAAACGAAGCATGATGAATACAGAAAACGCGATGGGTAGGATGAACCGGAGACTTCATTGTAGATGCTGGTTGGAAATGTAGATGGCTCACAGCTTCCTGTTTAAAATAGTTAGGTATGCGTGAACGTAACCGATGTGGTGACGTAGTGAGTGGTGTCCCAATTCCTAGGGAGAGATTTCAACCCCTACCCCTCGTTGCTTCATTTTGAGGGCCAAGGCGTAGTGGGCAAGGGCTAGGGGTAGGGCCAAGGGCTAGGGGTAGGGCCAAGGGGGGGTATTGGGATTGGGCCCAAGACTTAACCCTCTGGTTTCTGGCTTTAAAAGAGAGTAGGTCATGTTCACAAGTGTTAATTGAACCTTCCCAGAGCATGGAAATGTTATATTGGAATTCTAAATTTTAATGTTTTTGGATCATTTGAATTTGTAGTTTATATTTTTCAGGTGGCCATATTGAAGTCAATGAATTAATCATATCTTGACCTAACAGTATTATACAGGTAAAACCATAACTTAACCATCCTGTTGCCTCTGATCTCATTCATTGATGTTGTTGCACAAGGGCCCCCGGAGGATCTTTGGCCACTCATCAGTGATCACTTGAAGGCCAGTATAATGGTGGGCTCGTATGTTTGGTCTACAGAGGGCTGAAGTGGCCTAATCTGAACCTACAAACTTTCCTGCAGTGGGCACTGATTTGAGTCATAGGAAGTGGAACGTGTGAGAGCCTTTTGGTGTGGATTCTTGCCTTTCTTTTCCATTGCTGGACTCTGGCAGCCTGTCGCAATCATCTTCATGGAGTGTGGCTCTTTGACTAAACTGTTTCTCAATGTGGTTCTTTTTTTTAGCAAGGTAAAAAGCTTTTAGGTTGATACTGATGTTGTCCTTGAAATGCTTTTTCTGATCTCCAGGTGCTTGTTGGCTAGCATTTAACTCTTAGTAGAGGACCTGATTTGGGAGGCATGTGTCAGACATTTGTAGTACTTGCCCATTCATCTCATTATTATTTATCTCGTTATTTGAGGATAAGTTCGCAATGCAATGTTGGTTTTCCGACTTGTACTAGAATGCGGTCGACTTGGGTGACATCATTCCCAGCTTCGACCTTTAACTTCTGAGATAAATGAGCAATGCATTTGTCTGTTTGTTCTTGTTTGCTGGTGCGGTTGTATACAGTAGGGTTATCAGTGTATGTCAGAAAAATCAGCTGTAGAGCTGAGGGGGAACTGTTGAGTTGTATTTCTTGAACATTTTCTGTAGGTTTGTCACGACGAGTAACAGCTTCCATGTTACACACAGTGATTTGAATCAGTTTTTTATGTCAAACATTGACAAGCACAGCTTCAAAGACAAGAGGGTTTAGTTAAAGTAACGTGTACTTTCACCGAAAAGTGTAAAACATTAAAAACTAAAATACAACAGACAGGATAAAGTCCAAATGAACTCAAGTCACTGTTGAAAGAGCAAGCATTAGGAGACACATGGATATCTTAAGGGCCTGTCATTTGGCCCCATCACATGTAGCCACCATAGAGACTAGCGCCAGAGGTCCTTAGAACAATCATACTTTGCTATGTTGATGGGCTGTGCTCTGCTTGCTCCACTAAACTCTTGCCTCCAGCTCACCACAGAAGTCTGCCTAATTCCAAGCAAAAAAAAAAAAAAAGTCCTGTTCTGCCATTGAATCCCTGCTTTAAAGAGATGGGGGTGATTGGATGAAACAGTGGAAGACAGTGGAGGTAAACCTGCTAGAAACAAGTAGACGGAGAGGTGCTACCTTAAATGAAATTGGATGGAAGGGAGAACGAGGTGCAGCATACTGTGAAGATTGACTCTCGATTGCAGAGCAGAGAATTTACGTGGCAGATTGTGAACACAAAGACAGAGACAAAAAAAAACAAAAAACCCACAGACTTCCTCCCCATCTTTCACCACCTATACACTCCACAAACCCCAGAGCAACTGCTCACTATCCATGGAAGAACTGACATGTTCAGCCCTAAGACCAGATGAGTCCAGTCTTCTGCATGAACTCACCAGACCTTAAATCTCTCTTACCACAAACACAGGTCTCCAAAGAAAATAAAGCATTTAGATGAAGAAGAAAATAACTTTATCAAAGCATGTTTCTCTCACCACAGATATGCAAAGTCTATCCCATCAAGACCAGATTCAGTGTTATTTTAAAAGTGCAATGTGTAAGATGCGGCCAGAATTTAAGCTTAAAACATTCAAAAAACGAACTAATTTTATATGTTCAAAAACGGCCATGTATTGTATATAGGGTTGGGTACCATTCACATTCAAACTGATACCAGTACCATTGCTGGTACCTCAAATTTGGTGCGGTACCCAACGGCGATTCCTCAAGCATTCTTCTCCTCTTTTCTTTTCTTTTCTAATCACACATAGAGCTAAGGCTCTGTCTACTTGCTTGTTGTTGAGCCAAATGCTCGGATGAAAAGAGTATCTGGTGCAGTTAATGTATTTTTTACAAGCACTCTCATCATCTGAGTAAAATATCCATACTTGTGATGAAGGAAAATTCTCGTTTGGGTAGCTGTGTTTAATCTCTTACTTTTGTGATCAAAAATGATCAGAATCTCAATTCTGGGGGTGTACTGTAAAGAGATAATAAATATAGGAACTTCTGATCAACTTTTATCAATTTTAGGCTTAACATAACAACTTCTGGTTTAAGTCACGCTCACTTTCAAGTAAAGGGAGCGATCACACCAAGATGAAACGCTAGAAACGCGACGCCAGTAAGACGGGCGTTTTTCCGGCGTATTTTTAGACGCGCGTTTTTGTAGATGTTTCTTTTTAGACGAGCGTTTTTAGACGCGAATAGGCGCTGAAAAGTTATTTTCAACTTTTTCCACATCCACGTCTCTAGCTTCTCATTTCTGTGTGATCACCCCCTTAAACTCCAGCCGTTCTACCTCCCCTCTGAACCTGGGTCCAGGTGCTACACCATGCTTCTGCCTCCTGTTCCTGCTTTTTCAACCAGACGCGCTCTTACGTACCATATTTTGGCACCTATTGCTTTAATTTGAATCCATACACGGCAGTACAGATTAAATCCAATCAGTACCCATAGAAGTATCAAGTTCAGCAGTGACAGGTGTTGCAGATCTACTGAAATGAGCATGCTAACCAGCTAGCCCTGGCTGGTCCTGTCTTGTTGTGCCACTTATACCTCCAGAGGTGATAGTGAGTCATTGTAGTGTCCAGTTTGCCCTCAGTCAAACATTTGGGTAATTAGGGTTGTGCAAGTGGACGAATGTAGCGGCTGTCTGTGATTGTCTGAGTACATACATTTTAACATCTAACTGCATGAGGTCATAGTTGTATGTGGAGTTTACTTTTGTATTTTTTCTCTAACTAATGAAGCCAAGGGAGCTTCTACTAGTTGCTCATCCATTTTCTGCACCGTTGAGAGGTGGACTGTGGATGTGTTTGTGTGAGCCTCAAAGTGCTATCCACACTAATCCAGTAGCAAAACACTCTCTGTTTTTATCTTTTTTGGGGACGATGAATACAGCTTGCAGTGGGAACTGCTGGTATAAAAAAACACACATCATATCTCTTGATAATCAACTAATCATTTCTGCTTAATCTAATGTCTATTATAAGATTACCATTTAATCCTATTTCCCATTTGACCAATTTTGTCTTTCCTTTCTACTGGTGATGATCGGTCCCCAGTCAGCTCTCAAATGTTTGTAGAATTTTTTTCTTAAATTTAATGTGTGATCAGTTTCATGTTAAAAAAAATTTTCTGCAAGAGGGTTACAGCTCAACAGCATAATGAAAATAAAAAAAAAAAAAAAAAAAAAATGCTACTGTTGCCACTTTCCACTGGACAATTTACATGCAAACATGGTGGCACCAATTTTGTTTAGTCACTCACTGCAGTGGATAATTGATTGATGGAGTCTGGGAGGTCAACACAACCCCTAAGGTGACTGAAACAACTTGAATATTCAGTCATTTTCAGCAAATCACACATGACAGAAAAACTAAGGGGGAAAAAAAATAAACGCAGCATTCAGTGTCATCACTCATGCAGTAGGCTGTCAGGCACTCTCAGTTAAGGAAGAGGATTGACAGTAGGCCTACAGGCCAACTGAAAATATTATCAATCATCAGTGTTCTTACACCATACTCCTGCATAATAATAGCAATGGTGATAATATTACCTTTCAGACAGTCAGAGAGTCTTATTAAGACTCTTTGACTGTCTGAAAGGCAACCATCAGTGGTATTTGTTTTGGTCTCAGTGAGCCTTCCCTCTCTCTTTGTTGCTTTTTAAGCTGTTTCTCCTGATAAACTCTTGATTTGTTTGAACAAGTCATTGTTAGTGTAGCAGCGGTAGACTTAACATAAATCATGGTAGGGAATCTTTTCATTAGCAGGTGAGAGAAACAACCAAATTGAGCCATATTTTCTCTCAGCCATTATCAGAGCTGCAGGGAAGCATGCAGGGACTTGTAGCCAGGGGACAGTCGGTGCTGGTAATGCTGTGTGAGCTCAGTTTCACTATGAAGAGAAAAGAAATATTAAGCTAGTGCAATATAGACACCACAATGCCGTTGTCATAGCATTAGTACTATTGCTATAAATGCTATTTAAAACTTGCTCTAATTAATATTAACAATCTATCAAATGACTAAATGTAACGTGAAAGGTGCCACTCGTAGTGACAAACCCATAAAGAATTGGAGCTGTATGAGACATTCAGAGCATATCTATGATTTGGGTTAGGAGTTAGGGGTTGGATAGTCTGCACATGGTTCTCAACATGGAGATGGCTGAGCTGGCTAGCAGCTAACAGTGCTAAGTCAATCAGAGTCAAATACACTAAACTCCCTGTTTATATCAACAGACTACAGTAAGCTAATATTACATGGTACTAAATTACATTTAGATTTCTACTATACGGACATTTTGATTTGTACTTTCTACATGGATACCATTATAAGCGCTCTGAATTCAAATATAGACTGTATGTAAAGATTGACGACATGTCCACTTCCTCCTACAAAAATGAAGCCAAAATATCCCGGATACGGGCGTTGCCAATACCCATTTTGCTATTGTCATATTGGTTTTTGGAGTCAGAAGTGACCATATTAGGATAAGATCCTGGAGCTGTGGAGACCAAAACCATTTTTGTACCAGGCTGCAAACATGTTTACTTCTGCTGTAAAGTTGGGCATTTTAACATGGGGGTCTACTGGGATTGACTCTGTTTTGGAGCCAGCCTCAAGTGGCCATTAGAGGAACTGCAGTTTTTGCAGGTTTATGACTTATTCCTGTTGCCAGCCACCAGGGGCGATTGAGATGTTTTATCTTTACTTCTAGGGAGCTGTCATATCATCTATGGTTTCACACTATACAGTTTGGGTGTAATATGACTCCAAGTAGGATTTATATTGTCAAAGTCTTATTCATCTTTGTAAAATGGATAGACATATAATAGCATGATCATACTGAACTGGTATTTTATGAAATCATTTAGCATGGCATTGTCAAATTAAGTCAACCTTTATACAGTGCCAAATCTAAAGAAAGCTTTTTAAGATGCTTTTCATAGAAAGCAGGTCTAGACTGCTCTTTAATTTACAGAGACCCAACGGTTCTCCCTTGAGCAAGTACTTGGCAACAGCAGCGAGGAAAAACTTCTGTTTGAGAGGCAGAAATCTCAAACAGAAACATGTTCTTGGGTCTTGAGTTGTTATTTCTAAAAGTCAATTAGAACACCTTGAGCAGCAACATCAATCCCCAAACTTGTCACCGTTTGTGTTTGGCACAGGATGATGATGTAGTTATTCTTTTTTTCCCCACCAACAAAGCTCTGATAAGCTTTGTCTTTCTTCCAGCTGCCAGTGAGCACAACACCAGATTTATTTTAATGGCTGGAAAAAAGTGATGTTGACAAAACAGAGGTCTTCTACCAGGCTTAACTAATGCTGCAGGGGCAGAATTTAGGATTGATTAGTTGTTCAGGAATTGTACCCTCTGAGGTGAAGTAATTGCAAGAGATGTGCACAGCTTGCTCTGACATTTCTGTGTAGGACTTTATCTGTTTTTGCCATGGGATGTTGTCTGTGTATCTTGTCGGGTTTGTGACATTTTTGGACATAAATGCCATTTCTGGCCATTTCTTCTCAATGAGGACATTCCTGCACATGGTCTTATTGACACTATGAAGCCATCAGAAAAGGAATTTCGAAATTTAACCAAGTCCTCGTTTGCTTTGTAGTCTTGCTCATGAGTAACAATTACCTCCTCCAGTGGCGGGCCACTTTTTAATTATAGATGGTAAATATGCAGACAGTGAAACTGATCAGGACAATTACATGTAAGTGCTGATAAGGCAATTTGGTGAGGGAAAGAAAATAATTGTAATGTTGAGCCAGGCCCTTGCTCTTTTTGGTGCTTGTACATCCTTTGCTAATCACAATATCTCCTGGATACACAACAGTAATTACATTTCACGGAATACATCCAAGCTGAAGTACAATAAAGCCCTTCCATTCATATTCCCCCAACCGCGGAGAACATTTGAAAATGTCATTTACTCAGCAGGAATGTGCAGATTTACCGGGGATTGTCAAAGCCCACAAATCAATCTGTTCATAACCATTCGACAAATTAGGCAATGACCTTTCACAGATTCACTTTCTGATTTGATCGTAGTCCGGATAAGTTTCATTTCATCGAGTCTGTATGGGAACTGACAGCTCTGCTCCTACGATTCCAATGCATTAGTCAGACAAAGGCACATGGTCTTGTTCAGAGCTTCCGATCTTTTTGTGGGAGGAGTTCCTAACAGATTTGGTCATTGTGGAAAACATCCATGTCCAAACTCATCTTTCCATCCCTTCACTTTGCGATTGGAAATGTAATTTTTGGTACAAGGTCGGGTTGTTGTAAAGTTTTATTATGGATCTTGGTCAATAAGTCATTAATGATGAAACCCTACAGCTACTGATGTGAGTGCCAATCCTTGCCTTCACTCTGCTGGTTTTAGCTGACCACAGAAAATCCTACTGGTTCACTCCACTCTATTCAAGTGAGTAAAGGTGAGCTGAGTCTTTGTTTGTGGCTATAGGAAGCCACAGTAAGCAATAAATATACTTGCAGATAACAGAGTGGAAAGTTATGGTTTACCAATAACTCTGCGGTTTATTGCTTTCTATGGCAGAGCTGTATTTAGAGTTTGCCTCTGCGCCCTAAGTTCTGCAATAGACTCCACATTCCCCTCCTAGTCAGCCCCTTATTAATTTATGCATTAACTTGGAACAGGTCCAGTTTGAAATTTCCAATGGCATCCAGTCGACGGTGCAAGCTTAAATGATACCACAGTAAGTAATTGGATGGTGTTAGGAATACCATTAAAAACTATAAAGCGACTGGCAGAAGCAGGTCAACAATCAATCACTCTCGCTTCTCAATCACGAGCCTCCTCGCATACAACATCACATTTCATTTCCTTTGAGTTATTTTTAAATAGGAATTTGTCTGTGTCCAGCCCATTGTTCATGTTGGGTTGACCCCATATAAAATGCAAAGCTGCACGTACCCAGAGGTCAGTATTAGTGGGTGTATAATTATAAGCCTAACCTTTTGAACTCGATTAAAGTAATTTTCATCAAAACTTTCACCCCTTCTTGTTAGAGTTATATTTCAGCCAAATGCAAACATACTGTAGATATTATAAACCCATTCTTTTAATCATCTCGTCCCAGTGATAGTTTGATACAAACTGCAATTAAAACTCAGAACGTGTTACCCCCAAACGGAAATATGGAAGTGACAAAATCCATGAATATATGCTGTCAGTGTTGCTCTTGCTGCTTAGGAACAATTTAATTCAACAATTCAATTGGTCAAAGATATAGGCTAAGTCTGAAGATCTTAGTTTTGGCAACACCTGTGATCCCTGGAGGTAAAGAGTGCAATTTGATAGTACAAGCCCCAAATATTCCATTTAAATGACACATGTATCAACCAGTGGGGGCAGCGAACACAGTTTGAATAGCTACACTGCCACAAATGTAACAGAAGAAGAGCAAAGAACAGCAACCTCTGAGCTAACAACCATCATGCTGAAAACGGCATGTTTTGGTTAAGATTTGGATCATGCAATACAGCATTCGGTGTATTGTTGTAAAGACCTTCAACAAATAAAACAACTAGTGAATGCAACTTGGAAAAGTGCCTACTCCACCTGGCAGGACTTAGATGCCTGATAATGATCTATTTTATGACACGATCTGCTGGAATTGGTTTGCCAAATCTTTTGGCAGCGGCACGCGACGGTGAGATTGACTTCACCAGTGTTCCACTTCACATGAGCTTCTGTGATATCGTCAAAAAAAAGAAGTTCTGCAAGAGCCACATTCTGTACAGCTAGCAAGATGACTGCAGTTTTAACAGGTCCAGTTCGCTCCACAGCTAAAGTATAGTCAGGCTTCACCTCAAGAGCACCCATTATCAGAAAGTTGAAACACATCTGCTACTGTTTTTTGTGGCGTTTTCTGTAACCATGATCTTCCATATTGCAGTACGTGAAAGGCATGCATGCACTAGGGATGGGCAGTTCAAGCAACTTCGCATTCGCTATGTTCATGCATCACTTGTGGTCAGTCCCTTGTTCATGGGAATGCAAATGCAGCAAGGCAAATACAGAATGCAAACTCTGTACATACAGTTTCTGAAAATTGTCGGACATAAAATGTCCGTGTCAAAAATAGGATTTCATATCCTTTAATATCTTGAATATTATAATTACAAGACCACCTTGGGAGGTGAAGACCAATATGATATCCTCCACATATACACAGGAGTGCAAGAAGCCCATCAGTTGCATTGAGTTGAGGTTCACATTGAAGGCCCCTGGCCATTTACGCCATGCTGACAGGCCACAGCAGATAGACATTGATCATGTTTACTCATGACGTCTCCATTAACCTGCAGGTAATGACACCCATTCAGATCAATGGTTCGGACTGCAGCGTCTGCAAATGGATTCTGCGGTTAGAAGCCACTGAGCTTCTACGGATGATACTTAAAGAGAGAAACGACTCAATTCCTCTGATTCGCCCGCTTTCCTTTCACTTTCTGTCCTGCCAAGCCTGCTCATTTGTCCTTGGATTTATTCCTCTAATAGGGGAGCCAGCATGCCTTCTGCCTCAGCTTGTACATGCACACTGCAGCCAAGGTCGCGGCTGGCTCGACAGCCTGGCCTTGAATGACTTCCTGTGTGGGCTGGGTTGAATTCTTGGTCAGGACTGGTATCATGAGGAGATGGATCAAATGCCAACGGTAACTCAATTACTGATAACTCTTGTAAAGTCTGACAGTTTGGTTTTGACCTTCCTGACTAAAAGGTATCGCTTGGTGTATTTAAAACCAACAGCTGCAATACAGGTGGGAAAAAAAGGCTGTTTGCAGGTTCCTGGGGGAGGAAGCCTGATCATCTCATTCCTGTGGCATTGAGACAAGGTCACGACTAGTGTGATCAAAACTTTCGTTCCTGCAGCACCTACCTTCACCTTAGCAGATGTTTCAACTTTCCTCTTTGAAAAGCCCGTTCGTCATTTGCAACGCCATTTATCTAATTCTCTATCGTCCCTTTGTCAGTCTCTCTTAACACAGATCACACGCAAGTCAGTTACATCTATAATGCTGGCATGTGCAAGATCATTTTACACAGTGCTTTGATGATACGCAAGAAGAAGAAGTTGGCAACAAACAAAAGAGGGTCAGTGTCAGTTCTGCATTATTGTCTGTGTTGATTAAGCCGTAGCGGAGGTAAGGTGAGCCGATCTGAGGAAGTGCTTCTTGTTTTTTCTCCCCAGCCTTGTCTAATCACCTTTAATCAAATGCAAATGGTGAGAATAGGGAATCTTTAATTCAGAATAATGGGAACAAAGAGAGAGATGGGAAGAAACACAAGAGCTTGTTAGTTACCACCATGGTTTGCTCTCCAGGCAGGTCCTGAGGGGGCTTCTTTTAATCTAGCATCGCCTTGGGCAACAGCTACCCAGCCCTAAAGCGTCCGAACTAGATAAAATTAAGCAAAATCAATGAGGCTTAATTCTGTTTTAGGAAGTTGACACATTCTATTTTTCTTCTGTTACCACGGCATCTTGGATCTGGATGATGTTGTTGTAAATTCCTTTATAGGCCTGTTAAACAATTAGCCAACCAGAGGTACTCCTGACAATGCCAATTTGAATAATTAAACTACACTGGCAGCGAGATTCCTCTGGTTCAATTCATCACAGTCCATCTGCTGTTCGTATATGATAACAGATTTCACAGCATGCTGAAATGATGACATGACAGAGATCTAGCTGATTTTCATAATTTATTTCTGCAGGTTCCAGCAGCCTCTCCGCAGCGTGCACTATTCTCTCTTCATTGCATTAATACTCCTGGTACTGTACAACACTGCTTGGGGAGGAAAACATCTATCTCTGGGGCCGTGCAGCGCCTTCAGCAGTTCTCGCAAACTTCACAGAAGTTGATTGTCTACCAAGCAGCACTTGGATCCATGCTTTTTATTTATCCATCCATATGAAAAATATCCTTGGGTAGCAGCAAAATTGATACGTGTGATTAACATTAATATATTTGGTCTGTTTGTTCGAATGGGGAGATAGTATTTGTCTCCACCATGATTTACGTAGAGTAACCTAGTTTCGAAGTTAAACAAGGTTGTTTGGCGTGCAGGAGCACACTAGGAATGATGCTGTGTCTGTTATCAGCAGGTGTCCATGAATTTCTTTTCAATAATTGTGTCAAGTGTTATCTCCCCCCCTTATGACAAAGCGCTAGGCAGTGATTTATCACCTAAATATACATTCTATCCAGGCGCATCAGTCCTTTAAAGCACTGAAAGTTTTCCCAAAAAAGTACACACATATTTGAGAAGCCATATTTTATTTCTGGGCCTCTCACATACATAGCTTACATCCTCCTTCTAAATCTATGTTCGCTCTTGCATGCCATCATTTTGGGCCTGTTTTGTCCCCAATTTCAGATAAGTGACTGAGAAGCTATCGCAGATTCTTGACCAGTTACCACTTAATATGGAATCAGGAGACAAAACACAATATAACTGGAGTATTCAGATTGCCTTTTGAAAGAATTCTGAAATACTTCTGCCTTGATGTCAAGACAGATGGAGGCAACGGTACATAACTGACATAACTCTGCATGGTTCTTCGTCTGCTCTCATAAGTTAAGACATCAGTGTGTTGACAGGCAACAGATCTTTAGAGTAACAGAAATCCAAATAAAGTTTGAATCTTTATACAGTCTCCAACAGACCAAAGAGTCTGAAGCTTCGGTTTGCTTTTGTTCAACGCACTCCAAGGTACTTTTATGAAATATCTAAGATCATAAGCAGGATTACCCTTTATAGCAACACTGCAGGGAAAAGCTATTCCACAGCTGTGTAACATGTGACACAAGCAAAGTATGTATTTCCTGGTTTAGAAGAGGCTTTTATTTATTTTCTTTATTTCTTTTCCAGTGAAAGTCATAGAAAACATGAGAGACTAAAAATACATGTAGTGTGTACTCAACATAATCACCATAACAAAGGTTTACATGTTTGTATTGGATGTTCTTGCACACCACATATGTGTTACGTTTTTACATTATTTTACAGCAGATGCGTTGAAACTTTATGTTCTCAACAATGCTGTGGTGATTGTGTGGTTAGGCTTTAGGCACAAAAATTACTTGGGTAGTACAACATCATATTTTGGCTTAAAACACCCATGTTTGGTGGCACAAATGTCAGTGGAGAAGCATGGACGTGTCGCTGAAATACAACCAAGTTCCTGGCTCAAACGCTGCTGGGAAATGCAGCACTGTGTCAGTAAAAATGACCAGATTCTGTGCCCAAAAAAAGCAGCTGGGAAACGTCGCAATATGCCGCCAAACACACTGGCCCAAACAGCTGTGGCACCACATGAAAGTTCACCAAAAAGAACCAGTGTTGTTGGTTTCAAACAGTGGTCTGCAGATAATGCCGCGATGTGTCGGTAAAACGTTGGTAAGAAATTCAGGTTTGCAATGTTTCTGTAGAAATACACAAGGTTTGGTGTCTGGTGCCAGAAACACTTGGCAAATTCTGTGTCAAAAACTCATCTGGGAAACACTGCAATGTGCCGCGAAAAACACCAAGACTTGGTGGCCCAAACATCTGTGGAAACACAGTGAAAGTTCACCAAAAATGAACCCGTGATGTTGGTTTCAAACAATGGTCTGCAGATGATGCCGTGATGTGTTGCTTAAAAAAAATCCAGGTTTGGTGGCTCAAGCACTGGCGGGAAATGCTGTTATGTGTCTGTGAAAGATACCCAGGTTCAGTGTGTGGTGCCACAAACACGCAAACCAAAACGCAACCTGGAAACATCGAAATGTGCTGCGAAAAACATCCAGGCTTGGTGACCATACCAGTTGACCAAAATACAACTGGTGCTGTTGGTCTCAAAAAGAGGTCTGCAGTTTATTGGACATCCATGAATATATGTAGAAGAGAAAAAAAAGGGATATGGAAATGGAGACAAATTCTGTACATGTGTTAAGAAAAAGAACACACATATATTTCCATGCATGTGTTTACGCAACAGTATATCTGACACTCATGATTAATGCAGTAGTAAACTCTTGAACTCCAGAGGGTTTGTCACCCTATCACAAGTCACATCAGAAAAAAAATCGAATGATATGTAATAATGACATACATTTAATCATTCCTCGCATACTTTTAAAGCTTATTACCAATAAGCATCTCCCTTAATGTCTTCCTGGAGCCTTTCATGTCTTGAAATGCATTAGCAGCTCCACACTTGAGAGATCAGCTCCTTAACTGCAATCATTTTCATACACTCAATCCAAAGTGGGTTAACAACCAATTAGGAGCAGCAAATAGCTAAAGATCAAGGAAAAATACTTGCTGGGAACCCTAAGTCTGCATCATCATCAAAAAACAAACAAAACAAAGGTGACAGGTCTGGGTGGATCAAACAAGCAGCACATGAAACTGCAGGTAGACACAAAAGCTCAAGACTTCCTCAGTATTCTGTGAGCATCTCTGCAAACATCACACTTCCAAAAATAATCATCTTTTATTTCCAATGGAATAAAAAAAAATAGAATATGTGTATGTTTTCTGTTATCTGAAGAAATAAAAAAAATATTTTAATCATTTGACGGCATAACGCAACACACCCCACGTTGCAGGTGGCATGTTTAAATGATGCTTTTCTACAGCTCCTGTCATTCTAATGAACACTGAAAGAAATCAGGCTAAATGAGGCCACAGAAGACTGATCATTTGGCTGGTTAATAAGCAGCCCAGATTGCTGAACATTAGTATGCGACGGCATATATAACCTCCCTGGGACACGCACCTCCGACAGGTCTTGATCAATTTTGATCCCGATGAAGACATATTATTTTTAGATATGTGACAACCCTGTTTCCCGGGTATGTTTCTCTTTTATATTAGCGATAGGCACAAGTGGTGAATCTTCCAAAGGAAGATGTGACAGGCTAATCCACAGAGAGGAGTGTTCCTGGCTCAATGATTCCCCATGAGCCTGACAGTTTGAGGTATTCGGAAATGTCGGCAGGTAAAACTTGTTTACATCATTATAAGTGTGTGCTGCAGTGTTTTCCCTCTCCCTATCTTCATTACAAAATTAATTTATTGATTAAAATCAACTGCAAAGCAGTCATTAAATACATCTGTGTGGAAAGAAACTCTGTGCTTGTTCCTCCGATGCATCGCCGTCTGTGCTCGGATCATTCTCCTTCTTTTTTTTCCCAAGTAATGAAATGGAGCAAAAAGATCTGTCCCCTGGAGAAATCTGGTCTCACGTGATTACAAAAATGAGATGTGAGGAAAAACAAATAGTTCATAATGCCTCGCAGAACATGAACCCAGCATATTTCCCTGTTTTGGGAGTTTCAGAATGTGTGCTAATACTCTGCATTTCATATTTGTTTATTCTGCCTTCTTGTGCCCCAGGAAATGGTAATTGTTGTTTGTATATGCATGTTTGGGTATTTTGATCCATGATGATATTTTCTCTCCTCCATCCAAGGACAATTACCAAACAGTATAGGAGATAACAGTGTTTGCTAGCAGCAAAGGCATACTTTTGATTAAAAAGAAATAATGGGGAGATAATTTAAACACCTAAAGCTTTGCACAGACACAGTTGTTACTGATCCCCACCCGGAGCTGAGGCTTCTCTTTGCATGACTAATATCGCCGCACTTTTTTCTTTCTACATTTGGAAACCTTCTGAAACAACCTCCTGAGACGCAGCCAAAGTTTTCCTTTGAGGTCTGCTCTTTCTCCTTGAAAATTATGTCCACTGTAGAAGTGACTGAAAATTGTTGGTTTTCAACAAAGGATGAATATGCAATTAAATGATTTTGTATTGTTTCAAACATTTCTTTTAGTACTAAACAGACAGTAAGCACACATTTGTAGTTGTGTTTAGAATACACAGACACAGTAGATGAAATAGAAATAATAGGCTAATAATAACAGACGGATATGACTGCCAGGACTGGAGGAATATTTAAGACTTCTCTAGCAGTCTGAAAAACATTAACTTACATAAAAGAGCCAAGGCCAGCTCTCCCACACAGCTATGGGATCAGCTGATCATCCAACTGTTCTTCTAACTGTTGGGGTGACTGCTCAGGATGTGTTGGTATGTGTGTATTATTATGTGTTTAAACTAATATATCATAACTGAATTTGTCTTAGTGTGGTCATTCAGTATTTCTTCATCCATAACAGTGACAGCAGAGACTCAGTTTGTTAGTTACACTCTTACACACAGTCAGTTTTCCATGATAGGGGCTTATTTCTGTTTATTGCGCTGATTATTCCAAGCTTTATTATTAATTAAATATGTTATCTAATACATTTTTGGTTGAAAGGTCGTCTTATAATTTGATTAATCATGTATGCAAATTAGCTGTGAGTCTAACAAAGCCGAAAAAAACAGCTGGGTTCATGCTTGTTTGTGGCTAATGCAGATCATTTTAATGACTTAATTCAACCTGAAACAGTAAGCTGCCAACACACAGTAAGTTCACTTTAGTAATTAAAAATAAGTTGCAAAAATATATGTACTCCCAGTCATTTAGCATGGGCCTCTTGCAAAAGTGGGCGGGCACAGGCCCATTAGGCCCACCCACAATGCAGGACCTGGTCCAAAATGTGAGAAAGTTCATGGTGGATGGGTCAAACAAACAAACACAGGACTTTCACTCAGGAGACCCCTCATCATGTCCTGCATGAAGCCAAAAGTCAGCATTAACTTTTTTTGTTTGTATTTTATTTTCACATTATGTAGTTAACATCAAATGACATACACACTTACATATGTGAAGTTAAGGAAACCCAAACCATGATCTTGTTTTTCTGCACATAACATAGTAGTTTTGTTGCTGAAACCTAAAGTAATTTTGGTCATGACATCTGTGTTACCTGTGAACTTTGAAGTTTAGTTTGAAAAGACACCATGCATTTAAGTAGCAACAATGGACATTGAAACTGACACGTCCAAAACTGATGCTAGAAGCGCAGATCCACCAACCGAGCTGCCATATTTGATCATTTGTTTGTGAGAATGTGCCGTTACGGAGCATGGTTTAGGAGGCAGTTGGTTATTTGCACATCATGCAGACACTAATTGAGATTAGCATTCATGTCCCTTGTAACTCCTTTTTGTCTCCACCAAAAGCTCCACTTTGTTGACCAACTAGTCAATACCTTTGTCTTTTATATGGTACTGTGAAGGTACCAAAGGTCAGTTTACCAGAGCAGCTGCTTCCTGCGGCTTGATACAGAATCAATCAGAGTGCAGAGACTGAAACCAAAACAATAAGCTAAAAGATGCTATAACCCTCCATAGAGCTGAGGGAAACAGCAAAGGTGGCGAAACGTCTCTGTGGGTTTGTCACCATGAGCAATACCTTTCATTGCACACAGTTCTTTAGTCCATTCTTGATAAGAAATATTGATTAGTGCATTTAAAGTCCTGAATGAGGCTTTTCAAATATGCAGCCGAGGCACACAGAACCACACAGGTCATACATATTGATCAGTATGATATATATACACACACAAAATGTTATTTTGAGGTTTACAGGGGGTCCTCCTAGCTGTTATTATGGTGTCTGGGACCCCCCTGAGTATTTCAAGTAAGCTGACATTTTCACTGCGTCAACAACAATGAGGTGAAACAACTTTGTGCATGCAACACCAGCTGCTCTGACATCTTTGCTGCAGTTTGAGTGTGGAGAAAGTTCCAGATTGCAGCTTTAACTTTTTATTAAGCAACTTGCCACATAGATAACAATGTTCTTCCTGTTTGTTTGTCTTGTTATCTTGACTGTAGCAGGCAAGGATGACTGGTGATCCCGAAGCTACTGTTCCAAGTTAGATGTTTTTGACACTATGGCAGCCACTGTTTCGTTGGTGGATATCATTCTGGTTGTTGTTTGGGGCATATACATCTACATCCTACTTCCAAATCTGCCATCTTCTCTCTTTTGGCGAATGCAGCCTCCATAGAAACACACACTAACATTGTAACTCACAGTGTACTATCAGCACTGCGTCGCTACTCTCAAACTGTAACACGGCCACCAGCCACCGTCTCATTCTGATGCCTTCATGCCCCTCTGCACATCTCCTAACTGTCAGAAGTGGGTGAGTGTCTTACCATCCCTGCTGCCTCATCGTAGTATTTACAGTAGGGGAAGCCCACAGGCCTAATTGGCATGGTCAGTGATGGAGCATATGCACTTTCCAGTGGGAGCCCATCTGACAGGGCCACTCGCTGATGACTGCCTACATAGGCTCCATATGTGGCAGACAGAAGGGCCCGTACGCGCACTGCCCTTCAACTAATGAAGCCAAGTCACCCGGCTTATACCTCGGCCTTTTAAAGGACTTTATCCAGAATCCGGTGCCAGAGCACTCCCTCTCACAGCGTGCGCACAGACAAATATACACACAAACACATACACAAGCCGTAGGGAAAAACTCAGAGTTGTAAAAGCACAACTGCTCCCTTACCTTCACCTACATCCATACGGATACACTGACCCACACACAGGCGCGCAAACACACAGCGGAGTGACTCAGAGTTGCTAAAAACATAATTGCGCCATTACCCTCACCTTCACCCCTCTCTCGCTCACACACACTCACAGACACACACACATGTAGACGCACAGCAGAAAATGGTGTTGAAATGTGACAGGAGAAAGAAACAAGGAGGGGGGGACGGATATAAAAGCAAGTGAGGGAATACAGAGAGAAAGAGAAGCTGCGTGGTGCGAGTGTGAATTCAGCCTCCAGCTGGGCAGCTAAATGGACTTGGTCAGTCATTAGCATGCAAAGGTCTAGTCCGGACATTTAAGGTTATTCATTCCCCAAGCTAATCCTCCCCATGCTGAAAACGCCCAGCTACTTCCAGAATTGCTCTTAATCAATGCCTTTTTACTACTTGTTGTCGTCCTGGTGGTTATTTTCCACAACACGCCCTCAACAACTCCCCAAAACCCTGCCGGCCACGGGTCGGCCGAGTGCAGTGCACGTTTTGAGTGTTTCTGGGGTTGCAGATGTTTGCGCATACTTAATAAGCTTGATCACAGGAGCCCCAACCTCGCAATGTAATTCCGCTACCCAAGGTGCATCTGTTCTGCTTGTACTCACAGGAACCCCATGGTGGTGGAACTGCTTCACAAAGTCACACAAGTCATACAGTGGCTGGGCTGCTGCCTCATTTAACAGGCAGTGGGGGTATCAAAAGGCAGCCAGGCCAAGGAGAAACAGTTGGATATTTGCTGTGTGCGGCGTAGCACAAGACTTGAAGGCAACAAATATAAATTGTATAGACTCCGGTTGTTTGTTTTACTCCACGCACTGGGAAATATCTGAGTGCATCGCCTGCCTTGTACATAGAACAGTTTCCCTGATAGCAAAGCCGAAGATAAGGATGTACTACCAGGGCATCACAAGCGATACATTATGTGAATGGACGTGTCTCCATTGGCAGCATCTCCCCTTCGCCCACGCCAGATCACCTGACCATTGTGCCGATGGTAACCCACAATGCATAGGGGTCATCAGATAACTGTCAAAGTCACCATAAAATATCCCTGGGGATTTTCACACAGAGTTATCAAAATGAAACATAACTCGTGAGCAAGAGAAGTAAGAACACTTCACAGCTGTTAAAAAAGACTATATTGAACTGAAACTGCAGCATTCTCTGTGAAGATTTTCTTGCCTCTTCTGCTTCTTGAGTTTTATTCATTTCAAATACACCTCCAGTCACAAAGTAAATAGATTGTGAGTTTCCGCGCTGCTTTGCTTCTTTTATGCTTGCAGCGATATGCGATGTTTCCGCCTCTGTTTTTCCCTGAAGACTTTGGCTGACCCACTTTCCCTCATCCCGTGCACCTTGAGGGTGTTAACAGAATAAGGAATATTTACAGTGGAGTGTTTAGAATCAATCTGATATGATTAAGTAATGAGTCTGAAACAACGAGAGGTGGGATCACATTAAGCAGTGCGATGTATGGTGGTATGCATGGCATATGTTATTGGAGCTCTCAGAAGCTCACAGGGTGGCGTGGGTGTAGATCCCACAGTGTTGAAATGACTTGAGATTCATTCAGGCAAAGCAATTTGAAAACGCTGATGCCTCATCTTACACAGTGATTGGTGTCACAAAATTAAAACTAATCAAGGTACCTAATAAAAGACCCATTTCCACGGTTTTAAAGAAGCAGTGAAATTGGCAGTTAAATGTTATTTAGCTTCTGTATGGCAGCTCTGCTTCTGAAACTCACCCAGCTAATGAAGTCAAGTGCAGTTGATATGTCATTCCAAATCGCACTACATTAAATCTATTTCTGTAAATGCATTTAATGATTTACAAGAACAGTAAAAAACAGAGACACAAGATAACAATCTGTAAATTGTCATTTTTAGGGACTTTTTATGCTGAGTCTTGACTTGCAGTTTGAATGTTCCTTTGAAGGTTAGCTCAATTACATCTATGAGCAAGTCCTTTCAAAAGATTTAAAATGATAAGCCACTGTCCAGGACAAAACAACCAAGGTCCAGGGACACATCAGGAAGATGGCCCCCAAAGATGACCTGCTAAGTGAATACCTTAGGTATCAGAGACCCAAGAATCTAGAAGAGGAGGATGAACCATCATGGAAGGACAAGTCCCAGCACGGCATGTACCACCGGCAGACTGAAGAAGTAGCCAACATCAAGAAATCCTAGCAGTGGCTGGAAAAGGCTGGACTGAAAGACGGCACAGAAGCACTAATCATGGCCGCACAGGAACAGGCACAAGATCAATAGAAGCAGGGGTCTACCACACCAGACAGGACCCCAGGTGCAGGCTGGGCAAAGATGCTCCTGAGACAGTTCAGCACACAACAGCAGGTTGTAAGGTGCAGGCAGGAACAGTGTTCATGGGACGCCATAACCAAGTAGCTGGCATAGTGGACAGGAACATCTGCACTGAGTATGGGCTGGAAGTCCCAAGCTCATGACCAAGCTAAGATCCTTTACAAAAACAGACATAGGCTAAAGGAAAACACATGCAAGCATAAAGGCATGCAAGTGCAAAGATGTTGTGGGAAAAAGAAGCATGATTATTATACAAACAAGTTTTAACACAATTTAAACCCAAGGAATCAGGTTAAAAACAGAAAAACGGGTTAAACACAATTAAATGCCAGACATTAAAAGCGGGTCTCAAGATGCATCTTAAAAGCATCAGCAACAGACTCAGCCGGTCTAATGGCCTCTGGCAGGCCGCTACAGAAAAAGCCCTGTCCCTGACATGCCACGGTGGGCGGATCTGAGGTGTCTGGTGGTGCTGGAAGGAGTTAGAAGTTGTGAGTATGTCTAGGGCCAAGACCACAGAAAGATTTGTAGACAATTAGAGGGATTTCGAAGTTTATTCTGAAATAAACAGGGTGCCAGTGTACTGTAGGATGCAAGCAAATGGATGATGAGGTGTTGCTTCTTGGACCTTGTTAATAGCAGGGCAGTAGCTCTTTGAATTAGTGGGAAAAATGTGCGCACTACTCCAGAATCCTGAACAGTGTCCCCTGTGCACAATTGTGATGGGGATACAAAACAAACACTGGCACACTGTGAGAAGAACAAACATCAACATCTTTGCAGTAATTGTTTTTATGTGCATCTTCATTCATTTATTAATCTGGAATCTATAGATCCTTATTTTAGGTCTCTTACTATATGTTTCTGATCCAGGGCATCTGTTGTTTCTGATTGTTTCGGACACTCGTCCTACTGAGGAGAGGCCATTGTAGGACAGTTCACTCATTCACAGATGGATCCTATCATGTAATTATGTGTTCTTTGAACCTCACCTGTTTATATAAATTGCCTGTCCTTGCATTACCAAAGCGGCATTCTCAGCTGCTGAAAAGTGAAGCCAGTGTGGAAGCACCAAAAACTGCAGTTCATCGAATGACCACTTGAGGCTGGCTCCAAAATAGAGTAAATCCCGTTAGACCCCCATGTTAAAATGCCCAACTATACAGCAGAAATAAGCATGTTTACAGCCTGATCCAAAAACTTTGTTGGTGTCTATAGCTTATCTAAACATTCATGACAGCTGCACAGGGGTTGATTTTTCTTATAACTGACCCATTTACATTTTATTAAGGCCCAAAGTTAAGCATATTTAAGGGCGGGCTGCTTTAGTGACAGGCTTGTTTTAAAGCACTGATGCACGGTATGAGTCAGATCCACCCCTCACTCTCTCACAGCTCTACCCGTTGTCGAAATACGTTCACTTCTGGGTCCAAAAACCCTAGATGGTGACGGCCGAAATGCCGAACTTGAGACTTCAAAACAGCAGGCCACAACCCAATGGGTGACATCACGATAGTTACGTCTATTAGTATAAACAGTCTATGATTTCACCACACTGACTGTGAGTAGAAAAGTTTCAATGAGTGCAAATATTAGGATTTATAAATTATTTTAGAACAATGCTGTTTTCAGCACACATCTTTTAAACAGAGACAGCCAAGCCAAAAGGGACCTGAGGACAGTCAGACCTGACCAGAATAGACCGGTGGATAATTAGACCTGATCCATACTGCGGTCAACCCAGAACTCAAACAGAAAACTAACATCAGCTCTGGCAGCAGCATGCAGACAGCTACAGTTGAAAAGAGTAGCAACACATACCATTTCTCCTGCATTTCACAGTTCAGAGTCTCTGTCTCACATCAAAAAATGTATTTTTGATGTAATGATATACCGCAAGATCAAAGCTGATAGTGAGTCTGCTCAGATTTCTACACGTATAAAGTGTTTCCATCCAATTATTTTCATGAGCTTTTTTAATTTGCGAATAAGAAAAGGAAGTTGGAAAAATAAGTTCATATATTGCAAACATTTCTTCAAGGTTAGCTGAGATGGTAATGTTAATGTGTCAATAAAAACAAGAAGACTTAGTAAATAAATGTTGGCATACATAAAGCATGTGGCTTGCCTCTCTGCTCCACTGAAGAGATGAAAAATGGAGTTAGATGAAAACATCAGAGACGTATGGAGCAATAGGGAGACTTTAACTTACCTCAAATTAGCACATGGGACAAACATTAATTTCATATTCCTATCATGTTTTCTACATTGTTTTCCACTTTTAATTACGCATTATCACCCTCTTCCTGTGCAATGATTCGATGACTTCCTACTAATGAATGGGCACCACCAATGGTTTGTGTTGATGTGCTCAATTCCTTATATTTACATACAAGAAGATTCTCTGGAGATTCTGATACAATTTCCATTACAATTGGATGGAAACTTGACTATTGACACGGAGTCCTTGATCAGATCTCATTTTCCTTCTCTGTATGCCAAAATTAACCAACAAATCCTTACTTCAACCTCATTACATATCAGTGATTTGTCGTGGACTTTCCACTTCCAGATATGACGTGAAAGTAACCTTGAGTGCGTTGGGTGTTGCCTGTTACACGCATTGTCTTCTTTCAAAATACACTTACGTTTTCACTCTGTTTTTTGTTGCCTTCAGCAGCTAACGAACGTGGTTGGATTTAGGCAACAAAGTCATGTAGTTGGGTTCAGGAAAAAAAGAACAGGGTTTGGCTGTATGATCCTACGAGACACTAACACTGCTTTCAGGGATGAAAGTTAGTGTTTGTTGGACCCATCCACTACCCTTTTCACCCGCCGTACTTGGACTGTTGTCGCCCTAACAGTTGGCATGGTTGCCCACACACACAGTGACAGGGCTAACTATTAGCATCACGCAGCTAACATCACTGAACTTTACCGTTATTAATGGGTTGAACGTCAGAGTCGAGCTGTTTCACTGTTGATGTGTGGTGTGATTGGGACCATTTAACAGCTGCTGCTGCTGCGGCCACTGTGATAGCCCGTGCTAATCGGGCAGACATTAAACTGATTGTTTCCTGAGAGTAGAGTGGCTCCAGAGACGATCCTTCAGCTCTGTGTCTGCGCAACTGCACCAACAACATTTTTTCATCTGGTGGGGTGTCGGATAAGCAAGGTCGTCAGCTGAGGAGGTGGTGTGGCTCATGACACATGAGCATACACACTGCTAAAAGAATGTGGCCATACGTGGCTCAGACGACCTCTAAATGTGGGCTGAGTGGTTGGATCTCAAGACGCATTTGAAGGATTCACACTTGTACTTAGAGCTGTCTACTTGTATGCTTGTTGATACCAGGTGTAAACAGGGTCTTGGATGCTCGGAACATGTGGACTCATCAAAACCTGTGCTTCAAAATCCACGCAGACATGTGAAAAGCAATCCAAGGTTTTGTCTGACACTCACTATGTTGGGAAAAAGGATTTTCAAAGACTAAACTGTGATTACACCACAATGGATACAAGAGTTTTTATGCTGTTTGACTCCTTTCTATTTTCCTCTCAGTCAATTTTGCCTTGATACTGTTAAACTTGCTCACCAGACATTCGATCGATAGGCCTGTGTATTGATTTCAATCCTCATTTTGTCCTGCAGGTGATTTTGATGCTGACCAAACTATTTGACTTCAACCTCAACAGTGTGACTGAGAGTTCATTATGGAGGTAAGCTTATCACACTACATGAGCTCATGACATTTCTAGAAGGGCCTCGAGCAATTATGGGTTTTGACACAGTAAATTGGTCAGAGGGGACTGCTGGACTTAGTTCTATATATTTCTGATGTTTTTATTCCTGTGGTCTGAATTGCTCCCAGCGCTGCTCTTAGGAATAAAGAATACCAATACTCTAAAGGACCTCATAATGTGAATTAATGAAACATTCAAAGCTTGAAAAAGAGGCAACAGCCGAAAAAAAGATCTCTCAAATGGCAAGCCTGCGTAGCTGACTGCCTTCAATCGCTTTTAATGTCTGTGGGCACCCGAAATCCCTCACATGAAAGCCACTAATCAATGCCACTGGAGCTTGCAAAGTTATCCAGTAAATTACCTTGACCAGCCTTGAACTCGGCGTAGCCTTGCTCAGAGCATCAGCCTCGTTTCTGTCTCGATCCTGATGTAACTTTTGTAGATGCCTGTTAGGGGGGAATGTGCATTAATGTCTTTAAGCCAGAAAATCATAATCAAGAATATCTGCACAAGTACTTATCATCATGAAAATGTGTTTTGAAAGCTCTCTTTGGGAAAATAATCTTGACCTTAGAAGAACAAGGCTAAATTGAGATTAACTAAATGAAAATGAATGGAAAGAAGGGCTGATCAGCCTCGTGGTGTTTAATCTTCCTATATGTTTTAAACTGAAACAATGGTCAAATTTGCTGAAAACATATTAGATGTTTTTATGACAGCAATCTCTCCAAATAATTGTCTATAATTTGTTGTCTAATTGGTTCAAAAAAATATAGAGAAATCAGAGATTGTGATTTTATTTTTCGTAAAAGTTGGCACATTCAAATTTTCCCAGTTTTTCGGGTGATATGTGAGAAAATAATGTTCGCTCTTTTTTGTGAAATCATGGAATTTTTTACACGTGAACCGATGAGGGTCTTGAACATTTTCAGAAATGGAGCCATTGCAGTAACACCTTGTGGCGGCCATTTTACTTTCTGCCATAACATAATTATGTGTACAGCATTGTGTATTTTGAATCATATGTCCTGTACCAAAAATGGAAATCAGAATCAGTGATGGCTTCCCCTGTGTTCTGATAGTCAAGGATTATAATGACATGAAAAACATAGTAGTCGTGCACATCATAAAAGCCCTTTAAGGTAGAAGAATTGCAATAAATAACATGAATAAACGTCACCACACTGTGGCTCCCTTAAACGCAATTTATAGGTGGATGTGTCAATAAATTGCACTTAAGGGAGCCACGGTGTGCAGACATTTTTTCAAGGGTTATAACAATGCCACACTGTTGGGGAAAAGCACTTGAGGTGGCACCAAATATGCCATCTCAATCAGACTGAGCTTGGATGTACCAAGGCGCTTGGAAACCATTGTGATCAACTCGGCCGCATTCAAGCCAGTCCATCCTTGAAAGTTGTGGCTGCAAAAATGGTTGCCAGGGGCATTGTGAATGTAAAAAGCCTACTTAAACTGTGTGTCAATGTGTGTACACTGTGAAGGACAACAACAACCAAACAAACAAATGTGGTTTCATTTGTATATATTTGTATTTGTTTATAATCTAAGATTTTTTTAAGCCAAAGGGCTGAAGTCCTATTGAATACTGTTCTACTCTTTACAGTCTCTGTATTGTAAGGATCATTTAATATTCGAAAGGATTAAGCTTTTAAAACTCTACACATCATGCATGCAACAGACATGATAAATAAAGTCTAGCCTACATTCACAGACACCGTTTTCCTTCTCCCTTCACTGGAATCACCAGTTGGCTGTCAACCTGAATGGTTGATGATGTTGTATATGGGATAATTGTAACTCTTGACCATCAAAACATAGGGGTAGACATCTCTTATTCTTTGTTATCATTTTTGATTTAAGAGATACAATGCAAAATACATGATTCAGTTATGGCAGAAAGTAAAATGGCCGCCACGCCACGTGTCTTTGTGGTGCCTCCATTGCTGAAAATGTCATGACCCCACACTCTAAAGGTGTACCAAGTCTCATGCTTGTGCCTCAAATTTGGCACGTGTCATCTTGACTACAATGAGAAATAACTTTTTTGAGTCCACTTTACCAGTAAACCTGTACGAACACTTCAATATGCAGCTCTCTTTTTTGTTTTGAAATTAACTTTGTAATTCAAAGGGCTGAAGTGTGCAGATGTCATGTGGACCTTTGTGCAAAATTAATCTGAAAGCAGAAAAACTTCAAATGGGAAAAAAAACCCTATAAAAACTCTTAAAAGTTGAGAAAAGCTACAATGTGACCCACAAAATGAAACCGAAATTAAACACAATTCTGTTTCCAATTTCAGCTTTTAATCTTCAAAACTTTTCAAGGTCGACCAGCGGCTCCATTTATTGAACTCTATCCAAGGCTGTTCTGTTTTTCAGTTTTATTTGACCCAGCAGAATTGGTTTGAAATTCTCGTCGAGACCCCGAACTTTGAAAAGATACCAGGCATGTCAGACGGAAGTTGAGGGAGACGCATATTTTTAAAAAAAAAAAATGCACAAGACATTGAGATGATTTCCATTTGATGTAATGGTGCAGCCTAAAAACATGACATCTTGGATTTGAATGTTTCACTTGGTATAAGCATCATGTAGCTTCAATGAAGTGTTAAAACAAGATGATACACAGGCTGTGTATGTGAGTGTCAGTGAGTGTCAGTGTGGATCTTTTTTTTCTGTGCATGAACTCAAGAAAGTGTGAGTGGTAATATGAAGGTAAAATCAAGATGTATAGAAGTTAATATCACTCAGTACTGTTGTCTACACGTGACAACATACAATATAAATACCAAAATAAATTATTGAGAATTGACAATAAAGCCAACACATGTAGAAACATGTGGCATTCAGGTAACTTTCTCTTATTCTTCGTAAAGTTTTAGTTCCATCAATGTGTCTAGGCCTCTGTGCTGGTGACAGCTGAAGGCATTATGTTTAAGGGTTGACCATCAGTCTGGACATACGCATGTATGGCTCCCCATCCGTGGCTCTCATTCTCGTGAACACGATATCTCAATGACAGCTTGAGGGAAATTCTTCAAATTTTGCTCAAATGTCCACTTGAACATAAAAATGAACCGAGTAGAATTTGGTGGTCAAAGGTCAAGGTCAAAATCACTGTGACCTTGCCGGTCTCGTTCTTGTGAATGGGAGGGATATTGCTATATTGTGAACATGATATCTCAAGAAAACCTTGAGGGAATTTGTTAAAATCTGGCACAAACATACACTTGGACTCAAAAATGAGCTTGGTAGAATTAGATTAGTCAGAGGTCAACATCACTGTGACCTTATATTTGTCTCATGTGAACACGCATGGTATCTCAAGAAGGCCTTGAGGGAATTTTCTGAAATCTGGCACAAACACCCAGTAGGACTCAAATATGAACTGATTACAATTTGGTGGTTGAAGGTCAAAGGTCAAGGTCACTGTGACCTTGCAGAACAAGTTGTTGGCCATAGCAGAAGATTCGTACGCTAATGATGACCAAATTTCACACAAATGTCTATTAAGATAAAATAATGAAGGGATGACATTTTATATCCAAAAGGTCAAAGGTCAGCTTCACTGTGACATCACAATGTTCTGCAAAACACCTGTCTGGCCATTATTTAACGCATGACAGAAACAGAGGGAGAGACATTTAGTCAGATTCTAAATTGGGTGCCCACCTTGAAACTGTGCTGATTGCAGAGATCTTCTATGCAGCTGGGGGTAAGATGTATGTGAAGCATCCATGTTTTCACTGTCAGGTATATAAACTGTTAATGCAACTTGACTGGTTTGCAGAGGCATACATACACGGGACAGTAATTCTAGTTATTGTAACTGTTGTCTATGGATACAGTAGTTGTAGGGATATGGAAGGTAAAATCTGTCAACTGTAGCCATATACTGAGGTTTATACTTGTCAGCTTAATTTGTTACTTTATAGACTGAGCCTGCAGACTTCTTTTTCAAGTTTGAACATTTAATTCCTGCTTGCAAAGTTAGTTTTTAAGCTGTAAGGTAAAAGACTTTTGACACTTTTCGACAAATTTTACCTAGTGCTTAAGGAGTAAAATAGGGCCAGCAAAATAGAGATGGCATACCGTCTCTTTTTGATTTAACTGCTTTCAGCAGAATAAACATCAGTGGGGAAAAAAATGATGACACAATAACGGGCTGAAACTTTTGAATGCCATGCAAAAAATGAATGTTAGCCTTGGCTGCAGAAATTAATACAACCAGGGTGTACAAGTGTTGTTGTCACTTGGTATTACTCATTTGCATTATGTGATTTTCTGTCCGCTTGGGTCCAGAACATGGACATACTATCACCTTATCACCTTGGCTCATTTACACACCATTGAGGTTTAAGTACCATAGTCTTTACTTTTAAGTAAACTGAACAAATTGCGTTGGTACTACACAGTACCAATTCACATTAAATCCATCTATGCCAAATGTTCATCTGGGTGAGAAAGCCGGGTTTAGACAAGAGGCAGAAATGCCCAAAAGCCTGGAAGCCAGTCACGGAGCTCCAAGGCTGGCAATAGAGCTCCATGAAACCTGGGTTCAAAAGACAGGAGATGAAAGCATCATAAAGCCAGACAGCCTGATAGCTTCAGTGTCTGGTCTATTTTCCTGACTATATTATTTTAGTAATAGCCTAGTATCACTGCTAGAGGAGCAGACACACACACAGATACAAACACAAGTAGACAGACAGAGACAGACGATTAGCTGTGTGCGTGATTAGAAAACAGCAGGGGAGCAGAACTGCGGTTTAGTCTACTACGTCACCTCTGCAGTCTGTTCAGAAATTACATTTTTGGTATTACTGAGAAAGTAGAGTACCAAAATAGGAACCGTTGGTTACCAGTATCAAATTCCAGGTGCTGGAACTGGTACCAGTATCTTTTCAAATGTGAACGGCACCCAATCCTAAAGTTTAGTCTCGTTTCAGCTCTGTTTTGGTTTTTACCCTCTCATGAGAAGAACTCTCTACCTGTTCAGCTGCTAATTGCTCCACTATGTCTACCAGCTTCTTGCTAACTTTGTCTGTTTATGGGTGCTGAGGAGGCGTTTGGGGAGAGAGAGATGACAATAATGAGAGCAGTGAAAGTGAATCCCACAGTACATTTGTGGGCATGGCCCTGCGCAGGGTTCTAGAAATACTGAGACAAAAAAAAAAGATTTCCGTTATCTATATCTGTGCATTTTGAGATGTTGCAAGAGCAAAAATTGGATGACAGTGGTTTCATGTCAGAGAGTTAGTAGCATAAATGATCCGTCAAGCAGTAATACATGAGTATCAGGTTAAATGATGCAAAGAGTGATTCACATTGCAATCTGAAAATACAATAAAGGCTAAAATGATCACATCATGAAACATCAAAAATGAATGTTGACAATGCTCACATTGTTCAAGTAAAGGGAAACTGACACTACAGACACCACTGAAATCTAATCACGACCATCCCTCTCAGCCTCTGTATTCACTGCCTGTCTCTTCCTCTGTGGCTCCTCACTTGTCTCTCCTGCCAAAGTGTATGAAAATAATTTTGTAAAATTATAAACACCTTCTTTTTTGTTTTTATTTTTGCATCATTTTTAGATTAGCGTCATACAAATGTGTCTCAAACACTAGGCAAGAAAGACAGAGCCGTTATGATAATATAATTTATAATTTATACAATAACACTATACTATTACTCTTAGATTGTGCTTGGTGTTTGTGTTGTTATTAAACTGTGCCTATGTGTACTTTTCAAAGAACATACAGTATATCTCTGTGGTGATGACATTGTCTGAACTGGATCAGGTCAGTTTGTGTTTGTGTTGAACAGCACAGGGACATGGAGCTAATCCTATCCTGGGCACAGTGGGTAGTACCTGCCCTTCGTCTCTCATTTCCATCACTTTCTCTCTTTCTTTTCTCTCTGTCTCTTCATCTTGTCCCGCATCGCTTCCCTTCCCAAAGCTGTGCTTTGATTGACAGAGTCTTTTAATTTCCGTCTGTCTCAGTAAAGAAAGTAAACACAGGGTCAATTGATAGTTAGGTCAGTTGATAATGAGGGGCAGAACCCTATCGAGTTTGTGCCGGTTTCTCGCTATTCTTTGTCATCTTATGCTGCGGCTGAAATTGCCATCAGCGGGTCTGAGCTAGAGACGTGAAATATGGCCCAGCGACTGGAAATGATGTCCAAATGCTTCACCGTAAATATGACTCCCAATCAGTGTGATGGTGGCGCTGTAAATATCAGCCAAAGAAGTGAAAACTTTGAAAGACGATGTCTTTCTGATCGAGTTGAAATTTGACACACATCTACATTGTAATGTGCTCTACAAAAGCAAACAAGAAAGTAAAGTATTTTGGACGATAAAGGCCACCATAATGGATTCTTTGCTACTTTGTGTAGTGAAATAGATAAAAACATGAATAGATGTTTTTGGATTTTGATTCTGTCAACTAGGGCATTAATGATTTTTTCAGGTCGACTTATCTGTCAATAAAGTCAAAGTCAAGTCGACAAGTCATTTGGTGACATCATCACATTGACACAGCGGAGGAAAGTGAAGTATCTCCACACATGTGACATGTGTCTGTGAAGGCCCGAACATACTCGGGCGGAACGTACACGGAACAGACTCTGCGGAGGTCCACGCAGACTCAAAGCGGACGTCCGCAAGCCCTGTGCGTGCAAGGCTCAGATTTTACGACTGCGCGGACTCCGCTCCGCGCACCAGTGACTACTCCGCATGTATTTTCACATCGGGGGATTTTTCACGGACATTTTTACAGGAAACTACAACGCGGAAGTGCGCTCGACTGTGAAAGCCCGAATGACTGCGGATATTCCTCGCGGAGTCTGCTCCTCTTATAGTACGCCCAAGTATGTTCACTGCACAGAGAGAGAGAAAGAGAGGGGAAAAAAAACACTCGACTTGTCGACTCCTCCCGGGGGAAGTCGACTTGTGCCACTGACGTCGACATGCCGACAAATCGACTTTTCTGTTAATGCACTACTCTCAACTCAAACTTGGTATACAACCATGTGGGACTGAGTTACACAATCCATCAGTTAGCATCTGCGGTCAAAAAACATGGCGACGAACAAAGGGCTTTATTTGTATGTTAATGTTCCCAGCCATTGCAAGGATAATCTTTCAGTGAACATAATAACATAGAGGGTTGAAAGTGGAAGAAACATACAGAAAGAAACATATTGATCATAGCAGCTTTAAATGAATTATGGGGTCATTTAACCTGAATCCCCTGAGAATTATGACATCTTACATTGTCTTTTTTTTATGTTTGGATTGGACAAACTAGACACATTCTGTTGGTGTGCTTCAGAGTTGTGTTGGTATGCAAATTTTCCAACTGTGGAGTCAGGCTAGCTAGCTGTTTCCCCCATGGATGTATTAAGAAACTTGGATACAGCATTGCAGGCGGGACATCATTCATTCCTATCAAAGTTGCTGAGTGGGACATGAAGCCAAAGATGTTCGACTGCTGCGTATCAAATTACCTAGATGATTGGCACTGTTTCTTCATGATCGGGCCCATAGAGCAAGCGCACTAGACACTTTTGGGTTACCATTTCAGTTACTTGCATGAGGATAAAGTAATTAATCGTGCAGCCCTTCTCGACTTTCCGAATGTTATCAGACCGATTGGATCAAATTGTTGGAGTAAAACAAGTCATTTCTTGACAAGAAAATCTATCCACTGATTTACAGATGTCTTTTTCACAATTTAAGTCTATGGGAAAAAAAGTATTTTTTGGACATCGCATGATGGAATCCGAAGTTTTTATCACACTGTTTGGCCACTACAAAAATTAGCCTCATACCAGGCGCTCCTTCTAGGGGCCTAATTTCTCCTTCTTCCTGTATTCAAGCAATATGTCACAATGGAAGTGATATTAATCTTTTCATCTCGCCCTCAGCAACAAACATGCAATTTAACATGGAGTGGCTCTTCAGGAAAAAAATGGTTAACTGCTAGCTTGTCAGAGAGGGTGCTCTTTTGCTTAATTGTGTTATTCAGAGGGGATGGTACCTGGTCATGAAAAGGCTTTCAGGATCCCAAGCATCTTTCTGAGAGGATTGCCAAACATGAAGGCAGCAGGACAACGGAGTAAAATTGAGATTGTGACTCAGCAGAACAAGCAATGCAAATTAATAGTGCATACAAACGGGGGAACTGAGCAAGTGTAAGAGAACTGAAGGGAGCAGGTACTGTATGTGCCCAGTCAGATTATCACCTGTGTTAAATTGTGTGGAAAATGTGAATGTGCTTTATGTGAAATTGTAAAATCGTGTCGTTTTCTGGGATTGCATCTGTCCAGAGCAGTTTCTGCCCTTGCATTTTTTTCACACCTCACCATGTCATGTAAATGTAGCACTATGTGATTGCACTTACCTCATAAAAGCCTAAATGAGGCTGTAGCGCTGTCTGTGATGAAGGTACCGCATTACCCTTGTAGTAGTGCATCTACTGCTGATGTTTAATTCACATTATAATGAATGTGACGCCTTGAGAAAACAGAGCTTTCAGTGATAGATGGATTATTAAAGGTGTTTGCGGATAAGTAGACAGATTGACAGAAAGACAGACGAGTGAACAGATGATGTACATGTTGAGATAGTGAACAGGATAATGGCAGCACAGAACATTAGTGGGCAATTTACAACCAGGAAAATAGACAGAGCAGCAAAGCAAGTGCATTTAAGATAGTCAATTGGTTTGCCAGAAATCCAGCACTCCTCAGGGGGAGTTTGAAGCTAAACTAGGCATCTCTGCCTGTTGTGGCCTCAAATAGCAACATGAGGTAACAGCTTGAAACTTTTATATCTAGAAATCACATGGCGCAATGTGAGAATGAAGTCAATCAACCTGTCTGTCACTGCTTTATGCCAAAGGACATAAGAGGCAAAATATCTCACACTGGTAAGCTTTATATGAGTGTTTCTATCCCTCAGTTCTCACTTAATATATTTCCAGGTTTTTAGTTACTTGTGTTCTGCAGAGGCCTAAAACTGAGACCTAAACTGACCATGTACCTGGGCCTTTCAGACACAACCCGGCTGATCTCATCTGATACTGCCAAATCTGAGGTGCCATGCTGTTGTTCGGACAAGCCAATATTTCAAGGCTATAATCTGAAATATGTCCCACTGGACAGAAAGCCTATTTCTCCAACAGCCTCATATCCCATGCCCATTGCTCCAAATGTCTGTTTGTCCAAAAAATACATGCTCCCTGCACTGATTTTTAGTTTTCCAGTGGCATTTGAACCACCAATCCCTGGTGTTTTTATCGACCCTCGTGGCACTTCTCAGCAGCATTTGAGCCATCACCCATCCAACCTGTCTATGCTTTTCAGGTGACTTTTGTGCCACCAAAAGTGTTTTGAAAAACATGATCTTTTCCTCACTATAATCAAGTCTTTTTTTGCGCCTGAACCTAACCACACATTCACCAAGCCGAAGTCCGATTAGTCCAGAAAATATCCCACTGGACTGACAGCCCATTTCTCCAACAGTCAGTCATTCCAAAAACAAACACCCATTGCTCAGAATTAAAAAAAATTTCTGGAAATACACATTCCACGCAGATAGTTTAGGTTTCCCGTTGTGTTTGAGCCACTAATCCCAGGTGTTTTCTACTGTCCCTTCATGGTGTTTCTCTGCAGCATGTTAGCCACAAATCCTGGGTGATTTTGTCATCTCTTGTGGCATTTCACAGCAGCAGTTGAGTCATCACCCATCTAACTTGTCTTTGCTTTTTCAGTGACTTTTGTGCCACCAAAAATTTTTCTCACTATATTCAAGTCTCAACCACACATTCATGATAAAGTCCCATTAATTGAAAAAAAATATCCCATTGGACTGACAGCCCATTTCTCCAACAGTTTGTTATCCCAAAATCAAATGCCCATTGCTCCAAAGTCCTTTTTTCTTTGTAAATACACACTCCATGCAGATAGTTTCAGTTTCCCAGCTGAATTTGAACCACCAATCCCAGGTGTTCTTACCGACCCTCACTGCATTCCTCAGCAGTGTTTGAGCCGGCATTCCCAGGTGATTTTACCGTCCCTTTGCAGCATTTCTCAGAGGCATTTGAGCCATCATCCTTTCAGCAACTTTTGTGCCACCAAAAGTGAGTCTTTTGAGCCAATAATCATTATAATCAAGTTTTTTTTTTGTGCCTAAATCTAATCAAACATCCACCATTCCAAAGTCCCATTTGTCCAAAAAATACCCTACTAGACTGAAAGTCCATTTCTCCAACAGTCCGTTATCCCAAATAGAAACGCTCAAGGACGCTCGTCCTTTTTCTCTGGTGTTTTTACTGACCCTTTGCAGTGTTTCCCAGCTGTTTTTCTGAGTGGCGTGTAAGCCATCAAACCCAGGTGTTTTTCACCAGCCCGTCTCTGCTTAGCCAAAATCTTTTGTGCCATCAAATGTGAGTGGTTTAAGCCGAAACATGATCTTTTTCCGAACCATAACCAAGTGGATTTTGAGTCTAAACCTAACCACACATTCACCGCAGTGTTGTTGACAAATGTAACATATCTGTGGCTTACAGAAATGTACAACTCCAAAGAATATTCTGGTTTTCACAGAGTAGGAAGTGTCTATTTTAGTAGAAAGTGAACTAAGGAGCAGTGGCCGTTTGTTTTAGGGATAACAGCCTCCAATGGGGCTTCAGAATTTTAAGCCTTCGGAACAATCTGAGACAGACTGAACAGCAAAGGCTACATTTTTACTTTATTTCATCCATTACTGACCATTAGCTTGCTATGCTAATGCACCACATTTAGAAATAACCAGACCTAACCCTGGCCCAAAGCATTATGCAACAAAACAGTGCAGACCTGACGGGCCCCCACAAAGTGTCAGGTTGGGTAGAATTCCAAAAAGTATGTTCATACTGAAGTTGAATATTAGAAAATTAGGTTACATACAAAGAATGGAAATCTGAATTTGTTAGCCTGAGGTAAAAACACATCTGAGCATGAAAGACACAGAACAGAAAAATAACTGGAGTTCCTGTGGAGTTCAGTCTATGGAGTTGTTGCATAAACACACAGCCCGCTAGGACAACCTGCTTCACCAGGAAGTAGCTTGTCATATCGGGATTTGGGGATTTTCTTCTCTGTTGCAATCATCAGCCTTTTTTAAACTACACTCTTGTCTAGTGTAGTCGATGTTTGCCACCAAACCTGAAGGGCAGGAATTGGAAAGGGATTGAGGATGTGGAGAGAGGGGTAGCCTATGATTTATCCTGCTAAAGAAGATACGCAGTCTGAGCTTGCTGAGAGTTTCATAAACTTATCCTGTCTCAAGAAGTGCTGTTACTATATTCTGCGTTCTAATACAGGGAGTGACCTCATGTTAACTATTCTGAGATGCACGCAGCTCTCATTCTCCAAACCATGATTAATCAAACCCCCACGGAGAATGTAAAAGCTGTGTAGTTGCCTCTTATTAATGCATAGTAGACTCTGGAAATTATAATTGAAACTCTATCTAATAACTCTGTTAAGAAGTGATCGTAGACATAATTCTAATCTCAGAAAAAGTCGAAAGGGGTTTTTTAGGCTTTTGATGGAGTGTGTGTGGATGTGTGTGTGAGAGAGTATGCCTCCAGATGTCAAAGCACAATTGTCCTTCTAGCATATCCAGAATCCATTTTCCTCAGTGAGCCATATCGCTGTAATAGGACTGATATCATTCTTGTGTCCTCGTACAATGTTTCATTAACTTCCCCCTTGTTTAATCCGACATGTGGACAGTCCGAAGCTTTGGCTCACCTATGCAGCCCCTGCGAAGCCAGCATCCTCACAGCGGATGAAATCACAGCAGTGTGGTTAGAGCTACATTTTACACCCACACATAACCCACTGAATAGCCTTTCAAAAGCCACTAGCAGGGCGGACAAGTTTCACTCAGAATCATCGTCCTTGAAAAACTGTCATTTTCCATTTAATGTAACTTTCATCATCCTCTGGGTTTCATCTGCTGGGGTTGGGCCTTTTTATTGTTTCATGTTGAAAGTTGCTGTGACACTAAAAATAAGTCATTGGCCCCTAAATCAAGTGATTCTGTGACAGGGACCTCTGAGGAGTCGATCAATAGCCTGATGATGTCATTGTCCCATGGTCCTGGATGTTGATGGTTTCTGATGAATTATACCGGACTCATCCAGCACTGTGCGCCTGGTGGCAATGTATTTGCTCACCAGGCAACCAGCTCGTAATAAATAAAACACTGGGTCATAGGGGGCAACATGTGCATTCAGAATTGTCTTCACAACGTCTTTGGCAAAACTATATGGATATTTTTTCCGCAATTCTACATAAAAAGTATGTAAATTACATGTTAATTTTACTTCAATCTGATGTGATACAGCAGATAACTGAATTACACTACTTAGGCGAAATCTCAAAGGACTAGTAAATGACACAAAATTGCCAGTGTGCCGTGAATATTTCTGTATTTTCATGGCTGTTTGTGAACTCCAAGCATCCAGTTCTCAGTAAACTCCTTCAAAACCCTTCAAACAAGGACCTCCGTCTGGATTTAACAGCTACACGGGAAGAAGGTGGAGAATAAAAAACACATCAGTCGATGTGAGTGATTGCTTCATTTGAAGTCACACAAGGCATTCTGCGGTGTCTTCGCTGCATTTTTAAGATTTGCATGCTCTGGGCTTTTTCTCTTTCTGCTTGTGAAATTAGAATAGCTCATTGGGCTCATTGAGTGTCAGACCGCTCAAAATAAATCAGACCTGACAGCTCAGATAAGTCGTTGAAACTTTCGGAGACAGTCTGAAATGCTAAATTTCAAGCGAACACAAATTTTGCATTAGCACTATGACCAACATTTGAATATTTTAGCACTCATTCAAAGCTGGTCTCAATATATTTTAAGCTGGCTGCTCACTCTTTTCAATGTAAATGAAGTCCAAGAAATGCTGAGGTTCCTCTGCTTACCAGCCGTGTTCGACAAGAGCCACTACTCAGGTTCCAAGGTAATTGTTATGTGCTGAATATAACCCCGAAGGTGGCATGAAGTGGACCCTGAACATAGTATTATGGCCAATAGGCATGTTCACCTGCAGGAAGCTGAAGACTTGTGCACTGGGATAGAAGGGGCATGTGGCAAAGAGATAAAGAGAAATGTGACACAGCTGAATGTATTAAATCCTAATCCTATCAAACCTGCACAGATTTAAGGTGTTTCTTTGTACAAGACTAATTCTGGATCATTTACTGACACAGGACTGAATTCATTTGTGTTTTTGTATTTAATTAGTTGCTTGAACTGACTCCTAACTGATAATGTTATAGTGTTTTAGAGCAAAGGTACACCGACTCCCGTAATCTAAATTTAGAAACACATCTTTTGCATCAGATTAAACACAAAAACCTTTGTGCTACATGAAACTACACCCACGTGAAGCCATCCCTTTGGTGTTCTTCCAACCAGTTACTACTATATGCAGATTAATAAGTGATTGTTAGCAGTATCTAACGTCCACAGCTGCTTTTAATCTTTATGGAAGACTCTAAAGCGGCTATGTGAAGGCAGCACAGCAGATACCTGGAGTCTGTGATTTGAAATCCTAAATAAATACACAGTGATCCATTTTTGTAGCTATATTACTGGACAATCAGACATTAACGTGTGCATCAAATTAGAGTCAGTTTTAAATGTATTCTGTTAGGTTACACACTGCAAACCATTGGGTGTTGGAAATGGTGGCATCCTGTAAACACGCAGGATGCCACACACTCACTCAAACTGTTTGGTTTAATCGATACATAATTTAGCCAAAACTGTGGCTGAATTGTTTCCATATCGTTTGCACAGATTAACACATGTATGACTCTTAAATATTCTGTGTCAGTACACTTGGCTGCATATTTCTCTTTTTCCCCTCCACATTTTCATGTTCCGCTTGCTGCTTTCTTGTTTAAGCAGTCCTTGACATTTCTCCAGTGTGGTTGAAGCTTTCAGACCATGCATACTTACACCAATGGTTCTCAAATGCTGTGCCATGATGCAAATCAAAGGTGTCCTGTGGGATTTTGTGATAACCACACATTACTACCCCAAAATTAACTGAGCCTATACTAAAAAGTAAAAAAAAAAAAAAAAAAAAACTAAACACAGGAACCTATTTGTTGCTGTTCTCGCGTGGGAATTTTAAGTGTGTGACCCACCACGTTATCTTACATTATCTTACATTATTTCCCGTTTAAATGGGTGTGTTATTGGTGCTTTGATGTAATTTTAAAAGTTTTCAAATTAATCCTTGACTAATTTTTGGCAATAATGGCAATGGCAGCTACTAGCTATGTTTCCATCCAAAAGTGATTCGAATCATTGGGAAATGCGCATTAAAAGAAATATGAATCCTGAGTGTTTCCAATAAATGTACGGACTCTGGTGAAAACTACGAACTCGCTAATCAGCGAATCAGGGGATTTTAATTTGAATTTTGGCGTTTCCATCATAATTTTCTGATGCAATACTTCTAAACAGGCTGATGGAAACATGGCTATTGTAAATATTTCATGGCTATTAGTTGGTTGTCAATTGTTATTTGATATTAAAAACAAATATTCATGTCATGATAAGAAAGATAGCACATGTTGTAGAGACTAATGTGCAGACATATAAATACAGCTGTGCCTTGAGATCTTTGCTTCCCCGTTGGTGTGCCTTGGGAATTGAGTAGCAGTGCCCTACTCTGCACTGTTGTATTTACACTAGGGTTGCAACTAACATTTATTTTCATTGTCGACTAATCTGTCGATTATTTCTTCGATTAGTCCAGTCATCATTTATCGAAAAATGTGTTAAAATGTTGAAAAATATCAGTCTGTCTCTCCCAAACTCCAAAATTATGTCATCTAATGTCTTGTTTCGTACTCACGCCAAAGGGTTTTAGTTCACCGTCATGAGAGAGTGTGTAAAGCTGCCAATATTTGAACGTAAGACACTGCAATAAGAGTATTTTGCGGTACTTTAACAGTACATTTCTATGAAAAATGACTCAAACCGATTCGTCGACTAATTGTTGCAGCCCTAATTTACACTGGTGTTTTTAGGTGGGAAAAAACATGGCTGAGCAACAACTACAAACTTTGATAGATGCAAAACAAGAAAATTAGACCATTTTACATTTTGATATAACGCACAGCTTCACTCACTTGAAATAATCCCACTGAGCACATGACAATCAACAGTCGTCAATCTGCTGTTATATGGCTCAATTCAATTCTTATTTATATTTGCTGTTAATTTGCATAGCTGAGTTTGCTCTTCATAGCTTGTCCAAGTTTTTTCTGCATTGTTCTTCATTTGTGCATAAATTAGTCATGCAGTGTAACCTTCATGAAGAAAACTTCTCACATGCCTCCACGGAAACAACAAACATTGATTTATTGATTGATTGGGGAGCACTTTTAACAGCAGCAAAACTGCATCAAAACATCTGCTTACAAACGCTCCTACATCTCCTGCAGTGTATTTGAAGTCTCATTTATACAGTCCTGTTCTCAGTTCTTTCAAAGTACATGCTTTCTTCACTAAACCTTAGTATAGGAGTCTGGCTTTGAAGAGAGCATAGATAAGTTTCACTTTCAGTTTAGTTTTAAATAAGATTTTAGTGAAAGTGATGATAGTACAACTGGATAAATTAGACTTTAATTATATTGCAGGAGTTGTGTGAGAGTTTATAAACAGATGTTGACTAGCAAAGACCACACCACAACAACATGTCGTTCAATTGTTTAATTGTAATTCAGGAAGTGTTAGTCGTTGAGGACTGGTGAATGGATGTAAGTGGGTTGAAGGTGGAAGAGGGATGTCTTGTGGATGTTGGTAGGTATGAGGTAGGGAGGATGATGGATGAAGGGAAGGGAAAGGGAGGGTGGGTCGAGAAATCTGAGACAAACAGAGCAGGATGGGTTGACCAGGTATAAGTAAGCTCGAGGTGTGGCTGAGGCGTGGCCCTGCTCCTGAACCTAAATTAACAAATTAATATAATTGCTGCTGTAGTGTTGCTATTGTGGAAGAATTCACAAAGTCAGTGTATCACGACATGACTAAATGATATACCAATGGGCATTTTGTGAGGGAACTATTCCTTTAATGTTTGGTAATTCTCTAAGGAGGATGTTTGATCCTGAAAGCCTGGTCTTGACCAGGTCCAATCCCCTCCACATAATGAACATGAGGTGCATTAATAGCACCTTCTCCAACAAACCAGCAGTTTTCCATTTGTGTGTGGAGAACAACTCCACCTGAGATCTTATCATCCTCACCAGAGTTTTAGTTTACTACGCTTGAATAACAATATCCTTTGGCCTGTAGCCACCGAGGTGTTTAATCTAAAGTCCCTCTTCAAAAGGTAGATTTTAAAATTTGTGTTGTAGAAGATGATCCACATCATTCATGACCACAGCTCATGGTGTCTTCTTTAAAGGAAATACTAACTAATGCACCTGGCGAACAGCCAATCAAATTGCAGCGGGGCGTGAGGCAATCAGCCCCACCTGGCAATAAATTACTGCCATCTGCTGTCATTGCCAAAAGCTTTGGGCATGCGTACTGCTGTTTTTTTCCCCACTCGGGGCCCTTGACACTGCGAGTGTGGGTCTATCCCAACATAACGTCCTCTGGGGCAATCACAACATCATTTTAAAACTATGCCATCCAGACACTGAGCTTATATTGTAGACTAGTTATAAATAACAGCAGCAGCTGAGGATATTTTGCCATGTATTAATCCAGAATAATAGTAATCTCTAAATTACTAAGCACTTTTTCTGCTGCCAGCAGGTGGGCAATAAAGCCCCATCTGCCCTAAATAACCTGTCATCTTACTATATAATGACGAGAACTCTGTCTGTGGTTGTGTCTGTGTGTCTGTTCCACGTTTTTCTCCTCACTGACTTGGTCAATCCATGTGAAATGTGGCACAGTGGTAGAGGGTCATGGGAGGATGCGAATGAAGCAATATTACATCACTTGGCCAAAGGGGGGCGCTATAGCAACCAACTGAAATAGCAAACTTTGAATGGGCATATCTCATGCCCCGTATGTTGTAGAGACATGAAACTGTGCACAGAGATGCCTCTCCTCATGAGGAACACATTTGCCTCAAGAACCTGTACCATCCGGTTATATCGATTTTCCGCCATTTTGAATTTTTTAAAAAACACTTAAAATCGATGTCTTCCTAGGAAGTTTGACCGATCTGCATGAAACTGGGTGAACATAATCTAGGGACCAACATCTAAAGTTCCCTCTTGGCAAAAGTTGGAAAACTTACTAAAACTGAGCTTCTATAAGGCAATACATATTGCAGAGGGCGTGGCTCATCACATAAAGGTGTATAACATCTCAAGGGTTTCACCGATCACCACACAACTTTGTAGGCATATGACCACACATAATCTGAGGGGACCCCTCCATTATTGACCCCATCAAACAAAATGGGGGCGCTAGAGAGCTAATTTCTTATCTAGGCCTAACCACCATATCAATTTATACTAAACTTGGTAGATATGTAGAACAGGAAGCCTCAAGGTGACTGGAGAAATTTAACTCTAATTGGCAACTGGGTGGTGCTATAACAACAGAAAAATGCTTAAAAATGTTTTTGGGGGGTTTTCAAATTTTTGGTATGACTAAGTCATGGTATGGTATGCTGTACATAATCATGGAAACCGTCAGTCAGTCATTCTGTCTGTCCCACGTCTTTCTACTCACTGACGTTGTCAGTCTATGTGAAACTGCACATAGGCATTGAGGACTGGCATAGGTAGAAGGTGACAAAGCTACCAATGGGTATGGACTAGTCTCTATGTATTTAAGTTGTTTATATTTCTGCATAGCACTTAAAATCTCCACACAGTGTGTTTATTGTACCTGGCAGATAGCAAATTAAATTCTGATGCTGTTTATTTTTGTTCTATTTTGGAGCCTGTTCATATTTCAGTAATAGTATTTCGATTGTAGTATTATTTGTGTGAAACTGGGTCGTTAAAGTCTTCATTGTCACTAGTAAATCGAGAATATATTTTCTATCGAACCACACTGATAATGGTCATCATCAGGTTTCGAGTGTTGTTTGTGTGCATTACAAATGCAGCAGCGGTGCAAGTCGCCACACAGTGACCTTAATGATGTGGCCCCTGTTTTCCCGCTGGGGTTCATGTTGCTGATTTGAGCACAAAAGGGACTTAATTACGTCAGTGCTCTTTCCCCTCTCCCAGTGAATTCTCAAGGGGGATTTTTAATTGCAACAAGTAATTCATCAAGTGTTCATCAGACCTTTCTGATTAAATTTCAGGTCAACTGACTACGGAGCAACGTACCAGAAGCTGAATGACAAAGTGGGAGCAAAGACAATACTCAGTTATTTGTATGTGAGCCCTAACAACAAGAGAAAGGTAATGTTCTTCCTTTGTTATTTCCTTTTCCTGAATTTGATAATTGTCTTGACTGTGTGCGCTTCACTTGTTTCCTCTTCAGTGTTGGTGTGATACACAGTCTGCAGATACAGGCATGACTCATCCTTCTCTGTTTGATGTCTGTCTCTTCCTCTGTCACTTTCTGCAATGTCAGTAAGATGGATTGAACAGAAGTTCATTTATTAACATGTGGAATCCACCTAGCAGTTAGCTGGCAGCAGAAAAATACACTCCAATTTCTGAAATGAATAGCTTGGCAATAGTTTCTCTTTTTCTTTCTGTCTTTCCAGGACTAAATCAATTATAAGACAGATGAAAAGGGGAAACAGAGAAGGATGGGTTCATATTTTCAGCCATTCCATCAGGCGGTGCCCCTGCATTTTCCGGGGTTTGGGTCAATTGATGGTTACAACCATCTGTCTCTGCTCACTAGACGGTTTCACCTCTCTCCCCTTACACGACTCTAATCAGAAGGGGTCGTTTTCTCTGAGTTAATTATTGTCTCATAATCAAGAGGAAAATGCAGCCCCACCTCAGTTCAGAATCTCAGACGCCCACCTGATCAAGTTAGGCGGCCCGTCAGTGATTGGGACATCCCCGAGGTCAGTTAAATGTGTCGAGCCAGCCGGTGAGACTGAGATAGCGAGAGGAACCAGAACATAGAGGCTACACGGGGAGGCTGGAATGTCATTATGTTGTTATCAGGGGAGAATTAAGATGCAGTCTTACTCAATATAGTCTCAGTCTGTGAGGAATAAACAGATAAATATGGATTTTACAATATACAAGAAACTGCCTTGAGTACCAAATGGGCAAGATACACCTGCATCAGGCGGTTCTCCACATTCCCTGCCCAGATCACTGCACGCCATGTTCTGTATCTTTATTTATTTTGTCTGTATAATGTCTGGTTTGTGTGGGTTTTTTTGTTATATAGTCATAAGAATTAAAATGATAACTAGGGCTGTCAAGATAATGTCAGTCTGCCTATAACCGTCTAACAAACTTACTTACAAAATGGATCCCAATGGACTGCAGACCAGCTTAGGTGGTAGAGGTCAGGGGGACAATTGTGTCCAAAATCCAGCAGCTTTACTACGACACATCTGCCATGTATGTGATTAATTTAGCTTGTAATTAATTAGATCAATTTTTTAATTGCTCGACAGCCCTAATAATAACACTTTGTTATTTTCAGTTGCACGTTATTGTACTTGCCAGCAGTAGGAACGTAACAATACATAAATCTGGATTCATAAATCTTTTTTAATGATCAACAATCCAATATCACTGATGCAGACATTGAACACATAGATACATATGGTCATCCTTAAGATACACCTTTATTTTGAAATTCCCATGGCACGTCTGCGTCACCATTTCATAAACCTTCAAACAGTGTGAGTGTCCTGGCACCAAGCAGACAATGGCAAGCAGCCAAGACAAAGACAAAGAGGATATTTACTGATATCATCTCATATCAATCACAGGCCCCTGAACTGAATCAAATCGAACTTGTATCGCTGCAGACTTTGTGATATCAGCAAATACGTTATTGTTGCCCACAGAATCAATAGAATATTGTATCGTGATGAAACATGTGACTAAAACCGCTAGCCAGTAGGTGACAGAGGGGTCTGTTGCATATTACTGCAAGTCACATAGCAGAAGACCAGTTGCAGTGATTAGTCTGAGCCCATGGTCTTAAAAGTGTGTGCTTGGTGCTGTCAAACTGCCAGCTTTTTCTTCCCCTCTAATTGTTAAATGAGGAAAAAAAGTGCTGCACACGGCGCCTTTCTTTAGAGCACTACCACTGTTTTTAGGCCTTTTTGTTGTGCTGCTAGAGTGCAATGTTTACTCTCCAAGTGAGAAAACAGAATATTCACAGTTCACAAAATCAAGTTGAAATTTATACATTCATACTTTTTTTTCAAGAGAGCCAATACAAATATATACTGACATTTAAATTGTGTTGATGGATTCACAGTATCAACTCATGCATTGAGTAAAATATAATAATATAAATACAAATGTTGCCGATAGCTGCTGGTAGCCTTTCAGCGGCATATTGAATTAAATTATTTTTTTCTCAGTCGCCAACTGTTACCTAGTAAAGATGAAACAGATGGAAAACATCCTTTAATTTTTTGGGTTCAGCTACAAAGGTAAAAGTTTACAATGATGTAAAGTTAGTTAAACAACGATAAAACCAGGCTTGCGCCCACCTCAGGCTAGCTAACAGCTTGAATTCTACTAATTCTAACTCGCTAACTAGCATTGATGACAATAACGCAGGCTCGGCTCTGGAACAAAATGGATCTGAAGTTAATGGAGGGGCACTATTGGCTACAGCACGAGCCGGCAACAGCAGTGAAAAATACTTTGGATGTAACGGTGCTAAGCGTGGTCCCTGCTAATTATGCTTAAACGCATCAATAAAAAGTCGTAAGTGATCACAACGTATGGTTTCTTCTCAGCAACACTTTGCTTTATGAGTCAGAACCTTAAGGTGCTGACACACCAGACCGACATCAAAGAACTAGCGGGGACAAAAGCCAACTGTTGCGTCATACGTCGCCTCACGTCGCCCTGTGTCAGTTGCATTTGAACACGCTATAAAGACTACATCCGACGGCCAAGTAGCACATACGTTCTGTGCCTGTGTGAGAGAGAGCGGAGTGAGAGAGTGGTACATCCTGTCAGCCGAGGGATTTCCTATCTGTGCAGTCGAGCACCGCAGCACCTCCACAGACTATTACATCCAGACGGTCCCGGTGTTTCCTCCGCAGGCTCCACTTCACTCAGCTGCCCGACAAACCCGTTGCTTCTTCCCACAAAATATATGCCCCTGCGCTGAGAGTGAACTGTAAAGACTCCTTCCCTATGCTGTGGTAAACCTGGAACGGGATGTTTTCAATGCAGTGATTATGAGCCAGGTAGTTTTTAATTAGAGGTTTTCTCAGATGGTTTAGAGTGAGATGAGGTTACAGAGGCAAGGTCTCTATGTATGCTTAAAACAAATTAGAGGCAGCACATTAGCAAACAGAGAGCGTTAACTAACTTCCTGCGCTCTGAGGTCTTTAAGAATAATTTACTGTAGTTCCATTACAGCTCTGGCAAAAACCAATGAAGAGGTTTTGAAGTCTTTTGTCCATTTTGGGTTCAGATAAAACAGTAGTGGATCTGAACCCAAAGGACCTCGTTTCCCTTGTTTGAACTTGTTGCATCCATCTTGGTTTGACTGCAGCTGGAGAGACAATAACGTAAGTGACGGCAGTTTTTAAAGTTCCAGCAAAAAAGTAAAAACTCAAGTCCCTTTTAACAATGCATTGTTTTCGCCGTGCTTGTTTGTGCAAAGCAGGAAGATCTGGTAACAGGCCCTCGCTATTTGATCCTCAGAGACTACACCAAAACCTCGCAGACTCAGTTTTGATTGTCCACTGATCCATCCATTAGCTATACCCGCTATCCTTTAGAGGGTTCCAGGCTGGAGCTAATCCCAGCTAACAGGCTCTTCACTTTAATTTGTTATTTTTGACTAAGTATGGAGCCTCTATAACATGCCAATAAACATCACCTATTGAACTGAATGAAAGCGAGAGATGGGCACATTGAAGTAGAAATTTCTGTCTTTGCTGCTTTCCGTTGCCATTTCTTGTAGATTGGATTAACAGCGAATGTTCTGTGGGACCTTGGCAAAACCGAATGAAGAGGTTTTGAAGCTTCTCTAATGAGGCAGCACTCCAGAGACACTGGGAAAGCACAATAGCCTTGGAGTCCAGGAAACCAGCGAGCTCAACAACACCAGGCCTCAGTTTAAACACACAGAGCAGCAAGCAGATGAAGACCTGCAAACAACTTGACGGGCTGTTAATATATTTTCACACAGACTGGGGACGCGGTGGAGAAACACATTCTCTCGCGCACGCACAAGGATACAAACAAAATGTCAGACACACCATCAGGCTCTATACACGCATGCACATAGTGTCTGCCTTTGTCTGTCTGCTATCCTCGAGTCTGTCTCCTTTCGCCTTCACTTTTATTCACACGCAGGCAAGCATTCCAATTATCTTTGTCTCACACACCCTCTCTGCATCTTATTTCTCTCTCACACTCATAGTTTCCTCACGTTACCAAAGCATGACATTTGTAAAAATATAAACAAGAATAAGAGTCTAGCTACACCAGCGGCCCCGTGAGGCTTTAATAATTACATGCCAGTAAAAGAAATTAAGTGGACGGATGAAAAATAGGGACAACTTTGTTATTCTCAGGCTCTTACCACAAGTCTTATTAACAAATGGCACGAGAGTGGCAGAGGAGGAAAGGTTGTTAAATCTCAGACTTGGCTTGTCAGGCTCAGCCCTACATTGTTGGACAGGTAGGAGTATAACAATGCTGAGCTGTGCCTGACAGGCTAAGCCTTAATGTAACTGAGACTAAATTGGTCATTAGTTTGGTCAAACTTGTAAAATGCTGTCACATTAAAATCCTTTCTTGTAATTAGGACTTGTTTTTTTGTTTGTTTTTTCTGAAAGCGCCAATACATATCAGAATTAGCTCTCAGTAATGTCGAATTGCTTGAAAACCAAACAAACAAAGGTTCCTCACATCGGCCAGAGTCCATAATTCAAGGTGATTGAACCCCTATTGTGTTAAGCCCTGTTCAGACCAGTGAATCTTGACGAGACAAAGCCGCTTTAGAACATTGCAGAGAAAGGTTGCAGCAGTGTGAACTGGCCGTCTGAGCTCGACTCATTTCAGCTCATCAAATCATCGGCGGCTAGTTTTAGAATGGAAGGCACGTCACCTGTTTCTACAGCCCATCATCTTGTAGTGAAATCCACTGAGCAAATCAAAATGACCGCAGACGGCTTGTTTGCCTGTTGCGGCAGGTGCTCTGTTCCTGCCGAGCCCTTTGCTTCCATCCTCACAGTGTGCCGGTGTTGGACGGTGAGTCGCTGCTGCTGCTGCTGCTGCTGCTGCTGCCTGCTGTATGTGTAAGCCCACACACACACACACACATTCTCAGTGACTAACTAATTGGCGCTGCTTTCCTATATTATTATGGGATATTCATTATGAATACACTCCATCTGATGCTCGTTTTATGTTTTTCGCCGTTTCATCACTACCACAAATGCACCTGTAGCCAGTATCTCACTATCACTATCCTCATTCATATTTGTAGAAGCTACAAATTATTTTCAGCCACAATGTAAGCCTGAAAAGCTGGAAATGAGTATAGAGAGTTGTTGCATAGAGATGATACACGATCTCATCTAGTTGCACAAAACAGGCAGGTTTTTAGAACGTTGCAGAATGGCGTATTGCAAGTAGTTGTGCGTTTCAACTCGTGTCGTTGCAAATTTTTGTCCTGAACGGGGCATTAAATGTCAATGCACAGTATTTTTTTGTGCCTAAACCTAACCAGACCGTAACCACAGGGGCATCATGATGATTTCGGAACGGACTTCGGAACAATGGGTTTAATATGGTCGGAATATTGGGATGTCGGACCAATGGGCAGTTCTCAATAATTGCAGGCTGCAGACCAGTGATGATTCTGGTAATCCATGATTTTGGGTTGAAAAAATAATTATAGTTTTTTGTAAGACAGTCCCTGATTGGCCTGACCTTTATCCTGAGCTCTCATGCCACTGGGGGCATGTGACATTGGTTGTTTACATATTTTGATGGCAGCATGGTCATTCCTCCTGAATGTGGGCTGTGACTCGGCTCTGCAGCCGCCTCTAAACAGCGTATAGCAGTGATTATTCCCCTCTCGGTGCACGGCAAGCAGGAACACGACAGGATTTCGATATTCCAACTGTCACACCAATCCTTATTCACAAGAACGCACATGCCTTCTTCTGTTTCTTGCTGGAGTCATCTGCTCTGTCAGATTGGTGTAGAAAATGAGTCACCTAGTTGAATGGTGGTGTCCAGTGTTCCAGGATTTAGCCAAGTTTTGGTGAAACAAAAGACATTACAGTTCCTGGTATCCCAGGACTACTAACGCCGAGGACGTCCAGCCTATTATCCAACGGCAAGCAGGATGTTTAGCATAGGAGATCCTCATGGTTGCAGCCGGTGTTATCATTCCTCCAAGCTTGCCGCAGTGCCTCCTCGATGTTAGATCGATTTTCCTTGATGTTTACTCATGTTTACATTTGAAAACCTTGACCCAACAGGTAACACAGTCGGCAGGAGGAGAGTGATGAGTTGATTTTCCTATCCTGATGAGTGACCCGTCGTCATATACCATCACTGTCCAACAGCAATCACAAAAAGCACAAGCAATGTTTGTAAAATAGACATAAGAACATAAATTTGCATACATTTAGCACCAATTTAGTGGAGCTGGCAGAGATGTGACTGAATAGGTCCGCACCTTCAAGATTAAAAAACTCAAAGTACAGCTGAGGCTGACAGAAAGTAGTTTTAGAGGAATCCTGTCATCAACTAAAGTGAACATTTTCGACTGTGGTGCCATATGAAAAAGTCAGGAGATCAAATATAAAGGCATTTAATCTGGTGTGGACAATGAATGTGTGCAGCCAGTCTAATGGCAATACATCTAACAGTTGTTGAGATATGTGAGACCACCAGTCTGACTGATGGAAGATGATTGTCACCGTAGTGTGGCTAAAATCAAACACAGGTAAAAAATAATACACAGAAACAGACCAAACATGGATGGAGAAACTCTCTCACTCTCAAACAGACACACACACACACACACACACACACTCTGTTCTCTCAACCCACATGCAGTTAATTCAAAGCACACGCTCGCATGTTTGTGAGGGAGGGTAGCAGAGACTGCAGGTTCGTCACTCTCGCTGTCACCCCCGGCATGGCGCCATGTGACTGCTGCTGGTGGCAGACAAAAGCCCCTCTCTTCAGCGAGTAGTGGAAGTAAATCAGGCCTCTGTGGCTGCGGGGGGATAGAGGGAGTAAAGCACTGGAGGACGGAGAGGGAGAGAGAAACGGCACGGAAAGTGAAAGAGAGAAAGCGAGCGGTAGATACGAGAGGGGGGAAAAGAGACAGCAAATAAACTGACAGAGAGCAAGTGAGCATGGAAGAGTGGAGAGGGGAGAGGAAGAGGAAAAAACGAGTGACAAAGCAAAAAAGTAGAGAGATGGCCCAGGGGTCACCCATGGAGAAAACAGTCTGACAACACAGCAATTACATCAATTTTCATATTGTGGCTTCATACTGAGCCCGTACATGAGAGAGCGCATCTCGAGTACACATTAGGGGAAATGATGTAGGGTTTTAGCCTGAGATTTTGTGTGAGAGCACATTATTACAGTAAATGGCTGGGGATGGTGAGTGCGGGTAAAAAAAACTGACAGTCTCATACAAATGGGTAATGCCTCTAATGGTTTGAAAACAAAGAGGAATTTTCCAGAGGAAGCATATGAGTGACAGATGGATTCAGTCTCTGCTACTTTACACTCAACCTGTGAGTTCTCTTTAAGGAATACATAACCGCTTTTTCTCATGAATGTATTGACTAAAACAACAATCGCTGTGCTTGAGTGTTTTCGCGGCGAAGGCCTCGATTGTGTGTGTGTGTGTCTGCCTCCTCGTCTGCATGTGTGCACGCATGTGTTTGCATGCGCGGCGTTCACAAACAATTACGGCCTTGTGCGGCTCAGACGGCAACAACAGGCAGGTGGGCGGAATATGAATTCACCTCAGATGAGACTCTCCCACTGCTGAGCTTCAAAGACTTTTGTTTATTGTCTCACTTTTGGATACAAGCTCAGACTTAAAAGTGAACTTTAATATTTCATATCTTCGAACTGTCCTCAAAATGGCAATGACAAAAAAAGTCTTGCAGAAAGACAAACAGAATTCATAAAGTAGCAGAAAAAAAGTGTCCATAGACACATATACAGTATGATGCAAATACTTAGAGGGATTTCATACATAAATACTGAACATTATATTATATTTATGGCTTTCTATGCAGCAGCAATGAGTGACACAATACAGGAGGGTTAGGCTTCATATATATTCATTGAGAGAACAACAGAAGAATCGGATGATGGTATCGTCACGGCATCTCTCCTCACACTTCATGCTTTTTTCAATTGAATTAGACAAGGTTACAATACTTGCTTTTGCTTGGATATTTTATACAAACTTGAAAAACAAAACAAAACATGCTATTGAATTGATTTAATGTTTAAAACAAGCATGTCAACTAAATGCCACAAGTATTTATAGAAGCATTTGCGATCAGTGGTGCCTGTGGCTCCTTCACAATAAAAGTAAAACCACATTTTCAATCAATCAATCAGTTTTATTTATAAAGCCCAATATCACAAATCACAATTTGCCTCACAGGGCTTTACAGCATACAACATCCCTCTGTCCTTTGGACCCTCATTTTGCCAGCTGAGCACTTTTAAAGGAATACTCCACCCCACAAATGACAATTTGGCACTCTGAAAACTGAAATGACTGATGCCCACAAGAAAATAGTAAAGTGTTTTCAGGTAGCTGTTTCCTCAGTGCGTAGTGTAATTCGGAAATGCCAGTTTACAGGAACTGTGGAGGTCAGGTTGGGGTTTTGGATGACCAAGAAACTTTCTGAGAAAGCTGCTCATAGGATTGCTAGAAAGGCAAATCAAAACTCCCATTTGACTGCAAAAGACTGGCAGAAAGATTTATCAGACTCTTGAGTGTTGGTGCACTGTTCTACTGTGCAGTGACACCTGTACAAATATGACCTTCATGGAGGAGTCATCAGAAGAAAACCTTTCCTGTGTCCTCACCACAAAATTTAGTGTCAGAAGTTTACAAAGTAACATTTAAACACACCTGATGCTTTTTGGAAACAAGTCCTGTGGAGTGAAGAAGTTAGAATAGAACTTTTGGATGCAATGAGCAAAAGTATGATTGGAGAAAAAGGATACCTGTCCAACTGTTAAACATGGGGGAGGATCAACCATGCTTTGGGCTTGTGTTGTAGCCAGTGGCACGGGGAACATTTCACAGGTAGAGGGAAGAATGGGTTCAGTTAAATTCAAGAAAATTTTGGAAGTAAACATCACCAGTCTGAAGAAGGGCACCTGTGGCCCTGTCACTCCATGATGGTGGAATAAATGGAACTAAAGGGAGCTGAAGTGTGCAGACTTTTTTTTTTTTTTTATTTCTTTTCGGAAGTAAACATCACACCATCTGTAGAAAAGCTGAAGATGAAGAGACAATGGCTTCTACAACAGGACAATGGTCCTAAACACACCTTGAAATCCACAACGGACTACTTAAAGAGGCGCCAGCTGAAGGTTTTGCCATGACACTCACAATCCTCTCACCTTAACATCATTAACAATCTGTGGAGAGACCTCAAAAGAACAGTGCATGCAAGACGGTCCAAGAATCTCACAGAGCTAGAAGATTTTTGTAAAGAAGAATAGGTGAAAACCCCCCAAACAAGAACAGGAGGATTCTTACCTGGTTACCAAAAGCGTTAAGCAGCTGTGATACTTGCCAAAGGGGGACCTACTAATACTGACCATGCAGGGTGCCCAAACTTTTGCTTCAGGCCCTTTCAGTTTTACTTACTTACTTAACCACTCACAGTAAACAAAATGTTGCATGCTGCTGTATATAACTGAACAATTGGACTGCAGTATCAGTGACAGCTAAAAAGAGAGTAACAGCATCAAGATAAGAGTTGCAGCTTATTTATGGAAAATATATTTCACAAAAGGTAGAATGCAAAAGAAATATTTCTTTGTGACTTTGTGTTTATTTTTATCCCAAAATGCTGCTTAAACTAGCCGACAGCAAAATTATGGAGCTGTTCCTGATTAAACAGGTCAAGACACATAATTACGTCATAATGAGCCATGCTTGCTTACACCAGACGTACCTGGAGCAATACCACCTGGTGCAAGAGTTAAATACTGATATCACCACATCTTGTAACTGCAGATTGCAGAAGGATAAAACAGGGAAAAGGGAAGTGAAGTGTCTCTTTGTCCACCGGCTTTTTAAGGACACAATGCATGCCAAATGAATCACAGTAAATCAGCCATGCTTTGCTGGCTGGAACGCCACGCACACAGCGGTGGTAACGCAATCGAGGACAAGCTAACGGATGATGGTTTCGTTCGAGGTGGTGGGGTGGGGAGGGTGGGGGGGGTTGGTTGGGGGGGAGGCGGGTGCTGGGAGGGGACGCAACATCTGTCAGCCCTAAGGCACAATCTCCAAATGGCTGCGACGAGCAGAGAGGCAAGCGCCCTGGAGCCCGTGAGAAGACACAGCGACAGAGGAGGAGAGACAGGCCGAGAGACACAAATACAGATGGACAGAGAAATGGAGGGAGATGGAGACAGGTTGACAGAGTGTGAGACACAGAGACAGAAGAGGGAGAGAGAACGGGAGTTGTAAAGAAGATGGGATGGATAAAAATAGGTGAGCAGTGGGATTCCATCAATATTCTTTTACTCGCCTTTATGGGACATTGCCCACTTTCTCAGCATGGGAGTGAAAGCTATACAATCCAATGCTCACTGCCAGGATTAGAGACCTGAATTCACCTCCAACAACATAAAGGCTTCGGAATAAAAGCATCCACCAAATGGCATATGCTGTTATGTTACTTATTAATGATCACCGTGAAGAATTAATTAATTCAGTAGCTCAGAACAGATCGAGATGTCGAAAGTGGGAATGCTGCTGGTTAATTATCGAAACGTGTCTTGTTTGTCTTGTTTGTCTTTTCTCTGTTCATGAATTCAATTCAGTTTGCACATAATGAATCTGTAGCTCTTGGTTTTCGCACACAGCTTGCACGCCTTACAACTTATGTAGTCCCACCACCATAAGGCGCAGCTAGCTCACTAGCTCACTAGCTCAGATGGAAACCCAATTATATCCAAAGGCGGACACTGACATGTAACTGTTTGTCAGGTCCGGCAGAGTTCTAGGTGAGCTAAAATGTCAGGCAGTGTTCAATTAGCCCGGACTTAAATGCCTCCGATCAAGAGACGCAAGTTGTGTTTAATAAGATGAATCAAACAGTTGAAAGCACCCGGTCGATGCAGTGGACGAGACTGCGGCGAAAGTATAAGTAGCTGATTATGAGTATGTGTATCAACTCTTTTTACTTTCAAGTCCTCCACTTAAAGCCACGCAGCAGGATGGAGTTTGAAAGCTGGTGTTTGTCATGAGTGGGAAGAAGTCGGGAGAGCGATTTGATTTGGTACGTGCTGTCATTGCAGCCAGTTTGCTGAGTTAACATGGTTCCACATGGATACACAGAGGCCCGTCTGGTACTTGAGGGGTACAGTTAAAGCAGTTGTAGTACTGCCAGTTTCACCTTATGTTTGATAACATTAACTTTGTTGTTGTGAACCTTTTTTCTTTAGTGACAGTGAAAAGCAGTGGTATGGTTATTGTATGTGCTATTAAATGACATCAGTGACTTAAACAAGCATTTGCTTACCCCTTACGTCTAAGTATCTGACAAAGGCACACGTGGTCAAGGTTAGGAAAAGATTGTTTTGCACAAAGCAACGACAACAAGTTACTTTAACTAAGCAGGATTTTCATAAAAAACAATGTACCCTCACTTATGACCCACTAGAAGTGTGTTGGGGCTTTATAAAAATGTAGCGATCAGGCGTCAGACCATAAGCAGCAGGCATCCAAGAGACACAGTGCCATAAAAACTCTTACATAATGAGGCGAAGGAGTGAATCAGGGGTTGGCTTTACTTTCACTTTCACTGGCGAGCCTTTTAACAACCAGTAATCGACAATCCTGTATAGTATAACTTTAAGGAACATTTGTTATCATGGTTAAAAGGAGACAAATTCAGGGAAAGATGGTCATGATGAAAGGAAACCTTTGAGTGGTGGCAGGAAACAGGAAGTGAACAGTCTGAAGTAAACAAACTTTAACCATTTAACTCTGACCTACTCTAAAGTAAGCTTTGTGTCACTTGCGCAAATGTAGGCTTTGCACTGCTTGTGTTATTTGTAGGGCTGCCCCTCAATAGTCTACCAAATGTTAGTGGACCAGAAAGGTCATTAGTTGGTCATTGGTCCCTTAGTTGCAGGATATTGGAGGCTATTAGGAGCTGCTCCTTGTCAAAATAAATTAAAACCTATATTACTGCACCATGTGGAACTTTAATTTGAAAGGACAGACACAGGAAGAGGCCACACTCAGCAGTCAGACAGGAGTCATGTTAATTTCCAGTGCTGGTACCTGCGGTTATTCCACAGGCTAGTTAATAACATGTCGGGCAGGAAATCCAAAGTGTGGGATCATTTTGAGAAGGTGAAGGACGAACCCAAGGTGATATGTAAACTCATTTTCATTGGTCGACTACAAACATGACGTATCATGTGAAACATGGAAGTAGCTACATGCCCATTAGCCACTTAGCACAATCATTACTGCTTTGCCGACAGCGTCATTAACAGGCGGCTCGCTCAGTGTGTGACGTGCACTTGTAGATAAAATATAGGCCTATATTAATGAAGGTTCATTAGTACGGTTTTGTATTTCTCTGTAATGTAGCACAGTGTTAACAATGTTACTGATACTATTCTTTCTCACACCTTCAACTCATACCATTGTGTTGCCCCGCCCAAAATATATAATTTAATAATTGAATTAATATTGTAAACATGCTGCCGACTAGTCGACTAATGGCCCTAAATGACGACTGTTGGTCGACTAGGAAAATTCTTAGTCGGGGGCAGCCCTAGCTATTTGCACCAATGCCAGTGTGCTGGTTAGTTAGTTGTAAGCAAGCAACGGACGCAACAGCTGGTTTTATGGGAGTCTGCCTTCGTGTTTCAATCAGCTCAGTTTGTCTGTCTCAGATATATATACAAAAACTTTGGTTCTTTCTGGTCCCACATTGGGGTGACAGTAAAAATACAGTACATAAACACGAGACTATCTGCATAGCGAGACACCACAAGGGGTTCGTAAGGGTTTTATTTTTTCATTCATTTTTTGTGTGTGGGTGAAGTGAGTCCATAATTTTTCTCTGGGTTCTCCCTTCGTAGCATTTTGGCCAAGGGGTTGTCAGTGACGACAGGAGACGTCAAGACCTTTAGCCGGTCCAGCACATGTTTACGACTGACATTTATCAACCTCTTGTGAATACTTTACTCTCTCCTGGCTGGACCTGCTCCCCTTTGACTGCCCTTTGGCTTCAATTATGAGACTCAGTACCTCTGGCTTAAGTACAACCCAGAGACAACTTCTCCTTCTCCCTCAGCCCCTGCTGATACGTGTGTGAAATAATCCACAGCCACTTCTGTAGCTCGGAGGAGTATTTGTACAAAATCGCCGATATAATCCTCTCCCTTTCAGTACATACATTGTGCATCATCACACACAGAGAATCAATAAGTGAGAAGCGGTTTTGCAAATAATCAATTGCCTTTCCCTTTCTGTATTTCTGTTGCTGGCTCTTTGAGAAACATCTATACCTTCAGACATCTGAAACACAGAAGAGATGGAACATTTATAGTTGCTATAAAAAGACAGGTCAAATGACTCTTGATTGGTAAAAAAAAAAAAGTTTTAGGAAATATACATGTGTGCTTCAACTGGAGTTGGGAAATTTACAGTTACAGGCACTTCTTAGATTATAGGATGGATGTGAACTGGCCTTGACCCCCTTATTGTCCCAGTTTAGCTGTGCTCTGTCATGTAAAATTGATTTTAAATACAGGGTAGCGACTGGCTCCTGGGTTCCTGCTGGCTCTGTCAATCCCAGCTCCAAACTGTAACCTCAGGTGGATCAGTCTTTGTTTATGAGTTGTTTTTTGCTCAGAAATCAAAATAAACAGGAATTGGCTGAAACCAGTTTATTTACTTGTATTAAATCACTCCAACCAAGTCGCTGTCACGGCAGAGCTTGAAAATTGACTTGCCCCAGAGAGATTAAATCTCAGGCTCTTTTCTTTGTTCCACTTTTTGAACGCTTTTCCAATCTGAACACGCTGAAAATCTGACAGCAACAACAAAAAAAAAAATCTATTTATTGCAGGGTATTGTGGGAAATTAGGCATAGATTTATAGAGAGGAGTCACAATCCAATTACTGGGTGACTGTGTGAGATGGAAAGTATGAAGCTTAATTTCATTAATATTCTATCTTGGAGTATTTACGGTACTGCGTCGGCAGAATTAACTCAAGTATTCCTTACACACATCTTAAATGTCCTCCAGCTGGCACATATACGCTTCATTAACCTTTGTCATTTTCAACCTTTTTGGCCTCATAATTTACAGTCTCTCATGCACAGACATGCACACACTCAAACACACACACACACACACACACACAGACACAGTGAAATGTTATTCCCCATCTAGTGTGCGAGTGTGGATTCTTTACTTAAACAGAGCTGATACGGAAAGTTTTATTTCTATGGAGCACTTTGATGACTTTTCTTAACCAAAGGTTATTCTGTTGGACCAGAAGTCATTAAGTTTACAATTCTTCAGTTCCACCACTACTAATACAGACTGTTTCAGGTTCATTAGAGAGCAAGTGAGATGAAAAATACAATTTCCCAGTTTTAATTCCATGTCCCTGTGCTAACTGATCATTCATCTCTTATTATATGCTGAATATATGTTTTTTTAAAAAACTATATCAGAGTATTTAACATCGAAATCCCTGTCTTTTCTCTTTCTGTAAAAACATGTGAGATGGTCTCAAATGTTTGATGACTCATCCTGCACACAAAAGTTCATCCAATCAGATGAGACTGAAGGAGGCTACCTAGCCACACCAGTCACATTAAGCCTTTGTTTTCATTTCAATCAGGAGAGACAGAGGAATGAAGAAAAGACAATATTTAATACAGAATATAAGCACACAGATGATTTCAGCTGATTAAGATTTAACAGAAGTCTTTGGCCCTTGAACACCCGAGGGAGGTATTTTGTTATCGAGGGACATCTGAGCGGCAGCAGGATAAATCCCCCCATGGAGTCCAGACACTAGTGGTGGTGGTGGCTGCTGACTCTGAGGGTGCTGACTGCCGAGGCGTATGAGGCTGATGAGTCCGTAAAGACTGGGTGGTGATGGGGAGGTGGAGGGCACGCACGACAGCAGCAGGAAGGAGAAAGAACCATATTTAAAATGAGAACAGTAACAGGATAGGCTGACACGGAAAGTGTGTCGCTGTGGTATTGGTTGATTGTGAATCGGGCGATGACTCAATTGCCCTGCCCAGACAATGACACCTTGAGATAGTGGGCATACGTGCAAGGAGTGAATGGCAGGGTGAGAAAGAAACTTACAACTTACTTACACCGCTCAAAAGTTCTGTTTCAATGGGGAATATGTCACGATATTAAAACTCAAGACTCTCTAACTTCCATTTCACTGAGCCTTAACACTGGAAGTTAACAATCAGTATATAATACTGCACAAACCTGATTTCAAGTTATCATTAGAAGTAATTACTGAGTACCAATGGGATTTTTTTCAGTTGCAGTGGTGGCTCAGAATGGCTTGTATGAATATTGCAATTTCATCACATCAGAAAAGTTGGTGAAGCAGTTGAAGATGCTTTTTATGCTTCAACTGCAATTAAAAACATATCTAAATCAACAGCAAGGAATTTCTTTTGAGAAAATATTCTGAACTCAAGGTCCAATTGCTAGCCTTTTCCAGACATTTTAATTGCGTCTCACTGTCTTTATCAGCGTATGGAGTTGAGAGATCTGGAAAAAGTAGGCAGATGCACTTTTTTATTAAATGGACAAAGTGGTTCTTTAAATAATATTGTTTGTCAAATTGCTCTTTTCAAGGTCAAGAATAAACCTCAAGGCTTGGACATACTTTCTGTCAACAACAACCCACGGGCGGTTCTATTCATAGTGCAATTGAGGGTCTGTCTCAGCCCCCAGCAGTAAATGGGAAGGCTGGGAGATGAACTTAGTGGCCTCCTACTGCCTACGTCAAGGGAAACTGAAACTTAAATAACTGCAGTGTTTTGGACTGGACTGGAGTGGAACAAGAGATTAGAGCATGCACAATTGGTGAACCTGTTATGTGTACAGTTCACATTGTCATAAATAATGGACTGCACGCAAAGGTTTTTATGTGTGACATTTATGACAGTGCTTATACTGCCAACTAAGGGCAGTATAAGCACTGAGTGCTTCACATGAACATAGACAGAATGAACATAAAACAGACCTGATTCAACCTGGACAGGTACATTTTGAGCTTTCATTAAAAATATATAGCGAGCTAGCTTATTATTAGCTTATATAGTATTTTGTTCCATAGCCAATAAAAAAGCAGCAGTGTTCTTGAAGGCAAACAAGGAAAGTTGACAAAGAGGAGGACCTTAAAATCAATTCTAAATGTAACAGGAAGTCAGTTCAGAGCAGCCAAAGCAGGCCTGATGTGCTCTCTCCTCTTGGCCCTGGTTAATAGTCAAGCTGCAGAGTTCTGAATGAGCTGAAGTCTCTCAGTGGTGTTTTTTGGGAGGCCAGTTAAAAGTGCGTTACAGAAGTCGAGTCGCCTTGAAATAAAGGCATGAATCAATTTCTCAGCATCTTTTTCATTTAGAAATGGTCGTACCTTAGCTATGTTTCTGAGGAGGAAAAATTATGTTTTCATCACCTTGTTAATGTGAGACTCAAAGCTTAGATTTGAATCTAGGATCACACCAAGACTTGTCACCTCAGATTGAATCCAGGGAGTCAAATTTTCCAGATTATTAAGCAGCATTTCTCTTTTTGTTTTAGGGCCGACAAGCAGGATTTTGATTTGTCTTAATTTAACTATAAGAAATTATTGCTCATCCATTTATTCATTGCCAAAAGACGGGTAGTAAAGGAGTTTATTGCTACAGCATTGTTTGGTTCAGCAGAGATGTACAGTTGTTTATCATCCGTGTAACTATGGAAACAAACATTGTGGTCTCTAATGATGTCACCAAGCGGCAGCATGTGAAGTGAGAATAATAATGGACCAAGGCAGCTCCCTTGTGCATCCCCAATACAGAGGTCATATTTCTCAGACACATGATCTCCAAGAACGACGTAAAACTTCTTCCCTTTAATGTTAGCTTTGAACCAGTTCAACACACAGCCAGAGAGACCAACTAACTTTTCAGGATGGACGAACCATATCAAACTCTCCCATGATGCATGGACACTGAATCTTTATTTGGCTTTCATTGTTCAAAATAGAGATAATTGTTGTTTTCCAAACCCCTCTTAAAACCCCTCCCATTTAACCACCTGAGGGCAGAGGAAGTACAAAACAATGATGATTGAAAGTACTCTGAGTAGGATTCAGTAGCATCCAGCAGTGAGACTACAGAATTTTAACTTCTCCCATGTGCCGAGCGTGCTGGAGAACAACAGTGGCTGTCACGAAAGTGCAAAAATGCAAATGGCCCTTTCTAGAGCCAGTGTTTGATTTGTCTGTTGTGGGCTACTGCAGAGGAAAATGACAGACTCTGTGGAAGAGGACCTGCTCTATGTAGATATAAATGAGCACGGAAAGAAAGTCCGAGAGGGCGGGATGGAGGGGTGGTGGACGGGTCCAATAAACACCGACTTTAACCCGAGAGGTGTGTTTGCGTCATGCAAGATTCTAAAGGCAAACCCTGTTATTTTTTCCTAAACCTAACCACTTCCTTTTGTTGTCTAAACCCAACCATTTGTGCTTGTTGGGGAAGGAAAAAACAGTCAATTTGCAGTGTTGTATCGACATAGTGCTTTTATTTTGAAAGAGACTGTATGTAAATGTTACATTTCCTGTGAAAACAGAAGTGTAACTTGAAAGAGGAGAACTCGACACGGTGTCCCAGAACGACAAACAACCAGTGCACCCAGGGTACCTTGCACGTCGTACGTGGACGTGGAAAGTCCATGACCGAAACATCAATATGTGACGAAGTCGAAGTGAAATGTGTTGTATGAACGGCTCATTCTAAGATAATGAAAACACAAGGATTCTAATTTTCAGATGATTATGCATTGATAAAAACATAGTTATGAGTATTATGCACCATTGCTGCCAATAGATGCTCCTAAATGCTACACACTGGACCTTGTAAATTTAAGAGCTAAAGTGTTTGCAAATAACTGCCTACTTGCATTTATTTCAAGATGTGTCTGGCCACCTGAGAAATGCCCAGTATTTACTCTATTTTTGTTATTTTTTATTTTGTCTCCGCCAGCAGAAACCTGTATCTTAAGCTTGCTGAATATTTTACCAGCTAGTTGCCAATTTTGTCCACCTGCCATTTGGTGTTAGGCAGGTCGCTTAGAGTGGGCGTATCAGAACGTATTTGCTGAAAACAGCTACCTGCTGGAAACAGTGTTAGAGAGGTCCAGCAGCGAGCAAAGCGCGCAGTAATCATGCTGTAACACCAAACCAGTTCTCTTTAAAAAGGCCCGACAGCATGGTAGAGGCATGATGAGTGTGTTTCAGCCACTGTTTGTTTTTTGTTAAATGTATTGATCACTTGAGCCTAAAATACTTGCTGTAATAAGGGAGAACAACTGCAATTGTTGTCCCTGAAATGTGTGCCCTGGACAGGACAATATCTGACTGACCCAGTACAATAACTTTTCAGATACAAACCATGGATAGGAATATTAAATATCCTCGTCTCCAGAGCTGTCCTTTCCATCTGCATTCTGCTTTATTTGAACTTCATTTAGGCTTCTGCATTTTTCAACTTTCTTTGATAAGATTGTGGAATCCAATATTCTTATTCAAGCCTGTCGTGTGTTTGTATTGGCACGCTGCGAGGACTGGAAGGAGCCCGCACAAAATTAATTTATGTGATCCTATGTAAACATCAACATGCAAAGGTTTTCTTTTAAGCCACTTGTGCATGCAGGAAAGCTGCCTGTTGAGCGACTGAAGGGAGGGAACGACTGTAGAATACAAACAAAGCAAAGCCCCCATATTTTAAAACCATCATTTTCTGGAAACTGAAAAAACCTTATGCTACGGGAATACTTTCTGTATTGTAGCATCTGTCCTCCAGCCCTTTTGTTTGTTTATGATTAGAAAGGTTAAATAAAGTTTTTATACAAGAGAATAAAGCCAAAACAAAGCCTCTTGCATCAGAGCTGGAGCTGTTTCTAGGATTTGAGATCAGTGAGGGCTTAGCCCAGACCTCTGCAGGGGGTTTGAAGGGATCCATCCCGGGGAATGTTTTTTTCACAACAACCTTTATTTGGATGTATTTTTATGCACTCTGGCACCTTATTTAAATTCAAAGTACATGTCTTAATTATTGAAAAGTTTTTCTTTCTTTCCAGATTAACTATAAATGGTATGATTAAAAATATTAGTAGTTGTTTTGTTGTGTTAGTGTTGAATGTATTTATTTTAACATTGTTGGAATGTAACTAAATCCATTACAGTTTTGAGGTACTTTACTTAAGTATTTGCATTTTATGCTACTTTTTCTTTTCTTTTTTACATTTTCATGATTTTATTTACGACAAACCTTGCAGGTATATATTAACCAATAACTGCTGTCAATATCACAACACAGATATCAAGGCAATGACAGACAGTTAAGGGAGCATACCAGAGCATAATAACTAAAAAATGGAAACAAAAACAGTCTGACCTTCAGCTCTACTGTTGTGACAAAGAAAGTAACAGACATAAAGAGTTACTTTGAAGATTTGTATTATTAATACAAAATATAATCAACTAATAAATAATGATGTATTGCTATATAGTAAAGTACCTGCAGTATAAGTACCTAAAATAAGCTCAGCCTTTACCACTTTCAACAATAAAATAATAAACATATCAATGCGTCAATAGATACAATCCAATTATATATACTCTGAAATAAAAAGTATAATATAATATAATCAGCGAATGAATAATTATGTATTGCTATATTTTTAATTATCCAGCAGTATATAAAGTAATTACAATGAGCCAAGACTTTACAAACTGCAACAATAAAGTGATGAACTCATTAATGCGTCAATAGTTACAATCCAGTAATATGTATTCGACTGAAATGGGCCATTCTGCGTAATGATTACTTTTTGCTTTCGATTAGTATTTTGAATGCAGGGTTTTACTTGTCACAAATTATTTCTACACTGTAGTATTGCTACTTGTCCTTTAAGGTCCAGGGTGTAGGATTTGGGGGAATATATTTGCAAAAATGGACATAATAATTAGATTTTCTTTAGTTTTTAACACCTGACAACAAGAATCTTTGTGTTTCGGTACCTTATGAGCTGTTTATATCTGCATAGGGAGCAGATCGCCATATTGCACCTCCATGTTTTTACAGTGGCCCACAACAGACAAACCAAACACTGGCTCTAGATGGGGCCATTCATGTTTGGGTTTTTTTTCTTTGTGTGTGTGTGTGTGTGTGTGTGTGTGTGTGTGTGTGTGTGTGTGTGTGTGTGTGTGTGTGTGTGTGTGTGTGTGTGTGTGTGTGTGTGTGTGTGTTGGCCACCATTAGCAAACCCCTCTGTGACAAGAGTGTCGGAAAAACACAGATTTTTTTAATGCGAAACTGCTCAGTTCAGTGTTTTTTCTGGTTTTAATCACCTGGAACATTTCTTTTAGAGATTCAGAGACCGGATGATTCAGCTTCCAGTAAAAACCTCCTGAACAATGAACACTAAGGGAATTGTATGTTAATATCGCTGCATTGGAATATTAATTGGGTTTTCTTTCACTTATATGTGGCTTTAAGAATGTTTTATTTTTCCACACTGAATTTTTACCTGCTTTAGTAAAATAAACAGGCTGTTTACTGTTTTCGTTGGGAGCCAAACTATAATGTTGATAATGCAATGTGGGATTTTTGTACCTACAATCATAATGAAGAGAAACGCAGCCTACTTCATGTTAAAAATCATTTCACACTGACTTTCTCTTACTCTTGCATTTTGAAAAAATCCTGAAAGACTGAGTTGTTTTTGTCTGACGTTTCTCCTCTACTCTTCCTGTGTCACTCAGCCCTGACCATCAGACCCCCTTGCAGCCCCCCCTCTCACCCACACACACACACACACACACACACAGTTTAGACACTTGCATTTATTTTTGACAGGCTGTTATGTTGCAAAGACTACCGCACGTTCACACATATTACGTTTTTTGTCAAGCTTCACGGACTTACTGGTGTGTTCTCCCTCCGTCTCTCTCCCTCTCTTTCTCCCTCGTCTCACACTCACATTTTTTTTTTATCCATTTGGAGCTATAGCCCCCAATGCCCTGACCTAACGACGCCGCAGGCTGTAGCAATCTCAATATTGTATTTACACACCTCGCCAGGGTGTATTAATCTTCATATTCACATGTATATTAGCGGAGTACACTTGTCTGTAACAATGCCGAATCATAATGTCCCTGTAATCCCCCATTTACCAGAAATACATCAGTCAATTATAAAGTTGTCCTCTATTCCAGCTGAGTTGCAGTTCCAGGGAGTGAGCACAATGTTAATTGGGATTTGTAGTTCAGACAGCATTTGAGCGCATTTGATTGGATTGGTCAGCATGTGGCTCACGTACTGGTATGTGGCATTATATCTGCCTTTTGTGAGTGATGAACTGATGTAAGTGGTAACTGCTGTTAACCAAGCGTGTGCTGACAAATGAGTCACTAGCATGAGAGACCAGAAACACTTTGCTGTACGGTGCCATACTGAGAAGGATATTGACTGTGAGAGGAGTGTGAATTCTCTTTCTCACGGCTGTCTGATGACATAATGGGCACACAGAGATTGTCATGCCAAAGGCCATCTCTAAATCGAATGTAAGCTCCTGTGTGCGACACAGGGACGGTACTCCAGCCCCGCCACTTGTAGCGGCCTGCAATTAACAACAAACAAAGCCACACTCTCACAATTATCACATAAAAGGCTAAATTATTATTAGCATAAAGGAAATTGTTTTGTCCCAACAGTCAGTTCACATTTATGTATATTTACTGTCACAATAAGCCTTCCTCAGACAATAGACCATTTTTCCGAAATGAATTAATAATAGAATACTTTTTGTTTAAGTGTGCATTTACACTCCAAACTAAATTGAATTTTCAAGTGAAGTCATTAGTCCTTTTTAGATAGGAATTGTTCAAATTTGCAGGAAAGCCCAATCAGTCTTCGCTCAGCATTGGCAGTATAAAAACAAAATCAGGGAGTGCAGCAAAATGCCATCTACCTACTTTTGTTTATACAGAATGTGCCTTTTTCAGGGCAATGGGGCGCGTGAGCAAGTAACAAAACGTGTAGCTCAGTGTGTGACGTAAACAGTGACGTGGGAGGGACGCCGCGGCTAATCTGGCGGCAGTTATCAGGAGGCGATTCCCTAGTAAATCGGCCCATCATCTGACGATTAATGGCCTCTTCGTTTGCAAGGGCAAGGAGGGCGCGCAATTCCATGTCTCCCCAGTTGCTCATCTTTACAGTGTCTGTCAGGTTTGCGTTTCCCTCTTGCTACTAGCTGCTCGCTAATTCCTGCTCTCAGCTGTTTCCTGTTTTTCCACCGCCATTGGCTCGCACATGCGGTGTCATCAACAGCTCCTCCCACAAGTCATCAACAGCCCATCCCGTTGCGGAAGGCTGCCTTGGTCTGTTTGAATTTAAAAGGTTCCACCAACATGACTACCCTACGAGGCGGAAAATTGGGCGCCTCGTATCAACTCGCCAATCCGGCTCTGTGTGTCTAAACGCTCACAGCTGGCCATCATGCGCGGAAAATCTGGCAGTGCAAAAGGGGCTATAGTATCTAAACGCCAGATTTACAATCACAATCTGTTCCTTATTCATTCATTATCTACTGCCTATCCCAGCTGACACTTGGCGAGAGGCTATCGTCAGACTATCCCAGGGCTGGTACAAAGACACAGACAACCATTAACACTCAAAAGCATGCGTACATTCTTTTTTCCTAAACCTAACCAGGTGCTTTTGTTGCCTCAACCCAACTACGCACATCAGTTGTTAGAGGAAAGAAAATATCAATATGCGTTGTTGTACCGGCGTTGTGTATTTATTTTGAAAGAAACAGTATGTAAACGGTAAATTTCCTGGTAAATTGGAAGCATATTTGAAGGAAGACAATGCATGTGTCAGGCATAAGTAAATATGGTGTCCCAGAGCGTCAACAACCAATGCACCCAGGGTACTTTTCACATCGTATCTGGACATGGAAAGTCTGTGACCAAACGTCGATGTTGACGAGGTCGGAGTGAGAACGTGTTCCCCATCACCACATAAACTTGATTCTAATGGACACTGAAAAGTGATGTACAGTACATGTCTGGGACATGCTTGTTGTTGCCATGGTTGGTGGCTTATAGTAATCGTTGGCAATCTGTCATTGAAAATGTGTGTTTTCACTATTAAATTATTAGCAGAAGGCTAATGCAAGGTTAACAGCAGGTATTTGCAATAATATAACAACAACAAACGCTGTGTCCCTGACATGTGCATCACTTTAAATGTCCTCTGAAAACAGTTTGTGTTGTGTTCTTGTAGCACTTTCTTTGCTTGGGTATCGTGAAATTGATATTTTTGTGTTGTTTAGCCGGTGAAAATATAATAAATATAAAAATCTAAATTCTGCATGTGTCGTCAAATTGGTGGGGATGTTTCTTCATTTGCATGTGTTGAGCTCTGAGGGCTACCATAGAAACCTCATTAAAAAGGGACTCCTCTTTCAAACAGTTAATTGTTCTACTGCATCAGTAGACAAATTAAAACATGGAGAACAGCATGAAAATGTTAAGTAGAAAACAAAAAACAAAATATGCAATATATCACTACGTAAATATTAAGTGTATTAAGATCCTTTTGCACATGTACATAGTGGACATGGCAAATGTTTTTAGCACTGTAGTGTGCACAGGCTGGTTGGCTAGACTCTTTTGCACACTTTAATCTACCTCTTAATACACTAGCACCGACATTATCTCTGTCATCAGTGCCATGTTATTGGCGGTTGGCCACAGATTTTCTTTTAACACCATACATTAGTTTTAGTAAAGCTGTTTAGTTTTTATTTTAAAGATCTTGGAAGCACCTTCACTGGCAGAGATATCATGGAGAAAAATGCTTGGAGCTAATGATATTAAATGGTTCATTTATCTGCTCTGGCTTGAAAGTTATTTTATTTAGTTGGCAAAACTGACAGTGCTCATTAAGATCATTCTCATGATATAACTTCATAACAACATTATTATTATTTCTAGTCTTTATGTCAACTGTTACTGTTGTGTATAAAATGAAAGTTGTTAAAAACATAACATCTTAGGTTGTACATAGCCCCAGCAACCTTCACCATTACAGTGTATCCTCATAGTACAAGTGTTTGCATGCTGTGTTATGAATTAGTGTCATATGAATGGCATTGCATACTTTTGATTTGGTTTAGGAAAAGAAATATGGTGATGACGTACCTTAAAATAACTCAAAGTTCACTTGGTTTCACACAGTCTCAAACTCGGTCTAATACTACTTCCTTCCTTACTTCTGTCAGTGCATTAGTCACATGATCAGAGTCCTACCAATTACATGGGTTATACACAAATTACTGTCTCATGCTTATGTAGGTTATGTACAAATTGTGACGCATTCTTTTTCGTAGGTAAACATGCAAGCTGTACATAAGAACAGTCTGACCATTAAAGTAGGGCAGCCTGTCGGTGCTTCTCAAAGTCAAGAATGCTTCTTTGTTAGGGTTGGTCCTTCCAAGTCGGGTCCTACAGAGGCTAGGTAGGTAAGACTCCTTCCTTTCATTTGGTGAACCCAGGTGGCCCAGGTGTGTGTCAATGAAGAGGCCTTGCTTTCAATTCCAGCAAATAGCGCACAAAGACTTGTGGGTACTTCATGGCCTGTGAAGATACACACATGCATCCTTGAAAGTTCTCTGGAGGAAGGACTTTGTCCCCGCTAGAATTCAAATGATCCTTGACATTGGAACAGTCCTTCGATTGGATTCGATGACGTAACCTCCTTGAAATTGAGCCGTTTCAGGATCCTTCCTTGACTTTGCGTTGTGTGATGCCTGGAAGGAAAATCCCAGGGCAAGTGGGCAAATCACTCGCCTTTGAATGCATCGTTCTCACTGAAGTTGACTCAGATGTGTGTATCAATATAACTGGATAAAGTCCTCTCTTCTCCAGTCTTGGCTTTGGTTGCAGGACAGTGAGAGAACAATGATCAGAGAAACTTTAGTAAGAGAATCAACCCGAAACAATAAAAGTCCCTAATGGAAATTACGCCCTTGGGTGAGACAAACAATAAAAGATGCTGACCGGGCCTTTTGTCTGTTATGAGCTGACTGCTAAACATCTATATGTTGTACCTTAGTCAATATGCATCTTTAACTAGGGTTACACCAGGGGCAAGTGTTTGCCAGCCCCAGTATTGGTTATAGACTTTACTCATGAGCGCACACATGCATGCAGTATCACATCCACACATGCACTGGCGCGTCTCTCCAAACTCTCTGCTTTACTCACTCTCCTAATGATGAGAGCGCCTGTGTGTCTTGAGGTCCAGTGATTCAATTATGTTTGCATCTGATATTATCTGGGGATTTCTTTGTGATTTTTGTTCTGGAGACTGTGCCAGAATTTGGCAAAAAATGTTGGACCTCTAAGAAAAGAAAGGAGCTCATGGGAAATTAGTGCTTTCAAGGCTTGATTGAGCATAGGCAGAGAGAATGAAGAGCGAAACAAACAGCAGAAATGTGAATGATGAGGCACACACAAAGCAACTCCACTTACACAGAGGAAAAACACACACACACATTTGCTGCAAGATGTATCATACTGATTATATCATCAAGCCTAACAGATAGAAATTATTTTTTGAGATATAACATCATCAGTGGAAAACTGAGTGTGGATGACACGTTTTTAACATGGTAATCTGCCGTTGTAATAATACACTTTATCTTTCAGATATGGTAATCAGTCTTGATTGACTTGTCTCTCTGTTCTCTGTCTTTTCAATGCTGCCGACAACTCCGCAGTTAAGTGCTGAAATAAAACACAAAGTGGAGCTCCACCAACCTGCTAACTCTGTCCCAAATCTCCCCTCTGTCATCTTCAGATCATGCTGCTGACTGATCCAGAGATAGAGAGCAGCCTGCTGATCAGCTCTGATGAAGGAGCTACCTACCAGAAGTACCGGCTGAACTTCTACATCCTCAGCCTGCTCTTCCACCCTGAGCAGGAGGACTGGATTTTGGCCTACAGCCACGACCAAAAGGTTAGTGAACGGGCACGGTGAGTTTAGCGGTCGGTTGTTCAAAGGTATCAAAAGAAACTGAGTGTTAAGCCAGATAAGAAACAACAGTCTGGGGATGCAATGCCTCAGAGCGAGTTGGATAAATGTGAGATCCTGTTACACAAGAGTTTGGCTCAAAGCACAGTCAGAGTTCATGAAGTTCATTTGGGAGTGAGGTGGATACACATGGATTGTATAATCCAGGTAGTTCCAGATTCACTCTTACAGAGAGCCATTTTCACCAGGTAGAGAGGAAAGAAGAAAAGATGAAAAGACTTTTCTTTTTTTTTACGTCAAAATCTTACTAAAGATTTGAGATCAAACATTATAATGTTCTCATTTCAAGTCAAAATGACCCAATTTTTACCGCTGTAAAGTCAAAAAAATTATGAGATTCTTATTTAAACATAGAAAGTCAAAATATGATTTTTAAAGTTTTACTATACGAGATTGTTGGTCACTGTTTGTAAACATGCTCGCTAGCGTAAGTGAAAGTAAAAGCCAACCCATGATTCACTCTCATTTGGCATTTTGCCTCACTATATTTGCATTTTTATTGGCACCGGGTCGCTTTGGATGCCTGCTGTTTATGGTCTGACACCTTTTTATATAGCTCCGACCTCACCAGAGCACTGTGGGGGTACACGCCCATAAATGTCCCAAATACAGAAACAAAGAATAAAATCAGAAAATACAGGCAGAGGGCAGAGTCCCTGCAGAAAAACACACCGCCACACACTTCTAGTGAGTCATGATTGATGATTGAGAGGAATTATTTCTGTGTGAGTCCCTGCATTGTTTTTAGAAAACTCCTGCATAGTATATTATAAAATCAAAAGTTGAATAAAATCAGGACACTGTAAGTTTGTGTTATTACTCTGATAATGAAAATTACTATGACCAAAATAAGATCCTCTAACCCATAATTTAACTTCAGTACCCGATATCTGAGTAACAAAATTAATATGTTAAAGCATATTTCTGACCTCAAAAGAATATTAATATAAAAAAAATATCAAACTAGACTAAAATAATATGATTTTAAAAAATAATCTAAGGTGTTAGGCAAAATTTGACGATAACACTTAACTTGAAGGTATCTACATATGGGTGACATGACACTGTCATAACTATGACATGACACTGTCATGAATATGTCATAATCATTATGTACATGTCATAAACTTTTATGACTGCTGTCATTAATTGTCACTTGTTTTTTGTAATGACAAGTTGACATTGTTTGGGTCGTCTTGATTATGACAAGTTGACATTAATTAAAGTGACATTACCAGTCATAAACACAAAAAGAGGTGCATTTCTTGTTAATGTCAAGTTGTCATAATAAGGACATAAGTTGTCATGACAAAGACAACTTCTGGTAATGTCACTTTAATTAATGGCAAGTTGTCATAATTTCAGATAACACAAATAATGTCAACTTATCATTACAATAACCGAATGACAATTAATGACAGCAGTCATAAATGTTTATGGCATATACATAATGTTTATGACAGGTACAGAACGTACATAGTTATGACAATGTCATGTCACTCATATAGATACCTTCAAGTTAAGTGTTGCCATTTTGACTCAATTTCTCATAATTTTATAAGTCAAAATTTTAAATTATTCTCAAAATTTTTGAATTGTTCACCAAATCTTGTCTGAAAATTAAAATTGAAAATCACCAATTAAAAAAGATTGTCAATTCTGTATTTTTTTTGCCAAAGGCACTGTGCAGTTGCTTTTGTTTAAACATCTAACATTTAAGAGTTTTAAATTATTTTGTAAAACGAATAAAAAATCTTGAAAAAAGTCAGTCACTGCTGTATTACTGCTCAGTCAAATGTCTGACCATAAACTACACCATCACAATTACCCTTGTAGAGCTCAGAGACACCGTGCAAATGGTTTTCGAATAAATAATCATCTAAGGAGGCAAAGTGCAGGTTATGCAAAAATAATTATATCTGTAAACTACCAAGAGATAGAGAGAGGGATAGTGGGAGAAAAGAGAGGTCAAATTTATAGACATTAAAATACCCGTTTGAATTAATAAAAGGCTTTTCTTGCAGCTCAGCCCATTTGGGTCTAATGTTTCAGTTGTGATGAATAATGAAGGCATTCTCCTTTGCTAAGGACGTGTGTGTGTATGTGTGTGAGTGTGAGCGTGCCTTCTGCGTCAGCTTTCCCTGCTTGACGAAACATCAAACTCATGGTGCAGCGAGTATAATCCCTAAACACAAACACACATATACACCTTTACAACAAAGTACTGCTAAAATGCTGTGTGATGCCAAGACCCACAAACACCATCACATTCTGAATTCATATTCAAGTTGTGTTTAAAGCCATTTTTTCACTGTATTTTACCTGTTTAAGAATCCAGCAGTGCCTCCACTTACTGGCTATAGATGCCTCAGACTGAATGCAGTGCATGAATAAATGTAAATAAGAGTCTAGGCTTTGAAACCACTCTAAAATGATAATCATGAACCAATGATCCGCTGGAGTTTATGGGTTTAAAGCATCAGAAGTTATCACAGTTATCTCCACTTTATGTGTTAAAAGAATTATGTATAAAGGAATCTTGACTTTTGAATTAATATTGCTGGCAAAAAAGTGAATGAAAAATCTTTTGTACCTGTTCTTTTGCGAGCTCGGTAAGTACAGCGTCTATTCTGGTTTGTACTGCACTCAGGAAATAGTCATATGCCTGCCCTCTCAGTGCGAAACTAACAAATATAAAAGTGAGAATGGAGTGTACGTACTCGGAATGATTTCTATTTTTCCTCTTATTGTTTGTAAGTGGTGTATTTTAGAGTACTGCATATTTCACACAACATTCAAAGTCTATACTCAGGTCAACTCCTTGACCAACGCCATACACATCAAAGAAAGGAGTTGCTTTCGTCTCTCTCCATCATATTTCAATGAACCTTACATATAACTGTATTCAGGTTATATCAAAGGAGTTACAGAGAAATAGCAATAGTTGAAGTTGACATTTGTTTTTGTAAAGTCACACCTGAGTAATGAAATAGTGGAATTGCCCTTTTTTGTAGTAGCATTGTTGGAGGGAGCCTTATAACAATACTTTTATTGCCAACAGCTGGTCCTACTTGTTGTGCAAATGACAAATACAGACTTGAAACGTTCTAAAATCTAGGGCTGTAGTCTTATTATATCCTGGTCCTGGCTCCATATGAGCAGAGGAAATCTCTGCTCATCGCTAGGCTGATGTTACAATGTAAAATGCCATAGGCTGGCGCTAATAACGTTAGCATGTTGTATTTGCTTGGAAAACGTGTTTTGTATAAGACCGTTGTTTTGTCGGTGAACCTTGTGAGTTGTAATGGAGCCAAATTATGTGCCGTTACCTTTGTTTAATGTTGCTGTTGTCCCTGGTTTTATATGAGAAGAGGAAAAGGTCGCTAGATGCTAGGCTAATTTATACAATGTAAAATGCCATAGACTTGTGCTTATGATGTTAGCATGTTGCATTGGAAGGGGAAATGTGTCCAGATAAAGACAAGTGTTTGTCTGTCAGTTCTGCGATTTATAGTGAAGCCAATTTGCAACCGCAGAAGTAAAATAACGTGCAGATTTATTTATTTATTTTTTTATTTTTCAATTAGTTGAAGATAATGTGCAACCAAGATTTTCTTTCGTTAACTACAGCCCCACTAAAATCACAATCACACTTAGTGTCACTATAGGTTTGCATCAGTTCTGCTTTGACTTTCTGTTGATCTGCTCTTCACAAAATGGCAGCAGGTGGCCCAGGTGTAAGCATTATAGATGTATAATAACAATAATACGGGACCCCAAGATGGCACCGATCAGTCCAATGAGTAGTTGTGTCTTTACTACTTTTTGCCTTCATATATCCAGTCTCTAAAAAAAGATAGACTTATCTTCATGTGCCAGATTTTCCAACATACATGCAACATGACACATTGGCTGAACCCACCCGCTTCAACTTGCATTTGAGTTAAAGACCGAAATTAACCTCTCTTCAAAGTTGTTAAAACAATCATAAAGTTTTTTCTCACACTGTCAAGTAACACAATGTTCAATCCAGCAGTATTAAAGGAAGATAGTGGCACTTGATGCCCCGAGTTCAATATCTTTGGCAGCCTTTCCTAGGATCTGGCAAGGATTGGCTAACTCTCTCCAGCAACAATGGCCTTAAGCTAACCTCACCACCTACACATGAGCCTGACACTGCTGGAGCATGCTGGGGGTGGTGCATAGCCTGTGGGTACCTGAGCTGGCTAAATTCAGGGCAACCCCTTTGAGAATCGTTAAAATATCCAAACTTGTATGTTTAATAAGTAATTACATTCATATATTCTACATACCTATAATAGCCTAATACATGGAATTGATGGTATTTTTCAGATTTTCATTGTAACTTTATTCTATATTATATTCATATTTTGCTGATTTTTGCAACTTGTTTTATTTTTTATTTCTTTTTCCTCTTCTTATGTTTATGTTATGCACCAATGCACCAAAGCAAATTCCTTGTATGTAAAAACCTATATGTCAATAAACCAGAATCTGATTCGGATTTTGTACAGAATATCATGCCATTAGCACTAACTATACCGTTGAGTGTGTAGAATACAGTAATACATTTATACATTTACAGTTACCATATTAACACAGAGCTGCTTTTCCATCCAGCTAATCATCTCATTGCTTAAATATATGTTGTGATCACCAAGGCCTAGATCAGAGGGAGTACTTCTTTTGATGATTTTGTGTTGCTGAGTGCCTCGAGCCCTGCCTCAATCCGAAGTCATCGAAATCTGGCGCTTGGGCAGTGACTTGCTTTTACAGTTTAATGGCGCCTGGTGGCATAAGGGGGTAACGCAGTTGGACAAGGATGAAAGTAAAGGCGGCGAAAGTCCAGCTGGGGCAGGAGGGAGGGGTGGTGGATGGGTCCAACACACACCGACTTTCACCCGAGAGAGCGGTGTTTGTGTCCTGTAAGATTCCAAAGCCAAACCTTGTTCTTTTTTCCGAAACCTAACTACATGTTTTTGTTGCCTAGACCCAACCATATATTTTTGTTGTTGAAGGAAAAAAAAAAGTTAAGTCACGGTGTTGTACCGCGGTAGTGCCTTTATTTTGAAAGAGACTGTATATAAATGTTGTATTTCCTGTGAAAACGGAAGTGTATTTTGAAAGAAGACAATGCTTGTAACAGGCAGAACATGATGTCCCAGAACATCAACAACCAACGCACCCAGGGTCGTGGAAAGTTCCTGACCAAAAGTCAATATGTGATGAGGTCGGAGACAGAAAGTGTTGGTGCCTCACATTTTTCTGCTCTAGGCGCCTTGCATTTTTGCAGGAGTGCCCTGAACACCTGGAGTTGAAAAAACTTTAACTCCATTGTCCAATCAGACGAATTGAGAGGTGGGCGTTCTTTCGGGGCAATGACAACAAGTGTTAGCGTACAGTGTTAAGCTAACATTAGCCCACTTTCATTATCATAAGCTGCAAAAAAAACTGTCCCTGGCTCATCTTTTCTTCAACAGTTTTATTATTTCTTTTTTTTAGATTTAATACACATTCAACAAAGGAGAATTAGATAAGAAAAGCACAAGAATAGAAAATAAACAAGCAAAAGAAACCTTACATTACAAACTTACATATCCAACATATATTTGATCTCACACTTCCATTGTATACAAGCCTTTTAAACTTTTTAAACTGGGGGCTACTGTTTTTAAAGTTTACAGCCAGTGTCCCAGTGGTCTTCCAGCCCCTTATTGAAAGTCTCTTTACAGATAGGCTGCCCATTCCATGTTTGGTTAGTCCAGGTATTCCTTCAGCCAAGAGTCCCTTGTGAAGCAGGCTGCCTTACACTCCTTCCAGTTTGCAAGAATTAGTCTCTTAGTAGATAAGCAACCCAGTGTCCATAGGCGCTTGACAGTTACTCTCTGACATTACTGTCCAACTTCAGGTCCAGCAAACATACTTTGGGGCACACTGGAAACTGACTGACTCATCTTGAAATACGCGCTGAACAGACATCACTCAGGCTAAGCTCCTCGCCCAGCTGGTGATACTCCCTGCGCTTTGTACTCTTTCTGAGGCCTTGTCTACACATGTACACATTTTCATAAACTGACACTTCCCTCTGTGTTTTGGCCTCTCGTCCACATGCAAGCAGAGTTTAAGACGCTATCAAAAGTGTAGATTTTCCAAACGTCAATGACTATTTATCCTTGTGGACATTTATAATGGAGAATTTGAGAAAAGATGACTTGATCTCATCAATTTACACAAGCCCATTGCTGTTTTGTATAATCTGCTGCACCCAGGGTTTTTGCTCCACCTCAGCGTCTGCTGCCAGAAATGGCAGTTTTGGATCAGGACCGTTTGTCTCACTCTGAGTTAGGAAAATATGGCGCTCGTCAGTGACTTGCAGCGTCAGAAACCAACGAAAAAGGCATCCTTTAAAAATAAAAAAGTGGAGGACAGGTGATCTAATGGCTGCCTGGCAACAATTTAGAAGAAGACGCAGCAACCTCAGAAAGCGCTCTGTCGGATCAGGCCAGGCTTCAACAAAAAAGGCAGTTCGGTGCGACGTGCTCTGTCTGATCAGGGCCTCATGGGGGACACAGCACAAGGTTGGGAACCGGTAGAGTAACTGTAGGACGTTATATGTTTTGCACATTTTTTGGCCATTGTGAAAGTTTCAGGGAAACAGACTGTGCTTCTCTAACTACTCATGCTGTGTGTTCACTTCCTATATGTCAGGTGCCGACTCACTCATCCACCAGCCCCCTCACTCGTGCCTGAACTGGCGCGCATCATCTCCACCCCAAAACTGCTTCTCTTTCAATTTCCTCGCCTCCTTTTGGCAGTGCTGCTGCATTTGTTGATTGAGAGACCTTTGGAGGTTGTAAAGGCTGCGTCGACCCCGCCACCCCCCCTCCCTCACCTCCCCCCCGTCTCCCGCTCTCTGCCTCTTCACTGTCACTTGCTTGGCTACATACTAACTTGCTGCGGGAGGATAATTAGTCAAAGTGATTTCCTGCACCCCTCCCCCTCCTCAGCCCTGCCCCCTTTTGCTTGCATCTGCTTAGCACAGCTTGGCATGGAAGTCATGGAAATGTCATCACCCGCGCCGTTTGTCTCTCCCTCTTTGACATGAGAATATACACACACCAGATGCAGTAGTCACAGTGAATATATCGTTTGCATATGCCAACTGTGGAGTGATCCGATGAGGGGACACAATGGAGATAAATATATGTGCTTCACATATGTCAGGGTGGCATTGAAGTCATGCCTCACTGCATTTTACTGCCATTCTTATAGCTGTAGGATCTTTTAGACATGTTAAAATACAGCAAAATATAAGGGCGCAAACAGGAATCAAAAGCATAACTCTCCTATTAGCAGAATAAAAGAGAATTATTGATTCGACAGCAGTGATAATCTGTAAGGGATTTAAGATGAAGAGACTGTGTTCTCATGGATGCCTACACTTCACCCTTCGGGATAGAGTAAATAAATGCAATTAGAAAATAAATTAATATAAACAGAGTCGTGTTTTCGTTATCCGCTAATAAATGATTGTTTACACATTATGCGTGGTTGCTCATGCTTAAAATGGAAAAAGTCCAGCTTGAAACGCTGAAATAAGTTTTATGCCTCATTAAATTCCAGCTGTGAGCTCCAGAGTAAACGGATTTGTCATTGTGCTTTGTCAGAGAATGCAGGTGTGTTTGGAGTCAAAAGGACTCCACTGGGTGTATCAGTGAGGTTGTTGATTTACTGAGCAACACAGCATACGTAGGCACAATGTAAACTTATAAATGTTTATTTGGGGTGCAAGGGGTTAAGACACTGACCATGACAGCAGTGACCGTGGTTCGTGGTGTCTGGGCGGAGATCATGGCTCTCATCCATCATCTCTTGTCATGTCTCTGCTGTCAGCTATCAAATAAATGTATACCCCACAAAAGTAAGACTGCAGTTTTTTTTAAAGAATATTGTTTAGGCATTGTCTGCTTTGTTGAGGTAATAACAGAGAAGGGGGGTGCAGAGAGGGTCACATGCAGCAAAGGAAACTTAAAGCTGCGTGGTAAGCCTCAATGTTATGTGCTCTAGCAGACGAGTTTTCATTGATTTAATTTGTTACTCCAGAACTTGAAGGGTCAGAACATTTAAATTATCATCTCTTTCCTCTTGTACGGCAGCCATGTGTTGCTCAAATTATAATAAATTACACCGAAAGCCACATTATTCAATTTCACTTTCCTTTTTTTTTTTCAAGTTTGGGGTCACTGCTTTATAACAAGCTAAAAACCACAGACACTTTACATATGATCACCTCATAAAGTGCAACATTAAAATTAATTTGGAGTCATGTTCTTGGCCAGTTACGTTTAATATGTATACAAAAGTCTAATATTCACCTCCTTTTTTTGCTCTGTTTTGGTCTTCACCAACTCCTGAGAAATTTAACTCCATATTTAGCTGCTAAATGCTCTACACTGTTCACCAGCTAGTCGCTGACTTTGTCAGTCTGCTGTTCAGTGCTATGCGGGTAACGCTGGTCAGCTGTGTGCTTCATCTGGAAACAGAAAAATTTAAAGAGGAAAAATTACAGGCCAGAAAACCAAAATTAAATGGCCTCAAAAGCTCTGTATCTGAGGGGAACCACAAGGTATGATGATCATTTTCTGCAGGTTTGTAACGACTAGCAACCCTTTTTATAATATACATAGCCATGTGATCCACTGTTTGTATGAAAATATTGATTAATGCAGCTTTAAAAAGCAAATAGTCTTCAGGAATTTTCAAATATGGTATGTCTGATTCGTACAGTTACCACTTATGATTAACTTTACAATAAGAACGTAATATGACAACGCCCAACCGTAATTTTATCTCTAAATCCAAGCTACTCAACTTTCCTGAATGTAATCTATGTGATTTGTGGTTAAGTACGTAATGTGAGATTATGTCCTGCATTATTTCTTTACCGTTACTTATATAGTTACAACATTTACTGTCACTATTAAAAACATCTGCTTCACCGGAAGTAACTGTAGGGCGACACCCGTTTCTGCCACAAGGTATTGGCTTTGTAATGTGACCGACTGGCGCTGTGATCCTGGTGTAGAAGAAAACAAGCAAAGTGGTAAAACATTTGACAGTCAAGATGGCTGCAGATACTCATTTAAAACAGTTTTCCTATTCTGTTTGCAGGTGAGCAAAGTGCACAAGTGCCTTAAACACTTATATTAAGTTTCTCCTTAAGTTGTGGTGCCATATTTTTATGTTTATTTTATTTTTATGTCCGGAAAAAAAGGCACCTAACTGTTGCTAGCCTCAGCTGCTAACAGGGGCATGTAGCGACCACCGTAGTTGTCGTGTGAGCCCTTGTACTTGAATTATTTATTGTGTGAATAGAAATTGCGCTCAGAGATTAAATATGAAGCGTCAGATAAAAGCAGCTACTACAAGCAGTTTTAAACATGTTGCATACAAGTATTATGTTCAGTAACTGTTATGTTGAGCAGCTAGTGTGGTACACAAACTGTGTAAACTGGCTGACATGAAAAAAGTTAATAGATTCAGTTTTCATGAGGTGTGTGACAAATAAGCATAGTGCTCAATGGCAGACATAATAGTGAGTAAATGACATAAGCAGCTAAAAATATGGAGTTTGTTAGTGTGTAGGCTGCATATAGGCCTATGGATATGTTTAGTATTCATTTAACTGTGAGACAGTAATACTTGTTTGCACTGTATTGTTTTTGGCTGTAATCCGGGCATCGCAGGAAGCGAGCTCAGTGGTAAAATATTTCCCAAGGTTGTCTTCATTATACAAGTGTAACATTGTTCTAAGATACTGACCTTTACTTTCCTAAATCTAACTTATGTAACTTAAAGTTAAGTGCGTAACATGATGATGCCCAACCATGGTTCTTTTACTAAATCTACCCAAAGCGGTAGGGGCTCTTTTTCGTTGGCCACTGATCTGTGAGATTTCACACAAACCCTTGTACAAGATAACTCTCTTTAGTAGACAGTAGTACCAATGAAAACTGTGAGACTGCTTCTGGGAAGACAAACTTATGCTTAATTTTTTATTTTATTTTTTGGAAATAATATTTTTCAGTGCTGTGAGCATCTCACATGAACTTTCAGTCACCTTAATTATATTGGAAATGATGTAGAAATCAAATCAAACCTATCTGCATGGCTAGAAACCACTAGTGAGAAATAATTGAATATATAATTTGATATTTTTTATCATTTTGTATAGAGCAACCCTTTATTATCGACTGAATTCGTAATCCTAGCTGAATAATTCAACTTAAATCAGCTGAAACAGGGACGTCTGAAATCTCACTGAGCCAATCATGGAAACAAATGGGTTTCTTGTTTTTATGGACACTTAGTTCCATTCCACAGAGATTTCACATGCATTCAACGCCCCTTTTCTGTGTCGCGTGGTAAAATCTCAGCGACCCAGGGATTTACTGACTTGTGAACAATGGCTTTATTGAGACCACCCACCACGCTTGGGCTCCTCTCCTCATCTGCCCTCCCATTCACAGGCTTGTTACAGCAAGGTACATTTCTCTAGTACAGGATTACTTATGCCCTGCACATCTTTCTTTAAGGTTCCATTCTTAGTTTGGTGGTCGGTGTGTGTGTGTGTGTGCGTGTGTGTGTGGCAATAATCTCTGTAAGGTTTCTGCAGTAATGGGTAGTTGTGTGGGAAGGCAGACAATGCTTCTATCCCTAAATGTCCTTAAGCCATGTTATTCCTCTGCAGTGCTTGAGTCTTATGTAAATTCAAATCTAATTTAGCGGATTCTAATAAAGAACTTGTACGCACAGTGTGTGTGTTTGTATGTGTGTTTAACGCTGTGTGAGAGTTCATCTCCCACTCGCCGTTACACTGCTGCTGTTAAAGGGATCACTGAGGTACTAAGTAAATCAAAGTGTAGAAACAAACCTAAAGAAACAACCTGTGCAAGTGCATCATTTCGAAGGCCACGCAGCATTTAATAGTGGGATGGCTTGTGTTGTACAAAATGGTGAAATTGATCTGCTGTTCAGATGGTATGTGAATGAATACTCAACTGGTGTCTGGTTGTGTTGCTACAGCTCTACAGCTCGGTGGAGTTTGGGAGAAGGTGGCAAGTGGTGCACGAGAGAGTGGCCCCCAATCGTTTCTACTGGTAAGTACAGAGATTTGGACATTGTTAAACAAGTTGTAAGCGATATGAAACTATGAACTAGGTGTGAAAGATTAAGATGTAGTTCAGTGTTACTTGTGGTAAACTTGACAGTACTCGATATTGTTCAAAATGAATCATGATGGTCCAAATAGCGTGATGCTAACTGATCACAGATTCATAGTTGCCCATCCATCCATTCATTCATCCATTTTCATTCTGCTTATATAGGGCTAGGTCGCGGGGGCAGTAGGCCAAGTAGGTCATGGTCATGGTCATGTTGCCATGTTGCCATGGATATTGCTGCCCATAAACTATGTTAATAATTACAAAGTGCTCGTTAAGATAGCTGGTTCATCTTAGCTAATGATACAGTCAGAAAACTGCCAATCACAAGCTTACCGGTCGAAATACTAGAGATTTGCCTTGTAACCTTTTATGGTAATACTACTTGTACTCATACTCATCGTCCTCCGCTTATCCGGGTCCGGGTCGTGGGGGCAGCAGCCTCAGCAAAGAAGCCCAGACAGTCCTCTCCACAGCCACTTCGGTCAGTGCTTCCAAGGGAACCCCAAGGCGTTTCCAGGCCAGCTGGGCGATGTAATCCCTCCAGCGTGTCCCGGGGCGGCCCCGAGGTCTCCTCCCAGTTGGACATGCCCGAAACACCTCCCATGCGAGGCATCCGGAAGGCATCCTTACCAGATGCCCGAACCACCTCAACCCAGATGTCCGAGCTCCTCAACCTATCTCTAAGGCTGAGCCCAGCCACCCTGCGGACGAAACTCATTTCAGCCGCTTGTACTCACGATCTCGTTCTTTCGGTCACTACCCAGAGCTCGTGACCATAGGTGAGAGTTGGAACGTAGATCGACCGGTAAATCGAGAGTTGTATCTGAACGTGGAGAGTCCATGACCAAACGTCAATATGGGACAGGGTTGCCACTTGGTCATTTCCACTTAACTAGTAGTAAGCCAGCTGATAATAAGTTCCTGCATGAAAATGATGAGATATAAACTGCCAATTTTTTATTAAGAAAGACTTCACCACTTTTTTTGGTCTTTTTGAAAAACAAAACATTTCACTCTTTACCTTTCCAAAACATCAAAGTGATACAGAATTCTGTTTCTTTTTTGAGGAAACCATCTTTGACTGTGCTTTTTTGTTTTGTACCAGCATGCAGAGAGCCAGACCAGACAACAGCCAAGAATTTCATTTTGCAGTTTGGCCACCTCGCAGAAATACTGTTTATTGGCTAGCAGACTGAATTTACAGGCGACAGTTGTCATGTCAATGGGTACAATAAACTTTCAGGAAGTTTTCAGCAAGTTTTCCTGCAGCTTTTGGAGAAGTTAATGAAAATAAATAATGATAAGTACTTATTCAAAGTGCTGTTACAATTTAAAGTTAATCAATCGTTCTGATTGATTTGAATGATCGGGTGAAGTCATTTCCACATGTATAACAAAGAAAACTGCTGAAAACTATTGAATGTGTACTTCCTTTTTGATACTGCATACAGTATATTTCATACAGTTCTAGACACACTGTACTGCTGTTAAAACAATACTTGCGTGACAACTAACTTTAGTAGAACTACTGTTGAAGTCAAAACTAAATGAGGAGCACTTTTGACTTTGTAAATGTCCCGGACAGATTACGTCATTGCCTCTCCACAAATTGAGGAGCAGATAAGCCAGAGAGGTTTTTAAGATTTTCATTATTCATGTGTCTGACATGCCTGATCTTCCTCTGTGGCAGACAGTTACATTATGTGACCGACAGTGTTCAGCTGTGCAGAGAGGCTTCAAAATCAGTTCTGGGTGCAATCTGCGTATTGCTATCCTTTGTGATGAAATAAAATATATGAAGACTGAAATAACCTAATGGTTCCTTTCAGCGATGCCTTTGAAGCCAAATTGGGATGTTAAGCATCTTGTTGCGCAGTCAGTGTTATACGGGTGTAGATTTCAGGGGGGATTAAAGGGACACATCCTCCTTGATATTAAGAACATATGCACTTGCACCCCCCAGTGAAACATGAAGGACAAAATTAAAGACATTTATGCCATAAATTGATGCAGATAAGGCACAGATCAGTGGATAAAAATTCACCAGAATGCAGGAATGAAGTGTTTGATGCTCAAAATTATCTGGCCGAGGACCCTCACACCCCGCCTTAATTTGTTTCCCCCAATTTGTTGAAACAAATCTTCCAGATGAAGACTTACCCAACTTTTAACTGTTACATTTACGTTACTGCTCCCTGCTCTGCTGTCTTTTCCCTCAGCTAAATGGTCTTGCCGTCATCAGGTCACAGGTGCTGTCCACCTGACTGGTATCTAGCTTGTCTGGCCTCTATACAGTAACTAACTGTAACAAAAAGCTTTCACCTCAACAAACTGTCAGGGTAGTAACAAGCTGGGCAGCCAGGAGTGAAGGGAGCCTGGAGGGCTGATACTGCAGAAGCTGTCAGAGTTCTATTTTTGGGACGCGCACTGTGCGGTAGGTGTGGTGGTAGCCCTGGTAATGAGGCTGCAGAGGGAGCTTATATCCGCTGTGCATGTGGCCGCCAAACATGTAAGGACAGAGACGCGTAAGCTCATTTGGTCATCCTGAGCGGCGCTCTGTCACACAGCGCAGGTCGGCGGTGTGAAGCGCAGACTTGAACAAGCAGCGCTCTGAATTCCACCGCATTCAGCTGTAATCAGTTTGCAAGCTTAGCTGGTGCAGCCGTGAAATGCTTTGCATATGACATTACAAATCTCTACAAAAACATCTGGAGCTGCCTGTACGTGATATCTTTGCTAGGCAACAGCTCCGGCTCCACCTGTTCTGACATCAAGTGTCCTCAGAGACCACACAGCTGTCCAAACTACTGTCATGCATACACAGAGACACTACAGTAGGCCGGCAACTTCCAGCCTGAGCTCTGCCTCCCGTCACTTAGCGGTGAAGATATACTCGTTTAAACAAACCGTATAGCTCCGCTAACTCGGAGAGGTATTGTTTGCCTGCCTCGCACTGTTCGTGGGTACCTGAATGGATTATTCAGTGAAAATGGAAATGTGGTTTGGATAAGTAGGCCATCCTATTCACAGCTGTGTTTCATCTGGGAAATCACCAATACTACCAATAAGTACCATGATTGGAAGCTGTGGTGGTCTCTCACTGTGTCTGCTTCTCATTCCCCTCGCACAGACCCCCCTTTATTTCTCTTTCCATTAATGTGTGTGCTACCTGTGGACACATTCTCTCTTTCTCTTTATCTTTCCCTCTTTCTCTCCCCAGTCTCTCTCCGCCTCCCTGTTCTGTCTCCATGTGTGTGCTGCCTTTGCTTCTCCTCTGATCCCCCAGTCTTTTTAATACATATTTAATGCCGTAATGATTATATGCTATTCCATCTGCGGACATCCCTACTGTAGAGAGAAAATCAATGGCTTTTCCTCTCTTAATGATGTCAGGAAACGTCCTCCTCCATCCGTCTGGAGGGAAAAGGACCTTCTGGGCGCTCTAAACATTTAGATCACACAGTAAACTTGAGGTCCTTTCTCCCCCCCACACACACTCTAAACTGCCATCCACAATGAAGACAAAGACACGCCAATTCCTGCACCCAATTCCTGCTGAGGTTTACCACAATTGCCACAGCAGATGACTTAACCTCTCTGTAGTTATAAATTTGTATGACTTTGCAGCGTGCAATCTATCAGGTCGGACGGCAGCTACGGTAGGTGGCATCTGCCCGAAGGCAGAAAGACCAATGGTGATGTTCCTGAAACACATTTGTCTGCCTTTCAGGTCGAAAATGGGTTTGGACAAAGAGCCGGGCTTAATTCACCTGGAAACCAGCATCTCTGAAGGACGTGAGTAATTGAATTCCGAGTTCAGCGCTCCATTTTCCCGTGTCTTTGTACTGTATCGTGAGCATTGTGCTAAAGTAGAGAGGAATTGGGAGTTGTGTGGACAATTCTGCTGAAGGGTAATGCGAAGGGACAGCGGAAATGGCCGAGTCTGGGGACACACAATGACAATGGAGAGAAAAGTAATGCATATATTAGAATGCTTTTAAAAGCAAGTGATTTAGCTCAGTAGTGCTCACATAGGTATAGAGAAATATCACTCATCCACCTGAATGACACTGGGATATTGAGGGGCTGATATATAGTATTTGACTTGATTTGCTTACTGAGGCTGATGTCACAATTCTGAGAGGGAAAGTAGGGTAGTTTTAGTCTTTTTACCCCTAATTCCTTCGTTTCATTATCTGTTAGTATCTGTCCGAGCAATCTGATATTCGAAACAAATCACGCATTTACAGTGGTCATAATAAACTTTGATGAACTTGTGTTTCAAAAGAGAACTCCTCTGATTCTATATGTAAAAGTCAATTTGTAGTCATAGGAAGTGCGATTGGGCATGTAAGAATTGTCATGTAATGTCCTCTGATGCCTGGAAAATGATATCAGAAAGTCTGAGTTACAACCTAAGATGTGGTTGTTAATCAAACAGGAAGTGACTGACAAAAGACTAATGGGTGGAGCATTATTATAACTCATTTATTTTCCGTAACTGCTTATCCTGTTGGGGGTTGTTGGGGTGCTGTCATTGGGCAAGAGGCAGGGTACACCCTGGACAGGTCACCGGACTATCACAGGGCTGACACATAGAGACAGACAACCATACACGCTCACCTTCACACCTACAGACAGTTTAGTCACCAATTAACCTGCATTTCTTTGGACTGTGGGAGGAAGCTGGAGTACCTGGAGAAAACCCACGCTGATAGAAGATAGATAGAACATGCAAACTCTGCACAGAGGGGCTCCCCCACCCCTGGGTTTGAACTCTCCACTCCCAGGGTCTAATCAGGAACCCTCTTGCTGTGAGGCGACAATGCTAACCACTTTACAGCCTTACCGTTATTTTTATTTTTATTGCAAATATAGGATCCAGCATTTTAAAAGCTCTGGCCATACTAGAGACTGTATAAGTTCTTTATCGGGTCAGGTACCTGGGTGTACTTTCCAGTGACCCAAAGAAAGGTGATTCATGGGTGGTGTTTTATCTTGTTTTTATGTCCAGGTTTTGTTGTGGGTGGGAAAAAAAACATGGGGGTCAAACTGCAGTTGTTGGATGATAAAATATTAAAATAAAAGGAGAAAAATAATAATTTAATTTAATGCTTGAATCCTCTGACTGCTGACTTTGTGTGCTGGCTCTGTCTTCTGTGCCAGCTGGAATGTAAGAGCTGCTTCAGTCAAGTGCGTTACTAAAAGGGAACATTAACTATGGAGATGTGCTGCTCAATATTTGGAAAATAAGCAAAAAAGTATTAATTTAAATTGTTTTTCCTGGATTAATGTTGTTTTAAAATGTAACATCTCAGTTTATCATGTATAAATTGGTCCAAATTGGTCACTTTGAATGTGCTGCGTAACAGAATTATTTGATTAGCGTGTGTTTGTAACAGAACTTGTGGTTTCAGGTTGGGCCACAGATCTTGTTTCAGAAGTCAAGTCAGGTTGAAGAACTAATTGGTCATATGTGTGGGTGGTGGGTGGGTGCTAGAAATCAGACCAGTGCGGGAAAATCAAGATATCTCAGCTACTTTTGACCATGTTTTTTTCCATCCGTCTTGTGAGCTCCCCAACGGTTTGGGAGTGTCCCTTTAATACTCGATAAATACTGCAATCTTTCCCTGTTTCTTAGTTTCAAAAGGCCTTTAAAGTATCAATGCCACAGTTCTGTCGAAGCGCTGTCTTTGAGGCCAGCACAATAGAGAAAAGCCAATCATACAAACACACCTAGCAAACATCAGTCATGTCAGATGTTACGGTCACACAGCCAGAGACTATCACTATTGATCATGTGCTTGTGGACGAAGCCGACACATAATTGGCAGAGGCTAACATGTGGGGACAGGCTCTCTCCCAGCGCTGCTATTGAAGGCAAAGAAAGCAATTGGCCTCTCTGGTCATCTGTCTTCCCCTCCGTCCGGCTCCTCCCTTACTGGGACCACTTTATTGACACGAGTAATGTGGGAAGCCAAAAAAGGCCGCTTGGCTTTGGGTGAAGGCTGCCTTTCTTCATTGCCTAATACCATCACTGATGCCATGACTTGACGTGTGTGTATGTGTGTGTCTTTGTGTGCGTGTGTGTGTGGGAGCAGAGGCGCTGTATGTCACCTGCAAGCTGCAGAACTGCACGGATGCCAACAAGGGCAAACCATTCCCCGGCTACATTGACCCCAATTCTCTGGTGGTGCAAGATGAGTATGTGTTTGTCCAGGTAGGTAATTGACCAGTTTGCTCAATGAGAAACATTAGAGCGGTGTATGAGGCACCAGGTGCGAGGATTTTGAAGGAAATTTTTCAAGGTCGTTCTTAAAGTGTTGTATTAGTTCAGCGTTATGTGTTCCTGTGGTGGTGAAATGCTTTGTCTGTTTTCTTTATGTGTCTCCAAAATGTTTTCACTCAACGGTTTCATCACCCTAAGGTGTCAGCTGCAGGGAGGCCGATCTACTATGTGTCTGCTAAAAGAGACGTCTTTACACCGATGAAGCTGCCCAAGTACACACTGCCCAAGGTAACAAATATACCACCTGATTAAAATTCAATTAACATGACCAGACACTCATGATCCTGATGATTAACAAATAATGAATTAATCCTCAATGAGAGACCATATTTTATCACAGGTCACTAAGAATATGTGAGACAAATTTCAAATTCAAATGGAGGCGCTGCTGTTTCATGGAAACGTTTCTGCGTTCAAAGACACATAATATGCTCCCAGCTCTGTTTGGTATGTGGGCTAAAGTTGCAGTTAGGCGTCAGTTCATCGCCGGCTCTGTGTGACACTCTCTTTGTTATTTATGGGCAAATCAAGGCCAAAAGTAACTCTCACAGTGTTCCCAGAATTGTTATTCCATGCTGCTCGGCGTGTGCATGGCCTCGCTTGTCACGTCCCCATTGACAATTAGACATGTTTTATTCAATCAAGCCCTGGGCACCCCGGGTTGCTGTCGGCTCACTGCAAGGTGTTATTGGCACAGTCAGAGGTAGATGAAGCACACAACCAAACAGCATGGCCTCAGCTGCTTAATCTCTGCCCAATAAGCCTGACATAGTGCTGATGATTGTAGTATCCTCTTAGTTAAGGTACATGAATGCAGAAGACGCAGCAATGCTGATTATTTAATATGATTAAACCCAGCAGGAGGTTAAAGCAGTATACGATCTAAAAGTCTTGTATATTTGTCATTGAGACAAAAGAAATTAAGATTTTGATTGTAAGGTGCAAATTAAACCTTCACAAATGGTAACTGCAAACTAGTGTCTTCAAGTTACGTGTTTTTTATGCTATTAATTTTAGATTGAATAAAGATAAAAGGTGAGAAATTACTGTATAATTTCTTACGAGATATATTTGGTCTTTGCCTGAAAATAACCTAATAAAGTTTGAATTACAATTCTCTATTGAAAAATACAACAAACTACAGCCTTATTGCTGCCACACTACAAATACGCATTCTGCTCAGTTTCTCGCTTTAAAGGGCACTGTGTAGAAATTTCTCCCATCTAGTGTTGAGATCGTATATTGCATTCAAACGTATAGCGCACTGTGTTGACAAACCCCCTCCTCACCATGCTGGCTGTGTTTACAACGTAGGACTGTTGGGGCGGGTGTAAATCGAAACAAACCAATCATGTCTTGTCTTTTGACAACTGACAAGTGGCTCACCCTCACACACCTCATCCCTCTCCTTACAACACTGCGTCGCTAACAGCACTAATGTTAGCGACCAGCGCTGCTGTTAGCTGTGATTCTCCTTCAGCAGCTCTCTCCACCTGGGAAAGGCTAACCCGATGTTGACCCTCCTTTTTTGAAATTGCCAGTCACGTTGCCTTTTTGTCTTTTTTCAAATGCATCAGCACTTGTGACTAGCCTGCTTGCTGCTGCTTTTCGTCACTCTACCTACAGGCGGAAACCAGAAACCGACAAGTGAAAACGTGAAAGGCGATTCAGTATTTCTCGAGTATGTCCCTGTACGTACCTGTATTTTCAAGATGGCACACGTACATGATGAGACACCGGTCGCAATGTATATGTAAATGAGAATTTCGGAGCTTACGGACATACTTAGATACGCTGATGGAGGTAAATACACGTGCTAGGACACACTTTTGACTGCAAAATTTGTCTCAAAGAACAACTGAGATTGTTACACATAGTGCCTTTAAGCAAGACAATGTGTCACTTTAAGAGATTAGATTATGTTCATGTTGCAAATTGATATCCATAATGTCATGATGACATATTTGTCAGTCCCTCCAGGATTTCGCAGGCTTATGCCTCTGCACTGACTATAATCATGGCTTTTGGGGTATCCGTCTGTCCATCTGTCTGTACATCCATCCTATTCTCATGAACATCATATCTCAAGGACACCTTGAAGGGAACCTCTTCAGATTCGGTACAAACATCCAGCTGGACTCGAAGATGAAATTAGATCTGTTTGTTTAAGGTCAAGGTCACTGTGACCTTGTGACTGTCTCATTCTCATGGAAAGTTTGGCACAAATGTCTGCTTGGGCTCAAGGATGAACTGATTAGAATTTGGTGGTCAAAGGTCACTTTGACCTAACTAATTGGATATAATGATGCAGGACATTTTAAAGGTCAATGGTCAGCTTCACTGTGACATCATAATGCTCTGCAGAAACCCATTTCTGGCAATATTCATCATCATAACTCAGGAACAGAAGAGGAGCCATTTGGTGAGATACTGAATTAATGACCCAAATCTTAGATGTCCACCTTGAGACTGTGCTGATTGCAGATCCTCTGTGCTGCTGGCTTTAAAATGTGTGTGAGACCTTCATTTTTGTAGACATCCATATTTGTAGTCTACTGTCATGGCTACACACTGTATGAGTCTAGACAGAACTTGACTGGTCCGTGGAGACACACAACCAGCGGTGAATCTAGTCTTAGATTGCAGCTGCCTAAAATGCCTGATAATGCTGTAGCTTTTCTAAAAAATTGAGATGCATGTTATGTTGTTCTTAGGCACAGTTCTGGAATGAAATTGCAGGAGCAAGTGAAAATTGCAGTGAGAATAAACCCACACTGCTCTGAGATTGTGATTAATACTACACTAACGTTACCTCTAACCCTGCATATTTAATTTACCTCTCCCTGATTCTTCATCACTTACAATAGATGTGGATGCAACAGCCTCTGTCATGGTGATTTGTCTTATCTAGTGTCCATGCTTTTAAGCCCATTCTTTGGGTGTTTTTTTGCACTTAAAAAGTGTTTGGGTCCCACCACAAAGTTGCACACGTTGTAAAACAGTTGTTTACCCCTGTTTTTTTGCAGAACATTAGGGCCTTGCCTTACTTGGTCTTTAGCAGTAATTTTTGTTGGTAAATGTGAGACATTAGTGTCGAACATGTCTGCATCTTCACACCCAGAAACAGTGATTGGTGAAACTCATGGAAAACTAAGACAACTGGTCAAATTTGCAGAAAAGATGTGGTGATAAGACAAAATTGCAAGGTCATGCAGGATTGAACCAGATTGTTTTTGTGATTGCGATATTGCAGCATCCTGGGAGGACTGGGGCTTATGATTACATACCAAATGACTCAACCAGAACCTTTTCATTGAAGCAAGATAGGGCTTTATCTTTCTCCTCATGTACAAAATGAGTATATCTCTACATGTCTCACAACACTAGCACAAAGGTAAAGAAAGATAAAAACAGTCAAGCCTGCACACAAAAACGGGACAAAGGGGAATTTTAAGAAGAGATATGAAAGAGTTATTTTATGTACCATTGTAACAACATACTGGGGTTAACTTTGCCCCTCTGCCAGGACCTGCATGTGATCAGCACAGATGAAAACCGCGTGGTCGCAGCCGTACAGGAGTGGAACCAGAACGAGACCTACAACTTGTATGTGTCAGACACGTCGGGGGTCTACTACACCCTGGCTCTGGAGAGCGTGGTCAGCAGCATGGGCCCCGAGGGCAACGTCATGGTCGACCTCTATGAGGTAAACAAACAACAGCACAACATGCATAAAATCTGTGTAGTTAAGTATCATGCTGTGCTCTAAGTGGAATGACTCTGCTTTACTTAGGGATTGGTATGCTGTGCACGAGGCCTAACGCCCCACACCCCACCCCCAAAGTCTGCAGTATTCATTCTGGCCAATTTCTTCTTCTTAAATAACAGTATCAAATAAAGGCCTGCTTGATGAGCGCTCAGCCCGCAAGTTTATTATGAACACTGATCAATATTTTAGAGCCAGGAGGCAGAGATGATGAAATGTACTTGTTTTGTCATTTTGGAAACAACCCCTGCTGCTGTAGGCCTACAGTCTTCAGAGCACATTATGTGAATACGAAGCAGCTTCAAAGTGCTGACACCAACAAAGGCAAGAGGGGATTGTGCCAGGGATATAGATTTTTGGGAAGCTGAGATTATTTCTTTCTTTGATGAATAACTGCAGATATTACTTCACAAAATGCACCTAATCCAAAAAGAAAAAAATAAAGTGTGTTAAGGGCTAATGTTGAGGCACTCCGGCACTTAGGTATGATTTTTAAAGACATAGCAGCACCAAATGTAAGCTAAAACTATATGTGTGAATCAAATAATTAACATGCTGATGATGCTGTTCATGTCTTGCCATGGCCTTGGTGATAAAATCAAATCCACTGTCTTGATTGGGGTCGCCACCCAAAACGTAGAATATGCTAAATCTCTCCTTCAAGGGAGATTGAAGTATCTGTCAATTACTAAAGTGGAGTTTCATCGCCTGATATTACTATCGCTGACTCAATTCAGTATCCCTGAGCTATTCCTGGGGGCCTCCAACAAGGAGTCAGATTCATTTAAGACGCACATTGATTACTCAAAAGTCCCCAGACAGTCAATCATTTCCCACTCAGTGTTTGTGGCGGTGTTTGGTTTGTTGGGAATACAGAATAGGTAAGTGTGTGGAGCTGCATTGCCCCAAGGCATGCGATTGGCTTTGCATTCATTTTCTGCAACGTGACTTGAAGATATAGGGATGCTTAATATCTTTTTGACATGTGCAAAGTCTGCTTCTGGAGCTGTGAGCTGTTCCCTTTCTAATTTCCCAGGTAGCAGGAATAAAGGGGATGTTCCTAGCCAACAAAAAGACGGATAACCAAGTAAAGACGCACATCACCTACAACAGAGGCAGAGACTGGAGGTTACTGCAGGCCCCGAGCAAAGACCTGAGGGGCAACAGCATTCACTGTGTGCTAGTGAGTATCTGCGAGCGTGCTGCGTTCATACGTGTTTTTGTATGTGCGCGTTTCCATCAAAGAGAGGCCTTGACAGGAGTTGACTGATCCCAGCAGCAATGAGAGGCCCAGCTCAGAAAGAGCAGCGCCCGTCAGAGCTGAGTGCTCTGAGGCTGCTGAGCTGAAAGGTCAGCCATTTTGATTCAGTCCAATAAGCTGACCTCCCATTTAAGAAACACAGAGAGAAAGAGGTGTCTGACAGCAAAGCAGACGCTTCTGTTTTTTATGTCTTTCTTCCTGAAAGCCTCTGAAAGTTAGGGGCCTCTCACGTTGTCGAATCGAGTTTTCACTCAAAAGCCAAAGTCGGAATTTTAAAGTAAGGAATCTAACTGCATGAGTTTTCAACTACATATGAGGTGTTTGTTGTTCGGCACACCCGCCGCAATTGCCCAAAAGAAGCCAGACTGAGATGATAGGGTAGATTTGATGGTGTGTGTCACTGCTGCATACTTCATGATGTGCAAAGCGCATTAGCAGATTCTCTTAACATGACTTTATATGAAAAATAATCACCCTTTTTTGATAAACCAATTAGTGATTCTGCAGCGTGCCTCGCCTTCTACCCATATTATACAGTCATTTGTCAGAAAATGTCAGAGTTTTAATAAACCTCTAAACAGCCCGTCACAACATGCCCTGCACTACTGGCATTTTGCTGGATCGTAATGAGAATTGTGTCAGTAAAGGTTAACCCAATCAAAATTAATGGTGAAACCAGCCAATGGGGAAATGGTGTTTGTGATAAAAACTTATGACTTAGGAGGGTTGTGCATCTGAGTCGATGCAACAGACGTTTTATTCCGAAGCGTCTTTTCAAGGACTTTTAGTGATGCGGTTTCATTGCTTTGATAACTGAGTTTGTGATTTATTTTTCCGCAGCCATACTGTTCATTACATCTCCATCTTCACGTGTCTGCGAATCCCTACACATCTGGAAACATTGCCAGCAGGGACTCGGCGCCGGGGATCATTGTCGCGTCAGGTGGGTGAGAGGGATTCTCTTTTGAGTGGCATGTTGTTTCTTTCTCTCTCTATCTCCTTTGAGCTCTGAGGCTTTTTATCTCATAAAACAAAAAGCCTGCTGAAACTCTTTGACATTTTTGTTTTGTTTATTGCAAAGTAATTAGATGAATTATTTGTAGCTTTTGACTAAAAGACTTAAAACTATCACTTGCTCACAGTTATTTTTATTTCAAGGTCCAGTGGGTAGGATTTAGGAGGATATTGGTAGAAATGAAATAAAATAAATATGTCTCCCTAAGTGTATAATTGCCTGAAAATAAGCAGCAATGTCTTCTTGTTACTTTAGAAGCAGCAGTTTATATCTACATAGGGAGTGGGTCCTCATCTACGGGTGTTTCTACAGAAGCCCAGAACGGACAAACCATAGGGCCATTCCCATTTTGACATGGGCCACTTTAGTTAGCAGCCCCTCTGCTTTGAAAAGATTGTAAAATCAAAGATATTACAATGTAAAACTGCGTTCTTCAATGTGTTTACCAGTTTAAATCACAGGGTCAGTTTGTTTTGCGATCAACCTCCTGAGCGTCTGGATCTTGAGTTATTTCAGATTAAAAAAAAAGTGAGCACATGCCAAACTGCGTCGTAGAAATACTGATTTGTACAACGTGTCCTCATGTCACAGTGCGATGAAATCTTACCAAAGTGCACGCACAATACGATATCCTACAAATTAGCATCCCACGAATAACATTACAACATAGAGTTGCATAATTAATGTGAAGTTACAGAGGTTAGTTTTAGGCAAGTAAAGTTTCCATGGTTGGGTTTAGGAAAAGAAACATGGCTAGGACATAACTTAAAATGACTCAAAGTACACTCAAAGTTCATATGGTGCCAGACTCAAGTCTCCGTGGGAAAGTAGTAGGGGAAAGACTATGGTTTTGGTTTTGTGACCGTGACCCATCCTCCTCCTCAACCTGCTTCCTTACAAGACAGCCTGAGACCGCTTCCTCATTCACTCCCGTCAGCCTTCCAAAAAACATTTGTTCTGCACGAATTACTGGCTCAGGATTATGCAGGATATGTACGAATTAGGATGTATTACTTTTCATAGTTTATGAGAACAGCCTGATTTGAAATTTAAAACCACCAGGTCAGTTTGTTCTGGAAAGTAAGAGACCTCTGCAGATAGTTCTGCTCGCAGTAAAAACCTCCTGAATGTCTGGATCTTAAGTTATCAGAGCAACAAAATGAGCATTCAGTTGCAAGTGCTGGGCTAGCGGTCCATCTCTGACAAGCACAACAGCATCAGAGAGATACAGATTTGAAACGTGAAATTGCTTCACAATCAGTGATCTTACCAGTTTTAATTACCTGGTCCATTTGTTTTGAAAAAGAAAGAGACCTCTGTGGATAATTTGCCTCTTGCTTCAGGAAGCTTTTACTTCCTGTTTCAGCTGGTTACAATCTGCAACCCTCACCACCAGATGGCACTAAATCCCCCTAAATCTCACACACTGGACCATAAAGCCTCTGGATTACAGACTTGCATTTCACTATTAAAAGACAGTTTACACATAATGCAGAAAGGAAGTTCAACTCGAAAAGAATGTTACGAGAATGCAAACAATGGAGTTGGTGAAATGAATTCTACACTGTATTGCTTGCTTCAGTGTTAGTCAGCACAAGACAACAAAGGAGACACCAATGTGCTTTTTCCCCGAGTTGTGTTTTTATTGGCAGTGGCATTCGCAATCAAGTAGTGCATCTCCTTTTTTTTTTTTTGAGTTTCTCTTCCCATCCATGGACGCATTTGTGCTAACTCAAGGAGACAAAGACCACGAAAATCACTTAGACAGACCAAGCCAGAAAAATCTGCCTCTTTGAGTTAGTTGAAAATCCTGGCACTCAACATTTCAGTGCAGTGATGCTTTCAATATGGCACTGCAGCTCTCATCGCATACTTCTATGGGATTGCATTTGGCTCTTTGCAGGTTTTTGCTCTTTACTTTCTGCTTTCAATAGTTTGTCCCTGTTCAGCGTCGGTGTACAGCTCCCACAGGCTTCTGACAACATGCATGTGTCACCTCACCTTTGAACAGGGCAAATGACACAACAGAAAACTATATAATCTTCTTGTTTTAGCCCCTCAGAGCATCATTGTTCCTCAGAGCTCAGGAGAGAAAGCAAAGAGTCTCATTGACTCAGCGGGGAGAAAACAAAGAAATGGAGGAATATGAGATCAGCAGCCCCCCAGGTGAATTCACACCTCAGTGATATTTACTCCCGCGTGGACCGGCACTGTCAATAACACATCAGCACACGCCTCGGGTGTCTGGAGAAGGTGTCTGGACCTGTGAAACAATGTGAATTAAACAAGTTTCAGGGATGTGGGAATAGAACAATGGGCTGATTGTGTTTGATCTGTGTCATTATTCAAGCTACGAAATGGCCAAAATGGACAGAGTGAGAGGAAAAGCGGTATTTTTTTATCATTAGCTTGTAAAATATGCAACACCTCTCGGTCCTGTTGTGGTTTTACCTCCCACTTGAGATGCCTGAGAAGAGAGAAATCCCATCGCTTATCATAACATATTACTCACCAGCTTCCTAAGTGAAACCTGGGGATACAGAGACATTACACAGTGCAAGTCCAACAGTGTAAGGACTGCACAGAGGCACACAGTCAGGTTGTTCACTCACTAGCCACTTTATTAGGTACATCTGTTCAACTGCTAGTAAATATAGGTATCGAATCAGCCAGTCACATGGCAGCAGCTCAGTTAATTTAGGCATGTAGACATGGCCAAGACGATCTGCTAAAGTTCAAACCAAGTACAAGAATGGAGAAGGAAGATGATTTTGAACATTGCATGGTTGTTGGTGGCAGACGGGCTGGTTGAAGCTGAAGCTGATGATCTACTGGGATTTCCACACACACAGCCATCCCTAGGGTTTACACAGCATGGTTTGAAAAAGAGAAAATGGCCAGTGAGCTGCAGTTCTCTGGGCAGAAAATGCCTTGTTGGTGACAGAGGTCAGAGGAGAATGGACAGACTGGTTCAAGATGATAGAAAGGCAACAGTAACTCAAATAACCACTTGTTACAGCTTAGGTATGCAGAAGAGCATCTCTGAATGCACACTGTCAACTAAGAACAGGAAACTGAAGCTAAAGTGGGCCCTCCAGTACTGGACAGATAGAGTTTGAAAAATGTTGCCTGGTCTGATGAGTCTGGATTTCTGTTGTGACATTCAGATGGTAGGGTCAGAATTCAGTGCAAGCAACATAAAAGCATGGATGCTGCCTTGGTGTAATGGCGTGGGGGATATTTTCTGGGCACATTTTGGACCTTAACTGAGCATCATTTAATCTCAACAGCCTACTTGAGTATTGTTGCTGACCATATCCATCCCTTTATGACCACAGTGTACCCATCTTCTGATGGCTACCTTCAGTAGGATTACGTGTCATGTCACAAAGCTCCAATCATCTCAAACTGGTTTCTTGAACATGACAATGAGCTCCCTGTACTCCAATGGCCTCCACAGTCACCAGATCTCAATCCAACAGAGCTCCTTTGAAATGTGTGGGACGTCAATATTGAACAAAATCTCCAAAGGATGTTTCAAGCACCTTGGTGAATGAAGGGATCGCGATGCCCAAGGCAGCCATAAGTGTATCTGTGTGACACACAGCTAAAACACAATGTTGCATGTTTTTTATGTTGTAGAACAATCAGTGTGAGGTTGACGCAACAAAACTACTTGGTTAAATTTAAAATAAAGATCCTGTTTTAGGTTAATAAACTACATTTGTTTCGTAACATGACATAAATATCATTTGAATGATATCAGCGCACGACAGCCATTTGTGAATTGCTTTACGTTTCATTCAAACCCATCCACCTCCCCCCCTTCCCACTCTACATGGACTTTCTCGCTCTTTATACTACATCACCTGCTCTCAGTGTCTGGAATTGGCACTGCTGGGTTTACACTGGAGTTACTTCAAAGTGTGGTGCACTTCATAAAGATGCAAAAAAAGTGCCTTTTGCATCAATGAGTGTACATGGACAGTTTAATTCCCTTTTCATTTGGAATGAAAGTTCATTCCTATTAAGCGTGATCTTGTAAACACCTAAGTCGGAATAAAATGGCTAATGCGACTGAAACTTCAATCCGATGTAATGGGCTGGAATATTCCGTTTCTAATTCCGAATGAAAGAATTTCTCGCACTTGTATACACTCATTCCGATCTTTCTGCGCATGCTCGTTTCCTTGCCCTTCTGGCGCGATGACGTATAGCACGCGACTCGTTGCACTAAGAAGTTTCCATTCGCCAAAGCACGGTCTTCTATCTCCCATCTCTGACCTTCTACCTCTCTTCCCCTCCTCAACAGACGAAGCATTAACAGAACAAGGTTGTTTTCGTGCTGCTGCTTCAAGAATATAAGCAAAACAAGTCCAAAAAAGGCACTAAGAGCGTCGTCGTCAAGCATCTTGTCATCCGGAGCGAGGACTGCCGTGTTTTCTTCCGGTAAACGTAAACGCGTAACATCCGCCCCGCCCCCTATCCAATCAGAAACCTTCCCTGCCCCAAACCTTGCGCGGACCAAAATAAAGGCGGTTAAACTTAAAAACTTTAATTCCTAATGATTTCATTCAGATTTAATTAATTCAGAATGAGAAGCCATCATGTAACCGCACCCAGTGTCACATGCCGAGGGGTGTGACAAAGCGGCAGTATTTGATGTCCTGGGAATGAGAACATGCTGGCAGCTCTGGGGCCAAAAGGCGGGTTAACCTGGTGCTAGGGAGGTGTACCTAAAAAAGTGGCCTGGAAGTAGTTACACCAGATTTTGTTGAACTACTTCTGCGTTCAGATTTGACCTAATGGACTTACTGTAATTGTGCACACCGAACACAGACACACACACACACACAAACACCCACACACACACACATACACACACATTTTTTCTATGTAATAAGTTATTGTAACTCATTGTAATTCATTGCACACACTTTTTTGGTTTGAGAACTCAAAATTGTCACAAGGATTGAATTTGAGTTCCAGCCCTGCTCATTAGTCAAGAGGTGTAGTCTATATACGCCTCTTGACTAATGATCGATGGCAGATACACTGTATTTATCTGGTGTCAGGGAGAAAGATAATATGTGAGAGAGCTATGTTTAGCCTTACTAAAACACTGTGTTAAGTTTGTCTTTACAGAGTACCTGAGCAACAACTTGTGGTGTGTCGCACGTACACACTATATGCACCTTAACTCTCGGCAGTGAGGTGGGGAAATCAACCAAAAGGAGATTTTAGCTGGTGTAAGGTTACTCTGTAAATGTAGGGTTTGTATGTAAATTGTTTCTCCATAAGGGTTCAGACAAGGGAACAACCAGGCCTCTGAAACAGTCTCAGTACTTTCCAGCCTGGTGTTTAACCACCTGGCACCAATTACAAGCGAAATTAAAGCAATTACAGCAGTCTGCATAGCATTAGCAAAGCTCGTCTTAATATGGTCAGAGCTGCTGAAAGATGAATACAGTAATCTGGATTTATTGGTTAATTTAGGGGTATGGGCAAATGTCGCACTGCACAGTCGATCTTCTGGAGCACTGTAATTACAGCCCCAGTCTGCAGTTTCAGGCTGAGGCCCCCCTGCTGTACTGCCGGTCCAAAGACTCCTTACAAAATTTGGGATTTATTTGATCTCAAATAGAATTCATTCCCTGTGTCTGCATTATGCAATACCCCAACTCACACACTTACTGTAGTTTGTCTTCTCTCTGTGTGCCGCCTCACCTCCAGGCTCCATCGGCTCAGAGCTGACAACCAGCAATGTCAGTGTGTTCGTCACCTCGGATGCAGGAAACACATGGAGACAGGTGAGGGTGTTTTTTTGTAATAATGTCCCACTGTCAACTATAATGACACTGCGGCTTTTTCTTTTTCAATTTTAGAAAATGAGAAAAGAGTTTTTGGAGATATTTGTGAAAACAGCCTCTACCTTCAAAGGGAAAATTGCGGCTTTTTATGTCAGTGCTCAATCAGTGTTGATGCTAAATGCAGTCTTTTGAATCATTAAATCCCTCAGTGCATGTTACACTGACCGAGAGAATTGAGTTATCCTGCTCGCCTACACGTAGCAGGATCCATTGCACACGAGCCTCTGACACCCAACATTTACCCAAGACACTATAGGTGAATCTGACCTCTCGGCCCTGCAGGTCTTGGTTGTCTTTTGAAGTTTATCTTCAGGATCCATAGGAAGATATCCTGCACATCTTTGTCTATTTGAGGAGTAAAACTTTTATGCATTGTAACACACAAACAAGCTGTCTTGGGGTTGTCATCGGCAACGGCATTCAACAAAAACTACCCACGCTGAAAATCATTGCAGTAGAATGATTTAGTTTCTGCTGGCATCGGAGGGCGATTTGAGCAGCAGCACCACCAGTTGGTGTTTGCTTTAAGAAGCTCAGGTTCTTGATGGTCCCTGCCAGCCATATCCTCTTATTCAGCCACAGCCTCGTTTGCTCTCAGCTGCAATTCTTCGGACTTCGAATAAATATTCCTGAATGTGCTAGTCAGCCAAAACACTGTAAAATGCATCCTCATCCATAATACCCTCTGCACTCATATTTGGAGATTCCATTTTCACTGTTGGAAACATAGCTAGTTTACCAAACGAGCAAGAGAGCGCAGGAAGTTTTGTTTTTGAGTGGCATCTGGAGCACACACCCCCGGTATGTGTGTTATTATTGCTGCAGTGAAGTTAGCAACTTTGTCAGTGGGAACTAAGTGGCATCCTGAAGACAACACAAAGTACCAAAAACTGCAGTTCTTTGAATGGCCACTAGAGGCTGGCGCCGACGTCAATCCCCATAGACCCTCATGTTAAACTGCCCAACTTTAAAGGACAAATAAACATGTTACACCTCGGTATTAAAATGGTTTTGGTCTCTAGCTAATTTCTGAGTTAATAATAACTCGAGGTTGCAAAACAGGAGTCCACAAACCAATGGGTGATGTCACAGTGGCTACGTCCATTCATTTTATACAGTCTATGGTTGCAACAAAAAAAATCAGGACCACTGGAGAACGCTAATGTAAATGTTTTCTTATTTATAATGACAATTTTGAGTGTACACGGATTAAAAACAAACAGTGCTTTATATACAGTATGTTTACATATAGAAGAGTTTTCAATTATGGACACTGTTGTTAGCTGAGATCAGCTCCCAGCTTATATTCCACCATGTTCACTGCAGCAATTATATTATATTACTAATATTACAGACTTACACCTTATAATTAATTTTTCCAATGATGTGCCCAATTGAATCACAGCCTCCATATGGATGACCATGAACCGACTGACCTGCTATCCACTCACTAAAAATGATCCTCCTCCTCACTCTCTCTCTCTCTGATTTTATCATGTAGCCTTTTAATCCTCATACAGTAGTCGGAGCTTTTTAAGGTTGATAATCAAATGAAGTTTTAAGAGTTTTTGATTCAGTCCCTGCATACGGTGCCTGTGGGCTGCCCCTTACCTCACCTGATCCTAGCGCTTTCAATTGATGGGGCTTGTTTCTTATTAAACACGGCAATGAAAAATAATCGTTTGGAGGTTGATGTGGCATGTACTAACCCTGATGCGTACTGTGTGTGTGTGTGTGTATGTGTGTGTTGTGTAATATTATTTTGCTTGAATGATACAGAGTGGGTGTGTGCAGACGTGTTGATCATGTATACGGGTGACAAGCTGCTGAAAAGTGAGCTCTCTCTCTCTTTTTTTTTTTTTGTCCCCGCAGATCTTCGATGAGGAGTACGCTGTGCTGTATCTTGACCAAGGTGGAGCCTTAGTGGCAATAAGACACACTCCACTTCCCATCCGTCACCTGTGGTGAGTCATCGTGACAGAGATGTCATTTGTCACAGCATGACTTATTTCCCCCAGAGGAAGCCCTCGAGTCTTAAGTTAGTCAAACAAAGGCAAATGAGTTTGTGTTTGAAACTGTGAGACAATATTCTGGTTAGAAAACCCAGCAGCCATGGAAAAGTCTGCTTTGACAATTGTCATTCAATTTCACCTTTCCGTGTTTGAAGCCATAATGAGTCTCGCTTCTACTGATCAGTGTTCACTGAGCAGAGAGCCTCAGCCCTGCGCGGAATATGAAATAAAGTTGTTAGACAGCTCTCAGGGTCATTAGCTTGTGCACACAGTCGGGGGTTAGCGTTAGTGGCTTGTGCCAAGGCTGTTTGTGTTCCCAGGTTGAGCTTTGACGAAGGACGGCAGTGGAACAAGTACAGCTTCACCAACACACCTCTGTTCGTGGACGGGGTGCTGGGAGAGCCCGGGGAGGAGACTCTCATCATGACGTGAGTCACAGAGAATTGTCAAGTTGGAATTCTATCAATCACCTGAAAAATCAAAGTAACAACAATAGTCTGTGTGTGTAGAGGGGGTTGTGCTCTCATCTGCCTTTACCCGCGTATCTCCATCTGAGCCTGCTTGATTCAGCATTCCTGACTGCCTGTTTTCCTTTTCATGAATAAAAAAAAAAAATCTCTCAAGGTCTACCCAACATCAAAACTGGCTGTCTCCAGATTATGATCACAGGAGATCAATGCTTTGGCAGCCAGCGACAGCGTGACTGTCCATTTGAAGAACATGAAGGCAAACGATCAAAAAAAAAAAATGCCTGAGAAAACAGACAAGAAACTTTGGTTTTAAAAAAAAAAAAGTTTTAACAGCATTTAAAAGTGGGAAGAGCAGTTAGTATAATTCGACATGTCCTCAGAAACCACATCTATGAAGATTCTTTTTGTGTTCTTCCACATTTATTATTAGAATAGCCCAGAGCTGGAATGCATGCATATGGTATGACACAGCACCACTCTCATATTGCAGCAGAGATTTAGGACTTTGGGATGTGTTACGAAGGGTTTGCACAGCCATTACATCAATGTTTCAAGACACCTGCCATAAATGACAGACTGACAGTCGGCTCTGTAGTCAGCTCTACAGGAGAGTGATAGGACGCAGCTGGAGAGACGGAGAGGGGGAGAGAGAATAGGAAAATGCACGGCAATCGTCTCAGCAAGAAAGGAATAAAAAAACAGTTGGGAAAAGGGGCAGTGTAAAGACAATGCTTGCAGGTTTGCATTGAGAATAAGTTCTCGAGCATGGAGCCTCTGGGCTGGCAGACACACCATTAGTTTTCATAAGACCGCACTGTTTTCTTATCAATTTGTACTCATTTTTACAGTAAGTGCCTGTCATGGTTGGGTGCCTCCAGAGCTAATTGACAGATTGATTGTGATAAATATGTTGTGGTATGAATGGTGAGGGGGGTCAGCGCAGAAAAACACACCCACTCAATTTAGCCAGAGATGGAATATTTATCTGGTTAGTCTCATAACCTTGGATTCTGTTTTGTATTTGACCATTGAAATATGCGGATATTCATTATGATTAAGCTTTCAGAGGAAATAAGTTAACGCTTTTCAATAACAATATCAGTTCAAACTTGTTATACAAAAGAAAAAAGAAAAACACCTTAAAGATGAAACGATGCCAGTGGGTGTTATATTCCAGGTTGTATCTGTACTGTTAACAAATCCTGTGGAAAGTCCAAAGCCAACAGTGTGTTGAGGCACCAATATGTTTCGTCAAATTCCTTGTCAGATGGTCGAACAGCTTTGAAATCCTTCATCCTCCCACACACACCTGATGTCGAAATTTAAAGAACTCCTTTAAAGCATCCTAAAACTTTGTCTCAAAACGTGGTAGAGCAACATGTCATACAGGCTAGTTGTTTCATAGCATAATTACCCTACGCTGCTTTTTCTGGGACTTTTTACCCTCCCTAACTCAGGCTCTTCCTCAGCTGATTGAGTTTTCATTTTTTAAAAAGGCTCAGCACCTTCCTAAAATAGCTCAGTTAACCAAACAGGAGTACACAGTAGGTGAGGAAGTGTTCAGATCCTTTACTTAAAGAAATACTTCACCCATAAAATGACCATTTATGAATCAGTTAGTCCTGCTGTGTTACCTTGGATTCATTAGAAAACAGTTGTTCTCCACAGAAAAATAACACTGGTTGTTGATCACGTTTAACAGTAGCAAAATCTTAAGAGCTATATCGTAGCCAACTGGACTTGATTGAGTTTCTTGAGGCTTCTTCAGTTGTAACAGGCTGGTGCGAAGTCATAGGCTCTAAACTCTGTGTGGGTCACATGTGTGTCGTAAGGGTGTTAAGTCGTCTGGGGAGGGATCTAAGGACTGCACTGTAGGTGGGTGACACTGAGAACTACTACTACTAAGTGGTGTCATAAGCCACCTCCTCTGTTCAACAATGGTCGCTCCAGTTTGAAGTAGATCGATTCTTTCATGCGTCCAAGATGTGTACATGCTGTCCTCGAAGGAGCATCCCTTTTCTTTAAGATGTAAATGGTCAGCCAAGTCTTGACCTGAGGAGCTGGCTCTCCTGTGTTGTGCCATGTACTTGTGGAGTGGTTGTATTGTTTCCCCAATGTACGATATAGCACTTACCATGACCTGGATGACTGAGAATCTTCACCGACAACAACAGCGAAACTCTCATTTGTCCAGTCGTAGGCTCAGTACTTCCCACAACACATGCACTTTCAAAAAAAACATAAGTAATGGAGTCTGGCTTTGAAGAGAGCATGAATAAGTTTCACTTTAAATCCAGTTTTAAGTAGCAAGATTTTAGTGAAAATAATGTGTTTGAGAAGTACTGGAGACTTTGATTATACTGCACAAGTTGTATGAAGGTTTGTGAATTGATGTTTTGCTAGTTTTACTGTTTTTAAATACGGTTGCCAATCAATCAATAACCTAGGATGTTCCCATTTACTGTAGAGACATGCAAGAAAAAGAAAGTTTTCCTCATGCACCCAAGGTGACACAGCATACACTAATTGATGTACAAATGTTCATTTTCTGGGTAAAGTTTTCATTTAATCCACTGATTGATTTGTTTGTTAAAACTCTGAAGATGCTGAGAAATGGTGCACAATTACCCAGAGCCCAAGGTGACACCATCACAATGTATGTGTTTGTTTATCCAACCAACACCACAATCTTAGAAAATTAGAATGAAAAGCAGTGGAGCTGGAACCAGGCTGGTAGAAAAATATTTCCGCACACTTACATATATGCAGTGTTTGACTTTATCGTTGAGCTTTTGGTCTATTAGACCTTCATCAGAGCAAACATAAGGCAACAATGGACGGGCTGGTAAAAGTACTCCGAGGGCGCCGAGCTTCTACCTCTAGGTTGTGCACAGGTGTGTTGCATACAGACAAGTTTAGACTGAGATTGGTTACTTTTACCAGCCTGTCCATTGTTGGCTTATGTATGCTCTGATGAAGGTTCAATAGACCGAAAGTGCAACAATAAAGTCAGACAGCGTATAGATCTAAGTCTGTGGAAGTCTTTTTCTACCAGTCTGGACTCAAACGATCATCAAAATAGTCATCTATTAATTTTTAATCACTCAACTTATCATTTCAGCTGTATTCGTATACACTCATGGGTAGTTTAATTATTTAATTCAGGTTTCTTTAATATAAAAACCTCAAATTGTAAAGCAACTAGTAAGTCAAGCTGTCAAACAATTGTAGTGAAGTAAAACGCACATTAATGAATGAAAAGAGTAGCCTCATTAAAATACAAGTGCCTCAAATTTGTACTTGAGTAAAATTACTCAGTGAGGTTCTACCACTGGGAGTAAATAGTACATTTGTCAGGGACTGTTTTCAGCTGTGGATCAATACACACTTTGTGCTCAAGTGTAGTTCAACAGTGTGGTTCACTTGTGTTGTTAGAAGCTTTTGGACAGCACTGCAGCTCTGTGTCCCAGATAGATAAAATATACTGTATCTTAATAGTAGGTTCAGGTCATTGGTGATTTTGGTCTTCCAGGAATTTATTGACAGTGAGAAAACATAAACTATAACCAGCCTAATGCTGTAACACAAATTCTGTTGGTCATTATCTGCAGCATGTTTTGTATATAACCAGCAACAGCGTGCGTGGCTATTTTCCAGGATATTCGGCCACGTCAGTCATCGCTCGGAGTGGCAGCTGGTGAAAATAGACTTCAGGTCCATCTTCAACAGGAGGTGTACAGAGGCGGATTATCAGACGTGGCACCTACACAACCAGGTACGGTGTGTGCCAGCACAGAAATAAAGACCACACTTGTTTATCACACACCCAAAAAAAAAATGTTTGTGACGGCTGGTGGAGAAATCTACATGTGAGGCTCAGATGGAAGAATCTCACACTTATTTCCTGTAAAAGCTTAACAGCCAGCACCATTTTTATGTAACATATTTTCTTGTATGAAATTACAGTTTAAAGCAAGTGGTGTATCACAATATTTAGAAGATCTTTTTGTCAATTGATCTGTATTTATATAATTGGTGCTGCAAAATAACTCCTTGGTCACACAGTTAGTATGTGGGGTTGTAACAAAATGAACCAATTTATTATCAGTTTTTTGATTATTCGGTTTATGTGTTTCGGCATGTAAACTCCATATTCTGTTTATGAGAAACCCGAATATTCTATCTGGAATACTCTGAAAGAAATTAGGGTGTATGTGGGGAATGTATAATGAATAACCTGATTTCTAAGTGCTTGTGTTAACAGAATGGACATTCATGTCCACAAAACCACACTCACTGATAGTACAGGATTTAGAGCCAGTGACAGACTTCTATAAGTGTGTGTAGAGATTTTTTTTTAATTTGAATACGATATGTTGACTGTGCCCGCATGTTGAAGTAATTAGAGTGAATGCAAACATAAGTATTAGAGTCTGAAAAGGTTGCTGTTTAATATTCATACAATAATTAACATTTGGAGTAGCCTACATTATACAGTTCTGTTTATGTTGTATATTGTAAATTGTGATGGAAATTTTATAGGTACTTAAAAAAGACATGGAGACATTTTGAATTTTTTTCCATGAAAACATGTGAGAACCCTTCAAGTAAATTTAAGATCAGACAGGCAAATGCTCAGTATCCAAAACGTGATTGGGACAAGTGTTTAACTTTCCAATAATAAGTGTTAATAACCATCACTCCAAATTCAGATTTCAGACACTTACAAATCATCACTGACAGCTGGTTTCAGATTTAAAAGCAAAGCATTACAGAAAGTAATGCTATGGACACATTCTACATTCAATTGTGGGAGTAGTATTTTATGTAGAACACAATTCGGTCACTCAAATAAAAATGCAGCAAGTCAACAGTGCTCTAGGTAACACATGCGGAGTGACTTCAGACACAGCCTACAGCATGTGCCTTATGTCAGCACTCTCTGCTTATGAATGCACCTCCATTCTGCTGCATAAACAAAATCCCTAAAAGCGGATTAAAGTTTTGACTTAATGAGCTATTATTCCAAAATAAGATGTCAATTCCTTCATGGAAAATTAAACCATCTAAAGTCTGCGGAGCTTGTTTTCTCTGTAGCACTGCTTCTAAAGGTTTGGTTGAGACAGAGTTTAGCTTGATCAAACGCCAGGCTTCAGCGTCTGGGTAATGTGTGATCACTGGCTGCTTTTAGCCCGGCCGTATAGTGAATGGACTGACGCTCGACATCTTTTAGCTCCCAGAGCACTTATGCAGATTCTCCAGCCATTCCTGCTGATGCTCTGAGTGAACCGACTCTAACTACCTGCATACATTAAACCCGCCCGAGAAGCCCCTTCAACCTGGCCGGGCCCGGAGCCGAGCCAGGGACTTAGAGCGCGCCTTTATTCATGGCCCCACTCTTAATTGCTTTAGACACCCATATGCTCAGAGCAGGCTAATGATCAAAACATATAGCATGGAAAATGACAAGAGTCCAAGCCAATTACAGGGCTAACCTGCCTAAATGTAGAGGCACTGTAGGTCCCAGTCTGCTGCAAGAATAAACTGAACACTACCTCAAAACAGAGGACAGTGTTTGTGTTCAAAGACCACAGGGAAAGTTAAGGACATTTTCAGGAGCTGGGAGTCTATTTGTGGATACAGCCGGATCTTTTTAAGCATCTCACTACTGACACCTAATGCACGAAGACAGAATGTTCCGGTCATAAAAACACAGCACAGTGTAGCACAGAGGATGCAGTGAAACACACTGGTGTTATCTTCTTATCTTTTTTGTACTCCAACTGATTTTATATTCACTTCTCACGCATAGATACAAAGCTAAAAATGGATTTTGGCGCTGGCAGCTTTTGCCACTGAAGCTGCTTCTTATTCGTTCATCTCAATATCACAAAAAAAAAAAAAATCTCTCTAAAAAAGAACTCAAGCAGCACATTCTCCAGTGTGACACTTGCGACGCAGGAACAGTTGTTGAGTTTAGCACACCACACGGCACAAGACCGTAAATATTCGCCGAACAGGAGTGCACAACGAGCTGAAGTTAAGCAAGCCAACAGTGCTTTTCACACACAGGAAGATGCACACATGGCTGCTTGCATCATGTAAATTATTTATGGTGGCAAGTTACAAAAGCAGCTCATTTTTTAAACTCTCTCTCCTCTCGGTTCTCTCCTGAAATCGGGCCTGCAGGGCGAACCGTGCCTCATGGGAGTGAAAAGAATCTACCGGAAGCTGAAGCCCACGTCCAGGTGCGTTATGGGAAAGACGTACTCTGTGTCTATGACGTCGGGCCCCTGTGACTGTACAGAGGCTGACTTTGAGTGGTGAGTATATGATTTATTTATTTTTTTTAAGTCATCTCATAGTCAGTCTCATTTGCACTCCGTCTGTATTGTTAAAGGGGAATTTCACGAAATTTTACAACGCAAAGTCACTCTGCTACTCGCAATACAGTTGTATAATGTATTCTGTGATTCTGGAAGAAGCTTTTTGAAAACAGGAGTTTGAAATATGATACATTACATCTACATGATAATTGTGGCCAAAAGAGTTAATGATATTGATATTATTGCGATACCTACAGAAAATTCGTCTTCATCGTCAAATTTGTCCTCAGCTGTTTATCGTGTGTTTTCTCTTAATTACACCTAAAATACAAGTGTGGGGATGTAGAGAAAGAGAATCTGTTACCATACCTGCGCAGAAATTTACAAAGGAGAAATCATTCTTAATGGATAGTGAAAAGGCAACCAGATGGTGTTTGGGGAGGGAAACAAAGCGAGAACAGAAAGACAAAGAGAGAATTGAAGAAGCCCTGGATTATTTACACCATATTATCATACATGTATTATTTCACAGTTATCATCAGCCCTATGATGGTGTTGACAGGGCAGGTGGGGTTCAATAAAAAGATGCATTTTAGCTGCAGTGTGGGAAATATAGGATCCAGTGTTTTTGGATCTTGACCTAAACTAGGGACTAAAAGTTCTCCTCCTTAGTTGCTTTCATTTTGACAGTTCTTTTTTCAAAATGTCTCTTTTGAGCCCCTAACTTTAGCTGTATACAAAAAATCAATGTGCAGGAAATGATGCAATGTATGTGCTGACAGTCACACAAACTGCAGCTTTGCAATGTTAGAAAAGAAAACAAAATGGTTTTGTAAAAAGTTCACTTTGTCTCTGGTTTGTTTCCTGAGATCTTCAAGTTCTCTCACCACCATCCACATTTTTAATTTCATTAGTTTTTATTTATTTATTTTTCGCAGCTGTTAGAAGCATCTGTCTGTGATAACCAGCCCTGAGCCCTTTGGGCTCTACTAAAGATGAAGTGTAAATGTCACAGCCTGTATAAAATAATGGATATTGCTGCCATGACATCACCCACTGGTTTGTGGATTCCAGTTTTGAAGCCTCCCCTGGCATTTTGGCCATCGCCGTCTTGGAGATTTGGTGCCAGAATTGATCATATTAGGACAAGAGGGCAGAGGTAATGCTAACTCTAGCTGCTAGCTTGGCCAGCACAGCTATGGTTAACTGTGATAATGCTAATGGTAATTTTTGCCACCAAAAAACAGGCTTAAAACCATTAAAACAAAATGTACTTACCGTAAAACCAACGTTGTTGCTGTGGTCACAACTTTACAATAGGCGGCAGCCAGCTGTCATTTAAAGTAGCCATGTCTTTAATTATGCGTTACTTTAAAATGTAATCTGCGTAGTTAAATAAACATTAACTCTTGACTGTTGTCATGGATTAGCTACAAAGGCCAAAACTGTTTGGTTTTTTTGTACCAGGCTGTAACATTTTAATTTGGGAGTCTATGGGGATTGACTGGCTTCTGAAGCCAGACGGAAATTTGAGGAAGTGCCGTTTCTGGCTTCATTTTTCTCCCCCAGAGGTTGACACTTTGGTAATTCCTCAGAAATGGCTCATGAATCAGTACCTTTGGAGCTAAGTAACCTCCTCCAGCTGGGCACTGTGGTTTGTAACAAATGTCATTCAAAGAGGAGTAAAAAAGCACATTTGTTGGGGACTATTTTCAACTGTAGATGAATACCCATTATTGCGGGATTGTGATTATAGTCTACATCAGGAGCGCACTAAAAAATCAAGTGTATTCTCCATACTAGCATCTTTGAGTACACAGTCTTTTTCACAAGGTGTCAATTAATTAATCACAAGCAGATGTAACAAATGGCTTAATCTGCAAAGGGCATTTACACACGTTCACACATTCAGACTGTATAATTCTACGTCCCTTTACAACTCCCTTTGTTAGCTGTGTTGGCAGTTCTAAGCTATTATTCCTCACCAATATGAACACCAACAAAGAAAGAAAAAAACTGTAATGAATACACAAGTGTGTTTTTTCATTACCAGTGCCTGAATTGATTCCACCTGAATAGAAATGATAATTCATAATAATAGATGCTTTTGTAGCTGCTGTAAGGGATTGTTTCTATTACAAGTACAGTTACAGAGAATTTTTTTTTTTTTTTTACATCCTTACAACCTGCTTTCTTTGAATTATCAGCAGTACTAATGTTGTTTTTTTTATGCTTTGGTCCCAAATCTGCAGGTCTCCTGAGTGAGGCAGCTCTTGGAATACGCACCATCAAAACCATAAATCACCAAGCCTAATAGCTTTCATTAACAATCACAACACTTTTGCATCTGTGTGCATGTCGCACTAATTGGGGCAATTTGTCCCTATCATTTTGGGGACACAGTGCTGCTCTGCCTTTTAATTTGTAGGACAAACAACTCATGGGCTGTGTTTAAAAAGCACCAAAGAGGCACAGAACAGTTGCTGTAACTTCTGTGAAGTCAGTACTTAAATGACATTAATTTCACATGTTGTTCCCCGCAATTCTGTAGGAGGCTTTCAACATTTAGTATGTCTGAAAATACAAAGCAGGTGATCCTTTTCAGCTTAAATATTTTATCATCCTCTTTTTGAGTTGTCTGTGAGTAATATCACTCATTTTACAAGTACATGTCACACTTGAAATAGGGCATCTCTCATTTTGGAATTGAATTTTCAAAACAGAGCCTTGGGAATATTTGCATCCGTCTTGTCTGTCACTGCTTCCTCCATTATTTCTGATTAGATGCATTTTTCTGTTTTTGTCTGCTCTGATCATTACAGTGATTATGGCTACGAGAGACGGACCGACGGCAAGTGCACCCCTGCCTTTTGGTTCCATCCATCAACGATGTCCAGGAGTTGCACCACAGGGATGACTTTCCTTAACAGCACCGGGTGAGCACAGGACGAGAGCAGACTAGAATCAGCACACATATTCTCAATAGTGACTCGCAGGCATTGGGTAAAATAAATGGTGCATTTGAGTTGAATAGCTCCGGGTACATTAATTAGTTTCTCAGGGACAAGAAGGACAGGCTGAGGAAAATGTGGGCTGAATGATCAAACACGCGATTTGAGAATATAAACCATGGTAACGATGTGATTAACTGAGGGTGAAGTAGTGTTTGCGCAACATGTTTTAAAAGCTACAAAAGAGTTTGCAAAGTACAATGGCTTCTCCAGAGTGTACAAACTCACCTCAAGGTCCATTTAGTGGCCGTTATGGAGCTTTTGATTATTTCAAGTTTGAAGCCAGCATGGGCAAAAAAGTCCTTAAAGTCCTCAAAAAAGTAAATAGATAGATAGTTCCCATATGAAACGGCACAGAGTTTGCTCAGTCATCCATTTGCTAATATACTTCCATAGATTGTATTGATATAATGGATGTCTCAATTTTGGCATTTTGGCTGTCACCATCTTGGAACCATTTTGGAGCCATAAGTGACCATATTTGGGCAAAAGGTTGGTGATAACGCTGCTAGCTGCTAGCTTGGTTAGCATGGTGTATTTATAGCTGTGGTTAACTGTGATAACACTAATGCTAATGCTAATTTTAGCCAGTGAAAAACAGGCTTAATTCCATTAAAACCAAATTTACTTATCAGAAAGACCAAATATCAAACTCCTTGAACCAAACTGTGAACAAAACTTTTTAGACAACCAAAACATTACATTAAGTTTAATGAACTGAAAACACATTGAAAAAGCAACATCTACAGCTACGCCGATATGCCATGGTAATGTTACCTAACCAACACTGTTGCTGTGGTAGGAACTTGTCAGCGAACATCACCCACCTGTCACTAAACTTTTAAGCTAACGTTTAAACACAACAATTAAATATTCACCACTCGTAAAGTTGCCACGAATGGGTAAATTAGCTGTGGAGACCATAATTGTTTTTTGTACCAGACTGCAAACATGCTAATTTTGCTATAAACTTGGGCATTCTTGCATCGAGGTCTATCGAGACTGATTCACTCTTGGAGCCAGCCTCCAGTGGCCATTTGAGGAACCGCAGTTTTTGGCACTTCCATGTGGCTCCGCAGGTTGCCACTTGTTTACGCTGAGTGATATCTTGCAATGCATATCGTTCTGGGTTTATTTATCCAGCCTCTGAGATATCCACCTTTAATCTAATTTAGTTTCTACTGCTAACCCGGCACAATGGAGGTAATGTTCCCAACACTGACGAATTATGCTTAATTAGCAGCATCTCTTTCATAAAAGCACCCCTGTTACTCTGGATAATCCACAGAAAACATTAACACAATTTCTGTATTCTATCCATCTAATGGTGACAGAGTTTGTATTCTCCACAAATAAACACCTAAATCATTTAAGCCTTTTTGTGCTTTTCCACCCCCAGCTACAGGAAAGTGGTTTCTAATAACTGTACAGCTGGGGTCAGCGTAGAGTACACAGCCAGGAGGCAGCAGTGTCCCATCCAAGCACCCAAAGGTCTCCACCTGGTCACCAGCGAGGGCACGCTGACAGCCACCCTGGGCGCCAATGTCACCTTCCTTGTTTTTCTGGAGGAGGTAAGCTCTTTTCTGCACTTGTCAAAAAGCCTCATGAACTGCCACACAAAGTAAATGTCATTCACATTGCAAACAAGGGCAAAGTCTGAATTATCAGTATTTACCACACACACCAACATTACACAGTGCAGGTAGATCTTTTAGAAGACGATATTCCCTATGATCACACTGTCACAATACACGAGTAACACACTCTATCAACAGAAGCACTTAGTAACTTTCCTGCCTCTATAGCCTTTGTTGCTGTCCCCAACCAGCAGGACCTTGGCATGGTAACACTGCCATAGAACAATGTATAGTGGTGCAAATCAACTCCACAAGTACTGTGTTAAAGGAAAAATTTGCAACCTTTTATATGGATGTTCAGTCACTGTTGATGCCATATGAATTCAATTGATGTAATAAATTCTTCAGTGTGCCTCAATCTTTTAGGAAGTCTTGGTTATATAATTTATTGCTTTTGATCAAACATGTCCTCGCAATCAACGTATGCATTACTAAAGTTGATGAGCTAAGACATTTTTGGAGTTTGAAAAATGATTTTAAGAATCATTACCTTCAAACTAGCCCATATAACTAATGTAAGTCCTATTCACACAGGACTAGTATTGCCAGGAGACCTCATCGCATTTAGAAATAAACATCACCATGTCTTTGCTGTGTGCCACGCATTGGCAAGGGATAAGCTGAGTCATTGTTTTACTTAATTTACTGACATTATCTCCTGGATACGATGCGCACAGACGTTTGTAACTCTACTCAATGCTGAAACTACACATCACCACTACAGTGTTAACCTCCTTATTTTCTTTGAAGTGTGGATTAAACAAACAGAACGGATTCTGCCACACATTGTCACACACGTTATTTGTCTCATCAACTTTCATCATTTTGTTCTTCTGATGGATTTGAGCTTACTCTCATGGGTCTCCATGCTGTGTAGCAAGATGAGCCTCCTGCACCCAAAACTTACCATGACTCTCTTCCAGGAAAGGGGCTGAAACAAGGTGCATGCTGAAAACAAAAAAATCTAAAGATCTTCTAAAGACCTCAAATCACTGAAATGCTGATTCACACAGTACTATTATTATCACATTACCTCTGTCTTTGGCTAAATATAACAAGTAATTTGGGGTGGAATATTTACTTGATAAATTACAGACATCACAGATTTGCATAGGGTTAAGATCAGAGACCTCCGCAATTCTTACAAACGCATGAGGTCACAAGGTAATGCTAGTCTTGTGTGAATTGAATGGCTTTAGGAAAGGCCTAACACATAAACAGCTATTCACAAATGAACTCTGGCTCGTAGGGGAGTAGTAATTCAGCAATACAGCTAGAAACCCACGCAGATACAGTGAAATAAAGTCATACAAATCAAAGATCTTTGACCATATTCACCAGCTGGTGGACCCATCTATCTAAAGTACCAGATATTATGAAGAGCAGGACCACAGTGACAACCAAAGCTCTGACTCTTGCGGCGAAAGTGTCAAGCTCTAGCACATAATTACACATCTTATCCAAGAAGTACAAAGTGCTCTGTGCTGGTGGAGTGTAATATAACAAGTGACTTGAAAACCTGAGTGAATCTGTGGGTGATGAAAGGCCAAACCTGCAGATTCCCGTCAAAGTGTCTCTGCTTTGCAGGGCGACGGGGCGAGGACAAGCATCACGCTGGACTTTGGAGACGGCCACGCTCTGACCTACTCCAATGTGAGCTCTATTGAGGACGGGATCAAGCACATCTACAAAGCCGTGGGAATCTACCGGGTGACTGCCACCGGAGAGAACAGCCTCGGCTCAGAGACTGTCATGCTCTACCTGCATGTAACATGTAAGATACTGAGGACATTGTAAGATTGGTGTTTACAAATGTGCATATGTATTTATTTAGATAAGAGAATCTCCAATTTTTATGCTCATGCTTTTGGCTCTTTCTGCTTCCCACTTTTTATCACAATCAGTGGAATTGCAGCTGTCAGCCTGAACACAGTGTGCCACATTCTGTGCTTTATCTCTCCACAGAACATGCTCCCCTCCCATAACCAAACAAACAAGTGAGATAGAACAAATCCCTTTACACTTCCACTCAAGTCAGCTTATGCTCCACAGCCGCTCAGCCCACGGAAGCCACTGCAGCCTTATATGTAACGGGGCTGACCACCCCTGGTGTATTCGGGGGGTGACAGATGTAACGGAGCTGACTTATTGATCAGGGAGCGCCATTGCCCCTGCCAATCTGTCAATCCTATGTGCCAGCCGAACAAATAGAGCCGCCGCAGGCTCAGGAGTGCCACGAATGAAAAATAACACACAGATGGCAGCCAACGGTCCCAGCGCAGGACAGAATTCTGAGCAAACTCACCCTCTCCACCTATAAACCCACGCTCCACCTTTTTTTTTTCTTCATTGGAGAAAAAAAAACAAGTTGTTGTTTCTCCCTTTTTTCTCGCTGTTGCACAGTGCGGTGCAGTGCAGAGAGTTCACTTTGTGATGTATATGTGTGCCTGAGTAGGTCAGCTGGAGTATATCCATCTCTCAGCTCCCTTTGTGGCAGTGAGGAATAAGGAAGTGAACCTGACTGCTGTTCTGTGGCCCAGCCAAGTGGGAACGGTCACCTACATCTGGTGGATCGGAAATAACACAGAGGTACAGTACACTCAAGACTTTCCCACTTCTCTCTGAGCTTTAACTTCTGCTGTGTCTTTGCTCGTTTGCGATTAAATAGGTTGCTGACTCTTGTGCTCCGAAATGTAAGAATCAGTATTTTGTATTGCTATTTTTCTGTGCATCCAGGTAAAAAAAATTGTTCTTGTTAATCAGCATCAGAGCGTGCTGATGTATCGCAGACACAAAGCAGTTTAATTACTGATAGCCAGTGAAGTGTATCCCTTACTCATGCTCACTCTAATCTCCTCCAACTAAGGTCAAAAGCAGAACTCAGACTGAATAAGACTTGGATTTGCATGGTGTAAATAATGCACATGGCAACACTCATGGAGGTTATTATACACCGCAAACATAGATACGTTGAATGACAATTGTTTGAAAACCCAAGACGGTTCGAACATTGTTGTGCCAACACTGGGAACGTTACCTGGCTGTCAGCTGGAAGTCCTTTCTGGGCATACTTGCAGCCACGAAATACAACGTAAAAACAGATGGGACTATTCAGCTGTTCTGCCAAAGTTAATGCACACAGTGTGCATTCAGCAGCTTTATACCTCCTAACAACCGCAATTATAATAAATGAGGTATGTCTAAAAAATGATAAACCTACCTTAATTCAAACAGGACACAAACACCTCGGGTCTCCTGGGTGAAAGTTCTGTGCTTGATCCATTCATCCACCACCACTTCTTCCTGATGTGGACTTTGTCTTTCCTTAGTTCCCCTTATCTCGTCAGAAAGCTCGAAGGCACCTTGAATAAAGACTTTTGACTAAACACCACAGGCTTAAAATGGTGAAACAGGAAGAAAATTTACATGTAGATACACGTAAGCAACTTCAATGTGTTTAACAAATGGGTGTCAAGTGATAGTGTGCCCATCTGACTACAACCATTTCACAACCAAATAAATTGTCAATGAAAGTTTGCTGTGTTAAAACAAAAACAAAGAAACATACATTTACTTTCTTCATAGCAGTATTGTGTTTAATATTTCATTGTTTTTACAAGGGTCTGGCTGAGCCATTATTGGACTTGGAATGTCACCATCTGGCTGTCCACCTCATAACCATGTTGCAGTTTTTGGCATCTGACTTGGACCATTTTGGTCAATGTCACCATCTGGACACTGTTTGCAGAAATCTGAGATCACGACAGAAGAATGTGACAGCAGCACCATTGTGCATGGTGTGTAAGGCTGCTATATACAGGTCTTGCATCCAATTTTGCCCAGTGGTCACTCGCGGAATTGCAGCAGGGAAAAAAATCCCATGTGGCTCAATGAGCAATTTCCCCATAGACCAATATTATTACATATTGCATACTCACATTTTCTGCTCTTAAATGTTGCAGTCAAACATATTTTACTATTAGTAGTTTATTATCACTTGTATTATTTTATGTATTGTTCTTTATCATTCTGTACTTTGGAGTTCTTATTAACTTTCAAATTATTTTATTTGTGCAAGAAAAAATCAATTATAAAACCATCTGTAAAACACCTCAAAATCCAAACCAGGTCAATTATGACTCTTTCTAAACTACCTATTAAAGTCTGTGAGAGAAGTGAGAAAAACTACTGCACAGCGGGCTTGCATTACCAAAAGTAAACCTGGAGGCTAGAAATATTTTTGGCGCATGCACCATTTTCATTGGATGAAATTGGCACCATCTCGGGTTCTGGTATCCAGATCTAATAATACACCCATGCCTGTAAAATCAAACACGTTGTGACAATGGGAAGTATGTTTGTCATACTTCCATTCCACCATTCATGTGCATATTGTGTCTCACCGACGTGTAGTGTGAATTACTAAGGACGTGCACAACCAGGGCCCCAAACAATGCAGCCATCAAGCGTACATGAATATGTAGATTAAAGTAAGTATATCCCGAGCTGAAGATTTAATGTTGTTTTTATTAGGAGGCATTAGTTTACCAACAGAGTCATTGTTTCTTCAAAAAAATTTTGAGGGCTCCCCTCAAATAGTAGAGACTTTTCCTTCCAAATGTACAGTAAAAAGCCCTCAAAGAGCAGGTTGAATATTTGTAAGATGTTATTTTGCAGCCAGGAGAGACTGTAAGATGATTGAGACACTAAAAAACCAACCTCCATCTCTGCGGACCAACAGATGCACTGTAAGCTGGAAGCCCTGCATGCTCCACTCCCACTATCTGTCTTCATAATTGTAGTTGTGTAAATGTGTTTGTTCAACACCAACAGGGGCCTTCCACAAGGACAGCCAGTTATATCAGCTGGTAATAAAGCAGAGCATTATTAGCATCTTATAGCTATTTGAAGAACAAATGGAGACGTGAGTAATGACAGGCAGGAGCTGCCGGTGTCACAGAGGGAACTCTCTGTGGGCCTCAACACTGTATTCAGCACAGCACAGATTATTGCCAAGCTCTCGACGTATGCTCGTGTGTGTGTGTGTGTGTGCGTGCGTGTGTGTGTGCTGAGTGTGTGCCAGCAGGCTCACACCTCTGTAGTGTAAATAACAGCAGTGTGAGACCAGCCATTGATAAGAGTCTCTCACCAGAGCCCCCAGACTCTGACTCTCTCCCTCTCCGTCTCCTCTGCCTTCTCTGTCTGTCTCTCTCTTCCTCCCCCAGCAGCCAGTAATCACCCTAGAGGGAAGTGTGGCGTGCACGTTCTCCCGGGAGGGCATCAACACAGTGACTGTGCAGGTGTCTGCAGGGAATACTATTCTACAGGACAGAAAAACCATCACTGTCCACGGTGGGTCAACTCCGTGACTCCATCTCCACTGGGATTCTGTAGCTCTGCACACACAAGATGTCTCATTACGATTTAATAAAGAAGATACAGGTAGAATTAATTGAAATCATAGTTAAAGGAGAGTCAACTTTATTACAACCTTGGTCTTAACTCTTAACTAACAATAAAGTAATATTCAGAAGTTTTGAAATGACGAACTCAACATGATGTAGAATCTGCAGCCTTACTTCACCAGCAGGTCTCCAAGCTCCTCTGATCAGGGTTTGATGGTTGCTCCTTGCTTCAGGTTTCCAACTAAAAAAGACTGTGCTTTAGAATCTGTTGCTTCTAAACAACGGGCACAGACATTAAATCTGTACCTAAAATCTTTGGCTCCTGCAGACATCTTTAACAAAAACAGCTCGTAAACCCCCTGCGTAGACTTGCCTTCGTTCAGTTTCATTATTGTATTTTTTTTCATAACTTTTATTCAGAGATGTACCACTTTGATCGGTAGCGAGGCCAGCACTGACTTTATTAGCAGTTTGGCTTTTTACCAGATGTGACTGATCCTCATGAAATACCAACAAAGGCTCACAGAAAAACTGAAATGGACATGACCTTTTACCAATGCATTACATGGTGATGGGCGCAAATTGTGTTAGATTACGTAATGGCAACACGAAAACAATGCCAGTGTAAAGTCTAGGGTTGGGTCGGTATGAGGAAAAAAAAACGGTCAGGTTTTTGTGAAAAACCGCATCATGTCGGTACTACCGGATTTTCGCCACTTGGGTGCGCAGTTGACTCATTTAAAATAAAAAAACAACCATAGGACAACAGAGTGACAGTAACACGTTGTTTCTTTTATTCCTTACAAAGAAATTTGCAGGTTTAGCTCAGTCAATGCAAACAAGGGTTGCCTCCTTCGTCTGGCTCAAAGCCAAAGTGTTGCCATATTGGCGCATTCCTTGATTTCTTCAAGACTAAATTGTTCACCGCATCGACTCCCCGTCACTGTTAAACAAACTCTAGGCTACAGTAGAGGCCTCGGCGCATGCACACTCACACCTGCTACCTCAGTCCCCACCCCACCCCCCTCTCTCTCTTGCTCGCTGTGCGCTTGGCGAAGAGGCAGACACAGGCTGTAAAATGACGTATGTGGTCTGGTCGGTCTCAAAAAAAAAAAAAAAAACGGTCTAAGAAGGAGTACCGAACCGAATTGGTATTACCAAGAACCGACCCAACCCTAGTAAAGTCTATTATTGGTCGCAGATGTAAATATGTCGTTAACATGGTCAAAGTTGTGAAATGCTAGCAATTTGGTTAGTAAAGGAAAACACTTGTTTAGGTTTCAGAACGTCACGTTAACTAGCGTATCTTGTGTAGTTGCATATTAAGTACTTTGTATAGTTACGCAAATTTCGTAAAGTAATGTAACTACGTTGACCTTTGGTCTCACACAGACAATCAGCACGTTCCCGGCTCGAATTATGTACTTAATTCCTGTGTCTCTACCACAACAAAAAATCCTCTTTGACTTTGTATTGGCATTATTTTGGCATTGCCAGCATGTAATTTTAACACCTTTCATGCCCATCACCAAATAATGCATCATTTATGTCCATTTCTCATGTTTCTGTGAGCCCTAGCTCTCGATACAATTTATTATCAACATAATTTTAAAATTCAGTGTCCCTGCTGTCAGTATTATTCATTCAGCTGTCGTGGGTTATGGACATTTCAAGTCATTTCCATATTCGAGTACTTGCATTAATAGTCCAGTGTGTAGGATTTAGGGGCAGAAATAGAATCTAATATGTTTGTTTGTTTAAATTTCTTTTATATATAATCAACTGAAAATAAGAATTGTGTTTTCGTTGCCGTAGAATGAGCACTTTATATCTACATAGGGAGCAGGTCCTCGTTCACTGAGATTGTTATGCTACACTGCCATGTTTCTACAGTAGCCCAAAATGGACAAACCAAACACTGGCTCTATATAGGGCTTATCGGTTTTTTGCATCAGTTACCGTTGTTAGCAGCCCGTCCGCGACGAGGGCTTTGGATAAAACACCGGTTCTTTACGTGAAACTGCTTTATTCCGTGTTTTCACTGGTTTAAATCACCAGATTCACTTGTTTTGGGGAGGAAGAGACGTCGGTGGATAATTCTGCCCCTGGTAAAAACCTCCTGAACAATGAGGCCTGAAGTAACCTTAAGCAGGAGTTCATGTTTGGCACACTGCATAAGTTTCAGCTGGTTGCAGTCTGCAATCCTCACCACTAGATGGCACTAAATCCTACACATTGCTCCTTTAAATTACTATTGAGTACTATTGTTTTTTTTGTTCTGTGGATCTGTACATATGAGATGTACATAGGTAGCAGTTAGGTAGCAGCGACCCCCCAAAAAATGTAACTCTTAAAACAGAACAGGGTCAATATATATTTGCATTTTTTTATACATATATGTATGTTTCCTGATTATACATTGAACAAATACTAATGCCTCGCTCAAGTACCAAAGTGCGTTCATCATGACTGTATCAGTAGATACCCCGTGTTTCTTGGGCTGTGTTGTATTGGTGACGCTGTACTTTGAGGAGATCTGACATTATGGCCAAAATTACAAAAATAAACACAAGTGTAACTATCTGGAATTATCCTCTAAAGAAGGAGCTAGATTTTGGTCCATATTGGCTGAATCTAAAGGCTGACAAATGACAGATGAAAAGTAAAATCATCTCACACACATTTACATTCCTCCCTGCAGAATATTTCCGCTCTCATCTGCTCGCCTTTTCATCAAACCTGGATGACCACAACCCTGATGTTGCAGAATGGAGACTGGATGTGAGCCGTGTCATCAGGAACTCTCTGATCCAGGTAAAGCTCTCTCAGGTCTTTTCGTGGAAACCGTCGCTTTACCCTGGTAAATACTGTCAGCGCTTGACTGGACCTCTGACGGTCTATTAGTGCAGCGTGACCTCCCCGAGGCTTCGAGACATGAATCTGACTTTATTGATGATAAATGACAAGGCAAGAGGGAGGAGAGGGGGATAAATGCTGTTCAAGACCATACTGATTGCCGTGGCTCACACACACTTTGCGAGTTCAGGGCCGTACAGTAACAAGGTTGTGGGTGTTGTGTACAGAAGAATAAATGTCCGTATGCTTAATTTGTGTTCTGCGCTGACCTGAAAGGACGATAGGAGTCGAGTTCTGCGCGACCTGTCAAATGCAAGACATGATTCAAACCCACGCATGCCATGTCAAGTACAGATTTCGCCTCATTAACTTTGTTTTTTACAACATCCTCGGGACGTCAATACTTTTCTGATTCCTAGCAACAAGCAATCTTGGCCTTTCATCATATTTTCACACTTTTTGATCCTACAAAATCAAAATAGGTGCCAAAAATATATCCGGCTGTTCAGTCTTCAGTGAACATGTCTGTTTTGTTATTTGTTACTGACATCATTTTTTCATGACAACCCCAGCCTGGAAGGCAGAACACCGAAAAAAAAAAAAAAATCAGATGAAAATATGACATGATAGCTTAAAACATTCACATTCACAAGACTCACTGCAGCAAAACCATGTGAGAGCTGGGACAAGATGTCGTTGCAGTAATCAGTGAAAACATGTCGTAAAGCCTCGTGTTCTCTATTTGTTCTACATTCCTGGCAGACTGAGTGGAACAGTAACATGTGTGCATCAGAATTGAGCTACATGATGCTGATTATAATGCTTATAAAGTGTCCGAATAGAGCTGGTACACATAGATGTAATATGAGATGATAAATTCATATTCACAGACACATAAAAGCCCTCTGCCCTTGTGCTCAGTATGGACAGACACCCAACTTTAAAGGCAAAGGCACGGGCATTTATATCAGTCTATTACTCTAACAGATTATAAGTTATAAAAAAAAATTGGTTAAGCATGCTTTCCATAAGAACTGAAGTTAAAGAGAAATTACAAATGCTGTGTAATGGCAGAACAGCATTAAGCATGTCAGGGTAGCAGAGGAATGAACTGATGATGCACTCACATTGACACCTACGGGCAATTTAGAGTCACTAATTGACCTGCATGTCTTTGGACTGTGGGAGGAAGCCGGAGTACCTGGAGAAAACCCACACAGACACAAGGTACAAGCAAACTCCACACAGAAGGGCTAACCTACCCTGGGGCAGCATTGTCGCCTCACAGCATTAGATTAAACAGAGGTTGACAAAGTTTTACTTTGGGGACATACCTTGCAGTTGAAAAACAAGGCAATAGATCGCAATATATAGTAATGTATGTTATTCCAATACTCAGCATTTTGCAAAACATTAAAAATTGAAATTTTGCAACCTCAATATTGATTCTTACCCCAAGGGGATGGTGATAATTGAAGCCAACCCCAATGACAACATCAACATTTTTGATCAACTCAGAGCTTCTCTCATGCGGATTTTGTATTTTGCAAAGAAGCATTTTATTGTGTAAATCAAAGTGAAACTATAAAAGTAGGGGCAATGAAAACAGAGGACACATTTTGAGCCCTGTCTCCTAGAAATTATGTTTGTATACAACAAATTTTAAACAGCAAATACATTTTGAGAGAAACATAATGCCAAGCAAATGACGTTTTCTTTTAACCTAACGAGCCTGCCTGGCAAGTCGGAAATTGTAGATACTGAACGCATCAGCAGAATGTTCGCTGACATCTGCCAAAAAAGGTAATCTTGCAATACACCATCTGCTCATAGTAACTGCAGCATTATTTTTTTATTATTGCATATTTTATTACCATTTAACTAAAACTGCAATTTTTCCCCAACCAAGGTGCTTGTGTTGCCTTAACCAAACCAAGGATAGGAGCCTGAACATGAACGCAGGATTCTGGTGTCACAGTCCTGCACTTTGTATATTCGCCGTCCACCCCAGTGAGCACCATGCAATCTGAATGTGGTGCATAAATGTAGTACTTCATTAACTCAGACACGTTAAAATGTTAGATAAATTACAGTCTGAAATTGGCAAATTTTGTCTTAAATGAGGAACTATTTGTAGAAAGAATCACAGCACAGACACATAAGAATTAAAGCATGTTTTCTGTGCACTTTTCTATACTGCGTGCACATTTCGAATGAATGGATGAGCTTGTGTTTTATTTTTAACTTTTCATCTTTCCCTTTCCCTCTTCCACAGGCTACAGGCGTGCCAGAGGATCAGCTTCTGGTCACCATCCTCCCAGGTTTACCCACAGCAGCAGAGTTTTTCCTCCTCCCTGACAAACAGTTAACTGAGGGGAAACCAGACAAGAGCGCTGCTCATTTAGATCAGGTGAGACAGCGACCGCTGCTCTGTCTGCCACTGTGTGTGCAACAGTCATCCCTTTAGTCCCAGACAGTGTTTGTGTAGGTGGATGGATTTCACCTCATTATCCTCATTCTAATTCTGCCATAACACCATGCACAAGTGCGAAACACTGTTTCATCCTTTCTCTTTCCGTGAGTCATGGTTTAGCCTTTTTTTCCCTAGCAGCAGCTTGTCCAGTAATTGCTCCCCGAAAAAATAATCCCAAATTTAAGTTCCCTCATCCTCCAGCAGATGTCAGTATCGATCTATTGAAGCATGTCCAGGTCTTTCCACGAGTCTAATTCTGGAATACGCCTGAGGAATCTCTGCAATAGACTCATCAATAAGCCTGACAAGTATTAACAAGTTATCAGGGGGAACAGCTTTTAAACTCCCTCAAGTCACATCCTGTGGGGTGTTGAGGTGGGAGGGGGGCCGGAGTCTTGAGCCTAAAGAGCTAGACAAAGAAAATGTCATGGTTGATCAGTTCACTAAATCACCGACATATCAAGATGAACCGAATTAGCTCTGAGCCTCACGTAATAGATAATGACTGATAATAACGTTGGATCTACCCTCCGTGGGAAGAATTCCACGGGCATGTGTCGAGAAGGAAACTGGGAAGGAAATCAATTTGATTTTCTTCTTCCCTCCCTGCTCGCACCTGGTTGATTGCCTGGAAAGATCCTCTCCCCTACAAGCCAGCGATAAATCCTCATTCAAGGTTGGCATCTTAAAAGTGTAGAGCGTGCTCTGCTTATTAGAATGTATAATAGATTTACTGACCCTGGTATACAGCGGGAAAAAGTAATTAGTCATAGCATAGTCTAAATTTAAACTGCTAAGAAATATAAAGGGGAGGATGAAGCACTACAGAAATTACTCATATCACAATTAATTTGGCAAATGAGGCAGATAAGATAAATGAAGCCTCTGCAGAGGAAAAACCAGGATCTGCAGATAGAAAGTGGAGGATTTTGTTAAGTTTTGTGTCGTCTCTATGCAGCTGCACGTGCCTGTGTCATGGGTTCAGATTAAACAGAGGAAAAAACAGTTTCATGGTATTGGAATATCATTTTAGAAGAGGTACGTTTCATTTTTAGATTGTGCTTAAGGATTAGAGCCATGGGATAGAGATTTATAATTGCATGAGTGAAAGGATCTATGTGGGGAAATAGATTGAGAGCAAAAAAGATTGGACTCTGGCTCTCCATGGTTTACCTTCGGGTCAGGGTAATCTGCCCGATTTATATCAAAGTTAGATGTTCTCAGTGCAGAAGGTTGCTTGCCAGTCTGAAAAGCAGAGATCAAGTGAGGCTGCATCCTATGCATTATGCATCGCAGTGGAAAGGTCCCACAGACAAAGACTCTTACATAAACAGGAAAGCTCAAAAGGGGTTGTTGAGGGAGGCAGTGAGGTTTTTTGGGTCATGGGCTCTTACAAATAATGCAGGTAAATACACACTTTATAATGTTCAGTATTCAAAGTGCATCAGAGTTGTGTCGTTCCAATTCCACAGTAATTTAATGCAGTGATGTACTTCAGTCAGTGTTGCTGAGGGTGGATAGGTAAGCACTTTACCTCTTTATCTTATCGTCTTCTACTTATTCTACCCCCAGAACCAAGACCCCTTTAGCTCATTTTAGCTCATTAGGTGTTTTCAGACCAAACTGTTTTGGGGACTCCCTGACAGGAACTGCCGACTGGTGATCTCCCGTGAGAGCTGCATACCTTCAAGGGCTTTTTTTCGTGTTTGCATTCACACTGCAGATTAACACGCTGTAGTTACACACTGGAAGCCAGCTGACAGTTGGTTTAGCAGCATCACTTTGGCTTTGACGCGTCAAAATCATTTCAACCTTCATGTTAATACTTAGTTCACTAACAAAGACCACGGCAATAGAGTCGTAGATTGCAGTTAGTTTATTACGTATATTGGATGATGGGGATGAGGAATGAGGGTCGAGGGAAGTAGGGAAGAGGATCAAGGGATGTGGGATGAAGGGATGAGGGTCATGGAGAGATAAGGGGATGTAGGGACAGGGAAGGAAAGAAGGTGGGATGATTTATGGGAGAAATGAGGGTCCCAGACAGGTGGAGGTTGGAATGTAATGGCGGTCCGGTGTCGGCTGTCCCTCAAAATGGCGGTCTAAGAACTACAATTCATCTGAGTACTTGCAGTGTTGATGCAACAAAAATGTTCCACCAGTCCGAGAATACCTATTGTTTTGGTTTTCTGGCTGGCAAATTTTACTTTGATAATCACTCTTTGCAACAGGCATTTGCTGCAGCAAAAAAGACAGAAAAACTGCAACATCAACAACAAAAAACACTTCCATTATCTACCCAGCACCAAACAGCAGGCAGACAAAATTAACGACTGGCTGATGAATATTCTGGAGCATTTAGCAGCTAAAAAGCCAGATTTTTCTGTCAGCGATTAGAAGAGAGCAAAACAGAAATACTGTATGACTCCAACTGAATGCTAATGCTGCTCAGTATCTGCTGGATGTGTAAAGTGTGTCAACTTGTTTGCCATTTCAGCTTTACAAGGTGAAAAATGTCATATGTTGTGTTTACAGCCTCTTCTGCTGCCCCCAAGTGGCCAAAAAAATCTTTTTTATGGAGCTTTACTTTGACTCAGTTGTGGATCTCAGTGGTACCTAACCAGTTTTGGCCCGTGATCCTTCAAAATGTCTGGTTAATTATTTATGTCACAGAAAACAATCAAAGTCATAAAATATTGCCATCTATGCAGCTTCCCCTGTTACCTTGACTGAAGATAACTTTATTTATGATGTGCGTCTGGTAACATGTCCAGCCTCTGTACCTAGCAATCATTCACAAACTGACTCAGCAGGCATTTAAACCAGAACACCTTTGAAAGTGTTGTCAAGGGCAAGTGATATTTGGACTCAATTATTTTTTTCAGTCTGACATTAAAAAATTGGATGAATCCGGGCAGAGATTGATCAAGACAACAATCAACTTTTCTCTGAAATGTCAGAACAGAGGTAATAAATGTCGAGTCAAAAGCAGAGACAGATGAGCCTGAGGTTTGACGTTCTTGGCAATGACCTTCCGGATAGTTGCATTTAGTGTTTTCTTCAAAATAAAGCTGTGTTGTTCACAAACTGTCCCCGTCTGTCTCCCAACAGCTCTCTGAGGTTTTGCTCAGCGCCTTAAATCAAAACCTCGTCCAGTTCACGTTGCGGCCAGGGGTCCAAGTCACCGTGTACGCAGCACACTTATCAGCAGGTAAAGAAACACAGCTAACTGTGTATGTTTAGAGCTACCCAGGAGGGGTTTTGTACTTCATGTAGCAAGTGGGACAGAACATACTATCAGGAGACCTAGATACAGAGGACAGTCAGGTATATTTCTATTATTTTTGCTGCCCCCGTCAACTAATAACCCTGTGTCTGATTGGCTCCCCACCATGTAGCTACACAGAGACATTCAGAGAGTGAGCATCGTTACAAGTATGTGTGCCTCTTCCTATTGGGGATGCTGCTACTGTCCTAAAGGGGCTTATAAGATAAAGAGTAAGAGAAGTCCATACTACTGTATATTAAAATGATTCATCCATGATTTATATAGGTGTCAATTGTCCTGTTGACTGTTCATTGCATGATAAAGCTGGGTGGGAATACAGGTTGTGTTGGCTTATTGTGTTGTTTATTGTCTGTGGCTCCTGTCTCCCTGTCTCTGCAGCGCCCCTAGTGGACACCAGCGAGAACCACAGTGGCTCTGCCATGCTAATGCTGTTATCAGTAGTGGTTGTGGGTTTAGCTGTATTTGTCATCTACAAATTCAAGAGGTAAAGTGTTCATGAAATGTCATGTCTATATAGTCGTCACGCTGTTCGTGATAGGGAGGTGGTGAAAGGCGTCACGGCGTCCTGACAGCCCAGTAAACAAAAGCTGCCTGCGAGGCTACAGAGAAGGCTGATAGCTGCCTGTCAAACATCTTCGCTGGCATACTCAGCGCTCCTTGGCGGAGAATTGGCTTTGTCCTCACACATCTGTGGGAATCCTGTGGAGATTCTTTGGTCAGGTCATTCTTTGCAAAAGAAATGTCAGTCAGCTTTCAGCCGCTATCAATAATAAGCCCTTTGAACGCAGGCAGTTGACCTTTCTGAAATGTTAAATTATGTCCAAGGTGCAGTTTCAAGGAAAAAGGCCAAGGAAGGGTCATGAGGATTTACAGAGACAGAAGGAAACTTTGGATTTACAGACTTTATCACTTTAAGTATTTGTGTAATTGCTGATTCACATGCAAATGTGCTTAATTGTGTCATCGGAGGTCACAAACAAGTTAAAGATGGGGTAAGTGGAAATCTGAAAAAGGCAAAACCAAAAAAAAAACTGCTGAATTTGATAGTGCACCCTCCTCCTGCAGCTCTCCCCTCTCTGTCCTAAGCCCCTCCCACCAGACAACCACCAGTATATGCAAGCATTTCATACAACTGAGTGTTTCCCATACACTGATTTATTTATACGAGGCGGAAAATTGCAGCCAGTCCGGCTCTGTGCGTCTAAACGCTCGAGTTCAGACCAATGATTTGTGATGAGACAAAACCGTTTCAGAACGTGCAGGGAAAAGTTGCAGCGGTGTGAACTGGCCATCTGAGCTCAACTCAAGCTGACTGACATCTCAGCTGGTCAAATCGCCGGCGGCTGGTTTTAGAACGTTGTTTGCAGCGTAGGCAGTTGTTGCTGATACTGGAATAGCAACTTTCTCTGCAGGATTCTCTGCCATTGAATCAGACTTTCACCACAGTGATGGGCATCTGCATTTGTAGAACCACTTGAATGAACGCCCTCTATCTGAAATGACCTGTGATTGGCTAAGGTTTCCCACCACAGCCTAGATTCTCTAAAGCCTAAACACGGAGCCAAGAGTCGGTGCAGAGCTCTAGTGTTCTTCCTCCACATTCAAACTGCTTACCCCAGCTTTAAACGAGAAGTCTTTTGCTGATGGTTACACAGAGCATAGCTGCAATCCCTTGGTTGTTTCCTTGCTCTCGTTGTTTTAGTTAGGCTCTTGTCTTTATCCCTTTGCCTCACTGTAAATCTTTCCTCAAGGAAGATCCCAGGCCTCAACGTCTATGCGCAGATGCAGAACGAAAAAGAACAAGAAATGATGAGTCCAGCTAATCCAACAGAGGCCACACCCAGCTCACAGCGGGACATGGTGCATTCTTTGGAGATTCTGGACACAGAGTTTAACTCACAGCCCATAGGTAAATATTCTCTCTTTGAGTTTTATCTGCAGCTGGCATTTTAATTTCATTTTCTCCATTACTCACTCCATACCATCGTGTGTGTTGTTTCATGAGACTCATACTGTGCTTTTGGTTGTTTGTTTCTCAGAAGTGAAATGGTCCAGGCAAGGGGTGAACGAGTGCTAAACAGAAATAAGTATGATGGAAAGTTCAGCTACTTCTCGGTAGTACAAGAAATATATTGTTCTCCTTATGCCGTCGCAGTTTTAATCAGTTGAGAATACAGATGGGTGACAAATTAATGAAGAATCCACCATAAAGTGTCATCGTAGGGTGCTGCCATGAGCCTCTAGAGCAGCTTCAGTGCCCCCTGTCATAGATTATCCATCTGTGTATCAAGTTGCATGAAAATCTCCCACAGGAAAAATCTCTCTGGGTTCAGATCTGGTATTAAGAAGGTCACAGCATGTGATTCATATCATTATCATATTCATCAAAGCATTTGTAGAAACACCAGCATTTTTATGTCTCTGCTCATTTATTCAGGTTTTTCTTTGATTTGTCACCCATCCGTATGTTCTTATATATAGTGACTGTGATGACCTAACATGTCTATTCTTACCCAAGCTTGTTAATGGATTTATTAACAGTCTTTGTTGTTCGGGGGTATAGAAATTCTGCTACATTTCTTTGGCTCTTTAAATGTGAATTTTAAGGATTAACACTGCTATCTATTTGACATCAACGCAGTGTTATGACAACATATTCACATTTGGCATTCTGTTTTAATCTCCATTAAAGTGAGACTATGTACATTTTGAGAAAAGACATAACACACTCTCCCACCTACAAATGAGAAGTTGAATTAATAAGCAGTAAGAAGCAGAAGTCCATTCCGTCCTCTGAGAACAAAGTGAGCATGCTAGCTGTGTAACATAGAGTGCATGCATAGTGGATCACACGTCTGTAAACTAAATATTTCACCCTGTGTTATTGGTCCTGTTTTTTTCTCTTTACTGCACCATGTGCAGATTCCACATGATTGGAGAGCAAAACAACACTCAAAAATAAGATTACCAGCATTTCTGTGTTTTCATCCATCCATAACGAGATGCATTTCCTTGCGTACGCTATGGAAATATGGACACAGATCAAAACAAAAGGCTTGACTAAATCATCTTCTCTTTTTGTGCTATTGTAAGCACAAATTGCCACCTGTGGCTACAGTGTTTGCTGTTCACAAAGCCTATAGTCTCACTTTAATTGCTGCTTTTCTCTTTTCCTACGTCCTGTCTCGTCCAATTTATAATTTAATCCATAGTATTTCAAATGTCTTAACACCTTTGAACTTTTGCATGGATCTTACAGTAAATAAACTATAGCGTATTTTAGTGGACTTGTTTCAAACTGCACAAATCAATAGGTTTTGCATTACTAATGGCTCAAATGTGTAATGCTGTGTTCACACCAAACCTGGAGCTCATTGTCACATCATGTTGTGTTACACAATGTGGCTGCTGGAGTGGTTTTTTGGAGTATTTACAACCAACATCTAGAATCAAGTGATGTAAACACAGAGGCTAAAAAGTCACGGCGGCACATTACCACTTTATTCCTTCCATTCTGTACTTTTCACAATAAAAGACAAACTTAAATTACTCAAAGCTTTTTGCTAAGAAGCAGCTCAAAAAAATGTACGCATGTAGTCCTATGGCTTTATTCACTTTCCTCCATTTTGATTCTCGGTAACATCGGGAGAATCTCAACTTGATCTCAGTGTTGACGGCGTTACACAACGTATCACACATGAATTCAACTCACGTGAATATGCAATGCAAATAGTGCAAATTGAGCCTCCTCCCGTCATTCATGTCGTTTTTGTCACGTGGTGAGAAACTGCATCTATCCGCAACATTACATTGACTTTAAAAGCAAAGCACTTGCTATACATTCAGTGTGAGCACACCGGTATGGAGAAAAGCATTGGTTACAACAGAGACTTATTACCAACTCTGCAGATCCCTGAGCTCTTCGCGGCATTTTAGCCTCTTTAACTTATATTTTGTTTTATGCTCCACAAATTTTACTCTCTTCAACCTTTTCCCTGCCACAGCAGGCATCCATTTTTAGAAGGAAAGCTCTAATGACCCCTCCGTATGCTACTTCATAGCAGGTGGAAAAAGTTAGCAGCTAGCATTGGACTTAAATTGATCCAGTGACCAAAAACTCGACTCCAAATGAATGCTAATGTTGCTCCATATCTGCTGGATGTCTTAATAGGCAACTGCTTGCTAACATATTTTACATATAAATATATCAGATGTTGTGTTTTCAGCTTATTCCTCTGCCCCCTGCTTTTAAGTATCACCTTCTGCAATGCGAGACAGCTAGTTATCTGGGTTTTCTCAGCTTCTCGTACAAACATATTCTCTGACACCTGTTTCTCTCTCTGTCCTGTTTATCCCCAGGATGTATGAAACCTCATGTACATGTGAAATTCTCCACAGAACTCCCCACATACATCGTCTAAACTCTGGACTGGATTACCTCTCCAGCTGCGTCATGGATATTTTTTACCATTCGGGACACAATGGTTTTGAGCTTTATACCTGTGCATGTTGGACCCTGCTGACACATACTGTGCTCTGTTCAATCCAGAAGAAACTGTGTACAGGTTTTTAGTTTCCTTTCAACATACGTACGTCCGATGAATTAAACATTTGAGAAATCTATTTTATTTATACAAGTCATAATTCAAAGGAGCGCCAGCATGAACGAGAGAGGGTTAAAAAACAATGAAAAAAAAATGAAATAAGCAACAATGTTTTGGTTTTGCTTACATATCTGAGATTGGTTTGCTGTTCTACGAAGCTAACAGCAGTAGTGTATTATTTATTCATATGAATATACTTTTATGAAGTATGTTATTGAGGTGAATTACACATTTGTTTTGTAAATCATGAATGTCTATGTTATAAATTTGTGTATTTTAATAACAAATGTCATACTAAACAGAAATGCTGTTATAAAATATGAATAGGGTACTTCAAAGCTTTTGGTCCATCGTCTCTTGTAAAGCTGATTTATGGCACAATACACATTTTTCTACTGAAATGTTTCTTTTTTTCTGATTTTAATTTGTTAACAAAAATACAGGGTTTGATTTTCTGGATTAATTTAACATGTGCTGTTAATCTAATGCTTCTGGTACTATTTATGATACATACCAGTTTGTAAAATGTTTTGTGCTTCAGAATAAGGGATTGCGTAATGGCTACGGTGCTACACTGCACCTTCTGACCGCAAGTGATCCCCTAATATAACCATTACAACTTTTAGGAAGACGAAAGGGGAGGGGGGGGGGGGACTATCCCAAAAAGCAAAGTATTCCTGATCACAGCCAACATCCTCACAGGAGGCAGAGTATAATTTGTCAAAGCTCAGATTTAAGGTGGCAGCTGGAATGAAATACAGCTACTTTGTGAGAGAATCCAGAGAGCATGGCAGCGAGAAAGAGAGAGGCAGAGAGAGGCTAAGAGAGATGGAAGAGTGCTTTTCGGGGCCTTGACGCATTAAGAGCATTCTATTGGACGGAATAAAGAGAGGTTGACTTCTTGAATACGTAATGTGGTCAGTCAAGCTCAAGGCTGGCCAAGGTTGGTGACACATTTAGGCTAATGTCCTGACCCGCTCTGGAGTAGCACCCATCTTCATCCCAGCTCATTATATCGCGCTGTAGGAGCAGGAGAAGTAGAGCGCAGATGCTACCAGGCTACACGGATGGTTAGCTTGCTCAGAAGACTGTCAAGCCCCGCGGTACTTTGTGTGCGGAAATCTGACAGATGTAAATGCCTGATTGATGCCTTTCAAATCTTCAGAGACAACCTTTCCGGATTAGTTTTCCCTCTTTTGACTTTGTGGAGATGTAAAAAACACAGCGGGGGTGTGTGTGGTTTTGTCAACTCTGGATGAGCTTTTCTATGATTGTTTAGCTGTAGCTGTGCAGAAACGGCCGCAGTAGATACACCTACAACACGATCAGAAGAGAATGTGACCATAGACCGTGCAGAGGAGTGATAACTAGACACTCACATGCAACACACACTGGCTGCTTTGTGTAGAGTTGCTGTGTTTGACCTGATAACAGCAGGTTTATTTAAATCCACCTAGTTTAATGCACATTTTCAAAGAAATAGTGGAAACAAATCATGAAATATTGAAACAAAGCTGGCAAAATTGATGTATGGACAAAAGGTTAATGGGACTAAGTGCAATGGAAACAGACTCAGTGAATATGTGATTATGTGCTGTCATTATGCTGTTACCAGAACTGCAATATTAGCTGTTCAAAACTCTCATTTCCATTGTCCAGTGTTCATTCATTCATTTTCTGTAACTGTTTATCCTGTTGGGGGTCGTAGGAGGGCTGGAGCCTATCCCAGCTGACAATGGGCGAGAGGCAGGGTACACCCTGGACAGGTCGCCAGACTATCACAGGGCTGACACATAGAGACAGACAACCATTCACACTCACATTCACACCTACGGGAATTTAGAGTCACTAATTAACCTGCATGTCTTTGGACTGTGGGAGGAAGCTGGAGTACCCTGAGAAAACCCACGCTGACACAGGGAGAAAACTCCCCCACCCTGAGTTTGAACCAGGAACACGTGCTGTGAGGCAACAGTGTTAGTCACTGCATCACTGTACTGCCTTTGTCCATTGTGGTCTCCATTATTTATACATCCTTTGTTTCCCTTCCTTCATCTACAGTGGCACCTGACTGGAGAATTAGCACCACCTACTGCTTGTGATGAGGCAACTCCCAATATTTGGATAAAGCCCATAAATTAGCATTTTTCTTTGCCCGATTTTCTGCAAATTCAGTTAAAATTTGCACTTTAGACTGGCAGAAACCTGAAAACTGAAGACTCACTGAAGTGCCAAATAAGAAGTTTGCATTGATTTGTATTAGTTATAGATGTTGTGAGATGTCAGGGGAGTGGGGGTTACCCAAGGATAAAAGGATGGTCAAAAGTTGAAAAGTTAGAAAATCACCACAGAGTTACCAAGAACCCCCCTCATTTGGATTTAAAGAAATTGAAGGAATAATTGAGGCACTGGAGTAAGAAGTTTGTTTAACTGCTTTGTGAAAGTATCATAAATTGTTGAACTGGTCGGTTGCGCACAAGGTTGGGCTACCAGCCGTACAATTTGGACGTCTGGTTTGCGAATGTTGGTTGCAATGACTAGTAAACAGCTACAAAGTCAGTGATACTCAGTTGTTACACTTCCAGGTTCTCCATCGTCACACACACACACACACACACACACACACACACTGGATGTGCTGTTCAGATAGAAAAAGCAGTCAAGGGAGAGAAGTTGGGGTGTGTCACTCTGAGGAATGAGTGTGATAACATTGCTGCTTTCCTGGGCTGTTGATGTGAATCAGTGCTAGGCAGCAGGATGGTGACGAGTCATGGCAGTGTGCTCACATGTAAAGATACAAAGAGCCTGAAGCTTGAGGGCGTGTTTGTGTTGATGACGTAAGTGTCATACTGAGATCCACATGTTGAGGTATTTCCTTTTGTTGTCAAGGATGCTGGAAGCACCTTTTAGCGTCTGTATGACACGCACTGGCCCTTTAACCAACTCCAGTGTAAAGCCATTCGTGTCATTATTGGACATACAGAGCAACCAGTGTAGTATGAAGAGCCCAAGTCCCATTTGGGTGGGTAGGGTGGGAGCGCAGGTGACTTGGCCCAACAAAGACAGGACTTTGACCCAAGAGACTGGTGTTTCATGTGAAACTAAAAGCTGCATTGACTTATTTTGTCACCTGACTCAACAGTCACATGTTAGTCACACAAGCCAACACAAGCCAGAATCTTACATTGTATAAATTAGCCTAGCAGCTAGCATACTTTTCCTCTGCTCGTATGAATTCAGGGACAACAGCAACATTTGACAAAGTTAACGTTACAAAATTTGGCTCCATTACAACTCACAAGGCTGATGTGATGCTAACATTATTAGCACAAGCCACACAAGGCATGTTACATTGTTTTAAATAGCCTAGCGATGAGCAGAGATTTCCTCAGCTAGTATGAGGCCAGGATAAATCCCAAAGTAAATTCCCCAAAGGATAAATCACACACAAGACTTAAAATGCTATTTTGTGGAGGTTTTATTGTCTTCACAATTTATTGTTTCTTAAAATAAATAGCTTTAGTAAAAAGCTTCCTTTCCACTGAGGTAAATGGTTTTAGCTTACAAAAATGGAAAGGAGGTCTGCATCACTGCGACGTGGGGAGGTGCAAGTTAGGCTACAGCGTAGGGTACAGCGTTGGCTCTACATCGATGCAGAGCCTACGCCGTAGGTACAGCCTCGAGAAGTATAACCCCTGCATAAGTCACGAGTCGACTGGCGTGACCTACGGCTAACCCCTCCTGCGTGAAGACGCAACACAAGAGGCTGCCCATGGCATCATTATAATAATGCTGGAGGCTTCTGCCAGTGTCAAAATATAACAAGAAGGGATGAGATCACATCAGCAGTGGAGTGGAGTAAAATACAACTATGAGCTTATGTTATTTAAGGGAATTAAGAAAAGCATGATTGGTTGTCGATTGTTACTCCAGCGCCACTTGTCTCCTGTCAAGTCTCGAGTATTCGAGTCCATACACGCGAATGGGGCGTGATATGTCAAGACACAGCCAGGGTGTGTTGCCCTCAGTTAAAGCAGTTAATATTTTTTAGATAAGGTGATAAATCTGCTTGAATTTCAAAGTTGCATGCTAAGATGATTTCAGTAACAACTCTGCGTCCATCTTCATTTCCATTGTAGCTGTGTGTTCCATCAGAGGCTGAAGGACAGAATTTGCACTCAGCTATGAGGTGACTTATCTTGTGCCATTGCATGGTGTATGAGGGTAATTTCACAAACTGGTTGTTGGAGTTTTGTAAATCAGCAACATCAATGAAATGTCTAAGAATGTAGCAATACAATAATAATTGGGATTTTCTACGCTTGGGGGAAATTAAGGGTTTCTTTTCAAGTTTTGCAAAGTGTGGATGTAAAGTTGTATACTGAGAGGATTTAGTTCACATTTCTGATTTAGATAAGTGGTTCTGGCTCTGACTTTACCAGCCTGACAGGTACAGTCGCCTGTAACCCGAGGCCAGAAGCGGCAGAGTACTAATCCTGCCCTTAACCCCAAGCAACAGGAAATGACTGGCCTGACAAGATCAGGAGGTCTGTCATGATAAAAGCACCTTCTGTCTTTGGGTTTCACTGGGAGGAGGACAGTTAACACGAAGGATCTCTGGCTTCCTGGTTAGGAGGCGCTTTGATGTGACAGCACCCGAGGGTGTGGGGGAACAGTATCGAGTTGTAAACTAGTTTTGAGCTATTCTTTCTTCCTCTCTCTCCCACTTTCCTTCGCTCTATCTCTTCCTCCCCGCAGAATTAGCAAGATTATTATTTTTGTAGAGAAATATTAATAATAATAAAAAAAAAGAGTTTTATTACTGTACAGCTTTTGTATAAGAACAGACGGTAAGGTGTTACAGTGTTTTTGTTTGACCTCAACTGTGCTGTGTGTAATTGTTTTATGCATTTATAATCATATTTATTAAATGGAAAGAAGTCTGTTAACTGTGCTCTCATTTTCTTACAATATTTGTAAAGAAATACTATGTATTTGCGGAAGTAATATTCAACCTATAAAGAAAACAAAACAAGCATGTGTTGGTATTTTCTTCTACACACATACAATATGTATTTACATCTGTGTAAACATTGCTGATATGATAAGCATTTGAGCAAGTTCTTTTTTTTTCGGCCAAAAAAATGTGCCGCCATGTAACAAAATAATGTGAGCTTAAATGTCAACTCAATTTTCGTGTGCTTTCAATTGCATATTAGTGTCCTCCTCAGAGAATCCATTTGGCTCAGGTGTCCACACTTAGGTCAAGTGGTGACACCTGCGGCAGCTCCTTCGCTGAAGAGATCAATGAGATGAGATTGGAAAAAAACTCACAAGCATACCTCAGAGCTTTGTTGTTTCCCATTTTGACGATGCTTTAAAGGAATCAGCAGCGTACTAAGTAGCCTTTTCTGGCTTTCCAGTTAGTACCCAAACATTTTGTCTGCTTGGAAGATTCAGCTAGCAACCCTTACAGTAGAAAGGGAACATTGCAATAAAGATGCCCATCAAATATTGTATGGATACAATCACTGTACATGGTAATCGCCACTTTCACTGACCAGGGTTTCCAAGTGGCAGTGTTGTTTGTGGATTGCTTTTCACTGCAGTTTGTTTGTAAAGTTACTTTGGTTGTTTCATCATCTGCCATTTCTGCTTCTGGAGACAGTAACTGCAAAGAACTTAAGTTGATACTGTCCCGGAAGTTGGGATAGTTACAGATAACTACTCAGGAAATGGTATCTGGTAGCAGACAGAATTGCATAGTTAAAGTAAAGCTAATAGGGAATCAATACTAACGTTGATAGTGTTATTATTCTACAGCCATTACACTGTGGCAAAAAAAATTTGCTATTTAATGATAAGTTAAAGGTCCAGTGTGTAAGATTTAGGTAGATTTGGTGCCATCTAGTGATGAGTATTGCAAGTTGTAACCAGCTGAAATTTCTCCAGGTTAAAATTCCTTCAATGTTCATCATTCAGGAGTGTGTTTTTTTGGGGGGTTTTTGTATCGGAAGCTGAATTATCTGCAGAGGTGTCTCCAAAACATTTTTGTTTTTTTGTTTTACCAGGAGTCAAATTATCAGTGGAGATCTCTCCAAAATAAATGGACCCAGTGACTGGGTAAATGCGGTAAAAAGTGAATAAAGCAGTTTCATGTGACAAAATCTGTCTTTTTTCTGACACTGCTTATAGCAGAGGGGCTGCTTACTATGGTGGCTGAGGTGAAAATGCGAATGGTCCTATCTAGAGCCAGTGTTTGTTTTGTCTATTCTGGGCTACTGTAGAAACATGGCGGAGGACCAGCTCCCCGTGTAGATTTAAACGGCTTGTCCTAAGGTATGAAAAAACAACTTATTATATATTAAGTAAGATTATACACTGAAGAAAATATACTTTTTCGACACAAAAAGTTGTTTGGAAAAACGTCATTTGAACTCTGTTTTTAGCCTCATTGTAGCCTGTAGCTCTGACTGCTTCTCTGTGCACTGCACTCACGTGTGCACGAGACTGTGAGACATGGGCACCACGTTCATGTGTGTTCACGTGCTTTTGCTGGTCTCGCGTGCAACTTTTTATGTCGGGGCTTCAGGACACTTGGATCACTACAGCGAGCAGTATGGAGATATTTTGTGGTTTCAATTATGTGTTTTTGGATGTTTGAATCTGTGGCGCCGTCAGCCTCCATTAGGAGTTGTGTTGCTCCTCCTCTCCCCTTGGATCTCCGCAAGTGATGTGAGGACTCTAAAACTTCACCTGAACCTCCCTTGGCATATGGGTGAGTAGATAATGGCTGAATTTTCATTTTTGGGTGCACTATCCCTTTGACCTTAAAGCAAAATAAAATTGCCTATATCCACTTTAAATTGACTTGACTTCACTCTGCCATAATGGCTAAACAATTAGATTACTGGACAACAAATTAAATGTAAATTTTACTCTCTTTGATTTATACAATTATCCAGACACCAAATACAGCTCCATGTGTCCATCTGGTGGTTAAAAACCTCCACTGGCTCAGCTTTTATTTTGAAAGTAAAAGAATGACCTTTCACCTGCCGTCAGTCTGATTTGAGCTCAGGAGACTCAGAAACAAAAGTGAGCACAAGCTGCATTGATCATAATGAGTGTGAGAATCCTGGGTCATCTGTAGTTCCACAATTCCTCATGCTCCTAAAATTATTTGCTGATAACGACTTTGTCCTCTCACACACACTAATCTGATTCTGCTTTTACAAATCTGTGCCTGCACTCTCCGAGGTTGACGTGCAGACTGAGCGGCGCTCAAATTTGTTTTGTGCTCTCAAATCTTTTGTTGTCAATATATTTCCATAGCTTTCAGCGTGTAAGCCTCTGTATGAGTGATTAATATTTTACTCTGGCCACCTCTTGCTCAGCCGCAGTGCTTAACTGTTTATCTCCAAAACTTCAGCTGGTAAGAACAAATCCATCCAGCGACTCGGATCCTGCCAAGACGATTAGTCCTAATTACTTTTAGGTGATAATATTTGAAACTGGGAGAATAAAATCTCAAGAAGTTTGAATGTTGGTACAAAGCACTCATGCGCGTCTTATGAGCTATTCTAGTATTTTTCTCTAAATTATTCATACACAACTTCCATGGGAGAAACTTAAACAACCTAACAGTAATTTGACTCAAAAAAAAAAAAAAAAGTTGGGCTCCGTCTCCCTCCTCTGCTGAGGATAGTTTAGACCAGTTTGTAGAGCAGAAAGGATTCTCATAAATAGGGATGAGGATGAGTTGGAGTCATTAAAGATGAAGATGTTAATTTCAGCATGGATCTAACCTTAACAAGTTCCAGTGCAGAATATAATGATGCTGAAGAGAGTGATAGTGCATAAAGGATAGAAGTAATTACAGCTGGCTCTTTTACACTTATTTATGCGGTTCCAAAAATAGCTGTGGCTGAAGCAGCGGTGGTGATAATGATGATGATGATGGCCACAGCTATGGCAAAACCAACACAGACTGATTGTTTGACTGATTCATATCGACGCTGCCAGTGTACAGTACATATCTCAGTTGAGGCTCTCAGGGAGCATATATAATCTGAATAACGATGATGATGAGTGTATTACTCATGGGAGAGAGTCATCATAGTTCACATGATGCACATATCCAAAGGCGTCCATTGTCCTTAACAGAAGAGAGGCCACAGGGCAGTGTCATTACTGATGTGAACTGATGCTGCTGCTGCTGCTGCTGCTGCTGACGAGAGTCAGACAGGGTGGTCTGGGATGGAGCGGGTGGAGGGCGGAGGAGGTGGGGGCGTTGGTTGACGGACTCTTTAATCGTTCTTAGCCAGGAGATGCTTGGGCGCCCAGGGGAGAGAGAAGATTACCAAGAGATCAATTCTAAAACAGGGTTGGCTCTGCTGACATCTCAAGGTAGTGCACTACAGTGCCCCCGTGGGACACAGCTGCCAATACAGGCTGGTATTACTGTGGATTTAGTGTGAAGGAGACTCAGAGAGAGTCGAGGAGAGGCTTTTGGTAGAACTAAATAGCAGGAGGATTACATAAAATGCTACAGTGTTAACAAGGGTGGGAGCCTTGCTACGCCCTGGTTACAGCTGCACTAGGCAGTTTTTGGAGTTTTGGGGGGACAAAAACATCACAAGTTGCAACAAAAGAAACAGGAGTAACTGAGATACAGGATATATATCAGACTGGCAACAAGTTATCCACAGTATGCTCTCTTCACTTACTCCCTCCTGGGATAAAACAATCCAGCCTTCCACATAGACACCAACAGTGAACACATTGAAATATGTCTTCTGCTTTAAACAAACTGACAAATTCCTAACACAAGCGAATGAGTTGCAGTGTAGTTGGTTGCACCATCACAAAATCAAAAAATGCTGATTTCAGATTTGTTGTTGCTAAAATTGGTCAAACTTGTTGCCATATAAAAACTACAAACAATATTATAAATAAATCATAAATAAACAAGTTTCAACCATAAAATGTGATCATGTTTTGGACCTTGTCGACTTTTGTGTTTGGGTCGGCTGCAGACTGACTCGGTAGCCTGGAAATCCAGACCCAAATCTAGAAAGATTAAGGGTCTGGCTATGAGTAATGCAAATGGCCCAACTCGAGGGGCGGCACCAAGCATGCATTTGAAAATATCACTGCATGCAATTGGATAACACTACGACTGTGCTATCGGGCGGGGCTAACTGGTAGATTAGACTTCTTGCAAAGGAAAGATCTGAGCGCTGTCTTCTGTTCCTCTTTTAGAGAAAAAGCCAAGTCTAACTCGTTCATTGTAGCGGCCAAAGCCGTTTCAAACAACTGGTGTTCATCCGTAGCCATCTTGCAATGTTTACTGACTGATTTAGCGCTGTCGTCATCTGTTTAGCTCGCCTTAGCCTTACAGTACATGGTGATTCATTCACATATACAGTAGATGTCCAGATATACAAAATCTGGGCAGTGTGTCAAGTCATTCATCCAATTGGACGGGACATGACAGCGTTCAACGGTAATATATTAAGCGATCATGATTTCTTAGGTTCAGGCAGGACTGGGAAACAATTATTAGACGTGTCTATAAAACAAAGTTTGCTTAACAAGAAATTAATGAATACAGACATGTCAGAATCATAATCCAAACACGTTTCAGATTGCATTGACATCAGTGGGATCTTTGGCTTCCTTCAGTGTGCATTGCATTTATCAAAGAAACATAATAGAGATGTATTTTGAGTTACACATGAATCTATGATAACTATGCATTTGTTAACACTATGATAATTAGATCCATATCTAATAATGATTTAATGTCAGAGCTAAGAGACAAAGACCTCCTAATTATTTTAATTAGAAAATTCTTATCTCATAATTGACAGATTAAAATTAACAGATAAACTTCAGGCTGAGGCTGTAGAGATGTAGCCTGATTGAGTCATGTCAATACATCCATCCATTTTCATCCGCTTATTCGGGGTCAGGTCGCAGGGCAGCAGGCCAAGCAAAGCACCCCAGACATCTCTTCCTAGCAGCGGCTCTACTCCGAGCTCCCTCCAGATGTCAAGGCTCCTTACCCTATCTATATGGCTGAGCCCAGCCACCCCAATGAGGAAACTCATTTCGGCCGCTTATATCCGCGATCTCGTTCTTTCAGTCACTACCCAGAGCTCATGAACATAGGTGAGGGTTGGGACGTAGATGGACCAGTTCATTGAAAGCTTCGTCTTCAGGCTCAGCTCCCTCTTCACCACGATGGTCTGGTGCAGCACCTGCATCAAACCGCCGATCCATCTCACGCTCCATTCTACCCTCACTCATGAAAAAAGACCCCGAGATACATGAACTGCCAACTCTCTTCCAGCCTGAAGGAGGCAATCCTTAGCCTCAGATTTAGTGTCAATACACTTCCAGGTAAAATGTTTTTTATTAAGGTCCGTCCAGTACCCTCTTGCAGTGAGGCGACAGTGCTAACCACTGCACCACCCTGCTGCCTGTTTTTCATGCAGTTGCAAAACTGAACCTGAACTTGAATAGCTCAACATTCTGTACAGCTAGACTACAGACAGACTCGTCACAAAAGGTGTCCATGAGTTTGTTTCAAGTCTGGGTAAGCTGAATTTTTTTTCACAATTGCCTAAAAACAAAGACCATCCTTTTGACCTGTACACCATATAACTGTTCTGTTCTGCATGTGTCTGCACACCTCAGCTGCCTGTCTCATTTAAATTATATTAAAACTGTGTTAAAAGGGATTTTAAGGCTAGAAGGGGAAGTAGTCATTGTGTCTGACTACTGTGTCCTTGCTGGAAGAGATGTACCACCTTTTATGTAAATCAGTGTCACACCAGGGTCAGGTAATTCTTCCCATTTATTTTAAAATGCCCAAAGTAGTTATTATAAAGTTAGACTTTGCTACAAGAATACCACACTGAATGCCAAGTGGTGTATTTCTCCTTCCAGTTCAACTCATATCAAACTGTCTAGATGCAGTAAACTGTACTCACTCAAACACCTGCTAGTTAAAACTGAGTTTTATGAAATAATCATTTGGTAATTCAGCTTTTCCTGCTCAAATCAAAAGCTTTGTCCATGAGCCACAGTGAGAGCAGCTGCCATAGCTTTAACCTGGATATTCTGCTGATTGATCACGGTGGTTGCCTCCAGCTTATAATGAGCACTGCCTGTTTCGTCTCCCAATACATCGCTGAGGCCACCACCCATAATGTCAGTTTCGATGGCCCATGACGTCACGTTCAATTAAAAGCTGAGCTTAATGACGAAGACAGGAGCGCTACAGGAACTAAACCTAATTGCCTGAGGAGGGAAAACTGTGAAGGTTGTGTGAGCGTGTGCATAGTGGGTCATTCTCTGTGTGTGTGGGTGGCATGTTGGGGGTGTGCTTGCATGCACCTGTGTGTAGAGACAGTATTACACCCTGTTATATAAAGAATCTGGAGCATTTAGCAGCTAAATAAGCCAGATATTTTTAACAGACATTCATCAGCTGGACACAAACACAGCTTCGTATAAATGCTACAGTCGCTCTCTGTCTGCTGGATGTGTAAATAGGCCGCTTTTTTGGTAAAACATTTGCTATATCGACTTTTTAAAATGACAGAAGTGTAGCTTCCCAGAGGATGCAGGGGACACGTCCCAACAATGTGTAGAATGTGACAAAATTAAGGACATTTACACTATAAATTGGTGCAGAAAAGACACAATTGGTGCAAAAACAATCACCAGAATGCAGGAAATTACAGCCCCGTTTCCACCGAGCAACCTATACCTTCGTCAGTTGATGATGTATATAATTGTTTTTGCGCTGCTGCAAAGTGACCAAAATAAATAAGTTAGAGCTGGTTTAATTTTAAACTTCCAGGAAAAGCAGAAAGTTTGAAACTGAAATGTTTTGATAGCATCTCTCTTTCCTTTTTCATGCTTTAATGCATTATAAAAAAGCACTTTGAATTGATGTCAAAGAAATGTGCTGGAAACCTACCTTGCTGCTTTCACCTGGATTTCGTCCCTATGAATCGCAGCTCCGCCCTCTTATGTGAGCTATGCATCGGCCTTATGGGAACTGGAGCACCAAGCCTCCTGACCGTGCGATTGAAACACCTGCCGACGCGTCCTGGGCCCGGCCCCATGAATTTCTGAGCAAAAAGGGCCAACTGTGTATCACCACATGTGGAAATCGGGCTAATGCACACATGAATTTTTCTCACATTGGAGTCACTTATCAAAACTGACACACTCACATTTATATGCAGCATCTCTGGGCAGATCTCCAGCCCACCTGGCTTACATGTCTTTGAACTGCTGGGAGAAGTCAGAGCAGCTGGAGAAAAGCTACACAGAAATGTGGAGGACATTATTTATTTAGTTATTTTGTAATGCTACCTGTTTCTCATTACGTATGCATTTCGCATTGACAGTCAGCTCCACTGGGACCTCTGCTGCTGGTTCGCACATCCTGTCAATACGGGGAAATCCATACTTTCCTTTTTTGTTTCCTTTCAAATGTGTTTGTATTGGCAGCTGTGTGTCATTCTCCGGTACAGTAAAACCCTATTTGGTGTCACTTTTAATGACGCATTTGAATTTTTTTCATGCTGACCACTTTTCCCATGAGGGCAAATCAATTTCACTTTTTCTAGTCTAATGTAACATGGACATTTGTTTGTAATAGGCCTTTTAGTTAAAGCTTTTTCTTTAGTTCCCTCCCCAAAAAAACAATTCACAATTTAAATTATAAAATCTTATCACAGATATTTATAGGCAGACATGTCAGGAAAATAAAACAAAATATTGCAGTGCAGAATTGCCAAAGTGTCTTTGAGATAATTTGGAAACAATGTTACCCGTCGTCCACAAGAGAGCAAAAATTCAATTAAACCTGTGCTCTTTTTTCAAGTTGCTTGGGGGCAGCACAACAAGCTGTAAACACAACAAGCTGAGGTATTATCACTTTAGCCAGCAGTTGTCTATTTACACATTCAGCAGACACAGAGCAACATTACCATTCATTTGGAGTCATGTTTTTTGGCCACCTGGTGAATGTAAGTTCAATATTTACACTCTTTTTTATCTGGCTCTTTAGCTGCTAAATGTTCCACTATGTTCACCAGCTGGTGGCTAATTTTGTGCGTCAGCTGTTTGGTGCTGGGCAGGTCGTGTACAGTGGGTTTATCAGAGCTTCGTCACCAGAAATGGCAAGGTTGATGGGAGAGGTGAGCCAAAACAGTAAAGTGGCAGGCTGTAAAACCAGAACAATGAGCTGAGAGTTAAACTCATAAAAGTTCTGAGGGAAACTGCAGTTGGATGATTATGTGGGTTTGTCACTACAAGTGGCTGATTAGCATACATTATTAAAAAAACAAAAATCTTGATGAGAGCAGTTGCTATTATGCTGACACACAACAAGCACATTTAATGTTAATTACAGGTTAGTCTTATGGTCATTTTAACAGACTGCATACAGGATCATTTTACATACTTTTTATGGGGAGTACTACACTGACACAGAAATAAGTAAAACAAAAATCAATAATAATAATAATGATAGTAACAAGAACAAGATGAAAATAAAAAGTAGCAATAAAAAAAAGGAAAAAACAGCCACAGCAATAAATGAGAGAGAAAAACAGCAAAACAAACAAATAAACGATGAGTTATACATTTATACCAGTAAAATTAACCCAAATTGAAAGCCGAATTAAAAAGATAGGTCTTTGTTAATTTAATTTAATTTAATTAATTCAATTTAATTTAATTCTTTTTTTTTTTTAATACTATCTTATTTTATTTTAATTTATTTTATTCTTAAATTCCAAGGGATTTTGCCTTTTTTAGATCTAAAGGAAAGGAGTTACACAGTTTAGTCTTATAAAAAACAGAAAGCGGCTCGGCCAGATTTCTTGTGGGAGACTTTAGGAACTTCTAAAAGAACAGCAGTAGAGGATCTGAGGGTTTGTGTTGGGACATAAAATGAGAGTATGTGGGTGCTAGATTATGCAAGGCTTGGTAGATAAGTAGGACTTTAAATCACTTCTAAAATGTACAGCTAGTCAATGCAGTGATGTGAGTAGAGGGGTTATCTGATCTTTTACCTAAATGAAAAATCTGTTGCTAGCTCCTCCCACTGGGCTATTCATTCATTTTTAACAGGGAGGATGGTTCATTTCATTGCATCAAAACTGTGAGTGGAAGGCTTTAACATTATAGCAAAAAGGCTGGTTGGCAGTGGGTTTTCTTCTCGTTTCACATAAACAAAATATTGGCTTTTAAACCCCACTGGGTCACTGCTGAGCCTGTTCTGAGCAGCTAGCATCACCAGGGATGGAGGTAATGGATTATATTTACTCTCATTACTTTTTTAAAAATTGGATTGGATTTTAATAAGTCACTGAATGAAAACAAAAGTCACATGAATAAGTCAAACTGAGAATGGAAGCAAAGAAAGGAGAAACATCAGCAGCTGCAGCAGAGAAGAAGCTGCAGGCGTTCACACAGTCTGCACTCAGCTGACACTGTGACAGAGATACGTGTTGTAAACATTAACTTTCACCCGGAAATGTTACTAAAGTAAAAATATGTAAGTATAATCAGGAAAAGTGTTTAATTATTGAAAAGTATTAAATGTCCCCTGTGACACATCTGATACTATTAGGCCTATATATGATATCATTCATTTTTTATTACTTATGCATTAATGCAAAATCAGGGTTTTACTGGTGTAGCTGTTTGAGATGGAGCTCAGTTTTTACTATATCATATCAGACTGCAACAGATGAACGTCTTTTATCACAATTATGTAATTATAAAGCAGCAAATCCTCACATTAAGGAATCTGAAACCATGAAATGTTATTGCATTTTTGCATTAAAAATAACTTTTTTGAAAAAAAGTTGTCCATTTATTTTCTGTCAATTGATTTGAGTCATTTCATCATTTCATATGTTTTGTGTGCAAACATTAATTTGGAAAAGCAATTAGTAGCTAAAGCTGTGAGATAAATCCAAGATTGCAACAAGGCAACAAGGACAAAGGAGTTGTTGACAAAAACAAATCAATGAAAATTACTAACCAGAAACTGAACAACTAGGCCCATAAAAGAGGTCGACATAACGTAAGTGTTATAAAATAAATATGATAACAAAAAAAAAGTGTTAGCAGAACAAACTGACCTGTCCAATTGCCACAAGAGGGAGCTTGTAGTGGCCTGGCCAAACCAAATAATACACAAGGGGTAACCAAAATGGACGGCAACTACAATTCAATTCAATTTTATTTATAAATCCCAACATCACAAATCACAATTTGCCTCAGGGGGCTTTACAGCACACGACATCCCTCCGTCATTGGAGCCTCACAGTGGATAAGAAACTCCCCCCCCGAAAAAATGGTAGAAACCTCAGGAACAGCAACTAAGGAGTGATCCCTCTTCCAGGACGGACAGACGTGCAATACTGTAGATGTCATGTGTACAGAACAAATCAACACAATAAATCTATAAATAAATACAAAACTAGCTGAACCCAAATCCCCCCCATGACATGTTGGCACATGGTTCGGTCCAGCGAGTTTGGCTCCAAAATTTAAGGGTCCTCAGCCCTTGGCCACGCCTTTTGCTCCACCAGGAAGGGACCTCCCCAAACAACCATGAAAACTCCAAGACAACGAAACAGGTAATTAATATCAAACAAATTCCCCGTGTAACCCTGCAGTGTGAGAATGTGTACACATAACAATGTGAGGTTAAAAGCAAATAAACAGGTTCTGTGTGATGGTAGTTTAGGTGTGGTTGACCACCGATGAAATTAACCTGTGTGGGTAACAAACAAATGACTTTAAAGCGTGTAAACTGGGACAACATTACCATGTTACCAAGGGTCTTTAAATAGCTAATTTAGCTTTAGAAGTCAGAGAATTCTCCTCAGTTCTCATCAGTCGGATGACAATTATAATTGTTAGTCAATGTCTGCCTTACTTAATTAAGCTACTAGAATTTGCAGCTGTGTCTCCTTGTCAGGGTTTAAGGGGACAAGGGAAATGAGGGGGGCAGAGAAATGTCAGATTTTTTTCTTGTACCGCACTGCCTCGTAGTATAAAGCAAAGGAAAGTACACGTACTTTAAATTTGTACTTCAGTAGAGCACTATACTTAGCTATGTTCCACCACTGCCGTTTAGCCGTGCAGAGCAGCGAGGACGAGCAGGAACCATCCACTCTTTATTTATGGTAAAAGCCGAGTTACAGAGAAAGGCCACAGTTAACAAGCCAGCCCTCCACTCTCACTGTCCCCTGAGGAAAGGGGGCACAGGGAGGAGAGATAGAGCTGGAGCCTGGGCGTCCATCGAGGGAATGTCATTTTGCTCTCCTGGGCAATTTGCATGCTCTAATATTAATTGCTATTGGAAATGCTTGATTTGATTAAGGGGGGGAGTCCCAGCGGGGGAGCGCTCCTCTGTGTCTCTGCAGCTGAAGAGAAGGGAGTGGTGCCTTTGCTCCTAACCTTGTTATGTTGAAAGGCAACTGGTACTGAGTCAATAATGCACACATCGCTCACCAGCTCAGTCTCTGGAGTGTGTTTACATATTTCTATGTGTTTTTTCCGCAGGTCGGTGACACAATAGTTGCAGCGTATGAAAGATTTATAGAAAAGGCCTTTGCACGCTTATTTGGCAAAAACACGCATACAATCACTCAGACGCACAGACACTGGTGCATACATGTTTAATAAATGATTTGCATCCACTGGATTCCATTAGAACTTTCATTGGATTAAAACATTGAAGCTATGCACAAATGCACACAACACATTTAGCATTCCGACAGGGCTGAGGAATTGATCACAGCATTTGATATGGAAATGCAGCATAAGCACACTGTATCAGCTGCGCATTTGCATTCTGCTGATCATTCCTTAATTCATAGCCGAGGTTTTCTCTACATGTTTTCCTTTTGGTATGCACCAGGCAGCTCCAAAGGATCTTTTGTTTTGACTGCAAAGGGCGTATTTGTCCCTTGGCCTTAGCATAAATAGGAGCTGACAATAAAATATAGCCTACAGGAGAATTTGCCATTGACTGAGAATGAGAAGAAGCACGGCTATTGTATTACCACAGGCTGATTTACATAACCGTTCAGAGGTATGTGTGACTCGGGGGTTGTCATGACGCAGGCGGCACGTGTAATCGAAACATACAATTAAACAACTTCTTATTCTGTGTGGACGATGACAGGTGAGTTTATGTACAATCACATGCGATTATGCATTATGCAAACTTTCTCTTCGCCTGTCTGAGGTTTTGACCTCGGCCCGAGAACATTAGCATACAGTGCCCAGGGTTCCAGCAGTGTTATCTTAATGGTCTTCCTCAAATGAGAACTCACAGTCGGTGAGTTAAATCTTGTGCTGGCTGGACTTACTTGGCAGATTACTGGACCGCGCAGAACACCGGCTGATGAACTTGTAATTCCTCCGAGGCTCCCATTAACATACGAACACAGGCGCCAAATCTCTAAGTCTTTAATTTGATACACTTTAGTCGGCCCTTGTTTGTTTTCCACGCCGGCGTGATTGGCGATGCAAACAATGCAAATGCTCACAGAGACCGACAATGTTTCATTAAAATCCCCATCAGAGTTGCAGACAGTCTTATCGGGGGTTTGTGAATGAGCTGTGGAAGATGAGGATATCATCTCTGATTCATGTTAGCGAGGAGCGCGGTTACACAGTTCACTGTGGAGGTTTAATAGCAGCCAGAAAAATGAGATTATTTTGACACTGATCTGGTTTTCTCACAGTTCGAAACATATTCTGTTCATACAGTTTATGCAATCAAATGTTTTTTAATATTTGTATGATTGTATTTATGGCATAGTATGAATTTAATTTGAGTGAAAAACTAAAGTGGCCCGTATACATCTTAATAAAGAGAGTCATTTTGGAGCTTTAGTCATTCTGGCTGGGGTGTTACTAAAATTTCTCGAAGGCATTTTCTTCCTTGAAGTCATCCCACTAATTTTACAACTTTTCTATACTTGTTCAGTCATTTGCTTCTTTTTAGTTTTTAAATATTTATTTTTAACTATGAAATGCAATTTAATGGATTTCTAATTAACTGGTGCCAAGTGAAAGAGCAAAAAATGGCAACAAGTAATGCTTATTGCCGACATGTCATTGCAGTATTATCCAACAGCCAAAGGGCACGTTAGTAAAAATGAGTTATATTTGTAAAATACATGTGCAGTCTTACTTTCAAATCATCCATGTTAACCAGTCACATCTTTTCTAATATTCATGCTGTTTTGTTTTCCCCCCCACCAGGGAGATATTGTCACTAACACTGCAAGTAATGGGTGTTGAATTCAATCCATCCATCCATACTAAGATGCATTTAGTAGCTATTGTAAGTCATTTCCATGTCCTTGTCATGTCACATCACATCAGCAGCATTATGTCGCTTTAAAGGGGAACTGCGCCCATTTTCTGAATTCATACATATCATTCCTGTGCTCTAAGACACTCCACAAATATTAGTATACTTCAACAACTCTCCCAAATCCAAAAACGAGAGTGAAACAGTGCAAGTTTTTTTTTTGTTGTTTTTTTTTTACCATTTTGATGTCATGGAATATAAAATCTGGAGCCAATCTATAGACTGTGAATTAGTAAAGACGTTTAAGATGACACTGAGTATATGACTCTTAGTATATGGGTAACTTTTCAATTTCAGAACTGAAATAACGACAATAGAATGAAGCTCATTTGGGTATTAAAACAAAAATAAACACTTTGGCGGCACGGTGGTGTGGTGGTTAGCACTGTCTCCTCACAGCAAGAGGGTTCTTGGTTTGATCCCATGTGTGGGAGCCCTTCTGTGCGGAGTTTGCATGTTCTCCCCGTGTCAGCGTGGGTTTTCTCCAGGTACTCTGGCTTCCTCCCACAGTCCAAAGAGGTGACTTTAAATTGTCTGTAGGTGTGAATGGTTGTCTGTCTCTGTGTGTCAGCCCTGTGATAGTCTGGCGACCTGTCCGGGGTGTATCCTGCCTCTCACCCAATGTCAGCTGGGATAGGCTCCAGCCCCCCCGTGACCTGCAAGAGGATAAGCAGTTAGAGGATGGATGGATGGACAAACACTCTGTGGGTCCAGAAAATAGGTCTCATTCATTATTTATGAAGCAGCTCCAGACTTTTTACCCAATGACATCATAGGTTTGAGACTTACTTCTCTGGTTTCTGGCTTTGGGGCAGTGCGATTGCACTGGGGCCCCTGGGGTGGAGGGGCCCTTGCAAGTAAATCAGATTGCCACCTTGGAACTATATCTGTGTTCACTGATACATGATTAAATTATAATATTGATAATCAAAAAACAATGCCATATTTGCAATATATGTCCTCAAAAAGGCAAATACATCTGCGTCATGGTTTTCTTTTTTTGTAAATAATCTAAAACAAAATTATATGCTTTTTCTAAATTAGCTATAAATCTATGAATACACTAATTAAATAAATTATTACATTCTTACTTTAATTTATTTGATATTTGTGTCATATATGCAGTGATAGATGCTGGATAATACATTATGTGTGTTGATGTTGTCCAATGTCTGGTCTCTATTTGTGTCAAGACATTACTTGCACAATAGTGTGTGCTGGGGCTTGTTCTAACTTTCTTACACCACTAAAACCCACTGTTAACTAAAAAAGAAACTACAACAGTAAGAAGCAGGTTGTAATATCCTAGATTTTTACAGTGGGCCCATTTAACTGCAAATTTTAACATTAAAACAAGTGATACTTGACTACACTTTAAAATTATTTGACATTAACCATCAGACCAGACCAAATAAACTGTCACAGCAAAAACAGTGAATGTACAGAGCCGCAAGAATGGATTTGTTTATTAATTCAAATTTTCATTTTTGAGAACTGAATAAGTCACAAGTTTTTTTAATTTCATTTCATTCCATTTTTATCCTTTTTATTATCCCTCTTTTCACTCCTTTTTGTTAAAATGATTCCAGCTCTTCTTTGTGAAAGTCCATATTTTTGATTAAAACAAATCTTGACACCTGCTACTGAACCTAATATAGTCTTTTTACTTTATACTTGCATATAGATTAACCTAACTCACTCTAATAACCATACTCCTGCATAAAACCTACTGCATGATGTCTGATAAAGAAAAAAAGTTTTACATTCTGTTAAAAGTTATCTTGAGAAGGTCTTAAAAAGCATAAACTTTAAGCATCTGAAACCTGCACATCCTGATAGAGTCACTGTTTCAGCATATCTCCATATATTAAATTATTTAAATTATAGCCTCTTATAATATGTTATCACTGGGTGATAAGTTTAATCAGCCGATCCAGACCAAAATGCATTCGTGCGCCTGGATTGCACTGTATGTCATTTTTGTGAGTGTCATCATGTCACGTCACATTAAATAACCGAGAGGCTTTAAACATGACTTGCACAGCATCACCTGCACCAGTCAAAGCCTGAGACATCGCATGCAGAGATTTGACGAGCAGTATACTTTTCCCTCAACAGGGGGAGATGTGGCTCTGTCATGTCGGGCTCAGTACTGTGTCAGTGAAAGGTGCACCTTGCTGAGGCACCTTGGCTCCCAGACAGTGACGAGTGCTGCCGTCCTGCCACACAACCCGCAGGCTGCTGATCTGGTTTGAACTTTCTGTTTTTATGTTATTTAATAGGATTTTCATAGCGATGTGTCACTCCCTGCAGTCTGTCACTTCCACTGACTGAGTGCATACATATGCTGGGAGCTCGCAGGGAGTTCATCATGGTTGTCTAAACAGGGAAAACCTGATTGTGCGTGGATTCTTGAGGCTTAGGCTGCAGTGAGACAGCGTGAAGGACTTAAACATCAGTACTTATATATATCTGAGATGTTTAAAGTGGCCGGCTATTAGATCAAAAGAACAGGTCCAAGATGGAGAGACACTAAGCTTCCACTTCCTCATGACATGCTGAGTCACAAGTCAAGGGATGGAAGCAGGGTTTAAGTCTTGAGTAAAGCAAAAATGTTCGTAACGGCTATTTTGCTTGGGTTTTATGATTGTTGCATTCAACAGAGTTGTTTATTTGTGTATTTATTAGACGAAAAGAGCAAAGAGAGCTTTGTGAATGTAGCAAACTCACTGTTTACATCAGGGGAGAATGAAACAATATGGATGCTACGCTATGAGGGATGGGATTGCATCCACCACCTCTCCCACCTGCCCTTCTCTAACTTTTCGCCCCCTTAAATTAGGTTGTTGTCCAGTTGAGGGTCCACTCGATGCCGTCCCAGTCACATCCCATGCTGATGTGAAAGGCCGGCATTCTTCGTCACTGTCGATGCAGAAGCGCTGGTATGCGACAACTTCGGAAAGTGACAGAGTTTTTCAGGTCCGCCCAAAAAATCCTGGACACAAACTCCGTAACTCCCCAATTCAGTTTATAGTTCAGTCTTTTTACATGTTTCCAGCAAGTATTTTGTGACTGACAGAATGAAATCGCGGATACAACCGGCTGAAATTAATTTCCTTCGAATTGTGGCTAGGCTCAGCCGCCTGCCCCTGTGACCTGGCTTTGGATAAGCAGCTGAAAATAGATGGATGAATGAATGGATGGATTTAATATGTATAATGTGTTTAGAAAGGAATCTCTATTTTCATTTTGCCTGGTCTTTAATTGTTTGCTATAGCTCTTAGCAACCAATACGCTAAGTCTCAACATGTTATGTTAATACGTTTGCAAGGCCCACATAGATATCTCATTGAACCCACCATGGAAAAGTAATTAAAAGTATTTATAAGTTGACCATGACCTGACAAAACAAATCCATATCAACATCTAGCTCTCCCTCCCACCTGAGCTGCTTCTGAAGCTGTATACATGAGCTGTATGTTACATTTACCTACACTGATGGCTTCACTACCAGCCTGTTCATACCTCTTTCACTGTTGTCTCATTTTGACCAAACTATGGGCACAAAAAAAATTACCGTTCACTGAACCAGACTGTATTTCTGAGGGAATACTTCATGGGAAACCAGTTTCAAGATGAAACACTCACCCCCTACCGGCTTGAAAGGTGGCTTCAAAAGTTTGTAGCTTGCTCCTTCCCAGTGGACGGCAGCAGGAGAATCGAAATGATCGGAGCAGAAAAGAGGTAAAGGTAGTGCTTCCCTGCCCTCTCTTATAACTTTGAAATTGTATGGGTGTGGTCAGAGGTTTGCTCTTTGCAGCTATAACCACACCCAACAGTGGTGTTGCATTGTGCTGACAAACTTTAAAACAGCACGGGGGGATGTGTTGCTGGGGCATGTTGCTTAAGGTACCAGTAAGTCTATGAAACACAATCCATGAGGGCCAGTTGGAAAGCTTTGGAAAGTTATGATGACTGCAATTATGTTGTCTTTAAGTAATCTATCTAGCCGAATGATGTCACGTTGTTTAACGGCAACCCGGTCTTTTTCCGACACGGACAAAAAAAGGTGTCCTTTCACATCGGCATGACACATGGTTGGGCACTTTGAGTGTGTTACTATGCCTGATGCCATCGGGGTAACATGGCGGGGCAACAACGAAAGATAAGGGGGTGAAATGTCAGAGTAGGGTAGGCAGAAGGCGTCCAACAATCAGCGACTTTCACCGGAATTAATGTAAAGCCAAACCCTGTTTTTTGTTTTTTGTTTTGTTTTTAAATCTACCCTTTTGTGCATGTTAGCTACATGTAATCAAGTGCATTTGTTGTTGAGGGACAAAAACGTCAAGTCGTGGTGATGTACCGATGTAGTTTATTTCTCTATGCAAATTGTACATTTGCTGTGAAAAGAGAAGTGTATTTTGAAAAGACATGACATATGTAACAGGCTGAATTTGACAGGATGTCCCAGAATGTCAACAACAGACGAACCAAGGCTACCTTGCACATCTACATATGACGACCAAGCGGCGATATGTGACAAGGTCGGAGTGAGAATGTATTGTTAACAACAAAAATCAAGCCAGCTTTCTTGACTGGCAACCATTCATTTTTATTGTTACTAGGTCCCTCTGCGTTGGTAGCTCAGATGAGATTGTATGTCTTTACCCAGTCTGAACATGACGTTTACACTGAAAATCAGCAAAAACAATAATTTCAGCCAGCAAGCTGCATGACGTCCACTGATTGTAATGGATGACATGGCAGCTAAGTAGCATCCCAGCCCCCATAGAACCTACAAACTTGGAGAGTAGTCAAGTTAAGGCATTTTTATTTATACAACCCAATCTTACAAATTACAAACTTCAGTCTCAAAATGGGAAAAAGAGTGGGTGTTATCCTCCTTATTCCACAGCCACTTGCCAACAAAATGCCATATGTAAAATTAATTTGGAATATTAGTCTTTAATTTCCATATATAACTAGTTTTGACCTTTCTTGTTTTATAAATCAAATTAATATCATGGGCTTCGGCGTTCTCTCTCTCACACACAGGGTGCCTCTCTCTTCTCCTTACCTGTGACTTAATTCTCCATATTTTCTGCACTGCTTTGGTCACGTTCCCACTCCAGTCCTCTCTCCTTTACCCTGCAGCTGTCCTTTTGACTCAGTCTTCCAGCTGCACGGTGGCTAACGCTATTTAACTACCTTACTTTAAATCCTCTTACCTTCCCCTATTGTTCGTGAATTTGGGCTTCCAGATATACAGACACACACACAAAAACACACACACACAAATTAAATAACTGATTTTTCGTGAGTCTCAAAGGCGATGCAATTTATTTTTGTTTGTGGTTGTTGTCGGTGGTTACACAAATAACTCTAGCTCCGAGCGCTTTAGTTAAGCCTCACTGTTGCTATCTTTACTCACTGTTTGGTAGTGAGGCGTTCATTTAGAACTGTTGGGTTACTGAAGGTTAATCAACATTTTCCAACCAGTCAGAATCAAGAAGTTTCAGTGACCATGGTATATTGATCACTGCAGTGTCATATTGGTCTTTAAGATAGCCATTTTGAACTCGTTCATTTTTCTAAACTGTTTTGGCCTGTCTTCATCTTTCTACAGTTAAATAAAAGAGAGGCTTGTCCGGAGGTCTGGGAGGATGTGTGCTCAGTTCCAGTTTCAATCCATTTAATACCAGTGGCTGGTGTAGATGACATATTGAAGAAATCTATATAATATAAAAAATATGATATCAATGGCATAAATGAAAATTATTTATTATACACAAGGCCTAAAGACATGTTAGGGTGCTTGCTTTGGCCCAAATCAGGGGCTTATTTTGTTGCATAGTTGCATCATTGCCTAGAGTTGGTTCGTGTTCTCACGGCAACATTTACAAGCGGACCAGATCAAAAAAAAAATCCAGGAAGTAAACAAAACGTTGAAGAAGAGTACACCTGCAAGATAAATGTGACACTTTCTAAAGTCACAATGGAGGGACAACTACACAGGTTGATTTTAGCGCTGCTCATCGTGGACTATATTGCTGTCATTGTTCATTTTAGTCAAACCATACAGTTTGAAAACGAGGCGCGGCTCCAACTAGAAAACAATGTTTTGATGCATTGGATGTGCTGAATGTGCATATTAAGGCAGTACAGGAGGAGGTGCACATTAATAATCCTCCAGGACTGTAACATGCTCATGTTTAACCCAAACAATGTGTCATGTGACAGCGGTTGGTTCAGATCCAGGTCAGAGCGCGTTCTCACCACAAATGAACCGCACCAGAGTTTGTTTGTTGCTAGACTGAGACCACCTCTTCAAGAAGGTCTCGGTCCGGTTGTTTTGGTGCGCACCTGAGTGTGATTGCTGCGTTCACACCTGCCCAAATGAACCACACATAACGGGAAAATGAACTTGAGTTCGATTGAACCGAACCAAACAGGGCAGGTGTTAAAGCACCCATCGTCACCACCACAGCAGTCCCCATCATGTCCTGTGTCTGTGTTCTGCATTTTGGATCAAGCAGACGTTCACCCTGTACACCAGAAGTCTACACGATAAGTCAGAAGCCCTGCTGTCTGGCTCTGCATCTACACAAGCAGCCTCATAAACATGATAACCGCATTACAGATGTGGAACGCAGGCATAGATGCATTGCACAACACAAAGAGGACGATTTTTCTGTGTACAGTTTACGCTGCACTTTGATAAAGTGCCTCGCACTATCACAGAGGCTCTGTTCTAGAGTTTAGGGTGAGAGGGATCTATGGAAAAAGTACAGGGGAAAAGAAGGCAAAGAATATCAATGCAGTGATGCTCACAGCTTTTATCTGGTGCGAACAGGCAGAGGGTCAGGATGGTGACACACCCTCCATTACCCGTCTTTCTGTCTCATTCTTACTGCCTCTGTCTCTTTCTCTCTCCGTGGTTGATGTTAAATTCACCCCTACAAGGTGACACAGTGCAGATTATGAGCCGCTTCTCATTGATGTGGAACAAAAAGCAGATGATGTAGCTTGTGGGTTAGACGCTAATTGTTTGGCATCTCAAAACGGAGCGGGATGACAAAGAGAGATTGATTTGACTTGTGTGGGAGCACAAGTCTTCGTTTTTCTTGTTGTTTTGAAGCCGCCCTGCAGGTTCAGATAATGAGGACTAAATTTAGATTTATCAAGAGTTCAGGGAGGTGGACACACTGAAAAGTCTCAAAAATATCATAGCAACAAGAAGTAAGAGCTGCTTATGATGATCTTCTAAAGGTATGTTTGATATCATCTGTACTCGACAGCGTCTGTGCTTATATCTTTATGTAAAATGTCTGTTGGCCCATGCATGTGTTTGTCCAGTACATAATGCATGCTTGAATGTGGATTTCACACAAATACATACTCACTTTAAGACTTCTCTCCCTGCAAAGTTGTTAAAGTTTTTTGCACTAGATGGCACTGTGCACATGGCTGTGAGAAACCCCCCTGAACACTGTGACTGGATCAAAGCACACGAACATCATTTATGATCAGTTATTGACACTGTGTTTTTGTATTTAGACCTCACCCCATCAGAACGGCTCCGTTGCTGTGGGAACAGGTCTAAAACAGGCTGCACAAATCCACACGCTGTAATTTACTCCCCACCCATCGTCTCTAAGGCGAGTCACTGTAATGCATACAGCAGCTGAGTTGAGTCAGCAAAGGTCACAGAAGATGACACTACACTCTGAGAGTGAATTAGCAAGGGGTCCCTGCCAGGGCCAGGTGCTGAGCCGTTAGCCGTCGTTGGCTTACAGCCAGGCAATAAAAGTCAAGTCTTGGAAACTGATGTCCTGTAAAAGCCAAGTCTTACTTGAACACTGTGCCGGCCAGGTAATCCAGCAGTTGAATAAAATGTCAGCCTAGCTGGACGTGCTCAGCACACCTGTTTGGCAAGAGCGTAAGGCTGCTTTGTTATATGCAGTGCAGCTGGGACCGCGGTTCTTATGTCCGTCCAGGCTGAGTTATGGCCTTGTCTATGGCTTCAAATGGTAGGTTCACCCAAATTACATTAAAAAAACAAAAGCAGATTTTCCCATTTACCTCCGCTGGTGTGTAGCCAGAGCAAAGAAAGTGCCAGTACTCTTAACCAGCAGCTGTCCAGCATGTGGCTGTACGTTAGATAACAAGTCCTGCTATGACTCAACATTCCCCTCTCAGTGTGTATGTGTATGATTATACACAATCATTCAACATGAAGTAGAAATAAAGCACATTTCCTTCACAGCTGGACCTTAAATGAACACAGTAAGGTTAAAGGATAAAAGCATTGTGCAGAGTTGTCCAGTGCGCACAAAGATATTTTCACAACATGACAAACTGTCGATTGGTAGAAATTTATTATGAATTATGTTGCAATAAGAGTAATTACAGTGAGAAAGACTGCCACTAAAAGCAGTGCTGTAAGTGTGGGACTTTTTTTTCCCAACAGTGAAGTAACCTTTAAGTATACGGTGTAATCATAAAGGCCTGGGTTGGAGTGGAGGCCCAGTGTTACTGCTGATAGCATCTTAAGTACTGAGAAGTTCCAATAGGGACTAAATTTGATGAATTTTCATTAGTTAATAGAATGTCATGGGAATGTGAGTGTTTCATTGTTGTGTTTTGTTTTCAGCCCTCTGATTTAATTTTAGGCAGTAATTATTTGGCTCTGTTTATTGGCGCTGTATTGGCTTTGTTATGCTTTAAGAGGTAGTGGTACAGAATGGTATGGCTGCTCGTGTTGGTTTTGTTTTAATCACCCAGATTATATTATTATCATGTCGGCGGCATGGTGGTGCAGTGGTTTGCATTGTTGCCTCACAGCAAGATGGAGCCCTTCTGTGCAGAGTTTGCATGTTCTCCCCATGTCAGCGTGGGTTTCCTCCAGGTACTCCGGCTTCCTCCCACAGTCCAAAGACATGCAGGTTAACTGGTGACTCTAAAGTGCCCGTAGGTGTGAATGTGAGTGTGAATGGTTGTCTGTCTCTGTGTGTCAGCCCTGTGATAGTCTGGTGACCTGTCCAGGGTGTACCCTGCCTCTCACCCAATGTCTGCCATGAGATCTTGCCTCTGGAAGAAGAGCGGAAGAGCCCTGGTTTCCGGTTGTAGGCTGTTTGTAGTCCGCGTGATATTGACCAATCACGTTTGAGCCGGCTGCAGTTGTTGCCAGGTTAAACGCTCCGTGCAGTGAACTAACGAGGCGGAACATAATTGGCGTCACTGCAAACTCGAATCCATCGCAGTGGTTCAGCATATTTACTCATATATACAAACGGAAGTCGGAAATGGAAATTCGCCTCCTCCGCCCAAATCAAACCGGAATGCCAAAAAAGCTGGGGTCTGCCCCCAGAGGCTATATCACTGTCTGCTGGAAGTCCGACGCCGAATACAGCCAATGGGTTCCGAGAATGGATGTATAGTGACACATTTTACCTTTATCGAATATTGTAGCTCCTACAATTTGGATATTGCACTTTGCCATATTGCAGTTTCAATAATATTTCAATTAACTACGAAGCCCAAGTACTTGTTTGTGCATACTTTTTGCTTATGAAGAGAAATCACCTTGTCAATACCGTAAACATACCATTTGTTATTTGCCTTCCATCAAAAACACCAGCAAGTTGTAAGAGTAAGTTATCAAGAATACTAGTAAAGTAATACAAGTGAACAAGAGAGTTGCGGTTTTTCCTGGATAAAAAGGACTATAATGTTTACGTTTCACCACTGACTTTAATGAGTTGTTTTTATATTCAAGGGTTTGATATCCATATGGAGCAGGAAAAAAAAGTTGGTGCCTGTGGATCAATGTGTCAACATTAGGCTCATATGAACTGGTGGAAAATAAGTCCAGTGTTATCCTTAGACTAACAGAGCAGTCTCGCTGATGTGAAATTACATAGTGGTGGTACAGTATAACATATTTAAAAGGAAAAAAAAATACAGTACAGTGTAAATACTATGGAACGCACAGAAAGGTTAAGCTTATAATTATGGGGTGCTACTGTCGACTCGTGATATGTGGGCTGTAAAGCTACTGCGGCACAGTGAGGGCAAAACAGTGCAGAAAAATCTCCAGACATATTTGCAGATCTCTGCCAGGGCAGGAGTGTAGCAGCAGTCAGGCGTCAAAAGAGAGGCCTGCCTGAGCTGTTACTGATGACTTGTCTGTATTTCCAACTCTCGGACGTTTCAGCCATACCTATGACAGCGTACAGATTTATTGACACATTTTTACCTTTATGTAAGCTTTTAGAGATTTATCTAAGCACTCACACGTCTATGAACACTTGCAAATCTGAATTTTATTTCTACACATTTGCAAATCTGATAATGCCCACAGGGATTGAAATTAAGTTACACAACTCACACATTTACAAATAGTTTTCCTACAATAACAGCTCTATATTAGACCCTAGATGAACTGCTGACAGGGTCATCTAATACAACAGAGACATTGTTTCTGAAAAGACATGTTGTTAATACATCATTTTAAAGACACAGCTACTCCAGTGATTTAGCATTGCATTTCCATGAAATTGCGATGCTTGTGAGAGAGATTTAAAAATGAATGGTCGACATCAAAGCAGCAGAGGCTGAGTCTCATGAAAGAGCGTCTTTCATGAGACACTCCCTGCCTGCATAGTACTCCTCCTCATGAGTAGAGTGAACTTTGTGTGTAAAACCAGTGGAGCGCCCCTTTAAATGCCATTTTTCGGTGCTTAAAATGCCACAAACAAAAATTAAATTCCCCGAAATTGGCGTTTTCAAAGAAAATAGTAATAAATAAACACATAAAATAAGGCAAATATCTCAAAATCATATCAGATTAAACATTCTAGATACCACAGTGGGTAAATTACAACATTTGGAATTATATAATTCAGGTGAATTGACCCTTTAAATGTCTTAAATCTGTATCCCTTTATTGTGGATGCATTTCACTGAATTTATGTTACGGAAGAAGACGTCATCATTCATCGATGCAGCTACTTTCATATGCAAAGTCTGACATTGAAGTTGATATGTGATATCCTCACATGTAATAAATAGAAATATCAGGAGAATGACTCTCGTATTATGCATAGCTTGGTCTCTATTTTGCTTTCTAAACAAGGTCTGTCAACTAGCCAGCGCCTGTGGTCGGTCGCACGCTCATGAATAAAGATAGAAAATGGAAACACTGTTTTCAGCATTCAGCAAGCTTTCCCCTTCTCACAGCGGCAGGGGGAAAAAAAGTATACATTTCAAAGGATTGAAAACAGGTGGTGCGAGTTCAATGATGCCATTGAATACTTGCCTTGAGAATAATAAAGCAGTGGCTTCCTGTTCGATACATCTGTGATATTGCCCCAGACTTCATATGCTGGAAATAAGGGTTCATTCACATATCAGTGGCTCCATCTGTCTGTGCAGCCGCTAGACACACACACGCGTATGCATGCACACACGCACGCATGCACCGACGCCATCAGTGGAGTGGACAGCTTAACAAAGCCTATCCAAACAAGTTTGTGGAGCAGAGCTAAATTTGTTGACAGTCCACACCAGCGTTTTTTTTTCTCCCCCTTTTTAATTTTTAATGAAAAATATAAAGATGCAGGAGAACATGTGTGTCCAGACTTCAGAAATGCATAATTTGCCCACATCAGTCAAATATATTCAATTCAGCAGGGGCTTTTTTTCTCCATCTTTTATCATGAAGATAGGGTTATGATGAAAGTCTTAAAATAATCAGGGCAGCTCCATCAGAAATCATATGAAGGCTCTTATTAACACACTGCAAATGTTACATCTTCCATCTCTGGCTGTTTTCTCCTGTTTATTGTTCAGTTGGTAAAAATGAAAAAGACCAGCTGAGTGCAACAGTGAAATTAAGATATCAAAAACGGCTTCTTCTGAAGTTCAGAGACTAATTTAGAATTCATCTACAGAAAAAAAAAAGCAACCAAATGTTGATTCAGCTCCTTGTTGCTAAATGCTGTCAGGGGTTTCCTGCTCCATTCTGAAGACTGTATTTGAATGTGAACTCTTCCATATGCTCATGTGTTTTGTTGCTTATTTTATCATTGTGTTTGAGATGTAGAGGAAGCCCAAACAACCGCAAGCAGAAAGGATTAATTACTTGACATGCAGGTGAAGTCTCAGTTACATTTCCCTTGTAAAATGGCTCGCCATGAACCATTATATCACAATATCTCCCAGGAGCACGTGCCTCGCTGCCTGTTTGCATCTTAACCTTTTTCACACACTGTATGTGCATACAGATGTAAATATGGAGGTGGCACGTAGCCGCTGTGGTGCTCACTTTATTTTCGTGCTGCAAAATGAGCAAAAGCAGCTTTGTGCATGGACATGTTTGCTCACATATACGTATGAAAGGCGAGGATTCAAAACTCACACACTCGCGCAGATGAACATCACACTCCACCCTCTCTTCTCTCTCATCAAAGCATTGTCAGTGCACTAGCAAGTGATACTAGCGTGATATTTTGCTTTTATTTTGAAGAGATGCCGCCTCACTTCTTATGCATCTGTTTCGCAGTTCTAAGGCGAAGAAGCCCGGCTGCTTTGACAGCAAGCATAATAAAAAGACATGCCGCCACAGCGACTGGGACTAACAGGCTATTGCACATTTCCTACACTGTGCAACTGAGAGTAATTATCTTCCTCTCTGGGAAATCAATTCCATATCATGGAGGGTTTCCAGAGACCAACTTGCTGGCCGAGTCGAAGCTGAGCATGATAATCGCCACTGTACTACAAATTTGACTGTCCTACTTACTCCTGCAGCCACCCCTAACCCCATCAACCTCTGCAGCAGTGACAGATGTGCTGCTGCAAGACTAACGGCGTATCTACAGAGGAAGCATTTCAGCCACGTTTTTTCGGTCATCCGTCTCATGCACGTGTAATGGCCCCTGTTTTAATCAATCCAGCTGTCAACACAGGACACATGATGGCTTGCATTTTAGTCACGCCACACACATATTTTTTCACAGTTTATTTTTTTCAGTTTAATGTGTGTAAGTATGGTGATTGTGTGTTGCCCTGCGAACACGCAGGTGACCTACACTCAACACTGTGCCTGAAGGCATCCTGAACAGATGGGGGACTAAAGCTGCTGTTACTCCACTAACTTGCTGCTCACGTCCATGGATGTATCCAAAAAACAAAACAAGAAAAAAAAAAATGGATACAGCATTTGCAGCAGGGACACATTAATTTCTATGAATGTTGCTCAGTGGTGCATGAAGCCAAAAAAAACCTCAAATGACCAGGATCCTCTGCAACGTGGGGCCCATATAGCAAGCTTACGAGAGACTTACGGCAGCTGAATGGCTAACTTCCACCGGCCGAGCAGCTAACTTTCATTTTAGCCCGCTGCCAACTTAAATGGGGATGGAAATAATTTAATCATGAGGCTCGTGTCGACTTTTGAAATGTTATCAGGCCAATTGGACCAAATCCTAAAAGTAAAACAAAACATTTTATCAAGTGACGGACCAGGACGTTGTAATTCCACGTTTAGCCACTAAGTAAAATTAGCTTAAGAGTCCAGTTGAGTTCCTGAGGGCCCGCACAGGGGACCATTACAGTGGCCCACAGAGCTCAACACACTGAAGAAAACATAACACAATCAAATGAAGAAACATCTTCACAAATCTGAGCAGCATTAACAAAATATCTACACAAACTTCATGACACATAAAAACATCAATTTGACGTCACATGAGCAGCGTTTAGAAAAAGTGCCACATTGGACGATCTCTGCCAGCACTCAATCTGTTAAACATGGATCTGCGTTAGGTCATGTAAACAAACACACACCTATCAGTCTATGTGCTCAGAGAAGTCAGACTGGAAACATAACTACCTTACTAAGTCATTGGTGCAGCTGTGGCTCAGAGAGTGGGGTCGTCCACCAATCGGAAGATCAGCGATTCGATCCCCGGCTCCTCCAGTCTGCATGTCGAAGTATCCTTGAGGAAGACACTGCACCCCATATTGCTCCCGATGATGCTTCCATGGGTGTGTGAGTGTCTGGCACCTTGTATGGTAGCCTTGGCCACAAGTGTATGAACGTGTGTGTGAATAGGTGAATGTGACCTGTAGTATAAAAACTGCTTTGAGTGTTCGCATGACTAGAAAGGTGCTATACAATTGCAGTCCATTTACCGTTCCATCCACAACAATACTATAGCTAGAATACTATAGATATCATTGTTGTTGCTACCATAATATATTATACCACCATTGTTACTTTACAGAACTTGCCAGCAATTTCTGTCGATCTCCCTCCATCCACCTGCCACTTTATTTAGCTTTTCGTGATGAAATGAGAAAGTATTGTGTAGATATCTCCTCTTTCAGAGTCAGCTGCGTCTCGTCCATTGCAAGGCTCTCAATACAAGTGACGGAAACAACATGGAAATGGAGTGTCTGCCAGAGGTTCAGCTTGAAACAACGCACCGCACTGCATTGCGTTGCATTGGGCAGTGGCTCTTGTGGACAGTTAGGACATTACAATATAAAACAATGCAATCAAACTGATGTAGTCACTAACGCTTGCATCACTTAGTTAAGACAGATCATAGATATACCTTTACCAGATTTCACGGCAGCAGCACTGGTTGAATAGTCAGGGGATCACTAAAGTCAGTAGGATTCATCCTATTGGGATCATGAGAGTCTATCAAATATTTCCTTTTGACAGTTGTTGATTTCAGTCTTGGTGGACTGATCCGTTGACAACCAGACATCGCCATAGCCTTGGCAGTAGCAGGGATAACAAGATAACAAGGTTTTCATCTGTGTCAGATCTTGATGTTTACAGTATCATCTCAACTAAAGATACTGACAAGCGACTGAGATATGATGCTGAGTGCTGGATGTTATTTATGAAGCTTCATGTATTCAAGCTCATGTCTGCCACACTTCTTGTGACACTGTGAGATAGAGGATACAGTATATGTCAGTAAATTATATATATCCAGTTAACCTTAGGCAGTCTGATGAGTAGCTCCATAGTGAAGATGCAGCCATCCTGATATGTTAATACTGGATGCTGTGATTTCCATTTCCTGTTATATATCAAAAAGCAGCCATAGGTGAAGAGAGATGGGAATGGAGATACGTAAATTAGTTCAGAAGGTCGGGAGTATGACTCTAATTGGAGATGCTGAAGTTTCCTCGCTTTTTCCTCCAGGCGTCCTCCATCAGCACAACATGTGGAGCTTTTGTATTATTTAAACAACCACAAACACATCCATCAGATGTGGCTGAAATAACATTTGCAAATCAGTCTTTGGGTATTTTCAGACCACATTTACAGCAGACTTTAAGATTCAAGTTTTTACTTGTTTAGTCTTTAAAAAAATGAAGCAAAAATTATCCAGAAGTCCAGAAGCAGTGTTCTGGTTACACAACATCATGAAGAAAGTTTAGATTGGAACTATTTCCAACTGAAGAATTGATCTTATGAAAATGTGTACCCGGACGAATGTGGACACTTGTTGAATTTTAAGTCATGTTAGCGGCATGGCACCAGGGCTTCATCAGTCTGTCGGTAGGTCGTTCAGTTCAAGTCCAAAATATCAACAAATATTAGATCGATTGCCATGAAACTTTGCTCCCTAGAAGATGAATTCTTCTGACTTTGGTGATCTCCTGACTTTTTCTCTCCTCCTCCTGACTCCCACTGTCAGATAAAAGATTGCAATTAAACTGTGATATCCATCCATCCATTTTCATCCACTTATCCGGGGCCGGGCCACGGAAGTAGCAGGCTGAGCAAAGCACCCCAGACATCCCTCTCCCCAGTAATGCTCTCCAGCTCCTCCAGGGGGACCTCAAGGCGCTCCCAGGCCAGGTGAGATATGTAGTCCCTCCAGCATGTTCTGGGTCTGCCCCGGGCCTCCTACCAGTGGGACGTACCCGAAACACCTCTAACGGGAGCACCTCATCTCTCAGGCTGAGCCCAGCCATGAAGGAAACTCATTTCCGCCAATTGTATCCGCCATCTCATTCTTTCGGTCACTTACCCAGAGCTCATGACCATAGGTGCGTGTTGGGATGTAGATGGACCAGTAAATCGAAAGCATCGCCTTCCAGCTCAGCTCCCTCTTCACCATGACGGAGTGGTGCAGCGCCTGCATCACTGCAGAAGCTGCACCCAACCGTCGATGCATCTCACGCCCCATTCTACCCTCACTCCTGAACGAGACCCCGAGATACTTGAACTCCCTCGTTTGAGGCAGTTACTCTCCCCCAACCCAGAGGAAGCTGTGATATATCTAAACTATATCTATGTATCTAAATTATATCTATGTCTGTGTATTTCAAAAGCATTGGATTTGCACAAAATTCAATCCGGTCACTGATTTTTCTTCCTCAAGCACCACCACATGCTTTGTCCTTCATTTAACACTATTGCTTTTGTTGCTAAATTTAATTTGTGAGCTCCTCATTATTGCCGTAGTTCACCTGCTACACCAACAGTATTTAAAGCTCTTCTTTAAACAGGGAAAGCTACGATTATTGTGCCTATCTTTATTAAGAGTCACTGACTGCTCTGCCTGCACTCATAACCTCTGGCTGTCACCACAGGCCAAAGCTCATGATGTACCAGCACAATACTGCTCTTCCAGTATGTGCACATATTATTGCTACATAGAGAGGTAGGGAATATTTTTCTGTCAATCAAGAAACTGCATGCCGACTGTATGTTGCATGTTTGTGTGGGGGCGTAAGTGTGCCCCCATCTGAATCAAAATTAAAAGTTGTAGGTTCTGTTGCAGGTCTGTAAAATAATGGGTTGTGTAATAGTTTGTATAATAATAGCTTCAACTTCATGACAAGTGTTCCTGGCTGAACTAATCAACAGTGACTTTTGCTCCCCCACACATAGGAAATTCTAATTATCTCTGCAGCGCACAAAATCACCTGAAACGAGGCTCCACAGTGCTTTGGGTTAGTAATCACTGATAATTAATATGTGACATAAATCAGTAGATAACCTATTCAGTATCTTGCACTGTTACCATAGATCACTGAGCAGGCTAGTTTGGGTGTGGGTAAACACCTCATTTGTATTATTCCACCAGCAGGTGATACTTGTAAAAGCCACCCTGAAGATGATTACATATCAGCTTTTAATTGACAAGGACCATAAAAACACTGTGAGAAAAATTGGCACCACCCTATTTGGAGGTTACCAAAGAAACTATTGTGATAGTTTCTATGGTTTCTATTCTATTTCTGTTTGTCATTCTGTTACATCTTAAAACACTAAGTGTTTTGATATTTTACCAGTGCATATGAAAAACATGAATATTGCTTCTGCAAATGAGATGGGCCAATTATCTCTTGCTGACGCCAGAATCTTTCTTGAACTTTTTGCTACAATGTAAACATAACTAAATGTGGCAATGCATCAAGGAGTTTTCTAATTGTTATGGTCAATGCAGAAAAAGCAGCATTGACAGGGTTTATTGGTTTCTCTTCAAAGCTTTCCACCATTGTTTTGTGTTGTTCAAAGTGCTATACTTCACATCCTAAAATACTGTCCTTATTGTTCATGTGCTTGCATCTTTTGGGCGCGATGCATCAATGCTGCCCGGTATCTTAGGGATTATGTCCATATTGGATGGTTTTCTGCATCTGCATTGATATCCAATACAGATATTCAATGCCAATGCAGGAAGTAGTGAGGTAAAAAGTTAGGGTGTGGAGGTCTTGCTGGTTGATAGATTTGTCTTTCTAAAACATAACTATGATTATTAGCTAACCTTCTTTAACATTCTCTTTTAGTTGGCAAACCCTACCCTCACCCTAACTATTTGCCTAACCCTAAACATACCTTAACCATAATTTACACAAAGGTGATATTTATACTTTATCTGAGGTGCTTTCAAACTGTATTTTCCAGTTTCACGAGAGAAGTTACTTCAAAATCAAGACTTTACTGGTTGGATTGGCAAATGCATTGTTGACTTTGGGGGGCTGGGTATTGTTTAAAAAAGTATGAAACCAGTATCCTTGATATAATACTGATACCAATACCAGTACTTTATTCTATACCCATTATGCGAATAAGGTGGCAAATGTTTTGGTGGTATCTTTGCACACCGACCTCCCAACTTTGTCAAATACGCTGTGGTCGACTTCACCACACACAACATTATGGGTTGTTGCTGCTGCATACAGTGATAGAGCTGACTGGTAGCATCAAACAGCTAATGTAACCTAATGATTATTAATAGGTTTATAACGGAGTCGAGCTGTTTCGGTGTTGGAGTGAGTTTGTTGGGTGTTGCATGTTTGCCACTGCTGTCAATGGTATCTCGTGCTAAGCAGGTAGACACTGAACTGACCATTTGCCAAGGAGAACGGCTCCAGGGACAGCAGAGATGGAAATTTGTAAAGACTGTTTAACAGCTCTGTGTTGGATGTTAGCCGCCACTGTGTGAGCTCATGCTAACAAGACATTGGTCCCCGCTGAGAGAAACTCAGGAGATACTACTTAGTACCTTGTTCGAATACTTAAAGGTATTGAGTATCGATACCAAGTCTAATCACTTCATCAACCCCGTTAAAGAGAAACATACGGCTGCCTCCATGAGCTTTTCAGTGGGACCCATCAGGTACTGTCTCCCATTCATATACAGTCCCAAATGTGGTTAAAGTCTATGATGCTTTTAGAACTTTTTAAAAGACTCGGTTGAATTATTCTGGCTGAGCAGTCACTGAAATATACTTTACCAAAGAGGCTGGAATTGCCTCAAGGTGATGCTTTAGAGAAGAAATAGGTTCTATGAGCAGATAACTCTGAAAGACGACTGGTAATAGGCTTTAAGACTGAAACTGTAGTATTTACTCACTTGGCCGACCAGAACAGCCAAATTCTGTGGATCTGAACTGTGGCTCTGTGCTTCCTAATGTCAACATTACTGGTCAGCGGCAAAAAGGTCAAAGTCAGGGTTTTCTTAGTGCACTATGGCAAAGCAAGTATCAAACTAACTACAACAGCGACTGCAGTTTATTCCAATGGCCAACATGATTTACACATATACATTTAGATCAGCTCTAGCACTGGAAGCAACAGTGGGTTTAGAGCATTAATATGCTGCAGACATACCTCCATGTAACAGCTCTTTTGAATGAGCAGGAACGAAGATTCCCTAAGAACATTTTTAACGCCTTCTTGAATCAACACATGAAACAGCTCTGCATTCTTAAGGCAATAATGGGCTCTTAGCCACTTTCAGCTAAGTATACAGTCTCAGAAACTGGAAACTAAATGCATATGGCCCCCTCTCGACTTCTTGGCACTAAATAAGCCTCTGTGACTTGAAATGCAAATACCAGGATGACACACCTCCAGCATCTCTGGAGCCAACTCAATCTATCTCAGATTGGCAGGAGTAACAGGTAATCATTAGAAGTGTCATCCAAACGCTGTGATTAAAAGACCCAACTTCATTTTCCTGGGGGTCAGTTGTCATTGAACCATGGCAGCAGCCCAGCACTCTTAAACTGATACACTTCTTCAGTCCACTGCATGAGTGGGCTTTTAATAGATGGATTTGAGGCATAGGTATTATAAAAACTCACTTTTTGTTTTCATATTACTAAAATATCATATCAGTGTATGAAAATAAGATGCATCAGTAATATTATGACAAATATGACAAGTTTGTTTGCTGTGAATTCGCACCTTTCAAACATAGAATTCAAAGTTACATCAGACAAATAAAAGCACTGGAGCAACATTTCAAATGCCATTAAACAAAAACAAAATGAAATAAATAAAGCAGTGCAGCGCAGTTATGATTTGCTCAAAGAATGGACAAGATATTCTATCTCCCCTAGAGAATATGTGTATACAGAATTAAACGGATATTATTTTTGGACCTAATGAATTTGCATTTTTTTTCTGGCCTATGAGAGGCTGCAATGTGCCACAAGGTATCCATTCTGCCAAAAATCCAAAAGATGAGTAAGCACTTCCGGACAATGCCACTTTAGACATTGCCAGGCATCCTTTGTCCACTTCCTTTAACACCCAATAAAGTGCTGCAGGCCTGAAACCTGGAAATGAGTTGGCATTTTAACATTCCCATGATCACATTTTGTTTTTCAGCATTAAATATGTTAGTACAAACCCCGCTTATAATAAGTTTTTCTGTGTCTTAAAAAAGATGATTGTTGATGTGGCTATGTGGACCTACAGAATGACATCATACTGAGCATGGCTTTACAGCCTCGTGGTGGTGGGTACACTGAAGTCATGCTACCATGGTGTAGTGTGTACATAGCCTAGTGCTAGCTTTTACTTCTGCTGATTGTGCTCCAAAAATCATAAATGTTGTGTTCATTTGCAACCCTGTCTCACTCCAAAGTCGTTGAAAGCCGGTGATCAATGGGTGTCTGATTCCGGAAGTCACTAACGAAACAAGCTGTACTTTCATGTTGGCATGATATATGGCCAGTTGCTGTTATGGTTTAATGATGCCCCGGGGGAAACGCAGCAGGGCAATAATGAAAGCTAAGGCAGCGGAAGTCCAAGTACGGTGGTTGGATCCAATCACTACCAACTTTCAACCAAAAAGGCCAATGTTCGCTTCCCGGAAGATTGTTAAGCTTTTTTCCTAAACCCAACCACGTGCATTTGTTGCCTAAACCCAGTCACCTGCGAGCATTGGCAAAGTGTAACCGTGTGCATTTGTTGTTAAAGGAAAAAAGACATCGATTTGTGGTGTTGTATCGACGCATTTTGAAAGAGACTGTATGCAAACGGTCCACTTCCTGTAAAAAAGGAAGTGTATATTGAAAGAAGACAATGCATGTAACAGGCAAAGCTTGACACGGCGTCCCAGAATGTCAACAACCAGTGCACCCAGGGTACCTTTCATGTCGTATCTGCACTTGTAAAGTCCATGACCAAACATCAATATGTGACAAGGTTGGAGTGAGAATGTGAGAAGACTATCTTTCTGGACTGAACGTGTAAGTATCATAAATTTGTTCTCCACAGAGCTTATTTTCTGTAATAATCCAAAATCTAATGGGAAGTTCTCACAGTCTTTTTGACAAGGGAACCAGGGTGACGCTAACTTCCCCTTCAGCCCACCAAGAAAGTTCATCCCTGCAGCACTCCATACAGATTGCTATGGAGACTCTTACTGTACAGTTTCTTTATACCATGTGGAGAGCTACCCAGCGGGAAATTATTCAACATCAAACATCACCATGACTAAAATGGAATAGAGAGGCCCTTTAAAATAATAAACCAAATGAAAGTGAGGCTGCTCATTTATGGAATCTATGTGTAAGTTGCTCCTATCAAGAGGAACACATAAAACATACTCCCTGCAGAGCTTTGCTGTAACTGAGTGCCAGAATGTCAATCAGAGACTGAAGTAAGTGACATTTAGCTCTGCGTGGTGTCTGCGCCGCCAAATCCAATCCAATCCACTTAGGGCTTATTTTCAGAGAATGCTGCAGATGGTATTCAAAACTTTACAGGTTAAAGATAACACATAGATGGATTGTTGTGGAATGTTCAAATAGTCTGCTTACCCACACACAGGACTGGAACTTGTGAACAGTCTGTCCTGCCGAGGTGTGAGCAGTGTAGGCTGGCAAGTGATGTGCAAACTATGAACTATATTTGCTATATATGACAGTTTAGGACTTTCTCTCGTTTTTTTTGGTAGCTTGGGAACCAGACAAATCTTCACGCTCATGTTGTATTTGTCCTGGCGGATACGTCTGGTCCCCCTCCTGTTCAGACACATTTCCAGCCACCCTCAGATTGGCCGGTGCAATCACAACTGTTTATCTGATATGGGACTTGTTTCAGACGGTGACTGACAAATTGCAGGGCCTTTTGGTTTTACGCAAAACACGTGATGACAATAATTTTGGCTTGTGCACTCCCACGCAAGAGACACTACAGCGAGAATAAACGTAGCATAGTAAAGATGAGTGCCGTTGAGGCATTGTCAAAGACAACCAAGGTGGCTGCAGCCAGGGCTGGGTGATATAGCAAACCAATATAATCATGATAATTTTCCCATATTGATAATTATCAGGATATATAAATTTGATAGTCTGCCAGATTGAAGAGTATCCTGATAATGACTGAAGCCTGAAGACAGCAGAGGGTCCTGTTTAGAATATATTTTGTGATAAAAGAGTATATTCAATGACACCTTAATGTAAACCTTCACCTTTGCAAGCATCCGTTATCTTCCTTAAAACGTTCACGTTCGCTTGCCTTGTTACTTATTAAAATAATGGTACTGTTGCTAGGATGGTACCTTTTTAGGTAGTGGAAAAGATTTGTGTGTCAATCCTGTCTTTCTTGGCCCCGACTGACGGCATATTTTGCAGACCATCATAATCCATGCTTCATTGTTTTTAAGCTACCCAGACCACTTCTACATAATCGATGTCATGCTAATAATAAACATGAATTTTAATGTCAGTTCAACTCTGCTCGAGGTGAGAGCTCAAATGGTGCATTGGAGGGATCTACGTGGAGGAGGATCAACACAAATCACACAATTTTTGACAACCTGGCAACCCAAAAGTTGTTCACGATTATGGCTAATAACTTATCTTTAAAGCATAAGTATCAATTATTTATAAACTATTAATCAAGCCATTAGTTCTAATGTATATGCAATAGCAATTTAAAAAAAATATATATATATATATATATATATATATATAAAATAGCATAACTGTAAGAGTCAAAATTTTCAAAGACAGTTCTTCATCAACAGCAAAATAAATAAAATAAAGAGAATCCTGAAATTGTTGTTGGCTCTGCAGCAGTTATGACTAAGAAGAATACTGATTTATGGCTGGTAATGAATCAAATTTCTCATGATAAGCCACATGAATGTTGCGCCACAACCTTTTTTTGTTGGAAATCTGACAGAGGATTGTCTCTATGTTGCGAGCACAAGGGGAGAAAAAACACAACTTGACTTTGCTTGTATTGTGGGACCAAAAGAAAGGAGTAAAATAAAAGATTTGGAGTTCCATCCTCCTACGTGTTGTGATGAATGGGAGCTAGGTAGCTAAAGCTGAGGTCATCCATCATGAGCTATAGTGTTAATTAATGTTGTAGGAGGAGAGCCAACGAGGCCTGTTCCACATCAGCAGAAAGAAAAGCTACTGCTTTTCTTTCAGCCCCTCAGAAGGACGGATTAAACACGTAGCTCTTTGCTATGAGAATCACTCAGATCGGGATGCGTGAGATACACGGGAGACACAGACTGATAGAAACAGACACACTCGCATCAACATGCAGTCGGCAAACCAGCTGAGCACCACTCTCTTTCTCACGCACCTTACAGTGCTCTGTGTGTCGTCGTAGCTCAAAGCAAAGGTATCCCCTGCCATGTCATAGCCTCACCCATAAACCTCGCTCTTATCAGGCTGAGATGTGACTGGTTTTCATAATGAGTTTTCATTACACTGTAATATGATTTATGTGAGCAGTCATTTTGAACACTCTGCCATTGTAAATCATCCCAAAGGAAAAACCCTGCAAATAAACAAGCATGTCATGATCGTCAGCATAAAGTGATGTTAATTCATTACAAGCGGCCTATGGGAACATGTCCGCACCTCAGAATGTCGACCAATAAAAAAGGCTCATGACAAATGGGAGAAGTAAAGCTGAATGTCTGTAAAGTTATTTGTATTTCTTGGGTGTGTTTGGAGACTCTGAAAGAAGGCTTGGGAGAGAAATGCAATCCTAAGTGTAATGCCACAGCCTCGGGCATAGTGGAGTCAAAATGGACGTGCAGTGTTACGTTGCTTTTTTTCGCTCTTGTGTGAAAGAAACGGTTGGTAGATGGGTCAAACAAACACAGGACTTTCACCCAGCAGACCAGTGTTTGCATCCAGCACAGTCATAAATTGACGTCCACGTACGATGTGCAAGGTACCCTGGGTGCGTTTGTTGTTGACGTTCTGGGACAACGTGTCAAGTTCTTTTCTTTCAAGATACACTTCCGTTTTCACAGGAAATGTAACATTTACTTACAGTCTCTTTTAAAATAAATGCACTACGTCGGTACAACACAGTGAATTGACGTTTTGTTTTCCTCCACAACAAACACACATGGATGTGTTTAGGCAACAAAAGAACAGGGTTTGGCTTTAGAATCTTACAGGAGGCGGACACCGCTCTCTCGGGTGAAAGTCGACATTTGTTAAACCCATCCACCACCCCTCCCACTTGCCCTACTCGGACTTTCGCTGCCTTAACTTTCGCCCTTGTCCTGCCATGTTTCCCCCGGGCGCCATTAAACTATTATGGCAACCAGCCGATTTTGAAGGACACCTTTTTCTGTTGGTTTGTGACGCTGCAAGTCACTGCCCAAGCACCAAATTTCGTCTTCGTAGTGAGACTGTGCTCTCACATCCCAAAGTCTACATTGACTTCGTTAAATAATCACATAGTATAATAGTATATGTAGCGTGCAATGCTAGTGATACATGATACGTGATATACACCATGTTACACCAGTGACTATTTATTTAATGCCAAACCATGATGGGGTTAGGGTTAAACAAACCCTGACCAGGTAGTTTTGAAGATGAATTGCAACTCTTGATATTAAGGTCCTGTTTAAAACTGCTATGTTGTTTTGAAGCTTGTCATATAAGTTGTTTTGTATGAGAGAGCATTGGTAACTTATTGGCCTATACTGTGCAACTGAACACAAGCTGGGCTTCTCAGCTCCCTATGCCACTCATTTAGGAATCTCTGTATGCAGAACATCAGTCACATTGACTTGTTTGTAACGAGTGGAAGTGTTACTATGTTAACCTGCATTGTCCCTATCAAATAAACTAAATTAAATTAAATGTGCGACTAACCTTACCTTTGAAATGCAAGTCCAAAGAGACATTTCTGTTTTTTTCTTACATTTAAGAGCCATCTCCAAACTATAATCTTTTCTTTGCCTCAGTGATAGATAGAGAGGGTCATACTTTATTTTTCTCTAAACTTGACTATTGCAACTCTTTGTATTCTGAAGAGCAACTTCAGTGGCTGCAGCTGGTTCAGAATTCTGCTGCCAGGATTTTAATGGGCATTTGCAAAAGGGAGCACATCACACCTGTCCCAGCATCATTGCACTGGCTTTCTCTGCTTCTTCGAATTGATTTTTAAAATGTCACTACCAGAGGGGATCAGGCTTTTGCTGGCAGGGCTCACAAACTGTGGAATGCACTTCCTGTTGCAAAAAGATCATTAACAATTTTTAAAACTTTAAAACTTATTTATTTGAGGATGGCGTGTGAAGGTGTTTCTATGTGCACATTAGTTTATGTGCATATGTGTGATGAATCAATTAATCAATCAATTTTATTTATAAAACCCAATATCACAAATACAATTTGCCTCACAGGGCTTTACAGCATACGACATCCCTCTGTCCTTTGGACCCTCACAGCGGATAAGGAAAAACTCCCCCAAAAAAAACCTTTACCGGGGAAAAAAACGGTAGAAACCTCAGGAAGAGCAACTGAGGAGGGATCCCTCTTCCAGGACGGACAGACGTGCAATAGATGTTGTACAGAACAGATCAACATAATAAATTAACAGTAATCTGTATGACACAATGAGAGAGAGAGACAGACAGAGAGAGAGAGAGAGAGAGAGAGAGAAAGAGAGAGTGTGTGCCCGGTGTATTATGGGGGGGGGGGGTCCTCCGGCAGACTAGGCCTACGTCAGCCTAACTAGGGGCTGGTACAGGGCAAGCCTGAGCCAGCCCTAAGTATAAGCTTTGTCAAAGAGGAAAGTCTTAAGTCTAGTCTTAAATGTGGAGACGGTGTCTGCCTCCCGGACTGCAACAGGAAGATGATTCCACAGGAGAGGAGCCTGATAGCTGAAGGCTCTGGCTCCTGATCTACTTTTGGAAACTTTAGGGACCACGAGAAAGGGAAGATTAGATATTGGTCTATGATGAAGCATATTCAGAGTATGTATGTATGTGTGTGTGTGTGTAGACATGCAGTATTGCTGTCTTAGAGGACACCTGTATTTGTCTGAGTAGTCTTTCATGCTTTAGGTTGTAGAACGTCCTCTTTACAAGTAGATGTTATTTTGTATGAAGGGCTTGTTTGTTTTGTACATGGAGAACAAAATGCTGTACCGTGGTTCAACCAGACTGACAACTGAAAGGGCAGAAAGAGACAGAGATACCTCTGAGCAACAGCTGAATAAGAATAGAATGAATCCCCAGTCATCGGTAAAAGAAACTGGAAGGTTAGCATCAAAATGTGAGAAGATTTAAAAAGGAAGAGGTGTAGTGTTGCAGTGTCAAGTGCACATTAATGCCTAAGACAAGCTGGAACTGAAAGGCAGTGTGTTGTGTTAGCAAAGCTATTTTTCAAATTTCACAAGAGATAGAAAGTTGGTCGATGGTTAGCACTGTTGGAACTGGGTCAGGGAATATAAGCTGAACATACTATGGAGTGACAAATCACAGTTTAAAGCTATTCAGCCTGAGCACTGAGTAGACTGCAGAGGGCCCAAAGAGAAGCAGACAGATTCAATATTTAGAACCCAGTTGCACCACTGTGGTTCAATAATGATTGAGGGGCACTTAACGTTTCTCTGGACTGGAAAACAAATTCAAAACAAGTTTCAACAGTATTCTCCCCTGTCATGCAAAACTGTGGGGACATTGACTAAATGGATGTTTAATCATTTAACTCTTCATTTTTGGAGGGGTCAAAACTATTTGAAATGTAAGTAATACATTTGATATGTATATTATACACTCTCATGCCCCTAAATGCTAAATGCAGCATATTTTAAATTTATTTATAAAAGACTTCTTCAAATTGCCCTCGTGTTTGACGTCACTTATTGGCTGGAGAGCTGTAACACATTCAGATGTTCACAGGACTGGTAAGTACTGCAGGAAAGATTGCTTGTAGATTCTTTGCAACACACACCTGGAACAAATTGCAGTGTACTTTGAAACTTGACACTAGAAATCTAGTCAAAAACCTGACTGATTGTAACTTGTTTTAACTGAATCATCATTTTAGAGATCTGGATCTAAACCAGACTTACCTGATTAAATAAAGGCTTACATACTGTTTTCTTTCTCATTATAGGCTACATTGTAAAAGGGTACCCGTCATTGGCTCATCTGGGTGATGCCTTTGAATGTGAGTTAGCTTGTTAGATGTGTTTTCAATCATAGACCCTACAATGACAGAGTCAAGCCAACACACCATCCTTGTCTCATACACAACTCTCTCTCTCTGTCGCTGTTGTAGCTGAACGGGAAAACGCAGATGGTGTTTCATTTCCGTTTGCCATAGTGTGACTGATTCGCTCTAATCTGCTTGTTGTGCGAACCTCAGCATTTATGGATTGTAAATGATAGACCCACAATTAAAATATTCATCCCTATCTCATAATTAATTAGACGTGGGTCCTTTGTCTGCCTGCTCATCCCCGTTTCCAAGACTATTTGTTTATTTAAAAATGTCTAGGTTATTTAATTGTGCTATATCATCACACCATTGTTAACACAAAGTGTCAACCACAGCATGTGAACGCATGAATGGGCCAGATCTGTGCTCCTGAGGACGGCCTTAATTAGGCTGTACAATATCACCCACCACTAGATTTGTAATGATAAATGATAATAATGGTAATAAACGTGAGTGTGCTGTGCTTTGATTGCCTGTTAGGAAACATTACGCTCCTCCATTTCATACTGCCTGGTCCTACTTCTGAGGTTATTTTGGTGAGAGAGTAATCAGTAAAGCATTACTCCACACAGATAGTAATATTGTAAAGTAAATTATTGCTTTCAAATTTAAGTATGTAATTTATTACATTTTGAAAATAACTTGCCCAACACTATCAACATGTGCTTGTGTATATATGCATTTAATTATTTTGAATAATTAGTTAACATAATTTGTATTAATCACCTTGTTTTACCAATAATTTTATATTTATTATTAATCTTTGTCGCACTGCTCTGTTTGAATTATTTTTGAAGAAGGATCTTGTAAATTTGTTTTGAAAAGTGCTTTATAAAAACATTCATTAATTCTATTATCATTTAATCAGCCCTGACCCTCTGTCCTTCTTTCACATGATTTCATTTTCCAACATGTCTAACAAGTATTTATTAGACAACACTTAGCTCTCCCTGAGTGCACTAAAAGATGTTGGCTGGTACAGTAGCTATATATTTGCTCTCGGTTTCTCCTGGACGAGTTCCAAGTGTAGTTTTGAATCTTAAATAACTTTGTCCAGTTGACAAAGTGGACGTTTTCCACTGTGAAGAGGGCAGAAAAAGAGCCCAGTCCATCAGTGTGATTGGTTAAATGTCAAAGAAAAAAGGAAAAAAAGCACAGATGTGTCTTAAAGTCTGAACTCTGTGATTAGCCCTGAGTGGACGCGAAAGGGCATCGGGCCAGAGCACTGTCAAAAACCAACAGGTCAATGACGTTCACTTTGACGTATCTGAAAGAATTAGACATATTAGGTTCTATCTAAAGGTTATGAAATTCACACTGCAGAAGGACTCGGCCGAAAGGAAAAACAACACCGTCATCTGGAAATAGATGCCCTCTCCACTGTAATTAATTAAATTCAGCGCAACGATATAACACAAGTTCTTACTTCTCACGAAACTTCAACTTTATTACAGTTCATTAGTCACCACAAATTCAACTCGCATGCCCTTTAGGTGAACAAGAATGCCACGTCTGTGAGACAGCAGTGAAAAATGAAAGAACAAATGACTTAATAAATGTCTCGTCCCTCTCTTTGGATTTTTTGTTGAGTCACTCAATGCATCTTGCCCACTCCGTTCTGATCCCAAACAATATATCCTCCTGTCTTGGTGAAATTTCACCTCCATTATTCATCTACAATCACCATGCTCCGCTGGTAGACTTTTCCCCCTTTTTTTTAACATCTATCTCTGAGCGAACCAGAGTCACAGTCAGCATAGGGGCAGATATCAAGAAGGCAAATTATCAGCTGCCATCATCTCTCCTAGGGCATTATAAATATGGCATTTATCACAGAAGCGATCCACAAACCTCACTTTAATATATTCTCATTTGACAGCAGGCAAAGTGATAAATCTCTCCTTGGACCGTTTTAGACGAGGTAACTACAACTTGGAGAAGCAACAACCAGAAATGAATAATTCATACAGTGACAAAATGGTGCACCAATTACCCAGCACATTTACAGCACAGTTGTATCCTTCTTGCTTGCAGTTAAACGTGGGCACGATTGGGGAGATGGATGTGAGATCAAAGTAAGTTTTCACAAGACGGAGACACCGCGTCGTCTTGGATTTCATTTCCCACATACAATCTTTACGGCGTTTGTTACACACTGGTGCTTTGCAGTATAGCAATGAACTGCACATTTCACAGGCAGGTTGTGGTGTATTGAACATACCATAGGAGGAGAACCTTTAGCATTCAGTTTCTTACTGAAGTCACAAAGTACTGAGAGTTGCTTGAGATAAAAGCATACATGGATATATAGTTACACTGTAAGAGACACATCCTCAGAACTGAATGAATAAATAGGTTATTTGTCATCACCAGTTTTAAAGGCAATGACTCATATGAGTTATATGAGTCATTGCCATTTAAAATGACTCACACTGTATGACTTAACTTATTGATCTGGTGTCCCTGTCAGCACAGTAACATCATTTGTCAGTGCCTTCCAAAATGACCCATATAGCCATTAAAACAATGATTCACAAGAGTGATTTTCTGATCCACCACCTCTATGGTTAAAGTTTTGTTGGGTTTAGGCAACTGAAATAACTCCGTTATGTTACGGGGAGAGAGTTGTCGTAATCATGGGTGGATTATGAAACAATGAGCTCCTTGGCACAGATATGCAAATAGACCCACCACTTCTCCTACATAGGAGCCAGACACATATTTTGTGGTTTTGATTCTTTTTTGTTGTTGTTGTTTTGCATCTCTTTGTAGTCATTATGCATGTGTAAACCTTGAGGTCATTTTGTGTCTTTTTGGGGTTGTTTTGTGTATATTTGCAATTCCTTTGCATCTTTGTGTGGTCACTTTAACCCAATTTCCACCCAAGACTTTCAGTATGGTACCTTTGGAACCAGAAGTAATCCTTCAGACATGGTACCTAGACCCTAGTGTAGTACCAGGTCTGTGTGCTAGGTACCCCAACAGAGGGGAGACCAAAAATGGGGACAGTACGGAGCGGTGCCATTGGTACCATCCACAACTTTTCACAGTGGAAATTAAAAAAAACATACCAGACTGAACTGTACCACACTGTACTGCTTGGTGGTAACAGGGCTTTTAAGTCCTTTTCTGGTTGGTACGTGTTATAGTAATTTTAGTGACATTTTGCATTTGAAGGCCAGGAGGGGCCCCTGATACTTTTGGCCCCTGGGCCTGTTCCTGCTAGGCCCATTTAGAAATTCATCCAAGGTCATGATTAAACAAGAAACAGGAGTCTGCTGCCATGCTAGCAGCTCTGTGAGGCCGTAGGTCGACTGAGGAAGAGCAGTGCTCGGAGCTTATGCTAATGTTAGTATGCTAGTGTTCACAAAGGATAAAGTGCAACTGAGGCTGATGGGAATATTTTTAGTTTTGCAAGTATTTGGTCATAAGCACACATAGTGGACAAAGTGAGATGATCACCAAAATCCAAGAATTCATTGTCCTGAAGCCATGACGGTCGGTACAAACCTTCATAGCAATCTATCCAGTTGTTGTAGAGATATTTCAGACTGGACACAAATGGTGGACCAACCAAGTGACATTGCCATCCCTAAAACAATTTTAAAACTTAGGTTTGGGATAGATGGTGGCTTAAGGAAACCAGGGATTAATGTTGATGGGAGACAGGATGCGACCTGTGTCCCTGATGCCAAAGACTTGCACTCTGTCAACCCAGCTGTCCACCCAGACCTCCTCTTTAAGAGGTTTTGTGGCTGTGTAACAACATCGAGCCACTTCCACAGTCATTACTCGCATCACTATAAGAGGTCACTTGTCAGGATAATGTAGGTCATGTTGACCATTTGAACAACAACAACCAATGCTGTCATTTTTTTTTCTGGCAAGGACGGTCTTGGAATTTCATTGCACAAATGATGTCGGCATCTTTTGCAGCACAAAATGAAGCATGACTCCATCCTCCATGGGGACGTGTGTGTGAATCTTTTGGGGGTCTCATCACATAAGTATCTGATCAACACTCTTTCATAACAATTTATGCATCACTCTCAGCAGCGTACTTCAGCTGTGAACACAGTGCTTGACTAATTTCTGCCCCAGCATGTGCACAGTTTTTTGCTGGAAAGAAAGGAGAGGAAATAGCTGCTGCACTGGGAAAAAAAATGCAAGTCGGCAGCTCTGTATGGTCGTGAACTGTAACACGACAGTGATGAGCCCGAGTGCAAATGTTTATGTTGGAACATTCCCCATATGCACAGACTGCCGCCTTCTACAGCTTGTATAAAAAAGCAGTATTGCAATATTACAGTGTTTGCCAGAGAGAGGGCGATTACAACAGAGGTGTTTGCTGCACCGTCTTCCATGAACCCCACAGTCAGCACCATGGACAGCAGTCCCTGAACTCTACAGCTGACTGAGAGCTTCAGCTGCTGCAGCGTGTGCAGCACATGGCAGGGTTTTTCTCAGTAAACATGAAAATGTTCATGTAAGCAACAAACACATAAAAAAAAATATTATTCAAATACTGTATTTTACATTTTTAAAAGCTGTTTGTATACATAAAGTTATGCCAGGCTTGTGTTGGTAGCTCGTAAAATGAAGGAGATATTGCATACTAACATGTTTACGTGTCGTAAACCGACAGAAAGTTTGTTCGGGCATTTCAAAATTTAATAAGTGTGACAACTCACACCAGTAATGGAAGTGGCACTCAGATCATGTAAGTCATAAGCAGCATTACTACATTATTAATAACAACTTGTGTTTCTAGAGTTCTATTAAAATAAAAAAAAGTTCAGAAGTAAAGGCATTATGCATCAAAGTGCCCCCCAGAGTGTTTATGATAATATGTACCATACTTTTAGGCAATTGTTGTTGATGCAAGAGAATTGCAAAGTTGCAGCTGGGTGAACAATCCGCCAAGCTCTTCATATACTGCTGTGCTATTTAATTTTGAACATTACAACATATTAATAAACTTAAATATTTCACAAGTCAAATCTTAATTTGCAAAGTTATAGTTGTCAAATGATGTAGTGGGATACAAATGACAATATTTCCCTTTTTAATGTGGTGGAGTAAAAATATGAAGTTGTGAAAAGGAAACTACTCAAGTAAATGTGAGGTTTACATCTGAAGTTAATTCATGTGTTTTAGTAATTTGCTAAGAATACAAATACAGTGTTTGCAGAGTTAAAGGAGAAGTCCGGTATTTTGCACTTTGAGCCCAATTTCTAGGTTGTTTATGATGAAATAGAGTGGTTGAGACCAAAAGACCTGTCCTAAAACCACCCTAAATGTTTGTTTTCAAAGCCATGAAACTCACCGAGTTGTCAGTGGTGTTCATTGATGTTCTGACATAAAAATCGTAGCAAACTGTGATTTCCATCTGTGTTTTCGCTAGTCATCTCGATTGTGGAATTTTTTTTTTTCAACTGCCTCACACCCGTGTGTTAACTTGCGCTTGATTGTTCATTTGACCATGAAGCGTTCCAGCCCACTTGATGGCGATAATGCTCCTTTACGTGGGTGTTGCCAACTGGAAGGAAACCATTGCAATGTAATGGGACACAGAAAAGAAGCAGAAGAAGGTTGGTGTTGTGTTCAAAGGCATCGTACTGCGAAGGTTGTTTACAAGCGAGTAATCCATTGTGCAGTTGTTTAAACTTATTAAAAAACTTTTTCGTTCATTCTTGTTCTTCCTCCAGGAGCACACACAGCACTGTCGAGCACTGAGCTAAAAGACAACAATGACTACAACCTTGTCTTAAACAAGCCCCTTTCCGTTTCCGGTGGCGGATTACTACCAACGGACAATAAGGCTTCCTATAGAAAATGAGTGGGTTTGACTTGAAATGTCAAGTTCTCCATCCCACTGTGTGCTCTCAGCAAGAGTGACCCAACTACTACACACCCAACCCTCATGTTACATAAGTAAACTTTCCGTGACTGGTTCCCCCTAAAGCAGGATATGATCCTACATTTCATTTTCCTTACAATTCATAGCAATCTACTTCTACATCAGTCTGTTTTTACATAAAATGGTAAAAATATGATTTCAGTAAAATGAAATAATTGTCAGCTCTGTCAATATATAGTAGGGAAAGTAATAAATACTGTCATTGTTTAGATTTAAGCAGGGCCTTCATTTAGGATCCTTGTGGCCTGAGGGTAGAAACTCTTCCTGAGCCTCTCCGTGCTGGCCTGGCGTAACCGCTCCCTTCTCCCCGACCTCAGCAGGGTGAAAAGGCAGTTACCCAGGTGGTTAGGATCTTTAAAGATTCGTCTGGTTTAAACATCCTTTATGCAGGGTAGAGAAGCGCCTATAGAGTGTTCAGCTAAATGAAACACTCTTTGCAGGGCCCTGCGGTCCTGTTCGGTGCTGTTTCTGTAGCAGGCAGTGATGTTCCCTGTCAGGACGCTCCCGATGGTGCAGGAGTAGAAATTTCTCAGCATTTGAGGAGATATTTTGAATTTCCTCAGGTGTTTCGAGTAAAATAGTCTGGGCCTTGCCGTTCTCACCACTGAGTCAGTGTTCAGCATCCTGGCCAGGCCTACAGTGATGTGGACACAAAGGTATTTGAAGCTATTCACTTTTCAATTTTTAAGATTTGTATGTAAAACAAAGACAAAAAGAAAAAAAGAATGCCCATATTTCCGATTGACAAGAATTATGTCTTCAACTACTCCAAGATTTTAGCCAGTACACACCATGTCATGATTATGCAATTATCATTCTATAGTCATACTTAATTTTTTCAGTATTTTTGTAAATTTGCTACATGCCATCCATCCATCCATCCATCCATTTTCATCCGCTTATCCGGGGGCAGGTCACGGGGGCAGCGGGCCAAGCAAAGCACCCCAGACGTCCCTCTCTCCAGCAACACTTTCTAGCTCCTCCTGGGGGACCCCAAGGCGTTCCCAGGCTAGATGGGATATATAATCCCTCAGCGTGTTCTGGGTCGAGTCCCACCCCCCTAACCTACGACTGGCTTTGCTGTTTCTGGTTAACATGTGAGAGGCTATGGCCACAGCTGTTTGTAAGGCGCGGTTCACTTTATAGGAGGTGGTGAAGTTAACATTTGTGAGGACAATAATCAATACAATTGTGTGATTTATGTCTGATCATAAGTGTCCTCTGTTAGGTTCAGTTTTACACCTCCAATTAAGAGCAGTGCACAGTTGCTTGCGTAAGCTGTGTCTCATCCAGGGAGATTCCCAAATGGGGCTCTGTATGTCAGACACTTAAAATTTAATGCAGAGCAGACTGTAGGGCAGGTGGATTTTTTTCTTAAAATATGACTTGACTCTCATTAAATTACAATCATATTTTCTTACTACTATAGATATTACCTTATTCCGACATACCAGTGAACATTGATATGTGGAACGGGCTGTATTTTAAATGTGCACAAATCTTGCTAAAAACATATGAGCTATTAAAGTCCGAGAGGTTATATATTCATTAAAATGAATTAATGTATCATTGACATGAATAGGTGCCACATGCACAATTAAGGAGGTTACTTACCCAAACAAAACACACATAGGAGGATAGGAGGAAGAGTAAATTATGCCTACATTTTTGTTGACTCAGCAGAGATAACATTAAATGAGAAAAGGTGATCTACAGGAGGACAAATATTTGGAAGCTATACAGAATGCCCGAGAGCCTTACCTCATTATACGCCTCTGTATTTTTATTTTTTAGAAATTTCACCTGCCCCCTAAATTTTGTGTTCTCCTTTACATACATAAACATATTTCCACCAAACTGATGCTGAAAAAGCACATATTGGTGCATGAAAATTTATCAGGATGCAGGAAAGTTAAATGAAGTTCTTGATGCTCAAAATTTTCTGGGGGAAAATACCACAATGTGTGTCTCACCGGCCACTTTATTAGGTAAGTAGTGGAAGCAGCCATCAGAAGATGGGTACACTGTGGTCATAAAGGGATGGACACGGTCAGCAACAATACTCCGGCAGGCTGTGGTGTTTAAACCATGCTCAGTTGGTACTAAGGGGCCCAAAATGTGCCAAGAAAATATCCCCCACACCATTACACCACCACCAGCCTGAACCGTTGATACAAGGCAGGATGGATCCATGCTTTCATGTTGTTTACACCAAATTCTGACCCTACCATCTGAATGTGGCAGCAGAAATCCAGACTCATCAGACCAGGCAAGTTTTCCAATCTTCTATTGTCCAGTTTTGGCGAGTGTGTGAATTGTAGCCTCAGTTTCCTGTTGTCAGCTGACAGGAGTGGCACCTGGTGTGGTCTTCTGCTGCTGTAGCCCATCTGCTTCAAGGTTGGACGTGTTGTTGCTTCAGAGATGGTCTTCTGCAGACCTTGGTTGTAACGAATAGTTATTTGAGTTACTGTTGCCTTTCTATCATCTTGAACCAGTCTGGCCATTCTCCTCTGACCTCTGTCACCAACAAGGCATTTTCACCCAGAGAACTGCAGCTCACTAGATTCCTTCTCTTGTTTGGACCATCCTGTGTAAACCCTAGAGATGGTTGTGCGTGGAAATTCCAGTTAATCAACAGTTTCTGAAATACTCAGACCAGCCACTTTCAAAGTCACTCAAATCACCTTTCTTCTCCATTCTGATGCTCGGTTTGAACTTCAGCAGGTCGTCTTGACCATGTCGACATGCCTAAATGCACTGAGTTGCTGCCATGTGATTGGCTGATTAGCTATTTGCGTGTAGCCTATATGAGATTAATAATACCGATGTATCAACGTATAAGCAGCGCTTACCTGTTGTAGATGCTTGAGGTGAACCTAGTTTTAACTACTTCCTATACAGTTAGCTAGTTTAGACCAGTGGTTCCCAACTCAGGGGTCGGGCCTCTTCCCAAAGGTTCCATAATAAATCCAAGGGGTCATGACTTGGTTTATGGGAGATGAAAGAAGGAAAAAACAAACTTCTGCCACATACAGCTTTGTACTTTTTTACAAATCATTCATTTCTTTGAAGAATTTGACCTCTTCGGACCTCAAACAATTATTTAAATAAACATCATGCAAGTTCAAAGGGGAAATTTCTTTTTGGTGGAACTGCAACTCACACTCACATCTGATACGTGACATGAGTCCCAAACTAGACATTATTTTGTTTGAAAGAGTTAGGAGCCTAAAAGTTTGGGAACTACTGATTTAATATTTAACAATGTGTTGCATAATTTATTAGGCTATTTTTTATGTAAAATAATAGTCTGGAAAGTAACTCCAGCTGTCAAATAAATTTAGTGTAGTAAAAAGTATATTTCATAGCATAAAGTGGAAAAACTAGTAACAGATAAGTACCTTTAGTTTGGACTTAAGTAGTAAATTTACTTATTTACATTCCATCTCTTGCAATAATTTAAACAACAGCAGCAGAAATCATGGATTCCCGTGTCCAGTGCACCTTTTTTATTATGGACAATGGATCAGGGCGGTGTGGTGGTGCAGTGCCTCACAGAGGGTCCAGGGTTAGACCCTGGTTTGGGGCTCCTCTCTGTGAAGTTTGCATGGTCTCCCTGTGTCAGCGTGGGTTTTCCCAGATACTCCGGCTTCCTCCAAAAGTGCATAGACATGAAGGTGAGGTTAGTTGGTGACTCTAAATTGCCCACCGGTGTGAATGTGAGCGTGAATGGTTGTCTGTCTCTATAGCCACTTTTACACAGGGAGGGAAACACAAACCTGACAGATGCTGTAAAGATAACAACTGGGGAGACAAGGAATTGCGCGCCCTCCTTGTCCTCGCATATGAAGAGGCCATTAACCGTCAGATGACGGGGACGGTGAAGAACTGGCCGACTAACAAGAGAATCGCCTAAGGACTGACCAGCTGCGGCTTCCCTCCCATGTCACTGTTTACGTCACACGCTGAGCTACACGTTTTGTTACTTGCTCACGCCCCCCATTGCCCCGAAAAGGTGCATTCTCTATAAACAAAAGTAGGTAGGTGGCATTTTGCTGCACTCCCCGATTTTCTTTTTATACTGCCAATGCTGAAAGAAGACTGATTTCCTGCAAATTTGCACACTTCCTGTTTAAAAGGGCTTATGTTTGAGCCCTGTGGTAGTCTGGCAACCTGTCAAAGGTGTTCCCCACCTCTCACCCAGTGTCAGCTGGGGTCAGCTCCAGCCCCCCCACAACACTGTAAACAGATAAGCGGTTACAGATAGTGAATGTATATAGGTTGCATTAAATTATATTAAAAATGCATAATGTTTTACACTATGCATTCCAAACCATAATCAGCCTTGAAGTTCTTGTCTTGCAAAATACAGGGTAGTACAGTATAGTGCATGGCTGCCTTCGTGGGCTTGTGTTCAGCAGTGAACGTAAATGACAGAAAATCCCTGACTGAAGGCAGCATTGCAATGCACAATATACTCTACAGCTACTACAGTAATTTCCCTGCGTCTGTCCCTGAATGCCCACGTTTGCTTTTGTTAAACATATTTTTTTTTCCATTGATACCGTCATAAACACACAACTGGTGAATCAGCTGGTGGCAACACTGTGCTGCTAGTGAACAGCCCTTACTCATCTTACACTGCAATGTCATTATGTGCTGAGAGAGAATAGCAGCTATGTGAGAAGTGGAGCGATCAGAGGCGTGTTTACTCAACGCCACATTCTGATCTCTCAATCAAACAATCTTCACACGTAAAGACTGTAACACTGGATAAAGACGAACGCAAGACAAGAAATAACATTTCACCGTGACGAGCATACTCATCAGTTACAGGTTTTATGTTATTATATTTACAGATCCTGGTCGTTCTGTAATAAAGTACAAATGTCTCAGTGAATACTTAACACACCCAACATAGATTTCCTGAAAGGCTGATGGGCGCTTTAGAGCCAGTCTTTCTCGACTTGTCCATTTCTGTGTGTCAATGGGGGTAGATTATACTCTGCAGAAAGGGAGCTGTGTGCACATCCTCTCCTATATTTAGTCTGTTTTTGCCCCCATTGAATCTGTTATCCTGCACCTTCACATTCTACAATCAAAAAGACGTCAAGCTGGGTTCTGCGAGAGAGGAACTAGTTTATACAACCTGGTACAACCTTGTAAAAAAGCAAAAGTGTTTGTGCCTGTTCTGAACGATCATCCTGGAAGTCACACTGAAAAGATGGCCTTCACAGAGATGGAGGATGTGCTATTATTCAAATAAGTTTATAAGAGAGCACAGTTTCAGACAGCCTCCCCTGGAAGACTTTCATAGCACTCACAAAGAAAATGATAGAAATAGATGTGCAATGAATGAAAAAGGGGTGTGTGAATTTTGGGATTAGAAAGTTGAAGAAATTGTCTGACACAGGTCTTCCAAATTCTGTGTTGGAAAGGTGTCTTTGGGTGGAGGAGAGGGTTACTGAAGCTATTCAACAAGCAAGTGTGATGGCGCATATTGATGCCTTAAGGGTCTACAGCCATGCTAGCAGCTCTGTGAGGCTGTTATAAGGCATAGTGGTGCTTTGAGTTCAGTGCTAACGTCAGCATGCTAAGATGCTCAAAATGACAATGCTTACATGCTGATGTTTAACTGGTTACCATGTTTCCCATCTTAAGCCTTATTTCACTGTGAAAAGGTGTGGATGGTGACAATGCAAACGTTCTGTACCGATCCCATTTTTGCTCCCCCCTCTGTTGGGGTACCTTGCACACAGATCTAGTACTAAAAGGTGGACAACAGCAGGAAGTCAAACTTACCAAAATCACAGCAACCCATGATTAGAAAAGAAAAGCAAGCACAATAAACACATGCAAAATAAAATGCTGCAACATATGAAAGCACAGCAAAATCAGACAAAAACAAACAAGCAAAACAACGGCAAAGATAAAACACAATAACACTATGTGAACATTTACTTATTAGTAGAAGTAAGCAGCAGGCTGCAGTTTTGCATGTAATTGGTTGAATTTTGAGCAAATTAAAACCCTATGGTTGGGTCAGAGGGAACGTTCAGTATTTTTCAGCACTGTTCACATAAGTTGACTACTTTTAGGCTACAAAAACGAGGGGGAGTACAGAGATGGATTTAAAACAGTGCTCAAACTTGCAGAATAGCACTTGTGCTTAATGTGATAATAGGCATAATAGTTTTTTTATAGTATGTCCATTGAAGGCTGCAGGGGGCAGGAGAAGTGGTGTGGGTGGCTTCCCACTTTGGACTTTTAATATTTTTAGATTCTCAGTACAGCCCTGGTTCCACCGTAGGAATATGATTTGGTAAAATGGATGAATCGACAGATCTCACAGTAGTTGGAATGGGGCACATTACTCCACGGTGATTGTGGCTAATAGCACAGGTGCAGCGTTACATAAAATCCTCCCCAGCTTTTAGGATTTCTGCATGTATAATCCATATGTGCATTAAGCCTTGAGCTGGTATCTATGGACTGTAATCTTTTACTACATTTGCATGAGGGAGAAGCTGTTTTATGAGCAGTGGCTTGCTGGGTTGAATTTGCTGAACAGGAAGCGTGCATGAGCTCTGGTGAAACTGCTCGCTTCACAACAGTAGGAGACCTTTAGGTGTCAGTGTGTGGAATATCATGAAAATGACACGGGGCATTACTGAAAGGACATGCATTGTCACAGAAGCTTTCCTGAATAGAAAGTGGGTTCAAAGGAGCGGGAAACATGAGTGACACTTGGCAGATTTAATAAATGTATTTGTTGCTTATGGAATTGTGGATGAACACAACCAGGCGACCCAAACCTTAGTGCTTCAGACAGGAGAGATTAATCTCCTCAATTTAATATTTTCACCTGACACAGAGGAAACAGATTGTTGCTGGAATGGCCTTATGGGTCCTCTGCAGGACATCTATAACAGCTCTCGTTATTAATCTCCTCTGAAACCCTCTAAACTTCCCAGTGGATGGCAGAGTTTCGCTTTGCACTTCTTCTCTTTAAAACGACTCTTGGCTTTGTGATTGGTTGTTTACAGAGAAGAATTGCATTCTGCACCTCATGGTAAGCACATTTGCAAACATTGTCATTGTTTACAAATATATCTCAGCACAAAAACAATTACTGTGGTTTTGTCTTTCCAATTCAGTTATTGAGAAAACTAACAAAGGAAAGTCATGAATATGTATGCCTTCTCACTTCTTGACTTGATTGAATTGGATCATAGCCCAGTCATTTTTGCTCCAAAGTCATTTCCAATAATTTGCAGCACTGTTACAAGTGAAACATGAGGTCCAGCCCCGTCCCCCACTCCCCACCACATGTTGGTACAGTCCTAATAATTATTACATTGTAAATCTAAAACTCACACCTTGCAGTCTAGTTCTATAGATCTTGTTAATATTAAAAGGGTTTTTAAATCAAATTTAGGGGTGTGATAATGGGATATAAGCTTTTTTTTTCCAGAAAGACAGAAATATCAGAAAGTTTTGACAAAGCAAGTTTTATTGGAGTGTGAGCCATCTCAGTTCGTTCTACTTACTTATGTGACCAAATCTGACTTTCTGTGTGTGTGACCTGTAGATGTCTTCATTATCCACTATGTGAAGTTTGGGGCGGACTGGACTATGTAAAGTCAACTTACAACAGCTGTCTTTGTCATGGAGAAACATGCAAATTGCCCACCAGGCCACAGGCACGCCATTCAACATTAACACAAAAACTTTACAATTTGCCATTGTGAAGGTTTTGAGATTCTGCTGCCCAAATTTAGATATGTTGAATTCTCTGGGAGTAGTTAGGTAAGGTCCTGTTAAGTGCCTAAAATGGTATGTTCTCACATAGACTTTGACATCACTGTTTGAGCTATCAATTATTATTTTTCAATTTTTGAATAAAATACAATTTAAAAAAGCACAAAATTCAAAATGGCTGACTACAAGGTGGGCAGAGTTAATGAGACCCAAAATTGCGCTCAAAGGCTAAAGCCTTTTGGGAGTTGCTGTAGAGCTGATGTATCCCAACCAACCCACCTGCACCATCAAATTAAAATGATTACTAGTCTGAGCATGGGTGCAAAGTTTCATGAGTTGTTGTGTGCCCTGAGTCCTCAAACAGGTGTTAATAAAATGAAAATTTACACACAAAATCCAAGATGGCTGACTTTCTGTTGGATGAAAAATTTCAATTTTTTAAAAAATGCTACTGAAAATGACAGGATGATATACTCACATTTCATGAATATCAAGGCGACTTCCAAACCCTGGCATATATTAGGGGCCGCTATAGAGCCCACTGGCCACGCCCAAGCACAATCACTGCAAATTTTGATCTCTACCAAAAGGCTCTGTCAGTGCCAGGGACTGTTGGGCCTTGGCACTTTCATGATCAGGCCCTAAAAAGCACAACCCAATAAGAGCAATCAGAAACTAAAAGTTCAGTTTACTCAAGTCGATAGGCAGGCAAGGGTCACAACCAGGAGATCGAGCATAACAGGCAAACAGTGGAGTTGCTGGCAGGGGAATCCAAAGTCCAAAAGGTCAGGCAAAAGGTCCAGGCAGGCAGGTCAGACAGGTAATCAGATGGCTGGAAAGCTTGGCGGATGCACACTTGATGATCTGGCATGAACTCAATACTCTTTGCAGTAGGCTTTTGTTAACTGTCATTGATTTTGTACGTGTATGTTTTTTGCTGTGTATACGCCATGTTGTAAAAGGTTGTTATTAGCAGACCATCTATGCTTATGTTACTTGTTTAGTTTGAGAAGGTGGAAGGTAATAACATATATTTTCAGCTCCCTTGTTGCATAACACTGAGTGTATGTGATGTAGGCTGAAGCTGAATGTCAATGAATTCTTATTCTCTTCCTCCTTCTATGCCAATAGATCCAGACAATCCATGCTCAGCTGTTGGCGACAGGCAGATCAATACAAAAGTATATACAAAGCAAAACATAAGGCAAACTGACATGCAAGGCAAATCAAAGCAACACAACAGACAGGCAAAAGATTCAATGCTACAAATAATACAAACTATAAACAAAATCGACCAAAAGGAAACACACCAGTGTTAAAATGAACTCTGTAGGGTGAGGTAAAGCAAGGTAACCTTTAATGTTCCCGAGGGGCAATTTGAGATACAGACATCAGTCATGAGTGCAACACAGAGAATCCAATGTCACACACTGTCAGGGGCAAATCATGGACATTAATGGTCAACACTGGTTAAGAGAAGCAATAGCAGACGGGACAAAGGACAACCTGTGACGCTTTGTGCTGCATTACGGGAGGCAAAACCTCCGCTTTGATGGAAGCATCTGAAACTCAACATGGAGAGGATGTTGAAAGTCTGAGACAAAAGACAAAGCTTTGGAGGTGATGCTCTCTTCATACAGATGCTTTTGGTTATTAAGGAAACACCAGTGATGTTACATCACAACTTGACCACTTTTTCCAACTTGCGAGGATTACCACACCAAGAGACAATGTTAAAAGAAAGAATAGACTCAATGAGCCCTCAGCTTCCTTAAACAGAATAGGCGTGGGTTTGCCTTTCCTACAGTGTCTTACTGTGTCATATTGTTTGCAGTGACAGAAACAATAACCTGCAGATGTGATGGTATAGGCTTATAATTCAGTAAAAAATAACTCCCTGATTTAGCGAGATTGTCAGCCACTATCATTTTAATACAGTGTGCATATCTGGGCCCAGTTGTTCCGATCACATTTTGGCTCTCTGATTGGATCAAATCTTGAAAATGGATTGTTCAAAAGAAAAGAAAAAAGATTCTGAAATTGGATTATCACATAATCCAGTTTTGCCTTTGAACTGAATCAAACTTTCAGTAGCCTATGTGTTGTTCAAAACTTTTTAGTGGGATTTGGGATTCCTTTGATCCATAAAAAAATGAGGGATTATGCTGATCCCAACAGAGAGGTGGATTCAAGGTAGATTTTAGGAACAAAATGTAAGAAAATACAGCATAATGTAGTATAAACTGTATATACATCTATTCATATTTGCACTTAATGTGTTTACTGTTACAGTGATAAAGCAGATAAAGTAGACATTGGGCATTAATCTATTGTGTCATTTATTACTTTATATTAATTACAAAGACACAGTCAAGAGTAGTTTCTAACAATTGAATCCCCCATGCTGTTTTCTTTCTCTTCAAAAACGCTTAATGGGGGACACAACCTAAATTAAGAATTCCAGTGTGTTATTTCCATGGTCTAGGAAAGTTCAATCAATTTGTGAACACGAGCTACTCTCTCTTAAAGCCAAAGACCAGAGAAGTAAGTCAAAAATCTTGTGATGTCATAGGGCACAAAGTGTGAGGCTGCTCCACAATACATGGGAGCCTAATTTTGTGAATCCACAGAATGTTTTTTCCTTTTTTTACGTACTCAAATGAGCTTTATTCTGTTGTAGTGTTCTCAGTTCTGCAGCAGAAAATGTACCCATATTCTCAGAACATTCATTTGGGTGCTGTCAGTGCCATCTGTAGCATCTTTCCCAACTAATTGTCGATGGAGCGGCTCCAGACTTTATACCCTATGACATCACAAAAATGAGTTTAAGCACTTCAGTTTTTGGATTTGGAAGAGAGATAATCTTATTTACTATTTGTGGATTGTCTTAGACCATAGGAATAACGGATTAATTTTGAAACTCTCCCTAGCTTCCCTTCAAAACCAACTGCTCCACCTGTTCTTTACATAGCTAATAGCCTGTATTGTGATATGAAGTCCTGTTTACAGCACTGATTGATCAAGTCTAATGTTGCTTTAAGAAAACAACACAAATTAAGATGGATTAGCTGATCTTGGCTAACAAAACATGGGATTTCCAGATCTGGATCATTCTTATCTAGATTAAACTTTTCAAACAACTGGGTCCTGGATGTTAATGAGGTGAACAATCTCATATCATGCAGGCAACTATACAGACTCCAAATTTCTGAACACCAGGAAACAAAGCCAAACCGGTTCGACCAACTTTGCTCCACATTACAAGGACTGCCACAATGATGGCTTCCAGTTTTGTTTGTTGTATTCATGATCTTCTTTGAACTGGCAATCCACACAAATTTGAGCTTTTCTTGACTCCATGAGTGCCAACAAATTTGACAGATCCAAGTATGCTGAAACAAGTGGCTGCTTGATTGTGTGATTGGTTCCAACGATTGGACTGCAATTTCCTGAACTGCTGTGTTTGGTTTTGACAACCATTGTTTTGTTTTGTACTCCACCAAACTCTTTATATCTCTGGGGAAAATGAGAAAGACAGCGTGATGCATTCTTTTCCCTCTATTTTTTGGGAATAGCAATGGTCAGGGTGATTCTGGCTTTTAGCAATTAGTGCTGAAGAGAACAGACTGTCATGTCTCACATATGGCACCATCCTTGTGTGTATTTTTTTCTTTTTAATTCAGCTACCAGAATACTTCATTTGAATCACATTTAAGGGATTTCATTCATTAAAAATATTCCTTTATTATTCACTGCAATTATAAAACCCAGCAGAGGACGGCCTTGTGCACATGTACATGGGGATATAGGAAAAAGTAACTTTTTCTCTCATACACATGCAAGCTACCTTTTAGGTCACTGAAAATGGACCTTTTGAAAACCCATTTAGTTTCCAGTGCTGACTTGTAGGCAGGGAAACAGGAGTTATAGACTTGTAACATCAAAGTGTGTGACATTATCTCTTTTGTGAGGCTCCACAAATGAGGCAATGTTTCATACAATGGCAGAGATGGCTAAATAATGCTGGTTCTAACCTTGCTAACAGGACTTTATGCATCTTTACTCATGAATGTACAGTTACTCTTTAACTGTATTGAGGAACAGAGGCACCAGAACACACTGTGGAGGTTACTGCTCCATGTAGCCTTGTGGTAATAGCTTTTTTTGGCTTCTTTTTCTTCTTCTTTGTCTTCTTCTTCTTCTTCTATGTGTAGCCATGGTTACATCGCATGTATCATGTACCATGCATTGAAATAGAAAGTTTTTAATAGTGCTTGTGTGGAGACACATTTTTTGAGAGAGAAGGAGGGGAAAAACACAGTCCAGACCTATATGAGCATGTTGCTGCTGTGTGGTGTCTAACTTTGGTGAGCTTTGACTCATAAACGTGTGCTGTTGACCAATGGCAAACCACTGTGAAGACTAGTTCAGACCAAAGATTCATGACGAGACAAGGTTGAAAGAGGCAACAACTTGCAATGCACCATTCTGCAACGTTCCATAAACGTGCCTTTTCACACCAATGCAACTCGATGTGACGGTGTATCATCTCTATGCAACAACTCGCTGCACCTCCGTTCTGATTTCCGGCTTTCCAGGCTTATTTAGGGCTGAATATAATTTGTAGCTTCTAAAAATATGAATAAGGATTTTGCAATTCTGGCTGCAGTTGCATTTTAAGTGGTGATGAAATGGCAAGAAACATGGACAAAATGAACATCAGATGGACTGTATTCATAATTAATACACCACAATGATATAAAAAAAAGCAGCATCAGTTAATCAGTCAATGAGAATATGTGTCTGTGGGAAGGCACAAGCACATACAGCGAGCAGCAACAGCAACCCACCGCCCAGGGCTCGGCGGGGATGGAGCACCAGCCGTTGCATGTGAACACACCGTCTGTGGTCATTTGACTTGGCCAGTGGACTTCACTACAAGCCAATTGGCTGTTGAAATGTAGGCTGTTTGACCAGCTGAGTTGCAGGTGACACCATCAGCCGGCTTGAGTTGGCTGACTTGAGTGTGTTGCTGCAACTTTTCTCTGCAATGTTCTTAAACAGTTTCTTCTTTTTGCAAATCTTTGGTCTGAACTGGGCTTTAAAACACTGACATTCCAGGGAATGTATAGTGTATGAATTGGAGAGTTTTGCTTTGATGCCTCATCCATTTGGTGGTTGCCAAAATAATGTGTATGCATGTGTGTTTAATGTGTATATAACACCTCCTCACCTACTTAAATTTGGTCAGTCAGTCATTGGTATATCTACCATTATAAAATCATACTATGTTTTATATATACTTATATCGCCCTGTATGCATACATATGTAGATATCCTTATACATATCCCCTATATTTATACTGTGTAGTATCAATATGTAATTTTCTACTGTGCCACTTACTGTGCATAAATATGTATATATATATATATATATATTTTTTTTTTTTTTTTTTTTTTTTTTTTTTTTACAGTATACAGTATATTTTTTACAAAATACTACACACCATGTGTGTTTTGCCAATATCCTGTGCAACTATCAAACATGGACATACAGTATCTGTATAAGTGGAAGTTGTATGTAGAGCATTTTATTACATTATTTCATCTATTTCTAATCCTTATTTAGCACCCCATCACTTCTATCTCTTTTTCTCTTGGCTCTGACTCTTGAGCTGCTGTAATGTGTGAATTTCCTCGGAGCAGGATTAATAAAGTCTTATCTTATCTTATCAGTGCAGTTCACCTTAATGTGTTCTTCAGTGGGTTATCATCACAGTCAGAACATGCTAGAGCATTGATGTGTATGGTGGAGTGGCGTATGTGTGGAGAGCAATAGAGTAGGAGAAAATGAAAAGATTAAAGCTAGCTGGGTGGTGTCAGGGGAAGCTTTGCCTAGGGTGCCTAATATGCTAGGTCCGGCACTGCTTTCCCTCAGAATTTGTCCCCCTTTGTGTAAGTTAATATATTAGAGTGCTTCCTGAAGAAATGTTCTGCAATTTTATTGCAAACAGGCTCTTTAATGGGGGGAAATCTAAAGATGCAGGTAGAGGATTTGGATGTTGATGGATTTGCTTCTTTTCATTGAGAGACTACATTTTGGCTGGGTTCCCATTCATTTATTTTCTATTAACTTCCATGTTTTATTTTGTTATTTTCCCTTTTTTAATTTTAGTTTCACTTTATCTCATAAAACAGGGAATTTTCTGAATTTCATTAAGGAGAGAGTCTGCATTTTGTTTTCACCCCGATGGCATCAGAAACGCACAAGTGTCAATGTTTGGATAATATTTTCATGCAGTTGAAGGTTTACAACAAAGATTGACTCAATGTGAGTCACCGAGAGAAACTGAGGGTCTCCCCAAAGTGGCATTGTGTGCTGTGGGTGCATGTCGGGTCTTCTGAGGCCACCTAGTTGACCCATCAAAGAAAAACTAAACCTGTGAAACACTGAGAGAAGTTTGTCAGAAAGATTCTAGTCGACACAGATGGTGAGCCTCCCTGCTGATCTCACCTGCACAAAGACATCTGCTACATCCCTCTGATCCTCCTTTCAGTGGGGAGTATCAACCAGGGTGACACACACACACACACACACACACACACACACATACTGTGACATATTGCAATTGGAGAAGCAATAGAGCAGGGGGCAGCAATTAGGTTTAGCAAATGACTATTTTCTTAGCAGGTCAATGAGCTGTGCTTTTTCAGTTGTTTGAAAATTATTTTACAGTTTAGTTAGGAATAAAATACCTACATTTATAAAGCCATGACACCCTTTCATAGACACTTTCAGCCATGGCTCTAAGAAAGGCAATGCCAGTTGGTGTGTTGGTCCACCACTTTGGTCAGGAATGAAATATCCCAACAACAGCTGTGGTGACAGACTAACGTTTGGTGACAGCATGTTTGATTCAGTTGTTTCCCTTTAATTGATCTCCATCGTTCTGTCTGCAGTAGTTTTCTGAAACATGTTTCAAAAGCAAATATCAAAGCAGAGTATTAGAAGACAAGCAATTTGTATTTCAAGGGGTTGTACAAGTGGCATCCTAGGCTATATCCTGCTTCCTTGAGTGAAAAAGCTGATGAAGCCAGTGTGGAAGTGCCAAAAACTGCAGCTCACTGAATGGCCACTTGAGGCTGGCTCCAAAACCGAGTCAATCTCCATAGACACACATATTAAATTGCCCAACTTTACAGCAGAAATAAACATGTTTACAGCCTGGTGCAAAAGACAGTTTCAGTCTCCAGCTAATTTAGCTAATTTTCCATTCGTGACAACTGAACAGGGGTTTATTTTTATATAACCCACCCCTTTACATTTTATTAAGGTTTAAAGTTATGCATAATTCAAGGCATGGACACTTTGAGTGGCAGGCTGTCTGCAAGGTGTTATAACAGTCTGTGAGTCAGATCCACCCCTCCTCCCGAGCTCCACTGGTTCCTCCAAATATGGTCATGTCAGGTCACTTCTGGTGCCAAAAATCCAAGATGGTGACGGCCAAATTGTCAAACTCAAGGCTTCAAACCAGGAGTCCACAAACCAATGGGTAACATCCCGGTGGCTACTAGGAGTAAGAATCACCAGAGACAACCTGATGCGATATTACCATCATACCCAAGTCACGATACAATGGTATTGCGATTTAAAATATTTATTAATATGCTAAGTATTGTGATAACACATATTGTGATATATTTACTTTACTTATATTTACTTCAAATGATCAAAAAATGTTGTCAACATCTGTCTTTATCTATTAAGATAAAGTTTTCAGTCTGTTCATCTCAGTTAATTCATTTTTATTGCAGCAAAAGAAGTTGATTTTGTTATTTTAGTAGGCTACCAAAACTTAGTGCAATCTTATCTTACTATATAATGACGAAACTCTCCTCACTGACTTGGTCAATCCATGTGAAATGTGGCACAGTGGTAGAGGATCATGGGAGGATGCGAATGAAGCAATATTACATCAATTGGCCAAAGGAGGGCGCTATAGCAACCGATTGAAATTGCAAACTTTGAATGGGCATATCTCATGCCCCGTATGTCGTAGAGAAACTTTGCACAGAAATGCCTCTCCTCATGAGGAACAAATTTGTTTCAAGAACCCATAACTTCTGGTTATATAGATTTTCCACCATTTTGAATTTTTTGAAAAACACTTCAAATCGATCTCTTCCTAGGAAGTTTGACCGATCTGCATGAAACTCGGTGAACATGATCTAGTGACTGATATCTAAAGTTCCCTCTGGCAAAAGTTGGAAAACTTACTAAAACTGAGCTTCTATAAGGTAATGGCTTTAACTGCCTTTCAACGTGCTACCTCAACTACTAATGTACAGTTTTAGCCCACTAACTATCCCGCTATTGGCAATGGTACTACTGTACTTTCAATAAAGCAATCATACATGTGAAACTGTACGTTGGCAACTGTGCGTTCAATGGGTATGGACTAGTACTAATAATTTATGCTTGTCATCCATTTTTTGATACGATATTGACGCTGTGTTGCTTATTTTCCCCACCCCTAGTGGTTACGTTTTTATCTATATACAATCTATGGTCCCACATAACCCCAAATCTCTTTGCATGTTCAGCTTAAGTGAAGTTGACAAAAGCAGTACAGTAGCAGTGTAGTAGTTGCTACATGATGCTGTTAATGGACTTTAAATTGTTTGTTTGAAGCTAAAGAAGTCTCTGGATGAAAGAAATGTGTAAACATGTAATGTGAGCCTGAATAGAATCCATGAGGGGGGCATTTTTAGCAAGTCAAGCCTGAGAGAACCTCATCATCAAGTGACCTTTAAAAAGAAAACAATAAAACACAGCTTGAATAACACCAGTTTCATCCCAAACTTGTAATGGAAGAGGCCACAACTGCAGGGATTTTGCTGCTTTAAGAGAAAATTAGGTGGCGTCTTGGCACAGCTGACCAGGTCCTGTCACTGCACTTAATTTAACTCCCAAACTACTGCTGTTTCAATTTTATGCTTTTCTACACACACATTTTCAGAGCTGACTAACACAGCAGTGTCCAAGTGAAAGCAATCTTTAGCTTTGTGAAACCAATTTTGTTAATGTTTTCATGGCTTTGACGACCAAAACAGCCCAGAGAGTTAATCAGGATGAATATATAATCTTTGCTAACATCTGGGTTTGTAGTAGTCAAAGATACTGTCATCAGAAAATTATTTCATCAGGTGAAGTGTTACTTAGTGTGAGCATAAACCTATAAAGCTAAAGAAGAGGGACGTTTCTGAATCTGAAGACAAGATTTTGGATACATAATATGTCCTCTTTATTTGTTGTTTTTAAGTTTGCTCAATATTATTAGCATTTAGAAGCTGAGAAGCCCATTACAAATGATGAATTTCAACTAAATATCTTTCGTAGCATAATGTAAAATGAGTCTACTTAAAGGTCAGCTGGGACAGTGTTGTGTTAGTTCATGTTCAAAGTTCACAATTTGAATTTTAAGTTCACACAGTCCCAAAAATGAACTACTTCATGTTTTTTCCCTCAAATGTGCTATTTTAGTCGGTAGAACCTTCTTCTAGTCAGCCATCCCCCCAGGTGTGATTGGTTGTCAGAGACATGGCCCTTTTGTGAGCCTGCAAGGTGTGGACACCTAGTAGAAATAAAATGAACTGCTTACTGTGAAAGAGTTGTCATGCCATTCATGTGATCACTCTGCTGATAGACGATTGAGAGGTCATCACTGCTGCCTGTAGCTCTAACTGCTTCTCTGTGCGCTCATGTGCGCGAGACTGAAAGCACGGGAACGCACATGAACGCGGTGCCCATATCTCACGATCTCGCGCAAGCGCACACACGTGAGCATTGTGTACAGAGAGACAGTTAGAGCTACAGGCTACAATGAGGCTAAAAACAGAGTTCAAATGACATTTTTCCAAACAACTTTTTATGCCGGGGCTTCAGGACACTTGGATCACTACGGACGAGCAGTATGGAGATATTTTGTGGTTTCAATTATGTGTTTTTGGACGTTTGAATCTGGGGCGCCGTAAGCCTCCGTTAGGTGGAGTTGTGTTGCTACTCCCTCTTCCCTGTTATCTCCACAAGTGATGTGAGGAAACTTCACTTGAGCCTCCCTCGGCATATGGGTGAGTAGCAAACAGATACATTTAGTCTATGGTTCACCAAAAATTTAATACCTTCAATGAGCTAGCTCTTTTAGCACGTTCATGCACAACACTGCCTTTAGTTGCGGTGTTACTCAGCAGAACACACTGAGCTTTAACAGAAGTGCTGAATGCATTTTTTCCTCATAAAACTTTTGCAAAGCACACTGTTGCATTACCTCCACATGAGGAACAGTGGAATAGTGTGAGACCATTGGCAGGAATGTTTATTGCATCACCCATGTGCACAAGCACCAGCAGGGCCGTTATTAGTTTTGGGGAGGTGGACATTTTTGAAAATAATTTGATACGCCCTTTGTACTTTCAAAAGTCAGTCTTTGCCGTCCATTATGCACATTAGATTATTAAACTAAAAACCCCGCTGCTCACTCTTCACTAAACCTGAGAGAAGACAGGAAACAGACTCTACAGAGGGACACTGATGAACACTGGTATTCGCTGTCATATCATAAACCTGCTGGGTGCCACTTATTTTGTGACCCTGCTGTCAATTTGCTGACACCACAGTTAGAATCTTGTATAAATTACCAAACTACTTATGCCTGATACAAACATTATAATATGACCCTCACTGGGATAATTCCTTAATGGCAGTCATGTAGTCAGTGAGTCATTTTACCAAAAGGTAGCTTATTATGATAAACATGAGCGTATAGAAGCAGATGAAGAGAGAGAGACACGCCCCTCTCTCCCTCTCAAACTCGGACCGAACTGAGATCAAACTGTAAAACTCTGCAGTGCTAATCAAATATAAACCAAGATTTTGTCACTGTATCGCCTGTTTCTCACCTAAAATGTCTTCAGAAATGTATTTTAGTGCACTGTTTAGTTGTAATACAAGAATTTCTGAACAGAAAGTGGTAACCGTACTGTTTACTGTATTGGAAAAACTTTGACCCCCGTGGAATTCTACACAGCTGGGCCAATGAAATTGTTTGTTTATAGTGATGTCGCGCAGACCCGGGAGAGTCCAAAATCCAGTCAGGCAGGACGGTATGGAAGAAAGGCCGTTTCACAGCACCCCGTCCTTGTTGATAAAAGACAGGATGATTTTATGAACAATGAATTAATGGACAACGTCTGGCAGTCCATTGTCCTGCTTGGTGGCTGCGGTGAGAGTGGTAAGTGCCGAAGAAAGCTGAAGTTGACGCTTGTTAAACATTAGCTTGCTAGCTAGCTAGCTAGTGCTAGCTAAGTTAACGTTCTTTGTTCAGATAATAAATGACAATAATGTCATCATCGCTGCTGCTGTGTTGATTCACTGACTAAAAACATACACTCAAAAAAGTGTGTGAAAACAGGTTGCGTAAGTGATGTGTACCCAGGTATGTACTGTATGTGAGTAAGTGGCGCATCTGCTGTGAAAATACATTTGTGTCGAAACATTACTGTTGATTCTAACAACACTAGACTAACTTTTCCAAACTGAGTAATAAACTTAAGTACCAGTTAATGAGGGACAGTAAGATAAATGATGAAGCACTTGGCGTAACATTGAAATGAAGTCAAATTTGGCAGGAAACTGCTATAATCCAACATCATTTATGTAAATGTGCTCATTACATGATGTTAGTCCACCCTTGAAGCTCAACATTCCTAAATCTGCCACAACAGAACACCCACACCAACAGGAGCCATGAATTAAAGAGACATCATCTGCCAGCCCAGACTGTGATGTCCAGCTGTTAGTGACAATGCACAATTCATTCCACGACTGATAACAAAGTACAGATTCCAGTGCATCGACTAAAGGATGTATTTTTAAATTAATTTGGTTCAACATCAAAGGGGGAAAAAGCCAGATCAAATGTAGAAATGCTCAGTAGCAAACACAACCACACAACAACTTTGTCGGCAACAGTAGCTCCCACCACACAGCTGCGCCAGTTGTTTCTATGATCAACAGCTTCCAAGTGTTTGAATGCAGCTCGTGCACACCTCCAGCTGTCACGCTTCCGAGCCCGGCCAGGTTGTCCCCAGGGGGAGAGACAGGGCGGGGGGAGGGGAATAAAATCCCAGTTTGAGAAAATACATCTGTGATGGAAGCTCCGGCAAAACTGCATCCCAACGATCCTGCTACATGTTGATGAGACACTACTGCTGCCAGTACATCCACAGTATTCTCTATATGAAAATGAATGTGGAGTAATTTCATAGAACAAGAACGAGTTCATCTAGTGAACTATATATCACAGATCCCAAAGCCCTGAACACTGCTGTAAACCCCAACCTCCTGCCAGCTCTTTCATTTGCAAGAAGCAAAGTCTCGTCCTACTGTTGAATTTCCTGGTGACATTGTCTCTGCTCAAACATTCGCTGACTTCCCTGCAACGAATTTGCCTGATTACATCCCACCACCATAATCTTTCCCTACAGCCCTGTTCACATTCCAAAGCTCTCTTTATTCACAGCATGATCCACCATCAATGTGTGACTGAAGGCTGACATGTTCTGTATGTATCTATACATGTTGCAGCCATGCCACCTGCTCATTTAGGGGCGTTATTCATTGGTCTCTGCAGGAAATGTCTTGCAGCAATTGTCTGCCTCTTTGTCTTGTAATGCATCTATTCAACATGTAATGAAATGTTAAATGGCAGAGGCAGAAAACCTAGTACATTCGTAATAAATGTATGAAATATAACGTGATGAAGTGATTAGGCCTGGTGTGCAACATTTGATTCATGTCAAAGTCCTTCACTCCTGCACCTTTAATTAGATTTAATGGACAATTGTGCCCCTACTCTCATGTCTGTTCTCAAATTAGACAACTGGACTATTAAAGCCTCCTCATCACTAAAATGACTTGGCCCACCAGTGGCCTAAATCCTGAATGCCAGATTGCTGGACTCAGCTCAGGGTCCATGATGAATGACGTGCCAGTATCAGCTTGAGTACACTGGTCCCATTCCAGGGGCCAAATTTGTCCCATGTGCTGCTAACTGGAGCTGGCTGTCAGCCCAAATTGCCCCATGTCCTCGCTGCCAAAACCTAGCCAAATCTTGCCTGGCAGCAAAATATGGATCAGCGTCGACTCTTATTTGGACTCACAATTTGGTCCCCAATCAAGCTAAGTCACAATTAGTTTGACTCAGCTGAGCTCCTGGAAAGAAATAAAAGAGTAAAATCATGAGCGATTATCACTCTCTTGCACATCAGATAAAGTTTGTGCCAAAACTGGCAATGAAGATAGGTTTGGAGATATTTGTAGGTTTTGAGGAGGGTCCCATTGGAAATCTATCCAACCACATGTCAGACATTTAAGTTGCAATGTTAAAGCTGTGCTTTGGTGCAGCGTCTGCCGTGATGTGGGTGCTTCACTGGACCGTCGTGGTGAAGAGGGAGCTGAGCCAGAAGGCAAAGCTCTCGATTTATTGGTCCATCTACATCGCAACCTTCATCTATGGTCATGAGCTCTGGGTAATGACCGAAAGAATGATATCACGGATACAAGCAGCCAAAATGAGTTTCCTCTGTGGGGTCCAACGAAAATGTTGCTATTGATGGATGTTTTAACAGATGCTAGGATCGGCTGACAGGTTGATCATTCACTGGGCCAATATAAACTGCTGAAACTAGTGTTCGCCTTTCCTGTTTTTCACAGGGGCATAAAACTGACAGAGAACTTACTTAAACTTAATTTTGGTGATTGTTTTAAAGTCAGATCTTTCTCGACACACCAGGTCTGAAAACAGAATAACAATTCATACAGCAATGCTGTTGTAATACGGTCGCAGCTGTGTGTTTGCAGAGTATTTAACAATGGTTTCAGATGCAGCTCAGCCATTTTATAAACTTGTCTTTTCTGCTTATTTTCTGCAGTACCCTTAATGACATTTTGATGCTCTTTTAATAGGTAATTTTGCAAAGACACAAAAAAATAACACTTAAACACAAGGCTAGTTCTCCATGACCCAAGCAGAGGACATGGAAGCTTTGAACAACCCTGATCGACATCTCATGCGCTGTGCACTTGTCAGGCTGAAAGTATTGTTCAAGAAGCAAATTCACGCTGGCATATGAACAAGAAAGTGCCAATTTTTGTCTGAGCTGACAAAGTTGACGACTGTTCACACATCAGACGGGTCTCCCTGCTCACTGGGCTGAAACAAATGGACTTCCAGTGATTTGTTGATGGCGTCGCTCGCAGTGTGAACACACTTTCCCTGCCTTGTCCGTTTCGTCGGGAGCCATTTTATTTGCCTAGACAATGAATAGTATAATTAAAAGCTGATTGGGAGAAGATTCATGATGATGTGGATAACTGTTGGGAACACTAGATACTCACCCTGTCTGGGTTGTTGTTGCACCGATCAGGCTTCACTGGGGGAATAATTGTAGAAGGGGACTGGATATTGAATTTTTAATTTGCTGTGCCCTTAGAGTAGAGTGACCTGCTATAAGTTGGAGTTATTGGGAGTAATTCCAGTCCCATTAAGTATTCTCCTGGTATGTTAATGGGGGTTGATGAAGTGACCAGGAATCCATAGTCATTTAGTGAAAGGGAGGGGCAAAAAAGTGAGGATGAGCAACGGAAATATCGTCTGAGTTTCTGCACTGAGCCTTGATGAGGCTGTGTCACTGAAAGGATAGATATGTGACAAGCAGGTTGTAAATCAGAAATATTTCGGAATGAACTCAATAAATGTTCTGTCTATTCCCATAAGTGCGGGGAAACTGAGAGTGAAGGAGCTTCAAAGCTTCGCCTCTGTTTAGCAGTCTGCAGGTAACCAGGCATACAAATTATTGCACCAAACTGCTTTTCTCAAGTGCTGTCTCCCTCCCAGTGCAACTTAAACAGCTTGGGAAGTTTTATGTTTATCTTAGCTGTTCATCTTGATATGTGTCTCCAGGTGCTTTGAAGTGGGTACTTACCTCCTGAAAGCTGCAGCCCATTCTCGTCTTAATGAACAAATCACCTAGTAAAATATGTGAGGCACCCTATTGATGGAATGGAAATGGGAATGCTGACCCAGCAGCATCGTTCAAGCACTGACATAAATTACTGATTCAGGCCTTGTTTCTTTCTTATCAGTACAGCCACAGTGATAACTTACAAGACTAATTAATTTTCATTCAGCACTTAAAAAAATATATACCCCCACACATCAATGTATTTTTACTGTTTTTCTAAGGTGCTGTATTTATTGGAACGTGCAACAGAATGTACTCTTATGGTGTCAGCAATAAACTTGCCATTTAACAAGTTAAATGAATTAAATCAAACACGTCATGAAACATCACCAGATTTTAGAGCAAAAAATCTTAAAGCAGCTATCATCTTTTTTTTTTTTTTTTTTTGGTTAAATATGTATTAAAATGACAATGTGACAATACATACAGAGAATCTACAGAGATTAACAGCGTAATCTGGAGCTCTGCTCATCTTTACAGAGGTTTTACATGAGTTCTTTCTTGGTCCGCAACTTACTGTTTTGGTTCACCTTCATCACTCTCAGCTACAGAGCTTGCTTTGCAAATCCTAGCAACCTGACCTAATGAAACAGACCTAATAAAACAGTATCTGAAATGTCAACAGTTCAATAATGAAGCAGACAAAACAATTCTGGACACTGCCAATTTCAAGAGAGAAGAAAAGCTTTACCTCCTTGGTTGAACTCGCTCCACATGGACTGCTCTGGTTGGAATGTCAAAGTTGTGCCGTCCAAAGTCAGGTTTAGGAACTGCCAGTCACATCTTGTTACTCAAAAATGAGTAGTGCGAGGAGATTAATAAAGACGTGTTATCATCAAAACACAAACACAAGCCCACAATCGTCAGTAAGATGCTGATAGATAGTGACTAGTGTTGTGAAAGCATGATATCCCCTCTTTTCACCACTTGACAAAAAATAGTTTTATACCATTAAATTACAGTTTGGTATCATTAACAGAGCATTAACGGTTAATTTACCTGCAAGGGATGAATATTTAACACTATTTTACAATTATTATAAAATACAGTAAGATACAGTAATTCACCATAAATTTACAGTAATTCAAAACAAATACTGGTCTATGCTGTTAAATAACAGTTATTTACTGTTTTTTTTGTTAAATGACTGCTTTAGCTGTTAGTTTACATGCAAGGGATTAATATTCAACAGTAATTTACAGTTAATGTTGTATACTACTGCTAGTTAATTACTACAAAATAGTACAGAAAGATACTGTAAATACACTGTAAATTCACAGCAGTTTGCCAGCCATTTCAAGATATGCCAAATTATGGAAATTTACAGTTATCATAGAGTGTATATTTTAGACTTTTTACACACACACATTTTACAAAAAATAAATAAATAAGTAAAAAAAAAATCATGTGTTTCATTCATAATGATGAAGATAATAATAATAGTATAATTCAGTGATGCAGTGAAGCTGTGCACAGGACGGACCTGTGCAATATTTGTCTTCAACACTGTATGTGCAATATTCACAGTCGTGCTACTGATTACACTTATTTGTTGTCGGTTATTTATTAGTGTGAGGTTGAATGTATTGAGATTGTGGTTTTAACTGTTGGCAAGTAGCACCCCTAATTTCGCTGTGATTTTTATTAATGATACCATGACAATCAAAAAGCATTCTGATTCTTATTCTAATTATGGTATTTTCTCATGCGGTTTATCATGCCTTAAAAATCTCATACTTCTCTAACCCTTACCTTGCTCATAACTTTGTTTAAAGCTGCAGCATTCAGCTGCTTTCAGAGAAAAAGCTCATTACCTGCTCAGTAGCAGACTGCAGACAGACACAGTGAGACACTAGCTGGTGAACATAGTGGAACATTTAGCAGCTAAAGAGGCAGATATTTCCCTCAGGAGTTGGTAGTTGGTGCCAGATTGGGATTTTGATATTGACAGGGCATATTGAGAAAGGCAGGCTCAGCTTGACATGCAGTGACACACACTATGATAAGTGATGACTGCCAAAACCAAATGTCATTCCAGGTTACGACAGCTAAGTTAAAATGTTCTTGTTAGTCGATCAGTGTTGTGTCATAGCTCTGAATGAGTGCTGGCAAACCACACACACCAGCCACTCCAACCACACTGAATGTATCTTTATTTAACATGAAAGAAAGGTTTACAGCCTAATACTTGGCTTATAATACACAGGAACACGTGATATAATCAGCTTCAGCTGGGCTATTATAGTTTGATGTTTTTAGATATGTATTTCTATTAATGTGTGACAGTGCAAGAAGTCGTGTTGGTCACACCTACTGTACATGTATGTGTTTTGGATGAAGTATTTCTTCTCCACACAGTCCAAAGACATGCAGGTTAATTTGTGACTCTAAATTGTCCGTAGGTGTGAGTGTGGATGGTTGTCTGCCTCTCTGTGTCAGCCCTGTGATAGTCTGGTGACCTGTCCAGGTTTTACCCCGCAGCACAGGCAGAGCTCTACTTGAGTTTATTCTTCCTCAGCAGCACTTTGTGGAGAGTTTGACTTGCGAAGCTAATAATTAATCAGTTCATCGGATCAGAGCTAATCAGATCAGATCGATGGACAAAAGCAGCTGCTGCTGAGGCGAGTGAAAGCAAAGTTTTTGACCCAGCACAATGAACAGTTGCGTTCAACACATTCTCCCTCGACTGTGCTCGTCACATACTGACATTTGGTCATTGACTTTCCTCGTCCACAGACATGTCGCAAGGTGGCCTGGGTTTCTGGTTGTGGACGTGTTGGGACATCCTGTCAAGTTCTGCCTGTTACAGGCATTGTCTTTTTTTCAAAATACACTTCTGTTGTTTCTTAATTCAACATTTACATATTGTCTCTTTCAAAAGAAATGCACCACGTTGGTACAACAACCATTTATTTTACTTCAACAACAAACACATGTGGTAGGGTGAGGAAAAAAGAAGAGGTTTCTGCTTTAGAGTCTTGGGTGTTTGTTGGAGCCACCAACCCCAGTCGGACTTTCGTCGCCCTAACTTTCTTCCTTGTCATGCTGCGTTTCCTTCTGTCGCCACCAGGGGCCGTTAAATTATAACGACAACCGGCCGCGAATCATGTCGACGTAAGGGACACCTTTTTTTCATTGGTCTCTGACACCGCAAGTCACTGCATAGGCATCAGATTTCGACGACTTCGGTGTGAGACTAGGCTTTTGACTTTCACTTTCATTTCACTCGATGCTCTGCTGCTCTGTCTGCGCCCAGATTACGTCAGTGTCGCACAATGAACAACAGAACGCATCTAAATAGTCCAGCTCCAAATATAGAAGGGCACTATATGATGCCATATAGCGCTGATAATGTGGCGGTCCACCACAAATAAATGAATGTGTGGGAAACCTTGTATTTAACTAGAGCGGCATTGTGCGGAGCAGTTGCCTTAGTGTGAGTGAAGGGACATATTGTACCAAAAGTGGAGTCTTTTCTATAAACTCTTGTGCATTCCTTTCCCTATTCTTCTTATTTGCTTTTGGTTAATTCCTTTTTGTGTGTGTCTGTGCTCGCAGTGTTTGTTTGCAGAGTTTTCTGGCTGATGCATCTCAAAAACCCCTGCTGCATTCAGCTGCAGCATCTCCTGATTTACTGGTGTATACTTTAAAAGATTTTCATGGGAATCTTGAGAACGTACATATTTTTAGAATATCAATGAAGAATTATGTTTTAAAAGTTTTAAGATAAATACATTAAAAAAAAGGTATTCATATTTGTTAAATCACTGCTTTTGTGACACTTTTTGTAGAGTTTGGGAAACGTACTTCTGATACTCACTTTAAAGTCTTTGGCTGAAAGTCCCGAGGTGGCGTTGTTGATGTAAGCCTTATAATAAAATCTGGTAGAGCACTCTTTAGACCTATAACCCGCTTACATTACCACATTCATGAATGGGGAATCCATATCTACTCATTGGACTCTTTGCAAGAAAGCAAATAAACACAGTTCCCAAGCTGCATCATAACAAAAAACAAGCTTAAAATAATTGCACCCAAGGCATCTATGACCATCCATACTGGCATACCAGTCATTAAAACACCTTAAATGATTTCTTGTAATGTTTCTGTAGGCCTCCTTGATCCCACTTGACCTAGTGGCAGGTCCAAATACATGTTGTACGTTGGTGGCAAAGCATGGTTAATCAATTGTAGCAAAAATTCAGTGTTGGTTTTCCAGTAAGGGGCATAACATGTTTCACATTTTCCATTTGATGAAATGCTGGGGTTTAAAAAGTACAAAAAGGCCAATGACCCTGATTCTCATTGAAATACGCCCATCTGATTATGGGATGTCTGAATGGAAGTGGAAGTTTTAGGCTAATGGCGGTGCTAGAGAACGGGTCAAAGGTTCACCACAAATTTTTACATTCACATGAATATCCACATAAAATTTGATGGAAATTGCTTTCAATATACTGTGTGAGAAGTTGACATTTTGGCCTCAGTGTGTGTGTGTGGTGCAAGTGGAAAAGCACACGGCATGTCGTAAGCGAGGAAGGGTTGAGTCTCTCGGGAACATGAATGAGCAATTTCATGAAATTTACTAGGCGCTGCAGATTTCATAGCAATCTGCCTTTAGGAGTACAAGTTCTGGACTAATGTGGTGGTTCTGGAAGAAGGGTCAGAGGGGCATAAAAACAGCTGGACTGATCCTTTGGGGACCATGAATATCCACACTTAATTTCACAGCAGTTTTACCTGTAGTAAGACATCGTGCTCCGGTTAGATGGATGGGGCAAAAAGAGTTCAGCGGTTACAAGAGTTTTATTGGCTGATTTTGGCCGATCCATTCAAGCAGCACTTTTATCTGAGGAGCAGTTTCATCTACGAGACCTTTTTGGTAATTAATTCAACTGCCTACTAAGCTCCTGTGAGACACGTTTTGTTCTGAGTCAGAGTGAAAATCAAGCTTAATTGACCTTTAAACTGATATTTAATCTTTGCCAGATTGCAACATCGGCGTTTGAGGAGCTCTAACCCTGTTGCTTGCTGTCAGTTTGAATTGCCATAAATAACCAACACAGACTATAAAACTGGCACGCACCCTCAATCACGTGCTTGAGACAATTGTTGGTGCCTCGTTCTATACAGCCAGCTGTATAAAAGCCAATCTCACTGTGGGTCTCCGAGTATTTGGGTGGAACAAATCTCATTGCCAGTGTAATTCATGATTAAAGTTTCTGTTTACAGGGAAGCAGCTCGGTCTGCTCTGATGCTTCCTGATGAGTTTTCTGTACTTGTCATCGAAGACTTCAGGAATTTATAGGCAAAAATCAAATACAGCTCAAAAAGAGGAAAAAAATCCTCTCATTTGGCAACCAAATCACTGCATCCATCCTGTCGGCGAGGCACAAGGCATCAAGGACAAGCACCAATTTCCCAGGGAGTGAAGGAATACACCAGGTTGCCTTTTTATATGCGATTCCAGATGCCTCATTAGGGCTTGATGTCTTTCATCATTATTCTTTCATGTAATTCTGTAGCACACAGCATCTGCACTCTTCTCACAGTGTTTGTTATTTATGTAAATCATTTTCATCAAAAAGCAAATAAACATCCTTTGGAAAAAAAAAAGAAAAAGAATAAATTGAAAATCACAAGGTGAACCGACAAGATTGGTCCAATCCTAAAGAGTTTATAACTTACACAATCAAGAAATGGAAACACCAGCTGTCTTTTTCCATTTACTGACTCAACCAGGTGCCTGCCACACATTTCCATTTTCAGATACCACATTCTTTCGGCTCCTATAACCACAGTTTATTCAGTTCCATTCCTTTTCTTTCAGTCACCCTTTAAACCTATAAACAAAAACCGTCTGTCTGACTTAAAGGCGCTGCACTCTAAAGGATTTCCGTGGAAATAACCTCTTCCAGACCTTGACCTCCTATAGATACAGATAAGAATTCATATCACTTGATTCTCACATGAGGGACAGTAAAAGCTGACATTTACTGGGGTTACTTAAAGCTTCAGGATAAGATGAAAGAAACTGTCTAATGTTTTGGGTTTTTTTCTCAAACAAGACTGACTTGACATGCGTATAACTAAACTGGCTGCATCAAAGAGTAAATAGTTTGGTAATGACAGTGATCAACGCTGCATGATTCTGCAGGTTCTTGTGATATCCTGCACAACAGGTCCAAACTGAAACTCAGTTGTGAAAATATGAATCTGTATGCAACTGCAAATTTCAAATCCGGGGACGTTGGTGCGTGTCTCCACCGCAGGAACCATCCCCGGACAGAGTTCTGGACTTTTTGCAGGGGCTAAACAAGTCCCTGCCTTGGAGTAGGTACTCACAGCGGCCCCGAAAAACTCCTGGGTGAGGCTTGGGGTTTACTTGGTGTTGATTGGATATACCCAAGGTGGGTAACAATCCTATTCTATTTGGTTTCCTGAGTCAGCAGTAGAGATTTTATATTTTATATTTTCCTTTTCATGATCTTTAACAAATAAAATTCACCATGATTACATTTTATTTTTCACATCCTCATGGAACTATATTTGTTGAATCCTTTAGTTATTCTGCACTTTTAGGCCATCTCATCCACGCTAATCTGATGAAATCTGACAGCTACAGTTGCATTAAGTGTTTTACATTTTGACCACTTTAGGAGCAGCATAAAACCTATAAACACATCATTGACTCATTATGCTGCTATATATTGATATGTTGATTGCCTTGTTTGCGCTTTATGTCTTAGTGATGTGATTATGTTGTGTTAAGTGCCTACTAGAGGACCACAGTGAAAATATGCCTTCAGGCTTTATTGTGTTTATATCCTCAGTGGTTTGTAACATATGGAATGACTGCAGCGCAGTGCTTTATGTGTATTTAATCATCTTATAAATTCAATTCAGTCAGTTTTAACCTTGTTTAGCTCTATGCTCACCAGTCTTTAAGCACATTGCACTTTGTGTATTCTTCACTAAATTGACACAGATTTGATGGCCATAGGAAGGAACAGTGCAGCTCCAAAAGTTTCAACCATAGCACAAAGTTACATATTGGTTGTGAAGGAAGCAATAGGACCATGGGACTAAAATGTATTACCACTTTTGTTTTTGTAGCTCCAGGATTTGGTTCAGTTTTATAGTCACTAAAGTAATTGCTGAGATCTTGGAACACAGATATAATGCTAAAAATAAGTCTAATCGGTCATGTTGTAAACAAATCCCCGGCTCGCCAAACTTATTTGGAAGAGAAATGAAGGCGAGCGGTAAAAGTCTCACTCCAACTGTGCTTTGTAAACATCCGTCACAGTTTACAAGTCAACTTCCTAGTTCAACTTTTAATATGAAATTTCACCCACTAAAGAAATATTGCACAAAAACATCCACACAGCAATGTTAAAATGTTTTTTCTGACAAACACAGTGTTAAACATCATTGAACTGGGTGTCTCTCATGTATTGCTATGCAGAGTATGCACTGGTGGGTGTAACCTTTTTTCAAGGTTTCTCACTCTGTAGAGGTGCGTGCTCCCAAAGAAGCCAGATTCTACTTTTACTTGATTGTTGTTGCTGCGTCTGAACTCAAAGTTTATGGGGGAATAAATAAACCTCAAGGCACATCTCGCAGTGTTTATCTCCAATAGCCCAGCTGAATGGGATTACAGTGTATTTCACATTAGAAATCAGCCCCTCGCCGCACTGTCTCAAGCATGTCGATAACACGCCGTTGAAACACAGTCAATCTTTTAATCATTCAGTGAAAGAAAGGGTTTCAAAATAAATGCCTTATACAACTGCATCCAAGCAACAAGGTGCAAGGATGAAACCTGAGTAGCAGTGTAAAGAGCTGAAAGATATGCATACAAAGTGACACAATAGCTTCAGACAGTCTCCATATGGGCCTTTGGAGCCGGTAAAATTGAAAATGAAAGCACAGATGCTGTCGCAATACATCGGGGGATCACAATTCAACAAAGAGTCTTAGAACTGTCAGGATGTGGCAACAGGACTCTGACTAGTGTTGCTGAGGAGAGGCGCCTTCTGACAGCTTCACTTAGTGCATCATCCCTGTTTGAATGGGAGCCAAATTATCATATTTCATATGTCAGTCAAAAATGAAAAGATGACTGTTATCCGCTGGCTAAAGCAACAGAGTGGAGTGTTTTTCACTTTCAGATAGATAATCTGCTTTATGAAGTACTTTTTGATTAAAGACTTTAATAAGTTTCAATCCATTTAGCCTTCTTAAAAGTAATCAAACTTAGCAAATGCCTCAGTATCCCTTATACTTATCTTTTAATGGGTTATTTTAATGGGTAGTGCTAATCCAAATATCTAAATTATTATCAAGATAGAGCAATCATATTGATGTTAGACTCCCTGCATCTGATATATCTGCCTCATCTATCTCTGCAGCCATGCTGAACCCTCTAATTGGCCTCCGTGACCTTCTATTCACAGCGCGGGCTCCTGCTCTGAGGCTTTGCCAGTTAGATGAAACTAATTATTATTTGAAACAAGACATGTTGTTTTATGACATCTTAAGCTTACTGGTATTTACGACCCTGTAGCTACTGTGTTGTGAGCTTTGTGTCATATTTATACATTTACTGCACAGCTTATAAGAATCAGCTGTGAAGCCTGACAGTGCCGTGGTTTTACTTTTGTGGAATGTCAGATCTGGCAGAGGAGCAGCTCGTGGGATTAATCAGTAATACTGATTGAAATTTAAAAAGCAGAGGACGACTGAGGGAAGTTGTCACGCCTTGGGGCAGGGACACACATTACAATTGTTGGACTGATTATGTTTCTGATTTGGCAATTATGACTGACCGAGCCTTACTGGCCTGAATCTGTTATGGCCGCTGGGTCAGTTGGTGTTGACACTCGGGAGATGGTTAAGGACTTAAGCCCCGTTACCACCAAAGACTTTCAGTATGGTACCTTTGGAACCAAAAGTAACCCTTCAGACATGGCACCTAGACCCTGCTAGGTACCCCAACACAGGGGTGACGAAAAATGGGGATGGTGTAGAACGGTTCCATTGGTACCATCCACAACTTTTCACAGTGGAAAAAAGGCGTCCTGAACCGAACTGAACCGTACTGCTCCAGGGCTTAATTGTTTGCCAGATACTTGAGCTGAAATAATGAATATTTTCACATCAACACTGCATAGGAATGTCTGTATGTGGTGTGAAAGGTGTTGCTCATAGTCACGAATGCTCAGGGAATAATCACCACATTTTGCCTGTGTAACTTTTTCATGTTTTTTTGTTTTGGTTTAATGACCACTGAGCAGTTTGGTTGTTTCAAGCAAAAATGTCCTGATAAACACATTTGGTCTCAGTCATGAAACGTTAGTAATTCTGTGAGTAGATTTGCACATAAAAAACCTTGGTAATAAAAACCTACACTGGCTCATGAACACTGTGGAAAACTTGGGTTTGATCGTAGGCAGGTGTGTATGTGAATGAATGCCAATCAACTGTAAATTGACAGCGTGCTCCTGCAAGTCAGCTATTAGCATACATCTTTGCCCACGAATAGCCCGTGACCACCATATATGGAAGTGATAATTACAATGGATAGGTGAATCATGACAACCTGCGAACTTGAAGCAAAGAAAGAGAAAGAAAGAAAGAAAAAGAAAAAAAAACTTTTCTGACACTAAGATTAATTGTCCTCTGTTCTAAGAATCATCCAAGAAGTTAAATGAAAATGGTTCAAAATGCAACCTGATGCAAAAAAAAAAAAAGCATAACAGAAGTTAAAGTGATGAAGATGTTTTGATACATTCTGACAGCCATTATGGTGCGTTAAGACCCAGAGTTCACTTGCTATGGTTCTAATCAGGCACTAATTTTGTTCAAAGTTGCATAATTGCCTAGAGTTGGTTCGCGTTCTCACGGCAGCATTTACAAGTGGACCAGATCAAATGCCTTGTGTCAGAAAGCTGCTCTTGATTGGTCAGAATTTCCATGTGGATAAAATCCAGGAAGTAAACAAAACATTGAAGAAGAGTTACCTGCAAGATAAATGTGACACTTTCTAATGTCACAATGGAGGGACAACTACGCAGGTTGATTTTAGCGCTGCTCATCGTGGACTATATTGCTGTCATTGTTCATTTTAGTCAAACCATACAGTTTGAAAACGAGGTGCGGCTCCAACTAGAAAACAATGTTTTGATGCATTGGATGTGCTGAATGTGCATATTAAGGCAGTACAGGAGGAGGTGCACATTAATAATCCTCCAGGACTGTAACATGCTCATGTTTAACCCAAACAATGTGCCATGTGACTGCAATTGGTTCGGATCAAGGTCGGAGCGCGTTCTCACCACAAATGAACCGCACTAAGTAGGCAAACAAACTTTAGTTTGATTGAACTGAACCAAACAAGGCAGGTGTGAAAGCATCCGTAGTGTTTGGACAGTGACGTGGGTCTCACAGTCTCACAACTCAAACAGAAGGTAAATTTGTGGAGTTCTCTCTCCTGATTGAATCAAGTGGGAACGGGATGCCAGAAATGAAGAAAACAAATCTATTAAGTTGATTTAATAAACACATTCACATATTTAAGAAACCTAATCTGAAGCTTAAATCTGCTAACTGCCAACTAATTGAGTTAAATGTGTGCCCTGCAGGTGGAGGTTATATTCTCGTATTTATTATACTTTTTATACCTGTTTGTGCACACTTTATCTTTTACTATTTATTACTTGCATTACATGTATTCTGACTTGACGCTGATCTTATCTTATCTTATATACTGATCTACTGTATTGTCATGTTTAATTTACATGCGTTAAAGGCATATGCATATTGTGAACATAACAGAGCACAATACAAATTAAAATTGTAATTTCTAATGACAAGCAATATTTATGTGCTTTACTTATCTACACAAGCACTAGTGACTCCGAAAAGATCGGAGCTACTAAAAAAAACAAAAGAATAGCAACATAGCAAGAATAAAAGAATTTCTGTCTAAACCAGATACAGAAAAACTTGTTCATGCTTTCATTTTCAGCAGGCTGGACTATTGTAACGGTGTCTTCACAGGCCTGAGTAAAAAATCAATCAGACAACTGCAGCTCGTCCAGAACGCTGCTGCCAGAGTCCTCACCAACACCAAGAGAGTGGAGCACATTACACCACAGTCACTGCACTGGCTTCCTGTGTGTCAAAGGATAGACTTTAAAATGTTGTTACTTGTCTATAAAGCACTAAATGGTCTCGGGCCTAAATACATATCTGATTTACTTGTACGTTATGAAGCATCCAGACCCCTCAGATCATCTGGAACAGGTTTACTCAGTGTTCCCAGGATCAAAACCAAACACAGTGAAGCAGCCTTCAGTTTCTATGCTCCCCGCCTGTGGAACAAACTTCCAGAATATCTGAGGTCGGCTGAAACTGTCAGCTCATTTAAATCAGGGCTTAAAACATTACTATTTACTGCAGCTTACCAGTGAACTAGATATGTAACTTATTGTTAGGATAATCTGTAGCTATTGTTTTTATATTTGTCTGCTGTTGCTTTGGCTTTATGTTTGCTTTATAAATGCATGTTTTTAACTATTTATTGTCTTGCTTTTAGCTTTTGTTTTTAATGATATATTGTTCCTTTAATGTTTTCTCTTGTAAAGCACATTGAATTTCCTTGTGTATGAATGGTGCTATATAAATAAAATTGCCTTGCCTTGCCTTACTAACATACTGATGAATGCTGAAATACATGTGAACAGTTTACACACATTTGTTCTGCTCAAGTTCCATGAATGAGACCAATTGTCTGCTTCCTGCTCAGCAGCAAACAGAGAACATTATGAAGTAGTTGGTGAACATATTGTCTAATTTTTCTGCCAAAGAGCATGAAGTATTTATCAAAAGTTGGTGGAAACAATAAGGAGATTGAACAGTGTTTTGTCAGATGGCTAGAGACATAACTTCAAATGCATGCTAATGTTGCACAGTGTTTGCTGGATGTGTAAATACTCAAATATTTGTGAGCATATTCCTGACAAACAACTTCATAAAACACTTGATAAAACACTCAGTGAGGAAACAGGTTTGCAGTCACGTGCACCTGCACATGAGTATGTGTCTTTTACTGAGGTTGTTGTCCTGGATTACACACGCACGCACGCACGCACGCACGCACACACACGCACGCACACGCACACACACTCATATGTGTGTGTGAGGGAGAGAGCTGCAAGCCGCAAACAGCTGTTAACACCACGCCCCTGCTGCACCTTGCTTGTCAGGGCTTCCGTAATTTGACATTAAAATATTTAATCCTAGAGTTACGTGTGCTTGTGTGGGTATGGTTGTCACTTCAAACAGAAAAAGAAAGCGAGTGCAAGGTGCATGAGCAAAAATTCTGGGGAAGAACTCACAAACTCCCAGACCCCACTTTCAGCTTTCCTCGCCGACTGTTAAGAGTCTCCTGATAAAATCTGTCCATTTCCAGCACTAACAGTTTTTCTCGTGCTTTGAATAGGATACCTTGCATTCTCATTTGAGAGGCTTAGAGCCCCTTATGGTATCTGGGGCTATCTGGGGTATTGCTTCTTTCATGTTAACACGTTATGTGGATGATGCATTAAGGCATATCTGTCTGTCTGCAGCTCATCTCACAAACTACTGGACCAATAAGCTTATTTTGTGTGCACATTTATGCTGCATATGCTGAAGGACCTGTCATGGTTGCGGTAATTCATAATTGTTTTTCTGACTGTTTTATACCATCACTGACTGTTGACTCCTCAGTCCTCTTGACTGGCAGGTGGGCGGAAATTGCCTTACTTAGCCTGTTGCAGGTCGTATTCTGGCCTTTGCCATGGCTTAAAAACTGAGCACCACCCTCTGTCGTGACCCAGTTTTATTCTGTCCTCGATGTCACACCACACCAGGAGTACACAGTGTTTTGCCTGTCTCATTTTGTAAACTTGCAGATTTTTTTATTTGGTCATTTTTCCTTGATATTTGTGCCTCAGCCATAAGTACGTAAGAAGTCTATGTACTGAATGGTTATTTTTTGTCTGTTTTAACTGTGTTTCTTGCTGCTATTTCCGATCAAAGAGTTGTGGCTGTGTTTTAGGTTTTTAAAAAAGCATTTATCATCAATAATCCTTCATTGTCCATAACCACTTATCCTGTTGGGGGGTCACGGGGAGGCTGTAGCCTATCCCAGCTGGACAGGTCACCAGACTGTTACAGGGCCGACACATAGAGACAACAACCATTCACACTTTAAGGCAGTTTAGCCTCACCAATTAACCTAGCCTGCATGTCGATGGACTGTGGGAGGAAGCTGTAGAAAACCCATGTGACACAGGGAGAACATGCAACCCCCCCACCCCAGGTTCAAACCATGAACCCTGTTGCTATGAGGCGACAATGCTAACCACTGCACCACCATACAGCTCTGTTAAAAGTCCAGTTATGAGATCTGTACACTACTGAGCCCACTTTTCTAGTTTAAACAGTGCTTCTTTTGTCCATCTCATTTGATTGCTAAACCAGACTTTGCACAGTATAATTAGTTATCTGTAATATGGAGGCATGGTGGTGCTGTGGTTAACATTGTCGCATCATAGCAAGAGTTCCTGATTAACCAAAGCTGGAGTTTCTCAGGGTACTCCGGCTTCCTCCCACAGTCCAAAGACATGCAGGCTAGGTTAAATAGTGACTGTAACTTGCCCTTTCTGGTCATGTCATATCCTTCATACGGACATCTTGCACATGAAGACAGGTGAGATTCAGCTCTTTCCAATGAATAAAACTAAAACATGCACCAAACCACCAAACCCAGCAGAGGCCCCTGAGATTGACCATTCATAGGATTAGGTGGTAACAGACAAACACTGTTCTTACTGTGGACTATTTAATGATAGTGTTGCTGCTAATAGGACCTGCTTTAGTCTTTTCATGCTTGTTTGTACATTTTGTGTGCTTAAACTATGTGACCATGGCCGTTGACTTTTAGCACCCCCTAAAGTCAACAGCTGACCCTGAAGCCCACTCAAGGTGACATCCTGAAACTGTCCGTGGGCAGGACAGTTGCATTTAAGATTATCAGACTTTAAAGGTGTAATGGAGTGGACATACTGTTTATGAATGTTGTGTTTGTGAAGCCTGTACTTACTGCATCTATTATTGTGTGTTTGTTTTTGTGTGACAGGACAACAAGATTCAGAATATGTTGATGGACATAGTCATTATGTGTGGGCTGTCCTGCTAGAGTCAACCACTCCCAAAAAAGCTGTGAGCTGTACACTGAGTAAGCAAGACTTAAGTGACAGTCATAGGGTTTTTTTTTTCCTCTCTCTCTCTCTCTCTTTTTTTGGGCACAGTTTAGCTCACCACAGAACAATAATAAATATTCTGGCTTTGAATTAATGACAAATAGCCCTGGGCTTGCAGTTCCAACTGATCAAAAATGCCGGCCTCTCTAACAGCTCTGACATGAGGTAGGTCATGCATATTTATGATTTCCATCTGCAAGTATAAATTCATAAATAAATCAAATCTTTCTTTTTTTTTTCTCACACAGAGCGAGTTCATTCATACATGTTTCATGGCAATCTGAACAGTTTAGCGGGATGCAGAGATCACCCTTAATGTTTATTGTCTCCGTCCACGTGTTGTGAATAATGATTACTTAATTGCTTGAATACATAAGAGGGAAAATTGTCATTTTTTAGGGCAGGGGATCATTGCTCATATGTTATTCATATGGTAACTGATGCAGTGGGAGACACAGTTCCCTCTCTGTGAATCCCCGCTTAGTATTTGTAATTGGGTATGAAGCCTGTTTTCTTATGACAGCGTTACAAAGGTCAGTGTCTCTGCAGTCTGCCTAAATGGCTAATGTTAGCAGAGCTCCTGAATGAGCAAAGAGCTTTTGATCTCACTAAGTGCCTCTGTTTATGTAATGTGCTCTGCTCTCCAAATGTGATTTGGTGATAGATTTAATAAATAGATTATCATTGTTGCAGAAGTTCAATATGCATGAGCCTGCCCTAATGGCTTCCCCTCTCGTATCAGTCCTATGCCAAACAACATGCAAATGTCCTCCTACGCTTTTGGTTAAGAGTTTCAGAAAATAGCCAATACTCACGGATTTCCTTAATGTACTTAAGTGTTACTTAAGCATTTTATTAAATCTGCCAAACTGCTCCACAGGTGGTGGGCTTGCATTCCTCTGAATATTAAGATCCAACAGACTGGGCATCTGAGTCTCACCCACACTTTCAGTTGCTGTAACCATGTACAATTTTAATAACTCCCACATCATCTTATCTAATAGACCAATTAAGTAATGTTGATATAAACGGCACAGTTGTTTATAGCTCATCAAACACTTGATTTATTCAAATGGTAAAATTGCTTTTATTTATTATGATTAAATCATTTAATGGCTTTACTGCCCACAGCTCCTAAAACAGGTCAACCATGCACTGCAATTACAGTGGAATTAAGACTGAATAAGTTTAACCTTACTTTAAAAATATATGATTATTATTTTTCACTTTCATATTCTCACTGTGGTCACTGCTTAACTGCAATGGTCTCTTCTGTCTTGGCAATTTGATTTCAGCCACAAGTTGAGGAGTGTGACAGAATGGAGTTCTGCACAGGCCTTAAAGTGAGACCTGAATCTGGGCTGTACCCGACCCAACCAAACCCGCCTGGGGCTGTGCAATTTGAAATCCGAACCCAACCTGTTGTAATTTCCTCTTCAAAGACAAAGTGCTTTGCTTGTTTTGGGAAGGCTTTCTCACAATTTCAACCTGATACACAACCTGTTTGGTTCCAGTGAAGTTGCTGATGTGGAGATAGAAATCAGGTAGCGTTCTGAAGAACAGCTTGGACAGATACGGGCTGACTGACACACTTTCTCTTGACCTCCTGTTCGTTTAAATATCTATAAAAAGTAATGCTAAACAATTCGTATAGCACACATGCAATCATGAGCCAGCAATTAGTGTATCAGCCATGTAATCAGGAAGGCTGCAATCATGTGAACAATGCCCTGACGAGAGCAAGTGAGTATCATAAAGACTGAAGGTCTGCACAGGGAGGTGAACTAGAAGTGGTCCTAAAAAACAAGACTTTCCTCCGGGAGAACCAAGTGAACTTTGAGTTATTCTAAGGTACATCGTCACCATGTGTCTTTTCCTAAATCTATGTAACTTCACCAGCCAAAACCTAACCTATGTAACTTTACATTAAAGAGGCAACAGATAGCGTTGCACTGTCGCAACGACCAAATTGACCGTGGGGATCAGAGATAATCAATACCGAGATAATCGCTACCCGGTCCCTGGTTGCGGCGATTTGCGATGCCAGCTAGGAACGAACTAGCAGCCAGTACAGTACAGTCCTCTCTCGTCTAGCTAACATTTAGCCGTGCTACTTACTGATCCATTAGAAAGGAAGCTAGCTGGACATCGGTTTTGAAGCCTCTTTGGTCACGGAGCTCCCTCCATCTCTTGAACGCCTGACTGAGGTTTACTCTTGTTTTTCCATGACAGCGCCATTCCTGGGGCACTAATTCATTATATATCATACAAACTGATGTAAAAGCATTCACTGTACCTGTAAATGTAATAGTGTGTAATCAGCCGACCAGCTTCTTGCACCACTGTAAAATATAACCAACCTGAAAGCAAAACATTTTGGAAAATACACTTATTTGCTTGCTGGCAGAGTTTTAGGTGAGTTGATTGATACAGCATGCAGCTGGGTAGCTTAGCTCAGCACACAGACTGGAAGCAGGGGAAACAGCATTCTGTCAAACAAGGCTATGGTCTATGGCTTTGGACCAGGGTTGTAATACTTGAGATTGGCCTTGGTCTCAAGATCAGTCTCGGCACCACTTTTTATTGACTTTTTACTAGATCTTGTCTTGGTCTCAGACAAAGAGGACTCTATTGGATTTCTATTTCACACTGGTCTGGTGTTGGTCTTGACTTAGTCTCAACCCCCCAAAGTCTTACCTCAGTCTCGATACACTCTGGTCTAGGTCATGACTTGAGGTGCTTTCACACCTGTAGTTCGGTTCATTTGGTCGACACCAGAGGGAAAAATGGTACATTGTTGTGTTTTGTTTGGGTTCCTGTTGACTCTGGCTTTTTGCAAATGAACCAAAAGGGGCAAACTGGAAGTTTCACCGATAGACAGGTAACTTGTTGATTGGATAGTGTTTGAGTTTCTCATCCTGTATCATTAGGACTCATATGGGGAAATCAAACTCTGGCGACTGACAGAGGTTTATGCAGCAGCACTTTAATGCTTCTGAAGTGTTTTATATTTCTGATTTCTCATAGAGAAATAACTGATTGTAGGCATTATTGGTAGGCTATTGTTAGACTGCAAACAAATTGCATGGTATGAATAATGACTAACATAGAGACAGGATGAAAAGAAGGCGTCTTGTAATAGTTCAGGGCTTTAAACTCTGGGATCAATGTCACAGACCTTTTGGTGGAATTAATGAGCAGACGAAGTACACAGAGTCGGATACAATGACGGCAGTGCTAACCGCTTTTTAATCAGGCAAAATACCCTCACAGATGTGCATATGTGTTACCATGGTTACATGTATGCATTAGCATACATAGTTTATGGAATATGGGGCCTTTAACAGGATCAAATATGAAATCACGGACAGTTTTAATGATGAGCAGATGGATTTATAATTGGTTAAGCTGTTGAAATCCTGCTAAAATCACATATATTTGCTATCATTAAATCCTGTGGTTGGTTTGCTGTCCTTCACACCATAAACGAACCGCACCAGAGTCCCTTAGGAAGTTGTCAAAGGCTTACCTTTTTGCGTGATCTTGGTTCGGTTGTTTGGTCCGCATCAGGAGAACAGGTTAAGTGTTAAGGTACCCTTGGTCTTGGTTAAGGTAGTCTTGACTTTGTCACTGGTCCAGGCTCTTTCTTTGCTGTTGCCAGGCAACCACCGGCGGTTGCACAAAACTACTGCTCGCCAAACACGACTAACCATATTTCTAACTATTGATAATGTTGAACTAGTAAATGTAAAACCATGGCATTTTGACAAGATTGATTACATGTCATAAACACTTGTTCTGGTAGCGTGAGGTGCTAGGGTGGCTGTGGTGTGATCAGTGGCATTGTGAGCGGGGAAGGTGGAGGAGGTTGGTAGCGCCATGAGAAGAAATGGTGGCTTCAGTGATGCAAATAAAGGGTGTGGATGGGTGGCATCTCAGTCAAGAAGTAGGTTGTACTCACTCCCCATCATTAATTCTAATTCATCCACATGTCAGTGGTGTTTGGTCGCTTTGCCTTTACCTTATCATTAATTCTTCATGTTAGTAACATATGTCATATTGAGCCACAGATGGAGAAACACCCCCTATCATAAAATCTACGTCACAAAGCATTCAGGGTTCATATCCAAACTGTTTCCACAGTCAGCTTGTGCAGCTGAAAATATAAATGTGTAAATCTATTGCCTCCCATGATCTGACTTCCTGTCGACCATTTTTTTAAAAATGTAATACAAAATCAAGCTGTGCAGAACTGTAATACTGAGACAGTGGAACCCAAACTTTACCTGTTATTTTCCACGTTTAGCTTGCACTGGTGCGTTCCGTGCCTCTGTCCTCCACCTGACATGCAAGTCTATCAGTAACCTGCACCAAGGGTTAGAGTATGTGTTCAGGATTCTAAGAGCCCTGTAATACATTGTATCAGGCTCCCAAGGTGAAAGGGAGAGACAGGGGGCCGAGATTAATTCGAGCCACAGTATAATGAGGCTGCTCTCAGACTTCCCCGGTGAATAAAGACAAATGGCTTTTGTTTGTGCCAGCTTTGCTATCTTGCATTGATAACTCCAATAATTCCATTTCATGTCCAAGTCTCATCTGCCACAGCCAGAGAAAACAGAAAAAAAGTGAAATAAACTGTAATTGAGGGAGGCTTTTATGATGTGACGTGGGTATTTTCATACTCTAGTGGAAGTAATCCCACAGGGGTGGGGGGGTGGAAGCAGGGAGAACAGAGGATGGCGGATCTGAGATGACAATACTGTCCTCTCTCCTGAGGAAAGTCTTTCATTGAGCACAACACACATCTCGCTTCCAATCACTCCGCTCTCAGCTGAATGGACATTTGCATGCAGCATTCTCGTGTAGGAGCCATCAAATCAAAGATTTTGCTTGTCAGGGTCAGGACCATCACTGTGGTGATAATTAGAGCCCCAATCAATAATCACTGTAATTGCTCCATTGCCCCAAGTCATATCATGCCTCAGTCGACGTGGTCTACAAGGTCAAAGCCATCACATGTAGGCGGGACCAATCGTGTTTACACTTGACCCTGAACCTTTCAAGTGCAGCGATCAGCACATGGCAGCAAAGCATCACAGAATGATGAAATACTGCAACTCAGGATACATTTATAGTCAATCTATAAAGGCTCTTTAAAAAAACATTTTGTTACTTGCTCCTTTCTAGAGGAGATTGGGGCCTAGATTTCTGCCAAAGTTAAAACAGTCCTGGTCATTTCACATTCCTTGAGTTTATGTACTCGTTTATCAGTGCTCCACATGAAGCCACATACCTCCATGTACTGATGAGGATTCAGCAACTTCTGGAAAAGAATTTGATCGACTGTGGGGTTGTTTGGTTTTGTTGCCAGGGATTAGTAACAGGTAAGTAACTGTTTCCTGAACGGCTCACCATGGCAACTTAAAAGATTATGAATATCAGCATATCATCTCTCAAGAGAATTTGGAAAAGACCCACATTTCTCAGAGGCAGCCGGTAATATTTTCAACACTTAGATTTTAATTAACTGTTGTCTGTTTACCCGTAACGTACTGTACCATCAAAGGAACTTACCTTCCCACTCATGAGTCCTGAAAACAACATGACACACATTTGATGGACAAGCATGTGGAAGGAAAATCCCGTCTCCAAGTTGTGGACTGAATCAGGCTCACGCAGAAACGGCTGGTTCTTAAGTGAAACAAAAAATCTCTCCCTCATTTTCAATCTCCTTTTTTGTTTTTCCTCTCTCTCCATGTGTTAGTGCTTTGAGAGTTCATCGTAACGCAGACGTGTCACAGATGATGAAGTCCCTGGGTGTTGCATTTTAAAGGTAAGTTGTAATTTATATTCTGTGTCTTTTTGTTGTAGTTAAAAGATAAATCCAATGTGGGTTATTGTTTTAGTTTTGGTTCTATCAGTTATAACATTGTACCCAGTGGTGTAGTGGTAGCTGATGAGGAGGGTGTACTACTAAGCAGATAAGTAGGTTACTGAGGAAGACATGGGTACACTTTTCTTTATGCCTTTCTGGCTGATAGTTGGGAATGCTGTAAGAAAAAGAGGTGGGTAGACTCTGCATAGCTGCGTATACCCCCCATTACGCCACTGATTGAACCTAACAAATCTATGGGAACACAGCAACAGCGAAATAAACAGCAGATAGTCAGACAGGCTGTAAACAAGTTAATAATTTAGCCAGTTTATCTGAACCACTTCATTCTGAGGTATAACAAGAAGTGATAGCACACACCATGTTGGTGATAATTAGGAAAGGGTATTGCATTGGTTCTTTAGCACTGAAGTGATACTCTTTAAACAGTATAGTGCATGAATCAATACCTATCCACAAAGCGATGGTCAATGACATTTATGGAAAAATATGTCGCGTTGGGATCAAGAAGGAATGATCCTTCGAAGAAAGTCAGGAGCCAAACATCTCCATTATTTGTTCAGGAGCTGCTGAGACTGTCACTGCAGTGAGAATAGCCGGTCCATCTATACAATCCACCTTAAGTGAGCCTGACGAGGGAGGTTCCAATGGGAAGCTAACGCCAGGGCCACACTGCCCCCGGAAGCGCTGCAAATAGCCTCGAAGCGCCTCGAAGCGAAGCCAGTTTCCTTTTGGCGGCCATGTTAACTGATTGTGTCATCCGCACCAGCTGCGCCGCGCAGCTCCGCTCAGCGATCGTTTCGGCGTCTGGTCTATTTTCTGTGCGAGCCGCGAGCGAATGTGTCAAGCCGGGCAGGAAGTCAAACGAAGGAACAACAACAGCATCCGGTCAATTTTCAGAATAAAACAAATTTCAAAATAAAACACCCTGTTTGACTACTTTATATAGTCAGTGGTATCTAAACAGAGCGCGAGAGAGATGAACACACACACAAGAGAGAGAGAGCGAGAGAGAGAAATGCGCTTCTGATGTGAACGGGCTGGCGCAAGAATTTCTGTGTGCTGCGCTTCGCAGCACTTTGTTGGCAGTGTGGCCCTGGCGTAACTTTGCTTGCTAACTTTGCTCCCTAACTCCGGGGCTAAGTCCTTTAATTTTAATCAGCATGACACGGGAGCGAGGCTTGGGTCTTTTTGATGACACACTCACCATGCACACAATCTGGCACCAAAATGAAGCAGCGAAGTCTGCGTTATGATTCAATGGAATATGTACCGTAGTGAAGGAACTAGGTTTTGATACCCAACCCTAATAATTCCCCATCTCGAAAACTGTGTGCATGATCAACTATGGTGAAATTGTTTGGGGAACAACTTTGCTGTTTGCCTTTGCTTGTTCTTACAATAAGTTAGAATAACGAAATGGATAGTTGATTATGCTACTTGTGTTTCCTGCTCCTGAATTATTTTCAGCAGTGTCACCATATTCCCAGATCTTAGTAATTAACTCAAATAAGACCCAAAATGCAAAATACATTAGGAACGGGTGTGTTCACCTTTGTGTAACAAATATTAGCAAATTCATTTGCATATGATTTTTTTGTCTTTTAAACACCAAACAAGTGTATATATATACACACACTGTAGAAGGATACATACACAAGCTATTTACCCAGCAATTGTCATTAGTATTAGACATTAGCACTTATTTCTGTAAGGACAATAATAGAAAAACACACACATTAATTTTGATGCTTTTCTGTTTAAATGCTGTCACTGTATAATATGTGTGAGAGCTGCATAGCAAAGTGTTTTGGTCACACCATATAGTCTATGAGTGGACGAGGATCAGGAAGACAGGGACAGTGCTGGCAGTTTGCTATCCTCTGTGTGCTTATACTGTAGATGGGTACTGGTGCTTTCAGTCATCAGGCAGGCAGTATAATTTGCAGTCAACATCATCAAATTAGCACCCTTCAGTTCACATAAATTCCATCTCCCAGAAAACAAATGCGTTGATGTACAAAAATACATTTATTTGAAACAATTTCAAAATGACAGTTTCTTTACCGTAGAAATATTGAAATAAGGATGAAACAGAACATTACTGATGATGCATGCATTGTAGATTTTTGTGCACTGAAGAACATTACAATGCTTATGCCTTCTGAAATATCACGAAAGCAAGATTCTCTTTCATTTTTCAATTATGGATATCCCCTGGATCTGGATCTTACAGTATAATGTGGCATTTAAGATATCAGATGAGACAGCAATTTCCAGTGATCAAAGTGGTGACTGAATGAACAATGAAGAAACGTCCCAAAGTGTATGAGTTTCTTTTACTGGTGACAGTTGAAATATGTCTGTGCAGATGTAGACCCTTTATCAGCTGACGTCATCAAAAATATGCGCACGCATGTTGGCAACAGAAGTAGTGTTTTGTCCCAGCCAACCAGACGAGATGGCGCTTTAAAATGTCTGAGTGTTGTGTGTTTGGTTGTCAAAATTGATATTCCAACAGCAGACTCAAGTTCTACAGAGTTCTGACAGGATCACGACCATTTCGGAGCAACCCTGTTTCGTTTAACAAGTGACCGCTCTTACTAGTGACTTAGCCGAATGCATTATAGGTGCATGTAATGATGGCCTTACACGTAGCCTTTCATTTTACTCCAGTCAATTTTACATCTGTGTTAATTATCTTTGCCAACCATTTACGTAAATTACTACGATAACTTATAGTGTAAATGACCTGACATGACTTCATCACTCTGATCACTCTAGCCAAATTCTGGTAGGTGAAGAGAGGCAATTGTTCCCAGAACTGATTATCAGAATAACAGGAAACAGCAGCTTAAGTGACAGGAAACACCTGTTGATGTATATTGGAAAGCTTGTAGGAATGTCAAAATGTATGTTAGCATAACAACTATATCATCGAGCTCTGAGCTATGCTAGCATCGCCTCGTTGTTGGTGTCAGAGATGGCAGAGCTCATTGGTGAATGAAATTCCGATCGGCGGTTCAGCTCAGTTCACAAGAAGAGAAACGGAAGTGAGGAAACGGCTAAAGTCAAGAGGGTTGTGAGATTGAAACAAACTTATCATAAAAGTAAAGACTGTATTTTTAGCCATTGAGCTCTTTGGCAGAAACATTTGGTAACTGCGTGAGTTATTGTTTGCTAGTGCACGGTAAATATCCTTTGTCCTTTCAGTACTGGGTTGTATTGTGCTAACTGGCTAACTAGCGTCTTGATTCTGTCCTGTTGGTCTTCCGGTTTCCTTTTTTGAATGACGGAACACAGACTACCACCGCCAACTAGTGTGGTGTGTTATTTCCTCTCACGCAGGCGCAAAACATACATGCTAGTTGGCTGTTGGCTGTAGACTTTGCGGTGTGTTCAGTGCAACTTTGTAGCAGAGACAAAGGCTATGTGAGGTTACGCAATAGTTGGCCTTTGTTGCCACTAGTTCTTTGATGCCTGATTTGGTTTGCTGGGCTTTTAGATACACAACTCCAATTCTGTATCTTGGTATCTGACATTATTTACATTACCAAAGATAACACAGTCGTAAGCATCTATTAACTTGTATGCTGGTAATTCCTCGCTGGTGTACATGCTAGGTTTCTCTATCAAATTCTAGCATGTATTCTGCCACTGAGTATTGGGCCTCTTGCTTATGTCTGGTATCCACTCACTAACAGCACACAGGTCTGAAAGTTGGTCACCATCTGTCAGTGTCAATGTGTTTAGGTAGCATTTGTGATCCTTGGTGCATAGCTTCACAAGACATTGCACCCAGCCATACTTCTGTTGCCATATTGCGTGCGCAGACTTATGTACGTCATGATTGTTTACAAACTGTAGAAGGGTCTATAAAGCACGACATTGTCAGTAGCTATTTTTTTTATTTTTTTTTTAACAGACTTTTAAAGAGTACCAAGTTCTTACACACCAACAGCTGCTACAAAGTATTATGGCCTGGCTTTGAACAAGTGTATTCATCATACATTCTTTACAATCTCAAAGGGTCCAAGAGGAAAAAAGGAAAGAAAAAATACACCAAAAGTATGGTTTTAGTTGTGCTCAGCACAAACTTTCTGATAGTTCTTTTTCTGTTTCTCCTAATCCTGTTTTGCTAATAAGACTCAGAACAGCTATGGCATTGTGACACCATCAAAGCCCCCAACCGAAGTAAATCCAGCCAAGCAAACAACCCTTTGCTTATGACATGTGTTGAATACAACAAAGCTACAAAACAATGTTTGTTCAGTGTGTTTTCTGTCTGCAGTAACAAGACTTGGCTTGGCTGTTTGGTTTGAGATGAGAACGCTTTGTTCGAGGTAATGCATATGTGATGTGACAGCTTCTATCTTTGTATAGTGTTCCCCTGCCCCTCGCTGCTCCTGCAAGTGCTGTTTATTTGAGTTGAGCATTCTGGGAAAGCTCTGCATGGGGTGTCCTCTGCTCAGCTGTCCAGCTTCCTCTGATTATTGTCATGTTGGATACCAGGAAGCCTACGGGAGTCAACCCGAGGCCACTCAGTTTGCGTTTGTAGGCCCAGATAACAGCGCTGGTGGAGAGTTGCATGCTAGGAGGATGCTACTCCCTCATTTCAAACTAGTCAAGTGTTGGGTTGTAAAATGAGCCTGATGGCACCAGGGAGAGTGATTAATTACATCAACCCAGCCTGGTTGCACTGTGTCTGCTCTGTTCATACACTGTGTGATGTTTAAATGAACGCAAACTGCCCCACTCTCAATATTTAGAAACAATATTCTGGTTTTTTTTTTCTTCAAATGAATGAAAAGGCTTGTGAGACTACTTTAGCCGTCAAATATAAAACACTCCCCTAAGCTGCATGGAGCAGACACCCCAAAACCCTGAGCAAGGGACTAAATGAGAAACACTGCACTGAAGGGGTTCATTCCAAGTTACTGTTATATCCATGCATAAACAAAATGATAGTAAAGTAATACAACTGATCATAAAGAATTTTGGATATTCTCTGTTCAATATAGCATGGGCAATGGTATATCCTCTAAAATATCTATATTCTATCATCCTTGTTAGAGTTGGGTTTTGATGGCATTAGGTGTAGCCTTAAAGATGTGTAAGAAACCTGGATTAATTAATAACTAAAACTCAAAGATTCAGTTCAGATCTGTAACCACCCTTTAAGGCAGAAACGCTGCCGATTTTAGCGGAAGTCTAATTAATGTTGTAGCAACATGGAAATGAGATGAGCAGCTGAAGATACGAAATGTTGATTAAATGTATTTGATGCACTGGTTGTAACCTAGTTACTGTGCACACTTTACTTTTTTACAAGCTACTTGGTCTAATTACTGGAGGTCCCAAGTTATGATTATTAAGTTAACAAGCTTTAATATTGATAAGGAAAGCATGAATGTTTAACTGGGAGTATCAAGGCCAAAACACATTGAAAGCCATTACTGATGCGCCTCAAGTGATGTGTGTTAGAACCATTTGATCCGGTTAGTTGTGGTTTCACACTGCAATGATGCTAGTGCAAGAACTATACATCACATACCTACACCCTGACATCATCACCTACGCGACCTGCTATTCCCTACTTGACATTGTAGACACGCTTTGCCGATGAAAAATATGCAAACATGCTCAGCAGGTACCATGTTTACCATCTCAGTTTAGCTTCTTATCATCGTAACATTTGCTAATTAGCACTAAACACAAATTAGCCTACAGCTGAGACTGATTGTAAAGTTTTTAGTTTTGCAGGTATTTGGTCATAAATCAAAGAGTTGGCTGAATAGAAGTTCTGACCTGATACTGGTGCTACATAAAAAGCGAAGAGACCATCAAGTTTTAGAGCATATCTTGAGGGGAACATAAATATCAGAATCATTTCATTAGAACCCATCCAGTAGTTGCTGACACATTCAAATTAAAACCACTATGTAAATCTCATGGTGGTGAAACATTATATGTCAGAGACTCACTAAGGTCATTTCAGCTCATACTCCAAGCACCACGAATGTCCGTTCACAGTTTCATAGCAATCTATCCAGCATATGTTTCCATATTAACAAAGGACCAATTGATTGACAGACAGACTAAAAGACCTTAAATGTAAGGGCCCCGACACACTAAGACAACAGTCGGCCAGTGGTTAATGGTCGGCCATTAGTGAACGCCTGTCACCCCAGTGTTTGGGGTGTGTCCCACACCGTTGGCCATCTTTGGCCCTTGTTGGCTATTTTTTTTTTTTGATGATTCAGCGTCAGAAATTGCGGAGTCCTGTCAGTGAATGAAGTCACTCTGATTGGCAGTTCAGCTCAGGGCACAAGCAGAGAAACGGAATTGAGGAAAGAATTGTTATGTGTTATTGTTTGCAAGTGCACAGTAAATATGCTTTCAACATCAGGTTGTGTTGTTGATGCGCTAACTGGCTAACTAGTGTCTTGAATCTGTTCTGTTGGTCTTTTGGATTCCCTTTTGAGGGACGAATACAGACTACCTCGGCCTCTTATATAAAGAGTTATTTCCTCTCATGTAGGCACAGAATGTACATGCTAGTTGATTGTAGCCTTATGTGTGTTTAAGCACAACATCTTGGCCAAGACAGAGAAGACATGAGGCAACACAGCAGTAAGCTTTCGACACTGCTAGTTCTTTGAAGTCTGTTTGGTGTATCTGGACCTTAAGGAGAACAAGAACTGAATCCAGCTATCGGAACCCAACCCTTTGCCTACTGGTATTTTAGAGGATATACACATTTAGTATTCTGGAACAAATATCATCATGGTTCTCCCAACATGTCAGTTTTGTGAATTTGATCACTGGTAGCTACAGTTTGATGCTACCCGTAGTGACTGATTCAGCTTTTGTTCTGAGGCGAAATCAGAGCTATTAGAGCCTTGTCTTGGTAGAAAAATGTGATGCAAAGATGGCAAATAATGTTTGGCTCAGATAGTTTAAAAACTGTCATCTGTGTAAAAATGTCTGAATTCTATTGATGCCTATATGTTTAATGAAAATATAAACATATTGATCATGATCATGTTGATCCTTTTCATTCCATTTCCAGGGAAATGGTGGGAAGTTAAATCTATAATATGCCATTAAAGTTCTACCTGCATTAACAGACAGACCCTTTCTACTAGATACATATCGCCCGACAGCAACTGAAGAAAATGAGAAAGCAAAACAGAAGTCTGGGCAAAATCAATTGGGCTCTTTTGATGAATGATTAGAAAATAACTATTTACAACACTTGCTTATCTACAACACAGAAATCGTGTCCTCAATAAGAACATGCACAAGTCAAGGACCTTAGCAAAACAAAGTTGAGTTCTTTAAGTAATGTTTGACTTTTAACACACGTTCAAAAACAGATCGTTGTCAGATCCGTCGTCGCCATGGTACTCAAGACTACGAGCATGTAGAAAGTAATAATATATACATTTAACAGAACAGATGATAATATTGTACATTTCAATAATATTCCCTGTTTGATTGAAGACTCAGACATTATAGTCTATATATAGGCAGAAATGATTTTCAAAGCAAACTCCTTAAGAAATTTACATAACTCTTCATAGGTTCTGACGAAAGATATTTCACTCTGCAAATGTCATTATGTAGCTTATACATCCACAAAACCGAATAAGTTTTGCCAGTAATTACAATGATCTCATTGAGTAAATTGACATTTGCTGCATGGATGTTGTTGAACGAGGCGTCCGTGCAAGTCTGTATAAATGAGGTCCCTTAGAAAACTATTAACATCAGTTGTGTTGAGAATTACAAAACAGAAAAAGAGAACCCCCGACACTGTAATACTTCGCTCTGTACATAAACTGTTGCTCTCCGGCTTTACACACTAGTACAGTTTGGAATCTCCCTTGTGCTCTCGCAGGCATTTCCAACTCCCCCTGAGCAGAAACAGATGAAACACAAGAAGAAAAACAAGCAAAGAACAAAGACAGTTAGTACTGTAGTCTGTGTCGGCACTTCAGTGCCTGTAAAACAAATAGCTTCTCTGACATTGACACCTCATGTTAATTACTGAAATGTTGTTTTATCAAAGGCACTGAAGTTAGAAAGTAAGCCATTATGAAAATTTGTCTTTTTAATATGATACCTTTAGCAGGATGAATGGAGAAATACAGAGTGAATAGGCTACATTTCTGTTCTGATATATATTATTTCTTCAGGGCATGACAGAAGCTGTTAATTACAGCTCTGTAGTTTAAATGAATGGACAGAACCAATGTACAGTTTAAAGGGGAACTACACTGATTTTACACATATGATGTCATCACAGGTCATTGTGGTTATTTTGGCTTGGTTTTGGACACCACGAATTTGTGAGAACTTTTTTACTAGGCAGGTTGTAATAAAAGACAGTCTTGAGTTATGGGAAATGTAGTGTCCAGTGATTCTGGAGCTGGACCCAAATTAGGGACCAAAAATGAGGATATCTTTCCTCTTCTGCACTGATTATGATCATTCCTTTTAAAATACGTCTCCCCTCACTTTATGGGAGTGCAACACTAAATCACTGCAGCACCCCTTTAGTAATTTAATATTGCTGCAATCCATTGTACTTGGAACGTAAAAAAAATACTTTCAACACAGAAAAGTGCAATGGAACAGTTAAAGTCAGAGTTTCAAGTCGGAAACTCTGGTTAGATTCATCCAGCTGGAGTTTGCTGATATAAACACACCTGAAATCACAGCAACATGGGGGCTGTGGTAGTTCAAACTATTTTGCATGGCAGCTGTTTACACATTTTTTCAATGGTATTTTATTAAGCAAAGATGAGAAAGACAGTTGTCCTACTTTACACACTGTTTCTCTTCACTAATGCGCTGTGGTAATTGACCTTAGTCGACTGACAAAGGTCAATTACCACAGCGCATTAGTGGAGAGAAGCGGTGGGTGCAGGGTGTTCTCTGATACCCGTGCCGAAACGGTGCCTGAACTGATGCTTAAAAAACTAACAGGAAAAAAAAGCACAAAACTACAGTCAAGGACCTTTAGGAACAGCTTTTTTATTGCAAAGGCAAATTTGAATATGAAATTGAATAATATATTAACTCTGACAGTTTAAAGTAGATGTATAGATATGACTTAATACAAAACACTTTTAACAAATTTATGTAACCTAACCCAACTACAATAATTTTATACCGAATAACAGTTACTGGACTATTAAAATCAAAATACATTTTGAGTTGGATTAATAATTGTCTTCCTGACTCGGGAGACACTCAGCAGCCAGGCATTTCTCCATTTTCTGTTTGGGAGCAGCTGAGATTGTCACTATAATAACAATAGTTGGTCTACCGTAACTGAGCCTGGTCAGGTTCCAATAGAAGGCGAACTTTGCATACTAACTTTGGGGCTAACACCCTTTAATAAGCAGATGGCAGGCAAGAGACAGGAACTTGCCTTGTTTCTTAAAGAGTTGTAGCATTTCTTCACTGACAAATAGCCTAAACTGCACTGCCACATGTAACTTCTTACTCTCTACTCCGGTCACCATAGCCTCACTGTCAAGTCCGCAGCACACATATGTTCTCTTTCTCTTGTTCGACTGCACAAAGGCACTAGAATCTGCACTGCGACCACTATGACCTCTGGCAGGTACCGGTCGTATAGATTTTCAGTACCCAACCCTACTTTAGATGCTTGTAAAGCTCTGACAGAGACTTGCCATACAAACATTAGTCTGCTGCGGGTGCTTGTGTTTTCCTGACCAGATGCATGGATACGCATTTAGATCAGAAGTCAGGAATACCAACTTCCAACTTGCAATGGATTGCAGCATATGCCTTTGAGGGATGCAAATAAGTATTGATTTTAATATCAAATTATTTTCCTGATTTATCACCTAATTATTTGGTCTTTAGAAGTCCAAAACCCAAAGACAGAAGCAGCTCATCCTCTAAATTTTGAAGTTCCATAGCACTTCTAATGGTAAAAACCCAAAAGGTATCTACTATACTATTGTTGCTGTGGAAGAGTCAAAACCCTCACTATCAAATCTTCCTCTTCTGCTACCATTTTTAAATCTTGCCTTTTTTCTTTAAGCTTGTGGGAACACATTTGTTAATCAAGTTACATATTTTCTTCTATTATATTCTGTTTGTCTAGTGTATTTTTAAACTGCAGAATTATTGTAATTTTATGTATTTTAGCTTCTTGATATAGCACTCTAATCAGCATTTATTATTATATTTTCCTATTCAGTATGTAAAACAACCTCTTATACCACCGTCAAGCCGAGCTGCTATGTGATTTCATAACTGACTGAATCTACTCTGTGGATGATTATAGGTTGTATGCAAAAAAATAACAATGGGTGTTGAGCTGAAAAAAAAAAAAAAAAAATTCAGCTGGAAATAAGGCGGAATACTGATAGCCTTGGCGCTTGGGGGTGTCCACAACTGTGTAAGACTTGTTTCATTTCTCTATAGTTATTCTGAATTTTAACACCTACGTCAGACTCAGCTTTCTAAGAGTCAAATCATCCAGGAACTGCACTTGCCAGATGAACTGTACTGCCTTCTCTTGGTAAAGCTGCAAAACAGACTCTGTGCATCATATGAGGTCAAAGCGAGCATGCAGTATTCAGGCAGTTTGCTTTTTGTTATTTCGTGCTGGACTGAAATATTCTTTTTAAGTAAGTCATATTGTAACCCAATAGTTAAGTGATTAAGGCTGCTGCCTCGGCGCTGTCTCTGGCCTTTGGAATCCCGAGGCCGCATGCTTAAACATGTTGGTTGTATTAATTATTCATTGTTCTCAGTACTGCAAGCCTTGCTGGAATCTATTCTTTACTATGTTAAAACCCATCCAGGACTGTCTCTACTCTGCGGCTCCCTCTGCTTTCCTTTTCTTTGAATAATTAAAAATGCTATAAGGAGATTAAGTTGCCAATTCTCTGGTTAAAAATAATTCAAATTCAATAGCTAAAGTATGCCTGGGGGGTGAATCTGCACATTTATGCTGTATGATGCCATGCTGACTTTCACTCCAAACCATCTCCAAAAGCAGAGATACACATCCTGTCTCAGATCAGCAAATCAAAATCTCTCTCAAGGAATGTTTTTACAGGTAACAGTAGAGATGTCAATGTCGGTTTATTTTGTTAGGTTTGTCCTTTTGGTCCTGCACTCCATTGACTCAGTGAGCTTTTGCTCCTCAACCAAAGCTCTCTCCGTTTACAGGATGTTCTGTGATGTAAATATCTTGCCTTTGATTTTATTTTCTGTTGGCTCACCTGGCTGCATTAATATGTGGAAATGTAGCGCCAACTGCCCACCCTCTGGTCTCCACTGGTTAGGTAACGTTGGCATTGGCCTGCCACATAAGGTGGGAGCTAAGTTAGCTGCGGTGCACGTCATTTACGATAACCACTGGCAACGCTGTGCTTGTGGCGGGACGACATTGCCGCGCACACATGGTGCCCACCTTCCAGTCTATCCCCTGGTCACCCTGGTGAGTAAGCAGCTTCATTTTGAGCATTTTAGCATTGTTAGCCATGTTAGCACCAGTAGCTGTGCTGACACTGCTAACGTCGCTAACAGTGATGCTAAAGGGGGTTTGCAGCTTAAAACTGAGCTGAGACTGAAAAGTGAGCTCAAAGTAGGGATGCACGATATTGGAATTTTTGCTGATATCCGATAGGCCGATCTATAACAACTTAATTCCGCCGATAACCAATACTGATATCGATAAATCCACTTTTCCCCTTCCTAATTTTAGTGATCATCAAGTCTCTTATATAGTTGAAATAATATCACAATATGCATGCATACTTTTTTACTTTTTACAATTATTTGCCAATATATTGACGTACCAATGTTATCGGCATGTTGGCCAATTCCGATAGTTCAATCTGAAGCAAATATTTGCCGATAATGATGACGTGTCGATGTTTTCATGCATCCCTAGCACAAAGATTTCACAACAACACTGTTGGGTCAGGATGGCGTTACTAGCGGTAATCGTCGAATAAGTGGCAAGACTAGCTAGCTGTCAACCGACCTGGCTGGTGCGCAGTGCAGAGCAGCCAAAGCTAATGCTAGTTAACCTGTTGAGATCACATGGTCAGCAGTGGGCACTTTGTTTCCTCATGATAATGCGACTAGCCGACTGTCTATCTCCCACCTGATCTGGGTGGTGCATAGTGCAGTTAACTGTGCTGTGACATGTGTAACTGGTCAAAAATATTCTCAGCAATCGTGGTAAACCATTGACATCCCTAGTTAACTGTAATGTCAGCAAGTAGACACTTTGATTCCAAACATCATTTAATTTGAATACGATAGCTCATCACTTACTTTTGACCCTGGCATCCAGTTCCTTCTCCATGAGTTCTTTGGATGTGGAGAACTCACTCAGAGTGATTTTAGGCGTGCTGTCGCCCGGGCCCACTGAGCCAATCATCTCCTGCTCCTTCTCCTGGTTCACCTCAGCATATATGTTGATCCAAGGTATTTTTCTGAAGGTTTCCAAAATAAGAGATTGACAAATGAGCCTCACAATGTCAGAAAAGTACCTAGTGGCATTTTTTCCTGGAAAAAAACATGAAACAATCTTTTGTAGAATGAAAGCAAGACATTTTTTTTCCACAACTCTAACTAAAGTAGTTTTACCTAATTTGCTTTCTTTAAGATGACAAGCGCTTCTCTGTAACCTCAAACACAGTAGTTCTGTTTACTCGTGCTATGGGCATTCCAACTTTCAAAGTTGTCCTGACTATAATTATACCTCAGTAACTAATCTATAGGCAAATTACAGTAACACTGGTATCTTTTCCCATCTGAATTTATAACACCTAATATACATCTTTATTTAGTCACTATCCAATTTATTTCCAATTACTATTCATTTTGGTTATTAATTGCTCTGTTTTGTCAACTGTGAGATTTCTTGAAAAATGCATCCTCTTTAGACTAATGGGAAAAATTTCATATCCATAATTAATGACAGCTTTTCCATTTCCCTCCGAGTTTTCAAGAGAATAATTTTGAGTATGAATAATTTATTCAGCAAATAACAGCCGAGGCACAGCAACCGCATATTAAACCATTTAATGGTCGTTTTCTCTGCATTTTATCACTGATTGGTACATGTGCCTCATGCACTGGAATCCCGCTAGACAACCTCTAGGGGGACTTGTCAAATCAAATTTCCAAACACGACTGATTGATTGGTCCAGACTGTGCTCATCTGGTATCATCAATAATAGATAATATGGTAATAGATATAAACTAGGGTTCTATATGATGTGTGCAGCAGGTGGAAGTAATCACAGACGTGTGTACCTCTTGAATTTGTAGATGAGGAACACTGCTAGGCCCAGGAACACCACTGATAGCAGCATCAGCATAGCCGAGCTGCTGTGTCTGGGGTTGGAGTCCACCAAGGGTGCTGTGAGAGCGGGAGAGAGGACAGGAAATATCATTACATGGGCTTTAATGGAGTTGTCTGCCTTTCTGCTTTGTTTGGTTTTAACTTTTACCTCAAACTGCCAAGACTAGCCATTAGGGTAACTGTGATGTAAAGTAATGCACATTATCCCTGGTAATAAATGTAGTAAGTAGGCCTATGTAAAGTAAGGTTGTTGGAAGTCCTAATTGTATAGTCACTCATTCATTTTCCGTAACCGCTTATGCTGTTAGGGGTCGCGGGAGGGCTGGAGCCTGGAGCTGACGTTGGGCGACAGACGGGGAACACCCTGGACATGTCACCAGACTATCACAGTGTTGACACACAGAGACGGACAACCATTCACACTCACATTCACACCTATGGGCAATTTAGAGTCACCAGTTAGCCTGCATGTCTTTGGACTGAGGGAGGAAGCTGGAGTACCCTGAGAAAACCTTGCTAACACAGGGAGAACATGCAGACTCCACACAGAAGCCCCCCCCCCCCTCATCATTCTTTCAGTGTATGGATAAAACACAGTGTGAAATTTAAAGTGTTAATATTACCTAAAGCTCCACCATACTACACAAGTGACAAAAATAATTTTCATGTTTCTCTAAGGCTCCAGTGGTGATATGTAGGTGCAATCTGCTGCATTTATGACCCCAGAGAATCCTGTGTGCTACCTTGGGCTAAACAATATATCCTTTTTTTTTTTTTTTTTTTTTAAATTAAAATTACAATGTTTACCTGTAAAGTAAACACATTGTGAAAGACCACAATTTTGCACTTGGAATAAACTAACACTGAATTAAATTAGACTCTTTCTGTAGGTGCTGTTTTTGTCTGATATGTGTCATGCAGTTAACTCTCTGGCCAATCAGACAGAGCTCTTGTCATTGTGAGATCTCTATACACTCTCTCGCTCCAAAGGGAACCTTTTTTCCCCCAAGCCGTAACTCTCAACATAAACTCCTCCCTCCTGTTCTTCCTGAATATAACTTCCTCTGAAGCAAGCGATCTAGCCAGTTTAGATGAGAGCCACCTTTCCTTGCTTACCCACTAGTCGCCCTGTGTATTACACCCCTCTGATATATTCACATCATAGTGGATTTCAAGGATTTCTTAAAAAACAAAAAACAATGTATAGACTTACGCAAAAGTAATCCCTTTTAGTCATCACTTAGAACCCATTAGAATTGTGTGGCGGTGTATTTATCTGCAGAGACTCCTGCCTGTATTTTCTTTGATTTGTTTTGCTGTGTTCTGGACATTTCCCAGCCAACAACAGAGTGCAGGTGAAGTCGGGACTTTATAAAAAGGTAGTGACCGGACCATAGGCAGCGAGCTTAGATTCTCTGCTCGAGCCCAAACCCGATCCAGACCGGGTCGAGCCATAATTTCCCACCACTATCCTCGCGCACGTGAGTTGTCGACGGTGACAATGTGTGTGTCGGCTTCGTCGAGTGTACCAAGTGCAGCACGATGCTGGTATATGACAGCAAAAACACGGGGACCTTGACTCTTAAGAGGCACATGACGACGACTTGCCATGGAAAGAAAGACGAGAGTCAGCCTTCAATGTCCACGTTCGTATCCTTGAAAATTTCGGGTTTAAACGGGGCTCGGGCTCATAATTAAAGTTAAAGGGACGGGCCGGGCAGGGCTCGGACAGAACATGTACAGGTTCGGGTGGGGTCGGGCTGGATTTCTTGGGCCGATCTAAGCTCTAATCCAAAAGGTAGCTAAGAAAATCACTGACACAACATTCAAAACAAAACAAAAAAACACAAATATAGTGACGTGAGACCCTAAACGGACAAAGCTTGTGCAAAAACTAGAGTGAATCTGGGTTTGGCTTAAGGAGCAATACAAATGCTACATTTTTTGCGCCCTCAAAGTCATTGTTTTAAATATAGATGCACAGCAGGCACGCTTAAATGCCAGAGCGATGCTGTCACGCTGAGCGCCTATTTTCTAAGACTGCACCCCGAGATAAACTGAGATCAACTTTTTTGAACGCAACAGCGCGCACCACATATCATGTGACGACAACCAACCAATCACAGCTGACAAATATCTTTCCCTTCTTCCGTACATATCAGTCTGTGATAAATATAGAGAAGTTGGTCATTTTGGTGCAGAGCTAATGAGCTTTACACCTGTCCCACGAAAGATAGGCCTGCACACTTATAAACAGCGACTGAAAGAAGATCAGCTCTGCACTCAGGACTCCAGGTAAATAGGCTATGACACAGGGCATCTTAAGTTTGCTTGGCAACCTCAGATGCAACCTGCCGCCGCACTCTTGAAAGCTGGCTAAAAAAAAGGCTCCAAAGTATCACCCAGAACCCGAACTCACATTTTCCAGGCAGTTAAAGAAGCAGCATGTGTACGACCCTTTAACTTTCACTGGCAAGCACTGAGAGAGAGGATGGGGATCAAGAGTAACCCAGAGTTGGCCTGTTTTCTGTTGAACAGGTAGGTGCCAGGGGTTAACGTAGCTTGCTAAAGCATTAGCTTTTCCATTACAACAAATGCAACGTTCCTACATAGTTGCTTGCAGTGTATGTACATGCGGTGTTGGGAGGAGGGGCCAAGTTTGACACAATTTCACAGACAATTCCTGCATAGTTTACCTTTAAAGATCTGCTAATGTTTCCATTGTGTCTCACCAAAACTCAACTGGTGTTTCCTTAGAGGAGCTGTAAGCGATATCCACAACACATCTTTGATTCAGAGTCTGAGCTGGAGTTGCCTGCACGTGGCTCCAGTGTGGAGGCGTCCATTACTAAAATACTAAATATTTAACTAATCTTTAAATATTTTAAATCCTGCATTGTTTACATCCATGTTTGCAAGCTTTCAGCCTTTCGTTGCTATATTTGCAGGTACATTGCTATGCTGTTGATTAGCAGAGTAGTGAACAACAGGTAGCAGGAACACGTATCATGTTTGTACAATACAACCAAAATGGGGATGTGAAAACATCATTCATAGCACTACTAGACGTCAAAAACTCTGCGGGGAATCTTGATTCTGGACTATGTATACATAGGGTATACGTGTATACACATATAAATACTATAAGTGTTTATACATTCAACAGAAGAATGGGCATAATGTTCAAAACTTTTCTTTGTCATTGGTTTCTCATCTTTCTCATTTTCCTGACTGCACATTTACATTAACTCAGCTTCTGACATGATATAAAACCCATTCACCAGTAAATGCATTCCCCTGCTGATTATTAGCATTGTATATGTATATGACAATGTTAATGCAATATGAAATGATGCTCTTATTTTTAATATTTCAAATGTCATAAGTTCTGGTAGCGTGAAATTGCTGTTTCTATTTCAAAGCAAGTGACAGCAGCAGGTAACTCTTCCATTTTAGGTGGATTTAAAATGGTTAAATGCACTTACATTTACCTCTAATACCAAGCCAACCAAACAAGCACTCCCTATGGTTAATATCACACCATATGGTTTTGCTCACAAGGCGTAAACCTTAAATTCCTCTCATTATCCTGAAGAGTGCATTAATGTCTATCATTGCAGGAAAATCACACTGCATTTTCCCGACGTTTCCGTGCTACTCCCGAGCCCTTTAGCTCAGAGACAGCGGCGCGTGTGCTGCTGACCTTTCTCAAGGAGCTTGAAGGCTTTTTAGACCTTTTCTTGGGAGGTGAAATATAAAGAGGGATCCAGCTGGGTACACCTCCAATGTCATTAGATTGCAGCACACCACAGAACGTCACAGAGCTGCACATGCCAGGCTGTTAATATCTAGCACTTTGAGCTACAGACAACTCGTGGCTGTGTGCCTCCAGAGACTGTGTGCCTAATGAAACCAGCCAAGCAATGAATACAATGTAAGTGTTATCTGTCCAGCGGTGGGACACAGAAGTTGTTACGGACTACCAATACCAATAAAAAGAGTTCTCCAGACCAGCCATGTTATTTACAATCAATGTGCCTCCATGACTCTCAGCATTGATTTGATACTTATAACAGCAATTTGTTTTTTGGCAGGGGTGCATTTCTGAGGTTTCTGAATGTCGACCAACCTCCCCATTTTCAGCAGCAGGGGACTGAGCGGTGTTGTTGACTCTTCAAGCAATTCTAAATTCTGTCTCTGCCCTTAAATTTGTACAGTGTTCTTTCTCAAGGACTAAATAATCAACATAATTATACTCAGTGTAACACTCATTTTGTGGTTGGATGGCGATACAAGAAATAGAACAGATGTTCAGCTTTTGATGGCAGGCATAAAAGATCGTCTCAAGGAGCTCCACTTAAAATCAAACCCCTCCCATACTCCCCTGTGTTCTTTTGCCTGGAAAGGAGGCAGACTGACAGGAATTTTAATTGGTGGACCAAAGAAATGTTCTTGTTGTCAAAACACGGTTACCACCGTTCTATTTTTTGACACTTCAAAATAGAAAAATAGAAAATAATAGGGCATAATTAAATCAACTGTGAAAGTTATGGTTGATAACTTAATGGAGGAATTGAAAGCAGTAAGAGTGAGTGTTCCTTACCCAATGTTAACTGTGTGTTGTACACAATCACCCTTACTCCCGGCTTGAGCTCGAACTCCACCAAATTTTGATTCAACGCACTTACAATTATATCAGATACCTGTTAAACACATAGAACATGGTGTTTTACACATAAAGAGCAGCTGCAGTCACCAATGTCTACATAAAAGCAATCTATGTGATAGGATTTCAACAATTCATGATGCACAGTACAGTTCAATCATAGCGACCCATACCTGCTCTAGCTCCTCCTCACTCTTTTTCTTGACCTCCGTCTGGTTTTTGTGAGGTAACAGGAAGAGCTCAGCAGCTGTCGGAACTCCCGGGAACACTGCGACCAAGAGCTGCTCCTCCGGGAAGTCAGACACCTGTAACAAGGCAGAAAAATGCACCGTGACAGTGATTATGACAAATGGCTTCATCAATTAAAAACATGTGGCTTTGTTCTGTGCAATCGCACGATGACATCAGTTCACTCAGTCAGCTCACGTGCAGTGGGGTTATTTTGTGAGTGTAATGTGTGCGCTGCGTTTGAACCGCATGCACAAGGAGGCACAGAGCTCAGCTCGGCAGGGAGTAGGGAGTGACGGTAATAACTTCCCTCCGAAAGAGACATAGACCCGAGTACACTGTCATAAACAAAAGGGTGCGTTGGATATATGTTGCAGCGAGATGAGTATGCAGCGTGAATGTAGCAGCGGGCTTGAGTTGACTGTCTGAACTGGCTTTCAAGCTCCACTTCATTTGGTGTGTGGTTGCTGTAGTCACTCCCTACTCCCATAAAATTCTTCATATATACATAAGTAAATATCTAATGCATTATCCATCAAAAGTTACTTTTATATCTTAAGAGGGTACCTAATTATGTACTCACACTCTCAGTCCACATATAATTACCTAAGTAGTGGCACTTAAGCTAGAAAAGCAGCAATAGTTCAGGTATAGAAGACTGTTTTCAAGTAGCATAGTTTTCCCCCTCTTTATAAAGTTTTTGATGTCTTACATGCTATGCCTGTGTCACTACGTGGAATTTATATTTCTAAGTATTTTACAGCTGAAGATGGTCTTCTCATAAAGCTAGGCTGACTATGCAGCAGAAAGGTGCAAATACTAGTAAAAAGGTAGAAAACCTACAACTACCAGAAATGCACTGCACCTTACTGGACCAATAAAAGGTCCCGCTGGTGGGTGATGTAATGCAAGCTTGGCTGTTTTTCCACAAGAAACAAAATGGCGGCCAGCTGCCAACAAACAATCTGGACTTGCAGTTCAGTGTTAGGATAAAATTAGCCTGGAAATCCAGACCCAAATCTAGAAAGATTTAGGGTCTGGCTATGAGTAATGCAAACGGCCCAACTTGAGGGGCGGCACCAAGCATGCATTTGAAAATATCACTGCACGCAATTGGATAACACTATGACCAATCAGAACAATACACAGGGTGACGTATCCAGAGCGCTACCAGCGGAGCTAAGTGGTAGATTAGACTCTTGCCGTATCTGGTCAGCAAAACAGCAAAAACGTCCTTCTTGCAAAGGAAAGACGCGAGCGCCGTCTTCTCTTCCTCTTTTAGAGAAAAAGCCAAGAAAAAATAAAATATGATTCTGAAAACATTTTAGGCGACAAATAGGCAACGCAGTTACAGAATACTGGTCGATATTTGATCGGTTTCACCATTTGATCTCAGTTTTTTCCATCCAGTCCATTATTACAATACAGAAAATAGTACGGCAGACTAAAACCCCAAATAAAAAAATCAAGTGCAGCATTTGAAATATTGCAATGTCATTGTTGTTATTTGTTTTTTTGTGTGTTTGAAAGCTGAAATCATACTAAGAGGAAACTGATACAGCTTTCCGACGACAACAAAAATTGTTTTATATGAGTTGCTTCTCAGTTTTTCTTTCTTTTCTTTTTCTTAATCAGTCAGCTCAAAACTTGAAATTGCACTTATTCAACTGTATCAACCCCAAGTTCACATGGCAATGTTTTGCAATCGAGATTTTTGGAGGAGTGCCACCTAGAACAACATGTTACACAATGAGGTGAATACACTTTCAGTAACATGGGAATCTGGTTTAAGAAATATATGATCTACAAAAATCATGATGAACTACCACTTGTCCCACTGGTTATTATTTTATAGAGACTTAGTACGGATGAGTTTGTTGCCCTCTTTTCTTGTTTGTTGGTGCTCCCCAGTTCTTCTGCGCTGTGGGGAATAAGCGGGCTACAACATTTGCTCCTTCCTCCTCGTTGAATTTTTACCAATATGGCAAGACAACACATCCCAGTTTAAAGGTACGGCAACTTCCCTTCACTGTTAAGCACGAGGCACTCACTCTCTCAAGTATCACTCATAGCTGTCCCCACAAAACAAGGGCAGGTAGGAACCAATTAGCTCATAACCAAGGGGACACAGTGACTCCACTTAAACACCGCACATGAAAACACAAATGACAACTTAAGTAATTAAAATAAGCCCAAAATATAACATGTGCAGTAATTATGGTCACAAGTGCATTAGTGTTTTAACCAAAATTGCTGGAAGGCTGGCAGTGAAGTAACTGAACTAACTACTCACAACCAGTGTCGCTTTGTTCTGCTTTATAACAGAAGAGAGGTAGAGATGGAGAGAGATGAAGCGATAGACAGAGAGAAAGGATGAAACACACAGATGGTAACAGAGTGAGAAAAACAAAGAGACCGTGTTGAATGCATAATGACCTTTATGTGTAGTTCACAACTGTAAGCGCCCTACTTTTAACAAGTGTAATTTTTTGGGACTGAACAGAGCTAATGTTTTTCAACTGGATATTCCTGTGATATTAAAATACCTATATGCTATTTACCTTCCATATGTTTTACCGTGTCATATAAATGTCACACTGCTTTTCGCATTGCCATCCCTAAGCAGAACATCTGCATAAAAACAAGGGCGCACTGTAGCTTTCAGACGCTTCATCAAACACTTCATTTCCTGCATTTTGGTGAATGTTTATGCATCAACTCATGGTTAAAATGTCTTTATGTATGTAAAGGAAAACACAAACTTCAGGCGGCAGATAATATTGGAACATAATTCAGAAATGTTCTCAGATATTCTGTAGTTTTCAAATATTTGTTCTCCTGTATCAACTTTTCTCATTTGATGTTATCCCTGCTGAGTCAGCACACATGCAGGCACTCTTCTGTCCTCTCATGTGTCCTTTGTTTGGGAAGTTACCTCTTTAAATGTGCATGTGGTACCTTCACGTCAATGATAGTTTAGTTCATTTCAATTCAGTGAAATTTCTGCTTATGTTAAAAACTTTCTGCATTCAAAACCATCTGCCACATATCTGTGTGCTCTGAGAAGTTGTGAATACAGTCATAATTTAATGAGAAACAAGTCATAATATCTCAAGAAAAACCAGCCCTAGTCTGCTGCGCATTATGTTACTGCTGTGTTGCTACAGTAGTATCCCCTCCAGACTCTGGATGAGATGCTGCATGCGCTGCTCGTCATCGGAGGTGAAGAAGACCATTACAATTCCCAGTCTGCCGTGTGTTAGCCGGCTCGAGACAGCTGTGTCTTTCATAACACTAAATAATCAGTGTGTTTAATTTGATACTGGAACCATAATGTTATGATCACAGAAGGCAAAGCACCTGCAAAACGACAGCCTGGATTGTCTTGTGTTCTAGCCTTGAGCTTTCTGCTCTGACGAAGTGCACTGCGCCGTTTCTGATTCATCCACAAGTTTCTCCGGTAATTATATCACTGCATGAAAAGCAGGCGGACACAAAGCGAACACCAGTAGAAGCTATTTCTCATCCAGTGGGAATGTGAGGGAGTTAACCCATTGCATATCTGATGGAAATTATAGGCTTTTTGATCTAGATGCATACGCAATTAATATCAAATTAGTGGTGAGGAAATTTCAGATAATCAGAAAAGTGGTAGGGACATTTCCCCGCAGTCCCTACGAGAAATTATGCCCATGCATACAAATACATAACTTGTGGAAAATGAAGAGCATCTCCAGCCATGGGAAATGATTCATTTTTTTGCTATGATGGTTCCAGTGGTCGGTCAGTGTTGCTCTGGCACACTCAAGAATTTCAACAACTGCTGGAGAGATTGCCATGAAATTTGGGACAGACATGGTTCCCAGAGGATGAAGCCCAACTACTTTAGGGCACCCCTGACTTTTTGCAACTTTTTGCTTTGCAACAGGGTCCCTGTAATTGCTAAATTCCCCTCAGCACGCCATTTTATTGAGCATTCATCAATAAAAAGCAAATCAACAATAATTACCACGCCTATGCCAAAAAGCTTTAGCAACACATTTAACAGTGTTTAATGAAGGAGAACAGCTGTTTATCCAAATTTTGTGATTTTAAGTGTTCCCCTGTGGGTTGACGCTTGAAAATACACACACAAATCTGAAGAAAAAGACATTTTGGGGATAGATGGTTCTCACAGGACAGCGACATATGGAAAGGTTACAAGAACTGTATGTCAGTGTCCATAAACAAACAACAGACAACAATTTTGTGAAAGTTTTCTGGCTTTATCTCAATTTCCGAGGATGCCAAAAGCTTATTTTTCCTTTGGCAAAGAAAAGGTAAAGCCAAACAAATGTATCTGTTTTTGTCTCCGGAAAAGCATTTTTTCAGCCCTTCCTCTTAACCAGTTTATACAAGCAAGGGAGGCCCGGCCTGGGTGGTGATCACTCTTCATTTTAGAGCCTGTGATGTTTTTATGTTTTCTCAGTGGCCTGGGTGGACACTAGAGTGGGTATAGCCAAAGCACATCAATTATCAAGCACAGAAATCACTATTTGAGTACCAAAGTAGTGGACAAATGATAGCTGTGGGCATGACTTGCTGTGAGAGAAAGGGCGGCAGAGGGGGAGATAAAGTGAATAGGATGACAGAAGAGGCAATAGCCCCTGGAAAAAAAAAAAAAAATCAATACACTTTGACCGTGATTGTTCTCATTGCAATCAGTCATTAGTTTAAAAAGCTGTCTGGCTGCTTTGGAGTGCTTCCTTTTCATGCTCTGCATTACTGCTCATTCAAAAATCAGATTGAGACGGCAAGCAGGAAGAGAGGTGAGACACTCAGCACTCAGCGAGGATGAGGTTACCTGCTGGAGGGAAGCGCGGCTCAATTTGGTTCGATCCAAAGATTCCACAGTGCAATATTTTGCAAGCTCACATGAAGAAATACTATTAAAAGGAGATAAGCTCTCGAGGGCCTCAGCACAGAAGTGAAACTGTACGCATGCATGCTGAAAGATAGTCCACGTCTACTGATACAGGACATATTTTTGCATGAGCAAGTCCGTTTTGCTTCTACATGTTCTGGTTTAAATTTAATACGGATAAAACCCTTGAGAGGAACCAGATGCAATTCTATGTGATACTTAAGCAACACCTCATCTGGATAATAAAGTGTTCGTGCTCAACTTATTGTCAGAACGTCTACAGCCCTGCTAGCAGCTCTGCAAGGAGCTCTCTGAGGCTGTACTTCGGCACAGGGGTGCTTTGAGCTAAATGCTAGTGTTGGCCTGCAAACATTCTTATTGTAGCAGGGTTTACATGTTTAGCAGGTACCATGTTAACCACTGTCATGCTGACATTAGAGAATTAGCATTTCACACAAAGTACAACTGAGACTTGTGAATGTCTTTAGTTTTGTAGGTATTTGGTGATTAACCAAAGTATTGAACAAATTAAATTTTGACCCGATGATGACATTAGATGATGGTTAAGGGGTCATTAAAGCTAATGCAATCCATTCTTTGGAAAAGTATACGCCAGAGATATATCAGTGGTGGACCAACTACCCATCAGAGGGGCTGTCATTGTCATGGGAACCATGCTTGCATGTTTCAAATTTGATTTGTGCCAATCAACCATGGCTGTATGTTAACATCTTCAATTTAATTGGATAATTGGGACCTTTAACCTGCTGTTGGTGCTATGTGAGAGTTGACAGCAAATTAAAAAGGACTTGATGCTTTAAATATCATATCATGGCAAATGTCATGGCAATACATCCAAACATTTTTGAGTCATTTCACTCAATTGTTACAAATTCAGTCGGCAGTTTAAAAGACAGACGGAATAAGTGCCAGATATATATATATATATGTGTATAAAAAAAAGGTACCCACTGTAACATTTTCACTGGCGTCCACACTGCTTTCTATGGTTTATTAACCTGTTTTCCAGCCCATTTGTAATGACAAACATGACACACCAGATGGAAGGAAGAAAACAAAACAGAAAGACATACTTGTCTATTGCAGCTGTGTACATGGCTCTGGTCTACTGGCAATTGGATAAGGATTCTATAGCCTGCTAATAATGGGTTTTCCCATGGTTAAAAACCCACCCGATGCACTGATTTTGGTGGAATAGGGGCGTCAGATTCATCCTTTGGGGATCCACGACTGTCTGCACCAAATTTCAAAACAATTCATCAAATCATTGTGACATATTTCAGTGTGGATCCAAAGTGGTGAATAGTGAGGAATAGTTTTAATTTTTTTTAAGTGTAGCTGTATGGGGTACTTATTCATAGTCAGTGTATTATCTACAGTAAATGTGTATCTGCACACCCCCAGTTTGGAGAGGTGGCATGAGCACTGTCATGGAAGCTAGGCAATGTACTGCTGTAGGTGGGGGGTAGCAGCATATCGTACAGTAACATAAAGTGATACAATCTATAACAGTTTAAGTGTATACTATATTTAGAATATTTTAACCAATTCACCTTTCCCTCAGAAAGCCCACCGGAAAGCTAATAATGGCTTCAGTTCCCCATCTACACTCGCCTCAAAGCCACCAGACTTCATTGACAAAAACAGTAATTATGGCTTGCTGAGCATGAGAGCTGCTGGTCTACCACTGCCTCAATTACTTTGTTAGTTTGTGTTATTATGTGGCTTTGGTGAATTCAAACCAAACCAGTCACACAATAACACAAACTAAATGATCGAGACAGCGGTAGGCCAGCAGCTCCTGTGTTCAGCTATGCTAAATTACCGTTTTTCTCAGTGGAGTCTGGCACTATAACAGCTTCACTTCCCTGTGGGAAAGAGCTGTCTAACAGCAAGGTAAAGTGGTGAAAATACTGTAAATATAGCATATGCTTTTTAGGTGGGACTTTTTTAAGGTGACTACAATACATGTTGTTGCTGACCCTTATCCAGAGCAGTACATCGCTTGGCTTCTGTGTCAGACTCTAGCCTGCAACTCCAAACTGGGGGCATGCCGACTGACATCTACTGTATGTTCTACATTGACTATGGATAAGTACCTCATACAACCCCACTTCAAATGATCCAAACTATCCCTTTAAGCCATGCTGCGAGCATTGCTACAAAGATGTATTACAAATGATAAGCTGACATGATGCCCCCACCATGCATTCTTTACAGTAAAACACCACCTCTGATCTTAAATTATTTAAACCTATACTAGCACTTCCTCTAGCCTAAGTACTCATACAATCCTAGTATTAGTTGCAATCCAGATTGTAAGTGAAAAGTGCAGTTTGGAAACATGGAATTATAAAGCAGCAGCCTGCATTGTAAGAAAAGCACTCAAGGATGCAAGAAAATGACTAAATTGCAGTGCATAAGTTGAAGCAGCTGAAAGGCTTGCATTTTACTGGGATTGTACCTTGTAGAATTTCATGTCACAAGCAAAATGACTGATTGATTTACCATGCATCAGGTAGATGAGAAGGTGTTTTGGTGCCTTTGAGGAAGCAATAAGGAGATGATAGCTTGCATTAACAGTGGAGGCAAAGCTATGGGGGAGTATAAACATTGTAAAGTGCATGAGTTTGAGCTGAGAAACGTTAAGGGAATGTGATAGACGGAGTGGAATGAAATAACCTCCATCACTGAATGTGCATTCAGGACCAGCAGGCACCAAAATGAGCCTAGGTGAAGAGTCATGACTTGATAGATTCAGCAACAGGGCCACACGACACAGCACCTCAGTTAAATGGACCCTGACTTTAATTGTAAGTCGTTCCCTCTCTCATCTCCTATTTTATTGTTGGGGAGTTGTTTACTATGTTGAAAAGCCATCAGTTGTGGACTGGCCTCTGTCTCAAGCAAGAGTTCTCAACCATAATAAAATAGAAGGAAAATAACCCTTCCTGTCACCACTTGGACGATATATCTGTCTGGAAATGAACTGTGTGTCAGCGCCGGTCTCATAAACAGATCTACAGTCCTTTCACATGGGTAGTGGCTGATATCAAACTCCAGCAGGATAATGTGAAAAGATGAAAGCAAACAAAAGTGACACATCAGCCACTATCCACAAGTGTAATGTAATAAAAAAGCACTATGAGACTGTGAGCATTTTCACCCTCTGTTCATTTTAATACTTCACTTTAGTGGAGACTCTTTAAGGATGGTTACGTATTGTAATCCTAGGTCTATGATCACTGGTAGACAGTATTTAGGGTAATGTGTAAACTGTTATCGCTTTACAGTAATGTCTAACATGCAGCCATGGCGCCGATAGAAAATACTGGCATTATACATTTCTGCAAATGTGGATATAGTACATTTGTACGTTTCATATGTATCACATCAGCATTTCAAAAGTGATGTCATCTGAAGGTGACGGTGGATGGCGTGACACCTAGGCATTTGAGACCAACAAACAAAATCTGTTGTTTTTTTAGCAAGTCCTTGCTGCGTCTTTAAGTGACTTTTTAGCCACCGAATGCGGATGTTTTTTAGCGACAAGTTGCTGTGTTTCCACCGAGGACTGTGCCACATAAAGTGGTTCGTTTTTACAGAGACACCGCTGCATGTCCTGCTGGGATGGTGCTGCCAAATGTGGCAACAGCAATACCATTGAGTGCACCTGTGGGGAGGCTCCTTAGCCTGAGCCATGTTGTGCTGACACCAATATGCAACAGGTTAATTGGTCTCTCAAATGATTTGAGAGACCCCTCTTCATGAGTTATCACCACTGCTTTAGTGATTATGTCAAATAAGCTGGAGTAGTCTGATAAAGCCATGGTTTGGTGAGCAAAAGTGAGTATGTGTCTTGCTAAATGCAGTTCATGTGATATTTTACATTTTAAGTCGGTTATCATCTAATGGTGTTAGGAGAGCTAGTCTCACATTTGTACTACGAGGTGTTAGGAAGGCCAACCTCTTTTACATTGCTTTATTTAGGCCTATTGATATAGTTTAATTTTAGGCAGTCATAGCCTACTGCCAGTGCCATCTTAAGTCTCCTGACACTTGTTTTGTGCTGATATGTGGGCATATTTAAAGTTTAACATTACATTAACATCATATTATTGTTAACTTAGAATTATATGGCAGTGCATCACAGATGATGTTGTAGAGTAACACAACAGTAATGTAATGAGTAGTGTAACCAATTACTTTCTACTCACAGCAATATAGTTAAGTATTGCATTATTTATTTATTTAAGTAAAGAGTAATGTGTTTTACATTGCTTTTTCTGAGTAATAATCCCAACACTGCTGGTAGAGCCCTCTAATGTGTATTGTGGCACTGACATTTTACATGTACATGCTTAGCCAACCCAAATCCATTAAGAAAAGACTCCTGCACACTGTCTAACTTGCAAAAATAATTATTTTATGGCTGCTGCAATGTTTCGTTCATCCATCTGATGAAGGTCTAGTCACTGAAACCTTGCAGCAGCGATAAAATCATTATTTTTGCAAGTTAGACAGTGTGCAGGAGTCTTTTCTAGAGGTTTTGTTCTTCTCGTCCCTCTCCTACACACCTGTTTGAAAATAGATGTGTGAAGTATTCCTTCGTTTTGACAACCCAAATGCATCAATTTAAGTACACTGGGGTTCTCCCTAGTAAAGCAGCAATTGTTCTGATCCACTAATCAACACGCTATGTGTGAGGTGACAAACTGACTAAAGTCAGAATCAAGATAATTGTTTTTGATCATTTTGAATCAATTCCCAAATTCAAATGTTTGGTTCATTAACATTTCTCTCCCCAGATAAGCTTTACTGATACAACAGAAAAGAGAGAAGTCTGTGCTGTGAACAGTCAAACAGTCAAGTGTAGGTGATGTAATGGAGGAGAAAAGTAGTTTAACCAGACAGTTATTTTTAGACAATTGACATGACTCACTATATGCAGTGTTAAGGAGCATTATTTCCAAGCTGTTACTGCAGTGCATTGTTCGCCAATACAGGAAGTACTTACTCATACTCCATTTGCACAGCATGAATTAATGGGTAAATAATAAAAATATGTTTTTGGTATTTAATTAGAGGATTGGTTCACAGTTTCTTTAGTCTGCTTTAAAACTGTAGTCAGTAATCGTCCTCACGAACAACTGGTTCGTCTTAGTGTAATCATTTCTCCTTTTCAAACCAGCCCTGAGGAGATCAGTTCTCAAATCAATTTCAGTCTAAGTGATGGGGAACTAAATCGACAGTCCTTTTTCTGCGTAAAAATACATTCCAAAGTTTAAACGAAGATCTTTGTGTCATTGTCACTTCACTGCACCTCAGCAAGGACAGGCTGTCTGGGGAAATCTGTGCTAAAATGACTGTAACATTCAAGAATATATACTTGTCAAATTGTTGAAGCCTCATATTAACATTTTAACATGGAAGGAGGACTGTGGATTTTGGTGCACTATGAAGGAATCTCTTAAGAACCAGTAGGAATAATTCCAGCAGGCAAAACCTGTTTTGATGTTCATATGGGGACATTTCTACTGTTTGCAGACTTTAAAAAAAAAAGGGAACTTATTCTTACAATACTCTAATGCAAAGAGTTACTGGTTAACGAATTCATTCCTCTTCTCCCAATTGGTCATAAAAGGTTTTTTAGAACATGATTTCAATGTCAGAGATGGGAGTCATCAGCCAAAGTTAATATAAGGCTATATATTCCAAAGTTGTTTCCCTGGATGGTGTTTTCTCACCACAAGACGTGGTCCAGGTACAATAACAAAGAGAGGGTGTTGTGTGGAGACTGTAAAATGTGTCCCCAAAATTGTGAGAGATCTCTTTATGGCCAGTACGGAAGATGGAAAAACAGCAACTCATAACTTATGAAATGTGCATATGCAACCCAATCACAAGAACAAAATGTTGGTATTGTACATTTCTGCAAACCCTGGATACATTACATTTGCACGTTATTATGTAGAGGATACATTTAAACTTTTCATATCACCAACACTGTGGTTGTTGTATGGTTAGGTTTAGGCAAAAAGTCCAGTTGGTTATAGTTAGGTAAAGATTATGCTTTGGTTTAAAATAGCCGCTTTTAGGAGCACAATGTCGGCAGGAAAAGCTGTGATTTTTTTGTAAAAAAAACAACCACTTTTCATGCCACTACATTGGCAGAAAATGCAGCAATATTATTCTAAAAAAACAACAGCTTTTCATTGCACTCCTCCTGCTGGCAGTTCACTACAAAACATCCATGTATGTAGCCTACAAAGCCAGTGTAAAAAAACTGACTGGTCGCTACAAAACATCCAAGTTTGAAGCCTGAAAAGCAGCTGGAAAAACACAAAACACCAAAACATCCTGGTACCAGTGCATTGATTGCAATAAGATCCCACGTTAGACAAAACATTTTGGGCACATGCACATAATTTTATCCACACTAAAAGAGTTTAACTGTGACTCGATTAGTTGATTGATTAGTAAAGTACACAAGCCTTTAATGGCTTGCAAATGCATCGATAACCAGGGTGATTCATTTAAAAGAGTGGCATTTACATCCTCAGTCGAGTTCAAACATAAACAAAACCAGTGTGTCTACAGGGCTGCTAACATTGATTCATTCTACTTGTAAATAATTTAGCAGGAACTTGTTACTTCTGGTGTTAGTGGAGCAATATATCTCTGAATTTAAAAAGTAGAAGTACAAACCTACAAGTCTTATTTTACTTTATGCGACATCACAGTCCAGGAAAGGGGAATTCAATCGGCTCGAAAGCATGGACCTGAGTCTGGGTTATCCAGGTTATTCATGAGATCCCCCTCAACCGTTTAAATATTCCTCCAAATGTGCCCACCTGCAGCTCTAATACTAAATATGTTGGTAAGATGGCCAAGAGCGCTGCACAACCAAATGGAGTCCGCTATTCATGAGCTGTGAATGGGGAGATGAGAAGCACTTAACAATGATGGGTGAGCTTCCCACACACACTGAGAGCACTTGCACCCCTCCTACGTTCAAGTGCACTAACACACACGCAGACGCACGCATTAGACACCGTGACAGGTATCGTCACTCAAAGGTCTCTCTCAAGCCCCGTGCTTGAAGTTCTGAGATCATTTTATTGGTCATTTGAAATTAGAGAATCAGTGCTCATGAAGCCATCTTGCCTGAGAAGGAAAGCAAAGGCGTCTTCACACCTGTCTGAAGATAAATCACAAGGTGGCCCAAGGGCGTTCTCTTGCCGCACCAATGAGTACTGGGTAGCAAAGGTAATAGGGGCATAGGAAATAATTGAGAAATAGCAGGGTGGGAAAGACAATAGGAGATAAAAAGACAGAAAGGAAAGGAGTTGAAGGCAGACAGAAGGATGGAAGGAAGAGAGAGGGAGGGACAGAGAAAATGAAAATCACTCACTTGGAGCAGAGCCTTCTTAATTACTCTCCCCACATCCTGTCTCCACTCGGGTATGTCGGGGTTGAACTCGTCCAGATTAGGGGAGAAAGATAAAAGTAGAGATTTGAAGAATTCTGTCGAAGAGAGTCAGGGGAGAATCAGCCATTAATTCACTTGGATCCGGGGGCATTATTCTCAGGGAGCCGTGCCAACTGTCATTTTGCTCAAGTTGAGTTTCAGGTAGTTAACACTTGATGAAAAGAAGAGGGTTTCTCATATCCCCTGCACTTCCCTTTGGCTAAATGTACCAGATGCACTTCTAGATAATTAGAAAATGTCACAGCTTTATACCAACCCATCCACTGGTAATAAATCATTGCATTTTACAGATACTTGCTGCCGGATTACTTCATTTCAAATGAAGACATATTCTTTTGAGGTTCTAACAGTAATGTGATATATTTTCCTCAAGTAGGAGCAATTTCATTTCAAAAACATTTTACACGCGGCAGTCAGAATTTGACAGTATAATAAATGATGTAGTCTGCAAGATTTAACTACTTTCCATGAAACTGCATTTTTAAAACACATTGAAAACTAAAGAGATGCCAGCAGTACAACAGACTCCTTCCCAATACTGACCTTTGACTGCTATGGTCTTGGTATCTTGCAGTATGGTGTTGGATGCAGCCACTTGGACTGTGATGGTGTGCATGCCGTCGGTGGGGAAGGTGTGTGAGATACTCCCATCCAGTGTTATCACGGGCTGCAAGCGCAAAAGGTACAGGTGCTAAATAATGTCACCCTTTTCAAGCATGTGGAGCAAGCTTCATTCACCAGACAGTTACAGAGCTATTTTGCCTTCATCGGGGTGGTGTCTGAGGTAGACTCCGGTTTCCTTGTATTTAGTCCATCCATCAGTGGTGTGATTTACAGATGATCAAAACAGGGATGTGTTTGAGAGTAATATGGAGTTTGGTTAAAGTAGGGGTGTATTAGGGTCACCTGTAAGCCCCTTTTTACTCAAGTATCCCACGAGAGGGCTGCAATTTAGACCCTTAATCATGCCGACTTTGCTTTCTGTGTACAGAAACAAACAATGCAGGCATAACACTGCCTCAGTGTGTGATTTCAGATAGCATGCCAGAGTTCCTGAAGCAAGAGAGGCATGACAGGTGTGACATGTAACACAACAGTGTCTGCCTCTGGTGTGATTTATAACGTATGCGTCGACAGCGCTTTGTAAACAATAACAATGGAATAACATGGCAGCAACAATCATTTACCATCCCTGTTATATGGCGTTTGATCTCGTGTCCTGCTTGGATTGTACAAAGCCTCTGGACCTTACTGTCTCTGCATCTGTGGACATTTTTGGCCACTGTTCTTTTTCTTTGAGTTAGCTGCTAATTGCCTCTAGCTGCTTTTTAAATCTCTTGACGGTGGGTTGCACACATAACGTCAAAACGTCAAACCTGTCCAGTTCCGGTGGGTGGTCCTTTTAAGCAGACATCGATTCGGTGCTGTTACTACCTCCCTTACCGACGAGACAACTCTGTCCCCCAGTTCTGCACTTGTATAGTTTATGACAGAATGGTGTGGCGGAATATTACCACCTTGAACAGGCAGTGTAATAGCAGCTGAAGACTGACTTTAAAATTAGTTAGGGTTATCCAGATTATTGCTAAAGCTGTAGAGTTGGCAGTGTCGGTTTGTCAATCCACCATTTTGGTCCAGACTGAGATATCTCAAAATCTATTCATTGGATATGCCATGAAAATATAGACAGCTGCTTGTGGTGGTGTAAGGTAGTGTAGGGTCAGGGGTAGCAGTAACCCATGGCAGCAGCCACAGTGGCACCTGCTTGCTGTTTTAAAACACCCTTATTGTTGATGATAGGGACGTCAGAAAAATGAGTTTGAAAGAGTGTTGTGATGTTTTTGTCACAGGACTGATTGAAGCAAACTGGATGCAACCTCAGACATCCTGATAAAGGCAAGACAACAGATGTTTGTTGAATACCCACACTGGTTTGTTCTTTGCTGTGTGTATGTTCTAAAAGATAAATGCACTTCAGTAGAACATACTGTCTTCATGTCAAGGTGGTGTTTCACCAGCTGTAATTACTTGCTGGTAATGGTCAGCTTTTACAGTGCATGGACTTCAATTACAACATACAGAAGGAGGCACACACAGGACACACAGAAAGACTGAAATGTGTATAACTGAGACCGGTCCTGGGAGAATTACCTCAGTATTGTTGCCTAGCCACCAGAAGTAAGTCACAGTACGTGAGTGGCTGGGTAAGACCACTGCTGTGATGTTCACCTCCTTGTTCTTTATGACCACGAAGGGAGCGAGAAGCTGGACATGCTCCACTGGACCTAAGAAAGAAACACCGCAGAGGAGCTCATATTATGCCTGGCTTCTTCTAATGAGGCACTCTTGAGAGTGTGCTTTTCATTCAAATTAAAAAAAAGCCGAAAGGCAAGATCACAAATCCTATCAGTAAGTACATCGGGTGTGAAGCTTGTTTCACAGAGAGAAATATTCCAAACACCATCATGTTTACAAGACAGTTTAGTGTGCTGAGGTTTTTTCTCACGGTCCAAAGACCTGCACCTCAGGTTAAATGATAAATAGTCCAAAGGTATGAGTGTGACTGTGCTTGTCTGTGTGATAAACTGCAGACCTGTCCCTCGGTTCTTGCATCTCGTCTAGTGCGCTCTGGAATAGGATTCAGACAATATACCCTGAACAGAATAAGTACATAAGAAAATGTAAAATCTGTCACACTGACATCATTTTCAGTCGACTCTGAAGCCATGATAGCATTCATTAGGATCGAAGAGTTCTCATTTCTTTAAGTTGACTTAATACAACCTGTACGGCTATGTCAATCTCATCCACGCATCTCCCCAGTACCGTCGGCCCTTTTCTATACGTTTTCGTGCTAGTTATCTAACTAACTCTTCAAAAAAAGATGAGGTTGACACACTTATTTCCACCAAAGTTGATTGTTTCTCCAAATAGTTGTTTCTCCATCAGTGGCCACAAAACCAGACATATATGCACATTTCATTATGTTAAATTGATAATTAGCTTTTTGTATCCTTCCATCACTACACTGCAAAGTATGTATATATTGTACACTGTATGTTCACTGGAATATATGAACGAATGAGATCTAATCTTTCTTCAGCAGAACGGGAATTTTTGCTCTTTTTTGACATTTTATATTTTTTACTTTTGCAAGCAGATGACAAATGGAAAACAAATTAAAGATGGCTGTCAGAGAATGTTTTGCAAATTGTACTGAATTCAACTGAATTTTATCTATATTGTCCAGTATCACAAATCACAATTTGCCTCAGTGGGCTTCACAACATAGGAGATGCTCATGGATCTTCAGAGTAGACAAAGAAAAACATTCCCTGAAAAAACTCTTTAACTTGATACATTAGGGTGAAACATTTTGATCCTTTGCTCATTGGTCAGTGAAGGCCCAGTGTGCAGGATTTAGGGGGATGTATTGGCAGAAATGGAATAAAATATAGCATGTATGTTTCTTTAGTCTATATTATCTGTTTCGTAGAGGAAGAGACCTCTGCAGATAATCCAGCTACTGGTACAAAACTCCTGAACGTCTGGATTTTAAGTTATCAGAGAAAAAAAATGAGCGCACATTAGCAGGTGCTGGAATAGTGGCCTGTCTGCCACGAGCCAAACACCATTGGACAAACACTGATTTGTAATGTGAACCCACTTTATTCTGTGTTTTCAGTGGTTTTAATCACCTGGTCTGTTTGTTTTGGAGAGTTGGAGACCTCTGCGGATAATCTGGCTCCCTGTAAAAAACCTCCTGAACAATGAACACTGGAAGAATTCCAACTGGGAGACCACTAGATTCAACCAAATCCCCCTAAATCTTACACACTGATCCTTTAAATTCCATCATTATGTTCACAAAAAAATTCCACTTGGGCAGTGCCATTTCTCTTTGACAGCTTGTTTCCTGTTGCAGTTTAGTAATATATACGTAGACATCACTTTTTGTTGACATGATAGACATTCCAGTCCATTCTGACAATTTTTGCCAACACTTTTGATTTATGGGTCTGCCAAACAACAAACTCACCCTCTGGAACTGATCACTAAAAAGTTGTCTAGTGTAATTTAATTTGACAGACAATCAAATGATTTTCTGATAAGATCTGACAGTATAAAGTGGTGACAGCAAAACATTCTCTTACACTTAAAGGTCCTTGTAGCTCTGAAACTATAGTGAAAAAAGTCTAACACTAAAAATATGTTGACGCCATCATGTATTTTTGACATGATATCTCCTGGATAATGCTGCAAACCTCCCCACTAAGAACCTAATAGGACCCGACAGGGGTCCAGGTTGCTTTACACTAATCTCAGGGATGAAGTTCCCCGCCGCGGACAGATGTAATACACTACTTTCGTGGAAATACTCCAACGAAAGGTTTGTGTAGTGCTGCGGTCTGGGGTGTTCGTCTCGCCAAGGCTTCTGTTAGCTCTCATCCTCTTTAACCAGAACTAATCTTTATCCCCACTTTGAGATGCTCAGTGTGTGTGTGTGTGTGTGTGTGTGTGTGTGTGTGTTTGTGTGTGTGTGAGAGAGAGAGAGAAGGGAAGGAAGTCATTTGGTATTAAATATGCTCCGCCGAGAAATCATTGTAGTAGTTTTTGGCATTTCCCAAGCTAAATTTATTGCCGTCAAAAAATGTATAAATTCAGAATATACTGGCTGACACGTCAGGATGGCAAAAGGTTAAATTAATATGGACTGAACGAATCAATGAAAGAGCAACTAACAAGACAAAAAGAGGATTTAACACACACTGAGAGGAGCTTGTATAAATCCCTTGGAAACTCTAAATGATATTGTGTATCATTTTAAGTTTCTGTTATTGCCATCTGAATAGAGCTGGAGAGCATGACGATCCTATAATTTGTTATGTGTGCTGCTGTGTAAAATCTGCTCCACTTTAAAACAAGCCATTGTTCTAGTGTTGCATCCTCAGATAACTGGCAATTAGTTGCAGTGGCCTTACAGGCTTACTTCTCAGTCTCTGCCCACAGTAAAACCTTGCATAAGCAAGTCTGTTGTGACCTTTCTTCCAAAAGTTGTTTGTGTTTATCACAGCTGCTGTATTACACAATCCTATGTATAGGTCAGCGCAGTTCACCTCAGAAGCGTTTAGCATGGATCTACAGTGTTGCATGTTATATGCATATCGTTGTAGCTTGCGAAAAGAACTCATGAAAAGAACTCAAAGTGGCTTTAAAGGTCCAGTGTGTAGGACTTAGGGGCATATATTGGCAGAAATAATATAATATCCATAACTCCGTTTACAAAAGTGTATATTCACCAGAAAATAAGAACCACTATAATTTTGTTACCTTAATTAGCTGTATATATTTACATGATTAGCAGAGTCCATCTTGCTGTTTCTACAATAGGTCAGAATGGACGAACCAATCACTGGCTCTAGATAGGGCCATTCACATTTTCACAGCATAGTTCTCCTATACTTTCGGCACACAGGAGAAGTTTCAGTTGGATTGCAATCTGCAACTTTACCACTAGGTGCCACTAAATCCTACACACTAGACCTTTATGTTCAATGTTTGTCTCTCTTACGAACCATTGGTGGGAACAACCCACAAGTCCTTTCAGACTACATGCAGTCTACCTTAACCAGTCAGGACCATGGATGTAAAAAGAGAACTGGATACAACTCTGGAGGCTGAGCCCTATTCATTCCTGTGGAAGTTGCTCAGAGGGGCATGAAGCCAAAAAGTTCAACCTCCCCAGTGTAAAATTACCGGGTCTCCGGCATTATGGGGATAAAAATGATTTAAGCAGCTCTGCTAGGCTTTCAGAATGATATCAGACCGTATGTATCAAATGCTGATCGTCAAACGATTCCTACGCAAGGGTTGTGAAGCACAAAATATCAGTGGATTTACAGGCGTCTCTTTACTAATGTAAGTCTATGGGAAAAATCTTTAAGGGCCCTCTGACATCACGTGACAGACCCAGAAGTTGTAGTTAAATGGTTTGGCCATTACAAAAATTGGCTTCAAAGCCTAGTACACTTCCTGGAGGTCTGGTAAGGATGAGCAGCCTCAGCCTGTATGTAGCCTGAGAGGCAATACTTAGGGCAAAGCAGATGGTTCTACACCAGCTACTGCTCATTCAGTTCATTGATATAAGCTCTGGTAAAAACTGACAACGACTCAGACAAATGTATTAACAATCTTGTCAACTCTTCTCTCATCTGACTTTTGTGGAAATTATAAAAGTGAGTGGACAAAAGATAATGTTTCCCCCAAAAAGAACAAATTAATAAATAAAAAATCATCAAAATAAACTTATATTAAAAAGCATTGGAAATCAAAAGTGTTTGCACTTACATGTGACATGCAGGAAGAGTGTTGTGGTGTCGTAACCCAGGGTGTTCTCTGCCAGAGCTGTGACACGGAATATTCCAGCAGACTTGTAGAGGTGTTTGATCCCCTCCTCAGTCCAGCTCAGGTTGGAGTAGGAAACAGCTGTCCCATCGCCAAAATCCAGCTGGATGTTGGTGCGCAAAGAGTCACCCTGAAACACATCACAGCAGGGCCTCATTCAGCTACTGCACGGATAAGCACAATGTACTCACATTCCTTTTTCATATGACACCACCTTCGCCACCACTGAAAAGCCACCCACAGTTATCAGGTGGCTGCTTTGACAGGCGAACGCTGTGATACAGACAGGAAAACATGCAAAAGGCTGTCGGAAATGACAGTGTACTCCATATAATAAAAAACAGTGAGTGGTCTGATGACGCTGAAATGTGCCCAGAAATAAATCAAGCTTCCTGACATATGTGAGTCACAAGCGCATACCCTCATCTCGAGGCTTTTTTTTAGGTCATTCAAAAGACAAAGAATACCACAATAGTCAGATATGACGGTGTGGTCTATGATTTCCTGAAAATGGGTCCAGTCTGAGTCACAAACTCTAGCTCAAACTCTAGGTGAATCTAGGTGCATCTAAAGAGGCTCATGGCAACAACACTCCACGAACTCCAAGAGCTCAAGTCATCTTCCTGTCCTCCAAATTCCCCAAATCCCAACCTGATGAGTATGTGCTGGTACCTCAGAAGTACCCACTATCCACAGTGGGACCTCCTTGGATCCATCTTTTATCAGACCTGTTGAGGTACTGACATGGGACCTCTTGTGGTGCCTGGCACTAAGATGTTTGCAACGGATTCCTTGAGTCCTGTGGGTTACCAACATCTATCATGGATGCTTGATCAAATTGGGATTTGGGAAATTCAGAGGACAGGTTGACACCTTGATCTCTTTTCCTTAACAGTTTTTGTGGTAAGGCATGGTGCATTGTCCTACCAGGGGGTTCACTGCCATTGGGGAGTACTATTGCCATTGAAGGGTGTACTTGATCTGCAATAGTTTTTCAGAAGGTGAAGTGCGTCAAGCGGCATCCGAATAAAATCCAGGACCCAAGGTTTCCCAGCAGAACATTGTATTGTGACAAGATAATCAATGCTATTCACTTCAGTTCAATGACGCTGATTGGAGTATTAAAGAGGGCTTTAAAAATGTACCTCAAGAAATTTGGAAACTTGTGATCGCTAGAATTTTAAAAAATTATCCAATCGTAAGCCTTAATCCTGATTTTATCAACTGCTACCCTCCATATACTTGTCAAGGAGCACTCTAATAAACCATGTTCAAATCGAATCAAAACTTGACCTCAGCAAACCACTTTCCTTGAATTATGCTGATGCCTATTTGTCTTCATCTCGCCTCTCAAACAGCACATACTCCAGAGCTGTGAATTGCTGCCTGGGAGTTGTTCAAATCAAGATCCAATCAACAATTTCCATTTTCTCAAACTGAGCCATGATGAAGTACTCAAAACTAACTTGAGTAAAACATTCAAATAAGACTAAAGAGACAAAGCTTTCGGGGTGTTTGCACAGATTAGAAGCTATTTCAGGAATAGTCACCAACCGCCCACATTCAGTCACCAAAACAAAACTTTCCACACTAACATGTTTCAAGTTAAATTTAAACTCTTATCAAAACTAACCACAACTTTTTGCCTAATAGAAAGTTAAAAAAAAAAAAAATATTTTGAAGTTTGTCACACTACAAAATCAGTCACTGTGGGTTACAATCGTCAGAGCAAAAGTCCCGAAGCTCTTGGTGAGATTGATTAAGAGAGGACAATTAATTTTACCAAATACTATTCACAACTTAGATCTACTGGACCACTGTAACTTGTGCAGGTGAATGTAACAAACAGAAGGACACAACACCAAGGAAAGTAAGGTGAGAGACAAAAATCTGCCCCTTTACGCTAACCTGATAGACTGAAAGACTGATAGACCACTCAGCTGTGACTCAGAATTAGATGGGTGGTGAAATTCACAGCTGAAAAACCACAAATGACAGCCATCGCTGCATCTGTAATTGCATAAAACACACTTCATACCCATCATGTGTACTATCATTCTTCAATACATTACTACTGCATTATCAGTATGTTATCAATGTGTGAATTTAAAAGAAAAAGCCAAGCAAGATCCAAGTATAATAGCAGAATGAAGCCCCGATAGTAAAAGCAATACACACACCTCGAGGCCAGTCCAAGTGCATGCAACATACATACCAACTCAGTTCTGGAGATACATGAAGGGAGGGGGTAAAATAATGGAATACGAAAATGCTGAGGCCAACACTTTTGAGATAAACAACTCGTCAAACCAGTTTCAACCGCTTTGAGGGGGGTTTCCAGGGGTCTTTCAGGGGTCAAGTGACATAGAAGTGATATTGTGATGTATATGAATTAGAAAAAATAAGAGTAGTTCTACACATGATTGGTTAAAAACTTGAGAGAGTGAGCAAGACAAAGAGAGAGTGACCAGTGCCCAAGGCTTTTGGATTCAGTTCTTGGTCAGGACCACCAACTCAAATAGGTTTATTTGGATGTCAACTCCGTAATCAGTCTCACTATATGGGGTAGAAACATGGAGAACTACAAAAGCATCATCAAACAAGCTCCAAACATTCATGACCAGATGCTTACGACACATCCTGGGAACTTACTGGCCTAACACCATCGCAAACTCTGAGCTAGCAGCAAGAGCTCTGGCAAACCACACAACAAGAACAAATTGAAACCCAAGTCAAATGCAGGAAATGGGGCTGGATCGGGCACACCGTCCTCCAACACGAACAGACAGGGAAAAGAAAACCAGGAAGACCAAGAAACAGCTGGAAAAGGTCTGTTGAGGCAGAACTCAAAAGGAAAGGAAGCAGAGAAGATCGCCCAACACGAACCAGCTCGAGGAAGTTCATGAATGACCTATGCCCCACAAAGAGCAAAAGGGTTTAAGACAAAATAAGTCATCTCTGAACAAAGAATAAACCTTCTTGCATTGGACTTCTGATCGGCCACCACAGACAGTTTTTTGGTTCTAGGGCAACAAATTATCCACAACAAGCTCTGACAGCAATTTAATAATAACTTTAACAAATATATCACGCCTGTTGTCTACGTTTTGCATCTTGGGATATTTAAAGTGTCAAGTGATTGCATACTGCAATATTTTAATGGAAATATACAGTATACACACTATTGGTTTCATACTAAGGTTTAAGACAGACTAAAATATCTCACGTACTGTTTCAGCATACTAAAAGCACGCTCATATGGAATACTCAATGCAGCCAATGTCTTAGAAGTACACTGCATATAGTCTACAACTCCATACATGGTTAACACAACATTAACCTTGGTAACACTTGTAACATGTAAGAAGTGAATAAATGCACTATTCTACTGGGTCAGTATGATTTTACTTCATTTAAATGACGGACTGGCACTTACTTGCTATTTGCAAATGTATGTTCATTTTCATCAAAGTTTATAGTTGCACTATATAATTATGGCATTTACATATAATTACATAGTTAGGTAATTATAGTTGCTCTTTCAATTTCAGACTGAGGGTACTTACGTCTCCGATAGGCTGGATTCATTTTTCTTTTTTCCCTGACTCGTTTAGCCAAGAACAATCTGCTTCATAAAACAGCCATTGATGGTCTTTGTTTTGCAAATTTAGCAAATACTAATTTGCAAAACAAACGGTTTGGTAAACATGAATAAATTGCTGTTTTCTTAATACTTAATATCATTAATGGTAAGATTAGGAGTGTACATATACAGTGTATAAATGTGTGCGTCACATGTGCATCTGTGCATATGCACCCCACCATGTTTGACTTTGCATGGTGTGTGCGAGTCTTCATCTGCCTGCCCGGATTCCTCTGGGAATTACATCTGGCACTATCTGAGGATCAGCACACAGCGTGAGTGTTGGTGGCTCCAGCTGCCACAGCAACCGAATCTGTGCGCTTCCCCTCAGGCCTGCGAAGGCAAACTCCCAGCCTCCCCTTGGCACAATGTAGCGCAATGCTACTGGGATCTACATTTGTAACAAGGCATTTGCATGCCAGCTTGGCCAAAACGCACACAGAAACAAAGCAAATACAGCCATTGTTCGTTTTCTCTTTCCTGCTCTTTTGCTCTTTCCATCCCTCGCTACCTGAGTCCCTTCTTTGTGTGCCTCCGAGTGTGAAATCACAGGAGATTTGGTTGATGCTTTTGGGTATATTTCACGTCACCTTGCCTGGAAAATGATATCTGTGATAAGTGGCTGGAGAGAATGGAGAACAGCTAAGAACAGGGCCTGACAGTGTGGGCATTGTTTAGAGCTGTAATGAGCTGGCACGCTAAAAAGACTCGGACTTGGTGGCGCCAATGTCACTCAGCTCTTCCCTGTGTCTGCTATCCATTCTGTGTTCACGCTTGCTCTCTATATCAGCCACAATGGGATTCACTTATCTGCATGAGACCGATGCTGACCCGCCTCTCTAAATGTCACTCTTTGTGTGCGTGTGTCTCCCAGGCCCGAGCAGATCCAAACACACGATGGCTGGAGCCTCGAGGCTGGGACTCGGTGTTGGTTCGCAATGAAAGCACTGTTGTACAGGTTGACAGGGGCTTGGCTACACGGGGCCAGCGATTGTTCAGGTGCGTGTCAAACCTGAAACTGCAGTGTCGGCTTGATGGGTGACAACAAAAGACACCACAGCTGTGAGTAATTCTGGAAAGTTTGGAGTATTTCCACAGTGGACAGAGCAGTGTGAGGTTCATCTGCAGTGAGGGTTAATGTATGGCATGTAATACTTTATCAACTGTAAGATTAGAAACAAGGTGCTATTTTCCTAACATCATAAGAAGTACCACAAGTGAAAAAAGAAAACTTGTAACGATATCTGTGAAATAGAATAAAATTACTTTGGCTAAAATGTCTTTATTTAAACTTGCATGAACTCATATTTTTGATGTTAACAATAAATGAAACTACGTCATGTACTGTGAATGGTGTCACATGCACACCATAATGAATTATCACCAAACCCTGGAGTCAACTCTGAGGAGCCTTTGAGCCTATTGTGATCATTATTTTGGTTTTTGTGCCCTCAAGAGAAAAATAAGTTAATGCTTTATGGTTTGGTTTCCTGTGTTAATTTCAATATTCAAAACAACATGCTATACTATGACATTTTTATGATTTTTGAAACGACATGCTATACTATGACATTTTTAGGATTTTTGAAACGACATGCTATACTATGACATTTTTATCATTTTTGGAACAACATGCTATACTATGACATTTTTTCCATTTTTGAAACGACATGCTATACTATGACATTTTTATCATTTTTGAAACGACATACTATACTATGACATTTTTTCCATTTTTGAAACGACATGCTATACTTTGACATTTTTTCCATTTTTGAAACGACATGCTATACTATGACATTTTTATCATTCTCGAAACAACATGCTATAATATGACATTTTTATCATTTTTTAAATTATATGCTATACTATGACATTTTCGTAATTTTTGGAACGACATGCTATACTATGACATTTTTATGCTTTTTGAAACAACATACTACACTATGACATTTTTATGATTTTTGAAACAACATACTATACTATGACATTTTTTCCATTTTTGAAACGACATGCTATACTTTGACATTTTTTCCATTTTTGAAACGACATGCTATACTATGACATTTTTATCATTCTCGAAACAACATGCTATAATATGACATTTTTATCATTTTTTAAATTATATGCTATACTATGACATTTTCGTAATTTTTGGAACGACATGCTATACTATGACATTTTTATGCTTTTTGAAACAACATACTACACTATGACATTTTTATGATTTTTGAAACAACATACTACACTATGGCATTTTTATCATTTTTGAAACGACATGCTATACTATGACATTTTTTATGCTTTTTGAAACGACATTCTATACTATGACATTTTTATGATTTTTGGAACGACATGCTATACTATGACATTTTTTCCATTTTTGAAACGACATGCTATACTATGACATTTTTTCCATTTTTGAAACATGCTATACTATGACATTTTTATCAGCTATACTATGACATTTTTTCCATTTTTGAAACGACATGCTATACTATGACATTTTTATGCTTTTTGAAACAACATACTACACTATGGCATTTTTATAATTTTTGAAACGACATACTATACTATGACATTTTTTATGCTTTTTGAAACGACATGCTATACTATGACATTTTTATGCATTTTGAAACGACATGCTATACTATGACATTTTTATGATTTTTGAAACGAAATGCTATACTATGACATTTTTTCCATTTTTGAAACGACATGCTATACTATGACATTTTTATGATTTTTGGAACGACATGCTATACTATGACATTTTTTCCATTTTTGAAACGACATGCTATACTATGACATTTTTATGCTTTTTGAAACAACATACTACACTATGGCATTTTTATAATTTTTGAAACGACATACTATACTATGACATTTTTTATGCTTTTTGAAACGACATGCTATACTATGACATTTTTATGCTTTTTGAAACGACATGCTATACTATGACATTTTTTCCATTTTTGAAACGAAATGCTATACTATGACATTTTTTCCATTTTTGAAACGACATGCTATACTATGACATTTTTATCATTTTTGGAACGACATGCTATACTATAACATTTTTATCATTTTTGGAACGACATGCTATACTATGACATTTTTTCCATTTTTGAAACGACATGCTATACAATGACATTTTTATGATTTTTGAAACGACATGCTATACTATGACATTTTTTCCATTTTTGAAACATGCTATACTATGACATTTTTATCATTTTTGGAACGACATGCTATACTATAACATTTTTATCATTTTTGGAACGACATGCTATACTATGACATTTTTTCCATTTTTGAAACGACATGCTATACAATGACATTTTTATGATTTTTGAAACGACATGCTATACTATGACATTTTTTCCATTTTTGAAACATGCTATACTATGACATTTTTATCAGCTATACTATGACATTTTTTCCATTTTTGAAACGACATGCTATACTATGACATTTTTATGCTTTTTGAAACAACATACTACACTATGGCATTTTTATAATTTTTGAAACGACATGCTATACTATGACATTTTTTATGCTTTTTGAAACGACATGCTATACTATGACATTTTTATGCATTTTGAAACGACATGCTATACTATGACATTTTTATGATTTTTGAAACGAAATGCTATACTATGACATTTTTTCCATTTTTGAAACGACATGCTATACTATGACATTTTTATGATTTTTGGAACGACATGCTATACTATGACATTTTTTCCATTTTTGAAACGACATGCTATACTATGACATTTTTATGCTTTTTGAAACAACATACTACACTATGGCATTTTTATAATTTTTGAAACGACATACTATACTATGACATTTTTTATGCTTTTTGAAACGACATGCTATACTATGACATTTTTATGCTTTTTGAAACAACATGCTATACTATGACATTTTTTCCATTTTTGAAACGAAATGCTATACTATGACATTTTTTCCATTTTTGAAACGACATGCTATACTATGACATTTTTATCATTTTTGGAACGACATGCTATACTATAACATTTTTATCATTTTTGGAACGACATGCTATACTATGACATTTTTTCCATTTTTGAAACGACATGCTATACAATGACATTTTTATGATTTTTGAAACGACATGCTATACTATGACATTTTTTCCATTTTTGAAACATGCTATACTATGACATTTTTATCATTTTTGAAACGACATGCTATACTATGACATTTTTTCCATTTTTGAAACGACATGCTATACAATGACATTTTTATGATTTTTGAAACGACATACTATACTATGACATTTTTATCAGCTATACTATGACATTTTTTCCATTTTTGAAACGAAATGCTATACTATGACATTTTTATGATTTTTGAAATGACATACTATACTATGACATTTTTATCATTTTTGAAACGACATGCTATACTATGACATTTTTTCTATTTTTGAAACGACATGCTATACAATGACATTTTTATCATTTTTGAAACGACATGCTATACTATGACATTTTTATCATTTTTGGAACAACATGCTATACTATGACATTTTTTCCATTTTTGAAACGACATACTATACTATGACATTTTTATCATTTTTGAAACGACATGCTATACTATGACAATTTTTCCATTTTTGAAACGACATGCTATACTATGACATTTTTATCATTTTTGAAACGACATGCTATACTATGACATTTTTATCATTTTTGGAACAACATGCTATACTATGACATTTTTTCCATTTTTGAAACGACATGCTATACTATGACATTTTTATCATTTTTGAAACTACATGCTATACTATGACATTTTTATCATTTTTGAAACTACATGCTATACTATGACATTTTTATGCTTTTTGAAACGACATGCTATACTATGACATTTTTTCCATTTTTGAAATGAAATGCTATACTATGACGTTTTTTTCCATTTTTGAAACATGCTATACTATGACATTTTTATCAGCTATACTATGACATTTTTTCCATTTTTGAAACGACATGCTATACTGTGACATTATTATGATTTCCGAAACGACATGCTATACTATGCCATTTTTATAAATTTTAAAACGGCATGCTATACTATGACATTTTTATCAATTTTGAAACGACATGCTATACTATGACATTTTTATGATTTTTGAAACGACATGCTATACTATGACATTTTTATCATTTTTGAAACGACATGCTATACTATGACATTTTTATGATTTTTGAAACGACATACTATACTACGACATTTTTATCATTTTTGAAACGACATGCTATACTATGACATTTTCATAATTTTTGAAACGACATGCTATACTATGACATTTTCATAATTTTTGAAACGACATGCTATACTATGACATTTTTATGATTTTGGAACGACATACTATACTATGACATTTTTATGATTTTGGAACGACATGCTATACTATGACATTTTTATGCTTTTTGAAACGACATACTATACTATGACATTTTTATGCTTTTTTAAACGACATATACTATGACATTTTTATCATTTTTGAAACGACATGCTATACTATGACATTTTTATGCTTTTTGAAACGACATACTATACTATGACATTTTTATGCTTTTTGAAACGACATACTATACTATGACATTTTTATCATTTTTGAAACGACATGCTATACTCTGACATTTTTATGCTTTTTGAAACGACATATTATACTATGACATTTTTATGCTTTTTGAAACGACATACTATACCATGACATTTTTATGCTTTTTCGGACGACAAACTATATATAACATTTTCATGATTTTTGAAACGACATATTATACCATGACATTTTTATGCTTTTTCGGACGACAAACTATATATAACATTTTCATGATTTTTGAAACGACATACTATACCATGATATTTTTTATCATTTTTGAAACGACATACTATACTATGACATTTTTATGCTTTTTGAAACGACATACTATATACAATATTTTTATGCTTTTTGAAACGACATACTATACTATGACATTTTTATGCTTTTTGAAACGACATACTATGCTATGACATTTTTATGCTTTTTGAAACGACATACTATACTATGACATTTTTATGCTTTTTGAAACGACATACTATACTATGACATTTTTATGCTTTTTGAAACGACATGCTATGCTATGACATTTTTATGCTTTTTGAAACGACATACTATACTATGACATTTTTATGCTTTTTGAAACGACATACTATACTATGACATTTTTATGCTTTTTGAAACGACATACTATGCTATGACATTTTTATGCTTTTTGAAACGACATACTATACTATGACATTTTTATGCTTTTTGAAACGACATACTATACTATGACATTTTTATGCTTTTTGAAACGACATACTATGCTATGAAATTTTTATGCTTTTTGAAACGACATGCTATACTATGACATTTTTATCAGCTATACTATGACATTTTTTCCATTTTTAAAACGGCATGCTATACTATGACATTTTTATCAATTTTGAAATGACATGCTATACTATAACATTTTTATGATTTTTGAAACGACATGCTATACTATGACATTTTTATCATTTTTGAAACGACATGCTATACTATGACATTTTTATGATTTTTGAAACGACATACTATACTACGACATTTTTATCATTTTTGAAACGACATGCTATACTATGACATTTTCATAATTTTTGAAACGACATGCTATACTATGACATTTTTATGATTTTGGAACGACATACTATACTATGACATTTTTATGATTTTTGAAACGACATGCTATACTATGACATTTTCATAATTTTTGAAACGACATGCTATACTATGACATTTTCATAATTTTTGAAACGACATGCTATACTATGACATTTTTATGATTTTGGAACGACATACTATACTATGACATTTTTATGATTTTGGAACGACATGCTATACTATGACATTTTTATGCTTTTTGAAACGACATACTATACTATGACATTTTTATGCTTTTTGAAACGACATACTATACTATGACATTTTTATCATTTTTGAAACGACATGCTATACTCTGACATTTTTATGCTTTTTGAAACGACATATTATACTATGACATTTTTATGCTTTTTGAAACGACATACTATACCATGACATTTTTATGCTTTTTCGGACGACAAACTATATATAACATTTTCATGATTTTTGAAACGACATACTATACCATGATATTTTTTATCATTTTTGAAACGACATACTATACTATGACATTTTTATGCTTTTTGAAACGACATACTATATACAATATTTTTATGCTTTTTGAAACGACATACTTTACTATGACATTTTTATGCTTTTTGAAACGACATACTATACCATGACATTTTTATGCTTTTTCGGACGACAAACTATATATAACATTTTCATGATTTTTGAAACGACATACTATACCATGATATTTTTTATCATTTTTGAAACGACATACTATACTATGACATTTTTATGCTTTTTGAAACGACATACTATATACAATATTTTTATGCTTTTTGAAATGACATACTTTACTATGACATTTTTATGCTTTTTGAAACGACATACTATGCTATGACATTTTTATGCTTTTTGAAACGACATACTATACTATGACATTTTTATGCTTTTTGAAACGACATACTATGCTATGACAATTTTATCATTTTTGAAACGACATACTATACTATGAAATTTTTATGCTTTTTGAAACGACATGCTATACTATGAAATTTTTATGCTTTTTGAAACGACATACTATGCTATGACATTTTTATCATTTTTGAAACGACATACTATGCTATGACATTTTTATCATTTTTGAAACGACATACTATACTATGAAATTTTTATGCTTTTTGAAACGACATACTATACTATGAAATTTTTATGCTTTTTGAAACGACATGCTATACTATGAAATTTTTATGGTTTTTTGAAACGACATACTATACTATGACATTTTTATGCTTTTTGAAACGACATACTATGCTATGACATTTTTATCATTTTTGAAACGACATACTATACTATGAAATTTTTATGCTTTTTGAAACGACATACTATACTATGAAATTTATATGCTTTTTGAAACGACATTCTATACTATGACATTTTTATGATTTTTGAAACGACATACTATACTACAACATTTTTATCACTTTTGAAACGACATACTATACTATGACATTTTTATGATTTTGAAACGACATGCTATACTATGACATTGTTATGATGTTTGAAACAACATATTATACTACAACATTTTTATCATTTTTGAAACGACATGTATACTATGACATTTTTATGATTTCTAAAAGAACATACTATACTATGACATTTTTAGCATTTTTGAAACGACATGCTATACTATGACATTTTTATGATTTCTAAAAGAACATACTATACTATGACATTTTTATCATTCTCGAAACAACATGCTATAATATGACATTTTTATCATTTTTGAAACTACATGCTATACTATGACATTTTTATCATTTTTGAAACAACATGATATACTATGACATTTTTATGATTTTTGGAATGGCATGCTATACTAGGACATTTTTATCATTTTTGAAACAACATGCTATGCTATGACATTTTTATGACTTTTGAAACCACATATTATACTATGATATTTTTATCACTGTTACGCCCGTTGACATAATTTATATAAGTTGTTGTTTCCGTGCATGTTTTCTCTCTCTTTGTGTTCTATTTTGTGTATATAAATAGGTGTGTGCCACAGGCCGGCGGTGATTGGCGGATCAGATAGGTCTTCGTTCGTGATTGGCTGCAGCCGAGAACGTTTGGTTTTTAAAGTGCCAAGATGGCGGTTGCCGGCGAGCGAGCAGGCATACCTCACCTTCCTCCTCTCCCAACCGGCCACACGTTGTAGTATTGTCGTATTGTTGTGAACCATCATTTTGTATAGATTGTTGAATAGCAGGGGTGGACTGCCAGTTGTGTTACTAACCCTTTTTCTCCTGTTTATTTAGTTCGAGAGATAAGATCTTTGTCATTTGTTTCTTATTATTTGGTTAGGTGATTTATCTATACCCTTGACAGTATTGTTTTGTTTGTTATTTTGGCCTTGGTCCATCCTGATGTTATTATTTTACTCACTTCTGTTATTCAATTATTGTAATAAATCCACATTATTTGATCGTACCACACTTTTGTGTAATTGTGGCTACTTGGGACTTGGAGAAGATGGGGCCTTTCATGTTGTGTCTCAGACACCCCTAGACTGGGCATAACAGTCATTTTTAAAACGACATACTATACTACGACATTTTTATCATTTTTGAAACGACATTCAATACTACGACATTTTTATCATTTTTAAAACGACATACTATACTATGACATTTTTATCATTTTTGGAACAACATGCTATAAGATGACATTTTTATCATTTTTGGAACAACATGCTATACTATGACATTTTTATCATTTTTGAAACGACATGCTATACGATGACATTTTTATCATTTTTGAAACAACATGCTATACGATGACATTTTTATCATTTTTGAAACGACATGCTATACTATGACATTTTTATGCTTTTTGAAACGACATACTATACTATGACATTTTTATGCTTTTTGAAACGACATGCTATACTATGACATTTTTATGCTTTTTGAAACGACATGCTATACTATGACATTTTTATGCTTTTTGAAACGACATACTATACTATGACATTTTTATGCTTTTTGAAACGACATGCTATACTATGACATTTTTATGCTTTTTGAAACGACATACTATACTATGACATTTTTATCATTTTTGAAACGACATGCTATACTATGACATTTTTTCCATTTTTGAAATGAAATGCTATACTATGACATTTTTTCCATTTTTGAAACATGCTATACTATGACATTTTTATCAGCTATACTATGACATTTTTTTCCATTTTTGAAACGACATGCTATACTGTGACATTATTATGATTTTTGAAACGACATGCTATACTATGCCATTTTTATAAATTTTAAAACGACATGCTATACTATGACATTTTTATCATTTTTGAAATGACATTTTGATGAATTTTGGAATGACATACTATGCTATCACATTTTTATCATTTTTGAAACGACATACTATACTGTGACATTTTAATCATTTTTGAAATGACATTTTTATGAATTTTGGAATGACATGCTATGTATACTATGACATTTTTATGACTTTTGTAACAAGATATACTATGATATTTTTATCACTGTTATGCCCGTTGACATAATTTATATAAGTTGTTGTTTCCGTGCATGTTTTCTCTCTCTCTGTGTTCTATTTTGTGTATATAAATAGGTGTGTGCCACAGCCCGGCGATGATTAGAGGATCAGATAGGTCTTCGTTCGTGATTGGCTGCAGCCGAGAGCGTTTGGCTTTTAAAGTGCCAACATGGCGGTTGCCGGCGAGCGAGCAGGCATACCTCACCTTCCTCCTCTCCCAACCGGCCACACGTTGTAGTATTGTCGTATTGTTGTGAACCATCATTTTGTATAGATTGTTGAATAGCAGGGGTGGACTGCCAGTTGTGTTACTAACCCTTTTTCTCCTGTTTATTTAGTTAGAGAGATAAGATCTTTGTCATTTGTTTCTTATTATTTGGTTAGGTGATTTATCTATACCCTTGACAGTATTGTTTTGTTTGTTATTTTGGCCTTGGTCCACCCTGATGTTATTATTTTACTCACTTCTGTTATTCAATTATTGTAATAAATCCACATTATTTGATCGTACCACACCTTTGTGTCATTGTGGCTACTTGGGACTTGGGGAAGATGGGGCCTTTCATGTTGTGTCTCAGACACCCCTAGACTGGGCATAACAGTCATTTTTAAAACGACATACTATACTATGACATTTTTATCATTTTTGAAACGACATATACTATGACATTTTTATCATATTTGAAACGACATGCTATACTATGACATTTTTATGCTTTTTGAAACGACATACTATACTATGACATTTTTATGCTTTTTGAAACGACATACTATACTATGACATTTTTATCATTTTTGAAACGACATGCTATACTATGACATTTTTATGCTTTTTGAAACGGCATACTATACTATGACATTTTTATCATTTTTGAAACGACATATTATACTATGACATTTTTATGCTTTTTGAAACGACATATTATACTATGACATTTTTATGCTTTTTGAAACGACATACTATACCGTGACATTTTTATGCTTTTTCGGACGACAAACTATACTATAACATTTTCATGATTTTTGAAACGACATACTATACTATGAAATTTTTATGCTTTTTGAAACGACATACTATACTATGACATTTTGATGCTTTTTGAAACGACATACTATGCTATGACATTTTTATCATTTTTGAAACGACATACTATACTATGACATTTTTATGCTTTTTGAAACGACATACTATACTATGACATTTTTATGCTTTTTGAAACGACATACTATACTACGACATTTTTATGCTTTTTGAAACGACATACTATACTATGACATTTTTATGCTTTTTGAAACGACATACTATACTATGACATTTTTATGCTTTTTGAAACGACATACTATACTATGACATTTTTATGCTTTTTGAAACGACATACTATACTACGACATTTTTATCATTTTTGAAACGACAAACTATACTACGACATTTTTTATGATTTTTTGGACGACATACTATATACTGTGACATAATTATGATTTTTTAAAACGACATGCTATACTATGACATTTTTTGTCATTCTTGGAACGACATGCTATACTACGACATTTTTATAATTTTTGAAAAGACATACTATACTGTGACATTTTCATCATTTTTGAAACGACATACTATACTACGACATTTTTATGATTTTTAAAAGAACATACTATACTGTGACATTTTTATCATTTTTGGAACGACATGCTATACTATGACATTTTTATGATTTTTCAGACGACATACTATACTATAACATTTTCATGATTTTTGAAACGACATGCTATACTATGATATTTTTATGACTTTTGAAACGACATGCTATACTATGACATTTTTTATCATTTTTGGAACGACATGCTTTACTATGACATTTTTATTATTTCTAAAACGAGATACTATACTATGACATTTTTATCATTGTTGAAACGACATACCATACCACGACATTTTTATGATTTTTCGGACGACATACTATACTACTATATATTCATGATTTTTGAAACGACATGCTATACTATGATATTTTTTATGACTTTTGGAATGACATACTATGCTATCACATTTTTATCATTTTTGAAACGACATACTATACTACGACATTTTTATGATTTTTGAAATGACATTTTTATGAATTTTGGAATGACATGCTATGTATACTATGACATTTTTATGACTTTTGTAACAAGATATTATACTATGATATTTTTATCACTGTTATGCCCGTTGACATAATTTATATAAGTTTTTGTTTCTGTGCATGTTTTCTCTCTGTGTGTTCTATTTTGTGTATATAAATAGGTGTGTGCCACAGCCCGGCGATGATTGGAGGATCAGATAGGTCTTCGTTCGTGATTGGCTGCAGCCGAGAGCGTTTGGCTTTTAAAGTGCCAACATGGCGGTTGCCGGCGAGCGAGCAGGCATACCTCACCTTCCTCCTCTCCCAACCGGCCACACGTTGTAGTATTGTCGTATTGTTGTGAACCATCATTTTGTATAGATTGTTGAATAGCAGGGGTGGACTGCCAGTTGTGTTACTAACCCTTTTTCTCCTGTTTATTTAGTTCGAGAGATAAGATCTTTGTCATTTGTTTCTTATTATTTGGTTAGGTGATTTATCTATACCCTTGACAGTATTGTTTTGTTTGTTATTTTGGCCTTGGTCCACCCTGATGTTATTATTTTACTCACTTCTGTTATTCAATTATTGTAATAAATCCACATTATTTGATCGTACCACACCTTTGTGTCATTGTGGCTACTTGGGACTTGGGGAAGATGGGGCCTTTCATGTTGTGTCTCAGACACCCCTAGACTGGGCATAACAGTCATTTTTAAAACGACATACTATACTATGACATTTTTATCATTTTTGAAACGACATATACTATGACATTTTTATGCTGTTTGAAACGACATACTATACTATGACATTTTTATGCTTTTTGAAACGACATACTATACTATGACATTTTTATCATTTTTGAAACGACATGCTATACTATGACATTTTTATGCTTTTTGAAACGACATACTATACTATGACATTTTTATGCTTTTTGAAACGACATATTATACTATGACATTTTTATCATTTTTGAAACGACATACTATACCGTGACATTTTTATGCTTTTTCGGACGACAAACTATACTATAACATTTTCATGATTTTTGAAACGACATACTATACTATGAAATTTTTATGCTTTTTGAAACGACATACTATACTATGAAATTTTTATGCTTTTTGAAACGACATACTATACTATGACATTTTGATGCTTTTTGAAACGACATACTATGCTATGACATTTTTATCATTTTTGAAACGACATACTATACTATGACATTTTTATGCTTTTTGAAACGACATACTATACTATGACATTTTTATGCTTTTTGAAACGACATACTATACTATGACATTTTTATGCTTTTTGAAACGACATACTATACTACGACATTTTTATCATTTTTGAAATGACATACTATTCTGTGACATTTTTATCATTTTTGAAACGACATACTATACTACGACATTTTTATCATTTTTGAAACGACAAACTATACAACGACATTTTTATGATTTTTCGGACGACATGCTATATACTGTGACATAATTATGATTTTTGAAACGACATGCTATACTACGACATTTTTATCATTTTTGAAAAGACATACTATACTGTGACATTTTCATCATTTTTGAAACGACATACTATACTACGACATTTTTATGATTTTTAAAAGAACATACTATACTGTGACATTTTTATCATTTTTGAAACGACATACTATACTACGACATTTTTATGATTTTTCGGACGATATACTATACTATGATATTTTTATGACTTTTGAAACGACATGCTATACTATGACATTTTTTTATCATTTTTGGAACGACATGCTATACTACGACATTTTTATGATTTCTAAAACGAGATACTATACTATGACATTTTTATGATTTTTGAAACAACATGTTATGCTATGACATTTTTATCATTTTTGAAACAACATATTATCAATCAATCAACCAATCAATCAAACAGTTTTATTTATAAAGCCCAATATCACAAATCACAATTTTCCTCATAGGGCTTTACAGCATACAACATCTCTCTGTCCTTAGGACCCTCACAGCGGATAAGGAAAAACTCCCCCAAAAAACCCTTTAACGGGGGAAAGAAACGGTAGAAACCCCAGGAAGAGCAACTGAGGAGGGATCCCTCTTCCAGGACGGACAGATGTGCAATAGATGTTGTACAGAATAGATCAACATAATAAATTAACAGTAATCTGTATGACAGAATGAGACAGAGAGAGAGAGAGAGATGCAGGACAGACGGTAATGGCAGTAGCTTACAACAACATTAACGGAAGCAATAATATTATAATTATAATTCTGGCTATTGTGGTACAATATGTTGAAAGTATATATTAATATCTGATAGTATTCATATGTGACAATAATCATATGTGTATAATAACAGTAGAAGTATGACTAATGATAACAACAGCAGCAGGAGGCATCTGGCAGGACCACAGCAGCAGCACAACCACACACATCACACAATCCAGGCACCGCTGCAATATGAGTTTACCTGAGAGACAGTGGAGCACAAAGGCTCCGGAGAAGAAGATGAGTTAGTGACAGTACGGGCGAGTTAGCAAGATGCAGTAACAGGACATGAGAGAAAGCGCAAGAAGGAGAGAAGGTGCCCGGTGTATTATCGGGGGTCCTCCGGCAGACTAGGCCTAAGTCAGCCTAACTAGGGGCTGGTACAAGGCAAGCCTGAGCCAGCCCTAACTATAAGCTTGATCAAGGAGGAAAGTCTTAAGTCTAGTCTTAAATGTGGAGACGGTGTCTGCCTCCCGGACCGTAACAGGGAGATGATTCCACAGGAGAGGAGCCTGATAGCTGAAGGCTCTGGCTCCTGATCTACTTTTGGAGACTTTAGGGACCACGAGTAACCCTGCATTCTCAGAGCAGAGAGTTCTGGTGGGATAATAAAGCACTATGAGCTCTCTAAGATATGACGGAGCTTGACCATTTAGAGCTTTATGAGTTAACAGTAGGATTTTAAATTCAATTCTGGATTTTACAGGGAGCCAGTGCAGAGAAGCTAAAACAGGAGAAATATGATCTTGTTTCTTAGTTCCTGTTAGTACACGTGCCACTGCATTATGAATTAGCTGGAGAGTGTTTCAGGACTTACTAGAGCTACCTGATAATTGAGAGTTACAGTAATCCAGCCTTGAGGTAACAAAAGCATTGACCAATTTTTTTTGCATCTTTTCGGGTCAGGATAGGCCTAATTTTCCCAATATTATGCAGATGAAAAAAATGCAGTCCGTGAGGTTTGTTTTAAATGAGAATGAAAAGACAAATCTGGATCAAATGTTACTCTGAGGTTTCTTACGGCAGAGCTAGAGGCCAGAGCAATGCCATCTAGAGAAACGATGTCATCAGATAAAGCGTTTCTGAGTTGTTTGGGGCCAAGAACAATAACTTCAGTTTTGTCTGAATTTAACATCAGGAAATTGGTGCTCATCCAGGTTTTTATGTCTTTAAGGCAGTTATGAAGTTTAGTTAATTGATTACTTTCTTCTGGCTTCATCAATAAATACAACTGTGTATCATCCGCATAACAATGGAAAATTACAGAGTGATTTCTAATAATGTTACCTAAAGGAAGCATATATAGAGTAAATAGGATTGGTCCGAGCACAGAACCTTGCGGAACTCAACAAACTTTTTTTACATCATTTTTGAAACAACATGCTAAAGTATGACATTTTATCATTTTTGGAACAACATGCTATACTATGACATTTTATCATTTTTGGAACAACATGCTATACTATGACATTTTCATCATTTTTGAAACGACATGCTATACTATGACATTTTTATCATTTTTGAAATGTCATGCTATACTATGACATTTTTATCAATTTTGAAACAACATGCTATACTATGACATTTTTATCATTTTTGAAATGTCATGCTATACTATGACATTTTTATCAATTTTGAAACGACATGCTATACTATGACATTTTTGCTGTTTTTCACACGACATGCTATACTATGACATTTTTACTGTTTTTCATGAGACATTTTTATGATTTTGGAATGTCATGCTATACTATGACATTTTATCATTTTTGGAATGACATGCTATACTATGACATTTTATCATTTTTGGAATGTCATGCTATACTATAACATTTTTACCGTTTTTCATACGACATGCTATACTATGACATTTTTATCAATTTTGAAACGACATGCTATACTATGACATTTTTATCATTTTTGAAACGACATGCTATACTATGACATTTTTATCATTTTTGGAACGACATGCTATACTATGACATTTTTATCATTTTTGAAATGACATTTTGATGAATTTTGGAATGACATGCTATATATACTATGACATTTTGATGAATTTTGGAATGACATGCTATACTATAACATTTTTATCATTTTTGAAACGATATACTATACTGTGACATTTTAATCATTTTTGAAATGACATTTTGATGAATTTTGGAATGACATGCTATACTATGACATTTTTATCATTTTTGGAACAACAAACTATACTATGACATTTTTACTGTTTTTCATACGACATGCTATACTATGACATTTTATCATTTTTGGAATGACATGCTATACTATGATATTTTTACTGTTTTTCATACGACATGCTATACTATGACATTTTTTTCATTTTTGGAATGTCATGCTATACTATGACATTTTTATCAAATTTGAAACAACATGCTATACTATGACATTTTTATCATTTTTGAAACCACATACTATACTATGACATTTTTATCAATTTTGAAATCACATGCTATACTATGACATTTTTATCAATTTTGAAACCACATGCTATACTATGACATTTTTATCATTTTTGAAATGACATTTTGATGAATTTTGGAATGACATACTATACTATCAAATTTTTATCATTTTTGAAACGACATACTATACTGTGACATTTTAATCATTTTTGAAATGACATTTTGATGAATTTTGGAATGACATGCTATACTATGACATTTTTATCATTTTTGGAAAGACATACTATACTATGACATTTTTATCAATTTTAAAACCACATGCTATGCTATGACATTTTGATGAATTTTGGAATGACATGCTATACTATGACATTTTTATCATTTTTGAAATGACATTTTGATGAACTTTGGAATGACATGCTATACTATGACATTTTTATCATTTTTGGAACGACATGCTATACTATGACATTTTTATCATTTTTGAAATGACATTTTGATGAATTTTGGAATGACATGCTATACTATGACATTTTTATCATTTTTGGAATGTCATGCTATACTATGACATTTTCACTGTTTTTCATACGACATGCTATACTATGACATTTTTATCAATTTTGAAACCACATGCTATACTATGACATTTTTATCAATTTTGAAACCACATGCTATACAATGACATTTTTATCAATTTTGAAACCACATGCTATACTATGACATTTTTATCATTTTTGAAACGACATACTATACTGTGACATTTTAATCATTTTTGAAATGATATTTTGATGAATTTTGGAATGACATGCTATACTATTACATTTTTATCATTTTTGGAACGACATGCTATACTATGACATTTTTGCCATTTTTTGAAATGACATACTATACTATGACATTTTTATCAATTTTGAAATGACATACTATACTATGACATTTTTATCATTTTTGGAACGACATGCTATACTATGACATTTTTATCATTTTTGAAATGACATACTATACTATGGCATTTTTATCAATTTTGAAACCACATGCTATACTATGACATTTTTCTCATTTTTGAAATGACATACTATACTATGATATTTTTATCATTTTTGAAACGACATACTATACTATCACATTTTTATCATTTTTGAAACGACATACTATACTATCACATTTTTATCATTTTTGAAACGACATACTATACTATCACATTTTTATCATTTTTGAAACGACATTTTGATGAATTTTGGAATGACATACTATACTATGACATTTTGATGAATTTTGGGACGACATACTATACTGTGACATTTTAATCATTTTCAAATTGATTTTGCACATTTTGAATTAAGATATGATCAAATACTAACTGCACTGCCCTATATGTGTACATAGTTGGAAAATGGTTGTAGACAAAAATGAATATAAGAGGTTTCATAAAAAGATACATTTGTATTTATTAATTTACCCATTTATTTATATATTCTAATGTGATTTAACTGCATTTTCTTTTGAATTTACATCCCTCTGGGGAGAAAGTTGTTATCTTTTTTTCCCCCTAGAAGGCAGGTGTGGGCTTGACTTTTCGTTCTGTCTAAGCAGCCCAGTCGCCAGAAGGAAATATTGGCATTGTATGTTTCTACCAGTATGTTATATCTGCAAGTTTCATACATATCATATAAATGTTTCTAAAGTGATGTAGTTTATTTGTTGACTTTTCATGGAGGGGGCGTGGAAATGATGGGTGGCGTGTCACCTCGGTGAGCTGCCTGCAAAGCTGCCGGTTGTGTTTTAGCTAGTCATTAGCGTTTATTAGCTGGTTTGGACTTCTTAATGTTAAAACCAAAAACAGACTTCTGAGTATTGTTAAAGTGTGTCGTAAGGTGGTGGGTACCACTCTAAATGACCTCCCTCAGCTCTACAAGGCGAGAGTTTTAAGCAAGGCCCGAACAATCCTTGCTGAGCCATCTCGCCCTCTGGCTGTGGAATTTAAGTTGCTCTCGTCTGGCTGCAGATACAGATTGCCTCAGTGCAGGACAAACAGACTTAAGAAATCTTTTGTTACTGCTAACATCAACGTCCTCAATGAGTGACCAGTGTTTTGTCAATTATTGTGTCTATTATCTATCATTTCCTATCTGCAGTTCTTGTTTTTTTCTGTCTATTGTATTTTAGATGTGATTGCTGCTGGGTGTACCACAATTTGCCCTCGGGGATAATAAAGCTGACCTGGACTTTGACCTTGAAACTTTAATGTTTTATGGCGACCCTCTTTTTTTTCTGAGACATAGCTGTATTTCCATCCACCAGGACTGTGCCACAAAAACCAGGTATTCTAAGACAAAACATGATCTTTTCCTAACTGTAACCAAGTGATTTTTGTGCCTCAACTGAACCACGTTACCCACAGCATGATACATTTATAGAATAACATGCAGATGCAATGTATTTGCTAAGAAGTACGGTGCCAACATTTTATTATGGGGAGTGAGTTGGTCTTTGAATGCAGCATTTGATATACAGTTCTTCCAAAAAGACAGATCATTCTTAGATGGCTATAAAGATATATATTTTTTAAATGATCAAACTAGGAAGATACAAAATACATTAATTGCACCAGATGTACTGCAGCTTAAAGCTCATTTCCAGCAGAAAATTGTTTCCATAATCATTTCTACAAAAAATGAAAACACAAACATGAATAAATCTTTTCATAAGCTGATTGAAATACACATATTTTTCAAATTCCATTTCACTGCATTGTTTACATGAGTATGACAGTTCAGTGAGCAATCTATCACATCTAAATTCTAAATGAACTGTCAAAATCAACATTTAAAGACTCTGTAATGGTGGAATTGAGGTTAGGATGGATGTGTTTTGGCTTTGCCCACATGCAGCTGCCTTGAGGCTGTGTATTAACACATCTGCCCACACAGTAATATTTGGTGACATTAGCTCTCTTGTATTACTATTGAAGTAAATGCTAAAAACTAATATGTTTTTTATGTGAAGATGAAAGACTCACATTTTGGCTTTTTGTTCACACTATTACATAGAGGGCATGACTGCAAGTAGGCAAGTGAAGTTAAATGATTGCCATTCTTGCCAGAAAAAAACCTGGTCTAGTAATATGTGTCTAATTATGTGACCAGAAACACACACTAAGTAAAATGCTAATATTCCTCCGAATCTCTATATATCCAGTTGCATGTTTGCCATAACAACTATGTGAGGTCTTATGTGAATGTAAATGTGTTTTTATAGGTCGTTATGTTGCTTTCAAGTGGCCAAATCAACTAATCCAGCTTTAAATGTTACAGTTTGACACATTCTTGATTTCTATGAAATATTAACTGGGCTGTCTTTATTTTATACCTTACTAAAATTACTACATCGATGGAAAAGCTTTTTTAACTGAAAGGTAGTTCACTACCTGTGTGTCATGGGAAATAAGAGTAAAAAGGTGTTTACTTTTCATGTTTCTCCTGTCAACTAATCTTTAATAGCCAAACAAGTCAGGACAAGTCTAATACTATGACAAGACAGAGTCTGAAAATGAGCACCGCAGTTAATATTTTAGGTGGGAATCCTCAGCAGTTGCGCCTGTCATGTTCGATCACAATGTTCGTCGGCATAAGATTCCATCTAGCTTTCCCACCGGGGCAGAAATAAGTTTCACAAAAAGATAACATGAGCAAGAACTGTAGAACATTTCCTCCCAAATGTGACTAGAGTGTGAAACAGAGAAGTGGCTGATAAAAATTCAAACTGACAAAACAATTGTTAGGCAGATCACAGGGAGCTGATTTTAACCAAGAAGGAACGACTTTGTGTCTTTTGAACTTCTACCCCGTCTTGAACGGGGGATGTAACGTAATGTAGCTATGGCCACACATATGGCATCAGGGGACGGCACCACAAATCTAAATCGAGCTGAACACTGAGTGACTAAAATACCACAGTACAATAAATCCTTTCAAGTTTTTTTTCACACCTTAAGGGGACAATTATAAAGCTATTTTACAACCTAAAATAACTGAAGAAAAACCTGAATTTTTCTGTGGGAATAATAATAATGTCTCTCTGATGAAAGAACACAAATGGAGCACAGTCTCACCAGTGTCCACTCTCCAACTTAAGCACTGAGCTGGCAAAGCTTTGGTTACTTAAGCTGTGCCAGCGAAAGTGAAGCCAAATCTGATTCATGACAACATTGAACAAAGAGGGAAGTCTGGCTTGCTCTGTGTCACCATCTGATTTGATCTGTCGTACTTGTTGATTTAAAAATGAACCAGTCACAGAAAATAGACTCAAGAGTTTTTGTAAGCCTCTTAGCAGAGTCTTGCCCACAGTGTTTACTGGGGTTAGTCAGGACTTTCTAGGAATGCATTGCTTATGAGATTCTGAGCCATACCAATACTCTTGTTAAAAAATAATTTAGCCAGTAGCCAAAACTTTTATTTTTTGTTGCTGTTGTTTAGTTTAGTTTATTTTGTTGTTATTCCCCTTTTGTGCAAAAAATGTAACTGTTTTAAAGTGATTCAGTCCCTTAATACCTTTGAATGAGCACAGAGGCAATCATAGACATTTATGAAACAAAGAACACACAAAAAACATCTTTAAAACGACTTTAGGATGTTCTACGAAATATATCATAATTCTCACACTAATATCTGTTTTATATTGCTGTGAAAACATCAACAAATTTCTCCCTCAAACAACTGTATTAACTCAAGTTTCTCACCACAAGTACATTTTACAAGATCACATCATGGGAATGTTTTAATTCATCTTTGCCCAAATAGTCGTTTGTACTGAAGAGAGCTTGAATGTAATTCAATGCAACCTCTTTCAGCAGTTAAGGCCTTTGCACACAGAGTCTGTTTTTCCATCCGAAAATGTCGTACATCTAAAAATAGGTAAGAAAAAATTGCAACAGGTTTGATTTTTTGCTTTTTTCGCATCCTTCAGAGCCTTTAGAGATGTTTGACCAAGACTCAGTGACGAAATAAAGTGGCGGCGGGACACAGCCGCAACAAGAGAGAGGAACGGGGCATACCGAATCATTTCATAACTCAGATATCAATATTCAGATGGATGAAGATGAAGAGGAGGAGGATGTTCAGAGACAGAAAGGGAGCTCAGATGACGGATTAAAAAACACATTCGAAATACACGGACTCAGTATGCAAAGGCCTTTAGTTGGAGCTTGGAGCTAACACTAACTAGCTTTCCTGCTTCCCATTTCAACACGGATTTGTTGTTTACACTGTAGCATTATCAGGAAAACAACAGGGTGCATCCACCTATGTGTCGCTATTGAGTTTATTACGTCCTTTCGCCCCAAAGGCGTCCCTGCAAAGATCTACATTTGTCCAAATCACATTTTATATTGTCCCTGGGGTGACGGAATGCCATTAGTCATAGTGCCCTGCTTTTTTAGCCTGTGGAAAATTGATGTGACACAACCAAAAACATCAGCCACCGACATTGGCGAATGCCATCTTATTTGCTGATAGGCTGATGGCAGTCAACACGGTGAATATCAGCCGATACCGATGTATGGGCAATGAATCGTGCATCCCTACAATATACTGTTCTTTACAGTCAGTTTGATATCATGCAGTTATGTATATTTAAGGCAAAAGATGAGCTAATGCACTTCAAGCATGCCATTTAAACAATGCTGTGTCCATATATAAATTCTCTTTTCACCATCGCACTCTCATTCACCGCAAAAACATTTTAATTGGCAGAGAGAAAATGAAATGAATTTGCAAGTGCCTCAAATTCCCTGTGTCTCCCCCCCTTTGATGCCAAACATGGAACGGCAGTTAAATTCTTCATGAATTGTTTGAGATTTGGTTGATGTCATTTAGGCACAGCCAATCACTCTTCTGCCAACCGCTTAGTGAGAAGTCAGTCGCCCATCCGTAGCTGTAATTATTGTGTTACATAACAGGTTTCCAAACCAATACAAAACCAGTTCTGACCAGTAAATGTACCATGTAGTGGAACTGATCATATCATATCTTAGAACAGGTGTCCACTTTTTTTTTTTTTTTTTTTTTTAGATTTCCTACTTATTTTTAAATGTGGATGTGCACCACAGAGTCTTCTACCCATTAAATATTTAAGGGCATTTGCTCTCCCCGAGAAATACATCCAATGCAGCCTTCATGAATATAAATTAAACTTTGAATTCATCTTGAGAATTTTCTCAAATAGGGCTGATGCCACAAGGATTCTTTACCCCACCCCTCTCTTCTTTTATCACATCGTTTTGCAACCCACCACCCTCCGTCTAACCCCACCCGTAAAAACAATCCCCCTCTTAATTAAAGAAACAGGCCTCGATTCCTCAACTCATCACAGTAATATGACAACTGGGCCTGGACAGGACCCCGTGGGACATGCACTTACCTTGAGCTGTTCCAGTGGCAGAAAAAAGCTTCTGTTGCTAATGCCCCAAAAGCCTGCAGTTAATATCAATGGACCATATTCTTCCTGGAAAACATGAGGCAGTTTCCTAGCGACCAGGAAGCCTGGCAAGCCTGACTCTGAACATAGCACCTCTCACTCACTAACAGGGTCTCAGGTGAGGTATTTTACTTTTGCTTCTGGCTCACAACTCTTGCACTGCATGGGAGATTTGAAGCCATTTGACTTTATTAAACTTTAGAGTGTTTAGAACGTGGTTGCTTTCCTAAAAATCTCCAGGCAGTACTCAAACTTTGGCATTCTTGCTTCAGGGTTCTGTAAACTATGTCTTCAATTTTTAAAAGCCACAAAGATACGCCTTAAAAATCAGTTTCATGCAGCCCCTTTGGTCTCATTTCTTGTTGTAGAGTCACAAACACAGTGCCTTTTGCTTTATGTGTCCATAAAATTATAATAAATATTCTTGACACTACAGGAAAACACATAGTTGGTAATGTATGTCAAAAAACTGATAAAAATTTCAATGTTGTCTTTGTTGGGCTGCAGGACATTTTGAGACATTAAAGTTTTTATATCTATGATACATTCAGCCAGTGATTTAAAAGAGTGTCCAGGAAACAAGGATCTGTACGACTGTGTGTCATCAGTGTATAATGTATGCAGTGTTTCTGGATAAGAGGCAACATGTACAAAGTGGACAGAGGACCCAGTATCGAGCCCTGTGGGATGCCACATATGATGCTTCCTTTACTAGCCAGAAAAATTCTCAAGACAGAAAATGTTCTGTTAGAGTGAATATGAATATTTTTGTATTTCCCCTTTCAGCCTTGTGTACTAGAAAGCACTTTTGTATACAACTCATTTGAAACAGCAATCATGTATAAGGGAAATGTAAGGCAAAACCATTAATGTTTTCTATTAACATAATGAGGAAATGTTACTAATTAGAAGGTCTGTCGTGTGTAGGACTTCATGGCATTTAGTGGCTGAGGTTACAAATTGCAACCAATTGAAACTTCTCTCATGTGCCAAGCACGTAGGAAAACTTTGGTGGCAAACATGAAAATGTGAAGGGCCCTGTGTAGAAAAATGTTTGGTTTGTCTTTTTTAGGCAACTGTAGAAACATGGCAATGAAACATGGTGGATTCTGTGGAAGATGACCTGCTCTGTATGTGGATATAAACACTTCATCCTAAGGTGATGAAAACACCATGATTCCTGCTCCTTTGAACAAATACAGAAATTTAAAAAGAAAAGGTTTGAAGCTGCACTTCTAAAGATCTTTATCAATGATAAAAATGACTATGTATACTCTAATGTGATTAGTGGTCAATCATAGTAATGAACCCTGATGATCGCGTCATCTTCACAGAGCATTTAAACATCTTTCAGCTCATTGTTTTAGGTAAACAGCACTCAACATTACTGCTTTGGTTCAGACTCACTGCTACCTCAACCTCTTTCCCAGGTGTGTCAGGCAGCAGGTTTTAACAAGGGAGCAAGAAAAAACAAACATAATTTCAGTGTCTTTCAGCATTTAGGTTTTCCAGATGCAGATCGCAGCTGTTTCACAAACAAGAGCTCTTTATAAAGTCAAGTGTGTAGGATTTAGGGACATCTATTGGCAGAAATTTTATAAAATATTCCAAACTCTCTTCCACAGAGTTCACCATGTTGTTCTACAGTAGCACCGTCAAACCAAACATTCGTGTTTCGATGTTAGTCACCATAGTTCTTCTACATGCTTGCCACAAGATTCAGTTCTGCAACCTAACTAGATGCCACTGGATCTAACACATGACATCCCCCAGCAAGGTTAAGCAAGTTGATTTGTACAGCGCCTTTTTAACAACAAGGCAATTCAGAGTTGGTGGAGACCAAAACAGAGCTAAAAAGGCCGTAAATATTGGACTTAGACTGCCAGAAACATGACTCTAAATTTATGCTAATTTTGTATTTTGTCTGCTGGATGTAAACTTACAAAATTGTCGCCAACAAGAATAAATCTTTAAATCTAAATCATGCAGCTTTACCAAAAAATCAACTGAATAAATCAGTGCATGAGTGCCTGAGGGTGCTCAACTAGATTAGTATGGGTGTTGTGTTCTCACCTCATCTAGATGCACCAGGAAGGTGACGTTGCTGCCAAGGTTGGCGGTGAGTTTTCCGTTTTTCGTTGTCAGCAATAGTCCTTTAGGAGGTCTGTTGGGGCACTGCTGCTTTCTGGCCGTGTACATTTCTTTAACTCCTTTAGTGCAGTTGTTCAGCACCACTTTACGGTACCTTGGGAAAGATCCAAAAGAAATGTTTTTCTTCAACTGTATTGTACTCTGCCCCTTTTACCAGTTTAATCTACTCAAGTCTACGCAGTCCTTCAGTTTTTGAACTAATCCCCTTGATGCTACATGCGCTTGTGGTTTAGAAACAATGTTGTTGAACTCTGCAGAGCGGTGTGTCAGTACAGCTGTTGTGCCTTCCAACTGCAAAAACAGACCAGATGACAAGTGACAACACAAGCTGTGTGTCAGAGGCTGAAACACCTTACAAAGCTTAATCACAGCGTTGGTGAATAAAAACACTCCCACTGCGATTAAGCTTTGCAAGGTGTCTGTCCCCTGGGGAGCCTCAAAACTAACACAGAAGACATATCCTGCTGGCACAAGAGAGAACATCAAGTGAAACTAAATTATTACGCCACAGACACAAACAATATGAGTGTTTGGTATAAGAACGTGTTATCACAAGTGACTAAACCGACATGGTGAAGTGCTGTGGTGGTAATTTTAGCTCTGGGGAAGTGCAGTAAATCCATGCCAGAATCATCATGGCCGCCTGACCCCTTCATCACATCTAAGTAAGTTTACGCCACTGGTGGAAGCAGTACTCACATACTTTAATTAAAGCAAGGCTATGTAGCCTACACTTTTAGAGAAGAAACAACACAATTATATTCTTATAACAACTTGAATTTGTGAGCTTAAAACAACCTCGCTTAATTAAATACACTCAAAACTGTTGCAAGGCAGATTTACTGTGAAATGACCCTGTTACCACTTGTGTGTGGCTGGCTATTTCTAACACTGCTAACCTCAAACTCTTTCCTAAACAAATGGGCTTTTGCAGGATTATAATAATGGATTTATCAGAGTTTTGTACGCCCGCATTGTTAGCTAGCATGTTAAAGGAATACTTCACCACCCAAATGATCATTTGTATATAAATGACCCCCCCCCCATGTTAAATTAAATTTGGGAAGAAAGCCTCAAATACAGACAATGTTTAACAAATTGAAGTTCAGTCAGGACCACTTTAGTCACTTTAGTCCCATTTGCAGTATTATATTTGGTAGTATGGCTCTGTTCTGGGGCCTGTCTGCCCTTCCTAGGCCTACCCAGAAAGCCTCTTTCATGAGCGTATGTGGGAAGCCTAAGGTGGAGAGAGCACACCTCTCTGCCCTTCCATGTGCAAACAGGAAAGCCTGAGGCAGAGAGAGCACACCTCTCTGCCCTTCCATGTGCAAACAGGAAAGCCTGAGGCAGAGAGAGCACACCTCTCTGCCCTTCCATGTGCAAACAGGAAAGCCTGAGGCAGAGAGAGCAGCTGCAAAGACCTCCCGGGAACAGAACAGAGCAGCATCAATGAAAACCAGAAATGACACTGGTAAGTCAGACACAGCATGAAAAGGCGGAGCTGGGGTGGAAGCGGGTTGCAGAGGAAGAAGCAACAGTGGTCAGGCCAGAGCAGTTTAAATATGGCATCCTGATTTACCAGTTGATTGCATAGAAAGAAATCACGTGATCTATCAGCTGACTCCCTTCCGTCAATCAGCTGCTCCATCGGTAGATTGGGCTGTTTGATGCGAGCTGATCTTGGCATCGTGTCCTGCCTGAACTAACACAATGCTCAATTCATAGGGGTCTGCATTTAACAGCAGCAAAACTAAATGTGAAACATCCATTTACAAAACTCACACACAACTCATTTAGGATAATCTAAGTTGCATTGAAGTTGCATTTATCCAGTGTTATGCTCAGGACTTCCCAAACACGCGCATTTTTGCTGAAATATTATGATCTGAAACACTTCTGCATAACATTGCAGGCGCTCTACTCATCCATGCCCCAGACTGTTTATGCAGAAGTGTTTTAAATAGAAATGTTTAAGCAAAAGTGGATGTGTTTGGGAGGCACTGAGAATACAACTAGATAAATGAGACTTGGGCTATACTGCGTAAGTAGTGTGTGACAGTTTGTAAACACATGTTTTGATATAGTTCTTCTGGTGTCAAACGTGGACCCCTATGACTTCAATTTACCAAGATATTTCTCTGTTTTGTTCAATGTGCAGTGAAGCACAGCAGTTTTCTTTCCAAATTCAAAGTAGCGTGGAGTGAGTAAAATGGTTTTTTGGGGATTGAAGTATTCCTTTACACCACATTATGAACAGTTGCTTCTCGTTCCGTGATCAGTATCTGCTCTAAAACCCTGCCTGAGCATCCAAGAAAGAGCCTCCAAAACACACGTGTTTGTGCAAAGAAGAAATTCACATAAACATACATCACATTATATTAAATCACATAGTCCTCACCCTGTGCTGTTGAGGTAGTTTTGACCCTGGCTGCAGCTTCTGGAGAGAGTGGAGGGGTTGAACCAGAAGGCAGGCCGGCAGTTCCCATCGCTGCGGCGCTCATATCCATAATCACTGTTGGACAACAAAGCACATCCACACAGCACTTGATCAATATCAGCATGTGAGAAGGGACATATTGTCATACAGTGTGTTCCACATCCCTGTCTTATCTATCTCTTTATAACTGGTGACCTGGGGCCTGTCTGGCACAGAGACGCACCATTATTACATATTGATTAAGGCCACAGTTGACAAATGTGCCACAGCAGTGTGAAGCAGTGTGTATGGAAACACACTATGGAGGGGGGTTGGTGTTACCATACACAAGGATGACTGACTCTCAGTTGCCTGCTAGCGTTTCCAATCAGAACATGATTTACATCTAACAAAGCAAGGTAAGCAAGTGTCCACTTTAATAATGGTCATGACATTGATTTATCAATTAATCACCAAGCCAGAACAAATAAACAGAAGGAAAAAAAACAGTGGCTGACTAGTCCAGTTTGACTCTTTGGTAACAACAGTGTGAAGTATTCATTAACAAGCTGTCAAAGCACATTGGTTGCACAGGTGTGTATGGCTTGAGAGGTAAAATAGTATGGTGTCTTTGAGGACAAACAGGCAAAAGTTTAGCTACAGAGTGAGACTGAATACAACACTGGTAAAGCTAGGTCTATTTGCAGAATTTGGATCATGGTTCAGCCTTCACATTATATCAATACTTCAAACTTCTTTACAAAATATACTTCCGTTTTCATCGGAAGTGTAGGTTACTTTAGTTTGAGGCAACAAAACGACGTGGTTAGATTTCAAGAAAAACTCATGGCTCTGGTTAAAGTAAGTATGTCTGTTGCATAACTTAAAGTGAGTTAACCAGTGTTTCACATGATGTATGTCACATGACAGTAACTATGCTGCTGGTACTATTTGGTTTCACATGGGACACGGACTGCAGTGTCCTTGGTGAAATTCTTCCCACCCTATGCCAAATTTCTAGCTCCTTATATTTTGTCATTGCTGTGAGTGGGTTAATTGAAAGGCTGGTGCCTCTCATACAGAAGCCAAAGGGTGCCAACACGGTCACGTGGTCTGGATACCCCCCCCCATTTCCATTACAAAACGGAACATGAATGTCCCCAGACTCCTATTCCGAAGTAAGGGAGGCTGGTCACGCGAGACTACAGAATCTGCTGCTGATAGCTGCTGACCAAGATGCCATATTTGATGTCCTGAAGGTCTGTATGTTTCATATGAAGCTAGTAGCGGGTGATTAGCTTAGCTGAACGAATCAGCTGGTGGCCAGGTGTAGCAGAGTTTTCATTTCCAGTCTTTATTCTAAGCTAAACTAACCACATCCAGATGAGATTGTCATAAATGTCATCATGTGACAGCCACAAGACGTATGCCATATCGAAATACAACCTAAGGTTACTTTTACACCTGTAGTTGTTCACTATGTTGCCAAAACATATGGAGTATGACACAAGTGTAACACACCTGTGTTTTGACACCTTGCTGACGTGCATATGTGTTACCATGGTTAACACATAATCTTGCATAAAAATATCTGTTGCTTATATGGATCAGGATATTGCTGTCTAAATAGCTTCTCATCAGGAGATGGAGTCAACTGAAGGTTAGCTCTTGATTTAATGCTAATATCACATATCTGCACAAGAACCAGTGGGTGGTTGTCTTTGTTTTCACTTAGAACAAACTTTTCAAAGTTATATGGTCACTGCCAAAGTTCCACTGACAGCACAAATTAACTAAAAGAGCATGCATCTGAGTAATGTTTGTTTTTAACTCACAAATTCGAGTTTTTTGTTGTCCTCATTTAGATCAAGGACTATCTAATAAAAAATGAGTAAACAAGACTAAGAATCAAATTGAGCATCCGACGTCAACTTTTAGTACCTAACAATTTGTGATAGTTTTTGCTACAATATGGCCGATACTCATAAAGTATAAAGATTTGATATCCAGCTGTAGCCTTTGGTGAATCACCCTCTTGTACTGTATTTACAACATAATGTTGGAACTGCACTGTTTGCAGGCAGGGCTCCATCTTGCACAGCACCTTATTTCATACAAGGCTAATAAGTATGTACTTCAGATGATCATGTGGCAGACAGACTCTTCACATCTCAAATTACGTTAAAGGATTAAAGCTTTTTTCTGCACTGATGGTTTTTTAAATCCTCATTTTAGAATTTTAAGCATGCATCAAATAATTCCCTGCACAGAGAGAGACAGAGCAAGATAGACAGGCAGAAATCAGACTTAGTCACAGAAAGAAAATAGAACAAACTTTACATCAGTTCAATGGGATGCATTTGGCACTCTACAAACACTAACTGCTGTATGTTGGGATGGCTTTTCTTTCTGTTCCCTGTCATTACAAGATAAAAAATACAACCGTTTAGGATTTGCATACAAATTGAAACTATTTAAACCCACCCACATCGTCTCAACAGAATTACAAGCACGGCGAGCTCACAGACAGACACGACACAGACAGACATTATGAGCAAATTGTGCAAAACGATCCCAAACTTATCAGATTATTGGAAAACACACAGCAAATGGAGTAAATTAATGAGACACATGAATAGCATATGCAATGGATTCCACTTAAATGGCTGAGAATTGGCCTCCAGGATGAACAGTGGTAATGGTGTTTGTGTAGAACTCCTTTGTTGTGCGTGCCGCACGCTTCAATTGTTGCACTGTTAATTCTCTGATCACAACAAAAGACACACCCTGCTTCCTGCTAAGGAATAAATCACCCACTTAACATATTTTTTTCTGCATTTTTTTTTAAACATGTGACCTCTAATGTTGTCTGTGTTGCTGTTGCTGTAATAACAACCTGTTCTCATTCCCAGGGCGTCAAATACGGCAGCCTGCTCACTGGCCCTTGGCTTTTGTTAGCAATGCACCTTGCAGCATTTTCTAAAGACACACTGGGCTTTCAACCAACTCCAATATACTGTAAAACTTAAATTAAAAGCCTAATCTCAATCAAACACCCAGTCCCTTTCACTAGCCTGGTGTGGCTACACACTTTGACGAATAAACGCCCATCTCAATTAAATCTGGTCTGTTTTTTTTAATAGAAGTTCTTCGGATGTATAAAACCAGGTTGTTGCCTACCTCAAATTATGTGTCTATTCCTCGATTACCCTGTGAGTTATTCATATTCCTTTAGTCCGTAAGGGTCCTCAGATCAAATGAATCAAAAGTCTGTTGGAGCTAGATCAAATTAATGATTTATAATTAATATATTATCCGAAGCCTAATTTTTAAACAAGTAATATTCATGCTGGTTCAAATAAACAATTTGATCGTTTTGTGTGAAAGGAATTAGGCCCGCCCTATATAGATGCCAAATATAGGCCTGATGATGGCAGTGATTTAAGCAAATAATAGCCTATATATTGAAGTTTTACAGTAATCTTGTCTGTGGAAAGTAATGTGTGGTGTAAAGACAGAAAAAGGCCAGTGAAGGAAGGAGGGAGAGGTGACTGATGGGTCAAACACACACAGGATTTTCACCCAGGAGGCAGGTGCTCGTGTATCATGTGAAACCAAAAGTCAACATCTTTTTTTTTTCAGCCACACAATATAGTTCCTGGCATACGCACATGACGACTATGTCACATGGTGTACTTGTTAACATACTCTAAGGAACGCAGTTATTTTAACCTAAATCATGATAATTTTTCTGAGCCTAACCTATTAGTGTTGTTGCCTACACCTAAAGAAGCTTTTGTGGCCAAACCTGCATTTCCTGTGAAGATGGAAGAAAGCCACTGCAGCATGTAACACCCATAAATTGGCACAGATACTTAAGTGTCCAAAATGCTAGGGGGGTACAGAAAACAACATAAATTGAAGCATAGGGCCACTGACCAGGCTGCTGTATTAGATGAGTTGTAAGGAGAACTACAGATGCAACGTATGCATTATTTTTTTATCAGTTCCAATTTCTGATTTTTTGACTGATTTTTTCCACTGCTGACTTTAGATTTTCTTTTTTCCCAAGAACTATAATCAAAAGTCTTTGGAACTTTTCTCTAAAGCCACTGGAAACTTGAAATAGCATGAAAAAGTGAAAATACATATATGAAATCAAAGATGAGTGTCTCATTAAGCAACCACAGAAATCTGAATAAAAATGCATGTTCATAAATATTAGAAACCCTAGTTCAGAAACAGTTCATTTGGCTGCTCAAACCATTTATCAGGACTGTCGGGGTGTGATCAACTAGACTAACTAGCAAACTCAACTGTCTTTTTATTCAACTCTACCTCTCCAAATGTGGCACTAATCATTGTAGCATTTTCCTTTCACTTATGGTTAGTATTAGCTTTTTGATGTTAAACTTTTAAACTCATTATCAAGTACCCCAGTAGCCCGTTATTGATACTGACTAGTCAGCTAACTAGCAGACTAAGGTAGACCAGCTAGGTTTTTGTTTGACTGAATTATATGTCCCGGACTAAGAAGCTAAGTGTAACCAACTTCCATGAAATGGTTAGCTTTAGCTTTGCTATGCTACACCTTTGAGCTGAACACGTGCAGCATGGGAATGAATTACAACTTTTGAAAGCGGGTTGTAGCGGCTGTGATTTACTGTTTACTGTTTATGCTGTCATCATGTGGGGCATGCATGTACATTTGATCAGCACAGGATTGGGTATATCTGAGAGTGACCAGCCGGTCACCGGTCATGCCCGATCAAGCTGAAAATTGGCCGATTCCTGTCACCAGCCAATCGATCTATGCACATCTAGTGAGAACGTGTTGTTGATACAAATCAGTTCATTGCCGGGCTGAGAAAACACCTCTGCGTTATTTCTACAAGAACACACATCCATCAAGTTCACTTACATCAGAATATATCTGTATATACTCAGTGGGTTTAATAACAAATGTGGTTATAAGAAGATCATTAAGAAAATGAAGTGTGTGTAAGAAAAATGTGGTCTGAAAGTAGAGCTCAAAACATCAGTTTTCTTTTCTAATCTGTGCTGTTTTCCCTCTATTTTGCACCAGACTCTGCTTATAAAGTTACATGGTTGACGTAATGTCAGTGAGTTGTTTGCAGCTAAAGTAGGTAAGTTAGATCAACCTAGAGAGCATATTTGAGTGGACTGAAGAGCGGATTTAATGGAGGCTGGATGGATGCACTTGAAAATAACAAATGGCTACAGAAGGGTAGCTGTTTTTTAATTTTATTTTAAAACCCACGAGCTTTTCATTGGGCATAGCATTAAACTAAACGACCTGTTGATTCGTGCAAACATTCACATTTGACAGCTGCCCAGCGGAAAATAACGAAAGTACTAACACACTGAAAAATTCTATAAAGATCAATGAAAAGACACTTCCTTCTAAAGGAGCGCTTCAACGTGTGTGGCAGTGTTGGAGAGCAAACATTGTTGTTAATGAAGCTCTCCTTGAGCAGACAATGGAGAGAAACATAATCCCCCTTGACGATTGCGAAGAAAGGAGCTATTGTGCAAAGGCGCACATCGTCTTACCATTCAAAATCATGAGCCCGACAAATACAGGACTCAGCTGAGAGGATTCTCGAATAGTCCTTTCCCAGCATGCAGTAGTTCCCAGGCCTGCGCTTCATGTAAATCTGTTTCTGTCCCATCACGCATGGCTCACCCTGTTGGCACAACAAGCACCACTATTAATGTAACTGATATTTATTTTAATGTCATGAGCTTTAACACAGTCAGTGACACAAGTTTATATATATGTTTATGTTTCTTACCTGGTTGTGCAGGTGCCAGGTTTGATAGTCTTCCTCTGTGCACTTCCTGCTAAAGATGGACTTGTAGTCTATTTTGATGAGCTGCCATTCAGAGCGGTGGCTGAAGTGTCCAAAAAAGCTGCAGAGGCAAAAAATCTATTACTTAAAATCATAAGCAATGGATTTTTATAAATGTATCAAAGCATTAAAATAATGTGACAAAGCTCCTCTGTTTATTTAAGGATAATTGAGTTTGGTACATCTTTGGTCCAACATTTATAGTTTTAATGATTGAGTTTATTGAGTCTAACAATAATGTCTTCCCAAAGCAGCTGCTGAGATCTGTTAGGATGCAATCGCTACAACAAAGTCAGATGGGGCAGGAAATAAGCAGTGATGAAACAGGTTGCAAACAAGCCAGTGGTTTAGCCCCGTTATCATAACCAGTGGTTCCCAACCTGAGGGTCTGGACCCCTCGAGGGGCCCCAAGGAAATCCTGAGCAGTCACAAGATATTTTCAGGAAAAAGAAACATTTTTGGTTCAGAAATGTATTTTTTTCTGACTAATCTCTATGTTTACTTTTATGAAATACTGAATACTTCAACCCATTCTCATTCCATGGAAGGCAGCTCTATTTATAATGAAACAAAGAAAGAAAGAAACCCAATGTGCTTCACTTTTTTTTTTCTTTTACAGAAGAAAGGAACTTAAAAAGAACATCAAGCAAATGTCACTGAATGGTATGTATTTAAAAAGCACTCACACTACTGTTCATAGCTCTGAGAAAACAGATGGTTTACACTTTAGCCCAAGGTTCTCGCGCATACATGCACACAAATAGAAACACAGCATTCAAGGCCATTCAAGGTTGTCAAATACTGAGGCTTTGTCACACCGCTTAGCAACTCATAGCAACGTATCTATGTGACACACAGTGGAAAAACAATGTAACACGTGGTTACTACTTAATTAGGTTTATAAAAAAATATGTTTTGGGTTAGAACACATATGTTTGTCCCGTAACATGACAGAATCACATCACATGAGTGCAACTACTGTACATGAACTGCGTAATGATACATTAAAACAGCAGTGACTTTTGGTTTCACACTGAACATGAACTCTGTTCTCCTTTAATAAATGTCTGGTTTGGTTTGACCCATCTAGCCTCCCCACCCACACTATGCAACCTCTCTCACACTTTCTATTATGTCAGTTGCTCTGCGCGTCCACTATGACCACAGTTGGGTTTACACTGGAGTTAGCTGAAAGCCCAGTGCATCTTTTAAAGATGTTAAAGGGAGCCTTTGGCATTGATATCACACATCAAGGAGCGTGACAAACCATCGATATTTGATCCCTCGGGAGAAAGAACGGGTTTGAAGATTCCACTTTTTAAAGTAAGAGTGAAAAGGAAGTTAGAGCATCTTTATCTTCTGTAATGACACGTGTACATGTGAATCGGAATATGTGGATGGTTTTTGATTATGAGAGGAATTTAACCCTGTGAAACTTGGAGCTACATTTCTTTTCTTGTGCTGCCTGATTAAACTAAACAAGTGGGTCATGTTTGCTTCCATTATATCGAGCTCTCAAGAAATAAATGAAAGCATCTGTTGTTCTATTGCTCTCTTAACTCAGAAAAAACTACTCAGAAAAACAGAAAAAATTACCCCGAAAACAAAAAAAAAAAAAAATTACCACGAAAAACAGAAAAATAAAAAAATTACTCCGAAAAACAGAAGAAATTACACAATAAAACAGATTTTTTTTTTAATTTGTCAAGTGAATGCAATACGCTTCCGTATTATAATGATTACTATTACACATTTAAAATTATGGTGCAGAATTGTTATAATTTTTAAACACTTTATCCAGGTCTTTTCCTTGCTTGTTTGTTTTTAACTTTCCTTCTATTGTTTTTTTTTTTTTTACTAGTTTCTTATTTTGAATTTTCTCTCTTTACTACTTTCTTGCAGTTTTTTTTAGTTAGTCTAGTTTATTTCTTGTTTGGTTGTTCGGTCTAAAATTTTGGCGTGAAAACACACAAGATATTTGACACATTTGTGTATGTAAGAGGAGACAAATGAACACCAACACAGGTACACAGTATTAATTTCAGTGTCTCTAAGGCCTCAAAACCCTCTTAACTTGAAGGGAATACTGCATCACTCTATGGTTGACTCACAACTAGGTCATAATCTGGGATGAAGGATCACAAGCTTTATTTTTAGGGCTCATAAGCCAAAAAGGCTGGAAACCATGACACTATATTTGGAGGTGAAACTAAAAGTGAGCACACTCAAAATGTCTAGTAGTCGTAGCACAGGAAACTGAACATTGGTCTGTAAAATGTGGTAGATTTACAGAAGACAGATAAAGGAGATCATTTTTAATATTGCCTTCCTTTTCTCTTTCACATAGGTTTGGTTAGGCTTGTGGTTTGTTTGAAACCTGTCTGGTCTTTGATGATTGAGATCGTTTGAGGGTTGTCACTGAGTTCCCAAATCTCAGCAATGAACTTCTTTCAATGATAACAAAACAAACCACAAAAATGGCACCAGAGTTTGAGCACACTGAGTTAATCCTTTAAAGGGCCTCAACACTTATCAATGACACTCATCTTTTTACCATTAATGATAGATCTCACATGAACACACACACACTCTGTCAAAACTGTTTTGGTAATTTCACATTTGACAGTTCTGTTTTTGTTGTTGTTGTTTTTGTGCTCTTCTCACTGGCGGTGTCACATACTAATCACCTTGCGGCAATCATTTTTGGCAATATCTGAATCTAAATGTGATGACAGTTGGGGAGTGCTGTGTTTCCAGTCAATCCAACCCGATCGCCAGAAAAAACGTTGGTATTATACGTTTCTGCGAACCCAGGACACATTACATTTGCATGTTAATATGTAGGAGATACATTGAAAATTGGTGGTTAGGTGAAGGCTCAAGAATCATTTGGCAATATAATTTTTCTCAGTCATGTGCAATACTAGTTGTCATTGTTATATCAAATTCAATATTTTGTGTTTTTTTCCACCGTTTTAATTTTGAGTGACTCTTGTACTTATCGTACTCCTATTGTTAGGCACTGCTTTTTGCCTTTGCTCCTTGAAATCTTGTATTTTTATATATTTTGCTACATTTTTAATACTTTATTGTTCTAAAAGGGGCCCAGTGAGTGACCCTGATTCGGGGAACCCACTGGTTGTGGTTGTGAATTATTAAAATTGTGGTTACCGTACTCAGTGTTACTGTTATTTAAAGCTCAAAGATCATGATTTGACTTTCAATATTTGGTTTTCTTGGGCACTATCTTTGCTGAAAAAACAACTACGATTCACCACAAAACACCCACGTTTGGTGCCTGGAAAGCAGCAGGAAGTGACTCAAATTAAAAGTGGTTTTGTTGTTTGTTGGTCTGGAACAGTCGTCACAGCTCGCCAGGCATCTCGCCTTTGTGACACACCATCCCCTCCACCTCCCAATGACAAAGTGAGCTCTACAATGATGTGTATGAAACTTGCAAATGTGGCATATTTATGGTGTGCAGAAACACACAGTGCCTATGTTTTCTTTTTGCAACTAGGCTGGTAAATCAGACCTCATTAAACCAAACCCACAGTATCCTGGTGCTAACTGTGTTTCAAGGCTTTTCAGGCTTCATGACAGCAGCCCTGTTAACGAGTGATTTCATTTTGATCAAACCCATTTGTCAGGTGACCCAGTACGCACAAAGGTTTGACTAACAGCCTACATGACCCATTACCTGCCCTTCAGAAATGTGTCTTAATAAAGACTAAATACCACAGAGCTTTGAATGGGCACCATCTTTAAAGGTCCTTTCTCCATCTGTCTTGCCTTTTTGCTGAGAACCCAGAGGGCTGAACAGAGGAGAGAAACACCACTAACCTTTCACTCAGCACATGATACCCTCTAAAAGGACAGAGAAATAAACACCTTTTAACACATCATTCGTCATCTTTTCAGATTCTCTGGACTTACGTCATGATTTGGTTCTCAGCCCCGGCCTCCACCAAGACTCCATCCACGAACAGGGGCACTGAGGAGAAGCTGTGTTGGGTCCACTGCCTCCCCTCGTCAAAGCTGACCCTGTGTATGTGTGTCAGAAAGCATTCCCATCACAAACCCAGCAACAACGATGGCACGGAAACAGACGCTCTCTATTAGAGCCTGGTCATGGGGGGATTTAGGTGGGGATCAGAATGACTGGCTTGTCTCAACAGACGAGTCTCTGAGTCTCTGTGCAATTAGCTACTGTAGCTTTGGGTAAATATCAAAAGGCTGAGCATTAAAAGGATATTTAAGAGACAGTCTGTGCGGTTATCAAAGCAAAGATGCACAAAACGGCTTTCAGAGCACATGCCAAAAAGGGAAAGAGCAACTTCACCGGTCCTGGGTAAAGTCTACGCAGGGGTGAAAAAAACAAGACCAGAATAGAACTGTTTCATGTTCAACTACAAAACTGCAGAGGGTGAAGGAGACAGAAAAAAAAAAAAAAAATTGGACAGCTTTCATCATCGAGGCCTGGGCTGTATTGATTCTGACAGCTTATCAACATCGGTGCTGAAGTGAGAACAACTAGGAGTACCTGAGTGTGACATGGGTTGAAACAGTGCTGAGGCCTGTGCTTGGAAGAAAGAAAATCCCCCCACGTTGCCTATAAAAACCCCCATTGCCTTGATTTAGCTAAAAGCACTGACAACAGAGAAAGCGTTGACATGCACCTATTATGAGATTCAGACAGGGGAAGTGTTTAACTGAACACTGGCTGAGAAAGCAATACTGTTCCATAGCTGCTGTACAGTGGCTGTGAAGCTACACAGGCTTCTATCTATCTGTCTTTTTTTTTTTCACTTCCTCTACCATCACACTTAAATTGGTTGGGAGAAAAAAACCCAGCAGGCTACACTTCAGTGGCTCTAAAACTAATTTCAGAATTGTTGCAAAAGCGACTGGAGAACAGATCTGGTCTCACTTGGATTAGCTTGCACTGAGGCAAAGCGTAGGCACCCGATTTGGCAAGAGGAAGGCAATGTGTTAATGAAAACACTAAAAGGGGGGGCTCAGACGGCTGGCTGCTAATGATAAGTGGCTCGAAAAAAATCTCTCAAATTAGACCATCTATGACATTTTCTTTCTGTTTTTTTTCCCCTAAGAGCCATAGTCAAAGTGCATCGCTAAATTGATCAAATGCCACATATAATATGTACATGGTCATTTTTTTCCTGGACCATAAGTGTTGAATGAACCTAAAAATAGCTGACGGAAATTGAAAAAGCAATTTAGGAAAGGAAGAGTGTCCAGAGAAGTTTCCTAAGTGGACGTACCACAAGTGTCTGGTTGGCACAGATGGCTGTTTGACAGCGACGAGGGCCCCTCCTTTATCCAGAAACCACACATTATGCTCCTCTTCAAAAATCTGATGACACATGCAGAAATTCAACATTACGGTATTGATGCAAAAGGCAAAATATCACTTTCATAATTTACAAGAAACCCTGATAAAAGCAATCGACCATTTGCTAAACCCCACCAATAAGACCTTAGCGACCGTAAAGATTTCTCAAAATAGGAAAGAGGCACGCATACAAAGAGTATGGAGGGTGGTGTCTTTACTCATTGACCATGTTTACATCCACACTAATACACTATTATTTCAAAAATGGTAATAATCCTAATTTTACACAGGTCATTTAAACAGCATATTCTGTTTAGATATTCCAGATTAGGGATAAAAGAAAAAAAAAATATATAGGAATTCCCTTTTATATTTGAATGTAGCATTTTCTGATCACGACATGTGGAATATGCCAGTATTTTTTGGGTTTTAATATGGATAGGCCCATTTATCAAAACATCAACCTTTTCAAGAAGGAATGAAAGATTGAGGCTGTGTTTGCACAGTCAAATAACTCCACCACCAGTGAAAAACTTTAAAAAAAATCCTATTTTGATGCAAAGAAGTGACTGAATATTTTGAACATGTAAACACAGTAAGTGTCACACCTAGCAACACATTAGTGAGTTTTTGGGCAGAACTTAATTCCATTTTCTTAAAGAGAGTCACCAGTATGTCTCAATGAATGTGCTCTCTGGACTGACTGTGTTCAGTGAGAGGAGGAGAGCAGCAGCATGTTCAGTCAACCAATCATCAGCTAGACAGAAACGCGACTAAACTGTGAATGTGCATGTCCAATTACTGATCCCCATTGTTTGTATGGGGAACTCCTTCTCTCTTGTTTTTGTTTGAGTTTAAACTTGACTACTGAAGTTGAGTTTTTTTCTCAAAAAAAGGTCACAAGAGTCAGTTTATCCCAGTGTCTGGATCCAACTAAAGCCTGGTTAAGACCAAAGATTCACAACAAGACAAAACTGTTTAGAATGTTGCAGAGAAAAGTTGCAGCGGTGTGAACTGGACGGTCTGAGCTCGACTCAAGCTGGCTGATGGTGTCACCTGCAACTCAGCTGGTCAAATCTCCGGTCAAAGCTCATGATCTGTTTCAACAGCCAGTTGGCTTGTAGAGAAGTCCGCTGGTCGAATCAAACTGCATGTTTGCTTGCTGTGACAGGTGCTCCTTCCCCACTGAACCCTCTGTTTCCGTCCACTGGTATTTTACATTATTGTGGCACATTTATTATGAATACAGGCCATCTGATGCTTGTTTTGTTTATGTTTATTGCTGTTTCATCACTTCTGCAAATGCAACTGTAGCCTGTATCTCACTACCACTATCCTCATTCATATTTTAAGAAGCTACAAAATATTCAGGCACAAAATAAGCTTGAAAAGCTGGAAATCAGAGCGGAAGTACAGAGAGTTGTTGCATAGAGATGATACACTGTCTCATCTAGTTGCATTGGTGTGAACCTGCAGGTTTTTAGAACGTTGCAGAACAGTGCGTAACAAGTAGTTGCCTGTTTCAAGTCATCTCATCCTCTCATAATACCTTAAAAAATAATAACAGCTAATGATACAGCTAGTTACAGTCTTTTACATTTAACTTGAATTTTAAACATTCAAACATTTTATTAAGAATGTTAATAGTAATGAAGCAGCACATATGCAACACCTTTTTAAAAGTGTTACAACAAGCCCCAATTACAACTAAACACATTGTATCTACCTATCTCACTCCTTTTTTTCAGCATGCCAGGAGAGCTGGTGAGAAAAACTGATGCACTGATGTACTGATGTACTAAAATCAGCATCGGATGAGGTGAGGCAGGGAGAGACAGTGAGGTCTGTCCCCAAAGAATACTCTATCTGCCAGGTGACATTAGCAAGCTTGACAGGTGTTGCAACGGTAACAAGGGAGGTGGAGCTTAGCAAAGTGTCAGCTAGGTTACATAACAATACATATACATTCGGAGAGCCAATGGCTGTTCTGTCAACATGTCAAACTGTTGTGCAAGTCTGTCAGTTGGCTTGATGCGGGTGTGAAGCTCACCTGTCTCCAGCTATTGCCAGCGTCAGATGATATGTACATGCCAACGTTGTTGTACGACAGCTCTGCTCCAATATTTCCTGCAGTGGAAATGCCAACAGAATATGTAACACAACAAAACTGCAGATCACACAGATAAAGGGCCATGTGTTTTAAATACATTCTGCCAATCACACAACGTCTGTGATTAATCCATTCCTCTGGCTTGAGTCCCAGACCAGCTTTCTGTCTCCTGTTCATGTGAATAATACAGAGGAGACCCCAGGTTAATTCTTATGGATGCCTGCATCATTCAGGCAACATAATGTGAGATGTGGAGGAGGGCGGGTGCCTACTTCGCTCTGGCAGTTTGCAGTGTTACAACACAATGCCTCCAAAGCTTTTTCCCTGCGAGTGTGCAGCGAGTGAACTGACTTCTGCCGTTGATCTGCTCCACTATCTCGGCCTCGGCTCAGTAAATAGGCATGTGTTTGATCTGGATGGTGTTTGTCATGTTGGTGAGATGATCTCTGCACCAGCTGACGTCTTAAAAGGCGCAGCGGGCAAAGTGAATCACGGTGCCAAAGCAAAGGCTCGGCCAGCAACACACAGACACACAAAGACACACTGTGCAAGCACAGAAGCCGAGATGTATGTTTATTCAGCATTCTCACACACCAAAGACAAAACAGACGGATCCAAAGACAAACACACACTCACGCATGAACACACACTCACACAGCAAAAGGCATACTTCTTTCTGCTAACACCGCCATTGGTGCTAACACATCTATTTTGTCTTAACTCATCTCTCTTTCTTTGCCTCAACTCTTTCAAATGCTCTTACACTCGCAGGCACACAGACATCGCCTTTTCTCACATATGCATAATTGGCTGCGTGATGTGACATCAAAACAGATGGACATGTGAGCCACACCATATTTGCTTGTGGAAGAAGTGGAGATCCTGCAGTGCAGTGTGCCCAGTGAAGCTCAAAGAATCACTGAGATAGAAGTTTAAGGGGGAGGGCACAGAGGGGTCATATCGGTGCTGCATTAAATTGTCTATCTGACTGGAAGGATCACAGTGCAACTCTTAATCCATATTACCTCGCTTTCATCATTTCAAACAGACGTCTGTGCTCAGAATAATATGTTTGTTTTTTCCCAAAAGAAGACATTAATCTCAAACAAGTTGCTGTAGCATAAATAATTATTATCCTATAATTTATCAAAGTGGGTTTACCTTGCATTTGTGGTGAGTGTTTTGTCTTACCCGTGGCGACTATGATCCCTGGTGCAGAGCTCTTGGTGGAGATAGTTCCTGACAAGTAAGGGTTCTCTGACGTTTGCAGTTGGAGATGGAGTGAGCAGAAAGGCTGCAGGAGAAGAATAAACACGGAAAGTTAAATGGAAAGGAATAGACTGACACTGGTGTCAAAATAGTTTATATTCATGTGAAAGCCCCCTTTACACCATGCATTATAAAGCATTTTGGGTGATTGGATTGCCGTAAGATAGTACTTGATCACATCAAGGTACAGGTGCAAATGCACCCAAAACACACTGAGGGCTACAGTTGGACCCATTTAATGTTTTGCCGGTCTGGTCTGGTGTGCAAGCTTAAACCACTGTGCCAAGTTCAACTTTAGGCACTAAATGGACGACACTTGTGCCTTTCTAGTCTTCGACCACTCAAACTGCTTTTACACTACATGTCACATTCATCCATTCACACACACAGAGTTACATAATGGTGGCCGAGGCTACCATACACGGTGCCACCTGCTATTCAGTACATTCACACACTCTCCAAATCAAAGGAACAACCACTGTGAGCAATTTGGGATCTTGACAAAGGATACTTCAATCTGCCGATAAGTGGACGACCTGCTCTACCGCTGATCCACAGTACGCAGCATGACAACATGATGACTATTGTGTTTAAATGGACTCATGTAGCAGCTAGTGTCAGACAGGCCATGAGCCGAGCACGTCAATGTGAAGGACATACAATTCTAGTTGTGGCAGGAGGGGGGACACATGGCGCACGCTGTGTTTGTTTACTAGAAAGTTCATGTGTTTTTTTGGGTGACGAGACGAGACATGGTGGAGTTAATCTCTCAAGAGAAGTAAAACTGTGCCAGTATTTGTGACAATTTGGATCTGAAGCCGACGAAAGAGGTGTCTTAACTGCCCACGAGTGATGCCGTGCACCATTTAGAGCTGAACTGTTGTTGGAAGTCGTATTTCTATTTTTAGGCTACCTTCATTTTAGTACAAATCCTCAATAAAGTTGCAACTAGCTGGAGGGAGATCGCCTAAGACGTAGACGTTTCTGTTAAAGTAAATGACCATAATGCATGTCATTTCCAGTAGGCTATGTAGTACAATATAAAATGTGTGTTTGTGGTTCATAAAAAATCTACAAATGTAGGAAGATAGCAAGTACTCACCTATTTTTAAGTGTTTCCAGTCTTATCTCAAGAACAGTTTATGTTTATGAGGTGTGTATACATGATTTAACATAAGTATTTTTTTTGTCAAACTCAGTGTGGACAGAGAGCTCCTATGTAAGGAAATGCAGTGCAACACAAATTCCGGTGGTTGGCTTTGCATTTAACATAATTTGATACTTATTACACCAGCCCACCCTACTGAGGATGGATTGTGATCTGATCAGCAAAACCACCTCCTGAGGTGATCAGGGATGTATTGTGACCTCCGGACCACAGGTGTAAGTGCAGTTGCATTTTCAATCCACATAAAACAACAATGTGGGCAGAAATACATAAAAGCGTACAACTGTTCAAACCAGCGAGGCAGCAGCAGCTTTCCCTCACCTGATGCACGCTGGTCTCTCTCTCATCTGATGCTGACACTGATCTGATGCTGACAGTACTGCGGTGCTTCCCTCATTTGTAATGTATTCCTGTCGATCACTGTCTTTACAGTCAGGTAGGCCTGTTTTATCCTCATCGACCTCGCTGTTCTGCCTGACACGCTTTGACGAATATAACGAAGAAAACTATGGACATAGATATTTGTTGGATTTTTTTATGCCAATATTGTCTCTGAAAATGCAGACAATATCATGATGTAAAAACAGTGTAACTGTATTACTATAATACATATTTTTTAATTCATTAAAACGATTTATTTTGGAAATTTCTAACATAATAGTTGTTTAAAGGTAAGGCCTGTTTGAGCTGCGTGGTTCTTTGAGCTAGACGGAGTGACTGGATCTCGGTCGGATCTCAGTGTGGACACTGGAGACACATTAATACCAGGTTGGTAATAAAAAATGTAATAAACATATCTTTATACAATCTGGATACAAGCCGCATTTTCATGTAAGGTGTAAAGAGGGTCTATGATGGTGGTGATTTATTATTTTGGATTGTATTTACAGTAAACATGAGATAAATCAATCTTATTCTCACTCTGAAGTTCATAAATGATAGGGTCAGAACAGAACTGTGGAACAAAAACAAAACCATCACAAAACAAGCCAGATTCATTAGTCTCCCGAAGAGAACCAACTGTGCCTTCATACATTTTGCTAATTGCATTTAATCTGTCATTAATACAAAGAGCGATGGAATTTGCATTAAAGTATGAAGCCAAGTCTCTAGGGCATGCACACAACAGAAGACAATTACATTTGTTCACAGAGCAGAAAAAAAACGTGTCTGCTTTCATCTCTGCAGCAGACAGCGTGTCACTGGTGTAAGGACATCAAGGGCAGTGGGACTGAACAGGGTAATCAAAAGGAATCTACGGCAGTAATTAAAATGTCACATGAATGCGCAATCACAGGGAACCTGTAAGCCACACCGCACAGCCCCGAAATCACCTCTTAAACAGCACGAAGTCCGCCTAATGTCTCAAACATGATTCCTCCTAACAGTCACGCTGTTAGTTTTAGTCGCAGGGAGGCTGTCTAATGAGGAACGAGACGCTGTCAACACATGCAGCGTCTCTGGATCTGCTAGTGTAGCACCTGATCTGACTTATTTATGAAGCACAATTTACAATATCCAAAGTATTTATCATTTTAAAACTCCTATATTAAACTCCAGCATTAGGTTTGCCACAGTATGTTGCAGTAAAAGGCAAAGCTGACGTTAAAATTTGTCTACTCGTTTTTAAATTAAATGGCTTGTTTTTTCCATGCAGCTTTTTGTGTTTGTGAAGTTATGTATGTGAAGAGGTAAATTGCATTTCAAATTCAGTACCACTTTTTAATAAGGCACCCTACATAGGCTTTTTAATGGCTATTAAATTATTTACTGATGCTTTCTGAAGCAGTTACAGGCCATTAATAAAAACATCTTTCCATTTGCCGGTAAGTAAAAAAAGAAAAATGTAAACGGCTAGTGTGTATCCCATTGTTAATTTATTTTTTTACCAGATGCCCTGCAGCTCTTTCCCAGATGTCAATGGCAGCACAGCTCATATAAGAAAGCATAAGACCTATCAGTGTGAGTCCTGACTTCTTATTAATATGACAAACACAATCCCTGTATATATTTACATACAAAGGTTCACTCTACACTTCATTTAGTTGTGCATAATATTAGCTTATTTGTCACTATGTGCCAGACACTGTCACAGCAGGAGCCCTATTGCTTTATTTATATATGTGTTTTTGCTGCACTACTCATACGCTGCGTTAATGTTCAGGGAATTACAAATGCTACTGATGATACAAAGAAAACATTTCCTAAGTGTTCTTGCAATAGGTGTTTTAGAACGAGGGCAGTATGTGTGCTGTTAAACGGATACTTTGCCCATTTTCAACCAGCTTTGTGTCATAACAATGTGGGCCGTATGTGTAAATGAAATGTAAACTTCTCTCCATCTTACCAGATATGCCGATCTTTCAGTGCTGGCTCCAGAGCTGTAGTTCAAACTACAGATTGTACTTTCACACTTTCATATACTTGCCACCACTGACATGAAAAGTATAGAAGCAGATCAACAGTGCCCCGCTATTTTCTCTCAAAAGTACACCAAACTCTGATTCAACGGTACAACGAGGCAGTGCTGATCAAATATTAACCAAGATTCTTTTACTGAGTTGCCCATTTCTTGCCTCAAATGTTTGCAGAAACATATTTTAGCTAACTTTTTAACTGTAATTCAACACCATTTGTTACCAGGCGGCAGTCATATTCTGTGCGTTCCAGTACTCATACCACCATACTATACAGTATGGCAGAAAAAGATTTAGTATGTCAAAATACATAGTATGTCAAATGCAGTATGCCAAAAATACCAGGACGTTCTACCACATCCGGTGGAATTTTGCAGTATGAAAGCCAGCTTGCTTTGCTGGATATTCTGACCCACGATCCTCAGCGCAGCTGACGATACGTCACATTGACTGAGCCGCAAACAGATGACAGCTTTAAAGCTGATTGACAGCTGTCAGAAGTCACAATGACAGACGACAGCTTATGTAAGTAACTGATGACCAGTCGAACAGTAATAAAAGGAATATTGATTGATTAAGTCAACAAAATAATCAGAAATATTACAAACAAAAGGAAATGATTATGATTATGTTTTATTTCCAAGGTAACGGATATAAAAGCGAGAGGTTTAAAGTTCAGGGCGTAATGTTATGAGACAGTAGTATGTCCCGATTGTGTACATTATTGCACGTAGCAGTATGTACTTTCTAAGGGCAGCTGCAGTACCTTCTAAAAGTTAAAAAAAAAAGTATGCATTTTGGATTTTTTGCATTTTTCCTGTGGAAAAACAGCCATGGTCACAATACGTCACCTGCCAGCGGAATGGTTTATTGGTCTGGTGTGGCACAGTATATTCTGGTAGTCGTAGGTTTTCTACCTCTTGAGCAAAAGCAAATGCCACAGCCAGGAAAACAAAAGGACCAAACCTGGTGACCAATAATTCCTTCTCATCAACTTAAACAACAACAAGAGAAGCAGAAGAAGCTTCTGACCCACAGTAAACGCACAGTATCTTACCAGTATGCAGTGAATGTCGTTTCCTTCCAGGTCAGTAGCCGGAGCCTGCAGCAGCCTCCAGTCCCGGCCTTTATTGTAGGTCATGTACGTCTTGACCTGGTTGTCTTGCCTCTTGTTAGCAATCAACATCCCTTTAATTCCCGCCACCTGACAGACACAGATACGTAACACTTAGAATCTCGTCTTTATGCAAACCAGCAGGGTGTGTTTTATATTTACCTCTCCCGTAACAGTTTAGTCCTCCACTGCAGATGAAAAAGCATACCCAGTGCTCTCATCAGAAAGCGTATTTTGTGTATTGAGGCAGCAATCTTCACAATACAAGCTCAGTTAAATGCAAATGGTGTGCTTATCCTTTCTTGCAGCGGCTGACAGTCTGGCAGACACCATCAGCGGTGTCTGCTGCACTTTCTTATTCTGTGCTAAGTGCTATCTGTAATTATATCCTTACACGTCTCAGTAATCCAGACAGTATAAAATGATGACCGTTGAGAAGTGACATGTTGTCTGTTTTCTCACAGTCAGTCTGAATCTCCCCAAACACACACAAGCGTACATGAGAACACACTCGTACAGACACACGTCTCTCATCCGTAATCCTCCCTGCTAGTTGAGTCTCAGGTTTTAGACACATGCCTCAACTAAACCAAAGAGTGATATGCAATGGGAAGGACTGAGTCACTCCAAATGGTTGCCATAGTGAGGGGCTCCATTCCCTCCCTGAAGGGAGCATGTCTGTGTAAGTGGCACTAATAGGCAGCACATTTGACATTGTCATAGAAACATGGCGCAGAGGATGGATGCGGCTAACGAGGGTCCTCCCGTCCTTATCCAACCCAACCTGTCAATCACTGCAGTTATTATTTATTGCCTCCACCTCCACTATCACATGTGCATGCGTGCACACACACACACACACACACACACACACACACCTGAACCACTTGTCAACACCAGCATACATTTCTCTCAATCCATCACTCACACCACCCACACTCCACTTTCTTCACAACGAAGTGAAGGGCGCAGACATAGATCTCTATTCTACAGCGGGGATTACTCTTTGCAGTGCAGCATTAAAGGAATACTTCTACAATTTGAGAAATGATTATTTGCCGCCTTTGTGCAGTCACGATTTAAAGCAGTTCTGCCATTTGCTGCATGCTAAGTGAGTGGAAATGAAAAGAGGATAAAGCATGATGATTGTGCTGCGGCATATGATTAGAGACAGTGAACGCCACGCAGCTGGTTTTAATAATCTCTGCTACCATCAGTGACGCAGGAGTCATAACTCTGCCCATAAGTGGTTAAAATCTTTTAATACATTTAATAAATATATATATTATTTTAAACTTTTTTCCCCTCACAGCCTGTTTAAAGGCAGCAGACATTATACAGCAGCTCTGAAACTGTTACTACAGATTCACTCTGAACAAACATCTCTATTTGCTGCGATTGTATAAAGCACTCTGTTGACTTAGTCCTATTATCATACAACAGGGATTTCTTAAATAACACAGAAGGTGGGTGACTTGATTGGTCAGCAGTTACCGCGCAGAGAAGCTGTGTGTGACCCTTTGTTTTGCAATTCAGGCAAATCTAAATATAGCTCATATACTGTATATGGAAAATAAAATGCAAATGTTGCAGTTTATTGCATCATCTCACATCAATATGTCAATATAAATTTATTTTACTGTATCTGTGAAGCAAATTCCTTTTATCTATTCTTTCCTACCGTATGTGTATGCATTGCTTTGGTTTCCAGCTTTGGACACATGTGTGGAATTAGACAAACATTGATCTGGGTATATCAAAACACCGAGAGGAAAATGAAGTGTGCCAAAACACATTGGAATATTTTATTTTTTATAATGTAATAGCCCTCAATTATCAATCAGCTTTTACTCTTAGCCATCTGTTTGAGTACCTGGAATTAGATTTTTAGGCCACATCCTGCTGAGCATATTTTTTTTTTTTACTCTTGGTAATTATTTATTTCCCCCTTATAAATCACCAATGAGTGTAAGGGGCTCCAGAAGCGCTCTTGTTGCTGTTCTTTTTTTGTTTCTCTGCAAGGCTGATAACAAGCTGAAGCCCAAGCTGGCAACTTTTGTCAATTCCACCTTATTTTAAGATTCAAATTCAATTTTAATACAGAAAGCAAATTCAAAGAGTGGAAACCAGAGAGGATTTTCTTTAATAAAAGACCAAACTCACTGATCAGTTACCAGGATTGTTCTATTTCTTTATTAACAAGCAAATCCAGTGGGGCCACAAACATTGTTAGCCGTTGACATCTGGCTAAATTTAGGTTGTGGCGTCTTTAACACAGGTTGAGCAAGACGGGCTCGGACGAGGAGAGGATATCCCCTGTGGAAGAATACGACCATAATCATAAGTTTAGTGGTTTATCTAATATTCATAGACATTCACATGACCGTTGGCATACAGTGGCTTGTTGTCAACCGGGACTGGACAACTGAGGGTTAATACAAATATTACAATACAGATCATTTCTACATCAACACAACATAGAGACTACAGCAAAAGTACATCCTTGTCAAACTGCTGCTCACTACAATGTGGAGTATTAGCATTTTACACTCCAGAATAGAGCCGGGCAGTGTATCGATATGAGATGGATATCATGATATGAGACTAGATATCGTCTTAGATTTTGGATATCGGGATATTGTAAGTGTTGTTTCCTGTTTTAAAGGCTGCATTACAGTAAAGTGATGTCATCCTCTGAACTTACCAGACTGTTCCAGCTGTTATATCATTTGTCTTTACCCACTCAGTCATTATATCCACATCACTGATGATTTTATATCAAAAATCTCAATGTGTAAATATTCTGTGAAAGTACCAATAGCCAACCCTACAATATGGTTGCAATATCAAAATATTGGCATCTTGATTTCCATTCCAACCAAAATATTAACATTTGACGCAAGAGTTTGATTCATTAATTCATTCATTTTCCATAACCGCTTATCTTGTTGGGGGTCGCGGGGGGCCTGGAGCCTATCCCAGCTGACAATGGCCGAGAGGCGGGGTACACCCTGGACAGGTCGCCAGACTATCACAGGGCTGACACACAGAGAGAGACAACCATTCACACTCACATTCACACCAATTAGCATCACCAATTAGCCTAACCCACATGTCTTTGGACTGTGGGAGGAAGCTGGAGTACCCGGAGTAAACCCACCCTCCCCCACCCCAGGGTAAACAATGCTAACCACTGCACCACAGAAGAGTTTAATGTCTTCCTGATGTCAAATTGACACTCAGTGCCAGCTGTGAAAGAGTTCACTATCCATTTCTGCTCCACTTTGCACTTAAAGCTGCATTATTTGTTGTATTTTTAGGCAACTCGGGGGCAATGGAACAGGCTGAAAATGCAGCAAAGGCATATTATAAAGTTGATAATGTGAACATTACCAAAGGGTTACCCATAGCACAAACAAAAATAAACATTACCATTAATTAGGGGTTGTGTTTGTGTCCACTAGTGATCTGTAGATTGCAGTTAGGTCCTCAGGCACTGTTATAAATCCACAGATCAGGTGGGTCAGGTCATAAAATTATCATTCGGATTAATAGCAAATGGATTGTGCGTGGGTGAAATAATACATCATTAATGAGGAAAATATTAATGTCATTCTCTAAAATGCAGAGCTGCTGTGCTGCAGCAGAGACCCCATTAAGCGAGACACTGAGCATTTATGCACGAGAAACAGTGTAACTTCAATGATTATTTCAGGAGTTTAGATCTGTTTCCTCTGTCAAGTGTACAGTTTTTAGTTTTGTTGTTTAAATGTCCCACAGTATTTGCTGCAGCTTCAATACTGTGCATGGAAACCAGCAATTGCTAAAAGCAGCTTCTGTAATCATTAAAATAAATGATTAAACGAAACACTACATAGCCTAAGGGACAGTAAGGGGTGAGTGAATTATCCATGCAAGTGCAGGTCTCCAAATCAGATGATGGCTGGGTGGTTGATGGATGATTTACGCATACACTCCTGTCCAGATGACACCAGGTCTCAATCCACAGCACAGAAAACATCCAGCTCTTTAGCTCTGTTTGTTGGTGACATTGGTTTATAAGGTGAGTTTTTGTCAAACTGAAACAATGAGCTGAATGATACTAAAGCCCTGTTTCCACCAAACACTTTCAGTATGGTACCTTTGGAACAAAAAGTAACCCTTCAGACATGGCACCTAGACCCTAGGTCCGATTAGCGTTTCCAAACCTTACTCTGAAATGTGGGCGGGGTTGTTGCCACTCACTGCTCCGTCCAGCACACAATTTATTTCCTCGTTTATCGGTCTGCACCTGGTTTATCGTCCAGAGAACGAGGCTGCATGCCAACATTTTCAGAACAAAATAGAAGAGGCTGCAGGTTTGTGCATTTGGTCCTTCTCAGGCAAACGCAGGAGTTTAGTGTTGCTGGAGCCCACAGGAACAACGCTCGCGTGTGAGGATTATAATATATGCCATTCACATAATACGGTCGAAATTAATCTATATACACTTGAAGATCCACTCATTACTAAAAGTGTATGTCTCCCAAGAGAGACATCAAAACTAATTGTATGGTCAAAGTTCCCAAACTGAAATTTAAGGTGTGCTGATGGATTCATGCCATCAACTCATAAATTGATTAACATTACAAGTTAACGTTCCACCTTAAAGGTCACCGACAGTCAGCCCAGTGAATTAGGGTATCTCTTCTCAGACTACAGCTGCTGTGAGAGGCAACAAAACATTCTTTCATTTTATAATTATAGTTTACTAATGTATGTAAAACTCTCCACGGCATGAGCCTCAAAACCAGTCACAACTCAGCCCTGATCAGAGTGACCATCGGCTACTGACCAATCAACAGACTGCAGTGTTCACAGCTCCACCTTTTAATACCAGATCTGTTTGCTAGGTACCCCAACAGAGGGGGGAGCAAAAATGGGGACAGTACGGAGCGGTGCCATTGGTACCATCCACAACTTTTCATAGTGGAAACGGAAAACCAAGGAACCGAACCGAACCATACTGCTCTTTAGAAATGGGGCTTAAAAGAGGCTTAAGAGGTCTTTAAAGCTGAAGGGACCTACAGACCTGCGTTATAATTATTTCATAAGTGGTTTGGTCACTGCAACTGACCCCCATTTAAATTACACAAAGCAATTTGATGCATTGATGCTATTCAAAATACTGACAAGTGCAGCTTTAAAGTTATTCTGTATTTTACAAAATGTCACTGTATATTTGACTTTTAATATTTAAATAGATCTAAACAGACACCACATCAAAAACACTTAACAACTCAAGCTTTTCACTATCATCTGAAAGCACCTCATCCACCAGGTTGATGCTTCTCTGGTGCTAAGCAATTTGTCATTTACGACATGCTGATTTCCATGTGATCTAATGAGAGGAGTAGAGCCCATGCGTCCATTTCGAAATGTCTGGTTGATTTAATCAATCTAGAAAAAACACAGTGAGAAGGAGCATCTGCACTAAACAGCAGGGATTTTGCAGTTATTTAATGTGACACAATTTAACATTTTACAGTTTATCATATGGCTCATTTGTTAGATCACAGCACTGTCGGTTTAAGCCTGCTGGCTGAAAAAAACTGAAAAATAAATAAATCAAAAACAACCATGAAGGGCCACATTATCACGAGTATAAGCATTATCCAGATCATCTAATACTCTTCACTGACAACAATCCACTTCAGGTCTCCAATCAATCATTCAGAGCTGTTTATAGCCAAGGAGAGAAAGAGATGAATGATTTCTAACACAGTGAGCCCGGGCCAATCAGAGCGATAATTGTCGGAGAGCCACCTGCTAAACCACCTCTCAGATTGGAGGGACGTTTAGCGGGTGATGTAGAGCCCTGATGTCAACAGAAAATTAGTTTGCACAACAAAGGCTCATGATTACAGAATTTGCCCTTATCCAATCTGATTGACAATAAAATCATCCTTCTAATTTGGAAGATAATTGTGCAATTTTCTGTGTGGAAATAGCGTAATTGATTTTAGGGAGGAGGATGCAAAGAGAAGAGAGGCTTTGTGGGAAGACACATGACTTCTAAGTAGGAGAACAAAACAACTTTCACTGCTTTTCTGTCTCCCCTCTGCTCTGACTGGAGCTGTGTCTTCTCTCTGGAACATTAGTTCTGTGAAGTGCAGTTTGTCAGGATCTAACAGCAATAAATGGGATGAGTTCCATAGCATATATCTTACCCTGTGTAATGGCTCTGATTTATCAGAGGCAACAGTGTATCATCTATCTCTTGTTTAGGTTCTGATCAAGAACGGAGCTGTGACCGTGTAACAAATGTAATTAAAACGGCTTATCATCGCATGCTGCATGGTGAAATGCCTTTACTGCCGCATGGTAATAGGAGGTGCACACACACTCAGAGCCACACACACATACCACATACTGTGCAGGAGAGGTAATGGCATTGTTAATTACCACACTGCTGCCACTGCTGCTGGCCAATATCTCACTTCCTTCACTCTCAGCCACACCTGCCAGTGTAGGAGTGATAAACTGGGTTCACTAGGGAGTGGAGAATGAGGGAAATCTACTTTCCTGCTATGAATGCTAATGCAAACACATACAGTAGCTAGCCAGTAAGCTAACAAGGTCATTACAAGTCCAGAGGTGCATGGCAATGAGCCCCATTAAGCATGCTCTTTATACTGCGTATGTCTGCTGCCAGGAAGATGGACGACGACAGCCTGTAATGCAAACCTAACCATGTGAGACAAGTAAGTGTAACACAAACTCCAAAGTCTGTGTATGCAAAGCAAACAATACAAACTGGGCAACTGCAGTCACTTTTGTCTTTACCATACATACAGGCTGTATACTGTCTGCCCAGCACCAAACATCACACAACATCAGCAAATAACTGACCTAGCGGAGCATTCAGCATCTTAAAGCCAGATGTTTCTCTCAGGAAGTAGTGGGTGGAGGGAATATTGGACACAGTTCATTAGGTGCCACAAACATATCTAATGTTATGTTTACTAATGTCTGCTGAATATGTAAATAGGTGACTGTTTGGTCACATGTTCATCAATGTAGCATAATGATACTATACCAATGTTGTGTTTACAGCTTTGAGCACTGCTCCCACATGATCAAAAATCAATTGATTCAAGTTTAAGTAGTGTAGTTCAGTGAGGTGTATAATGTTCATAAACATCAGTGGCTGCAGCAATATTGTCATCGTTAACGTTCTTGCCTTATTTATGATAGCACGACTTTAAAATAAATAAGATAACCAAGCACCATAATGTTTGGGTTGAACCAAGCGTCAACCTCCTGTGCCCCTTGGGTAATGAGGTTTATTCAGGGACTAGGGATGCACGATGATATCGGCACAGGCCAATATCAGCTTTAAAATGAACAGTTGACCAACATGGTTTTTCTCATTGTGCACAATAAAAGAATGTTGCATATATTGAAAGATTTTGTATTTCATGTCTCCATCTGTTGGTGGGCCATAACGGCAAGAGTATGCATTCCTAATATGATGTTAATTCCACTATAGAAGAGACTTGATCACTAAAATTATATAGGGAAAATAAGCGCATACATCGATATGGGTATAAGCTATCAGCCAAAGAAGTCTTACATATCAGCATATTAAGAGTGGGCAAAAAAATCCATTATCATACATCCCTGTTAGGGACATCATGAATTGCCCAGAGAACCTGATATGGGCAGAGAGAGTGGCAGCTTGTGAGAAGTGCAGGTGCACAAGAACAAGTTACAGTACATCCAAAGGTAAAATGTAGAGGTAGCGGCCCATGTTAAGCTCTGCATTTCCCATAATGTAGCCTGCTAGCCTGCAAAATGCCCACACTCCAAATGCCCATGACTGCAGTTTGTGACCCAGGCTGTCTGTTAAAAATTAGTAACCCGGAGACACCATCAGGCGTCTTAGACTTCGCATCGCTCCTTCAGAGCCACTTCAGTCCTAAAACTAGTCCTCATGAACTAATCATCCAATCCTTTGTTTTATTGTCAGATAACATTTGGATCAGATGTGGGCCACGGAAATGTGAAGTATTTGCTCCAGAGAAGAATACAACATTTTATAAGCTGCAAAATTCAGCAGCAGTGAGGCAACTGTTGGGTCTCTGGTATCGATTGACAACCCTATTGATGCACCCCTCTGAGATACTGGTTATTTTGTGTAATGGGACATGAAAATCAAAATGTATTGCACATTTAACCACGAGCAATTGAAAAAAAAAACATTTGCACTGCTGTTTGTGTGCTGCCACATGCATGAGACTGTACTTTATGGCAGATCTATAGTAAGAAAGTAATAGTCCCTGTAACTTCCTATAGATTCAATCAATGAAAACCTCACTTTATGTATCCCCCCCAGGGTGACCACTTTCATCAAGTTTCTACCTCATACAGGTCCAGCATCTGGTTCCCTCCGATGCCCCTAGTGGTCTTGACATTTTCCATGGCCAAGGTGAAGTAGATCCCTCTGGTGTCAGACAAGTAGAGGTTATAGGTGTCATTCTGGTTCCACTCCTGCACCGCGGCAAATACCTGCTTCTCATCAGTGCTGACGATGTGTAAATCCTATCAGGGAGCAGGGAAAGATTAAGAGGAGTTATGACTGGAAGCGGAGAGGTGACGGATTAGAACATGCTGACCCTGTGGGACTGGTCATGAGATCAATGCTGCGGTGCGAATATAAATGCTTGACGACATACTGTAATGTATAGCTCACTCAGGGGCTCGCTCTGAGTGTGGTACCGCTACTAAAAGCAGGACTTTAAGAGGACGACATGCCAGATTTTAAGGGAAAGCAGACGAATAAAAGTAAAGCTGGTGACACGCCTGTGGCTTAACGCATTTTTTAACCAATCTACATAAATTTTGCCATTGTAACAGTGTCAAATTCACAAGCTTGCAAGGCTAGGAATGGAAATACTTAATTGAGTCTATGATTAATGAACTCTGTGACACTCTAAAATTAAAACAGATTTGTATGAGTCATAGAAAGGAAGAAGTCAAAATACTTGCCAGGCTAATTTTGCTGCAACTTACCTTAGGCAGGGAATATTTGGGTAGCTTGATCTGTATGAACGAGTCTCTCTTGTAGGACACATAATAGGTGGCTCGCCCTGATGTAGGAACCTAAAACACATAAAGTACAATTAATTCCATACACTGGATATAAAGCAGGGTCGTAATCCCCTATTTAACATTGGGGGACCCAACCCTTGAGGAGGGGATTCCCCCAAGAAGATATTTTTTAGAAATTCAGTAGCTAATGTGGCCATTTTAGAGCATTTTGAAAAATACTCTTTGGTTAAGGTCAATTTATGATAACTGAGTGCCATTTTGAGGTTGAGGTGAAGCCCTGTTCATTCCTATGAGACTTGCTTAGAGGTACATGAAGCCAACAACGCTTAATTTCGAGGGTATGGCATTTCCTGGTTCTTCAACATTGTACGCCAATGGAGCAAGAGCAGACAACACATTCTCACTCTGACCTGGTCACATATCGACACGTGCTCATGGACTTTCCACATCTAGATGTGACGTGAAAAGCAAACAGAGCATAGCCACTGTTTATGGTATTAAAATATACTAAATGACGTTGTTGCGAGTAAACTCTGGATGTTCCCACTTCAGGACACTTGGATTGTCGTGGACGAGCAGTATGGAGGAATATTACAAAGTTTTTGTGTAGTTTTATGGAGCTTTTTGTGTCGGTCACAATTGACGCCCATTGTAAGGATTTTCGCTGCAGGACTGGCTCACCGGGGGTCTCCAGGTGACTTTGAGGAAGAAAAAAAACTACACCGTATTACTCATCAGCATGAGGGTCCATAATGGCTGAATTTAGTTTTAGGGTGAACTATTCTTTTAACTTTTGATCTTGCCCCTCTGCATTTTCCCCTGACATCGCCGAGCGCCATTAAACCATGACGACAACCAGCTGCATACCATGATGATGTCAAAGGACAGGTTTTTTCGCAGTGTTTGACGCTGCAAGTCACTGCCCAAGTACCGGATTTTGGCGACTTCGGAGTGAGACTGGGCTTGCACAGAAGACTTACAGCAGCCAAGCACGACCAAATGGTTATCCTCTGCCAGCTGAGCATCTGGTGTCAGGCTCAGCCCTCCGCATGAATTGGAATAAAATCATGCTGCTCTTCGAGACTTTCCAAATGTTATCGGGCCAAGTGGATCAAATCCTCACAGTGGAACAAGTCGTTTCGGGGGGGGGGTTGTGAAACTTAAAAAAAATTATCCACTGATTTACAAATGCCTCTTCTGGGGTCCCCATGGCAGGTTATTGTAATTCCACTTTTGGCCTCTATGTAAAGGCACTGATCCTGGGGGCTATGATTTTTTATGATATTTTTATGGATATATTAACACTTTACAAACACTATAACAGTCAACATTGATACAGCATCCATGACACTCATAAGTTTATGCATATGATTTAATTTGCCAATGATGGCTGTGCATGGTTACTTGTAGTAACATTGCTTTTCTTTTTCTTTAGGATATATCGTTCTATCAATAGAGGGGGGCAATTGAGGGGGCTGTGAGATTATATTATAATAATTGCCCAGTAACATTCAGTTTTCCTTCTACTGTCTGGAGTTTGCTTTTATTTGAGCTTTGTTTTAGCAACATTTTATTTCTCTTTCACTATTTCTCTTAGCCCTGCAGTGATGGAGCTGTGCTGCTGAACAAATACAGGGGGCACCTTGTATCAAGGCCTCATGTGTAACCTCATCACTGACACCATGTCATATTTTCTCCAATCAATTAAAGTGGTGGGTGAAAGCACACATCAATCTTTCTCTCTCTCTTTCTCTCCTTCTCTTTGTCCTGTTGGTTTTCAAGGCTCTGCTGGATACACAGGGTACTTTTTTTTTTTTTTTTCCAGGGAGACTTGGTCATTTATAGCGATCTCCTGGCTTGCATTCAGAGGATGCTGCCCTCTCCAGGTGTCAATGCGCTCGGTGGTTTCAAAGTGGACTTTGGTAAATATCTCGTAGGACAATCAATAGTCTCATTATTCTTTGTCAAGAGAAATCTTTAAGTTGCCTAACCAAGCCTCATCTGCAGGCTAAGAAAAAAAAGTTGTCCATAATGGTCTACACCCTTTGCAAACACTTAAAGCTGTTAGCTGTTAGCTTATGCAGCAAGAAAACACGGGGCTGGCGGGTGCTGGAGAATTGTCATTAGCCTTGAGGCCATGCGCGTCAAGCACTATATACACATACACACACACACACATAGAGACATGGAGCAAAGTGAGACTGCAGGCCCTAAACTCCCTCCTATCAATAACAACATGAAATTCATTAGGGGAAAACCTTCGAACTAAACGTGTGGCTCTCTGCTGAAGAGAAGTGATATCAGTATTAATGTTGTATGACAGGACTGATTCTTTTACTGATCCTGTCAGTGCTCTGAATGGCTCAGAAGAGAGAAAACAAGCTCGGAGAGGAAATATAGCGGACTACCATTGAGCACTGCAGAACAAGTCCCACATGCAATCGAGGGAAGGAGCAGGAGATCGATGTCGGGGTAACCAGAGGCGGTTTGAACTTTAAGAGGAATTGGTATGATTGATTTTTTTTTCCCATCCCTTTCAGGATCTTTCGTCTGTGACGCATACGTGTTAAAATGTGGAGGTGCTAGAACTGAAGGGGAGGTTTAGGTTGAGTGGTTGTGAGTTTACTTGAAAGACTTCAGAGAGGTCAAACAGGATTGAAGGATCTTTGGAGAACAACTCTATTTCTTTGTCTAATGTGCTGCCAAGGCCAGTAAGGGTTCCGCAGGAAGGCCTTGCCTGTAGGTGGCTCAGGTAAGTGGGCTTCTGAACAATCCCTGTTCTCTACTGAATAAAACATTTAGTGGGATCAAACAGCTGGAGGAGCACCGTCACAAGTAATACTACAACTGCTGCTACTCACAGTAATAACACAAGGCAGAATTTATTAGTTTAATGTACTTTATATATCATTACTAGCACAAATGTACATGTGCAGAGTACATTTGGTGCCGTGGGGTGATTCAGGTTTACAAGTCTTGCACAGGCTGTTGTCAGACTACTACAAACTACAAACTACGTGATGCTTGATGGACTGTGGAGAGGTGAGGGGATCAGAGTGTGCAGGATTTTATAAATGATGGGAGATCAGCTTGTTGTAACAGAGTCAGGGAAGGTTTTCAGAGGACATGGGTCACCAAACTATCGGAGACAAGAGATTTATCTGAAGAATGTTGGAGGTGGTGCCAGCAGTTGCATGCTCGAACATGCATTGGTATTTTTGCAACCTTTGGAAAGAGTTATATTTCAAAGAGGTGAAGAGGTAAGAACAAAACTGTTATCCCTCAACACAGAAGCTGAAAACAACTTTTTTAGGACATAAAGCACCACAACAATTGTTGGAGGTAAATTTGAATAAAACTGCAGTTGTTGTGGACTAGCCATGTAATTATGCTGACTTTTCCTGTTGACTTTTAAATGCATGAAACCTCATTTGCACAATGTCAAAGTAAATAATATTCATGCTGTAGAGGAAATTAAAACACAACCCATAAATTGCATCTGTGTTACTTGGAATTCAGGACATTACCATTTCAGATTTTTCTGTCACACAAATCATGATTAATATGACACACCGGGCAGTGGATAGGATGAATATTAAAACTAGACTAGTTTCACAGAAAAAATAACAAACCATAAATGTTCAGTTGAGGTTAAAGTAAAGTGATTTTTTTTTTACATATTTACTTTCTGCCGAGCACAATCTGTCATATGAGAAATATTGTGCATGAAACCTTTGAAAAGATATCTGTGATTTTGTGACAGGAGAAGTAAAAATAGTAGTAAAGAATCAAGATGGTCTATGGTGGATCTGATTTAGCAATATTTTGAATATAAATGTCAAATGACTGTGATGAAGGGTTTTGTGCATACTCTAAAACAACAGAAAGATGCAGCCTTGAGAACTTTTAGCTTCATTGTTTTTGTCTTCTGGTCAAGACGCAGCCTGTCCAGCAAGTTGTCGAAGTTTGGTGCTTGGGCAGTGACTTGATGCCGACGAAAAAAGCCAGTCTTGGGGACACAGTGTCCCAGGATTTCAACAACCAATGCACCCGTGGTAACTTGCACGTCATATTTGGATGTGGAAAGTCCATGACCAAACATCAATATGCGACGAGGTCGGAGTGAGGATGAACACAAAACACCACAGTCAACAGAAATGTGTAGGTGGTGAGTTTTGACAAACAATGGCAGACTAGGGGCCCTGATGTGTTACAGTGGAGGAGAGGTGGGACCAGGTCATTGTTTTGCAAGTCACAACTCAGTCTCAAGTCTTTGCACTTAAGCCCCAAGTCAAGACAGGCAAGTCCAGAGTTAAGTGCCAAGATCTAAAGTTTGAGTTTAGAGTCACAAACAAGTCATAATACTAATAGTAATGACACAGTAATGTTAGCTAAGAGTTAGCTAACTATGCTACTATTAACCTGGGCTTATTGTTCTTTTTGCAGCCTCAAATGTCGAATGTAGTTGGCATGTCCGTCTGTAATATTCAACGGCAGTGTTACATACTGCAAGTCATTATTTGTTGACCACCACATAGGTTTTGTACGCAAACAAATTTTTTTTACTTTGCTATCATTTTACAACTGGTGGTTTAAAAGCATAATGTCAGTTCTTCATGGTTCTCTCCTGCAACTCGAGTGGATGCTATTAGATTGGTTCAAACAAAGTGGATCAAGGGACTGAAGTGTAAATTTGCTGGAAATGAACAGCTTTAATCTTAGTTAATCAGGGAAATGAAGGAAAATTAATTTTAAAATATACTTTTTAATCTTTGGGTTTAGGGGGAAGGTGTCAAGAATGTTCAAATCAAAAGCCTTGAGTCCAAGTGCAGTCCCAAGTGATTGGTGTTAAAGTCCATGTCAAGTTGAAAGTTTTTGATTTCGTTGAGTCTAAAGTCATCATTTGACTCGAATCCACACCTCTGCTAGAGCAAGCAGAGCAAATCGAGATAGAAGTGAATACTGGAATGAGTTACTAGACTGGCAGTTTTCAGGTGGCCAGAAACCTGTCCAATAGGATGCTCATGTCATTCCATATCTGATGAACGATGAAGTGGACCGCTGGTTGTAAATACATCAGCCAAAAAACTAGTCATAGCTTGTGCTTATGTGACTTTGTATTTTCTTTCGACCCCATTGTGATCATAAGCAGCTTAGAAAATCCTGAGATATAACACAATATAGAATACACACCCACCTTTCATGAAACAATAGCTAAGCTTCTTACAGTGACTCCTCAATGTGTAAGACACATTTAGCGTAGGGTTGATAATGTTCTCATAGAATCATATATCATGTACCAGGTAATAACTGATTGTTTAGAGCCCTACCTGTATGAATATGTAGTCATCTTGAACCACCAGTGAGCTGATGTCGATGTACCCAGAGAATGGGTAGTTCCTGTTCGCCTCTGTGCACATCTGAGCTCTGCATGTGACATACTGCACATCTGTCATATGAAGGCACACAAAAAAACATGAGACGTCTATGACTGCTAGCAATATTTTATCTGCAAAGCGTGATATATTGAAAGAATCTTTGAATCCTTACATTCTTTTCAACTATATAGATAATTAATATAGCGCTCCGATGATATTTATGTGTGTTGAACTGTGTAGGGTTATACTCTGCCTGTCTACGCAGTGTGACATTTTCCCTGACTAGTTTACCTCCCTTTGTAGCACCTGATTTATTCTTATCGTGTATAGATACCACAAACAAGCATCTCGGGCTGTCAATCACACAGTGGTTATATGAGAAAAAAAGGATGCAACATCACAGGCGGGCATAAACAGTTTCACCTATGTCGCCTATGGAAGACCTACTGCCATTCAGAGTTATGGAGCTGACATTCAGTGGGTGAAAGGGAAGAGAAGAAAGGCCATTTTAATCAGATATCATGCACTGGGTTTATTGGTGGGGCGAGCCGTTGCCGTTTCCCTGGGGATGCCTTCTTTTCTCCTGAGGAATTCATTCCTATAGAGACCTGTTCATTATTCCTCTTTGATGTGTATGTGTGTGTAGGAGACACTCACTTCCATCTGGTGTGTGAGCCTCCATGTGGACCAGATCTGGCTCCTTGTCGAGACCGGAGACGGACCTTGGAGAGAATGAAAGAGCATCGCAGGACGGCAATGAAAAGAAAAGGATGTAAAGGAAAAAGAAAGGGAGAAAAGAAATACCAGAAAGTCATCAGCGTAGAGAAAGGATGGAAGAGGAAGAGAGCAAATGAACATGTTCTACATATTGAGGGGGAAAACTACGCCTATGAGTACAGAAATGTGTCCCCCATATAATGCCACATTATGGCAAGCACGTCCACAGCAACTCGAGACTAGTTCCCTTCCGGCGAAATGCGACAACACAAAGAAAGATATTCATCGCTGACTGGGTGGTGGAGGGTCACTGCACTCTCTGACTGTGAGGATCTCTGGGTAAAATCTTGCTCATTTTACTGCTTGTGGATTAGACCGGATGGAAACAGCGTTCCCATTGTGGCGATATTTCATATCCCTTGGAGGCTGATGAAGCCATTGTCTAAATGCAGCCAACTGGAGGCCTGCCTAGCCATTGCTAGAGGCCCATCCAGTGTTTAGATGTCCTTGAAGGGGCTTTGGTTATGAAGGGCAAAGCCAGCGATGGATCCTGCACATTATTTAGGATTATATCACGGAAGTAGCTCCAGATTTATGAAAGTTAGTGTGGGCAGAGCCAACGGCAATCCCGGGCACACCCCAGTGACCTCAGAGAGGAGCAATGAGCTGGAATAGATCACGGCCTACGTTTGTGATGAGTGTGCAGTTTCAGACGTAGTAGGTACACTGCAGGGGGGGTGAGCAGCAGACGTGACTGGATGAGAAGTGACAGGGACGTCCCGGATCCATTATTAGTCATAGCTCCTCATACTGTATGTTAGCTTCTGTATCTGCATGTTTGCATCTGTAGAAAAGCCACCTCTCTCCTCTGTCTGTTACTGATGTAAAAAAAACCCGAAAACAATATTTAAATATTTATGTGCAATATGCCTGATATGAGCAGAACGTGTGTGAGAAATGAAGTGGAATGCGACATGCCCTCGGCCACTGAATGCAAAGTGTGTTCTGAAGGAGGAGATTAATCTTTGCCTGATTGTATCAAGGGGTAGATAATGTGCAGAGTTTCAGCAGCATCACCAGTCAGTCACACACCTTGTTCTAAGCCATCAATATCACTTGCTCAGTCGCGCAGAACATGAGCAACAGTTTCTGCATTCCTGAGTAAACAAAACTTTGCAGAAGAGGAGTGGAGCAGACTAATAGATGTGAGATGTGGGATGACTCACCAGTAGAATCTGTTCGGCGTGACGTGTTCGTGGATGAGCTGCCATTTTCTTCCAAAGTCCACCGAGCTGTACAGCTGTGGGGAAAAAAAAAAAAAAAAGTGGGTCCTGTTAGCAAGATGAATGCATGTTTCCGTGCTGGTCCAGCTTCTAATTAGACTGGCTGATTTAAAAGTCGTAACAGTGACGAGCAGGCTTGAGACATGGCTGGATAATTCCAGGGTGGAGGTTAGTTTGGAGCTATAAAGCATTATCTGGAGATAGGCTGACATAGGGCTGAGCTGCTATCATCATTACCAACTGGCCATTTAAGCTAACATATTGTCACAGATATAGGCATCTCTAATCCCCTGTCCCCTTACGAGTTAAAGCTATGGGTTTAGACAAAGCACATAATGGGAATAATACATTAAAACTGAAATAGATATGACATTAATGCGGCCCCTTTTGGCCTGGTCAGCAAATAATTTGGTTTGATTCAGTAGGTTTTAGTCCGCTGTTGTGTTGAAAACAAATGTTGAATATAAAACAGTCAAGGTCCTGCAGAATGAGCGCACATGAATGCAAGGAATGATGTATGGCTCGGCTGATGCCAAGGTGTACAGTGTGAGGCCGGTGGCCCACTTTCAATGTATTAATTACATTTTCTGGTGCTCGGGCAAACAATTAATAACCCGGGTGCATTTCCCAACACTGTATTGATTGATGTGGTAGACACAGCTCCCCTTATATCTTGCTGGGCCTGTGCATTGTTGTTTCCTCGCAGCACTGTGAGTCGGTGCCCCAGTTGAGCTCTATGCTAATGTTCCTACTTGTTGCCTTTTATCGCAGCAAATCTGACACTAACTCAGATAAAAGGATCCACATTAGTCACACTGCTGCAAATTTATTTGTCAGCTTCGCAAGGGGGAAAATCCATCTATGTCAGCAGGTGTGTTTTCCATTTAAAAATTACAGTTTACCGGTTGTCTCAAAACATGTACGGCACAGATTTTGTACAGATTTTGGCAATAATCTGATTCTAATTTGAAAATTGGCGTGATTATTTGGATTTCACATATTGATGTCAAGCTCTATTATGTGTTTATTTCATCAAATTGTCATCGGTTGGAGGCCATGTTTTCCATTGGCGCATTATGAGGCCATGGGCACCTGGGCACAGATATGAAAAAGGCCCCACCACCTCTCCTACAAGGGGGCAAGACACAAAGACTTTGTGGTGGTTTTGTCTCTTTTATTACTGTTCTTTGCACCTCTTTGTACTCATAATGCATCTTTTTTGTGGTTTTGTCTCTCTTTCTGGTAATTTCCATAGTCTTATATGGTCATTTTGAGTCTCTTCCTGATGTGTGTCATTTAATTTGAGTGACATTTTGCTGGTGAAGGCCAGGGGGGTCCCCTGGGCCTTTGCCCAGCTGGCTCGTTCAGTAATCTATCCCTGCATGTGTCTGTTTTAAGTGCTCGCCACTGATGACAGTAATGGCAGGAGACCCAAGCATCTATCTTATCGCCCTTTCAACCGTCAGTTACAGCCACGCCGAGTCAAGCCATGCTGCGCCGATTTGTGTTTCCATTATCCGTAAAGATGCACTGTGCCATGCAAAGCTGTGCCAGAGATGGACTATCTCTGGAGTAGGTCCAAAAGCCGGGCCGCCAACCCTCAAGCGGGTAGCGGTGACGTCTCACCGACCGCAGCCAACCCCCAATGACCCCCCTGCTTTCCCTCAAACAAGACATGTGTTGCAAGATGCTGCTCACCTCTGTCTGCAGAGGATCAGAGAGAAAGGTGTTTTTTCAAAGTCTCTGTGTTCAGCTCTCAGTAGTTTTGTAGCTTTAAACTGAATTTCTGTGGTTTGGAGTTTTGTTTCTCTCCTGCGTCCTGTGTTTACTTTTGGTATCTGCTTTATTTTACTGTTTCATGTTCGCTATCAGCCGTATCAGAAGTTCTGTGAAGTTGCTGCTCGAAAACTCAACATCTCCTTATTTTACTGCTTCACAATAAAAGTTTTTGCATAATAAAATAACAGGAGACTTTTACTGTGAAGAATCTATAGGACATGAAATGTGTTATTACTGAATTAGCAGAACTTTGTTGGTGGCTTTTCTTCGATAAAGACAAGTCTGATAATATGACAGGGATGAAAGTGAAAGCACAAACAGCCACAGTGAAATGTTTGATGAAGAGCTGCAGACGACAGACTCTTACTGCACCTCTGCAAACAGCTCACCTCCAACAGATAAATGTCTTTAACCTGCCCTGCTGTGTGATGGAAAAAAACAGCCTGTTGCTTGCAAATGTCATCACTCAAGACAAGCCTTCATCAGTCAAAGACACACCTTAAAGTGAGTAGCCCTGTTGTAATGCAAATGCAAATCCCTGCCAAGCCAGGCCTTGACTGTAGAAAAGGGGTTTCAGTGTCTTGTGTGCACTTCAGGTATGGATCTAGTATTAGCTGGGAGCAAACATTTGTCTAAACCTTTATGAAGTTGAACAGACTCTACTATGCAGTACCCATGGGCATCTATTCTACAGAAAATTTGATTTCTGATCCTTCCAACCTCAGTAATGAAAGGTCCCCCACAGGAGCCTTTGGGTCGGTGTAACAGGGCAGCAGGCAGGGTCCCTCATCACTTTGGACAGTGACATATGACGCTAGCGGGCAGGCTCAGCCTCTCCTCTCTCCATTCATCAACTCAATGACATCTTAAATTTTAAAGCTTCTGAGCTGTCACAAAGTAAGCTTCATAGTTTCCCACTCACTTCGATAAATCAAAAGCGCGGCCAACCGGCTGCCATGCCACCGACGGAGTCGATGGCAGCTGAGCGAGCCGGCAAAAGACGGGAGCTCAAATGGTGATTGAGGGATTGCAGAGAGCACGTTAGCTAAATTCATCTATTCATGCTGATGGTGAGGGTTAGGTTTAGAAAACATTTGGGTTTTGACGTTTGTGTCAGGTTGCACGTAATGTTGGACCTTTAGCTGAAAGCTCCTTGAAATGCAGAATGGTGACTTTGTAGTAGTTTGTAAAGTCCAAGCCAGGTTTGTGTAAGGTCAAAACCAAGGCCAGTTTGTTTTTCTCAATGGGAAATATGAAAAATATTCACTGATACTGATTGAATATTAATTATTCACCTTTAAACCAAAACAAAAACAAATAGAAACTGCATTTAAAGAAAAGCTAAAAGGTGACAGAAGGAAGAAAGGCCAAATGAACCAATTACTTGATTAAATGCAGTCTTAGAGATGCAAAATATTTTTTCCCCAGCAGTTGATTTAGCCCAGGCGCCCGGTGGTTAGGGGTTAACTTGTTTAATGGTAACATTTTCAGAGCCTTATAACTGAAAACTTTTGTGGTCACTATTGTTACCAGTGGAATTAAATGGGTCAAGACGCCCACCGTTCTTGTTTTGAGAACGTTGTTGCATCTTTCTCACCCTTACTTCCTGTCATGTCTCTGCTAGCGCTGTCTGAAAAACGGCTAAATACCATCATAAAATATGTATACATATAAAAAATAAGTTGATTTAGCTGCTTGACTTGTTGCGCGACTAGACTAGAATTGTGCTGTGCGACTGTTTTACTTCGTCGCCACTAACATCTTTGTTGACCCGTGTGTGCCTGAAATCAGCCATTCTTATCATACTTGCAGTGTGTGAGGGAGTGTGTTTCCCACACAGAGCACACTAATAGTGAATCGCTTGTTATTATCATATCATAAGGTCAAGAAAATATTGTGCTGCTGCTTTTTGTAAAGCACTGATACAGATTGTTGTTTTTATGCATTAGCAAACGTAAATTACGGGATATTGTTCAAATTAGGAGAGCGAGCACGGGGGGAGCTCAAAGAGATCTGCCTGTAGTTACTGATTATACCTTCTATTCTGCGCCATGAAAGCACCACGAGATGTGTTATTTAACAGAGCTGTGTGAAAAATGAAAACAACAGGGGTGAGAAATGAATGGTAAGAAATAACTGTGTATGCACCGCACGGCGTGTGCGACCCTCATCTGTGCAGCTGACTTTATCTGCTTTTAACAAGACATATCATTTATCTAGACGCAGAGTAGTCTGTACGCCAGGACAAACTGACACGATGTTTGTTTTACAGAGAGAAAAATAACTTCATCTATTGCATTTGCCAAATTTACAAGAAGGCACAAATAAAGAGGATAGTCATACGACAGTGTGTCTTAAAGTTTATAAAGATTACCCAAACTCAGTGACTCACAAAACTGCATATTTTTTTAGGGGAGTCTGGGGACTTTCTCCCCGACCAACCAATACTGAGTATAATGTTTAAATGGTGAAATCAGTTGAAACAGCTTCTTATCTTGGCAGGTAAGAGAGCCTGAACACATCATTAGCATTACAGTGTTCCTGTTTAGTTGGCACTTAATGGGCCATCGGTGAGTCATCCTAACAGGTCCCATACCTTCCCAAAATCTAGATTCTCGGATGAGTGTAAGGGCCTTTATAACACTAAATATTTAATGTTTTGTTATCTGCCACTTACTGTAGAGCCCAAACACAGCAGTACATTTGCTTTTTTTTGTCTTTTTGTATTTATTTTGATATACCTATTTGTTTTTATGTTTGTTTTTGTTTTGTTTATTTGTAAAACAACACTCCTTGCAGTTGCCCAGTCGCCAGGCGAAAATGTTGGCATTGCATGTTTTTGCAAACTACAATATGTTACATTTGTACATTTCATAGTATCTTATGAACATTTGTAGTATGTACGCTGACTTTGTCAGTCGGAGGTGGAGGGAATGGTGGATGGTGTGTTACCTAGGCGAGAGACCCCTGTTTGAGACCAACAAACAACAAAACCTGTTGTTTTTTTTAGCAGGTCATTCCTGCGTTCCCTGCAGCTTTTCAGTGAACAAAACAGGGGTGTTTGTATGACACAGGGAGAACAACTCCATACAGATGGACTCCCCCACCCAGGGTTCAAACCCCCCAACTCGGGATCAAACCAGGAACCCTGTTCCTGTGAGGTGACAATGCTAACCACTGCACCATCGTGCTGCCTCAGAATTAGAAATTGTGAGTCAAAACACAGTTAGGGACCGTTCTCCAAGGTACCTGCTGCTTCGCTTCTCAGTTTCTTTTCTGAAGTACACACTAAACTCCATAGTTTTTAAAGAAAATAGTGTGGGTGTACGCAGGTGCAAAGATGCATTCTGGGTGGGGCATGAGCGACCGGAGCGAAATTGGAGCTAGAGATAAGGCTCCGCTCCACCTTTTTAAAAAAATAGCCGCTCGTCGCTCAACACAAAATCCTCCCGCTCCCCGCTACGCTCCGCTCACATGCTCTGGTCTATCCAGCTTGGCTCTGTGCTCAAATTGCTTGAAAAAGGATATGATGTACACATGTCCACCTCTCTTCAAGATGTAGGTGTATCAGTTGGCTATTCAGCTACCTTAATGACCAACCCAAGTAGAAGGAGACATAAACGTTAAATGAACTACAAAAACGAGACTAAAATGTCAGTCATTGTTGACTACAACCAACATAATGACCAAAATGTGACCAAAACTAATACACATTTGTGTCAAAAGACTAAAACTACATCTAAGTCAGATGAACCAGAGAAAACTGAATATTTCTGGTTGTATTTGACATACTTTATGTGAATAATATTTCTTAGACAGCTGGTAGAATAACTGAATGATAATACACTGCCAAAGCTCGAGTATAAAAACAAAAACATCCAAGGGTCTAAAAGGCCATTCCACAGCGTGAGTAAGCTTCCTTTATCTCAGGAATAATTCATGTTAATGGAGATACATGGAAGCACACTCAAACACGGTATGTCAAAGCCAAAAAAGAATGTCTCACTCTGTGGTTTAGATCACAGTTAAGGTCTTCAAGGGCTATGTCTCACAAGAAACTCAGTCAAGGTAGCACTGGTTTTATCACATTTAGCCATCAAACAATTTAAAATACGCTGCAGGCTCACAGGCATAATAAGCAGCTTTTGTTTCACTACTCCGGGGTGAGGAGTTACGCAGGGATATTGGATTTCAGATTATATACGTAAAGGGAATAAATCTTTTTGGTTTATGTATTGGTCCACATTTGTTTTTCTTCTTGTAGCCTTTGCATGAAACACATCTACACAGGGGAAGTTAGACTTAAATGAGAAATGAATGGATTCAAACTCTGGTTTCACACAAGAGAGTGTACACATCAGGTACTGAGAGATGAATTTCATGAAGCCTGTTTTTTTCAGAGCTTTTTCTCTCATTTTATAGGTGTGCGGGAAATGCTTGGGGAAATTATTGTATTTGCTGTAGCTATCACACTACTTGAAGCCTGGTGTTAGTGCACTTTTGCTTAAGATGACATATAAATCAGAATAAAAGAAAAATGACAGCTCTACAGCAGCTGTGTCTTCCATTTCTCTCTCAGCACATGATAAAATGTGGTGGACCTCAGCAACCAATTAGTGACAGGAGGCCTATGCGGGATTGTTCTGTGACCCCATAAATGCCTGTTCCCCACAGGATTTTCAACCATTACCAGATGCACCATGCTACTCCCACCTGCTGATCTGATCACTCCTGCCCACAACAATGTTCTCTATTGACAGTCAGTCTGTTCCATTCTGCAATGAAAATAAGATGTTATGGATTTTGCTGGAGGCAGTGGGGAGTAAAAGTGGATAAAAATGTTAGGGATCGTGTCAATATTTTTTTGTTGTTTCCCATGGCAACAGATACAAGCAGACACTGAAATATCATTCTTCAACCTGGCAGCGATATTAGGCCTACTGTTCAAGCATCATGTTCAGGATTTAATCCATATCATAAAACAAAAAACACATTTTCTTGCTCACCTCTGCCGTGAAGTTTATTTGTCCAGGTTATAAGATACCTGTCTGATATTTCTGCTTCCACCACAGTACAGTGGAGATGAATGGGATTTCATTAGTGTGCACACAGCATTGAAAAATTACATTTAAAACAATTCAACAGCAACGTCTCACAGACGAGCAGGATATCTCAAAATCTGTTGTGCTCACTAACTGCTGTTTCCCTGAGTGGAGAACAACAGACCGAATGCAGTGCACTATGAGTACTCGGATGGTGCACTCAAAACAGTCAAGGAGTTGAGCGTGGAACTATTGGTCGCCATCTTGGCTACGTAGTGGAAGGGGAGGGACCACTTTTCAAACTGGAAATAGCAGCCGAGGACTGTGCGACCAGGAGGGGCGCTGCATTGTACAAATACATGTGTTTTTTGCACTAAGCACCACTATACTGTTGTCGGGTATAAGCCAGCAGTATGTTTATTGGGTTAATTTAGCAATATGTGATGATTTGGTCCCGCGAACAATAACGCAAATGCTAATGCTAGTTTGCTAACTAGCTAAGTTGCGGTCGTCATTTCCGGTGAGTGCACAACGGCCGTGTTTGGTTTGAGACAACATTACCCTGTCGAAATTTGCGCACTATATAGTGCACACAGTATACTACACTGAAGTATACTAATGGAAGTATGTGATATGAAACACATCTTAAGACTTTTAGTAATGAGTGGATCTTCAAGCGTTTATATTAATTTCGACCGGATTATGTGAATTGCATAAACCCTAATCCCCACTTGGAAAAAAAAAAGTGTTGTTGTGGAGCGTTGCTCCTGTGGGCCCTGGCCGGCTGCACTTACCTGAGAGGGACTTCATGCACAACTGTTCTGTGGTCAATAAAAAGGTGCAGGTGTTCCTTTTATGTCACAGGTGTTGAGAAAATACTCTGCTGGACGGAGCAGTGACAACAAACAACCCCGCCCACATTTAAGGGCACTGTTTGCAGTGGAAACGCTAAAAGCAACTAGGGTCTAGGTACCACGTCAAAAGGTTACTTTTGGCTCCAAAGTTACCATACTGAAAGTGTTTGGTGGAAACGTGGCTTATAGGTTCATCTTGCTACTCTTCAATTTATTGCACTGCGCACCACCTGGGTTGGGTGGGAGCTAACTGGCTGCACCAATAATTCAGCAGTTACCGCTAATAACTCTGTCCAGACCGAGCAGTGTTGCTGTGGAAACATTGTGGCTACCCTATGATCTGCCTCCAGGTCTAGTTAGTGAGTAAGTGGCTCAGTTTTGATTTGCATACCCACTGTAGCATTTTAATTCACTGTTAGCTTTGTTAGCACCGTGTTAGCACGGCTAGTTGTGCAAATATAGTTGACAAAGGGGTTTTGCAGCTGAAAATTAAGCCACTTTCTCACCAGGGCTGCAGTTTCCACAACTGTAATCGCAGATGAGCAGCATCGCTACCTAGCTCCCACCTGACCCGCATGGTGTGCAGTGCAGAGTGGCCGAAGATAACGTTAGATAATCAGTGGAGACCAGAAGGTGGGCAGAGGGCACTATTTTCCTGCATGTTAGCGTGGCTAGCTGTCTGTCTGTCCGCAAAGCCAGCAGAAAATAAAGTAAATGTCACAATGCAACACAAAATATTAAATTGTCACCACAATCAAATGGATAGCACTTTGAAAAGCTACCTGAGTCGAAGGAGCTCTGGACTAGCAGAAAAGAACCTCTTACATTTCACGTCATTTTGCATTTTTTTCAGCTAATTGGTGCCAATACTGACATCCCTGATAGTGACAGAGAAACTGCCACAAAAGCAGCACTTTAAGCTTGTATGAGACTGATGAATAGAAACTCTTGAATTGGTCACTAAAGTCTGAGAAACAGGAAGTTAACAGCTCTTAAATCACAGCTGATGTGTCGACTGAAAATGGCATATACCTCAGTTGCTACTAATTTGTTAATTGGCCAAATAGAGTGATTACCTCCAAAATAACCTCTAACATTTGTTTCCCAAGATTCCAATAATGGCACAGCCCTCTGGCCTCAATCAGAGTTTGCAGAATGAGTCAAAGGGACATTTAGATTAGCCATGCGATTGGAAAATGTAACACAGGCAGGAAAAAGGAGGTGAATACACAGACGAGAGCCTCCTCTCACTGAGAGACTCTTTCTACAAGCTCTCTTTGCCTCAAAATATGGGTCTCATTTCATCATGGCTTTTGCCCTGATGTTTGGATAATGTGTGTAAATATTTTCCATGACACACTGTGGTGACGGAAAGCAAAGCATAGGTTTTCTGCCTTTTTCCATTTGCACAGCTCCGTCTGCAGCACTGCAGCGGCAACATGCTGCCACCCAGAAAAGCTCTGTGCATCGACATCAAAGCACAAACAGGCTCCACCAACACATAAAAGTTCTCAGAAAAGAATCAGGACTTGGGAGTTATGGAAATGATAACTGCCGCATTATAGGGCCCTGTGTCCCACACAATTGCTATAAGTCACTTTTATAACTCCTAATTAAGTCTCCTATAAATTCTTGATGCATCTATGTACAGTGCTCTAAATCAAATGGCTTCTGTTGGCATCGCTGTGGCATATCCCATATGGGAGGGAAGGGGAGGACTGGTTTTATACCCCACAATTTATGGAGCCTGCAAAGTACACAGCAGCACGGATGATCCTATGGAGGGAGGTATGGGAAAAAGGCTATGCTAATGAACCGTCTGGATTGTTCTGAATGTGGGACCATAGGGAATCTAGAGTACGCTTGCCACTGTATCTATAGAGGAAACAGCAAATGAATTAATTAGTTTGGCAATGGATTAATCTTTCATCATTTATTGAGCAAAAAGTCATTCTCGTTTTCCATGGGAGGGTGTGCTCCTTTTTTTATTTTTGGTTTCATATCGTTGTTAACTGAAAATCTTTACGACTGTTGGTCAGATGGAACAAGACAGCGTTTTATAGACAAAACAATTCATTACTGAATCAGGAAAATCGATAATTAACAAAACTATTGGTTGCAGCCCGAATCAAAAGTCATATTAAAGTAATCACAAGCAATAGCAGGTTCTCACCAGCACAGAAACCAGGGATTTGTTTTTCAGAAGTGGTATTCAGATCCTTTACTTCATCTTAAAAATAATAGGAATACAAGTTAATCGAAATAGAATTTACTTAAGGAGAAGTTAATATCACACTGTAAAAATATTCTGTTACAAGTGATTCCTGTATTGACGATATTACTTAAGTTAAAGTATATAAGTATAATCAGGAAAATGTAAAAAAAAAAGTATTCATTCATTCAAGTATTTAAACATACTCAATGCAGAAAAATGTCCCCTGTGTCTGTTAAGCCTTGTTCAGTTCAGTACACTTTTTTTTCCACTGTGAAAAGTTGTGGAATGTACCAATGGCACCGCTCCATGCCGTCCCCATTTTTGGTCCCCCTCTGTTGGGGTACTTGGACACATATCTGGTACTAAATAAGGAGGAGGATGATAAAGGAGGAAATACAGAGAGTGCTGGACGGAGCAGTGAGTGACAACAACCCCGCCCACATTTAAGAGTACTGTTTGCAGTGGAAACACTAGGGTCTAGGTACCATGTCTGAAGGGTTACTTTTGGCTCCAAAGGTACCATACTGAAAGTGTCTGGTGGAAACGGGGCTTTATGCTGTCATATATGTTATTATTAGATTATTATTACTCATACATTAATGTAAAAAATGGATTTTACTGATGAAGCAGATTTTTTTGAAACTGTTTATTTGTTATGGATTTATCTGCTGATTATTTTCTTCATTAATTGCTTGATTGTTTGGTTTGTTGAATATCTGCAAACAGTGAAAAATGCCATCACAATTACCCAGAGCCCAAAGTGACATCCTCACAATATTTGTTTGTTCCAACCAATACTACAAACCTCAAAATGATTACAAATGCATTAAATGATTTAAATAACTAAAAGGACAAGCAGCAAATCGTCAGTCTTCATGAAAAATAACAAACAATTAAATATATTTCCAATTAATTTTCTGTATCATCAATTAACGACTTGTTTCGGCTGCACTTGTACATTTTTGTTTGATTTGTGTGGGAAAAAATGTAGTGAAGCTAAAAAGGTACAATACATTTTTCCCACTCTATTGTAATGGAGTAGAAGTGACATTAGATAAAAAAAAAAAACAACCTAAAATCTGTTGTAAAGTACAATAATGCACTTACATCACACCACTGGTTATTTGCAGTGGTTGATGATGGGTGGGAAGCTGTGGAGGGATCAGGTGAGCTCAGACAGCAACTTCCTGAAGATGTTTATCAATCTGAAGAAAGTTTAAGCATTTTAATAGAATAATATAAATTCAGAGTCCACTTCTTTGCAAATATTTTTTTCTTTTAATCGCACCTTAATCAACAATAGTTTAAGTGTGATTAGTTTGTCAAAATCAAGGTACGGGTTAACTTCAAAGCCCCATTTGCACCTCCCCTTTCATAATTTTATTATGATAGACGGAATGTATTCTACATAAAGAGCGACTATAATTTACTCTGATCGTACATGCAGGAGCCTTTGAAAGATGAAAGCTTTCATAGGAAATGACAGCACATCAATGGGATTATTATGCCCATAACACAGTTACTGACCTCAGAGTGTCATGCTATTAAAGAGACACTGTATAATGATGTAACAAAGGTGCATAATGCAATTAGTTCCAATCATAAACGGTCCACATGACCTTTTATCACATTATAAATGCAAGAAGATATTTAGAGCCACATTTTTTTTTTTTATCACAGGAACACTGTGTGCCTACCTAGTGTTCATTTTATCACAGTTCATGTGACTCAAGAACAAATCTCCAGAAAATCAGCGCCATGGATTCATTTCACCCCAAAACATACTGCACAAAGTAAAAAGTGTATCGCAACATGAACTCTGTGGTGTTGTTAACCAAGTGTTGTTGGTACATGTTTGACAAATTAAAATATTATCCTGTATGATTATCAGTGTCAAACACTAATGTGTGCCCAGCCAAGTCTAACAAATGAATTCCCCCCAGCTTTGTGCTCACTTTCATACTGCACCACCTCTTCTGGGTTCCTTCACTGATTCTTTCATGCTAGCTTGTCGCCTTATAGCTACATAACAAATGATAGCAGGCAGCACACCTGCCTGGCAGTCATGTGTGTTCTCTCAGATGAAGGTGAGACATGTACTTCAGTTCTTCAGAAAGACAAAGCCACTTAAATCTATCATATTGGCAGCTGTTAGAGTTCATTAAAAAATCCTACAATTATTTCAGCCTGTTGTATATGTAGGTCAACGTGTAGGACCTCACAATCTGTACGTAATTTAAAGGAGGCTTCAAGCTATCATTTTTCTCCACTTAGCAATAATTATGCTGTTAATTTCTCAGCCCATATGCATGAAAGGGAGCTCTATTATCTTCATTGTGCTAGCAAGTGCATTGTCTGTATTGTCCTGATCATGTGTTTCAAATTAAAGTCCATTAAAAGTACCCTGGGAGGGCGGGCACGCTGCAGCCCGATGGAGCGCGGCAGAGCTGTCGCAGCTCAGGACATGGGAGCTGAGCACTAAAGATACCTGCCATCTGGAGAGTCATTGAGTTGAGAAATGCACTGCAGCAGCTGAGCAGCCTTTTTGGCTCAAGCTCAACACCACCTTTCAGACAGGGGCAGGAGAGGGCTGTTCAAATAGGCACACCATGATAGATTGGAGGAAAATCGTCTGGTTTGTGAGCAGAATTAGGAACTGCCATTTTGAATCAGTGGCTAGTAAACCTTTTTTGTGACCAATCTTTATTTTAACTCCAACTCTAATTGTAGATCTGCTCTGTAAGCCATTGTTCCTGAAAACCAAGTCAAGGAGCCGCCACTTGGATTTTGATGCATGTTTATTGATGCCAATCAAATCATATGTCAATTAAGTAAAAAAATAAGTCATTATTTAAGAAAACTGTTTCCAGAAGTTTGGATTTCTGGTCATGGTTTTCCTGACTATGACCTAAAGTTGTTCCACTGAACAACATACACAACCATTGTGCTACATCATAGCACAACCATTAGTCCTGTTTAGAATATCCTTTACTATAGTCATGTCAAATCTTAAGTAAGTTTATTTTTATGTTTTGTAATAAATAAATTAAGAATCACCTGAAATTACTTTATAACACATTCATATTTTCCTCATATTTGAACTCTCATAAAAACCCCCTCTTAAGAGGTTTCCCATTTTATTAAGCTCCGAGTGCTCTTTACCAGGCTCTGCTGTGGGGTGAGTGAATGGTTTATGCCATAAAATGGTTTTGCACAATAAATACATGATGGTTTTGAAAGCAAGGCTTTCCTCACTAAAACTAAATAAAATCTATGGTCAGTTCCTTAAATAAAACTAAAAGCAGCCTATTTATGCACTCCTAATATGAAGTAAAACTAAAGTGAAATCAAAATCCAGATGAAAGACTTGTGAAAAATAAAAAAATATGAAAATTTCGAAGTATTGTTACGCTTTTGCTGACGTCATTTAGGGTGCTTTCAGACCTAGAGTTGTCTCGCTTTGGTCCGAATCAGGGACTCATTTGTTACAAAGTTGCATAATTGCCTAGAGTTGGTTCGTGTTCTCACGGCAGCATTTACAAGCGGACCAGATAAAATGTCTTGGGCGAGAAAGCTGCTCTTGATTGGTCAGAATTTTCATGCGGAAAAATCCAGGAAGTAAATTAATGTCATGTGATTTTAGCGCTGCTCATCGTGGACTATATTGCTGTCATTGTTCATTTAAGTCAAACCATACAGTTTGAAAACGAGGCGCGGCTCCAACTAGAAAACAATGTTTTGATGCATTGGATGTGCTGAATGTGCATATTAAGGCAGTACAGGAGGAGGTGCACATTAATAATCCTCCAGGACTGTAACATGCTCATGTTTAACCCAAACAATGTGTCATGTGACTGCAGTTGGTTCAGATCTAGGTCAGAACACATTCTCACCGCAAACAAACCGCACCAGAATTAATCTGTAAGTGGACCAAGACGGTCTTGGGCCGGTTGTTTTGGTGCACATCTGAGTGTGATTGCTGTGTTCACACCTGCCCAAACAAGCCACACTTAGGGAGCAAAAGGACTTGAGTTCGACTGAATCAAACCGAACAGGGCTGGTGTGAAAGCACCCTTAGACGCTATCTTCTGTAGATGTTATTACTCAAAACTGTTAACAAAAAACTGTCGGTCCTTGCCTTCTAGACCACAGCTACACTGCAGCTCTGTGCCCCTGCCAGCTCAGCTGTCAATCAAACAGGTCCACTCCCACTCAAAGGCTTGCAGGAGTATTACTCATGTTTACCTACAGATATTTGTTTCTTCTTTCATTATTTAAAAATAGTAGCAATAAATATTCTTTTTTTAAAAAAAGAAACTTCTTGTGAATACTTTATTAACTACTTGTGGACTCTGGGAAAAAAGGAAATGAGACACTTCAAAGCCAGTGATGTATGCTATTGTTGCTGGATCTCAGCAGTGCCATACAGTAGACTGAGGTCTACAGTATAATGTACCCTTAATCAGAAGAAAGTGGCCCTGGCTGAGTCCGCTCTTGACTATAATCACACTGTGACAAAAATAGCTTTTTCACCAGTGAGCAGGTTACTCTGTATGACGTTATAGCACCCATTTAGAGTCGGTATATGTCCATATCAGGGGGTTTAAATGAAGAATCATATTTAGCAGGCAAAAAAGTGTCAGGTGGGGATTACAATGATGGAGAAAGATCCTGAAAGCAAAGCACTCAGGGATGTAGGCTTACTGCTTCCTATTAAATAAGGTTTGAATTAAAAGAGCTTATCTAAAGAGGACTCTTCAATACCAGAATCTATAGCCACAGACAACAATATCACCCATATTAGGGATGTAACAAAATGGGAAAATGCAAATTCTTTTTATGGAGTTGATGCAAATGAAAAAGAATGAAAGAAAGAAGGGGAAAAAAATAAATCTTGAATAATGTCTTCCCCTTCTCTCCCTGAATACCTTATTGAGTCTGATGTCCCCATTGCATTTCTGAAAACGTTTAGCCAGGATACAATTCAGCTAGAAATAATTAACAGCATAAATTTGCATCATTAGAGTGGATTAAGTCAAACAATGTTTGCATGTTGAAGGACTGAAGGGACTCAGAGGCCTGTTCTTTCACATTTAGGTGGGCTGTCGGGTTCCCATGGGAGTGGAGAATATTACTACATTAGCTGGGTATATAGTATGCAGACACATTATTTTAGTCGTGCTTGGGTCTTGAAGAGGAAAAGTTTGTGCATGCTACAGTGTAATGGTGATGGAAAAAAAAAATAGGAACTACAGGCAGCAGTGTAGTGTTTTAGTCCTCCCCTGAGCCTCTTCCAGTCACAACCTTAGCAGCTAAAGTAAGTTGCCCATTTTCCTTAACAGAGCATTTTTCCCATTTCCCAGGCTCACTCTGCTGACTGCTGACACCCGCTCCAAAATCTAAGACCCTGACAGACTTGGACAGCTTATCCAGATGTGCCGGCACCTGTTTCTGTATATCCCTGCAAAGCATTTACAGAAAAGAAAACAAAATCCAGTTCTGTTAACCCCTAAAATACATCTGTCCAAATATCTGTCCAGTTACTCTACAGCAATTCTTTGACCACGATAAGCCTCTGGCTTTACTGTCCATCTACGGCAACAGCTTTCATGAGTTCACCTGGAACTCCTAAACTGCAAGTAAGACTGTGCTTCTCTGCTGTTGATTTTCACACAGAGCCTGACGTTTGTTAATGTTAGATCTCATTCCAGCAGACATCTGCCAGATCAGCACAACATCAGTTAAAAGTAAATTTTAACCAGCCTGGTTCCTGAGAGAAACAGACATACTTTAAAACCCTGAAAATAAAAATGGTTGTGTTTTCGTTACCTTAGAATGAGATGTTTATATCTACATAGGGAGCGGGTCCTTGTCATCGGAGTCCACCATGTTGCACCATGTTTCTACAGTAGCCCAGAATGGACAAACCAGACACTGGCTCTAGATAGGACAATTTACATTTCTGAGTTTCGCAATGGTCGCTGTAGCTATAGTAGCCCATCCACAACGAGCCAAACAGTGGAGAAACGCTGATTTGTAAGGCCAATCTGCTTTATTCATTGTTTTTACTGGTTTTAATCGCCTGGTCTGTTTGTTTTGGAGAGGAAGAGGCCTCACCACATTATCTGGCTCCTGGTAAAAACCTCCAGAACATCCATCCATTTCCATCTGCTTAACTGGGACCTGGTCACGGGGGCAGCAGGCCAAGCAAAGCACTCCAGACATCCCTCTCCTCAGCAACACTTTCCAGCTCCTCCTGGGGGACCCCGAGGCGTTCTCAGGCCAGACGAGAAATGTAATCCCTTCAGTGTGTTCTGGGTCTGCCCCGGGGCCTCCTACCAGTGGGACGTGCCCAGAACACCTCTAACAGGAGGCGCCCAGGAAGCATCCTGATCAGATGCCCCAAACTCCTCAACAGACCCCTTTCGACACAAAGGAGCAGCGGCTCTACTATGAGCTCCCTCCGGATGTCCGAGCTCCTTACCCTATCTCTAAAGCTGGACCCAGCCACCCCACGCGGGACACTCATTTTGGCCGCTCGTATCCGCGATCTCATTCTTTCGGTGAATACCCAGAGCTCATGACCATAGGTGAGGGTTGGGATGTAGAACAGAACAGAACAGTGAACACTAACAGAATTCTAACAGGTGTTCATGCTTAGCACATGGGAGAAACCTTCAGCTGGTGGCAATCTGCAATCCTAAGTACAAGATGCCACCAAATCCTACACACTGCTCCTTTACCACACTGGCTGTTCGGGAGTTTCAGGTGAACTAATGGAAGAGATTTACTAATTGACCCTGACACTGTGTTCATATTAGCTGGTTTCATGTCAGGAAGGGGTTTGTAGTTAGTTTTATTTTGCCCCAACCCATCAGTAATGAGTGAGGGATCTGTCCCAACAACATAATTTTCTGTTGATTTTGTGACGCCCCTCCCAATGTCTTTGAGAATGTTTCAGCCAGTCTCATCAGGCAGTTGGCTGACATGGGAGGGTCGTTACCTTGATTAGGCTCACCTGGGCTTCCAAGCTATAAAAGCTGCCTAATCTGTGGACTTGGTCTCTCCCTTCCTTTCAGCTGACATCCACTGAGCATCTTTGGTTTTGGTTTGCATCTTCAACACCTCCACAGAACACCTGACACTCACCCATGCATGGCTTTCATGACTGACTTTGCTGATTTACACACTCCATTGATTATTTAAGTTAATTTTAGTTTAATAAATTTGGCTTGTTTTAAGTTAATCTTTTGTGTGGACTCCTTCTTGTCACATACTCTGAGCCAGTTTGTGACAAATGGGGGCTCGTCCGATCCGTCTGGTAAGGCTAAATCTTGCCTTAGTGACTTGTAGTTTGATAATGCTAAATTGAGGTTTACACTTACACTTTGAAATGTTTTTGGTGTTAGCATTGTGATTGAGTTTTTTGGGAGTATCACACAAGGATTTTTGTTTTAGTTCTTTGTGGTTTGTTTTTGTGGATGTTGGAAGGGAGCAGCATTTGTTTCCCCCTTTCTTTGATTGCAAACCCTTGTGTTTGGAAAATTAAGAAACAAAAGTACTGTGCATGTAACTGGTGAATACAGCCACATTAGTTTGAAGAGCCATGCATCCCCTCTGTAGGCTGAAGTGGTTGATCTCAACAGGAGATCAACCAGTTTGTTGTTTTCACATAGTGTGGCGGAGAATGTGGTTGAAGACATTGTCTTGGGAGCATTTCCCTGGGTTCCTGAAGGTCGCCAGTTTCTGGTTGCCTTTTGGGTTCCGGTGGAACCAGTGCATAAGTACCCACCACCAGTATCTGTCCGAAGACTAGGTTTGAGATTAATTAGCTGTGTGACCAGTTAGAGCTGGGGAGCCTGAGCTCTGTGGTTATTTGATTTCACCATTGCACGTGTTCCTGTACACACTTGTTTTTGTGGGTTTGTAATCTTAAATTGTGGCCAGCGTTGCTGAATAAATGTCCTGTCTGGTATTAGTATTGTTGATGAGTTGCACTATCAACTGTTTGAGCTGGGCATGCTGCTAGGCATGTGGTAGAATTTGGTTGGTAAGAAACAGTGGCAGTGAGTAAATGGTTGACTAAATTTGTTGTTTGTGTCTGCAAATTGGTAGCTTGGCCTGCTAATTTTGGTGATAAGTGCTACAGCTCATGCTTTGTTTGGTTTTGCGTGTGAGCTTTGTTGTAGCTTGGTTTTCTCTTTGTGTGCGTCTTGGGACGACTTGGTTGGCTAGTGAGCCTTTTGTTTAGAGGAAACTTTGGGTATGCTACTTTGGTTTAGCACTTATGTAATACCAGTTCAGTGTGCTTTGATAAGCTGTAATTCTGAAAATAGGCAGAGCATCCTGACCTGTGCTTCGTGTGGTTGCAGGCCACCTTGTAAGAATGTGATGAGCTTTGGTGCTCATTCTGAGAACAACATTTTGATGTGTACTTTGGGTTGGGGGTTTAGCCATCTCCTGCTGACTCTACCTCACTGCTTTGTACCCACATTACTGAATTCCTGCAAGATACAAATCTGCATTCTGAGCTTCTGATACCAGTAGATTTCTCATTCTTAAATTCCTCCTCTGGATCCGAGGTTGCTGGGTGAGGGATTGGATCTGGTAAGACTGGTGGTGGGTGGAGATTTAGGTCACTGTTCACACAGAAGTAAGTTTGTATGATGGCTAGTCCAATGTAAAGGGACACTTGGTAAGCTATAAGGAAAAGTGGAAATGTTATTTCTAATGTCAAACTTTTTTGTGTTCCAGATGTCAAGGTGGAACCTTGATCTTAAGAGGGGGGGTGTGACGCCCCTCCCAATGTCTTTGAGAATGTTTCAGCCAGTCTCATCAGGCAGTTGGCTGACATGGGAGGGTCGTTACCTTGATTAGGCTCACCTGGGCTTCCAAGCTATAAAAGCTGCCTAATCTGTGGACTTGGTCTCTCCCTTCCTTTCAGCTGACATCCACTGAGCATCTTTGGTTTTGGTTTGCATCTTCAACACCTCCACAGAACACCTGACACTCACCCATGCATGGCTTTCATGACTGACTTTGCTGATTTACACACTCCATTGATTATTTAAGTTAATTTTAGTTTAATAAATTTGGCTTGTTTTAAGTTAATCTTTTGTGTGGACTCCTTCTTGTCACATACTCTGAGCCAGTTTGTGACAAATTTCAGAGCAGCAGCAGTTTCTAGGAGCAGGACTTCATTTTTAGATTGCACATTAATTAAAAATAAATGTTGCATTTAAAAATTGATATTTCTATGCAGCTGAGTTATACCAACCAGGAAAGCTGCTTCAGTCTAATCCATGCTTGCCACTTTTTTTTCATGAATGCATCCAGCTTGTAGAAAGATGAAATGACTGTTTCTCCCATTGGTGGAAACAGCCATCAATGGGCATAACACCAGAAAATCTATATGACTTGTGGAACAAATTTAAGATGTGGATGGCATTTAAGAGGTTTGGAGGCAGGCTTAAGAATTAGAAAAAAAAAAAATACAAATTGATCCCACTTATGTTCAGAGTTCAGCCCAGTCACCAAAATAAAATCTTGACAATTTGCAAACCACAAAGAAGTTACATTTGTGTTTTTTGTCACATTCCTAAAGTGACAAAGTTTACAAGCTGACTTTGTAATCAGGAGGTGGTGGAGATGGTGGATGGCATGACACCTAAGCAAGACGCCTGCCAAGCTGCAGCCCACTGTTTTAGTGGGCCATGGCTGCGTTTCCTGTCCTGCCACGTTTCCCCCTGACACCACCGAGCACTGTTAAACTAAATCAGCGACCATCTGCATATCATGCCGGTGTTAAAGGATGGCTTTTTTCGTTGGTGTCTGACGCTGCAAGTCGCTGCCCAAGCATGGGATTTCCACTTTGGAGTGAGACCGAGTTGGCGCACCTCACGCATTCTTCAGGTCAGGTGTACACACAGTTTTAGCTGAGATAGCTTCAGGTGATACAATAAGGAGCAGATTAAATATTAGTTAAGAGACGGGAAATGATGCTTTGCTGATGTGTGACAACTTCACTGATTGTTTTCATATTTTTACAGCTTACACAGCTTCCTATAAAATGTCTATCAAAGGCACTTTTATAAAGTTAATGTTAAATTATTTATGCGTGATACATTTCAGCATTATTTTTATTCACATTCACCTCCCTGCAAGTGATCGTTTAATTTTATCCTGTGGAGCACTTTGTTCAGTCAGTTTCCACATGAGTGCCATGAGTGAATCATTGATCATCCTTGTGACATTTAATAATGATTATGACTGAGATTTTATGGCGATGATGGTTTTGCAGGGATGTGATGAATAAGTGGTATGGACGCTACAAATATCAACAGCCGTGCGTAATTCAGATTCAGACAACTTTATTAATCCCAGCAGTGGCAATTTGTGTAAACAGCTTGCCTTGCACACATACTATGACATACAGTAACATTCAGACACATAAATGGGAGAGTGATAAATAAAAATCAATGACAGCTACTCTGGCGCCGTTGGAGAAACTTGCAGATGTGACAGTCAGTAAGTAAAACTGTACTTTCTTTATTTCTCATCGACACATCCAATGAGCGGTTGACAGGCACAAGTATCGACACACAAACGGTCATTGAGGGGTGTTTCTACATCTACTTATGGTGAACTGTGCATGAGGGAATCATGCCCGTGCACCCAGCGCCACAATGATTGAGATTTATAAGACAAAATCAGGCGTGACCTTCTTCTGATGGACTGAGCTGTGATTAGATCAACGTAGTCACGTAACATGAAAAATGGCTTTGTGAATCTATCCGTTCACAGACATGAACAGCTGTACACTTGAATGCCAGTCCTGCCAAGGTGAAAAAGAAGCCTCCTGGAAGACTTTATAACTTCGTCAGGGAGCAAGTGCCAGCAACAACATTACCTCGACTGAAAATGACTCAGTCAACTTAACTCAGTCATCACCATTAGTCAAGCGGAAGAGTAATTGAGCTCATCCCCATTACACATAAGACAACAATATGGCATGGGGACGTCATTAGGTGCAGGAGGGGGGAAAAGTGATGAAGAGCTCACTGAAATGAGATTGGATTTAAACAAGTGCCGCTGCTGTCCTGGGGGCCTTACATGGATGCTCTTTGAGCAGATAGGTGGAGGCTGCATAATGATGAGACACTTAGTTTCCCTACCGTTCAGATTTATGGGCTCCAAGGCCTGTTACGATCATTAGGGGGATTGTGAAAGAAAAAGGGAAATGGGGTTGAGACTATATGGGCATGGGAGGAGGTGGAAATTACACTGAGGTTTCTTTCTGGTAACACAGCACTTTTGAACCATAAATCTTTGATCTTCTCCTCCCTATCTGTGCAATGGCATTTTATAATGGAAGAGTCCCCATGATTTCACACTCCAATTAGTAAATTACTAATGTCCTAATATGCAAGTCTTGGGATAACAATAAACAAACAGGTCACACCCTGAGGTAACCTGGTTAACTAAAAAAAAAAAACAGATTTTACACAGTGCAACTAAAAATGAGTGGCTTTTGTTTGTGTTGGAGGTTAGTCAAACAACCCTAAATGAACTGTAGAAACACTGGGAAAAAAAAGGAAGTATAAAAGGAAAAATACCTCTTGAAACAACAATGTAATGATTGTTTTTGTTTTTGCATAATGCCTGCAAGTAGACCAGAGGAAACTTGAATCAGTGACTTGGATCTCTGGTAAAGGATATACAAACATCAGCAAAATTTTACCACCGCTAAAACTGAATGAACGGGAGTCATTAGGCATTTGGAACACGCTGAATAATTCATACTGCATAATCAACTTATATAAACCGAAGCATTAGCTTGTATGTTACCTGGGGTGGACTTACTACAGAAAAAAGAAAAGATATTGTTGCCTTAATGACTCCGAGGTTCTTCAGACTTGCTCAGTGTTCTGCTAATGTTGGCTGCTCTGGAAATCCAGACAATGACCACAAAAAACTCCAGCATATATAACATATACAGACTTTTAGGGTAATGTGGTGTTCATGGAGTAGAGAGTCTTTTGTTCCTTGACTTCAATCATTAAGGCAGTGCTTCCTTCCCGGCAATGTGAGTGCCCCCATAAAATGGCACCAGGGATGAGGAGAAGGCTGTCTGAAGGACAAACGCAGAGAACAAAAGTCTCTCCACTTGCTGTCGGTCCATAATCTGCAAGCTTTATAACTACATAGGCACACACACTACAAGTATGCAGGCAACACACCAAGGCACTTTGTTAAATAGAAATAAAGTGTCCATCAGCTATTAAACTCACAGTAGTTATGAGCAAAAGATGATGAGATGGACCTAAGCAAGATGCTCCATTACAAGCAAACGTCGTACTGAAAATATCAGCTACATAAAGCATGACAAGTATGGTACTCATAATTTACTCTTCTTAAGTCCCACCCCTTTTCAATTTGTGCTCCAATAACAGTTGAGCAAGTTTCGGCCAAGCTTCAGTAAACTTTCCTCTTTCCTGTTATCCTTAGATATGAAATGTGCTAGGCTCATCTGTAGTCATTTTTAGATAGGAGTTGTGCAAATTTTCAGGAAAGCCCAATCAGTCTTTTTTCAGCATTGGCAGTATAAAAACAAAATAGGGGAGTGTGGCAAAATGCCACCTACCTACTTTTGTTTATACAGAATGCGCCTTTTTCGGGACAATGGGGGGCGTGAGCAAGTAACAAAACGTGTAGCTCAGCGTGTGATGTAAACAGGCCTCCTCGGTCTTTTTAGACTAAAAGGGTTCCGCCAATATGTCTACCCTACGAGGCGAAAAATTGGGCACCTCGGATCAACTTGCCAGTCCCCGGCTCTGTGTGTCTAAACGCTTGCAGCTTGCTGGCAAAATGGGCAGTGTAAAAGGGGCTTCTGTTGAAAAGAAATTTTGAAGATGGTTTAAACATGTGATTGGGGTCTGTCACAGTCTTCACGGACACATTATATTGTTTATTGTCTCATCTTAAGTTAACTAATGATAGCAAAAAAACAGCTAACTAGCTGGCAAACATGTAGCTATATCAAGAGGAGTCAGATCACCAGTGTTTGCCAGGTATGCTTTCTCCTTATTTCTGCGATAATGTTAAAGTGATTTGGAGAAGGGCAGATAGGCTGGTTGCTGATATACTTTTAAGATGACATGAATTATCATAAGCCACTACAGAAGCTCCAGACACCACTACATATGTAGCAGCTAATCATAGAGCGACATCCCAGGATGTTTTCTTCATTCAAAGCTAGGGTTAGGAGGTTAGGCTAACGTTTATTTTTTGACCATGAAAACAGCAGCTGACAGAACGACCTCTGCTTACTCACCTGCTTCCCAACACTCTGACAGGCTCACTCGTGGGATGATGGTGACTAACATTAATGTCATAATTAACTGTGGCCCGAAAACATACACTCTGACTCCTCGCTGCAAGAGAGCAGCTCAGAGAAGACCCTCCATCCATCCTGCTGCCAGGTGCAACAGAGACAAGTAGAGCCAATGGTATAAATTGTCATATCCCCCCCCTCCCCACAGAATTGAAATATGCAACCTGTTCACGTGCTTTCCCCTCCCTCTGTTGATGTGATAAAGGGAACAAGTTTGATTCAAAGAAGTGATTCTAAGCTAGTGTGTCATATCAGGGTTGGCTCGCCTGCAGCGTCAGCGGCGCTGATGATGAGGGAATACACAGCAGGCCAACAAACAAGCTGATAGACGAGCCAACAGACAGATGAGCTGATATCTCTATTCACCTGTTGCCATGCAAACAGAGGATGTCAGCAAAGCCCCTGTAACAGATAGAAATGAGTTATTTTACAAGACTTTAAACGTGGTCCATCAATCTTCATTTGTTGCCTTGTCCCCGTGTCTCTCTCAACTCCACCCTCATCTGATGCAACTTACACACATATCTGCTAACAGTCCCCTTACCTTCAGCCTCTTGTCTCAAACACCTCCCCAAATATATTTCTCTTCTGTGAAGAGCTAAAAGTGGACTGACAGGCCCACACCGCTTGAGAAGAGCAGCGGCCATGCAAGCAACATGTAAAGGTTACAACAGATGTTGAAATATCAAAGGCTCCTCCTTCAGACGGTGAATTCTAAACACCTTCAGAGGACACAGGGTGTTTACTAAAAGAACAGCGTCTACCTCTATGCCGTCTTCCCTCAGGGAAGATTACTACTCTCACCTGATCTTTGGATGTGATAGAGAAATTCCATGATAAATAATATTCTGACCAACCACTGTATAATGGAGGTTAACATGGTATGTACTTCGTTTCAAACTACCAATGCAGCATACCCAAATTCATCTGTGAGAGGTCCCCAGGGTTGTTTCAGAGTTGGGTGAGTGTGGTGCAGGTTTGGGGTATAAGGTGGCGTTTCATAGTGTTTGGGTTGAAGGTTAGGTGGTAAATTGACAAGAGCAGATGTGAAACACTCTGAACTCTACGTCCACTTGAGACACATAAAGGTTAGGAGGGATGGTGAAATATCAAAGGCTCCTCCTTCAGCTGGTGAATTGTAAACACCTTCAGAGGACAAATGGTGTTTACTAAGGGCAAAGAGTCTACACTTGGATACAATGAAGAAATACCCCCTTGGTGTGCCACACAGCAATGCTAGCCAACTGCTTTGTAATGGAAGTCAGCATGGTATTTGTCTTGTGTAAAACTGTCATGGCGGCATAGGCTAAACTGTTTGAGTTAGGGTTAAGCTGCCAGCATGTTTCATCAGAGCCTTCTCTGTGTACAAACAAGCGCCTCACGAAAAATGCTCTTCAGGAGAGGTTGTCTGAAAAAGGTTGTCTTCATGTTGTCAGGGGTTAGGATGAGAGATGTTCCAATACCACTGTTTAACTTTCCAATCCCGATACCTACAGTAACTTGGTGTATCAGCCAATACTGTGAACCAATCCACTGCCATTGTATTAAAAAATAAATAAATAAATAACAGCTGTATATTACTAACCCATTCCCATGTCAAGAAGTTAAATTAAACAGATACAGTGGGGGCCATTTAAAGTAAGTTTCTAGAGCACAGTGTTCTGGAGATATTCTAAAAATAGTAAACAGAGTACATTGATATCATATATGACGTCTCCACCCTCGGTGGGTTAAAGTTTATGACATGGTATGGATCGGTGCATAGACCTGGCTACTTCCTGATACCTGATCCAGCATTTAAGGCAGTATTGGAGGCATTTCCAACTATGGTAATAGCATGAGAACAACTCTAGGTAGGATTTAGGATAAAGACAGTGGGAGCTAAGGAGCAGGTTGACATGTCACTCTTGACCTTGTTGAGCTGTTGATAAAACAACTTCTTGTTGTGGTACTTTCTACCATGGTAAAGAATGAGCTGTCAACCTCATCAATTAAGCCAACATGAGTAATATATCCTAGAAGAGCTCATAGAAGTAGAAATGCCTACATCTGCTGACAAATATAAAGTAGCTAATTTTGTACTTTTCAAGATTCTAGATTCAAGATTCAATCATTTATTATCATTTAAATGAAATTGATTGGAATTTTGTCTTGGCATGTCCCTAAGTCCATCTTGTTTGGATTAAAGCACAAGTTGAATAACAAAGCTGCACTCAATACTAAGATTATAGGGGACTCTATTACACCAAAGTCCCCTATTAGTCTCCTGGGTTTCTATCCTAGATGGGAACTTGGGTGTAGCTTCCATGGCCTTGAATATTTTGGGCAAAGTAAAGGCAGGGTTTTGAGCACTAGATACCTAGCCAGAAGGGCTATATCACTGGATAGGGAATACCAAAGGCTATTGGGTATTTCAACAATTATTCTAAAAAGTTATAAGTCTATTATCACAATATCAAAGCTAGCCAACCTGAGCCTCTATAGATTCAGAAACCATGATGGGTAACGTTTTATTTATCTATGCTAGGAGAGTGGAACAAACTGCCTCTAGCAATAAAGGAGTTGCAAGAACTGACAAGCCTTAAGAAAATGGTTGAACAGAGGCTGCTAGATAGCATCTCCAAGTAAGTTCATGGTCGATTTGCAAATTAAAATTGGGAATATACACGTTTATTATTGTTTGTTATCGGCATGTATATCTGTGGTTATGGCCATCTCCATCGTGTTGTGTGGTGTGAAGTCTGATAGAACATCAGGAACCATGGTGAAAACAAGTCCTGCCTGTCCTTATGGTTTTATCCCTGACAATGGCATATATGGCTTTTTTTTGTTTTCCACTGTTGTATTTGAATTCTTGTCAACTACACTAAACTAAACTAAAAAGGGTGGACAAAACAAATACCCATCAACATAAACATTTAAAATACTCGAACAGGGTAAACAAAACAAAATGTCTTTTGCCTTAGGAAACCCACTGGGGGACATAGTTCGGCTGAGTTCATAGAGTGAACTGAAGATGAGGAGTTAAGGGCCTTCACTGCCTCAGGAGTTTTAGTGGTTCTATTTTCGTAACAAATTGGCAATTAATGAAATTGCTAAACTCAATTGACATGCACTGAATCCTGGAACTTTTGGGGCCGCTTGATCCAGCCTTGCATGGCAGCTAAAGGCAGCGATTACTTTTTTGTTTTTTTTTGTTTTTCCTCGATTTCACAAGAACAGCATCTGGTGAAAGCACAAAAACAAACTCATGAAGAGCATAAAAGCCGATTGTCCAAGAATGGCTTTGTTCCCTTGAAATCAATCTATAAAGACTTAAGTATAATTTTTTAGTGAGGGCTACCAAGTAGCAGAAAAGTTTCTTCTCATTGCTTTTGATACACTCAACTGTCGGCTTGGCAGCACACCTCCATCTGCTGTTTTGACAACAGAGTGACAATACATATCTGCTATTCCATCAGAACGAGTTACTCCATCTGTTCTGCCTGCCTCTCCTTGCCATGTCGCTGTGAGTGCTTCACTGTATCCATAATTTCCCTTTGATTTCAGAGCCCCTTTCCCTGTTTCATCATGCAAGACACAACATGACCACAATCAGACATTTCCTGATGAATCAAGCCATGCTTGACCCATAGTAATCTTACTATCTTGCTCGATTTCAAGTCAATATCGTAAAGTTTTCATTGTGCCTACTCACTTGCGCAGATCAGGATTTTTCCTGGCTCAAAATGAGGCGGAGGTGGTACCATCCTGATCATGTGCACACGAGCATTTGTACTGTGCCTTCAGCAGCCTCAAGGAAACACTTTTTATAAGCAACATCTTTTAGGAGTTCTAATATTTGATTGATATCTGAATGATTGACAATTAACTAATATCATTAATAAAGGGTGGCCTAATTGTTACAAGGATAGTCAGTTGTGTCTACAGCATTAATCCCTGGATATTAAATGTTCATCTGCAATTTTCTGTAATGGTCCAAGTGATTTTAATACTCTATTAAAGAAGCATATCACATTACCTGGATAAGCTATGTTTGAGTCTGAGAACATGACCACAAATACTGATTATCTGATTAATGGAATATCTTGTAAAACAGTTTGATTCTGCTGGCAAAATATAATTTGCACAAAGGTAGATATCCTCCTGTTTTTGAAGCATTAAAAAAATAGTTTTAAATAATAATTGGGTATTAACAAACCGTCTTTCACACTTTCACAAGACAGTTTTTACTTTTTATATGATGTATTTTGAGTATTGCATTTGCTGTTATCAGTGTATGTGGCAGTCATGATATGATGTAATGAACTAATATGATGTTCTACAGATGTTTGTTTCAAGGTTTGTAATTCACCGGTGTAAATGTTGTTGTCTCAGTACAAAACAGTAGTCACCAACTAGGTTTGCACTATTACCACTGCCAGCATACACCCGAGGTGCGCCAAGTGTTGAGACCTGGAGGCGGGATGAAATTTGATGGAAGCAGCCGCCTTGAAATTCTCTATGCAGGGAAAACCCTGTCAGATGCACCTTGCAGACAGCCACTCCCCATATTTTAGACTTATAATGGTGTTCTGTTGTTTTACATTCTGATAGTCCATGCGTCCATTTTTATCTGCTTATCCAGGACCTGGTCAAGGGGGCAGCAGGCAGAGCAAAGCACCTCATGTTCCTCTCCCCAGCAACGCTTTCCAGCTCCTCCTGGGGGACCCCACGGCTTTCCCAGGCCAGATGAGATATGTACTCTCCAGCATGTTCTGGGTCTGCCCTGGAGTCTCCTACGAGTTGGACGTGAAGAAGCAGCGGCTCTGCTCCGAGCTCCCTCCGGATGTCCAAACTCCTTACCCTATCTCTGAGGCTATCTCTAAGGATGTCTCTCAGCCTTAAAACATTCATTAAATATGCATTTTTACAAAACTGATTATGACCCTGACTAATCTGCCAATGCTTTTCTCTTCCTCTCAATACTAAGCATAGTTTTTCTACCATCGAGAATTAACCTGCCAAAGACAGCTCCCTCTGTGATCATTTAGTCATGATCCATTGTATTATTGCTGTTTGACTCTGAGCCATCCATCACCTGCCTGATGACATTAATCCTTCCGTCTGTAGCAGGTTGCCAACTCAGTGCCGTGAAGAGCTCTGGTTGAATCCCATATGTGTGCAGACTCAGTAATATAACTACTGTAGCCACTGAGACACCAAGCTCCCTGCTACAGCAGCCTCAGCCTTAATGGAATGTTGCACCTCCAGTGGAAATACAAACACACAAATTAAATGTTTGCCCATACCTAGGGTTTGCTGTGTACAGTCTTAAGGTAATGCATTTGCAGTGCAGCGTAAAAACGCACTACATGTCTGTCTGAATGACTCTGTATGAGCTTAGAGCTGAACCATGAAAGCCCCTGTCCTCGTTACATTCAACACCATCGGTGAGAATTGCCGGCTTTCTTTGTTTCTCTCAAGTGCAAGTTTTTTTTATTTGCTGCCTGGGGTTCAAAGGAAATGTGAGGATGGGGAATTTCAATTTGTCAGTGCTCAACTTGTGTTTCTGCAAGCCGGTCAGACTGCAGCACACCAGCAGGGAACACACCTTCTGAATGTGTGTGCTCGCGTGCAGCTGACCGCTGCTCAGAGGTGTGCTGGGAAGTCACAACAGGTGCCTGACGGGCACATTTTAGAATATGAGCGCAGAACCAAACTATGTCCGTCACAGATTTATTTTTGGAATAGCTGAACCCAAATCATTTAAAATGCTATGAATATGATATGACTGCAAACCAGCAAGGGGAGAGGTCTGACTGGATTTTAAAGGTACATTTAACAAGGTTTACATGCCATCACCACTGTCACTAAAAGCACTACTCTGTTGTAAAAACAGTTGTATAATGTCTTCTGTGGCTTTGTCAAGTCTGAGAAATAAGAAATGAGAAAATAATCCTGACATTTTTAGGGCTTATCTTGGTTTGGGCTTGAAGAGTGCTCCAGCCGCACTAGATGTGTGTTTTAAGGATGGAAATGTCAGTCGGTCTGGTGATCCAACAATTTGGCCCAAACTGAATTATCTCAACATCTACTACATGAAGCCCCCATGAGGCTGACAGCTGTGGTTTTAAGTGAAATGTCTCAACAACTATTAAATTGATTGCCATCCAGTATTTGGGGTAAATGGGGTACTTATTTCTCCCTGTGATACATTTTAATAGGCTAATTTTTGTGATACTTAAAATTTAATTTAACACCATCATCAAGTCGAAAAATTGAATATGCCCATTATTTAGTTTTATGATGACATACCTGCAAAACTAATGACGCTCAGCATAAGTTCAATCAGGAAGAACTTATTTATGCTCATCCATTCACAATTCTCTCCCTCCCACTCCCACTGCTTTCTCTAATCAGCTGACTACGGGTGTTCACTCTTCTGGTTATTCAATTAAACTTTGCCACAATCTTTATCAGCCAATCAGGATGCTCCTGCAAAGTTTTAAATCTACTCTCTCCTCTGCTGCTGTCAGCTTTCACTTTAGGCGGAACTGTTGCGCCCTCCTCCACCCCGTTCACCTCCAGCCATCGTATCCAGAGTCCAGGACGAGCTCAACAAAGGCTCATTCCTCTGCTCATCCAGATCATCAGCACCTCTCCATCTTCTCCACATCATCTTCACACAAAAATAAAATGTGAACATAGTTAAGATTTTACCTGCTAAACATCAGCGTGTTAGCACTGTCCTTGTGAACATGTTAGCATGCTATGCCTCAGTGCAGCCTCCTAAAACTGCCAGAGAGGCTGTATATTCTCAGACTGTGTTTGAAATCTCATACTAACATACTATATATACTAAGCATGATGTAAAATTGAGTTTGTATTGCATTCCAATTGCACACTATGTGGATTTTGTGAATGGAGGAAATGAAGAGTAGAGTATAGACCAGTGGTTCCCAACTGCTGGGCTGAGGTCCAAAAGTGGGCCGGAGGTCCATTTTTAATGGACTGCAAGTTTTGAAGTACGGTGAATTTCCGGCACAAGCTTGTATTTTGAAGTGGCGTCTCCTATTATACAGTAAATGAATTACAGACCACTTCTTAACACAGGCAAAGAACTAGCTTGACGACATGGCCAAACTCATATATGACGCTGAATATACTTCCCTGCCCTGTGGCAGGAACAGTTGGGAAAAACTGCCATAGACTGTATACAATAAAGCATTCTCAGAACCCATTGGCGTCTTAACTTCCGGCAGACGCCGGTTTTATTTGGGCGGAGGAGGCGAATTTCCGTTTCCGACTTCCATTTATATATAAGTAAATATGCTGAACCATTGCGATGGATTCAGAGTTTGCAGTGACGCCAATTATGTTCCGCCTTGTTAGTTCACCGAACGGAGCATTTAACCTGGCAACAACTGCAGCCGGCTCAAACGTGATTGGTCAATATCACGCGGACTACAAACAGCCTACAACCGGAAACCAGGGCTCTTCCGCTCTTCTTCCAGAGGCAAGATCTCCGGGGTTTGCCTACAGACTCTACATTCACTGGATGTAGAGTCTGTATATATAGACTAACAATAAAGTACATAGCTACCGTGATGTCACCCATTGGTCAGTGGACTCACTTTTTGATCTCATGAGTTCAGAGTCTTCGCAGTTGCCATCTTAGCTTTATAAACGCCAGAAATGATCACATTTCAATGAGAGGGAGGAACTGTGGAGGAGCAAAGGGTTGGGTCACTCATAGACTGTGGCGATGCCTCTCACACAGCCTGTCGATCAAATGTCCTTGCCCTTTAATTTGCATAACTATAAGCCTTGATAAAATGTAAATGGATGATTTATATAAATGTCAACAAAAGCACATGGTTGAGTTTAGAAAAAAACACCATGGTTTGGCTCTACATTCATACGGTAAGTGAATACCAGGCTGAAAGTGAAAGTCCATTGTTTGTTGGACCCATCTGTCCCTTTGGGGAACTTGCAGCTCCTACATTACAGGTTCTGTCCAGCTGCGTCATGAACTGACACCTACTGTCTGCGTATGATGCTGCCATGAAAGGTGACTTTGGCTTTGGGTATCTCACGCCGAAATCACAGACAAAGCTGCAGCATTTGATGACATCAAAACAAGAACGGGCTGAGTATGCAGTATGTTAGTATGCAATTTCAAACACAGCCTTTGTCTTGATTAAAGAAGGCTATGTTACCAACTCTTGCATTACAACTGTTGCTTTATGGGAAGTGCAGAATTGAGTTTTTTTGGACTTGACTGTCATTGGAGAAGAAAAGTCAGGATATGTCAGACACTGTTGCACCAATTTTGACCACTCTTCTTTTGATGTGTCCCTCACAATCTTATGGAAGTGCAGCACTAACACAGTGGAGTGCTTCTCAATAACAACAACACAAGGGATATGTCGGATCATAATGATGGTAATAAAGATAATAATGATTAATGACAAATAGTAGTTAGAAAATTATTCCATACTGTCATAGGTCAACAATTCACACAAGGAAATAGCTGACTGCAAACAATGTTTGATTACAAACATTACACTGTACTCATGTCTCTGATGCAGTTATTGGATGATTTACAGTAATTACCACAAAGTCCATTAGAGAGTCACGGCCTTTTCTTTTAAGTTTGCTGAGGCGTGAGTAGCGGTATGATAATATTTATTACCATGACAGCAATAGAAATCCCTACAATTCCACTGCAAGTAACATAAAGGGAAATATTCATCTCCTTTCTTCTGATATGGAGAAATGTGTTTCTCTGCAGCATCCCTCAAATGCTACTAAATATCTGCCAACACGCCATCAGAAATATTGTTGTTTTTACGTCAGCTAGGGCAAGAAAGTCTCTCATGAATAAGTGAGGAAATTATAAAAACAGCCTGTTCTTGTCTGGGCTTTTGTCAAAAAGAACAAAAAAAGATTTTTTAGGCAAGTTGCCCTAACACCCAGTCTACTGGGAGCTCAGATGGTTCACAGGGAACAAAATAAGACAACTCCTATTTATTCTATGTGTGGAGCGTCTTCTCTCTACTCTTCTTCTGTATCAGTCTGTTTACATAACTCACTCACTTGGCAGCACCAACATTGGCCTTATTCTCAGAAGCCAACTTGGGACTACATCAATGAGTAATTGTCTCCACAAAGCCCTCACAGTCAAGAGATAAGAGCCTGCAAAGGTCACTAAGAGTTCTAAATCTAAAAATACCTCCATTTACTCAAGGAGGGGACTGACCTGAATGTTAATTTAAAAGAAAAAGTCATAAAAGAGAATCAGGAATTACAACAAATACTTCGCTCCAGCCTATTTGTCCTGACATGCATTCTGATGTCTCACTAAAGAGTTTCACTCCTGCCTCAAAGTTAAGTCCTCGGGGCTACACTTAACCACGGCTAAGCACCAACTTACAGCTGATTAAATTCAGAGTGACCCAGTCTGAAAACTATTAGCCGGTTACAAGCTGAAAATGAGCATATTAAAGCGTCTCGCTGCTGGCTCAACAGTCGAGATGAAGTGTCGGGGCCTGCGAGGGAAATCAGGTCGAATTAAGCAACCAATAATATCTGTGTAAACCTCTTTTAACTAACTAGATGAAGAACATATTCTTTATATGCAACAACAGCCCCGGGAGGTGGATGCAGTGTGGATAACACATTCAGGAGCGAAATGAAAATGGGTCTAGCCGAGGTGATAATCATGCCCGGGCTTTTTAGCTTTGGGTGCCAAGGTGTCCTACTGATGATGCAAATTATAGCCACATTAGTCACATCCTCATAATACCTGTAATCCTCATTGCACGCACTGACCCCAACTACATAGTTAATGTTGAGCTGCCGATTCCAACTCTCAGCCACCTTCGCCTTCCTGAACTTTCTGCTCTGCTGCTTGATGTATACTCCACCTTCATGACTGAGATGTATTTAATCAGTGAGATCAATAGCTGTTACTGTCATTGATCTTGAGAGTCTATTTCATGGGCGAGTCGGGCTCGCCTCATATTTTGTATACGCTGTAATTTTTATAGATAATGTAAGATGCTAAGGGCTGTTTTTAATTACCATTAGGAAAGAGTGTTTTGGAATAATATAACAGCAGTAGCTGATGAGTAGTTTTTTACTCTTCGCAATCCATCAGAATAATTTTATGTTTTGCCCAGAACCTTGGCTGAAGGCAGACAGCACCTCTCTTTCAACTACTCCTACCCAGACTTCACAGGGATTTGAACTTCTTGAACCTGGCTGCCTTGTTCGTCTTAATAGTTACTCTCGCAGGTTAAAATAGCAGCAGGAGAATTTTTCATGCTGAGTTTTAATGCCAGAGCAAAGTAGTGGAGCTCAAATTAAAGTTTAGATCCCTCAGACTTTTTTTTGTTTCCTGTGACCGAATGTTTAATGTGTGAAAATAAGATTTAGAGGCAGATGTGAGACTACAGAGAAGGGAAAGAGTCTGTGCAAAGCAAAAATCACAGATGCTACCCAATTAGCAAGAATCATAACATCCACCAAATATAATACATTTAATTATGAGCCTTGATATCTGGTAAACACAATCTACAGGTGAAAGTTATTTCTGCATGTTTACATCAATCCGGTTCCATATTTTATATTCTGTATTTTAGATGCCATGAATCCAGTCTGCCAAGATAAAACCCCTGACATTTGCTCATGCAGTGACAACCTTTTCAAAGCTTTATCATTGACAGGTTTGATACAGCCACCACTGTTCACCAAACATCACCCTCATCCTGCACCATGTCCCCCCTGCGGGGCGATGGCTTTGGCTCTCAGGTCAGAGTCACTGACCTTCATGGCGCACCTTTGCTGCGCACAATCTAAAAGCACTGTGTGAAGATGGTGTGTAGAGCTTCATACTGTGTGACAAAGCCCAGTGAAGGTGACACCAAATAGGAAAATGGGAGGCCGAGGATCACTTTGAGGGACTGATGTTGTTTTTAGCTAATGCAGTATATACCATTCTGAAATAAAAGCGCAAATACAGCAGAGTCTCTGCTCTGTTCAGACAACAAAGAGCCAGTCCGAAATAAAGCCAGGGCCAATAAACAAATTACTAGTACCTTTACGGTAATGGCTTGCATGGTGCATTGTGTGCATTTTCTCAGCATCATTTCCATCAGTGTAACAACACAGTGATGCCTCGCTCACCGCTCTCTGTCTCTGAGCTCTTTTTAACAGTTATACCCTTTTTACTCGCTGGTGAAGGCTTTCTAATTTGTCAAACACTTTCTGCAAACTTTAAAAAAAAAATATATCAAAGTACAGTAAGAATAATAACATGGGCAGGTTCTTTTGAAGAGCCACGTCATGTGACACTAATTATGGGTGAAACAGATATATTGTTCAAGCAGTACAATTCCAATAAGATCATTCCAATTAAATGCTCAACGTATATGAAAAATTAAGTTACCAACAAGAAAAAGTATGAACATCTCTGCCACCTTGCCTACGTAAGTGAATAAGAATCATTTTAAACTAACAGGCACATGCTTGATATTTGCAATCAGCGTACTGCCATGCCCCTTTCTCTACAAGGAAATCCATCCCAGCCTGATCTGTTATTTCCTTCTGAAATGTCCCTGAAACCAATGATGGGCAGGACTTGAACCTGAGAAGGTATCAGGTGAAAGCGGTGCATCGTCTCAGAGGTCCTTGAGAGCCACCTTGGGTCGGAGGTGAGTCAGTAGATAGTCTGCCACGACGAGTCCTCATGTGTGAACAAGCCTACGAGCAAGTCGCCCCCTCGTCTGCGACTGGGAAACTGAAGAAGCCTGACGCGACTGACAAAGAGCATTAGCCAATGAGGGGCGGGATATGTCCCACGTCAGCACGCCGGAGGACGGAAGAAATGTGATGAGGACAAGCAGGCAACCAACAACAACAATGGCGGCATCCACAAGATCACGGGGAGCGCGTTGTGTTTGGACCCATGCCCTGGAGGCAGATCTGATTCAACACTGGGAGGAATATCCGTGCCTTTACGATGTGTCGTCACCACCGCGTTATCTCGGGCTCTGTCGGCGAGGGCTCGGTGGACAAATATTCTGGTGTGCACACACAGGTTGTAGTGCAGTTTTCGAGACTCCCGCTCACAGAAACACACGTCCCCAGATATGAGCACTCAAAAGATTACGATAGTCTCTACAACACATCTTGCGGGGTGACAATCGTGTAATGTGAATTAGCCTTTAGAAGTTTAGAACCATCCTAAACTGACAGGCCTGTGCCTGTGTCACAAATCCAATGGTTATTTTGTATGCACACTTATTCAGTGCACAAAGAAGGAACATCTCTACACACATATTACTTAATGAGGCCCAGTGTCTCTATTTGAAGAGTTATTTTTAAGGCAAGGAAAGACAGAAAATTACGAGGAAATATAAGCCAGAAAGATAATTCTACGAAATTAAAATGCAGTGTTACTGCAGGACTTTTTTGGCTCTTCCACAGCAAGAGTGTTTTTTTTAAACAAATGCTACTCACAAAGTTATTGATGTGCAAGAACATGATCAGTGCCTGGACACACCAGGAAATGTGAGATGTTGACAACTTGCCGTGGCTACAGTTGGTGTTGGCTAGTTTTGAATTTAGTCAGTCACAAATGCTTCACATAACACGCCCTTATAATGGAGACAATGTTCAGTTGGCATTAACAGAAATCAGCAGTCATTTTTACATTGCAAATGGGAGCAGATCAGAAAACCAGGAAGCTTCTAGCAAAAATATGGTAATATATACCTAAATAATAGGTGGATTTAGAAATAAAGGTCTGTCTTTAATCATAGTCTGACTCTACTTAAGGTCAGGTGCTCTATCTTTTTTCCCCAGCTAAATAGAAACCTGCACCATTATTTTAAAATTCATATTCAGCGAGTGAATGGATGCCCTACCATCAGATGATTAGCTAAATTGAAGAAAACTACAGACCCTGATGAATATGTACTGTGGGCAACACAAAGGAGGAGACAGCTCTAATAAGTCACATGCAGCTAAATGTGGCCAGGACAGAAAAGTGATATGACATCAAGCACAGTCTCACCTTCTGGTCGTGACTGTAGGCTAAGGCCCAGTCTTCTTCAGTGGGATGGAATAAAAGGCTCAGGACGTAGAAAGTGAGGCGGTACTTCTGGAAACTGGCCCCCTCGTCAGAGCTGATGAGCACGCTGCTTTCAAACTCCGGATCTGTCAACACCATAATCTGAGAAGAGAGATGGAAGAGAGGGAGAGCGTGCACACGTGAGGAGGGGTAGGTAGGAGTGTATTTGAAGATGGGAGAAAAAAGGGATTGAAGGGCGAGTTTGAGTAAAGAGGTGGAAAGATAGGGAGATGAGAGAAGGTAGAAGAGAGATGTTAGAGGCAGGAGCAGTGTCAGCAGAAAAGGCCCGGCTTTTGGCACACGTCAGGCTTATTCTTGGCAAACAGCTCCTCTATAAAGTATATCCAACTTCGTTCCTTGAGTGTAGCTCTCGCGCCTCTGTTGCCATGGCTCTGTGGCTCTTCCTCTGCACTCTGAGGTGAAGTTTTCATCATCTCTCTCTCAGAATAAGATCAAGGTTGTCCGCGGCAACGAGAGGTGAGTCAGTGCGTAAACCAGGGGTGACCAAAAATGAACACTTGAAAAACACAGGTGGGCTGAACATTCATCACTTGTCTGCATATACAGCAGAGAGGTGATGGACCTCGTGGTCTAGTTACAATTAAGAGCTGTACAAACACGAGATGAATCATCCATGCATGACTCCACATTTACAGTGTGTTATTTTCTTTATCAGCTCGTCTTTTAGTATGTAATTTCTTCGCACTTCTCCTTCCAATAAAATTCTAATTTCAAATTTAACAGCACCGCAGTGGTAGAAGCCCTAATTTCATGCTTGGAATATTTTTGCCAGAGCTATCACAGTTATTACAGAATTCAATAAGAACAGGAATTTCACAATGCATATTTCCGTCAGCTAATGACATTTAGACTCTTTGTGGAAGCAGATAAAATGGTCACAGGAATTCTTTGACTAAAGAGGAGGTGTGTGAATAGGTGTGTAATGTGTTTTAAGAAAGTTGTATTCTTTTTAATCAGGCCATGCTATTGAATATGTTTTCATTTATTCATTTTAAAAAGGTAATATAATTTCAGTGGTTGTAATAAAATCAGTGTTCACTGGAGGGCTGGGCGATATGGAGAAAATCAAATGTCACAATATTTTTGACCCAAAACCTCGAAATCGATGTGACGCTACTGTTTCTTTCACAAAATATTTCAATAATGAGATATGTGATAAATTATCAACAGTAGTATGGGTATAATGACTAAGTGGCAATTGATCTAATGGCTAAAATAGTCTGGTTCAGAAGATTACATTACTTACATAACTACATTGTTATGAAGGATTTATACTTCTTTGTCAAATAGACCTGTACCTGGCGTAGCCTGACGTGCACCTCCCAAGAAATGTAACGATAGCCTCTTTTACACTGCCAGATTTTCTGCGCATGTTGAGCCGTTTTGCCGGCAAACTGCGAATGTTTAGACACACAGAGCCGGATTGGCGTATTGATCTGAGGTGCCCAATTTTCCACCTCGTAGAGTAGACATATTGGCGGAACCTTTTTGGTTTAAACAGAACGAGGCGGCCTTCCGCCACGGGAGGGGCTGTTGATGACTTGTAGGAGGAGCTGTTCATGACGCCGCACGTGCGACCCACTGGCGGTGGGTAAACAGGAAACAGCTGATAGCAGGAATTAGCGAGCAGCTAGTAGCAAGAGGGAAACGCAAACCTGACAGACACTGTAAAGATGAGCAACTGGGGAGACAAGGAATTGCGCACCCTCGCAAACGAAGAGGCCATTAACCGTCAGATGACGGGGACGGTGAAGGACGGGCCAATCTATGAGAGAATCGCTGAAGGACTGACCAGCCGTGGCTTCCCTCGGAGTACGTCACTGTTTACGTCACACGCTGAGCTACATGTTTTGTTACTTGCTTTTACCTCATTGCCCCGAAAAAGGCACATTCTGTATAAACAAAAGTAGGCAAGCAGCATTTTGCTGCACTCCCCGATTTTGTTTTTATACTGCCAATGCTGAAAAAAGACTGATTGGGCTTTCCTGCTAATTTGCACAATTCCTATCTAAAAAGGGCTTACATGTCACGGCAACGCAAACGTCCTGTCTATTTTTGTAAGCTGAAATCATTTCCCTCAGTGGAAACAAAGCTTTTATTTACTTTAATTTCACAGATAAGAAACAATAAATTATGAAGCCAATAAAGCCTCCACAAAATAGCACTTTAAGACTTACATATACTGACTTATAGTTTTGCTGTTGTTAAACATGGTCCCTATTTACTGCAATTCATAAAGACCGTTGGCCTTTTTTTGGATTCGCTGTTTACTGTAGAGGCAGTCCAGAAAAAAACCCAAAAGCTTACGTCACAAATTCACACGCGGTGAGTAACTGTTATACAAATGGTCGTTTTGCAGGTGAAGTATTCCTTTAATATGAGCTGTTCTTTGCAACCCGAAGTCATCAAAATTCGGTGCTTGGGCAGTGACTTGTGGCGTCAGACCTTAAAGGGCTGGTGTCCTTAAAGTCGGCATGATGCGCAACTGGTGGACATCAAAGGGAAACACGGCAGGACAAGAATGAAAGTTAAGGTGCCGAAAGTACAAGTAGGATGGGGGAGGAGTGATGAAGATTCTAAAGCCAAACCCTGTTCTTTTTACCTAAACCTAACCACCTGCTTTTCTTGCCTAAACTTAACCACGTGCATTACTTGTTGTAGAAAAAAAAAAAAAAAAAGTCAATTTGCGGTGTACTGACGTCATACATTTATTTCGAAAGAGGATGTATGTAAATATTATATTTGTATTTTGAAAGAAGGCAATGCATGTAACAGGCAGAACTTGTCACGGCGCCCCAGATAGTCAACAACCAACGCACCGAGGGTACCTTACACGCCGTATCTAGGCGTGGAAAGTCCGTGATCAAACGTCAATATGTGATGAGGTTAGAGTGAGAATGCGTTGGTCTTCCAGCACAGGCATAATCCAGAGGTGGCAATCAGAATCATTCACCCAGCACATTATTAGAAAGCTCGTTCTCTCTATGGGCTGCCCACCCCATCGGCTCCAGTGTAGCCCGCACTGCCTGCACAGTCTTTATTTACGCCCCTGGGTCCATAAATCTGTAGAGCTGAGGGGAAGTGAAGGGTGGGGTGATAACTCACTGTAGGTTTGTCACGGCGAGACAACCTTTTCACATTACTTAATAATTTCCTCCATTATCAATATGAAAATATGGACTGCTGCAGCTTAACATGTTTATCTCTGCATCTGGAGTCCTTTATCTTGCTTAAACTACAGTACAACAGCCATGCCTCCGCCAGGACTGGAAGATGGGATTGTGGGTTGTGGCTGTGCTCGTGGCCCAAATGGCTGTGTTTTCGCTCGTCAATTCAATTTGAATTGGAAAAACAGCAGCACATTTGTCACTGACAAAAATGCTAGCCCTCTTTCCAGAGCTTTAACCAGGAACCCTCCCTGGTGGTGATTTAGATAAATTGTTTTTCATTAAGCACCAATAAACAGGCAGCACATTCTCAACCTGGATTTCTCATTGGCCCGGGCTCGCTGGTCTTCCACTATGCAATGCCAAGAGCTCCTGATATCCGGCAGTGTCTTTGAAGCTTTCCAATGTGATAAGAAGTTTTTTTAAGCAGTCATCATATAATCTACAAAACTGTAAGCAGCAGAGTGTATTGTGAAGGACAAATTACTTTACACAGTGCCTTATTTTGAGCCTAATGTAAGGACTTTGAGTAAAATTGAAAGGCAGAGATTCCTTGAAGAGGTGCACGAACTGTACATCTTATAATAAAATGTACCCATGCCGTTCGAGTGTTATTTTCCCATTCTGTGCTTTCTATGTAACTGTATCCTTCAACTGCAGCACTTTCAGCTCATCTTTTCTCAAGCCTCGATTCACGGAGGCTAACAATTTGCTCTTTAAATACTGGGAATGGGGCCTAGAAAGCATTGTCATATTTGCTTTACTCATTTACCACCATGTGAGTGTGAAAACAGCCACATTATTTCCCAACCTTACACATTATCGTAACAAGCCAGTTTCTGTCTGTCGCCTCTGCGATTAGAAAGAACCCACAACCAATTCAAAGCCAATACAAAGGCGGGAACAGGAGCAGTGGCCAATTTCTCTCCTGCCTACTAAAACAATCACCCTCAAACAATAATTACTCACTTCCAAAATCACAGTGACCGATAGCATTAGCAGGGGGTGATTAAGATTTCCCTCACAGCGAGCACTCAGCCTTTGTGAGGAAGCGGGGCGAGTGAGGAGGGTAACAATGCTCAATCGATAAAGGGTTGGAGGGATAACCGTTGTGTTTTATCAGCCTGATGTTGAGCTGTGCATAAGCTGGAGCACAGAGATAGAAGCCGGTAGTTGTCGGATCATGGGGTAAGTGGAGGTATGGATCAGAGACGGAGGGAAAGAGACACCCTGCAGGAAATGAGTAATGTCACGCCAGATCAATTGAGCTTAGTCTGTCTTTGACGGGGAGGTTTTAACAGAGAGTCGTCGCTGCAATGTGCTCATTAACCGTGGATCAGGACTTAATCACCCACATCTCAGCGATCATGTTTTCACTGTCTTGCTTCCTCGACGGCGTTTTAAATGTGCATGTCTTTATTTTTAAATTAACCCAATCTACCAGCCGTTAAAGCCGTTCAAGGACCGAGCGCGCGTCGAGCTCGGAGAAAGACATCAAAATACAGCAGAGAAGATTCATGGGAGGTGTCATTTTCACCGGCCTCGCGCTAAATGTCATTACTATCATTCAAATCTATAATGTGACATTGTAAAAGGTCACAGCTTCCACTTCTTTCTCGGACAATGTAAAAGGCAGAAAAAAATCTACACATGCCTCCAGAATTGTCGCAGTGAACATATAACGATTCCTTTATAGTGGTTGGAAGGAATATCTCAAAGAGTAACAGACGATTATATCTTACAGTGAGTGATTAGGCATCCAGACTGTTCTTTTTATCCGGCAGAACACAGGCGGATGCTAAATAAGGCCACTCAGATGCAAGGAGGCAACAGAGGAATGTAGCCAGCAGAAAGGCATACTTTCATCCATCGACGGGAGGGCAAATCGAAATAATTAGATCAGAGATAAGGTGCGGAGGGGGAATGAGCCAGTGGGCAAAGCCAGAGGTCAACTGGAGTAAAATATTCTCCTAAGATTGTCACTAGTTCTTGGCTACGATCACTTACACAGTAACATGCACACGATAAAATCCTGTTTTTGTTTTGAGAGACTGCTTTAAAAAAAAAAAAAAAAAAAATCAAATATCTTGATGGAGCTGATACAGGACTGTATTGTTCCTGAGTTTATTTACATCCTGTTTATTGTGTGATACAAGTGTGAATTTCCTCCGTGGCGTGTTAACACAGTTTATCTAATCTTATATAACTGAAATAACAACAAAAAAAAAAAAAAAAAAAAAAAACCTCACATGTGCAACATAGAAAGCCTCCAGGACTACATTCCCGCTATGCCCTTGATGTGGAATTAAATTTTTTCCACATAAAACAGGCAGGAGGAGTGAGTCATGAGGAGTAATCAGCGCTGGCTATGATCTGTTCCCTGCCCTGACGTGGTTAAGCTCAACAGTCCCGGGATCCTATTAACTCCCGCGCCATGCAAACACATTCAGGGTCAGCACCTTGGCTCGGCCTTGGGAAAGCGAGGCTGATCATCTCTAGCACCTTCACAACTCTGAGCACGTCCTCGTCACACAGGGGAGGCACGCTTTATTGTCTGTAAGTCTGTTGGCGCCACACTTTCTTCTTTCTATTTGTTCAACATTTGTCAGACCAGGTAGGACGAAATTGTTATTTTCAAGGATATGATGTGCGTTCTTTTTAGTTCTGCAACACCTGTCATGAGAAGTAAGAGGAAAACTCTTAACTCTATTGTCATTTGGCCAATACTTGTTCCTAACCGCATCATTATGCTGACGTCCTATGGCTTCAAGTTTTCATAGATCCTTGAATCTGACCTGTCTTCCTCGCCTGTGTTTTCATCTTCAGATGTTTTTTTTTTCTGGAGACATAATAAGTCTGCATACTGAACACTGAAAACAATCTCCTTCACTACAACATCTCAAGCATAAAAAATAAAAAAAAATGTGTTATTTTGATTCACAGACTCTATTTCTAAATGTCACTGTGTTTTGTTACTTTGAAACGCCTGTTTACATGTTTTAAAACAAGATTATGTAACTACGGCAACTGTGGCTATGTGAAGCCGTCAAAGCTTAAGTTAATAACTTTTATCAAAGAAAATAACTTATATTTGCCTATACTGTAACTATATTTATACAGCACTAAATGAGATAGATAATGTGCAAACAAATCTTACACCGCTGCCTGATCTATCGCCTTGCAGTGCTTCTAATTGCATTACCGCACGTGAAGGAAAACAATCAGAGCCAATGAGTTTCAAACACAGATGACAATTATGTTAACCGTACTGTCTGGCTTTAAAATAGTACTGTTGGTCCAGCCAGTCGCAGGTGCTTGGCTGACATTGGTTGACTTTTTCCAAAATGGCAGCCAGGTCACAAGCGTTCTCATTCAACAGCTAAACAGTACACTAAAATACATCTCTGAAAAGAGAAGTAGGCAATGCAGTAACAGAACCTTGATTCATATTGATCAATACTAACTAGATTGACCGCAATTCTTGAGCAGTGATTGACATCTTTGAGTCGGCTCTACCTGGTTTGTTTTTGGTGTGCCGTACTAGATTCTAGCAGAAGCCATTAGAGCCAGTAGGAAGGGCGGAGGGACATGTTTTCTATTCTTACAGACTGTCTCTGTCATCTACTTTTTTTCAGAATACCGTGAGTTTCAGTAAACATAACACAAAGATATCTAGCTTTACAACAACATATGCATATCATCAGTACTGAAGGAAAATTAACATTGAGCTTACACTGTAAATAATCTCATTGTAAAATCGCAGTAAAATCGCATCACAGATGCCAGCAATATACTGTAATTGTACAGCATCCATACTGTTAAATGTTTCCATAGTCCATTACTATGATTATCTGGATTTACAATAACATTCAGTTTAGGGTGTCACTAGCCTGGTTCCAGACCCCGCCCACTCAACTGAGTAGGCTTGTCTCACTGGTCTGGTATACTTCATTGAATTTGCGATTTATCTCGTCCAAACGATGGACGGACCAATGAACGCTGGGGGTCTAGCGATTAGCCAATCAGCGCCACGCTGATGTCAAGCTGTATGCCGGTGGGTAACTGGTGAGGATAGCAACAATGGCGACCGCTACAGATCCTACCGACCACATTAACGGTGCTATCGAGGTATTTCGCCACTACTCGTGTTAATGGAGGACCAAATTAAGGAAGCTGCTAAACTGGATTTAATGGCGATGCAGCTGGACGTCCACGACGACGGAGACATTTTAAACGGGCAATGCTTGCTTGTTTTCGGCACCACGAGGCATGGATACTAATGACGTCAGATTCTGGGTGAGTCGTTGATCTCTACTGATTGGTTAGGGAACAAATCAAATTCGCTCCCCCTTGTAAATCGCCTTCAATGGAGGCGATGTCAGACTGAAGGTCCTGGGTGCTTCAGTCTGACACTCAGGCTAGGGTGTTACTTTAAATCCTAAAAATGTATTGTAGAAAGGCACAGGCACATTAATTTAATTTAGATAGGAGAAGAGCAATGCACACCGCAGATTGTCTTTGTTGAGGTGCTGGCGATGGAGTAGAAAACTTGGAAAAAGAGGGAACGCCGCACACTCAGCTCCAAGTTAAAAAGGAATTTTATTAAGGACAACGTGTTAAGACTTGACAAAGGCCCTGTGCCAAAACATTGTCCTTAATAAAATTCCTTTTTTACTTGGAGCTGAGTGTGCGGCGTTCCCTCTTTTTTCACATTAATTTAATTTAGCAGTTTAGAGATTATCCAAAATAGCAGTCTTCAATGCAATTCACATTATAACTTTATTATGCTGTGGGCTACAGACATCTGCTTAAAATATGTATTTCTATGAATATTATGCGTAGTTAGCAATAAAAACGTAAAGAGATTGAAATGAAATACATTTATTTAAAGGGGTAGTGTCACCATAAATGCTGCCACGACACCGAGAAATGAGCCCAAACAAAAACAGCCTACTTGCATCTGCTGTGAACTCTGGCAGTAAACTAAAATTCTTAAATTACGTTTGTCAGAGACTTCCCCTAACCCGCATCCATACTTGATTTTTTGAGGCCAATGTCGATATTAGAAGTACAAAAACTCCAATAACAAGAATGTCTTCACTCAGATGCAGATCATTATATTAACGTTACCAAAATGAATCAACAAAACGCCCATAAATCAAGACAAACTGAACCACTCGAGTCTCTCTCTCACTGACAAATGACATTAAAACCAGCTCCACAGCCTGTTGAGCATCAGTTTGGTATAGTTTTACATGAATACAGTATGATAGTGTTGGAGATTGACCATGAATTAACAGCAATTGCTTACACTGTAAAATTGCAGGGTGGCCAGAACCAGAACTCTAAATGCACAGTAAGGTCCCTCTGCAACTTTTATGTGTGCAAATAAGCAACAGCTTTGCGAACAAGTTGCTTCAAAGACATCTTAATTAAAGACTTATGGAGTGGAACCAGAATTGAAAGCACAATGTCTCCTGTTGATGCACTGTATGTTTCATCTCTTAGACAAAGACTACTGAAATATTTATATCAAGATATAATATATATATACTATACCCTTTCCATAATGACGTAAAACACTTAAAATAACAATCTGAGCCTGTCAGTGGCAAAAAGAAGCACTCTAAGGGGACATAAATTGACGGTGCACAAATGCCCCCGTGGTTCCATTGCAGCCTGTTTTACAGCTGGAGGCTGCAGTGCTTTAGTTCTAAACTGATCCATTACAAAAACAAAAATGATGTCCTCAATAATCACTAAAGCCTAGTTCACGTTACACGATTTTCACCACAATTTTGACGTCGCAGAGGATCTTGAGAGCCACCTTGGGTCAGAGGTGAGTCGGCAGATAGTCTGCCACGACGAGTCCTCATGTATGAACAAGCCTACGAGCAAGTCGCCCCCTTGTTTGCGACTGGGACTGGATATCTGGCATGCTAGAAAACTGGAGAAGCCTGACACGACTGACAAAGAGTATCAGCCAATGAGAGGTGGGATACGTCCCACATCAGCACGCAGGGGGACGGAAGAAATGTGAGGAGGACAAGCCGCAGGGTTGCCAGGTCCGCTTATTAACCGGGACTTCGGACTTGTTGCTAAAGTGGAGTTGCTTATTTGGGCTTGCTCTCTAAACGTCATCTTCCTCTATATATATCCGTCTAATAAGTTATTTAAACGTATGGTAGTATGTCTGACTGCAGTCGCTTCTTTTGGGCTTGTTTCCATAGCCTTGGTTGCTTGTTTTTCTCCCAAGATCTGGCAACACTGACAAGCCAGCAAGCAACAATGGCGGCATCCACAGGATCACGGGGAGCGCGTTGTGTTTGGACCCTGGGTAATAAAGAGTATCCATGATGTGTTGTCTCCAAGTTTTGTGACACCACCACGCTATCTGGGGTTCTGTCGGCGAAGGCTCGGTGGATAAATCTTGTAATGTGCACACATAGGTCCGAGACTCCTGCTGACAGAAACACACGTCGCCAGGTATAAACACTCAAAAGATTACGATAGTCTCCACGACGCAAAATCTGGGTGGAAATCGTGTAATGTTAACTAGACTTTAGACACAAAATTATGGGAAAATAGGGTTCAGGTTGAAAAATACCAATGTTACCCTCTCAGTTAGTGAACACTAGCTGCTATAAACTACAGAACTGGCCATATCAGACCGAGTAAAGATGCTATTTATGAAATCAACTTATCATTTACAAAAAGAAAATTATATAAATTTTTCCTTTGAAAAGTGTGTACACCTTCAGTTGCGAATCACATCATCTTTTTATGTACTGTAAGAAAAGTCCTTAATATGTTTAATTGTTTTTAATATAATTGTTAGTGGTTACTAATTGATTGTGACTGCAGACTCAGACGTACTCCCTTGCACTTGTCATAGAGAAACTTTTAAAAGAATGACTTGTTATTGCTACTGATTGTCTTTAATTGTCATGTCAAGCCCCCTGTAAAACTATAATGTTAACTTCTCCAGCTCTGCGTTACAGAAGAACACATCAGTTTAACGCTGTGTAAACTTCATTTCCTCCATATGCATACAATCTGCTGTAACTGTCAGTAGAATGCTAATAAGAGCTGGGTCAATTAGTATTTTTTACGTGATACTGTTTTTCTTCCTTTAAAGCTGTTGACTGGGAACATATTGATATGGAAACAGCCTTGGGGCAGTCTGCTCTACAGATAGAGACGAGAACCGAGCTGCTTACAGCACTCTAACCTCTAGGCTACGATTCCACTTTATCAAATTGTTGCTCGGAGCACCAGATGACTGGAGTTCACCACTTGAGGGCAAATCAGATTTACTGTCTGACTGTGAGTTGGGAATCACAGTACAGAAAAGTGAAGGGATTCAGAATGCTTCCAGTACGTGGACCTATACAGTGATGTAGGAGTGAGCACAATCTTTCAAGGGATCGGTTATCAGCACAATTCAATTCAGCTAATGTGAGCTGGATATGAATTTTTCATAACAGGAAGGTTTTCAGACTATTATTTCATTAAATCAAATTAACAGAAAACTGAGGCAGATGGTAGAAAATGCAGTGCAATACTGATCAGTTAACTAAATTCTTAGGGTGTCAGAAAAAAATAAAAGAAATGAAAAGTAACTGACAGAACTCTCGGGCAGATTAAAGACGTTGGCAGATGGTTGGCAGCTGGCAATGCGCAAACTTTTTTTTCTGTCTCATTTTTGTGGCCTGAAATCCTTAAAATTCTACATTTGGTGTAGAAAAAATCTTAGGCAGGAGGAACATAATGTCCAGCATGTCCAGATAAACTACCATGAATTCTCAAATAAAAGGTAACATGCAAATACTGACCAGGTAAAAGAGGTCAGGTGATAGTATTTGAGAATGCGTGGAATTACCTTTATGTTTTATCATTGCCCACATAGGAAATTCAACATAACGTCAAATTCAACAGCACTTACTCCCTCTGAAGAACAACAGAGTCATACTCACCACTCAGCTGCTCTGAGTCTCAGAAATATTGTTTTCAATCACTACACAATCTGTCCATTTAGGAAGCACAAGTGAATCAGTTTCACCTGCTTTGGTGCAAGTGAAAGTAACAACAGGTGCAATGGAGAGGCAAAAGCAAGACGTGGCGGCCACTGTGGCTCTCTCCTTATCCTTCCTCACTGATTCTTCTTTAGTGTTGTGTGCTTGTCACTACTGGTAGCATGAGGTGGTACCTGCAGCCCAATCAGGTAGCACAGGTAGTCCAGCTCACATCCATACGTGCAGTCGCAAGAAGGTTTCCCGTATCTCCCAGCACAGTCTCAAGAGCATGGAGGAGATACCAGGAGACCCTCTGTTACACGAGGAGAGCTAGACAGGGCCGTAAAAGGGCAAGTATCTGCTCCTTTGTGTGAGGAAAACAGGAGGAGCACTGCCAGAGCCCTACAAAATGACCTCCAGCAGGCTACTGTTCCAGGGTCTAGGAGGAGATCCCCCAGGATACCATCCGCCTAATTATCAGGAGCATGCCCACGCATTGTAAGGAGTGCATACAGGCAAGCGGGGGTTGTACACACTACAGAATCACATTATGAGTTGCCGTGGTGAAATTAATGCAAGTTGGATCAGCCTGTGATTTCATTTTTTTTTTACTTTGATTTTTGGTGTCGTTTGAATCCAGCCCTCTGTGGGTTGATGATTTTGGTTTCCTTTGGCTATTGTTACATCATTTTTTTCTCACCACATTTTACAACGTACATCAGTTAAGATAAAAAAAAAAAAAGTCACAATTGTACTTGTTAATCCTCCTTTTGGGACCTTTTGTTTTTGCTTTTTTTCCTGCACACCTGATATGACATGTACACGAAGCATCAAGTCTATTTGAAGTTGAAGCTTTAAATGTACCTGTGCAGGAAGTATAAGTTACACTGATGGTATCATAACCGCAATCAAAAAACTACAACAAGGAAGAGGTTGAAGATAATGAAAAAAAGACAACAGTATTCTGTTACAGAAGAAAAGTTTGACATGACTGTTGTTGTGCTGGAAGTAGTGATGCAGGACTGTATACTATCCTGGATTCATTGCGACTAAATGTGGGCAGGCAGCAGCAATAACGACAAGCAGCACATCAACAACAAATTAAAACAGATGAGAAAATGGGAGGCTTCTGATTGAAATATGATAAACAGGGGAAGATGTTAACAGCGGTCTGTGTCTCACATGAGCCTGTTTCAAAGAGGCTCTGGTTCTCTCTATAGTTGAGGCCAGTATTTGAGAATTTACAGTGTATGAGCATTTGGAGAATATCTGGAGAACCCACACAAAAACTGAAAAATAAATGACTTGCAACATCTCACCTTTCTCTTGTTAGTCGGGCAGACGTACAGGTAACTCAGAACCGTCTTGGATCCCACTTTGTCATTCATCCTCTCATATGTGGAGCCATAGTCAGTAGATCTGGATGGAGGAAATAAAGGGAAACATTATAGCAGATAAACATGACAAGAAAAACGCACTGAAAGTTTGCTGACAATCTAATGGGTAAACAAACAGTCTAAAGATTACTGAGACCCGGCACGATTCATGTTAAATGATATTGATTTTGCAGTGATGAAAAAGAATGCAATATTACACCCTACGGTGAAAACAGCAAGCAGATGCAGGCTGGTACTGTACGAATACAGCGACTGTGTGCGAGAGTAAAACCTCTGGCAATAGAACAAGGGAAGGTTAACCAATCATCTATAGCTGCCAACGAAAACGAACCATTCGGAAATGTCTGGGGACCCGGCAGCGTAAATAATTAATTCTCTACCGATGACTACTATGAAATAAAATATGACGAGTGCAAAAACGTGGATGTTCCTGAACCCATGGGCTTTAATAATTTAGCAGTGGGAATGAGCCTGTTAGCCAGCCTAGTCCCTAGAAACTCCACATGAATCCATCATCACTAGTAACTACCAAACCTGCCTTCCAGTAGAATATTACAGCATTTACAGGGGCTGTACTGGCATTTTCTTTTTTTCTGTGAAAGCTGCATTCATGCGGCCAGGATTTTCAAATATTTCTCTCAGTGGGGACAGCAGCACCCACCCACAACTGTGACATAACTCCCATTTGGATTCGGAGTCTACTTCATAGTGTTATGAGGAAAGTGAAGATGATACCTATTTCAGTGTTTGTCCTTTTTTTAGTCGGAGCCCGCTGCTTGTGCTCCTTCAGCGGGAATGGGGTTTCGGTGAAATTGCAAAGAGATTTCTCTCATTCAAATTCATTCCAGAATGCCTCTGAGAGACACAGTAGTCGCTATGATCACAAAGCACAATAATGAGTCAGACAGACGGCATCATTTCCACAGCGTATTCGAGTGGAGGTGTGGGGAGAAGTGCTGCACTGAGAATGATCCTGATTTGAAGCAGGGGCAGTGAACTATACTGTTGGCCTCTGCGTAACACTGTTGGAGCCTCCTGAGAGGAGACTTCATAAATAACATAGAAACATATGTTGTTTTTGGCATGACACGGATGAGCGCAAGCCATGCCTTCATCATCTTGTCACCATAATGCATATGGTTAGATCTCTTTAATGGAAGGAGGGGATATCTTTGGCGCAGACAGCAGGGAAATGTCAGCACTCAGATGTAAGCCAAGATTAAAGACTCATAATACCTTGCACAAGAGAGCTAATCAATATGAGAAGGAAAATGGGTCGCTGTCATTAATACGTTACTTGATTTATACTTGGCAAGGCTAAAATGCTGTCTGGTCATGTGAAGTTAGTACCAGACTGTTTTTGTTCTTTGTGTTCTGCTCAGTTGACCAAAAAAAAAAGTGATTCACAAAACAAAAAGTATATACTAGGGCTGCCCCCTAATAGTCGACCAAACGTTAGTCGACTAGAAAGGTCTTTAGTCGGCAAAATGCCATTGGTTGCTTAATTGCACAAAATTAATTTTTGAAAAAATAAATTAAAAAAAACGAGCAAACATGAAACTATCAGCACCTGCATCTCGTCAGATAAATCAAAACCTATATGACTGGACCATGTGGGAATTTTAATTTGAAATGACAGACACAGGAAGTGAGTTGGGAATCACAGTACAGGACAGACAGAAGTCACGTTACAAACCAATCACAGCCAAAAAGATATCTTTCCCTTCTTCCATAAATTTTCAGTCTGATAAATACAAAAAAGTTGATCATGTTAGTGCAGGGCTACCCAGAGCTTTACATCTGTCCAACAGATGATAGGCCTACACACTTATAAACAGCGCCTGGAAGAAGATCATCTCAGGTGAGTAGGCTACACGACGCTTGGCAGCCTCAGATGCAACCTGCTGCCATTGAAAGCTGGCACAAAAAAGGCACAAGAGTAGCGCCTAGCGCCGGACCTCACGTTTCCAGGTGGTTTAAGACACTGCATGTGTACGGTCCCTGATTTCCAGGGCTGGTACCTGCGGTTATTCCACAGGCTAGTTAATAACATGTCGGGCAGGAAATCCAAAGTGTGGGATCATTTTGAGAAGGTGAAGGACGAACCCAAGGTGATATGTAAACTCATCTTCATTGGTCGACTACAAACATGACGTATCATCTGAAACATGTCAGTAGCTACATGCCCATTAGCCACTTGCCGACAGTGTCATTAACAGGCGGCTCGCTCAGTGTGTGACGTGCACTTGTGGATAAAATTTTACATTTAAACACAATAAATGAGCGGTGTACAGCTACAAGAGGAACTGAAATCAAATCCTCTGCATTTGATTGGATTGTGACTGTTGACTCCACACGCACCTCTACCGTTGGATCAGGAAGAGTAGGAGGGAGAGATGAATGAATTAGACCTCTGCCACATTGTTTTGGAAATGAAAACAAAGGTTTAGCCCACTGATATCCAAACAAACATCTCCTCCTATCCCTCTTGATACTGCTGTGATTAGCTTCTGTAACCCACAAACCGTGAAGTGTGGTTTTATATGACTGATTTGGCGAGTCTTGTTTGATAGGATACATTTTTGTAAACACTCCTGAGTGTAGGATGAGTCATCAAACATTTAAAACTGTTTAAACTGGTTTTACAGAAAGAGAAAAGAGATGGATTAGGATTAGAGATAAATTATCAATAAACACAGGGCAACAGGATTAAAAATGAGCAAATGTGATTTTAATTTCAGGTGGACTTTACAGTGTTGAGCTCCAGGGTTATCTACTCACTGTACAACTAAGAACACATTTGTAAATAAAATACTGTTGCTAAATTAAATTCACAATTTTACATAAAAGCCCAATCGATGTCAATTATCAGCTATAATGCTTGATAAATAGAATTAAGTTTCCCACAATCAAATTTAGACAAACTGAGCGTCTTTGTTACGGGCTTAGAGAGCGTTCAAAGCCAAATGTGGCCTGCCCTTGTCCCTCTAATCAAGTTAAGTCTTCAGGAACTGACAAGCCCAATTTGACCTGAGCTGTACTTTTAAGCATTCTCAGTGATGCAGGGAGGATTATCCATGCTAATATTTCATTGTACGTTAATTACTGCAGTGCCTTGTTTCAATAAAAAAGGCCAAATGCTTCTATTGTCTTTAAAAAACATGCAATACAGGCTGTGAACAAAACATTAAAGATGGCGGCACACATACTTGTATTAAGTTTAAATTCAGATTTTACAGATTATTCTAAGGACTACGGATTCTGCTTTTGAATTATATCAGGATTCTGCAAATGCCCTGTCCTCTGTATCCTTCTGTCCATACATGGCATAAAAAAAATCCTATTAGTGTAAAAACCCTGTCTTAAACTTCTGCATGGCAACAAGAAGAGGCAGGATGTAACATTTATTTTGGCTGATATCCAGTCAGACAGGAAGCTGTCTGGAGGGAGGCATTTCTGCCTATTTGCTCGCTGCAAAAAAAGAGATGCCGGTTTGGTGTGACTGCTGTGTGAAACCTGTCATTATCTCACAGCAGAGCGTACAGTTTTGGGGTTTGATTCTCTCAGCCTTACGAGCTCTATCTGAGGGTGAAGCTTTAGTAATAATATGATGGTTCCTTATTTTAGCCCTGTTCCTACGAATACCGACAGAGCTTTCCAATCAGCAGCCCGGCATGGATTTACGTCTACGTATTTCGGTGCTGATGTCAAGAGTACAGGGGTGGAAATTAAGGGCTGTCTGGAAGGGTGGGATTGGTGGGAATGAAATACGTCAGACTATCCTTCAGGAGGCTGTAGTTTATGTCCCATCACAGACCTCTAATTAACGTAAGAGCATAAAAAACAGTTAAAAAGAAAACAATAAAACACGAGCAACAGCAGACCTGAAAAACACACAATATCCCAAACGCTAGACAGAGCCACTTGAGACAAAGGCTAATTTGAATAAGTACGTCTTCAGCTGCTTTTTAAAGGCATCAGCAGAGACCGCACGTCTCAACTCAATCGCCAGAAGAAATGTTGGCATAGTACGTTTCTGGAAACAACAGATATGTTTTCAGTTGAATGCAGTGCATCAACATATGCCAACATTTTCTCCTGGTGATTGAGCCGTATGTCCATAGGAGGAGTGTTCCACAGTGTCACAGCCGCCATTTCAAAGGAACAATCACCATTTGTTTGCAGTCACAAGGGACAACCAATAAGCCCTGGTGAGAAGACTTATTGATTACTGATTTATTTTCATATACATCCTGAATTTAAAGCAAGGCACTGTATAAAACATAAAATGGGTGTGATGTGAATTGTCCTGCTGGACCTGGTCAACAGCACTGCAGCAGCACTATGGACCAATTGTACAGTCCAAGGATCATTTGCAAAGGCAGGGGAAAAAGGCAGGGCCAGAGTGAAATAAACATGAATTAATAAATGACTTTAAGGTCCAGTGTGGAAGAGTCAGGGGGATTTAGTCATGTCTAGCAGTGAGGATTGCAGATTGTAACCAGTTGAAACTTCAGAGTAGAATTCCTTCATTCTTCAGGGGGTTTTTAGTGGGAGCTGAATTATCCACAAAGGTCTCTTTCTTTCCAGAACAACCAGACCCAGTGATTTAAGCTGGTAAAAACACTGAATGAAGCACTTTCAGGTTAAACAAAATCTGCCTTTTTTTCTGTTGCTGCTGGTTGGGGGAGGGCGTCTGACTTTAATGGCTGACAGGAAAAAAAGAAATTGCAAATGGCCCAATCTAGAGCCAGTGTTTGGTTTGCCCATTCTGGGATACTGTAGAAACATGACGATGCAACATCTGTGCATCTTTGTAGATGAGGACCTGCTTTTACACTGCAACACAGTAACTCTCCAGTATTTTCGATGAGGGGAAAGTGGCTGAGGGGGAGCAGTTTGCAACATGGTAGAAAGGGTATGAAGCAGGTGCTACCTACGTGCGTGCACACAGATTTTGCCCTGCTGTGCTGAGTTTACGGTATTGAACTGCTGGTGGTTGTTGCCTGGCTTTGGCCGATCAAACAGTGGACATAACGATATTAGGAAGCAGACAAGACAGATGGGTTGTTGGTGTCTGAATACCTGGACTTACAGCAGTAGCAACTTATGAGGCCAAGCAGAGGAAAAACATTTCCACCAAACTTCAGATTACTGGTAAACTGTCCAAATATGTAGAAATCTTTGGTCATTTCAGTGGCTTTCGTTGTCTTGCTACAGTATGCAGCTACAAGCTAGCTTGCACCTCTGCTAGTCGTCACCAAAGCACCTACCTGCCATTGTAGCCGTAAACCATAGCTGCAGCAGCCAACTTTCAGAGGGCTGACACATAGATTTGACTGGATAAGCATGCACATGCAAATTTGCATGCCAATTTTCAAAGTGCAGAGACAATTAAAGCTGCAGTAGGTAGAAAGCCTGAAACCGGTTGATATTTGAGTCTCATCTGAGTTAGGTTTCGTTCATATCCGCCCTGAGCCCATCCTACCAGACGAGCACGCAAGTATTTTATCCTACTTGGTTGTATTTCTCCTGGGAGCCTCGGCTCTCCCTCACCGCGCAGAGGCCCGCCCCATCCCTCCCTCGCGGACCCGCACATATACCCCCGAGGCTCGGCTCTCCCTCTCCACGGAGAGCCCAAGGCTCCGCCCCCACGGCCAACCCTCGCGCTCTCCGGCCGGGCCCGGCCCCACCTCACCCTTCCCCTCCCTCCGGGGCTCCAGGGAACTGAGTTCTGTCTTCCTTTTTTTGGGTTGTTTAGCCGTGTAGGCAGTTGTAGCCAATGCTGGAATAGCTATTTTACCTGGTGAACTGTTCGCCATTGACGCTTGCTCTCCCCTTCTGCCGGCTGCACGGGAATGCGCATATGCAGCATAACAGCCAATAGGAACGCAGTGGTCTGAGCTGACCTTTGATCGGTTGATGCACATCATTTATACCAAAACAACGTTGCCTACTGGAGCTTTAAGTTTTCCATCATGAGGGCTCCACCTTTATTCATAGAACTAAGGTTATATCCATCCACATAACTGTCATTTTCCATAAACCAATACATTTAAATATTTATGAAAGTCTTAAGAGGAACAAACCTCCTCTTTAAATTCTCATGTGATTACAACATTTGTCTGAGCCTCGCTGTTCTGACGCCACTTTCTCATCAGCAGAATCCACTGAAACACTTGTTTACCCTGGTTTTCTCTGGTCAACATGTGCAAAGACTTGAAGAGCCAAAGTTGCACAAATGGAGAGCAGACAGAAAAATTACTGCCACTGCCTTGAGTGTTTTATATATTTTCAATTTGAAGCAAAACACCAGTATGCTTTTTGCAAAAAAAAAAAAAAAAAAAGCAACCTGTTTCAATTTCTGTTGAGGCAAGCACTTTGTGAGCTTTCTAGTGGAATTAATGGCTGTTTCAGCCTCGTGGTGAAAGATAGAAATATTTTTGTGACCATCAGTAAAAGAGATTAAGGCAGATTTGAATCAGGATGTTACATCAGGCTCTCTTGTGTGGAAGATTTTCTCTATAAGTCTGTGACCATGAAACAGACTTACCACACTGGTAAGATGATGTTGATGGAGGTATGGTGTTTAAAGAGCATAATACATTGCAGAATGCATTCACTGGCTATCTCTATACCTTTTACATGAATCTGCCTTTAAGTAGTTTAACTGAAGAATGACATTTATACATTTGCAAAGTACATTCGCTTGAAATTAAACAAATTAAAAAATACCTAAACCGTATCTACACAGTCACAAAGTGGAGGTTTCTTTTTGTTTTCATATGTGAAGTCCTCCATTTTTTCAGGGGGCCACATAGAGAGAGCTATAGTGCAGTGCACTGTGTGAACATCAAATGAATGGGAAAAAAGGCAGACAGAAATTGCATTAGGGAATGTTTGTGAGGTTTTGCCAGATGTCTGCCAGTAAAGCAGAACAATCCAGCGTTGGTGTACAAAACTGTTGACCATGCTCTGGGGAAAAACAAGCCGAGCACTTCAAAGACTGAACGATGAAAATTCCAGCTAAATCATCTTAGTTTCTCAAGCTCAAACAAAGCACATCACCCTGAAGCATACAGGAATTTAAGAGAAATGAATTCTGTTGCAATATTGTTCCGAGGAAAACAAAAGGTTACTGATCTAACTCTTCTCAGTGTAAACCTGACTCTGGCATGCTGCTGTACAAAAACTGTTTGTGAATGCAAGCGCAGACGAAACAGCAAAGAGACACAATGAGAAGAGAAAACACCAAATCAATATTCATCGGGGGTCCGAAGATGAAAGCATCATCAGGTGGTTGTCGGAGTTGAACTGAAGCAGCAACAACTCAATTGTCTGTCCTCAGAAAGAGACTCACACAGAGACGCAAGAGGCTCAGAGAGCAAGAGAGATGGAGAGAGGAAAGGTTTCTTAGCAGAGAACCCTGCGGCAAAATCAAGCCTGAAGACTCTGAACACTCGCTGACTGATGCGCATGAAAAACACTCTCAGCACTGGTGAACCGAAGCGTTCTATGCAGTGCTGAGGGGTCAGAGGTAGAGACGCCTGAACGCGTTGCAGACATTTCCACTGCAATTGTCTGAATTGTTGCAGTCTTTTGTTCCAGGAACACACTCTAGGGGGATGACAAAGCCAATTCTGCTCCAGCCACAGGTCCTCGACACAAGCCTGCTCTCTGGATAGAATCCAGGGAACTTTGGGTGACCAGGAAAAGAACTAAACAGAGCTGTCGCCTGAACAAAGCGCCTGAGAGTTCGATGACAAAGTATGAGAGAGCAGAATTGGGCAAGCTGAAAAGCTTCTTATTAACCTTCATTTACCCAGCAAAGGGCTCGTTGAGCATCTCTCTACAGAGCCGGGTTTAAATTCTGCACAGTTTGTGTCCTTTTCATGTTCGAGAGGGTTTTCTCCAGCTGCTCTGGTGTTATCCCACTCTAACGATAAGCTAAATTTGAACGTCCTCACTGAGCACTGATTCTGTGATTTGCATGAGAAACTATGGCTCTTTTCCTATGAGACTTGTACTCCCTAGGGACCTCTGGTAATTTGCAGAAATTGCTAAGGTCGGCAGTGATTTGTAATTTGTCAAGTAAAAATTCCACCACAGATTACCAATTAACTACCATATTCCGCCAAACAAAGAGGTCTTGTGATGATATCAGTCCCATGCAAATTGGCATCTCGGTGATTTGGGATCGTTTTTAGGTTGTCTGTTTTCTCCATGCCTTGTTTCTGCCTCTTTTGAGGGTGAGAATTATGGACACTGCATTGACATTAATTAAAGGTTTTGACAGCATTTTGGGTGCAGGGGGCTCATCTCACTTTGGGAACCATCTCGTAGCAAATGCACGTTCAAATTGATCCAAAGAGCAAAATCTTGAAAGTGGATGAGATGGATAACTTTTAAAAGAAAATAAAGATGTTACCATTGTATATCACTGCTAATACTGCTGTGTGGTGTTTCTGTGTAGTGTAAAGTGGAGTTACAAATGACTTTGCGTCACATCTGAAAGGATAATGTCAGTAAATTGAAAGCCCAACAGCCCTTCAACACAGTAGAATCTCTGGGGTCTAGGTCTGACGCTGAGTGGGAGAAAAAGTACATGTCTTTAACAAAAAAATTTCTTCATTTCCTACCAAACCAATTAGAGATTCCTGTCTGGTTTCACCCCAACCCGCAACCCCTACTAACTGCCTCTGTGCAGATGGAACATTACTGCGCTGGTACTGCACATTGGCATGGACATAAATTGTGAGATGCCAAACTGTCCAATCTAGACGCAGTTTCTAGGGATACTGGGCTGTCTTGAGACGTGTAGAATCTTTGCCAAGGAGCAGTGAAGCTGTTCTAGTGGTTTAGTGTGGTCAGACACCTTGGTAACAGACTAAATATTGGACTTTCTGTTAAGCAGCTCATAGTAAGGACCTGTTTCACACTGAGGCCTCTAGTTTCACAGACCGGACGAGGTGGAGGCGCAGTGCACCTGCACTTCGCCAACTGGGTGTGGCCAGGCGGATTTTGCAAGTTTGGCACACCGTGCGTGCTGGCGCAGCTACTCCTCTATCCCACCTCTGTCCCTCCTACCTGGTCAAGTCGGAAAGAGGGAGGAGAGAAGGCGTGGAGTGGGTTTTACACACATCACACCAATCAAATGAGCCCCTGTCCTCGCCCTTAAATGTGCCGCGAGAAGGCGTAATGAGAGTTTACTCAATTCGCCATGGAAAAAGAGAGCAGCAGCGTCAAACGGCCAAACTTCTCCCAGGAGGAAACTGATGTTTTGGTCCGGGAGGTCTGCTCGCAGTGTCTGAATATACGGAACTGCAAGCAGACCTCCACGGGCTGATGATGCAAAGGTAGCCTGGGAGGAGGTCACCACAATTGTAAATCAATGTTGCTTTTCTCTCGTGCACGCGCTCTCTCTTTCTCTCTCGCAGTCTCACTCTGTTTCTTTTCTTTTGACTTTTCTTAGATGACAGATGCTGAATATATACTCCCTATCTGATGCTGTGGCTGTTTGTGGTTGGCTGAGAGGGATGTGAACTCATTGGTTTGCAGCTGTGTTAATCAAATCAGGTTGGGTTTCCATTACGCGTGCCAAACGTGCCAAACGGTGCCAATCCCCTTTGATCTGACATCAGATGTGACGGGACAGTCGATATAGAGATACATTTATGTGCTGATTGCAGATAGTTGCATTGAATAGTGGTGTTTGTGGGTATTTATTGCATCGTTAATGTGCCTGACATTCTGGAAACCTGCCTGTGAGGTTTTGGTGACATGTGCGCACTGTCCGCTGGTCAGCCAAACTTCCACTTCCACTTGCTGCGCTCCGCCTGCACTGACAGTAGCCCTGGTTTCAGCTGGCGAGCTTTTAGCGCACCTTCAGCAATGCCTTTTGGCACGAAACTGTCTGATCTGTCAACACCTCCCCCTGCTGCGCCTCCACACCCATCTCAGCGCACCTCGGTCTGCCAAACTACCAAACTGAGCACGCCTCGGGTAGCACTGCTTGAAACTAGCTCTGCGCGGGGTTTGCCACCCTGCGCTGCGCCGAGAAACTAGAGCCCTGAGACATAGTTGTTTAAATGTTCTTAACAACAGTCATAGACAATTCATTTTAACTGTGGCAATGTGAAATCAGCAAACTTGTTTATTTTTCTCATAATTTTTATCCATAATTGTAGCGTGGTCCAGCCTCTCTGACCTTTCTGCTGTGTTTATTTAATGGACTGTGTTGCTTTGCTTGCATCTGTGATAAACCAAATCTATCAGCAGGAGGCCAAACAATGTACTGCTGTCGATGGGGGCTGCAGCAAAAAAATTGTGTCAGTTCAAGTGTATGCTATATTTTGAATATTTCCTCCACTGAATCTTACCAACTAACCAATAGAGGCTGCAGTAGGCGGACAAGTCCTGTGTTCTGTGAAGCAAAATTACTGTTTTTGTGAATGGAATTTGGTGGCTCTGAGAAAAGCTTCTGTTCCCTGAAAAAGTATGTCTGATAGCAAGGGAAAGTGCTGAACATATTCTAAATGTAGAATACACTCAAACTAAAATTGATATTTTCAGGTGGGCCTTTTTTTAGGTGGCTAAAAATGACCCAACGGAAACAGCGATTGCTCTGCGCCATTAGTATTTTATGTATGTGACGCAAGGATTTTCTATGTGGAACATTGTGATTTGGTATTTATGTAACCTAGATGTCTTAAAATCCCAGTTTTAACTTGCAGTGGATTTGTAGACATCAAGCCAAAGTGAAGATCAATGCTCACTGGGCCAGAACTGCCCCCAGTGTAGATTGTAATGTGTTGTCTGTGTGGTGGCCTGCAGCGACTGGTGACTTGTCCAGGGTGTTTCTCTGCCATTTCATCCGAGGCAGGAAGAGAAAGGTTTCAGCCTCCCTGTGAGTGGCAAAAACAATGATTGGATGGATGAGTTGCCCGCGGCAATTAGTCTGTAACTTGCAGCAGCAGTTTACTGCTTCATTCAACCAATGGATTATTAAGTGCTTTAATCCAAAACACTAAGCCGGCACTCCAGACAATGTTCAGGCAGAAACACTACTGTCATAGTTCACTGGCAAGTACAGACTTTGGCATAATGTTTCCCTTCAAAGCAGCTTCCCTGTCCAATTATTTCTTATTAGAAAAAAATACCCCTTAAAGGGGGATAGAGAGAACAAAGCCAGCCGTAACTCCGTTGCTCAGTGTTATCTACATGACAAAATACAAGAGACTGAATGTTTAAATGTAAGATTAGTTCAAACGAGGCAGTGATTCATCATAAATCTATCAACAACAACGACAGTAAAGGCGGCAGAAATCCGAGTAGGGTGGGTGGGAGGTGTGGTGGATGCATCCAACAACCACCGACTTTCACTCAAGAGGCCCTGTTCTTTGTTCCCAAACCCAAACACAAACTTTTTATTTATTTTTATTTGTTGTTTATTGGCTAAACCAAACCATGTACATGTTGGCAAAACATACCCACATGTGTTTGTTGCTGAAGGAAAAACAACAAAGGTCAAATCACAATTATGTACCGAAGGAGTTTGCATGTTCTTCCTGTGTCACCGTGGGTTTCCTCCAGGTACTCCGGCTTCCTCCAACAGTCCAGAGGCATGCAGGTTAATTGGTGACTCTAAATTGTCCTTAGGTGTGAATGTGAGTGTGAATGGTTGTCTGTCTCTATGTGTCAGCCCTGTGATAGTCTGGTGACCTGTCCAGGGTGTACCCTGCCTCTCGGTCAATGTCACCTGGCAAAGGCTTCAGCTCCTCTGTGACCCCTAACAGGATAAGCGGTTACGGAAAATGAATGAATGAATGAATGAATGAATGAACTAAAAGTCATGCATTATTAAGGATGTGGCCGCTTTGAGTGACAGGCTAGGAGATGTAGCCACAGTATATAGCCACATTTTTTTTGCCGGCAAGTACTGGCTGGCATCTGACAGGTGCTTTCTCTATGCACATTCATTTTCTGTCTACATTACTAGCATTATGACTTGTAGCTACAAGCTTGGAGAAAACTGTATTTTTTGTTTCTATTTCCCATTATAATCTCAGTATGCACACAGCACCAGCCTGAGGTAGCCAGCTGAAAGCTGACGGGTTACTGCTAGGCAAATTATAATTAGTAAGAAAAGAAAAGAATTAGTCTACTGTAGATTCAAATTGTTTTCCCATATGTTGTCGAGTACGAAAAAACCCAAAATGAACACTGTAAGCAGACTACATGATAATCATACACAAATTATTTTAACAGCATCTGTAGAGGAATGATTCTGTCTCAATATTTTTAATCCATATAATTGGATGATCACTGTAACCTTGATCACTATAAGCAGTTTCCACTGTATTATATTTCCAGGTACAACAAGACAGCATCATATGAAATGGATTGTGCAGAGAATATCCAATTAAGACAACCAGTCTGCATTCCAGTCACATTTATGCAACGCCACTTGATTTAACGCACAGGACAATACAAGCCTGACAATGTTTACCTGCATCTAAACCAACACTGAAAGGGAGGAAGGATCAGCTTTCAGAACGAGACAGACAGCGGTGCATTTATGGACAGAAAATCACAGGGCAGACATTCTGATTTCTGACAAGGTTTCACACCTTTAGCTGAAATCTGTCTCCCTGCTCTTGATTTCTGTTTGACAAAAGACGTGAATTTGAAACACAATATTCATTTTTATGTACTTAGGTGGTAAAAAATATCTCACTGCAGATGTTATGTTGACAAATGATTCATTAAAAACACAAAGAGGTAGACAGCCAGTCCCACTTGCCAAAACAAACACGTAATTCGGTACGTTATTCACAGCAAATACACATTGCATTTCCAGTGACTTTCATCAGCAAATGGAATTGTTTGGGGTCTACACGCGGAATATAAAGTCTTTTAGGACAATGAAAACCCATTCGGATATTTCCTGCATGCCAAAAGAATAAAACTGATAACATGCTATGAGATCTAAAACAGAAAGAAGCATGGAGATTGTGTTGCAGCATGCCTTCAGCAGAGGCAGCAAACATCCAGCAGTTTTTAATAATCACTGCTACCATCAGCAAAGCATATCTCAGCAAGGTGAGTCATAATGTACAAGCTGTCAAGGAGTTTATCTGTGGAATATACACTCACCCTGAGATGCACTTTGTGAATATTTGCACACCAACTAAAGCATTCACACACACATGTGCTTGCATCTTTCCAGGCTTTCACCTTAGGCTACTGCTGCACAATCTCTAATGAATCCGCTGAAGCATAATTGAAAATGACTTTGGAGAATTGCCACATTAAGATAGGAAGATACTGTATTTGCAGGTGTTTCGGAGTCGTCGGTTAAACACACGTGAGAGCAGAGAACAGTGAAGCATGGAAAAAAATAATGGAACCTCAAAACCCTGAGCACTGTACGCCAAAGACTTGTCTTTCTTTCAATAGATTAGGAAATGTGTTAACGTGCATTTCCGACCGTGTGTGTGTGTGTGTGTGTGTGTTAATGTATGTGTCTGTGTTAGTGGGAGATAGTGAAAGGAAAATATAAAAGCAACCCATGTGTGAAACAAACAGAAACGGGAAATGTGCCAGCAGACCGTGCTAGAATCCATGCTGCTGCTAATTCAAAGCGCCGAGAAAGTCAGAGACGATCCTGCAGTGGAAAACAAAAGATTTCACATAACAACCATGTGCCGGAGTTTGATACATGTAAACAACAAGCACAACAGAAAGGGGAGACAGGAGCACTGGAATTGATATAAAAATTGTGAGAAAAAAAAAAAAACTCCTCACAGTATCCTGTTCTGCTATCAGGCCTTCCAAATATAACCCTGACCGCATCATTGCACCGCGTCTGACAAATGCAGTGTTGAGGAAATACCTTAAAGGAACAGCCGGAGTGGGACAGAAGTGCTGACATTCAAAGATCGCTCTCAGTGACAACATTTGTCGTGTATCCCACTCTCAGCTCGTGTTCTCCATTCAACCTTGACAGCGGGTAGGCAAGTATCCCTGCTTCATCCCCTCCCCCGCTCGCCACGCTCCAGAATGCTTTTTCCAGAATGAATCTTTAAATAAAGTATAAAACTTTAAAGTATCCTCCCAGACACGATGACTTTTTTATGAGCTCTATAGGGACCTTTTTTTAGGTTACAAAAGACAAATCCACTTTGTTTTTCGCTGTCATCATCACCTGCTGACCTGACCCGTAACCTCGTTACCTCACCCAACCCTCCTTCCCTCTGCTCTTCCCGCCGGTTGTTGCAGTCGATCACAGATGATTCGGTACAGTATGTGATTTAAATCTCACTCGGAGTGCAGGCTTTGGAGGGAAAAATCCCCCAGTGTATCTTTCAACCCTGCAAAGCTGGCGGGCAAAGAACAACCAGGGATGACTTCCATTCATTATTCATGCCAAGAGGAGGCCGGGAAAACAGCAATTCAATAGCTGGATTTTACAGAGTGTAGTGTCGGAGAGTGGCGGCGCACCATGGTGGACGGTGGGTTCGAGTTTGTGCTCCATAAAGGTCTCTGGAGTGTTGTTAGTGATGATAACTGACATGTCGGGGTCAGGAAGAAGTGGGAGTCCATGTGCTAAAAAGGGACCGCAGAAGTAGGGGAGCTCTCCAGTGAAGACACTTGTGAAATATGCTCTTTTCTATATGTAGAATATATATAAATAATACAGTGATGTTGACATTTGAGTTGGCCCACAACAAAATGTATCTGTTTGTTTAACTTGTATTTATTATTATATGATTTGAATTATGGTTATGTTCATGTATATCAAAAATATATCTAAAAAATAAACAAAGAACATTCCAGATCTGAACAACCTTATGTGCAAATAAAAACATAAAAACAATCTATTTGCAAAACATTACACAAATGTCCCATCTTGAGTTGAGTATAAAAAGCATATAGAATTGTGATATGAAGCAGCCCATGAAAATAAATTTGTCATATTGACCTGTAATAGTTAAGGGTGGGGGGAAAAACTGATACAGCATAGTATTGCAATATTTTTGTGTGGCAATATCGTATCGGAACACAGTGCCATTTTTAATGTAAATTCTAATATCATTATTATTAAACTTTAGGTAGCCTACTAGAAAAATTGCTTTTTCAGTCCACTAAATACATTTTGCAGCTGCCAAAAAAGTTTTCACATTAGAACATAATTTAGTTCTGTTGTAAAAAGAAAAAAATTGCAAAACATTTATTGCAATACTCAGCATATCGTAACAACAGTGGATAGCACTGTCACCTCATAGCAAAAGGGTTCCTGGTTGGGGAAACCCCCTGGGGGGTGGGGTGGGGGAGCCGTTCTGTGCGAAGCTTGCATGTTCTCCCTGTGTCCAGGTACTCCAGCTTCCTCCCACAGTCCAAAGACATGCAGGTTAATTGGTGACTCTAAAATGCCGTAGCTGTGAATGTGATTGTGAATGGTTGTCTATCTCTATGTGTCAGCCCTGTGATAGTCTGGCAACCTGTCCAGGGTGTACCCCACCTCTTGCCCAGTGTCAGCTGGGAAAGCCCAATTCCAAAGGGAATTTTGTCTTGCACAGTATTTATGATATGTACGGTGAGAAAGGGGCAGCTGCCAGTGTAAATATTTTTTCAACATAGTGTATCTCCCTGGACAATAAAACATCATCATGTCATCATTGAGATGAGTCAATACATAACTCATAAGTGGCAAAATCACATTATCACAATGTAGCATCAGTAGCAACAGTAGTAGTAGTAGTTTTAGTAGTAGTATACTGATAATGAAGGCAGAGGCGTCCCCTTGACGGTAAAGCACTAGCGGGTCATCGTCGACATATGTGAATACAGCATCTGCTGTCACAGCAGACATTGTCATGTAAGATTACAAGATTGTTTGTAGTAATATCCTACATATTCATAATTCAGGTACCCAGGGGTGAAAGCAGGCTGGCGGGAAGGTGTCAGATCTGTACAGAACACCGTAAAAAAAAACACAGACACATAGGTGTATGTGACAGTTTGACAGCATGATAACAACAACCAGAACACAAGATTCACTCTCGGTGGTTTCTGCAACATGAGAAATACTTAGAAAATAAGTAAAGTTACATGACATCACTGTTTCCATGATTTCAACACAGATTTATTGTTCACAATGCAGCATTACTGGGGGATATATTAGGGCGTGTCCTGTGGATACATCAATCCTTTCAGATTTGAATGCATCAGGAATGCAGGACGCGTATCTAGCAACAACACTGATAATACATTTGACAAATTTCAAGTTCACATAATGAGTTTATATTTCCTCTCACTTTAAGCTAATCCTTTGTCCCATTTTTTCCCGCAGTAGGCCTTTATACCTACAGGGAGATTGTTAGAGTTGTAGAGCACAGACATGGGGGTCAGGTGTTCGTTCACACATATTTTCCTGGAACGTACCTATCCCATGGCATTTGGAGATAGCTTAATGACCTGTCTGTACACTTACTGAGTTACTCTAAAAATAGAGGGACACAGCTTGCTGTTTAAAACTGATATATGTGCTGAGGCAAACAGTGAAAGAGAAATATTCCCCCTTTTAATATGTGCTTCACTGACTGCAGGAACATCCCTGAATCATTTTTTTTTTCCAACTGTGTCATAATGGATGAGGGGTGCAAACAAACTTTTGATTTATATCTGCCATAACTCCTTTGGATTTATGCTCATCATGCACTGTGTATGCAGAATCCCGTTTTAAATCATCCCCTCCTTTTCTGTCAGTGTAGAAGTCGCTTGCCAGGGATGAGCGGCTCACAAACACGAGTGTTTAGCAGAACACCAGCTGTTTCTCTGGTGGAGACTTGGTAAAGTAGAAGTGATAAAAGCCAGGCAGGAGTGTAAGAAGTCTGCGCACGCTCTAAAAAATCTTTTGTTTGATCGCCTGCTCATTTGCCAGCGTGCATCCTGTTGCGGCAGCACAGGGGTAAATACACGTTTTGTTGCCATTTCCAAAGAGAAGGGGAAAAAAGTGCTCTCCTGGAAGGTGAGTGGGAGCTATCCTTCACGACTCTGCAGTGCCTTTATCTGGTACCTTTCTTCTTTCTGATAAGCAGCTCCAGAGCCAATCATGTGGAACTTATAACTCAGACATGTGAAAGTGAAGTTTTACTGAGGTAAGTAAGTAGAAGGAGGGGGGGAGAAATGGATAATAAACTTTCCTCCAACCTTCACTAAACTTTCTTCCTGTGCTGCACACACTCTGATGCTGTTCACACATTCAGCTGTCCTGGCAGCCTCTCTCAGCGTTGGCAGCAAACCGTCCATAATCTCAACAGATCTAGCCTCGGCGCCGGCTATATAACTGGCCGTTGTGCAAGCAGCGGGCAGCTGGTGTGGGCAAAAACAAAACACATACCTAGCTATAGCACCCACGCCACCAGCCACATCACCAGCCACCACTGTGAAGCACCACGCTGCGGGCGACTGATGTCAGAGTGTTGTCCTGCGTGGAAATATTTATGTCATCTCAGATAAGCAGTGGAGTCAAAGCTCTCAGGCTACACGCTGCTGTCGACAAACATAGAACATTTTGTAATACGTTTGAGGCGTGTTCACTTACTACTCTGAGTGCTTGTGACTCTATTACAGACAGGTTTTATTAGCTCAGGATCAAAATAGAAAAAGTGATAAGCGAGATGTGAATGGTTTACAAATCTAATAAGTTTTGAATGCTGGAAAGTCTCAGTTTAACATTCCTAAATGGGAAGAAAAATAATTAGCGTTAATCATTCAACATCTGGATGGATGGTGAGAGTTGAGTTAATTACAGCCAACCAAAAACAAACCAGAGCCGCCTCAATGAGAGATGCCCTTGAACTACCACGGTAGAAAATTCTACATCGCCTCCAGACTAAAGCCTCATGATGAAATCCACCATTTGCTGTTATGACAAGAAGCAAATGAAATGTGCTTCAGGATATGAGGAAAAAGCCCAAGAGTGTGTAATTAAAAAAGGTAAGAATTTAAATATTGTGAGAAAGGATCAGAATAAATGACCTCTTAAATAACAGCGAGGGTGATTTATGTGTTAACTGCGAGGTAGAGCACGAGGGAGAAAACAAAAAAGGTTTCTGTAATTCAGCGTTGTGCACATTCACACTTCACCAGAGCTACTGTAGCTGAAAGTTCAGTCCCAACATATTTCAATCAACCACTTCACATTCATAGTTCGTAATTACCATTTTCAAGTGCCCCCGAAATGAACTTGTTTACGTCCAAACAAAATAAAATCTTGTGAACATCATTTATTTGCAGATATTTCTCAGAACTGGTGGGATGCTTCAACTCAGTGGTTCACTTCAGATTTGTTGAACTCTTTTAGCTCATTCATGCACAACACTGCCAACATGCATATGTGTGTTTTCAAGGTTCTAACAATTCAGTGCTGTCATTTCATGCTTTTATTTCTATGAAAAATGTATGATATGCACAGTCATGCTTGCAAATGCTTTGGCTTGTTGTTGACTCCAGGTTGACAGTTGTTTATGACTCATTCAGACTAACTACTTCTGTCTGATACACACTGTGTTTGACTGGCTTCTGACTGACACTTGTGATTTTTGTAACTGCCAAGTCGTCTCATTCCCAAGTCATCAAATAAGGCGGCGAAGTGAGTGGCCCTATGCTTCAAACTATGATGCTGTGCGTAGCTGTTGTAGCCATGACAGGAGCAAAAGAGGAAGTCAGTGATGTAGTGTAAAGAGTGAGTAAATTTGAACAGGGAGGAGGCCAGGGGGTGGATGACAAATGCAGGACTTTCACCCAGGGGGCCGCTGTTTGTGTCCGGTTTGACACCAAAAGTCAGCACTGACTTATTTTAGCTTATGCATGTAAGCTGACTCACGTAATGTTCCTAAGTTTTCTCACGTACTTCACAGGGTAGTGACAAAATAATCCTAACCTAGGAACAAACAAACTCATCTTAAAGGGATAGTGCACCAAAAAAAATAAAATTCAGCCATTATCTACTCAGCCATATGCCGAGGGAGGCTCAGGTGAAGGTTTAGAGTCCTCACAACACTTGCGGAGATGCAAGGGGAGAGGGGGTAGCAACACAACTCCACCTAATGGAGGCTTACGGCGCCCCAGATTCAACGTCAATCGGCATATGGGTGAGTAGATAATGGCTGAATTTTCATTTTTGGGTGCACTATCCCTTTAACCCAAACCACAGGGTTTTCTAAATCTAACTTTTGTTCCCACACCTAACCCTGAGTTTGTTTTAAAAAGACAGTGTAGGCATGTTACTAGCAGAAACTGAGTAGGGATGCAAGATATATACCTGGCCAATAAATTATCGGCCAATAATGGGACATTTTTATTATTATGTATTATTCTGATAATCACAATTATAGCCAATAAATAGCGCCAATAATACAAAGCCAGACTGCTTTCATTGACTTAACAAGGCCTGCATCTATACACCTCGACAAAGTTGGTTTGCCAGCAGCCAATAAACAGAGAAATCAACAACAAAAACTGCTGCAGGCTGACGAGACACACTTTCACAATTCCTGAGGGAGACAACCTGATGGCGCTGAGGGTCTGACCCCTGACCTCCCGACTCCCCACCAGATCAGCAAACTTCCTGCTGCTATTTAACAGGTTAGACACAGCACTGAAGGACTGTCTTCAGAGCGTTAACATGAGCTAATTAGTGGCAGTGGCTTATATCCAACACCTACCCTTAAAACGGCTTCGACAAACTCACATCAAAAAGGCTTGACTCTGTAGTTAAACCCATTAAGAAACACCAGCTCTGTAATGCTACAGTTGGCTGTTAATTTGTATCGTTACCTGGTGACCCAGTCTGGAGCATGTTGACCCTCCGCTCGCACTCTGACAGTCTTTCACTCTTTCTCTGCGTGTGTGCATGTGTGTCAGACAGAGCTGCTTGTTTGATTGAGGTGAGTGTTAATGTGTGGGGTGAATCGATAAGCATCGCTATTCTACTTGGTAGCTCGAGGCTAGTGTATTATGGGATGGTGAGCCTGGATGTGTTCCTAGAAATGTAGGTGACGACACAGGTATTTCTGCAGACCTGCTGATGCGCATTGGACCTGGTCATATGAGTCAGCTGTTATTGTTTGTCTCTGTTAATAGAGATCACAGTCTGCAGTTTAGATGATACACTTTACTGACAAACCCGAGAACTGAGCTTCATACTGTCTCTCTTTCTGTCTGTCTTTCTTTTAATGAATTTAATACTGATTAAAAGTCATTTCGCTTTAACATCCTCGTATTGATTATATCCATCTGTAGTGTAATGCTATATAAGGGCAAGGGCGTTGAGGGTAGGCCATTTGTCAATACCCCAGACACTCACTCTTTCACAGCCTAATGTGGGCAGGTATGGAAGAGACAAACTTTTTCTTTGTCTTTGTTGTGTTAACAATGGTGATGTCAGTTAGATGTGGTTAGGTCATCACTATGCAACATTAAATCATCCGTATTAACTCACTACATCATAGGCCTCACTACTCTCATGCGTACATAAACTGCAGGTTATACACTTCTGATTAAAAAACAAAAATGTTAAATTATTGGTTAACGCATATCGGACATGACAAGCAGATAGTTATCGGTTATAGGTATCGGTTGAAAAAATCCACATTGTGCATCCCTATGACTAACACATGCAAAACTGATGCTAAAGGATTACCTAAAGCGTCATAACTTGAAGCATAGGGCCAACATGTTGTAGCCGATGTATCGTATGCTAACATGCTAGCATGCACTGACCCAGACCAACATTGTATATGAAAGACAAACAACCGGACATATAAGTTCAAACAAATTATTTTTTGTTGTTTCTATTTTAGCTCTTATATCAGCCCACTCTTGCAATCGTGTTCATATTCGATAATTCTACAATGCCTGATTTAATGATTCAATGATTTATTTATTTGCCATTTCTGTTTTGTGAACGTTTAAAACTGCATCATTAATTGATTTTTGGTGGCAGCAAAAAAACTCTCATTACCCTATAAAGTTTTGAAAGGGAACCTGTTTTACTTTCCTGCTAACACCTCCGGCAGATGCGAAGCAACACTGGCTTCATTTGCAGTTGTGTTTCTGGCCACCTGACAAATATACACGTGCAAATACTGACTCTCTTTTAGCTCTGTTTTGTCTTCAACAACACCTCAGTGAAATATCTGGCCCTTTAGCTGCTAAATGTTCCACTATGTTCACCAGCTAGTTGCTGTCTGTCTACAGTTTGGTGCTGAGCAGGTAGTGAAAACAACTGCCTCCTCGGGTTGTAACAATGTTAGTGAGAGCAGTGAGGCTGAACCAAAACTTCGCAGGGTGTAAAACCAGGGAAAGTGGGTCCATACGCTCTGGTGCTCCAGACCTTGAAAGATTCCATGCCAGTACCTAAACCAGTGTGGTAAAGTTGGAAAGATCTGCACACATTCAAACTTCCCAGAGCAATAACTCTGGGAACTCTGAGAAAGTAGAGGTACGAGCTACAATTTAGCTTTAATCAAAACAAACCATCCTATAAGCTGGACATTAACGTTACTCTCTGTGTGCAGCCAGCTGTGAGACGAGTGAACAGGGACCATTCACAAAACATAACACCGAAAAGAGATACTGCAAAAGTACTCAATAACTTCCCTCAACTGTAAAGTGTAGAGTCCCCAAAATCACTTCACACATAAATGGTCTCCTGTTGGTGATACTACAATACTTAGTTTGGTGGGGAAAAAAGGCGTTTAATTAATATAATTTTGGTGGATTTCTATCAGGAAAAAATATTCATAACTTCACTTTTACAGTAGACAGTGGGTCCCCAGAATCACTTCACACACCAGTGCTCTCCTGTTGGTTATAATGCCACACTTAGTCTTGCAAACTGTGAAGCTGCTGTCGATGAATTAGTTGTAATTTTGTTCAAATGTAAAACAAAGCATAATGTTATGATTTTGAACTTGTCGTCAACGTTCACAAATTATTCCTTGGCACTTACACCGGTTTAATAAACTGTTTGCTGTATGTGATGTCAAGTGTTTCTCATTTCTCTGTACAGCATACAGGTGTTAAAAAAAATTAATGTGTGTGTTCAGGGATGCATGAAGCTGGAGGCGGGAGGAGAACAATATGTAGCTATAATGGTTGAGGAAGTACTGGCGAGAATTTAAATCTACTTTCACCCCTGACTAAAACAATCTGAGGGAAATGTTTGTCACAACAACATTTTCACATTATTAGATCCACTGTTAGGCCTAATATCGAAATGTTAATTAGTGCAGCTTTAATCACACTGTAGTTGCCATGTGCAGATAGGTTTGCTATTATCTCTCACACTTTCCCCTATTTTCTCCCATTTTAGGAGAGCCCACAGTGGCTGTATCAATCTTATCTTCTCTGGAGCGCTTTCATCGAAATGCTTTTGAAAAGTTCTGGCGAGCCCATGCTGGCGAGGTTTTGAGGGAAATACCAAGCCCAATTGCAAAAGGTCACAGACATCAGGTGGGTCTCTCGGAGAGAGCCGAGCCCTTATTATAGGCACTGACCTGTGAAATATCACATAGCCTGTGAGCATGCTCAGCAAAATGATGCAATTTGAGAGGATGTCACTCCTCACCCACAGGTGACCCCATCCTGGCACAGCAGGAGAGGAGGAGTCCGCAGCCAGGGAGTGATAATTCAGAGCTACCTCCTCTGTCTCTCCACCTCTCTCTCTAATGGCCCCCTGTATTTAGGCGAGGGAATCCCCTCCAACAATGATGGCCCTCTCAAAAGAGAGGTGGTGAAAACCCACTGAGAGTTTATGTGTTTTTCTTCCTCTCCTAAGCCAAATGTTTCATTTTCTTTTAGTTATTTAACTACTGGGTGACCTGCCATATGAAAAAATATCATCATTATTATTGTTAGTTACAGCGTTTTTTTGTTTTTTTTTACATTCTCTATGTATGAATACAATAACAGGACAGAGAGACACAAAACGGAGAACTATTTTGCAAAATGCAGGTCTAAAAATGAATGAATGAATTAATGACAGACCTCTGATGATATCTTCAGGGGTTATTTTCTTTACTCGAAACAGCTCAACCACAGCCACATTATAGAGCTTTTGTTACAGGCTGAGTAGTGCTTCCTACTAGAGGTTTTTTTTAAAGGCTGATTGAATAATGATCGTTTGGAGCAGGAAAAAGCCAATATCTGATTAATCGTTTGATATAGTTACTTTAGAGTGGAGTAGTTTTGTGTATTAGAAATGCCCCAAATACTTTTTACAATAATTTATAAAACACTAAAAACAAGATTGGGTCAAAAGGATATGGCTGAATCATGTGTGAATCACAAGAGGGCTTTTATTTTGAAACAGAGGCCTTTTAGTTGTAACAGGAAGTGGCAAAATTCAGAGACTTTAGTTCCATGCTAGTAGTGCTAAGGCGCTGGACCAGCTGTTGCAGTGCAGGCAAAAATCATCTAAAACATCCTATAGGCACCGATAAATCTGTCCACCTCTACTCCCTATGACTAGCAAACGTACCATTATGTGTAAAACTGCCAAACTTTAACTTCTAGATTTGTTCCATTACTAGCAACTAGTGCTGCACTAAATCCTTCCCACTAGTTGTCTAAACTGTTACCTAATACTTCATAATCACTGTCATTTCCAGTGACACTAATTTCAGGCAGTTATCCTCATAATGAACATTCCTTCATACCAAACATCATTACAACTGTAATCAGCATGTTAATAGGGGACAAAGAAGAGTGGAGAGAATGCTCTTTTTTTTCATCAGATCAGCGCTAATTTGCTGAAGGCGAGAATAAGACCAATTAAATCAAAATAATTAGACTCAAACGCCTGATCATTTGGTGGGAAAATTTGCCTTAATGAAATAGGACAAACTGACTAAGACTACAGCAATGTTCCCTGGAGGATTAAATAAAAAAGTCTCAGAGTTACTATGTGTATTAGTGGTATGGTGTTATCATTTATTAGCCCAATGGGAGAGAGTCATTCACTCTCAGATATTGATTGAACTATCTGAGATCACTGATAGCATAATAATTGTTACACTGAGAATTGCATTGTAAAATGTACAAGAGCTCCATAAGACTAATGTATACCTAATGTACTACCAATGTCCAATAATTGTGAGCTGTGTGCAAAGCAAAGCCAGCGAGCCAGTGGTCTGACAGACAAGTCTTCTGCCTTTCTAACATGCAGTGTTGCCAAATTTAACTGACACTAAGCAGCCAATCAGATCCTCAAATTCATTTACCGAGTTGTTACAAACTTCAATTTGGTTTTGGCTGTCATATCAGTCACTGCATTTAGAGCCAATTAAATGCTCTGTGTCTGTGTCAGTGATACTAATAAGGGGAGAGGAGAAGCTGATTCATTAAAGTATAGCTTGACTTTCTGTTGACCAACACAAAAAGTTGCCCAAACTACCACAAGATGCCCCGAACCAATTTTAGCCACCCAATTAAAACGTAGCCCAAAACTGTGCCACACTTCACCTCAGTCACAGCGTGTAAGCTAAAGAATACTGCAGATGCTGCTCAGACAACATGACATATATTAAACAGAGGTTGGAATTGCAAATCACTGCCAAGTCAGTCTGAAGCCGATCCCACACACGAACACCCAAACACAAAAGTGGAAGTCCAAAATCTGATCACATGTTATGGTTGAAACATGTTTATTTATGATTACATTATCTGTAGTTTGATATGGCAACACATTTGACCAATTTTAACAAGCTAAGACACTATTAATTAGGAAGCACTTGTTTAAAGACATTGGGACTGTACTACTGGCACTTCACGGTTGTCCTAGGATATTAGGCGTTTAATGTTGTCCTGCTTGAGGACATTGGGACTTTATTATTGTCTCATTTAAGGACAATTAAACTTAATTATCACTGACGATGTTTAGTTTTTTTTATACTCATCGAGTCCTACTGATCCCAAATAGCTCGGTGAAATCAAAAATGCATACCAAACAAAAGTTGGGGTCTCAGGAGTAGCTATATAAGACAATAAGTCAAGATAAATCTGTGAAGAAGCTTTGACTCAAGGGAAAGTAGCAATACTGCAGTGCAAAAATGCTCCATTACAAGTAAAAGCCATGCATTCAATTGCACTAAAGAAAAACTACAAACATTTTAGCATTAATCTATACTTAATATAACTTATTCATTATGCAGAATGAGACATTTCAGAATATTTTAGGCTATATTATATTATCAGATTATAATTATTAAGGCAATAATGTGTTCATAACTTTAATGTTGCAGCTGGTGAAGGTGGATCTCTGTTAAATCTATGATAAATCACAATTTATTTTTTGTTAGTAATATTTTCTACCCTATTAAAGATCTAAATCTGCAAAGTAACTTGTAAGGTTTCAGATAAACGTGGTGTAGTAACAGGTAGGCTACTTCTGTGATGAAGTGGAGTAGAGGTAATATAAAGTAGCATAAACTGGAAATACTTCAGTACTCCAAGAGAGCCTGTGTGCACAGCAGTAAAGCAAGGAAATCAGACTTTTCAATTAAAAACCCACAGTTGCTGGAGCCTCTCCTCTTTCCTCTACCTCAGCACACAGACTAAGGCCTCTTACACAGCAGTACAGGTATCTCTTATTACAATAATACTTAACTTACAGCCCGCAAGCCAAATCCGGCCTGCAATAGGGTGTCGGGTGGCTCGCCGACCGTTTTGTAATGCACAATGAATTTTTTTTTTTGTTGTACTTTGTATGTAAACAAGCTGCGGCAGTGCCTTAAAACTCATCAAAATAGAGCTTGTTCAGCAAGGGAGGATCCCCCACAACCCCCGACAAGTCCTAGAAACTGGCCCCAGGCCTCCTGTCATTTTGCAAAAGTGGCCCCCAGGCAAGTCTCTGTCTTATCGACTAGAGGTCTCCTTCGGCTGCCTGCTCTACCCCTCCTCCCTCTTATGTAGCGCACAACCCGCTCATGATGCAATGGCTACCCCATTTGTGGAATTACAAACCGCAGAGATATTTTGTTCTACACTATAGCTATGCATGGGGAACCTCTGTGACTTCCCTGGTGCAATATTGTTCACGTCGCTGCTGCAAAGCTCATGTCTCGTAAGGCCTCTGGTACCTGGGGCCTGGGGCTTTACCCCCTTGTAAGCCTGTGCATTAAGGCACCATTGAAGATACATGTGTACTTTGTTTGGTTTTAAAGCTGACACTGCATTACATGATCACACAAAAGTGCAACCTCTGTAGTTCACTTTTGGATTCTAATAAGTAAACTCTGTTTCGGGTTTAAAATGATCTCATTCAGCACAAACTAGGTCTAATTGAGCCCTATTTGTAATACCTTGATGAGATATTACAGTTAATACCTTAATAAGCACCCATCGGCATAACAGCTGTGGCATCATGATTGTTTCTGTGGCTTTTGTTGTCTTTTAGCTGCTTTTTAATCAGGAGCTAACATACTGTTTATCACTGCTGAGCTGACAATGGTGCTTTCTGTCTCCAGTGAGGGGAGCTCCAATGCTAAAAGCTACTGTCGCTGTCAGTGACAATAAGGACTTGGTAAACTCTGTTCAGTTTGAGGATTCTGTTCGTTACCACACTGAATCTCTCTCATAAGTAAGCCTTACTTTTAACAGCAACAATATATATGATTCACAGTGGTTGACCGGAAACTAAGACATAAGGACTGGGGTTTTGTTTATGTGTGCTGTGATGGTACAAAAAAAAAAAAAAAAAAAAAAGGACTAACATCAGCTAATCATCAAGCTTTCCAGCTCAGTAATTCAGTAACACACTGTGAGCACAACTTCAATGAACTCACTGTATAAAGCACAGTAAACAACTGCTGCATTGGCTTGTTTTGCAAAAAAGTACAAGTATAGAATATGTCAAATTTGTACAGGGGCAGGAGGAAAACACAACCTGACTTTGTTGTTGGCATTAATTTACCCACGTCTGAATACCTGCAAATGAGTACAGGGCTTGTCATATTTGATAAATTTTCATCTACAGAGGGACAATACTCCAGAGGCCAGATGAGAGAGGCTGAACAACTTTGAAGAAGAATTGTTTTGCTGAGTTGATTTATTGTCAACAATGAATAGCTCGCCTTCATTCCTGTTCCCCACGCAAATATGAAGGCCTCTTTGATTATTAAATTATGCACAGACTGACTGATCAGCTTTCATTGTTTAAGGTCAGCATGTTCATTAAAACTGACAGACTGACTGGGCGATACTTTGAGGTGTTGCCACTGCCTTGACCTTTGCAAAAAGGCAGCGTTAGACTTGCCATTTGGGACGTCTTCCCCGTGAAGTGATAAACATTCTTTCCAACTGCTCCTCTTCAAACCCTATCAGAGCTGTGATCTCAATTAGCAGGCAACGGAGAGACGAATCACGGACCGGAGCTGACATGAGACAGCCAGGTTTCTCAGCGCTGCCACAGTTGAGCTGATTCAAGAAAACGACTGCTTTAATAAATACTGCTAGTTAACCTTTTATCTTTCTCTTTTTTGGGTTCCTCTGTCAAAGTTTCTTCCCTTCAGCTTCCTCCGCTTCTAACGTTCCTGTCAGACATACACAATCCTGCATTTCCTCAGACACTGATACACTGGAAAGTCAAGCCTAGATGGACAGCTGCTCCCCTCACTGTAGGTTTGTGGGTGAGTGACAGGGCTGGGAGTGCTGCCAATACCGCTGATCTTCAACCACAGTGATGTCCCTGTTCTCACGCCATGGATAAATTACTTCACCTGATTACGCCTTCCCTACAGAGTTAAACTGTCATGGTGCATTTAACTCTGATGACAGCGCTCGGGTTTATGTGAGTCCAATCATCACTTATTTGTGTGCAAAAATATTCTGTGTAGCAGAGGATAATACTCAGACATCCTGTTGAGGTTGTTGGTTTGCTTTAGATGTACTTGGCTGTGAGCTGCTTATAGTTCATGTAGTTACTTACTGAGTGGGTGCTCAAAAAACTTTAGTGTATCAGATGCTAGGTATGACACATTCTTTTTAGTAGATGTTTTGATCAGGAGCTGGATTATCTGCAGATGTCTTCCTCTCCCAAAAAAGTGGACCCGGTGATTCAAACCAGGAAAAACACTAAATAAAGCACATTCAAGTTACAAATCAGTGTGTCTCTTCCTCTCTAAAATGAATGGACCCTGTAGTTTAAGATGGTTAAAACACTATCTAAAGCAGTGACACTGTGATCTCCGTTGACGAGGACCCACTCCTTGTGTGGATATAAATGGCTAACGAAAAGACAGTAAAGAAAACATACTTATTATATTATCTTCCATTTCTGACAATACATCCTCATAAACCCTACACCCTGGACCTTAAATGACTCAGAGCTGCTCAGACAAGGTGTCTTTACTGTATGTCTTCTTCTTCAGACCACCTTTATGAAAACCTTTCACTGCATGCAGTTCGACTCCACTTGAACCACACAATGAATTGCTGACTAAACGAGGCTAAGCCTGAAACCCATTCCACCACCATCAGGCCTTCTCTCTTTAACCTCTTGCATGACTTCATTACTCTTGAAACATTAATATGCACACATTAATGTTGGGAAATGACATTAACAAACCACAGACGCAACCCTGCTGTCAGTCTTGTGAAGTCTTAGTAGCAGTAGGCTAACAGTGATAGTACCAGTGCCAGCACAGTAGTACTACTGCAGGACTTACTCACCCTCCTGTCAAGTCTGGCAGAGCACTGAACTCATACTTGCATTAGCTGATTAGCATTAGCTGCCTTATTCATGCTTCACACTCCCCGGCTAATTCATCAGCTGCTTGGCTCCCAGCTGACTAGTAATGTGGAATCATATTTAACTAACCGTCCACAGCCTGCAGGCCTTTACAACTACGCTATGTACACAACTGCTGTATTTAAGTGATTATTCATGCGACATATCTTTAGAAATCTAACATTCTTAGGATTCAATTGATGTAAACAATTTCACAATACAACCACCACAGCAGGTACAATCAATGCCTCTGCCAGACCACCTATGAAGCATCACTGTAACCCACAAGTCAACAGTATTCCCACAAAACAGTCGTCCAGATGATCCCAATCCATAAAATATTTAATCCAAACACATAAAACATCCACAAATAGCTACAGACTGTTGGCTCTTCCTTGCAAATACTCTAATCTCTCCACCTAATCTAAATAATAACTCCCATAACATAAATGTATTGTCAAAGCCCCAGTGCAGAAATAGCTGCTGCACTAACCCAACAGGAGCTTCAAGGTCCTGTCTGCGGTCTACAATAGCCAACAACAGCCTGTGTTGAAATAAAAGGCCTGCCCTCTTTTCTTGCCCAGCAATCAAGCCACTAGCAAATGGTTATACTGATGACTGGGCTGCAGCTTGAGGGGCTAGATTTCAACATAGACTGTTAAAATATACATTGTTTTCCTTATTAAATTAGACTTTCAAAAAAGAAATTATGTACAGTAAGGTCCTCAGTAAACATTTGTAAAACTATTGTTTTCATTTAGTATTTCACTCTTGATCATACATTTAGGATTGTTTTAATCTTCTTTTTTTTTTTTTTTTCCTTTGGAGAACGCCTCGAAATATCCATACAAAAATGTGCAAAATATTCACTATATGTGGTATTGATATCTACTATAAGTTTGGACTAGGTAAAGCTTATGCTATGGCCCCATTATATTTTCTAGTTAATAAGTCCCAGCTATCATCTGCAGGCATTTGTTTTCAAGATAAGAGGGATGAAAACCTTCTACTTCACTGTGTTCAGACTTCTATTAGTGATCCTGACTGCTGGGGAAAAAAACTTGTTACCTTTCAAAAGAGACCATGTATGTGCATGTAAGCTCCTCCAAATACTTCAAGAACAGCTTTAGATATACTTTGGATATGCCTTGGATGGTGTTTTAGGCAAATTTTACAGGAATGGTAAAGCCCTCTGGAATGGAGGTTGGCTTTGAAGCAATTTTGGCGTAGTGCAACCTTCACATTCATCAAGTGCAGCACATTAGCCCCCAAAAAGTATTTTACTCCTGCACAATCATAAGAAAAAGAGCAGCTGTAAAACAGCAGACACATTTTTTTTGACAGCCAAAAATGAAATTACTTTTTAATTATCACGATTTTCTGTTTCCAGTAAGGGAAGCTGCAGAGTTTAAAGCAACTGACTTTGTCAATGACAATGATGGCTCAATGATTAAATAGCTTTTTTGCATAATCAGAACTTGATCCATTTGGTCCAATATCATTTGGAAAGTCTTGAGGAGTTGTATGATTAAATGATTTTATCCTATTTGCATTTGCACACAGCCAACGGGAAGTCAGCAGCTTGGTTGATGAAGGATTCGAGTGCAGCAGAGACTTTGACTGAATGGGTAGCCATCTTTGAAAGTATCCAGTTCTCCTTAACACATCCAATATGTCAATGCAGTTTGCTGCGACAGGGAGAGAGGGAGCAGTGTTACTTCGGTAGCATATATACTAAAATTGCAACAGGCAGAGGAACATGTCCGAATCCAGCTAAAGGTAAACACAGACGTTCATTTCTCCCTTCTGTTATGTTGTCGGATAATTATTACTATCTGTGTGAAAAAAATGCACTTTTAGTGGACGTATTTTGACGGTGTTTGACGCTGTCTGAGTGCCCTATTATTTAATATAGCGAGCGCTCACGGACTGCAGGCAGGTCAGCCCGAGCTTCGTACTGGAGAAATGTCAAATATTGAACATCCTATCACTCATTTAGACAAAAGTAGATTGATAGATAAAATTGGGCCCAGGTTGAAAACAAACATTAGTTCCCCTTTAAATATGGGCTAATGTCCATATATATTTATTAAGGGGCAGTCCTTAGCCATCACTGCTTCATTGATTCTTTGATTCTTTGAGAACTTCCTCCTGCACTGTCTGGAGCATCAAGTTGGCATTCGAGGTTGCGCCTTCCAGTGGTTTACTTCTTACTTAACAAATAGATTGTTTTCTGTCAAGTCCAGTAGCCATATTTCGTCATCTGCCCCCATCACCTGTGGAGTACCTGAAGGCTCCATTTTAGGACCCATTCTGTTCGCCCTGTACATGCTCCCCCTAGGCTCCATTTTTCAAAAATACAATATTTCTTATCATTGCTATGCCGATGACACGCAGCTCTACCTCCCGCTAATACCTGGCAGTAACAACAATAGCACAGTTAAGTCCCTTCTTGACTGCCTCCATGAAGTTAAATGCTGGATGGCCTTAAACTTCCTCCAACTTAACAACAGCAAAACGGAAGTCCAGGGTTTAACCGATCACTTAAGTCCCCTGTCTCCAAACCTCCATGCCTATGCAAAAAACCTTGGTGTTGTCTTCGATTCTGCCTTAAAATTTGACCGACAAATCAATACTGTTGTCAAAGGATCCTTTTTCCAGCTCCGAAACATCTCCAAAATCAAACCTTTCCTTTCTTCAAACCACTTAAAAACCATCACAAATGCCTTGATCACCTCCCGACTGGACTATGGCAATGCATTATAACTGTGTGTCCTAAATCTTCATTGTCACGCCTGCAGCTTGTCCAGAATGCTGCTGCAAGACTGACTGGCACAAGGAAAAGAGACAGCATAACACCTGTGCTGGCATCCCTGCACTGGTTACCAGTCAATTAAAGGATTGAATTCAAGGTTTAATTGTTTGTTTTTTAAGCTGTTAATGGCCTGGCTTCCCAATATATTTCTGAGCTCATATGTCCCCTTTTAAATTCCAGAGCACTCAGATCTTCAAACCAGCAGCTTCTGGCTGTGCCTCGATCGAGGCGAAAGGGTAAAGGGGATCATGCGTTTGCTGTGGCTGCACCCAAACTCTGGAACAGTCTACCTCTCTCCATTAAGGATTCCCCATCTGTGGACACTTTTAAGGTTAGACTTAAGACCCACTTTTACTCTAAAGCTTTTGAGCGCTCCTGAACTCTTATCCCACTTTTTTAGTCTTTTGTATTTCCACTCTCCAATTTGTTCCTCTACTTTTAGACTTGTGTACATGGGACTATACATTACATTGCTACGTATCTTGATCTCTGCACTGTGTTGTTTTGTCTTTTTACCTTTATTTACCTTTATCTAGGTTGTTTTTAAATGTGCTTTATAAATAAATTTGATTTGATTTGATTCCTCAAAGAGCAGAGCCTTTACTACCAAACATATCTGGATAACAACATGCTCTGAAAGGACATTTCCTCACTGTTTTTTACTGAATTGGGATACGTATTGGATAAAGCAAATTAAAGGCACAACACCCAGCTTGGGTAACTCTCAGACTTTTTTTGTTTTTCTTTCACTTTTATTCTGAAAGCAAAGCATTCCAGCTAGTCTCCGTGCCTTTCCTGACTTTGAAACTGAATACTACCCTTCCCATACAAAAGTAAAAAACAAATGTAGGCCCTCATGGCCTTTCATTGTAGCCTTATTAAACAAAAATATTTCCAGCCAACATTCCCCACTGGAATCAAAACAGTTTTTACCGTGGTTACTGGTGAAGGAGACACATGTCTGATGCCGAGACCATGAAGTATGACGACCAGGACTTGGTTTTCAATGGGCCTAAATGCATCTTGTGCTGAGAAGAACCTACGTTTCTTCTGGCACAAGTTTATTCCAGCACCATTCAGGAGGTTTTCACCTCTCCTATAGGCGACATTAGGTTTTCTCTCTCTATGCCATCTGTAGTGGTTGTGATGATGGGGGTTATGTCTGGGGTGTTTATGCAACAGGAACCAAAGGGATCATCAAAATGAAGGGATTTAAACTTTGACTACAACTACAGATACTGTAGGATCCCATTTTCTAAAGTTTACTTAGTTGCATAATGAGATAAATAGGAGAGAAAAAGTTTGAAAAGACAGAAACGCTTTAGAAATGCAGATCACAGAGGCTTTTTACAAAACAATCATTTAATTATTAAAGAACTATACCCAGACTATTTTATTATCCACAGTGTCTGCAGCTAAAGCAGCTGTGTTCTGTCTCACCGCAGAATATCAGGGGACTGCATTTTCTTTGCACTTGTTCAAATACCAAAACATACGCTGCTTTTGCCTCGGGGTCCAAATTACACAGTAGCTGTCTAAATGTCAAAAATGGCTAGCAGTCACTTTGGTACAGCTTATCATTGTCAAGCTACCGCTTCAAGCTGGGCAGAGTAAGAAACTTGAGAAGTGCAAATGTTTTGTGCTTTAAAGAACTGCCATCGCAAAAATCTCAAAGTGAAAAAAAAATTTGTACAGATGCAATACTGTTCCTTTCTCTTAGGCAAATAGAGCTGCTGGGGTTTGAACCAGTAATTGCATACTCAAGTACAGAGCGGTATCATTGGAGAGGAGGGCTAGTCAAAAAGCAAATTTGAACTGAATCGAGAAAAGATGGGATTGAATGTCTTTGAGTAGTAAACAAACAAGCCACTCTCACTCTATTTTTCTCCCAAAAAATAAATGCAGTGCATCTGCCTCAGTCTCTCAACCTCAGCTTCCTCTCTTAAATGTTATTTTACTGATGGTTACTTTTAACCCTTCTAACCAGTAAGGATAGACTGCCTTCTCCTTGTCAATAGACAGTTTTATTTATCTATATTTTTTCCCTGGTGTCATTACCAGGCCAGTACACAAGTTAGTAAACAGTAGAAAGCAGCATGGAGGCCAGTGAAAGCATACACTCCCAACACAGGACGGGTTGTTTTAATTGACTGAGTTGATTATTAAGCCATAGTGATGCTCGGATCGGCTCTGATAGCACCCGAATCAGCATGTGCACATCAACCATCCAGCCGTTACAACATGACTGAGCTAGCAAAGCAGTTTTGTGTTGCTATGTGTGGTATTTATTCAGTTATGGGAAATCACAATGTCTAGAAAGCATCAGTGGCTGCAGCTGACAGGGACAGCAAACACTAGCAGCAAAGTTAACATCAGAATCTGTTAAAAGCCTCCTGTTGTCTGATACGACATGAAACTACTCCAGTTAGCTTAATCATGTTGTAACTACGACATTCGCTGGAATTTATTTAATTTATTTATTTTTTCACGGACCGTTTATTGAGTTATTACAGACACAGCTAATGGCTAACGGCTAACAGCTAACGGTTAGCCCAGCTAATCGACGATAACCATGTTATTAATTACAAAACGTGCACACAGAAATAGTAATGTTTGTTCAATCATTGTGATTATAGACTTTACAAACATCAGATTAGTCTAAATGGTGATATAGTGACATGGGAAATGTGATATATAGACCTATATATATATATATAGCTAAACTGAACAAGGTAAACAACAAGGCGATTCCCATTTACTCAGTGGTCAAGAGTGCTGGACCGGAAGTGTCCCACAAAAAAACGGAAGCTGGCTGCGTTCCATTTTGCCTCCGTGTTTCCATGAAAAATAAGGTGAATAGTTATTGATTTATCAGCTCCCAGTCTGTCTGTGGGCAGCAAATTCCCTCAACCGCTGCGGTGGGCTGGGAAATAAAATCAATGAATCAATAAACACAAACATTGCTAATTCCTATTCATGGTACTGACATGAAACATATTTTGGTTCAGTAAATGTCTGCTGTCAGTCAGCCTGGTGGGGACAGTTTGATTCGCCCCTGTCTTCAGAGCTTTGCAGGAACTGCTGCTGACAGACGGCTGCTTATGTGGATGGAGACGCTAAATGCATTTTGGAGGCAGTTCGGATTGATAAATACTAGACTTGCACCGATTACTATTTTTTGGGCCGATACCGATTTCTGATTTGCAGAGTGTTTGGATGGCCGATTCTGATTTTGGCCGATTCCGATTTCATATTTTTCAAACCACTTTACAGCACACAAGATGTTGCAATATTTTCTATCTTTCCCTAATTAGAACATTTTAACCAAGATACAACCAGCTTTTCAATAATCATCTCAAACAAACAAACAAAAACAGTGAAACAGGTTAAGAAACATTTTCCTTTTTGCTCACATATAACTTCAGGTACAGTATTAAAATAAATAAGTAAAAAAGGCATACATAAACAAAAACAGATAAATAAAATGATAATTTGTATAGCATCTGTGGGTAATTTCTTGAATAGACAAAAAAATAAATAATATCTGCTGTGGAAAATTCACACAGGTCCTCAGGACGTGCCCGCCAGTAAACACATGAAAACATGAAAACCGTCCCAATTCCGAGCACTGCCAATAAATTGGTGCAAGTCTAATAAATACTATCTCAGTGCTGATGTTAGTAACACTCTGGGGTTGCAATGGTATGAGATTTTCACGGTACGATAACCATCTCAGAAGATATTGTGGTTTCACTGTATTACAAAATGTATATTATCATCAGTCAGAATGACCCTTAAAGGAATGAAAATGGAAGACTTGTTTTTGGTCGAACAAATGTATTATTTCTATAACTGAAACTCGAAAACCATTTTGTATATGGAAGCATGTGTAGAGTCTCCCCTTTGAAAATAACTAAAATAAAGGGGAGATTCTCCATCCAGTTGGATTTTTTTTTCAATATTGTAGCTATGCAAATAAACACAGTTTGATAACCGTCAACTTTTATATCACAGTATACCATAAAACCAGTGTATCGCTGCAACTCTAGACACTACCCAATCACACTGCGCAGCAAAATATGACATCGCCTGCGGCATAATAAAACTCTCCAGGTGTCCAACGTGAGTGAGAAAATACGTCATATCTGTAGAGTGGAACTTAACGAAAGTGTCTAGCTCCTAACCATAAATCAGGCTTTACTCCAGAAATCCAAAGCTTGACAGATACCGTGACTAATTACAATTGCTAAGCTATGTGATTGGACTATTACTGTTCCAGGGGCTTGGTGAATGGTCTATTACCTGAGAGGACCACAATACGCTGCTTTCCTAGAAAAAGCAAGCCAAATCTAGCTCAGGAGGATGCTGTCACATGTGTGGCACCATCCTAAAACTCAGACAAAGAAATGACTGTATTCATGTTACACAATCCACACGCAGCCAATCAGAGAAATGTTTTACCCATCCCTCTTCTAGTGTATTTTTACTCTTTATAAGCATCCTTGTTGTTGAAGCAGTGTGAGTGTGTGCATGTGCATGCATGTGTGTGTGTGTGTTTACTTTATTCCCGGGAGGGGCGAGGAAGGGGAGTACATCAGATAATACGCCAGAACAAGAGCATGGCAAACAGCATCCTCCACACTGAGTGCCCTGTCTGACCATGCATGACACCAGAACACAGTGTTCACAGCACCAGTGGGGCGGGTGAGAAAGAGACACATAGTGATCGTAGACAGGTGGGAAAAGACAATGATGCTTCAAAGTTGCACAAGACAATGTGTGGGCAAAACAGAGATGAGGAAGCCCTGGCATTTGTTTTTAAGGGTTTGCCACAGTAAACCAAGTCTAATGCTGTTAGTTGTCAGTCACTGGAAAATATATCAAACTGACTGGTCAATTAGCTGAAACATCAAGCTAATCACAGGATCATTGCGGATCAAGGCTAATTCTACCCTTTGACGCATGAGCAGCATTACAGGAACCAAAGACACCTACTTGTAAATATTTCATGAGTAAAAATCTCCTTTGTACTCACCTCCAAAGAGTGCTCTCAGTGACGCTGCCAATATGAAAGTCGTACAGCTTGGTTAGAATCAGGATCACCTGTAAAGAGAGGGGATTTTATCATTACAGTCTTTGTATAAGGCATTTAAATTAAATAGTGAATTGTTCAGCCCCCTGGGGGAAAGAAATTGAGGCAGACATTACTGTCTTTAAGTGGCTGTGGCATTCTCATTTCTTATGCTAGCGTAGAGGCAGAGGTATTATTTGAAACCAGGCAACTGAAGGCATCCATTGGTACCTTGTTTGCATAGCTTGTCAGGCAAGGGCTAAATAATGATAATATCCAAATGTTAAGCTATATTTTGGCGAGGAGTTGGCATTGCCCTTTTCAAAGGGCCCCCCTGAACTCTCATCTTTAAATATATATCTGAATGAAAATGGTTTCCATGGGTAGCGATGAATCTCTCTTACACTTTGGAAGGCTTGTTCCTGGTGAAAGTTTTGTTTTCCTTACATCGTGGCAGTCATTCTTACATCGATGTACAGCTTTAAACTAAACTATTTAACGTATTTCAAGGAAAAGGACAACCAGCCTATCTGAAGAACTACATACGTAGTCCATCTATGCCCAACCCTCACCTATGGACTCTGGGTAGTGCACGAAATAATGAAATCACGGAAACAAGCAGCCAAAATGAGTTTCCTCAGTGGGGTGGCTGGGCTCAGCCTCAGAGATGGGGTAAGGAGCTAGGACACCTGGAGGAAGCTCTGAGTAGAGCCACTACCCCTTCATGTCCAAAGGGGTCAGTTGAGGTGGTTTGGGTATCTGATCATGATCCTCCTGGGTGCCTCATGTTGGAGTTGTTCCAGGCATGTCCCACAAGTACAGACCCAAAACATGCTGGAGAGATGATATATCTCATCTGGCCTGGTCCCCCAGGAACCCTGGAAAGCGTTTCTGGAGTGAGGGATGTTTGGGATGCTTTGCTTGGCCTGCTGCCCCTGCAACTCAGCCCCAGATAAGCGGATGAAAATGGATGGATGGATGAATCCCTGAAATTCAGTTACTGCTTTTGGTCTTGGTGTGAAACCTCAAGATTTTCAGTGACCCCATCCACAGTGGACACCCCTAGGTAAAACTTCTGGGGATGCTACTTTTCACAGCAGCAGAATATTGACTTACATCAGCCAAAGCATGCCACATTTGTTCAACTGCTCCTCATCAGCCTCGTCTAAAACAAGAATTTAAGATCTTCCCTGAGTGATGGAGTTGTAAAGGAGTTGTCTTGTTCTTAGGTGAGGGTAAGATGGAGCTCATGATCAGCAGATGGGTTTGTGCCGCATCATGCGGACACTATACTGGACAGGTGTTGCGATGAGAGAGCTGATCCTGAAGTTCTTCATACCAGCTGACCTACTTTCCAACTTTTACCTTTCCAACCTGCATCTAGTGTCATGAGCTTCGGGTAATGACCAAAATAATGAGATCACAAATACAAGCAGCCAAAAGGAGTTTTCTCTACAGGGTGTCTGGACTCACCCTTAAAGCAATAGTGTGACATTTGGGAATGCACTCTTATTCACCTTTTTGCTAACAGTTTGATAAGAGGATTAATATACCTCATATTTCTGTACATTTAATGCAGTGCCACAGCCAGCAAATGGTAAACTTAGCTTAGCACAAAAACTAGAAATGGGAAAAACAGCTAACCTGGCTCTGCCCAACAGTAAACATTTCACCTACTAGCACCTCTGAATCTCACTAATTAATAGGTATTTCATTTCTTTAGTTCGTACAATTGCGACCGCCTGAAGTCTTGCCCTCACTGTGAGGTTGCCAGGCAACCAGCGGGAAGTCGCTGCAGCCTGCCAAGACATAGTCTGGCACATGACTTCTCAGCAAAAAGGTGAATGAGTGTATTTCCCAACACATCAAACAATTAATTTAAAGGCAGGGGGAGACTGCAGACATCTGGAAGGAGTTCTTTTAGCATCTGATCAGGATGCCTCCTGGACTCCCTGTGATGATATTCCTTACACGACCAACTGGGAGGAAACCCCGAGGCAGACCCAGAACAAGCTGGAGCGATTACATATCCTGTCTAGCCTGCGATCCCCCAGGAAGAGCTGGAGGACGTGGCTAAAGAGAAGGACATCCTTCCGATACCAAACTGAGTCTGCTGCCACAGAGGCCCAGACCTGAAAAACGAAATGGAAGGCTCTGCCTCTCTAAGTATGGTGGTTTATATAGGTAGAGCTGAAGATTACTACTGTACATATTTCAGTCCCATATAACCTACCAAACAGGCCCCAAAACGCCCATTTTACATGACAGGCTTCCTAAATTTAAAACTGTAGCAAGTTTTTTTGGAGTTAATACAAACTGACCATTTCCTTAACTTAGCTATTAATTATTGTGTTGAAAGACAGGCAGTTAATTGTATTGGGGAGGGTTTACATCTTGCTACTTAAAAAGTGAATTATGTCTTCATGTATCATTAATTATAAAGTGAATTATTGCCACAGTTGGTCTCATTTATTTACTACAGTGTAACAATAGATAGCCTCAGAGTGTTGTACAGTTTTTCTTGTAGCAGTGGTGGGTGCGGTTTTTAGGGGCATGTCGTGTACACGTCTCATGGCAGTGGCTGATGTCTTTCTGTTGTGTCACATCAGTTTTGCACAGGCTAAAATCCAGGGCTCCAGACTAACTGCCACAAACTTGAAATTAATGAACACGTAGGCCACAAGAAGAATACAATGACTGCTTTGCATTCAGGCTCTGTGATTTTACGGTTGTGTGATGAGAGGGCGAGTGGCAGCTGGCGTCTGATCCTCTGGGTAAAACGTGGTTGAGACTAACAGAGATCTTTCCCGTAACACCCCGGGATGTGAGCACTGCATAAACTCACTATTGTCGCGTCAGAGGACACTATTGTGTCTTTGATAATGCTGCATTCATTGTGAACAACAAAGTCATGTTAAAATCGGTGACAGGAGAGCTAATCATGTTAGCTCTAAGCAGCTTGTGGCTGCAGCTAACAGCTCACAGGGGTGGCACTGAGATGATGCGTTCAAGGTCTATTCAGTAAACACAAGAATTGGGTGAAGGTTATTTTTAAAGTTCTCATCAAATGTTCATTGTAATCTTGTAAATTGTAGCATTTTGGTGAGGGGAATATGATGCATTGTTTTATATTATAAAGGCTTTTAAAGCAGTTTTTTTTAATCATGATTTTCATGTAAAAAGGTCCTATTAAACATTGTTTCATAAATTTGTATGATTGAATCTGTGCTCATACAAAGGTAGTGTAATCAGGGGCTTTATTACTTTCAGTTATTTTTCAAAGTGTACTTTTCTGTGTTCCTTTTGCACAAAAGACAGAGTAAATAACATCAGAATCAATATAAACAACAATATAAAAACATTGGTAACAGCTACTGGCCAAATTGTTTTTTCAACATCAGTATCGCTTAAATTGTCACTTTATTCACACAGTAGCACATAAGACGAATAGTCTGCTCCTCGTAGTGCTTCTAATGGCATTTGCAAGAATCACCACAGGCTGAACCAAACAACCAATCAGAGCTTTGAAGTCTCTATTGCAGCTGTCAATCATGTCAATAACTGCCCATAATCTATCACCCCTCACCAGCTGTAGATAAAAAAATAAATAAATAAATGAATCATAGATTACGTGTCTCATATATTACTGTCTGGATAAAGTTTTAGTAAACATGACAAAAAGTTGTGTTTTATAGAAGTTACCAACTGTAGCTTTAAGGCCTGTGACAAAATAATTGCATTAAAAACAAATTTAATTTTACCCAGCACCAGTTAGGAATACAGGGCTCTTGGAGTAATGGATTTCCATGTTGGTAGGCAATGCTTGGCATAATTAGTATTGTGTAACCAGCGCTGTGTATGCCACTTTGAAACTTAGTTTTTCTCTTGATGGCACACGCTGCCATCCTCACCCCTGTGGAAAGGCCTGATCCAACAGTCTCTGCGTTCAAGGCTTTGGTCTCTGCTCTTTTGGAGAGATAATCAGCAGGCGGGGCACTTTGATAAGCACTGCGCAAGTCCTCAGAGCAAATAACAAGACATGAAGGCCAAGTCTGCCATGACAGGATCAGTGGTCAGCTGTGATCCTCCACTCTCCAGTGTAACTTTGTTGCACACAGAGGCGGCTGGGGGTGTAGTTGCAACAGAGATGAGAGGTAATACATTTAACTGGGGTGAAAATAAATACACTATTTATTACAATTAACCATCTGGTAACACCCATGACTGATATTCGCCTCTGGGTCACAGAACGCAGTCAGAGGTGTGTGAAAAAATTAGTTTAGCAAATGTGAAAACACAGGAAAGCGCTCACATGCAATTATTTAGCGTTTATCACATACTTGACCTGAGCTCACCGGGGGAAACGTCCTTTTACATAATAGATGCTATTTTCATCCGTCAGTCCATGTGTTGTTTGCTGAGCTGTTTTCTTTCCCTGCCTAAATGACTGCTGCTCTTCCTCATTAGCATCCACGTCTCTCGTTAGCATTTCCCTGCCTGCAACAATCTTATGCTTGTTTAAAGCAACCCGACAAGCTTGACTTGAGTCACCAGGCTGGGAGGGGATGCAGGAGGTGTGGCCATGACTCTTCTGACAGGCATCAGCAATCACGGCTAGATGGGAAAAAAAACTGAATCAGTGTACAGATTGGAAAAGAACCATTGTCCTGGCAACCCCGCCCTCCCCAAGTACTCGTGTCCTTGTGAAGCTCTGAGGCCGGCGGACTTCCAGGACCTTTCCACCTCTGGCTGAGCCTCACTATCCCCGCAAGCCAGCCGCTCACCAGGGACCCACGGATGGTTCTTGTAGGAATATGTGCCACATGCCCAAGGGATCCTCCTACTAAGACTGTGAACATATGTTTCAGGCCAAGCAAGATTTGCAGTGCCAGGGAGAGGGTAATGTTGAATAAGATGAAAATGGATTGTTGCCATGCCGCTGCGACACATAGAAAAACCGGATGTTCGTATGTATGTTTGTGTGTTTTTGAGTAAATATTTGTCGTAAGCGCATATGTGCATGCCGTGCCACTGTAGAAATGAGGACGTCTCAGAGAGAGAGAGAGCGTGTGCGCTCCTACGGGCTCTGTGCTGTCTCGTCTGCTTGGGGGTGACACACACACACACAGACACGAGTAGTCCTCCCATCCCCACATGACAGTCTGAATTTGAAATTGTACATTGAACAACCAGGACACCAGCCGAAAAAACAGAGAAACTACTTTTGTCCCCTCAAATGCTTCTTAAGAAAATCTTATAAATGTGTCTCAAAAAAATCTTTTCAGCCAACCTTAAAAGCCTTCTCTCGAGAATATTTAATGCATTAAGCCACGGACCTGAATGAAAAAGGCTTGGGGATTTGAAGAAACACCGGAAAAATACTCTTACTGTTTATTTACATGTTTGCTCACATTTGCTCATGGCCTTTGTTCAGCAGACAGCGGGTGTAATGGAAGGACAAAACTGCTGCATACTTAATAAAAAAAAAGGATGACAGGGTGTCTGTATTTCAAGTGCACTCTCCCCTTCCGAATCCCCCGTTGACTTTATCATTTTATTATTCCAATTATTGAATCCAAATGTCAGTCACACTGCACTTGCATTAGCCTTGTTGCCTCAGCAATTAACCAACTGTGGTGAAAACACATTATTAGCATAACTAAATGTCCCCCTGTCCTCAAAGACCAAGTCAGGGTGCCAGACACTGTTTTGAATAGTGCTTTAGCTCATAGTTTGCTAATGACAGTGCCTATGACTTTTTTGAGAACAATGTTTAAGTGCTCTGTTTGCAGGAGGGTGGTTTAATTGTGATCGTGACCTGAGGAGCAGTCACCTTCGATGTGAGGTATAGCCGAAGAGGGCAGCATCTGAAGGTCATTAAATTAAAGCTGCTTTCTGTGAATAGCTGTAGATGATTGGATTAAAAGCAAAAGCTTACGCAGCATCGGCAACAATTTCAGACAAATTCGAGTAAAAGTTTGAAGTTGAAACACAAAAGGGACAAAATGGTAGCCTAAGATTAATCAAATTAACAAAGTTTCCCCCTGTGCCACATTTATATAATTCTGTTCATTAATCCTGCTTCATAATTCATTTCACTCTATTCAGAAGCTAGAGTGCCATCAAAGTAACTGATCAATGCAAAACAAAAGACTTAAACTTGAATCCAAACTTCTCGAATGCAGCTCCTCAGACACTTTGTATTTTCACTCAAACAATTTCAAAGACGTCCGCTTTGTTCGCTCCATTCTGAACAAAAGAGCTCTCAGTGCCTCTTTGATTGCGAAATGTCATGGTACTCCAGTATTGACAGACTCACACACAACTGAAAACAAGCTTTTAGTAGTCTGCAAACAAATGTCAGGATAGTCGACACCAAAATGGCAGCTGGAACTGATCATTATCTAGAAGTGATTAAGCCTCTCAGTAACATGTCAACAGCTGAGCAATTACTTTGTCAATTGGCAAGAGCTGTTTATGAGACACAATGTCAACTGGTGGCGATAGAGCCACAATCAAGGCCCAAAAAAACATTGAATCCTTTCACACAATTTGGCATGACCGCCAGGGAAAATGAAGCCACTAAGTGGATAAATACACAGTGAGATGTTTTTGAATGACTGTATGGATCATAAATAGAGACAAATAGAGTTAAAATAAAGAGAGGGACAACAATAGAGTATGAGGCGTACAGGACTGGACTGTCATCTGTGGCCTTTGTTTTCATGCCAGCAACAAAGACAGCTGGGGCTCCAAGAAATGCAGTGTGACTTTGTGTTCACCATTTTGGTCAAAGGGTTGGTCCCCCTGGGCTGTGCAGCAAATGAAACACTCAGTAATAGAACAACATAATAGCAGATGACCATTAGTCTTGAAAGGTTAAAGCGGCACTAATCAATATTTTATACAATGGATCAAATCAGGCATCGCTCGCAGTGACAAACTCAGAAAATGATCACCTGCTTTATAATTCCCCTCAGCTCTTCTGTCTGGCCTCTTTTTAGTCATGTTTTGTTTTCTGTGCCATAAACTCCAAAGTCATTAAATGCTCCCGCCGCAGCAGTTTTCAATTAAAAGCATTTATAAAGCAGTAAATGGCACCAAACAAAGTTAACAGCTAGCTGGTTAAAGCATCAATGTGTGGGGTTTAGTGGCACCTAGTGGTGAGGCTGCTGAACTCAAACTTCTCCTATGTGCCAAGCATGTAGGAGAACTACGGTTCCATGAAACCTTTGATGTTGATGATGAAGAATGGCCCATATGAGAGACTAAAAGGGCTCTTTGAGAACATTAGAGCGCATATGTTGTCCACACATGGCTCTCAACATGGAGGTGGCTGAGCTGGCGGCTAGCAGCTAATGGTGCTAACTCCATAAACAGTGCTAAACAACTGCAACAGCACAGACAGCGCTAATGGTGTTAACCAGTGGGGAACCAGAGGGTGCGAAATGGGAATGGTCCTATCTCAAGCCAGTGTTTGGTTTGTACATTCTGGGCTGCCGTAAAAACATCATGGTAGATTCCCTGAAAGAGGGGGAAGAAGATATAGGGTAATGACATTCCTAGTTTCAGGTGATTCTTAAGCCCTTTTTAGACAGGATTTGTGCAAATTTGCAGGAAAGCCCAATCAGTCTTTTTTCAGCATTGGCAGTATAAAAACAAAATCGGGGAGTGCGGCAAAATGCTAGTAACAAGTAACAAAATGTGTAGCTCAGCGTGTGACGTAAACAGTCCTTCGGCGATTCTCTCGTAAATTGGCCCATTCCTCATCGTCCTCGTCTACTGATGGTTAATAGCCTCTTCGTTTGCAAGGAAAAGGAGGGCGCGCAATGCCTTGTCTCCCCAGTTACTCATCTTTACAGTGTCAGATTTGCGTTTCCCTCTTGCTACTAGCTGCTCGCTAATTCAACTGTTCCCTGTTTATCCACCACCAGTGGGTCGCCTCAACAGCTCCTCCCACAAGTCTAATTTGTGTGATCTTTAAGGTAACTGAACATATAACAAGCTAAAGAGATGTATTGAGAAACGTCTCTAAAGAGTTTGACAAGTACAAAAAGAGAGTTAAAAGTAGGGAGAATGTTCGACTTACGTTGATCACGTGACCAGAAACAATACTCTTAGAGATTGCTAATGGTGCTATGTGTCCTCTGGGTGTGTAAATAGCTAATTATGAATTAATAAGTTGATAAAAAGTGGCCAAACAAACAAAACCAACAAAAATCAATGAATGCTAATTATCTGTATTCATGTAGACAGGGCCTCTGAATATTCATGATGTCAGCTAATTATAGCGCCTAACAAAGTGTGTTAAATTCTGAATAAATCTGCGACAGAATCATTCATGTCGTCATGTCAAGCTTAAAGGGAACAATTAGGTACCACTACCGGTGAAAAATATGGCTATGTTTAGAGGATAACAAAGGATTGTCATTGGTTAAATGCTCCAACACTTTTGAAGTATGTCGCTCAACGAAACTAATGAACAGCACAATGTTTGCATATTATGCTTTGGTGAAAGCCCTCTTTTACACTACAAGTCAGTATCTGTCATGTTTAGGAAAAAGTAGTAATATCCCACTGTATATGTGTTTCTGATTTATTAACCATGCCTGCATTGATTGATCAGCTCTAACTCTGTCTGTGAGCAGCAGATTCCACTCACTTGCTACGGTGGGCTGGGAAATAACATCATGAATTAGTAAATAAAAACACTGTTGATTTGCTCCCAAGACACTGCATACAAACAGATTTGATCCAGTAAATGTCTGTTGTCAGTCAGCCTGGTGACGGTAGCTGGTCTATAGATGTATAATGGGCTGGCCTCTGTCCTCTCGTTGTGGATTTAAAACTATTTTCTCCATGGCGATGTAACACTACCAGTCACACTGAGTAACAAAATATGACATCCACAACATAACAAAATTCTCCTGGTATGCAACATGACAGGAAAGGGTCACGTGACACTTTTTACTGTAGCAAATACACCATTTCTGTCGAGCAACATTCATCAGAAGTATTGCACGTCCGTCCATGAATCAGGCTTTATGCTGTGTTCGATTGAAACTTGCTAGCTTGTGCTTATGACAAGGGAAGAGTTGAACATAGACTCGTGAACTCTGAGCTCTCAGAACCTTTCCACTTACAAAAGGACATTCATATGGACTCTCGTCTTGAACAAGGTAAACACAACTCCATTTGAACACAGCACTATAAGGAATCCTTGTGAATACTCTGTGTATTATACTGAGCAAATAGTCATACAGTGAAATGTTAATTTTTCAGAAAATATGTGGCGCTAAATTGAAAAATGCATGTAGAATTATGATAAAATACATTGTTGATAATTAAATCAGGAGAAGGGCGGACATTATTCCTGATTTTGAAACATAAAAGAAATAATAAGTTTGGGTATATGCTCATGAGACCCTGGATGCTTCTTTCTATTTTACCATCCATTAGTTTTAATTAAAAAAAAGCTCTTGTCCATCAGCAGTGAGAATCTTTAAATATTCAGCTATGCTGTACAGAATCTATGTAATCGTCAGGCATGTTCGACAGTCCGTGCTTCGTGGACAGTAGCAGAAAGCCTTGACCTCCATGTTAGCCTTAAATAATGTGAGGATTCTGAGCAGACAAAAAGGATTGCACTCGGAGAACTGGGGCTGAATCACATTAGTTTCTGACTGTGACCGTCACTCTTGATGTGCCTCCCTGCTATATGTTAATATCATGCTGGTCAAGGGTAATATGTAAGGCAAAAGCACTGTGTGTGCATGTACTGTACATGGACACATCATTATCCTTTACCAAGAGAAATAATCCTTTTCAGCCTTGAAAGGATACAACTGCTTTCTCAATGACCATGGCTGACAGCAAAGTGATACAAAAACCCACGGTTACGGTTAAAGCTTCGCTCTGAATGTTGCAATTAATTTATCAGCATTTTGCGTAAATTAAATACATGCAACACTTCGGAGATGAAGGCCGTCAGAGGATGGGAGGAAGTGAATTAAGATGTAAAATGAGCTTGCGTGTGTAAATGGTATGCTGTAGCTGCTGGCATGTTATAGTCCCATCAAGGCCACACCAGAGAGAAGACTGCAGTACTGTGCTCCTTCTGGACATCACTCACTCCGCTTCCTTGCAGCTTCCTCCCTCTTTTTTCTCTTTCTGTCACTCTGCCTCTTCACACTCCCTCTCACGCTCTCTGTCTCCATCTCTCTGTATCTGAATCACTCCCACCCCCCTTCCCTTCTTACGCCTCCCCGGAGTGAAGTCCTCTCTCATTTATTGCATCCTTCATGTGTCTGTCTTTCCCTTGTTCCCTTTTTTTCTCGCCAGCCACATCTCACCCCATTACCTCGCCAACTCTTGAGTTTTCCTCCCAACTAAAGCCACTTTATCTGTGTTTATCTGGGCTTGTCTTTTCCCTTTCCCCCTTGTTGTGGTCTCCCTTTGTTTTCCGTGGTCTCTCTGCCTACCTCTTATCTTCATTCTCCCGGTTGTTTCTCATATTCCCTTCCTAATGTGCCCCAACCTCTGCTCCACACCTTCACTCTGTCCTTTTTTCACTTCAGTTATCTCATCCTAATGCCCCTCTCTGTCTCCCCTGTTCTTTTACTTTCACTTGTCTGCCTTGTTTTGTTTGCCTCTCTCTCGTCCACCATCTCTTACTGTTTCGGCCTATAAAGTACACACGCATTGACTTGAATGTATACAGAGAAAGTCCCTAGGTAAAGTCATTTTTTTTAATGTTGCAGACGTTGAACCGCAATGAGGAATAAAGTAAGTGTGCTGCTTAAAGAGTCCCTCCACCATTATTTCACTGAGGGGTAATACTATCATATCAGCTGTGGCTCCGGACTAAATTCTAAGACAACAACCTTTGATGTTGATGATGAAACATGACCCATATGAGAGACTTAAAGTGGCTCCATGAGAAACTAAGTGTATAAGTTGTCTGCACACAGCTCTCAACATGGAGCTGGCTGTGCCAGTGGCTAGCAGCTAATGGTGCTAACTCCATAAACAGGGCGAAACAACTGGAACAATGCAGAGAGCTAATGGTGTTAACCAGGGGGGAACTACAGGGTGGGTGCTACGCTTCATTAATGTCGCCATCTTGATATCAGCTGTAATCGCTGCTAGCGATGAGCTAGCCAGTAGGGCACACACACACACACACACACACACACACACACACACACACACAGCCTGAGTAGCTTACCACAGCAAACCACATATGAAGGAAGCTCAGATTACAACACAAAGAGGGAGCATGTCGTTACTCTCAGGATGACAGCAGTCCCCTTAATCTTTACATAGCAAATACTGGTTTGTTGCTATATTAATGCTCCTATTGTTGCATGCAGAACCTTTAAACATAGGATATCACAGCCACTTCTGCACCTCTTTTGGCTCTTCGTTTCTTTTTAAAAATCTGTCTCCTTCACATCACCGAACATTATGAAATGTGAGGCAAATTAATTTTACACAGCATCTTTCAACCACAAGGCAAAACAGAGTGTCCTTGAGATCCAGGAAGTGTGCTGTTACCTCAGAATGACAAATAGCAATTTGTTTTAAGAACTTTCATTAACTATTATCGGCAATTTATGAATAAATGTTTGCTGTGTTAGCGCACTCACTATCAAATGATTGTGAAAGACGCATCATTTAGTGTTTTTTTTCTGGTTTTAATAATGGGGTCCATTTGTTTTGGAGAGGAACAATGAACAATGAACACTGAAGGATTTCTAACCAGAAGTATTTTCAGTTTGTTGGTCTTATTGTTAGCTAATGAACAATTCCACCATATTTCTCGAGGAATATTAACATTGGATAACACTGCAATGTTTCTACATACCCCTGAGAGCAACCAACTCCATCATGGCACCAACATTCATCCGAGAGGGACAGAAAAAAGCTCAACCATCCTCCTACCAAACCAGAAGCTGGACATCTAGCCATGGCCTGTGATTGGAAGACGCTAGTGGAAACTGGCCAACAACTAATCGTTCCACCTGAGATTGCATCCACCACCCTAAGCCCAGACTTGCTACTCTGGTTCCCTTCACTGAAGTCTCAGGCTGCTGAAAGACCTTGGTATCCATGGACAGGCTCTACGGCAGACAATTAGATCAGTCTCTGAAGCGGCCGAAAGAAGCAGCCAGTGGATATGGATCAAGTGGAAGGACCCTTGCCGGGCTCAAAGAACACCAACATGACCCACTCACTAACCCTGGACACTGGCTCTACGTAGGGCCATTTGTGTTTTCGTCAAACAGCATCGGAAAAACACTGATTTTGAAGATTAAACGGTGGATAGTTCAGCTACTGGTAAAAACCACTTCACCGTCTGGATCCTAAGTTATCAGAGCAGGAGCTGGGCTTGTGGCATGTACATTGTCTGCAGTGCTTAATTTGTAAAATTAGAAGTAGGGGAACACTTTACTTTGACAAGTAAAGAACAGTCCCTAAAGTGCGGTGAGGTTTGTGGACCGTTACCTGCCACAAAGAGAGAAATGTGAACGGCTCGTTTCTCCTCTGACACGCCACATACCTGTGTGCCGCCACGGCTCGGTTGTCCAGGTACTACTGGGCAGTCATGACGCCAACGAAAGAGGAAATTAGGCTACTGGACCTGGATTCTGACTTCTCTGTCACCGGTAAGCCATTACCTTGCGCCGCGGAGCTGCATTAGGCTATTTGACCGCCGTATTCCTGTCTGTGACCCCCGTTCAGCCCACAAACAGCAGGATTTGCCTTTCGTTTCTGCTGCTGGTTGAAATCCGCAATGTCGCAAATGCAAGTAAAATGCTTGCACGTAGAGCTCTGTGGAAAACAAATCACTGCCGACAAGTAAAAAGAAATAAATAATAACTTTCACTGCTCAAAGATACTCCTGGTATGCTCCTGGTAAAAACCTCTTACTCCCTCCTTAACCGAGTGTTCATGCTTGGCTCTGTTTGAGAAGTTTTAGCTGGTTGCAGTCGACAATCCTCACCACTAGATGCCACTTAATCCTACACACTGCTCCTTTAAGGCTCCTAAATAGCAAAACTTTTTCTTTCAAGTAACTTAAGTTTATCTTTTCAAGTGACAGATATCATTTCGAAGCAAAAGCTCTTCATTGGATTGCTTTATCATTGTCTTAGCAGGTGACATGGCATTCAAAAAGGAGCTGGAGGATCAATATGGTGCAACAAGGTGAGGTCAATTGATAAAGCAATCAAGTGGCCTGCATGGCAGGAGTGAGATTGTGAGTCTATATCTACTTGATCACCTCAGCTGGACTTCTAGACTGTGGGAGGAATAACCTTTCCAGCACACTGAGATAAACCTGTCATATTAGGCTGTGCATTCCCCCACCCCCAACCAAAAAAAAAGTTTAGGAGCTTCCATTTCACACAAGCATACTATATCCTACCTCAGCTTCAAAGACTTGAGATAGAAATGTTACCATAACAACCGCTGTCTGTAAAGCAGTTGCAAATACTCGCAGAGCCCCAGCCATCCCGGATCCACAGTTTCTAAAAAGTCTAGAGGAACCCGCTGCTATCTTCTTCAGAGAGGATTAATAATTTGTCAAAAGCAGGGATATTCTGGCACGGATGATATGAAAATGCTGAAACGTACCTAACGTCAAAAGGAAATTGGAAAGTGATTTCTTTTATTTACATTACTCTTTGCTGCACTGCCATGAGCTGGCTGCCTATATCCAAAGCATGATGCTGAGCTGTGAGGTATAATATTTGCTGCCATTTTGAATGATGGCAGTAGGCAGATGGATGATTCATCCAAACAAGCAGCTACAGTCCTTCAGATTTAAATCAGCATTTCAGTAATTCTTATTTGTTTCATCCTCCTTGGAGTACACCCTTGGAGTGTTTCCTGCATGGAGACAGCTCCACAGTATAACATCAGCCTCATTCCAACACCTAATTAGGCTTAACTAACTCCAAAAAAAAAAAAAAAATCTACATTGTTTTAAACAAACAAAGGGAAAAATGCAGCTTTGAGTTATGGGAGAAAAACTTCAATGTATTCACAGTATCAAAGTATTAATGGTCTCTATTTGCATCGGCTATTTTTAGAATTTCAAGAGCAAGCAGGACACCAGCCACAACCATCTCCTATATGCCCATTTTTTTCCTCCCATGGCGCATCTGTCTCTCAGGCCAGCTCTTGAAGAAGTCAAGCGAAGCAAACACTATCTGGCTGGCTGTGGAGTCTGCGCTGGGGGTTGGAGCTTATCACAGTGCAAGCAAGGGTGCAATAAAAACAAAGACTGTGTAGACTCCCAGACTTTACCCCCATCATACTGTACAACACAGAGACAGATAGAAAAGTGGACGCAGTGGAATTTCACTGACACACAGAGTAGCCAGACATCACAGTAAAACAAACATAAAACAGTCCCACAATCTCTGACACTGTTTATAGGAAAGAAAGCATCGTAATATACTGTATTTTGAGGATAAAACAGGAGCAGCAAAAAGCAGTCCAGCTTTCTTTGTTCTACCGCATCAGATGTTTCACACCTTATCATTAATACAAGGAGGGTTAACTCAGTGGGAGCCCACAGTGACAGTCTGGGAGATGTTCAAAGAATTTCCATTTCTCTAAGGGAACTATTTTTGCATGTTGGCTAATTACAAAACAGAGCAGTAGCTGATGTTTAAATGGGAGGCAAGTTGTACCTGATATTGAAAAATGGACTGCAGCATAGAAAGAGCTCAGATTATCACATATAACATGAGTTTGTCTTCATGGAGATGCACAGCCTGTTTATGATCAGGTTTCTGGAGTATCCTGTTTACATATTTGAGCATGTAAACACTATATTCCATGTTCAGAACCCTGAATATGCCCTTGCATATGGCAATATGCAGCGAGCTGCAAGAGCTGCAAGGGAACGTGTAGTATTCCAAAAGACACTGTTGCATGTGTACACCTTATCCCAGTTGTTGAGCACAGCTGACTACCTGCGCAGGTGCAGCTTCAGCCAAGTGTTGCAAAAGGGATACAAAAATGGCGGCAGTGGCAGAGGCAAATTTAATCAGATATGCGTATACCTCTCAATCATTCAGCCATTGTGGTGCGGGGCACATGTGCGTGAGCCTCAATTCCACACCCACAGTTACCCATAAACAGATGTAGAAACGCTCTTTAACAGCTGTTTGCATTTCATATGCCCCTTCACCATTCATTAGACCTGACCATGAGAAATATGGTAATGACAGTGCAACTTCACCAACTGCGATGGATAGGTGAGGTTCTCCTACATGGCCAGAACAGCCGCCATTATGTGCAGCAGTGGATATTTGTAGCATCCATACCACCAATTCATCACATTTCTGCAAACCATCATCACGGCAAGATCTCAATCACCATAATTATTAAACTTCAGACGAATGATCAATAATTTGTTCATAGTGCCAAAACTGACTTTATAAAATGCTTCACAGGGTAAGGAAAGGTCACCAACAGGGAGATTAATGTAAACTAAAACTAATGATGAAACTCATCATTTATAGGAAAATTTTAAATTGGCTTTAAACTACCTCTGAAAGACATTTAACAAAGCAGTGTGCAGCCTGCAAAAATAACAAAACAATCAGTTACATTTGGCAAATTACCCAAAAACAATGTTATTCATCTCTCAACTTAAACTTAATTTTGTCTTTATCATATCACCTGCAGCTATCAGCTTAAACTGTGTGTCCACCTGGCCTGAAGAAAGCATAAGGTGCGCACATTCTCACCACACATTCTCTCTTTAAGTATACCAGTTTATGTGTGGGCAAAGGCATCTGCATGGTTTTTGTGTGTACACATCATTTATGCATCTGATTTCTGGAGTGATGAAGAAACAGAGTTGTGTCTTTTGGTAAGTAAATAGGCCGGGTATCTTTATCCACTGCTCCCCTGTCCTACACCAATTTGCATTTCCTAGGTGCCAAAGGCATGACCCACCGTACTCTTCCTCCAGTTGACTAGTTAGTGTCGCCTTAGGGTGCTTTCAGACCTAGAGTTGTCTTGCTTTGGTCCGAATCAGGGCAAGTGTCTCAGAGGCAGAATATGACAGAGTCGGGCAAGTAATTCCTTTGCTATCCTAGGAAATGCAAATTGGCATCCACACATGGTGACAACAGGCTGGCAAAAGGAATCATTTTGGTGAGTAAGTACAGAGTGTGAGTTTGTGTAGCACTGAGAAAAGACAGCTGTTGGTGATCAGAGCAGAGAAGAAATGAGCATTTAATCTGTGAAGTGGTAGTAAATGTACACTGTAGTGTTAAATATTTCCCTTTGTTTCTGTAAACTGTACAACTGCGCAAATAGACTGCAGCAATTAGTAGCCAGGTTACTGGTATTTTTTCACATATACGGGGAATATAAATAAGCGGATTTCTCTGTGCTAATTTACACACCATATCATGAATAAGTCTCAAACATGGGTTATTCATGTCAGTGTAAACGCCCTCATCGTTGTCCAATATAGCCTGTAAATGTGTACAGTGTTGAAAGCCACGACAGCTGCATGTTCTCCAGAAAGGAAAAAGTGTAATGATTCATTAAGCTACACTTTAAAAAGAAACTTTCATGACAAATCACAGTTGTCACAGTTGGGGTTTTTTTTTTCAGACTTCTGAAAGCATCTCCACAACTGCGAAATACATTATACGACTGTGTTCACAGGCTGAGCCACATTCCTCACAACAACTCGATGTGTGAAAATGGGTGGAGTGCTCCTTTAAAATATAATACCGGATAATAAATCTGATCTTTTCGGATGCTTCTCGGGGTTCATACGCACAAGCCTTTGTGCTACAGTGACAAAATGCTGTTCGAGCAAAAACTCTGCAAAGTGATCTTATGAAATGTATGATTATCCTTGAAATTCTGCAGTGGGTGTTAAAAGTATTGGGTGGAGAAGACGATGTCATTTTAAAGTTCTGGTAAAAAAATGGCAAAAAAAGAAAGAAGAGCTGAGAAGTTTTTACCTGACAGAAGCATTATGCACTTCTTGCCAGAGGGAACCAGGTGGGCAGATGCTAGTCTGTAGCTCACAAGTGACAGACACTCGACTGTGAAATGTGTGAGTGGGAAATATGCTGTATAACCCAATTTTTTGGCAAAGAAATGGTCAGTTTTTGCAAGTAAGTGTGAAAAACAAATTTGCAAGTGGAAAATAGACATGGGAGACTAGCCGGTGTCAGCGCTGGGAGTCAGATTCAGGGTGGAAAGGTGTCACCATCCACAGCTATTGGGAAATAACTACCTTCGTCATAGATATTTTTTAAGACAGAGAGACACAGTGTATGCTATTATAACAATGAAGACTGCTAGCTTTGAATCTCAAAAAGCATGAATTACCCTGACAGCTGAATCTAAACGCACAAGTTACCATTAATCTAATCAGAGTCATCTTCTACCACAGCAAGTCGGAATATGCTTTTTTACCCCATGTTACCGCAGGCACATCACTTCTGATTAGAGGGACATATTGCTCTTTATTCTGCAAACGAGGGACAGGAATTAGTTGGAGTCTGTCATTTTCATCTTCACATCCTTCCATTTTTTTTCCACAGTCCCTCTCTGAGCTCTGCTAATTGTCCCCAGTCTGGTGTCAGCAGAAGCATTGGAGGAAAGAGAGGCGAGGCAGAGAGCTTTAGCTGCAGGGGCACTCGCATGTCATTGCGAATCTTCTCGGAGGTGAAACGATATGGAGGCGGCAGGACAGCTGATTAACACCAGTCTCTGTCTAAAACTCTTGATGACGTTTCTCCTTTGCTCTGACGCCGAGATGGTACATACTGATGGGGTGGGATGAGGGGTGAAACGGGAACAGCGGGGGGGGCTATACTTTAAAGAGCTGCTCACTCACCGATAGCATATCCCGGGCTAATGCAGGTGCACCTGGCTAGACAAGGCAGACGCACTAAAAGCATCAGAAGTCAGCTGGGCATGATTAAAATTGCAATATGTTGTCCTTTCAGGGACATTATGTTATCCATCAAGCACTTGATCCATCGGCTCGGCTCAACATAAGCCAGCTTGCTGATGGCTCAGGGGCTGCTTACGCTGACATCTGCTGTGACAATGCTGGGTTAGCAGACACCAGAGTGCGGAGCCGATGCCACCCCGTCGCACCATCCATTACCGTTATACACCTTCCACCTGACTGACCAGCCGTGTTTGGGGAATCATTTTAGGCCAGACATTTTGTTTGTAACGGTGAAGACACTTTGTAATTATGGGACAACTGTTTTCTTGTCTCTGCTCTGTCACTTTTTTTCAGTTTCACAGTTTCTCTGCTAAAAGTAAAAAACTGAAACTTTCTGTATTCAGAAAACAAATGGACTTGCATAGTGCCTTTCTAAACCTCCAACCACCCAAAGTGCTTTTACACGGCATGCCACAGTTACACACTGGAATCATACAAAGTGCCATCTGCTCACCCGAAAATATTCCCACACACTTACAGAGGCAATTGAGGTTCACTTTCTTGCCGAAGGACACTTAAACAAGCAGACTGGAGGAGCTGGAGATTGAACCACCAACCTTCCAATTAGTGGAGGACAACTGGCTCTACCTCCTGAGCCAAAGCTACCCAACCACGAGACTATGAGTCTACGGCCATGGGCACAGCTCTGTGAGGCACAGCAGTTATAGAAGCCATGGTTTAAAATGTGTGTAGGTTGGTAATTTGTCCTGTAGGGGTCACTGTATTTTCATGGGTGTCTGCCAGTATAGGTAGGAACCATTCACCGAGGGAAAGGCGTTGCTAGACGGGGGAGCACACGTATTTTCAATGAACTGCACTGAACTTCAAAATGAGGTGTGTTTTTTACAAACTTGACATGTTCACGAGTCACCTGCGGGCCATTCAGAATGGACCCGGGACCCACTTTTGGACCAGAACCCACCAGTTGGGCACCACAGCTTTGGTGGACATGAGTGTGTAAACCAAAAATCATGGCACTGCAACCAATGTTGGCAATACATTTTTACTGAAACCACAAATGTCAACCTTATAATGGCGCTACAGAAAAAATGAACAGGATTCATCCTCCAAATGCACCAAATTTCTCGGCAATCCATTCCATAGTTGAGATATTTTCAGCCAAAGTGGTTGACTGACTGACCTACCGGCAGACCATCCTTAAGAGCCCCTGGCTGCCGCTAGTGTGGCTAAAACAGGTAAAAGAAATATAAAAGTAAGCACTTTTACTGTTAAAAGCACATTCCAAAAGACATCAGAGTGATCAGACAAAAGGCCTAAATGGTTGAAGAACGTGTTCAATTAAAGGGGATTTCTATAACTGTTGGAATAATGACACACAACATGATGTACGGAAAGAGCTATATTAATTTGTTAGGCCTGAAAAACATGAATTGGCAGCTTATACAGATCCCTTTTAAATCCTAAGTGTTCTGTTTTGCAGACAAACATCACATCTACTACTGATATTTTTCCAAGAGAACCACTGAAGTGGAAAAAAACACTTTTACTCAAGGAAAGAGCCCAGTCCATTTCTGTGGAATTGGCCCATCAAACTGCATAGTTCCATAGAAAGCACAAACTGTCACCGCGGTGAAGCTCCAGAGAGACAGCCCAGCTCTTCGGTGCCGTCGACATGCTCAGGCATGGAACTCCAGAAAGCCTGCATGTCTCAACTCATCATCCCGTGCCATCGCGGGTCACGGGCAGTGGGCATCACTTTGTGCCAACAACAGTAGCCCGGCAAACAAAACAGTTGGTGCCATGTGTTGCATGGCGTGATTCATTTTGACATGCCTAGGGTCCAGCATCCTCACAGCCAAGGCATTTTAAGTGAGTCATTTCTGAGGGTCAGCTTAGACTCCTGAGTGAGGCTCTGGTATGTAAGTCCCCAAACCAAACACTGCGTAAACACTGAGTAACATCAAGCTTCGCCCAGACTGTACACATATAGGGATGATTCGCTGCACTGTCTCCCCTAATGAGACTTACACATTCTCAAATAAACATGATTATGCAAGGATGGGTTTAAAGCAGATAGTAATGGTCAACAGAGACTGCACATAATATTTGCATCCTGGCATCTCTCTTCCAACATGGCCACCTGGATTCATTAGAAGTTGCTTTAAACGGGAAATCCAATTACAGCCTGTGATCTAATATGGGGCATGACTGAGAGGATGACTGACAACATGACAGTCACACAAAATACATGATAATGTCCTTTTTGTCTGGCACACCCTCGTGCCTGGGACACTATGGCAAGCATAACCCTTGCTTCATAAAGAGAAGCACCGTTGAGACATTTTCAGAAACAACCAGGATGGCTGAAGCTGATGTGGAACTTTCTGTTAAAGTTTCAAAGTCACGGTCTTGAATGAATGACTTTATTTCGAACCAAAATAAATAAATAAATTAAAAAAACAAGACAAAGATAAGTCTTTCAGTCCATTTTCCATGCTCTGTGTCGCTGTCCAAGCAGTGGTCAGTGCCAGATGTCTCAATATGTGTTGTCCGATGTCCGTAATCCGAAAACAGTTGTCTTGTCCACAAAAATAAGCCAAAAGCAGACAACAGGAGACACGAAACATTCAAAACACAGCACTACAGCAACCTGAAAATGACATGAGCAACTTGCACATACGATGTGCGTTCCAATATATCAGTAGATCCAGTCTTTGGTAGTGATGGGTACCAAAACCTGGTTATAAATAAGCACCAGGGCTAAAATATCAGACCACAGTATTGATAAACACCGACGTTATCAATTCTTTTATTGGTACTTTTTAAGGTTTTGGTTTAATTCATACATTCCTCTACATATACACACACCCAAACACCATGGAGTGAAGTCACTGAATAGCAAAGAAGCCATGGTGGAGACAAGTGAGGATAACTCAATAATTACTCAAACAGCAACTATGCTCCATACTGTATGCACAATTAAACTTGGCAAGTTAAAAGCCAATATTTTGTTACAGTAATGCACATGTTCAACAAGCATTAACATGTTAACATGTACAAAGCAATATTTCAACCTGCTCTGTTGGCAGTCTCTCATCCACTGCTGCTAACGTTATGTTTTATACGAGCACAGCACTGCAGCTCGGCTAATAAAAGCTATCTTGAGACTTGGCAGATTCTTTTAAACTTAGCTGCTGGCTGAGACAACAGCCGCTCCTTCCTCTACCAGGGCTAACATTACTTGCACTCAGTAAATCACATCAGCAGTAGAGAGATCACAGCAGAGGACAGGAGGACTGACTTATAGTGTCTGATGAAATCTAAACTTCACTCGGTGTTGTGATGTGAGGAAAGTCATTCATACAGTGCAATTGCCGTTGTGAAAAAGTATTGCTGCTGCTCTAGAAACATCATTTAGTTTTATTAATTCTTTTTTTGATTTATATTAGAATAAAAGAAGAAGAATTATGTTGTAATGAAAAAGAAACCGATAAGAGTATTGACAAAGTACTTAACAGATAAGGAGTATTAAGAGTAGTAGTATTGATGAAATCTTAACAATAACAATCCATAGTCTTGGGCCACTGATAACGCCCCTTGGAAATCAAAAATGATCCGTGAGGTTCCAATTTGACTCATATTTAGGATTTGGTATGGCGATGTAAGGCTAGCATTTACCAGAAATTGAAATGTATTGTCGCATAAGTGTTTCACAATGTACATGTTTGATTGGAAGGTACACTACAACTGCCAGATTTTTGTTGAATGTAGAAAGAAAGGGGTGTAAACAGGAAGTAAAATGTTGCCATGTGGTCAGTTCGCCAGTTAGCTGTGGGCTATCTTTCCTATATGTATTTATAATAGGGATGGACCTACTGTATTCCGGGGTGATACTGATGTTTAAACCAATGTTTGACCAATGTTTGTATGTTGTAACTTATTCCTCCTTTGGTGCAAGGGGAATATAGTTCCCATATATATTTTTTATCTTGCTGTAAAAACATCATCAAATTCCTCCTTAAAACAAGTGTATTTATTCAAGTTTCTTGCGAAAAACTACTTTTTACAGATGACATTTGAACACATCATGCGGATTTTAGACTTTACTATTGCCTCAAACTCATTTTTACTGAATGGAGCTTGAACACATCATAATACATGCAGCCTCTATCAGCAGTTAGTTCCAGCCACTGAATACCATTAGCCGGAGTTAACTAGCTCTAACAACCCAATAAATACAGCCTGGTTAGCTCATGCAGCTAACGTAACTATTTGCTTCCTAATTATTACATTTTACATCTAACAGATCAGTGTGGTGTTACATTAGATGATGACAAAACCCAGTCAAGCTGAGCTGAGACATTTCTGGAAGCACCTGGGATGCTTTATGGTCATGCCTGGCTGGCCCGCTGATGTAAAGGAGACCACCGATAACCTGATCAATACTCGGGTCTTGCCAAAAAGAACAATTTGACCCCTTGAAACGACCTCAGATCTACAAAACAATTTAGCTCCACAAACCCACACTAGGAATTTCTTCACATTTGATTCTGATTGATTTTGTGGATGAGCAATCAATTAGCCTCCAGGAACTTTAAAGCCCTGCACCTTTTTCACAGTATATTAAAAAATACGTTTTTTTAGTTTTTTTTTTTAAATCATGCTTGACATTGCTTGAATGACTGCTACAAGTTCACATGGGGGAATTAAAAAAAAAAGACATCTGAAACAGCCTTTACTTATCTGGCCAAGCTTCAGCGCAGCTGTGAGAGACTTTCCATAAACCAATTAGAGGAAGAAAAGGTCATACAGTAGCCTTGGAGAAAAAGAGATAAAAGCCTGATTGGATTGGTTCATGCTCTAATTTTGACCATCACACTTTTCACTTAGTTATTCAATTGAGCATAGAAGTAGAGAGGGGATGAGACTTATATGCCCATTTCATTCTGTCTCCGAATGCTACTGATAAAAAGAAGCAAACTTATCAAAATGGATTGCGAGCGCCCAGATCGCTGTGTTCGTGTGATGCAGAATGTGCCCGAAAGATGAAAATTGATCACAATCTATAATGAAGTTTTGTAAGAATAACAACAACACGAGTTGCTTATCAGTGAAAACAAGTAAAAAGAGGAGTCAGCTGCACGAATAAAATTCTGTGCTGCACACACACAGTGTTCTGTGTCAAATGCTTATATGTGCAGTACTGCAATTGATTTACAGTTCAAACTTAACGTTTCTGTTGAGCACTAGATCATTTTGTGTGTGCACCCAATACACAAACAAATACCTTGATAAATTCTGTTATTGTCAGAATGTGGCAGCACACAGACATGAGCAAACACTTTCTTCCAGATCTTTCTTTAGTGAGCACTAGAGTTTCTGTTGTTGTGTGCACGACATAAGATAATTAGGCTGTTCTTTATGCACTGTTGGTGTGTATAGCTGCATAAAGTAATGGTCCAGAATTCTTATATAATCCACATAATCACGAGACAGTAATTTTTTATATAACCCTTGTAATCGGGAAGGCTGCGATCATACAGAAAGTGTTTAAGCATCTGGAGGCGGCTTTTGGTAATTTGTTTTTAATGAGAATAAAGATTTTTTTTTTGACTTCCATCTCTGCGTTGTAGGTGCCTGGCGTTTTTGCCAGAGCACTCTGAACCACCTTTTTTTGTCATCTTTGTCCCCATTGTCCAATTGGATTATTTGAGGGGCGGGCCTTCTGTGGTGGTCACAACACCAAGTTTACAGTTGGCAGCGAGTGGCAGGGGTGGTAGCGGTTTCTGGATATCCAGAGCTATACGGCCCAACAATAGACGGCACATTGTCAAACTGCCCCAGAGTCATCCTAAAATATGCCTGGAAATGGCCATCATCGAGGTGAAGCTCCTGGACCAACTGGTGGCGCTCCCCTTGACCCACCCTCTTTTGTAGGGTCTCATGTACCCACACAGATCTCTATTACCCTGTGCCCAGCAGACTATTTGCTAACAGTGTATCACCCCCAAACCACAGCTAAAGCAAGTTCCCATCTGCCTGTCCATTTTAGGAACCAGCTACTAATTACTGTGTGTGCTTTCTGTGTGATCAGGGACTAAGAAGGCAGGTTGGGGCGGTGGAGGGGTCAAACAAGCACAAGACTTTCCCCCAGGAGACCAGTGTTTGCATCCCATGTTAAACCATGTGAACTTGTTATTTTAAGACACATCATCACTATGCTTCTTTTCCCAAACCTAAACTATATAGCTTTACATTAAGTACGTTAAATATGTAATGTGACGGTGCCATTTGTGGGGTGCTTATTCATTAGATATTAACCAAACAGTCGTATATGGATTTTTCTGTGATATAATACGAACCACTGTATGAGGATACATTGAAGAAACAGTTGAACAGAAGAAGACAAAAGTTAATTTCATTTCAGCAAGAAAATAAATAAGTGTTCTATTTCTTTGACAATACATTAGGGTCAAAACCAGACAGCATACAAACTGCATTTGCCAATCAGAAAATGGTTTAACTACGTATCCCCTTCAAGAATATGGTTTTCTTTGGAATGCAAGAGGAATAGTTTAAGTTTATTTACTTTATTAATCCCCCTGAGGGGAAATTCAATGTTTTCACTCTTGCTTGTCAATTACACACAGGTCCGAAAGACACACACACATGCACAAACAGGACCTGTACATGCACAAAGTGGAGAGATGTCAGAGTGAGGGGGCTGCCCTTGGTCAGGCGCCCCGAGTGGTTGGGGGGTTCAGTGCCTTGCTCAAGGGCACCTCGGCAGTGAACTGGCACCTCTCCAGCCACCAGTCCACGCTCCATATTTGGTCCGAACGGGGACTCGAACAGGTGACCCTCCGGTTCCCAACCCAAGTCCCTATGGACTGAGCTACTGCCGCCCAAGACTGAGCTACTGCCGCCCTAAATGCCGCCCTAAATAAACAACAAAGCCTTTACAGTACAAAAGTATAATGCATATCAAGCAACTCTGAAGTTTGTTTTTAGTGTAATTAGCAGTGATACTCACTTTTGTAATGTTGTCATAAAAGGCAAAATTGAGATATATATATATATCTAAAAACAAAAAAACAAATACCAATATGATACGAGTTGTTTCTCCTGGTCAATATCAATCCTCACTTTTGGAAAGATAAAATCCCTGATAAAAGGGAACTTTATTTTCCTGCATTGTTTGGTTATTCTTAAAATGTGTATCCTTTTCATGCTGGTAACAATCAGTAAACTTCACAGTCCTCAAATCTGAGGAGTTATCTTTGTTCTCAGCGTGAAAAGCTCAAAAATCAGTTTGCACCTCCTGTTGTTGTGGGAGCATAATCTACTTTGTTACCTTGAATGCAGATAGAGAATAAAGGATTTTCTATTGACGCAGAGAATTAGGACCATTAGGTCTCATTAAGAGACTCGATCAGAGTCTGCTTGTGTGCTTTTCTGGCTTTTCTTTGGGCTTGCGAGGGAGATAGTGAAGGCCTGAAGTGATCGTTACAAAGAGAAGCACATTTATTCTTTCTGTCAGCCGCTGAGACACAGTGGATGCTGCCAATGAATCTCTAATTTCTTAAGCCACTGAGATGAGGAGATTTCCCGAAAAAGCACCTAGGAAAGCGTGCTTGTGCTACTTCTGCTGTTGTTGTTGTTGCACGGCAGGAAGAAAGGGATAGAGAGGGAGATCAAGGAGAAAGAGGTGGGAACAGAGTATCCATTTGATCTTATTTTTTTTTTTCAAATTGATCAGCATCACAGAGAGCCCTTTGAATGAAAAATAAGATGTATGGCTTCTGCATGTGGAGCCATTTTTATTCATGACTGCGAAAACACCAACATAGCTTTGTATTGCCTTTTTTTTTATAAGCAAAGAGCCTGCATCTCTTTTGTATGCTCCTCCTTTGCACAGAGCTAAATCTAAATGTTAAAAATGGAACTTCACTGTGTGGTATAGTATTAAACTTACTCCTCAGTTGCCTCCCTGGCTGCTGTGCTCTTTGTGTCTATACCAGCGACACTATAAATAGGGATCCTCAGAAAAGCGAGGTAATAAAAGTGTCAGGATTTTGCAATGAAGAATGATGCCTTTGCTGTTAAGTTTCTCCATTGGGCTGATGTATCATTGAGGTTGAGCTCTCATTATCAACTGGGAAGATTATAGGCCCTAACTCCCTCAGAGGAGGGAACTGTCTGCACTCCTTGGATCAGGTGCAATTCAGCAGCATAGAGACTCACTGCCAGTTGAATAGGGACATATCTATCCTCTGTTCCGTTTCTCTGACCGCTCTCCTTTTCTTTCTCTGTTCTCTTTGCTCTTCCCCTCCCTCCCGTATTTCTTCCCGCCGTGTTTCCCCTCTTGGCCATTTTCCTGCCCCCTATCTCTATTGCCTGCCTTCATTTCTTTCATCCTGTCTGAAAGTTCAAGGCTTTCATTGACTTTGCTGACTCTTGGCAGACTCTGAGGACCACTGGAGTTGAGTCTACCAATCCTGAAGCTGACATCTCTTCTCAGTTAAAGCTGGCACCTTAGCTGATGGCTTTGGTGGCCAATTAAAAGACGGATTTAGTGCTTTCAAGCAGCATATGGAGTTGAGTGTAGAAACAGAGTTGGTATTTCACTTGGATTTAAGTGAATATGATATGTAGCAATGTGACAATTTGTCTTTTGATCTAGGAAATTGTTTAGTTTTCAAGAAACTGAAATTTGGAAACATTTATTCAGGCATAGCACTCCAATTATAGACCTTACAGTCACATGTGAGCCATTTTAGCAGTAAAACATGAGCCAGCGTGTATGTTGATGATCAGTAATAGTGCAGTGGGTGTCATGGATGTGGTGGACAAGGGGAAATATCCTCTCAGAGACAGCTGATTTTAAAATCCCAGTGTGGTACATCATTATTTTTACGCAACCTCACATTACTGTAAATGTCTCGCTGAAATGAGAGTCTGCGGAACTGATTTGAAATTTCCAGTGTGGTGCACCATTATCTCATCACAACCTCAGATTGCTGTAAATGTCTGTCTGAAACGAGAGTCAACAGCCATGCTATCTGCTCCATGTAGCTGTACTTAGGGACAGCAGTGTGCTTGACCTAAATGCTAACATCAACATGCTAACATTCTCCCAATGATAATGTTAATTTCAATTTAATTATAATTTCAATTTTATTTATAAAGGCCAATATCACAAATCACAAATTGCCTCTGCCCTTGGACCCTCACAATGGATAAGGAAAACCCTTTAATGGGGAAAAAATGGTAGAAACCTCAGAAAGAGCAATGGATACCTCTTCCAGGATGGGCAGATGAGCAATAAATGCGTACACAACGGATCAACATAATACATGCTCAGTGATCCATATGGCCATAATGTTAACATGCTGATAATTGGCAAGTAATGTTTACCATATTCATCAACTTGGTAGTGTTGTCACAGTACTGGAATGTCTAACTGTGATACAATACCTTGAAAAGTATCAAAAATTCAATACCATTTTTGATACAAAAATATAAATTAACATTGAGGACATACAATCTAAAATATATATTAAAAGATGAATATAACTAGGCTGTAACATCACAACAACTTTTCTTGTCTTAGTAGCAAAGAACAGTTAAAGTGCTAAATAGTTAAAGACAACCTACTTTCATTTAAAATGAAATTATACAAAATGGACTTCACTGAAAAGTATTTGGCAATAAAAACTTTCTGAACTTAAAATACAATCTTCCCCAATATCCAAATGAGCCCTTTATACATTTTTTGAATCTCTACCTTAAATGTATATATGTTTATAAAACAACCGATAACAACAACCAATAGTTGTTGAGACATAATACCCAAAACCACAGCAGTCATCTTTATGATACATGGTGCTAGAGTCACTTCAATAATTACGATAGGCCTACATCAGCGTACTTCAACACATTCTCACTCTGACCTTGTCACATACAGACATTTGGTCATGGACCTTCCACATCCTGATACAACGCGAAAGGTACCCTGGGTGCGTTGGTTGTTGACATTCTGGGACACCATGTCAAGTTCTGCCTGTTACATGCATTGTCTTCTCTAAAATACACTTCCATTTCCACAGTAAATTTACCGTTTACATAGAGGTTCTTTCAAAATAAAAGCACTATGTCAGTACAACAATGCAACTTTTTTTTCTCCAATAACGAACACACGTGGTTAGATTAAGGAAAAAAGAGCAGGGTATGTCTTTATAATCTTACAGAACACGACCTGGGTGAAGGTCAGTATCTGCTGGACTTATCAACCACCCCTCCCGCCCTCCCTACTTGGACTTTTGCCGCCTCAACTTTTGTTCCTCTACCGCCACATTTCCCCGACGTCGCCAAGCACCGTTAAACTACATCGACGACCGGCCACATATCATGCTGACGTTTAGAGACGGCTTTTTTCGTCAGTGTCTGACACCACAAGTCACCGCCCAAGCACCAGATTTCAACAACTTTGCAGTGAGACGGGGTTGCATACTTCAACAGCACAATCAAATTCCTAAAATTAGATTATGGCTTGGCTCAGTGGCCCCATCTGGCGACCCCTTTTAAAAATTTCTGGGGGCACCACTGGCTGGCGTTCCTCGAGGAAAAGTCAAAGGATCGTCAAAGTCATCTGGGGATCATGGATATCTTTACCCATTGTCATGGAAATCCATTCAATCCCCACCATCCATACAGCCACACTCGTTACACAGGTACCTTCTGATAGTTAGGTAAGAGTTACTAATTGTACCTCATACAATTTCATGTGTCAAGTTAATTGATTGATTGGTTATATTAGTGAGTAACATTGTTAAGTCTATTCATAAAAACAGCTGCCCATTTCCTCGCTCATAATAATTTAGCGTTAGTGTGTGTTGTCCTGCTGTATGAAAGCAGGGTAACACGCCGGTAATGCAAAGCTCGCCACTGATACATGACCAGAACAAATACAATAAATGGTACGCCATCTGACAATGAGTTACAGCAGCGAGGCACCATCAGCTGCTTCTGATCCAGTCCATTTTGGAAAGACAAAGCTCAGCTAAAGCATAGCATTAAGCTCTCCCTCAAGCCGGATAATGGAGGCAGGTGGGCATGGAGGTCCACTCAGCTGATCCACTCCCCGACAACAAACCACAACACACCATAAAGCAGCATTCTAAACACAGTGGTTGTTGTTTCACAGAATCACAAATTGGACTTTAAATCGATAGTGGTTTGGACCTTGCAAGTTGTTTTGACCAGAATGTGACTTTGTAAAGTTGCAAATCATTAATTTTTAAAAGGTGACCTGGAGTCAGTGCACTTAGAGTCTGTTTTTTCATCTTGAGTGTGGAAACAGCCCTACGTAACACACACACACATACACACAGACACACACACACCCTTGCTAACATATGGACAGGGAATGCACACAGGAAACTTGTACATGCATGCATAAAACAGGTGACAAACTCTGCCTCCACACACAAAAATCATGTCTGAGAAAATAGAAATGTTGTGCATTGAGTACATTTTATGTTCAACTACTGAAAAAAAAAAAAAAAAAGTGTTCAAATGCTGGCTGTCAGCCCAAAGGGGGGTTGTTGAATTATGGTGAACACAAGAGACCTATGTGTTCAGGAGAAAACAAACAAAACATTTAATATAGCTAGTGGGGGAAAAAATACTCAGAGCCATGGATCCTTGTGTCTTTATATGACAGAGTGGATATGAAGCGCTGCTTGTTTCCCTTTAAACCCCAATGAATAGGAATTTATGTTCATTTTGAAAATCAATTAAACGAAGCTTCTGGACCATGAAAGCTAAAAAGTGCACAGTTTTGAACTTACATCATGTTTTCAAATGCGTTTTGTCTGTCCATGAAGTGAAACAGAGTTGCAGTTCCCGCTAAAATCAATGCTTCATTTAAGCTTTCATTTCTGATACTCGCCACTGTGCTTGAACTGCTCAATGCTGCGATGTTGCAGAGTGCATTTGTAATCAAATCCAACCTGCCTTTATATGCTGTTAGATTTGAAAGAAATAATTCACTTCATGATTTTGTTGAAAGTTGCTGTGTACTTCTATGGCACAAAAGCATCTCTGTGGATATTGGCTTTTCAGTCTGATGGCAACAGTAAATTGAACAAAACGTTACACTGCCTCCTCATTATATTTCCCAGGACCACAGTGCAAAAAGTAAGATATTACATCTAAAAAATTTTAGTATTAAAGCATTACAGTGTATCTGCCAAACGCAATCTTTCAAAGCCTGTGAACCAGAATAGCCACACAGATTTCGAGACAAAATAACCTCCCTTCACATCTGCCATGTTCACAGAGGATTTGCAGCTGAGCACTGCAGAACTGAGATATGCTACACTGTGAGGCTGACAATTGTCGTGATTACTGTTCCTGTTCATCTTATGATAAATTGAAAGGACCCTATCTAGCTCTATTACAAGATAGAAATTCTGAATTGTCCAGGATCTTGGTATATGACCAAATACCTCATTGGGAGCTTGTTAGCATGCTAACATTAGCATTTAGTTCAAAGCACCACTGAGCCTAAGTACAGCCACAGCGGTACTAATAATCTTTTCTCTCCAAGTTGTGTTTGATCAGATTACCTCAAACTAACTGACACTCAGAAAACCTAGGTGTATAGGTTGGTCTCTGGGTTGCTGTGCAATGATTCTGCTGCACAAGGAGCGCTATGCAACAAGCGTAACATTAATATGGCACCAGACAATTATTTGCTATAGTGGAGTATGGTGTCCTCAACCTTGTTCACCCCCATGTTAACAGCGTTCTCTCAAGACCATTGCTATTGTAAACACTGTTCATGCTGTGAGCACCAATACCTGGTTAAGAGTCATGTGCAGGCAATCCCTGCACAGAGTCTAAATGTCTCAGACCGCTCCTTTAATGGGAATAGGGCACATACACAATGCAGGGCATAAGGTGGTGGGGGGAGGTGGGGTTCAATAGGGGCCTGCTACCAGGTTAATGTGGCCATGATATCGAAGCCCCCATCTATAAATTTTAATGTACATTTGGTCTGGGGCTGGTTTGGGCTTGAGTTACTTTGAAACAATAGTGTGCTTTCTTCCTTGCTTCAACATGACAGTGCCCCTGTGAACATCATGCTTTCCCTTCAGTAGATAATTAGAAGACACAATATAATGCTTCATTTTTATGCAGATGATGTACAATTATATTTTTCTTTCAACTCTACGGATTCTTGTCGTTTGGTTATTCTGAAAGACTGCCTTGATGACATTAAGTGTTTGATGTCTTGTTACAAAGATTACAATATTGTAAGCCTAGTTCTATTAGCGCAGGCAGAGCCCTCTACCGCAGAGTAGAACTGGTCCAGCTATGGTCCAGATTTCTGCTTACTTATTACTTCAAGGTCCGCACAGTATAATATATTTAACATTATACTTGTGTTTGGCCATGTTGACAAGCTAGTTTGCTGCCTCTGTGAAGTAGCTGTCCATTAGTCACTCACTCTAAAGCAAGAAATGGCAATTCGAAATAAAAGCTCTGTGCCTTGAATTCACTGCACTTCAAAATTATTATTATTTTTTTTTTTTACAATTTTCATATTTTTGTGAGTCACTTGCAATCCATTCACAATGGACCGCCGACCCACCATTTGGGAACCACTGCTCTACTGGGCTCTATGGGTAATACTCCTCTAATCAGGAAAACAACCCAGAGCATTTTAATTCCCTTACTATGGAATTATGACGGGTTAAGATAGATCTTTCTACAGGGCTGGCACAGCTGCCTTTAACTGTATTTCATTACTGTCTATCATGTCCTTTGTGACTACGTTAAGAAAAGTGCTATCCCAAAAAAGTTAATATATGTTTTCTCTCAGTTGGGTTTGAGACCTGACCTCAACTGCATCCAACACCCTTGTGACGAATCACAACACCAACTGCAAGCCAGATCCCTGCAGCTAGTTTCCAAACTCCTCTGGAGAGATTTATTCATCCCCATGTTTTTAGAATGAGATGCTCGACAACCACATATGGATGTAGTTTTTAGGTGTCCACATAGAGCAGCACATCACTAGATAATTTTCTAAAAACCTTAAACGTGCCACAGGTCCAGGTGGACAGATATCCCACAATCCATAATACACTTGCTAAATTAAAATGGCAGGACGCACATAAAAAAAATCCACAGTACACAAACCATGCAGGGGGAATAATTGGAACTTTTCCAGAAGTTATTGATGGCCACACATCGCAGAGATATTGGACGGGCTGTGGTTATGAATTAATGGAAATATACTAGAAATGTTTACACGTTGTAAATAAAAACATAACCCATTATACTATAGTGCACCTGTAAAACATCATTTGCCTATTGATTTGGATATGAAAAATGATATATCTGTGCGCACTAAAAATCTAATTTTATCACCTACTGAAGTTTTCAACCCCAGAATACATGCAATAAATCACATTTCAACTAGGAGTGGTGCAGCTTGCAGGCAATGTTATCAAACCACACAATGCAGTGCAGTATGAGCATGAATATTGGTTTTAAATATTAAATGTGTGTTTTTTTCATTAGTTAGTTCATTTGGTTGTCCATTTGTTTATTCATGTGTAATTCAAGGCACAGCATTTTCTTTTCATTAAGATAAATTTAGACTCTGCAAAGCAGCAGCTCTGTGCCGTGTGCTCCAAGTACAACTTGTTGAAAGTCATTATCTGCCGTATTTACATATAATCCAGCTCCTGTTTGAAGTATTTTTATTTGTTGGAGAACATGAGTTATATTTAGGAGTGTTTGTCAGGTCCTGCTGCATTTCTGCACAGTTAGCCATCTCTGTTAGAGTAGTCTGTCAGGGGTTGGAGCAGCCAGTGACCTTTCAGACAGCCAACACACACAGCAGCCTCCAGTCACCTCTTCAGCTTTAACTTGGCATGTGAAGACTCCGCTGAAGGCTCCCTGACACCCACCAGTTCCAGCACATCTCTCTTTGGATGCACATGACACACAAAATACACACTCATTTGCTACTACACAATAAAACCACACAAAGCTGTTTCAACATCCTGCCAACCTTATGTACGCAGTTACATGTCTCTCAGACGCTAGCACCCTCTTCCTCCTCTCCCTCCCTGCTCCTTTCCCTCTCTATCTCCCCCTTTTTTTCCACGCAGTCACATGCAAACACACTCAGTGGATCAATCTCCTCAGATTAGATTGATGGCCCGCAGGCCTTCTGCTGACTAAGGCGTTGCCAAATATGGTGAGTTGTTGGGAAATTATGCTTAGCTGCCACTCTATCTGGGATGGTGATCCACTTTGTCAATCCTGATCTTTAGCTGCTGTCACCGTAGTACCACCCAGCTTGCCTCTGTGACCTGACGCTGGAGACGGAGCTGATGTCACTAGAGGCGTGATGAATGCATCCCAATGAGTTCAGTCATCGGTTATTTTGATCAATATTACCGACCTCCAAAGAGAAACGTTACATTTCCTAGATTAATTTTAGTTGGAATTAGGTAAAGGAAATAAGGGGTATTGATTAATTGGAAATAAAAAAAGCCGACACTGTCCACTTTCTGGGAGAAACGGTAAAAGGAAAAGAACAGAAAAGCGCCTGTGTGTGGTCGGGGGTTAGTGAAACAAAGGCACACAGAATTTCTCTTTCCTTTCATGCCTGGTCATTTCCATATGTCCCTCTTGCTCTCCTAGCCATCCATCACATTTCACTCTGGGCAAGACAGCTGTCCGGGGTTGAAGCATATTCACAGTTCAGCAGTCCATCAAATTGCACCAAATACAGTAATTCTTCAGTCAAGCTGGAGCAGGGAGTAGAGGGACGGAGGGGTGGAGGGGCGGAGGGGTGAGGGCAAAGGGAGGCAGAGTCGTTTTGGTGAACCTTGCCAACCTTAACCCTTTAAAAACCAGGTGGTTTTATGATATGGTCTGATATATGAGTGGTTACTTTCAAACATTGGAAAAAAAAATATAAGAACTGGCTTAGGCTTGAGTATGGAGTAAAACAAAAGGGTGTATGACTCCATACTACTACAAAATCTAATTAGAGCTTTGATTCTCTTCTCAAACCTGCTTACATCCGACCTGGCCTACAGGACTCAGCCTGGTTTGGGCCGTAATTTCTCAACATTCCCAGGGGTTTAAATCAGGTTGAGTTCTCGGCAATTTCACAGTGTCAGAGCATTCTGTTGCCATAAATTCACTTTTTAACTCTGGGCGCTCTGCTGCTCCATCTTCAGACTACACTCTGCCACTGCAAGAGTGTGGTGCTCTGAATAACCAAACTGTATATTTCAACAGCACCCGAATTTACAAACGGTCAAGTCTGTGCCAGAGTGCACTCTGGTGCTCAGAGTGGATATTTACTAACACACCCCAAACAAATTTCTGTTCCTGCACTGACAAAACTTCAGTTGATTTAAGCTTGTAATAAATGTGTCAATATTTCCTCAAGATAAAAAAAAAAAAACAAAAAAAAAAAACCATTAGGTTTTTAACTGGCTTCAAGCCCAAAACAGCCACAGAGTTTGGGTTTGGACAGAACTATGCAGGTTCATGTAGGGCCGTGCCTTAAAAAGCAAAACTCAAAATCTAATGCCCTGTTTTCTATGAAATCATTGTCGTTGTTGACTCATATCTCAGCTGAGTTCACTATCCTCAATTAATTTTCACTACTCTCCAAAAGAAAGAGAAAACATGCTTTGATGTTATTATAGGAACACGCTTCATCATTTTAATTTTGAAAGAGCTGCTGACAAAACAACTTCAAGACTTATTGTTATTGTAGTTATCTTAATTTGAAATTGTATTCTTTCTTTCAAAAATGTGTTATTTAAAAAGGGAGCATGAACAAAAAAAACTAACTATTTGATTTCTGAAGCACGCATCGACCAATGTATTGTTCCTAATCAGTAGGATAACAATACACGTACATGAGAGAACTTAATAATGCTGGATCAACTGCACAGGTTTGGAAATTCAGATGATGTTTTATTTAAAACAAGAAATATCCACGGTTAGGTGTAAATCTTTGCAACAGGTGAGCGCAGTGGATCAGTAACAGGAGAGGCTGCAATTTTCATTGAGCAGTCTGGAGTGCCTCTGGATGGTGAAGCACATCTAGACTAGTGGATAACAACATCCCACTAACGTCACACACTCAGGTATCATTTGCTGTGAAAGGCCTCTGAAATCTGCCGTTTGGGATTGTTTTATGGCATATACCATCCACTAAGGTATCACTTACTGGCAGTGTTGAGGAAGCTACTTTGAAAGCACAGCTGTGCAAATTCCAATTACTTCATACTGGAAGAATTTGAACTATAGTAAAGCTAATGATCAATGATCAAATTGACAATGTATACTGTGTGATACAAAATTATAACAACATAATACAAAAAAGGCACATGCCAGTAAAAAAAAAAGAAAAAACTCACTTCAGTTTATTGCTGAGTTTAGTGCCCGCTTATTTACAGGCCATACATAAAACCAAAAGCTGAAATACCCCACTATTGATAGGATAGGTGCTATTTAAACATGAATGGCAATCAAAAATACGAAAAAAAGGTTAAGTAACTAATATTTGATACAATTTGATTTATGGGTCAGTGACAAATAAGGGTTGGCAAGATGAGCAATTCAGAAATATCTTCAAAAATTGTTTTCAAAGCATGCATCGGATTTGTTAAAATGTACATTCTGTATTTTTGTTGGTTTTATGTCATTTGAAATGACATTTGCACCATTTTTTATGAAAAGTAAGAACGAATGCTCCTGAAAATGTCAAATGGTGTAACCACAAAAGAATGATAAATATTAAATATTTTATCCACCTACAGTAGATTTAAGTGTTCTTATAAAAAAATCTTTATTTTGAAAAGCATTAAATTGAAATAAGATATTTTTGTTAGTATTTCTATATTTAAATTTTAATGCATTTTGGCAATACTGAGCAGGACATTTCCTAAAAACACCCCTTTTTTTCTAAATAACGCATGACAAATTCTACTCCACATTTATTTTCCTGTATATAATCATATTTTTATGAAAAAATACCAGTTACACCAAATGACACTGGGTTGTGTCAATTGGTGTAACTGGTATTTTTCATAAAAATATGATACACTGCATGACCATGTTCCTTCTACAGTCAAACACCACTGTTTGGTGAAGGAATTGATACTGAAAATCAAATATGACAGTCAACAAGGTTAAGTGAACTTGTTTTTTTCATGTTATTTCAGTTCAGAAAAAAGAACATCTGACAACAGTGAGCTAATTTCTTCTACTTCACAGGGTCGCCAAAATCAGCTCAAAATGAAAGTTCCTTGTAGGGGCTTTAAGGGGGATATAATGGCAGAAATTGACTAAAATATAATGTTTTAATAGTCTATAATCACCTGAAAATAAAACTTGTGGTGTTTTCATAACCTTAAAATGAGCCATGTTGCACTTCCATGTTTCTACAGTAGCCCTGAAGGAACAAACCAAACACTGACTCTGGATTGGTCCATCTATGTTTTTGCATTGTCCAGTGTAGTTAGCAGCCCCCCAGCAATGACAGCATTAGGAAAATACAGATTTTTTTTAACGTGAAACTGCTTTATTCAGAGTTTTTACCAATTTAAATCTCCAGGTCCGTTTGTTTTGGAAAGTAAGCAATTCTGTGGATGATACAGCTCCCAATAAAAACCTCCTGAATGTCTGGATAACAAATAAGGTGAGCGCACATTTGCAGAGGCTGGGCTAACAGCCTGTCTGCAATATGCCGAACAGCTGATGTTTGAGTCCATCATATTTTTAGAAGAATATTAACTGTAAATAATAACGTAGATTAACATGCACATGAGGTAGGTCCCCAGTGCAAATTACACCCCTTGGTACACTATAACCATTAGCTTGCGTGCTTATTTCAGTCAACCAATCAATCAAGTTGTTACTCTATTCCCCAGATATCCATTGTGTCTGAGAAAATGGCACAAGGAGCTCAAACAAGAATGTCACTGCAACAGTCTACAAGGTTGCAGAGGATATGAGCTAACAGACTCTCGAGATCCACAGGGAAATCTGAGTTAAAGGTGCACAGATGATTGACGGAAAGCTCTATTTGTCTACTTTGCTGGTAAAGGTTGGTCCAAGATAGAGCTGCCACATAGGATGGCTTTATGATTTACATGAATTGATTATGAAACCTCTAAGATTTATTTTGCCATCACTTAGTGGTAAAGGACAAATCGGCTGCAAAAAGATGAAGATGATCCAAGATGCAGATCACTCATAAGAGCAAAAGCATTTCAGTTCTTCCAATAAAAGACCACCACTGTTACCTTAAAGACAATGGCCTTATACAGAAACATATTCCAAATGTCACTTTAAAACATGAGGTACAAGCATTTCATTTTCTAACTGTAACTGTGTGAGAGGTTTATTGTGCTGAGCTCTTTTTTCCCCTTTCCCTTTCCATTTGAGAGGTTTATGACTTTTTGGAAAGGCTTGGATTTGAATGAGCCTTTGTTCTCTCTGGGGCATGTTGATTCTTCACTTGAGAGTGCCTTGTTAACCCACTAAGCGGGCACACAAGTGCACTTTATTTAATGCATGAAGGTGGCACCTAGCCAGCTGCTGCACATTTTTTATAAAATGGCAGGCTTCACTCAAATCCCCACTATTAAATGCTGCCAGCTTCCATTCCCGCACTTACTCATTATGCTGTGATCAACCTGTGGGGATCTTCTTCACACTGGCTTGTCCCTCTTTCAGCTCCAAAGACAGGTTTAAGCATCCTTGTGAATGCCAATTAAAAGCAGATTATATGATGGATGAAAACACCTAATTAACGGACAGTCAGTCCCTGGCCTGGTCGTCAAAATATGGCACTTGGTTGGTGGAGTACCCTTTAGCATCCAGTGCACACCCATCTGTGTTATTATTATTTATTCAGAGCTACAGACACAGTAGGACATGGTGTACATGTTGGTCTGGTCACCCATGTAGGTTCTTTGAAAACAAATTGTTCCCAGGTGAGGGGCCGGATGATTCATAGACCCCTGCAAAGCTTGAGCAGAAGAGGCTGACCACACAAGAACTCCCTCATGGAGCTCACAGGTGAGCACCTGGTATTGGGGTCTTTACTCATTTGCATTGTCAGGCTCCGGTCAAAGAAACAACATAAAGCCACAAACATGTGGGCCCACCACCTGCAAGGGTAGTTGCAGACTCACAAGTCAGTCTTTAGACGCTTTGCTCAACGAAAGACTGATGTCTTTCTCCCTGAATCTGTGTTTAGATGGGCGGATACAATTTCAGAGTTTAAAAAAACTCCCTACGTTGCAGAACCAATAGTAAATCCGCAGGGCGGTCCTTCAGTGGCTCGCTGAACTCTTGTGCTTGTAAACATAGTCCGACTGCTTTAAAAGTTTTAAACAAAGTTGCTGTAAGTCCTTCATTTCCATCTTGTGGACTGAGCACACGTTTGATAAAACAGAGTTAAATCTCTCAGCATCCATATTCAAGCTCTCTGTGTGTTTGTTGCCTTGTGGACGAGAAAAGGGGGAGCGCACATTTCCGGGAGGGCGTGTCCTTTTAAAAAATGCAAGAGGCGTTGCTTTGTTGCCTGCTGTTTTGTCCGGTGTGTTAAACACAACAAGGAGCGTCCCCAGACTATCAGAAGGCGGAGATCTCTGATTGTCTGGTGGCGAGGGTAGTTGTGCAGCCTGGTGCATAGAAAATGACTATTGTAATTGTGAAATGTTGTGGAACTTTTCTGGTCGGGATGGAGGAAGACAAACTTTAGCTACCTGGAGACTGCCTCTTTTTTTTTTGACGGTTTTCCATGGTGAGAGGCGAAGAGAAAAGCATTGACTGCCACACTTTGCGAAGCCAGGAAAGATATACCTCTCTGTTTGGCAGAGGTCACTGAGGTAGTTAAAAAGCTTTAGATGCTAGTGGAGGAGATTTGCCCTGACAAGACTCTATACATGGTTGGGTAGTCTTAGCTGACAGGCTGTCTGATGTTGCATAGAGATCAGGCCCAGTAACTATGGACTGATAAGCTGCCAGACAAGACCGGTTTCCTGTTTTTAAAAGGGGACCAGAGAGTCTGCTGCAATTATCAAGATTTTGCTCGTCATAGGTTTCCTGGGAGACTGTGGGCTATATTCATATAAAGCAGACACCCACAGAGTGTCAAACCTTGGATTACGGTTGAGCATTGCAAACTCTGACCTTGTTGTGGAACAGTAAATCAGATCTTCACGATTACAGTAATGCTGGAGAGGGCATGAGTGTTTGCCTGTCCAGTCTGGATGTACTTTATAAATTAGCCTCCTTTAAGAAGGAATGAGTTGTGGTTTGTATATCTTATCTGGATGTGTCTCTGTGGAGAAGTCCAACCGAGAGATGACCCCTGGGTAGACCCACAGCACATTGGAAGGATTACATATCCTATCTGACCGGGGAATGTCTTGAGATCCCCTGGAGGGCATTCCTGGGGAGACGGATGTCTGAGCTGCTTTGCTTTGCCTGCAGCTGCAACACAGACCCAAATATGTTGTGGAAAATAGATGGACAGATTACTGCTTCCCTATTTTCCCTTCCCTACATACACTTACAACACTATACTTACAACGTCAAATTGAGGAACTGTTCGGACAAAAAGTATTTGAAAAAATTGTGGGCGAACTGAGAGAAAGACATTAATGAATTTCAATCACTTTCACTCAACAGAATCTACACTAGAAGGTAAGTGACATCAAATGTGGACAAAAAGCATTTCACAGAAAAACCATCCAATCATTGTTTCAGTACCAGAAAGGCGAGGTGTTGCATTTCTTATTGAGAAATGAGATGCTGCTTGTCATGCAAAGAAACAAACAAGAGACAGAAGTCTGGACAATGAATACAGATTACATCTGAAATATTAGCACAGTTAATTAACTCCAAATCATGGTTGGGTAAACAGTGTAGCAGTTTTGGAATATCAGCCCCTGGCTTTGAATGAATGTGTCAAACTGACAGTAATTTCCTACCATTTCAAATTTAATGGAAATATTTGAAACCGGCACCGGCAATGACTAGAATTTGAAGTTGTTTTTATAGAAAGAAGATCGAGCTGGGAAATGAAACGCCAATACAAACACCGTGACACCACCTGAGACTCAGAACTTCCAGTCAGATGTTAAAGTTTGCAAAGTTAACCTACTTTTCCCCCAGTAGTTTACTCGACTTGCATACTTTCAGAATTGAAAACCTCAATGAACAGCATTTAAACATATATGAAAGAGAGGGAGGAAAACAGTCATTAAACTCTCTGGATTCTGAGAGCTGGCGAGTCATTCCCTGTAATGTTTTATTAATGCTGCTTCTTTGCCTGAGGGGTAAATGTTTCTTTTCCAGTGCCACACATCCACTTTAAGAAATCAATCATTCTGCTCACTAATGGCAGATCATCTACACTGGCAGGCTAGCAACATCTTTTCAAAGCCCCTATCCCTGAGCTTTTGCACTCTGATCAGAAACTGCAGATTAAAAGAGAATAGCACTGACGGGCCGGGCTGAGGGAGGATGAGGAACACAGAAGTGCGTGACTACAATAAGGTTGTCCGTCTTTCTATCGAGCGACTAGCAGTTCCGTGAAGGATATGTCAGCAATAATCACCAGATCTTGTCAAATTAATGTCTGAATTATCCGCACAGTTTCAAGAGACTTAATCTGAATTACGCTGGTATCCATTGCATCTGATGAAAATGGTATAGGGATATTATTACATCAGCTTAGCCCAGGGACTTGCTCAAACATTCTGAGGGGCTGTTGCTTTTACTTCATTACCGGGCTCTCCAACCCTCTCTGAACTGGAGCTTTTGGGGTCAGCCCCCAAAGAATAGTACTTTCTTTAACATTATGTTAACAATGAAACTTCACAGTACTTTGCAGTACTATTTATCATTGACTGAAATATTCTTTTTTAGTTATTATTACTTCCAACTTAAAAAACAAAAACGCTTCTGCAGAAATAGGCCTGCTTCCCACTAAATTAATTATGTATTAAATGGTTGCTTGACATTTCTTTCATAACAATTCACCTACTGAGTCCAGCTCTGCAAAATCCCTTAGCTGCCCCTCTGAGCTCTTTCTCTCTGTGCTGTCCCTCTCTTGCACATAGCCAGCTGCCTTTACATTAGACATCTAGCGAGCCAGCTAAGACTGGTTATTGTGATAGCATAAGGCAGTAATGCGCAGACAACTTGAGCATGTACTTGTGCACGCCCCTGGTTTAGCTTATAGGGCAGAGTCCACTAAAGAGACCAAAAAGGGTTTTTTTGTGTGTGTGTGTCTGTGAAGTAGTGCTTTTAAAATATGACTCACTGATTGACATGTAGGAAAAAAACTACCTTGAATGCCTGAAAACTACAACACACAAACTCTATGAACTATTTTTTTTTAATCAGGGCAACAAAAGTGGTTCTGCCAAATGAAAGGGCTGACGACCATCATCTACAGCAGAGGTTCCCCTTTTGTGAATCATCGCTTCCCTCGCTGGCTTCTCCACCTCACTACCTCGCTCTACCCACTCCTGACTCATTGGAGAGGTTCATGGATGGGATGCGAGGGTGGAGGAATCCACATGGCTCAATTCTGCCAAATGAGATTCTTACTCAGACAAGTGACATCAGTTCCTTTGACTTGTTGCGGAGCTGTGGCACCTGTTACTGAGCTCCTGAAGATTGAACTTTCCATTTTGTAGTCACTGAGATGGTTATTTATGTAGCCTGTGAAAATGTGGGTAGGTCTCTGTGAGACAGGATGCTCAGTTATGAACAATTATAACTACAGTCTTTTTTCCATTCTGTTCTTTGCCTTCCATTGACAAAAAATAACACAAATTGGCTTGACTGTTTGATGTGCAAGGTGCCATAGATTTATTCTTGCCTCACAACTACTGATTAAGGACCGTGAATAATGTTCCATCAAATCATTATGAGTAATACAATGATGAATGAAAATATTGTTTGGAACTAAATTTCACACACGTAAATGGATGTAACGCACCACACCAGCTGCTAGTAATTCATAATGGACCTATTTCTCAATTTAAAGTTCCAATTAAACATCTAGCAGTGTGCCGTTTGAGTCATCATATTTATGTTTCCTGTAAAAACAGGAAGCTAAGGAGGGGCTAGTCATGGATATTGACACACACAGCCCTCACACCAAATTTCAGATTGACAGTCGCGACTAGCTTGATGTAGGAAAGAGCTCTGAGGACAGTCTGCTCTCTGTTGTCAAGGGCTTCTTGCAACCACCATCCCCTGTTCCTTCATGTGTGTGTGTATTAAATAATACAATTATTCATTCAGTTGTAAATCCCTGAGCTGGCCTATATTGGTTCTGAGTGAGGGGAGTCATAAAACCAAAGTGAGTGTGACACTATGACGGTTGGCTGATGGCTTATCAATTCGTCATAAAATGTTAACCAAAACAAGTATGAAAATTTGCATTTAAAGTAACAGTGTGTAAGATTTAGTGGCATCTAGCAGTGAGGATTGCAAATTGCAACAAGCTGAAACTTCTCCCAGTTAGAAGTCCTTTAAGGCCAAAGCACAATATGCGTCAAGTAATGCGCCTCTGATATTTTCAAGGCACAACCCCACACTGGCGGCGCTCCTGGACACGCCACCCCACAATACTTCATGCCACTGTCTTATTTCCAGTCTCACTGCCCCTAGAATTAAATGCAATTTTCCCCACTTGTCCTCTGCTTGTACATACTATCTCCCGTAGCAGCTCTTTTTCTCTGCTCCTATAGCAGCTTGACTCCTGTGCTCCCCATGGATGTATAAAGAAAACTCTGTTGCTGTTGCTGTGTCTCGTGTATGATGAAGAATGATGAGGAGAGACCCATTATTAAGGTCAAGAAATATCCCTGGCTAAATGACCCACAGTCCCGTCATTATAAAGAAAATGGCCAAAAATATGTTGCCCGGCGAGTCATAGTTCTGGAGATCAGCTCTTCAGGTGACAAATTAAGTTTAGTTAGACACAGCGCTGTTAGACCTGAGACAGACCTGGTGATTTAAACCGTAAAAAAGACAATGAATAAAGCAGTTTTACATTAAAGAATATATTCTTTTTGGACATTTGTCCAGTGGCTGATGCCAAAATGTAGAAATATGAATGGCCCTGTGTAGAGCCAGTGTTTGGTTTGTCGATTCTGGGCTACTGTAGAAACATGGCCATCTCTGTGGCTGAGAAACTGCTCCCTATGTATATAAAAACAGCGTATTTTTCGTTAACAAAAACTCAACGATTCTTACTTTCAGGTGATTATACACTAAGGAATTCTTACCCATTGTATTATATTCCATTTATGCCAATATATCACCCTAAATCCTTCACACTGGACCTGTAAGCAATTTTTTTTTGCTGGGAAAAGTTTCCCCCTGTGGTATTTTAGTGACAGCTACAGAAGTCTTCCCCCCTGACATCTCACCCTCTCTGTGGGCTGGGAACCACGAGCAAAACTCACTATTCTAGTGACAAAAACATGATCCCCCACCAGATTCTAAACCATAAACATGTCCCCATTGTGTTACATGCCCCCATTTTGTTTGTTAGGCATGAACAAGCCAGAGGTACTGCCACTGGGAGATGCATAACAGGTCTTTGAGGGGTGAATATCTGCCCTTGCACTGCCCATGCACTCTGGCTTACAGCTTAGGGGACTATGGCATACATGCAGGCACGGGCACAGAGGCACAACTAACAGCAGGAACTCTCACAGGAAGACTGAGATTTACTGTCAGCAGCCAATACACTGGGTGTGAGGAAGATTCACGACAAAAAAATGCCAAATACATGTTCAAGACAGGAATATTTAGCTCTGCAGGAGCATTGTAAGGAGCATTTCAGGGCATGGAGTATCTGTAGGATAGGGTTGCTTTGAAAACAAGCTGGTTCAGTACCAATTTTTATATCACATTTTAATGTAGACTTAAGTAAACCATATATCCATCTGTTTTCCTAAACCATTATACTTTACATAGTTTCATGAAAAAGAAAAAATAAACCTCTTGGCATCATTAAAGTAAAATGAAACTGAAACTTCTTATCAGCACCAATGTGTGAGTTCTACCATAAAACACAGCTTTTCTCTGTGTTATTATCTGCTTTATTGGCTGGATAAACTCCATCTATTTTTAGACTTTCAGTTCCTGTTGAAATCCCACAGCCCTCCTGCTGATATGTTTTTTTTCTTTTCTGCAATTTAAAAAACTCTTTCTGATATTCTAGTACATACAAGTGTGCAGGCACCATGGCAACAGAAAAACATTCTTGGTCATTTGCTTGCATTATGAAATCTTGCCCTGAAACCGGCTCTGTACTACAGTATATTCAGGCAAAACCTGTCTGGCAGATTTCCCTGGCTGGGTTCATGCACCAAACAACAGTGCAGAACATGCAGAATAGCCACAGAGCTAACCTTGACCGTAGCTGCCACTGTGGGCGGCTGATGGAGGAGCGCGGGAGTGGAAGAGGAAGAGGTCATGAACTGCCCCTCCGGTACTAAATGGATAATTCAACTCTATTCCACTAAAACACCTACTGGAGCCAGGAGGCAGTAGAGTTTGTACAATACCTCATGCCATCAACAACATAACAAGCTCCATCACCTCTTGGAATAAAGGAATGAAATGGTGAGCACATAAACACCTCCTACCCCCACTTTCTTTTCTATTACTTATTTCTACCGTTCCCTGCCTGTAGCTCGATACAATCCATCATCTTCAGCTGTGGCTGAGTCTCCTCAGGTTCCGTGAGTGCTTTGTGCACCATATGGTTTCCCTAACAAAATATTTCTCCTCTCTGAATCCAACTTGCTCTGCTCCTGTTCTTTTGACCTCTTGTTATTAATAGACAAGATAGAGAGCAAACCACTTAGGGAAATGCTCGCTTTGTTGCCACACGTATAAAAAAAATAAATAAATAAAAAAAAGATGGATGAACAGAGAATAATAGAATCCTTTGTATCTGCCCTTGCCTCCTACTGCGTTTTCATTTAGTTTTCACATTACCTTCAAATTACACTTTGCCACACAAATATTTTGTGTTCTGTGGCTTTGGTTTTTGTGCTCCAATTGCATGCAACTAATACTGATGGTTTGGCAATTATAGATTTGCATGTACTTGAAGTTGCTCTCAAAGAGAAATAAATAAGCCAAAATGTAAAAGTAATACTCCAGACAGACGCTCTCCATCCAGTCAAGGAAAGAAGAAAGAAGCAGTTATTTGTGCATTATTAACAGAAGTGTTCTCTTGGAAGATACATTGTTTATTAACTCGTAACCGAGCAGATTTAGTGTGTATGGGCTCTTTTTGTAGTTGAGAGCAGAACAGCATTTCAGCATATTGACGTGAACTTCACCAGTGCAAGGCAATAAAGCAACAAGTTATAACTGCATTTTTCAACAACGGGTAACATAAGGAATTACAATTCAAAATTCAGTTATTAGCAAGAAGCAAGAAGGTTCTGGGTTCAAACCAACCAACAAGGATGGGTTCTTCTGTGTGGTAATCCTCCCACAGTACAAAGACATGCAGATTAAGTTATCTGGTGGCTTAAATTGCACATATAATGTGTATGCGGGCTATTTCCGTTATTGTCCGTACACTGATGAAAAGTAATATTCAACGTATTAAGGGTGCTATCACATCACCGATGCACTGACGGGAGTAAAGTATATAGTATAAAATGTAAGAGCGTTTGGGACAAACAAACACAGGACTTTCCCCCAGGAGACCAGTGTTCGTGTCCCACTTGGTGTTAAACCAAGTGACCTTTAAGCTAAGTATGTAAGGTTACGTTAAATACGCAAAGTGACGATGCCATTAGTGGGGCGCATATTCATTAGATGTCCAGTGTGCACCCCACCTCTCGCCCAATGTCAGCTGGTATGAACCTAGTCCCAATAAAGCATAGACAGTTTAAGACAATTGATGGATCCAACTCAGTTATAACCTAACTGCTACGACCCCAAACACTGCATTTTGTGGGGGTTGCCTTGCACTGGCTTACCAGTAGTTATATATAAGGTTGATATCACTTTTATGTCCATGCCCAGTAGTATTCCATTCAATAACTCCATAGTTATCTTACTTACATATTTTGATGTGTTAGCTGGTGATTTAGCCACTGGTAAACCAAACATTCAGGAGTGTGGGTTGGAGGTGCTTCACTGTCAGGACTGGATTTGTGGAGAGATATGTGCAGTCACTGAGGCTGAGCCATTGGTTCATTGGCTGCCTGCTAGTAACATTACAAGTTTAATGTATTTGCTCGATACAGGTGTGACAGCTTTAGAGTTGAAGCAACAACAATGTACATTTTTATAATTCGATAATGTGAAAGGCATCAGTCGTAGTGAACCTACAGAGAATTATCGCCTAATCTGCAGTTCCGCTTAGCTTTACAGAGCTCTATAGTGATTCTAAGCTCATTGTTTGGCTGTCTGGCCCACAGTTTGTTGCTATTTTGGGTCACTCTACATCTCTCAAGGCATCCTTTTCGGCTGCACCAGACAGCCGTTTTCACTGAAAAAGCTTTTAAAATCCACTGCAGACAACCTGCTCAGCACCAAACACAAGACAGACACCGTGACCAACCGGTCAACTTGTTCTTATACAATGGTTCATATGATATCCTACAAATGACAGTACAATCTTAATGTGAAGTTACAGAGGTTTGGTTTAAACAAGTAAAGTTTCTGTGGTTAGTTTTAAGAAAAGAAACATGGTGACGATGTACACTCCTGTTTTTATGACCATTCCAATACCTCAATCTCCCCGTCTATGAGACTGCTTCAAATGAATGATACTGATATGGTGGATATGTAAGAATATGCGACTTTTGGCTAAAAAAATTACAAAAAAAAAATCCTTCATTGCAGGTTTAAGGATGTCTTTATAGTAACCAGGCAGACATATAGAAAAAAATGTCACAATTTAAATAACTAATCAATTGAATTTAAACAGAAATGCCACTTTTAATATTTTTTACATATAAAGATTAATGAAAAACATCATTCACACAGTTAAGTCTGTGCAAAAAACTTTATAGTAAGTAAGCATAATGTAAGCTGAATGCAGAACACCTGTGTTCAGTCAGATAACTTGTGTCTAAGTGGGAGACACTTAGACACTTTCCACACATCAGTGGAAATGTAGTCCTGAGTATAGTAGACGACATGTAAAAGAGAGTCTATAGAGACGGTCAAGATACACGAATCACACTGAATATACAAAATGTACAATGTACACTGCAAGATAGAATATGCAACAATAGAGATAAATGCAATGTTAACATCAGGCCACAGCCGTCATAAAACACAGAGCATATGGAATCTATTATGGTAAATTCACAACAAAACACTCATGTCAAAACCCTCATTAAGACCCAGTGTTTGCAGTGTTTCTAGGGAATGGATCCAAAACAGCTTTCTCTGCATTAACTTCCTGTCAACATCACCCTCTCTATGAAGAGGAATCTGCTCTATGCCCTGGAACCTAAGGAAGAAATGGGGTGTGAGTGGTTATTAAAGTGACAAGCTCTGAGACAGTTCATATCTTCATGTTTTATGGAACTTTTGTGTTTACTAAGTTTTTGCTTAAGAGAGCGGGTAGTTTTGCCAATACAGATTTTATCACATGGGCAATTCAACAGGTAGACAGCCTTTTTTGTAATGCATGTGATAACTCCCCTTACTAGAATTTCCCATTCCTAGGATGACTTAAGTTATTAGATATCCAAGTAGTATGCAAATACTAGCCAGTGGGACACACATGTGCTCTAAAATGCACGTGCGGATGAGCCAGCTTGCCATGACCACAAAAAAACTCATTACAACTCACACAGCATGGTCAGTGACCCTCAGTGTCAGACACAGACACACAAAGACACCCTTTAGCTGTGGTATGGGGCACATTAGATGGCAGCATGTTTTGTCACTGCAGTTAACTATCGTTGTGTAAAGAGCAAGAAAATCTTCATAGGGCAGGTGGAAGGGCAGGTAAATGGGTCAAACTAACTTCAGACTTTCACCTGGGAGCCCGCTGTTTGTGTCCCATGTTATGTGATGTGTGTCAAAAAAATATTACATTAATACCAAATATACTTTGTTTTTTTCTGAACATAACCACATACACTGTGGCCTTAATCCAAGGATGGAAACAAAGGGGTTTTGTTTTTCTTTTTCAGCTACTTTCTACTTTTATTTTGAAAATACTGTATGCATCGTACAATCAGGAAAATACATTTCCTGTGAAAACGTACATTTACTTTGAAATGAGGCGATGTTTGTTATGAGCATAAATTGACACACCATCCCTAAACGTCCAAAACTGACGCGGGAGGGGTACCTACCGTACCACGTCTTGTTTTGACTTGTAAAGGCACTGGCCAAGCGTCAGTATTTGAAACTGATTAATGTTTTTCTTTTTTGACAATTTTTCAAAAAGTCAGATCTAGGCTTAGATAAAGCAACATGTTAAGCTTAATCTAAACACTGAGTTGAAACCCCAGCTTTCTCAACTTTCTCTATGGCGGGTAGGGATGGGTACCAAACCCCAGGTATTGAATGAGCCCTGGGGCTCCATTCTTCAAGACCGCAGTATTGATGAGCTCCGACCTTAACGGTTCTGCTATCGGTACTGAAGCAGATTTACAAGATAAATGTTATCTTGCACATTTATCTCACCAACTCTGTCAATTATCCTCATTGTATCATAATTTTGTGTGTTGCTTTACATTACAAGAGTTGATGCAGACACAATGCATTGTCACGAGTGTGACAAATGTTTTGCGTGTAAGGGCGGCAACACTAGTAATTTGTAAAAACACCTTGCGAAACTGCATTATTATTCAGACAGAAAAATGTGCAGTGTTTGACTGCCTTAGCACAGCTGGTTCATCTACGTCCAGTCCAGGTTTGAAACATTATGCTAGCAGCCAACACGTGCAGTTAATAACCATTAGCTATTTTGCAACCCTATTTACTAAATAGGGTTTCAGATTTGGGATTTTATTTGTGTATTTTTCAGATACTTCTAAATACATGAATATAACCATAATTATAGCCTGGGCTGGGTGCGTGGGATTTCCCCCCTTCTGGTCTATATATCCATAGTGATTAATGTTACATCACCATATAAAATACCTAGAATATCTAACATACCTAGAATACCTAATATTTTTACTTGTAGGCTAGCTTTGTTTATATATGCTATAGTGACAACACTATTATTTTATGTATTTTACATTTCAAGTTGTAAAAAGTAAAATGTTTTGTTAAAAAATTATTTTGTTGCATAATGAGAATTGAGAAAATAAAGCAATTTATGTTCTTAATTAGTTTTTTTCTCGTAGTAGTAGTAGACCATTAAAATCATAACGATACCCATCCCTAATGGCGGGGCAGCTATGGCTCAGAAGATAAAGCAGGATGTCCACCAATAGGAAGATTATTGGTTCGGTCCCTGGCGCCTCCAGTCTGCATGTTGAAGTTTCCCTGAGCAAGATACTGAAACCTAAAATTGCCCCCAATGGCTGTTCCATTGGTGTGGGTGGCATGATGTATGGTGGCCTCGACCACCAGTGTGAGAATGTGTGTGTGAATTGGTGAATGTGACTCATGGTGTAAAAAGCGCTTTGAGTGGTCGGAAGACTAGAAAGGTGCTATACAAAGGCAGGTCCATTTACCATTTATGAAGATTTTATCACAACGGCAGAGACGTCTCAATCTGTAAAACTGTCTTTTAGATGAGCCATATTTTAGAGCTCCAGGGTGGGTACTGCTGGCTAGAAGAACAATTTTGCAGTGAGTTCCTTTATTTTACCGTGTGGTAGTAAGGCTCCCATTACTTAGTTTAATCCATATATCAAGAAAACGACAGTCGTTGCAGTGCGTTTGTTAAACTCGCACATTTAATATGTACTTCCTCTATACATACACATATAGTAGGCATATGGACTATAAAATGATTTTTCTAAAGCTTCATCTGAAGGTCGTTCGTCACTGTGTATCAGAAAAGATGAAGGCTTCAGACCAAAGCACAGTTAGCGAAAACCACCCTGGGGTGCTTCTGAGCAGATGCATTGTTGAATATACTGCTCATCACATATTCCTACCTCAGGATGTACAAGGATTAGTCACACTACCATTTATCTGCAATTGTTGTGTTCTCCCATCCTGTTTTAATGGAAGGATTATTTTGTACTTTGAGCTGACTCTATTTGTTTTCTCTGACAATATGTGATCATCCCTGGCTTGCTGAGAGACCTATTATGATATAATGATGGGCTGCACTTCTCTGCACAACTTGTGTACTGCACTGTGACAAAACCTTGATAACCACTCAACATTTCTCAGGTGCTGGTATAATCAAAAGTGACACAGACTGCAGCAGCCGCAATCAATATTCCAGGTTTCTACAGCATCTATACTCGATATCTCTCACACTACCTAAATGCCACCGATTCTCCAAACTGAACACACAGCAAGTAAAATGTGCAATAAAAGCAGACCGAAGCGCAAAGGCAGCCAGACGATGGAACTGCCAAAACATTAATTTAGGAAAATCATTAAGCCACCTTCAAAGACCTTATCGAGGCAACTTGTCTTTCTGCTGCCTCAAAGGAGTAAACATATCCTCGCTGCAGTGAAACAGTTTTGTTAAGACTCACTTTTGTTATAAAGTCAAATGAAGGATAAAGAAACAATCCGTCTCATGTAGCTCATTAGAGGAGAGATGAGCCGGGCGCTCCCAGCAGAGCAAGACCCATCAGCTGTCAAACACCTGCTTTCCATGTCTAGGAGACAGGCAGACAGAAAGCCTCACAAAGCTGAGTGCAAACAGTCGGTGCGACTGTAAAACATCCAAAACAACATCAAGAGGAATATTCCCCATCATTACGACTAGCACCTATTCCACAAATACACGACAATATGATAGCAGCTCCGAGCCTTTGTTGAGATTCAAAGCACCTCCTCCGCCTTAACAGAGACAAACACCTGATGAAGGCTCCATTTTCATACAGTAAAAGGCTAAATTAGTGGCAAGGATTCCCTGCCATAACTCTCTCTGACTCGAATCTCTTCTGTTGAGAGCAACACAGATTTGAGCTCCTATGTAGTCTATTTCTCCTTTGTTAACCTCAGAAAAGGTGAGGCATGGTGAGGAATTCATTAACCCTACATACTCCATGCTGGGGGCGTAAAAATTAATTGTCCATCAAGCTGACACCTGCCCTGGAGAGCTTTAAGGGATATCCGATCCCTTGGTTTTTTTTGACCAAAACTTTCATTTCAACACCAGAGTAGCTGACATAAAGACAAAGGCTTACAGCACATATTTTGAATGATAGCACTCAATTAAATGGGCGTCATAGATATGGGAACAAAAGGTCCTGCTACACCTGGTTCATTTCATCCCCACTCTTGTTAGGTTTAAATGTAAAGACTACATGGTTAGGTTTGGATTAAAATAAGATGAGATGTAATGAGATGTATGTCACATGAACCGAAGTTGCATAGTCACATAATTGAAATAAGTTAATGTTGACTTCTGGTCTTGCATGGGGACAAGAACCCCAGTCTCAAGGGTGAAAGTTCTGTATTTGACCTATTCACCAACATGGCCACCCTCCTCCCTAGATGGACTTTCTCTGTCTTTATACTAACGTTATGTCAGCTGTCTTCCTCCATCACCAAATAACAATAAACACTGCCATTTGATATGCTCATTACAGCATTCTGAATATACTAGTTGGTGTAGCAGGACCCTTCTAAGGCACATCTATGACACTAATGACCACAAATAACGCCTATTTAAACAAGGTATAACATTTGAAGCAGGTGATTACAGGCTCTCATGAAATTTGGACTTTTCCATCCTGTAATTTGTTCACAAATATCTGATGACTTTTGCTTGCTGATGTGACTGAGGTAATAATTCGTTCAGAAGAATTTAGTTCTACCATTGTTGTTACCGGTCTGTAATAGTGACTATCTTTACATGCACAAAATATTCTAGTTTTTGCCCAGATGCCCAGAAGTCCTTCCGAGCTGTTTACATGGCTAGTGAAAATAAATATTTCACTAATTTTCCCGTTTACATGCAGCCATACAAACTCCGATCTCTCCGATCCGACCCGCATCAAATTCAGAATGCTGTCATAAAAATAATGAAACACCAGTGTGTACATGTAAATGTAGCCAGTGACTGATTTTATTACATACAAAGACAAAGCATTTTTACATTTTAGATGGTAAATTTTTATCAAAAATAGCATCTGGATTGATAACTGCTTTGATTTCTCAAGTCTGTGTGGCTTAAGATTCAGCACAAATGGGACTCTATCATATACTGTACACTTCCACTCCTTTTTAATGCTTACAGCTCAAATGCCACTTCAAACCCTTTCAGGTCTCGTGTTTTTACCTAAAAAATTCTACTGTTTATATACTCTTAACTTCTTTCAGTATTTAGACTTCTGCTAACACTTCAACTGACATCATCTCACCAGACCTTCACTTCAACTGACACTTCCGTTAAATCCATCACCTATACTTTAACATTTCAACTCCTTTCAGTGTTTTTACTCAGACTGATCTCCATCTTCTGTTAGCATTTTCAACCGACACTTCTACTTCCTTTTGCATTTACACTTTGGGATGGATGGATGGATGGATGGATACAGTAGATAGATAGATAGATAGATCAGAACTGAAGCTTCATCTTCTTTATTCTTCTTTAATTAAAATATACTGTTAAAAACTGTCTAAGCATTTCAACTGTCTCTGATGTTTCAACTGCAAAACTTCAGCGGCAAACTTGTGTTCATCTTCTTCAGAAAATCCAGCCATTTCTAGTTTAATATTTAAATTCAATTTCAGCATTGATGCAACCCAGAAAAATTGGCTGCTTTCACCAGAAAGAAAAGCAAAGCACTTTGACTTCAAAACATTTTTATATGGCAGATGGTATTCAATAAGGCATTCGGAATGATAGCCATTAGGAAGTCTGTGTCTGTGTCTTAGATACAACACAAATGGGCAGAGCCTTTGTGATGTATAGCCTAAATTCATCCACCCTCTAACTCTTGGAAAATAATTGTGAATATGTTCTACAGTTACATTTTTTTTTATTAATAACACCAAGAAAAACCTGAAATCCACCATTTTCCGACAGTGAGAAAATGCAGGCAGTTCAATTACTCTGTATTACACCTTACTTCTGGCTAAATTCATCCCTTAAATCACACACGGCTTCGCTTAAGAGGAAAGCTCATTTTGTCACAGAAGTAAATGATCTTCTCGCTTCCCTGGTTTTCCCTTGTTTCACCAAGCAAAAGACTCACTCTTAATCTCTTCATAAAATGAGACTATAAACAATGAGAAATTCACCAGACATCTCCTATTCCATTCCACTGGAAAAGGTTGAACTTAGCCTTGGGCAAAGCTGTTAGTGCTTCATGCTCCAGCAATCTGGCAACTACTTCTGTTGGGGAACCTTCGTGCGAGGGTGAGAGAGGTTGTGTATCTTGCCAGGCGGCATGATGTGTTTTCTTTCTGTGTTTCTTTTCTTTCTTTCTTTTGTTTTGAAAATCAATTGCTAGTTTTGTGGTGTACAGAGGAGGAAAAAAGGGGAATGAGGTTGTTTTAGTCGTGGCACGGACACGTCTGAGACAACTCTCTCTTTGTGACCGATGCCGAGCGCAAGCAGTGCAAAATCGAATTCAGCTCGAACGTGGGAATGACGAGGAAAGGAAATCCATGCGTGTTCACGTCATGAACAAGATGACTTATATATCTTGGGCATTCTCGTTGTGTAATTTCAAAAATCTATAAAAGGCTATTTACCCATGTTAACCTTGTTCGGCTCGGTGTGATAAGGCTGTCCCTTTTCTTTTTTGGAAAATATTTAAAAAAAAAAAAAAGGGGTCAATGGACTGAATTCTCCACTCATTCTGAAGTTCTGGCACTTCACTCTTTATGCAGCCATCTTTCCTCCTCTCCTCTCTCATCAAGCCTCCTGCAGAGGATCTCTCTGCTCATTAACCTTTGTGCTACAGCACACCCCAGGGCTCCGTTTTTTGGGTGCATTTGCTTCTTTTATGTTACCCAGGGTCTCCGTGCTGGGCCATTTCACTGCTTGACCAGATGCCTCCTATCACTCCTCCTGAACCTCTTTAGCACACTCCTGCATTCCCTTCTCTGCCTCTCTGTCCTCTGATAAAAAAGTCTTCTATCACGCTGGTTGCAGAGTCCTCCTGTTCTCCTCTGCAAACCACCAGAGGGTATCCTCTAACTCTGCACTGTCCTAGCACATTAAATCAAATATATGTCCTCTTTGAGCAGGCTCTGCATTATGCCCTGCTTTGCTACTTTCAAAGAGGGAATCTCATAGAAATTCTCTGAATGTCACATGCCAAGTTTTTCCACCAAAATAACTGTGCAAGGGAAGAAACCCACCTAAGCATTTCAATTTGGGCTGCCAAGTGAAATTCTCAAACCAGCTCAAAGTTACTTTCCTAATTGCCTTTCTTACTACCACTTAAATCCAATTACAACACCAACCTTAACGTATGTGTATATCTATTTGCGGTGTGCTTTTGTGGAATGGACTACAGGAAGAAATCAAAGTACAGAAATGAGGAAGGGGAATGTAAAGCATACTAACATTGTCATTGGTTTTATTTTTATTTTTTGGGGTAGTGTTGTTGATAGTGTTGATGAAATGTTTATTTATGTTGCTTATTGTAAATCTATTATATTTGCTCACAATTCAGTCAGGATCACTTGAGTCAAAGAAAACTATTTCCATTTGCAGTATTATATATGGCAGTATGGCTCTGTTCTGGGGCCCTTTCTTCTCTGCCCTTTCTAGGCCTACGCAGAAAGCCTAAGGTGGAGAGAGCAAACTTTTCCACTCTTCCACACGCCGACGTGGAAAGCCTAAAGGCAGAGAGAGCACACCTCTCTGCCCTTCCACGTGCAAACAAGGAAAGCCTTAAGACAGACAGAGCAAACCTCTCTGCCCTTCCACGCGCCTACATGGAAAGCCAAAGGCAGGGAGAGCAGCAGCAAAGACCCCCTGGAACAGAACAGAGCAGCATCAGTGACAAACAGAAATGACATTGACAAGTCAGACACAGCATGAAAAGGAGGAGCTGGGATGGAGGTGGGTTGCAAAGTGGCTTGCAGAGGAAGCAGCAACAGTAGGCAGGCCAGAGCAGTTTAAATAGGGCGCCATGAATGAGATTCGCCATTCGGTTGCATAGAAAGGAATCATGTGATCTATCAGCTGGCTCCCTTCCATTTGAGATCAGCTGATGTAGCTGGGACGTGAGCTGAGCTAGACATCGTGTCCTGCCTAAACTATCGCTATGCTCTGTTTTTATTTATTTTCACAAATACATTGTGTTTTATTGTATTACTTTAAAAATGTTTAAAAATAACATTCAACTCAATACAATTCAATTCAAAATCTGATTTTCAAAGAGCCTTTGAGGATAACACCAGTGAACAGATGGGGTCATATAACATTCAGCATGGCAGTGCAAACGTTGGTTTTATGTCTTGTTGTTTTGATAAATCTTAAAGATTTAAAGACACTCTGTACAGATGATGTTTAGCTTCTAATTGCTTTTGTCAACAGCTGTTAATAACAGTGTGATGTTATTTTGTAGATAACTCAAGTTAACAGTGAGTGCCCCGACTGTTTTATACAGCAATCACTGAGCATATCGTCAGCTTCCCTTATCAGTCTGGTAACACTGCACAGACTGTCAGGCACCCAGAAACAAATGAAGAGTACACACGAGAGATCATTCAAGATCAGGTTTCCTCCTTTCACCAATGCAATCAGTGTACTACAAACGTGTAATCAAAAGTGCAGGTAAAATCCCTGCTCAATATACTTGTCCCTGTCTATGAAGACATCACACTTTATGAACTGTCTCTTCTCTACTGCAGTAAATAATATGAACTCTAAAATTGTTCATCTCTGTAAAGTGTTCCCTCCATAGGGTGACCACATTTTCAATCCTCTAAACTAGGAAAACATCAGTTGGCTGTGTTGTACCAATGTAGTGCATTTATTTTGAAAGACACTGTATATAAATGTTAATTAATCTGTGAAAACAGAAGTGTATTTTGAAAGAAGACAATGTATGTAACAGGCAGAACTTGACCTTCACAACAACCTGTTCAATCTCTGACAAACTGTCACTTTCTAACGCTGTTAGCTTGTGCTAGCAACACTTGTTTTAAGCTTGCTAAATTCATTGTTCACCAGCGAGCTCCAGACATCTGTTTGCTATGCTTGTCAGGTTGTGTCCCATGGGTTTATCAAAGCAGTGCAGTCTCAAGAAATGTGTTGTAAGCAATGAGCTAAGAGAGGCTCAAACTTTCCGCTAAGGAGTCAGTAGACTAGTCACTCATTTCCTGTGGCTTCATCAAAAGTGACTTTATTCACAGTTAAATTTGATCCATTGTTTATCAAGAAAATATGAATAAGTGCAGCTTTGGAGTAAAGTGAAGTTAAGTGAGTGCACCATTGTGTTTTTACATGCATCACACTGCAAAGGTACTCCACCAGCTGCAGGTGCAGATGATGGAGAGTGTTTACTGAGGGCCTGCTTCTGTGCGACTTCAGAAAAATATCTGCAAAAAAATTCAATGATCTCAGCAGCCAAAGAGGAAAACCAAAGGTTAGAAAAAAAGGGAGTGAATAATTAATCTCACTCTCATGCATTTTGACAACCTTTATTCATATATTTGCTACAAGAGTAATCTCACACGCTGCAATTAATTTTCTGGAGGGAATGCAGGATCTTTAGCACAGAGTAGCAAGGCAGCAGAGTTTGGGTCTAATGAAGCAAAAACTACACAGCTATCCATTTGTGTTCCATTTTAATGAAATGACTAAACATTGCCTTGGGCTTGAATGCCAGCAGAGCAGTGTGCATTACATTGACAAAAAAGGCTTTTGTGTCTCTACTCATCACACCCCATGTAGTCGCAGTATGTCACGGAATTAAAGTATTTTTTAAAATCCAATGTGATGAAATTGTTCTCAATATCCTGCCCTGGGGTTGCACAATAAAAACATTTGGGAAGTCCTTTGTTCTACCTTATTGTCTCCAGTCTTCAAAGACAAGCTTGCTGAGCAGTCATGCATTCAGTTGAAATACAGTGCAACACCTTCGCAAAAAATGTTCCCAGATTGTAATCCATGTGAAGACATATCACCTATTTTACATTCTGCAGTGTCACAATAAAATAATTATTTAATTGAACCGAGTTATTTCTAGAGCTAATATAGAAATATATAATTTAGCATGAACTTTAGACAACTTCCTCTTTCTCTGAGTTCACTTTTCTCCTTCGCTGTCTTTATCTTTCCGTCTTATTCTTTCGCTCCCATTTCCGATTCAGTTGACACCACATCACAGGCACCCACTTTTGTCATTTCCAATGTCGTCCTTATCCTCAACAGACATTCTTAGCTTCCTCTTCTTCTTGCCACCTTTATTTTCCTTCCCCCCCGTGTCACTCCCTCTTCCTGGGCCTCAGACTGCTGCTGCCGCTTCGCATTCTAATGAAAACAGAGGAGAGGCAGAGACACCCCAAACAAGGTCCTTCAGCACTGATTGCCTTAATTCTAACTCCTTCTTATCATCTTCCTTTTTCCCCACCATACCTCAGCGAAGTTGCTCACAGTTTCCCCTAACTCTTACACAATCTGTTCCCACCGATGTAGGTCTGAGGTGCAATCCAATTTGTTTTCAAACGCTCTTAACTTGCCTCATCCCTCCAGCCCACCCACCCACCCCCAACTCTCTTGTTTTTTTCCTGCTGATGATGATTCTGCCTCATGTTTCACCAGGGCAATGACTATTATTCACAGTCCTTGCTTAGAAAAAAGGTTCTTCCCTGCAGTATTTTGCAGCAGTGTTTCAACTGACTTGACCATAAAGGGAATAGCCTTAATGAGGCTAACTAATGTGAAACATGACTATGATGACAGTGCGGCCATGCTAGCAGCTCTGTGAGTCTGTAGCCCATATGATGACAGCAGTGCTTTGAACTAAATGATAACCCTTGCATGGCATCATGCTCAAGGCAACAATGCTATCATGCTAATGTTTACCAGATGTGATGTTTACTATGTTCACACATGGATGTATACACAGATATAAAGCGTTGGTGGCGGGGCACTGTTCAACCCTATAGAAGTTGCTCAGTGGTGCATGAAGCCAAAAAAGCTTGACTTATGCAATGCGAAATTACCCGCATCGTCCTCATTATAGGGCCCATGTGAGCAAAAGAACAAAAGACTTACTGCAGCCGCAGCAGCTAACGTCCTCCCGCCAATGGGCTAACTTACAATTTAGCCCTCTGCTAACTTTATTGGGAATAAAATGATTTAATCATGCGACTCCTCCAGACTTTCAAAATGTTATCTGACCAAATGGCTTGAATCCACCTGTCATTTTTTAGGGTTGGACACTGTGACATAAAATGTATCCCTTGATTTGCAGACCTCTCTTTTAAAATGTTTAGCCTATGGGAAAAAGTCTTTTTGGATCCTCTTGCTTGACATGGCAGACCCAAACATTGTAATTCCATGTTTGGCCACTATGTAAAATTGACATCAAAGCCCGGCACTGTTTCTGGGGGCTTGTGTTCACCACAGCAGATGCTAAAATGAACCCAATGGATGACAGTGTTTCGCATAGTCCTGCCCCACTCTGCTGTAATTGGCTAGTATTAACCTTGACCTTGACCTATTAACCTTGTCATATTTTTTTCTAGTATGTAGTCTGTAAGTATTGGACGAATAGAATTTTTGACCTGCTGATGGTGCTAAAATCGCCAGAGTGATTACACTTCATCACGAGAGGGAACATTTGCCTCTGGACTTCAAATATTGATGTCATAGTGGCACTACAGGAAAAGTCAAGGATCCCCAAAGTCAGTAGAATCCATCATCTAAGGACACTGAATGTCTAAAATACTTCCATGACAATCCATCCAAATATTTCATTCAGGATAAAAGTGGTTAATTGACCAAAAGACTAATCTTGCCATTCATAGAGCCATGCTGCAGCATTTAGCCATCACTGAGAGCACAATTACAATCTATAGTGTTGTTAGAAACATAAGGTTACTTCATACTGCTTGTTGGCAAACTCTTGGCCTTAGCAGAGGCCCAGTCATGATGACATTAGAGCTGTGTGTTTGGTAACTCCCTGTGGATGTCAGGGATCTAATTATGTTCAGCTCTGCACTCGCAAAACATTGCCGGGACATTTCTCCCCCTGTCACATTACTGTGCTTTCTGGGATTTCAACTCTTCCTGGAGAAAAACACAGATGGCACATTGGAACTGATGTGTTCAGGACTAAATGGGCCATGAACATTTTGGCCTGACCTCTTGCAAGAGTGCACATCCCTAAAAAAGACAAATGCATGTCACCTTTTTCAAACCCTTGCAAAGCTTCTCCCTCTTCCCCCCATCTCTCTCTCTCTCTGTGAGGCAGTCAAGGATTCAATTTAAAAACTTGCAGTGCCTCTCATCAGTGAAGCTTCCTCTAAGTCAATAAGCCATGTGCCAGCACGACATCAAGTTCTAATAGTCGAAGTAATTTGCTGTTACATATTGTGACTCCACGGGGAGACTTCAAAATGGACATATGGACAGAGGCTGTTCAGACTGTGAAAGTCATTGCAATTAGTTCATTTCCTTATTGAGGCCATCAACAGCTTGTCAGCATGGCATTTTACTGCCACGTTCTCAGCAGGATAAAACAACCACGACACTGGAGTGGGCACCTGTCATTTTAACGGCTGGACATGGAGACTAAATGCTAAATGCTATGGCTAAATGTTTGGTAACACACTGAGAGCACATTCACGCAGTTGGGCTAAATCCCAAAATGTTCATAGACTTTAGAACAAGAGAAAAAGCGTGTCAAAAAGAACTGCATTGGAAAAACAGTTCATCTCTATAACATCTCTATACTTCTGATGTGCAACATCAACAAAAAAGGCTTTGGGAGAAAGAAATGCCAGCCAGCATGTGTGGATCTTCCTATAGGCGACATAAGCAGCTACAAAAACTGCACCCGAAGGACAAAAAAAAAATGAACATGAGGGGAAAATGATCCAAAGATCTAATGCTAACGAGCACTGATGGGTATGGTGAAGTGGAGCGTATATGGAGGACATAAAAGAGAGAATTAAAAGCAAAAGATATCCGGGGCACAGTACAAAATAATTAAGAAAAAAAAGGAGATGAAACTTGCAAATTTACAAACTTTATTCTTTAATTCTTTGTCATTTATTATAATTGTCTGGTAGCTAAGTTGTTTATCTGTATTATTTCTCGTTAGTTCTTGTTTGTAAAAAATACAAAATACAATGGGGCCACATTCAAATATCAACAGTATGAAACCATGTGTAGATGAGTAATGGATATATTTCCTACCATACAGTGGCAACTAAAGATTGATTCGTGTTTTTAATAGTTATGTGTCGCCAATTCAAAGAATTGTGTTAAGGTAAGGGGATGATTATGGTCTTGGATAAGTACTTAAAAGTCAACACTTACTTGGAGCACACAATGGGACATGAAGACTTTTTTTTAGTATTTAACGAAAACCATAAATTTCCCCCCCTACTCTTAAAGCAGAAGTAAACCATTTATTTTGGCCTATTGGGACAGCTGAAGAAGCTGTAAAAAAAATATTTAAATACAATAATAAATAATAAAAGTAATCTTTAGTTGCAGCCCTAATGTATAGTCAGGTTTTAGTGCTTTTTCCACAGAAGAAAACGACAAGAGCAAAACCTAAACTGTGAAGTTGTCAGCTCTAAAGCCAAATCAATGAGCGAAAAAGCTCCATTGATCTGGAGGTAACTCTGGGTTCATCACTACCAGCCTCTCCTTTCACATAACATGTAGTCAGCTGATTGATTGTTCATACAAAATTATTATTAGTGCAGCTTTTACCAGGATATTTTAGTTTAATTAACCCTCCATGAGTCTCAGAATGCATGATGCAAATCCTGGTCTCCAGTAGTATGTACTCTGCCAGTGAACATAATCCAAGCACCAATTATTTCCTTGAAAACTTATCTGGTGAACTATTAATTATTGCATGAACTTATTCTTTAGACGACGGCATTCACTCTTTATAATAATGATGATGGAGGTTTTATCGCACACTCACAAACAAAAATGTACTGTCAAACAGTGTTACATAAAAAAGAAGAAAGCAAAAAGCAGTCCTATTTGTTCATCTATTCTTGAAGAGGTAGCTTTGTTTAAATGTAAAAACTGAATCTGACACTTCTACTGGAATATATTCATTCAGTCATTTTCCATAACCACTTATCCTGTTAGGGGTTGTGGGGGGGCTGGAGCCTATCCCAGCTGACATTGGACGAGAGGCAGGGTACAGCCTGGACAGGTCGCCAGGCTATCACAGGGCGGACACATAGAGACAGGCAACCATTCATGCTCACATTCACACCTACAGCCAAATTAGAGTCACCAATTAACCTGCATGTCTTTGGACTTTGTGGCTTCAAAATTACTGTTATCACAAAACGTGGTTAAGGAAACTATTTATGAGAAGAAAAACATGAAACGGTGTAGTGCCCTGACACTCTATGTCAAATAGCGTGTGAATAAAATGATCCTCATCAGTTAAATATTACACTGAGTGTCATCATGTATGCACACAATAGCTGTGTGTAGCCTCCATCAGTTGACATGCTAATCTTTCTCACAGTTCATGGCTGTGAATGAGTTCATCTGATTTGTTGATGAACAGTCGCTGTGACATGATGACAAACATTGTTCAAGGAAGATCATTTCATGGTGATCTTCGTTATATGGTTCATCATCTGCACATTTAACCACAGAGTAGTTGAATATTATACATGCGAGTACAGCTCCTGAACCCAGTGCACTGATGTGTTCAGCTGATTCACTGTTTGGATTTGCATAACAAGGCACACTGCACAAAAGACTGGAGCTGTGTAGGTGCTAAATTATGAAGCACTGCAATAATCTGAGGTTTTATTTTTTTACAAATTCAATGATTTTTCTCCACACTCAAGAGCAGTGTGTAATTAACGAAACTGAAAAACAAAAGCTTAATAAAGCTGTTCAATCACAAACACAAATATTGTAGTCATGCTGAGTATAAATTTGGTCTTTGACTTCGTGGAAATACAAAGAGGACAAAGTAAATGGTGAACTCCTCATCATCTTTTGGCATGACTTCCTTAACCATCTTTTTCAACAAGAGCTTCGAGCCATTTAGGAAATGAATATATTCAGTCAGCTGATGTTGTGCACACAAAGTGGCTCATTGTGCGTCTCTATTTTTATTCTGGGTATTGTAATGCTTGCTCTTCCATCTAAATATAAATTGCTATTTAACAGTAATCTGATCTTGTCTTATTATGTCAGGCTGTTTTCTCTGTACTGTGTCCTTTTTCTTGCCCTTATCCACCCACAAATTCACATTTGCAACTATCCAAAAGTCAAAACATCAGCTGCACACAGTGTACAGAGCACTACACTCCCTCAGAAACAGCTCTATACCCTGACTTATCAGTAGGGAGATGTAAAGATAACATGACGTATGGATACCGTAAATAACTTTGTCCAAAGTGCCTTAGAAAGTGCATTTATTTTTAACAAGAGTGCTGCCAGATGGAGCTTAAATACACAGTCCTATAAATCCAAAGCTGATGCATTTACGACAGTCTTCTCTCTACAAGGAGTAGAAAGTAGGAGTACTGTTTTGTTACAGAAAAAAAATTGTCAATCACTAATTTTAATTATATCCTTCCAAGAACCTGCGTCCTCAAATGAGGGCATCACATTTTGGGTTTACTTGACCTTATATGGACGCGTCAGTGTGGGTTTTCTCCGGGTACTCCAGCTTCCTCCCACAATCCAAAGACATGCAGGCTAAGTACATTTGTGATTCTAAACTGGCTATAGGTGCGAATGTGAACCTGAATGGTTGTCTGTCTCTATGTGTCAGCCCTGAAATAGTCGGGCAACCAGTCCAGGGTGTACCCCGCCTCTTGCCCAATGTCAGCTGGGACAGGCTCGAGCACCCCCGCAACCCTCAACAGGATAAGCAGTTACAGAAAATGAATGAACGAATGACCTTATACTTCATTCTACTAAACTTGGACCTATTGTCCTTGTTCGTGGACCCATCTAGTGGTAGTAAGAACACAATACACCAATCCATGTAAAACCAAGATGGCAGCCATCCCCACCAAGTCACTCTGCAGCCGATCCCAACACAAAAGAGGATAAGGCCCAAAACCTGATCAAATGTTATGGTTGATTAATAATTTGTGATTAATAATGTTTATAGTTTGACATGGCAACAAATTTGACCAGTTTTAGCAACAGTAACAAGCTAAGACACCTTTAATAAGGAAGTACTCATATGAGGACTCTGCGACCTCACTACCGTCTCATTTGAGGACACTGGGACCTCACTACCGTCTCGTTTGATGACACTGGAACCTAATTATCGTTGACAATGTTTAGCTTTTTATACTTATTAGGTCCTACTGATCCCAAATAGCTAGGAGAAATTAAAAATGTATACCAAACAAAAGCTCGGGTCTCAGATGGATAATTCTCCAGAAGTCAGTAAAACTCTCTCAGTAAAGTTGATGCACTGACTCTTTATCTATTTAAAGCAAAACTTTTATTCAAAGTCATTTTAGTTCATGGGCTACATACAGCCCAATTTGATCTCAAGAGGCCTGGGCCAGTAAAACAATTGCGTAATAACCTATAAATAACAACACCTCCAAATGTCTCTGTTTCTTTTAGTGTAAAGAGGGACAAGTACATTCTGAAAATATTCGTACATCTTAAAAAAACAGATGATGAACAGCCTGAGATGTCAACGATATCTCTCAGTTTTTCCCAAATTCAGTCAGTCTACTACTCACTGTCATTACGTGTGCATTTTTACATACATATCCACTTCTATGTAGTAATGCTGGCATCACCACATCAAAGTAAAGTGGAAGCTATTGATCAAGCAGATTTAGTTACGCCCTGCCTTATAAACCACTTACAAATCTAAAGTATTGGCAGTGCCTAAGCAATAAGGATCCACCATATTGTTTTAAGATAGAGGTCTGATACAGATTATTTTGCTCTGAAGCTGCTTACTGACAGTATTCTACACAGTGTTCAATATCTTTAAATATGAACACAGTAAAAATTCATTGTTATTTTATTCTGGTAAAGCTGGAAAAGCCTCTGCAGTAGCATTTCACACTGTTTAACTTGCTCCTGAAACCTGGCACCTCTTAGCTTTCACAGGTGCATCAATACTAGGAGTGTAAAGTCATCCAATGAGCCAGATTGGACCTGTGGCAGGCTGGTTCTGGCCTGTGGGCTACATGTTTGACACCCTTGATTTACAGAATGAAACTTTAAGACAAATGTCCCACAACCTGCAACTGCTTTAGACGAGTAAGTTCCTACCAACAAGGGCATGTGTCACTAAAATGAAGCATAGCAGGCAGCATCATACTGTATGGTACAGTAAATGACCCATGTAATAGCTGAGATGGCTAAAACGGGGCCTTCAAAACTACTATGGGCCAATATGGAGGCTCTTTTTCTCCCTCTCCATTTCTCTGTCAGCATTAACAGATTCCACTCCCCCACAGTCTTGGCTGATCAGGGACATTGTTTGGTCTGAACAGGGAGTTTACCAAGAAATTGGTAGACCCACTATATCATTGGATTTAGTGTAATTAGGACATTTTTCAAAGGTTAGCAGCACTTCAAAAAGCCTGCCGATAATTGTACTCACCTGGACAGCGAGAGCATTTCATCTGGCTGATGAAATAATGATTTTGGTCTCCTTAACAACCCTTACAAGAACGCTTGAGTGGAACTGTGAGTGCTTACAATTCAAACAGACAAGGGTTCACTTTATGCTGGGATTATAGTCAACATTAGCTGACTTGGTTTAGGCACAGCATTTTCACATCTGACTCATATGTAATGCCAGTTGTCATCTCACCCAAGCCCATTACTGGCTAGCTGGTGTCCACAGCTAGAAAACCTGTAGCCATCGTCAGAGATCCTCTCTATCCTCTAAAAGCTTCCTAACAAGATCAGGGATTGAGTCATTCACGTTGTGAAAGAAAGATTCCTTATCTCAGAAACCAATTAATGGCAAATGCTTGAGTGGCGTTCAGCATGGAAACTTGCACACGCAACACTTTTGACACAGCATGACAGTTTCAGCACATCACTCTCAGCCAAGATCAAAGCAGAGATGCTTAAGTCTGCTGCATGTTCTTTTGCACACTGAAGTGTCGGGATATTTTTAATCTCCTTGGAAGATACACTAAATTATTAGTGAGACATGGAGAAGGGATGAGGAACCTATACAGTTAACTGAAATGAAGATGCAGCTTGATATCAACAAAATATATTGAAAAATCTGGTGATTTTTAATTATGTAGTCATTAAATCTGCACCTGATTTTCGCCGTGCTGGCAGCATGTGTCTATGGATGCCAATGTCTGTCTGTTGTCAGTCCAGCACTTTGGTCTCAACTAAAATATCCAACAACCATTGGATCGTTTGGATCTGATGGTGAAGACATTGATGTCCCCGTCAGGATAAATTATAGCCTAATAACTTTGGTAATCTCCTGACTTTTAAACTAGCACTAAATACTTTGGTTTAAGACCAAACATCTTTTAAACTATAAGACATTCCCATCAGCCACAGCTGTATTTGGTGGTTAGTGATACTTAGCAAGTGCGTAGTTGGTGGACATGTTACCTGCTTAACATCAACATGTTAGCATTTCCATTGTGAGCCTTTAGCAAGCTGAACTCAAAGCACCCCTGTGTCAAAGTACAGCCTCACACGGCTGCAGGCATGGCTGTAGACTATGACACACAAGTCAAGGTGTTATGGGTAAAATGTGAGCAAACCCTTGCCTGATTTTACTTATCTACTACAAGACACAGAGCAATGGGGGCATGCCACTCAAGCCATCTCCTTACCAGCCACTCGCCAGAGGAGAAGCATTGTATGTATTTGCACAGTTAATACATTTTATTTCAACGCTTGTAAAGTGACAAAGTCCTGATTAGATATATGAGCTGTCCTTATTATTGGAGAGGTAGAGGTTGTTTTTTGGTGAGCAATACCTCAGTTTCCAGCTGGGATTGTGCCACTAAAAACAATTGTTATTTAGTGAGCCATCTTTTCATAGTATGAATAAGAGCTGACTCATGAGGGAATTTAATATACAGAATCATGTCATCTGCATATGTACAGATCTCTTCTCCTTCCTTTGTGATACTAAAGTAATATTTATTCAAATGTCATACGAAACATAATTAACCGAAATTGAATTCTCAAATGGCACGTTTAACCATGGTAACATTGTTGGATTAGTTGCAGCAGGGAAATGATATCTACTTATAAATCTGCCCCAGTATTATTAGTATCTAATGAAGCTTCTCTTCTAAGACTCATCATTCAGTCCCCAGCTGTATGCTGTCCACTGGCAGAAAGATGGAACATGGCATATACGCCCCTGAACTCATAAACATGTTTCAAACTCTTCTTGGCTGCCTTTCTGTCTGCTTCCTCTTTCAGTCAGTCTGTGTCTCTTTTTTATATATACATGTTTTGTCCTTCATTTTTCTTTTTCTTCTTTCCTTCTTTTATTATTGAGAGAGAACGTATTCTCTATGAAAGCCGGGAGTTTGTGGCCATAGCCCTGTGGCACAATGAAGTGTAATACATCATTTTTTGCAGTTGGACTGAATGAGTTGCTCTAATTCAAAATAACCTTGAAGACACCAAACAGTTTTACACAGCCAGATTGCCTGCCTAATTATTGCCACACACGAGGCTTCTATCAAATTCCCTTTTAAACAAATGTGGTAACAGCTGTGGAAAAGTGTAGATATTATAATTTGATTTTTTTTTTTTTTTTTTTTTTTTTTTACTGAGAAGAGGAAAAAATAAAAGCAGCGAAACAGTTTCAAAGTCTATTCTTATATTTTAGCTCCTTAAAACAAACTGTATGAAATAAACCACTTACCCAGTTAAGGCATGAATATCCACAAGTATACTTCTGTAATCAAGGAATTTGTCATCCTACTGCCTGAGAACATGTATAGGAAATACAGACTGGCCCACTAGCTCATGCACCATTTAATATGTTGTTAATGCGAAGTGGCACACAAGTGTTTCAACAAGTCTTTTTCTGTACAATGTGTTTCAGTGGGTGCTTGGTAAACAAGCACATGATGCTTTCAAGGAAAGCACTTCTGGCAGCTTACTTACAGTACTTTGAGTGTTTTCACATATACTTAAGTAATCAAACTCAATTCTTTTTGAGTGAGCCAGCTGCAAATTAACTTGCTTTTCTTTTGGTCATATAGTGTGAAGTAAATTGTATGTCTGATCATATTTCACAGCATAACTCCTTTGGAACTTAGACCATTTACATCAACTTGTATACCAATATAGAAAGACAGACAAGTGGAAACATTTGGCTGCTGAAACACAGAAGCAAAGAAGAGATGTGACAGTGCAATGCAGCCTGAATGTGATGCGACCCAGTGGGCATTCAGGTTACAATACTTGCGACGGTCAGGATTCACATAGCAGTGCTACAGCTAACGGTTAGTAAAGCTACTAATTTCAATACTGGCAAAACATCAGCTACGTTTTATAGCATGATCACAGTAGTTTTTATTGAAGGTTAAATGTTATGGCCTGTGTCAAACCAAACAGAATTACATTAAATGCCAGTGTTTTGTTGGAGCTATGGAGCAGTCAAAGATGGGGAGTATGTTAGTTATGGCAAATAAACTATAGTAAAGATTAACAACAAAACTTGTGGGGGAAGAGTGATGTTAATTTGCTTTTAGCAGCAAGTTATTTAAGATGATAGATACCACTCTCACTTCTTTCTGTTAAATAGGATGCAACAGCTAGCTTAGCTTTGCTTAGTGCAAAGACTGTAAATAGGCAAACAGCTAGCCAGGCAAATAAATATATAGACTAAACTGAAGTGTCAAAACAACGGCCCACCTTTTAAGGCTATTTGCATATGTCTTGGCCCTGGGCAGTTGTCAGGCAACCAAAACAAACTACAAAAAGTTACTGTCCCTGACCAAGGAGAGTTCAAGACATTGAGTGTCCATTGTCTCAACGGCCCCTTTCAAATCCCCATTAGTCAGAAAAATGTCCTACTGGATGAAAGTCCATTTCTCTGACATTCCGTTATCCCCAAAACAAACACTCATTGATCTGAAGGCCTGTTTCTCTGAAAAATACAGACTGCCTGCAGTTAGACAAGCCAGTCACCAAGAAAAATGTTTGTATCGTGTGATTCTGTAAACTATGGATACATCACATTTGTAAACAAAACGGTGTGGTGAATGTGTAGCCAGGTTTGGGCACAAAAACTTACATAACTATGGTTAGGAAATGATCATGTTTTGGAGAAAAACGCCTACGTTTTGGTTAGGGTTAGGGTTGGGGTTGGGCAAAACAGTCATTGGAAAAGCAGGGACCAGTCGGTGGAAACCACTTGGGTTCAGTGGCTCAAACATTACTGAGAAACATCCGAGACTGGTGGCTAAACCACCATTTGGAAACTGACACTAACTGCATGGAGTATTTTTGCAGAAAAGGGACTTCCGAGCAATGGTCGTTTGTTTTGGGATAATAGGCTATAGGAGAAATGGGCTTTTGGTCCAGTGTGACAATTTTTGGATGAGGTGTCAGAATTTTGGGCCAATAAAACAATGTCATGGCAGCCAAGACATAGCCCCTTGTAAAATGACAAGTTGTTATTTTAGAATACAAAGTACAGCATGTTTATTAGTGGACTTTAGAGGTGATGTTACTGTTAGACGGAGTAAAGCTAGCTGTTTACCCCTTTTTCAACTCTTAATGCTAAGCTACTAAGCTAGTATTGGTTGTAGCCTTATTCAATGTAAAGGTCTTGTTTAATTTTTATTTTTGTTTTTATTTGCTTATTCATAGGGGTCAGAGCACATTAACACATTATCTAAGTAACTCTCCGTAAGAAAGTAAGTGAGTATAATCCAAAAAATGTTACTGTAATTTGTAATTGTTGAACTGTGACAGGACATCAAACTACATTTTTCATTTACTGCATTGGTACTGAACTCTAAGGAGTCTTCACCAGTGGGATCGTCCATAATGAATGTAATTCCAAAGGTACTGGGCTGACCTAATCGAAGACAGAGCTTAAAATGCAGTAAGTGTGAGGACATCTTTTAAACATAAAGACTGTTGAATATCTTACGTCATACGACCGTGTTCAGGGACACACGCCTGATTTTAAATCTGATGGTAAAAAATAATACATTATGGGCAAATTAATAGGCATTTAGGAAGACAAATGAGACAATTCTAGCAAATGGGTAATGGCTCATTATATTACCGGGTGATTATTCTTTGGAATTCAATTTCAGGGAATTCAGCCCAGAGAGTCATTACGTTCATAGTTAGTCCTCTGTGTGCAATTGCACTGCCATGCATGATGAGAAAAATACCTAAATTCAATGAGGTGACCAGAGGGTCAAACAGGGTCAACGCAGAGAGAAAAACGTTCTCTGCCGCATGCATCAGGATCGCGGCTTTACACAACAGCAGCCTGAGCAGCATGTTCTTCTGCAAGAGCATGTTTTTCTGAGTTGTATGAAAACCCAGTTAATGTTTTTCCATCTATTGCATTTGCCTTGCTAACCAGCTGGATAGCTGATAGTAAAAGAAACATCAACTCAACCTTGAGGCAGCCAATATGCAGTATTTTACATACACTAATGACCAGCTGGAGTCAGACATGACCTCAAAGTAAAAGTAGTAATGAAGAAGCTTCATTTGAGTCAAAAGCATATTGTTTCATTATCTCCATGTGAAGCTCTGTGGCATGGTTTTTAATTATGACCCGAAAGATACGGCTTCACCTGAAGTCTAAATTAAGGCAAACATGAGAAACAAAAGCATAGATTCATGAAGGACAAGTTGATTAAAAGTCATCTTTCAAGATAGTTATAAATATGTATGTGCTGTTAATTTATTTATCCAAATTCCTTGAACTCTTTTTTTATATTGGATTGCACATCACTGTTTGTAATGCTGATTCTTGTGTGACTATATTTTAAACAAACTAGTAAAAAGAAGTAGTATTTACCATTAAAAATGTCAGAGGGAAGGAAAAGACTGAGCTAAAGTACCTCAGTTCGGCAGAAGTAAGTGATGGGTTTATGATGTATGGATAATAGAGCGAATGTAACTTGTAAAGCGATAAACCCGAAACTTGTTTCTCTGCTGTGAAAATGCATGGAAAGATCTGACGCCTGCGAGCAGATGGCACTGCTTTGTTCTGAACTCTGTCTTCTTTTATTAAGTTCCTTTTGACTTTCGAGGATTCTATTTTGGTAGAGAAGGAGTTTGTCTGTTTAAAGAAGCTCAATCACAAACTTCTACAAATACATACTGAAAATGACGAGAAAAACAAGCTCCATTAAGATTCTCACAAAGTTCTAGATGATTGTTACACTGACAAATAAAAATACTTTATTAAATCTGTGTGTGGCCACCTTAGCTATAATTATGTTGATATACTAACTATTGAGAACAGACGTTATGTGCTCATTTTATTATGGTGAATGATGGAGTCTTATAATGTAATGTGGGGGAGTTATAATAGTTAAATTATTATACATGGTGTGTGGGTATTTAACTGGCTTATTTACAGCTGCACTAATCAGTATTTTTATATGAAAAATGGGTCAAATGACTCAGGCTGGAACCAAATATTAGTCAATTTTGATACTCCATTTTCAGTTTAAGGATTTGGATATTCGTCTCAGTTATCAGAGAAATGACGCTAAAAACATAAATAATCTAAAAAAATAAATTAAAAAAAAGGAAAAAGTTATAATACCAAAAAAATAAATAAATGTCAGTGTTTCCCATACATGGATGTATTTGTGGAAAACACCAACTCTGACCCCCACATACAGATTTTTTTTTTTAACCCTTATTTTTTTTTTCTACCAAAAATGTATCTTTTTTCATTGGTGAGTTGCACACAACATTTTGATTCCCTGAGCCCCTTGTCCCAGTTTCTCTCTCCCTGTTCGCTGTGCTCAGTGCCGCAGATAGTTGGTACAAACGTGCATAAAACACACCAAACATTCTGGAAAAGTTTGGAAATATCCTGTTTAGTCCTTTCCGTGTTATGTCTAGGCCCACACCCACCCCATCCCTTCCCCGGTCAAAGTTTCAATATTAGCTGTTGATTGGCAACTGGCAAGTGAAGAAAATCCATCAGGATTGTGTGGAGCCCAAAACAAAGCTAAAAGGAGAATGAATATTTGACTTATTGCTGCGGCTAGCTAGGAACTTGACACCAAATGAATGCTAATGTTGCTTTGTGTCTGCTGGATGGGTAAATAGGGAATTTGCCATAATAACTGTCTAAGATGATGTTGGTGGTGTGTTGACAGCTTGGTCTGCTGCCCCCCAGTGGCCTAAAAATATTAAATACTGCTATAAATGTGTATACTTTAAAGTCAGTCAAATAAAAACTAAATCAAGACTCAACATTCAACCCTCAGAATTTTATTCCTGGAACTGTAGACAAAATTATGAAGAGTATTTAAACCTTTACGTCAGAAATGAAATGTATGAAATATATATAATTAAACAGTTTTGAAATTGAATATTTTTTTAAAATCCCAACATTACAAAAAATACAGACTTTCCCTTTGAAATCTGGTCAGAATTTTGAGGCTGGTAATTTGTGGGGACTTGGACTCCCGCAATAAAAGTTCTGGCTAAGGCCCTGCCACAGCCTGCATATGAAAGCACCACAGCTGACTGCCTGTGTATCTGTGCTGTCTTAAGATGGAAACCAAGCTCTTCTGGAACTAAACTAATCCACACAACTGTTAAATGATTGCATTTTACTACCAGAGGCTCTGGAATGTATAACAGCAACATTTTCTAATTGTGGAGAGAATATGCAGATTCTCTCCTAAGAGTGTTAAATACCTGAAAATCAAGTTGAGCTCAATGACAATTGGCAAAGCCACTTGAGTGTAATACCCCGGGATCAGACTGAATTAAAAGGGGATTTTCCCACAACTTTCCGTGAAGGAATTCTTCACATCGCCACTTTCATCTGCGTCTGTGTGTACAGTCTGCTCTTCCGTCGAAGCGTAGAACCGAAGCTATATCCTCAGAATGGAGGAGTACTTTTCCAGACCGAGGGACAGGCGTTGCCAGCTTTGTCTCGCCTTCAAGCCAAGAATGCTAATTGGGCTATTTAAAGGCTGTCCATCCCTGGCATAAAAGAGAAACAGTCCATATTTAAGCTGCTTCCTTGATCACTATATCATGCGTCTGGGGGAAACATACTGTTACAGCTATTCTACACCCAAGTAGCACTCCATGCATTTTTTTTTTTTGACTGAACACTGTACATTTATCTCACACAGAATGTGGGATGACTCCATCAATTCATAGGCGATGTATGATGACAGAACAACTCAAGAATCAAATGTTGACTCTAGCAGTTTGCCATCGTTTGTTCCCGGTGATAAGATATGACTGATCTATGTGATTTTTCTTTGAGGTTTATCCAGTATTGTATAGTTTCATTCGATGATAACTTGATGGATGACATGTAACATATATATAATAAATCAACTGATTTAAACAACTGCTAGATTTATGAGTTTGTGTGCACGATCAGCACACACACACACACACACACACACACACACACACACACACACACACAGATACATGCCTTCCAACTCACATCAGGCCCCACGCAGTAAAAGACAGGGTGACATGATGTGAGAGGAAACACTCTCACTGCGGGATCCATGGTACAATTAATGAAGTGATGACATTATATATTTATTTCGAAGTCATTAGGATTCAGGGCCCGAGGAGTCACATCCTGTCGCTGCCAAGGCTCTCTAAGGAGCATTCATTTGTTTGGTCTACATAACAAAGAGAAAAATTAAAAGCTGGCATAGAAGCCCTCAAGCTTAAAGCACACAAAGCCTCAAGTTTGCGCTGTTGACAGAGAAGCTTTAAGCATGGAGAGGGAATTTTGTGACTGAATGTTTATAGATTTAATTAAATTACAAGACGAGACAAAAAAGCCCAAAGGCAAAGCACTATAGTGTTTAACAGAAGCCGGCTATGGCTATTGTTTGGAATGAACAATCAGCTGGAATTCCTTTTTGAGGCTGAATATTCTTTATATTCTGCATAATATGCTGACTAGAAATGGTATCAGTGGGTTTATTAAGTAATGGCTAGACTAAAGAACAATTCTCAATAATGTGATCTGGGAAAAGAAATTGCAAGCATAAGAGAAACAGAAAGAGTGTGTGCATATTCAGGTGTTCGTTAATTGATGCTTGCGAATGTGCGTGTGGGCATGTGTTTTTTCTGTGAGCAGTAGGTGTGCAAACACCCCCTCCTCCCTGCCTTTCTCATAACCCAGAGGTGATGAACTGGCATGGAAGACTGCCATCATTACGTTATGTCATCATTTAGTCTCATCAATTAATCTGGTGACATAACATGCCCTCCGACTCCACTGAAAGCTCATTCTCAGAGTGCCCTTGCCCGTATGTATCCCCTGTGACAAAAACCAAAGTGTTGCCAAGCCCTGATATTGCCATGTGGAAGGTCGTGCTAAACGAAGGGGCTCATCCAAGTACTGACGCTATTCACATCTTACAACATAATGGCCTCCCCCACTCCCAATCACAATCTGTCTGCACCAGAGTGCCACTTCTGAAACCATGGCCTTTTTCACACAGTGTAAATAAGTTCTCAGTGAGCATGTGAACTTCTTGGAAACCCAGCATGAAATGGGTCGCAGAGGTTGAAATGATCAAATTGGAACACAGCATGGAGAGATTTCTGGATGATAAGGTAGGGCATCAAGTAATAGAGTGCTGGATCTTTTTGCTTGTTTGGATGGTTTAATACGCTGCTCATATGCAAGTGGCACGTTTACTGTAGATTTAAAAATCCAGCATCTGACAGAGCGTTTGCAGACCTGCTCCGAGATCAAAAATTTGTGATGCAGTGACACAAGAAATGATGTGTATTATTTTGGTTGTCTTTGTCTTTGTCATACAGCTAAGATGTCTGTATGGATGGCTGCCTCTGTGTATTGGTGCACACTGTTTTGTCCCGTTTTTCTCTGTAAATGCAGTTTTCCGCTGTGGTACCCAGAGGTCTATTACCAGAGATGAGATCAATGTCATCATCAACATCAGGGAAACACTGCCAGTGGATTCATTTCCAATTTTTCTCACATCATCCATGGAGTTATTGAACATTTTGGTCGATGATGCCTTCACCTTTGCCCATACAGTAAAATGCCAGAGGAATGGGAAATGTAGACTAGACACACCTTTAACTGGAAAATTTCTTTCCAAGGTGCGTTCACTGTGTAACAGAATGGGCAAACTTTAGCTACTGGTGATGAGGAAAAACAGAGACTTTTCTTCATCCTCCAGTTTGCACATCACAGAGACTTTGTGGATTGATACTGGACTCTGCAATGCAGCTGGCAGGCTTCCAGCTGTTTAGAGCAGATCGCTCTGTTTGGTTTAACGATGTGACAGTGATCATACAGCACTGTTCTCCTGATGTGGAATTTTTCCCCGTGAGTTTTGTTTCATTCATTCATTCATTCATTTCAATGTGCAGAAGGCACAGTGCAGGCTCGCCGACCACACTGTGCCTGAAGTGGACTCCTTAGTTGCTGTCCACAACGTCTTTTAACAATCTCAGTCATAAACTCCCCAAATACAGATAATTTAATAAATGCCAAATCAGAGAAGAGAATAATTTGGATCACTGTTACACCACAGTCAGCCGTGCCTATCACTGATTAAGCAGATGGACTCCCAAGTCGACACTGTAGAGTCCTTCCTCTTCCTGAGCTCCATCATCACTCAAGACCTCAAGTGGGAGCTAAACATCAGCTCCCTCATCAAAAAAACACAGCAGGGGTTTTGCTTCCTGCCGCTGCTGAAGAAGTTCAACCTGCCAAAGACAGTAATGGGGTACTTCTACACTGCTACCACTGAGTCCATCCTCACCTCCTCCATCTCTATCTAGTACGTTGCTGCCACAGCCATGGACAGGGAAAACTTCAGCGTATCACTCACTCTGTTGACAGTGATTTGATGCAAGCTGCTGTGTTTCCTGGCCTATAGGACCCTGAGATTGGCAAGAAAGATGTAACCAAATCTCACCCGCCCTGGACACAAACTCTTTGAAACACTTCTTGCAGGCTGCGACAGTCAGGACCAAAAGCTCAAGTCACAAAAACTGTTTCTTCCCATCTGCTACTGGCCTCAACAACAAGGTTCTGCCTGTTACAGATTATGGATTGTCTTTTTTCAAAATACTGTTAAGTTTAAACAGGAAATGTACCATTTACATACAGTCGCCTTCAAAATAAATGCACTACATCAGTACAACACCACAAGTTGATTTTTTTTCCCTTCAACAACAAACACACATGATCACGTTGCACCAACATACACATGGTTAGGGCGCCGTTACTGGCTGCTTATTGTGCTGACGTAATTTTGTAGAATCTTTTTCATATTTTTTGTATTAATGTTCCTGACTGTTGCAGTACTTTACTTTTATTTTTGTTTCCTTGCCATATGTTTACTGTATGCACCAAACAAGTCAAAGTCCTTGTAAGTGAAAACCTACTTGGTAATAAACCTGATTCTCATTCTGATTTCTGAAAGGGGAGCACATCCACATCAAATCCACTTGCTGCATGAAACACACACAAAATGAATAAAACAGCATGAAGCCTGAACAGATTGGAAAAAAAGACCAGAATCATAATTTGATGATGAAAAGCATTGAGGCTAGAATACCCTACCAAGGGTAAATACAAAAATCCCCTCTGCCTTCATGCATATTTACTGTTAGGAATATACATTTGGGAAAACTGGTGCCTTTACCTACATACAGGGATGGAAAAGAGCACCGAAGTGAAGGTACTGTTTGATAAAATGCATTTTACTCAAGTAAAAGTAAAATGTACTCATTTAAGAGTACAAAAACAGGCCAGGTCTGTTACTGCAACTTATTCTCTGACGTATCTAAGTATCTACCGTAATTACGGTAAATGTCATTCTTCACTTCCATCTCTGACTACACAATTTTGCAGCATCGCCCGGGACAAAATCTACCTCACTGTAACAGCTTGTACAGTTTCTGCTTTTCCTCTTTTCTCAAAAGCAATCTGAAATTATAGTAAAATTCCCCATTCCCCTCAAACACGACATAGGCGTACTTGTGTTTTCTAATATTAGTTTGAACCCTTACCCTTTGTCCAGCTCCCAGAGGGCCAATGTCCAGGTGTTGCAGGGGGTTACTGGGTCAACTTGACGCTGGGGGGCACAGCGCGGAGTGGGAACCCAGACAGAAATAGGTCAATGGTGAGAGAGGATGGCAAATTGAAAATGACACTGAACCCCCAGTGGTGCATGAGAAACATGGGGAAACATGGATGCACTGTATCATTTATGAAGGATTTCGAGTAGCCACTCCGAAAATGTTCAAAAGTGACATATCCATTCATGCTGGGGATGAAAAATAAGTTGTATATTTACTTTGTTGGGAGTCGAGATGTAACATCAGTTGTCTAAAATATAAATGAGGGAGTTTAAGAGTTAAGCAAGGCACAAAAGTGTCATCGAAGATAGTGTCTGGTTGTTGACAATAAAGCTTTCTATTTTATTCTACACCCTTCATCAACACCTACTGCAGTTCTTTAAAAAGAAACAAGGGTGAATTGTTGGGTGTGGTATCCATTGACTCTACTCATTTATCTCGTACAGGGTCACAGGGTTTCAAAGCCAAACACAATCGGCAGCCTCTGGGGATGAAAAATGTAGTGCCAAAAACTGCAGTTCCTTGAATGGCCACTTGAGGCTGGCTCAAAAGCGAATCAGTCCCCATAGACCCTCATGTTTAAATGCCCAATTTTATAACAGAAATAAATGTTTACAGCCACAGTACAACAAAAAAATCTGGTCTGAATAGTAATTTTCCTGCTCATGACAACTGTCTTGACGTTACACATATTTAAGGGTGTGCTTGCTTTGAGTGACAGGCGGTCTGCAAGATAACATCTGCATGAGTCGGACCCACCCCTCACTCCTCCACGACTCCACCCTCTCACCCAAATATGGTCAATTCTAGCTGCAAAAATCCAAGATGGCGTCGGCCGAAATGCTGAACTCGAGGCTTCAAACTCGGGGTCGACAAACCAACGGGTGATGTCACAGTGGCTACGTCCACCAGTATAAAGTCTGTGGCCATTTTGCGAGAGGCAGGAACGCTTTGATAGTAAATTTCTTTTTCACTCTTCATCTTTCTCATTCACTAACTCACTCTACTTTATCATTTCCTCACCCATTCTTTCCTTTGCTGCTCATTTTCATTGTTTCCTCGCCATTAAAAAGTTTGGACAACTGCAGCTTCACAGTGAAAACATTAAAACATGGCAAGTTCAGCCCCCCACTTCCCCACACACACAATTCACTTGAAAGAACTGAGCACATTCAGAAAATAATCTCAATTGTTAAGTCAGCCCGTGGATCAAATCAGCCATGAGCAGTTAAGCCGATGCTTAGCAGGGAAAACAAAAACAACATAAGCACAATGTAGAATTAATGAATAGTAGCACAACAAAAGCTTTCCTTACAAACACATTATGCTATGGTTATTGATGTTGTTTAGATAACAAAGCCATTGTCAACTTACATATGTTTGAAGAAACTATATAAGCACATTGCTATGTATTCGAACATTAGATGACACAACACGGCTTTTTAGTCATTATATGGAGAGATCATTTACAGGAAAAATTATACCTATTTGCAGTGTCCAATGAGCTGAGGAAGCCTGCACTTGTATAGGTACTGTAGACGAGTGTTTAAACATCATCAAGTGTTTATCTGCTCTTGTCTAATCTCTGTTAAATCCTGTTCTCTCAGAGAGGGAACTTAAGATGTGAATATTCATGTTGCATGGTGATTCACTGTTTATCTAAGCCACTACATAACCAAGGGGTACAACAGGAAGTGCGTGCGCATCATGAAGTAAGAGGTACAGTGAAGCAAAAGAACAAGACGCGAGTCTAAGGAGCAAATGAACAACTAAAGCAAAATCAAAATGCTATGTTGTTGCAAGTGACGACAAAACACTGCTGTAACTGCAGAGTTCAACCAAAACCATAAAGTTTGACTGTGTAGTAAAACTGACTGTGTTTTATCAGTCATCTCCAAAGTGTAATCTTTAGCTCTGCTTGTCATTAGCAATGTACACAGCTGAATTTTACACTGGATGATTGGATGCTCCTTTACCAAAATGTACCTTGGGAGTTATAGTTCACTTCAAAGGCGCCGTCCCTTTGACTTTTTTGTATATTTATCAAAGAACTATATATTTTATCACACAGTTGCTCATCTCTTGTACTGATTATTCAAGCGGGAGACCTTGATGCCCATCCAAGCCTTGGAAGCTCTCCAACTGTGTATCCTAACATCGTCTATGCAGAAAATGAATGGGCCTTTTACCACCACGTTTAACTCTTACATGAGGAGAAAAAAGTTATGAGCTATCTTTACATATATAGTCAGTGGTGTTGTGAGGGTTTGGAGTATGGTCAAGTATGAATCCCATGCCAAGATCATGTAAAACAACTAAAAACATCTAGTCTCAAAGAATCCACAGATATCTTAATCTCGTGTGGGCATATTAAAAACAAGTGCAAGTGTTTAGATACAAAGAAAAGATAATTATTTTCTTAGGGTGCTTTCACACCTGCCCTGTTTGATTTGGTTCAGTCGAACTCAACATAGTAGTAGTGGCATTGTCTTGAAATAAGGCTAAATGTTTTGATTTATATCTTAAAACCAGTCAGCTACACTAAAAACAAGTACATTTGTGTAGATACAAAGAAAATACCTGAGAATTGTTTTCTCAAACCTATCATTATCAGCAGTCATACCTTATGCCTCACTGAGGTCAGACAAAAGATCAAGCATATATCTCTTGATTCAAGATTTTTCAGCCCACTTGTTTTTCAACTTTTGCAGTGTGGGAACTGAGAAAATGTACGAACTTGTGGAGATGTAATTTAATACCATGTCAGATAGCTCGGCAACATGTAAGTAGATGGTCATTAATTAAAACTGTTGCATCATACTCTTCATTTGGCCCCCACCACTTATGTTTGCTAAAGTGGAACGATCAAGGCACAGACCTTGAGCAAATTACTAAGCAAGACATCATGAGGAGGACGAGGAGACAGAGGGGGACAGTGTGAGTTTGATTAGACAAACTCGGAGAGGGGCTGCGTTCGGCATGAGGGCCATTAATTACTGCTACAGTTCAAAACAAGCTTTCTCTCCCGCTGAGTTCTTTCCTTCCCATACGCCATCAGCCACATGCTCTGTCACATGGCAGCCCCTTCATCAGGTTCAGGGGGCCTGCGTTATGCATCGCATCCTCATCACCCCAGATTGGTGAGGATCATGCTCTCGCCCTGTAATTAGCACTCATACAGTCCCGCAGGCACAATCAGTCATTATTGTGATACAAGTACATGTTTTCTGGGTTCTTTCAGTCACTCTGGACCTTGACATAACTGTAGATTTGATCCTGACTGTCGGTGCATTGGATACAAAATGTCGACTTGAATCATTCAGTGTTTTCATTGCCGTTTTTGACATGTATTCTAACCTTAGGTCAAATGAGAATGTCAGCCTTCATAAATAATTCAGTTTGAAAAATAAAAGGGAGGCTCAAACTTTTTGACTACAAGGTCTTCTTTCACATTCAAATCCTACTTTCACTTTCCTTAGTGATATCTGTCAAACTGTGAATGGAGCTGTCACATAGGCTTAGGCAGCGTCACGGTGTTTTGGTATACCAGAGGATCTAAAAATCATGACGTTGTGATTTCCATCAAAAATACAGATGCTCATCTTTCTATTGAGCTCATATGGAGTCTGCATTAAGGATTTATTGGGTGTAGTGCACATCATGCACCACCAGAGGTCAGTCTGGAGGCTGGAGGAACAGGCAGCTGAGTTGGCAAACGCTACAGGACTGTAAACAACTAGCTAGCAACAGCAGGCAGAGGCTGCGGGGGAAAACGTATATTTACGTAGCGTGGCACACAAATATAATACACAATACTGTCACATAAAGTATATTAAATTAAATAAATCTAAGCATGTGGAAATATAAAATCTAAAAAGTCTGTTTCATTTGGAACAAAATAAATAGAAATAAATTAAATGCCAATACAAACAGTCAAACAAGAAATCTGCCTCAAAATTAATCTAAACATGCCAAAATTACATCAAGAACAATTTGATAGACAAATAAGACACAGATAAATGTCAACTGTCGTACTTGACACTTTTTGATACTTTGGTATGGACATATTTTAAAGTTGCAATAATTAGCGCCTGGTGTGACAATAGTCAGGCGGTTCTCATGCACTGTTTACGTACGTATACCTACTAAAAGTAAGATACCACAATTCGTACATAGCCCACGTAATCATGAGGCAGTAATTTGTGTATTACCTACGAAATTGGGAAGGCTGTCATCACCTGACCAATGCGCTGACAGGAGTAGAGAAGTAATAAGTATAACAACCAAAATCGTGCGTAAGGAGGCAGGTTAGGCTAGTGGATTGGTCAAACAACACAGGACTTTACCCAGGACATCAGTGTTTTTGGTATCGTGTGAGACGAAGTCAACTTTTAGTCATTTAAAGTGACACTGTCACCATATTTCTTCTCCTACACTTAACCTACAGAACTTTACCTGCCTAGACCTAACCGAAGTAACTTTACGTTACACATGGAACGTCACCCATGGGGCGCTAATTGTTCAATGTCATACAAACCGCTGTGTGTGCATCTTCATGAGATATCAAATGAACTGTTTTAAGAGGATATGCTAACCATATGCAGCGGTGAAATTGAAATAATGAAAAAATAGATAGTGTCACATGAACCTAAAAATAATTTGTTTAAAAAAATGCAAAATAGCTGTCCAGTCATTTGTCACTGTGCACTTTTATCAACTTCTCTGATAATGTGGGGAAAAAGAATAGCAAGCTATGTACAGTATACCATTGTCCAATTAGCAGAGGGGTTCACTGGCTACCCTCTGTCCTATATGTGGGCTCTGCACGACAAAAGAAGCAGGAGATTACAGCTGACCCCTGTCATCCCTCCCGTCACCCACACAATCATCTCCCAGCAGGTGAAAGGCTCAGGTCAAACATGATGAAGAACCACTTACTGCTGGTGTCTTTCTATCGTGTCACTGCACTCAAAGAATGTGAACTAAGACCCGAATCCATGTTTTTAAGATGTAGGATTTTTCATTGTTTCCACTATAAATGCTGTAAGATATCTGCATTTAACTGCTGCGGTAGTCTTATAATTGTGACACTGCAAGCACTAGTCAAGAGAAGAACACTGCAAAAGTTGATGATGAAATTTCATTTTAATAGAGTTAGTGGGAGTTCTCTTGGGCGTCTGTGGTCTTGGAAGTAAAAGTCTGCTCATTTTCTGCATAGACAAAGTTAAATGACACAGTTGGAACACTTCCAATACTTTGATGAGCATGAAACTCCACCGGTTGAGTCATCAGTTCAAAAGATAAGCAACTGCGATAGAAAATATGTGATTCTTTGATAAAAAGTCAAAGTTACAAGGCATAAAATATAAAGAAAAAGAAGACCTGTGGTTCCCAAGTAGCATTTCATAAGAAACATTTAATTGCCGAGCCTGACGTTCTGTTGTGTGCACTGCTAATGTAGCCTGATTGCAGACCTCTGCATCACTCCCTGCTTCTCAGTCTGCAGTACTTTTCATAAAATGAAAACAGAATAAAGAAGCAAAACAAAACAGCGATTCAGTTCAATTATAAGGCTACCACAAACGTCTAGAGTGAGCTAAGGGTTGCGCTTTGTGGAAACCTGACAACACAGTGTTTTGTGTTATGGAGAAAGCTCATGGGTTTTTAAGATTGCCATACCAAACTTATGAAGATTCATGATTTCTTAGTAAACACAGAAAACAAAGCCAGCACCTCCTCCTTCGTCAGAGTCTAATATTCCATGTGTATCTCACTTGTAAAACCCATACAACAAGTCTTAGAAACACCTCTCTAACCTCTATCTGTACATCTTGTAATCTGGTAATTCACCATGCTGTATTAAATCAAAACTCTCACATGGTTCAATTTTAATTAGCCTGCCATGACAGCCTCCACAGCCTTTAATTTTCATAGTCTGTGCTCAATGAGCTCGTTGTGCTGTTTTTCACAGAGTCAATGTGCTTTGACAACTTCCTGGTGTTTGAGAATCATCAAATGAAGTAATACTGATGCTAATAATTTGTTCCAGGGGAAAAGATAAACGGCAGCAGTACTCACACAGCCGTTTCATATCTGTGCCAGGGAGGCATGGCAGCCATCTTCTTTGAGACTGACCGCTTTAATGCAGTACTCTAATTGATCAGCATTCATCCCTCATCCACACTGGATTTACGGAGACACAGCCCACGGCTGCCATAGGGCTGCCAGACCTAAAGAGAAATGGCCGGAGGAGCTCTGCCATCCACCATCCACACTGGGAGGCTCCAGACGCCGTCGCCACACAGGCTGTTTACTAATCAAGATTTACGCCATTTGTTTGTATATATCAATAAATCACTGCTGAGTGCATGTGGATGACCATGAATCTAAAATAGGAGTATAGGAGTAGATCTCTAATTGCCTCCCAAAGGGCTGAAGCAAATATATACAATGGTTTTACCACCCAGGGTTTAATATTAGACTACCGGGAACAAATGCTTTGTTTTTAATTGCTATATAACCATGGCTTCTGGGAAGATTTTCATTTTTAGGCCGTCTTGATAGCATGAAGTGATCATCCCAAGTGCCAGGGGCAAGGCTGAGGATTCATCAGCCATGTATTCAACTTCATGTTTGATGTCAATGTTTTGTAAAAAGCAAATTTCTTCCAAGTCTAACTCCAGGGATGAAATTATCCAACAACTAAACTAAATGCGTCTCTAAGGACAGATTTTCAAATTTAAAATGTCGTCCTCTGATGAGGGTGAAATGTCACGTCCCCTGGGGTTAAGCCAGCGCCTCTCTAAGATGGATGGAAGGGAATATTATATGTGTCTAACGGAGAAAGAGATATCCTCTCAAGGTCACAAAGTGAGACCGTGATATCTGTAATAGACAGAAGGACCCTTAGAGGAGAGGAGGAGGTGGAGGAGCAGAGGAGATGGTTTAAGTTCCTGTCCTTGGGGAAATCTCCATCCATCTGGGGAGTCGCTGAGAGCGCAGCCAATTCACATGCTCTAACAGGCCCTTAATTTGGGGAAACATATGCCACCGCTTAGGCCTTTTGGAATCTGTTCACATGGCAGAAATTGTTTTTTTATGGTGGACATTAGCTGGTGGACGCATAAATAACATCATTTATAAGTGATGCACATGTAACAGTCTCTCCTTAACGTGCTGTCTCTTGCTTTAATCTCACTGTATTTGCCTGTGACACTAAGAGGTATTCAAATTTTCATGACAATATTGACTTTTTTAAAAACCCTATCTGAACACGAATAATCCATGAAACAATTTTCTATGTATGGCTTTAAAATAAATTAATATAGCATTGCTGAGCCAAGTCCCTATCTGTTTCTGTGGATAAAACCTGGAGGCAAAACCACAGCAGCAAGGGTGATGAAAGTAATGAAAACTCTTACTTATGCAAAAGCAGACATAGCACAATATAGAAATACTTAATTTCAAGTTAAAGTCCTGCACAAAGCACATAAGTATTAGCAGCAAAATCTGATTTAAGCAGCAGTCACTTTTTTTTGCCTTCATTTTTTAGCAATCATTTGCTGTCATATTTGTGGCCAACTGATCTTTGTATTTACTCTCTGTTTGCTCAGTTTTGGTCAACAGCAACTCCTGAGGGAAATATCCGGCTCTTTACCAGTTAAAATGTGTCACTTTCTGTTTATTATTATACTTATCTAACCTCAAAACTTGTCAAAGTGTCTGTGATTTAATTTTTAAAAAGACATTCTTAAGCTAATTTATTGAGGCTTTTTTTTTTTGCACAACTGCTTTTAATTTGACATTTTTTATTGTATTTATTTTCTTTTTTCCTAAATGAAACAGACGTCTTAGATTTAGTATAAGCACATGCCAATTGTCACAATGCTGTGTGCAATTATTCAACTGTGGAGTATTTTCAGTAAACGACTATCATGCACATAACTGTACATATTTCTAATGTTTAATTTTATTATATTTTTGAGTATTCTATTGATGCATATAATGTAGTTAAATGTCACACTTACAGCCTCAGCACAGTGAAGATATATATTTTATTTTTAATATTTTTATATTTTAAATGCTAGTGTTAAACACTGACATAATGCACATTCTATTTTTTTATTTTTTATTTAGTGTACATTTTTATTTCTACTTATAATGCTTTATATTAAATACTGCTATTTTATACTCTTATTCTTACTTAAAATTCTCTATTCTTGGCACTGGAGCGACTGTAACAAATCACAATTTCTCCTCTGGGATCAATAAAGTATTTCTGATTCTGATGCTGATTATATTTGTATCATATGATATCGTATCGTATCGTATTGTATTGCATTGTATCGTATCAAATAAAGTACTGGGAAGAAAGTAAAAAAAAAAAGCAATGGAGCACAGAGTTCAATATTCCTCTCAGAAATGCAATGGAGTAGGCTATAAAGTGGTGTATAATGGAAATACTCACATAAAGTACAAGTACTTATGGTAAAACTATATTGAATGGAGAAACTAAATGAATGCGTGTGGCCATAGGTTGGTGGTTGTGGGAGTTCAGGTTCCCTTCAGGGTTAGAACAATCCCACGCCACTACGCTCAACACAAGTCCTCTCTCTTTGAATAAACATACTTCCCAGGGCCAGAGATCCAGGCACGGTCATCACCCGTCCAAGTGCTGTCTGCTGCTAACTGGCCTGGAAAGCGGTAACATCTTAGCACTGATTATTCACACCCAGCCACTGCGGCGACAGCGCCACACTGTCAACTTTGCAGTTTACTCTTCACACTTGCTCCGAGCCTCAACCCTATCCTACACACCACAGCGGTGAGAGAAGTTTTCTACAACAGTGGCAGCCCCGGAGGAAGCGCAGAAAAATGTGGAGTGGGCTCTTTCAGTAATTTCGGTCCCAGCCCCCACCATGCGCATCAGAGCCTGAGGAGCAGATACGGTCCGAATTGTGAATCCACCCACACTGCATGTCACTCTCTATAACACAGAGACTGTGAGCATGCTATCTACGCCGACCACACATATATGTGCACACCTACACATAGTCTTGCAGCAAAACTACTTGTATGTTGCACACATATTACAGAGAAATGGGAAATTCACATTGAAAGATGGAGTTGATTATGGAATCAATGTACTGTAGATAACAACAGTTATTAGATAATCCTATATTCCCTTTGCACTTATTTCAGAGTGCTTCCAGTCACACTCCTGCTGTAATTATCTATAATCTTGTCTAGATGATGCATCTAAGGTTTGAGTATGAGTGGGAGCTTGGCATGTTGGCACGCTCTTTGTCTGCCTCCTGATAGAACACTTTCCACTCGGCTGAATTACCCACTCCATGATGACTCGATGCAGCAGAGCAAAAAATGATGCTCCCTGGACTCCCGTGTATTCAGATTCTCTCAAATGGATTCCTTAGTCCCCTCCTCATGCTGCAGACCCAAGCGGCGGCAGGAATATAGCCTGTTATGGATCAAGGCTCTTTGATCTCCAGCTGATAAGAAAATATCTACGGCTTGATTCTTTTTTTAGAGTTTTGATAGTATTTATGTATGCAGGTATATACATCTGCACAGATAAAACACTCATTGAATTTGTACCAAAAGTGCCATTACCTCAAAATGTTTGATTGGCAACCAACTAGTTGCTCATTTGACTAAAGTGCTAAAATGTGTACTTGCTTTGGCACGGTTTTATTCTCATTTAGTCTCTTTTCTGAACATGTTTATGGATGCGTTGCAGTAATTCAGTTCATTTGAGGATATAACCATCACTGGAAAGAGTGAAATTACACATTAACTGTGCTGAGAAATGAAATTGCTCTATTACCAAGTGGAATAACAGGGAAGATTTTAATTTAGATTATTTTAATTTTCCATGCACAACTAGGTTGCAGTGATTGTAAAAACTTACAATCATTTATTAAACTGTTCTACTTTTGTCGCGTCAGGACTCCCCCCGTCAATGTGTCATTGATTGGTTTGACCCATCACCTGTCCACCCTCCCTTATCAGCACTTTAATGCTCTGGGTGCCCATCACTCTGCGAGCAGGCGGGGGGAGGTGACCGCACTTCCTCTGACCTTTCAACCTGTGTTGACAACTCAGCCGCCTCAAGTTGCAAGGGGGGACTCATGCGTGTCTTGGTTGGCATGGCGATGACATGCAAAGTTATATCACAGGAATATATTGGAAGGCTTGTCCCACTTCTCTATTGACATTTCATCCACGGGAAAATAAGACATGGCAGGCGGCATGCAAAATATGCCAATATTATTCTGCTACATTTTACATGTGGATGAAACAAATGATCACTTACGTGTGTTAATCCCAATTATTCTGCACACTGTAACCTCCTCACAGCAGCAGCTCTATAATCTATATGATTAACTCACTGCCATTGTAAAAAGAGGGGATAGCAATTGTATGTGTTTGAATGTTAAACGCGACCTTCGTCATATCATTCCCTCTGTCTTTCTCCTTTCCTGTCACTCATGTGACAGGAAGCAAAGCACGAAGATCTTAAAATAAAACAGCCCAGAGTTAGGCAAGTGGTAAATTCACATCTGGGGCCCCACCAGCCAAGGACGGAATCCCACCAGAACTTTTTCTCCTGTGTGACTCCTGAATAATTACCCACTGCCTAAATATAAAAACAATACTGTAACTCTAAAGCTTTAGTAGTAGTAAATCACCTATTTCAACAGCCAGTCGGCTTATAGCAAACTCCACTAGTCAAGTCAGTTACAAATTGTCCGCAGACTGTGTGTTTGCTTGCTGTGGCATTCTCAACAACAGCCCTCTGTTCCTGCCGAGTTTGAGCCCGTCTCATTTGCATCCCAGCAAGTGTTTATAAGTATGTTGGGCTCGGTTCCCATGATGCGTCAGCGTCGGATGGTGGGTCGCTGCTGCTGCTTGCTGTATGTCTGCATGTAACACACTTGTTAACTAATTTATTGGTGCAGGTTTTTCAAAGCAGTGGGCCCCAACTGGTTCAGCCACGGGGTCCAGATTTCTCCTTAGTCATTAGTTCAAGGTCCACACAGTTTAAAATACTTAGCATCACACTTGCGTTGGCCATGTTGTGTTTTTTACAAACTTGATACGTTTGCGAGTCGCTTATGGTTTCTTCAGAATTGACCCTCAACCCAGTTTTGGACTGCGACCTGCCAGTTGGGAACCACCTATTTAAATTATTGTGGTGTATTTATTACGATTATGTTCCATCTGAAACTCAGGTCCTTTTGATTATGTTTTCACTATTTAATCACTTCTATGAATGAAACTGCAGCAAATATCTATTGCTATACTCATTCTTAATTTAAGAAGCTACAAATTATTTCTAGCCACAAAATAAGTCTGAAAAGCTGGAAGTTAGAACAGAAGTACAGAGCTGTTGCTATGGAGACAATACATAGACTTGTCTAATCACAGTGGTGTAAAATGGCAAGTTTTTTATAACGTTGTTTCAAGTAGTTGCAACTTTTGACTCGTCTTGTCACAAATCTTTGATCTAAACTGGGCTTTAGATTTCTTGTGTAAGATTTTGGTCTGATACAGAAAAGGTCGCAAAAAATAATGCAGATCATCCTCTGGGAGTCATGGGTAACCATAGTGTATTTTACATTCATCTGTGGGGATGTCCTAGATCAAAGGGTTGGACAGACAAATGGACAGAAAGATGGACGAACTCTCAACGTAGTCATGACCATCAGGTAAAAATTAAAAATGTTAGCTGATACACCTCTCTTTCGAGAAAATGAATGGAATGACACAATGACATAAGATGCCACCCGTGACCACTGAGTCTCGAGACAAGATTTGGCTCTACCTAAATTCCCTCTCCGAGTGATGGCTGAAACCAAAGCTCCTTAAACGCAGAGAAAGGCCGCAGAAGTGAACAATCTCTACTAGCCGGATTATCTCTCTTGTAGCAGCCTGCTCTACAAATGCTTTTCTATCGGGTAAACCATGTAGCTCTAAATTCAATTAGGGGCCACATAAACATTTTCATGTGTGGCAAGTGAGCTGTGAAGAGGCAGCAAAACAGGCTCAGGCTGCAGCTGGGAGAGGCGAGCAGGGCCCGATCGACTTCTGAAGGAACAGATTTGAGATGCTGCAGGAGACGTGCTGTAATATTTAGCATGCAGTGAACTTGCTGCTTTGTGAGAGTCCAAGAGCGCGGCTGTGTCTCTTTATCACTCAGTGTATGTCTGCTGCTGTCATGTTTCCATCCATCTATCTGCCTCCCCCTTGCCTTCTCTCATCACAAACTTAGACAGACAGACAGACAGAGATACAGACAGGCACACATTCAAGTCCATATCTATTAATTTCAATCACAGAGTAGCTTGATCTGCCAAGAAGCACGACATCTGTCTTTGCAGGATTTGTCCATCCAGCTCCACTCTACATATACAATGTGCAGCACATACATCATTTAGTATCTATGTGCATCGGAGCTGTAGAGGCCATAGTGTGGCTACAGCTCTAAAGTAAGGGTAATGAATAATCAGTGGTCTCTCCCTCTCGCTCTACTTCCCCTCTCTGTCCTCTTGTCCTGCAGCTCATAATACACTTCATTATTCTTTAGGCTACCCACTCCCTCTAGTGATGGACAAAGGCACTGCCTAAGGAGCAGCCGGCAGGCAGGCAGGCGGCAAATGTGGGACCACAGGAATGACAGGAAGAGTCAGCCTCCTTCGCTACAGGCTGGATGCCGTGCCAGGCTGCCTGTGGGAAACACAGCGGCGGACTGAGAGGAACAGTTGTTTGACGAGAACAGACAAAACAGTCACTTCCGCCTGAAAGTGACCGACTGAGTGCAAGTGCTATGCTATGTTTCAGAAAACACGGTGGGATAAAGCGCTAAGAGGCACAAAGAAAACAACAAAACCCCTACAGGAACAGGCAGAGGACAAACACGGATACACACAGACGCACACAAACACACTTGATTAAACTGCTCTCCGCTGTGAAAAAGCATGTTCATTTGTATTTAAGTGGCGCAACGTGATAATTACCTGGGCTGGGTTTCTTCAGAGCCGCATGCTACTCTGTGGGTACCCAACAAGGCCTAGTTTTCCTCGACCCCCACTCCCCTCATCCATCTCACTGGTCTGGATGATGTAGCAACGCCTTCACTGGTGGCTCTACCTCTGCGAATGGTAATAATCAAACACAGCCTCCAGTTTCCTATCAGCATTCCCAGCACTTATCAGCGTGATATTGTCTTTGAATGATAAACACTGTGAGCAAGAAAACAACCAGGTCAGTTGCTTTAATAACCCATCAGTTATTATATCAGATTCAGAATCCGTATGTTCAGAACAGAGAAGAAAAGACCACTAAGAATAAACGGCTGAATGTATAGATACATAAAGAGCATAATAGCTCACTCCAGAGTTACATGAACAAATTACAAGGTGAGTCAGAACTCACCGCACTGAACTGAATAGGATTCATTAAATAAAGTTGCTACAGAGCACTCTCCATGCAACAAATCATTGCTTCAATTTGAGTAGTCTCATTTAAATTTCATTATGTCTTTACACTGACATGTTTAAAATCAGATTGGGACTGGAATGAGATCTATCCCCTTCAAGATAATTGATACCGCCAGAGTCTGGGCAGACCACACGGTGAAAATGGGGCATTATTCATAATTCATGAAATTTTATATAACTGACTTACTTTTGAAGATTACACTATAACATATTCATTGTTAAAGGAAGAGCCATGGTCAACCCAGAATACATAGGCATTGTTGTATTGAAGGTCCAGACATGATGAACTGAAGTGAATCACCTCCTATAATGGGTCCTTTAAAGTCGGTTGCCAAATTACTAGATTACCATTGTGTGTGTTCAGTGGTGAATCCAGGTGTTCCCAGGATAAAGATGATCTCAACGATGTTGGCATTTTACAGGTTTGGTCATTTCTTTCTGTCACAATTCAGCTCATCTCCCAGATGAAAAGGTCAAGCCTAAGATAATGCTCCTGCTATCATAATGTGACAGCTCTGGGATAATGTGTGATAATTAAAAGGGCTCTGGCATATGGCTACTATTGCTAACATGCTGTGTGAGTCAATGGGAGCCATATTTGCCTTGTGGGGATAAAAAAAAAAGGAAGAAAGCCACTGTGAATGGGAATGGACCAGAAAGCAAAATGTAAAAGGATACAATGTTAGGTTAGTTTAGCAAACCTAATGCAGCCACCACCGAATACCAGGGACTGCCCATTGTTCCAGTGGCTCCAAAATTCTCTAGCCCTTTTAATCCAAAAGGTGTCCCATTGGACTAAAAGCCCATTTCTCCGAGAGCCTGTAATCCAAAAATCAAACGCTCATTACTACGTGTTTCTCCAAAAATACACTCCCTGCAGTTAGTTTCAGTCTCCCAGCGGCATCTGAGGCAAACTTTCACGCCGTTTCTCAGCAGTGTACACACTCCAAGCAGAAAATATGTTTGCCTTGTTTGTTTGTTGGATGTGTTATATTTTGTGGTTAGGTTTTGGGCACATAAACACTTGCTTATGGTTAGAAAAATGTCACATTTTGGCCTAAAAGCATGGATCGGTCGAAAAAAAAAATGCCTGTGTGCATTGGCTAAAACAGCACCAGGAAAAACAGCAAAGGGTTGGTAAAGACACCAGGAATAGGTGACTCAAACAGTGCTGGAAAACTGAAACTAACTGCAGGGAGGGTGTATTTTTGGAGAACTGTGAACCACACTTATGGGGCTTCAGAATTTTGGGCCATTGACGTACCTTGATGTGGAAAGTCCATGACCAAACATTGATATGTGATGACATCAGAGTGAGAATGTGTTGTAGCTGCTGTAGCTTCCCAAATGTTCAACTTTCTTCAGATGCCAGTTGCTTCCTTTGTCATATAGTTTCTTGCTAAAATGGCTGACTTCAAAATATGAGAGTAGTGACAGGGAGCTATAGCTACAATGAAAGTGTTGGTTGTAAATCAAAACAATCAGCTAAAAGAAGTCTGTAAGTTAACTAAATTACCAAAATTCCAGCCCTAAAACTGACCCTGTCACATTATCGTTGTTTGATTTATCATTGATGTAAAGACAATGTTGACAAATACAGTTTTAAACTGTCCTTGAACCACAAGAAAATACAGCACCCAAAGAAGTCTCACTGTGGCTGAACTGTACTGGTACTTCCCTTATTTTCGCTGTAGCCTGAAGGGATATGACACACCAGGAATGATACTGAGCACCATTGATTGTAAAGGCCCACTATCAGTCTCTCCATGACAGGACTGGGGCAGCGCTGTGGCTACCTTCACTGAGAATTATTGGGATTTAGAAGGTTTAAGCTTCTACTTCGGGGCCAGGAATACAGAGGGAGGGTGCCAGGTTCAGGATGACTAAATGTACTTTTGATCAGCCAATGACACAGCAATATAAGTGAATATTCAAGTGGCTTCATTACAACTGCCATGAAAAAAAGGTGATAAAGTGTTACATTAAAAAAAGAACAAGCCCTCGTTGATGCTGCCTTTTATGTGCTGCTCTCAGCACGACGAGCCACACTGCAGAAAATCACTGTGCTGTTGACGCAGGCAAAAAGAGGCTCACAAGCTGGAGCACGTAAAAAGTGTCAGACTAGGGGTATTTATTTAGTTACACGCCTGTTACTACTCATTACTCAATATTACAGCTTGTATTTGGTACAACCTCAACTCGAGGTGCCGTGAATAAAATGTAGGAACAAACAGAGGATGTGGGAAAACGAGCAATGGGGGTCGAAGTGGGGCCACTCGGGGACGACTTTATTACAGCGGCAAAGAAAAGACAGATTATTTAGCTGTCGAGGTTAATGTAAAGTAGAGGAGACATCAGCGCTTTCTTTTTCATTATGGCTTTGCTGTTTATGATCCATTTGCAGCATGTTGTTGCTATAGTGGTGTGTTCCCACTTTTATTTAGTAGCTGCAAACAAATTACCCATCGAGGAAATGAATAAAGAGTGAACTTTCTGAACTTGAGCTGTGACGACAACTCTTAATTCATCGTGCTTCATTAGGTTTTTTTATGCGTTAGCGGCAGCTCATATCCATTACAAGCGACGCACATTAACACATACAGTACGCGTTTTAAGCTCAGGCACATACTGTACACAGACCTCCTATTTATGCACATGAACACACACATTCACACATCTTAGCCATTGATCACCAAAAGTGTGAGGCAGTGTAGTTTCCAGAACCCAGAATTGCAGTCATACCTTACAACAAACTGTCACACATGGTTGAATGCACTCTTCTCTTATCTAGATACTAAAAAATAGACAGACACTGACAAGCAACCGAAAACACCAGCCTTATTCCTCTGTGCATTAGCTTAACAAACTTGATTACAGGTGGCAAAAGTTTGAATCAAGGTGCCAACTCTCAAAGATCCGTGAAAGCAATTACTGGCTGTAGCAACATATCAAAAACCATTTGGCAGACACTTTGCCGACAACAGAAAAATAGAAACCCCTGTAATGCAATTAACAGCAACAGTGATAGAATAAATGCCATGTTTATTCAACTTATTTTAGGCCAAATAATCACAAGATCGACGTACTCGCTTGTTTTGGAGCTTTGATCGTATTGTACAGCTTTCATCGGCAGAAATTACACTTAGAGAGCCTTTAGATGTACACACTTATTTCATTGTGACCACTTTCTAAGGACTTCTCATCCATCTCGGCGTAATGCAAACTGGTGTAGCTTTTGCTGACCTGCTTTAAGTGAAAAGTGTCCTGAGATAGCTTTGGCGCTACATAAATACATTGCTTTGACATACGTTGCCGAGACAACGTGGTGATAATCGTACTTGCTAAAACCATAGACCGTATATCCAAAGACTGCGCCATTGGCCTGACTCAATCATGAGCACACTGGTTAATACGCACAGCTGTCAATCATCGTCTTACCCAGAGGTGAAAGTAAGTTGAAATTACTGTCGGAATTCCACCCCCCAACCTTTATCGCTACATGCTGTTCTCCTCCCGCCTCCAGCTTAATGCATCCCTGAACACACACTTTCAATTTTTTAACACCTGTATGCTGTAGAAATAAATTATTAATAAATTGTAGAAAACTACAACTAAACAGTTGAACAAGTCTCTGTCTTTGAAGTTTTAGAGCTTTAGAGACACAAAAGATTTTCTAAGAGTGAAGTTATTGAATATTTGGGGACACTACACTGTATGACTGAATTTATTGAATTCTTTTACTCGTGAAAATTCCCCAAATTTTGCCAAAGCACATTTTTCAAAATTTAAGTGTGGTATTATAACCAACAGGAGATCATTGATGTGCTAAGTGATTTTGAGAACACTGCACTGTACAAGAGTGAATCCATTGAATATTTTTCACAATGAAAATCAACCAAAATTATACAAAAGCCTTTTATTCCAAAGTGAGTATGGCAGTATCACCAAGAGATTATTGATGTGTGAAGTAATTTTGGTGAAACTACTCTAATAATAAGAGTGAAGTTATTGAATATTTTGTAGTATGGCTTTTCAGTGTTGCATTTTGTAAATGGTCCCTGCGCACTCGCCTCACAGCCAGCAGCACACAGTGAACATTATTATACATCCAGCTCGAGAATGGCTGGTTTTGAAGAAAATTAAATGGCAGCTCATTGTCTGCCTTACGTCGGTTAGAAATAGGCATCATTTGTGTTATAACTAGATTTTGCGATGAGTTATTGATCTGAGAAGTTTGTGAATATCTTCACAACTTTACCAAACTGGTTTAGTCAGGCAGCTGCTGGCCTCTCTTCCTGGTACTGCATACCAACACTGAATTTTACCGAACTATACCTGCCTGCTTTGACTTTACTCACCCCCTTTTTTACAGCATCAAGTTAGTAATTAAAATCAAACTAATCAGAAAAATTAATACTTACGCATTCATCCGTGTGATCATAACTACCTAAACTGACAGACTCCCAACTTTGAGGAAAAAAATATCTGGTGTATAATTTGAGTTTTTAGTTTGTCCCATGGTTCAGCCACTCAATTGGAGGGGGTGGGGTTTATGACTTATACTGTAGGCAGCTACTAGGGGGTGATAGAGATATTTTGCTTTCTATTTTGATTTCTAGGGAGCTGCCATAACATCCACCATTATATACATTCATTCATTTATTTTCCGTAATCGCTTTTCCTGTTAGGGGTCGCGGAGGGGCTGGAGCCTATCCCAGCCGACACTGGGCAAGAGGTGCGGTACACCCTGGACAAGTCGCCAGACTATCACAGGGCTAACTCGGTAACTCTGATATAAACAGTCTATGGCTAGCATGCTGTGTAAAAGTGCTAAATAGTATCATGAGCAAAAGTGAAAGTAAAAACCAACCCTATATTTGCTTTATTTTCCTTGTGCAGCGCTGTTTTTCGTAGATTCTTCTTTGATGCATGCTGCTTACTCCACCCCCACACGCTTCTGTTGGTTCATTAGTGAAGATTGAGAGGGCTTACCATATGAGTCCATACACTGTCTTTTAGAAAAATCTTGCATAGTATACCTTCAAATTTGCTAACATCAGCTACCACAAGCCACTAGTCATACCAGACCATGTAAAGCTGCAGTAGCAAAACCAGAGTACATTAATTGAGCAAGACTGTCTTCTCTATTCACGAATTTCAGTTTATGTTTTTAGGTGGGAAATTTGTGTTGTTTCTTGAGTTACATATTGTCTTTTTAAAAGCTGAGCTTAACAACTGAAACAGCAGTGCTAAGGCCACTAAAGGTCCCTTTTGTCACTTGTTCTGTAGCTTTTCACCGCATCACCAGGTCACATTCAGTTTTAATTGTGGCTGAGATCATGTTGACTATGTTTATGCGGTAGACACAACATTAGAAAGATCCTTCAATATATTGCAGCCCAATACACCATTACCACCAAATACAGCCTCAAAAAGTGCCACAGAAATGTGTCAGACATGATGTAGGGCTGTGACACACCAAGCCAACAATCAGCCATTAGTCAATGTAGGGCCGCCAAGCTTCTGTTTCCCTAGTTTTTGTCATGTGTCCCACACTGCTGGAACTGGTCAGCCCTTGTCAGCTTTTTTTGGCCAATTCAGCATGTTCAGTCAGAGACGGTGGAGCCTGTCGGAGAATGAAGTATCTCTGATTGGCACTTCAGCTCAGTGCATGAGAAGAAAAATGGAAGTCAAGAAAACAAATCAAAATAAACTTATCTGGCCAATATTATCTTTTCTTAAGCAGAAACAGTTCCTAACTGCCTTTACTATGTTTGTTAGCGCACAGTAAATCCATTGGGCTTTCAACATCAGGTTGTGTTGTTAATGTGCTGACTAGCATCTTGAATCCATCCTGTCGGTCTTCCGGTTTCCCTTTTTTAATGATAATACAGACCAATGCTGCCTGCTCCTACGGAGAGTTATTTCCTCTCATTTAGGTGCAGAACATACTTGCTAGTTGCCCGCTGGCTGTAGTCTTTGCAGTGTGGTCAGGTGCAACTTATTGGTCGTGACAGAGGCAATGTAAGGCGACGCAGCAGTCAGCCTTCGTCACCACTAGTTCTTTGAGGTCGGTTTGGTATGTTACAGTGAGCCTGGCATTTAAATAAGGTAGTAAGTACACTGCATTACATCATACACTTGATTCTACATATATAGCATTAATGTATCTCTCTATAATGGAGCCTCAGCGTGAGTTAAGTGCCACAGGCACAGGCAGTGTTAGTGTCACCTCTTTTCATTGACTAACTAAAGGGATCGTTAGCATTACCTTTACCTCAGCCTTTCTTCCTCAAAGTATTTTCACAGCAGGATAATATGAAAGCATAGTACTCTCTGTTCCAGTGGAAGCTCCACCTTCAGAGAAAACACCTATAAAAGAGCACGAGGATTAATAATTCATTGATATCCATGACCACTCACACTCTCCTTTAAAGACGGGCTTAATATTAGTAACAACTCTTACGGCGTCATTAAAATTTTAAAAGCAGCTCCGCATGGAGGATGAGTAAATAAGAGACAATTACTGTGTTTGATAGAAATGTAATGCAGTTCACATTCAAAGGCAGTAAGCGCGAGCCTTGGGGGGGAGGAAAATGACTTATAGCTGGTTGAGGGATGATTTATTTAAAGGGCACTTTTCAAGCCGAGTTCCACGCCAGATACTATGGACAGTCAGAAGTTCAAGCACGTACGGCGACTGCTGGAGTGTTTTGTGCAGCTTGAGAGGGGTATTAACAGGAAATAGAAATCCAAAATCATGAGCGTCCATCTCCGGCCGCCATCAATGAAAGATGCTCACACAATCTGTTGGGTAATGGCAGGGATGTTTAAGCAGGTTATTACCATTAAAATCCAAATAGAAATAAAGAAGCAGACCTGATTATAAAGTTAATGCAGCGTGGACCCATTTTACAGCCACTTTCAATCTCTCATAGATAAACCAGTAGATCACTTTAATTAGACAATGTGTTAATTGACTGCAGGTCCTGGGGTGTTATGTGTCAACATTAGTCTCCATCAGTGACAACCTCCTCCAGGCACGACACCATTCACTCCGACTGAGAGTGAGACATGATACTGAGAATGATTGAGGGCGTGTGTGTGTGTGTGCATGCTTGCAACTTTGTGCCTGCCCGTTTACATGCGGACAAGTGTGTCTCAGAGTGCCTGTGATTTTTGTGTGTGTCTGTGACCTAGTGAAGACATATCAGTGCAAGGGAGGGACTGTGCCTGCCGAAGGAGGGCAGAGACGAAGAGAAAGAGAAAAAGCAAATAGAGGGCACAGAGAGAGAAACGCAGCGTGCGGTCTATCGCTTCGCTGTGGTCTGACATTATAACGTGCTCATCGCCTGGCCGCTCTCCCCGGCTTGTCCGTGTTTGGGAAATGGCAAGGGACATCAACATTACAAGGTATCGCACTTGGCTCTGAAAGAAAAAAAAATGTGGATAAGGTCAAGATGCACTGTGCCTCTGGGACTCCGAGGTCTCAAACTGAAAACTCGATATTCCTTAAGTCAATCTATAGGTGTTCAAACTGTGCACAGCAAGAGAAAGACAGTGGGAGGAAGATACAGAGCCCTGGTAGGTGGTCCCCCGCATTCTCTGAGTACCCCAGATGGAGAAAGGCATTTAATAGAATAGAAATGAAACTAAATTAAATCTGACACTGGGGTGTACCCATGTAATTAACACACATATACTTACACACACGCTTCTCTCTACCTCACACTCACAGATAATGTTAGCACCCTTGTACTGCCGAACAGGATCAGTGGCCAAGCGTATGATTATACTCAACTCTCTGAAGTCGTAGCGAGGTGGCTTCCATCAGCGTCTCAGCCACCGTGGCAATCATACAGGAAACATAATGAGGCCATTAGGGTTTGGCGAATGCAGCCTTATAGCCTCTTGTCCGACCGGCTGGGTTTCTACTACGCACGTGCTCATGGCTTCAAAGCTTTTAGCAGCTTGATGTGATCCAAGATCGGCGTTGTGCTGCAGCAGCAGGTGCAATGCATCCTGATTGGATGGCTTCCTGAATGGCTTCCTTAATGTGGTTGCGTTTCTGTGCCGAGTGCTAAGGAGAGTTTTAACATTATGGGACACTTTTAAGTGCATCCGGTGACCTTTAACAGGAGTTATAAAATGCAATCTCAAATTGTGCTGACCTAGTTAACTTCAGGGAAAAAGAAAAAAGCGGGATTTTTGTGTATCCGGTCACAAGGATTAGATGTTTTTAATAGTTGTATCTTTTAGTCTGATATTCTGTGATTGCATTTTGCTGTATGTTTCTGGTTACATTTCAGAGTATGTGGTTAGATGCATTGCCCTTCAAACACAAAACAGTTGTAAGCAAATGCTGCTTTTTTTTTATCCTGCAAGGCTAACATCTGCACTGCCCATTAAGATACCCAGAAATGAAATATGACCTCCCATACATGACATGACTCATCCTACACATGGAATCTGAAAGCTTTAGCATACAGTGCGAACATTAAGTGACATAACATGCTTTTAAAGCCACACTGCGTGAAGGTCAGCCTCTGCCCAACCCCAACTGTTCGGTAACTGCAGCCAAGAGTTTAGCTCTCGAGGCCAGTAAAGATGGATTCCCTATTCATGTTTTGTGGCACGTGGCTCCTTGCCACGACATCATACTTCCAATACAAAAAAACAAGGGACAGGAAATAAATTTGAAGACACTAATTAAGGGAGGGTAGAAAGATCGAGGGATAAGGGAAATAAGGCCCGCTGCAAGGGTTACATTATTTACGATATTCTCGTTTTTTTCCCCATCTTTCTTCCTCCAGAGCAGAGGGCCACCAGGGTAGTGGGAGAGGGAGGAAAAGAAACAACTTTATAATGTATTACCTTCAGTAATTTAGGCTGAGGGGTGAGATGGGTTGATGGAAAGTGAGTGGGAACAAGACCCGCCCCTACTTCTTAAATCATATCCCCCTGACTGCAGAGACCATAGTTGGAAATGCTACACAAGGCTCTGTCCTTGTCAGTAGGTCTCTGGGCTCTCTATGGGCGGTGCATGTAATGACCATGACATGCAAATAGCAGCCAGTCAGGTTGATAAAGCATTCTACAACATCATTTTTGCAGGATGTCAGATTCTTTCAAAAGAGGAATCATTTATCTACTCCTGTTTCCAAAGACATACTGCAAAAACGGGAGACACTGTCGGATCTTCAGCTTTAAAAGCCTTATGCATACCTGGAGCATGTGTGCGTTTTTTTAAGCATGACATATTATCTTCAAATAGCACTAGTGAGTGGCTGTGTACGTTCCTACAGAGAGAATTGGGAATTTCAAACACACACAGCTCTATTGATGACTTGCCAGATATGACTGACCTGTCCCTGCTTGAGTTCTCATGGCTATAAAAGACCACTCATGTCGAGCTCATACTCGTCCATCTATCCTCACTCCCAAGTGTGGCGTTGATCAGCTTTAAAGGTGAAGCCCCATCCTGAATTATCACCAAAGTATGCTGATATTTACGGAGATAGTTTTAAAAAAAAAAATCATTGCAGATGCTGTTGGAAGGAAATCTCAAGGTTCCCTTAGAAGAGATGAATGTTTCAAGATCACACTGAAAGAGGCACTGCTACTGCTATCCATTTTGTATCCAAGCTGTCAGTCACAATGCCATTATGCTCATGACTGTGGAGGGTGGGGGGATTACACAGCCTCAGAGATACTTGAGGAAAGAACTTGTCACTTTGCTGTGGGCATGCTTCATTGGAATTATGCCCATGAATATAATAAATGGCAGTTAGTCTCAACACTGCTACCTCTACATTTTTTGGTTAATATCTAAGGTTAAGGCTTCAACATAACCTGCGTAAGCCTGAGGCTGAGACATGACGACACATACAGCGACAGACAGAGAGAGATAGAGGCAGAGCAGCGGGGGCAGAGACAGCTAGTTGGACAGGTACAGAGAGACAGTGAGAGTGCATTAGCCTTGTGTACACGCCTCAGAGGACACACCATTCCCCCCCAGGGGAACCCACAGCAGCGTCAAGTCCTCCCAGAGGTAGTCACAGTACAAGACACGGCCGACCAATCTGGCTGAAATAAGACTGAGAGAAAAGTCTCTAGACCAAAGAGGTTGTGAATGTATGGCCGATTTAAGGGCAGTCAAGCAAACAGCAAACCAGTCAGCCAGCTGAGATTCATTTACATTTATATTCTGGGCATTTAGTCCAGAAAAATTCAATGGTTGAGTGGGGAGGAGTTTGGTATCTTGGCTAAAGGTCAGTGGAACAGGGCAGACGGCTGCTACCCCGCCAATAAGTCTGTCTGTCACTCAAAATTGGTAATTTTCAACCAAACTGAACTGCGGTAGCATCAATAGGTTCTCCAACCTAAATGACAAAAAAGACTGCTTGACATTACCTTAGAATCCCGACCCAGATGAGCCTTCTCTGATCTGGCACCATTTTGGTCATTGTTGCGTAAGGTTTAGGCAACTACAGCTACTTACTTAAGAATAAGGACTTTTCATGTTTTGGTTCAAAGACTTCTTTTATCAAAGTTAGCAAAAGATTGTGAACATAGTGAAAGAAGCCAGTGTTCAGAATGATCACAGTCAGAATTAAAAGGAGAACAAATTGGTTAAGAGTAGGCAGTGATTGTGGTCATGTGGTTGTGCTAAAAAAAAAGGACTGCTTGATCAGGGTTGTGTTGGGACAACTGGCACTCTAAGAGTGTCAGAGAATGCAGAGGCAACAAGTTTTTCATAGTGCTAGGTCAACTGAAAAGATAGAAAAATATGAAAGATGAAAAATAGACGGTTTTGGTAAAAGAGTTTCTTGATGATCCAGGTTAGGGACAGAATGTGGTCAAGGTAAAGAGAAATCAACATTGGCAGCTGGTAGGAGACTGAATGTGATCATTTATAACCGTAAAAAGATATTTATTTTTCAACCAGCTTTCCGTCAACAGTGTGGGTAGTATGGAACTATGGCAATTTTGCCTCCATCTTACTGGAGTGCAGATTTCTCTTTCATCACTCAGCTCATTTTCTTACCCCGTTGGCTCCAGGGCTGTTACTCAAACTACAGATTGTACCTCTACATTTTCGCATGCCCGCTAGCCTGGAAATCCAGATCCAAATCTAGAAAGATTTAGGGTCTGGCTATGAGTAATACAAATGGCCCAACTTGAAGGGCGGCACCAAGCATGCATTTGAAAATATCACTGCACACAATTGGATAACACTACGACCAATCAAAACAATACACGGGGTGACGTATCCAGAGGGCTACCAGCAGAGCTAGCTGGTAGATTAGACTCTTGCTGTATCCAGTTGGCAAAACAGCAAAAACTTCCTTCTTGCAAAGGAAAGATTTGAGCGCCATCTTCTCTTCCTCTTTTAGAGAAAAAGCCAAGTCTAACTCGGATTTCCAGGGTACATGCCCGCCACCACCATGGCCACAAAAGTAGAGAAGCATATCCAGAGAGATAACCTTCCTTCTCTCGCAAACTCAGACCAAGCTCAGATCAAATGGTCAAACTAGGAAATGCTGATCAACTATAAACCAAGATTCTGTTACTGTATTGACTATTTCTCACCTAAAATGTTTTCAGAGACATATTTTAACTTTTATCTGTAATTCGAGAACATTTGTTACCTGCTGGCCACCATATTGTATTGGACAAACTTGCATTACATCACCCACCAGCAGGAGCATGTATGTCAGCATTCTGGTAGTTGTAGGTTTTCAACCTCTTGAGCAAAGCAAATGCCCCATCCCTTTCTTTACTGTTTTCTCAGGTCATGTAACACCAATTTCAAAAGTATTGGCATCTCCCTACTGCAAATACAGTTTTATTGAAACACCTTCTTTCCAGCAGTAAAATACTTCTTGAAAATAGTTGTGTCCTTCAGCGCTTGACTTTGACACTGGAGGCTGCTACTTGTTTAAGGTTAGAGAAGAATCATCGTCACAGTTAAAAGAACTACTGGGTCAATGTTGTGGAACTGTCATTGTCATGTTGAAGAGAAGAAATACAAAGTTAAGGTTCAGAAAAAATTGTGTTCAAGGTCAAAAGAAACCAGACTGTTGGTAGGAAACAGTGGCGTTTTTGTCAGACACTTTGTGAATCCAACCAGCCCAGCTTCCTTCCAAAGAGGTTTTGTGACGCAGTAACACGGCCATGACACGTTTGCGTCATTATTTGCGTGGCCACAAGATGTCACTTTTCAGGAAAAACTAATCAAATGCTGTTTAAAAATGTTTTACATAATGTTTTCTTGGTAGCTGACAGTGTTGAGGCAAACAGAGAATGTATGCTGTGCAGTAAATATAACAGAGTTTAGTTCAATATAGGTCTCAACCACAAGACCAATAGGATGCCTCTGGTGGTTCAAAGTGTCTAACCAAATAACCATGTTTGTGGTGAGGACAGTCTGGGACAGTCCGTTGAAAAATGAAGAAGCCCATAAAACACACAATGGAGAAAGAACTCAGTCAGGGTTAAGGTGACTGAACCACGCTGGTCATCCATCCAACCAGCTAGTCATTCTGTTAGCCAGACACTCACTCTTCCTCTAACTTAACTACTGCTGCAGTTAAGTTAGAAGACTTCAAGCTCAATCTCCCTGTCGCACCATTCCATTCATCACCAGAACAAGCACCAACAGCCAATGAAGATTAAGTAGCAGATCTCCTCTCTTGAGGATGCTCTCGAGGGCCAGGCCTGATTTCTCTTCTTTTGCCACCAAAGAAGAAAAGACTTTGAAAAAGAGGCCTCGGTCTTCAAGATAATTATTAAAGATTTAAAGCTGAGGGGCAGCGGCGCAAAATAACCTCCTCAACCTCTCCATCCAGCACAAGCTCACGCAGTCACACACACACACAAATATGTGCACACACACAAACATGTTCCCCTAACAGCGCCCCAGTCTTCACTGCGGGATAAAAAACAAGTTCATGCACCGTGTCATAATCAGCTCAGACAAGACTGAATATGTGGGATTTTTTTTTTTTTTTTTTCAGATGGAATAAAGCGAGAGGAACAGCCACAACAACAAATTAAGCTTGTGAAACCACAAAGAAGAGCCCATCGGCACCCTGAGAGCTTACATGGTTGTGTAAATGACTTTGATTCATTTTGTCTCATTATTCTCTTCCTATGAGGGCCCTCTTGTGTAAGAAGGGCAGGATTTTTCATCCATTTCGCATGCGGAATGGACTCGAATGTGGTCGGTGTCATTTCATAGACAAGAAAGTGGCACTGTTTGCAGCTGCTGTAAAGATTTAGACATGATATGGCAGCAGGTTGCCCCTGTCTTTGACCTGTAAGGTTATGTTGTGACACGCAAAGGACCGCATGCTGTTGTTCTGCAGCCAGAGAGCAAAGAAAACCTGTTAAGATTCCAGCTCTGATTACACACTCTTAAACTGAGCATCTAGTATTCTTTAAGTATTTTGACTATTTATTACACAAATTCTGCAAATGACTGTTCCGAAAAATCTTGACTCATCAATTAAGTGGTTAGAGTAACAAAAAAATATATATATTTCCCTCAATTTCTATGTCATATCAGTGCTGACACAATTCTACAATGCATTGCAGCATTTAGTCCCTGAATCCATGTCATTAGGCAACATTGTTTCAAGAAGGCACACATCTTCGGCTTAGAAATAATGCTGATAAGACCCAGCCTCTAAATACTGAACATCCCCTGCCTGTGGCGATGCATTTCAAGGCTGACACCTTCTTATTTGCCATATAAAGACTGCATGGAACATCACCTATTACATTACAAAAAATAAAAATGGCGCAAACAGTCAATAAAGCTAAATTAGTCAGTCATTTTTAGGTATTCAGTTCAGTAAACCCCAAAATTCAGGGGAAGCACAAGCTGTCACACACGGTAGAAATTCATAATCTAAAGAATTTACGGGCTTATTGGAGATTGAGCAATAATTTATGTCTCCCTCCTTCCCCAATCAATTAGTTTGGATGAAAAACCTCGCATCATTAGGGAGGAATGAATCATGCAGTAGCATATCTCAAATTCGGTGCAAATAAATCATAAATATTTTTCCCACTACGGCTATAAATCACGACAAAACTACATATCATACTCCAAATGCACTTTCAGAGCATGCACAGTGTAGATGTGGGGGTGATGCCATAAAGCAGTAAAATAAAGGCTTAACAGAGATGGGGTTTCGTGTGTGACTGCCGGGGGAGTCAAAGGTCGCGACCGAATGCGATTCACAGTCGCTGCACAAGTCTGGCATTTAGGGAACAGTGTGCGTCGGTGCGCATCTGTAGCTTCCAGTGCACCTGTTAACAGTGAACCACAACTCAGCGGCACGACAGAGCGCAAAGTCTCTGCCTCTGTGCGCCACGGAGTTTGCTCAAAAAAATATCCCCACTCTTCATGTGAAATCAGGAGTCGTAAAATGAGCAGGATGTGCAGAGGAGATTAAAAAAAAATCACAGTGACTTACGCTGCTGTTTTGACCTGACCAGTAGACCACCGCGTGGTTATGCGCAGAGTCCCCCGTCAGGGAGAAAGTGCTGCTGGTGAGCTTGGGCTCATCCTGCCGGTTATTCCCTCTCCCTTCATCCCTGTTCCATCTGAACTCAGACCTGCCCAGCTTGTGTCCGTCAAACAATGAGCCCCGATCCCCCGGAGCGCCCGCATCCAAGCCGGTCCGCCCGGTCTCGCTCAAGTCGGCAAACTCAGGACCGCTTCTCTTCGCTCTCCGGAGCGCAGCATCCTCACCCTGCCCGGGCTCCCCTGCCTTATCGCTGCCGCGGTGACTTTCTTCACTGGACCCTGGCGCATCTTCCTTTGCGCTAACTCCATCCAAATTGACATCTTGAGGGAACTGGGGGACATCCTCGACAGAAACGCCTGCCTCATGCCCGTCGTCCACTCCAGTGTTTTGGTCGGTAACCCCGAGTTCCCTAAACTCTACTCGGATGTTTTTTAGGGTGTCCGGCTCCTGTGTCGGGTCAGTGCGCATCCCCAGCTGTAATTCCTCCAGGTGAAGTTGAAGCGGCGACGTGCAAGATGCGCAAGTTATCTCCGCCTTGGCATTTTGTAGGGTATGAGCGGCTATCATCACCCAGATACCCAGAGATAAGTGCAAGCCTGGGCAGAAGCCAGCCCAAGTCTCCATCGCTGACAGAGATTTGGGGAGGTGAAGGACCGCTGGAGACCTTATCCGACACCTTAACTCCTCTCTCTCAGGTCGATATAGAATAACTGACGCCCCGATTGTCCGTCTGGTTGTTTGGGGAGGGGAGAAAAGTGCTCTTCAGCGAAACTGTTCACGTCCAAGGATCTTTGGTCGGGAAAGCCACCACACAGGAGGGAGGAGCTGTATCGCAGCCAGCTGCCGAGTGTGCGCCCGGAAGAGACAGTTAGAGAGAGAGACACAGAGAGAGAGAGAGGAGAGAGATGGAGAGAAGGAGGGAGGAGAGAAAGGAGCTGTCCGTGGTACTGAGTCTTCCCCAAATCTGGAGGTAGTTCAGATCTTAGCAACGCAAAACAGTCTATGGCACATCTCATATCACCATCCAAAAGACATATTACAAAAGAAATATTGATTTTAAAAGATAGATAGATAGATAGATAGATAGATAGATAGATAGATAGATAGATAGATAGATAGATAGATAGATAGATAGATAGATAGAGAACAGCCCCCTCAGTCAGCTGATGATGAAACTAAACAATCAGACTGCCACAGCACTGAGTCAAAACAACCAAACAGATTTTTTTTCTTAAATATAAATCAATCAAAAGATCTATATCTAATAAACCAAAGTAGACTAAATTGTCATATGACTCTAAAGAAACAATATACATTGGCTGAATATCTGCACTCTTTCAGAGACAGGAAAGTAGAAACAGGGAGACACAGACAGACATGACTGCCCAGAGAGGAGTGTCTTTGTCGTCACTGCTGGACAGGTGAGGTAGCAACGGAAATGCATTTCCTTCCTCTACTTTGAAAAGTACTCAGTCAGAGATTTTCATTTTGGAGAAATAACCAAGACAATTCCAAACTTCCTGATATTAACCCCGCAACAGAAAGTGGCAGTTCTCCTGGGTGAAGGGACAACAGCTCCTCCTTATTTTTAATTTATTTATTCCTTTACGTTTTTATTTTATTCTAATTTATTTTATTTTATTCTACTTATTTATTTTGTTGTTTTTATTTTTGCTTATTTATTTTTTATGAAATGACATATCTTTGATCATGCAAATAAAGCAATTTGAAATGAACTGAACTGAATAGATAGATAGATAGATAGATAGATAGATAGATAGATAGATAGATAGATAGATAGATAGATAGATAGATAGACTTGATTTGACTTGCTCTTTCAGTGGTCCGAAAAGTTTGTTTGATTGTTTGTTTTTTTTGTGCACGTGTGTGTGTGGTTTTGTGTTGTGTGTCATTGCTGACTTGTAATCAGACACAAGAAAAATACACTTTACTGTTTGTTTTCCCTCTGTTCAGTAAGCCCTCTGATATAACATGGGCTGACTCTCAACAATGCATGCCAGACCACTGTGTCACCTGCAGTTTTTTGGGGTCAGCACACGTCAGAGTGCTTAAGATGGCTGAATAAGGCTGAGTTCAGTACAACATTTCAACAAGATTTCACATCATGGATCTCATAACAATAATCATAATAATAAAACTTATAATAATAATATTAAAGTCGTTTTTTAAGTTGTTAAATCTCAATTTATTAATGAAAAGCAGCCTAGACAGCAGCCAGCAGCCTCCACTAGTCAATTATCTTATGTGTCGCTTCAGTTATGGTGGTGCTGACACACAGTTTGCCCATCTCTCACTCCCACACCAGACTCAACATAAGAATAAGGTAGAAGCAGCTCCTTCACTGCCAGAGACCTGGTCAGTGTGACAGTGTGGGTTTTAAAAAAAAAAAAAAACAATACAAAAAAAAACATGGAAAAGCACGTGGAGCCCCGGGGGGCAGAACGTTCACTGATGGATTGGGAAGAATTGGCAGGGAGTTGCACCACTCCTCCGGGGAAATAAGGCAGCGCCTTGAGGCACATGAGAGAGAGCAGGGAGGGAGGGAGTGCTGGGATACAGCGTTGCCGCGTTCTGCGTATCAAGGACTTACAGTGCGGATGGCATGGCGATATAAAAGCAGGAAATGTGTGTGTGTGTGTGTGTGTGTGTGTGTGTGAGAGAGAGAGAGAGAGAGAGAGAGAGAGAGAGAGAGAGAGACAGGGACACAGAGTTTGTAGGCCAGTGCATGAGTGAATGCCGATGCCTAAGTGCAGCAGGGTTATTCATTAGTGATGGAGCATGTTGTGCCCTTGTCTATCAACTTGACTGCCCACAAATTGCCCATCAGGGAATACTCGGGGGACTGTGTCTGAATTTCAACAAATTTCCAATCATATCAGTTTGAAAATGGGATTTTCAGGATTTGTGGATTTCCAACTGCAGCTGCAGAGCAACCAGAGACACTTTCTTGTGTAAAGATATCAGTTGGGGGGAATAAGCACAGCATTACACAGCCTGCACAGAGATTGTTCTGTATTCCACAAAGCACATTTCACCCAAAATGTCTGAGTCTGGAGAAAAGCAGCTGTCCCCACAGGACCTTTTCAAACCAAATGTGATCTTTATTTTTTATGATAACAATGAAATGGCAGCTGGAAAACAGTGTGACAGTGTGATGTTTGATGAACCTACACAGATTTATCAGCTGGATCAGCCGCTCCCCTCTGATTTACAGAGCTTTACAATGAGTTTCAGGTCATTGTTAAGCTGTCCGGCCTCAACTTCACTGGTTTTGTTCACTCTCACCACCTTCAGAGCAACGATTTCAGCAGCAGGTAACTGCTTTGAACAAAGAAAAGCTCTGTAGCACTGTAGCCTACCTGCTCAGCACCAAACAGCAGTTAGAGCTGGTGAACATACTGGACTACAGGTGGACACAAACTGGACTCCAAATGATAGTTACTCCGTCACTGCTGATGTATTTACAGTTGACAACTGTTCGCTAACAAGTCCCCCATGTCAACATAACTGCTGAGTTTCCAACTTGTTTCAACTTCTTGCTCATGCAGCTAAAAAAAATCTGCTGGTTTAAAGGGACTTAAGAGGTGATGATACAGTTCTGAGAATTTCTGTACCCACAAGCCCATGCTGGTTTGCCTAAGGCATTTGTTCCCATCCTGCAAGTCAGGCTGCAAGATAACTTTGAGGGTTCATAGCAGGATAGGAAATCAGAAAAAAAACACATATTTCTAACCACAAAAGTATTAGATTGTTTATTACAGGAGTATTTTTTCAGACTGTCTTATCATTTTCTTGTGAATTGCTGATCATTGTAGCTCTGCAGGCCTGTAAAAGTATTTAACAAATGTCCCATGGTCACAAGTAGACACAGCTTACTTTAAAAAGACGAGATATTGGAGCGCAAATTAGCTCACCTGGTAGAGCAGGCGCCGCATGTGCAAAGGCTGCAGCCACAGGTTGGATTCTGACCTAAGGCCCTTTGCTGCATGTCGTCACCCCCCTCTTTCCCCCCTTCATGCCAACAACTGTCCTATCAATTAAAGGCAAAAAAGCCCTGAAAATATCTTTTTAAAAATATGATTTGGCGAACACACTTATTTGCTTTATTGCCAAGAAACAGATGAGAAAAGTGATACCACTCTTATATCCATCCATCCATAACCTGTAACCGCTTATCCTATTTAGGTGTCACGGGGCGCTGGAGCTGATTCCGGATAACATCGGGTGAAGGTGAGGTACACCCTGGACAGGTCACCAGACTATCACAGGGCTGACGCATGAGCCCCTTTTACACTGCCTGTTCAAGGTGTGAATTTCACGCCGTTATTAGAGTTGTCTTGCCTTTAAGATGGCAGCGGAGGACAATACAGCAATAAAATGACACCTGTGTAAAAGGGACAGGGTAATGGACGGGACAGATATGGTGTTTTGACGATGTGTTATGTGTGCGACCCACCCCATGGAGAATTAAAAAGCAACTGATAGCAGTTAGCAACTAACTCAAAGAAGAAAAACAGCAGCCAAAAATGTCCCCAAATTATGGTGACAATGAGGTCCGGGAGCTCCTCACTCTCTGAGCAGAGGATGAGATCAACCGCCATTAAACAGGGACTGTAAATGATTGTTACTGCCATGTTATGCCATTGTATTGTTCAGAAAGTGCTGCCCACGCTGTTGCGTTACATGTCACGATCATAGTTTCTTTTTTGTTTCTGGGATGCCAGCATGTCATCTAAAATCTGGGGTGGCATGAGGCCACTGTTGTTTGGTGCTGTAATAAAAAGCAAAGGCAGCTTAAAGAGCAACACATTCTCACTCCAACCTCGTCACACTTTCAACATCCACATACGACGTGCAAGGTACCCTGGGTGCATTGGTTGTTGATGTTCTGGTGCACTGTGTCAAGTTCTCTTCTTGCAAGAAACACTTCCGTTTTTACAGGAATTGAACTTAGGGGATGCTAACACCGCTCTCCCAGGTGAAATTCAGGGTTTGTTGCACCCATCCACCACCCCTGTTCCTATAGGGACAACCATTTATACTGACATTTACACCTCTTTAGAATCACTCTCATGTCTGTGCAGTAAGTTGGAGCCATCAACTGATTAGCATAAGGCCAAAGTATTTCTGGTCAAGGAATAATCCCGCACTTAACCCCCTGTAAAACAGTTATTGACGTTTTACACTAAGACTTTTGTAATTATTAAACAAATGAGAAATAATGTGTTACTTAAAGACCTAAAGAGGTTCTGATAGGCAAGTTTTGGTACCTTCAGACAGAGCTAGGATAGCTGTTTTCCCCTGATTCCAGTCTTTGTGCTAAGCTAAGCTAAACTAAGCTAAGCTAGCCTGTTGCTGGTTCTAGCTACACATTTAGCGCTCAGACATAAGAGTAATATTATTCTTCTCATCTAACTCTCAGCAAGAAAGTTAACAAATGTAATTCCCAAAAAGTCTATGACCAAGCAGGCCGTCACCCAAGACAAACTCAGAGCCACTCAGATCAACACGGAGTCAGGGGCTGTGGACTGAATTATTTCAGAGAGAGACATTTAATGACATTTTAATGAAAGTGAATGAAAGTTCTCATCTCTTGTGATGATGCCATTCATCAATTACCGTGGCTTACTAATGGAGTGGAAATTACTAATCCCTTTTAACGATAAATCAGATGGAATTTTTCCAATCAATCCGAGTAAGATGTAACTTGGATGAGCACTGCACCAAAAGAAGGAGCTGATACATTTTATACCTCAGATATACCACACGCATGTATCTCACAGCTATAGGGATGTCTTTATGCGCAGGGAGGCCTGGTGCTTGGAGACCACCCTTTAACAGAAGAAAGTGTCCTTGAGCAAGACACTTAATTCCTCCCTGAACCAGGGGTGCTGATCTGTAGCTGACCCTGCCCTCTGTCCTCCCTGCAGCCCAGCAGCTGAAAACCTCAGTACAGAGACTAATAAAATATGAAGTATCACATTATATTATACCATTATGTAAAAGAAAAAACATATTTTGGATGTAAAGCACTTCAGCTGTGAATGCCATATTTTCAAACTACTTGAAAATGTGATGTAAGGGTTTGTGTTTACATGTTTATTGGAGGCCAAAAACTGTCAAAACTGAACATATTGATGCTAAAAATACTTGGATTAGCCTACAAAATACCCACCATATGTTAGTTTATTTTTAATTGTTGAATGTTACCGACAAGGTTGCTTAAAAAAAAAAGGAAAAATACACACATCCTGAGCATCTGAGTTTTTATGGTAATATTATCCCCTTCCCTGGCTCTGTTGTTTTTAAATTCTATTTTCTTACCTACAAAGGCCCTAATGTGTCATCGCAGCTTCCTGTTCAAACTTGGTTTTCACAAACAAGGAGAAGTAAACATGATATAAGTTTTAGCGACTGTCAGCCCACATTTTTTTACACTTCATGGGCCCTCATGGGGAAATAACATTCCTTAGACTAACAGCAGATCTTGCAGCACTTTACCAAAAAAGAGGTGTTTTGTACTGTAATATTACAGGAGGACAGTTACCGTGTGGCCGCTGGCACTGGTGAACTGTTAGACACAGTAGGGAACGAGCACTACAGCTGACAGGTTTGACTCCTTTTCAACTTCTATCAGGGAAAATCCCCTCACTCACTGATGATGTGCACACGTTACTTTGATTACCAAATTATCCTGCATAAATCAGTCGCCGGCCACTTTATTATGTACACCTGTTCAACTTCTTGTCAACACAAGTAGCTAATCAGCTAATCACATGGCAGCAACTTAATGCATTTAGGCATGTAGACATGGTCGAGATGACCTGCTGAAGTTCAAACCGAGCATCAGGATGAGGAAGAAAGGTGATTCAAGTGACTTTGGACATGGCATAGCTGTTGGTGCCAGACAGGCTGGTCTGAGTATTTCAGAAACTGTTGATCTACTGGGACTTTCATGCACAACCATCTCTAGGGTTTACAGAGGATGGTCTGAGAAAGAAAATACAGAGTGAACAGCAATTCTCTGGGTGAAAATGCCTTGTTGATGCCAGAGGTCAGAAGAGAATGGCCAGACTGGTTCAAGATGATAGAAAGGCAACAGTAACTCAAATAACTATTCGTTACAACCAAGGTCTGCAGAAGACCATCTCTGAACCAACAACACGTCCAACCTTGAAGCAGATGGGCTACAGCAGCAGAAGACCACACCAGGTGCCACTGCTGTCAGCTGACAACAGGAAACTGAGGCTACAATTCACACACTCGCCAAAACTGGACAAGAGACGATTGGAAAAACGTTGCCTGGTCTGATGAGTCTGGATTTCTGCTGCGATATTCAGATGGTAGGGTCAGAATTTGGTGTAAACAACATGAAAGCATGGATCCATCCTGCCTTGTATCAACGGTTCAGGCTGGTGGTGGTGGTGTAATGGTGTGGGGGATATTTTCTTGGCACACTTTGGGCCCCTTAGTACCAACTGAGCATGGTTTAAACACCACAGCCTGCCTGAGTATTGTTGCTGACCGTGTCCATCCCTTTATGACCACAGTGTACCCATCTTCTGATGGCTACTTCCAGCAGGATAATGCACCATGTCACAAAGCTCCAATCATCTCAAACTGGTTTCTTGAACATGGCAATGAGTTCACTGTACTCCAATGGCCTCCACTGTCACCAGATCTCAATCCAACTGAGCACCTTTGGGATGTGGTGGAACGGGAGATTCACATCATGGATGTGCAGCCGACAAATCTGCAGCAACTGTGTGATGCTATCATGTCAATATGGACCAATATCTCTGAGGAATGTTTCCAGCACCTTGTTGAAACTATATCACAAAGAATCAAGGCAGTTCTGAAGGATAAAGGGGTCCAACCTGGTACTTAGAAAGTGGCCAATGAGTTTATGCGCCCCATATACAGACAACTCACAGTCTGCAGATGGATAAAATAGTCATTTAGCTTTTGAAGTCATTGCTGGTTTATTTATTTTGCTTTAACACCACAAAACAAACTAAATGAAAAAGGCTCTTTTTAATTGCACCAAACAGCTTAGGTGTGAAAGCATCAGTGGTTGTGGAACATCGGACCAAAAATAGTCACAGCGTCATCTGGGAAGGAATTGTGGTTATTGACCAGGAGTCGGCAGACGGCCGGAGAAAGATCAAGGAGGACATTAACATTCAACACCTGAGACTATCTTTGGACAGAGGTAAAGGTTACAGCTCCCACCTCAACATATCACCACCCATTATCATGTGACCAAAAGTCCACACTTAGTTCACTTAATGACACCAAAGCAAGTTTGATTTCCTGAAGAAGGTCATGGTAAAAGCACAGGAATACCTCTGAAAAGAAAATACTGTTCCATACCTGACAGAGCAATGGCAAACTTCTAGATTTAATACATAACGTGGAGTTTTGTCACAGAGAAAGCTTATTATTTGAATTTTGTTTCTTTTGTTTTTTCACTTTTATATTCATTAACAGTTATAGTAGTGGATAAGCAGAGGCGATAACCACGCATCAATGTAACTGGGCTGGAAAGCCACACAAAGGTCAATGCAAAAATAGTGTCTTTATATAAAAAAATCTGCGCACAAAAAAGATGCTAACTGTGCAAAAAAAGATAAAAAGTGAGTAAAAACAGCAGCAAACATTTGAATCCTTGACTACAATCAGTGCTACTGACACGAGTGCTTCAGAGAACACATATAGACAGATTCCTACAAGGTGCGATATATCAATCAGATCAAATGTCAATATCTAATAGCAGAACATATTATACAAATGTACAAAAGCACAACTATACACAGAATGACAGTGTTTCATTCAAAGCTAAAGGCTGTTCAGTTCTGAGAAGAAAGACACTAGTAGTGAACAGTCAGCAATCACCATGAAATAATTTGATTGAGGTCAGCATTGACCAGAAACTTGCCTGTATAGGGTCAGCAATCAGCAGAATGCAATAAACATGTGGCGATTACCCACTGTGATATGCTGACTTGTCAGTAACTGAATAATTAGATGAGGGTAGCTATATGGTCAGCGATTACAAGAATGCATGTCTTATTGACAGCAATGATCTGAATTGATAAATATGACCAGGATACAACTTTTTTGGATTTTTGGAATATTAATGATGACAAAGGAAGGTTGATCTCTGCAATCAAAAGTTCCTAAAAGGAGAACACAACACCCAAGGTTCCTCAAATATCATTTTAACACACCCCTTCTTTTGAAAAATATTATCATTTTATAACCCTAAATCATCCCAGCTCTGAGCATGTCACATCTAGACTCAGATGTATTATCTGCATGATAAGTGATGTTATTGAGGTTATTGCTGTCAGATTGTGTTATTACCTAAATTAGTTTTCCTGTTGAACAGTGGCTCCCCCACAAACTTCCAAGCAGAACACGTCAGCCCACTCAGCATGTGAAAAAAAATAAATAAATTTGGCATCGCTTCCAGCAAAGCTAACAAAGTGCTTTGAAAGCCAATGACTCAATAAGTTGAGGTTCAAAGAGGTGCAAATTCAAATCTGTTTCATGGTGAGTAAATGATGCTTAGCTGCTTTGAAGAACGCTGATTTATTACAGAGCATGATCTCATAAAGAAAACATATGTGTAGGGTATTTAGCAGAGTCATTTCACAGGAACCCAGACAGAGGTCCATGGTGATCGTCTCCCTGAGGAGAGCTGAGAGGGAAAGTATATAAAGAACAGTCTCTGTTGTACATAGGTGTGTTCACAGCTTCACACGAAGCAAATCTTTGGCATAGCTGCAGTCTGAGGGGGATCAAATATCAGTTCTTTACTGTATTGTCCTGTAATAAATCTACTGTAGTAGAAGTACCAATACTACACTGTAAAAATACTCATTCTACAAAAATAAAAGTACAAAAGCCAGAAAAACTCTACTGTCATTATATGATTATTTTCATGATGGGTTAATCTGCTGGTTGTTATATTGATCAAAACATCTGTCCTATATCAAAGTTGCAATGAAACAGAGCTCAGGCCTTTAAATGTCTTGTTTTATCTTAACAACAGTCCAAACCTCAAAATGATTCAATTTACTGTAACTTATTTTGATTTGCCACACACTCTTGAAAATGTGACACTAGCAGGGGGTTTGGGGGTCCTCTGCCAAATAATTTTGAGTGTCAGACACTTAATTTCTTGCATTCTGGTGAATTTTTATGGCCCAGTTTGTGCATGTTAAGCATCACTTTCAAAATTATTGTTTACTTCTTATATGTTTTCTCTTTACTCCATCATAAATCTGTATTCTTTGTTATGTTTTTTATTTTATTGCTCTGTAAAGCACTTTGAATTGCCCTGATGTGTGAAATGTGCTGAATAAATAAAGCTGTCATGCCTTTTATTTTGTCAAAATAAAAGTCTGTTTCTCTCAAGTGTTTACTGGGGGGAACAAATGCACATGTCCTAAACACTGAGAGGACATGTCTCCTGCTTTCCTCCTGAAATCTATGCCTTATGTTGAAGGGAAACAGTTAAATCTTTTAGTTTTTCTGCATGAAACATGAAAAAGTAATTACCTAAAATCTAATTAATTAATTAAAATTACTTAACCTTTAGTTTTCAAAACCGTTGCTGTTTAATTATTGACAAATCAACTGACTGATTAATTGGCTAATCATGTAAACTCAATTTCTATTTACTGTTGGGTAGTTAGACGTTTTCAAATGCATCATGCTTTAAAAGTTCATAATATGGTTTTCATGTCAGATCTTTATTTGTAAAGTAATAAGGAACTAAAGTTTGTTATTAGCTGTGTTGGGCAGTAATATGATATTTGACAACAGTCATATCAGAGACTCATTTTTTTAGTTGTCACGCTGCACAAGCTAGTTGGAAATGCTTTCGTTAATGGCTGGAAATATTCCCATTACTTTAATTTTGTCGGGAGGAAAGATGACAAGACCAAATTGCTGCATTTAGTTTGACTAAAACTTTCCACTGCAAAAAGCATGTCCCTAAACCTCCAGTCTGAAACACCTCGGCTTCTACAACCGACAACGCAACAACGTGAAGCTCCAGGAAATACACCCCACCAAAGGTGAGCCCTCCTGCGCCACAGACGTCGACTGTGGTGCTCCACTGGCTAAACAACCAAAACTGGATTTTACTTGTGGACAGCTGCAGGCACAAAAAAGTGATGAAGCTTGTGGTTGGATATGTTGTGGATGAAATGTTGCTCCATTGGTGACTCTCCATCTTTCGGGCAGAGCCTTGGAAAAGTGCCGCTCACAGGCAACAGAAAATCCCCAGGTAAAAAAAGAAGCTATTTAGCCTCAGCTACACGTACCGGTGATTACCCTGACATTCACATAGAGCCACACATCTGAATTTAAGGGAGACACGCAATTACCAATTCCATGGGGTGTGATGGAAAAGTAATATGAGTAGTATAAAGAATTACTGTTGGCAGGGAGTAACAAGTACATTTTTAGAATTACAAGCCAAACACTGGTTGTTGGGGTGCTAAAGTAAATGTTCTTGGTTTCTCTTCACACAAGAAACATCTCGCCTTTCGAATTTTAAACTTCAGCTTCTCTCATCATCATGTTTATTTCAGTGCTCTGAACACATGATACTCATTTATGTTCACAGCACAAGTTTAATTCCATTTGTATGCAACATAAGACAGATGGTACACGAGCTGTGAATACTTTCAGGCCACTTGTTTGAGATAGTAAATTAAATCAGTGAGACTGTGGAAGTTGTGACAAGCTTCATAGAAACACTGGCCAAAAATATCCCTACAGTGACTGTACGGTCATTTCTGAACCAGAAAGCATTAATTGATCCATCCGTGCTGCTTTTGCGTGCGTGTTGCTGCTTGCAGCTCAAAACGTTATAAGGGAGATACAGGCTGAGGAATACAGTCAAAGTTGCTGAGTGAACGCTAGTATTATTCTTATTATTATTGTGCTAACCTTTTACCACCATCCTTTAGAGTATGCCACCCACATGTCACAGCATTTATTAAAAAATATGAATGTGTGACAGACAAACCTTGAATCTTGACTCTACATGTACAGTTGTACAGTAGATGAAGTACACTGTAAACTAATAAAGCTCTCTCTCTGTAGCCGCTGCAACAGCAGTTCTTTGCCTTTCTCAGAGAAAACTAAGTACTTCTGTCCTCTGGATTAAACAAAGCAAAGCAAAGTCACGCTCACTCTGATCTGGGCAACACCCCTCAACCAAGGCACATTAAAAGAGAAATCAACCAACAGTCTAGAAGTTTCATTTCATCTTTCCTCACTGCTACAAAATTTGGAAATCCAATTATAAAACACTGTCTCAGGTGGCCACCTGTAATTTGTAAAAGCATAGTTACATGAAACTTGTTAAGGGATGTGATTTCCAAGGAGAGTGTGTGTGGGTGAGTGAGTGACCGACAGTCGATGGGTTGCAGTTATGCTTGAGTGAATTTTGAGCCATTGCGTTATCCATGACAGTTTTACTGATTAGAACAGTGACAGACAATTGAATAATGTGGCTGAAATGTTCAAATGGGGTGTAATTAGAAAGAACCAGAGCAATGGCACCCATCCTCTTGTTAACACTATTAGCTCTGTCAGCACTGTTGTCGTTTAGCTTTGTTTATTGGGGTTAGCATTGCTGCCCCTCAGCTAGCCACCTCCATGTTGTGAACAGTGTGCAGACAACTTGTATGCTTTGATATTTGCTTTGACCCCTTTAAATACATCTTTTGATAATGTGAAACTAAGACAGGGTGTCAAACACTCTAAATTACTTGCTTAAGATAAGCATTATGGTGTATTTTTGACCGTAAAAGGTCCAGAAAAATCTAGTAAGTGGACCCTGAGTCAAGATTTTGTGGTTAGGAAAAACCTGTGATCTTTACTTTGCAAAGATAAAGGAACAATTGTGGTCACGCCAACCACCAAATGTGTAAATGCTAGATATCTGACCTCCTCCTTTAAAGGTTTCTCAACTTCTGAAAGAGGTTGATTTTAAGGAAAATATAAATAGAAAATATTTTAAGTGTTTGAACAACCAATGTTGTCATTTTCCTGGTGCATACGATCTAAAAAAGATGGCGACACTGACTGATAACAGCAATGCACCCTCCCATGTTTTACTCGCCACTTCAGATGAACCCACGCCAACTTCCACATGACAAATGCGGGCTGCCAGACGTCAAGGCCCAATGATCTGCTGCCAGCCTAATGCTCCAAGTAGTACTCTCTGCAGCATGATGGGCACCCTATGAAAGTGCACAGCTTGACATTATCAATGGCTTTGAACTTCACCCTTGCCAAGAAACTTTACCCCCTCTCATCCCTCTCTTCAGAGGATGGATGTTGAGTTTTGATGACTCCCTACTTCCTTTATATATCTATGTGTCTTGTCTACGTGTGAATGTATGTTTATCTGTTCTTAGTAACAGTTGCTGGTTGAATTTAAGTTGTGACAGCTACTAAAAAAATTTGGTGATTTTCAACCAGCTTTTGCATCACAGTGTGTGCAGATGAATAGTGTTTAGCTTTCCCACTGAGCCGCAAGCACTTGGAAGTCCCCACTCATTAACCTGTGTCCACCAGACTCTTGCCTATACATACTGCACAAACTGTGATGACGAAGAGCTGGTTTAAAATCAGCAATGTTTCCTTTTCACTACCAACACCACAGTATGTGCAGATGAACAATGTTTGGCTTTCCATCTGAGCCACGAGCACCAAGACCTCCCTGCTCATTTAACTGCACACACTACAATGACAAAGAGCTGGTTGAAAATCGACAACTTGTCCTTTTAACTATCAACATTGCTATTTTCCAAGCTAAATTTTGCGGAGGCGCATCTTCAGTGACTGGACTGCCCTGAAACTCCTCGTTGGAACTACAAACTTTCCAGGGACAGTAAGAAGAGCATGTGGTCTGGCACACCACTTATGTCATGTGGAAGTGGGCATGGTTTTATCTAAAGTGGGCTTTAAAAACAATATACACGTCCCTAGAGTTTGTTTCTCCCAGTATGAAGTCTTTGCTAAAATTTACTTTATTGTCATAAGAATATAACACTTAACTATGGCTAAAAGATTTCCAAATAAATCAGGATATTCACTAAAAGAAACAAGCAGGGGAACTGCATCATAGCCTCTGGCTGTCTTATAAAACACATATATACACAGCCTGAGCACTAATTGTAGATTTCATCAGAAAGAAGTCACACATACTGAATCAATACAGACAGGGGACATGGTAAATACTCCAAAGCCTGGGGAATCAAGCACTGTCAGGACCATGTGACATTTGGATGAGGCTCCAGTGGCTTTCCTGGCACATCAAGCTGAAAGGTCAGGCTATGATAGAGAGTCCTTGGACATGCGACTGTAATTGACCTTTTCCTTTGATAGTAGGGCATGGATTGACATATGCTTCTATAGGGGCCCGACTTTTTCACTGCTGTACAAATATAATGACTTGAGTTGCTCAGGGAGTCATTAGGTACGGTAAGTATTAGGCTTAGAGGACGGGGTTTAACAGCGAGGGCTGAAATAAAACCCAGTAGCTTTGTATGTGATGTTGTCGTGGAAATGCTGCCAACAGAACATCTGAATTAGAAAACAACATTATCATCGTGTCATTAGTGGAATGGGCTGGGTTTTCTCTTCTGTATCTCTTGACATGACTATTACTGTGGCCTGCTTGCACCTCTAAATGTTGATCTGTCAAATTTTATAAAGACATGAGCCTCTGATATGACTGATGCGAGATAAACAGATGCCCTAATTAACGCAAATATTTTCCAATTATAAAAGTTTATTTTAATACAGCGACACTGATGGCTGACAGGTGTTGTAATGAGTGCCTGTATCTCCTGGTCTGTCACTCCGCTGGTTGCTCTGTAAGTATCACACTGCCTTATGTACCTTATTTATACGTGTAACCTAGCAACTTATCAGAGGCGTCTGCGAGGCTACACCCCCTAACAGCTTAATTAAATATCTATTGTGTGAAAATAAATCATAGCAAATTTGTTACATCTATTAGCTTTGAATAACTGAACGGGCCTCTAATTAGCCACAGATGTTGATTAATGACACAGTTTACATCTCCCCCTTAATACAGAGTCAACCATTTGTCAGTCATGATGCTGGCTGGCACATCCTGTGTGTACATCAGCCACAGCTTTGGGACAAATGCTATTTAGATCATGTCCAATGCGGGAATGGAGGCTGAGAGATTGCGGCTGTGAGTGGACACAGATCAGTAACACCTCTGCAGACTAAAAGAGCAGGAGGCGATGGGGCAATAGTCCTCACCTTCTCACCAAGATTTACTGTGTCACAGATGTCTTAACAGCTTTTCATGAATGTCAGTAATAAAACTGCGGTGTTATAACAGTAATAGGCTTGTGAAAGTGTGATATTGTGTGACCATACATGGATAAATTATACAAAAAAAAAAATTAAATGGCTGTTGGGCTGGAGGAGAGACTCGTGCGTTTGCTCTAGAAATGTTTCTGCTGCAATTTTGAGTCATCCATTCAACGGAACTAATGTGCTTCAATCATCACCAGCCGTATAACAGCCTGTTTTACATTTTTAATTATGACTGGATGTGTGTTTTTTATGCCTCTAGAGTATTTTTTCCACTGAAGCACATAAAAGCTCTATTAGAAACCCTGGACACTGGCAGTGAACTGCTTTAAAGCTGCATTAATAAATATTCTTATTAATAATGGAGCAAGAGACTACACACAATGTGAAAGGGATCGCTTGCAGTGATTAACCTGCAGAGAATAATCTTGCTTTGCAGTTGCCCTTTATAAACAGCATTAGAGTCTTTCAGCTTATTGTTTTGGTTTTATCGCCCACAACTTTACTTTGGCTCACTCTCATTGCTATCATCAACCTGTTTTCCAGCTACAGGCAGCTTTTATCAGTAGAAAACCCTTTGATAAAATAACTGTACATGACCTGCTTAGCACCAAATGGCAGACAGACAACTACCTGTTGTATATAGTGGAGCATTTAGTAGCTGAAAACAGAGATATTTTCCTCAGAAATTGGTGGAGAACAAAAAAGAGCTAAAAGAAATCTGAATATTTTACTACTGGACATTCAACAGGTGGACAGAAACATGACTGAAAAGAAATGTGGCTGGGTATCCAAGAGGGATGGGCAAACGATCAAAATTCATTCAATCATCAAAAAAATTAACAGGCAAGGCAACACAGCTGCCCCAGCTTTGAGCTTCAACCCCCCCCCCCAGGCCAAAGAGGAAGAATGGCGCACACGTGCAGTTCACCCCTGGGTGTTTACAACCGTTGCCAGCCAGGGGTTACAGGCTTCAGTTTTCAGCAAAATCTCCGTCTTTCAATGACATAGTGTTTTCAGAGGCCTCAAGGGAAGCTGCCGAGCACTTTGGTGAGCAATGAGAGCCTCCGTCTGTTTGTGATTTTTGCCTGGCATAGGTCTGGCGGGGGGTCTCGTAGGCACGGCGGCTTGCATTGTAGGGGAAATACTGCGACTATTGAGCAAAATTATTTGTGATCGATCAAAATCCTTAACAATCAATCATCGATAATCAAAAATTGATGCCCATCCCTAGTATCTACTACATGTGTTCATACAACTGTTTGCGTACACATTCACCATAGAAACTTCAAAACGTATTAATAAAAAAGTGAGTGTTTTGTTTACAGCTTGTTCCACTGCCTCCAGGTGGGCCAAAAAAATCAATGGTACCTTTAAAAATGTTCTCCATTTCTACAAGATAATACATGTTTAATTTACATACTTGGTGGTGGTTATCCGGTAACACAGATTTATTTTGGGATTGGGCTGTAGAAACTCTACTCATTTAAATCACTTTCCCTTAAGACACTTTCCGAATGGATCCAACTGCCCTTCAGTGTTAAGTTTTGTTTGCAAGTGGAACATTTGGCCTGCTGGTGGTGTTTAAGGAAAGGTCATGGGGGTCACAAGCCAGATGTCCAAGATATCTTTTGGACAGTGATGGTAATAGTGATATTTATTAATATTTTTATCATTTATTAATTTATTTTTAGTATCAGTGCCTCTTTTATTCTACGTAGACCCTGGACAGCAGGGTGGGGGCACGGATTTATTGAGAACAATGTGGACACTACGTAGGGGCAGATGGGGACACGATTATTTGGTGGAACTTTGCTGTCAAACTTTAACTTAAAAACTTTTTTTTTTTTCTTTTTGAGGAAAGAATTCTCACCTTGAATACCCACAACAATTTTCACTGAATTCCAGTTTTTTTTTTTTTAAAATGTTGGTCACCGGAAAGATTGATATGATGGTGGGGAAAAGAAAAGGACAGGCGATCACTAGTATCATAAGGAATCATCATGAGCTACATTCGGTATGGTGTATTCGTACCAAAGTTTATGACAATTTGAGAAGTTGTTAAAAGAATACTTTACTCCCTGTGGTTGGAAAAAAATAGATAGTTATTAATAATAGCTATTTTTTAGCAATTAATTTTTTCATTGTCATAGACCTTGAGTGATTCTTACATTCTCAATTGTAAAAATATGTAATCTATACACTGAATTAAAAAAAAGTTTTGCATGTCTAGCATGCTAGCTGTGGATTCCAGATCAATAAAGGTCTTGGAGGAACAACAGTGCATAAACATATTTGTTTCCTTTTACCACCCACCCTTCAACATTAAGTACCAAACAATCAGAAATACCCCACTATGTATAGCCAGCTTGTGGTAAAACACATTAATAAATGCTCATTTAGCCCTGTTGGTAATGTTGATGGGTGAAGTTAGACTATCTGTTGCCTTCATTATAAGGCTCAAATGTGTTTGGCGGCTCCAGGCAGATTATTTGAGAGCTTCTTTGACCAAAAATGGCTCTTTTGATAAAGGTTGCCGACCCCTGCCTTGGCCTGTTCTGAACCGGACCAAAAGTGAAAGCAAAGGTTTGATCTTTGGTCCCTGTCAGAAAGGGTTAAGGCAAGGCGATGCAACATAATAGGCAAGCACTGATCATATGACTGGATACATGAGACTTGGATTACACCACATGAGTTGTGTGAGAGTTTGCAAACAGATGTTTCAAAATAGTTTTGCAGTAGTGAAACATGGTCCTGGTTTACTTCAATAAATCCATAATGTTTGCTATTTTTGAATTCTTCATTCACCAGAGACATACAAGGAGAACAGTTCTCTTCACCACTTCAAGGTAACATGGCATAACTAACTGATATACAAAAGGCCATTTTGTGGGTGAAGTATTCCTTTAATGATATCTTGCTCTGGAACTAAGTGTTGGATGGGCCACTTACAGCATGAAAAATATTGATACCGAGTCATTTTATTGGGCATGTTGTGTATTTAAAACATGTAGGTTCGTTTTAATTGAATCAAGAACACACTCCTTTATTGAACAGTAACATAATTATCAGTATGTTTCTTCTCTATTTATATTGCTGTAGCTTTAATACAATTAAATGGCTCATTATATTCTGCCAAACATTCTTTTACATGTACCATAATTTTTTCAAGTTTGGAACAAAAAAGGACCACAAACAGCAAAACTATTACATCAGATTTTACAAGTGCAGCTACATAAATCAGTAGAATACAAGGTACAAACTGTAATTGTGATTTTGACACATTTGCTCTCAGTGTTTGACTGGAAGGGACATGATTTACTGGACTTTCATTTCACACTGCACGCTTAAACAAATGCTTCTTTTCCAATTGATTGAGGAAGACTAGAGTTAGTTATGAATTCAATGTACTCAACTGCTTTTGAGAGCACTGTCTGCAGCACAAAGATAGACAAAAAAAAATTAATAAGGAGGCACGTCAGTTCAGTTGCTACCACTGTAGTGGCCATGTGTTTGCTGAACTGAGCTCACAAGTTTTCAGTGTGGATTTATTGGTACTTATCAGTTATAACAGTCACGGTGGTCTTATATAAACATGCAACAGTTATAATGAGATTTTTTGTTGAGTAACTGTAATCGTCACTTTGTACTTTAAATCAAATCTCAGCGGCGGATATGAAACGGAAAGTGAAAGTAAATCTCCTATCTTTGAACATCTAGCCGAGTGTATAGAGTAATTTTTCATGTTGTGTTTCTTATACAAGAGCACTTAAATCCATCGCATTGTGTCTCTCCCTTGTTCACTTATCACTTGATCAGTCTACCACTAATTGCTTGTTCTTTGCACTATCACATCTGGCAGCCTAATTACTTGTATTGCTTTAGCAAGTTATTTTTCTTCAAGAGGAGTGCAGGTGATAAATCTACCCCTGAACAGTGTTTTTTTATGTGACTAATTGTCGCAGCCTTGAGGCATCGTTGCGGTGGATGTCATTTGTTAATGAGTAAGGATGCCAGAACTTAATAAACAAAGAAGTTTCTCAACATTATAAATTCAGCCGTTGTAGATTTTAAGTCTTCCATGTAGTCGCAGACAGCATGAGGGGCAGGGTGAATGCTTGCTGTATCGATTACTGCTTTAATTCTAAATAGAGACTGACAGTTCAGGCAGCTGCTGGATGCTCCAATGGCTGAGTCAGTGCCTTGTCGCTGTCACAGCTGTGCTTGCCACTGGCAGGTTTGTTCCCCTATCAGTGGATAAGGATATCCATCTTCACACCTCAGGGTCCTCAGTAGGCAGAGGCTCTCCCAAACGGCCAACTTTGCTGAATCTAAGCAGGGCATTTCAGGTAACCAGCCTCTCTCTGGATGCATTATTTAGCCATACTTTGGGGACGTTTTTGGTACTGGAGCAAGAAACTCCGGGGCAGTGCTTTGAACTTTCCAACCTCTTTTTTGTGTGTGATAAATTTTAGGAGTTAACCACCATGTCTAGAGTCATGTCTTGCCAATGTGTGCTGTGTTTAAGGTGTTCAGGCTTCAGAAAGAAAGAGAAGAGTATGTCGTGACACAGCTGACAGTGTCATGTCAGGAAATCCCCTCTGAAGTTTCATTAAATAAGTCACTGATCGACCTCAGATCATTTGGTAGGAGTAGATAGAGAAATTCTCAAGGAGGATTGATGGAAAATGTAATGTTAATGGAACTTAGCGACAGTATATCAGCGAATCAAGACAACTTCAATCATTCTCCCCGACTCCTTCATTCATTAATGCTGCTGAGCCACACCTCTTGGCTCACATCCCCGCTTCCTTTATTATCCCGTCAGTTAAAAATCAAAGAGGCAAGGCCTTCCTGTTTAACTTTTTCCAATCACGTAAGCCTAACAATACCGATCCTCTCACTTTGCCAAATGGGAGCCAATCAGTAATCACAAGCCTGTTTATCAATCAAATTAAGTGCACATGTAGCATGACGCCTCCAGCTTCTGTTAAGGAAACCAGATGGAGCCTCTTCCATCAGCAATGCATTACATCCTCAAACTAGTCTCTGCAGACTAAATTATTTTTAGTGGTGGAAGAAATAGATGTTGAAGTAAAATGTTCTGATTGAGCAGATGGAGGGAGAGATTTTAGAACATTTGAAGTGTTAAAAGTTTCAAATCTAAGTTCAAACTACTGGCACAAAGGGGAAAATCATATCCTGTCTGATGTGTGTGAGAGAGTGTGGATCTCACACACAGAGCGTAGCCTACTCTCAGTGATTATTATCATATCATCATATCAAGATGATCAGGTCATGAAAATATTATGCTGAGGCCTTTTGTAAAATCCTAATACAGATTGTTGCTTTCATGCATAAAGTATAAGTAGTGAGACAGCTGAAGGACTTACTGATTATACCTTCTATTCTGTCTATGAAAGCTCTATGAGATGCGTTATTCAACAGAACTGCATCCAAAGCAATATGGGTGGAAAATGAATGATATACAGTGAGTAATAGCTTTTTTTGACTTTGCAGTAGTGCTGCAACAGGATGGGAGAAAGTTGCAATGGTTTTACACCAAGATGAAAATAACTGAATGTTTAACAATGGCTGAATTTACAAGGAGGCAAGACTAATTCTCAAGTTGCCACAGACAGCATTTCACAAGGTTTTAAAAGTTTCTCTCAAACTCAACAACTCACAAAACACCACAGTCTTTTTAGTGAGTGTGTGGACTTCCATCCATCCATCCATCCATCCATCCATTTTTAACTATGGCTAGGTCATGGGGGCAGCAGGCTGAGCAAAGTATTACCCTCCTTCTGGGGGACCCTGAGGCGTTCTCAGGCCAGACGAGATATGTAATCTCTCCAGCGTGTTCTGAGTCTATCCAGGGGCCTCCCACCAGTTGGAGGTACCCAGAACACCTCTAAAAGGAGGCGCCTAGCATCCTGATCAGATGCCCGAACCACCTCAACTGCCCCTTTCGATATGAAGGCACAGCCGCTCTACTCCGAGCTCCACCCAGATGTCAGAGCTTCTTAGCCTTTCTCTAAGGCTGAGCCCAGCTATCCTTCTGAGGAAACTCATTTCAGCCACTTGTATCCGCAACCTTATTCTTTTGGTCACCACTCAGACTTCATGACTATAGGTGAGGGTTGGGACATAGGTGGACCAGTAAATCGAAAGCTTTGCCTTCTGGCTCAGCTCTCTCTTCACCACAACAGTGCGGTATAGCATCCATTTCACTGCAGAAGCTGCACCAAACAGCCGATCCATCTCATGCTCCATTCTACCCTCAGTTGTGACCAAGACCCAGAGATACTTGAACTCCCTTGCTTGGGGCAGTGACTCACTGCCAACCAAGAGGGCACGATCCACTGTTTTCTGGCAGAGTACCATGACCTCAGACATGGAGGTGCTGACTCTCATACGGCCGCTTCACATTTGGCTGCAAAAAAACCCAGTGCATGCTGGAGGTTATGGTGTGATATTGCTGTTTACAATATTTGTAAAATTTGACAAGAACCAAGCAAGGTGAGGCAGCATTCAGTTATTATGCTCCTCACCTGTGGAACAAACTTCCTGTAGATCTGAGGTCTGCTCAAACTGTCAGCTCCTTTAAATCAGGGCTAAAAACACTATTGTTTACTGAAGCGTACTCTTAGATGAAATACTTATGTATTTTATTATCACTATCATTCTCATTTATTTATTTATTTTATGTTACTGTATTTTATTATCACTATCATTCTCAGTTTCTATTTCCCTTTTTAATTGACTGTTTTTATTGTTTTAAATTGTGTCTTGTTGCTTCTAATGTCTCTGTAAAGCACTTTGAATTACCTTGTGTTGAATTGTGCTATACAAATAAACTTACCTTGCCTTGCCTTGTCTTGTTTGCTGTCAACAGAGTTGCCTTTATTATAAATGTAGTGTAATGGTGTTGAAAAAGACAGTGTGAAATAAAGGCTATTTTGCATCTGCAGAGAAAACCTTTGAATAAATAAAATAAAATAACCCCTGAGCGTGGCGGCAGTAATATACCTCAGAAATCCAAAGAAGAAGAAGAAAGTCATCACTCCTGGGGAACTCTAAGATCCATATTTTTTTATTGGAAAAAGTGACAGTCATCAAACAGTTAGATAACAGTGTGTTTACATGGTCAGAGTATCTTGGCTGAGGCTTATCCCGTAGTGTGGTCAAGCGAGTAAGAGGGAGTGACGAGAGACGGTTGATGCACTCAGCTGTTGGCAATCGGAGCAGAGAAGAAATTAGCAGTTATGTTTTCAAGTGGTCGTAAATGTACAGTGCAGTGTTTAATTTCTCCTGTCGATCTCATCTCCCATTTTCGGTTTGTTTTTATAAACGTCACAGCGCCTGACCAAATAGAATGCACTAATGAGTAGCCAGGATACAGGGATATAAATAACCTGACTTTTCTGTGTTTATGATCACAAAGCCATGAGAAAGCTTCATGACTGGCATACTTATCAAACGTATAGACCTTGTCCGGGTCACCCATTGTTTTGTATGTTCAATTTCAGTTTTTTTGTCTTCTAACTTCCGGCCGCTGCTGTCGGTTATAGTAAGTTCACAGAGAGTCCACATTTCTGAGGAGATCATATAGCCTGACCATGCCAGATCCAATGTAGATCTGAGATTAGAAACACATTATCAGGGTCATCTCCCTCCGAAACTACGGCAGACATTATGCAAACGTTTTCACAGGCTCAAGCACTCCTCATGATGAGCAAACTGATTTTTTATGCGTCCCCATATTGTCTATGTAAAGGAAATCTTAGGAAGCTCCACACAATTGGCCACGGCTCTGTGAAAGGCAGAGCTGAATCATCATTAGAGTTTCAGTTAGTGAAAGAATAAGTGTGCACATCCTCAATGTTGTAATCAGGAGGAGAAGAGAGAAAACGGTTTTGTTAAACAGCTGACTTGCACATTGAACTAGTGACTGCCGTTCTCATTCTCCATTACTGGTAAAAAGATTTCTGATAAAGGCACCTGATAAAAAAAAAAACAGTTTTTGAAATAGAAATCCTTTTTGTTATGAACTTATTGTACTATTTTTAATCTATTCCCAGCTGGCATCGGATGTCAATATGTCAGAAAGACGTTGGACAGAGAATAAATTTTAGTTGGAATGAAAATCGGGTTGATGATATTTTAAATATAATACAGAATTTCATCATTTGTAGAGGTTAACATTATCACGTTTGCAGACGTTGGGTGTTGTTCTTCATACCTTCCAACAAAGTATTTTTATTTTATGTCGACGTTGGCATGAGACGTTTAGAATATACTGGATTTTGGTTACTTAACAACACAAGCTAAAACCAGGTAAATGTCAATGTCATCTGCTGCCAGTATTCTATGTCAAAGTGACACTGGCATTAGATTTGTCCTGACATTAAATTGTGATCACCCAACGTCACAACCTTAATTCAACCAAACATTAACATCTAAAAACGTTGGTGGCCAGCTGGGTTCAGCTTGGTTCATGTAGGCACATGGAAGGGCAGAGAGGTTTGCTCTTCCTGCCTTAAGCTTTCCATATAGGCACATGGAAGGGCAGGGGGGGGGGGGGGGTGCTCTCACTGCCTCAGGCTTTCCTCATTTGCACGTGGAAGGGCAGAGAAGTGTGCTCTCTCTGCCTTAAGCCTGATTTATGGTCGTGCGTTGAGTCGACGACGTCGCTACGTGGTTGCCGTGACGCCGTCGTGAACCCTTCGAACTTCTCCATCACTCCGTTTCGTCGCGGTGCAATTCACCGCCAGAGCAGTAGGAGGCTTTGTTCCTTTGCTGAGTGGTTGTCGTCGTCTCTAGTTGATTCTTCGTTTAGCTTCCGGCTTTTTCGGTCACAGAGAAATGAACACGGAGCACGGACAGACGGCTCCGGCCGTATCCGTATTGAACGTTGTGCATAATGGCATATATATAATGAGCCTTAACAACATCTACATGGCAATAGAAGATGTTTAAAGACGGCGGGGATGGCGGTGGAAATACGGAACCGGAAATGCTTTGCGACCAAGCAAACCAATCACAGCCGTGCCGGTCTGCGCTGGGTCTGCGTCGCCTCGACGCGTAGTTACATTTTTGGGGAGGTGCACGTCAGGCTACGCCGGGGGCTACGGCGAGCCCTCTGCGTAGCCCCGTAGCCTACAACGTAGCGACGTCGTCGATTCAACGCACGACCATAAATCAGGCTTTAGGCTCTCTTTGTATGCCCAGGAAAGGTAGAGGGCTCCCAGAGTCATACCACCAAATGTAATTCTGCAAATGGAAATTAAGATTTCTTTGACTGAAGTGGTCCTGATTGAACTTTATTTATTTACTGTATCTTTGAATATGGTATTTTCAACTTGTAGCTCTACAAACTGTTGTAGCCTCTTTTAGCTTGTTGTTTTGGTGTTGGCTACTATCCAACTCCACTCATATCAATCAAGCACCAACTGTCCAGCCACAGCAGGCAGCCGTTTCCAGCACAAAGCTGTGATAAATCCTTCGTTCACTACCTGCCCAGCATCAAACAACCGCAGAAAGTTTACAACTACTTGGTACACATTGTGGAGCATTTAGCAGTGTGGCTAAAAGATTGATTGCAGCTTTAAGTTCATTGATAGCTCACTTTGAAAATTAAATGTATTATAGTTTGTGAGAGGTCGTAAGGGAAATCATGTTTGTTAGTTTTAATCTTAAATCTAAAGAAAGAAATTTTACTCTAAAGGGAAATCAATTGTTTACGTAATGGAGCTACCAACTGTAGTCCATGGTCTGTGGACAAATGAAGACATATTGACTACGGTGGTGCAAACACATTCCTCAACATTTTAGTATTATCATTATATAACAGCTGTTGTACCCTAACACCAGCTGATGCATTGATAAAGAGAATATGAATTATTGATTTAAAGACAAAGTGCAACATGACTAGGAATAATCAAATCCCTACATCTGATATTTTAAAAAAGCCAAGAGACTGCACTCACTGACGCTGACTTTTCCTCCTTTAAATCTTTTAAAAGTGATGTTTTTAATTGCACAAGCATTGGAATCGTCACCACTTCTGTGCCTTTTCATTTACGATTCTCTTTCCTCCTTAAAAGATAGAGGAGGCAAACTGCTTTATTTCAGTAGCTCTGAATAATTGATGCGTAATGCTGTTGTGAAGTGGAAAGCACCTCGTAGTGGCTGCTTGAGCGAGCAAGGGAGACATGGTGCACCTTTTCAAGCTCTCTCCTCCTGTCTCAAGAATAGAGAGGAAGAGGGGAGAGGGGGAGAAGAAGGGGCAGACAAGAGAAAGGTACCAAAATAAAAGGAAACAGAAATCTCCCCATGGCCAGCGATGTCATTGACATGGCTGGCAGTATCCTTCTGCAGGTTAGACAGAAGTTTGTGACTGAGAAAGCAGAAAAACAAAGACGAGTACAGGGGTGGTTCTAGGGTCAGTGGAGATCCAGGGCATAATGTGCACTGCCTGGATGCTTTTTTGGTGCACCTATACAATCTAATGCAATCCAACACAACTGCCCTGCCATGAAATCAACTTTATGATGCTTATAATGTTCGGTATCGATTGACGCTGTCATGGCGGTGTTTATTACTGAGGTTGTAGTTAGAGGTGGTGTTGTACTGGACTGCATTACGTTGAAATATACATTAAAAAATTACTTTCATGTTTGTGAATGTGGGCAAACATCTCTCAATATAACAACATAATGCAGTCCAGTTCAACACCCCTGTCAACTACAACTTTAATGATATACATGGTTACATTATTAACTCTTTGACAATGTCATTCAAAACTGAACATTATCATCTTTGTAATGGCAGAATTCAAGGCTGAGTGCTTGTATTTGGATTGCATTAGATTTCACAGGCGTATCCACAGTAGCTACTGAGTGTCTATGAAACAAATTTAAACAAAGCTATATTTAAATAATGCATAAGAAACTCATCCTATAGTCTGTAATCTGGCTGAATTTCTATTTTGATTCAATACAGTGAAACACTTGAGGTGACATGCCTTAACAATATATTGAAAAATAAAAATCAACATAAGTTAAAAAGTCACCAACGCAAACACCTTTTCATGTCCATGTCAGACCAAACATAGTCCAGTTGCTAGTAGAAAAAGTTGCCGTTGAGCGTTTTTGCAAACCACAAAAGGAATTACATTTGCATGTTTCATATGTATTATATCAACATTACTGAAGTGACGTAATGTATAAACTGACTTTGGCATCAGGTGGTGGAGGGGGATGGTGTATGCCGTGTAACCTAGGCAGGATGCCTGCCAGGCTGCGAACCACTGATCGAGACTAACGAACCAGTCTTGGTTGTGTGGTTAAAACTGCTTTGTAGCAATCCATTTCTGTTTTTTACTGAGACGTCGCCACTTTGTCGCCCAGGATCGTGCCCCCCCAAACGGGGTATTTTAAGCCAAAACATGACATTTTCCTATCTATAACCATGGTGGTTTTTGTGAGTAAACCTAACCACGCGTTATGCACAGCGCTGCTGAGACATTAAGTTTCAGCATATCCACTATATAATGGCATGCAAATTCAATGTATCCATGACTTTCAGACACATTCAACATCAACATTTTTTCTGGCAATCGGGCTGTTTAATATGTCGCTACGTAATTAATGTACGGTTGTTGTGTACTGACATTACGTAACATATATAGGTAACGATATGTTGATATATGCCTAAACCTAACACCGAAAGTTTCACAATATTAACCACGTGTTACAACATGTTTTAAGATGTGTGTTACATAGAGACGCAAAAGGGTGCCCTGTGCATTGCTATGAGACGCCAAGGGGCACAAGGAAGCGGAATTTGACAACCTGGGAATGAGAATGGGTTGTACACTGTGTTTGAAATGAGAGATAATAAATGAACGCTTGTTATCGTATATTTCCCACTTTGGGTGTGGAAAAGCACAAATAATATGTATTGATTATCATTGTTTTTATTATTACCATCATTATCAGGTGCCACTGAAATAGCGGCGATCCTGTAGCACTTTCTGTTATTTGCGATCCAGGGTAGGGGACATTGTGTAACAGTGTGTAAGAGTGTTTGTTTTATAATCAGTCTGAGGAGCACGTGAACACACACTGTTCAGGCACACAAAATACACAACCAAGTGTAACACTATTGTGTTAACACGTTACAGATTTGAGTGTACACTTTTTAAAGAAAGGTTAAACTTAGCTGTCTTCAGTTGTGTTTACTTTACTCAGTTCATTTTAGTGACCTTACTGGGGATATGAAAGCTGGTCACTGGGGATGCACCCAGTTGATGGGGGTTGAGCACAAAGACTAGAAAAGGCAGAGAGGGGCTCTATTTCCCATCCTGTCAGTGCTTCTCTGTGACCATTCTGGGTTTAGCACAAAAAATGCCATGCACGATGAGCAGTAAGATTCGGGGCTTGAGCTCCGTAGGCCCAGCCCTGGCGCCACCTTAAGACTGGAACAACTTCTTTCTTTCCACCTGACTTCTTGTGACAGTGTGTGTGTTTCTCAGAGCCGCCCCCATGACTAGATGTTCCTGGTGTGAGTAGATCTTATTTAAATGCTGGGAGCTGTTTTGACCAGTGGGAGGCCTGAGACTAAGAGGGAGATTAAAGCGGCAATCACTGCTGGGCTGAAGAAGTCGCTGGAGCCGGGGAGCGGGAATTTCCATTTTTCAATTTCTCATCATCCAATATCTTTTCACAGGCCAATTCATCTAAAAGCCCCCCACCCGCTTTGAAGAAGGGAGGAAAGCATTAGGTCTGTGGCAGTTCTTAAGACGAGCCTGTGTATGTGTGTGCATTCACAGAAGCATAGAATAGCAGTGCATGACATGAATGCATACTGTGTGCATGTGAATGTGTACAAATTGTTTAACTGTAACTGATCATTAAAAGAAGCAGCGAAATGTGGCAGCCTAGGGAAGGCAAGTTTGGAAAAGAAAACATGAGAAAAAATGACAACTCTGAAATGTGCTCCTGCTATTCATATGCAAGTATAAATATTAATGCAACTGTGCTGCCAACAAGCTTTTAAAAGACCCGTACACTGAATCGTGGCAGGGACTCCACTGACACATTTTGTAGTCGACTCTCTGTGCTTTTAAGTGATTTGGGCAGACGCTGACAGAAACTATCACAATCACAAACTTTCAACAAGGGAAATCTGCTCGGTTGTCCTCAGTCAACTGTCTGTAGTTACTAATATGTTAACAATAACTGACTATATTGTGTAAGCACATTAGTGTGAGATTAGAGTACCCATTCACCGCTCTCCCCTCCATTCAATATGCATGTTTAAATTCAGCTGGTGTTTAGCTTTTATAATAACATGAGGGATTTTCAAGCCCTGCTGGAGGTAAATGTGTAGGGTGAAGTCAGGTAATGTGAGACACTTCTTCGTAGATTGCCAAGAAAACAACCTCAAATCTGAGGACTACCCTGTGTGTTACTTTTAGAGCTTGCTATGAATCTGCTTTATTTCTATAAATAAAATGATATAAACTAACATAATTTAGAAACATTGAGAACCCCTACCTCAGTCGAATGACACATTCAGGTGAAATGGGGCAGCAGGTAAGGTAAAAGGGGACAGTCATTTTTTTGTGTTTTAAAGGATTGAATCCATTTATCAGTATAGTCCTTTATTATATCATTTATGTTAACATACTATTTATTAAAAAGATATTACAACTTTTCTGCCATGCACGCCCTGTTCTTTTGCTGCCTGTTTTCTTGGTGCCTTCTTGTCTGCAATGGACATGCATGAGTGTAACAGTGATGGATGGTTCTGGACTAATGTGGCTGACATGGACTCACTGCATCATCTTTAATATTTTTTAACTGACAAAATACTCAAAATGTCTATACAGAGGAACACACTTACAAACAGCAGCAACACCTCGAAGACAGCCTGTCACTCAGGTGGCCCTGATCTTAATTATGCATAAATCTAAGCCTTAATTATATTTTAACGGCTGAGAAAATAAAAAGCTATAAAGGCCAACACCATTTTTGTACCATGGTTGTAGACATGTTTATTTCTGCTGTAAAGGTGGGTACTGTAACATGGCAGTACAATGGGGATTTATTCTGTGTTGGAGTCAGCCTCAAGTGGCCATTCGATGAACTGCAGTTTTTGGCACTTTGGCACTGGATTCATTGTCCAGCCTCAGAGGTTGCACCTTAGTTTTGATTCGTGTCAGCACATTTTACTTACATATGAAAAGCAGCAGAAGTAACTGTGTAATTAATTTAATAAGAACTCATAAAAGAGAAGTTTAAATCCTGCATGCTTACTCAGTTCCCCATATCCTCTGAGCAGACTTAGTTTGGTTGGCTCGGTTTTAGAAAAACTATTGAGCGCACTCCTTGAGTCCATTTAACACACGATGACTTTTCACCTGCCCCCCAAGGAAAACTTTATCTTATTAGATAAAACAGACGTCGACAGTCTGTTCATCATCTCACATTTTTGCAGCAAGATAGTTCTAACGGACTGAAAAAGCAATTTATTACAATATTTTAGTGGGGTACCTAAAGTTTAATTTGTATATGTAATATTAACTATTTATATAATAAAAAAAAAGGTACTTGGCACTGTGTGATGATACAATATTGCTATCGTATGCTGCATCAATTTTTAACCCTCCCCTTCTATTTTTTATTCTAAAAAAGGGCAAACTCCAAAGTTAAAATATCTCCAAAATAGCCTAATAATCTTTTACTGCCAAGAAACTCTTTCCTCCATGGTTTAGCTGAAAGGATGACACCAAGTACGACCATACAAAGGTTCACATGGATAAACTGTACAGTTTAAGAAATATAAGGTAAAGTCACTTCAACTTACATTGTAACACATTCATAATTTCCTCATATGAGACATTTCATTACAAAAAGCCTGAATATATTATATGAAAATTTAAAGGGATTCCTGTTCACACTGATCCTGGCTGTGTCCATGTCAAATTGCATGTGATTTTACTGTAGTGTCTGAGAAAATGAAAGAGAAAGTCAGCTCAAATGATATTATAACATCCATAATTTCCTCAAATTCATTTATCATAACCCCCTTCTGATATCCTCAAGTGGGGGATGATTGTTGTAAGATTCTATGTTACATCTTTTTTGAATATGAGTTACAATAATTCAACAGCTAATGCTGTAAATTATGCTTGTGTATGGTGTTTTAAAATACTGTCATATGCCCCTTTTCATCTTTAAGCGCCTGCCCCTCTAAAGGTCTCTGCACGACCCTGTATCTAGCTCACATGTAACTACAGTGTCATAAAAATCTGAATGACAAACCTTCAGTATATAATAGGTAATAAATATGCAGTGAAAGTCATTTAAAGTCTATAATTTTGGATAACGGTTGTTAATATTTGAATTAAACGCCCAAACAAATACACCTTTCCCGTCAGTGCTACTTCAGCAGACACAATAGAATCTCCAAAGCTATTTAACTTTAATAACTATCATGGTGCAGCTCCATTTCTTGTGGGCGATGGCATAGTGCTGTGTACCGCAGTCACAGTTGTTTGCTGAATTTGACAGAAAGTGTATTGGGACTGCACCTGTAAATACTTTTAGAGCAATAATTATACTCATACTAGTGATTTAGGACCCCAGAAGTTACGCATAAATCTGAGTGGTTGTGAGTTGAGCAACAGCTATGTGTATTTTGCTGTTTTCTTATTCATTTTTGACTTATTATTGGAGACATATTTTTTTAAAAAAATACAAGAAAATGAACAACAAACTGGCAAACAGATGCAACCAGTGACTGAGACATCTACAACGGTTTTAACCTTGACAGCTTTTGACCTGCAAATGACTAAAACCATGCTTTCTGGGGAAAGTCAACCTTGACATGGAAATCCAATACTGGATATTTGAGTCAACTGAACACAAAGGACAAATGCCAGATCTGAGGTAAAAAAAAAAAAAAAAAACAGCTTTAATGTCGTCAAATATTATTCGACGGAGCACTTCAGTTGATAAAAGAATGCTTTTCAGATAAATAATGGCTTATATCATATCTTTAGAAAAACATCCTTGGCAATGTCATATTGCTCACTTGTATGGTAACTCAAAACAAAAAAAAATGACAGTTTACAGTGGAAAAGAGATAATTTGCCATCACAGTTTGATCAAAGACAATTCCATGTTTTATTCACTGAGGAATCAGCAACCAAAGCTGTCACCGTATACTACAGCACTTTTTGTTTGCAGAGATTTGCACAATAGAAGCCTGTGGAAAAAACGGCTAGATACTGATTACCAGCCACCGCTGACACAAACGAGGGAGGGGTAAGCGAACGATACAATAGCAGGACTGTCACTGCTTCATCCTTGATATTGTCTCCTTGTTTATAATTCAGTCATCTCACTTCAGATCAGATATTCAGACAAAAAAATTCTGCATAACCAGATTTTTTGGGAGGAGAAAGATGATAATCAATGTCAATCCTTTGTTTTAACACCGTTTTCTGAGCTACTGCTAACCACTCCCTCAGGATCTGCGACAGGCCGCCGCTGTGACAAAGTGACATTCTCCAGTATCAATGTTTGATTGTGGCATTCATAAATTCAGAATGTGAAACTGTAAGGAGAGAATCTTTGGTGGCTTGCACACAATCTGTACTGACAGACAGTAACAGGAGCGCAAACTCTCTGAGCATTCTGTTACTCCACCGTCTCACTGGTCTTATACTGTACCGTCTCCACTCCCTGTGTCACTAAGAAGCGCTGACTAATTATCGTGGTAAGACGGTAGGTGTCAAGCAGCACAGAGGATTTGGCATGACCGCTTCGGCCTCACCTTCCTCAGGCAGCATGTGTAATTAACTGCTTTGGATTGCACCTCTGATCTGCCTTTAATTTTGTCTACTCTGTCGTTTGCAGCAGGGCACTTTATTGTGACACCATGCCTAATATATCAAGAGAAACTCCCTGTATCTATGCATACTCTACTGATTTTCAATCATTCTGCAGCTATTCCTTTAGCCAAAGATATGCTAACTCAGTATCTATCTTTTTTGGGATGTAAATTTATTCCGATTTGGAACAACGTATTAACCAGTTTGCACAACTTTCCTTTCAATTTCCCCCCCCAAAACTGATTTTAATATGGTCTTTGATAGCAAAGCTCTGTGAGAGTGCACAGCAGGGATTTTCATTGTGGTAGAGAAATGATGGATTCATTTTCACAGGCAGTTGAAGGATCAGTCTTAATTATCTCAGGTTCTGTCCCTTGATCTGATTCCTGCCCACGTCTCCTGGTGCCTCAGGTGTCTTTACACATTGTTCTGAATGTATTTGTGTGTGTGAGTGTGTGCTTTTGGGCTTACGTCTTTGTGAGGACCCAAAGTCCCCACAATGATATGGTAATATGAGGAAAAACTTTTTTTGTTAGTCCTCGGTGGGGGGGGGGGGGGGGGGGGGGGGTTGTCCTGTGGGGAAGGGGCTTTGGACACATTAACACACAGTAACATCTGCCTTTTGGATTTAATGAAAAAAGGTTAAAATCGGCATTCACTCCTGGGATAAATGACTCTGCAGTAGTCACAGATATTAATCGGCTCCAGCTCCGATCGGCCTGATCAGCAGCGATGGAAATACAACACCAGGGCGGATGCACTAATTTTAGCCCCTTCGCCGGTGAGATGTTATTATGCACCGCCACAAATATCATTTTCCATCATCACTCAAGCAGCACTCAAACACTTCTCAAATGTTATCCAGTAACAAGTCTGAAAGAGAATGAATAGCTAATGGGGCTTTCAGACCTAGAGTTGTCTTGCTTTGGTCCAAATCAGGGACTCATTTTTTTCCAAAGTTGCATAATTGCATAGAGTTGGTTCATGTTCTCACAGCAGCAATTACAAGTGGACCAGATCAAATGTCTTGCCCAAAAAAGCTGCTCTTGATTGGTCAGAATTTCCATGCGGGAAAAATCCATCAAGTAAAAGAAGAAAAACAGAAGAAGAGTACACCTGCAAGATAAATGTGACACTTTCTAATGTCACAATGGAGGGACAACTACGCAGGTTGATTTTAGCGCTGCTCATCGTGGACTATATTGCTGTCATTGTTCATTTTAGTCAAACCATACAGTTTGAAAACGAGGCGTGGCTCCAACTAGAAAACAATGTTTTGATGCATTGGATGTGCTGAATGTGCATATTAAGGCAGTACAGGAGGAGGTGCACATTAATAATCCTCCAGGACTGTAACATGCTCATGTTTAACCCAAACAATGTGCCATGTGACTGCAGTTGGTTTGGATCGAGGTCGGAACACATTCTCACAATAAACGAACCGCACCAGAGTTCGTTTGTTGCCAGACCGAGACCTTCTCGAAGAGGTGGTCTCGGTCGTGCGGTTGTTTTGGTGCGCACCCGAATGTGATTGTTGCGTGCACACCTGCCCAAACAACCGCACATGGGGGGCAAACAAACTTGAGTTTGATTGAACTGAACCAAACAGGGCAGGTGTGAAAGCACCCTAACCACCGTAACTGTAATAACCACTGGCCTCCATACTGCTTTTTACTGTTTACTGTTTACCCATCCATGACATTGGACATTACAAAGCAGAAAAGAAAGGTCCTTTCTTGCCTCACCTACTGCAGAGCCTTGTATACAGCTCTGGTCTGCAGAAAAGGGGTACAAGTGAAATCAGTGTCATTTCCAACCTCCTGGAAAGGCTCAGCCTTTGCATTTGGGGATAGGGTTAGGGAAACTGATTTCAGGATTCAGATTACAGGAAATAAGAATTAACTTGATCCTCATAGTCCTTAAGTCTATGAAGCAGAACTATGCAGTAGCACTGCTAATGGAGGACGCAAGAGAAGTGTGTCGGTTTCATAAAGGATTTCCGAGTCAATCATGCCCAGGCCAAATAATTGTGTTAAGCACACAAAAGTAATTACATGCAAGTGACACAGAAAAAATGGGATTTATGTATGAGGTCTCCTGGTCACTGCCCAAACATGATTTGACTGTACTGAAGTGTGGCATGTTTTATGCTGCAGAGCCTGTCTGGCAAAAGTGAAGCTACAGTGTCAGCACCGAGTAAACTCGGTGGGCTTTTGTTTATCCATCTGCAGCAGTACCTTAACTCCAAACACTTTGTTTCTTGCTACTTCCAGTGTCACTATACAGCCATACTTTGGCAGGACATTGCCACTTTTGAAACCAGGATTAGGCCCAACTAACCACAGCACCTTTTGCCCTATCATGTAAAAAAAGAGCTCTATTGCAGAAATGACCAAATCATAGTTTGCTGGTTAGCTTTTGACGGAAGCGTGGGCCCTCCTCTTGGCTCCCTCCAATCATGTTTAAACAATGTCTACGACTTTATAATGAAGCATGATGAAGCCTAAGTAATGAGGTGGCAGTGAAAGGCCCTTGTATAGCTTTTCCCAAGCCCTTTAACACAGAGCCCTGACCTTTTTAACTAGCAGAATTAATTGGGCCGGGCTAACCTTTTAGAGGCTAGCTGTGGAATAAGACCAGTGTTCCCGGGTCGGCTCATTATACCACACCAGCTTTGGAGTGTGAGTGCTCCTTTTCCCCTATAGTTTGGGGACACACGGCAGCCAGTCAGCGGCTCAGATGGGGAATAAATTTCAGGTCAGTCCAATTGAGCCCGATGCTCTAAACCTGGTCTTTTAGACTCTCTGGTCGAGGGGGTAAGCTACTGTTCACTCTCGGGGAGTAAGAACCAGTACTAGTGAAGTGAAATTGATTTCATGGGACGCAGCAGTACAGAGACAGTACACCTATTGAATAGCATCCTATTTGACATTATTATCATGGTCATTAAATGCCAAATTATAGAGCTCCAATTGCCCACAATTAAATCAATTAACCCACTGTACAGAATTTCTGAAAACACACAAAGAGGGAGAGAAAGGAGTTATGACACTGTAGGTAGTCATCACAGGTAGAGGGGACAAGAGGAAATGTAAAAGAAGCAAACAAACACTACATTTAAAAAGCATTTAAACAATATGCGAGGATGCACAGTATGATGTCACAACATGATTGATGACTGCCATGCATGCAGACACTGTTGTTTTTATTATTCTCTCATCCAAACCACGCCACTTCTGCCAACTGTGTGCCACTAGAAAAAAGTATCCCCTAAAGGGTTTTTGTGTCTTGTAATGACATTGTAAGGTAAATCAATGGTTCTCAATAGTGTGGCGTGGGATTTGTGATAACCACACATTAGCCTAGTACTGCAATATTCAACTGGGCCTATACAAAAAGTTATGACTGGATTTTAATTGACTGTATCAGTATGTTGTGTGCACCCATTTCCTTATAAGAAGGTAAACTCTAGCTAAAAATTTAATTCAATTTAATTTAATTTAAAATTAAACTATTGTGCACACTTCTAACTAAAGGTGTGCTTTGAGATTCTCCCTTGCCCTTTGGTGTGCCTTGGGCAAACAAAGTTAGAAAATCACTGAGGTAAATCATATACGGTTGCCTTTAATCGGTACATTTGGGTGACAATACTGTGCATTAGCATGTTCAACGTCTTTCTATTCATATTCAACATCTACAGTGTATCCCGTTCTGCTTTTGTTCTAAGGCTGCTTGGAAGCAGCGTGGATAAGGAGTGGGACTCCAGTTTTTATTCGTTCCAGTGATGACCACGTCTGGGTGATGACGTCAAATGTGCATTAGCATGCTGGATGTTTTTCCATTAACATTCCCAACAATGGTGAAACGACGAAAACAGTCCCTTTCTGGTACACAACACTCTCTCTGGTACAGCTGCAGCTGACCAGCACATGGGAAACCGGAAGGTGAGTCATCCAGCTCTGTTGTATTAATTTGCACTCATCATAGTAACTGACTTGTACGTCACTCTGCTTGTTGTGCTAGCCTCAGTATGCATTTCTCATGTTTCATATTAAAGGCCTGCAAATACTGATCCTTTGTCTGCCTGTCCATCCCTGTGTTCAAGGCTTTACATTTATTTAAAAAGGTCTAGGCTAATTATATCATCACACTATAGTTAATATGACCCCAAGACTTTAATACAAAGTGTTAACCACTGCATGTGAATAAATTAGTGGGTCAGATCTGCACTCTCGAGGAGAGGCTTCATTAGGCTGTACAATGTCGCCCACCGCTGAATTTGAAATGAACTGGAATGAACTGGAGCTTCTGTGCTTTGAGTATTTGCAGTGAAACAACTTGACCCTCTTCCATTTTATAACCCCTACTCTGAATTATGAGCTTATTTTGGTTAAAGTAACACAAAAGTAGTGTAATCAGTAATGTATTACTCTACACAGACAATAATACTGTACAGGAACGTATTGATTTCAATTAAAGGTAGCAAGTTATGTGTAATGTGTTACATTTTGAGAGTAAATGGTTGTCAGCCTCAGAGAAGGAAGAGGGATTGGATTAAATGCACCCTTGAGATGACCACTGCCCACAGCATCTTCAGACTAGCCAACCACACCAGCCAGACCAAGTGCCACCGAGGGCGGTGTGACCACAGGTAGAGAGGGCTATTCCACTAGCCAGCCTGCTCCTGGCTGATGTCAGGGGACAAGATGAGAGTGAAATGGAGGAAATAGCACTCGAGCTGGCCCTGCAATGAGAGATTGTAGACTGTTGTGTCCACATCTTTGCAGAGACCTGGCTCCACTGTGGCATCCATCCCGGACTGGGCCTTAGAACTTGACGGACGGGCCGTGTTCCACGACTTCTATGGTGACAGAGCACAGGACTCTGGGACCTGTGGAGGCGGACTCTGTGTTTACATCAATGATACTTGGCGCTCAAATGAAGTCAAAGTTGATGGACAATGTTTTGCTGATGTTGAATTTTTAATGTTAAAAGGCTGGCCATATTATCTGCCCAGAGAATTCACGCTGCTGTGTGCAAATTTAAAAGATGCACTACTTTTATTTTTTTTCCCTTGTGTAGCATAAATGGACTACGACTGTACTCTGCTGTACAGACACAATAAATGAACCTTGACTTTGATCTGTGAAACACTGAGGATCAGGGGATAATTACAAAATTGTCAATCCTGTTGTTTTGATCCTGAAGCGTTGTGGTAGGAACAATTCACTGATATTAGGAAAGCAGCCAAACAGGTTTGTGGCTAACTGCAAGGACAGATGGAGTGCAGGAAAGGGGGCCATCCTCCAGGCAATCCCTTATATCTTTAGAGATTGCTGCAACCACTCTCAATCTCTACTTCATGTCTCCACATTTCTAAGCTGGGTGACACAATTAAGCCATGGTGTGTGTGGAGTTGGACTCAAAATAGTTGCATCTTGTTTATACCCATTTTTTTTTTATTAAATATGAAACTTGTATATCAATATAAAAGTAGTATCGTATGTAGTGGTAGTAGTATTAGTTTACGGATCTTTTGCCTAGATTTTGCTGGCTTTTTGCAACATCCCTTCCTGTCATGATATGGGTGGGTGGTGATGTGAGCACAAATCCCAGTAATTGCACTTGATGCATGATTGTTGCTGGCATTAGATGCTGCCTTCCAGCCACCAAACCACCCGGAGGTTCACAGCAAGTCCAATTACCAAATGAGCACAGATGGGAAGAAAAAAATCCAACATGTAACAAAAATGTTACTTGAGTCCTTCAGTTGAAAATATTTTGTATAAAACCAAAGGACAAAAAGTCACATTCCTAGAAGTAAATCAGTCGCATTCTCTGTGGGGGTTTGGGGGTTTTGCCAAGGCTGTCCCTTGTCACCCGTTATATTGATGATTTCTGAAGCTATGTTACTCTCTTTGAAAATGGTAGGTCGACCCCATCAGGTTGGAAACAAGTCGCTCCCCAAAGTGACAGAGTTTAAATATCTTGAGGTTTTGCTCATGACCGTGGTAAGAGAGGTACAATCGTGATCAAGAGGTGGATTGGTGCCACTGGAGTGCGAGCATTTTACCAGACTGTCATGGCGAAGAGGGAGGGAAGAATAATGGCCAAGCTGTAGATTTACCACATGATCTACATCCTAGCCCTCACCAACTGTATGGTCAATGTCTAGTATATATTGTGTATCCTATTAGCACCTCACAGATGACATTACAGCCTTAAAAAAGGTACATACTTATCGTAAAGTTACACAAGTTAGGCCGGGGCAAGTAAAGTTGCTTGAACTGGGCTTAGAAAAAGATACTTGGTAAGGCGTCTTTAGGTTTCAGCAAGTAAAGTTACATACAATAAGTTGGGGTTAAGAAGAGAAATCTGCCGATGACAAACCTTAAAGTAACTCAAAGTTAACTTGGTTTCACATTGTTCCAAACACAGGTCTCCTGGGGGAAAGTCCTGTGGGACTACTTCCTTCTTAACTCATCAACACCTTCAGGATGATGCAGCTGATTATGTAGGTTATACACAAATTACTGGCTCATGATTACGTGGTTGTGATTACTTTTAACAGAAGTACATACAAACAGTGTGTGAGAATACTGTTAAGGTGGTTTGGGTATCTGAATAGGATGCCCCCTGGATGCCTTTCTGTGGAGGTATTCCAAGCACATCCAACTAAAAGGAGATCCTGAGGCAGACCCAGAGCACACTGGAGGGAATGCATGTCCCATTTGGCCTTGGAAAGCCTTGGGCTCAGGAGAAGCTGGAGGAGGTAGCTGAGGAGATGTCGCTTTGCATCGCCTGTTACCACTGCAACTCAGACCTGAATTAGCATCAGGAAATGGATAGATGGGAAAATGTAGCTCTAACTCAGAGCCCACACTTATTATGTGAGTTTGGGACACTCAAATACTCTGCCTGGACTGCAAGGTGGCTCTTTTAAGTCAGTAATGTCCATCTTCACAGAGAAGAGGAGTTGGAGTGAACCAGACTTCACATTAGCCACAATGTGAAAATTGGCTACAGAGTTTTTTACTGGTGAAAAGGAATCAAACAGTCTGGAAACTGTAACTTTGTGCTGAACAGCACAGTCAGTTGGACTGGAATAAAGTTTCTGATAAAAGCTTCAGAAAAAAAACAAAAAAATGACATAACAAGAACTGAAGAGAAAATGTTGCTTTGTCCCTTCAACATGTCACAGAGAGGTAAGAGTAAATAGTTCTGCTGTCTAAAAGGAAAAAGAAAAGGCACCTGTATATGACCTTGGATTGTATCAGACTGCACACACAGACTTAACTGTCACAAATATTTTCAATACAAGCCTGCCAAATCTTGCCTGTGATTTTGGCTATTTCCTGGGTGGATCAGGGCTGGAAATCAGCCGCAGTGTCCAGAATGACTAGACTGAGTCACTGGATCTGTTTTAACATTTTTATTGGTAAAAATAAAAGACTAAAAAATAAACTACATACAGTATGTTATTTCAGAGTTGTCCATGGATTGCAATTCAAACTCAACTTTTATTAACATCTGAGAGAGATACCTTATGGTTTTCATTTGTTTACATGTGGGAGTAACTGAGTATGTAACCACTCAAAGGTTTTTGGAGCAACCAGGTAGTCACAGAGCAGTTAGGTCAGCTCTTATATAAACAGAGGTATATAAAGGATATAGAACAAGATCATGAAGATTGTATCACACGCGTTCAATAGAGCGATTATGTTGTCTGCACTGATTGATTCCACTGAGATCACACTAGGGCTGCCCCCGAATTTTCCTAGTCAACCAGTAGTCGTCATTTAGGGCCATTAGTCGACTCGTCACCCGCATGTTTATGATATTAATTTAATTATCAAATTCTACATTTTGGGCGGGGCGACACAATGTTTTAAGTTGAAGGTGTGAGAAAGAATAGTATCAGTAACATTGTTAACACTGTGCTACATTACAGAGAAATACAAACCGTACTAATGAACCTTCATTAATATAGGCCTATATTTTATCTACAAGTGCACGTCACACACTGAGCGAGCCGCCTGTTAATGACGCTGTTGGCAAAGCAGTAATGATTGTGCTAAGTGGCTAATGGGCATGTAGCTACGATACGTCATGTTTGTAGTCGACCAATAAAGATGAGTTTACATATCACCTTGGGTTCGTCCTTCACTTTCTCAAAATGATCCCACACTTTGGATTTCCTGCCCGACATGTTATTAACTGGCCTGTGGAATAACTGCAGGTACCAGCCCTGGAAATTAGGGGCCATACATATGCTGCGTCTTTCACCGCCTGGAAAACGTGAGGTCATGCACTGGGTGCTATTCTTGTGCCAGCTTTCAAGAGTGCAGGCAGCAGCCTGAGCGCAGAGCTGATCTTCTTCTAGGCGCTGTTTTTAAGTGTGTAGGCCTATCACTTTTCCATATTTATCAGACTGAATATTCACGGAATACAAATTTCACATTTGTTTGGGGTTTTTTCAATGACTAAGCAACTGATGAAATCTTGCCAACTAATGACCTTTCTGATCGACTAACGTTTGGTTGACTATTTCGGAGCAGGCCTAAAGAACACCAAACCAAACAAGGGGTATCTGCTTTGTCTAGTGGCCGAGCATGTTGGTGCTTAATTGACACTTCTCCAGAGCTAGCTACTGTGTGCTGAAAATCTAGTTTTATATTTCATATATTGTTAATTAAAAAAATATCAGTCATGCATAACTCATAAATAAATATAATACCAAACTGTAAGTGCAACTTATCAAAAAATGCAGTTCAATGCAACTACAATGCTGTCTTACTGTTACTGCATGACAAAAAAATGTTTTGCCTTGAGATTAGTAATGGATTCTAAATAACTGAGGTTAAGTGTTTTTCAGTTAGCGGTTCAGTAATTCAGTCATTAATGGCACAGCGCTGTATTTTACCTCTTCATAAAGGCTTTCTTTTATAACAAAAATGTTTTGCGCTGGTCAGAGGTTACTTGGCAGAAAAACAGATTTTGAAAGGGGACACATTATTGACAAAAGTTTGAAAACCACTATATTAGATTATACCTGGATTTATAAAGATAATTGTTTATCATTTTATGTCCTTCAGTGGCTGCAGTGACTCACAGTCTGGTTTATTTCAAGAAACCTGCTCAGCAGGGGGAAACTCGGAGTGGGTGGTACCGTTTAATTCTAGCGTCCATTTTAGCTGTCAAGTCATTTTCTAGCCCTGTTTACAGTGCTTGATTCACAGCTGAAGTCAGAGACGAGATGTCGAGGGCTTGTGATCAAAGTATTCCTGACAGCTAAGTCAGAGAAAGTCTCTCCTACCAGACTGCAGAAATGTTTACTTTTACTTTTCTGTGTTGACATCTTGAAAGGACAAGGCAACAATGTCTCCTCAGCTCTGGTTACTTTACAACTTTCTTCTTTTTTTTCTGAGGCTTTTAACAAGAAGTTTATTCCAAAAGCACCACTTGCCTGAAAGTTACTGTTACAATCTTGGTATTTTTGAGAAGACCTCTACATTTGACATGTGTCTGAGGGAGACAGAGAATCTGTTAAACCTGAAGAAAAAAATCTCTACACTGGGAGAACTAGTAAGAAAAAAGATTTTTTATTTATTGTCAGCAGTCACTGGGTCACTGTCTATCATTGCCTCAACACATCTTGTCACTTCTTTCTGAACTCTTGCAATATCATTTTTTAACTGCAGCCACTAAAATTTTGTTTGGTATTGTTTTATATATATTTATGTTACAATCTGTATCACTGTGCAGCTGTAGCCATGTGTGGTTACCTGTGCGTTAGTTCAGTCAAGAAGCTGAGTGGATTTTAACTTAATCAATCAATATTTTCATACTAAAAACTATTCAAAAACACTATGTATAATGTGAGAGGGTCACTCACAGATAGGAACCCACAGGGAATTATCACACAACTCTGCAGTCCCCTTTAACTTTATGGAGTCTTTCAGCTCAGTGTTTCAATTGTGTGACCCTGCATTTCGTTAGTGTTCTCATCTGTTCGCGATTCAGCAGGCTGCTGTTTCCAGCAAAAGCTTTAGTATGACCACAGTATGCTTCCTATTCAGCACCAAATGGCAAACAGAAAAGGTTGGTTGAGGCTCATTTAGAGTGCTTTTATACCTGTAGTTCGGTTCATCTGGTCCACACAAGAGGGCAAAATGAAGCATTATTGCTTTTTAGTTTTGGTTCTGTTCCTGTTCGTACTGGCTTTTTGCAAACCAGCCAAGAGGAGTAAATATGAAGTTCTATCAACTGACAGGTAACTCGTCCAATGGACAGTTTTGGTGTCCGTCACCCTACATTATCAGCAAATCAAATTCTGGTGACTAAGAGAAGTTTACACAGCAGCACTTTAATGTTTCTAAAGTCTTTACATTTATGTTCTTTGGCTTCCCAGAGAGCTCAAAGAGAAATACCTGATTGTAAGCATTATTAGTGGGTATTATTTGACTGCAAATCAATTGCATTTAATGAATAATGACTAATACAGAGACAGGATGAACAGAAGGCAATTTGTACTGTAATGTTCAGGGCTTAATACTGTGGGATCACTGTCACACACTTTTTGGTAGACTTAATGAACAGACAGAGTCGGATACAATGATGGCAGTGCTAACAGCTCTTCAATCAGGGAAAATACCCTCACTGACATGCATTTGTGTTACCGTGGTTACATGTATGCATTAGCATAAGTAGATTTCACACCATCCCAAACAAACTGCACTAGCCGTGCAAACAGACCTGAGTTCGTTTAACCGAGCCAAGCAGGTTAGATATGAAAGCACCCTTATACTAAACGAAGTATACAAAAATAGATACGTCCACTTCAAATGTTGTAAACGTCACTCACTCACTCACTCATACCTCCACGTCTCCAGACAGAAGGCTCCGTCCATATCCATTTCTAATGTTGAGCATTATGTTGAGCATAAATGTGCCCTTAGGCTACCCTTTGGCGTAAACACACCAGGCTTTCAACCAACCCCAATGTAAACCCATCCATGGCAATATTTGAGGCTCAGAGTTTAGAAAGACCCAAAAAAAAGTCCACACAGGGCTGGAGGGAGGTGAGATGCATGGGGTAAGACAAACACTGACCTTCACCCAGGAGACCGCTGTTCACGTCCCGTGTAAAACTCAAAGTCAATGCCTTTTGATGTAACATTCTAAAAGTCAATGCTTTTTAATGTAGCATTAACGTAACTTACATACATTTGTCACGACATATTTATTCAATGTTACATATATATTTTAGGATGGGCTAACATTACTTCAAGTGGCCAGTGCCAAATAAATGCTAACGTTACGCTGTGTCCTCTATGTAAATTAGCAAATGTTGGTGAACATGTTTAGCATACCAATGTCACAGGGTGATAAATTGCGTGTGTTGTGCTTACAGCTTATTGTGCTGCCGCAAAATGCAGGTATTAAGAGTTCACTGAGGACAAGTTTACAACTGTAATATTTTAATGTTGCTTTGCAGTGCTACATAAGATACTGGTTTGTCAAATTAATATGTTGAATTTAAGTTACATCTTAGTTACCAAAGGGGAATATCAAAATGTATAAAGTTGAAAAACAAATAAGTCTTGTATTGCAGAATTAGAAACTGATTGAAGAACGTGATATAGTCTTTTCATTTTTGAAAACACAAACTTGCTTACTTTGATTAGCTCAAAACATTTAAAAGGCTACTTTGCTGATTTCAACCAGCTTTACATCAAAACAATGTGTGTAGTGAACTGTGATAAACGTCCCTCCATCTAGCCAGTGCCTAAATATCCCTCCTCGCCCCCATTTGGCAGAGTTTCACTGGTTCTCCAGCTCAAACTACAGGGTGCACTTCCACATCCTTGTATTGCCCACCACCCGTGCATGCTGCCACTGCAGACACAAAGAGAAGAGAAGCAGATCAAGAGACAGACCAGGCCCTCTTTCTCTCTCAAACTCGGAACAAAAATCCAATCAAACAGGGCAGCACTGATCTAATTTAGACTAAGATTCTGTTACTGAGTTGCCTATTACTCTCCTCAAATGTTTTTTAACTGAAATACAAGATCATTTCTTGCTAGCCGGTGTACATGGTTTCAAAGGGACGAGCCTGCATTTTCTCACCCATCAACAGGAGAGTTATTGGTCTGAAGTGGCACAGTGCATTCTGGTAGTTGTAGGTCTTCTCCCTCTTAAGCAAAATCATCCTTTTTCCCTGTTTTCTCTGGTTCTGTAGCTCCAACTTCAAAAGTATCTGTGTCTTTCTTCTGCATAGTCATCATAGTTTTATTAAGAGCCCATCTTTCCAGCAGTGAAATATTTCTTTGAGGAGATGTGGAGTGCCTGAGTGCTTCATCCAAGTTCTCTGTCTGTAAGAGAAAGTGGTTTCAGACTTTCAGAGGCAAAAACTGTCAAAAATAAGAACAGGAATCCAAAAATGATTTCACCTGCTCATGTATCATGCAGATGTTTGGGTAGTGCATATAATATTGACTAAAAGCATTATCAAGGCAAGGCAAGGCAAATTTATTTGTATAGCACAATTCAACACAAGGTAATTTAGAGTGCTTTACAGAGACAAATCTGTGAATATTCTCAGTCATCCAGGTCCTGATAAATCTCAAACAGGCATAAAATATGTCAACTTAGTCCAGTTGACATATTTTATGCCTGTTTGAGACTTTACAGAGACATTAAAAGCAACAAGACACAATTTAAAACAATAAAAACAGTTGATTAAAAAGGGAAATAGAAATTGAGAATAATAGTGATAATAATAAAATACAGCTATAGCTTTTAGTATTAAAAACAAACTGGTCGTAACTCTAAATCCTGCATGATTTGGATAATTACTGACCATTTTTGAGTATATTAAGGGGTGCACTGCACTTGTCTATCTTACAATGAAAATGGCAGTGACCTTTTTGATATTATTTAACATGCATGAGCACGATATGATTTGCCATTATAATCCTCATAATAGCATTAATTTATTTACTTTGCATTATTTTGCTAAAAAAGAAAAAGCCTCTCGAAGCGCACTGTACAGGACATTTTAGTACAGGCTGTTCTTGTGACGAAAAGATCCAGCTACATGCGGTTTTCATTTCTGTGACAGTTTCTCTTGGGTGGCAATTTCCTCATCCCTGGCAGCTGGTAAAATGGCAGTCTGCATTAACAGTGTGATGTTTAGTTCACAGGGTATTAACCAGGCTTATCCCTGCAGTGTCTGATGAGCTCCTTATCCCCACTAACCCGCCCAGTGAATTTATTATTTTTTTATTTTTTATTTTTTTAGGTCGATTCTCGTTTCAAGAGGACCTGAGAAAAAGCTAAACCAGCAGTAACTGTATCACAGACTTGCATTAAGCTAAATATAGGACTGGCTGCGAATGAAAAAAAAGAGAACTTCAAACTCCCAGAAAGGTGGCTAATATTTGGATGTTCACTGAGTTCCTTTCAGCATGTGAGCGAGTCCTTCCTCTGCTTGCGCTTATTACTTTATTAGATGATTCATGCATGATTCATCCTGGAACAGTAGTATTTATGGGTTGAATTCAGCTTGACTGGGTAATTGCACAGTAGATATTGTCTTTCCAAACAGAGAAAATGCTCCGTTTCTGCGTCCTCTTTAGGGCCTAATGAGTATTTGTCATTTGTAATTACATCCTCAAGTGGCATACTGACATTTTTGCCTTGAGTAAATTCCAGCCGCCACCCAAACTTTCAATTCAATTCAACCTCAAATGGTATGCCAGCTTTTGTCAGTACAATTCAGCTTGAAGAAGGAAAGAAGAAAAAAAAACAAAAACGTGCAGTTCTACTTTATATGCTAAAGATTTAGTCTAGGTAAGAATGCCTTATCTATATGCAAATGATAAGTTATCAACTTCAATAACTGTTGAACGAGGTGTCTCCAAACATGGTATTGCCTTCATTTGTCAGGCTGCCAGGGTGGCCCAGTTTTTAATGCAAAGCGTTCAATCTTAAGGGAGATGGCAGCAAACACAGACAAATAGCCCATGGAAAAAAAGGATAGGATAGGTAAGAGCACAAGACGCCAGTGATGATAATGAGTCTTGTTTGTGTTGCCTACTTCATCTTTATAGCAAATGATAAACCAACTAGTCAAAAGCAAATGAAAAACACCTCTGTACTGCTAATTGAAACAATTTCCCCACGCAGCGTGGGGAATTGTGCAGTTTTAGAAAAGAAGAGAGTCTGTCCTTGAGAGGATCCTGAGACGCAACATCGTCCAACAGCCATCTGCGGAGAAAGAAAGTGGCAGGCATAATTCTAAAATAATGGCTGACATTTTCTTTATATATTGTCGGCCCACTTCATATTGTACAGAAGTTATTTCATATGGCCCCGGGGCAGCTCCTTTCATAAGACTTATTGCTGGCACAGAAAAGGCAATGGCATCACTGGGCTTCAAGTTAAAATATGGAAATCACACTGATACTTAATTTCTGCTCAAATAGCATCATCAGGACTGGAATGTGTGTCGTGTCTTGATACGGAGTGCAGTGTTTTATTGCTGTGTGTGTGTGTGATGGCTGCATGTTTTATGTGTGATGTATTCCTTTAAATGTTCGTGTTTTAACTCTGGCATGCATTTTACTATCTGCAGCACTTTTCTTTCCGGAGCACGTTTCTTTTAATTGTGTTTCTGGCCTTTTTTATATGTTTTAGGATTTGTAGTATTTTTATGGAGCACATTTTTCTTAATGTTTTGACGTTTCACTTTTGTGTGGGTTGCAGCATTTTGTAGCATTTTTTGTCTGAAGCGCATTTCTCTTAATAAAGGTTGAAGACAACAGATTGCCTTTGAAGTTTGTTTGTTTTTTTACTGGAAGCTACTGTGAAACTGTGAAACCAGTATTGGACTACAAATTCAGTGACAGTAATTATAAATCAGACCACAGGTACTGTGGAAATACATTAACACGGAAAATATAACAGTGAAAAGGATAAAATCCACCACAGTTATTCAAGTGGAATTTTAATCATGTTTACTTGCTCTTCATCTAAGCTGATAAAATGACTGAGCCCTTAAATATAAACATGAAGAAGCACAGACAAAATATCATGTTTTATAGGATATAAGAAGTGGTGCAGGAAGGCGCGAAATCCTGTGGTCCACTGGTTCCCAACATGGGGGTCGCCAAAGCTTCACAAGGGGGCACAAAGCCTTTTTGATTTTAAGGGGTTTAAGAAAACTATTTTAAAATATATACAGTTGGCCAGATCTCAGCCTTTCATTCATTTCTGTAATGAAAACATATGATTTTCTTTTGTTTAAATTGTTATTCAAGGTATAAACATAAAATACATCTAACAGGATGAAGGCACGGTGAAGACCTGAACACAAGCTGTATTCACAGAGCCTTCACTCTGTGCTAAACAGCTAAGTGTGCGGTTAAACAACCAAAGAGCAAACAAAACAATGTCCAGGTGTCAGGGAGAAGCTACTATCTGCAGGTGGCTGTGGCTCAGAGGTAGAGCGGGTTGTCCACTAATCGGAAGATCAGCTTTTCGATGCCCAGCTCCTCCACATCGAAGCATGTCGAAATATCCTCAAGCAAGATATTGAACCCCAATATGCTTCCATCGGCATGCAAGTGTGTTAAAAACTGAGTAGCAGGTGGTACCTTGTACAGTAACCTCGGCCACTAGTGTATGAATGTGTGTGTGAATGGGTGAATGTGCTTTTAACACTCATGTAAAAAGTGCTTTAAATGGTCAGAAGACTAGAAAGGCGCTACACAAGTGCAGTCCATTTATCTGTTGGAAATACGTGGCTCATACAAGATTTACACTTACACATGACTAAAGCCTATAATCACAGCATCAAAGACAAAATCAGCACCTGTTGATATATTGCATCACACAGGATTTGCATTTACCGGCTTGGTATGCACAATAATATCAGCACGTCATTTCTTTTTCTCACTTTGCACGGTAAATTAATATTACACACATTGAAAAATATTGTATTTCATGTCTCCATCTGCTGGTGGGCCATCACGATAAGAGTATGCATGCATCATATGATGTTAATTCCTCTACATTAGAGGCTTGATGGTGACTAAAATTAGGTGGGAAAAAAGTGGACATATCGATTTCGGAATCTGTTATCGGTCAAATGAGGTGTTACATATCAGCATATTGGATATATGCAAATCCAGAATCATGCATCCATAGCTAAAGCTCATGATCACAGCCTGAAGGACAATATCAACACCTGCAGATATATTCTATACAAGATTCACACTTTTGGTTATAGCCTCTGATTACAGTCACACACAAACACACACACGTGCAGTATGAATACTATAAAAGTCTTATAGAAAGTGACAGCCAGTATTTTGGTCGTCTATGGATTTACTCCGCTTCTAAGGCTTAAACAGGATATAAACAGACAGGCAGACCTTATCTAAAGGGGCGGGTGCTTTAAAGCAGAGAAGACAGGTGAAGTGAAGGGACAGAGAGACAGTAACTGTGTGTTGTGATTTAGCTTTACTGGGACAATTTGTTTCAATCAGTGAATTTTACGTAATTTAGTTACCTTTAAAGTATAATAACCTGGTATCTTACCAGCCGGCGCCACCGGGTCTCTGCCATCCGCTCTGCTGTCACTGCTGAGCCGCTTAGTGGCCGCCTCAGCCTCGGTGTCGCCGTCAGACTCAGGTGCCAGGGTGGAGCAGCCGGGGTGGGGCTTTCTGCCTCGGTGTCATTATGAATCCTCAGGTGGTTTTGGTTGCTGCTGGTTTGGTTCAAGTCAAGGCGGGATAGATGAACTAGCAACGGCCAAAACCGTTGCGCATCCTCGGTCACATAACATTACTGTCCATCTCTGCGCTAGCTGTTAGCATCATGTTAGCTAAGCTCTCCACCGGTGAGCCGACTTTTAAATCAAGTTTGACAAAGTCGTTATGAGTTTATAAATTAAATGTCTTGGCTGTCCTTTCCTGTTAAGCCCGCTCCACCGTTTTATCGACGTGTGTTTCTTTGTTTTGGTTTTGACGCAGTCTCGTCTCACCGTTTCCGCTTTCTCAATTCCAACGGTCACCTGACTGACCCCGAGTTCAAGTGCGGTCGGAATAATCGGAATATTCAGTTTCCTACTGAGAAAAGTCACTTGAAGGCCTCCTCAATGCGAAACAACACAGGAAATCGGCATTTATTTATTATTTATTTATTTGAGGGGGGAGAAAATTGGCAAAATTCTGGTACACGAGTTACAGAAATTGCAGATTGACTCAAACAATGCCACATATACATCAACTGAAAATAGAAATTAATTAAAGCCTTAAACATTTTCTTGAATTAAATTTAAGTTATACCTCTGTGTTTGCATTTTTTTTTTTTTTTTTTTGGTCTGTTTATTTATTGCTGTTGTTTTGTTTGCTTGTTTGTTTTGTTCTTTGATTTCTCTTGTCAAATTGTATTACTAGCTTTATGAAAGATAACTGTCTGGATTGAACCTGATTCAATAAGAAAACAAATGTAAAGGCTTTATGTGAGGAAATATTTTTATTAATTCACGTATTGCATATTAATTTTTGCTCACATGTAATTTGTAATATCATATTAGGTTGTCACTGTTATTTGCTGTCCATGCAGAGTGACTGAAATAGTAATTTATGAGCATTAGTCGTGTAAAGTAATACCTAAGTAGTTTTCAGGATGTGCTGTGCAGCAAAACAAAGCTTAAACACGTATGAATCTGTTGTTTAAATGCTGTGAGTGGTATAATAGGCACATCTTCGTTGTAGTGTCCATGTTTTTTCCACTTTACTATTTAAAGTTCATGAACACACAAAAGTCCAAAGAACCACTTACAAAGACAGAAAATGGGACAATCTGAGGAGTACCTGAATGCAAACAAACCAATCATAATATTTTCCTTAACTGCACATTAATTATCTCTGAATTCACACACAGGCGCAATTAATGTATTTATATTACATACTTAAAAAAAGAAAACACAGAATAAGACAGAATAAGGCCACAGTTGGTGTGATTTTGAAGGCCCTTAGAGATCGGAGGCCCTATAATCTGTGCTGAAAGCAGAATTTCCACCTTAATGTGCTTCCTTTTTACCATCCTATCACCTTGTCTGGGACATACAGGTTCAGTATGAGGGTGTAGGGACTGGGTCGCCAATATACGCCTGCTGAGCAGAGCCTGGCTGCGTATTCTTCCATCTGTCTGCCTGCAGAAACTCCATCCATAAAGGCAAATTGTCAGAGAAATCCAAAAGGGAAAGGGTCTCTTTTTTCCAGCCTCTTTGAATGTCAGGCAGTTGCATATATCTAATACACTTGAAGGCAAAACTGTTGAGATCCAACGAGTCTGAGGCAGATGATTTGAGCCTTAGAAGCCCTAAGAGCTATAGTCCTTATCTGGTCCTCTTTCCCCCAGCCGACGGTAACTGTATGAACGTCTCCTCCAATCGTCTGTGCTGCAAACGCTCTTATCTCCGCTGCACTGCATACCTTCTCCCTGCACTCACAAAATTGAGCCACAATTCATTTAACTGCATGTTAACGGTTTTCATCCCGAAATGTGATACGTGATATATCCATTTGGTAGAAAAGGGACTTGATTTTTTTTCCTATTAATACATACGATTGCATCGCTCAGAATATTAATGCTTTGTACATAAGGGTTAAAGGATGGCTGATGACATAAAGTGTTCCCAAATAACCTTTTCTTCCTCTTCATTCAGTTTGTAATAGAAGGTAAATTTCACAATGTAACCAACTCCTTTTAAACCTCCCACTATAATCAATAGCGATACCATAGTTTTGCCATTACGCAGCCCTTCAGAAATGTTGTAAAAGCTCAAAAAACAACAAAAATCAATAGTATGAGGAAAGTTAATACTTCAAAGGATTGCATCAGCTTAAACAATAATTTTGTTACAGCTGAGTACTGACTTAAATTCCCTGCATGCCTCCTGCAAGGGTTATTAACAAAGGTAGTGTTTATCATGGTGCTCTCCGGCAAATAAAACAAAGGGAGAAATGTGCTTGTGCTTGTAGCAGTGTAACACACTATATCACTGTAATTGAATATATGCAGGCAGGGCAGGAAGAGATGTTGAGAGGCCACACTAGTGCTTGCCTGAAACACATGTACTGCAAATGTGTGCGCACACACACACATACACTTCGCTGTTCACATCCACAGCTCAAAGTAGAAATGATGACGAAGTCAAACTATAAGACGGAAAGGGCTGCACAATTCTTTTCCCTCTGTCATTTTGAGCAAATATTCTTCTTCCCAAAGTTATTTGTTTCTCTGTGCTGGCAGACATATGTGAGATTTAGGCACTGGAGAGCATGAAGTGCTCAGTGCTGTGTGTCAAGTGTCAGTGTTTTGACTTAAAGCTCAGTTTACTATAGAATGATACATAGTCCTGCCAACAGTGAAACAGGCTGTATGCTGTAGTAAAGTTATTTGACAAATATATACACTCACTGGCCACTTTATTAGGTACACCTGTTCAAAGGCTCATTAATGCAAATAGCTACCCAGCTAATCACATGGTGGCAACTCAGTGCATTTAGACATGTAGACATAGTCAAGATGTCCTGCTGCAGTTCAAACTCAGGATTAGAATGAGCAAGAAAGGGGATTCAAGTGACTTTGAACGTGGCATGGATGTTGGTGCCCGACAGGCTGGTCTGAATATTTTCAAAACTGCTGCTCTAGTGGGATTTCACGCACAACCATCTCTAGGGTTTACAGAGGATGGTCTTGTTGATGCCAGAGGTCAGAGGAGAATGGCCAGACTGGTTCAAGATGATAGAAAGGCAACAGTAACTCAAATAACCACTCCTTACAACCTTGAAGCAGATGGGCTACAGCAGCAGAAGACCACACCAAGTGCCACTCCTGTCAGCCAACAACAGGAAACTGAGGCTACAGTTCACACAGGCTCACCAAAACTGGACAATAGAAGATTGGAAAAATGTTACCTGGTCTGATGAGTCTGGATTTCTGCTGCGACATTCAGATGGTAGGGTCAGAATTTGGTGTAAACAACATGAAAGCATGGATCCATCCTGCCTTGTATCAACGGTTCAGGCTGGTGGTGGTGTAATGGTGTGGGGGATATTTTCTTGGCACACTTTGGGCCCCTTAGTACCAACTGAGCATGGTTTAAACACCACAGCCTGCCTGAGTATTGTTGCTGACCGTGTCCATCCCTTTATGACCACAGTGTACCCATCTTCTGATGGCTACTTCCAGCAGGATAACGCACCATGTCACAAAGCTCAAATCATCTCAAACTGGTTTCTTGAACATGACAATGAGTTCACTGTACTCCAATGGCCTCCACTGTCACCAGATCTCAATCCAATAGAGCACCTTTGGGATGCGGTGGAACAAGAGATTCGCATCATGGATGTGCAGCCGACAAATCTGCAGCAACTGTGTGATGCTATCATGTCAATATGGACCAACATCTCTGAGGAATGTTTCCAGCACCTTGTTGAATCTATGCCAAAAATTAAGGTGGCTCTGAAGGCAAAAGGGGTCCAACCTGGTACTAGCAAGGTGTACCTAAGAAAGTGGCGGGTGAGTGTATATTGATAAATTAAGTTCGAAGAGGAAAATAATGATCATTTTAATTAGTCATGACTTAGGGTAAAGCCCTAGTCATGATCCTCCAGGGTTTTTATAATCCAGTGATTTTACTGAGATTTTACAAGCTTGCCTTCATTTCAGTTATTAAGAATATTTAAATCACCTTACCTGTTTCATCTCTCTGCTCTGACTGCAGTCTGTATGACGATTTCCTGCATAACCCATCCATCACTCCAAGCCACTTCCCATTTATGGCTCCCAAGGGGGCAACTCCAATTGGCTACAATTTATGGGGGTCTATCATAATAAATCTATCTAATCGAAGCCAAAGTCTTTATAGTATGTAAAGCTTTTGCAAGATGTTGTGTCTCTCCAGATAAAACATTGCTAATAAACATCTTTTTTAATTTAACTTGTTTATCAGTCCAGCAAAACAAAACGAGATCGAATAAGAGTGGTAGATAAAATCAAACACAATAAGAAAAGCCTGAGGAAGAAACAAAATACAATAGGCTGATCAATCTAAGAAGACATGCATCCTCTCACTGTAGCCACACATGAATGATCTCAAACAGCAACTCAACATGTGCAGTATTTGGTTGAAAGAAACTAGATATTCAGAACTCTGATCCATTTTCCATTTTAGTCCATCAGTAACCTCTTTAGACCTTGTGTTGTGTGTACGCAGTGTTTATAAATGAGACCCCAGGGTGGTGACACCAGAATCCCAGGTTCACCTCCAGACTCCTGTCCTAGGTTTAGGCAATAAAAGCACTTTGGTTAAGGTAAGAGAAAGATCGTAACTTCAATTAATGTTAAATTAATAAAGCAACACATTCTCACTTCGGTCTCGTCACATATTGACATTTGGTCATGGACTTTCCATGTCCACAAACGATGCGCAAGGTAACCTGGGTGCGTTGGTTGTTGACGCTCTGGGACACCGTGTCAAGTTCAATTCTTTCAAAATACACTTCCATTTTCACAGAAAATTCAACTTTTACATACAGTCTCTTTCAAAATAAAAGCACTACGTTGCTACAACACCGTGAATAGACTTGCATAATAGACTTTTTCCCCTTCAACAACAAACACATGTGGTTGGGTTTCGGCAACAAAAGCATGGTTGGGTTTAGGGAAAAAGAACAGGGTTTGACTTTAGAAACTTGCAGCACTTGGACACTGCTCTCCCTCATGAAAGTCGCCTAACTTTCACCACCTTAACTTTTGTTCCTGTCTCGCCACGTTTCCCCCTGATATCGCTGAGTGGTGTTAAACTATAATGGTGACTGGAGGCGTATCATGCCGATGTCTAAGGACAGCTTTTTTTGTTGCTGTCTGATGCCAGAAGTGACTGCCCAAGCATCAGATTTCAATTACTTCAGAGTGAGACTGGGTTGACCTGGTCATAGTCAGGGTAATTCTCAACTACCCTGGAAATCCAGAGTTCTCGCTAGAGCACAATTTCAATTTGCTCAGCGAGTCACTCTGGCAATCAGTAATGATGCTCATTACCCATGGCCTTGGAGCCGAGCTGCACCAATCACATCGGTGTATCTGATATAGGCGGGCCAGAGGCAAGCTAAACAGATGACGACAGCGCTGCAACAATGAAGTCCGGAATCAGTCAGTAAACATTGCAAAATGGCTACAGATAAACACCAGTTGTTTGAAACGGCTTTGGCCGCTACAATGAACGAGTTAGACTTGGCTTTTTCTCTAAAAGAGGAACAGAAGACGGCGCTTGAGTCTTTCCTTTGCAAGAAGGACGTTTCTGCTGTTTTGCCGACCGGATACGGCAAGAGTCTAATCTACCCGTAGCTCCACTGGTAGCGCTCTGGATACGTCACCCTGTGTATTGTTCTGATTGGTCGTAGTGTTATCCAACTGCGTGCAGTGATATTTTCAAATGCATGCTTGGTGCCGCCCCTCGAGTTGGGCCATTTGCATTACTCAGACCCTAAATCTTTCTAGATTTGGGTCTGGATTTCCAGGATAATTCTCGACAGGAATTCATTGGAAAATTCACCCAACATTTCTCGGTCTTTGTTGGACTCATCCACAACCCCTCCCTCACCGCCTTAACTTTTGTCCTTGTCCCGCCGCATTTCCACATGACACTGTTGGGCGCCGTTAAACTATAACAGCAACTTGCTGTGTATAATGCTGATATTAATGGATGCCTTTTTTCTTAGGATTCTGATGCCGAAAGTCACTGCCTACACGGCAGATTTAGATGACTTCAAAGTGAAAAACATAATGCTGTGGGTTAGGTTGTTTAGGGTTATTTAAAGAGGGTAGTGTATTGCAAGATTGCCTGTTTTGGTGCTGAATAAATGAAATACATTGTCGATAACATTTTGCTGATGTGTTCACTTTTCAGGTTTGTTAGTTAGCAACATTTCCTCTCTATGTTAATAGAAAACGTAATTCCCTCGGCATTAAGTTTCCCTCAAAAACCTTTTTTGCTGTTCCAAATGAGTCGTATACAAACGTAATTTCTACAGACAAGGTTGGAAACCCTGTGTAAAGAAATTAGAATATGGCTTTGGCTCTGCCTTAAAGCTGATACATCCCTGGGTGAAAGAGCCCAAACACTTTTATGCTTGAACACTGCTTTAATGAAACACACCACAGTGATCACACAGCTTCTCTGCATATACAGTCTGTGTCTGTTAAACACAAACGAACAAACAAGAACACATAAAGTTAATGGATTAATCTCCAGGGAAGGTCATGGTTGAAAACTGACTCGTACATAAAGCTCACAGACCACAACTTACTGCCCAGAGCAGAGTCAGCTCCTCTCTATTCTCCCTTCAGACACATGTTCACCTTTAATTTTTTATCTCACTTTGAATGTCTCTTTCATTTCTTGTATTTCTGTCTTTCAAAAAGAATTAACTAAAAACCTTCAATTCATCATCTTTCTGTATTGCCTTTATTTGTATGACTTCCACTGTTAAAAAGAAAGGTTGACCCTCAATAATCTCCTTTGAAAGAACTGATATGTAGCTGCAATTTGTGATGAAGATTCCTGTAGAGCACTACTGTATGTTTGGTGCTAATTATTAAGAAATGGAGACAGCTAACATGGACAAGCTCCTCATTAAATGCAGTGAAACGTGGCAGATTCAGGTCAGCTGTTGTGGTCATGGCGAATCTGGGAAGGAAAGGATAGTTCTGGTTTAGTTTGGTTTCATAAGCAACAGAAACAATTGAGAATAAACACACAAGTACAAACTAAAGAGTGAGACAGTTGGTCGCCAGACTATCAGACGTCTGACACTTGGAGATGGACAACCATTCACACTCACATTCACATCTACGGACAATTTAGAGTCACCAGATAACCTGCATGTCTTTGGACCGTGGGAGGAAGCTGGAGTACCCAGAGAAAACCGACGCTGACACAGGGAGAACATGCAAACTCAACACAGAAGGGCTCCCTCACCCTGGGTTTGATGTCTTGGCGTTGGACCTTGGACATCAAAGGGCAAAGGGGCTGGTGCTTGGACACCTTCAGCCCCTCTATGTGTGTATGTTTAACTTCCTTTTAACTAATAACTTAAAACTAATAAAAGTTCCTGGGTCTTTATCTCAATCTCAAAAAGAAAGGTAAAATAAATGAGTGGTGCCTTGCCATTTGCACTTTCTCACTCTTCATTCTCCCTCTTACAAAGACCAGGAAAATATGATGTATGAGTATGTATCAATAGTAGTTGCAGTAATAAAAGTATTAGACTGATATCCAAAGGATAACATTTAGACTGAGGGTCATGGGTTAAAAAATGAGCGGATTATGTTCATATTGTTTACTACGCTTTCTTTGCTTTAAGTTTAAAAGAGAAGTCTTTACACTGAGTGAGGTCATAAGAGGGTGTGTCATTGAGGAAAGGCCAGTATTGTCCATTAACAAAGAGATAAGAGCACATTATTGTGTTTTCTCTTAATCTCTGTCGAAAGCCCTCCACAAACCCACACACACACACACGGAGAAACACACAGCCACACACACAATGATGCACGCTTGCTCCTGTTCATTCACAACCAAGGGCATGAAATCAATCTCAATATTCATACATAGTTTGGATGAGTAAAACATGAATCCTGAGAGATACCATCAAAGAGACGCTCACGTGACAATAACAGTGGCACGAGGCAGACAAGGACTCATTTTGCCTGAGACACGTCCTCTTCATTCTATGGAGCGAGGCCCCAGAGGACTCAAGGTTACCCTCTATCACCGGGAGAAATCATTACGGCGAGACGGGGAGACAAATCTACAGAGCCCGCTGCCTATTCCCCAGCATCGCAGCTAACCTGTTTGTTGATATTGTAACTATCAGCGCACACGGATGTTGTCCCAGCAAGGCGGGCTTTTTCAGACCTCCTCTCTCTGCACAATTGGCTGTTCAGCACATTTATTACACTAAAATATTCTTGGCAGCTCCCCTGGTGTTGCACTCTCCTGCACCACATACAGGGTGATGTCCATCAAAACGCTCACTGTGCACGTGTCTCTCAACGCTACTGCAATATTCACGGCAAAAGAAAGTTTCACGTTAGCTTTTTTTCTTGTATTGAAATGCTAAATCGACAAAAACTATGGACTAGTTCCCGCACTGTGAAATACCTGACTCAGTCTGCACAGGTCTCATGTGTGCCTGGATGCATATTCCACTGCAGTGTTAGCTCCTGTGTGCAGCCTCTTCGCTTAGGAGCACCGTTAAGTAAAGAACAGAAAAAGAAAAAAAAGGAGAGTTCATTTTCGAAGGGTTTATTGAATTCTTTAACTTGATCTTTTCTCCGACATCGAAGCCTTTGCAATTAACAGGTCATTTGTATTTCTTTATTGTCGACTTGGCAGGTGCCTGAAGTCTGTTCATTTCCTCCCGAGAGCTGTGGCTGCGCTCTCCCTGACGCCTCCATTGATTATAGAGGCTGATAGGACCGGGCCATCAGGGAGCCCATTCTATAAATGCAGCACGCTGTTTGTTCCCCCGTGTGCTGGCAAGGCTCTGCACTCTCTCAACTGGAAGGTTATGTGTGGGGTTCATGATGTTTGTGTGTGTGCTGTTTTTGGACGCGCAGTCAGACAATATGAGGCAGGGAAACCAAGTCAAGGATAATCTGAGGTGAAAGAAAGACGGCAGGAGAGTGAAATAAAGAGGCAGAAAAAGAGAAAGTCTCTGCTTCTTCAGGGTGCAGCTGCCACCGCCACTGCTGGTGTCAGCTCCTCAGACAAACGTTTTCTTCTCTCCTTCCCTCGCTTCATCTTCCCTCTCTCTTTACTGTCCTCTTTCTTACCTCCTCCTTCTCCTCCTGCCGCCCACCATCCTCCTCCCTTCCTCCTTTTATCCTAGTTTTTCCCCTCCATTGCCTCCCTCGTCTCCTCTCCCATCCTCCATCCCCTCTCATGCTATTATTACCAGCCACATTAATACCAGGTGTGTAATTGTAATGGTTCTCTGCTGTTTGGTAACATGGACAAGCTCCTCATTAAATGCAGTGAAACGTGGCAGATTCAGGTCAGCTGTTGTGGTCATGGCGAATCTGGGAAGGAAAGGGTAGTTCTGGTTTAGTTTGGTTTCATAAGCAACAGAAACAATTTGAGAATAAACACACAAATACAAACTAGAGAACACTGAATCAATACAGTGTGGGTTCTGGTTGAATGATGTAAATGCAGTGAGGTAAAAAGTACAACATGTCTCACTGAAATTTAGTGACTAAAAGTATAAAGGAACCTTAAAGTGGTGCATAACTGAAACAGCAAGGCCCAATCCCAATACACCGTTTGCCCCATGGATGGATTACTGAATAGGCCTATTGAGCACAAGCCCAGGGGCCCAAAGTGTTTCGGCTCCCCCAGCCTTCATCTGCAAAATGTCACTAAAAAGAACGACCAGGAAGAGACTCAAAATTACCACAGAGACATAAAAGACCACAAGGACGAACTGCAACCACAAAAGACATAAGAATTACCTCAAGGAGATACAAACTATAAAAAAGAGGCAAAACCACCACAAAGTCTGTGTGTCTTGCTCCTGTATTCGAGAGGGGGTGAGGCCTTATGCGTATTTGTGCCCAGGGGCCAACTCTCTCAAAATCCACCCATGTCCTTGCTCCTCCGTTTTGGGCATCTAAGATGTCCTGTTTCTTGTAGGGATAAAGGGCTGGGGCAAGTGTAAGGCCTCATTTCAACCGAACAGACGTGTCGCTCAGCGGCTGCTGCTGCAGCATGATTTCTCTAACCTGTTAACATGATCCCCAAAATGAAAACGTGAGTAAACAGCAACCGCTCGCGAGTTACACGGTTGCGTTGTAAATGAGGCCTAAGGGCTACATGGCCAGCCAAACAAAGGTTTTTCAGAGAAGCTCATCGACAAAATGGCTCCATCAGCATTGACAAAAAAAAAAACCCACAAATGTTTTTTCTTTCTTAATAAAGATTTAAAATGACAATAAGCATCATAGTATCTTACTTTTAATGTCATGCCCATGTATTATGGTCAGTTTCTTTATAACAAGCACAACAACAAAAAATCCCTAGCATGCCAGTGTCTCGGTAGCTAATTAGCACAAAGACAGCACGTTTGAATGTCCAGCAAGTATCAGGGCCTTGACGGGTTGTCCCATCTCATAGCAGAACATTTTAACCACAAGGCTACCCCTCGTAATTCTGTCCCGAGGGGCAAAACATAAGAGATGGGATTAGCCTAAGTGTAGTATTTCTGCTTAGTAGGCCACTGTCTAGAGCTATTTGACTGCACTTTGTTTAACCATACAGTACGGTAACCCTAGTAACAAGGCTAGTCTTTTTTGTACCTCTGTAGGTAAACCAACTGACCTCAGCATGCTGAGCTCTCTACAGGACCGTCCATATGACTGATGAAAAATTGGATGTTGTTGTCTCTTCAGCTCAACTCTAAGAACTCACTAAGCTTGTCCAATCGTGTTTTTATCACCTCAGAAACATTGCCAAAATAATATCTATTTTAACTTTTAGAGATACAGAAACCATTGTACATGCTTTTATCTCTTTGCATCTTGATTATTACAACAGCCTTTATCCCTACCTTAATTGAAAACCTTTCAGATTGTACAGGACTCAGCCGCTAGTGCGACCACATCAGGCCAATTTTAGCATATTGACGCTGACTCCCTGTTTGTTTTAGGACTGACTTTAAAATCTTATTGATTACTTTTAAGGCTCTTCATGACCTGTCTCCAGATTACATTCCAGCCCTGTTAGTCCCTAATAACCTCTGTGTAGTTTGAGATCCTTGGGCAGAGGTCTCCGTCTTGTCCCAGAGTCCAGACTGAAGGCTAAAGGGGACAGAGCTTTTGCAATCAGGGCCCCGAGGCTCTGGAACGACCTGCCGGAGGATATAAGGTTGTCTGTGTCACTGTCTATATTTAAGTCTCTCCAAAAAACATTCTTCTGTTGAAAGGCATATCCTGAGTTTATCTGAGCTGTCCGTCTTTTTTATTGCTATCTTATTGGTTGTATTTGCCATTTATTATCTTGATTTTAGTTTTGGCCTTCCTTATTCTATCTTTTACCTGATGACATTTTATGATACGTTATTTTTTTTTATTCTCCTTGTGTTTTAAATGCCTCACTGTCATGGTAGTATGGATTTAGTTTAGTTTACTGTACCCTGAAGTGTTTGACAGCGATGTCAGTTACCTTAGCAATGCATTATTTATTACAAAATTACAGAATATGTGTGAAATCAAAAAAAAAACTTGACACAATAACACAAGCAACCACATTGTGAATAGGTTTCTCTGCTGAAAGTTAATGCAAGTCAACCCCAGTCTGAGCTTCAGCAGAGGGTGGGGGGTCTTGCTCCCTCCCTTGCCGAAGGGATTCAGCAGCGCTTCAGTTGTTCATCTCCGGAGTTGGTCCACTGCACAGCTCCATTTGTAGCATCAACTGTCTGAATGCACAGCTTGTTAGCGGCTCCAGGCCAGCGAGCTCGCCGCGGTGCAATGGGGACGCAAACAGGGAAGCAGCAGGCCCACCGGCACCGCTGGCCCAGCTTTAATGACCATCATGGCAGACAGGTCAGAGACTGGTTGGAGGAAGGGAAAGGAATGGGAAGAAATGAGGAAACAGAGGCGAGAAATGAACAGAGGAAGCTGAGACGGTCGCAGCAAGATACATCTTTGAAATTTTTTATTTTTTTTCAATGAAAAAAAACAAAACAGACATCACATGGATCTTTGTGGGTCAAAATACTACCGTCTGCAGAAAGGCCAGGAAAACTGTCAAATTAATATGGGCTAGGGGCTAAAGGGTACTACAGAAATAATGTAAATGCTACACGATGAAAAGCATGAGAAGCCTTTTCGAATAGTGAGGGTGAGAAATTTACTGCAAAGCATCCAAGTTACTGGTCCTGCTTATCTCTAAGAAAGTGAAGACAGAGCATGACCTGGTTATGAATTTATGAAATCTGAAATTATAGTTCTGAAAGACTAACCCTAACCCTACTCTGTCCATTTGAAACCAAACCACATTTTTCTAGCAGAAACTCATCTGGGCAAACTTCTCCCAAATGTGTGTTTTTTACTCAGTAGCAAATTTAAGCATGCTAACATGCTAAAGAAGCAAAGTGAACATTGTACCTGTTTAATACCAGCGTGCTAGCATTAAGCTAAACGCACTGCTGTGTCTAAGTCAAGCGATAAGCTCCAGGGCTGAAAAATAAAGCCGATGTGTAACAATAGGAGAAAAAGCAACTGGTGAAAAGTGCTTCACGGGTCATAAATGAAGAGAAAGAATGGCCGGAAATGCAGTTAGTGGAATTACAGAAGGTCAGAACAAGATCATAGAAACTTCGATAACTTTCTTGAAGTTAGCAGTGAATAAAAACACCAAATTGTCATATTAAGTTTCTTACTGAACCTGAGTATGCAAACTGAGGTCTGAGGTGAACATCACTCCCATGTTTTAAGCTACAGGCTGTGCATGGATTGATTGACTAAGGTTGTGGTTCAGGTGGATGGAATCAAGAGAGCCGATAAAAATCACTGCAGCTTTACTGTTGTTTAGTTGCAGGAAACTGTTGGACAAAGTAATTATTAAATATACTGTCACTTATATATCGGGAGAAAATATTTTTTTTATTATAATCAGGAAACATTTTCATGAGCTTAAAATCTGCACAGTTGTACACTGACACTGACGGTGTACGTTATTGTTTTTCTCTACAAAATCCGCTCATAGCAACCGGAGTAGCAACCGGCTCAAGGCTGGACGCAGGAAAGGAGCCCACACATGAAACTTCATGAGATGATACAGACACACCACACCATGCAGCATCATAATTGACATTTTTGAAAAGTTTTTGAAAGGAGAAAAGAAAGTCTGTGGGACTTTTTGCCGCACTTTGAAAACATGTGATGGATGACGTGCAATTGATCACACAATCTGACATGCCTCAAAACTAATATTGTATTGTCTGTAACAGATTGCACCCAAGAATCTTTTATACCCATCTCACACAGAATGACATACAATAAACCAGCAAGCTTGTTCCTATCACGCTGTGTACAGTGGCCTTTAGGCTGAATGCAACCCATCAGCATGTGTCAGCTGTTAAAGAGGTCTGACAATCAGTGATTGATGTGCTACTTTTTCATTGTCAAGTTGAGGGTAAATTTAATTTAATTTACTTTTGTGAGTTATTTTGCAAGGTTTTTTTTTTCCCTACCTGCCCCTGTAGCAAAGCAGCCTGCTGACCCTGTGCCCCCACCGGAGGGAATTCCATCTCTGGGGAATAAATAAAGTATGTCAAACTGAAGGGGAAAAAAAACACTGCTGAGTGAGTGTCAGGATGTTTGCAGAGCAAAGATGGAGATGATGCTGTTTACCATCTTCAGGCTGGATCAGATCCACCTCCAGCAGGAATTGAAGAAACACTAATGAGTAAATAGAAATGAAGTTCTGGAAAGGAATCCATACCCACAACAGCCTGTGGAGACAAAAAAACCCCTGTTTGTAACATTGTAATTAACATAAAGTTACTCAGGCATGTTGAAGTCTAAACAGCGCATTAGGAGAGAGGGCACAGTGGCTGCCAGCATTTGTTTTCCGAGGAAGGGCGAGACAAAGACTAAAACAAACAGCATCTGATAACAAAGGCAAACTGTACGTCCCACTTAGAGCCGGGCTCCGAATGCGGAGGTCTTCTCCTCCGTGCTCTGTGCTCTCTGCACTTCAAAGTTGCTCTCTCATTACTCCCATTTGAACCCGGCCGACAAGACACTCCACTGACTCTCCACTCCAGCTCAACTTGTTTTCTGCCGCTCGCTCATGCCGCTCCGTGTCCAGATGGAACTGAACACGGAGCGAGCGTTTGCACTCACTGCGGGGGTTCAGACATCTGTGCCACGCTTTGAGTTCACTCTGAGCACGCTTCCTGGCTTAAGAAAGCTTTGATACTGAAAACAGCAGGCACGGATCCACAAGTACCGACGGTTGTATGTAGAGCAAGAACAATGATGAATTTGTTAAATCAGCCAATTAGCATAGAAATGGAACCAGGACAATGGTTACCCCCACTGGCAGTGTGTTGAAAATTGAAAAACGACCCACCTGGAGATGCTAGCAGCATCCAGGTGGGTCTAACAGCCACAGTAAAACTCAAATAAATTAAGTCCTATTTAAAGAGCGGTGACATGGCTGAGGTTTTGCCGTACCGGTGTTTTGTTATGGAGACGAGAGAGAAAGCAGAAGACTGAGCAGAAGGGAGAGAGTGAGAGATGTAAAATGGAACAACTCCCAAGGGCACGGGCATTCATATTTGCAGGGAACAACAGAAACGTAAAAGGGATTGTTGAAGAAATATAACAGCCATTAGCTGAGCAGAAAGTGGCTGCTGACAATGAAGAAACCATTTTCCCTCAGAGTGTGACTGTCCCTCAAAAGTGAATGAGATGAGCCCTGTGGAGGAAAACAGTCCAGGGTCAGTGTGTGTGTGTGTCTGTGTGTGTGTGTGTGTCTGTGTGTGCATCATGGGGTGGTTGCAAGCTAAATAGGAGCTCCTCGGCCCCTGTTAGTTTATTTGGCTCACTAAAATAGCCTCTAGGTACACAGTGAAATGAGGAACAGTAACGGGCTGTGAGTTTGCTTCCCCTGGATATTATCTTCAATCAATCAATCAATCAATTTATTCCTCACACAAATTCCATGAGGTACAACTCCAGTGAAATGCAGTACTGTCAGTTCCTTCAATTTGTGCTTTGCAATTTAGTCCCTTTTTTTTACCTCCTTTGCTGCTCTTCTTACACTGTCTGCTGCTGCTTTATAATTGTCCATGTCTCCAGTAGAGGTGTACCAGGACTTAACTAACTGTTTCTGTTCAGCCACCAAAATGATCTGTCTCTGTATCCAGGGCGTTCTCATCCCAAGTCGTCACGTTGCAGCTATGTCAGCGGCCTGTCTTGTCCACATATTACGCGCCAGGTGTCCCGATGTTCAGGGATGCTGCTACCAACACTGGGATGTCAATAAAAGCACATAGTTAGATTTAGGCAACAAAAATCATGGTTTGGCTCAAGGGCAAGCGAGCACTGGCCTCCCGGGTCAAAGTCTGGGTTTTGTTGCAGCGTTTCAACCTGATGCTGTTCAGCATCCGGCATATCATTGTGCTGTGAAAGGTGCCGTCCGCCTGCATTATGAGCTGATGCCGCCCATCTGCATATCATAGTGCTGCGGCAGGTGCCACGCTACAAAAGGCTCGATTTGGCCACGTTGCCAACTGACACTGCCAGGAGGGGCATCAGACCACAAAGCTGGCTTTTGGCGTCAAGTGTCTGATGCCAAAATCACTGATTTGACAACTTTGGAAGGAGAATGAGCTTGAAGACAAGAACGGAAGTGAGCATTTCAATACTTAAATTGTACATCCTTTACTTTTATAAAAATTCTAACATGTCTACTTTGTTGGACAGTAATAGTGCGTGGCTGCTAGTTCTTCATCGGGATGAGGAAATCAAATCACCAGTCTATAAAGTCTCCTCTTGCTGTCTTCTGCTGGCTAGCTGGGTCGAAATTTTCAAATGTAAACACCAGTAAACATCAAGGAAAAGATGAAGAAGATGGGCACCGGCTAATTGAGTTGTACCTTGAATATTTCCATGTGGCAGGTAAATGATTGATTGAAAAGTGTTAAAACTTATAATGGCAGTCTGTGGGAGTGATGTTCCAATAAGGACCTGTTCAATCCCCGTCTGCGGCTACTGCTTCTACGAATAACACTGTTGCTACCACCGCCACAACTACTACGACCTTTCTTCTACTTATTACCACTGTATTTTCTGGTATTTTTTATTGTCGCTGTTTCAAAGTAATATTTTATCTGCCCCTGTTTCTGATCGTTTGACTTTCTCTCTCTCTTCTAATAATTAAACTGCTCTGAAGTGATTACAGTACATGGCAGTGTTCTGCACCCCATGTGGGAGCGGTGATCAGTGGTTCAAATCCTGTCCAATACATCTGTCAAAAAAATAATTATTACACAAGGTTGATTGGACGATTCAGTGCAACTGCAGCAGTGTATGATTAGTCTGAAGCTATTTTTAACACTTAGGACCTCGTTCCTTTTTAGGCGCAGGATAAATGGTTCAAATCTCTCTTTACTTGTGGAGAAAGTGTCAAACTCTGTGAGTCGGTTTGACACACACACACACACATGCACTGCTTAGCTAGCTGTTCAAATAACAGCATAACACATAGCAATGTTCAAATTTCTGACCTAGAAGCCATGTTTCAGGCAAATCAATTTCTCCTCAGCAAAGTTTGAATTTGTGCTCTGTATTGGAAGAATCTCCCAAACGTGGGCAGCAGGTCTGCTCTGCCGGCATACATGCATACATGCATACAGGCATAGGCTCTGAATGGCTTACAGCAGTGATCCGGAGTGTTTATTCTGCTTGTCGAGCAGGGCAAGCAGGAACGGGATAGCGTGTCAATATTACCATTGTATAGCAATTCACCAATTCTTATTTTCCATGGAGCAAAACGCCTCTGTTCTGTCAGATCAGTACACAGAAAAAGAGTCACCTGTTTACATGCTGCTGCTCAGTATTCCAGGATTTAGCCAAGTTTTGGTGAAATAAAGGATATTAGTTCCTGATATCCTGATGGAAACTGATGCCGACAGGAAGGTCATCTAGTTTAATATCCAACGTGTAGTGGCAGCCAGGATGCAGTGACCAGGATCACAGCTGGTGTCTACACGCTTATGTCAGTGCCTCCTATGATCTAGAGATGAAAGCAGAGATGGACGCAGAGATGGTCTTGCTTATCCATGCGATCAGTCCATGGCTGGGGCCCCATCTACTCCACATTTCCTTGTTTACTGATGTTTACATGTGAAAACCTCGATCAGCCAGGCGGCATCGTCAGAGAGATAAAAGTGGTGAGCTGATTTCCTTAGTCGGATAAGTTACCATTGCCATTTCTGTCCAACGTTAATCACAAGCAGCCCAAACAATATTGGTAGAAGAGATATAGGAGCATACATTTGTACACATGTTGCATATATGTGTGGCAGACCAACAAGTGACATGTTGCTGTACATTTCCCCTGATGGATGCCACCTGAAAGCTGCACAAATTCAGGGGATTATAAAGAAGAGAAGTTCAGCATACTTCAAAAATGCCATGCACACGGCCCGCTCTGACTCAAACATTGTGCGATGTCTTTGTAGATCCTTGGCCTGATTCAGATGATGGATTTCTTTCCAAGTCGTCTGGCATTGATTCATCCTGGTGTCACAATCGCTACGTACACCCAAGGGGCAAATAAGGTGAGCAAGTTAAACAACAGATAAACAAGGCTCAAGGCTGCATGTAAACAGTAAAACACATGATGATCCCACATAACTGCAGGTGACTAATGCATGTACAGGGAAGACATTTTTATTTTTTAACACTGAGGAATCTATTACAATTTTAAATCAGCATGTTGATGTACATGTAACATTTCTCTCCCCTCGTTGTAGCCTTTATGTTAATGTGGCTGCATTTAATTCAGACTGTGTTGGTAGTGTTATGTAAATGTTATTTGGTAAATGTAAAAGGGGTTCTGGCGCTCATTAAGACCAGCATGTAAGCATGTAAAGCTATCAAATTTAGGTAATGAGGTGCATGTCTAAAGGACGAAAGATGAATAGTTAAAAAGGTATAAACAAGTCCATAGTAACAGCTGTTTGTCTGGCACGTAATGAAAGTCAGCGTCCTCCTGTTTGGCACTTAAAGATCTGGACAACTTTGAATTTCAAAGCACAACTGTTGAATAGTTTCAGGACAAAAACACATTATAATACTAATTACAATACCAACAACACTATGCCAATAATACTAGAAATATTCCTGTTTTAAACCCAACTTTAAATAATTTAAATTATTTTTATACCTTTGCATTTCTTATCTGCACTTTTGCTAAATTTAATGGTGATTTTTTTTTTTTTAGGTTAAATAATTTAGTAATTAATTTGACCTTTTATATCTTTTCTTCTCATTAATCTTTTTTTTGTAAATCTGTATCCTTCATTATGTTTTATATTTCATTGCTCTTGCATTTAAAGCCCTGGTGTGCCCTGCCTACATTTCTGATCTACTGCTTCATTATGAACCACTGAGACCTCTCAGGTCATCTGGGACCAACACGTTCTCACTCCGACCTCGTCACATATCAACATTTGTTCATGGACTTTACGTGCTGACATATGACATATGTGAACAGTACCCTGGGTACGTTGGATGCTGATGTTCTTGGATGCTGTGTGAAGTTCTGTCTGTTACATGCATTGTCTATTTTTAAAATACACGTCGGACTTCCGCCACCATAACTTTCATTGCTGTCCCGCCATGTCTCCCCCTGATCTCGTTGGGTGTTGTTAAACAATAATGGTCTGCTTTATACACCAGAGAGAAGACTTAACATGGGAAAGCAGTGTTTAGTTTTTATGCACCACATATTTGGAACAAACTCCCAGAAAACTGCAGGTCTGCTGCAAATCAAGTTCTTTTAAATCAAGGCTGCAGGCTTTAATGTTTGCCGCTGCCTTTCATTAAATCAAATATGTATTCATTTCTTAGGCTGCACTGTAACTTTTATTCTTGCATTTCTTTGTATATTTAGGCTTGTTTTTATTTTCTATTCTCTTTCTCTTTAATGCCATTTTAAATTGTATTTAAACGTCCTTTTATAATGTGTTTCTTTTGCCCATTGTTTGATGTTTTATGCAGAGCACTTTGAACTGTGTCGCTGAAATGTGCTTTATAAATAAACTCCCCTAAAGTTTAGACTCATCAAGTGGCCGGAGACATGACTCAGAATGAATGCTAATGTTGATTTATGATGTATGTGTAAATATGCAACTGCAACTATCTAACACTTTCGCAGTAACAACTTTATGAAGTGATACTGTGTAAATGTTTGCAGCAACATTAATTCTGCTTTTACTGGGACGACAGCAACGCCTGGAGGTTGGCTGTGATTTACACCCTGAAACTAAACCATTTGAAAAGTCAAGAAGCTTAAAATGTAAGTAAATCATACTGTTATTTTGCAATTCCCCGCTAAAATAGAAGAAAGCCATCCAAAGTGGCAGCATAAACTTTGGTTGTGGGGCCCAGGGTGTTGCCATATGTAGGTTCCCATTCTTAACAGTAGGTTCTCACCACGGCCCAGGCTTGTCATCCGTGGGACGGGTGAGGACGGTCTCTTCTCGTCACTCTCTTGATCTCCAGATTGGAAGCAGGCAGGCAATTCCGTTGTGCTGACAGGCAACGGCAGTCCCTCTGAAGAGGAAGAATCACACTTTGTAATGAGCTATCTTCCCCAAATAGGCTCAGGAGGATGGGCAGAAGGGGTAGCAGCGTGGGAGCTGACACAGGGGTATGATGGGAATTAAAATACCCTGCTTACGAGAGGAACATCACAAGTATGATAATGCGTCTTTGCTTCAGTGTGGAGTAGTAACTGTCACTACTACAGACTTTAACTTCACAGTGAGCTAGTGCACTGTGACAGCCAGGATGAAGTTCATTTTACACCTCTGGCAAATGTGCTCTCTCCACAGAGGTATTATGAATTTAATGTTCAGTTTGTGTCTAACGCCAGGACCGACTGTGTGATTGCATCTGTATACTGTGCGTATTCTCCCTAGTTTACACTCTACAACGGGCTGTAAATATTAGATGTGGGAATGATAGTTGAATTGGAAAAAAACATTGAATTAGACATGCAAAAATGCCCCTGAGGCAATTTGATTATTCCACAAAATTTAATCCACATGGGAGCTCTTAAAATTTCACTAATTAATTATTGGCAAACACTATGAGATCCTCTGAAGTGGCACAGCAATTAGTTGTTCCGTATGAATTTTTCATGCATTTGTTTTCTCATTTGTGGAGAATGATGGACTTTAATTTTGGTTATTAGGGTATTACTTGAAGCACGAGTCTTAATAAGCAAAGTGGACACCGCGGCACCCTGCAGAATGAATTAAAATAAATAGCATTTAAAGGAATGAAAATCCAAACATGTCCAGCTATGACATATTAACAATTAAAACTGTAATCTGAAGAGTGACAGGTTTTAAAAAAAAAAAAAAAAAAAAACACCATTTGACCCAAAGTCTCATATCTCTGTCTGTCAGCAAACGATGCAACATGCAGCTCAAATTTTGCTTTGTCGAAAGTTTTGCGTGTGTTTCTTTCTGAAAAAAGTGCTGGGTGGTGAATGAAATGGAAAATCCAGGATAAGTTTCAGTCATTCTGCATCATCAGTGAGTAAAATACAAGCCTGGGGTAGCTTAAGCAATTTGAAAGACGAGCACCTCGCAGGTTAAGGACAAACTGCAGGATTCAATTTGATGATAAAACCTCACGATGAAACATGTTAAGGAGAACACACTGAGAGAACACGCCGTCCTATCTGCAAGTTTCAATCAGGACTTGACTGTTAATCATGACAATCTTAGTTCCATGTGTTAATCAAATCATGCAGCAATTAGTGTCATTATGTGCACAATGAGCGTTTAGCTAAGTCCTATGAATAATGAAGGGTTTGCCTTTAACCTTATCACACAGTTGCTATTTTGGGCTCTATAAAAACAGATGATGAGAGCTTTTTGGGAAAGGATGGGGGCTGGGTTGCACAGAGATCCCAGTGTTCTGTAATGCAGTTGACTGAATATGTAAAAAAGGGTTTATGTGAGGAATTATGATCATGTTACTGAAACAATTTTTGAGAGTTAGTGCTCTTTTTAGTCAGTTCATCACCTTTTCTGCCATGGTGGGTTGTAATGGACAAGAAGTTGAGCCTATTTAAGTGGGTCAGAGGAGGCCAGTAATGTAACAGTGATGGAACGACCATAACAATAAAATAAAGGAGCTAATTATTGGGGATGCACAGCAGGTCAAGAGTTTAAGGCCTCGTCCACCAGCATCACAAAGACCTGGGTTTTATTCTGTGTTTCTGGTGGTAAGCTGGTGAAGGACCTGGCAGCCCATTCGCAGGAAGAGCACATTGGCATGTAACAAATATGTCACAGTTGTACATTTCATACGAAATATAAAATATAATAATAATAATATATGAAAGACATGATGCAGTGTTATATCTACCCACCCATGAGTGTATAAAATTTTAAATTAGCTCCAAATTAAGTGAATTTTTTTTTTTTTACAACTTTTACTTGTAATTGAATATTTTTTGAGAGAGGTATCACGACCCACAGACAGATAACGCCCTCAGTCGCTGACCTTTAACCTAAGAATATCAGGCCTTTAACCATTATGTGTTTATTTTACCACTTCATGATTATGTATTTTGAATTTGTGATATATTTGACCTGAGTTTAAGCACCAGAGTGACCTTTCCCAATCGTGCCTCACAAAACATTGGGTCTAAATGTGCAGACATGTACTTGAATATTTTTCTTTTAATGACTAACATACATATATAATAGAACTGTCTCTGATGTCAAGGTTTTCTTTAAGAGTCTGTACCTTAGTTATTAATTGCTTTTTATGCTGACAATGTAACCCTTAACTGAAAGCAGTGCTAGAAGAATAATTAGATTATCATAATCATGTATGCGTGATACAAAATTTTGTGCAAGCTCTTAAGAGTTTAGCTGTTAAACCGAATTCTGCGTAGACTGGCAAATCACCTTTTTTCATCCTAAATTTTGTTTAACACTTGTGATATAACTATATCACAGCCCAACATGGCTTATTAATCATTAAACTGTCCTTGCCAAATGATAGTTAGTGTGTGCCCAGGTCAGTCAAACAAAACATGGGAAATGTGAGTCATGTAGACAGGTTTTAGAACTGTACAGTATGTGCGCAGATTTTGATGTGTGAACAGTGAAGTCAGCCAACTTACAGCACAAGACTGTCTGATATGCTCAAGCAGCCCCAATCACTGCCAGTGAATTAGCAACATTAGAGTCCATATGGTATCACTATGAACTAAACCTAAATTGTTTTTTTAACATAAATCTAAAAAAATATGAAGAAAAGGGGGAAAATTCATTCATTCAATCATTTTCAACTGCTTATGCAAAGCCTGGTCAGGGGGGCAGCAGGCAGAGCAAAGTATTACAGACGTCCCTCTCCACAGCAACACTTTCCAGCTCCTCCTGGGGGACCCCAAGGATGTGGAATCCCTCCAGCGTGTTCTGGGTCTGCCCCGAGGCCTCCTACCAGTGGGACGTGCCTGGAACACCTCTAACAGGAGGCGCAAAGGAGGCATCCTGATTACATGCCAGTACCATCTTGCCCGATTCCTTCCGATGTGAAGGAGCAGCGGCTCTACTCTGATGTCTGAGTTCCTCACCCTATCTCCAAGACTAATTTCGCCCACTTGTATCTGTGATCTCATTCTTTTGGTCATTTACCCAGAGGTCATGACCATAGGTGAGGGTTGGGACATAGATGGACCAGTAATACAAAAACTTTGCCTTCTGCCTCAGCTCTCTCTTCGCCACGATGGTCGCATCACTGTGATGCCATGCCACGCCAAACCGCCGTTTCATCGAGAGAACAAGACCCCGAGATACTTCCTCGCTTGGGGCAGTAAATTACCCCAACCTGGAGGGAGCAATCCACCGTTTTCTGGCAGAGAACCACGGCCTCAGCCTTGGAGGGACTGACTTTCAACTGGTCCATGACCACAACAAAATTGGAAATCGTTAATCTTTAACAATACTTAAAGCAGTGATAACAAAATATTACTGTTTGAAAGCTGCGTAGTTTGTTGAACCTGATTATCATTTCAGAAACAGTCAACACAAGCTGGTGTAACTTTAATGAAATACTCATTTTAACCCACGCCATGAAAAGTTTCACAGATTTTATCAAAGTCCTTATTTAAACCTCAAGCCCCCTCCCTAAAACTAAGTTTTTGTGCCTAAACCTAAGCAAACCTACACACAGAGAAATCTTGTCCTGCCAATGGGGCATCAGACCAGAAAATGCTTTAATGTGTCATTCCACAGGGCATCGTTTTTTGTTGTTAATTCTGAGGAGCCCAAATGAATTCTTTTTACAATGACATAAAACATAGAAAAGAAGCAGCACTTCACACTGTCAAAGCCACGATGACGTCAAACTCCGACTGACCTGAGAGAACGCGTCTGTTTAAAGAAAGAGTAGCCTTACCTCTTTGGTGTGTAGGGACCAACACAGTCCACTCTCTGAGCACTTGCAAGATTGGTGAAAATATCCTTGAGGTATAAAAGTCTATCAAAAAGATTATTCTCTGTGAAGCGCTCACGCTTGGCAACTTGCTCAACCTAGTCCAAGTGGGAATTCTACAACTTAGTAGAAGCCCATAAAGAATGGGCTTGTTTGAATGCATTATCAGAGGCTATTCTCTTTTATGTCTCTGAAAGCTCTGCTCTGTTGTTATGTAAGGAAAGGTGAACCACATGTGTTGCCCCAGTAACGCTAACTTCATGTGGCATATTGCCTGATATCCTGTTTATCTCACAGCTCTCTCAGAAAGGCCAAGGGAGTCTGTTCTCCCCGTTCTGCACAGAAAGATCAATGGCATCCAAATACTAGTCCCTAAACAAGTTTTAACCACTGCTAAAAAAAACCCAACCCAAAAACAAAAACAAACAAAAACACACTTCAGCTATCACTTGACTTGGACACAAATGGTTGTGAAAAGAAGAGGCACTAGATGCAGAATATTCAGAAACCTGACCCACAGCAAGATCCTCGCCAGAATCCCTGCCAGTCAGTAGTGGAGGGATTAGTGCATAAGAGAGTTGCTATTTCTACTGTGTTTTTTTTAATGGCCAATCCCTTTTAAGCACCATTGGAAACTGGCTTTATAAATAAGCTACTAATTACAGTGTACTCTAGGGCACTATTGATGGCTGTTGTTGATGACCATGTTTTTTATAGATGTCTATAGTTACTGAGGTTGTTTGATGTTGAAAACAGCGTCATGATGGAGAAATATTGATCTTGTAATGTATTCTATCCATCTTGCAAGGTCACTATGCACTTAACTTACGCTTGTTGCAAGTGAGCAAGTTGAAATTGTGCTCTAGCAAGAACTCTGGATTTCCAGGGTACTAATAATCCCCCAGGGACATAATAAAGTTGAAGTTTAAGCAGACAGTACAATTAATTTGACTGTTACAAAAAATACTGCAGTTCCTTGAATGGCCACTTGAGGCTCCAGAAGTGAGTCAATCCCCATAGAGTCCCTGAATAAAATGCCTGATTTTACAGCAGGAATAAACATGTTTACAGCCTAGTATAAAAAATTATTTTGGTCTCCATAGCTAGCTTTAATATTTGTGACAGCTGCAAAGGCGGTGGATTTTTATATAACTCACTCATTTGCATTTTCCTGAGGCTTAAAGTTATGTATAATTGTGGGTGTGGCTATCTGTGAGGTGTTGCTACTGTCTACGAGTCAGATCTAACCCTTGCTCCTCCACAGCTCCTCCCTGTTGTCCAATTGTGGTCACCTCTGGCTGCAAAAAACACAAGATGGTGAGGGCCAAAATGCCAAACATGAGGCTTCAAAACAGGAGCCCAAAAACCAATAGGCGATGTCACAGCAGCTACGTCCATTATTTTTAAAGTCTATGGTTTTCCCTTGACTAAAGGAATGTTCCTTTGTGCTAATGATTGGCTGCTTTTTCGCGACACAGTTTTACTGGTACTTGATGTAATATGCCTACGCACGTAGAAGTCTACCAAAGATTATTTTTTCAGGGTTTTTTTGCCTTTAATTGACAGGAGAGAGTGAAATGGGAGAGTTAGAGAGAGTGGGGGGATGACATGCAGCAAATGGTCGTGAGCCGGAGTCGAACCCGCGACCGCTGCAGCAAGGCATTGCCTCTGTATATGGGGCACTGGCACTATTCACTATGCTACCAACGCCCCGATTCTTAAACATTTTTACCTTAATAAAATGGAATCCAATTATAGTGATCATGTCTGTTGGCACGTCATATAGATCACAAGAAGAAGACAGTTATTATAAAGGTAACAACATGTGTACCAGGTGAGACTGGACTCAAACGCACGACTCTGGAGACATGTTGCGTAAAATACCTCAGTCTTTACTGGTAAAAAGGTAGGTTTAGTACACAGTACAGTATACCGGTTTAATTATGTGAAAATTATGTGACTGGGTATGATCAATCCACCTGATGGGGGCGGCTTTTCCAAGCATATTCTTTTTCTGTCTGCATCACTGGCAGCCATAAGCTTAGAGGAGATGTTTTTTATTGGGAGAAAATTATTTTCTTTAAAAAGTAATTACCATAGTTTTAAATTGTTTTGTAAATGTTTTCATGTATCTTAAAAGACCCAAACGGGACATTGTAAGCAGAGTACTTCAATTATTTAAAGAGCATTTGTAAAGGACTGATTCTGTCCAAAGCTTTGTGATCCATATGAGCAGCTGCTCACTGTCACCATAATCACTATAAGCGGTTCCCACTGTTGCAAGCTGACGTGTTATCTTTTTCTCATTTTTGTCTTCTTCTTGTCTTTGCTGCGGTGTGACTGGGCTTGTAGGGATTTATTTTTTGCTGGCTCTCTTTTCTAATTTATCAGTATCTGGGGTCTAGAACTGCACTTGAAATTTATTTTAAAAATTGACCTTTCCCTGCATTGCTTTCATTTGTCTTTGGAAAGTCTCCCTTCTCTACATAACTGAGAATTAAAGTTTCAGTTTTCACTGTACCAGCGTTTAAATCAGCCATTTTAAAATAGTTTACATCTAATTGGATATACTTGGTGTATATAACCACACATAACTACCACCATGAACATAACTATTTAAATGATTGTGTAATTTTTACACCCAACATGTAAAGCTAAAGGTCTTGTTCCACTTAGTTCGACTCGCCCTCAGAGGCTGTAATGTTCATCACACACAGATGTAAAGTGTTGGATAGACAGAACGACAAACAAACAATTTAACTGTGTTCTGTTTCATTCAGGTGATGGAATCACCAGACTCAAGTCTTTATCATCTGTGTAGCATGGATATAATAAGCAAATGTCACAGCAATTACACTATTACACTCTAAATGTTAGTGTAATGATGGCACATGCCACATGCAATGTATCCTTATGCAACGGCTCGTATGATATCTAAGAAATAAGTGCCCCACAAATGATGTTACATACTTAACATAAAAAAAATACTTTTCACGATAAAGTTTCTTAGGTAAGATTTAGGTGAAAAAGACATGGTTACAATGTACTTTAAAATAAGTCAAAGCTCACTTGGTTCCACACAAACATGGACAAAGGTCTCCTTGGGGAAAGTCCTTGTTTGACCCATTAACCACCCTAACTTGCCTCCTTATACGGAATTTCACATATACATGTATAATTATATATAATTTATTTGCGAGGTTTTGGTACTAGACCTTCATCAGGCAAACCATAGGTACACATTAGGAACTGTGTGTGAAAACAGCCTGATTCTTGTAATAACAGCAAAAAAACCTGCCCTAACCTTTACAAAGTTGTCATTTTTAACCCAAAACACAATGTTCAACATGGATAAAATGCCAGATTCCTCCAATTCTGACACAAATGGTGAGGTGGGAGGAAGTTTCAGATGCTGCTTGGAATCATACTGATGCCATTAGGGGTCATCCTCTGAGAACCATGAATATCCTTAGCACATTCAATGGAAATTCAGCATCTGATGTCCAATACCCTACGCAAAAAGTTGATTTTGGTACAAAGAGAAAAGGTCTATGATGTGACCTGAAAGAAAAGGGACCTTCATGAGTTGATCCTGAGTTTAAAAGTAAAAGTAAAAGTAGACAATGTGGCCATCTGATTAGTAATTGCAGAGAGTCACAGTCTTGGGCAGGCCGGCAAGCTGAGGGGCAAACGGAGACTCACTAACCAGCATAGCCATCCTCAGGCCGTGCTGCTGGAGGGTAAAAGTGTGTGTATACTGCTGTGTGTAAAGAATACATTTTCTAGATCCCCATGGAGATACACATAAGCAGGCATGAGTGCAATCAAAATGTGTGCACGCCAACACCTGTGAGCAAAATTCACACACACACCCATAAATGTATACACAACGCTGATGAATCCTGCATACAAAAACACCTCCACAGGCACACACACACATACAAATTCACTGCATGTTGTTCTCTGAGCAGCTGGTGCTGGCAGAGACAGCTCTTTCAACTCTTCTCTGCAGAGACAGGGAACTCATGGCAGTCTGTAAGGCTATCCAACAGTGACCCCTTGGAGCCCCTCTCCTCAATTCGCCTGTGGAGGGCTTGAAATAAAAATCTGGTTGCTGTCACGTCTTTTGTTATGACATACAATTACACTTAGCATTATTAATGTATTGCACCACACACAGGGCATGGCCACTCGTTTAATCTGGATTCAGACCTCTGTCAAGCAGTCCTTCATTCAAGGCCTGTATGTTTTAAATAAATGAATAAGGCTTGACCTCAGTATACTCTAGGCGTATGGGACATTAAACAGCGGGACACTAAGGGCTGGTGTTGTGGAGTCATGTGGAATAATGTAAGACTTTCTGGGTCTGGAGGCGCAGTGAATGTAAAGTGGCATTTGCTGGGATAAAGTCGGCTAAATGAGGTTAGTGGGGATTCTACACTGATGCCGGTGTGCAGGATAGATGGACTGGGATATACAGTACTTCACATGGCTAAGTTATGGATTCAACTTGGATCTTGGATCATTCCAGGGTGGATCAGGAGCACAACAAAGTCACAAGAGAGGTATGGTCTGGTAGATCAGCGCCAGGCTAACCCTAATGCAGTCCTCCTGTCTGGAAGATCAATGTCCTCCCTTCAGTCTATAAACTCCACCGGAGACTTGTGGCTGGCAACCTATTTTAAGGTTGAGACAGAAACTGCAAACCTCCCCCACACCTGACAGCAGCTGGTTAGGCGAGTGGGAGGCATGGTTAGCCAGCAATAACAGTGACAGTGAGAAGTGGCTACAGTAACTACCCTACAATTAATCCTGTCTACTCCAAATTACTTCTTTGCCAACTCCCAGATCAAAAATTGATGTAGATGCCCGACCTGAAACAAAGAGTTGTAATTATTTCTCAGGTTTTAAAAGGTGAAATAGACTGTGTTTACAGCAGACATGTTGACTTGTCATAGCACGAAATGGGCAGACAGAGGGACACATCAGTGAGTCTGCAAGCACAGCACGGTACCAAGACCCTGGCTTTGAAGCACAGAAGTGGAAGTGAGTCACAAGCAAAGCTCAAGTCTTAACCTTCAAGAATTAAGCATGTCTCATTTTAAGGCCTTTTCAAACCACGTCTGTACTTTTCATCCGAAATTGTGGCACATTTAAATACGACCTCATGTTGCTTCATTCATGTTTGCACGCTGACTCAAACACTTTTGTCTGTCATTAAAATTTTGGGAACATGTGTGATTTTCTGCGTCCTTTTCATCCATCAAAAGCATTCGTAGAGCTGTTGGACGAAGAAGCAGAGAAGAAAATGTGGCGTAAGCTGCGGGATACATCTGCAACAAGAGAGAGGAGGAGGGTGCACAGTATCATTTTAAACCTCAGATAGCTCACTTTCAACAGCTCGCACAGTAATATTTATGTGGACGATGATGATGAGGATGAGGATGAGGAGGATGTGGACTGCACACAAACAGAGAGAGTGACAGAGTGGAGACAAGGAGGGAGGACAGCTCAGCCCCTTCAGCTACAGTGCCAAATGCAAGACATGGGGAGAGAGTGGCAACAGACAGGGAGGTACCACCAGTAGAGAGTAGCAAAGAAGAAAAATATTGCAAATGTTTGCAATGAATACAACGATAAAAAAACATCAGCGTCAGTGCAAGTGCAAGATTTCTGTGCGCAACTTTGTTTCTGATGATGGATTTAAAAATCAGACTTGTTGTGCAAAGGCCTTTGCTGTAGAGATAATCAAGCAAGTGAAATCACATGATATGTCCACCCTCACAGCGCACATTAGTTTTCTAAATTACAAATCACTCTGAACAATTGAATAATTTTGTTCAGCACAATGCAAAAAATGTTGTAGTACACTATGTAGTTTAAATCATCCACACATTCATAGGTCACACTCACAGGTGTTACCATTTATTTAATCTGATTAGACCCCTCCCCAGGACTGCGTGAGTACAGACAGCGCACCATTTATAATGCTTTGACGCTGTTTCTGGCTGTCGTCATTCAGTTATTTACTCAACTAGAGGCACTGTTCATAAAGTTAACAGGTAAAAAGGATGTATTCACAGTTTTTTTTTTTCATGATAGCTATCGAACCATAATCGTACTGTGGCTTTTTTAAGTCTTTACGTTCTGTATGTCATGACCGATAATGGCGCTTTCACTCATCTTTGAAGGAAACTTCAATACAAAACCTCATAATGACTCAGTCTGTGACACTGTAAAGTCTGGACACTCATACCCCATTTACTGTACACTTAGCCACTTCATGTGTCTTGGGCAGATTGGATCGCTGTTTCATATCAAAAAATCCAAGAGTAAATGCAACCAAGTAGCCTCAGAGGAGGATTGAATTCCAATTACCAACTATGTGAGGAGGTGCTTTAAGATACCATCTAGCCTGATGTTAAAAAAAAAAGTGGAAATGCATCTGTCTGACCAAGAAACATATGGGTGCATTTACACTTGTCATTTCAAGTGTCTGGTGCCCAGAAAAATCCCCAAACTTGCCCACATTTACAAAGTCTCTGTTGGCCAGATCACACATTTGATTCATCTATAAAGGTCTACAAGTAAGCATCCACATCCACGCATCCAACACACCTGAAGCTGTTTGGTAACTGCCTAAAACACCAGAGGAAGGAGAATAACTTATAATACAATAGCAGTTTAGCAAGCACAAGCTAACAATTGCCCATCTGAGTACACAAACTAAGATGACTGGTATTTCCGAACAACCATTAAGGATATCATTTACACCACTCCCTTACCCATGTAGGTCAATGCTCTGTTCTCAGTGCACCTTCTGTATGATTGTTTGTTGCAAGTGCCATTGTAATGCCAAACATAACCTGTGATTGGATATTTCCAGATACTGCTTACTGACGTGGTGACACTTGGACGAAGAAAAGACTACATACATAGATCACATCTTCAAAACCCATCTTCATCTTGGATGCATTTATACTTAGCTTTATGATATCTGATTGCTACTGGATCTTCCCGACATGCATCAAGTAACTAAGTCTAAATTGGCAGTCGTTCTTCCTGTCACATTAAAGCCATCGAAAGACAGCTCCAATGATTCCGACACATACAATATTATAGAAGGCATATGGTGTTGTAGCATTTTTCTGCTTCCTGATCAGATCAGTCTTTGAATTGTCTGTGTGTGTGAGATAGCAGTGACCCATATGAATAGGGGGGTCCTCCAAGTTTTCTGTGGAAAGTTGTTAGCTACCTAGCTAAACTCTTGTTGTAACTAAACTACTAAAGTTTGCAAGTTATTCTTTTAGCAGTTACCAGCCTCAGATGCTTCATTACCCCTGCAACACATGTAGGCCTTGACATGTCATTTCAAGTGTCTCATAAAATACTCATATATTCATGTAGAAGACACTTAAAACAGCCGATGCAGTCACACAACCTGAGGTGGTTTACAATCAGATTTCAGTCTGTCTCTAATGCTGCTTGGATGCATTTACACTTTGCGTTTTTTAATTTGAAATTTCCCTGGGTCCAGATCTGATTCATCTGGCATCATTGACATTAAACAACGGTTTCTAAATTGAAATGAAAATAACCAAAGAGCGCTGTGGGAGGACTAATGATTAGCCAATCAGCGCCACAAGCTGAACTAACGCCATAGTCGAGCTGTCTTAAAGCGTTGTCACATGGTGTGTCGGAACGAGAGAAAAGTAATAACCACAATATCAACTGCTATAGACATGATGGAAACTGCTATCAAGGCTAGATTGACATCTTCTTGGTATCATCCAACATTATAGCCATTTCACTTCGCTCTGCTCCACTCTCTACACCTCAGCAAAAACAAGTAGGTTGACACGGCTGTGCATCAGTGTGGACTCAAAATGACTTAAGATTCAGGCAGATATGTTGGTCTCCAGTGAGTGGGTAGGGAAAATCGAATCCCCGTCTCCCAAAGGAATCAGTTAGAGTGGACACAACGTCAGACTGAAGATGGAAACGGAGAGTAATGAGTTGACAATTCTCTCTGATTTCAGGCAAAGTGGGGAATGAGTGTACTGATAGTGAGTCAGTGCAACTGACTGAATCATTATCTGTTTTTCTGAGTTTCCCCTCAAAGGTGACTGAGAGTGCCATCGTCAGCAGTGACATGAATGTTTGTAGAGGTTCATTCATGTAACGAACGTTTGGTGAGAAAACAGACTAACTGGAGGAAACATAATAATAATGACAACGTTGCAAGTCTGCACTAGATGCATGACTGAAGGGGAAACATTCAAACCCACAACCTTGGTGCTGATGGTGACAGTAATGGAAATCTCTCATGCATGTGTTGACGCCCCTTAACAATTTAAGATTACAGGGAAGCAAAGTCATAATCTGATCATGGATTAGATGCAATAGATTCTGTGGCATTGACAGCTGTGAGTGTGTGTACTAGTGTTGCTGCTGTCTGAAGAGCCATTTTGCTCTGAAAACATCATAGATGCTAAACAGGGAAATGCGGCCATGGCAAATGAGATTAAGCTAATTGTTTATTCCTTGGGGTTTATATGAATAACATTACACACAAGGTTAATTATCTCAATAAAATACGCTAACATAATTGACAAAGATCATGTCTTTGATTAGCAAACAAGAGTTCCGTTGCTTTTTTCCAATTAAACACATGATAAATGGCGTGTGACAATCCGCTGGCTCTGTTCACTATGTTTACACTGGAACCCTCTGAACCTCTTTTAAAAATCGCAGTTTAGCAGTGACATACAGTATAAGTCACAGGCTTTACAACTGACAATAAAGTCACGGCTCATAAATCATTATGTCACGCCGCAGCTGTTTTGCTGTGTGCTGTGATAATGACTTATATTCTGACAGCAGGCGAAAGAAAAAATGTTGGCCATTTACCGACTATTCATTAACATCTCAAAATGTAGTCAACCCTCTGCAGCCGCGCTCAAAAACAGATAAAATGTTCTGTCAGTCAGCGTTTGTCAGGGGAGAAACTGAGACACATGACAGTGCAGGAGGATACCTAGATGTCACACACTTCCACCTCTTCCTTGAGTCATTAGCATCGGTTTGTGATGACAGCACCTGACACATGACAGGCAAAGGCCTTCTCTGCCGTTCATCCCAGGAGAGCACATCTGTCAACCAGCTGACTTGACTGACTCACTCACTCATACACTGACTAACTGGCTGACAGACGATCCTGCAGTCGAGCGCTGCGGCACTACACAGATGATAAGCAAAGAGGACAAACAAGCTGCAGCCTGGAAGCGAGGAGTGCAATGGAAGAAACTGGCACATGGCAAACTGCTCTGTTTGCTTGGAAAGTAGCCTACGCTGCTTCACACCAAAGCCGGAGCCATTTGTGACCCCGAGTGACACCCTCCCACTCCGCCTCTGCTCGGCCACAATCCCCCTCCAAACTTGGAAAGTCAGAAATAGCAGCAGAAAAGGGTAGGGAAGCAAAGACACTGAAAGACTCACAGAGACTAGTGGCGCTCTGTGCTAGCCTGCCAAGTGGCACCGGTGCCACTGCGCAGGGAGTTAGGTGCCAAAGCTTGTCAAACACGGGGCACCCATCCAATCCAATCCAGTGGCAGAGGGGAGTGCTGGCTGCCACTCACGTCACCTATATAGGAGCCGTCACCACTCGCCGCTGCCAGGCCATAAAAGCACCTGCTTTTGTAAAGGTCCCTTTGTAGTATGAAGACACAAGTTGCAGGTGCATGTTCACGTAGAGGTGGGGATTAGATTACAGTCAGAATGAACAGGACGTGTTTTGGAAAAAAAAGAAATACGAGCGCTGAACTTTCAACTTTCTGTGAATTCCTTCCGTACCAAACCATACGTCAAGTCTGCCGCATTTGGCCTGCACTATAAATAAAAGGAGGCGTCTTGCTGAAGCAGTAAATTTCACGGTGCACAAAGTTTATATGACAAATGTGTCTCGTGATTGTAATTGGGGTTGGCTCGCTTGCAAAGGCGCTTTGTTCTGGGTATTTACTGGGAAAAAGCACCTGAGGGATATAAAAGGAGAGTTCTCAGTCGGGCACAGAGTCAAGACAAGAGTGTTTGTGTTCCTGTGTGTGTGTGTGTGTGTGTGTGTGCAGATGTTTCTTGATTGGGTTTGGACCGGGCCTACCTGTGCATGATGTGTGTCTTGCGTCCGTGTATCTTGATTGTGTGGGTGAGTGTGTTTGTGTGCGCTCAATTGCAAGTATTTGCATAATCATCTTCAACAATGTTTCTCATTGTCACAGCAAAAGACTATTAACATTCTCCACACGTTAACACCCCCCCCAGATAAATAAGTGAGATGTCCAAGAGAGATCATTATCGGAGAGGCTCTAAATCGATCCATCCTAATTAATTACCTGCTTGATAGATAGGAGTGAGGCCCGTCACACTCCAACAGCCCAGAGAACAGGACCGGCTGTTCAAATCCCATATGCACAGACAACCACCAAACTGTACAGACAAATGCACAGAAGTGTTGCTGTTGACAGCAAACTAAAACTATTGATTAAAAAACATTTTGTTAACAGAGACCCTGTTTACACCTGGTATTAATAACATATTCATGAAGTGTCAGAATAATTAGAACAATTAGTTTCCGACTGGGAAAATTCACATGAATAAACTCAAACAACAACTCAGGAAGTCAGCAGAAGAGTTGGTACATGACTTCCTGACTTTGACGTCAATATGTGGTCCAACATCAAGTCTGTATTTGATCATGTGACGATACTGTAAAATATACGGTAGCTGTATCGACCCAAAACCTGGCACTAGGGCTTGTCATAATAGTGAGCACTGGGGCCCATCCTAACTACCGTACGCCACTGTCTGACGTCATATATGCAGAGACATGGTGGATGAAAGTAAATGTTTGGTTGAAGGCAAAAAACTTCTTTGTTAATGTGGCACCTCTAGTCCTAACTGGGTGGGGTAGGGGAGACGCTAACGTCTACTTAGGCCCGATAGGAGTTATGTACCTTAAATGACTCACGAAAAAGAGTTGGTGTTTTGTTGAACTGTTGACAATTTTTAGTGCTTCTCGGCAACATTTGCAGCAAATAACAAAATAGAGCTCTCTCAAAATAATAAACAAAAATCAAAGAATAAGTCCCTTCGAGCTGACGGTCCTTTAATTGCTCCTTCAACTTGAGAGTTTCAACAGCTCAGTTCTCACTGTCCCGAAGTGTGTTCAGGGTTGATTCCTGCTACTACCTGTGTAGACTTAATAGTGTCTGTGTCTACAGTAGGCCACACTGCATGCACGACAGTCCACAGTCTCGCCGGGCTGGGCTCGCCATCGCTACGTTCTTCTGTAAATCTATGTTGTTTTGTTCCATTTCTAACATGAGACCTCATTAACTTCTTTCTTCACCAGTGTGTCAAATGTATAACCAACTTTTAATGTCAAGGTCAAGGTCAAGATCAACTTTATTATCCTCAAAGAGGAAATTCATGTAGTCATCATACACGTCTCGTTCCAACATATAAATATAAATACATATAAATACATACAAGTCCTTTTTTTTCTTTTCTTTTCTTTTCAAGGTCAAGGTCAGGAAACACTTTGATCTTGACATGTCAAGGTCAGGAAACACTTTGATCTTGACATGTCAAGGTCAGGAAACACTTCCAGTGCAAATGAAACACACTGCCATGTTTCACAACAATTAGTGTTTTAGCAACAAAAAGAATGAATCAAACTCATGAACACGCCAAAGTCGGAAGAGCTTGTAAACGCAGCACTAGATGTGATCTGTATCTGGACATCTTCGCTGGAAAACAAGACAATGCATGGTAATGCGAGGTGTAAATCCACACAAAACACCTCACAGTTGGAATGCTATCCTGTTGTGTTGTGAATGAATCTTGCAAAGGCTACTGAGATCTGATCATTACACAGGTAGAATCAAACTCATAAGAGCACTTATTGACACCAGGTGTAGATGCAAACGCCTGTGATCAGCCGTCATTATGCAGAAAACCAGGCTGCCATCCCTGAAATAACTTTCATGCTGATTTTTTTTTTTTTTACACCCAGTGCAAATGTTCCAACAAGTCCTACAAATTAAAAAACAAAATGTTTTTTTGTCCGTGCCCACTAGAACGACATATTGAAGCGTTTTCTGATCTGGCACCCCTATTGGCAGAACAACATAATTTGTCTGTGCCTAACACTCAGTGAAATATTCAAACACAATATGCCATGTTTTTATGACTACAAAATTCTATCAAATGGAAATATTCTTGTGCATCTTTTTAGATATAGATTAGCTATGTGCTGCTCTTCAAGCTGATCATGAAGAACGTTTTGCAGATGGGCGGAGAAAATGGACAACCATGCTGCGTATGTGTTTTTGATACACTTGTCTTCGACAGTTTGGGAAACTATCGGTTTGCTGTGAGGAGAAACCCGCACAGAGCATCAAAACGTTTCCTTGTCACGATTCCATGTCAGCTAATGCCGTGCGACCGTCTGTGCGGAAAGCATAACTAAGGCTTTAGGCAGTGAACCCATTTAGGATCCTTGTGGCCTGAGGGTAGAAGCGCTTTCTGAGCCTCTCACTGCTGGCTTGGTGTATTCAGTATCTTCCATCCAACCTCAACAGGAGGAAAGGCTGTTGGTTAAGATCCAAAATGATTCTTCTTGCCTTATTCTTGCAGTGCTTGGTGTAAACATCCTTTTGGCAGGGTAGAGCACCACCTATGTTCAGCTCAATGAATCCCTCTTTGCAGGGCATTGTGGTCCTGTTTGATGCTGTTTCTCTAACTAAGCAGTGATATTCTTCATCAGGATGCTCTCGATATTGGAGGAGAAATGCCTTGGTATTTAAGGGGATACCTGCAATTTCCTCAAGTATCTGAAATTAAATGACCTTGGCTTTCTCATCACTTAGAACAAAGTGCCCAGGTCAGGCAATAATATGGACACCAAGGCACTTGAAGCTGTCCACCCTCTCCACCAAGGACCTTTTAATAGTAAGGGGGGTGTAGTTCCTACCTTGCCGCTCAGGAGTAGGTTGTTGTCAGATCCTGTTCTTCTCTCTGGTAGGTCCTTTCATTGTGCTCTGTAATCAAACTTGATGATGGTTTTGGAGTCAGAAGTCGCTGCTCAGTCGTGTGTGCACAGGGACTACTACCGGGGACTCAAAATGCAGCCCTGGGGTGCTCTGGTGTTAAGAATGGAAGAGGTGTGTCTGCCCGCTCTCACCACCTGGGGTCTGCCTATCAAGGATCCACATGCACAGTAGGGTGTTTAATCCCTGCTCCTTGTGCTTTGTGATGAGACTGGGGGGAGCTATAGTGTTAAACACTGAGCTGTACTCAATGAACAGTAAACTCACATGGTTTCCTTTGTCGTCCTCATGAGATAGGGTGGTGTGGAGGATGTGTGTTATGGTGTTTTTCATTGATCGGTTGGGATGGTAGGCAAACTGCAGTGGGTCCAGTCTGCAGGGACGTAAGGAACATATGTGGTCTTTAACTAGCTATTCAATCACAACAGAGGTAAGTGCCACTGGGTGGTAATTGTTAAGGCAGGTTGTGTCTTGTTTTATTGGGCACAGGAGTGATGGTAGACACAAGCAGTAACATAAAAAATGAAGCCAACATGGAAGTGCCAAAAACTGCAGTTCCTCAAATGGCCACTTGAAGCCGCTCCAGAAGCCAGTCAATCCCCATTGACACTGACGTTGAAATGCCCAAATTCAAGATAGAACATTTTATTAAAGCATAAGGTTACACATTATTAAGGGCGCGCTGCTGTGAGTGACAGGCTGTCTGCCAAAAGTGTTCTTGGCTTCTCAATCAGCACCAGCCTGTTTGCCCAAATATGGTCGCTTCTGGCTCCAAAAAAACCAAGATGGCGATGCCCAAATTGACAAACTTGAGGCCTCAAAATGTCGGTCCATAAACCAACGGGTGACGTCATAGTAGCTACGTCCAATATTTCTACAGGGTCGTGAAATATGTATGACTCTGCTTCGGGGAGGTGGGATCATGCTTGTTGCAGTCTCTTGCAACCTTATTCCCACTTTCTTCCTGTCGTCCTTTGTTGCCTCCCTTTCTTCTCTCCTTATATTGTAGGCTGCTGCTTTGTACATACGGGTAATGTTAAGCAGTAATTGTTCATGTTCAAGACTCAGTAAATCCACTGAAAAAAAAGCCAACAAGAAGCTAAACTAAGTTAAACAAAACCGGCGAGAACAATTAGAAAAATGAAAGAAAAACATTCATCACACCAGATGCACAGACTCACTCAGGACACACCTACGAGCAGCGTCGAGTGCCTTTGTCAGGCTGCACAAAGTGTACTCAGTGTAGCTGGACATGCTGCCTGTGTGGAGTGAAGAAGCCTCCACACCCCCTCCAGAGCACACAGGCAGGGAGCAGCGAATCCAATAACTTTTCATTTTCCCGTTGAAAAGGACTCCGTTTCTCCTCTGTAATCCTGTCTGTGCAATGATCCCTGCCTTTTTTACCCCCTCACACTACCTTATCCAAAGACATGCACCTAAGAAGAGGATCAGCGGGCTCATCTGCGAGCTATCTTGACGGCCATTGTCACATTAAAACCCTGCTAAGCTCTAATTACATAGTGTGCTAGAGAGTGGCAGAAGAAATACAGCCATACTGTAATCTGGTGCTGAACCGGGACACTACGTCAGAGGGAAGAAAAAATAAGAGTGCAAATGTGAGACATAAACCAGCTCAAATTGGTTGAGTGCTGCTGGTCACATCCTCTCAGTATGCCCTCTTGTGAGTGTGAGTGTGTGTTTTTGTCTCCGTCTCTGGGCTTTTCTTTTGCTTTCTGTTGAGACTTTCCAGCTCCTTACTCTTGTGTGCTTCATTTTCCCCCTCTCACTCTTTCTTCTCATGGACTAAAGCAATAGCAGTACTTGGCAGAAGTCTCTCTGCAGATCATCACAAAGACAATACAGACCAAAGATTTAAAATGGAATTGATATATGAATTCCTGTCACATTTTATGTATAGTTTTAAAAGATGATATCACTGGTTTTAAACATAACTGTGAAAAAAGTGTCTGAGCTTCAAGCCTCTGGGTGGGTGTTTCCCTTAAGCCCGGTTCAGACCAAGGATTTGCAACGAGACAAGGTGAAACAGGCAACTACTTGCAATCTGCTATTTTTGCAACGTTCTTAAAACCTGCCGGTTCACGCCAATGCTCCCCCCCGCGTTTATAGGTGAAAAGAATTGTCAGTAATGATGGTCAGTGATGAATAAGTATGGTTGATGAGCACATTTGTCAGTCTCCAGACATCATGGCCAAAATAAAGCTGACAGGAGGAAGGCAGTGACTTCTGGGAATCTGTCTCCAAAAGTTTTCTCAAAAGCCCGGGATCCTATTCCCTAAAGAAATCTAATATAATTGAGAAATGTTCTGCTGTTGGCATAATATTCAAGTCAGAAAATTAAGGGCCACATTTACTTAGCATTATTGGAGATCCTTGATTTGCAATTAGAGCAGCCCAGATTATTATGGCATGGATTCAAATGGAGCAGATTTGTCAGCTGAACACTGAGTCTGTGAACTCCACTCCAGCATAGTATAACAAAAACAACAGGCTCTAAGATTATATAAGACTATAGTAATGCTGTGTTTGCAAAATTTCCTACCCTACCTGTCTTATGTAACTTAAAAATAGTAACATCAGGCAATTGTTGTCTCTTTTGAGGTGGCAGGAGTGAAAATGAATCATCCTCAACATTTGTTGTGTTTTGGTTTTAGAATGATGAAGATACAAATACAAAACAGGATGTCGGCTCGACAGGATCACTGTTTCCTTGTTAACTGAAGTGTTTTTATTTTTAGATTTTCTGTTATCTCAAAAAGCTTGAGAAGTAGTGAATATTGGTGCCGTAAATTGGGAGTAAAACCTTCCCCTACACTGGGGACTCTCTATATGGTCATCCGACTGCAGCAGGTCTTTGTTCCATCAGCAGTCGACAGATCCTCTGATTAAATTTTGTGCCACCAGCATCAGACTGTTGTAAAATAACCACAGAACCCCCGTGGTTATGAACACATCAAGTGTGTTGTTTCTATTAATTATTCTACACAATTTCCTCCGCTTATCAACAGGCGTGTTGGAGACTCAGACAACAGTTGAAAACAGTTCAGTTCAATTCCACGAAAAAATTGTGAATCTATCACTCCGCTTGTAACTGCCTCAGGGCTCTTCTTTCTGATGCCATCCCGTGCCCAAGCGCGACACAGGTGTGACAAGACAGCCTGGCCATGAAACTTCTAAAAGTGCATTTGGCACGGTCCTGACGCACTTGGCAGGGTGCTCTTGACTGTGATGTGGCCACAAGAATAGAGCGGACTTGTGGAGGTAAAAAGATGAAATACAAACACTCTTTACAGAAAAAAGTACTGACAGTTGCTGAGTGTGAGGACAGACTGGGTGGACATGTAACACGTTTAAAAAAACACCATAGAGTAAGTGCAAATCAGGCCCTACTTGTCTGTGTTTTTAAGGTTGGAGATATACTTGCTTTTACGTGTTTGCTAGCGGATGCACATAACTACCCCATGTGAGTACGACCAGGATCTCTTTTGTCACTTGTTGTCCACAAATATCTGCATTGATGAAATATCTTTTCATTGTCCAAGCGCTAGTTGCTAATGCTAACAGAGAAGTGTTAGCTGCTAATGCTAACAAGCAGACATGCCATTTGTTAATGCTCTATGCCATTTCGAGGTAGTAACATATTTTTGCAATGTGCAAGATATGAAGTTATCTGTCGTACTTCATGTTTTTACATCTGTTACACACTCAGTGTTTGATTTAATCACTTTCAACTGCGTCTTTAAGCACAAACTGTATCTTTATTTTTGCCAAGGGGGAATGTTTTGATATTCTTTTTAATTTTGAGCCAGAGGTTATTTTAATAACCACAGTTCTCTGAAACTTGAGACTATTATGTTCTTGATGGTAATGGGATTTTACGATTGGTTCCAATTGTTATTCTTTAGATAATATAAAGTAAAGTGAGAGAGTCTGACAGGAAGTATCCCATCTTTTATTTTATGGTCCACTATTCCAGATTAGAAGCTTGAATGTGAGTTCTGACTTTGCCCACTATAGGTCAGGTTAGTTGGACCTATCTTAAGTTTGAGTAAGGATACGATTGGATGTTTGATGGCAAGTTATGACCAACGAAGTGGAACTAAAGTCTCAGTTGTGTGCAGAAGATTAAAACCCAACACTTCAAGGACTTTGGTCCGACGCACACAAAGACAATCACACACTCTACAGTACAGCAGGACGAACAATTACCACTTCCATAGGGGCACGAACAGAACTATCAGTTGGACACATGGACTGAGTTCACATCAGTGACTAAAGTGACTGAAGGAAATTGGGGTCTAATTGAATCCTGAATCTGGAGACCTATTGGTGGAGGCGAGTCTGGAGGTTCTGGAAAGGTTAGACAGAGTGACCACGCAGTGACACAACACTGTGCCATGCTTGATCAGCTCTCATTACAGCCGTGCTTGCACAGTGGGCTCATAAACATGACCGCAGACACAGGCTCACACACACACACACACACACCTGGACACTCACACTGGCAGATGTAATAACCTGTAGCCTCATTTGCATACAGTTTATTGCAGACTTGTCATCCTTCTGCCCGACACCTCCTGCCTCGCTTTCTTTACACAAGAATTGGTATCAAGCTGCGATCGCTCATCACACATCATCAGAATCACAGGAAGTACCACAACACACACTTGTACACACAGAGAAACAAAGGACAAACGAGGCAGAAGTAAATCCAGCATCGATTTTTATGAGGGAAGTAAAAATCAAGTATTGCTCTCATGATCAAATGTGTTACACTAACTGTCTAAATCGTCAAAATGAGTTCATCTCCTTCATGTTCTTTTTAAATCTTCTAAAAAACAGGCTTGTGAGTGTGTTCTGCTGAGGATACATGCTCCACCGAGAGCAAGATGCAATCTTGATCCGCGGCTGATGTAGTTTAAAATGTCAATTTGCACCCGTTATCAAGATAAACAGAGAGAGCGTGCAGTATCGTTAAATGATTTAATTTCATGGTCTAATCAGTGTGGATTTCACGGACAACACCAGATCCATATCTGCACACATCTTGTCACAGGCTACCTGCTCGGATCAGACAATTGGTGTTTGAATAGTTTTTGATTGATTTAATTGATTTTCTGATTGTCGTTAGCTGCTTGATACATATGAGCCGTGAAAATGGACGACCTTCATTTTGAAGGGAAGAAAATGTTGGATTAGAGAAAAACATAGAGGTTAGACCGGCTATCTCCTCTTGCCAACAATCAATAGATGTAGAAAGTGATGGAAGCTTATTGCTGGCTAAAGTTGAAGGTGGAAAAGAAAGCCAAGATAATCCGAACTTGCATCTGTGTTTGCTCTCTTGCAGAGGAATTTGACAGATCCTCAAAAAAATCTAATCCTCGAGGATGAGTTAAAAGTCTTCTTCCAAGTTCCTGGTTGAGCTTTTTGATGTGAGCATTAAGATTCAGGTGCTGGAGCCGCAATAATGTCAAAGGTCTCCATCTGAACTGCATGACTAATTTAACAGAGGTGCGACTTCACTAAAAAAGATTGATGTGTCATAATAGCTTCCAGTCAATTTGCTCAAAAGAGACATTGATCTACATTTGATCTACACTGCTGGTGGCCCCAAGGACTTGATTCCTCAATCGCTCTGCACTGATGAATCGTCTAATTGTGTCATAGTTGACCCCAGACTCTATTAAAAGACGTCCGACCCTAGCATTGAAGAGACACAACCTTCCCTGAGCCTCTGAGGGAAACAGAAGATGAAAATCAAAACTGCACTCCTCCCGGGGGAGATCAGAGCTCTCTGAACACAGAGGAGTTGCAGATAGCTGTTGTGTTGCTTCTCTTTTTAGGGTTGAGATTTTCACCTTTGGAAATAAGCCAGAGGAGTTTCCCATGGCATTAAGAACAGGTGGAAAGACTCACACACACACACACACTTCACTGTCAGCACACACACACCCACACTTCCCTTAATATCCCCCACTCTTCGGCACTGTCACCGCCACCACGTCAAAGCCGAAGCATGGGGGACAAGAGACGAGACAAGAAGGGTAATGGAGGGATTGATGAGGAGGGAGAGCAGAGGGCAGGAGGCAGATGGAAAAGGAGGGTGAGGGAGAAAACTGTCAGTCAGGAATTGCGGGAGGTAGGAGAAAAGAGAAATTGGGGAAGACTTACAGAAAGAGTTCTTCTGCTACTTCTTCTTTTTCCTGCAAAGCAGGGACACTGCAGCATGAAGCCCAGTGTCATCAACTTGTAAACGCCACAAGAGTCAAATGAGGACAATGAGGTGTGTGTAAATGTTGGGCACTTCAAACACTCGAGACTGCTAGAAATATCTGTCAGTCTGAAGGTCACTGCATGCCTTTTGCACCAGCTAATGTGCGATGGTGTGCCAGTGCAAGCCTCCACAATGGCACCAGTTTGGCTTGTGCTCAGCCTGCCAAATGCGATTGGAAACTTGAATCAGCTCCTGGTCTGCGTGACCAACAGTTCTCATTAGCGGGTGGTTATTCAGAACAATGTTGTTTTATCCAGATACTGATAAATTTAATTAAAAGAGAAGATGAATAACTGGACAATATGACTATGGTTCATTTGATTTTTTACCTTAGGCGAGATATGACTTTGCAATCAAACTTTATATCCACCTCAGTTTGCCAATAAACTAGTGCGTATTTCACATTTCTGCCAACAGGGTGCAGCCATTTTCAACAAGCTCATTGGTGACATTATAAGAATGTTTGGCTTGGCTGTCCACTCAGTTGCCAGTAGTTTGTTTTGTTGTAGTTTTGTTGTCTGACAATATGTTTTTACCGCCAGTGTATGATGATCGGTGTCCCAGTGGCGGTGCAGGCATAGAGCACAGGTCCACCTTACTCACTGTTGACGGAAGAATTGAAGTTTGAGATTACTTGTATGGATCTACAGAGCAAGAAGAGGAACCATTATAAAAGCAGTGAGGACTAAACTGAGTAAAACTTCGACCAGCCTAACGTTATAAGCAAATTTTGTTGCTGAGGAAGGAGCAGTAACAACGTAATGGAAAACTGCCACTTTGTCAGTGACTTCCAGCATGAAAAAAGCCATCTTTTCACGTCGCCATGATACGCAGCAGGTCGCCATTATTGTTTAATAGCACCTGGTGGTGTCAGGGGGAAACATGGCTGGACAATAACGAAATAAGGTGGTGGAAGTCCAAATAGGGCAGGCGGAAGGTGTGGTGGATGGGTCCATCCACTACTGACTTTCACCAGGGAGCCTTTTGTTCGCTTCCTGTGTGATTGTAAAGCCAAACCCTGTTCTCTTTTCCTAACCTCAGCCATATCTTTATGTTGCCTTAATCCAACCATGTGCATGAAAAAAAATGTCAACATTTGACTTGGTGTTTAGGTGGAAATGCTAAAAAAGCAATGGCAGTTGTTTTTTAACTTTATCCATGGTTCTTTTCCATCTCAATATGATGAGATATGATGAGAGCCAACCAGATTCATTTTTATTCCATGATGTATCTCAAAATTAAAACTAAAAAAAAAAAAAAAAATCTAACAGCATTCATACAGAATGGCAAGTGAATATAAGAAGCAGCGCCATTACATACAAAGTCAATGGAAATACGCAATTAAAAGGGAATTCATCTGGGGCAGTGTGAGTTGAAAGAGTTTCAACTTGAGCAAGAAAAAAAAAGTCATGCTATCCTGGGGCTTTATGAATCTGCTTCTTAAATGTACAGAGATGAGAGGAAAAAGGAGAGAGACTGCAGGGAAATAACAGAACGATCCAATGTTTTAAGTGAGTTCTGATTTCAGACAGGCTGAGCTGAACACAGACACACAGGCACACTCCCCCACACACGGTGCATCTGTTACTACTGTAGCTAACTTGTAGCTTAAGTCTGGACGGTTGGTAGAATGGCTGTTTGGGGTGTATTGATATAAATGGTCCAGTGGTCAGAGTTCAAACTGCGAAATGCTCTGCCACTGTTCACCAGCTGCTAACTTTTCTGCTGTTTGGTGCTGGGCAGGTCATGCACAGTGGGTTTATCAAAACTAAAAGTAGCTGCAAGAGGAATAGCACTGGAAGTGTAGGCTACAAAACCAAAATGGGGAGCTAAAAGAGGCTGAAAGTCTCTGCTGAGTTCATGGGAGCTGCAAAAAAATCTATGTATATTCATCACTACAAGCGACAGCTTTACATTACATATAATGATTTTATTCATTGTTATTACAAAAATATTGATTATCCATCCATCCATTTTCTTCTTTCATTTCCTGCTTATCTTCTTGAGGGTTGTTTGACTATCGCAGAGCTAACACATAGAGACAGACAACCATTCACACCTGGGCAATTTAGAGTCACCAATTAACCTGCATGTCTTTGGACTGTGGGAGGAAGCTGGAGTATCTGGAGGAAACCCACGATGACACGGGGAGAACATGCAAACTCCACACAGAAGGGCTCCCTCCTGGGATCGAACCAGGAACCCTCTTGCTGTGAGGTGATGGTGCTAACCATCACACCACCGTTTTATATTAACTACTGCAGCTTTAATGATGTTACTTTGTATTCGTAGTGTGTAATTAAACTTTGTTGGACTGTAAGTTTTCCGCACAGCAAGAACTAGGAATGATCATAGTTGTTAGAACACTGTTCTGTGAGACTTTATTAGCTCCTTTTTCAGAGTACTCTCCCAGTTCAAGAGGAACCACGAGGAACCACGAAATCTGTTGGCCATGAAAACAGCAGACAACACAAAACACATCAACAGCTCACAATGAAATGAATGGAGAGAAATGGAAGAAACCATAAGTAGACCAACAGTGAAGTCCAGGTTTTATTGAGCATATATGTGAAGGTGGAAATACAACGTGATTTTGACCCATCAAAGTCAAAGTGACGTTGCCTTACCAACCACCACTTCAGAGTTTGTACTGGTGGTGCAAATGCAAACAGAAAAAAAGCCCTAGAAAGCATGCAGTTCTTTGAGGAGCTCTTCATTGCACTCTCTCTCAGGAAGTCTTCAGAAATGTATGGTCTGAAAACACATTTAAAATGTGCCAGTTGCACAGATTGATACATTTTTATCAGTGGTTTCTTGCTGGAATTTTAAATAGGTCATGTCCACAAAGAGGACGAGTCTTTTATATTAGTTATATTTACACAAATAGCATTTACACTGCACCTTTCAAAAGTCTAATAGCAAAAAAAAGCTACATTGAAACCACTCTTAATCTAAAAACAGTCCAACACTCCAGCCTAATTAGGCATGAAAAACCAAAGGTAACGTCCCTATAGTCCGTAGTCCCACACACAATTTAGAAGCTAAACCTTTGACCTTGGATCTGAGCAGGTGCAGCAAGTCAGCAATATTCATCTTTATTTTATTCACTTTTTCATCCTCTGGCTCCGGCGAGCTGATCAGAATCAGAAACAGTTTTTTTCCCAAGTACGTTTTCGCATACAAGGACTATGCCTGGGTATTGTGGAGCATACTGTGAGGATTACAATAAACACTGAAAGAGAAAAGACGGAACCAGTACTATAAAGTCAAGAATCATGAATATAAAACAGAAATCTGCAGTTAGAAATATGTAAAATATCTGTATGACAATGTTGTCCTCGTTTTTAGCTGTGTGTCTGTTCTGTGTGCATTGACAGCACAAAAAAAGCAGTCAAATTCCTTGTATGTGCACATATACTTGGCGAATAAAGCCGACTCTGATATAGTGTTTACAAAAAGGACGCATGATTTTGACATGTCACCTATGTGGACAATCTTGCCACACTGAGTAAGTGGGTGGGAGCAGCTTGACTGCTTGTTAGGAGGCATAGTTTGAGGTGATATAATGTTTACTGTGAGTGGAATACCATGCCTCACAGCTCCCTCAGCATCAATGGAGACAAAGAAGAAGAGGGAAAATGCTTTTCTTTCAGTGACAGAACAGGCGATACACTTCATGAGCACAGCCTATGGAGAGGGAATGAAGTTGCAGAAAACAGTGTGTCACCATGAGGGGCATAAAAGAAATCTATCTTATCTTTTTTTTTCTAATTTCAGACAAAGGCATACAGGAGGTGTGAAAATAAACAAATGCTTATGTGTGATACATTGGCTCTCACTCGTTGTTATTTCACACCTCTCATCTCTAATGGTCCCAGCTGTTCGAATAAAGCTGTCTAGACACTTCAACACCGTGAGTGGGATTAGTATCCGGTGCATTGCACAGGTTAATGTCAGGTTCAGAAACTGTTTCAAGTGAATATAAGTATTGTCTGTCGGGGTGTTCCGGAGCCGTGCTGTGGAAGCGCTCAGCACAAGGGACACCGCAGAGGCCGGCTGGGGTGAACGGCCTGACATAAGCCCGGCTGGATCTGGTGCATCAAACCTCTGTGGCACAGCAATGGAGACAGCGCCCTGGTCTGCGTGCAGCGTCCAGAGAGGAAGCACTCTCAAATGGAAGCGCTGGCTTTTGGATGCCATTAATTTGCAGTGACAGTTTGGCTTTCGTCGGACACAGTGCTGCATAAGAGAGGTCGACCTTAATATTGCGCTTAGCCTCTTATTTTATGTGCTTGAAAAAAGGAGGGGAGGGAACTGTCTCTCTTTACATACATTTGGTTAAACAGCAGCTGGCAGTCAGCCGTAATTATACACCTAAGCCCGTGCATTATTTATGCCACCTTTTAAAATCCATTAAAAGTCATTTGGTCTCCTCTAAAACCTGTCATTATCGATTGACTTTACTGTAATTGCTGCTTTAGGCCCTCAAAGATTTTCTGCCGGGTGATTAAGGATGTAGGTACGGCTGCAAGAGTGTGCAGCGGACATAGGCTAATCAAGTCACTGTAAAACTCGCAAGCCCGAGTAGTATTTCACCTGGTGGTCTGCAGCCGAGGCAGAGGCAGAGGCTTGGATCTGGTCTCTGATTGGAGTGGATGGCGGTTTTACAACGCCAATCCCTCAGATGTGCCGCGGCGCTTCTCCTCAGCTGATGATTTGTACACTATTACGGCTGCGGTTTACTTCCACAGTAGCAGCTACTTAATTTGAATCACATTATTCACATGCATTGCACAAAAAAAAAGAAATGCACAGTGCTGACTTCACAGTCTGACTTTTTATTCAAAAAAACACAATTAGCCGCTCAGATCTCTCTCTAACACTCTCTATTACAGACCTGCGGAGGAGCTTGAGTGAGAGGGAGTAATCAATACCGACATCATTAGCATGGCTGTGCTACAGCGGCTGTCTCAACGTTCTGTGTTTAACATTTAACGTCATGAGTCATTGGAAATGTTTCTGGGGGGCTTATTAATTCGAAAGCAGGTCCAGCAGAGTGCGAGGCCACCCAGCAGCTCAGTGATCTAAAGCTAAATGGGCTCTCGATTGCTTTGGTATGGTTTTTAACTGCAAAGTGATTGAGTGCGAACTAAGTGCGGTGACGTTTTAAAGACAGCTGTAGGTGTACGGGCTGGTAATGATAACAGATGTGAGCGCATCAGACCACTGAGCAGTGCCTGTGTATATAAGTGCAGTCATATATCCACTTTACCACTGTCCTTTAGCACTGGAGAATGATGTCACTAAAATAATTGTGGATTCATTTCAGTCAGGAAATAGAGATGTGCTTGATTTATTTTGGCTCTGGTGACTGACATGAAAATCCTCCACATCCCAGTGCTCAAAAGGAAAGGACATTTTCTTTTGTTTTGACTTTGGTCCTTTGCAGTCACAGTGACATGAATGTAAAAACTGCCCAGAAGGTGGTGACTAAGAGAGGTCTCTGGTAAACAACATCAAAAGGATTTACAATAATAGAATAAAGACGTGTGTGGCAGTATGACATTGCCTACACTTACACTGTACACACATTGCAACATGCTTACACATATTAAATTTTATTTGTCTTTGAGGATGATGCGAGGATAACAGAGGAAAGTGTTTCATCATTTGTGAGATTGTAAAAGTTTTTGAAAATTCGTCATGATTATGTTGGAAACATACATTTCTGAAATGTTATGGCGAGCCATCCAGCGTTTTATTGGGACATTCATTCTCAGACTCGCAAGTTCAAGTCTCCATACGGGTGTGTGTGTATTTTGGGCCTGTGTGTATATAACAACAAAGTGAAACAGATTTAATTTACATTTGGGGATGAATAAAGAATATGTTCTCCTTCTTATTAAGCAAAGATATTAACTTCATGATGGTGCTAAATTAAAAGTTAACGAAGTATATCACTGTTAAAAAGACGCTGTTGTTTTTTTCTCCATAAAACTGGGCTGTCTGTCCTGGAGAGAGATTCAAGTACTTCTGAAATTGGTGCGACGTGACCAGAACAAAATACAGGAAAAACGAGGTAGGAGGTAAATGAAATACAAGTACCAGGATGCACTACGTGAATCAAGAAGTCCATCTCAAAACATTCTCATATTATGATATTATTATATTCATATAACGCAGTAACAGCATCTAGCTTCATATTGGATTGATGGTGCCTAGTTTTACAGTTTGATCTCAGATGTTTTCACAAACTCTCATATTGCAGCCAAACAGCGCACTAAAACATGATTCCGAAAACATTTTGGGCAAGAAGTAAACATTGCAGTAACAGAATCTTGGCTTATATTTGATCAGTGCTGCCTAGTTTTACTGTTTGACTGGAGTTTGGTCTGAGTTTGAGAAAGAGAGAAGGATGTGCTCCCTCTCTCAATATGCTTCTATTTGTGTCCGTGTTCGTGGGTATACAAAATTGAGGAAGTACAATCTGTAGTTAGAGCAACAGCACAAGAGCTAGTGAAAATGTGCTGGGTAACAATGAGCAGTGAGACTTAGGCGCTGGCAAGATGGAGGGAAGTTTACCACAGTTCATTTACTCATATTGTCCACACTGTTAGGATACAAAGCTGGTCAAAAACTAGTGTGCCAAGTAGAGACAGGGAGGTATCCCTGTAAAAGATCACAAAAATAAAGAGGAAGAAGTTTGACTTTGGACTGAAGTGGTAGATTGACCAGCTGACCTCACCATCCCTGCATCCCTTGCAAAGTGTAAGCAGAGCACTTTTTTTCCTCACTAAATCAATCGCACAGTGTGGCCGATACCCAGATAGTTTGCTGGTGCTGCTAACTGATCAGTTTTTGCAGAATTGGCCCTTTAAGCTCTTTTTGGGACGTCTGACTCCACTGTGAACCCTACCTCCACCAGCAGACAAACTTCCACTTGCACTGGAGCTCTCTTACTATTTATCGACAGCTGTCACTTGCCAGAACAGTCCGTCGACGCTGACAGACCATTTTGCTGTCTGTCTTACAGTGTGAGCGCTCAGGTCGTGGCTAAACAATCACACTGCACAGTGTGAGCACATAAATCGTGAGCTTTGGCTTTACGTTGCAGACGATTTACTCGTTCAGTGGGAATTGGAATAAAACAACATTTCTAAAACAGGCTTGTAGAGTGAATGTGAATGCGGAGTCCAAAACAAGCCACACATAGAATAATTTGAAAAATCATGCCAATACACAATATTTATTATGAAATACTGGACAGTTTTACCTGTTTAATCAAATGAAGCAATCTAAGATGGGAACACCGGTCTCCAGGTGAACAGCTTGCAACTCCTACTCAACTACTACAAAGATTCACAAGCCAAACCAATGGTATGCACAGCTCTAGAATAATGTGTGACCCCTCACAGGTCTGATATGTATCATGTCAGAGTATCTCCAATCTCATGTTGCTAGTATTAGCAGATTTTCAACATCCTCCTTCACCCTCAATTTTCCTTCAGATTCCTGGTTTAGTTCAAACTGCATTGCTCTACAACTGTGAATCAAACTGTGCTTTGTTTCAGGCAGTAAACACATCAGATGAAGCTTAATTGGGCACTGGTTCAGAGATGACAGCATATGTAGCAGCCACCTGAACAGAGTCCAGGCAAGGCCTGGGCTGGGGCTGCTGCAGTAGGGGGTCTATACACCAGACTCCCATGGTACCAGCAGATGGCTGAGAGGCTGACCAAGTATGGCGATTCAATCTGCTGCTATTATCCAAGGTGGGCCAACTTCCTCCCGCCAGCAGGTTGTCTCTTTCATCATGCACTCGCTCTCCAAAACTAATGTCTCCTGTGTGTATCAGCTGTGATGTTGTATAGCTCCTGTGGGTGGAGAATTCTGAGAATTTCTGAGTCATGCTCACAATTGTGGGACTAGCACTTCATTGCAAATGAAAACGAAGCGAGTAAGTAAAATCTTGAAATGATGGAGAGCACTTGGGAGCCTAGCAACAAGGACTAATTCCTCCCAAAGATTTCCATATTTGTGTTGGGTGATGATGATGAATTTAAAATGTTGAAAGGAAATAGAAGTATGATTAAATCACATGTGCAGTGGGACTGCATGTGTATCCATTTATGTGTGTGTGTGTGTGTGTGCGCTAGTGTGTCTGTGTAACTGTGTGTGTTAGTGAGCGCGTCTGCAGAGGTGGTGATTAAATGGAACAAAAACAAGAGAAAAATCTCTCAATTACTTTCCACAGGCCAGAAATTGGGTATCCTGGCATTGCTGCCACAAAGATATAAATCCATATTTGGATAAACAAGTGACTACAAACATGTCAGGTAAATGCTCGAAAAAAATCAGGCTGGTGGAGCTGAGGTCTCAATTTCATTACTTAAAGGGCCAGTGTGTTAAGATTTAGGGGGATTTAGTGGCATCTAACAGTGAGGATTGCAGATCGCCACCAGCTTACACTTGAGTGGTCATTGTTCAGGAGGTTTTTACCAGGAGCTGAATTATCCACAGAGGTCTGTTTAAACTAAAAGGGTTCCGCCAATATGTCTACCCCACGAGGCAGAAAATTGGGCACCTCGGATCAACTCACCAATCCGGCTCTGTGTGTCTAAACACTTGCAGCTTGCCGGCACAACGGCCAAACATTTGCGGAAAATCTGGCAGTGTGAAAAGGGGCTACACCCACACAGGGTTTAAAGCCTGCGACTCTGCACCAGTGCAAGAATTACTTTGGCAGATGCTGCAAACATTTTAACATATAATAATAATTATGAACATAAATAGTTAAATGTTCAAACACTGTAAATGTATTTTTTAGCAAATTACTAAATCACATAAATCAACTTTACTTTTAAACCTCACATTAGGTCACGAAAATGCTACGATTCTTATTTCCAGGTGATTCAACGCTGAAGAAAATACACTGATATGTTAAATTCTATTTCTGCCAATATATACTTCTTAATCCTACACACTGAACGTTTAAAATCAAATTGTAATGATATTCCCATGGCAGGAGCCACAGATGATACTCAAGCAAATCTCAGCTGAACGTCTTCAGCAGCACGTTTGCCTCTGTAAGAGCTTGTAATGAGGGCCATCCACATATCACTGTTAAATCTTCCATGGCGCAGTTTCTATTAGAAGCCAGACAAATGATGGTAGGTAAGGAAAAGGAAAGGTCAGCCGATTCTCTGGCTCATTGGTTGTCTGATTTCCTACCTAAGTTGCCTTTGTGTCCCCTCGTCTGACTTTATGATCTTAAGTATCGTTTGCCACATGTCAGGAGCCCGCGCTGACAGCTGCTGATCATGAAGGTCATCTGCAGAAAAAACGCAAGGAAGGAACGCACGCATACACACAAAGCAGGAACACGTGTACACTGCTCCCATAGCACACTGTAATTGTTCCACCGAAGTAATATACAGCACTGCACGGTCTGCCTCTCCCCGTCTCTACTTGGCACAGTCCTTCCTACTCAGGCGTCTCAGTCTCCTGCACAGTTCAAGTTCAGTCCTCGCCTAGGGGGGCTCAGGCACTTACCTAGTAGACCAATCTTACTTTTCCTCTGCTGTTTTTCACTCCTATTTCTTCTTCATGTTCTGCTCATCGGCCAACCTTTCACTCCTTCCTCATACCGCCTCATCTTGGACTCCACCATGTTCAGCTCTGTCGCTTCTCTGCCTGCAGGAAGGAATACATGGTGGTCAAAGAAAAGGTGCTTAGAAATAAGTAGGCGCAATGCTTTTTGCCTGTTGGCAGTCTTTACAGTATCTTTTTATAGGTTTTACATTCTTTATGCTGTGGTCGTTTTGCATGATTTGAGCTCAGTACATTTTCAGTATTAACTGTAACAAGCTGGTGTAGCCCATAAAGCATTAATAGACTCTTTATAGTAAATATGTGATTAACATGACTGTCTACTGTCATGGAAGGAGTGTAAAATAAAAAATACTAAATGTATATTTAGTATTAAATATATATTTAACTTCAGTTTGCATGCAAGGCTGGAATATGTATCAGCAGTTAGCTGGTTATTATGTGTACAGTAGCTGTTGGCTCTTATGGCAGGCACTAAAATGGTGTACCATGGGCCGGACCCAGACCAGATGGTTCTGTTCAGACCAACAGCCAATTGACCTTTGTGATGATCCACACTGTAACTAACTGCACTCTCTGAAGAAATATCATCATATATTTGGAAAAATGAAACAGTGATTCCAGAGAGAAGCAGACAGAGGGGTCTACAGTCTGTGTTTGAAGGATATATCCAGGATGTCAAAGTGACTCAGCAGCAACAACAGGTTAAAAAGACAAAGATAGTTAGAAGCTAAAGCCGAACTATAGGCTACAGATCACAGTGTAAAAGTGAACCACCACATCACTGCTGATCGCCACACAAGACAATGAATATAAAGGGAAACTTTGCTGATATTGAACCAGCTGTGTGGCATCGCAGTGTGTGCAGATGAACAGTGTTTGGCTTTGCCCCCGTGCTGCTGCCAGCACCCGGACCTCCCCTGCCAGATTAGCAGGGATCTCCACGGGGAAGTCAAACAAGGTTTATCCACGCACAATGTGATGACACAGAGCTTGTTGAATATCAGCAAAGTTTCCCTGCTTCCCTTCACTGGTTCCTGTACAGCAGGGTCGGTCTTTTTCCACTGTTATAATCATTAAAAAGCAAAAGCAGCATGTGTACACATTCAGCAGGCTATATCTTCAGTAGCTAGCTAGCTAACCCTACACTTTTCAGGGTCTGATTTTGGTTTTGGAACAGGGAAGAAACATATATATTTTTCCAATCTGGAGGCAGCAAGCAGATGCATTTACAGGAGGAATATGACACCACCAGCTTCAATAGACAGCTAAGTAACTGAGTTTTATTCATACAGGTATGAAAATGTTTATCAAATAATATAAATTAAACATGATTTTTTTAAAAATGTTAGTTACTGTTATTCAGGCATAGTGCGCACATGTGAATGTTTCCTGAGAAGTTTATGTCAGGACAGAAGGTTAAGGTGGTTTCAGCCCCATTGGCAAGTGCAATAGCAGAGCAGATGCTTGCAGACGTTTTGTCTAAATAATTACAGTGTTTCTGAGTATTGGCATAAACAAAGTTTTGCACCATTTGCACATCTGTTAAAAATGTGTTGCACCAGTCTGGATGCAGCATTACATTCTGAGCATGGTTTTTATTTTAATGTTATTTTAAATAGTTTGCATTATATTAAGTCTGTTAATATGTTATTATGTCTGTACGCTGAGCCAGTAGCAGCGCTTGTCTCCCCATTAATTATAGTTCTGTTGATGGTCTGCTATTCTGACTCCCTTTCATTATATGGGACATTGTTAAAGGGACATTTCGTCTCTAATGATGTGGTCGTGCACTAAGTGCCAGCGGCCTCTGTAGTCCATTGAAATTATAACCCCATTGGTGCCATTAGTATTGACAGGGGAATTATCACTGTCTTGCAAAAAGAGCCTGTCTCACAGTGTCTGCATGTTCCTTTCTGCACTGTGAGGATTTCTGCAGTGACTCTTTGCAGACTGCCGGCTTGCATTCGGTGTCACATCAGCGTATCGACAGAAAGTTTGCTGCTTGTCTGGCACATGAATACACATGTGGCATTGCATGCTTTGTTGCAATTGGTGTGTTTGTCCAGTTGAAGCAAGCAGGTGAAACACACAGTAGCTCCAAGGCTTTCCATCAGGAGCTGCATAAAGCAGCAATTTACAGTTTATTGTGAGCCATATAAAAACACAGATTACAGAAACACCCAGTAATCAGCGGCCCTCCTCTTCATGCACTGTTTGTTCTGTTTCACACGAGCCTGCACTCTGCTCTGAAATGTGCATGAACACGAACATCCTGATGAACCTGCTCATTTATGTATGGGAAGGCAGTGACACCTTTTCACCCTGCGCTGTTTTGATCACTGTGAGAATACACCGCATTTTGTGCCACAGCACCGAGTACATCACCACCTTGAGGGATGACAGGCTGGAGTGGGCTGCCAGGCTTTCCCTATAGAAAGATGATGGTATAGCACTATCATTATCCACAGCACTTGAGTTTAGCTAAAAAGAACAGCCAGCCAGAGTGTGGCAGCAGCTCTTCAATTCTTAACCCCTCCACATTTCACCTGCCTGAGGTGGCGTGGCTGCTGTTATGCTCCTCTCCCAGTGCTGAAGCACATGTAGAGCCAGTACAATGTATACGGCATGGGTCGTCATGCTTATACATTCGCCAATTAACACCTACGGGACAATTTAGAGTCACCCATTGACCTATCCCCAATGGTTAAATGACGGAGGCAGCCTGGGAGAAAACCCACGGGGAGAACAGGGAGAGGGGCTCCAAAGCACAGAAGGGCTCCCTCCTGGGATCGTACCAGGAACCCTCTTGCTGTGAGGCGACGGCGCTAACCACCACATCACTGTGCCACCCTGGACAGTACAACAAATGAAGTTAATTTGTTGACTTAGGTTAGGGAGCAGGGCCACACCTCAACCACACCTCTAAATACCTGTGGAGTCTACTTCTACCTGGTCAACCCATCCTGCTCTGTTTGTCTCAGATTTCTCAACCCACCCTCCCTTTACCTTCCCTTCATCCATCATCCATCATCCTCTCTACCTCATACCTACCAACATTCCTTCATCCCCTCTTCCCTTCTCCCCTCATCTTTTCTTATTTAATTCAATTCAGTCACCCATTCACACACATGAGCCTACCATACAAGGTGCCACCTGCTACTCAGTTACTCATTCACACACACATACACACTGATGCAACAGCCACCAGGAGCAATTTAAGGTTCAGCATCTTGTCCAAGGATACTTCGACATGCTGACTGGAGGAGTCAGGGATCGAACTGCTGGCCTTCCAATTAGGGGACAACCCACTGTTTCTCTGAGCCACAGCCACCCCAACATGATCTTTTCCTAAATTTAACCCAGTGGTTTGTGTGTCCAAACCTAACCAAACAATAACCACAGTGGTGTTGAAAAGTAAAGAAACAAAAAGTTTCAACATAACTACAACATAATGATGTACAAATGTAACATGCCAACATTTAGTCTGGCAACTGGGTTGACATTTGCACTGTTGCATGTCAGTGGGACATGCTCACAGGTGATTTAAGCCTTCCTTTAATGCTGTACAGAGCAGATGAAAGAGAAAGCAGTCACACAACCTGCAGTACAAGCAGCTGTGGATAACAGCTCACTCACATTAAAACTTTATTTTGCATCCAGGGTGAATCAAAAGAAAGTGTCCAAGTGGTGAGTGTCATTAAACTGACGCCGGGGGCCTCTGCCCAAGCGTCAAAATATAACAAGTACGAATGAGATCAAATCTGCTCAGGGAGTCCTTGGAACAGTTTGGTCTGAAAACGCCCACAGAGACCAACTCCACCAAGGAGCTCTTCATGTGGGTAGAGGAGCTCACACTAAAATACATCAGTGCCATTCAATTTATGAGAACTATGCAATCACTATGTAAAGGTGCTCTCCCTCTGTTCTCTTTTCATTTTCTTATCTAGTGCTGAACTACAGCTGTGCAGCTACAATTTATGATGACAGTATTGTACTGTAATTGCTGTGCCACATTCAGGATATTATTATACATATGGTGCCGCAAGCTAAGACTCAAAAGGGATGGGAGAGAATAGTCAATAAAACAAGAATGATCATCGCAATAATGTGTAAAGGACATTGATAAAAAATGTCGAACAGTTTCCGACTTTGATGGATACGTCTTAAGGAACGCAACAAGCTTCTCTACAATACAAAGTTGTAGGACACTGTGGAGTTCATTAAATCAGTTGTACAACCTGTTCCTCCAACTTTATAGCATAACAGATTGTTTTATTTCAACATTGTTTCTTCCCCTGTTTGTTTTTCAATTACTGTGGAAATTAGTGTCATGACTGCTGCCGGCGGCCCCGGCTACACAATAGAACAATGGAGCCGAAAAGGAACGAGAAATGTCTCTGTGAGTCTAAAAGTGCTGTTTAATCTAATTCAGTCTTTGGCCATGACAGGCATTTATTTACAACTATGTGCCATTTAATGTCACAATCCAAATTCTGTTTGTCTCAGTTTGTAGATAAAGGCTTCAATCTGTGTCAATCATTTTATAATCCCAATGTAAGCAAACATCAAGGGCACTGCTTTGCATTTGACATTGTATTACTAATATGACCGCATCAAAAGGTCCGACAAAGCTTATAATAGGGTATTAATTAGCAGCATTATAAATAAAACAGCTATTTTTTTGTATTTCAGAATAACAGTTTCTTCACTTTTGGCTTACTTGAGGTCTAAACGGTACTTACTCCATATTAGCATTGCAATTGCCTGGATGCAAGCTTGTTTAGCTAAACCGTCGCCAACAGTGCCGGGGGGCCACATTTAATTAAGCTTGGTAATAAATTATCAAATAATTCAGCTCAGAATGTCTCCACCTCTGGGCATGAGCAGGCTTTATATTTAACATGCCTGTAACGTTATCTGTGACTAACTACAGATACTTCACACCATCCTGCACACCTGCAGTATTTTGACTAAATCCCTTTAAACATAGTACGGCTAATTCTTTTTTTCACACTCAGCTCTCTAATGACAACTGTGAGATTTCCTACGGCGTCACAAAGAGAGAGAAATGCTAATGACTTTTTGAATTTGCCCAGCATTCATCCGAATGTTTTCATGATCTCTGAATTAGAAGTTTTGAAAAATAAAAGGAAGGAAAAAGAGGTGAAGACTGCAGGGGGGCGTATTTTAAAAAAAACCCCAAATGTGTGTTGCAAATGTAGCCACCATAATTCTTTATGGTTGAGCTCTTAATTAGGCGATGGTGGTGGAGGTGGTGGTGGTGGTGGTGGGGGGGGGCTAATTATTCATTTAAGTGAACTGGCCCGAACTCACAACTAGTCTGTGAGGGAGAAATGATTTATGGGAGCCCTGAAAAGCCCTCTGCGGGATGGGCAATGGAGGCGAGTGGAGAGGAAGGGCTGCTGGACATGGTGGCAGCGGTACTGTGAGGACAACAGAAGGCGAGGACAGACACAGAGAGGGAAGCAAAAAAAAGAAGCCCTTTGGGGCTGATGGGAAATACTGCTGCCTTAACATGCACCGCAGGACTATATCCAAACGGGTCTGCTGAGCCGCAAGTAGCAATTCTGTGCCAGTGGTCAGAGAAACTAGAATAACAAAAAAGACAAAGCGCTAGTGTAAGAGATAGAAAGAGAGACAGTGGGAGGGCTGGAGAAAGGTGGGACAGAGAGAAGGAGAGAACAAGACAGGGAGGGACAGACGTGGAAAACATGCAGGACTACAAGAGAGATAAAGATAAAGGTCAAAGAGACAGAAAACAAAAAGAAAAGCATGTGTCTGTGTGACAGTGTGAGGGATGCTTTGACTGGGGGAAAAAAGTAGTAGGGAGGAGGAATGATAAAACAGGCGGGACACAGAGAGAGAGATGAAAGTCAGTGAGGACCTTGAGCTTTTTGTTCCTCCCTCTGATGGTACTCTGGCACAGCTGGGGCTGTGCTCGGCTGCCTCTGGAATCTCGCCGCCGCACCGAAATATGCCTCGGCTCCACACACGCTCTCTCCTGTTTGGAGTGGGAGGGTTGCGGAGTGAGAGAAAGAGAGATAAAATGAGTTAGTGAGTTGACAGTACTGAGCAGTCTTTTTCAAAAAATATGCGGCACAACATGCTGGCTGCTTTATTACCAGCTACAGGCTCTCACATTTACCCCATCCCTGTAGATCTCAGTAAAGATGTGTCGAAACAGACAGGGCTCTGGAGTTTCAGGCATCAGGCAGAGGCGGAGGAGAGCAGTATCCTTATTTCTGGCCAACAACAGCACTATCTACAATGCTAGTGTCCTATCAGTTTTATCAGTGGTTAGCTCTAAGAACTGGTTAAACATGCTGTTCCCAGCTATCTTCTGAATGTTTCCAGCTTAAAAACAACCTTGTAAAAAGGCTCTTAAGCATAGATGGCTACACACATAATAGCATACTGAACACTGAAGCTGAAGCTGCATGTCCTGGGTGAAAACTCAGCACCCTCATATTCAGTAGAAGATCAAGGTGGTAGGAAGCCCAAGGCCCACTCTTTGTGCGCCCTCCCTCTTACTCATCAAGCTTTACCAGAAAAAAGTAACGTAGTGCTGAGTGCCAGTAATTCCTGGTGCGTGGGTGTTTGTCACTCTGTCTCAGACTCTTTATCCAATGAAGCTCAGCGTAAAGTTCAATCAGGAAGACTTTCTTTGTGCTCATCCATTCACAATTCTCTCCTCCCCACTCCCACTGTTTCCTCTAATCAGCTGACTATGGGTGTTCACTCTTCTAGTTATCCGATCAAACTTTGCCATGATCTCTATCAGTCAATCAGGATGCTCCTGCAACATTTTAAATCTGCTCAGCTGTCATTTTAGGAAGAATCGTCGCACCCTCCTCCACCCCGTTCACCTCCAGCCATCGTATCCAGAGTCATCAGCACTTCTCCATCCTCTTCTCATCTCATCTTCACCAGGGGGTCCCTATTTGACTTCATCAAATCGTTTTTTATTCTTAAGTGCACATGTCAATAAAAATTCTTTTCACTTTAAAAATGAGTCTCTCCTGACTGAAAGTAAGATGATAAAGCATGGCCATGGTCGGCTTGGCTGGTTTCTTTGCCATGGCTGGAGCTAAATGTAGCTACAGCTAAGTAAGATTCGTAGCTTCGAAATACCCAGGCAATTTAGGGATTTATTGGTCATGGCGTGCTTTCAGCTGTATTTGTGCTCCACTTTCATTTTTCTTTCTAACATTTTGCTTGTATGCTGTTCAGTAGCACTGACATGTTGTTAGAAAACTAAATTGACCTTCTGAACCAATTGGGGCAGCTGATTTGCTAGATGCTGTGCACATCTACCCAATCAGCTGCTCAAAATATTTCTTATAGGCCAGTTTTATTCTCCAGTACATTTAGATAATTAAAAACAGTCTAGCCCTCGCACAAAGGGGGAACTCCTAGATTGCAGCCTAGGTCAGCATTTGCATTAATCTGCACCTGTCCAGGTTGATGACGCATGTAGCAGACATGGAGGATTGACATGGAGCCCTGTGAGGATTAAGGGGAAAATCTGAGATTAGATTATCATTTCATTATTTGTCTACTTATCTTACTTACTTGTTGTCTTTTCTAGAAAAAAAAAGTATGTTTGCTTTTTTACGTTACAAGAGAAAAGGCTTAGGATGGGGAAAAACCAATATGTTTGGCTGAGGTATAATAAAAAACAATAAAGAGCCAGACCCAAATCTAGAAAGATTTAGGGTCTGGCCATGAGTAATGAAAATGGCCCAACTCGAGGGGCGGCACCAAGCATGCATTTGAAAATATCACTGCACGCAATTGGATAACACTATGACCAATCAGAACAATACTTAGCACTTAGCTACCAGTGGAGCTAACTGGTAGATTAGACTCTTGTCGTACACGGTCGGCAAAACAGCAGAAACGTCCTTCTTGCAAAGGAAAAACTCGAGCGCCGTCTTCTGCTCCTCTTTTAGAGAAAAATATCAGATACACCGATGTGATTGGTGCAGCTCGGCTCCAACAGCATGGGTAATGAGCATCATTACTGATTGCCAGAGTGACTCGCTGAGCAAATTCAAATTGTGCTCTCGCGAGAACTCTGGATTTCCGGGGTAATAAAGAGCAGAACCAAACAGCTAATGTTAGCTTAATCTCTGACAGCATTTAGGATCGGCTTCCACACAGTGTGAAATGTGACACAGTGGATGTGATTTTAGCAAAACTTGTAGCCCCACAAACTAATGCAGCTAGTTAATTAGCTAAGTTCGCAGGCTGTTCTCATGCACTGTTCATACATTTTCCACCAAAATCTGTAACTATCCCACATAATCATGAGTCACTTATTTGTGTAGAACCCAAGTGTTTGGGAAGTTTGTGATCATGTAACCAGTGCGCTGACAGCAGTTCGGAAGGAAGTGTTGGACAAGTTGGAGTGGTGCATGGCATACCAAACAGACTTTTCCCCAGGAGGCCAGTTTTAGGAACCACGTGACCTCTGAGTCATTTTAAGATACATCATTATAATATTTCTGTTTCTCAACCTAACCTACGTAACTTTACATTAAGTACATAACTTTATGTGATGTATGTGACGTCATTTGTGGGACGCTAATGTGTACAATATCATATGTACCTTAAGTTTTGACACAATAACTGACAGATATAGTGCCCGAAAAACAACTCCCTAAACAGCTTACTGTTCATGTTCTGGTGACTTCCTATGGGGCGTCAGGGCCTCCTTGTCCTTTTTTCATCACATAGAAGGGAGACATCCTCCCCAGCCGCACTAAAGCGGGCCAGGACAGTGATGTGGTCCCTGTTTCCCTGGGCCTGCTTATGCAAACACTGGGTACACAGACTTGTTGTGTTCAGCTGAAACTCTGTCTCCCTCCCTCTCTTAACCCTTGCTCCTCCTGGGTGGCTGGGACAAGCCTGAAGTACTCCTCCATGGTGTCCCCTTGGGGAGAAATGCTCCTCTACATTCGATGATACCTTGGGTAAGGCAATAGTGGTGCTGCTCCCTGAAATTGATCCACCACGTCTGGCCGAGCACAGCCTGTGTTGCATCCGAGTGGAGGAGGCTGTATTGTCGATGCCCAGAGCGTTGGCTAAGACCAGAGGCTTTGTCAGAAACTGGTGACTGGCAGAATACAAACATCACTCCACCAGTGAATTTTCATCTTCAGGAGTGAAGGGTGGCCTCTAGACACAGCCAGAGGCCACCCTTCCACTGACGCGGTCACTCAGGCTGGACGTCAGGATCCCGAAATGCTTGGCAGCCTGCGGTGCAGTGAGCCTGTCTGCTTCCACTTCCTGTATGGCCTCAGGGATCTGACTCCTGGTCTTCCTCTCTCTGTCTAACCATGGTTTCAGATGTTAGGTATCTGCAAATGCATATTCTTTTTTTAAATAAGAATCAGAAATAAATTCAACATTAGGTTTAAAGGCACATCTTAAGAACGCTGGTGCACATTACCATGCATAGACACATGTAAATGTATCCGTGTAGCAAAAACAGCGTGACAATTTCAACATCCATTTCTTTTAACACCTCCTCTCTCCATGCCTACATTTTTTTGGTTTCTCTTCCCATTTCTTCTTTTGTCTCCTTTCTCTTCTTCTTTTATTTCTCTACAAAAATGTCTATGCTCGCAGCAGTGAAAATTCCCTGTCTCTGTTCCTCTGCTCCTTTTCTCTGTTCTTCTTGTCTTCTTTCTAGTCTCTCCCTTTGTCTCCTTTTGCAGTCTCCCTTCTCTCTGGCTTGTTTTCTTTCTCTGGTCTCTATCTTTTTAGCCCTAGACCACACAAGAGCAAGCCGAGTGTCAAAATTCAAATGGGGTTGTTTGTTATATATTGGAGGTTCATCTATATAAGCAATATTTCTGACCATAAGAGCTGCCACTGGCCTTCAATACATGTCTCTACATCTCGTCCTCTCTCTCTCTCTCACACACACACACCAGAATTATTTTTAATATTTATGAGATCATGGGGCATGAATATACTTGATGTGGTCCATTTTTGAACAACAGGAAAATCCATCTGAATAGCTAATGTGAAAATATTCTGGCATTACGTCTTCATTTATGTGGACTTCCGTGTTTCAGACACAGAGCCGGACTGGCGAGTTGATCGAGTGCCCTCGTAGGGTAGTCACATTGGCGGAAGCTTTACAGTTTAAAAAGACAGAGGCGGCCTTCCGCAACGGGAGTGGCCGTTGAAGACTTGTGGGAGGAGCCGTTGATGCTGCACATGCGACCCACTGGCAGTAGAGTAACAGGAAACAGCTGATAGCAGGAATTAGCCAGCAGTTAGTAGCTAGAGGGAAACACAAACCTGACAGACACTGTAAAGATGAGCAACTGGGGAGACAAGGCATTGCCCTCCTTTCCCTCGCAAATGAAGAGGCCATTTACTGTCAGATGACGGGGATGGTGAAGGACGGGCCGACTTACGAGGGAATCGCCGGAGGACTGACCAGCCGCGGCTTCCCTCCCACGTCACTGTTTATGTCACACGCTGAGCTACACGTTTTGTTACTTGCTCATGCCCCCCATTGCCCTGAAAAATTCCTGTTTATAAAGGGCTATACACACTTTTAAAGGGGACAGAGTGTCACCCAATTCGCCTTTGGAGTTCTTAGTGCTTTCTCATCAAAGTCACTTCCCTGTAAAGTAATTATACATGTCTGCACATGGAATTTGGAATTTAGATTCTCAAATATGTTTAAATTACTTACACAGCAAAGATGAGACTCTATTTTAATATCTATTTCATATTGTAGCGTTAGCCTAATGTTAGCTGAAATACACTTTTTAAGCAGCAAATACAACCACATTTTATCAGTTAATATACTAACCATTCACAACATCAGACAACATGTAAAGACAGCAAGATAATGGCATTGGCTCAAATGTTTGCTATAAAAAAATCTACATATCAGGATGTTGCCAAGAACTTTAAAAAATCTGGTCTGTGAATATGCATTTGTTTTACTTTGCTGAGCAAACTAACCTATTGTTTGCTTCCTGCTGCCACATTACCATCAAATTTGCAAAGTTAACAATGCAGCAATGACGTGATCAAGCATTTTTCTTAGGAAAAAAAAAAAGATTAAAACCCAAACATAACTCCATCTCCAGAGGATTATTCTCAGCTGGGGCAGTTAAATATAGCATTTCTTTCTAGGGGAAGGTCTGACTCCTACCTCACTTTGTCTTTCCCTCCAATGTTTCTCCTCATAACATATAAAGTATTTGATTTTCTTTGTCACCTCTAACCAAACAAGCTGCAGTCCCACACGTTTTTAGGGGAACGTTGGCCGTAGGCCCAATGAGACAGTCTTGATTAAGGTCAAAATCAAAATCAATTCCTGTTTATTTTACAGTGTAATAATTACTCTACACCACTATTTTTAAGCATCTGAATCTGAGTGTAAATGTATCCACTATATAGCCCCCTCACAAATACCACAATGGCACAAAAAAGAAGTATCCGTAGCATGACAGGCCGTGCCATACCTTGTTACAATCGCTAAGCTATCCTCCGACAGTCACCGTTCAGGAGAGAGGTTTGGCGAGCAGTCAGTTAACCAGTGTCATGTGTACGCTTACAATGTCAGACGGCCTCCTTTAAAGTATCACTAACAATTAAAACATATCTTTGCAGACCATACGTGGAAAGGACAACCCACTAAATTGAAGCAACAGTCTATTAAAAGTGTAATCAGGCACAGTGTGGTGGGACTGCAGGCCTAGTTTGACCCCATCAAGTCTTAATGAGGTCCACTGAGTCGTTAACCCGCTCATTTAAATAACATGCATCAATATTAATAGGTTATTAATGACTCCAAGCAATTATGTGTACAGTGGGCTGGACAGAGAGTGCCGGACAGAGACAGTAAAAGAAAGAGAAAGAGAGGAAGACGATCATACTTTAAATGGTGTGGTGAATTAAGAATAATGTATTTAATGTACATTTCCATAGCGATTTAATACTTCAGTAGAGTCATGTCGTGCTCACCAGTCTAATGCTTTTTCCTCTTTAAAAGAGGCTGTTATGGTTTCGCTTGTTTGCTTATAACTGAGCAGCAACCAGCCACTCTAAAAAGATTTCTGCATATGTGTGCAAAATCTCTAATGGGTAGCCTAAGCGTTCCAGTTTCCTTTTGTAGTCCAAGTAGTACTGACCAATCACGTTTGAGAGGCAGGTAAACAGTCATGTGGAGAGGTGGAAGGCATTGGCCAAAATGCAATCCCTGAACCAATCAGCTGGCATCTGATGACAATTTAGCTTCATCAGAATCAGAACCGCTGAGTAACTTTACACTTACAAGGTTTTGACATGATGAGAATTATGCAAATTATCGTCCAGGGTATGTACACAATAAACAGTATGATACAGATATATTTCTCTTTAATTTATCTGCATTCATATCCAATTACATGATTCACGAGATGAGGTGAAATGACCAGCACATGGAAGAGGAAGTCTTGGCCTAGATATGCGCTGGCTACTCCAGATCTCATGAAATTATGTCCATTGCCCCCAGAGGCTTATCATCGTCAGACGGTTAGCCACTGGGCTCCAAGATGGCAATGAGCCCATCTTGCACATGAAACCAAACTGAGACAAGTCATATGAAGGTGAGATATATGTATGCTTTTTCTGTGTTTCAGTTATTACAAGAAATGCACCCTAGTAAACTTTGCCACCTGTGATAAAGAACACAGCCAGTTGTTCTGTCTTTGCTTGGGAGCGTCTGGGTTGACAGCATAATAGCTCACGTTTAATTATCCTCCTCTCTAATTCAGGCCAAGTCCGACTGTCCTTGGGTCCCTTTGGGGCTGGGTCTTTTCATTTAAAAATGTATGAATACCAGTTTCTGGCAGGTTTACCACAGGTCTCCTTCAGAGTTTTTAAGACCTTTATTTATATGCTTTGAGCTGCTGAAATATTTTCAGTGTGAAGCATCTTTGCAGGAAGTGCTGAGTTTCATGGACATTCTCTTAATACAAGTAAAAAATGGCAAAATAGACTTAAGTGCAAATAAATGTAATTGAAAACAATATTTCTATTAAAAAGATTTGAACTCAGAATTCAAAGTAGCATGCGGGTGGGTATGACGCATCTGTTTTTTCGTACTGATGGAATTAGTACTTAATTTACTAAGCTCGGGTAGGTAACTTTTAGAAAAGAGTGAGTTTTGTCATATTTGTTAAAACTATCACTATATCATAACAGTAGCACATAAGACAGATAATCTGAAAACATAATCTTCCTCTGGCTCCTCTTAAACAGGATTTATACTTGTGCATCAGCTCTATGCAGACCCTACACCGTAGCCTATGCACATGGCTTACGCCGTTGTGAGCATTTATACTTGTGTGGTGATGTGTCAGTGTTGTGCTGCAGTTATACCTCCAAAACATTAGTCAGTGTCAGGGTTTCTGTGAAGTGCAATAACGTTTAGGTGATTCAAAACACACCCAAAACACACATTTCAAACACATGTACACAAATCGGCTTCACTATAACTTACAGCATTCACTGACAAAGCATTTGTCTTTTGCTGGACACATTTCCCCCACAAATTCAACATGCTAATGTTTATAGCACAAGACTATGGCATTTTGCATTGTAAACTGTAGCCTAGCGGCTAGCGGACTTTCCCCCTGTTCATATGTAGCCAGTGACAACAGCAACATTTAACAAAAGTAACACTGCAAAATTTGAACTCACACGGTTTACCAATAAAACAAGTGTCTTATACTAAATACATTTTCCAAAAAAATATAACATGCTAATGTTATTAGCGCATGCCTATGGCATTTTACATTGTACAAATAAGCCTAGCAAATACCGGAGATTTCCTCTGCTCTTATGAAGCCAGGATAAATCACACACAAGACTTAAAATGCTATTTTGTGGAGGCTTTATTGTCTTCAATTTATTGCTTCTTAGGTGTGTAATTATAGTAAATAAAAGCTTCCTTTCCACCAAGGTCAGACTACAGCGCAGGCTCTATGTCAATGCAAAACCTACACCATAGGAATGGTGTCGATTTGATGCAGAAGTATAAATACTGCTTTAGTGTTCCTAATGACATTTGCAAGAATACAGCGCACCTGAATGAAAACAACCAATCAGAGCCAGGAGGAGTCCCCAACACAGTGTCAGTAACAAACAAGCTGTCACACACTGCACTGACAACAACAGCGTACACAGTTAAGACAAGTTAATATCAAAGCAGCTTTTCTGATGTGGAGAAAGTTGTTGGATCTGAAAGAATTTGAAACCAAAACTGTGGCATGCTCAAGAGACTGTTTGGTTGTTGTCATTCAGGCACGGTAGATTCTTGCAAATGCCATCAGGAGCGTTAGGAGGATTCAGATGAACCTAATTTATTTCACAGGTTATTTGTTTCATGCTGATATGGTGACATTTTCAGCAAATATTTAAATTTAAAGTTATTTTTATGAAATTTACTTACTGAGCCTTTAATACAAACAGATAAACGTGGAGGAAGTGTTGCATCAAATTAAAAACATCTTATTAATCAAATAAAATATGCTTATGAAACAGGAAAACTTATGAAGCTTGTCACTAATATCTGTGTTTCATTTAAAGGTCTGGCTCTCTCTGCAGTTGAGGTAAATGGACCCAGCTTTTTCTCTATGTGTTGACTGCATTTGTGACAGGGTACCACTGGATAGATGGTGACCGCAAGGTGAGGGATCTCCACTTCGTGCAAACTCATATACTCATGACTGGGGGGCAAACAGCAGTGAGCCCATTCATATGCAGCACCTTCACAGAAATGTCTACGCTAGCAGCAGTGAAAATAGCCTGTCTCTGAGTTGTGTATTTGTGCAAGTTTGTGTCTGAGGTGAATGACAGAGTTGCTCGGTTCAGATCAGCCCAAGCCCAGAAGGTTCACAGGGGGGTGAGGCACTCCACAGAGGGAGAAAGCAGCATAAAAAATCCCAAAAGCTGAAAAGCTGGTCCTAAGCAAAGGCTTAATCCTTTTATGTGAGGCCTTTTTTCATGTTGTGAGTGACAGATGCATGTGTGAACACCTACTGTAAGCAAATGTTTATTTACAGGTTGCAAATCTGCGGCATCAAAGCTTTGAGATTTGAAAGCAGCAGCACATTGCTCAGTCCTAGAAAATAAATCTAAGTCAGACTTTTTTTCATTTGTACTTCCAGTGAAGTGTAGGAGTAACCTTTAAGAGCAGCTCTCCAGCGATCACATGATTAATCACATGCGTGCTCGGAGCAGCAACGGCCAATGAGACACAGGATTTAACCTACATTTTCTATAACGATGCAAATGCCTGCCTGCGTAATTTTAGTTTTATTCGCTAAAGTTAGAGTTTAATCTGTGAAATCTTTTATATCTCCACCACCGGCTAAAGCAGAGATAAACAGACACCCAAACTGCATTGAAGCAAAGTCTGCTGCTGGGAGAGGAGGTCAGAGAAAATGTTTATGATAACAAGAATCTAGTACCACATTGTCCAGTCCAGACAGAAAAACTGATGCATGGAAACAAATTTGCACACAAATTCAGTGCCAGTTTTATTATTGTCACTTGCAACACCAATGAGGGCACAGAATCTTCTGTCAATGTCAGGAAGGGGTACACATATTAAACAGGGGATTTGGGGGTCTGGAAAACTTTGGGCATCAAACACTTAGTTTTCTGCATTCTGGTGACTTTATATGCACCAATTTGTGCATTTTCTGCATCAGTTCATGGTGTAAATGTCTTTAATTTGTCAGAATAAAAGCCCTCTGCTACTGCTAAATAATCAGGGTGACGTGTCCCCTGCACCCCCTTGAAACTTACGCCTATGTGCACCATCACTGGGGAATGCAAAAAGCTCCACAACATAACATCATATCATCAGCATATTTGGAGACAACCAATCCGATGCCTCTCCAAAGTGTTCGAAATCTGGCACTTAGGCAGTGACTTGCGGCGTCAGACACTGACAAACAAAAGCTGTCAGCATGAAATGCGGCCAGTCGCCTTTATAGTTTAACGGTGCTCATGTATTTTCAATGCATGTAACAGGCAGAACTTGACATGGCGTCCCAGAACGTCAACAACCAACACACACAGGGTACCTTTCATATCGTATCTGGACTGGAAAGTCCATGGCCAAACGTCATTATGTGACGAGGTCGGAGTGAGAATGTGTTGGATTGACTCACTTGTTGAGCCAGCCTCAAGTGGCCACTTGAGGAGCTGCAGTTTTTGGTGCTTCTGCGTTGGCTTCATTTTTCAGCTCTGTCGGTAGGTGGAGATAATATAAGGCAAAATTTTGTACAGGAAATAAGGAGTAATGCATTTTTAATGTAATAAGCCAAAGATGGGCAGAACATGTGAGATAGCAGCTTGTGGTGAGGATGAGAGAACCAAGGCAGTCTTTGAATGCGCCATGAAAGCATAAATCAGTGCCTCCATGTGGTGTTTTTCCTCTGCTGTGTCCAGATGTTAATTGTCACAGCGAGCCACAATTACAACAATCAAAGCCGTTGTGTTGTGGAAGCCTTTTGCTGGACACATGAAAACAGTCAGTGTGTTTTCCACTTCAAAAGGAACTGTGTGGATCTTCGGCACATAAAAAAGGACATATGGTCCTTGCAGATTTAGTGTCAGTTTTCAGAATGTATGTTTCCTGCTTCACAGAGAAACAAAGCAGAGACCAACTGGTCTCTTTGCCATCATTATTTCTTCCTGTTCTCCCCCTTCTTGATTGAGTCCACATAGTGCATAGGAACAAATGACTCAGTGGCTGCGCCCGGAGCAACTGCAGGAAAATGTTTTCAAAATCCACTCATTTATCTCAGCTCACATGCCCGCTGGACATGAATTGAGAGGGTTTCATAAGGGAAGATCACAACAAGGGACAAAGAAGTGGCACCTGAAATGCCTCCGACATGTTTTCAAAGGACTGCTCACAGAAAGTATACCATACCTCGACTGTGACACAGCATTAATACGAACGTATAGACCAACAAGCCGTGCTGTGTGAGTGACTGGCTGTGTGGGGGTCCTGAGGCAATTGCCAGCTAAGTGGCAGTGATCAATATGCATATTATCAAGTCAAGTGTCCACTGTATAAATGGCATTGTTATCTTCCCAGGAAGAACAATATTCTCTGAGCAGTTATTCTGGGCACAATGACTTGCTCTTTATTGGAGGCTCATGAAAATCTAAGCTGTCATACTGTCAAAAGGAAGCCAGCTTTTACTAATATATTTCAAAACTGACTGACTGCAGTTCTGGTGCTGCAAGAGAGAGGGGAAAGAAAAAAAAAAGAGCAACTGAGAAAATTAAACCACTGCCGGTATTGACTGCCACTTAGCCAGAGAAGAAAGATAGCAAATGAAAAAAAAAGGAGACAAATTTTTATTGCTGCATTGTAAATTAGTGGGACACAAATAAATGCAATCTCAATATGAGAGAGGCAAATACCACGGGCAGAGCACGGGACCCTGATGGACCAAAGGGCCAACCAAAGCAATCACAATTATGGCTGTTTATAATCAGCATAATGCATCTGAATGCCTCCGCACACCCAGCAGGGGGCTAGCGACATCTACAGGTTGCCATTTTGATTGATAGTAACAGGATGGGCTCACAGTAACCGTGGCAACGGTTGCATATCATGCACGACGCCTGGGTCCGCCTTTGTCCTTTAATAGCAGGCTAATGAGCGGCCCCGGCATTGGAGTCAGAGATGACAGAGACAGAAGGAGCAAGCGAGTGAGTCGTGTGAAACAGAGAATCACAGGCGGACGGGACGAGGACCATTACTGCACACCGAAATCATCTCAATTCCACAACAGCGTTCAGCCTCAGAGTATCTTGGTAACAGTGGCTGTCACCCTCACTCCCTCCCACAGTTCCATTATCTTTCTCATGCTCGCAATATAAAAAATTTCAATCACAGCTGTAACAGTCTGAACCACTGGAACACAGACTTGGCCAAGCACCAGCGTGTGTGGGAGAGGGGGCAGAGAAGCAAGGCTGCTGGAAATAATATTATAGGATGGACAACTGTGCATTTAAAGCAGAGACGAGGAAAGCAAATTAATTAGAGCAAGCTGAGAGAGAGAAAAAAACTCATTTCAAATTTCTACCATAAGAGACATTATAGATTTTTATCCAAATGAAAGACCAAAAGCTGAGTAATATCCTGTTTGTAATTATCCTGTCCTCTCCTGCATTAGTTCTGTGAATAATATTATACAGTGGGCTTAAAGTAGTACAGTTTGTAATACAAAACATGAATGTTCCTCAGTCATTAAACAACATATCTTTGCACCACTACCCAAGTAATAACAAAACCAACAAATTACCTTTAATGTTAAAGTGGAAATGAGAGTGCAAGTTATTTCCAAGTCAGCGTTGTTAAAGGGATAGCTCAGATGTTTTTCAAATGCGGTAGGGGGAACTTATCCACATTCAGTGTTTTACAAAGAGTGGATGTCAGTTGGCACACCCCCAGTTTGGAGAAGCAGCAGGAGTACTGACACAGAAGCTAAGCAATCAACACATCCTCACTTTGACCTCGTCACTTATTGACGTTTGGTTTTCTTCAACAACTAACGCACGTGGTTGGGTTTCGGCAACAAAAGTATATGGTTAGCTTTAGGAAAAAAGAACAGGGTTTGGCCTTATAATCATATGGGACACAAACACTTCTCTCTCCCGGGTGAAAGTCGGTGTTTGTTGGACCCATCCGCCACCCGTCCCACCCACTCGACTCAGGCTTTTGCTGCCTTAACTTTAGTTCTTGTCCCGCCGTGTTTCCTCCTGATGCTGCCAAGTACAGCAAAAACCATAATGGCGACTGGCTGCTTATCATGCCAGTGTTAAAGGGCAGCTTTTTTGTCTGTGTCTTACACTGCAAGTCACTGCCTGGCTACTGGATTTTGACGACTTCAGAGTGAGACTGCGTTAAAGCAACAAAACGTCAACAAATGGGCAACAAAGCGTATTTTAGCCACCTGAAACAAAATGCTGCCTAAAAATATCTATAACCGTTTAAGTGGACGGTGTATTGAGAGAATTTTCACACTTTTACCTTTCTGTCAGACAGCAATTTCTGGCAACTGTCTATGGCTTCAGTTCCCCATCTAGGCTCTAGCCAAAGCCACCAAACTCCATTGCCAAAACCGGTGATTTTGGCTCACTAAACATAGTAGCTGCTGGTCTGCTGCTGCCTCGATCAGTAAATTAGTTTGTGTTAAGTATGTGACTTTGATGAATCTGAACAAACCCTTTTAAATGCCAAAGTCACACACTAAGGCACACACAAAAACAATTAGCTGATCGAGGCAGTGGGAGACAAGCAGGTCCTGTGTACAGCGATGTTAAATTACTTTTTTCTCAGTTGAGTCTGGCTTTGAAAAAAGCGGTATAACAGCTTTATTTCCCCATCAGAAATCACTGTCTGATGGTCAGGTAAAGCAGGGAAAATATTCTCAACATAGTGTGCGCTTAAAGTGATGTGTATATTTTTGTATTTTTTGGGTGGCTATAATACGATTTGTTGCTGACCCCTCCACAGCAGTGCATTGCTTAGCTTACGTGTCGGACTCTCAGCCTGCTTCTCCAAACTGTGGGCAGAGCCGTGCACCCAGTCAGACACTAGTGACGGGCAACCCGCAAAAAGCTGTGTAATGGGTATAAATTTGTATATATATCAATTCACAGGAATGTGTCATAAATCAATTCAGGGAGGAGCCAAATGCAGAGCAACAGGCAGCTTGAAGTTTTAACAAAATGCAAGCTTTAATGCAGCTGACGTGAAATGTCCAGAACATGCAGGTAACTGAAAGTCCAAATAAAAGCAGAACCAAAACTGAACTGGAAAACAACCGGCATAATATGAACTCAGGTAAAAAAAAAAAATCCAAACAGAAAACAAAACACAAGGCAGGAAACGACACCGAGAACACGCAGGATGAACTGACAAGGGAAACTCACAGGTATACACAGAACACTTATCACAACAACAAGGGTGTGAAGGGGAACACTAGGGTGGAGCAAACAAGACTAATACAAGACAGGTGTGAAGGAAAGACTCTTGGAACAGGGAAGGACTAACGAGACTGAAGGAAGACAGATGTGACAGAAAACAGGTAGGAAAACACACAAGGACAGGAAGTAAAACCAGACATGACACATGAGGAGAGAGTCTACAAAATAAAGCAGGAAACAAACTGAACACGAGTGAATAACATGAAACAAGGAACACCAACAGGAAACTCTGAAACAAAGTCCACAAGATAACAGACTACAAACAAAAACCCAGGATCATGACAGTATGGGCGCAGGTAGAAATGAAATACACAGTGCAAGATGAGAACATAAAAGATTTTTTTTATTTTTCAGAATAAAACAAATGAAAAAGATGCGCAGTATATGTGTAATATTTTGACATCTAAATCACGATTATCAAGCTGCAATTCCATTTATTTTGAAAGTCAATGACACAAGTCGCCATCCTGGCATTGAGTGCAGCCAGTGAAAGAGACTTTTCATCTGCTGGATTTGTAACTCAAGACTGAAGAGCCCCTCTTAATGTGAGTGGCTGTAGTCTGTGTGTGTTTAATCACTGGTGCAGGCTGGATTGCATGACTGTTATTAATGGGTGTGGGCAGGTGCAGCATTGAATTCGACATAATGATGGGTAACGGTTCTGGAACTGAGTTTTACTGGTATGGTCGGGTGCGCGTTTTCAAATATGGACTCATGCAAGACACTGTGAGTGTGCCAAATAACACCTACTGACGATAATACACTGACTATGGTTAAGTACCTCCAACAAACCCACCTAAAAAGACCTGAACTATCCCGTTAAGGATTCATAGTGCAACCTTTGCACACTCTACAGAAAAAAAGCCTGCAGACATACTGTATGTGTATGAGATCAGAATTTCAGCTCTAACATTCATCACAGGCCGTTATACATTACTTGCAGGCCCAGTAGATCCTATCTGCCTTTTGGCAAGTGACACACGTCAGTGGGAACCTGAGGCCATATTCACAACATATTTTTAGCTCACTGTACCTGTAAGAGTCCAACTAAATGTCACTACTGGTTTCCTCTGAAGATGTATCCTCAACTCTCTCCTCCTGGCAGCAACATTTCCTGAGAACGGGAGACTTACATTTATAAAGAAAACAATATTCAACCCAAAAACAACTATACAGCTAAATTTTTTTTGCTTACATGTATCGCAAGTTAACTGATGTTGTGCATGGATGTGGCACGGAGAGACACAGCCTGCAGGGACAGACACTGTCCCCCACCAAGTGACATCCAGCTGGGACATGATGGCTCTCACACAGCAGCCTCAGGCACTTAGGATACAGGAAGCTCGAGTGCTGCATCACCACCCAATCACATTTACAATCCATGTGTGTTGAAACTATGATGGTTATTCTATGTCTTAATGGTGCAATTATTCAAGGATGTGTTGCATCGAACACACAAACATACAAAACGTCACATCCAGATTGTGTGGTTTGATGTGGTGCAGCATCACTGTATTGACAGTGCAGTCCAATAACCTTAACTTTATAAATGTTTATATCCAGTCTTGGTTAATTAATTTGATGTTAACTTGTTAGTAGTGTGTATGTTGTGCTAAATTATGAACAGGGCATTCAAATTCTTTTAAAATCTTATGTAGATTTAGCTGGGACTTTTATTTTGAAAGGTACAGCTTAACCATTGCAGCATTTTCTGATTTTCCTTCAATTCTGGAATTGTTGTTCATGTGTTTAGTAGAGCTACATATAAGTTTATAGAGTTTCCGACTTATTATTTAGTTGTTATTAAGAAATGTGATTGTTTTATTGTGCAAACTGTAAGCTGTACGACATCAAAAACAACACAATAATTCAAGTGTTCACAAGTGACTAGGCTAAAAAAAAAGCTATACTGGACAATACAGTCTACTATATTAAACTGTTTTCCATTTCTGCGCTCTGTTGTAAAACAAGGAAAAATCCAATGCTATCAAAAAGCCAAACAAATAATTATATTGTAATGTTGCAAGCGTAGGCCCACATGTTTCTGTTCCAATGGAGATGCAGATGTGCAAAAACACTACAGCTTGTGTACGGGTGGGTGGACAGTAACTCACATCTCCTGCATAGCTGAATGAATGAAAATGATGTTCCAAGTGACTAGATGTGTTTGCGTAACAAAGTAATACAATTTGTGAATATGTTTTTATTGTATTTAAAAACAGCACAGCTCACAGTCAGTCAAGATCAAATCCTGTCTACCTGCCAAAGCCCATTTCACCCAGCACAATGTAACCCAACACTGCCTAATTGGGTGGATCCAATCTGGCAACATTTAGTACACTGAATACCACCAAATCCCTCATTCATTTCTCCACCCCCATACAATCAAGTGCATAATATGTATTTGGGAAAAAAAAAGAAAAAGAAAAATCAAACGAACAATTTAAAGAAAATAAAAAGTTAAATGAGCTTTATTTTCTAAATTAGCATTCTATACTTAGTAGCCTTTTATCTTTACAGAAAGTAAACTGAAGCGGTAAAACCTCTAAAGCTGTACTCAGTGTGTTACACCTTGTACCAAGACGTGCTTGAATATAAAGAAATTACACTACTGATGTGTTCTTTGTTACTTTTGTCAACCAAAATAGAGCATTTTTAACAAATATACTGAAGCACAACCTCTGAAACATGTCGTGTGTGTACTCAAGTATAATTGGAATACACTCACAGCGAATCAATAACCACCACATTATATAATGAGGCACTAAAGATACATTGCATGCACATGTGAATGAATTTACATTTAAAGGAAATGACCACTTTAGAATGAAAATACAGACAGTGCTGACTCATCCTCATCCCGACAAGAAGTCCAGTGTACTTTTTTATTCCACCAAACTCGTTTGGGGTATCGGAGGATAACAGCTAGCCAGATTTTTCCATACACTTGAAGTGCATGGAACCCACATCCAAAATCATTTTGAAAATGTAATAAAACGCCGCTAATGCATTTCAAAACGTCAGAACAGCTCGTCCGTTGTAATCAAAGTGCCCTGAAGCTGCGGCATGCAAAACTGACTTGAAAACACATAATTTACTTCACTTTTGTAGCATAATTTCTCACTGTGGTCAGTTAGCCTGCCCTGCAGGCGTGCTGTGTTTGCATGGCAACTTGCAAGACTCAAGACTCAAGAACAAGAACGTTTCTGAACGTTCTCGAGTCACACTCAGTATACCAAATATATATTTTCAGTATAGAAAAATACACCTTTTATTGCTTTGAAAGAATTCCTGTACACATGCATGCAGTCATACAGAGTGTGTATAAGAGAAACATCAAAAACAAAAGACAACAAAACAGTGACATAGTTGTAAGTAATAAGTAGGTGTACCTACTGTGTATCCATAAAGGCTCAGAAATTGCCTGAAACAGTCCAAGTCCATTGTTGATCACGTTCTAAGCAAGGAAATAACCATAACCAGTTACGTTTTTCTGAAAATAGAAGTATGCAATTTATCATAAACTTTATTAAAATAGGGCAGGTCACTGAGAGAAAGCTTTTACATATAAAACAATTAAAGCACACAAAACGTTCAGTATACATCAACAAATCATAAAACAACAAGAAGCACACAAAAATTCTCAGGAAGGTCAGTGGTTCAATCCCCGGCCCCTGCAGTCTACGTGTCAAGATGTCCTTGGGCAAGATACTAAACCCCAAATTGCTATGAGTGAGAATGTTAATAGCTTCTGATGAACAGGTGGCGCCTTGCATGGTAGCCTTGGCTACAAGTGCATGAATGTGTGTGTGTGAGGGGGGGAGTGGTGCCTGTAGTGTAAAGTGCTTGAGTGGCCGCAAAGACTAGAAAGGCGCCATATAAATGCAGTCCACTTATGTTATGACCCCCAAATGTCAAAGTAACAGAGCATGACTGGGATGAGACACTGTGATGTAATCACTGACTTCAAATTGTAATCCATTACACTTAATGACAGTGACATTTTTTTTTTTTTTAGATTTTTGCTTAATTTAACACATGATAAGCATCAAGGTTTGTTCCTACATAAAATCACAGTGGGTTTCACATGCTGTACATTCAACCAGAACACAGATGTAAAGGATCTGACAAAAAACTAGATGTAAAACATATAAATAAGGTGAGAGGTGGAAGAAACCCTGTATAACTAACTGTGGATTCATTATTTTCCTTTTCAACCTATAGCTTTCGCCCAGTACAGACAATCCGATGAATGCCTGGTTGATGTCAAAGGAAGCTGAACACTTGAGGCAGCACACATCCTCCTACAGCACTGAAGGATGGACTAATATCCACTGATTTATTTTCCTCCATGTAGGTCCTCTGACTCTCCATCTAGTGAATTAATGATGAACCTAAAAGCATCAAAAGCAAGTCATCAACGAGTGATCAAAAGAGGACACGGAACATTTAGGCCTAAAAACACCCCCGTGAAGTCAAAATGTGTGTATAATGGCCCACGTTTGAGGGCGAAGGTTCACACAGAATAAGAAATCAACATGTTTTTCTTTTATTTCATTCTGTTGAAATACAAATGCAGCGGCTGTGGCTCAGGAGGTCCAGCGGTCGTCCACTAATCAGAAGGTCAGTGGTTTGATCCCTGGCTCCTGCAACATACAGAGGAGCAACATGGCTGTGCTCCTGATGAGTCGGTGGCACCTTGTATGGTAGCCGCTGCCAATAGTGTATGAACGTGTGTGTAACACCGAGTTCACACTGGGCGCAAACGTGCACTGATTTTTCACAGAGCGCTGCCCACGTCCATTCGGCGACCATGCAAACCAATTTGGCTTTTAACACTGGACACTAGTTTCTCTGGCAAGAAAACACATTAATAATCTGGGCATCCTCTCAGCTCACTCAGTAATTTTCCCTTCAGCCCACCCTGCCACCACACCTACCTGCCAGCCTATCACCTGCCCACACATTTCCTGCTCCTGCCTCTCTGCCACACCCACCTCATCAGGCCAACTGCTCTCACCTGTGTATCACTACCTCCTGCAACTATAAAGACTGCTGCTTTACAGACTCTCCTTGCCAGGTTGTTCTTCGCCCACATGCGAGACTCTCCAGCGCTCTTTGCCTGCCTGATCTCCCGTTGCTAACCCTGCCTGCCTCGTCTGTTTCCGGGTAAACTCTCGCTGCTCTTCTGGTTCCAGACCCCTAGTCTTCTTGGCCACGCCAACAGTAAGCCCCTATCTGTCACCTGGTTCTCGATCCCGCTTCTGGGTTCGGCCCGTTTTGTTCCCCAGCCCTCGATCCATCAATTATTTATTTGTCACAAAGGGACTACACAAGGTGCAGCTCCAGTGAAATGAGATCAGCCCCTTTACCTTGTACTCTGTAACTTAGTCCTTTTTTTGTGTCTTGCGTCTGGTTGTGGAACGATTTAATAGCAAATCCCGACCCAAACAAGACGGCTGTACAGTTTGCTCCACCAGTAAGCAAGCAGCAACTTTGCTCTGCAGCCGTCTCTACGCGGCGTGCAGCAGTGATCCACAGCAGGACCAGGACAGCACCCCTTATTTCCATAGTCACACCAGTCCTTATTCACTATAAAGCACATGCCTCCTCCCCTTTTCTCACCAGAATCTTCTGCTATGCCGATTCAGCATATATTAAAAGAGCCTCCTGGCTGAATGGTGCTGTCCAGGATTTTGCCAAGTTTCAGTGAATCAAAGGATATTACAGTCCCTGATATCCTGTTGGAAACTGATGCAGCATGGAGGTCATCCAGCCACCACCATCTGAAGCCAACCACATAAAGCACCACCTATTAGCGAAGGTGATGGAGAGGAGACTGGAGACATCCGTGCTGACGTCATGAAGGAAAAGAGCAGAGATGCAGAATTGCTTGTGTGACATTTGACACATCAGGGCGCTTCCACATCCACACACATGGTGTTAGTCCGAAAAAGCAATATAGAAAAGCAGTCCATTCATCAAACGCTGTTCTGTTTGATGTTGGAATCATCCGCAGGTCAGATGTATAGATAAAAATACCTTCACATTTACTTTAATGTCGGTCCAAAGCGGGTAGATAAAACACTGCACCAATAGGCACACGTGCTTTGAAATGAAAAACTCACATGAACCCTAGAACTCACTATATGCAGTATCAGTGATATTAGTTACTGATTGCACTAAGCTCCCTTCTACTGCAATATTTTTACATAAATTACTTCATAAAATATGTCTCATTGGTTCACAAAATGTGTATGCACAGTACATACCAAGACTTTAACAATAGCATTTTAAACATTACTTAAAAGGTAATGCAGGCACGTTTTTAAAGTTTTGCTATAAGCAATAAATCTCAATTAATTTCTCCTGCCAACTGATTTTGTCTGTGTATCCATGGCCTTGTAGCCAAATGGTTATGTGTCACCAAACTCCTTCCAAAAGTACTTCACACATAAAAGCCACAGGACCGTGAAATGGTTGTCTTGCATCAATTTGATTTTAAAGAGAAACTCCCCATTGACAGGCTCTCTGTACAGATACATGTCATACATGCTTGTTTACCCTGTGCTGCACATTTGTCACACTTTGTTTTCTTTTTTTTGTTTGTTTGTTTGTTTGTGGGGCATGGCCAGTGCAGCAAAAAACTGTAAAACTGTGTTTTACTGAATTGAATTTGAGACTATTTATTCATAACTTTCACCACACTGTAGCCCCACCTCTCAATCCTATTTATATGGGTCATTTTATGTTATCTTGTGTTCAGAGATGCAACAATTAATCAATTAGTTGTCATTATTCAATTAATTGCCACTTATTTTGATAATCTATTAATTGGTTTAAGTATTTTTTTTTTTAGGAAAAGAGTCAGAATTTTCTATTTCCATACACTTAAATGTAAATATTTTCTGGTTTCTTTACTTTTATATAGCATTTAATTAAATATCTTTGAGTTGTGGACAAAACAAGACACATGAGAACATCATCTTCGGCTATGGGAAACACGAGTCAACATTTTTCACAATTTTCTGACATTTTAAGAAAACAAACCATTAATTGATTAACCAAGAAAATCAAGAGATTAATCGACAATTAAATGAATCGTTAGTTTTCATAACATCTTGTCTTACTATTTTATGTCAACACTTTAAATTGTCTTCTTGTTGAATGGTGAAATTTCATATAAACTTTCCTTGACTGCTCCTTGTTCAACCAACCAGCAGAAGTTGTGAGCACTGTGAAAAGGACATGAGCCCTCACTGACTTTATATCTACAAACACTGCAGATGCGGGTCAGCATTTTACTCTTCTATTATTTACATTTTATGCTCCCTTGTTTGCCATTTGATTTCACATTTCTTGCATTTTGCATTTTTCCTTTTTGTACTATTTTCTTCCTTTTTTCCTTGTATGCTACGTGTGTTGCACAGTAGATAACTTTATTTTTCCCACATTGTTTTTTTCTACTTTAGAGTGTCAGTTTCTTCACACATCTTTCAGTGGAGGTGTTCTGACCAACCAGTAGGATTCAGGGACATGATCCCTCAGTGGCTTCCCACCCACAGAAACAGCAGAGCAGGGTGAGAATGTTTCCCCTCTATTTAGAGCATAAAGCGTATGCCTGTTTGCTTCGTGTTTTTAGACTAATTTGTGTTTCACCCTTTTTGAAAATTGGGACAAATCATGTCCTACCAAAAAAGTCCTTAAAATTCTAACTTTTCAACACACTACTTATATGATTAATAACATAATTTAATCTGCTTTAATTTTTTTTAAACTTCTAAACTTGCCCTGTGCCAGAAAACACCCTTATCTCAGACAAGAGTATATAACTACAAACAATTAAAATATATGTCAAAACTGCTAAAAATCTAAAACTAAACGTACCTACGGATAACATCACCATAAAAATGTACGGTTACAATCATGTCAGTTTTAAAATATAAGTTTTTATCAAAACAATAGCCCTTTAAAGATTTTAGTGTCCAAAATTTTTGTCAATTCTCAACTCTCAACTGTCAGATTTCTATAAAAAACATAGTTTAATCAGGCATAAAAAGAGGTGGCTATATCCCAAGGACTCCTGCCTCACTTCCTGGTTCCCAAAAAGGTGGGAATGCTGCTCAAGTACCAGTAAGGTTTCTATTTTTTGATAAAGTCATTGAATAATATTGCTATCGGGTGTGTGCCAACCATAACATGTCAACTCAATATCTCTTCTAAATCCAAACTAAATAAGGATTATGGTTCAAAAATCAGTAGTTTGATTAGCATTAAAATAACTCTTAGCAACTCTGGAATAATAGAAAAGGCTACTCACTATGACTGCTGTGAAATTAATAAATATATAGCTTTTTGTCAACCTTTTTGACGGATCATACCTCTGACATTCATCGTGTATGCTATTCAAAGACAAATTAAACCCCTGGGAGGTTGGCCCATTTCAAGATTTAAATGTCAAGACTTTGATCTTTTAGAATATATTTCCCCAGCCTAATTGAAAAGTAAAAATTAATATCTTCCAAAATTAGGGTTTGTTCCAGTTCTCAAGCATGAATCATATGTTTTCTCTCTTTTTCTCTTCCTGTTTTCCCATTCCCTAACACAGCTAAATACTGCAGATGTAGGTTTACTGCTCGGTACACTGTACATTTTACGCCTGCTTGCTGCACATTTGTATAATCTTTCCCTTCTATGTTTCTCTTTGTGTAGAATGTCCATTTGCTTGTGCAACTTCTCCATGCAGTTGCCCCAACCAACCACCATATGTTGTGCAGAAGAAGAAGATGACAAATGATACCTCACTGGCTTCCCACCCACAAACATTGCCAGATGTATTATTTGGGACACAGCACAAATTTAGAGACCTATTGCAAGGAATTCAATCATATCTGTGTAAAATAATGGGCATAGCTACTGTGACGTCACATTTGTGGACTGCCATTTCCAAGCCTCTAGTTCGGCAATTTGGCTGTTGCCATCTTGGTTGTTTGGAGCCAAAGTAGCCATGTTTGGATGAGAGGGTGGAGCTGTTTGAGGAGCGAGGGATGGATCTGACTGAGAACCCGAGGACACTATCCACAGATACTGACAGATGGAGAACTTCAGTCCCTAATAAAATGCAAATGGGTGAGTTAAATAAAAATTCAGCACTGTATAGTTGTTGAATAGGGAAACTAGCTATAGAGACCACAACCATTTTTTATACCAGGCTGTAAACATGTTTGTCACAGGTATGGTGAGAACCCAACTGCAGCACCACAGACAGACAGGACAGTTTGTACCAACCTTAAATATTGTGCTTGTTGAACACAGAATGAGCAGGCAGGTGAAAACAACAGTTAGTCAATATCTTGGCTCGGAGCCTTCCAAGACAACGGTTCAGTGTAAAGAGCTCAGCATAGCATGTCGAAGCAGAGAGCAGGTGAGTCACCAGTGTGCGCTGGATGCACACAAACAGCAAACAGTTCAATAGTGTGAAAAGGTACTGTGAGGGAGCCAACAGGACGCAATGTCAAATGAGGGTAAGGTACCATGTGAACACACAAAGAAAGCCAACACACCTCTGAGGAGCCAACTTAAGCCGGCAAACCTAAGCCGGCAAAGAGTCAAGGAACCAGCGATGGCGATGAAAAGATGCACACACAAAGGCAGAATATGCGGTCACGTGGCGAGGTAATCCACAGTACAGGACATCACAGGCAGCAGGCAGGCAAGGTCGGCAACGAGAAAGCAATCTGGGAACACTTGCTGGAAAGTCTTGCATGGGATGGCTAAGAACAATCTGGCAAACAGGAGTGTTGTGGTGGCAACAGGGATGTCTGCTCAGCAGCTCTGACTGACGACGCCATCTCAGACGGATGACAGATAATTTACCACTGGACTGAAAATAAGTCGCTATTGAAAATCAGGCCAAGCACTGCGCACTGCAGCAATATACTGCAATACTGAATGAGTCAGATAACCTGAACCACAGTTTACTGTGTTGATCTGCTACTTCGGGCATTCTTAAATTGCACAAAAGAACTTTTCCATCTCTTACCACTCATTCTTACCTAGAGTATAATCCACTGCGCTCAAAGAGGATCAAGTGAAATTGAGTTTGTGTCCTTTGCATCCTTTCTGCGATACGGTCTCAATGACAGCAAACATGCTGAAGGGCAGCACTGGTTTGTATGTCTGTGCGGAGATGAGCATGCGTGTGTGGAACAGAAGGACAATAGGGCATCATGCTCCATTTCTGATGTCTTTCCGTTTTCATTATTTCTTCAGAGGTTGTCAAAATAAGGCTCCACACCAATCCTACTGCACATGGCAACCTGTCGATGGGTTCATGCTGCAACACAGAGAACTCATACAAGGCTTTCCCTCCACACAGCCTGTCAGTCTGTCTTAAGTCTCTCTGCCTGTCTCTATCACATGCTCTCTCTGTCACCCCTCTGTTTTCTGATCCTTATAGGCTGTATTATCTCAGCATTTGTCTCTACGTCGCCAAACGTATTGTGGTAACAAATCTCCCAGCCTAATCTCACATGGGTTTATGTCAGGGATGCTGCTGCTCGTGTTTTCCAATCTCAGCTCTGAACATTCGCATGATTAAATTACTGAGGCAAATCGGATATGGGCCCGGCTCTCATTTCAACTTCCTTGCAGATAGAGGGCCTATATGTGGAAGTGTGGAAGTCCACCCAACCCTGAAGAACAGCATTACCAGACAAAATCAGGCAGAGTAAAATAACAACTGACAAACAGAACAATGATTTTGGCAGAAGTGGATGTGGTGGCATTGATGCAATCTGCTGCAAGTCTGGCAACAGGGCAAGCAAAAGCCACGAGCAAAGCCGGGCAAAGCTGCATGGGCTACATCAAGCTGGGGATGTGAAATGATAGCGGAGAGGGGCTATGATCTGCTGCGGCCTCAGACATGACATTATGGGGATAAATTTACTTTGCTGAACGAAAAACTATTCTTCTATCGTACCAGACCTTTTTCATTTTATGTTACAGTGCGCAGGCGGCACAAAAGAGCGACATAACGTCTAGTTAATGAACATCACTTTGCAGTTGCAGCTTTTAGCCAGACTCTTCCTCCCTCTCTGCAAAGTAAAGCAAAACCCTAAGTTATACTCTTTTAATACCAGTGAGAAACTTCGATGACCCACGTTAAGCTTTTAGGAGCAGTGGGCAGCCTCAGGAAGAACCTGTGGAATAACTCAAGGGTAATGGTAGAAGTATTTCTACACCTGATTAAGCAAGTCTTTTCATTATCGATGAATATGTTCTGTAACTTTGAAGTCGCACTAATCAATATCTTCATATAAACAATGGGTCATGTGTTCATGTGTGATGTGAAAGGGGTCATTCAAACAGAGCATGCCAACTCTGCAAGGAGGGCTCCCACACCCAGGATCCAACTAGGAACCCTCTTGCTGTGAGGCGACAGTGCTAACTACGACACCACCGTGCTGCCCTCATAACCAGTACAATAAATGCTAATGTTGCTCCTCACTGGCGTAGTCACCATGAATTTCTACCTAAATCAGAATTGTTGATGATTCATTTTCCTTTGGTCAAGTTTCTGATTAAACCAAGTGTTTCAAAAGTACAAGATCTGCAGTGAGAGGAAACTTGAGGGACCTTCACATATAAAGGATGATTTGGACCTGACTGGACCAACGAGCCCTCACTTAAGAAAGATGAGTCCTCTATGGAAAATAATTGCCGTTTAAGTAAGGTATGTAAAAAGGCTGCACAACTGAGAGCAGACACCTGAGTCTACAACAGGGCCAATAGAATGAGTCATGCTCTTGAAGGCTGTCTATATATATACTATAGCATACATAGGGAATGTGTGTGCGTGTGGCAGTATGTGGAGCACTTACCTTGGGTAAAGGCCCTTTCTACACAGTTCTTAGGTCTTAGAAATCAGGCATCTCGATAATCTTCAAAACTAGCTAATCCTGGATCTGCGGGGGTTGTGAGAGATGTTAAAAGCTGCTACTGACACACGTAACCTTTTCCTTTTCACATATCTCCTATGTATTCTGCTGAGCCTCTGTGAGGGTTATAATTCTTTTTGGAGAGGTAGCTTTGAACTTAGGTGACCAAATCCAAATGCTACAAATGCTTGGCTTCACATTGATTTTTTTTTCTTCTTCTTTTTCAGGACATTGCAGTACTGAAAAAGATGCAGTACTCATGCTGAGAGGTTATATGAACTCTAGTCCATGTTTCAAGTCTGAAATAAATAAATAAATATACCATATTTAGAGTATCCATTGTCGCCCTTGTTGAAGCTGTACAAATCTACTGTCCTCTATTGCTGTGTTGGTGGCAGTGTCAACAGCAGTGACCCCACGATGGTTTACAGTGAAGCCGTCACATTCAGGTCCACATCCAAAAGCATTTGGCTGCCAAGCTTATAAAGCAACTTAACAGCAAAATCTTCTTTTGGCCAACCTGCAGTGGTGCAGTGATGTAGAAGTTTCTACTTTTCATTTTGCAAACAATCTGCACTCCTGGATAGTACACCTTTGAACTTTCAACCAGGCAGTGAAACGTTTCTTTACAGCCTGGCGTTCAGTCACCTTTAAATGTTTGGACAACAGAGGAGACAGTAGTCCAAGCTGAGACAAGTCGCCCCCAGATAGGAAGTAATCACGGCTCAGATCAGACAGGCTGTTGTCAAGCCAACATTTAAAGCCAGATTATTTGAACACTTTTTGTTTGTTTGTGTGTTTTAAGTATAAGGCCCATTCCCAATACCACTACCCCTAGCCCTTGGCCCTACCCCTAGCCCTCAAAATGAAGCAACGAGGGGTTGAAATCTTTCCCTAGGAATTGGGACACCACTCACTACGTCACCGCGTCGGTTACGTTCACGCATATGTAACTATTTTAAACAGGAAGCTGCGAGCTTCGTTGCTATGCTTCGTTTGATGAACAACAGATGACAGGGGACTTCTGCGAGCTAGCTAACCAGCTAACATTACGAGGCAGCATAGTTATACTAGCTGACGTGTGGCAACACATTTTGACAAATAAACACCTGCCTCCATTAGACGCCGGTCTGGTTACTGAGCAGTTCATTTTTTTATAGAAGTTCTTCAGATGTATAAAACCAGTTTGTTGGCTACCTCAAATTATGTGTCCATTCCTCGATTATAAGTTATTCATACTCCTTTGGTCCATAAGGGTTCTCAGATCAAAAGAATCAAAAGGGTTTTTCATGAAAGTTATTCTAGGTTGTGAGCATTGTTTTAACAACTGGTGTTGTGTCAGTATGCCAGGTGTTGTAATCCTCAAGTGCCGTAATTCTCTGTGATGCGCTGTCTGTCAGAGTTAAATCAAATGAATGATTCATAATTGATATATTATCTGAAGCTTAATTTTCAAACGAGTAATATTCACACTGGTTTAAATGAACAGTTTCATTTTATTTCTTCATCTTTGCTGTGCAGCAGTTTTGTGTGAAATGAATTAAAAGCCTTGGCTGTTGATTTCAGGGATTTAAGCAAATATTAGCTCAGGCCATTATTTGACGTTTATGGTATGTCAGTGAATACCCCACTTGTGAATTTCAAAGCTTTTACATGTTTTAAAAAGGCAGTTACTAACAAGTGGCTCAGTTAAACTACAGAATGTCATCACACCAAACACAGATTTACAGCCTCATTGTGGTGGGGACGTTGAAGTCGTGACCTTGGTATTTTGCTCATAACCTAAGCTTTTTTTTTTTTTTTTTTTTTTTAGCTTTTTACATCTGGCAATTGCATTCAGGCTTCAAAAATCATTAAAGTGGTGTTCATTTGTGAAGATTATCCTGCTGAACAAAACCTGTAAGTACCATAAATCTTTGTTTGCCACAGAGCTTATTTTCTGCAATAATCCAAAATCCAATGGTAAAACCAAGAGAAGCAGGGGGATACTAACCTTTGGATCACCCTGCCAAAAACAAAGGCATCCCTTCAGCACTCTATGGAAAGCTTAGGTCACTAGTTTCATATGATACCAGTATTTTCACTCTTGTTTTAAAACTGAGCCTGCTACAAAGGGTTTAATTCACTAGTCTGCCCATACCACATATGTGTTCTGCACATCTGACCCCCACTGTAGTAATGAAAAGTAGTGCCGTCAAGTTTGGGGGGGGTTGAGGAGCATCAGCTGAAATGTGTTTTAATGATAGGAATAAATGTACTTATCATGTAAATACATATAACTTGTATCGTCCATGATACAAGTCAGTGGGTAAATTGTTGTACTTGATCCCATTTAAAGGTCAACCACTTACCTTTAAATGGTTCCCCACTGGGCCTTGGGCTGGGATCATCTGTACCCTCTGACCCTCCCTGATGGAGAGCCTGATTATGAAAAAGACTGTAAAGCTAAACCAATTTGTAAAAAATCAGAATGTGGCCTAGTCTTGATAACCAACTCTTTATGTGATTTTCAATAAAGAAAACTGAGAAAAAAGAAATAGAAACCATGAGTTTAGTGGCGTTAGGGAGGGATGTAAATGGAACTGTTTAAAATGAGAGAGGTGAGGCAGGGTAATGTGTTTGGGACCTCACCACTCTGTGATTGTTCCCTTTCTTCATCATCGTGCCTCGTGTTGAAACAGAGGTAAATAGATGAAATTGCGATTCCGACAGCAGTGGTGGCCCAATCAATTGCTTTTCAGATGCTTGCATTACTGCCCAGGCATTTTAAACACTTGTCTGTGCTTTCGTGCTTTTTTTTCTTTTTTCCAATGCGACATGCTTCATGCTTCTTTCAAATGATGCATCGACGGTGTCAAGGCAGCCATATGCTGACCAATTGAGAGGCAAACCACAGACGTATACTGCCACACTTAAATTCAAATGCACCAGAGATTTTAGAGTTTTATTGAGAGGAGAACAAACAGTGATAATGGACAGCTCATTAGGTAAACACAGACCGAGAATCAAGCTGTTAACCATCATTACCAACATTTACTTGGTGTCATTAGCTCAGAAACATCAAATTATGCATATGACCTTGCAGTAATGTCACAACTTTGTCCTTGTGCTTGATGCACCAAATCAACATCAGAGGCTTGATATAATAAAGTCACTCAAATAAAGACAGATCCAAGTTATAATGGGGCTAAACTTGTGAAGATGCAGATAAAAGACCTTTTTGAGGTTAACATACAAGTCCACAAAGTATATCTTAACCTTTCTCAGCTCTGTCTCTTATAAAGAAGCTTACAAAATTGATTTTGGTGTGTGTGTGTGTGTGTGTGTGTGTGTGTGTGTGTGTGTGTGTGTGTGTGTGTGTGTGTGTGTGTGTGTGTGTGTGTGTTAAGCACACACTGTGCCCATATGTTTTTGTATGAGTCATTTAGGTAAGTATGCTGATCGCCTCCAGGCTCAAAGTTTAATCACTACTTTAGATTGGAAGTCAGAGCTGCAACTATTTTGTTCATGTTTGTTTGTACATTTCTATTCATCTTCTGTGTGTCAATGCCATTTGTGCGAGCTCATGTAAAACTATGAGGCCCTGGCCTGCTGTGCATGTCACAGCATGAACACAAGAGTCTGATGAGAAACTGTGTATCAGAACTGTCCCTGATCTGATCCTTTCATCAGGCCGGGAGGAAACAAACTATTTTTAGGGGCATTCTGTTTTGTTTATGAAAACTGGTTCTATGAAAGATATAGATTCGACACAGCAAGAGGTCACAGTTGTCTTCTTCTGAGGGAGAAAGTTTGATCATCGTTCAATTTCTTACAGACAACAAGAAGGCAGGAAGCTCTGAGGAAGGACTGAGCTGGTATAAAAATGCAGCACACGGTACAAGGTAATATTTTTTTAAAGAGGGATTACAATTAGACCTGGGCTTTAATACCAAAACACTCCGGCCTTGTCACATATCGACGTTTGGTCATGGACTTTCTGAGTCTAGGCATGATGTGCAACGTTCCCTGGGTGCGTTGGTTGTTGTCACTGGGGACGCTGTGTCAAGCTCTACCTATTACATGTTTTATCTTCTTTCGAAATACACTTTAGTTTTAACAAGAAATTTATCATTTACATACAGTCTCTTTCAAAACATCGGACAACACCTTCAATTGACATTTTTTTCCTTCCTTGGGTTAAGGAGGACATGAATTTTTCTGGATCCACCTAGGACTTTCGCCACCTTACCTTTCGTTCTTGTCACATCATCTTCCCCCTGAGGCCACTGGGCAATCAGGCGCATATCATGCCAACGTTAAAGGAAGGCTTTGTTTGACAGCTGCAAGTCACTGCCCAAGCACTGGATTTCGACGACTTCGGAGTGAGATCGGGTTGTTGATATTGTGTTTATTATTAACTTTTGAGGGATGTTGAGGTACTTTGATTATCAGAAATGTTTCCAACAATTTTTCAAACCCAGATAAATATGAAATATTAATAACAGTAACGGGCCGTGTCATTAGGTCGCAATGGCGGCGTAACTCCAGTTACCATAGACATTAAATGAAGGAGAAGAAGAAGAAGCAGACCGGCTGAGACGTCAGAGAATGAACGTTACTGTTGCTAGGCTAAGCTAACTCGTCACTACTGATAGTTGGATCAGAGTTTGACGATCCGGTGTAGGTACCAGATCGGCTTGGGCTGCTACACCGGCCGACGGACCCCATTTGCATAAAGTGAAACATAAAGTGAATATAACTTCAGTAATATATCTCGTCCATGAGCATTTCTCTGCTGCTGAAGCTCGCTCTGCCAAAAAACTGCCACGGTCGGTTTCAGATACACGGAGTGAGGAACGTTAGATCCGTATCTGTTATATAACTACAACTCCCATGATCCCACGCTACTTTGTGACGTCATCCAACTCCGTCTTCTGTTACTGTTTTGGTTTGAGACCCCTGGCGGCAGAAGATTACATATTGCACGTTTAATGAACAATGAACCATGTGGGGCTAGACTGCGATATCATGGAGGTTAGTTAAAGCTATGTGAGGGGAAAAAGGCATTGTCACAAAATATGTATGCAAAGTATGAACAAACCACCACTGCACACCAACCAAATCGTAATGTTTCTACAACACTCAGTTCACCTACTCGCAGCAAACTAAGGTGACTCAAAATGCAAAGCAAAACACATGCAAAATGGCTGCTCTGCTCTCAGTCGCCCCTTTAACACAGCAGGGAAAACCCCACAGGACGAGTAAAACAGAAAATGGTTTCTTCCAGTTAATTAGTTAAAGCACGCTCAAATCTAATAAGTCTGGGGAAAACAGTGGTGGGCTCCTCTAAAGTTCCTTTGTTTGAAAACTAAAGGAAACAAAAGCACATTCATAAACAAAAGAGAACTTTACGAGAAACATTTTACAAAACATAAATATAAAAAGTAATCAAGCAAATAATACACCTTGGCTGACTTTAACACAGTCTTCTCACCCAGTTGGAGACATGCAGGTGACTGGAATCTGTATTCATAAAGGATCGTGCTAACATTATATTAAATATTATAGGTACTACAGTAGAAACACATTTAAAAATCATTTCTGTCTGCAAACCTTGTTTACTGGCTGATGTGCTTGGGCAGTCACTCCAAGGTTTAGTCCCTCACTAAGCATGCAGAATCTACAATGCTCCTCTTACAATCATTAATTTAGACACATTTTTGCAAAACGGGAGCCTATGACATCAAAGATGAAACTGAGGCCGGCCTCAGCTGCTCTCTGTCAGTGTGGCGAGAAGAAAGGCCCGGGTGAGCTTCCTTTCCCTTTTTATAGATGCTACCCCATGCCATGGTCCTGCTAGACTGACAGACAGTAACAGACAGTGCTAGACTGTCTGTTACCCCCTATCCACATGCAGGTATCTGTTTATAGAGATTACCTAAAATGACCGGTGCATGGAATAGGAAGTCGTGGCCTGGATATCTGCTTGCTACACTGGACCTGCCCAAAATATTGGAAGCCAATGGATAACATCAGGGGACAGTCACACAGGAGAAAAGTAACACTGGGGAATATTCACCTCCTGTTAACTTCCATTTAATGAAGCTCAGTGTAAGTTCAATCAGGAAGACTTTCTTTGTGCTCATCCATTCACAAATCCCCCCCTCCCCCTCCCACTGCTTCCTCTAATCAGCTGACTACGGGTGTTCACTCTTCTAGTTATCCGATTAAACTTTGCCACGATCTGTATCAGCCAATCAGGATGCGACTGCAAAATTTTTACTGTAAATCTATTCTCTCCTCTGCTGCTGTCAGCTGTCATTTTAGGCAGACCTTTCACACCCTCCTCCACCCCGTTCACCTCCAGCCGTCGTATCCAGAGTCCAGGACGAGCTCAACAAAGGCTCATTCCTCTGCTCATCCAGATCATCAGCACTCCATCCTCTCCTCATCTTTTTCTTAACTCGTCTTCACCACCTCTACCACCACCAGCGTCTAGACCCCAGGGGGGTTCCCTACTCGACTACGGATTCATCACCCTCCTTAAATCATAGCACCTCTATGGGGTCTATTCGCCAAAGACTTTTCACATTTTTCATTCCTATGTTCACATGCTAATAAATATTCTTTTTACTATTAAAATAGCAAAATGAATATTTATGGCCATGAAAAATACAAACTGAACCATATGAGAGATGCTGTCTGGCTGGCAGTCAGTCGGCAAACAGACACAGGACATAAGAAAATGGAAAATACCAATAACATCCTATTTCATGGTATTTATTAGCAAGCTAGCTCTCTGCGTGCGTCATACCTAGTGCAACTAGCAACTAGCAACTAAAAATGGAGACAAAAAAGGAGAGTGAATAGTGAACACACATTCACCAGAGGCCTAGGTACCATGTGGCAAGATTTGAAGTTAACGACGTAACTTTTAGTACTGCAAAACTTAGTACGGCAAAACAAAACTTCCAGTACCATAAAGCTGACTCTCTTTACTGGGATAAATCCCTGTGGTAACTATGCTGAACAGCTAACCTGCTCTAGAGCAAGTTATGTCAACACCCCGACCTCTGACCAATCAGATCACTGAAGAAAAAGTATCCATGGACAAAAGTCTGCAGTCTCAAGCAAAAAAAATGTTGTTAAAGGTTAGTAGTAACAGTAGGTCATTGTTCCAGGGCTCTGTTTGTACTGGTTTTAAAACAGAGTTTCGAACAAACACACATTGTTTACACACTGAACACATGATTTTAGCAAGATTTTAAATTATGGAAAGTTTATTTTAGTCTGCAGTGATCGTGTTGCTGTTTAACACTTTCCATCACTGCAGCTCAAAATGACATGAGACATCTGTGTGATGAGAATTAGGATAAAACAGATAATATTTTATTAGAGAAATAATCCACACACTGTTAATTGATTCCCATTATTATAAAAGCCACATTTCGGTCAGACAGACCTCATCAGTCATTAAGTAAAGTACTTTTCCACCCTTCATTTTGGTAGCACAAACAGCCTGACATTACTTTATTGTGTTTCGTGTGACATATTCAGAATTGTTTCGTCATCTTCCAACTAAAAAGCGAAAAAAAAACAACCTCTATACTAATGTCACATGTAGCCTAATGATACCTACGAGAAATTTAATTCTTGGACGATGGTGAATTTTGGATAGTATTTTCAATATTTCTACATTTTCTGTTTAAGATTACATCGTCCTGCTTCATTGACATTTTGGTGTCTCGTAGTTCCAGGCACTTTTGGTACTGTTTTATCTCGGCATATGAAGTAGCCTAGTATTTCAGTCATGGTTCTGATGATGTCACTGGTAATTAACAACCCTGTCTCTTGCATGAATGCAGGAGATAGTGGATGGGGAAACCCAGAGTTGTCTGAACTAGGTGATAACCAGCTTTCTAGGACCCCTTATCCAGATGGTCAATACTAGGGTCAGTCAAACCAGATAACGAAAAGATATCCTGGGTAAGTTGGACTGGCTTCATAGTGCAGGCCACAGGTGACCAGAAACTAGACTCCAAATAAATGCAAACTTTGCTCCCAGTGTGCTTAACCTTTGCTAACTTCTTAGCCTTAATATATTGTGCCTCAGCCGCCCCCAAAAAAGTAAATCACACAGTCAAGAGATCGATTTAGATCTTTTCATCTCACTCTCAGAGAGGAAGGAATATGATTAAAGTATTTCCAAAAAAATGTACAACTATTCCTTCATTGTTCTCTCATCATCTCACACACATACAGACACCCGAAGAGCCATCATGATACATCACTCCAGAGCCCTTTGAAAAATTGGACGTGTGTATAATGGGCACAATGGTACGAAGCAATAGAGAGAGACCAGGGTCGAACATAAAGTTGCACGTCACTCTGAGGGGTTGAAGTGGTGTGAATCACAATGACTGACAAGGTGATATGGTAATTATGGACCATGAAACCAGACGATGCTTAATGCATGCAGCAGTGCACCACAAGTGTCTACGTACAGTATGTGAAAATGCATACAGCATGTGTACAGCAGATTCTGTGCCTGAATGTGTGACTGTGTTTATGTCCGCACTTGTTTGTTTGTTTGCACTTGTGGAAGTGTGCAGGATGCATCTGTCTGTCTATGATATTTCACATTTCAGGCAGAGACTAAGTAGGCTGGCACCTAATGAGCTGATTATGGGAGCAGCATATGGTGTGTTCTGTATGGTTCTCTTGGCTCCACCTTTAGCACTGATGAGAGCCGGGAGAAATGTGAAGAGTGGGTGGGTCAGCTCGGGGGAGAAAATGCACAGACATGCATCTCCTTAGACACAAAAAGCTGTTTCCTGATTACACAATCTCTTTGGGATGGAATGTACAAAGACGGAGGCTTCAGACGGAGCTGCAGGGATTGGGAGCTTCCTCCATTCATCTCATGTCATTATGAAATTCCTACAAGTCCACTTCAGATGACAGCCAAATGTGCCACCATGTTTAAAGAGCAGTTTTTAATTAATGAGAAAATGCTTCTGGCAGCTGAGATTAATGCATCTGTTCAGCATAGAATCAAAATGTGAACACATATTATTGACTTCTGTTTATTTTCAAACAATTTCACACCTTAATCCCTTGCTAATTAAAAATGTCAACTTTCCTACAGATATAAGTATATATAGAGCCATGCCTCGGCAAAAGGCTGTAAGTGCAAATTCCTGCATGTATACATTTACATAATAAATAATTAAACAGTATGCATGATGTGCAACCAAGGCATCAAAGAAAAGCAGCCTTAGAAATCAAAACAGTCTGGTCTTGTAGTATTTTAACGCCAATGCTGTAAAAATTAGTATTAAATACAGCTTTGAGTTTGAACGATGCTGCACTTTAGCCAGTCACAATGGAGGGGGCGGGGCCGAGACATGCAGGTGTCCTTAGGAAATGTGTACCTACAGAAACAGCAAGCTCCGCGTCCATAGCGACCGCTCCACCCAAAACACCGTCTCGTCAACGTGAATTTTTTTTTTCCAGCGGATGTCTTAGTTACAACATGATTGAGCTAACTGGAGTAGTTTCAACAGATGACGTCCTGATGTTAGCTTTGCTAACTGTCCCTGTCAGCTGCAGCCACTGATGCTTTCTAGACATCGTGATTTCCCATAACTGAAAAAATACCACACATAGCAACACAAAACTGCTTTGCTGGCTCAATCATGTTGTAACTAAGAAAAAATATTTTATTCACGGAGCGTTTATTAAGTTATTACCTTATTTTTATACAGTCTAAGGTTATTACAGACACCTCTAACGGCTAACGTTAACAGCTAACGGTTAGCCCAGCTAATCTATGATAACCATGTTATTAATTACAAAACGTGCGCACAGAAATAGTAACGTTTGTTCAATTATTATGTTTATAGACTTAACAAACATCAGATTAGTCTACACGGTGATATAGTGACGTGAAAAATGTGATAAATAGCTAAACTCTGTTTGTTTTCTACTCGAAGTATTTGTAAACAACACGGCAGTTCCCTGGGGGCACTGCTGGAAGTGAAGGGCGTGAGCGATCGTCTTCTGTTTTAAAATTGTTCAATATTTTCTTATCTTCAAACAAAAAAGTGTCGGAGATGTTTCTTTTACCTGCTTGACAGTTTGGACTGTGACTCCAGTCTTCTTCAGAGGTGTCATCCGACGTGTTGCTAATGTGTCATTTATCAGCTGTCCGGCCCAACTGACCTATCAGAATCTGTTGGGCTGGCCACACCCCCTGCCATTGGATAGTCTCTGGAGGGAATCCCAGGTGTGCAAGAGGGTGTACGCCCCCTTGTCCCAGTTGATGGTGCCGCTCGCCCGCTTCCTGATTTCAATTGCCTCTTTTGTCCAACATTTGAATCTTGAGATCTTTAAGGTCAGTTGGGCCGACCAGCTGATAAATGACACGTCAGCAACACATCTGAAGACACTTCTGAGGAAGACTGGAGTCACAGTCAAAACTGTCAAGCAGGTAAAATTGGAATCTAGAGCACGTTTTAAGTGTTGGAAACCACTTCCACTACCTCAATTCTGTTTTGGGAGACCACTAGCCTAAATGTGAACATGCACAACCACATGCAAGTGGGTATTTCTAGGGGAAGTGTGTGTATTGGGACAGGCCCTAACTTCCTTGCAAAATAGATTGCAATGGACTTCAGATCAGTTTCAGTGGTAGAGGACAGGGGGACAACTGTGTCCAAAATCCAGTAGCTTTAATATGACACATCAGCCAAAATTAATTTAAACTGAAATATTTTAAATACTTTCACAGCAAAAACTGATGTTAACTTAATTACATAATTAAATAAATTAGATTATCTTTTTTAATCACTTGACAGCCGTAATATATTCATATTAATGGATCAAATGATTGTTTGTATTTGAAAGGCATTGCTCACAGAGAGTTATTACCAGACTCTGCAGACCCCTTCAGCTCTGTGGACCTTTGTAGTATTTCAGTTCATTATTTCGATTTTTCAGCCTGCGACTTTGGTGTTTCAGTTCAGTTGTTCTTTTGACTTCAGCCGGAAGCATGTGGGCGATGACAATATGAGACAAACGCTCCCTATCACCCACGATTAGATAAAACCCTAAAGATGAGGAAAAACCTACACAAGCAATATTAAACGACCGGCTGCAGAAGGTTATGAAGCTGCGCTCTGGAACCCTCACACAGCCATCAAATACAGTGGAAAAGACACAGCTCCAACAAACAAACATACAGACAAACACAACTCAGAAGAGCACACGATGGAACAGCTGCTTCAGAGATTTACAGAAGACATCACAGACAAATTTGAAAACCTCAGGAAAAAACACTAAATTACTCGGGATTGAAACAAAAGAGGCCCTCACTGACCCGACTCATTATAATAAAGAACAGGGAATCTAGCTCACCAACTAACTGGGGAACATTGTGAAGCATTTAGCATCTAAACAGTGAGATACTTTTGTTAGGAGTTCACTGTAAAAACTAATATATCCCTAAAAAATTAAAAGAAAAAAATGTGGGAAGAGTTTGCACTAATTGTATTGATTCAAATCAAAATATATTTTTTAATTAAAATAAATTAATATTTATGTATTTGAATGTATTCACTAAATTTAGGAAGTGGATAAATCAATGAGTCACTTCAACTTAATCATATCAAGTAAACCCATTCTTTCTTTCTGTTTTAGTTTAAGACAACACAATTTTCATTATTTTTTGTTTTGAATTAAGATTATTTTATCATTAGGTTTGAAATATAGAATTTATGTACAGAAAATGAAATGCAGAGAAAAGTATTTTTTAATTGCATTAACTTAACTTTGCATTTTAATTTTGTCTGTGCAGTATCGATACTTCCATCAGTCAATAATATAATTAATTCGGTCTGTCTCATTCATTATATTCTGCTTCTTTTTAATGTTTCCATATTATACTGCTCTTTGTTTTTGTACAGTTTACGTATTTTACGTATCCTGTTCGCACGATGCCTTTGCTGCTGTAATGTTGCAGATTTCCCCGGATTGTCTTATCTTATCTTATCTTGTGATGAGTACTGAGAATAAACATGATACAAAAATACAAAGTACAAATCATGTAAAAACAGAACAAAAACATGACTGATATTGACTTCCAGTGCATCTGAAAACATATCTTTAACACCACGGCCTCATGAATGCCACCAAATTTGATTAAAATGCATCGGATGTGTATACCTACAGTACATGCTGCTCCAAATACCGTAGGTTTCACTGAAAGCCAATGGCATAGAGAGAAGTATATTCAACAAGTGCATATAAACAATCCAAATGACTGTACACGTATAGGTATTAAAACAGAGCTAAAAGGAGAGTGACTAGCTTTTTGCATAGTCACAGCACAAATGTGGCTTGGTATCTGGTTTATGTCTAAACAACCTACTGTATATCAACTGTATCAGCTAGTAGTATGTCAGCATTTTGTTTATAGCTTAGTGCATGCCCCCTTGTGGCCAATAAAAATCACACAGATTAATCAGATTATGAGAAATCCTGGTCATTTCTGCCCCACAGCCCCATAGCAAGTGATTCTGAGCCTGTCTGTAGTACTCGTGGTCGCCACCAGCTCCTACTGGGAATACTTTACCTCTGTCTTTGCTGTTTGGTGCTGAGCAATTAACGCACAGTGGGTTTATTAGAGCTTTTTTGCTCATATCAACTGCCGGCTGGGACTGGAAATGAGGTTTACGGGAGTAATGAGAATGAACAAAAACAATAAAGGTGCATTTTGAAAAGATATCACATGCAGCTTTAAGGATATAAACCATTTAAGCACTTTATTAGCTGAAACATTAAAGGTGTTAAAATTAGGGGCCTTACCATTTTTCTTTAATTGTGCTTTAGTGGTGCATAACAACAAAAAACTATAACAGTTAATTTACCAAAACTAATTGCCACACTGCCGCCACTGCCAGCTACCTGGGTCCTTTGGGGCCCTCGGCCCTCGGTTAAGCAAGCAGCACTTGTCTGCTTGCTTAACCCATTCCTGATGAAACAGGAAAGCTGGTCAAGAATTACCAGGAAGCTTTTAGTCTTATGTAATTTTAAACTCCTCATTATCATTTGAATTAATAAAATGAATTAAAGCCATATACCAAAGCATAAACCCAGTGCTTTGTGCTAAATCTGCATGTGCCAAGTGTGGCCATAACATCTCCCACAAGCGCCCACGAAAACTTTGAAATATCTGAACTTTAATAATAAAATAATCCAAAATGAGAAGCCTTTTTATTAGTGCATAATTCAGGCTCATTGATTATTTATCGAAGTGGCTGGGGGCTGACTGCAGTCTGAAAGGTTATATAGCAATATTCCTGCTACAGAAATAACTCAGAAGTAGGAGGGACGACAGAGTTTTGATTTAAATGAATCCACCACGGGTTTGGGCTCTCTGTCTCTCTATCATGTCGTCTCATTGACAACTCAGTCTTACTTTCATGTTTTCTCTGTGATGAATACAAAACTGGTTTTTGTCTTCAGTCTGTCTCTGCCTGCCTCTACCTCAGTATCTCTGACGTCCTCTAAATCATTCTTACTGCACTCCCACTCCCATTATCCTGTTTTGTCTTTGTCATTTGTATGAGGAGTGGAACTCACAGACAATGTGTGTATATATCTACCGATACTGTTAATGTAACAATAAAAGTGAACGTACTAAAGTGGTCTCTAATTATCAAAGTTATTGTACAAAGCCAGCCTGTGTTGTTACACAACTGCACTGTGAAGAGAGAGAATTCTTTATTTTAAATCAATTTCTCAAACTGAGCAACAAGGATTAGGCTACATCTGTGAACACACATTCATATGAGCAACAGAACTACAGTATCTGTTTTCTTCTGGGCTTGAATGCGATTATATATCTTTAGCTATATTAGAGAGCAAAATCCAATATCACACTCTTTGAGTCCAAACTAAGACTGTGTTTATTTTGAATACTCAGAATGTCCAGCCCAAACAGTCTCTACTGTGCAATGGTGCTTCTAGGATATGTTAAAGTTAGTTTCAGTTTTGAGAGGGATCTTTCTGAGCTTGGAACAGACAAGCCATGCTCACATAAGGCACCAATCCCAGTACACCCCGAACCCCTACTTTGCCCTTACCTGTCTGTTTTGCACATTCACATCTAGGCATAGGGTGTACCGATTGTTGTTGGGAGGGAGGGGTAGAGCTAAGTATTAGGGCTTCATGGCCCTCCTAATGAAGGTTTCCTAGACACACTCCAAACCAAGTGTTTTGAGAAGTTGGTGGCAAGATGGCTGTGCAAGCAATAGAAGAAATCCACACATGCATTTTCTTCATCAATACAGATTAAAGAAAATACTGTTTTGTGCATTGCAGTCCGGCATTTTGACGTGTTTCCATGTGACATACCCCCTTTTAATGGAATACAATTCCTGAAATGCAACTTCAGTGAAGTTGCTGCACTTGCTACCATTCCTCTAATATCAGCTCAGACTGGCGGGATAGGAGCACAGGTTGCTGATGATAGCCTACACCGCTAGTAGCCGGGTAATGAAGCAGTGGTTTTTTTTTTCATTTGATGACTTGTTTGATCACTTGATAGTGTGAAACTTTAGTTGTGAACAAATTGTGAGTATCCTGACAATGGCAAAAGGACGCAAGAGAAATCACCCCAGCAGAAGATGGCGTGTTCCCTATATCTGGCAACACTTGTTGGATCTGTCATCATAAACGCCAGCACTGACTACCAGTAACATATCAGGGTCTTTAAGGATTGTCGCATTTTGCTTTATCATCAGGTTGAGGGAGAGCCATGGATGTATGAGGAGAACTGGATACAACTTTGAACCTGGGCCTGTTGATTCCTATGAGAGTTGCTCAGTGGCACATGAAGCCAAAATGGTTCAACTGCCGTGTAAAAATTACCTGGATGATCTAGGGATGATCAGCACTTCTCCCACACTGTGTACGGAAGTCCTCTTCCATGGAGTCCACCATGTTCCTCTACAGTAGCCCAGAAAGGGACAAACAAAATACAGGCTCCAGATAGGGACATTTGCATTTTCTGGTCGGTCACTGTAGCTCTCCTACACCCTTTGCACACAGGAGAAGTTTCAGTTGGTTGCAATCTGCAACCACACCGCTAGATGTCGCTACATCTGAAACCCTTCACCTTCAACACACTGATGCCCCTCAAACCATCTGTTTTATCAACACTACATATAGCACTCACTATAGAAAACTAGATGCCATCTACAGTACAGGGATTCAAATCCAGGATCACTGGTAGCAGCATTGACATAACATGCCGCAGGATCCAATAAAGACACATTTTTAAAATATATATATAAAAAGTCACCTTCATCCCCAAAAACCAAAAACACAGCCTTCAGCTACCTTCGTCCCCACATGATTTTGATCATATTTGTCCCTGCAGTGTCTCTCTTCAGTAAACACAGCAAAGCAGGAATGTTGGAAGCAGATTGTACATCTAGTTATCAAATATAACACAGCCTGACCAAGGACGTGGCAATTTTCCCTATTGCAGACAAAGTGTATTATTTTGTTGAGATTATTGGTTTTTTGAAAATAATTTACAATTAAGACTTAGAAGTTAATATTTCTTTGCAAGTCAGCTTTTTGAACGTATGGATGCCTCCTCTCACATGTTGAGCACTGATCCAACCAGTTTTACAAAAATGAGGGATTTCTGTGGAGAATTGCTACAATTTTTATTGATTTCTTTTTACTACTTCTAAAAGTCAGTCTCACACATATGGCCTTTAAGGGGTAACTCCAAGTTCAGGAAGTTCAATGAATTCACTTGAGTTATAACCGGAAATCACAAGATAACAATAACTAAACAACAAGAATCTCTCAAATTCTTGTTTTTCTGTATTAACAGGGTCTCCTTTCCTCATTCGTTTAGAGGAACAAGAGCACATTTATCCACACATGCACAGACGAGGTGTATCCGCACATGAAGACGCAGCAATCACTGAAAAGAGCATGATGTCATTGTGTTCTAATTTGACTGAGTTGTGCCTCTGAGAAAAACAATTGCAACTCTTTCAACCTAATTATCTCTTATTGCGTCAATCAGGTTCAAATAGTTTTTTTTTAAAAAAAGTCACTGTCATCGTAGCTTCAGATCTCTCCAAGAAAGCAATCCATAATCTTGATGTCAGCCATTCAGGTTCAATGTGTGGTTCCGCTGCTATTGTCAGTGAAGAGTCATTACAGTAATTCGCCCCTTAGGAGGTAAAAAATGAATAGCCTCATCAACGCAATTATTTTTTGCTCTGTATAAAAAAAGACTGCACGGTGAAAGTGGTAGCTGATGAAAACATTTTTGTGCAGCACTAATGTCAAAGAGGACACAATTTCACTCTGTCAGAGACAAATGGCAGCCAAGATGTGGCTGCACATCAACACGGACACAGTCCCTGAAGGAAGCCTGTTACTCTGACATATAACACATATAAAATTAAGGATTCTTCTGTCTCTTGCGGTCTATCATGTCTCGGTGAGGGCACGTTTAGTCACCTGTTGACACCATCATTTTGCCTTATAGATGCTTCTCCCAGTGTGTCACGACAGAGGAACTTGAGAGTTGTATCCAGACAGCTGCATTTTACTTGGTGTGGGGTTAGCAAGGTCGTAGAGGTTTTTCGGATTCAGTGGTAGAAGCTGGCTCTGTGTTTAATGAGCTTAAAGCGGACCCAGACTTTGGTCTCTTTCATCCCTGTAGCAGTCAGTGCAGCCAGTTAGCTCACTGGAGCAAGGAAAGACCCCTTTAACAACCCCCCTCACCCACCCCCAACAGACAGTCCTCTCTTTATTTCCCAGTCTGTGTCTCTGTACCTCTCTCGTTCTGTTTCTTTACCTGGTCCAGTTGTTTCTTCTGTCGGATCCGCTCAGCGTCAGTTATGACCGCGCGCAGTTTTGCTCCTCTGCCTTCTGGCTGTCAACGCACCGCCTTGGTATTTCCTGCTGCTGCTTCATTAGCTGCGGTTCCGTCTGTATCAGGACACAAGAAAGGGAAAGACACTGGCACGCAGACACGGGTTTACACCAGAGCTGTGTCTCTAAAGTATGTCATAAAGGGAACACAGGTTGCCTTGAGCTTTGAAATGCAGAGCAGTGCATATGAAGTTGTCACTGGTTGGAATCACCAGACTGAATGATCTGTTTAGGGGTAAAGTAATTACTCTTCCTTCCTGTAGAATTGACAAACCCTTGACCGCAACGTTTAATTGCGGGTAGAGATTTGTTGTTGGCTGTGGTCGGTACTGGACATCTCCCTGGAGTGAATATGTGTAGCTCTGCAGGGAGGCTGTGCCAAAATATTTAGCACAAATATATTTGCTGTTTCTACTGTTCCATTTTCAGACTGATTCATATAACTAAGCTTTGTGAACACCTGTAAGAAATGAGGAGATGAATAAAAAGACTGTGAGAAAAACTATGAGACAGAAGGCGAGGGATCAAAGAGCAGCAGAGAATATTGAGGTAATTTTCTTCTGTCTAATAAGCCCCAACCCCTGTCCTTTCATTCATCAGAGGCGGTGAGGGCAGGCTGGTGCTTAGAGAATGCCATACTGCTGTAGTTGAAAGGACTAAAGATCTTCGTTAGTGCCCAGATCAGGTGTCCCAAGACTGGCCTAGTGTGTCCCCGGGCCCCCTCCTACTGTGGGTCGTGAAGCGGGGGCGATATTTTCAGCAAAATGAAATCCACTACTTCTGACAAAAGGAGAGGATGCTGTGGTGTTATTGTCCGAAACAATGAAATGGCTTTGGGTTAACTAAGGTGTTTTCTTGGATATTGACTTTCTGCCTGATTGTCTAATAGTCTACAAAACCACATTTGATAATTACAATAATTGGGTTGATGTTAAAGGGATACTTATCCCACAAAATGACCATTTTCAAATCTGTTAGTCAAGTCGTGTGACCTTGAATTCATGAAGAAAACTTCTTGCATGCCTTCACAAAAGCGGTAAACATATTGATTTATTGATTGACTTGGGACAACGCGTAATAACAGCAAAACTAAATCAAAAAGTGTTTGCAAACTCATGCACAACTCATGCAGTATAGTCCAAGTTGTATTTATTCAATGGTATGTTGTGTATTTTCCAAACACATGCATTTCCACCATTAAAACACATTCTCACGTTTGGTCATGGATTTTCCACGTCCAGATTCAATGTGCAAGGTACCCTGGGCGTGTGGTTGGGGACGTTCTGGGACACCGTGTCAAATTCTTTTCTTTCAAGATACACTTCCATTTTCACAGGAAATGTAACAATTACATACAGTCTCTTTCAAAATAAATGCACAACGTCAGTACAACACCATGGATTGATGTTTTTTTTTTTAACAACAAACACACATGGTTGGGTTTAGGCAACAAAAGGAAGTAGTTAGGTTTAGGAAAAGGGTTAGCCCTAACCTCCCCTAACCCATCCAGCAACCATGACTTTTACAGGGGAGGCCGGTGTTTGCTGGACCCATCCACCCTACACGGACGTTCGACACCTTAACTTTTGTTCTTGTCCCGTCGTGTTTCCCCCTGATGCCGCCAAACACTGTTAAAGTATAATGGTGACTGACCACGTATCATGCCGACATTAGTGGGCGGCCTTTTTCGTCAGTGTCTGACGCCGTAAGTCACTTCAGAGTGAGTCCAGGGTTGATGAAAACTTCAGTAGTGGAGTTTGACTTGAAGAGAACTCAAATAAGTTTCAATTTCAGCTCAGTTTAAAATTGTGAGGTTTTTCAGTAAAAATGCAGGTCTTCAGGAAGCACTTAGCATATGACTGGCTAAATGAGACTGGGCTTACACTGTATGAGTAGTGCGAGAGTTTGCAGTAGGATGATTTGATTTAGCTTTGCTGGTGTTAAAAGTGGTCCCCAAACAATCAATAAATCAGTACGTTACTGCAACGTTTTATGCTTTGCCTAAACTCTGAGCTGCACCCTAAACCAAAGCACCATCCCTACTGGATCGGGCATGCCTTGAACTCATGGTGTGAGCGATGCTGGGGTGAAATTTGTACAGGATTTTGAAGGAGGTAAGGTGGCACTTCAACTTTTAAAAAAATCTGCTCTGCTCGCACTATTTATACATGCTCTGGTATAAATTATATAACAAAAGGACATGCTCTACTTCTAAGACAAATTCAATCCACTCCATAATACCTGGAGGTGCTGGAATTGGCTAGGCACATATATCCACTCCCAGACCTATAACCATATAGTCTTAGCATTACAGCTCTTAGAATAAAGAAGCCAAAGAGAGCACAGCTAAGGGTCTCTTTGGATGGACAAAATGCTTCATAAGGCTTAAATGGCACTGAGCTTTATGATTAGGACCTCATATAACAACAGCAACATACATACATACATACATACACAAAGCTACTAGACATAAATCAAAGGAAACCATGTTTTCCTGTTGGTAATTAAAGTAGAAAGAGACACAGAGAGAATGAAAATCTTTTTTCTCTTGTATCTCCAACTCAAAGGTTTAACAAAGAGCAGGCTCACACTTCAAAGAGAGCGGGCTGAATCCTTCACCGAGGTAGCCCGAAACATCTTTAGAGCTGAGCATCTATAGTGCATTCATTGTGTGCCGCTTCACAACACAGCACGCATACCTGAAAGAATAGCAGGTGGCCACTGAGAGATAAAGACATCTAATTTAACATAATTTAACACATGCCTTGGAACAATGCTAAAAGGGCAGATATTACAATACTAAATCATAAAAAGTGTACAAAATGTAATTACGTTTACGCACCTAATGTCACACAAAGTCATAAACGCCAATTCAGTAAATATAAAATGCATTTCTGAGGCACTAATGAGTGTTTCAGAGATTTTGTGGATGTGTTGTTATTCATTGCAGTGCCAGTTCAAAGAGAAGCAGGATGAATTGAATCTTTATTTTCAAATTCTTTCATACAGGTTACCTGGTGAACAGAGAAAATCAAAGCAGCCAGACTGTCTGACTACAGAGAGGAAGACAGATGAGATGAGGCAAAAACATTTAGGATCTATTTCAGCTGCATACATTTAAATCTAACATGAATGAGATGGACTGAAAATCCCTTGCAATGGCACGAAATCTTTTTAGGGCTACACGATGGTGAGATGGTGGATCACATTTGTTTTTGGTGAGGAGAACAGCAAATGCAATCAAAGTGACAAGGTGGCTCTCAGGTGCTGGGAGGGTTTAGAGGCCACACACATGAGAAACCTGTACGGGGCAACACTCACTGTGGAGCCATTCAGATGGCACAGTGTTAAGAAACTGACTGGAGCTTTCACGCAGTTCTGAGAAAAACTTGCTGATGATGACGCTTTTTGACAGGGCGGAGAGTAGGAGCACGCTGGGAATTCAACAGCGATGGTTAAAAGAGGGAGAGAGGAGTATGACAGGATGTTTCTCATTTTCGCTGGGCGTGTAGAGCGGAGTCACGATTTGTTAGCATCTCCAGAAAGACCTATTGACATTGTGTCGTAGGATGGCTACAAAGCTAATTGTTAAATGAAGAGTGAAATGCGAGAGGTTGACAAAAGCAGGGACTGACGCGTGGCAAATTGGTATGAAGGACTTGAGAAGACAGAAATCATCTTTCTTTAATGGTGAGTCAGGATGTCAATGTCCTTTAAAAGACTCACACATTAAAAATGTATACCGTCATGCAATTTAAATAGTAACACATCTGTACTGCTTCTATCTCCGCAGCACATTTGTTTGCAAAGTGCCACCTCACACCCTGACAGATGTAAAGCCAATGACAAGAGATAATGCTGTCAGTTGAGCGCTAAAACTCTTCCTTGCTGATCAGCTTTCCCGATAAGCCTTTTCTTTTATTCAGAATCCTCTCCCTTTCCTGCTTCTTCCCTTCTTTGCCATTTTGAAAATCAAGTCAGCCAACCTCATCTACACCAATCTCGGTTGGAGACACAGAAAAGACAGGAGGATGGCTTTAAATTGAGCAGAGAAACAAAGCGAAAAATGGTTACCCGCAGATCTGTCAGGAGGTAATGGCTTCTTGTAGGAATCACTGTGGGAATGTGATTCATGAAATTCATGTGGGATTACATCTGTCCTCTAGAGTCAGCTAGCCAAAGAATGTCTCCACCTCATCAATGAATTCACTTCAAAGCTGCGCTCATAAACAATTTCTAACAATGAATGGGATGTACAACATGAACGGGATCCTTTGCAGAGAGAATTATGTTCTGCATTCCTAATCACAATATAATATGTTCTGTGTTCCTACTATGTCTTTTATGGGGCATTTAATGTTGTTATAGAAGCTCTGTGCTCTGTAATTAAAAATGGTCAGTGGCCCTTGGCTTCGATATGACACACTAGGTACCCCTCCTGCATCAGCTTTGGACAACTTTTCAAAATAACTCTTGTTTCTAGGGTTTATGCCCTTAGGTTCAAGCAACAAAAACACATGGTTAGGTTTAAAAAACACACAAAATACAATTTCTGTACCAGGATGTAAACATGTTTATTTCAGTTTTAAAGTTGGGCATGTTAACATGGGACTGACTGGCCTCAGAAGTCAGCCTCAAGTGGCCATTCAAGGAACTGCGTTTTTTGGCACTTCTGTAATTGGCTTCATTTTTCAGGTCAGGAGGTTGCTGCTTTGTAGGTAATCAAGGAGGAACTGGGTATACATTTGTGGTAGCAAAATGAACAGTCTGAAGAAAAAGTCTTCTTTGTCTTTCCTGAGCTTTAACAAGCATTCATGAATGAAGTCAGACACACATACAACCGCATGAACAGTCAGTGAGTGAGTGCCTAGATGTTCTTCAGCCATGCTATCTTTATAGTTCCCATAACTCATGCACATCAATAGTCTATATATATATACTCTATATATTCCAGTGGCATTTTGGCTAATAGGTCGGTATATTGTGGTCAGAAAGTGCCTGTGCAGTGGTGTCTGGGAACCAACGCAACTAACCAAGCATTGGTATTTGACAAGTTGGGAGTGAGACCAGGTTGTCGCATCACTGTAGTTTGACAACACCAATGGGGGGCCTCCAGACTCCATAATAACATGGTGTTTCACATGGGAGTTGTTTACACCGAACAACCAAACCATTAAAATTACTCTCTTGTGAAGTGAATAATAATGATCGTCTTGTTGACAAACAATATTCTGCCAGGAAACCTTTGGGCTTGGCATTCATATGGATGACACTTGATGTGCTCCACCCACTCTTACACTGTTACAGACCCAATACACCCCCTCATGGCAACGGCACTCCTCATTGGCAGTGCCGATCCAAGAAGGTAACAATCGCACGACAAGCGCAAATGCTCGATTAGATTAGGATCTGGGAGTTTTGAGGCTAGGTCGATACCTTGAGCTCTTTGCCACATTGCTCAGGCCATTCCTGAACAGTTTTTGAGGTGTGGTATGGTGCATTGTTCTGCAGAGAGGGCCACTGTCAACAGAAAGGGCTGTTGACTGTCAGGACCTAAGGTTTCCCAGCAGGACAATGCATTGTAACAAAATGATCAGTGTTATTCACTTCAACCACCTCCTGTCAGAGGTTTAAATGTTCTATCTATCTATCTATCTATCTATCTATCTATCTATCTATCTATCTATCTATCTATCTATCATGTATATGTACACTGGATAAAATGTGAAAAAGAAAAAAATTTTAATGTTTTTTGCTGTAGTGGGCGGCAATCTGTAACAGTACCAACACCAACAGAGGAACATTATTGCTTTGAATATTCTGCAAAAGCCTCAAACAGACAAAAGCTGAAAATACTAAATTAAAGCCGTCCTTCAAGGCTAAAAGCACAAATTACTCAAAAATGTGCATTGAGATAACCTTGTCAAAAAGTTGCGTATGAAACCAAGCTACTTGTTCAGAAATAAGAGATGCTTTCTCATGAGTAGACCTTTTGTGTTGAGGACATCTGAGTTGGCGAAACAAAGGTGGAACAGACAACATGCAGATGCTCCATTCCATTAGTGCATGCTACTAAGACTTGCAGAGGCTGTTGTTGAGATGAACTGTGCCTTGCCTGGAAAGTGGAAGAGTTCTGGCAACAGCAGAAGGGGGCGGTGGAAAAAAGTTGCGGTCAGGTCAAACAGTTTCCAGCAGACTTCAGTGAATATACAAGAAGTCACAAAAACATTTACATCCTGTTAGATCCATCTGTAGGCTGCCTGTAGACTTGCTTGGATAGCTATGGCTGAAGAAACTGTGTATGCGTTCTTGATCTCTGATGAAGTTGACAAAGAAGATGATGGTGTTCAGGAACGTAATAACTAATAAATCTACCAGAACCGAACTTTGACCCAGAGTGGATAGTTTTTCTTTGGTAGTTACTGTTACATGATAAAGAAAAACAAACTTTGTACCAATGAATTGACAAAACCTTTTGGGTTCAAGGTTTTGAAGTGCAGAGAAAATAAACAAGAGTTTGCTGTCATGCTGGCATTTCTTTCAGTAAAATTCTACATGGATCCTTATTTGTTAGTTTGGTCAGGAAGACTTAAGTTAAAGAAAATTGTATTTCCATTTGCAGTATTATATTAAGCAGTATGACTCTGTTCTGGGGCCTCTCTGCCTTTCCTCGGACCAACACAGAAAGCCTCTTCCATGCGCCTACATGGAAAACCCAAGGCAGAGAGAGCACATCTGTCTGCCCCTCCATGTGCAAATGAGGACAGCCTGAGGCAGAGAGAGCAAACCTCCCTACCCTTCCATGCGCCTCCACGGAAAGCCTAAGGCAGGGAGAGCAGCAGCAAAGACCTCCCGAGGACAGAGCAAAGCAGCATCAGTGACAAATATAATGACATTGATAAGTCAGACACAACATGAAAAGGAGGAGCTGGGGTGGAGGCTAGCTGCAAAGCGGCTTGCAGAGGAAGCAGCAACAGTCGGCAGGCCAGAGCAGTTTAAATATGCCGCCCCGAATGAGATTCACCAATTGATTCTCAATCAGCTGCTCCATCAGTTGATTAGGCTAGTAGTAAGTGCTATGCTCAATTTGCTTCCCCTGTTATTGTTAATAAACTGTACTTTATTTCTAAGAGTAGAGGGTGGCTGGGATGTGACCGAGAGATGTGTGAGTTTTTCTTTTTTCCATCATGACCCTCCCCGAAGCTACAAATATTTTTTCTTGAGCCTCCACCATAAATGACCATATTTGACAGTTTCTGGCAAAATATTGTGATTTTGAAGATTTCCAAAGGAGACATGACTTACAAACCCAACTGCGGGTTTGGGGATTCTGACGGTATTTAAAATAAACACAAAATAATACCATTAATAGTTGAATGTCCCTCTCCTAAGCCAAATCAAAAAACATAACTCTCTCCCTGGTGCTTAAAAAAATATTTGAAATGCCTCCCCCATTCTGCACCACCCCCTCCCCCATAAATAACTAACAGTCCCTTATTGATTCAAAAAAAAAAACGTGGGGTAAGGCGGGCATGGACATTTTTGGCTTGTAAAAGGAGGCATGACAGAACAAGTTTGAGAACCACTATAGCTGTGGCCTTGTCATGCAGACCTAAGTGGCTTCCAAAAATAACTTGATGTGCATCACTCCATTGACGAAATCCTCTTCTGAGCTCACTGGCTACCTGATGGTAACAAAGTAAATGGCTCACCTCCTTCCTGTCGTGTCTATTAAAGCTGTCATGTTGTCTAAATGTGATTAGAGGGATGAATCCCATCTCTCTGAAGGGCCAGCAGCAAGTGTTACTCTTCATACAGCTTGCTGCACACTCATTAATTCAGAGTTCTTAGAGTGAGGTTGGTTTGGGGGTGGTGGAGAGGGCTCCTCGGGGGCCGCTGGTTGGTGCGTAAAGGGCCTGAGGTTGGCCTCCTGCTGTTTTTATGTCCTCTCTTCCTAAGAGGCAGGACAGATAACAGTGCAGCAGGCAGCCGTCATGCTAATCAGTTGCTGAGGGCACAAGCAGTCGTCCCTGGGGGTGAACGATAGCTGTTGGCTTCCAATGGATCATGGCGTGGCAGATGAGAGTGAGCGCAACTGGACCCTGAAGCATGCTGGGTTAAAGCTGAAGGGTGGACATACAGCAAGTGCGCTGGGAAAGTTAAGATCACATAAAAGAGAGTGAAGAGGTTTGGCAGAGATTGTGTGGCTGTAGCCAAGGGTCCAGCTGATTTTCATTCCACCATCAAACTCAAAAGTCATTGCTTATTACCAGGCAGGACTGATCGCCTGCAGGGGTGTTTGGTGTCTGTGGCTGTGCAGCAGCTGTAGCTGACTTTGCAATGATCATCAGTCCAAATAGCGGTTGACATTCCCACATTTATGTCAGATGTAATTCCTGAAACACCAGCTTTTTGGGGAGATACACAGGCATGTAATAAACAAACAAAAAAAACAAACACACCATATAAATGATGCATATATACAGGCTTTGGCTTCCAGTTTGAGAATAGTAAACCTACATATTTGACGAGCAGCAGCCTTACATACAAGTTTGTGCCAAGAGGCAATCTCCTGGGCTGAAACATGAAGCCGGTGCGGAAGTGCCAAAAACTGCAGTTCCTTGATTAACCACATGAGACTGGCTCCAAAAGCGAGTCAGTCCCTACGGATCCATATGTTACAATTCCCAACTTTACAGCAGAAACAAACATGTTTACAGCCCGGTACATAACAAGGTTTTGGTCTCTATAGCTTATTTCCCCATGCATGACACCTGCACATAGGGGCAATTTCTTTATAACTCATCTGATAACATTTTATTCAGGGTTAAATTTACGAATTATTAAGGGCAGGGCTGCATTTAGTGAGGCAGGCTGTCTGCCAATGGTGTCCTTGCCTTTTTAGTCAGATCCAGCCCTCGCTCCTCCCCAGCTCCACCCACTCGTTCAAATATGGTCACTTCTAGCCCCAAAAATCCAAGATGGCTACGGCTGAAATGCTGAATTTGAGGCTTCCCAGTCCAAAGTCATTGAAATCTGGTGCTTGGGCCAACCAATAAAAGCATCCTTCAACATCGGCATGATATGCAGCCAGTTGCCATTATAGTTTAACGCTGCCCGGGGATAATGAGGCAAGACAAAGATGAAAGTTACGGCGACATAAGACCGAGTGGGGCAGGTGGAAGTGGTGGTGGATGGGTCCAACAAACACAGACTTTCACCCAAGAGAGCGGTATTCACGTCCCGTAAAATTCAAAAGCCAAACCCTGTTCTTTTTTCCTTAACCTAACCATGTGCATTTGTTGTTAAAGGAAAAAAAAAAGTCAATTTACGTTGTTTTACCAAGGTAGTGCGTTTATTTTGAAAGAGACTGTATGTAAAGATTAAATTTTGTGTCAAAACGGAAGTGTCTTGAAAGAAGAGTACTTGACACAGTGTCCGAGAACATCAACAAACAACCCACCCAGGGTACCTTGCACGTCGTTTTTGGATGTGGAAAGTCAATTAACAAAACGTCATTATATGACGAGGTTGGAGTGAGAATGTGTTGGCGAAACAAGAGTGCAAAAACCAATAGGTGACATCACGGAAGTTACATCCATTAATTTACACAGTGTAGTTTTTGCTTGTAATCAAACTTAAAATAAAACATATACTAAACATAAATGAAAGCCTAGTCTAACACAGTCAAAATCAGTCCGTCACATTGTATTGCACACAGATAATTACAGCTATTAATACATCATGCTATACTAAGTAGTGAACAATTTACAGTCAGGGCTCATGGCACATAATACACATTACACACCCATTCTGTGGTCACTTCCCAGAATTCCTGGCAGGATATGACTTACAGTTTATCAGACCAACAGAATAGCAACACACACAATCCCCGCACAAACATTTGGACAGTCACCATGATGACTGAGCTCAGAAAAGCTGATAAGCACAAATGAAGAGACGTACAAAAAACTATGACTCACAAGGGCAAAAATGTGAAACACAAAGCAAAAAACAGACAGTTTATTTCACATTTTAGCTCTTGGTCATATTTTAGAATGTTAGTAATTTTGGGTTGCAGTTTTTGTTGGATGGTTTGGACTCCACATTTTTTTATTTACACACAGAATTAACTCCATACCTCTAGACTCACATAGTTAGTCATGTCTGCCAAGAAATGTAAGAGAAAGAGTGGTAGCAAGTTCATCAAGAACCTGGGGGTGGTAGGAACACAAGGAGAACCCAGGCGCAGGACACAGACTCAGTATTGGTGAAAAAGGTTTATTGCCAGGAAGGATGATGATATGGGACTCGTGCTGAGGGGTGGGTGTCCAGGGAGTGTGTGTGTGTGGGGGGGGGGGAGGAGGTTGCTGAGACGAGGCTGGCGTGGGCAGAAAACGAAGAGAAGCGTGGAGAGCGGGTGAAGCTGGCAGGCGGGTGAAGGGTGATCCTGGAGTGCAGGAAAAGACAGATTAATAGCACAAAAACACGAGGAAACAAAATACCAAGAATAAACCTAGTCAGCCTTGATGTGTAGCTACTACAAAAGGTTAAACAACAATCTGGTGGAGAGTGGCTGGAGAGCCGGAGTAGAAATACTGCATGTGGATGAACTGATGAGAGGCAGGTGTGCTTGATGAGCTGATAGCAGACAGGTGAGTGTGATGAACAGAGCAGAGCGAAGGAAATCAGGGGAGGGAGACCACATCAACACACACTGACAAAACAAAACACAGGGTGAGGAAACACTTAGGAAAACACAAGGTATGACAATGCCATAACAGTGGGGGCAAAACATATTATTTGATCCGATACCCTATAATATGAGTGTGTAATGTAATAATGCTCTACCCTAGGCTTCAATGTGTCATCTACATCATACTGAGACCAAAACAGACATGTTTTTGTGAAAGGTTGCCAAGTGCAAGCAATTAGTATATCTGAAAATTAGCTGAAAGTATTTTTGGCCATGCTGGCGGTGTGGCATTATGGATGGTAATGGTGGTCGGTCGATCCACCGCTGTGGTTCACGTTGAATTATCTTGATGAATCATGGGTGTATTGCCATGACAGTCTGTACTGATATACACGGTCGCCAGAGGAACCCTGGTGAATTTGGTGGCTATTAAACTATTCATTTAGCACCATTCAACTGAGCAACAGTTTTTAATTACCCAGTCTAATATCTACAAAGCTATTATATGGATTGGCACAAATTTTGCAAATGTCTGGTTTTCACAGGATGAATCATGAATTTTGGTGGCACCTTAAAATTCAAAGACTGAAATGACTCATTAACTGTTGGATGGATTGTTGTGAATGGTACAGATTCCCATTTCACCTCAGTTTGAATTGTAATTATTTCAGTTATGCCTATTTTTTCATACAGCGCCACCAAGTCCAACATTTTAGCTTTTACCAAAAACTTCCAAAACTAATGACATTTCCATCTGCCTCAGTTTCAGTAGTTTAGGGGCAACTGATAGCATGCTAAGACACTAAACGAAAGGTCCAGACATGCCAAACTGACATCAAAGAACTAGTTGCAATGAAGGCAAACTGATGCTCTGCCTCACGTCCCCTTTGTCTCGGCCAAAAGTTTCATGAAACGCACTGCAAGAACAGCAGCCAACGTTCAACAAGTACATTTGCACCTGTGTAAGAAGATATATGTCCTCCATACCAGCATGGGGCGATAGTCTGTACACATCATTCAAAAAGGCAAACAAGAAGACTGAAAGGACTGATCTAAGACACCAGTTAGCTAGTTGGCATATTAACAACACAACCCAATGTTGAAAGCATATCTACTGTGCACTAGCAAACAATAAGTGACAGCCAGACATTATGACCAATGGCCAACAGTTGTCTTGGTGTGTCAGGACGTTTTAAGCCCATGGTGTTGTCCGTGCTAGTCTTAAGCCCAAAGAACTGCTGTGCATAACCACTCCCAGGCAGCCAAAATGACCTGGTCCAAAATTGGCCCGAACTTGGCATGCCGGATGAAATTACCTGGGCCGGGTCTGGTTGCATGAATGACCCCCCAGAATCGGGCCGAATCAACTAGCAAAATTCCTGCTGCCGACATTGACATCACTGGGTTATGAGCCACTAGTGTAACTGGGAACTGATTCTTTCCATACCTAAGTGCAAGACCTGTATTTCCAATTTAGCCTTGTTTTTGGGGTGAGAAGAAACACCTGGATATTTGTGTGGAAGAAACAAAAGGAGACATTTGAAATGTACAGTATGCCCATGGGAATTGGACACAGTTTGATTGTTTCGATTCATATCCAACCTAATTAATTTCTCCTGTGTCGCTCCTATTTAGCTGTTATTGTTGTTGTTTTGTTCTAACTATAACCAGAACTGCTAATGAGTTGAACTGTGTGACATAAAGACAACTCTCCACATGGGGAATTACAGGCTAAATATTTTATACTGCTGCCACTGCCAACACTTCTGTGAACCTTTTGATGGAAATCATGTTTATTCCTTCCATATTTTCTCTGTCAGTGGCAGCAGCTTTGTTGTGGTTCCCCACTACCGCTGAATGAATGATGGATGTACAGTGAACAATGAATTTGTGGGGGATTCACGTACCACCTCTTATTACTATGACTAGTGCTGTGTCAGTCCCTCCATTTGGACTGGAACTCATTTTGTTGGTTGAAGGCACTTTCAGTGATGTGCTCAGTCAGACAGATCATAATTGCTTTTTCATAATCGTGGCCTGCTGTTTGACAGCTAAAACATGTAAAATATGAAGAAAAAAAAACAGAAGATCTGACCATTTTATATCGCCAACACACATTCAAAGACACACACATATTTTCTTTTTTGCCATGTCCCCAGTCCCTCTGGTCTTTGTCTATGGCGAGCCCCCCAGTGGTTGAGTCAGCTAGCCGTGAACATCAGGACTACTCTCTCCCTGAAAACCTTCCGGTGCGCCCTACCAGATCCATCTGTTCAGACCTCTGGTGCTCAGCAGCCCCACAATGTCTCCACACAGCCGGGAAAATGTTGGACTCCCACACACCTTCCTGTTTGGCTGGCTGGCTGATTGCTGTCTCTCACTCTCTCCCACATACATGCACCTCTTCTCTCCCTCGCTTCTCTTAGTGGAACTGGGAATATGCATGGAACTGTATTGTGCATATAAAGGGTACAACTGGCGTGTGTGAATGCATACATGTTGTGATGTCTGTCTCATTTACGTGCTGTTCCAAATATGTGTGATAATGGTAATGAGATGGGTTACCATAGAGGGGCCAAATCTCCACTGCAACTGAACACATACAGAACCCACACAGTGGCCTATATTCTGAAAGCCCATTTATTTATACAAATATGCAGATCCATACACATATTTATTTTAAAGGTCCAGTGTGTGGGATTTAGGGGTCTATGTTAGCAGAAAAATATGTTTTCTTCAGTGTATAAATCACCTTAAAAATAAGAATCATTGTGTTTTCCTCCATTTAGAATGAGCCATTCATATGTACATAGGGAGCGCCGCCATGTTTCTACAGTGCCCCACAATGGACAAACCAAATACTGGCTCTAGATCATAATTGCTGCCACTGCCAACTGCCAACTTTTAATGCTTCTGTTTTAGGTTATGCTTTCATAACATCTTACCGGATACAGTAAAAACCTCCTGAACACTAAGGAATGCTAACAAAGTTTCAGCTGGTTCAATCTGCAGTCCTCACTACTAGATTCCACTAAATCCCCTTTAATATGACACACTGTTCCTCTTAGCTTTGGACCAATTGCAATTTTATCCCAAGGATGGCACTGGTGAAAGTCAGAGAAGCACTAAAGTTATTAGAATTCATCCTGAGGGGAACATGAATGTCTGTCTAAAATTTTATGGCAATCCACCTCACAGTTGTTGAGACATTCCACTTGAAACCAAATGTCAACCTCATGGTGGCACTAGTGAAAAAATCAGGGGATCATCAAAGTCATTAGGATTCATCCTCTGGGGACTATGACTATCTGAACAAAGATCATAGCAATCCAGCTTTTTGTTTTGATAAGTCTGGACCAAAGTGGTGGACCACCTGACCGACCACCCATACTGCCATCCCTTGAGTGCTCTAATGAAAATTACATCAAAAGTACAAGTTTACAGTACCTTTATTGAAAACAGGATTTATTACACAGCTATAGTGTTAAATATTGACACTGCTTCTTTTTCATGCTAAACAAGTTCTAACAGACCTCAGTTTGAGTTGTTGAACTGTGGCAAAATCTCATTAATATGAAGAGGCAATGCTTTAGTTGAAAATATTTCTAAAAGTCTGCATTTGCCAAATTGTGATATCCAAGACCTCTGCATATTCAAAATCCCTGGCCACAATAAAAGCAGCCTCTGGCCATAAGGTTTCAGTCCTGTCAATAATGCTGTACAGCTTGTCCATTGCTCTGTTGGTGTCAACGTGTGGTGGAATGTACTAATAAGGAAGGCATCCAGTCATAAGGTGCTCTAAATTTGGAGAGCAGCCCATGGTAATTATCTCCATGTCTGAGCACCATTTGGTGTTGACCATGAAGCAGCAATTCCTCCCTGTTCTTCCCCACTGTTATGGTCCGGTCTGAGCGGTAAATGAGGCGCCCCTCTGGAACAATGGCCAAGTCAAGCAATTGTTTGTGAAACAAAAATATTGCAGTTTAAATGTGTCCTATTGAAAAGCCATCTAGGTTTTTAAGTTTAAGTCACTTTTTTAAGCGACTGGACATTTGCTATAAGAATACTCGAGAGAGGAGGCCAATTTGCACAGTTCCTCAGCCTGACTAGACTTCTAGCTTACGACCATTATTTTCTTTGTGTAGTCCATTTTCCAGGTAAGGCAACAGGTAACACCAGCCATGGATACTCTCCATTGTTTATTGGTAATGGTAAAAAAAAATCCATCCACCAACAATGTCAGAAGCAGAAGCTGTTCTTTAAATTATAAAAGTAACGCACACAAGAATTATAATGAGGTGCTGATCACTGGCATCAAGACGTTTCAGCCTTTGGGCCTTCCTCAAGACTGCTGTTGATGTGAGAGAAGTCGTTCTTTACCATACTGTTTAATAGGGCACAATTTTGTGGTATGCATGTTGCAAAAAAAGTCACAAACAAGTAACAAATGAAACAAATAAATTCAGAATAGAGTAGTAATATGCAATGTACAGAGACAACAGCAGTGAGCATTTAGCTCAAATTTTGAGCATTTAGCTCAAAGCACTGATGTGTCTCACAGGGCTGCTACCATGGCTGCAGACCACTGCTTATAAAAACAAGTCCTCATACAACACAGCCCATAGTTAGGGAAGCAATAATACAAACTTTTTTCTATGTCTAAAGTTATTTGATAATTTGCCTCTGGCCTCAATCTATTTATTGGATTTTTTTATGTTGCATGGCAGCACCTGTCGTCAGCCTCCAAACTGGCAATGACAAACTGACTTAGACCAAAAGGTGGACACGATTTTTGGCTTGTTATTTCTACAATTTAACCTTGACAGGAAAGAAAAGGACATAATGCCTGTCTGTCAGTCAGTCACTTGGTTGATTGATTGGTCGGTCAGTCAGACGGACGGTCAGACCACGAGAAACAAGTAAGAAGAGAAAAGAACAAGTAAAGATCCAAGCGCAAATATCGCCGCACATGTAGAGGGAGGAAAAGGCGTGAGGTGGGGTCAGGCCAGGGTACACTGGGACTCTCATTAAATAATTACAGCCTGTGGTCAAAAAGCAGCGAAAAAATTGTGACAAGGTCGCTGTGCTTGTCAGTGGAGGACACTCTCAGAGAAAAGTGGGAGTCGAGTCGCAGTCTTCTTTTCAAACTATCAAAGACATGTTATAAAAAGATGATGAAACCAGAAAGGGAATCAAAAAAGACTTTGATATATACTGTATCAGAACTCTTCCTGTGATATGGCATTTTGTGACATGAAAGCTTTTTCGCAGTCATACTTTTCTGTTTTCCCTAACAGTCGGTGCAGTGCATTAATATTGGCAGCCCCCAGTGGCAGCTTGGAAAGGTCCAATTGGATTGGAACAGCACTTTAATGGGGATCAAATGGAACAAGCTCAAACAAACAAACATTAGGCTCTGAGTTAATGAGCTTGGCTGCACAATATAAATGACCTGCACACGGCTGTCGTGTCCTTCTCTCTGTAGAGTGCAGCTGCACCGTCTAACATGTGAAACACAGCTTTTTGACAAGAGGCAGCATGCAAAATTTATAACGTGGGTGAGAGTGTGAATGAGTGAGCAGGTGAGTGAATGAGTAGACTGACTAACATTATTGGATTCAAATCTCCCAGGGGTCTCCAGCTGCCTCTATAAAACTTACTTCAGTTATTAGATAGAATGGAGAGCTCTGCTGCCTAATTTATCCAGTCCAACATGGTCCAAACATAGTCCACAGTGTGGTCAGATGACATAGTTGAGTTTTGCAGCTTTTTTTACTGCAATATTATATGACATAAGAAGAATCCTCCTACCAGCTGAGACACCAAGGCGGCATCCTACTAAGATGTACGAATCACCTCAACAAGCCCCTTTTGTTGCAAAGAATAGCAGCTCTACTTCACGCTGCCCCTTGAGGTCTGAGCTCCTCACCCTATCTCTAAGGCTGAGTGTGACCTCCCTATGACTCAGAACATAGATGGACTGTTGAATCGAGAGCTTTGCCTTTCTTCACCACAATGGATCACAGCAACGCTCGCAGCACTGATGACGCCACACCAGTCAACCTATCCACTATCCACGCTACATTTTACCTTCACTTGTAAACAAGACCCCAAGATACCTGAAGTCCTTGGCTCGGAGCGGTAACTCTCTCCCAACCCAGAGGGGGGTAGTCCATCGTTTACCAACAGCGAACCATGGCCTAAGACTGGGAGGTGTTTACTTGCTGACTCATTCTGACCACCTCACACCACCCAGTTCGAATGTTAGCAATTCAAGGTGTCTTACTAGTGATTATCATCTTCATAGGTATTGGTTAGAGTGTTTCTACTACCCGTTGGCTTGGGAGCAGTGTTGTTAAGTTTCACTTTCGTTAGGTGTAGCCTCAAAGACTACCTAGATATGTTTAAAAAACATTATGATCCGGCTTAAACAGTATGTTATATGACATAATGCACATACGTCACATGACATATTCCTCATGACATACACCACATGCTTAAAATAAGTCAGCATTGCCTTTTGATTGGACATTATACACAAACCCTGGTCTCCTGGGTAAAAGCGGGCCCCGAGGAAGTGTGTCAGGCTTTGAAGCCAAATTTTGAAGTGGCCAAACAGTGGACTTGCTCTGTCAAATGATGCCCTGAGGCCCGAGAAGGCTTTGTCCCACTGACTTACATTGTGAAAGAGACATCTGTGTAGAAGACAATACATTTTTTTGAGCATCACAACTCCCGCAAAATGTCTCATTTCACTATCAGGATTTGATCCATTCGGTTTGATAACATTTGGAGAGTCTAAAAGAGTGGCACAACTGAATCATTTTATCCCCTCTGTCATGGTCCAGGGTTGTGTGGTGCATGTGCGCTTTTATTTCCTGTCTTTGTGTGTTTTCCTGCCTTAGTCTTTGTCAGCTCTGCCCTGATTAGTTTCACTCGCCTGTTCGTACTCCCCCAGCTAGTGCCTTTCCTTCATTTACCCAGCTACACACCTGCCCTGTGTTAGCCTCATTAGTCCTTCCCTGCTCCTGAGTTTTTCCACGCCAGTCAGCTCCTTGCCTGTTCCTCTGCCTCATCACTTTAGTCCCCTCACCTGAGCTTCTCCACCCGTTTTTCTCCACCTGCATTTCATCCACTCATCAGACTAGTTTGTATTTAAGTCCTGGTTTTCAGTTCAGACTTTGTTGGAGCCTTGATTTGGTAGTGTAATGTTCTCTTGCTGTTTCCTGGAATAGAGCATGATCTTTTTGAGCTCCTGTGGTCTGCTGTCTGCTGCATTTGGGTCCACCTCCTCTACACCACATAACATCCTCTCAAGTTAACAGAGTGCAAAACCGGAAGTTAATATAGTAAAGATAAATATATAAATATAGTGTATGATACACTAACCCTGGATTTGTGAAACATTGTACATCGATTTGTGAAACGCCCTCCGACCCCGAGCCGATCTAACAGTAATTTCTTATGTTTCTTATGCATTTCTCTTCTTTTTAGCCGTTTTATTATTAGCTGCTAGCCATTAGCTTAATGCTAACTTAAAAGTGGGCTAATCTGAATCGAGCCGATCTCGTAAGAAGGCTAATCTGAACCGATCTCATTCATGTTTGCCGCTTGTCAGGTTAACGTTTTAATACTTCATTCAGCATACAGCTGAAGAGAAAACTTGCAATTTATTTTATTTCTCTCCTCAAACTCTCTACAACCATTTCCTCAAACTTCCAGCCACAACCATGGCTACAACCAATCAGGATTTGTGACGGCCATAAAGCCAATCATAATGCGTGACGTCATCAGTTAGCGCGGGACCCCGCACAAATCTGGCAGCCCGGACACATTCAGTACTTACACCGGCCATCTGGTGAAATTTTATATGAGGCAGCTGAACTTTTTTGGTTTCGTGTGCCATTGAGCAACTTTCATAGAAGTGAATGGGGCTCTGCCTTTAACGCTTTATCCAGTTTTCTTTATACATCCATGGGTAGAAGTCCTGTGTTTGACCCATCCACCACCACAGCCACCCGCCCCACCTGGACTTTCTCGATCTTTACACAAACATTACGTCAGCTGTCTATCTCTGTCACCAGATAACAATAAACACCTTTTGCCTTTTAATATGCTGATAACATGACCCTTCTAACCATATATATGACTCTTATAACCACTAATAATTATTGACGTGAGTGATAATACTCAAAACAGTGTGTTCACACTCACAGTCTAATGAATTCATCAGAACCACATCATCTGCAAAGAGCATAGATGCTTTTCTGAGGTCCCCAATCAGGAAATATATCTTCATTGCACAGCTTTCTGAATATTTGATTCTAATTGGTCAATTATCGCTTTCTACACTTTGTTAGTTCTGAAGAGCAGGCGGCTGCGATGAACAACAGACCGTTGCTATGGCTACAGTTCTTATCCTTGATGTTTAGCAGAAGCAATAAAATAATTTTTTAAATCGATATTTTGTGTCCAATCATTGATTTCTATAAGTAGTAGTGTAATAAGAGAGATAATGTACAGTGAGTGGGTCATTATTGGGAAATGATCCTCTTTGGAATGACTCTTCATTTGCATCATCCTGCCAGCGTTCACAATAATGATTCGCTCACCCTACATTATCCCTTACATACATATATACATTCAGTGCATTACAAAATGTAAGGATGCTCTTACTGGCATTTCACTGAGGGTTTCAGAAGGCAGAACAATACGGGCTTTTAATACCTCTCTAACCTCATGTGCACTCATTAAAACTTGAGACCAAAATATAAAGTTGCCAGTACATTTCTATTTATTTTGTGTGAAAGGCACTGAATGATTGACATAATGACTAATTTGTCACATCACTGACTGACTGGCTGGTGAGCTAATTGGCACAATAGCAGGTCTCTGACAGAATGAGTGACTCACAAGCAACACCTCACTTGTGGATGGCAGCACACATCATCTTTATCTGCACCCATGAATAGGTGTTTTTATTCTACAAGTTCCTGATGTGCATGAAAGACTCCTAAACAGCCTGTGATGTTGCTTGAGCTCTTGCTCAGTGACATTTTTATTTACACTTAAATATCACCTCCTTTTGTACATCAGTGTCAGCCACATGTTGCTGCACGTATAAAGGGAGGGAGGGTTGGTTCAAGGCCTCATTATAGACAGGGGAGGGATGCTTACGACTAAGATGACGATTGTCTGATTCATATTTCTGTTTTTTCATCCACAGTCAGGAGCTGCCATATTGACAAAGCCGGTGGGAAATCAAGCAGTGACGACAACTGTGTTACACCAACGTAAACTTAACAGCACCTATTGCTGATGAAGAGATTATGTGTTCAAGGCTCTTCTTAACAGCCTATGGCAATTTCAATTGGTATAGGATCAATACAGCTTTCACATAGATTATCCTGTTTTTTTTTTGTGTGTGTTTTTTTCCAACCTCTCCTCTGTCCGGTACTAAGAGAGATAAGAAACATCAAATTACATTCCTCGATCCTTTCCAAATCAAATTAGATTTCTGGGCTGTATTATACCGCTCTCTGTGCATGGGTCTGCTAATCCAATCATGGAGTGCCAAGGCTCACTTCACCCGCAGTCCAAGATAACATGCAAAGAATCAAATGATTTTATTCAAGAGGGATTTATGAATGAAGCAATCGTAGAACGGTTCCCTATTCTTATTCGTGAAATACACTCGCAAGTAACCCTAACCCAAGAGAGTTAGGGTTGCTTTTTTTTGTTGACATTCATTTTATAACATGTAACAATGGAAAAAAATCATTTTCTAAATGAATAACAACAATACACGCAGTCTGTATCCAAAAGAAAAGACAGCATCAATAAAAAAACGGAAACAGGTATCTCATTTAAAGGGGTACTTTGCTGACTACTGACTGACTACTCATCTCTCAGCTTAAAGATTTTTGTGGGCTCTATTGGGCTATTGCTTGATCTACAGATTGCACTTCCTTATGTTTTCAATGCCCAGCACCACCGACATGTAGTATAACATATACTTAAGTGCATTCTGTTAATTGTAGGTATTGCATTCTGTTAGTTGTAGGTATTCTACTTCTTGAGTAAAAGTGAATGCCGCAGCATTTTTCCGCTGTATTCTCCAATCATGTAGCACCAGTGTCAAAAGTAATTGTCGTTTTGCCAGCAACCTGCGAGTTTTAGACACACAGAGCCGGATTGGCGAGTTGATCCGAGGTGCACAATTTCCACCACAATTTCCTTGGCGGACACCTTTTTGGTTTAATAAGAATGAGGAGCCCCTCCCCTGCGGGTGAAGCTGTTGATGACGCCACACATGCGACCCACTGGCAGGAAACAGCTGATAGCAGGAATTAGCGAGCAGCTAGTAGCAAGAGGGAAACACAAACCTGACAGACACTGTAAAGATGAGCAACTGGGGAGACAAAGAATTGCACGCCCTCCTTGCCCTCGCAAACTAAGAGGCCATTAACCGTCAGATGAAGGGGACGGTACACGTTTTGTTACTTGCTCACGCCCCCCATTGCCCCGGAAAAGGCACATTCTGTAACAAAAGTAAGCAGGCGGCAGGCTATTTAAAAAGGGCTAAAGCGAGGGGAGAGGGAGAAATATAACAAAATAAGACAAAATAGGAAAAACTTGCCTCCCTCTTTTATTTTATTTTCAGCGTTTAATCAAGGCGGAGGCTGGTGGCGGGAGGTCCGAGACTTCCAGTGAGGGGAGCGGTAGAAACAAACAGCCAATGTGTGTGTGTCTTTTTTGAAAATCAAAATATGGTCACCCTAACACTGGTTCCTCTCTGAAAAGTTATTTTCAATTAGAAGTGCTTGGAGCAGCCGCACATAAAAGGTGGAGCGCCCTGAAAATGACACTGGGTCCAGCACATTTCCTCTGGGCAGTGGCATACGCTCTCTCCTCAATGAGAACAGTTGAAAAAAGACGCTATAGCTGCGACACAAATGCTGTGGACACGGGCCTTTAGGTGGGTGTGGTGCTTTTTACCGTAACACTGTGACTCATCACCAAAGTATTCATTTAAATCTAAGGACGTTCCTTAAATGCAACTGCTGCTCTCAATACCAAGAGAGATAAAAAATCAATTTTTAATATTTTCTCGGATTCAGCTCAAGCAAACAGTTTGTCTACAAACCGAATAAGGTTAGTATCACACATTGTTCCTCTCATTCAAGGAAGATCAATCTTCCTTATGAAATACCTGTTCTCGTTCAGCTGCTTTGGCAAAACAAAAGGGTTGAACAGCCATTTCCTTTCACCTCACAGGTGAACGCCTGAGGCTATGAAGAAACAGGAATTAATGCTGCTGGAAGATGATGGATTAATGGAGGAACACTGGATTAAAATCAATAAGTGCACTGCAATGCTCAAGTAGAATTTTATTGTTTTAACTCTGTTGACTGCCCCAGCTACAGTTTTAGATTGATTTATCGAACAGCGTTTTGTGCTCTGGTGGCAGATTTTTAAGCAAGAAAGGAAATATTCATGAATGTTTAAGTGTTTCGGTGACTCAGGGAGCCAGTCGGAGGTAAAGGCACATTCAGAAAACCATTACAAGGAGGCTGGTTGCAAAACGTGTGTGGCGCTCTATGACAGCATTCATTGTGGCAGCTTAGGGTTGTAGGAGATGCTATTCACCACCCACAGCAAGACACTGCTTTAATAGCCAACATGGGAATACTGTCAGTCAGTTTAAAAGTTCAGATTGAAATGTAGAATTGTAACTTACAAAGGAAATGGAAATGATAAACCCAGACTCTGAGTTACACTGGGTTAAAAATAGAGAAAGCAGACTTTGAACATTTTTTCACTTGAAAGCTGCAGAGTCGAGCACTCACTCAGCTTTAGAAAGAGTAACTGGTGGTGTTTTTCTTCTGCTATTGTGCGACAGTGTAACACGATGACACAGGAGGAATAAAACTAGATAATAAGGTGCAGTAACACTAGTCCTTTTATAATAATTAATCAGTGTACTTTGAAGACAGTACGCTGCCCATTAGAGACTGCAGAACAGCACTGCGTCATGAGAGATTAATGTGTATGGCTTAGGGAAGTAAAGCTGCCCGCTACTATGGTGCACTGTAGTACAAAGCCTTTCTGCAGGCTGTTGCTTTGAAGAGTGCCTTTTCAAAACTGTTTTCTACTCTTTTAGAGAGACATGAACCATGATGTCTTCCAGTGGAGGGGGACAAGGAAAATGACTGTAAATGGATACAGAGGCTCTGCTCTGCTGTGATTACCACCTGGATTGCTGGTTGTCCTCTCTCTCCGAAACATCAGTGTCTGTTTGCAGGAGCGATGTATCCAGCTGACAGGAACATGTTGAAATTGTGAGACGAACGCGGCGAGCTGAGGATAACCGTCTGCGTTGCAACCAATAATCTGGACAAAGTGCCAGCGTATAGCCAGGAGTCATAGATGATAAATTGCTGTATTCAAATCAAGATGCTTCCTCGCTCATTTTTTCTGCCTCATCAACAACACGTGTAAATGTTTTATGTTCTACGCCCTACATGTTACAATTTATGGAGCACGTCATTAGACCGTATGTCAGTGACGGTGAGTGGCTTGAATTCTAATGTCATCTGTGTTCAATCACGATTGTGTATGTGTGTGTGCTTTGCATGATAATAAGCTGAATTCATAAATCCTAGAGACGAAGCTGAACGCATGTGACAAATGCCAACTATATAAATTATTTATAATAAGAATCCTCTCATAAAATGAAAATATATGTGAGCAACAAGCTGACACACGCGTTCTGACAAACACTTAAACTCACATTAGACAAACCCGAGGAACAATTCTTTTGTATTCCATTTCAGCACCTTTTTAAAATTAAACTAAATTACTTTTTTTTCCGTTCTGTTGCAGTCACTCCCAAACTTTTTTAATTCCTTGGGTCTTTTCTTGACTTAAAGTGCAACTCTGGTGCCAGATGTAGTGTGATTGTAAAGGCAGGTGTGGTTTTAGGGGAGCTGTGTTCCTTAGAAATTAATGTAATTTTGGATTAATACATCACTTAAGTCCTGCTATGTGGCGATAGACCCACACTTGCAGCATCAAGTACCCCAAGTGTGGGAAAACAGCCAGCCAAAGCTTTGGGCCACCAATTTGATGCCAAGCTGGACTGACTGGCTGTTGCCCCGCTTCAATTTGATTGGCCATTTTCCAAGCATTGTTGTCATTTGCTCTTAGCTGCCAGAATTTAGGAGACAGTAACTGCAGTCACCATGAACAATGTGGATTATCTTCTACAGTATGAATATGAAAGTCTGCCTTGGAAGAAAAACGTCAGATTAAACACCTCAGTGCTGCAGGGTGCTGTTATTAACCAAAGCTCTTGTAAAAGTAATCACATTTAAGGTGGAGTGGCTCTCCAGGAAAAAATAAGTAACTGCTAGCTTGTCAGAGAAGACGCTTTGCCATGTGTTATTTGGATGAGATGGTACCTGGTCAGGAAAAGGCTTTCAGGTTCTGAAGCATCCTACTGAGAGGATTACTAATAGGGCTGCCCCCGACTAAGAATTTTCCTAGTCGACCAATAGTCGTCATTTAGGGCCATTAGTCGACTAGTCGCCTGCATGTTTATGATACTAATTCAATTATTAAATTATATATTGTGGGCGGGGTAACACAATGGTTTGAGTTGAAGGTGTGAGAAAGAATAGTATCAGTAACATTGTTAACACTGTGCTACATTATAGAGAAATACAAAACCGTACTAATGAACCTTCATTAATATAGGCCTATATTTTATCTACAAGTGCACGTCACACACTGAGCGAGCCGCCTGTTAATGACGCTGTCGGCAAAGCAGTAATGATTGTGCTAAGTGGCTAATGGGCATGTAGCTACTGACATGTTTCAGATGATACGCCATGTTTGTAGTCTTCTTCCAGATGCTGAATATTTACAGAAGAAGGGAAAGATATCTGTCCACTGTGACTGGTTTGTAATGTGGCTCCTGTCTGATTGCTGAGCGTGGCCACTTCCTGTGTGTGTCCTTTCAAATTAAATTCACACATGGTCCAGTCATTAAAGGTTTTGATTTAATTTGATGATGTGCTGATCATGTTTGCTTGTTTTTTGTGCATCTAAGCGACCAGTGAAATCTTGTCGACCAATTACCTTTCTGGTGGACTAACGTTTGGTCAACTATTAGGGGGCAGCCCTAATTACCAAACATAAAAGCAGCAGGACAACATGAGGAAACTGGGCTTGCTCTCAAACACACTTTAGCTACCTAAATAGAACAGGTATGCTCTCTGTCTGATCTGACCTGTGTTAAACTGTGTGGGAAATGTCAAATAGCACAAAATGTCAAATTGTAAAATTGTGTAATTTTCTGGTTTTGCATGAAAAGCAGTAGTCATGTCACCATTTGTGTCCCAGTGTCTCTGGAATGGTGCTGAACCCTGTCTGGTTCTCAGAACAAAAGCTTTAAATTATTTACTCTTTGACTCGGGTTTGCTGTGAACTATCTTTGACTGTGAGAGTTCACGACCAGGGCTGCCGACTCTCACACATCGAGCGTCAAACTCACGCAAGTGACACTTTTCACATGCTCTCACATCAAACGTCCATTTACTCAATACGAGACAGGGCAGCACAGTGGTACAGTGAAACACTGTGGTTGGGTGAGCCGTCCTCGACAAGCCTGCTGCTGCTTTGATTTATGCCGTCATGGTACTGGTGCTTGGAGCAGCCAGGTTGGACTAAGAAAGATTTTATAAAACCATCACCAAGAAGTCCTAATTTGATGAAATAGCCTCCATAATAGGTTTTGATTTCTGCTCAAAATGTTCCTGACTATGCGCATAAATAGTTGAATACAGTAAAAGTCAGCTCAAATAATATTCCAACTCTCCGGCAATGTCCGTAAACTCTCATAAATGAAACAAATACATTTTTCTTTCTTAAAAGGTTTGCTGAAATTTTCATTGTAATCCTGTTCAGGATGACTCATTGTGGCAGCATGACTCATCAATTTAAAGTCATTTACTCTACGGTGATTATTGAAAGAAAATTCAATCGGAAATCACCACAAAATGCATTGTAACACATAGAAAATGTGCTCATGTTTAAACTTACTTCATATCCATTCCTGTAGGGGTTTGCTTAAGTTTTCAATACAGCCTGATTAAGCATGACCTTGACCATGACCATGAAAAAAATGAAGTCATTTCACTATATATATATATATATATATATATATATATATATATATATACATTGTAAGTATCTTTTGAAAGCAAAAGCTACACAATAAGATACTCAGAAAAGCCTACATTACATCTTATTAATCATGAAATAAGTAACATCTACTGTGAGGCAACATTATGAAGAAATGCATTCATTATTTGGGGTGTCCTAAACTACACAACAAAGCAAATTTATTGTGATCTACAGTAGCAGTCGTGCTAATGAGCCACTGAACAGGGAAAAATTGCTTGTTTTATGGAAACATTAGATGATATTCTAAATTAACTACTACCCACAAGAAACTGCGAGATGTTGTAATGATAGTAGTGCTACATGTAATGCGGGATTAATACCTAAGCGTTCTAACCGTCCCCTATGCCATAACCTGATGTGCACCTCCCCAGAAATGTAACTACACGTAGCCGTGACGCAGACCTCCTGTCTAGTTTTGTATGCTGAAACCATTCAGTGGAAACGAAGCGATTAGCCTATATACTTTAATTTCACAGATGAAAAACAATAAATTGTGAAGACAATAAAGGGATTTATGGCTTCATAGTAGAGGAAAACTCCACTCGTTGCTAGGCTAATTCATACAGTGTAAAATGCCATAGGCTTGTGCTAATAACATTAGCATGTTTGTTTGGAAGAAGATAGTTGTTTTGTCGGTGAACCTTGTGAGTCGTAATGGAACCGAATATTGTAACGTTACCGTTGTTAAATGTTGCTGTTTTCCTTGGCTTCATATGAGTAGAGGAAAAATCTGCTAGCCATTGGGCTAATTTATACAATGTAAAATGTCATAGGCTTGTGCTAAAAACATTAGCATGTTGTATTTGTTGGGAAAATGTGTCCAGCAAAACACAAATGCTTTATCTGTGAATGCTACGAGTTATAGTGAAGCTGATTTGTGTACTTGTGTTAGAAACTGGCGCTGTCAAGGCACATTTCAAGTGTGTTTTGGGTGTGATTGGAATCAACTAAACTTTACAGCACACACTGACTAGTATTTTGGAGATGTAACTGCAGAGTGACAGAGACACATCACTGCAAAGCATAAATGCTCACTAGGGTGTAGGCCGAGCGTGTAGGCTACAGCGTAGGCTTTGTATAGAGCTGATGTACAAGTATAAATCCTGCTTAATGTCTCTCGTACCCAAGATATGTTCATTCAGAAATAGTGTCTCCGTTATATTGTTCGTCCACCAGAGATCACTGGCAAATTATTTTTTTCATGTCACCTTCTCACTGTATCTAAGTCACAATTCTTTGATAAGATCCCTATCAGTTACATTTGTTATCTAATTTATAAAAGGGAAGTAACAGCCGACACATTGATGTGTATGTTGTTGTTGTTGTTTTAATTCAAATACCTATGTATGTTGGCATCAAAAAATTCCATATCAGTTCGGCACTAGTGCACTTCAGAAAAGTTTGATACGACAAGTCAGATGCTCATTAGCTCTGTGTTTTTGCACAGGACAACACACAACACACTCAGGGCTGCTCACACACTCCTGTGTCTTTTAGCAAGTCGGAGTGTGGCGCAATGCTGCCCGAACCAATTAAATATGAATGGGCACTCATCTCCTTATACACAACAACGCTACAATATTTAGCACATGATGATCTGTGTCAGGAGTACTCTTCTTTCCCTTGCATCTCATATCAAGAGCCTTGAAGAGCAATTAGGGCCCTTTTCTCAAGAAGAGGGGAGACGGCTGGGACTTTGTTTTAGAAGCAGCAATACTCTAGATCAAAGCCTGCCTGTCAGAGCCTCTTATAAACCATTTTTGTGCTCCAGCTTATGTCGTGTCAATAAAAAGTAGGCCAGTGGTCCGTACTTCTACAGCAGCTGTATATTTCTATATATGTGTCAAAATAAGGGGAAATCAAAAGGCAGCACAGTTTCCCTCTGGATGCTGCAGTACATACAGTACATACAAAACAAAAGCTGTGCTTTGGGATTCTGGACGCTACGAGTTTCATGAGATGGCTAAACCAAATTACAAGAACGTATATTTGGTTCAGAGATTTCTGCCTCCACCTCAGTACAATGGAGGTCAATTGAATGCACTGACTAATTATATTTTAAAATATCCAACAATGTATTATTACTGAAACAATGTCCTCATTATTCTTGGTCATCTACCGAACATGCTGTCAGCAGTTTTCATAAGGACTATTTCTTCGGTCCAAAGAGTTCTTGTAAACTGGTCCAGTGGGTTATGCATAGTAACCATAGCCTGATAATTACAGTGACCCGCCGTAGTTAACTACATTACACTTTAAGTGGTTTAGAATAATATAATTCAACTAACTGAATCGCTTTGCAAATATGAGTGTAATGAACTACCAGCAAGCTACTGCAAAGTGTAGTACTACTTTAACTACATGTAGTTCACTACTCCGCAACACTGATTATTTTTTTGTCCTAGCCTGTCCTATTGTCCCTTTTTTCTTTGTCAGCAATGGTTTATTGGCACCTGACTTAACTGTTTATGTCAGTGCACAAATTCCCAATATTCACACTAACAATGGATGTAAACACAGATTAATCTACATTTGCTTCCATAGGTTTTCTGGAAAGTTTGTAAAAAATTTGTATTAAAGCAGCTGCGCGGAACTTTACGTTTTCGTTGATTATAGTGCCCCCTTTGGTCGTAGCAGTATGACACCCACAGCCTGGTGTCGTTTTGGAGAGTGAGAGGAAAATCATAAATGTTGTGGTGTAGCTCTGAATTTCTTATAAACTGAGGACAACTGCCTGCTGTATATTTGTGTTCATGGTCACAGTCACAGATAATTTTGTGGCGTTTGTTGTAACGTTACTAGACAAAAGTGGTTCACATCAGCTAACGTTACATTTAGCTTGCTTATAACTTCCATGTCGTCATATATCGAAGTGAAACCATGTCTAACAAGTTGCGGTATATTCTCTAAATAAAAACAAAAATGACATACCTGTCGATTAGGAAAAGGGCCAACTCCGGATCAGTTTTAAAACCTTTCAAATCTCTCAGCTCTCTCCACTTGGTGAATGACCGAGGTTTACATGCATTTGGGCTCGAGCCCTGTCACTGTCCCATTTAACCTTCTTCTGTTCTTCTTGTTTTAGATGGTGCTCCTTCGTTTTCCGCCATGACATCGAAAGTATAACCAAGTCCTTATAGATACATCTCTGGTAAAACGTACCGCTTACTCGAAGAACACTCTCTGTAAACACGGCTCTTCTTCTGTGGTTTAATGGCTGTGGGCTTCCGCTGTGTCTGACCCGACCGAGGCTACGCTACATAGCCATATAGAGAAAGGCTTTTTTGTCGCTGTTGGGTTCAAATAAATATGCGGATCTTCAAGGGGGGTTGATACGAACTAGGAACAGTTTTATAAATGGTAAAGTTCCGCACAGCTGCTTTAAATTTGGATAGACGCTGCACTATTTTCAGTCAACAAAAACAGTTAGCAATTAACAGTTATCAGTTTCTAGGACACTTAGCTCAACGCTTACTGTGCCTATAAAAAATACACTGATTAAAGGGGTTTCTTTTCTGTAAGTCCATTTACAGAAACTTATATAGCCATGTCAGTATATTCCCTCACTATTTTTAGTGCATTTCTCTGTTGCCATTTTGCTAGCTCTGTCCCAGAAAGATGACATCATCATTCCTAATCCTTCGTTCAAAGCTCCAAAGCAAACAGCCATCAGTCAGTGCGTTTATGCACAGCTAATTCAAGCTACTGTTTTAGCTCAACTAGGCCATTTATTTGGACTACTGTCCTTGTGTCATTGTACAAGAGCGGGAGGGGTTTCAATTTATTGACAGAACTACGATAGTTGGTGATATGCCCCCTTTCAGCTTGTTAGTACTGGACCTTTTTCCAGTTGACCTATTGCGTCACAGACCAAACAATCTACAAACAAGTTAGCTATGGTTAGCTAGTGACCAATTGGTACCATGGCGGACAACTCTACAGCTCTGTACATTTTATCCATCCAAAAATGAACGGCTCTGGATGTCGATTTCGCCATGTTGTGACTGGCTTCTTCTTCTGTTTTGCATTTAATGCTATTCGACAAAGCTGGGGTGGAAACTGTGGAGCACACTAACAGAGCACCTAGGCCAGTTTGGGTCCGACTGACTGTATGCATGCGAGTAATTCCTTTCCCAATTGTATTATCTGGGTGTGTTAGCGTGACTTTGAGAAATTCGATTTAGTACGATTTTAGTCGGACTAACACGTTAACCTGTATTTTAAAAGTCCGGTTTGAGTCAGATTAACACAATAAATCGATTTTCTTTAATTTCATCTAAACGTACTGAACAAAAACAATGCTAGATATTGCATTGATGCAGAGGCGTGAAACAAGGCTAAAGCGTAAGAAGTACACTGGGAAATGGATGCTGCTGTTGATTTTTTTTTTTTTCCCTAATGTAATTTGTTCAGTGAATGCCACAAACTAAATTCCCTCCTCCTCCATTATATTGGGTTTGGCAGAAATCTCAGCGACAAACATCTCAAAATGGAGGCGAATGAAAGCAACACTGTCTGCATGGCTAGATAGAGTAAATAGGTACATTTGTGTTTGCTGTTCTTTAACCTTTTAGTAATTTGTGTGAACTGACCCTTTAATAAAGAATCACCCAGTCTGCAGATGCAGCACAGAGAAAACACATTTACAGACGCTTTACTGCATGTAAGTATGAGCTATATGTGTTCCCGGGGAACAAATTTAATGACAAGCAGCTGGATGATATGAAATTTGACGCATGATGTTGTGCGTGAAATAACATGCCAGGTAGGTCTTATTGTAGCGCGGCAGTTACGTCACGGAGCTGCAGGATGTGTGACCTTTACTATGAAACACGAAGGGTCTTCATATGGGCTCAAACAGGAAGAGGTAAATAGAAGTGACAGGCTCATATACCTCGCACCACTTACTTCAGAAACCTGCGGTTTATTCAACATGTCTCTTGGGCCTGCTTCTCTGTCAGCCTCGGCTCTACTTTTGGGGGTTCTGTTCAGGGAGGGTGACAGGGAGTATGTATTGTAGTCAAAACAATTTGCTTGTGACATTTTGATAACTACTATTTTTCTTGCATGACGAGGAGTATGCCAGTATGCAGTATTTGATTTCGTAGCAGGATGCGGGCTATGAAGTCTGAAAGAAAGCTTACAGTGGTGAGAAAAATCCTATTATTTTTTATGTCTAACAGAAAATGATGAGAGTATACATAACAGAAACAATACAAAGGGAGAGGGATGGTAAAAGCAGGGACACAGTTGAAAAGCACAAATCTTTTGAAAAAGTAAAAAGGTGAGAGGTGTAAAAAAACAGTCGGGAGCAAAAGTCAACCAAGAGATCTGAAGTACGACGGGTAGATAGATCAACATGAAGGTATGGTGGGGAGAAAGAAAGTGAGAAACAGAATAAAGACAAGCCAGTGATCACATCTTTGAAAGCAACACAGAGAGAGAAGAGAACATTGCTAAGTGCACACAGTGTCAAAAAGCATGAACATCTGGGTTGTCATAAGAAATGGGCATTTCGTGTTCTCCCCTTGGTCGCTGTGCAGTGGATCGTGGCTGTTGACCTCCATGTCAGATCCTGGGCTCCCGTCCATCACCTGAGGGAGACATATTAATGTGGCAGCATGTTTTAGCTCATCCATCACAACATCAGATGGCCCACACAGTGCTCAGGTAAGGACACAGTCTAGTCACTCAGACAATTGATTAATCAGACCTTGTCCGACCCTCTTAAAAGGAAAGACCGTGGCGTATTGAAATGGTGATTTGGTCTCTGAGTAGCCAAAGTAGATGAGCTGAAGTGTGTTTATTGCTTTTTTTGTTAGTAGCTGCACCACAAGGTTAGTGTGAATAAAAAGAGAAATGGACAACCAAAGAATAGAAACAGAGTGTTTTAAGATACTTTATTTGGTCTTCCTCAGGTATAGAGTATCGCAGTTTGTCCAGCGTTTTTGTGTGGCTGCTCCAACTGCCTCCACTTGAAAATCTCTTCTTCAATGACCCTTTTCCACAACGAAAACCAGACAATGAAGAGCTTAAAAGAGATCTTAATAATAAAAACTAAGATGCAATCTGTGTTTCGTTTTTGTTGATGAGACGAGTTGTGACGAAAATGTTTGCAGTGGACTATCGGACATTGAAAGCCGAGAACGACCGTCCTTGCACTTATCTATGTATGCCGCATGAGCAACAGGCTGGTAAACTAGGCTGGAAATAGTTGGCGCTAGGATGTTTCGCTAGCCAACGAAAACACTCACACTAGAGCAGTGTCAGCGGTTGTTGCAAGTTGCAGGCTGAATTTCAGCAGTAAAAAGCGGAGGTTGTGGAGGTTGTTAGTTGCAGCAGTGGCTGTTAGCACCTCAGCTTGTTAGCCGCTGAATGGCAGCGGAGCAAGCAACCACCAGCCGCCGGACTTCACAGCTGATCCCCGCAGAATTCCACTTAGAGCTGGTGTGTCTTGAGAAAGTTTATGGGTTGATGCTGTTTAACAGCCAGGTGGGAGATTTAGTTATCTGTGAGTGTAGCTGTGCTGTAGAGTCAACAGTCTGAACTTAGCTGAGTTTTCTCTGACAGAGATGAAAGTTTAGTTCTAATCACCAACTCTGTGAGAGGACATATGGAAGCAAACCGTGACTAATATTTAAATTAAAATGTATTTGCAGAAATGCTTTTTCATTTTAAGAATGTGGCTGTCTTGAAGAAGAAAATGCAAATAGGTTGATTGATTATTAACTTTATTTATGAATGAAATAATGCAGCCACATTCTTAAAATGAAAAAGCATTTCTGCAAATACATTTTAATTGAAATATTAGTCACGATTTGCTTCCATATGGACAGAAATCTAAACCTCCAGATTTAACATGTTGCAGATAAAGAAAGAATTCAGGCTTTAAATGTTTTTCTGCTTCTCGACAGTGAGATTGATAGGTCAGAGTTTATAATGAACCTGGGTACAATTCCCAGTTGCCTCAGGTTAGTTATTTGTGGCATCAAAGTTTCTGAGACCATAAACAAAGCGATAAATGACGATCAGAAGTGTGTGCTCGTAAATCAGCCCTTAAAACCTGTCAAGCACTGCTGGAGAAATGACAGTTTGTACGTGTGTAGTAATTATTTGTGGTTGTAGTAAAAAAAAAAATTGTCTTAATGAAATTTGTATCTATTTTATACAATCTATCACCTTGATTTCCACTACATGAATTATCCTCACTGGATTAGTTTGCAGATTTAAAAATATATAGAAAACAGAATGACTAAAAGTAAAATGTAATGAACTCTCATTGACTAAAACTATGAAGGATAAAAATGACTGCATTTTAAGTCATTTTTATGACAAATTAACTACTGAGGCTGTCTGAGGACAGACGATCAAACTCGCTGATACCCGCGCGACACTAAACAAATGAACGAATGAATGAATCACACTGCATGTGTGGCGTAAGAGGAAGGAGACAGCTAGACACTCGAGGTTCATTGAAGAAAACCTGCTCCCGACCAGGTTAGGTTCACAGAGTCAGTTGCCATAGTAACTGACACCAAGCTTCAGTTACCTCTCTTTTTGAAACGGGCTGGAGTTACTCCGCTTTCTCTGGTTTAAGTTACCTCCCTTTCTGAAACGGAAAACCTAGAGTGTCCCTCATTTCTGGGTTCACAGATTCAGAGTTTTCACTAAACCTGCTTTGTGAAGCGGACCCCTGTACAACACCATGAGTTTATTTTTCCTTCAACAACAAACTCATGTGGTTGGGTTTCAGAAAAAAAGAACAGAGTTTGGCTGTATAATCTTGCGGGACACAAACACCTCTCTCCGTGGTGAAAGTCCCATCCACCACCCCTCTTGTCCACCCTACTCAGACTTTCGCCATCTTAACTTTTGTTCTTGTCCTACAGTGCTCTCCCCTGATGCCGCAGGCCACATATCATGCCAACATTTAAGGTCGGCTTTTTACGTCGGTGTCTGATGCTGCAAGTCACAGCCTAAACATTGTATATCGTATATTGTAAGCCCCCTCTGCTTACGGAATGCTTTTTTATGCAGCGCTGGGAATAAGCAGCCTGTTCTCACTCACACCTCGTCAAATACTGCTGCTTTGATGGTGATGTCAGCATCAGAGCGTGATGCACAGAGGCCCGTTTCATGGTGGTATAATATGCACCATGCATGTCAGTTTTGGATTCAGCGGGCAACATCCAAGTCGTCAGATACTGCTGCTTGGTCAGTAGACATCAGCATTGGACACTGGAGCAGAGAGGCACCCTTTTCGGCAGTATGAACCCGTTACGGGCCGGAGCATCCCCTTTAAGGAGCTGGTCTAATGGGTAGTGTGTGTGACGTAGCCCTTGTTGTCCTGTGTAGGCTCGGACAGATCGGCTTTTGACAGTCAGAGTGATAAAGCCCAGTGTTACAGCCATGAAAACAGCCTGTAATGCTTGAAGAACGAGAGAAGCCAAATAAAGTGCCGGCTCTTGTGTTCAAATACTCCGTCTCTACTCCTCCTCTGTGGGATTAGCCCAGACTGCTAGTTACAAGCACCCAACGAGCCAAGCTAAAGCAAAACGCGATTTAGCATTAGAAATAGGGTTGCGTACTACGGTTAGGAACCACAAAGCTGAAGAAGGTAACAATATGCACCAGTCAGCGTTGGTTTGTAAGGCTGCAACTCCTGTGATGTAAAGAGTGAAAAGTCTGTTGAGTGGACGGGACTGTGAATTTTCAGCCAAACCATAATGTGTTTTTTAAACCTAACCACATGCTTCTGTTGCCCGCCCCACTCCTCCGTGAGTGTGATTTTCAGCCTGGCAATCTCCTGGCACATCTTGTGCACTTCGTCTTCTTTAATATGACACCTGCATGGGAGGGGCAGGGGAAGCTCTAAAGAGGGGGAGAAAGTTATTAGGCTTATCGCGCTGTATTTTCTTTGTCTCTCTCTTTGACCCCGTCATTTTCGAGAGGATTTGCTCGAGGACCACAGCTATCACACTGGTTTGGGAAAATGTTATCACTTCTTTTTTTTCCCCCTCCCGTGTTTCGCCACCCTCCCTTGCCTCTCCTTTCTCCACCTCCATGTCTATCTATGTCTCTTATCTTTCCCTGTCTCCCTTTCATAAATTACTACCTCCAGTTCACAGGAAATGACAACAATCCTGCAGCAGCATGAAGAGAGCTTCTCATGTGAAATCAGAATGCACGTCATGTGCCAGCACATCAAAAGCACGCTGTGTTGGCATGCTCATCCGCCTCACAGGACACATTAAGGATGCTTGCTTGTAAAGCTTTCCAATGGTGGATGCATTTAAATGAAATGTAAAGTTAAATAGAATTTTTTTTTATCATGCTCAAGATTAGAAATGATCTCTCATCTCCTGGTAGTGGAATACAAGTGTTGTGAGCAGATGTGGTTGTTTTGTCTGGGGCCATTACATAATGAACTGTGTCCAAGCAGTGCCCCCTTGTGGCTGCGTGTGACAGAGTCCTCCTGTGACAAATTATCAGTTGAAGCCTTTAGACATGTTTTCATTCAGAGGAGGAAACAAATCAAATCTTGCCTTGTGCACACTCGATCTGAGAGTCCACTGCCAGGGTTAGTTAAGTTAAGATGAAATGATTTAAAGGTGTGTGTGGGCATAAAATGAGGAATCCAGAAATCTGCCTAATTTTAAAATGCATACCATAATGTAAAGATGGCAGCAATATTCAACATATTTAGCTGGGTTTAAATGTGAAATCAATGGAGGTGGAGGTGGGTGTGGTTGGGTGGGGGGCTGAGGACAGTTAAGCTCCAGCGAAGCATGAATCATACCCTACAGAGCAGTTATTTTCGAGCTCGACATGATACAAGCTCACAGTGCAGCAGTTGGATGGCTCCGAATGCCAAACCAAAAGCTTTTCTTCTCACCATCCCGTCGCCTCGGGCTCGAGGAGGCTTTTTTTTTTTTTTCGATGGAGGTGAGTTGAGATTTTCCGAAGAGGAATAACATCAGAAGCTTCTCCACCTTTCCAAAAAGGTCAAATATCATTCAGTTCCTGCCTCGCTGAAAGCTAAAGGAGAGGCAGCACCTAAAAAAGCAATACTGGACTCCCAGGACTGCTTAGTTCTCTCTGCTGGCAGCGCCACTGTCCACGCTTTGAAGTGAGAGCGCTGTGTGTGTGTGTGTCTTTCATCTGCACTGTGTGAACCTATAGTCAGATCTGTTACTCCTGCTCCTCTTTCTCTCTCAGGCTCTCACATTCATAAACACATGTGCAGGCATTGGAACACACAGAGAGAACATCAGAGTCGAGGTGTCCCTCCGATGCACCTACCGCCTACACACTTACACACCTGAGCGGCCTCAGGTGTGTAAGTGTGTTGGCGGTGGAGAGATTACCTTCAGGTCATTTGCTGACACTCCATCGAGAGCCGCTCATTGGCCGATGGGAGCAGCTTGCCCGGGTGTTCTCGCTTGTACAGTAACCGCTCGCTTTTTGGGTGATTCAAGATCTGTCAGATGTGGAGGAGGGCCGCAGAAGGCCGGGGGGGGTAAACAACACAGGGCAAGATGAGATGTCCAAATGGCAGGTTTGTGTTTCTTGTGTGGTGTTTGAGTGCAGGGGCAAAGCAACAAAGCAAAGATTAGATTAGTTTGTTTAACGGTTTTCAACAGCGCGCTCAGCAGTGGCCATTTGCAAAATGTCACTAAACACTTCAAGCTATGGCAAACCACAAATGTCAACACAAAAATCAACTATGGCACGCTGACTCAGATTGAGTGCAGCCAAACGATAGAGGCAACAGCTGAGCGTTTATCACTCTCCAAGCCAGCAACACATCCGATTGGCACGGTGGGTAAACTTGGCTCCGCTACGCCTCGCCACAGCCACGGGAACAGGCGGGAAGAAGCAATCGACTTTGAAAAAGAAGAAGAGGAGCGGGAAAGATTGGGAGACAGACGGGGATAAGGGGATATGTGTGTGTCTGAGTCTGATCAGCTTTTTATCTGTACTAAGCTCGAGAGTAATTTCCTGTGGTTACAATGTTGATGTGGTAAAGCAACACACACTATGTACTTTCCAGAGCCTTTCTTAGTACCTGTTGCCAATGGAGACAGTTTAAAAGGAATTCTGGTATTTGTCAACCTGGGTCTCATGCTCATGTTTTGTCCATCTGGCGAGGGTGACAACAACTGGGACAACAAGGAACACTTCTCTTTGAGTCCGACTAAAAGTAAACACTGGAAGTAGTCCCCTGAGCCGTCGTAGCAAACTGAACAGAATAGCATCTCTGCTTCCAGGTGAAGTTGCCAGCTGATGTACCTGCTATATTTGTTCACACATGCTGAAACTCTTGTACCTGACAAGCCGGGCTGTTTTTGTGTTAATCTTCGTTTCGTCATTTTTTTTTATCCTCTCTCTGACCATGCCAGTCGTCTGCATCCATGCATGTCTTGAGTTCCAAGTGGATGCACAATACCTAGTGGAAAGACTGGAGGTGACAGCATAGCCAGTGACCACTAGCTGACTATTCCCCATCAGATATTGCTGTCTGATGGTCAGGGAATGCAGTGCAACTATTCTAAATATAGCAACACTTATATTGATTGATTTTTTTAGCTGGGACTTTATTTAGATGGCTATAATAAGTTTTGTTGCTGACCGCTCCACAGCAGTACATTACTTAGCTTCTGTGTCAGCACTCCTGCCTGCTTTTACAAACCAACTACCATCTACTATACGTGATACACTGACTATGGAGAAGTACCTCATACAACCCCACTTTAAAGGATCCAAACTATTCCCTTAAAGGGGAAGTAACGTTTTTTTCAACCTGGGCCCTATTTTCGGATCTACTTTTGTCTAAATGAGTGATAGGATGTTCAATATGTGACATTTCTCCAGTACGAAGCTCGGGCTGACCTGCCTGCAGCCCGTGAGCGCGACCTATATTAAATAATAGGGCACTCAGACAGCGTCAAACAATGTCAAAATACGTCCACTAAAAGTGCATTTTTTTCACACAGTGCAATTACACTGCTCCCTCTCTTTTGTTCTCTTTTGGCTTTGTTTGTCTTCCGTTTGATGCTGGGCAGGTAGGGTACAATCAGTCCAAGAAAGAGCTGTCTCTCTGCATTAAAATCCTTCTAAATAATCTGTGAGTCGATGCTTTTAAAAGCAAAGAGATTTAACCAAAAATGTAAAGTTTTGGGCCACAAACCAAATCAATGAGCTAAATGAAGCAAAAAAGGCTTTGTTGAGAAAAGGGAACTACAGCTAAGTTTGGTTTGTCACAACAAACAACCCCTTCTGACATTATAAATCTGAAATTTCAACCATTGTTAACAAAAGCAAAAACATTGATTCAAATAGCCTTAAAATCACAGGTACAGGCTGGGTTGGGGGTCTTGTTTCAAGCAAGTGGAGAACTCTGAAGTATAGCAGCGGGTTGTATTTCATGCGAGGCTGTGGTGTGCTTTTGAATTCCAGCCGTAACACATGCAGAACAGACGCGGTGCAGCACGCCTTCTGCAGCAGATAGCATCCATTGTAATCAATTGATGCTGCTACACTGACCTGTGGCTACTCATTTTTAATTTTTTTTCCTACACATGGTCGGCAGCTCTCCAACAGCTAAAAACTACACAAAACTCTGTTAAAAAAAACAGCACAATATATTGAAAACTGATTAAAATAAATACCCCATTATACTGTACCAGAGGCAATGCGATGTAGCAGAGCAACCTTGTGGCTGTTTTTACATTTCACAATAAAATCAATCAAATCAATGCTTCCTGCAGTTAAAACGATCCAGCTGAAGGAGCTGTATCTAAGTCTGGAGAAAGACATCTGATTGTTGAGTCTCATTCCCAGGTCATCAGATACCAATGTTTTGGGCTGGTGGTTCAGTTGGACTGTGAACCCAAAGTGTCAAGTACCAGTTAACAAAGCCTTTGCTTCCAAACCCTGCATAATCAATTGCAATATCACTTGGCGAAACTCAATATGCATACAGTAAGGCTGATCTTCATGCTACAAAAAGAATCTGTGTAACATGTGGAAAATACCCCGCCCCGCCCCACCCCACATAAGTAACGCATATCCATGCAGCATGTATTTCAGCAGTTAGCCTGTGTGCATATTAGAGAAGCAGCAGCAAACACTGGACGAGCTTTGGAGTCTGCAAGATTCTGAATTACAAAAATAAAGTGAAGGTACGCACCATGTTTTATCAGTGCAAAGGAATCCACGATACAATTTATTACAGCAGCTATGTAGATTTCCAGGGGGACTACTTCCTGTATTTATTTCCAGCTGTCAGAAGTGTTGAGTTTTCCGTCCACCAATCTGATACATCAAAGTCGATTTGCAGCTGCTGGGGAGTAGCCTACTACTGAAAGAAGATGTTTAAAGCCTCGAAGGGGGCTGTGAGGTCAGATAAATGTCCTCAAGTGATGTCACTTACAGAAGAGTAGAAGTTTGAAAATGATAAACAAATCAGAAGTCATCTTACCAGACCTCCTTATCTCTGCCTGAGGCTACAGGCTTGAGGCTACATTAGCTGCTGTTAGCATAACACACCTGAATCTCTGGCTAAAATCTAATGTTTGTGCCAGGTGTTGTCAAGGATGAAAAATATGCTTTCTCTGGTTGTGCTGCCTCAATTTTGATCATTTTTTATTTAAATTGTTCCAAGTTAAGGGTCTAAGGATGAAGGCTGCCCTTTGTCTTTTGATAGAGATGTGCAATTTTGAGCTGTATAAATAAAGGTGCTTCGACCAAAGGTTATATTTGACAAAAATATCATAACAAAACCCAGTTTGACAAATATAGAAATGTCCTTTTCTGACTGGCAAAGATCATGCCTCCATGCTTTCCTGCTGTGTAATGAGTGCTGCTATGTTCTGACCAATCAAGAGCAGCTTTCTCACACAAGGCATTTGATCTGGTCCACTTGCAGATGAATACAAACCAACTCTAGGCAATTATGTAACCTTGTAACAAAATGAGTCCGTGATTCAGACCAAAGCAAGACAACTCTAGGTCTGAAAGCTCCCTAAGTATCAGTGTGAGTGTGTGTGTGTGTGTGTGTGTACGAGGGTGTGTTTCTGCCCTCTTGTCGCTCTATTTACTCACTTTTAGCTCCATCACTGGCAGCCTCAGTCTTGTATACTCCTCTTGGCCCTGCACTGTAAAGGCTTTTGAAGGCTGTCGTTGTGGCCTTCGCACCGGCAGCTGCCTCAACTCCTGTTTCTTCATTTCTCTGGAGGACCTGACAGACCTGGAGGTCCTGTTCGAGCTGAATTTGGAAACACCAAAGAGCAAGGGGATGAAAAAGATGCCCAGATTTGGTGTGCTTCACTTCTGGAGTTATATATGCCAGTGATGGCCAGTATGACTGTATCCTGCTGGGGCTTTCTACCTTTCTGACTGCACTCTCTTCAAAACAAAGTATCCTTTCTCCGTGCCAGTGTTCAGCAGTTACTCATGTGCAAAGTAGCATTTCCCTTATTGATTTTGGGGTGTTTGTTGAGCAGAAAGCCCAGTGGCACTGTCCTTTATCTACCTCCTTTAAAAATATAGTAAAAGCAAGGTAAAGGGTGGTGCAGATGCAGAGTTATGAGCGGAAAATCAGATTCTCGGCGCGTCTGATTTACTGCATCTACATTGCAGTGCTGAGGTCAGGCTTATGCCAATATACTATGATGATTAAAAGCCTGCAGCCAAGAGCTCTGAAACGTCTTCACTTTCTACCACTCCCTTGAAGAATAATCTACGAAAAAGGGAACTCCACTGATTCAACACACGGCAGTCTAATAAGGAGCACTACTGCATATGTGGGAAAAGTAGTAAAAGGCCTTTTGTGTCTCCAGACGTAGCTGCGTGAAGCCAATATGATAAACTGCCTCAGGTGATGTCGCCTGACACTTCAAAAAAAAAAAAAAAAAAAAAGAGAAAGGTGAGCTTACAATACATCTGTCGCCTGCCGCTAATCTCTGCTTGAGGTCAGCAGCATGAGGCTAGATTAGCCGCTGCTAGCATAGCGCACATGCAGATCTGCAACCAAACTGTTGGTAGTTGAGCTGTATCATGTTGGCACCAGGTTTTGAACAAGAATGAGCAAAATAAAAAAAATGTTTGATTCTGCTGCATCGGTTTTGATGAGCATGACAGTGTTAAGAGTGTAACGCTAAAGTGCTTAATATTTAAATCTCTCTGCAGGTGTCAACGGGTGATTCTTCTTCTTCAGCAGCACTTAATCGTCTTCACTGGATCATCAAAATGATCATTAAAAACAGTAACGCAAAACTGTGATAATCTGAAATTAATAAAATTATAAACATGAACTAAAAGGAAAGGCCTCTTGTATTTAATGTCATTTTGCTGTTTTGTTTCTTTGTTTATAACAACTGTAGGTCATAATAATTGTTTTCCAATATTTTCTCATCTCTTTAAATGCAGAGAGAAATTTCCCGAATAATAAGTTGGAATCCCCAAAAGATCCAGAGTGCCTCTCTCAGGTTTCTCCCTTCAGAGACTTAAAAAATGGAGGCACAAACTGTCACTGTCAGGCTAATTGTGCAGGAACCACAAGCTAAATCACAGGCTTCCAAACTCTCGTCATCCACATGGAAAAAAAAAGACAAATCATACACACCTGAAATTACTGTGTGTACGTGGGAGCTGCAGTTCCAGTCATTTTTACTGCAGTGTAATGATGTGATGTGAATACCTGCAAGGTCACGTGGACTGTTTATCACGAAATGTTTTTCCTCTTTTCTCTTTACCTGATTACAACAGCTTTAAAGACAGTCATTTAGCTGCCAAATTACACTACTGCAGTTATGTCGCTGATCTGACACTGCATCTGCTGAAACATCTGCAGCTTTTATTGTGTACTCACACTTTGAATTGCAATCACTTTCAGTTGGCTTAATGTGAAATAAAAAAAGATAATTACATGTTGTAAATATGATGGGAAAAAAAGAAGTTCAATTCAAATTCATTCAAATTCAACCTCACTGGTTTTAGTAGGGGTTGTTTTTCCTTTTGAAGTTGTAAAGCTACAGTAGCGAATAAAAAGTTCAATGTGAAAACTTTTAAGACATTGTAGGCACCTCCCTGCAACCAAATCACCCAGAATGAAGCAACCCAAATCTTTTAATGTATTAGCTAAGATGGATCAACATTGGTGGAAGAATAATGTAAAAGAATGCCATTACATAAAGGTCCTGCATTCAAAATCCTACATAAATAAAAGTATGGTAGTATTACCACCAAATAAACTTAGGCCCGCAGTATCCAAAGTAAATGTAATCATGCTGTAGAAAAATGGGCACTACAACTGATATACAGTTGAATTAAAGTGTTAATATTTATACATCCATTTGAAACAGCATTTTAAGTAGCTGACCTACTTTACCTACAGTTAGTTTTTGAGTCCAGTGGTTGCCAACCTAGGGGTCGGGCCCCTAAAAAGTGTCACAAGATTCATCTGAGGGGTCATGAGATCTAGGCAACATTTTTTCATGTATTACTTCTTTTTTTTCAATCAAGTCTCACTCTGAAGTCGTCGAAATCCAGTGCCTCAGCAGTGGCTTGCAGCGCCAGACCCTGATGAAAAAAGCCAACCCTTATTGTTGACATGCTACGCAGCCGGTCACTGTTAAGTGCAAAACACACACTTCCGCCGGCGTGGAGCTGTGGCCGTCAAGTGCCGCCCCCCAACACACATTGGCAGCAGCTCACAGCAGCACTGTCGACACTAAAGTGTATTTCCCACCTCAGCCCGCTAGGTGGCTGTACCTACACTAGTTGCCAACGGTTGCCAACTGCTAGTAACGGAAGAAGAAGAGGAAAAACTCTGAGGTAACATCAACTTGGATTTCACGGGTGAGTTTGTTATCAAAATCATCTTAATAACTTAATATAAGTGTGGGGGTGGCCTATTTGAATCCATTTTGTTTGAGGCCATGCTGCAAGGTGAGTGTGTTTGCTGATCCTGTGAGTTTATTTATCTCCTTTAACTTTAGCTTATATTGTAGTTATGCTATGTAGCGTGTGAAATGGAGTATGGTGAATGTGCTAGGAAAGGTAGCATCAGCACTACTTCTACCTGGAGCTCTTATAAAAGGAGCCTGGGTTTGGTTGAAGGTGGCAGTGCTGTTTGGGCTGAGAAAGCCATGTGTAAGTAAGGTTAAGGAGGTTATTGTGTTGGTGTGGAGAGCAGTGAGACCTGGCATTAGGGGAGTGTCTATGGGACGCCAGAGATCACTGTCTAGCCTCCTGGAGGTGTCGTGGGACCAACTAGACGAAACACCGGTGAAAGGAGGTTCCCACCTGATGACCCCAAAGACATGTTAGTTATCACTGCTCATTGGTCTGTATAGTTAAGCCTTGCCATAATAGCTTCTCTTAGGGCTTAGGAGGTTATTCATGAGTGCTGATCCTCAAACTTCTTGTGTTTATTTGAATGAATTAATAATATCGTCTCTCCTAGCAACCGGAGTTGATACTACGGCGGCTGAGATGTACATAAAAGGCTTTTCTTGTCCTTCAACCAGGAGGCCGGTGTTCCAATTTCCTAAGATTACAAAGCCAAACTCTGTTCTCTTATCCTAAACCTAACCATGTGCGTTTGTTGTTGAGGGAAAGAAAACATCAATTTACATTGTTGTACTGATGCCGTGCGTTTATTTTGAAAGAAACTGTGTGTAAATGGTAAAATTACTGAATTATGAAAGAAAACAATGCATGTAACAGACAGAACTTGACACGACGTCCCAGAACGTCAACAGCCAACGTACCCAGGGTACCTCACATGTCATATCTGGATGCGGAAAATCATGACCAAATGTTGATATGTGATGTTGGAGTGAGAATGTGTTGATGTTTTTAGAGGAGGACTGGAGTGTATGAGGAGAGCATAAGACAAAATGAGAAAGCAAAAGGAAGAAGACGAAATATGCAAATTTGCACAAACCATATTCTCTATGATTGTTTATCATATTGTTTGTTAATTAATTTGTTTGTGTTGATTTCTCGTCAGCTCTTGATCTTGCTAGTAATAAATACAACAAATATGATAATATATTTTGGGGGGATAGGGGGCGCCTGGGGAGGCTTGCTGAATGTGCTAGGTCTGGCACTGAGGCAGGAATAAAGAAAAAAACACACCCTTTAGGCCTTGAACAGTTATTTGAATGAAACATCTGAGAACTTCGGAGGGTGAGAGCTACTAACAACTCAGACATCTGAAAAGAGGTCCCAACTACAAACCAAAAAGTTCAGGAAAGACTGGTTTAATCTTTTTGCAGTGTTTTGTGTGTTATATGTTTTATGTAAGATCTCAATCTGAAAAGTTACTTGTAAACACAACTGTCAAATAAATGTATTGCAATAAGAAGTAAAATATTTTCCTCTTAAAAATGTACTGGTGTGAAAGTTACAACAAGTACATTAAAATTTTACTTCAGTACAGTACTTTTAATTTCAACCATGAAACACTTATTTACAACTGTAGCCTACTTAATGGGAAAAAAAGATCATGTGGAGTCATATTTCATTCTCATTTTTGAGACATAAACAAGACATAAATGTGACAGATCAAGGTCAAAAGTATAACTGTTAAAAAATAATAAGGGCACATGGAGCTGCCACAGGTCTTGTCTCATGACTCACTCATTATTGTCATGTGACTTTCTTTCATTAATCAACTCAACAAAGTCAAATCCAAACTGTCACTGGCCTCTTTTGTTTTGTTGTTTATTGTTTATTTACACTAGATGGCAGCTTTACACAATTCATGAACCATGATAAAGCGCTCATTAGTCGTGTGTTCTGCATTTGTTTGATATTTCAAACAGGCTGCACAGAACACAGTGGGTCCACACTGAGCTGCGGATCTACATTATAAGGTGTCAGCTGATAGCCAGGCCTTTACCTGCTTATTATTATTTTTTTATTTGTCATTTTATTGCGCAACTTCCACTTTATTAACCGGAGCACTGAAGGAGATCATAATAACGAACTGCACTTTAATCTCCAAAATGCAGCGTCCTATATCACAGCTGCTGTGTGGTGAACTTTTTACAGTGTTTCTCTAATAAAACAATGTATTACAGTGATCTCAGCTGTTGTCCTGGAACAAGAGGAGAGAAGAGGATTATTCAGTCCCGCTGATGAGAGAGAAAAAAAAAAAGCCAAAAGCTCCATCCAGGATTCAACATCCTCACATCATCGCTGCTCTCTGACTCCACACACCTGTGCGCCTGTTGCCTCTTCCGCTTCAGGCGCTTGCTGCTTGACTGCTGGAGCAACACGTTCACTTCGACTGAGGAGGAAAGTGTTTATTTCTCTTCTTCACCATCATCATTATAAACAGACCTCCGTCATCTTGTCATGGGCAATAATGTGTCGGGTATATCGACGCTGCAGAGAGGACAACAGCAGGGCTTTCACAGACTCCGAAACTCTCAGAAAGGTCAGTAACCACCTCAAACGCACCACAAACGCACCACAAACTCCATTACCGACACCTAAACGCATCATTTCGCACCTAATTATGGACGCGTGTGGTCGTTAATGTGTGTTATACATCCTCAGGCAGATTACTGAAACTTTAATACGGTATGCAGAGGTGCAAGCTTTATATGAAAGGCTGTTGAAGTCCCGTGTTGCTGCTGCTGCTGCTGCTGAGGCTTGTGGGTATGTTGTCTGGAGGTGCTGAAGAACAGCTCCTGTCTCAGGCTGCAGGAGGCGGGCCTGCTGCTTGTTTGGGTGGAAGGTGTTTGTAGTGACGGGGGCATGTAGGTGAGGTGTGATCTGCAGCCAGTGACGGCTCATCACGAGGCAGACACACCAATGTAATCAGAGTAGATATCTTGGCTGGATTTAGATTTGGTTTGAAAGTTTGCTGAACTTTGATTCTATACAGAAGAAATTAAGAACTGACCTTTTTTCTTTTTAGTTTTATTATTTCCTTTGACTACACTCTCTCACTCCACTGTCGTCACAGCACACGGGGCTGCAGTGTGCATTTGGAGAATACGTACAGTAATATTTCAATCAGGAGAGACTGAAGAATGAAGAAAAGACAATATTTAATACAGAAAAGCAGTGTACAGATGTAACAGGGTCAATTATACTGCAGTAATATGTGTGACATGTTTATAATGTTGAGTATTTTAACTTTACAACATTTGGTTCAGTTGTTATTACCTGACATATTTCGACCTCCGTACTCAATATATGGAACGTTTGATACCCAGTTTATGTATCCCTATGTTCACCTTTGGGGGTACACCACCTAAAGGGGTGTCTCTTGCCTTGCAGACTTGCAGCCTGAGCATGAAGTGTTGTCTTCCTGACTGAACTTTCATGAGAGCTTCATTAGGTGACAATGCAGGATCTGTTGAAGCTGACATAGTAATATAATCGAAACAAGGTTACAAAGTACAAACAATAACAATACAATATTTTAAATAACGTTTAGAGCTTAGAAAAATAGTGCACACAGCCCGTGAACCTTTAGTTACCAACCTCGATCTAGGGATGACTAGCGAGGGTTGGCTTAAGGGTCTCAGGTCACGACTTGGAGCACAGGTAGTCAGAAGTTCATCTTTATAACCGGGGGCTAAACCATGTTGAGCTTTAAACGTTTTGAAAAGAAGTAGTAGTAGCCTTCGCAATTTTCATGGAGACATTTTGGCACATCACAGTAGAAAAAGTGGAAATAATAATAATAATAATATGAATGATGGCTGAATTCCATTTACTTGCTTCTGTTTAAGGGTGCTGGTATTGTGCATGTTGGCTCATTGTCACACTGTCATGGCTTGAATAGATAATCAGATAACCAAAACTCATTTGACACACAGTGAACCTGGGGCTTCTGAAGACCCCACCCCACCCACCGCTTTGCTCAGGGACAGTGTTCAAATAATATTAATACCATTCAGAAGGTACAAGTGCATATGTAATACATGGACCTTTCTAAAGTGATGAAGAATATGACCTGACTTTGTCAATGTGAGGGGGTGAGGAAGTTAAATGGTGTGGCACATTGGCCAGATGCCTGCCAAGCGGCAGACAACTTAAGACCAATAAACAACAAAACTGGTTGTGATTTAATGACTCTGCTGTGCTTCCAGCAACTTTTTAGGCACCAAACATTGATGTTTATAGCAACCCTTTTGCTGTTTTCCCAGAGGGGATAGTGACATGAGAAGCAGCTGATTTTTACTTAGACTCTACCGTATCCCAGAAGTGGGTATTTTAAGCCAAACTGTGATCCTTTCTGAAATATAACCGTGCCTTTTCTGCCTAAGCCTAACCACACATTAACCACAGCATTGTTGAAATGTAAAGCTGCAATGTATCAGCTACATAATAACATGCAAATGGCATCCTACGTCACAGACCTTCTAACACCCTATTCTATGCCCGGGTGCCTCGGGTCAGCTGACCCGGGGCTCACATCTGTCCCACACTCCAGACTTTAGCTCAGGGGTGATCATGCCTTTGCTGTGCCTGCCCCCAAACTGTGGAACAGCATCCTCCCTTCCAATCAGATCTGCTCCCACCATTAACTCATTTAAGTCCAGGCTCAAAACCTACTTTTATTCATTCGTGTTTGAGTCCCCCTGATGTGGTCTTCCCTGACTCGTGCCTGTGTGTGTTGTGTCTCTAAACGTGTGAGCTGATGGTCAAATCTGTCCGTAATTTAAAAAACAGTACTTTATGGTCCAATTAATTGCTGTTCTGGAGCTCTCTGACATTTCACGTGATCTTCATCAGCAGATGGAGTTTGTCCATTTCTTGTGGAATTGTTCAAAGTTGCATTTTTCCAAGCACCTCTCATCCAACGTGGCTTAAAAGTTGATCTTTAAAGTTTTATTTTTGACTTCTGGAAAACCAGTTGACAAAATACAACTTTGAAATAAAGTGCTCAGAAAAAAAATAAAAGTTTTAGATCTTCTTCAGCAATTCCACTTGTTAAAGAAGATCATGTGATACGATCTAAAGCTCCAGACCTAGCTATGGATTTGAGGCGAGGTTGTTTTATCAGCTGCTGCTTCCAAGATCAAGAATGAACTTGGAAGGTGTCCATAACTTTATGGATGTGATGCTGCATCACTGACTTTTGTTCAAGACATTTCCAGTACAATTTATTGGAGAAATATTCCACTGACACTGTGACAAAAGTTGCTGTGATGACTCATGGGGATGTTTCCAGCTCTGAACTAGGACCCTGTTAGCTGATTGAAAGTGGAAGCTTTAGCGTCATAATTACATCACCAGGTGATGCTGACTAGTTTCATTGGTTAGATATTGTAATTGCTTCAACGTTTTCTACTTCTCTTCTCTTTTCTTTTATGGATCGTGTGGGTTTGTTGGAAAAGATGTTAATTGGATCCTCCAAATAAAACAGGGATTCGTCCGCAGCAAAGAGTACAAGAGTGGGAACATATACTTTAAATGCAATCCAGTTAATGATCATAGTCATTAGCCGCAATGCGAGAGTGTAGTTTCCAGTGCATATGGGATTAGTTGGGATGCATGCTAAAAATACATTTACACACATGGGGAAATAATGAGCTTAGGCAGGTGTTTATAAGTACAAGGCTGAGCTCAAGTAACAAAATCCATCTGAGCACTTAAATAAAAATTCAAACAATAAAATGTGCAGCCAAACTCGTTCTCACATAACCACTCTTGTTCTAGGACCTTCTGGGCTGAGTCCCATGTGTAATACAATCATGCAAAGTACAAAAAAAGTCCACCTCCACATCCCCCCGTCCTGATCCCCCTGTTACATCTGGATTACAGAGGGGGAGATGAGCCTGGGGGAACATTTTAAAAAGGAGCTGTCATCGGGATAATCACCATAAGTACACAGTTTGCCCTTTCACATCCTCTTTCTCTATCTCGAACACACTCTCTGAGAGCACACGGCTATTTTCACATCGCAGGAACACAGCGCAGAACAAGTGAGTCAGGCGAAGAGAGGCAAGGCGGTGCATGAGAGAAGAGGGACCATTATTCAGCCAGGTTGTCTTGACAACCACCCATAACATGTTCAACAGTTCCCATGGTGATGGTTTGCAGAGTGCGTTATCAGCGGGAGATGATGGCTGATTGGGATGAGGACCAGACGACGTCACTGGCAGCCGTTCAGTAATGAAAGGACAGGGATGTGTTTGTGCTGCTCTGCATCCCAGTTTATTAGGCTGGCGTTCGGACAGTGCGCAGCGATTGGCTGGATATGCAACAGAGATCTGCAGATCAATGCTCAGTTGAGGAGATGATGAATGCACTCAGTCACATATGCAGCTTTTAACCCAACAATACACACACACGCACACACACACTCCTCTAACTCACATCTCAAAGACACACTCACGTCTTTAGTACAGACATTCATCCATTTTCAGCTGGATAAACGACCTTCTCTAAGCTCTGCTGACTCAGCTTTGTGGTGATGACTTTCAATACATTGCCAGCAATCTCATTTCTTAGATAAACCGCAAAAGTATATTGAAATACTGTGTAATACTTTAACTATGGGCAGTTTTTTCACTTCTGCTGTAATGGGGTTATGCTCAGGGCCTGATACTGTAAGAGACATTAGTTTCAATAATCAATTCTTGGATAAGGTTCAGTTCAGTTTAGCAGAAGGCAACATGGATATAATTGTATGTTTTTAATTAGCTGATAGTGGAAAAAGTGAATGACATAGACGTTGGGGGTTTTATGTCACAGTGACTACATCCTTTACTTTGAGTACTGTATTTTGTACAGTTACGCAGTGCCCTCTGTGTTTATAGATGCACAGGGCACCCTTTGGTGTTTCTGTGTGACGCACAGCTGAAACACATTGTAACACATGGCTGATGGTGTGAAAGGGTCACAGTTAGGTTCAGGTAACAAAAGTATTTTTTGCTTAAAATACAGTTGGTCTCAGCATCAAGTGTTGCCATTGATGGGTTTATACAAGACTCGCTTTAAAGCCTGGTGCATCTCATTAAGACGCTAAAGGGTGCCTTTGGCGTCGATATCACACGTTGAGGGATCGTTATGTATGTTATGTATCTTCTGCATTATTTTTCGGGAGTGACGTTATGTTGAGCCATGAAAGTAGCGGAAATTTTTAAAAATTAACAGAGATAATGCGAAAGGTTCTGTATGCTTCATCAAAGTAGTGACCTGAATGAATCCAGTTAGCTCCCTCTCAACCAGCTACAATGTTAAAAAGTTGTTTATTATTATTGTTTATTAATGCATTGGCCATTTTGCGACATCACTCACCTTTACCTTTAATACTTCTAATAAGATTTTTAATGCAGGACTTTTGCTTGCAGTGGAGTATTTTTACACTCTAGTATTGTGACTTTTGATTAAAATGGCTGTAATTGTTATTTCTATTTTAACAATGACTCAAATGATAATAAAAACAATAACAATAAAAACAAGGTGCTAATATGCAAGGTTGGTATAGAGCATTTTTAACCTGAATCTGCAGCTTCCCTTGGCTTTATGGAGCTTTACAGTGAGTTTCAGCTCCTTGTTTTGGTATTCTGGCCCACAACTTTATTATTTTGGTTCAGTCTCACTGAGTCAGTGTCAGGTTCACTGCTAGGCTGTCGCTATCTCCTGAAACCAAACTTGTACTGTAATTATTTCCAAAATAATAAGAAAACATGCAATGATTTTATTCCTGCGGAAGTATTTTTTGGCCTTTGTACTGGTTTTGTTTCCTTTTCAGCGACTTATTAATGTATGAGCCAGTATTGTAATCTGCAATGCTTTAAGTGCCACAAAGCACAGCTGGTTATGTGACAGAGAGGTAGTGGGACAGCATTTAGACAAGAGTCATCCTTTGGGATGCTGCAGCACCAAATGCACTTGAACATGGTGTTCAGTCGCAGCTGCTGACACAAACATAACGTCTGAAAGCACACGCCGGCGTATGTTCACACTAGGTGCATGCAGACAGACAAGGAAAACTGAGACACAAACAGATGTAGCTGAAGACGACATGTAGTGAGGCAATGTGAGTGTGTGTGTGTATTTGTGTGTGTGTCTCCCTGGAAAAAACAGAGTGAGTGCTAGACAAAGAGAGAGGCCGACATGGGGAATGCAAATGTACCACCAAACAAGATGTAGAGTAATTCCTCATGGGTAAACAACAGTTTAGTTCCAGCCCATTTCTCCATCTTTTTTAGAGCTGAACCCCACCTCACTCAGTAAAGTAATAACTGTGTAATATCAGCAAACTGAAAAAGCAAATTTAATTATCTCTGTTAAGCAGGTTATATGAAAAGAATATAGTTAATTTAACCAGCCAGGAAAAGGACTTAATTTGATGTCTTCCTCAAGGACACGTTAACAGGGAGACAGAGGGAGAACCATCCACTGTTAAAGCTTTTGAATGGCAGTCGTAACACTAAGAGGTCAAATTTCTGCGGTTGCTTTTCATCCTCATCATCTCGCAGCACCTATGACAGGACAGGAAATGCGTTTGTGGAAAGTGTTTTATAGGTTGGCATGGTTTGCTTCATTGAGTTGTGACACAGCCCATTTAGACAGAGACAGGAGTGCGGCGTTAAACAGGCAGTCTGAGCTGTAGATCATCGCTTTTTCATTAGAGCCAAACTCACTCCAGCTCAGTTCATCTACTACATGATACTACTGCGAGGGCACCACAAGGGCATGCTGTTACCTCATACACACACTGTCACACACATATACACACACACTTGTACGTACACACACAGAGTGTGGACTGGTTCACACACTGCACAGCACATATTAGTGACTAATGGGAGCTACTGTCAAATCAAACCAAAGATCAGATCAGTTTTATTTACACAGCCTGAAATCACAAATCAAAACTGTGCCTCTAAAGGACTCAACACGGAGACAAGTAGACTTAAATCCTTCCCTGATCAAATCACTCAATGACACCAGATGTTTCACTGAACTGACCCAACTTCCAGTGTGCAAAATGTGAGCAATAAACTCTTACATATGTGCTGTCTTTAACATATTTTGCCTCATCACGACTCTCAGTTTCCATATATACCTCAGTTACTATGGTGACTGGGCTGATGTAGCCTGTTTTTTTTTGTTTTTGTTTTTTTTTTTAATCATAAAAGATGTAGATGTTAGTGTTGCACACACTCAATATTTTCATAGTTGCAATGGATCGAATGACCACACCTGGTGAGTTTTTCCATGGGTTGTCTTAAACAAAGTGCTTTTGTAACTGGGTTATGGTTAGACATAATGTAACGCAAGTGACGTGATGCCTGTACAAATGTTACGTAATCTTACGTTAAAGAAAAAGGTTGACTCTTGGTTTCACACAGGACACAAACTACGGTCTCCTGGATGAAAGTCCTGTGTTTGTTTGGCCAGTCCACCTCCCCTCCCCTTCGTCGGACATCATTTTCTCTCAGGCGTTGCCACTGACAGATTTACATTGGAGTTAATATAAAACCTTGTCTCATAAACATGCCTAAGGGTGCCTCTGGCATTTGTATGACACACTATGGGTTGTGTCGAAATGTAAATATTTGACATCCTGGAAATGAGAATGGGCTGGTTTCCTTCAGCGCTACAGAACTTTTTCTCTCTCTCTCTTTTAGGTCATTGTTTTGAAAAAGGAATGAAGCTCGACAATGCTACTTTCACACTATGTCTCAATGAGATAAATTGATGATATTAATACTGTGAGTCAATAGTGTTAGCATTAGACTTTATTTAATGTAACTCCCATGACGGGCTGTTGACATGAGATTTTCTCCAGCCTGGCGGCCCATAACTGTGGGCTCAACTGTACCAACATAGCATTAAGACACTGTACACACATTAAGACACTGTTTATTTAATGGGCCTATCAAGCACAGGCCCAAAGTTTTAGGCCTCTCCCTGGCCTCTACCCAGAAAATGTCACTTGAAGACCACATACTGATCAGACTCAAAATGACCCCTATGGGACACAGAATGACTATAAAGAGATACAAAGCAACAGCAAAAAGACACAAAATTACTAGAAAGAGATAAAAAAAATAGCTACAAAATGGGGGGAAACAACCACAAGCACATAAAACAACTACAAAGAGACATAAAATGACTACAAATAAATGCAAAACACCTGCAAAGACACAAAATGACTAAAAAAGAGATACAAAGCAACTAAAAAGAGACAAAAAATGACCACAAAGAGACACAAAATGGCTATAAAAGAGAGAAAAACAACCACAAACATATACAACTACTACAAAGAGACATAAAATGACTATAAAGTGGCACAAAATGGCTACAAAGACAAATGACTGCAAAGACAGACAAAATGACTACAAAGAGACACAAAATGACTACAAAGAGACACATAATGGCTACAAAGACAAATGACTACAAAGACAGACAAAATGACTACAAAGAGACACAAAATGACTACAAAGAGACACAAAATGGCTACAAAGACAAATGACTACAAAGAGAGACAAAATGACTACAAAGAGACACAAAATGGCTACAAAAAGACATAAAATGACTACAAAGAGATACAAAGTTACTACAAAGCGGCACACAATGGCTACAAAGAGATACAAAATTACTACAAAGCGACATAAAATGACTACAAAGAGATACAAAATTACTACAAAGCAGCACAAAATGACTACAAAGAGACACAAAATGGCTACAAAGAGACACAAAATGGCTACAAAGCGACACGAAATGGCTACAAAGAGACAAAATGACTACAAAGAGACACAAAATGACTACAAAGTGACACAAAATGGCTACAAAGAGACATAAAATGACTACAAAGAGATACAAAATGACTACAAAGCAGCACAAAATGACTACAAAGAGATACAAAATTACTACAAAGCGGCACAAAATGACTACAAAGAGATACAAAATGGCTACAAAGAGACATTTAATGACTACAAGTGATACAAAATTACTACAAAGCGGCACAAAATGGCTACAAAGAGATACAAAATGACTACAAAGAGATACAAAATGGCTACAAAGAGACATTTAATGACTACAAGTGATACAAAATTACTACAAAGCGGCACAAAATGGCTACAAAGCGACACGAAATTGCTACAAAGAGACAAAATGACTACAAAGAGACACAAAATGACTACAAAGCGACACAAAATGGCTACAAAGACACAAAATGACTACAAAGAGACACAAAATGGCTACAAAGAGACACAAAAAGACTACAAAGCGACATAAAATGACTACAAAGAGATACAAAATTACTACAAAGAGACACAAAATAACTACAAAGAGATACAAAATGGCTACAAAGAGACATTTAATGACTACAAGTGATACAAAATTACTACAAAGCGGCACAAAATGGCTACAAAGCGACACGAAATGGCTACAAAGAGACAAAATGACTACAAAGAGACACAAAATGACTACAAAGCGACACAAAATGGCTACAAAGAGACACAAAAAGACTACAAAGCGACATAAAATGACTACAAAGAGATACAAAATTACTACAAAGCGGCACAAAATGGCTACAAAGAGATACAAAATTACTACAAAGCAGCACAAAATGACTACAAAGAGACACAAAATGGCTACAAAGAGACATTTAATGACTACAAGTGATACAAAATGACTACAAAGCAGCACAAAATGGCTACAAAGCGACACGAAATGGCTACAAAGAGACAAAATGACTACAAAGAGACACAAAATGACTACAAAGCAGCACAAAATGACTACAAAGAGATACAAAATTACTACAAAGCGGCACAAAATGACTACAAAGAGATACAAAATGACTACAAAGCAGCACAAAATGACTACAAAGAGATACAAAATGGCTACAAAGAGACATTTAATGACTACAAGTGATACAAAATTACTACAAAGCGGCACAAAATGACTACAAAGAGATACAAAATGGCTACAAAGAGACAAAATGACTACAAAGAGACACAAAATGACTACAAAGCGACACAAAATGGCTACAAAGACACAAAATGACTACAAAGAGACACAAAATGGCTACAAAGAGACACAAAAAGACTACAAAGAGACACAAAAAGACTACAAAAGAGGAACAACAAGCACAAATACATAAACCAAAGAGACACAGGAAAACAACAAAAAGAAGCTAAACAATCAAAAAGCCTGTGTGTCTTGCACCTATGAAGGATAAGTGGAGGGTTCTTTTGCATGTCTGTGCCCAGGGGCCTGTTGTCTCTTAACTTAATCGCTAAATAGTTCTTTCTAAGTTGGTGGAGACCAAAATAGAGCTAAAAGGAGAGTGAATATTCCATTTTCATTCATCATGAGGCCAGAAACACAGCTCTTAATAAATGCTAATGTAGTTCTGTGATTGCTGGATGTGTAAATTTGCAATTTCTTGCTAGCAATGTGGTCATAACAATAATAATTCTGTGTTTACAGTTAGTTCAGCACTCTGCAGTGCTTATTTGTGGTCCCAGTTCAGCAGTCTGTGCTAAGTAGAAGCTACATTAATATAACCTAACTCTTTGTTTGATAGCATTTCTTTAAAAAAGTGGAAAAAAACAAACATCTGGTGAAATGAGTGATCTTCAGAGTCTGGATGTAAAAGGAAACTGTTACTCATATGAACTTAGGACAAAGCCTAATCAGAACTCAGTGTTCTTACTCTTTAGGGAGATGTCATTAAATGAAATTACACTGTATTTGTTTTGTAATTAGAGAACCTTAGACCATATTTCAAGCGCTGCACAGTCGACTGGAGTCATGACTACAAAAGGCACTAATAATACACCACAGGAAATATTCAGAAACCATTTCAACCATTTTCCACACTTCTTGCCGTGGCAGTGACCTCTCTGTTTTCTATATGTGACGGTCGACCCCGCTTATGCAACGATGGCACCGACAGTACAGCTGCCTGCCCGGGGTGTTCTCGAACATCCTTAACACCTGCCTAAATAAGAAACACAAATACAGAGAGGTGATACAGGCACATTGTCACTCCTGGGAGGATTCAAGCTCCTCGGGCACTGTAATGCAGCATTCACACTTTGTAAACAGGAGTTATAAAAACACACTGCCTGCATTTTCCAACCCAGACAGTTGCTTGTGCTAGATGAGCTCATCAGGTTAGACGATGTGTCATACTTATATAAGACAATGCAAAGGCAAGGAGCTACTGCAAGATTGTTATTAATGCATTTTGAAACTGCTTAGGAGTGCCTCGATGACACTGATGCATTGTTTTGCTCTTGAAAACACAACAACCTGTTATACCTCAGCATATTCATGTCATGTACTGTCAGAAATATTCGATGGGAATGAATAAATAATAATAATAAATGAATAATTTTTATACCTAGAAGTTTGAAACAGAGACAAATGTATTCATGTAATGGCTCATAGGTGAGTCAGTTCCTTGCTTTCATAACAATATTTGTGTTCCTGCCCTTACACCATGGTAACCAGGACAGAGTTATGGTACTTGTAACCCTTGTAACTGTTATCCAAGAGCACAAATGTATTGACTTCCCCCCTATAAAGATGGGAATATTGCCTGCTTGTACGCACAGCGACAGATGTGGGTTTTAATGGTACTTTGTGTGCTCTGCAGCTCCACGGATTTTATAAGGGAAGAAGAGGAATAATTAATCTCAGCTTGAATCACGATCATGTGCCTTTTCTACATGCACAGAGTGAGTTTTGTAAAAAAAAACAAAAAAAAAAACAACAACACAAAAACAAACAGCAACCCCAGAATAGATGCAGGAAATGGTTTGTTAAATTCAGGAATAAAAGAATGGTGTAAAAGGCTGCTTGTGATTTTATGATTGCTTCTCAGATAATAGCATCAAGGTGAATTGCAAAGTCACAGGGGTCAGCGGGAGTGTCTGAGATCCAGATGGTTCTGTAGTGCCGAGGTTTTCCAGGCGGCACATTTTCAGCATTCTGGGCTTCAGGTGCAGTGGTGATGTTTTGTGGGAATGGAGCCATAAATGTCCTACTCGTAGTTTTCAGGGTGAATTATGAGTTTCTTTTGTTTTGTTTTACACGTTTTGCCAGTAAAGCTATGATGCAAAGTCTGTTTATTCATTAGCATGAGTTTGGCACTACAAGGTTTTGTCGGGGTAAGGTCTGACAAGCAACCAAAGACGCCAGCAGCCTCTGGGCTACTTCAAAGGCCCCAGGTTTCATTTGCAATTGCAAATACATTTTTAAATACACCTGTGTATTGTTTTTATCAAGATAATGAGGAAACATTCTTTATTTATGTGTCTGGGAAGTATCAAAAGGTCCATACTAAGAGAAAATGCACTAACACAGTATTTTATTTATATTCCCTACAATACAATATCTGCTCGTAGCCACTTCGATACATTTTGGGAAAGAACGCAGACATCTAATATTAATAAAATCATTAGCATAAGATACAACTTTATTTTGTCTTGTTTTGTTGGCCACTTGGGGGCAGCAGGAAACACAACACTGACCTACTGTCACCTTTGAAATTAAAATGGAAAACTTGTGAGCAGTCTATTTGGGTATTCAATAAGACATGGAGCAGCTTAAGCTGCTTAAGCTGCTCAATGCTCTACTATGTTCACGCGCTAGTTGCTGACATCTGCTGTTTGAGGCTGAGCAAGCAGTACAGTCAGTTTTTAATTCTGCTTTTGCTTTTTGTGGTTCCTGATGAGGGCGATGAGAGTGTAGCAAATCAGTGAAGTTGTGGGCCAGACAACCAAAACAGTGTGTGAAGCAACAGCCCATGTTGCGACGGGATCACTCCAGCTGCGATACAGCAACCCCTGACGGGAAAAAAATGCACGCCAGGGGCGTAAAGTGGAGGAGCCGGTCTTCATTTTGCACGGTTGTGACACGACCATTGTGGCGAAATCTGTCCACAGACAGACAGACTTGTTAACACGTGGAAAACTGGTCCAAACCGGGTTTCTGCCTGTGTTCAATAATGATTTGTAAAAAATAGTGTAGTACAGCACAATAGCTAAATTATGAGGCCTTATGGTGTCTGCATTTTCATCCTTATTTTAATGTCTTGTGTCAAAATCTAGTTTTAATATCTTCAGTTTTTCAGTTGATATTACGTTTACATCTACACTCTGCAATCAATGTAAAGTAAATAAATGGGCCACAAAAGAAAAGAGTGGGAGAAATGGGGGGCACAAAGGGGGCCCACAGCTCATTTTTGCCTCAGGGCCTCCTCAAAAGTTCATGTGTGTCTGCAAGTTATTCACCTATCTGTAATCTCTGACCTTTATTTTCTCCTCTTAGGACTTTTTGTTTTTGTTTTTAGACATGGTGACACTATTCAGATGGATGAATCAAATAACTAATGATTTGTGAAGTGGAAATATTTTATGGAGGTTATTTGTTTTGAATCGTGTGTGTGGCACTGATAATCACTTAATTCATGTCAATTCAGGTCAAATCTTGCTACTCAACTAGGATCAAATGAAACAGAACATAAAGGCATTCTGTGGTGAGCCGCTCTGCAGAGTGGAGCCATTGTGGTTGGAAAATGAACTGATTTAGAGACCCAGTACCTTGTCCCAGTGTGACCTTATGCTTTAAATGTCAAAAAAAAGAATAAAGTGTTGTTTTTCTTTCCGAGCAGACCACCAGACAAATAGCTTTTCTGTATGGCACCAGATCAAAAGAAGCATATCAACCACACAAATGGTTTTGATTGCACAATTAAAAAAGAGAAGAAGTTGGAACGGTTGTCAGAAATGTAAAAGTAAATGTTGGCAAAACGACAAGTCAGGATGTGAAGTGATGCTTTGCGTGTTGTTTCGTGCTAGCGTCGAGAACATTGTGACAGAAGGTGATTAATTTCAGATTAAAAAGGTTAAATAGCAGCTCATTTAAAATTCATTCTGGATGCTGCTGCATGCTGAAAAACAGTGTTACTATAGTGTGATGATTTTAAAAAAGAAAACATGAGTGTAAAGGAAAAACAACATCTACATAGCAATTTCTACTGTGTGCAGATCAGCGCAATTAAGTTGCAATTCAAAGAATATGGTACTGAATCACTGCACTGTCAGTGTCTTTTTTCTTTTCTTTTTCTTTTGCAGACAAACAGATGGCTTGATGTACGATTTTACCAAAACTTGTTATCTTAGCCTACAAAATTTAGCACAGAGACTCAGTGTTTGATTGGTGAAGGTTTCGTCAAACTCTAATTAAATGTGCTATGTGGACAAAATGAATTATTGCTGTACAACATTTCAGCTAACAGCGTTTTAGTCATGTTAACTTGTGATGAGGTTTATTCACTATTAAAGGATAAAAACTTGTTGTTTTTTTTTCTTTTAGATGTGGCCACGATTCTTATCATAAATAATAACATTTGCCATAGAAGCTGTGACAGCAGATAAGCCAAACCCACGGAAGAGAAAACCAGGGCTGATAACTTTTCAAAAAACCTTGGAGTGAGATTCAGAGGGGCCTACACAGAAATTTATTGTTTGGTAGATGGGATCCTGATCCCTAGCATCATAACGGATTTTTGGGGCGCCTGCTGGAGATGGATAGGGCCTAATACCTTACATACAAATACCATACAGAGAGAGACAATGGTGGTATAGTGGGGGTGTGGGGGTCCCAGAAAAGGAGTCAGGAGTGATGTGATCGCTGGAGCAGGAATAGGTGAGCAGACGGGCAATAGGGCTCTGGATGTATTACAGTTTATTCAATGATGTAATGTCACGAGACAAACATCATTACCGCAGTATGTGACGCATGATAGCACACTATGTTGTTCATGAAAAACCTTAAATTACTTCTGATTTCACACAAGACACAAACAGCTGTCACCAGGGGAAAAGTCCAGAGTTGATCCATCCACTTCAGCTCTCACCGACCCTATGCAGACTCTCACTTCTCGCTCTTCATACTATGGCTGGTGCTCAGAATGCCAAAAAGTGACGCCACTCGATGTGTCTCTTACCGCCTCTAAAGGGCGTCTGTGCGTCAGTATCTGACACCAAGGGCCGTTGACCAAGTATCGGTTTGTGACAAGTTGGGAGTAAGACCAGGGTGGCTTAACCTACCTGAGTTTTTGATAGCCCGTGTTTCATGTTTGCTGCCACAGAGGAAATATATTCATAACAAGGCTTCAAGGGTGAGGACTCTTGTGGAACTTTCCAAACAGAAGAGTGAAAGGGTTTCTTATCTTGAAATATTCTGTGATATTGGTAGGTGAGGCGGTTGTTATTCAACTAGTTATAAATTTTGTGGAGCTGCTGAGCACAGAGTGGGCTGTTTGTTCTCATATCGCAGAGTGGTAACCATAAAACACATCTGTGGCCTTGCGCATGTTATGTTCCCATCTTTATTGGGGTAAGTCACCACATGTTTGTGCTCGGACAACAGTTACAAGGTGATTATAGAAGTGTCATAATTGTGTCCTGGTTGCCATCCAAGTAGAAAAGTCCCAAAGTGGGACCGAAATCAAGGAACTAGAGCAACTATAAACCACTTAAATGTGAACGGTTTTATTGTTATTGATTTGTGAATCTGCTTTGCGCGCTGATAGATGGGAGCTCTTTATTCCAGTAATGATCACATAAAAAAATAAGTAGTCATATGATTTGTGATTGATTTGCCTCTCATCACCTCTGTCACTCATGAAGCACAGGCAGTCGTTCAAACATGCACAGGCGCAGCTTTCAAATAATTTTATACGCACACAAAGGGGGATCTCCCCTCCGGCCCACTGCTCTGCTGTAGTGTTTCTGATGGGATAATCTCTGCGTTGTGCTACGGCCCATGTGAGGAAGGGATTACATATTTATTTGGGGAGTTTTCATCCCGCCTTTACCATCTGTCACCAGTAGAGTGGCCATGGGACATTTACAAGAGCTTTATAGTGGAGTGATAGGATGAGAGTGGGTGTGAGAGAGATTGGATATGAGTGAGTGTGCATGAGTAAGAGTGAGAGGAAAAGAGGAAGTACAGAGCGGGAGCTATACGGTAGCTTACTTGCATATCCCAGTGTCCTGACTGTGAACCCAGAGGGCATAAAACTACCTGCGCCTGCTGTGGGGGAATATTCAGTAAAAAATGTGTCTTTTTCAGCAGTAGTGTCTGGGATGTTTCCCATGCTCTCCGTTGAGAGAGGGAAGTCTCTCCATAGATCCTCTGTTTAGTCCCAGGGTGATTAAGAGCCAACTCAGTGCTGATGTCATAATCCACATCACTGTCGCTTACATTATAACAGCAGCTTGATGAATGGTCTGGCTTACTTGGCCCTGAACACCCTGGGAATTTCTTATTATTATATACATTTATACATATATTTTTGAAATTATACTGTATTGTTTTTAAGTAGGGCTTTCATTACATCAAACTCCATGTTTCTGTGTTCTGTAAGTGGCTCTCTGTATAGTACTTTGTCATTAACTGCTAGTGATGAAGAGTCCTTCTTTCCCATACCAACACATTCTCACTCCGACCTCATCACATATAGACGTTTGGTCATGGTTGACGTTCTGGGACGTCGTGTCAAGTTCTGTCTGTTACATGCATTGTCTTCTTTCAAAATACACTTCCATTTCCACAGGAAATTTACCGTTTACACACAGTCTCATTCAAAATAAATGCACTGTGTCAGTACAACACCACAAATTGAAGTTTTTTACCCCCAACAACTTGGGTATAGGAAAAAAAATGGGGTTTGGCTTTATAATCCTACGGGACACAAACGCTCTCCAGGGTGAAAGTCTGTGTTTGTTTGACCCACACACCACCATTCCCGCCCAACTTACTCGGACTTATACCACCTCAACTTTCGTTCTTGTCCACCTTGGCCACCTACCCCCCTGACGCCACTGAGCGCCATTAAACTGCAACAGCGACAGGCCACATATCATGCCGATGTAAAAGGATGGCTTTTTTCGTCAGTGTCTGTTACTGCCCAAGTGCCGGTTTTCGACGACTTTGGAGTTCAACCGGGTTGCACATGCTGGCTGTGCGCATGTTTTGTAATGTCTTTGTCGCTGCTGACCATCTGGGTGCCCTAAGCATACTTGCTTTGTAGTACAATCATATAACAACAGTTCATACCAGAGATGAGACAAAGTCATTGTTTTACAAATCACAATAAGTTTCAAGTTTGTAAACTCAAGTCTCCAGCCAAGACTGACAAGTCCTAAGTCAAGTTCCAAGTCCCACACATTAAGTTTCAAGTCCTGGACAAGTCCTGATATGCTCCTCAACATATGTAATGCCTTTTTAACAACAGAGTTCAGTTAAGGACTGGATGTTACAATCCCTGATTCACTTACTTGAGACTATGAGTGGGAGTAATAGTGCCGTCTGGGGGTCCGATGGAGCCAAAGGGTGAGATGAATAGAAAAGTAGGAAAGAGCAAAGGTAAATAGAAAAGTAAGAAGGAGCATAGGAAAGGCAGAGCCAAGGTGAGACATCTGAGCTGAGGGTAACAGCTTCATTGGGGTCATCAGATGGGTACCCTCCTTCACTGGTGTTTTGATGATAGGCCCACGACACCTCCAGAGGGCTCATGGGCAGCACCTGCCGTCCCAGGTGCACCCCCGTCTGCTTTTACCCCCTCGTACTCTGCTGTTGTGAGAGGTATTTCGGGACTCAAAGGGTGTCTTTAGTAATGATATATTAAATTTGCAAAAATCATAAATGCTTCTCTAAATGTGTTTCTATTTGTTGAAACAAGTTCGTTAAAATGTGTGACTGAACTCTGTCCTGTCTTGTTGTATTGAACTCATCTCAACATTCTCTTCCTGAATTGGCTTGGGAGAAGGTATCGAGTTTTCAAAGTCAAAAGGCTTGAGTCCAAGTAAAGTCACGAGACATTGGTGCTAAAGTCCAAGCTGTGGACTTGTGATTCAAGTCAAAATCGCTGGTATATAGTGTATATACTTTATACCACGCTACACACTAAGTGTGTTATTTTTGCCCCACAGCAGGTGTGCCAAACAGAGAATGGGACCCTTAATGATTCAGAAGCTTGACCGAGGTCCTGAAACATGCCGGGAGAGCCCCTGCTCAGCAGTATGCCTTTGTGGTTACAGTCACTGTGCAGCTCTCACATCGCTTTTATTAGCTTCAAATCTGTTCTGGCAGCACAAGAGGGTCCCTGCACAAAATGCCTAAGCCATCTCATGTTGTTAGCAAATATCTTTCATGTCCTTTTACTGTAAGTTCCCACCTTTGTCACCCCTGAGCAGTGATTCTGCCTCTAATACAGGATTACTCTCCAATAAAACTTTTATTCTAAATGACTTTCAATGAACAACTTTTCCTTAATCTCTTTAATAAGATATTCTGTTGTGACTGAGATCTGGCTCAGTGTCGGCGAGTTAAACCCAATGTGTGCAGTCTCTCTGCCAGACCATAACTTCTTTAGCCCCTCTAGCAGCCCTGGCTACAGCCCGGGATAAGCTCATATTCTTAGAAATTGTTTGAAATGCTGCCATTTGCTCTGTGACTCAATTTTAAAGGTGCAACTGCTTAAACAGTCTAATGCAGTGATCTGTGCTGTTGTGCAGCCCAGAGGCATACCATGTTTAACAAGGACTTTAACTAAGGACTTCTCTGGCACACCTTTGACATTCAGATTTCTCTGCTATTCTAGGTTGTTTGATGCATATTTGCCCTGTCAGCTGTCCAAACTCTGTGTTCCTCTTTGTGTTTTTGCATTTTATTAACACTAAAACTGCTGGTCAATTCTTAAACACCTACATATCTCAAGAGAATCCAATATCAGTCACTTCTTAAGGCTCCTCAGACGTAAGCTGCATCATTCCTTTTCTGCCACAAAATTATAAAAGCTTTCATGGTTAACTAATTTTTGCTCAGAATTATACGACGTAGTCTGCTATAAGGGCCCTGACACACCAAACTGACCGTCTGCAGTTATTCAATGTTGGGTCAGTTGATATAGTTTTTGCGTTGTGTCGGTTGTTGGCCCTTAACGGATTTTTTTCAGCCCGTTGCATCGACATCTGAGACACCTTATGAGAAGTTTGGAGCTAACAATAGCAAGATGTTGGGGAATAAAAGAAGAGGATGCAACTTAACACTAACGCATTAGTTTGTCAGCAGATGTCAACAGCTAAAGATTGGCTCTTTATATATGATGATTCTGGGTCAACACATTCTCACTCCGACCTCCTCCTGACTTTTGCCACCTCAACTTTTGATGCCGCTGAGAAACCATTAAACTTTTCCTCCAGCAACTAATGCTCGTGGTTGGGTTTAGGCAACAAAAACACGTGGTTAGGTTTAGGAAAAAAGAACAGGGTTTGGCTTTGATGCAAACACCACTCTCCTGGGTGAAGGTTGGTGTTTGTTGGCTGCCTTAACTTTCTTTCGTGTCCCTGACACCGCCGTGTGCCGTTAACCTATAATGACGACCAGCCGCGTATTATGCTGACGTTAAAGGAAGGCTTTTTACGTCAATGTCTGATGCCACAAATTGCTTGACCCAAATGGCTCAGGGATGGAACGTGGTTCCCCTTTGAAAGAGCTGCAGGAAAGCTGTAGGGAAATGGAAAGAAGATAATCTCATGAGTCTTATGACTGTCCTCGAAACATTCTGATTAAACACCACGAGGCTGCTAGAACAGAAAAAACAGTGCAACTTTCTGGCATCTGTTATTATTTTTGGAATACACCAGAATTTGCTTAACCTTGAAATAACATAATCAGATAAGATTGTAGGGGTGCTTAATGCTGTCACCTCACAACAAGATGGTTCAGAGTTTGAGCCCACTGACCGCCTGGGGCCCTTCTGTGTAGAGTTTGCATGTTCCTTTCATGTCAGCGTGGGTTTTCTCCGAGTACTCCAGCTTCCTCCCACAGTCCACAGACATGCAGGTTAGGGTAACTGGTGTCTTTAATTTGCCTGTAGGTGTGAGTGTGAGCTATATGGTTGCCTGTTTCTATATGTCAGCCCTGTGATAGCCCTGGTGACCTGTCCAGTGTGCACCCTGCCTCTTGCCCAGTGTTAGCAGGGATAGGCTCCACCCCCTGTGACCCTGAATAGGATAAGAGGTCACAGATAATGGATGGAATAAGATTGTAAACCCCCTCATTGTCTACTTCACATCTCTGACATTGTTATTTTTATCCAGGGTCCTTGAAAAAGTGGCCTTGCCTCAACTACTGGCCTTTCCCGGACCAAAACAGCATGTATGATCACTTATAGTGCGGGTTAAGTGGTCGTCGTGTTACATAATCAGCTCTTTTATAAGTGCTAAATGATTATGTGCTGATTGTTGATTGCGTTAATCATGCCACTCTCACTGACAGTCCTCAACACTGTTTTAAATTTCAGGATACAGTTAAAAATATTAGGAGGCTTTCATCCTGTTTGTGTTGTTTTTGTATGAATCTTGTAAAATGTTTATTAAATGTGCTCCCCTCGGGGTGTATCATTGAGAAACACAATGTCTCCTTTCATCGCTTCACTGATGATGATGTAACACAATGACATTATTTCTCTGTAGCCAAAGCAATATTACACGCTGGATGGAAGCACACTCTTTCAATGAATAAAATCATTCTCTGGCTTGTTCGAGTCTTTATGAGGGATACCTCGGATTGCAATAGCCTTAAACTAGATGCCAAAAATTACTATGTCAATTTTCAACTCCACCCTCCAATTTGTTCAGGATTGTTCACTTGTGTCGGTTACTTCTCCTTGGACCTGGAGTGTATTACCTCCACCAAGGAGATCATGTTTTCACTTAAGTTTGTTTGTTTGTCAGCAGAATTACGGAAAAACTACTGACCTGATTTAAACGACACATGATGGAAGGGTGTAGCATGGACCAAAACAGAACACAATAAAATATGGAGCGGATCCGACTCAAGGGGTGGATTATTTTTCACTGTCTTTAATATTGCCAAGCAGGGCATTTTGCCTTGATGGAATAAATGTCCTGCATCTTAAAATGAAGCGGGTTGTAGTAAAGCTCAGTGGTGACAAAACAGAGCCAATTGTAGAACTTTTTTTCTCAAACTAAGGTGTGGCCATGGAAACAAAAACACATATCATGCAATTAATTATACTCTTACTCACACATTGGGTGTCGCTCATGAAAAGTGAGTAAATCTGTGTGTAGGAACGCCGCGGGAAACTCAGATTTGATTGTAAACATGTGTGTATGATCATGAATGCCAATCCATCGTAAAGTGACAGCGCGCTCCCGGTAATCAGAAATTAGCATAAATCCCTGCCCATGAATAGCCAATGACCACCATATAAGGAGGTCGACCTGTCAGTCATGGCGCAAAGAAAGAAAGAAAGAGAGAGACAGAAAAAAGAATTTTTCCGAAGCGGAGATCAAAAGAATTTTGGGTGAAGTGGACTTAAGAAAAAACGTTTTATTTTCTTCAGTTAGTGGTGGTGTGACAGACAGGCAAAGTGAAGGCCTGGAAGGAGGTAATAGATGCTGTTAATGTTGTCTCCATAGTACAAAGAGCCATGTCAGAGGTGAAGCGTAAATGTTTTGATATGAAACTTCAGGCAAAGAAATGCATGAACACACACACAAACAATACAGTGATCACCAAACAAACAGAAGATTCATTTGTGGGGTTTTGAACGAAGTGGGAACGGGAAACCAGAGATGTTTTGTGCGTAATGGATAAACTCTAAATCAGTGATGGCTGTCAGAATGTAGAGCTATTTAACATTTATTTTAACAAATGATACGGATAACTTATAGCCTACAGCAGTTTGTATGCATCGTCTTCAAATTATTTGAATCTTAATAGCCTAAAGCTCTGTTTGATACAACGTAAATTAAACATTTGTCTAATCAGATTTATTCATTCAAATGATGAAAAAGCCACACAAAAAAACAAAAACAGACGTGTTGTCTCAAATAACTCTTTCAGCTGGCGCGTGCTCCTTCTTGGCTCCACCACCTGCTGCCCCTGCTGAACCCAGGCACCGAGGCCGAAGAGGCTGTGATCCGTCTGTCCTTACGGATATTTTTATTATCATCATTCAACGTGTAGAAAGAACGTGTAATCTATTGAGTTGATTTATATAGATAATTCACAATCATGAACCTCATCTGGATCTTAAACCTGCTAATTGCCAACTAATTTAACAGACATAACAGAGCGCAATACGAATTAAAATTGTAATTTCCAATAGTGAAAAGCAATATTTATGTGTTTTTCTAAATTTACACAAGCACTACAAGTGGTCAGGAGCAGGAGTAGATTTTGTTACTAGCTACGAAAAGATCGGAGCTACTAAAATATTGATGAATGCGGGCATGCACGTAAATTTCTGCCTGCGAACAGTTTACACACAAATTCCTTCTGCTCACATTTCATGAATGAGACCCACTGTGTGTACAGCATGTCATTAAAGAAAGTGTTATTTTAATGTGGCCCTGGGATGAAGCACTCCCCAACACCCTGCCACCTCTTTTCTGCCAAAGAAATATACTAAGTGGACACATGCCCACGTGCATCAGGTGGGGTGACAGAGGCGTGACCAGTTAGTGAAGCATCGTAGCTTGGATTAAGATTTTTGCATTAAGCATAGGGGACCATTGTCGTCACTAGGAAACGCTCACAGTCATGGGTAAAACAACAGAAAATGAACAGCAGCTCCCTGTGTCCATGCACCCAACCTCCTCCAACTGTGGTCTTTGTCACTCTATGATAACATTGCTTGACCTTCTTCACTTTAACATCAATGTGAGTTTACAGAAACAGTGTTCTCATTGGTCTGGATATACAGCTGTCCCTGTTAAAAGCTTTCTTTGGGACTGTTTTCTCTATAGTGAGTGCTTCAGTTCGATTCAGGTCTGTGGATTGTTTCTGGAGGGAACTGTTGCTGTAAAATTTTAAAGGCCTGTCGAGGTGGTGACGAGGGCCCACTATTGTGTCGCCTTTGTCTCGGCCAATAAGTTACAAAGACTACAACCAATGGCCAACAAGCACGTACGTTCTGCACCTGTGTGAGAGGAGATACTCTGCATCCCAGGAGACAGGAGTAGTCTGTATACATCATTAAGAAGGTAAATCAGAAAACTGACAGGCCGGATTCAAGATGCTAGTTAGCCAGTTAGCACATTAACAACACAACCCAATATAGAAAGAATAAGGATGTAACACACTTTCTAACCATCTCTTCAGATGAACTTAAAGGCTACAAAAAATAATGTTAGCTAGTAATCTCACCTAATATAACAAGTTTGTTTCAATCTCACTCCCTCTTGACTTTAGCTATTTTCTTTACTGCTGTTTCTCATATCTTGCAAAGAGCTGAACCAACAATCAGAGTGATTTCATTCACTGATGAGTTCCACCATCTCCGCCTCCGATCCAACATGCTGAATCATCCGATAAAAAGCCATCAAGTGCCGACTAGTGCCAGCGGTGCGGGACACACCGCAAAAACTAGGGTTACAGACACTCACCAATGGCTTGACCAATGTTTGACTGTGGGCTGCATGGGTCAGGGCCTGAAAATGTAATGTTTGAAAACGTTTGGACTAAAAATGATCGTTGGCAATTTTTAATAGCTCTCTTTCTTTCTTTCTTTCTTCCTTTCTTTTCTAAGACAGTTTTAAAAAACGTTTTAAAACAGACTCCCTGGAATCTTACTGCCTCAAGCGAGGCAGTTCAAGTTTCTCGGGGTCTTGTTCACGAGTGAGGGTAGAATGGAGCATGAGCTGGATCAGCGGGTCGATGCGGCTTCTGCAGTGCGCCGGTTTGTTGTGGAGAAGAGGGAACTGAGCCAGAGGGCAAAGCTTTTGATTTACTGGTCCATCTACGTCCCAACCCTCACCTATGGTCATGAGCTCTGGGTAGTGACCGAAAGAATGAGATTGTGGATACAAGCGGCTTAAATGAGTTTTCTCACTCTCGGGGCTCAGCCTTCTTTTCTTTTTCTTACTGTGATTCAGAGGCATACTTTTCATATGCTGTACTATTACTGCATAATAAGTGAACAATTGTACCAACTTTCCATGGATGTTCCCTAACCTTATGTAAATACTGCAGAGCACGTTTTTCCTGGAAAATGACTGTGTTTTTATCGAGCATGCTGTAACATATCTTGCACCCTGCTCCTCGTGACTTCCTTTTTCATGCTGGAAGAGAAACCAAAACTCGGGTCTGAGCTGTGGAAACAAGAGGAAAAGATGCCCTTAAAACAATCTACTTATCTCTGTTATGGTCCCCAGTGAGACGAGGAACAGATTAGCCCCCGGTAATATCTTTGGTGGCCTCTCTTGTGTATAATTAAAAATGCCATTGTTTTAGTGAGTACATATAAAGCAGTGATTGAGGTGATTTTCATTTTGAGGTGTGCCAGCTCTATGGGACAATCACAACACTTTGAAGAACTCCATTTCTTTTGATCGCACTCAGCTCAGCAGCTCCTCAAGGATCTAAACGCAGCATAAAAACCTGGAGAGGGAAGACTAACGCAGGTTGTAAATGTGATAAATGAGAGGCACGATAAAGCGAGGGCCACAGAAATGGATAAAAGAAAGCTCTGGTAATCTGTCTCAGCGTCTGGAAGTATCTGTATGCCAAACGTGACATGAGCCAGTGGGTGTCAAGAAGAATACAGTGCGCTGATTCACAGAGGGCACGGTTTGGAAACCACTAAACCAGCAGGGCCACTGATTGATGGCGCCAAAAATCTATGCAAACACATTCATATGTTTCCCCAAGCAGCAGCTGTCCCATATTAATCTAATGTAATGAACAATAAACACCCCATCATGATCGGAATTGCAATTTAAAAGTCGCAGTGATCTGTTCTGAGAGGAATTACAACCACATGTACTCCTGCCCGTAAGAGAGGGGAGAGCTACAGGAAACAATGAGTTTCCTCATAAAAACTGTCTTTTTTCTGTGGACACATGGTTTTAGCTACAGCTTGGCTCTACAGATGACAATGCTGGTCACTTGTTCAGTCGGTCAGTCGGTCTCTTGGTCAGTGCTCTACTTTGGTCCAAACTGAAATATCAAATAACAACTATTGCTGTTGATCTTTTGCAGACATTCAGACGTTCCCTAAAGGATAAATCCTACTGACTTTGGTGCTTCCTCAAATGTTTCTCAGTGGTGCCATCACAAGGTTTTGTCAGTTTATCAAATACTGATGCTTGGTCTGTGGCAGCTTGTGTCAAATAAAGATGCACAGAGGCACCCTGTGCACCCTGTGGCTGAGTTTTTGACACTTTGAGCAACTGCTGCAGTATAAAGAGCAAGGAAGTCTACTTAGGGCCCACGGGAAGGGAGGTGGGTACGTCAAACGAGCTCTGGACTTTGACCTGGGAGACTTCTGTTTGTTTCCCATGTGAAACCAAAAGTCAGTCAAGTTATTTTGATAACAACATAGTGTGCTAGTATGTCTAGCATACTACGCTAGTGACGCATGTGACCTGATACACCTGTGTTACCTGATATTACATTCCACTGGTAACAAATGTAGGCCTACTTATGTAAAGCCAAATCATGATTTATTTATTTTTTTGATAATAATCAATAATAACTTACTTTTTATATTTATATTTATACTTACTGCTTATATACATATGGGCGGCAATGGTAAGCTTTTTAATCTCACAGCAAGAGGGTTCCTGGTTCAAACCCGGGGTGGAGGAGCCCTTCTGTGCGTAGTTGGCATATTCTCCATGTGTCAGAATGTTTTTTCTCGGGGTACTCCGGCTTCCTCCCACAGTCCAAAGACATGTACATCAGATTAATTGGTGACTCTGAATTGGCCGTAGGTGTGAATGCGAGTGTGAATGGTTGTCTGTTTCTATATGTCAGCCTTGCAGCACTCAGGCGACCTGTCCAGGGTGTACCCTGCCTCTCACCCAACCAGTGGCTACAGAAAATTAATGAATTAATGAATTTATACGTGTACCAAGCATAAATTGATAGGCCATCCCTTAGTGTCCAAAACGGATGTTGGAGGGGTACCTAGAGCATCATACTTTGACATGTAGGGCCACTGACAAAGTGTCAGTATTTGATGAGTTGGGAGTGAGAATGTGTTAAATCCACCTATCAGCACCTGTAAAGCACATCTAGAGATTAATCTTGTTGAGACTTTTATTTTATTTTTTTCTACAGATTACACAAGCAAGATATAATGTGTTGATTAGTGGAAGTGTTAACAGGGGGATTTTGGACAGAGCCAGACCAGCTGTAGTTTGTGATTTTTTTAAGATTAATGCTAGCATGCAAACACCCTAAACTAAGATGGTTAACATGGTAAAAACTGGGGATGGGACTCTGAAAAACAGTTGAGCTCATCAGCTCCTTTTATCAATGCTGCACATTGCGAAACAATGACATCAAACTCGTGTCTACGCTGCTGGAGACTTGCAACATGAAGGTCCAAAGTGTGGTTTCAATTCGTAAAGAAAGATGACAACAGTGCTGCTGGAAATGTCTGTAAAATGATACTTCCAAGTGAGGGTGTAAACACAAGCAGTATGCTGAAACATCCTTCTACGCAGCATGGGCTTAAATTCCAGGAATGCCATGTACAGTATTTGACACTCTACGCTCGAGTGCCATTGCTTCCCAACCGAGCACGTCCATGACCGAGGATACATGTTCTCTGTCATAATAACATTAGCACCATGCTGAGCACATTTTTTCCACACACTAAGAAAACAGTTAAACAGTGGAGGTTTTGCACACTTAAGTCACATGCAGGCCTTTTTTTCTACTCTGTTTCTACACTGTGTTCAGACTGTTTTCCACACGGGAATCAAAACAGTATCAAGCCAATATGCAGAATTGATAATGGACTTATTAAAAAAAAAAGCTTCACTTCCCTTCCCTCATAAACATTATACCTGTAAAACATCAACAATGTTAGCAGGCAGATGTTAGCATTTAGTTTAGACTGCTACTGTGCAGCTTTAGAGCCATGAGCGCAGCTGTAGACTCTTGTTTAAATGATAATAAGACAAAATACAGTACTGTTCATACACCAGGCAACATGTAGACCGTATTAGATTACCAGCTTTATTGATAATTCAAATCCTTTCATACCACAGTGTTACCCCACTGAAGCCCATCACTCCACACCAGCACATTTTGCGGCAGCATATCAGACATAGAAAGCGGTATTTTCGGCGTTCGAGCGGCAGAGACAATGAGGCGTTTCTTTGCAACAATCCAGCCCAGGGCCGAGCGGGTCTAAGAGATATTAAAGCAGAGTGACAGATCTAATTATCGCCTCCCCACTTCTTCTGCTCCAACTCTGATGAAAAGTACTACATTACACCAGACATCCTATGCCCTCAAACTAACTTTCACCTTTGCTAATAACTAAGAGTGTAGTTATTTGGAATACCTGCTGAGGGCATGTCTCAGAATAGACAGAAAGGGATTTGCAATAAGGCTGGATTTATGAATCATTATTCCAATGCTTCCTGCTGTAACTGTGCAAATGCCCCCTACCTGCTACGTCTCACCTTTCCCGCCCCTCTTTTTCCATGTTTCTCATTTTCTTGTCTTAAGATTACATAATGATCCAAAGTCACTTTTGCAAAAATAATGGTATCACAGTTCCCCTGCAGTTCCCTCTCCTCTCTTCCCACCTCTCTTCATATTGTCCTGTTTCTGGACAGGATGAGGTACCACTGTTACTCATATTGCAAATGGCCTTGTGATGGGGCTCCAGAGGGTTTGGTGAATAGGGGGGTTTTGTTTGCACACACACGAGCCGAGCAGCACTCTCAGACAATACCAACTGCAGAAAACCCACTCCGCTGACCTCGTCGCCACTCAGCATCTGCTGCCAGATTCCCTTTCACTTCCATACAAATCACTTAGAAAGAGGCAGCAGGCCCCATTCTGCTGGCAGGATGTTATGTCGCCCCTGTGGATTGGTATACTTGTGCACAGCTCACACCTTGCTGTGCTATTACTGCTCTAAATGGATTTCTGTTGTATATGGTCCGTATGGTTACTGGTCATGGACATCGTGTTTCATTGGACTAATGGACTCTGTGTGTGTCCCTGTGTGCTTACATATGCATCCCTGTTTGCCATACGTAATTCCTGTCGAGCTGTGGTTGTCGTGGAAACCTTGGTCAGGTCTGGTCTGCAGCTGCTGTCAAAGACTGAGGCATGCTGGGACATGTGGTGATGAGGTCGGTTAATCATCTGCCACCATGTCAGATCTGCGGCCACATGACGTCTGATGGCTGCACTCAATTTCAAAACCATGAAACTCTTCGATTTATATGCAGGGACACACGATATGTCAAAAATGTATTTAAATTTGTTTTATCCCTGTCTTTTGCCCCATCTTTACTGGGTATGAACTGAAGATGGAGGCCTGTGGGTGGGAGGACACCACATGCCACTAACTATTCACACTTTGATGGTGATTTGCATCATTCAACGAATTAGAAATGCAAGTCAAAGAGAGAAACTGAGCAGCATGCCATCATCTGGTTGTACTTGAAACTAGGACGATAATAAACCCATGTACAGTATATGTGCCATACAATGAGAATTTACACCCTTTTGGCATTTTTGATTGCTCTCTTTATTTGTCTTTACTCAGCTTGCTTTGACTTTAATCATTTTAACTTAAACATAAAAGGGTGCTATGCCACTGTTCCGACGCCCCAAAATTCCAAAGCCCCATTCGTCCAAAAAATGTCCCATTAGACTGAAAACCCATTGCTCCAACTGCCCCTTATCCCAGAAACAAACGCTCATTACTCTGAAGTCCTGTTTTTCCAAAAATACACATTTACTGCAGTTAGTTTCAGTCTCCCAGTAGTTTAAGTCACCGATTCCAGATGTTTTTACTAAAGCTTCATATCACTTCCAAGCAACGTTTGAGCCACTGAAGCCAGGTGTTTCTCACTGACCCATCCCTGTTTTTGTGCCACCAGACATAAGTGTTATAAGGCAAAACATGATATTTTCCTCACCATAACCAAGTAGTGTATGTGCCAAAACATAACCACACATTGGCCTCAGTGTTGATAAGAGACTTAAAGTTTGAAAGTATCCACCACAAAATAATGTACAAATGTAACATATCCGTTGTTTACAGGAACATAGAATGCAAACATATTTGCAGGCTATTGTATAACAGGGAAACCAGGACATCAGAGCAAAGGATGTTTGTTCTTGTGGGATTTGGCCATCGGCAAAATGGGCTTTCAGTCCAATGGGACATTTTTCAGACTGATGGGGCTTTGGAATCTTTGGCCATTGGAACAACAGACAGTCCCCCATAAAAGAAGCAGATACCTGAATCAGAGTCAACTTTACTGGATAGGGAATTTGACTCCAGTTTCCAATAGGCCTCAGTGTTTAATTATATTATCTTCCTATTTGTTCTCTGCACCGTGTCATAGGAGTAAGATACAAACAAAAAAGTCACCAACACAAATTAATACAGATTCAAAAAAGCCAAACAAAAAATCATCTGTGTAAAATAGATATGTTCTGTGAAAATATCAAAGAAGCACGTTATATTCTCATTGTTCTAAAAATGAAATCTTTTTTTATAATCAAAACAAATGACCCTGCATCAGCATGGACTTAAAATGATGTTAGATTCAGTTGGATACCTTCGTCTCTAGTGACTGATTGAAGAAAATCGAATCCCCCCCCTCAGGGAAATCAGTGAAAGTGGACACAATGTCAAGCTAAAATGGAAGCGGAGGGTAACACGTTGACAATTCTGTTTGATATTAAAGAAAGGAAATGGCGATAAATGTCACTTAACTAACAAGTCCTCTGACCTCAATGACAAAATTGTTAGTCATTGCCTTCCAAAGTGATGAATACGAGTGTTTTGTGGCCTGGCTCTGATCAATAATGATCTTTTGTCAGTGTATTCCAAAATCACTACCGTCATAGACCGACATGTGCTCATCCCAAGTCGTCACATTACAAGCTAGAGATCCTTCTACATCTGATGTTGACATTCCAGGACACCACTACCAATGCGGAACGTCAACAAAAGCACATGGTAAGGTTTAGAAAGAAACATCAGGGTTTAGCTCTACAATAATACGGAAGCGAACACCAGGCGTCCAAGTGAAAGTCCAGGGTTTGTTGGACCCCTCCCACCTGCCCTATAAGAACTCTCCAGCTATTTATATGACGTGGTTACTGGTAGCGTTGTGTTGCGTCCAGTGGCCTATCATACTGCCACGACAGATGCCATCCAGCAGACCAGCTGTGTATCATACCGCAGCAAAAGGTGGCTTTTAGCGTCAGGTGTCTGATACCGAAATCACTGACGATGTTTCGACGACTTCAGAATGAGAATGGGCTGCATAGAAACTATTCATACAAGCCATTTCTGATCTGCCACCTGTAGTGAAGGTTTATTCGGGGAAAAGTACATTAAAACTGCTCAGATATGTTGGGGAGAGATGGCACAATGGCATCTGTTGTATGCATGGTCCCCTCTGATACTAGCTGACCTGCGACGAACCATGAGCTCACTGCATTATCTAAGTTATGTAATGCAATTTTATGTACAGACGCTCAGAGATGCACCTCAATCATGTTGCAGAGGACTGCAGGGCCAAAGGAGGCTTTCATGTTTAAAGGTTTAGGCCGACAGAGTGCTGGCTGCATTATTAAAACAGGAAGTAAAACATTCTGTGCAAAGGAAGGATGTTCGAGCAATGCATTCATGTACAGCACCAACGTCAAGCCAGGCAAGGAAGTGCACTTTACTTGAGGCCTTTCCTCTGCCACGTAGCTACAAGGTTACACGACATAGCCACGGTAAAACCCGGTTTGATGTTTCTTCCTGAAACTCATCTGGCCAGAGTCCAGTTGTCGCTCTTTATACAGGCGTGTCCCTTGCGTGCCAATAAGCTGTTATACCTTAGTGCCATGATGTCATCCCTGGGGAAACGTATAAGACTCTACAGACTTTCTGGTGTCACTTTTATCACAGCTGTTTGTCAGTAAAGTAAGACCAGAGCATTTTGTGTCTTGACTTTAAATACTTCCATGCTGTTAATCATTCCTACTCCAATTTATCAAAATTCAATAGAATTGCTTTTATATTTTGACACAATGGTTTTCCTGTGATCCAGCGTATAAATGATAATAAAGGAGTCTTGCATTGGCATAAGTCGACTAGGCTACGATTGTCTGCAGAGGTGATACATAAAACTGAATGTGGTTAGCCTCTCATTGTGCTTTGAGTACTTTCCACCAACTGTATTCACCTCAAATGTGCGCACCATGTGTGTCTACAGTGTCTCATTTAGCAAACCAAACCTTGAGGTTGTGGTCCTGATTTCATTTTGATCAACATCCCAGGCAGGCAAGAGTATTTGTTATGGTTACACGGTCGTAATCATTAAAAGTGATGGGGAAATGCTGACATGTAAATATTATTACCGACAGGATTTGCTGGGTAATGCTTTAAACATAAACAAGAACGCACAGTGTTATTCAGCTAGTTGTTTTTCACTTGTTATGCCTCTCTGTGTCTTTCACAAAGGGATGGTATTTCAGCAATTTCACCATGTCCCTGAATAACTTATGAGTGCTTTTTCCCCCAAGTTTTTTAAATATGTTTTCTATTTTTAATTATTGTACATAACATGCCAAGGGAAATATATGATCACATCTCAGGGACGAAACATCCTGGAGCAGTCCTTTATCCTGGAAATTATGTTTGTGTACAATGAATCTGAAACAGCAAATATGTTATGAGAAAAAAAATGCAGAGTGAAATACATTTTCTATTAATAAAACAATGAAACGGTGATAATTAACACATCTGGCAAGTCGCAAAGTTGTTGATGCTGATAACGTATTTTAGCTGTTTTCCAACAAAATGGGCAATATCACAATACAGTATTGTAAATTGTAAATGTACTGCACTTGTATAGTGGTTTTCTAGTCTTCCGGGGGATTCGGTATCCTGCCCAGGGATGCTTTGACATGCAGGCTGAAGGAGTCAGGGATTGAGTCGCCAATCTTCCGACTGGAGGACAACCCGCTCCACCTGCTGCAGTATTTTTTTTTTTTTATTAACATTTAACCAAAGTCACAGTTTTTCCATGAACTTACTCAAAGTGCATTTGTTGCCTTTGGAAACCATGTAATTACACTTTTTATTAAAATGTAACCAAATTCAAGATCTTAGTGTTTTTGTTGCTTTTTTAACCTGAGACAGGAGTCTGGATGTGAACCTGAAATTCTGATGTCACGGTCCTGCACTTGGTACGCCCGCCATCTTGTCCCTACCACCTCTTTGCGAAGCCTGTGCTGTTGTCTCCGAACACAATCCAGTCACAACTTTGTAATTAGGAAAGCAATTTAGCAACATACAAACATAATTTCTGGGAGACAGGGTTGCCTGGAGTGAATATGGAAGAAAATACTATATGCCAAATCTTTTAAAGATGAAAATATGTCACAAGGAATGTGTGGGTAGGGCAGCTTCCTTCCGTTTGAGACAAATTGCACAACGTGCTTAAAGAAGAGCGAAATCAGCGGTGCTACGTCTTACAGCCGATAGTTGCGATTCCTCCTGAATGCATGACTTCTACTTTTGATAGAATATTTTTGTTGAAGGTGTGGTAGAGCTACTTTTGCTCAAAGGTTTAACATTTTGTTAAATATGCTTTTCTGGTGGAGAGTTGGCTGAGAGGATTAAAACCATTCTCATATCAATATGTTTAATATAAGGCTACGGCCTGTCGACACCTGGGAGAGCAGGTAGCAGGGGAAGGGCCTAAGATCAGATGATAAGCATGGACTGGTGCAGTTCAATGATTTACTGTATGAAAATGCAAATGAGGCAGGTGTTGGTAGGCGGGCTGGTACAGGTACAGGTTGACAGACAGATTCAGGTCCAGGAGCAGAGTCAGAGTCGAGTTCAGGTTGTTTGAAATACAGAGTACAATTTACATAGCAACCAGAATGAACTGGCAAAGGAACAAAGGAAGTGCATTGGTATTCGTGACTGATGACAGGAGTGAGAACAGGTGAGCAGGAGGTCAGGTGACTGCAGGGCTGATGAGGGAAGTGAGAACAGGGCTGCAGTTGAATAGTCAGAAAAATGACTTCCTCTGTTGTTTCCTAAACACGTTTCCTTGACCTTGAGTGAATACATTGTGAGGTCAAGGAAAGGCGCGTTGCTAAGAGAGTCTGACTGCACTTAGGCTACGTAATCATGTGGCAGTTGATGGTGCTGATGCTGTGATACTCTGCTGTGGTGACACTTGAGTGTTCGGACTAATATATTGTTTAATGCAAGCTATAGAAATGAGGACAGTTCAGTTAAAAAAATTACTTCATTATCAAGGTTGGAATTGAAATATTAAAAGGAATGTAGGCTAGCAGTCACAAAAGTGAGTCCAAATGGTCACTCATGCTTTGCTTTCGTTAATGGACAAATGGTCCGTTGCTTTTCATGTTAGTGCTGCAAGAAGTTGTGCTGGACTGGCAACATCTTCCAGCCAATAAATAGCCGTGTGGCACTCCCATGAAACAGCACTTTTTTTTGACATCTCAGTTTTTGCACAGATCAAAGAAAAAAAACGAACTACATGTTGTGTTGAGAGCTTTAGAGGTGCTGATACGTTTATTTTGTTACTTGTTGCTAAAGCTAGGCTAGTTGTTTGCCACTGTTCCCAGCCTCTTTGCTAATCTAAGATAACCAGCTGCTGGCTATAACTGAGTATTTAACAGACAGATATAAGAGTGGTATCAGTCTTCTCATCTAACTCTCTGCCAGAGATCAAATGCTTATTTATTCATTCATAATGTTAAAATTATTCCCTAGCCCTTGTGTGGCATTCAGGTTTGTGGGATCCATTTCTAAATGTTCACTAAAAGAAAAATTGTGTAATAAAATATTTTTGTTCATTGAAAATATGGAGTAGAGATCTGGGACTCCATCATATGTGATGGGCATGAAAACCTAGCTGGTCACCTAATGTTTGCAAGCTTGCTAATAAGTACTGCATTTTCCGACTCGGTGTCCACACATACTCCTTTGCTTTTAGTTGCAGGTCACTTAAGTTGAACTCTACGCAGTGCGAACATGCAGATTTGCTTTGCCACTGAAAGTGAATGTTTAATTTCGCCCCTGTGCCTGCACCTAATGGACGTAAACGGAAGACAAATATTTGGTAATGTTGATTGTGCTCATGTGTGACTATACCCTAACAGATTACAATGTCATCAAAGGACCACGATTGACTAAAAACTTGTCAAACATGATATATTCTGCTATGGGTTTACTGTATAAATATATCCCTCCCCTCTCACCGCCACCCTCATGGGGGTGGTGGTGTCTGAGGTAGTCTGAGGGTTCTGCACAGTATCTTAGCTGTTCCTAAGACTGCACTCTTCTGGACAGAGACCTCACATGTTGGAATCTGCTGGAGACACTCTCCCAGTTTGGGGGTCACGGCCTCCAGTGATCCAATTACCATTGGCTCCACTGTTGCCTTTACTCCCCCACATCTTCTCTAGCTCCTTTTTCAGCCTGTGGTATTTTTCGAGCTTCTTCCTGATGTTGCTGTCACTGGGGATTGCTACATCTATCAATCAATCAACAAAACAAACAACAGAGGCAGGCAATGGTGGTATATATATATGTATATATATATATATGTGTGTGTGTGTGTGTGTGTGTGTATATACGTATATGTATTATTCTTTTAAACAAAAATCACATTTCATCATAAAAAGAATAGCATTTTTATTGGCGGATAATCTAACATAATAAGTTATGGGTTCATGTGGCAAATTTGTTCCTCATGAGGAGAGGCATCTCTGTGCAAAGTTTCATGTCTCTACGACATACAGGGCATGAGATATGCCCATTCAAAGTTTGCTATTTCAATCGGTTGCTATAGCACCCGCCTTTGGCCAATTGATGTAATATTGCTTCATTGGCATCCTCCCATGAGCCTCTACCACTGTGCCACATTTCACATGGATTGACCAAGTCAGTGAGGAGAAAAACGTGGAACAGACACACAGACAGAGTTTTTGTCATTATATAGTACAATATATGCTGTCTATATCTATATTTCATGCCACTGAGATTAAGTCAACATGGTATGGCATATTAAGAATTTTTACATAAACTGCTATGGCTTTATTGTTTTAAAACCCTGATAATGATGTGGCTCCGCCAGGCCCACAAACACTGGGTTAATTAAAAAAATATGAACACCACGCAAGGCTTGGAAAAAGATTTTAGTAGGCTATTTCTTTATTCTTTATTTTATTTGATAGGGATGATGCAATTTAACATAGCTCCAATACACAGTATGGGACTGGTGTGTGGCTTTTGCTAATTTTCAACTCTTGTCCCTGGTTGGGCTTTTATATGTGGACCTGAAATGTTATTAAAATATACCGTTTAAAACCATAATACATTATGAACATGGAAGCACAATAAAATACATAAATCACTATACACATAACACAATACATCTTCATATGTCTAATTTACCTCAGCCCGTCCCTCACAGTGCCATTATCTGAACGCCTGCAGCTTCAGGCCCAAAGTAAACACAGTGGTGTCTGAGATTGAGGGCTGTGAGGTCACCACGGATACGTGATGACAGCTCAAGTCAGAGGCCTGACTCCTGAGGGGTCACCCAGTCTGCCTGCCAGGGGCCTGAGGCACATAAGGAAGTATGGAGGGTGAAAGAGTGAGTGCTGAAAGTGAAGAATGTGAGCACTTACTCTCTGGATCCAAACTTAAGCTCGGCTTGTGTGACCTGTATTTTTTAAACAACAGTGTTCTGTGTACAGTAAAATCTATTTTATTTGATTCATTCCTTTAATTGCTACACAATGATTCAGTTTAATACAGGTGGATTACAGATTGTAATAGTTTTTGTTTATGCCTCCTGGTCCACCTCGTGCTCCATAAATAGTCCACTCCTCCTCATGGCAGCAGCTCGGTGCGGCAGTGACAGCGTTAAAGGCGCTCAGCCAGTCTCCACCTTTTATGTAAATGCCAGTATGAGTGAGTGGGACCCGAGGCGGAGAGAGCGCTCAGTGAATGGAGGGTGGGGGGGTGTGGGGGGGAGTTGCCTTCGCGGATGTGTCCCTGCGCTCACAAGAAGGAGGTGTGGGTCTCTTGTCTCCAGTGTGTGCATCTATTCGGAGGACAGGAACGACAGGCTGCCTTTCGGATGCGAACGTGCAATCATGTCACGAGCGCCGGACTGTGCAACGAGGACATCTGAATAATCCATACAGGCGATAAGCGGACTCCACAGGAATAAAGCAATGGGTGGCCAGATAACGCGAAATGCCTTTTACGGTAAGAAATAAATATTTCAGGCTGCATGTGTGTGTAGTAAAATTGACGCTGTATTGTTCAGGCCTGCTGTGTTTAATTCATAATGCTCTTAGCAGTGGCTGTGTTATCACTATCAGGTACCATATTGCCACTATAGCTTATTCTTCGGTCACAGTTACGTCACTCCAGCAATTAGAATAAGGGTCGAGACGCGCAGCTGTGCTCACTTTTGGTTAATGCGATGCAGCAAACAGGATGTCACCACCTCCTTGCGCTATAACCGAGACCTATATCTCATATTAAAGTGGTGTGAAGTGTCTTTACTGTGTGGGCTCATGTCAGTTTCAGTGAAGGATGGAAAGTTGCGGGGTTTCCCTCTGCTCTGCTCTGAGCTGTGGTGTGGTTTCCCCCTCATTAATAAAGAGGCACAGTGTGTGCAGTTGTCCTTTAGGAAATCAATACATTGACTCCCTGTTTCATTATGCCGCGTGGTAACAGAAAGGTCGAAGCAGTGTGATTTATTTCTTGGAGCAAAACAGCTGACTGTATTGAAAAAAATGCAAAGTATTTGCTATTGATTGGGTCATGAAGCAGGGGAGTGTTTGATTTTTTATAAAGTGAGGAATAGACCTCAGGGTGTTGTGTGTGGATACTGAAGGCTTTGAGTGTGAGGGGCTCCCAGTCCCTCGATGAGCAGGGGAAGTCAACAGTGAGGCTGCTGTGTAGGTCCACGGATAAAATGTAGGCCAGCTTCAGGCCTTTCTGTTGTTTGATGCTCCCTGTGGTGATGAACAGCCGTATCCATCGTCATGTTTTTACAGTAAAAGTAGTCCTCTTGCTACTCTTTCTTCTAATCTGCAACATTTTAAGAACATAATATCAATGAGAAAGATAAACAATGCCACTAGTATACTTCTATATTCAAGCTATGTTTCTATAAAATGATTACTAGAATGCTAATGTTGTATAACATGTTATGTAAGAATATATCTTCTTGATGTATAATTGAACCTATGGGAGTTTAAGCTAAGTCCCTGCTCCTACAGCGTCGTCTGGTTTTGACCACCTGATCGTTCTAATTAAAGCTCCAAGATTAATCCAATTAGTTAAAGAGGGACAGACTAAGACAGCATGAAGAGGAAGCTACAGCGCCTTCTCTCTGGGATCAAGGTCAAACACCTCGTAGAAATTTCAAACACAATATTACCCAATTGGCTCACCATGTAAATACGAACATTAAACATTTCTAGTTTATATAAAACCTCTACAGAAATCCCTGGGGCTTCAAACATGGTAGGATCCTACAGAAGCAATAGTGATGTCACTATTTCGACACAATTTGCTGTCATTCAGGTGTAGCAGGTGTGTATTTTGCATCTACCTGTGAGGCTATTTTCAGATACAAAACTGAATCCAGGTGGATCAATGGTGTATGGCTCTCTTATTTCTAAAAGCATTTGTTGTCAAGACAAGAATCTGATCAATGTATTTGTGTACATACAGTAGGTAATCCACGTCTATAGAGCATAAACATTGTAAATAGTCAGTGTATGCTAACACTAATCGGGAATAAACTTAGATTCAAGCTGTTTTCTTGCCACACAGGTCTAATGGGATTGGGTTGTATCGTAGCTACTTGGCTGCTCTAAGTCAAACCTATAAGATCATCAGTGATTTCTCTGCATACAGAGTACGAGCTGCTGCCCTCTGTTAGGGGACTTAGGGCGCATTCACACCAGGACAGTCTGGGGGACTCAGTTCAAAAATGCCAAAAAATTTCATTTGGTTCGGTTCACTTCACACTGCATTTTTTAAAGCGAACCAAACCGCCTGGGCAGTGTCACACAGTTATAATAGCTGCTTGCTTGGGGGTTGTATTGCCCAAAACGACCACTGACCAGGAAGAATAAAAGCACGAGGAAGAAGAAACCCAGCTCATTGATTGGCCTACTGGACTTTGGTTCAATCAATAGTCCATTTGCATTTTTCACTGTAAGCAAACCGCACCAGGGTTCACTTGACCCCCAGTTTTCATGCGGACTAGGGTTCACATTCGAATGAGCATTCACACCACTTCAAATGAACCGAACTATCCATGGAAGCGGACCAGGGTTTGTTTAAAGCAGACCAAAGAGCACCATTGTGAATGCGTCCTTAGAGTGCCTCGTTCCAGATTGAACTGATTTAAAAGTTTATTCATACCTCTGTCTATAAAGCTTCAAATTGGATTATGACAATTTACTGATTTGCATTTTTGTATTTTTAGCATATAATGTTATTAATGTATTTATCTTTTTGTGTTTCTTATTGCTACGTTGGATATAAAGTTGATTTGTCTGTGTTCTATGTTGCATGTTCTATTTCTATGGCTGCAGTATGGGTGTGGGGCCCAAGACAAATTTCCCACGCTGTGAGAAATTAAGTTAATCTTGATTTTGATCTTGATCTTAATGTAAATAAGCAAGTTCGGTTATTCTACTCCTGTTAATTGTGTATTAGTTCATCTCTGTTCTTCTACGTGCCAGACATCCATGACGTAGCTGTTGCACCTGTACCAATTATTTTTAGTGCCTCCCTGGACTCGTTAATTACCGCTATTAATTGCACCTGGGCACAGCCATAATGCCTGCTTAAAAACAGCCTCTTACCTTACTGTCAGGTTAACCCACACCGGTGTACTTTTGTCTTGTTAACATTTCCTTAATCTCAGAGCTCATCAGCTCTTGTCTGATGGCGATAAAGCTTCTGGGTGTAAGGCCAATATTTCAGGCTGTGGCCAGTGGATATCTTGGCCAAGACTTTGTCCTCTGAGAGCCAGTTTTTTTGGCTAATCTCTGTAAACACATATCTGCATATGAATGCAGTTGTGTTAAAACAGCTAATAAAACATTAGATGATTTACATTCTGCTCCTCCAAACAGACTGTTTACCTGCTGTTCAAACTTGATTGGTAGATGCTAGTCGGACTACAAACCGACTACAAATGGAAACCAGAATGCTACCGATACCAAAATTTTGTCCCATCGCGTACAGAGTAACGTTTCCTCTCTATAATTCTGTCCCCAGTGTCACATGATGATGATTTTCCACAACAGTCACACTACATATTCAGTTGCATTGTTCACATACATGTCAACGCATGTGCATTGCTTGAACTCCATTAACATTTATGATTTGACTCTTAAGGTAAAAATACACAGCAAGCTGGTTATTATTGCCATGTCTTCTGTCCCACTTATTACATCACTTATTGGGAATGAAATCAGTAATTTGACACAATACAGTATTTCAACAGAATCTATCATTTAAACTTCATTCATAGTGATGTGCAAAGTAACATGCCTGTAACCATGACTACAACTATTATCCTCAAAAGAAGCTGCAATCAGAACAATAAAGACGTTGTTTCTTGATGTTTTCAGCAAGATACTGAGCGACTGACCTAAATTGTCCCTGCAGAGTGATTTGACCGGATGTGAAATATCCATAGCAACAGCCAGTCATTCATAACCATGCGTAGTTATTCATATACAAAGGGCTGCTCAAAGCTTTAATACACCAAATAGAATCAAATATTCAGTAAAGCTGTGTGATAATCATCGCTAACTTGTGTTTGCAAGTGAATGGGAAAAAAAGTCTCTTAGTCCAGTGAGAAGAAGAGAAGAGTGGGTTAACATTAAAGTACAAGCGTTGCTATGGTGACCCACAGCCATTGATAGAAAGCATTTGATTGCTTCTGCTGCTTATTTCTGGAACTGAACAGATAGAGGAGAATTTAAGAAATCAGATATTATATTTGAACCTTTCCAGTGATGTTTACCTCCATATTTGTGCTTTTTGGAAGATACAGCTGGTGAAGAACTGAAACTACCTTAAGTGAGATCTATTATCCAGAAAACTGTCACCGCTACTCATTACGTACTCACTATTTACATGACGGTAAGAGAAAGGTGTGACTTACTGAGGAACAGATTATGCTTTCTAAAGTTGCACCTCTGCAGGCTGTTGTTCTCAGGTGTGAAGCATCAGAGCACATCCAAACAGTGTTTGCAGAGTTGGTTGCATAATTGAGTCTGCCGAGTATGTGGGAGCTCCACTTCTGTGCTCCCGATTGACTGAAAGTGGGCCAGTGTCTGAGGCTGCACAGGCTGATTCGATGGAGCGTCTGGCTCCACTCGATGTGAATTGGATTCTGTATCCAAATGCAAAGCGGGGACAGAGCTGAGGAGACGTTTAACAAAGTTTCTTAGCTGCCTTGGATCAGATCGGATCACAGTAATATCACGGGATATGCCTCAGGTTATTGAACGCCAAATAAAGGCATCTGATATTTAATACAGCATACAGACCACCAGCTGCCTTCAAAAATATTCCCTTTTTTTATCACCCCTTTCTCTTTGTGTGAAGGAGAGCATGAGCTAGAAAGACAGAGCTTCCATCAGGCTTGAACAGTTGCTATGGAGTGACAGAAACACATGTCTCAGGGTCAGGTGGCATTGTTAAGAGTGCGTGTCAGTGCCGTCCATATAATTCTTACTTCCTCCTCCTCAGCCGTGTTTTCTGAGGCAACAGTCGGTTACCTACTCAGGGGGTAGCTAAGGATGCACACGTATACTGTACATGTACACACATACATATGTGCAACCCAAACCTTCCTTTGTCCCGCAAGCATTAAAATCATTGTGTGTGCGTCTGAGTGTGTGTGTGTCTGCAACCAGCCCTTTCATCCTTATCCTCATGACAGGTCACCTTCAAGGCAGCGCCCACATAATGACTCCCAGCCAGCGCTGAATAGCATCTTGCCTGCTTTCAGTCAATACACACTGCATATCATTACGCCTCCCCATCAGCCTGCTCTCTTTCACTGCCAGAGAAGCATCATTGGATTACATTGTGCTCCATTGTGTATGCGGCCTCGCCATATTATTACTTATTGATTACTGTTGTGTAATCCTGCTCGTGAAGAGAATGCTGTAACAGCGGGAGGACTAGTGGGCCGTAGTGGATGACGTCAGCTGAAATTCATCATCTCTGTTGTCTCACCTTTCACTGCCAGGTCATCGTGGTTTAAATTATTGATAGTGCGGTGTCTCTACAGTAGGGTAAACCAGGAAACTAGAGAGAGATGTTCCTTTAGGTAAGTAGACTAGTCAGTTGTGGTGAAAGGATTGATGAATAGAAAATTTAAAGATGTCAGTTCTGATTAGCAAATAAAGGTAGACTGTGCAGGAACTGTAGGTTATTGTAAACCAGAGGTGTCAAACATATGGCCCAAGGGAGCCAAAACCGGCCCACTGGATGAACCTTGCACACCTAATAGTGTGAGGGTCAAGATGTGCCAGGTTTCAGGTGCAAAATATAAAATGCTGCTTCAGACCAGAAAACAGTTCTTTTCTTCCACTTCAGTTTGGCGTGGTCATGTCAGGACTGCTACACAGGAGTGGACATGTACAGGAAAATGCACATGTAATGGCAGTGAGTTGTCGACCAACCAAACATGTAAATGGGTTAGTGTTTTTAAAACGAACTTCTTGGACGTGTTTTGGAGGTGTTAGTTATTTTTAGGATAAAATGCAATGGGTTTTATTGGTCTGGCCCACCTGCGATCAAATCGGACTGTATGTGGCCTGTGAGCTAAAATTAGTTTTTTACCCTTGCTGTTAACATTATTGCCAAAAAAAGAAAGTAAAAGCGAACCTCAGATTCACACTCCATCGCTATATTTGCAGTTTTTCTGGCACAGTGTCCGTGATTTTTGTTGCGTCCTCTTGGATGCATGGAGTATGGCATCTAGTATGGCACCTTCTTTTTCAAGTCCTGCGCACTGGGCCCAGAAATGTCCTCACCATAGTTAAATTAGAAGATAATAAGATAAAACAGGCAGAGTGTCTGCAGATAAATACACCACCACACACTTCTCGTGGTTCGTAATTGAGAGGGATTAGTGTTGTATGAGTCTATAAATTGTTTTCTTAGGAATATCCTGCATAGTATATCTTTAATCATGTAAGCCCAAGGCTGCAACAAACAATTATTTTTGATTAATCTACAGATTATTATCTTGTTAAATCGTGTGCTCCATAAAACATTAGAAAACAGTGAAAAATGCCCAACATTAAATCTGATGTAACGTTACGCAAGACCTTGGATCGCAGCATATTGTCGCATTTAATTAAGAACCATCAATAGCAGAAGAAAATTAGTATTAAATACAGTGTTAAAGTCATTTTCTCCTACTAATCTAACATTTAAAGTATAACCAAGGCTTGAACTTTGAAAGGGGCTAAATTAGGTCCCATTCAGTCATCTTGTCTTTAGACGTTCTTTGGAAGCTCATCTCTTTCTTTCTTTCTCTGCCCTCTCCCTCTCTCCTCTACCTCTCTTCTTGCTCCTTGTATGTCCCTCCCTGAGTTGTCCTGTCCTCGTCCTTCCCTACATTCCATCCATGTCCCCTGTATGTGGCGGCCGCTACAGCAAAACTTTGCAATTTGAAGACATCCATTTGGGAAATTCAGAGGAACTTGCGATTGACATTTTACAGTCATAAGACTTTTCTGTTTCACTGCAGTTCAAACTTTATGGGCCAAATGATTGATCAGAAAAAGAAACTTTTGACTAATGATCTGATCATTATTAGTTACAGCCCTGCAATAAAGCAAACACAAAAGATCTTAGCCTTTTCAGTGGTGATTCAGACCTCTGATTCACCACCAACAGCTTATTTGTTTTGCAATTTAAATAGGTCTGACATGCTCATACACAGCTGTTTCTTCAGTCAGAAAAGCAGCTGCAACAATGAAAACTAAGGCACAATTAGGAACGGGGACATCACCCCACATATCCAGCAAGACACCTAGCCACATCTATGAAATGTCGTGACAGGAAGTTGCTATAAAAATGGCCACAAGTCCTCTTACCACAACACAGCAGGGCAGGTTGTTGTCAGAGGACCTGACAAAATAACAACTATTAAATCACCATATTCTTGCTTTTGTTGTGGAAAACTGCCCCGAGCAACGACAGCCTGAGTTTTAATTGAAAATTACATCGGTGGCACTCTGTACAGTACATTACTTTGTGATTCGTTCACACACGCTTTCCCACATTAGGAGGAAAAGTCTAAATGTTATTTTATTTTACCTGTTACCCAGCAGCGGTTTGTAACTTCCAAGATATTCTAATGAGCCCATATGTCTACTCACTCAGTCTGCAAACAACAAATTTGCCTTAGGCTTTGCAGCAGATCTGCTGTAAGTAATAGAGCTGCAACCATTTATCAGTTAATGGATTAGGTGTCAAGTATGAAATAAATCAGCAACTAATTTGATAATCCATTAATTGGTGTGAGTATTTTTTAAGGCAAAAGTCACAATTTTCTGATTTCAGTTTCCTAAATATGAATATTTTCTGGTTTCTGGACAAGACAAGACATTTAAGAACGTCATCTTGGGCTTTGGAAAACGCTGATTGACATTTTCCAGCACTTTATAGACCCAACAATTAATCTAACCTAATCTGCTGTTGGACTACAGATAAAACTGAAAACAATGTCAGGATGATTGAAACTAAAGGGCAGGTCAGCTTGTAGGCTGTTACAGTGTTAGCTATCATAACGCACAAGAAGCAGCCATCAAACAGCAGCTAATGTCAAGTAAACAGTTTTAAATTACAGGATCACCTGATGCTGCCTTGACTTGTGTCATTATGGAAACCCCCCACCATGCAACATTACCATAGGCACGCATCATCTCTCAATGCATCAACGCAGGACCAATAGATTTGTCATGATGTTGCCTAGGAGCACGTCAAGCCCTGTGGTCAACAGCATAATGACTGATGAGTCAGTAATGAGTCCCTGTGGGTACCTGTCCCCAGGTAGAATAGCAGCTACAGTTACTGTGTCTGCCACAGTGGTAGCCTCCCTGTCATTGAACCACACACAGCCTATTGGGTTTCACACACTCTGTATCTGCGTAGCATCTGTCACACACGTATAAACGCACATGCAAGGAACTGGAAGAACAGGAAATGTAATACTCTGTTAGCTGCGATGTAAAAGCACCGTATAAAAGCTGGGAGCGTATTGAGCACATAAAGACATCCTGCCTGAGCTGTATTTTTATGCATCTAAGCCTAAATGATAATCTGTGTGATTAATCGTCACTATTACCGTGTGATTCATTAACAGTTGGTGTTACATCAGGCTGGAATGCCATTTTGTCATGAGTCAGTGGGATTGAATACATCATCCAGACACTGCTATGTAAACATCATTAAGACGTTGTTTGTCATTGCCCTCCAGGCTTGTTGGTGGTGTTGTAAATTACACTGTCAACAGATCCCGGCAGAGCAAAATCAAATAAAGAACTTAAGAGTAACAATTTACACTGGTAATCTTTGTAAAAGAGGACGTTCACGCTTTTATTTTATGAGATGGTAATGATTTCAATTATTCCAGGAGCACAAAATTATTGTGAAAGCATAACAGTGTACATGGCCTGGAAATAAAGCAAAATATGTTTTCTTAACAGAGTGTTTTGGTGATGGGTCTTAAGTACAGCAGTACATTATTAATTTACACTAATGGCTTCATATGTACACAGTGATAGATTTATTTGAAATCCAAACATTCAAGAATTTGTTATCTTGTGTCACACCCAACACTGGCCTGCTTTCATATTCCCAAAAGGCTTGAAGTATTTCACTGCTGGAAAGACGGTCTTTTCATAGAACTGCGCCTCCACTTTGTGTCTCCACTTCCTCCTACTTGAGGCCAAAATATTCTAGAAACAGCGGCTGCCATCTTGCTTTAGTGAAGTCATTTTGAACCAAAAGCCCTTTTTAGATAGGATCTCGCAGTGTAAAAGGGGCCAGAGTTTGCGCAATAGAGATCTCTGCAGTATCAAAGTCCTGCCCATACATGAGTCTGACCAATCACAAGTGGCGCCACTGATCATGGGCATACTGATCGGCACCAAGTGGCAACCTCTGAGGCCAGAAGTGCTAAAAACTGCAGTTCATTGAATGACCACTTGAGGCTGGCTCCAAAACAGATTACTCAGATCACTCTACTATATTTCACGAAGGCCCAAATTTCTGCATATTGAAGGACAGGGCTGCTTCAATGACAAGCTGTCTGCAGATAATGTCCTCGGCTTCTCAGTAAGCTCCACCCCACAGCTCCAACCTCTCCTCCAAATATCACAAATATCAGGTCACTTCTGGCTCCAAAAAGCCAAGATGGCGACTGCTGAAAGTCCAAACTCAAGGCTTCAAAATGGCAGTCCACCAGTGAGTGCCATCATGGTAGCTTTGACATATAGCTGTCAATCATGAAATCAAACCTCCTTGTTATGGCATCAAATAACTAGCTAAAACCAAACTTGTAAGAAAAATGAACACTTGACCAATGAAAATTTTATTTGACGTGTATGATGATCTTTTAGTTTGGCCTATGTCCCATCCTTTAACACACTGACCTATACTGTGTCTTTATGTACATGTGTATGTCTGTGCTCAGGAAACAGCACGGCATCTGCTACATGTTCACAAATTCTGTGATTACAGTCAAACAGTGCACTAAAATATGTCTGTTTAGATATTTTAGGCGGGAAATGGGCAATACAAGAACAGAATCTTGATTTATATTTGATCAGCGCTGTTTTTACAGTTTGATCTGAGGTTGGTCTGAGTTTAAGAGCCAAAGAGAGAAAGGGGGGGATGGATCTCTGTCGATCTACCAGTGTACTCCCTGTGCCTGTGACAGCGGGAGAAAATGCGGAAGTATAATCTGTTGTTGTTGTTGTTCGATCTGTAATCTGTTGAGTTGAGACATGAGCAGGAAGATCAGGGCGTTGCTAAGATAGAGGGAAGTTTACCACAGTTCATTTACACACACTGCCCACATTGTTGTGATACAGAGCTGGTTGCAAAGTATCCCTTTAAATATTTTGGGTAAGAGACACACAGATCACAGAGACACACAGGTTGCGTGTGTGTGTGTGTGTGTGTGTCTTTGTGTGTGTGTTTGTGTTTTCCCTAAAGACTTCCAGGATGAGCGTTAAGCTGGGCTTTACATAGCAACAAGTACTGTCAGTGGGTTGGTATGTGGGCTACCTGCACTTCTAAGTACCGCTGCTGTTGTGACTGACTGCTGTGGACTCATCATGTTTCCATGGAGCTAAGTTTAACATTGATGGTTATCGATGGCGGGTCAATGGTATCTGCAAATTCTAGTCAATAGAGAAAGTTCAAGATAGGAAATGATTCTTTATGTTCATTTAATTCAGTCAGTATACTTCCATATGCTGATTCTTTCACAACTCACCACACCCTGCAAGTGTTACAGTGCATTCAGACCTCTTGGCACACGTTTTACTAAGCATCAGATACCAGGTATTGATTATTTGCAAATAATACTTGACCCAGTTTCACGTAATATAGCTTGACTGTTACCTTACGAGACCATTTCATATGGAGAACAGTGTTTGCAGTTGTTTCCCCACAACTAGGAATTTGTTTGCCAACCAAATCCTGAGCAAATATTTGAATAGTTTTCTCCCACTTATAAAACCCTATTTGCATGGTAAACCACTCAGGTGATGGTTGAAGAGTAACGACTACACAGCTCCAGATACAAAACACACACACACGCAGCTCAGCTCTCATGCGCCCACCGTCGTCAGCCAAATGAAATGGTAGGAGATTAGCTTACTGCTCCACAGAGATGTTCATTGGTGTATGACAGGTATTAGCCGCACACAACCCTGTGTATTGTTGTTATTAGTGGGATAAAGACCTCTACGCTCCGGGGCAGAGGAATACAAGCTTCGCACCCTGTTTGCTCATAACAAGACATCCTTGACCTTTGGCAAAATGGCCCCTGCGAGGCTGTTAAAGCTGCTTTTTCTCAGATAACACACACAGCAACGCTGTGTGCACAAACAGAGGTTTCTAAAAGGCAGTTGTCAGACTGATGTTAACAGGAGCCATTTTCAAGATGATTACATCAAGGGGTCACATCTCAGGCTCTGCGGACAGGAGCATATTCCAGGATTTGTGTTGCTGAGGTAATTGAAGGACTGAGACCAGCCAGTGGGCGTCAGGCTGCTTTGGTCCTTCTGAAACTTAAACTTAAAGGTCCAGTGTCAGATCTGGTGGGATGTACCAGCATCTAGCGGTGAGAGCTGCAGATTGCAACCAGCTCCCGGTTAGAATTCCTTTAATATGTATTGTTCAGGAGGTTTTTACCGGGAGCCGATTATCTGCAAAGGTCTCCAGTTGATTTAAACCCCTAAAGCACATAATAATGCAGTTTAATGTTACAAATCAGTGTTTTTCCGATGCTTTTATTGCAGAAGGCGCAGCTATGGTGGCCAATGCGAAAATGCCTATGGCCCAATCTAGAGCCAGTGTCCATTCTGGGCTACTGTACAAAGCAGCAGCCAGTTTGGAAAATGGAAACCCTTACCTTCAGTGGCCAGAAATATTCCAATTACTTTGATCTTTATCAGGAGAAAAGATAACAATAACATCCTTACTCCAGCTAGTGGTACAAAGGCTCTTTCCACTGCCAAAAACACGACCTCGAACCTCCAGTCTGAAACACCTACTATGAACTTGATGCCAAAGAAATCTAATCTAGGAAATATACCCCCCTACAAGTGAGCTCTGTGTGGCCACAGAGGATAGCTGTAGCCTGCGCTGGCTAAACAAACAAAACTGGATTATTTGTGGACAGCTGTAGGTGACAGAGGACTGTTTTGCGGGATATGTGATGGATGACATGTCGCTTGATCCTTTTTATAAAAGATTTTGTTTTTTTGCACTTTTATTGCCTTTATTACAGTGCATCTAGAGATTGACAGGAAAAGGGGGAGAGATAATGGGAATGACATTCAGCAAAGGGCTATAGGTTGGAATCCAACCCAGGCTGCTGCAAGGAGCTCCATGGGGCGGACACCCGACTCCCTGAGCTAGAGGCCGCCCCAAAGTGTTGCCTATTTTTGATATTACTTCTACTTCTTTTGAAAAGAGGAATAAGCAATAAATAACATTTTTAGCCTAACACTGTAGGGCTAGCAATAATTTTCCCTCTTCCTTAACATTTGAGCCAAACAGTAGAATTAGCACATTGCTACCAGTAACAAGGTGTTTCACCTGGAATATGCACTTGCAGGGGATAGTTTGGATCTTGATCTTGATATTGAAAGCCAGACTCCATTGAGAAAAATGGCAATTTAACATCACTTAACACAGTAGCTGCTGGTCTACCGCTGGTTTGGGCTTCTGGGCCGCTGGTTAGTTTGTTTGTATTATTGTGTGACTTTGGATTTTAGAAGGGTTTGTTCCAATTCACCAAAGTCTACAACAACACAATTTAACTTTCTGATTGAGGCAGTGGTGGACCAACAGCTTCCATGTTTAGCTAGCCAAAATTACTATTTTTGTTAAAGGAGTCTGGTTGCTTTGACGAGAGCAAAGATGGCGACCTGAAGCAATGAAAATACTCTCAATATAGTGTACAATGAAACTGCTATAGATTTTTTTTCAGTGACTAACATGAGTTTTGCTGCTGCCCCGTCCACAGAAGTACATTGCTTAGCATCTGTGTCGGTACTCCACCAACCACTTAAGGAAATATCTGTCTGTCTCTTAAGCTGCTAAATGCTGCACTATGTTAGATATGCAGTCGCTAACTTTGGCTGTCTGCTGATGCTGAGCAGGTAGCGTACAACTGGTTTATCAGACCTTTTTTCTAAAAATATGTCACTGATGTAGCTGGAAATGACGTTGAGTATGTTGAGAGTTATCCATCAAGGTTGTTTTTACTGTAAGTAATTGAGGTCAAACATAAAAACCACACTCTTCCTTTACCGTACATGTTACCTTGAATAGCAGGAAGGATCCAAATGTCACAAAGCACTTGAAGACACTCACATTCTATTTTATCCGGTGCAGCTGTATTACAGGGTATGAATCAGTACATCCTCCCATTGACCTGCAAATACAATTATCTGTATACCTTTGTTGTTCCTGAAGATATTTGGGAAAGAAGTGGATGATCAAAAGAAATGTACCAGAATGATACACATAAACAAGTAAACTGACTTTCCTTTGTGTTTAATGGCTTCTCAGAAAAGCGCACACAAGCTTAGCTGCAAAAAGCTACAATCTGAGACTATAAATATCATTTGTTGTGTCTGAGTAAACAAAAGGCATCTGTTGTGTCCTAGCTGATAGCCACAGAGTGAAAGAGTGCGCCGATCAAGACCTTTAGATACGAGGGGTTGCTAAGGAACATGAATTCACACATAGCCTGTTTCCCTCCACAGCAGCTGCGCCTCTTTAGAGCCTGGTAATGCATTCAGCTCAATCTGCCCAGGACCATGTGCACCACATTCAACAACTGCTCTCCTGTGGCTCTGCCTAAGACAAAAGACCTCCACAGTGCTCCTAGGTTGGGGCCAGATTGAATGGTAGACACGCGTACGGGGTGAAAAACTGGAAGGGTCATTACTAGATAAACACAGATGAGAGGGAGAGGACAGAGACAAAGAAAGAGAGTGCACACAAAGCCTGCTGTTTTTTGAGGTCTAGCGGCGCAGTCTTATCAGGACTCCACAGGACATCTGCTGCTGCCACAGTGTTAGCTTTCATCTGTTTGTTTGTCAAACAGCCTCCTGTGATTATGACAGTGGGTATAGAGTGAGTCCAGAGCTCTATAAACTGAATATTAACTGTAGTTTCACTCAGACGTTTACAGTTATATCCGTTTATAGTCTGAGCACCTGACACAGGTGGGAATTAAGCTTAAGAGCTCTGTAAAACATTGGCAATACTGTTAGAAGCAGTCATATATCTTATATATGAATGAAGTAACACCTGCACACTTACTCCATGCCACAACAGTTTAATTGAGACCTTTGATCAATTCAATTTCAATCCTACTTGGATCTACCTATACCTTTATATATACCTACAGTCTGATTAGCTCTATGATGACAGGTGTGGTCTATACCACTAAAGGTGGTAAACAACTGACACATAAGGGAAAAAACAGTAATGCAAAGGCCGTACTACAAAATATCAAACATATATTAGTTAATAAAACATTCTATCAAAATTGTTTCCTTACAATAAGCTGCTTATATCTACATAGGGACCGGGTCCTCATCCACAGCAACATGTTCTCACGGTACGCTTGGTGTCTTAGTTGTTGACAATCTGGGATGCCATTTCAACTTCAGCCTGTTACATGCATTGTCAGTTTCAAAATAAACGCACTATGTTGATACAACGCTGTGAATTGGCGTTTTTTCCCCCTTCAACAACACACTTACGTGGTTAGATTTAGGGGCAGAAAACAGGGTTTGGTTTAAAATCATACCAGAAGCAAACACCCCCCTCCCGGGTGAAAGTCTGTGGTTGTTTGACCAATCCAACAAGAACTCCCACGACCCTTCTCGGACTTCCGCCCCCTTAACTTATGTTGTTGTTGTTTCCCCCTGATGCCACTGGGCACCTTTAAACAATAACGGCAACCACCCGCATATCATGTTGACGTCAAAGGATGGCTTTTTCATCAGGGTCTGATGCCGCAAGTCACTGACCAAGCACTTGTATTTGACAACTTTGGAGTGAGACCTTAGAGACTAGGTTGTCTACAGAGATCCCCATGTTTCACCAGCTTGTGTCTCCAGTAGTCACGAATGAACAAACCTAACCCTGGCTCCAGATACACCATCCACATATTTACATTTTCTTGCAGCTAGTGTAGTTAGCAGGCCCCAGCAATGAGCAGTGAACACTGCTTTGTAACATGAAACAGCTTTATTCAGTGTTTCTGCTGGTTTAAATCACCGGTTCTGTTTGTTTTGTAGAAGAAGAGACCTCTGCTGATAATTCAGCTCCTAGTAAAAACCTCTTAAACAATGAACACAAAGTTTCAGCTGATTGCAATCTGCAGTGCTCACACTAGATGCAGTTGCACCTCCCTAAGTCCACATAACCTTTGAATACATTAAACTGGGTCTTAAACACCCTTCTAAAAACTAGTTAAAAAATCCAAACAACAGATAGCCATTTTCCCATGGATGGGTGGCCCAACATTTGGTGCTGTAATGTGCCCAGCATAGATGACCGGAGTTTGGTTTGGAGAAATAAATCAGGTAACTGATACATCAGGGTAAACATCGGGTTTTACTGTTGTTTATGCTGATGTATCACTTCCTCCAATTGGAAGAGGGCAGTAAATCATAATAATTGTGTTTTTCTGCAGTGACTCTGCCCTCTGCTTGGATTTTCCTATTGTCTTCTTGTTTTCAGGCATGTATTCCCACACCACTCAGACCGAAGTCGAGGCTTTATAAACCAGGTGCCAGAGCATAAGCAGCACCCAAGAAACACAGCACCAAAATAACGCATTTATAGTGAGGCAAAACGCCAAACAAGAGGGAATTCGGGCTGGCTTTTACTTTCACTTTTGCTTGCGACCATGTTTACAAACAGTAACCGACAATCTTGCGTAGTATACCTTTAAGCAGCAATCACGGTTGCTATTGTTTGGTTTCTGTAGCCTGCTGGATACAAAATATCCAGGTGAGAAATGTGGATCACCAACTGGCGTAAAATTAGACCAGACAGGTTGAGAGAAAGTGGGCACAACAGAGGGGTAAATTAAACCACCTCACCGCAGAATACTGGAATGCTCAAACACAAATACTGAAACTTCTGGAAATCATTTAGCATCCCGGGATGATAACAAATTGAAGGAGTATCAGATGGTGGAATTTTCAGGATTCTCTGTCGAAGCCAAAGACTTCAGCTCACTCTCAGAATACTAATTTGGATATTTTAATCTGGCAGCTCTGGAAGATCTGTGAAATAGCTCCAGTACATGTTCTTTCTAGTAGCTCCTTAAGTGTTGTGGTCATACCCCCTCAGACGCTCTCACCCAGACTCCATTCAGACAAGTTTACTTACCATGCATCTAATTATCAAGTCGGTCTAGCCTTTTTCTGCAAGTTGGAGGGCAAGATGAAATTATTTGACTGGTTAGTATTTAATGAGCCAGGATCTTTTATACAAGAATGATGTCTTAATGAATCAATTTGCCAAATAATGGATCCTGTTATTAATATGTATGTGGTATATAATACTGCATTATACTGCCAGCCAATGCGAGGCTTCTACTTGAGACTTGTGTAGACAGATGCTCAACTGAACGGCTCTCAGTGGACATGGACCATCTTATCATTTTGGCTTTCTAAAGGGCTGTTTGTTTGGGAACAGTTCAGTATGTGAAAAACTGAAGAGCATAATTTCTGTCTTGGACATGTGTTGCAATCTAGACATGCACGGAGATTTGCTTTTCACCCTGTAGGGCCCACTGTGATTATGGCTGATTAGCTTATTACTCCATTGCTCACAAATAATCAACAAAGAACCCAAATACAAGAGCTCAGAAATCTTAGATTATGCAGTAATATCTGATGTTATTTTCTGTGATGCAAAGCTTTTCATCAAATTTGAAACAACAACATCAGACACTAATTACAGTGACTAAACCTAACCTCCTGCTCCTAATTAGGACTCTTTTTGTTTCACAGTAAAACTCAACCCTCTCTGTGCTTCGCTCTCCGTTTGTTTCTCTCTGCCTCAGACTCCCTCGGTGGCCCGTTCCCGTCCACGTCACACAGATGCCACCACAAACCCAAGAGGTGCCTGCCCATCCAGTGTGGCAGCGTCGGCGGGCCCCTTCCCATCAGCCCACTTCTGTTTCATCCAAACGCCAAGGGATCCCAAATCGTCATGGACCTCGCCCAGAAGACAGTCAAGAGGCAGGCCAGTTTCTGCAACGCCATCACCTTCAGCAACAGGCCCATAGCGCTCTATGAGCAAGTCCGCCTCAAGGTATTTGATGTCAGAGTGGAGCACTTAAAAAGTATGGGGAGTCACAACTCTTGTTTTTTTTTTATCTTAGCTTGACCAATAAAGCCACATTCTGTGCTCTTGTCCCCAGATTACCAAAAAGCAGTGTTGCTGGAGTGGGGCTCTACGTCTGGGCTTCACCGCCAAAGACCCCTCCAGGATAAACCCAGACAACCTGCCCAAGTATGCCTGCCCTGACCTGGTGTCCCAGAGTGGCTTCTGGGCCAAGGCCCTGCCTGAGGAGTTTGCCAATGAGGGCAACGTTATCGCTTTTTGGGTTGACAAGAAGGGCAGAGTTTTCTACCGCATTAACGAGTCCAGTCCCATGCTGTTCTTCAGCGGAGTCCGCACAGCTGAGCCCCTCTGGGCGCTCATTGATGTTTACGGTCTGACCCGCGGAGTGCAGCTGCTAGGTAAGATGGTTGAAGAAGCATAAAATGCAGAGCTGAATTACCAAACAGGCAATGAGGGCGACTGCCTTAGGGACCCAGATCCTCTGGGGCCCTAAAAGTCCCCCATTCACTGTGTGGCAATTAGTTTGTGGTAATTTCATCAACTGACTAATAATCGTAAACTAAGCATGAAGGGGTTTAACAGAATAGTATGTAAAACAGGGTTTATATAAGTATATGTTATGGTTATACTCCAGACTATTTCTTGGCAGCATTATGGCTAACTGCATAGGCATCGAAATCCCGGGAAACTGTGTGACAGTGTGTGAGGCACTGGATACTTTACGATTTAGTGTGTGTTCAGGTTAGGGAAGTAGTAGCAAACAAACCACAAGTGTTTTCACCTGCAAAGTTCTGAATTGCAAGAATACAATGAGAAGATACACACAGTTTTCAACTCTACTGCTGGACGATAGAGATGTCACTTGAGCAAGCAAATCGTCAGAAATTTCAGCTTGTAGTAGGTCCAGGAAAATGTATTACCAGATGATAGTGTTTATTACTGCTGGGTCGCACTTACTGGAGCCCCACACAGAGCATCTTACATGCTGTAATCACTTTTGCTTACTGAGTGACGAGGTGACTGTTTGGTCTAGCCAGCTTTGGCCTTTTCTTCCAGTTGATTTGGGGAGTTTCAGGACAACAATTTTGGTAAGTGCTGCAAATTCTTCACAGAGCTTAAGATAATCCATAATTGCATTTAGTCCTTAGAACGCAATAACCACAGTGAGAATCAGCACCACACGTGTTAAGAACGATTGAATATGGAGGGTGATTAGGCCAGCCAGAAAGCTGTAGATTCCTATTAGCCGTAATGACCGTTCTAGGCAGCTACTTTCTGTGTTTGCTTTCCCTCAGACTCAGAGACAGGCATTTGAAATGATTCATGTACAAAACATGTTTATTTGGAAAGCTTTAGGGAGGCTCGCTCAGCGTGCCCAGACAAACACTGTGTTAGTGTAAGTCCTCATTTACCTGAATCTCTAACAGAAACAGAGGTGGTGAGTGCAAACACACAGTCCAATGTGCCCTAAGGCCTGCTAGTGTGTTAATTCGGCCCTCATACTGTGTTGTAAATGATACGCTGCTGGTATTACCTTCTGCCTAAGTGTTCTGCTTATGATAAACTTTGATTTGGATTCTCTTTCCCATCAGGAAAATAAACCAACGAAGCCATACTAAGGGGACGTTACAAGCAGTAATAATTCCTGTTACATTCAGTGTTAGACCCAGGCACACTAAGGCTACTTAGAAGCCACATTCTGATTTATTAGGTTGACAGACTGAGGAAGTTCTAGGGCTGTACATGACTCAGAATTGTGTCTGTTGAATCAGATTTGGCCATTAAATGCGAATATTCGAGGATTCCTTTTCTTTCTTTTTTCCCCCATACATTTTAAAGTTTGAACGGGCTCAGCGGGATGTTCAATGTGTCAGCAGCATTCATGAAATCAGATCGCCAGAGACTATGAGCTGTAAATTCACCACTTCTAAGCAGAAGAGAGAAGATAGTTTTTCCTCCTCTGTGCTGCTGCATCACATCCTCAGTTGCTGTACCAAAGAGTAGCGTGAAAATCAAGAGCGCTCCCTCCGCAGCAAAATCTTTGGACCAAAACGTCCCCAGAATGCACTGCTCAGCACACTGACTATCAAAAAAAAAAGACTGTTAGACTTGAAGCAATCTCAGTCGATAAAGGGGTCTCTGACTGGCAATTTGAATCTCCGACTTTCAAGGGGCAGCCCTACGAAGTTCCTCAACCTGTGTGGGACTCTAAATCTTCTGAGTGGTGGCAAAAGCTGAGAGAGAGCTCTGACACAATATTACCTGCCAGAGGCAGCATTCTTTCAGTATATGCAGCTTGAAACTTGAGTCAAGTGTTTGAGCCATAATCTTTGAGCAGATTCCTCGCAGTCTAGCCAGTCTAGCTTAAAATGAACAGACACAACTGACAAACCGTCAATCGTCCGGCCATCACTCTGAAAGCCAAGAGGTCTTATCTCTGCAGGTTCTTCGGTGTCCATGTGTTTACTGTACACAGGTCCTTTGTAAAAGTTACCCTTCCTGTTTTTTCATGTTTAGACGTAAGCCTTCCATGAAGCAATGGAACAACATTGAACAATGAATCTATATCTGACCAATATCTGGCCCCTGTGTTTACATGAAAGCAGTGATGGGGGGACTGCTGTGCATTATCAAGGTATGCTGGGTAGCTTAGCATGCATACCACAAAGACATCGCCCTGGATAGTATAGCACAGGCTTTGATGTGAGAGAATGTATACACATATTTCTTCTCCGAGGAGATTCAGTGCCGTCGTCCCATCTGCTGTTGTAAAAATAGACGCGGGGTCACATGTCCCATAGATGGCACAATTGATTGTAATTGTGCACTGTGTCGATTGATGTCTTCAGGGTGGTGGGGGTGGATGTTTAGTGTCTTGAACATGAAGGAGCCCATATTCTTTGTTTTCCCCTCTCTGTGTTTGCCTTTGCCTTCATGACAAGTGCCACTTATGGTTCATAACTCAAAGTCCTCTTGCCATATTCAGTAGTCTGTCCTGATAAATTACTGTTTGCAGATGGGGAGAAGAACATATCAGATAATGGGACATGCAGAAAATGGTTCAAATATCAAATAGTGGAGGCCCACTGGCCGAGCTTACCACCCCGAGGTTTGTTCTGATTGAAGTCTCTGTAATGCATCTTTCTGAGAGATGTCTGACCCCTTTGAAACACTGCTCCCAGCACCATTTCAATCAAAACGCTGGCTTCTGCTTAGCTCTACTTAAGTCATTTTTACTGTCTTTTTACAGTCAGGCTGTATGCAGGGCTGCCTACAGAGCAACGCTCATGTTCCTCTGGGGGCCAACTGACTGACATCTGCCCCCACAAACAGGGGCCTGTTCAGAGGGCTGGAACGCTACCGAGGGTCGAGATAGAAATACATCACCCAGACTAGACACGGCCCTTTGTGATGCTGAATGGCCAATTGTGTCAGCTCTGTGCATCATGTTTCTGCGCGCAACGCTCCATGAACCTTTCCCTATCCTCAGATAAGCCCCTGGGCTTTCACATCTGAGGCCTTCCCCTCGCTTTCTCTCCTTATTTTATCTGTCATTTGAGGGGCTGTTGTTCTGGGGTTCTCAATTAAACCCACATTACTTTTTATTCTTTATAAATCCTCCAATACCTAAACAGCCATTTTAGAAATTTGCTACAATTGTGGATGTCTTTAAACCCCTTTTTTTTTTTTTTTACATTAACCTGGATCCTTTATCATATTCTCACTCAAAATCTCCATTCCTCCAGCCTACGCCTCTATTCTCTGCCGATGTGATGACCAAATTTCCCCTGTAGGATCAATAACATTTATATTCTCTTCATTTCAGTGTTTTTCAGCAGTGAGGGAGATTATTCATTGTGCCTCCTTGGAAATACTATAATCCTTGCTACATAAAGATTGAATTAAAATTCTATGGTGGATTAAGTTTCTCGCTCGCAGACATTTTGTACAGCTTGTGTATGCAGGTTTTTCATAATGTAAATTAGCAGGGGGCCTCTGGTAGTGTCTCTGCTGTCTCCATCCAGCAGGAACAGTGCTACACACTAACATGCACACACCCTCAAAGGCAGCTTCCACCGCCTATTCACATCAGCTCTTCTACCTGTCTTCATATCACAAGCTTCTTCTTACAGATGTTGCATTATGTTGCTCATTTCACGTTACTCATTTTACTACTATACAAGTTGTCATGTGATCCGTTGTTTACATGAAAATATTATTAAAGCTTATTTATTTTATTTATATCTTAGTGCATGTTCAGAGCAACATCTTACATGTGCCGTTATGTCTTGAGATCTATCATCTGTTCAGCATCCTGAGGCTGCTCTGAGGTCAAAGCAGAAGTAGAAGAGCGAAGGATGACCCCAGGGTGACATTTGGAACGGCTTTGATGTAGAAAGTTTGAAATAGGAGCCATATCATGTGATAATCCTCCCCAAAGGATTCACCGGGGGGATACATCTTACATGACAGGAACAAGAGAGGCAGGGATGATTTTGTGGTTTCACACCTCTGTAAGCATGATGACAGCAATTTAAGAGTTTCTCCTCCCACCTTCCAAATTGCTAATGAAGCTCACACAGGGGGGAAAAAAAATGATGTGGCATCGACAGTGACTCCATAAACAAATGCATGTGGGCGAGTGTACTTGAGCACGTCCACGTTATTGTGCTTCTGCCACAAAGAAAAGGTGTCACATGCGGCGACGTCTCCGCCTAGACGCCTGAGGTAGCGGGTGATTGACTGCACCCAGCCTTGAACTGGGCAAATACAATATTGCAGAGGTTTGGCAGGATAATCTTTGGGGCAGACTGAAGCCGTCCCCATAGGCTTGAAATCCAACAAGCGAGAAAAGGTTGTTTAATATATACCCGTGTCCCAGTTCCTAAGGTTAGCTGTCACTCTCAAATGTACACACACATACACACACACATGCACACAGCAGAACTTTACTTGACACTGGGAAGGAGGCTGAGTTACTGAGTAATTCCAGCTGTTATGAAGCCAGCAGGACTCAGATTGTATGAGTCAGTCACAGTGGAGCTTTAATCAAGAGGGGCCCTGTGGGACTTCCCTGAAGGACAAGAGAATAAAGTCTGATTGCAAAGCCTTGAGGCTGCTAACACCTTTCAACCAGGCTGATTCAGAGAAGGGGTTTGCCAATCTTGCTGTCACCCCAAAGAAGCAAAGCAGTTAATTTACTTCATACAAAACCTAGTGTCCTGGAAGAGAGGCTATCTCTGTAGTTCATCAGGAAAGCTGCATTTACACTCTGCGGTGGGAATACCGGAGAGCTTCTGACGTGTGCGGTGTTATGAGAGATTGTGCTCAGGTGATGGATTGAATTACACGGTAGCTCTTGACAGGAGAATGAGATCCCATTGCACCATCAGGAAGCAACAATGTTTGCTGTCACTCCCGATGATTGGCAGAGCTGTTGCAGTAACGAGGCAGCATTTTTAAAATTTCACAAAATGAGCGAGAAAATATGATGCAGGTTTGTGAGATGCAAAACAGAGTGCTCTCTTCCCATGTATCCCTGCATATATGATACCACAGTGTCCTCCTCTCTTTTATGTAACCGTGCAGTGTTTATTTTGCAGGACGAATCTCCATTTGATTGTAGAAGTGTGCTTTTGTGTGACGATGACAGATGCGGGCCAGGTTAAAGGAAAACTAACCCTGAAAACTCAAGTGCTTCAGCGAGAGTAAAACAATGTGTGAAGGCTTGATGGATGAAGGCGCGGCAGGCCCCGACGCTTTGTTTACGTCTTTCACAAGACGTGTCAGAAGAGCCCGCTTATCTCTGACAGCGCGTCAGCTCGTGAGGCAGGGTCGTCCTGTTTGAACCTTTCACAACACGTCAGCGTTGGCAAGGCTAAAGTGAAGGATGCCATCTCTGATAGAAATGACATCCCTCGTGTGTTCCAGTGTTGCTTTCCAGCTGGTTCGGCCGACGAGCGGCTTCCACACCTGCACGTGCTCAGACTGGTTTCCCCCCGTACTGATCTTACAGGTGTAGGAAATAGCGATCAAGCACGATTTGTCTGGGTGTCAAAATAAAACGCAGGCCTTGTCAAGCAGCATTTAACGCTGGATGTGTTGGAGCCGGGAGCCAGCAAATCCAGTTTAACAATACTCAGCACAAAAGCAAAGGAATGAAAGGGAAATTCAAATACTGTTATATACATGGAGCTTGTAGCAAGTGATATTACAACAGCCCCTTTACAAACCCTCTCAGTCTTGATTATTATGCATGACTAGCAACTCAATCAGAACCGGCTGTAGAGCATTATCCTATTAACGTATTAATGACATATGAAATTTTTGGATTAAACCAGTTAGTCTGGTGTTGGCTCACATGTAAATGTGATGTTAGCCGTAGCTTGTTGCTGCGAAGTGAAATAGAAGTAGGTTGAGAGAGCAGGAGTGTGTGAGTGGATTAGCCCAACTTTCATAAGTGGTATAATGTGGTTTGCTTTTCCCTTCCCATGTCAGTTGAAACTGTTTTCTTTAGCCCACGGCCACGACAGCAGAGACTAATTACCATGAAAAACTTAGAGAATGTCTAATGACAATTAGAGGAACTTAGCAAAGATGAGAGAAATTTTAAACCCCACCCTAATTATGAAAGTCCCAAAGTGTTCAGAGAAACAAATACTTTTTAAATGTTTTACTGGATTTTAGACTTTTATAATTAAAAACTACAGCAGGGTTTTCTCAGGGACTGTGCTATGGGTCGCTGGCTGTGCTTTGGCTCTCTCTCTGTACTATACTCTGGCTCCGCTCTGCTATCGTGAAGTCATCTGGAATGACAGAAGTCTATTAGGAACATGTTGTGTTATCCAGCTCAGAGAGATAGACGCACCAGGGCTCCCAAACTTCTGGGAGAAACCGATTACTTTCAGCGAAATGATGATTTGATTATTGCGCACATTTGACTGGCACTGGTATTTGGCTTGGCAGGACGCAGCCTCCCAGTTAATAGCAGCACTTTACAAATCCTGACGCTTCGCACAGACCCTCCAAGAAAAATACACAAAGCTGAAAAGATGGTGTAAATCCGACTTTTCCTTGTACTCATTTAGGAAATGTAGTTCAGTGTTGAAAAGACCTCTAGGCATCAAGCAAAGCAAACTTAGCAACCGTGTATATCTTGGCTTCAGTTCGCTTCATATTACTCATGATGGATGTTGGTCAGAAGGCTTAAAAGGCAACAAAGAATAAACTGTATTTGTATGATTTGGCATTTAGAATTTTAAATGGCCGTACTCCAGTTCAGTAAATCCCCCTTCAAAGAAACAGATCAGAAGAAAGAATTCTATTTTGAACTTTATCAGCAGGGAGAAATTCAACAGATAATTCTTAATGGCGGTAAACTAAAGGCTAACTTGTCAAGATTTATGTTGTGAGTTTCCTGTTTTTCCTCAACTCTGCGTGTGTTTCCTCCGCTCAAAAGAAGCTATTTTACCAAGAGTTCAAAATGTGATGTTCAGTGAAGCTCCTCTGAAACATGCAGCCATTGAATACTGCTCTCCCTGTGAATTAGCGCCAGGGGAATCAATTATATATTCATTGTTCCCTGCTTATAAACGTCTGGACCAAGACAGAGTGACAACAGCTGTCTCATGGTTTATGAGTGTTCCTTCAGGACACAGTTTAAGCAGATGGATGACTGTCAGCATTCCTGATTGCATATACAACTCAAAATGAGGCAGCCATGTTAGTCATGTGCTGTGATTATGCTCATATTTAAAGGATAATTCCACTTGGGTCATATTTTCATAGTCCTGGCCATTAATAAAAAACACTGTACTCACCAAGTGAAGTACTGAGTTCTGGGAATTCTGCAGCAACAATAAAAAGAGGTCTGATGGGACAAGAAACCTGAGCGTGCAGATGAACGCACGTGTTTTAAACAAACCCTGAGATAAGCCAAAAGAAAACAATGCTGAACAATGAAATTATTACCTAGGCTCTCTGTTTTAAAAAGTCATCCCAGGTCACAGGCCTGGCTTTACTTTGACCTCCTGATTGTTACACACTGGGGCTGGCACGATATCAGATTTTCACTGCTATTATCGTGGCCAAAAGAGTTCACGATAACAATATTATTGTGACATGTATAGAATATTTGAAAAAAATAATAATGCTATCAGTCAAATTCATCTTTAACTGCTTGGATTGTGCATTTTTTCTCTTTTTTGGCAAATGAATTATGCTCAAAATATGAGTGCAGGGAGGTGGAGTGAGAGTTTGTAACAATAACTGTACAAAATCTTACAAAAAGAGCAATTATTGGGCCCCCACTAGCTGCATGTCATCCCCCCTCTCTCTGCCTTTTTCACACTGTATCGTACGTACTGTATTTAAGTGATTATTTTCATGATGGTATCATATGTGTAATATTAATCCATCCATTTTCTAACTGCTTATCCTCTTGAGGGTCACAGAGGTGCAGGGTACCAGCCTATCACAGGGCTGACACATAGAGACAGACAACCATTCACACCTACGGACAATTTAGAGTTATCAGTTAACCTGCATGTCTTTGGACTGTTGGAGGAAGCCGGAGTACGCAGAGACGCTGACACAGGGAGAACGTGCACACTCCGCATAGAGGGCCCCCCGAGCCCCAGATCGAACCAGGAACCCTCTTGCTGTGAGGCGACAGTGCTAACCACTGCTCCACCGTGCCGCCCGTAATATTAATATTATGTGTATTTAAAATTTAAACACTACAGTTATCGTCACCATCAGACATATTTTGCACATGCTCACTTTTGTTTTTACCTCTAAATAAAAAATATTTCAATCAGATTTGCAGTGATTAGTTAATCGATCAGTCAACTGACATAAAATGTATAACTATTTTGATTATCAATTTATCGTTTCATTCATTTTCAAGCATAAAAGCCAAACATTTCCTGGTGTCAGCTTCTCAGTGTGACCCTCTTAGACTGCAAGGCAAGTAAGCAAATTAAAGACATTGCCATTGCATTTTTACATTTCATAATCAATTCATTAAGAACATAATCTTCAGATTTATCCATATTGAAAATAATCCTTAGTAGCAGCCTTAATCTGGATAATGTATCTAAAGTCTTGGATTGTTTAACTCCAGTGTAGGCAGTTCTGGAAAAGGCAGCTTTCCCCCTCCTGTCCTAAGCCGCTCCCACCAGACTAGCACAAGCACATACATGAGCTTCACACAGTAACCCTGTGTTTCCCATACATTTATTAACTTAATCTTATTTCATTATGGAGTTACACAGTGCATTTGCTTGTGTGTGTGTGTCTCTCTCTCTCTCTGTTTATCAGACCACAGATGAGACAAGAAACCCTCCAGTGCAGGGTGTCATAGCAAGCTGGGTCTAACTTGTGTAACTGCACGATTAGAAAGTTTACTGATCGGATGGGGAGTCGGGACAGTCCGGTCCCCCAGGGCTCGCTAGATTGGGTTGCTGTTCTGGGGGTCTGTCTCCAGAGTTGCTGCCTACTCTCCTCCTAGCGAGATGGTCTGTGATACATGAACTTGAAGCCACAGCTGTGAGCAGTTAGCAGAAGGCTAAACTATGAGCAACATTTTCAGTGTATCTCTGAAACACTTCACTGATTCTGACAGGTTTTATTTCTTTTACTGTCAGACTCTCTTTTAAACTGTCTCTTTGAAGAGTTGAATTGTTTCGCAGTGTTGGCAATTGTTGCCAATGCTGGAATTGTACGTTTTTCTGCAGGATTCTCCAACATTAAATCGGGCTTTCACCATGTGTTGTATGCACATCTGCATTTGCGACCCAGTAGGAATGCCCTCTGTCTGAAATGACCTGTGGCCAAAGCCTCCAGCCATGGGCTTGATTTTCGAGAGCCACGTTAACACCGTTAGCTCTGTCAGCACTGCTGCCATTGTTAGCACCATTCATGCTGTTAGCACCATTAGCTGCTCGACACCGGCTGAGCCACCTCCATGTAGAGAGCTGTGTGAAGGAAATACCGACTCTGTGTCATTATGCTCTGAATGTCGCATACAGCTCCTTTGTTTTTTATTTTATTTATTTATTTTTGGCCACTTTGGTGCAGCATAACAAGCTGCAAACATAATGTTGACATATTATATCCTTATAAGGTTGACACAGCATCGCACATCAGCAGACACAGAGCAACATTAGTACTTATTTGGAGTTGTGTTGTTGGCTGCAAGTGACAGCTTTTGCAGTGCACGAAGACACTGGATCCATTATGGAAACAAAAAAATGGGAAACAGTGCAGCTTTAACAGTTGAACTAGTTTTCTATTAATATAAATGATAGAAGGGGCTAGACGTGCATGTGCCGAGGGTGTCAGACTTCTTCCAGTAATAAATAATTAACCTCATATCAGCCCTCCTCTGTGCTCGAGCACAGGAATAAAACAGGGGGGCTTTAATGTAAGAACCTTATGATGGAGGTTATTAACGCCGAGATCCTGGCATGCTGATTGGCAGAGTAGGGGTGGCACATGCTGAATTCTGCCGATGACCTAAGGGACAGGGCTTTTGTGACTTACCGGGCGTTTTGCCTGGCTCTTTGTTATGGCCATGTGTCGCCCCGGGAGCCTGCTGCTCTTTCCAAAAGCCCCGGGTTCAAAGCTGCCCAGCCCGATCAGGGACTGGGGATTGGACCAACGCCAGGGAATAAAGAACATCCCAAACATCTAGCACAAAGACCCCTCTGACTCCATCTCTCTTTTATACTACCCCCCTCTCTCTCTCTTTGCAGGTTTACATCTCAGCCTCTCACTTGCTTGGTCGGTCAGTTTGCGTCTCTTAATCCCCGGGTCGGTCACTGAGCTATACGCTGCCTCTTTCCCCCTCAAAGACCCTGTGCTGTCTCCCTGACTCAGTGCTCTATCTGCTCATTGCAACATCTCTACCCTCTGCCTTCTTAGCTGATCCGAACACTTCCCTTTACACCTTCTGTCCCCCTCTCCCTTTTCATTTTCTCTTCCCATTTGCAGCTCTCCCTTCACCTTTTCCGACATCAGATGAAACCCTCCAGAGACTATGGATAAAGATAAGCCCTGTGAGATAGATTGTGTGCGTGAGACAGAGTAAATCCTCCACCCTCCCCTCCCTCTCCAACCCTGGCTCAAGCCCCTTGCACGTTCCGTCTGCTCAGGCTAGCAAAGCCACTAAGCCAGCCTCTGCCTCTATCCACCTCCCCATGCACAGCATTAGCTAACCTGCTTTGCGGCTATTCCCTAATCAAAAACATTTACAGTGCGAGCCAATGCCTGTGCGGGCCAAAACAGACACGCCGCCATTCTCCCGCCCTTGTCCGTGTATTTGCGATGGATTAGCCCAACAGGTGCTTAATTATTCTCATCAAAAAACGCTCAAAGGAGGAAGAGGGAGAAAGAAAGGCAATCCAAATGGGTTTCAATTTTTAAATAGTCCAATGAAAGAGCTGACCCATAACTCTCACGCTCCCCTGCATGAATTAATTAGTGGTTGAGCCCAACAGGTGCTACATTTGGTTTGAAATTCAATCAAAAGTGAAGAATCAGGTGATGAATCCCCCCCCCCCTTCCCCCTTCCCCAACCCCTCCAGGCTCACAGTGTCAGCAGCTGCATCTTCCATGGCCCCATTACAATGTCCTCCTACATGAGAGAGGAGTGAACACACACACGCGCACACACTCACGCACACTGTTTAATGCTGCTTTCATAGTGCAAAATTCTGGCCTCGGCCAATGGGAGAGAGCATCTGTGAGTGGTGGATTTGAAAGGGACCAATAGGACAAAGGGATTGTATCAGCTAAAAACGCAGGTGCACCATGATTAGCGGGCAGCAGCTGGTGAGGTCACAAACGGATACAGAGTGCACAAACACACACACACGTACACACAAGCTTTTTCAAATGCATGGTAAATGTCCCTACAGTCCTTTCATTCCTCTCTCTGTCCTCCACCCTAACAACAAGCATTAGGGGTACATACAGTGCCTCCATCTCACCAGCCTTTGATGACTAAAGAAGCAAAAGGAAGAATACATGGCGCACAGGCCAATATGGGTTTAAAATGACTACTCTTTGAAAAGGGAGCGAGGAAGAGGAGAAGGGAGAGAGGATAAAAAAGGAACATAAACCCTCGGAGAAGCTTTTTTGAAAATAGCTGATAAAAGACACATTTTTTTTTATTTTTTATGAAGGAATCAATTTACTGTGTGTACGAGTTTGTGTCCACACATTCTGCGTTTGAGTTAGAGTCGGAGTGACACACACATAGAGAGAGAGTGAGATGATTTGCGGCTGTTTGGATGCCTCCACTGACTCCTTTCAACATAAATCCGGCATTGTCACACACCAGCGTCCCTCCCTTCCTGGCTTTACCTCTCCTCTGTGTTCTCTCTCCTATCCGCTGTTATCCCCCGAGACATGTCATCATCCTCTCAGCAGCTTCAGTCCTCCCGCGTGTCCCGGAGGTCTTGCAACAAAGTCTGTCCCATCGTAATCCAATTTAGGATGGAGTGATGGGCAGCGGAGAAATGGCCGGCTCTGGAAGACACACACAGATACAATTTAGTTTGATGATGTCATTCAAATCCCCAATAACTCGTAGCGAGTGCGCCGGCGGCGGCTTGGCATCACAATCGGTTTGTGGTTGAGCAGTTAGCATGACTGTTCCTCCGTCTATGGCCAAAGGAGAGGCCTACCCTAATCATTCGAGAGCCACATTAAGGTTTCTCTTCTTCATTAAAGGCCTCCCTTCAGCAAATGGCTCTCTGTCTGAAGAAATGGCATAAAATCAGGAAATAGACTACATGGCAGATTGAGCTGTTCAATTACAACTTAACAGCCATACGTCGTCAGGCTCCGTTCATTTCCACAGCCTGTCCTCTTAAGTTCAGGCGAGGGGTTTTCATGGAGGCTGACAGTCCATTGGGGGATTGATAGCAGAGGAAATAGTAGATGAAATCCGAGCTGGCGTGCTAGTCATCTTCGGCTAGCCTCTGGGACCCAGAGTTAACTGCTGCACACATCTGAGCAGAGAGGTGTTTAATGGTTGATTAGCAGTCTCTGGGAGCTGCCCCGCACACCAAAGGCACTGTCCTCTCCATTTTATGCCTCTGTGAAAAATCAATTAGCACAATTACAGGGCCTTAGTTCTATTAAACATTAATCACAAAGCGCCGTGCTCTGGGTTAGCAACTAACATTAATTGACGTCTAAAATGACTTTGAGGGAGCGGTGATAGCATCACAGCTTTATGGCGTACAAGGACTCATCAGACAGCATTTCAATGATGATGCAGGAAATCAGACACGTCCGTGGAAGGAGAACAGACACCGAGGACATTGCTGTCGTCTCAGGTTCAGTTTAACAAATTTGCAGCATGACACTTGATGTCAGCCACTGTCTTTGATCACTAAGGTACCTGTACTCTTAGTTTAAAGATAGGATAGGCTAAAATCTGGAAAAGGCAAATAAATAAAGCAGCACCCTCCTCCTGCAGCTCGCCCCTTTCTGTCCCTAAGCCGCTTCCACCAGACAACCAAAGGCACATGCACACGCTTTAGTGTTTCCCATACACTGATTAATGATATCTTATTTCATTATAGAGTTGCACACAGCACATGCACCCAGCCCCTCTTTGCCCTGCTCTCTCTCTGTTTACCAGACCACAAGTTAAGAAGAATGTTAGCCATCCCTTCACCATCACTCCGCACTACTGGTGACTGCATCCCCAGGAGGAGCTTGAAACCGCAGCCTTTAGCTCTGGTTAGCATGCTAAACCATTAGCAACATTTTCTCTCCTTCTCTGAAATGCATCGCTGATGCTGACACATTTTATTTTCCTTCATCTTCCTTTTTTGGGGTTGCTTTGCAGTGTAGGGAGCTGTTGCCAGTTCTGCAAGAGCAACTTCCTCTACAGGATTCTCCGTCTTTGAATCAGCATTTCATTTATCGATTGTGTCAAGTACCAGCTCAGGAAGGAGCCAAATGCAGAGCAGCAGGCAGGTTTGAGGTTAAACAAAACATGTTTTTTAATTAGGCTGATGAAAACCATACAGACATGGCATGTACCAGAAAGTCCAAGTGATCCGCTGAACTCAGGTAAAACATCGAAACAGAACACAAGACACCAGGTAGGAAACGGAGCAGGGAATGACACACACAAGAACATGGAGAGCAGCACAAACAGACCTCAAAACGAAGTCCACAAAATAAAATAATAATAATAACAAAAACTTGGGATTATAACAGATTGTTCTTTAAACTAAGTTGCCTAACCTAGCTTTAAGAGATGTGGTTTTAGTTATGATGTGAACTTGGATCTTGGATTGTGGAGTGATTGTGGGGCTGGGTCAAACTGTTCCTGTTTCAGCCAGTATAATGTTGGCTTTCTTTAGGGCTGTCACAAATCTATCTTCCTTTGGCTTGTGTCCCTTTCAGCTGTGGGAGGGCATCATAAGAGGCTTGGCTGCTCTGTTTTCACTGCTCCAGCTTACAGTCAGCGGTGGTCCCACAGCCCGGGTAATTGAGGCTGAGAGGTTTATCTTGAGTCAGGCTCTCAGGTCCCGGTCAGATAGAGGGGCCCAGAGCTGACCAGGACTGGAGAGACTCTCCAGAGACAGCCAGCAGCTGCCCGTTGTCTTTTATCCTCAGTTCTCCGCCCAGGCCTCCCTTTTTTTGTCTCAATGGCTCTCCTCCACCTCTTGCTTTGGCTGAGGGGGGGGTCTTTCAGTATCTTCATAACCTCCTGTGTGGGGGGAGAAGAGGTCATCGCCTCTCTCTTCTCCGTGTCTTCCCTACAAACACACATGTGCATACATCACTCCCACTCAAACTCAGAGTAAGCGGGGTCTCTCTCAGGACGACAGGCTAATTTTACCCCTGCCACCAGGCCCCGAGGGAGGAGGCGAGCTGGAGAGGGAGAGCACGTTTGGAGGTGTTATTTTCAGCCGCCGTGTCGAGGCGTAGGATGAGACTGTAAGCTGACCTGAGGGCAGCTTATCCGAGGTGGAGTCATTTGTGTGTGTATGTGAGTGCATGTGACCACTGTTGCTATCAGAGACATGTATTGGCTGATATTAATGGCTCGCTCTAAAGTGATACTGTACTATGGATCGCAAGGAATGCAACCAACACACCCTTACACTCACATCCACATCCACGCCTGTATTACATTCTGTTTTAGGAAAGTAATTTGCTCTCTGCTTATTGACACCATACAGCATTTTCCTGTCTCAAACTACTGTAGATGATTCCGCTCTGCGCAGATATAGGAGCAACCGACTACTTTCTTTAATTTCGTTATCTTTAAACACACTTCCTGACACTCTCATTTGCAGCAGCGTTGAGTAATTACAGCTACCCTACATTGCATTCAACTTGTGCAACTGAAGTTAAATTGCTCTCTCTTTTTTATCATTATCTTGTTGTCAGACTAGCTGCAGATTCAGCTCTTCTCAGAACTGTACGCTCACAATTGGGATTCAGCTGACTGCAAACTTCATCGCCACAGGCCTCGGGCAAATTGCTAATCAAAGCAAAACACAGAAAGGCCGCTATTAACCGCTTTTCTCTCTCCGTCTCAATCCCACTCCCTTTTCTCTCCCCTCTTTCCAGACAGCGAGATTGTTCCTCCTGACTGCCTGCGCCCACGCTCCTTCACCACAGTGCGCTCCTCCTCTCTCCGGCGTGAAGCTGACGACTCCCGTCTGTCCGTCAGCCTGTGTGACCTCAACCTGCAGCAGGAGGACGGACGTAACGTCCACAATCACTCCCACCGCCACACCCTTCACCTGGCCTCAGCCTCCTCATCCTCCACCTGCCCCATACCCCAGAACTCCATCAACTCCCAGCAGTCCTCTCTGCTGCCATCCGCCCTGGAGAGCGACCTCCACTTCCACCAGCTGCGTGGCGCCCACATCAAGACGCTGGACGAGCAGACGGTGGCGCGATCTGAGCATGCACGAGAGGAACGCACTCTGGTTTTTACCAACCGGCCCCTGCGCACTGGAGAGACTGTCTTCATCAAAGTCACCAAGTCCAGCCCAGCACGCTCGGGCTCATTGTCCTACGGTGTGACGTCCTGTGACCCGGCGGTGCTGCGCCCCAGTGACCTGCCCTACAACCCAGAGGCTCTGGTGGACAGGAAGGAGTTTTGGGCGGTGTGTCGGGTGCCGACGCCTCTCCAGAGCAGCGACATCCTGGGCTTCTTGGTCAACCAGGAAGGAGAGGTCATCCTCAGCCACAACGGCACTAATGTGGGGATGCAGGTGTGTGTGGACAACTCCCGCCCACTCTGGATGTTCTTTGGTCTCCATGGGGCTGTGACTCAACTGAGGATTCTGGGTAAGTAAACACCACATGAACTCACATTAGATACAGTTTTAGTACGGCACTTTTATATAGTCAGAAACTTGTGAGAGACAGAGAAGAAGGCCAAAATCAGTGCAGGAGAGGCTGAGATATCCTGACACAGGATCCTACACTTCCCATAATGCAACCAGTCGCTTCTGTTTGGCAGAATCTCTCCGTCTGGTCTCAAAAAATCATGACAACAAATGTCTGGGAAACATTCAAGTTTTCACTGTACTTAATCTGTGCCAAAGCGTTAACAATATTTAATCTACCTCCTGCAAGTGTCCTAAGTGGAGAAATGACCACGCTTTTGTTCCTCGACCACACGCTCTATCTTGTGAATAATCCTACTTGAAAGAGTAATTTATGGTGGAAATAACCATCCTTTCAGCCCAGCAATGTGTCCGGGGTCAGGAACTTACAGATCGGGATATTGATCTTCATTTGGCTGGGCACACCACTGGTGAGACCTCTGAGCTCCGTGCTTAATTCACTTTCTCCCAGGGGTTGAAATCTATTTGCGCTAAGTGTTGATCGCTCTGACAGTATGCCAATTGAGGCAAACCACGTCTGCCCGTTTAGAAATTACAGCCACGGTCACGGCCAGCGCCAAAGGGTCAAGAGCTTCAGAGTGCACTCTGTTGCTTTGTTTGCAACAATATTTACAGCGCAGGAGACAGGAAGCATCTACATACATTCATAGCGTTAGCAAGGAAAATAGATGCTCTGTCACGACCCGGCGAGATGAAAAACAGGAAGCGAGCAAGCAGAGGTGGAGAAAGGCGGCGGGAGGGAGGGCTGTGACCTGCACACAGCAGGGACAACAAGATGTCTCAGCGGGTGGACACTTTGCAGTCAGTGGTGCGCTGTGACACCTCATTTCGCCCTGCCAAGGATATTGCCTTTCCACGAGGAGCAGGCAGCCGTCGGGGGGGCTGCACTCATGAACATGAAAAGTGGAAGACAGCTCTGCAACATACTATCTGGAATGAATGCCACTCTGAATGGCATTTGTTCCCACATCCGCCAAAGAAAGTCAGTGAAATCCTTTATATACAACAGCACCACACAAACTTACATGTGCATTCTTAAAATCATCATTTTAGCTATTACTGTATATATTCACCCAGTGATAGCAAAGGGCTGACAGTAACATGGCAGCATCTTTGTCAGCTGTGTAATGCAAATTGCTGCGTGCAGAAGTGGATGCTGTCTTCCACTAATGCAGCTCTTAAGAGGCATAACAGCCAAAACAGCACTGGCCTTTCAAAGGTGTCACAAGTGTTTGTCTGTGGAGGAAGAGGCACCTATAAATATATCCTGCTTTTCTTCAGTGACAGCAGAGGAAAAGGAAGCACGGGTTAAAAGAGGTTAGAGAGGAACAACCTTCGCTTTAGCTAGGCGTGCAAGACAGAGAGAGATCTGTGAAGATGAGGCTTAAACTTTTCTCTTGTCAGAGGTATAGAAACATAATGTGAAAGGATTTTAAACCTCTTTTCATTTTACACAAAGGGATTTACCAAGATGCAGCCTCTGGGGCTGAAAAATGAAGCCAATGGTGCCAAAAACTACAGTTCTTTGAAAGGCCATTTGAGGCTGGCTCCAAATCCAGTCAATCCCCATAGACCCCCACGTTAAAATAAAACAGCAGAAATAGACATGTTTACAGCCTGGTACATTTTTATTAAGGCTTAAAGTTAAAGCAAAATTAATGGCTCACCACTTTGAGTGATAGTCTTGCTGAGAGGCGTTTCCTCCATGAGTCAGATCCACCCCTTGCTTCACAACAGCTCCACCCACTCGTCCAAATACGGTCACTTCTAGCTCCAAAACCCAAGATGGTGACGACTGAAAAGCTGAACACCATAGTCCACGAACCAATGTATGACACTGTGGTGCCTACATCCATTTCTTTATATGATGTTATTGTTTATAGGATTCACTCAGGCTTCCTTCCAATTTTTCCCAGTGGCCATTCACGGTATTGCAGTGAAAACATCCCCTGCCTCCCAAAAACTCCCTTAGACCACCATTGTTAAATTCGTGTATGTATCAGGTGAGCAATTACACTGGACTTAAGATGTTGGGGTCCAGTATCCAGATCTAATAATAAATCCATGGATTCACTATGTTTACAATGGGCTAATATTGCTAGCTTGACACATCTACTGACAGCAAAGAGACCATGACAGCCATGTCAATAGAAATGACATTGAGCCTTAATATACAGTAGCTTTGAAGTGTAGAGAAAGTGTCAGTGATCAGTTAAACATATGCGAAAAAATCCGCTATTCAGCTTTCATTTGTTTCCATCTCTCTTTACCCACAAAGAAGAAAACCTAACCTTATTTTCCATTGCAACAAATCTAAATGTCTTGATGGTACAGTGAGCACTTTTGCAAGATCCTTTGTTATCACACAGAGAGATCACCTACTTTACTGTTAAATTACATTTTGGCTTTGCAGCTGTGCAGAACAGACCACCTGGTTTTTCCATGTACATTTCTAACAATCATACTGAAACCAGAGAGCCTTGGCAGCACAACAAATCAGGAATAGCATAACAATGAAGCAGGTCAGAGGCACATCTCCTTATCGGAGCAGATCTTGGAATTCCCACTGAGGTGTGAATCATCTTTACTTTCCAGCTGCTTTGAATTAGGAAGCATCTCTTATCTTGCTCTCGCAGCTCTTGATCTATTGCTTTATGTTGACTGGAGAGCAATTTAGCTTTCAGTTAAGCTGAATTCAAGTCATGCCTTCTACTTGGAGTGAGGGATGTTAAACTTGAAAGCTTGAATCTCCCAGTGGGCTTCGGCTTTCAGGATGGCAAGATAAAGCAGTCATCACAGAGGCCCCTCACTTCAAACAAAGCATGAAGCAATGGACCTTTCTAATAGGAACAGGCACGCTCGCACAGATGCATCAGGGTAGCACACGTCAGCCAGGAGTGCTCGGACAGGGTAATGACAGTGATTGAAACAGTGGCGCCCCTAGACGTTTTTTAGGGGTGGCCAGATGGGGCCACTAAAAAATCAAGGGGTGGCACATTATAACCAACAGCGACAACTGGGTTTCAGGAATTCAATTATGCTGTTAAAGAAATATAGCTCATTTCCACCAAACACTGTTGTCATAGTATCTATGGAACCACGTAACCCCTCACACATGGTACCTAGACTCTGGGTCTGTTTAGTGTTTCCACTGCAAACAGTACCCTTAAATGTGGGTGGGGTTGTTGTCACTCACTGCTCCGTCCAGCACTCACTGTATTTCCTCTTATCAGTCTGTACCTTGTTTATGGTCCACAGAACCGTCCATTGCCTCCATTGCGTCCTCCATTGCCAAAATTTAGCCTAGATGTGGAGCATTATTTAGCCCCCTTCTTGACAAGCTATGCTGGCATGGTTGGTACCAATGAATTCCTTAGGTTGTCTGGTTTGACAAAATACTGCTATCTTCACGCTAGCTTAAAAAAATGAGCATTCCACAGCCTCTTAAAAACAATAACGTCCACCTTGCACGAGGGCATGGGGCAGTATTTACATCAGGCCCATGGCCCCCCTGGCCCCCACTTGGAGGCACCACTGGGATGAAATCAATACTGCATATGTTCTATTGATAGTAAGGGTTGTTCATAATTTTGAATTAAAACATCTGTCTTTCTGTTTTAAATCTATACATGTATCAGGATATACTGCGAGTATCCTCGTGACTTAACAAAACGTGGTAAATGCATGTCCTTCCTCGTAAACCTTTTGCAGAGCGGAGTTTTGAACATTTTAAAATTCTGTTTACAATCATGTCTGCTAGCTTGTAGCCTTCAACTTCCCTGCTTTTGTTGGCACGTCTTTGTGCATCACTCCCACCAACTGTCGACCAGTGGAATAGAGTGAAACCGCCCGCATGCTTCGGCGCGTGCACGTGTGTCCTCGTGCGTGACACAAACAAAACTGTGACCCACTTTTAAATGGTATTGGTCCATGTAGTGGTCACAATCCCCACAGGGTACAATAAATTTAGACTCGGATTCTGAGAAGACTAAAAACAAATTGTGTGTGTAAAGTTGTGGCACCAGAAGAAAAGCTATTTTCATAGAAGCTATTTTAACAGGCTGACTCCTTTATTGTCAGAATTTAAGCTTGACTTAAATCCAACTAAGATGTGCTTTCTCAGCCTGAGCTCTTAGGCTCAGCTGTGCTTTGAGCTCAATGCTAACATTGATATATGTGTTAAAATACTAACCCTTAGCATGTTATGTAGGAGGCAAAATGGCACCCTATATGTCTGACGTTTAAAAAAAAACAAAAAACTGCACAATTTGTGTTTTCTGAGCTCTCTATCCCAAGATATGTCACCCACAGATGTACCCACTGGGATACACCAACTCATGGACAGCATGCCACACAGTATTTTACTCCATTGTCCATATTAGTGTGATTATACCGAAGAAATCTGAAAAACAGACCGGCTGACAAGTTGAACTTTGCGAGAGAGATATTGAGGGGACCTTGTGCCTCGTGGTGTGGAAATAGGACACCCATCCAGTGACCCACTTCGCATGTATTATAGATTCCATTAAAATGTCAGCGCGCTCATGCTCAAGTGAAATGTCTCACCACCCACATCCTCATACACTGCAGCTGCCACGCTCCTCTCTCCTCCTCTTCTCAACTTCTGTCATCTTTGTCGGTGTTGTGTCTGTTCATCTCTTCTCTTCTCTTCTCTTCTCTTCTCTTCTCTTATTACTGATATACACATAAGCCCACATGTATACATATAGACACTACAGGCTCTCCAGTCATCTATAATAAAGCATAAAGGGCAGCACACTATGATTTGATCATATAACACTGTGCTATTCTAATAACTGCACACAGGCAGGACACATAAAAAAATATGTGAATGCTATTTCCTGTATATTTAGCAAATGACACATGCTGGAAATATTTATCAGGCTTTCCACATTAATAATGCATGTCAAATGCATGTAAAGCTTGGTATTATTAGCGTACTAAGACCACTTTAAGTTTTCCGTACCTGATAAATTAACATTGTATTTATCTCCATCCTTTCCTGCCTGATCTCTGACTACTAACTATAAATAATAGAAGGCGTCTATGTCCCAAGTGTTGGAAAATGCATGATTGCATGGCAGCAATGGCTTTTTTCATCCTTCCATTATAATAATTTTTTTCATGTTTTTTTTTCCATTTTCACATAGAGCCACAAAAAGGAGAGTAACCCACACAGCATGTTATGAGGTCATTTATCATTGGAGAGCTTAGATTATAATCAGTCTATCAGTCGCATGTTCATGGTGCTGTCGACAACAGAATTTGACCTTTAATGCTGCAACAGGACAAATTCTAAATGTCTATAACTAACTTCACATTATATATTAAATATTTAAAATATATTTTGAATTTAACCAGGTGAAAAAATTAATCAAGAACATCCTATAGAAAAATAATAATTAATAAATATATTTTTTTTAAATAATCCATGAATCACTTATTGTTCTGTGTAAAGCACTAGAACACACTGTATTACAGTGATTCTAGTGAGTATCTCAAACTGAAGTCTTAAAACTGATTTCCAATGGTGATGGGTAAATATGCTCATGGTACCACTGCCTAACAGTAATAGTCCAGAAGAAATGAAAAACATACACCATAGAAAATTAAAAAAAAATTAAGAAACTTACTACACATAACAGTATTGCTCACAACACCAGCACACAGCAGAGCACCATGAGCAAAACACCTAAGCATCATATGACACAGTTTAAAATCTTCATTGCGGTTGGCGCAAATACATTTTTGAAATTTAATCCAATATTGCAAATTGGCTAAAACAGATTTTGTTTGTTATTTTTGCGCCCCTGGAAAATGTTGGCAGACTTTAAGAAAGAGACAGTCCACACCTCAGTTGTTGAATTCTGTTGTTAACATTGCTGGTTTTATTATTTGTCAGTGCAAAGGTTTGTGAGGGGCTTGTTTTCTGCTGCTGCAGGCTATGCAGAGGATACAATTAAGGACGGAAATTAAAATGAAAAACAAGTTGCTCCTGATTATCATCTTTAATTCAGAGACATGTTCTAAACTTTTAAACATCTTTTTCTCCCTATATCTCCCTCCATCTTTCTCAGCATACTGCTTCCATACACATGTGTGCATGTGTTCAAACATGTGTATGGAAGCACACACACACTTTCCTCGCTGCACTTATTAAAGAGATAAACAACTCAGGGATGTACGACCGTGTCCTCTCTCCAAAACAGCTCTTTTGTCTCTTCAGATAATATCTCCACCACAGACAAAAAGAGACTATTAACATTTTATGCAGCAGGGTAAGCCATGACCTTAAACTACTACCCTCTGAGCTGCTTTCCTCTCATCTGATCTAAATACACACACACACACACACACACACACACAAAAACTGAGTGCACATTTGTCCTGATCGCGCCTCAGAACAAGAGATGCACAGCAATTAAATTAACAGCCTCTTATTCTGGAAAGGGTTTGTGTTTGAGGATTACATTTCACCGATGTTAATGTAAACTATTTCTAAGGGTCCTTTCCCTCCTTCCTTTCTTTCTTTATATTGCGTGTTCAGTCTATAAACAGGCTTTGAGATTTACCGTTTAACCCCTTCTCTTCTCTCTAGTTGTATTGTAAAAAGTCACCATAATTTGTGACTCACACACCCTCTGACATGGGTGATCCTTATACACACGCCAAGCCCCTGACCCTCGCCCTCCACCGCCCCTTCTTCCCCACCAACCTCCCTCGTCACATACTCTGCATACCTCCCATGCTTTAAAGGAAGAGGCTGTCTCCATAGATGTTCCCGTACAGTATGTGCTAAAGCTGGATTGATGGCTGAAGTAGTTAGCAGCAGAGATGTGGCCACAGCGAGGCAGCCTGCCTCTCACAGCTGTTCACACAGGTCGGTTTAATCTAGTGGTGAACAGGCGGGATCAGGGCTGGGCACCACAGATCCTGCCTCAGCTGCCCTGGATGGGAGGTGTCCGCCTGCCAGAGGGATTAACAGGGAGAGATGGGCAGAGAGAGACAGGGAGGGAGGGGAGGGACGTGGGGAGAAAGAGGATTCAGGTCCACAGGGGAAGCACTCGTGCTGCAGGGTGATCAGGCTCCAGGAATCAGATGAAAGGTGAAACGTGACGAATTCAGTAGAACCTCATAGGGGTGGCGCAGTGATTTACCCATCAACACTTTGATTCGGAGCCTTTCGACACACTGCTCTATTGCTCACATAAAAACAACATCAACACCACCTGCGACATTTATCTCTGAATATAATATTTTGGCAATGGGACTCACGGTTCTTGACTGGGAAGCAGGACTTTGTACAATATGAACCGTCTGACCTGTCCAAGTAGTTGTCCCCCTCCAATCCCTCACAGTGTCCCAATCACTAGCAACCAGTGCCACACTCATGTTGTGCGTGTTATGTCACCCCAGTGTGTCATTTTAGATAATATGCCACTGTTCTGGAAGCAAAAGAAGTGTGACGGATGTGGCATCTAACACAACAGCATTGGCCTCTAGTGTGACATAAAACATATGTGTCTGCAGCACTTTATACACAATAACAGTAGCAATGATCTGTGATACTGCAGCTGATCTCATATTCTGATCGAGTATAAAGACCTCCCGCACCTCACTGTTTCCCCAATTTTCTGATAGTTTCAGCTGCTGTTCTTCTTCCTTGAGTTAGCTGCTAACTGCTGCTGGCTACTTTTTAAGTCTTGTGTCCAGATGTCAATTCAGCACTGTTAATACCTCTGCTGCCAGCATGAAGGCAAGACAACTCTGACCCCATCCAGGGGATTGTACCTTCCATAAAGAATGGGTTTAAATGAGTTTAAAACTTGGCTTTGTTTTCTTAGCTGATGGTTGTCCTGCAACAAGTGATTTTTTTAGCCAGTATGATTGTTTGACTGCTTTTACTAATTACCAGTTACACCTAGTTTTAAGTGAGGTTGTCACAAGATCTCACCAATTAATTTGGTAAAAACAGTGTAAATACTGTATGACTGAAACTATGGAGGACAAGATCTGCCATTAAGAATAAATAAACAAATGACTAAATTGATAAATTATTGAAATGATAAGAAAGAAATTTAGAAAAGTCTCAATTATCTAATAAATATGCAGATTTATTTTGAAAATGAATAAACATCCACAGAAATAAATAAAATGTATTTATTTGTTCTACAAATTATTTTTTTCCTGTATATTTATTTTTGTATTTAATTATTTCCCAATTTATTATCTCTTTACATTTATATCACATTTTAGTAATTTCTCTATTTATTTATTTCCCTATTTATTCATTTATTGGACTTTTAAATCAAAATTTCTTTCTTATTTTATTTAGATTATTTATTTATCAGTTATTAATTCATTGAGTCATTATGTATTTATTTTTTATTACAGCAGATTTGGCCCTTCGTATATTTTTTTTTCTTCCAAAAACTGTTTATTGATTTTCTCATTTTAAATGACAGACATACAAAACACTCATAACTACATCCCTAAATACCCATTCAAACTTAATGGATAGTGAAAAGGCAACCAGATGGCAATGGAGGATGGAGACAAAGTGAGAACGGAAAGAAGTGGAAATAATTTAAAGGCGTTCAATTATTTACCCAATATTACCATGTGTGTATTATTAACTTGATATGAATATTTATTTTTTTAAATATCATAAATAACAGTATCTTCTAGATTTTAAATTGGGACAAAAAGATTTCAGGATTTTAGAAAAAAAAATTAAACATGAGACACATCGTCTCAGCAAATAACTAGTGTAGTTTATCCATCAATAGTGTTTCCTTCCTTTGTGCCTCGTGTATGTTTATTGTATCTATTTTGTTTCTATACACAGACAATGGGTAGAGCATCTCACGCGTACTGCCTGGATAAAGAGTGTGATCCTGACTGGGGTGTCCCCTTCTAAAGATTGTATTTATGGTGCCCCAGATGACCTGTTACATCATGTTACACACTGCACATACTGTACAAATCATACACACATGCACACAGTGAGGCGTGAGGAGCACCAGGGCAACCCCCGGTATGTAAACAAAAGAGAATCTTGACTAACACCCCCTCGACATGCCACATCAAACAGCTCCTGATATAGAGTCATGAGCTGCAGCGACACGATGACATTCCAACTGTGACAAAAACACTGCTCGTGTTTATGACCTGGAAGTTAAAGGACATTTTCTCTAAATTCCAATGACCCATTATTGGCTGGCCCTGGAGAGGAGTCGGCCTCTGTGTGTTGGCCCCGGGCATTAGTTGGATTGATCAGACTGCTGGTGCAGATGGCGACAGAGAGATGCAGTCTGGCAGGCTGCATGGACATTCATAGAGTGGGGCTGCCATCATGATGTCACTGGTCAGTGTTGATGGTGACTCTGCCACACCAGATGACTCTGGTTTTACTTTTTGTGTCAGCTGTCCAGGAGAACAGACACAGCATGAAATGTTCCTCAGTAGGATTCAGCACAGAGGAGGGACGTGTTTTGAAAAAAGCAGGGCCAGAAATAGGATGGTTAAATGTCTAATGTACAGCAGCTGATTTGTGATGCAGTTGTTAGTGTGCTATTTTTTGACAGCAGGCTTCAGGGAAGGTAATTAAAGTAATCTGCATTTACGCTGAGAAGCAGCAAAGCATTTGATGGGAATTCTTTGTTGATGATTACATGCTTGCTCTGCAAGACAGCTAATTTGCATCTTAATTTGTCGGGTATTTTGGTGTCTCTGTTCTACCTGTGACGGAAAACTATTAAAGATATTTAAATGAAAGAGCATACCATACATTTATTAGACATTAGACATCACCTGACAGAAACACACAGCTTACTTTTTGCATAAAGCACCACATATTGCACAGTGTATCCTGTTCATACTGCACTTTTGGGTAATATGGAAATGCATTTTAACACAGCCTTAATTGTTTTGTTGTTGTTATTGTTTGAGACTTTGAGGCTGAAGGGCAGGCAAAAACAACCGGGTCTCACTCATCGAAATCCAGCGCTTGCAGTGTCAGACACTGATGAAAAAAGCTGTCCTTAAACATCAGCATGATATGCAGCAGGTTACCGTTACAGTTTAACGGCGCCCGGGGGTGTCAGAAGGAAATGGACAAGGACAAGATCAAAAATAAGGCTGCGGAAGTCCGAGTGGAGAGGGCGGTAGGGATGGTGGATGAGTCCAACAAACGCCAGCTTTCACCTGACAAATTTTAAGTGCAGTACTTAGTCTACTTTTAGCTCTGGTTTGGTCGCCATCAAGTGAGGTGCTAAATATTACACTTCTCTTCATTAGCAAGCTGCTAACATTGCTTGCTGTTTGGTGCTAGGAAAGTACACACATGGGTTTATCAGATCTTTGTTACTGTAAACAATTGGCTGGAAAAAATATGGACAAGAGCTAAAGTTGTTTACAGCCAAAACCCTGAGCCTGGTCTGGTTAGGTGTAGGCGCAAAAAGCACTTAGTTAAGGTAAGGTAAAGATGGTTTGGGTTAAAGTGATCACCTGAAACATGAAGTCCTGCAAGACAAGCTATTTCTTTCGGTCATCTGAGTCATTGTTTAGATATGAATATTGATAAGTGCAGCTTCAAAGTCACATTAAACTTGTGTTATGTTGAAGGAGAACTACGTCAGTTTGCAAAATTCATGCATATTATTTTTAGAACGTTGCAGAACGGCGCGTCGCATGTTGCATGTTTCAACTCATCTCGTTGCGAATCTTTGGTCTGAACTGGGCTTAAGAGGAGTATGTTCTTTGTATGTGGGTACATTTTGTACTTCAGGACTGAAAATACTTCATTGTGTTCTCTGTGTTTCGACATAATCACTCTTCTTTTTATTGTCTATGGAGCAGCTCCAGACTTTATATCTGATGACATCACAAGTTTGAGATTTACTTCTCTGGTTCCTGGCTTTGATAGAGAGCAGCTCATGTGCACAATGACGTATTGAATTTAACGAGGCCATAGAAACAGCATGTTGGAATTATTAATTTAAGTGGTGTTCCCCTTTAATGTCTTCGGATGCAGCCTGTTATGTCAATCACACAGCGGCCTGTATCAGCCAGACCTGTCTTTCTAGGCATCATTGGCATTCCAGCATGTGTTGTTCCTGGTATTCCCATTTGTTTCCCCAACCGTCATGTCACAGACGGAATGTGGAACGAACGGGAGGCTGCTTTGAAATATGCTTTCCCAAAAAAAGAAAGTAGGAAACAGAACTTCAGTGATGAATATGTGCACACTTATAAAAGGACTGCTCTCCCAAATTGGAGTGCTCTCCGTGCGCTCTCATGACTATAAATGTAACGCCTGGATAATGGAAGAAAGTGAATCCTGCTCTAGTTCATTGTCTGTGCTATTGTGGGCAAAAGACGAAACAAAAAGATGGGAAAGGGAGTAGCCGTCTATAAGAAGACATATTTGCTGTAATGTCTTGTGCCTTTATGTTGCTTTAGCCATTAAAAGTCATTTTAAAGTTTTCTACAAGAGAGCACCTTGAATTTTTTGCTCTTAATTTGTCTTCCATACCTCCTTTAGACCTGCCTTCCTTCTCTGTGCTATTTGCTGTTCTGACTATATATATATAATATTAGGACTACAGTATTTAGTTTTGAGTAATGTCACCAAGACAAATTCCATTACATTTATTGCAGCTGGCTACTGAAGAAACTGGAGTTGTGATTAACATCTATTCCCCTGCCTTTATCTACTCCGACTAGGTTCCACTCATCTCGGGGATCCGCGGGCCACGTCAAACCCCAGCTCGCCCTCCTCCTCTCCGCACACCCCGAGCGCCCTGGGCAGTGGCAGCTCTGATCCAGTGCTCAACGGAGGCCTGTGCTCCGCTGCTTACTGCAGCTCAGCAGGGGGTAGGTACACCCAGATAGGGAGCTACTACTACAGAAGCTGAGAATCAATCACCCCACAGGGGACTTAGTGGAAACCATTACGGGACAGTGAGCAGATGTTATCCTGCAGTAGTTAGGAACAATGGCCAGCGCTTCATTGTCCCACCGCTGCCTCAGCTGCAGCTGGATGCAGGAGAATGTTTGGCACGTGTTATGTCACATAGGACTGTTATGTAAATGAAACTGATGCAGTGTCGTCTTTTTTAGGTAGTGCAAGACCTAAACCTGATAGAAAACTTCCTACACATGGTCAGCTTGTGAATCGGATTGAATTGCCATTTGGTTTCACTTCATTCATTCAGCTGGATGTTTTTTTTTTCGTAGCTAACTTTTTGTTGTATAGAGGGAGGTATTTTTTATCTTTAATGTACTTCTTAAATAGGAGCTCTTCACACATTGAATTATCTGCGATCCAGGTGCATTGGAAAGCATCACCTAAGTATTGAGAAAAGAATATCACGCTCACTGCTCTTGCTCACCATCACAATTTATTGATTATACAGAAGCTTCAGTCCCTCAGGACTTTTGTCAAGAGTATTGTACACTATTTATCTTTGATGGAAGGTGCTACGCCCATTTTGTGTGCATAGGTGTGGGACAGTTCGTCCCCTGTGTGCGACAGTGATGTGTGTACCATCTGTCACATTATATTTCACATTGAAAGAAGAAAAAACACAAAAATGGACACTACATAACTAGGCCTTTGTACAAGATTATTTGCAAATAATTATGAATAAACACATCAGCCTCTCAGCTTGCAGCAAAATCATAAAATACTCATGACAAAGGTCCAGAGGGACCAAAAAATTAGTATGACCAATAAAATGTGAGCAAGAGCAGTGTGCCAGATCTTCTTCTCTTAAATGTACCAAAAAAGTACTGGAAATTATTTTGGCATGCTGGATTGGTTTGGCTTGTTGGTTAGGCTGCTGGCTAGGAACTGTTAACTAGGACTGATACAGTATTGTGATATTTTGTGTGCCAATATTCTATCTGTAATTGAACACCACATATATATGTAATATATAGAAATGATTAATATTGCAAATCTTACTTTGGTCGACATAACCACAAGTTTTCTGTTTGTCACCACCATTTTCTTACATTTGCATCTCTCTACGTAAAATAAAAGTATATCATAACAAGTTTTAATTCATATTCCTACTTTAGTTTTCCCGTTTTTCCTTAATTAATATTTTATGTTAACCTCACCACAGGAACAACTCCAAATTCACCTGTCAGCCTCCCCAAGTCACCTACGTTTCCAGCAGGCCGTGGGCCTTGGTCCGACGAGTGCTCCATCTGCTACGAGAACACGGTGGACACGGTCATCTACGCCTGTGGACACATGTGTCTGTGCTACACCTGCGGCCTCAAGCTCAAGAAGATGTCCAACGCCTGCTGTCCCATCTGCAGAAGGCAGATCAAAGACATTATCAAAACCTACCGGAGCACGTAAGGGGACGATGGCTGACGTACGTACGGCCTCCCTAAGAGCAGCAAAATCCCAGAGTCAGGGGAAGAAATGTCTAAGTTCAGGGAATATGAACTCTGGTACTTTAATTTGGTATTTTCATACGGTTATTGTTGGTTGGTTCACTCGCCTGACCTATATTCAAAGTCGGTACCGCCTTGCTGGGAAGGTCTCTTGTCTCAGCCTCCACATGTGATCGGAGGATCCACTGAGAACTTTACTCTTGCCAGAGGTGTTTGCTCTCTCCTGGAAGACTTTGAAGGAAAAACTGAAACAATTCCAAAATTCTTCTTTTGTTGAGCCATGTAAGATTTAGGGACTGTCACCCATTTGCACCGAAGCAAATGAGTTACTTTGGGACTGAATGTCTCGATAATAGTTCTCTTAGAGGATGACTGAAGCTCTGAAATACGCTGTCAACCTGATGCGTATTTCTGACTTACACTCTGACAGGTAATCATCTCAGTATGTCACAACTTGTGTCTGTGTGTTACTGAGCATTGGAAGAGAAGTCAGTCTGGGATCGTAATGAAGTGATGGATTTCTGTAATTGTCGTGGTGATTATCAGTGTGTGATGTGCTTAGAGATGCAAGGCGGTGCTGGGTATACTAAGTAGGATTGTAACACCTCTTGTACTCGTATAATCTAATGTACCTTTATGGTAGTTCTATTGCAAATGTCGGTGGTAGCTATATTGTTGTGCTAGCTAGCTGCTTGCTCTGCAATGTGGTATGTTGCACTGAAATCAGCATTGTCCTCTCAGAAACGCCCCGTTATAGACAGAGAGGATAAAGACACTTATCGGTTCAAATCATACAAACCTGCGTCCAGCAGACTCAGCAGCTCCGAATCTATGAAAGGAAACAGGAAGTGAAAGAAACATTTGAATTCTCCTCAGGGCCAGCAGTCTTTTTTAAGAAGATGTGAAGTATTTTCCCAAACTTTACCTATAACCATGCCTAATACACTGTGAGCGCTCATGACGAATTGACAGGACCTCTAAAATAGATCCCATCAGTGGTGTAGTGGTAGCTGATGAGATGGTATACTGCAAGGCAGAGGGGTAGGTTACCAAGAAGGAAGTGGGTATACTCTCCTGATTATTCCAATGACTTTTTTGACTGATGGGTGGGGAAAAGAGGTGAGTATACCCCTTATACCTGCATATACCCTCCACTACACCACTAACTCCCATACCAACACATAAAGTCAAAGGATTGTCGCCACCACAGATACAACACAGCCTCCTGCCTTAAACCAGAAAAGGTTAATTTATAACACACGGATGTATCATATTGTGTTTCCTGCCGTTTTCCAAAACCCTCGACACGCTACCAAATAATGCTGTTGCGTGGCACAAACTGTCACAAAATGTTTACTCAGAGGAGAAAAAGCACACAAATTTAAAATTATTTTTGTAACGCAAATCAATGACATTTCCAATATTTAACTGAAATGTTTAATAACCTTTGTGACAGGCCTTTCACCAGCAGCAAAATCCTTTACAGAAGCCAGTTCAGGGTAGGGATGCACCGATTGTTAAATTCTGAGCCGATAACTGGACCAATATTTAGAATAACAATTTGGCCAATAGCCGATGCCGATGTTTTTTAGTTCATTCATTCGTTCATTCATTCATGCGTAAGCTGCATATCCTGTTGGGGGCCTCCCCCAGCTGATATTGAGCGAGAGGCAGGGTACACCCTGGACAGGTCGCCAGACTATCACAGGGCTGACACATAGACAGACGACCATTCACGCTCATATTCACACCTACGGACAATTTAGGGTCACCAGTTAACCTGCATGTCTTTGGACTGTGGGAGGAAGCTGGAGTACCTGGAGGAAACCCACGCCGACACAGGGAGAACATGCAAACTCCCTCACCCTGGTTTCGAACCCACCTCTTTGGGTTTGAATCATGAACCCTCTTGCTGTGAGGTGACACAGCTAACCACTGCAGCACCGTGCCACGTGATCCTTCGAGCCTGGATGAACCAGCAACCTAAGGCTCTTTAGGTTGCCTTTTTATTGACATATATATTTATAATGCCCCCAATATTTGTCTTTTATTGCCTTGAAAAAGCAATATAAACTGTTTTTATTCCAATTTTTTGACAAAAACTACATTTTTCACTATTAAATTTGAACACACCATAAGAACGTTAGAAATTGATGTGACACAACAGAAAAACATCGGCCACTGCCATTGGCGAATGATAACTTATTTGCCAATAGGCCGATGGCAGTTAATAAGGCGAATATCGGCCGTTAAGGATTGGTGCATCCCTAGTTCAGGGGCAGGGAAATTTAAAAAAAAAAAAAAAAAGCTCATATTTTGAATATTTGTATGACTCTTATCCCCTAATTTCAGAATAAAATGTCTTGATACATCCCCCACAAATTACACCTCTAAATACAGCAACTCAGCAGTAAGCCATAGCTTATTACATGACACCACTTGACGCTGAGAGGTTGTTGGGTTTTTTTAATGACATGTTCTTCATTTTGTAGATAATCAACAAACGGGGCTCAAACCTATGCTGCTATGGTATTTGCCAGCTGTCCTTTCCGGGCAAATGCTGACAGTGATGTTTCACACATCCCTCCTCCCACATTACAGTTTGATTACGCTACTGCTTGAAGTGTTAATTCACATTTGAATGTTAACTTATGTATTTAGAGAGATTTTTATCGGTGTGCTTGAATTGAAAAAACAAAGAAAAAAAAGTTTTACCTGTTTTTGTTGCTTTTTTTTTTTTTAGTTTATTTTGATTGATAATTACAGTTTTGAGATTTGTTTTCCTGTTCATCCAAAACCATGAGAACTAAATTCTTTCTTTTTTTCTAGTAGTGAGAACATAGAGAGTTTCTTGTACCTTTTGGCAATAAGAGATATTGCAGTACACAATCAAAACCTCTTTGCTTTGGGGTGCAAGATATAAACTCTTGGTTTTATTACAATCCTTGAATTTCAGGAGCTCTTTTTTGTAATTTATCTTATTGTGTGTGAGCCCACGTTAGGAAGCCCTGTGTTTATATCTCCTATCATTATATAGTCTAAAAGCCATCACTGTATGGCAATGATAAATGTCACTTTATAAAGCTACTGATTGTAATCTTGTAAATGTTTTAGGCCAGTGTTGCTCTCTGAGACTCAACCATGGCATGTATTATTTTGACACTCCGACCAAATTGAATCTGTTTTTCCTTTCTTTTTTTATTCATTGTATAAATGTAAGTCCCTTGGTGCAAGACCTTGTATTCAGTTTGGGCTTTTTAACATTTTCATTCATCATTTTTTTCAACCTCATCAATTAATAAACACAAACCACAATCCATGCAAAGCTAATTTTTTATCAGTAAATTGTTCTATACGTACATTTTAATGGAAGGTATATTTTTATTTTTTGCATCCAGAAACTCCACAGGCTCCTTGAATGTCACTGATCCTGTAATGTACTATTTATTTGTCCATCATTGACGTGTGGACTAATTCCTCCAAACTTGCTTTTCCTGTGTGTTTGCTTTCTTCTACATTGCCACTATATATCTCCTCTGTGTCCGGCCAATCGCACAGCAGCACATTTAGAGGTTCTTTCTGTAGATCTTAGTACTTTTCGTCATGCATGAGTAATCTGTTTATTCTGCGTGAACAACGGGACCAACCAAGTAGACGAGCATCAGAGTGGAACGCTGTTAGTGTTCGTGTAGACTGGAACCTGCAGTGGCTAGAAGTACTATATATATATACACACAGCCATTGTTGTGATAAAGCAGCTGAAGTACTTTGCAAACCTGTATTTTCTTTATTTTTCATTTGAAACAACAAGTGTTTGTTTGTGAACTCTGTTCAGTGTGAGTCGGATGATTGTGGTTAATAAACTTTCCAGATGTGTTTGAGCAAAAATAGTTGGTTTCGTCATTGAATTACCATTTACACAGATACATTTATTTTAAAGTGACAGCCATATTTGTAGGTTGTGTACCTTAAAGATGCATTTATTTATCTTAATCTATCTGAATTTATCTCTACATTTGGGGACAATGCAAAAAGCTGTAGACACAACACTGACAATTATTGCAGTAAAGTTGTTATGTCTAGAATATAAGCTAACAGTTGCTTACTGACATTAAACCAGTGGTTCCCAGTTGGTGCACCCACAGGGTCCAGATTTCTCCCTAGTCATTAGTCAAAGGTCCACACAGTTTAATGTATTTAGCATCATACTTACGTTTGGCCATGTTGTCAAGCTAGTTTGCTGTCTCTGTCAATTACTTGTTCATTAGTCTTTCTATAGCAGGAAATGGCACTTAAACGTAAAGGTATGTACCTGAAATTAACTGTACTTCAAAATAAAGTGTGTTTTTTACAAACTTGACACGTTTGCAAGACACTTGTGGTCCAATCAGAAAGGACCTGCGATGCAGATGGAACTGCAGATTTGGGTGAGCGCTATCTGACAGTTGTGTTTCTGTCCACCTGAGAAAGGTAAGTCCAATATTTGCTTTAGCTACTTAGGTTGCTTAGACTTAGTCTCCACGAACTCCTAAACCCAGTAGACCTGAGGGAAACTGCAGAGTCAGGTGATATTACATATAGTCATTTGATCCCTTGATAGGGTAAACATATTGATTAGTGCAGCTTTAATTGAAAGTAGTCTATTTGTTTTTAGTCTTAACATCACCAATACAGTTTGTGCAATGACGGATTGCAAATTACCAGTCACACAAGTGCTCATCAGGTGCACTACCTACCTATACAAGGTCCAGCTGGAATGACGCCTAATCAAGTCATCTGTGAATAGCCAACTTATTTAGCTGAGGTCACTTAAAGAAGAACGCCAGATGACATAAACTCCTTGCCCTATGTCTGACAGAAGTGTCAACTTTTACACTGTTTCCATCCTCAGTCTGACATTGCATCCACTCAAACAATTTCCATGGGGAAGGGGATCCAATCTTCCTGAACCAATCACCAGAGACCAGCATATCTGCCTGAATCTAAAGTTATTTTAAGTCCACACTGATGTGTAGCCATGCCAACACACTGCTTTTGCCAGAGTTATAAGAGTACAGCAAAGTGAATTAAATCAAACTATGATGTCGTGCAACATCGAGAAGACATCGATTTAGAACAGCGCTGGTCGCAGCCTTTATCTTGTCCACAGCGCTCGCCATTGTTGTTATCCTTCATTGGGTCTGGGACACAAAGCGTGACAGCTTGACAACGGCGTCAGTCCCACCAGTGGCTCTTACTGGCTAATCGAGTCCTCCCTCACAGCACTCATTGGTCGTTTTTATTTCAACTGAGAAACCCCTGTTTCATGTTACAATGCCAGACGAGTAAATCAACAAGGACTTGGTGGAGAGGGCGGATTCAAAGGTCTGGACCCAGGCAAGCAAACTTCATGTGCTGATGAAGATCATGTGATACCATCGAAAGCTCCAGCACAAGTCATTAAGTAAGAGAACCTTGAGCGAAGTTTGTTTGTCTATTATTAATTCCAAGGTGAAGAGTGAGCTGTCACTTTGAGCGACTTCCTGTTACAAAATACAATGGCTCACACTTTTTCCCCTTTAAGGACAATCGCCTTGTGGGTAACCTGTGAGGGTGTGACATGTACTTCCTTGCGTGCATGGATGAAAGCAGCTCTCTTGGGGTGTCAGACGGCGGGCGGCAAAGAGTGATGATAGTCAGCAGAATTAAGTGTCTAGAAGAGCTCAGGGCTACTCCTTAACCTCATTAGAAGGCCAGGTTTATTCTTTTGTGGTGAAGACTGCAATAAAGCCACTGTCGGTGAACGGCACCCGAACACCACACTATCCTTCCTTCTGCAGAGTGGTCAGGATTGCTAGAGGCCAGTTACCTGCTAATAACAAGCCAAGAAAATTAAAATTAATGTTAATAAGCCAGTGTGTTCCCAACTGCAGTAGGAGCCGGTAAACTGTCACCAAGAGAGGTAACAAAAAGTCGAATTCATTGTGTGGCTCTTGCAGTACAAGTATGTACAGTTGCCCATGTGACAGACGTGTCAACTGTTTGCCTCACACAGATGGTGTTTCTCTTTGCTGGTAAAGTACTGGTCATCCTAAATGGAGTGTTAATAGTGTTTGTATGCACTTGACCTACGACACTGAGACCCAAGAAGCCGAAATGTGAGTTGGCTTGTAACAGATGTAGCCAGCCGTGCCCTTTGAGGTCCGCGTGAAACACAATGCTAAGTCATCTGGGGGCCCCGGCCCTCCGTTACATCATGTGTTATGGCCTCCGTCCCAGCCACAGCTGCCGGGGGGCTTCACGGTGACAGGTAGGGGATTAGGAGATGAGTGGAAATGCGCTGCACTCAACTTTGAAACATGAGTTGTAGATGTGCTCTTGCTAAAATGACTACACTATAAATTCATGAAGCACCTCATCCAGATGTCTCGTCAGAGCTCCCTGATAGCCATCTGTCTGCAATAGAGCGACTCGTGACATCTCCATATAAAAGAAGCGACTGAGGGATATGAATAAAATGAGTAATATTCTCATGAAAAGAATAATCCCGATGAGTGTATCTAATACTTGTCATTGTTCGGCTTAGCATTCATAACCCTGCCACGGATCATCATCCTTCAATGTTCACGACCAATGTTATTAGTTATGGTGTATAAAAAAGGACCGATCATAATAGAATTTCATTTTGAGACTCAATGTCAACGTACATATTGAGTTTGTAATGTGCAGGTGTATTCATATGAAAATGTCCGTGTGCTCGCCGTCTGACATATCAGCACTGATGTGGTCTGGAGGGGCAAAGCGAGACTGGTTCAACAGAGCCACCTAGTGGAGAGACGCTGGTATGGTTACCTGTATGTATGCAATGCATGATTAAAATAATTACTTTGGAAAAGATAAAATATAATTACCAGTTTGAAAAAAAATTAACTCAAGGTCCACTTACTGGCTTTTGTGCTGCTTTCAAAAGCATCTTAAGGTCTCCTTCAGTGGATGGAAACACTCAGTTGTCCTCATGTATAGAACTAGAAGGCCTGTGATTCACATCTGCTCCACAATGTATTTATATTTTTTGGCATTTTAAGCTTTGATGAAAGACAGGAAATGGGAGGAAAGAGGAGAGCAACATGTAACACAGGTTCCAAACATGGAATTGTACCCAGGAGATTGCTGTAATGTGGTACAGACAGTGACCACTTGGCAGGCACTCCAGATCCCACCCAAAAATGAATGGGCTCTTCCTTGATCCATGCTTCATCCCTCCACCAACATTCAGGAAAATCAGGGCAGTAGTTTTCCAGTAATGCTGCTGACATTTAAACAAACAAAACAAAAACAAAACCTCATAAACAAAGGTAATAAAGTTTGAACAATGAAAGGAGTTGCAGTCTCACCTATACTGTATTTTGTGTCCAAATTCCACAGCCTACTTTTGTAACATGATGACGATTGAAATGTGTCTATGACAGAAGAAAGCTCTGGTAGATTTCCAAGGTGATTGCACGGCAGTTACCTTCTAATTATAAATGTTCAATATTTACAAAATTCAACCGATTATAGCTGCTCTGATCAATATTCTTACATCAACAACGGGTAAAATGACTCTTAAACCCACAGAAAATGATCACCTGACTCTGCAGTGTCCCTCAGTATGGAGTGTTTTCGCATTTTTAGCTAATTGTTTTAGTTTTACATCCCATTACTTTACTGTCTCATGATTTACTGTCACCATTTTTATCATCAGCTATGGCAGGGAGCTATTTCCAACAAAAACTTCTATAATATATCCAGTGTTGGAAGGGTTACTTTTGAGATGTAATAGGGTAGAGAAAACTAAACGAATCCCTCAGGATAGAAACACAACTGTTGAGTGTTTGCTAACACAGTGGTTCCCAACTGGTCCTGCCATGGTGTACAGATTTCTCCTTAGTCATAAGTTTAAGGTTCACACAGTTAAATATTCAGTGTCATCGACCTGTTTTGCTGTCTGTTAAATAGTTGTTGTGACGCTCCTCCCACTGTCTCTTTGAGAATGTTCCAGTCTCATCAGGCAGTTGGTTGACATGAGAGGGTCGTTGCCTTGATTAGGCTCACCTGGGCTTCCAGGCTATAAAAGCTGCCTCATGTGTTCACTTGGCTTCTCCCTTCTTTTCAGCTGACATCCACAGCACATCATTGCATTTGGTTTCCTTCAACACCTCCACCACACACCTGACACACACCCGTGTGGCTTTCGTAACTGACTTTGCCGACCTACATACTCCATTGATTATTTAAGTTAGTTTTAGTTCAGTAAATTCTGCTTGTTGTAAGTAAATCTTTTGTGTCGACTCTCTTCTTGAGCCAGTTTGTGACACTGTCCATTAGTCACTTCAAAATAAAAGCTCTGCACCAAAAATTCACTGTACCTCAAAATAAACTTGACACATTAGCGAGTCACTTGCGGTGCATTCAGAACGGACCTGCGACCCACTTTTGGACCGTGACCCCCCAGTTGGGAACCACTGCACTAACATGTGTAACATTTAAAAAATGCATCAGCCTAAAGGTCCAGGGTGTGGGACCTAGTGCCATCTAGTGGTGAAAGTGTGAAGTGTTTGGAAGAACTAAAGTGGCCAATGCAAACTGGCAAAACCAGTGTTGGGTTTGTCCATTCTGGGCTACTGTAGAATGACTGGCAGTGGGAATCAAGAGATGCTACATGATGTTTTTTTGTGCTCCGTTGTATTTTAGGTAGCCTTTTTTAACATCTTGGCCAAGGGACTAAAAATGAAACAGCCTCTTGGCTAATTCTGGTATTTCTATACCATGTTTATTAATTTACACTGTCCCGTGCTGTACTAGTAAACTGTACAATTAAAAGAATAAATGAATAAATACTCAGCATACATGTATCGATATAATATTGCCAGGAAAATATCACAATACTAATGCTATGATGATTTCCCCTCACCCCTAAAAACAAAATGGTGGACTCTGTGGAAGAGGACCTGCTCCATATGAAGATAGAAATATCTTAAGGTAATGAAAACATGATTCTTATTTGCAGGTGCTTATAAACTAATGAAAACACAAAATGCACATATTAAATAGCATTACTGCTACTAGTTGACTACACACTGGACCTTTAAGTCATCCAGTAGTCTGTATCTCTGTCTCAGTCAGAAAAACATGAATGATTTGTCTGACCTGCTGAAGCCTAAGACCATTTTGCTTTAAGAGTTTCGGGTTTGTGTTGCTTCTTTGGGCCGGAGGTGTAAGCATATATTTCATGTAACTTAGGACACAAGTGATAAATCTTTCCACACGTTTAGATACACGAGAGCAAAAATCCCTGTCTCTTCTCTTTAGTGGGAATCTGGGGCTGCGGGAGCTCGTTCGTCTTCATTCATCGCTCTCAACCTCCTCACACTTTTCTCTCATAACTCATACCTGGCTATATATAACCAGCTGCACACTTCTGCTCCTCCACATCTAAACTCACTTAATCTGACCGGCACAATAAGGAGGATAAAGATAAATGTCTCAATCTGTAATATTACTGTCACATACTATCTAGCCATATCATGAGCAGGAAGGGGGGGGGGGTTGCTGCTCTTTATCTGCAGTAGCACATGTAACTGGATGACTTGCGAGACAAATGAAAAGGAGTCGGGTTCAAAACAACAAAGATAATACATTTAATATTGTTTCTCTTTTGGGCAATGCGAGATACAATGTAAACATGTACAAGATACAAAAGAAAAAGGAACAAGACTTGTCAAAATGAAACGGTAGATAAGAAAATGTCCTGTTTTCAAAAGGAATGCACATGTGCAGAATGTCTCCAATCAGAAAGAATTTTGGACAGTGTTTGCTCTCATTGTAGGTTGTCCCATAGTGCACTGGTGTACAGTATGATGACGCTTTGAAAAGATTCGGGTGGCCGTGTCACCGTGACTCCTCATTGGATGATTCACTGACATTTACAGTGGAATAAAGCCTCCTTGGTCTCCTCATGGCATATCTTTTGAAAACAAGGAGCTTGCAAGAGTTAAACACAATTTGCATAACAACAATGGTAATAAAAAGGAGAAATAAAAAGAGAAAATAAAACAATAGCACCTCCTTTGGTCCAACTCGAGGCCTGTAGTTGTTATTGTGTTTGTTAGTGTGGCTGACATGCTGGTAACGGATTGTTTCTGTCAGAATTTACAGATCAAGAGCTCGATGGCATCCGACTTCCAAGTTTTTTTTTGGCACACTGCTCTCCTCAGCAGGGTGATGACGAATTCTATTCTATAAATGCATCCAGGCTAAAAACAGACTCCACCTTCTCATGAATCTACCTCACATCAATCACGTCTGACAGCTCACCTCCACCACAAAAACATGGCTGAGCTCTGACCGTGACCAGAGGCTCCCACGCAGACTGGCAGCAGCCGCAGTGTTCTTGATTAGGACGCTGTTAGCGCCCGAGTATCGTCTGACTGGCAAAGGTTAATTAAGACACACTGTTGTGCTAATTAGAAACAGGGATTCAAACAGAGACAAAGAGACACAGCTGCGTGCCTCATTCCTCGACACAGCCTTCTTTTCTGCGGCTGGGAGACAGCTCCCGCTGATGCCCGCTGGCGCGTCAAACAACTGTGAGGAAGTTTTCAGAATGACAAATAATCAGCATTCCCTAATTCACAGGCTTTGGGATTTTATTTTTAATCCCACAGCCCTGCAGCTTCGCTTATTCTTTTTTTCTTTCTTCTCTCACACTCAAACAAAAACTACATATTAATTAAAACAAAACCCTACAAAATCAACTCCCTAAATACCTCAAACCTGCTCCCACACACTTACTAAAACTTTCTTATCAAACCTACCCCTCCTTCTATCAAACAACTGCCTTTATTAACTCAGCAATCACTCCCTTCCAGAGCTGGGTGCTGTTGACTTCTGAAGCCCTTTCTTTTGATTCCTTTAACATTACAAATTAAAGCTTGTTTCATTAGATGTGAACGCTTCAAATCCTGTGTTACACTTTTACAACATTCAATTATTTTCTCAACAGAAACACTGAGGAATAAGGCAAAAAAAAAAAAAAAAAAGACTCTAGTGTTTGAAGTTTTTTTTTTTTTTTGTCTTATTCTAAAAACTTTTTCAACACCAAGCTCAACTCTCACACCCTCAGGGCTACATAAGATCTGAAGACACTGACAGTAAAAGAAGCTACAATCAGACGTGGGATCAGTTTTTAAAGTTATTCTGTGGACGGATGGCGAGAGAAGCTTCTGCAGTGTGAACTCATTTCTCTCTCACTGACTTGCAGTTTCTCGCAAAAGCAGCTTCAAAAAAGACATCAAGTGCCGCAATTAAAACATTGTTTTGGAGTAATGAGATCACAACTCAGGTTCGGAGAGCTCATTAGGTTTGCTGAAGGTGGGTAGAGGGAGTTGAGTTAACACGGGCTCCCTTGTTGGAAGGAATTATTTTTCATAGTTTTCGAGTGGAAACAGTGCCCACAAGCCTTTCATCTTCCTCCTATCAAAAGCTCCTCTCACCTCGTCTACTAGAATCCACTATCTGATCCATCTTGTGTCTCCCTGCATCTTGCTCTCGCAAATCTGCTCCTTGACCTCCAAATTCTCCTCTCCTGAGTGCACCTGCAAACAATCCATCTTATCATGCAAACACACACACACAAACACGCACGCACACCCTCCTAGATATCTCAATCATTTCACCGGGAATAGACTGCTCGGCTGTGTCGAGGAAGGAGAGGGGAGAAATAGAAGTGGGGGGCGGAGAGGAAGCGTAGCCAGGAGGAATAGCTAGTGTTTGGGATTACAGAGCTTAAGATGCTTCACGCCCGAGAGGTGCCGTCCATTTGTTAAAATAAAAAGGAGAGCGAGGAATAGAACAGGCGGTGCTGTCTCACCCGACTGACCTCCGGGAATATGTCGGGGGAAAAAATCATATATTCCCTCTGGCGCGAATGACTCCTCATCATCACTGAGTGTGCGCTGGCATGTGCACACACACGCAGAATGCAAAAATATCACCACCATCCCGCCGTGCAGATGCACACAGGTTTGGGAGCGGTGTCGCTGACATAGGCCGAGCTGGTATGATTGAAAAAGAAGCCTGTAACTTAAAGGAACAGTTAGAGTGTTTGGGAAATACGCTTTTCACTTATAGATGGATAGGATGATTAACACCACTCTCAGGTATGTACGCTAAACACAAAGCAAAAGCCAGGAGATAGTTAGCGTAGCTTAGCTTAGCTTAGCTTAGCAAAGAGACTGGAAACATGGGAAAAGAGCTTGTCTGGTTTCGCACCTCTAAAGCTCACTAGTTATCATGGTATGTCCCAATTGTTTAGCAATACAAAAATTAAAGAGTAAAAAAGACAAGTTGTGGTTTTTTGGATGGTTAAGTGCTGGACTATTACCTGGCCAGGTGTAGTGACTTCTTTCAGTCTTGTCATCAACCACAACAACAACAACAAAAACCTTTTGTCATTTTAACAAGTTAAGTTGTTAGTTTGTAAGCTTTTTTTTTTTTTTAATCTCTAGGCTAGGTTTTTGCCTCTCAACTCCCAGTCATTATGCTAAGCTAAGCTAAGCTACGCTAAATTCAGCTAACACAGATTTTTTTTTTAAACAGATATTTCCCACTCTGTTTAAAAATAATAATTCAGTCCACACCACCTTCATTTCACAAAATATCTCTGTCCACGATACAACGCAAAAACGACCTCAAACACTCGCCAGCGCAAACTTTCTTCAGTGGTCTACCACTTCACAAAGGTAGCTAAGGTTACCTTTTTAAACACACCAACTGGAGATCTCAACACTAACTCAGACACAGCTAACTCAAACATACGACTGATGCCCTGCACACGCTAAAGTTTTCCTTCCATTCCTCATTGAAGACAATCCGACCCTTGAAAATGTCCCACCATCTGCTGGTTCGACCCTTCCTGATCCAAAACCACTGTTTCTGGCAGAATTTAAGCCACGGACGCTGAGGTGGGCGCCTTAATTCATCTGTGAAGTGTATATCCATATTCAAAACTATCCGTGTAGACAGGGTCTTAATGTGAACTCAGCATGAAAGTGAAAAAAGCCTTTTAGCATCAAACTCTGCACAGACATCATTCTGCACAGTGGAGCTCAAACATCAATGTGAGGTGACAATAAGTGAACACATTTTTGAGAGGAGGAGGGACTTTAACAACATGTCTAAACATCATGAGAGTGGCATCAACCTTCTAACCCTCAGCAAGAAAGTAAATCAGGGTAACTGTTCCTTTAAGTTGGAGTTTAACTACAAACTACCCCAACAAAAAGGTTTATGGACACAAGCCCCCTTTACAACAGAGGGAACTCCGTGTTTAAGCCTGTACACGCAGGACAGTCTTTAGCACAATGACGTAATCGCACATGGATAAGGCCTGCCTGGGGCTAAGCGAAGAGAAAAATAAAGGTTTTTCTATTTTTGGCGTACATCCTGGAAGTTGATGGATTGAACTGAAATGGCCTGAAGGAGCGTTCATCTCCCCGCTCTCTTGTTTACCGCCGAGACTCTCCCGTCGAGGTCTCTTTGCCCGCCGTCTCTGGCGGTTCAAAATGTCACCTTTGCCGTGGTGATTGGTGAGGAAAAGTCTGACTTGGTTTGACAATGATGGGGTAAATGTCAAGAGAGGCATCCGCGTAGGTGCAGAGAGGACACACTCCAGAAAACAAAGAAAAAAAAAACAAAGAAGAAAACAACAACAACCCAAAAACAAGAAACTATTAAAATTCCATTCAGGCACGAACGTGACAGCTCAGAGCAGGGCCGCTGAGGCCCCTGATGATGGGCCCATGACTCTCCATCTGTGAAGAAGACCCCAGAAGGCTGTAAAGTCAATACAGAACGGGTCAGTGGGTTTCTGCCATGCCATTCACAAATCGCCGTCCCCTGCTGATCCGGGGCAGGAGGAGCAGAGATTCTCATGCTAGTTATTATAAAAGTCCATCACGTCAGGAGATAATGAGATGTCACATACGACTGCTTTGGTCCAATGAGTTTTCCAATGATTTTAGGGCCTTTCACATCTGCTCTTTTAAGATCAATTTGAAATGATACACTTGAAACGATGATAAAAGCTCATGACTGGCAGTTTGACTGGGAAAATCTACTCCCAGCGGATGAAATGGCATTGTTCAGGTTTTTTTTTTTTTTTTCTCTTTCTAAACCTGTGATATCTTTCGTCTTGTTGAAGCATGATGTGTTCTTATCTATTGCACATTTCCTCGCGGGTACATTTCAGAATTTGACAAAAAAGGGCAAAAAAGAGAAATGAGAGAAAAAAAAAAAAGATAAAGCATGAATAAAGATTGATGCTACACAGCTAAATGTATGCTTGACACAGAACGTTTCCCTTGCTATTTCAGCCAAGTCAATCAGCTCGATCAAAAGAAGCAATATGCAATAATAATATGTGCTGGAGCGAAATGTACAAAGTGATTTAACACATTTACATAATGCCGTCGTCTAGATGGGAAGGGGCCTTGTTGCTGGACATCATAGAGTTAAAACTGTGATATTTTTAAACTTAAATAAATGCAAATACCTCACAAATTTGTCCAAATGATGATATTTTGGGATTTTTTTTTACTTATGAGTCAGAATTTTGCATATTAAGGTGACTTAAGTCCAATTTAGGTATGCATAATGCAACAATAATTTGAGTGGGGGGAATAAGGTGATTGTCAAACCGTGATAAAATACAAAACTATTCATAAATATATATATATAAAATCAGGCATTATGTAAAGCACAATAAAGATGAAGGAAGTGCCCATGATTTGCTAAAGTTGCAGCACACAGCATAGAGAAAAAAAACGGGTTTTTTTAATTTTCAAAAAAATAAAAATTAATTATTGCCCAATACAAAACATGTGCTACAAAAAATATATTTAGCTGCACTGAGATTAAAAAGAAAAAAAAAAATCTGTACAGTTTTTGGTGAGATTCACTGACCAGCAGTGCATTTCTTATTGCACTGAGGTAGGATGGCTGTAAGCCTTGTGGATAGGATAAAAAAAAATGTTGTAGTGCCTGTGACCTCCCACAAGAGGTCACTATTAATCCAATTCTACTCAGACTTTGTCATGGAGAGAACTCATCGAAGAGTTCCACTTGTAGTTTGAGGTGAAGGGGGAAAAACGAATAGAGAGAAATTAAATAATTACCAGAACATATTCAATAAATAATATGCTGAGTATTTACTGCATCTTTACATTAATGCACCATAAAAACTGGTTTAAAGTGCACTAATTCACAAAACAGAACCACTTCAATCCTCATTATTGCCACTGTGTGATCACAGAGTAACAAATAATAACAAACAAAAAAACACAAATATGGTTTCGCTAAAATAGATAACTGCAATCTAGCAGGTACTGTACTTTGTTTAATACTGTGATACTGTCCAGCAGAAACATAATAAAAGGTTAGTGTTCGGCCTCGCACAGAGAGCTCACACCGCTCGTTAGAAAATGTATTTCAGCAGTCTTGAACATCAGCCGTTCGAATTTGAAAGTTGGATTTCAGCTCAGAATGTCAAATTCTCATATTTCACTTCTGCATTTGGGGAGAATTATTACTAAATCGATATCTTAGGTGATTGATAAGTCTTATTTATTTGATGACCAACTACAATTTGGAAGATGTGAAAAAATACCCATCTTTAAAACTAGTTAATACACTATGTTGTCTTCTATTCAATGTCGAAGCCCGTACTGCACAGCTATATCTAATGATAAATTTGTTTACTTCTAGTTTCATAGATCTAAAATTTTGAGAAAATGTATCAAGTGCTTCCAGGTACTGGTTTCTGTTCAGTTCAGAAACCTCATTTTAGGCTTTTTGTTGAATACACTATTAATTGTACCATAATAAATAAATAGTAAAATCACATAAAAATAGCCAATGAAATGACATTTTTCTTTGGTTCGATCACATTTTGGGATAAATGCTGTACAAATACGTCCCTGGGATTCAATTATTTCACCTCATTTCCAGTACTTATTCAATACATCTCCGCAGCAGCGGGATTATTATATGTATACAAAACAAAATATACACAAAATCAATTGTTCCTGGAACTAAAAGCACTACAGTAAACCTAAACCGTTGTAAACTAATTGTTGTCGTCTTTTTGAGGTTATTAGCTACACATGAATGAGGTGGTTTTGTTCTGGAGAGCACTCAAGTTACAAGTTGTTCCTTTGAATTTCCAGAAAACTCAACCATCTGACTGTTTTTTTCAAGTTTCACAGTTTTTTTAAAAATACATTTGCTATCCCAGATAGTTACATCTGGGATCAAAAACATGAATATCAACATATTTTCTGGGGCTTGACGATCTACGACAAAACTACGCCAATTTATCAAACCTGAGCACATCCTGTGTATTTTGCCAGTGTCAGATGGTACACGACAAGAGGCAGGAGCTTTTCCAATTCTAGGCTGTCGGTGGAAAACAGATGTCACAAGAAAGCAGAAATAATTCTCTAAGGAAGACTTGCATCAACACAAGACACCGTAACATGAACAATGAAACTAAATAAAATACTGATAATGAGATTAAACTGGTGTTTTAGTTTGCTTGTGGCGTAAAACAAATAAATTCTCTGGTGACTTGGGTCACTTCAATCTTTGTTTTTGTTCCTTTAATCTACGTTGGACCAATTAGAGCGCTCCAGATCGAAACTGTGCACTTTGTTTGCACTCTATAGTGGACTTAACCATAATTGGTTATGGAAATACTCTTGGTGGTGTTCATCGGCCTATGGCACTCTTTAAAAGATTTGGTTGATTTAATGTTTTACCATCCACCATTTAGGACCTCCATTCAGGTGATCAAATACAAAAGGCACTTGTCGGCCATCAGAGTCAGTGATGGGCAGGAATAAGCGTAACCATTACCCTGCTCAACTTCAGTTTTACACGATGCAAACCTCTTTAAGAGGTTATCACTCCCATTCATACCATTTTATATCTCAAAGCCTCTTCAAATTTCCTCACTCAACGTTGGCCAATCCCACATCTCTGTCTCTCATTCCCAGCCAAAATATTTAAAATCTTTACACTCCTCTTTGTGTTCATTTTAGTAAACCAGCACTAAAAGTGTCCTTCCTTATCAGATTAAAACATCTTTCTTTTTACACCCAGTCATTAATGTACATTTTCATTTTGACATATTGCTTACAGGAGATTGCGGGTAACATTCTTAAGGAGTGATACCACCCACGTCCTTGGAGACATCAAAGGGGGGAGGTGCGGGGGAAGGGCGAGGGAGGGATGTGGGGTGGGTTTTATTTTTTCCGCTCTAGGTAGTTGGAGGGGACCCAGCCCTTGCGGGGAAGCAGGCTGTCCTGCACCTGGCAGTACCACCATCCATTGGGGTTTCTTTCCAACACTTCCAGACAGGTGCCCTCAGTGAAACCCATTGTTTCCTCATCGCCACGATAGTCAGCAATGGAGACGTACACATCCCTGCCAAGGTTATTGTGGATCAGTTGGCTCTTCTCTATAGGCTTGGGTCGAACTGTGGACACAGGGATGCCGTTGCGTTGGTTAACTCTGCTAAGGGCGTCCTGGACATTACTTGTGCTGAATGCGTTCCCAGAGGACCCCAGGCTGGAGCGCTCTGCGGGCCTCGTCTGACTTTCAACAACTACATGTGGCCGCACGGTGCTGAAGGAGGCGTTTCGGCGGACACCAAGAGTGGCCGAACCAGAGCCGTAATGATCACTTCTACCAAGAGAGTCATTTCGCCTCAGAGACCCCGTCATGTAGTGCCCATCCTTGGCTGGCTGTGTTGTGGTCACAAATACAGACTGAGGCCTCACCGCCACCTGGCGTACCCCGTTCCTCATTCGAACACCCCCGTTAACCATCCCGGACGGTTTCGAGAAGCCACCAGGGGGCTTAGAGGGAATTGGTGGAGTGTTCCTCCTCATACCTTGATGCTGCTGGCTCAGACCCTGAATATTGATGTTATTGAGGGCCAAAACATGCTGCTCATTTTTCTCCAGGCTGTTTGACTTACTGCTGCCACTCCCGTGACCATCTAGTTCTAACCCACCTACATCACCCACTTGTCTAACAGGTTCCAGGTAGTATGAGGGAGCCCAACCCTCCTCGGATCCCCAGCGGATGTACCACCAACCACTCTCTTGCTTTTCCAGAACCTCAACCTCCACCCCGGCTGGAAAGCTGATCTCAGAGTCCTGGACTTTCTTATAGGCATCCAAGGAGCGGTACAGAGTGGGGCCTTCTACATCTGAGTCGCCACGGCTCCCTTTGGAGTAAACAGAGGAGAGATCTGAGGTACTGCGTGAGCACATTGAGTCCTCTGATGAGATGACAGAAGCTGTTTCAGAGTCGTCCCCACGAGTAGTTTTAAGGCCATGTCGAAACTGACTTGTAGGCCTCAGCTGCCGTCTCAGAGAGCTGATGTCCATCCTCTCAGGACTCTGGGGCTCTGATTTGGTCAGAAGTGGTTTAGGTCTGACAGAAGGCTTGGGCCTGGTGGAGGGGCTCTGGCCTATTCTCTGTTCCACATCCCGGGTGAAGACAGAGCCTTTCTTGGGGCCTCTGCTCAATTCGTCTGATGAAGAGTGGGGGCTGTTGTCCTGTGATCTAAGGCTGATATCTATGTGTCTGCCCAAGGTCTGGCTTCTCCGGGTCATCTCTGGTGTCATGGTCTTCATGGGTCTACCAGCTAAAGGTGAGGATCCAGAGGGTTTGCGTGGGACTGTGGAGGAATGGTAGCTCCTTGGGGAATTTGGCTCACTCGAGACTTTAACTTTAGTTCCTTCAACACCGCTGCTTGGCCTGAAGCCATCGTTCTCATAGACACACTCTTCTTTCGCGACGTCCTCTCCAGACCTGAAGGAAGCTCTTCGGTGGGTGAACACAGGTGACGCTTTGCAGACAGGAGGGGAGGCCTTGGAGGAAGGAGGTGAGCTGCGGTACTTGTCGCTGACAACACTGCTGATCTTCACATCCAGGGTGCGGTCATCCTTCAGGGAATCTGTGTCCGATTCACCTTCACACCCGATTGCAGGAACATCATATTCAGGTTCCTCGTACACAGGCCTGCTTGGTGGCTCGGAGACTTTAGAGGCAGAGTTGGCGGGAGGGGGAGCCTCCTCGGACTCTTGTTTTTTGACAGGCGGAGCTGGGGGTGGGACTTTGGGCCGGGTCAGGGTGCTGGTCCGACGGCTGAGGTTTGGTTTCTTGCGCTTGTCGATGTAGGAGCAGGGGGCCCAGCCCTCCATCTCGCCAATCTGCACATACCACCAGCCTCCGGGGTTCTTCTCTATAACCTACACAACAGAACATGAAAGATAAACAATCAGAAAGGTATTTTTCTTTATTTAGGACTTGTCAAACCTGCTCAACGCTAATATGTTTTAGGGTTTAAGGGTAGGGGTAGGGATGCACCGATTGTGATATTCTCGGCTGATACCTATGCAGATGTTTACAATTTCGCTGATATCCAAAACCAGTGTTTCTATGTTGTTGTTTACTTTGTTCTTGTTGTTATTTGTTCCCCCTTTTGTACCAGGGAAACAAAGAAAATCTTCATTATTAAAAAAAACTGAACTGTTTTAAGGATACAGTCCTTCATTACACTCCCTTTGAATGAGCACAAATTAAATTATAGACATTTATGAAACAACCTGTAAAATAACCTTATTTATTTGAAAAATAACTGCTTCAAAAGCCTTTTTATTAAATATGACATATCGTAATACCTTCTCTAATATCTATTTTATATTGCTGTGAAAACATCAACAAATTTCTCCTTGAACTGTATTTCTTAAAGTTTCTCACTACGTTTACAAATGTACATTTCGTATACGTTCTGCTATCATACACTGGGTGTTTGAGGAGGTTGTGATTAGTGCAATACTCATTGGACAGGTGATAGTGATTTGGTAGTCAGGCCTCTGCTCCTCAGAGTTGCTCTCATGTAATTAGTGGTACCAGCTGACTGATTCATGACATCTGGTAATAATCTGCCAGTGCCTATATATGTGTGTGTTCTGTGAAGCTCTCATGTCAGTGGCACTGATGATAGTTGAAGTTTTTACAGAACAGAGCTTGAACGCATCATAATGTATCTCAATGAAACTTCCATTAGCTGCTGGTTCTGGCCACCGGCTGCTAACAGCTAATGCTACCTAGCTCTTCTCCTGCCGATTTCAACATGGCTATGTTATTCACAATGTTGCATTATCAGAGAAACAATAGGGTGCGTCCACTGGTGCATCAATAGAGAGTTTACTGCATCCTTTTGTCTCTGTTCGTCCCAAACACATTTCTTATTGTCCCCAGGATGACGTTGGTCTCGAGCCCTGCTTTTTAGCCTGCGCAAAGCTGATGCAACACAACAGAAAAACATCAGCCACTGCCATCAGTGATTGTCATCTTATTTGCCCGAAACCAGTTCCAGTCAACAAGGTGAATATCGGTTGATAATGACATGTGGTTGATAAATCAGTGCATCCCTAGTTAGGGGTTAGATGACCAGATGATCCAAGACATCCTGTTATTACAGCTGATATTGCAGAGTTCTTGCACAGACATTAATGACAAAAGTTAACAACACTGTCTTGAACAGAACTGCCAGCTCAACATTACATAAAAAACCTTGAAGGAATCTATGTTGCTATCTTCATCTCTGAGTCTCCACAGAGCGAATTCTGTCTACATCGTCACGTTCAAACAGAAATCTCAAGGTCGCATTGCTATCGCCTTAGCTTTCCTGTGTGTCTGGGGAGCATTCAGCTGACATACATATTCAATGAGCTCTGACTGTCTAATCTCAGCGACAACAGTGTTGATCTAGCCTCTTACATCAGCCTTTTGTCCTCCACGGAAACTGATGCCATCAGAGATCGAGGACTGGAAATCTGCTATAGTGTAATATTCTGCTTCCACAGCAGGGGGCTCTGGTGGCTTTGGTAACTGGAATCCCTGCACAGCAAAGAGGAGGGGAGAGATGAGAGCAGCTGACATCATATCTTGCCATCATTGTATTGTATCTGACTAGACTAAGTATGACTAAAAACACAATAAAGGAGACATCTTTAACTGTTAGGAGATGTGGTTTATGACTAGATATGATAATGTACACATAACGTAGCATGTGTTGTGTTCAGGTGTGTGCAGTGGTAGATTCAGATGATCAAAGATATGCTGAAATTATCCTTGTGTTGTTACTGTGCTTTAATGGTTGCTATGCCAACCCTTGCAGTAACCTGGGAGCTAGTTAATAATGCTTCTTTTCATGTTGTCATTCTTATCGACTGTGTTTATGCTGCTTTTAAAACGCTTTTCAGCTAGAACCAGTTTTCTGGAAATATGCAAGATTATTCTTCACTGCGATCAGTTCTGTGATGTGTTTGTGTCTTTGTCGAACATACGGTCATATCAAAGAAAGTCTTCTTGGGGATTGTGTCTTACCATGTTGGGTTCTCTTCGTGGGGGAGGTTTTTGTCGCAGATTTGGAGACCCTAACAAGGAAAGAGACATCTCGTTATTTGCAATCAGGTACTATGGATTGTTGTAAGGTCTTTTTCAAAGCACTTGTTTCAATGTCTCTATGGTATGCGATGAGAAAGTGTGAGGCTGTGGGCAAGTGCCAGCACACAGCAGGGAAAATTGAGGGGGGATATGAGTAAGACTGAGTGAATGAGGTTATCAGTGTGCACTTAATGTGGATATTAGCAAACACGTAAACAAATTAATTGAGCACAAAATAGATTTTTGTTTGCTCAAATTAAAATTTTCAGGGTTTTATCATTTCTGGACACAATTTAATTTATGCAAACTCTTGTTCTGTGCTCAGCAGTAATGAGGCACACATATAATGCCATAAGGAGATTCCGCTATTAACACAAACTAACTGGGCATACGTTCTTCGTATGTGAGTAAAATGGATGTCCACACACCAAACACCTTAAAATACCATGTTAAATCACCTCACAGGTTAGTGTGACAAAGCACATGTTGTTAGATTACACCACCATCACCATAAGATACATCATTAGCCATGTAGCTTACCTATAGCATCAAAGCCTACACAACAAAAGGAAAATGACATGTCTTAATGTCTCACACAAAGACTACACACCCTCCCCTCTTTATCTGCAATGCTGTTTACTCACTGATACAGAAAACTCGATTGCGTCCTAACACACTACAAATACTCACCAATTTCCACTCTATGCGGCGCCACTCTTGCGACAGCTGGGGACCCTGGCTCACCCCTCGTTTTATTTTCATTTAGGGCGGCGCTCGCTGCTATTCCCAGACACGGGCTGTTGGTGTCACGGCCCGCGCTCAGCCTCCTGCCCGTCTCGGCGTTGATTTCAGAGTTATAGGGCATGGGCAGGCTGATCTCGCTTTTGGAGATGTGGCGCTCCGGCGTGGTGCTACCCTCGCCGTCTGTCTGGATGTCCTTCTCGCTGACTGACTTCTTTTGTAACAGGTTGCTGATCTCCATGATGTTGCCGATGATCTCCACAGGGCCAGTGAGGGTCTTCTTTCGGGGGGAGAAGTCCTCTTTCACCTTTTTCAAGTAGGAGGCAGGAGCCCAGCCCTCTTTTCCTAAGTATCTGGGGGTAGAGTAAAGACAGTTTAATATGTTGAAATTGTCCCTGGCGTCTGTGGTCAAGTGTGTAGGATTTAGGGGCATCTATTCAAAAATGGCATACAGTATACATAACTATGTTAACATTAGTTTGTAATCACCTGAAAATAAGAATTGCTGTACTTTAGTTACCTTACAACAAGCAGTTTATAACTACATAAATAGCAGGTCCTCTTCCATGGAGTCCACCATGTTGTTTCTACAGTAGCCCAGTAGGAACAACTTAAACACTGACTTTAGAAAGGGCCATTCATGTTTTTGTATTTGCCACCATATTTCCCCTACTCCCTTGGCACACAGGAGAAGTTTCACTTCTGCAACCTCTGTGCTAGATGTCACTAAATCCTAGACACCCAACCTTTAAAAGGGCACTACTATACTGCAGCATTTTGTTCACATAAATGTCAGTTTATGGGGTCACAGAGTTTGAAAGGCATGAATATTTACCAGGCACAGGAAGGATGCTGCTCTCGGTTGCATTATGGGAAATGCAGGATCCAGCGTTTCTAGGGCTTGACCAATAGGAGGGACAAAAGTCTGGACATCTGAGCCTCTTCGCATGCTTTTGATGCACTGATTTTACTTGGACCATCAATCATATTTTGAATCTCTGTATGGATGTACAGATGTTTGTCCTTTGCATATCTGGAGAACCTTTCATCCCATCTACTTTACACTTGGGGGGTGCATTGTTGGAGACTTAAGAACATACAGTGCCAAATATGGTGCACCCTAAACACAAAACACATTTAATTTAGACAAAGTCTTTGTGCAGGAGTCGGGTTTTATGCTTCAGGGCTCTGCACAAAAACGATCATGTCTCTCCAAATGTATTTCACTGATATCTCGGACTGCAAGGATGCATTTTTCTTTGCCATACTAACTGATAACACTAACAACAATGCCATCAGCAAAATACCCCCACTGATTAAATCCATGCTTTACTTTATAAAAACAGTGGTTATATCAAAGCAAACTACTAACACAACTATTTGGAAATTACTTCCACTTAGTGTGTTTATCCTGTCATTCTGACTGTGAGTAGCTGTAACTTGAGTGTGTTCTCTAACTGCAAATGTTGGTATTGGCAGTGTTAGGAAACGTTCACAAAACATTTTTTTTCCGAACTATTAACTATTAAGCCCAAGGAAAAAGTCCTGAAGACTGATAGTGAAAGAGTGAAAGAGATATTGATAAGCACAATGTGCATAACTTTTCTTAACATCTGTTCAAGGTTGAGCTTTCAATTTTAATTCAGTGCTGGATAGTTCAATATTCATAATGGATGTACAAATACACAGGAAGTAAATGGTATACCACAAAGTTGCAAAGTCTTAAGTGCTTTGGGGACCTTTTGTTATGTTAAGTCGGAGTTTGGTGAGCTAGAATAGCAAAATAATTCAATATTCTTTCATATCTAAACATCACAGTAAATCCATAGCTGTTTGGGGCTCAGGTGTCAGGATCCAAAAAAGCGCAGGGTTGAGTGTGAAGCATGAGCAGTTCTCTAGAAAGCAATGCCACAGGCTGAGCATCCAGCCCATTCTGTGTGTAGTAAAACACATCCAGTAAGATCACGTGTAGCAAAAAAAAGACACTATTTTAGTGCTATGACGCAGAGGTAGCCAAAGGCAAGTAAACAGACTCAATAATATATGCAAAGAGACATTGCTACCCTACATTTCAATATTCATTGTTAGGCTAAATGAGTCACTTTAGAGTGCTCTGTGAAACAATAAGTAATGTTTCCAAATGCAACTCTGAGTCATTTGCCTCTAGGTGGGCAATTTTCTGCTCAGATGAGATGTGATCATCTCTGCATCCATGTTGCATGACTCCAACTGTGACCACAAGGAGTCCCCATAACAGAAAAGGCCCCATGCTTTGACTTCCCTGTGTAAAAATATCCCACTGGGAGCAGCATGACACCGACATACAACTGGAGGATTATTCCTTGTTGGACAATGTGCTCTAAAATGGGTCGTTGTGTGTGTCAGTGAGGGCCGAGAAGTCAACGGGTAAAGTTTATTTATGTAACCATAGGTAAAAACTCCCCAACAAGCGGTTTACACTTACTATAAATATCACACATGCACACGTGAGTCCCTTTAATATGTTGGTGTGTATATGAGCATGCACACTGTTACAGTATGTGCGCATGTGTATGTGACATGCCACGAGGCAGCATGTGATAGTAATCAGCTGTGCAGTGGAGCTCCACTCTCTTTTGCCCCCGGGGACACAAGGAAACAAACAACTGGCAGGAAATACACACTGGCTGGGTAAACAACACACACATGTGAAAACAGGCAGACAGGCACACACACACACATTCGGGATCTCAGGGAGCTCACCCGATTGAGCTGTGGAGAGCGCCATATGGGGATCTCACTATCGTTACGCAAATGAGAGCTGCAGGAGGCCTTGATCACGGCACTAAGCGATGATGACTACCAATAATGTCACTGTTTCAATTAGGACTCACTCACTTTGGGCTGGTTTGGACATTTGGCTGCGGAGTGTTGATGAACCAAGCACTTTGTGATCATTTTACTTACCTGATGTACCACCAGCCCTCCAAGTTCTTCTGGATGACCTCCACGGTGACCCCTTTCTCAAAGCTGACTTCATCCTTCCCTTGACTGGTGTGCGGCTGTATCGTCACGTATTTCTCCTCTGTAGGTCAAGAGAGGTAAAGAAAAGAGAAAGAGGGGCAAAGTGAGTGAACTGTTATCATTAAGCAGTCTTAACTTAAGGGGTTAAACCACTGTTTATCTTACATCTTTCCAGAGGGCCTTATGAGGGGAAAAATGGCGAGCGTGACCTACTTAAAATGCTCTGACTATTTCCATACCAATACAAACACAACCCTCTCCCCCTTGTCCTACACAATAATAACAAGCGGCTCCCTCTGCTGGCTGAACCTCTCCCTCCTCTCTGCTTGTGTTTTATCCACACTCGGCCTCGGCCTGATCCAGCATTCAACTCTCTCCAGAGGGAGATTTGTCTTCTAGCAGCAGGCCTACATCAGGGCCTCCCTTGAGGAGATAAGATATTTGGACCGATCTCTCTTCTCAGATCCCTATCTGACCGCCACTCCTCTCTCACGCTCTGCTAGGCTTCCAAGACCCTGTAGGGAAGGAAATTCTACAATGGGCTTAGAAGGTAGCAGTAGAAAGTTGGGGGGAAACGATGGGAGCAAAGGAGGAGACAAAAGATAACAGATAGATCAGACCGAGCTTCCCAGCGTTGGGAGAGATGATAAATGGACAGCAGCTCGGCTTATTTCAGGGGCTGATGAACTAGTATGGCACGCAGAGGAGGGAGAATAATCTGCATGTGCAACGTGATGACTCAAGTGGCAGAAAATATGACGGAAGAAAGGGGGAAAGAAATGGCTGTAGGAAGGGATGTATAGAATAATTAAGACCTGAGTTTAAAAGGAGAGAAGAGCCCCTTTTACACTGCCTGCTCAAGACAGGAATGTTGCGCCGTTATTCTGCCTTGCCATTCTAATATAACAGGTACAATCTTGTTATGGGGGACAAAGTTGTCTCACCTTTTAAGGTCCAGTGTGTAGGACTTAGTGGGACATATTGTCAGACATGGAATTCAATACAATAGGTATGTTTTCTTATATTATTGTGCTTTTGTACCTTTGAATGAGCTGTTTATCTTTATCTACATAGGGAGCAGGTCTGCAGATCTCCATGTTGCACCACCATGATTATAGGCGGAGACCCTTTGTGGATCTTTCGACTGCTGGTAAAAAAAAGCCCCCTGAACAATAAATACTTAAGTAATCCTAACCAGGAAAAGTTTAAGCTGGTTGCCATCTGCAGTCTTCACCACTAGCTGCTACTAAACCCCCCTAAATCTTACACATTGGATATGGGTGCAGGTAGCAGCAGTTAGCAGCTAACTCGAAGAAGAAATCAACTGAAAATGTCGGCAAATTGTGAAGACAGTGAGGCCTAGGAGCTCCTCACCCTCCCAGCAGAGGACGAGATCAACAGCCATATAACAGGGGAAATGAATTTTACTTGCCATGTTGTGCCATTGTGTAGAAAGTGCTGCCCGATGCGTATATGTCACTCTAGATGCCAACTTTGTTTTGTTACACGTCACGCCTCCTTTGCTTCCAGAACACAGGCATGCTGTCTAAAATCACACACTGCGGGCGGCATAAAAAGATGTGTATTAAAAAGTAAAGGCGGCATAATGACGGGTCTTTGTCTTTGTGGTCCTTGTGTAAAAAGGTTAATGTGACCTTAAGATGGCTGAAGGTGATAAGATTGATTAAGGAAATGTAACGTGCAGATGATATATAAGAGGTCGGTGTGCTTATTCATCTGAATGCATGCTTTCAATTGGTGGGGTACATCCAGACGGCGGATTCAAGTTCCTCTCCTGCCTGTCACTGCAGAGCAGCTGAGGTCAATAATGTGGAGCAGAGAGGAATGTCTGGCCCTTAACCTCAGCTCGCAATGCATGTTATGTGAAAGTGTGTGTGTGAGTCTGTCAGTGTGTGAGTGTGTAGAGGTTAAGGCAAGTGCTTGCAGATGGACAGGGACTAACAAATGGGATAGCTTACAGAGGAATCTGGAACGTCTATGTAAATGTGTGTGTTTGTTAGGCATGTATTGATGTCCTAACAAACTCTTTGGCACTGTGTGTGTTGTGGTTTGTCATGTAGTTGATTTTATTTCACTGAGGACCAGGATGAAAAATGAGAGATTGGATTAATTGCATCTATTAATCACAATGTGTGTGTGTGTGTGTGTGTGTGTGTGTGTGTGTCTTTAATGAGCCCCAGTGTCCATCTGTGTGTGTCTTTAATGAGCCTCAGTGTCCATCTGTGTGTGTGTGTGTGTCCTGGAGCTGGCGTCACACTTCAGGGACAGAACAGTGAGTTGAGAGGGCGGTCAGCGGGATTCTATAAATCAGATTAGGGACCTGCTGTAAATGATAGCACTCAGTGAAAGCACAGGCCACTGCCAGCAGGGCGGAGGGAGGAAGGCATTGAACCTTAGAGTCCAAGACGCCACCCCTGTCGAGCACACAATGAGGTCACTTCGCAGTCAGCAGCCAATCAACACCCCAAGAGAGGTCAAGACACCCTGACCTCGCTTTGTGTCAGAGCACAGGGGAATCAAAAAGAGATGTGCTGTGATTTAATTGGAGTCCCGAGCGCACCCTTATTTTATTGTCAAGATCTCGGGATGCCGTCCCCGTCTTCTTTATGAAGCGTAACTTAAAAGGCAAAGAAGCTTGTGTCAGCAAACGGGCCGCAGAGTATACGACCGCTCTGTTTCCATTAGCAAATTACATCCGGCGAGAACATAAATCCTACGTGATCGCTCTTTGTTTTTGTCCTTTGCCAGCGCCACTAAATCAAACTGTATCTCAAGTGTCGCCGCAGAGCTGTAAAACCTCACTCACACGTTTCTTATCGCTAGCTCAGCAATGCATTATCAGGCAGGGACAGTGGCGCCTCCATTCACAAAGTTTAAAAAAGGGGGGAAATGAGGATGAGTAGAGAGTGGGGTGGATAAGAGTATGGAGAGAGGTGGAAAGACGAAAAGTTGGCACAGGGCAAATATTAGCTGCTGAAACTTTCAGGATGAAATACATGGAGTCTTTCTTGTGGCTGTCTTAACTTTCTGGCACTCATATTATTCCCAATAGCAAACCCAAGCCATCTGGTGCACCGAGCAATTAAACACTAACACAAACCACGGCTGTGACCGCTCAGGAGGTAGAGCAGCCGTCTACTAATCAGACGGTCGAGTGGTTCGATCCTTGGCCACGGCAATCTACATGTCAAAGCGTCGTTGGACAAGATACTGAACCCCAAACTGTGCGTGTGAACGTTTATAGCTCCTGATGAGGAGGCTGCATCTTGCATAGCAGCCTCTGTCACCAGTGTGTGGACGATGCCTGTTTTGTAAAGTGCTGTAAGTGGTATATAAATTCAGTCCATTTACTGTACCTGCACAGTGGTTTGAAGCACAGTTGAACCGAGAACAGAGACAGACAGCGCACAGTAATTGGACAGCCTGTCGACACACAGTAATACAGTCAGACAGCGGAGAGTGGTGGTGAATGAAAAAGTTGGAAAATCCACAAAAGTTTGACATGACTCCAGTCAGCAGTAGCTGCAGTCTTTTTTTTATGCCGAGACTATTTTTGATGGTGGAAAAAGAGCTACTGGCTCAGGAGCCGTTAGCGTGTTTGCTACGCAGCCAGTAAGATTTGCTGCCATGTGAAACTTCTCTGTCCTCAGGTTCTCTCAGGTCCTCTGTAACCTCACGTGTGGCTGTGTCAGCATGACACATTTCTTTCAACTGACGAAACATAACAGTCACACAGCAGTGTTTAAAAATCTCAAAGCTAAATTAAGGCTGCCTTACTGGGATATGTTTAATCAATACTCTCTATGACAAAACTTGCCTGAACTCCTGTTTACATGGTGTACAAAGTTAATGACCTTTATATCTTTTGATCACATGTGGGCCGAATGCCAGTGAAACACCCAGTCATGTACTGTACTTCATATAGAGTAGAGCTGCCTCCAATTTCAGGTCACACGCCTTTCATCTAAAAACATGCTGAAACTGGAAACTACATCAGACTGTGTGTGTGCAGATTTGGCCCAAAGTATCGTCTGGTTATTTTGCCACCAGACGATACTTCGCATCTCTGGTGGCCAGTAATGACATTAGCAATGTAGCAATGCTAAATCAGGCTAACAGGAATAGTGATCAAACACTGTGAGTTTGCTATTCCCTGCAAACGCCTGAATGGTCTGCATGTTTACACCTTAAACTGTATAAACACAATGGACATTACTACCCTTACATCACATGCTGGTTTGTTGAATCCCGTTGAGTTCGGCATTTCGGTTGTTGCCATCTTGGTTGTAAGGAACCAGAAGCAACCATATTTTGACAGATTTGGATCTGGCTCATAAGATGAGGTGACGCCACACCTTTACATATTTTTGTGTAACTTTAAATCCTAATAAATTTAAATGGGTAAATTATATAATTATAAAATTCACTCCCAATACAGTTGTCATGAAGGGGTGAATTAGGGAAACCAGGCGGTAAACATGTTTATTTCTGCTGCAAAGTTTAGACATTTTAACATGGGGGTCTATGGGGATTGACTTGCTTCTGGAGCCAGCCTCAAGTGGCCATTTGAGGAACTGCAGTTTCTGGCACTTCTGCTCAGTCTGCACTGACATTCGGCAAATGTGTGTAACTTTGGTGTGCAAGAAGTGACAACAGAAAAGACATATTTCCATGATGGCATGAACAGATTAACCTGCCAGGGAGCACCAGGGCATAAATGAACTGTCCCCATCATTAAAGGTGACCCAGAAACATATAATTACAAAATTTAGGGACTCAGGGACCCTCTTCAAGACAGATTACTTTATAACGAGGACAGGTCATTTCTCCGTTATACCTCCTGATTGTTGCAACAAAGGATAAAATAGTTGGCGATATGTTAACTTTCCAGAATTATAAAATCCTGTCTAAAATATTGTAAACTGTTATGCAGCGTTTATGTGCCTCTGTTACTTAAACTTCTTGGAATTTATGTCATGTCTCGCCTGCACCTTAAGCAACACAAAAGGCCTTACCACTTCTCCTACAAAGGAGCAAGACACACGCTGATGTCTGATTGATAATGAGAATTTTGCCTCTTTTTGTTGTTGTTGTAGGTCTTTTTATAGTTGCTCTGAGTGTTTTTGTGGGTTTGTGTCAACTTTTCAGGGGTCATTTTGAAACTCTTACAGTAAATTTTGTCTCTTTGAGATCATTTTCTGTCATTTTGTATCTCTTTCCAGTCATTATGAGTTTCTTTCTGGACAGCATGTGTTAATTTGACTGATATATTGCAGGTGACGATCTGGGGGGCCCCCTGACACTAAGAGCCACTGGGCCTGCACCCTTTGCATCCATGCACTGGGCGAGTTGCCTGCGTTGCTCAGATGGAAATCTAGCCTTGCAAGGCAATGACTGTAAAAGTTCGCATTTTGAAGAGTGTGATACTGTATGTTCCTGTGTTTGCAAACAAGACTTACAAAATGGGAGCGCCGTCACACTGTGCAAGCTAAAAACATATATACAGTACAGGATATATCATATATAGTGACTCCAACATGTGCCCTGAAATAGTACCTCTACCCCACAAAAGCAAAAAGCCAGGCATCTAAAGAAATGCTGCTGGAATTCAAGAACATAGCCTCCAAAAGTGTTTCATGCCCTCATTCTCTGGTGGCGACAACTAGCCGGATGACTCATCCGTGCTCTGTAGAGGTTGAAGTCTGTGTGATTAAAACCAGTCCGCAGATTGGGCCGCTGTCCCACTTTCACACTTTCCATTCTGGCCAAGCTTCACTGTTCTGGGAGACGAATCTAGTTTGGTAACATTCCTGTAGACCTGGCTAACACTCTTTCCCTAATCTGCCATATGCTTCATACAGTATGCTTTGATTCCAGCCTATAAACACTGACATAATGTAAATGGCGACCATTTAATATTCTAACTTAGACTTCTGACAATAAAGTTGCTGGTTTGAATTCCTAAATCAGCTGTGTGGAGTACGGGAATGACTAACGTTCCCCTGTCTGCTGCTATTCTTCCCCACAAAACCAAATAGGATGAAGTACATGGGTATGTGGCCATGTGTGTAACTTACACTGCATCAACTACCTGAGGCTGTTGACTCTATAGGAATGTTTCCTGTCAGTCAGTGTGTGTGTTTTTAGAAGGAGCGGGGGCTCGAGTTGTTTTTACACCAAAGTATTTCACTCTTGTACAGTATGAGTTACTACACGCTCTATAGAGTGGAGGCTCATACCACTCGACCTGAGTTTGCCCTGTATTCAATCTCCTCTGATTAATCACTGATGCTCGCTGGTGAAGGCGAAGGTGGTAACACAAGCCAGCGCGGCCAGACTATAGTATAATAATGAGAAACAAAGCGTGTTTTTAGAGGTTTTACAGAGGTTGCACAGGTCCAGCAACAGCTTCCATAAACAAATTATAACTACAAGGCGTCTGTTTGAAGTCCTGACTAAGCCTGGAACCAGACAGGTGCCGAACTGACAGTCTGAGAAAAGTTTGAATTAAAAAGCGCCGACTCGCCCCCCCCAAGAGGAGTGACTGTTTTTTCAGACATAGACTCATGTCTCTCTTTCGGCGTTAAAGCAATAATGACTCGACAAAACCGCAGGTAACTTGCCAAATGTGAAAGTTAAAAGCACACAAGAGCATGTTTATGTCTTTTTTTCTTTCTTTCTTCGAGACAGAATTACAAGCAAAATGCTAAAGTAATTAACAGCATTTTAAACCTAAGGGAGCTTGCTTTAATTAAGCAGCAACACTGTTATACAATCATTTATGTTCTCATGGCTCAGTGGCCGTCAAGGTTGTTGCGTTTGTGCTGTGGGAGCCGAATAGCCTTAATTATCCAAATCTGTTTAATGCAGTCCAATTATTTTGCTGCTCCGTGTGAGCTGAAGAGCGTTCCAAGTTTGATGGAGTAACATTTGAGATTTTACTGTCAGAGCTGACTCATGGCCACCCAATATGCTGCTCCCGGTAGATACTCAAGGCCAGTTGTTGTTGGCTGGCGAGGCTGTAAATGAGCTTGTTTACCATGTGGCAGCAAAATATGAGTACAGAGGAAGGGGCCTCAGCAGTGGTGCTGTATATTTGTTTCTTACAGTTTATGGGGAAAGTGTGTACTGTATGTGTCGGTGAATTTCAGACACTTAATCATTGTGTCTTGTTTTTTGTTGCTTTTTTTCCTCCCTCATTTTTTAAGTGATGCACCGATCTATTGGCAGAACATAAGTATTGGCATCGTACAGTAGACTGCCATCAGCCTGGCAAATAAGGTAACATTCACTAATGGCAGTGGCGAGTGCTTTTCTGTTGGGTCACATCAATTTTGTGCAGGCTTAAAAGCAGGGCTCGAGACTAATGGCGTCCCGTTGTCCCGGGGAGAATAGACAGCAGAGACAAATAGAGATCTTCCTGGGACATCTCCTGGATAAAAGGATGTGGTAAACTCACTATCAGGGGACACACCCTATTGTTTCCCTGATAATGCTGCATTGTGAACAAGTCCATGTTAAAACTGACAGACAGAGAGCTAGTGAACATTGTTAGCAGCCGGTGGCCAGAATAAACTGCTAACGGAGGTTGCATAGAGTGCTCGAAGAATGAGTTATAGAAACCTGGATTTGAGTTAGCATTTTAGCCGTCCCTCCCTCATCTCAAAGTCAATGGGTTTTTTGAATGGGTCTATACGGTCTGTGGTCAACACAAGCTTAAGAGACTAGAAGTTTTATGACATAAAATATATCTATACATAATATATTTAGCTAACAATTAGCTAAATGAGACTAATAAAAGTCCTGCAGCCATGGTGTATTTTCTTTATAGCCTAACATTAGCTTTTTACTTCTGGCGATTTTATTTAAGCTTCAAAAATCATAAAAGTTGTGTTCATTTGTGAAGATTATCTTTCTGAACAATACTTGTGAGTATCATAACCTTTTCTTTGCAACAGAGCTTATTTTCTGCAATAAAATCCAATGTGTTATGACCGACCGTATTTTTCATTGTGCGTTTGTTATTGAGTATAGCGCAGTAATGTTTCAGGAGAGTGAGAGCTCTCCTCTCTGTGAGGATCTTTGTGTTACAAGTGCAGATGCCCAGCGCCAATTGGGTGACTCTCCATGACGTCGCTGCTGCGGACTGGCCAAACTGGAGGCTTGCGTAGTCTGTAGTGTGTGTTAGCTTCATGCTAGCTAACTGCGCTTGTATAGATATTTTGTAAATAGCTTGCACTTCAGATTATTATAGGGTTGACCTGCCATTTTTCTTATAATTTAATCTAGGGAGTTAGGCCCAGCATTGTATTTCTGTTTGCTTCTTTTGTTTGTAGGGCCTGGGCAGCACTCTTTGGCCCTGAACTTTAACAAAAAATAATTATGTGACAAAGTAGTACAAAGTTAGGTTATCTGAGGCAGACCTATGCAGAGATGAAACAGTAGGAAATAACTACTAAGTCGATCTCTGAGTGGCCATATGCATGAGCTGGTTTGTTACCCTATGTGGATAGAGAAAATGACTCAGCGTCTGATTCCTTGTGAGTATATGTGTGGATCTGTACTGATGTATGCATGTGCAGGACCCCCTTCATGTGGGACACGTATGCATTTACCGTAAGTGTATAATGTGTGTGTGTGTGAGTGTGCCTGCTGTCTCCATGTTCACCTCTGCTCTGCTGGCGGTTGACTATACCCCCCAGGGTCCAGCGGCGGTCCAGCCTCTTCAGATGCGCCTTGCGTCTTTTGGTAACTGAGGATGATGAGGGGCAACCAAGAAGAAAAAGAAACAAACAAATGCGGAGTTAGTGTAAGAAGCAGAGATTAACAACGGGAACAAAGGCAAAAAAAAGCTGTTGTTAGCTACACCAGAATAGTTTCAAAGGAACAAGGCGAATGATTTCTGCACATCCAGTATGAAGCCAGCGGATCATCTCTTGGGTTTGTCAGTATTTTAGCAAAGAATATGTTAAATGTAAAGTTAGCTGCTGTTCATAAAAACAACAAATTTTTGTGTTATTTATTTATTTTTTTTTCACAACTTAAAATTCCTGAGCAATGAAGTGTTTAGAGTCAAAACCAAAAATCTCAATGGCACATGAAAGATTCATTTGAGGGGAGAATTTTGATTATTTTTTTAGTATGCATTACAGCTGACCAGTAGGCTTGGGCGGTACCTTTTTTTTTAATACCTATACACCATTCTGACATCTCAACAGGCACATCATCACTCTCTAGGTTACAATGCTGTTTTTCTAATATGCAATTAGCCTACTTAGACAGGTCCTGCTGGGCCTCACACGATCCTGGCTTCGATATCCCATCCTGAACTCTATCATATCACCCGCAACATAATCCACTTCTCTGAAATAAGCGCCACAAACAACCACGTTTTTCATTACCCATGCCACAGTGAAGTCCCGTCTCTTAACCTGCACAAACTGCACCCAGGCACACTAGCTAGCTTCGTTCTTTTTCCTGTCAGGGACACTGTGGACTCGATGTCCTGACAAAATGGAATTTGTGCAACCAGCACAAATACAATACTTCACCATGATGACAATGATAAAACACGATGTCAATCTACTGGAAAGTCCCGACTCACGACCACTTACAACCAATAACGTCTTCTACTGTGCTCAGAAAGGGAACTTCTACCTTTGAAATGCTGCCTTTGTGGCGTGTAAAACACACAAAGACCTGCATTCACTTTTCAAAAGGCCATTTTCTGGAAACATTAAGTATAAACTTAGCAAAAACATTAACCTGCAATTGCTCTTTAAATACTTATGAGGCACAGAATAATGAATTGATAGGAAATAAGCTCCCCTCTTGCTATAGGGCTCGATGACATCTAAGATACAAAAAAAAATAAGTCAGCTGAATGGAGGTGACGTGTGGAATAAAATCATGTGGCTACTGCTTTTGTATTTGGAAGAAGTCATTTATATAAAGTTATACGTGGCAATACTCTAAAACAGTAGCAGCAGCATTTTGCTTTTTTAATTATGTTCTAACGTTATCCCCACCACTCACATTCACCATCTTTCTCAGCTTCCTCTTCCACCAGTAGAGACTGACCTCTGGTGGCGCATGCTGTGCACTACAATTCATCCTCTCGATACAGCATTTCCATATCAGTTTAAGAAAAAGAGAAGCATCTATGTTTGAAAATTGAAAATCATAGCTCTTCATTTTTAAGGAGCTTTTTTTTTAACATCTGACTGGTACAAAAGACAACAACATGTACTCTGAGCTGCTAGTTATTTGCAAACCTCTGCATGACTCAAGTTTAATTGTCAGAGGTCTCATGATTGTGAAACAAAAACAAACAAATTCCCTGCTGGCAGTCAGCAAGGTTTCCATATTTTTCTGCTCACATATCATCAAAGTCAGTGGCCGAAGCGGGCATTGTGGTTTAAAGCAAGGTAAGCCACAGTAGGATTGTCACAAACACACAATGTTCTGCTTACAAACAGACAAAGTTGCAGAGGGAAGAGGGTAAGAGGGAGGTGTTTCAATGTGTCTTCCAACTACAGTCGTCAGCTGCATGAAACCTCTTAAATGTGTCAAATCTGTTTAAATACATTTTTATTTTCCCCAATAAAACAATGTCTTGGTCCAGAATCCAAAGGTATATATTTTACAATGATATGTAATAATAAAAAGCAGCATTACGACATATATATGGTGTGTAGCTTCGACTCTAAATCACCACAAATTCACATGAGATGACAAGAAATCTATAATAAAGAATTACTTTTGCGCACCTCATTAAGGATCCATTTATATATGTATCTGTAAGCCTTCATCTGTAACTACGTCCAGAACTTTCTGTGTTTAAAATAAGCAACAGGGACGGAGGACAAAACACAGATCCTATTGATTTTAATTGATGACATTTACATACAGTGTCTAGCTGCTGTGTGTTGAACTCTTGAACTCTTTCAGTCTCTATTAGTTCAAAGTCTGTATGATAAAGCATCAGTACTAACATGATGAGACATGTTCCTATCTTAGTACACTGTCTGAGGCCACACGAAGAGCAAACACATTAATGAGGGGACGGATAGACAGAAACAGCACTCATCATCTATCTGTCCTCCTACTGTGGTAATCTAATTCCTTCTCCATCTCCTGTCCTCTCTTCACCCTCTTGTCCCTCCATCACTCCCTCTGCTCGACATCTGCCCTCTTTCCCTTTGTGTGCTTCTGCTACTTGTCATTTCCGCTCCCTTTTGATTCCTGTCTGCCTTCCATCCATCCCACTGAACACCACCCTACTCCTGTTGACCTCCTAATTGAAATATCAGCTAAGGGAAGGCACAAAGGGAAATGTTATTTCGAGGTAATTTCAGCGGGGCCAGGCTGCGCCTGTCGGTTCCTCTCCAGCGAGCTGAGCTGTCAGTGGAATTAGGTTACAGACCACGCAGAGATAATGAGATGTAAGGGACGACAGGAAGCGGGAAGGAGGAGATCAGAAATAAGAAGTGACGATGTGTGCAAACACAAAGACACCAGGCCTAATGGGAAAATGGGGGCCCCTGACAGAGGATGGGGATGGATGGGAAGGTGTCTGTGTATGTGTAGGTGTGAGCTCAGGCACTTCCTGCATAAATTCACTTGAGTGTATTGGTTAACAGAGGAAGAGGACAGTGAGAAAACCAAATGTGTGAGAGCGTGTGACATGACTGCCAGATCCAACCCACAGGCTTAAAGCATAAGTCTGGTTTATTATAACTTGGGTCTCATTTTGGGAGACATGGTCATGCTTTCTATCTTTAATAAGCCGACTGTACCCACTGCATTAATATCTGTGATGTGGTAAAACTAAGATGTGCATGTACAGTTTTCCTGGGCATGGAGGAACTATTATAAACATGGGGTGCACGTTCTTTCCACCTCTAAATAAAGTGGTTTTGAGACCCTAATTTAAAGTAATACCTTTCCCCCAAATGACCATTTGTATATCAATCACTCAAGATTTGTTCTGCTGAATTCATGACAAAAAGTTTGTTTTTCTTGCATGCCTCCATGGTGAATGAAGAATCCAAAAAAGCCAAAATTTATGATGAACTCAAGTCATAGGCAACTGTGTTTAACGACAGCAAAACTATATTAAAAATCCTGTTTACAAGCTCTCACACAATTTGTTCTGTGTAATCCAAGTCTCCTTTGAATCCAAATCTAAATCCAAATGAACCATTTAACACACCAAAGTCACACAATGACGCACACAAACTAACTGATTGAGGCAGAGTCCGCCTTTGAAGAAAGCATAGTCTCACTTTTTGTTCAGTTCCCCATCTGACAGGGCTGCTTGTTTGAAATTACTGAGCATTCAACCGGATAAAACCAGTCCACGACATCAGGGATCAGCATGCCCAGGGCCCCGCTCTTGCCTGCCGGCCAGCACACAATACACCAAACCCTGATCCCTGTCCCTGCAGGTGGTGGGCCCACAGGGCGAAGATCTGGAGGGAGCTCGGAGTAGAGCCACTGCTCTTTTTCCTTGAAAGGGGTCAGTTGAGGTGGTTCGGGCATCTGATCGGGATGCCTGCTGGGTGCCTCCCATTAGAGGTGTTCCACGCTCATCCCACTTGTAGGAGGTAGGAGGCCCTGGGGCAGACCTAGAACACTCTGGAGGGATTACCACTCTAATCTGGCTTTGGGGTCTCCCAGGAGGAGCTGAAAAGCGTTGCTGGGGACAGGGACATCTGGGGTGCTTTGCTTTGCCTACTGCCCCCACGATTGGGCCTCGGATAAACCGATCAAAACGTATGGATGAATGGACAACTGGATAACTGAGACTTGGATTATCCTGCACGAGTTGTGTGAGAGTTCAGAGCCTGAATTTCAGTGCAGGATTGTAGGAATAGCAGATGATTTCATTGACTCCCACAAATGTAAAATGTGGGATATTGCTGCCCGCACACATTTATAGAACTGCCAACAATGTTTGCACCGGCACTAATGCAGGCGGACTGGCCAGAACACTGCACAGACTGACTTCCGGCCTGGAAAACACACCTGGCACGCTCTCTCCCTCTTTATACAAGGGTGCAAGACTGCTCTGCTTTTGCAACATCTCTCGCTAGCATACACAGATAGGTTTCTATAACATGAAATTGAAGGTATGCAAGCATGACGGACTGCTGATGGAATCCAGAGAGACTAGCCCAAGCGGCAGTTCCAGTGATGTCAATGTTAACAACGTTAAACCTTAAGTTACTAAGGCAAAGCAGCAGTCTAAAGATACTGTGGCGGTGGGTGTGGTTAGTAGTCATCTGCAGGGGGGAGGCTCAAAAGAGTATACCAGGTGAGTTGATTGACACAGCTGCTGCTGGTTTGTTCTGATTACCTCCCTTTTTAATGCAGCCACAACCACGTCTCCCAATTTTAAACCAAAACGCAGGCAGCTTACTGTTATTGGCTTGTTTCAGGAGTAAATAGGAGAACACTGACATGAGAGCAACATTGCCTTACATGCATTGTTTAATTCAGTGATATGTTTCCAAACGGCATGCAAAGCAGTCGCCCTTAAGATGCCACTTTAAGGGCATTTACTTGAATTAATGTCACCACAGCTGACAGAAAAAGCTACAAAATAAGACCCAAGTTGTAATAAAGCAGAATTATCCTGTAAATGGATGAATCAAATGTAGTTGTTTAATCCCAGTTTAATATTCTATAGCACGCTAAATTGAATCTAAGTACACTCGAAAAAACAAATGCAAAGACAAATGAAAAACCCATTAAAACACCCAATCTGCAAGCAACCAACGCTCCGTATCCATTAAGCTGTTATTTCGCCTCCAGGATACAGTACTGTAAGAGATTCCGCTGTTACAGGCACTGACAACATCTATTAAGTGTGTGAGAGTGTGTGCAAGAGGAAAGAAGAAAAAAACCTCAAGAAACGAATGAGAACAGCAAATAACAGTGACTGTGGCAGCTGTGCAGGAGCTGTCATCGTTCTAGCAGAGTGTGTTTGTGTGTGTGTCTTGCAGAATGTGCACAGTTCAGTGAAGCATGGAGGCTTGCATGTCTTAACGAGAGACAGAAAACGTCTGTTAGATAATCCAGAAGCACTCTACAGCATAATAAACTATTGCACCATTCCTGTGTCATTACCAAACACTGCTGCAGATAAGCTGGGTGCATGTGTGCTGCAACCATGCATGTGAGCACCACTTGTGTGTTTCCACTTTATTTATCTCTATTGGATTCCCCTGGTCTAAAAGCAGCGAGAGGCTTATGACCCAGTGATGAAATGCTCCATCCCAGCAGTCAGACTAAACATGAGGGAGGAAAGGGTCACAACAAAACAAGACTCCTGCAAGAGTTGCAGCCTCCCGGGGGAGTTGAAAGGAATTTTCTGTGGTGCCAAAATATTGCAAACCCTTTTGGCTGCGGTCTGGTACCATTTCACCATGGAGCTGCGACTGTGGTCTTCAAGGTTCCTAATGTGTGACTGGATGTGTGTTTGTGAGTGTGTGTCTGGCTTCTGTATGCTGATTTTAGTCTTAGATTGAGATATGAGCACAGAAGAAAACACCCACCAAAAACCATTATTAAGAAATCATGGCCTGTTCCTCGCACACGTTTCTCCAATAACGACTCGGCCAGAATGACGTTTATGTCTTTCTGTGTTTTATGAATCTAATAATGCTGCGTCTGTGCATGTGCCTGCACTAACCTTCTCCAGTCCTGGATGTGCCCAGATCCAAATCGTCTCTGGTTACATTCTGGGAGTCCAGGTATGTGGCCGGCACCCAGCCCTGCTCCTCCGCTGTGCTGACAAACCACCAACCTAGAGACAAGGAAAGACAGAGGAAAGAAAGATGGGAAAAGACAGAGAGAGGGACATATTAGTATTGCAAACAACACTCCAGCCCTGAGAGATGACAGCGAGCATCATTCCCACGTGGTGATTTCACACCAAACAATGGAAATTACACGTCATGGTTGCTCATCTCTGAGATGTTGCACAATGTACTGTGACTGTGGATGAGCCAGTATTTGCACTACAGCACATCCCGCCTGCGTTTGGACGGCAAAAGTGTTTTCATCTGATACATCGGTCTTGTCTGTATCAGCGGGACAGAGAGATCTGAGGCGGACTCAGGATGGCTGGAAGTTTCACCTACTTGGAAAGCTCTCATCATTACTAAACCAGACCCTGAAAGAGAAGACAGACACTGGAGGGAAGAAAGTGTCGGAGCTTCAAGGGAAACATAGATCAACGCAGGTTTAGAAAAGTACTTGTGTGAAGGAGTTTCTTCTCTTTACACTATCACTCATTATGAAATGTGTTGTACTGCTGCTGTTTTGGCCAGTCCTCCCTACCACCCCCAAGAATAAAGGTCAATACAGCACTGTGAGGTTGTACTTAATACTAGCATAGCGACAGGCTCACAATAATAATGCTAACATGCTAATGTTAGTTGTAATTGTTTTGTGCTTTTCATTTTTCATTTCATTCATTTTCAATAACCGCTTATCCTGTTAGGGGTCGTGGGGAGCTGAAGCCGATCCCAGGGTCACCAGACTATCACAGGGCTGACACAAAAGCCCTTTTTGAATAGGAATTGTGCAAATTTGCAGGAAAGCCCAATCAGTCTTCGTTCAGCATTGGCAGTATAAAAACAAAATCAGGGAGTGCAGCAAAATGCCGCCTACCTACTTTTTGTTCATACAGAATGCGCCTTTTTCGGGGCAATGGGGGGTGTGAGCAAGTAACAAAACATGTAGCTCAGCGTGTGACGTAAACAGTGACGTGGGAGGGAAGCAACAGGCCCTCCCGTTGCGGAAGGGTGCCTCGTTCTTTTTAGACCAAAAAGGTTCCCCCAATATGTTGACCCCTACTTGGCTACCATCCTTATGAGAAGGCGATAGAAATGGATCGGACATGTCATCTGTAGAGAGCAGGACAACATCACCCAAACTGCACTTCACTGGACACCATATGGTAAACGTAAAAGAGGCCGACCCAAGAACACCTGGCGCAGGACGGTGGTAGAAGAGCTGAAGGCCCTGCATCACACCTGGGGCTCCGTAAAGACACTGGCCCAGAACAGACAGGAGTGGAGATCCTTTGCTGCTGCCCTACATGCCAGCCGGCATAAAGGGCAGTAAATAAGTAAGTAAGTACTTAGCGGAAAATTGGGCACCTCGGATCAACTCGCCAATCCGGCTCTGTGTGTCTTAACACTCGCAGCTTGCCGGCAAAACGGCCCAACATTCGCCGAAAATCTGGCAGTGTAAAACGTGCTATAGAGACAGACAACCATTCACGCTCACATTCACACCTACGGGTAGTTTAGAGGCACCAATTAACCTGCATGTCTTTGGACTGTGGGAGGAAGCTGGAGTACCCTGAGTAAACTCATGCAAACTCAGTTAGTTTTCAGACTGGGTTTGCTCATTTCATTTTCATTTTTATTGTTTAAAAATGTTTAGTTTTAGTTTAGTTTTGATGAGTTTCAGTGTAAGTTTTAGTTTTTGAATTGTATCATGGGACAGGAGTGCGTCCAGGCTTTGAACTCACCAAAGTTTTTAGAATTTATCCTGAGGGAAACATGAATATCTGCACCAAAATCCATGGTGGTCCATCCAATAGTTGCGGAAACGTTCAGCTAGTAGTGACCATTGAAGAAAAAGGATCATGAGGAGTCATCCGGCTAAATCATCTGGAATCCATGAATGTCTGTAGCAGATATTGTGATAATCAGGTCATGACTGTCCCTCAGGTGTTGTAGTCTGGACCAAAAGGTTGGATCAAGCCAACTGACTGACCGATCACAATTTTTTGCAACATTAATGATGAATTACTGCTTTATAAAAGAGCCAAAGAACTCTTACTGGCCTGTCTGCATCGTCCCAGACTATCACTCACGTCCTTTTGACACTGACTGACTAATCTTGTGTCTTGAGGGAGGCTCACAAAGCTGGACAAGTTTCTACTCAAGAATGAATTAAATATCACATCATCACCTCACACTGCACTTCACATACTCACTTCATCCATACCCTGACCAAAGCTGTAAAGGAGGGATCATGCTTTGAGTACTACTGACTAATGAGACGTTTGTGGTCGCGTGAGTGTTATTCTGTTATGAGCTGACTTGACACAATTACACAAACACTTGTCACTTTGGGCGGCAACCAAAACTAAAAGAACCAGGGAGCATGTCATTTACAATTGGATTTATATCAACGGTACTGAATTGTACCGTGAACATGTCAGTTGTCTTAAAATGGGGATATGTGACTTTTTATTGTCGTCGCTCCAGCTCCTGGCACGAAACCACTGCATGACATATTCTTCCATTACAGTACAGTGCAAGCTGGCATGATAAACTGACTGTCTGAGGCAAGAGTGAGATTAGTTTTACGTCTTGCCATGGAAAGCTGATAAAAGACATACTCCAATTTCCAAGTGTGTGGCACTTCTAATAGTAGATGTTGGGAATTTTATGTCTGCTACACTTGAACTACATCTGGCCACTATCCCAGGGATCCAAATGAGCAACCGCCTGCTCTCAAGCACTCAGACTGGCCTCAAGTGACATTTTATATGCATGTGTGATTGAACATGTGAGTGCATTAGAAGTGACAGAATAAGAGAGATGGGTGGAGAATGAAGACAGACAGAAAAAGAGAATAAAAATGGCAACAAGCTTTTTTTTCTTTCTGCAAATGAGTCCAACAATTAGGTCATCACTGCTCCGATGTATTTACAGCCATATGGCTCACGCTCTAATGTGGTTGGAGAAGCCCGGGTGAATCAACCCCATCACGCCCTTTTTCATTACCCGGCACGACACCAATCACATTAACACGTATGTGAATGATGTGGAAAATATGCCTGTAAAAGAGCTGTATCATAGGGAAACTAACAGTAATGGTAACAAGGGGAATGTGTGTTTCTACTGTATAAAGCAGCCACAGTATGAGCAGCTACAGTACGAATATACCATGGTGACAGGTACACTGAAACCTGGTTGTTACAAAGAGTGCATGTTACTTTCAGATAACTGCATGACTGCATTATAAATGAATGCTCACAACTACTTCCAACATCCACCTGCAGGATTCGGCTAGGGGTGGTAATATTTAATCATCAGTCCCCAATATCTCATGTAAACATATCTGCAGGGAGCAATGAGGCCGGAGTCTAGACGCCCAACTATAACTATATTCTGCTGTTGAAATAAACATTTAAAACATGAGTTTTCTGACAGAACTAGAGAAGTACACACAGTTGGTTTGTTCCAACTGCCAAAGATGATCGCAGCGACTCTAGACATTTCTTGTACTTCCACATTTTAAAAGATACCTATAAATATGAGGACAAATGTATTTTTTTCGAGGTGAAATACAACAAAAATCTGTCATGCATTTATTTTCTGTAACCACCTATCCTGTTAGGGGTCACAGGGGAGCCTATCCCAGCTGACACTAGCTGAGAGGCAGGGTACACCCTGGACAGGTAACCAGACTATCACAGGGCTGACACATAGAGACAGACAACCATTCACACTCACATTCACACCTACGGGCAATTTAGAGTCACCAATCAACCTGCATGTCTTTGGACTGTGGGAGGAAGCTGGAGTACCTGGAGAAAACCTGTGCTGACACAGGGAGAATATGCAAGCTCTACACTTCAACAACAATAAACAAAGTAGGAAATAACAACAATAAACACAATTAAATCGACAAAGAAATAAATATTTTAAATACATAGCCTACTTACTTATGCTAAAAACACCAATATCAAGGGAAAATAACCAATGCAAAACAATCTGCAGGTCTACAGAATTGAGGAGGCAAAATGCTCCACTTCTGAAACACTCCCACGGTGGTATGAGGCCCTGTAGCGGATGGAACAAAACCAGGTCGCAGCCGGAAAAATGGTGCAGCTGCATCCAGTGTAATTGTCCTTTATGGCTCAGTTACAGTAGAAATGATGGCGACGATAACGACAATGGCAATTTTTTTCATCTCGTATTGTGCCTAATTAATCTGCAGACGTTCCGGTTCAAAATGAGAGCAAACTTTTCTATGGATGTCGGTTTTTTAACCCACGCTGAAGGCCAAAATGTGGCCTGCAACAGAGCTTATCGGTAAGGCTTGATGTTTTTAACCGAGCCCCTACCTGCTGGTTGTGAGGAGTAAGGAGTCAGCAGTCAATGACGGCATAAAGCAGTCAGGAAAACAGGATTTTTTTCAACAATTGTGAATCACCACAACCACGAGACATCTTCAAACATACAGTCAAAATATTATGCTGCTTGGTCCAGTAGTTTGCGAGATTAGCTGCAGACAGGCAAATAAACACACTCACACACAGACACACACGTGACCAAATGCATGATCTCCTATAAGTTTACAACTGACATATATTTACTTAGTTATACAACTGATAATCAAAATTATTGCTAATTATTTTTGTTTTGCAGCTAAAACAGTAGAATAAAAGAAAGCTGAACGTTCCTCCTAAAAGATTTGTGCTGAGCTTAGTTTATGCCAGACCATAATAACAACTACACTACTACTATCAGGTTGACACATAAGGGACCACAGTAGAGGAGCCTGTCCCCTGCATGCGGCCTCTTCTCTCCTTATAAGCACAGTGAGGCCTGAGCCACCCCGACTTGGACAGCTTGTGTGCTGCATAAAAACGCCATCTTCCAACACACACACAGAATCATACTGAAATACTGTCTGCCCTGAATTTCCCCACAGCGGGTCATGTCTCGCAGTCAGCACAGGAGTTAATTCAACCTGAGGGCCTACAGACACACGGGGGGTTCTGCACAGTAGCTGCAGTGTAGCGCTTCCAGCCTGAGCTTCCTCGCAGTCACAGAGGCTTTCTGTGGATGCTCTGTACCCGCCTGTCGACTGCTGCGGAGACGTTACAGCGCAGTTTGGCTTCAGGAGGTCAGCGTGGTTCATTTTTGACCCGTCAGAGTCAATTTGGGACCCCATTTGGCCTTGACTGGTGGAGGTGGTGGTTTCACATGAAATTGTATTTGACACCACGACAGTTATACTGTGCTAATTAAATCTTACACCATACCACCTGGTTGAAAAAGCCCAGTGTTACAATAAAAAGTGCCTGCCACAGTGTTAGGACTTTTTAACTCCGGAGGGACTGTCAGGACTTTTCTACCGCAGGATTCTCTGCAGGGTAGATGTTAAATTATAAATTTAACTCTGACTTTCTTTTGTGTTTATAGATGATCTGTTTGAGCAGCCTTGGGTGCTTCAGTGGAGAGTTTGTCTTTTGATTCCTGAAGGTTTTAATTTATTTTCTGTTTTGCTGCAGTGTGAAAGGTCCGCCTAGCAGTAAGAATAGCCCGCTCCATGTGAAACACATTAGGGCTTTCATAGGCTGATTCATTGCAACTACTTAAAAAGCTAAGGAGAATTGGAGCCACCTGTACGGAGGAGAGCAGTAGTTCTTCTTAGAGACAAATGCAGTCCTTTCTCTCTTTAACCCACCTGACACACGTTAACAAAAAAAGGTAATTCTCCTGCGCTAATAGAGGATTAAGGTAGCTGTCTGCCATCGTTAGTGGCAGGTGTGAGACCCCTGGCTGTTGAAGACCTTCAGTGAGTACGCTGATAGTGGTGGGTGTGAAAAGGTCTGTTAAATTGGTGATGGCATTATCGCACTCCACCATGCAAAAATCAGGAATGATGTGACTTCATCCATGCGTGCTGGGTAGAATCACAGCTGCAGCACTGTCCACAATAAAGACATTTTTCATTGATGCCAGAATGAGGGTTGCTGAAGTCCAAATGTGGGTAATTAAAAACATGAATGGCTTTTTGATTCAGTTTTTAAGGTTGTGCTTGATTGGAAAAAGACAGACTGTACAAGTCTACACTGTCCAGATGGATTCCTAGTTTATTGTTAAACTACTGAGTGTACTTAGGGGAAACTTCAAATTTGGAGGCCAGCAGATAACTCCATTAACAGCGCCTAACGATGGCAACAACAGTGCTGACAGGGCTAACAGTGCTAACAAGGGGGGAACTGGAGGGGGAGTGCTATGTTTCTGGAACAACGCTGTCCCGATATCAGCGGTACCTGCGTAGGAGCGCAGTGCAAAACAGCAGCGATCAGCTAGCCAGTGGGATACGCAGGTGCACTAACATGCACACACCAGTTTACCACAACAAACCATAGAGAAGCTCAGATTACAACACAAAGACAAAGTGTGTCTTCATTCTACACTCAGGACTCCATTACTTCGCCACATCATAGTAGTGTGCTCTGAATGTGGCATACAGAACATTTACATCATCTACACAATCACAGATTTTCAGGGGGAAAATATGTTGTACAGAGATGGCAGGACCAGTTGTGCAAACGGCCAAGTGATGAATATCACATGGCCAACGCCACACTGGCAGATATTTTTTTGCTTTTCTGTCTTTTCCACATATGCACACCGAAACAAAACATCCCACAGGCCAGAAACAGTCAAGCAGCCTCTCTACCCTTACTCACACACAACAAGCTTCAGACTCCATCGTGTGCACACATGGTAGTGCGAGGCAATGTTTTGACAGAGCCCAGTTCCCCCATAAATCCAGCTCTGGAGAGAGTGGGCACAGTAAAAGCAGATAAATGAGGACCAGAAACAGTGCTGGACCCCCTCAGATATACACACACACTACTCCCACAGAGGGTCGGACAGATTGGAGACACAGGGTAAGAAAAACAAAATGGAAATGCAGATGTGGGCATAAGAGACTGACCGAGAGAGATAGAGAAGCAGTCAACTCTCTTGCTGTAAAAGCCAGTTGGCAGCATGGCAAACCTGGGCCCTGAGAGAAGTGGGCTGACCCTCATGTGTGGGAAGCCCGTAGTCAGATTACAGTTTTCACAGAAAATCTGTCCCGTAGGAGAAGATCTGGGCCAAAGATTGGTAGCCAGATGGAGAAAAATTACTCAGAGTCAATTAAGGCAAAGCATAACTTGGCTCAGCATATGCATGGAATCATGCAGAGACTGACCGGTGAGTTTCAGTGAGGGCGTGGTGGGCCGAAATACTGTAAGAGAGAATATGCTCACTTGCATAGAGACTGACAATGCACAGTAACCTTTTTTGTCCTGTTCGTGGAAATGCTTCATGGTCTGGATAAGGTTCAGAATCTGACAAGCACTTACTTCGAAGCATACTGACCCATTGAGGCAGTCTGCAGAGTGGTATTAAAGAAGCTGGTGAAAAGCACATTAAGACTACAGCATTGAGTTGGGGTGCAACTAAACCTTGACCCTGACTCAACTTTTGCTGCAACACAGTACATCATCATCCAGCAACCCAATGTGCTAATGAAGTACATGGAAGTGCACAATCCTAGCAGATCACTTTGTAACATAATGAGGTAAATCTACTGTTTATGCCGTGTTTTTTGGCATCTGATAACCCCTCAAACTCATGGATCGACTGCTCAGATGTGCATCCCTGGACTGTTTTTCATCATCTTGATTTGATGAAGCAACATGCCCAAAGCAACTCAATGTTTTGTGCTTTTTCAAAGCAAATCTGTTTTCAGTCTGAACTTCGGGTAAGGAAGGTGATACGGTTCGGTCGCATGGTTTGTTGCGCCATTTTTCTTTCTCTCCTTAATTCAAGATCAAGATATCCAAACAACCACCAAAAATTAGACACGGAACACCACAGGCATCCACCCAGAGGATCAATCTTATGCCAAGTCTTAAATCGGATACTTCTGTAGGTGTATTTGCTATTTTGAGTGCCTCAGTGCATTCAAACTGAGAACTGTGCAATACACTAGGAGAACCCGGATGGTGCCCTCATAACAGTCAAAATGTTGAGTGTGGAACGTTGGACACGCTGCTGATATGAAGGAAAAGGGGGGACCACAAACACATTTCAAACTTGTAAAATGTGAACACCAAAGCATTGTACAAATACACGTGTACTTTTCACTGCCACTATACTGTTGTCAGACATCCTGTAAGCCATTAGTTTGCTTATTGAGTCAGTTCTGTAATGATTTATTAACGCAAACAATAATGCAAATGCTAATGTTAGCTTGATAGCTGCTAATAGTGGCACACTTTATCATGAGGCACTGACGTTACATGTGTTGTTGTCACGGCCCTGGCTGTGTCACTAGTTTCCCTAGTTTTTCTTGTCCTCTGTTTCCCCCTCCTTATCTCTCTGTGTGTCTGTGCTGTGGGCGTGGCAACTCCCTCACTCTCCTGGGTTCCTGATTCCACTCATTCAACTCACCTGCTCCCTGCTGCTCACCTGAGAACCATCCAGTAATCAACCCTGCAATACAAAACACCGGCTCTCCGCTCCAGTCCTTGCCAGATCGTTGAGTCTATCTCTGTGGTTCACCGCCTGCCTGCCTGCTTGTTTGTTCTTGTGCCACACTTCCAGCCAGCCAAACCCCTCCAACCTAGTTTGCTTCCCTGCCATCAACCCACTCTCATCAGCCTCAAAACCCCTGGATTTTTCCCTAGAGCCACATTCTTTATCCTAGCAATAAAACCCCCTTTTTTACCACTTTCTTCCTGAGTCTGTGCTCTGTGTTTGGGTTCACCTTGTTGATTGTAGCAGTTGTGGGAAGTTATATTTGGCATTTATGCATACTAAATTGTTACCTTTACTTTTAGTATTAGATTTGTGGTTAGACGTTGTAAATTTTCGCGAAATGCAGTAAATATCATTAACTTCGTCGATCAGCTGTTGATAGAGCCGGCCAGTCTCAGCCACGGACTTGCTTCACATGTTGCTGCTTTGTAAGTGGCCTTTCACGTCTACATATCACACGACTGGTATCCTAATGCTTCTGCTGAGCACCAACGTTGGGACATCAACAAAAGCATGTTGTTTTTAGAAAAAAACAACTTGGCTTTACAATCACACGGGAGGTGAACACCAGGCTTTTGGGTGAAAGTCCAGGGTTTGTTTGACCCATCCACCACCGCTCCCACCTGCCCTAGAGGGACTTTTTCAGCTCCTTTTATTGCGTTGTTACCACCAGTGTTTCAGCAGTGTATCATTCTGCCATCCAGCTGATCAGCGGCATATCCTGACACCATGAAAAGTTACTTCAAGCCACATTAAATACTGACACCGCCTGACTGTTTGTCATACCACCACAAAAGGTGGCTTTTGGTGTAAGCATCTAATGGCAAAAACACTGACAAAGCGACAGCATTCAACAACATCTTAATGAGAATGGACTGGACATTCACAGATATAGGAACTTGACGTAAAATAGCATTCATATTTAATGCATAATAAACACAGAGGAAGACAAATGAGCAAACAAGCAGATATAGCAAGCATATATTTTGTTGAGTGACAATAATTTGTCAAATGTTGGCGATAATGCGCTGCCCATTAACGTTTTTGGTGGCATTGGGCCTTTTCCCATAGCACCAACATAAGTTTCCTCTTGTGAACATTCATGCTTCCCAGAGGATAAACCCTTTCTATTTTTGACCCTCCATGTGTTTTCCTATAGCACCAACCTGAGGAAGAAATCTCCACCTTGCACACAGCTTATCTCATCATCTGACAGTTACATTACCCGGAACTTTGCTGCCATGCTCATGCTCCAAAGGGGATGTACCAATCTAATTTTAACATCCGTGAATACTGCTTTTCAGCCTCAGGACAACATGTACAAGGGTATTTCCAGTCTTTGCTGGAAGAAAAACAAAATTGCTAATATGTTGCTCACTCTGCACACGCACTTCCAACATATGGATGAAAACCAAATGTGTTATGATATTCTTGAGTTCAATTTGGCTTCAAAAACAGCCTGAATTCACCCTAGACGAGGTTGAAATTGTGATCAAAGACCAACTATAATAGAAGAAAACATATCACATTTCCACTGAAACATGACAAATAACTGCACATGTTCACGTACATGACCTGGCATGGAAAAACAAGAGTCACGCTGGCCAAAGCCAGTTGGTGGGGTGGGTGGGCTCAGCAGCAGCAGTGGCAGCTGTGAAAATGGAGAGTAGAACAAATAAAAGGTGTTCAGGTAATGAAGTGCATACTGTAGAGCCATCTGTATATACAGCAGTACGCAGGGGTGGACTATTATTTTAACAGGTTGAAATCATCATACCTTGTTATTGGTGGCTGGGTCTGCTCTGTGTGTGTGTGAGTCACATCCATGAGCAAAGCAATCCCAGAGTCCTCTTGACTTGAACCTGAGCTATAAAGCATAGTATTGGGTGGGATGAGAACATGAGTGCTCATTTCCTGTTAGGTGTCAGGTCTTTTTATTGTCCAGGTGCTCTGTGAAGTGGATCCCGGCCTACTTCTTTACCTAAAGCGCACACTAAAATATAACAGGTCCAACAATCGTGTTGTTGTTCTTTCTAAATTGATCTACACGCTCTCGCTAGTTTGTCTGACATAACAGACCCAACGATGCTGGAGGATTTATGAGGCGCTCAACAACTGATGACTAATACTCAAAAAGGTTATGCAGCCCACCTGCTGTCTCCCACATTAGCACACACACACACACACAGCACAAAATATGAATATGTAAAACAGTAGAGGGGCTGTAATTGACATTTCTTACAGTGTTGGGCTCTAATTGGAGTTTCTAGCTACACCGTGTCTTGGCAGACATAATTGGCTGCTTTCTCCTGCGGAGGGAAAGTGGAGGTCACGGTGAATACAGCGGTAACAGTAACTGAGCGGAGCAAGATTATCATTGACCGTCACAGGCCTGGGCCTCTAGGGAGAGGTAGATGCATGAAGTGACGCAGGATCCCAAAAAAGGGCAAAAAAAAAAGGAAGAGGTGAGAAAGAAAGCAAAATATTGAGGGGGAGACAGAGATTGTAAGAGTGGTGTAGGGAAAGACAGAAAAAAAAGACAGAAGAGAGAGAGCCAGCAGATGTTTGGCAGGGGCTTCAAAGTAGTATTCCACACTAATTCCTCATCCAAAAACAACATCGCACACTTTCCTTTTGTTTCCTTTGTTTTTGGGGGGGTTGTCAGGAGGGTCAGCAGATAGCTTTGACAATGATGTCTGTTAGACATGTGCCATTCAAGTGGGGGGGATCCACGAGGTCACTGTCATTCTTGTGTCGCCCTCCCAGCGTCTAATTAGGAACAGATCCCCTGGAGAGCACGAGCACTGGAACGCAGAGCTGCTTTTCTGTGCAACGTATTGAATCGCGTTCTTATCTTTCTGCAGAGTAAGCAGAAGGGGAGATTCAAAGAGTATGGCTAAAATAGCAGCACAACAACTGATGCTGTCTAAAACCAGCTGTGAAATCAGCCACAGTTTTATTTTTAACATCGACCGCACCAGCTCCATTAACAGGATTACAGTGCAATAACGTTTTCCTGGCACAGATGCTCCTCATCATCAGTTAAAAATATGCTTTTGATTCATGCAGCGGACACAAAATCATAGAGAGTTACTGAATCCCAGTTGAAATCCAAGACCAGATACAGTCCGCTGTAAATAGCTGATACTTTTTTATAATAAAGTTGTGTGGCACTTTTTTACCCTCTCTTAAGATGGTAAATGTCACATAATAACTCATCAGAAAAGTACATCAATGCAAATAGATGAGTCAGCAGAACAGTGTCACCCCGGACATCCTTCATAGGGGTGGCCAGATGGTGGTGGCACACCAAAAACCAGAGCCATAACTGGGATTCTTTTATGCTCTTGAAGTATATATACGCTCCTTGAAAAGTATGTTAAGAAATCACATACTGATATACTTTGGTTTTGCATTTCATAGACTGTATGAGAGTGGCTGTAGCCCCCCGTCCATCTATTGGGGGCATCACTGTTGGAGAAATCCCTCACATTGATACTCCACACAAAGTCTGTAAGTTAAATGGAAGATGTTATTCTAAGCGTTCAGGCTTCCCAAGGCAAACTCATGTTCATCGTCTGCGTTGCAAATACCAGATGACTTGCAGCTGGAGCACTTCCAAGGACTGCATAGGTCAAGTTAAATCATCAGTGCTTAAGATGAGCAACTGTGTTGGGAAAAACCTGGTGCTTTGACAAAAAGTCAAATGCCCAAGTCTGTGCACATTAAAAAAGTAAGAAGAAAAGTTAAGTCTAGGGCTGCTCCTTGAAGTTCGGAGATTCAAATCATCAGTTGGAGACCCCTCGGTCAACTGAGATTGTTTAAACTCAAGCAGTCATTTTTGTCAGTGCGCTGTGCAGTGTATTTCTGGGGACGTTTTGGTCCCCAGATTCTGCTGCAGAGTGAGCGCTCTTGACTTTCATGCTACTCTTTGGTACAGACAGCTGTTGACATGATGCAGCGGCGTGGCGGAGGAGAGAATCTACACAGTAGGGGCATCTCGGCAGTGCCTAGGAGGTGAACTGGCACCTCTCCAGCTACCAGTCTACGCTCCATATTTTGGTCCAGACGGGGACTTGAAAAGGCGACCCTCCGGTTCCCAACCCAAGTCCCTATGGACTGAGCTAATGTCGCCCCATACGACCTGGCTCTGGCTATTGTTTGTATCTGGTGTCGACAAAAAATGTTGTTGCACATTTCCGATACGTCGTTAGTGTTTACTCTTGTTTACTCTATTACGTGAATGCCACTGTCACACTGAATGTCCGGCTGAGTCCTGTTCAAACTTTAAAACTTTCTATGAATAGAAAAGGCCAAATTGTTGAATATTTGTATTAAACGGCAGAATCTGATTCGACTGACATAATTCCTAGTTGGGTACAGCTCTAGTCAAGTCAACTGAGACTCCCATTTCCACTAATAGTTCTTGAGAAGATGCAGTAGTGGCTGTATGATACTCACGTTTGATTCATCAATGTGCATGGACGATAAACTCTTTTGTAACCTGCACTTTTTCTTTATGTCCTATGCCAGAGTTAAGTTGGGAATGGGTATTCATGGCAGGGTGCATTTCTTTTTTTTAGCTGATTTTCTTGATTGCCAAATTAATGAATCAACTGTGAGTCAGGGAAATATTTAAAACTTAGCACCCTTAACTATAGTATGGTCAAATTATCAAGGAGACCCCCATGCTTCCTCCTGTGTTGCGAAATGTTAAGGTTATCCAGATAACCTTTAAATGTCAACTTAACAATGGGGAATAAACGCCTCCACACACTTCAAGACTCTATGAGAAGTTTGAATATGGTGAAACTTTTTTTGCTGTGGAAAACTGTCACTATTGGAATCCACTTTAACTCCCATTCACCATGAAGAAACAACATCTCTGAATCCTATCCGGGTGAGATATAGTCAGAAGATTTTTGGGTGCACAACCTTAAGACACTTCAAAGCTCCTCTTAAGTTAAAAATAGGATATATGAGGGGGCACCCAGCCCCTTCCATGCTGTTTCTTCCTAGAAAGTCAGTGCCGATTTCAAGGTTCTGGTCTTTATTGACACTGTAAGATTGAAGCATTACATCCCAGTTTGAAGCTCATGTTACCTGGTTGAAGTTTTCATAAAACGCGGGGGTCTTGTTACTGAGCCAGAATTGTTACAAGTGAAAGGGGATAGCCAGCGGTGGGGCTTTCAATAAGCAGTGTTGGCTACACATCACGTTCAGTGTGGTCAGGCTAAACCTCATCATCCATATGGCGTACGTGTGTTTCTGCGCATGTGCTGCCACCCTGTAGCTAAAATATCCTCCTCTGACAGTCACACACCCCTCTGTGCTGAAACTATCATCATGCTCATTAAGGAAGACAGAAATGTCAGGGTTTTTTTCGGTATCTGTACACACCTCTTTACTATGCTTGTTAAAACATGCTGCTTTTAACGTGAGACCCTGCAGGTGCATGGCTCCCTGGTCGGCTTAAAGGAAACTCCCCTGAGCCTCTGCAATCCCCAGATTGTCTGAGCTCAACTCTAAGTGAAGTCACTGAAGCAGTTTTGAACTGTTTTACTGCCTGAGGGTGAAGCCAGCTAACACGGCTAAGCCAGCGCGGTGTGAGAATGATACTGGGCCATCTCCTGGCTCAAGACGTACCACCCTGATTGATGCTGGCTGTCTGTTTTATAGCCTGGAGGCAATGCTAATGATTGCCTCCGGCCTCCCATGTGAACTCTGTCCAAAGCAGCCTCCTCTGATCCGAAACATCATTTAAGATAGCCCTCAGTGCACCTTGATTAAACACACAGGATACATTTGACAGCCTAAGGCAAAGGAATGTCGAGCTAGTTTCTATGCAAAACCTTTTAAAGCTCCTTCCAGAGAAAACTTTAAAATGGAAATGATGCTTACACATTTTGGCACTTTAGTTTAGTGTTTGAGATTTATTTTACAATGGGTCCATAAACCAAAGATATGTAATTCATAGCTTTGGGCAACATTATTGGATGTATTTATTGTACATGTTGTATTCTCAATATGCTATTGGTGTAGTTCTGGAACAAGTCGTTGTGTCATGGATAGGTGGTGTTTATTTTTCCATTTTGTATCATAATAAATTGAACATGTTGGTTTCTTGTTTGGTCTTTCAACATGTAATAGGCATTATTAGTGAATGATAATGTTCAGGGCAATAACAAAATACTTCGCCTCGAACAGCATGTGTAAGTTTTCAGGCTACATTTTCATATGACCAAATCACCATAATAAATGTTGGCATTGTATTAACTGCAAACCACAAGTACATTACCTTTATACGATATTATAAATTGAAAATATTAAGTTTCCTTACATTTCAACAATGCTGGGGTCAACATCGAGTATGGTTTGGGCACAATAACCACTTGGTAATGGTTAGGAAAAGGTCATGTTTCGGCTTACTATACCCAGTTTTGGTGGCTAAACGGCTACTTGAAATGCAGCAATGACTTGGTTAAAAAAAGATGTTTTGGTGGCACTATCCTCCTTGGAAGAACAGTAACGTGTCACTAGAAATCACCCACGTTTTGTGGCACTGTCCCAGCTGGAAACTACTGGTTTTGTCATTTGTTGATCTAAGACAACAGCAGCTTAGGTCAGTATCTCGCCTTGGTGTCGAGTTTTCCACCATCCTCTCCACCCTCCCAATGACAAACTGAGCTCATGTAATACGTTGCTTTAGAAAAGTTGATATGATATGTATGAAACCTACAAATGTAACGTATCTGGGGTTTGCAGAAAGTGTCGACATTTTCTTCTCGCAACTGCTGCTACCAACACAAGGGGTAGAGCCTTAAGGGGCAGGTAGTTCAACATATTGGTAATAATAAAGAAAAACTGAACTCATCAATGCTTTAATTCAGAGGGATTTCTTCATTTTCCAGCCACTACAAATGCTGTAATAATTTCATAGCCTGAAGGTTAGGTTTTCCCAAAGCTAACTGGAGCTTGTAGTGCAAATGACTAAATGCAATGTGATGTTCTGATATTAAATTTTAGCTCAAGGCTTTTTCCTTATGAAACTGATCCCCACTGGGAACAGTCTTGAGCCAGCCCAAGCATAGCACTGAGGACAAACCGTTGGAAAGGCGTTATGGGCGAGAATGAGTGCTGCCAGCCTCACCAGATCTCCTGGGCGCTGGGAAAGGTGTGGTGGGAAAGTGTTGCCAAAACGCCTGGCACTGATTCTGTCTCAAACAGCACAGCGCCTGCTGACAAGCAATGCCACATAACCGAGAGATGTCTTTGATGTTTCCATGTACACCATAGCAATTTCTGACTGAAGTCCACAGAAACACAACTGTTATCATTTTCCAAAATAGAGGATTAGTATAATCTGACAACACAGCAGGAGGTCAGACTACAGGAGAGGTGCAGAGTGAAGTCCAGAGTGAGGTAAGCCAATCTGTCTAATCTCTTTAAATCAACTGTGACAAAATGCCCCTGAAACTTGGCAGCGAGGAGGGCCAAGATATTTGGGCAAATGGCTTCTCCGGCTGGTGTTGTGGCTTGGGCGGTACAGTAACCCAAAGGATCCTGTTTGCAGTTTAGCGTCAAGGTCCTCCTGGCAGATCCATTAGTCTCGGCTGATGAAACAAGGAAAAAAAGGGTATTTTTTCCCCACATTTATTCCCCCCTCTGTCACTGTGGCCACAGAGTGGAAGGGTAGTCACTTGAACTTTCAATTCATCCTCTGAGGTGATACCAGAAAGTAAAGAAAAAAAAATATCCGTAGGGTTACTGCTCATGCAGACATACGTTGTACACAACATCAAGTATTTGTTTGTGCCTTTACCAGGCAGTAGACAGCAGAGAACTAAAAGAAAATGAAGGGAGAAATTAGATACAACAAAGGTCCCTCAATCAAACAAACACTCTCTGTATAGTGTCCTTAGAGATCATGCGTAACTCATACAGACATGTACCTAAACCCTGGATCTGTTTCATGTTTCCACTGCAGGTAGCACTCTTAAATGTAATCAAGGTTGTAACTGGATGTTAATAACTGGGTAATGTCCACGATGGAGAACATCAAACGTTTCTAGTCCATTCTTCTCGGGAAGTAAGTGGCTGTTACATGAAGGAGACAAGCTTTGTTTAAGAAATGGCTGCAAGCACCAGCAAAATGTTATGGAGCAGCTTCGGTGTCAGCAAACCAACAGCGTCTCTCTTGGCCAATCAACAGACTGCCGAGTTTCTAGCTCCACCTTTTAGTCTCGGATCAGTGTGTTTAGTACCTCTACAGAGCAGAAACAAAAAATTGGGAGGTAATGGAGTGGTTATATTGGTGCCATCCACAACCTTTGACAATGGAAATGCAAACATAACCAATCTAATGTGCAAAAAAACTGAACTGAACCGGGCTGTTTAGATGCAATGAAGCTAAAGAGACATGACCTAAGAGGGATCTGAGAAAAATCAGGCTCTATTCAAATAGATCATGGAAGAACTCTACATGGCAGGAAGTCATTTTTTAGGGATAGTCTATGGACAGTGTTTCTAGGGATGAGGAGGATTTGAAACAGGTGCCCATGGTCCCCAGAGGATAAATCCTGAAATGAGATGAGACGAGACAAGATGAGATGAAATGAGATAAAACTGTATTTATCCTGTTGAATCCCAATGACTTTGGTGATCTCATGACATTTTCTCTAGTGCCTTGACAAGGCTGACATTTGTGGTTTTAAGTGAAATGTCTCAACATGTGCTGGATTGTTTGCCTTGAAATTTTAAACAGATATCCAGAGTCCCCAAAACATGAATCCGAATTACTTTTTTGATCCTTTTTCCTTTATTCAAGCATCACCAGCAGGTCAAAGTGTTCACTTATACAGTGAAATATTTCAAAAACTAAATGATGGATTGGCACAAAGGCTTTTATGATGGGGAGGATTAACCATAATGACAAAACCTAGGTGATCCCTGGATGTCATTGTCAATAGTCTGTTGGATGGATCACCTGGTCTAAATTTAAACTTGTCCAATACTTTGGTTTATGACTAATGACCTGCAAAACTATTGTTATCCTATCCATCTATTGGTGTCCTATCAGAATCAGCTGTACTTTTTGTGAAGTGTCATTAGCATATGTTAGCATTGATCTTCAAACATGCTTCGCACCAGCATCTTAGCATCGTCATTGTGAGCAGAGCCCAGTCGCCAGACGAAAATGTTTAACATTATATATTTCTGCAAACCACAAATATGTTAGATTTACACACTGGGATGCTGGATGGAATGTCACATAGGCGAGTCACCTACAAAGCTTCAAAACTACTGTTGAAACCAACAAACAACAACACCAGTTGTCTTTTGTCCCTTTGAGGCATTCTCACCAGTGTTTTTGGCATCACCCGGAGTGTTTTTCAGCTGCACATCCCAGCAGCGTTTGAGCCATCAAACCTTGAAGTATTTCAACAACCCATCCCTGCCTTTCCAGGAGCTACTGTGCAATCAAATGTGGGTGTTTAAGCCAAAAACATAATCTCTTCCTAACCAAACCAAGTGGTTTCTGTGTCTAAACCTAGCTACACCTCACAAGAACGCAGAATTTCAATGTATCAGCGACAAATTATTGTACAAATGTAACATATCCATGGTTAAAAGAAACATTCAACATGAAAATTTCTTCTGAGCATGTTAGTATACTGATGTTAGCAATCAGCTAATGTATGCTGTGCCTGAGTACATCCTCACAGAGTTGTTAGCACGGCTGTAGACTCTTGTTTTCATCTGCCTGCTCTGCATCATGCGTAAGACTGACCAAAACAGAACAATCTGGATTTCATCAGGTAAATTATCAATCACAGAGAAGAAAAATAAACATGCTTTTAGAAACCTGAGCCTTAGCCTTCTAGTATTTCTAAGTACTACTCCTTCCAAGAGGCTTCTCAGAATTCTCATCAAGTTTATCTGACACAGGTTAGTCAAACACAACATATCATTTAACTGGTCACATATGCAGATTTATTTTCTCCAGCTGGGACATTCCTCTCTCCAGATGCTCTACGGTTCCCATGTCCAAGGAGGAACCAGGGGGAGAAAACCAGGACAGTGGCCCAGACGAGGCCTCTACTCCTCTTTCAGGGACGATTCCGGCCTGTCCAACCCCCACCGGCTTGGTGCTTCATAAATCTCACTTTACTAGATAGCAGTTCCTAAATTGCTAGTAAGTTGTGCTAGGATACAAAGGCACAGAAGTCAAACATGCAGGGACAAAACCACCCACAGAAACTCAACCACACACACACACACACACACACACACACACACACACACACACACACACACACACACACACACACACACACACACACACACACAAACCTCAGTCTTACACACAGCTTATAACTGTATCAGTTTTCTCTGTGACAATGGGTCTTCTTGACACTGAACAGTGAAGCAGCTGGGTCTAGTCTTCCAAGGTCAATGAATTCTCACAGAGGCAAAACAACAACGTCCGACTCTGGAGCTGAACCCATAAATATATGAGGTCAAGCCTGCAGACACCTAAAAACTGGTTAAAATATTCTGTGTTGGGATGAGGAACCGCATTTTAATGTATGACAGCATTTGTGAACAATGTGTGAAAGAAACAAATCAGCATTTGAAGCGAAAAGGAGGTAAAAATATGGATTTCAGTCTTACTTGGAGATGATCAAAAGACACCACGGTTTAACGTTGGCAAGTAACGGCGGGGATGTTTAAGAAAATAAGCTCTAATTAACAGCCGGACTGTCAGTGTCTCTACAGTGAAAACGTCAAAGAAAATAAGCACGCGCAGAACAGGAGGCTGCAGTAAAGCCTTGGAAGCGGGAAGGGGGCTGTGGGATATTATACTAGCTCTCAGATGTGTTTGTCTTGGCATAGCCTCCAAGTGATGTCATCATCATCATCATCATGGCTGTTGCTCCACTTCTTTGGCCCAGTAAATGACGACAGCACACATATCCACCTCTTGGGCAAAAGTTCCTCTGAGTTCAGGAGTTGCTCATGTTGCTGTAAGTGCATTGATTAATGTTAAATGTTAACATTCAAAATGGAGCTCTCAGATGGGTCTGGTGAGCAGATGCTGTCAGGCCAGATATTTAGAAATGGGATCACAGGGGAAAATGACTGTGTGGCTTAGGCACAATTATAAATATTCATTAAATAAAACAGTCAAGGACGTATGTACCTCACTCCGAAGAGTTTCTGGTGATCAAAGCTGCATGAGGGAAAATGAATCCCCTCTCAAGTCAAGAGTTAACAGGAACTTGACATTTCAAAACCTCACAAACAAAGCTAAGAGGAGGGCCGGAAATTAGGACATCCTCATCCTGGGAGTCAATTTCGAGAAGACATCGACTTCTTTGCGTGTGACCAAAAGCCACATCACAAAAGGCAGAACTTCCCATGCAACTTCTTTACTCTGTCAAAACTTAATTTAACAATTATCTCGTTTCTGCTGACAGAGGACACATTGGAAATGCACCAAATGCTATGTGAATCATGCACGGAGAGGACAAAACGACAAGCTGTTCGAAACTGACTCATTAAGGCGCATGATCGCTCAAAGATGTGGAGGCCAAGATAACTCAAAGAAAATGAATTCAAACACAGAATAAGTGTATAGATAAGAGCAAAGAAAGGAAGGGGATGCAGTGTATTTGTTCTTGTGAGTTGTGCAAGCTGCTGGCTGTCAGTGACTGCTTGCATGGAAAAATCAAATCCAGCTCCGGGATTGCTAAACAGAGTTTTCACCATCGGGGGAGGCGAGGTGAAAAGTGAAGTGCTGAATCTCTTGGTGATGCAAATACTACCAGTGTTCACTTGATCCGCATTGTCAGCCAAATATCGTCACTGTTGTTCACAGTAAATGCGCTGGATGATCATGTTTGTGAACACAACACCTTTTGCTCCCAGTTCAACCAGTCAAACATCACGACTCTCATTTTTAGAGAGCTGACGACTGACTTTTGAATTTACTTGACATTCCTGTTGCAAAAAGCAAGAGTCTGGCCTCCAGCCATAACACTGCCTTCTCTCCATACACTGACTGCTGCCAGCCAAACAGCACCTCCAGGTGGTGCCAAGCCCCAGCTAGGAGATCAGGAGATTGGGAGAAGAGGGGAGAAAGCAGAGGAGCGGGAGGGAGGCTGGAGTGGGGGAGTCTTGCGGACAAAGGGGTTAGAAAAGGAGGGAGACAGAGAGGTGCTGAGTGAGCATGCCTCTCTCAATATGTTTATTCTACTAATGTGTACTCAGACTGGCGGAGATACAAACAGGAAGAAACAAACCAAATGTCAAGCAGTTCTAACAACAGCAGTTCTTTCTTAACAGCTTTTCACCCAACATGTGTTAATAATAACGTTCTGTTATGGATCTCAGTGTGTGGATGGTTGTCAGGTCCACAAATACATGCTTGGCACACAAACAAAAACAAGAGTCCACTCACCACTTTCACTCTTCTCAATCACGTCCACCGTCTCGCCGGCCTTGAGGTTGATCTCCGAGTTCTCCTGCCTCTCGTAGTTGGCCACGGCCACGTACTGCTCCAGCACCATGGGCTCCGAGCTGTCAATCCCTGAGGGGAAGAAACAGGCTGTCAGCCACCTGCCCGCCGTGGCACCCCGAGATCGCCCCCTGCAACCAACTACACTGCTGCCGCTGTGCACCCGGTGTGCCGCCATCGGCCAACCCCCGCTCCCTGCCGCCGTTCCTCCCTGACCAATCAGAACGCGAGCTCACGACTTGGCTGCATAGTCCCAAACGTCTGGCCATATAGCTGAGTCGACCCCCGGCCCACAGCAAAGGACTGAGGAGCATCGAGAGGATTCAAAACAAAAGGAGGGAACGGGATGGAAATGTTTGCAGGGGCTGCATCTCGCGCCTAAAGTGGATCCATGACTTGAAGCAAACTTTAAGATCCAAAAAGAAAGAAACAGAGAGGTAAAATTTAAAAAAAAAAAAAAAAAAAAAAAGGAGAAATAGAGGAGCTTCTAATGTTTGGAGGGGAAGACTAGGGAGCGAATGAGTGGAAGAATGGTGAAGTTTCCCTGTGGAAAATCAACAGTGCGGTTGAGAGGAAAGGCCTCCCCTCCACTGCCTTTGGGAGCCAGCCGTTGGACGGCGAGTCGGGAGGGGGGGTGAACACACCAATCATGGCAGTCGGCACTGCTGGCCTTAAATAGAAACATATGAGTGGACTAGAGAGAAAGGGAGAGAGAGAAACAGCGAAGGAGGCTGGGTCCGTGTTTATGTGAAACAAAAGAAGAAAGCATTTCAGTTGGGGTTAGGCCACTCTGTTTTCTCTCTCCCTCCTTCTCTGTGATGTTTAACCTTTTCAGTGTTCAATGTTTCAGTGTTTCACCTACTGAGTTCACGTGTTGGATCTCAACCTGAGTTGCAAACACTCTGACTTGTTTGGCTACAGAGAGATGAGACACACAGATTACACTTCACATCCTGTTGTGTTTCGTCTCAGTGTGTCTGTTCGCGATGTGATCAGCAGACCCAAACTGAATCTGTGGATTTTTCTTTTAGACAATATGCAAAGTTGTTCCTTTTGCTTGTAATGTGATAAACAACGTGCATTTACAACTGCTGAAGTGTCACTGGAATTCCGAGGGCGAGGATTGCGTGTGGGCCTGGTGATCAGGAACAGATCCCTTACACTGTACGAACAACTATCTGGAAGTTGCATGGACGAAAATAGATGATGAATTACATATATTTATGTAAAACAAAAGGCACATAATGAAGACCAAGGCCGGAAGAAGAGCACACATCACACTAATCCTAAAGTAACTTCACTGGTTGCCTATTAGCTCTAGAATAAATTTTAAGACTCTGACAAGTTTTCAGGAGCTAATTCAGTGAGTGATTTGAACACCAATAACAGACATGCTCTCAGCGTATACACTCCCTCGAGATCACTCATGTCCTCTGACAGTGGCCTTTTAGTTAGTGAGCTGTTCCCCCGGTGAAGACAAAGTACTACAGGAAGGCGGCATTCGGTGTTTATGGTCCTCGCCTCTGGAATAGTCTGCCAGAAGAAAATACCTTCAAAAGCAACTTTAAAATGTACCTTTTGTAGTTCAGCACACTCTTAATCGAAATCCATTTTTTAATTATTTTAATAATGTGTCTTCTTTTTTGATCTGGTCCTTGTTTATTTTCTGTATCATGCCTCACAAGTGGTTTCTCCGAGTAGGCAGTACCAACAGGCCCTTGTCACATGACCTCTTGATGAGTTCTTAATTGAAAACCTGTCTCCGCTGCATGTTGAGTTAAACACACTTGTAATCTGTGAACTAATTAAGGATTGTTAACTTACAGCCAGAGTGCCTCGGCTACTTTTCAGACTGCCAACCTACACCATGGCCCTTTAATTACGAGTAGGCTGTACAGTCATTGTTTCCATAGTTATTAATATTTGACTACTTGTCCTATCATTGAAGAGTACCACATTTTTTACATCAGCATCACCAACTTCAAGTTTCTTGACCCACTGAATCACTCCCCCTTTTTTTTCTTTAATAAGAAAATTCAAACCACAGTATTCTGATGATTCACTGATAACGTTCATGAACTTTCATTGCCATTTTTAGAAATAAATTATTCTTACATCATTGGCACATTACAGCTGCAGTACAATTATGGAATAGTTAAGTGTAGAGACAACATCATCGATGTTAACAAGCAACTTCACACCTCCCTTTTACTGTAGCTACAACACAGCCTCTTGACAAATGCAAAACTTTTCAGCACTTTAATGCCTAAATATAACATTTTAACATTCAACCGTTTTAATGTCTACATCAGCCATTAACACGTTTTACTCGTACAACTCAAAGCATATTCCTCCAATAACATAAGCTAGATGGGGGGTGGTAGACGACAGACTGTTTATTTATTTATTTAAAAGGGAACATTTGCAGTTTTAAACACAGGCTAGATGTCACCAATTTGTTGCACTGTACCAGACTGTGGCTTAAAGCTAATTAGCATCCGTCTTCCCTTGGCAGGTCAAAACCTAATGCGCTATGTCAGAAAGTGACTACATGTAAGTTATTAACTCAAAAAGTGGATTTTAGAGTTACCTCTTAAAGGAATAGTTCAACATTTTGTGAGACAAATATGTTGAATCTCATTTTTTAATCACAAACTGTAAATGTTACTTTGTCGTGGTGAACAACACCAAGGCCCAAGACTACAAGACTCTTAGAAGTCTTCTCATCTAACTCATGAGGGGCCATAATCGCTCACATGCCGCATTTTTTTTGGCATGTGAGCGATTCATTGTTTTTAATGTAAATGTTCAGCAGGCATGCTCAAACACAAGAGTGACATCATTGTGATGCACATGCATTCCTTCTGCCTTTTTTTCACAGCACGACGAGATTAACAGAGTTCAACTTTTGGAGCGCTGCAGTGCGCACCGTATCTCATGTGAGGAGGACCAACCAATCACAGCCGACAGATATCTTTCCCTTCCTCTGTAAATATCAGTCTGTGGTAAATATGGAGGAGAAGTTGGGACATCAGTAGCGTAGTGGATAGTGCCAGCGCCCCATGTACAGAGGCACAACCAAGTAGTTTTTGTGCCTTAACCTAACAAGTTTCAAAATACCCACTCCATACTCACATACATGTAACATATCAGTGGTCTGCAGAAGGAAAGCAAATAATGTCGAACTACAAAACTGGCATTAATTGTTGGTCTGGATGTGAACCCAGGTCTTAAGTGTCAAACAAGAATGTGCTAACACACATATCGACCAACTCTGACTCTGACTGCATCAGTGCATACATCATACATGAAGGGAAAAGGCATGTCAGCACAAGCAGTGACACAAAACAGAAATCACACGGAGCCTCTGATGAGCAAAAACATGAATGCTAGATAATTACTTTGGCTCAGAGGAAAAGTAAGTCGCATACTTTGTCAGCAAATCTCCCCATCTCCCCATTTACGACTGCATCTAAGACAGTGAATTCTCTACCGTCAGCCTCTTTGTCCTTTTGTAAATGGGATTGGACCTTGAACATGGATTGCATTGTTAGAGTTAAGCTGTGCAAATCCTGCATGTTCAATGCCACTGTCCTTTAAGATCGAAGAGAAGATCTTCCTTTCTAAGACCCAATCAACCCTTAGATGCAGCTCACAAGAACGAGTGAATCCATGTATCTTCACGGTGTCCTTGTAATAAATTTATGAGAATGAAACAGTGCTTAAAACACAATTAAGCATCTCTACATGTTGTTACTCAAATAAACCGGCAGGGAACACCAGGGAACGCTCATAACTTCACTTCCCCACTGGGTGAGGCTGGGCATTCATCCCTGTCTTTCTTCAGCATTCTCCCGCGAGGAGAAATAAAGAAAGGGAACATACTGCGGAGAACGCAAGCAGCCTATGTGGAGGGAGCAATCAAAGTCAGCCTGAGGTAATAAAGCAGCACAGATCCAGCTATTTAAATGCTTTATACTGTTGTAATGGCAACCACGCCTTGTTGAGAAATGACTCCTGAAGACCTGTTACATTATGGCTTCAATATTCCAAAAACTTTTATTGCCCAAGATTTGTTGTTGAAATTAGGGGAGCGGTTTTCTTCATGTTCTATACACTTGAAGGATGGTCATTTTTTCTTAGTTTCACTAAGTCAGTTCAAAGGGGATCCGTCTTTGTTGATCCTAACTCATACTGACACACTGATAGCTTTAATTGAGGGAAACAACATATCTGCGTCTTTCTCCATCAATGCCTCAATTGCAGTTAAACGTCTCAAACAATGATGGTTGAATGGTCACCAGATGGGGAAGTCTGTGATTGTATTTGCGTCAAAATGTGTTTATATCTGCACGAAAACCATGTTCTTTCCCGGGATGTTTATTTGCAATAGCGACAATTAGGATTCATCTTGTCCTCCCTCGACTCATCATTCCTTTACACCTAAAGTTGAAAGAGGTCACACGCAGTGATCTACAGCCATGTCGCAGACAAATGCAAAGAACCAGACTTGACACCTCATTTCAGGCTAAGGCGCTTTGCCACATGCAGACCTAAGGTGCACGCTCTGGCCCTCTGGCACCGTGCCCAGCTGCTGATGGCCAACTGCGGAGATGGATGGATAGACTGCAGAGAGGAGAGAGGCTGACTTTGAGCAGATGGGTGAGAGGAGAGGCTGATGACAGCGCATGCAAAGCAGATGTCGAGAGAAAGCTGAAGTGTGAAAAGAAATAAGCTGGGAAAACCAAAAGGGGGATGCAGCTGGGGTGTCGCTGTCACAGTAGAGCATGCATATTCAACATGTTGACACAGACACACAAGTCTACCTGAGGCCTCTTTCCTCGGGCTGTCTGTAAAGCCGTACATCCATACTGGAGACAAAGAGAAGGAAGGAAGGAGAGAAGGAAAGAGAGATTATTCAGTTGGACAGCATGCAGAAGCAACAGTATGGTAAAGCACACCTTTTTCACATCTACTGAACACAAAATAAGAAGCAGCAGAGACACACTGGATCCAAAGTCCGGGCCGACTGATCTGGGGACGATATGTCGTGGCCTGTGTTATTGAGCTCAGTGTTTTCATCATGCTGAGGAGTATGAAGTGTATCTGAGGGCCAGCAACTGGTCACTGCTATATTACAACCAGCCTCAACCCAAACCCTCCCTCCTTTCGACTGCAAGATGCTCGCTCCACCCTTCCCATGATCCCCTTTCCTCCATCCCTTCATATCATTCTCCATTTCTTCCATCCCTCTATCTGCACCTCGTGGAATGTCTGAAATGGGCGTCAGCCACTTCTAAAGTCATTCCTGACTCCCCCCCCCCCCCCCCCCCCCCCCCTTCAAAAACATCTCAGCCCCCAACCAGGAAATTAAACGCCATGCATCAGAAAAGACAGGGACAGAAGAGGTGGTGACCGAGATCTGGGGAGCAGCAGATTAAGCTACCTCGGTATATATGACGCTTGATTTGAGACCAAGATAATATTTTATTGTCTGGCTGTCATCTTGTCCTGGAAGTGAGCTACATTAGGGCTGCAGCACTGCAGCACACAGCCAGAAACAGGCCATAATCGTATCAAGGAACTGGAACAGGAGCAGGGCAGGGCAGGCTACTGAAAGAAAGGAGATAGGTCTCTATAAGACAACAAGAAACTACCATTATCATTTACTATATTACATTTGATCAATAAAAAAATCAGGTTTTGCTAAGCTTTGGCATAAATAATGAAGTACTTCATTTGTTTGAAAGCAAGGAATCTTGTTTCCAGAGCTTGCTCTTGTATCAACGTTATGTGTGGACATTAGTGAAAACCTTAGAGGCATTATAAGATTATAAGAAGTATAGGTGCATACGCTTAAAGGAGCTGTATGCAACATTCAGAACATTAATATATCAGCAAACATCTATTTGCTGTGTAAAGACATAGGGGAGTAATGGCGTCCTGAACAGAGAATGACGTCACACTACCTCTGTGTGTGTAATCTGAGCTTCTCTGTAATTGTTTTGGTAGCTGGTCTGGCTGCGTATTGACGTTAGTGCATGTGAGTCCCTTTAAGTGTATCTCACTAGCTTGCGTATTCCCATTGCTTTGCACTGCTCTAATACAACAGTTAATGCATATCTAGATGGCTTGTCGCACACCCTTCGCTTCCCCCATAGTAGCAATGTTAACTCAGACAGCACTGTTGCCACTGTAGGCACTGTTTATTGAGTTAGCACTGTTAGAGGTGGCTAAACCGATAGCTAGCAACTAAGTTGAGACTATCCCGCCCCAGACTCTCAATCATAGATATGCTCTGAATCTCAGCTCCTTTAAATGTCTGCAGATGTATATGGACTTTTGCTGTATGAACAAGCAAAAAGGGGGGTTCTTTTTTTAACAACGTTCAAGCCAGTTGCCACAAGGGCAGGCAGGTTAAACACGCCATAACTAAATCCTCTCACGATTCTCTATTTGTGAAAATGTAGATTTTAGGCACCTATTAAAGCTGCAGCAAGTAGCATTAACCTTTAGGGGTCAACTTCAAGGCAATAGGCCTTTATGGATTGGAGGTACTTATTCATAGTTCTATGAACACCCCTTTTTGATGTGTCCCCTCTGCAAGAACCAGGAACTATTGTAGTTCTTATGCCATTTTGAAGACGTTTCAGCTCCTACTTCAATACCCTCTCAGCACAAGAAAAACCTTAAGTCAAACAAGTATATATTGACTGGTTGAGCACAAAAGTCAATGAAGCACCGGTACCTGCCCTCTCTAAAATTCTTTTAGCCTTGCCAACAACAGACACAAAACACAAGCAGCAGCTCGTAACAAAAAAAGAAAGAGAACATGGACAAATGGGCCGACAGGCTTTACTGAGCATATATGTGACAGAGGATATACAACGTGATTTTGACTGAGCGAAATATGCCAAGGTTGGCTTACGTCACTTCACCGTTCCTGTTTGCAGTGTGACTGCACACAGAAAAAGCTCTTGGCGGTATGTAGCTTTCAGGAAAGCTCCCCAGCTGGCAGTTCCTCTCAGGGAGTCCCCAAAACTGTGGTCCAAGAATGTCTCATAAAACTCCACAAATTTGGGTTGATCTGCTCTTTATTTTCTTTGTTTTGTTACATAACTCACTCCCAGCCTGTCCCACCCCTCTCCATCCCATACAAGCCTTCATCTCACTGTCAACCCCAGACACACTGCATAGTCATGCGCACAATTGAAGACGTTTCAACTAGAGCTTCAGTGATTAATGTATTAGTCACAAACAAAGACCACGTCAATCGAGCTACAGATTACAATTAGTTTATTACATATAACGGATGATGGGGGTGAGGGTTGAGGGATGAGGGTCATGGGATGGAGGGATGAGGGGATGTAGTGACAGGGAAGGAAGGAAGGTGAGGGGTGGAATCTGATGGCGGTCCGGTGTCGGCTGAAGGGAGGAGGGGGCAACGGAACCAGGGAAGCGAGAACGGAGTCAAAGTGGAGGGAAACCGATAAGGTGTGCTTAAATACTTTTAGTGCGGAAATGGATGAGATTGAGGCGTGGTCTTTGCTCCCGAACTTAGTTGTAAAACTTCATATTGTAAAAGTAATCAACAGATAAATTGACAATGAAAACATTCTGTAGTTGCAGCCCTATTCATACCTTACAACTTCCAATCTCTGTTGTCGAGGAATAATACAATTCCAGTATTGAAAGTATTTTAAGTTGGCATCCCTCAAATTGGCCTCTAACAAGTGCATCTCGTTTCATCCCTCTAGGATCTATAAAAACATCCAAAACCCATGGAAAAAGTCCAAAATTTAACAATTTTAAAATAGGGCGGTTTCCTAAATAATCAACTCGTCTTTTAAAGAGACCAAGTTTGTGTACTTCATGATCCTGGTGAGCGCTGCTCCTGTTGTGAAGCCGACAGCTCCTCTCCGTTGACTCACGTGAGATAATAAAAGCCACATCCCCTCTCGCTATCCACCAGAGCCTCGGGAGCTTTGCTGGATTGAAGTTGGCCCCAGAGGGAGGGATACGGGCTGGTCCCAGGTCAGCCAGGGTCAAACCCCGCTCACTAACGCCCTACCGTGATTATTACCCACCCGGCTGCTCTCAGTGTAGCGCTCAACATCTGATTGATATTAACTCCACTCTTGGCCCTCCATGCTAACCCACTCCCCCTCCATACAAACACACACACACACACACACACACATACAGATGCTTAATTCCTTTCAGGTTTGGGTGATGACGCCACAAACCAGCCGAACCAGCAGTGTTTTCTCTGTCCCTTTGCTGCTGTGGGTAATTTTCCTAGAATTCTGACCCCAAACGTCTCCATTACTCCGCAATTGAGGGTCCAGGGACGGTGAAAAATGGCATCTCTGATGTCTGTCTTGCTAGGTTTGGATTGGAGGGGCTTATTAGCCATCTATCTTGTTTTTCTGTGGACTTAGTAGATTGTGTTTTCAAAGGAAAGTTCCTGTTGCGGACATCACCGCACATCCCCCCCGAAAAACCACAGTCAATCAACAGCTTAAGACCAGCGGCCTGAAGACTGTAAGGAGTGAAATAGTGAAGTGTCTGTTGAAACTTCCTCACATAATAGATCTTTCTGCTGCTTTGGAGCTCACACAAACTAGCTGATGCTGAAACTTTGAAGATGCACTCCCTGTTTTTGATATAGTGCCCCCAGTTCTCTTCAAGCTCACTGTTGACGGACTGTCAGCAGTGTTGAGTCTCTATGCGGCCTGGTTTGCTTGGTATTTCAACCCCTACAATTACTAAATCACTCTCTGAGATTTAGTGGCATCCAGCGGTGAGGTTGCAGATTGGAACCAAGTGAATCTTCTCCTGTGTGCCAAGTGTGTAGGAGACCTACAGTGGCTGACAAGAAAACAAAAAAATGTGAATGGCCCTGTCTTGAGCCAGTGTTTGGCTTGTCTGTTTTGGGCTACTGTAGAAATAGCGGACTATGTTGAAGAGGACCCAATCGATATAAACGGCTCAATCTAAGATGACAAAAACGCAATGATTTTTAGTTTCAGATGATGTTACACTAATGAAAATGCTGCAAACGTCTTGAACCAGTGGCTCTTCCTTCGCTTCTGAGCATTAAAATCCTCTAACAGGAGCTACTTGGTGCAGATCTAGCTGTTTCTACTCCACCACATATTTCTAGCATCCAGACTAATCCATTGGACACTGGGATGTGCATGTCTTTTTTAAGGGTTTTTAACTTTTAAGATTTAAGAAATCTGGAAACATCAGTCGTAGGAAGGGAGACAGCCTGTGGCTCTGTGGTGCTGAGGGACACTGTTAAAACATCAGGGGGGGTGTCTTTAAAGAGTGTGAGAGAAAAAAGAATAAAAAGCAATGCTGAGAGAGTGGGCATAGGTGAAGACAGAGAAGCAGACACATCTTCCACTGCAAGCTCATGGATTGATTACTGAACAGGGCTACGGGGCCAAAGCACAGGGGTCCAAAGTGTCAGGGCCCCCCAGCCTTCATCTGCAAAATGTCACTCAAAGTAACAGGTATTGACCAGGAAGAGACTAAAAAGTATCCCAAAGAGACACATAATAACTGCAAAAGGGGCAAAACAACCACAAAGAGACACAAAATAACTACAAAGAGACACAAAAGTGACCAAACCCCCCCAAAAATAAGCTCAACAAGACACAAAATAACCACAAAGAGACACAAATTAACTAAAAAGAGTCAAAACAAAGACCAAAAACACACAAAATGATGTCTAAGAGACACAAACTGACTGCAAAGAGACAAGATGAACTCATAGAGACACAAAATAACTGCAAAGAGACACATAATGAACTCAGAGAGACACACGATGACTGCAAAGAGATACAAAATGACCACAAAGGGAAACAAAATGACAAAAACACGCATAACAACTGCAACACAACAACAAAAATAACAGCAACAACAGAAAAAGAGGCAAAACCACCACAAGTCTGTGAGTCTTACCCCTCTGCAGGAGAGGTGATGGTGCCTTTCACATATCTGTGGCTCACAGGCCCATTGTCTCATAATCTGCCCATGTGCAAGCTTCAAACTACAATGTTTCATGTGGGTGGAGTATACACATGAGATTGTAAGCATCAACATAATGTACTAACTCTGCACCCCTGAGTTTCCTCACAAAAAACAACAAAGAAAAACAGGGGGAAAGTAAAACCTGAACTTTTTTGAATAGGTAAACAAAGTAATTTATTATAAAACAGCCAGACTGAACCTCCGACCTCACCATGGCACTCCCTGCATATCCTCCACGCAGCTAGCTGTAGCTGCAGCCAAATGATAAACCCTTGTCACCTGACACCAAGACAAAGGCCACCAAATACAAATCACAGCTAACCAGTATTGATTCGACACTTGTGAAAAAGCACAGCTGCCCAGAGTGACACCAACGCTAACAATGTCAAACCACAGGCAGAAGCTAACTAGTATTGATACAGTGTTTAGCAAGGAGCGGGGAGAACAACAGAGACGAGACAATTCATCCCCGACTGTGACACAAACGTTTGCTGTGACAAATGACATTTGTGTGCAGACACAGCAGTTGGGGGGAGGTAACAATGCGCTGATGGGCCCTAGCCTTGACACAACGCTAGCAAAATACAGCCGTTAGCAATGACAAACGGCGCCCAAGCCAGGCTGGGAGAGTGACACGATGTGGGTGCTCGCTTCAGGGTGAGGTCAAATCACATCACAGGCCACATCTGTTCCACAGTGAGCACTGTCACGTCTGTCCAAACTCTCTGTTCTTCCTGTTCTGTCGCTCCGAGCCTCTCTCACTTATTTTGGCTTTAACATCACCTCCTTCAGATTTAATGGAGACCAGCCACAGAGATACAACACGGTCACTCCCGGGGGAAGAACTCTAACTGCTCCGACATATTGAGATAACTACGCCTCGTGGCTATAAAGCCGGAAAAGACAATTATCATTTTTCTGCCTAAATCAATACTCACTTTACTGTATCTTTAACACTGATGTGATATGAGTGTGCTGGCATTATTACCGTCGCAATTAAGAGCTCAGTATGATGCTAAATGTGTTAAAGTCAACACAGAGAGCGGTTTTAGTCTCATTGGTTTTATAGAGGCAGGTAATGGAGGGTTTAAGTGTCATATAAATATGTCTATTGACAGAGGAGCTCGTGATAGTACAAGCAGGATCCTAATTAGCGCTGGCAGCTTAACAGATATGTACAAACACAAACTGCCCCTGTCCACTAAACCCACACTTGTAAAAACACTGGCACACACACACACAAACATTAACACACAGCCCTGCTCCGTGTAAATACGAGTGGCCATTCCGACGTCAGCCTGAAATTGTATCCATTGTGCCACGTAAACAAACTAGCGCCTGTCAGACAGTCTTAACCCCCGTGGCCTCCGTTCCCTCTCAATCTGGCCCTCACATGGAGGAGGACGAGCTCCATCTGCACGCGGCAGAGCAAAAGGGGGAAGTGCAGAGCTGTGACCCCTGAGACTCATTGGACCTGACCCTATGTTTTTAAAAAAACACAGTTGACATCTTTGTGTCACGCTAACTAGAGGTGAGATAAATCAGTGTTTGGTTTCAGCTGGCAGGCACCAAAAAAACTTATTTTAAAGTCCAAATTATTTTTGAATTATTCGAAATGATTTCAGCTGTTGCAATGACACTTTCAGAAATATCTTCACCCTTGTCACGCTGTCTTAAAATCAAAATCTGGTATATCGAGATCATGACTTTTATGGCATTTGGTCTTTATTGCACAACAAACAAAGGACGAAGGTTCCTACATTGACTTGCATGGTGTTAACCTCTAGGCTTGTGCCAACTAGTGATCGGATGTATGACGACGACTAAGGGGATAACTGACAACAGGATTTTCCTCCGCCAAAATTGAAGCGATTTAAAGTAATTTACTATCACAACTAAGATGTCATTAAAAATCATTTCTGAGCCAGCCCGATGCTACGCTATGATGGGTCTGTCTGCTTCCAGAGACAGGGCATTTTTTGATTTTCCACTTTGATTTTCTCTTTTAAACATTAGTGAATAACAAATACCCTGTTTACATATGCTGTCCTAATTATACTCTGTTTCCTCAGAAATGTGCTTTGGTGCAGTGGAAGTGATGCAACAGAAATTTGTTTGGAATTAACAGGAGAACAGCAGGGTGGATGATGAAAGCAGCAGTAGTCATCATGGTTGAACAGACCAAATCAAAAAAACACCAAAGACACTTAAATGAACAGTTCAACATTTTGGCATTTTGAAAAGTATACTCTCTTTCTAATGAGCAGATCTTTATCAAAGTCGTGTGTGTTCAGCCTTGCTTAGCATGAAGACTGAAATCAGGGGGAAACAGCTAGCTTGGCTCAGTCTAATGTTCAAAACTTTCCCTAGGCTCACTAGTTAACATGATGTATCTCATTTGTTTAATATGTTTGTGGTGTTAGAGGGAGTTAAATATTTTGTGACAAACATCAGCGTATCCATTCACCCAGCACTTCTTTGCCATGTCTCCAGCCATGTCGTGGGTGGCCAGATACAGTTGGTGAACAGGTTTTGGTATGGATCTCTTTATGAGCACAATGGTACCAAACTTGGCAACCTGACTACGACAAGTCACTGTCACTGTTCCCAGCTGGTCGACATGCTTTGTTTTTGTTTTTTTGCTTTTTAAAATGCGAACAGTACCATTCTGTTGTTCCCCTGGTGCAGATCAGTAATTATGTTGAACAGCTTCTCCTTTTGCAAAAAAGACGTTCATAGTTTGCACAACAGTAAACGATGAAAGGAAAAAGAGGATTTAACTAAAAGATGATGGATGATACACTAACGGCTACGCTTATATGGCAGCAAATGAACGGGAGCAACCGCAATGAGCAGACACTGTCAGCGGTGTTGAAAGGGGATGTAATGGTTACTCAAAACTCTTAGCTGGAAACCATCAAAAGCATCTCAGGGATTTACACTGAGAGCAGCAGCAAGAAAAGACCATAAACACAGCGATGGAACACTGTAATCTTTCCATTAGCACATGGCCACAGAGAGTATCATACTTTATGTCACCACCTCTACACACAGTAGGGGAGTCACCTTAAATGTGATGCGTTACCATTCTAACATGCACATTTTCTCATGCTATGTAAATGTCATCATGATGTAATCATGTCTACATGTGGCCAGTGTAGCAAACATCCCTGAGAAATATCAACAGGATGGGAGGGGGGTTAAGGTAAAGTTGTGTTTGTGTGTTGTGGATCTGTTCTCCATTAGTTAGCATAGCATGACTGCATACCGCAGCTCACATGTGACATGTTTTGCAGCTGCCTAGATTTGCGAGCACAGCTTGATTGCTAAACTTTCATTCATTAATTTTCTGTAACCGTTAATCCCAGCTGACATTGGGCGGGAGGCGGGTACACCCTGGACAGGTCACCAGACTATCACAGGGCTAACACATAGAGACAGACAACCATTCACATTCACACCTACAGGCAATTTAGGGTCACCAGTTGACCTGCATGTCTTTGGCCTGTGGGAGGACCACACCCACCACCCTGCCGCCGACGACTTAACTTGAATCTATATAACACTGAATACATATGACTTGTACGCCTGTTTTTGTCAACAAAACTTATAAATATAAAATATATAAATATATAAAAAATATAAAAATATAAATATAAATGGACTGTGTGACTGTAGAATAAACTCAAAAGCTTAGTGATGTAAAATGTTGCACAATCTCACATGGCCTCCCCAAAACACACGCAGTCTATGATCTGTCAGATGTCATTCACTTATATTCTAAATCAGATTAGGGTTGTATGGTGTCTTTACAACTTCCATCAATTAGATTATCTAACTGTGTAGGTGTAATCAATGTACGGGTCCACAAGGAAGCACAACTGCAAAATTCGGTAAAGTTTTGATAATATCATTAATTTATCTGATCCCATGCTTAGTATAAATCAACATATAAACAGCTAATTGATCTTCCATGAAAACTATTTGCTTATTGACATTTTTTAGCTTCGGTTACAATTACGACCAACATGCGCTTTATTTGTAGCATCAGACAGCGTTCATTTTTTGTTTAATTCCTCACAAATAGTTTTCTCTATTGAAAAACTATAAATGGTTTGTAATAGCAGACACACATGTAGGTCGTTTACCTTAAAATATGACATAGGTAGGTAAAAAGAAATCTCCCCTATATATAAAAACATAATACCAATAAAATGAAATTTCAAATACATGTAAAAAAAAAAAAAAAAAAAAAAAAAATACTGACATATTTGGTGTATGGAAATTAGATTTGTTCCAGAATGTTGACAAAACAATTTTAAGAATAAGCCACAGGAGAAATGATGTGCCGAGGGCACCTCAAGAATGTGACACCTTCCCTTTATTAAGAGACAATGTTCCTTCAGTTTCCATTCATAGAAATAATGCAGATGTTATGTAACTGTCCAAGGGTTTAAAAATAGCCAACCTCCCTCTCTGCCACACAGACTCAATCTGTTACCTCAGGTGGAGCAGAGATCACTGGGTAAGTGGGGTGGCATCCAACTGGGCAACATCCCAAAGATTTAGGTTTGCTGACACAATAGGTATGAAAACCACCTGTTTCAAAGCATAATGCGCTACACTAAAGGGAAGTAGAGAAAAAAAAATGCCAGCTGGCTTATCTGCAGCAGCAATCAGCTTCCAAGAAATCAAATCACTTTAAGGAATGTGGATGTAATTGAATTAGTAGTGAGCTCCCTCTGGGACTACGACAAACTGATTCCCTGCAGGAGGGTGAAACAGTTCCTGTGCTCTCAGTCCAAAAATAAACTCACAATCAATTTCAAGAGTTGTTTACTTGAAGGAAGTCACGTTACTTAAAACTACTATGAATGAGGTAAAAATCAAGGGGCCACATCAAACAAACTAGGTTTTGCATTGCTGTGCTTCTGCTCATAACCAAAAGCTATCTCAAGATATTTCCATTCCCCAACACAACCTTTAAGCTACTTAAATATAACGACAAAGGAGTCTTTTAGGGCATCTGTAGCAAGAGAATCATATTCTCCATTAACCACAAGCTATTTCCTGCATTTTCTCTTCAATAATTCATGAGAGGTATGGCTGATATTTCCCCAAGTTTCCTCAGTCTACCTAACTATAAACACACAGGGCTCCCAGATGCATATATTAGTGACTCACATGTACCAATGCTTTTGTTAAGCAGCTATACTGCAGCTAATACCCTCTAAGAGCCATACGTTTGCTAAGATGGCTAATGAGGCTAAAAATCCTTGACAGTAAGGAGTGGATGAATAGTCTTTTAGTGGTTTTATTGGCCTGTGCCACAAAATTCAAATGTGGGATACAGTTTAACAGATTCGGGACCTGTCAATAGTCGGATGTTTTTACTCTGTATTATACTGAATTGTATGTGTCGCATCCAATTTAAGTATTAACATAATGAATGTCAGTTTCGGTTAATTTTGCTTTCAATAGACCGACAACCATTAACTTTAATGACACGGTTCATTTTTAAAGAAAAAGAAACGCAAAATGACCTGAATACATGAGGCCTTTTCTTCTACGCTGGCACTCCTGTGACTTAGTGAGGTTTAGCACTGCACTTCAAACGCTATCTATTTAGAGGTAGTGAAATCTCAATGTTTTGTGATGTAAATGTATTGCTGTCTATTTTATTTTCTGTTGGCTTTGCTGGCAGCTAGCCGGTTAACCTGACTCCCACGTCCAAAAAATGGAATTACAACTTTTAAGTCCATCCCGTGTTGCCATGGTGCCCAGAAAGACTTTTTCCAATAGACTAACTTGGGAAAGAGACATCTTTAAATCAGTGGATACATTTTTTTGAGCTTTAAAACCCCTGCGAAATGACTTGCTTCGCTATCTGGACTTGATCCATCTGGTCTTATAACATTTGAAAAGTCTAGTAGAACCACAAGACTAAACTGTCTTATCCCCGTTCAAGGTAGCAGAGGGCTAAAGCGGAAGTAGCCAGCTTTGCCAGTGGAAGCCTCCAGTGCGTTTACTCTATGGGTCCAATGATGCGGAAACAGCGTCGATCACCTGGGAAATTTCATACACGGCAGTTGATCGTTTTTGGCTTCATATGCCACTGAGCAGCTTTCAGAGGAATAAACAGGGTCTTGCCTCCAATGCTGTATCAAGGTCTTTTAATACATCCATAGTGTTAACATGTGGAAACATATGGCCCACTGGCCTCCCTCTGGTCTCCGCTGTACGTTAGCCATGGTGATGCTGCCAACAGCGCTAACAGAGCTAACAGTGCTAATAGTTAACAATGCTAAAGGGGGTTTGCAGCTCAAAATAAAGACGCTTACTCATCAGGACGACTTGGGAGAACAGAGGGTGGGCACAATGTTTCCACAGCAACACTGTTGGGGCGGGACGACATTACAAGCGGTACTCGCCAAATGAGCAGTGCCCCTAGCATGCTCCCACCAGACTGGGTTGGTGCACAGTGCAACTACACAGTTGCAAAATTAACCCATAGACCAACATATGTGTTGGCTATTTACAGCCAAGTCTTCAGTCCCAGGAAATTAGACCACACAGACCAGGGTGAAATCAAAGCCCCTTACAAGCACATACCTTCAAATGTATTTCTGTTATTGTAAAACCATCTTCCCTATTGAATTATTAAGAATACTAAACATGTGTCATACAAAAAGCTTCGCCTAGAACTTCAGCTGAAGGCTCAGAAGCAAACAATCCTTCAAACTGCCAAATCAGAGAATAATACTTTCTCTAAAGAAAACATACGCTAATGACTCTGTTTTGACATCCCAAAGAACCATCAGGCAATTCTGAAACCCCACCCTATACTGCGAGGAAAATCTATGGCCAGGAGGAGAAGGCTTGACAGCTTTTTGATCCCACCCCAAAACAAAGTCGACAGCAAGTCAGCGTCCCGCAGCGGGACAAGTAAACAAACCACACATTGACATCACATGGATAAGTCGCAGAGAGAGTTAAAGAGTCATACGTCATGCAGCATAACATCCTTTGGATCTAAAGGAGCGGCTCTATTAGGAGCAACAAGTTGATAGAGAAAAGAGGGTGAGTTAACTTTTGGAGAGGAAAGTGAAGAAAAACAAGGGACTTACCCGACTTGCGCTTGGAGCCATAGTCCCTGAGGGAGAAACAACACAGGAGGGACATGGTTAGTGACAGCAGATGCCGCTCAGTCAACAACAAAGCATGTGGTCACCGCATATGGATTGTGACACTACTACACGGCAAAAACTGGCAACTGCACTAAGGAAGGAAAAAAAAAACCATGCATGCAATCGGCTTTAGACCACTAAGAAACGCATGTGTTTGAGGGAGAGGGAGAGACGGAGAGTAAAGGATGGAGAGGAGGGAGGAATGACTTTGGCCAGCTGCCCGTACTCCCCGCAACAGACACAAATTAGTCATGTGACTCCAAAGCGGCACCACCATCCTCTTCCTATACTCCTCTTCCTCCCTCCCTTCCTTGTCCTGTCAGAGAAGAAGGCGACCTCTCCCCACATTAAGAAGAAGGAGGATCAGTTGCTTAATGGATTCTAATGGGATTATGCCACAAGGCTAAGCTATAGATGGGGGGTGACACAGAGCAGTGTGTGAGGTTTGCTTTGCTGAGCGTGTCTGCTTCTGCCCTAGTCTGTAGTGACTTTCGGACTCTGGCGGCGTGGCAATTGAGTTAAAAAAGATAGAAAGCAGGAGAGATCAGGTGAAGACAGCCTGCGCTATTTATAAAAACGCAGACCTGACAATCTGTCCATCGTCACACCCAAGTCTCCCTCCCTCTCTGCCTTCCTCCTGCCCTCTTTCTCTAATGCTACTAAGAATCAATGTGTCCTTTCCCGAGGCCTAATCAAAACCCTCATCTAACCTCAAATTCAGCCACGTCATCCTGCCGCAGTACAGATGAAAATGAGACACAGGCAGCACAATAAAAGCAAAGCACGATGCTGTAGTGAAAAAGCTGAATCCCACTAGAACCTTCTCTCCCATACCCTCTGTCATTTAAAAATAACCACCATATAGGCAGCGATATCAACCCCCAGACAGCAACAAGGGATATAGAGACCAGAAGGTGAAGTGTTTTGTGGATGACTAATAACAACATGACTCTCATTTCAAGAGGAGCACCAGATTGCAGATAATGGCTGTCGGTACATCTCAGTATAACAGAGGGATGTGTGTGAGGCAAGTAGGTGTATGTACACATATTGATGTCGATGCTAAGTCAGTGAACATCTGCCCACCAACAGGCGATGTGTGTAATTGATCACAGGTGTTCCCATAAGATTCGGGATCACTACCCAGCTGCAGGAGCGTCGCTGCTTGGGACAGTTGACCTCGCTGGCCCTTGTGAAACAGCCCATTTCATTAATGAGGGACCTCTTATCTTGCCAGATATGATGCGGAGCAAATAGGCCCGGAAGTTTATATTGCAGTGCCAGGAGAGCAGATAGTGTTCAGGGCAGCGTAGCCAGCAGTCAAGGTAGTGCCCTCTCACTGCATGAGGTTAATGAAAACCTCCTCCTGGCTCTTGCTGCGACCACATTGAGGCTAATAAAGAGACATCCTGACACAAGTGCTCTACAAGAAGACAGCATAAGGGCAGGCAGCACACACGCATGAGCAGAAACCATGTCTCATTTCAGATACAACAGCTCTGGATTCTTGAGTGTCGCTGTGCTCGTCCTCGCTGTCTTTTTCTCTACCCGTCAATCCATTCCCCTGTGATCTGATGTGTCCGTCTCTTTGTGACCGGCCACAGCAGATGAATAAAGCCTTTATACCGACATCTCCACCATGATCGCTGCGTGCTAGCAACCAGAATATGCTTCATTGTCACCAAAGTGGGACGCAGAGGGAGCGGGACTTAACCCCTCGCCTCACCCCATCCATCTCAAGCCATGCTGGACACATGACCTCTAATACCAGGGGAATGGATAGTATTCAAGTCAATGGCCAAAAACTTTCAATGAGTTGTACTGCAGAGTGTCTGGATGCGTCTCAGTGGAAAGTATGTTGTGGACAGACCAAGCCTCAGAGTTGGCAGGGTGTTTGCCAGGATGTTTGCCCTTTTCACTCTGAGCTTGCCGCAGTGGCATTAAAGATGCTGATATCTTCTGTTGGGGCGCAAAGGAATGTTTTACATATCCAGGGAACGTGAAGTGCTGTGTTCACATTTCTATTTGCCAAAGACTCCTAAATTGCCCACTCTTCATCTTTTGCAGGCTCTACTAAGCTAAGGTCTAAAATTAGGTACTACCTTTGATTTCATTCTAGTAAAGGCTCATTTATGGTCAATGTTAGGTACGTATACAGACATGGACAGAGCCTTTTGTCAAACAAACACGTTTTTTTTGTTGGAAATTGAAGTTCTGGAACATAACACAGGAGATTTTTCAGCCATAGAAGCTCACCTTAACAGGAAACCTCCTATTACTTTACACTACTCCCAGTCATTCATTTCATTTCCCAACATAAAATACTAGTATATACTTGTTCTTGTCCACTTAACAGAGAAGCAGGGATTCAGGTCATCTGGGCAAGAGGCCAACAGTAACAGCCCCAACAACAACTTGTGCTATTTACCCCTTTACAAACCTGAATGCCTGTCTGGCATAAATACGTTACATTTGTGCGTTTCATACGTATTATATATCAATGTTTCTAAAGTGACATAATAAATGAGCTTACTTTGTTATGGTGGAGGGGACGGTGGAAACCACTTTTCAAGACCAACACACAACCATGCCATTTGTATTTTAGCTTTATTTCCACAGCTTTTTAGGCTCCGAACATGGTTATTTTATATCAACTCATCGACAGGGATAGTACCAAGACATCACTATGAATCCAGGCGGGATTGTCCTACCAAAGGTGGGTATTTTAAGCCAAAACATGATCTTTTCCTAACCATAACCAAATGCTTTTTGCACCTAAACTTAATCACATTAACCAAAGTGATGTTGAAATGTAAAGTTTTAACATATTAGCTACATAATAACGTGCAAATGTATCCATGGTTTGCAGAAACCTATATAATGCCACATTTTTTTTCTTGCAATTGGGTGGCTAATATAGGGATGGAAGACCAAACAGTCATGAAATAATTCAACATTATATTCATTTTTCACGCTGCTATTTATGTTGTTTTTTCAGCAGTACAGAAATGGTACACATCTGGTTTGAATAAAGAAAAAAGCTTGCTAATAGTTTATGTATACATGACCAAAGTACAAGTGACCCAATGTGTAAAAGGATTTCCTCTCCATCAGCCGAACTGCAAAGGTAGTTTTTATATGCATGCTGGATGCCTGCTGGGTTAATTGAACAAGCGAACGGTAAATGATCTACATGGAGTGACAATACAATAGGTGCAGGCGTGGGACCTGGAAATGGCTGGTTGTAACTTATCAAGGAGGTGAGGACAGGGGCCAATGAATGAGTTTTGTTTGGTGGAGAACAGCAGCAGCATGAAAAGTACTTTGCTATAGCAAACTCCCAGGGAGCCTGTTAAGCTATTCCTGCTGTGCATGGTTTGAAAGGCAAATACGACCTCGAAGCTCTATAAACAAGTCCCAATCAAGAGAAAGGCAGAGGCGTAAGCAGTTTCTGGTCCAACTGGAGATGTCTATACAAATCACTCAGCCTCCGAGTGAGTGTCTAAACTGAATCTGCCCCGTATTTAAATCTGTGAGGGTTAATTGTTGTAGATAAATGATCAGATGCAGTCCCAGGAGATAGAGCTGTTGAAACCCTTTGTTAATCCTGACACTGCTGATTGGATCGATAGCATGTGCTTTTGCTGTTGTTATGGAAAGCAGGTCAAAGTAAAGGGTAGCTTGTATCACGTGTAGCATTAAGCATTCACAAAGGGCTTTAGAACAACATGCCTGCATGACATCCAAGCATTATCCCACTGGAACAGCTCAGGAGGCAAACAATACTCAACACACAGCCACATTCGCCATGCTAACAACTAGCTAGCGGCTCATTAGCAGCAGCATTAACCTAGTTTTGAGCAAGAAGGGACATTAATTCTGCAACAAAGCAAAACAGAAGAAAGATGTTTAGCTTGTTAGCTAAGCAAGTAACATTTAACATCACATTAGGACTTGCCAGCAGGAGTGCAGCTGACTATTTTTGGCTTTATTTTCAGAGGTATGGGTTTGGAGGCATCTGCAAAGCATTAGGACACAAAGGAGGGGCAGGGGAGGGCAACATGTAGAGAGAGGGTGGGAGGATGAGGAGGGAGTGCAGAAACACAAGGTCCAGACTCCATCCAGTGACCTGAGTCCCTGAGGCTGAAATCAAACGCTTCCCTCGAGGGGCTGAGCAACCAGCTCCGGCTGCCAGCTCTCTTTCCTACGTCTCTTCGAGGTACGGGGAGGAGGAAGCGAGGGGTGAAAGGCGACGTGAAGAATACATACTGCGGTGGTGGAGAAAAGGGTGTTTTATGTGGCTAGGTGGAATCTCAAGGCCGTATTTTACAGCCTGTAGAGAAACGCTGCGCTGACTCAAGTGACAGTTTGTTTTCGCAAAGAAGCTGGATTTTACAATTTTAAGTGCACTTCCAGCTTGAAGAGCAGAGAGAATTTCACAGTCTTGAAGTGATTTGCTGCTGGTGAGGTGAGATATTTAACATGCCCACATTAGTACGATCCAAATGTGAGCCCAGAAGAATCTGCTGTGATGCGACTAACATTCACACACCTTTATTCCCGTTTTAGAGATTAAGTTTAAAAAAACAATTTATGGTGCAATTAAGATATTTCATATTTGATACAAGGGGTCCATATTTTTAGAGCATCCCCAGAGGTTTTTATAGTGACATTAGGAAAAGAGCAGCTGCGGAGGATCTCAGGGATTTAAGGTGATAGGGAATCTATTTGCATTAATAAAAGTGACTAGAAAGAAAAGCTAGTCAATTAAGACTGTTGAAAACTCCTTGTAGTCCCGTTAATAGCAGTCCACTTTCGATTGACGTCCATGTTAGTGTGTGTGTATAAATCTGTCAGACACAGTAAAGACAGGTATGTATATCCTGAACAAAAACATCAACAGATGGGCCTGTTGAAAACACACACACACACACACACATTTCGTCACACTTTTCATCACACACTGACATTTCGTCACAGTGTATTCTCTGACCACAGCTCCATGAAGCAGGAGCGCCTCCATGCACGTCTTATCAGTTCCGGTGCTTCAACCTCTAGACATTGACTGTCAAGCAAGAACAGATGTGGGAGAGTATGGTGAGGCGGACCATGTGGTGTACATTAGGGTCAGGGAGGTCAGCTCAGCGGTCAGCTCAGCGGTCAGCTGATTACGGTGATGTTAGTCAACTGTTTGCTCATGAATGGCAGTTCTTTTGCCTTTTGTCTTTCATGACATCACCTATTTCTCATCTGGTATCTACAGCACATGGGAGTGTATCTGAGCGAGGATTATGTTGGCGTTTAAGGGTGAATGAAAGAAAATCACCAGCTTTGATCAAATAATAGCTTCCATAGTTCAGGTTTATTCCAGAGACAGAGAAATAAATGCACGAACGTGCCATTAAGAGCCATTAACTTGCAGCCATATGCTAATACTTGTAAACACATTGATTAGCCTTTTATCTGCCAACACACTCATATGCGCTTAATGAGTCAATGCATTTCCTTCATGGACCAGTTTTTAAATTGATTTACAATTTTAAACCACTGAAAGTTTATATAAAGATTGTAGCTGGAGTTTGTTGATTTCCACAAACAAATCTAACCATAATAACACCAGACTTGCAAGGAACTGCAATGTTTGCACTGCAATGCAAAAATTTGTGTTTTGCAAATACCGTATGACTCAGTCCTTCTTGCATGCTAAAATACCATATGACTCAGTCCCTCTTGCATGCTAAAATTGCTTCGATCTGCTTGCAGAGGTGGGAAAACTTAATTTTGATTAGAATTTTGTTGCTCAAAGAAAACCCAAACAAGTCCAAAATACTGTATTTAATAGCAGCAAATTATGATAACAATATTTACACTTTCTCTTCCCGATCGCTCGGGCCAGTGGGGTTTGAATAGTCTTGAGTGCTTGGATCCCATTGCAGTTCCTTGCAAGTCTGGTGTTATTATGGTTAGATTTGTTTGTGGAAATCAACAAACTCCAGCTACAATCTTTATATAAACTTTCAGTGGTTTAAAATTGTAAATCAATTTAAAAACTGGTCCATGAAGGAAATGCATTGACTCATTAAGCGCATATGAGTGTGTTGGCAGATAAAAGGCTAATCAATGTGTTTACAAGTATTAGCATATGGCTGCAAGTTAATGGCTCTTAATGGCCCCCTGCTAGGCTAGCCTTCAAGACCAGTAAATAAACACTTCCCGAGATTATCGCCTCAGCCTCTTTCTTTCTCTCCCTTCCTCCCTCTCCCTCCTTTGCCTCGTCCCTGAACTACACACCCCATTTCATCTCTCAGCGTCACCAAATCCGGACTTCAGCCCTAACCCTCCCACCTACTAAGTCCCACAAGAGCCCCAAATTACCCTCAGCCGTCCCCTGTCTTCTAGCCCGTATGGCCGTGACAAGGCTAAAGCTCACTGTGGGCATTAGCACTCCAGATGGGGTTCAAGGAATCAATTAACCTCAACACTCTCCTGTACACACAGTGCGGACACACTTATTGTACACACAGAGACACGCGGATGTTGCAAATATACAAAAATATTGGCAGCTGAGGAATTTTTAACCAAATAAATACACACAGATTTCCTCTCGTTTTGAGGAGCGTCGAGGCCCTGATGTACCTGACACAGAAGTGTGCAGTTGATAGCTTTTTTACTTCATTAAATAGGTGCACGTGCAGTCGCTGCGAACTATCCATATCTACAATGGGACACATAGATTTTAGTCTGTGTGTGGACTGCAGTAAAAACAACATACACTATTGTGGAGGTGGGTGTGGTTAGTGTTTAGCTGCAGGGGAGAGGTGTGGAGGGGTGGCTCGTGAGAGCAGTACCAGGTGAGTTGATTGACACAGCTGCAGTAGTGTGCTGGCCCTCAGAGGACTGTGGCCCAGATAAAGGAGAAGGACAGGAGTTTGAATGGACTGGGAGACATGTGCTGGAGGAGCCGGGCAGCTATAGGCACATGTTAAGGACTGCTTTTGTCGTTGTGTGCTGGGCAGAGGTAGCAAGACGGCTACAACTACATAATGTAACAGTGCCACAAGGCAGTGATAAAATGTAAACCTTGCACAGAGGTAAAAAGATATTCTTCAAGAAGACACTTGGTTTATATGTTACTTTTGGATTACAATATTAATCTAATACAGATCACTCTTCCTCATTTTTGTATGCCAACTGCTAGTCTAGCTTAGCCAGACTTTTCGCCACAACACTGTATGTAGCCAGCTGCCTTCACGGACACTAAGCGTACAGAAGCAGATTGAGGGAGCCACTCTTCTCTGCCTCTGTGCAAACTCCGTCCAAACTCTGTTAAACGTTAAAACTATGTAGTGCTGAACAAATATAAACCAAGTCTCTGTTACTGTGTTGCCTATTTCTCGCCTATTTACTGACTACGTCTCCATGAAGCAGGAGCGCTTTCATGTACTTCTTATCAGTTCCAGAGCTTCAACCTCTAGACATTGATTGTCAACCAAACACAGATGTGAGAGAGCATGGTGAGGTAGGCCATGTGGTGTTCATTAGGGTCAGCCAGGTCAGCTCAGTGGTCAGCTGACTAGAGGTCTTAGTCAAGGGATTTTCTACTGTTTACTCATGAATGAGCATGTATACAACAAACATATTTCCTAACCTGGCTCTCGGGCTGTTGCTCAAACTACAGCGTGGTCCAGGGGTGTGTTTTAGTGCTTGTGGATTCAACCTTTATATGTAAGAGGAAGAACGTTATTTCTTCTTTCAAAAGGTAAATATTCTCTCTTTAAATATAAGCTTCCAGTCAATATCAGTAACTGAGCTGGACACAGTTGTGTCACAATACTCCCCCTCACTCAGTAACACAAACACAATACCACTCACTTATTCCTAATTAGGCCAAAAACACCCAACCTGTCTTCACCCCGTCACCAGGAAAAATCCCCCGCTCTTTGGGCAATCCCCTTAAAGAGCCCAAAAGCTGACCAATCACACGAGTTCATGACTTATCCCAGTAATAATCTGATAATCTTGCAGCATCTCTCTCCTCCAGGCACAAGCCAAGGTCGATCCCTATTGTTATTCATGGGGAGGGTTGTGAGGGGGCATGATGAATGATGATAACATCACCCGTGTCTCGCACTACGGTAGCCTATGGGGGCAGTGGCCAATATTTTCATCATGGCTGAAATGCGGTATGCGCATATTAATAGAGAAATTTGTCACTGTTATGGTCTGCAGAGGACAGATAATGCCATTTAGGCTGATAGTTATATGATTGCTATACCACAGCCCAGACAGATAAAACAAATCACGACCCACGTCCCATGCAAATTGACTCGATAAAAATGCAAGATGCTGGAGAAAAAAAACGCTAACTAAGAGAGGAAGAAAATCATGTCTCACAAAAAGGGAGAGGGGAGTCTAGCTTTGGAGAGAAATTCCATCCAGTGGAAATAGATCTCACACAGGAAGAGCGGGGCGCCAAAATGGACATAAATAGAGAGAGAAAGACAGAAAAAGACTCAGAGAAATGCTTGAGAAGCTGGTCAGACAGTGGATACATTTATAGAGGAGGGGAAACCCTGGGGAGGTTTGTGAGTGGACAACAGATTAGACCAGAGGCTGAACTGGATACAGCAGCTGAGGGGTGCAGAGAACTCTATTTACAGCTGTTTGTATTGTGAAGTGCGCCACCATGTGGAGAGTTACCAGAGAGTAGAAACAGAGATAATGTAGCTTACTTTTCGTCATTAGTCTGATGCAAATGCAGTGCATCGCATTTTCAAGTTCATCCTTTAACAACACATCACACTGGTCACCTGGGCACAGCTTGGTCTCGGTCCAAAGGATGCAGCGGAGTATTGCAGCCTCATTAAGAGCACCCTGAGGCGTGATGGGAGTAAGACAGGGCATGTCTATGTTAAGGACAGGCAGGCGTGCTGGATGAGTCAGGTTAGCCATGAATATAACAGTGAGTATTTGGTTTGAGGTGTGGAGCCAAGCAGAGTTCCTGAGGTGTGTTTACCCCCACCACCTGGATACAGGGACACAGGGGTTATAGCCCTGACATTAGCTATAATGGCGGCAGTAGCTCAGTCCGTGGGTACTTGGCTTGGAAGCCAAAGGGTCGCTGGTTCACGTCCTCCATGCACAAAGTACAGAGTGTGGACTTGCAGCTGGAGAGGTGCAAGCTCACCTTCTGTGCACTGCCAAGGTGCCCTTAAGTAAGGCACCAAACCCATGGAGCAGTGAAGGAGTCTCCCCTCTGATTCTAGACTACAATCGGAAGGATGAAGCAGATCATTTCTGACGCAGCAGTCTGTCTCTCCATACAGTAAAACATAAGTGTTTTTCAATTCTGTTTCAACCTCTTCTCATATCATGACCCTAGCCATCTCACATATCCCTTTGACACCAACATGGAACCGGTTCTGTTCCAATACCCGCACCTAATTTTGAACGACCAAATATAAATTGGTTCAGAACCACAAAAGTTGGTTCTCTCCTGGAACCAAAAACTGCAAGTTTTCCTTGACCTGAATTGTGAGCCATGACAGCATCAGTGGTTGTGTCATATTCCACAGGCTGGAAAGAGAGGACGGATAAGTCAAAGAAGAAATTACTGGGAAAAAAGCTTGAGCAGTGGTCTTAGTAACAACTGGTTCATCCTTGGTTTTTGGGTAAAAACAAATATCTCTAATAACAACTAAAGTTTGCAGATAGTCAGTGTAATCAGCTCCGATTCGCTACTACTGTTGTTTCTTGTGTGTACTATGCAACACCCTCCATTGATGACAGATACTCTGACATTGGTACAGAAGTGACATGACATTACATTGCAACATTTACTTTTGGTTTCACACAGGACAAGTACTGGGGTCTCCTGAGTGAAAGTCTGGTTTTGTTTGACCCATCCACCTCCCGTCCCTCTCACCCTACTCTGACTTTTCACTCTTCATACTACGTCAGTCATCATGTATTGCTGCAGATGGGGTTGCACTGGAGTTAGCTGGAAGCTTGTGTGTCTCATAAACACAGTTAAGGGTGCTTTTGGCGTTGATGTCACACACGGAGAGGCTTGGAAAGTGAACCTTAAAGTGTTCTTAACTTGCAAATATGTTAAGGGAAGGGCTTAAATAGACATTTTATTTAGATCATTTCAGAGAGAGAGAGATATGGAGAAATAAACTACACAGTATTTTCAAAGAAAGACGCTAAGACTAGGAAAAAAATCGGAAAAATAAACATAGCAGAACATTCTTCTTAAACTTTACCCCAACAATCATGTCTTCACCCCTCAGATTCACTCACGTCTCCTTGCGGGGGCCTGAACCCACAGGTTGGGAACCACTGAACCAGAGGGTTTAACACTAAAAAGAAGAACTGGGTGGTTCCCATGTGTATGAAAGCGCCTAAAAATGTCTCCAACTGTGTAAATGTGTGCACACAATGTACGTGTTTTGACACATAAAAATGTCATGAAGCTGTTATGATGAAGTCCGTCCTTTGATATCAGCCTTTTGTACTGCAGGAGAGAAATATCCATGTTTTTGTAGTTTTCGCTTCTGCAGGACATCAGAAAGCAAACAAAAAGACCAGAGATCCTGCTGAAGGGTCCACTCAAAATACATTAAACATCAAGGGCGCTCGGCTTCAAAAAGCAGCAACTGATTGCACAAGAGTGACATCAGATTGGAGTCTCACTTCCCACTGAGCTGCAGTGCTGTGCTCCGCAGACAGGGGTCGGTATCCCTCAAACGCAGGCTGAGGGGAGAGGAAACTGTGTCTGGTAGTGGGATGTGCTCGAGGTCTGTGTGCTCTCTGTGAGCTTTGATTGATGGGATAGTTCCCTGTGCTGCACTGCGAGGCACGTGGCTCCTTTTTCTAATCAGATCATAGTCAGAAAATCCAATCTTACAAGGTAGAGCAGGAGAGGAGCTGGCTATTGTCAAGGCATGAGTCATTTAATGAGATTTCATAGAGACAGTATACGAAATAAGACGTCTCGGTTTGATTCGGTCATAAAAAATGGCACTAAGGCTACTTCACCTTCTCCACTTTATCCTAATTTTCAATATATTGCATCAGCTGCCTTGTATATAGTCTTGCGCCTTGTGCTCCCCTGTTTCTGACCTCCTCATCTCTCTAAGGATCCTCCCCATCAGCCTCATCTCCTTCCTCCTTTTCCAGGAAGTGATGAAGTGGACACATTTCATCACCATGGTAGCTACAGCTGTCCCAGCCTGCTCTATTCATCACACTCATGTACAGTCCGGCCCTCCCAAAGCTATTACTGTAGCAAGCCTGAACCCCACCTTGACAACACCCTGTGAGTAAGTGTGTGAGGAAGCTCAAGTGAGTCAGACACCGCATCGGGTGGGTGGATCGGTGGGTGAACGAGTGCATCCATGTAAGATGATGGCGAGGGAGAAAATAGAGCAGAGACTGTAGAACACAGACGGGAGGTGCACTGAAATAACCTGATAACAACAAAGCGGCTGCACACAACAAGCACGACCAAATTAGTCCCAGAATAAACACTCAACTTTTGTCTTGCCGCCGTGTCTCCTGAACGCGAGCATTTTGAGATATAATTGCCTGAAGCGTACAACCGCTCCGTTTCAGACGGATCGATAAATGCTCACACATGAGAGCACATACATGTACACATAAAACCTCCCACAGGCCACGCTCGGCTGACCACTCCTCACCACTCTGACACACTTAAAGCGTTTAACCCAGTCCACGCCGGCGCTGTGCGCCGCTCGTGCTGTGACGTGCGGTCTCCAGTGAGTGCTATTGATCCTTATAGTGAAGGGAATGGAGCAGCTTATCCATTAAGGCTGAGTGAGTCTGTCGCCTGTCTCCTGCTCGCGGCAGACGGAGTGGAACGGACAGATGACTGGGAGGAGGAAGACAGAGGTGGGAGACTGGGAGGGGAGGAGAGATGCTTCATAAGTCCTGGACAGTGGAGAGGATCAGCACAAGATGGAAAGAGATGGGAAATCAGTGAGGAAAGAGAAAAGAGAAAAACTGCAGCAGGAGAGGAAGTCAGTTTATTTCTAAAGCACCTAAGTGCAGAACATCAAGTGCTTCCCAATAAAACTAAGGCAACAGACTTAAGAGGAGTCAACATAAAAAAGAAATACAAAAAGTAATCTCCAACAGCCTTTGTTGTCTACAGTCCGAAGACCTTACAGAGTTCACAAGTTCAACAGCCACAACCTCAAAAGCAGTCTCCTTTAGTGTTAAAGGGCCGTCCACACAAGGAACAATAACTATACGATGTGAGCAATAACACTGATGAACGATAATGTTCTCTAAACAGTGGCGCCAATCACGTGCTGTGCACTCCCGCTGTGTCTGCAGCTTAGCAATAACAAAACACCTACCACTGATTCCAGTTTCCTTTCTACTTGATAGCATCTTTATGAAGTCTTTGTTTTATTTAACAGGGGTGCGTTGTTTTTTTTAACCTCAAAGATGATTCTCTTCACCATGTCACACTGCCGTATAAATTTAGATGGATTTTGATTTGCTGTCAGTGTTTGTCGTTCATCAAATCCCTCTTAAAGTGATCCAAACAATATGGACTCCACTGTTGTTGTCCTTGTAGTTGTGGTGTGGGCTGTGACATGCACTGGAGTTAGAATTATCGTTCTTGGTGTGAACGGCCCTTTAAATGACAAAACAGACATTCTTCTTTCTGCTCCAGCCAGCCTTGTTTCAACAGTAATGGATACTCTCGGTTCTCTATCCTCTGATGAATCTTCCCTGTGAAATCAAGGTGTCACTGTGGACCAGGCATTGACTCTTGATCGAGTGTTAAGTGTTTGATTCGTTCCTGTTTTTTACAGCTGACAAATGTCTCAAAATTAATTACATCTCAAGCTGTGATTATTATTCAAGCTTAAGTCCCATCTTGACTTCTGTCCTTCCCTTGTACTTCACCTGTCTTAGTAAAACATCCCCGAATCGCTTATGACATCCAAAAAGCTGCTGTAAAGCTTTTGACCAGCTCATCAAACAGGTGTGGCTCTGCATGGTCAGGTACCAGCTTACATTAGAGATCTGGTCTCTAAATCCCTTTCCACACAGACATCACGCTGTAGGGCCGCTACGAAGTCCCTTCTTCATGCTGCCATTACTTCTTTCACTCAGAACCAAGCAACGGCGGGCGGCATCATGCCACTCTGCTGTGTGATCACACGACAGCATGCCGGCATTGCGGAAGCAAATGAGGCATGACAGGTGTGACATGTAACATAACAGTGCCAGCCTCTTGTGTGACATTTAACATATGAGCTGGCATTAACATGGCAATTTACTGTTCCTGTTATATGGTGGATGACCTTGTCCTCTGCTCGGATGGTAAAGAGTAGCGGATCTCACTGTTCTCCCAGTTTGTGGACTTTTTCTGCTGCTGTTCTTTGTCTTTGAGTTAGGTGTTAACTGCCATCAGCTACTTTTTAAATCTCCCAGCAGCGGGTTGCGCACATCCTGCCAGCTGTCCCTTTTATACAGACATTGCTTCGGTGCTCTTCCTACCTCCGATGCTGGCTTAAAGGCGACAAAACTCTGTCCCCCATTCCATGATCGTACCTTTTCTACAGAACAGCAAGGCGACATAACGGCGTGAAATTCCCACCTTGAAGAGGCAGTGTAAAAGGGGCTTAAGATTCCTCTGATCAGGGTTTGAAGGTTGTTCCTCGCTCTTGACTTAAGCTGTAGGATCTTCTAGGATCCACTTTTTTAGAGTTCAGGACATTATGTAAAACAGACAATTTTAGGAGTACAACTGAATATCATCTGCAGCAGTCACAGGAGATACTTTTAAATTTGCTTATCTGCCAAAGGGGAAGCATGTATGAGGTGAACAACACAAGACCCAGGACAGAACACTGAGGTACACCACAATACATGTACCAGCAGTAACCCACCCACTGTTGATTAGGATACTGTTGTCTACAGTGTCAGAAGCTGCACTGAGATCCACCAGTACCTAAGCAATATTTTACTGCATCACCATCCATCAAGATATCATCTGAGACTGAGAAGAGCTGTTCTTGTTGAGTACAAGTGACGAAAGTAACCACGTATTTATTGGTAGCCAAGCAGCTTACTACCCTCCTACTGAGCTTAACCGCCTTACACACGGAAGAATAAAGGTTTCGGTTGGATTCTGGATTCAGATCTGCTAAAACGTCTTGTAACCAAGATCCCAATCAACACTCAGTATTGATCAATATTAACTCTTAATCGGGACATTCTTAAAATGCACAATGTTCTGCATAAAGTCCTGCACCTCAAAACATAGAGAGTAAACAGAGGAGATGTATGGTGAGACATCAGCACCAGATTTGGATATAATAGATGAGCTAACAATACACACACTCAAACACACACCCACAACCCATGATGGATTAATATTATTCTTCGGCATCCTCAGGGTTTCAAATCACGTTTCTTCCTCCACAACACTCGGGCCACATGTGTACTTGCACATAAATATTAAAAAACACACACACACACACTACAAACACACAAACACCACTTTAAATTAACGGCCAATCTCATTCCTGAACACACTCCCCCATGATTTATTTTAATTTAGCAGATGCATTATGGGTAGGGAATAGAAGCAACCCATCAAATTTAGCCCTGACACAAGTCAAGTCCTCTGGACCATGACGTCTTACTAACCATTAACTGAGCAGTCTTTTCCTTTTTTTTAAGGAGAAAGCGGGCAGTTCACCCCCCCTGTGTATTTTCTTCTTTTAGTGAGACAGAGCAAGAGCCTGCAGGGATACGGAGAAGCCAGAACAGGTGCTGGCTCCATTTGATCTGGAGCTGACTGGAGTACAGCACTTCCTCAGGCAGAGGTTACCAGCAGCAACTGAGAGAGTCCCATCAGAGAGGTAGGAGGAGAACCAAAGATACCATCCACTGCCTAGAGTCTGTTGATTAGGATACTGTGGGTCTACACTGCCAAAAGCTGCACTGAGATTCAACAGAACCAAACCAGAGCTTTCTCCTTCATCACAAAACATCAAGATATCATTTAAAGGGACAGTTACTGTTTGTAAATACGCTTGCTGGCAAAAATGAAAGCGAAAGCCTACCCCACATTCACTCTCATGTTGGAACAAGCTTTGTCTGCTTGGCGTTTCTTCCTGCTATGTGTTTTTCGGTGCTGTGTCTGCGATTTTTGCAGCTTCCACTTGGATTTACTTATGGTCTGGCAAGTGGTTGCTACCTTTGAGGCCCAATCTCACCTGCATGCTGTGCCCAGGAACATCCCAAACACAGCAAAATAAAATAAAAAGTAGAGGCAGAGGGCAGAGTATCTGTGGATAAATGCACTGCCTCATATTTCTAGTGGGTCATATGGAAGCCCTGAGAGACAGGGTGAAAAAATTATTTCACAAACAGTGTAAGCCAAAACCCAAGTTTATCTCATATTTCTCAAATGTACAAGATCAACTCCTAGGCCTAATTAGGCTGTTCTGAGAGTGAGAAAGCTGCGTTTGGACTGTGGGAAGAAGCTGGAGTACCTGCAGAAAACCCATGCTGACACGGGGAGAACATGGAAACATATTATATTATTATTAACATATTATATATTAAAATCATAATCTTTTTTTAAAAAAAAAGCTTGAACAGAGAATATTTAAAAACGTTAATTTACTAACACATTGGTCAAATGTATTAAATAACTATTACATTGACACCCTTTCATCCTCATCATCTACTAATTAAAAAAAATCTACTATGAAAACAGAGTGTCCCAGTTTTTAATTTATAGAAATTGTGCATGTGTTCATTTGTAGCCAAGGGGTTAATTGGTAGCCTATTAATAAGCACGCTGGGGCATATAAAAGATTCTGATTCACTGCCAAGCAGCATTAAGATGACATATCTAACCTTGCTGGAAGACGTTGCAGTCCATGCCTTCAGCAGAGAGCGCATCAGAGACTGATGTGTTTGAACATGGCTGAAGAGAGTGACGAACGGTTTACCAGCTGTTTCTGACTGCCTTCACATTCATACACGCTCACTGACACTGGACACTGGAGTGTCAGGGCCTTAATATGTGAGTACAAACAACCCAACTACTTTCGCCACTAAACACTTCAAGGCAAACTTATTTCTGTATAGAGAAATGAGGGCGTGGCAGTATGCTGATTGCAGAGAGCGGGCACGTGCCTGTCAATTTAGAAATATTCACCAAGACTCACCAACATATGCGAGGTGGTAAGAACAAAATCAGCCAGTGCCTTCATGCACTTATTTTATGTGCACAGTAAGAATGTTCCTTCCCACATAGTAAATGAGGCCTATTGTTTTTTAGGAAAATCCTGCATAGTAAGAACAGTCACCAAGAGTCTATTCATTTCTTCTGGAGTTGAAAAATCCTGGAAACAGACAGTCTAAGAGATTAAAAAAATAATAACTTAACCACAACTGGGCTTCTTTCATTTATTGGCAGTTTTCCCCAACTTTTTTTTTCTGCTTTCAGGAGCTGTGGCTCAAAGTGAATGCGAGTTTGATGTCATTCAACTGCTGCCTAATTAGCACTCGCTGGCAATTTATGTTGACTCGTCAAAACGATGCGTCATTATGCAGCATGAGAGGAGAAGCAGGAAAGGAGATGAATATCTGTATCTGTCATGCCTCTGTTCAGCGTCAGCTTGTGAATGTCTGACTGTCACCATTTCTGTTTCTCTTGATGTGTTCGAGTCAATTCATTTTTTATACAGCCCAATCACAAATCACATGTCAGTGCTACATTAAATATGTTATTTTTATAACTGATACACCTTCTGTTTGGGCACAGCTCTGTTAGCTGTCTCATGTTGCTGTGAAAAACTCATATCAATGTGTTAATTGCCAGAGCTGTTATTATTTTTGCAGTCAATCTACTGTAACTTGACTTTGTAGCAGTATTCCTAATTGAAGTGGTGTTCAGATCCTTAACCTAAAAAAGTGGCAGTACCATGATGTTCCTAAGAACATTGGTGTTATCAGAAAATTGCATTTAAGTACCACAAGTAAAATTCTCATCAGACAAAATGGACAAAAAAAACAACACGAAGGTCCTAGATCCTAGTTAACAGTTAATGTTTGGAGTTTGTACAGAAAATCTTCTCGTTTGATAAGTTCTTCTCCTCAGAGACACACATGACATCTTGTTGCAGTCCAATCATAGGGGAAGTAACAGTTACAGTTTAGTTCCTCAAATTAAAGTGCTGCTTTAATCAAGCACTGATTGTTGGCTGGAGTGGGTTTGGACCTCTGGTAACACACTTAAAAGGATTTCCTCCTATTTATCTAATCACAAGTTCTTTGTATCTTGTGCTGACAAAGTATCTGATTGTGCTCCTTTGATGTGTGGAGTTCCTCAAGGGTCACTCCTTGGTCCTCTATTTTTTCATTCTACATGTTTTCTTTAGGGCTCGTTATTGGTTGGTTTGGCCGTGTCTCTTTATCCATAGTGAACTTCTAGTTGCAGCAGATGACAAATAAATGTCTAAAAGATTGTCTGTATGTCACTGTGTGTGTGTGTGTGTGTGTGTGTGTGTGTGTGTGTGTGTGTGTGTGTGTGTGTGTGTGTGTGTGTGTGTGTGTGTCACAGATCCATTAGCGCTCGTCGATAGTTTATAATCACCCTTTTTGCATCAAGTCCAAAGGCGTGAAAAGTTGTCGCAGTCTCTTGGTCATGCAACTCTTTTGTGACTAGGTAGCCACTGAGTGTGCCGCGCTTTGCAGTTCAATAAGGAGGACTGGCCAAGAAGGTTCGCCTATAAAGAGATTTTTACAACTCTTCATTGAGAGACCACAGGGATAGTCAAATGGCCTTGGAAATTATTGGAAACAGCCCACCACAGTGGGGGGAGAAGACGCTTTTTGCGGCAAGGTGTGGAAAAACATAAGAGATGGCTGTAAAAACTAAAAAAAAAAAGGGCCCGAGGTAACAATAACAGTACACAAATGCAATGTTTGGCTGTACGTTGGCGTTTACTACTGTTGCCAGGCAGCCTATTTCTCTGGTAACATTCTTCTAGTAACACTCATCGACTTCCTGCTTATCCCAAGAATACTTTGTTTGTACACCATCTGGCATTTCAGAGCACATTGCAACAAATAACGTGTTGAGCTTAAACTCTACTCTGCATGCTCATAGCTTACACACCGTCTATGAAGGCCTGTGCCATTCTGTCTTGTGGAATTATTAGCAAAGCTTAACAGACTGTGTGTGGTGAGGCCAGCATGACCACACAAGTATAGCTTCATCTTTCACAACTCCAGCAACAACATTAGCGCCATTTCTTAATGAGCCAAAAAGGCACACTGGCAACCAGGCATATACAGGACACAGAGAAGAGTGGGAGAAGAAAATAAAGAATAATAGATTGAAGGAGATGAAGGACATAAGTCAAATGAGAGACAGAAGAAGAGACAGACAGACAGTAAGAGATGAGAACGCAGGCAAGATGGAAAGCTGTATGGACAGAGAGGAAGCGAAAGCTGTTGATCAAAGAATGATCGCGTTGGCGTTTGTAACCTTGAGCCGTCGCGTCAATTAAACGTATCTGAATTTATGAGGCCGAGTTAGATACAAAGAAGTAGAGAAGGGAGGACGATAGGGAGATATAACCTATTACACTGTGCTGAAAAACACTGGCAGGCAGAGGTCACCAAATCCTGCCTGTTTCACTCCTCTCGTCTCATCCAAGAGACAAAGGTGAGGACAAAACTCTAAAATACAGACTGACAGCAGAGGGGGGAAGCGCTGAGAAAAGTAATTAAAATACAAAAAAAGCCATAGCCCGGGTCTAACAAGAGTACTCGGTTGCAGCGCCTCGGGTGCAGCTGTCTCGGTGCATACAAGAGCACATTACAAATGAATAGTGCGATACTGGCATTTGAGGTTTGGAGAGGAGAGTGTGTTCTCTAATTAAAAACTACCCAAAGGGGCTATCTCCTGCTATGAAACAAGTCATTCTCCTCCTCCCACTCTCACATCCATCAAATCCTCTCTCTCCATCCCCCTCACCCCCCCAACTGCCTGGCCTTGTAGGAGGTTTTAACGAACTCGGAGAGAAAGAGCTGATTTGGGAATAGACTAGAAAGTGGGAACAGACAGAGAGCTAATGAGCTTAGCCACTATACAATCATGCAGTATATTTGAGGCGATGTGTGACACAATAACATGCACAAGATGTTGAAACTCATAACATGATGCACAGGTGTTCAGGCATGTGTGCTAAGCCTGTTAGCATCTGAGCTATTGAAGCTAGCATAATCAATCAACAAAGTCATTATTTCAACAGCATGTTTACATGTCGTGCCTGTAATTAGTGTGAGCAAGTTTACATATTGTATGTGTGAGTGTGAATCTGTGTGTGCATTCATATGTGTCTGTATAGACTGATGCAGGTTATGGGCAAAAGTAAACAAGCCATCGTTACTGTAGTAACACCTCCAGCGCCGCTGCCAGAGGAAAATGTTGGCTTTGTACATTTCTTCAAACCACTATTACTTTACAATTGAACATATCACACTTATCATATCAATGTTTCTAAAGTGACGTCATTATGAGGTGACTTTGTCATTGGCCGGTGGAGGTGATGGTGGACAGTGTGCCGACTTGGCAAGATGTCTGCCAAGCTGCAGATCACAGTTAAATTGTGTTTCAATCAAGTATTTCGGTACAGTTCAGTTCAGAACGCTTTTTTTCTGTTTCCACTGTGAAAAGTTGTGGATGGTACCAATGGCACCGCTCCGTAATGTCCGCATTTTGGTCCCCCCCCTCTGTTGGGGTACCTAGCACACAGATCTGGTACTAAAAGGTGGAGCTGTGAACACTGCAGTCTGTTGATTGGTCAGTAGAGGGCGGTCACTCTGCTCAGGGCTGAGTTGTGGCTGGTTTTACTTACATTAGTAAACTGTAACTACAAAACGAAAGGATGTTTTGCTGCCTCTCGCAGCAGCTGTAGTTTGAGAATTAAACAACTTAAAGGTACTTGTAACTTGTCGTCACCTCATGACTTTAATTTCAATATGACAACTGTGACCATTCAAGTAGTTTTTATTGTCTCTCTTGGATGACATACACTTTAAGTAGTGAGTGGATTTCAATTTCAATTGGATTATGTGAACTGCATATCTTCTGATCCTCACTCTGAGAAAAAAAAGTGTCCCCGAGGGTCATCCCTGTGGGCTAGGGCAACGCTAAACCCCGGCACTTGCCTGAGAGGGACTCAATGCACAAGCCCACTATTTCTAAATAGAGACTCTCGCTGCAGCCTGTTCTATTTTGTTCTGAAAATGTTGGTATGGAATCTCAATCTGTGGACGATAAACAAGGTGCAGATTTCCATCTGTGTTATCGGTGATGAGGAAATACAGTGAGTGCTTGACGGAGCAGTGAGTGACAACAACCCCGCCCATATTTAAGAGTACTGTTTGCGATGGAAACGCTAAACGGACATAGGGTCTAGGTGCCATGTCTGAAGGGTTACTTTTGGTTCTAAAGGTGCCATACCGAAAGTGTTTGGTCGAAACAGGGATTTAGAGACCAACAGACAATATCAACTGTTACTTTTAAGCACCTCGTTCGTTTTCCACCAGGTATTGTGCCACAAAAGAAGGTTGTTCTTTACCAAGACCTCGCTTACGGGAATACTGCCTTCAAAACCAAGTATTTTAAGCCTAAACATGATCTTTCTCTAAAATACCCAAGTAGTTTTTGTACCTAAACCTAACCACACATCAACCATGGTATTGTTAAAACATTTAAAATGTGTAATGTAAAAATGTAACATATCTGGGGTTTGCAGAAACATACAGTGCCACCAGTGTAAAGTATTCAAATTCTTAGCTGATTTTGTACAGCTTTTGCTAAAAACACATCCAGGAGATCTTGTACTACCTGCTACATACTCAAATATAGGCATCAAAATTCCACTAAAGTGTGGACTTGCACTTGTATAGCGCCCGTCTGGTCTTCTCACCACTCATAGTGCTTTTTACGCTACAAGTCACACTCACCCATTCACACACTGGTGGCTGAGGCTACCGTGCAGGGTGCCACCTGCTACACAGCTTTAACACGCTCACACACCGAAGGAACAGCCATCAGGAGCAATATGGGGTCCAGTATCTTGCCAAGGGATACTTCAGCTTGCAGACTGGAGGAGCCAGGGATCCAAACACTGATCTTCCGATTGGTTTATGACCCACTCTACCTCCGGAGCCACAGCCACCCCATATAGTTAAAATGTAAAAAAAAACTCATCTGCAAATCACCTAAATGAACTCATGGTGCTGCGTGATTTTAAGCTGCTCTTCCTCGATACAACACAGCAATACAATGCAAACAATAAACTTCACCCACAGGCCTCTGCTCCACGCTTTCATTGTCATTTTCATAATTAAACCTAACCTATCCACATATTTCCTGGTCACAAAAATTCAGGACTATTTCTCTTTTGCTATTTCAAGTTCGAGAGGTTTATTATATGATCTGTGTTTCATATGACTAGGATGCAATAAATAATGGATTACATGTTTATCTATTTATGGTCACAAGCACATCACAAGCAGAGAACATCAAAGAGCCTGTTTCTACTTGGTATTAACACGCGTTTTGGTGTGTAATGATTTATGTGTCAAGCTAGAGAGCTTGAGACATAAATCTGATGATGGGTTAGTCTGCACACACACACAGTATGCGTTTAGGTGTGTGACATTACAGTGTGTGACACTTACTCCACAGGGGGGTTGACGTCCTCAGCTTTTGTCTCAAAGAAGCGCAGCACCTCCTCGCTCTGAGAGATCTGAGGGGGGAGTCGCACCAGCGCCTACAGACAGAGACAGAGAGACAACGGGAGGTTAAAGAGACAGCAGCCTACAGGTGATTGATATGTCACGTTCTTGTTCTCAGTTATTTAAGTATTCAAATAGTCAAGTATTTAAAGCTGCTTTTTTATATTAATGTATCAAATAATGTGTGTGTGTGTGTGTGTGTGTGTGTGTGTGTGTGTGTGTGTGTGTGTGTGTGTGTGTGTGTGTGTGTGTGTGTGTGTGTGTGTGTGTGTGTTGCAAGCAACAGAGAATTATCAGCCAACTCTGCAGTTCTCTTTTAACTTTACGGAGCCTTTAAGCCTCTTTAAACTAACTGTTTTAATTGAATTTGTTTAACTCTCAACAGCCTCATTCCGGGATGCAGCAGCTGTTTTCAGAGGAAAACGCTCGGATAAACCCACTGTACACGAGCTGCCCAGCACCCACAGGAAGGCAGAGTTAATAATATGTTGGTGAAGAAAGCAGCTGAGGACAAAGAGACATTTTTGTCAGAAGCTGGTGGAGTCAAACGCAGAGCTGACAGGGGAGCAAATACTTAATTTACAGTCATCAGGTTGCCAGAAACATGGCTCCTACTTAATGCTAATCAATCAATCAATCAATTTTATTTATAAAGCCCAATATCACAAATACAATTTGCCTCACAGGGCTTTACAGCATACGACATCCCTCTGTCCTTTAGACCCTCACAGCGGATAAGGAAAAACTCCCCAAAAAAAACCCTTACCGGGGAAAAAATACTGCTCATGTCTGTTGAATAGCCAGTTGTTTGCATGCACAACAACTGTATAAGGTGATAAAATGTTTGTGATGTACTACTGCAGCTTTAAAGATGTTTAATCTCTTTAAATCACTGGGTTTTCTGGAAAAATTGTATTAGGATGTATGTATGATATACTGCAATATAATTAAAGGGACAGTTCATCCCAGAATTAAATAATCATATATTTTCTCTTGACTGTAGTGCTGTTTATCAGTCTAGATCGTTTTGGTGTGAGGTGCAGAGTGTTGGAGATATCAACGGTGGAGATGTCTGCCATTTCTCCAGTGTAATGGAACTAGCTGGCGCTCAGCTTGTGGTGCTCAAAGTGCCAAAAAATACATTTGAGAAACTCAGCAGCAATGTCTCTTTACAGAAATCATAATTCAGGTACTCAGGAAAAAAATCCACAGACTTGTTGTGAGCAGTTTCATGTGGGAAGTATTTTGCTGTTGAGTAAGGACAGGTACTATTACCCGTTTCTCGTTCATATCGAAATAATTCCTCTTAAGAAAATAAGTTAATTCAAAAAATAATAAATTCAGGCCAGGATTACTGAACATTTTACGTATAAATAAATGTTATTTCTAGAGCAGCAACCATCATTTTTACAACAGCAAAGTCATTATATATCAATAATATTTCTCACATCACAATACTTTAGTTAGTTAAGTTTAGACTACTTTTTATCAGTCACTTTTAGTCAGTCCTCCTGCTCTCTGCTCTGCTCCCTCTCTGCTTATGTGATTCACTGTGTGCAGGTAACATTAGCGCTGGTAGAGAGAGGAGGGGCTGTTTGTGTCAGCCAGCAGCTTCATTTAAAATAATTTTCCCAGTTTAAAGGTTAAGTGGTAAACTAAGCTAAACAGTTTGACTACATACAGACAGCTGTCATTTTAGCTTTTTAGTAAAAATTTGCTGGTGGCCGAACTAGCGAGCTGTCCTTGTGTACAATATAATGTTAGTGACGGTGGATGAGAGACTGTGGACGGAGCAGAATGAAATATTGCTGTTTACATGTTTATGCTTGCTGAACACAGGAAGTGATAACGTATTGGCTTTTTACTTGCACGGTTAACTGCACTTACAGTCACAAGTGTAGCTGCTGTCAACTTGAGTTGCGGCCTCTCTGCTGTTCTCTGACCTTACTCCATGCCAAAACAGTCTAGATTGATAAACAGCACTGCAGGTCATTTTGGGATTAACTGTCCCTTTAAGGGGACGACACGGTGAGTGGTTAGCATTGTCGCCTTAGAGCAAGAGGGTTCCTGGTTCAAATCTGGGGTGGGGGGTTTGAACCAGGGTGGGGGAGCCCCTCTGTGCAGGTTACACATCCACCAAAAGATTATGAACCATCCTTCCTCCACTCTGTTCATTGACAAAGCCACACTGCAGTCAAAGACGGGATCATATGTCTGACCTAACATCTATATTTAATGATCTGACCAGCTCCAACCAAAGGAGTCGCTCATGAACAGTATCAGGGTGCTGGACCGTGGAGATATGCAGCGACACATGTACGGCATGGGATTTTCATTGGAATCGGCGCAGACTGAGCTACCTTCATATTTCATTCATCAGATCCTATATTATTGAAAGAGCCTTGCGGTTGTGATTGAAGAGTCCGTATCTCGCTGTGCACCCACAGCTGGCTGGACTCAGCATCCTGCAATCTCCAGAGAGCAGATCCTCTGAGAACACTGGGTAATTACTCTTCCTCTCTGTTGTTTGCCTCATAAACAGGATGTAGGAAGTAAACAGTGCGGCACACTCCAGCACCGGGCAAAAAAAAACACCAAAAAACAGGCCCGCTATAGCAACTGTAAACATTAGAGCCGCTCCAGGTTATTTGGGTAATGAGGAAGCCTTTGCCTGTGCTGAGCTAAGGATCAGGTTCATTTCAGATGTGTGTAATTGCTTTTGGATCCCAAACTTCTTTTGGTCCCAATTACTAAGCTGATACTGTGGCTAACCTTTCCTAATGCAGGCCAATGATACTGCTCCCTAATTGTGTGTACAGAGACAATCACAAGAGCCCAAATCTGATTTTATGCACCCTCTCCCTTCTGTTAATGTGGCTTTGTGCCAAGGGGAAGGAAGGAAGGAAGTGGGGAGGGCAAGACAAAGGATAAAAAAAAACTAATAAGAGAGAGAACAGGAAGTGATAAGGCGACTCTCCCTTGAACTAGAGAATGACGAAAGGCCGTCGCTTTCAAGGTTTCTTTTTTCCTTCGGGAAGGGGACGCTAATTTGAAGTAGAACTTTCTCTCCTGAGTTTATCAAATGAGGGGATAAGGTCGTTAGCGAGTGTGACTTTGAAATAATGGAAGAGCTCAGAGTCTGTCTCATGCGGTGCAGTGACTGAGAAGTTTGATGCACAACTAGGTCGCTCCGCTTCCCTGACTGTGGCACACATGAAAATAAACAACCCTTCAAACTGTGGTAGGAAAAGATCATAACATTTCCAAACCAAGACGAGTCCTTCACAGCCTCAGAAAACTCAAGCGTCAGGGCGCATTACAGACTCTTCAGATTCCTCAGAATAGCTCAGACGCTCTTCACTGCGAGGGAACTTTTCCATGACCACAATTAAGTCTCATGTACCATGTTCAAAGCATGTGAACGGACGGTGTTAGTCGTGACCTTTGACCCCTCTCACAGGCTGGGGGACATTCCCCAGAGTCAGATGTGGAACTTAAGGATGTTTACAGTAAGGCCTCTTTACCCTGCAGTAGTCGTCGATGAAACGCAGGCGCTTCATGGCCACGTCTCGCACATGACTCCTCCGGAACAGGATTTTGCCTGGAGGGGAGGACAAGAAGAAAGGGAAGATATCAAAATGCATGAGGAGGTGACGCAAAACAGAGAGAAAGTGCAATGACAGATGCAAAGAAAGAGGATATAATAAACAGAGAATAGAAATCCTCCTCAAAAACACAACAGATTTAGCTCTGGCTGCTTCATGAAATACCCTCGCCGAGCAGCAGATGTCACTAATGTACACTGGTGATTCTTTATGGCTCAAGCAATCTCAGTCCCACACTCGAGGCCCCAGCTGTCCCCCCTATGGATTCCATGACCTCTGCCTGTGACATGGCTTTCAATATAACAAATAGGATTTAGTCATGCATTTTAAGCGCTCCTCTCATCCCACCCAGGGGGGAACGTTAAAGTATCCCAACCCCCCACAATCAAAGCACTGCATTCTGTTTGAGAAGTGTACAATGATGAGTGTTTCTTGCATAATAAGCTCATTTGGCTGGACTATTTAAGGAGCTGTACTTATGCAATATGGTAAATAATAGTTTTTTAATCACCGTCAAGGCTTTCTGCCTTAAATTAGCAGATGAAACCGGATTATTTCAAGCACATATGCTATCAGTGCATTAGCATAGCTGGTCCTCACATTGTATGTCAAGAACGAAAATGAGACGAGGTATTATTTTACTGGTCGTGACCAATGGTGGAAATAAACTCAGTACATTCACTCAAGGACTGTACTTAATCTCTTCCACTTTGCAGGGACGCCGTCGTCCTTGACCAGCATTACTCTTTCAGGGGCTGGAGTGGTCTTATAAAGCTAGAGTAAAACCAGAAGACCTAAGGAATCCATCGGTACCAATAATGCCATGCTATCTTGTTGGGAAGGGAGTTAAGTAACGTCCAAAGTTAGGCTATTGAGTTCAGACATGCTCACTTTGCGAAAGTCTCTTGCAGTTTGGGGCAAATCCATGCAGTACAATTGTGTTATTTTTGCCTTTTGTATTTGAATATTTCTGCATACTGGGGTCCCTGAACAGTTTTGGAATTGCATAAATTGTGTATGACTGGAAAGCTAAGACTCTTGTGGATCCAATGAGCCCAACTTTCTTCATGTTTGATAATGCTGAAACCTATACTATCCATTTCAATGTAGAGAGACCATGTTTTGAAACTTGACCTCATCAACCATCGACTTGACCTCTGCAATAATGACAGCCTCATGAAAGCATTAGCTAAAGCATTCAGAGGATGGATGGGTTTCAAGGGTATGTTGGCAATAAGGGTTTTTTTAAAGCAGTTTTCAGTACAGAGGTGCTCAACATCCAATTGCTAGTAATGTAAGTCTTTCGGAAATCTCCAAATGTTGAAAGTCTTTGATACCAGATCACACGTTTTTCTGTGGTGTTCTTCAAGGTGTTGGTGTCTTACTGTGGTATTTTTTTGATCACTTCTAGAGTAATCAAAAATGCTTAAATTTAGCATCATTAGCAAGACCTTAAGAGAGGTATTCAAAAATGGCCATCATATACTTCCTTCACAATCTTCTAAGCCCTTGTACGCTCTAAACCAGTGGTTCCCAACTGGTCCAGATTTCTCCTTACTCATTAGTGCGTCGTACTTGCTTTCGGCCATGTCATCGAGCTAGTTTGCTGTCTCTGTCAAGTAGATATCTGTTAGTCACTCACTCTACAGCAGGAAATGGCACTTCAAAATAAAAAACCTGTGCTGAAATTTCTCTGTACTTCAAAATAAAGTGCGTTTTTTTTCAAACTGCACATGTTGGAGAGTCACTTAGGGTCCATTCAGAATGGACATGCGACCCACTAGTTGGGAACCACTGCCCTAAACTTTCCAAGTTTGAATAGGTGCCGAACCAACCACAGTCCTTACTACATATTTATGACTTGAAAACTGAGCTGCATCTCAAATTAATCTTCAGGTTCCCTGCTTTCAGATAATGTGCATCACTTCTATGCGGCATATACTGTTGAGCTGCTATGTCCCCATAAATATCCCTGGTCCACCCTTAAAAAAAAAAAAAAAAGGTCTATAGTGGGGAGGGATGGAGCTGAGGAGCTGAAGAGGTACTTTACTTCAGTATTTCCATTTTCTGTGACTTTATATTTCTACTCTGCTACAACTCAGAGGCAAATATTGGACTTTTTACCTTCTGTATTCAACGTATAATCAACAAATACATTAATGGTGTACTTTGATTCTAATACTTGAACTTGAATGTGTGACTTTTACTCACTGCAGAGTATTTCTACACTGTGATACTTTTATGTAAGTAAAGTCGAGTGTCATACAGCGAGGGCAGAGGAGTGTATCCTCAAACAAACACACGCAGTTAATAACGTTTGCATCTGGCGCCACTCACTTCATAGACAAGAGGTAGGTGGACGTTTGGTTGGTTTCCAAATTGGTTTTGTGTGTGAGTGTGTGTCAGCAATAGGGAGAAAGACACAGGAAAGGAGGAGCAGGACGGCTCAAGGGGAGATAGAGAGCATTTACAGTAGATGCTGGGACCATGTGATGGCCACGGTGCTTAAACAGAGCATTTACTAAAATAAACTGTACTAAACAGACAAGAGTGTGTTACTCCCAAATTAATCTATGTATAAGTCTGCTTCACAAACATACAGGTGCGCACACACACACACACAAGACACGATGTGATTAGCAGAATCCCTGTCAGCCCTCCTGCCCCAGACACTGAACTGCTGCAAACACCATCATCAATCACTGCCACGCTGTAGGTCGCCATGAGCCTGAATGTCACGACTTACAGCAGCAGAGACACACATCCGTGGCATGACACAAATCCACACACGGACACACACGGACACACACACACACATACTGTATCTGTGTAATCAAAGGATCATAACCTCAGTTAGAAACATTCAAATTGATCCATAAATGTCCTAAAAACAGAATAATCTCACGGACAAACAGGCATGCAAACACAGCTGAGATCTGAAAGTCACAGAGTGTCTCGTCAGCATTACCACGGTAACACACATGCACACATGCACACACACATGCAGCACAGGCAGGCATCAGTAACCAGCTCATATTGGCGCCCCGCGAGTGCCAGCCATACATTATTAATATGGGAGCCTGTTCAGATAACCGGCGCTCTGGAGCAGGCTATTACCTGGGAGAAATGGGATGATCCTCTTCTTTGGGTCTTTCTGCCCTCCCTCAATTGGGAACTTGTCAAGTATCTGCATCTGTGGAAGAAGGAGGAGAAAGAGACATTTTAGTCACACAGCTTCAACAGTTTGGTAAATGTGCTTTCTTTTCTGAGAGCGAGATAAGAAGATCAATCTCGCGTGTCGTGTGTTGAGTATAGAGCTGGAGCCAGGAGCCAATTAGCATAAACACAGCTAGCCTTTCCAAAGTTTAGAAATATGCCAACCGGCACTTAATATGGTGTTTAGTTTGTTTAATCCACACACAAAGAAAAATGTAAAACAACAATAAGTAGTTATACAAGGGGTTATGTCCTGTAAGTATTTCTCTGCAAGCGTTGGCTACAAGCAACAACTTCCATGCAGGTCCCTGGCAATCATCGAAGACATGGACAGGAGTGCTGTTCAATGCTCTAATGTGAGTCTCTCCAAAAATCCAAATAAGCATTGAACTATAGCAACATAGTAATAGAAAACAAGACATTGTGGTTTAATAAGCAGTAAATGTATAGTTTGGAGGTATTTTCTGACCATCAACAGCTGGCTTAGCCACTGTGACTGCACACAGCACTTCCTGTGCTACCTTTATGAAAGCTTACCAGGGGCTAGCTAGGCAGCTAAGAACACACAACACATAGGTTAAAGAAAGAGGCCGGGCATAGCCACTTCCCTTTATAAGACTCTCCTGATGCATGATGTTTGATGTCACAAATTCCTCATGACTAATGGAGAAAACACGGTGGCAGACGTTGCAGTTGGACTACACATTCTCACTCACCCAACCTACGCTCCAGTAATCATTTTTTCCATTCCCCTCTATAGTTCTGTAATCTCTTCTCTATGGGCCATTTCTTAAATTTTGCGATTCATCATCTATGGAGCATCTTCAGAATTTATACTTACACAAGTTTGAGACTTCTCGGATTTCTGGCTTAAAAAGACAGAAGCTCATGTTCACTGCTATTGGTGAAACTTTCCAAGGAACTGGAGATACTCTGTTTCCATGTTCACTTTAACATTGCATCCACTCTTAACAGATTTGATTTTCCTAACCAATCACTAGCGACCAAAGTATCGGCATAAATCTGACATGCTGTTGGAAGAAGACGTGTTTGATGAGAACAGCCTCATTAGCAGCGTCTATCTTGTTTATAATGCTCGCCATTGTTGTTATTACTCCTCTTTGGTTCTGGTTCTTCCTGACAACACTTGACACCAGTGTCAGTCCCATCTTACTGGAACATTTTTTATTTCAACTGAGAAACCGCTGTTTCCTGTCACAACGCCAGACGAATCAGTCACATTGATTGAGTGGGCGGATTCCACAAGTCTCAACCCAGACAAAATACACTCAGTATTCCTTTAACTTGATGTTTAAGTCATTTCAGGTGGTTTATTATACGGCAACAAAGTCTCCCGTGGAGAAACGAGAGATTCTTTACTCTTTTTTTTTGACTAGTAAACATCAAGTAATATCTTTCCCCTTTAAAGTGGGTGTGCAGCATTTTGGCATGGCACCCTTCCCGTGCACTTTATCCCCACATGAGCATATCACACATATTCTAAAAATCAAAGCCTGTCAACGCGTCTTTGGTCCCAAGGGCGCGGAGCAGCGGTGGCTCGGTGAGCTGTGGGGCTCACGGGAGTCAAACGAGCTCCGATTTATTCATAAAGCACAGCGACAGGAACACGGTGAGAGGAGAAGTGCTGACACTGGAGCTGGAGGTGCAGGCGGAAAGAAAGGGAACAAGAGGATGGAGGGAAGGAGGGAAACAGAGAGGAGGTGGAGACAAAGCTGGGAAAAGGGAAAAGAGAAGAGGGAGGCAGAGAGAGAGAGAGAGATGCGGCGGAGGTCAGGGGGTGTGGATGAGTGTGTCAGCCCTATTGTGTTTACCCAGTTTCACCCTTCAAATAAATCATTCAAGAGAGGGATTAGAGAGAAAGTAAAAGCAAAGCAGAGGAGAGATGCAGAGGGCTTGCAAACGTACTGTACAGCAATGCAGCAAAGTGTTTGCTACAGTCATGCGTAGGGGGGGTGGAAGTCCAGAAAGGAATATAATTAAAGAGAAGAGAAGAGAAGAGAAGAGAAGAGAAGAGACATCACTGTGTCTGTATCTGATGGCAAAGGGCTGTAAAAGACTCTGGGGAGCAAACAACCAGGTCGGATTTGAAGACAGCTAGTATCCACACACTCACACACACACCTAAATCCCCTGTGCCCCCTTCCCAGGTCGAGTTCCCTCTGTCCATCTGTCAATCTGTATGAACCTCTCTATTGAACTTCTGTCTTCTCCTTTACCTGCTTCCACTTGGGGGAAGAGTTAAAGGACACCAGGAGAGACAGAGTCAATGCTACACTGGTCATGATCCAGATTCATGATCCAGTCCTAACCACCCAAGTCCTATGCTGTGTCTCAATTCGGATACTTCAGATAGGACACTGACATGTAGTACAATGCCTACGCCAGTGGCTCCCAACTGGTGGGTCCCAGTCCAAAATTTTGTGAATAACACACTTTATTTTGAAGTACAGTGAATTTCTGGAACAGAGCTTGTATTTTGATTTTCCGTTTCCTGTTGACAACATGGCCAAACCCAAGTATGATGCTGAATATTAAACTGTGTGGACCTTGAGCTAATGACTAAAGAGGAATATGGACCCCGTGGCTGGACCAGTTGGGAGCCACTGGTCTACACTATATACTGAATTGTGTAGTACCTAAATTTCGAGAGGGTGTTTTTGTCTCAAATCAAACGACTGTTGTGCTCTTACTGGAAATCACAATCACAACATTGGATGAGTGGGTCAGCTCTATTTCTGAATGGCAAATTGCAACCGGACGCAGCATTACCGCCAAGATTTGACCATGATTGTCGCCTGCCAAAATATTTGCTGGCTTTTGTGCTTGTTCTCTAGAGAAACCACCTCCGTCACAGCTTCCTCAGGCACTATTTACACAAGTTTGGGTAGGGGTGGGAATCGAAAACCCGTTACAGTTGCCAACCGGTCACAGTTGACCGGGAATCAGAATCATGTGCCTTCAAGCCTATCAATTCCTTTTATCTATTACGGCAAGTTGTTCTCACAGTTGTAAAATAATGACTCAAACTCACATGTCTGTGCTGCTGGAAACTTGCAACAGAGAGGAAAACACGGACCGAAGAATTGCTTAATTTCAAGAAGACAAATGACAACAGTGCTGCTATAATGTCTGCAAAATGATAGTTTCAAGTAAGGGTGAAAACACCAGTAATATGCTGAAAGAAACATCTTGGATTTAAATTCCAGGAATGCCATGTATTTGGCACTGAATATCCTCTGTTATGATAACATCAGTGCCACACCGGCAATTTAACAGTGAAGCTTTTGCACACCTGAGTTACATGCATGCTATTTTTCTAGTCTCTTTCTACACTGTGTTCAGACTCAGTTGTGTTGATGCTGAAAATCTATGAAGGCATACTTTTTTCCACACAGAAAATTGCTTCGGAATCAACAAGGGACTCAATAGAGCATTGGACCAATAAGAATGGTCAATTGGTATCAATACCATTATTAAATCCCATTCCAACGTTTGGTGGTCAAAGTGCACTGCATTTTGCCATACTGTGAAGTGTGAACACACTTACACACAAAAATAGCAAGTGTAACTATGAAAGAATGCAAATTGAGACACAGCACTAGTCTACATGGGAACGATTTCCCTTAAGCTGCCAGGTTCCTGCATCCATACCATAACTTCCACTGCTGCGACAGCACAAAACTTGCAGCGGGCCCAGCTGTTTGGACCCCCCTGCCCATGCTGCCCGGGACAAAAAAAAAAAAAAAAAAACCTGCTGAATTCACAAACCACTCTGAAAGACACAGAGGGACGGATGGATGACGGACCAGCAGCCAAACATTTAGCAGAGAAGCAAAGAAGCAGGTGCTGAATTTGCAGCACAGATTTAAAATGTGACAGCACCCTTTTTCCCCCACTTTCTTAACAAAAGTGAATGATGAGGTGGGGGAAAAGTGAAAGCCCACGAGTGTGTAGTTGTGTAAGTATATATTGTATTTATGTGTGTGTGTTCGTGTGTGTGCAGGTGTACTGGAAAGGACAGAGGCACCTCCAAGGCTTGACATGTCAGCTCTCGACCCATCTTAAATCAGCTGACTTTTCATAAGTGTTCTTTTTGAGTTCAACATGCTAAGCAAGTGCACCCTCCCATCCCCCCATCCTCATTCTCGGACTACTACCAGCTCGAACTGACCCACTTGGATCAAGGTCAACTCATTATTCAAAACGGTCTCCAGTTGGTTCAAGCTCACCCTAAAATACACGCTTTCCTGACACTGCTGACAGATTCCTGGCAAGAGGAAGTGGCTCCCATCTCGCCAGGAATTGTGAGATCACACAGAGAGAAAAATGGTGAGAACAGGTGGGACGGTGGGAATCGGGTGACAGAGCCTGTGACGTGACTGCTCTTTTACATGGATGTAGACGTGCTGCAGTACTGCAAGGAAAATGCTCAGCACCTCATAACAAACACAGTCTTTAGTCCAGGTAGTAATATTCCATCCTCACAATGTCTACAGAGAAAGAAAAGAAATGAAATAAATAATAATAATAAAAAAAAAACACTCATGCCAAACCATTGCTCCACTTCCCAGACTTCACTTCACTGTCTCCTTGGTAACCAGCACAGAGAGAGTGTGAAGAAGAGTTGTGAACGGACGTGATTGGATGATGCTGCGCAGCTCTGGACCACTGGTGTAAATGTTGGGAGTCAGGTAAAAAAAAAAAAGGCAAGAGGATAAGGTTCTTTTATCTCTTGTCGGAGTGAGTAAAGATTATCATGACGTAATGTTTACTCTGCTGTCCAATTCATGCTTTAGCTTTTCTGGAAAGCTCTTACACATTACACCTTCGAGGAGATCAGGATTTTGTTGTTGTGTTCTTTGCTTTAACACTTAATTCAAGCTGATTCGAATGCCAGACTACATAAGATAAGAGCATCAGCTTAAACACAAGAAAATGCAATATCAGAAGGGTCAAACAATAGTTAATAAAAGGAAGATGCATTATCTCATCAGTTAGTGTTTGGATTCTTAGTATTCATTAACCTGGCCTCACTCAGTGGTTTGGGGTCTTTATGGATTCAGACATTTTGGACCTGATACAAAGGGGCTCATAAAAAAATCTACGCAACCGGACACCCGTGAATTTATCTCTTTAAAAAGGAGCCTGATCAAAAAGAGACCTGAAGACTCGATAATGCAAAAGAAATGTTGGCATTTGTATATATCGTAAGCATCATATCAATGTTTATAAAGTGACGTAGCATATAAGCTGACGTAGACAGCTTCAGACTACTATTTGATTCCGACAAACAACATAAACATAATTTTTTGTTGAGTCATAGCTGCGTTTCCAGCTGCTGTTTAGACACCAAACTTGGGTGTTTTTCAGGGACCCATTGCTGTATTGTCACAGAGGATAAAGCCATGAAAAGTGGTTGATTATTACAGACACAGCGCTGCATTTTCAGCCAGGATAGTGTCACGATTAGCGGTTGTTTTCTTACGTAGACATCATTGTGTTTACAGTGGAGACCGTGCGGACACAAGTGGGGATTTTAAGCCAAAACATGATCTTTTCTAAACCATGACGAAGTGGTTTTTGTGCCTAAACATAATCACACATTTTCGCAAGTATCTAAACCTTTGAACCCTGGGTTAATTGGAGCGATTTCTCTCACCCATTGATCCTGGGTTTCTGTTTATTCTGTTATCTTGACGACTTTATTTTGGAGTCTTTTGTTTGTGTCCCTTGTTTCATGTTATTCATTCATGTGTAATCTGTTTCCTGTTTTATTTTGTAGACTCTCTCCTCATGCACCGTGTCTTATTTTACTTCCTGTCTTCGTGTGTTTTCCTGCCTGTTTTCTGTCACACCTGTCTCATTAGTCCTTCCCTGTTCCCAGAGTCTTCCCTTCACACCTGTTCTGTATTAGACGTGTTTGCTCCACCCTGGTGTTCCCCTCCACACCCTTGTTGTTAGCCAATCCTCATCTTCCTCCTTTTGCCCGTGTCCACCTACTCCAGCTGTGTCTCGTTCTTGTGATTAGTTTTCTGTGTATATATACCTGTGTGTTTGCCTTTGTTCTTTGTCAGTTTGTTCGTGTTGATCCTGTGTTCATCATTCATTTGGCTACGTTAAAGCTTGCTTTTTGTTAGAGACTCAGACTGTTGGTCTGCATTTAGGTCCTATCAAATCTGTATCTGTGGTTTGCAGAAATGCACAAAGCCAACATTTCTGCTGGTGACTGGGTTGGATAATCACAGCTCATGTTCAGGTATTGATCATATTGACAAAAACCTGAGACTGATAAATAGCTTGCTTTGTCCAACAAACAGTTCAAAATCCAAAGGTCTTCGGCTTACACTGATAAAGGACCGAACAAAAGGGGTATGAGCTGGTTTCAGAAAATGTTTACCACTGTTATACTTGACAGCTGAGCTATTTCCGAACAAACCGAGCCACCAGGACGGTTTAAAAATTCAAAATTTCACACAAGAGCTTCTCAACTATTTAAAACAACTTCAAATTCAAGAACAAATTGCATTGTGCAGTTGAAACATGTAGAGCCAGAGCAACTAACATCAGGACCGACGCTGGCCTGAGCTCAGAACGAGACCTACAGCAGCTCCTTCTTCATATCATGTACATGTGCTAAGAATAGAGCCTCCATATAAGGAACTGTGAGAGTCAGTGGGCATAAACTTGGGGGATGCCATACTGTTATTGTGCAGTAGACTGATGTCTCACTTCCTGTTGGTGGTCATGTGACTGTGAGGGTTTACCCCAGGCTTTGCAGCAGTGGAACAGAAAGAAATGGAAATAAATACACCCACACACAAACTCTTGATCAACTCATGACCGGCATGACATGGCGGCCATGTGATCTTCACGCCATTCCCATGGCAACGTGGTGATAGCAAGCAAGGCCACAGACTCAGCGTGCTTGTTGTCACTGGTCTCAGGGCAGGACATGACAAGGTCACTGCGCTTCATGCACTAGTCTGGAAACAAGCATACAGTTAATGATAAAGCCGACATGTATCCTGTCTCCAGGATGTAAACCTGACGTTTGTTTTACCCTGTGTCTCCCTGACCCCTTTTTTCTTCACACACACGCTCAGGAAGGAAGATTTTTCGAGTAGGTCTTTGACTCAAGAGGATCATCCAACATTTATTTTCTATATGTTTCCGCTCCTCAAATCCTAAAACCATACGGATAGAAACTAATGGAGCACATGCATCAAGCCTCAACATGCATTAGCACCCAGCAGTATTCAGTTTCAGAGAGACAGATGTCTGAGATGGGCTCGAGGGGGGGAAGGCGTTCCTTTCCAGCCACAATCACACACAGTTGTGCCTCTAAATATAAACTGGCACCAGATCTGGACAAATCACGGCCCATGGTTGGCACAGTATTTGGATGCAACATGATATCCTGCATGCTTCTACGCTGTGATTGCATGTGAAGGAGTGACGCATGGGGTTGGATTTGTCCAAAAAAATCTGAGCTCTGTTTCTGGTGTTGTGCCCCGTGTGGCATTTCAGGCTCCCCTCAGTTTCAATAAGACAACAGGTGCAGGGATGTGGTAGCTTGTGTCTGTCCACAGTCGCTCATTTGTCACTCCCCCAATCTCGGGCTGCAGAGCCTGCTGTTGCCTTTGGAACAAAGATCTGGGAATGGGTTTCAACTGGGAAACACCCTTAATGGAATGGCATCCTATTTTCTCTGGGGGTCCAACCGGAATCCTAGTTTGTCTAAAAACATGGTGGCATCTGTGGCTATGAGTGATATGAACCAGATGGTTTTGTATCAATGATGTAGTGATGGGGGATGGGGTTATTTCAGTACTGTTAAGACTTGAAGTGCAACAAACAATCTTTTGGTATTATAGTTATCTTTTTTCACTTAATTGAGGAAGTCTATAAAATGTGCATAAAGTTAAATAAAAAGGTAAACTCTACCAAAAACATATAATTTAATTTAAAGAACCTTCACGGGCAACCTATTTGTCACTGTTCGCACATAGGAATTATTAGTGTGTGACACATCAAAAAGCCCTGATTGGCAGCCAGTGTGAGGGATGGTTATATTTAAAAGGAGAAAGCTGTAATTGGGACAATGAATGGCTTTATTGTATAGAGCACATTACAACAAAGCACCAGCGAAGACGACCTACCACCAAAAGAAAAGATAAGAGTGATAACACATGTTATAGAAGCTATTATGCACAGATATAAATACAGGTGTGCCTTGAGATTTTGGCTAGCCCTTTGGTGTGCCTGGTGTAGAAAACAATGCTGCAGACGGACACTGCTGCCCCGCAGACTGTCATTGGCTGGGACCAGTGAAGAAGCGAGGCAAAGCTCTGCTCCTGCAGCTGCTGTCAGGTGCAGAGTTCCCCACCTTCCACCAACTTCCACTCCAACTTCAAGCCGGATCTGGGTATGTGCGCTGTTGTCTGATACAGAGGTTAACCGGTTAAAAAAATCCTTGTAGTCATGTAAAATCGTAGTCCACTTCCCTGTTTTGGTACTATTGGTCTTCACACATGATGTGTTCTGTACCAGAGTACACATGAACCCTTCTCTAGACCACCTTTTCAAGTGAACTCGGGCAGAGATCAGCATATTGTGCCCGGGTACTTTACACCGTGTTCACACCAATCAAATGATTTGGACTTTGGAATAACGTGCAGTTGGATCCATGCCTGGTCCCTGATGTGAAAGCCTCGCAAATTGCTTGTCTTGTCAAACAATCCAAAACTCAATAACATTCAATCTGCAATGAAATGAATTTGTAGAAACCAACAAACACTAAATCATTTGTCAAAACTGTGGTCATTTTTTTTTCTGTTGACAGACTAATTGATCAATTAACTAATCCTTTCCACACTGTTTGCAGCGGCCAATTTTGTGTTGAGCTTCCAACTTTGGGTCAAGTATAAAAAATAGCTGTGGAAGGTGCTGATGAATGATTTCAGTGAAACTGCGTAATTAAATTTCATCCAAGCACTCACAGTGAAACAAATTAAAGACCGAGCCAGTTTGCTAATTGTGTCAATTGTGTTAACACTAAACTTTGCCTGCTGGAGGAGAACCTTGGCAGGGAAATGCAGAGTTTTCAAACCACTGGAACGATCTATACGTCTCTCTCAGTCTCCTGAGTTCAGCAGAAGCGGTGGTGTTGAAGTTCGGACAACTGCATGCTTTACTCACATACACGTACACACACACACACATGGTCATTAAAAATACATTAATCAAAGAGATAAAACAGCATAAGCTGTGAGGAATCCTTGAAGACAGAATAGGTCCAGTGGGCAAACAAGGGTAGTAGAGAATGAAAAACGAGCAAGCTTTTGATATTCACCTCGCATACTGTAATTTACAGGCATTAGGGCACACATGGCTATTCATATTCTCATAATAAACTGCATTTTTGAAGGGATGAGAAAAAGAAACCACGATTCAATTTAAACAAAGAAGAAACAACACTTTTATCCCACAAGCTTTGCCCTTCATTCATGCCCAAAGTTTTTAACCTGCCTTCACATTTAATAGAAGCTCTGGCTAAATGTTCCAGTGGCATTTTCAGGCCATTTACTACCTCGACCGCTTGGCTGGGTTCTGCCCGAGCAACCGAACAACAGTTTCACTTTCCAGAGCAGCCGCAACCTCAATCTGAGGAAAGGAACAGTGTCGGCTTACACACACACTCCCTCACTTTGGGTTAAGTAAGTAGGCCAGCCAACTTACAGTTCACTACAGGCAAAGGCAGGGAGGAAGGGCTCTCACCTGTGCCAGGGTTCAGTGCTAACAGAGTAGCGTAGGACCTAATTTAGCCATGCTGACGGTCTCAAGAGTTTCCATACTGACAGCCAGGACAAGCCTTGGGCAGTGTGGCCAAACCACAGTCTCTCCCAGAAGGGGTGAATCAGATGGCAATGCCCTCCCTGTGTGTATGTGTGCGAGTAGGTGCTCAGTGCACTCCATGGCCGACACTCACAAGGGCGTGGAGGGGAAAGAGAAGTGAGGTTTGGAATATTACCACGAGTGGGTTGGGAGAAGTAAAGAAAGCATGAAATAGAAGGACCAAAAAGACTGGAAACTAAATGATGAAAAATGTGAATTCAACTTTTCCCTGTCTTGTCATGCTATCAAATGACAAAGAGACTAGTGCAAAGTTGGAAATGTTTTATTGATTCAAAAAGACACTCTGCAGCTTGCTTTCATTGACAGATAGCTAATAGCTAGGTTTGCAGTTTGAAAGATTGGGACTACCTGCACACCTAAACCGGCTGCTTTTGAGCAACACTGTCCTGCTAAAATAGTGATTTTTGGATGCATTTCACATTTCAGCTCTTGTCATATTTCATAGTGACAATTTTGGTTGCTGTTACTGACCCTTTGCTAAGCCCCGCCCCTTTTTGATGGTCCAACAATCTGTCAGAGTAAGCATGGAGCCCACACTGTAACTAACTGCACTCCCTATTTTTGGAAAAATGAAACAGTGATTCCAGAGAGAAGCAGACAGAGGGGTCTACAGTGTGTGTTTGAAGGATATATCCAGGATGTCAAACTGACTCAGCAGCAACAACAGGTTAAAAGACAAAGATAGTTAGAAGCTAAAGCCGAACTATAGGCTACAGATCACAGTGTAAAAGTGAACCACCACATCAATGCTGATCGCCACACAAGACAATGAATATAAAGGGAAACTTCGCTGATATTGAACCAGCTGTGAGGCATCACAGTGTGTGCAGATGAGTGTGTTTGGCTTTGTTTGAGTGTGTTTACCGTGCGTGGACAGATAGCTAGAGAGAACGACAGTGTAAGAGAGATGTGATGTGTGATGACAGCATGAAGCAACTAACTTGCTAGTTTCTGGCTACAGACTGCACTGTAAAATCTGATGAGTTGATCTTACTTTTAAAAAATCTGAAAAAAAAAACAACTGCCTTCAAATAGTTAAGAAAATATAACTATTATATAGATAAAAATAAACATAATAGTTGCTGACTTTATTTGATAGATGTAAGGGTAGGCTATGGGATGCAATTTAGACATTATGAGGTTCGGACTACTGCTGGGAGGAAATTTTAGTAACTTGACCTCATTGAATTTTACCCGTCCTCCAGAGGCTAAGTTTCTCAGTTTGATGGTGCTGCGATGTGTTGAAGGGTTTTAATTTGAAGGTCTTTTATTTCCTTTACAGCTCATTCTGTGACTACAGTATATAATTGAATCTGACTGAGATGGAGAGGCCCCAGTGGAAGGAAATTGGATCATCAGGTAATAGAAAGACTGCTAGGGTAATCAGGAGACCTGTAATGCATCACACATACACCCACGCACACACTCACACACACACTAACAAGTAAAATACATGCATGTAAAAGAGCCTAAGATAGAGAACAGAAACCTCTGTAGCCCGTAGCTCCAGTAAGCTAATGCACTTGACCCGAGAATGTGCAGGTCGTGACGGATTAGCCAAGAAACACTCACTCAGAACGGACCGGGTGGGTGGGTGGGGGGTGGGAGGGAGACAGAGAAGGGCTTCTGAGGAGAGACAGAGACGGATGGAGGAGAGGAGAGAGATATGCGAGCAGTAGGGGGAGAGGTAGGGGGAGAAATTGTGGGAATAACGTATGAATGGCAGCGGGTAAGACGTGACTGGCCGTGTGTGTTGAGGGAGGCAAAGACAAATAGGGAGAAGACTGATGTAGACAGCAGAACGAGAGATAGACACCTGGGTTTCACTTTGAATTCCAGTGGCAACTCTCACCTTTTATCTCTGCATGTCTCTATCTCAGTTTCGTCTCTGTCTTTCTGAACTTGACTGGGTGGCACTGAGCCTGCCTCCCTCATGTCCCGTCCTGCCTGCTGTTTACCCAATCACTGTTCATTAACCTGCAGACTGAGAGGCGAGGCAGGGCACGGACTGGACTGGGACTGGCCGTTGCCACCGATACCTAGATAAGCAGAGGTAATCCTTGGATTCTGCACAATCAGCAATAACCCTGCAGGAAGCTTGTTTTTACATGTTTGGAATGCTGGACGGGTGAGGTTACAGGCATCGGGAGAACACAGTGTCCGACTGGTTAATACACATAAGGAAGTGTGCTTGATTAACTTTGAGTTACATGGATTTTGCCTGGTTTTGTCTTCTGGACTTTATTAAGTTGCAATCACACTGTAGCTACGGTATCAAGTGGTCAGAAGAAGTCAAAAAGAGAAACTGGAGCCTGAAGTCTTACATCACTATATTTCATATTTTGTGACTGAGCATCTTTTAACTTATTATAGGCTAACTATGTAGTGTGAAGATTCATACGGCCTAGTGCCAGACAATATGGCCTATACATAAAAGTAATATTTCAAGGCAACAACATGGCAAATGGACTCAAAGCCCTTTTTACACTACAAGCTACATACCCATTCACACAAACATCCACACACTGGTGGCCAAGGCTACTATATAAGGTGTCACCTGCTACTTAGTTTTTAACGCACTCACACACTGGTGCAACAGCCGTCTGGAGCAATTTGGGGTCCAGTATCTTGCTCGATAAGGATACCTCGACATGCACACTGGAGGAGTTGAGAATCAAACCGCTGGTCTTGCGATTAGTGGACGAGCCGCTCTACCTCCTGAGACCCACAAAACACTTTATTTATCTCATTATTTTGAAATCTCCTATAAACAAGTACTAAAACACTACTAATAACCTACTGTTATAATAAAGTTAATAAAGTATTGTTAAAATGAAATAACCACTTGTGCTTTTATTCTGAAGCACCTGGCTTGTCTCGGGCAGGAAGTGTTGATATTTTTGCCATGAACCTGAAGCATCCCATCGACAGTTAGTGTAAAGTTTATCATTAGAACGGCATCATTAAATGTGGATGAGGACTGGATGTGGATGAAACAAACCAACAGCTTTCCAGTTCATATATTAATATTTTCAAGCTGCACTGGTGCTCCATGGTTGCAATTTGCAACTAAAGGGTCATGGGCCGGAGCCCTGGAGATACAAAAACACATGCCTCATCTGCTCACACACTATCGCTCAGGAGGGAGTGGTCTGAATGAGCAAGGTGAGTGTGTGCAACGAATCATATTTTCGTGTATGAGTCTGTGAGAGAGAAATTACCATAGGAGAGAGCGAGAGAACCAAAATGCCAAACGAGTTTCATGCCAATGGCGTAAAAAAAACCTGCCAATTTAATCTCAGGGTTCATGATATAGTCATTTTATACATCCCACATGGAACAAGCTGCGATACATCAAGTATAATGGACATATCGCCCACCCCTAGTGCTGCTTATTTATTGCTCATTCTCAGTGCTCCCAGGTCAAACCTGTCTAGGACTTAGAGGTACCTCGTGGAGCTTTTGACCACTAGCAGCGCTATGGTTGATTATAGTACTGAGTTCTTTTGTTTCTTTTCTTTTTGTACAAGGATGCACATGTACTACAGCATTGCGGTACACATTCCTGCCAGTTTTACACTACTCTGCTAACTGACAGTTGGTGCCCAGTAACACAGGCGGTAAAGAAGAAGCCAACAAACATGGAGGAAGGATATGCTCTCAATGCAAGCCTCAAGAATGCTGTATTTCAGTGAGTGTAAAAACAACTTTTGTTTGTGTCCGAGAAAAGTCCAAAGGGCACCTTTATGTTCCCAATAAGACTCAAACAAAGTTCTTGTTGGTTTAAGAGCATGAGCATCTATATTTGGTACAACCAATAGTGGGAGCGTAAGAAAGATTAAGAGTGAAAACAAAACTGACTTGAGCTACAGCTGACATGTGAGCATGTAATTATTGCTCCAGAAAGCAAAAAAGGATTTCTTTTAAGTGTCAATATGACATCTTTAATATTCACTTAGTTTTACTATTTAAGCGAGGGAAAAGTCAGAGGTCCTTTTTTTCTCGGCTTGTTCCTACACATCCGAGGATGACAGAGGAATTCACCTCACACAGTTTCGCATTCCTTTTCATCACATGCTCCTGATAACATATGTCCTTCAGCCATTCAACAGCGCAAGCTGCTCTGTGCTCAATATCCACACGTGCAGAAAACACAACCCCTGCCCTCTCTGAACAAGACACACAGCAGGAGTATAAAATAAGTACTGTGTGATTTATCAAACGGTGAACAAAGGCAGCGGAGGCTTGGCTGGAAATGTAATGAAAAAGAAAAAAAACCTTGAGCAGCCTCTCTGTTCAAGGCTCAGAGTGAGGCAGAGCTGCCAAAGATCCAGGAGCGCAAGGGCTCAAAAAGTTTTCATCGACTCTCCTTCCCATCCTGTTTCGGGTGGAGGAGACCTTGAGCTGAACAGAAACATGAGGGCTGTCCAGCCGAGCAGAGAGAAGAGAGGCAAAGAAAACAAGACAGATGGATAGAGAGCAACAGTGAACGTCTGTGTGCTGCCACATACGTCTCCAGATAACAGGCAGCAGTGTAAACAGAGGAAGCAAAGAAGGGATATATACTCTGTCTGTTTAATATACTGTATGTAATTAAATATGATGATCACCACCAGCAGAAGTCAGAAGAGGAGTCAGGGATGAATGTAACAGAGGAAGGATATAGATGAATATAAAAAATAACTCCAGCATAAAAAATAGATGCTTAAACATGCCGTGACCTCTTCAGAATTCAATAGGGAAACACTGACAGACACTTCATGAACTCTGAGCGCGTCTTCCTCTGCCTTCATGCTCCTACATGCAGAAGCTGTCACTGGGAGGAACTCTCCACTTCAACACAAGGAACACAAGCCCAGAGAGGAACAATGCTTCGCCTCTTCTCCGCACGCTCCATATAAATATATGGCATCAATGTAGCAAAGCCTCTAATGAGTGATCACTGCATTGATCGACTACAGCACACGTTTGGCTGCTTGTTACGTTGGTGTTCTGAATCTGTTTCTTCACTCAGCGTAAATCATTATGAATAGGAGGCTTTCAGTCTGAGATTTGCCGTGTGACACAACTCTGTCTTGATGTATGCATGTCAGTGTCCAGTTAACGTCTCCTTCAAGTGATTCAAATGTGCCTGGCTTATGAGATTTCACGCCAGAAGACATGATCTGGCATTAGCCTACTGTGTGGAGCTGTTTGGATGCATGAAACAAGCCCCGCACTCGAGCCACGGACGAGGCTAATTTGAATGAATCCATGGGAGAACAGGATGCAACTTGAGAGATGGTTAACATTGGTTTTAGTTTGCTTATTTCAGTGACTGTGTCTTATGCACAGTGCTCTGTTAAAAGTCAATCAAAGACGCATTTATAGAATGAATTTCAAATTATTTGAGTGATTAATGTCATCATACTTTTCATTAACATTCATCTCCCTGTTAGTGATCATTTAACCTTGTCTTTCGAAGCACTTTTAAAAAGTCAGTTTCAACATGAGCGCTATGAATGCATCGTTGATCACCCCTCTGACGTTTAATCATCACGATGATTCAGACTTTACCGTCACGATGGTTTGCAGAGATGTGATGAATTAGTGGTTGGGACGCCAGAAATATCCACAGCCGCGCATAACGACAGCTGCTCTGGCATCGTGAAGAACCTCGCCGATGTGACACAATCGGTGAAATTGCACATGCTTTGATTTTTTCTTGTCATTTTTAGGTTGAATGACTGGAGGGGCACAAGTATCGATATGCAATGTTTAAGGGTGTTTTTACATTCGTTTATGGTGAAGTGTGGGTATGGAAATGAGGCTTGTGCCACAATGGCTGAGATTGAGATGACCGAGACAAAAACAATCTCATCTCTCTCTAGAGTATTTTTTTAGATCTTCCTATGAAGTTTTTATCAAACTATGCCTCCTTTTCTGGTGCCAACAATGTCACAAGGCTCCTCCAACCACTCTGCACACTATCCTGCAACCACTGCACACTATCCTCCTGTCTCTCTGACTCCCTGAATGTGTCCCAGTCACCTCACAGTCACACTGCTAACTTTCCTGAGCCGTGGAAATGTCCCACAAACGGCTGAACTGTGCTCATTCATCCTAAATTTAGCCCACTCTCCTGATCCCTTCGCAACGGCTGTGGGAAACACTGCATACTTTCCCCCCTCTGCTCCCAACTCAGTGAGGACCTGGCCCGGGCCGTCCTGTCAAGCGCCCGATTGTAACTCACAAGAAAAGTTCCTGTGTTTGGCGTGTAGGTGTCCTTCCTCTGCCTCCCAGACGGGGCTAAAAAGTATGTTTCCCACTCTTCTCACCCTCTCACACACATAAATAAAATAAAACAGTCCTTTATCCTCGACCTGAAACAATGGCCTCCCTCATCCAGCTGAGTTACTGTATGTCCACACAGAACACCTCAAGGACAAAGAGGCTGAGCGAGTGGCCTGGCTATTCAGCAATTTATCCTCGAGGATGGCATACCGATAATGCCTTGTGGTCTAGACATATGTTTCCATCAGACGGCCCACTTAGAGGTTAGAGATTCCCAATTCAGTGACCTTCCTTTTAAGCGCTTTGACCACAGCTACTGTATAATTTTCTGCGCTGAATATAAGACGCCGTGTGCCGACAGCCTGCTGCTAGCATCCGTGAAGCTATTTCCGAAAGGACTGGATATTGACCTTGAGACTGACTCTGTGAGCAAACCAGACTAATATTGTCTGTTCGTTCTTCAAAGATGCACTAAACACTTTAAAAAAAAGGGATTTTAGAGAGATGCAACATGAAAATCTCCCCAAACTAAATATTCAGTAGCTTTGGGGAGGCTCATACAAGGGCAGACTTGGAAAAAGAAAAGAGGGTTTGTGTGAGCGCGTGCGGACAGAATACAAACCAAAGACTCGTAAAAAGCTTGAGTCAGAGCGTGTCCTTCTTTCAAATGGTGAGCCACGCCGCAGCTTTAAATATACCAACTTTGCTCGGGGCCCAAGGACACCCAGGGCACATCACCCACTCCTCAGAGGATCCTGAAACGCACTAATGAAGGAGTCTTTGTAATAAGCGACCCTGAAGAAGCCCACAGCATCACAATATCTTTCATTCCTCCCATCTGCATCATCAGTGCCGTCACCATCAACAGCCTCAATGTTAGTCATCGGCATCACTGGTGTCTCTGGCATTTTCATTATCATCATCGCTTTCATATCTTTCATCACTGTCCTCCTCTGGCTCATAATCACCACAACAATCACCATCATCCTACTCTAACTCCTCACTGCTCCTCTCCTCCCTCCAGCCGCCCTGTTCCACTCCCTGTCCCAGTTTCCTCCCTCCCGACGAGTAACTTGGGCGGTCGACTTCTGACAGAAGGACACACTGTTTGACTCACTAGTCTGCCTGAGACAAAACCACATCAGAGCACAGCAGAGCAGCCAGAAAGAGCTGGTTACATCCTGACAAGGAAGATGAGCTGTTCATTAGTGGAAAAGAACAGGGAAGGGCTAATAGCAAAAGCATGCAGTGTTCTGAGTATTTAGGGATGGGCATGAGTAGTCATTTGGACATCACTATTCATTCAACATGTAGAGTAAATGCCGCCAAACGTCCCACATGTGAAGCATTCCTTTTCCTTTATTAGTCTTTTTTAGTCTCTCAAGGGGAAATTCACTTTTTTCACTTGGTTAATTTTTCAGCGTTACAAGACTGGTCTGAAAATACAGAAGCATGCACTAACAGGACCTGCACATGCATTAATGGAGAGATGTCAGAGCGAGGGGGCTACCTACGGACAGGCGCCCCGAGCAGTTGGGGGTTCAGTGTCTTGCTCAAGGGCACCTGAGCAGTGCCTGGTAGCATGAACTGGCAACTCTCCAGCTAACAGTCCACATTCTGTATTTCTGTCTGTAAGGGAAGTTGAACAGGTGACCCTCCGGTTCCAAAGCCAAGTCCACACAGACTGAACTACTGCTGCCCAAAAGGGCCATTTGGAGATCGAACCCATGAACCTGACTCTGAACTTTTTTAATATATCCTTGCCCAGCTGTCGCACTCTGTGTTTATCATGACACACTAGTACTGCTGCAAGAGTGAGAACTCCATGCCAGTGTAACAAATCTGTAACCCAGTACCAGACTCTGTTTAGGCCGAGACACACTAAACTAACGCCAAAGAACTAGCAGCGATGAAAGCAGATTGTTGCATCGCCACACGTCACCTTTGTCATCAGCCAAATAGTTGTGCTGAACACACCGAAAAGGCAGCAGCCAGCTGCAACGTGCGTTCTGCACCTGCGTTAGAGGTAATAACACTCCATAGTAGTCTGTCCAAAGAGGGAAACTGGAAGAACGACTGGTTGGATTCAAGATGCTAGTTAGCCAGTTAGCACATTAACAATACAACCCAATGTATAAAGAACAAAGGATATTTATTTTTGAACAATAACAGAAACTATTTCAAATCGTTTCTGCTTAAGAGCTCAATGGGCAAAAAAAATTATCTTACCAAATATGACAAGTTTGTTTTGATCTCACCCTTGACTTTAGCCATTAGCTTGCTTTCCTACTTTCTATTTCTCTTCTTGCGCACAGAGCTGAACTGACAATTAGACTGATTTCTCGCACCGACAGGCACCGACAACGCTGATTCAATAGGTGTGCGCCGTTTCGGTGTCTGTGACAGTTTATTGGGATCGTTGAATAGCTCAGAGTCAGATGTTAGCTGCTGCTGCTGTGTTAGCTTATGCCAACAGGGCAGACGTCTGACTGACTGGAAGGATAGGAGCTCAGAGACGATCCTTCATTGCTGCGTCTAACCTACGTAACAGTTTTTGTCTTATATAAACTTTGAATTCATGGCTTAAAATAGGCCAATCAAAGCCTTGACATAAATATTCTATTGTGAGTCTTCAAGTATTATGTAATAATTTAATAAGTACTTGAATATGGAAATTATTTTAAATGCCTACCCTTAGTATAAACTGTATGTTCAGATGTCGTAATCACATGTGTACAAGACTCTTGACTTGCTTTTGTCTTCCTTCATTCCCTGCATGTAATTGAGGTACGTCGATTGTTCGAGTAACAAAGGGCCACTAATAAAACAAGTCAAAGCCCCCAGAAACCTCCATCAAATAAAGAACTAATGGAAAGATGATGGTAAAGGACGGCAGAGAGAGAACTGCTACTTTTCCCCCAAATAAGTGGACAGTGTGAGCTCCAGCCCACTCTTAACAGAATAAAAGTGCACAGACAAAACGGCTCCCCACAGGGCAATTCTGGCTACATTTTGCATTAATATATTCATTCTATTAGCCGTGAATTAGTTCTTTTTCACAGAGGGCCACTAAATAGCACTAATATGGCTCCTATTATTTTTACCTTAATACATTCTCTACATCGCTGGCGTCATGCTGGCAGAGGCACTTTGGAACGTGACTGGATCCATTAAATTTCATAATTTTCCAGGAGGTGTTGGCAGGAGGCAAGCATGTGCACGTGCAAGGCTGATACAGGTGCTACAGACAGAGACGAACAAACACTGCATGGTCAGTGCTACATCCAATGCATTACACGACTCTTCATGTGTGTGTCTTATATCAAAGTGTGCGATTTTTAATTATCCATGTATTCTATGCAGAACATAAAGAGTCCGTTTTGGGGACAAAACCTAAATAAAGTCAGTCAAAATAACATCTGTGGCCCGTCTCATTCTTGACTGCCCAGAACCAGGGCTAGTGTGTTTCCAGGAAGACAGCCTGTTCTGGTTATTACTAGGACACAGTCTTGAAATCCCCAGCGATCTTTGCCAAAGCTTCGGTTAAAGCGCTCTCCAACGGTTTCAGAGCGGCCATCCATGTTTTTCTCCCCTAAGGGTTAGTGGGGCTGCTGAGAGCAGCAGGGTCTCTGCACCAGATAAATGTTTGGACAGGAGAGGCTCCAGGTTGCTCTGAAAACAATGGGATCAAACAGGACCATCAAAGGCATCTGGCAAGTTCAAAGGCTGGCAGAGAGAACTTTACTTTCGGCCCATATACCGGCAGAGACAGAGGATTACTGAGCATTAGAAAGCCGGCCTGTCAGTATTGCCAGTGGAAGTTTTATTCATGAGTGTCACAGTGCAAATGGAAACATCAAGGAACCAGGCAAAGTAAGATGTGAGCAGTGAAGTGCTGGTGGTGATATATTGCAGTATGCTTTAAAAGGGACATCTGGTAAATCCTATAAATATGTAGCATTGGGTTTTGCACAATAGAGCTCACTTATCAGCACCTTGGCCAAACTCTGCCAAACTTTGTCCGTGTGAGAGCCACTTTCTTTGACAACTCAATAAAGCACCAACCAAGTTGGGTGACCTTTGCCCTGCACCATCTGACAAAGCTAACAAAATCAATCTTGCTGCTGCTGACTGGGAGTGATTTTGTGCCAAGCCATCCATGAACCATTAAGGTTCATTAGTTTCCTCCCAGGCAATTTACGGGGCTGAATACCGGGAGGAAGACACAAATCCACACCTATGTCTCTGACTTTTCCAGAACGGAGGAGCATGTTTATTATTCTACCTCTGTCTTTTATTCCACGAGTAATCAGTTGCAGGGGGGCGTCTATTTTCCACCTCACACTGCCCCTTTGGTTATCAATGGGACCTTTCAGAAAGGACCTTTCCTCCACTGATTGAAACATCATTTCCTGCTGGCCAAGCACACTGGGGCTATTGAGATGTGCCCCCTGTAACGCTCTCACTACGGCCCTTTCATATATACTGGTGACCCAGAGACCTCTGGTCCAATATACGTATGGTATCAGCTTGCAGTGGGCCGAGGGTGCAAGGCGCATAAATGCACACAAACATTCTCTCAGTATGGAATAGTCAATCTGAGCGACACAGGGCAGGGTTTTCTCTGCAACTCCTGCTCCATTCCAAAATAAATAGTCCCGAAGAGAGAAGTCGACACTTTAAACATGAGAGTAAAGCATCTGAGCCAAGTGAAAAAAAAGAAACAGAAAAAGACCTCCTCCGTATAAGACTATATTTAAAGAACCCACCAATCAGAGCAGCCCGCACTGGAGAATCAAACGGCGACCCACTATAAAGCATGGTACATTAAATTGACTTCCATGTGGATTTCTTGCTTGTACTATAAAAAAGGCCTGTCAGCTCCCTGACGTTTTGAGGGTAAGGCAGAGATTAGATGAGAGAGAGGAAGAGCAAGAAGGAGGGGTGGAGATATAAAGAGAGCAGAGAGAGAGGGAGAGATGCGGTGCATTGCTGCATCTCTACGAGGCTGAGGGATACAAACCATGTCTCCCCCGCTCCCCGACCAATTACTAACACACACATTGATTCACCGAGGCGACGAGGTGTGGAGAACACAGGCATAGACACAGCGGCAGTGAACAGTCACAAGGCATACACATTAATCTATACAAAACAATGCTGCAAGTTCACAAGGTTGACATGTTCAAAATACATCGGCATCAGTGTAATTAGGGATTTCTCTGCAAACGCGCCCCGTAAGGAGCATGCAGGGGGGAGAACACATTACCTGTAGGTCAAAGAATTTGCTGTATCTTCTGTAGATGATGTGCGAGGTGTTATCAGAGTAGGTGACATTGATGAGATATACCTGCCGAGAGAAGAAAGGCAGAAGAAAGTTAGAACTTGGGCCCCAACTTATTTTTTATTTCGCTTTTTAACTGGCTAGTTTTGTCCAGCCAACAGTGCAAAACCCAGATATTAAACTATGATGATATGAAGAAACTACAGAAACTATCTTGCCTTTTATTTGTTTCTCCTGTTAGCTTTGTGACAAACAGCTAACCATAAACATGCAGAGACATTAAGCCCACTTCCACCTTTTGGTCTCTTCTGGTTAGCTAACATTAGCCTTGACCACTCTGCAGTGCAAACCAGGTGTGCTGGGTGGTAGCTAGCTAGCAGCCATATTCATTTAGCTACTAATTCCAGTGGCAGCTAGCCTATAGCACCGCTATGGAAAAGTGGTGGCCACCCTCTGGTCTCCCCCAGGTAGCCCTGGCGAGCAAGGTTTTGTAGCATTGTCAACAATGTTAGTACAAGTACTCTGGAGAGTAGCAAAATTAACCTATAGGCCGGCTGTGTAACCAGTCAAAAATGTTCTCAGAGGTTAACAGATGAAAAGAAACCAATTCCCACATCTGAGACGCTGCAACTCATGAATGTTTGTCATTTTTGCTTGATAAATAACAAAACATCATTAAATTACATTGGCAATCATTTTCCATCAATCCACTGATCAATCCTTCCAGCACACGTTGAAATAACAGATGCCAACAAACTGATTGCAACGGTTGTTGTTTTTATACAGTAGCACCAACAAGCAAATGCTCACACAGCCCAAGACCAATTCCCCCAACATGAACATTCATAAATCCAGCACTCATAAATCTGTCAGCGGCTGATACATTGGGATAGATGGTGACATCATCCCTCCTTTGTCAGCACAATGACCTGCTGGCCTTTACCCTTGGCTCCAGCAATGCCGCAGCCCTGAGAAGCCTGATAAGATTGAGACAGAGTCCATTTATCCGTCAAGAGGAGGTAAGTGATGCTGCCATCATGTCTAATCTAATGAAACATAGATAACCAAGGTAACACATCCAGAGGCCTGGAATTTTTCATCAGAGACGTTAAGAGAAGGTTGGGTCTTTCATCTGCTGGTATACAGTGGTTCAAAAAAAGGCTCTGGATATCATACTCAAGTGGATAGGTTATGACATTAGGATTAAAAGCTTTTGAAGGGGAAATTACACTGAATATACAATTTATTGGGTAAGCCTCCACCAACTAATCTAAGACCCCAATCACACTGAGACGTGTCATTAAAACCACATTGCCAGCAAAACCATTGTTTTCCTACGGTACATTGTGCCTGGTGTGCACCCCTCTCTTGCACCCCATGTTGCTTTTTCTAGCAGTTTTCAAACACCATAAAAATTCTGATATTCTCAACTTCTCAACGCAAGGTGTGGAGTCGCACCACTCCTAAATGTCACACTTGGCTCAGACAGCCGAATACATCAAGCAAGAGGTGGGCTTTGATGCAAGTAGACGTGGTAGTCCTAATCCTAGCCTGGAACATTGGCAAATGCAGACAAAAGGTTGATTTTAGTTGCATTTGATTACAATGAAGGTCACCCCATTATTCAAATACTAATCGGCAAGCACATGTATGCAGTTGCCTGAGGAGCGGGAGCTAGGTGAATCTCTGGTGAGTATAATGTGCTCTACTACATAAATAAGTTAGGTCATTCGTAACATTGTGGTTAGGGATGTCAAAGGTTAACCATTAACCAATTATCCACTGAAAGTATTTAGATGTTGAGCCACTTCCACCTTTGCCTCTGAGATATGATGCATGACTACAAGAGGCCTCAAAGAAAACTCAAATATCCAAGCATTCAAGCATTTAAACAAATGCTTTTGTCTTTCTGTTGAGGACAGACTCAAACGTTTGACCAGGTGACTGGACATGGATGAGTGTCAGCCATTAAGAGCTTCACCGAAAACTGACATTAGAATCCACAAGTGTAACAAATAACTTGGTAACTGGGGATTTTACTCTTGACTGGTGTTCATCAATACAGCATCATGTTTTTTAATTAAAACATAACATAGATTTGCCTTTTTCCCATCGTTGCTGCCAGATCACAGCAGCGTAGACAAAAAGCATCTGTGGTGTTTCCATATATCTTATACTAAGCACTTCAAAGCTGTATACATCTGGCATGTACTCAACGTACAGCTAAAATAGCCATTATGAAGTGATTTGCAATAAAACAAGATGTTGTCACCCAGCCAAAGAATTCCAGCTAAGTGGCCCGGACACAGCGCAAATAGAAATCCACTTAGCATCAAGCCGCCGTGAACACAGAAACAATTGACTTTGCCTCTTGTGTAGCATTTAGATTAAATAAATGTGTTTCTCCCGATGAGGTATTCCTGCTCCTTATTCCGGCAGGCTCCATCTTTCTGACTGATCTTATACTGTCACTCCAACCCTCTGTACCTGCCAAGAGCCTCCAGAGCAGAGCCGAGATGAATGAGGTCGAGTGAAAGACCCTGACGTTGACGTAAGAAGGGCAGCAGCTTGAAACAAAAAAGGGTTCCACAACAAAGCCGAGGGTTAAAAGGCCTTGTTGCTGCTGGAAGGGGCTCAGCTGCTGCTGGCGAGGAGCCACGCCAGTATGTTCGCTCCCATGCAAACACGGCTACTGGCATCCAGAAGCTGTGACTGTCACACTACACTGACAAACTTGTTCTTAGCACGGTAGGGTGTCACCACAGCGATTAGTGTTGGCATTTATTGCTATGAAAATGTGCTCCCCGGGGTACCGCCGAGTCACAAGAATCACAAAAGTCAAAAACTGGCTTACTGCCACAGTCAGCAATGTTTCCAAGAGTCTTTGTGACTTTTAGTGCTCATTAACAAAGCATCTTTTAAAGAAATTAGTGTACATTTCAGAAAACTGAAAGGGCACACATGGAAAAGTGAGTTAACGGGTGTCTGAAGTGACCTGACGTCACATGAGGCTTCATCTTAGCTTTTAAAGCTTTGTGTAAAGGCCAGATTTGACTTCACTGGTATAAATACCCAAAATATCTTTATGCTGTTACTGCATACCAGTCAACACTGATGGGAACTTATCTAAATGACTCAGAGAGATATGCCTCGAGGGAGCAGAGGGGCTGCCCCAGTACTTGTCAGAGCCTGTTTGTGTGTAATGTTTGTGCAGCGTAGAGTGTGTACTATAACCCTACAAATAAAAAATATTTTAAGGCTGATACGAAAAAGTATACTGAAGAGCTTAAAAGATCTCCACCACCGTAGTAGCTTGTGGCTTTATGGATGAAAGTGTCGATTAGTCAGTCGACTTAACTGTTGATCCCTTATCTAACATTTAGCGTTATTATCAGGTCCAAATTTTCATTTTTCCCAAATATTTGTTTTTGATTAAATACCTTTCGATCAGCCTGAGCTTTACTTTTAATTAGTGCTAATATGCGGCACAGTAGTGCAGTGGTGAGAATTGTGGCCCCACAGCAAGAGGGTTCCTTGATCATTGGTGACTCTAAATTGTCCGTAGGTGTGAATGTGAGTGTGAGTCGTTGTCTGTCTCTATGTGTCAGCCCTGTGATAGTCTGATGACCTGTCCAGGGTGCACCCTGCCTCATGCCCAACGACAGCCAGGATAGGATCCAGCCCCTGTGACCCCTAACAGGATTAGCAGTTCGGAAAGTGAATGAATGCTAAACTAAGATTATTAAAATAGTAAATATTATACCTGTTACACATCTGCATTTTAGCATGCGGACATTAGCATTTGTCTCAAAGCACTGCTATGGGTTTTTTTTACAGCCTAACAAAGCCACTGGCATGGTGATAAATTCCAGAAGTGTGGACTTGAGTCAGATGACTTGGACGTGAGTCAGACTCGTATCACAAATTCAAACACTTCAGACTCAACTTCACAAAATCAAAAAAGAACTTGACCTGGACTTTACCACTAATGACTCGTGACCTCACTTGGCCTTGAGCCACTGGAGTTAGAAATACTGAATACCCTCCCCCACAAAATTTGAAAATTACGTTATTCAAAAAGCGTGAAACAAATCAATTAGTTTCCTTATTCAACGTTCATGCTTTTCATTCCCATTAAGGTGACACTTCAATCCCCAAATCCACTTTGTTTGACCCAATCTGACAGCATCTAATCAAGTTGCAGGAGAGAAACATGAAGAATTAAAGTTACATTCAAAGTTTAGGACTAGAGTGCAAACCTCTGACTTGCAAAACAATGACCTCATAAACTTTAGTTCGAATATACCTTTTGCATATCTGTACTTCAATTTCTTGTCACTTATTGGCCTACATACACACCCATACAAAAACATCTGTACTAAACAAATATCAGCTGCTGCATGGTCAGGCTCTAGTGTACATGCACACATTAGTCATATTTCCATGTGGAACTTACTCCATTTTTTACTATGCTGTTGTGTTTGTGTGCTCTACAAACTCCTCCCATGAAGCCTCTGGGTCACTTTACACGACTCAAATCGCTGAGCTGAGGTATAAGATAGAAACCAGGCTGGAAGATGTGGCCTGAGTGAACTGATCCAAACCCCAGAAGCAGATGGGTATGTGATGGCAACCGCAGTGGAAAACACAACCAACAACCGTCCATGGTCTGCCCATGCCCAAAATATCAAGCTTAAACCTAATGCCCCCCCGGTCCCCAAAATAGACTCTATTCACTCAGCAGTCCCAGTAAATTATAACAGTCTGAGCTGCTGCCTCTCACGATAAATGAAGCAGTAAACATCTTCTTATCTGTCCAGAAAATGAAATCTGAGTATTTCATTTTACATATTACATCGTAGCTGGGTTTATTTTTCACCTTTTCATGAGGAAAGGGACACACTCACGCAACAACTAAAATAAGCTGACATAGATAGACTGACTCAGAGCTTGAGTACATTTAGTCGTGAGTGCTAAGTACAGACAAAATGCCCTCAATCAAGCATCTGTTGAACAATATGTAACACTTTGAAGACACATTTTATATAAAACTGTTTGCATCCACTCAAAGCTGCCAAGATTAGAGGTTATATTAGTTCACAAATGCATTAATTAACACTTATACCTGCTCACACCTACATTATGATGTGCTATAAACTATTTATTACTACTTATAAATGCTTATTAGGGGTAATGTGTTAGCAATAAAAACAAATGACTCTCCTACACGTCAGGTAAGAGGTAATCTGTCTGTCAACTATGTAATTCCATAAAATAACATGAAATGGAAGATGAGCCATTTTCACAGCAGCCACAGAAACAAATTCGGACATTTGCAAGCGTGAAAACAACATTAACAACAAGCCTCCGATTTATCCTCCATGTTTCTGTGGCGACATTAGAACCACAGAAATCAAGATAACAAAGTCCAACATTATCTTGTGATTGCTGCAAGACATTCTTGCACAGCAGGCATGTCTGGACCAATAAGGCATTGCAGCAATTTTCAACATGAAGGCTGAGATTTAGGCAAGGAGGCAACACCAAAACTCACGTGGAGAAGCGTGATCTGTTGATTTCTAACACTTAATAACCACACCTCCGTTTGGAAACAGGAAGGTGTTCGAAAATAAAATGGGTATCGAGGGATTAGGGAACAATGAGGAGGCTGAGCCATAACTCACTGTAGATGACTGTAAAGGGCCTAACAAGAGTACGTTTGACCACATATACTACCGTTTAAGTGCTTCTAAAAAAAAGGCAACTACTTTAATGAACAACATCTGCTGTTCAAGAGACATTTAAAGGTCCAGTGTGTAGGATTAAGGGGAATTTATTGGAAGGAAAATGGATTATAACAAAACAAGTACTCTTTCTTTAGTATATAACCACCAAAAAATTAGAATGCTTATGTTTTCTTTACCTTTGAATGAGCCGTTTATATCTACATAGGGAGCGGGTCTTTGTCCACGGAGATGGCCATGTTGCACCACCATGTTTCTACAGTAGCCCAGAACGGACACACCAAACACTGGCTCTAGATGGGGCTACTGTAAAACTTCAATTAAAAGCCCAGTCCCAATTAAACGCCTAGTCCCTTTTACTAGTTTGGTGTGGCTTCACATTTTGACAAATAAACGCCTGACTCAATTAGAGGCCTGGTGTGGTCGCCAAGCAGTAGCTCTTTGGATGTTTAAAAGCAGGTTGCTGGCTGCCTCAAATTATATGTCCATTCCTCGATTACCCTGCAAATTACTCATATTCCTTTAGTCTGTAAGGGTCTTTCAAGTTTTAAGTATTGTTTAAAGTGACACTTAACTTTCTGGAAATTTTACACTTTTTTTGTTTAGGTTAAAATGCTGTTAATATGCTGATGGCACACTAAACCAGATTCCACCAGAGATAAAAACTCATAATTGTACCATTCCCATATGGTTGTCAGAAAACTCCGGCCAATCATTGCATTATGGCCGAGCGTCCTGTCTGTCTTCCCCACATGGAGGCCTCCGACTGACGTAACCACTCGCGTAACATCCCTGTGTGAAAGGAATTAAAGACCTCTCTCAAATAGGTCTGTTGATTTCAGTGATTAAGGAAATAATAGCCCGGGCTACTAACTGAAGTTTTACAGTATTTGCATTTTCCCATTGGCCAGAAAAGCTTTTTTTTTTTACTTTAAACTGCTGTATTAAGTGTTTTTAGCGGTTTAAATCACCTGGTCCGTTTGTTTTGGAGAGGAAGAGACTGCAGCGGATAATTCAGCTCCCAGTAAAAACTTCTGAACGTCTGGATTTCAAGTTCTCAGAGAATAAAATTGAGCTCACATTAGCAACCGCAAGGCTAACGGCCCATCTGCTACGTGCCAAACAATATCAGAGAAACACTGATTTGTTACATGAAATTGCTTTATTCAGTGTTTTTACTGCTTTTAATCACCTTTGGCGTTTATTCTGGAGAGGAGACCTCTGCGAAAAATGTGGCTAAACCTCCTGAACAATGAACACTGAAGGAATTCTAACCTGTAGAAGTTTCAGCTGGTTGCAATCTGCAATCTCTCTAAGTCCCCCCTAAATCTTACACACTGTTCCATTAATAAACCATATGTGACATTTAAAAGACAGTCAATAATTCAGTGAAAAAACATGTCTTGTCTCGATCAGACTAGTCAAGTTTTTCCTCAGATTCCACAGCAGTCACGTGCCAACACATTCTGACATGTCAACTTTCTTTTCAAAGCAGTCTAAAAATTGATTCATAAACAGGGAAAACACAAAGGAGGGAGGAAAAACTAAACAATTCAAAGAAGGCTTTGGGGGCTTGAATGTCCCAGATAGCAAGAAAAGACCTTGTACGTCTGTTATTCCCACGGAGGAAGCGGGACTCGAAAACAAAAGTTTTATTCATGCTCAGAAGCAAAGAGAGAAACATGAATTCTTACGACAGAACAAATTAGACCTCTGATTATCTCATCATGTCCTTATGAAATAGTCATGAATATTCATGTTGAGTTTACAGCTTACTTTTTCCCCTCTGACTGAAGAATCATTTCTCTAATGACATGATTATTAACAAAACTCAGTGACCATCGTGTAGATAGAATACAGAAAATAACTTACAGTTTCAGAGGAAAGCCAGGACCCAGTCTCACAGTTTTCAAGCGAAGAAAGCAAAAGAGCAGAGTGCTCTGAGGGGCAGAGAATGTGGGCCTAGCCACTAAATGCAGTGAACCCCGCCTAAACTACTATATTTAAATCCAACTATAAAACAGACACACATCATACGTTCAGACCATAAAAAGTGCAAATGTTCTGACTACAAAAAGTCAGGTTGGAAAAAATCTCTTTGCATGGGAGTGGAGTCTTTCCACAGCCTAAATATACTCTAATACACTCACTCAGTTATTCTTTTGGTTCAGCCAGAGAGGTTAACAAATGACAATAAAGCCTGACAAATTCTTCTAAGCTGTTTCGCAGCAAAGCCAACAAAAATGTCACAAGAGCGAAGTAAACTGTAGGACGATTCCATTCATAAGCTTTGGCAGGGGGTCTCTGGAAACCCCCCAAAGACGGGGTTTTTGTATTCGCTGCCAAAACAGTGCCCTTTATTAACCACACACCAGGCCAACGCCTCAGCTTTCCTTAACTGCGGTCACTTCCACTTTGAAATGGACCAATCACGCCGTCTGTGCCTTTGTGGTGGGCGCAGGAAGTGTTAGTCAGGGGGGTGCTGAGGAAAAGTGTCTATTCAGCAGCCACGTCCTGTGCACCTTTGATGGCGTCTTGATACCATTTATTTTTCACAAAAGAACAATCCTAAAGGGAATTTGTATCAGATCCCAGCAACGGTAAAAGAAGGACAAGGTCATGTCCTCATGCAAATAACATTTATAATTACAAACACTGCTTTAAGGATGAATCCAATTAACTGCAATTTTAAGTGGAAGTCTGGCTAGATGTGAAAGCATGCAGACTTCTAAAGAGGCCCAAACTGTGCCAAGATAATATATTACATAATAACCTGTGCTACGCGAAGACAAACTGCATCAGCAGAGGAACTGTAGTAACAACTACAAACTAAATACCAGGGATTCTACAGGTATTAAGCATAGTGTCCGTCATAGCTGGTTTTTTTGGTGCAAGTCCAAGTCAAGTTTAAGTTCAAGTGTCAAGTCTGTCAATGGAAGTCTCAGTACATGTCTCAGGTTCTTGCAAGCAAGTCCAAGCAAGTCTTTCATGTCTCTGAGTGAAGATTAAAATGACAGCATGTGAACACTGTGCTCACAAAGCTTTCACAAAATTATTTCAATGTACATGCCTAGTAATTAAATACATTAGGAATGCATGATATTGGATTTTTTGCCAATATCTAATATGCCGATATGTTTGATCGTTAACAGATAACCAATACCGATATATTTTCCCTACCTAACTTTAGTGGTCATTGCGTCTCTTCTGCAGTGAAATTAACATCATATTATGCATTCTCTTGTCATGATGGCCAACAGGCAGATGGAGACTTAAAGTATAATACTTTTCAATGTATGTAATATTCATTCATTGTACAAATTAAGCAACGGCATATTGGCCAGTTCTGATGACTAATTTAGTCATAGCCCGGTCCTTAAGTACGAACATCTCTGTATGTGATTGTCTACAGTCTATATGTTATACAGAAATGTATTTTGTTCACTCACAAAACAACCCTTTACATCGTATTTATGTTTATCAGAGAGAATATGACAGCAGTTACAATGACTGTAATCTTCGCTTGAACGTTTCCATGGCAACGAGTAAAAACAGTCTCAAGGGCTGTCTAGCAGCAGCTTGCACTCTCTGCCCTCGCAGATTTTACGTGATGACGGTGAACTCGTCACAGTACGTACGACTGAAATCCACAAGGGCTCAGGGTGGACTTAGACTCAGTTTTAGGTGATTATAAATTAATGAGCATTATATTCCATTTCTGCCAATATGTACAACAAAATCCTACATACTAGACCTTTAAGTTGAAGCATTTGTGTAAATATTTTTGTCTTGTTAACCGGATCAAATATTTCTTATGAATCATCTTTGAGCGCTTTGGTTAAGAAAAGAATATCTTGTCATGCTAATCAGGCCAGTCTGATTCTAATAACTTTTTAGCCAATTTCCCTGACTATCTAGTAATCTCATAAAGAGAGCTGCGAGCAAGACAAGCCCGTCTCTTTTTCTTCCCATTTCTCTCTTCTCCCTCCTCCTTCTCTCAGTCTTCAGCACACATCAGACCACACTAAAACGGCACGACTCATCCAGTGATGTTAAGAACGATCAGTTTAGGTCATTCTCCGAATGAAAACAAAACCAGAGCCAGCGCACGTGATGCCCACACATGCTCTGTCTCTCCACAGAGCATCGCCATATCTGAGTGACGTCATCCTAAGTCAAGCTGTTGAAGAAGAACGCCAGGGAGCTGGAGGCCGTGTTCAAGCACATGTGCGTTTATCCTGAATGCAGACAGACGAGTGTAGGAGGCGTCTCGCAATTGGAAAAGAAGTGCCGTCATGCTTTCAGACTTCTGCAGGAGACAAATAAAACGTTCCGCAATTACAAACAACATCTGGCACTGAAAACATGAAAACAACCGACAGCATGTGTGTGAGGTCCTGGTAATAACAGTGCGAGAGCATCCGCCACTTTTGTCAACCACTCCCGTCGGTGCATGCAACACTGATACACTGCTGTCAGTATCAGCGTCACAGAAGGGCTCTGCAAACCAAGCATCAAGAACACTGACTTTGCTTACAGACATCAGCAAAGCCTCTAACTCTTCTTTGTTTCTCACACACGCAGCCCCTGAGCACTTCCAGCTAGCCGTCAAACTCCCCCAAACAATGGACGATCCAAAAAAAGCTCACTTCATAAACCTCCTCGCACATCAGCCTCCCAGTTAGGGGTGAGCATCTGAAAACAGGGACCCTTTTCACCGAGATATCACTCTGTGTTTGATAGGCCAATAAATATTTGAGTGGGGAACAGCTCTCTGAAGAGATGTTTTATGGTGCCAAATAACAACACCGTCTTCCAGTCTGGGCCTTTGCGCGGCACAGGAGTCTCTAGAAAATGAAATGTTATGGGACTGGGACTTGTAGGGGAAACAGAAGCTTAAAGTAAACATGGCCGTGCCCAACCTCGCTCTCCCTTTTATCACCTCCTCCTGCAAACACGTACACACAGAAAACATTCGCGGGAGGAGATTGTGTGTGTGATGATGTGTGTTTGCGACTCAGCGGTCCAGCTTTCCCTTCGGTCCGACGAGCACTTCCCTTTGACAAAGCCCCGAGTCTCATTCCCCCTCGTCTCACAAGATAAGCATTTCCAGCTGGTTTCACAAACATTACAAATGAGATTCAATGGGTGCCACAGATTGTGTCGTTCTCTCGTTCTCTCTCCCTCCCTCTCTCCCTCGTTTTTTCTTCTCACAGTGACTAGCCTTGTCTCCTGAGACAGGGTAGCTAGGGAAACTAGGCCACAGACTGGCCCGCTGAGACAGAAGAGCCCAAAACACAGTGCAGCTCAGCTCAGCTCTGAGAAGCTCCTGTTACACTTTAACTGTACTTAGAGTGGCCTGGATACTCCTCAACAAGCCTTTCTATAGAGTTGGACAGATTTGGGAAGCTCATGTTACACTACTTAACTACTCTGTGGAAGCAATAGCCGTGCATTAAGAGTCCAAGGTGCATTAAAAACATATTTCTGTACGTGTCATCTACAGCGGATCATTAATCCACTGTCTCTAAGCACTAGAGGATTCTGCCTGTGAGTGTGTTTTGTCACATTAGCTTGCCAAGAACAATTATTTGTTTTTAGTATGTGTGTTTTTAAGGAATACTCTGACATCTCTCTAAGTGAGACGGAGCAAGAGATGCTAACTGGCATAAAAACAGTAGGTAGCCTGGCCTTTCTTTTCAAAGGCAGACACTTTTTAGCCTAGTTCACATTACACGATTTGCACCACGATTTTGACGTCGCAGAGGATCTTGAGAGCCACCTTGGGTCGGAGGTGAGTCGGCAGATAGTCTGCCACGACGACTCCTCATGTGTGAACAAGCCTACGAGCAAGTCGCCCCCTCGTCTGCGACTGGGACTGGATATCTGGCATGCTAGAAAACTGGAGATGTCTGACACGACTGACAAAGAGCATCAGCCAATGAGAGGCGGGATACATCCCACGTCAGCACGCAGGAGAACGGAAGAAATGTGAGGAGGACAAGCCGCGACTTTGGGCTTGTTTTTTTGTACAGTCGCTTACAAATATTGGTAGTCGCAGGTTGCATTTTTTTGGGCTTGTTTCTAAAGTGGAGTTGCTTAATTGGGCTTGCTCTCTAAACATTGCCATTCTCTATATATATAGGTCACTTCTTTTGGGCTTTCAAGATCTGGCAACACTGACAAGCCGGCAAGCAACAACAATGGCGGCATCCACAGGATCAAAGGGAGCACGTTGTGTTTGGACCCAGGCCCTGGAGGCAGATCTGATTCAACAATGGGAAGAACGATGTGTCGTCTCCAAGTTAAAAAACGTAGTTTGGTGACATCACCGCATTATCTGGGGCTCTGTCAGCGAGGGGTCGGTGGAGAAATCTTGTGGTGTGCACACACAGGTCGTAACACAGTTGGCGAGACTCCCGATGACAGAAACACACGTCGCCAGGTATGAACACTCAAGATTACGATCTCCGCTACGCATTTTGTGGGGTGAAAATCTTGTGACGTGAAATTGCCTTAAGCAGAACCAAGCTGTCAGTGGGTGGCCATCTGCCTTGACCGACTGGGATAAGAGAGAGATGTGTACGGTTATAATAATGATTGAAATATGACTAATAATAATAGTTAAAGCGAATAATATTGATCATCTTATTGCAATGCATATTCTGCCGGGAAACCCTGGGTCCTGGCATTCATGTTAATACCACTAGACATGCACCATGCAACCAAATACTGTTTCAGACCAAGGTTTCATGGCAGCAGCACTCCCCAAAAGCAGTGCCCCCCCCAGCAGGACAATGCGCCATGTGACTCCGCAAACACTGGTCAGGAATGGCCAGAGGAATGTAACAAAGAGCTCAAGGCATCGACCTGTCCTCCAAATTCACCCGGTCCCAATCTGATCGAGCATTCATGGGACGTGCTGGTACCCCAAGCCTCGACAGGTCAGAACCAAGTCTGATCCAAGGCGGCCCAACTCTGGATCCAACTTGGCTCTGACCTGTTGAGACTTGGGTTCTGGCACGTCCCACGGATTATTATCTGGGGAATTTGGAAGACAGGTTCTTTGAGCTCTTTGTCACGTTCTTCTGGTGATTCCTGAGCAGTTTTTGCATTGTGGCATGATGCAGTGTTTTGCTCCCACTGCCACTGGCGAGTGCCGTTGAGTACTTGGTCTGTAACAGTGTTTGGGTGGGTGGTGTGTCAAGTGGCATCCACATGGATACCAGGACCCAAAGTTTCCCAGCAGAAGATTACATTATAACAAGACGATCACTGTTATTCACTTCACCTGTCAGCGCTTTTAATACTAATTATATGTATATCATATAATCATCTCCATATCTAACACATAAACATGTATCAGGTATCAATCCTTTCATCGAACTCTCCACATAAAAGCAAATTATCGTATCTCCCAAAATGTCAAACTATTCTTTCAATCATTACGCAAAGATAGGTTAATAGTATTTAATTGAAACTGACATTTAAAAACTTGCATATCTGCATATTCCACTGAACACACTTTATCTTTTTTCATAGCGACTATTACAAGTAGAAAGTAGTTCCAATGAAAATGTTGAGTCTGTGGATCATCAAGAGTATCCAAGGTTATGTCTGGAAAGAGATGTATTATTATTTGTCATTACATACTTGTATACAAAGTGACTAACAAGAAGCATAGCATGTATTAACAAAGATGTTATTTTCTGTTTCTTGCCCAAGGACTACAGATGTAAGTTAGCGAATAGCCAGCTCTAGTGCAGCTAAGAAGCTGTGCATTGTCCCTGTCAAACAAACAAGTAAATAAATACATACACATTCAACCTTCATAGGAACAAGAGCTGTATAGCATCAAATATCATTGTCGGTGTCGTTGCTGTTGAAATGTTGGTGAACCTTTCATATAACCACCAATTAAATTTATACAAGGTTAGGTTAGGGTTGGGGGGGGTTAGGGTTAAGGGTTAAGGTTGAGCGAGGATTAAGCAAGGTCGACTCACCAACCGGGCAAAGTGGACATATTCCACAGGGCCAAACCCAATCTGGGGCTCTTATACCAAACACTATGCTTAGTTTGTTGTCATCTGAATCCCCGCCTGTATAAATTTTAATGGGAATATGCACCACTGAAGCACAATATAAACTGAAGTGTCTTGAGGCACATTTTGCATCATTATCTCAGCTTGATGCCATGTCGACGTTGAGTTTTAAGACCATTATTATTTCAGTTTATATCATTCTTACATGGGGCGTAAATAAGTTTGTGTTTAATCAAATTAACACAAACTAATTGGCACACAGCAAACCTGGGGGGCAGGTAGTACTCCAGTATGGGAGTGCCGGTGGGTTTCAAGAGCTCCAGGCGAACTATAATTAAGCTGTCATGTGGAGTCTGCTGTGTGCACTGTACTTGATGGGTACTTGAAGGCAACAGAGTACATACACAATACCCAGAGAATGGGAGGAAGGGGGGTTGGGGTTGTCAATCTGGGACCAGAGCTCATTTTTGCCCCGTGGCTCGGTACAGTGATGCTTCGACAGCTTCCGAGTTTAGGTTTAGGTTTCACTGAGGCCTCCCCATGTTAAAAACATATACACTAATAGTCCAGTGCTGTGTTTAGAGTGGTGTTATCCACTAAGTCAAGTTCACGGATGAAGTTTTGTTCTGGATGAGAAAATCTTTGACATGTCTAAAATTCATATCATACTTCCATGTCTTGTAAAGCAGCTACAGTACATCTGATAAAGGGGCACATATGGCGAGAGCTCTTTGAATTCCTCCTTTCAAAGCAGAATAAGTGTGCTAATTGCGTGCACATATCGTTAAACCCAAGGGTCCGCAGGGCTGAAATTGCATACGAGCAAGTCATTTATTATGACTTGTTTATGGGCTGAAAATAGGATCTGAACTGGGGCCATGAAGTGCACAGGCCCAACACAGCCTCTCACTTATAACAAGTGTGGTATTGATGAAGAGGGCCACAGGAGGGAAGGATCGGGGAGGTAATAATAATCACCGAGGCCTCTCGTGAGGTTTGTTTGGTCGGAAGTGTTGAGAATGAAGTGACCTACATTCTTTTAAAAAATGATTGACACAAATTTAAAATGAAAAAAGGTACATTTGAACAGTTATTAGAGTTTACACTAACTGCTCCAGGAGCTACTAAATAGATGTCGACATTATTTTTGTCAGCGACTGTTTCCAAGGTCACTTTACATCTCAAATTTTAACACAGAAAAGGAGTCTGTTGTGTGTATAGTATGAACATTCATAAGGTTCAACAGGGTAAAACTCCATCTGCTGAGGAAGATCATGTGATATGATATGATGACACAACCAAATGGACCTTGTGGTGAGATTATTTTGTCAACTGGTCACCAGATAATTTAGAATTTTATCATTTCAGGGTCTGGTCATTTTAGACACAAAACATAAATGAAAGACGATGCTTTTCCATTTTTATGGAAATGTAAACAGTATACCTTTTTAGATAACACTTTATATTAAGGTAGACATATTCACCATTAACTAGGTGCTTAATAGCATACATATTAATAGTATAATGGCTCTTTATTAGTCACTATAGAGCACTTATTAATGCCTTATTCTGCACAACTGTATTTTAGGCTGTTTTCCATCAATTACCTGCTAATTACTGCTCTTTGAGAGTAAATAAGGACATTGTTGTACATGAATTACGGTCATAAAGGTCCAATGTGTAGGATTTAGGGGGACATATCGGCAAAAATGGAATAAAGGATGTTTTCTTTAGTCTCTAATCACCTGAAAATAAGAATTGTTGTGCTTTCCTTAGCTTAGAACTAGCGAGTTATATCTACATAGGGAGCAGGTCTTGTCTGTGGAGTTTGCCATGTTGCATTTCCATGTTTCTACAGTAGCCCAGACCAGACAAACCGAACACTAACTCTAGTTAGGGTTATCCATGTTTTCACGTCAGCCACCGTAGTTAGCAGCCTCTTTCCGAGAGCTTCGGAAAAACCCATTGTTTTAATGTGAAACTACTTTATTCACTGCTTTTACCAGTTTAAATCACCGGGTCCATTTGTTTTGGAGAGGAAGAGACCTCTGCGGATAATTCGGCTCCCGGTTAAAAACCTCCCAAATAATGAACACTAAAGGAATACTAACCAGGAGAAGTTTCTGGTGGTTGTAATCTGCAGTCCTCACCACTAGATGCCACTAAATCACCTTAAATCTTACACACTGGACCTTTAATAAGTTTTGAGCAGTGGTGATACCACAAGAACAGTCATTCTCCTTTAAAAATACTTCATCAATATGATCTATTGTTACCTGACAAACAATTCGAGTGTTAATAGTGTCCAAAAAACTCATAATAATGAATTAAATTGCATTTTATAGAGTGAATGCTTTCCATTTTAAAGTGAGGTTTATTTGCTCCTAACTAAATCGCTAATAGTTTGACACTTATTAACCTTCACATGCTCCCTGTTCTGAAGTTGACTCCTCTTCACACTCAGTAAATCCATGATAGCACACAACTACTGCAATTCATAAACCCTGTTCTTAAGTGATAAGGCAGTACATTTTTGGTAGATATGTTTGAAAATCTCTAAAGTGGTCCTTTCAGTAGGAGATATTTCTAATTGTGATGACTTTGTTCCTCTGCCGCTGCAGGGGGGTAGAACCCGCGCATCTCAATTGACCCAATACAGGGTGTAATCACTTAGGAATGAGGAACATTGGAGAGAATTAATCCAGAGTTTTTTGGACACTACTTGTAGTTTTGTGTTCTGTTACATAAGAATAAACCATATTTGTTTAGTCTAATTTAAGGGGGAATGACTATTCTTGCGTCCACCTAGTTAGGCCCATACTGAGCAAATCATATCAAGATCCTAACTCATGTACAACAAGTCCCCTACTAACTATCTATAAACAGTAATTAGGAGGTAATTGAAGGAAAACTCTCGGTTAATGGCCAAGTAATTGTAGAATACTGTCATGCAGATTAAGGCATTAGTAAGTGTTTTATAATGCTAATAAAGAGCCAATATGTTGTTAATATGGATGCTAATAAGCTCCTGGTAAAGGCTAAATATGTGTACCATAAGGAGCAGTGTGTAAAATTCAAGGAGATTTAGTGGTGTCTAGCAGTGAGGACTGCAGTTTGCAACCAGCTGAAACTGATCAGAATTCTTTGAGTGTTCATTGTTTAGGTTTTTACAAAGAGCCGAATTATCCACAGAGGATTCTTCCACTCGAAAACAAACAGACGAGGTGATTAAAAAGCGATAGAAATACTGAACAAAGCAGTTTCACTTTAGAAATCAGTGTTTCTTCACTGCTGCTTGGCACATCGCAGACTGTGTTCAAGCCCAGCTCCTGAGATGTGTGCTCACCTTTTTTCTCTCTGGTGACTTAATGTGTGCTCAGCTTATTTCTGATCTAGACGTTCAGGAGGGTTTTACCATGAGCCAAATTATCCGCCGAGGTCTCTTCCTGCCCAAAACAAATGGACCAGCTGACTTAAACCAGTAAAAACACTGAATGAAGCAGTTTCACATTGCAAATCAGTGTTTCTCCAATGCTGTTTGGCCTGTCGGAGACGGGCCAGCACCTCCTAATGTGTGCTCACCTTTTTCTCTGATAACTTAAGATCTAGATGTTCAGGTGGTTTTTAGCAGGAGCCAAATTATCGATGTTTGGCTTCCATCTTAAAACTCAACGCAAAAATACAGGTTAGCTGACGTTGCTTGAATTAAATCATTTGGTTATGAAATTATGAAATTCCTCAAGTCTGACCGCTTTATCCTGAAAACAACTTCATGTTTGTCGTTTCAAGGACATCATTCATTTAATCTAACTCCAAGAGACGTTGCATCAGAGAGACTGGTTCAGTGGCACCCGAGGATTACAGCACCTGGCATACTGACACGACAGCACTTCATCCTGTTAAAACAATACGCACAACTTTCAATGAAAAACCCGTTTGATTATCCTGATCTGAGGACCCTTACGGTTTAAAGGAATATGAACTTACAGGGTGATCAAGGAATGGACTCATAATTTGAGGTAGCCAACAAAAAGAACCAGACCAGGCGTCTAATTGAGACAGGCGTGTATTTATCAAAATGTGTAGCCGCACCGGGCTAGTGGAAGGGACTGGCCGTGTGATTGGGACTAGGCTTTTAATTTAAATTTCACGGTATTAAGACCAGACTTTCACAGTTGTCACCTACAGTTGAGGAGATAATGAAACCTCTGATCGGAGCAGTCACTTTTATGACTCATGCTCACATTGAGCTCTCTTTGATGGTGAATTAAATAGTGACAATAAACTAATTCCCATTTTTGGGGGGACCACCTGAACTACCCACAGTCTGTCTATATGCACCACAGTTGTGACTCACACATCAGTGATTTGTCTGAAGACCAGCTCTGAAGATGTCATGATGATGTTGACATAAACATATAATAACCTGCGTGACCAGGTGACAGAGCTGATGGTGCCCAGGCTGCTTGTGTGACAGTACACAGGTGTGACAGCTGGCTTGTGATGATGAACTGTGTGTGTTGAGACACTATGTGGAAGCTTTAGCCAACACTTGCTTGGTTTATTATTTATCATCTCCCCTGAACAGGAGTGTATCAGTGAGCTTAGCTTAGCTGTGGTCTCCATATAGCAGCTAGGCTACATTTAGTGGACTAAATGCAGCGTTTAGGTGTCACACAGAGACTGGGAACAGGCCAGACACACACACACACACACACACACACACACAGCTGACACATCTGAACGGGACAAGGTAAGACATAAGGTGATATGGATGAAGATGAGACAGACAGACAGATAGACAGACAGGCAGGCAACTCACGTAGTGTTTGGACGGATTGCGCCTCTTCTCCACGTCCACGACTTTCACGTCCAGCACAGTCCGAAACTGCATCTTGACCCTGCAAAGGCTATGCATTAAAAGCGACAGGCAGGCAGGCAGGCAGCTGCTGCGGCTCCAGATAAGCTATCTTGTATCACGGGAGGGAGATCACAACATTCATCGCTGTGTCATTTAACCATTCAGCGGTCCATTAAGAGATCAGCGCGCTCGCGGCCAATTTGGCAGCTCTGACTTCCCCTCCGTTGACGCAACCACCATCAATCTGATTAGAAACTTATCGATGAGCCCGTGCTGATCGCTCTCACACACACACACACACACACACACACAGAATATCCAAGCGATGTTCACGTTGCCTTCAGCCACACAGGCTGGCCGGTGGCGGGCGGCGCGGCGCGCTGATGAAGGCGGTCACCTTAAAATAGAAAAAAGAAAAGTGAAGAGTTCCTTTGTGTGTGCCGTGATGCCTACACAGGGGGCATCTGCATACCTGGAGGTAACAGGGGGGGGCTGGATGATTGCAAAGGAGCCGGCAAATCCAGCGCCAAACGCCTCCTGTGTTTCAGCAGGCGCAGTGAATTTAGGGAACGGAGTGGGATGGGCTTCACGCGCGTCCTCAGGGCTACTTGGAATAAAGCACAAGCACTGGAGCACAAAAAATATATTTGTCTGTGGCTTCCGAGACAAGCAATGTGCTGTTGTGCGACATAAATATGAAGCAGTGTTTGCAGAGAGGCGGTGTAACAATCATATATGCGCCTTACGCATAACTTTCCCCCCCAGCTCAGGAAAAACGTGCCATAATGTTACATAAATCTGGCACAATGTGTAGCCTACCAAACTGTGTGCTACCAGATGAAATGTGCTCAATCTGCAGCCTGATAATGAGGCTCTGATCAGTTGGTTCACACTCTCCAGGATCTGAGTCATGAGCAGCTTTCTGGCCGGAGACACGAGCAACTGGAAATATGGATACAGATGTTGCACAGGCGACCAATCAGCGGCAGGCTGCTCTACATGAGAGAGCCAATTAACGACCAAACACTGCCCCCCTGTGCACGCAGACACACGAGCCTGCAAGACTGTAAAGAAGCCCCATTTAAAGGCTTCTCTTCCCTTTTATTTAGTTCATTAAATGAAAGATGCATAGAGTAGGACCCAGACCAGACTTCAATTCAATTATGGAAACCTGCTTTATTTTAATGGCTTTCCTCTAACCATGAGCCCAAGGCTACAGCCGTCCAACTGGGCAACTGCCCCAAGACTCAGGGGGCCCTGAAAGCTCCAGCCTCACTGTGTTGCAACTGCTTTATTGTGGTGTAACTGAATATGCATAAGGGAATATGCAAGGCTGGATTACTAAGTAGACATAGTGGGCAACTGCCCCAGGGCCCCGCATCCTCAGGGGCCCCAAAGAACCCAGAGTTTATTGTGAGGGAATTCATTTGTGGTTATTAATTCAATGGATTAATGTAACATATAATGAAAAGGCTCTCAGGGAAATAAAACATTTGGAATTAAAGGGACGCTACACAGATTTTGCACAAGGTTTAGTTTAGACATCATGATGAGCGTTGCATGTAAAAACAGCATTATATTCCTCTGTAGCTCTGCAGGGAGCTCTCTGAAGTCTGAGAAAATCCCATAGATTTTAATAATAACTAGATACCAGATGCCAAGATGGCAGCTTTTATTCCAGTGCAGCTGCTTGCCTGGCACATATACACTATAAGTTTTCTTGCTTCTGGGTTTACTTCCACGGTATGCAGCCCGGTGAATATGCACAGTAGTGTTTCTCCTGCTGGCCCTGCTCGTGAGTTCCCGCTCACCTCATAGACTTAACATCATGATGATGTAATGGATTTTTTTTAATTCGCTTTTCTCAGCTCAAGGAAATTCTTACAAATATAAAATCTCCTAGGCTCAAAAATTCAGAAGAAAAAGATCCATTATTGACATTGTTTGTAGTTCGATTCCTGTCAACAGCTTTACAATGGTGGCCTATGAGGAAAATGCTTTTTCGGTAGCAGCGTATTTTTCGCTGCAATACCGCAAGTGACCACTGGGAAAATATGCTGAGCTGCCTTCCTGGAGGCTGAGAAAATTCTGTTTTCTTGACTTGAGTTTGGAGTAGCGATGGGCGAAAATGAACGAACAAATTTTTTGAATGACTCTTTTTATTGTCTGTATGTATCAGGTTGGCCTGTCGGACACCCCACAGTTCACGGATCCTTAACCTTTCCCACTTACTAGTTAGCATTGCACTGGTTCCCTCAACAAATAGCGGATTTTCCCATTGAATTTTGGATTACTGCAGAAAATAAGCTCTGTGGCAAAAAAACAGTCATGATTCTTACGTTTTGTTCAGCAAGATAATCCTCACAAGTGAATACCACCTTTATGATTATCGAGGCCTAAATGCAATCACCAGTAAGTAAAAAGCTAACGTTAGCCTATAAACGAACTACACTATTGTTGCATGACCTCATGTTACCACCTTAATAAGACTGTGTAGCCAGCGCAGCATGGCAGTCTCATTTTGCTACTTGTTAGCAACTGGCTTTTTTAAGACACATAGAACCTTTAATTAAAGTTCACAAGTGAGGGATTTACTGACGTATTTTATGTCGTAGAACAAAACATGAAAGTCTCTTAAGCTTGTGTTAACCACTGACCTTATTTTAGGCATCTATCCAAAAATCCCATTGACTTTGACAAGGGAACCATGAGTGGTAAAATGCTAACTCATTTATGGGTTTTAGGACTCATTCCTGGGGCACTCTATTGAATCAGACTCAATGTGACACTTCTGCCAGTCAAGGGCGACGGTGCATTCATGTGCTCCTTAGATGGTTGTTCTTTCAGCGTCAGTGTGTGTTAATGAGCTTAAAATTGTAATGCTGAAACAACACAGACGCTGCAAAGATGTGTTGTATGTTGTTGCTCAGAAGACTTAAAGAAACAGATCAGGTTAGCCACAAAATATGATCAGAAACTTATTTTTATGATTGTTCCTATATCACTTGAATGCAGCACGTTTGCAGAGGTAACTGGGTTGTCGGCTACTTGGCCCTCAAAGAATGACTGATCAACTCATCTTGTTGAGCCTACATAGCCTACCTACATACAAGTGTGTTGCTTAATCAATGCATTAAAATGAATATCATATTTTTATTAATGTGAACTTACACATAAACTGGACCGGCAGCACCGGCTGTAGAAAGTGCATGTACTGACACCATATTTGCAAAAGGTATCATAACTAGAAAGGTTCGACACGTTTACATGTATCAACTTGAGGGAATCAATACTGTGAAAAGAGTCAGTCTGCCCATCACTGTGGGAGACTACACATTTTCAGCTGAAAGCCTGCATTATGAAACCGAGCATGGAGAAAGAGTTGGGCATGTATGAGTCAGGGGATTACATTACAAGTTACATTTTAGAAAATATAGGATCCAACTCTTAAAACTTGACCTATACTAAACAAATAATGGAGAGGAATGATGTTGCATACTTGGCATGATACATCATATTTGTCATTATAACCACATGAGGATATGACATTGGTGTGTGTTGTACACTGGCATTACAATGTGCTTATAATAGCTGATTTAATAATGTAACAGAGAATTGCCCAGCAATGCTTTCCAGCTCCTCCTGGGGGACCCAAACGCACTCTCAGGCCAGATGAGATATGTAATCCCTCCAGTGTGTTCTGGGTCTGCCCTGGGGCCTCCTACCAGTGGGACATGCTGGGATCACCTCTAACAGGAAGCATCCTAATCAGATGCCTGAATCACCTCAAGTGATCCCTTTCAACGTGAAGGATGTCTGAGCTCCTTAGCCTCCAGCCACCACTAAATCAATAACTAAACCATAACTAATCCAGCCATACACAAGAAGCCTTATCTTTGTTGTATTGTCTGCCATTTATTTCCTATTTATTTAAACATATTTCAAACATATATACAACAGTGGAGTGCACAGTGGTCCTCAAAGCTTCCCTGATGTCCATTTTCTTTGGCATGACTTCATTTCAGTTAAGGCATACATTTATATTAAACTTAAATTTAACCTTAGAACACAAACTATTCTTGGTAAGTGCCACACTTCACAATAGTCATGATGAAAAAAGGGATACAAATAACATGATTTACTTATGCGCTCACATTTTGGAGCAATAAGCCGCATTACACATAGTATATACACTGACACCGGGCTTCTGACCCCACTGTGCTCCGGTTAAAACACAGTGTAATGATTGTCGCTGGTGCTGACGATGTCACTGTTGCACTCCAGTGACTTGAGGACAAGCTCCAGTGCCACTTTGCTCACGTTGAGGCTGTAGCGCTGCCTGACTGCAGACAGGATGTGCAGGATGTGGCAACCCTTCTCCGCATCTACGGGCACACAGGAAGAAGCAACTGTCAGCACACAGGCATGTATGTGACCGTTGAGACCACAGTTATACGGAGACTTTGGAGTCTCATGTAAAAAGAGGAACTCATATCGTTTAGCTCTTCAAAATTCCCGTGAGTTATTTGGCATTTTTAATGGATTTCTCTTTACAAACAACAAGCAGTAACACAAAAAGGCGTCCACTCCCCTAAATGAAGGGCTGATTAGCGAGTGACAGTCAGTAGGTGTGACTGCTGTACTAATCTAATATTTGACAAGCAGGTGAAAAAAGCTTTAATTCTTGACGTCTTCCACAAGGGAGATTGTCACTGAGTCAAATTAAAACTACAGTAGGTCAGCATTAATCAGTTTGATACTTAATTGAGAGCCAAAAAGTTAAGTGCACTTACACTTCTCTCTCTTCGAGTCCTCCCTGATAATGTCTTTGACGGCTATGAGCAGATCTTTATCGTGCGCAGTCACCTGGTGAGGGACGACAGCATCAAACAGACACAGGTCCATAACGTATCCTCGCTACTGAAGTGGGAGGAATTGATTTAAGACGTGTCTGCTTTTTCTTACATGATAGACTTCATCCTGGGATTTGACCTTGCGGTACACGACACCCTCATCTTGTAAAATTTGCAGGGCCTCCTTCAGAAGCTGGCGAAGCTGCTGGCATGCAGATGGACCCGCCACGGGCTCCTGAACAGCAACAGAGAAATATGATAATGCGAGACCACTGAAATGAAGCTATAAACATATCAAAACACCTTACAGTCAATATATGAATACGCATTTCTCAGCATTTCTGTGGGAATAAGGAAATCCAAAATGTCAAATGAAAGAATATGAATAAGCCGCTATGCTAAGAATCATATCATGGCTCCTCTTCTTTATACCATTCGTCATTCTCACTTAAGAAGGACACATCAAATACAGAGAGACGTTTGAATTCGTTTCATCCCACTACCACACTTCTTCAAAAAGAAACAGTTCCCATATCATTATTATTATTCCGGCGTGTACCTGGTCGGCTGCAGCTGTTTGAGGCTGGCTGGAGATCAGAGGCTGCAGGAGGTCCTGAACATCATAGGGTCTGAACCTGGCCACCGACTTCTGCTTAAAGAACTCCTTGATGATATTCGTTGCCTTGGCGAGGGAACTGATGGCTGACTCACTGAACAACAGAGAAACAATCTGGCTTTAATACAGTTTATAGTAATGCTTGTATGTTTAGAATTAATAATCACAGAGTCAGGTTCAACTGTGATAGCTTGTTTCTATCATTTTACAATTGTTTTTTGTTTATTTGTTGTTGTCTTTTGGTCTATGATACTTTACAGCAATGTTAAGTGGAAATAGCTTTAAAAAAATAGACTTTTTTTTGCTATAACTTATCATTATGTAGTAAATGTTGATTGCACAAAAGAATGGTTATAGAGTAACACACCAGGGTGTTTAGATTGGTCCCCTGTAAGTTTCACTTTTGCAATTCTGTCTGCAAATGAGTACAATCTCCCTGGAAAATGAAGGCTCGATTTATGGCACAAAGGAAGTGTGTCAACCATTGTGCAACCAAAATAGGAAGAGGATAGCGCTTTTGTTTTCCCCTGTAGCTATCCCCTGTTACCACAGAGTATTTGCAGTCACTATCCCCAACAAGGCAAATGGCTGCTGGTGGAATAACAGAACTAACGGTTTAAAACAAAATGCAGTGTTTCCTGTGTTGTTGGAAGATGCTGGGCTCTGAGGAAAACAGAAAGCAAACTGGTTGTCTTTGCAACAGTGGCATAAATCAACAATTGATTCAACCAAACAACTGTAGTCATGATAGCTTTTTTTTTTTTTGCTGGAAAGGACAAGAATTTTGTTTTGTTTTGCTCAAAGCAGTCAGTACCAATGACAGATCTGTTCTGCCAGCATGGTAGCTGTGGTAGCGTCTGCTAACAGCACTTAACTTTACACCGTTTTCCCCCGATTGCAGAAAAATGTTGCATTTGTAAGTATTCTGATAACAAATGTTGTCGTCTTCATGCACATGCTTGTATTGTTTCATCCTTCCTACGTGTTTGTAAGTGTGTGACCTTTGCATTCCCCTTCTGTAAACATCTGTCGTTACTTGACGTCATCAAGAGACTTACATTCACTATACTCTCGCCTTCAAAGACGGCACATTGACTGTCTGACAGATACAGCCGATGACCTAACATGTTATATACTAGATTGCAACAGGTATGCTCCTCTGATGTAATCAAGAAAATGTGATTAAATCAGGAAAGCCCAAGAAAGCTAAGATTGATTTCTCATCATCTTGTCGTCACAAACTCTGAGCTCTGAGCCTGAGGTTGCGTCTTCTCTATAGAGAATAAACTCTCGTGCATGAAGCTATTCAGTCTTGTTTGCTGACTCCTGAACGGATCGGCTAAAAATTGCCACGACACTCTCGTTGCCAGTTTTGTGGGCATTCCTCTGTTGCTATCTTTCCTGGATGTAGCTAGGTAGCTATGACGGCATCCGGTGTGCGGTCAGAGCATCAACTGACATGTGTAAATTATGTGATGCGACATGACACAGCACGTAACGTTTTTTTGTTGTTGTTTTTTTACAAGGATATTATAGCATTTACATTTATACTGTTTTCTCTAAACTGTATTGAGATTTCCGTAACGTGCATCTCATGCCCCCTTCCCCGCATCATTGCCACAAAATACAATGATTTTAAGTGTCTGGTTTCATAGTTTAACATTTCCTACCTGGCAATGCTGCAGGAACCTCTCCATGCCACTAAGAAAACATTTTTGGTTCAACATCGGGCTGTATCATTGATTGCCTTGACGTCTGTGTTTACGTATCTCTTCTCACGTAACCTCTTTCAAGTCACACTTGGTGTGGGGAAAAAGAATGTTTATGCTTGGCTGCGATGGAAAAGATGCTGTACTGATATAAACAAAATGTGACAAAGGGCAATGGAAACAGCAATTAAATCATGAACTACATGAAGCATGTGCATTTAATTTATAGTCAAGTGAAGCTTACACTTCACTTACAAGGAGAATAAAAATCGCTGCAGATGAAGATATCAGATATGCATGGAGTGAGAGGGTGACTGTGACCTTCCTCACATTAATAGATGAAACAAACATAAATGCTTTATTTCTGTCATGTTTTCCACCATGTGAACTTTGACTGTTGCTCTTTTAATTATGTTAATTATGTTATGTTATGATATGTTTAATCATGGTATTATAGCATTAGTGTCACCAATTGTTTATCTTGTTAAACCAACTACTAATTTTCTCACTACTGGTGGAACTGGATGAAACCTGACTGTAGGTCGTTATCTGCTGTGATTGTAATTCAAAGGATGGATGTTTGTACCCCGTTGCAGTAGGTTGCAGCTGGAATGGTTTGTCATAGCACTGTCGGTAGAGCTGAGGAACCTCCATCATCCACGCTATCTGGAACGCCATCACGGGGTCGTTCACTTTATCTGGGAACACACATGGACACAGATACACACATGATGAATGGGCAGAGGATATAGATGGCGTGTACTCTCAAATAAAAACTGCCGTGTGTGTGGTTGTGTATGTGTGTGTAAGAGAAAGAGAGACACAAGTAGGCCATCATAAAACAGGACCGCAGTGCTATGATAAAGAACGTCCTTGCTACGCTAGAGTGCATGGAGAGAAGGTGTGTGAGCTGATGCATGTTCGAGGACGTGTAGCTTCTATTAAACATTTGTTGTTTAATTCCAGTGAACGAGGAGTTTTAATATTTGCTAAGCACGTACAGTAGGTAGAGGCCATGATTTCTCTCTGTTGTCTCGACGTCTTCACCGGTCCTCTAACTCGGAGCAGCTCCCCGATCTCCAGACGGCAGCGGCTCTGCTGGGCCTCTCTCAGCTTCTTCAGTTCAGCAGCTGGGTTGAAGCCTCCCTGAGCCCCATCACTGTGTCTTCCCTCTGCTGATGATGACAAATTGATATAGAATAATACACAATGATTTGTGGAAATACATTATTCCAGCAGCTACACTGGAGACCAGACGAACAACTGAATGCCCCACCTCCTCCATCATTCCATCCCACAGTTACAGGAGGGTTTGTCCGCAAAGGCGCAAAGCAATCCGAGGCCTGTACCGTAAAATCAGCAGCTAGAAAGTGAAGGCTTGCCCAGTTGAAGTGGGCTACAGAGGATTCATAGGCAAGTCAACTACCAGGCTGTTTAAGTAAATGGGAATTTGAGGCCAAGCCCAACGGCAAGCCATCAAAGCCGTCTCTGGCGCAGCTGAACAGGCAAGCAGTTGGCTATGACCAAGAGCAGAGACACCAGTTGGACACTGAAATGCCACTAACAACAGCAGGGTTCAAAGGGAGTAAAAGCAAAAGGGCTTTGCATTACTTTACTTAATTACTCCCAGTAATGTAATTCAGTACACAACTCATTACATTACTTTTGCATTTCAGACTCCAATAGCCTTTTGAACTGTAGGTTAAAGGTACCCTGTGGAGATTTTGACCACTAGTGACACTATGAAGCAGTGTTTTGATGATTGGTTCCCCATTTTGTTTGTATCCCACACCTACTTGCATGAGGACGTAATCTGCAAAGAAACGCAGCAATGTGGCAGCAAAATGCAGGCACAAAAAGCTGCTAACCAGTGTAAACAAGGATGTAAACAAAGCAGTTTAGTGAGACAGACATGCATTCAGCACATTTGTTAGGCCTCGAGGGTGCACGCATACAGTAAGATATACTGAATGTAATTGTGGTTGTTTAGAAGGAAACTTGAAAGGGCTCCTTATAGACAAAAACTATACAGTAATACAAATACATTCGGTGATCTGGTCTGTTATTTACATGACAATTTCAGCTAGGAGGATGGTTAACACAGAGACAGAAGTTGTTGGTATCAGTTCACAAATCATTTTCTTTTGGGAGTCAGGATGTATTGATTTGCAAAGTGCTTCCTCTGGTGACTAATACAGAGTCAAACTTAGAACCATGCTAACACGGAGATTCACACAAATGCAAACTCACATGTAGAAGGATCCCCCTCCTCTTTCAACAGGTCATTTTTCCAGCATAGGCAGTTTATTACGCCAGTGCCATCATCGACTGTGGACAGAAGGACAGATATGTCATACAATACATATTGTACTGTATTTGCTCATGTTTCTGTTACTGAAATATCAACACACATCAAAATTACCTCCATAACAGAAGAAGTCGTCTCTTTCTCTCTTGTAAACCACCGTGCCAAGTACATCCACTTTATAGATTGGATGTGAGTTGTAGAAGTAAATACCTGAGAGACATGGGATACAGAACAAAATAACAATCTCTAGGGATTCATGATATTGAATTTTTGGCCGATATCTTATATGCTGATATGTAACAGCTAATTCGACCTATACCGATATCGATATATCCACTTTTTACCCTAGGTAATTTTAGTGGTCCTCAAGTCTCTTCTGTAGTGACATTAACATCATATAATGCATGTAAACTCTCATCCTGATGGCCCACCAGCAGATGGAGACACAAAATACAATACTTTTCAATGTATGCAATGTTCATTAATTGTGCATACCAATGACATGCTGATATTATCGTTGTGCATCCCTAGCTATCTCAAAACATATGTTATTATTATATTACCAGTCACTGTGTCAGAAAAACTGAGTCACTTATTAACCATATAAAGATCTTCAAATGCTAAGTTAAACCTAATCAATCAAACAGGGTGTCTACAGGTATCAGACAATGAAATTGAATATTTTTTAAGATCCTTTCAAGTTGTTTTTTTTTTTCACAAAGTTAAGACTGATTTTTTTGGGGAAAAACATCCTTTTCTTATTCAAGCACTGCAGGTAGGTATAAAAGTAAGTAAGTGGTCTCATGCAGAGGTAGGTTTTATGTAGGAATATGGTTATTAGAGTGAGTTAGGTTAATCTACATTTGAGGAGCAGGTGCGTGCAAGTGTAAAGTATGTTCAGTGGTAGGTTTAAAGATTTGTAACATGTGAAATACAGTCTGTAACTCAAATGAGCCTGACTCATTTTCACAAAAATAAATTAAAGATAGACAAATGAAATCTGATGCACTGTTTGAGGCAATTAAGACCTCAAAAATTCAAATTTGAGACAATTTTATGACTTTTGAGGCGAGATATTTTTAGAAATTGGATTAAAGACATTTTATGACTTTTTAACAGGCTGTCTACTGATGTCAAACGCTTCAATCTTTAGCTTTTTAAGACCCTCTCAAGATAATTTTCAAACAAATTTAAGTCAGATTCTTGGACAAACTGTTGACTTTACGCACTGCAGGTGAGTGAAAGGTAAGAAATAGGCCTATATATGTGATCCCGTGTAGGAATATGCTTGTTAGAGTGAGTTAGGTTAAGTAAGGTTAAAGTGTTAAACAACTTTTATTGTGTTTTTGTTTGTGTCTGTGTGTTGTACAGGTGTTATTACCTGGCACCTGTGCGGACTCTGTCATCTGCAGGATGTCTCTGACATACAGCCTGGCGAAGGCAGAGAAGATCGGGTCCAGTCCCCACAACATGGACGGAGGTTCATCCGCTGGATCCATCGCAGCTGCCTGCATTTCATCATGAGGGCAAACGCGGATAAATGGTCCCTCTTTCAGTGAAGCGACGAGGAAAGTTAGCTAGCTAACCACAGCGGAGTGTCCCGAGAGGAAAACAGGAAGCTAAACAGTGGTCACGTGACACAATTTTAACTAAATATATTTATAAATATATATATATATACGGTTGTTCGGTAATATGTAATATATTCGGTTAATGAATATTATTTTAATTTATAAACATTAAAATATAATGTTTTTCAAAATAAGTTGTACTAGTATTTTACCGTCTTGCGCGTTCCTGTGCCGCAATGGTGTCTGGGATATGTAGTTTCATGTACACAAAGAAACCGGACCGTTTATTATTTCTTGGGGCGATGGAGGCGGTTTGCCGCAGCAACACGACAATTAACAAGTAACACGCGGCAGACTGATCCTTTGTCTTGATGAAAACATGTAACTTTGTCGTTGTAAATGCTTCAGCGGTGGTGAAATGGCCAGTTGTGTTTGGTCTCCCGTACAGACGAGGGCAGCAGGAGACTGAAGTCACCCCGCCAACTGTCAAACACGAGGAGGACGGAGAGAAAGAAGCCGTCGCGCGCACTCGTGAACGCGCACAGACGCTAAATCCGCTAGATTATTAAACCCGTCTCACAGCAAGAGGAAGATGACTGCTTTTAACCGCTTTAGCCACTGCTAATGTATGGACTGACTGTTCCCGTCTCACCCTCAGGGAAACTAATGACTTCTTCTGTGGACTACAACTATTTTGGAGGACGCCTTACTCATCTTTCTTTTCTTTTGGTTTAGAAAGAGCCCCACAGGGCTGTCGGGCCAGTGGGTCGTCAGGAGTTGGAACAACGGCGAGCTTCTCGTCTTCTCTCACTACTTTGCATGAAAATAAAGTCGTGTTTTTAGCGGATATCAGATGGTAGGACACGTCTGCGTTAACCGTTAGCTATTCATTTGGGGGTTAACAATGACCCGAAGAGAAAAGGCTATTCTCTGGACTGGCCGAAACAGTGTCAAAGGCTAGGCTAGGTTTGATCCCGACTATTATGAAAGCTACACTGTGTTGACCAGGCGGATATTTATAACTAGCGTTAATGGGACACTACAGTATGGTTCTCCAAGAACTTCTGCTAAAGTAAACTCTTCAACGAAGCTGCTTCAGTGGTTTAAAGTTTAATTCCTTTGTCAGCTTTCCAAGTGAATGACCCAGGACTCAGTATGTCATTTTTTAATTTCCGTAAGATATTTAAATTGGGCGCAGAGAAGAAGAAGAAACAGTATGAGCACGTGCGCAGGGATGAAAATCCAGAGGAAGTATGGGAGATAATCGGTGAACTGGGCGATGGAGCCTTTGGAAAAGTGTTCAAGGTAGGTAATGTCTCCTGCACAGCTGCTCTTCGTGGCAGTAACCCTAGCCTTCCCTTTATTTGGTTGATTTAAATCTTATGGTGCTACACTCCAGTCTTGTGACCTGTCTGCACCCAAAAGTCTCTTTCTGAATCCTGACCCAAAGTACCAGCAGTGTCACCCACCCATCTTCAAACCAGTAACTACACCAGCACCACAGCAGAGGTGGTGTCAAATATAACTCCTGAGGTCCCTCTACAATTATCCAACATATGCCCTGCTGTTTTACCCCTTTCCCCATGAAGTTTGTTTACATGTGACATACATGCAATGGTCAGAACATCCCCTCATTACTTCTTCACTAACTGGTGTCACTGGCAAGTCAAGTTGAGAATTAAACATTGTCTTTGTCATATACATACAGAAATAAACAATGACTGGACCAGTCAGAAATGTGATATTTTCAGGGCAGGAGCACTTGTTTTTATCCTTTCTGTATGAAAAGAAATAAGCAACATAAAAATCTGAATTTCAACAGCCATTTATATTTGATATTAAAATTTAAACACCACTGAATTCATAGCAATTCAATATTTTACTTTGAACAGCATGCATCTGAATGTATTTGTTCTGAATTTACCTCTTTGAAATTGTAATATGAAATGTCGTGAGTTTCAATTTCAAAAGCTGAATTTCATCATTTCATCGTTTAAGTTTCATTATTGCTAAAAAAAAATTAGATTCAGATCGCTCAAATACAGAAGAGAAAGGCAAGAGGAATAAAACTTGTAGGAAAGACTCCCGCACACTGTCGAACTTGCAAAAATGATTTTTAATGCTATATCATTTCTATAAAATCCTTATTTTTCTCCAAGTTTTATTCAAATTCAGATCTAAAAATACAAGGTGAAAATTTTCAAATAAAACAGTAGTCAAATTTAGTTGGTCATAACATTCAGGCTCGATTGCCTTTTTGTCTTGGGTAGCTGGGATGTTTGCTACTTGAATTTTATTTCAGCTTGAATTGTTAGGTCTGAATGTAACCAATCAAATTTGTGCAGCCTGAATCAATTTTTTTATTGTGCAACTGGCATTTTCAGATATGAATTTGTCACCATTGGAAACAATCTATTAAAATTCAGCCTTTGAAATTGCCAGTGAAGAAACGTCATATTTGAGAGGTAAATCAGAACAAATAATTCCAGATACATGGGTTCAAAGTAAAGTATTTAAATGCTATGTATGCAATAGTGTTTAAATTTCACAATACAGTACTCAGTGGCTGTCAAAACTTATATAATTGTGTCTTATTTGCTCCTGTATCTGCTCTTTAGCTGTTTCTAGAAGCTCCAACAAGCCAGCCAAAAAATTTGCCCTTTACATTTTCGGAAAGCTGACCCAATGTCAAAACACCTCCCTTGTCATCGTTTTAATGGTGCCATTGTTTGGCATGACCCTAATGCATTGCTGGAGCCAGAAGCTTCATTTGCATGAGTGACAGTAAATTTTATCACACAGGAGGGCCCAACCAAATCTAATACCAGGAAGTCTGTGGCTAATGAATGCAGCCTACGTGCTCTGTTTTTGTTCTTTACTGCCAAATGCTATTTTTAGAGACTCTGAAATAGTTGGACTTACCCAAGATTTCGAGCCAGTGTTACTTTGTATTATACTTGAATTAAGCCTGATCTTCTTGCACAATGATGTAGTCACAGGTTGCCAGTTTCCCAGCGTTCCAACAGCAAGGCTCACGTGAAGTGGGCCTACAGCTCAGGAAAGGAAAAGTACCAAAACAGATCCCTATTATTGTAATTTCATGGAAGCAGTTCATGTTTGTCCCACTGGCAGTGAAATCAAATTCCAGAGTCAAGCTGAAGATCTACAAATAGTAAATTGCAGTGTTATGTATGTCTGGGCTTTGGGCCATACCAGTTGTTATGCCCCAGTGCACCGGTGCATCACTGTGATAGTAGGTACTTTATTGATTCATAGTGAAATACAAGCTGTCTGCCTCAGTGCTGATGAGTAAATTATTTGAGTTTATGTTTTTCTAAACGACGTGTATGGCTGACCACGGAACACGGGCAGGTCACCAGGAAGTGGCTGCATCCCATATCGCAGCGGCGACTTCATTGAGCACATCCTGCCTGCAGAGGAGCCAAAACAAACAGGAGAAATTTCCACTTTAGCAAGACATGTCTCGTTTTCTGCTAACTTATTCAGACATGCAACAAGGCAGACATTGTTTTTGTTGTTTTTAGATCCTCTTGATTTCTGTGTGAGGTGGTTGCTGCAGGTCTGAAGTCAAGACAACTTCAGCATAAACCAAGTTTGACCTTCTCTGAGCCTATATGATTACATGTTTTGATGCAGAATAGTAAATAAGAACAAAGACACATTTTCTGAACTAGATTAGAATACAAGACAAGCAAGACTCAAGTCTGTGGCCAGACTAACTGCATGACTCCTCTGGCTATAACATTCTCATCCTACAGGCTCAGAACAAACAGACGGGAATCCTCGCTGCAGCCAAAGTTATTGACACAAAGACCGAGGAGGAGTTGGAGGACTACATGGTGGAGATTGACATCCTGGCCTCCTGTGACCACCAAAACATTGTCAAACTGCTCGACGCTTTCTATTATGAGGGCAAACTCTGGGTGAGTAGAAGGAAGAGCTCTCCGGAGAGACGTGTCATCACTGTTTCCTCTGTATTATCACCCAAGGAGAGGAACACAGGGACCTAATACAGCAGTTTGATTAAGCAAAGCTTCCTTCTGAAACACAAACTAATTTGTTCTGTTAAATCACAGAAGAAATACCCTGTGCTCCAGTTGTTATGCTAACGGCAACATGGACTCAGATTAGGTCCCTCACAGTTGTATCTGTGTCTTCAACATGCATCACTGAACTATTATTGCAAGGCTTTTGCACTATTATACAAATTCACTTCCTACTGTAGTATTCTTATCAAAATATGAGGCCAAAGTTCACAGCAGCAGCAGAAACAAGCAGCTTTTAGAGCTGTTAATCATCATACCAGTTTATAATCCATCTGGTTTTTGAGATGAGCCTGCTTTTAAATACCTCTGTTGCAGCCACTTGTTTCAAAGGGAAGCATGTATATTTGGTAATCTGTTATCTTTGAAAACTCCCACACATTGGTCTATTCTTTGCAACACAAAGCAGAGTTTTAGATGTTACACCACTGGAGCATCGCCAGAGAATATTGATTAATAGTTTAATATAGTGCCTCAGTGGGTTTTACTTTGGCCATGGAGCCAACCTGTGTCAATAGATATGGATTATACCCAAAGTCTAAATGCAAGGGAAGTGTTCATGACAGATGAACAATTAGTAAGAGGAACTCAGTGACTGAGATGGATCACAGGTTGGTCCAACCCAGTAATTTGGGTATTTTCTCTTTCCTATCACAAACACCTACTTAAATTGCGTACCAAACACGCTAAGCAATTAAAACACACACCATTGTGTGGACAGTGTCTAAAGCATCTAAAACCACAGGTCATTATAAACTCTCATGATTACCTGTCTGAGTATTTAATTTCAGTGCATTTTATTGAGCTCTCAGCCCTTTTCCTCCCCATTGTCCTCTGAACAATGGCCACAGCCCGATTGAGGTTGTCTGTTGATTTTTATCTCAGCCTGTGTGGCACCTGTTCGTGCAAAGAGGAGAAAGTGTCCAGGACATTTCCTTCTGCGGATGAAAGACTTCATTCCACACAACCCCAGGAGGTTTAGGAGGCGACTTACCTTATAATTGCATCCTAAATTGTGTCACCCATTTGATCTTTGTGTCCCTTTTTGCTGTTACGCTACAATTTCTGTTGCACGGCAACAGTGTCTCGGCTCTAGACTGAGGTGCTGCTAATATATTCATCCTTTTAGGCCTCAAAACACGAGGGTGAGATCATACACAGTCTCACATCCTTCCTCTGTGTGCCACATGAATGGATTAGAAAATATGTGGGTGCACACTTATGCATGTGTTTGTGTGTGTGTCAAATAAACAAGTGGGAGAGGAAGCCACAGCCCTGGCCCGTGGTTCCTCTCCGCCTGCTGCCACTCTGAAAAACCTCTGTGGGGGCCATTGTACGGCGGCAGAGCCATTAAAACAACAGCACGCCTACAGAGAAACACTAGAATGGTGTGCGTGTTGAATAGCCAAGACTGTTCTGAGACTCCAGGCATTGTATGTCTTGTAAGGGCTTTGTTGTTGTAAGTAGAACAGTCTTGAAAAGCCAGACTGAATAATGGAATGCCATTGAACTTTGGTGAAGAGTTAGCGTTAGGCTGCATTCATACCAAATCAGGTGTTGCGGTGAAAACATGAGTCCTCCCATTCATCCGGATGTCGGCAGTGCACCCAGGCTGTGGCAGCGGGGCCGCTGGGGATGCCAAAAAAGCAAAATGCTGTGGCTTGCGTCGAAAAGTTGAAACAGATCATCTTTCTGAGAGGCACAACTCCATGTCAGGCTGCAGTGGCTAGTTATATAACCGATAATCAGACAGTCCCTTTCTACCATTAAATATTATTATATTATTAAATGCACTAACAGCTTGTGTGTACTGTGTCACAAAGATCACTCACTTGTCTGTGTTTGCGTCCATGTTTGTCTTCTGTGGCAGTAAAGATACTACAGTAATGATGATTTAAAGGAATTCTACAGCTCTTTTAAGCCAACATAAACAAACATACAGGAGACAAATACCGAGATGAGGAGATTTGCCTTCTCTCCACCCTCCACTTCCCCACAAATGGGCCATTTAAGTTACACTCCCACAATGCTACAGAATCCTGCGGCTAATCGCTGTGACATCTGAATTTGTGTGGATATAGTCTAAGTTTTTTTGTTTTTTTTTTAGGAAATAGGTGTGTAGAAGATTTTGTCACTTGCCCTTTTGAATGCAGGTTGACCCTGTAACCAAGCTAGAGCCTCACCCAATGTATCAACCACAATTAGTTTCTCAATGGGTTACAAAATTTCACAATTGCGGCTTTACTTCCTCTTCCTGTATGTGTGACGTGTGGCCAAAGGTTCCCCAAACTTCAGTGTGGAAGAGTAAAGCAGCATGCTGTGAGGCAAGCCTCGTGTCTAAGCTTACTAAAGACGCTCTGCTCCAGATGCTCTGCCTTACCTTCTGCCATGATCATACTCACCCCTGCCTGAAGTGCTGTGTCCATAGAAACTTTAATCCTATTTACAGAATAAGGCCAATGTCTGGCAATATAGCTAGCGAGCTACCGAGCAGCTGTGTGAAACCTTTTCCACAATGTGGCCCCAACTGGGCCAATCCTCTTACGTCAACCACCATACTGAAAGCTCCTAAATTCCTTTAAGGGCTCAAGGTGTTTCATTCACGGAGGCTAGGTGGAGGTTCATTCTTAAATTGTTTTAGGCAAGTGAGTAGTTAGGGTTTGTGATAATAATGATGATGTCTTTGAGTTTTGTTTGTATACTATGCATGTTCCACAGACCAAACACACAGAGGTGAGCATGTCTCTCTGAACTTGAGAACCTTCCAGACCTTCACTATAGATTTGACAGGTCACTGAGTTCAGCCAGAGCATTGTTGCCCCATGAATGGCCTGCACTCAACTCTATGTGAAATATTTGTTGCATAGGTCCCTGCTAATCTCTAAATAATGAGTGTGTAATAAAGACTATTTGATGCCACTGTTTTAAATCAACAGATACCTGTGTTGCAAGCACTGAAAAACACACTGTGTTCTTTTTTCCCCTTGTCTGCAGATCCTCATCGAGTTCTGTGCAGGAGGGGCTGTGGATGCTGTCATGCTCGGTGAGTCAGCATTTCCACTTTGCATACAGGTTGTAACGTCCAACAGGAAACTGTTCACAAAGCAGCACTGTGCAGCAAAGAGAAAAATGGCCATTTTACGGCATCAACATACCCCTGTAGACCACCTACATGTTACATTCTTCATTCATCAATACAATGACTGCAGCTCAGCTCATATTACCATCTGTGATTAGGTTGCTTTAGTGTACTCCACAGTTAGGAATTCTGATCATGTGTTTGTGTGATCCCTGGTAGAACTGGAGAGACCCCTGACAGAGCCTCAGATCCGGGTGGTGTGTAAGCAGACTCTGCAGGCCCTCGTCTACCTCCACGACAACAAAATCATCCACAGAGACCTGAAGGCTGGCAACATCCTCCTCACGCTGGACGGAGATGTCAAGCTGGGTAAGGGCAAAGTTAAATTCAGCTGTTAAAGGTATACTATTGTGATTTGTCGCAGCTCTCTTTCGGATACCTGCTGCTTGTGCTATATTTCTATCAGATCTGGCAAGGTTGTGCTGCTAGTTGGGTGGTCCCTGGTTCTCTGCTTGCCATTTTTTATGACCTGTCTCATAAACTCTCTGTCTGAACAATCCACCAAAATCTATTTCTGAAAATGTCTGAGGCCAGAAAACATGCAGTGCCACTGCTGAATCTTGTTTCATTTTCGAACCACATCGGCTAGTTTGAGAGTTTGGTCCAAGTTTCACGAGCCAGACACATCACGCTGGACAGACTTATTTGCATTAAGTTGAGTTATGCAAATACAGACCAGCAAATGCACCAAAACACAACCTCCAAACATGCTACAACACCCATCATGTACTGCACGACTGCTTTTTCTGCTCTCACTGGGAAAAGAATACAAAGCCCTTTGTCACTGGATCTGGTGGAAATGCGTCATTACGGTCAGGGAACTGGTTGCTACCTTTTCATGACATCCTGATCTCACTTGCACACTGTGTCCAGGAACATCCTTAACACAGCGAAATAAGAAAATACAGACAGAGGGCAGAGGCTCTGCAGATGAAGACACTGCCATGCTCTTCTACTGGGTCATAATTGATGATTGCAGGGGTTTACTCTTGTATGAGTCAGTACATAGTATTTTATGAAGTGCACAGTTTTTCCAGACAGGGTAGCTACCAACACTGTCTCCTCGAAAACACAGACTTTATATGATTGTGACCCTTCATTCACAGATGGTTAAATGTTGTAGGATAATTGGACAAAACTGTAATCTGTGTAATACATACATGATGCAGGAGAAAGTCAAGAACTAAAGTAGGGTGAATTGTCTCGCTGCGTAAGTACATTTTTCCTGGTTCGGTAATGTTCTTTTTTTTTTTACTTTTCTAGGGGAAAAACCATAAATGAGTTCACAGTCTAGCAATGTAGGCTCTGTGCCTTTGGCCATAGCCTCCATGTATTTATCTCATGTTTTCTCATGATATAACTGCTGGAAATGGCACAGGAATGCTCTGTGCAACGATACCATCCATTTATAGCTGCTTTCACACATGCAGGTCAAATACATCATTAGGTTCAGTTATCAAAGGAGGGTGTTGGGTTTCGTCATTCACACACCGGTCGCTCTAACAGAAAAACTGTGTCAAGCTGCGGTATCATGTGGTGTCATATAGAGAACAACTTCACTACCTTGTAAAGTCACATGATCCTTCTCATGACATTACACTCTATGGAAGTAAGATTTCCAGAATGATCAAGTTTTGTGTGTGGAATTTAAGTACCATGTTTATGGTACATTCTGGGTCTTAGTGCTGTTAAAAACATGAGATGAGGCATTATACAACTGTTTACACAGGCTAAATTGATTTCTTTTGTGACAAGTTTACTGAACTTGATGTGTGAAATCAGTGGAATGTGCCTTTGGGAACTGTAAAAGAAATTCACTGTGACTACAGTACAGTCTCACTGTTGCATGGCCATCGCAGACATCATAACATAAATTAGTGACTTTTATGCACAATAGCAATTGTTTGGACCTGCAGCTCAGTGTGTAAACAAACATGTATCCACAGCAGATGCAGTAACGTAGCTTACTTAGAGGGGTATGAGTCACCGCTGGTGGATGGAACAAGCTCAGTGAAGTAATACACAACAAGCATTTTGTCCAGTGACATAACACACACAGAGGTGCCTGTGCCGGGACACTGATGGGCTGTTACACATGACACAAACAAGGCATGATGGAATCATGCAAATGTAGGGAGAGTGTTATAACAGCATATGATTTCTTGAGCTGTGTTATTTGTTGTTCATTTCATGCACTGATGAGATTAGCAATGGTGCCACTCAGAGGGACAGTTTTTCATTCTGGTCTTGTTTGGTTTGTGTGGCTACATTCGGAAAATAAATGATGACCGTGGTGTTCCTGCGTTAAATTTCTGGTTTGCCTTGTCACATGTCTTCCAGCTGACTTCGGCGTGTCTGCCAAAAACACCAAAACCCTGCAGAGGAGAGACTCTTTCATTGGAACGCCCTACTGGTGAGTGGAATAAAACAAAGCAATGTTTTCATAGACAATAAAACCCCTTTTTGGTCAAAGAAAAAAGTACAATATCAATCACTATCAGGTTTGCCTTTATTGCAAAACATAGAATAAAGATCCATTAACGCCATGGGGTCTGTTTAAACCATCTGTAGCACATGGTGTAAAGTGAACGGCACAAGTGCATAATCTGGGCAAAAAGTATTTAGTCCCTTACTTTATCATAGGTGTGTTTTCTCCCATCCGAGTGCTCCTGCATTTAATTGCTGCTCGCTGCAGCTTAAATGGGGAACTCAACAAATTGGAGAACAGAGTGGTTTCCTGCTGAGAGTAATGCAGTAAGAGCAGCAGTGTCACTGTAGGAAATATGGTATATTTAAGCAGCAGAACTAAAAAAAGGAGTTATAAGCTTGACAGAGGAAACACAACTAAACTTTTAGCTTCTTAAATAATTAATGAAGTTACGCTGCTCCTCATGCGTAAATGCACACAGCATCTCTCTTAATGGGGAGTTAGACAGCAGCTCTGCAGCTCTGCTATGTTCACATTGTAGAGAACGTAATTACAGTGGAAACTGCTCACAGAAATCATGATCCAGTGATTAACTAATGCTTATATGGATCAAAAAGCTTAGGACAGAATCATATCTTTGCTTATAGTAATCAAGTAATCTGCTTACAGGGTTATTTTGGGTCTTTTCATACATGACAACATATGGAAAAATATTGGAGCAACAGTAATAGTAACAGCAACAGTAGTTTTTTAACTTTACTCTCGTGATACTTGATCCAGCGAAAAACGCATGCACATCGGGGAAACCAACTTTGAGTGATGCCATGAAGCCGTCCATTTCATTACTTAATTAATGAATGTAATAAATGTACAGCTGTCAATTAGAAAGCAATCTGCAGGAGAAATTTAAAGAATCAGCTATAATAATCATCCACTCAAAGTGATTAAGTTGAGCCAGACAGACATGATCATTATACTCAGTCTCCAATGTAATATTTTCCTCATTAATGATGTATTATTTCACCCACCTGCAATTCATCTGTGCATTCCTGTGTGGGTCTTTGAGTGTACACATGGGCCCATCTTACTATCTGAATAATGTGCCCTTTAAATAGCAGGGGACGCGGCACCAGAAATAAGTAGCTGGTTAAACTTATTATTAGGATACCCAGTTTAAAACAGGAGGAGTTTGGATCAGCATGTGAGACTAGCCAGCAACTGTGATCATCGTCTCGCTTTGCACCGGTCAGATGTAAGATAGGGCCCAATGTCTCCTTTCACTGACTTCCCCTATTTCCGTCCAGGATGGCTCCAGAGGTGGTGATGTGCGAGACGTCCAAGGACCGTCCATACGACTACAAGGCTGATATCTGGTCCCTCGGGGTCACCTTGATTGAGCTGGCACAGATTGAGCCGCCCAATCACGAGATGAACCCCATGAGAGTTCTGCTGAAAATAGCCAAGTCGGATCCTCCCACCCTGATGCAGCCATCACGCTGGTGAGTTGCAGCGTGAAGCAGTATGATCCTGTCAGGAACACTGCTTTGCATGGCTGTGTATTAGTTTTGCATAATTGTGCTGTGTGTGTTAAATGTTTGCCTTCATGTCAGTCAGTTTTCATGACAAATGAAGAGATCCTTGATGTAGAAGAGCAATGCATTTGTTATTTTATTATATTCAAGTCCATTTTCTCACTACTTCCACCCTTCAGGTCCCCAGAATTCAGTGATTTCTTAAAGCGGTGTCTGGACAAGCACGTTGACAACAGGTGGAATTCTTCACAACTGCTGCAGGTACTTTTCTCTTAAACATTCACACAGCTTTTTCACATAAGCTCTGAACCCCTATTTCACTATCGATCAGCTCCCCCAGCCCCAGAGCCATAATCCTCATGCCCTATCCCATTCCCACGCACCAGCTGCCATTCAGACCGTATCAGCAGAGTCCTAGACGACATCTGTTTACCTGCTCGGTGTCACGTCAGAGTACTGAACCGTGTGTCCTGGCAAGACTGACGCTCATCCCTTTGTGCCTAAGCTGACGTCAGCTGTGCAGGCTTTTCTTTTTCCATAGGGTTTAAGGTGCTCACCAACTCAGAGCCACTTATTTACAGACAGGCAGTAAGGACACATTGATACACACACACACAGGAAATACTGTACTGCGTAGAGGACGACTCAATGGGCTTGAAAATACAAAATAGCGGTCTGCCACCGATGAAGGTTTTGATATCGAAGAAGCTCCACATTCTCAGGCCAGCGATAGAATACGTGCAGCAGATTTCTAAGCCAAAGAAGGTAAGGTGGTTGAGAGATGTAGATGCAGTCGTTGTGTGGGTGTGTGTGTGTGTCATTTATCTTTGTTTGCATTAAAGAAGTTGATTGATTAATTCATTTGTTTTTTGTTAAATCATTAACACAGACAGTTGAAAACTCCAGAGGAAGAGTAACAGAAAGATGCAGGAAAGAAAGTTTGAAATATTTTCCCAGTGTCGTTTAGTTTGTGTTTTTTGAACGTACTTTGTTGTGCCTTTTATAGTCAAAAAGAACAGTCTGTTATACTGTGAGCAATTTATATCTCAAACTCTATGGGATTAGTTGTCTGTGGGATGTCCAGTCTTTGCTGCCAACTTTGTTGAGCGCTTTTATTGCCGCAGGTTTCCCACACCGTATGCCACGCACAGGGTGTTAACATATAAATTAAATCTTGATTTCTAATCGTGTTCTTTTTATTTGTCTTCTGCACAGCACTCATTTGTGTCCAGTGTGACAGACAGCAGGCCCCTGAGGGAGCTCATAGCTGAGGCGAAGGCAGAGGTCACAGAGGAGATCGAAGACCACAAAGAGGAAGAGGAGGAGGAAGAGACAGAAGCACACCTGGTGGGTAAACATGTACGAAAAATCTGTTAGCAAAAGGTTTGCTAGAGGAATTTGCACTGTTGGGAGAAATGCTTGCAGTTGGGGTTTTTTCCATTGAGCAGGACATGCACAATATGCAACATATACACTTGTTCTGCTGACAGATTGGTTTATGTTTCATATTCATGAGCTCATTCTTGGGCTGAAATGACAAGTCAGTTAATCAATAGATGAAAAATTGATCAACTATTTCGATAAACAATGATTTAAGTCATTTCAACCTTCTCAAGTTGGAGAGTTTACTGTTCTTTTTTTGTGTGTTTTATATCATTATCATTTATCATATCATTTTATATCAACAAGAAAAAACTCAAGGCTAAAATCATGTATGTAGTATTATGTAGTATGAACTATGCATAACTCACTTCTGCTCCCATTTCAGGGCCACAAACGTGCCCCCTCTGATGTCAGTGTCGCCAGCTCAGAGGATGAGAAGATCCCCCTCTCTCCCTCCATCTTGGAATCAGTCCCTGAGAAAGTTGAGCCAATTGTGTCTGTGCCCATACCAACACCCACACCCACTGAGCTCCCGGTGGCCAACCATGTGGTGGAAACTAGCTTTGTTGAAGAGCCCACAGCTCCCCAAGCTGTGGAGCACACGGAGGAGACTTTGGACACTCCAGTTGAGGATGAAAAGGTAGAACAGACACCAGTGGAGGAAACGCCTCCAGAGGCAGCAGAGGATGTTGCCTCCCCAGAACCAGAGACTGAACCAGAGGCACCTGCTAAGGAAATGCAGCAGCTGGAGATTGCAGTTGAGGATGAAAAGGAAGTGGACACAGCCGAGGTTCCAGCCAACCCAGAGGCCAACACAGAGAGTTCAGAGGTCACTGAGACTCCTCAGGAGGAAAAGATGGCTGTTGTGGAGGAATCAAACGCACCAGCAGTGGAAGAGGAGAAGCAAGAGGAGGAGGAGGACCAGTACAAAAATCTCAAGGTGACATTGACACTACCAGAGCAAAATAAGGTAGTCCCAAAAGATGAGGAAGAGAAGCTCACAGAAAAGGAGAAGATAAATGCAGAAGATGAGAAAACGGTTCCAGACAAAGCCAAGGATGACAAAGAGAGAGACTCGGACTCAGGGAGTGTCTCAGCCGCCGATAACAGCAGCGTAGACCTGAATCTGTCCATCTCAAGCTTTCTGTCCAAAACAAAAGAGCCTGGATCTGTTTCCATACAGGTAACTCACAGCCCACATGCTCAGATATCAGAAACTATACAACAGACTCACCTAACTACAGTCACATCTATAAACTCTAATTTCTTGTTTTCCCAGGACAACAAGCGTCAGAAGAAGACGCTGAAAAAGACTCGCAAATTCATCGTGGATGGAGTGGAAGTTAGCGTGACTACATCAAAGATAATCACTGACAATGATGCCAAGAACGAGGAGATGAGATTCCTGAGGTGATCATTCATTTACATACACACCAGGCATCAGTTTGTTGTAAATATGTTGCCCAGGAACTTCAGTGTACAACCAGACTGTGTGGAGTGACTGTAAATGCTGAATTTGCTTTATGCTAAAATATACATATAATTAACTTTTTTTTCTCTGCTACACCCTCCTTTCTCTCCGTCTCCAGGCGCCAGGAGCTGAGGGAGCTGCGTCTCCTGCAGAAAGAGGAGCAGAGGGCCCAGCAGCAGCTCAGCAATAAGCTGCAGCAGCAAAAGGAACAGATCTACCGGCGCTTTGAACAGGAGACCACGGTGAGTCACTCAACTCAGAAATGTCAAGCGTCAGACTGCTAACTTTGTTTTCAAATCTGTGGTCGGCAGTTATGTTTATATTCCCTCTGCGGGCAACCATGCCAGCCCAGTCCACCCAGTCTTTTGTAAATGTGTAAATTGTAATTTTTTTTCCTTTCTTCACCTTGTTGGTGTTCATCTCAGTTTTTTCTTCAGCCCTGTCACAGTCATGCTTCACATCATTGTCTACTCATGAAGGGTTTCTGGTCATGGCAGGAAAATGTGGCTCAGTCAGAATTAGTTCAGGAAGTACCTGTTATGGTGGCTTCTGAAGTAAAAATTAATTCATATTTCCAGTAAAAGCTGTCATTCCCAAACTGTTGCACTCCTGCTTAGATGTCATCAGGACCCTCATAAACACGATGCAGCCCCCAGCACCCAACCATAACCATCGCAACTACAAGTGCACCCCCATCCTTACTCTTGTATTAACCTAAACTTCACTCTCTGAAGACCCTTTAAGCTCTAAAACATACAAGAGGGCACACCTCAAAACGCACACACACCCTTTGAACTAAAAATGACACTGTAACTACACTGCTCACTGTTATCAAGCACATTGATTTCCCTGAAGAGGAAGTATTTTCTGTGTGGGACGGCTTTTGCTTCAGATGTTCACACAAAAAAAACAGAAGTATCATCATTTCTTCCGTTAGTTGCTATTTCTGCCTTCACCTTTGAGACTTAAATGTATGGAAATATGTCAGTTTAGCCCGACAACCTGCATCTGCTTTTGCATTAACTGCTTTAAAATGAATATTCACTTGAAACCTCCAGGACTGGGCAATGACCTCAGTTAAGCAATAAATGTACCTGTAATTTTGTTCTTGTATTCACACACAAAGCAAGATGTTAATGGGTCTGTGTGTGCGATATTCAGAGCAATATTATAACAGCACACCGCTATTTCCTGTGTAAAGATATAGTAGAATAACAGGGTCCTGACCAGAGAATGAGGTCACGCTACATCTGTGTGTGTTGTAATCTTAGCTTCTGTGGTTGTGTGTGGTTTGTTCTGGTTAGCCAGTCTGGCCATGTTACATGTTAATGATTGTGTGTATCCCTTGGTGAGCTCATCGCCACTGCTTTCCACTGCGCTCATACAGCGGTTCACACTGATCTGGGGACAGTGTCGCTGCAGAGCCATAGAGTTCTTCCCAGTTAATATAGTTAGCTTGTTAAGCGCTGTTTATTGAGTTGGCACAGCTCAGCCACCTCGTTGTTGTTAACTGTGTCAGACAACTCACATAGAGACAAAGATTGAGTGTTTTGAACAAAAATAGAGCAAAGGATGGAGAAAATGTGAATATCTGTAATATGTGTTAAGTAAGTAATTGGTATCTGATAAGAAATATAGCCGCCCCTGGATGTTAGAGCACCTCACTGAGTTGTATACTTACTTTTCAGTTAGTAAAAAATGCAATTAACCCTGGCCCTGCACTCCAAACCCCCTGTGAAGATTCGGTGATGTAACTTATTGGGGAGGTGGTTCAGTGCTTCCCACTTCTTGCTGAGGTTTTGCAACAGAACATTGTCATCTTGAAGAAGTACTATGCAGGAATTTCCTAAGAAACATTGACTCACACTGAAGTAATCTTTCTCATTCATCACTTGACCCACTAGAAGTGTGTGAGTATTTTTCTGCAGAGACTTTGCCCTCTGTCTTTTTTTTTCCTTATTTTCTGTGTTCATGACATTTATGGGCTTTTACCCCCCACAGCGCTCTGCTGATGTTGGGGCTTTATTAAAGGTAGCTACCAGGTGCCAGGCTGTAGGCAGCACACATCTAAGAGACAAAGCGCTGGAAAAAAAAAGGCAAATACAGCGAGGCGGCACGCCAAACGAGAGTGAATCTGGGGTTGGCTTTGCCCTCACTTTCACTGGTGAGCCTGTTTACAAACAGTAACTGACATTTCTGTGTAGTACAACTTTGAGATCTGCGAAAATTCAAAGAAGAAACAGGGACATGTATAAAAAGAACCCGCTCTGTGGAAGTTAAATGCAGGTTTGCTTTGACCCTCTAAACCCATCCAGATGTAGGAAAAAGTGTGAAAGACGATGAGTCATCTAAGTGTGTTTCTTCCACTGCGCAGAGATCCAGATTTTGTGGTTCTTACAATATTCTGAGTGTTTGTGAGTTCACCTTGGATACAAGCAGCTTGTGAATGGTCATGTTACTGTGTGAAGGATGACTTGATTTCCTTCAGTTGTCATTATCGGGGCTGTCAGTCGCAACTGAGCAGTTCAATTTCTATATGTCCCTGTTAGTGAACCTGCTCAACTTTACTGTTACTGTTTTTAATCAGTTGCATTACATTACATAACTTTCAGTTTTTATAACAGCGCTTGTGTTCATTACCAATTCATGCAGTGTCTATTAGGCCTCTTTTAAACCGCTGGCTGGCTCATATTCCTTTGAAAATTTGCATAACAGTTACTGTTGGGGCTCTTTTGAGAGCGATGAATACTGCTAATTGCCTCTCCATTTTGCATGACCTTCCTATGCAGCTACAGCTTTAATATTGATTTTTTAATCTCATAATTTTGTATTTCTTCTTCTTCTGGAAAAGCATTTTTAGACTTTGTGCCTCTAAGATTTTACACATGGAAAGAACAGAATTTGCTTCAGTTAATGTCACTGATATGATGCGATCTTCCTTGTCCTACAGAGTAAGAAGCGTCAGTACGACCAGGAGGTGGAGAACCTGGAGCGGCAGCAGAAGCAGACCATCGAGAGACTGGAGCAGGAGCACACCAACCGGCTGCGGGATGAAGCCAAACGCATCAAAGCCGAGCAGGACAAAGAACTCTCCAAGTACCAGAACATGCTGAAAAACCGCAAGAAAGAGGTTAGCATGTGGACCACAATTTCTATTCACATCCCTTGCCCACATGTAGTCCCCTGGGAGGATGGGATGGCTTGTAAAGTTCCTATTTATAGCTGGTTGTTTTGATCCTTAGACACACACACACACACACACACACACACACACAGGCCTCTGTCTGATCTGTCTTATAAGGATTTACATAACCGCAGTTTAGCTTCACAGGGGCTAAATCAGTCTGCGCTGCCACTTCTCATTTGTTTGTCTTGTAGTGCTAATCTATCCACAGCTTTTATCTCATTTTATTTCCATCTATCGCTCATGGCTGCCCTCCCGACACAGGGCAAACAGGAAGTGGGCCTGTCTCCAAAGCATGTGACAAGCGCTATCATGAAACGTATTAAAGAAGACATTATCCAAGCCCCACCAGAGGAGGTAACGAGGGCTCAGTTTGCTGTGAATCACACACTACCTGTTCCTCTCTGCTCTTTTGTTTTTCTTTTGTTGGAGCAGATTTCAAAGTGTGTGAGGCTGGCATGCACAACATTATCCAGCAGTTATTTACTTTGCTGTTTGATGCAGTTTCCATGAGTTGTCTTCATTTTTCCAAATCTTCCACCTACCTGAGTGTGCAGTGTCACAGTCTCAGAGTGTATGTGCAGTGTTCAGTGTGGTGCCTAGGGGTAATGTACTGTGATCCGCAGGGAGTGGCTCATGTAATGATTCAGTCCTTTCAGTTGTCCTCGTGCACGCTGTGCAGCGCTCCCATTCAGGATGTAAGTGAAACCGCTGTGTGTGTGATTTTCATGCCTCCTCAGATTTAGAATTTGGTTTCTTTTGCATCTCCTAAATCAAAAAAACATGTTTTCCCTCTTACCTGTAGTGGCATTTATCAGTTATTTATTTATTTAGATTGTTTTGGAGTGAGTTGCAGAGTGTTGGAGATATCAACCGTGGAGATGTCTGCCTTCTCTTCAGTATAATGGAACTAGATCGCACTCGGCTTGTGGTGCTCAAAGCGCCAAAAAAGCTCATTTGACAAACTCAACAGCAATGTCTCTTTACAGAAGTCATGACCCAGTTACTCAAGATAATCCACAGACCTTTTTGTGAGCAGTTTCATGTCTTTTATTTCGACTGAGCAACACCCACCATCAAAAAGAAGCTTGAATCTACTGGTGGATGAGAGGCTCGTGCAAGATGTTAACGGTAATGGCGTCCTCCTTGGCTGATCTGTGAGGTGAGCTTCCACAGTGGTGTTTGGTGGGCTAGCAGTAGACACACACTTCCGTCTGTGCTGCTCACAATAAGGTCTGTGGATTGTCTTTAGTAACCAGGTCAGGATTTCTAGAAAGAGACATTGCTGTTGAGTTTTTCAAATATATTTTTTTTGGCACTTTGAGCACCACAAGCCGAGTGCCATCTAATTCCATTATATTCAAGAGAAGGCAGACATCTCTATGGTCGATATCTCCAACACTCTGCAACTCACATCAAAACAGGAAAAATAGGGGGAAAATATGTATTTTGTATTTTGAGGTGAACTGTCTTGTAAAGCATGACTTCTTACTAGGGGTGTAACATTTCACGAAATTATCACTTCGGTTCGATACGACTCAGTGGTGTAAGGGTTCGGTATGTTTTTGATACAACAAAAAAGTAGAAATGCCAGAGTTCCCTTGATTTAAAAGTTTAAATGTATGAAAACACAGCAGGAATTACTGTCTGGCAAAAAAATGGCTTGTTAAAGTTGGGTAAAATGAAATCAGTTATTTCTTTCTAAACACATTATACATGTTAGAAAATACTTTTTTGAAAACATGTGAAAAGACTTTGTGGTACTGAATTGTGGGGTTAGACTATAGCATTTCTGTCTAGGATTTTCTTAATGGGCCTAATAGCATGCCTGTTGACGCACTGGAGCTGTCCTTGACATAACCCCTTCCCTACTATTTAACAACTAAGTTACTACTGACATTAGGGAGCATAGTATCAGTGTAGTTTTGTTCGCCCATTGTGTGTGAGCAGCAAATTTGCTGCATCCCAAGAGCTCTCTTAGGTCGTACAGTCTTATAAATACACGAATAATCATCTCTGGTCAATACAGTCATGTAAACACAAGTTAAAGTATACTTTATCGTCTTTGTGGCTGAATCGGCTTCCTGGCCCACTGGCAGTTACTACTTAATATGTGCTGTGGGCTAAAGTTAGCTGCTGAACGACAATCTGTCACAGCGCAGGGCCTTGTGCTTTGGCTCGGTGGTCGTGTGCTGTTGAGGAGAGTCTGTGGCTGTGCGGTGGCTCGTTCTTGCGCTGGGCCTGTTTTTATCCACCACTCTTTTGCCGTTATTCTTATATTTCACAGCTAAAACAAACCCCAGACCTGAAGGTTACTGGAGGATCTTCTATTCTGCTCTGGTAATGGCGTTACTAACCATGTCGCAACAAGGTAGTTCGGCGTGTCTCACTGGCGAGAATGTTTTTGGTTGAGGAGTCAGAGGGGAGCGACACCATGTTGCCTGTTCGTCGTGTGGGCTGCCTTGGTGAGCACAGTGTCGCTGAGAGCATAATATTAAACATAGTTTAAGCTGTATATTGTATTTCCCAAATGTAATAGGATAGTTCAAGGTATCGTTCGAACCGAAAGTCTCATACCAAACGTTTGAATACGAATACTTGCATTGTTACACCCCTACTTGATTGTCTTGAGACTTTACATCGGTACATGCCAACACCAAGCCTAAAATGGTGCTAAACTATTAACACATCTCTGCTTTGGTCACACAAAGACAAATGTTTCCGCTGACAATAAAATGCTGCACTTTCCCCCCAAGTATTGTCCTCTAATGAACCAGAGCAGTAGTAGGTAGTGGCCAGTGCTTAATGTTTAGTACTTGGCAAGAAAAACCAGCTTGTTTTTTATGTTCTACCTTGTCCCTAATGACATGCAAAGTTTACAGTCTGTGAGGCAAAGTGTAAACATTTAGAGACGTGGGACAATAGAAACCTTGCTTACTGTTTATCACTGAGAGCTTCATTAGCGTGCAGGATGTCAGGTTCCCGTGTGTGTGTGTGTGTGTGGTGAGCCAAGTAGGCCAGATTAATGTGACAAGCAGGTGATACGGTCTTTATTGCCAGTTGTAACTGTCTGGTTCATCAGCTCAAGCTGAGCTTAGCCTGAGGTAAATTTGGCAGAAAGCCTCCAGGCCAGCAAACACATTCAAACACTCACACACACACTCAGCTGATCTCACAAAGCTTTTCCTGCTTAATGTAATGATAAAGGTTTTTGTTGCAGGGGATGATGCTCTCCATCTGTCAGAGGTGTGTGTGTGTATAAAAGTGCTTCTCTAATTAGGCTAAGGTTTATCGATGATTGTTGTGGATGGAGTTTGAGTGATTCTCCGCCTTTCTTGGATTCTCTGTGTGTTATAGATTAGGAGATTAACGTCTGAAACTGTTTTTCTCATGACATTTATAATCTGTCATCCATCATCCAGGAACAAGAGTTTCTCCAGAAGCAGCAGCAGGATCTGGACAGCTCTTTGAAGAAGATTATCCAGCAACACAAACATGAGCTTGCCACCATCGAGAGGGACTGCCTCAACCACAAGCAGCAGCTTCTTCGAGGTAATATACCAACTGGCTGTATTTACTGTCAAGTGGGTAACGGTGTGTTGAGGCCATGTGTGATGGAGGGACTGTGACAGGGAATATTCCCATGGTTATAACATGGAACCGCCTGCTCCATCAGACAGCTTAAGAGGGTATAGATTGTAAGGCACACATGTTGCTTATCAGACGCTGTGTGATTTAGTTTACAACTTCGAAAGTGGTAAAACTGCAATATTCACATACACTCATAGGGTGTAGGCCTTGATGGTTAAATGAAGGCATCAAATTGATGTTCATTTATTGCCTGCTTTCCCTGTCTGAGCTGCAGAGAGGTGTTCCTGAGAGTGAATAATTAATCCATGTCTTATTCACAGACACTTACAGCTGTGCCAAGTAATATTTTTATACTTTTTATTGGTGCAAAATCACATTACATAAACACCGACAGAGACAAAGGGCTTTTTTATTACGCTAACTAATGATTCTTCACGTCCTTCTGTGACCTGGAAATCATTCCCCTCCGTCACCATGGAGGACTTCCAATCCCTTAAAGGGTAGTTTGCATTTTTGAAGTGGGGTTGTATGAGGTACCTACTTTATTAGGATATTTTCACTACTTTTCCTTACTGTCAGACAGTAATGTCCTACGGGGAAATGAAGCCGGTACATCGCTCTCTTCTAAGCCAGACCCCATTGTGAAAAACAGTCATTTAAGATTGTTAAACACAGGCACTGCTGGTCCACAGCTCCCTCGATCAGTTATTTTGTTTGTGTTATTGTGTGACTTTAGTGTTTCATGTTCATTCAGGTTCAAAAATTTGAGCTATCCCTTTAACAAAGCAAATCCTATTCTAGCAGTAGCAGGAGGTTTTATTTTTGTAGTCTTACTGCGTCTCGTTCAGCATTGAACATAACCATCTCATTTATGGTGAGTGAGATTAGCAGCAAACAAGCCTGAAATACTCTGAGCCCAACCAGCAACGACTGCAGCTCCTTCTGACATGACTGCAGTGAGCAGCAGCCTGTTAGCAGTTAGCACTGCATGGGACTTAATCCCATGCTTAATATGCCAGGAGCTGCACAAACAACTCCTCTCAGAAATGCTCACTGAACCGAGTCACGGGGGGGTGTAACTGTGCTTTAGGAGCTGGTAAAGAGCTTTCACTGTGAGTAGAAAATGTGAGATAGTTCAAAGCTTAAAAGCTGAAACCTCATTAGTGAAGTTGATGTTGGTTGACTCGTGCAGTCAGCTGTTTGCTCCTAATGAGGTAACTTCAGCTTCTGCAGACCGTCTAGTAATACAGAATGGGTTTAAGATGAGGCGTAATGTTTGGGAGATATTCCCCTCCGATAATCCTGTGAATGGTTCCTCTGTGCATACATTTAGCTTTGTCTTTTGTTCACTTGAACAGCACGAGAGGCTGCCATGTGGGAGCTGGAAGAACGCCATCTGCAGGAGAAACACCAGCTGTTCAAACAGCAGCTCAAAGACCAGTATTTCATGCAGAGACATCAGCTGCTGAAGAGACATGAGAAGGTACAGGCTGGATAAGGGTCTTATTATATGGTGAAATCATCTTTAATTGCTCCTCCAACCTCATAACCCCCCGTAGTCGTTTTGTTTCTGTCAAAATTGTATCATTAAGTTAGAAGAAGTTTTTCTGGAAGCTTCCTGAATGTTGTGTGTCTGCTGGTGCCCTGTACAGGAGATGGAGCAGATGCAGCGCTACAACCAGCGTCTCATCGAGGAGATGAAGAACAAGCAGACGCAGGAGAAAACCAGACTGCCCAAGATTCAGCGCAGCGAGGCCAAGACCCGCATGGCCATGTTCAAGAAGAGCCTTCGTATCACTGGTGCTGCCATCACCCCCGAGCAGGAGAGGGAGAAGGTCAAACAGGTGACGAGACATATGGGATGTTGTTAAATCAGCCAGAATTATTTTTTTTTGTATTCGTTGGAAAGCCAAACCAAACACAGTGAGCTCAAATTTCCTAACTCTAATTGTGTCTTTTTCTTCCAGTTTGCAGCCCAGGAGGAGAAGAGACAAAAGAACGAGAGGCTCCATCAGCATCAGAAACATGAAAACCAGATGAGAGACCTGCAGCTGCAGTGTGACGCCAACATCCGAGAGCTCCAGCAGCTGCAGGTTAAGATCTTAAAAAGATATATCTTAAAAGAATTTCACACATTTGAGCATGTTAAATGGATAATTATCTTCTATTTTATATGCATTTTGTTTTACTTTACCATCCTAGCCAAAACAGACGGCCTTAAGGCTCTTACACATGCCATGATCTTTGTGCCCTACCTTGTGTTTTCCATGCGGTAAAAGAAGCAGCATGTGTCCCAGCCCTTAGACACAGTTACATGTAAAAACCCTCAGTTTGTATACTCTGTACTCCTGTGCTTGTTTCAGAATGAGAAGTGCCACCTGCTCATCGAACACGAGACTCAGAAGCTGAAGGAACTGGACGAGGAGCACAGCCTTGAGCTGAAGGAGTGGAGGGAGAAACTGCGACCCAGGAAGAAGGTAGAGTATCTGTTACACCTGGATGATAATATCAGCCTGCAGTGTCGTCAAACAAAACATTGCTCCTCCACTCTGCAGGTGTCCCTGTATCTGTTGTAAAGGCACTTTCAGATCGACACAAATATCGACACATTCCAGCGAAACGTATTATTCTATAATATGATAAAACGCAGAGGAAGAATCCTACAGACGTTTGACTTTTCATTTAGCGCCATCATCAGGCCAAAACATTTAATTTAGATTTTGTTACTACCCCAAGTTTGTTCAAAATTCATATATGCTGTTTGAGATTAAAAAAAAAAATAGCTCTATAAAATATATTTGCTGAATATTGAGAGTTGCCCTTGGGGATGTTGTCATTTTCACACCCTAAAAAAACATCTCAGCCAGGCAGGAAGCCATTTTTAGGGCTGAGTATCTTCATAAATGTAACTCTGAGAGCCATGAAATTTTGGAGGGGCACAGACAAAACAGTGTACAACAGCCACAAGCAAATTTTGTATGGCTTTACAAACCCAAAATGAGACAGTCAAAAGTTAACACATAAATGTATCTAGAGTCTGAGGCTGGCATTTGTTAATATGACACCAACATGTTTCTGTGTGCGTCCCGCAGGCCCTGGAGGAGGAGTTTGCCAGGAAGCTGCAGGAACAGGAAGTGTTCTTCAAGATGAGCGGAGAGTCGGAGTGCCTTAACCCCTCCACCCAGAGCCGCATCTCCAAGTTCTACCCCATCCCCAGCGTCCACTCCACTGGTTTCTAATCGAAGCCGACGTGCATACGCACAGACATACACACACTCCACACACACACACACACATTGCACATGGACATGAGCGCACACACACCGACAGTAAAGACCGAGCCTGTGCTGCCTTGCCCTCATCCTCTGGAAACTGTCGGAGGGTGACAGGAGAATTTCTTTTTCAGGACTTTGTTGGTCAGTCTGCACCTCTGCTCTGCAGCCCCCTCGTCTTGACACACGATAACGGTTATTTTGAAGGAGAATGTTGAAGGATGAAGCGTTTGACCTCAACACCACCACCACCACAGTGACATAGCTCTCTGCCCAACCTTCTGTCTGTGATTGAATTGTTTTCATAAGGATCCAGTGCCTGTAGAATCTGATGGTTTTGGCTTTTAAATCCAAGCAGTGCGTGATAATTATTTGCTGCTTAATTCTTCTCTCATTTAGACATTTGCACTAAAAAGGACAGCATTTTATACCACGTAAACATACTGTTGATGATTTCATTTGGTTAAATATTAACTAGCAAACATATCATTCGTAACTGATCATAAAGTGGAATGTATTTCTGATAAAGGAGAAAGCACATTTTTAATATCACTGTTGAAGGACTGATGATTCAGTATATTTTTATGAAATCACATCTCTCTCTTTTAGACATTTAGCTTGTGATTAAAGGTTTAAATAATGCATGATTTCAAAATAAGCTTTTGGAAATGAAATGATTTCTTCTTTCAGGGTTTTTCTTCAGATTGCCTTCCTGTCCGGAGCACAAGACTTGAGATTACTATTTAGCAACAAGCCGTGGTGGAGAGTTTCTTAGATGCAGACAGTAGAGACGGTGTTTACATACAGAGACAAAGGGTCACTGTTAATTGGACACTAAGGAAATCACTGTGGTGGCAGAAACAAAGACTATTGAACAAGCATTTATGTACCTGTTTGTTGCTCTGTTTTTTTTTTTTGTTGTTTTTTTAGGTAACACCACTTTATTGTTGTCGAGCTAAAGTTATGTATCTACAGGAGTGGTTTTCATTGTGTCGATTCTGGAAATACTGTGACACTTTTAAGAGTTTCCAAGGAGTGTGTGTCGGGAAACTCACCAAGCAAATTCAACGTAAAAATAACTTTGAATTCAGCTAATTCAAACAAGGGTTACGTTCACACTGTAAGCTTCAGTGCTCAGATCTGATATTTCAGATCATATTCCATGCGATTTGTGCTGTTCACGCTGCCATAAAAAAGCAGATGTGAGTCACATACGGTATGAGCAGCAAAGTCAGATTTTGGCCACTTTAACTGCAGTCCGAACGTAGCCTAAACCTGCAGTGACAGATGATGATGCATCCTTTGTATTTGCTCTGGTTTTTCTTCATACTCCTCCTCATGAGGTATTTTGCTACCAGGTGTATCATGAATGAGCCTGCATGGCTTTTGTTTCCTCTTTTTATTGAAATGATAATACCGTTTTCATTGTCGTGCTAGCTAATAGCCTTAATGCTCCAAAACAGCCGTATGGATATACTGTGTACCTGATATGACCGCCTTTAAAGATTCTGGTCAAACTCTAGGTTTTATGCCAACTGTAATCTTCTGTTTCTGACTGTATGAAACATATTAACAATGTCAGAGTGATTGCATCTGTGTTCAAAGAAAGAAAAACAGAACATGAGCTCTTAGAATTTTTTTTGTTTATTTAGGCTGATGTTTTATGAGTGAGGTCAAAGCAATTTAATATTTGAAGCAGTTGCAAAACGAAATGTGTTAAAAACAAAGTGGACCTGACTGGTTTAGGCCATCTTGACTTGTGATTGGTTCATTTTCTCATCTCATTTTCTTACGATTGGCTATCAAGGGTTACGCTTAGTCAAAAGTATTTTAATAACTCAACTGTTGTGTACAAAAAGAAAAACAAAACAAAAAAAAAACTACGGAGTGCTGTGCACCTTTTTACAAAACTTTCTCAGTAGCTATTTATATGAAAACGTACCACCCAAACTGCAGCGTCTGTACTGCAGCTCATTCACTCATTGGTTTGCGGTGTACAGAAATACAATTACATAATCACTCCTGTCAGTTCTCGTTCTGTCGGTCGGTTAGGTTCTACAAGAAAAGAGTAAATTGATTACATTCTGAATGTTGACTGAAACAATGATATCCATATCAAAATCATTATGCATTTTTAAAATAATTGTATAGTTTTTAGAAGGTCTGTGTAATGTAGATTTTCATTTTGCTGTAAATAAACTTTTTCCTCTGTACTGCTGCTGTTGTTTTAAGTCCTTAATGTGATTCTACCAGGTGTTTTTGTGACTAAAAAACTAATAGGAACAACAGTTTTGAAATTGGTCCAATATTGAGTGAGAGTTCTCCAGCCAGCCACGAGGAAACAGGCTGCAAAGTACATCCGCTAAAAGTTCTTATTTTGCCACTGACGGGCTCAGATTGGTGATAGTGTCTGGCAGCATTATGGGAAGGATCCCTACAGAGATAGACCTTTCTGTGAATGAGTAGGATCCTTTTTGTTTAACCAGGAACAGCCCCAACATGACCATAGCCAAACCCACCAGACTCCATTTAAATAAACAGCAATTTAAGCATGTATACATCCGGCATACTCGCATCTAACTGGGTGAATTAAGGGTTAATTTTGACCAAATCGGAGTTGGTGATTGTTGGAATTGTTATTTTGTCTCTGTCAACTTTGAATAAAGTCCTTTTTTATGATGATAAAACTGCTGTTTATTTAAATGGAGCCTGGTGGGTTTGGTGATAGCGATTTCAGGGCTGTTTTTGATTAAACAAAAAGGAGCTTACTCTTAACAAGGTTGACCTCTGTAGGGATCATCTCCAAACTGTTCTCAGACACGAACAATAGTGAACCTGTCAGTGGCAAAAACAAGCACTTTTAGCAGACGTAATTGACGGTGCAAACATGCCCGAGTGGATACAGCCTGTTTTGCTGCTGTCATGTGCAGCAGTCGTGCTCAAAGCTGGGCCAGTTTAAAAAATTGTTATTCCCATTAGTCACTTAGGCACAAACACATAGAAAAGATAGAGTCCATGTTGAAAAATACAGAAAGTACCCTTTAAAACTTCTTTTAAAAAACTGCATATAAAACATTTAAGTTACAAAACATGGTCTAATTAGAAAATGCCCACAAGCATGACAAGGTAAGGAAAAGATAACTCTCCATTCAATCCCACAAAATAAAACATACCACCCCTCTGAATGACACTCCTCAATACAGTATGTCAAACATTCAAATAATTCAAAGCTATACATAATCCCTGATTTCACACACACAACTCAGCAAAACAGATATTCAGAAATATAAAAATAAAATCAGAAATCATTTGTAAAAACAGTTAAATTCATGAAAATCATCTGCTGTGTGTTACAGTACATTCACCACATTTATACACACCCGACTGGATTTCACTTAAAGCTCCATGTATGCAGTAAGTTGGCTCTTACACACCGACGTCCCTCCTCCTTCTCGTAGATGTCAGAGTGAATTCGCCTGAAAAGCAACACACAGTTTGATTTAAGTGTTGTGTTAATGTAGCCTGCTTTCATCATCCTGCGTGTTCCAGCACATTAAATCAAACATTCAAAATCATTACTAGCCAAAAAATTAGCCTTTTTATTGTTAAAATTTAATTGTGATAATTAGTTAAAATGATGATTTCTCCATAATCTTCATGTTCTCATCTAAAACCCATAATTATAATTATCAATACTACATGGTAGTTAACACTTCTTTAGTGCCTGTTATTTGAGAATGAGATCATGGGGTTCAACTTAAACATATCAGTCACGATCCAGCTGTGATGATCTAATTATAAATGTACTTTTTAAATTCAATTTGTAACATTTTAAGACTAGTTTGAAGGGAAAATCCAGGCCTGTGTCAAATCATTAACCATTAATTCAAGCTGACTGACCTCTGTCACCTTTTTGTCCCTTGCGTCCCTCTAAACCAGGAAGGCCTCGTTCACCTGTGTCCACACAGACAGAGTAGATTACTTTAAACTTTAGGCTGATCAGTAAGAACCAATAGCTAAAGGCATAATGAAAGTAAAGTATTCAAAGGAGTTGATTCTTGTCATGGAACATCCCATTTTTTTATCCGTCTTAAAGTAAACTTTTCTAATCAGATTTACCTGAAAAAAGCAAATAGCAAACTCAATAGAAAAAACACTATGAAATTATATATTAATTGTACAATTCACTTAATATTTCATTCCAAACTCTACTTTGTTCAATAAAAAATTTTCAGATCTACCTTTCTCTCCCTTTGGCCCTGCGAATCCCATGTCCCCTTTCTGTCCTGGTCTCCCAGGCGGCCCTACAATGGCTCCATGTACTGTGAAGGACAAATTCAGTTGTTATCAGAAATCCTAATTATCCCATTTTTAGCTACTTTATCCCTCTTCTTTTTATTTGTAGCATTTAGCAAATAAATGCCTCTCCCGTGATGGCAGTGATGGCAGCCAGAATCGGGCCTGCTGATTCTTGGGCATGATTCATGCCATGTCTAAGCTGAGTCAGGCAACCAGATGCAGCTTGGCTAACTTCATCTGGCATGCCAAGTTTGGCCGATGATGGGTCAGGTCATTTTTTTTTATAATGGCCCAGTGATGGCAGCATCAGCAGCCGGAATTTGGCCAGCTAATTTGGCCCGATTCTGGGGCATCATTCATGCTGAGTCTCAGCAGAGTCGGGCAACTGGATATGCCCCGGATAATTTCATCCGGCATACCAAGTTCAGGCCAATGTTTGGCCAGGTCATTTTTGATAACGGCCCAGTGATCGCAGTGTTGTCAGCCCAATATAGGGCCAGCTGATTAGGCCCAATTCTGGGGCGACATTCATTTCGAATCTCAGCCAAGTGAGGCAATCGGATGCAGCCCAACTAATTGCATCCGGCATGCCAAGTTCAGGCCGATTCTGGGCCAGGTTATTTTGGCTACCTGGGTCTTTACCTCTGATGAATTCCACTAGATCAGTGACATTTGTGTGGGAGCCAAACAATCGGCTGTATCCAGGGGGACCTGGAGGGCCAGGTGGTCCCGGTGGCCCTTGGGCGGCTCGTTCATTGTGGTTACGTTCAAAGTCACGTTGCAGACCATGAGCTGTAAAATCAGGGACAAGGTGAGGAATAGTGTCAAGCAGGACCTCTACCACTTGTGTTTTATTGTGGATTTTGATTTGAGATTTGTAACATGGTACACTTGCTCACATCTGATGTATTCCAACAGATCTGTGGCATTTCCATGGGAACCAAACCACCGAGTATATCCAGGGGGGCCAGCAGGGCCGGGTGGTCCTGGAGGTCCTTGGAAGGCACGACTGCTGTAATCCCTTACGATGTCATGCAACACACCACGGGCTGCAAATGACAGAAAACTGTAAGTATAAAGCATAAGCTTATCTCGACACTGGTTTCATGAAACACTAAGAAAACAATTTAGATCGTCAGATTGGAAGGAAATGATTCTGTATCATAAGCAAAGACCTCTAGTGTGAGGGCATTGAAGTACATTTTGAGTACAAGACACGAAGGAGTCAAGCCGTTACAAAACAGTTTTGATCTCTATAGCTAATTTCACCATTCCTGACAACTTTACGGGGGTAAATTTTTACATAACTCATCATTCAAATGTTATTACGTCCATTATTTTATACATTCTGTGTTCTTACATTTGATGTATTTCACCTGATCTGTAACCCTGGGCTGGAAATGACATGTTATCAACAAAGATGTCTTTTCGTGGGCCTCTCAAACTTACTGGTAGTCCCCCGATTATAAAAGCACATAAAGCTCGTACTGACTTACATTTGATGTATTCCACCACGTCCACGACATTTTCCGTGGAACTAACCCATTGGCTGTGTCCAGGCATTCCTGGAAGTCCTGGAGGCCCAGGAGGTCCTTGAACAAGACGTTTAGAGTCTCTCAAAACATCATGCAGCAGACCATGGGCTGCACATGGAAGAGGTAATTAGTAAAATATATTCAAAGAGAGAAAAACATTTGTGATGAGGGTCATAATACATTTCCTCTGAATCACCTACATTTAATGTAATCAGTTACTTTGACAGCCATATTGGAGTAGTCTCTAGTATCCAGGTTCCAGTCCCTGGCACCAGGTACACCTGGCTCTCCCTTGTGTCCTGGGGGTCCAGGAGGGCCTGGAGCACCAGGAAGTCCAAACATTGCTCCTGTCGCTCTGTCACCTGGAGAAAACACAAAAGAGCATGACTGCAGAAAAAAATACTTAGCTACAGCTGATTTCAAGCTCATGTGTTGGTATGTCGCAGAAAAACACTATTGTGTGTTCTGAAAACTTTTCCCTAAAGCTTTCTTAAACCCACTCATGCCTTTGCACAAGTCTAGAACTAAGAATTAGCTCAGTCACAGGTCTTACACCTTATTTTAAATACAAAATTTTGTAACTTTCTACAGTTTTAAATTGGTGACGTATTCCTTTAAACTCACTATTGAAGTATTGCTGTTGTTCTGCTTTAAGCGTCTCTCTGTTGGCATGCTCAGCATAGGAAACCAGCCCGTGGACTTGACCAGGGGGGCCTTCAGGGCCAGGGGGGCCAGGGGGGCCTGGTAGGCCTCTAAAGGCAACACCTTTGGGATAAAGGAACAGATTTGAAGGCAGACAAAGTAATAATATAATATAATTCCTAAATAACCGATTAAGCTAATATTTCAGTTGGACTCACTCTGAAGATAGTCATGGATTTCTGGACTGATGTAGTTCCCAAATCCTGTTGGGCTTGGTGGACCTGCTGGTCCAGGGGGACCTGCTGGTCCAGGAGGACCTTGTGGACCAGGGATACCAGGGGAACCAGGGGGCCCTTGAGGACCCACGAGTGCTTGATGCCCAGCTAGTTGGACAATGAACATGGACATCTTTTATCTTAAGATTGCTATAGACACTCTACAAAGAGCTCAAAAAACAGAATTCACTGGGTGGCTCTGTGTTCCTATTGTGTTCCTTACTTGATAACACATTTCCAGGGAGTCCAGGGAGTCCAGGAGATCCAGGGGGGCCAGGTGGACCTACCACCCCTCTCTCTGTTAACAGACAAGACCCATAGTAAATCAGTCATTATCTCTCAACAGAAAACCTTTTTGACCAGTAGGTTAATCTGCAACACTCACCATTCATGAGGGCGAGAACACGTTCAGCTACCTCCTGGGTGTTAAATCTGGAGCTGCCGAGGCCTGGAGCTCCAGGAGGTCCTGGTGGACCGGGAGTACCACCGATGTGTCTCCTTACGTCCTCTCCTGGACACAAAGTTGACTTGAGTGCCATTTCTTCACACAGTATCTGCCATCTGTAAGAAATTTGGGGGTTTTACCCACACCATTAAATGAGACTTACGCTGTAATAGACTGATGATGTCATTGACAGAGATGGAGCCAGGTGCACCTGGAGGACCAGGAGGGCCAGGAATCCTGTCTCTCTCTTGTCCTCTACCTGGAGCTGAAAAGGTAGATGTTATAGGGGGGTTCACTACTGTGGGAAAAATGTAGGTTTATACCTACATACCCTGGATGTAGCTGATAACACGATTGGCCACATCATCTACCAGCCTGTCCCCTGCGGGCCCTAGGGCCCCTGGGGCTCCTGGAAGCCCTGGAGGCCCAGGAGGTCCAGGAGGTCCAGCCAGGTGTTGCCTGATGCCACCACCTGTGTGCCAAGACAGTGTTATCTCATACAGATCATTTGACATCACCCTTTGTTGCATTTAATCTTACTGTTACTTTAACCAAAGCAAATAAATATATAGCTTACTCTGAAGGTACTCTGCAATGTGCTGGCTCACATCAGTTGATCCTGATCCACTTCCATCTCTTCCTGGAGGACCAGGTGGACCAGGTGGTCCAGGTGGTCCTGGGGTGCCATGACTGAATGAGTCACCTGGTATGACAGCACAAATTCTGTCAGACAGTTCAAGCAGAGTTCCAGGTGTTGTTATGCCAGTAGCGGCACCTCAGAGAGATGAGGAGCAGGCTACAGAGGCCACATAGGTTGTGTTATCCAGCATCAAAACTTCAAAGTAAATTTTGATGTGTAAAATTGTTGAAGTTTCAATCAGGCAATTCTTTAATATTGACCCTATGTCATATGACTTCTCAAAATGTGAAAGGGTGTAGGTTATGGCATAGGTCAATATTGCCGAGTCCCTCCAGAGCTCACTGACAGATACCTCTAGTGATCAGAATTTTCATAATGACCTAATAAAAGGATGTATCTTTTGGAACATGTTTGTTTGATTGACATGTTTCTCATTCATCAACTGTAGTTGTTTCTAGTTCCTTGTATCCTGCAGACCTTCTAAAAGCATGGCATTGAGATACTGTCTCAATACATGAGCTGATATGATATTTAGGATGGTCTTACCACTAGAGACCCTGGGGATTCCCAAGGCACCAGGTATTCCTGCATCACCTGCAAGGAACACATTAGCAGTATGAGAGACGGACTCCAGTGTTTGAGACTTCTTGATAAAGACCTAATCCTGTATAACACATGAGCAAAAGAATATGATTTGTAACAGAGAGGAGCAAAATATTTGGCTGAGTTTACCTTTAGGTCCTTGTGGCCCCTCTGGCCCCTCTGGTCCCTCTGGGCCTGGTGGCCCATCTGGCCCCTCTGGTCCCTCTGGGCCTGGTGGACCCGGAGGCCCCCTGGGTCCAGGGTGACCCGGGAAACCTGGACAAATTAGAAGCTTGGTTAAGAAGCAATGTCCATAAATATTGTGGATAACATCAAAATATTTCATCTAAAACCTCACAAAAAAGTGAGTGTTGAAGCAAGACCCCCTAAAATCAAAGTGGTTCACATACCAGTGCCTGGTTCCCCTGGTCTCCCTGGAAGACCCGGTTGACCTGGTTCACCTTGAACAATCAGCATAACATTTTAAAGATATGTTTGTTTTAAAAATATGTACCTTCTAAACACTAGATGTATGCAGTGGTTTTCTCACCTTGGTACCCTTGTATTCCTCGGTCACCTAAGGATAATGAACGATAAGATGAAAGACCATTTCTGTGAACCAGAATTTCTAAACAATAAAATTAAGACATGAATGAACACACTGTTTTAAGAAGCATCTCATTTGTCAAAGCTACCTGGTGAGCCCTGTGGGCCTGGGGGTCCTGCTGGTCCTGGTGGGCCAGCAAAAAAGGTTTCTAGGACAAAACAGAACCTTGATATCAAGCAAAGACAGTTGAAGCTGAAGATGACAGTTGTTTTAAGACCTACACTACATGTGAAGCGAGATTTATTTCACCAACCTGATGTAGGCACAAAGCTGCCAGGCTCTCCTTTCTCTCCTGGAGGTCCAGGTAAACCAATTCCTGTGAGAACAGCAGCAAAAAATATAACATTTTAATTTGACTCTGTCTAAATCATCCTTTATGCTGATGACCTACGTATCTATTTGTCAGTCCGAGTAATGCAAGATCCTTGTTTACCTGGCTCTCCCACAGGACCTCTTCGTCCTGGAGGACCCTGATTAGCCTCACCTAAACAAGAGTTGCAGGAGCATTTGAACAATGATAACATTTATCCAAGCACCTATTCTAATTGTTTGGAAATGCTCTGACATACCAGGAAGACCTTGAGGACCAGGTGCTCCAGGAGGACCTGGAGGTCCTGGTGGGCCAGGCAGTGGAGCCACTGATGAAAGTCCTGTTAAAAATGAAAACATAGAGGATGTAACTTTAGGCATTGCTGTCTATCTATTCTTGATACAACAAGCAAATAAAAAATTAGGAGGCTATATTGGCAGATATTGTATATAATATTCATAGCTACTTTTTCTTTAGTGTGTAATCACCTGAAAATATGAATCATTGTGTTTTCACGACTTTAAAATTTGCCATGTTGTTTCAACATTAGCCCAGAATGGACAAAACCAAACACTAGCTCTCGCTAGGGCCATTAGCATTTTCACGTTTTCTAATTTTCACGTCGGCCACCGTGGTTCTCCTACATGTTTGCCACATAGGAGAAGTTCTGGGTAAATGCCACTATGACCTACACACTAGACCTTTTAAGGAGTAGAGAAGTACTCACTGTCGCTTCGGGTGGAACTGAAAGTTTCTGAAGTTATGACACTACCAGGCTCGCCAGGTTTTCCTTGATCTCCCTTTTCTCCTTTCTCTCCTCGTTCTCCCTGAGGTCCTAAACGATGATATCAGTGTATCAGCCTGTTCAGTATGTATCAACAAGCCTTAAATCCATCTGTCAGTTTTTGACCCATCCTAGATGCTTAACAAGTGTCAAGAGTTTGAATTTACCGGGTTGTCCTGGGATCCCAGGTGGGCCCACTGGACCAGACAGGCCATGGGTTCCAGCAGGACCTGGAGGCCCAGCAGGTCCTGGTGGTCCAGGGATGGCTACAGTGTTGGAGCCAACTAGAAACAAAATGCAAGAGACAAACACCAGTTACATTTACAAGACTTTGTGTTTTAAATCCAATGTCTAATTACTACAAGTGCTGTTGTGTCTTACTTGGAGCGATGACTTTACCAGGTGGTCCTGGTTCACCTGAAAGACAGCGTTATGTTTGATTACATGATGAAACTTTCCCTTACAGTCATAGGTAGGTAGTTCTGACCTACACATGTTTAGAAGTAAAGAGTGTGTATAAGCTTTTTATCAGACATGATAGTGGTCGAAGAAATTATTGGTCTATTCTATCAGGTTTACATATTTGCATCCAACTGAGTCAAGTAATTCTAACATAAACCAAAAAATGTGTTTCGGTACCTGGGGGCCCAACATCTCCAGGAATTCCAGGTGATCCTCTCACCCCGGGAAGTCCCATTAAACCTGTGTCACCTGCATTCAGAGAGACTCTAGATTACAATCTTCACCTCAGCAGCAACCCTAAATAAACTAGGAATGTACTCTCTCATACTGGTTGGCACCAACCGGATAAACTCAGCTGATGAGATTTGATGCAGCATTGGTGTATTTCACTACCATCACCTGTAATTCCTTTAGATCCTTTTGGCCCTGCAGGGCCTTGTGGTCCAGGTTGTCCTGGTTCACCTTTAACCATGAAAACAAGAACCATCAAAATCAAACCCCCTTTTCTAACCTGTAACAACTTCTTTGAGGTTTTGCAGCTTACATTTTGTCAGACTGTTTAAATGAAAATTAGCAGAATTATTTCATATTTATACATTTTTATAGAATAAATGGCACATTATTTTTAAATGGCACAATCACAAGTGTGTTGCTGCTGTGATGGATGTCAGTAGTGTAGTTCATGATGTGTAGAGCTTTTCTGAAACACACCTGCTGGGCCGCGTGATCCCCTCTCTCCATGATCTCCTTTGATCCCTGACAGCCCTGGTGTTCCTCGATCACCTGCATTAAAGAACATTTTGAAAGTGTCAGAGGCACTCTTAGGAAGTTGGTCTGAACTGATACTGGCATCAAAAATAGTACAAAAGACATACACATCCCACGGTCCAATGGAGTGGGCGCTCGATCAAATAAACATCTGGTAATGTGGAAAAAAAATAAGTCCACATACCAAGCAGCTTCAGTTTAGGAGGATTTTAATGCAGAGTGACATTTCAACCCCCTCAATCCTCATTAATCAATGTTAATCAATGTTCTGCCAAGATGCAGTAACTTAATATTTCTATATATTTTAGTCTTTTGTAAGAGGTGTCATTTGTTCTAATCACATTCATATAGTTTGTTTTTTTGTGACAATGTAAGACTCTTATATTTGGGTTTATTAAAATAAAAAACAATACAAAACCTAAAGGGTACCTTTTGTTCCTGGAGCTCCTGCTTCACCTTGGAGACCCATTGGACCCGGAGCACCTGCACACAAATGATCACAATTCTAACACATCCAATCAAAAGAAAATAACAGATTAAATCATAAATTCATGTAGAACTGAGTCTTTACCAGGGCTCCCTGAGGCACCGTGATCTCCCATCGCACCTAAAATCAAATATCATAGTGGTTATTGCTTTTGGCATCTGTTATTATAGTGAGTAGTGATTTGAAGGTGAAGTGATTTGTACATGGCCTAAAATATTCAAAAACGAAAGTATAGTCCTTAAATTTTATCCAATCTCGCTTATAACTCCGCCACGACCTTTGTTTGACCTTACCTTTCGGCCCCACAGGTCCAGGAGTGCCAGCGGGACCAGGATGTCCTGCCTCGCCTTGAGATCCTGTTAAAATAATTTCAGTATCAAAAAGAAGTGTTAAAGTCAATAATTAATTTTCCATGTTTGAAGATAGGTGACGTAAGTATTTTCTACCTTTGTCTCCTTTCTCTCCAAAACCTGGTGCTCCAGCCTCTCCTCTGGGGCCCATCGGTCCGTCCCGGCCCCTCTGGCCTGCTGGTCCCTCTGGGCCTGGTTCACCTGGTCACAAAAGAGGAGAGACCGAACTAGTGAATTCGTTTTCCTAGTGTCTGCTCTTCTCCAAAGATCAAAGACGATGATCTAAACTCAACACTACCTGCATTTCCTTTTAGTCCCCTCAGTCCATCCAATCCTGGGTGACCCATCGGACCAGGAGGGCCTGAAGAAATAAGATTTTATGAGTGGAATGGAGCTTGTCACCCCCATGAGGGGGGAAAAGCTGTATAACACATTTGTTTTCAGTCTCACCTGGCAGACCAGGGAATCCGCTATCACCTGTGAAAGACCAGTTCATAGCCGTCAGTTCCAGTTGAAAGAGCTTGCTGTGTATCACACACTGCTGAATACATTCTGAATTCAAATCCAGGACAGTTCCTCACCTTTTTGTCCCAGCAGCCCCTGATCACCTGCAAAGAAACAGACAACCTCATGATGGATACAGACAAAATATCAATTTACGAATTATGTATGATTTGTGTGAACATGCCTTTAGGTCCTGGATCTCCTCTTTCCCCTTTTAGTGAGTACACAAGTGTTTCTAGAAGTAGAAAAAATGTTAGGATCAATGGAATGTCCAAGAGGTTGTTTCACTAGCGGATAGGCTGATCTTTGAGTGTGTTCATACCTCTGAGAGCACTCGAGCGGAGTTCAGCCCTGACCAGCTGCTGAACAGCTCTCTGCAAGGCAGCGCTGTCCTGTCCTGGACCTGTCCCTGCGCCTCCCCCTGGCCCAGCAGCCCCCAGGTAGATCCCATTATCTGAGCGGGTCAGGGTGGATCCAGCAGAACTCCTGTCAATGTACGCCGAGTCCAGCGGGTCGATGATGTTAACGCCAGTGGAGGAGGCTGACAATCGGCTGGACCTGGCTGAGGTAGTGCTGGTGATGGCCTCGAGAGCATCGACGCGGTTCTTAAGGCGTTTCACTTCTTCAGCTGTGAGGTCGAGGAGAAGATGATTCAGTGACTCTTATGAAGGTAAAAAAAAAACAAAAAAAAACATGCTGCTGTGGTGATACACGTCTTACCCAAAGCGATGAGTCCAAAGAGGAGGCCGAGGAGGAGGAGCAGGCTGAGCAGGAGGCCCAGCAGCCATTTCCACCAGCTGCAGCAGGAGCAGAAGCTAAAGGGTGAGTCATCTTTACGGATCTCTGAGAAAGACAAAAGTTAAAAGACAGGTTCAGATTCTTCTACATTCTTTGACATATTATAATTCAAGTGGACTGAAAGAAAACTAGACTTCTGCACCTCCACTTGGCTCTGTTTTTGACTTTGGCAAATCACAGGTCATTTTAAAAAGGGTGTCCCTATTGCCTTTTTATACAAATACAGATGTATGTGCACTTCCCTCCAGTAAAAGCCTGATTCCATGGCAGGGAATCCTGCAGAGAAAGCTGCTATTCTAGCACTGGCAACAACTGTCTACACTGCAAAGCAACCCAAAAAGGAAGTACCAAAAGAGAGTCTGACATTAAAACTCAATATTGGCAAAGTGTTTCAGAGAAAAATGTTGCTGGCAGTTTAGCCTTGTGTTATGAAGAGGCAAAGGCTCATGGCTTCAACTTCAACTTCATATTTATAGAGCTACAAATCACAGTGTGCACTCTGCGTTACTCCCAACTGCTGTAGACTGCCATACTGGAAGGAGAGTGGGCAGCAGCTCCAGACACAGCCACCCAATCAAAAGCCGTAGCAAACCAAATCCAGTCAGTACAAACCCCAACTCTGGGGGGCCTGGACAGCCGCGACTTCCCTCTGGATCAATGAACTTTCTGTTGCTGCTGTTACACAGGTTAGACCTGGTGCTGCTGCTGGCCATCAGCATCTGCATGCAGCTCTACATGAAATAAGACTAAATAAATCAATGTATGGGAAACACTGTGTGTGTATGAAGCGCATACATATGCAGGTGCTCGTGTGGTGGGAGGGGCTTAGACATGCAGGAGGAGGTTGTATTTTCAAACCTGCTGGTTTGTAAAAGAAAATAATGGGACTGTATACTGTACCTGCGTAGGTGGCTTTGTCTTTGGTAGAAACTTTAAAGGCTGCAGCTTAAAAAAGAAAGAAACAGCAGATAATTGCATGCCAAATAAGAAATATAATGTATATAATGACATCTGAAACCCATTAAGATTTGTTGAATCTAAAGTAAAGTTTACCATCTGTTCCTTGCTCTGTTGTGCTAGATGCTAGCTTCTGTTTCTCTCTCTTTAGAGAATCCCCAGAGTAGGCAGCTACAACACAGAACAGGTACAACAGTATATGTGATCGATTGACAACTATACATCTGCCCATAGTAACAACAGGCAGTGAGGAAGTACATCAGTGTTAGTATAAGCAGTAGTAGCATTTAGTATTACCAGAGGCACTAACAGGTGCAGCAGACATGAACGTCTTCCCTGTGTCTTTGGTCATGACCAGCCGCTCCGTGTCCTTCTTCACAGGAGCGTTCTCCTTCTCTATCAGCACAAACTTAAAGTCTTTGCCCGAGGCCTCGTCACTAATGGGACTGCTGGGTCTCACTGTGAGGAACAAATAATAAGACATTAAAAACTCAAATATTATATGTACTGTGAATAATTAGCATCCTGTAACAAGCAGAGTTCCCACAGTCATGGAAAAACTAGAAAATGTAATTGTTAAATCTCATTTTTCAGGCCGCCTGGAAAAGTCATGGTAATAGTAGAATCCTTGAAAGTTTTGGAAAAGTTATGTAATATTGTTTAAATGGAATTCATTGTTACAGTGTGGATAACGTTCCATGTAATGAGCTTTCTTTATACAATGATTATAATAAAATGATTAACATCTGGAGTACAGTACAGTGTGGAGTCCCTGAATACAACATAAAAACTGACTAATGTCTATGTGATTAAGACTTTTAGAAGAACTACACATCCAGAGGGGCCTAGCTAAAGTCCCTGTCATGTACCTCAACACAAAATTATTTTATTCACCATACTATATTATGAATGTAACGCCTAATGTAAGGGATAATTTTCCACCACCTCACCTGTGATTGGACTGATTGCAGTGCTGGTTGCATTTTTCTGCACACCATAAACTGTGAGGAGGCAAACACACACATTTACACAGTAATTATTGATTCTAAAAACATGTTATAGTTAGGCCTGGACCAAATAGTTCGAAGCTTCAGAGCTTCATTCATAATTCAAACATTCAAATCCTAAATCAACATTCAAATGTATTAGTATTACCGTTTGTAGAATTATATTCCAGTGGTGGCTGCATAGTGTTTCCAACTTTTGTGATCCAAACTCCAGAGCATTGTAAAGTCCAAGTTAACATTTATTGATCATTTAAGAATAGTTGCAATCATTTCCAAAACTGCTGTAATCCATATTTGTTGGACAACATTTTCACCATGGTCAAAAACTGCTCATGTGCTTGTGGTACACACACGGAGTGTATCGATTCAATAAAGAAAAAGACTAACTCATTTCATCAGATACTTCATTAAAATTGAGAAACTGAGGATTTTTTAAGGAATTTTAGGGTGATCAAATAGAAGCTTTGAATATTAAACTGTGACATTTGTTAGAGTAATAAAGCTTATAGGACATGCATCTTTTGTTGTTTTTGTTTTGTTTATCACATCATCAAAGCTACAGCATCTTTGATATTTGTTTGGTTGTTCATTCACCATTTTTTTTTTTGGTGAAACTGACACGACATATTAAATGTCATTTAAGCATAGTATCTAAAACTTTTCCCCATTTTTACTGTCACAGAAACGTATTATTAGTTTAATATTAAACAATGATATAAGTAATATTAGGTTGATATTAACATTGACTTCACCTATCTGTGCGTTGGTCCCAGTGGGAGAGAGGATAGTGGAGCTGCTACTGACCAGGTTATTCTGAACACCGTACACAGGAACTGAGACAGAGGAAAACAATATAGTTATCTACTGTCAGTGCCAAGCTGAGGATGTGTAAATGACAGACAGACACTCACCAGTGCTGCTGACAGACAGACTGCTCATGGAGGGAGAGCCCAGTGTCAGGTTGTTCTGAACTCCTGTACAGACAGAACACAATCGCATGTGTCCATCTTCCATCACAGTTGGCAAACGTACATGGTACATAATAAACTGCCTGATTCACCTGCAACTATCATCTTACACAACAAGTAAAAATATACTCAATTACTTATATTTCAATAGTGTTCCTGCTCAAGATTAATCTAAGTAAATATGGGGAGATAATATTAAATACGTATACTGTATATGGACAGTGTATCTCATAAATAATATGTGATTCTGAAATGGGCTGACTGACTGACCTGACGGGTAAAGGAAGGAGGTCGTGGACAGGTTGTTGGGGTTGGTGTTGTAACTGTAGCCACTGCTCACACCTCCAGACCAAATGCTGCCATAGTGGTCTGGTAAGGAAGACAGAAAGATAATAGACAAATCAGTGAAAAACTAAAAAGTGAGGGCATGCACAATGCAGGTTATCTAAAAAAAACATATATAACAACATCATATATTAGAGGAAACGACATTTATAAACCACATGTGTATGAATCTGACAGCTGCTCGGTTGAACCTGCAGTTGAGCTCTCAGACATGGTCCTAGTTTCCACGCTGGCCTTCTTGGGGATGGGCAGCGTGTTGTTGGGGGACTGAGTGGGGCTGGTGCTGGTGGAGCTGTTTCCTCTCAGCAGACGCTTCACGTCGTCCAGCTCCGTCCCTGCACAGCAGAGCCAACAGTGGGCATCAGGCAGACGACCACTCTGTCTCCAGTTACCATTTACTCTAAATTCAAACTGACTATATTTCATGATTATATTGCTGCAGCATAATTGAATTCCTCAGGATCAGATATGTGGATATATACATGGCCATGAGGGTTCATACTCACAGCTTGCTGGAGGAGAGGCACTCTGAAGCCTGGCTCTGATCTGACTCTCTAAACAACAGGGAAAATGGTTCATTGAATATCCTCATTGCTTTAACCTATGATAACAATCTGCAAAGTAGTGCTCAAAACTGTATTATTTTCAATTGTTAAATCCATTTAAAGGTTCAGTGTGCAGGATTTAGGGGGATCTTTTGGCAGAAATTGACTTTAATATAATAAAAATTAGGCCAACAAAGAAGTGCCAAAAACTGCATGGCCCCTTGAAGCTGAACTTTACAGCACAAATAAACATATTTACAGCCTGGTACAATAAACATTTTTGGCCTCTATAGCTAATATTTCCCCTCATGACAACTGCACGGAGGTGAACTTAACAGTTTATAATTATTATTATTATTATTATTATTATTATTATTATTATTATTATTATTATTATTATTAGGGCTTAAATTTATGCATAATTATGGACAGGGCCACTTTGAGTGACGGGCCATCTGCTGATAGTGTCCTCGGCTTCTCAGTCAGATCCACCCCTCGCTCCTCCACAGCTCCACATTCTCGTCCAATTATGTTTAGGCTACTTCTGGCTCCAAAAGCAAGATGTCATTGGCCCAAAATGCTGAACTGGAGGCTTCAAAACAGAGGTCCACAAACTTGTGGGTGACGACACGGTGGCTACATCCATTATTTTTTCAGTCTATGGTAACCTCACCACTTGATGTCACTAAATCCTACACACTGATCCTTTAAGTGTACTGTGTGGGAGCATCAGGTATACCTCTGCTCTGAGTTCTCCCTCTGGAGACAGAACTTGAAAGACCTACAAGAAAAAGAAAGTTTAATACATGTGCACATTCCCAAGTTCCCCTGAGGTTGATGTAAAACTTACCGTACTCCTTCCTGTTGTACTCTGGAGAGGAGTTTGTGCTTGAACTCTCTGAAACATGGCGACAAAATAAAGACGGTATTAGCCTTCAGTGTATCCTCACCTCTCCAAATGCTGTAAAGTACGTAGTGCTGCTGGACCCTTAAACTAAAATGTGAAAAAGACCAGACAGTTCAGCAACATGATTGAATTGACTCTATGACCTACCGTCAAAGACATCTGAGAGAGCTGTTGCCATGGTGGTCATGTTCTTCCTCTCCTTTGGAACAGGTGAGTAAGTGGCTGCAGAGGACGAGCCTCTCTTCGCCTCCCCAGATCCTCCTGAACCGTAGCCGGTCTTTGTCACTGTTGAGACTGTAACAGCACCTAGGCCCCCTTCCCTTTTGCCTTTAGCAGCCTTTAACCCTGCCCCGGCCCCTGAGCCCCCCGAGGCTGCTGAACCCCCTCCCCCTGAGGATACGGCAGAGGAAGCTCCTAGAGAAGTGATGCTGATGCCTCCGGTGCTCTTGCTGGCTCCGGAGCCTCCAGAGCCGCCGGAGCTGCTGGATGTGATCAGAACTGAGCTGCTTGTGCCGCCAGAGCCTCCTGATGCAGCTGACTCACCTGACCCTCCTGCACTCAGGAACAGATCCCCTAGAGGAAATGAAGGGAGGTAAAAGACAGGTGGATTTACCTCCTCATACATCACAAATGTTTGTTAAAATATGTTTTTATCTCATCTGTCAAAGTCATATCTTATCAAAGCCCCTGTCAAATAATACCCATTTGCCTAAATCCAGTTTCAGCTACAAGACTGCACAGGCAACATTCATATTTGACCTATAACGTGAATACCTATTAAACCTTTTTTTTGTCATATAATAACATTCCCAAGGTAAGCTGCTGCTTGTCTTAGTAGTGTGCCTGAACATGCCTTAATACTGTATAGCATGAAGTCCTTCCATTCTTATATGAGGCTGATTTATGACATGTACATACAACATACTTGCTGCTGCTGGTGCTGCCGTGGATGATAAACTTTCTCATCTAATAAACATGATAAGCTGTCACCTGGAAGCTTCACAGTATAGCTCCCTCTAGTGGCATATAATTTTAATTCCTCACCCACTACAGCATACTTTAGGGCTGCAATTATTGATTTTTTTTGGCAACTGAAAGCAGAAAAACAAGCTGTAAATAAAACACAGACTTATCACAACCCAGTCACCAGAATAAATGTTGGCATTGTATGTTCCTGCAAACCACAAATTCGTAACATTTGTAGGCCTTTCAACACATTCTCACTCCGACCTTGTCACATATCGACGTTTGCTCATGGGCTTACTTTGTCCAGGTACTAAGTACAAGGTACCCTAGGTGTGTTGGTTGTTCAGGTTTTGGGACGCCGTGTCAAGTTCTGCCTGTTACATGCATTGTCTTCTTTCAAAATACACTTCAGTTTTCACAGGAAATTTGCCTTTACATACAGTCTCTCTCAAAATAAACGCACTACGCACATACAACACTGCGTATTGACGTTTTGTTCCTTCAACAACTAACACACATGGTTGGGTTTAGGAAAAAAGAAAAGGGTTTGGCTTTATATTCGGGCATGAACATGAAAGGGTGGGCGGGAGGTGAGGTGGATAGGCCCAACAAAACCTGGACTTTCACCCACGAGCCCACTGCTCGCTTCACAAATGAATGTTGAGCCAAACCATTGTGTTTTTGTCTCTAAATCTAACCATGGGCTTGTGTTGCCTAAACCCTAACCAGGGACTTTTGACACATAAATAAAGTATAAGTACATAATGTAAGTACGAGGCGTTTTACTGACGTAAGTTTTTTTTTTTTAACTGTATGCATCTAACAAGCAGAAAACTTTACATTTCCTGTTAAAACAGAGGTGGAATTTGAAAAAGACACAGTGCATGTAACAGGCATAAAGTGACACAGCGTCCTGGACCATCAAAAACAGACGCAGGAGGATATCTAGCGTATCATATGTAGACATAAAAGACCACTGAGCAAACAGCAATATTTGAGGAGTTTGGATGAGAACATGTTGGTTATCTAGCAGATTGTTATTATTATTATTTATTTATTTTTTTTAAAGATATTTTTAGGGCCTTTTTGCCTTTAATTGATAGGACAGTCAAGCATGAAGGGGGAGAGAGAGAATGACATGCAGCAAAGGGCCACAGGCTGGAGTCAAACTCGGGCCGCTCCAGCAACAGCCTTGTACATGGGGCGCCTGCTCTATCCACTAAGCCTCTGACGCCCCCAGATATGTTATTACATTTTCCTCTGGCAACATGGCTGATCATCAACTCATAAAGTTCATATGGCTACCATGTAGGATGAGCAAGATATTGCTTATTTACACATCCAACAGACACAGAGCAACATCAGCTTTCATCCCAACAAATCTCAGGTCAATATCTATCCTCCTTTTAGCTCTGTTTTGGTCTCCATATTCCTCCACAAAAAATATTTAGCTGCTAAATGCTGCACTGTGTTAGCTTGCTGCTAACTGTCTACCCCTAGTTTGGTGCTGGGCAAGTGGCAAACAGTAGCTTTATCAAAGCTTCCCCCCTGAACAGAGCTGCCTGCAGTGTCTAGAAATAAGGCTGATGAGAGAAGGGAGATCGAGCCAAATCCATAACAGCCAGAAAACCAAAACAATGAGCTAAAGATGCTAAAAAGCTCAATAGCTCATCCATTTTTGATATAAAAAAATATTGATTAGTGCAGCTTTAACTTTACAATCTACCATTCAATGTATGCGTAACAAAATGAGCTATTGTTATGCATGTGTAGGCGACAGATAATGACGAATGCCAGGGTACAAAGATGAATGATGGCACAGCTTACTTTGCTATTTCATATGTCAATCCAGCCACAGTTACAGGCCACCACCACTCAGCTCTTACCTCTGCTACTTCCTCCAACACCTCCCCCGGAGCTGTCAGTCTGAGCTGTAATTAGATTGTCCATCCAATGCCAGCTGTTGGAAAAAAAAACCACACAGTGTTATTTTCTGTGACAAAGCAATCCTGAGAAATGGACTGTTACAATGTGTGAAATATGAAAGAGGAAAACTGTGGAGAAAGTAGATTTTCATTACATTGAACTGGAAAGTTACTGTACCCCGAGGCACACACAGTCCTCTCCTCATTTCATACAATTTCATTTTGTGTGGTCATATTTCTCTCCTTTGTAGCCGTCTCCTGTGGAAAGGCCTCTTTACAATCCAACATGCCATTGATTTAAAGGCTTCACCTGAAGCTGTGTAGAGAGGGCGTAGCTCTGCTCTCACTTGATGAATGTGGCTTTCCTCTCAACAAAAAGGACCTACAGTATAAAGGCACATCACTACAGCTGGATGCAGTATGAGGTTTCAGTCATAGCTGGGGGTTATGGCTTGAATCTTTGCCTGGCGGTCATACAGATGGACTGAACTGATTACTGAAGGTGGAGCAGAGGCATTCACTGATAATAATATCCACTCTCTGGGAAGTGACATCCCCTCCAAAATAAAGTAAAGAAGCAATAATATAAAGCATGTGATTATGTGTTGCTGTCGGCCCATGAATATCAGAGTACCCTGGCTGGATCTGGGGATGGTTGGAGGTGGGAGCATGGACTGTGGTGTGCTACAGTGTAGTTTATCACACTGCCACCAGGGGGCACCAGACTCAGGTTTTCAAATGTTACACATGGGAGTTTTAGAAAGTCACATCATTGTTTTTCAGCTGAATCACACTACAGGGGTCAACCAGGAGGATCCAGTCTGTCGGCACAGATAACTGAGAGCATGACAGACTTTATATAGTGACCTGTGGGAAAGAAAACCCCAAAACATACTCCTCAAGTAACGTTTGTGACTAAAATGAATGCAGTTGTAGAATCCATCCTTAAAAGAAGAACTTACATATTCTTCCTCTTAAAAAAGAATCCATTGGTTCAACTTTAAAAAATTACGTTAACAATTTGCATGCATCTTTTTAAGTTGTTCCAACTCCAGCGTCATTGAGTAAATCCTATGAGTCTTATAATCTGACAAACTCAATTAGTTAGTACAACCAACATGATTTGCTTTGACCTCGCAAAACTTACTCAAGTTGAGTCAACTTAATATTTATCCAAAAGTTGTGTCGATAGTTAGTCAAACAATTTTATTTAGGATATCCTAAGTTATTTCGATTAAGTGCTCCCCCTCTGTGGACACATTAAATTTTTTGGTTTTATTCTTAATATTTTATCTTCAGCTATTACTGTTCTGTGCTTTTTTTAAATTTATTTATTTATTTATACTCATTTATTTCTGCATATTTTCGGGTTTGTTATGTTATTCTCTGACATTTTGCTTTTAACAAGTGAGGTTATTTTGTTATTATTTTTTATTTTATTGTACAGTACTTTGTCAACTCTAGTTGTTTTAAATGCGCTTTATAAATAAATTTGATTTGATTTGATATTTATTTCAATTCCAAATTATTTTCATTTATTTTACTTTAAAACAAGTTGTGACTAAGACACGTGAATGAAACAGACATAATTTATATATGCTGAGAAACTTCTTGAGGTGTGAGCCACTAACCCCATGAATCATTTTTTTTAGAGTGTACAAATAAAAGTCAATTTATAAGTAATCGTTTCTTAGTTCAGTACACTGTCAGGGGTTTGCTGCTGTAGCTTTTTCTGGTCTGGTATGACCAGCAGCATGTGGTGTCTATGTTAGAAAACATTTTTTAGACATTGAAGTTCACTGTTACTCTACATTCTAGCGTTTAGCATTAACCCGTGATGGTTCCTTGTGGCTGCAGAAAAAACATTACATACATAGACATTTTGTACATTTTCTGCTGTATCTTTGTAAAACATGAGGGAAACCAGTTAACTCTACACATGATACTGAATGTTTTTGCTTCCAAATCATATTCCCATTACTTAATAACATATGCATATATATGTGGAATATAAAAGAGTCACTGTGTTGCTCTTACATTGACTGTAAGAGCAGCATTTGCGACGACTAACAGTTAAACATGGATTTATTTGGCGCCCTAGGCCAACCATCTATAATGTGAAAGACCAACTTAACTCGCTTGTCATTATATTAGCAGTTATATTAACAGAGGACTCTGGGTATTTGGCTCTAAAAGCACAGGGCAAAGCCCCCAGCAATGCCACCCATATAGTGTGCATTACCACCCACGCAGCCAGCACCCACTTAAAGGTACTGTAGATGTAAAACAGTGACATGGAAAACACTTTTTTACATTTACATTTCAAACTAAACATTAGCATGGCACTCTTACATGCACAGTCTACATACAGTTTTTTTTATCTCCTCTTACTTTGTCATGTATAGTGCCTTTTATTTTTGTTTTTCCATGCTTCGTATTGTACGTATAGGAAGCCCATAATATATAGATCACTTGTGTTTTAAAGTGACCTATCTTTGTATCCCTGTATTTTATTTACTAATTCACTATGATATTATTACAACTATTATTTTATGTAGTGTAGCAACAACCTGAAACTGCACAAGCATACTTCAATCTTACCTGATACATGCATGACTGCATCATACAGTAACTATATGAAACCTAAAACAACATGACTTTTTCTTACCTTTAAGATCATTTGATCAGAAACAATCCCTCCCCCCTTTCGTCCCCGAGCAGAAAGACACTCAATCAGTTTATCCCAATCGAGACATCGCATGTATAAAGTCCAGGTGTGGAAGGAATAAGCTGTGAAGTGCCAGGGACCTGCATGTGCCTGGAGAGTTTATGTATTAGCTTTGTCTGACTCATAGCTTCGGTCGACAAGTTCCAACAAAGAAGAAGGGGCCGTTACTCCAGCCCATGGCAGCCACACAGTGTAGACGGTGTAGGGAAAATAGCCCCGGGCTCATTGAGTGGCAGAGTAAAACACTGGTGTGCAGGCAGTAAAAGTGGCTGAACAGTGTGTTGCACTACTGTATCACTAATTACTTTTGTTTGCCTTTATGATTATGAGACTGTTGAAGGTGTGAAGACGAAAAGAGGTGCTTTGTGAGTCATGAACATTGAATCAGCGTGACCTTGACTCTGAACACTCAGTAGCACTGGAAAGGAAAAGTAGGAACACTGTCTTTGAGGCATGGACGACATAAATAGATATCATAAATAGTAAATAAAAAAATATGGGCAAACTGCATGTCAGGACAAATTGATAGTCAGATCCATTTCTTAAAGCAGGGTGACTTTTGCTATGTTGGGAGTTTGATGACTTTGTTTACATGCTTGGAGCTTTACAGCGGCAGTGAGGCCTGACACTGAGCCTCACACAACACCAACCAAAACCATGACGGCACTTCATTCTCATTAGAGCTGAGAAAAACACTCTTAAAGGGACAGCTCACCCCACAAACTTAAAATCACATATTTTCCTTTTACCTGTTGTGCTATCTTTCAGTCTAGATTGTTTTAGTGTGAGTTGTTGAGTGTTGGAGATATCAGCTGTAGAGATGTCTGCCTTATCTTTAATATAATGGAACTAGATGGCACTCAGCTTGTGGTGCACAAAGTGCCAAAAAATACATTTGAAAACTCAACAACAATGTCTCTTTGCAGAAATCATGACCAGAGGGGTGAACCATGAAACGTGATTAGTGGCTTAGTGAGGTATGTTGAGCCTAGAGCCAGAGTTTTACGTGTCATGAAGGTGGCTCTCCTCTTACCTGGCTAGATCGCCATGGTAACTTCTGCTGCACAGCTAACCTGGTCGGGATAATTGGCTAAAAAGCGCCTTTAGTCTATGAGTGATAAATTTTGCAAACTACAGTGGCGCTTACTGTATGTATCAAGTTGTGTGTTTTTTTCCACAGGAACCTACAGCATATCAGTGATGCAGTAAATCTGAGCAAAATTATTATCTGATTTTATTCACACGGTTAATCTTCCTCTACTGAACTACTGAATGTGTTAGTGTTCTCTGGTCCATTTGCACACGCTATCCATGTGTGTATTTAAAAAGACGTCTATAAAACCGCAGGTATTATACATTATTGGTTCACTATATTATTAATCAGTGTGATGTTTACCCGCAAATGAAATGTGGTATAATTCCTTCAAACCATAATCTTACCACTTTGAATTTTTTGTGTACACTGCTGTTATATCACTGCTAATAGAACGCTGAAAGAAAGAAAGAAAACTAATATGTCTATTGATATTTATCACGCTAAATATCCAAGGTCATGAATGCAGCTCTTGAGTATAAAGTTGCAAGTCTGCTGCAACAAGTTTAAAGTTTAAGAGCTGTAGGATGTGCAGCTGCCATGTTAGAAATAAACAGAGTGGTAAAATGAATTTGTGAATTTACACAAATTGTGGCCTAATTTCTTATCCGCATTCCTCCTTAATTGACGCAACAGTGTTTCATTTTACTCTAATAATTTTTGAATATTCTTCAAAGGTGGAAGTAGGTGGCACACAACTGATAACTTTAAAGAGTCAAATGACACAGTGAATGCATCACTTGGCTAATAAAGAAGAAGAAAGAAGAGAGCCTGTGTTAAGAGAACAAGTTGATGACATGTTATCTCTGACTGAGGCTTTAGGGTTTGACAAGCCAGCTAACACAAAGAAAGCCTGGCTCTGTTGAACTTGCTTTGTGGTACAGCCCTCTGGTTACTCAAGATAATCCACAGACCTTGTTGTGAGCAGTTTCATGTAGGAGCTATTTCCTTTTCTACTGAACTACCCACCACCCACTGCTTGCTCCCACACAAAATTAACGCACTATGTCGGGACAATGCCGCAAATCAACATTTTTCTTCCTTCAACAACAAAACACACGGTTGGGTATAGCAAAAAAGAACAGGGTTTGGCTTTATAATCTTACAGGACGTGGACACCGCTCTCGGGGGAAAGTCGGTGTTTGTTGCGGTTACACTGTAACAGCAACTGGCTGCATGCCATGCCGATGTGAAAAGGATGTCTTTTTTCGTTGGTTTCTGACGCCACAAGTCACTGCCCAAGCGCCAGATTATCAGACTTTAAATGTTGACATATATGATGTGATCAAAAGACAATAAACCAGGTCAGAAACAAGAATACTTTACATACACAGCTTAAACAACATTAAACTAAATCTAGAATCACTGACAGAAACAGTCTTCTAATCCTATGAGGCTGTGATATCTGGGGCAACATGTTGCTCAAACATGTCTGAAACCATCTCGTATGAAACTAATGCAGAATGAATTCTTTAGTGACACGGACGCTTTAAGTAGGACATGTTCAAAATGTCTGTTGATGTAAAAGACTGCGTGATGTGTTTTTCCTTCTCTCTCTGACATTATGTCTGTCACTGATTCATTTGACCTTCGACCTCAAATTAGCAAATAGAGGTCTTGTTTTGATTTTGGCCAGGGTTAAAGACTTAATATGTCACATAAACACCTCTGGCGTAAAGTAATTATGAGTCTGCCATGTTTTCCAGCCTGAGACTGCTTTAAAAATGCATAGCCCAGGGAGAAATTAATGAGTGGCATTTACAACCCCACACCTAGAGGCTAAACACTCTGGTATGTATCAGTGCTGGCGCGTATGGATTCTGACCTATATATGATGACTACTGCTGTACAAAATGATCATAAGTGCTGGAAGTATCAAAAGTCACACATCATTTTTTGATGATTCATCTTCACCCTCTTGCACAGGCAACCAGCCAGCCACAGGTGTGTGCTGCATAGCAGCTGTGCACCTGAAACATATTTTGGATGAAACATTTTTAGAGAAGACTGTGTGTGACTCACCGTCAGCAGCGCTATAAATCCTCCTACACAAGCTACAGTAGTTTGTCATGTTCCCCAGGTCACGCAGACGACTCAAAAATCACTTTTTCCCCTCAACTTTTCAAAAAGACAAATCTGATGTTTACCCTATATTTATGTTATTGTCACTATATCCCATGAAATAACCAGTCAGCAATAAATTGATCCCACCAACACGTACTATGTGTAGCAGGTAGAAAATGAAGACCAAGACCCAGTGTCCCAGTGGGACAAAGTCTCCCAGTGGGTCAAAGAAGAAGAGGGAGTTTCGAAACATTAATCTGAGGGAGGAACTCGTGAGCCAGGACCTGAAGGAGCTCCAGAGCAGTCCATCGCTGCTACGTGAAACATTTTTGCCATTGCCTTGTGGTCACTTGTATAAGGCTTAGCTATTTTCTTGAATATTCTTTGGCCAAATTCGGTTAAAAACCACTTTTATGTGGGCAAAATATGAGTTTTTGCACTTTTTTCAACTCTTTTTAAGTCAAAACGTTGTTGCATAATATTTAATTGAATATTTTCAATATAAAATGTAATTAAAATTTAAATAAATTAATCTTATTAACATTTAAATAATCGGATTTGAATTATTCTGCACGCCATTTTCACTCCAAGTGGCATGTTCCAGGCAGTACGAAGCAAGTGCACCATGGTTGCCATGTCTGCTTATTAGAAGGAGTTTAGATTGTTTGTATTTCTGTAAATTTGCTTTCAAATGCTGTGAGTTAGCTTGCCTGTTTTAGTTGTGGATGCATTTCATGTATTCGCCACTGTAGTTTGAGACACATTAATGCACGCGCATACTGCAGCAGAAGCTGTAGTAGTTCATGTAGTAGTGGTAGCTGTAGTTTGTGTTCATGGTTTATCCTCTATTTGATATGAATTCTCCTGTAAATCAGCATCATATCAGTTTGACCTGTCCCCTCAACTACACAGGCTGAATAAACTGTGTTTGACTAAAAAAAAATACAAGACAACAGCTTTCATTCAGAATATAATGCTCCTACACTTGGCCGTGGCAATGATGATTTTTGCACCAAATGGTGTGAAATCCTCAATAAGGCTTCCTCGGACCTCATGGTTCCTCGTCATTGAATACACCCATGATGAACTGAAATCAGTGAGGACAGACATGGAAGTGACAAAGGAGAATGCACATACCATGATGAATGAAGAGGCTTTTCTTTCATTGGAGACTAATTTGAAAAAATCTTTAGATGAATATCAAGACATGCTACAAAAAAATGAAGATGCGGAAATTTAAAAGGGACACTATGGACTACAATGATGACAAAGTCTGTCCTTGGAGATCTTCTACCAACACACAGAAACGACTGAAGAAACTGCGTTTTCATGAGACTTCAGACTTCACTTCTGGGTCCAGCTCGGAATATCTTTCTGAATTGGATGGAGATTTTTTAGACGCACTACCTCCCACTCACCAACCTCCCAGGTACCCCACAAGAAGAAGAGGACACGTCGAGGCCGACGGGGCTCACATGGACGGATGGAGAAAAACCTCTCGGCCACAACGACACAGAAAGAAGAATTAATCTTCAACCTGTCCAGCCGGGACCTGAACCATGATGAAAAGACGTTACTCAACAAAAGTCTGTCATATGCCCCTCCTTCTCCTACTGATCCGTTTAAACTCAAGGTTGAAATGTTCAAATTCTGTAGATCTATTAAACTTAAATATTTCTACAACAAGGAAAATGTGCAGGTCTACAGTCCTACCTCTGATTTATCGAGCAAAACATATTTGAGAGTTAAGAGTACATTTTACCCTCAGGTGAATAATGCAAGTATGGAAACTTTTTGTGATCTGGTTGATAAAGACATAGACAATTTGTTAACATCCTCTAAACATGGGCATTATGGCAAAAATGAGCGCAGACTCTGTTACAATATGGTGTACACACCAGCAGATAAGGGGGGAGGCATTGTATTAATGAATAAAAAGGATTATGTATCAGAAGTGCATTCACAGTTGACTAATGACTTCTATTATGGAAAACTTGAGGGTGATCCCACTAACATTTTCAAGTCAGAAATACATTTATTTTTAGAAAAGGCAGCTTTGGATGGTCACATTTCCACTAAAGAGCTTAAATTTTTGGGGATTGATTACTGAGCTACTGTGCTAACACTCAGTGTTACTGTAGCCTACAGTAGGCCTGCTAGCACTCAGAGCTGCCCAGTTGCTATTTGACCTATAACTAGGAGGCAAAGGGAGTGCTACCGCTTGCCTTGAAACAGAGATGACCACAAAGACACAAAATGACCACAAAGACACAAAATGACCACAAAGAGACACAAATGAATACAAACATACATAATGACTACAAACACACACAAAATGACAACAAAGATATTCAAAATCACTCCACAAAGACCTCAAATGACTACAAGGAGACTAAAATTTACTATAAAGACACACAAAATGACTACAGAGACACAAAATGATCACAAAGAGGCCATAATGACGACAAACACACACAAAATGACGACAAAGAAATTCAAAATCACTACAAAAAGACCTCAAATGACTACAAGGAGACTAAAATTTACTATAAAGACACACAAAATGGCTACAGAGACACAAAATGATCACAAAGAGGCCATAATGATGACAAACAGACACAAAATGACGACAAAAAAATTCAAAATCACTACAAAAAGACCTCAAATGACTACAAGGAGACTAAAATTTACTATAAAGACACACAAAATGGCTACAGAGACACAAAATGATCACAAACACACACAAAATGATGACAAAGACATTCAAAATCACTACAAAAAGACATAAAATAACTACAAGGAGACTAAAATTTACTATAAAGACACACAAAATGACTACAGAGACACAAAACGATCACAAAGAGGCCATAATGATGACAAACACACACAAAATGATGACAAAGAAATTAAAAATCACTACAAAAAGATATAAAATAACTACAAGGAGACTAAAATTTACTATAAAGACACACAAAATGACTACAGAGACACAAAATGATCACAAAGAGGCCATAATGATGACAAACACACAAAATGATGACAAAGACATTCAAAATCACTACAAAAAGACATAAAATAACTACAAGGAGACTAAAATTTACTATAAAGACACACAAAATGACTACAGAGACACAAAATGATCACAAACACACACAAAATGATGACAAAGACATTCAAAATCACTACAAAAAGACATAAAATAACTACAAGGAGACTAAAATTTACTATAAAGACACACAAAATGACTACAGAGACACAAAACGATCACAAAGAGGCCATAATGATGACAAACACACACAAAATGATGACAAAGAAATTAAAAATCACTACAAAAAGATATAAAATAACTACAAGGAGACTAAAATTTACTATAAAGACACACAAAATGACTACAGAGACACAAAATGATCACAAAGAGGCCATAATGATGACAAACACACAAAATGATGACAAAGACATTCAAAATCACTACAAAAAGACATAAAATAACTACAAGGAGACTAAAATTTACTTTAAAGACACACAAAATGACTACAGAGACACAAAATGATCACAAACACACACAAAATGACTACAACAAGACTCAAAATGACTATAAAGAGACAAAAAAATGGCCGCACAGAGACACAAAATGGGAACCTTCAGGATGTCATAGTAACTCATTAGCATATTTGGAACCATGTTGACTGGAATGCATCTGACTTCTAGAACGTGATGTCACAAAGGCCAAATTCTAAGTTCTAATTCTAAGTTGTAGATTCTAAACTCACAGAAACAGTAAATAGGACTCAGATCTGATCCAGCTTCCAGTCTGCTGCAGTAGCCAAAGAAGACGGTTTGAACCTGAAGACGATCGAAGTAAGTCGACAGACGTCAGTTCAACGAATTTCAGCTGACACAGGTAAGTCTCTTTTATTGGCTACAGATCACTGGTTAACCTGTTAAAATGTATTGAGTATTGTGGCTGTTTTAACTACTTTATCACTGTAAAGTAATTTATTGAGGTTGATTAGTTTTTGAACAAATGTTTAAAACTGGGCAATGAAGCAGAAAAATGTCTCTAATTTGTTAGATATAGCTAGTTAATCCCAACACTGTGTAGACAAGCGTGAGAGCTTGGTGAGTCAAAGTTGCGATGTACAATACAGAGATGTGTTTACATGAACGTTCACGAGACGATGGTTTCTTGTGCATTCACGCAGCAATAAGTGAGACTGATTGTCTGTGGAAAAAAATCATACTCCTCTGCCTACTATATTGCCTTGTAGCACTTCTAATGGCCTTACTGCATGTGATCGAACACAACCAATCTGAGCCGAGGAGTCTGTAACACAACTGTCAGTCATGTCAATCGCTCCATGAACTGCGGTCAAACTGTCAAACAAGGCAGCACGTATCAAATATGAATTATATGAATTCTGTTACTGCATTGCCTAATGCTCACCTCAAATGTTTTCAAAAAGATATTTTAGTTTAGTGTTTAACTGTGAAACAAGGGCGTTTGTGACCTGGACACCATGTTGGGTACAGTTTAAAGGGTTACCAAGCACTGCTCACCAGTCAGAGCAAACCTTCCCCTTTACATTGTTTGGGTTAAACATGAGCATGTTACAGTCCTGGAGGATTATTAATGTGCACCTCCTCCTGTACTGCCTTAATATGCACATTCAGCACATCCAATGCATCAAAACATTGTTTTCTAGTTGGAGCCGCGCCTCGTTTTCAAACTGTATGGTTTGACTTAAATGAACAATGACAGCAATATAGTCCACGATGAGCAGCGCTAAAATCAACCTGCGTAGTTGTCCCTCCATTGTGATGCTGATTGTAAATGCTGCTGTGAGAACACAAACCAACTCTAGGCAATTATGCAACTTTGTAATGAAATAAGTCCCTGATTCGGACCAAAGCAAGACAACTCTAGGTCTGAAAGCAGCCTAAAATATGTTTTTGAAAACATTTGAGGTGAGAAGCATTTCAGGCATTTTATCAGCACTACCTAGTTTGATAGTTGGACCTCAATTCACAGACAACTGACATAATTGACAGCCGCGCTGGCGACTCCTCAGCACTGATTGGCTGTTACTGGGCGCCAGAGTCAGATTCTAGTGAACGCCACTAGGGGCAGTAGGTAGAGGAGGGTTGTGATTATTTTTTCCACAGATTATCTGTACTTCGTTCAGGATATAGTGATAGTTTCAGCAAATATGACACCAAGTTATTTTCATGTTAAACATGAGTTAACGACCTGTTCTTCTTTCTCTCCCTAAGATAACCGGTTCATGATGGGGCAGTTTTTATCAAGACGCATTATCCCCAGAGGCTACAAACAACTGAAACGTATGAAAGAAGGAAGCTTTGGTTTTTCAGTCCAATGCATCAAAAAGGACACCAAAGAGACTGTTGATCTGAGGATCCCATTTGAATTTAGCATGGACATGGAAGTAGGTCCCTTTAATCATTGGCATGGTTATATGGGTTTTATCTAAATATCAAAAATGGTTTCATGCCTTTAGTGCATGTAAACATGTCAGCTGTGTGTCAACAACTAAGCATCAAACTTGTCATGTATTTTGTTGTCTCCAGTTGGCTCTCATGACTCTTTGCAAGAGGAAGAACCTGGACAAGTGTAATATTGTCAGGTTCATTGAACCAGTCGTATTACGAGACAACCGCACCGCTCTTGTCTATGAGTCACTGGATGTGACTCTACACGACTATCTCAACACCAACGCCAGACTGAATGTGCATGAAGTCAGGAGTGTGGTCCAACAGGTAAGGTTACAGTATTATCAGACACAACGCTAAAGTCAAAGAGCTGTCGTTGTTGCTCAATTGTCTAACTGTCATCGTTGATCTTTGCACTCACAGCTGGCCTCAGCATTAAACGCCCTGGAGAGCATCAAAGTGATCCACTCAGACATTAAGTTGAAAAACATCATGCTGGTGGATCCTAATGCGCAGCCCCTCAGAGTGAAGCTTAGTAACTTTGGGAGGGCTCTTCCATCCATATTGGCGAGGCAGGGACAAAGCTGCCAGCCACTGAACTACAGGTGAGCTACACAAATCACAGTTCTACTACTTTGTAGGAAATTTCCGCCATCTGCACAAATATGACAATGTGCCTAATTCTGTGTCCACATTTGTTTCATATTCAGGGCTCCGGAAATATTTCTGGGGCTGCCATTTTCAGAGTCCATTGACATGTGGTCTCTGGGAGTTGTGATGGCAAGACTTCTGTATGGTTGGTCCATCTTCCCTGGACACGTTGACTATGAAGTGGTAAGTCACTAACTGCTTTCTTGTTTCTGTCCTTCTAAAAGATCTAGTGCCGCTTCACTCATCACTTTGTGATCTAAAGAATGATTGGCTCTAGATCTTAAAGGTACCCTGTGAAGTTTTCTTGGAGCTAAACACAGTTTTAATTCATATTTGTTTCAGTTAATTTACTGCCTCAGAAAACATTTAAATTGACACTTCCTGGAAATAGTTAATCACAGAGTAGGTGCGGACATAAGATCTAACCAATCATAAACTTTTAGGTAATCCTGTATTGCATGAAGCAGCATTTGCTGTGCGTTTAATGTTTTGGCTGCATTTGTGCCAGATGTAATTTGTACTTTGAGAGATGCTGTACAACATACAGAGATTATTACAATTACTACTTTGACAGTTGGACAGCCATGAAAAGATTAGAAGCGTCCTGTTGCATATATTGATGTGATGCTGTGTTTTGTTTCCAGCTGAGACAAATGCTGGATCTCCTGGGTTATCCCTCGCAACATCTTATTGAGGCTGGGATGAACTTAAACAGATACTTCGTGCAAACACGTAACGGCAGATGGAGAATGAAGGTACGACGAGATTAGAGTCATTTCATCCACAACACCGTCTCATCTGGTTAAGATGATACTTTCTAACATTTTTCACAACTCGATCAGATAATGTGATGAAGAAGTTCCTGACATATTTTTAATCTTCCTTTAGACATTTAAGGAGTTTGGGTATCATTGGACTGCTGCCAAAAAATGGTACTCCAGAATCAGCAACCTGGACAGTCTGGACACGGTAGGAGGTTATTTTGATTGACTGAAGATGGACTTTAATTGATTCTCTTGTCATGAATCATAAAGGTTACTGGATTTGCTTTTATTTCCCACTTTAGTTGCAAATAGATATGGGGGACATGATGGAGCCGGCTGAGAAGATGGAATGCACAGACCTGCTGAAGGCAATGCTTCGGATGGATTCAAACGAGAGGATTACCCCCAGTCAAGTCCTCGCACATCCATTCATCACGAGAGGCACCCTTCAACCCAGCTCTGAGTAAGTGTCTGCGTTTGCACAAAATCCAACACAGATAAATACTATTAATTGCATTTATTATCTTTTGTGAGTTCTTTATTTCAATTTAATTGTGCCTTTTAATAACTGCTGCCTATCTTCATTCAGCGGCATACCTGAAACCTCGACTCAACATCCACAAGCGCCCTCCATCAGCACATTGTTGGAGTGTATAAACTGGTAAGACTCTTCTCCTCATTTCAGACATGACTATCTTCTAAACATTAAATGTTGGATACGCTCTCAGTCAGCTGTTTGTTTAACTCCATGTGCCTTAATTCAACAGGTTGGGTTCTGACAGAGACTGTCAGGAATCTGATCCAGCAGAAATACCTCCAGATGTTGTCATGGTGCAGCCTGCACCACCTGAATGTCACCTGGCGTTGGTAGAGGACAGCAGCAGGCAGAGTGAAACAGCTTGGTAAGAGAATTTTCTGTGGACATGTCATTCATCAGATATGGAGTTAGGCCATCATTAGAGCAGATTAGGGAAGAGAATATTAACCGAGTGTAGCCCACATGGCAAACTGATTTATCACCAGACTGACAGGATTCACATGATCTGCAGTCTATTTATTGTGTAGTCAAAACATTTATTTGAAATGTATCTCATTACGTTTTAATTCAGATTTGAGATTCTTCTTACTCAGATTGTGACAGGTACAAATGAATTTAGAAATAGGCTGGAGAAATTATGCAATGACACACTTACACTTTTGAATTTGTTTCAGATATCATAAATTAAATTAGGACGAGTTGAAATTCAAATCTAAGATTTCTGCGATTTGGTTGCGTTTTGTCAGAATTTCACTTGAAATCTTGAAATATTTTAGCTCTGGATTTCTTTTAATTACACATATTATTGATAATTGTAAATAGCTATGGATGTCCTAACAAGACTTTGTAGATGGCAGAAGAGGCATAAAAAGGGCCAGAGTACAATACAAACAATGAGTTTGGAAGGTGATGCAGCTAAAACAAGAAAGCATTTATGCATTTTTTGCCTTTCCAAAACACAAAACACAAAAGCAAAAGTGTAAAGAATGGGTCAGACAGTGTTTATCTGTTTTAATAGGAGCCCGTAAAGTTAACATGTTCGGCTTAGTAGCTTAATATCTACAGAAACAACACACACACACACACACACACACACACACACACAGATGTTGTTACCTTTTCAACTAGTTATGATCATTATCAAAATCCAACACTGATTAATACTATTAATTGCATTTATTATTGTGCCTTTTAATAACTGCTGCCCATCTTCATTCAGCAGCATACCTGAAGCCTTGGCTCAACCTCCTCAAACGCCCTCCATCAGCACATCGTTGGAGTGTATAAACTGGTAAGACTCTTCTCCTCATTTCAGACATGACTATCTTCTAAACATTAAATGTTGGATACGCTCTCAGTCAGCTGTTTGTTTAACTCCATGTGCCTTAATTCAACAGGTGGGGTTCTGACAGTGACTGTCAGGAATCTGATCCAGCAGAAATACCTCCAGATGTTGTCATGGTGCAGCCTGCACCACCTGAATGTCACCTGGCGTTGGTAGAGGACAGCAGCAGGCAGAGTGAAACAGCTTGGTAAGAGAATTTTCTGTGGACATGTCATTCATCAGATATGGAGTTAGGCCATCATTAGAGCAGATTAGGGAAGAGAATATTAACCGAGTGTAGCCCACATGGCAAACTGATTTATCACCAGACTGACAGGATTCACATGATCTGCAGTCTATTTATTGTGTAGTCAAAACATTTATTTGAAATGTATCTCATTACGTTTTAATTCAGATTTGAGATTCTTCTTACTCAGATTGTGACAGGTACAAATGAATTTAGAAATAGGCTGGAGAAATTATGCAATGACACACTTACACTTTTGAATTTGTTTCAGATATCTCAAATTAAATTAGGACGAGTTGAAATTCAAATTTAAGATTTCTGCGATTTGGTTGCGTTCTGTCAGAATTTCACTTGAAATCTTGAAATATTTTAGCTCTGGATTTCTGTTAATTACACATATTATTGATAATTGTAAATAGCTATGGATGTCCTAACAAGACTTTGTAGATGGCAGAAGAGGCATAAAAAGGGCCAGAGTACAATACAAACAATGAGTTTGGAAGGTGATGCAGCTAAAACAAGAAAGCATTTATGCATTTTTTGCCTTTCCAAAACACAAAACACAAAAGCAAAAGTGTAAAGAATGGGTCAGACAGTGTTTATCTGTTTTAATAGGAGCCCGTAAAGTTAACATGTTCGGCTTAGTAGCTTAATATCTACAGAAACAACACACACACACACACACACACACACAGATGTTGTTACCTTTTCAACTAGTTATGATCATTATCAAAATCCAACACTGATTAATACTTCTAATTGCATTTATTATCTTTTGTGAGTTCTTTCTTTCAATTTAATTGTGCCTTTTAATAACTGCTGCCCATCTTCATTCAGCAGCATACCTGAAGCCTTGGCTCAACCTCCTCAAACGCCCTCCATCAGCACATCGTTGGAGTGTATAAACTGGTAAGACTCTTCTCCTCATTTCAGACATGACTATCTTCTAAACATTAAATGTTGGATATGCTCTCAGTCAGCTGTTTGTTTAACTCCATGTGCCTTAATTCAACAGGTGGGGTTCTGACAGTGACTGTCAGGAATCTGATCCAGCAGAAATACCTCCAGATGTTGTCATGGTGCAGCCTGCACCACCTGAATGTCACCTGGGGTTGGTAGAGGACAGCAGCAGGCAGAGTGAAACAGCTTGGTAAGAGAATTTTCTGTGGACATGTCATTCATCAGATATGGAGTTAGGCCATCATTAGAGCAGATTAGGGAAGAGAATATTAACCGAGTGTAGCCCACATGGCAAACTGATTTATCACCAGACTGACAGGATTCACATGATCTGCAGTCTATTTATTGTGTAGTCAAAACATTTATTTGAAATGTATCTCATTACGTTTTAATTCAGATTTGAGATTCTTCTTACTCAGATTGTGACAGGTACAAATGAATTTAGAAATAGGCTGGAGAAATTATGCAATGACACACTTACACTTTTGAATTTGTTTCAGATATCTCAAATTAAATTAGGACGAGTTGAAATTCAAATTTAAGATTTCTGCGATTTGGTTGCGTTTTGTCAGAATTTCACTTGAAATCTTGAAATATTTTAGCTCTGGATTTCTTTTAATTACACATATTATTGATAATTGTAAATAGCTATGGATGTCCTAACAAGACTTTGTAGATGGCAGAAGAGGCATAAAAAGGGCCAGAGTACAATACAAACAATGAGTTTGGAAGGTGATGCAACTAAAACAAGAAAGCATTTATGCATTTTTTGCCTTTCCAAAACACAAAACACAAAAGCAAAAGTGTAAAGAATGGGTCAGACAGTGTTTATCTGTTTTAATAGGAGCCCGTAAAGTTAACATGTTCGGCTTAGTAGCTTAATATCTACAGAAACAACACACACACACACACACACACACAGATGTTGTTACCTTTTCAACTAGTTATGATCATTATCAAAATCCAACACTGATTAATACTACTAATTGCATTTATTATCTTTTGTGAGTTCTTTCTTTCAATTTAATTGTGCCTTTTAATAACTGCTGCCCATCTTCATTCAGCAGCATACCTGAAGCCTTGGCTCAACCTCCTCAAACACCCTCCATCAGCACATCGTTGGAGTGTATAAACTGGTAAGACTCTTCTCCTCATTTCAGACATGACTATCTTCTAAACATTAAATGTTGGATACGCTCTCAGTCAGCTGTTTGTTTAACTCCATGTGCCTTAATTCAACAGGTGGGGTTCTGACAGTGACTGTCAGGAATCTGATCCAGCAGAAATACCTCCAGATGTTGTCATGGTGCAGCCTGCACCACCTGAATGTCACCTGGCGTTGGTAGAGGACAGCAGCAGGCAGAGTGAAACAGCTTGGTAAGAGAATTTTCTGTGGACATGTCATTCATCAGATATGGAGTTAGGCCATCATTAGAGAAGATTAGGGAAGAGAATATTAACCGAGTGTAGCCCACATGGCAAACTGATTTATCACCAGACTGACAGGATTCACATGATCTGCAGTCTATTTATTGTGTAGTCAAAACATTTATTTGAAATGTATCTCATTACGTTTTAATTCAGATTTGAGATTCTTCTTACTCAGATTGTGACAGGTACAAATGAATTTAGAAATAGGCTGGAGAAATTATGCAATGGCACACTTACACTTTTGAATTTGTTTCAGATATCTCAAATTAAATTAGGACGAGTTGAAATTCAAATCTAAGATTTCTGCGATTTGGTTGCGTTTTGTCAGAATTTCACTTGAAATCTTGAAATATTTTAGCTCTGGATTTCTTTTAATTACACATATTATTGATAATTGTAAATAGCTATGGATGTCCTAACAAGACTTTGTAGATGGCAGAAGAGGCATAAAAAGGGCCAGAGTACAATACAAACAATGAGTTTGGAAGGTGATGCAGCTAAAACAAGAAAGCATTTATGCATTTTTTGCCTTTCCAAAACACAAAAGACAAAAGCAAAAGTGTAAAGAATGGGTCAGACAGTGTTTATCTGTTTAAATAGGAGCCCGTAAAGTTAACATGTACGGCTTAGTAGCTTAATATCTACAGAAACAACACACACACACACAAAGATGTTGTTACTTTTTCAACTAGTTATGATCATTATCAAAATCCAACACTGATTAATACTATTAATTGCATTTATTATTGTGCCTTTTAATAACTGCTGCCCATCTTCATTCAGCAGCATACCTGAAGCCTTGGCTCAACCTCCTCAAGCGCCCTCCATCAGCACATCGTTGGAGTGTATAAACTGGTAAGACTCTTCTCCTCATTTCAGACATGACTATCTTCTAAACATTAAATGTTGGATACGCTCTCAGTCAGCTGTTTGTTTAACTCCATGTGCCTTAATTCAACAGGTGGGGTTCTGACAGTGACTGTCAGGAATCTGATCCAGCAGAAATACCTCCAGGTGTTACCATGGAGCAGCCTGCACCACCTGAATGTCACCTGGCATTGGTGGAGGACAGCAGGCAGAGCTGGTAAGAGAATTTTCTGTGGACATGTGATTCATCAGATATGGAGTTAGGCCATCATTAGAGCAGATTAGGGAAGAGAATATTAACTCTGTGTTTGTGTATTTGTGTAGCCCAATGGATTTGCTGGAGGAACTAAATGAAAATAGTTCAACTGAGAGCTCGGACATGCCACCGGAGGACACAGACTCCAGCGACATCACATCCGGTAGGAAATGCTAACCTCCACTTGTGTCTGACTTGTTCGGGTCTTTCACATTGTTGTTGACTCTACCAAGGACAGCTGAGTCATTAATGTCCTTTTGATTTTCATCATCATAGTGCTCCAGAAGAAGCAAAAGAGGAGGAAGAGGAACTGCTTCACGCGACTCTGGGCCTGGACCAAGGCGACCTTCACCAGACGTATCAGTGTGGATGTTGAGTCTTAAGAATACCTTATGAAGGTGTGTTTTCACATGCATACACACTATTGACACATCTGTGTGAAACTGATGTCAGCTGTCAGGAGTTGTGTAATTACTACTGCTAATATTATTAGTCATACTGATGCTATTATAATACACATATGATTATTATTAATGTCACATACAGATACTATTATATGTTAATATATACATGTTAAATAGGCTACACTGATCTGCCAAAACATTAAAACCACATAAAAGTAATTTACTTCACTTGTCAGTGGTTTTAATGTTTTGGCCGATGAGTGTATATATTATCATATACTACCACTATTATTATTATTATTTGTATTATTGTTCATATATCTATTATTATTAACTTGTTACTGTAATTATTCTAATTGCTGTGTATTTCTCTCTCTCCCTCTCCCTGTAGGTATTTTGTCCTATAGAACATCTATAGGCCTGTTTCCACCGCAGGAACTTCGGGGTAATTTTTCAGGGCCTGGCCCTGTAAAATCACCCTGCGGTATGGGACATCTACAGTACCACTCAAAAGTTTGGACACACTTTCCCATTTACTTGAATGAATAAGTGTGTCCAAACTTTTGACTGGTACGGTACATAGGACATCTATTGCACGTCTGTCCGTCCTGGAAGAGGGATCCCTCCTCAGTTGCTCTTCCTGAGGTTTCTTCCATTTCTCTCCCCGTTAAAGGGGATTTTTTTGGGAGTTTTCCTCATCCGATGTGAGGGTCAAAGGACAGAGAGATGTCTTATATTGTAAAGCCCACTGAGGCAAATCGAATCCAACTCAATACAAGTGAATTGGATTGAATTGGATTTGATTGAATTGAATATAAATTAATTGGATTGAATTGGATTGAACAGAATTGGATCTAAATCTAAAAAAAAAAAAAACAAATAAAAAAAATTAAATCACAAATCTGTGTCATGACTTCTGGATATGCAAGGGGAAACACTACTACATTATTCTGCGAAATGTAGACGAGGTTAAAACTTATCACACTAAACAAGACACTGCATCTTTTCTTCGTAAGAAAGAGAAAGTAATTTATGTTATATTATTTGCTAACATATCCTAGGATACATAAAAAACACCAAAAACTCTGGTGACATTTAAGAAAGATGATATTTTATTCATTTCAGATTCAAAATAAAAGTATTCACACAAAAACATATTGAGTAAAAAAAACAAAACAAACAGTGGCATTGCCCACCGCCACTTCATTCTTACAGTGGTTAACGGGAAACATCCCATTCATCAAAAAAAGTAATAATTTATAGAAAAAGGAGGAATAAGCACACATTAATAAAACAGAGTGAAAAACAACTGGCAGTACTGACAGTGGTACTAAGAGAGGTCAGTCTACTTGTTGTAGTGCTTAGCTGTTGAGTTAGAGGTTACCTGTTGATGCGCAAATAAACTAAACAGCAGATGTGTTAGGAACCTGTAACACATTGAGAGAAACAGAGGGACAGAGAAAGACACCCCAGAGTCCAAAATAAATCTCTGTCACTGACCACGGTGATAAATATACATCTGCTTCTTCTTTGTTTCAAGCCAGTGTAATTATATAAATACACCACAGTACTTGTGGAAGTGATAACCAATCTGAAGTACTATACCGGTATGTTGGAGTTAATTTATGCCCTCCTTTTCTACCCACTAAACTTTAACTTGAACTGGATTAAATGCATCAAACTGGAGGCAGAGGTAGATTTTCCTGAGAAGTTGTAAGAGCAAGAGCCTTGTTTTAAATGTGAAGTTAACTCAAAGACATGTGAAGCCCACGCACACATCACATGCCTCCCTAAAATAATCACATTATTGATCATCATCATCATTATTGTCACTGTATTAATAAATCTGCTCTGAACGTAATATCTGTGTGCCCGGGTTTCTACAGCATATCAAAGAAAAAAAAAGGACAATTCATAGCCCTAAAAAGCCATTTTCCAGAGATACTGAATGAAATGAATCTAAGTAATGCAGGTTAATTCGTACAATTGTCACAGCAGAGAGCATATTGTCATTTCTCATTTTCCTCGGCCATAGTCCCCCTGATGGAGGTGACGTCAGTGGTAAAGTTCAGTCAAAAGCCCCAAAACCCCACATGGACCTTAACCTGTAAATGTTCCAGCAGGATTTCCATGTCGGCAGCATGGGAACAGGAGTCAATTTTCCATGCAAGACACTCTATGATCTATAAGGTTTTGAGAGGTCCTTTGAGAGGCACCCACCTGCAGACATGATGGCGGACATGGGCGCCGCCATAGGCTATATCCAATCCATACCTGAAGTCCATACCGGAAGTTGGTCTGTGTGTGTATTATTCGCCAAAGAAGAAGAGGAAGAAGACAACGGAGAAGATGAAGAGAAGAATGCAAACAATACACGCACGACTAAGAGAAAGAACAGCAAGGGAACGAGTCTTTTAATTATTAGAATTAGACAACTTTATTGTCATTGTACAATGAAATTCTGTTCGGCACTTAGCACTACCAGTACTAGCTCACTCAACTCAACTCAACTTTATTTATAAAGCGCTTTAAAACAACCACAGTTGAAACAAAGTGCTGTACATAAGAGGTCACAAGAGGCTAGTAGCTAGCACTAGCATAGAGTACCAAGCCGCTGCGTTTATAGCGCCGTCATCTTTAACATGTGTGTTATGTTCTCTAAGACAGACGTAATGTATGGAATCATTAGGGGGACAAATTACTACCACCAGATGGTGGGTTTATTTACATTTGTTGTGTAAAAACGAGGGCATGATTGGTATTAACTTAACTTTGGCTGCTCAAGGTCTGTTGTGCTCCCTTTCATCAATGTCTGCGTAAACAGTGTTAATGTTGGTCAGAGACTATAACTGCCCTCGCTTGATGTGTTGGTTAATTTAGATGTGTAGTTTGCAGCGGGGTTAATATGTGTTCCTCTGCATTTTGGTGTGTTGTGGTGTAAAACATCTGTGCACACACTCACTGCACACAAGACATTTTTTCCCCAATTTTTGGTTCGCCTGGTCTCCTTGGGTATTAATGCTTGTATAACCTCAACCCTGTACTGCTCAATCAAGTTATATACATCTTTTTTCCCCGGACATATTCTAAAAATAGTAACAAGAGTCGTCTCATGAGTGACCCCCGAGGGTTAACCGGGTCAGATAAATAACGTATACATAGCCCCGGGTGCAAAAACTACATTCGTTTTATGTTTAATAATGCAGAGCACTAATACATTTTGTTGTAATAACACAGTTGCTCGTGTTTTTAGTTTGGACTGATGGCTTTAATGTTTTTTTTTTTTTTTTTATAAAAATATAATATTTTTTTAAAAATATATAAAAAAAATGTGTCTTTGCCAAGTTAAAACATGACGTGCGTCAATTAAAATATATTTCCCCCCTAATGACAAAAGAAAAAGTCTCAACCGGAAGTTCTTGTAGTATCCGTTGTACTTCCGGGTTAACTGTCATGGCGGCGCCCTGGATGTAGTAGCAGAAGACGTCCAAACCTCTGTGAAGGAGACAAACGAGGCTGTTTTTCGGGGCAGACTGCAGCCATGAATTTAAAAGACGCGCAGAAGTGGAACACCAGAATGGCCGCAGTTTACGCTCTCGGTGTCTGGACCATGATCGGCTCTTTCGCCCTGTTAAAATACACAGGTCGTCTCGAGCTCACACCAGGTGAGTCAGAGACAACTGGAGCTGCAGCTCAGAGACGTAAAACACACACTGCTGTTTATTCAGTCAGCTAGAAGTCCAAATTATTTTACTAGGTCCTGTAAAACAAACCGTCCTAACTTGTTTTTCTATTTTAGTAGTTTAGGAACTCTGTGAACAGACATCTAATAGTGTGTGTGCAACGTATTTTACGCGGGCATATTAATAACAAGCCTAAATGATCTTTATCTACACAACCAAACTTGTGTTATTCTCCATTCAAGTGCAAATAGTTTAGCCTGTGTAGCACTGACGGTAACTCATATCACATATATAGGCTTTTCTACCGGGAACTGTGCACACTACAAGATAATTTTGTAAGGCAAGTTTATTTATATAACGCATTTCAGCAGCCAGGCAGTTCAAAGTGCTCTACATAAACCATCAAAGCAAAAGAAACACACCATAAAAGGACATTAAAACCAAATCATTAAAGAATTAGAGAGAACAGAAAATTAAAAGTTTAAAAACATACTAAGACAGGTGTAACATACAAGAAAAGAAATTACTGTACAGTGTAAGAAATTACTAGATATTTGATTTAATGAGCAGTTTACAGGACTTTGTTCCAGATATGTGGTGCATAAAACTAATTGCCTAAATTTCCTATTAATAATGCACATCCACTGAGTTGTCTGTTTATGTATGAAACATTTAGATTTGCTAGTTACTTAAAAAAAGGGGACAAAAAGCCTTTTATCAAAATAAACTAAAGGTTAGCAGCTCTTTTCAATGTACAGTTCACTTGTAACGTATTTCAAGTATGTTCTTTGGAAGAATATAATAGTACCTATTACGTGGTAATTTATTGAAATTATTTTGTGCGTTATGTTTCCCTTTTCTTTTGTGAATATATATTACTGGACACTGTATGTTTTGTAAAATGGTGGTGTCATGTAATTCAGTGTAACTAACTACAGTGTTGTCTAGTGTAAAGTAGGCCTATAATGTGTCTGACAACTTCAAGGTACTTGTTCTTTACGTAAGTTAGAGGTGGGGGAAAATCGATACAGCATGGTATGGCAATATTTTGCATAGCAATATTGTACCAATACATGGACACCAATTATCGAATTAAAAAAAAAAAAAAAAGTTTAACTATCAATATTGCAAATACAAATAAGCCTTTGGGTTGCCTACTAGAATTATATTATTAATTATTATATACTGAAAAACTTTACCTTATTAGATAAAGCAGATGTTGACAAAGTTTTCCTTTAGGGACATGATTTGCAGTTTAAAAAAAATACTAAGAATACTCGACATATTGCGAAACATTTAAAATCACAATAAAGTTATATCAGGACTTAAGTGTTGTGACAATATGGTATCGTAGGTCTCCAGTGATCCCCTCCTCTAACTGTAGTACTTCCATTTTAGGCTACCTTATACTGCTACTTCACAACAGAGGGAAAATATCAGTCAAGCTAAACATTTTAGTCGTTCAGTAATAATCCAATATCAGTTGTTCACATTCACATTTATTCCCTCAACCCAGTTATCACAGATACGATATCTAACAGCTGTCACTCTTTACTTTCCCTCTTTAACTTAGTGAAAGAAGAGGTAGAAGAACGCGAAGATCCAAACCGGGTCGTCTACCGGACTGCTCACACTGAAACTGTCATCGTCTACAAGAAAGACTTCATCCCCTACAGCACGAGGATCTACAACTTCTTCCAGTACTTCGGCACTAAACCTGGAGACAAGTAGCTGCATCAGTGCGAAGGACGACGGACACTGAACTTGTCAAGAGCAAGTTTTTATACATTGCACTTAAATTCATGCTTTGTGTGAGGATGCTAGCTTTATTTGAGAAAGAAGTTCCAGCGCAGGTGTTCACCCGCCCAGGGCTGAGGGAGCTGCAGCTGTGTTTGGATGCTCATGGTCTGTCATCAGATATTGTTTATTATTAATCTGTCATTACTGTCAGCCTTATCCACACCATTGTCCACAATACAAAGATGCCATAACCACTAATGATGTATTAATAAACTTCATCTCTTCATAGTGGGAGCTGTTCTTAAAGTGTCTGGAGGTTTTGCTTTTTTTTCAGTCACCATCATTATCCTGAGTGAAGCCAGAAAGAAAATTAGATGCGCCACCACAAAGTGCAGCTTCAAACTGTACAACAGAAATGAATCTGCAAAAAAATCTGAATAAAACAGAACACTTTAAATAAGATGGTGTTTATCTCACGGCTGTTGTACGACTTTCTGTTTGTTTTTCTAATCAACCAGTATAAGCAATATACATTAATGCCTCGCACATCATGGTGTGGATTTTACAATGGTATGATGTTGCTTCAAGACAACATTTGAGTTTTAACAATGTTCTATTACTTGATTATCAAATAAAGTATATTAAAAATGAAACAACTTATCTATGACTATGAATCTATTTTTTTAGAGTGTAAAATGACAGACAAAGATGTTCCCAGACCGACTTTGTGGAGAGAGTTGAACCATGCGAGGAAGGCCCCAAAAGAGGAACTTAACGTGACCTCCAGAAAGTTGTCATGATATAAACAGTGCTGTTGGTGTCCTCAGGGCCTTGGCTATTCTTTAAAGTATTGCAACATAATTGAGGATGTACTTTGTGAGTGTAAACAACCAAACGTGTATGATACCTGGATGCAACACAGTGCCATAGAGGGTTAGATTAATTTGTTAAGCAGTTCTTATCTGCACGGGTAAACTATTCCAAAGGTTAGGAGCAGCCACAGAAAAAGCTCAGTCACCTCTATTTTTTAGTCTAGATCTAGGGACAACCAGCAACATCTGACTGGATGACCTCAAAGCTCTGACAGGAGTGTGGATGCGTAAAAGCTCACATAAATAAGGAGGTGGCATGCCGTTTAAAACCTTAAAAACAAGCACTGAAATCTTAAAATCAGGAAGCCAGTGAAGTGAGATCAAGACTGGAGTGATGTCCTAATGTTTTCTTGTTTTAGTTTAAGTTTTAGAATGTAACTTGCAGTTTTTATGACAAAAACAATATATAAATATATTTTAAAAAATCTTTTCATTAAGGATAGATGGATAACAACAATCGAGAATTGCAAGTGCCATTACCTTTTTTTTGTAAACAGAACACGAACAGTGAAATAGAAATAGTCTCAACATAGAAAAAAAGGCATAAATTATGTAAATATTATGAAGTATTTTTACTTTATAAGACAGTACAATGAAATGTGTTTATAGTGCAGTTGTAAGTAGACCCGATAGTAAGGTTGGTTTAAGAGAAAGAAGAATAGAAAATCAAATACAAAATAGTAAATAAATTATTATATATACATATTTTTAATAATCAAATTGCTATGAATATAATTGTAAATGTTATAAATATTATAAACACATAAAGGGGGGAATTACTCCAAGGACAGGTTGTGAGGGAAGTAAAGTAGTTTATTAAATAATTACATTTCAACAAAAACAATATTTTAACAATATTTTTGTTGAAAATGTTCACTGAAAAAAAAAAAATATCGTTCAGCAGTGGGAGGTAAGGAGCATGGTTTAACTCTTTTGCACTGAAAAGCACTACAATATTTTAAATTATGAACACACTAGGTTAACAGCATTAGAAGTATACTTTTAATAGTTTCACATTTTCATTGTTTTTTTATTTCTTTAGTTAAAATCTTAAACGCACGCTGTCCACCCGAGTGAGCATGTGGAAAAACTTCTTGAAAAAAAATGCATGTTTAAAAAACAACTTTTTTTTTTAAATGCCTAAAGAGGTGAAAACACTGAGGTAGTCATGGAAGGGTTCAATTAGAGACGCCGCGTGGTCCTAGAATAAACTTTATTTCTAAGAGTGACCGGGCCCCGCCTCCTCATACAGCCAGAGGGCACGCGCCGCTAGAGGGCGACAACGTGCCGTGACGCTGCAGGACTGGAAGTTGAGCGAGCGCGTGCCCCCAACACAACCAAAACAATGAAAGCGATCATTCAGCGGGTCACCAAGGCGACTGTGACAGGTAAGCGGCTGTTTATATCTGAGACAAGGTGCTAAGCTGTGACGCCTTTGATAATGTCGTTAAACCGGTGCTAACAGCTTCCGTTTATTACCGTGGCTGACCGGGCATGTTAGCTAACATAGCCGTGTTAGCATTAGCACTCCCAGGCTCCAGGGAACAGCCAGGCGTGTCTGCCTCTGACCGGAGTCCACGCAGACAGCTGCCGACTGATGTCGGAGCTCGGAGGAAACCAGTAAAGGTTATTTCACCGCACAAATGACGAACGTGTCCTGTGGATGTTGGTGGCTGTGACAGCTGAGTGACAGCCCTGACTGCTGGCTCCTCTCCCCCACACACAGTGATGTCATTCGGTCTGTCACCTGTCAGTCTGGGCGGCTTGTCGCTGACTGTCCAGAGTAACAGCTCACTCAACCTTCTCCTGTTTCCCTGCAGTGGGAGAGGAGCAGATCAGCTCGATAGGACGAGGACTGTGTGTGCTGCTGGGTATATCTGTGGAGGACACCCAGAAGGATGCTGAGTACATGTGAGTGTTTGTGGGAGGGACCCTCAGTAGCACAACTCTGACTGGGGCTGAAATCACTGTCTGCAGCAGGGGTGTCAAACTCAGCTTAGTTCAGGGGCCACATACGGCACTTTAATGACACTGTAATTACAGCCATGGGAAGTGCTGATTGTTATTTCAAGGAGCTGTATTCTGGTCAGAGTGTAAAAGCCTCTAAGACAATATTTTTACATGACACTGTTTAACTTGCGTCTGTAACCTCTCAGCCTTCACATGTGCAAAGTCATCCAGAGGGCCTGATTGGACCCTTTGGCAGGCTGGTTCTGGCCCCCAGGCTGTATGTTTGACACCCCTGCTCTACAGTTTTCTCTATTGTGTACACACAAAAAATGAAACTGTGCAAAAAAACTCTGAAAACTTAGAGTACATGTATCAAGAGGACTCCAGACTGCTGAGCGCTAAACACAATTCCATTGTTATCACTTAAACAAACCAAACATCCATACATCCATTTTCATAACTGCTTATCCTCTTGAGGGTCACGGAGGTGCTGGAGCCTATCCCAGCTGACATTGGGCGACAGGCAGGGTACACCCTGGACAGGTCACCAGACTATCACAGGACTGACACATAGAGACAGACAACCATTCACACTCACATTCACACCTACGGACAATTTAGAGTCACCATTTAACCTGCATGTCTTTGGACTGTGGCAGGAAGCTGGAGTACCTGGAGGAAACCCACACTGACAAGGGGAGCACATGCATGGGTTCTCTCCGGGAGGGAGGGAGGCCTTCTGTGCGAAGTTTGCAACAAACTGAGGGCTCCCTCCTGGGATCGAACTAGGAACCCTCTTGCTGTGAGGGACAGTGCAGTGCGGGTCTTCTCCGGGAGGGAGGGCAGTTTGCTGCAAACTTCGCACAGAAGGGCTTCCTCCTGCGATCGAACCAGGAACCCTCTTTCTGTGAGGCGACAGAACTAACCTCCACACCACCATGCCGCCCACAAACCAAACAATTGCAGGCTATTATTGACCAAAACTCAGAGAAAATGGAAACACAGTTTTGTGAATTTGAATATTTAGCATGGCCTCATGAAGCCAAAACATTGTGAACATTATTCTGATGGTAGTGTTTTATATTTTTCACAGCAGTTACAGGAGCCAAGTGTGTATTTAACCCTCGTTGTTTATGATTTGTTTAGGCTGCACACGTACTTTCGGTCACTTTCACTCCCAGTAGTATTTGGCACAGGTGTGGGTTCACATTATTTTACCTGTTCATTCACTAGTGTGGCATATTTTTTAGATAAAGAGGGTGAGTTTTGGCTGCGATACTTTCTGCTGACCTTAACTGTAATCACATCATTCCATATTTTATTTCACCTAATTTTGCTTTACTTATCCAATTGTTTGTTTAATTTATTGTAAAAAAATGCTTCGTTCAGTATGGACTTTATCGAACGAGTCACAGTTAAGAGCCTGCTCAGCCTCTTAGCTGCTTTTTCTACTGATAGTAGCCGCTACACTAGTGTTAGATTGTTTTCTTGTTTTGTTGATTTTTTTAGGATGCCCATTAGCTGTAGTGTGGCTGCTGCTATTCCTCCTGGGGTTTGGCACATATTCATAACATACACAGTGCATGACATGTAACATGACATCTGTCATATGACATCTGTGTGTATAATCATAGTGGAAATGACCAGTTTTGAAAAGAGACTGTATAAAAAAAAATGTAAGATTGTTTATACCAGTAGCATGCATTAAAATGATGATGACAGGAAATCAGTCTACAAACTTGTGTATACGTTGAAAAATGTTCAGCATCAGTGGGATAACACATGCCAAAAGGTTGTTTCCTCACTGCTTTTCCACGTGTTTTCAGGGTACGCAAGATCCTGAACCTGCGGCTGTTTGAGGATGAGAACGGGCGAGCATGGAGCAAAAGTGTCATGGAGAGGGACTTTGAGGTGCTGTGTGTGAGCCAGTTCACACTGCAGTGTATACTGAAAGGCAACAAGCCAGACTTCCACTCAGCCATGCCTGCGGAGTTGGCCCAGCCCTTCTACAACAGCATCCTGGAGAACATGAGGAGTACCTACAAGCCAGAGCTCATCAAGGGTGGGTGGACTGATGACTAACCGCTGATTTAGAGTTGTACCCAGGCATTTATACTAGTGCGATGGTGTGAAAATGCTGTTTAGCAAGGGTTCATACAACTGCGTTGAATTTCTGTGAAATGCAGCAAAGTTTGATTGATCCAACTAACGCACAGACAAAACAGTTGTCTTTTGCTAGACACAAGAAAACCAGGAAAGGTCAGAGAATTTCACAATCTCATTTTCCAGGCCTGGAAAAATCATGGAGTTGGTAAAAATCATTGAGAGTTTTGGAAAACTCACGGAATTTTGTTGCTTGTAATGAAATAAATTGTTATAGTAATCTTTCGGGGATAATCTGCAATGTATTATAATAAAACAGTGAATTTGTTTTCCTTAAGTTAGCTGACATAACTTGGCTCTAATATGTGTCAACTTGGGGCTGTGCAATGTGACGTTTCAGCATAGACGTTGTGATGTGTAATAGTTGCCTCGAAGAAAGTGCGGCTTCATTTGGTGCTTGATTCAAATGGAAAACTTGCACCGTTCCCATTTTCCATAACTTATACCAGCCAAACCTTCTGCCTTTAGACATTAGGTGTATACGTGACATAGTGTGGTGGTGTTTGTTATGGGAAGCAATACTCTCCTACATGTGTGTGTAGAAAAGTACCGTAACTAGGCTGGCAAGTGCAGCAGACGCAGTGAAGTGCATGCTTTTCGGAAGTGAAAATTTTATTATGGGTCCTTGAAAAGTCAGGGTAAAGTTTTAAAATTTTGTCCATGAAAATGTGTGGGAACATGCTAACATTATTAGCATAAGCCTATTGACACATCACATTGCATAAATTAGCCTAGCAGCTTGCAGACTTATTCCTCTACTCAAATGACGCTGGAACAACAGCAGCATTTAACAAAGGTCAAACATTTGTTGAGTTTCTGTGATGTTTCTTCAACTAACACACTTTAAATTCACATAAAGCATGGCTTAATAGAGACAGCATTAAACAAAAGTACAAACATACCACATGCTAACATTACTGGCATAAGCATATGGTGTTTCCCATGCATAAATTAGCCTAGCAGCTAGCAGACTTTTCCTCTACTCTTTTGAAGTCAGGATGAATCACACACAAGACTTTTTTGTGAGAGGGCTTTATTGTTTTTGCAGTGTATTGTGTTTTTTCTGTTAGGGTTGTGCATATTGACCAGTAATCATACCTGGGTAATTTTTTGGCTAAATGGCAATATACGATATACCGCGGTATTTTCTAGTAAGAAATGTTCAGTTGTAAGTCGAAGCCACCTGTGAGATGTCACAAAAACATACTGTGATCAAAATAAAAGGCTAAGACAGGGCCTCCTTTCCTGTTTGAAATACATATCTGCACAATATATCAACAAGTACATGGAAAAAATATATTAAATAAATACCTTTTTAAATAAAATAACTCAGATAAAAACAGGCTCCTTTTTCAACAATAACACACTGATACGAGTAGAGTACAGAATACTCTTAGTGCAATTACAGGTTCCTCCCTTGCTTTATAAGATATCTGTGAAATAAATTTTGTTTCCACTGAGGGAAATAGCTTTGAGCTTACAAAACAAAACAGGAGGTCTGCGTAGCCAGGTTGTATAGTTACCATTCTATGGAGGTGTATGTCAGGCTACAGCCTAGGCTATGGCTCAGGTACAGCTTTAATTCGATGCAGAAGTATAAATCTGGCTTCAGCCATTGTTACTGTTACACTCTATTGTCCAGTGGTGTGTTAGAGGTGGGAAGCTAATAATGCAGTTAATTCATACTTTTTTAATAATTAAAAGTTATTTAATCATTATTTAAAAACATTTAATGCCAGTCCCAGAGTTGGGAAATAGTGAGAATTTAAAGGGTCATTGTGAAAAGTGTGGAGGTCAGAACAAGAGGCCACTTTCATGAGTCCCAGGAGACTGGAGGACAACGTGCCTGGGATGTTTACAGCTACTTGTTTCCGAGCTCATTAAAACCAAAAGTGTTGAGGGTCACCATTATCAGCACTCTCTTATACGTTTGGATCTGTGCCCTGTCCCCCTGCTATTTAATTGCCTGTATTCCTATTTCATTGTAAGGTTATAGCTTTGTTGGGGGTGGGAGGTGTGGATTATCGGTGCTGTGACGCCCTGGTGGTGACGGTGGCAGTGAATTGGGTCAGCCCACCGGGGAGCAGGTGCGGAGAACACCTTGTCCCAGCAAGGGAGGCATAAGGCTTCCTAATTAGTCCCCCCCCCCAGAGAGGAAATATGATGATGCAGCACTTTTCCACCGCGGCCCACGGCTTCTTTGTGCAGATGGAGTCATTAATCTCGCGGACCCAGTGGAAGAAAGGAGAACATTTAAGCTGAAACTTCCTGTCCTCCTACAGCCCCTTCATCTTTTGTCCCCAATGTCTCAAGGCTTTATCCTACCTCCTTATGAAACATCGACTGCCAATGCCAAACAAATTCCTCTTGCGTTTACTGCCTATTAATATCAGGATGGGGTGTCATTTGGGATATACTGGGCTAAACTGTGTGCTGACTGTGGCAATAATGTGAAGAGATGAAACTTGGGTTTGTCTTGTGTCTTTGATTTTTAATTTCCAGGTTCTTTCTGGCTTGTAAAATGTCTTTCTGTTTTGTCTTGTGTTTCTAGATGGGGAGTTTGGAGCCTACATGCAGGTCCACATTCAAAACGATGGACCTGTTACCATTGAACTGGTGTCTCCTGCTGGCCCCACAGACCCCAGACAGGTACGTTACTAAGGGCAAAGTAGTCTGACAAAAACATCTTAACTTACTAGGCCCAGAAAAAAAGCTTGTAAAGTGTCATTAAATTAAGATTAGTTTGTCTACTGTATATGTTCACTGAGAGTAACAGGTTATATATATATATATATATATATTCAAAGCATAAACTCAGCATAAACCACTAGGTGGTGATATTTACTCTTCTGTTGTGTGCTGTAGCTCCTGCTTGTCATGATACTGTACATGTGGAGCAGTTCTGTTTAATGGGACTCATGACTTGAATGAGACAAATGGAATTTCCAAAGACAAAATGTTTGAAATTGGTCATCATCTGGTTTACTGTATCTTGGTGTCATCAGATCTGAGTCCAACCACTTTTTGAGATATCATTTTTAATATTTCAGTTTACAAAAAAAATTGTGCATACAGTAAATAAATTTAGAATAAAAAATTCTTAAATTTAATCATTAAAGATCTAATTCAAGATCATATTTTCTTCTTACTTGTTGTGCTTTTTATAAATCTAGATTGTTTTAGAGTGAGTTGCCGAGTGAGATATCAGCCGTAGAGACGTCCACCTTCTTTCCTATGTGATGGAGCAGCAGTGTCACCATACCCACCTCAAACAATTAATTGATAAAAAAGATTGATAGTTTTATTTAGTCGCTCCAAAACTTTTTGTGTCATGCCCCCCATTGGAAGCCAAAACAGCAGTTTCATATGGTGCTGGGAAATTTATCAATATTATATTAATATTGTGATATGAGGGTAGATATTGTGTTAGATTTTGGATTGTCATATTTTCTTTTCCTGGTTTTATTATTTGCCTTTACCTTACTTACTTACTCATTAAATCCACATTGCTGATGACCATTTTCAAAAATTTCACAGTGTAAATATTTTGCAAAAGCACTAATAGGCAAACCTACAGTATAGTCGCAATATGGACTTTTTTTTTTTATATCACCCTGCCCTATGTGCTAAGTGTGTTGGACAAATCAAAATATCTGATTTACTCCATATTTTTCCTCCTGTAGTGTCTCTGCACCCCGAGTCTGGGCAACACTGTATTAATTAATAATGAAAGTGTGCTTTTTGCAGACATGGGTTTTTGTAAATTGATTATTGAATTATTTATTTATTCATCTGTACGACTGCTATCCTTGTACTACTGTAACAATCAACGACTTTCCCCTCTTAACATATCTTATCTTTTAAAAAAGCACAATTTGTATGTTTTATTTAACCTTTATTTAACCTGGAAGTTCCTTGAAAGTGAAGTCTCTTTTCAGAGGTAGACCTAGGCAAAATAGGTTGCCATTTTAAGGTTATGAAAATTATAAAATACACCAATAAAAAAAAAAACAGACAAAGGACAGCCAAAAGCAGAGCACATTAAAGACAGGCAGGGACAACAGATACATAATACAAAATCCAGTTTAGGAATAGCAGTTGCACTCTGGAAGTCTTCCAGAGGGACAAAATCCTGAAGCTGTCCTGTCTTCTGAAGGTTATTCTGCAAAATGAGAGAAAGCTGTTCTACCCAGTTCTGAGCAAATTTATAAACCTCTCTATTATTCCCGCCATTTGAAAGAAGTTCATATATCTGTCGTCCTGAATCAATTCTAGTCACTTCCGTGGAACTTGGCCAGCGTTCTTATGCTTTGGCTCCGGGCCGGCTTTGGCTGCTCTCCCCTTGGTGGGCTTGGCTCGGTAGCCCAAAGGGAGGGATATTAAGCAGTCCTCAGAATTTTAATCTTGTCTGTTTGGGATGTTTTGCTGTGGGGGCCGAGGAGCCAAAGCCAAGGCTGAACATGAGGGATAAAAGGCCAGCCAATAGGCTAAGCTTGGCACGGGGGGGAAATGAAGCAATGGCCAACAGACACTGTTCCTTTCTTTCCATGAATCAGGGATTTAGTCCACTGCAGGGTCAAGCGGCCAGCAAACAATGGTGTTATCCAGAGCAATGAAAATCATCCTGTTTGGATGTTCTCTTTGGGACGCCGGACAACTGGGGTCAGTAACAGAGGGGTCCTTCTCAGGAGGTGATCTGTTTGTTGAGCTAACTGTTCTGAAGCAGAAATTATGTAACTTCTGATCATGTTAGGTCAGGTTATTATCTGGATGGAATTCAGAGTTTGGGTTTGAATGTAGCTTTTAAGGGGGAACTCTGGTATTTTTCAACCTGAACCCTATGTTCTCATGTTTGTGTGTGTGATTTGTTGTGAGCAAGAGTCCTGCAGCTGCCAGCAGAGAAACAGGCCACCACGTCACCACTCAGGGCAGGTGCGCCCTGTCAATTTACGTCCACTAAAGGTGTTTGTTTTTGCCACTAACAGGCTCAGATTTTCAAGCAAGATATACATCTGAGTGAGAAGCAAGATATATTAATAGATAGACATGCTGAGTGGCAGAATTGATCAAGTTTAGTTATTTCACAGTTAGTATATATACAGATACAGATGTTGCACATGATTGATAATTGATTGTCTATGGTTTCGTATGTGTGAACAGTGTTGGTTTTATAATTAAATTGTAAATTATATTAAATTATGATTGTATAAATAGGGTCCAGGTTGGAAAAATACCTGAGTTCCCCTTTAACATCGGAGTTTGAAATGTTAATTGCTTTATTGTAAAAGAAGGAGCACACATGTTTGTTCACAGTGTTTTACATCAACAAAGTCAGAAGGCCTGGTTTGATACTACAGCATGTTAATGGGTTCAAACGGGAATAACACTGATTTTTTTTGTCATCTCTGAATAATGTAATGTCTTATGCAATGCTTTGGATTTTTAAGATGACATTTAGTTCATAAATATTTCCCTGGCAGCCATTAAAGTTTCAGCATCTGTGTTTACAGGCCTTTTTCAGATGGCGGGTAGCATAGCGACTTCATCATTACTGTTGTGGTGTTTCATGGACCGTGAAGAATACAATGAGAAAGCAAGCGGGTTTGATCGGAGCAGTGACGACTGAGTGGCACTGGGAAGGGTTATTTTGGAGTGTGCGAGAGGCAGTGCATGCAGTCACAACAAAAGACTCATTGAAGTGATCATATGACGGCCGAGAATAGCTCTAAATGAGGAGAGAATAGAAGTGGTTGTGAGTCCACAAAGACAAAGCAGATCTGGAGTGCTGCTTCTGTGGCGCTGATGTGTTTCTCCTTTTTTGTTTAATTAGTTTAACTAATTCTCATGCATGTTGGGACCTTTGGGTGAATACTGAACAAACTGCAAAGGTCATGATCTGCAAGTCATGATGCAGCATGTTCACGGCGTGTGTCTCAACCCACTGGGCCAGCAGCATCCCCAGACTGATAAGGTTTCAGTTACAGTTCAGCCAGAGGGGATGTATTTTTAATATATTTTAGAAGTTTATTTGTCTTAAAGAAAAACTAAACATGCCTTTGAGTCTGAAATATTCCCCCCAAAATATCTGTGATTAAATTAGCTTGTTTGAGCAATTAACACTCAAAAATTCAGCTAATCTCACCCAGCAGGAATGTATGCATGTGATTCACACACAGGTTTGTGACATCACCTTTTACCAACTGTCCCCTCCCACTTCAGACCAATGAGAAGAGCTTAGGGAAATAAACAGAACAGTTATAATGAACCCCATTGCTCAAAATAAGAAGCTAATTGAGAAGGTAGTTCGGGATTTTTCCTTTACTCCTTTTATTTTCCAGACGCACCTAAATGTTGTCAGGGGCCTTTTTGAGGCAGCATTTCCATATTATTCATGGCATGCGTCCTTTGACATGTTCGTACATGAGAACGGCACATTAAATTGAAGCTTGGTTGTTTCTTGTGTTTCCTCAGCTGTCAAAGCAGGAGAAGCAGCAGCAGAGGAAAGAGAAGACGCGCTCCAAGGGCCCCTCAGAATCGAGCAGGGAAAAAGGTGCTCTACGTTCCCGACAGGACCCCAACGCCAGCAGCGGAGCCGATGGTGATGTGTCATCAGAGAGGGAGCCCTAGGTCATCAGGGTAAGCCCGATGTCATCAGCCTAATGTTGTGTTCACACCGGGCACGACTATAACAATTCGTGGGAGTGATGTAAAGACGTGATTAGACACAAATCTCCCGCTGGGCGGCACGATGGACGCAGCATGAAATACGAGAATTAAAAGCTACGAATTAAGTGAGTAGCATGATTTTGTGTCATAAGCTTATTTGAAAGAGTTGAAAAATCTGAACTTCAGCGACCAATTTGTGCCGCGATAGCCAATCAGCATTGAGATCCTCCAGGGACGTAGAGTATGTATTGGCGGAAGTTCATTCATCGATTCAACGATGACACGAGTTATTCGCGTGTATGCAGCGTGTCAATACAAATTATTCTAGCATTCAAACTCGCATGAGTTTGGTGTGAACACAACATAGGAGTCTCAGGGCTGCTGTGAAACTGCGCGTGCTTTGGGCAGCAAAATATTTTATCTTGGGTGCGTCAGTACACTGTAAACAATCAAGAAAGAATGGCAGAAAAAATACCTGCACACGAGTTTAAACAATGCATGCACAAAAAGAAGGGTGCTCAAAGTGCCAGTTAAATTGATGTGCTGGTATTTCTTGGCGTGCCGTCACTTGTAGCACATGCTCATACACAAACCAGGTGCCTGCAGGTTTTTAAACACTAAAAGTCTTCAATTTATCTTTTGTTAAAGCATGTCATTTGAGGTCTTTAATCATTCGTCATGGCTAATCCTTCTTTTTTATATATTTAGTTTAATTAATTTTATCTGGTCATATTTAACATCAAATACTAAAGCCCTGAGAGGCAAGGTGAGAAAGATTATTTTGCAGGAAGTGTGGGTGAAATACCACCAAGTTTATTGCCTACGTACCTGTTATTATCTCCTACATATGAGATGTTATCTCCTATGTGTGGGATGTTATCTCATTTGTAGGAGATAAGATCATCAAATAACATCCCATACACAGGAGATAATATCTCATACGTAGGAGATAATCTCCAAGTAACATCCTGTACTTGGGAGATAGTATTTTCTTTCTAGGAGATAAAATTCGGTTTTGGACAACATTTCCTGCAAAAAACAAAACAAAATCACCTTGCCTCTCAGGGCTTCCATAGTCGAGTGCCAACGTCACTATTACATAAAAGTGACAACTGCAGTCTCTGTAGTTCAAACCAGGTAACTTCTGACTTGCAGCTGAGGCCAAAATATGTCTTACCCTTAACAGAAGGCTTCAGTATACACAAGGTTTATATGCAGAAAGAAATATTAAATGTGCATATTGTTACCTCTTCTTACATGATCTGTAATAACACTTCACAGTGTCTTAATTACTGTCTGAGGCAGAGCATCAAGCTTAAAACACAATACTGATATGTCATCACTTTTAACAAGGTGTTAGTTAACAGTTGCCCATTAACACATCCAGCAGACACAGAACAGCATCAACGTTCATTTAACGTCCTGTTTGTTGTCAACTCAATTTAAGTCCAATATTCACTCTCCTTTTAACTTTACTTCCGTGCCCATCAGCTCCTGAGGGAAATATCTGACTCTGAAGCTGCTAAATGCTTCACAGTGTTCACCAGCTAGCTGCTAACGTGTCTGTGCTGTTTGGTGCTGAGCAGGTACTGTGTTTATCAGAGCTTTTTTGTTTTTGCTTAGAACAGCCACCAGCTGTACCCGAAACAAGGTTGATGAGAGCGTGAGACTGAACCAAAACAGTAAAGCTGTGGGCTGTAAAACCAAAATACTAAATTAAAAGATGCTTTAAAGCTCCATAAAGCTGTGGGGAAATGCAGAGTTGGGTGATAATTCGCTGCTGGTTCATCACTATAAGCAAAACCTTTTACACTAGTAGTAAACCTTTTATGTTGTATTTTTTCCATTATAATTATGGAAAAATTAATTTACTAATATTAGTGGAGGTTTAATAAAGTGCAAAATATAAGCCAGTTCAAAATAGTCAGATCCACGGTGATGTCAACTATTGGTTTGTTGATTCCCGTTTAGAAGCCTGGAGTTTGGCATTTTGGCAGTTGAAAACAGGCTTAAAACAAAATGTACTTAATGTGAAAACTGAATATTGAACTCTTAAGATCAGAGGTGTCATTTTAGTCCATGGGCCACATAGAGCCCGATTTGATCTGAGATGGGCCGGACCAACAAAACCATCACACAGTAGCCTATAAGTACCATCAGCTCCAATATCAATGCTTTTTTGCGTAAAGAATTACAAGTATATTCTGTAGACGTTCATTATTTAACGAAGCAGAAGAACAGCCTGAGATGTCTGAAGAAAAATAAGTGCAGTCTCAAAGTGTCTCCATTTTTCCACATTCACTCAGTCTACTCTTCACTGTCATTACATTTGCATTTATGCACACATTTCCTGATGCAGATTCTTTTGAACTAAAGCTTCTGGTTGATGCTATTTTGTGCAGTGTTCAATATCTTTAAACATGGTCACAGTAAGTATTTATTGTTTTATCAGAGAACAGTATTCTGGTCAGAGTGGTAAAGCCTCTGAAGCAGAGTTTTATAGTTGGTAATCCTGTTCAGAAACACTTTTTGTTGTACTGGGTGAAATGGTCCTTCTGTCCTGAGAGTAGTCAATACATAATGTGTTCAGAAAAAGGGATGAAAAAAATCATATTGGACCCTTTGGTGTACGTTCATGAACTGAAAACACATTGAAATTCGGCCGCCACAGCTACGCCTATACACTGTGAATCTGGGGTTTCGTCATGCATAACATTACTACATTACTTACATTAGTTAACTTAACGTTGTTGCCGTGGTAGCGACTTGTCAACGGATGGCATCCACCTTTCACTAAAGCTGCCACATGTTTAATTGTGTGTAAATAAAAGCCTTGATAACATTCTACAAAAACTCACCCCCCTACCTGAAGAGACCAAGAAAGTTTTTTGTTATTTCTGCTGTAAAGCGGAGCATTCTAACATGTGTGTTTATCATGGATGTATCAAGAGACTTGGATACGTTGGGAGCAGGACCCTGTTCATTCCTATGAAAGTTGCTCAGTGGTGCATGAAGCCAAAAAAGCTCTTCATCTGTGGTGAGAAATCACCCGGATGATCGGCGCTGCCTCTGCATTAAACCGGCTACTTCCGAATTAGTGCTCCGCTAACTTAATTGGAGATCAAAAGATTTGATCTTGCAGCTCCTCTATACTTTCCAAATGTTACCGGACCAAATGGATCGAATCTAGATAGTGAAACAAGTCATTTCATGGGGGTTGTCACAGACGTCTCTTTTCCAATGTAAGCCAATGGGAAAAAGTCTTTTTGGGCCCAGTGGCATCACTTGATGGAAGAGTTGTAAATCCACTATTTGGCCACTACGAAAAATGGCTTCAAAGCACAGTGCACCTCCTGGAGGCCTGGGGTCTATGGATATTGACTGCCTTCTGGAGACAGCCTCAAGTGGCCATCTTAGGAACTGCAGTCTTTTGCACATCAGCATTTGCTTCATTTTTCAGCCCTGGAGGTTGCCATGTGGGGAAATGAATATCACAGAATCCATATCTGAAAAATGCTTTATCCTCTATCCTATTTTATACTACTCATTTATAAATGTAAAGCATTATATTGAATTAGAAATTTGTTTCTATTAGCTCAACTTCATGGCAGATGTGGCAGTTGGACTGAAATTTGTAAAAATAGAAATGAATACATAAGAAACAATAATCAGAAAATGTACAGATGTGTCTTTTTGCATGACATTGCACACTTTTTTTTATCTTTTGTGCTGCGAACAAATACAGTTGCCCCCACAAATAGTTCTCTCCCATTAGTTATATTGGTGTATTGTGTAATATGGGAGCTTAAAATGTGCAGTGAAAAGAGAACAGCAGTGTCGTTCACATTCACCTCAGCATCTCTGTTTTTCCACTGCCCCTTTTCATGTCCGTGCCCGCTCTGTTTGATATTGTTGACATTGCAGTGAAACTCAGCAACGGTCATGAGAGACAGACCTGTTTGTTTCTCATTCTGTGGCTCATATTGCGCGGATGAGGAGGGTTTGGGGTTGCTGTTATTTGCCTTCAGTATTTGTTTACCCGTGCAAAAAAACAGAGGAGTTCTGGGAGAATAGAGACGGGGAGGCATTGAGTCAGCTCCCTCCGTGTCCCTTCTGCTGTCCCTGCTGAGGCTGCTGCTGCTGCTGCTGGCTCCTGTGGCACAGCTCCTCTCCCTGTGTGAACTCTCTGGCAGGCACACACATTCACGGATACGCCGTCAAACTGGCACTGCAACCGCACTTTAACAGCAGCCATACTTCCTGCTTCTCTGTCCACACGCATTGTCTGACACCAGTATGAACATTTTAAATTCACGTGTGGTGGGTTGCATATTTGTTTTGTGTGGTGCTGTTTTGTCTGTTTTATAATGCCTCCATAACAAACACACACACACACACACACACACACACACACACACACACACGCACTGTCCGATGTGGGATCTTGTAAGCCCGTAGTCCCATCTTATACTCTTCTACTGCAGGGGGCCCATGCTCTGTAATCCCCAAGTGCATGTTGGGTAAGACATGGAGGCTTCAGCACCTCGTTACATAACGCCTTTTTGTCTGACAGAGAGCCAGATCTGGGGAGATGGGAGAAAGAGGGGGAAATGAGAAAGAAGAAGAAGCAAATTAGAAAGAAAAAAAAGTCTGAGAAGTCAGGAGAGTTATTTGGTTTTTCATCTCAGCAGGGGAGTGTACACGCAGCATTTCTGGAAATGTGTACGCTGTGGTGGGAGTAGAGGTGGGAGAGGCAAATTTGGATGTAAGAGAGATGTCAGACACAGCGGCGTGCTTGCTTGGCTTTGTGGCTGTGTGTTGTAAAAAGAGAATTGGTGTTCCCAAGGTTTGCTTTGCATGACTTAAACATGAGCAGCGTGCACTTTCCTCCGACTGACTAATTTGTGGCAGTCCTCCATTATCTCCTCTGGTCTTTCTTCCTTCCTGTCTGCATGTTCTGATGCTGATATTAACAGATTACACGAAGGTCTCTGCTGCTTAGCCGGCTGCTGTGAGAAATTTCTAGCCCACATCGTCAAGTGTTGTTCTAACTGTTTGCAAACTAACTATCACAGACCTGTCAGAGATATATTCAGAGAGTAGATGTAACTTCCATTTTTAAATTTTTATGTGGCTGCTTTCACACTGTTGGGCCTTTTTTATATTTAATACACCCCACAGTCACATTTTTTTGTTTTGAAAATCTGCTGACAGACAGTAAAATGCTAATTCCAGTTTCCCCTTGGACCAGTTTTTATGACTGAGTTTGTATTTGTTTACCTGAAATAGCTCTGAATGAGGCCATTTCTCTTTAAAGCTGCACTAAGCAAAGTTTGTAGTATTTAACATAACAACTGTTATGTTGAAGTTGTCACTCGTTGTGACAAACCCACAGCAAACTATAACCAGACTTTACAGTTCCCCGTTTTAGTGTCTTTCAGCCCATTGTTTTGGTTTCCCCACCCTCAACTTTGCTCACAGAAACGGTGGAAGAACGGTGAATACTGGACTTACACTCTGAAGTTGAACATAAATGATGCTCCCAATCTGCTGAATGTGTAAATAGCTGTGCTACTGCAACTGTTTGCTAACATGTTTCTCATAACTTGAAAATATGTTGATAATGTGTTTTTTTTAGCCTGTTCATCTGCCCTCAAGTGCCCCCAAAAATCAGTTAATGCAATGAACTGTGTTATGTTTGGAAAAATAACACATTATTCTTACAAATGAAAAGGGTCATGCACATCTTAAGTTTTTGTCGATAGGCGCATGAGAGGAAATGTACAACTTCACCTGTATTCTTCAGCTCGCTCTCTTCGATCCAATACCTTACATTCGTCGTGTATCCCTCGCACTCGCCTTGAGACATGTCGTGATCGAGTTTTTGCGGCTGTAGCCCCTACATTTTGGAAGCTCTGCCTGCTCTCTTACGATCCGCTGACTCTGTGGTTTCTTTTAAAAGCCAGCCTGTTGCTACGGGCGTTTGGGTAACCTGTGTTTATCAGATCTGTGTTTTATTCATATTTTGTGTATTGTTGTTGTATATTGTGATTTTTTTTTTTCTTGTGCAAATATTTTTGCTAGTGTGCACTTTCAACTTCCTGGCTCACAGGTCACTTTCTCCTTATGTTTTCTTTCTTGTTATAATTGTCCTTGTAAACCACTTTTTGACCTATGTCTATGAAAAGCACTATATAAATAAATTTTACATACTTACTTGCTTTCCAACTGAATTGAATTAAACCCCACCCTACTCGAAGGCAGTGTGCTTGGGTAACACAACAGGGTGTTCAGCACGCCACTATTTTAATTTAATGTGTTTTTCTATATTTATATTTTTTTTCTTACAACTTGTTCCTGTTTCTATTCCGACTGATATATAATTGAATATGGTTATTTAATTTTGATACCTTCCCTAGTTGATTATTGATTAATGACTGTACATGAGAAGAGCCTGAAACCAAAGTGATTCTCTTCTGTTTCCTTTTGTGCAGATGTCAAACAGGGGACAGAACAGTGAGCCCAGTTTCCTCAGGAAGGCCTTAATCCTCAGTGACTGTTACACCGGATCGTGGACTGTCCTCCTTCCTTTGGGAATCAGCAGGATTCTTTTTGCCTGTCGCAGAGCATCATCCCCTTGCTGGTGTCCTTGGCCTCTCTCCTCCAGAATCAGACAGGACTGGCTCGGTGTAAAGTCTAGCAAAGTACAGTAAATAAGCAAAGTCTAACCAAAAGACAGTGGCCAGTTTTCTTAGATTGATGAAGGGAGATTGAACAAGGGTGCATAGGAAGGGAGCAGACATCAGCAGCTCTGTGTTGTGTGGCAGAGCAGCTTTCTGTGCTCTCTTACTCTGTCTTTTTCTTACAGCCTCTCTGTGTTTCTACCTCCATCTAGCTCTGCCTCTGTCTCTGTCTGTCTTTCTATTTCAGAGTCTCGCCTGCCCGTTTCACTCTCAATACGCCGTCCCCACTTAATCTCTGCTTAGAGACATGGCACCGACCCTGGAGTATAACTCAGCTCCAAGTCCTTGGCTTATGGTAGAGGCACAAGAACATCAGGACAGTGATATCAGTTACATCAGAACATCAGTAACAGCCATATGACTGCCACATCTATTGCACCCGTGACACCTCAAAATTGATATACAGTCGTTTCATGTATAAAGTGTATCTTAAAAGGTTGTTGTACCCATTTCAATTGACTGTTTTAAAGGTTCTGTATGTGACATTCAGGGCATTAGTATAGCAGCAAACCACTATAGAATAAAGTCACGCTACCTCTGTCTGTGTTTTAATCTCTCTGTGGTTTGCTGTGGTAAGCCCGTCCGGCTGCACATGCATGTTGGTGCATGTCTGTTTCCTACTGGCTAGCTCATTGCCTCGCTTTACACTGCACTCATGTGGCGTTTACCACTGATATCAGGTTGGCGTCGCTGCAGAAGCTCTGACACCAATAGTTCTGTCAGCATTGTTGTTGTTTAGCACCGTTTATGGAGCTAGCACTGTTAGCTTCCAGCCGCCGGCTCAGCCACCTCCATGTTGAGAACCGTGTGCAGCTTATATGCTCTGAATTTCGCATTGAACCCCTTCAAGGTCCAACTGAAACACAGATCTGCTCTGTAAGTCTCTACATATCTAGCTTAGCAAACAAGCATGCATCTGTCATAGAGTGAGGGCCATGCTAACATTAGTTAGCAGGCCAGCTAGTTAGCTTAATAGCTTATAAACGTACCTGTAAATGGAAACATTGGACAGTTTGGATGCTAACTGCTGTTATCTTTACTCTTCAATACACTTGCTAACAAAATATTTGTCCTTAGCTAGTTTGCATTGTTTTCTCTGCGGTTGCTGCTCTGCCCGCTCACTTGTGAATCAAACACCTACACCAACTAAAGAAGCATTTCTGATGTACATATCTTAACTTATTTAATTCCTTCAATGTTTTAAAGAATATTGGCAGTGCATTTAAAAATCGCTCTCACATGAAAGACCTTTGATTGTCCTCTAGGTTTTATCTTTCGTATTTTACTTTTAGATCTTTGCTTTATTTTAGTTTATACTTGGGGATTTGAGCATGGTTTTTGGGGTTTGTTATGCTATTTCTCTTACTCTTTGCGGTTACCATGGTATGTTCATTTAGTAACTTCAATTTTACTGGACAGCACTTTGATCAACTGTGGTTGTTTTTCAAAAGTGCTTTACAAATAAATTTGATTCAATATGAGTTGATGATGATATTAAAAACATACGATAGTTGTGATTTCAGTTGGACCTTAAAAAAGTAAAGACCTGAATGTCTTTAAACAGTTACCCCACCAGACCCACACAGAAGAAATGATCGTCTTGACCGCAGGTAGTATAGACTATATATAAAGATGGAGGGCATGACAGCTACTCAAAAGTGAAGCCAAAACGTCGCCCCCTGGTGGCTGGCTGCAGTAGATGCCACAAACCCAGCCATCTCCATGTTAGCGGATCGGACATAGTTCAAACTGAAAGCTCAAAGTAGCGTCAAATTTTTTTCTAACGATGGTTTCTGTCATTTTAGGTCATTCTTATCAAGTTGATTTAAGTGTTTGTTTTTCTGGTAAGTTTGGTTTTGATTAGTTATTTAATGCTATAAAAAGGGGGTTTGATATATTTATTGATAGCTGTGTGTGTCAGTCGACGTGTTCGCAAGTGAGTTGGGCCAATGGTGCTGAGTCAGGCGGGACCTCGATACTGCAGCTTCACTTCCCGATCACTACTGCACAGACTCTGGCTCCATAAGTGCAAGATGGCACCACCTGTATCCAGGATATTTTGGCTTCATTTTTGTACAGTTGAAGGAAGTGGAGGTGCTTCTTCCATCTTTATATACCGTCTGTGGAAGGGAGGGACAGTGCGACACTGCTCACTTCAGCTGTAGTCGATTTAACGTTTAGGATCGAGTAGTTTCGTCTCGGTGACTACGAGTCAGTTTATCTCACTTACATGTACTTTGCCTCTGTGGAGAGGAGCCAGCTGTGCTTCGCCATTGACACCAGAGTGGACGGGCGTACTCTGGCCTCCAAAAACACATCTACTATTTATTAATGTTTTTGATTATGACGCTGTCCTTCTGTCACTTGACAGATCTGAATGTATTCCATTTTATAAAGAATGTCAACAGAGAAAGTGATCCATGCTGTGTTTCGTGTGTTTTTCCACTGTTGTGTTCTCCTTGTTTGGTGTGATGCAAATGCAGGGATGCTTGTCCTTATTTCTCCTGTCAGCATCACCACCTGGCCCGTCTATACTGTCCCAACTTTAGCTCCTTTTTTTTTTTTTTAGTTCAGCAAGCTATTCTTGGCCATACCATACCATATCCCCCCCACACCTCCTTTCTCTCCCTCTGTTGGTGCTGAGCTGAGGTTTCTCCATGTTGTGGTGGAGAGCAGCAGGCGAGGGAGAGGAGCTCACGGACTTGGGAGCCCTCGGAGAGGAAGACATGACCCAAATATGTCTGCTAGCTAGCTAGCCTTAGTGCTGCTTCAAAATTGGGCTAGAACTGCAGCTCTCCTCTGCAATGACTGCATTGTGATCCCAATGCCAGACAGGCTTTACAGTAATAGAGGAGGAAGTAGAGTGTGGGGCCTTGGATTATTGATGTACTGTACCACACATCTGAGAGGGCTGCAATTGATTACAGCTGTAACGGGGTGAGAACAGGGAGTGTTGAGCGGGGCAGATGTACAAGGTTTGTCTATCTATGGAATCACCTGCTTGTGTTTGAAAGCGGCGCGGCTGTTTGTGTGCCTTTGTGCGGACACGCTGGGCTGCGGGGCAGGGCAGTGGGCGCGGTGTCAGCCAGACATGGGAAAGTGGGTTAAATTCCAGGCATTCTCTTACATCTGAAGCCACACTGTTTCTGGTTTGTCTTCTCTACAACTTATCTTACATCTTGTGCGTGTGTGAGAGTCCTTTGCCAAGCCCACTGGCTATGGAAAAACAATTTAACTGGATTTAATTTGTCCCCCCCCCTCCGCCTTCCTCTTGCCTCCTTCCCCTTGCATTTTTTTTCTTCTTTTGTGTGCCTCTGAGAGGTTGGGAATTCATCTTGTTTGGTAACTCCATGCACAGTTCGAGCTCCCTTTGCAAATGAGACAGGCCAGGTTTCATGGCAGCTTTAAGATCTCCAGTCACATAAAGTTTTCTTTCCATAAATGAGGCTAAAAAAAGGTGTGCTTGTCTTATTCGCCAAAAACATGCACATGGACATGTGTGGATTATTTTTCTTTGAAATATGCCGGGCAGCTCTCAGTCACATCTCTTGCTTTGCTTCCCTTTCTTGTCTTTTATTTACCACTCTAAGCTCCACGCTCCTAAGGGTTAAAAAAGCACAATGAAACCAGTTGCCTAGAGCCCCAACCACTTTTTCCGTCCTTGCTGGAAAGTGTCCAGTGCTATTTATATGAAACCTCAGGCCCGACAATCAAGAAATCCACTTGGCCAGGAGAAAGTATTATCCATTATCCTAAAGTTCTGCTTCACTCAAATCGTTACACAGATGGCAGACATGCTGTGGAATCTACCGTCTCTGTTTTGTGTAGACAGATACGCAGTGAGAAAGTGTACAAGCAGGCACAAGTGAAATCAATCCATATGACCTAAACTACTTCAGTGCAGCCAAAGAAAATACTACACCTAATCTGTCCTGGGCTTGATGAATGATTTGCTGCAGTGAGAGTTCCTGCTCTTATTTTAGACCAAATATCTGAGGAGAAACAGAGAGACTTGTCTAGTCATGTTCACTTTTGGCTGAGATATTGATGTATTTTGGAACAATAACTTTACTATTGCTATCATTTGTGGGAGATGTACTCGGCCTGGAAAGCGTCGCTGTAGCGTTTGGCTGCTGCCCACAGGATTTGTGTGTTTTTTGAATGGGTGAGTTGTGTTAGTCCAAAACACCTAGTGAGGTTACCAGACAGCCGATGCAGCTCCTCAAACAAAACTTTATATTATTCAGCCTCCAGGTTCAGGCTGCTGCACTGTAAATCAATAAAATACATTCCCAGAAGAGGGCAGTGAAAGGCACACATCTTTTTTCACCTTGAGCAAACAATTTCCAATTTTGATCCCCCCCCTTTACTTTAATTTCATTTGAGTTGAACACACTGTATTTTATTGACATGCTGTTGTCAAAATTTAGTCGAGCCAAATAAAAAAAGGAACCATATCTTAAAAAAGGACAGTTTGTGCTTGAGGCATGCTTGAAATCACTTTTTATGTATTCTATATTACACTATCTTGTCAATATGCTTCAAGTGTGGTTTGTACATGAACTCACGGTGCATCTTGTGACTTTTGTGAATTCAAAATAAAACATATATAAATGAAAAATAGGTGGCCTGTAACACAATTTCAAAAGAATACCACTGTTGCTTTGTTTCTGCTGCATGGGTCAGTAATAAGGCAGTATATATTGGGGGGACACACACTCTTCATTATTCAAAAATGCTCAATGCCCCCTTGCACTGCAGCTCGGGTCCGCGGCACATTCAATGTCAAAACACTGTGCATAGTTTTGCTATGATTCCTGGTGTTACAAGAGATGTTACCCATTCAGCAGCCACGTGTGTATACATAAATGTCTAGTTGCTGTTATGTACTTTTATATTCTTTTATATTTCACACTTGCTTTGGCTATGTAAACATGTTTCCCAGGCCAATAAAGCCCGTTTAAATTGAACTGAGTTAAACCCCACCTTTCTAAAGGGCAGTGCGCTTGCCTCACACAACAGGGTGTTTAACACACGATCATTTTTGTTTAAACAAACAAATGTTTTGCATTTTTTTCCAGGCTGAACGCAGCTCTGATGTCCTTCACATACACTGCAAAACATTTCAACAGGAAACACAGAAGGAGCCGTTTAAAATGTTCATGTTGTCAAGTTTGGCATGAGGACATCACATTTTAGGTTTACCTGACCTTATACTTCATTCCACTTAACTAAGACCTAATGTCATCGTTCGTGGACGCTTTTTTGTGCCACCTAGTCGTAGTAAGAGCACAATACACTAATCCATGTAAAAACGAGATGGCAGCCATCTCTGCCAAGTCAGTCTGCAGCCGATCCACAAGGTCCAAAACCTGATCACATTTTATGGTTGAAACTTGTTTATTTCTGATTAATAATTTTTGTAGTTTGATAAGGCAACAAATTTGACCAATTTTAGCAAGGACACTGTTAAATAGGAAGTAGTTGTTTGAGGACATTGGGACTTTATTGTTGTTGACGATGTTTAGTATTTTATACTTATCAGGTCCTACTGATCCCAACTAGCTAGGAGAAATTAAAAGTGCATACCAAACAAAAGTTTGGGTCTCAGGAGGAAATACTGATAAAAATATAAATTTAAAAAATGTTTCACTATGACAGGCAATCAAACACTGCTGTCCAAAATATTTAATCATAAATCAGCTCAACAAATTGCCATTATTGTTCGTACAATTTCTAGTATTAAGTAGAGTTCTCAACAGGATGGAAATATTACAACCCGAACCAAACTGGCCTGTGTGACTGAGAACTCTAGTATTACGAAGCCTGACTATGGTGCCGAATGTGCTGCGGCACTGCCTGAAATGTCTGCCAGCAAAGAGGCGTACGCCACTTCCCATGCCAAAGTTACGATCTATAAAAACAGACTTATTGAGAGAAACCTACGAACCTTTTGGAGACGGGAAAATGGCGCGGATCGTGAAGTGGAAGCCTGATTGTGTAAAATGTCAAGTATTTTTTGGCGCACACCATTAGTGTGTACACCACACATGTACACCATGTTAACCTTGTGAGATAATAAAATGTTATCGTTGAGCGCGGTCTCACTCCGAAGACATCGACACCTGGCGCTCTGGCAGTGACTTGCGGCATCAGAAACCAACGAACAAAGGCGTCCTTCAAAGTCGGCATTACACGTGGGTGGTTGCCATTATAGTTTAATGTCTAGGTTAAAGTCTGACTAGGGTGGGTGGTCCAACTTGACATGGCGTCCCAGAACATCAACAACCAACGCAGCCATGGTACCTTGCACTTCATATGTGGACGTGGAAGGTCCATGACCAAACATCCATATGTGTCGCGAGAAGGTGTTGCATGTCATGTTTGCAGCCTGTTTTTAAAGTGCTCATAAAATCTCCTAATGCAGCTTTAATCATGCTCCACCTTAACACTGACTTTACATTCAGTAACATAAACACTACAACATAAATAAATCCAGTGTCACGTGGGTTTATATTCCTCAAACACACACACACACACACACACACACACTAAAAGCATTTCCCAGCACATGAACACATTTCTGACCTGGGTTTCACTTCAGTCAATGTGAGCGTGCATGCCCACGCGCACCCTCTCGCGCTCTCCCCGCGTCTCTGTGCCTCAGCACTCAGCAGACGGACGCCTCCATGGAGGGCTCGTGCACCAGTCCTCCGCGTTACTACTTACAGAGCCACATTCGGACATGACTTAAGAGGTTAAACCCGGCTCCGCCAGCAGCCTGACGCTGACCCAACAGCCCGCAGCATCCCGGCGGTACCAAGATCCAACTTTTTTTTTTTCCTGAAACATCCCCTCCTGCTCCTCGGACACCATCCCCTGTTACTTTTCACATCCTACCCGGGAGATAAGTCAATTATTCCTTGGGAATTAAAGGAGGTTGCGCTTTTTTTGTCTGCGTGTGTGTGTGTGTGCGCGCGCCTGTGTGTGTGTGTGTTTACTCCGGGGATCCGCATGGATGTGGCAGCGGTAGAGGGGATGTCTCTGCCGGGTATCCGACTCCGGAATCGGCCGACGCAAGTGATGCCGAGCCAGAGGAAGGTCAAAGCGAGGCGGAAAAGACGAAAGGAGTTGGTTTTAATCCAGATATGCTTGTTCGGAGGCTTGCTCCTGGTCGTGAAGGGCTTTTCCTACTTAGCGGAAAATTCAGGTGAGGATTTAGCCATTTGTTCTGCTCCCTGCTCGGAGCGATGGGATGCCGGGAAGCGAGAGCTGAATCCCCCCAGTAGTTTGCTTGCTGTGTCATTGCTGTACATTTTTGTATTATTTATCTAATCTAGTGTATTTTATTGTCACATTACAGCTGCACTGTGCTGACAAAGAGACATTAAGATTAGTTTTAGGAAGCTGCATCTACTCAAAGGTGTAGATGTTAGGGGGCTGCAGGGGCCACGTCCCCCTCAGTATTTGGAGCATGTGCATTTGTTCCCCCAAATAAAGACCTGAAGTAAGCAGAGGATTTATACAGCATTTTGGCAAAATTGCTTACATTTAGAGCAGAAATTGAGCTTAAAATGCAGAAATTGGTGCCTAAACTTCACCAGGATGCAGGAAATTAGGTGCAAACGCCCCCCCAAAACCTCCACCCTTGCATCTACTTTAAAGCATCTTCCTGTTGTCACTTGTTAGTCTGAATATTCCTGCATAGTTTGACACATTAGGTCAGTGTCTAAATGCAGTGTGGTCAGGGCTCTGTGACGTGTCTTTGGGACAGCCTGTTGGTGTCTTCCATATCATTTACAGGCAAGGGCGTAGGTTTCATTTTCAAAATTGAGGGGGGCACATATGTCACAGTGGTGTGAGGTTCTCCGCCAGACAGTTTCAAGCATCAAACACTTAATTTCCTGCATTTTGATGACTTTTTTTCCATCACTGATGTGTGCTTTTTCTGCATCAGTTTATAGTGTAAATGCTTTAACTTTGTCAAAACAGGGTCTATTGTGTGGGACAAATGCACAAGATGTCAATATTGTGTCCCCTACGTCCCCCTGGAAATCAGCTCCTATGTTTACAGGGTAAGATGACTGTATCAAAAGCACACGCACTGTCTAATCCTGTTAAAATGTGCCCAAAAAGTTACCCCAGTTAAACCTAAAATATTCTCCTATGTGCGTCAGAGCGCCAAGGTGTGTTGTCCTGCAGGTAGCTGCACAATAAATCCATCTGAGCTTTATCTATGGGAGACTATTCTGGGCTGAGGGACGCAGAGGCTCCTGTATGTTCAGGTGTTGTAGCTGCAGAGCGGTGAAATCAGGGCAATGAGCCCCAGGGTATAGGCCTACACCTCTGTGGCGTACTGCAAATGTGCCTCGCTCTCCAACTCTGCTGTTCTGACATGTACAGTATGTTAAATGAATTGCATTGAAATACAATCGGATGAAACCCAGTTAATGAATAACTGCTTCCCTCACAGCCAACATCTGTACCACTTGACTTGACGTCTGCATGTTCCTCGCTCCCTTTTTATGTGTCTTTGACTGTGCCTCCCAACACTCCACTTGATTACTGAGTCAGCGTCAGCTAAAGTGAGATGTATTTATCACTTTCTATGGACAGAAGGCCTGCATGAATATTCATACACTCATGATTTGTGCATCATCAGTGGGACTCATTTTTTTCTCCCTTCTTTTCTCCCCACTGCGTATCCTGGTTACATGGAAATGCAACAGTGCTGCTCTCTGCATGTGCTCAAAATTAGAGTTGAACAAGGGACAACGCCGGGGCGTTTAATGCATTTCCCTTGTCCCTATTGTGTTCTTGTTAACTCTTAATCAGCTTGCCGGAATATTAATTAAAGTTGATTATTTATGATGCGCTTAATGAAGTTCTGCTAAATTGAGCTTGATGTTGTGGAGCTGGAAGCGGAGCACTCAACGCCTCTTCGCAGTGGTACATTAATCATTCCCACACTCCTCTTCTTCTGTCCCGTGTGCAAGATAGCGAAAGATAGAAGGAGGGGGGGAACAGTAGAGCGCTGGCACGCAAACCTCACTGCTGCTGCTGCTGTAGCTGCTGCTGCTGCTGCTGTAGCTGCTGTGTGTGGTGTAGTGAAGGTGAGGCCAGGTGAGAAGTTCAGCCATGCCCCGAGGACTATTGAATAACCGGGCTTTTTAATTCTATTTGAATCCTTCTCTTAGGCCAGACTTGTGGTTGGCAGGGTGGAAAGGGCAGAGTGCTCCTGCTGGGCTCTCTGAAGTATGAAATGAATTCATTGCTGTTGCTGCTTTCTTGAAGAATGTGCAGATGTAGCCACAGTGGGAGCCCCCACTTTGTGCGCCGTGCTGCTGCTGCTCCACCCCCTCAAGAGGATTTTGTTTTGGAAAATTATGAAATTCCCCTTCAATGTATGATTTGGGGGGGGGGGGGGGTTATCAAAGTGACACATCTGTGGTGCACTCCTCCAGCTGTTCACTACTATTACATAAAGAATCAAACTCTGATGTGACAGAGAAGACGACTTGATGTCTGAAAAATAAATCAAATTGGTTGACGTGCACGTTTCTGCCTGCAGAACTGCAGCAACATGCAACTTATACATAGAAATGAAAAACCCAATTCATGATTATAAAATTTACTTTGTTAATATGGTAACACATAACACATTCACACCTACGGCCAATTTAGAGTCACCAATTAACCTGCATGTCTTTGGACTGTTGGAGGAAGCCGGAGTACCCGGAGAAAACCCAAGCTGACACAGGGAGAACATGCAAACTCTGCACACAAACACTTTGTAAACTGAAATTTGGTTCTATTGTAAAGCAAAACAATATATGTGAAGTCGTAGCTTTTTCATGCACCAGTGAATTTTGAGATTTTGGGATGTTTTGCCTCCATAACATCTTCTTTTAGACTAGTGGGAAGTAAAAGTTAATTAGATAATGCTGTGTTTGCATATTTAAATCTACAATATCAGAAAACTTGTAATACAAAAAGTAATTGTCTTGTTGTTCTGGACAAAAAACACACAAAAATAATCTGTGTGGAGCCACAAAGCATGTTTGAGCCTTATAATGAGGGTAGCACAGCCCATTAAGTCTTCATTACTAATAGGTCTAAATGAGCATTCATCAGTGTTTTAGCCTAAGGAAACAACTCTGCAGTGAGCTATTTATGATTATTTGGTAGTTGTTAGTGGTGAAAGGAGACAAATCTGTCCCAGCAGCACTATTCAATTCTTTGGATTTGGAGTTCATAGGCGAGCTAGGGAAAGTCAAGACTAGCCTAAATCTTAACTTCAGTAGCTCTTACATACACCAAACTTTCAAGTCTTGTTCTTATTTAATTTTTAAGGTTTTTACAGAAGGGTTTGTTCAGATATTATTCATACCCTGATTTCTAGAACGTTTTATTCCTAAATCATGGTTTTAGGATGTTAATGGCTGTTGACGTTATTTTCTGATTCATGGAGTGGTAGACTTCTATCCTGGGAATGTATGCAAATCAGCACATATTTAATTAGATAATGTTTCATTTGCATATTCAAACATAACATTAGAAAGATGTTGCCCTACTAACCTGGGATCTCTCCCTTTAAGACATCACATTGGGGTCTAAGGAATCTTTTGACATTTTGTCAACTAAACAATTACTTAAGCAGTCAAGAAAATAATCAGAAGGTAATTGATATAATAATAAGCATAATAATTATAGGGATATATAGGGTTATAATATATAACAGGACATATGTGTAAAAAAACAAAAAAAAAACAAGCGGTAAACCTTAATAAGACAATAAAATACACTTAAAAATGAGAATAGATTGAATAGACGGGGGAATAAAAACATGGCTAAGCGAAGTCTGAAGAGGTGTGTTTCAAGGTCCTGTAAGGATGCTGACAGTTTGGGGGCATTTTGTGATGTGGTTTGGGAGTGGCGACTGAAAATGCCCTGTCACCTCCGGTTTGGCACTTGGTCCTTGGGAATTTAAGGAGGTTGGCATCAGCAGACTCGTGGCGTCAGGAGGGGCGTGCCTGTGGAGGAGGTCACATAATGAAAATAATCATTAAAGCTACAACTCTAAAATATACTGCGTGTACCATGTATTTCCTGGAGAAGGTTGTGTGTCCCAGTACACAGAATGTTAATTTACAACTCTTTTGATAATCAACTTGTCAAACATCCCTTAGTTTCAGTCTCTTAAATGTAAATATGTGCTGCTTTTCTATGAAAGTAAATAGTGCTGGTCAACACACTGACATTATATCCGTATTGTAATAGGAGGTTAGGCATCATCTTAGATTTTGGATATTGTAACATCATAAGTGTTTTCTTTTCCTGCATAACACTAAAGTTATGTCATTTTCCGAACATAGGCTGTTCTAGCTTGTCATTATCCAGTCATTCATTCATTCATATGACAGATTATTAATCAAAAATCTTATTGTGGAAATATTTTGTGAAAGCACCAACAGTCAGCCCTGCAATATTGTAGCAACGTCAATTTGAAGACATCAATTTGGACTCTGAAAAGCAGAGAGGGAGATTTTTTCACTATGTCCTGACATTTTAAAGACCAAACAATTAATCAGAAAACTAATCAGCAGATTAATCAGTAATGAAAACAGGCTTGTGTTTCTGCCAGTGTAGAGCTTTGGCAGCTAAAGGCAAGCAGCGCTGATACTGTGTCATATGAAACCTAGGACTAAAATCCCGCAGTGTGACTGTTACTATGACTCTGGTTTACAAACCAGCAAAACAACAATGTCATGACATGATGTGCAAGTGGCGAGCGAGCGTAATGCTTCTGCTAAAAACACTGTGCATTCCAGTAGCCATACTACTATGATATTTGGTACACCAGAAAAAGGATTTAGTACGCCCTTATACATGGTATGTCAAATGCAGTATGCCAGAAATACCAGGATGTGCTACTATAACAGTTAAAATTTTGCAGTACACAAGACAGCATGCATTTCTCCCTATCCTGACCCACAATCCTTTGCACAGAAAAAGATCGAATGAGCCGCAGACAGATGACAGAAGCTGCAATGACGGATGACAGCGCGTTGAAGTGAAAATTATTTAAGTGAAGATAGACAACAACAAAAGACGTAACTATGAAAATAACAATGACAGAGAAGTGTAATTTTACTGTCGTGAGCATGTTGAAATCTACAATGTGTGCAGTTATTACATAAAAGTTACAACTTCAAACACTGCAAAGTAACCACAGCAGAGCTCCACTTCTGTCTCGGATGTGCTCGAGGAATGGCGTTTTGTTTTATACCCAAGGTAACGTTAAGTGACAACGTTAAGCAAGAGGGTCACATTTCAAAGCGCAGTGTTGTGACGAAGTATGTCCCAGTTGTATGAATACTCTGTGCGTACTTGACAGTAAAAACAAAAAGTATTCGATGTGGAACGCAGGGACATGCTCGCCTCAAACTCCATTTGCAAAACCAGCATTTCATGTTGTCCTCTTTTCCCTGACTGGCTTTTAAATCTCCTCCTCCTCCTCCTCTGCTGTGATGCAGAGTTACAGGCACATGGTCTAACCTGGTTTATTGTTTTCTACTTCAAAACAGCAGACACAGATGGATGCCTCGATCTGTTGCGTGTATGTACATCGTAGCACTGCGATTCAGTTCACCAGGCGCTCAGTGCACCTCCTCACGTCTCAGTTCAGATGTTATACAATGTGACATAAATGGGGAGCAAGTTATTGTGCAGACATGCAGTGAACTGATATAGATCATAATCTCTGCAAGTTTTGTGTCTGAAATCACCCCATCCAGCTGCACTGGAACGTCCTTGAATCTATTTTGAAAGTAGACTTTTCACTGTGACAAACATCCTCCAGGTTTCGATGTCTCCAGCCACAGCAGCGGCGACCAGGAGAGATGGGGAGGGAGGAGGCTACTGCAGGAAATGGACAACAGCAGCCTGGAGGAAGAGGAGAGAGAGGAATCTAAGAACTGCACTGCTCCAGGTAAGACGGAGACAGGATGAAAGAAAGAGGACACCCAAGTGCTCTCCTTCTTTCTCTCCCTCCCTCCAGAACGAAGAGTGGGAGATGGAAATAAAAGGAGCGAAAGTGGGAAACAAATGATCACCCCGCATGATCTGTCTTTCCTTATGGTCCCCCTATTTCCTCCTCCTGATGTGGGGGTAACCCAGATTGTGAGGTCAGATGATCTCCCATGAGCACAGGCTACAGCAGGCGGTGACATTCTGGCTGCCTCAGCGGTTTTCACACTCACACTCTCCGTCACGTTGTTTCTTTATTTTTTTTTAAGGATCCTGCAGGTTGCATTCTCACTTCCTCCACCTAGCTTTCCCTCTCTTGTCTCACACCAACTCTGTTTTCATCTCTCCCGTTCCCTTCCTCTGTGTTTCCCTCACGTTTTTCCCCACGGTGGCCGCATCTCAGAACTGTTTCCATGGCGACCTTTTATCTTACCATCAACCAGTGACTTCTGTTTGAGGCACTCAAGGATGGCGTGTGGGGATGCTGAAGGCATTTTGTGCAGCGCCTTGTTTGTAAAGTTGAAAATCACTCAGTCCAGTTAAAGGAATTTAAAGAGGCCACGTGTAGGTGACTTTAAATGTAACGTATGTCATATTGAACCACGTCTTGTTGTGTAATCCAACCTGTTTCTCATTGGATTGGCCATTACGCATGCACGGACTCTCACCATCACCCATATGTGTTCCTATATTTAGACGCAGATGGAAGGAAATTTGATCCTGTTGTAATTAATGTGTACAAGGTAGGATGCAGAGAGGTGGCCTCGCTGCAGATCACACTGACGTTTGTCTTTTCTACCTTGAGCGGGAGACGACTGGAGGAGGGGCGGTTCTCCTGTGAGCTCATTAAGCAAAATGGCCGTCATCAATCTCCTCTCTCACCCTCCCAAGGTCACCGCTCTCATCTATAAAGGGAGCCGGGGTCAAAGTTCAACTTATTCTCTTATCCTGCTTATTATACAGTAGCTGCCCTCTCCTCCTCTCAGGCTAAATTTAAAGCACGTACTCCGGTGGCTTCAGCCCCAGCCACCCTCTGGAGGACTGCAGGGTTTTCGCTAAATGTTGGCCCACGCTGGTGATTTCTGCTCCTGTGCCTGGTGTGAGACTCACAGTGATTACCCTGTTGTGTAGTTTGTGAGTGATTCTTTAGACAGGTGGTTGATGTGAAGGGGAGGATGGAGAAGCAGTATGCATGGGTGCATTTTGTACATTATGTTTAGGGCTGATTGTTTTGTTGGTTTTATGTGAGACAATGGTGAATGATTGACTTGTTTTGTCCAGCAAACTGTCTAAAGGTCTTCTCTTTGAAACATCCCAGAATCCCGAGGAATTACTTTACGTCCGTGCCAGTGCAGGGCGTGCAGGGTGTGGCCGTCATGTAGCGAGGCAGAAAGTAAAGATGTAGAGGTGCAACATGTTTGACCTTCATGTGGGAGGCTGCACTTTGCTCCCTGTCACAAATCTGCTATCACAGTTCACTCTCATTTTTTTAAACCATGACCATTTTGTTCGCACAACCTTAAAGAGGAATTCATTCATTCATTCTGTTTATAAGAATAATAATGTTTATAAAGCACACTTTATACATTAAGGTCAGTATTTAAGCACTGATTGCTTCACATGAGAGTCGACATAATGGACATAAAACAGACAAGACAATTCAATATAGAATGGCATTTAAAACAGTTTAAAACATGGATTAACTGATTCATAAAATCATAGTTAGAAAACTATAAATCATAAAATCAAGTAAGATTTTAAAAGAGTTGCAGCAGCGTGAAGTGTCAAAAAGAGGAAAGTCAGAGCTAGTTAAAAGCTAAAGTGAATGGATACGTTTCTTTTATAAACATTAAGCAGCTAGCTTCCCTGATATCTATAGGTAGTGTGTTCCATAGCTTTGCGGCGTAATTGACAAAGGCTGCATCCCCGAACTGGGAACCTCCAATAAACCAGCAGCAGATGAGCGCAGTGTTCTTGGAGACAAATAGTTTACAAGGGAGTGAGCAATGTAGCTCCCGGCCCATGTAGGGCTTTGTATACAAGGAGGAGGAGCTTAAAATCAATTCTAAATGTAACAGGAAGTCAGTGCAGAGCAGCTCAGACCGGCCTGATGATCTTTCTCCTCTTGGTTCCGGTTGATAGCCAAGCTGCAGTTTTCAATGAGCTTAAGTCCCTTAGAGGTGTTTTTTGGGAGGCCGGTGAGTGCGGTACAGTAGTCAAGTTCGCTTGAAATAAAGGCATGAATCAATTTCTCTGCATCTTTTTCATTTAGAAGTGGTCGTACCTTCGCTATGTTTCTGAGGAGGAAAAATTGAATCTCTGACCAGACTGACCAGATCGATTTTCACTCTAGGAAATGTAGGCAAAAAGTTTTGACAAGGACAAAGAATACATGGATTACCGAAGACAACATCTCTGATTCTGCTGCCTCGATTTTGATCCTTTTTTTTTTAGCTGTCCATCATGAGTTTGACAATGATACAAGTACAATGCTACATAGATGAACATGCTAATTTGCTGATGTTTAACGGGTGCCATGTTCATCATCTTAGGCTAGCATGTTAGCAAAACACAAAACACAGCTGAGGCTTAACTGTGATCAGATATTTGGTTATCGTATTGGTATTTAGTGGTGGCGATTTGTTGATTTGTAAAAGGAGGACCCCCACTGTCCTTCGCTATATAGTTTTGAGAATGTTATAAATCCAAGACGACTGACAAAGGGTTGGGACTCCAATTACAAATCTGTCTGCTACTTCAGCATCTCAGAAAAGCTAAGCCTCTGGTTTTTTTCTAGTTTATCGGTTGTAGATCAGGGTACAGATAGGGCAGCATCTGGGTCATGACCAGGACCATGGTTTGCCTATTAGTGACCTCAGGGGATGTAGAGGGATGGTGGGTCAACAAGGGAATTCAGATCAAGGCCAAAAAAATTGACTGGGAAATTCCTACCTAAAGCAAAAATGTCAACGTCATAGTGGCGCTCAAGGTAGGATTCAGTCTCTTGGAACCATTAACGTGGGCTGACCAACCAGCCAACAAAGCTGCTAGCTGTAATTAAGTTTAAACTAATAATTGATTATCCGCTTTGTTTTTATTACATTTCTGTCAATTGGTTAATCAACTTATCAACTAATTATGTGTGTGATCATGTTGAAGCTTGCACAAGTATTTGTGCACAACAGATTGCATCTGTGTATTTCCACAGCTTGCCAGTGACAGAGTAGAGCACAAGCCTGGCTGATGAGGAAGTATCCCAACATGAGCTCTGTGTTCTGGGAGGATGCAGCACAGCGGAGGCACTCGCTGATTGTTGCCTGAAATTAGAGGCCTGCTGATCAAGTGCTTGAAAGATGATGGAGTCAGTCAGAAAGCAGAGAGGGAGAGAGAAAGGCCCTCATTTGCTAATTTTCCCCTCCCAGCCACACATGAAACAAGCCATCATACCCGTCATTATGTCTCACTCCCTGATTTTAATTGTGAGGGCCCTGCCGCTTCTATGGATTTCAGCACTTGTTTAGACTCCTACCCACTCTCTATCTCTCTCTGTAGTTTTAGTCAAGGGGAAAAAAGGGGAAACACAGGCAGCGGCTGTGTTTAATGGTTGAGAATGGATACTTTAAAGGCAAATTATCATAATAATGACATGAATGAAGCTCAGGCTTTCACAAATGGGCTGCAGCATTTTATTTTCTGGAGATATGTCCCTATATTAGTTTAGTTTTGCTCATGAAAATAAACACAAAATAAACTGCTGCAATCAATTTGTGAAAGCCTGACTATCCACCATATTGATTTACGTTCTTAAAAGGGAAACTTTGCCAATTTTCAACCTGCTCTGTGTCACGGCACTATGGGCAGTTTGTTAAGATGAACGGTGTTTGACTTCCCCCCGTGCTGCTCGGATCCACCGCTCATCCGCCAGTGAGAGTTCCTGGGTTTGCTGAGCATTGTTCATTTGTATTCAGTGCTAATAGCAACGTTGCAATGACACAGAGTTGGTTGAAAATCAGCATAATTAGCCACAATAAACATAATTCTTTCATGCCTAAAGCCCAACTGGACCAAAGATTCGCAATGAGACAGTTCACACCACTGCAACTTTTCTCTGCAACGTTCTTAAACGGTTTCGTCTTGTCGAGAATTTATTCTCAACCACCAATCTGATGATTTAAATGCTAACGTTAATATTACCTTGTGTCGGGTCTGATCCGTGGACTGAATGCGTAGACTGTATGCTTTCTGCTGAGGTGCTGAAGCATTGACATCATGCTATTGTGGTAGGCTAGTTCATTTTTAATTTTGTTTTAATGGCATTTAATGGCAATTGGCACCAAATCACGTCTTCTGTTTTGAGACGACTGTTTTACGTCACCTGTCCACAGTGTGACCATGTCGTACGACAGTAACAATCATCAGTGCAAAAGACAGAGCTGTATACAGGTAATCGGGCTGCCCCCTTAAAGACGAAGACTCGAATCATTCATTGGACACTCCTCAGATGACTTGAGGGTCCTTCAAGTAGACGTTCTGCTTAGAAGTGATGAACTTAGAGCTCACAGCAATGCATTGCAATTCTGGCTTTTGTTTGATATCTTGATTTGGCAAAAATGTTGCGTATGTTGCATATTTCCGAACCCTTGTAAGCTCAGTTAACAGGCCTTAGCTTGGAGGGCTAACTATGCTTGTTCACTGTACTATGTTTACGTCACTGTCACCCTAAACGTCTCCCAAACCTGCGTCGAACTCTGTCTGGACAAAAAGGAGCAAATAGTCCAATATTTTATACTGAACAGCTACAGCCCTTATAGTTAAATGGATTAAACAAAGCTTAGGTGCAAATAATTTACATTAACGATTTTCAGTGATCGAGTTACTCGAGTGTCTCAAGGAATCATTTCAGCCCGAGTTACATCTCAGTAACTTTGTCATTATTTTCTCTGCCTCTGCCCTCTTGAGGTGTACCAAGTGCTGAAAATGTCAAAGAGTTTCCTGGCTATAAATGAGGTGGTAAGTTCACTTACTGTACGTGTGGTTGTGTGAGTGAGATCTTGTAAGTGTGTGTATTTGTAGTTGGGGAGGTGAATACAAGCAATCTTACACAAAAGGAGCCCTCTCTGTCTCGCGCTTGACCTTCCTCTCTTAATGGAAAACCGGAGTCTTGATGACTTTGCTATCCAAATCCAGCGTGCGAGGCCACATTGTACTTTGATGCCCCACATTAAGGTTAAAAAAAGGAAAATCTATTACATTTGAGGATGTATGAGCAATGGGGAGATTAGTCATACTGGAGTTTTTCATCTGCGGTACAGCTGAAAAAATGTACTTCTCAACACATACACACACACCCACACACACTTTCTTTCTCTTCCATCAAATACACACACTTCCATAGTCCCGCTGCATCTTCTTCTTTCAGTCCCTCCCTGAAACACATAAACAAACACAGGTGGTTAATGTAACCCCCTGAGCTGCTCCGTGTACAGTAGCATCGGCTGTGTGATTAGACAGATAGCGGCCTGGGTACCCCGTACATGTGACTTCTCTCTCCAGGGGTCTTTCCCCGGAGGCTGTCCTCCTTCGTTATTAAAGATCCTCTCAGCTCAGCTCAACTCAGCTCCGACGCAACACTCCATTTTAGGAAAGGAGGCTGCAATGACTTAATCAGGGCTTCCCTGTGAGAAATGTGGTGTGTGTGCACGCATGTGTACGGCTGCAAGTTGAACCGTTATAGGAGGGGAGCCTCGTTAAGAATAGTATTGATTAATGCGAGGGTGCCGGCCATGGTTTCTGCAGCGAGTGGGAGTGTGTGTGCGCCCCGTGTGAGTGTGTATGTTTGTTCAGGCTTGCCTCACTTCACGTGGGCAGCCTCGCAGCTCCTCCCAATGTGCCAGAGGCATGTACGTTAGCCTCGCCATTATACAGCTGATGAATTAAGTAAATCAGAAAAAATGATCACTCCATAATACCTCGACAAGAGTCCTCCACTAATCAAATGCAAAATTGACCCAGGGAGCTCCCAGAATGATTTCCTCTGAGAAATCATTTCTCCCATATTACAATATTAGCTGTGAGTGGGCTGCTGCTTTCCCAACACAATGACAACTGCATTAACAATTGTAGATGGTGGCAAAGTTCTTTCATAACTGCCTGACATGCAGATCAGCAAAGTCATCTTGTTGTGTTATTGCAGGAGCAGGAGCTCTGTGCTCAGGGGAATAAGACCAATCCATCACGGCAATTAGCTCAGTGAGTGCGAGAGTCCTCAGTACATCAGCTCCCGCTGATTACCTGCCTGTTTCTCCTGTACTCTCCTTTCTGCACCTAGAACATTTATCCAACATTATTTTTTCTTGTTTGTGTCTTGCTGCTGTTTTCCTTTATTCCCTCGCTCATTTATTGTCGTGTTCCTTCTCCATCTCTCTCCGATGTCTCCCTGCGTGAGGAGGAAACGCTTCCACTTCCCCTGCTGAATTATAGAGCCCAGGTTGTTTGCCAGCAGCAGAAGTGGCTCGACACACGTTTAAAGATTCATCCTGCTGGTGTGACTTTGAGCAGTGTTGAGGCTGTTTCCTGAATGCCACACTCATCCCCCTTTACTGCCGCTTTCCAAAGAGTTTGGGAGGACATAAAGGCTCCCACACAAAGTATTGTCCTGAACAGCATGCTGAGTGTACACTTAAACTGGGCGCAGGCATTATTGGCATTTTATACCTTTATTAGACTAATAGAGAGCTGGCAGGATATGAGGAGGGGAGATACAACAAAGGCTCCTGGCCAGTCTCGGCCCAAGGAGGTTTTGATTACATGGTCATGGTCTTTTTCTCTTTACTGTTTTTGACCTGCTTATTCTTCGTTACTCTTCGCATAACTATTCATTTTGAACTTAAGAAATGTTCGGCATTGTTTTCTGCAACTTTACATGCTCCTCTCGACTGATTGACACGCTTATTTATTGCAACTTGATGTCAGTTTGTCATATTATGTCGCTTGGGCAGAAGCCCCAGGTGTTACTAAAATGACCCTAGGGGCAGCCTTTTGCGTCGTATCTTGACACACAGAAGACGTCAGCATTAAGAGGGGGTTAGTGGTTAAGTTTAGGCAAGAAAAGTACATGGTTGAAGTTAATATAAGCTTGTAGATGTACCTAAAACACCTGGTTTGAGTGGTACAAACGTAGCAATAAGAACACTGCCCAAACGGTGTATTTTCATGCTTTGGTATTGAGGCCAAGCTGTTTATTTATGGTAGGCATTGTCTTCATGTCACATCTAAAACAGAAAGCCATTAGAGTGAGGAATGAATGACAGAGAAACTATGTATGATGTATTCTCTGAAGGCAATTACTACTAATACTGCCTTTGCACGACGAAGCCAGCCATCACATCATGTACTGTATGTGCTTGCACAGTAGCACATAAATGGTTAAAGCGCAGGGAGCATGTGGCAAGGTGTTTGGTGTGCTTTATGGAAACGAATATTTCAATCTGTCAGTTTGCCTTTTCTGAGGATAAGCGCTTCACACGAGGAGTCTAGCAACTGGAGGGCTTTGAAGATGATTGACAGATCAGCAGCACTCAAGTGGTACACCAGGCAGTCTGAGATGCACCAGGGGACCGGCATGTAAACAGCTAAACTGAATTATTGTCCTCGACAGAGTCAGAGAAGTAGTTGCATAATTTGATTTACATGTAAACAGAACTGATGTTTGTACAGCTAATTACCGAATTCTGTCCATAAATGCAAACTGCAATGAGCTTAAATTATTGATATGACATGAATAAATGTTAGAAAGTGAAACTGGTGTGAAGTGCTCGGATAGAGAGAAGAGGTATCTGTCGATTAAGGTTGTTGGAGCTACAAAAACTCCTTTCACTTGACGCAGTGATGATACAGAGTGGAGCTTGTTCTTTGAGTGCCAATAACAATCCTTATACGCTCACATCAGCCTCTTCACGGAGCTCAGTGTTTTAATGTAATTAATGTGAGAACATTTTTACTGTGTACTGGTGCTTTGATATGACATCCCAACTATAAAGCACTCTTTAGAGAGTTCAAGGTAATTTTACTGTCAAATGAACAGCATTTACAAGAGCAGTCATTACCATTAAAAACTTTGGTGACAGGCTCCTTCCAACAGTGCAATTTAAATATATATATGAAATATATACAATAAAATCACACAAGTAGAAACAAAAAGAGGAAATAAACATTTGGATATAAAGTAGTGCAAGTGATGTTAAAGGATAAAATGTGAAGTAAGTGATCGAAATCAATAGTTGCATGAACACACAGAATGTACTGCAGTTAAATGTATATGCTCAGCAAGGCTGGAGATGAATATACAGATGTCCAAACAGTTTGGCTAAACCCTTTGAAACCTGGAGCGACGGCACTTTTCTTGTGACGCTTTCAGACACCTTTAGCAAGTATTTAAACCTTTGAACCCTGAGCAAAGTGGTGCAATTTCTTTCAAAAACATGGGGAAAGGGGCAATGAGAGACTTGAGAAACGTCCCACGTACCCCAGGCCAACGCCATCTTGCTTTACTTGTCACCCTTTCTCTAACTTGGACTGTTGGTATTGGCAGTGATAGAGGAAGTACTCAAAACTTTTGTTTGTTTGAGCTGTTCTCAAGAAAGCTGCAAGCGGCAGTACCACGGGCTGAGCAATCAGCCCACTCCGACCAGGCGGGTTTTAAACAGGCACTACACTAGTCGTATAAGTGGCAGTTTTTTTCATGGCTTTCAAGTCTGGAACATTACTAGGCCACTAAAGGCTGACTGTTCTCCTCACTTTCTTCTCTTTCAACTTTTTTGGCTCATTGTGCTGTTATACAATCCATTTCACACCAAGCAGACGAAGCAGGTTCACCTTTAAAACTAATGTTGTTGCATGGTATGGTTTCTGTGCCATTATTCATTGTCCAGACTTTGAAATCACATAGATGGTGTTGTGTGATGCCCTTTACATGTGGTGTGTTACATTACAGTTTAAGATTTCAAATGACTCTTGCCTTTGTAGCAAGATCTTCAAAATACACTGGGATTGTGTCAGAGTCATCCCGACATCTGGGAAGAGTCTGACAGAGCTCCTGAAGCTGAAGTCTACAGTTGTCATGTGAGCTCCTCATGCTTCAGAACTCATTCTCTTCTCTAGGTTAAAGCGCTGTGGATTATAAAGATGTTTTCAGACAGAAAACAAAATGGTCCAGCTAATTTGACCGCTGGACCATTTGTGTTTATTTTGCCCCAAGCAGTCAGTGTACTGTACCAACTGTACATTAGCTATAAACCAGCTAGCAGCGGGTGCATCGACCATGTGTGTGGGAGTGCGTCAGTGTGTTCTTGTGCAGCTCAGCCTCTGGCTTTTGTCAGAGTTCACCAGTAACTCCAGTTCTTAGTTATTTTCTCCAGTTTCTCTTTTCCCTATTGTCTCTGGACAGATTTACAGTTGTAGCTAATGCAACATATAGAGACATCTCAGGGCGATAGCGGAAAGCATTCATTCGTAGTTTATTGCACAAAAAACACTTGGTTATGGTTAGGTAAAGATGATGTTTTGGTTCAAAATACCTGCTTTTTGTGGCACTATCCTGGCTGGAAATACAGCAGTGGGCTGCTAAAAACAACCAGTTTTTTTGTTTTTTTGTTTTTTGGTCTTGAACAGTGGTCTGCAACTTGGCATGCATCTCGCCTGGATTTCATGCCGTCCAGCATCCCCTCCACCTCCGTATGACAAAGTCAGCTCATATAATACGTCATTTTAGAGAAGCTGATAGGATGTGTATGAGATGTACAAATGTGATGTATTCATGGTATGCAGAAACATACAATCCAGCATTTTCTTATGGCAACTGAGCCGTGTGCCAAGATAGCAATGTGCTAGCAAAGGCAAGGAAGGAGACTGTGCGCTTGCAGACATGAATGTAAACAATGTAGGTTTATCAGAATCAGAAATACTTTATTGATCCCTGAGGAGAAATAGTGACTTGTTACAGTTACTCTGATGTTAAGAATAGAGAATCGTAAGAAGTAAGAAATAGAGGTTGAGATAGAAGTATGTAAATATAAAGCAGTTAATCAAATTAAAATAAAATAAAACAAGATTAAATAAAATAAAGTAGAAATGAAAATGCACATTAAAATAAAAAATACAACGTGCATTATGCTACACTGTTTAACACTAGTACTTAAGATATAAAAAATATTAAAAATAAAATATATATCGTCACTGTGCTGAAGCTGTAAGTGTGAAATTTAACTACAGTATAAACATCAATAGAAGAATAGTTTACAGTTCTTCCATAAACTGGCTTTGCAAGTGTTTTATGAGGAAAGGAATACCTTTAATTATGTACTCAAGAATGAACCCTGTTTTGGTGCGAAACACTGAATGTAAACTTATAACATAATTGCTCTCCGTTGAGAAATTAGGTTGTTATAGTGGCAAAAGTAACAAGATACAACAGTGACACACAACTGTAATATTAAGTGAACCTCAACATCAAATAGTAAAGTAATCTGCAGAGTATAATTCGGTTAATTGTAGGATTATGTCAAAATATACCACAGACTATTTCAGTTTATTTTGTAGACAGTGAACTTGAGGAGATTTAGGGAAAATGTGATGACTAAGATTTGTGATCTCTCACAAATTAACAAGCAATTAAAATGAATAAAAAGACAAATAGATTGTTGCTGAGTGGCTGTAGAGGCTGAAGGACAACAGCAGATAGTGTAAATATATGTTAATGGTCTTATCAGCGCTGGTCGTTAAGGCTCAGTGTTCAGCCCTCTGATGCAGTACTGTGTCACCACACTGCAGATGTGAAAAGACTCTATTCACTAAGCTGGCCTCATGCTGAGGTAATGGGAATGTGGGTGCAATCTATTGCCTCAGTCACTCATATGAAAAAATGTCAGCGCAAGACTAACATTCATTCATTATTGATATTCAAATAATGTTCTGTCAGGTACCTGCTGTGTCCTGGAAGCAATATTTTATAGCCAGAGAGGGCAAGTGCTCTTGAAATGCTACAAACATGTATCTCTTCTTCTCTCCTTCAATAAATCACTACATACTGTCACTTAATGTACCACTGTAGTTTCTGCTCACGGGGTTTTTTTCACTCTCTCATTCATGTGATATGAATGCAGCATCAACGTCGTTTTTCCACAGAGACGAATCATGAGCAGTTGAGCTTTATACGTGGATTCAATAGACTGAAGTTAACCTGCTCCACAGTAAGCTGTGCAGCCTGGGTTACCATGGTGATGTACACTGTTTCAAAGTGAGTCATCAGCGTTGTATTGAAAGCTCAGGGTTATGCCCAAACTTAGCCCCGTGAGTTTCGTCACACTGATCAACGCTTTTGATGTGACACTGAATGTGATTAGTGAAACCTTTGCTCACATATTATTGGCTATAGACAGAAAGGGCTCTATGATGTGACCACCTGTTAATGAATTAATGTCAGTACCCACTTTTATCATGTGCGGAGATCTTCTCTGTACTTACTGAGTCAGAGGTGGGGATTATTCAAATGACATCCAAGGCAGAGAGAGAGCATGTGAATGGTTAGGCGGATGGAAAGGAGCTATACAAGTGCAGTCCATTTCTGGTAGTTTTGGGATCACAAAGTTTTGCTGTGCAGTGAGGAATTCATACAGATATTTAGGCTTGTGATTAGATTCGTTTTACCGCCAGCATTGAGGTTTTAAATAACTATTGACTTTTTTGAAACCTGTCGCATCATCTGACTGCTTGTGCTACTTGCACCGTCACTTTTTGTTGTAGAAGTTATGATTCAGATTCAGGCTGATTCCTCACCGTCCTCCAGAGAGGAAATTTTCTTTCACGCTCCGTGCAAACACTCAGAACAGGTAACATGCAGGATATAAACAGACAAGAAACATCCCACAGCTCAAGTCATCACAGTGACCTCGGGTTATTTAAAGCAATAATGTCAGAGGGTAAGTAAAACAAAACAAAACAGAATTATCCAACAGTGAAATCTCACTTCAAACAGGCTGCTTCATTATTCCTGTCTAGATTATTCTCAGTCCATCGTTAGGCCACAGTCCAGCTTGTGTAACCGCAAACTGCAGCTGTGCATTCGTAAATAATGACAATGTTCGTGTGAGGTTATGCGATTTCTGTAGCAGCAATAAAACCGTGTTAGAAGTGGACATTTTGTCACAGTCCGCACCAAGACATCCTGGATGAGAAAGAGAAAACAGAGGATGAATGTGGTAGCATAAACACAGAGTCATGAACTAGTGAGTGATGTGTCACACTCAGACCATGCAGAAACTCTCCTCTCAGTCCTCTCAGCTAAAGGGAGCTCATGATATATGTGTATGCGTGCATGCGATTGCATTTGTGTATGTGCATGTATAGATGTTTGTGTGCACAGTGTGTGTGTGTGTGTGTGTGTGTGTGTGTGTGTGTGTGTGTGTGTGTGTGTGTGTGTGTGTGTGTGTGTGTGTGTGTGCAGCAAACTGTGCAAGGAAGGAAAAAGCGGGAGTCCTTAAATGTCACATTACTCAGCACGGTAACTACGCTCACGACATGCGATGTGTCAGCCCTCATCATCATCGCCCACTGAGCATGTGCAGAAAAGGCCCCCAGCCCTCCACGTGCGCTCAGAATATGCACGAGATGTACACGGGATGAGCTTGCACAGATCCCCGGGGGTGGGAAATGCAACTTTAATCACCTTTTTTTTTTCTTTTGTTATGCCGAGCACCGTCATCCCCCTGGTTGTTTTTGTTATCGTCCTCAGTGTTTGCTCTTTGTTGTCGCAGCGCCATTAGAGCATCCACAGCTTGGCAGGATGGCTGCACTTCCAAGGGGCAGCCGTGACTTCGCGTGACATCAGTGTGAATGAAACCTGTTTATCATCCGTGTGAGAGTGTGTCACGGTTAACCTCAAACTCTCAGCGCTCAACCCGGACATTTTCAACCATATGGTGCAGGGGCTGAAATTTAGCAGCTATTTTTAGGTACTATCATATTTGTCATTTTCATCCAGCAAGCAGTGCCTGAGCCTCCTTCACCTGTGTCACCTATGTTGACAATAACAGCAAATATTAAAGGAGCAGTACAACATGTCAGTGACGTAGCACACCTCTCTCACACAGGCAGGTCCAAGGTGTCTCTGTCTTCTACCTCTGAGCTGTATGGGTGTTAGAGCCACAAACTGTACTGGATGTTAATGTTCATCGTGCAGCTTTAGGGAAGCCAATATTATTCTGTTCTCCAAATCACAGGGAAAGTCAGATATTTTTTTCAGGACGATTGCGTCGCGCTTCAGTGAACTTATTCCCTTTGACTAGATACAAAATAAGTGTGTACATGCCAGCTGTGGCATATCTTTTTTCCCCATTATCTAGAGATTTGGATGGTGATTAAATGGGTCTCCAGACAGATACTGATCCTTCAACAGAACAGAGCAGTTAGTTTGAAAGTATAACAGATGGATAAAGGTCATCTTGATCAGATGGTATTTGGAGTTTAACTTTTTGATCAAAACGACTCTTGCTTCCCTTTCCTTATAAAGTCAGAGTAAAGCAAACATGAATAGAACATGAACAGAAAAATGTGTTATCAACCTCCCAGCCAAATTTGTATGATTAAAAAACAAATTACAAAGAATATAAAATAAGCAGTATTATCTGCTTTGAGATGCTGAGGGCATGTCCGCTGTAGACGCTGAGCCAAGGAATGAGCCAGTGCGCAGAGAGAGACTCTCGTTCAGCTGCTTACCCACAGCACACAGAATCTATAGTAGCACACAGCACACACCCTGAGCCGCAGAATGAGTGCTGCTGATTTTCGTTGAGCAGCAAACGGAAGCAAACTGCTGTGGCACATGCCGTGTTCACACCGACAGTGTTGCTGCTGCAGTGCTGCTTCAGAGCCGCCTGCTGTTATAACTACTGTGTTTCCACAATTAAAAACTGGCACTCCACAAATTTATGGAGCCCTGTAAGCCGCTGCGTTATCAACAACACATTTCTGCAAATATTTCACAATAATAAGCCTTGTGTTAACAAATGAAGGGATTCTGGCTATAGAAACATTGTCAGAGAGCTTTTATTTTGAAACGGAAAGAGGAAGTGTTTGGTTAAAATATTTATATTTTGTCATGTCTGTGACAGGTTAAGACATTGAAACTGCAGTGAAATATGGTACAATGTCATTATGATTATATATGTATATGTATGTGTGTAATGCAAAAAAAATAAATAAGCGGGACTCTGAATCTCTAGATGCTGAGCAGCAGCCGCACTGCATCTGAGCAGCACTGTTCACATGGGCAATGTAGCTGCTTCAACCTGCTAACATGAACGAGATTCTGTGTCACACGTGCTGCTCATGCAGGCAGTGTGGCCCAGGCGTAACTACAAGGCTGGGTAGCTGAACAGTGGAGAGATATGTTAGTAACGGCTATTAAGTTTGTGTTAATATGATGTTGGCATTTAGCAAAGATGTTAATGAGTGTATTTATTAGAATGAAAAAGCTAAGAGAGCTTTTGGAACGTAACAAACTCGCCACTCAAACACGGGGTGAACGAAACAACACTGATGCTGTGCACTCGAACGTTCAATCACTGATTATGTTCACCCAGACTTTAAGTCCAAACATCTTACGCCAACTCAGTCAACATCACAGTTTTACTCCACCTTAACTTCGCCACTGAACCAAATTTTACCATGTAATTACAGCCGAACACTATTAGGGAAGAGGCTATGGCATCTTTCAAGATATCCTTTCTGTGTTTTTTCTCCACATAGGGAAAGCACACAGTGACTACACACTCAGACACAGAAGAAAAAATCATTTCCCACTGTGCATAATTAGCCAGAAGTGTGAGATGCAGAATCATTGCATTCATAATGGGCTGGATAGCTTCCAGTTGATGGTTGTTTGACGAGGGAGAGCAGAGGGAGATGTACCGCAAATCCGTTGTGCCTCATACCCCTGTGTGGAGCCAGTTAGCAGGGAATTCATTAATGGCATATTTAACTGTTACTCATCACCCACAGATCTCCTAATGGAGTTCCACTGTGGCAGTTTGCTGTGTTAAACTGTCCCCTTGTTAAATTCTGTTGACTTATGGTAGGATCCAGAGCATGTGTATGACTATCTATCTATCTATCTATCTATCTATAAATGCTTCTGTTATGGAAAGCTCTGGACGCTTGTCAGTCTCTGTCCTGCACTGTTCATATTCGGTAAGATGATTGTGCTCCAAGTGCTGATATGATATCACCTTTGGTTGCTCAAACAGTTTTTCTGCAGTGTCTGCAGCCGTCTTGGCAGCTACATCACATTGATATGATACGTATAAAACGTATCAATGTAACGTACTTGTGGTTTGCAGAAACAATGCCATCATTTTCTTCTGGCGAGTGGGCCGGGCAGTGTAATCAAAGGAAAATGGTCAGAATTATGGAAATAAGACCCCGATGTGTAATAAACTGGTGTTGTCCTTAAAGGTGATGGTGATGTTTTTCAGTCAGTGACAGCTGTGAACCAGTAAATCTAATTTATATTTCATTGATAGAGTCAAACCATCTTCATAGAGGACTCATGCACACTCGAGTGGCAATAGTGTTTCATCAAATGGTTTCAAATATCAGATCACAGTTGGTTTGTACTGCTCTGTCTCTCGCTCTGTGTTTGTGTCTGTTTATCACACACACACACACACACACACACACGCATAGTGAAATCCTCTCTTGAGCCTTTACTCCAGAGGTCGGGTCTGGTCTGTACCAAACTGTAATATAATATGCTTAGTCATCAGAACAGCAAACACACACACACACACACACAAATACACATGCACACACACACAGTGCAATCCAAATAAGAGCCTAGCATCCAAATCTCCAAATGCAGTTAGACAACCCCCTCCCCTCGTCATCTTACCCCCCAATGCCAAATCCAGCCAGCGGTGGCTGTTCGTTTCCATGACAACGGCCTGAAAGTATTATATCATCAGCGAGGAGGGAGCAGGGCAAAATTTTGCACGCACACACACACACACACACACTCACCAACACACACACTTGAATTCCCTCACTGTGTGTCTTTTGCTCTTGCTCTGTCTCACACACACACACACACACACACACACACACACACGCTTAAGTGCCCTCACCCCAGTCGCCCTGTTCAGAGCATACGGAGCCTTGTCCTGTTGTTACGCAAGACTCCCTGGCTCCTACTCGGAAGAGGTGACATCATCACCAGTAAGTTTTGGGGAGCATCGTTACTGCTTATTGCTCCTCTGTAAAGTTAAACCCCAGAGCTCTTCCTCCTGATGTTCCCTCAATGTCACCATGAGTTTTGAGTCAGTTTTTAAGTTAACATTAACATTAACATTGATGAAACATAAACAGCGGCGGTTGGCCGTAGCAGTTTCAGCTGGTGGACGAACCACCTACAGAGAAAATCCACCACCTTTTGTGTGGATGTCAGTGTTGACGGTAAGTGTCGTCAGTGGAAGCAATAAATTCCTCAGTTGGTGACCAAGAGAGATGAGTCCTCCTGCCTGCGGAGCCGTACAAAGTGCCTACATGTACCAGGAAGCATTGCGCATGATGTGACCATGTATGACCACCCTTGCCTACAGCTATTGTTGGCTGAAACATAGCGTGAGGTGGCAAAAATACTTCATTCAGCTTTTGTTTGGCATCGGAGGGACTTTGAGCAAAGGTATCGCAGGTTGGTGTTTGCTCTCAGCAGCTCAGGTTCTAGAGGGTCTCAGATCTTATCCTCCTGCAGCTGTGTGCTCTGGCTTGAATCAATGTGGCTGTGTATGTAAGACAGCTGAAACAGTGTAAAATATATTCTCATCCAGTACATCCTCAGTATTCATATTTTGGGATGCCATTTTTGCTGTTGGAAATGTAACTAGTCTGCAACATGAGCGAGGAGAACAAAGAAGTTTTTTGAGCTCCACCTCTGGCTACACAGAGGCGGGAATTCCGAGCTGAACAGCCTGTTGTTCTTTCCGCCTCTAACTACGTCACTGTCGAGTCAAATGACGGCGCTGGATGCAGCAAGAACAGATTTTGCAGCTACTTACTCAGCTTTCTCCTTCAATATCGCATGCAATAAGGAATCAATTGCTTCAATCGACGCCATTTACCATCAACACTGATTGGACATCCACATAAAAGGTGGTCAATTTTCCCTTTAAGATAGTCTGAATAATTCACTACGTAAGCTTATCAATACATGTTTCCCCCTAATGAAACCATTAACATCCATGAAGCTGGTTATCTGTGTGGCCTGTAGAGAGGGATAAAACATTAATGGTACCTTTGCCATTCATTTGTTTTGAAATTAGCTCTCATTTGCCAGGATATAAAATGAGCATCCAGATATTGCTTGTGATTATTTTGTGTGTACGACTGAAATATGCAACAGCCAGTAGCTTTAGCCTTCTTATTGCTCATGGCAAGCAATCAGCAAGGCACCGGGAAGAAAGTGGCATAGGGGGAACGTAGCTGGGGCAAGGGGGCTTCCTGGCTGTGTATTTTATATTTAAACAGGAGAGATTGCAGGAAATCCCTGAAGACTGCCAAGCATTACTCCACCTTTTCACCCCCATCTATGTGATGGCTATAAATAGATGTGAAAGATGGAGGGAGTGAGGGAGCGTTAGGTAAAGATGAAGGGAGTGGATATCCACTGGGATTTGTACAGTAGATGTGTGAAGGAGAGTTCCAGGCCAAGAGCAAACGTAACACCATCGTTTGCATGTGCACAGTCCTCCCACTTCTCTCCTGTTTCCCCCTCTATGTATATACCCACATACTCGCCCACATACATGGTGTGGGACCTGATATGGTCACGTGATGATTTGTAACCTCATGAATGCTGAGAGATACATCACATTTGTACAGTATTTTGTAGCGGATAATTTGAGACTGTATGTTTCTTTACAGTGCTGTGGTGAAGGTGTGGTTAGCTTTAGGCACATAAACCACATGGTTATGGACAGGAAATGATCAGGTTTTGGCTTAACACACCCATGTTTGATGGCATAAAAGATGGAAAAACTCCCAGGTTCCATGGCTCAAATGCAGCTAGGGAACACTGTTACATGCTGGAAGAAAAACACCCAGGTCAGTCAGCAGAAATGCTGCCGTGAGACACCACAATTTGTTGGTGAAAAACTCCTGGGCTCGACAGCTCAAATGCCACTGGGAAATGCTGTTATGTGCTGGTAAAAAAACACCCATCTTTGGTGGCTCAGACGCCGCTGGGGAACGCCACAATGTGTTGGCAAAAAAACGACCAGGTTTGGTGCCACAGATGCCGCTGGGAAATGCTGCAAAGGGTTGCCATAAAAGAACCGGTGTGGTTGGTTTTGAACAGTGCTCCGCAGCTTGGCAGGCATCTCGCCTAGGTGACACATACACTCTGAAGTGACTCTGTGTGTTATGAAAATTTGATCCGTTGGTTCCAATAAAACTCTTACAATTCTGAAATCCTCTCATATCTAAAGAAAATGTGAGTTTTTAGACACACGCTAAGATTTTACAGACACTGGGGATCTTGCAGGGTCACTATTTGCAAGACTACAACTAGATTACTTTTGAGATTATTTCCCATCCTGCTGCCGGTGGAAAATATTACAACATATAAACAATACCTTGTGTGTCTGCATAAACACATATACACAAGATAAAAGACGTCATATGTCGATGGTATTTCCGTCTATTTAGCTTCAATGTGATCCATAAAGATTTACTGTATTTGTGCACAAACTTTACATTCTGGAAGTTGTCGCATCAACTAGCTACCTCTGTTGGTTAGCTGTGCTATTTGAGTTGGAGAAGACCATGAAAATGAGAGGGGAACTAAAGTTGCCATTTCAACATACCAAAGTTCCTAGGCCTCGTAGTCTGTGAGGTGTCTCAGTTTGACTTGTGTTTCTGGTACTTTTCTGAAGATCCACAGTACTCACAGGAAAAAAGATGAACACGGTTTATAGAGGATACAAAAAAAATAAGAAACTTCATAAGTCCTTCATAAATTACATCTCGTATGGTCCACTTCCGACTTGTATCTCATCATACTGCCTGTAGAAATCCTGTGGAAAAAGCCAGAAGGAGCGAATAAGAGTCTGAGGAGGATGACTATGTGAGGCAAAAGAGATCTGGCAATACTGTTACAACACGGCAGCTAGCGTGATAGGCCTGTGCATCCGGACATGTTCAGTGGAGCATACAGGAAAGCAAAGGTGTCGCAGAGCTCCAGCACGAGGAAAACAAGCCAAAAAAGAAGTCGTGCTACATCTCGATGCAGAGCCCCTCAGTGGCCCACAGTGGCTCCGTCCAAATTGCCTGGTAAATTAGAGTGGCATGGGATGGTGCAGATACGTGGGCGAGCAGGCGGGCAGGCGGGCAGTCAGCTCCAACAGGAGAAAGAAGCAGACGGAGGCAGAATGTGTCCCCCGGCAAGCTGAAGCCTGATTGCCGATTGATACATTGACTGCCACTGATTGTGCATAGTAGAGAAGAACGGGGAGACCGGGATGATTGCAGAGAGGGAAACAATGGAAAACTCACTGGCCTTGTGCGTGTGTGTGTGTGTGTTTCTGTGTGTGTGTGTGAGTACTACAGCCAGCAGGGGTAGTTTGGGCCAGAGCACCATCAGCAGCTGTTGAGGGTGCAGCCCAGTGACCTCCCTTACAACTGCACTAATTACCAGGCCAACCACATCAGTGTTTCTCTTTCTCTCTGTCCTCCTCTCATGCTCGCTCAGTACACTTCAGTTCCCCCACATTCTGCTTCATCAGCATGGCTTTCAAGAAATGTTATTGCTTGAGCTGTCAGGTTCAGGTATCTTTCACACTTCCCTTCCCAGCCTTCCCTCTCTTAACTGTCCACTACCCCCAACACACCTAAGCTCCCATCATACGCCAGCGCACATGTGTTTTTCTCCCATATCCCTAAACATCATGCATAATGCACCGCATCTCGGCCTGTGCTCTGCATGCAGTACTTCAAACCTCGTCGCTAATGGCAAGTGTACTGTGGAGGAACGGCCTCACTCCCTTCACTCCCTTCAGGTTCGAGCTAGTAGTCTATTATTTTTGCCCACCTCTCCCTTCTGCCACTTAAACACACTCCGCCTCGAGGTGACTCACTCTGTTGCTATGGAGTTTGTGTTCAGATGGATACAGTCGAGCTTTACAGGCGACTAGGCAGGAGTGCTGGCGTGGACTGATGTGAATGTGCCAGTCATATGATTTGATCTGTTCTGTAGACAAACTTAATCAACTTTGGCAGACCCTGAAACAGGAATTGGGTTCTAATATCTACTAGAGATGTCATGAGAACCCATACTTCAGTATCCAGTCGATGCCAGAATTTGGAAAGTGTGATGGTACTCATTTTTATCTAGTAGTGTATTGTAGGTACTGGGGATGCAATTCTTCTGGACCTGATGAGGCAGCATAAACACCTACAAGTGTTCTAGTCTGTCGTTAAACTCCAAAGCAAAAAGAAGACTGCCTGTCAGCCTGAATGAATAACAACGTGTGGAAGACAGTGACGAGTAGCCGCAGCGAAGCTCAGCCCAGAAGTCGTCACTCCAGCAGCATATTTACACTGTGCTACAAACGCCAGCAGTGTGACGAGGTGCTGAGTGTCTATTCTGCGCTGAGCGTTGCATGGTTGATGTTTTTTCTGGCCAGCGAGACTTAGAAAATGTTTAGCTTTGGGTAAAGTGCTGCGGGCATCACTGTCACCTTTTACCCAGCCATCCAAATAAAAATAGAAATATATTAATATACTGTAGAATACATTTTAATATATGTTCCCTCACCAACAGAAACTCAAAAACTTTGCTTATAGGTGCTCTGTTGGGTGCTGGTGTTGGTGATGGTGAGGTGCAATACTGTTATGATGAGTAATATGTTTTTATGCTTTTTTTTAATGGCGTATGCTTTTAATTTCCTCTGGACCATTATTGTAAGGCAGCAATACTTGTGCAACTCCTGAGTCAAAGACAAGCTTCCCTACGGGGACAATAAAGTATATCGTATCGCATCTTATCGTATCGTATCGTATCGTATGTCATGAACCCACATAGATTAGTACCTTAGTTTCCATTGAGACTGTTTGTTTGCGCGGACTCACGCTTGTGATGCCTGTCATCATCTCACAAAGTTGGCTAATAGTTAGATAGTGAAAAGATGGCAGAAAGAAAGAAGACAAGAAAACCATACTGGTCAGGGGAGGAAAGGATTATACCTCTGGAGGAATGAAATCTTAGAAAGCCCAAACTACCAAGTTTTCAGAAAGCAGAGAACGATTGTTGGAAGAAACTGCAACGAAAATTAATTCAGTCAAAATCAATATGGCTTATCACCATAAACTCTGTCATGTTGCAGTGACGATAGAGTCAGAGGTTGTTTTTTTTTACTTTGCTTTGGTTGCTAAGGTCTTTAATTCAGTGGTCTAGGGTTTCCTTAAGTATAAGACCAAGACTTGGAGAAAGCTGTAAATACTTACGTGAACATTTTAAGGAAGCCTTAAGGACAAGATGTAAGGGTGTTTTGCACAACCAATTTTATTTTAGGGAAACCCTATGTGGCACTTTCTTACCTGAAGGTTTTGTGTAAAAAGCCCCTGAATCTTGAATCTGTGAGTGCTAACTCTGCTAACTTTTTCTGAACTACACTACGTCTTATTGGACCTTGACAGTTTTCCCTTGACGTAGAGTGTCGTCTGGCATCTTTTGTTAAACCTGAAGGCGCCCTCCCTTTGCCTGGTTGTCTTGTATAAATATGCGTTTGAATAGGTTGGAGGTGAGTCACTCCTCAGACGCACCAGTTGTGTAAGAAGTGAACTGTCTGAACAGTGAAACAGACTTTCCAGTGGTTATCGTTGGTACTTTTGGATAGATAGTCTTATGCTGGTGATTATATGAATGGGGGAATGGGGTTATTGCTTTGGTCATAGCTCTTCCTGTAACACTTGTAGCCAAAATGAGCGTTGATAAAAACAAACAAATAAACAAACAAACAAAAATCTGTCTGAATGCCAGTGGATGTAACGATGACTAACACCACTGAGAGTCACAAAACAGAGTCTTATCAAAACCACGTGATGCTCCAATTATGCAAAATGTCGCTTTGAGATTGAAAGCAGATTTTCTGTTTGTTGTTTGCACATTTTTGACCCCAGGAGTGGTTTTTCAGTTCGTAATTATTTACCCAAAAAAGTCTATAATGACTGCAGACATCAGCTGTAGCTGTGGCTCTGTATGTGTGACAGCACAGCTTCTGACTGATATTAAAACTTCACAGGAAGTCCTGGTCTTTTTGTTATGTTTTTTTTTCCCCAGACTCTTCTTTTCTTCTTATCTTTGTAATTTTTTAGCGCCTGAAGTTAAACACAGTTTTTCTAACTTGAAAGCTTTAAAATTTGCATAGTGTTTAGTCTGCTCACTTTAAAAGGAAAGATTAAATAGATGTGACCACTGCCGTCTTATGTCACCAGACCAGCAGGGAAACACTGTATAGCAGAGTGTGTGAGGACAGTATCTGCTGTCAGTGTGTCTGAACTGCTCATCCCTCTGCAGGACAGAGAAGCGGCTCAGTGACCAGCAGTAGACCATGAATGGACGGCTCTCAGGAGTCAGTGTGTGTGTGTGTGTGTAGCTGTGTGAATGTGTGAGGTAAGACATGTCGTAAAAAGTGTGCTTTGTCAGCTGCACCTACGTGATGGAGGGTTTAAAGAAGAGTGTGTTGGTGCGTTGTGAATCTCTAGCCTCACAGGGGTCGGTACTATTTTAGTTCAGTTCATTTTGGGAATTCTTTTAGACTGTATAAAATAATGGATGCTGCCACTGTGACATGTGCCAATGGTTTGTGTTCCTGTTTTGAACATTCATTCATTTTCCATAACCACTTATCCTGTTAGGGGTCGTGGGGGGGTTGGAGCCTGTCCCAGCAGACACTAGGCAAGAGGCAGGGTACACCCTGGACAGGTCGCCAGACTATCACTAACCATTCATGCTCACATTCACACCTACGGGCACCCGAAGTGGCCCTGCCCTTTATTATGCGTAATTTAAAGCCTTGATAAAATATAAACACATGAGTTACATAGAAATTCTTCCCCATACAGTTGTCACGAATGTTGAAATTAGCTTTAGAGACCAAAACTGTTTTTTGTACCAGGCTGTAAACATGTTTATTTCTGCTGTAACATTGGACATTGTAACATGGAGGTCTATGGGGATTGACTTGTTTTTTGGGCCAGTCTCAAGTGGCCATTTGAGGAACTGCAGTTTCTGGCACCTCTGCATTGGCTTAATTTTTCAGCCTCAGAAGTTGCAGCTAGTGAATCCACACAATTCTAAAATCTTTTTCTCTAAAGACCTGCACACAAGTGTGATGGAATTATTGGGGTTTGAGACTCTGTGAACAGAGTGACTGAGAGTCCACCCTGACACACTGCAGCATGTGGAGTTAGCCGGTTATATCATGTGTCAGTGAGGCAGGTGCTTGGTGTGTATCTATGCATCCTTGTTGGCGTAAACCAGACGAGGCAGCGGCGATGAGTGCATCTGCTGCCTGTGTCTCCCCCTGGCACAGTGAGCGTCAGTGTGTGCACGGTGAATGTCGGCTGCTCTTTCAGTGCCTCCTCTTGTCTCCATCACCGTGTCCACTTGACAGGACTCAGCAGCCGAGCCCTCGGTCTCACCTGCTCATGTGGAGTACCATCCACCTCGACCTGGCTGCTCGCCCGCTGTCCACTTCTGTCTGCGCTGATGTGAGGTTTCCATTTCAGGTTGACTGCAGTTGTTCCGGTTATTAAAATTATGTTATGAGACCACACATCTGTTTACATTACTTCTGCTACTCTGGTCAGGGTACACAGCAATAGACTAGCGGAAGTTACGTAGATAATCTACAGCCTGTGCTTTCTCAGCTGTATGTGAGGTCGTCATGTGACCTTTTTACTCAAGAGATGACCATTTAACATTACAGCAACTGACTGTTATATAAGCCCCGCCCCCCTTAGTTACTGTTATTAAATTATTTGTCATGTTTTAAACAACTAGTGCAGCCCGTTCAAAACATGCCTGCTCATGATTGCTCAGCCTGTGGTGTTGCTGCTTGCAGCTTTCTTGAGAGCTGCTCATACAAACACTCCACTCTACACTTCCTTGGGTTCTGACCAATACACCTGTGCTACAAACAGCTATAGATTTATTATGATGTTTAGATAAATATTAAATTATGTTGCCCTTCCAGCTCACTGTGCAGCGAACTAACAAAAGGCCCCCAAAGTATGCAACTCAATAGCATGCTACTTAGTGACGGTGTACTTCTACTTCAGAGGAAAACATTGCAGCTTGCTACTAGATTTACCAGACTGGTTACGTTGCAGATTCAGATTCAGATCACATGATTCCTTTCAGGGCGCCCTATTTAAACTGCTCTGGCCTGCCTACTGTTGCTGCCTCCTCTGCAAGCCACTTTGCAAACAGCCTCCACCCCAGCTCCTCCTTTTCACGCTGTGTCTGACTTATCAGTGTCATTTCTGTTTGTCTTTGCTGCTTCTCTCTCTACCTGAGGCTTTCCATGTAGGCGCATGGAAGGGCAGAGAGGTCCAAATAGGTGTTTAGTCACCTGTTTTGACATAATGACTGTGGTTATAAAGTAGACCATGCATTTAAATAGCGGAGGTGTGTTGCTGGTGGTAGTGTTTTTAAGTGTTTTACGTAAATATGGTAAACTTACATAATAGACGTAGGTGAGGACATGCTTGACCGCTTTGATTATTAAGTAGAGTGTGGGTGTAGGTGGTAAGTTGTTAGCTGGACATGCTAACATTTGCAGCTTATGTTGGTGCATATAATCAGAATTTGTAATCCATTCCTTACACGTCAGTTTGAGTCAGTTTACACCTAAAAAAACACCTAAAAATAAATATGACTTCATGTTGTGTCAGTTAGGTTTGCACACTGAGTCTGAAACTTTCTTTCTCTTCTTTTTCTATTAAAAGTGACATTGAAATTTTCAAAGCAGGTTCAATTTTCTGCCTTTTTCACGTCCGTCAGAAGCATTTAGAGACGTTTGACCAAGAATCAGTGAAGCCAATGTGGCGGCGGGACACAGCTGTGACACGACAGAGGAACGGGGCACACAGAATCATTTCATAACTCAGATCGCTCACTTTCAACAGGTCAGATAGTGATATTCCGGTGGATGATGATGAAGAGGAGGAGGATGTAGATCGAACACAGAATGTGGAAACAGAGAGGGCTTCATGCAGTTGTGGTGCCAAATGAAAGACAGACGGATTTAAAAAGAAAAAATTGCAACTCTGTGTGCAAAGACCTTTAGACATCTCCCTACGGTGCACAACACTTCAGCATGCTGAAAAATCCAAAGCTTGACAGGCCTATTAGTAATGACCACTAAACTATTATGGGACAGTTGCTTTTTGGGCGAAGGGTTAACTAAGTTAACTAATGGCAAAAAATACAAAAACAGCAGTCATAAATCAGACTCATCTCTGTATGTATTTACATTTGTATTTCGACAGCTCTACACAGCAGTGTGACACAATGAGCATGTGTTTCTGATTCACTTTTACAAAGAGCGAGGTGCTGTGAAGTGGAACTTTTCAGTGTTGTGTATAAAACACCTTGTTTACATGAAGGTTCAATGGGTTTCTTGTGGGAGTGTGTGTGGTTCTGCATCACGTCCGCACATGTACTTCTCGTGGGAAATTGGACTTCATGCTTCTTGGAACAGTAATTAGCACTGTGGGTTTTCATCTGCAGGCTCTTTGAAGACTTCAGGAGACAGTCAGTCTCAGCATTCTTCTAATTTTGTTAGATTTTATCCGTTTTTTCTTTTATTACTCTTTGAACCTTACGATTCAAATTTATTTCTAGTGAATCTTTTATTTTCGGCATTTCTGCCTCATAGAAGAGTGTTGTCTTTTTCTTATCTACATTCATTCCTGACATGAGAGCTGATTGTTGTTTCCCTTCACACACTCGCCTGGCATTTTGGCTGGATTGAGTTTGAGCTAGCTAACACCGGCTTGTAACAGTAAATATTAAACACATCCAGCTGTCGCTGTGAAATGGCCGTCTGCTCTGTGGCTTTTTACAGGCTGCTCTGCATTATGTTAGGCTTAAGAAGTCATAACGGTGGAACAGAGTGCAGAGGAGGACTGCAGCCACTCAAACACAGCAAGATGCTGTAGATGCAAATTGGTCAACAAAGTACAAAAACGGGGGGAGAGTGGGAGCAAACAGTGGGAAAGTAGTGAACTATTCTTTCTGCTCTCATTTTCTCTCTGCAACATGTTGTGAAGAAGTGAAATAAGACTAAATGTGGATGGGATGATAAACTACTCAGCTACTCCTAATGCCCTTGGTTTATTCATTCATTCTCTCACCCACTTATGGTTTGCCTACCTGTCTGTTGAGTAGGAGTAAATGATGCAGAAGGCTTTCTATGCTCTGTCAGATGCATATGTAACCTTGATGTTCCTCATTCAAACCTTTGTCTCATGTCATCATCTCTCTGTCACTGTTTCCCATTACTCGTCACTCGTGTATGTACAACTGAGTCCATTTCATAAGAGATGTACTCTGTGAGAAGTAATCCTCCAGACCCAAAGCTCTTGATAACTCTTGATAACTTGATATCATTGTCATTAGCAAAAGCCCTGCAATCTAGGAAAATGCGGTGCTATGAAAAACATATTTTGAAAGTCAGTATTTTATTTGTTTCAATATTTACCTTAAAACATATCTAGAGAAAAGTTACTGGAACATTCTTGTCATGCTAGAGATTAGGGGTGTGCCATATCACCTCGTTCACGATAATACCGGTAAAATTTTAAATATCATTAAAAAAAAATTCATATCCTAACACTTGCGATATTTCGCCTTGTTGACATATTGACGTCATACTGTTACCCAACAACAACAAGCATGGCTAAAATTGAAATTATTACTGACTCTGCGGTGGTTCCAGCGTCTCTCCCTCTCCTCTCTTGCTGTGTGCACACTAGAGATGCGGGGATGGCGTTTGAACGCACCCGAATCCTATTGCACTCATCGATCATCCACCCGCCACCACCCGACCTAATTATCTTCTAAAATGTAGAGACCCGCATCCACACCCAACCTGCGCCCAAGTTTTTTACATTTAAATTATGTCCAGCTGTTCCTGCTCACTTGCTTTTCATATAGGCTACTTTCAAATGTGGTCACATTTATTTATTGCTATATAAATAAAGGTTATTAAATACAAATATAACTGACAAATCCACCTGCAGTCCACCCCAAATTAATTACAATGATAAAAAAGATACATATATGTGAATCTGCAGTAGTTATTGTAGCGTAACAGCCTGTCACAGGTTACGGCGTGATGATTAGAGAATGTGGTGCGTTTGAAAAACACTGGGCAAGTTGGACAAGAAAAAAAATGTAATTAATAATAATAATAATAATAATAATAATATTAATAAATTTGATTTGTAACGCACTTTATATTTAACGAAAAATCTCAAAGTGCTACAACAACAAAAAAATAAAAAAAAATAAAAAATTAAGGGTCCTTTAAAAGTCTCTTGTGAAGTGTTGTCCATGAACCCCGTCTATTTGACTAGAATTGAAATAAATTATCATCCTCTGAAACATAAATGTTCATGGTCTCCTATTATCCATTTCTAACAATGTCAGCAAACATGTCGCAACTCATGAACTCTGAATTTTCAGAACATTTCCACTGATGGGGTTGTGAATACCACAGGAGGGGGTTGTTCACTGTATGTGGACTCTTCTCATAAACACATAAAACACGACTCCAGTTAAAGGCAGCGTGAGTAACATGTTGCAGTTATTTCGTTTGGTCAGAGTTAATCATCGACATCTCTGGTAAAATGTCTTTTGTCTCCCACAGTCTGTAAACTTGTTATGTTCTTGGATTGTTATTGCCCTTATAAAGTACTCCAATCCCTCTCTGTTTATTGCGCTGGTCAATAAAATATTTCTGATTCTGATTTAGCCCAACTCTCTGCCTGATGCCTGGCTGACCTTTCCCAGGGAATCGTGTAGGTGCTGAAATATGTAACAGGTGTTAGCAGTGGCCTGTGAATGGGCTCCTGATTTGTGTGGGAGGAAATGATGACAGGGGTGGCTTGATGCTGGAGGGGCGAGAGGCAAAGGTTCCTCACACTCCCCCGGCAGCCAAGCGCCTGTCACTGGTCTTGGCAGTCGTGGAGGGACTGTGGGGCTGAGAGAGGGGAGGAAGTCAAGAAGCCATGGAGAGGGGGTAAAATAACTCAGGCCACCATTTAAAACCAAACTCCCTCTTTTTCTCTCCGTCTGCCAACTTTCCACTTTTCCCTCAATCTTGCTGTCTCCATCTCTTGCTCACACACAGTTGCTCACACACTCGACTGTGCTCACATTGCGGTTAAACTCCCACCACCTTTTCTCTCTCCTCTGCTCTCCATCCTACTTGCCGTACCCTAAATATCCCTGGCTCTATTTTTACAGTGCTCTCTCTCCTCTTTGCCCTCGCTTTGTCCTCCTGGTGCTCAATTTTTCCATTTCCCTTTTCTCGTCTTGTCACTCTTTGAGGAAGCATGCTCGTGCACAGTCCTTGGCAGGGCGCAGTTAGACTGTCACACTCGTTTGGGCAAGGTACTCTCAGGGCAGGGCTTCTTGTCAGTACACAAGTTCAGCGGGTTTCTTTGCCCGTAGGTTTGACCTCTCTGCTGTTCGTTGGAAATATGTTCCCTGTACCAAGCTCTGAAGAAACACACACGTACATATACACACACACACACACACTCACATACTGTATATGAACTGCTCTAACCTGGTGTGTCTGTCTCTTCCAGCTCTGCACGAGTTCCCAACAGACCTGTTCACACACAAAGAGCGAACAGAGGGAGCTGTGGCCCTGCATGTCCTGTGTGTAAGTTTACCTTCACAAATCTAACTCTGCATGCATGTGCATGTGTGTGTTGATACATGCGACTGTAAATAAGTGCCCATGTGACCTTTAACATTACATTTGAAAGGATGAGGCTGCTGATATTCTATATTTCACTTATAATCAATAAATCCCATGAAAATAACAAAGCCAACAATTAAAACATTCGACTAAAAATCCAAAGTCTGATACATCTTACTCCTCTGTGCCACAGAGTGTCACATATGTCCAAAGCCTACTAAAACACATCACTGAGCCGTACTGTTGCACTGGCTGACATATTTCATCATTATTTCAATTTCAATTTCATTTATAAAGCCCATTATGCCATTACTTATAATATAGCAAAATGGCAGCCATGTTCTACAAAGGACATATCATCTTTTTATTTCCAATCATGTCCAAACCTGTTTCCTGTCATCAGCGATTACAATTACATTACCCTCAATACACTGCATCGTCTTCAGCTAATTGGGCTGCTAATCTTAAAGAGAAATGAAAGAAAACAACCCGGGCCACAGAGATCTGGTAACCTCCAACACTTATAATTCCACAGCTCCAGCGTCTGTGACTGAAATGACCCCGTGTAAGTCACAACTGCAACGTAAAAGTATAAAGACTTCACAGGAAAATTGCTGGCAGGATGTGATTCAAAGCAAAACTAAGCAAATGGTACCACTGTCGATATTTCATCCTATCTGGCTGAGCAGAAGACGCCATCTGGATCTGCAGCACAATCCCTCTCCTCTCCTCTCCTCTCCTCTCCTCTCCTCTCCTCTCCTCTCCTCTCCTCTCCTCTCCTCTCCCTCTCTGGCAGTATTGCTTCAGCACACGCATGACCAGCCCCACTGGCCTCTCCAGCATGGCCCAGCAGGGGTCAATATACGAGGTCAAGGCTACGATGGAGCCCCTCTGCCGTCAGTCTTACATGACTGGCACATGGCAGGCAGAATGTTCCAGTACATGATGACCCATGTTGGGTTGATAGTCTCTGGGGGACTGACTGTAATGGAAGCTCATGCCAGCAGAGCAGCGTCTCAGAGAACTTCACTGTGCGTAAACACAGCGCTGAGAACGACCGAATGGACCACTTTGCCGGTACAATCTGACATTACAGACGATGTCACTACTTACAGTGCGCCCACCCTCTGAGTTGGCTTTTTCCTACCACCGAAGGGCAAATGGAAATAACCTTTTTGAGGATGCTAGGAGATTAAAATAACAAAAAGCCAAAAATGCAGTGTATCATCACAAACTATTTCCCCGTGATGTCTAACCTTTAAAATAATGTACTGTATGTCATTTCACGGCAGGTGTTACCGTGCTTGGCTTTGTGGAGAGAGCAGTGTTCTGCGAATTTCAGGACGGACAATCAGGGCTTATACCTGCAGAGTTTGTTGTGTGGCTCTAATGCTGTTGTACTTTTCCACCTTTCCATTTTTGGAAAATGAGAGTCAAAATTAGATGCAAACTGGGCCAGAGGAGAAAGCTCACCCACTGCGACTGCATGTATTTAAACAGAAGCGTGCAATATGTTCACTGAAATTTACTCAAACAGGTTCGGAGCATTGTACGCAGGAAGAGAGCCGCCGAACAAGCTTCATGAGAGAAGCCACAGCGACATATAACATAATATGCTGTATGTAAAGCAATATTCAAACATGGTATTAAACTAGGGACTATGTAACCCATTAATATGTTGAGCAGGAACATGTGATTACAGCTACAGTCTGTTTAAGCATTGGCCGTTTAGTCATGGTGGTGCAGTGGTTAGCATTGTCACCTCACAGCAAGAGGGTTCCTGGTTCAAACCCAGGGTGGAGGGTTTGAAACCATGCAGAGTTTGCATGTTCACCTTGTGTCAGTGTGGGTTTCCTCCAGGTACTCCGGCTTCCTCCCACAGTCCAAAGACATGCAGGTTAATTGGTGACTCTAAATTGTCCGTAGGTGTGAATGTGAGTGTGAATGGCTGTCTGTCTCTATGTGTCAGCCCTGTGATAGTCTGGCGACCTGTCCAGGGTGTACTCTCTTAGGTCTTGGTGGGACTGAAGACTTGAGGACTTGGAACGTCAAAGCTAAGACTTTAGACTTATGTGCAACTTGCAGAACAGTGGCTTTGTCCCACCGCTGCTTTGTACTGAACAGTCAGAATACAAACTATAAATAGTGCAGTATAAATGTGCTGGCAGCCCTCTCTCTACCTGCGGCTGCTCTCCTTTACTGTTAATCACACTCTTACCTGATTATTTTCTTGCTGCTTTTCAGGTTAAAGAATAAAATGTCCTATAAAGTCAAATAATTAAAAACATCTTAAAGGGACAGTTCACCTCCAAATCAAAAATACATATTTTTCCTTTTACCTGTGGTAGCATTTATCAGTCTAGATTGTTTTGATGTGAGTTGCTGAGTGTTGGAGATATATGCTGTAGAGATGTCAGCCTTCTCCCCGATATAATCAGGGTGTCTACAGGTCCTTAAAAAGTCTGTGGATTATCCTGAGTAACCGTGTCATGATTTCTGTTAAGAGACATTGCTGTTGAGGTTTTCAGATGTGATTTTTGAGCACCACAAGCTGAGCAATATCTAGTTCTATTATATTAGAGAGAAGGCAGACATCTCTATGGCCAATATCTCCAACACTCTGCAACTCACAATATAGATTTATAATAGCACTACAGGTAAGATGAAAATACGTATTTTTGATTTGGGGGTGAAGGTTTGAAAATGCTATTCAGAAATAAGTTAAATTACAGAACAGATGTCACTCTGTGGCTCATGTTGTCTGCATTATGTTGCGCTTGTAGCTCCATATGGTCTTCAGGGATGCTGATTAAAATGCTTGATCAGATCCTGTCGTCTTTTTCTTCTGGCGCAGCCACATGTGAAGCTGCTGTGAACCTATTCCACTCTCAGTCAGTCAGAGATAGTCACTGATCGTGTATGTTTCTAGTATTGGGATTCATCCTGAAGACGGAAGAGTGTAAAACGCTTTGTGTTCGAGCTGAATTTTAATATCACAGTATTTTACTTCCAGCTGCTGTTCCCTTGACAGCTGCACCGCTGAGCTGCGCCGACTCTGCACAGCTCATTAATGCCGGCATCATCACCTCTTAGAAAAGATTTGCTCTCAAAAACACAAACACAACTCCAGATTTAGGGGCTTCCATGTCTGCACGCAACATGGAACATGCACACAGATTTACATTCAGTGTGCACGTTATGTTCGCTCACAGCTACAGTTGGCTTCAGATGGATGACGGCTGATTTTATTTCCTCCATCTGTACCTCAAGTCTGGATCAAGATTTAAACAGTTATCAGGATTACATGTGACCTTTGGCTTTTTGCTTGCCCTGAATTAACAAATCAGGACCTTGTGGTAATGGCACTCCTCACACTTCTTCACAAACACACACACAATGGAGTCTTTCAGAGTGAGCTCAGTCGTAGCTCTCATGCAGGCGCTGGGTAGTTCAGCTCGCTCTCATCTGCTTTCACAAACAGGAAATAGATGAGTTCCTGGTTCAAAGTAAAACTGAACACAAAAGGAAAAAGAAATATTCACTCTCCATGTCATTCTTGCTATAAGCAGCTCTTTGAAAGGCATCGTTACTGCAGAGTGTGTAAGGATATTCATGCTCTTCCTTTGTTCACACATTCCCGTCAGTCTGTCGTCACCACCTGACATTTTCTCTCTTGATCAGCGCTATCTGTCTTTCATCTCCAATCTGTCTTTGCTTCTCTCCCTGCTCTGTGTTTTATGTATTATGTGATGCCAAGGAAAGGTTGCACGTGATACTGCAGGTGTTTATGCAGTGCATCAGGGGAAAAAAACAGTCTAACAATGTACAGACTTAAAAATATTTGATACAGTACGCTCTTTACAGTCATAATTAATACTGCCCGACTGTTCAGGAGACATTTGGAAGAAGGTAACTTTAAGTTCCCCAAGGGTCAGTGTTGGGCCCATTATTGATTGGTATGATATGTATATGATTTTTGTTTCTAAGGTTCAAAAACATTAACATTTAGTTTATTTGCAGATGCGACACAGCCTGTTTTGTTGTGGTACAAATTTGAAAAGTAAAGTGAAAATTGTAAAGAGCTAGTTGATTTAGACTAAGGGGGTGCTAGCTACTGCCGTCTGACGCTCAAAAAGTTGAAAATATTTTAACTTTTCAAAAAGAAGAGTCTAAAAAGACGCTTGAATGCCGGTCAGACACGCCGTATCATAGGAAAACAATGGTTTTACTGGTGTCGCGTTTCTAGCGTTTCATCTCGGTGTGATCGCTCCTGAACTCTACAATTGGTGGTGATCAGTTAACAAATTTACAAAACAAAGAAAAAGAAAAGAGACAGACAAACTAAAAACAGAAGGAAACAAACAACATCCTAGATGAGCTGCTTCATGAGAAATCAGACTTGAGAGTGTGGGAGGGAGTGCGCCTGAGGAGGAGCTCAAACAGGTAGGGGGGAGCGAAGTTATGGGGGGCTTTAAAGGTGGTGAGGAGGAATCTGAAGTGGAAACACTGGAGGATGGGGAGCCAGTGGAGGATATGAAGGACATGGGTGATGTGGTCATGGGTGCAAGAGTGTGTGAGAAGACGAGCAGCTGAATTGTGGATATGTTGTGGTTTCTTGAGAGTTTTGGACTATTGAGGAGACTGTTGCTGTAGTCCAGTCTGGAAGTGATGAACGCATGAATGAGAATCTCTGTAGCTAAGATTGATGGACAGAGGCTGGTGATGTCTCTGAGATGGAAGAAGGCTGTTTGGGTGATGTGTTTGGTATGTTGGTCAAAGGAGAGGGTTTGATTGAAGATGACACCAAGGTTACGGACATGGGGGGAGGAGCACGGTGGAGCCATTGGAGAGGTTATGAGCAGATTTGAGAAGAGATGGTAATCAGTATGGGGAATTAAATGCAAATGTTCATGCTGCAAAAAAATCCAAACAAAACAAACCCATTTTTATTAAATTAAAGACTTGGTAGGTAGGTAGATATTTAAATGATGCTTAGTAGGCCATACTGTTCATATAGAGACAAATTTATCTTTTCCTGAAAGCCTCCACAAGTTGTATAAAATAAGAAAAAATCAAAACGACAGAAAAAACAGCATATACACTAATTATGTTATGTATCACATGCTGTTCTTTAAAGTGGGCCCATCTTGTCATTCCAAGTCAAAGGTCATGTTATTCTGATAGTAGTTGGGGAATAAACAAGACCATATCCATAACCCCCTCTCTGTTCCTTTGTAATGCCAGTATATGTATATAAAGAATAAAAACTAACTGTTTAAAAATGTAGACAGTGGTCCCACAGTTATGTTATTCATGATTTTTTTTATGTCTGATCCGTTAATGCACTAATGGGATCAGATCTTTGAATCTTAAGCCTTCAATTACCAAATTCACTGTTACATTTTTCATGAGTATTTACATCTAAATTTAATGGAGTGGTTAGAGCAGAGGTGCTCTTTACCGCAGCATCCAGGGTGCAAACACAGATTTGTTCACTATAGAATGAAAAGCAGGAGAAGACACCGAAAACAAATCTCCTGTTAATGCCCAGTTTGAAATATAGACAGATAAATCTCAGCTGGCTGTACTTTATGACGGTTAACAGTGCAGCGTGGAGCCGCCTTAGCGTGGACTTTTCACCCGATCATATCATGTGTATAAATCACATCAAGCAACATGCTCCTACTTCACTGATCCCTTTAATATTTATCACTCTCTCTCTCTCTCCACAGACCATTTACATGTTCTGTGCCCTGGCCCTCGTCTGTGATGACTACTTCGTCCCCTCCCTGGAGAAGCTGTGTGAGGTACGAATGTGAGGTATTAAAGGAAGTATACAGGTTATTATCTTAAATATGGAAGGAAGGAAAAGCTGTTCTCAGGTATCATTTATGAAAGGATTACCACTTATAACCTGTGTGGGTGTGCATCATGAAGTTATATAAATCATTAAACATGAGATGGTGTTTTGGAACGACATCCTCTGCCTCTACTGCAGTATTTGATTGAGCTCCACAAGATATACATCTTTGTCACCAGGCAAAAAATATCATAGCCTTTGCATTTCTTTTGATTGCACAGCTTATACATGGAAGTTGAAAATTCCCTCTGACCTTTAAGCTATGGATTAAAGATAAAATCATTTTACTTTGATGGAAATTCTCTATTCTACAGCAGGGTCTGCTCAGAAATGTCACACTATATGGAAACCATTTTTAATCTATACAGATATTGCAACTTTGTACTACATACAACATATTATGTATAGTTTACTTTAACTTTTGCTATTTTATTTTTATTTTTGATAGGTTTTACTACCACTTATTTATTTATTTATTTATTTAACTGAGTATTTTTTTTATTTTTAATTTATATTTATTGAACTTTTTTGTTATTTTTCTAACATTAACAGTGTTATAAAAAAATATGTATTATTTATTTATTTGATAAGCTATTTAATTTATTTATATGTACTTTTAATTGTGTACGCAGTTGATTCTGTCTTGTTACAAATGGTACACTAGGGACGAGCTCTGTTGGAGCACATTCACTGAACGGGGATGGAGTTGAGGAGTTTATTGCATTTTGTACGATTTTAAATTAAAATAGAAAGACAATGAGCAAAACAAATAAATAAAACTTGGTATTAACAGTGCACACAGCAAAACATCCTCATGTAGCTACATATCAGGTAGTATATGTTTATGCATATGTCAGATACATTTTAGACCACATGACAGAAGTTTACAGTCAAAAGGAGAGTAGAAAATAAAATAGATTTTTTTTTCATCTTAAAGACTCACATACAGACAGGTTTTGACATTAAGTGGATAACAAACAGGTTTACAATTGCGCGTATGGAAGCTTTAGTAGATCAGTGTGACCAGCTGAGGGTCAGGAGTCGGGCGTCAGGCTATGACTGATCTCTGTTTGTCTCTTGGACTGGTCTGAAATTTCTAATCTCAGCTGGTATCTCCTGTTCATATATGAACTTTTTTTGTCTTTTCCTACATTCTTGCAGCGTCTCCATCTCAGCGAGGACGTAGCAGGTGCCACCTTCATGGCCGCTGGCAGCTCAGCTCCCGAGCTCTTCACATCCATCATAGGTATTCACCACAAACCCCCCTGCATCTCTTTAACGCCTTTATTCTAACTGAAACACATGACACAACACTGTAGATGTTAGCCAGTCCCTCCAGGACGTCACAGGCTGCTTTTTAGATTGTTGCCTGTTTTGTTTTTTTTAGTTGTTTGTTTTTTTTGCAATAAATTTGCTGGAGCAGGTGAAAACTGCCAAAATAGTTGCATTGTTTTGTTGGCCGTGCAGCACCTCATATCTCTCAAAGGTTCAGCAAGTTGTTTTTTTTTCTGAAGTCAACTACAAACCGTCGTTCTCTCCCAGAGAAGAGCTCAAACACCTCATCCTCAAGGCTGCAGATGGGTTTTTGTCTCAGAGTCTGTCACGAAAATATTAAATAACGGTCAAGTGGAGCTGATTGGACAGAGCCTGTTTGATCACGTACACCCAAAGGACACGGGAACAGTAAAGGAGCAGCTGTCAGCTTCTGAATTATACCCTCATGAACGACTAATAGATGTATCTGTACATTTCAAAGACAAATTATTCCAGTGAGAATAAAACAGCACTGTTATGAGTTTGTGATTTATACTACACTAACATTACCGCTAACCATAAAAATTTAATCTAGCTCAACTTAATTCTTTCAGCACGTGTAATAGGTGTGGCTGCAACAGCCTCTTCCATGGTGATTTGTCTTGTCTGTTGTAAGCATGTTCTAGTCGTTCTCCAGGTGTGATTTGTGTTTGAAAAGTGTTTGTTAATCAAGGTCGTTTGCATTCCACCACAATATTGCACATAGTACAAAACAGTTCCCCCCTGCTTTCACGCAGAACGCCAGGGAGTTGCCTTTCACAGCCTTTTACAGTAACTTGTGCTGGTGAATGTGAGACGACCATGTCGCACATATCTGCATCTTCACAACCAGAAACAAGGCAGTGAGTTTAGTGACGGGTTGCGGAGACCTCTATGATTGGCGAAACTCACGGTAAACTCCAATTATTGGTCAGTTTGAGATTGGACAAAACTGCAAGGTCACGCAGAATTCGCAGGGACTGAATTTGTGTTAATTGTTGCCGTTGTGGCATTGCAACATCCCTGAGGGGCTGATTAGGGAGGAAGCGTGCATGCCGTTAAATGGAGGCTTTACAGAAAGGCTTTCATCCCAAGACACGTGCAGCAGGCAAACATGGCTTTTAATACACTGAATCACATTAGAATTGCATTAAACTTCTGCACTAACTGCTGCTGAGGAGTAAAGGCCTTTATGTTTTGTCTTTGATCATGATTATGTTCAGCGTAGTGTATACGTCTAAACCAACAATATGAAGAGCACTCACTTCAAAGGAGGGATCGTTGCATGACCTCACTGTAGTTTTGATACAAAAATCTCATTTTACACACAGACTGGGTGTTAAAAAAAATGTCTTCCTGTGTTTTGACAGTTGTGTGACATTTGTCAGCACTGCAGATACCGTGCTGCAACGAGAAATGTCAAGTACAGTGTACAACACATCGTTTGTGCTCTCTATGGAGTCGTAATATTGTGTGTGTGTGTGTGTGTGTGTGTGTGTGTGTGTGTGTGTGTGTGTGCTGGCTCGTTCTCTCCCCAGGGGTGTTCATCACCAAAGGTGACGTTGGTGTGGGGACCATCGTGGGTTCAGCTGTCTTCAACATCCTCTGCATCATCGGTGTGTGTGGCTTCTTCGCCGGCCAGGTATGCTACGTCATCGCAGCATTACACTGCTGCAGCCACTGACCCAGTGGCATTTTCACAGAGTGCAGAACAGCCTAATGTCACCTTTAGATATGAAGCCACATAGACACAAAGTGGGAAAAAGGGCTCATGCGTATGTGTGTATGTTAATGTAGAAGGATGCAGGACACTGTTGGTTTATGCATGCACGAGCCCATGTGCCTGACTGCACCAAAATACAGCTTCAGAGGAAATGTGATCCATGTGTGAGCCACTGTGTAGATTTTAATTAGATATTTCATGCGGTTTTTAACCTTTAATGTCTAATATATGCCTGCACTCTCTGCCTCTGCTGTTTTAATCTCTGTGTGAGTGACAGTATAGACAGATTCGTCTTATCTTTCTCATATGAAAAATTACAAAGTCCAGGATTAAAACTTTTCACACAGCAGTCATTCAAAGTCCTGAACACACACTGGCACACACTGTAAACTTTCCATTGGCTGTTTTCTTTTGATATTCCCCTCTGAGCTCGATTTGCTTAACCAGCCACATGTACAACATCCCATCAGTGTGAACACAATGGATAGTTTGTATCTCGTCTCTGCGTCTTCGATGCTGTGTGTTGCATGAGATACGGAGATAAGAGCGCAGCCTCTCTGTGATGCTATCTGACATGCCAGGGACATGGAAATGAGCGGAGTACAAGGATAAGCTCTTTGCTCTGAAAAATATACGCGCTGGACCTCAAACCGTGATGCAATCCCAGATTGCGCATTACGTAATCATAGTGAGATAATGAGGGAGAAGGGCAGGCGGTGTGTGTGGTGGGGAGGTTTGGAGGGACGGGGTGCGGTAATAGTGCGGCGGCTGCACCTCGCTACTGTTTGTTACCTTTGGCAGGCTGTTCAAAGCAGGTTTCCTCTACGAAGCACCATTGTACAGTGAAAGAGAGAACAAGCAAACATGTTTAAACCCTATTATTCTCTAACTTCGCCCTCAGCAAACGATTCCACAGCTGGGAGTGGCACATTCAAGATGCGACTTCTGACCTCCTACTTACGTATATACAGTGTGAGCGCTGTGTGGGAGAGCGTTACAGCGTTAGTCACCGCACTGTGGGCTCCTGCATTGATTACATAAAGTCGATAAACACACTGGCACCTTTCCTACGTAGGATGCTACCTTGCAATTGGCTTTTTCAATGACTGTGATTCAGGAGGTCAACTGAAGAGCTCCTGTGTTTACCTCAGTATGATAATGATGTCAGAGGCGTTTCTGTATCGCAGGGCTGCATGAACTCCAGCAAGGATAAGTGTTACTATAAGAGTGTGTGAAATGAATCTGTGTACATATCTTTGAAACTTACCTCTGTTTTCTTTTTTTCCTGGCAGGCAGTGAAGCTCTCTCACTGGGCTCTTCTCCGAGATTCAATTTATTACATTTTTTCTATCACGGCCCTCATCGTGGTAAGAGGTCATATGCTCATATGCAGATAAACATGATCAAGTGTGTGGTGATTGCAGAAATACTTACACTGCCCTTTAGTGTAGAGCATAAAAGGCTAATTTGAAAGTGCAGTTAATGTTCACAGCTTTGGTATCAATATGCGATGTGCACTTTCTGCCTCAGCAGTGTTGCCTAGCTAGAAGAAAGTCAGTAAATCATACAGGTACTAAACATTAACCATAATCTGGATTTGCGCAGTGTGTTTGGTTGTAGAAAACATGTAGTATGTAATTAACTCTTTTAAAACAACTCTTACCTTTCTTGCATTTCACACAGCAATTTGAACATCCACAACTCCCCCCAAAGGGCTACTCCCCCCATTACGTCCTCATTACGTCTAAGATAGATGTAGGCGTTGGCAAGGTAACATTAGATACTAGGAAGAGGAGAGCAAGTGTGACGTTACAAACGCAACCTGCATCCTGCCACAGCTCCAGGTGAAATCAGTCATCTCGGGGCTAGCTCGACGTAGCAGGCCAAGCTTGCTACTCATCCTGAGCTCTCTCGGTTGTAGCGTTAGATCTCTGCAGCGGTTTCTAATGTCTGTTAGAAACTCGCATCTGTATTGCACTGAAGAATTTACTTCTTGTTGCACCGTGTTTCCACAAGCGTCCCTGTTAGTATTATTAGTATTTGTTGTCTCACAGACTCAGAGACGGGGGTGGGGGGTGGTGATGGGGAGATGCTACGCGAGGGGTTACGTCAGTCGGAGGCCTCCACGTGGGGAAGACAGACAAGACAGGAGAAAACTCAGACCAATCATTGCAGTCAACCGAAGGCTTTCTTAGAACCATATGAGAATGGTATGATTATGAGTTTTACATTTCAGTGTGCCATCAGCTTATTAATAGCATTTTAACCTAAACAAAGAAAAGTGTAAAATTTCCAGAAAGGTAAGTGTTGCTTTAAGTTTAAAAGGCCAGATTGTGTTCATGGCATGCACGCAAAAATAGATAAATCAGCAGCACAATGACACTGCTAATTTGACAGCATGTCACAGCGTGATGCTTGACTTCACATATTCAGTGTGCTGCTGCTGCTGAGGATCAGAATCCAGTTTATTGCCATGTAGCGTTTCACATACAAGGAATTTGCTTTGATGCTTTGGAGCATGACATAAATATAGTAAAAGAAAATGCAAATTAAACCTCATGAGTGGTTTCAAAATGAAGCCCAGTGAACCAAAAGGTCACGCTTTGACCTTTTTTTCTTCTGGCTGTCTGAGCTCTGGCTTGGTCATGCCCTCTAGTGGAGCAGATATTGAGATGCAGAATTAATTTCAATTACTGCCTCCATCTAATGTCCCCCTGTGTCCTCTCTGTCCTCTAGTTTATCTACGATGAGAAAGTGTGCTGGTGAGTCATGATATTTTCTTTTATACTGTCTGTCTCCCTCTGTCTGACTGCATAAAGTTTACTGACCTTGTGTTTGCGTGCAGGTGGGAGTCTCTTGTTCTGATTCTTATGTATGCAGTCTACATCCTCATCATGAAGTGAGTGTCGTCATCGGTACAAGCTAATGCCTTCACTTTACTGATGAGCTGCATTTAGTTTAAGAAGTTGTGTCCTTTCTTATGCATTTGTCATTGGCAGGTTTAACGGCAGGGCACATCGCTACTTTGACCGTCGAAAGAAGAGCTCTGTGAATCTGTCCAACGGGCTGACAGGAAGCACTGATCTGGAGGACAATGTCACGTGCGATGCCACTGCAGTGCTTCTTAAGAAAGGTAGCGTAATGTGCTCTATTTTACACAGGCTTTGCCCTCTAACAGGACTCTGTGGGCTTTAGCTGCTCCTCTCTGCGCAAAGACATTTACATAAATATGCTGTAAAGGCGGCCGGGGCACCACTCCTCATCTATTTTTGTTTAGCTCCAGGATAAGACAGTCAAGGATGACTTTATCGACAAAGTTGTGTCTATTTTGTCCTGGGATATTTGCCAGCATAGACTCTCAGCGTCTCAGTGCTAAAGTGGCACCATGCTGTCCGTGTTTTTGGGCTATGTACTCGGTGAGAGATGGCTCACGCCTGATCCTTTTGCCAGTGAAGAAGAGCTTCCCCTACTTAATGAAGCCCACTGCTGAGCTCCCACCCGCTTGCTCTCCATACAGAAACTCTTAGAGGAAAAACTGCAGACCAGTCAGTGTCACTTCTAAACTTGTCAAACTCTAGACGTTTGGAGATAAGTTGGACTTCACTTGAGTGAATTGAACACCCGTCCCTCAGCAACACCAGAGCGTTCACCTGGTGGCTGCCACTCTGCAGCTGCTCCTGCTGAGGGAGTAGACACAGTAGTTTTCCTGTTGGCCCAGTTGACGGTGGCACGATACAGTAGCTTCTCTGCATATGACGTCACACATCGGTGTGCTGTCCAGATGTAGGGCAGACGACAGGAGGCAGAAACCACCAGCACTGCACAAACCTATGATTTGTGCTGCTTATGGCTGTTCCAGTCGATCAAATTGGGAACAAACAAAGGCAACTTTAAGTCCTGAAAATAGCTGTTCACGCAGTATAGATTTATCACTTGCTGCTGTTTGTCTGAAATATTGCATAGCAAGAGTCATGTGATAATAAACAACATATTCACTTGAACGCCTGCACCTCAGCAACACCACAGCGTTCATCTGCTTATTAGCATGGTGGCTGCCACCAGCATGTTTTTGCTTACTGGACCAACGATAAGGAGACTTTACGGAGCAACGCAGCAGTCTGCCTGTCGGCCAAGCTGATAGTGGCAGGATACAGCTCGTGCAGATGGATGTATATCTACCTTTAATCCTCCTTGTGAGCAGGAGAGTTGCTTTAATGTCCCTCACAGAACATTATTCTAGTGTTAGCATTTTTAGCATCTCTGCCCTCAGATATATTGCACAAGACAACTGTGATGTAGTCTGATAACCTGGTGAAGACAACACTTATTTTACAATATTTAAACTCTAAGATGATATCTCGTCTCATGTTACGATAACAATATGTATTGCCAAGTCTTGAGATGTCTGGAGAGACAAGATGGAGCTTGACTTGCTGTTGGAGTCGTACAACAGCACGGGGCTAATTCTCTTATTGTCTTTGAATCATAAGACATCGTTAGCAATATATTTCAAAATCACTTTCACATGATTTTTGACTGATGACTGATTGTGCCTTTGGTTGGATTAAGGAGTAAACACTCAGCAGTGCAGCCAGATGAATGTGTGTGTGTGTGTGTGTGTGTGTGTGTGTGTGTGTGTGTTATCCCTCTCTCCAGCTAACTTCCACTGTAAGCCGTCTGTGCTGATGGTGGATGAGCTGCTGTCTGCGTACCCCCACCAGCTGTCTTTCTCCGAGGCCGGCATGAGGATCATGATCACCAGTCACTTCTCCCCCAGAACCCGCCTCACCATGGCCTCTCGGATGCTCATCAACGAGGTACATTTGCACGTGAACTATACGTGAACTCCCATGATGTGTTGGACTCTATGTTGAGTTGTGTATATCACATGCCGCAAGCTATTAAAAATTTGGAAAAGTTATAAAAAGACAGCGAAGCTACCCTGAAGAAAAAGTTTTGTCGACTGAAGTTACTTTGAAAAAATCCCTGCCAAAGCAGAGTCTTAGCATAAATACAAACTAAATATCCCTGTCTGGGTTCAACAGAAGACGAGTGGAGTGAATGTTAATTTTCTTTTGGATATTACAGCCAACATTTTCTCTCAGGCACCTGTCTGCTGCAGACTACAGTCTGGACGTTAATCCAAACCAAACAGCCAAATTTGGGCTTTAAATAAGAGAAGAAAAAAGAACATTAACTTCTGCTTCAGACAAATATAAGAGGCTGTTTCTGATTTCTACAAATGGGACAAATGGGAGTTAACTGGGACTCCAGATTGATTTGACAAGCTACCAGTCATGCTACACAACAGCAGTACAAACTGTCCACATGTGTTAATGGTAGTGTTCTAGTCATAGCTTAACATAGTTGACAGTAATTTTCTTTATCACTTCCAGAGACAAAGACTCATCAACACCACCGAGACTCGAGTCAATCGCATCACTAACGGCGACTCTGACTCCGCCGCCAGGGCTCAGGGGAGGCGGGGGTTAGAGAACGGGATGGGCGGGGCTGAGCAGGGTCTGAACGGGAGGTGCAGACTTCAGCGACTGGAGTCTGGCAACGAGACAGAGAATGAAAACGAAGATAACGAGAACAATGAGAACGACGAGGAGGGAGAGGGAGAAGATGACAGTCAGGGCCCTCTGGTGCCTTTCAAAGTTCCAGGTACAGCACAGATGACACTAAATGATCACTGTCAATGAACACTTCTTGTAAGCTCCATCAGTGAGGCCATCATCATATCTGTCATCGTCTTCCTCCAGCTGGGGCTTGCAACAAGCTGAAGTGGCTCACAATGTGGCCGCTGTCCCTACTTCTGTTCTTCACCGTGCCCAACTGTGGCAAGCGGCGCTGGGAGAGATGGTTCATGGTCTCCTTCTTCACCGCCACCATCTGGATCGCTGGCCTCTCCTACATCATGGTCTGGATGGTCAGTGCAGTCGGTCTCACCCACTAACACGCAGATAACACATCTTGACAGTGACAGGATGTTAAATTTGCCACCTAAAATACTGTCCTTTAAGGATTCTAGTTTTAGGAACTGTACAAGATGTTAACATAAACTGCGTCCTCCTCGGCTGAGCTGTAACATTAGCTAGTTAGCTAGGAATATATTTTCTACATAAGGAAACCTTTATGACTACATTCATTGTCATTTCCATGGACACAGTGAATAAACATGGCAGCACAGACACTGTCAAAATTAGATATTTTTCTTTAACTAATTTTTGGTTCTTATTATATAGTAATATATGAAAATAATATAATTTATTCAATATGTTAAATTATACTGTACAGGATTTTCTATTATTCTTTGTCAGTATGCTCACCAGCCAAAGTGAAAAGTAAAAGCCAACCCCAGATCCACTCTCATTTGGTGTTTTGCATCACCATATTTGTGTTTCTCACTGCTGTGTCTCATGGATGCCTGCTGTGTACGGTCTGGCACCTGGTCTTTACCTTTTAATAAAGCCCCAAATTGACCTGAGTGCTGCCTGCAAATGTCCTGAACACAGAAAATAAAAATAAAATCAGAAAATACAGGCAGAGGGCAGAGTCTCTGCAGAAAAATACACTGCCGCATATCAGTGGGTCATAAGTAATGATTGAGAGGGATTACCTCTGTATGAGTCCGTACGTTGTTTTTTAGGAAAATCTTGCATAATATACCTTTGAATGAAAATAATAGGAGTGTAGTTAGCACTGGTTAGTTTACTCCCTCTTTGGGCAGAGATGTTTGACAGCGGATTGTAGCCCAGCTTGTAAGTTGTACTCAGACGCCAAATATGGACTTAAAAAATCCTCTGTGAAGTCTGGAAATTTGAGTCTGGAAAAGTGTTCAGGAATCTGTTTGGTTTCAGGTGACTGTGATCGGCTTCACTCTGGGCATTCCAGACGTAATCATGGGGATCACCTTCCTCGCAGCAGGCACCAGTGTCCCAGACTGCATGGCCAGTGTTATAGTCGCACGGCAAGGTAAACACACACACACAAACACACGAGCAGGAAGTTAAAATCAATATCTGTGATGGAGTGAAACAAAGCCGAAATGCTGTGAAAAGAAGGAGTGGTGTTACACAGCGGAGTAACGCTTGTCATGATTGACTCGTCTCCTGACTGTATACAGACCTTGACAGTGTTGCTCTCCTTGCCTCAGGTCTGGGAGACATGGCCATCTCCAACTCCATAGGCAGTAATGTGTTTGACATCCTGGTGGGCCTGGGTCTGCCCTGGGCGCTGCAAACACTCTGCATCGACTACGGCTCCATCGTGAGTGCTTCTCAGCTCAGCCAGAGGAGATTCTGCTGGACTTAGACCAGAATAGAACAGAGCTGTGTTTATGAAGGACGGGAACAATAGTCTGTACTGCAGCTGTACACAGATACACTCACACACAGTATTTGTTGGGGCGCTGGACAGTTTATCACCAGACACTGAGAAGATATTATGTGCTAATTGGCCTGCTGATTATTTTCACACGGGAGAAAGACATTTGGAATACAGGATGTGATTGTGTATCAGGACAACCTTCTTCCTTCTTCTACACAGCCACATTTTAAGGCCATGTATGAACCCTGACAGTTTAACCCACATGAAAAAACACTGTAATCTCTGCGTTTGTCTCCTCAGATCCATCTTAACAGCAGAGGACTCATATTCTCTGTTGGACTCCTGCTAGCCTCAGTGTTTGTCACAGTAAGTACGAGAGTTTTACAGTTTTGGGTTGTCCAAGCAATTCATGGAGCTGACACACTTTCATCCACCATCTTTGTAGTTTTGAACAGAGTGTCTGCAACTCCGTAACAAAGCTTAAAATGTCTTAAAGTCCATTTAGTAAAGATTAGCCCTTAACAAATATTTAATAGTCTTAAATTTAAATTTGTGATGTCGTAACTGCCACAAACATTTTTCTTTCATTTTTATTCATCCATCTTTTAATTCCTTTTTGTTCAGGCACGATTTTAAACAGCCCTCGTCTTGTCTTTTGAAATATAATTTTTTGTTAGTTGATTAATCAAGGAAGTTTACTTTGCCTTTTTCCCCTTCACCTCACAGTGGCAGGATTATCAAACAGGTTACAGACATGCATTAAGTAGGAACTACATAGGTAAAGACAATGTCTTTTCATGATCAGACATAAACAAGCAAACAGAACGGTCACCCAACAGCAAACATTTCCTGCTAGGAACCAGACATGGCTACAGCAAAGTGTAAAGTCGACGGCAAGGACCGCCACTTTTAGTAGCAGTAAAAAGTTTAATACATTTTCACTGAAAGATGAAACAGTTGCGTTTGTCTTTTGGTGATTTTAAAAAAAAAAATATATAATCTTTATTTAAATAATAATAAAAACAGACAAGACATGAAAACAACTTTTAAATGAACTGATTAAAACACTTAAGTGTATAAAAGCTGAGGAAATAAAAGACAGTGTAAATGAACTTAGAACTCAAGTAACATCAGGAAAGGCTCTCTGATAAAAGTTTGATTTAAGAAGGGACTTAGAAGTGATCACTGATTCGGCCGACCTGATTTAGATTTTGATTTAGGCAAGAAAAGAGGCTGTTGCAGTGATCCAGGCGTGAAGAGATGAAGGCGTGTAAAATTGTCTCAGTGTCTTTAAAAGTTAAAAAGAATCGTATTTTTTTTTCAAATATTTCTAAGATGATAAAAACATGATCCATATAATATAATAACCTATAAATAATAACCCGTTTGGTGTGAGAAGCAGCTATGTGAGTGAAGTTCTTCTAAGTTTAAGTCCACATTTCTGATGTTTACAATGTTTAAAGCTATCACTGACCCTAATACTATCTTTTTAGATAAGCTTGCACTTGTTGGCAAAATGTAGATGAACCTAACTCACTCTCATATCCATATTCCTGCATAAAACCTCCCTCTTCGCGGGAACAGATATGTACGACTTATCTTTATACTTACCGGCACTGCTTAAAGAAGAAAAAGATGAATTGTCCAAAAATCAGTAGGTTAAAAATGATCTTTAAAAGATCTTAAAAAGCATTAAATGTAAGTGTGTGAATCACATTCTTTTATGTTTTTACTTTCAAAAGGCATTGCAGCTGCCCTTAAAAAGCATGTACTGTTGCATGCAGTATGCACACAGTCAGGACGTACTACTGTCTCGTAACTTAACGCCTTAGACTTTGACCCTCTTACACATGTATCTGTTGCCATGTTGGTAAAACAAAATGCCGTTCACTGAGCTTGTTAGAGACGGAGATCAAGCATATATTATGGTACTATGGGTGTTGGAACGCACAGTGACACCTGCAGACACCCTGGTGTTAAATCCAACCTTAGGCATGGATTATAATATGGGGTATAAATATCCCTACCAGCATTCTGGCTGATGAACAAGGAAACATGAGGCTCAGCGAAGCAGGGATCAGAGAGTGGTGATAATAACTTCCCCTCTGGGGGGCGGTAGACTCAAAGCCTACAGGTGGAAGACAAACAGAAAAATAAATAAATAACAAACAGGGATCCGCTCATGAATAAAAAACTCCACACAAGGAGTCAAAACCTCAGCAGGTTACGTTTAAATACACTGCTGCCATTATGACAAGTGTGTGTCGGATATACAGAGAAATAGCCCCTCAAAGCAATGGGTATTTTTTTTCTTGCACACATAAACATCACACTGTTAACATTCATATTTTAAAAAGTCATTGGACTATCTATTTATTTTATTGTTTATTTGTATGGGGACAAATACGTAGCATACATACAGTAAATGCCACAATTCAGCATTTAGGAGACTCAACAACAAGAACACAAGTAACAGTGCAAAGTACAAACAACAATAAAAATACAGACAGAACAATACAAGACACAAACTGTAATACATAATTAGCACCATAGAATAGGAAGCACCACATTAATCATGTTTGCATAACTGATTCTTCTTCAAAAGCTGCTTCAGTTTCAGTTTAAAGTGAATCAGGATCCAACTTTGGTTCTGTATGTGAAGAATGTCACATGGCTTACGGTGCTGGGTATTTCCAGCCCGACCCTACTTAGCGTCTGAGATCAGTCCCTGCACCATCTCCAGTACAAGCCAAGTTCTCCGTCTCAGCTGACTTTAGATATTTTACAGTCTGAGGAAGGAGCGAGCCAATGGAAGGAAATTGAATCTCTGTAGAAGCAGTGTGTCACGAGCTGTTAGTCCCTGTGGACAGTATGGCTGCCAGGGACAACAGGATTGTGTTTTGTGTCGCTGCAGTGAACTCTGTGTAGGAGTAAGGCTGGCATATCACAAAATGATGAGGATTTTCCTTTATCACCAGTACGGATACTGACACATTTTACTCAGACGATCGAAGTCATGTGGCGGGGCATCCCCAGTGTCACGCATTGGTCTAACCTCCATGCTAATCTCTCAGCATTTTGATTTATTGTGTGCTGTACTTTAGTTTTGTTCCTCTCTCTTCTCTCTGCAGGTTCTCGGTGTCCATTTGAACAAATGGACTCTGGACTGGCGGCTGGGCTTGGCCTGCCTCATCATGTACGCCATCTTTCTATGCTTCTCCGTCCTCATCGAGTTCAACGTCTTCATCTTCGTCAACCTTCCCATGTGTCCAGACATCCACTGACCTCCCTCCTTTCCTTCCTCTTTGTCTTCTTCTTCTTCCCCCGGTTAACGGAGGAGAAACCTCACCTGGCTTCCAGTTTCTCGGCACCTGAAACCAAGTCCTACCTTTTATTTTTTCAAATAGAAAAAAAAGTAGAGCTGTATGTAATTTATCTATGGTGCAATACACAGAAGACAGAAGACACCGCAAGTTTTTTTTGGGGGAGACCGGACAGGAGGCGCGATGAGAAAGTCCTAGCAGCAGAGATATGCTGCCAATCGTCTCATGAACTGAAAGGTTGGCTGGAGTAAACTTAACTGTATTAACACCGACGGTTAGGCTACTGTTGGTGAAGAAGCTGCTGCTACTGTAACTGACTGGCGGAAAGAGAGGAATCCTGCGCTAACAGCGATTTTTAGCTGGATTGTTTGTTACTCTTTGTACAAGTTTGGATATAAGCACACGATTAAGGTATTTTTAAGTACTTTCTCTGTATATATTTGAGGGTTATATAGGTACTAACATTAGCTGATATATGGGATTCTCTTATGCACAATTGGATCAGTCTTGCCAAGCTGAACGATCCAGCGACAGTGACGATATTGTACGTTTTACTTTAGGCATCTGGTCTGCCAGTAATACACTCAAAAACGCTTCAACATGTCTCCTATGCTCGGTACCAGCCGACACAGCATGCTGTACTAGCCACAACTCTAGCTTTGCACTGATAGAGAGAATCTAGATATTTAACACTATTCACACATGTAGAGTCTATTCTTGTTTGTTTGTCTCTCTACAGGCATTTCTGAGTAGATCCGGGCTTTATTTTCCCCACGTAGGAAAGGGATCTGCCTGCAAGGGACATCCAGCACTGTCACTTTATTGATTAGAGATATTAGCCTATCATTGCAAAGCGTCTACAGGTACTCTAAACATAATGTAACTACTGACTTTAAAGTTCCCTCTAGACGGTAGACCTCTTGTACATATTAAATTAGTCTCTGAGTTGAGTATAACATTGTTTCTTCTTAAAGCCAAAAGTATTTTTAGAATAGGAGTAAGAGTCTTAGATTTGGATTTAAGATCCAGCTCGAGTGCACAGTGTGTGTGTGCGCGTGTGTGCGTGCGTGTGTGAGTGTGTGTGACAGTCTCGAGGGGAACCAAGGACATCACTGTTACTGGGAAGACATAATCATGATTTATTTATGAATTAATTTATTCAAAGATCATGTCTAACCACCAGTTTCAGCCCTTTGGATCATGTACAGTGTATTAAATGGAACGCCCTCCGCTCTCTGACGACGGAGCTGTACAATGTACTGTACCTAATATATAATCTAAGTACTGGAAACTGACTTGATGTTGTTTATATTTAAGAATAGAACTTTATAATTTATAAGTTTTGTATAGTTTGGAAAGATAATGCAACATTTGTATATTGGTACGAACACAGAGGTTTTTGCCGATGATGCACGGCAGGGTTGAGACGGAAATGTTCTGATTTGGCGAGACGGACTGAAAATGCATTCTTTGGCCCTGTTTACACCTGGTATTAAAATGTGTCTCGGGTGATCTGATCGCAGGTGGGCAACCTTAAGTCTGTCTGAATGCAACTCCACATGCGCCTCGAATGGCCAATTGTGATCATTCCTTTCACAAAGACCAAATGTGTCCTCGTATGGGGAGACACCTCAGGTGAATAGATGGCACCGTGAAACTTCCCCAGTTAAGTCCTTACAGTAAGACACTTATGTTTTGTATCACAAGTTTTCTGACATTTTAGGTTTGAATATGCAAATGAAGCATTATATAATTAATATGTGCTGATTTGCATATGTTTCTGAATACATGAACATTAGATAAAGCCAGGTTCATAACATATCATATTAGAGTCAAAGGATTTTACAGAGGGAATTTGGATATATCTTCCTATCACTCCATCAACCAGAAAATATCATCAACAGCCATACAAATTATATATATATATATATATATATATGTGTATATATATAGCCATGTTTGTAGGAATAAAATGTTCCATAAATCTGGGTATGAATGATATATATATATAAAAATCCCTTCAGAATATAGATAGGAATAAAACTGAAAAGTCTGGTGAACGTAGGTGGGACTGAAGATTTTTGGCTCAGTGTGAGAGAGAAAAAAACGACCTTTAAAAATATGTATTGCAAAATTCCATATATTTTTCCCTGGTATTTTTATTTAGCCAAAGATGACATTACAGACAGTATATCATGTTGCAGTATCAGCGCTCATTTCATTTTACATAAAAGAGTCTTGAAATAATTACTTTACAGATGCAGGAAAACATGAACATGTAAACTGACACTGACAAAACATCAGTGTATTAAATGTGCATAATGTAAGTAAAGGGGAAAAATTAATTGAATTAACGAACTAAGTTAAACTAAGTCTAGATACAGGATGTCATCAACCCTTCTATTACCTTATCCACTACCGCTGTCTCACTCATTAACTCATACTGTACTCAGAGTGGGATGTTGTAGAGGAGTGGGAAATTCCATATATATTTCTGGACAAAAAATAAGATGCAAGGGTAAAATTTTTAACTAATAATTACCACCATTAAACTTTTCCAGTTAATTACTTTAATTAAGACAATTATTTTTGTGCTAGAAGTTTTCTGAAATTTTATATTTAAATAAACAAGACATCTAATTAAATATCTGAACTAAAATGAACACGTAAATGTGTATTTAGTAGTGTATTTCTTCCCACTTGTGTAAAAAGGACATGTTACAGAAGCAAAATAGCCTAAAATCTAAAAGCTGACCAGTGCATGAGAAAGTGCTCTTTCACCTGGGGTGTCTCGCCGTGAATTGCCCAGTTGAGATGTGGATCGTCCAGTTTCCATTGTACCAGTTTCTTCCTCTTTTTCTTCTTATTTTATTTTTGTGGCTTCTTCCAAGGAGGTTAAAGAGAGAAGTCACAGTGTCATATCACATCATACCAATGGGGTGCAACACATGTGCAGGGAAATCTAGATGACACTTGCCAAAAGGCTCAATAGCTGCCGCAGTATCATAGAACAAGATGGGTGACTGATTCGTTTCAATGAGGCTGCTGCAGTCGGCCTTGAGTATGAAAAAAAAATATATAGGTGAGAACTACGAATCTGTAATTATTGAAAACTCCATGATAAAAGACCATAAACAAATGCGTTACATATGCAAACATTGAATTGTATATTGGCTGCCATCCAATTGCCAAGTGCACCCAAGGAGCACCTGTGCAGACACTGTCCTTTTATTACAAGTGCCATCTGCTGTAACCCTCCAACATCGCACATTGCACACGTGTCGTACCCCAACACTCCCATGGGGTCAAAGAGCGTGTCCCAACTTTCTCTGATTAGCCTTGATTTCCTCTTGATGTTTCACACTTTGAAGCGACACCATTTTCCCACGAATGAATTCCTTCTTCCACCAACTCGCAGGACGCCAGCTGAGTAGGCGGTCGTTCAGTGCGGCCCAGAGCACATTAGCATACACCCTGCTGAATGAATGTGGCCATATGTGGCCCAGACCACCTCTGAATATGGTCTTTGAGATTGGATCTCAAGAAACATTGAGGGCGCACTGGGTGTATTTACACCTGTACTTAGAGCTGTCCACCTGTGATGTGATCGCCTTAGATTAGTGTTAATACCAGGTGTAAATAAAGTCTTTGTCCCTGGTCCTAACACGGGTAGAAGAAGTTGCTAACCCCCTCGTGTGTTGAGCTGGTGATGTCTCATGGATGTGATAGATTCACTTTCAGATAAAGAGGAAGTGCGTACTGATGGCACACAACCCTTTGAACTTTCACAACATATTGTTTCTTAAACACAGTGCTTTAACTCTTGTGCCATCCCTTGTATTTGAGGCTTCAAAACCAACGCTCGTGGCCATCCTCCTGCTTGTCTTTGAGCCAACAAATCTCCATTTATGTCAACAGTATTGCCACTCTGTTTCAGCATGTGTTCAAACAAAATGTGGAAGATGTGTATTTTATTTTTACCTTGAAGGATTCTCACTGAGGACCCTCATGTTAATAGAGTTGCTGATTAATTAAAAAGCTGTCCTCTGTAGGTGTTCCTCCTGCAGCCACAAGAGAGCGCTGTAGAGCTGTGTTACATCTTCACAGATGGCTGTTACCTTTACACTCAGTAGGAAGTGGTCTGGGTATATTTTCAGGTAGGCTACATAGAGATAAATACTGGTCGGTTTGCATGCCTCTCTCATAATTCAGATTATTTTGTGTGTAATTTTAATGCATTTCCAAGATCAAAAGGCACTGTCTTGATTATGCTGTACATATCAGAGGGATATGCTATTAGAAACACAGATGTTGGAATAACTTCTGATGAGCAGTTATATTTGAGGTATATACTGTATTTAGAATGTAGGCCTACAACAGTTAGTTTTCAGCTAATTAATGTCGTTTTATGCTCATGTCTTTCCAATTGTTTGTAAATCCTCATTTTTGTTGATGAGGACCTCTGGGCAGAGCTCAGAGCCGGAGAGAGAGACGAAGATGTTGGCCTTGTTCCCAGTGGTCTTCTTGCAATAAACTGATTTACATTCACAAATCACTTTCCCATGTCTTTATGAGCTGTTCGCTGAACTGATGGCTTCATCACTGACTTCCTTTTTTTTGACAGCAAGTTATCATCACAATAAAAAGGTTTCCACAAAGTAAAGTTAGATTTAAGACTTTCTATTGCCACTTGGAATGAAATGTAAGACCACGATAACTAAATTTGAAGAAAAGAAAAAAAAAAGAACACACATCAGTTTCTCGGGTTAGAGACAATTTTTCCCAGATGTTTATTGCAACGTAAAATGTGACATTTTTTATCTTGTGGCAGAGACGAGGGTTTAACATAAATACTGATGTTTGCTGGAGAGTTCTCTTTAGGCAGTTTTGTGTTTCTCACTCTGCATGTGAAACTCCACTGCCTTGGTTCCCATCGTGCCAAGTTTGAGAAACTTCTGGCATAAAATACACAGAGCGTCATCTGTAATACTAAAATCCTACTTTCCATGTCTGGCAACATTGATTTAAGACATTTTAACACCAGTTAAGACTTTATTTTTAGATGATTGATTCAATGCCATTGAAGACTTTTTAAGGATCTGCGAGAGCCCCGAATAAAGTGGCACATACAGTGTACTCAGCATATTTTTCATTACATTTTAGGAGATACTGACAAAATCTTGTTATCTACACACTAGACCCAAACTTTTGTTTGGTATACATTTTTAATTTTTTCTAGCTTATCTAGTTGTTATTGTTATTATCATTATTACATTTGGAATCATTGTTTATTCTAACAACACTGTAAAAAGGACTCAGTACACAGTTGAGAGTATTCAAAACTCAGCAGTAACAGAAAGCCAGGGGGATGTCATATGACACAAAGATATTATAAGACCTACTGATGTCAAGTGTCCCAACAGCTTTTTTCATATAATGTTCAACATTCTGCAGGAAAACACCAACATGAAATTTATTATTACTAAACTTACATTTGTGGATTTTTTTTTTTTTTTTTTGCCAGAATCATGATGATGTTAATTATAAAAAAGATCTGTCTTCATTTTTTGGGGACTTGAGGAAACCAAACACCACATTTTCCCATACTAATGTAAAGTCTTCAGAGATATGGTCCAAGATAAACCTGCAAAAGTCCTTCCAGAATTCCTCGATGTGAGAACAGTGCCAGAAAAGGTGTATAACAGTTTCTGACTGGTCATTACAGAAAGAGCAGTTTGTGTCAATGTCATTTTTTGTATTTCTGCATATATTCAATATGTATCATTTACAAACTCAGTCCAATATGCCATGACATATGGAATGGAGACAAGATCTTGTTGAAATAGGGCATGTATAGCTCTATTATTATTATTTTGGGGTGCATGGCGAGAAACAAATTTTTCCTACTGGGGAGTCGACTGCATTGAAGAAAGGTACAGATATGGGTGTAAGTCTAATAACATTTCTAAGAAGCATTACAGTGCCTGTTGCCCCCAAATTCTTTAGGGGTTACTGAAAAAATATGCATAGATAAGAATTCCCTGTACATGGACAATAGGCCAAACCTCCCCATCAGATAATAGACTTGTATCGATTATCAAAATCTACATTGTCCATCTTTATAAGCAGTCTGGTTGCAGTTTGCAAACTCACCACTGGATGTCACTAAAGCCTCCACACTGAACCTTTAATAATTATTAAAGATTTAACTATAATAATATCTAGATATTTAATCTTGAACTGCATTTGTGTCACATTTCTATATTTGGCCAAATTTCCAATAATACTTGCTCATGTTTTTGATGTGGCAACACCGTGAGGCGTGTGTAAGCATCTTAATATCATGTTTTTTATCAACAGTGAAAACTATATAAAGTGACTTTGGATGAGATCTATTTCATAAAATAATGTCAACATTTCATGACAAATTAGAAAGTGTGGGTAAAAGTCAGCATTTGTTCCTCAGCCAATCAGGAGGAGGCGTCATATTACCGCAGCTCTCCTCCTCCGGGTCTGTCAGTCTCACCTCGGTGCTGTGATCCAAACCCGGTGTCTCTGCCTCTGCCCGACATTTAAACCATGTAACCCACCGAGTGCGGGGACAGTGAGGCTTCTCGGTGTCCAAACAACTGCAACAAAGCTCCGCAGTGGAGCATGACCGGACTGATACACTGATTCAGTGCTGAAGGAGACTTTAAGGTGAGTGTGTTTGTGCAGCGGTGACTGATTCACTCTGGACATCATGTCTGGGTCTGACAGGAAGTGTTTATTCACACAGACTGCAAGTTTGGTGGAAGTTTTCTGAGCGTGTTTGTTGTGTGTGTGTGTGTGTGTGTGTGTGTGTGTGTGTGTGTGTTGTGCAGAGTTGCATCCTGCTTAGAAAAGTTCCTGCTCACTCTGTTATTGTAAAAGTGGACTGAAACTGATTTGAAAATCCACAGTGACTCTGCAGGGACTGTTCACAGCACAACAAAAGTTACATCGGGCCTGTTGCAAATGATATATTCCACTAAACATAGACCATGCTTTGATAGTCAGATACATGAGAGGGGAATGCACTGCTCCATATGTGTAAAAAAAAAAAAAAAAAAAAAAAAATCTGGTATGAGGAAAAAGTTCATAAAACCAGTTTTGCTTTCAATAGCTCAGTGGTGGAGCTGCAGTCTCCTGCAGGCTACCCTTCTTATCTGTGGCATGTGTTTATTTAGTGGTGTTTGCATGGAAATGGCAGCTCCATTACTCCTGCACAAACACTGCTGAACTTGCAGATGACTGGATCTTGTTACATTGGCAGCTCAGGAAGGTCAAGTAAAACTGTGCTACTTCTTTTGCACAAATCCCTGAAGCATCTCCAGATAATATAAAAAGTGCCTACATGTAACCTACATGGCTGCAAACAGTTTTACAGAGACTGTGATGGATTTTATCTTGGAAATATGACTCCTCCCTTATACTGCAGTTTGGCATAACTTTAAGGCCTGTGCAGAGGTAAGTAGGATGGGTTGGGGGGGCTAAAACTTACATTTCACTCTTAAATCGGACAAGACCCTCCCTCAGATTATTAATGTTTTCTTTAGACCCTCCCTTAGAAATAAATTGTATCAGCCTCCACCCAGTACCTTAAAGGTTGCTGCTTTTCCATACACACGTGTTGGCTTGGCTTGACTTGGTTTGATTCAGCGCGTCAGGAGAAGCACTTTGATTGTGAATTTGATGTACAGCACTGTTTGTGTCCTGATTGTAAGTGCAGTTTCCATATCAAGATGTAGGTCATTCACCTACCTAGGCTGCACTAGCTCGGGCTATTAACTCTTTTCGACAGTCATGGCTGGCTCGGCTTGGCTTGGTTTGATTTGGGCCATCAGCCTGCTGCGGCAGGGGTTCGCGTCTCCATTAAAACATGGCTACCCACTTGAAGGTGTGTCTTTAACTGATGACGGCTTGTCTTCGTCGATGACTCTTAAAAGCAGCAGGCAGATCCACGGCTAAGGTCCCCTGTTATTTGCTGCGGTTGTTTTGGCATCACACAGCGCCAGTTCACCTGACGTAGCTTACACAGTGTACGCTACAGCAGAATATGACCATGGTGAAGACCTGTGAGTTGCAACGTGTTGGTGTTTTTAATCTATGTTGCCATGTAAAATAAAGGCATTTTAATTTTTGCACAAACCTACAGTGTACCTTGGATTGTTTTTGAGTGAAACTTGCAGACAAGGATGGAATAAACACAGTGCAGATGTAACCAAAGAGCACCTGTATGTGAGTTCAAAGACCCAGCAGTGCTTCTGTATCTTTGTCTTCATCTTCCATGGTGTAGACTGGTCTGCAGTCAGTTGCATCCCATGGAAGCTGCTGCTGCTGCGGGTTGACCATGAGTAAGGGTGTGTCAAAGGACAAAATAAGTGTGTGCAATTAGCACAATTAAAAAGAAATTACGTTTTATATTTGGGCCGTAATGGCATCGTGATTAACACATTAAGGCTGACAGCCCTAATAAACAGTTTTTACTGTCACTGAATGATTGAATGACTTGGGCACAGACAGTTGCACAGTGGCCGCTGATGGATTTAAAATATTTTGGGTTGATCCCTGGATATTTAAATCTGTGCAGATAATAGATGAATAAAATACCATCCCCAGCTCTCCCAAAAAGTCTTTTTTACACGTTATTCCACGAGTAGCGCCCAGAGTAATCAGGTGGATGAAACTATGTAGTGGCAACATGTTGCAGCATCTCCGCCCTTTCGCTGCTCTCAGAGAGGGGATCTGTTTTTCCTTCTGAAATATGTGAGACCCGTCTGAACCTGACCAACACAACTCTTCTGCGGCTCAGTTCTCGTGCTGCCCTCTCTGTTTTTCTCCAAATGAGCAGTGAGCTGATGTTTATCGATGTAATAAAGGGGCCAATTTCCTCATTTAAGCTGCTTTGGAATTTGTCAGAGATTAGCTTCGATGCAAAACCAAGGGCTTTTGGCACAAGCCCTCTAGTTACATGCTGCTCAGCAGAAAGGTATTTTCATGAAAATAACTTGTCAGTATCAGGTTCTGGAACGAAGAGTGTTTTCGTCCACACTGACCTTAAAAAGACAGTCGCTGTAGCCATCTGCTGTCTTTCAGGTGCTTTTGTTTTCGTTGTCTTTTCGTTGTTTTAGATATTTCTGTTTCATATTTTGATCTCCTTAAACCTCTTTGTTCTGTAAGTTCAAGGCACGGCCGAGAACTTCGCAGCTTTCTAAAACAGTGACATCATGTTGGCTGGACAAGGAAGCAGCCACTCCAGTTGCCGGTGTGAGAATAAACTGTCCCTGTGGGGGATGTTAACACTGACTGCTTTCACAGGAGCAACACTGATGTCTGCTGTAATCCTCCTGCAGCAGGGCATGAAATCAAACACTCTGTTTAGCTGCAGAAACCTCAGACAGAGCTCTGTTTTTTCTGCTAATGCTGACTGAGATGAATATCTGCTGTATGCATGAATTCAGACTATGTTGATGAGCTATTTATCTGTTTAAAAACTTTGTCGAAATTAATATTATACTTGGAAAATATAGCTTCTATCATCCTTGCAACATATCAGAATTTAAGGTGGGGGTTAGCTGCAGGCAGGGTCAGAGGGCCCATCGGTGTCAGTGCACCACAAATACCATGTATGTGAAATATAAACCGAAATAATAAAGTTATTTAAACTAGACTTTTAGGATGTTATCTCACTGTTATCTCAGGCTGTCTTTGATCGCAAGATCGTGATAATGGCCATCCTTCAACCTCTCATTGTGTGATGTAGGACCATTGTTTCAGAGCCATGACCAAAGATTCCACCACATTTCTTTCATGATGATCATCTTTTGTCTGGGACAGGTACTACATGTACTGTAGCCATCCATCATTCCCTCCACCTCTCAGTGACAGTGTCAGCTCATATACAATGTACTACATACGTTAGAAATTACTCTTGCGGGGCTGCTGGAAGGGTCTGCATGTTCGTTGTAGTGGATTACCTCCTCCAGGTTGGGAGTGACTGTCTCAGACGAGGGAGTTCAAGTATCAAGTAGTAGGGTAGAGGGGAGCCTGAGATGGATCGGCGGTTTGGTGTGACTTGTGCAGTGATGCGGGCGCTGTGCTGGACCACTGTGGTGAAGAAGGAGCTGAGCCAGAAGGCAAAGCTTTCAGTTTACTGGTCCATCTACGTCCCAACCCTCACCCATGCTCATGAGCTCTGGGTAGTGACCGAAAGAATGAGGTCACGGATACAAGCTGCCGAACTGAGTTTCCTCTGCAGGGTGGCTGGGCTCAGCCTTAGAGATAGGGTGAGGAGCACGCACATCCGGAGGGACCTCGGAGTAGAGCCGCCACCTATTTGCGTCAAAAGGGGTCCTCCTGTTATAGGTGTTTCGTGCACTTAGGAGGCTGCGGGGCAGACCCAGAACACACTGGAGGGATTACATGTCTCATCTGGCCTGGGAACACCTCGGGGTCCCCCAGGAGGAACTTGAAAGTGTTGCTGGGGAGAGGGACGTCTGGGGTGCTTTAACTGGCCTGCTGCCCCTGGATAAGCTGATGAAAATGGATGGTTGGATGGACAGCTGCCTGTATAGGAGTTGCAACGTGGGAACTAGGTCAAAACTCATCTTGTGCAGCATCCAGGATATTTTTTTTGGATCTCCCCATATGTGTTTTTTTTTTTTTTTTTTTTTTAGAAAAGTGGAGGTTTTGCTCTGTAACTTGAATGTAGTAATTATAATGTATATGATTCAGAAACTGGGGCAGGGAGGCACATTGAAGACCCTATCATTTTAGTTTATTGTTTCCTTAGTGGTGCATATTTGCAGGGTACTTGGAGAAATTTATGATAAATCAGAATACCACAGTCTAATGGCCACACAGTGAGCATGAGGCCTTTGTGGCCCCTGAGGGTCTGGGGCTGCAGGGCACTGTTGATGGTTGGTAATCCAGTCTTAGCTACACCCAGGCTTGACCTGAGGTAATTTAAATCCACTTTCCGGTGTGTGTTTACCCTTTGCTTGTCTTTTATATCCCCTCCATGACTCAACGAAAACAGGCACTGGTGTAATCATGGTAATTAGACTACTTTCTGTTTATTTGGAAGCTATCAGCACATCGTCTTTCCTCTCTCTCTTCCTTTTAAATATCAAGAGACAGAAGTTATGCAGAGACATTTCCCACCTCCCTCCCGGGCTGGCTGGATGCTTGGCTTGTTCCTGGTACTAATTTAAAGGGGAGTAGCCCGGGGAAAACAGCCCAAGCTTTTCTCGGCTGACCTTTAGTGTGGAAAGTTGCGGCAGGGCGGTGCTGGTGCCTGTTTCTCACCATGATTTAGTCCAGTGGCGTTCCTATTATATGTGAGAGTTTGATTTGTTTGACGGGATTTGCAGCGCTCACATGTTGCTATTGCAAGACTCCTAAAGCTGTGATTAGAGGTTAGGCTGTTGGTCAGGCTGGTGTTTGACTGACAGAAGGTCCGTAAACATATCATGGAAAAAAAAATGAAAGTAATCCTGACCTTCTATCCTTGAGTCGAAAAAGCTGTGAGTGATCAGATTCCTTCTCTAACCAACACAACATGGGCCAGTCGGTTCAGCTGAACTTACAGAGAACCACTGACCCAAATTCTGCTCTGCGGCTGAATGCACACACACACACACACACACACACACACACACACACACACACACACACACACACACACACAGTTTTGAAGGAATTGCCTTGGCATTTTAAGTAAGTAAAGTCAGTGTATTAAAGTCAAATACACTCTTTCCAACCCTCTCTTTCCTATGGACAAGTACACACACACAGACACACACACACACACACACACACACACACACACCATCATCTGGTTTGCCTCAGGGCAATAACATGACCCACGTGTGGGAGTTCTTTCTGCAGTGGGTTTATGCAGCTGCCTGCAGATCCCTCCTCGTGCTCTGCTGCTCTGACAGCAGCATGGAGCCCTGTTAGCCAAACACTCTTCACTACATCTCACAACTGAGACATGAAGCAGCACTTCATGTTATTCTGACAGTCTAAAGAAATACCAATAAAGTTTGTTAAATACGCTTTCACAAGGTTGGACAGAGAGAATTAACAAACAGCAGTCAGTTTAAAGGTGGATGTCTTTGCACAGGTACATCGACTAATTTTTCAGGACGATGCATGATAGAAGCTCACAGTATATTTACACTACAAGCACCCGTAATGGGGCTGACTATCAAGTCATATTAAATGTCCATATTAAAACAGTGATCCAGCCCATAATTATCAGCAAAAGAAAAGCACAGTTGCATGATTTCTTTCATGGTTCTCCGGAGAACACAAAGCCTGACGTCAGCCTGTTAGCCACAGAGCTGCAGGAATGAGCCCTGAAACTCAAAAATGAGTAAGCATTTTTGAACTCCCAGTTCTCTCGTCTTGAAGTCAGTGGGGTTTTTTTGAATGGGTTCTTGGTTAGGTGCCTGAAATAAGATCTGTGGTTAACACAAGCTTAAGATATTTTCTTTTGTTTTTCTTCTGTTTTGCTCTACAGTGTAAAATGTGTCAGTAAATACCCCACTTTTGAATTTTGAAGCTTTTACCAGTGGCTATTTTCAGGCAAGAAACCCCACTTGGTTATGGTTGGGAAAAGATCATGATTCGGCCTAAAATACCCATGTTCAGTAGCTGGAAAAGCGATGACGAGTCAATAAAAAACACTGCAGCAGTTTTTCCAGCAGCACAAAGCTGCTAAGACTTCAAAACGTCATCATACTAGACACTTTACAACCTCGTTGTGGTGGCGATGTTAAAGTCATGCGTTAGCTTTTTACCTCTGGTGATTGCATTAAGGCTTCAGAATTCATAAAAGTTGTGTTCATTTCTGGAGATTATCTTGTTGAACAAAACCTGTAAGTATCATAAACTTTTGTTTGTTTGCTACTATTTTCTGCAGTAATCCAAAATTTCAATGAAAAAATTCCATAGACTTTTTGTTGAGGGAATTAGGGTGACAGTAACTACTGGGTTGGCCTACATAAACATCATCCCCACATTAGTCTATTAGTGCAATTTTAACAAATTAAAAACCAAGAACATTTGAAAACAAAAAAACACAAAACCCCAGGAAAATAGAAGCAATGTTAAACTGGAACAGAATAAAACAGGTTAAAAAAAGTAAAATAACATAAAAGAAATGGACAGAAAACTCAAGTTAGATCATGTAATAAACTCAACTTACTGATAAAAGTGTTTTTAAGGAGACATGTAAAAGTTGATACTGATCCAGGCAGCCTTATCTCCTGTGGTATGTTGTTTGAGAGCTTTGGTGTAAAGTAAATAAGCTGTGGTGTGGTATTCGGAGCATATTAGTTGTCTACACACAGTTCTCAACATGGAGGTGGCTGAGCTGGTGGCTAACAGCTACACCACAACAAACCACAGAGCAGCTCAGATTACAACACACAAAGGTAGCGTGACGTCATTCTCTGCTCTGAACATCGTCACTCCACTGTATCTTTACATAGCAAATAGTGGTTTTCTACCATGTTAATGCTGTGAATGTCCCAATAGTGGCCATTAGGTGGTTCAGCTGCTCTTGTTGTTGCTATAAAGTATTTCTTTGGTCATTTATGAGTTCGTGCCACAGTTTCCCATGAAAACAGAGAATTCGTCTCTGCAGCATGTGCTCACCATTTGCTCACCATTTCAGAACTGCAAGCACAGCATTACATAAATCTGCCTGTGATGCCAGCGGTGTAATGTGCTGCCAGCTGAGGATTGATTGCAAACTGTTTCAAAGTCTTGACTTGCCATCAGCGGTCAAGTAATGGTAATTAATGTGACTTTCATAATGAAAAGAAGGGGCACTTGTCTATGAGTGTGATTGATTGTGTGTAGATTACATGCTGATGCAAAGTGCTACTAAACTAATATAATGTTTCTTGCATCTGCCCGTAAATCATTCAGCATTATAAGAAATGTGCTTATTGCTGAGTGTGTGATGAGACTGATATTAAATCTTCTCATCTAACTCTCTGTAAGAAAGCCAAAAAGTGCATTTTCCAAAATGCTGACCTTCTGCTTTAATTCTCTGCCAATATACACCCGTGATGGAAATGTTGTTATTGTTGACATCAACGATACTGAGGACGAGCCGCTAACACCACACATGTCTGAAGCTATTCATTAGCACCGATATAGGACAGCACAGCCTCACAGCTAGGATGACACCCACTGGGAGAAAATTAGGGTCCCACCATGAGTGGGTTTTAATACTAAAATACCACAAAGCTTAATTAAGTCCTGCTGTCTGTCTGGTTTTATTACTATTATGTAAAACACAATGAAGTCTGTGTATGTATGTGTGTCGGGGGGGTGGGGGGGTGGTCACACTGGGTCTGTTGTTGACCTGGAGAATTTTTTAACTCGTGTTTACATGTCTGGATCTTTAACTGCGTCTGTAGTGGGTCCAGGAGGGAGGAGTGCATGCTCAGATGTATCTTTGTTTACTTGCAGCTGAGGTTCTCACACACACTGAGACACACACAGAGATCCACGTACATTTACCGAGGACAAACTTGTTACATTTGCTGAGCGTTTAATGTGATGCAGTGTTTTTGCCGGGGGTTAAGGAGGTTTTCAGGACATTCCCACAGTTGGTTTTGCCAAGTGGATTTGCTAATAGGAGTTACCATGGTGAGAGGTCATCTTTACAATACCCAGCATGCTCTCTTGTTTGTCTGAGGCTCTGGTGTTTGTGCACGTTGACGCATTATTTACCTCGCTGTCAGAGTTTTCATTGGCACGGTCACTGGTATCAGATCTTTTACAGAATCAACAGCAGAAGGACACAGAATCATCACTTGCTGACTTCTAGGAAATGTCCTCAGTGGGAAAGTTTTTGTAAAGTTCAAGTTTTAATTTCTCCTTCGTTCTCTCGGGCCCTTAGTGTCGTTGGTTCTCTCTCTTTCGCGTGTTTGTGGAAATGAAACCATCGCGCCAGAGTATGAGACAGTCAGGAAGTAGTGTAGTCTCTCTATAGGTCACCAGATACGTCGCAAAGTCAGCATATATTTGACTTCAGTGACTTTAATGCTGCTTTTTAGGGCTGTAACAAACAAGTATTTTGATCATTGATTCATCTGTGATCCGTCATAATTGTTTTAATTGACGGAGTAATTACTCGGTCTATTAAATGTCAGAAAATGGTGAAAAAAATGTCCATCAGATCACAGAGCAGGTCTGCACACTGTAGGCTCCAAACAAATAGTTCATTTCTCTTTTTTTTTTAAAGGTAATGTTTCAATCTACAAGATATTTTATTATTATTATTAATGATCATTATGAGTGGATTTTTTGGCAGGGTAGTTCATTAGCATCTTCTTCGTCCTCTTTTTATTTTTCAAAGGACATGGAGTCCACGCCTGTCATATGAAATGAGCTATATAAATAAATGTAATTTGTTTCTGTAGAAATTATACAGTAATGTCACCCAGATACTGTTGCCCATTGTTTAGGGAGTCAAAAATGGAAGGCCATGTGTCAGGATTTATTGCTGAAGTTTAAATTTCACAATATGGAGCTTTTATTTCATGACAATGGCACCACTGCAAATATAGCAGACATGACCCAATTATATTCTTTATGGTGCTTGTTAAACACTCACCACGGTGGGCAGTTTGGAGTTTTACTGATGTTTCCATTTTGCTAAAAAATCCCCTGCGCTTAGAAATAGTTTCACATTTGATTGTCTGAAATGGTGCTATCCTGACCCAGCCCTCTTTGTCAGTGTGCTTTTCTTTCCTCCCCCTCAGCCTGATGGTGGGGGGTGATGGTTTCCTTCCTGTTTGAGATGAAAGTGCATGTGGGGACTGATGGACGAATGGAGCATCCCCTTGGTTTGCGAGGACTGTGAACCTCTGCCAGGAGGGGAAGGGCGGCCCTAACAGTGGCTAGAGAGAAGGGGGAAGAGACAACTGGACACAGATAGAAGAATAGACAGGGAGTTAAACCGAAACCCTAAAACCTTCTGTTACGGTGGGAAAAAAGGGCAGCTGTGCTGGAACTGACGACAAGATGGAAAATTAATTATGTATATATGAGGACATGGAAACAAAATATAGGAAAATAGGAGGGTAAAAATGTGAGAGAGGGAGGAAACAGGACAGACAGGTAATGAGAGGACAGAAGTACAGGCCAAAAATAAGCAGAGGATTGGAATGAGATAAAAAAGGATTTAGGCAATTATCTGTGATGAAGGAGTGAGGGCGAGGGGAACAAACACAGAGGAGGCAGGAAAATGAAAGAAGAGGTGGATGTGTAGAAAGCTAGACGAGAGAGTGGGGGGAGAGGAGAAAGAGCGTCACAGTGAAAGCATTCAAGCAGACCAGACCAGCACCTCCATAACACCGACTGTGGCCAAAGCAGGAATTTCCTCTGGTTGCACCACAGCTGAAGTGTCTGGACTGAAGCTTATTTTTGACCCACAGAGCTCCAGCCCCTGCTGACGCCGTCCCAGACGTAAACACGCACCCAGACGTACCAGTTACCCAGTTCAGTGGACAGGAAGACAACATGGCCTCCTGCTCGATACCCGGGAATCCCCCCAGTGGCCTCACAGACAGGAGCGGCAGCTTCTTTAAGGTAAAGATGGATGGATGTATTGATGGATACACTGATGGATGGATGGCTTTGCTGGCTTTCAAAGATCACTTAAAAGCATAAAACGCATCACTTCCTGTGTACCAACTGTGTTTTTGTGGGAAAGGCTGATTCAGCACTTGTTGTTAAGAACAGGAAAAAACTCACAAACGTTTGGCATCAAACTGCCCCACAAAACCAAAACCTAGTGACTACACCTCTGGTCACAAGGTAGTTAAGATCAGAATTTGACTTTCTGACGTACGTTTTACCACATAAACAAATGTGTCATTTACAGAAAAATAAACAGCATGTAGAACTTTGATTTAAAGTAGCTGTTGAGATAGCCACACCTAAATTGGCTAAAGTTAAAGGTTAGAGATGTCCCAGTCAAGTTTTTTGCCCCTGATCCCGATTTGAGTCAATAATACTGAGTCCTGATCTGACCTTTCTATTTTACCAGATAATGCAGCTGCACATTGCACACTAAAGTACATCAAGCTTATTCAAATCAAATATGCTTGACAACTGAATAGCTCTGAAGTGTACAGAGAAAAAACCCCACAAGCTGTACTTTATTGTATTTATCTTTTTTATGAAATTAGTAAAAAGGTATAAAATAACAAACCCACTCTTTAATCTTTTTGGCCTTGTTGTCTCGAGGGAATGCTTCTGTCCCTTTAAGAGACTGTTTTCGTATTTGCTGTCTTGGTGCAGCCTGTGTATGATTAAGTTGAACAAACTGTGTTCCCCTTATAGTTTATTTTCGTCGTTTGTACTTTTTTGTGCAGATTAGGCTACATTAAAGAATTACTCTTATTGGCTTTTTGCTCCTGGAGCTTCGTTGCTCTTTACAGTGTCGTAGTGAGTGTGGTTGTCATTGGTTCTGCACTGTGGGCGTGATGATTGCACAATAAGCGCAAGATACTCTCACACTGAGCCTAAATGAAACAAGTGCTAATGATTTTGTGAAAAAAACATAAATAATCAGTCTCATACTGCCTTTTTGCTGACATTTATGGAATGTGGTGTTTTGCCACAGGCGGGGCTCAGCCCCTGCCCTTACACACATGGGAACTCAGTAGAGTGGAGGAGAAAAGGAGAGCCTTGACTTGGAGACGGCTGCACTCCACATGTCTCTGCATGAAAGCTTTGCGAGACAACTGATGTAAAACAAAAGATCTGACCCTTTGTGTAACTCCGTATAGATGATCCCGATCGGTTAAAAATGCCTTGATTGGCACTAGGGCTGCCCCCTAATATTCGACCAAGTGTTAGTCGACCAGAAAAGGCATTAGTCGGCAAAATTTCATTGGTCGCTTAGTCGCAGAAAAGAACAAACAAATGTGACACTCTAGGAGCTGTGCCTTGCCAAAATAAAAACCTATATGACTAGACCATGTAGGAATTTAATTTGAAAGGACAGACACAGGAAGTGGCCACGTTCAGCAGTCTGACGGGAGTCAGGTTAATTTCCAGGGCTGGTTCCTGCAGTTATTCCACAGGCTAGTGAATAACGTGTCGGGCAGGAAATCCAGAGTGTGGGACGTGCACTTGTAGATAAAATATAGGCCTATATTAATGAAGGTTCATTAGTACGGTTTTGTATTTCTCTGAAATGTAGCACAGTGTTAACAATGTTACTGATACTATTCTTTCTCACACCTTCAACTCAAACCATTGTGTTGCCCCGCCCACAATATATAATTTAATAATTAAATTAATATTGTAAACATGCAGGCGACTAGTCGACTAATGGCCCTAAATGACGACTATTGGTCGACTGGGAAAATTCTTAGTCGGGGGCAGCCCTAGTGTTTTCTGTTATAAATATTAACAAATGATAATCAGACACATAACATCTTAATTTTGTTCAGATTTCAGTAGCTGCCTCTGCCTTTATCATGTCTCAGGGAGTATAGTTTTTATCATTATTATTATTTTTGTAAAGTTCCTATGATACTGTACACTACATTTAAATTATAAGAATGACAGCCTGGTTCGTGTCTCTCAGGAACCATTTCTTGTTCATTTATAAGAGAATTGATAGATTTATCCACTCAGGGACTATTTCACCCCGTCGAGTAGCTTCAAATTCTCACATTATTAGTTCTGACTGAACACTCTCCCTCACATTTTCAGGAAATATAATATAGTATTGATTGATGAAACATAAAAGTGGAGTTGCCTGTCGTTTCCCTTCTCTTTCTGCCATATATTGAAGGAGAGCTGGAAGTGAAGAATGCCAGCTGCACTTGTTGGCAGCCTGACAAACACACTCACAGGAGTAATAAAACTCCCTCTCTGTCTCAGCGGCTCTCTGCCCTCTCTCCCTCTTTCATCTCCGTCTCTTCCCTGTTTCTTTTTGGTCTCTTGTTTTCTTTCTCTTTCACAATATGAACAACACACACACACAAATGTTGTCATGCCAGCTGCTCAACATCCCTCACCCACACACACCAAAATAACACTTTTTTTTCATACAGTTTCATTTAAACACTCTGCTGCCCTATTTCTGGAAAACAGTCTATTTGTGGGGAAATAATGAGCTGCATCTGTTTCCTTCTGCTGCGGCCGCTGTCTGAATCAGCCTTTTTTATCAGTCATGTCCTGCCAGGCATAAATAATGTATACATACCATAACCTATGTACGTTACAGTGTGAGCTGTGGTCACTGTTGCCCTGTGTGGGGCAGCTTACTGATAACAAGGTAGACCACTCTTCCCCTGGAAAACCCAGTTTCAGCCGGTGTGATGGTTAGCGTCCACTCTCAGGAAGTATTCTTGTGCAACACACTGAACTTACGTAAGCTCTAAATTTGACCTCCCGGGTGCTTACTGTAAGAATCTCCTCTTTTATCAAAGCTTTTCAAGTTGCTTTCATTTCAGCCATTTAGCAGCAGATAAACAGAAACCATCCCAGCTCCTGCAGGGTTTAATAACAGCGCCCAGTCTCATGTCAAGTGCAATACGTCATATTATTGCATTATTGCAATCACAAAACCTCTAAACACCATCAGTGTACAGTGTTTGCCAAAGTTAGGAGCAACTAGTATGTGTGGTTTGCCTCATATCGCTGAAGTCAGAGGGTCTGGTGGTTGTTATGCCTCCTTGCTGCTGATAGCCTTGGCTGAAACCATTATGTTTTCAGGTTGTAGGTCCCTATGTCCGTCTGTCCCCTTCTTGTGAACAAGATATCAGAATCAGAAAAACTTTGTTGTCCATTGCAAAGCAGTGGACATCCGTCTTTGACGTGGCTCACAGAATAAATAAGACACAGGTTAAAAGAATACATAAAAAGACATAACAGTGTAATATAAAGCAACACAGACAACTAAGAACAATTGCTAAACGTGAGTCAAACCCTTACGATTTATTGGTAATGTTCATTGCTGTTGGCATGTTTGTCTCGAGAACACCTGGAGGAAATTTCTTTGAAGTTGGCCCAAATTGGATTCAACAATGAACTAATTAGATTTTGGTGGTCAAAGGTCAAGGTCGCTGTGACCTTGCATCTGTCTCATAATTATAAAAAAGATATCTCAGGAACATCTTGAGAGACGTTCTTCAAATTTGGCACAAACGTCCACTTGGACTCAAGGATGAACTGATTAGAATTAGGTGGTCAAAGGTCTCTGTGACCTCACAAAACACATTTTTGGCCATAACTCAAGAATTCACATGCTGATTATGACAAAATTTCACTGGAATGAGAGATCTGTGTGGGTACACGAGTCCCTAATATAGAGGGTGAGTCATGGAGAGTACCACCACTTGGTCCAGGAGCTTCCCCTCGATGATGGCCGTTTCCAGGCATATTTTAGGATGACTCTGGGACAGTTTGACAACCTGCTGTCTGTCGTCAGGCTGTATAGCTCTGAGTATCTGGCAACTGCTACCAACAGTTTCTCCTCCATTCTTTACCAAGTGTAAACTTGTTGTTGTGACCACCACAGATCATCTGATTGGACAATGGGAAAAAGATGATGAAAAAAGAATTCAGAGCTTGGGAACACCTTTGTCAGGTTCCCATTATATGATATATAGAGCTGAGGAGCATAAGACCCTGGGAACATAGGACTCTTTGTCATGTTTCCATTATGTGTTATATAAAGTTAGGGAAACATGGGACCCTGTGACCAGAGGAATAATCCCATTCATCCCTCCCTCATGACTAATCTGGATTATATAGGCACAAATGAGTACCCACATACGTAAGGCAACCACCGCTTTGTTAATTGCAAGGACATATAGATGTGGACAAGAGATCTAATTTTCGAGTGAAATCTTGCTCTGCTATAAAATGTTGGCAAGCGAAGGATCTAAAGCTTTTAATGTCCTCTGCGTCTCGGTCAAAGGTTACAGTGTTCACCTGGCTGCAGCTTCTTACTTCATTCAGGTTGTTTGACAAATGAAGTGTTATGCACCGATGAATAAGTGAAACCCACTTTCTAAGCTAAAAAAGACAGACCTGGACCAGGATCAACAGTGAACTAAGTAACAAACACTAAAAGTTGTCTCGCTTTTAATTTCCTTTGCAGTTTCTTTCCGTCCTCACTAACCCTGTGAAAGCGCTCTGTGTATGCGTCTGTGTGTCAAAACCAAACACATAGTTTCCCATTGACTCCATCCATGGCTTTAACAGCAGGCCATGCAGAGAATCACTTACCTCTACACACACACACACACACACACACACACACGCACATATTCACAATCTTAAAGAGCTGAATAAATAAACCTTCTGGTGTGTGTCAATGCGTGAGACCTGCCTCTCTGCTTCAGTCTGTCTTTCTCTGCGTCCCTGTGTTATGCAGAGCGAATCAAATCAATAAAGAAGTGGAAGAGGTTCATAAGAGTCAATGAAGCACAGACTTGTTGTTGAGTGCTTTCCTGGATGTCCATCATTTTCCTCTTTAAGTAATCAGCGCTCCATAAGGCACTCTGCCCAGAGGCCGTCACTCAGCAACTCTCGTCTTCACTGTTTAAACTCAAGAATTTCCTATGTCCTCTTCTCTGGCTCTTTCCCACATTTTCATTCACAGAATTCTCTCAACAGAAGGTTATAACTATCTGTCGGCTTCACCCGACACATAGTCCGATCCAAAAATTAGCTATATATATATTTCTCAACCTCAACGAGTCTCTCATCTGTTCTTTGTCATGCACGAGGCAGCAACAGCTACAGAGTTCTCTTTATTCATCCATGTACTGTCAAGTTATTATTGAATAGCATAGTCAGATTTAAAGCGACAGTTCACCCCAAAATCAAAAACGCATATTTTTCCTCCAACCTGTAGTGCTGTCTATCACTCTAGGTTGTTTGGATGTGAGTTGCTGAGTGTTGGAGATGTCTGCTGTAGAGATGTCTGCCTTCTCTACTATATAATGGAACTAGATGGCACTCAGTTTGTGGTGCTCAAAACACCAAAATAATACATTTGAAAAACTCAACAGCAATGTCTCTTTCCAGAAATCATGACATGGTTACTGAGGAAAATCCACAGACCTGGTTCTGAGTAGTTTCATGTAGGAAGTGGTCTCTTTCCACTGAACTACAGCTCAGAACCTTATCACTGCACGGAGGGAAGCGTGCTGCTGAAAGATTAGATTCTGTGATGGACAATTCTGGCATTTAACCATATTTAACCTATAATGTGTTGTGCATGTGTTGTATACGGTTACTTGTTTTGATTAAACTGAACTTCTCACCTAATGATATGTGTTGCTCATTTAACCCCTACTGTGACAGCAGTGTGAGATACAGCAGGGGCCAAATGGAAGCAGGTTAAAGGTAACGAGCCAGGGAGGCTCCAACAACAAGTGTCCTTGTGGGCCTCAAGAGATGTTGTGTCTTAGGGATGCTTACTGCAGAACCACCTGCGTGCTATATATTTTGACTATTGACATGCATGTGTTTTGGGAACTATGAAGATAGCATAGCTGAAGAACATCGAGGCACTCACTCACTGACTTACTGTGACTCCATTCATGAATTATTAAAACTCAAGAAAGACAGCCGACGTGTGGAGACTTTTTTCTTTAAGCAGTTTATTAAGTAGTTGTTTTGCCACCACAGTTATAAAGCAGAACCAACCTTTGGGGCCTGTTTCATTACAAATGAACCTGTGCTTTACGGGTGCATATCCTCACACAAATGTTCAATTCATTAAATTATTACAAACATGGTGACACACAGTGAACCTGGGGCCTTAAAAAGTATTAAATTGTCTTAAGGTCAGATTGGATGGATCTTAAATGTTTTTTAGTCACATTACCTCAATAGATTCAGGTGTTGGCACTAGACATGACGCCCTCTGCAGGATCTTTGCGCAGATTCACCTACGGAAGCCTTGGCACGACTCTTTCGTCCCCTAGACAGTACAGTTTGATCGTCTTTTCAGTGCTCCGCCAGGGCTGTGACTGACCCCGGAGGGACTGATCCGAGCACCTCACTAAACCATCCAATTGATAGTAGCGACAGTTGGTGTGTACAAAGGGGAGGGACTTAAGCATATGACCCACAATTACTGGGAATTGCTTGTTTATGCAATCAAATAACTGCAATTCCCAATCCCACCGCACACCACCCTATGTTTATTTTGAACTGACATCAGTGTGTTTACTTGGAAAAAGTATACTTTCACTCTTGGTGTGTATCTCCATCGCAAATTTGGTCCTAAATTTAATTGAAAGTGATATTAAAATCGTATTTAAAAAGTCCTACATTTAAGTTGCGTATATCTGTAAACACCTGGGTAACACGTTGTAACCCAGAAACTAATGTCTGTTAGCAGCTTGTAGGATCCTTGTAGTTTAAACTGACACTTTGGCTGTTTGTAGCATCTAGTCTGAGGGTTCCCACTGGTTTAATATGCAATTTGACACGTTGCTGTGTGAGAATGCTGGCAGTCTCTCTAGCCGTCTGGGCTCTAATAGCCGTCCCTGTCTGTCTTCACCAGGGCTCAAAATGAGCATCCCCAGTCTGTGTCTGAACTGTACATTTTTCAGTGCTCCTGTTACACTGCAGCTAACTTGTCGACTCATGTTGTATAATAGAGTTTTGACCTGACGCAAAGCTGAGGGAGTCTGAGGCTTGAACAGAGCTGGCTCCACTTAGTCCTGCGAGGGGGGAATTAGAGGGGCCTGTGGTAACTGTGGTCTGGCCTGGAGCCCGGCTGGTGGAGGAAAGTTTGGAAAAGGATGCCTCCTACTGGTTGAAATGCATAATGGACGCATGGCTCCAGGTGCAGGGCCTTGTCATTTATAGTGGTATTTCTGTGTAATGCTTTGTGTTTGCACTACACGGGTGGAGTTTCCACATCAAAACAAGTCTGATAATATGACGGAGATTTTCCATGTATAGTTGGTGTTGACATACTTTCCCTTGATTGCCTTAAAATATCTGGTCCTCATTATGTGGTGCTCTGTGGCCAGATGCAACAGCATAATACTTAAATAGGCCTGATGAAGCCATCTTGTTTGCGCAGTTTGACCCAGATCATCAGCGTAAAGCATCCAAATTTCAACATCTGCTCGGATGGTTGAGGAGGCTCTGAATCCCTGGGAGTGTTTTAAAATGTGGAATGAGGGAATGTGGAAAAGGCTGAAAAAAACAAAACAACATGAAAGCAATTAGCTGCTAGAAGTCTTCGTGCAACTGAGCAGTTTTTCAGCTCTGTTTTTAAGGAGTCATTTTGGAGAGTGGATTGCATATAACTGTGCTGATTAAGGATTCACATATGTTTCAGTGCTCTATACAAGAAGTGTTCAAACTGTGAGTGGGAGAGTTGGAGGGGGGGGGGGTGCGGAGCTGGGGAGGCAGATATGCTGCATGAGGGGAAAGGACGGGTCCATGCAGGTGTTCTAAGCACAACAGGAAGTTAGTTATTGTTTGTTTATTTGTTTGAGCCCACTGATTTGGCAGAAGAGTCATTAGTTCCAGCAGCAGCAGAGGGTGGGACACGCTGCTCATGGAGGCAATTAAATTGATGCAATTTGTGTCAAAATCACAGTCTTCCTCTAACTCAAATCTGGGCATATAATATTTTCAGATTCAGTGTGACTCCAACCTCCCAGGTCATGATATTCTTGGAAAAGTTATGAAATTAGAAAAATAGTTTTCCAGGCCTGAAAATGGATCCAAATTAACACAGTGTTTTGAAAACGATTTTAGTATGCATTGTTTTGGCTAGTGTTTAAAATATGTTCATAAAAATCCTAAAACATCTCTAAAAAAATCTCTGAAAGCTTTTTTGGGGTCACCAGGTGGGTACCGTCCTTCAGTGGTGTTTCGATGATAGGCCAACAACACCTCCAGAGGGCTCATCGGCATCATTTGGTATCCCAGGTGCCCTTCCCCCTCTGCTTTTACTCCCTCGAACTCTGATGTTGTTAATGGTATTTCGTGGCCCAAGTGTCCTGAAATCCCATTTCTTTAAGCAGCCTAGTAGTTGACTCTAAATCTTGCACACTGCTCCTCTCAATTAAGACTTGAAAATGGGGTGTAATATTGTGAAAAATTTTGAGAAAGTTTTGAAAATTCATTGGTTAGAAATGTGCTGAAACCCTGGACGTCATTGTCTCCAATGCATCCAGAAATTACCCAAGAATCATCATGTTTTTCCCTTAATCTGCAGCATCAAAATAATCCAGTGATTTTTTTGTTCCCCCATGGATATTTTGCAAACAGGAGTTAAAATTGAATTCGGCATTTTGTTAATGGCGCCAATTTGCCAAAATGTAAACAAGTATAGGCAAAAAAAAAAAAAGTTGTAGCCCACAGCTGACAAACTGACCCCATGCCATACCTCCTGTTCACGGTCTACTTTCATTCCACAAACAGAAATGAATGTCAAGGCCATTGGGCAGCCAACCACAAGAGTTTCTGGTATGCTTTGTGAGGTTGGTATCAAAGATTGTGAAACACATTCCAGATCAGTTTCAGTCCCCAAATAGTTGTGGGCCAAAAGTAAATACAGTTAGTTTAAAGATCCAGCGCTGTCATGATCAGACGTACTGTCATTTCAGCTGTCCGCTCTGATGACTAATTAGTGCTACATGACAACCCTTATCTCTGTGAGCCTGGAAACAGTCCTGCCTGACGTGGGAGATACAATCTGTCAAGCCTTCCTGTCCAGATTTATACAGATGTTTATCCGCAGCTGTGCTCTTTATAACAGAAATTGCATCTTCAGTCAGGACACATTGGGCAAAGAGTTGAGTGAGGGTCTCCGCAGCTCGAAGGAATATTTAGTTTCACTCTGGATGTTGATGTGGGTCTTTTTTCTTTTTGACAGTGCTTTGTCTCCACGTTTCCTGCGTATAGGAAATGAGTATTACACACAGGAAAAATGACTAACGGTTATCCTGCCCCTTTTGTTCTCAACGTGACCAGCACAGTCCCTCTGTCTCCCAGTCTCTGTTTCCCAAGTTTTGTTTGAGCAATGCTGTCGGTTTCATTTACTGCTGTTCCCTCTTCTCCTCTCCTACTTATGTTCCCTCATCAGTCAAAGTCTCTCATTCTGTCTTCTGCCAGCTGATTGACACATTTGCGTCGGAGATCGGGGAGCTGAAGAGAGAGATGGTCCAGACCTCTCCTGCAGATGACAGGGAACCCATGGATCTACAGGGGTAAGACTGTTTTCTGCACATCTTATCTTCAAAACATTCATCAACCTGACTTTTGTTTTTATTTCCTGTAATCTCTGGAAATATTATCTTAATGAAGTGGCATGATGTGTGTTGCAGCATGTTGTGCATTGTTTTGTATTCTGTTAAATTCCTTCAACAGTATTTGTAAATGCCTCTGCACACACTGGTGCTCATTTTCACCAGCAGATGGCAAAAGTGTTTGACTCTCTGTCTCTCTGTTTCTCTGCCAGGCTGGAGAGTGAAGTGAGTGGTGTTTACCTGCAGTCCCCCCAGTGTGGCGGGGTGGGGGGCGAAAGGGATTCTGGTTACGACTCCTTGCGAAGACGCATGAGTGTGTTGGACAGGCTGACTCAAACTCACCCAGTGTGGCTACTGCTTGCAGTCAGTGAAGAGGAGGCCAGTCGCATCCTGCTCAAACAGCCACTTGGGGTGAGGGATTAACATGCAAATGTCAATGTGCTGATTTGAGTATGATATAATATTGCGTCATATTTCATGACTTCTGGTTGTATGGTACAGGTGTTCCTGGTCAGGAAGTCAGCTGCTCTGCAGAGAAAAGTTCTGTCAGTGCGTCTGAAGGAGGATCAGTCAGGAACTCCCATCAGCCACTTCCCTGTCAGAGAGAGCCAGTACAGTAAGTGATATTTTTGATTTTTTGGTCTTTCAATAATACTGGGCTGTCTATGCAGTAGAAAGATGCAAATACTTTTGAAAGTGGTGCTACATGAGGAACTCAGGAATGCAGTGTACCACACCGTACCAATACATGCTCCTGCTGGTGGGTGACGTAATGCGAGCTTGTCTGTTTAGACACAAGAGATAAAATGGGGGCCGACTGTACTTGCAGTGCTGGGTGGTTTAACTGTCAGCATCAGGATATAATAAATACTAGAGTTAGTGTCAAATAGATTGAAGATCACAGATAATCCCAAAATGACTTTCGGATTATCTCAACAGCTCTGTCAGTCTTTGGTGTTTGCTACACAGTGTGGCACTGTAGAGAATATGTTCAATGAGCCACAGTTTAGGTAGGTTGTTTTTCTTTTTGAAAAGGTAAATTCATGTTGAATCGGAAGTTATAATGTCTAAGATCAGGGGTAGGCAACCTGCAGCTCTGCAGCCCCTCTCCAGTGGTGCTCTGTGGCCTTTAACAAAATTATATCAAAATTACAGTTATTTTTAACATTTTGATTTTCATTCATCATTGTTGTAGGTCTTAAGTGATTCCTACATTCTCCAATTGTGAAATGTGTTGTCTGTTCTCCAATAAAAAAAATGCTTTAACAATTTTGTCAAATAAAGAGCATCATACATCGACGGCCTGGCACCTATAGCCGGCCTGGTACCTCAATAGCGGTGGCTTGTCTTGAGTCCAGCTAAGCTAGCTATGGTTTCGAAATTTGAAAAAAGATAAAGTCTTGGAGTAAAATATAGAATCAAATAGTGCATGGACAGGTTCATTTGCTTTTACCACCTACACTTCAAAATTAGAGGACCAAATAATCATAAATAACCCCCTGAAGAGGAGCTACCTTGTCGTAAAACATAGAGTCATTAATGAATGCTCATTTAGACCTATAAGTAATGGTGATAGCCTAATTTTGTCTATGTTACCTTCATTAAATTGCTCAAATATGTTTTTCTCTGGCTAACAAGGGCTTTTTTGATTGAACATTTTGCCGACGCGTGGCTCAGGTGGAGAGCACAAAATTTGGTCTTTCAGTTTCCTTTGGTCCCTCGATGATGTCTTGTTGAACCACAACCACCTCTGCAGTCACACTGCACTCTAGGTCATAGAGTTAAAGATGTCATTTCCTGTCCGCCCCCGCATATTGTGCACTAAGATAAACCCATACAAATGAGAAATGAGAGTGTGTGACCGGAGGGATGTCACTTTTGCCCTATTGTGTGTGTGTGTGTGTGTGTGTGTGTGTGTGTGTGCGTGTGCGTGTGTGCATACTAGGTCTGCACATCACAATATGCCCAAAATGCAACTCACATTACAATCGCAGTGTCTGTCAAAGTAATTGCAGTATGATTTTTTTGAGTATGGTGCAGTGTGTAAGCATGCCAGTGTGGGGCTTTCAAAGGCTTCTCTCTAAGTTTCTATAAATTAGCTGTTCTATTAGTGCGACTGTCCCACTACACTGCTGCTGTAAAGTGATAAAATGTTGATCTGCTGATGTAATGTGGCTGCAGGACCCTCTCCCTCGCTCTTCTGACGTCTCTGTGCATAGGAAAGTTTTGCTGATAAGGCATTTATCTTCAGTAAATGTCTGCTCACATTTGGTCATGGTCACATGTTTGTTTGAACTGCCTCAAGAGTCACATTGAACGGGTGACATAGTGTAGCTAGCTGTGTGTACGTGTGGGTTTAGTAACACTTGACGTGCGGGTAAAATAACTAGTGGTTAACAATCTTACACATAAACTGTGCTTATCAGCTTACAGTAATTAGTCATATGCAGAAATGCTGTGTTTCAGTGTTGGGAATTAGTCATGGAGCTGTGACAGTGCCAAAGTGTGATGACACACCAGCTGTGGATTTTCCCTGCTGAAATGACAGCACACATGGGAGGGAGGGAGGGAGGGAGGGAGGGAGGGAGAAGTAAGGGAGAGAGGGGAGTGCCTTTGGCCTGGTCTGGCCTTTAGATGTGGGTCAGCTGCTCTCCAGTTGGCCTCTCATACTGACTGCTGTGTTGAGTTAGCGTTGTGCACGAACGGTTTGAACTTAACTTTTAAACAATGCTTTCACGGCAAAGCACAAATCACCAGTCACCTTTAAGTCACACTTATTATTAAAGTTGAGATGAAGTGCCTTTTTAACCCCTTTTAGAACACATTTTTGGTCATCTTGTGCACCCATCTTGTGCACCTATCACAACATCCACCCATCAATCAGTCTGCAACTTTTAGCTGCACAGAGCTAACATTAAGTTAGTCAGGCAGCACAACATGCTACATCGGTGTATCTTTGTTTCCCCAAAATACAGACAGCTCCAGATTATGCACAAGGCATTTTACAGTGGACTGCTTCAGAAACCGGAGCATACCATGAGCTTTGTCTCATCCTTGACAGAAACTACTATCCTGTCAGTGTCAGCGTTAACTCACTGTTACGACACGCCCACTTTTCAACAATCAAATCATTTTGTCCAATGTTAAATTCTGCCTGGATATGCTGTTTTTATTTGGAACTTCAGTATGATACCGGAGGTAGATACTCTCAAAATGACATTTCACCTGGACTTTAACATGTCCAGCGGTGCCTAAATGTTACATTTTGAGGTTAGGAGTTGTCTTTATGGAAAGCCCACTAACTCACCTGGTAGAGCAGGCAACCACTACAACCACTCGTGCACGCAGTTGCTCCGCAGTAGCTGTGCTTTGCTAGGGCTTTGCTCTAGTCACAGTGAAGATGGCGACGGAGAGAGAAAGAATGTTGCTGGAGCTCGAAATGATCGACATTGAACAACAAATGCTCTTATTACAAATGTTGCGGCGACGACAAAGAGAGAGACGCCTGCGCTGATCGTCTGTACGCCCGTCGAATGGCTTGACTTTTGAAAATGGCGGTGTTGTGGTACTGCAGCAGGAAGTGAAACCTTGCAAAATCGCGGAGTAGGTGCGCAGAAGCATAGACCTTGCTTAAATAACGTTTTTCTTTTGACTAAAGTGGACTAATTTTTTATTTTATTTTTTTGGCCAAACATGGCTTTTTTGATAGTGAAGGTTGTCGACCCTGGGCATCAGCACTAAAGAAAACAAATGTCAACCCTCTGGTGCGCTGAGAGAAATGTCAGGGCATCACCAAATTAATTATAGGGTTTATCCTCTGAGGACCATGAACATCTGTGCAAAATCTCTCGTAAATCCATCAGGTGTATTAGATCCTTTAGTCTGGACCAGACAGAAGGATCAGCCAGCCAGCGGTGTCATCCATAAATCCACACTGCTAACGTGGCTAAAAACACCAAAGGCTCTCACTCGGTCAATGGCGTCGTCCACTCTAGATCATTTCATCATCATTTCAGATGTACAGTACACTGAAACCAAGACATGAAATGATGGTAAATATTGGAAAAACTGAAACAGTAAACTAAAATAGTAAGATGTGTTAATGATTTGTCACAGAGGATGAGTAACAGGGATGTAGTGCTGTTTGTTGAAGCACTGGAGCACATCTGTGACACACCTCCATTGTGACTAAGATCAATTTTTCAATTCACTCAATCATCTTCCTTGTAAGGACATAAGTGACAGAATAAAGCTTCTTAATGCAAATTCCCTGTAAGAAATGACATCTTATCTAGTTTCAGTCTATCAGTTGTAACTCAATCTGTACACATTTCATTTGTTTGCAGCCTTTTCTCTGGAGGGATCTGGAATCAGCTTCGCAGATCTGTTCCGCCTGGTGGCTTTCTACTGTATCAGCAGGTAAACAAAGCAACATTCGTTTTATTCATCCATCACATCCCCAGCTCCTGCGTGTTTTGTTCTGCAATGAGAGGGTGATTCGATGATGGAAAGTCCATGGATGAAAATAATGTTTGTCGAGTAAGCACTCAGCTTTCGATGCCCAAGGCTCTCACTTCTTGTTTTAGCTCGAGAGACTCAGACGTACAAAGGACTTAAAACAACAGACTGAAGGAATAAAGGGAAATTGTGCTGCTAGCAGGACCCATCACAGCACTTGTTTCAGTTAGAGAGATGACCCCAAATCAAACAGGCCTCTTAAAGTGTACAAATGTGGATTATATCTCAATCTAATTTTGATCTACATTCTCAGTCGCAACATGTTTGCTCTGTATCTTCATATCTGTTCCTTTGTAATGGAAACAGAGGTTGTGTCAGCATGTTTATATGAGTAATGATTGAAAGTGTTTTCACTTCTCTGTATGCCAGTGTGTGTTAGTGCATATCACTGTCAAATGAGGACAACGTGCCTCATGACAACGACCATAAAGACAGAATCATTTACTTGTTATTGTCGATAAACAACACAGGTGTGTCAGTGTTTACCTGTGTAACTAAACTCACTCAGGCAGCTTCATCTGACTACTGTTGCATCCCAATTCGTGTTTTAATCATTTCTTATGTTGTATTTCTAATGTTCATGTTTATTGCCTGTTCATGTTTCACTCAGGGATGTCCTGCCTTTCACACTCAAACTCCCAGAGGCCATTGCATCTGCCAAGACTCAGAAAGACCTGGAGGAGGTGGCTCAGCTTGGAGCAGGTAGCCTCATTTATGATTTTGTTTCTTAAAATCACTTGTGTAGGCCGGGAGTGATTCTTAGCTGTGTAGCCTATACACTGACAAAAAAAAATGTTTTGTGAACTACAATGTGCTACATTAGTCTATGTCCTGGTGCCTTTTCCCCTACATTTTGCCAAACCTCAGTAGCAATGGCTGGTGTTGAGTCTCCCTAACTAAGCTAGCTATGAATTCTTAATCCAAAAAGGAAAAACATAAAAGAGAATTTAAAGCTACTTGTACCTTTCTTGCATTTCACACAGCACTTTAAACACAAAAAAATTGAACATCCACAACTCCAACTCCCTCCAAAGGCCTACTCCCCCCTCCTCCATACACGGAAGAGGAGAGGGAGCGTAATGTTACAACCAAGACAGTCAAAAGCAACCCCGGATTTTTAAAACTCAACTCAAAACTCAAGTCAATGATGACTGATGAGTTTGAGAAGCAATGATTGGTCGGCGTTTTCTTAGAACCATATGAGAATGGTATAATTATGAGTTTTTATCTCTGGTGGAATTCACTTACATTTTGGTGTGCCATCAGCTTATTAATAGCATTTTAACCTAAACAAAGAAAAGCGTAAAATTTCCAGAAAGGGAAGTGTCGCTTTAATGGTGCTTTCACCACCAACACTACAAAGTTAAGCAACCAAAGAATCAACACTTCAGAGTGACCACATTGTGTTAAAACATATTAATGAATGCTGATTTAGACTTAAATATGCTGTGTAACCTTCATTATAAGGCTCAAGTATGTTTTTGTGGTTCTTTTTTCTGGCCAAAAATGGCTTGTTAATTGCATACTGGCTCCCAGTTCTGTAGCAAAAATATGAATGCAGAAAAATTAGGGTGATATTGATCTCACTCTGAAAAAAATTGGAATAAGCCTGCTGTAACTGCACCGGTCCAATAATAATGGCCACGCATCATACAGATGTCTTTTTCTGATTTATTGCCGCCTTTCTGTCATCAGACACCGTGAAAACTACAACAAAATAAAACATAGAAAACCAATGAGTCAAAATATGCATCTGTCTCTTTAGCAAGTAATTAATAATTAGACAGGCCCAAACAATTTAGTGTATCATGCTAACATCTGTTAATAGACAGATCCCAGTCCGTGAACACAGCAACAGAAAAGTATAAATGCAAAAGTATAAAGGCATTTCAACAATATTATGCACAAATATGACACAATTAAAGGTACATCACCGTGTGCGCCTCTTGAACCATGCAGAATAATGTCAATTTAGGCCGTAGCACTCTGTTCCTCTGCAGCCACATTTGGCTCTTTTCTCTGCAGGCATGTTGTCTCTCTCTCTCTGCTGCCTATTGTTTCCTGACCCATGATGCACCAGGTGTGCCCTTCACTGAACTCTGTTCATTTGGCTTGTGACACCCAACATCAAAATAAAACATTTAAAGGCATTGGACTTTTTAAACCAAACACTATTTAAGGTAGTGTATTTTAGTCCAGTTTTCAATTAAAGTTACCCTTTTTAAACAACTTATTTATTACATTTTAACACATTTTAATGACTGTATGAATTCAAATATTGATCAAATTATTACTGAAAAATATAAAAGAAACATTTTAATGAAATCTCTGTAAAAACTGTCTCTCAGACAGTTACACCTGCACTATTTCTTAAACATAACCATTAAATAATGTGGCTAAGGTAAAGCATACATAAAGGTTAGACCTCAGAAGTTAAAACATCAGTATTCTTTTAAACCTAGAGGTGCCAGTGTGGCTGCCTGTAACTTCTCCACCTGCTACAACATGCAAACAGTCAACTAAGCAAGCAAATACAGAAAGTTTGTTAGTTTATTTATTTGTCTTTGTCAGTTCACGCTGACCACTCAGCTCTGGTTTCACAGCAGATTCAGTCACTTCATCTCTGTCAAGTTATTCTCGGCTCAGCTCCTGTGAAACTGCAGTGAGTCAGCTTCCTACAGTGGAGTCCTACGACATAGCTCAGTGCTTAGTGTGGGGGAGAAGGGAGTGGCCAGTGGAAAGCTTCAGTAGGCCGTGCACTCCCTAAACACACACATACATACCACCATCATACTACATTCAGACATGTGTGTCAGTGCACAAGCCTTTCAAGTGTGAGTGCTAACAAACAATGTGCTGTAAACTGTGTCAAAGCTACTGACAGACATGAAGAGCCGCTTTTATATTTGCATGTTGACATTCCTGTGAATAGAAGTGGGTGTAAGGCTGCACTCAAATGGCTTTTGCACTGCTGTTCTTTCATCTGTTGTGAAGGAGGGACAGAGGCAGCGTGTGAGCCTCTCTTATTTAACTCATGCAGTCAGTAAGGGAAACTCCCCTTCACCACTGGAAAGCTTCTATTTAGAGACAAAACGCAGACGATCATATTATATGTTGTGGAATCTGAGCACGCACATGTGAAACACAAACACATGTGACAAACAGGCATTTGAATATTGCAGTGACTTTGGAGCTGATTTGCCTCTGCAGAGAGCCATGGAGGGGGTTGTTCTGCTGCAAAGTGCAAAGGCACATTTTAGGGACTTATTAAGGGCTGATGATGATCATAGCAAAATCAGCTTCTCATGAGAGTGGGATTCAACTGGCGTCTTTAGCCAAGCTGGCAGCAGGGCTTTAGGGATGGGTTAGGGTTAGATGGTGAAGTATTAAATGAATTGCGTGTTGTCAACCTTTGAACGTCTGGGGGCCGCAGTCATGTTGCCAAGAAGCAAATCTAGTTGCAGCAGCCCCGCCCAGGTCAGGTGTGTGCAGGGGTGTTTCTAGGATTTGAGGACATTTGGGGCTTAGTCCAGACTGCATTTAGGCCATTAAGGGTTTGTCAGTGGACTTCCATAATGCCATAGGTTCTCAAATATTGTACAAACAGGCAGTTAGAGCTGCAGGCTACAATGAGGCTAAAAACAGAGTTCAAATACGTTTTTCCAAAAAACTTTTTATGTCGGGGCTTCAGGACACTTGGATCACTACGGACGAGCAGCATGGAGATATTTTGTGGTTTCAATTATGTGTTTTTGGAGTTTGAACCTGGGGTGCCGTCAGCCTCCATTAGGTGGAGTTGTGTTGCTACCCCCTCTCCCCCTCTAAAACTTAACCTGAGCCTCCCTCGGCTTATGGGTGAGTAGATAATAGCTGAATTTTCATTTTTGGCTGCGCTATCCCTTTAAACGTTTCCTCAGTATTTACTGTTGCCTCAGTTTTGCTTTTGTTAAAGTCACCATCAATGACACGACAGACTTCCCCCATTGATGTTTCACATCAAAAGCCACTCCGCATCAGAAAATGCACAATTGCCCCTGTTCCTAGTAGACTTTTAGTATGAAAAGTCAGCAGGATGTGTTAACCTCACCCCCTCAAATAATGCAAGTGATTTGAATTAGTGAATGAAAACAGTTCGTGTTTCGTAAAAAATAAAAAACTTGGAGCGGCAAGTTGTTGAGTGTGGCGTGTTTGTTCTATAGATGGATTAGTGCCATTGAAATGTACGTCATGACGCTGAAGTTACCATGTGAGCTTATTCCACCCCCCCTCGATGATTTTTACTCAGTCTATAAGTGACCGATCTTTGGACACAAACTAAATGTATCTGTGTACCTGAAAATTTATGGTATGCACTTTTTCAATCAAATGTTGTCATATGTGCTGTTGCTGCCTGCTGCAGACAGACTCCACAGTGTCAGGTGACCATTGCTCACATGGAGCAGTAAGAACACCACAGGCAGACTTCAGTCCGAGGTGATCGTGAGACATATGAAACCGTTGCACCCGGCGTCTTTTATTGCTCCAGGAATGCAAGAGTAACGTTTCTATTTATAGCCTGCGGGGACAGACAACAGTGAGCTTTCACTGCATAGTTGAAGTGGCAAGATTTGTTGCCTTGTTTTTTCCAGTTTGGTGAAATCATTGTGTTGTAACGAGATATTCATGCTTGGAGATAGGAGAATCTTTCTTTTTAAGTGGTTGTTAAAGCTGAGTGTGTTAGAGTCTTGCCAAATAGTTGAAAACAATGGAGTAATTCAGTGGAAAGGCACAGAGGAACATCAAAATGGGAGCACATGTCCTCCACTGTTGTGGGACACTGCACTGTCAATATGGAAAAAAACAGAGGCAGGAATTCATATATATATATATCTATATATATATATAGATATATATATGTACATAAGGTTTGCTGTGAGCTATAGCTTCATTTTACAAGAGAAAAATGTCATTAAACTACTAAGTTAGGGGAGACACAGGTCAGCAGTGTGAAGAGTCAAGAGAGAGGAAAACAGAGCAGGAAGAAGGAGTGGAGGAACTGGAACTGCGTGCCGTGTGTTGTGTTTAGTGCCCTCCCACTCTGTGATTAGCATGGGCGACTCCCTCTCTGTCTCTGGGTGTGTGCCGGCACCCAGTGAATCTGAGCCAAGAGACACGGGGCTGAACTCACAACGCTTTGCCACCAGCAAGACGAAAGACACGCTAAAGCAGAGAGGCAGGCAAAAGAGAAAACTGTGGAAAACTTTGGGGAAACGTCTGAACTGTTGGTGAGAGGAAATAGTTGAGAGTGCTGTCTTTGTTCTGTCTCGACTTCTCTTTAACTGATCTTCTTTTCTAAAGACGGGAGGACATATCCTGTCTCTGAGCCTTGAATTGTCCTAGGAGAAGTGTGTGTCTAGCTAAAGGTTAGTTAATGATTGCCTCTGATTTGTTTCTGTGTGTTACAGGCTTCTGGGACTCTGCCCTGTGCAGTCAGCGTCGCACTTCTCCTCGTCCCTGTCGCCCTCTGAGCCGCACACTCAGCCCCCAGCGGACCAACAGGAACAGGGAGGTCGAGGGGTCACAGCAGAGACACACCGGGGCTCACTGCGACAGTGCACCCCCGACCCTACGGTCCCACGCCCCTCCACCTTCCTTTCATCTGGAGAGGAGACATTCCAGTGGTCCTCTGTGCTTCCTCAACCCCCTGTTTCTCCAGACTCATCAGCACCGCCGTTGTGAAGACGATCCACCTTCACATGCTGTCAAGTCCAGTAGCAGCCTGGAGAATGCAGGGCAGTCATCTGAGAAGCTGTTAAGCAGCAGTCAAGGTAGCGAGTCAAACGTGGACAAGACCAAACTGAACGGCAAATCACGCCCCCCTCCCCCTCGACCCCCTCCTCCCCGCTCCATGCCGCGCCGGCGCCCTGCCCCACCTCCACCTGGACCTCCAGCAGCCACTGCCAGACCCAAGAGCATGCCAGTGGCCGTTGCTGTCTCTACAAGGCAACAACAGTCCTCCGTCAGGCGCCCAGCACCCGCTCGGCCATCAATGGGTGCCAAGCAAAGCAGCCCGTCCAAAACTGCAAGCTCGCCGATCTCCGTGCCTTCAAACCGACCACCTCCAAGGCCTAAGAAGCCTGATCTGGAAGCTCACCGCTGCCACATTGCCCTGGATGATGAGACTATCGCCAGAGCTCTGTCCCGTGCCAAGCTCCCCTCCTGCCAGCCTCCACCTGCTGTCCCTGCTGATGAACTACTGGAGAATAACGCCGGGAGTCCGTCCCATCCGAAGGAGAGGGGACGCCAGCGGCTCAGTGACATGAGCATGTCCACTTCTTCTTCTGACTCACTGGAATATTCGCAGTCTCCGGGATTCTCCCTGGGCCTGGCCCCTAGCCCATCCAGACACCTTAATCATCAAGACCCAGTGGAGGACAGCAGTGACGATGACGAGGATGGGGAAGAAGAGGAGGAGGAGGACTACGGGGTCAGTTTGGAAACGGACCTCGAGATGCGCCTACGTCCCTCGTTCAAGGCACGGAGGCAAAGGGTTGGCGTGAGCCTGAGTGGCGGCTCTTTCATCCTCCCCAGGGCCCTGAAGGGACGCTTTCGCAAAGTAAGTGGCATGCTGAGCTCCCTGATGACCCCGGAGAGACGGGCGGTGAAAAGGATTGCTGAGCTGTCCCGGGACAAAAGCTCGTACTTTGGCTCCCTGGTCCAAGACTATATCAGCTTTGTTCAGGAGAATCGAGGCTGTCACACCTCAGGGATTGATTTTCTGCAGACTCTCAGGCAGTTTTTGACACAGATGAAGGCTTACCTGCGCCAGAGCTCTGAGCTGGACCCTCCTATTGAATCACTCATACCTGAGGACCAGATCGGTAAGTTGTACTTGTACTTTTGAGATGTGTTACATGCATGGTGTGTCCTGACTAAATGAAACATTTGCTTATGATTGCGTGGGCACATGTGTGCGTGTGTGTGATCTTTTAGTCATACCCCGTCTCTGACGGCACTCACATATCTACATGTTCTCCTTCCAGTACAATTTGAGAAGTAAAACCTCTTCAGTGTTGCTTCAGAACAGGATTTCAAAATGACTTCATTCATTGAAAATGTTCAGTGAGTGCCCATGCAGGCATTGCCCTGGGAATCAGACAGGCTAGTTGAAGTTTTCCATATTAGTCTTCCTAATAACTGGCGTCAAGTTACAGAAATGCCAGCGCGCTGTGCCCCACTAAGTTATTCTTGGCCTCTGTTGGTTGGAATAAGTTTACAGTGCAGTCGAAGCTCATATATTTGTATTATAGTCATTCAGCCCTTCATTACACTGTTTTTGAATGAGCTCGAATCAATCATAGAAATTTATGAAACCATCTTTGATAGAACTCGTTTTACTAAACATATATCACTCCCTCTCTAATATCTGTTTTATACAACTGTAAAAACCAACAAAATTCTCTGTCAAACAACTGAATGTATTCCTCGAGAAATTACACTTGAACACATCATGATAACATTATCAATTACCTTCACCCAATACTCATTTTTACTGAATAAAGCTTAAACACATCATGATTTAGTGCAACCCCTGTTAGCGGTTAGCTCTAGCCACCGGCTGCTAACAGCTAACAATGACTAGCTCTCCTCCTGCCGATTTCGTCACAGATTTGTTGTTCACAATGTAGCACTATCAGGGAAATTATGTAGTGCGTCCTCTGATATGTCGATAGTGAGCTTACTGTATCCTTTCGTCCCGACAGCGTCCCGAGCAAGATCACCGTCCATCCCTAACACGGGTTCTAGTTTCCAAAGTACGACAGGGCACTGTTACTCTCAAGCTCTGCTCTTTGGCCTGCCAAAACAATTGATATATATTGCAATGGAAAAACTACTACATCTGTGACTGTCACTTTATTTGCAGATGGCAGTCAACAAGGCGAATATCATCTGATACCGATGTTCGACAGATAAATTGGTGCATCCCTAATTTTAGGCCTGCTTGCTACTGAAATGTAAGAGAACTGAAAGCTGGCGACGAGTGCTTCACCAGATACATGGTCTCTTTGACTGTTTCAAATTCCTATATAGCTGTGTGTGTTTAGAGCAGCAACAGCATGTAACCCTCAGTAGCTTTGGCTTCTTAAACATGGTACCAAAAATATTGTTTTGGTACTAGTAATTAAACTCAGGTATCTTATTGGCAGAAGTATCAAAACTATTCAAATGAGCCCTGTTTCTAATCCTATTGGATGGTATCAAAGTTGTTTATATCCTCCATTGAGGTCATGATGATTGTAAATATAAAGTTTGCAGGCATGTGCAGCTCTGTCAAAGGGACGTTTCATTCCAGTCCCATTATTGTGGACTTGAGTATTTGCATGAATATGTAAGTATGTCTTTGCACTCATCTCGCGTCCCTTGTTCATTGTAAACAATAACAGCAAAGCCTTGTTCAGAGACAGAGAAGTGATCCATTCTGGTTGTGCTAACAGACCACAGATACGCACACAAAGCATCTCACGCTCACAAACGTTCCCTTTGGAGAGGGGATATGTGAAGAAACGTAATACAGTGCAGCGACCGTGAAAGTAACCATAGAGTTTAAAAGTTTAGCTGTGTTAGAGACACGGTCACGAGAGACATCCGCTGTATATGCACCAGGGAAATACTTAAGTAGATTTGTTAAGTGGTGAGAGGTGTGTCGGAATTACAGCTATCCATTTTTCCCTGGAAAAAGAAAACAAAACCTAGACCTGTGAGCAGACAGTCTGGCTGACGTCATGCTACAATCCAACAGAATATGTTTAAAAGAAAGGAGAAGTGCGGTTAAGCTGATGTCTGCGCTCTGACTCGGAGTGTTTACAGAAAGATTTGGAAGAGTGTTGTTACGTTATGGCTCAAAGTCTGACATCTTGGGAGAAAAATGTTTGTGCTGAAGAGGAGCTAGAAGTAATAACTTTATTAAAGTATTTGTTGAAACTATTATACTTTGTGACTTGAAGAAGTAGAATGATCAACAATTGGGTGTTTGCATAGGGAGGGTGCACAGCTGTCAACACGCCCTAACTTATGGCCGTGACTGGATAAGAACAAACAGAGGGAGGAAAAGGCTGTCATTATGGGATGTAAATCAGAAAACTACACATATTTTATGTCTGCTTTCATGTGCTTAAAGCGTTTTTCTTACATTTTATTGTCTGTGCTTGTTGGTATGTTGTTGTGTGTATGCACGGTTGGCCTGCCTCTGACCAGGCTGTCGTCTCTAGATAAAGTCCAACAACAAGCATTGCTCAAACAACGGAAATCAGCCTTTTTGGAGGGAATCAGGAAGTTCACACTGTGTGTGTGTGTCTACAGCGTGTCCTCAACAGTACCCCTGCTTGTGTACACACGAGGATCTGTTGGATTTGCCCAGCTCCTGTAAACACCTTGGGCCTCCCCCTGTTCTCGACTTCAGATTTATTTTTCTTAGCGGTGTTCAATAGAGAGCTGCCAAACCCTTACCTCAGGCGACCTGCAACACTTGTCTCTTAGACACAGTGTGGGGGCATGTGCCGGAGTCTAAGTGGAGCACATTCACTCCTGCTCTCCTCTGGTATTCCTCTGACTCACCATAAAGCCAGAAATATTTCCACAAGAGTAGAATTCTTGTATGTGCATGCTCGCTTGTTAGTGCTGTGCAAAACTTGCATTGGGTTCTGTGCTGCTCACTGCATAAACACTGCCTGGAGGCTGGGGATACTTGCGCATGAATAGCTGTGTCAGTGCTGCCACTGAACAAAAAGACACAATTGTGAATGCAGCATGCTATACATTTTTGAGGTAGGCAGGAAATTATTTGAAGCCTATGTACGTAGGTTCGAGGTACAGATGGAGCCATTGTAGAGGGTCGAATGCAACCTTTTATTGCATGTAAGCTGAATTAATGATATACTTATGAACAAGGCTCCAAGTTAGATTTGTCAAGGTCAGACTTAAGCTGAGACTTTGACTCTTTAAAGCATGTAGCAAACAATCAGGTGGCCCCTGAGCTAAACTGCAAATGTGTAACGTAGTGAAACCTCTTTGAATGTCAGACTTTGAGGTTAGTTATTTATTACTTTTGTTGCTTAAAGTTGTTGAACGCCAGCAGTTAGAGAGGATTCAGATTTAAGAAACAGTTGGAGGATAAATGTACACAGGAAACTATCAGCGCCTGATACTGTTAACGTGGGGAATGGTTGCTTAATTTACTCATCTCTGAGTAATGCTTGCTGAATAATTACTGGACCTATATAGGTAAAAGAAACTGTATATGTGTCTATTGGATTCACTTCCTCAGCAGGAATGAGTGGGCCTGAGGTTGAGAGACATGGTCACTATATTACCTTAGTAGATGGTGGTCAACAAGCCCCCAGGTTGGAGAAGCAGACAGGAGTGCTGACACCGAAGACAGGCTACTGCTGTGAAGGAGTGTACATTATATTTTCACAGCTTTACATTGCTTTCTGTTCCAACAGGGAACTGAGGCCCTTCTGCTGTCTTCAAAGCCACCAGACTCTCACTTCACAAAACAGCCATTTTACCTCACAGAACACAGGAGGTGCTGGTCCACCGCTGCCTTCATCGGGTGGTGTGTTTGTGTGATTTTGTGACTTTGTTGAATCCCAACTAACCCTTTAAAATACCAAAGCCACACAATAACACAAGCAAACTAACTGACTGAGGCAGCGGTAGGCCAGCAGCTGACTGTGTTCTGCAAGACTGAATTACTATTTGTGTTAAAGCAGTCTTGTGGCTATGAATAGAGCGTAGATAACGACTTCAGTTCCCCATTAGAAAGGGCTGTCTGATACCAAGGTAAAGCGATGAAAATACAGCATACACTTACACTGATGATGACTTCAGTAGAACAACTTTTTTTTCTGCCACACAGCATCATTTTTTCATTAACTGTATGCCATTTTGCAACCTAGCAATCCAGCGGTCCTGCTTACCATAATATGTAGGCTAATGCCAGCCAGCAAGCTAATGTGTGTGGTAATGTAATATCCTTATTTTATACAGTCTATGGTAATATCGTCACAACAACATTATTGTGTTTAAAAGCGTTAGTTTGGATTCAGCAAAGTCACATAATACCCAAACAAGCTAACAAGCGTAGACGAGCAACTCCCGGTTTCTGCGAGGTAAAATTACTGTTTTTGTCAAAGGAGTCTGGTGGCTTTGATGAGATCTTAGATAAGCTTAGCTTTAATTCTCTGTTGGAATGGGCTGTCAAACGGCAAAGTCTATGTAGAGTATATTCTGAATATAGCATACACTTACATTGACCGGTTTTTTTTTTTTTTTTTGAGGTAACTAAAATACATTTTGCTACTACCCGGTTGAAGTCACTGTATTGCTGTCTTCAAAGCCACCAGACATGGAATCAGTAATTTTACCTCGCAGAATCAGGGAGCTGCTGGTCGGTCGGTCGGTTAGTTTGTTTGTCCTTCTGCGGGAGATGTTTTGACCATGGAGAACAGCACTGGGCCACTCTGCAATTGAATACACCTCATAATGTAAACTACGGTAGTTAAACAGTGTATGGATAGTTGATTCATCTAATGCTAATGGGAAGCTAGCAAGTTGTCTTGCAGCTATTTCATAAGAATGAAATTACTAAATGTGACTAAACATAATGTCTGTCGTCCACATGAGTTCTGCCTGAGTCATGTCAGATAGATTTTTATCAACTGTGGTGATTGTTTACATATAAACGTTTCTGTATGGTTGTTTAACAATAAAGACAACACCTCCCATGATCCCACGCTACTTCACAATATCATCAAAGTCCTTCTTTTGTTGTTGTTGTTTTGTAAAAGATCCCCAAAAGGCAGAAATTACATAATGTGTGTTTAATACAGCTTTACACCAAGCAAAATCCCCTAGTGTATGTCAATGACCAGTAGGTGTTCTCTGAGGTTAATCATCTGTTGACCTTGTAAAACATGAAAGTGATTTTTTTATGTGATAAAGTGGTTTGACCTCCTTTACTTACAGTAATTGTTGTGGTTATAACATTTATAGTAGTGGAAAGAACAGTTTCTGTTTACCGAAATGAGTCCTGTCATTGGGCTTTCACAACAGGCAGTGACGCACTGTGGGTTGTACAAATTTGTTTGCAGTTGAAATCTACTGGTGTGCTTTCACAATCAAAATGTCCGTTTCTCATTGACCTTTGGTCTGTGTGTGTGTGTGCGTGTGTTTCCGTCATCCTCTACAGACCAGGTGCTAGAGAAGGCCATGCACAAGTGTGTCCTAAAGCCTCTGAAGAGCGTGATTGACACGGTTTTACATGACTTCCAGGTAAGAGATACGTGAAATCTTGTGATCCCGCAAGGTTACTGTTGGATGTTGGACATGTTAGACTGTATCTCTACTTTCACAGTTCACACTATCATAACAAAAGGACACGTTCTTAGGTAGATGAGGATCATTTTACGCCGTTAAAGAAAATTGACGTACACGATCTTCCAGCCATAATTTTTGTAAAGGTGAAAAGACTCCTAACACAGGTAGATCAACCTTACCATCACCTCGGTCTGCTGTTCTCTGCAGGTGAGCAGCGGAGCTTTGCAGCAGCTAAAGGAGAACCTGGCCCTGGCTAAGGCCAAGAGGCCTCAGGAGTTAGGGGTGGACGGAGCTGTGCCCCCTGACCCCGTGGCTATTGAGAAGATCCGCCACAAGTTCGTCAACATGAGCAAGATGTACTCCCCTGAGAAAAAGGTGTCACTGCTGCTGCGTGTGTGTAAACTCATCTACACGATCATGCAGGATAACTCAGGTATGAAGAAGTGTGAGATGGAGGTATTTTTATACCCTGCATATGACATGAAGCCTGAGACTAACACTAATATTTAAAAATAGGGCAGCTTTAGTTTGAGTGGATAATTTTTCACAAAGTCCAGTGTCCTTTTTTTGGAATATAAAACATTTTCTGAAATAGATTCGTCAGTCTTGACCTTTGTCAGACCTGTGTGACCACCACACCTACCTGTCTCACTGCTCTCTGTCTGCTTCCTGTCAGGGAGGATGTACGGTGCTGATGACTTCCTACCCATGCTGACTTATGTGGTGGCTCAGTGTGACATGCCTCAGCTGGACACAGATATCCAGTACATGATGGAGCTGCTGGACCCATCTCTGCTGCAAGGAGAGGGTAGGTCCTGCTGGTTGCTCTACATCTTCCATGACTTTCTTGGTATGTGTGCATGTTGAATTATTTCTTTTAGGCTCAACCCTAGTAAGCAAAAAGCTCAAAGGAAAAAACCCAGAAACACACATTTTACCTGTCAAGCCAAAGGGAAACTGGAGGAGGTTGACACCCCATCAGCACCATGGGCTCCTAAGATGTCTCAATTTGCAGAAAATTTTCAGTTTTCTTTCGCTTCTAGTTATATAATGCTGGATATTTCCCTCATGAGGTCAGTCAGATTACAGTGTGGTGTGAGGTTGATGTGCATTACAGCCTGTTGTATAACCCCGTCAACGGAAGGTCTGCGTGGGAGGAAGCAGACAACAGAGGGCACACCTCCAGCTGAATGGTTGGAAATGGCTCACAGCAATAAAGATCAAGGGCAGGGGGCACATATTAGAAATCTTTTACAACTGTCACACAATCCCGTCACGTCATAAGGAGGCTGTCACATTAGGGACCTGGGCCCAGATCTGAGCACACTTGACACCAAAGTTCAGTTCATTTGGTTAGCATGAACACTGTATGCCATATCGGGGCATGGTACACTGATCTGTGCCCAGGTCCACTTGACAAGATGGTCTTGAGTATGGTTGATATGTACGTTGGTATAGTCTGCATCAGGTGTATAAACCAGCTTTATCAGAATACGGGAGTGGACTGCTGTTTAACACGAGTTGTAGTTGGCGAGCATAGTTGGTATTTGCGTGCGTTTGCATATGTGCGCTGCATGTGCTGTTCTCATCCTCTGAACTGCACGACCATGGGAAGGCAGATGAGAGGGGCGTTCTTGACACTGGGCCTCATTTTTGTCAGTACTCACTGATTTCTGGGATTCACCAATGTTTTCTTATTAATGCTCCTCTCCTATAAAAGTGTTCAGCAGCACCAGTGTTTCAGAACAGACAGTATTAGGAAGCATGTATACATGTTCCAGTAGGAACCTCAGCTACAGGTATGAACTTGACAATGTGCATAATGGTCCTAGTTGCATTTCCATTATCACATTCTCTATTAACAAAATGCACAGTTGTTTTTTTTCTCTGGAAGAGTTGCCTCACAGTGATTTTCACTCACTGAGCTGAGTTCAGTTTACCAGGAGGGTTTTGTAAGAGGGCTTATGAAACATAGACTTAGGAAGGAAAGTCCTTTTGACATTGGTAGGAAATTCCAGTTGTTGTTTGATTTGAATGGGCTGGAGCAGGTTCAGAGGAAAAAGGAGGCTGGACCCTCCCAGAATGAAATATTTTCCTATCAGCGTCAACCTGTATGGCACGCATAGTAATCTCACTGTGGAATTTCTCCAGTGTATGAGTATAGGTGTATCCTGAAGCCTCAATTTTGAAAATGCCTATTCTTGTTCTGATTATTTTTCCATGACGAAGGAGGAAGTGTTCACTTCGTGATCATTTTTTTATGTGACTCATTTCATGTCAGCAGGTTTCATTTCTAGACAACCAGCTCTGTTCTGTTTTGTTTTCTTCACAAATCCTCAAGCATCTCTCTCTCATTTCTGCCCACTCAGGGGGCTACTACCTGACCAGTGCGTACGGAGCCATGGCCCTCATCAAGAACTTCCAGGAGGAGCAGGCAGCCCGGGTGTTGAGCTCTGAGGCCAGGAACACGCTGCACCAGTGGCACAGACGGCGCACTGCTCAGCGTTCAGCGCCCACTGTGGACGACTTTCAGGTATCACGCCTGACCTGAACCCATCTTGAACATCCATGCAGTGAGTCTAAGTTGTACCAATTCCAAATAAATCCGCACTTCATATTCAGCATTGGAAAGGTGCATGAAAGGTGTGTTGCACCTCCCGTCGGTGAAAAGGAATATTTGTACAAATTTTACTAACATCACAGCATGAGGATCTGAATCTGTGGTTCACTTTTTCTAGTTTTTGTAGAAAGCACCATCTAGTGGAGCATTTAACAACTGCATGTGGTTTCTATCGATAGCAGAAACTTCTTATTTTTTCTGCCTGCGTGCTTGATTCATTTGTAATACCTCCTTCATTGATTGTTGAAATGTCTGTATTTACTTCCAAATGTTAACACAGGACTTTTTATTTCTCCCTGTAGAACTTTCTCCGTGTAGCCCTTCAGGAAGTGGACACAGGCTGCACGGCCAAAACCCTGATCGTCCAACCTTACACGACCACAGAGGAGGTCTGCTCACTCTGCGCTTACAAATTCAAAATCCCTGACCCCGACACCTACGCACTGTTTCTTGTCACTGAAGACACCAGCCAGCAGCTCGCCCTGGACACACACCCTCAACGAATCAAAGCCGAGCTCCACAGCCGGCCCCGAGCACAGGTCTTCCACTTTGTCTACAGGAGAGTGCCTAACCTTAACCTCTGTATCCCTGCCATAATGCACAATGGGAACTGCCTTCAAGTTGAATAGCGCAGGAGAAACTAACAGCTTTCTGCGCTTGATCCTAAACAAAAGTTATGTTTAGCGGTGTTCTGGTGGTGCTTGCACATGTTTGTGTTGTAGATAGATTTGAGGACGTCTGAATGGAAACAGAAACCAAGCTGTACATTGGCATATTGATGCGGATATAAAAAGTCTACAAAAAGTCAGATATGATGCCATGCAAATGATATGGTGAGTTATTATTATGAAGAACCACCAAGGGATAGGATGGACTGCGGGAAGTGCTGGTGTTTCACTCAAACACTTTAAGACTGTGGCTCAGATTTGGGTCAAAAAAAGGCTAAGAATGGTAAGTTGCAAGTTTAATTCAGGTTGTCGACAATTCAACCATTTAGAGACCATCTATCTGGTTAGACTAGGTGGTATGCTGAGCAGAAATTGTCGAATAGTTTAGAGAGGCTAGTTTACAGGGTTTTTGGTATGTGAAGTATTATAAGGAGATGAAAAGTTCTTCAGATTGTTGGACAGGTGTACCATCCCTAAAGGTGCTGTATGTAACTTTTTACATGTATTATTGTTTAATATTGCCGATGGGTAAATGGACAGTAACATAACTTAAAAACTGAGACTTTCCCGACTTTCTCTGTTGCCCATAACAGCCTCGGACTGACTTCTGTGTAAAAGACAGGGGCTGAATTTTCTGGGAAAATCCAAAGGAAATGATGAACCTTGACCAAGAAACCCTTTCTGGCATAAAGCCCTCAAGGCAAACCTCTCTCAATAGCGTGCTGCATCTCTCCTCAGCTCTACAACAGTGTGCAACAGTAGCCAACATTAGTTAAAGGTCCCATATTGTGAAGAGTCAGATTTCTATGTCTTTTAAAAAATAAAGCAGGTATAGGTGCTATGTAAATACTATGAAAGTTTCAAAACGCTCAGTTCACAGAGCATTGCTCACAGTTTGTATTCAGAAACTGTGCCTGTAAGCAAGCTGTCAGCATTTCTGTGAATTTGTGATGTCACATGTATACCACAGACTGTTTGAGACACAAACACTCTAAATCGGTCCTTTTGTATTCCTCGTTGGGATGTTTTGTGGTGTGAGATTGACATCAGCTGACAGGAAGTAAACATGGATCCAAGCCATAATTCAGACACAGGGTGATTACAGATGTATTCAGGCAGGGATGCTTACATTAAAGCGTGTAAACATGTCCCTGTGGAAAACCAAAATACAAGTGTGAACCTGAATATGAGCATAATATGGGACCTTTAAGAAATAAAGTCCGCTAACGTCAACAAACCACCGACATCCACCATAACAAGGGTCCACTGTAATATATATTTTGTAGCGGCAGCCAGGAGACAGACCTTCACTTTCCGCTGAGGTTGTGCTGGCTGAATTTGGGCTGTTAGAGCCGCTGAGTGAAGGTCTGTTTCCAGAGCTACCATCTGCGTTCCTCCAGGAGAAGTCATGTCTTGAAGGACAGCGGGGTGCGCTAGCCAGTTCTTGTCTCCTTTGTGGTCTGCTAAACAGTAAATCCATTAAACTCAGTCCCCCATATCATAATTTCAGTGCCCCTTAGTGCTGAACAAACCCAAAGGAAACAGTGTCATGTTGCATAGCTTGCGAACGAATTGCTAGATTGCAAACGTAGCATTGAGTGGATAATGTCTGCTAATTCATCCACACTCTCAGGGCTGGTTTGCAAATTGCTTAACCAGCTATGAAGCAACCAATGGCATCCATGAGGGGTAGCTAAGTTAAGCTAAGGTTAGCCAGATAGCTGTAAAGCTACGCTTCATGGATCTGACGTCGGTTGCTTTGTAACGTCAGCAGATAAGGAGAGAGGTGTTATTAAAAACAAGTTACATACAGAACCTTTAACGCAGAGGTCATCTAGTTTATATTGCATTTTATATAACTAACGTTTGCCTAAACTGCTGTTATCCCAGGTGCCTTCAAAACAAATTGAACATCCTGTATGCTACTGAAAGCTCTCCGCTCTCATCCAGTGATGAGTCAGCTTTCATCAAAGTGACCCAGAAAAAAACAACAACAGCACAGTGCTAAAGCATTGATTTATTAAGTAAAATGAACTATTGTAAAAGTTATGATTGTTATTTTTATTGCTCTTGTGTTTATTTTCTGCAATTGCTGGTCAATTGTAGCGTGTATGCCTGTGTAGAAATATTTTTATATTCAAATGTTTCCTTTTCATCACTAAAGATTTGTATTCTGACGTAATATTTCTGTACTGGACTCGATAGTGGACTTGGATTTATGCCAGTTATTTCTCAAAAGTCAGTTTAAAACAACACTGTCTCTGTTATTTGTTATGTAAAGCTCAAAGCTGACTGTGGAAACATAAAAAATATCTCCAAACGAGGCTACTTGCTCACTCTTACATTATATTATTTTCAGGAAATTTTGCTACTGTATTTTAAAGAGGAAGTGTCACTTATTGGGCATAAAATTAGGTGTCTGTGTTGCACAACAATACCCAGACAAGGAACAGCGAGATTTTACCTGATCTCTAAGATGTAATTCACATACAACAGGCTGTAAAATGCACAATTGGTAACACATTGTTTGGTCTGCAAACATATACAAATTAAACTGATTACGAAGTGATTTTCAGAGCATGGTCTAAACAGAAGGGAATATTTGTGGAGCATTTTTGTGGTTTAATGTATAAAGTCAAATGAACAATTTGTCGTTGTGGTTTTTCTTCTTCCTGTTTTGCCTTCTAAAACGTAAAATAACCACTCCTGGATTCATAGGAACTGAACACTGACATACAGAGAAATGAATCTTTACTTGTTCCTGATTGGTCAATAATTGTGCGCCATTACTGTACAACTGTTGCTAGGTGAAACACCTGCCTGCTTGTACTACTCCACTCCTGTGTATGGGTGCTCCTGGTACAGACTTGCTCTCTCCCATACAGTAATAATCTTAATCACACACACTTTTTGGCGTGTACAAGGCATGATAGCCTTCTCACTGTCTGATCACAAGGGATATGTTTATTTTGATTTAAATATATACATATAGGTTATGCCTTTGATTGCAGACATTTAAAAATTTGCCCAAACAATAAAATCACATTTTCACAATAAGGATGATTGGAGGATTGTAAATTCCAACTGACTGAATAGCTTCCTGGAACAGTTAGTGAGTTATTAAGCGTCAAATTAGCCTTTCTGGAGTCCCTGCCTTATCTAAGTGTTCATGCAAAGAGTTTTTTTAGGTAAAGTCTTCCGTACTGAGTACATGAAGTCAGTGCTATATTTACCAAAGGGAAGCTGATAAAGCATCTTATGTAAATTCATTGCACATGTTTGGTCAGTTTCAGGACAGGTCTAAGAGGAGTGGGGTTTGGAGGGTATACGCGGGTATATGGGGTATACCCATCCCTTTTTCTAGCAGTTCACAGTTCAATCAGCCCAAAATCAACTGGATTATTTAACAGAGTAAACCCACATCCTCCTTGGTAACCCTTCTATCTGGTACTATACCCACCTTGTCAACTATCAATACACCACTGTCTGTGAGTGTTATGTTGGATAAGGAAGTCAATAATTTTAAGCCTTTCTCAAATGAGAAAAATTTGATGACCAGGCTTCATCTGCCCATTATGTGTGGGTGGGATACAAATTCTGGCAGACTGGAAAAGCAGTCTGAAATAATGTGTTTCCCCCTGTAACATTGGCTAGAAGAGAGGAAACTTGTTCATATTCACAGAGGTTATAGAGTATTATCTGAAGTACACACAAAATAAATCATTTGATGATCAGGCTTCATCTGCCCATTATGTGTCCAAAACTTGAGAGGTATGTATCCACACTGTCTTCCTTATTCACGTGCTAAAGGTGCATGTTTAAATTCCCTGCCTTTCTAGTTGTTATTAATGCTTTTTGTCTTTCACGTTGCCCTTCTCAGACCTCTGATTGTCTCACATTTAGAGTGGTGTTGTGGGGGGGTAGCATATTTTGATAGTCCAATAACATCCTATCAAATAATGCTCCCACTACTCAGTGCATTCATGTAAGACTACTAATCACCTCACTGCCACTGTAGGATTAATGGCAGCATATTTAGACATGTCATTTTAACATTTTTAATCAATATTTCAGGGGTAGCATATTTTGATAGTCCAATACCACCCTATCAAATAATGCTCCCACTCACACCTGTCAAGTCTCCCGGGAAACTACCATATTTTACCCCTTTCCCGACCGCCCAGGGCCGAAAAATTTCCCTTATTTTCAAATCCAAAACTTGACAGGCATGGTGAGCCATGTGTTACTTTGCAAAACCTCGTTGATAAATTACAATGCTAAAACGATGAATTAAACAATGCAATTGTTGGTAGTTTTCATTTACATGAGTGAAATCAAGCGCAGTGCTGTAGCTCCACCTTCGCTGAATGCATGCGCGCTCCCGTGGCCAGTAAAACACTTCCTATTGGGGGTAACTACCTTGGCACGACACCTGCAAACCGATAACACCTTTGTGAACTAACCGCTAGCTAGTCGAGGTATCTTTTTTTAATTTCTTGTATCTTGTTATCTGAGTATTTGCATTTGAACCCAGCACAACGCGGAAACGTCAACTTTTTCACCGAGCTTGCTGACATTACGATCAGTTACTATCTAGCTAACATTAACGTTACAGACTGTCAGGAGTAATGTTAACGTTAGTAATGGTTAGCAACCGCTAGCGTTAGTTGCGCCGCTAGCGTTAGCTGGTACTGGCAAAATAAATCACACTGGCCGCACAAGACCCCAAAACTGGCAGCCTTATTACTTATCAAAGATAATTTGGTCATAAATTGACAGGAAATGCTTATTTAAAATTTGGGTTTTTAAATTAACTTCTTATTGGCTTTAGGGAAACTAACATTAGCAAAAAACTAGCTCATATCAACTGTTAGCAACGGTCGTCAGTGAGAAGTATCTGAAGCCCAGCTAACGTTAGAATCATGTCATATTTCTTTAAGTCGAAGGAGGTGGAGAAAAATCTTTATAAAATATTAATAATAAACCATATAGCCATATTTGCCAGCCTGTCCTTAATGTGGCTTTTGAAGATAATGGCAAGCATGGCCACTCTCAACTTTTAAAGTCTGATAGTCCACCACTAACATTTTCATCATGTCACGTCTCTTCAACAAAAATGAAACATAGATGTTGTCTAAGATTTTATTATTAAGACCTATTTTAGCTCATCGTCTTCTTTTTTTCATGGAAAAAAGGTTTTGACAAAAAATATTCATTGTGGTTTTTGTCGACAAAATAAACACTGCAGGGATCAGACCCTCTGCACCATCGTGTTGTCTTCCTTTGGAACTCTGAAAGATGTCTATGCCATGATGTGTTGCTCTCTCGTCAGCCTGCAGCAGGTGTTGTTCTTCTTCTCTGTTTCTTGGCGGCCTACAAACAAACTTTAAAGGTGTGCTGCCACCCACTGCGTCAGGGTGTGTAGATGCTGCGCTGATAGTCAGTGAAAGCAGTCTGGCTTCATATTATCAGCGCTATTTATCAGCAATAATTTCAGCAGAGGGGTGGAGGGTGTCAGGTTCGGTGACGGGAGGATCTCGTCCCTGCTTTTTGCGGATGACGTGGTCCTCCGAGCCCCATTAAACAGTGACCTCCAGCTCTTGCTGGGACAGTTCGCAGCTGATTGTGAAGCGGCTGGGATGAGAATCAGCACCTCCAAGTTTGAGGCCATTGTCCTCAGCCGGAAAAGGGTGGATTGCCCACTCCAGGTCTGGGGGGAGGTCCTGCCTCAGGTGGAGGAGTTTAAGTATCTCGGGATCTTGTTCACGAGCGAGGGTAGGATGGAGCAGGAGACTGACAGGCGGATTGGGGTGGCGTCAGCAGTGATGCAGGCGCTTAACCGGTCCGTTGTGGTGAAGAGGGAGCTTAGCCAGAAAGCAAGCTCTCGATTTACCGGTCGATCTACGTTCCAATCCTCACCTATGGTCACGAGCTCTGGGTAGTGAAATGAGTTTCCTCCGCAGGGTGGCTGGGCTCAGCCTTAGAGATAGGGTGAGGAGCTCGGACATCCGGGAGGGACTCGGAGTAGAGCCGCTGCTCCTCCATATCCAGAGGAGCCAGTTGAGGTGGTTCGGGCATCTGGTAAGGATGCCTTCCAGACGCCTCCCTTGGGAGGTGTTTTGGGCATGTCCAACCGGGAGGAGACCTCAAGGCCGCCCCAGGACACGCTGGAGAGATTACATCGCCCGGCTGGCCTGGGAACGCCTCGGGGTTCTCTTGGAAGAGCTGACGGAAGTGGCTGGGGAGAGGACTGTCTGGGCTTCTTTGCTGAGGCTGCTGCCCCTGCGACCCGGACCTGGATAAGCGGAGGACGACAAGTACGAGTACGAATTTTAATGATCAGAGTAATACATGATATCAAAAATGCCCCATTATCGGTAAATAATTTGTCAGCCCAATGTTTATCTTACATTCCTAATTTTTTCCTATCCAGTCTAAAATTACTTTTACTTAATTGGAAGTACTTTGTGCCCTGTTTTTATTTTCTTATCTTTCAGCATCTCCACAGATTGAAGAGACAGACAGCAAACAGACAAGGACACAAGCTGATCAAAGTGGCTCACATTCGTCAGACCATACTTTATACACCAAATCAATGGTGTGAATGTTTAGAGAATGTTTTCAGAAAGTATGTGACAAACCCCAAATGCACCTTAAAAACAAAGTCTGACAGCAATTAAAATGTTTTGTGATTTCTTTTTCATTACTACTTTGTAAGGTGAATGTATGCTTTTATGCAGTGCCTTCGTTCAAAACTATATTTGCTTGGGTTGCAGTGCACAGCACTTGAAAGTAGGATTTTCTGAGAAAGGTGAAGGAAATGTATTGACTGTTTGCTTTATTGTATCTACTCATAAATTATGTGCCTGCAGTATTATTTTTATGTGCTAGTGTTGCTGAATCTGATGCAGGAATTGAAATAAGATGTAACCTCCTTGACACATTATTAACTGCTTTTAGTTCAATGCTGGTTCATCCCTGTGTTAAAGCAGCACTCCATCTAGTGGCTAAATTTCATAATATCTGTTGCCAGTTAGTTTACTAGTGTGATGGAAAAATTCTGGTATGTGTTGTGCATGTGTTGTATACCCATGTTCTAAGGTTACTTGTTTTGATTAAACTGAACTTCTCACCTAATGATATGTGTTGCTTATTTAACCCCTACTGTGACAGCAGTGTGAGATACAGCAGGGGCCAAATGGAAGCAGGTGAAAGGTAATGAGCCAGGGAGGCTCCAACAACAAGTGTCCTTGTGGGCCTCCAGAGATGTTGTGTCTTAGGGATGCTTACTGCAGAACCACCTGCGTGCTATATATTTTGACTATTGACATGCATGTGTTTTGGGAACTATGAAGATAGCATAGCTGAAGAACATCAAGGCACTCACTCACTGACTTACTGTTCATGCGATTGTATGTGTGTGACTCCATTCATGAATGCTTATTAAAACTCAAGAAAGACAGACGGCGTCTTTAAACTGTTTATTAAATAGACCGAAGTTGTTTAGCTGGCCACCATGAAGGGACCTCATCCGTGAGCAGATTCTGCAATTCTGGACTGAAGGTGTGAAGACTGTGCGCACATTAAGAGCCAAGGCTCTTACAACCTCAAACTCGCCCACAAAGGAAGTTTTAGAAGAGGGTCTGACGTCTGGAGAACTGGGATTCCCTTCACCGTTGGGGTCCAATGACCTTGGTGGCTGTCAACACCTCGCTGTCTTTCCTGGTGAGTTTTGAGGACTGCGCAGGAAAAATCTTTTCCACCTACTGAGATAGGTTGGCAGACGTACCCGGCACCGTTTCTGGGAAGCTGAGTGCAGGAAAAGTGATGAGCTCGGTTTAGGTCAGGGACCTATAGATGTAGGTTAGAAACCTAAAACAACACCTGATTATTTCAGCTGTTAAAGGCGGAAGAAAAGGTGGTGAGAAGCTGTCTGGGTTAAAGGAGAAGTAGAGACACTTGCTATCAGAGTGGAACAGGAGTGAGTCAAGCACGTTTTCTTTTATTTCCTTTTTGCAAGTCGTGCGCGTTTTCGGGTAAAGGTGAAAAAAATGTTTCATGTGGAGATATGTTCATCTTTGTAGTGCAAGGATCGTTAGGACAACTGTTAACACCCCACTCCCGTGTATATTGGCATTTTTATGACATTTCTGATTTGTCCTGAGTCCTGGCAATGTTGCGTAGCCACACTGTTTGCAATTTGTATTTGACAGCTAATTTAATTTTGTGGTCAAAGTAAATCAGAATGAACAAAAACAAAGAAAACCATGAAGATTACGTCAGAGATATTGGATAAAGCGAGATACCCCACTCAGCTCACTTCCTGATTCAGTGACGTCAGCGCCACGCCCCCGTAGGAGACTTGCGGCAGCTCTGAATGTATTGTCATCAATGAGGAAAATGAACATGATCACAATTTATGGTCAATTCTGTCGCGTTATAGTCACTAAAGTAAATATTGGGTTCATTTTCCAGAAGCCACACATCTTACCAACATTCTGACACTAAAGCTGCATTTTTCATCCGGGTTGAGTGAGAACAGGCTGTGATTGGAGGGAGAGCTAACCACGCCCACTTAGGAGACAGGAAGAGTACCCATTTTCGTAACATTGGATAAGCCTACGGTGGGGTATCTCCTTTATCCAATATCTCTGATTACGTTTGACTACAGCAGAAGCTGCAGGTCATGCGCATGCGTCACTCTCAAAGCTTGCGCAGGTGCACTGTCACGCCTTTTTGCGTCTGATCGGCAAACCGATAAACAGCTTGTGAGCTAGCCACAAGCCAGTCAGCTTTTTGTAGTTAATCCTATCCTCGCCAGTTTGTGGACCCAGCGCTGTAAGAACTCAACTCTTCACTGATACCACTGTAATGTCGGTAAATTAACATCTAGCTACGGTATCACACACAATGAGGGCTTAAGTTAGCTGGTGATGGAAAAGGAATCGCACAGGGTGCGCAAGACCGATACAGTGGCAACCTTATTACTTATCAAAGATGATTTGGCTATAAATTGATAGGAAATGTTTTGGGTTAACTTCTTGCTGCTCATAATTTCGGTTAATCCCAATTTAATATTCATCCATTGAAAGCTGCAGCCCGTGGTATATTCTCTGTTTGAGAAAAAAAAAGTTAACCGGAAAGCCACAATGGGGTTAATTAACTTAATTAATATATAGAGAGCACCTGTGAGGCGGAGTGATACCTGTGAGTGATAATGCGCATCACAAGTCCCAGTGACGTCATGCTCCTCTGTTGACACATGCCTCTCGTCCAATCAAATGACTTATAGCATTCAGCACAGCTGTGAGCTCTTGTTCTACTATTATCAAATTAAATACATCTCTCTGTACAACTACTGTTATATTTTAAATATGACAGAAACTGCAGCGTCATGGACGACCGGCACTGACCAGAGGGGGCAGTCCAGAGAGATATGGAGTAATGTTAGACACACCCACCCATCTTCCTTTGAGTTGAACGATACCTAGCAAGAGCAAGACACAACCATTATGCCACTGCTCCTCCTCCTCCTCCTCCTCCTCCTCCTCGGATACAAAGTTTTGCCCCACTTTTATGATCTGAAAGTGTTGCACGGATTCCTCTGTGATTTTCTTCCTTCGACGTGTCACTATCTGTGACGTTACGACCACTGTCTCGTCGCCGTTTCTGTGCAGAAGGGTTAATCACTCGTTGCCTCGGTAAGTACGTATAAGACGTGACTATTAGCTGACCTGTGAAGACACCAGCAGTGTTCAGGAAAGACCGTGCCCTGTCAGTGGGTACTTTCGTTTTCGTCCAAATACAGGAAGTTTGAGATCATCGCTACATTGTACAACTTGTGTTTATTTCTGAACATTAATAATTGTTGCGACATTGTTATAAAATGAATAGGCTTTTAAACGAAGTCTGAAGTGACTATTTCCTCAAGACAGTGTTTAACTTTATGCAGATGTCAGAATATCATGCTGTGAACACTGGTACTTGACTTCATACTACAATAAATACTTTAATGACTGTGATTATACTACACTGCATCAAGTTTACTGTTTGTGTTCTGTATCTAACACAAAGTCTGTTTATATTCTAGCCACCAAAGTCATATTAACTTTCACTTTTGCTTTACTTTTGAATTATATCGCAGGGTTAATGCACCAGTTATGTTGCAATGCTGCTGACCAGGGTAATGATATTTAAGTCAGGATATATGTTTGCAAATATGTGTTGCATTTATTAAGTCATGTGTACACTCAGTGATAATGAGAGTAGGTGTTTCTGTTATGATCCAGAGAATTCAAGCTGCATTTTGTTTTCTAAGCCGAAACTTTAGTATCTTAAGTAAAGAATTTAGCACGTTGGTTAAGAGTTTTGCAAAAACATTATGTTGGAAATTGATCTACAGTAATACTAAGACTCTGGTGTACTTTGTATGGACCAAAGCAAACATGTCATGACTGGCTGTGACTGTGTGCATAAATCATCCCAATTAAAGTTCATCTCCTGCTATTGTGTTCATATGTTGATATACAATGCAATTCAGGTTAATTTAGGTTTATTCTGGGTATTGAAAAGTCTCCACAACACTCTGTACTTGTTAACAGAGGTGTATTTATATATCCTGCTTAATGATTATGGATTACAACCATCAGGAGTTAAAGTTTTCTCTTCCATGTACTCTGTGGGAACATTAACACAGTTGTCTCTTTGCTGCAGACACATTTTTACTCTCTCATTTGATGACAAAATAAGGTTTTGCTGTGTTATGTAGCCAGGTTATAGCTTTTGTGTTTTTTACACTCATCATCTTCACATCTTTTCAGGAACCTTTGCCTCCGTGATGGATCCCCAAAATATTCTCAAAACCACACTCAAGAAAAATTTTCAGACTTTGAATGAAGCACACTCTGCAAAGTCATTACTTCCTCCAAGACTTTGCTATCGGAAGCTCAAGCACGACTACGGATGCCCTACTTTGCACCAGTCTGAGTTCAGACACATCGACAAGTCTGACCTTCATAGTTGGATATATTTTGAAACTGTCCCTCTCATAGATATTTTATCATGCGACTGCAAACACAACAGCAGCAAAAAAACAGTCATCACTTTAGGAGTGGGTGGAGTTGGAAAAACCACAACAGTGCAGAGTTGTGCACTGGAGTGGGCCGAGGGCAAAGGGTACCATGACATCCAGCTCATGTTTCCTCTCACATTCTGGGAGTTAAATTTGCTCAAACACAAACTGAGCCTCATTGAACTTCTACAGACATTTTACCCAGAGTTGACGGAGCTTGATGTTGCCAGCCTGAAAGAAAACAAGCTGTGGTTCGTCCTTGACGGACTGGATGAGTATCATCGTAAGCTGAACTTCAGCTGTCCAGCTGTGAGTGATGTTTCTGAGGTATCCACTGTGGATGCTCTGGTGACCAGTCTGATCAGGGGGAATTTACTTCCCAATGCTCACATATGGATAACGACCCGATATGCAGCGGCAACACAAATCCCTGATTGCTACTTGCTTAAAGAGACGGAGGTTCAAGGGTTCAGTGACGGACAGAAGGAGCAGCACTTCAGGACAGTTATGGGTAATGATGATCTCGCCTACAAAGCCATTAATCACGTGAAAATATCAAGGAGTCTGGAATTCCTTTGTCAGATACCTCCAATCTGCACCATCATGGCAAATGTGTTAAAGAATCACCTAAAACCTAGTGATGGGTTTAAAATCAATCCCCTGAGTTTAACCCAGATTTACACAAATCTGGTCAAAGCATCAAGCTCGGACATTGTTGCCAAGCTGAAATATCTGTCAGCAGAGGATGAAGGGGGTAATGTGATCTATGAGCATCATCTTCGAGAGAGTGACATAAGTGTTGAGGAAGCATCAACTTTCTCCAAAGAGTGTCCACTTGTGTTGAGAGAAGAAAAGGGTCTGCATAACACCACAGTGTTTCGCTTTGGCCACTGGAGCATTCAGGAGTTCTTTGCTGCGTCTGCTAAACTGAACGATATTGAAGGCTCAGTCCAGTCTGTCTATTGTCGGAGTCTGGTCGACCAGGCGCTGCAGAACGCTGAGGGAAAGTCAGATGTCTTCCTTCGCTTCATCTTTGGCCTCATTAAGGAACGTGGCACGTTGGAGCCCACCGATCCGCTGTTTAACTACACCAAGAAGAAGATCCTGGAGAACATCTTGTCTCCCAGCGCTGTGGCTCTGTTCCACTGTCTGAGGGAGTATGACAGCCGGGCTTTACTGGAAGAAGTGAACTTCTTTCTGGAGTTTGGCTTCTCTCCAATTCCTAATCTGTCACCAACGCACTGGCAATTCATGATGCAAAGGACCTGTAATTTTGAGGGGCTGAGAGAGAGTTTTGAGATGAAGGTGTCTGAGGGATGCGATGAGAGCCTCCTCAGGCAGCTGCCAGCTCTTTTGAAATCCAAGAAAGCCATGTAAGTTTATATATTTCATTTATATAGACTGCATTAGATAAATATATGGACATTTATACATTTTTTGTTGTGTTGTTTTTCTGTGACTGACTATCTCAAATTCTTTGGAAGATTAAACCAAATCAATTTGTATGGCTAGGTACCAATTTTAGTGTGTTATTCGGGTGTACTTGCCCTTTATTTTGACTGTGTTTACGCCTTTTTAGTTGGTCAAAAGTCCATTATTATCCTCCTGCTTAGTCTTGGAATTGGGGGACTGGGTATAAAAAGCTTTACAGTTTCCATTTTTGTCAGTGAATATGGATCTAAACAATCTATTTGTGCTGGAAGACAGTGCCAGAACAAAAAACAATGTTAGCAGTATTATGCTTTGACTTTTGTTGTATAATGTGAATTAAAGGATAAGGCAGGTTTTCCCCCAAAGGTAACATCAACAAATTCCACTGACTCCCATCTCCTTGCAGGCTGCGGTTCTCCAACCTGACGGACACATGTTGTCCAGTCTTAGCAGCAATCCTGAGCACAGGTGAGTCATGCCTGAGAGAGCTGGACCTGGGATACAACAGCATCAGTGACAGCGGAGTCCGGACGCTTGTGGAGGGGCTGAACGATCAAAACTGCAGACTGAAAACAATCAGGTTGCAAGCCTGTGGAGTGACCTCGCATGGCTGTGAATACCTCGCCACGACCCTGAGACAGTCCAAGAAACTGCAGGAGTTGGATCTCAGCATGAACGAAATAGGAGATGACGGACTGACACAACTTGCAGATGGTTTGAAATCTCCTGATTGCCAGTTAGAAACACTCAAGTAAGTTTTGGGAAATAAGCTTAGCTGCTCACGCCGTTTATCTCATACGAAATTAACACGAACACTAGGATGATTTTTGTTTTGCTGGCATTACATTTTTCCTTGCATATGAAATTACACAGATACATTTTTTTTTACTTGTGAAGAAGAAGTTTATCTCAAAAAAATTGGGCACCAAAAGCTCCCTGAAAATTTAACAATGAAAAATGCAACTCAGACTTATGTTGATTATAGCTTGTTGTTTTGTAAATGTTCTACACACTTAGCATTTCTGTTACATTGCTGTCATGTTTTTCGTAGACTATCACAGTGCAACATTGAGCAAAGGGGCTGCTGTTGTCTGGCCTCGGCTCTGCAGGAGAACTCCGACCACCTGAAAGTGTTGGATCTGAGCATCAATATGGTTGGAGACACGGGGGCCATAGAGCTCCTCAAAAAATTTGACATATCAAAGCTAACAAAGCTGGAGTGAGTGTGACTTCATATCAATGCATCCTCAGCCTTCAAACATAAATGAATAGATACCAGTAGTCCAGTAACGTTTTTTTGTATCTCTTCGGCAGGATGTACCACTGTGGCCTCACTGTGTTAAGCTGTGGAAGTATCGGGGAAGCTCTGAAGAATGAAACCAGCACTCTGGTAGAGCTCAATTTGAGCAACAACAGCTTGAAAGATGCAGGGTTTGCACTCATCTGCGAAGGCATGTACGCATGGTGTAGTCTGGAAAAACTCAAGTAAGGATGCCTTGCTCTTATATTTCTCCTTTGATTACTTACTGACTAAAGTTAAAAATTATGTCATTGACAGATTTTATTTTCACTGTTTTCTTCAGCGAGTTCATATGGGTGTAACTTTTTCTGCGATATTCAGCAAAAAATGCTCATGTACTGATAACTAAATATCCCTAAACCAATAGTTAAAGACAGTTTCTCCTGTTTGCTTTCAGTGTTTCAAGATGTGGAATCACTGGAAAAGGTTGCCTTTATTTGGCAAAAGTCCTGTGTTCAATCTCTCAGCTCTACAAGGGGCTGATTCAAGAAACAGACTGGCAGGCAGTCGAGCTGAAAGACCTTGACCTCAGCATGAACCGCCTCGGAGACAAGGGAGTCAAGGAAATTTCAGATGGACTCACTAATCCGTTCAGCCATCTGAAATCTCTCAAGTAATTCACTTTCAAATCATTATTCTTCATCAGACAAATGTTATGTTAGAAGATCAGTATGCTACAACATGATGTTGTTTCTTTTCAGCCTGAGTCACTGCAGCCTGACTCATGGCTGTTGTGCAGAGCTTGCATCAGGATTGGCATCAAAGGGGAGCGTTATCAGGACGCTGGACCTGTCTGGCAATGACCTCCAGGATAAGGGAGTGAAGAAACTCTGTGCGGGGCTCGGAAACCCTCAAAGCGAACTTGAGACACTGTCGTAAGTCTTTGTGTTGTCGTTTTTTCATTACACCGTTGAGAATTACGGCAATAAAATTTAACAGGTTATTTATTGTCAAAACATGGGTCCAGATAACTCATAGCCATGTAGCAGGTGCTGCTACTCAAAGTAAGTTACTTTATTGATGATTAACTCCCAACAGCTTTTTGTCTCAGCTTTTTAAATTATATATATTGAAATTTTATTCCTCTAAAATATTTTTTTTAAAAATAAAATTTCAACATAGTTTTTAATCTCAGGTACTTGTGTTTCTCCCCAGACTGAGGACCTGCGGCCTGAGCTCGAGGAGCGTTCAGTACCTGACCACTGCCCTCAGGTCGAACCCCCATCATCTGACTGAGCTGCATGTGATGGGCAACAATCTGGAACACTCAGGAATCAGAGTGCTCCAGGAACTCACAAAGAATGAGAAATACGCCTTACATACCATAGAGTGAGTACTGATGATGGTATTTTAATAAAATGTTATCAATAATAGTTCACGGCAGGCATTTGTCTTTCCCTTGCCTTTGTTATAATGAAGCTATGGCTAATTTGTATGTATTTTTCTTGTCCAGTCTAAAATGACTATTATAGTTCTGATTGCACATGAACTTTCACTCACTTTAAAACATCATTGGAAGTTAATTTTCTTATCTTTCAGCGTCTCCACAGATTAAAGAGACAGACAGCAACAGACACAAGCTGATCAAACTGGCTCACGTTCGTCAGACCATACTTTAGAAACGTCCTTGTATTCCAGTGCTTATTCTAGCTATAATATCAGACCCAAAATGCATCTTAAAAACAAAGACTGTCAGCAATTAAAATGTTTTGTGATTTTCTTTTCATCCTCATATTATATGACAAGATTAATGTGGGTTTTTTTGCAGTGCCTTAGTTGGAAAGTGAAAGAAATGTGTTGACTCAAGTAATGTAGCTACTCATAAAATATGTGCCTGCAGTATTATTGTTATGTACATTACTATTTCTGTTCAAAATGTTTTGTTCATTGTTTTTCATTCCCTCTTGGTAACATGAATGTGTTTTTACATAGTGCCTTAGTTTCGAAACATGTTTCCTTGGATTGCAGTGCACAGCACTTAAAGTTAATCTGGGAAAAGTAAAGGAAATTTATTGACTTTCTGATGTGTCTACTCGTAAAATATGTGCCTACAGTATTATAGTTACGTACTACTACTATTCAACTGTTTTGTGATTTACTTTTCATTCCTACATTGTAAGATGAATGTATGTTTATAGCCAGTGCCTCGAAACTACTTTTCCTTTGGTTGCAGTGAACAGCACTTACACGTAAAATTATCAGAGAAATGTGAAAGACATGTGTTACTGTTCTGTCTACTCAGAAAATATGTGCCTGCAATATTATTGTTGTGTACTATTACTACTGAATCTGATGCAAGAATTAAAATGAGATGAGATCTCCATGACCACTGACAATACTCTTCTTCTAGTTGAATGCTGGATCATGTCTGTGCTGTAGCAGCACCCCATCTAGTGGCCAACCCTCCTAATGTCAGTGTCTGACGCGTTTGACGTCAGTTGACATAGCGCTACCTTAGCTGCGTCTGTGTCAGTCCAGCACAGCAGGCAGCATCTCCTGTGTCATCGCACTGTACCAGTGAACGCACCACTGACACAAAGGTAAGGCAAAGGTAACTTTATGATTTATTGTAATGGCAACTAACATGCATTGTTTCAGCATCCAGGAGCAGGCATGTCGCACAGTTGTTAATATCTTGGACGTTTGTCACAGCTGTTATGTAAGTGCATTATACTAAGTTGAAATTGATAGTTGGATACTGTGTGGCTTCCATGTCATGGTAATTTGATCAGGGCGAGCGGTGCAGAAAAGTGCAGAGGGGTGTGGGTTGGCATCACAGCGTTGCTGGCTAGGCCTGTATGGCGCAGTTTCAGAAAGATTCCATCTGACAGTCATGCGGGAGTCTTCTCTGCCGACCATCATCCTGCAGCCAAAGAAATAAATAAACGTGCTGCGTTAACCGTCTGCAAGGTGGATGCAGAGACATGCAGACGTTTGTAAAACGCCCTCAGCTCTGCAGTGAGGCGTCCGCTGCTTGGTCACTGTGGCACTGACTGTGATTAAACACTGACATCAACTTGAATGTGATGTTACGTGGGTCGTTTTGTGCTGTCACGTCAAAGACATTGGTTGTAATAAGATGAGCAGGTGAAGGGCTGTTGTCCTGTGACGTTACTGTTGAATGAAATACAAAAATGTCGAGTTTGGGCTTTTTCTCTAATATTTCGTCATATGACCACAGCATTTAAGTCATAACATGCTGCAAGTCATAAAATAATAACCACAATATCCACTGCTGCCAATGTAGCTTTTAATTGTACAATTTTGATGCCTATTTTTTACCTATCATCCTTCATGTTGTTTATACAATATAAACATTTAGTATTTATTTATTTGCATCACAGACACTGAAGGCCATAGATGTTTTATTTTTTATTGTTGGTTATTGGTGCTTATATATATTAACGCCCTGTATACACCTATTTTTTGTGTCCTATCTTTCCTTTATTTGTCCTCTCAAAAGTCCTTGTGTGTGTGTGTGTGTGTGTGTGTGTGTGTGTGTGTGAGGGCATATTTGGCCAGTAAAGCTATAAATGCAATTTCTAAACAGTCCAAGAAAACTTTTTTCTTCCCAGTAAACAAACCCTTAGAATAAAAGCAGCGTGACGCAGATGATTGTGAGTCAGATAAAGTACAGTCGCAGCTCGCGCTCGTGTACATGTCAAGGGCGCGTGCCACTGTGGGGTTAGTGACGCAGCAGTTGTTAGCATTTTAGCTAAATTAGCTAGGTAACGTTAGCTAACACCACGCAGCAAACACACGGCAAGTCAATAGACAGTAAGAGACTTTTTATATACCTATGAATTAAATATTAGAATTCTGAATATGTATTTTTCATTAAACATACACAGGCCTACAAAAAATATTATATGAACAAGCGTGAGTCACTGAAATATTCCATTTGCTCACTGTTTACAATAACGTTAGCTTACATCGTGATAAAGGTAATGTTAGCTAACATCACAAAACCTACTGTCAGTAGGTTCCTTGTTGTCTAAGCTTTGTTGTAACTTATTAACAAAACATAACCACCGCCCGAAACTTCAGAAATATAACGTTAGCCGAGGCTAACTAGTTTGTGAAACCTCGACCTGTTTAAAATATGTGTAGATACAGAAACTGCCTTGAAAATTAAGGCAGTTTGCTAGACATGACAAATTGACGCATAGATTATTAATATAAACTGAAGCTGGTCAGTCCATTATATCTGTTACCCACATTTTAACCCTTTGTCCCTTAAGTATATGTAAAAAACGTTCATTGTACGTTTATGATGACCAGTGACAACTTAAAAGAAAAAAGAAAAAGAGCAAGAAAACCAAAAATGAAAGCTAAACAAAGGCTCACCCATGAAATTAGTAAGAATTCACAAGGTTCCCCTCAATTAACGTATTAAAATAAGTCCATAAATTAAAGGTCTACAGACATTTTGGCTTTCATTTAAGGGATTTTGCAGGCCATGTTAGATTTAGTTTATTCTTCATTTGTTTATTGTTTGGAGCCTGCAGCATCATTGAGCCAAAATTGAAATTAAAAGGTAAGGAACTGAACAAATTTAATGTTACAATTAAACAAGTGTCCAGAAACTGAAATGCAAGCTTAACATGGTTTAATGCAAGCTAACAAAAATGGTTGCTGAAATATATATGAATATATATAGGCCTTCATGTAAATAAACTATGTGATTTGGATCATTTAGTATGGTTGAAATGAATAGCGATAGGTGAGGTTAACAGTTGTTCCCTCTAATAATATAACTCAGTATTGTGTAAATGTTCTAACATTAGGATAATGACACCTCAGCCTCTTGACTGTGGTTGATTGATATTGCTTATAAGTTAGGGCTGGGTGGTATTTTTGAACGAATACCTTGACATCAAGTAATGCGACGGTATTGTGCTGTTGACTGTTGGCACTTTCACAAAATATTTACTCAATGACATTTTTGACAAATAATTATCAGTTATGTGAATATAATGACTAAGTGGGTAAAGGCAAATAATAGAACAGTCTGGAACATTAAAAAAAATGACATCACTTTACAGTAATGCAGCCTTTAAAACCAGGAAAAGACAACACCTGCAGTATTATATTGAATATCTAAGACAAAAGCTAATCTCATCAATACAATATTGATATACTGCCCAGCTGTATTACCAGTGTTTGTGCTTGAATTTCACTGTGAGCATGATGACACCAACCTGTAACGACTCAATATCTGCCTGAGACAAGTATTTCTGCTGACCTCAGATAGAAAATATAATCTTCTCAATTTTAAGGCAGTATTTAAGGTCCAGTGTGTAGGATCTAAGGGTATCGATCTATTGCTAGACACTGAATATAATATTTATAACTGTTTTCATTATTCTATAATAACCTGAAATTAAGAGTTGTGTTTTCATTACCTGAGAATGAGATATTTTTATCCACATATGGAGCGTGTCCTCTTCCGTGGAGTCCGCCATGTTGCGCCAGAACAGACAAACAAAGTACTTGCTCTAGTAAGGGCCATTCACGTTTTACATTTGCCCACTTTAGTCCTCCTACACACCTGGCACACAGGAGAAGTTTCAGGTGGTTGCAGTCTGCAGCCTCACCACTGGATACTACATCCTACACACTAAACCTTTTAGGCAGTGAGGTCACATAAATTTGATCACATTTTTTTGATTACATTTGTTCAGTTCCAGACTTTAAGAAACTCACCATTTCTCCCCATTGTTTAGACACTGCAGATACAAATACCTGCTGTACTGAACATACAGGTATGTACATACTGTAGGTTGAGCATGCTCTGTAGGGACTGAAGGGTTTGACTGCCAGGAGCTTTTGAACAAACAATTACCATCTCTGCACAGCTTAATTTCCACTGTTACTCAGTATGTAGCCTACAATGGAAATTTCAAGTTACCTATTCTGTACTCGCACTGTTAGTCTTCTCTCTGCACTCTGGCAACAGTAGCTATAGGCTAACACCCATCTCTGGTTAGATGATTACTATTCATGTATTATGGACACATGGAAACAGACTGCAAGCACAAACTGGGTGTGAATGTATGTGAAAATGTGATAGATCTGCACAGGTGTGGGTTCCTTGTCTCATTTGCTTTGTTTTGTTGATTCTTGTCGGCTGGGATATCTCAGTATCTTTCAGAGTGAGCTGCCATGGGGAAGGAGAAGCTTCACATAAACATCGTGGTTATAGGACATGTCGACTCAGGCAAGTCCACCACCACCGGCCACCTCATCTACAAGTGTGGGGGCATTGATAAGAGAACAATCGAGAAGTTTGAGAAGGAAGCTGCTGAGGTATGACTCATGTTGTTCCCACTTGAATTCATATGTCTACTGTGTAACTGCACTTTGCAGCGCAGGCGTTCTAGTTCAACTGTATCCTGTTATATTTAACTCTGTATCTTGTCCTGTGTATTTTATGTCCTCTTACTGTACTACTGTACTGGTTGCAATTGGGTGAACTCCTTTTTCATGGTTTTGAGGCTGTAGCACATTGAAGTTGAAAATACAAAATGGAAAATTTGAATGAAATCAGTAGAATTAATTAGTAATTACTACTGAGAAGTACTGAGATTTATGACTAGCTTGTTTCCTTTATCCTAGGGGGCTCTCACATCAGCAACCCGGGCCTGCAGCAGAGTACACTTGATCCAAAAGTCTAGTTCAATTGACTAGTGTGACCACTGTGTAGAGTATTTAAGCACAGCACGCCAATCTGTGCCCCAGTCCACTTAAAGGTGGTCTTGAGTACAGTTCATGTGCACTCCGGTATGATTCGCACCAGGTGTGAACAACAGCCATACCAAAACATAAAAGTGGACAGCTATTTCACAAAAGGAGTTTTTAACTGGTCATGAAACAGTCTGAGATTAATACTGATGCCTCTGTATGAGACAACAGCGCAGCTTACTGTAAATGAACCCATGTCCAGCTTTGCCTTTGCCTTTGACCTTAAGTCAGAAGTCCGGCAAGAGGTAGAGAGCTCTGTGCTCGACAGCAGCAGCTCCCCCCTCTGGCCAGGAGCAGAGCCTCACCTCTCTGCTTCAGCAGTCCACGCAGATGACAGTCCCCAGAGCAGCAGTGACTGTCTGCAGCGTCCTCTTCTACACTCTAGCACACGGAAATGTCAGTGTAGATGATGATGCAAGTGAACTTGGACACAGAACAACATTACTAATGTGAAAGCTGCAAGGCGGGGGAGTGGAGGGGGGGGCAATCATACTCAGGCATCTAATAATACCTAATATGAAAACATTTACTGTAGTCTTGATCATCTAGTAGAGACTCGGAAAGGTTACTCAGACAAGTAAATATCATAGCATTGTCCTGCAGATTGTAATGAAAATGCTGATGTCTCCTTAGAGACTGAAAAGAAAACAAAAGCATCTATCAAAGACAAAATTATGAACTAAATTTATTCACCTACTTTTACTTTAATCATTTTTTTCTATTAAAATGTATATGTCTATATTTTCCCCTAGATGGGAAAGGGTTCCTTCAAATACGCCTGGGTCCTGGACAAACTAAAGGCAGAGCGTGAGCGTGGCATCACTATTGACATCTCTCTTTGGAAGTTTGAGACCAGCAAGTACTATGTCACCATCATTGATGCTCCAGGACACAGGGACTTCATCAAGAACATGATCACTGGGACTTCTCAGGTAGAGGGAGCATCGGAGGAAAAGTAGAAATAGTAAAAATGCATGACAGAGGGAGAAAAGCACTGGAGGAGAAAAACTGTTAAGAGACAACAGAAGAGAAGGGAGAGCAAAGTATTTTAAAGAGAAAGCATTAGCAGGTTTTGCAGGAAATGTGAAAGGAAGATGTCACTGCATATTTGGCAAGGATTGTGTTTGCCCCACTGAACCAGTAATTTCGCTTATAACATGAGTTCAGAGAGTTATGAGGTTAATCTAAGGTTGATTGAAAGGTGTCTTAATATCTCCCTCTCTTCGCACCTTTCAGGCCGACTGCGCTGTGCTAATAGTGGCTGCAGGTGTTGGCGAGTTTGAAGCTGGCATCTCAAAGAACGGTCAGACTCGTGAACATGCCCTCCTCGCCTACACCCTGGGAGTGAAGCAGCTCATTGTGGGCATCAACAAGATGGATTCCACTGAGCCCAACTACAGCCAGAAGCGCTACGAGGAGATAGTGAAGGAAGTCAGTACTTACATCAAGAAGATTGGCTACAACCCCGACACTGTGGCCTTTGTGCCAATCTCTGGATGGAACGGAGACAACATGCTGGAGCCCAGCCCTAATGTGAGTCCTCTGTGAGACCCAAAGTATATGTACACAGTACTTACAGATACATAAGGAAAAGTTATGCTAGAGCATGTGTGTATCCCACTGGCCAGCTCATCGCAGCTGTTTTGCACTGCGTTCATATGGCAATTACCAAAAGTCTCGTGCCGACCTTCTGGTTTCTCCCAGTTAATACTGTTAGCTCTCTCAGCATTGTTGCCATTGTTCAGCACTGTTTATGGAGTTAGCAGTTAGCTGCTAGCCCCGGCTCAGCGACCTCCATGTTTAGAACCGTGTGCAGTCAACACATATGCTCTGAATTTTGCATAGAGCTCCTTTCACAAACAAAAAGGTTCCTGCATATTTTAAAACCTGGGTGGCACGGTGGTGCAGTGGTTAGCACTGTCACCTCACAGCAAGAGGATTTCGAACCTGCCGGCTGGCTGGGGTCCAAGGAGTGTGGAGTTTGCATGATCTCCCTGTGTTGTTGTGTGGTTTCTCCAGGTTTTCTGACTTCTTCCCACTTCTTCTGTCTCTCCACAGATGACTTGGTTTAAGGGCTGGAAGATCAACCGTAAAGATGGTAATTCCTCAGGCACCACACTGCTGGAAGCTCTGGATGCCATCCAGCCTCCCACGCGCCCCACTGACAAGCCCCTCCGCCTGCCTCTGCAGGATGTCTACAAGATTGGAGGTGAGCTCTGTGTCTGTGTGGGTGTCTGTAAAGATGATATGATAGTTGTGCGATTTGTATTCAGTTGAACAAACCTGAAAGGTGCAAGTGCTCCAATTATCAAGTTCTTCGAAAGTGCTAGTGTAACCAGATCATATTGTTGAATGTATTTTGGGAATCAGAGCAGCCCGTGACAAAAAGAGCAGGACTGAAGTAGGTCTGGGAAGAATGCCCACTGGCTCTTTTTGTTCTAAAACTAGTGTCTGTCCTTTTTCAGAGCACTGTCTTGAAATGCTCAGGCATGTCATTGAAGCTAGAAGTATCAGTTTATTTCATGATTTACAGGACGTTGTTATGACAGATTTATTGCGTTGCTTATCTTCCTCTCTGCCAGGCATTGGGACCGTACCAGTGGGCCGAGTAGAGACAGGAGTCCTGAAACCTGGCATGGTGGTGACCTTTGCCCCTGTCAATGTGACCACTGAAGTCAAGTCTGTGGAGATGCACCACGAGGCCCTGAACGAGGCCCTGCCTGGTGACAATGTGGGCTTCAACGTCAAGAATGTGTCTGTCAAAGATATTCGCCGTGGCAACGTGGCAGGAGACAGCAGGAACGACCCGCCACAGGAGGCAGCCAGCTTCACCTCTCAGGTCAGCATGCAGTGATTAACTTTAACAAAGATACTCAGTTAATCGTCTCTCCTTCAACACGTCTTTCCCTGTCTCTGCTGCTCTCCAGGTGATTATCCTGAACCACCCTGGTCAGATCAGTGCTGGCTACGCTCCCGTGCTGGACTGCCACACTGCACACATCGCATGCAAGTTCGCTGAGCTCAAGGAAAAGATTGACCGTCGCTCTGGTAAGAAGCTCGAAGACAACCCTAAGACCCTGAAGTCTGGAGATGCTGCCATTGTGGACATGATCCCCGGCAAGCCCATGTGCGTGGAGAGCTTTTCTGAATACCCACCACTGGGTAAGTTACCTGCCCCACAACAGGATCTCTGTCAGTGGGTCAAGCTGCAACTCTAATATCATTTGTCATTTTCCTCAAGACGACTATGAATTAAAACATTACAGTAAAGGGACACACCCCAAAATCAAAAATACATATTTCCGTCCATAGAGATGTCTGCCTTCAGTCAAATATAATTGAACAAGATGGCAATTGACTTGTGGTGCTCAAAGTGCCCAAGAAATATATTTGGAAAAACTCAAGACCAATGTCTCCTTCCAGAAATCATGACCCAGTTACTCAAGATAATCCACAGACCTTGTTGTGAGCAGTTTCATGTAGAAACTCTTTTTTTTTTTTTTTTTAATCTTCCTAAGATGTCTTTCATCCACAGTTCACTTTGAATCGCGGTTCCACCAAGGTCTGAATTCGGATCGCTGGGTTCAAAGTCCTAGCAGTAAGCGTTACACCAGGAATCACTATTACAACAACAACAATTGGAATTGAACCTGTGGCTGCTGTGGCAAAGACTCCGTCTTTGTACATGGGTGTCCACTCTGCTAGGTGAGCTAGTGAGCAACCCATGAAATGTCATTCGTGGGGTGCTAATTTTAAGGATATCGTACAAAGTGTTGTGTGCATCTTCATAGGATAAGATTTTTCGCGAATGTTGGGCCGTTTTGCCAGCAAGCTGTGAGCATTTCAGAGCTGCATTGGCAAGTTGATCCAAGGTGCCCAATTTTCCACCTTGTAGAGTAGACATATTGGCAGAACCCTTTTAGTTTAAACAGAACGAGGCGGCCTTCTGCAACGGGAGGGGCTGTTGATGACTTGTGGGAGGAGCTGTTGATGACGCCGCACATGCGAGCCACTGGCGGTGCACTAACAGGAAACAGCTGATAGCAGGAATTAGCAAGCAGCTAGTAGCAAGAGGGAAACACAAACCTGACAGATGCTGTAAAGATGAGCAACTGGGGAGACAAGGCATTGCGCGCTCTCCTTGCCCTTGCAAATGAAGAGGTCATTAACTGTCAGATGACGGGGACGGTGAAGTACGGGCCGACTAATGAGAGAATCGCCTAAGGACTGACCAGCCGCGGCGTCCCTCCCACGTCACTGTTTATGTCACACGCTGAGCTACACATTTTGTTACTTGCTCACGCCCCCCATTGCCCTGAAAAAGGCACATTCTGTATAAACTAAAGTGGGTAGGCTGCATTTTGCTGCACTTCCCGATTTTGTTTTTATACTGCCAATGCTGAAAAAAAAACTGATTGGGCTTTCCTGCAAATTTGCACAATTCCTATCTAAAAAGGGCTATTATATGAGGATATGCTGAGTGGATGCGCGTGCTTCCATCTGTGCAATGATATGGTCGGCAGTTGTAGTTTGATTGAAAGTAAATAGTTTTAATATGAAACTGCTCACTTGGTCTGTGGATTATCTTGAGTAACTGGGTCATGGTTTCTGGAAGGTAACATCGCTGTTGGGTTTTTAGAAAATGTATTTTTTGGTGCTTTGACCACCACAAGCCCAGTGTCATCCAGTTCCATCATTCCATTATGAGTGAAGGCAGATGTCTCCACGGCCAATATCTCCAACACCCTGCAACTCAAACCAAAACAATCCAGAAGTAGCACTATAGGTATTCGATTTTGGGGTGAACTATCTCTTTAAACTTCATATTAATCTTAATGACAATGTGAACTTAATGTTTTGTTCAGAGATAACAAATGTATTTTTCATCATCCCTCCTCAGGGAGGTTTGCAGTCCGTGACATGCGTCAGACTGTGGCCGTGGGAGTGATTAAGGGCGTGGAGAAGAAAGCCCCCACCAGCGGTAAGATCACCAAGTCCGCACAGAAGGCACAGAAGGTCAAATGAACGTTGTGCTGGGCTGCTGCCCCAAACGCTCTCCATGGCCGACGCCACGTTAGCACCCTGCACCTCCTGCACACCATAGTCAGCGTCTGGTCTATTATCACAATGCATCGCAAAAGCAGGAGAAGGAAAAAAAATAACTACCATACTGTTAGTGATTAACACGTTACCACACTGTTATATGTAGGTTTTATTGTCACTCAGTTGGTGGCAGAACGACACAACATATTTGCATTACAGCTCTTGTTGTGTGATGTTGTAGTTAGAATTAAGCTGCTCATTGATCGTAGCTGCTTAGCTCCAGTAATAATAAGGCAGAGATGTTCTTTTGCTGTTGAAGTAATGCTCTGCGTTCTAGCTTTAAAAGAGATACACTAACTAACCAGAAGTAGATTGACTTGCATGTTTGCTGTCACGTCTTAGAAAAACAAGCTTTAGAAACTCTTTGTCTGATACCTGATATCTTCATGCCTGGCTCTTTGCTTGACTTAAACTTCCTTGCAGTGGCTCTGTTAAATGTTACAGTTACTGTTTAATTCATGCACTTTAATCATTGTTATTTGTGAAGAGACGGTCATAAAAGTAAAGATGTTTAAACAGAATGTCGTTGTCCCTGGTATCATTGCTGAGCCTGAAACTAGAGTTACCAACACTTTTTTAATGTCTTGTAGCTAGCACCAGCTCTAAAAGTCACTAAAGTAACTAGATGACGTCTAATGATTATTAACATATTGGTGACATCATGTTGCATTAGTGAATGCATTCAAATATCACTAAAGATTCAACAAAACATTTGATTGGCATGACAGCTAAGGTGCTCACACTATGGTGCACCGCTTTATGGCTCGTTTAGGATGCTTTCACACCTGCTCTATTTGGTTGAGTTCGATCGAGCTGAAGTTCGTTTCCCACCTAAGTGTGGTTTGTTTGGGCAGGTGTGAACACAGCAAACACACTCGGGTGAGCACCATAACAACTGTATCAAGACCTTCTTGAAGAGGTGGTCTCGGTCCAGTTACAAATGAACTCTAGTGCGGTACGTGTTCTGACCTTGATCTGAACCAACTGCAGTCACATGACACATTGTTTGGGTTAAACATGAGCATGTTACAGTCCTGGAGGATAATTAATGTGCACCTCCTCCTGTACTGCCTTAATATGCACATTCAGCTCATCCAATGCATCAAAACATTGTTTTCTAGTTGGAGCTGCCCCTCGTTTTCAAACTGTATGGTTTGGTTCTAAAATCAACCCGTGTAGTGGTCCTTCCATTGTGACATTAGGAAGTGTCGCACGAGTACTCTTCTTTAATGTTTTGTTTACTTCTTGGATTATTCCCACATGGAAATTCTGACCAATCAAGAGCGGCTTTCTTGTGCTGGCATTTTATCTGGTCCACTTGTAAATGCTGCCGTCCAGAGGGTGAGAGAATCAGTGTAACCATAGAAAACCAGTAAAACTGAACTTAATGGCGAGTGGTGTCTCCTCTCCTTGTGTCTATCCCACACCTACTGCACAGAAGAGACCCTGTGCTGAGGGCAGAACAGCTGTGGACTGCGCTTACTCTGAACAGCACGCATTGGAATAAATTACAACATCAATTTTTTTTTTCCACGGATAGTCTGAACAACTCACATTTGTCGCTAGTTGCTTTTAAGAAATAAAGTTGCTATGAGGGTCTGAAAAGAGCTGGTGCTTCAGAGCTGACATTTCGAGAAATATTGCCACCTTTGTGTAAAATGAACCACTGAAGAACCTCTGTGTTTTCAGAGAATGATGACAAGAAAACAAAATTCTAAGTCTTCATAGAATTTCCTTTATTGATGGATGAGAATAAAAGTTCACTTGCATTTTCATTACATTACAGGCTTCATAAATCTAACTGAGATTATTACTAGTGTGTAAATATGTGCACATAATTTAAATAAATTAAAAGACACGAGACAGAATGTTGACATGTCAAAGGCCCGTTTTATGCCCAGTAGCAAAATGATCTCTAAATTTAAAAAAAACAAACAAACATAAAATGCCTCAAGTCAGAACATCTACAAGGAGAGAAAACGAGGAACCATTTCTGTTTGGAGGAACCTAATGCACTTTTCAGGAAATCGTAGATATGGAGATGAATATGTACCACAAAAGCAAGGCACCAATATACTGTATGTACTGCACATTGTGTAGACTTCATATCAGAGCTGAGGTCTTTTTTTACTTCTGATGCAGTCAGGCTGAACCATAAATAGTGATCTGTCTTAATGACATGGCATTCATTCTCAGTTATAGATAGGTTTGAATATGACAACCTCTTCATGCAAAATATATTTCAATATCTGAAAGAAAGTAAAATCCACTTCTGACCCCCAGCCTCCTTCACATATACTCTAGTCTTTGATAGGGTCTTCATTGAGGTACTGCTAGCTAAGGGTGATTAGTCACCACTGAGGCTTTGGATTCTTTATGGGTAGTATTTACCTGCAGCTTGCGGCGCTACTATTATTTTCCTACACCTTGAAGAGATCCGCGCAACCTTACCTGATGCACCTGATTCTATACCATGCAACAGGAATACATTCTGCAGCGAGTTCACTTCAAGGAAGCAAAAATAATCCCATATGACACTGTATGAAAAAAGCAAACATTGACCCTGATTTAATTAAGAGATCTTCCTTGCGTGTAAAAACAGGGTGGCAAAAAGCCAAATGCAATACAAAGTTAGATGTCTGAACTTTTCTTTCAGTGTATCTGTTTCCGAACCAAAACAAAGTGCTTTGCTAAAACACACAAAACATCGAGCTGATTTTTAAACCACGAAATGACATTCAAGATGTGTTTCAATCCATGGCTGTCATCAGCTGGGAAACCGACTGGCCGGTGTATAACTTATCTGAAAATAAAACTGCTCCTTGTTCTCCTCCTCTGGGCTGTAACGAAGAAACCCCACAGTATAACAGACATGAGTCACAGCTGGCTGTGTGCGTATACAGGTGTGTACATGTGCTGCAAAGATGGGGCATGTCATATTACAGCTGACCGTTGGCAGAAGTGACATCACTAAGTGTCCCAATATTTGGCAGTTACAGGATCACGGATGTTTCTCTTTTTTGGCCCGGGCTTTCCAGGTTATGGTTAAGACTCCCAAAATAAGACACCAATTCAGTTAAGCTAAAAGGGAAAAAAAGATAAAGGGCGAGTCCTGCAGGTTTGCATGCTTCAGGATATTCACCACAAATAACATGGACATCACATACTGCGTTTCAGAAATTTGGATGCATGTTGGCAGTCTGATGTAAATCAGTTAGCAGACTTTCCAAACTTGCTTATTCAAGTCATTTCTGTTACAGTGACATTATTGTTATGAGGTAATGCAACACAGACCTTTCAAAACTACCTGCACTTAAACTGCAAAACCACACTAGGGCTGCACCCTGACAGACAAAGATTTGAATTGTCAGTCGTGTCACTGAGATCCTTCAAGTTGAGCAATCTTTTGTTTTTTGTTGTTGTTTTTGGTCAGGCAGCGTGCAGTACACATCTGGGGACATTTTGGTCCCCAGATGTAGCTGCAGAGTGAGCGCTCCTTGCTTTCATGCTGCTCTCCAGGCACAGGCAGCTGCAGACCCAGACCCAGGGTGAGTTTGAATGACACAAAGGCAGCTGCTTGGAGAAAGAGAGGCTCTGAGATACATTATCTTCTGCTTTCTACTTAGAGATGGTGAATTTACAGCTCACAGCAGCTTCATACAATACAGTCTCTGGCTTTTGTTTGATATCAAGTGTCAGCAGAAGATGTCTAGTGTTACCGATATGTCACTAGCATAGTTAGCACACATCTGCTCAGAGGGCTAAACCGAAACCTTTGTAAACTCTCAAGCTCTGTATGGAAAATAAGAAATGGATACCCGAATATTCGTATTGAAAAGCCAAATCTGATTTGACTGACATAATTCTGAGTCGGGTACAGCCCTAAATCACACACTGATCATGTGACATTCACAAAAAAGACCTTATATCCCCCTGTGATGGATTACAAACCTCTAGCATGTTTTAGGAGTCTGTTAATTGATTTACTGTACAGACATTATTGCAAACCAATGGATGTCTGAAACTGTAGAAAGAATACATTTTTAAAAATTTAAAATTGTACTGCCTGCATTGGAAAATGGTTAGCAAAAATGTTCAGTATACAAGACCTGTAGTTGTTATAGTCCTTGTGTGGGATTTATGAGAAGATTGCAGGTAACCAGTCATTGGTTCAGGGTAGTATTTCATATGATTTAAAGACTTAAATGTAAGGGGGTTGTCTGGTTTCCTAACATGAGCAATGCTATGGAAATAAAAAAAAGAATTAGTGACAGTTATCAAGAATGACAAGTATGGCAATGGTGAGGTAACATTCACTTTAGTATGGAGGCCTGTCATGTGATTGGAGAGACAAGAAACAGATCCCATGTACGTGGGCACATGTAAGTGTTAAGTCCAATGTTTTTCTATTAAAAAATGGTGTGGCATTCTCAAGGGCACTCTCCCGAAGTGTTTGTTTTCCATTCCTTTCTACTGAAGTGTAAACTACCTTGCTAAACTCAGTACCTTTGACTGAAAACATGCAATGCTCATGCTCTGTCTCAAGGTCAAATATCAACCAACCGTCATTCAGGACTGAGTTAAGTTGGTTTTGTTTAATAGCAACATCTCAGGTTTTTGGGTTCTGTCCTCATCTTTTTGCTCACATTTTTCAATCACACAGAACTAAGAGTAACTCATGCAATGATATGCCCTATGTGATCAGCCTGTATGAAAATACTGTGATTCTTATCAAATGGATCAACATGAAAATAAACAAAAAAAGGACCCACTGTAATATTCCCCGCCCTCCCACTCCCCTCCAAAAAGGATAAAAACCGTCTCTGTGAGGTGAGATTTGCGTGCCTTCTGAACATGTAGGCCAGTTTATTTTAGCCGCACGTGCGGCATGTTCAGCAATTCGGAGTTGCCAGCCGAAGGCGAGGATGTGTGACCACTAGCCAGGTTACGGTTAGAGCCTTGGGACCCTGCCCCTGCTCTGCTCCCTGTCCTCAGGAGCTCCGTGGAGTAGGTGTGGGCCTCAGCAGTCCCCAGTGACAGGAAGTCAAATCCCTGTGTCTCAATGTCCCTGTCACTGATAAAGAGGTCCTCCTCACCCCATCCACCTCCCCCACTCCTGCCTATACCACCACCACCCCCTCCTCCCCCAGGGTCTTGGCTACAGTGGAAGCCAATGGGGGAGTCACTGCTTGTACTGGGGCTCGGAGATGAGAGGCTGTGGCTGTGGTGGGTGTCCTGGACAGTCCCTGGGGCTGCCTGCATCAGGTCCTGCACCGACATTGACTTGCCCAACCCCCGGTCCACCTGGCTGGGGCCGGAGCAGCAGCCCACAGCTGGTGGCACCAGAGGCTGCAGCTCCAGGCTCATATGTCTCCTCCAGGAGCTCTCCTCCTTAGCATTTAACCTGCCATTGCTGTTGGTGCCGCCCTGTAGCTTCTGTCCCAGGCTGCCCAGTCCCAACCCAAGGCTAAGGTCCTCCCCAACATTGCTGTCCTCCATCTGCATCCCTAAACCTCCACAAAAGTCCTCCATGTCCGTGGAAGTGGCTCGTGGCAAGTTGCCCTGGCCCCCACTCCGGCTGGGAGGGGGTGGTGGTGGAAGCCTTGCCAGAAGAGGAAACCCTCCATCTCCAACTCCGCCGCCGCCACCACTGCTGCTGATACTATTGGGGATGAGGATGGGTGGAGAACTCCCCACAGCGTCATCTGTGCCACTTTCAGGCGTGGTGGCCTGAGGCTGGGGATGATGATGGTGATGAGGATGACGATGGTGGTGGTGGTGATGATGATGGTGATGAGGCAGCGGTGATGGGCTGAAAGAAGAGGATGTCAGGCCGGTTGAAGAGGAGGCATTGAGATCGCTGGGCGGCGCCAGGATGAGATGGAGTCCGCCCTGGGAGAGGTGGGAGTTGGTTGAGGAGCGTGTGATGCAGCTGCCAGGGGGAGGTGCCCCGCTGCTGCTGACCTGGGTGGAGCACGACAGGTCCTTGCTGAAGACGGGGGAGTGGTAGTCAGAGGTTTGTTCCAACTCAAACAGGGGCAGAGAGGCGAGCGTGAGGGCTGAAGAGGAGCCTTTGCGCAAAACCTGACGATAGATGTCAAGCAGGGAGTCAAGCTTTGACTCAATCGACTGGACCTGTGAGGACAGAAAGAGAGGATGAGAGTGAGGGGCGCAGGGATAAGAAAAAAGATACAAGAAATAAAAATCATAATAAAGTATGTCATATAAAGTCATAGTATAGTATGTCATAAAAAGTCATAGTATAGTATGTTATAAAGTGCTATAAAAGTTATAATGAAAGTTCTCTCTGCTCCTCTTTGGCTTCTTCTCAATTAGATGACTATGGACGTCACCTTTAATTAATGCAACCAGATTTTGGCCAAGGTCTTCCTTAACCAATCACATTGTTGCTGTCAAGTTTTAAAACTTTCCTCCTCTCTGCTGCTGTCAGCCGTTTGTCTAGAACGAACAGATGGGACCCTCCTCCACCCGGTTCACCTTCAGTCTCCAGCTCATCTGCTGCCCAGTCCTGCTCCTCGTCCCATCATCCTTCAGCCATCCCTCTCCTCACCTCAGCCACCAGTGTTTATGGGGATTATTCCTGAACTAAGCATGGCTTCTCTACACCATAAATATACATTAAAATCATCCATCATGTTGTACAGTTTGTAATAAATTATTGTTCACTCTTCAATAAGTCTCTGCTCATTTTTTACTATGACATTTTTTGGACATACTGTACCATGACATTTTATAGCACCTTTTGACATACGATACTGTGATTTTTGTTAACATACTATACCATAACATTTTTATGACATACTTTACTATGACTTGCTTAGACATACTATACTATGACTTTTTCCACATGCTATACTTTTTAACATACTATACTATGATTTTTTTTTAAATACCATGTTATGATTTTTTTGACGGACTATATTACGCTCTCTTTTTATATACTGTTTTCTTTTTTAATTACTGTATCTGTGTTTTTAACAGTACCATGCTCTTTGCTGAATGACAATAGAAGGATCTTGAATCTTCATGATTTTTTTGACATACTATGCTATGATTTTTTTATGACATATTTACTATGACTTTTCAACATACTATACTATGATTTGTTTTGACATACCATACTAGGATTTTTTATATATACACTGTAGTATGACTTTGAAAAACTATACTAGGATTTTCTGACGTACAATCCTATGACTTTTTCTGAAAAACTATTCTGTGACTTTTTATGACATACCATAGTAAGGCTTTTATGACATACTATACTATGATTTTCTTTTAACATATCATACTATGACTTTTTATGACATACCATACTACGACTCTTTTTTACATACTATACTATGATTTTTTTGACATACTAAACTGACTTGACATGTTTTGATATAATATGGCATGGTTTTTTTTGACATATTACAAGTCTATAACTTTCTTTGACATGCTTAACTGTGATTTTTTTTTTTTATATACTACACTATGTTTTTTATGACATACTATACTATGATTTTTGGTTTACTACTGTCCCATGACAGTGAGATACCATACAATGACTGTTTTGACATACTACACTATGACTTTATGACATACCATACCATGACTTATTTGACATGCTATATTATGATTTTTGACGACATACTATACTATGAGGTTTTTTTGTGATTTTTGATGACATACTAAACTATGATGTTTTTTCATGATTTTGAACGACATACTATATTATGATGTCTTTTAATGATTTTTGATAACATATCATATATATTATGACGATCTTTCACAATTTTTGACGACATACTGTTCTATGACTTTTATTCGTGATTTTTGACGACATCGTATACTACGATGTTTTTTCATAATTTTTGATGACATACTATACTATAAAGTTTTTTCATGATTTATAACGACATGCTATACTATGACGTTTTTTCATGATTTATAACAACATGCTATACTATGACGTTTTTTTAAGATTTCTGATGACATACTATACTTTGACTTTTTTTCGCGATTTTTGATGACATGCTATACTATGATTTTGAAAAAAACACCATAGTATAGTATGTCATCAAAAATCATGAAAAAAAGTCATAGTATAGTATGTCATCAAAAATCATGAAAAAAAACATCATAGTATAGTTTGTCGTCAAAAATCATGAAAAAACGTCATAGTATAGTGTGTCGTCAAAAATCATGAAAAAACGTCATAGTATAGTGTGTCGTCAAAAATCATGAAAAAAACGTCATAGTATAGTGTGTCGTCAAAAATCATGAAAAAAAAGTCATAGTATAGTGTGTCGTCAAAAATCATGAAAAAACGTCATAGTATAGTATGTCGTCAAAAATCATGAAAAAAACGTCATAGTATAGTGTGTCGTCAAAAATCATGAAAAAACGTCATAGTATAGTATGTCGTCAAAAATCATGAAAAAAACGTCATAGTATAGTGTGTCGTCAAAAATCATGAAAAAACGTCATAGTATAGTTTGTCGTCAAAAATCATGAAAAAACGTCATAGTATAGTGTGTCGTCAAAAATCATGAAAAAACGTCATAGTATAGTATGTCGTCAAAAATCATGAAAAAAACGTCATAGTATAGTGTGTCGTCAAAAATCATGAAAAAAAAGTCATAGTATAGTGTGTCGTCAAAAATCATGAAAAAAAACGTCATAGTATAGTGTGTCATCAAAAATCATGAAAAAACGTCATAGTATAGTATGTCGTCAAAAATCATGAAAAAAAACGTCATAGTATAGTTTGTCATCAAAAACCATGAAAAAAAACGTCATAGTATAGTATGTCATCAAAAATCATGAAAAAAAACATCATAGTATAGTGTGTCATCAAAAACCATGAAAAAAAACGTCATAGTATAGTATGTCGTCAAAAATCATGAAAAAAACGTCATAGTATAATATGTCGTCAAAAATCATGAAAAAAAACATCATAGTATAGTGTGTCATCAAAAACCATGAAAAAAAACGTCATAGTATAGTATGTCGTCAAAAATCATGAAAAAACGTCATAGTATAGTATGTCGTCAAAAATCATGAAAAAAAACACCATAGTATAGTATGTCGTCAAAAATCATGAAAAAAACGTCATAGTATAGTATGTCGTCAAAAATCATGGAAAAAAACGTCATAGTATAGTGTGTCATCAAAAATCATGAAAAAACGTCATAGTATAGTATGTCGTCAAAAATCATGACAAAACGTCATAGTATAGTGTGTCATCAAAAATCATGAAAAAAACGTCATAGTATAGTGTGTCATCAAAAACCATTAAAAAAGTCATAGTATAGTATGTCATGAAAAATCATGAAAAAACGTCATAGTATAGTATGTCATCAAAAACCATTAAAAAAAGTCATAGTATAGTATGTCATGAAAAATCATGAAAAAACGTCATAGTATAGTGTGTCGTCAAAAATCATGAAAAAACGTCAGAGTATAGTGTGTCATCAAAAACCATTAAAAAAGTCATCGTATAGTATGTCATGAAAAATCATGAAAAAACGTCAACGTCATAGTATAGTGTGTCATCAAAAACCATGAAAAAAACGTCATAGTATAGTATGTCGTCAAAAATCATGAAAAAAACGTCATAGTATAGTATGTCATCAAAAATCATGAAAAAACGTCATAGTATATAGTATGTCATCAAAAATCATGAAAAAACGTCAGAGTATAGTGTGTCATCAAAAACCATTAAAAAAGTCATCGTATAGTATGTCATGAAAAATCATGAAAAAACGTCAACGTCATAGTATAGTGTGTCATCAAAAATCATGAAAAAACGTCATAGTATAGTGTGTCATCAAAAACCATGAAAAAAACGTCATAGTATAGTATGTCGTCAAAAATCATGAAAAAAACGTCATAGTATAGTATGTCATCAAAAATCATGAAAAAACGTCATAGTATATAGTATGTCATCAAAAATCATGAAAAAAACGTCATAGTATAGTGTGTCATCAAAAACCATGAAAAAAAACATCATAGTATAGTGTGTCATCAAAAACCATGAAAAAAAACGTCATAGTATAGTATGTCGTCAAAAATCATGAAAAAAACGTCATAGTATAATATGTCGTCAAAAATCATGAAAAAAAACATCATAGTATAGTGTGTCATCAAAAACCATGAAAAAAAACGTCATAGTATAGTATGTCGTCAAAAATCATGAAAAAAACGTCATAGTATAATATGTCGTCAAAAATCATGAAAAAAAACGTCATAGTATAGTGTGTCATCAAAAATCATGAAAAAACGTCATAGTATAGTATGTCGTCAAAAATCATGAAAAAAAACACCATAGTATAGTATGTCGTCAAAAATCATGAAAAAAACGTCATAGTATAGTATGTCGTCAAAAATCATGAAAAAAAACGTCATAGTATAGTGTGTCATCAAAAATCATGAAAAAACGTCATAGTATAGTATGTCGTCAAAAATCATGACAAAACGTCATAGTATAGTATGTCATCAAAAATCATGAAAAAAACGTCATAGTATAGTGTGTCATCAAAAATCATGACAAAACGTCATAGTATAGTATGTCATCAAAAATCATGAAAAAAACGTCATAGTATAGTGTGTCATCAAAAATCATGAAAAAAACGTCATAGTATAGTGTGTCATCAAAAACCATTAAAAAAGTCATAGTATAGTATGTCATCAAAAATCATGAAAAAACGTCATAGTATAGTATGTCATCAAAAACCACTGAAAAAGTCATTGTATAGTATGTCATGAAAAATCATGAAAAAACGTCATAGTATAGTGTGTCATCAAAAACCATTAAAAAAAGTCATAGTATAGTATGTCATGAAAAATCATGAAAAAACGTCATAGTATAGTGTGTCGTCAAAAATCATGAAAAAACGTCAGAGTATAGTGTGTCATCAAAAACCATTAAAAAAGTCATCGTATAGTATGTCATGAAAAATCATGAAAAAACGTCAACGTCATAGTATAGTGTGTCATCAAAAACCATGAAAAAAAGTCATAGTATAGTATGTCGTCAAAAATCATGAAAAAAACGTCATAGTATAGTATGTCATCAAAAATCATGAAAAAACGTCATAGTATATAGTATGTCATCAAAAATCATGAAAAAACGTCAGAGTATAGTGTGTCATCAAAAACCATTAAAAAAGTCATCGTATAGTATGTCATGAAAAATCATGAAAAAACGTCAACGTCATAGTATAGTGTGTCATCAAAAATCATGAAAAAACGTCATAGTATAGTGTGTCATCAAAAACCATGAAAAAAACGTCATAGTATAGTATGTCGTCAAAAATCATGAAAAAAACGTCATAGTATAGTGTGTCATCAAAAATCATGAAAAAACGTCATAGTATAGTGTGTCATCAAAAACCATGAAAAAAAACATCATAGTATAGTGTGTCATCAAAAACCATGAAAAAAAACGTCATAGTATAGTATGTCGTCAAAAATCATGAAAAAAACGTCATAGTATAATATGTCGTCAAAAATCATGAAAAAAAACATCATAGTATAGTGTGTCATCAAAAACCATGAAAAAAAACGTCATAGTATAGTATGTCGTCAAAAATCATGAAAAAAAGTCATAGTATAGTATGTCGTCAAAAATCATGAAAAAAACGTCATAGTATAATATGTCGTCAAAAATCATGAAAAAAAACGTCATAGTATAGTGTGTCATCAAAAATCATGAAAAAACGTCATAGTATAGTATGTCGTCAAAAATCATGAAAAAAAACACCATAGTATAGTATGTCGTCAAAAATCATGAAAAAACGTCATAGTATAGTATGTCATCAAAAATCATGAAAAAAACGTCATAGTATAGTGTGTCGTCAAAAATCATGAAAAAACGTCATAGTATAGTATGTCGTCAAAAATCATGAAAAAAAACGTCATAGTATAGTGTGTCGTCAAAAATCATGAAAAAACGTCATAGTATATAGTATGTCGTCAAAAATCATGAAAAAAAAGTCATAGTATAGTGTGTCGTCAAAAATCATGAAAAAAAAGTCATAGTATAGTTTGTCATCAAAAATCATGAAAAAACACCATAGTATAGTGTGTCATCAAAAATCATGAAAAAACGTCATAGTATAGTATGTCGTCAAAAATCATGAAAAAAAACGTCATAGTATAGTTTGTCATCAAAAATCATGAAAAAACGTCATAGTATAGTATGTCGTCAAAAATCATGAAAAAAAACATCATAGTATAGTATGTCATCAAAAATCATGAAAAAAAACGTCATAGTATAGTGTGTCATCAAAAATCATGAAAAAAACGTCATAGTATAGTATGTCATCAAAAATCATGAAAAAAAACGTCATAGTATAGTATGTCGTCAAAAATCATGAAAAAAAACGTCATAGTATAGTGTGTCATCAAAAATCATGAAAAAAAACGTCATAGTATAGTGTGTCATCAAAAATCATGAAAAAAACGTCATAGTATAGTGTGTCATCAAAAATCATGAAAAAAACGTCATAGTATAGTATGTCATCAAAAATCATGAAAAAAAACGTCATAGTATAGTGTGTCATCAAAAATCATGAAAAAAAACGTCATAGTAGTATGTCGTCAAAAATCATGAAAAAAAAAGTCATAGTATAGTTTGTCATCAAAAATCATGAAAAAACGTCATAGTATAGTATGTCGTCAAAAATCATGAAAAAAAACATCATAGTATAGTATGTCATCAAAAATCATGAAAAAAAACGTCATAGTATAGTGTGTCATCAAAAATCATGAAAAAAAACGTCATAGTATAGTGTGTCATCAAAAATCATGAAAAAAACGTCATAGTATAGTATGTCGTCAAAAATCATGAAAAAACGTCATAGTATAGTGTGTCATCAAAAATCATGAAAAAAACGTCATAGTATAGTGTGTCGTCAAAAATCATGAAAAAACGTCATAGTATAGTATGTCATCAAAAATCATGAAAAAAACGTCATAGTATAGTGTGTCATCAAAAATCATGAAAAAACGTCATAGTATAGTGTGTCATCAAAAATCATGAAAAAAACGTCATAGTATAGTGTGTCATCAAAAATCATGAAAAAACGTCATAGTATAGTGTGTCATCAAAAATCATGAAAAAAACGTCATAGTATAGTGTGTCGTCAAAAATCATGAAAAAACGTCATAGTATAGTATGTCATCAAAAATCATGAAAAAAACGTCATAGTATAGTGTGTCATCAAAAATCATGAAAAAACGTCATAGTATAGTGTGTCATCAAAAATCATGAAAAAAACGTCATAGTATATAGTGTGTCATCAAAAATCATAAAAAAACGTCATAGTATAGTGTGTCATCAAAAATCATGAAAAAAACATCACAGTATAGTTTGTCGTCAAAAATCATGGAAAAACGTCATAGTATATAGTATGTCATCAAAAATCATGAAAAAAACGTCATAGTATAGTGTGTCATCAAAAACCATGAAAAAAAACATCATAGTATAGTGTGTCATCAAAAACCATGAAAAAAAACGTCATAGTATAGTATGTCGTCAAAAATCATGAAAAAAACGTCATAGTATAATATGTCGTCAAAAATCATGAAAAAAAACATCATAGTATAGTGTGTCATCAAAAACCATGAAAAAAAACGTCATAGTATAGTATGTCGTCAAAAATCATGAAAAAAAGTCATAGTATAGTATGTCGTCAAAAATCATGAAAAAAACGTCATAGTATAATATGTCGTCAAAAATCATGAAAAAAAACGTCATAGTATAGTGTGTCATCAAAAATCATGAAAAAACGTCATAGTATAGTATGTCGTCAAAAATCATGAAAAAAAACACCATAGTATAGTATGTCGTCAAAAATCATGAAAAAACGTCATAGTATAGTATGTCATCAAAAATCATGAAAAAAACGTCATAGTATAGTGTGTCGTCAAAAATCATGAAAAAACGTCATAGTATAGTATGTCGTCAAAAATCATGAAAAAAAACGTCATAGTATAGTGTGTCGTCAAAAATCATGAAAAAACGTCATAGTATATAGTATGTCATCAAAAATCATGAAAAAAAAGTCATAGTATAGTATGTCGTCAAAAATCATGAAAAAAACGTCATAGTATAGTATGTCGTCAAAAATCATGAAAAAAAACGTCATAGTATAGTGTGTCGTCAAAAATCATGAAAAAAAAGTCATAGTATAGTTTGTCATCAAAAATCATGAAAAAACACCATAGTATAGTGTGTCATCAAAAATCATGAAAAAACGTCATAGTATAGTATGTCGTCAAAAATCATGAAAAAAAACGTCATAGTATAGTTTGTCATCAAAAATCATGAAAAAACGTCATAGTATAGTATGTCGTCAAAAATCATGAAAAAAAACATCATAGTATAGTATGTCATCAAAAATCATGAAAAAAAACGTCATAGTATAGTGTGTCATCAAAAATCATGAAAAAAACGTCATAGTATAGTATGTCATCAAAAATCATGAAAAAAAACGTCATAGTATAGTATGTCGTCAAAAATCATGAAAAAAAACGTCATAGTATAGTGTGTCATCAAAAATCATGAAAAAAAACGTCATAGTATAGTGTGTCATCAAAAATCATGAAAAAAACGTCATAGTATAGTGTGTCATCAAAAATCATGAAAAAAACGTCATAGTATAGTATGTCATCAAAAATCATGAAAAAAAACGTCATAGTATAGTGTGTCATCAAAAATCATGAAAAAAAACGTCATAGTAGTATGTCGTCAAAAATCATGAAAAAAAAAGTCATAGTATAGTTTGTCATCAAAAATCATGAAAAAACGTCATAGTATAGTATGTCGTCAAAAATCATGAAAAAAAACATCATAGTATAGTATGTCATCAAAAATCATGAAAAAAAACGTCATAGTATAGTGTGTCATCAAAAATCATGAAAAAAAACGTCATAGTATAGTGTGTCATCAAAAATCATGAAAAAAACGTCATAGTATAGTATGTCGTCAAAAATCATGAAAAAACGTCATAGTATAGTGTGTCATCAAAAATCATGAAAAAAACGTCATAGTATAGTGTGTCATCAAAAATCATGAAAAAAACGTCATAGTATAGTGTGTCATCAAAAATCATGAAAAAACGTCATAGTATAGTGTGTCATCAAAAATCATGAAAAAAACGTCATAGTATATAGTGTGTCATCAAAAATCATAAAAAAACGTCATAGTATAGTGTGTCATCAAAAATCATGAAAAAAACATCACAGTATAGTTTGTCGTCAAAAATCATGGAAAAACGTCATAGTATAGTGTGTCGTCAAAAATCATGGAAAAACGTCATAGTATAGTATGTCATCAAAAATCATGAAAAAAAAGTCATAGTATATTATGTCATCAAAAATCATGAAAAAAACCACACAGTATAGTATATTAAATGTTATGACAAGTCATAGCATAGTATGTCATAAAAAGTTGGGTCACAGAAGGTGTTAACTGTATATGGTCACTCTCAGTCTGGAATAGGTGATTATGGCCCTGGTGTGTTTAACTGTCCTCTTTGTCACTATAACGCCAATCAGTCACAGGTCAGTGCACTTCTATAAGAGCAATGGGTCTGTGCCATGAACAGATGAAATGAACACTGGTTGCCGGTTATTTAATACATAATTAGACAATAAAAGAAGAAGCAGAACACAGACCTGCCGCTCCACCTTACAGACACGACCCAGCATGCTCATGTCCTCTAGCATATCTCCATCGGACAGCAGCTTCTCACGAATCTTCTTATCCAGAGGGATCTGGCCTTTCCCAAGGATTTGGTCCACTCTGAAACACACACGTTCACAGACACACAGACACACAGACACACAAAAACACAATAAGACATTACTGATAGACAGAGAAAAAAGTAATGAAGTAGAAATCCAGGAGGCAGCCTGCAGAAAGGAAGGAAGGTTGGAACTGAAACAGAAAAAGAAATTACTGTAAGCACATTTTCTTTTCCAACAGATAAAGGCAACTGAGAGGTTAGACTCCCTCACTGGATGAGAAAACATTACCAAACTTGTGAGGATGGAATGTTATTCAATGTGTTTCTTGTGTATCAAACAGAGGTTTGCTTTATCTGATTCTGATTATCTGAATAAAGTCAGCACCTACAGAAACACTATTCCTGCTCAATCCAGTGAGGTTTAGTAGAATCAAAGTCCCTTGTTAGTGAACAAGAGGGCTGGGATGAGCCAAGACAAAGTCGAGCAATTATAAAGCCACCACCATTTTGGAGAAATAAACGATAAAGCTTGGACAAGATCTTGAGTCAAACAGTGCTGATCGTCCAGTCAGGTGCCTTTATACATTTGCAGGAGAAGAAGGCACAACCAGATGATGTGATTAAAAGAGCTGCAGAGCATTTGCCATAAGGAAGGCAGGAGTTACAGTCTCAGTATAAGACCACGTGTTAACTGGTTTCATCACTTCAGTTATGTGATGGCAGCTGAGACATCACCATGACAACTACCAGTGAAGACAATGAGGTGTTTATCAGTCCTGTATGCAAAACTGATCAGTGCTCGCTGCAGAAGATACAGTATGAACTGCATGCAGCAGCTTCAGTTAACACTCAACAACAGCAGGGGTCAGTGTTACTGCAGCAATGCCAGGTTTATACATGGTATAGTGTGGTAGGCATACACAGTTGTGCATTGAGGAACTAGTTTTTGTGTGTGTGTGTGTGTGTGTGTGCTATAGAAGATGTTTCTGTGACATGGGTTGAAACGAGGATCCCAGAATTTCCCAGATTGCACCAGATATAAAAGAAGTAAAAGCCACACCCAAACTCAATATCTTGCATTTTCATTGAGTTGTGTTAGTGAATTACTTTATACCACAACCACAACAGAAGTATGTGAAGAAAGAACAGTGCATGTGTAAGGAACCAACACAGTCTCACAGAAATAAGTGGAATGGACACGACCGCTTAAGAACGCGTTACCTGGTGGTGGACATGAAATGTGTTTAAAATGAAAATAATGCCAATGCAAACTTTATTACGGACGGTCACAGTTTGGTTTGGTCTAGGTAAATGAAGACTCTTGGTTAGGGTTAGAGAACAACAAAGTACTTGGTTGGGAAAGGTCATGGTTTTGGTTGAAATAACTACATATGGGACCTTAGTTGTCAGGACAAGGTCTAATGCTAACATTTATTTGACACAGATTACTGACAACTGATGACATTAGTATTTTGTTTGTGTCTTCCAAACGTCATATGCAATTGTGATCTTGACATGGAATACCGACATTTAGTCGTAGATTATAACAAAACCCAACATCTGTAAAACGTCATAACATTAATGTCCACACTGTGAAATTTTAACGTCGTTAGACATTTAAAATATTGGTTACCCGATTTTCATTCCAAACAAAAATGTAACATCTGTTCAACATAAGAGTTTGTTTTGTCTGACGTCATATGGGCGTCTAGTGATAGCTGAATTAAGTACTTTGCCTAGTTATGCTAAGTAACTATGTCAAGTACTTTGCGTAGTTATGTAAAGCCCACAATTTTTGGTTTTAAATGGAAATGTAGTGGTCTTCTGGTTGAGAGTCTGCCCTACTCAGAAGACACTCGCTCTTAATATTTGTATGTCCACCACCAAAAAGGTCCTCACTGACTTTGCGTTGACATTATTTTCGTGTCATCAGTACGTAACTTTGACTCATTTTGTATCCAGCACCTTGACACAAGGAGTTTGTGTCCATTTCATGTATTTCTATGAGACTGGGCTGGAAGAAAGGTTTCATTTCACTTCTAGATCAATCAACTCAAAGAACAAACATCTTCTTCTGAGTTGAATGAATGAGAAGTGAACTGAACCCATGTGACATGTGAGGGATGGGGGGGGCATTCTGACCCCTGGGTGGAGTTCTTTCTTCCCCGACTGTAATAAACAGGCGAGGTGGGGGAGGAAAAGGACTTGGCTCGGCTGCTCAGGGTCTGTGGGCCGACTATCATATCCAGCCTGTGGGAGAGGCAAAGGGAACACAGACACGCAGAGGTACACGTGTGCATATATTAAAAATAACAAAATGCAGAAAACAAACAGATATTTGTGTACATAAACCCGTGTATGTTTAAGGTATGAGTGCAGGACCCATACACACACATACACACACACCAAGATACAGATGTATCAGTGACTGTGTGGTCATACAGCTCTGGTTACACAGCAGAGACTTGAGGATCTAAGTCTGTCGGGTGTTGTTGTCATGTGGAGTGTTTAGTCTGTCTACCTGGTCTGCAGGCTCTTGATGCGGCACAGCATGTCCAAGTGCCCGGCAGAGTACTGTTCAATCACATCCTTGACATCATAAGGACGCAGGGTCTCCTTAAACTTCTTCTTGGCTACATGGAACTTCATTATCCTGCACAAACAGCAGAGAGACTCACACATCAGCCACAAGGGGGAGCTCTGACATAGTCTGAAGCTGAGATAGCTCACTGTAGCTAATGAAAACATCAAACCCAACCTTTATTTTTCTTGTTTTTAAAAGTGTTTCTTCACACTTATACAAACAGTCAGAACACCTGAACAACCACCTCATTGAATGTCTGAAAACATCCAGTGAGGTTGTGGCTGCTTACTTTAGCCGTGTGCATGTAAAACTATCACTCTAAAAAAGCAGTTCTCTGAATTTATGCACCTGTGGAGCCTCAAGGGAAAGTTCAAGAGAGTTCAACTGAATGTTTTTTGGGGGAGGGGATCAGCACTAAAAAAGAGCCAGTATTAAAAGATTAAGTATTTGGGATTAATTAAGAAACAATACAAGCTGTAAACATTTAGGTATTATCTTTTAACAGTTTGAAAACCCAGCAAATGTGCTTCATCAGGACTGTGACGGTGTAGTTGGGCTGAAAGATCAAACAGCCCACCAGTCATCAGACATTTTGCTCTATGTTTGGCTTCTTGTCTGCAGCCAAAGGTGCAGATTTTTTTAATACTCCAGTTACTTAATATCTGTGTGGACATGTAAAACGGAGTGTTTGGAAAACTATGACGTCATCTCCTAAATTCAGTTCAAAGCCAGTACAATGTCTCGTAACAGCTGACGTTAAAAATTAACAAATCTTCTATTCTATCTTCCGGTCGCTTTAATCCCCTGAGCACGGTCAATCGGGATTGCTGCCAGAAGGCTGTGGGTTGCTATCAGCGTTTGTTTGCATGCGACTTTTGCGGTAGAAAAATACAGTATTAGTTGGACTGCAGGAGAAAGCCTAATTTCCTTTGACTCACCTGACGGCTCTAATGACAGACTTGACCGAGGGCAGCAAGTCCTCCACTGAGATGTCACAGTGACAACCTTTGTCATCGAAGCCATCCTCCGCTGCCATGTTGGAGTCTGCTGCTCAGGAGAGAGGACACAGACAAGGAGGAGCGTTTAGATTTTGCTGAGGTCAGGCAGAAAGGTTGCTCTTACAGACTAAAGAAGAAAGAAGAAACCATGTTTTGAGACATTTGTAAAGAACAGGCCTTAAGTGTGCCTGCAGATATATTGCTAACAATGCGACTTTGTGACAATGCAGCTCTGTTTATGGGTCTGATGAGTTACGACACCCTAAGGAGGACAGCATACAAAAGCCTCAGATAAGCACTGTTTAATAGGTCACAGCATGTAGGATCTGCATGGGCTGAAGTGTTTATACTGTATGTGTGACAATGATTCAAAGGCACTGATTATTGAGATAGTTAGGGACCTGGATTGTGTGTCACCTGATGAAAATGTAAAGCAGTGCTGATTAGTGATTTGCTCCAATAAACCAAACAGATTTGTTCCATTACAGTCGGGGCAGGTGGTGTAATTTTGGCGAAACTGGGCAAAAATCCCATAATAAACTTTGAGCCTATTGTAATCCAAGGGGACTGAGAGAAAACTAGACTTTTGCACCTCTTGGCTCTATTGTCGGTCACAAAATCTAGTCCATGACCGAAGACTTTGGCCAATCACAAGTCATTTCAGAGAGAGGGTGTTCCTATGGGCTGTGCTACAAATGCAGATGCACTGTCAAATCCTTTCAGCAAAAGTCTGATTCAATGGTGGAGAATCCTGCAGAGAAAGTTGCTATAGGAAGACAGACTTTTAGAAAGTGTGTCTAAAAGACAGTCTGACAATAAGCAAAGTAAAGCATGTGTCAACATCGGCAAAGCGTTTCAGAGATGAAATGTTGTGAATAGTTTAGCCTCCTGCTAACTGGAGCCAAAGTCTCTTAACTGTGGCTTCAAATTCATGTTTATGTTGCTAGCATAAGCGAGAGCCTGGAATCACAGTGTGTCCTCCATCTCATTCTCTGCTGCTACTGACCACCTCACCTAACTGGTGGCAGCTCTGCCAGTGTAAACCCCCACTCCAGGGGACCTAACAGCCCCAACTAGCAGCAGGATCAGCAAACTTTCTGTTGCTGCTGTGACACTGCTTAGTTACGGTGCCAGCCCACTGTGACACCCAGTGCTAGAGGGTTTGTGCTGGCCAAATTCAAGCCACTACAGTTGCCAACCAAAGCAGTGTCCGGAGTTAGTGTGTGCTCTCTTCTCTGAGTTGCAGTTTACAGTGAGCTCGAGGAACCGTGGGGTGGCTAGCTGGCTAATTCTTGTCTCATTTTTGGTCTAATAAACAGAGAGAGAACATGGGGAAAGGAGGGGCTGAGTGAATGCACTGCTGGCAGCTCCACAATGAAATAATGAGGAAAAAAATGTATGAGAAACACTGGGTTACTGTATGAAACATCTGCATATATCCGTGGTCGGTTGATGGGAGGGGCTCGGGACAAAGAGGGGAGCGCTGCAGGAGAAGGCTGCATTTTTAAGTTCTGCCTTATAAGCCTTATTTTTGGCCTTTTACAGATCTCTTTCTAAACCAGCTCTAAAATAACTTCTGATTACACTTCAAATAAAGTTATAATGAAAGGGAAATGTTTCCCTTCTTCTAACATCTCAGTTAGCCAACATGTCAGTGACAGTGAATGATCAGACGGAGCGTGGCTAACCAGCCAACCAGTTTGGTTTTGGCTAGCTTGGTTATTGATTTCTCTCCACATGCAGGCCTCAGCCAGCTGGCTGGCTCTGACACCCCATGAGGCTGCTGGAGCTCAACACTCCCTCCGTCCATCAATCCATCAGTCCACCCACCACAAACACCAACTGGCCGTTACCCAGGAGGGCTTGCCAGGCCGGCACTGCTAGGCCAAAGGAAGGAAGTGCAAACAACCATTAGCAATCCTCCACTCAGCTGCCTGAATTAGTGGGCAAAACCAGCTCTGGCGGGTTGAATGGTCGGTCAGTACACCTCAGTGTCTCGACCAGGGATTCAGTCAGTTCATGCTTTGACTTAAAGGAGTAGTTCAACATTTTTTTATTTGCTTTCTTGCTGTGAGTTCCAGGAACACAGGGAAAACAGCAAGCTTGGCTCTGACCAAAGGTAAAAAATAACACCTCTGTAGCCTACTATTTCATTCATTGAAATAGTCCAGCACATAACCAACCATACAACTACAACTTGAAGTTTTTGTTTGGACTGAAAACAAGACATAAGGGGTTAAATGAAGGTACTGATGGGTGAATTTTTTTAACCTTTAGTCAGAGGCTAGCTGATCCCCCTGCTCCCAGTCTATATGCTAAAACAAGACTAACCATGACTTGGTTGTAGTTTCATATCAAGCATGGTATTGATCTTCTCATCTAACTACAGACAAGAAAGTGTACATGCATATTTTTTCAAAATTTGTATATTTTCTTTAAGATAGTTTTAGCATGCTGCTTCAAAAAGCTTTTTCTCTTCAAGTTCACTGGCAGGACTGTGCTCAGCACCATGTATGGTGACAATGACAACAAATTCTACCTTGAATTTGTACCAATCTAAAAACCAACTGACTACTGCTAATTAATGCAAGGCTATGTGGAACAATTGTCTGGAAGTGGACTAATAATTTACTCACCATCAGTGGTGGAGCGCGACTGGCTCTTAAGGCGGAGTGAGGGTCTGAAGCGTGTGCGGTCGTTGAAGCTCCAGCTCTTCTGCACCTTGGCAGGGCTGGTGCCCTCTGTCCCAGCATCAGCCACCGGAGAGCGCCGGTCGTTCACCGAGGACGTCTGCCTGTTCTTGATGCTCTGACCTCGGGGGCTCGCCATCCTCACCCGCTCCTTGAAGCTCAGCTTCTGACTGTAGAGTGAAAGGGGGATGAACAGTGGCAGGCACAGAGGGGAGTTGGAGCGTGGAGAGGAATATGAAGGGAATGATGTTGTGAGGAGGTGGAATGACAGATGAAGATACGTTAATGGTGTAAGTTTTAGGGCAACAGCATTAATTACCCAAGACTTTTGGCAAAATGCTTTTCCTTTACATGATCATGTCATATGTCATCATTCAGTCATCATTCTTTATCTGCTAATATGAGGGTGAAGGGCTGCAGCACATGATGGAGAAAGACTAGCATGCATCGCAGCATTGCAGCAGGTGCTTGACACAAAATGCAAGATCAGGTTAGGTGATGCTTTAACTGTGTGGTGATGTTTGTGCCTTGATGTGTCCCTTACATTAGCTACAGTACCTTATTCTATGTGACCAATTAAGTAGCATGTTGCTATCAAATGGTTAAATGTTGATATACGTAAAGTGTCTTTGAGAACTTTGAAAAGCGCTTTATAAATAAAATGTATTATTATTATTATTATTATACTTTAATTTGTAATGATATTATGATATGTTACGTTGCTTACCGTACAACAAATCACCATTTAAAGGTCCAGTGTGCAGGATAAATTGTCAGAAATGGATTATAATATTTCTAACTATGTTTTCATTCATGTATAACAGGAAGTTAGGCACTTGGCCGCCCTACTTGCTTTATGGGGCCCATGATGCATAAGGTCTGTGTAACTTTATACTATGGAAATCAAGCTGTTTTTGGCTGCATTTGCTGTCTTTAGCCCTGTATCCAGTTCCCACTATCCTCAAGATAGAGTCATTCCCCTTTTTGTTTAATCTTTGCGTCGGCCACTGTAGTTCTCCTATACACTTGGAAGTTCCAGTCGGATGCAATCTGCATCCTCACCACCAGATGTCCCTACATCCTACACACTAGACCTTTAAATCTTAACGAGTCATTGCACGTATGTTCCATGTAACGTGTCATGAAAGAGTGAGAACATGGGAGAAAATAAATGAAAATGACTTGTGGGAAGTGAAGGAAGAGGAAAATGAGTGTAGAGAAAGTAAATGAGTGGCTGATTCTGTGTTTGTGCAGCTATATATAATGACTGCATGCAAAGGCAGGGCACAAGCATCAGGCATGGCTCATTTAAAAGGGGTGCTGTGTATTTGGTTGAACATGAGAAGTTTACATCAAAGGATAAGGCTTGTATCTATATTTTTCCTGTTCTCACCAAATTGAATAACAAGACCAAAACCAACAATGTGTTGTTTTCAATCTGACTTTCAGCCCTGTCTGCGGAACATACTCACTGGTTCCCTCTGAAGATGTAAATCTTTAAAAATATATGTTTACTTTTTTAAGAGGGGCTTAGTCATTTCCTGAAACACCTGGGCACTGTAGGATTTATCAAATGAGTCTCAAACAGGAGTACATGGTGCTTTTGTAGGGGACTACTTTCAGCTTCGGATTAACACACATTTGGTGCTCTAGTGAGGATATACATCAGCAGGACGGTGTACGTGGAACTTACTCAAAATAAATCACAGTGTGTGTTCATGGTAAAGAAGGAACATGTCACCCACTGACACAGTGTGGCTCATTAAGGTGTTTTTAACAGAATTTGCACAATGAAGCTCAATGGCACAGAAGAATAAAATATTTAAGACTTTGGCTACATTGCAATACTAATTAGGACTAATCCAATGCTGGTTTTGGTCTTCTCAATGCATTTGTTGTCAAGAAAAAATATAGAATATCACCAGACTTATCTTGTGATTGTGGATATAAAGGCACATGATGTGTTTGAATGACCGCAACCATAGAGTTTAGAGTTTGTATCTGAAATACGGGGATTACAGTGTAACATGTAGTTGAGATGTTAACACCAGGAGCTGTGTGAAGGAAAAGATGATGGTGGTCTATGATGTCAAATAATTTGGATCCCTCTACAGTCAGAAAAAAGGCTTACAAATGTTCATTATTTCACAGGATCTGCTGGTAAGAGTGAAACCTGATACAAATATTCTGTGAGCAAATGTAGTTAAAACCAAAATCACAACAGGCAGAAGTAGCGCATTGCTCAGGCAAAGACCAAACAAAGGCAGATAGTGTATTATACTATAAAGGCAACTGATGTCTCCCTGCAATATTTGAGTACTCTGCCCTCTCCGAGGCCGCACAGCCTCCTACAGATACCCATGCACCAAGAATTAGTCAGCATTCCCAAATAAAAAATGTCACGTAACAGGGGAGCAGAAACGCTGAGTACCTATGTTTCCGAGTGGTACGCCTCCTCAGTAGCTTCTGTTTATTACTATGATTTTTACTAAGAAACCAAAGGGAGATAGACATACGGTGATGTGTTACATGATGCAGAAACAGAGGAGAGAAAATATTTACCTCTGAGTGTTTTGTGAGGTGAAACATAACGCTTCTTATTCCTTACTCCTTGCCCTTTTTACTTTGCCCCTTTGCACTTTTTACTCCTTATTTCTTGTTTGGCGTTGCATTAGGTCAACCTGAATCACACACTCAATTTAAGTGACATGTAAATGCAATGATCCTTTGCAAGACTGTATGCATGAAGGCTGCGAAGTACAAAGTAATACAGCAGAGTTTCTGTTGCCGCTTCAATTTGACGACCGCTGACATTTGGAAGCAGCAGAACGGAGGCAATTGAGCTTAGTAGAGGAAAATGAACATCTACAGCACCATTTGAAAAAGGCTGCAATTTGGTGACTCACGCACTTCATGTCGATATCCCCCATTTAACTATGCGAATTCAGCTGGGCCATGGCAACAAGTGCCTGAGTCACCACTGCAAGGCCAATAACCTTTAGACACACTTGTGGGTTCACCGCGGGTACTAAGATGCAGCACTTTTGTTTTGCTTTTTCATTATATTCTTTGTTTTACTGCTGCGTTTTATCACTGCGCTTCTGTGATATATTTCTTTGAAGATTAATAAATACATCTACCTAATAAATAAAGTGAGGTAGCGTCAGCTGGACTGTACCATGTGGCTTTTATTGTCCTCTCCAGCTCTGCCGTGGAGATGTGAATAGAGTCGGGAGTTAGGGAAGACGTGCGTGGGATGAATTCTGCTGTTGCCTGTGTGCAGACAAGGCTGAATCTCTAAAATTTCTGCTTCCTTAATACATTTTGTTATTGACTTTTCACATTCTTTGGCATCTCCTGCAATGTGGTATACTTCATATATGACATGAGGCTTTCTGGAAAAAAGTACGGCAGCCTTCAGATCGCTGCGGTGGTTTACAGTTTACTCAGTGTTTCATAACTGCAAACACAACATATTACATCACACAGCCCTCACTGCCCTGCACACAGTCCTTCCCTTGTGATTTTAAAAATGCATCAGCTAAAAGACTACCATCATGGTATCATTAGAAAATTTGGCAATATGAGGAGAGACTAAATATACTTTCTAATCAGAGTATAATAGACACCTGAGGCCAGAGGATGGTTAAAAAATACAAAAGAAAATACATGTGAGCATGTGTGTGACTGCTTATATTTGCGAGCCTCAGCAAGTGCATATATGTGTGTGTTTTCGAGAGGAGAACAAGTGATATAGAAAGATAGATGGTAGCACCAAACGGAGAGATAAAACAATGAGTCATACAGAGTGCCAGTGTAACAGTCCATGTTTCATCACACAATGTCGTTAACACCTCCTAACTTTACTCTCTGTGACAGTGCAGTTCACAAACGGAGCTACAGGAGTGTTTAGGTTTATAATACTTGACACTGACCTCCATACAGGGCTGGATATCATTAATCAGATTTGGATTTTTTCTGAATAAATTTGCATGTAAGTGGCGATACGATAGCAAGAGTATTTTTTGTGATACCTTGCTACTATACTATAAAGCAGCACTATTCAGTATTTTTACATTATGAATTAAAAAAAAGATAATGTGGTTGTAACATTACGTAATGTGAACAATGTGGAGTGTTTTAGTGTCTTTTAGCTCATTGTTTTGGTTTTACAGGTGCAACTTTACTCTTTTGGTAAACTCTCACTGCACTTAACCTCAAAACTGTGAAAAAGCTGTTAAGCCCACAATGTGCGCTGCCTGCCTAGCATCAGCAGACAAAATAAGCGGCTAGCTAATGATTAAAAATCACCTAATAATGTAACGAGAAATTCAGCAAAATCAGCGCTAATGTTGCTCCAATTCTGCTGGGTGTGTAAATGGGCAACTGTTTGCTTACATGTTTGCCCAGACTTTAGAAGGTGGTAATATGTCAGTGTGGTGATTAAAGCTTGTTGTATTGCCCCTTAAGCCGAGTTTCCACCTAGCCTTACAATACGGTTCAGTTCCATTCGGTTCGCTTTTTTTTCTGTCTCCACTGTGAAAGGTTGTGGATGGTACCAGTGGAACCATTCTAGGCAATAAGTGGATCATCAAGTGTTTCCTGTGGGCTCTAGTAACACTTAACCCCTGAGCTTGGCTTAGAAGGACTAAATGCACAAACCCACTGTTTTTAAATATCCCATGGAGAGAGACTCTCACTGCAGCCTGTTTTATTTTTTTCTGAAAATGTGGGTGTACAACCTCGTTCTGTGGATGATAAACAAGGTGCAGACTGATAAAGGAGGAAATACAGTGAGAGCTGGACGGAGCAGTGAGTGACAACCGCGCCCATATGTTTGCGGTGGAAACGCTGGGGTCTGCGTACCATGTCTGAAGGGTTACTTCTGGTTCCAAAGGTACCATACCGGATGTGTTTGGTGGAAACAAGGCTTTAGTGTCCACAGAATCAATATACGCAGGCTCAAAGGAGTACTTCACCTGCAAAATGACCAATTGTGTAGCAATTACTCACTGTGTGTTGCCTCGAATACGCGAAGAAAACGTTTTTCTCACAGTAATCAGGGGCTGTGTTTAACGACAGTTTACAAACTGTCGAACAGTGGTCCCTAATGACTTCTCAAAAATTCAAGGCAACACACTGTGAGTAATTAAAATACAAAAAGGTCATTTCGCAGGTGATGATTCTTTCAAGGATTATAAGCATTTTTGCGTTTTTAAAAAAAAGTTGCCAACCTTCTAAAATCGTATGTGTCAAGCAGCCATATAAGACCTTTACTTTAATCAAAGCTAAAATTAGGGGGAAAATGTTACTAAGGAACTATCCAGAACCCTGCCTGACCCCTAAATCACAGAGCTACAACATAATGGAAGACAGTGCAGCAGTAATTACAAACCTTGTGGTCGACTCTCCCTGCTCCTTCCTGCAGTTGACAGATGAGAAGAAGGAAAAAAGTTATGTTAGAAAGTATTTTATCATAAAACTTCAGTGTCAATTGTGCTTAAAAGACCATACCAGTGCTTCTGCATCTTTTAGCCCATTTATGACAAATCCCAAAGACTTTACATCAAAACTAAGCATGCTGCTGTGAACATTCAGTCTGTATTAGTTTTTGTCCAAGTAGCCTACTATTATAGTTAAGAATAAAGACGACTGGTCCTTTGGGGCAAAGGTTCTAGTGATACTGAGTATAGCTGGGAATCACCAGAAGAACCACGATACGATAATATCACAATACTTAAGGTCAGTGGCTGAATATAACAGTTTTAAAATTGTGTTTCAAATGCACTTTGCTCTAGAGGCCTCTTTTTGTGGGGACAGCCCCATACTCGTGATGTCGAGTGCCTCAAGTCAAGTGTGGGAAATCCCCGCTGCAATTTGGCTATTTCCCAAGCACTGTTGTTGTCATCTGCTCGTAACCGGCAAAAGTTAACGTTTCTTTGAAAGACAGCAGAAACTGTGGTCACCCTAACTTGATGTCCATGTTAATTGATTACACAACTGATGACACTGTACAGAAATAGATGGAAGGCATTAAATTATTGAGGAAAAAAGGTGTAGCCTGCATTAAAAAGTAATTTGTAGTAAAAGACCTAAAACCTGCAAACACACTGGTATGGTCCAGTAAATCAGCATGCCAGAAAGGTTGCTGCATTAAAGGCATTGTCAGCGACTGTTACAGAAGATTTGAAGGTAGCAACACTTGAATCAATAATAAGCAGTCCAGGGGAAATAGACCTAAACAAAGAACAGGCTCACTACAAACATGCAGGTCAATGCAGAATCTCCGAGCAAACTAAGGAAGCACTTGCAACAAGAGAAGGTAGTGACTGAGTGACTGATGGTCTTTTCACTTAATCACTTTAACAAGTGTCTTTATCAGCAAGTACAGTATGTGTTTTGTACATAAAAGGTAATTTTGACTGCATAGCTTCATACTATAAGCCTCACAGGTGGTTTTCCTAATATTTCCAGGCTCTGTAGATGGGTTTCTGAGGGACGTCATTGTGACATGCGCAGGCACACGTGGGGTAGAAACTGTAATGCGTGTTCGATTGGGAGATCAACATGAAAATTTGTCAGACTTAAATAAGGTGGTGGTTAGTTTTAAATTACATCTGACATAGCTTACGTCTAGTGTCACATGTTGACATTACTAATATAATATCCAGAATAAGGAAGCTCTATGCTCTTAACTTGCACCACAGGAGAACAGCAGGAATTTCCTGCATGCTAATGTTACTTTTTTTAATGCTAACGTCACATTGATGGTTTCATTTCTCAGTAGCTGCAAGACCTATCTGTGTAGGCTATGTGTTGGGTTTGTGTTATTACTGCTACTCAGTAGTGGGTCTCATTTTCAGCCTGGGAGTTTCAGGTCTCAGACGAGCCCACTTTAGTTCACAACCTATCATACCGGAGATTTATAAGGGTAGTTTTACTATTTAAGGCCCTGATCGCACAGAAAGTGTTTTGAAGGTTGCAAAACCATTTTCAAAGTAACTAGTATCTAGTTCCTAAAATGGACAGGCAGAGGGTGCTTGCTGTAGCTCTTGTTGAGGGTGAGAGGCTGTCAGCAAATAGTTTGTTGGGCACAGGGAAACAGAGATCTGTGTGGGTACATTTACCGGGGCTGTCAAAGCAGGTGAGAGGAAAGAAAGGCCCCACAAGCATGTCGGAGGATCCACATCCAAGGGTGTGTGGACACTGGAGGACAGCTGACAGCAGGCACTCAGCTGAGGGTACAGACCCCTTAGACCTCCCGCCATCCCTCTGGTTCTCCAACATGCCCTGTGGACCCTGGCTCTCCTCTTACTTGCTATAACTGCCTCTCCAGCTCCTGGTAAATCCACCAGCATGCCCGACTCTTGACTTTCAGCTGCTTGGCTCCATATGTAGTCTCTAGCAAGCCCCCTGACCCAGGCTCTGCTCTGCTCCTCCACCAGAGAACCAGAGGGTGTGCAGAAGTGTCCACGTACGACTAAATGTGGAGCTATGGACTTTGTCTTTTTTTCTAAGGATTTCATACCCCTGCTCTCCAAACGCTATGATTCAATGAACATAGTCTTGCGCTCAAGCCAATCACAGCGCAGTAGGGCAGGACTTGCCAAGAAAAGCAGTGGGATCCATAATAACACGTCTCTGCTGCTAGTAGCTGCCATTTCTCACTGGATGTGTGACATGTTAGTTAGCTAGTGCTGATAGAAGTGTACCAAGGTTGGCATGCAGGTAAAAGAGTTTTGGGAATGTGACGATGAGATAAACAAGAAACAGCAATGGTTTCTCGAAAGTCATTGCTAGATTGCAAAAATACATATATTAAGACAGTATGGCATTACGTTCTATCCTGAGCCACACTCTACCAAAGCCTCTGACGGACTGAAGTACATGTACTAAACCTCTAAATTACTCAAGGCATCTGAGGAGAGTGCTGCAGATTTAAGAAAGCTTGATCGGCTCATTGAGGCCACAAGTGCCGTCATAAACAGATACTGAGATAATGCTAAAACTACTGCCTCAGACCTTCAAAGTGACATCAGTGAAGGTTCCTGGCCCATTGAGCACTCAATTGACTTCAGTCAAATACAGAGAGCCTGGCTCAGTGCGAACTCTGCCGAGGGATAATATGTTCAATTATATAATTGCAACAAAAATTAAGGTTGTTTGTAGATGCCTTAGGAGTCAGCGTGTTGCTGTTCATTCAAGCAAGCGTAGACGAACAGAGCCTGGAAATGATCAGTCTTATTGATGGCTGTGAACCGATTTCATATGAGGAAAAGAAAATTATGAAATCAATGTACATATATTACTTTTTTAAATAAAGAGAGCAACACCGATACAAAAAACAATAAGACAGAGCAGAAAAAAAGGTAGAATCATTTTAAAACTTAAAATGTACAGATTGAAGTACAGGAGAAGACGGCTTGAGTGGCACAGACACCAAATACAGACACCAGCTGCCATAGTTGTACCTACTTTGTAGGGCTGCAGGTATGCAACGCCTTCAAGTGAGGCTTCCAGGTAGCAATGGAAACCGAGTTCTCATCAGCCGCATAACTACGCCAAACACACTGCATGCAGAATACACAAAACCAGGAAGGAGAAAAAGGTACAAAGAGGAGACCCCCCCCCAACCCCAAACAATAAATAAATAAATAAATGGGAAGGATTAAAAAATAAATAAATACAACAAAAACAAGGCAGAGGAGGGGTCAGGAGGAGGAGAAAGAAGAGGAAGAGGAGAATAGAAAAGAAAACAAATTAAAAAGCTGATTAGTGAAAACCAAAAGACAGGTGTGGTCTGTGGCTGGGCGGAGGTCAGGCATGGATACATGCCTGTGGGAAGGCAGGAGGCTCTCATAGTGCCGCCAAGTGGCGTCCAGGTAGGGCCTGGTGCTGTCGGTGGAGTAATAACGCCACGCAGCCTGGTACAACATGGGGACAGACGGGATGAAGAGGAGCAGGAGGAGGTGGAGGGAGATGAGAACATAAGATGGGAGAGAAAGGTGGGAGGGGGGAGCAAAAGAGGAGGAAAGTGGAGAAGCATGTGGGAGGAAAGTAGGTGAGGGAGCAGAGGAAGAGGAGGAAGCGTTGGGAGAATAACGTGAGGTCGGCACCACTAAAAGTCCGGATGAAACAAAAGGCGTGTGGCTGGAAAAGAAGGAAATGTGTGAAGCAGACAGGGGGGGGGGGTGGCAAGAATGGGTTTGCCAAACTGGTGTTTCTGGGTTTAAAAACAGTCTGGAGGGGCGAAAAAACCTCCCAGAGACGAGAGCGCTTAGTGAGAAGTGAGGATGAGGGGGCTGGACAGAGTGAAGCTACATGCTATCTGCTTTTTATTTGGTAGTTTCAGTTTTGGGTGGAAAAAGAGAATCTGGAGAATCATAAAACCATGTAAACACATTTAATATTGTGCAAACCTTCAGTTGATGCTGAGGTGTATTGTTTTGAATAACAGCAACAATTCATGGTTACAACGTAAATGACAATAATAACAATATTTTCCAGCCCATAGACAGTAATGTGTGTCAAAGAAACAGGAAGAGAGCAGGCTCTCTGCTTTACCTGGATGAGGTAGGCGGCTGGGTTTCTCCTCTTCTCAAAGTGCTTCTGTCTGTGCTGCTCCTGGACCTTCAGGGCAAAGCCTGAGCCCAGAATACCCTGGTGTGATATTATTAGGGTTAAATACTGTATGCATGTGTACAGCAAAGAGTCAGTGAGCTGCTGAGAAAGATGCAACAACACATGCAGGCTGTATGAAAAATGACATTCTCTCTAATGCTACGGACATTGTGGATAAGGTGGCACTATCTATCTCCAGAGTATCTCAGGAGTAGAGTGATAGAGTTTATCCATATATCCTCCTTCTCCCCAGCAACGCTTTCCAGCTCCTCCTGTAGGACCCCGAGGTGTTCCCAGGCCAGATGAGATATGTAATCCCTCCAGCATGTTCTGGGTCTGCCCCGGGGCCTCCTACCAGTGGGACGTGCCTGGAATACTTCTAACAGGAGGTGCCCAGGAGGCATCCTGATCAGATGCCTGAACCACCTCAACAGACCCCCTTCGACACGAAGGAGCAGCGGCTCTACTCTGAGCTTCCTCCGGATGTCCGAGCTCCTCATCCTATCTCTAAGGCTGAGCCCAGCCACCCCACGGAGGGAACTCATTTCCACCGCTTGTATCTGCGATCTCATTCTTTCAGTCACTACCCAGAGCTCATGACCATAGGTGAGGGTTGGGACGTAGATGGACCAGTAAATCGAGAGCTTTGCCTTCTGGCTCAGCTCCCTCTTCACCACGACGGATCGGCACAGCGCCCGCATCACTGCAGAAGCCTCGCCAAACCGCTGATTCATCTCACGCTCCTTTCTACCCTCACTCGTGAAAAGGACCCTGAGGTACTTGAACTCTCTTGGGGCAGTAACGATCAAGTTTAGTACTGGGTTAATTGTGAAGCCTAATATAGTCTCGCCAAAACATATTGTGTGTATCCATGACGCAAGCCAATTTCTGGAATAGTTTGGAAACTGTATTGTTTAATATTTATGTTTACATCAGCTGTTCCTCTTGTTATTTGCTTTGTTGCTGGTGTATTGCAACAACTGTCAAAGTTAGAGGCCAAAGTAAGAATTATAAAACTTAGTTTAGTTACTTCAACCCTCATATAAAATTCCGTCACATATAAAGTGAAAGAAAAGTAAATGTCAACTTGTCTGAATTTTAATTTTATTTTTTTTTTACTTCTCTTAAGATAAACCTCACAGGCCTGCAATCAAATTTTGGCAAAAAAATAAATAAAGTGGCACACTTGCTGTGTAAATAACCTGCCTGCAGCCAATTAAACCTTCAAACTCATGTGTCAGAAGAGCACTGAAGAATCTGACAAAACAAGACATAAATAAAGGATCTCCTCTGAGAACACAGACTTACAGCTGGCAAAGCAAAGAAGGAGATGCCCAGGAGGGCAAACCCTGCGGACAGCATCCGTCCTGTCCATGTCTTTGGTGTCTTGTCTCCGTAACCAATGGTTGTCAGCGTGATCTGTGGGAAACAAATGAGTCATGTTCAGGTCCTGAATGATTCTCACATTGAGGCTCTGGCAATTTATACAAATGAGAGAAATTTCCAGGTTATGTTACACTTATTTGAGGAATTTATTCACAACTTGGCAACCCAAGCTGTCAATACTGGCTTACAGCATTGGTATATACATCTTATTATTAACATACAAAGCCATTATTAAGCCTAATAAAGGGCACCTTATTAACGTGTTTTTACTCGTCATTTTTCATTGTTGCATGAGAAAAAAAAAACGGGATGTTCTAGTGCATCCATTCACATTTTGCAGTACGCAAGGCACCACGCTTTTCTGGCGAGTCTGACCCACAATCCTTTGCACAGCAGAGGATCCATCACATCGACTGAGCTGCAGACAGACGTCAGCTCACTGACAGCCGACAACAACCGCAATGACAGATGACGGCGCGTTCAAGTGACTGATGACCAGTCAGATGCATAATAATAGGCAGGAATATAAATGGTTTAAATGAGCAAAATAATCAAAATAACCTACAACAAAGGGACATAACTTTGAAACTAGTGATCGAGATGTTTTGACTTTATTCTTTCCACTTTTGACCCGTGTCTTTACACACAGTGTTTCTGATTAGAACAAATGGGTCATAATTAGTCTATCTAACCTCACATTTCCAGTTATTTTTCTTCTGAGTTACACATCTTTTGGTGTGTATGACTGTGCAATATTTGCATGTTTTTTCTTTTGCATGCTCGACTTTGCCACATAGAGGCATGATTTGCAATGATGCCTTCAGGCGCTGCAGTGCGAGTGATTATACCTGTGTGGAGCGAGCCTTTACGGCCTTGGTTTCAAGAACAGCGACGAGAGCCTGAGGCTGGATGTTTATTTTGCCTTAAAAAAAGGTTTCTGAAGCACAGTATGTGTGTTCTTGTTATTCTTTACGCGTGAAGACCTACTTAAATCTATAAGGATGATGTGTGAAGACACACTGAGGGGCCATTTTGAAAATGTTATACCTTTAACTGACTGCGTTGAAGCAAAGAGAGGACTAAAATGCCTTGATAAGAAAAGGAGCCACTGGATTACGTTTTAATAAAAGAAGAAACAGAGTTAATTGTGATGATGATTCATAGTGATGGCACTTAGCACATCAAAATCTGACCAGTGAAGACAGCCTCTTACATGTGTTCAGCTGAATAGAGCATTAATGTGGCGTATTCATTATTTAATGACAGCAGCGAATAAACCTGGCTGTGAACCGGAGCTGGCACCGCTTTTATAACTCCCTGCTCACCTCCAGTACTGCGTTTGTCCATTTGTTTTATCTGTCTCTCCATCTATACATACTGTATATCCACCTATCCACCTATCTATCTGTCTCTCTGTTTTGGCAGACAGATCAGTCTGGATTATCTTTCATTCACTCTGCTTGCCTTGCATGACAAAGACGGCTGCAGCCATTTGGCATCATTATGATTTTTTGAGCTGGTATGAAAATGGTGGTTAATGGAGCCGTGCAGAGCTAATGTTTATGGAGGAGCTGTCAATGCTCAGAGGCAATGACAAACTGCAGAAAATAATAGCCTCCAATGCAGGTTACATTTAAGCGAAGAGGTAACAGTGCTGACTTATCAAATGAGTTTACTTGTGGGAAATGGTTGAGACAATGAATTAAAACTGTGTAGGTTACTTTGGAAATAAAAAAGAATATTTTAAAATGGCCTTTGTCCCACCCTAAATTGTCTAGTGATTGTTCCCTGGTGTGTCTCTTTTTGTGCCCTCAGGAGCCTATATTTGCTTTGTTTAATTGTTACATTGATTTTGTTTTTGTTGATTGCATGCTTTATGATTTTATTGTTTCACTGTACTTTGGAAAATTGCTTTGTAAATTTTATTTCCATGAAAGGTGCTAAATTGAAAGTAAATGTATTATCATGATTAGTACTATGATTATTATGGTTATTGTAATGATTATTATTCTAACATATTTAAAAAATAATAATAATAATTTTATTTTATTTAAACAATTATTTAAATTAATTTTTATTTTTATTAATTATTTTTGAAATTATTTTTAAAATAAGATACTTAACACATATGAACCATCATGTATTTTTTTATTTTGGAATTTTTATTTTGTTTCTGGGTTTGTTTGTTTGTTTTTTTTAATTTTTTGTATTTATTTATTTTTAGAATAAGCTAAGAAAAAAATGGTCGGTATAATAAGCTTCTGCTTTAGCCTTCACCTTTTTGGTTGACTTTCTGTTTTCCTTTTGTTTTCCCTTTTAATTTAATGCCTTGGTATTATTTATTCTTTTTTATGCGCATTCCTTTTGGAAAATCGTTTACCAGAACCGAAATAAATTACTACTACTACTACTACAAGAAGTGTAACTTTGAAATCTCCTGTTGCCCAAGAAACCAGACTGTGACTGTGAGAAGAAATCAATTCAGAAATACAGCATACAGCTATAGATAGCCTTGACAAGCCTGGACACGGTGTCTGCCGGCCGTCTACACAACCCATCCAGGTCACAGTCTGTTTGTCCCCTTGCCATCGGGAAATAGATATAAATCCATCAAAGCCTGAACAAACACACCGAAGACGAGTGGATGCCTCTGTCACTCCCCACCCTCCAATATCTGTTGAGGACTGAGGACTGTAAACTATAATTTTGTTGTGAGGCTACAGTGACTGTAAAATGTGTGATGTCGTATAGTGGAGGTGGAATGAAAGCTTGTCTGGCAACTGTTGAAATCATCATTCCCATTTTGAGTTTTCACTGAATCCTGGCAAACAGAGCTGGAGACATTCTTCCAAACTCACCGTGCCCCACCACAGAGCATCAGCGTAAGTCGCAAACTCCTTGTTGAACTTGTTCTCCACAAGGTAGACGAGGAACGAAGAGAAGATGAGAACCAGGAAGCCGATGTACCAGGCGGTTACCAGCTCCTGCAGACAGAGGTCAAAGGTCAGAGAGTGAATGTGGGGAAAAAAAGAGAACTGTGTTAATGCACAACCACTCTGGCATATGAACATTCACAGCTGATCAAACTAAATCGGCTTTTCTATGAACTCTGAGGACAAAACGTTCTGTGTGACAGAATGACCAGGTGATGCCAGCAAAAGTTGTGTTTTAAATCACTGCAGATTATTTTGTAAATTTCAGGTCCTGTCCCTTCTTGCTGTTACAGTTGGGTCAGAGCGTTTCATAGAAACCCTTATACAGAAGTGCATAAAAGCAGGTACATATGTTGTTGCTGTTATCAGGCCGGCACTTCCCAGCATCTGATTAATACCACCTCCAGCAGGCCAAACAGCAAACTATGACAGCAACGCAGATGTAGATGAAGATTCTACTTATTCTAACATGATTAGTAAGAGGATATTGCCATGGGTCTAGGTCCCAGTCCTGACCATCAACATGCACAGCCCTCCAGTAGCTGATGCTGACTAAACTGGACTGGCTCCCACTGCACTGCACTCTGAAAATGCACCAACCTCCACCTCAGACTCCACTGTTATTCAATTTACTCAGTGCTGCTATCTGCTCTTACTGCTGCTCATGGATCCTGGTGGATGCTGCTGCTGATACAAATTCTCTCCTCAAGCATTATATGTATGTTCACTGTAGCAGGCTCATTTCTGTATGATCAAACCAGCTTGTCGCAAACTCACTCAGGTGAGGTTTTGCACAAATGACCAAACAGGCCACAGTGTAGTTACATTACTTTTTTTTAAATAAACAATCTGCTACTTTTAAAATAACTGTTATTCCCCTGTTTATTTTGTTGCCATTAATAACATGTTTGCTGAAACATGATGTAAAATTACTGTAGCTGCCTCCAAAGGAGTGAGAGTCGCTGCTCAGCAGACAGCTGGGAGGCAGAGAGACCACGGGGATAAACATCATGCAGATCTGCATATTTTACTTCGAACATCGCCTAAATTCAGAATGTCGTTTCCATGGTCTAGGAGGGTTCAATCAGTATTTGTGAGCACGAAGAAGAAGAAGATGGCGGAAAATACAAATGCCAGAAGAGCCCACTTTGTATGGACTGGAGAATGTTGACTAGCGCATGCGGGTTAAGGGAGAGGTGGGGTTATGGCGTCATCGTTTCAGAAAAGAAGCGTACTGAGTTGTAAATATTAAAACGCAAAGGTGGCGTCTTCAGATCTTTTCACTCTGGGACCCAGTTTCAAAAGTTGGCTTATTTGGGCTCCTGAAACGCTGGTTCCGTGTTTACGAAAGGTCTATACGATAAAAAACCTTTGCGGATACACCTGATCTCGTCTCCGCGTGGACATGGCCTTATTCTACTGTAGTGTTCCCAGTTCTGAAACCAAAAATGTACACAGATAGAGAGTCCTATAATCACTGTTATCTACAACATCTTTCACAATTCACTATCTAAGGAGCAGCTCCAGACATCACAAAACTTTTACCACTGCAGTTTTTGGATTTGGGAGAGACTTGTTCATTTCTACTATTTTTTCTTTTTTGATCTTAGACCAGCTGTTCCGAAATGGTTCAGCCACAGAGTCCAGATTTCTCCTTAGTCTTTAGTTTGAGGTCCAATAGTTTAAAACATTCAGCGTCATACTTGCGTTTGGCCATGTCGTTGAGGTAGTTTGCTAGGAAATTTACTGTATCTAAAAATAAAGTGTGCTTTTTTACAAACTCGACATGTTTGACCCACAACCCAGTTTGCCACCACGACCCACCAGTTGCAAACCACTGTCTTAGACCATAGGGGAATATATGAATTCTAAAAACAGAGCTGATGATTGTTGTAACAGTGGACTAACTACCTAGATGACTAACAAGACTAACGAAGATGGTTTTGGTGAGTTTTATTTTGTTTAAGTTGAGAGTGAATAAAGTGTGTTTTCTAAGTTAAAAAGGCAATTATGCTAACAGTAGTCAAGGTATGGTTAAAGACACTTGGATTAGATGGTTATATTTTCTGTTTAATAAGGAAAATAGGGGTAAGAACAGGCCAAAACTACATTTCCAAACTAGTGATAGTGGCACATTTCATGACCCTACTGACGTGTGTTGTCACCATGATTATTAACAGCAATCACATTTCCTTTCAGTCTGATGACCACGGCAAACAGGTCAATGTCCTTTCTATTCTTTCACTTTCTAGGTATTTGATTCAGAGTGTCGATGCATTCAAATAAAGAAAAGAAAAATGCTTTGTGACTATTTTCTACAGAAGAGATACTCCCTTTGAAAACTGCGGACACCACAAGTGAAATTCCACTCACACTAACTGTATTAGAAGACAGATCTCAAAACCAAAACTATCTACATGGCTACATACAACCAGAAGTTGCAACATATATGAACTGAAGCTTTAAGCCAATTCATCTGTGTGTGATCTTCTTTTACTTCTGGCTGCAGAATTGGTTTGACGGTAATTTCTCACTCAGTATAACCTAGAAACAATGGCCTGGTGAGAAAACCCAAAAAGCCCTTTATATAATCCCTTACAAAACACATCCTCCCTTTCATTTAAAAAGTGATGGGGACTATTCAGTCTGAATGTTCAGCTTTGTTAAAAGCAAAGAACTGTGTCAGCAACAATGACCTGTCGTGGCTTCTGCGTCTGCGGGGGTCATACTAATCTAACCGAGAAGTAAAAAGAAGTTTTCAGTGGATTTGTGTGGGCTGATCGAGGTGGAGCACGGAGAGATGAGAATGAATCGAGGTATGAAAGGTAAGAAATGCCTGAGTTGAATAGTTCAAGTTCTAAAACACTATCTATTTTCAGTACCTGTCTTTAATAAATTTTATAACGTTTGATAATTTAATATAAACGATATGAATGCTTTCACAGAGTGACACAAAGAAAGTCAATACGGATATACTGCAGTATGAATTATATACATACATTTCCCAGTTTTAAATGTGTGTCTCTGTGTTAATTGGTCATGTATCTCTTGTTATATGCCAAATATATGTATATCAGAGTATTTTTACATCAAAATCCCTTTTCTTTCTGTGAAACCAGGTAAAACTGTTTCACATGTTCGATGACTCATCCTGCACTCAGGTGTGTTTACCAAAGGCCATCAAATCAAATGAGACTTTTGGCGACCAGCTAGCCACACCGGTCATACAAAACGTACTATATCTATGGTACATACTGTATGGAGCAGCACATGGAGTTCAGGACGTCACACTGGCAGTCACAAAGTCAAGGCCCTATGTAAATCATACGCAGAAAGCTCATCACTTCTGAGAGATCTTATTCTATTGGTAACAACAGCAACAGCAGGTGTGTATATGTATTGACTGTTCATCTGTGCCAACCCACCTTGCTGTGTGCGTAGACCACAGAGCCCAGCAGCTTCCAGGTGCCTCCTCTTCGATCCATTCGTACCATGCGTAGAATCTGCAGGAAACGCAGGCTCCGCAGGACCGAGGTGGCAAAGATGTTTCCCTGGCTACCAGCTGACACCACCGCCACCGACGCTATCAGCACTATGATGTCTGGAGTTAAGAGACGAAACACACACAAGGGCTCAGATAAATAAAATCTGCAAAAATCATTACTCACTATGACTCAGCCATGGAAAGAATATACAGTATATGTGGCAGAATGTTCACACATTTTAGTTTTATACATTTCCAATAGTTAACGTTGTTACCAACTGTAACAACGTAAACGGCTGGTATTGCTTTCACCTTGTCAGTCTGTATGTTAGCTAGTCCTGTTAGCTGTCCCTGTATCAGATCTGGAGCGACCCCATTGAAGGAAGGTCTCCTCTTTATTATACTTGCTGATGAACACTGGTGTAATTCAGGTTAGCTGAGTTCATTAAATTTGAGCAAATGATGATTTGTTTAAAACTTGTGATGCAAAATCAACATTTGTATCATCCAAATACGCCCAAACTGAAGCTCTATGAATAGATTACACACACTTACGCACACAGGAACAAAAAGAAAGTAGACTTGTCACAGAAGCTGAAAAATGTTCACCCTGATAGCTTAAAAGTCCATCCTAAAGGCAAGTATATCTCACTAATATTGATCCTAATGTGAAACTGTCCCTTTAAACAGGCAGGCAGGATGGCTCATCCAAGCCTGGAGGTCAGAATATCTTGGACTGGCTTGATGTCTATCATGTTGCTGCAATAACAGCAACACACTGTTGTCACCTTACTCTCGCCCCTCAGTGAGACAAATTAACCCAACAAAGGCTCCATATTACTGGAGCTGACATAATCTGCCACGGGCATCAACAGCACAATAATGTACTGCGGTGTGTACTCTTCCTATATACACTATATGTTTATATAAGTCGCCTGGATACCACATTAATCTGCTGTGGGCACAAAGAGGACAGTGGGGAGGAGGGGACGAAGTAAGTGCTGTTCTGTGATGACTACATTTTTATTTTTATGTTTTGCATTGTATATCTGAAATTATTAAAATCTCTGCACTGCATGTCACTGAGTCTCATATGGTCTAGTTTCAGATTTCTCATAAATGCAGGAACGCTGTACTGGTGTGCCTTTGTTTTGTGACTGACAAACATCAACAGAAGGACAGACACATACAGATTTGACACCGTTCAGAGGAAGTTCACATGGGAAACCACACTGCACAAATAAATACAATCAAACCCACAAAGAACAGACAGATACAGAAACAAGCTCCTACTTCCCACTTTGCAAACAGAACTTTCATTTCAGTGACGCTCCATGTGAAACTTTTTCCTTGAGCAGTGTTATTTAGTGTACTGTGTGCAAGACGTTTTTTTTCCTCATATAGAACCATCCTGTCAGCTCCTGTCCTTCTACCGAACCTGTTTCGTGAGAGAAAGTGCTGACCAAGGTGTGTCTAATGGCTTCTCTTAACAGAAAAAAACACGAACCAGTTGAACCATAGTGGGGAGATGGAAAAGGGGAAAAGCCAGCAGCAGCAGCACCATGAAAAATACATTAATGACACCCAGGAGGTGAACGTCTCCGGCGCACCCACAGGGTTGCAGCAGGTTCACTCCCTTTGAAGGTGCAGAGAGAAAAAAACACGAGGGAAGTGAATGACAGGAGGATGAATGTGTGTTTGTGTGTGTGTGTGTGTGTGTGTGTGTGTTTTAAGTATCAGTGTGTGTGGTCATGGTGTGTACCGATGTCAGTAAAAGCATCCGCAAACCACCCCCTTCGCTTTCTGGCTCTACAACTGACAGCCATAAGCTTCAAGAACACAATAATTCCCATTAAGGAAAAATTGCTTGCTTTTTTACGTCATGATTTCAATGTGCACACAGCACCAGCTTCAGGTAGCCAACTGGGAACAGATTTAATAAATGTAAAGTAATGAAAGTAAAGTAAATTTTCCACCTATGTATAAAGTACTTAAGTACTGAGTTATTTAAACAGCTTGAGTAAAAGAATGATTCTGTCCCATGATTTTTGATGCACATAAGTGGTTGATCACTGTAATCATGATCACTACAAGTCGTTTCCACTGCATGCAGAAGTGGGACAGTTCTTAAACAGTTCAGATCCGATTTAACTGGCAAGCAATTTTATGTGGCCATGGATGAACATTCCTCCGATAAAGGTAACCTTACATGTGGTGTCCCGCAGGGCTCTATTTTAGGCCTAGTTCTCTTCAATCATTGTATATTTCCACTCTGATATATTATTAGAGATCACAACATCCATTTCCATAATTACTCAGATGATACACAACTATACATGTATATCTCTGTAAATTCAAATTACTGTAGTTCGATCAGTAACCTGACTGCATGTATATCTGACAAGTTTGTGGATGGATCAGAACTTCTTACAGTTAAAACAAGAAAAAACTGAGCTTCTTGTTTTTGGAGCAAAAGCCGAAAGAGAAAAAATGTTTGACCAGTTAACTTTATTTACACTGAACACCAAGGAACATGTACAAAATATTGGTGTTATCATTGATCTTGACCTAGACTTTGAACATCATATCAGAAACGTGACTAAAGTGTCCCTTTATCACTTGAGGAATATCGCTAGAATCAGACCGTTTCTCTCCCATGCAGACTATTGGACTGGACTATTGTGACGCTCTTCTGTCTGGTGTGTCTAAGAAAGCTACTGGTACATTACAGCTTGTACAGGATGCAGCAAGTACTCTGACAAAAACCAGACAGAGAGCCCACATTACTTGTATTTATTTTAAAATAAATACACTGTCTACCTGTCTGTCACATAACTAATCTTTAAATTCTTTTATTGTTTTTTTTTTTAACCACTGAATGGCCTTGCCCCCAACTTATCTGTCTGACAGGCAGCCTTTGTTACTTATGTCCCTGAACTCTAGGAAAGGTCTGCCTGAAGGTCTTCGGGCTCTAAATCTGTTGAAACATTAAATCGGAACTTTCTGTTGCTGCCATTACACAGTTTAGCTCTGCACTGCTGCTGGCAAAGTCGTCTCTTACCAGCGAGGAGTGAGGCAGAAGAACTGTGGGGTACGCTAGCTCACTAACTCCTGTGTCTTCTGTGGTCTGACTAACAGAGAGAGAGCGAGAATATGGCAAGGAGGGGCTAAACGAATAAGTGCATTTCAATCAAATAATATTTTATCCATTTAAATAGTAAAAAAGAAGAAAAGAAATCTGGGGTGCTTAATGTTGACATTGTCACAAACAGCCACAAATAAATCGTTATAAGGGAAACACATTAGCAGGGATGTAATGTACACTTTGCTGTTGGATTGCTGTTGTTTCCCCATTAGCCATGAGACACATCAACAGAGCGTACATCAGGACAGTATAAACAATGATTCTTCTTCTCTGCTATGACGTCCATACTAAGAATACCAAGCTAGTGTTTCCTTAAAACTAGCTGGTGGTGTGTGCCATAGTGCCGTAAATCTTTCCCACTCATCAAAGTTGCACAGTGCAAGGAAGGCGGTGCTGAGTGGGAATGAGAAAGGCGCCATTCTCACTAATACATGTCAGTGTATCACTTGCATAATGGTCTTTACAGAGTAACTCAACATTAATTCCCCAGTTTTGAGTTAGTAAATTACATGTAATTACTTTATTACACTATCTATTGATCCTGGTCCTATTTTAAAGTGTTCACAGCAACAAACATTGTTTTCCTCTTTCTAGAGGAAACACAGTAGTTCTGTCTGGCCCCCCAAAAATCTATTAAAAATGTATGATGGTCCCCCTGCATATGAATAATAATAAAAGAAATCAGCTGTCAGCAGTATGGACAGTATGGAGAATGGAAAGTCTGAATAACTGAGAGTAGCAGTGATGGAAATTCTACTGAAGTCATGTTACTTCCTCTGTTACAAAGCAAGTAATCTTCAGTGTTGATCAGTGTTTGTGGCAAATTAAGAACTTTACTACCACTTACTCATTTCCCCTGTTCTGTCACTCTGCCTCTGCTGCATCTGCTGAAACATCATTAAAATAACTGTGCAGTGTGCCGAGAAAGCTTTCCACGAGATAAGAAGTCCTGTATCCTGGTTATATGGTGGAAATATACTCACCACATGCTATTCAAACTTTTTAAACAGCTAGACATTTTTCTCTGGCAGCAGGGCTGTGCTGCTATCAGCTGCTCCAACAGGAAACTTGAACTTTGCAAAGAACGGGCAGTAAAAGCCAGAAGCCTCAGCTCCTTGAAATCAATCTTACTTTCATTAATCCCCTTTAAATCCTTGTGTATTTTATGACGGGGGCGTGTTCAAGCTAAAACGGGGTGTCATATTGGTCTTTGTTCAAAAAAGACTTGTATGACTTGCATCGATTCACAGCCTTCTGCGGGTATTTTATTGAAGACACAGCTTACAGCTTCACATACATGAACGATGAGGCAGCCCGGCAGAACAGTTCACCAAACATTCTTATACTCCTCCGCAGATAACCGTCATACCTATCTTTCCATGTGCGTGTATGGGTGCTAAATACTCTCCTACTACCAGCCTCCGGAATATCCGGCTGGTCTGAAAACCCTCCTAGTACCACCCCAGGTCCACACTTGGCCAATTGTTCAGCTGCCTTCAACACAAATTACAATCCGATCTCTAATTAGGCTGTCTCTCACAATTTAGGCAATGTTTAGGTATAAATTTTTGCAATGCAACACTCTGCAATGCCAGCAGCCGCTCATGTACACATAAGTTATTGGCTGCGACCGATCTCCATCATACACAGATCCTTTGTTTTGAGAGAGCCCAAAAGCCCAACTGCGTCTCAGCACACAGTGAAAACACGCTTCTAACTGATGAGAATCAATGTCTCCTACCTTTAGATTTGTTGGCTCGTAGCTTTCATCTGCGTTCAGAGACGGATGGGCCCCAGGCCCCCCTCAAAACCTGGATTGGCTCACCACTTATGTCGAAAAAAGACTTGTATGACTTGGATCGATTCACAGCCTTCTGCGGGTATTTTATCGAAGACAACAAGCAAACTAACAACTTCACATACCAAACATTCTTATACTCCTCCTCAGATAACCGTTATACCTAACTTTCCATGTGTGTGTATTTGTGGGTGTGATTTCCTGTTGTTTCCAGCACTTACATTGTTTTAGCTCTATTCCTGGCTCGTTCTGCCCCAACATCACACACTGCTTGCTTTAGAGCAATCTGCTCTTGTCACATTGCCCTGTCCAAGATTGTTCAATCTAAGTAAACATTGTTTTGCTTCTATCTTTGAATGGCTGGCCTCTTCCCTACCACATCTTTGAGTTGAAGTCACATGGCATTTTGCTGAGCAACATTTTTCAAAGGAGATCGTCACATGTCACGACTGAATGTATCACAGGGCAGAGGCGTAGATGTATGTAAACCTTCTGCGTATAACGACAAAAAGAAATAAGAAAACAAATAATTCATATCATTTTATACCTGATTTTGACTTTGAGATATTGTGCTGACAGAATGTGCTGTTTGGAAGTACACACAGGTGTCACCTCGACCTGGTCAGATACAATACCATATTGTGATATTGTGTAATTGAGGCAGAGGCTAAAATGGAATATATAAATCTACTGGCGGCAAAATAACAGCAATTTGGCCCTCTAATCTTCCAGGTACTCAAATCGATGTATTTTCACTGCAGGTGTTGCACTGATTTCCCAAGCTGCCTCCCAACGCACAGTGTCATCATTTCTGTAAGGCATTTTACTCCAAATTGAAATGATCTGAAAATTGAAAAAACAGTAATAGCTGCTGACGCACAGTTGCAAAAGAACCTTTTTCCTAAAATATTGAATGATAACTCAAGATCATTGTTTTTCTTTCCATAGTGCATACATATACAATGTTTGAGTACTTTATGGCACTACTGTGACTCTGTATGTTTCCAGAGATTTTGTTCACATGCATGTTTGATACTGTGTAATTGAGGATCTCTGCAGCGCTCACATCATAGTTGTGGTTTTAAACAAAACTCCCATAATCCCCTTCTTGCATGCATGTTAAATTTCACTACATCAAACAGTGCGAGAGGTAAAGTTATATAGCGGCTGCAGTGACAGAGTTTTCTTTGTGAGGCAGCAAGAACACAGAAAGAACGGAAGTTATGAATTAGGTGCATCTGTGACAGCCACAAACGCATGATGGGACTGATCATCACCTGCATCACTTCTGTCTGTCTCTCTGCTGCTCAGCTCCTCTGACTTTATCCCTTTTCTCTCTCATTTTCTCTGTCACACTCAGTCCCTCTGCTTCTGTCTCTCCTTTTATTTTACTCATATTCCCTCAGTGCTGGCAACGCTACACCGCGTGACGACAGGAGCTCACGGCACCCTGTGTGAGCTCCAAGCCCTGCTCTCCCTCCCTCGAGCGCCCTACTGTAGTTTCCAAGAAGCAGCAGAGAGATCCATGTCTAAACAGTGGAAAGAATAAAAGTCACTTAATGCAACCTCATTACGTAAATGCTCTCCGCTCTTATGAGCTCTGACCACAACTGAAAACGACACGAGCAAACCACGGTCAATAGCGTGCCGTGGAACCGTGCTTACGTCTAACATCAGACTGCGTTCACAGTCCGCTGGAGGACAAGTGGAAGGCAACTGAAATGTGAGACAATAAAGAAGATGAAATGGTGCTCCTGCTGGAAAAGATTACTTTTAAGGAGGTGGGGATCATCTGTGTCTGTTTCCAACAAGAGACACTTGACAAAAACGGTGTACTCCAGCAGCTCACCTATGACGCAGAAAGGCTTCCTGGCGAAGCGGAGTCGTCCCTGCCATCCTCTGTAGCGACAGCAGCATCCTGCCGACCAGATACGGATGATGTACTCCAACCCAAACACCACGATCATCACAAACTCCTGTTCAACAAAGACAGAAACGACAGTTGTTTTGGCAGCATGCTGATGTGTGGTTTTCCAGGCACTGAATATTAGTCACTGCTTGTCAATGTAGATCACAAATACATCATCATATATGATTATACACACCATTACTGCAGTGTTTTTGTCATTAAAATGGACACCAAGTTGACAAGGCATCTGATAATGACTGTGACAGGCCTACAGTTACTGCACACATAGCTGGAGCTCCCATTTGATAACAACACTGTTGCAATTAGCAGAGTGCAGTTAGTGAAATGGTAGTTAGTGCTGCAGGTGAAATCGTGCGGTGAATGCTCAAGTGGATAAAAGAAACGATTTCTCCTTTCAGTTAGCACTTTCAAAACTCACACCCCGAGTCTTTTCAAAAGCATGTTTGCTTTTGTGCCCACCACTAGCTTCTTCGGTCCTTATTTGTCTTTCTAAAGGCAACTTTAAACTCTATTTCCTGTCATTACTCACAGAGAGTAAAGTTCCCAGCTTGGGGGCAGACATTTAAACAAGTAAACCACTGATCTAGAAGTCTAGGTTTGCTATCTATTATAGAGGAGGTGTTTTGTTACCCTAAATAAATATTTAAAGATATATTATATAGGAGTTTAATAAAAACAAAAGACTCACACAAAATCAATCCCTCTCAATCATCACTTACGACTCACTAGAAGTGTGTGGCGGTGTGTTTATCTGCCTGTTTACTCTTATTATTTCTTATTGTGTTCAGGATGTTCATGGGCACAGTGCACAGGTGAGGTCAGGACATGAAAAGGTAGTTAATGGGTGCCAGATCATAAGCAGCACGAATCGAAGAAGAAGCTACAAAAGTCACAGACAGCGTTGAAAAGAAAACATGAATAAAGCGAGGTGAAACAAAGCTCTTTCTAAAACTATAGGTTAAATCTGGGGTTGACTTTCAGTTTTGCTTTTGTGGGCCAGCAAGCAACAATTCTTGTGTGATATACCTTTAAAATATCTCATTCAAACTGTTTAATCACAATTAAGTTGAGCTTAAATGAACAATGCCCCTTTAACCCTTTTAGATCACATCCCCGGTCATATTGATATATGCAGAATATATGTTATATATGTGCAAGACATTTTACAGTGCTTCAGCAACTAACGTTACATGAGGAACACAATGTGCTTCATCTCTCCTTTACAGATACTACTATCCCGCCAGGGCCTCACTGTGATGATACACCCACTTTTTAAAATTCCTCCCAACGTTATACCGCCGCCTGCCTATCCCATTTCACTCATAATTACTTTGATACTGAAGCTAGATTTTCTCAAAATGCTGTTTTATCTCAACTTAAGCCCAAATCATACGCTCCTCCATTTCTAATTCATTACATGCACTTTAGGGCTTCTGCGACTTGACTATTGAGGACACTGAGGTGAAGTCCACAACTGAACACAAGGTGGGTATTTACAGTCTGGTTTCAGCATTTAAGAACTAATTTTTCATTGCACAGAAAATCTTGCACACTGCTCTTGCTCAGCTTCACAGTTTGATAGCAACACTATCATTTCAACACCATTATTTCCAACATTGTGTTTAAATAGAAACTGCCCCACCCAATTCACAGCTGTGCACAGGTGTGAGGGAATTCATCAGCTGTGGGTGCATCTTACTATATAATGACGAAAACAGTGGTAGAGGGTCATGGGAGGATGCAAATGAAGCAATATTACATCAATTGGCCAAAGGGGGGCGCTATAGCAACCAACTGAAATTTCAAACTTTGAATGGGCATATCTCATGCCCCGTATGTCGTAGAGACATGAAACTTTGCACAGAGATGCCTCTCCTCATAAGGAACAAATATGCCTCAAGAACCCATAACTTCTGGTTATATAGATTTTCCGCCATTTTGAATTTTTTGAAAAACACTTAAATTGGATCTCTTCCTAGGAAGTTTGACCGATCTGCATGAAACTCAGTGAACATAATCTAGGGACCAATATTTAAAGTTCCCTCTTGGCAAAAGTTGGAAAACTTATTAAAACTGAGCTTCTATAAAATGGGGGCGCTAGAGAGCTAATTTCTTATCTAGGCTGAACCGCCATATTGATTTTTACTAAACTTGGTAGATATGTAGAACAGGACGCCTCAAGGTGACTGGAGAAATTTAACTCTAATTGGCAACTGGGTGGCGCAATAACAACAGAAAAATGCTTAAAAATGGCTCAAATGTGACTGATGGCTGTGGCTCCCCCTGTGGACCAGTGTTTGTTTTGTTTTCTAATGTTTGGTATGACTAAGTCATGGTATGGTATGTTGTACATAATCACGGAAACTGTCAGTGTGTCATTCTGTCAGTCAGTCATTCTGTCTGTCCCACGTTTTTCTACTCACTGACGTGGTCAATCTATGTGAAACTGCACAGAGGCATTGAGGACTGGCATAGGTAGAAGGTGACAAAGCTACCGATGGGTATGGACTAGTTTCTCAATAACTGACAACAGTCTGTGCACCATACGTCACATATCCCACAAACTAAAGAACAAGGGAACAAGAAAAATGTAGAAAACTAAAGCTCCTTTCACAATAAAGGCTATTTGCAAGATTGTTTGCAAAAAAATGTTCTCTTCTGCCGAGTATGTCTTCAATGTTACCACCTCTCTCTGGCAGAGTAACCTTTTTCATCCTAGATTCCAGGGCAATAGAAAAGTGAACTGGATATTAATTCTGCAAACACTATCGCCCAAAGGATTAAATGATGAGATACCATGGCATGTCATGCTCTAATGGGTTTGGAGATCTCAAAGGCCAATTTATGATACATGGCATAAGAGTTGAACATTTTGAATGATTTCTGAAAGCTGCAAGGCCAATATGTTCATTCAGAAAATCTTTTTTTGTGGTTTGAACACTCTTGATGAAGGTCCAGGAGGACTGAAATGTTAGTGTTGCTAATAAATTGTGAAGCTGAGCGAGAGCAGTGTGTGGGATTTTCTATTCAAAGAACGACACAAACCGCACCTGCATCTGAGATGGTGGATGTGCAAACCTTTCTTTAAACTACATTTAAGCCAAAAAAGACAGAAAGAAACAGGAAAGGTATCAAGTATTTACCCAGCAAAACTTTACTTTACTTCCTGGCACTGTAAAGAACGCCAAATACATTTTTAAAAATATAATGGAACAGTTAACAGCGTCGGTAAAATGGATGGACAGGCAGATCATATCTGTTCTGTAATTTCTTGATCGGTTCATCCAATGTATTGGTGAGGCAGTAGCTTGAAGCGGGTCAGGGAAACTGGTGGAAGGAAGGTAATACAGTACAAGCTGAGGGGAAAAGATATCATCACTAAAGAATAAAGTGTTAACTGATTAACTAATTACTGACTGATGGTCGTCCAGTTTCTTACCAGAATGAGGAGACAGTAGGAGGAGAAGTCCTGATGAGCCGGGATGGTTGAGAACACAGAGAGGACGAGGCAGCTGAAGACCAAGATGAACCTAAACACAACAACAGAATAACAAAGGAGGGAATCATGAATACAACATTCAGACAAAACTGTAAACACACAGGATGACATCAATGCTCTGACCTCTGAAACCACCACACTGACCAGCAGATCAAATCTCAAATTCCAAAACATCGTTTCCACTGGTCACAAATATGCTGTTGATCATTGAAATGAGCACTAAAGTGGAATCGTCCGCTGTATTTTCCTCTGTGAAAAACTCTTGAACCCAGTTTGGCACAGAGAGAAGAGCAGAACACGAACAACCTGGCAGCACAATCACAGAACTTATTTCCTCTCTGCAGTGAACCATGAGGCGGACTATTATTCAATTTCCTGAGATATCAAGTTAATCATGCTTGTTTGTGTAACATGATTTGCAAGAAACAAGCAGTAAAACTGCGGCTATTGGAAAACAAGCAACATCCGACCATTTCCACACTCCGACTGTCGCTCCCTCCGCCAGGAAACCGTAGCCTTCCATCTTCATAACCATAACATGCTTTTTTTCCATCACACAGATCTTCCAAAAACACGTCGTTGTCTGAAATAGGAGCGTGGGGTTTAGAGTTACGGTGGCTCTTGATGCTAAACAGTGAGAGCACATCTGTGTTTTATCATCTCAGATCTCCTCTTAAGCCTGTTGAAGAAAGAGCGGTCGACACGCTGTGTGTCTACTTTCTTTTTAAGGAGAGGCTTTAGTGGAGCAGATAGGGCTTATTTCAGTCATGCCCTGCTTCATGTTTGTACAGCTACACATAATCAATTCAAACTGGAGACCTCTGTCTTATCTTGAACCTTTATGCCTCAAAATTGTGAAAAACTTTTACTTCAAAAGGGGGAACTTCACTCTCAGGCAATTCGTTTCACAATAGTGTGGGCTGGTATGTGTGGCAAAAATTGTTAATGTTTAATACTTATTTTCTACTAAGTGCCTGTAATTAGGGTTGCTAATTTAGACATTGGATTCTTTGCCGAGATTTGACCGATAGCAATGTCGATATATCCACTTTTTCCCCTACATAATTTTAGTGATCATCAAGTCACTCTTGTAGTGGAATTAATAACATATTATGCATGCATACTCATATCATGATGGCCCACCAGCAGAGGGAGACATGAAATACAATACTTTTCAATGCATGTTTGATATTCATTAATTGTGCAAAATAAAAAAAATACAGATGACGTGCCGATATTATCGTGCATCCCTAACCAAAATTTAAATTTATTCATCACTTTACTATTTAGTGTCTACTATATAGGCTGTAGGTAATGAGTTAGTAGTGAACAAGCTCTGCTTTGTCATCTTAAAATAAGGAAATGTATCAGCACTCTTTAAAGGTCTAGTGTGCAGGATTCTATGACATCTAGTGGTGAGGTTGCAGATTGCAACCAACTAAAACTTCTGTGTGAGAAGCCAGCCCGCTCTCACCGTAAAAACGACCACATACTGGAAGGTCAACTGTGTAAGCAGCGTGTTATGACCCATATTTATTTTTACTGTAAGGTGGCGCCTTCTAATGTCTGTAGTTATTACTACAGGAGCAGAGGAGGAAGAATGTTGAACAAATACTGAAGAAGCCGATACAGGATAGGCAGGAGACTTTCACCTACGAGAGCGGTGTTCACGTCAAGGTAGATGTCTTTTAGTAATAACGTAGCTTAGTGTGCCAGTATGTATAACATGATATGGTAGTGACATGTGACGTGACATATGTGACATGTCATAAGATTTTGAATTTAGAATTGTTTTCGGTCTGCAAATACAAATAAGACAATCATGTATTAATCTACAAATTCATGTAAATAAAGCCACAGCCTCTCACAGGTACATGAATAGTACTGTGCAAAACATTACAATAAAGTAATTTAACATAACTTCTGCAGTCCGAAAAAGGTGTAGGCTGAAGCTACAGCTTATAACACCTACCCTTTGAACAGCACATCATGTTTAGTATCAACAGTAAAACAAACCAAAAGTCAGTCATAAAAGTCGTTTAGGAAGTCAGTGGAAATCAACCTATTCTGTTGTTGAGGTTTGAGAGCAGGTTGGGAAAGCATGTTAGAGAACTACAGTGGCCAGTGCAAAAATGCAACTGTCCAATGTTTGGTTTGTCCATTCTAGGCTACCATAGAGCAACATGGTGGACTCTGTGGAAGAAGACCCACACCATGTGTAGATACAAACGGCTCATGCTTAGGTAATAAAAATACAGGTGATTTCAGGTTATTATGAACTAAAGAAAACATATGAAATTAAAACATTTTAATTATTATTCCACTTCTGCCAATAAATCCCCCAAATCCTCCACACTGGACCTTTAATCTGAAATGACAAACCTGTGAGATAATAATTGCTTGTTTCACTACACATCCAGAAGTAAACAGGGCAACATATCATTCACTGGAGTCCAGTTTCTTACCACCTGATGAGTGTAAGTTGAGGGTAATGTGTCTCTTTTAGCTCTGTTTTTGGTCTCAACCAACCCCTGAGAGAAATATCTGTCCCTTTAGCTGCTAAATGCTCCATTATGTTCACCAGCTCGATGTGAACTGTATCACAGAGTTCAAAGGAAGTCCTTCAAGCTTAAAAATCGGGGGTCATCAGGATTACATCCAGCGTTAGAAAGGAGCCTGTGTGGAAGTGGTGGGTGCGCAGTGTTCCAGTGTCTCATTAAACAACACAGCACAGTACAGGACTGTGCTGATCTGACCCCAGTCGGGCCGTCTTTGACATTCACAGAGCCAAAATGGAGGTCAAAATTTTCCACAGCCATGAGAACGATTATGTCATTATTCCTCGACCCATACGTCCTCCTCGTGCTCTGTCGCGCGGCTTAGAGAGCTGCCGGAGGATCGCAGAGAAGTAAATGCATTAAGTATCAAAAGTTTGAGGTTTGCTCTGTTGACATTTCCAAAGATTTGTATAATGTGATTTTGATTGGAGGAAAACATCTAGTGACAAGCATTGTGGTGCTGTCATCTGAAAAGCAAGCTCCCTGTCACCGGCACACCTACGCCTCTCGCACTTACAAGGTTGTCAGACCGAAAATTACACAGTGACAATCAACTCCCTTCATCCATAGCCAAACCCGTGTTTCCATTTTGAATATATTTACTTTAAAAGGGGGTAGAGAATTACTGAAAAGCACCCTGACAGCGTCATTAAGCTCTCAACCAAGTTCACTAATTAATCCCACAAACTGTTGTTTTCAGCCGGCCTCGGTCCCCGCGTGTCATGATGCTCTACGCTTATAGGCGACAGAATTAATCTGGAGTGTCTCGCTCCGCACTTCCAGCAGAGTGATCACTCTTAACCTTCCAAACAGCAGCGGCTGAAAATTAAGCAGGCTTACACACACACACACACAAACGCATCATCACAAGAGCAACATAGAGACATCTCTCCTCACCCACTCACCCAATCACCTCTTTCAAACGTGTCCTCCATCCCTCAAACAGAACAGAAAGAGACCTCGCGACACTGAGCGAGTGGTAAGTGCTGCTTTGATTTGCATAATTTAATTGATTTGTCTGGGAAATGGGTTGTAGTTGGAAGACCAGTGACTAATGTCCACATACTCTTCAGTGTATTATATCATCTGTCATGGATTTGGATTTGAATTTGTACAGAGGCGGGGCCAGAGGGGTGTTAAGAGGCAATGAAGTCGCCGGAAAAAATGATGGCAGTGTACGTTTCTGCAAATAACGTTACATTTGCACGTTATTTAGCAGTTACATTTAAACTTAAACACTATGCTTAACATGGTTATGCTTAGGTACAAAAAACACTTGGTTGTGGTTAGGACAAGATCATTCTTTTGGCTTAATGTACCAGGTTTTGGGGGCACAATCCTGGCAACAAAAGTGGCAATGTCTTAGTAAAAGAAATGTGGCCTTTCCTGTCAATATCTTGGCAGGAAAAGAAGCAATATCTCAGAAAAACAACAACTTTTCATGAAATTGGTCACTACAAAACACTCATGTCTAGAGCCTAAAAATCCGAAAGATAAACAGCAATGATTGGCTAAATCAACTGGTTTTGTCCAGCTGGTTTTGTTGTTTGATAGTCTCGAACAGTGGTCTGCAGCTTGGCAGGCTTCTGACACTATCCATCATCCCCTTCATGACAACGTCAGGTTGTAACTGCGTCAAGTATTCGTTGTTTGTAATAACATATAATGCCAACATTTTCTTCTAGCAACTGAGCTGCGAGAGATGGCAACAGAGTTACAAATAGCAGCTATTCATTATAATATCATATTAGAATATATGTTTTTATTTGCCATTCATTTCCTAATTGTGCCCCACACTTTCTGAACCTGCCCCCGTCTGTGTAAGGTATGGATTGTGCATCAGGTGAAGGACTTCTCTATTTATTTCTACAAATGATATATAGAGAAAAGCAGTGTAGAGCCACACTGACAGAGTGACTGTAACCTTCACTCTGACAGTCATTAAAAAGACAGTTCTGTGGACTCCTGGTTGTGTTGTAATTGGGTCACAGAGCACCAACAGACTAACGATGCTGTAATGATCTGATCTGATCGGGTTTCTCACATCGGGTGGTTAGAGAAGAAGCTCTCACTCATACGACCTGTAGATATGTCCTCTGATGCTGTCCATGGTCCTGAAAACAAATTCTCTGCTAGTTGTTGATTCATCATTAGGTTTTGCTTTCACAGAACTCCATCAAGGTTTTTAATTAAGGTTGATATCAAAGCAGATATTTAAATGTCTGTGTCTCAGCAAGAGTTTCAGCAAGTACACAAGTCTATGCACCGATCAGATACCTTGTCATTTATTTATACACTTCAAAGCCCCTACAAGGAACTTTCATTTTGAGTTGATTTTGGCGACCCTGTGGACAAAAGCGGTAGTGTTTTGCCGGAACGAAGCCTATATTTCCCATGAGCTCTAGCGCGTATTGTCGTAAAAACGCTTACCTGGCTCGCACATTTGTTTGTTTTGGGGATGAATAAAACAACAAGACGGGAAAACTTTGCCCCCGCTCCTATCGGGGATCCCAGCTCACCTCTGCCGCGCCCCAGCTCCACCTCTGCTGCCAGGGTAAACGCAGCAGTCGGCTGAAGGCCTGTTTGGCGAGCACTTCCACAGCTTCTTGGACTGAGGATGGAGCGGTGTCCCGCCTCTTTATTTCTCGGCACTCTGCACTTCAATTCTTTGCTGCTCTACTTGACTGTTTTAGAGTTGTGAAGAAGAAATTATTTCTGGTGAATGGTGTAACGTTAGCCATTAGCAAAATTTGTGGAGGTGTGATATTTAATTGCTGGAGCACCCCTTTAATGTTTGACTGTATATAAAAAGGTACAAAAAGGGAAAAAAACCTAAATAATGCCTCAAAAGTTCTTAGATCACAAAGTAATGTCCCAAAATGCTTTAGTCCAATCAACAGTTCAAAATCAAAAGAGGTTCAATGTGCGTTAACATAAATCTGACCCTTATAACACTGAGGCTGACATTTATGGTTTTAAATGTCTCACCACCCTCCTCCTGCAGCTCTCAGGACCAGCCTTGGGATGGTGGCTTTAATGGCTCGAAATTGACCAACGCAAAGCCCCCAAAGTCTGGTGTCAGGGCAGACTGGTGAACAATGGCAGGCACAGAAATGTAGCTGTCCGCTGGGGAGTCTGGGCTGTTTCTGGGTTGTTGGGGTTGCTTTGCCGTGCAGGCAATTCCTGCCAATCCTGGAATAGCAACTGTCTTGGTCAAAGTCGCGCGTAACAGCCTGGATTTTCTAAAGCCTGAAAACGGAGGAAAAAGGAGGTGCAGAAGTTTTCTCTCAGTCCACTTTAATTACAAGATGCTCAAAGTTTATTTTGGGATTTTTCCTCAATGATGCCAAACTAAAACTTCCCATCCCGGCTTAAATACCCTGGTGTTTAAACATTAAAGTGTTAAAAGACAAATGAACTTTCTATATAGTTAAAACTTAGGTCATTAGATCCAAGCTACAGTTCATCGTCTGATGAGGGGCGCAGTGTACTGCATGCTTTGGCAGCAGATAACAAATGCCACAGCAAGGGTTGAAGACATACCTCACATAAACTAACCCTGACCTGTTTTTTCACTTAACATCTTAAACAAAGATGAGGGAACGAGGGGAAGTGTGTGTCACGTTAATGTCAGCTCTGTGTTATCCTTAGTAACTTTATGAGGAGACGAGGATAAAAAGGGAAACCGAAAACCTTATAAAAGACTTGTTCAGGGTCATAAAAGAAGTCGTGTCTGTCAACGTCTCAGATGTCCGTCTGTCTTGTAAGCACGCTTGTGGGGTGTGTCTGCTATTGTTTACTTCTTCAGGATCTGTATGTTTTCTGTCAATAGATTATTGAACAATTTTAGCGTAACACTCCTGTTGTCATGAGAGTCAAGATGAAATGTGTTCAAATGCTCGTAAATCACGTCAAAAATATAAAGTAGTTCAACTACATTATGTTGAGGATAATGTGTTTTCTATCTACAATTAGGCGACATGGCTTTGAAGTTATGTTTAGATCCAAAGAGTAAAACATCATTCATAAAAGCGTCATCAACATAATTACCCACAGTAGTCCGTCTGCCTCCTTTTACAGCGTCTGTGACCCAGAGACATGACCTCCGCTGTGAGGTCATGCAGTTACATTCCTCCGCAGTCAGCCATGCATTTCATCTCAAAGCATTCTTTACATTCAGCCTGACAATGTGTTGGTGTTTTCCAGCAGCTACCGGCCCTCTCAGTGTACAGTCAGAGGCTTACATGGTGGAGGAGCAGATTTTAGAGATGTGTCATACACTGTTGGATTATTACTTGTTCAGCACAGTCACACGCATAAGCACAAACACTTTGCAAGACAGCATGTGTGTGCATGTGTTCCGTGCATCAGCCGCTACCTGCTATGAGCCACAGCGCTGACAGCGAGCCGTGGAAATCAGTGTGACCGTAAAGCTCAGAGGACACTGCCACGAGACTGAAGACGAATGAACAATTTCCATAATGCACCTGGCTCTCTGAAAGGCTGAGCCAGGGATGCACTCTGTATTTTGTCAAGCTGTTGGAGGGGGAGGCATTGTGTTGCGCCTTCCCCATTACGCTGATGTTATGCATCTCAGTCTGCAAGAGGCACTGAAAGAGAGAGCAGAATGAGCAGAATGTGTTCAGGAGATTAGACGAGTGCAAATGAACTTGCAAAGTTGGCTCAAAGAGAGAGAGAGAGCGGGAGCGAGGATTTTCATGACATTTCTACAGCGAGGTGTTTAGGAGGAGTCCTGTGGGTTCGTTTGTTGGTGTGTGAGGCTTTTTGCTGCGCACCGTGTTTAGGAGAATGACACAGTTTCAATAACACTGGCGACACACAGTAGCCCACTGGAGAAATACGGCACGCAGACCTGCTGGTGCTCTGTGCATCCACACAACAGAGGGCATAGCATGAGGGTTTTCAAATGGCTGTGGTTACATTAAGAATAACAAACACACACTACAACTTGAACGCATATTTTCAGTGACGTCCTGGTTTGTGGCAGGGCCGCCGTGCTGTTTATGTTCGGGTTAAGGAAAGGAAGTTCTCCCCACCACAATGGAAGGTTTGAAATATTTGGAAAAGATTGCAAAGACAACACATGACATTTTGTCGTTTGCCAAGATTTTCAATTGCAATTTCCTACTCGTCGTCTACTTTGTAGACAGAGAACTTCCTTTTTATGTCATTTAATCGTTTTATTTTTGTTGTTCCACAGATTCCGGATGTTTTGAGAGTAAATATGCACATGGTTGCTATTTCCATCAAATCCATAATACGTGCCAGTGCTCTCAGTATTGCTGCTCAGCCAGGTTTACCTCAGTTGACATGTCCTGACATCACCGCAAGAAGGAAAGACTACAGGGAGAGTTTGGCTGTGATAAGATTAATTTGCGTCCCTCTGCCTGAGGGCGTCACTACAGCTTTATGTGCTTCCAGGGGTGAGAGACTTCCCAGGATAGCTCAACAGTGCAAAACAGCAGGCTTTTTATATTACTTCACACAGAGGACAGAGGCTCTTGTAGCAGCAAACACTGCCATAGTGCCCAGCAGCAGCGACACTGACACTGACGGCATTTTTAACCTAAACAGAGACAATGTATATTTTATCCACCAGTTTTGGAGCAATATTATCTTTTATCTGGAGTTGTGTTTTTGGCCAACGCCACCTGATGAATGTAGCTAAGTCTAATATTTACTCCCACTCTGGCTATCTGGCTCTTAAGCTGCTTAATGCTCCACTGTGTTCACCAGATAATCGCTAACTGTGTCTGTCTGATGGTGCCAAGCAGGACACGGAGGTTAAGATAAGTACAGGTATATTATTACCATTAAAGGCAGAGTCAGTAAATTGAAAGAAAGATTGATATTTGAACTCATCACCCAAACAAATACACCCTCCTATCAGTGCTCCTGTCACCTCCCTCTTGCTCCCACTGCCTCTCTCTTTATACATCCACGGGCCCAATACCATTTCTAATTTCTACCCCCACCTCTTGTTTTCAAGTGCCACTTAGGCCCTCGGAGCAGAGTCACAATAGACAGTGGTGGAAATCCTTCCCTAAGAAACGGGACAACAACACATTCTCACTCCGACCTCATCACATATCGACGTTTGGTTATGGACTTTCCACGTCCACGTATGTACAAGGTGCCCGGGGTACATTGATGGTTGATGTTCTGGTACATCGTGTCAACTTCTGCCTGTAAAGAAATTACAGGGTTTGGCTTTACAATCTCACGGGAAGCGAATACTGGCCTCCCAGGTGAAAGTCAGCGGTTGCTGGATGCATTGCTGGACCCGTCCACCACCCCTCGTACCCGACTTGGACTTCAGCTATCTTAACTTTCACTGCTGTCCTGCCACATTTCCTCCTGACGCCACTGGGCACCATTTAACAGTAACAACAACCGGCCGAGTATCACGCTGACATGAATGGGCAGCTTTTTTGTCAGTGTCTGAGGCCGGAGGTCACTTGCCAAGCAGTGGTTTTCGACAACTTAAAGTGAGATGGGGTTAGGGACAACTTTTCAAGACCCTGATGCGTCAGGTTAAAACAGCATGGACATATGCAGTTTGTTCAAACAAGTCACAAAACAAGCAAAAACTATGCATCATTAAAACCCACACTAAAGTATCCTGGTGTACTGTATTACAGTCTGGTGCGCCCGCTGTACAGCAGCAGACAAAAAGGCTCTGCAGAGGGTAATAAACACAGCACAAAAAATAATCAGCTGTCCTCCTCCTTCCCTGGAAGTGGTCGCTAACACCCGCTACCTCAGCGGAGCCTTGGCCGCCATCAAAGACTGCACTCACCCAGGATGTCGTCTGTTTGATTCGCTGCCCTCTGGAAAGCACTACAGATCATTCAGAGCCCAGACAAACAGACTTAAACACAGCTTTTTACCCAGAGCAATAAGGACAATGAACGGATTAAAATACACAGGATGAACTTTCTTTTATAGGTGTAATTACTACACTTAATGTCCAATATTTAGAATCAATCTACTGTACTATATGTGCAATATTAACAGACATTTTTTACCTAGTACACTTCATCTTTTATTCATTAGTGTGAGGATTGGACGTTGAATGTGTGGAGGATGCAGTTTTAACTGTCAGCATCTTACAGGAGTAGCACAATGACAAGAAAAGACATGCTGATTCTGATTCTAGCAGTGCTCTGTAAGCTCCAGACCAAACTCATAATGACCCTTCTTCCAACTCATGGAAAGACAGAATAAAAATTGTTGACGTAATGGAGCATTACTGGGATTAGTTAATGAAAAGTCATTTCTGTATTTCACATTTGAATCCATGCAACTTCACCTGTTTTTAAAATTCATACATGTTATACCCTTTGCCATCACAAGTTTGAGACTACCTGCTCTGGTTTCTGGCTTTAAAAGAGAGAGAAGCTCATGTTCATAAATATCGATTACATTTTTCTAGGCCATGAAATAACATATTGGGATTCTCAATTTAGGTGGTGCTTTCGTTTAACATGGTGTAGCTGTAGCATGACGATCATTAATTCAAGTTTACTGGCAGGGCGCTGATGTGGTAATGTGAAATGTTGTCATGTGAAATGGGAGTACATTAGGCTTCAGCTCGCTGCTAGATGAACCTGTCAGCATCTTTTTGGTGCCTCTACTTCCTCCCCCATCAAACATGAAATCTTTTAATTCAAGCAGTGCTCGTTCTGCTTGCTGGCTTCAGACGGTGAAACCTTTAGCTCAATTTTATGTCCTTACAGTAGTTTAAAAAGCAACACTTTGTACAAGGCTTTTTTCCTGCTGTGCAGCACGGGTTGATGTTCAGTTGTGTCTTGCTGATATTAGAGAAGTGATTAAAGTCTTTGATTAGATGTGCAACATTTCTACTTGTGCTATTCCTGACAAGATGGAAAAATACCTTAAAATATCACACATCACATCATGTAATGCATGAGATACACACATTTGTTCTCTTTCAGCTCCTAATGCACAGTCTGTGTTTTTTGTTAAATATTTAGAAATATATTGCAGCAATAGACGGCCAGTTAAAACAGCAGCTTTGCACTGTTTATTTTGCTATAATTACTATATTTTGCACCTCTTTTTTAAAAGCCTGAATGCCACGCTGGTTGGTGTTATGTTGTATAAGCAATTACTACATCAGCGCACCTCGTTTCCCACTGAGCCCCAAAAAGATAATTAGTGCAAAAAGCAGATGGACAGGGTGCATCATCCTGTTATGCTTCCCCCATCACAGCAGCGCTGGAAATAGAGTTAGCTACACAGCTGGGCAGAGATATCGCAGCTCAATGCCCGAAAAAGAAACACAAGAGGAGCCTGGGTAAGAACACACACACAATCATCTGTGCTATGGATTGATGTGCTATTAGTAAAAAACAAAATGCGAAGGCCCTACGAGGAGATCGAGTCACAGAGACCACCCACAGTGCACAACTATTTCACGCTCTTTCTTCGTTTGAACACAGCAACGAGACATAATGAAAATTCAGCACAAACTGCCATGGGTGTATAATGAAAAGTTAAGGGCCTTTAACACGCTCAGTAGAAAAAGAAAGAGAAATACATCTGGATAAAACCGCAAGTGTGCAAACCCGTAAAGCAGCCTCACTCCAGTTTAATGTGTTCTCTCCTCTCATGTCGAGGCACGTAAAGAGGCAGTGCAGATTAAAACTCCATCAGCAGAGCTGTAGGAGGACTCGTAATGGAAAGAAAAGGGGAGGAACTGAACAAGTCTGACTTCATAAATGAGCCAGACTCTGACTGTGCAGCTTCCCACTGTTCATGAACACCACCTGCATCTGAGACTGAATGATCAATCATTTGTGCTGTTTTAAAATGACAAGAGCTGCTCTAATTATGAATAATGAATTATATAAACGCGTTTTAAAGGGACAGCTCACAACAAAAACAAAAATACATACTTCTCCTCTTACCTGCGCTTCTTAATCAATCTACATTATTTTGGTGTGAGTTGTTGAGTGCTAAGAGACATCGGTGGTAAAGATGTCTGCCTTCGCTCTAGTGTAATGGAACTACATACTCGACATGTGGTGCCCCAAGTGCTAAAAAAAAGTATAGTAGAGTATAGTAAAAATTAATTCCAATTTTTCTGTAGGTGCTATTCTATCTGATACACACCATGGACTAAACTCTCTGGTCAATAAGAAAGAGCACTCGCTGTCAAGTAAGGTTTATTAGACTAGTGCTGCTGTACTGCTGGAGGAAAATATGATAAGATGAGACAAAAAGCACAGATGCCAGAGAGAAACTGGTGCCTAAAAGAACAGCACGTCCCCCGTCTGTTAATATTTTGGATACAGGAGAGACGACCTGGCACAAGCACAGGTACTGTGCAAGTCTAAGTGAAGAACTGGGTACACTTTAACATTCGTTTATTTATCACAAGTCATTTCGTTATCACATATTTACCTCATATTCTGAAGCATTAGGAGGTTATTTTATTCTTTCATTAAACACTGCACACATATCCAACATAAACCCAAAACCAGACTTGTGTCATACATACACATCATGATATCAAAAAGTAAAACACCACTAAAATGTCATGATGACAGTATGTCTGACAATGACTAAGCATGTAATGCCCAATAAGTGAGGGCTTAATTGTTATTATTTTTTGTGACCTGTGATTCTATTCATAAATGGACACGATACAGTTGTGATAATGCTTGAAAAACTATGTACTATAGACCAGGATACAGCAGACATTCATTTTTAGTAAAACTGCTGTTATTTCAACTGCAATATTGAAAAGATGGTTTGGCAAAAACAAACTGTTGCGAGTGCAAAGAATGATAGATAATGTTGATATAGAAAAAGTGTGTGAAAATAAATTTTAGAGAGTGACACTGGATCAGAAAATCAGCTGGAAACCTCAAATAAGTCACAATCAGTCAAAGCTAGCAATGAGCATTGCAGTCGGGGGAAATCAAGACACATACTGGACCATATATCACTATAAATAAATATATATACACATACATATATATACATATACATATATACATATATATATATATATATACCAAGAGGTCTGATGCTGATGGATTGGTTTATTTATTTATCTATGCTTGGTTGAGATGGGGTTTGTATATTTACTATCTTTGACTGTTGTTTATTTATCTATATTAATGGTCATGAATTCATTTGGGATAGTTGTTGACAATATTCTTTTTTAAATGAGACATGAATAGTGAGAAGGAGGTAGGATGATGTACGTGTACACTTCCTCATACTCCTTTTCGAGCATGTGTGTTGATGTATTTTTTGTTTTGCTCAAAATAGTCATTCATTCATACAATATTTGTCAGCAAAACACAAAATGAAATTATTTTATTAAACTGTAATTAATGATCATGTTAATTATTTTTCTATTATTTGCCTTTAAAATGTAAAGAAATATTACAAAATGGCTAAAATAAGTTCTCAAAGCCCAAGCTGACATCTTTAGAAATGAAAAAAAAAGTAAAAAAAAAAAAGCCTATTTAAGAAGCTAAACGCTGAAAATGTTTGGCAGTCTTGCTTAACAGACGACAATTATCAAAACAGCTGTTCATTTTCCGTCATGTGACTAATTGTTTGATCACAGTACTGTAATGTTGGCAGTGATGCATCTGAACATCTGCTTTAAAAACTAACATGTGACTGATGTGTGGTTGTTTACACCCACTTTAAAAGAGCCACCTGTTTTTGCACAGACGCACTTTCACATCTGGGGTCAAACCACAGTAAACACCTCCTCCTACCACACAGATTCCCATCTGGTAACTTGGCCACTCCAAATCACACTGAATATTTCATGTGCAGTCGTGTGTTGTGCTGGAACGGAGATGTTAGGTGAGCTGATGGGCAGCATCTTGAAACAGTGTTTGGCAACATGATGAAAGTGATGTAATTATCGTGTGGAGGCACTCACGCAGAGACGCAGCAATTGTTGTGTGTGACGGAGTGTCAGTGGTGTTATCGTATTGTCTCATAGCATATCAATATCTGCCTATTGATAAAGTCTCTGTTTCTTTTATTACCCAGCTTCAGAAGATTACAATCAGCGAGCCCTGCTGCCAATTAAGGCTGATGTGACAACAAGAAAAAGGGCCCTTAAGGATGAGACTGGCACAACGATTCATCTTCGCTACTATAATTTGAGTATTTCTCACACACTGCTCCCATTATCCCTGTTATGGGAGAGGATATTACCCGAAGCAATCACGGTCAGGGATTGATCTGTGTCATTTGCAAGCGTATTGATCCTATTCCACACTTAAAAGTGTCCACGCCAACTCTCTTGTACGGTCTCTTCTGCTCCGCTGTGATGCTCAGTGCGGTGGCGTCCCACTTTTCAGCGACTCTTGCCATCGATCAACACCGGAGAAAATAGTCTGCTCTCTCCAGCCAATGATGGGTCAATACTTGGACCTTCGGGCTCCGCCCCACTTCTAGCTCCACTCTCTCACTAGACAAACAAGTATAAATGGTGCCAGGTGAGGGGATAATGAGGCACCCAGACATACAGTCACTGAGGTCGAGGAGTGGCAGAGACACACACAGCTCTCATTGTCACGATGTAATGAGAGGCGGACATGGAAAAGCGTCCTGGCCTAACCCCACAGAGTTTGGAAAACTAATACCTTTGTGTCTTGCATAAAGGCATCACGTGTCCAGATGGCGTGCTGACCATCAGCCACTGGAACCACCACGCCCACGCTCCCCTGTGGTGTGTACAGCCTCCTACTCAAAGGTCAAACTCATAGATAAATACACCAACTGTATGTGTGGAAGATGAATCAGCAGAGGGAGGAAAATAACGTTAGAGGCCTCAATTCATTCAGGACGGCTGCGGCAGAAAACAAGAATCTCACAGGTCAGCAGAGTTTAAATCAAAAGAGTTTCAGCAGAGGTGGTCGGCGCTAAAACGAAGGCCATCGTCAAGACGAATTGACCCTGTGCTTCAAACTTTAGAGTTTTAAACAAGATCAAAAACCACTCTCTGTGGAAAAACTCAGGGGGTTAACCACCATGCATATTACTTTTTCATTTGAGTATGGAGGAGACCGGCACTCTGCGGCGAATTCATTCACTGCGATATCCGCTCAGGCAAACCCCTGTGACCTCAAAATAGCAAGGACCCCATTAATCAATGCAGGAGTGGCCTCGTCGATGAGCTGACGTCTGGCATCCATCTCCATGCAGTCTAAATTTGGGTGATAAGGAAGGATGGAGCTGATGGCTGAGAACATTAAAATGGGCTGCGCCGCTGTGCCAGAGCGAAATTATTAACCCAGATGTACGTTGTGACGACAGCTTTTCAATCAACAGGCAATCTTTACTTTTTAATCTTCAGCTCCTCTGTTTCTCCTGTTTTCTTCTGCGGTAACTGATGCTGGTGTTTGGCTTTTGAATATAATCAATTCTGTCTGCCACAAACGACAAGAAATCTGTCTCTGAACATTTCATCAGTGAAACTAAAATAATCCCAACTGGGCCTGTCTTACTATATGTACCACCCTCTTCTTTTTAAACAGTGATTTATATTGCGTAGGCTATAAATAGACAATCCTTTGCAGACAGTTAACCTGCACTTAATCAATGTTTTTATATAAGAAAGGAAAATGTCTGGTGTGTATAGTGAAGCGTTTAGCAGCTAAATAGTATAGCGAGGCAGCTAGAAGGACGTGAAGGTCGGGGTGGTGGATAGAAGTGCAGGGCATCTGTCTCTCAAGAAGAAGATCAGAGTTTGATTTTCTGCAAGACCATTGTTAAATGTTTTGCTGAGTTGTCTACCGACATCATCCCGAACATTTCCAACAACCTTCAAACCCCAAGAAATATGTAATTTTACTTGAGGACATGCCGTTTTGGTGCACTCAAAACGGTCAAGAAGTTGGGTGTGGAACTATGGACACTTCTCGCCCTCAATGGTCGCCATCTTGGCTACGCAGTGGTAGGGGAGGGACCACTTTTCAAACTGGAAATAGCGGCCGAGGACTTGGCGACTGTAAATGTCGCTGCATTGTACAAATACATCTGTGTTTGCACCACTATACTGTTGTTGGGTATAAGCCAGCAGTATGTTTATTGGGTTAATTTAGCAGTCTGTAATGATTTGGTACCACAAACAATAACGCTAATAATAATAATAATAATAATGCTAATGCTAGTTTGCTAACTAGCTAATTTGCAGAGGTCATTTCCAGTGAGTGCACAACGGCCGTGTTTGGTTTGAGACAACACTAGCCTGTCGAAATTCACGCACTACGTCAATAAGTACATAGTGCACACAGTATACTACATGGAAGTGTACTAACGGAAGTATGTGATTTGATACACACCTCTGGTCTTTTGGTTTTGGAGAGGAAATGGTAAAAACGGTAAATGGACTGCGCTTGTATAGCAAAAAAAAGTGCACATTTCACATTCACATTTACCGATTCACACACAATCACACTGGTGGCCGAGGCTACCAGTCATGGTGCCATTAGCTACTCAGTAACCATTCACACACACTCACAGGATACTTCAACATGCAGACTGGAAGAGCCAGGGATCGAACTGCCGATCTTCGCCGCAGTCGCCCCAACACCTCTGGGGGCCTATTCTCCTCCTCCTCTCCTGAACAATACACACTGAAGGAATCCTAACCAGGGGAAACTGACTGCACTGGTGTCTTTTATTGTTTTGATCCCTAGTGACCTAAAATTACATATTGTACATTAACGTTAACCTGGCTGAAACCATGATCTTTCACTAACATTGCTTCATACAGTACAGCTGCCATGCACAAGTCTTGTAGAAGTAAACTATTTAACAAAAACACTGCAACTGACCATTGTCCAGGGTCAAGAAAAACACACAACAGTGCTTATACATATCTACATATGTCCTTGCAGGCATCAATACCTGCAGTACAGTATGTGGAGTCCATCTTCATAACCATATCAGTAGGGAGAGAAAAACAGCTTGAAGGCCTGCATCGTCTGTGAATATCTCAAGATCCATTCACAAGGCCGGTGTTTCCCAGGGGAGCAGGAACCCTCGAGCAAGGCAATGAATGCGGGGAGAAATAAAAAGGGCAGTGAGGTGGGGAGGGTGGAAGATAAGATCAGTCAGACAGAGTTAAAAGTGAGATATTTGTGGATGACCAACAAGAAGGAATGTAAGAGAGGACGGAGGAAAGAGGGCAAGGAAGGAAGGAAGGAAGGACTGAGCTCTCTCCATTTGTGCTTCAAACAGTGGGCTTCTTTTTTTGTTTAGTGGGCTTAAACCACCTCTGACACTTTGACACATTAAAAGGAAAATAATAATGTATTTTAGCTTGTTTTTATTTTCTGTTCTCATGCTCTTTGAAGACCGTTTCTAAATTGTATTTAAATGTCCTTTTATGGTGCGTTCCTTTTGCACTCTGTCTCAATGGTTTTGATGTTTTATGTAGAGCGCTCTGAACGGCCTTGTTGCTGAAATGTGCTCTCTCTATATGTATAAATTTGCCTTGTCTTGCATGTCTTGGAGGGCAAAAAATTTCTGTCAAGAGACAAATTTGTCTTGCACACGCCTGGTGATGGAATATCTCATAAGCTGCCCAGGAATGCAACATATATTTCAGCTGTTAAAACGCGTATTGGAGAAAATACTACCACTTAAATTCCATTCAGTTCTTTAGTGGTAGACTGGGAGTACAATCATCGGAAATGTGATAATGCTGTGATGAATGACCTCTGGCTGACATGACAAATGACCTGCAAAGGAGCACTAAAGACTCTACAGAGGGCCCATAACTCCAACGCTCATATGATATCATAAAAAATACACACAGGACTCCAAAGAGGACGATGTGATGAGACCTTAATGATTTTCAGCAGATATCTGATGGAACAAGGGAAATGACGGAGCATCAGCATCTCTAATGGCAGCCGCCATAAACCACCACGATTATTTTAACATGAGATATCATTAATCACACTGTATCAAACAGTCACTGCTAGGCATGTCAGGATACCAGACATGCAGTAGTCCATGCAAACACCAGTGAAATGTCATGATACTTCTCAAAACAAATAAAAAACAATAAATCCCATGTACTTAAACATAAGCTCCCTTAGAGTCATCAGATAACCTGCATGTCTTTGGACTGTGGGAGGAAGCTGGAGTACCCAGAGAAAAGCCACACTGACACAGGGAGAACACGCAAACTCTGCAGCTGAACCCCCCAGCCAGGGAACGAACCAGGTATGTAACGCAGTTGGCAAGACTCCCGATAACAGAAACACACATCGCCAGGTATGAACACGCCACCATTGTTGTTGTTGCTTGCCTGCTTGTCCTCCTCACATTTCTTGCGTCCTCCTGCATGCTGATGTGGGGCGTATCCCGGCTCTCATTGGCTGATGCTCTTTGTCAGTAGTGTCAGGCTTCTCCAGTTTTCTAGCATGCCAGATATCCAGTCCCGGTCGCAGACGAGGGGGCGACTTGCTCTTAGGCTTGTTCACACATGAGGACTCGTCACGGCAGACTATCTGCCGACTCACCTCTGACCCAAGGTGGCTCTCAAGATCCTCTGCGACGTCAAAATCAGGGTGAAAATCAGAGACTCAAGACTGGTCGGCCAGTCGTGTAATGTGAACTCGCCTTGATAGTCACATGTCACCATCGTTCAAAGCCAATTATAAAAAGCACCACTAATACTTGCAGAATACACGTAAGAGCGTAAAGTAAACAAAAGTTTAGCAAAGAACGTCACACAAATTTAGCAGAGCTGACAGACAGCCTGCTGGACGCCGACATCACAAATCCCCGGTACCTTTGCTACTGGAAATAAAAAGGAGCACTGTTAAATTTTCAGATTTTTGGCATCTACTTGGTACCAAAGTATCTGCTCTCTTTGACATTCCTTGTCCCTGTATTCATGTAGAAATAAAAGCAGTTTTCATCTTTCATTTTTTCCAGCCAAGGATCATGTCTGAAAACAGTTTTTGTCACTATCACCACATGGCTCATTCAGAATTGAAAACATTCATATGATCTGGATTCAGTTTTTTTTTTTCCCTCCATGTGATTGAGAACAAACCATCCGCTCCAGCATCACTTCACCTCACCAATCATAACCTCATCTGAGATCGTAGTGATAGTGTCACATCTCATTTTCTTTACAGTCTCACAGAAGCAGCTGAGCAGCACGTATGATCCCTGATCCAGTTAGTGTGTAAAACATGGAAACACTGGAAACAGCCAGACCTGTCTGCAGACCCCAGTGAGCATGTACACGGTTTCACTTTCACTGTTACTCAAATGCAGAATACACTTGCCACGTCAAGGTACAGTAGCTGGAATGTTCTGGTTTGGAGAATGGATGTAATAAAAATGTGCAGTTTTTCTGAAGGTTGATGTGCTATGATGCTGGGAAATCGGTATATGCTGACGAGTTGATCAGTTAGAACACACTAGTGAATAGTAAAAAGATAATGTGAATATTAGCAGTAAGACCACAGTTGTGTCGTTAAAACACGTGCAGCTAATTTCCAGCACCATTAAGGTGGACTTCTGTAAATCGTCTGTGCACGTCCTGGAAAATTAAGCTGCGTTTCTTGCTTTGCTGTTTGTTTGTAAATGTACTGCAATTCAATTTCTAAATGCGGAAAAAAGGGTTTTTGTGTCTCATGTTAGATTTTGTTGAACTCTCTTCACCACTGAAATGTTGTGCTGTGATACCTTATATATTTGTCATTACACTTATTTTGCCCTGCTTGGAACATGTAATTCAATTGCTGCTGTCAGTTACAGTGTGTGAGTGAATCAGAGGTATTATGGTTTTCTATTTTTTTCATTAGTTTTCACAATGATTTTTGCTTTATTTTTTTGTTTTCAATTCGGTTTAGTTTCTACAGTGGGTTCAGTTTTGTTTGTATTGTTCAAAAAAGTTAAGTTTTACTTTTTTTTTAAGTTTCACTTTGAGTTTATTGTTTATTATTGAGGGAACTTTTTGGGAGCAAGATTTCAGAAGTTCAGAACAAGTATTTCAAAACAAACAGAGCCTTTTGGGAAGGAAGCTGACTCACAGTCATGTAGATATCCTAGTCACAATAAACATATGCACCGACGCCTCCTCATGCTTGTGCTGACAAATTTGACATTTTCTGTTGGACCCCTTTTGCCTTCAGAACTGCCTTAATTTGTGGCATAGATTCAACAAGGTGCTGGAAAAATTCCTCAAAGATTTTGGTCCATATTGACATGATAGCATCACACAGTTGCTGCAGATTTGGTGAGCCTGTGTGAACTGTAGCCTCAGTTTCCTGTTGTTAGCTGACAGAAGTGGCACCTGGTGTGGTCTTCTGCTGCTGTAGCCCATCTGCTTCAAAGTTCGACGTGTTGTTCATTCAGAGAAAGTTTTCTGCAGACCTTGGTTGTAACGAGTGGTTATTTGAGTTACTGTTGCCTTTCTATCATCTTGAACCAGCCTGGCCATTCTCCTCTGACCTCTGGCATCAACAAGGCATTTTCACAGAGAACTGCTGCTCACTGGATATTTTCTCTCTTTCAGACCATCCTAGTCTGAAAACCCTAGAGATGGTCGTGCGTGGAAATCCCAGTAGAGCAGCAGCTTCTGAAATACTCAGACCAGCCCGTCTGGCACCAACAACCATGCCACATCCAAAGTCACTTAAATGGCTTTTCTTCCTCATTCTGATGTTCGCTTTGAACTTCAGCAGGTCGTCTTGACCATGTCATGCCTAAATGTATTGAGTTGCTGCCATGTGATTGGCTGATTAGCTAATTGCATTAACAAGCAGTTGAAGAGGTGTACGTAATAAAGTGGCTGGTGAGTGTATACATTTACATATACACATACAATGTCTCAGTTAGTTTTTGTATTTTCCCCCCTGAAGTATAGTTGTTAATCTTTATTTCAGTTCACTAAAATGTGTTTGCACACCTATTTTTAGTTAAACTTAACTGTAATAACCTTGGAGTGAATGTTTGTGTGCCAATGTGTGATCAGTTTGTACAGAGTACATTAAAACCATGTGATTCTTAAGATAGCTTTGGGGTTTTGCGTTATAAATACTCCACACAGATGTGTCTCTGTCATGCTACAGCAGGACTGCTGCTGGCTTTAAGAAGTGTTGCAGTGTTGACAGGTCAATATTTCAGACTTTACAGCATATTTTCAGGCTGTGCTAATGAACTGAGGGTGTCAGTACATACGAAACAATCCTAACGGAAAGTAGTCTTTTTTTTCACAGGTGCTGCTGCAGCAAAATATAAACCTCCACTCCAGCTGACAAGAGACAAAATGACACAGCTTCATCGCTCGCCTCACATTTGTCTTTTTGTCAACAGCAGCATCATAAGCTAACTTTTGTTCCCTCAAATGACAATTTACACCACTTTCTCCAACAAACAAGAACTGCACACACACTGAGTCATCCAAACACTTGTATCACACTGACATGCAGTGTTTATTAAGCGGGCGGTTGGAAAGTACAAATCAGCACATTTCCACTCACGTCACTGCAGACACTTATTTCTCTTTATATTTAGCTGCATGCAGAGATGATAAAACACAATTACTGAACAAGGCTTCCAGTGAGGGACCTGGGAGTGTTTCCTACATATTGTTCTGTAGCTCTCTCATCATTTCATTACATTGTGTGGGTTCATGTAAACCGAATGCGTAGGCTCTTTCATTATAAAGCAGAAGAAAGAAATTTACACAATGGCTTTGTAAAGCACATTCAGAGCCCAGCTATAATATCAGGCCGGAGATTTACATTATTAAGTCACAAAATGACGAGATGAGACCCAGCCCCTGTTCATCCTTTTGCTCTCGGCGGGTCACGAAGATGAATACAGTCGAATAAAAGCAATTACAACAAACAGCGTCTGACGAAGATGAATAAGCAGAGAAAACAAAGAGGAGTGAGGCTGCAGCAAATGGATGACGGTGTATTTTTAGCCACTGATACATACCTTCCTGCCATCACTAACCTTCAGTCTCATCTCAACACAAAGGTGGAGGGCAGCTATTGTTAAAAGAGGAGTTCAGTTGTTACTTCTCCTAATGTGGCTGCAGCAACATTCAGAGCTGTCTCCAGCATCTTTGTTGCACCACCGAGACGATGAGAAGGATGAGAAGTGATTGATGGCGCTCTAACTCATCCCCGACTCTGCTCTATTGATCTCTTTGGCTCGCCTGACAGCAGATATTACGGCCAAGAAAACACATGCACCTGATTGCATGCCACCGCTCATGGGAAAATCATTTTCTGCGGAGTCCTGTGGAAAAGCAGTACTCTTCCTGTTCAGTCGCAGAGTGGTGAACAGCACATTCTTTGGCGGGCGCTCAGTGTCTCTGTTAAAGGGATTTGTTATGCCGTTTTTACAGAGTGGGTACTCTTCAGACCGATGCGTGCGACTGAGACAGCGGCTCCGTTTTTGTGGAAACAATAATTGAGGTGCCATATAATCCCGCTCGCTGTTTTCTGGAAAAACTGTTGACTTTTCTGTTCAAGGTAATTTGAACTTCAAGCCACCGTGGTGTAACACAGAAATCAAAAACAGAAATCAAGAAGCAAATAAAAAGGCATTCCAATATTTCAGAGTGACAGGAAAGTGGTTACACAGCAAGACATTTTCTGGGGTAAGATTGGTTTTTAATAACCAGGCGCATTTTTCAAACGAGGGGCATTCACAGGGTCAGGAAGATAAAACACATAAATACAGGAGCCGGTTGGCTGTTTTTGTTACAGTAACGATAACAACCTCACAGTAAATTACAACCGGGCTCAAGCCGTGGCCATGATGAGAGACAGCCCGAGGAAGCCAAATGGAAAGATGATATAAATCTGAGATGCTAAATCTATTCACTTTAGAATGCACAAGTTGGAAATTATGAGAAGTTTTTCTGGTTAAAGGGTGTGGGGAGGATGAGGTCGGAGATGGAGGTATTTTCCGTCCATTAGTGGCGTAGCATGAGATACACACATAATTCACTTTCCACATCTTCACCCAATTAACTAATCGCATCATAATCGAGCGAGCTCTGGCTGGATGTTTCACGTCAGAAAGAAGTTATCGAGTCCCAAAAGCCAAGCAAACGCTCTCCTCCCTCCACCTCTCTCTGTCACAGACGCACACACACGCACACACACCCATATTGTACACTAAAATGATAATAATGAACACAGCTGATGCAACCAAATAGACCCTTTCCAAACACTTTTTGGCAGACGCTAGCCTTTCAGCTCAAGTATTTTTAAAAGCCAATATATTTGAATTAAGCATGAATGATGCGTGGTGTAAATGTTACTGGATTTGGCAGCTGCTGCGGCTAGCATTGCAAATTCCTTGTAAAACTGATATGTTCATAAAATGTCCATAAAATACTGAGAATGAGACCAGGAGCCAGGAGCCACAGAAGAATACTGATGTAATGGGGGAAACACAGGTGTAAAACGAACCTGTGCCTAGTCTGTTGTACTTCTCGTATATATAGGAGCAAAGAGATCTCGTCTATAGCTTAGTTTGAAAAGGTCACAAAGCCCTTCAGTGACAACGAAGAAAATCTACGGGCTTTAGTGGATCAGCAGAGATTTACCGTCACTTAACAGTCTTTATCTATCAATATCTAGACCAGTGTGTTCCCAACTGGTCCAGCCGGAGGTCCAGATTTCTCCTTAGTCATTAGTTCAAGGTCCACACAGTTTAATACATTCAGCATCATACTTGCATTTGGCCATGCTGCTAGTTGGCTGTCACTGTGAGTAGCTGTCTGTTTGTCACTCACTCTATGGCAGGAAACAGCACTTCAAAATAAAAGCTTAGAGAGGACCGCAACCAAGCAATTGGGAACCACTGTTCTCAACTCTAATAGAGAGATGAGCATCATTCATTTTCTCTCATTCTGTGTTTTGATGATGGTTGTAGAGAGCGTTGTCTAATCTGACACCCCAGACAGAATATGACATTTTCATGTTACAATTGGTCATTTGGCAGAGAACTTCGTCCACATCCCCCATAGGTGATCAACTGGGTCAAGATAGCCTGCAGCTAACTCAGCATCCGCATGCACAGTTTATACATCTGGCCCCTGGTGTTTCTGAAGGCCACAGCATATGATTTACAATATTTTCATACTCTTCAAACCATTCAATGATCCCTCTTTGCCTGGTTCCAGACCAGACCAGTTACAGTCAAGTATGTCTGGTGTTTTGCACACTGACAGCTATTTCACGGGTTGGAGAAACAATCCACCAATCTGTGCTTTTTAATTTAGAATTGAGGCATCAACATCTCCCTATGCCAAAGTAAAAAAACAAACAAAAAACAGCTGCATCCATGACAAATAGCAACAGAAAAACGGCCATGAATGTAGATAAGTTTGGTGCAACATGACAATTATTAAGTAAATTGCTGCTGGACAGGACTGGACAGATTAGGATAAGATAGGATCGGATTGGATCGGATCGGACAGGACAGAACAGGACAGGACAGGACAGGACAGGACAGGACGGGTAGGATAGGACAGGACAGGACAGGACAGGACACGACAGGACACGATCAGATCGGATTGGACAGGACAGGACAGGACAGAACAGGTAGGATAGGATAGGATAGGATAGGACAGATTAGGATAAGATAGGATCAGACAGGACAGGACAGGACAGGACAGGACGGGTAGGATAGGACAGGACAAGACAGGACAGGACAGGATAGGACAGGACAGGACAGATTAGGATAAGATAAGATATCGGACTGGATCAGACAGGACAGGACAGAACAGGTAGGATAGGATAGGATAAGATAGGATCGGATCAGACAGGACAGGACAGGACAGGTAGGATAGGACAGGACCAGATTGGATAGGATAAGACAGGACAGGATAGGATAGGACAGGACGGGTAGGACAGGATGGGTAGGATAGGACAGGACAAGACAGGACAGGATAGGATAGGACTTGTAGGATAGGACAGGACGATTAGGATAAGATAAGATAGGATCAGATTGGATCGGATTGGACCAGACAGGACAGGACAGGATAGGATAGGATAGGACAGGACAAGACAGGACAAGACAGGACAGGATAGGATAGGACAGGACAGGACAGGATAGGACAGGACAGGATTGATAGGATAGGATCGGATCGGACAGGACAAGACAGGACAGAGCAGGGTAGGATAGAATAAGATGGTAAGGATAGGACAGGAAAGGTTAAAATATGATATGATATGACGTGTGTTCTTTTCTCTCATTCTTGAGGCTCTCAACCTTTGTCTCCTTCTAACTTATCATCTGGTTGGTTCAGCCTCTTATTCCCCGTAAAGCGCTTGGTCTTACAAAACCCTAAAAGCCATATTACCTCGGAGTAATTTCTGATAACATCAATCAGGATCAAAGAAGGTAGAAGGTATAAAAGAGGTCTAGATTACTTTATAGCAGGCTGATTTGGGAGAAAGAAAGAAAGCCCAGTAGAGAGACATTTCAAGCAGAAACAGAGAGGATCCAACAATGGCAGTGAAAAATTTGTGCTCTGGCTGTGGCTGCTCAGCTGAATGCTTGGTAATGCTACATTTGAACATGACATTCAGTGATACAGAAAGGCCTACAGTTCTATCTTTTGTTCTGGTGACAATGACATTCTCATTTCCATCTCCTGTATCATTGACCTTGAATTAAGAATCAGACATCCATTCAGCTGGTCCCTCAGTTTCAAAGCCGAACAGCCCTCAAAGCAGACGTTTGACAACTACATTCACTCATAGCCATATTTGTAAAAGGACAATATGGATAATAAGCCTTTTTTCCCCATGTCTGGATAGCCAGTTATGCAAACAGGTGCCACAAAAGCTGAATAGCATTCAGTCTTGTCTTCAGATTTACCTTCAGAGCTATCAGGGATTTAAAAAATCTGTTGGTGAATAAAACAATTAGCAATGATTTCTCTCAGCAAACACAGAGCAATAAAGTGGTGTGTTCGTGCAAAGCAGGCATCAATAATAATGGACTGGACAGAGCAAATGGCCCACAGTGCTTTGACAGATGTGAAAGGTCTCCGGCCAGAAGGGACTGGCTCTCTTCCATCAAGCCTTAATGCAGCTATTGCAAAGGTAACTCAGCTAACGTCTCTATTGCTCCTTTCCAAAATGCACTGCCAGGCATTACCCAGAGGAGTTGTATATGTTTGAATTTGGATTTGACGTTAAGTGAACCTTACCCTGCTAGCTCAAAGTATAAAGTCTATGTAATGTCCGATTTACAGGTAACTGTCTGGAGAATTCACAGGGTGCGTGTATGATGTTTCTATCCTGCCGCTCGCATGAATCGGAAAGAAAACAAACATCTGAAGGTGAAGGAGAAGGAAGGGGAAGGCTGATTTACACCAAGATGGTAATGAAAATGTCCAACTGGAGGGATGTTGAGGGCTGAAGCCAAAATCTTCTTACAACATAAAGAAGTAATTCACTGCTGGAAAGATTGACTCTTAATATTGGGCTGTGTATGCAGTACAAAGACACAAATAGTTTTGAATTTGGTGCTACAAAGAAGCAGAGCAAGAGAAAACAGAAAAAGGATGATTTGCTCAAGAGGGAGACAACCTACAACTTCCAGAATGCACTGCATCGCAACAATGGCGGCCGGCTGGCAAACAATCTTGTATCACAGTTAAACCATAAGCTAAAACATGTTTCTAAGAAGGCGAAAAATAGGCAACTCAGTGACAGAATCTTGGTTTATATTTGATCAGGGGTGTCTAGGTTTCCCGTTTGATCTCAGATTTATCTTAGCCTCCATTTTCAGTGTACAGGAAACAGTATGGCGCCGACTTCCTGTTCACAAGCTCTGACTATTGCAGCTAAATACAGTACTAAAATATGATTCTAAAAACACTGTAGGTGAGAAACAGGCAATGCAGTAGCATAATGTTGATGTACACGGGTTTGTCTCTTGATCTGCTTCTATACTCTTTGTGTCCATGGTGGCAGCATTGGTGGCGTAATACAAAAATGCCAAAGTACAGCCTGTAGTTCAAGCAGTGAAACTCGGCCAGATGATGTGAATTTTGTCATGTGGCGAGGAGGGATATGTAGAGGGAGGTTTACCACAGGTCATTTACACATTACAGGTGGTGTGTGCTTGTGTGTGTATGTATATATATATGTATGTGTGCGTACTGCAATGTGGGAGCAACTTTCAGGAAATGGTTCATTTCACATTGCACGCAAAGATTTATTTAGGTGAATATTTTTGTGTGATTGAAATGATCATGTTTATTCTGCCAATACACACGCTGTGTTATCTCAAGGTTGGATATTGATTTTCACAACACCAGTGTGCCAACAGAAACTGTTTATAGAGTTGTTAAAATATTCTCGTCCTTGAAATATAAACATATCTAGCTGCTGGTAAGTTCAAGTTTATTCTATGCTCCCTCATTCATGTTCAAATCACTTCTTATTTTTAGGTTTAACTGTTAAGTTTAGGGTTTAAGGGTTCAAGACTTTTTAAGACTATTTTAATGTCACTGGGAATGAAATTTAAGAACAATTTTAGAAAATCAATATTTGTCTTTTAAGACTTTTTTGAACCTTGAACTTGCGTCCGTGTTAAAAGACCTACTTAAATCTGTGCCACTAGACAAACACTGATTTTTTTTCCTCCATGTGATTTTGACAGTTTGACCTTTGTTTTCTGCTCTTTGACCTTTTCACGCAGCAGGTGTTGAAGCACCTGTATCCAAACAGTTGCAGCTTGGCTCGGGCCTGTGGCAGCTCAGCCACTTCACACTACAGTACAAGTGTAAGAGAGTTTACATCTGGAAGCGATTGCCTCACAGTCTCATTATCAAATTACCGGGCTGAAAACACACTGGAGGCTGGAAAGTGAGAGGTTGCCAGCATTATCCTCGACTACTGTATCAGACAGATACATTTGGGCACTTTGGGAAAGTTTCCTGATAAAACCATGTCTGGGGCCACCAGGAGAACCATGCTTTGACATTATCTTAGTCATCATCTGACTTATGATGTCAAATATATTGCGTTATTGATACATATTGATTCTGAATATTTGAACAATCTCTATACTCATTTTCCGCAGTATCCATTCAACAATACCGGCTGCACTCTGTTTCTCTCTCTTGTTGTTAATGTTTGCTGCAGTCATTCAGCTGTTCTCTGCTACTTATGAAAAAGAAGAACGCTGCCATTGTCATGTTAAAGCCTTGTTATATTTATCTTTTTATATAAATTGTATGCCCTTTGTGACATTTTTTCCCCCCATGGTACCGAAAATGGTGTGGAATATCAATGTTTTCCAAGGTACTGTATCAAAGTTAGAAATTCCAGTAATGTGACCACACTGTATTTTACATAACCGTAGAAGAGTTTGCTGTGCGCTGGGATGAAGCTGAGTGCATTAAGTATGGAGCTGTTGGAGCAGAAGTCAAGAACTGGCTAGAATAAAGACTGAAACAGGGGTACTGCTAGTTTGGCTCTTTTCAAATTGTTGCCAAGAAATAGATAGATATCTGAAATAGAAAGGAAAGCAAAAAAATTAGAAAAAGCTCATATAAAGAAGGGATGCATATATATATATATATATATATATATATATATATATATATATATATATATATATATATATATATATATATATATTTTATTTTTTTTTTGCCGATAGACATATCCACTCATTTTAGTGAGCATCAAGTCTGTTCTGTAGTGATGGCCCACCAGCAGATGGAGACATTTAATACAATACTTTTCAACGTATGTAATATTCATTCATTGTGCAAAAAAAGACAAAGCATGTTGGGCGATTCTTACAGTTCAATATCGGCTGATAACGTGCCAATATTATCATGCATCCCTGACAAAAAGCGAAATAGTTATCAGACGATAGCAGATGGGTTCCAGGATTGCATGCGTTCGGCCTCTTTGCTCTCCAGAAACTGTTAATCTTCAGGCATTCTTGGAACCCCAGGAGGCGAATTTCCGTTTCCGACTTCCGTTTATATATAAGTAAATATGCTGAACCATTGCGATGGATTCAGAGTTTACAGTGACGCCAATTATGTTCCGCCCTAATCTTCAGGTTAACCCTCTCAAGCATGATTGGTCAATACTACTTGGACCATAAATGGAAAGCAGAACACTTCCAATACCAAAGTCTTGGAGCCTTGCCTACTGATTCTGTATACACATGCAGATATCGATATAGAGATTAGTTTTTCCCCTGCTTCCAGTCAGTATGCTCAGCTAGGCTTAACATGTCCCAGCTTCAGCTCAATACTTAATGAACAGACATTGTTATTACACTTCTGTCATTCACTCATATCGAAAGCAAAAAAAGTGTATGTATGAATAATTCTGTTTTATTATGATTTGGATCTTATTTTTGTGGCATTTTTATTTCAGCGTCTGATGGAAAAACATCACAGTGAGATCTGCATGTCGAGCACCACAGCACCAGAGTATTCAAGTTCTATTGTCATGGAAATGTTGTATTATTTCCAATACACAGGGACACTCACACAGACTCGGAAATACGAAGATTTTCTTCCAAAATGAGTTTTTGCTCTACTTTCAGGCCAGCAATAATTTGAGAGCTGACAACAGAAGAGTCTGTGAGTCTGGCAGGAAAAAAAATAAAGACTGCATTTGATCATCTCCTTTTAAAATGGCAGGAGGGTAGAGTCCCGCTAACCTCTCCTGATCTCTTTTTGCTTCCAGCTATCGGAGAAATTGCTGCCTGTCAAACTCAGCCTAACCCCCCTGTGGCTACACAATGGCCGAAGCCTTTGCTTGCCGCTGTCAAATCTCTTTGTTTGCCACACTGGCAATGGTGCCACTGAAATTTAAAAAACAGCGTGCTACAGTGTACGGGAGACAAACGAAGGCATCATGGCTCATGGTAATTTACTGACATGACAGTTTGGATGTGTGTGAGTGATCGCTCTTCGCCTGTTGAAATTGTTGACACAGAGGAAACGATACAGTGCTTGTCAGCTCATGAGTTCTTGGGTAGAACACTGATGTCTGTGTCATCATCAGAGCTGCTGACATTTGAAGATGAACCAAAAAACCCAATGATGTTGCTGAAGGAAAAGTCAAGGAATCCCCAAAGTCATTAGGATTTTCTTCTCTTGGGACCACAAATAACTATTTTAATGGTAACCCTACAAATATTTGTGGAGATTATTTACTCTTTACCAAGTGGACTAACAGTGCCAACCTTGGAGTAACTCCTTTAGCAGAGCTCAAAACAAAACGCACAATTTCCCTTTCATTAAACTCTTCTGTTGAGAAAACATTCAGAAGAACTGACAGAATGAAATGAGGAAACTTGCCATCTGTTGGTGTAGTTAGTTTGAGAAATGGGCTTTTAAATTGTATTCACTCATGTGAATGAACGCATTGTGTCTGTAGCAGCAGAACTGTGGAGAAAATACCAGAATCAGCACTTCAGCATTAAATGGCATCTGTACTTTATGAAATATGAAATAAACCTTCACAAATCAGTGTGCAAATTCCTAAATAAATACAGTTAAATGTATCCACATTGTCACAGCACCTGCACAAACAAGAACTCTTAGAAAGAAGTATAAAAAGTTTAGAATAATATGCATGTGGGGTCTACATTTGTGTGGAATCCACTCTGTTATACAATCCCGTCTGCTCTACGGGCAGAAAGATCAGATGCACAAGCAGCTGAATATCTGTTTGAGAACTCATAGCCATTAGGCGCAGAAAGCTCTGAATTGCATCCTCTCAAACTGAACCTGAAAATGGACCCGAAACAAAAAACCTGAGACAAGAGGGTGAATTCCCTCAAAAATCACTGTGGAAATGACTCGCTGTGAAAATTCGCCTCCAGTCAAGAGAGCGCAGAAAGACATCTGGTCCTGATTACACTAGTCGCTGACAGCAGGATGTCTCCTCTCCTCTTTTTGTCTCTGCCTCATCAGTCCTCCTCTATCTGCCGTTTCAGTACGCCCTCTGCTTTTCTCAGCATCACTCTGTCTCCGTCCTTTTTTTGGCTTTTCTCTCTCGCTCTCTGTCTCAGTTTTCTCTGGCTCGTTTCCAGGAGTTTTGCTAACCCTTTGGCACTGTCTGCAGCTCTGCAGCCTGAGCAGAGTAGTAGTAGTTATTGTAGTTTGTCCCGCTTATCAACACACACAGCTCACGGAGGCTATTATGGTACTCTAAAACCCTTAGTGACCGACTACTGCAATTTGCATCAAAAATCATATTTGCTCGTCAAGTCATAACAGACATGTTACACATATTTTTAAATTCATTACGACTTACACTTTCTGAGAATGTCACTACCCGGCCTGTCTGACTGTGTCCATTGCAAATAAATGTCTGTATATCTGCTTAGAAATCATAAAAAAACACTTTCTTCCCTATTAATGTGATCCAGTAAAAGTAGTCTGCACACCCATCGATATACTGCAAGCAGGAACCATATTAGCCAGTCTCGGGACCCATCGGCAATCGGCCTGACGACAATAAGCCTCTGAGTACATTCGCCAGTTATTCGGGGGATTTGCTGTAGCAAGCGGATATCCGGGGCCTTTTCCATGCGCTAGTCATTTCAGCTGATCTCTGTAAACAGATGTCTGCATATGAATGCAGATAAACTAAAATAAAAAGTTGTTGTCAGATGATAACCGATGGGTTCCAAGACTGCATTTGAGCCAATGCTTTCCGTCTCTGCACACAGACTGTTTACCTGCTGCTCAAATGTGACTGGCCGTTACTACTCGGACTAAAAATTAATCAATAATCGTGTCGCTATCCAGGCCACCATTAGCTTGTGACAGCTGTTATGTAAAGCATCTGGCAATGGAAATGCTGCATTTAGCACATACTAGAAAAGTATATTTTTGGTCGCACGTGGTGAAAATGCAGATATGAAAGATCATATTAAGATGGCCAGACATAAGCGTTGGCCACAAGCAGGAAGTTCCCACTGTGAGCTCCTTCAGCGGGCAGCTCAGGAGGGACCTTTGACATCTGGTGTAACACAACATGAGCTTTTGATCTATGAACTGTGCAGCTGGTCCTGTGTGTAACAGTGTTATTCTACATTTTTCAAATACACTATGTCTTGGTGGATTTTGGGAGACAGAAAATAAAGTCTCGTCTGCTGAGGTGCTGGTGTGCTTGAAAGGTGTGCTAAGCGTCGAAATGTCCCTTATCCGAAACACCTCTGGTGTGCATACATGTGCATGTGCATGTGCATGACCGTGCAGCACACTTTGAAAATATGGTCACTCTGAGCCCACAGTACACAGCGTCATCCTGTTTGCCAACAAAGCATTATGGAAACTGTAACTATGTCTAAAACTTAGAGCAAGATGAACCAACAAATAGAAGAAACACAAAGAGTAACAATAGAATATTATATAAAATCATTTAACATTAATGTTTGTTTAATTATACATATATTTTGGGACATTACTGAGGCTCTGAATGTCCTATAAAGGTTGGGGGTGGGTTGTGGCAGTTGTCTCGATTTTGTTGGGTGTGTGTGTGTGTGTGTGTGTGTGTGTGTGTGTGTGTGTGTGTGTGTGTGTGTGTGTGCGTGTGTGTGTGTGTGTGTGTGTGTGTGTGTGTGTGTGTGTTTGTAGGGAGGCAAGTGACAGTAAATGGCGCTGTAATTGGTAAAATATTTAGAAACCTCATCACTGATTAGCGCAGACGATAAAAAGGGATATTATGACAAATTGAAATGGGTCCTAAGTGGCAAAACTTTACAACACATAAAACTTTACAACACACACACACACACACACACTGTGTATGCACAGGCTGGATGACCAGTGTGGCCGGGGTGGACAGATTGTGCCCTGAGAGAGCATCTTGTTAAATAATTCAGGAGCAGCTGAAATGCTCACTAACATTTTTGCAGTTTTATTCTGCAAAGTGACACAATAGTTTCCTTTTTAAATGTGCCTCTGTGCCATAGAGAGATTGGAAAGGTTGTTTTTTTTGTTAAGAGAAGCAGCTTTAAATCTTTAATGAACGTCTGTCATAATGGTTGTGTAAGACAGAGGTGAGCCGTTTCCTAACAGCACACGGGCGTAGAAAGTGTCGAGGCACCAGCGTTTTTCTTTTCCTGCTAAAGTGTCTAGAAAGAGTTGGCATGACAGCAGATTAGACTGATTGGCCAAAGTGCTTTCCACTGTAAGAGAGTTCTCGCTGTCATTCATCAGGAAAAGACTCGACTCCGTGCACTGCACTTTTGTTGAAAAGAAACATAATGTTTCAGACAGAAAGAAATGGCACTGTGGGAGAAAAAGCTCTGCAGTCGAATGTTATTGTAAATGAAGAAACAAAACACTGAACCCAAACACCAGAATCAGCAGATGTTTAAAGGTGAATCAGCCCGAGGGCTTGTTCAGACCACTAGATGACAAAAAAAGAAAGATCTATTCCACTTCTTTCATTAGCTATTACTTCACTCATGGATTTTCCAGGCTTTGCTGCCTTGTATCATTAATCTAAAATATTGTTGTCTTTAAACACAGCCCACCAACCGACACACTTCTTATTGTTGCTGTCTTGATTTTGGAGACTTAAGCTCCGCACCCTCGGGTCGCCATGGATAAGGCTGTCAGTTAAAAGTCAAACAGCATGATGTAAAGTGGATGTGGGGGTCCCGTCTCTCCGGTGGCGCTCCACATCGCTGCTCCAGACAGCATGAACTCACCAGAACAGCATGGTAAGCTCATGAGACGCAGGCCATAGTGGCTTTGGAAAACCTATCCCCTGACATTTTCCATTCATAAAATTCCTGGAATTGAGATGGAGGGAAAATAAATCAGTCTGCAGCCTGGTGTCTGTGTTTTTTCATGTATGTTTTTTTTTTTCATGTTGCTGTGATTGGCAGAATGAGGGTTTCGCCATATGTTTCCTCCTGCTACCATTCTCCACAGCCTCCTTTTGTTTTTCCTATTGACATTAAATAGACATAAAGAAGGGATTTGCTGAGTGTGCCCTCCAAGTGAAGTGGTTAGAAATGAGAGGCTTTTACGACATGGAAAGGTCTTCATTACTCCGCATATTACTAGGACCCATCTATTGATGGAAATTTCCGCATCCCTTCACTTTTCCAAAAAACACGACTATAATTTCAAAAATGCCTCTTTAATCTGTCCCCCAAATACCCTTGGTTTTGTTTTAGTTCTTAAACACTCAGTCTCTATGATGTACAGTATGTGTACCACATTGCGGCTTATTTGGTTTTCATATTTATTGAGCAAAATTGGTGAGCTGGATTGAATGAGGCAATTCAATTACCTTTTCTAATCTGCAATCCTTTGAGGTGGTTTTGCATTTAGTTCATAAGGGCTCTCCCACTAACATGCCACCCCTACTGCGCCAATAGCTGTGCACTGTAAAGATAAAAGGATCAACTTTGAAGTACATGTAAAAGAGAAATCCGTCATTTCATCAAACAGACAGAAGCAATCCTTTCCTCTGATCCCTTACAAACCAGATCAATCGGACTAATACTGAAAAGCTGGTGAACTTTATTCCCCCGCGGAGTCCAGAGCAGATTACGTGGGTCAAGGTTGGAAAACTGAATTGGAAGATTTTAGGGTTCCCCCCTGAAAGCCGAAGATATAAATCACCAGCCAGAGACCCCTCAGTCGACTGAGATTAAACAAGTCAAGCAGTTTTATCAAACTATCAAGCAGCTGCTCTCTGGAGCAAGAGAGGCTATGCCCAGTAAAGGCTCCCAGCAAAGGTATGTTCTGTGTAAAAGTGATGAATTGATAAATGAGATCAACCGCTTACAATAGACCCTTATTGGGACAGACGTCACAATGACATCAATTTATTAGCTGGAGGCAAAACATGACTCGCCAACACAGGGCTGTAGGCTACATAGGAGTCTTAAAATGTCATCTTGTTGTGTCAGTGGGAGCCAGAATAGAAGAAGTCATTGTTCAAAACTTTTTATGACATACCAGCCGCCACTTTCCATGAACAAAACATGACAGCTATGGTTAAATGTGATAAGATGTAAGTACTGGCTGGAGGCGATCATCAAAAATGCTCACATGTGCAAACAAACAAACATCATCGGCATCTGTGTAAGAGACTATATTCCCTGGCTTATGTTTGATATCTAGTGTTGGCCAAAGTTGTGTTGCTAATTTCAGATCTGTTGTTACCACACATCAGCTTTAAAGGCTATCATGGTTTAATACTATATTATGTGACCGTCGCTGTTACCCCAAACAACCTGCTGAACCCTGTTCAAACTCTCAAACTCTGTGTGGAAAAAAACCAGGATGAATATTCTAATTTATATATTGAACAGCCAAATTCAATTAGAGTGACAGCATTCTGAGTCAGGTACAGCTAGAACACTTGTGTAATGTCACTCCATCTGAAGGATCCAAGCATTGGGATCCCATTGTGCGTTCGCTTGCATTGTCGTCTTTTTCATGGGTGATTGTGCCTGAAATGCCGACCCGATTCTCAAGTGTAGCCAGTCATTACCTCTGCAAAGAGCTCATTAATCACCTTCTTCATTAGTTTATTCATCAGTTCATACAATAGCTTGGCTTCATAAAGTCCCCACTCATCCCTCAACTAATTTATCTTTGGCACATTTGCCAGCACAAAGGTGTGAAGGGTTGAGTCAGGGAAATTAGATGCAAATCAAGATGCAAAAATTAAAGCTGTGTAAAATCTGCACGCTGTGTATAAAAATCTGAATGCCCACGTGTGTGCACTGACACAAAAGAACATACAGATATTCACACATACAGACCAACACATATAAATCAATCTGTGGTATGAATACACCACACACTGTGCTTCATATTGAAAAAATAAACTGAGTTCATTTGAGACACACAATAACCTATAAATCATGCTGTCTATAGTGGAAGCAAAGTTAAGAGAGCTGTGTTTTTTTTAACAAAACACATCGAATTCATTTTATTCTCCAGCCAGTTTAACTGAAGTGCTCCACTGGAAACATTAAAATGAAATTAAATGGACTGACCGGACTCTGAGGGCTTTGATACCATGTCATAAATTTAAAATTGGCATTTATATATTTAAGCGTTTTCTAATGTAGTTACATTTATTCTTGAGGCTGTGAGTAAAATTAAGTTTTACTGCTATTATACTATTATTATTATGTTCTCAGAAACAGCTAAGTGGTCTCAGCTGCATAATAAAAGGAAAGAATAAAAAACATCAATGAGTCTCTACTGTACTGCCCTCCAGTACCATAAATCCTGATCAAATCAAATCATTTGTCTTTTTGCGCCATGCTCCAGCCAAAATGAACTTTTTCACTTTGGCTTGGGAAACTTGGTTTCCAATTTGTTTTTCCTTCCTCTGCTATTTAAGCAAGCACAATGGTTCACAAATAGGGTTAGGGTTAGGGTTAGGGTTTACAAATCTAGCTGGACTTAAAAAATGTTTCTTTGGTTCTCAATGTCAGTCCAACCAGGAGCGCAGTTAAGGCCACAGCTTGTGGTTTGGACACAAAGGAAATCGTGAAACCATCCTTTTTTTCAACCTGTTTTCACAATGCCTTTACTCACTTCAAGAGTCTGACAATTTTAGAGTTAAAACTAAAGAAAAGAAATGTTTTCCCTCAAAGAAGTATTGCTGCTGGAAAGATCTTTACATAAAACTGGGCTGTCCATGCAGTAGAAAGACGCAAATACTTTTGATATTGGTGCTACATGTCCAGAGAAAACAGAGGAAAAGGGCTGTGGCATTTGCTGTTGGTCAAGAGGTAGAAAACCTACAACTACCAGAATGCCTTGCTCCACACTGGACCAATAAACACTCCTCTTCGTGGGTGATGTAAGGCGAGCTTGGCTGTTTTTCCACAGAAAACAATATGGCGGCCGGCTGGTACCAAAGGATCACAAATTAAAGCTAAATGGTGAGAGGTGGAGGTTAGCCCAGGAGTTAGCTACAACTCAGCCCTGGAGCAGTAAAGAAGTCTCCTGTCCGTTCCCTGACAACATGCTGGAGGGTTAAGCAGGTTTTTTCAGACGAAGCAGTCTGTTGATCTCTCTGACAGTGTTTTAGCTTGGTTGAGGTCATATTAACTCATAGACAGGTTTTTGTTAGCCTGGGTGCTAATGTATCAGAGGCTCATGGTAGTGAATGTGGTATTCCTCAAGGAAGCATTTTTGGCCCAATTTTGTTTCCATAATGTATGCTTCCACTTGGAAACATTATTGGCCACAATCATGTCAATTACCATTTTTGCACAGTGCACCAAAATATATTTCTGTAGACATTTTAGGCAAGAAATAGTACAGTAACAGAATTTTGGTTTATATTTGATCAGCACTGATTAGTTTTGCAGTTTGATCTGAGTTGGAGTTTGGGTCTCTTTCTCGATCCACTTCTATACTCTTTGTGTTTCTGCTGGTGGGCATACAAAAATACAGAAGTACAATGTGTAGCTCAAGCAACATTTAAAGATCTGAGTTGGTAGATGAGCAGGGAGATCTAGGCACAAGCATATGGAGGGACGTTTGCCACAGTTTATTTCACATGCTACCCACATTGCTATGATACAAAGCTGGTTGAAAATTAGCTAAGTATCCCTTTAACTTACAAATTTGAAACCAAATTCAGCTTTTTAAAGACAAAATAATACCAAAAGATATGAAAGTAGGATTGTCGTCCCCCTTCAGAGAGAGGTGAACAGATTAAACCCTTCAGTTGTCACGCTATAAACAGTTTTCCTCTCCACAAGCATATTATTTATGCAAAAATATGTGTGAAGGCACTGTGATGTGACTTTTTTCTGCTTTTTGTAAAACACCCAATTGGCTTTTTTCCCCTGTCTCTCCAAATGTGTTGTGATTGTTGTCAAGGTGTTGGTCAACTGGGAAAAGTGAGACTACGGGGTCACCAGAGCCTGCGGAGAGGTTGCTGTCCTCAACTATTTTCTCGCACTTTCATATTTCCACAGGCTCCCTCCTGTGTGACTCATGTGGACTTGTGGTATGTGACGTCATCTGCTGCACTCTCCTGCTAATTGGGATTAGCATATTACCCACCAAAACAATGCTGCGGTGATACGAGTCTGCTGGGTCCGGTGGCCTTTATTCACCACAGACCCAATAATCCCCCTGTCTCTGAGAGCAAAGCTCATTAAATCTCGCGGAATGGAGCCCATTATGAGCGCCCGCCGGCTCTGGCACCTCTTGCAAATCCTATCATGGCACAGATATGGAGCTGTGGCTAGCATGGGGCAAGCGGATGGCTAATCGCAGCCACAGTGTTTTGACTAGGCAATTAGCACTTCTCACTGATCCCTGATTCCCCAGGATTAAACCCAAACAGCAGCAGATCCCAACTGTATAGGACAAAATAGAAACAGGTAAGCAGGTCCGTCCTTGCACACACACATTCATAAAACATGTTTGGCTCCAGATTTTTAAAAGTAAATTACTTAAGAGGCAAGACACAGCTGATCCTCATTCTTAACACAATATAACATCCTTCATCTCGGCACCAACACTGCAACAGCACTAAAAGTGAAATGATTTTGCAACTTACACCAAATAACAGTTTGTCTGTTGTGCCAACAAGTGACTTTTATGGCACCATACTGAGGTGTTTACTGTTTTACCTCAAGTCTCTCTTATCAAATCATGTTTGTCTGCATGGGTTTAGTTGTGGCAGATTCTTGTGTGCCTTTTTTTTTATCTTACGTGCTTTCATTCTGTTTGTTTGTGTTTTATTGTGTGTTTTATTGAGCTCTTTATTGTGAAGTGTCTCCAAACCAAATTTCCCTTATGAGACAGTAAAGTTTGAATTACAACCAGAATTTGATCCACAGTATATCTTTCTGTGAGACTCTAATGGGAAGCAGAACCGAGAAGATTTACTACATAGCAACTCTTACTGTATGTCTGAATAGGTTTCACTTGATCTGTGACTGTTGCCAAAATAGTAGGACCTCTTCAGATTGGGGCTGTCACTTTTTCAAAATGTAAAGTTTAAACAAATTAAAACTATGTAATTTCTTTTGAAATAATCAGAGGCAACAATCCTAAACTATGTCACAGAATTAATGTGGTTCTGTTCATTTGTGCTGCCTCCGCTGCCTCACTTTAGTGGCAAGCTAACGTCACAAGGCCCCAGTGAAGAATGCTGAGCCAATCTGACATAGTGACCAAACCATGTGATTGCAACCCCAAAAAACTTACTTCCATGGACTTAAAAGCCCAGACACACCAAATGGACATCAAAGAACTAGTGGGGATGAAGGACGACTTCTGCGTCGTCTCATGTTGCCTGTGTCTCGGCCAAAAAGTTGCACTAAACACACCGCAACGACTACAGCCAAAGGCCAACTAGCACGTACATTCTGCACCTGCATGAGAAGAAAATAACTCTCCATATGAGCAGGCAGCAGTAGTCTGTATTTGTCATTCAGAAAGGGAAACCTGAAGTCTGTCATGATGCTAAATAGCCGGTTCAGTCTACATTAACAACACAATCTGATGTAAAATGAGCAAAGCATATTTACCATGCACTAGCGAACAATAACGCAAACAATTCTGAACGGTTTGATAAAGAGCTCTATGGCTAAAAAACTCAATCTTACCTTATATAACAATTTTGTTTCAATCTCACACCCTCTTGACTTCAGCTGTTTGTTTACTTTTCTCACTTCCATTTCTCTAAACATCCAATGAGCTAAACTCCCAAGCAGACTTATTTTATTTACTGATGGGCTCCACCAACTCCAATGTCAATTTAAGATGCCGAATTAGCCCCAAAAAAAGCCAACAAGGGCTGAAAAGGGCCGACTAGTGCCAACGGTGGGGGACACACCGCAAAAATTGGGGCAAGGGACACTGACCGACGGCACAACACTGACCAATCAGCTAATAGCCTACCTTTATCAAAACTGTTCACCTCTCTGGTGTTGAATCCAAATTGTTTTCTCACATTAAACTACTTTTCAGATGCTTTGGAGTCATAATTATCCATTCAACGCAGCTCGGTAGTTTTTCATTTTGCATTAGCAAAGACAACAATAGCCTAGTTACCTGAGGGCAACAGAGCCCTGCAATAGAACAAGCACAAGGCACAGCTCATTATGCTGTAAATCTGTGAATTCCTACAGATCATAACAGATAAAATACGTAATTATTCAGGTTTGAATAGTAGATTACATTATGAATAAACCTGACAGTCCAACTACACGTTGCTCCGATTTCTTCTAGTGTATCACCACCCCTTCGATGTTCAGAATTTTTGTGAAATAATGCTAAATCAAACCACTGGTAACCGATAATACCCAGCAATTACGCTTTGATGCTGCTGGCTGGTTGCCCTCAAACAGTCAAAAGTCCTCACCCTTGTACTGATGGAAGCCTGTGTGCTCTCATAATCTCTGCTTGAGTCTAATGTGAGTCTCCCGCAGGGAAAATTACATAATAATGACATTGTAATTATATGGCCTAACAAAAAATGCATTGTCAAACGATCGGTGCTGCACAATTGAAGGCAAAAGACAGTATTTTCCTTTTTATAGCTGTATGATATACAACATGAAAAAATGCAATATAGACATTAATAATGTCATGCATGCAACAGGTTCTGAATAATTCTATCCTCCACAATATGAATCATACTCCATGTGCACATTTGTGAGTAAGAATGGCATATTTATGTGCATGACTGTATATTCTTGTACACGGCCCAAATATGGAGATGAACAGTATGTTCAGGCACCCAAACACTGGAGGCGTTTGCTGCTACTCTGACGATGAGATATTCATTGCTGTATTTTCATGGTTGATATCTTAACAACAGTAAGGGAGATAGTCCCCCAGCTGATTCAGAGCTCATGGTGAAATTTGCATTTCCTTGATGACACTGAAGAAAAAGAATTCCACTGCTTGGTCTGTAACATCTCTCTATACATGTAAGACTAAGACAGTAAACTATGTGTTGCATTAGTTATTTTACCTCTGGCTCTAACAACAGTTTCCAGGTGGGTTGACAGCTTGAGATGAAAGCTGTCTCAAACCTTTTGGTTTTGCTTGCGGCAGAATAGCCTGGTATTTCTACTGAATACATATCAGGTGTGCTAATGCACTGGCCTTTCTATTTATCAGGCTTAAAGCTCTGATGGTGTCCATGAGACTTTCATTAATGCCGCATGGAGGGGAACGTCAAAGCAGCTAAACCAAGACCTTGAGCTCTGATCGACAGAAACAGAGACATGGAAGCAGAGAGAAGGAGCGAGGCAGAAAACTGTGTGATTAAGTGTAATGACAGGCAGTGGTTACTGATCAAAACTAGGTCTGCATCAAGGGCACCCTTAAGGGGAGGTTGGTGGTGTTACAGCTTCCATCCGACACTCCACTTTAAAAACAACCTTGGAAAAATGTTATGCTAAATTAAGACTGAGAAGAGAGATTGAGGAATGATGTTACAGACATAAGAAGGCGGCTGGAGAAGGGAAGGGGAAATGAGTATTAAATTGTCAGTAATCAAAGCTTTACCATAACATAGTTATTAAGCTTCATAATTGCTTTGTTCCTGCCTGCCATCCAGACACTGGTTTTACCTTTATTTAAGCACTGTATAAAAATCCAAAGACAGACACTTTCTGCCCTGTTTTTTTTTCTAAAGAAAGTTACAACATTATGTGCTGTTGAAAAGCTCTGACATCTGGCTTCATTTGAGGTTTCAGAAAACCTTAATCAAATTAGAATCAAAGGTATATTTTACCCACAAAATGGTCATCTGAATATCAATTACTCACCTTGTTTTACGTGCATGTCTCCACAGTGAACGGAAAATCCAAAAAAATGTGAACATTCTTAATGAACTGAAGACATTGGGGACCATGTTTAACGAAAGCATAACTATATCAAAACATCCTTTTACAAACACTCACACAACTCTTGCAGTTTAATCCAAGTCTTGTTTATCTAGTCATATGCTCAGTACCTCCCAAACACATGCATTTTCACCAAAATTGTATTGTATAAAACACTTCCTCCTTGGAATAGCGTGCCAAGTGTGCCTGGTCACAGGCTTGTGTTTGAACTACACTTGAACAGAGTTGCACTCTAAGCTGTGCATTAGACTCTTAAATCGTAATGTTTTGGCAAAACTACATGTGTTTGGGAAGTAGTGAGCATATGACTGGATAAATGAGACTTGGATTATACTGCAGAGGTTGTATGAGAGTTTGATCTTTTGATATAGTTTTGCTGTTCATAATTCATAAAGAATTCTCCGTCGACCAAAGAGACATGCAAGAAACACAAAGTTTTCTTCACAAACTTATGGTAACATGCAGTGAGTGACTGATAGACAAATGGTCATTTTGCAAGTGAAGTTTTCCTTTCAGCTATTTCCTAGAACATGCCGTCTGCGGTCATTTTGACTTGACCAGCGGACTTCACTATAAGCCGACTGGCTGTAGAAACGGGTGACAAGCTTTACGTTCTAAAACCAGCAGTCGGCAATTTGATCAGCTCGTCGCAAATCTTTGGTCTAAACTGGGCTTTGGTTTGCTCAAAGTAGAACACAGGGTGAAAGCATTCTGTAAACTGACCCGTCCAACAAAGCAGCAAACCCGACTGCGAGAGACTATCTGACTTTAAATAATCACAATGCTTCAGAAGAGTTACATAATGCCGGTAACTCTCCTTCATTCTTACAGAGGAATCAGCACCATCCCAACCTTTGCCTCCTGTCAATGCCAGAATGCCACTGGTGCATGGAGGTCAGCTTATTTGGGGGTCAATTCAGTTTAACCTTATCCACGACCTGAAAGAAAACAAGGGCGGTATGCACTGCATGGTTTACACAGCTGCTTGGAAGACTACTGCCAAACTCTTCCTTGAAAATATCGCCTTGCTCTTGGTGTGAATGCAGGGTTATCCAAATGTTATCTCTCATTTACAAATTAAGGTGCACAATCGAATTCAGCGAGACTGGAGCACATTGTGGTGTTCCACCTTTCACATCTGCTTAACTGTAGCCACAAGCCACACTAAAAAGACAGAATTCTGGGAATAAAAGAAGGAAATGCTATCAGTAACTCAACTCTACCTGACTTGACACCCTGCAGAGGCCCTCAGATCAGTCACCTCAAGGTCTTGTCAATAATGAGTTATTGATAGACTGTGAACAGCCAGGTCAGACATACTGAAGTATCCTTACATGGCGCGGCATCCCGACTCTTGTGTAACAGTACCGCTCCAATCCATCACCATCAGCCATGCCTTACTGGCACCAACTCATTCAGTCAGAAGATAATGGGAGTGTGTTGATCAGTAAATGTGTGAGAAAGGTGCTGGCTATTTACTGAAAAACCAGCAAACAGTGACATGAAAACGAAAAGGGTTATAATTTGTGTCAATCCAAGCCAGACGTGTAAACGGTTGGTGAGTCATGAGCAGGAAGGAAACACCACATAGTGACTCAGGGGGCAGAGATCCATCTGTTATGTCTGTCCATTTTTAACAGCTACAAACACTGAGGACACAAAGTCATCCCACAGGGCTCATGGCTCGTCTCTTTTCTATCTGCTCTGGTCGGCAGAATGTTTAAGCATGTGGAGTTTTTAGGAACATAAGGAGATTTCTCCAGTTTTTACACAATCTGTGCAATCAGTGGCACCAGTGTGTGTATCCAGAATCTCTGTGTGGAAAACAAGTTGGCTTTTCAAACAAATTAAATCCATGTAGATTTGGGGCTAAGCAATTCATTTGATTTCATTCTCAATTATGATTTTGGCTCCAAATGCTTATGAAAACAAAATAATGGAGGTAAAACAATTGTTGTGTACTAATGCTCTTGTTTTTTCTTGTGCTATAATTTTGATTATAACTGAGATTTATCGACTTTTCAGACATACTACCACAGGAGCAGCCAGTGTGGTCTCTCTTCCAGTTTGTAAAATCCTAACACTTCGTCAGTGGCCCTCAGTATCAGATACCGATGCACCAAGCAACTGTGAGGAGCGAGGGAGTCTGCATTGGACGGACGGGAATGGATGTAGATTGTTCAAACAGACTCTGGACTTCCACCTGGGAGTCCACTGTTTGTTGTGAGTGTGAAGCCAAAAGCCAATCGTTGTTTTTTTTTGTTTTTTTAAATAACGTAGTGATAATATGTGTAGCATACAAGTGACATATGTCCCATAACGTATGATGTTACATAACATCAGCAACAAATGTACTCATTTTAAGCCAAACTGTTTTATTTTTAAACCTAACCATGCAGGTTAATTGGCGACTCTAAATCACCCTTTAGTGTGAATGTACGCATGAATGGTTGTCTGTCTCTATGTGTCAGCCCTGCGATAGTCTGGCGACCTGTCCAAGGTGTACCCTGCCTCTCGCCCAGTGTGAGCTGGGATAGGCTCCAGCACACCCGCGACCCCCAACAGGATGAGCGGTTAATAATAAATGGGTGAACAATGTATGTAATATTGGTAAATTGACATGCTGTTACTGAGCATTCAGAACTGATCGTAGAGGTACGTAGTGCGTCCGGTTTTGATATGAAGGGCAACTGACCAAGTGTCTGTATTTGTTGGGAGTAAGAATGAGCTGATGAAGGCGACAGCATGCATCAAATGTGTTGCTTAGCAGAATGAGACAAAGAGAGACCAGAAAATGAATTAAGGCATATGGTCAAAGTGCTCGAGCCCCGCTTCAATCTGCCCTCACATATGCATTTTAATCAGTCTGTTTTGCATGCTCTGTATAAACAAGAACAAACTGGAGTTCAAGAATTAATAACAGGTCAGAGAATTACATTACTAACATTTGTTCTAACCTATCACTACTTTTTTTCTTGTTAAACTTATCTTCAGCTCAATAAATGAATGATGTTTCCAAAGTCAGTGAGTAATTGTGTTCAGTAACCATGATTATGATTTTTGCCATAATGGAGCAGCCCTATGTAGAGGACATTAATAATGGAATTTGCCAATGCTGGGTTAATTACATGCACCGAATGATGAGACCCTGACATGATGCTGGGTAAACTGTAGGATGATTAAAAGGTCACATATGGTGTATGGTAAGATTAGATAACATTAGCCAGTTCTAATTTTAAAACAAATGACAGCACAGTAATGTCCTCATTATTCACTTTGAGTCCATTTTGTGGCAAATTAATTTGGCCACTCCCCTGTTTCCGGCTGCTCCAGCTAAAGACTGGACTGTAAATAGCATCACAGCATCACACCCTGGTGTCTGTGATGGAAGAAGAGGGGTAGAGGAAAGAGCTGAGGAAATGAGGCCAATTTCCCCGTGGGGCCCCAGTAACCAGGAGCGGCCTAACAGGTTCCACACACAGAGAAGCGATTAGACTACAACCTAATGGCAGGCCAGACCCACCCACTTCCTGTCAGGTGTCCCCCAAGAGTTTGTTCCTGGACCTCTGATTTTCTGTCTGGGTGTCTTCCTCTCAGTTAGCCTGTCTTTCTGCACTTCATTGCATTTTGTCTGGCTGTAATCGACTGTTTGGCCCTGCATGTCTGTCTGCTCCTAAGTAACCTCATTACACTCCTGCTTTTTTAAGATTAAAGACCAAACAAACAATATGCTTTGTAACGACAGAAGTTCAAGTTTAAGTGATGATCTGAGGCTGGGGGGAATAAAAAGAAAAACATTGGAAGTGAAATGTCACAGAACGGCTACTGTGTAGGAAGAGAGGATGCTTTGGCCAGATGACTGGGGCCACTGAGGGAGGCTCGATGTGTTTCCAGTGGCAGTAAAAGAGAGCAGGGCTGAGCTGCAAGCATAAAGTGTGCAGGGCAGACTGGAAGTTGAAGAATTTCCGTCCCGGCATGAGTGTGAGAGAAAGAGAGGGAGAGCAGGCTAGTGTCTGCCAGCAAGAGCAGCACTCTTTTTCCACAAGGGAGAAGTTATGGCGTGATTTGCATGTCATCCAAACCACTCCATTTGGCGGGAAATTAGTGTGTGTGTGTATGTGTGTGTCCACATGCGTGCGCGTGAGGCCACATCTAGTTAGTAAAAGCTACCCAACTGACTGCACACATACACAAACACACGGGCACACACGGGCACACACAGGCACATGCACATCATTCAATTTACCACCTAAACAAGTGTGCTGTCATGCTGGGTGCAGTGGAAGCAAGACTGGGCGCAGCACTTGACATATTCAGCTGCAGAGTCCAAACTGCTACAGAACTGATGCACATACCACGGTCAATCAAACACTAATAACAGCTTTGCCTCGGCTCGAAATTACAGTTGCGAAGGGTCATTTTGTGTCAGTCAGCTATGATGTCTTTATTTCATGTCTGCACGGCTCGCAATTGCATCTGTACCCGTATTGGTCGTATTTCAAAATCACACCTTTCTGGTACGCGCTGTGGTCACAGTGCGGGGGTGCAGGGTCGCACCGGTAATCCGGTTCAGCGTCAAAACAGCAAAATAAAAACTGTCTGAGGTCAATCATTTTCCTCCACATTCTATTAGCTACACTAATATGACCGCTAATGAGCAGGCATTACAAAGGCCAAAAATAACCTGAGGTTTCATTGCAGCCCTGGGTGCCGTCGGTTATAAGAATATATGGACTGTGGCTGTGGCCAGCTCAGCTCTCCCTCTCCTGTTCACCAGGCCTCATTATCGCAAGATCACGCCTCACTAGCTACGATGCTGCCTCTGTCTGCCTGGCCGCCAGTCCAGACAGGTGGGAGGGAAAAGAGGGAAAAAGACTCAGACTAACAGAAAAAAGAGAGCAAGATGGAGAGGATAGAGTAAATGTAAGAGAGTGGTCAAAGGGTTGAGATTAAGGCTGTGCAGGTCACAACACTGAGAAGGTGGCAAGACAAAAGAGGCTCAACTCATGAGCAGAGGGGATATGAAGAAAACCAGAGGAGAAGGTAACTGAGACAGAGGCAAAGAGAAAGTAAGGGGGTGCAAGAGTTCGTGGACGGCTGTGGCAATGTTTCTCTTTTTCCTACCCCCCCTCCTTATTTTCCGTCGAGTTACACGGTCATTTGGCGGCACTGGCTGAGACCACCGGCGTGTTTCCACTTGGCCGTCTGGTCGTCTGTCGGCCTGTTTATCTGTCTGTCTGCCTGACTACAGGTTCTCGCTGTCTTCCTGGTCGTCCACTCAATTTCTCTTCCTTCCATTCAGTCCGACTTTTTGTCTGTCTGTTTGGCTGGCTGACAGTTTCTCACTGTGGTCACTGTAGGAAAGCAGAGTCCTCATTTCCCCCCAACCACAGAGTCAGGACTTCTGAGCGCAGCCATGAACACACACGCACACAGATTATTTAAAACAGCCTGACATATGAAATGCATATGGAATATTGCTGTGTCTTTTCTCGTGACTTCCTGAGACGCAGACAGTGTATCTGTCTCTTCTCTCACAAGATTATTTGTGTTTTGCTAAATGGAAACAATAGATGTGGACAGTCTATCTGCATCTAAGTTTGAGGCTAAGTGTCATTTTAAATAATTAGAATTCTGGAGGCTTTGATAGGCGTAGATTACTGATGCCTATAAAAGTTTAAGAGGAAGATTCCAATGAAATTGGCGTGATGGAATCATGCCAATCATGGGATTGCAAGACACTGTCACAACTGCCGTGTTTGTGTTTTTTCTTTTATATATATGAGCGCTGTGTATTTACACTATGCTACATATGCTAGCAGTCTGATGAGACGCTGAGTGTCTATTCTGCTATTAGCACTACTTGTTTGCCATTGTTTTCTGGTCACCAAGAGTTGCAAAATATTCAACTTGGGTAAAAAATGCTGCAGCTGCTTGACGCTGTCATTTTTTACCCAGCCGTCCTATCACTGTGTAGGAGGGGCGGGACAAATACCGCAAAGACCAAGCGTCACATTGCTGAACAATGACCATGGAGGAATAACTCATATTGAAACCATACAGACCAACTGGTTCGTCCTCTCCCCTGCATGCTTCAGCCTTCCCTTCATCCACAGAGAGTGCTCTACCTTGTGCCAACAGTTTCACTTCTACGGATATTTTGTATCATAGCTACCAACTAAATGGCCTCAGCTGAAAAAACCCTGCGCCCCTTCTGCACCCACCATCTGTGTTCTGTATTCAACAATGAACGGAGTATTCAATTTGTTTTAAAACTGTGTCGTCTTTGTCATTTAAAAACCAACACTACACCTAATAATAGCCTCGCAATAAAGCTTTATAAAGCGCTAAAATGAAGTTATTTGCAGTAGGGACAAAAAATAGCCATAATACCGAACACCGCCCTGTTGAGCCACCCTTAATTACCGCAGGGGAAATTCCTTCACATTGACAGTCTTAGACACCGGCCTGCAGAAAGCACATTAACCAGGCACAAGCAAAGTTTTGCTTTGGCCTTTTGGCAAGTTTTGTTATTTAGCTCAAGGTGATGTAACAACTGTGCGAGACCTGCAACCTGAATGTTTGGTGCATAATAACAATTGTATTATGAGAGCGAGGAGAGAAAAACATTTGTTATTGTCTACGCTCTGAGGCCAACACATTTGTTAGAATCCAACACTAACTGCAACGACTACTCAGCCCATCTTACCCACCCACTACCTAAAGCAAATGAACAGTGAGGTCTGTGTTTTACATCGTTGAGTAGACAGAAAACACTGCATTCTGCCTCAAGCTTGTGTCTGACAGCACATCTACACTGTGTAGAGGCTGAATGTCACTCTTGTGTGTATATACTGTGTACATACATTGCCTGTGTGAGGGCTCCAAGAGCGCATTGACGGTGGAGATGCTAGATTTGTTTGACGTGCAGACACACACACACAGACCCAAAGGTGACATTCAAATACATGTAGATCTGTGTGCATGTGTATGTATGTTTCCTGCATGTGCAGCAGCATGCCTCTTCAGATCAGACTTCAGGTTTCTCCTGACTGGATGAAAACAGTAAATACAGTAACCACCAGCCAAAGCAATCAATTATTGTATGTGGTTGTGGTTTTTATCTTGTGTGTTAAGCCCTTGTTGTTTTTTTATTGCTGCTGCAGCAAAACCAGTTGCCCCTCGGGGACAGGGACAACTGGTCTTGAAATCATGGAACCTGGAGCTTTGAGCCTGTTGCACATTCTCTCAGTAAAGGCGTTTGTTTTAGTTGTTTACAGGGACATCTTACATCACAGCCAAGTGGAGTAAACAACACACAAATGTCTGACTTGTGATGGAAAAAAACTGAGTAAAAGTTGCCATCCACAAGGAGCCAGCTTTGCTGTGTGTCCCTATTAATAGTTGTGTTTTGGATTTTGGGAAGGAGGAAGACACATGCCAGGTCAGAACACATGTTTCCACGCCTAGTAGGCCTACTCAACACCCAAAACTCTTAAGCATCTGGAAACACCACCCAAATTTCCAAATTTGGCTCATTATAGTCTCATACCATCACAAAGACATGTGATCTCTGACACCCAGACAGAAAAGCTGGGTTTTGTTAATAGTTAATCACGCGTTAAATTGGCTTTATATAACTGAGACTCCATTCAACAGTGTCACAGAGCAACAGCAGCACATTTTACAGTAGCATCTGTGCATTATATTTGGCATCAAATGCAGTGTAATGTGACTTTTTGGTTCCACAGCATTTCCATTAGCCAAAACTCTGGCTGAGCGGAAAATGAGAGCTGGAGAGAGACACGCAAAAGAAAAATCTGCAGCTGTTTTTTTTTTTTTTTTTTTATAGTGGAAAACAACAAAAGCACCCAAAATCAACCACAGAGCATAAAAGTTTACAACCACCAGAGAGGCGTTAAAGGAGGGTCAAAAGTGTAACAAGGAAATGGTCAACAGTCCTCTGGAAACCCAGTCTCCTAGAATTGATGTTTATATTTTACTAAATTGTTCTCATAATTATGTTGTGGTGACAAAGTAAACGCTGCCTGATTTACGTTCAGAGACTTTTCAAATGAAAACACTACATTTATAAACTGTGCTGGATTTGCAGGGAGGTGGTTGTGGTGGATGGTTGATATACAAAGTGCAGGATTGTGACACCAGAATCTCAGGTTAGTGTCCAGACTCCTAGTAAAAAATCATGCTGTAGTCATTATGACGGGATAGTGTATTTGGCAGATAACAAATTCAATCTGTTGTAAGTGAACATTTCCTCATTATGTTAATAGAATAAGTGATACCTCTGGCTCACGTATTTCCTGTTTCATACTAGCTGTATATAAACCTCATTTATAGGAGATGTTGCTGCTGCTTGACATTTGAGGGTTTGTAACAAATAAAAAATTCAGTGTTTCTCATACACTGATTTATTTGTGGGGACCCGCCACAATATCAACATTAACCGCCACATACTGATTTTCCATTCATCCATTTCTTGTGACCACTTAACCTCTTAAGAGTCACGAAAGGGCTGGAGCAAATCCCATCTCACACTGGGCGAGAGGCGTAGCACAACTACGGGCATGTACATCACGTGCTGTATGTGGGGCACCAGCACTGGAGGGGGCACCTAAACAGCCCAATATGATCACCATCAGTCATAATTATACACAGGTAGACCGCGGTTTGAGCTCACCCAGTAAGGCTGCAGCTGCAGCTCACTGAGTGGTGTGCTTAGGTTATTTTTACAGTAATCAAAATAGTCACTTTGCTCTGAGCGACATTTTTCAAAACTTAAGCTTCGTAAAACATACCTGTGCTCAACAATAGGACAGGAACGTCTATGTGGTCTTGCTGTCATAAGCTTCAGTGCCAAAGTTGCTGCCATATAAAGACATAATTAATGACCTTATACCCAAGAAATTCAGACATGTGTGCCTTTGTAGAGCCTCCTGCAACTGCTCAAACTGCCTCTGTAGTGGAACATATATGCAGAAAAAAGTTTTGTGACTTGTCTTCAGTTCATTCAGAACTGAAGAAGCCTCTTGGATGAGAGGCAAAACGTCTTCAAGAAGGGCAAGCATGACTGAGAATCTTCACCGACATGTACCACTTTTACTTACTTTAATATTCAAAATCCAAAAGGTAATACCCTATACACACTGAAAACTGTAGTGCTGCAGACGGCAAAGATGCAGACTGGAGCTGCTTCTGTGAGCGAGCAGTGTTGTGCGTCTAATGTAAGGCAGCAGATATTACTGATGTTGAAGTAAACATTACAGTCCCCTACACTGAAGTTGCAAAAACAGACCAGTGTTTCCAATAGTAACGTTCTGAGTTACTGGATGTAACTTCAGTTGTAGGAGTATGACAGCTGCAAGGACAGGAGGAGGTAGCGAGACCATGGTGAGACCCGGCAAGAGATGCAGATTACCATAGTTCTAAAATGCACCACAGTGATGACACAGACATTTCATACTAGACGTATATAATGCAGATCTGCAGGACCCCTGATATGAGCCAACCGCAGAGACTTCAGTCTGCAGCGTAAACTTCACTGATGAACCAGAGAATTATGCAATACACTGAGCTTCATGATCAAAGAACGTTTTTGTATCATATCAGAGCCGTGTAAACTCTGACTCACCCTGTGATTCAGATTTTGGTTGGAGGACTTGAAATATGAAAACATAACTTACATTTGCAAACATCAGGATGAATTTTGATTTCTGATTAGAGGTAACTTTTTCTTGCCTTACAGCCCTCTCTCTCCTCCCCCGCTCCGCTCCCTGCCATTTGTATTTCGCTTCTCCTCCACAGTCTCCATCAACTTGATATACAATTTTTATTTCCATTTCCCCACTCTGTCACCGGGCTTTCAGCGGATGATGGAGAGAACATAATAATAAGAAATGTAGGCATAAGTGAGAGAGATCAGAGTGATGGGAGCAGGCGGTGATTAGCGCAGTGGCCAGCTGACAGCTCGCCAGGCTACTCCAGGTACCACACTGTTCGCCCATATAAAATACTGCACTGCATTCATCCTGCTTCAGGACCACAGTGTTCACTGATCTGTTCTTAATGATACAGAACTGGCAATTGGGCAATGACCTATCTTGATTGGAGACACAAATATGAGCAGTATTAATAACCCTGAGCAAAGTCCTGTGGACTAGACGCAGTAACATACAGGTAAATATCTGTCGAGAGAGTAGTCAGACTCACTGGATGTAGACTGTGGCTATAAACCCACCACTGGTCGCCTACTCAGGGTGTCTGCTTGTTATTGTTTTCAAAATCACTCGCTTTGCTACAGGAAACAACAACAAACAACTTATGCTGATGATGACGAAGAGTTAACTTGTTCGATAAGGCATGCCTGCTTTCTTCTTGCTGTAAAGATCTACAACGAATAAAGCAACCTGTGAATGCACCTCGGAAAAGCTCTGTGCTTCTGTGATATTGTCATAATAATGTTCTGCAAGAGCCACGTACGACTAGCAAATCGCCTGTCGTTGCAACAGGAAGTGGTGTTTTCTTTTGTGGAGAGTTAACCAATTTAATGACAGTGCTTGCCTCCTGCTGTGCAAACAAGTCCCCCCCCCACCCCCCACCCCCACCCCAAAAACATGATTTTGCAGGAGCACCATCAATGCAAACCTGGGCTTAGAGCTGTCCAAGACAACTGTGATTGGTTTAAAGAAATACAAACAAGCCAGAGCATTTTTCACCTATAGCAAACATATTGTGTGCTTCCTGAACTTTCTCTAGCTTTGTCTGCTGTGAAGACAGAGCTGGCTACACAAGACGTGTAAAGTGAGAGTAAGGCTTTGAAAGAAAAAGCCCCTTTGCCAATATTGCAGTTTGTCATTTGTTTCACACTGAAGCTCATGATTCAGTGTCAGCACGTGTCATACTGTGATCTTGGGCGCGCACGGTGTCGGACCACCTGAAGGAAGGAATATAGTAATGGATGGTCAGAAATAAACTGTGGATGGAGGAGAAAACAAAGCTGATGAATGTCACTTTAAAGGAAGGATTGTATTAGTTTAAGTCTTGGTTAATTTAGTCTTAAGAGGAGAATTGATATCAGTGATTAGCTGGACCAGGAAGTGGATCGTTGGGCTGTTTTGGTTGGGTGCTTTGGGTTAAAACAGATATGTTACTGAAATAACAGCAACAGCGGTAGCAGAGAACAGCTTGTTTTAATTGTCTCTGAAGTGGAACAGCTGGCTGCGACTACTGGGCCTCCCAGCATAACAGAGAGAGAGAGAGAGAGAGAGAGGGAGAGAGAGACAGACAGAGACAGAGTGAGAGGGATTGGCGTCCATGGCCATTGAGGCTCAGGCCAAAACTTTCATTCTGCTATTCAGTACTTAAGAATTTGACTTCGAGATGACTTAGGCCTCGAAACCAAACTCAGTACAGATTCCACTGGATGTGTCATTCAATAAAAAATACAGCTGAAAACACTTAAGCTACACACAACAACTGTTTACCAGTTTCAAGTAACACCAGGCATCATACTTCACAGCCCACTGCGACTGAAAAACGGATCAAAACTGTGAATCGATTCAGACACGCAGCGACCTGCTCATTTTGGGAAAACAGCCAGTGGAGAGGCTGAACTCATTTCCTCTTGCGCCTGTTTGCTGGTTGCTTTCCACTGCACTGCAACAACTGCAGGCACCTCCTTGATTAGGGGCAATTGTTCAAAAATAATCCTTAATTATGCTATTGAGAAATAAGCCTTTGTGCAATCGCTGTGAGAGTTGCTCCCTTCTCAGCTTTAATAGTTTTAATAAACTCTCTAAATATTGGTTTCTTAAGGCTGCTGATTCCATATCCTTCTAAAGGTCAAACTCATCACATATTCTCCGTAACCACAGAGGCAAAGCTTTCTCGTTTTTCTCCGTGCCACACTTTGTTATCAGCGGCGCACAGGAGTTGCATAAGGTGCCACGAGTCATTCCGCACATTCAGTTGCACATGTGACATTCATTTAGTCACTCAAACGGCCCGTCTTTTGAAAGGATGTGCTGAGATCTGCTGCCCTTCCTGATGCACAGAGAGAGGTTGTTTTTATTGAACTGTCAGAAACGGTATCGACGGTACAGCTATATGTGTGTCCTCTGCAGTCTGCAGAGATTCATAAATGCTCGTGTCTCCCACTGTCGAGCAATATTTTGGATACAGGAGAGACAGTATGACACAAGCAGAGGTACTGTGCAAGTCTGAGACACTGAGTAAACTTTAATATGTGGTTATTTATCACAAGGATGATATATCGCTATTTTTTGGGAAAGTTTTTGCATATTTTTTCGCATATCTTGCAATCCTAGTTTGTGGCCTTTAGAGCCTTTGCCAATGGGACGCAGCATTTACGTCCTTTGCTTCCTGCTACATCTGAAATTAATCTAAATGTTTACAATGCCTTGGAACCCAAGCGATAAAACTCTGTCGGATATAAACCAGCAGAAAACAAATTATGTTCTCAAAACAAGGCACTTCTACCAAGTGTTTAACTTGATATATTGCACCAAGATGCTGGCGAGACCAAAGGCCTCTCCGTTCCCCAGTCATGAATATTCAAATGAGATGTTCAATTTGTGTTGGGGAGATTATTGGAAAGCTACAGAAGCATGCTGGATTCTCCCTAAAGCCTGGTTGAAACCATGTTATGCACTAGACTGAATGACTTGCTGAAATTAAAGTGGGATCTCCTCCCTGCTCCCTTAGAAAAAAAAATCCAAGTCAGCCTGTTGGCATTTTAAGCCTTTGGCAAAATCCAATATGTCTGCTGAGTAAGACATTCTGAATTCTGCACAGCATGACAGAGCTTTACACAACTGCTGAAGTCTGAACTTTCTAAAAAAAAAAATAAAGGGGACAAGAAAGTAAAGGGGAAGTCGAAGAGAGCTAAAACATCCCTTTCAAACTTGTGCTATGTTTCTCTAATGTAAGGCATCAAGTAACCTTTGAGAGGGCAGCAACATTACACAGACATGATATGACTCAGATAAGATCACACTGATTTCTTTATGTATTCTTGATGTGGGAGATCCATTCAGTAGCCGTGTAATCACACAATCTGAAAACACATGCTTATCTCTATTTTTAAGAGATTTCCTACTGTGCTGTTTGTTGGCCACATTTGGTTTATGTGCAGCACTGAGTGCAGCACAGCCAAGAGCCTCAATGCTGCAGTATATAAAATAGATTAAAACCATATCTATATGGTTGCTTATTGTAACATACACAAACTTTTACTATGCTATTTACTACTGGCAAAACACACATCCAATTGTTGGGTCACAACTGCTCATGGCTGTGCAAATCTAGTCAGATCTAAGCAAAGCCAGTGCACTGTGACTTATTTTAATTATTGTTTGTATAATTTACACTATTTTTGGTGCATTTAAACATCAGACTCAGCTTCTTTGGACACATATGTGTACTCAAACAAGGAACTGGACTCTGGTTTTTGTTGCTCTTAATAGTGCACACAGTTCCAGTAGATATGCAGCTAAAACAAGGACAATATAGCTGAAAAAAGATAAATAAACATAGAACTATAATGTACATACAAGAGGGTGAAAAAATAGATACAACTAGAAACAAAAGCATCAAGTGTTTCTGTAAATTGTAAGCAAATCATGCAAAGAAGTATTTACTGGCAAAGGTTAAATTGCCAAAAACAATTTTAGTCTTGAAAACCCTCCAAATTAAATGAGTCTGGCTGCAACTGGAACAAAACCAATCCCTGAATAATGGGTTGCTGATTCAATAATCTCATCGTTTCTCAAAATTCAGGAAAAAAAAATCCCACTCATTCCCAGGGCGTCAAATACAGAAGCCTGGTCAGTGGCCACTGGCGTCAGTTACTGATGCACAAGCATCTGTACGTGATGCACTGGGCTTTAAGCTCACTCCTGTCTGTGGTAGTAACGTCGTAGAAAGAGTGGGGCAAGGAGGAGAGGCGGTGGATGTGTCAAACACACACTGGACTTTCACCCAGGACACCAGAGTTTATGTCCGGTGTTTATTCTCTGTATAACTTATAAATCTTAAACCTTAAGAATTTCTAAAATAATTCATGTCATCACCATGATGATATGCAGTTGATGTTCCTCATCTTCCATAGTCCCACAGAACATCAGGGAAAGAGGTGAGTTAGTTGGCCACGTCATCAGGGATCAGGTGGTGTTGGTGGTGAAGATATTCTTTCATTCATTCATTTATCGTAACCACTTATCCTTTTAGGGGTTGTGTGGGGGCTGGAGCCTATCCCTGCTGACATTGAGTGAGAGGCGGGTACACTCTGGACAGGTTGTCAGACTATCACAGGGCTGACACATAGAGACAGACAACCATTCACACCTACAGCGATTTTAGAGTCAACCAGGAACCCTGACCCCTCTTGCTGTGAGGTGACAGTGCTAACCACTGCTCCACCGTGTGTTGAAGATATACTGTAAAATAAAGTATGCACAGCACAGCACAGCACTGAGTACCAGTGGATGAATCAGGACAAATCAGGAGAGGTCATGTTTTGCAGACTCAAAGATGAGACAGTGACAGGGGAACAAGAGGTGAGTTCAATTCATTCAAGCCCATAATGGTTCCAATATTTTTAAATGACTCATTTAAACAATGAAAAAATTCATTGCACGCTCACTACGCTTCTTGACCCTCGCTACATCCACTGCATTAATGACCTGTGAGGCCACACAGTGACGCACAACAACATGCATCTTCATGTACCTGACTCCACACACACACACACACACACACACACACATTAACACACTGGTCAGAAGGTGACAGATCTGCAGTCACATGAACGATGACAAATCTATTTCAGACTGTGTAGCTGCGACCAGGTCAGGGCATATACAACCATGAAAAATGTGGGTTTTCTCATCTGGAAATTTCACACATTAAAATCGTGACATTCACACACATAAAAGCATTCCCCCGCGTATGCACACTGCAACACACACTGAGATGTGAGCGGTAATAACCTGTGCTTGTGACTCACCAGCACCCAGACATGCTGCGCTTTGGTATGAGAGACCATTAAAAAGGCAACAACAGTCGTTCCCTGCACTCTGGATGATTTATTGCATATTATGTGTGGCTGGTCTGTATGTGTGTGTGTGTGTGTGTGTGTGTGTCCATTTGCATCAAAGTCTGTACATGCCAGTCACTTAGAGGTCTCTTCTCCCCCCCTCACATGCCTGCAGACATCACTTCGCACAGAGCGCAGCTGAAGGGTCACACACATCCATCTCGCTTGCAACCCTTCAGTGACTCACTGCACTCTGGCCAGAGAAAAGGGGCTTGAGCATTTTATTATCGGTTGTACAGTACGCCTACACCCTGACTGAGGAGCAGGATTGAGGGCAAGACAGCCAGAGAGACGCAAGAAGAAGAAAAGACAGGATGAACAGAGATATGGTGGTGAATAGAGCTCACATGTTAAGTTACAGCGGGAATAAGAAAAGTGAATGTTAACCTTAGGATACCAGAAGATCCCAGGAGATGAGGTCACTTTCACTGTATTCAGAGACAAAGCAATGCTATAAGCATACAGTTTTAAACCGCTCTCTGTAAGCTGCACCAGCTGCAGTTCAGCTGAGGTAAACCTCGTCCCTGAGAGCTGCAGAAGAAGAAGAAAAGAAAGAGTAGGCTTGGTGGCTTCTCGCAGAGAAGATGCGTGCTGAGGCTTTGCAGCCAGGCTCTGAGGCGAATGGAAAAGCTCATTTGCTGAAATGAAGCGATGCCCTGGAGTCAGACTATTATACTGAACAATGCTACTGTGCGTGTAGCAGGCGAGCGCTAACCTGGCACGATGCTACAGTTATGTTCCATACTGTAATGCATGCAGAGTGATGACATCATACGCCAACGTAAGCAGAGACATACATTAGAAGGGGAGCACGGAAGAAAGCAAGACACTAAAGTGAGATCTTTCATATCTCTTTATATGATGATATGCATGAAAGCATAATTTGGAGGTATTTTGCGATAATGCAGATGATTTCAGTGACGAAAACCAAAATCAGAGGTCTAATCATTTCAGCTAAACGTTTGAGGAGACATTTGTTATCTTTGAAGATTGCAAAGTATTTTCAGATCCAAAATGAAACCAGCTCTTGGAAACCAACCCTACTGCCATTAAAACATTAACTAGGTTATCTCCAGTGACGAGTGACAGTCAGAGTAATCTTACAGCTTATATGTAATGAGAATTTAAATAAAGTTTGCTACTGTTAAACAGTGCAGTGGTTGAAATGTTAAATGTATTTAATTTTCATTTTATTTTCATAGTTTTAAATAAATATTAAATCTAAACACATACATACAGCAAGTTAAAGTTTGAGACGATTTAAAAGTGTATTTTACTATTATTTTCCTTTTTTTGTTTGATTTTTTGTTTTGCTTTAGTTGCAAAAAAAGAGACTATTTTTCACTTCATCGAAGGTGTTTGATCTTAATAATTTAGGAAAAATGTGTCAAATAGCAGCGTTTATCTGCAAAAAATGTATTGAAATTTTTCTGCAAATTCAATGTTTTTGCGCTTCATTTGAATCAGGATATTTTTAGGACTTTTACTTAATTATTTATTTATTTTAACATTTAGTTTAGCATTGTTTTGTTCACGTGATGCCTCGTGTGCTTGTCTGTTATTCAGCAGGGCATCTCAGAATCGAACAGAGTTCAGATTTAATTCAATTATTTACTCATTTATTTGCAAAGTTAGGCAACCACAAACTTCTGTTTTTTCTTGTGCCGATCAGAGGCGGAAGTGCCCCCATGTGACCATTTCTAAGGCCAAGGTTATTTCTGTCTCCACAGATTATCTGTTGTTGAAATTTCATGTAATTTTCATACAAGTGGTTGCCAATTCCACATAGCTATGGCTTGTTTAATGTCGACCTCCATCACTCTAGAGCGCACTGTGCAATTTTAATCAAATGTTAAAAACATGCACATCATGCCCTATTGTGTTTCTCTCGTTATATGTTGAGCTACAGCAACATGATACATTTGAATGCCAATAACTCAGTGATCATGAGTAAGGAGACGTTGAGGCACAAAACAGCTGTGCAAATGTCGCTTTCACTTTGGGTATTTAAACAGAGCCCCTGATTTAAGGTAAATTTCCCAACACTATTTCTGCTCAACTGTTCTTACAAAACCTGATTTTGAAATGCAGTAGAGAGATTTAAATGAGCTGCCTCCACATTAAGACTCCTGAGACCTTCTCCTGGCTGCGCTTGAAACACACACACACACACACACACACACACACACACACACACACACACACACACACACACACACACACATTTGGCCCTTCTCTCTTACATCAAAGAAAACCCCAAAAAGAAAACGTCCTTTTATTTATTTTAATTAGATTCTTTCCCAATCAGCACTGAAATATCTCTGACAAAGTGCAGCTGCTTTGAACAGAAGGTCCGTTCTGCAGCACAGTGAATGGTGCATGTCCAAGAGTAATCATCTTTCAAAGGTGCACTGATTTAGGACAAGTCAAGTAGGTTTTTTCAAACCTAATAAAAGTCAAGGTCAGTCTTACAGAGATGCTCCATGTTTCCTCAAGCAACAAGTAATATGCATTATTTTGTTGGATTCATCCTCTGCTCTCCACTCCTTAATACAGGCAAAATGCTACGCCTGGAAAAAAATGCATCACCTGCTTGTCTTTGACACTTTTAACATTACCTACTTTGTCTATTTTAGTTTTGCTTTGCTGCAGATCCACATCAAGATGTGTTTTGCAACAGGTGAGTGTGCTGCAGTGCTACACCCCTGTACTCCTTTATAGCACTGATGACCCAGAAATGCTGCTTGTTTCTGGACGCTCACTGCCTCGCTCTACCTTCACCTCTTCTCAGGTAATAGTATGTCTTCTTTTGTGATCTTGTAACCATTTCCATGAACAAGGAGAGACTTACTGAGATACAGCTGGACTTTTATGACTCATTAAAAGGACAATTTTATGAAAAAGCTGGAGACACAGGCTCTTCAGTTGGATAATGCTTCAGTGAATTAACACACAGAAGAGTCCTGAATCCAGGGCAGCACTCCATATTCACTTCATATCGCTATCCACTGGTTGACCTGCTGCAGTGAGGCCTATGTCTGTCAAATGACATGCACCATAGGATGCTGCTCTGCTGCAGCGTGTTTCCAGCCGCACTATCTGATATAATCTGCTGTGGGCGCTATAGATAATAAGTCATCAGCAACTTAGGTCAGCAATGGAAAAAATATTAATTTAATTAAACCAACTCGAAACAAGCTCCCTCTCAGCCGCTTTTTTATTAACTGTGAATTACACTCGAGATGTTGCCCTCACATCCAGGCCACCATGGGATTTCATAGATAGTTACGGCTTTGACACAAAGACACACTCAGTGATGCAGTGTGTAATTTCCCATCTATCAGAACACGTGGTAACTCCCTCAATCATTCATCCATTACTCCCATTTTAATAAACACTCAATAGTTTACTCAGCAGTGAGCAGTAAATTGAGTTTCCAGACACCTATTAATCATCACCATTTTGCTTCTCTGATGACAGTCGCTGATAAAGTCAGTGGTAATTTGCGAAATGGGGCCCATTGCATTGTGGGATTGTTAGCAGAAAATAGTGTAAATGTCACTACACTACTACTTTTTAGCTCTTTTGTGGAAATGAGAGAGAGAAACTACATATAGGATGTCACAAGAACTGATACTTCAGCACCAAGTTGATGCCAAAATCATGAAAAGTGATGGGATTCATTCTTCTCCAGTGCCAAATGTACCGAGGTTGCATTCTTCCATACCTGACAGGACAGCATTTCACTGGCAAGAGTTGCTCAGCACTTCCTGTCATTTTTTACCCAGTCATCAGCGGAGGAGGGGCAGGATAAACAGCATACCACAAAGACCAACCATCACGTCTTACATGTACCAGTGAATATGCCGTAGGCTATGTATTAATATATTCATCAACCACAAAATGCCATGAACCCACATAGACTTGTGTTCAAGGCAAACCATCAGGGATTCCAGGGAACCCTCCTGAGGAAACTCATTTCGGCTGCTTGTATCCATGATCTCATTCTTTCGGTCACTACCCAGAGCCCATGACTATAGGTGAGGGTTGGGACGTAGATGGACCAATAAACTGAAAGCTTCTCTGTCCGGCTCAGCTCCCTCTTCACCATGACAGTCCAGCACAGCACCTGCATCACTGCAGACGCTGCATGAAACTGCCAATCCATCTCACCCTCCATTCTACCCTCACTTGTGAACAAGACCTTGAGATACTATAACTCCCCCGCTTGAGACAGTAACGCTCAATGCTCTACCTTGAGGGGGCGATCCACCGGTTTACGACAGAGAACTGGAAAATGTTTTTAGTAAAAGAATGTATGTTTAAGAGGATACATTCACCCAACCAGAATTAGGACAGTCAACAAAATGCAGGACTGGTAATAGAGAGCACTGTATAATTAATCTGAGTGATTTCAGACAGGGAGAGATCTCTGCTGCTGTTGAATCATTTGTTATTGTTCCCATTAAAAACAAACACCCCAGTGCAGTGTAGAATCCTGAATGAATGCTACTTTATGAATGAACAGAGCCATTCTTAAACCAGTCAACACAAACTGCACCCTCACCTAAATCCCTTTCACCATTGCTCATTAATCGCACTAATGATTTAATCCTCAAAAGTGTCCAGAACGACCAGACTTCAGCCTCTGCAAGCTGCTTGACTGTGAATTTGGATTTACAGCACCAGTGCTGATAGTGTTATACAGATGCCCAGCAGCCTCGGTTCAGGGTTACCGAGGTTTATCCATGTGGGCTGAGTGTTAGAAAACAGTCAAAGCGGTTTGATAAACAAACAAAGAGTCTCTGTCGGTGCTGGCGCTTCGCATTAAAATCAGATTTGGAATGACTTGAGAAAATCTTGCTTTGAGTAACTAAAGTGAACGCTTTTGAGACATGCACATGGTGAAGTGCAGGTTTGTTGACATCTGTGAGAAGTGGCGATGATGCCTCTCCTCCAAGAAATCAAACTGCGTTGAAAAGCTCACTGGTTGCAGGAAGATCAACATTTTCCTGTCTTGATTCTAGCTTTTAAATTCTTCTTTCCATTACTTTCACTCACATTTATACTCCTCTCTCTCCCACACAAACACTTGCACTTTTCCACGTTACTTTATCTTCTCTGTCTTCAGGCCACACACACACACTCTGTATTGTGATACACACTCTGTCCCGCTGAAATAACATCTATTTGTCCTGCTAAGCTCCATCTCTATTTCCCTCCCTCTGTTTCTCTGCTCCTTCTTTCCATTTGTTGAACTATGCTCCAATTAGTTTGGCCCCACAAGGCAGCAGTGTACCAGTGAGGACACTTTATAAGGACATCTCCACATGTACGCTCCACACACTTACACACACATATAGTTACACACACAGGGCTTTATATACTGTCCGCCTTACTGTTAAACACAATGAGCACATACTGTATAATTATCACCACTCATATGAATATTTCTGCTTCCCATCCATCACATTGATATGTAATTAATGTATCAACTTAATATATATATTATTTTATTTAAAAAAAAACTCCAACAAATATTACGACTTCAATAAAAAATTATACTACTTATGCTACACAATACTACATTATAAAAATTCCCAGAAGGAGCCCGTGACCATGTGCTCTATTTTCAGATTGACATAAATAGGACATAAGCCTGATATAGTGGGTTACAGGTTACATAACTACGTTTTCATCTGCCTGGAAAACATGTGCTGTTGTGATATAAATGTGACTCATATGTCAAATCCTCTGTCCTACTGACAGGAAAGGAGTCATTGTTTTAGGTTAGCCACCTCAGCATAGTCTGAGACAGGCCCACACTGTTACAACCGCAACAACACACTGAGGTAGTTTTCTAAAAAATGACCGTAAAACTTCAATTAAAAGCCCAGTCTCTTTTACTAGCCCGGTGTGGCTACGCATTTTGACAAATACACGCCTATCTCAAGTAGACGCCTGGTCGCCAAGCAGTTCAAAGCAAGTTCTTTGGATGTCTAAAATATGTTGTTGGGTACCCACTTGAGCCAACGTTGGTTAGGTGCATATCTGTTTTTTTGTGACTAGCGGTGCTAAAATGCTACTTTAAAATGGAAAAGCCTTCTAACCACTCAAAGTGATTTTTACACTACGATTTTACCCTACAAGTCACATTCACCCATTCACACACACGTTCCCACACTGGTGGCCAATGCTACCATGCAAGATGCCACCTGCTACACAGCTTTAACACGCTCACACACCAACATCCTGGCACTTCAATAAGAACAGCTGGACCACCTTAAGGGCCACACTCTAATCAGCAAGCAAGACACATAACCTATTACTGACTGTTTTTGCACTATTTAACATGGCCTATACAGAAACTTCTGCTGCTGTTTTTCCACATACACAGTATATAGCACACTACTATACATATTCAGATTTTAGTTTTTGTAGATTTTATATTTTATTTTATTGTTTTTTACTTCTAGTATTAGTAAATGTCCTTATCTGTTGTGCACTTTAGTGTTAGAAAATGTCTTGTCTTTAACTGTTGTGCTTGTGCATTTTTATTCTGTCACCGTGGGATAGAGAGAAACATCTTCTCGATTCCTCTGTATGTCTGGTACATGTGGAGAAATTGACAATAAAGCTGATTTTTGACTTTGACTATTTGGGTCTTGATGAGTTGCAGCATTTACAGGGTTCCTGCAGACTTTTTAAAGTCAAATTTAAGACCTTTTAAGACCTTTTTAAGACCTCAACAAAGAAAAATTAATACCATTTAACATCAACAAACGGCATTAGTACATGGCAGTAAACATCAAGTTCACATCTCACCGGTGCTCCAGTGCCTGATGCTTTCACTCCCATCGTCCCACGTTTTTCAGTATATCTTCTAAGTCGCCTCGATGTTGTTACTTGTGACCTTGGCTGAGATATGACAGATCAGGAGGGCTTCCCTCCCAAACAAATCACCCCATCTTATCAGTCTTATTAGTCTCTGGCCAAGGCTGCTGTACAAGATGCCACCTGCTCCACATACACGCTGATTGAACAGCCATCGGGAACAATGTGGGGTTCAGTATCTTGCTCAAGGATACTTTGACGTGCAGAGTAGAGGAGTCGGAGATCAAACCGCAGATCTTCCGATTAGTAAACAACCCACTCTACCTCCTGAGCCACAGCCACACTGAACTGATTCTTAAAAATACGGAACATAGTGCATCTTGTGTGTTTAATATGAAACAATTCTTTTCATTTCCAATCATGGGATGACTTCTGATTTTATGGGACAGTTGGCGAGCCTAAAAATAAAGGCGGGAAGAAGGGGGACACAGCTAGCCTAGCCAAGAAATACCACATAACTCCCCCTACAACCTCAAATTGTTCATATTTCTGTTTGTGTATGGGTTAAAAAAGATTGACATGAATAGTACTGGTAAACTTGAACATTGGACATACCCAGGCAAGCTGTTCCACTGCTCCTCTCTTTTTGCTAGGCTAAGCTACTTGCCTCTTGGCTCCAGCTTGATACTTAACCTTCCCGTGAATTGTATATTTTCTTTTATAATGCTGTCTTAGCTGCTGTATGCTCAGCAGTAAGGCTGTCAGTAAGCTAATAGAGGGGTAAAACCCAGATTTTTTTTTATCTTTTTCAAATGAAAATGGGAATGAGCTGAGATTAGCAGAGCATCCATTTTCTGCCTGGATTAAAACTGAAGCAGAAAACCCATCCGACCCGAGGTGTAACAACACATCAGGTGGTGTGAAAGAGCCTATTTAGCATCTCAGATGCTGTGTGACAGATAGCAGCATCTATCCTTGTGCTGTATTTCAATAGCTGCTTCTCTCAGGTCCAATCAGGTGGGCTGAAAGGCTGCAGAGGCTGCACATTAGCAAATCCACATGTTTGCTGAGTGGTACACACAATGCATTTATTTTGCTCTCAGTCACACATTCACTGACACCTTCCATTTTGCTTCCTCATCTTCCTGAATAGTAGCAATTACTGAGCAGTGGAAGCAGGGGAGAGAGATGAGAACACTCAGGGAGAGGAGGATAAAAAGACAAATCGCAGCATGAGGACTGAATTATTTGCATGGTCATTTGCATGTCGGCCATGCCTCCATGTACGTCTTTGTTATTGGTACAAATGATTTCCCTACAGGTTTGGCACCACTGGTAAAAATCAGTTGCCTCCCAGTGTACAGCAGCTGTCATAACTGAGACGTTGATGCCACCAGCACACTCAGCTAGCATTTCTCATTTCTGTATGTCTTGCAGCGATGACCTGGTCCATCAATATATGTACAAGCAGACTTGATTCTGATGGGAGACATTTCTGTAAGCATCATAACACAAGTGGGAGTCTGAACTAGCCTCACCACCTGTGTCCATACATGGAATTATTTGTGATTGTTGGAGATGACATCATATTGCTGAGGGGTGACACCCCATTCATGGCAGACAGTGACATCATCACTGCAGGAAACTGGAGGCGTCGCTGCTTCTCCCTGGCACTCGAATGAAATGCCAAACCCCACTAACCCTGTCTAGCAGCACAGTCATTTTGAAGTCAAAACTTTAACAGTGTGGCAGCAACAACAACGAGCATGGCATCAATCTCAGCTGAAGTCAAGCACAAAACACAAAGTACTCAAAGAATCTCCACCTACACAATCCTCAATATCTTTCTTTTAGTAATAAAAAATGTATGTAGATTTTCAATCTGCATTGTCTCCTTCTGTGCAGGGTTTGCATGTTCTCCCCGTGTCAGCGTGGGTTTTCTGCGGGTACTCCGGCTTCCTCCCACAGTCCAAAGACATGCAGGTTAATTGGTGACTCTAAATTGGCCGTAGCTGTGAATGTGAATGTGAATGGTTGTCTGTCTCTATGTGTCAGCCCTGTGATAGTCTGGCGACCTGTCCAGGGTGTACCCCGCCTCTCGGCCAATGTCAGCTGGGATAGGCATGCTTAATGCGCATGACGTCTTTTCAGTATAAGTAAATGGTCCAAACCAGTGGGCTCAGGGAAATGTTCACCAACGTACATGTGCAGTGAGCAACACAACATGGAAGACAACCAGGCAAAGAAAAACTTTTTGGGTGTATGCACTGGGTGAGCAACTTTTATGGCAACGAACAGGCACCATCTTGAAAAATGACATGCAGTTCTCTTAACAAATCAGTATGAGCCAAAAGTAAATTAGTTCATAAATAGCAATGGCAGAATCTGCATAAAAAAACTTATGAGTTCTTCCTTGGCGGATATGTTCTCAACAGATTTCATTTAAATGTGTTCACCAGATTTTGAGATATCCTGCTAACCAACAAACAGACTGAAACCACACAATAACCTCCCTAGGAAGGCAGCGACAGTCCGGGAAAGGCAAAAATAAATGTGTGTAATGAGTTTTTCACACCACAGAAAAATGTGTTATTCACCGCCCGGCCAAATTTATGTGATAAAAAAAATAAAAATCACCAAGTAAATTAAATTAGGTTTCAAAATAGTGAAAAAAAATAAGCAGTCAGGGTGTGTCCACTGAAGGAGCTGAAATGAAGAACAAGTTGCTGCGGAGCAACAGACTCTCTCATTAGTAGCTGAGCCAGTAGCACAAAGCCAGTCCCTGAATGCTGAACAATGAGCTGCTGCACAGCGACAGACAGCTTACCCAGTAACATACACAGTCTATTAGGGGTGGGGGTGGGGGATCGACACAGCATAGTATCGCGATATTTTTGTGAGGCAATATCGTATCGTCACATAATGCCAAGTATGGATTTTTCTATTATATAAATGATGATGATAATGTTACTGATACAAATCAAACTTTAGGCAGCCTACTAGAATGATATATTTAATTGCTTTTTCAGTCAACTAGATACAGTTTGCAAAAAAAAAGTGAGATGAACACACTGAGAACTTTATCTTATTAGATAAAACAGATGTTGACAAAAAAAGATGGGGACAAAAAAATTACAATTAAAAAAAGGTAATAAATTGCAATATTTTATTGTAATACTCAGCATATAGCAACATATTTTAAATCACAATAATATTGTATTGTGACTTAAGTATTGTATGGTGATTCCCACCACTACAGTCTATGGTAGCACAGCACACACACCCTCTCAGCCTACAGCAAGGTTTATGCTTCTGCATACCTACGACGCAGAGGGCTTTGCGGAGAAGTTGCATCCCTCTGCGACCGACGCAGAGATGCGACGTGCACCTCCAAAAAACTGTAACCAAGCGTCGAGGCAATGCAGACCCAACGCAGACCGCAAGAGCTATGATTGGTCCTTCAAACTACATCATTTCCGGCATTTTGCAAGGTTTCACTTCCTGCTGCAGTACCACAACACTGCCTCAAGCCAGTCAATGGGCGTACAGACCATCGGCACAGTTGCCTCTCTCTTAATCGTTGTCGTAACATTTGTAATAAGAGCATTTGTTGTTCAATGTCGATCATTTTGAGCTCCAGCAACAGTCTTCCTCTCTCCGTCGCCATCTTCATTGTGACTAGAGCAAAGCCGGAAGATAGACAAACAATGAACGAGCAACGACCATAGACATCACAGAGTCTAGGCAGGTATATAAAAGAACACCGCGCCCCCAAGTGCTTTGGCGGGGAATTGCATAGCGACATAGACCAACAGGACGCAGAACTATGATAGGCACACAGCAACTGCAGAGCAACTGCGTGCACGTTGCGTCGGGTGTATGCAGAAGCATAAAGAAACGTCCAGAATGAGAGAGTCGCTGCACAGTGATAGACTCTCGTTCAGCAGCTAACAGCAGCTCCGCACAATGCGCACACCCAGTGAGCAGCAGAGTGTGAACGAAACAACCCTGATGCTACAGTACAAGCCCTGACATTAACTGTAACATAGGAGGGGAGTTGTTATGTTGAAGATGGCTCCAGTGCGTCATTGAGCCATGATTTCACGATTGCCCATAAATCCTTGTCACAAAAATGATTGAAAACAGTTTAACTGTCTAAATCTACAGTGCAGTACTAAACAGTCCCTCAGTCTTTTCACGTTTTCAACAAGTATTTCCCAACATGTCTAATATGTTTAGAAAGAAATCACTGATCTGATTTTGCAGCCTTTAAATTAAACTGTCCTTCTTGGCTCTGCTCTGAGCAGCTGACTGCTTTGAGTCTCACTGTGGGAATTACCCTTTCAGGCGACAGATCTGAAACGCACCAGTGCATAAAATTTGCAAAAATGTCAAAAAGCAATCATAAACACACAGCGGTGCAGACTGAATGAGACCGAATAACCTAAATGAGTAAATGATAGGCAAACTAAAACGATCCAAATAACATTTACAGGGTTTCTGTTTGCATTGTTGAAACATTAAAAGCTTCAAACATGTTCCTCACAGGTGCACAGTAATGATGCAAATGTAATCCTGAATCACCAGTTAGTCTGCCTGAGCAGTTCTAGTCTGGGGATAACAGTGTTCAAAAGTGTTGGAAAAAACAGTGTCTGCTTAATGCACTTCCTGTTTTAGAGCCGCGTGAGTCTGCAACAGAGACTGAAGCTTTCAGCTGAGCACCAGTGGCTCCGGCTGTCAGTCAGAGCAGCACACAAAGGAACGGAGAGTGTTATCACTCAACACCTCATCACACACAAATGGAAACACATTTATAGAAAAAACATAATCCTCCATTTGGCATTCCTTGGCATGCTGTAAGACAGAGGAGAAAAGCAGGGTGTATATGTTTGACTGTATTAAACACATTAAAGGGATAGTGCTGATCTTCTGAAGTGGAGCTGCAAGAGGTATTTATTTGTAGCCAGTTTAATAAATACCGTAGATTTCTGCCACCGTGCCTCCAGTTAGAAGAAAACAATCACATTTTATTTGCTCAAAATTGGATACAAATTGAACAAAGCACCAGCTACAATTTCACTCAGTTTTGCACTCAGACTGCCAAGTGATTGATAGTTTCTGACGTTCAGTTAGGTGGGAGCTGCTGTCGTCTTTGTGTCATTAGTAGAAAATTGTAGATTTTTTTTTTTTTTCATTTAATTTGATGTGCCTTTGTTATATTTGCAATCACTGCAACCTCTTTTTGATTTTGATTAATCTAATTGGCTGTGATACAAAAGTCAGACACACAGATTTAGGCAATTTGAAAGTGCTGCATGAAACTCTGGAGAAATATAATTGATTGCTGCGTCTCATTTCCTGGTTGCCAAATACACACACTTTGGGTTGGTGGTTCAGTTAGAGACTCAACACAGCATCTTCAATGTGAACAAATTATTTAAATTTAGGTCATCTTACTTACTGACAGCGCTGGCAACGAGCATGTGATGGTAACAGTATGTAATAATTGTGCAATATCCTCCTCTCAGGTATATCAGCAGACTCACTGTGGCGTCCTCATCAGTGTCTCAGAAACAGATCAGCATGTTGACAGCAGAAGCAAAACGAATGACCAACATGTTCATGGCTGTTGCTGACAGCGCTGTTAGCGCCCTCAGAAGGACGCACACACAGTGAGCCACATGCAGTAATGATGAAGATATGTCAGGCTTTTGAGCCCGAGGCTTCCATTAACGTCCATGTCAATAATTAAGAGATGACTGCTTTGGGAAAATAGCTTGGCTGTGCAGCTGAGAGGTGAGAGAGGGAAAAGGGACTGAGAGGAGAGACAGGAGACAGATGGAGAGGGCCTGAGAGAGAGAAAATACTGTGTGAAAAGATACACGTTACATCCAAGAAACAAATGAGAGACGGTGTAGTAGCAGGGGCGTAAATTTTACCTGGAAAGGGGAAGGGGCATGCACCTCTTACATTTCAAAATCCAATATTTGTCCCCCTCACTTTTACTGTTTCAGGATGATTGTTTTCACTTGAGTCTCTCTGAACGGTGTCCAGATCTTAGAAGAACTGGCAAAAAAGATTCAGGTGACGCAAAAACACACACAAGACATTTTCTGTGAGTGTTGCTAAAACGCATACGAAATATTGCAGAATGGTTGATGAATACAAGTATGTGTTTGTGTGGGTGTGCATGTGTGGAGACGTGTGTCGGTCAGTGTCTTAAGTGTCAGTTATATGACATGTCAACAGTTTTCATTAACTAAAACTCACACAAAATAGTTACTATGTTCTATGACTAAGTTAAAACTAAACTGCTTAGAGTCAACTAAAGCTTGTTACCTGAATATGATGAAAACTACAAGCTGACACATTCATCTCTGAATGTCGATACTTACCATACAGTGTTGTTAAGAATAGTTAAAGGGAAAGGAACTATTTTCTTACTACCAAACTACACCTGAAACCGTATCCTTGTGCAGAAGGAAGCATGCATCTACTCATAGATGAGAGCCTCCTGCTCGTGACAGTACAAACACTACTGGCTTCCTTCTCAACTGAGCTGTAACATTAGCGAGCACAGTGGCGCGAGGTGAGCTACCAGTACATGCACGCTTCCTTCTGCGTAGTAACACAGTTGTCTGGTGTGGTGCGGTAGCAAGAAAATAGTTCTGACATTAAACTGGCCTGTGGATTATCTTGAGCAACTGTCGGAGATCGGAGCACCCTTAGTACTTGTCAACCTGGTGGTATCTAGCTAAGCAGGTGCATAGTGTTGCTTCTACGTGTTGAGGGTTATTTACAGTAACAGGGACACTGATGCTGGAAATTCATTTATAAAGGCACAGAATTCATGGTAAAAAGAAACTGCCTTATCTTTCTCAGGAGATATGAGAGAGCATTCAGCAGCAGCTAAGTTTGCGGGTGTAACTGGGAAATGGAGGAGGCTCCTGAGGGGAGGGAGCTGGGTAAGAGAGGGGTTGACTCAGGCGTGTGGGCCCGCTTCAGCAGTCTGTACAGCTGCTGTGTTTTGGTCCCCTGGCAGGTCACATGGTGCAGATGACGAGATGTGTGATGGTGGTGCTGGTGGTGGTGGTGCTGGGGAGTTAGAGGGCGGGGGTCTATTTTTGAGCACTGCCATTCTGAAGCACAACCCCCCCCCCCCCACCACCACCACCACCACCATCACCACCACCACCTCCTCACCATCTCTCCTCTCTTCGCCTCCTCCATCCCTCCCTCTTTTCTCCCCTAGCATCCCATTTCCCTGTGTAATTAGGCTTCTAATTAAGGCTGTAGATGCTTAGAGGATGAATGCCCACTGTCGGCTCTGCCTCTCTCTCCCTCGCTCCCGTGGAGCCTGCGAGCTGCACCGTAAGTTTGCAACACAAAGACCCAGAGCTGTCTTCTTTGACAAATTCTGCTTTTGTGTATTTAATATTGAGCTGTGGTTTGGTACATTCAGCCCGCTCATGAAACGATATTGTCGCAAAATGCAAATATGTGCTGCGTGTATCAAAAAGGAGAGAAATACAGTATAATTCCCCTCCACCAAAGGATTACATGGAAGAGAACTAGAAACAGGCAGCAGTGGTATTAAAATAGCTCAAAGAGAAACGTACAGAGGTCGCCATGGAGGATGGATGCTTTGGTATGCCTTACAGTTCAGCAGCCTCCAGTTTAAGTCCTAAATCAGGGGACCCCATTGTGTGCAGTGTTTACAGAGGGAATTTAATTTTATAGATAATGAAATCACACTGTTTTATCTGCCTTAACCTTAAGCCTGTCTTTTAAGGTATGCTTTACCACAGTTGTCCTTTCACGTAACAGGTGACAATGGCCTGTCCATTTGTTGATAGTGTCACATCACAACCCGACTCAAATTTATGTCCGTTGATTCAGATTTGGCGTTCAGCGAGGCGTTCAGGGTGACAGCCATGTTCGAGTACATAGTAAACAAGCCAAGTTAGCCCCCCAAGCTAATTTGTGCTAACTACACTACAGACAGAAATGTGCAACATTTTTGCCTGAGACTGAGTATGAAGTTGCTGTGAGATGTAAATTCACCACTTCTGAGGAGAAGACAGAGGATAACATTATCTCATCGCCTGACTGGGTGAAGTCTCTCTTCCTCATCTCAGCCTGGGTCTGGGTCGGCAGCTGCTATCTGTAGCTGCCTCACTTTGCAGCTACATTTAGGGGTCGAAACGTCCTCAGAAGTACAGTGCATACTGTCTGACAAAAAAAAGACTGCTTGACATTAAGAATCTCAGTTGACCAAGGGGTCTCCAACTGGTATAAAAAAATCTTTCTGGGGCAACCTTACATGTCCCACTGTGCTGTCAAAGTGGACAAATGTCAAATATCTTCACATCATTTACGTCCTCAACATATAAACTACATTATATGCTTATGTCAGGAATTTCATGCGATTGTACTTACAGTAGTAGTTAGTTGTGTTATTTAATGTGTCATGCACATACAAGTGCCCAGACTACATGGACTTATAAAACACCAAGAGTATTGTTGCAGTGGTGTTGTTTGTCAGAAAAGAAAATCAATTTCCTAATTTTATCATTATAAACAAATCTCTTCTTCCAAGCTTTACAAATACAATCTGCCACAAAAGACACCCCCTTTCCAAACACATTACAGACGTGACAGTATACCAGGGTATTTAGAAATCCCTACAATGTGATCTTTAGTACGGTCAAAAATACACACACCCATCTTTCTATTTCACTCATGCAGTGAGGCTGTATTGAGGATGTAGTACACGTAGTGTCAGATTCTACAGGCAGCTGAGCTGGCAAACATGACAACTGTGAGTGGTGTGGATAATGTTACAGGACTGTAACAATGACTTAGCAAGGCTATCAAGCCGGTGTTAGAAATTGAATTTAGAAGGTGTACGGTTGAATTTCACTGTTTAACAAGGAAAAAGTGTGAGAATGTACCTTTCTTGACATTTTATGAGTTTTGTGGCTTTTTTATTAGACTGAAAAAGCTAAGAAAGCTCAGAAAATTCAGGAAAATTATGAAGGTATGAAAAAAGAGATGCCGCCCAAGCCTCATCTCAAGTATTTTGTGTCTTCCAACCAGGAGAAGTCATCAGAGATGAAGGACATTATCATAAATGAGCATAGAATGGATCTCGCTAACAAACATGAACAGGCCATCTTTTCTCATATACAAGAAACAGGTTGCGCTGAATGTCACAAATATTACACTGTTACTTGTTGTGAAAAAAAAAGGATGAATCATACTGTACAAAATACAGATTTTACTGCAGTAATCTGTGGATGTTTGTGCAAAATGTCCCGATCATCAGGCGCTTAGACTGAAAACAGGTGGGGGCATGTTGTTTCATGTACTGCGGAGACATACAAAGGCTCCAGATTGAGTAACAGATGCATGAAGTTGAAGGCTTATCAAAACCCAATGCACTGCAGAGCGTCTGTAATACAGGGTTTTGTAACTCTGGCGAGTTATCAAGGCAACAATGTTTTGGGGGTTTTGGGGTTTTTTTTTTGTAGCTACGATCCCATGACAGCACAAATAGAGCATTCACATTACAAAGCAACATACCAGGACTGTGTGCTTGCACATACAGTATGTCAGTGCCCACCTGGAGTCATGAGGTGAGAGCTGACAGGAATTGAGGGGAGACCGGTAATGACGGTGGACAAAGGGACAGCACCTTCAACCCCTGCAGCCACAAGGGCGTCGGGTCAGCAAACCTTTTTGCATAACAGACAGATGAAAATAGCCTATACAGTTCAACATACTGCCACGTGTCACAATCACCAAGCTGGACAAATCTCACATACCTTCACTTTATTCATGTCTGCAACATATAAACTGCTTTTCAAACTGTATATGATGCATGATACAATATGTGTGTGTGGAAAAAATGACTGTATGTGATGATAGCTGAACTGGCAGTGACACAGAATAAAAGAGAGGTGTCAAGAGCTGCATGTATTATATGTAGCAGCTAAGTGTAGAAAGACTAGCCTTAAACCAGCAGGGTCCTAATCCTGTATTGGCTCCTGCTGACATGTCCTTGAGCAAGACGCTGCATCCCAGCAGCACTGCTCAGTAGCTGAATCTGCACTCTGACCCGAGGATATCAAATACAGAGCTTCCCTTCCCATCTCCACCAAAAAAAGCATCTTCAAGGCACTGAATGGTTTCACACTTTCCAGCTTACAACCTGATATAGTCTCAATTCAATTTACTGAACATCTATTATAACCAATAGAGAGGTGAAGAGGCTACGGTTTGTTTTCATGGTCCTCTCTTACACTTCAGATTCATCAGGCTGTACATTGCCGTGACAGCTGTAGATAGCTAAAGCAACAGAAAACATGATAATATCTTGTTTATTGCTGCTTGATTTCTCCCTGCCATCCTACACCTCAAGATGGAGGTTGTCCGTCCATCATGTGGATATTTACACTCCCAGCCCCCCATCAATACACTCACAGGCCCAATATGCAGGAAGCCACTGTCACTCATATGGAAGCCGACCTGGTGACCAGTGACATGCACACAGGGAATGTGCATGTAAAGTGGATGCATGTGTATAGACTGTAGGTGGAGACGTTGAATGTGAACAGATGGATGGATAGATGGACGTGCATATGGATGTGTGGGCTTCAAGTGTATGTGAGTGTTTGTGTGCGTGAGTGATCACTGGGTAAGTATTTGTGTTCATGTATTAGATGATACGTGTGTGTGTGTGTGTGTGTGTGTGTGTGTGTGTGTGTGTGTGTGTGTGTGTGTGTGTGTGTGTTAATGCAGTACAGGGTGTGAAACAGCTGATGGGTTCAAATTTAAAGCGTGACAGTGAATGTGTGGGAGAGGCAATGAAGGCTAAGTGGCCTGCCAACACAGGCAGCTGCCTTTCACATTCAAATCACATAAATCAACATGATCCCCTCCTTCATTCTATACTGAGAACAAAAACAATACACCCTTTAAGTTTTCCTCTTGTTTTTCTGCTTCCAGTGTTTTTATATTAAACAGCAGACTGAAAAAAAATCACAGCATTTCAGTTGACCAATAGAATATATATATGACTATTAACTGTGTTACAGAAAGCAGGCATGTGAATTATTCTTCTTCTCCGCTTTGCCCTGAGTTGAGTCTGCCAGGTTCTGCCACATGACAGAAATTCCCTTTATGTCTATCTTTATGTTACACACGGTAAGGATAATGGTTAGCTCCATCGTAATATCTGACAACACTAACAAAGGAGGCAGGATCTGTTTGCAGCCAGAGGGAAAGTTCATCCTCTGAGATTCACTGAATGATTCAGGTTCAATGTGATACACAGTGACATACAGGGGACATTCAGAGAAGTCTAACTATCTGATGTTTCCTCCTGCACTTCAGAAAAAGGCTCGAGTGAATGGGTTGTAATCACACATACTGAATGTGAATGAACTGTGAGGTCAGACTTGTACAGCTGTGTTCAGACTGACAGTAACACTGCATTATAGCACAGCTTGTTCATGTCAAAGAGACTCCTGCCTCAGGATGCTAACTTGCTAACAGCCCTACTACTTTTTAAATCGGGATTAATTGCATAATTTCACTAGTTAATGGTGAATAATCACATCTTTTATTGCATGTTTAAAACTCTATTATTTTGCAATTCACGTATTAAGAAATTAAAGCAATTCTTACCAGAGTGTCCTGATTGGGAATCAAATTAATGCGAGGTTTGATGTTTTTTTGTTTGTTTTTTTTAAAAGAAAGAAAGAAAATAGCTCTGTCAAACCAGCGGCCACAAAACAATAAAGCACACAGCAAATAATGAAATCTATCACGAAAAACCAGCACTGCACAAACAAACAGACCACAGCTCTGCTCAGTTCAAAAGGTGTATTCAATCAGCAAACAAACAAAGCAATCTTGGAGTGTGCATGCGAAAAATAATCCCCCAGTCTTCAGAGTTCAGTCCACTGAATCCATTTTTTGTTTTCCTGACAACCCCTTCATTTCAATGACAGAGAATTATTTACAATATATATCCGTGATCCAGTCCGTCAGTCAATTAGTCGGTCAGGTTTGCAGTGTCAGACTTTACTCTTTCAAGACTGTAACTCCTGGAGAAACTTTGACAGAGAACAAACATCCACAGCATGATCCTGCCCCTGACACACACACTTGCTTTCTACGAGTCGACTAAAAACATGGAGCTACATAGCGCTCTGATGCTGAGGGTAAAGCTGGCATACTCGTCTTTGCTGACCAACAGCAGCATCGGCTCTGACAGACACTAATAGTTTTTTTTCTCTGCAGGTGCATACTGTATATTACCTTTGACTTGTCAACTGAACCATCTGTGAGGTTTTTTTTAATGAAATGAGCTATCAAAATAGTGCAGTGGTGTCTTATTTTCCATCCCTGCAGCAGCAGAAAGCAGAGACCCGCTGTGGCTGCTTGACAAGGGTGCATCAGAGGGGCAAAAATGGCAGCACACCATCAATGTGATTTTAAAAAAAAAGACAAAAAAAAGAACGCGTTACGATCTGACCTTAATCGCATCATGATTAATGCCTTAATGCTGACAGCCCTAACCAACAAAAAAATATCATGTCCTATTTTGCCTGATATATAAAAACATAAAAGCCATATGGATTCAAATAAAAAAAAATAAACTGGAAAAAATGGCAGGAACACTCTGGAGCTGTGGGATTTATTATATAACCATTTATTCCCATTGCAACCATCAAACACTGTCCTCACTGCTACATCATACAGTACTCATGATAAGGCTGCTATCTAATACCTATTAACTAGGGCTGTCAAAATATCACATTGGTTTTGATTAATCAATCGCGGAAAAAACAACGCTGATTAATTGCGTTTCATACTGCAGTTTGACCCGGGGCATTATTGAAGGCCACAGTGGCTTTGTCACATGATTAAGACAGACGAGACAATGCTGCTTGGCCCTGTGAATGAAACATTTACATTTAAAAGATGCCCCGATGGAACTGTTGATAGGAGCACTGATCTCGTGACAGTATCAAGGTACCTAAGATTTCTGTTCCTTATGGGCACCATATACGATCATGCCTATGTTGCTTTACTCTTTCACTATTTTAAGATTCCCCCATGACACTTCAAAGACCACCAGACGCCTGCCTCAGTGGGAACCTGAGCAAATGTGGCTGGAATGAAGGCACTTCTTCAGACGGTGTCAAGGTACCCGTAGAACTCTGTCACTACTGTTCCATAAAAAATATCACAGTTTCAACATTCCCGAAAACTACCATTTTCCTTAATTTGGCACACACTGGTGGAACCCAAATCCATTTCAATAGATACAAGTCAGATCTGACAACACATTCTCACTCCCACCTCGTCACCTATCGACGACTGGTCATGGACTTTCCACATCCAGATACGACATGTCTTCTTCCATTGTCTTCTTCCAAAATACACTTTTGTTTTCACAGGAAATGTAACATTTACATAGTCTTTAAAAATAAACACACTACGTTGGTAAAACTCTGCAAATTGACATGTTTTTCCTCCAATAACAAACACACATGGTTGGGTTCAGACCACAAAAGCACGTGGTTAGGTGTAGGAAAAAAAGAACAGGGTTCTTACAGGACATGAACACTGCTCTCCCGAAGGCAGGTCGGTATTTGTTGGACCCATCCACCATTTGTCCCACTTGGACTTTTGCCACCTTAACTTTTATTCTTGTCCCGCCACATTTCCCCGACACTGCCGGGCACTGTCAAACTATAGCAGAGACTGGCCGCATATCATGCCAACGGTAAAGGACAGTTTGGCCGAAGCAGTGCCATGTCAGGTGATGTAATGTCTGTCTTAACACCACCAACTCCACTTTTCTTGGAAATATTATTAGTTTGTCAGTACATTTTTTATTTGTAAAAACTGCCATTACTGAGAAGCTTGAGCAAAGCTTTAAGCCTTAGAAGACTGTATGCCTCAACACACTACATGCTACCGAGACTGTTTCCACATCTTGGAGAAGACTAAGTGGTCTATTACACAATATGTCAAACCAGGTGGCATTTACCTCTGGAAAAAAAAAATACAGCACATTGGTGAGCACAAAAGCATCTCACATCATGATGTAGGGTGACTTATAACAGTGTGCAGGTGTTACTCTTTTCATAGTATCAATCAAACACAGCCATGAAATGGCCGTCTCTCTGGTGTCCTCCAGCACTCAGTCTATAATGATAACACAGACCTTGCACAGCGTATACAATGAGCTTGGTGTGTGGCTATGTGTCTCAAGGCAGTGGTGGTGGTGGAGCTGCTGCCACCCTCTATGATTTACCATGGCCCTACATAATGATCATGTGGAGCAGATGTGAGCCGGGCCCAGCTGAGCCTTTAGATGTACTTTGTGCTGACAGAGGGAGGCACGCAGTGCAAGTGGGTGAGGTGCTCCTGCTCCCGGTCCTCTTAAACTTTAACATTTCCATGCATCATTCGAGTTTTGTCATTTATTGGGCCAGGTGTGAAGTGCAACCCCACATGCAGGGTAATAACGCAGCAAATGGATATTTAAAATTGATTTAAATAATCTATCAGCCATGGCCTTTATGTTAGACATAGCATAGGGCCGGGCAATAAAAGCATCTCAATAGGGGACTGCGCTAAAATTTTATTTGATAACGATGATAAACGATATAATTAGATCCAACAGTCTATCATACATCAGAAATACATGCGACAACAGTCACTTTGCTGCCTCTCTTATTTGTGTCTACTCTGATTGGCTGCCTGTTTGCAGGAGGCGGACAGCAAAGTGGACAGCAGCATAGCTTTTGAGCAGAGCCCACAGCGGAGGCAATAGGCATAGATTGAGCAAAGTACACCAGACATCCCTCTCCCCAGCAACACTTTCCCGCTCCTCCTGAGGGATCCCAAGGCGTCCCCAGGCCAGATTAGATATATAATCCATCCAGCATGTTCTGGGTCTGTCCCTGGGTCTCCTACTAGTTCAACATGCTTGGAAAACCTTGAACACGAGGCACCCAGGAGGCACCCTGATCAGAAGCCCCAACTACCTCAACTGGCCCTTTTCAAAGCGAAGGAGCAGCAGCTCTACTACGAGCTCCCTCTGGATGTCTGAGCTACTTACTCTATCTCGATGGGCTCATTTATGTTCAATGTTTGATACAGAGGTGTGGACGGACGGAGAGTTCAGTCCCTACTCTGCCTTTATTTCACCCATATTTGTGGACATTTTCTGAAAGCTTACAGATACAGATAAAATGAAGCAGCACCACTGGAGATCGTGGAGGCAGTGTACTGTAGTTAAAGTTTAAGTAATGGTGGATGGGAACAAATCCGTCCACACAGGTTTGTGCGATCAAAATAAATCATTCAGCACGCTGTGCAAGTACAGATTTCAACCAGCAGCAATACGGCAGCCATAGTGCTCCGCGGCGCAAGATAAGGCTTACCGGCGACAGAGAATTCCGGCTCCAATAATGTCCTCTTCTTGGCGTCATGATTGCCCAAAAGGACCTGGACAGCCGAGCCATGGCGGCACACAGGTATGTGACATATCAGAGGAGAAACGAGCCATTCACATTACTCTTTGTGGCAGGTAACGGCCCACAAACCTCACCACACTTTAGGGACTGTTCTTTACTTATGGAGGGACTTGTCAGGGGAGGAGGGTGGCTGGTTGATTTTTATTTTATTTTTTTAGTTTATTTTGATCCCCCCCTATGTTAATCACTTATTGATGCTGTTTTTGAAGTATGAATAAGTCAATCAGTAATTTATTCCATTGAAATATCATTGATGTATTATAGAAAAGTGATTTATCTTTTTATAAATGACAAAAGGCACATCTGCCTCATTCACTGTAGTATCCTGACACTACTCAGAACCGTGATATTTTCATTGGTATCGTACAGTGGGTCCCAACTTTGGTACCGTGACAACACTAATCTGGAGGGGGTTCATCTGCAAAAACTAATGAAAAACTAAACAACGGTATTTGGTATTCGGCCAAGCGTTTAATTTTATTCGGCTTCGGCCACAAATTTTCATTTCAGCGCATCCCTAAAAGGGACGTATCTATTTTGGTACCTAAATGAGCCATAAGGGTGAGTCCAGCCACCCTATGGAAGAAACTCATTTTGGCCGCTTGTATCTGCAATCTCATTCTTTCAGTCACTACCCAAATCTCATGACCATAGGGGAGGGTTTGGACCTAGACGGCCCAGTGCATCGAAAGCTTTGCATTCTGGCTCAGCTCCCTCTTCACCATGACAGTCTGGCCCAGCGCCACTACTAACCACCTGTCCATCTCACACTCCACTTTACCCTCACTCTTCAGGCCTCACTTTTTATGAGAATACTCCTCAAACTGGCAGCACTATCAAACGATATCATGATAAAACAAATGTGTTTTTATCCATATTGTCAAATGTTAGTTAAAAACTGAACATCTACTTCATGGCATGTCTCATACTCCTCACTTCATAATTGTTACTTAACTGGTATTTCTGTCAGTGCTGCTTTCAAATTGAGAACATGCCTTCCTCCAGGAAAAAAATCTTGTGACGTTTGTCGTAAAACAATAACATGGCTGCTGAGTGTGGAGCCTGCATGACCACATTTGAAGGCTGTTTTTAACTAGTCCTCTGTGTCCCAGTGTAATTAGAGATAAGCCAATAAGCATGCAGCTTCACACTGTGTTTACAGCACCATAATAGACAAAGCTCTTTCTCTCTGTCACTGATGAGTTTAGTTGTAATGAGTCCTGCTTCGCATTTATCCTCAAATGGAGGAATCTCCATTACACACGCACTCATCAGACACATTTTCTCTCCCATTTATTAGCCAAACCTCTGACTTCTAAAGAAACAGCAGACACCATAACAATGTAAAAGTTTACAACAGCAAATTACTTCACTGTAGAAAAAGCCAGTCTGGAGGGCTTGAGTACATGCAAGAGGAAAACAGTGTGTAAAACAGTGCGTTTAACAGCTCTTAGCGGTAGTTTTACAGCTTGAATCGCCCATGACAGACAAGTCTTCTAGACACTTGCCCACAAAGACGTGGTGCTTCGGTGCTTGTAAACGCCTATAAGAGCAGTGGGTGGGCCCAGTTAAAAAGGGTGAGTGTGTGATAGAGCATGGAGCATCATTACGTTACAGAGGGGGAGGGCATGATATGATGCAATTTTATTCATTAGTGGTCTGGTGGGTGTTCAGCTGCCTGTGATTAAGAGGGGTAAACAGCAGCTGTTCGCTGGAGTGAAAGTTGTTCTGCCGGAGAAGGTCATAACTCCGACGTCGCTGAGGAAAAATGAAGATCAGGACAGGATATAGAAAGATGAGTCTAACTGCCTGACCTCACTAGATTCATCAGTGCAGCAGTGATTCCCAGTTGGGGGCACAGAGGGGAGCTACCTCTGCAGCTGCCAAGGGGGAACGTGGAAAGTTGACTTAAAAACAGAAATAAAAGGGGGAAAAATTAAGGCAGATGCTATTTGCACCCAGGTGTCTGTAGCCAACAATGCCATTTGCACCCAAGGTGAAACAGCCGAGGTGGCCATTTACACCCAGCTGTATGTAGCATCAGATGTCCCGAGCCAACAATGCTATTTAAACCCATAAACCCAGGTGTAAATAGCCAGTGTGGCTATGTTCACCCGGGTGTCTATTCCTGAGCCTCCTAGCAATGTTGAAATATGACATTGACACCAACATGTCTATTCAGCTATCCTGCTAAAGTTTATGTACACAGTGTGCAGTCAGCAGTTTTTTACAACCTAAAAATTGAAATTAATAAGCCAACCAAGTCTAGAAATGATAAGCAAACACTGTTTCACACAGGACTGAAAACCTTGTCTCCAGTGTGAAAGTCCTGTGCCTGACCCACTCACCCACCACGTCTTTAACCCTCTTGACCCTTTACACTACATTACCTGATTTTCTTTCACTACATCTGTGAGTTTTTTCTCTTAATTTGCTACTCTGACCTCAGATAATGTCCCACATTGGCTAGTACTAGCATTACCATGACCTCTTTGCCCTAATCCTAACCGTTTCCGACCTCGACACTTCCATATGACGAGTATTGGCCAATCACATCACACATGGGATCCTAAATAACATGTAAAAGGATGGGTATATAGCCAAATAGCACGTTAATGTAACAAATAAAAACGAGGAAAAGTTAACTAAAAGTGATAAATATACAGTTAAAATAATTTTATTCTGTTGCAGCAGTAACAAACATCCAGGGTAAAATCAGTTCAACATGACAGGGTGCTGCTGATGAAAGCGTACATGAGCTCCTCTGACCGAGTTGTGACAAAAAAGGTTGGGAACTACTGCACTGGGAGTTTCATCGCGCAGTGATCAAAGGTTTGATCTCAGCTCTGTCTCTGCAGTTCTGTGGGGATTTTGAGCTTGATCTGATGATAGAAAGACTGAACTTTGCACTAAACGGCCCAAGCATGTTCAGGTTAGCATACAAAGGAAAGGTCGCTGCCGGAAGCCCTGGAGGGAAGGCAGACAGGTTGGTGGTTCAAGCAGGGGCAGCATAAGGCCGAGGATCAGAAGCCTTTCAGGATGAAGCAGCAGATGGTTGACGAGGAAGCTGCTTGGCATGCATTAACGTTCATCCAGGTGCACAGAGAACGAGTCAGGGCGACAATGTATGCATGAGCTGGGCAATCTGTTCAAAAGTCATTATATTCCTTTATTCATGAGTAGCCAGGCAGAAGGCAAGATACAGGATTACAGAGTCTCTCAGGTTGAAAGAATATATTCATTGTGACAGAGACGGTATGGTTTACTGTTTGCTAACGCTGGCAACTGCTTAAATCTTTTAAAAAATGAAAAATATTTCACCTTCAACCCACAAACATGAAACTACACTTAAGTTAAATTACACCCAGGGCTGCCACATACAAATATATTCTCATTGTCAATGAATCTGCTTGTTAGTTTGGTTTAAAAAATGTCAGAAAACAGTGAAAAGCATCGACTACAACCCAAAGTGACTTCCTGAAATGTTTGTTTCACCAGACTAACAATCCAAAACCCAAAGAAATCCAATCTAACATCACAGAAGACTAAGAAAACCAGCTTGAACCAGTGATTTCGGATTTGCTTTTATCAGCCATTTTATTAGTTTACCTAACAGGATTTTGTAAGAACGGAAATACACTGAGTAAACTGTGTGGTGCCAAAGTTGGAATATGAATCAATGCAGGCATACATGCACAGTGCCAACAGAAAATCAATGTCATATACATGCCAAACTGGATAGAGTATATAAATACTCGTAAATATTATGACAACTGTAAATAAGTAACAGCTGGGTAAATGGTAGGAACCATTCAGTGTATATCCACTAATGAACAGAAAACATCAAATTTACACTAAACTGGGACACCGGCTCCAGGCATGAATGGAGGAGGCAAAACAACAAGTTAAGCCAGACTTTGGCAAGTGCACGTGCCAAAGTCACAAAGGAACAGAACTGGTCAAAAACAACCTAACCCCGTAAGAGGTTCTCTGTAATCCCGCGTCATAACAAGGCCGGGGAAAATTCAACTCAATTAGTAACAAAAACAACAAAAAATAGGTTTCGAAAGAAAGAACTAGGACGATGTGGGATTTTAATACATGCCAGCTGGGAGGGAGCTTTTTTCTATTTTCCACTGTGTGAAGGTTTCATTTGGCTCAATGGGTGTTTTTCAAAGGGCAAACGGCCATTCTAAAACCAGAATAGACGTGTGAAGATGCTATGTTTTGGGTTCACTAAAGACTTGCCTCTGACACTTCACATCTGACAGCATACCTTCCACAGTCCTCCATGTTATATAAAGGACATGCTGACCATACTGGTTGCACAACAAAGACCCACTGTTTTGTAAGAAGTTATTCTAAAGGGACGACTAGAAATGAACCTTACTGTGGATGATGCTAAAAATTGCTGGCGGTTGTGTGCAGAGGTGTCATGGAGAAGCCCCACAGCGTCTTTGCTGATGGTAGCACTTATCAGAGATGCTTTAAATGTCAAGACAGTTAGGACAACACATTGGAAACAATGTTTTTAGCTTTTCTGGAGAGACACTGGAGAACGGCCCAGTCGCCAGATGAAAATGATGGCATAGTAAATTATAGCAAACCACGAATATGTTACATTTGTACGTTTCATGTATCGTATCAATGCCTCTACAGTGGAGTGGTATATGAGCTGACTTTGTCATCAGGAGGTGGAGGGGGTAATGGATGGTGGGACCAACAAACAAGTTATCGCTGTGTTTCCAACAGCTTTATAGCCACAAACATGGGTGTTTTTTAGTGACCTGTCGCTGTTTGTCCCCCGAGGACAGTGCCATAAAACGCAGCTATTTTTTTGCCAAGACATCACCTTGTTTCCTGCCGGTATGGTGCCACAAAAAGTGGTTGCTGTTTATCGAGACACCGATGCCTTCTCCAGCTGCGATTGTGCCGCCAAAAACCAGGTTTTTAAACCCAAACATCATCTTTTCCTAACATTAACCACATGGTGTTTGTGCCTAAACCTAGCCACAAGTTAACCAGTGTTTTGTTAATATATCTGCTACATAATAACATACAAATGTAAGGTATTTGTGGTTTGCAAAAACATACAATGGCAACATTTTGGGTTGTTTGCTCAACCCCTTAACATCAGGTTTCTCCTTTTATTTTCCCATAAGTAGCTTTAAAGTTAGTAAAATGTTATTCCACACAATCTGAAACTGGAACAACTTGATCCAGCTCTTAAATGAAATTATAATGTTGACACTGAAATATCCAAGACTCTATGTTTTCTCTGGCAGTAAGAGAAATATTCAGGTTTCCAAAAATTCACCCTGACATATTGGGTGTCTTAGAAAACCTTGGCATCTCTAGTAAAATTTAAAATAAAATTCTTTTGCTTGTAACAATAACTGTTCGATAACATTTCTTTTCTTACTGACCCACTCATGGAGGTAAGTAAGTTTTAAAAGTTTACAAGCATAATGGAAAGTCATATGCAGGAGTGGAAATGAAAAACAAAACACAACATCATCACCAACAAGCAATTTTTTAACTTAAAACATTATTATTTTCAGTCTTTGATTATATGTGATGCATCTGATGGAGCGTAATTTCTTTAGAATTAACCTATCTCACAATCTTTTCACTTTCAGCATCGCTGTAATTTACAGAGAAACTTCAAATGGTATTGTGTCAGCGTGTTATGAAGCAATCATCTTCTTCATGCTTTTACATCTTGCATAATCCTACACGTCATATTTCTCAGTTGGCATCACCATAGTGGTGCAGGACTGTTTGATTTGTAGTCGTGCACCCTTCCTTTATTAGGTCCTCTCTGCAGGTCTACCAAATAAAAGGAAAAGGGATTTGTTTGCCACTTGGCTGTCAGAGGTGGTAATGCACCAGTCAAACACTTGAATAGGAATATTCATAACACACACAAGGGAGGCAATGGAACAGTAGTGGACAGGTGGCAAAGGTAGAGAATGTACAATAAGATTCAGAGTACAGAGAAATACTGTATGTAGACATTTAGCACTCTTACAGTAACTTATGATTTACTTTAACAATTTAAAGGGAGATTATATAGAGATGCCTGTGGTTCTGGGGTATTTACAAAGTACACTACTGCTTAATGGGGACAGGAAATTGGTTAAAGCTGAGTGTGTGCTAAACAACTGGCTGTGTCTTTAATTTAAATTTTCCGCGAAGGAGAAAACGGATAAAGCCTCGCAGAGCCACCAAGAGCACATGGGAGCTGCGGAGCACAAATATGCAGAACTTATAGTTTGAGGATTAGATCTAAATATAAGTTATGAATAAAATCTCTCATTAAAATATATTTAATTTTCCCATAAAACCAATAACGACGGTTGGTTTTCCATCTCCCTGCAAACTGCCAAGAGCAATAATTCTACTTCACAATCCTCACCACCGCAGCCAGGCTAAAATATAAATTACTTTGACAAATATTTTTCCAAAAACCTCAGTAGCCATATGTAGAATCGAGCTCCAGTGGAGTGGGTGCATGACTTAATCGCTGTGACAAGCCAGTCTGATGGAGATTCCAACAGAGAGCTGAGACCCAGAGGATTTCATCAATGAAGTATCAATATACATCAAAGCACTGTACAGCACATACTCTAAAATAGGAAATAGGAAAAAAAATTGGGAAAACGTGTCTGGAAAAGAGCTTCATCCAAAGCCTCTCAGCTCACAATGCACCTTTACAAAGAACACACTAAGGCGATATATTCCTCTGTCAACACACCTTTCAAAACGCTTTCATCTATGATATGTGATCAGGCTACTGTACTCCATACTAATCTGTTCTCTCTGCAGTCAAGCTAGCCTATTAAAAGCCCGTGTGGGTAATATGACCCATGTGGTGCAGTCATTTCAGCCACTCTGTTATTCCAACAAGCAGCTGTTCTGTGTTCCTGCTCAGCTTGATTTCCAAAATCCCCCCCCACCCCCCACCCCCCCCCCCCCCCCCCCCCCCCCCCCCACCCCCCCCCCACCCACCGCCTCCTCCCCAGACACACGAACTGCCATGCTGTGAGGTCAAGCTTATTTTGTAAAGACAAACACTTATGAGTTGATTTGTCGAGCTACAGGCAGACATGACTTGGCAAACAAAAGCAACGGGCAGCGGCTCAGAGTCAATTTAACAGACTTATGTTGGGATAGTAACTGACACTCAAGCTGCTGTCTGGGATTCCTCGTGATTTAGGGGGCTGGATGCAAGGTTTCTCACGCACAGTCTGTAAGACAGTCGACATTGGTTACGCTGGATTTTGAGTGGACATGATTTGACCCCGGCTTTCAGAACATTAAGTACAGCACTGTTGAAATATTGTAAAAATACTTGTGTTGAACCCATGTGGCCTCGTCCTCCCTTACACTCTACCAGACGCTGATTGAAAATGACACAAAAGAAACACACTACACACTCTGAAAGATTACCATAGCTCCTACTGCTATCTGTCTCTGTCCCATTCACACACTCATTCACCTCTCTATATCATTCAAAGCAGCAACTGTCCCTGATACTAGTACACTGACACACACACACTGGATTCAGCTACCAGTGCGATCAGATCTCCGGTCTATAGCTCCTGTCAGAGCTCATAAAGAGAGAAGGAACCAGGCCAGAGTAAACACGGCACAGTTTAAGAGAGAGGCCACCCTTCAGCTGTGATGAAGAGGTGAGAATAACAACAAGTATCACTTTACTCATGCAGTGGCCCACAATAAACACGGGACAATCTGTCTTGCTGATATGTGATGCAAATAACAAATGTGTAAATGATCAGAGTTATTTCAAGAAGTTCAATCATGAGGCAAACTTGGAGAAAGGCCATTTTCATTTCCCTCAGCCCAGAGCTGTAGACTGCAGACTTGAGAGTCACTCAAGTCAGACTTAAAGTTCTGTTGGATATGTTTGACAGAATAGTTTGACAGTTTGGAAAATACACTTATTTGCCCTCTTGCCATGAGTTTGATGAGAAGATTGATACCACTGTCATATCTGCTGTGGTGGGTAGAGTACTGGAAATCTATACTCAAAAAGGTTTGATTGCTCCTGTGAAAAAATGACTCAAACTCAAAGTACAAGTTACTTTCCATTTTAATATTCATAAGGGTGTGCAGGCCAGTGTAAACAAATGAAAAACAGAAATAGTTTAGATTTTTTTGAAGAAGTAGTGCAAGTAGACTAATAAATAGTCTTTTTGGGCCCCATGGCATCACACAACAGACCCAGACGGTCTTTGGTTTTTTACAGATTTAAAAACAAATATACGAGATAACAACTGTTTTTATGGCATCAAATAAATAGCTATAATTAAACGTATACAATAAATAAACACTTGGACATACATCAGCATGACAGAAACTGGCTAAAATCACAAAGCCGTTTTTGGTAAAAGGTAGGGTTTATAACTTCTACTGCAGCCAGGATGTGATCAAGATGTTTTGGCTTCACTTTATTTGGGGAGCATGTCATCTTCCTTGATACTTTCCTAGAGGCTTACTCTAGAGACTAAGGGATATAGCAGTGCATTTATCAGGTCAACATCAGAAATTTCAGAATGGTGGCCACCTACCAACACTTTAATCATGAGCCCAAAGAGTTGTTTCTCGGACAGCAAAGGGCATGAGATCACTGTTTGGGTGCCTACTGCATTTTGTATGGAAATATAAGTTGACCTTTTTTCTTGGGTATGATACCCTTTAATTTAAAGTTCATTCCCAATGCATTGATTGGTCTCAGCTAAGGAAGAAAATCTACTATTGTGCTACATCATTAACGTTCCTCTTTGTCGCTGCAGTTTGCCTCTGTTAGGAATAATGATCCTCATTATTTTAAGGACCTTCTTTTCCCTGACGTATTAAACAATTTTGCCTTTTCTGATGCACCTGCAATCAGGGCACAGATGATTTGGGGCTTTTATGGAGCTCTTTTATTCGTCTCATATTGTGATGGAAACTCATATCACCAGAGCTCCTCTATAGCTGCAATATGTTGAGCTTATTGTCATTCTAATGTGACCCACCGTTGGATGTTTGAATATGTGATTAATTTTACTTCAGAGTTTAAGCCCCTTTACAAAAGATGCTGACATTATGTGTACTCATCACATTTCAAATACTGTACATGTGATAGAGTTATGAAAGGCAGAATTGCTGCAGCTGTAGGAGCTGACATAACACTGCTGAAGGAAACACACACACACACACACAGCCAGAGGCCTGGAAAAAAAAACAGTTCAAAAAGTGGAGGCGCATGAAGACCTCTTCATGTCGGCAGCATGTGTGTGATCTCTTCTTCCTTCAGCTCCAACCCCCCTCCTGCAACACACACACACATAACGCCCTCTGTATCGAGATGACAGAGGATCTCGCCTGAGGTGACCTCGCGGCCAAACTCACCACTAATGTGTTCTGACAAGTAAGATACAAGAAAGTGCTAACAGAGCAATGTAATGGTTAAAATCAGCCTGGCGCTCATCCATACCTCAGCACTTTAACCTCAGTCCTGTAACCCTGCTGACCAGTTTCCAGTACACGTTGTCTAATTTTGTGAGGACAAATAAGAGATTGCATTGGCCGGGCCGTGGCTGTGCAGGAATATAAGCCTTGGAATAGTCCTGTGGACTCTCTCTGTTTCAGTACGCCTCAGGGAGGGAGCTTAGCTATGGGAAAAACTGCAGTTGACCAGAAAACATGGCTCCCTCTCACAGAATTCAGACTCAGAAATGAGTTGACCCCTGACACTTGTAACTCGCAGCCATAAAACACTGACCTAAGAGAATCTGGGCTATGGCAGAATAACAGAATATCACAAAATGACTGATATCATCAAATTAAAACAAGTTATTATACTCTAAACGGGTATTTTGACAAGACAGCTCAAGGCCTGAGTAGTCTGCGTTACCTGGTGATCATGACAAACACACACTGTATTCCATTTTGCCTCCAAGCTGGCCGTTAGTTTTGGAGTTGGGTGAGGTTGCCCCTCACAGAGGTTCCCACACTGAGCTTTTTATGTTCCCAAACAGAAGGGCTGTGTATGGGCTCACTGCTACATGGGGTAATGGGGGATAGGGCTGATATTACATAAACTGTCTTTCCACCAAAACCTTTTGGTATAGTACCTTTAAAACTGTATGTAAGCTATATATGCATGTTCCTAAACCCTAGATCGGCTTTCCACTGCACACAGTCCTCTTAAATGAAGGCAAGGTTGTTGGTACTCACTGCTATGTTCAGCTCCTACTGTATTTCCTCTTCACCGATGATGCAGAAGAACATTTATACCTCGTTTATTGTCCACAGAACGGGGTTGCACACCAACATTTTTTCAGAACAAACAACAAAAAAGAACAATCTGGACTGAGATTCTCCCTCAATAGGATTTTCTTTCTTTATATCAGATAGCAGCCATTTAATGGGCTGATAACATTTAAAGCAGATGGATATCCAGGTGTAATTATACCCTAATGTGTTCCTGCAGTTTAATTAAATTAATTAAACTGCATATTGTGCAGTAGGTAACTCATAATAAATAAATCAACAAATAGATGTTACAGTTGGATTATTTTTTTATGAAGGTGATTCGAGTACAAAACAAGTGCAAGACATGACAGGGACAACACCATGTGGGAGACAAGACAGGTGTAAAATAACAAGGTGATGAGGTAGTAAAAAAGGGGGAATGAGTTAGAACAAGAGGAACAGGCCAAAAGGGAGAGGATCTTGGGTACAAATTGATTGAGTAATCTTAAATTGGGGGGAAAGGGAGGCAGAAAAATAAATAAATAAAAATTAAGAAAAAAAAACAAACAACCCAAATAAATAAACATAACAATAATTTTAAAAAATCTCTTCCCAAACTCAATGGGATATTTAAAAAGGTTTGTGCACTGAGTCCTTGTCAAGCAAGAGCTGGGGTGTAATGCTGCTGGAGTGCAATGTAACAACACTCCAATTGAGGAAATTGTTAAGTTAAGTTTAAGTTTAAGTTTATTTATACCCAATCCACACAATCCAGCTTTTCATGTTTGAAGATCCAATTATCACAAAAGCGTATTTCACCTAAGAGACCCAACAAAAACAAACTGAATGTTCAAAGTTGTCATATTGACTTTTAAGGTGTCGATAGATTCACCTCGTCAACTCATGCAATGAGTAACAAGCAAGAAAACATTGCTGGTAGCTGCTGGCAGTAGCCTTTGAACAGCACTGTGAATTAAATGATATTTTTCTCAGTCTATAGCTGCTAACTGTTAACTTGTAAAACTGAAAAGGCAGCAAAAAAATCTTTCATTTCAAAGTTTTAGTTTACTGATGTCTGAAAAACTTGCCACAGTATGAACAGCGGTTACATAACCTTCAAAACCAGCCACAACTCAGCCCTGAGCAAGAGAGACGGTTCTCTATTGACCAGTCCGACTGCAATGTTTAGAGCTCCAACATTTAGTATCAGATCAGTGTGCTGGGTACCTCAACAGAGGGGTAGCAAAAAAAGGGGCTTCTCTTGGTACCATCCACAGCTTTTCTCAACAAAAAATAATCATTCTCATGTGTGCAGAACTGAACTGACCTGGACTGCTTTTAGGAAACGAGGCTATACTTTCTGTATGTCTGAAATAAACATGAAGACATGGACTACAGGAGCGAGCGGAGACGAGAAGGACATAAAGGCCACAGAGCTGTAGTGTATTTGCAGAAGGTGGGAGAGCAGGGGCAAACTCATGATAGTTTTTTTTTTACATCATCATGTAGTGCAAGCAACCCTCTCAGGTTCACACAGATCGCACTTAATGTGAGCACACATGAAAAGAGGCAATTTCGTTGTCGCACAGTCGAGGAGAAGCTGATTCTGACGGGCATTTAGGGCTAAATTTACTTTTGTGCAACAGCTAGAGATTATTAGAAGATCTGCTGTGAAGCAACAGTGAACAGGAAGCAGTGACAACATCACATCATGTACAGACACCGGAAAAAGGTGTAACTTTCTTTACATCCTCTTATTCTGTTTTCACTTACACTGACTGTCTGCCTTTGTTTTCCTCTGTCTGTCACATATTCCCAGCGTGGAGGCACATTACACATTGTGTTGGGGGCGGGGGGGTGGTGGAGGGGGTGAGCTGGGGTCTGCACTGCTACCCAGCTGCAGTGCTGCCCCTGTGGGTAAGACAGGGAGGTCAGAGGGCCTCTGGCCTGTCACCAACTACGCTGCGGCATTACCAGGCTCGTTCCAAGCAGAGTGCCCAGAGCGTGGCCCCTGTGGCTGTATCTCCCTGATGTGCTGCCACCCCAACCCCCCTCCACCCTGGTCAGGGCCACTCGTCAGCATGTATGTTCACTCTGGCTGTGAATGCAGATGCTGGTAAATCCTTTGTCCTTGCACAGAACCCCTGACCCCCTTCACATTATGACTACTGTAGTGTGTGGCCTACGTCACACTAGAACAAGCCGCAGCTGTGCTATTTTTGAACCAAGAATGTCTTTCCGGAGGCATTTTGATACTGTGGGTCTTTGATGTTAGCGTCAGTTTAAGTTGTGTGGTCTCTCAAATGGGGTGGTGTGTTTGGCCGATTTTTATTCAACGCTAAATAAGCTATAGAAGTGAGAGAAGTCACAACCTGCATCCACAGTCCTCACCTTCATCCTGGAGAGTGGTGCAAATAACAGTCAGTTAAAATACAGAAATATACAGTTCAATTAAAAGACCTGAAGACCATTAGGTTAGGGCAGCGGAGGTGTTTAGCGTTAGCGGTGTTGTTCCCACAGGAACACAACAGCCCCACAAACCCATGAACATTAAACTGGTTGCTGCATGCCTAAATATAGTATATTGGGGTTAGGTTTGTAACAGCCATGACTAACTGCTGGCCACGGTGGCACAGCAGTGACAGCATGGCCAGCAGGGCCGACACGGTCATTGGATGACAGAAACGCACACGCAGGCAGGAGCACTCACTCTGATGTATTTCTGTTTGCTTCCTGAAACCCATCCAGGACGTCTTATTCCAGTCTTGCGAGAGCTCAAGATGGCAGCATCAATTGCTATGGCAACACAAAAGATTTCCCTTTTCACTCTGGGATTTCTCCGATGCTTTCAGGGGTCGCTGGTGTTGCTTGAATAAAAGCACATTAGGAGGCAGGCTGGCTGTGTGGGTGTGAGTTCTGCACGGGGCTCGCTCTGAAGCACCTCAGCAGTCGTCAGATAAACCCAGTTATTAGGCCTCAATCTGCCTGCGTAAGCCTCCATATCAGATGAACTATTACACTCACATCTCCAAATTAGTCGAGCGCCCTGCCTCCCTCCGTATCGCTCCCCTCAAGGCAAGCATCTGCCGGCACATTTGTGATTAAAGCTCAGACATGAGGAACGACTAAAATAACAAAAAATAGGCTAAGAAGAGAGGGCGGAGCTCGGAGAGGTCATGATTTCTGCTGCACCACTTATTCTATAGACCGGCTTCAGCCACAGTGCTGATATAGGAGCAGTGTTGACAGAAATGCAGACAAGCAGCACTGTCTGCACAGGCCACAGGGGAGAGAGATGAAGAGACAATAAGTGGGAAAAGGCGACGAAGACTCTGGAGAGCTGTACGTTCAACACTTGAACACCACTCACAGGTGATGGTATAGGTCACTCTGATGTAACGCCTCTACAGTTCTGTGGGGTAAGGTTTTTCTTGGAAGTGGGAGACGAGCAGATGAGAGGACTGCAAAGAATAACATGAAATCACTGGAGGCATAGGAGAGGAGAGGAGAGGAGAGGAGAGGAGAGGAGGCATAAGGTGTAATGATATGAGCAGACGAGGGAAGGGTGCTTTTCTAACACTGAAGGTGACTCATTGAGCGCTTTGACATACAGACTGCTACCTGAGAAATGACTGGCTGCGACAATCAGCCACAAAACCTTCTCATCAGGCAGGCAGACTCAAAGGGCTGCCAGGTGAAATAACCCTCTGCCACAATTGAACGTTCAGTTCCCAACTGCAGCCAGGAGGAAGCTGGATCCGACACTGGTGGGAGGCCCACCAGTAATGATGCCTACTGGTTGGTAATGAGACTTGTTAAAGACAAATAGCATGTGGGCATTCTAGTTTTGGAAGAAAAGGACTATAAAAGGCAGCGAAAATGTGCCTCATTTTTAAACAAGTGAATAAACCTCTGATGTCTCCTTGCCTGCTCGCATTAAAGCATCAGAGGCGTTAGAGCACAGCAACCTGTCAAGGAGGCAAACAGGTGCTGTTTAGGTGAATGATGTTCCTCTTAGCTGAAGCACAATACCGACAATGCATGTGCACAGACGTGCCCTGTACCGCGGCCTTGTCTTTGTGTTTACAGAAAGGTCATCTCTGAAAGCAGAGCGAGGGGAACTCCCTCTGAGCAAATGCAGGACTGAAACATGAGACCTTAGAGCAGGCAATCCCCATCAGCTGGCACTCTCCTCTGATTGGATTCAAACCGGCACAGTGATTTGCATATACATACATTGATTCAAAACATGCATGCGATTGGTTGGATTAAATCAACACTGTCATGGTTGAAAATCTGCATTTAATTTGTTTTATGTAATGAAAATAATCAGGAACAAGATGTCCTGTTGTAAGCTGCTCGTACAAATGAACGTTTCGATTGAGCTGACTAAAGAGGCAACCGTGCTGACGTGATGTGACAGTAAGACCACTTGATGTGAAGGACTGAAGAGCTGGAGAATTTCATCTGTACACACTGATCCTACAAATAATGTGTGTGTATCCAAAGTCTGATACAGTATCTTATCCCCCTGTGCCACAGAGCTCCATTGTTTGACCAAAACTAATAAAAACACACTAATGAGCATCATTGCTGCACTGGGTGACACGTTCCTTCATTTTGATGGAAGCACACACTGTAGTTTATTTTGACTCACTCCCACACACACACTGTCCTGCTGCCGGGAATAGTCGCTAGCACACCAAGAGCCCTGTATGAGCAATCTATAGCATGCTGTCTAAAGCAGGGGGTTCCCAACTGGTGGGTTGTGGTCGAAAAGTGGGTCGCGGGTCAGTTCTGAATGGACTGCAAGGGACTTGTATATGTCAAACACCATAGAATTACGTTCTGCACATGCACAGTGATTTGTTTTCCTCTTGCTGCTAGTGATAAAAACAATGATAAACTACATTTTAACCTTATGTAGCATAGTTAATGGCTATACACGGCACAGCAGCCGTCTTTGTGCGCGGATGTAGCGCGGATGATGTTGATGCAGCAGTGCTGAGTTCATTTGTAAGCTCGTAAGTAGTCCCAAAAGTCCCAACAAAACGTAAACAACCTGGCATATATCTGCCATTGCTGTTGTGGTTTCCGGGCGCGAACTGGGTTGTAACATCATTGTTTTCCAAAATCTCCATCTATCCTGTTTACATGCCTCCACGGAATCGGATATTTTTAAAAACCTTCACTTTGGAAGCCGTTTTTGAAAATCTCAGTTTTCGTCGAGAAAAACGCCGGTTATTCGTAAATGACTGGTGCAAACGCAAAGATAACTACACGTTCTCAGAAATATACGGAACCGTATAAACATGCCTTTAATTAATCATACAGTAGGTGTGTTGTGAGTATAACATCAACCAATCTGCCTTTATGTTTTTTGGCAAGTTATGTTGCTGTTTGGTACCCAACTCTTAAATGATGTGGGGGCATCCTTGAACCCACGAAGAGGGAGAGTTTTCCAAGCAGGGAATGCCTGCAACCTGCTAACTAACAATCAACCATGATTTGATTTTGTGGATGCACAGAATGTTCGTTGCCTTTTGTATTCCCAGACGAGCTTTATTCTACTGTAGTGTTCTCAGTTCTGAAACAGAGTAGTACCCATATACTATAACATTCCCCTGGGTGCTCTCAGTGTTATCGATAACAGTGGTTCCCAACTGGTGCAGCCACAGGGCCCAGATTCCTTAGTCATCAAGTCAAGGTCCACACAGTTTAATATCAAGCGTCATACTTGCATTATGTCATGTCATCAAGCTAGTTTGTTGTCTCTGACAAGTAGCTGTCTGTTAGTCACTCACTCTACAAGTCCATTCAGAATGGGTCACCAACCCAGTTTCAGACCGCAACCCACCAGTTGGGAACCACTGATCTTTAACATCTTTCACCATTCATTTTCTGTGAGGCAGTTTCAGACTTTATACCCTATGACACCACAAATTTGAGTTTTACCACTCTAGCTTTTGGATTTGGGAGAGAGGTGTTCATGCTAACTAATTTTTTTGGACTCTCTTTGACCATAGGAATAACATGTATGAATTTTGAAAATAGGCGTAGATCCCCTTTAATATTCAAATTTAAGATGTACTTTTCAAAATTCTAAAATATACACAAGGTATAGTTAAGGGGATAAATTATGCCAAAACTACATGACCATTGCCGTTATAAAGCATCACACAACACAATTAAATGCATAAACTACCACAGAAACAATATACGTTAAGCACATGCTGTAAAATTCACCCTTCCACATGTGAATAAGACTTTCACTTGTTTTTGTCAAGCTGTTACACAAACTTAGACCACAAAAGGGAAAGTGCATGTGCATGTATGCAATAGCCACAGCCACCTTTACACATCTTCTGCTCCTCACCCTTATGACTGTGACAAAGTGTAAAGACATCACACCTCAGCTCTGAGTCTTTACTGAGCTGGTGAAGCCAGCCAGTTTCTCTTCAACACTTGTACTGAAGTAAACTGTCTGTGTTTATAAGAAGCTTCTCTTTCCATTGAGTCACACTCTCACAGGGTGACAGAGGGCCCTGACTATGTGCTGACGCAAAACGGCCCCATGTCACACAGGTTAAAAACATATGCACCAGATGAATGGAAATATGTGTCAGAACCTGTTATAGTTATCGACTTATCGCACGATATATGGACATGACCTCGATGATATTGCTGATGTCACTTTTGGCGTGTTTTTGCCAACATAATGCCATAATAAACATCAGGGTTTTCTCGTCTATAAGGCCAGCTATTCTCCGAAATAAGACACTAAAATGAAGATGCAGTCTGACGTCTCACCGGAGTGGAGGAGGCACCTTCCTCGTCAGTGCGCCATCCTCTCGCGACGAGACAAAAAGTCCGACATTTGTAATTTTATCCCCCAACATCTCCATCCTTGACTCCGCAAATACACCTGCAAACCGTCCGGCTCCATCCCCGGTAAGGTAAAACACCTGCCTGATTATGAAGGTAATTGCGCCTTCACGGAGCTTCACTGAGTTTGTCTATTAGTGCCAAGAGGCATCACTTGGTTTTATTTTTGTGACTATGATAGTAAACTTCTTTCAATGCACATGTCATTGTTTTCGCTCATGTAAATTGTAACATTGTATTAAGAAGGGGTGGACGATGTGGCACTAAAATAATATTTATATCGATATTCCTGATAATATGACAAATTAATTTAAAAAAATATGATTAATCTAAGAAAATAGAACTGTAAAAACAAAAACAAAAATGATCTCTCCTGGCTTTAGTTTGTGAATAACAACATTAACTCAGAGCGAGACTCAGATTCTGTACACAATACTAATGGTCCAACGAAATCCGTCAGTGTTCACTGTTCAGGAGGTTTTAACCAGGGGCTGAATTATCCACTGAGGTCTCTTTTCTCCAAAACAAACGGAAAAACACAGAATAAAGCACTGTTATGTTACAAAACAGTGTTTCTCCAGCACTGTTCGGATCGTTGCAGATGGGCCGCCTAGTGTGAGGTAATCTTTTTTCTCAATCGGACATTCAGGCGGTGTTTGGAGGGAACTGAATTATCCACCGAGGTCTCTTCCTCACCAAAACAAACAAACCTGGTTATTTAAAACAGTAAAAACACTGAATAAATCAGGTTTTTCTCATGCTGCTCATTGCGGCGGGGCAGCTAATGCTAATAAGGTGCTCCCTACGTAGACAGAAACACAATTCTTATTTTCAGGTGATATGCAATACAGAAAATACACTTGTTATATTATATTCCATTTCTGCCAATATTGTGCCCCTAAATCCTACACACTGGACTACCAAGTTCCCACTTCACCAGTAAATTATACAATATATTCCATAGTGTAAACATTCACTGCTCTTTATCATGTAAATATCATCACTTTTGATATATAAGCATATAAACTATACTGTCATATCCACCTACCTCGAGTACAAAGCAACCTGTAACATAAATAATGCTACACTTACTCCAGTACCCTTTGCACTCTGCTCCATTGCACTATGCACTGAAGGCACAAAAAAACAGAGTTAGTCAAATCCCGTGTATGTGTACACACTTACTTGGCAAATAAAAGGGATTCTGGTTCTGAAACAGGCACTCAGACATACGCCAGCATCTACATAGAGTGATTTCTGAGTTGAATCTACAACAGTACTGAGGCTTATTTCACACCAGAGGGCCTCTCAAAGAGATAATGAAGACCAGGTTCACAGAAAAACAGATATTTTGAAGTGACAGAATCTCAATGGCAGGACTATAAACGATCAAAACATAATACATTACAGCACTGAGATTCCAAGCAGCGTCTGATTAGTCATTCAGATGTCTACTAAACATTTTATTGTGTCTGTTGGCTTCAAATACCCAACACTGCCTATCAAACACAGCTTTCAGGATGAGCCAGCATCCTTTACTGCAGCCCATAAATTCAAGTATTCCTAACAATAAACCGACTGATAGATATTTAACAAGCGAGAGCAGTGAGTTCATGTCACCACTCCGTGCCCCCCGATAGCTCAGCGTGCCAGTTCAGAAACCTGAGGTGGAGGAACGCTGTATCCTCCCCCCCCACACACACACACTTTTCCTGCCCCTGAACATACTTGCAAGGATAAGAGCTTGTTAATCCAGAGGTGAGATGAATGGCAGCACTGTGTATGTGTGTGTGCGAGCAGGAAGGAGGGCAGGCTGGGACCCCAGGCGCAACACAACTCAGCACAAAGACTGGCTCAGTGCTGCTGTCACACATAGGGAAAGGATAAAAATATACATGCATGCTACGGACGTATGGAATATAGGAAAATGTAAAGCCGAGGAATTACGGGGCACATATGAGCAAGATATTAGTACCCAGTGTAAAAGTTACAGAGCCAAATGGGGCGACAGTGCCTCAATCCATGAGGGGATTAATAAAGTAGTTCTTCTTTAATGCTGACATTGCCTTACTTCTAAGGATCTGCAGTGACTTCACCACTGGCTTTTATTTTGAAAATCTAACAATAGTTAAACAGCAAACACACAGGACAAAACTGTCCCTGATTCTAGTTTTTCGTGTTACAATTTCCAAGAAGTAATTTCACTTGGAGGCAAAGTGGAGCACAGTTGAAGGTGAAATATCACTATAAGCATCAGAGCCGATGAGGGAATGCCGTGTGAGCACGTCAAGCGGAGGATAACTGGATGCTGCGAGGGCCGATTCCTATTTGCTCCTCTGACCTGCTCCTAATGTGTCGGCTCAGACGAGGGAGATAAGGAAGTAACATACCTTTTTTTTCATTGCCTCCTGAAAGCAGTGGAAGGTGAAATTGAACTTGTGTGAGTTATCCAAACAGCGCCTCAGCTGTTCAGGCAGAACAGCTCGGGCAAATTAGTATCAATCACACTGATCCTCATCAGGACGCATGTGCACACACAAAGGCAAACAAGAGAAAGAAATGACAACGCTGCCGTTTCAACACATGAAGGCTTTTAACACAGTAGCTTCGATTTACTGATTCATGAGATAAAAGTTGAAGGATGAAGGGAGGCAGTTTAAAGGAGGATTATTTTTTATTCTAAAGCCAATAAAATTATGTGTCCTGGCATAAACCTTGCTTTTCATGGTCCTGTCCAAGAATAGACAGTTTCAAGAATGTCCAACTAAAAACATATAATTCACATAAATCATTATGTCGTACATTATGAAGCATCGCTAAATCCAAAGTAGTGTAATCGCAAGGACGTCTAAAATGTCAACCGATACTGGCCTGCCAAATGTCGTATGTTGGAATTGACTCAACCCATAATGCTGAGAGATAAGAATAAAAAGACATTAAAAAACATTAATGAAAATTTACATCTTAAAAAATTCATATGCATGTACTCAGTACATATTTGCTCTAAAATCAGGGTAAGCATTGGTTTTATATGTATCACAGGGATGGTTTAGAGCCACATTAAAGCTGGGGTAGGCAGTTTTATTTTGGCTTCATTGGGCAAAAAACCCATAATAAACTTTGAGCATATTGTGATTTAAGTGGTCTGAGGGAAAACAAAATTTTTCCTCCTCCTCTTGGCTCTGTTTTCAGGCTTTAGAAAATCTAGTGACAGGACACTTTGGCCAATCACAGGTCATTTCAGAGAGAGGCCGTTCCTATTGGCTGTTCTACAAATGCGAAAGCCCGATTCAATGGTGGAGAATCCTGCAGTGAAAGTTGCTATTCCAGCATTGGTAACAACTGCCTACACTTCAATGAAATCTGACAGAAAGGTTAGCCTTATGCTAACTGGAGCTAAAGGCTAATGACTGTAGCTTCAAGTTCATGTTTATGTACCTAACCTTAGCAAGAACCTTGAATTTCAATCTGTCATTTGCCTCACTCCCTGTATGAACAGACCTCTTTACTGGGCAGAGAGCAAGCAGCAGCTCCAGACACTGACCCCGAGTCAACAGCCACAGCAACCTGAATCCAGCCAGTGCAAATCCCATCTCTGGGGGACCGACAGCCCAGACTCCCTGCTGGATCAGCAAAATTTCTGTTGCTGCCATTACCAAGTAAGACCTGGTGCTGCTGCTGGCCACCAACTTGCTGTGACACCGGGCAATGGCTGAATTTGAGCTGCTGCTCCTGCACTGTGCCTTTGTGGAGGCAGGATGTTTTAAAAATGGCTGTAACCCATATTTTACAATAGCAATCTATCAAATGACAGTGTGACTATGACAAACATGTCTCTGGTAGTGATGAACCTACAGAGACTTATCACCTGAATCTGCAGCTCCCCTCAGCTTTATACTGATTTTTTTAGCTCAGTGTTAAGCTGTTCAGCAACTTTACTGTTGTGGGTCACTCTCACTGGTCTCATTGCATCATTTATAGCTGCACAAGGCATCTGTGTCTCAGCACAAATGCTCTGAAAACCTGCTCAGCACCAAACAGCACAGACACAGAAACCAAAATTGGAGGTAAAAGAGCATTAGTACTGGACTTTCATCCATTAGAGGGACACAAACACCACTCCAAATGAATGCTTATGCTTGCTAATGGTTCGACATATAAACTTAGGGTGCTTTCAGACCTAGAGTTGTCTTGCTTTGGTCCGAATCAGGGACTGATTTTGTTACAAAGTTGTATAATTGCGTAGAGTTGGTTTGTGTTCTCACGGCAGCATTTACAAGCGGACCAGATGAAATGCCTTGTGTGCGAATGCTACTTTTGATTGGTCAGAATTTCCATGTTGGAAAAATCCAGGAAGTAAACAAAATGTTGAAGAAGGGAACACTTGCATGGTAAATGAGACAAATGCGCTGAATGTGCATATTAAGGCAGTACAGGAGGAGGTGCACATTAATAATCCTCCAGGACTGTAACATGCTCATGTTTAACCCAAACAATGTGTCATGCGACTGCAGTTGGTTCAGATCGAGGTTGAAACAGGTTCTGCTGCCCCCAAAAAAACAGAATGAAAGAGATTATGAAACAATAAATCAATGCTTTTATTCAAAGAACATAAAGTTTTTCAGAAAAAGAACACAGACCGGCTATTCTTGATTGCACTGCGTTCAGTTTATCATACTGATTGTCAGCCTACCTCTCATGATTACAGGCGTCATGCTCACACTGAAATAACGACAGACCATTTAAAGATACAGTTGGCTCAGGTTTTATGTAAAAATCATTTTACATCGCAAAGCAGCACAGCAGTAGAAAAAACACTCATTCCTTATTAACTGAAATGATGCAAATGTGCTAATGGCCTGAGGGTTATTTTCGTGTTGGGTATCAGTTGGGTAGAGATGGCAGTCAAGGTTTTAGGTATTGTGGGGATCAGAAACAGCCTGTGGCAAGGACAAACAAGGCAGCGCCTTTCCTGGGGGGGCTCATAATATAACAGGTTTTTAAACACATTTCGACCACCTGTTCACTGGATCACACTTGGGTGGTTACAATATGAAAGAGGGGCCTAAAGCAAATCTGGGCTCTAAAGGGACACGACTGGCCCTGTTGTCAGTTCAGTGAAATCAATAAATTTCTGTTTGTTACTTTTTTTGTGGAAACTAGCTCCTAGAGAGCAGTTCATGAGCGCTCCATTACCAGAAATCTGGTTAAACGAAACACTGCTAAACACACTACATGTAACAATGTTAACCACAACTGGCTTTATCATCAACTGCCAGATATTCATATCATCTATCCTGCAGCTAGACAGTGTGACAGCAAGGCTCTCAACTGCAACAATTGTCATATCAGCAGACCAGTGCCACTTTCAAGGCCACTGACCATCATAGCGGTATTCATCAGAGGAGAGAGAGCAAAGGCCTGAGTAGGAGCTCAGTACCTCCATTTCTCTAGTTCAAGCCCGCTGCCACAGGGATGAAAGAAAATCATTCAGCAACTTCCCAGCCAGCCGACCGTGCATTCCTAACGTTCATGAGCGCTCATGTGAAGAGAAGGGAGTGTGAGTCCGAGGATCCTTGTGGGTGTGCGTGAGTCAACACTTTCATAAGATATGCAAATTAGCATTTTTGACTCAATCTTTTAGCAAATGTAGTAAACCAACGTGCAAATTCAATGGTATCTCTCTTAAGTTATGGCTCTCATAAAAGAGGATGAGGATAGTCGTCATTGAGCTGGATGACCCCATAGTCATTACGAAACCTCTGACCACCAAGCCAGGACAGGCCTCATAAAACACGAGGACTGAATTGATGTCTGAAAGATTTTTACACCACAATAAATATAATCCTCCACTGTAAGGAGTTATGACATGACAGGAGATGGAAAAGACAGACTGTAAATCCCAGCCCAGTCCCCAGGAGAAAATGTTGCCATTGTTTGTTTCTGCAAACCATGGATATATTACATTTGTATGTTTCATATGAATCATATCAGCATTTCTGAAGCTGCATAGTAAATGAGCTGACTGTCATGATGGGGCAGAGGGGATGCAGGATGATGCGTGACATAGATGAGACGCCTGCCAAGCTGCAAACAGCAAAACCAATTGTTGTGGGGGGGTTTTAGGCGACCCGTCACTGTGTTGCTGTGGTGGCTATTTAGCAGCTGTTTACCAAATGTGGGTGTTTTCTATTGCTGCATTTCTAGCTGGAATACTGCCACCAAACAGTGTTTTTTTGTTTTTTTACAGAGCCATCACTGTGTTTCCAGCTGGAATTGTGCCACAAGCAGTGGTTGTTTTATACAGAGATATTACTGTTTTTCTAGCTGGGATTGTGTCACAAAAAAGTGTTGTACTTTTTACTGAGACTTCACTGCATTTCCAGCTACGGTTTGCCCCACCAAAACTGGTTGTTTTTTACGCTGTGCTTCCAGGCAGAATGGTGCAGCAGACAGAAAGTGGTTGCTATTTGAAACAAGACATTGCTGCATTTCCAGCTGGGATTGCACCAAAAAATTCCTTTTCTTTTTTCTTTTAAAGATATTTTGGGGGGAATTTTAGCCTTTAATTGATAGGATAGTCAAGTGAGGGAGTGACATGCAGCAAAGGGCCACAGGCTCAAGTCAAACCTGGGCCGCTGCGGCAACAGTCTCGTACATGAGGTGCCTGTTCTATCCACTAAGCCACCAGCAGAGATATCGCTGCATTTCCAGCTGGGATTGTGCTACCAAAACTGGGTATTTTAGGTCAAAACATGATCTTTTCCCAACCATACCCAGGCTTCTGTGCCTAGATCTAACCACACTCTAACCACAGAATTGTAAAGATGTAAAGAAATTAAAATTTTCACAGTATTTGCTGCATAACAAATGTAAATGTAACATATCCATGGTTTACAGAAACATAAAATGCCAATATTTTTCACAACAGCCACAGGACATCGAGTAAAATGTTAAAGGCTATCCATATTAACGATAGTCATGTTGCCCATGATGCACAGCAGTTTAGCTAAAGGAGAGTGTATCAAATGGAAATAGGATACCAAACAGACTCCTTTTGTACAAATACTGGACCCTGACTGGCCAGCTCCTCTAATTCACTCAAAGCAAATAACTGAATTTAGGATGTCCAGGTCTTGTGCAAACTGGGCTGATAGGAGAGACTTGCTGGAGTTAAGGCCCAGTCACACATTCCACATAGTCCAACAGTTAAAACAGCTACATTCAATTTGAGTTATCACAATCAGCGGACTCACCAGCAGGGACTTAGCGGATCTACTTTTATCTCTGTGTGGAACTCAACCTTTGTTGAACTACGACACCCAAATTAGTACAGCTGACCAATGTCTGAACAGTGCTAACCTTATGAGGTAACAGCGAGTCAGAAAGTCGAGAATGGAGGATGCTGTCATAGCTTATTAGCTGTGCTGTGTCATCTGCTTTCATGTTGGGGTGTAAATCGCTACATTAAGGAGACAAGCAGGCAGTTGTGAGAGAGTTAGTGGTACAAATTAGTCTTTTGAATAAAGTGAATAAACTCATCATCCCCTTAACAACCAAGCTGGTTAAATAATGTCCTCACATCACCAACCTCCCTACCGACGCCTGTAGTGTGAAACTGGCTGTAAAAAGCAGCGAGTTTTCTTTTACTAAACATCACTGAACATATCACACTTAAGATGGCATGCAGCAGACACACCACATAAACTCCAAGTGTCACCCTGTGTATCATTTGATGCACAAGCTGCCCCAAGGATGCTTTAAAAGGAAAAGTTATCAGTTTCATGAGCTGACTTGGATGAAGTGCAACAGCTCAAGCAGTGCGTGCACCGCCACCCCTCCTCTCGTTCCAACCACTCCTCCTGCTGCACAGACACACACACATACCCCACCCACACACCAAAAAAAAAAGACGGTGCTCAACAGCCAGCATGTGTCTCAACTTCCTTCCTCTCACAGACAGTTCATGATGCCATAGCAAGTCGCACGCGGGAAATCAAACGCAGCTGGTTGGGAGGCCAAGAATGATGGCAAGCAGAGAGGAAGGCTAAAGATGTTCCTGACTCTTGACCCTCAAGAGCCAAAAGAGTCTGGGTTGGTTTCAACAGTGTAAATGTGAAACTTAATTCACAGCTGAAGTCCTAAAAAAGGAAGAAGTCAATGAAAAAAATCTATGATGTTTTATATTCATAGTGAAACTGCAGTTGCACTGAGAGTTTGTCTGTTAAACCTTAAATTTAAGATCCACTGCAAAAGAAAGACTCCTGTACTGTCACCAAGGAAAATATTGTGTCACAAGCCTGTACATGGATTTCATTTGGCTCATTCAAACAGCAGAGAGAGGGCTTTCTTTACTGCTATTCTCACTGATAACGAGGTGTTTTTCCTGTGCTATACACAAAGATTGTCTCACTAAACAGCCATCATATATATAGTGGCAATCTAGTCAAGCAGCATGCAGTCTGTCCCTGTTTGATAAAACATTGTCTCATTTTGAGTCTATCCTGCTGAGAAGGTGAAACAGCATCAACAGGTGTGCAGCTCCAGAGCTCCCAAACAGACTATCCCACATGCAAATGATGGAGATAAACTTACACAAACGCATGGTAGATGAACGCCCAGGCTCTCGGTCTCTCCAGCACGTTGTACAGGTAGTTTTGGAGCCGCCGGTAGCGCACGTTTCTCCGGCCGCTCTGCGCGCTGTATATGAGCGGCTTCCCCAGCAGGCTGAGCCGGGCTCCCTGCTTCCCCCTCAGGCTCTCGGACCCGGCAGCACCTGCTGCTGCGGTGGAGGCTGACAGCAAACCGTCTCCCGCGTTGTTCATCATCCTTCGTCCGCACTCCACATCTTTCAAGCCGTAGCCTTCGGTACGGTGGCCCGGCGACGTCCTCATCCAGAGCCCGGTGCCGCCTTCGTCTCCGCTGTGGTTCCGGGGCATGGCATCACCAAAGCGGGCATCAAGTGCGCGATGGTCTTTTCAAGCATGCGTGTCCTGTGCCGGCAGCTGTGCCCTGGACGAACAATACATTACACGTGCGAGACGCAGTCTAAGAGGCGCTGGGAGGGAAACCGTTGCCAGAGAAAGGCACACTGTTTACCGTCACACTTTGACCGCCCTCTTTCCTCTTGCATCAACCTCTTCACAAGTCATTTACACAGCTGCCGCCGCGCGTAAAGGTATCCACGCGCCTGCCCCGATCACGGTGCCGTCCAATGTGACAAAATAACAACTGATAGATACAGTGTGAGTCCGGCGGAGCTGGAGAGAAGATATTTTTAGCATAATTTTTCAACCCAGGCTCTCTTCCCAGTGCGCTTTACCGCCTGTTGCTTCTACACAGAGCTGCGCGTCCACGGCAGCAGATGCGCATCTGTGCTGGTCGTGCCCGCGAGGGACTTTATCTTAAACCGGGTGTCAGAGTAAACAATTCGATCTTATCTCACCTCCACATAACATAAGAATAAAGCTTATGCCCTGCAGGAGTTTTTTTTTTTTTTTTACAGTGGTAGTGTTGCGCCGAGGCAGCAGAAATGCAACGAGCAACCGTCGCTACTGGTGTAATTTAATTTCCCGAAAAAGTTCCAAATTACACCACGTTTTTGAAAAGCCTATCAGGTAACATGGATTCTGATGAATTTTCCACTTGGTCGGCTGGAAAAGTAACCACTGAGGACGGCTCACTGAACATCTGCAGAAAATATTATGCCGTAACCAAATGCAGCTTTTGTGTTGTTTTTTTTAAACTGAGGCGCATGTGTTGTGTAAATATGGTAAACGTGCATAAGGTTATGTCTGATGACATTTGCATTAGAAAGACTTTGCAGCTTCGGTGTTTTGAGGCTGGTCTGTCACCTGCTCCGCTAGTCCTGCAGCCAATGCCATAAAACAGCATGTGAGAGACACATTTCTCTGGTGAAATGTATTTTAAACCTCTCGTGTCTTCAGCTGTCTTATGATGCTGCTGTATTATTAACAAACAATACAGTTTATGGAAGACTTTCGAGCACGCTGGGTTTGTTGGTCAAGAGGCTGAATAAACTGCTTCCTTTGTGTCACTGTAGCCTAAAGTGAAAGTGGTTTGTAAACGTGATGTCAGTTATGCCTCCCTATGGACTTCCCCTTGACGGGCGCACAGTGCACGCTGTCTTCTAGACTTATTTCTACTCCACACAATATCCCTCCAAAGCCTCTTCATCATCAACCTGTCACATGCGAGAGGAAAACACTTCTTAGAGTGAAGTTATTGTGAATGAGGAAGGAGAGAGCGGACTCTCGGTATTTATGTGCGGCTGACATCAGCAGGAGTCAGCATCCTGTCACAAATACTCAGTGTGTGAGTAACACGGGGCCACAGGGCACGGGAGTGTGTGTTCTCATATTTAATCTACAAAAGCTGAGAGTGTGCAGGACTTTACCTGCAGGGAATTCACAGCCTCAGAGCACCGACTAAGCGACTCCCTCTGTCTTCCAACAAAACTACGCCATCTACTGGCGCTTACAGCACCAGGCAGCTTTTGTGGACACCACAAATCTCACAGGTTTCAAATGCAAATCCTCTCTTGTGCTCTCACTTCTGATTCTTGCAGTTTCCTCTTGAAGAACATACTATAAATAATCACAGGGACACCTTCTGCGCCCTGAACCTCACACAGTTTAAAGGAGGCTGCATGTGACATTGGTGAACCAGGCTTTAAGACTTAGGCCAAAAGATGAATGAGGCAGTTGAGAATGAATGAGTCTTTACCAGATACTGACAGCACTTTCATTTGCCTATTTCCATTGTTCATTTCCTCCTCCACATTCTCAAATACTGCACTGTTTGTTCTGTTTCCATAATTTAGAAGCAAATATAAAGGCAGCGGTCAGTTGTTTCAGTCTCATGCTGTGCAGGCGAACATTATCCAAACCCACAAAACCTGATTTTAAATTCTAGTGGAGGCAGTTTCCAAAGATACCAAATATGTCAGTCTGAATTTGGGAGAAATGTACATAAAAGTTTAGGAGTTCGGCAGAAAAGTTTATTCTTGACTTACTCAGGTTGTAGTGATTGTTTCTCAGTAAAATCAAAATCAACTAACTATGTAACTGTGGCAAGTAAAATGCTTGGTAAGCCACAAAAGCCCTCGACCCAACTCTTCACAGAAAGGATGAGGAAGAAAACAAAGAGTATCTTGGCAGACAGCCCCCACTCTCTCTTTGGCCAGTTTGAGCTCTTGACTTCTGGGAGGCGCTATAGAGTTCCTCTGGCAACTAAAAATGTATCCCAAGTGCCATCAGTATCCTGAACTCAACAAAGTGACTGATGAGTTTTAAACCACAGACAGACAATGAGCTGATTTAATGTGTGTGTTTTGTAATGACTTTATATGGTTGTCTTACCAGCTATTTGCCTGCTTTTTACAATGTCGTCTTTTGTGTTTGGTGAGCTGAAGACAAATTTCCACCCATTGTGGACAATAAACATCTACTCTATTCTTGAATTATACAAAATTGAAGGGCCACTAAAGCACCATGAGCATGTGATGTACGCAGGCAAAATAAATCCACTGTCCTTTGAAAGTTTCTGCATTTCTTGTGCTTAATTCATTCAGAAACAAGCAATCAAAGGAACTAGTGTTGTGTCGTTCACGAACGAATCATTCAAAAGAACGAATCTGTTGAGTGAACATACTGAACTGAATCACCTCCGGAACTGATTCGTTCATTTATCAGTTCAGTTGAGCTCAGCAGCGAGCGTGCAGGCCGGGAGTGGAACTGCCGATTCGGTCCGTGTGAACAATGAATCACTCACGAGTCGCGAGGCAGCCAGGGTGCAGGGAGGGACTGCCTACCCCGTGATGAATCACTAGGTGAACGAATCACTCAGTGAACGATGTAACCCCGATCCCTGATTGATTCGGATCATTTCTTCTCAGTGATACACTTTCATAGGGACCGTTTTCTCCAAGCTAACGGCTAATGTAGCCAGGAGTCAAGCCACATTAACAGACTTAGTTTCCAGATTAACAAACTTAAAACGTTAGGCTGGCCAGTAATGAGACTCACCAGTGCAGGGCAGACGCAGCAGTAGCTCAGCCGTGTATCAGTTCAGTGAGTCAGACTACGCAGTACACAGTCAGGGCTCCACCTGCCAAGCACTGAATGATTCAGTGAACGAATCTTTTGAACGAATCTTTTAAATGAACTGATTCTAGCGATTCAGTAACATCTAAAGAGCTGCAAGTGCCCATTGTTACCCACTACAAAACTATATATACCCAAATCAAAACAAAGAACTGGCTCTAAAAAGTCAATATAAGTTAGAGGAATTGTTTGCAACAATGCAGTGTCCACTTACATTTCACAGATGACATGGTGAAAATATCCATATTACAGATTGTTACTAGGTTTTACTACAGCTGGTCTGATGAAGTGTGACAGTCAACTCACTAATGGTGCAAACTATATTTTCACACACAAATGACAATAACTAGCATAAACCATCATGTTCTGAGCAGACAAACCATAGACGATAGCAAAAAAAAATGACATGCGTTATGGAACAGAAAAAAGCAAACTTAACAGCAACTACAAACTACACAGCCCAGCATGCTGGGAAATGTGGGCGTCGCTACAATACTCACACTAAACAAATAACTAGCAAAAGAAAATCCTATCAAAATCTAATCTGAATACAATGAGCATCTAGGATAATCAAACAGTACTACTTATTCTTAGCAAACAACAACTAAATACTGAATCACAGGCTCCCACACAAGTTATCAAATGTTTGACAAAACAATCTCAACTCAAGGTAAACTTACTCCAGTGCTTTCATTTACATCAGCAATGAAGTCTCAGTTGTCATAGGAAGTGAAACGCATGATCTGCTGATGAAGACCATGTGATATGTGGTTGAAAGTTGTCGAGGACAGTAATAATTGGACCATGATTATGATAGGTATTAGGTGTACCTAATAAAGTGGACACTGAGTGTAGGTTAAAACAGGAGCTGTGTGGAATAAGATGATTTTAACTACCTTAATGCTTCTTCAACATGACACAATGTGAGATGCTATGGGTAAAAAAAAAAAAGATTTCTCAGACAAACATGATTCAAATAATATATTATAATATTTAAGGGGACAATAAATAAAGGTTCATAAGGACTAGAAACCCAGGCAAAATGTGTATGTCTTCTGATATTTGTTGTTTCTCAACCTTAAAAAAAGAAACAGAGGACACAACCGCTACTCTAACTTTACATGCTGAACTGGAACTCAACACTTCCTCTTGTTCCTCTTGAGAGAAAGCAGTGGTGAGCCTACAGACGACAGTTATCATCCAATCTGGTCACATGATGAGTTGGTTTCCTGCAACAAGCACATGTACCCTGTCATGTGTCTTCAGTGAGTAAAGACTTTAGAAATACAGCCTCATGTTGAACACTTCTCAAAGTAAACAGTCTTTTTCATGTCAGGAGACGTAATTCAGCTTTTTCCCAAAGTTTTTGTTTGTTTACTTTTATTACTCGGTTTCTTTGGGAAGGTCATGGCAATGGATGATATTAAAAATCAACTTCATAATGTTTGTATTCCACTCGGAGTCACAGTCCCTGTTTCCATAGAAGAGTGACCTTTGACCTGATTAGATAGATTAACCCATTTCCTGGGAGCAGCATGGAAATTTCATCGTGGCCTCTGACATGTGTGATCTGCGGTTCTCTTTTCCACTATGGTCCATATCCACGCTTTGTACACGGCGGTCGTGACCCCTGATGCTGTGACGGGGGGAACTTGGGGGGGCCCGGCTGGCACGGCAGGTCGGGTGGGAGTTTGAGTCGAGATTGCCTGCAGATGTTGTTTCGGGGGGCCCTCTGCTTATTTAACAAGAGGATGTGGAATATAAATCTCTCGAGCCCTCTGCTGCACTGTATCATAGTGAGGTCACACATGAGGCCGTTTTGGTTCAACTTCCTCTTCAGTGAGATGCCTCGTAACACCAGAGGCATAGAGTTATGGTGTTATAATAATAATAATAATAATAATAATAATAATGATACATTTTATTTAAAAGCGCCTTTCTCAACACTCAAGGACACTTTACAGAGCATTAAAAACACAATTAAAATAAATAACAACAACAGACAAGAGTGACACAAGGTAAAAATGGATGTGGGCAATTAAAGGTAGTAGTGTAGTAGTGCACAGCTGTCACGTGCTTTTGTTAACAAATACTTGATAATAAAACTGCTGCTCTCCAGAAATGTACCTCTACTATCAACCTCTACAAAACACTAGCATTCAAAATGTTAATAATTTTAAAGTTAACACATATTAGTAAAGCACTGATTGAGCTGCATTTCCTTTTGTGGCCACTTGGGAGCAGTGCAACAAGCTGAAAACACAATTTTGACTCAAAGGCTGTAAAAAAAATCATAGATGTAGCCACTCACTGGTTTGTTGACTCCTATTTTGAGGCCTTAAGTTCGGCATTTTGGCCGTCGCCATCTTGGACTTTTCATGCCAGAAGTGACCATATTTGGGGAGGGCAGTGATAACCCTAGTGCTAGCTGCTAGCATGGTTGCCACGGACAACTATAGTTAACTAATATTTATACTGATGCAAATTTTTGTTGCCGATAAAACAAGTAAAAAAAAAAAAACTATTAAAACAAAATGTATTTACTGGAGAAACTGAATAGCTGACTCCTGGAGGTCATTTAAGACAACAAAACTCTGAACAAGACTTTTTTGGGGGCAAACAAAGTGCCATAAATAACTTTCATGAGGTGAAAACACACTGAAATAGCAACAGTTACACCTACGCCTATACTCTACAGTGAATCTGGGGTTACGCCAGGGTAACATTACATAACCAATGTTGTCACTTGTCAGCGGACAGCACACATATACCATGTCTTTAATTATGCATAACTTTAAGCCTTAATAGCATTTAAACATTTATGAAAAATTCAACATACATTTTTCATTAAAGTTGAAATTAGATATAAAGACCAAAATCATTTTTGTACCAGGATGTAAACAAGTTAATTTCTGCTGTAAATTTTAGCATTGAACCATGAGGGTCTATGGGGATTGACTCACTCTTGGAGCCAGCCTCAAGTGGCCATTAGAGGAACTGCAGTTTTTGGCACTTCTGCATTGGCATCATTTTTCAGCCCCCAAGGTGACCACTTGATCTTTAAGTTGCCGTGACAATCGTGTCAACCCCACGTTGCCCACAGAGCAACATTTACAGTAATTTGGTTGGTTTAAGAAGGAGCTGTTTTACAGTAGAAGTGAAGCATAGACTGAGGACATTTATGTGACTAAGGAAAATATTTACGTTCCCACAAACGTGGCAGCAAGTCACATTTTGAAATATTGGACCTTTTGACCTTGTGTCAAAGGTAAAGAATAATACAAATAAAAACAGAAAATGTATTATTTAAAGATTTGAGGGGGACTTTGGAATGAAGGCGAGTCGAGAAGCAGTCTTCTTCCACACATTCTTTTTATTTGTAAATAATAAAAATGAACTTTTTTTTAAATATAAAACATACACATCATTTGAGCCACATCTGTTATACAAACAAGTAATGTTGCAGTGAATGCTTTACTTTTTTCTAATTTTCTTTTTGTTTCAGTGGAACACAGAAGTTGTAAACAATCAGCATTTTTTTTCCTGTTAATACTGACAAAGAAAAAAGAAAAAAAAAGAAAAAGGAAAACCAGCTTCACCGGACAATGAAAAGAAAAGTCATCAACTCTTCTGAAGTGAGACTGAACATGGCCGGGGTTCGGACATTGGGTTTGAAGCACAAAGAAGTGTTCAGATGACGGCTTCGTGGTACACCTGTAAGTTTTGCGGCCGTTTGTTTAAGTTCGGCCAGTTTGTGACCCAAGTCCATCGTCTTGTGTCGTCCCACTGCATGGTCCCTAATGACGTATTAATCGCTCCTCGTTATATGACTTGGCCCCTTTGCAAATATCACTGAACCCAATGAAAACCCAGTGAATGGCTGTTGAGTATTTACAGTGTATTACTCTCTGTGCATCTGTATTTATTCTTTATATAACTTAACAGTTCATGTGTTAGCATATCTGAAATCATTATGTTGAAACATAATTCATATTTCCATATAAGCGGATCTGATTTGTACATATTTATTCATACATCATCTCAGCCCCTTGGAGGTATACTATGATGTGGAATAACAGTAAGAGGGGCTGTGAGGTCTGCTCAGTACCACTGTACAGTACTGTACATCTTCCAGAGGGTCGAGGAGAGACATCAAGGTAATCTTGGGATTTAGTTTGAGAGACATTCAGCACCGGACTGGGGGGATGTGGAACTGACTGCAGTTGAGTTCAGATGTCTTTGCGTAATGGGAATGGCTTCGGTTTCTTGGTTTTATCTCTTTAATATTCAAGTACGAGCAAACTGTACAACTGCATGCAACATACAAGCGGCCCTACAGTATGTGGAACTAACACACGTATCTAGATCAGTTATCTTTTTTTCCTGTATCTGTTTTGTTTTACAAAAATGTGCATGCAGCTTGGAACAGGTTCCAAAGTCATGCTGGCCGCCGCCTTTTTTTCCCCCAGTGGGCGGAGACTGCAGGCCGAACGGAGGATGAGCATTGGTTTTGGAGTCCCGACAGATCAGTCTGATTGGTTACTTTCACATTCACAGAGATGCACAAGGGAAACTGTGAGCGATTCTTCTTTTTCTGTTTGTCTATCAACAACTAGACAGAGAAATGAATGTGACGGGATTGTTGCTTTTTTTCTTTTTTTCAACTACGTGTTTTTTTCAAAAAGTTAAACTTTTTGTTGTAAAAAAATCAAGCTCTTGTGCTTGTGTTTAAATTTCAAAAGAATGTAAACTAAGGGTTGGATAGAAACGTGCTGGGGTGAGGGACTGCACTCCCCAAAAAATGTGAAAAATTAGACGGTCCTATCTTGCTTTTGCGGTTACTTTTTTTTTTTTTTTTTTTTTACAGTGATGTTTGTACCCTTGTGATATTTCAAAGTGACATAAATTTTATTTATTGGTCAACCTCCTGGGAGGCCTAATATACATCTATACAAAGACAACTGGCCTGGACGTTTGCCAGCGGTGGAACAAGGAAAACAACGCTGCACGCTAATCTCACTGTCAAGTGTAAAAATCTAAGCTGTGTCATCATCACCAGTCCCCCCCCTGCATAACACTTGCAGACATTTAATAGTTTTTATATCCTTTTTTTTAATCACTTGTGTTTTGTTTTTCTCTCCATGCACACACCAGACTGACAACATTATCATGAGCATTTTACGCACTGTAAAAACATTTTGTGCCAGTAGTAACAAAGGGAAAGAAATGAACGACAAAGCAAACACGCTAAAACAGTGTGGCCTCAGAGCAGCCATGGTAAACATACTGAAAAGAGGATTTTTCGACAGAGAGAGGGACCAGTGATGCGGCTCCAAGGTCTAGGCACCAGAAGAAGGCCCTGTGCTTCCAGACTGAATACCCAGACGGGGGCACCCTGCCTGGGGGCAGGAGTGCCGGCAGTCTGTTGGGGTTCTGGAGGAGGCCACTGCAGGGAGGACTGCGCCCCCTGCAGGTGTGGAGGGTGATTACCTCTGTCTCGAGTCCATACATTCCGATGCTTACGTACATTTCTTTGCTATTGTTGATTCAGTTAAAAATCACCCTGCTTCATTTGATTCTCTGACACTCTTTTATTTTTTGTCTCTCTCTTGAGAGCTACTGCGTGTTGTCTGTTCGACAGCCCTGCTTCTTCAGCATACACAGAGAAACATGATGAGATTTTCTGAATGGATATGAAACACTGAAATGTGGCGCTCCGTACAACAGACAAAATTAACCGCGACAGGAGTGATTGTCAGATCTCAACAAAGCTTTCTCATTTTGACTGTTTCTGATTGTTGTTGTTCTACGTTTCTGCCATCTTGTTTTTTGTTTGTTTCTCTCTACAGTACGTTTCATGAGTTTGTTACTCGTCGAGCGGTGTAGAGCTGTTGGTCCACTAGGATCGGACCCCGGGAGGCCCGGAGGAGCTGTCGAGTGACGACTGGGAAGCCCGCCGCGTTAAGGAGGCAAGTGTCGGATCCACCAAGGAGGACGGTGGGAACAGCTTGTACCAACCAATGACTGTGCTTGATAAGTCCAGTTCCTCCAATAGGATTTGTGCAACTCCCATGAAGCTTTTATGGTCCATGCGGCCGTAATCACCCCATACAATCACCTGAAGGAAAATCATTTTCTGTCAAATTACACAGCAGTCTAGTTCAAGCTAAAATACATTTTACCAGCATGGATTTGGAAAAAAACAAACTTTATGATGAAGAGAAATACATCTTCAGCTCACCTGTAAGACTTTACCCTGTGGGCTTTCCTCAAATAGCAGTGCTTGCTGGTACAGTGGGTCAAGTGTTTTCCGTGCAATCTTGGTTTTCTTTTTGGCTACGTACGCTCCATTATTCAGCAGATAGACCTTGACATATGGAGCTGAAGGCAGAGACAAAGCAATAAAAAGGCCATTAGTGAGGAACACAGCGACTCTTCAGTGTAATCTAGATCAGATCTCACAGCTGGTTATATCTTTATGGGAAGGGAAAGCGCAGAGCAAGCGTCATCTGGGTGTATCTGGATATCACTGGATGTAGAGTGTATATCATATAATAATGTGAGGAGTGTGTAACTGGTGTCTAGAGAGGTTTTTGGTATCTTAAGGTTGGTCAGGTTCTCACCAGGGAGGGATTTGGATCCTGGTTTTTGTACGAGTCCTCGAGCTCTGATAACTTCTACCTCCAGCTGACCCTTTTTCTCCATCATGCCAATCTGGATGTCACCTGGGAAACACAGACGAGTGAGAAGACGATGATGATAGTCAGGAAAAATGAACCACCAGGGTTTGACTGCACAATCAGCCCCCCAAAATATATGATTAGAGATCTTTTATTATTGACACGGGTGAGAGCAACAACAATATGATACACCAGTGGTTTTCCAGGGCACTCCAAAGGGCAAGCAAAAATCTCAAGGCACACCTGTATTTATATCTGTGCACAATAGCCTCGCTAACATGTTATCACTTTTATCACGACATATATTTTTGTTTTTATTTGCTAATATCAAACAACAATTGACAGCCAACTATTACTCATGAAATATTTGTTAATAAGATGATTCAAGAATTCATTATAAACTTTTTAAAATTACATCAGAGCACCTGTAACACATCCACATTCGTTTTAAGTGGGAAAAAAAATGTGAAAAATAATGTAAGATAATGTGATGTGTCACACACTAATAATTCCCACACACAAACAACGACAAATAGGTTCCTGTGAAGGAGAGGAGAGGACGAGACGGGACGGGACGGGACAGGAAGGGAAATGAAGGGACGAGACGAGATGAGTAGGGAAGGGAAGGGACGCGACGAGCAGAGACGAGATGGGTAGGGAAGAGACAGGGCAAAACGAGACCGGAAGGTAAGGGAAGGGATGACACGAGATGAGTGGGGAAGGGACGGGAAGGGACCATACCAGACCAGACAAGTAGGGAAGTGAAGGGAAGGGAAAGGAAGGGACGAGACGAGATGAGGCGAGATGAGACGCAACGAGTAGGGAAGGGAAGGGAAGGGAAGGGACAAGAAGAGATGAGTAGTTAAGGGAGGAGAGGAGAGGAGAGGAGAGGAGTAGAGTAGAGTAGAGAATACCATCAGTATCTTACCTATGGCTGGAGTGGCCAGTGTTTGTCTCCCCACTAGCTGAGCCGGTCCTAGGCCGTCCAGGAAGTCACTGAACTGACTGCTGGCACCCAGATTGACTCCAGAGAAGATCAAACTAACAGAAAAAAAAAAACATAAACATGAATTAATTACAACATAAATGACCAATATCACCACACAGTCAGCACACTGTGAGACTCATTTTACTGCCTTCAGGAGAACCAATTTGCTGCCAGTCATTATTTACAGCGTGAAAAACATCTCGGAAATTGCCCAAGCGAGATAATCCATCAGAGAAAACACCAGGCCTTAATTTGATTCAGTCAAAGTTTGTGTTTTATCATCGCCTCACTGAGCCGCAGTTTTGTCTTTAACAGTCGGCTCATTATATTACACTCTGTTTACTGTCAGTCAGCCGACACCTTCATGCTGAGATAGAAGTGTGCGCCTGGATATAATCCCTCAGAACATGCTGGCAAACAAACTTTACTGTCACATCCAGGTGGAAACGTAAAGTAGACAGAAATAAGTGGACAAGCACTTGGCGTTCTCCTCAAAAAATGGTTAGAGTGAGAGTGTAGGATGTTGATGGAAAGTGATCAAAGCAAGAAATGTGTGGTTTACTGACTTCCCCTCAGAGTTGTAGCTGTTCATGCTGCCGTTGTTGGACTCTCTGCTGGGCTGGCGACTCATGTTCCTGGTCAGCTCGACTGCCATGCCAGTTTCTGTGCTCCTTTGGATCGGTGCGCCCTTCTCCTTCTTACTCTTTCCCTCTGAGTGAAAGAGGAGAGACAGGAAAAATCACAATGTTGTAGTCATGGTAACTTTTCACCTTTATTTAACTAGACAAAAAGGGGGAAAAGTGCTTTCCAAACTTGTTTTGACCTGTCTCATGCAGATTCAGTTTACAGTAGAACGACAATAAGTGTAGGTGCAAGTCTACCAGGAAACAGCAATGATGAAATAAGTGCCGGAACATTGACTCTACACCACAGCATTATTGAAACAGACAACGTTTTAACCCCTGTCACTCAAGGACAAACAGAGTAATCTACGGTTATCCACTGAGGACGAGGTGACGCTCTGCAGCTATTTTTCCTTTTAAGATGAAAATGGACAATGTGCTGAAACTGTCAAATCGCAAGCAGGTAAGGGAGCTCGATGCTGTGGCACGTTCAGTGTGAACAGCTAAATTGCTTAACATGGGCACCAAAATGTAGCAGGCAGTGCTCCACGGAAAATGGTGCACTTCCAGGTCCAATGTGAATCCTGTATCATGGCTCAAGCTGAAATGCTGGACCCCACGTTTTCCATAATGCAACTACGAAGCATCTCCAAGCAGCAACCTTCTGAGCTAAAAAATGCTTTGCGATTTAGATGGCCAGGGAAAGGCAGCCAGGTGTGTTGCATGCCTGGGAAGCACACAGTTTTCTGACTGTGGTCATGGCGTCAGTGAAGAAGACAGCCAAGCGGTAATCAATGCGATTAAGCTTCCTAACTCTGCTTGACAGTCTCTGGATACAACTTGTATTGAATGTCAGTAATAAGAGCAAGAAAAGCAAGAGAAAGGTGTGGACTCAATGAATGACCTTAACAGCTGATGCGTCAAATAGATCTCGTTGACATGCACCAACGTAATGACTCACTGGAAAGCCACTTTACTGTCTTGGAGGCGTCACCACTATCTATGACTCAGATCTACCCCTCGTTCCTCCACAGCTCCACCCTCCTGTCCAAATATGGTCACTTGTGGCTCTAAAAAATCCAAGATGGTGACGTCCAATGTGCCAAACTCAAGGCTTCAAAGCAGGGGTCCACAAACCAATGGGTCTCATGACGGCGACCCATTACCAGTCAACTGGACTTCATGTGTAAAGTCCCTTTAAACCATCGCTGTCCCACCAAATGTTTCATTTGGAAAAATCAAAGCTTATCGGGATTTGGAGCAGGATTCCCCTTTAACCCATTTTGTGTATAAGAAACAACAAACATGACGGAGGAATGGACCAGCTTCCAGAGCACATTTCTCAATGGGGTGATTTTTTTTTTCATATCAAAGAATTCACTTGTGGAAAGAAAAAGTAGAAAATTACAAGATAGCCTACAGGTCCAGTTCAGGAGTCAGTGATCACTCCTTCTGAAGCTTGGCCAAAGACACACCCATGTCCTGCTGAATCTGGTAATCAGTAGTAAACAGGAAATTGTTGGGCAGAAAAAAAAACCAAACAGTGTGTGGCATTTTGAACTGGGATGCGTGCGTCCACCTTCTGACTCATACTATTGGCATGTCTGGTGCAAGGAGAAAAATGTGGCCGCACTTCCCAGCCATCCTGTCATCCATCTAGGTGAGGTGGTCTGCTGCACTTAAACAGCCTGAGCAGTCATATCATGTATCATGTCATGTTAAGCAATAGTTTTCTTTTAATAACACTAAAATCCTAAAGTTTAAAAAGTCAAACATGAGCTCTTTTACCTGCTTTTGCTCCCACGAACAGGAAAGATTTTTCAAAAGTATGTTTATCTCTGTGCTATCTCTACTTCCTCTCTTCCGCTACATCAGGGAGAGACGACGAGAGACCCCCTTAGGCTTAATGTTCTCTAATAGCTTTTTATGTCCACTACAAAGAAAGGGAGTACAGTGTTTGGCTTTCATCATGAGCCTTACACCCCCCTGTGGTAAAAGTGCACGCTGGGTTCAGACCAGCCAGACTCTGTTGTGACTGGAAGCTGAGCTCTGAGGGGCTCTCAGCTGGCTACGATGTTCGGAAACTCCCCGCAACACATTATTTTGTTGTTTGTCTTTATAACGAGCGCGAGGGCAGCGAAGGTTTGTCTCCTACAGAACAAAAGGACACTGGCAATTTGTGGTGCTTCGGTACAGCCTGCTCCTCTGGGCAGATCTTTTGGATTGTCTCTATGTGAAACACAGTCTCATAATTTTGTGCAGATTCTGAGACATAGATTACATGTTATGTCGTTTTAAGTAAATGCTTTAATGCTTGAATGTGGAATGGTGTTCGTGCTGGGCTTTAGAGTGTGCTGTGGAGAGCAGTAATCCAGACACACTAAAGGTATGTTAAACTCTGAACTACCAAATCAATTAAAGTTTGCATTGTGCCTTTCTGCAAACCATAAACATGTTACATTATTCTTTATTGTGTATTATGTTGCAGACAGATGGAGATTTTACATTTCTTTATGTTTTAACAATACTGTGGTTAATGTGTGGTTATAGTTTAGGCACAAAAACAACTTGGTTATGGTTTGGAGAAGATCATGTTTTGGCCTAAAATACCCAGTTTTGGTGACACAAACTTAACAATGTCACAGTTAAAAACAACAGGTTCCTAAAAAACACCCATATTTAGTAGCTGGAAACAGCGACGGGGTTCTGAAAAACAGTCAGCTGTGCTGTTTGGTCCCAAACAGTTGTCTGCAGCTTGGCAGGCATCTCACCCAGTTGTCATGCCATCCACCATCCCCTACATTCATTCATTTTCTGTACCCGCTTATCCTGTCAGGGGTCGTGGGGGGGCTGGAGCCTGTCCCAGCTGACTGAGTTGGAGGCGGGGTACACCCTGGACAGGTCACCAGATTATCACAGGGCTGACACATAGAGACAGACAACCATTCATGCTCACATTCACACCTACGGCCAAAACCCACGCTGAAACAGGGAGAACATGGAAACTCCACACAGAGGGGCTCTCCCATCCCGGGGTTCAAACCAGGAACCGTCTTGCTGTGAGGCGACGTTGCTAGCCACTGCAAATGTACTGTATGTACTTTGGCATCAAGAGCTCTTCTGGTGCCGGCAGACACAAAAAAACCTCCTGGCAGAACATTTAGCGAGTAGAGGTCAAAGATGCTGTTGATGTCACTGCACATGTCATGACCATTTACTTCTCATTCCAATGAAATAAATACTTATATCTATTATATTTTTCCTAAGTGCATGGTAATATCCAGAGTCCAGCCTTCTTTTTGCCACATTCATATCACACATTCCTCGTGGGATACAGAGTCACCACTGACTATTTCAGGGTTGCCACGGTAACTCACCAGGGCCGCTGATCTGTGAAGTGCTGCGGCTGCGGCGGTTGCCAACGATGGCCACCACCCGCGCGCTGAGGCTGGAGCGTCTCTTCTTGCTGCCGCCACCCACTGTGCCCAGCGCTGTGTCTGATTGGCTGCCGTCGGTGCGCTCCTGGGTGTAGATCTCCCCGCTCACGCTGGAGCTCTTCAGCATGCTGCGGCCCACAGATCGCATCTGCCGACTGGAGGGAGAAAAGACACTAAGTGAGGCTTGTAACGGAGACAGAGATGCTATTAAGGCCTCAGTAACTTCCTCTGTACCGTACCTTCAGAAACAGCATGGTGGACAAAGAGAGGTGGGTGATGATAATTAAAACATTTCACACTGACTGAGGAAAGATGTTTAATCAAACAGCATGTGGATCACACAACAAATGATAGGCCTATACACCTGGGACTCCAAAGAAGGGAAATGATGACGACAGACCCTACCAAATAACTAAAACTTAAACATTAGTGGTTGTTAGTTCCATGTTTGGTGCAACAATTTCATGTTCTAGCAGTCCAAAGCAAATAATCATATCATGTATTAAAGTTCATTCTTCTCAAACGAGCCCCTACACACGGACAGAAGCAGCCCAGCACTCGATGCTGCCTCCTAGGGGTTCGGAGGAGCTGTCTCATGTCCATCCGCTCAGAGGGGGTCAGAGTGCTGCAGGAGAGCCCAGCTATGCTGCCCCTGTCACCCATAGTCCCCACTCCCAGTGGGCCCCTGACAGTCAGGGGATCCAGTGAGCGACTGGGAAGCGGGAGGGTGGTTTGAGGCCTCTCCACCGCCCCCTGCAGGGGGGTTAGGGAAGGTCGTGCAGCAGAGGAAGAGGATGGGAGGGGATGGTCTAGGTCTGGAGGATGGAGGTGGTCCGGGCAGTCACAACACAGGATGCATGCAAGGAGGGATCGGAGGGATCTAAAACATGCAGAGGGGGTTGCACAAACACACACACACACACATACACAGACACAAATATAAAAGAAACAAGACACAATATTGGACAAAATGAAAATTGTTATGCCTTTATGTGCCGTGTCGGACATGTATGCAACCCATACAATAAAATCAAGCTGGACTGCAACTAACCTGTTCAATATTTTGTTATTTCAAAAATGTACGGATATCAGCAGGAAATTGTGTTTCTATTCTGAAAGGTCAACTTTTTGAAATACAAAATATGAATCCAACAGTAAGTGATACTAAGAATATGCCAACAAGTGCAATGAAAGGCAAGAAGTCACAATTATTCTACTATATTCAAGCAAAAACAGCAAACATGAGCAGTGTTCAATGAATTCTATAAAATTAAAGAGGAGCAGTATATTAAAATAAAAGCATATCAAGCAGAGGGAAAGGATTAAAGGACATAGGCAATAGAGGACGACGTAAGGGAGGTTCAAGTGTCAACCTCACGCCACCTCTGTGTCCCTTCATATGTATGTGCTCCGTCACTTCCATAAGCTGCTATCAAACTGGCCTGAAGCAGATGTGAGACTATCCACTGAATATAGATGTTAATATCCCACTCTGAGTGAAAACTGACCTGAGGCCAGCTCTCCCTGTACATCACTGGATTACTAATTCTGTCCCCGTGTGTCTCTAAAAACTGACCCTTGTCTGAATTATAGATAAGTCATATTAAAAACTGGTTTTTATTAATGGTTGCTGACTCCATCGTCTGCTTTGTTGAATTCAAACTGTTTGTCTGATCATAGCCTTCTAAAACGAGAGAAGGTCTGAGTGTCTGCGATTGTTTTTTTTTTAATTGAGAAATGTCAAAGAAGAATATTTCTTTCTACCACTGGAGCGAGGACCCACCATCTCTTTCACATCTCTCTTTCTCTTTCTCACCCCCGACTCTTGAAAGTGTGTCAAAGGCCGTGGGGCTGTGCTTTTATAACGCTCTATTTGGATTGATCTGTGGTAAGGCCATAAAGGCCAGCGCCCTCTCTCTCCTCCTCCCAGACCTCAATACATTAGCCAGCTAATAAGCTGCACTACATCACCACTTGGCTCACTGAGGACCACTGGGATAGGGTCGTTTGTCCCTGTCAGCACACTGCTACTGGTCAGCAGGGGATATGTGTGTGAGTCTGTGTGTGCCTTTGTGGGGGAGCGTGTGTGCACATACAGAGAACATGGGGATTTTTTGTGAGATTTTATTTTCATCTACCTTTCAATTATTTATGTCAGCTCAGCTGTACTTATTTTTTGAGTTTTAGTTTAATATTTTTGTCAGCAATTTTTAAATGTATGTGCTTTTTTAAAACTACATTCGTTTAACTATTTATTCCTTGACAAATATGAAGTGGGGTCAGTTTCAGGTTTGTTCAGGTTCAGTGTATTGTCTTCTTGTTTATGCATAAACAAAAAGATCCAGATGAAGAAAAAGTCTGAATTAGTTATTTGGATATTAATTTAGTTTTCCAATTAATTTCGCTGAATCAATAAGTCTTTTTAACACTTTAAAATCAGTTGTAGAAAAAAGCTAATTTTTATGGCCATTTAGTGTTTCACCTCCCCGATGACTCTGATGACATCATCAGGGTTACTCAAACCCTGACTAAGCCACTCAAGGTCCACAGATAGAGAACCATTTTCACAGGCTGAGGCGTACTCCTCATGATGAGTTAACTAACTTTAAAGGCCTAGAGAAACCAAGCTGACATCAAAGAAATAGTAGTTTTGAAAACCAACTGTGGTGTCGCCTTTCATCACCTGTGACTCCACCAAAAAGCACCTGGTCACACCGCAAAGACCACAGCTGAGGAAAAACCAGCTTGTACATTCTGACCCTGCGTGAGATGAAATAAGTCTTCACACCAGCAGGTGGCAGTAGTCTGTATTTGTCATTCAAAACCATCCAAGACCAACATGACATATTTAAGATGCTAGTTAGCTAGTTAGTTAACACATTAGCAACACAACCCGATGTTTAAAGAATCATATTTACTGTGCGTCAGTGAAAAATTACACCATTACTTACCATTTCTGCCACGCAGCTTAATGGCTCATGCAAGAAGCTGAACTGATTTCATTTGCAGACAAGCTCTGCCAGCAAAATGCCAAATCAACATGCTGAATCGTCTGAAAACCAGTCAACAAAGGTGTGGGACACAACGCAAAAACTGGGGCGACAGATGCTCACTGATAGCCCAACACTGACCGATGGGTGAACGTTGGCTTGGTGTGTCAGGACCCATTTGTGTAAAATGTGCTGGTGGAGCGCCCCTTTACCTTAGACTACCACTGTAGGTACATGATGACTTTAGGAGCAGGTAAGATTGTAAGGAAATTGCTTTGGAAAGGTGTGGGTGTGCGACAATGCACAAAGTGAGACACTGGGCTCAAACTTGAATGAAATGCTTCCACTCAGATATTCCCATGTGAATAACTGCATCTCAAAAACAAGCAGGGACAATGGATCCAAGTTTAACCTCACGTGTCAGTGAGTATCCACGCTGCTTGTGTCCTTGAGCAGGACTCTGTATGCAAGATCAAGCTGACCTCTGACCTCCCTTTGGAGGCAGCAAGCATAAAGAGAACACCTTCCCTACAGAGATCAATAAGGACTTGTCTATAATTGCTGCCATTAAAAACTTTCACCTGTGCTCTGTTGTCTTAAATGAACGGGGATTTAGGGATTCTATCCTGAGGATCCTACAGTGAGAAGACGAATCGTCTGCCATCGCTGGTGAATTCACCGTTTGAGATCTATTGATCTTTACCTGGACTCCCTCGTGTCTCCAGCTACTGTGTGTCTCCTGCGCTTCAACTCCTCAGAGAAACGTCTCTTCCCTGTTGCCCTCCTCCTGTCCTCCTCTCCTTCCACCCCCCACGAGATCCTCCTGTCCTTCTTCTCTTCCTCTAATGACTTGGATCTGAGTTCATTTTGTAGTATGTGTCAATATGTTTAAGAGTGTGTGTGAGGAGAGATGAGATATCATGCAGGAGGACAGAAACATGCAGCAGTTGGCATGCAGAAATAAAACAGAAAGACACACAGTGATTAGCATGCATATGACATATAACCCCAAATCACCCAAACATATAGACTCTGTACATTTAAACTGAACATGTGAGCAGTGAGGACTGACCTGAGTCGTCCTCCAGGTCGTTCTGATTGAATAGACATGTAGCTGGTGCTACTGAGGCGGGAGGCACTGCTGGCACGGGAGAGGGCCGACACATCGCTCATGTCACTGTCTGACGATCTGGCCGACATGTTGTCGCTGCTACGCCTCTTTTCTGCGTACATCTATGGGCAGAAGAAGAAGAAGATTTATTTTATTAATCCCAGAGGAGAAATTCAATTTTTATATACACACAAGGGCCAAAAACACACGCACAAAGAGGACCCATACATGCATTAAAAGGAGGGATGTCAGAGCGAGGGGGCTGCCCACTGAGAGGCGCCCCGAGCAGTTGGGGGTACAGTGCCTTGTTCAGGTGCACCCTAGCAGTGCACATCTCCAGCTACCAGTCCATGCTCCATATTTGGTCTGGACGGGGACTTGAACCAACAACCCTCAAGTTCCCAACTCAAGTCCCCATGAACTAAGCTACTGTGGCCCCAGAGATGAAGGGTGGGAGAGATATACTGATTTTGCTCAAACTGAAAAACAGGCACACAGTATATATCATTTATAAAGTGCAGGAGGAGGAGGAGGGGTGAGAGTGACTGTAAAATGCAGATGCTGACCTCCCGTTTGGTCTTGAGGTCCGTCTCAGGGTCGTGGGAGGCTGAAGGCCGGTAGGAATGTACTTTCATCTGCAGCTGTCGGGCTCGCTCCTCTACTGCAAGGGCTGGGGTAAAAACAGACAAAGAAGAGTAAGATAAAAAACATACAGAAAAAAGAAAAGAAAGGTAGTTAAAAAAAAAAAAACAGGAAAAAGCAATTCCCAACAAGAGAGGGACAGGGAGTATCTTGAGGATGCAGGATCTGGTTTTGGACACTAGGTGGAGCATGACGTGCACTGAGTACATCAAGTTTCCTCATGATGGATGCAGCTGTAGGAGGCTCAGACAGACATGCTTACTTGCTTCAGTCCGGAAACAAATATAGCTGTGTTTGCCAAATTAGGAACTATCATATAGGGATCTTAAACTGTCAGAAAATGACACCTGTGATTGACTGCACATTAAAGGGAACTCCTGTATTTTTCAACATGAAAGACAACAGTTTTTGAAGTTGTTCCAGTATTGAGTGAAACAGGCTACAACATAATCTCTTGAGGCATGTGCACCCATTAATGGGTCCATTAAAAGTGCTTGTTTTAGCCAGATTTTTATTAAAAGTGTTTGACAACATTTCGGAGAGGACCCTAAAAAATAATGAAATAATGACCTTTGCTTGTTCTACTCTGTTTTGTGTCCGAGTCTTGCCAAAGTCAAAGTCTTGCTCTGAAATCTTGCACTTTTTTACACATTGTCGAAATCAGCTCAATATTCGGCCACGACACTGAAAAGCTTTTAGATAAGAGTAAGATACCCTTTATTTACTCAAACACAAAACACTCACACCGGCACCTCTCTTTCCAATTCTCACTAAGGTTTTTTTTCCTTACGACATTTCAAAACAACACTTCTCGTCAGTGAGCAAGCTATAGTCCAAGCCTGGATTGGTCCAAGTGATTGATTAGTTTTAAACCACAGACAGACAATGAGCTGATTTAATGTGTTAAGTGTTTTATAATGACTCAGTATGCTTGTACTACTGACTATTTGTCTGCTTTTACAGTGTTGTGGATTGTGTTTGGTGAGCCGAAGACGAATTTCCACCCATGGTGAACAATAAAGAAATATTCTATTCTATTCTTATAGAGTCTCTGTACATTTAACCCTACCCCACTGGCAGCTAAGTGAACTAAAACAAGCAATAAAATATGTTAAAATGTTATTTTGTTACTCTTGCCTGAGTAAAGAATGATCTAATTATGTATCTGTAGATACAGATTTGCCTCTTCCACCAGATTTAATATCTTCATGTCATCCCCCGCATTCTGATATCAAAACTCCATTCTTGCAGACAACATACCTTGCTCTATACTGCTGCTTTTTGCAGGGAGCTGAGGCAGCTGCCTGCCCCTGCGACCTGATGAGGGAGTCCCCGTTGGAGAGGAGGGGCTGCCGTGAGGGTGTGCTCTGACAGACAGGAACAGAAAGACACAAGGAGACAGGAGAGAAGGAGTAAAAACACATTATTATAACTGTGTTCATCAACAACTAGTCTGACTCGCAGGATGTCGACTGCTGCTGTACAAGCCTGCCATTGGCCACCTATATCTGAAGGAATTCTGCTCCCCTTCCTCTATCTGTGTGTTACAGTTTTCAAAATCCGTCACTATGAAAACTACTCTCACATAGCCAGACCTGTCTCTACACTTTGTTTTAGCACTGTGCATAGAACAACAATTTCTCAGTGTGCAACCTACACGCTAAAACGTCTTTTAATGTTTTATGTAGTGTTCTCTTTTGCAGGGATTTAGTCATTTTAATGGCAGCGCTCACCTCCCAATGTGCAAAAGTTTCAGTAAAACAAGCTCTCTTGACACTACTTTGCAAGAGAACTGTCACTGCATCCTGGGCTTAGTGACGCCCAAGACGGTTCTGATTTTAAAAGACATACAAACAACCAAGAGCAGTATTTTCTCTTATTGGGGAATTCTGATGGGTTCAGCAGGAGCTTTCTCAAGTGCGAGATAGGTCTGGCTATGTGAGACGAATCACTGATTGAAGTGAGGCCCAAAACTCACAGAGAAAACACAGAGACAATAAATTGATTGCCAGCATTAAAGGTCAAAGGTCAAGTTGGGAGAGGAATGGATCAGAATCACCAGTGGAGGAGAAGTACACAAAGTGGCACTGAGTGTGTTTACAGACAGTATGCACAGTATCTCAGTATCTCTATACATCCCAGTTATTGTAATGTTAAGATGGTACATTTATACAAGGAACTTTACTATCCACAGTTTCTACTATTTCCTACTACATAAAGCACTGTTGAACATGTCTTCCACAGCGAACATGAAACCGTTGTTCTTGATTAACTATGACATTATTTTGGCTTCCTGAGATGTGACATTCACATGTGGTACGTGTGCATACAGTTTCCACACTCAGCGTGACATAGAGGAGATCAGCACACAGGGGAGTAGAGGCGTAGTGCTGGCAGGAGCATGCACCTGTCTAGCCGTGGCGAGTTTGGGCAGGACCCAGCCAGGACTGTCTGGCCAAAGGGCCTCAGCGGGCCCCCTCTCCCCCTACTGCCCCTCAGGATAGAGGTGGGCTGGATACGACTGCCATCAGCAAATAAAAACAAATGAAAATATAAAACTTTATAAGTACAGCAAAATTAAATCAAATGAAAATAGAGCAGAATAATGCTAGTTCTTTGTGGCTCTGTGTGTAACGCTATTTAGACTATCCATGATAAGAATGGTGAGCAGACAGCATCATCAATCCAATACAGGTGGTGCACTCTAAATCATCATACAAGGAACTATCTTAAGTGTGGTGGCAAAAAAATGTTGGCATTGTACATTTCTGCCACCCATGAATATGTTGCATATGTATGTCATTATGAAGCTTTACGTTTCAACACCACTATAAAGTGGCTAGTATTAGGCACAAAACGCACTTAGACTTGGTTTGGAAAAGCTTAAATATATCTAGTTTCTGGGTCACCGTCCCCGCTGGAAAAACTGCAACAGGTCACTAAAAAACAGCCACATTTGGTGCATCAAAAGCTGCTGAAAACAAAGCAATGACTCGCTAAAACACAATCGATTTTGTTGTTTGTTGGTCGCGAACAGTGGTCTGCGGCGAATTCTGCACATATACTATGCCACTTTAGAAACGTTGATACGATACATATGAAACATGCAAATCTAATTCTTGGTGCAAAAATGTACAGTGCCAACATTTTCTTCCTGTGCCTGAGCTGATAAAATCTAGTTGTAGTTTGAGGCTTGTCTAAATGCTTCGGCATCGGGTGGATCAATGCTGCAAGTGCATCTTCTGTGCTATGTTTCCTACCTCCAGCAGATGTTCATTCACATCATTCATTAACAAAAAAAGGTCTTTGAAGGGTAGTGTTTGTAGCTGTAGTGTAGTGTAGCAGTGTAGTGTTTATAGCTAATTTAAAGATAGGATAAAATAGGATTCAATGCTATATTCTGCACAAGCTGTGACTTAAAAGAAAAAAAAAGATTCCAGGTTTGACAGGCAGTCACAGACGGGAGTTATCATCTGCATAGAGAGCATAGAAGTGACAGTAATGAGAGGAAATTAAATAAGGTGAGTGAATGAATGAATGATCTTACCTGTCCCCCTCCAGGCTTTTTTTGCTGCCCCTTTGACAGTTCGGACTTGATGAATTGCTACACTGCCTGTTGCGGCAAACAGCAACCACAGAGAGAGAGAGGAAGAAAAAACAAACACGATATGGAGAATGACCACAGAATGGCAAAACTCAACAGTGACTGATGTGTTGGACAGAATGTAAAAGGCTCAAGCTGAGACTATATGGTTTTTGTGGTTTGTAAAAGCAATATAGCTGAGAACTGCACATTCCGTAAATTTTTTTTTTTCCCACCAGCAGAAGTGTTACAGAGGAAAAAGCACTTTCAAGCCATAGAGGTGGGGGAAAGTCAGAGCAGGCGCTCAGCAGAAAGGGCAGGTGCAGGGATTACACAGCCTAACACCACAAATATTTACAGGAAAAGGGAAAGTCGCAAGATCTGTGCAACGCTATCATCTACAGAACGAGCTCTAGGCTACAGGAAAGGCTTCGAAGGTACAAGCAGGCAAGCAGAGCTGTAGCATTAGTGTTTCAAGAGTTGGGGACGGCAGGAGGGGGCAGGCCTGGTATACCTGTCTTCCTCAGTGGCCACATGTTCTACTAAGATCCGGGGGCTGGGGAGAGTCTTGCGGGGCAAAGAGTTGGAGCACCTAGAGGGGCGGAAGGGTGGGAGGAGGAGCATCGCAAGGTAGGAACACCGGGAGAGGTTGTTAGTGAGTAAAAGGACAGGAGAGGCTTTGAAACTGTGAATCTTCTCTAAGTGTAAAGGCATAATAACAGTCCCAAGATTCAGCTTGACTTGACTCGTTTTTAATTTTAGGCCATGTTAGAAATCTGTGCATTACAAGCACCTACTGTAAAAAAGTGGTAAATATACTAGAACTTGGCTGACATAATGCATCTTATTTATTTTAAAGAGAAGTTTGGCGTTTTGTGAAATACAGACGAGAAAATAGCCAAGAAAGAGCGAGATTAGCTAAACATACAGATTTAAAAAGGGTCAAACAGATCTGTTCTTTTCTTAAATCTTCAAAGTGACATGTTCTATTTCATTTGTTTAATCTGAACAAAAAAAAAAACAAATCTAACAGCTCAATCGACAGAATAAAATGTTGGCATTGTTTGTTTCGGCAAACCATGGATAAGTTACATCTGTATGTTTCACACATATCATATCAATGTTTCTATGTTTTGAGAAAGCTGCTCCTGATTGGTTAGAATTTCCATGTGGGCAAAATCCAGGAAGTAAACAAAACGTTGAAGAAGAGTACACCTGCAAGATAAATGTGACACTTTCTAATGTCACAATGGAGGGACAACTACGCAGGTTGATTTTAGCGCTGCTCATCGTGGACTGTATTGCTGTCATTGTTCATTTTAGTCAAACCATACAGTTTGAAAACGAGGTGCGGCTCCAACTAGAAAACAATGTTTTGATGCATTGGATGTGCTGAATGTGCATATTGAGGCAGTACAGGAGGAAGTGCACATTAATAATCCTCCAGGACTGTAACATGCTCATGTTTAACCCAAACAATGTGTCATGTGACTGCAGTTGGTTCAGATCGAGGTCGGAACACACAAACCACAAACGAACCACACTAGAGTTCGTTTGTAACCGGACCGAGACCTCTTCTTCAAGAAGGTCTCGGTCCGGTTGTTTTGGTGCACACCCACACTTAGAGGTCAAACGAATTAAACAGGGCAGGTGTGAAAGCACCCTTAGTTCAGATTACATGTATATGGGCTGAGTTTCTCATAAAAAGGAGGAGGGGATGGTGAAAGGTGTGAGACCAAGATGGCTGCCAAGAAGCAGATGACTATTCGAGACCAGTGACATTTCCAGCCATGTTTGGGGTGACCAAACCGGGTATTTTAAGCCAAAACATGGTGGTTTTTGTGCCTAAACTTCAACATTTCTGCTATATCCGTGATTTGTAGAAATGTACAGTGCCAACATATATTCTGACAATTGGGTTGCATCTAATTCTACACAACTATTTGCTGTATAATCTCGTTTGCCATTTTTTAGACTACATCTGTGAAGTATTTTGTGCAGAACACTACTGAAATAAAAGATACTTTATAAAATTACAAATTTAAACAGCAGGTGTGAAATGGCAATTCCTTTGTGTATGAAAGAGACACATGATATGAACCGGTGTGAAGACATGCAGCATCCTAAACCCAAAATGTTGAATGATTCAATCACGCAATCCAGAGAAAACGATTTAAAAGCCGTCACTGAAGACAGTTTCAGCAGTCTATGATCGCTGCCTCTGTGCTCATCATAAAATATCAGAATCTTGTGCAAATTAAATCCAAAATGTGTGGACTAATGTGAGTTCATTATTCGTTTTATACCTGTCTCTTTCAGGGGAGTGAAAGTTGGTGTCTGGTCTCAGACAAGTGGTGCTGGCACTCCTCACTCTGTCCAACGACGGCTGCAGGTCGCTGCACCGCCACAACATGGCAGCAGAGAGAGAAACAAAGAAGAGAAAGAAACAGAGATGGAGACAAGATGTACAAGGACAGAGGATGCAAGCCGAGGTGTCAGGAAGAAGAGATTGTGAAAAATGTGAGGGAACAAAAGGGTGATGAGTGGGAGGCAGACAAAAGAAAAGACAGAGAAAGCGAGAAAAAGGGAGGAAGATATGAAGTTTAGGAAAAGGAGACGGAGGGTGAGACACAGAGAGAATAAGGAAGGCCATCAGACAGTGCAGTAACATGTAATGGCTCTGATGCTGTATCTCCATTTATCATAGCCAGTCATTCCTCGCGGCCATACACTGTGAGACCACTCAGATGGAAGGTTGGTGAGTTGCCATGGGAACCAGGTCTAAGTGGGAGCGGGGACGGCTTTCAGTGTGTTTGTGTGAGGGGGTGAATGAGTGAAGAGGAGAGAAGCAGCCAGTGTGTTCACGTTTACTCTGCTGTATGTTTGTCACGTCATGCTGCACCGTGACAACAGATACTTTCAACAGATGGGTGGCTCCGTGTCATCGCATGACATCGCACATAATGTTTTATGGCCAAATGCCTCACATGGATGGCAACAAGGGCTTAGGAGTTTAGTGTTTGTTTAATGCTCTGCCAGGACATGCTTAAGCCTCTGCTGTGCGTTGTCCCCCGAAAACGGGAGAAAGGAAAGGATATGGGTGGAGGAGGGAGATGGTGTGAGAAGTGTTCTTACCTAACTGTGACCTCATCAGTGAACCTGAGCACACGGTGTGTAAGGATGCTACGAGGCATGGTGCTGCCCCCATCCTGTCTGTGGGGCGGCTTGCTCTTTAGGCATGCGGGGAGGGTGGAGCTGTGTGCCAAAGCCCCGCCCACAAGAGGTGGGGAAAGACCCGCGTGCAAAGGAAGGCAAAGCAAAACAAAAATGACACATGCAGCCGACAGAAATAAGCAGAGACAAAATGAGAGAAGGGACGGACAACAAAAGCAGGCTTGTTGCAACTGATAAGGAGACAAAGAAGCGCAGCACTCACATGATCACATTACGGTGCAGCACAGATTATGGTTTCTGCCTCGACTCTCAGCTCATAGTTTATGCTGTACCTCAGTAATAAAGAAGTATTCTCACAAAATATAAACTGCTGCTGGTGATTATCGGAAACACCGCACAAAGCACGAGTTGAACTGCATCCTTCTGTCTCTGACCTCAGAGTGAGGAATTCATTATGTAAGAGTGTGGAGATAGTTTCTCTTGCCCTCCCCGTGGATTGACCCCACACACATATATAGGGAGATTACATGTAATGCTGATTATATAACACAATCTACAGATCTAAAGCCGTCGAGGCGGCACGTGGCGAGGAAACCAAGCTACAGTAAACCTATAAAATACATAGGAGTGCCGTGAAAAGGATTAGAGTAGAATAGAGTAATGCTTAAACAGGAGGTCTGTCTGTCTGTGTGGTGGTTACACGGCATACAAATATGATTACTATATGATTATGTGTTTCAATGCTGGTTTAGAGGTAAAGGGAAAGAGACAGCGAGAGTATGCTACACATTAATATTCACTAATACGCCAGGATCAACATTTGATAAATATATCAAAGCACAATACTGGTGTTGTTGCATGTTTTAGGCCTTTTAATGCAACTCATATATTCTTTACATCATACTGATGGTTTGCAAACAATTCCAAAAGGTGTGACTAATTTCCAGGCAGCCATTACAACAGTTATACCCCAGCAGTTTAGGATTAAATTTCCATGAAGTTAAGGGTACATGAGACATGAAATCAGTGCAGCCGAGGCCGAGATCTTCTAACCTTCAGTCCCTGATGTGGGACAAACTCCAAATACTCTAGATCCTACACATCCTCAGGAGACATTACTACACCTCACAAGCTGTGTAGGAAAATGATACTAACGTGTAAAATTGGTGGAGTGTCCCTTTAAACAAGACTACAGGCCTGGACATGGCGTGTCTTTTTTTGGGTGCTGCTCTTGTGCCAACTCTGCCAACTTTTAAGAGCACAGGCGCAGGTTGCTGGTGTTGCTAAGAGACCATAACCAGCACTATATCTTAGCTCATTTACCAGAAATTCAGAGTTCTGAGCTGACCTTCTTCAGGTGTTGTTTTATAGGTGTGTATCAGACCTAAAATATTGTCTGTGGAACAGATGTAAAGCTCTGGGTAGCTCTGCACTAAAACGATCAACTTCTGCTCCATATTTACTTGGATGATTTCTACAGAAGAAAGGAAAGATGTCTGCTGGCTGTAATTGCCAGCTGAACTTTGTTTATCTGAGGGTGCATCCGTTGCACCCTTAAAGACAGGATTGCATGCGCACCACCGTGGTGTGGCTCTCACTTTTGAGTGCGCCTTCTGTTCATCTACGTCCAAAACAATGGATCTGAAGGTGCAAAAAAGTGCTATGTGTACTTCTTACTTTTTTACTTGGCTGCTTGCCATTATCTTCCTGGCACTTGGCTGCTAAAACTGTTTGAATGTTTAAGAAGGAGGTGCACTTGGATGAGAATTCTGACACTGACGTCTCTCAAAGATGACAATATGTATCAGTGTTTTTATTTCGTATTAATGATATTAGATTGTTAATCACTCAGTCGACATATCAATTGATGTATTGTCATACATCCCCGATGGGGATGTCATTAGTTTTTCAGGCTTTTGGTTCAAACCAAAGTTGGACAACTTCATAGCAAAATTTAAAGGAATCCATCTACATTTTGCTCAGATATCTGAGTCTGGACCAAAGTGGTGAACGAACTGACTGACCTATTTGGAGCTTATTTTGCTTAACTGCAGCAGAAATGACCAGTGTGTTTTAATAATATTTCCTTGTTGTTGTGTTCTAGGTCGCTTGAATTCCCAGACTTGAGATTCAGCTAACAACTGAAAAGAAACTATCGTATTCTGGTTATTATGTCCTTATTGTTTAGCTTGCAGGATGGATTATCTGACAGCATAGCATATGAACGCTTTACTTTATTGGCACTCGTATTGTAATTTCCAGATGGCAGACCTCCCTCGACTGCACTGGTGACTCCCAGTTCTCAACTGCTACCTAGAAGGTAGGAAATCAGTCTTCAAACTTCTGATATGCTTTGGAAAATGGTCAGAAGTTTGCTGTTAATGGTTTCCAACATGAAATAGCACCAGTATAGTCCTTTAAAGGATTGCATATTACAGAGGAAAAAAGCAACACATACCATTTAATTAGCTAAAGCAGCACCATGACAAAGCTATTTGGCACACACTCTGACCAAAGCAAGCACAAGCAGCACAGTGGTCTGGGAGACATATGGGCATTTATTGCGCTCAGAGAACACCGCTGCAACTAAATGACCCACCAACTCCACAAATGAGTCTGGGAAAGCTGGACAGGCACAGAGAAGGGTTCGCAAAACTGCTTTTCACTCTAGACGCTTACCTGTAAATGTCTTTATGGATACCATTTACTAACAGGGGCATTTTGGGGGGTAGCGTGTTGCTGTATCTACCTATGCCCCTGGTTGCACGAGTAGAAATCATGCATCGTAAAGCAAGACAAGGAGAAGGAAAGTGGAAAAAAATATACAAGTGCCGTGAGTGAACACATCAAATGCAAAAAAAAAAGAAAGAAAAGAAATTAATCAAAAGAGCTTTGCCTCCTTTGAGGTCAGCCACCGAGCAGGTCTCTAATCCCCTCACACAGTGATCAGTGTGTTGCGTGTGTCTTTATGAGTGAGTGTTGTGGTGATAGACAATAGTCGGACATGAATTTATGAGTGTGCTACTACTACTTGATCCTGATGTGACACCTAGAATGTTGTGTTCATGCGGTTGCATAAAAGCAGACAGTCCATTGAAGATAACCAACACACTGTTTGCACTGAAACGTTAAGTGTGTTAAGATGGAGTTGTTAAAGTATAGTGAGGATGGGAATGATGATGAAATGGCCTATTTTATTCAAATAAGGCTGGATGGTGGTCGTTGTCTTTTTTTTTTTTTTTTGTTTGTTTAACTTTTACCTGTTTGTGTGCAGGCACTCAGCACTCCCGCCTCGGATAGACCTGTGCATCTCCAGGACCTCACTGTCATTGCCATGACGATGGGTGAACAAATGAGAAACAACCCGAGAAAAACACAACAGAAGAGGATGGCAACTCAGACAGGCAAAGTGAATTTATGAATGAGAGAAACCAGGAAATCATAACTCTGAGATTTCACTTCAGTCTGCATTCATGTTGCAATGACTAGTTTCACACTGTTAGTAGTATTAGTAGACATTAGTTTGGTAAGATTACATTACACACACTGATTAAAGCTGTAGTTGGTAACTTTTATAAAAAAAATAACTTTGTTAGATACGCTGAGACTGTCACTGTATCCACACAGTCGTCCATAAGACAGATCCTCCCTCCTCTTTGTCGTGCTTCTGATGGCTTTACATGAATAAAAACAACCTATCATGAGCTGAGGAGTCACTAACACAGCTGCCAGTCATCCCAGCTGGCACTAGACGCCAGTATAACGTCAGGGACATTGGACTGTTACGTTGGACAGATGTTAAATTTTGATTGGAATGAAAATCAGGTTGATAATATGTTAACCCTTTAAAACGCGAGCAAATTGGCTTGATTTCTTTCAAAAACATGGGAAGGAGGCGACAACAATGAGCAATGAAAGAAAAAATGACCAAAAAATTAGTAAAAAGATAAAATTAAAAACAAATAAATTAGCAAAAAAGACAAACAAACAAGGAAATGAGCTGGGAAAAAATGTTAAAAATGCTAATAATTCTGTAGCATAATTTTAAATATGTAATAATAATCATTATAAAAATGTTTTTCCTACCTTTTTTTCTCTAGATTAATAATAATAATAACAATAATACTTATACAAGATAATAATACCCTAAATCTACTACCAAGTTGCTCAATAGTCATGTGCAATATCTTTAACCACTGTCTTTTATTGTTTTTATTTTATATTTTAACCAATTAGCATTAATGGAGTGTCACTCGTAATCTCATTATATTTAATAAATAATGACAATAAAGCATTCTATCTTTTATCTCTATCTTTTATCTACTGCCTTTTTTCCCATGTTTTTGAAAGAAACTGCAAAGCAGCACAAGAGAATTGATATCGCTCCAGATCTCAAAGGTTAAATGTCTACCTACATCAGAATTTACTTAACTTCACTTACGTTACTTAACACACCTTAAAACCAACAAAATATCAACATCATCTGTCTTCAGTATTCTATGTCAAATTGACTTTGGCATTAGACTTTGTGCTGACATTGAATTTCTGCCACCAGATGTTACAACTTAAATTCAACCAGATGTTGACGTCTAATGGCGTTGGTGGCTAGGGACGTAAATCACTGTGTTTAAACTGTTAAACGAGGCAGCGCTGACCAAACATGAATTCAAATTCTGTTACTGCATTGACTATTTCTTGTCTCAGATGTTCCTAGAATCATATTTTAGTGTACTGTTTAGCTGGAAAATGAGAGAGTTTGTGACCCTGATGCCATGTTGAAAACAGTCAGAGTTAAAATGAAGCATTGTTCACCGGCTGAAGCAAACTTTTCAGAGGAGGATCGTGTGGATATAGTGACAGTTTCAGCAAATATGATAAAAAAAAGTTGTTTTTATAAAGGTGACCAGCTGCAGCCTTGACCAAAACAGGAGTCAACTTTTAAAGAATATCAAAATATATTAGCACGTCAGTGCTCCATCAGCACATTTTTGAACTGCATGATTAGACCAGAGCTGCAGTCGAATCATCGCTCAATTACTCACAAGGAGCACTCATCCAATGTGTGTGCATCCTGCTCTTCAACATCATAGTTTACAAATAAAAAGTGTCATAACCCCACCCCACACCCGTAATGATCCCCACAGTTCCCAGTATCAGGTTACCTGTCCTCAGAGTACTCGTAGTCCGAGTCCCCAGAGCGTTGGTGCTCTAAGTGGGAGTCATGGTAGCGGGAGGGGGAGTGGGAGTGGTGGCGGTTCTGGTGGATCTCATCCAGACTCCTGATAACATCAAAAATATCTCATTAATTTATGTTTTTATTTAGATATGATATGAACCTTGGTCCATAGTTAGTGATTCTGGTGATTCAATCAATCAACCCTGAATTCTAGTTTGTTCTGACCACCTCTTCTGTCCTATTTGGGACAATGTATTGTCAACACTCACACTATGTTGCAGACCACACATAATCTGATCTAAAAAACTGAAATGTCAGATCAGATGCTGGGGCATTTAATCTGGAATGCATAATAAAGACTCAAAGATTCTCTTTAAACAACACTGAGATCATCGACCTACTGACTACCTCTCAGATACTGGCTGATGCTGGGATGGTGTCACCACAGGTAACACACACTCCACTAACAGTCCATCAGGTAATTGTGGAAGGTGTTGCTGACCTTTGCATGGGCACATGTGCGGGCCGTGACCGAGCCCTGCAGGAGTCCTCTCTGTGAGGAGACACTGAACGGGACCGGTGCTGGACGGGACGCTGCTGCTCAGGCACAGCCAACGTACTGCCCCGCTCTCTCTCCCTGGAGTTACGCTCTGCACCTACACACACACACACACACATTCACACAACACACAAACATTCATACAAATATGTTTGTCGATTCATGGATTCACACAAAGAAACACACACACACACAGATCCAGGTATTAGTTGTGTGTCCTTTGATAAGGATGCACCAGTTGTCAGCGTTGTGCTACTGACTACCACTACAGATACCATTCTCTTACAGACTGTAGAACATCACATCAGGATGTTTTACAGGTAAACGACCAGCTAGCAAACACGTTAGCTGGTCATCATGTGAGCTAGCCTGAGGAGCTGACTGTTTCTGCAACGTCTCTGTCAGACCCCAAATCAGTGAGATTTAAATCTCTCAGTTCTTGTTTCAAACTGCAGTGTGCCAGATGAGATGAGAGTTAAGACTTTTAACCCCCTGGGATACTTAATCACCACAGCTACAGAGAATAGGTCATATATAATCCAGTTTAAACATAACAAAACAGGATTTACAATAAATGCATGAGATGAATATTTACAGGACTTATATTTGCTTCATTTTGTTGTGACATATAGATATATGGACACGTAGATTTAACTGCATAAGATATGAAATATATATATAGATATTTTGCGGTCTCAGGGTTCAGGATGTAAATGTACCGCTCATTAAGATGAGCAACATTGACAGGAATTACGTAGTTCTTTAAAATAGTCAATGTTGGAGCTGGCACGACATCAGATTTTCACTACACGATTTTCCTACCCAACAGAGTTTAGGATAATGATATTATTGCAAAATTTAAAGGAGGTTCGAAAAAATAACGTTATGGTCAAATTCATCTTTAACTTGTTAATTGTGTGTCTTGTCTGTTTTTTGGCAATAAATTACACTCAAAACACAAGTTTAGGGAGGATAAAGAAACAGGAATGATTTAAGAGGTGCTAGATTATTTACACAATACTATCATGTTTATTATAAACATGATATCAATATTTTTTTTTTTAAATGTGAGGATTATCATCAAAACTGATACACTGTAACTCCCCTAGTCGAGGTACAAGACTGTGAGCAACTATGGCATGTTTTGCAATGTCAAAGAAGAATTGTTCAGATTTTGCTTCAGTTCAGATTCGTACCTCTGACTGGCTTCTTCTTCATAGCAACTGTGGCTAAGACTCATGGGTATTGTAGTATTTTGAGCCATTTGCTCGTGCGCAAGTTTGCAATGTCAGTGTTTACAAAAGAATAAAAATAAGCATAGTGACGCTCAAATAATGCCGGCCTTATACCATACAACTGTCGTAGACAAATTTCCGATGTCAGTAGAAAAACGTGAGCCTCAGTTGGTGAGCACTCCTGGTGTAAGGTGGTCACAAAACTAAGTCTGTGCTATCTTAAGTCATTCCTTTTCTCGTCTTGATGTTTCGACAAAATTAAACATGTTTGATATTATCTGAAGATTTTGGTCTTGGCTCACACAAAATACTAAAGTTCAATGAACATTGTCAACAGCCAATAGGTTCACTCAGCAAGCCGGTTAGACGAGAACAAGAGTCGGTGTTTAATTTGGCGCGTACCTGATCCACCAACCAGCATTTATTTTAGTGAGAATCTTCTGAAATGGGTTACGTCTTTTTCCCACAGTCTCTCTCCCACTAAAATAGCGCAGCTCACCAACAGAGGCTGGTGATGAGTTGAGTCGATAATATCCAAAACTGTAAAGTTTGTAAGCAAATACAGTTTATTTCACGGATTATATTGATGCCGAATTAACAAGAATAGTATCAAACTTTGACACCTTTTATTTCGTGTTTCTAGAGTTATGTGTTTTAGCTGACACTTTAAAAATTGTTATTACGTTGTATTTCTTAAAGGGGGTTTGGTATAACATTTTCCAAAAGGAGCAAATGGCAAATAATCTCAAAAGAAATCTAATTGTAGAAATAGTGTCCCTACAAGATCCCCAGTCTTTGAGAAATCCTATACTCTGTGAGTGAAACCTCACACAGACTTTAGATGTGAGAGGGTATTATATTTCAGTCTTTTAAAAGTCTTTTCAGTAGTGTACGGACGGCATAATTCGGAGATTGTTTAACTTCCTCATGTGGCAAACATTCTGCCATTTGAAGAGGCCAAAATGAACCATAATCTGACAGGAAGTTAAGCAACAGCAGAAACAGTCAACAACAAAGCAGTTGTAGTGATTCTATTGGCCAAAATAACACAAGTTCAGCTTCTACTGTGCATGTTCAGTGTCCTCTCAGTGAAGTCTGGACAGGACTAGAAGCATGCAGGAGAATGGCAGGAAACTCAGTGGAATGGCAGTGAACAACTGTAGCTCTACAGTCTAACATGCACTCAGTGCTTCGGTGTTTCTACGGCCCAGCAGAAGAGGAGAAACTGTTCACTGCAGCCTCAGTGAAGTACAGTACACTGCTGAACTGCAGCACTTACAAAGGCTGCACACTGCAACACCGCAATTCAAAATCTGCAGTCCAGTAGCAATATGATGAATTGCAAAAGTTTTTGGAGTGTTGCCTTTCGCTGATACAGCAGAGATTAATTACTTTAATTTGGGTGCAATTTGTTCTAAAACATACAGTAGAGCCAAAAGGAGGCTGGAAGGTTTTTGGGAGGAATAGATGGAGCGAGGATGCAAAGAAGACGCTCTCTCACCCAGTGCTGGGCGCCTACAGGCTAATACAAGGAAATGCTCAGTAACCATGCCCCCCACCCACCTTTAGTCACTACCATCAAACCATCATCAAACTCTGTATCAATGATGCGATGAGACCCTGCACACGCACACACACATATACAACACACACATACAGGACAGAGTAAGGTTGAAAGGTTCTGTTGTCAGTCTCCCACACTGGGAGACACAAAGGAGAAAGCTCAGAAAAGGAAAGGTTAGCGACCACACACTCAGGCGCACTACAGGTTCAAAAACTGGGATTAAGTCATACGCACATATTTATACACACACAGCCTGAAAAATACCATAAATAACCACACATACTCTGTAGTTTCTTGCTGGGGCTGTCTCCGTGGACGTGTCTGCGTGGGAGGTACGGGGAGGGCTGGGGCAGAGGTATAGAGGACATGTCATGTGTTTGGAGTTTATACCAATGAGGAATGTCGTCCAGCAGGGCCGTCTCCAACTCTATCAGGATCTGAGAGAGGACAGAGGGAGAAAGGTGGAGGAGGCAAATGCATGAGCAGAAGAGGTGGGCAGATCCACTTCTTATTTTCAGAGATGTATGGACAGTTGGGACTGCGTGTCTGTGGAACCACTTCAATCGTGGATCTTTAATGCAGCAATTCCCAACACACAGAAATTACAAATGATGAGTTGTAACAAGTTCAACCAGGTAGCAAAGGTATGGATTCAAGTCATATGACTTGGACTGGAGCCAGACTCGAGTCACAAATTTGATGACTTTAGTAGGGCTGTACTCAAATATTTGGATATTCGTTTCTATGGGTAGGTATTCCTTATGAAAATTTGGTATTCGATACTCGTTTGTTTATTTATTTATCATTATTATGTTTGGATTTTTTTTATATATCTTTTTGGTGCTAAATGTAGTCTTTTTGTTGTTGGTAAATGTAGGTTATCAATAAAAATCAAAACTTTTAAATTGCATTGTTAAAAATGTGAAAATATAGTATAGCCAACTGAGCTTGTGCGCACGGCACGCTTGAGCGCATCCGTCTGAGGCTTTGGATCTGTGGATCCGATTTAAAAGACGATCACTGCTGCCCGACCCTCAGGTCCATTTGCAGCCCTAGACTTTAGATACGACTTGACAAGATCAATGAAAGACTTGCAACTTGACTTGGACTTTAACACCATTGACTCATGACTTCACTTGGACTTGTGCCTTTTGACTTGAAATACTTGGAACCTTCCCCCAAGCCCAAGATTAAAAAGCGTGCCATGAATCAATTCATTTTAATGTCATTTCCTAAATCAACTAATAGAAACGCTATTCTCTCCCAGAAAGTCAAAACTGTATTCTCAACAACCAATCCGACAGCATCCAATCAAGTTGCAGAAGAGAACCAAGAAGAACTGACATTATGTTACTGAGCACCACTTGAAAAAATGATACAAATTTTGTTTATGTACAAAACTATGTGCTGGTCAACAAATCAAACTGCAGTATGCAAAACGTGCAGATTGAAACTTACAGACATAGACACAACAATTTCAAACTTGTTGCACAAAGAAGGAAAGTCCAGGCTAAGGCAAGCTTACTATGCTAATATCAGCTAATGTTAGCTTGATGTTAGCTTAGCTTATCAGCCAAGTTACTTTTTAACAAACTTGTTTAAACAAATAAATACAAATTTTAAAAATATTATTACTCTGTTTCATTTCACCCAGGTGAGACACCATCATTCATCCCCTCCACCTTCTGAAGTCAGCTCACATATTATGTCACTTCAAAATCACTGATGTGATACGTATAAGAGGCGTGCAAATGTTAACTTATTTGTTGTTTACAGAAATGTACAGTGCTAACATTTTCTTCTGGCAACTGGGCTGAAATCTCCCATACGGTAGCTGTATTAAGAAAGACATGTAATCTGGAAGCAAAAGCTCTGTCTTCAAATCATTATTATATTACATGGTAAATGGGTATCGTGTGTGTCCCACCTCTCCCAGGAATTCACTCTCCTCCTCCTGGACTCTAGGCTGGTCCCAGACTGTGATCTCCAGCATGCGCTCTCTGAAGTCTCGTCGGTGAACGTGGGAATATAAGAAGGTCTGGTTCCACTTGGGCTCAGCGCTCTTCTTCACTGTTTTAGTCCGTCGTTTACTCTTATCACTGGAACAAAGGCGTGAACACACAGAATTTAGATTACAAGGGGTACGCTTGTTTCTGAACATGGACTTAAAAGACAGTATTGGGTGGACAATGGAAAATTGGACACTGAACACATTGATTTTTTTCATGCCTTAAATTAAACAATAAGATGAAGCAGATGGATATTCCTTTGATTATATTCCTTACTGCTGGTTTCATGCTCATTTGTCATGTATGTGATATGTGATATGGAGCTACAATACAATAACCTTACCTCCTATCAGGCAAGAAGTACATCTTAACATAGGGGTTACGAGGTCGTCCGTCTGGTCGGGGTGGCAGGTCTATGGCTTGAAGGACGTTGACGATCAACTGATGGCCCACTTTGTCGTACCACAGCTTCACCTGAACAAATGTGTGAAGACGATAGACTGTAAAAATAATGGACGCAGCTACCGTGACATCACCAATTGGTTTGGGGACTCCCGTTTTAAAGCCTTAAGTTCGGCATTTAAGTCGTCACCATCTTGGTTATTTTTGAGCCAGAAATGACCATATATGGGCAAGAGACTGGAGCTGTGGAGAAGAGGTGGATCTGCCTAAGAAGTCTGTCTGACAATAGATAGACAGCCTGTCACTCAAAGCAGCCCGCCCTTTATTCTAAGTAGCTTTAAGCATTAATAAAAATGCACACAAGTGAGTTACAAAAAAATTCATTGGATAAATATTACAAAATATTTACAAATGATGTTCGGGTTGGGTCGTGTTCGGCCTAATGTCAGTGTTGGGCTGCTTCTTCTTCAGTGCTGGGTTTGTTATTTACACGACAACGCCTGAACACAACACATAGGCTATTTCAGGTGGTAAATATTCCAGCAAGTTAACGTTAGCTAGCTAAGGAGAAGTTAAACAAAATTTGTCGGCGTGTTGGGTCTGGGTTGGGCTCAGTTTTGGACAGAAATACGTGACCCATGCTCATTCATCTGGCCAATGCTGCATTCCGATCTTAATCCAATAACATGAACCATATACCACATCTTTCAGATACTCACAGAGAGCTGTCCAGGCAGTACCAGAGGAAGGTCTCGGAGGGTCCCGGGGCTGGTAGGGGACATCACTGATATCGAGGGACGGTCCATCTTTTGTGACTCAAAGGAACTGGAGCCCGCTGTTGAAGAGAACAACAATTGTTATAATAAATCAAAGAGAAAAAAAACACAATCAGCTTCAATGTAATTAGAGCACATATTAAAATATAAAGGACCCCCTCCAGAATGCTGAGATGTTGTTATCACAACAGTTAATGCGAATTCAACCAATCCACATGAATTCTGTGCAACCTGCAATTTTGTCAAATCACCACAACTTTCCCGCAAATTTGAGGATTTAAAATGTCAAATGTAGTCACACACAGTGACAGGGCCAACTGTTAGCTAAGGTTACCCATCGTTTATCATTTGGTTTAAAAGAGTGGAGCTGTTTCAGTGTCATTGTGAGATTGTTGGAACCGTTCAACAGCTAACAACAGTTAGATGTTAGCTGCAGCTGTTGTGTTAGCTTGTGCTAACCAGGCAGAGAGAGCAGGACAAGAAGGCCGCACAGAGATGGTCCTTCAGCGCTGCATCAAACGGCAGCAACATCTGATCATCAGCAATCAGCTACTGCTGCCCCTTCCCCTCCTACCATCACAAATAGACTATAAAGCAATAGTTACCTATCCTGCAAAGATTGGTAAAGAGAGTAGTTCTCTCGGAGCAACTTACATAAGCAGTAAGAAATGGAGGTTACATACATACTGTAGCTAATAAAGCTGCACGTAAAAACACTTACTAGATTCTAGAGGAGGATGGGATGACTCTGGGATTCTTGGGATGTCTCTGTAAGAAGCAAAAAAGAGCAAGTCAACTCTTTAACTTTAATTGCACAGAAAACACATCATGATACTTGTGATGTAAATACACACTTAAGTCAGGACTTAAGTTTAGTTACATTCATCTTTTAAAAATGAATGAGTAAAAGACTCATGTCAACACACAGTTGCATGGTAGAAGAGGAGCGAGCAGTGAACCAGATACACATCAACATGTTGAACATGTTGGGTAGTAGAGGAGAAAAGGAGAGCTGGAAAGGGATCTTTCTCTTGAATCTCAGGATTTCAGGGAAGACATGAAGGGAAGGGGCTCCACCCATTGAATCAGCTCTACTTACTGATATGCTCTATACACTTTTCTCAAGAAGTTTTTGGACATAATTCGGTGTATGGAGCTTTGAGATAAAGGAAGGAGACATATCAAAGTGTCTGTCAAAACAATCGCTCAAGTACTGTCATGATAGTTATCACACACTGATGATGTTAATCTTACCCTATAGGTCTTGAAACAACTATTTCCACTTGAGGTTCAGCCTTGGATTCAAGGATAATGTTGTACACTTCTTTCTTTGTTGCTCCGGGCAACGATTTCCCGTTCCACTGCAGCACCTCGTCACCTGGAACCAATATGGCCGACATACACAATGATGATCCAGCCTGAGGCTCAGCTCACAGTAAATCTAACTAGAAAAAGCCTGGTACTAAGAGACAATATGCATATATTTCAATTTATTAATCACAGAAAAAAACCCAACACAGTTAATGTTGATGAATCGCATTCTGTGGTGCCCGTTGACCCGGTGCATCATTAAAGGCCACAGTACCTTTGTCACATGACGGAGGCAGACAAGAAGACGCTGCATGGCATCTTAAATGGAACATTGACATTTAATAAATGCCTAATGGAACTGTTCATAGGAGCACCATTCTCTGCAATTTCTGCAGTAAGGATTTTTTGTACCATCGGAGTACTTCAAGCCTGAAATATCACCTCAACACAAAGCATTTAGCAGCGAACGCAGTGGTATGAGCTTGCACAGCCTCTGATGCTAGCGCTAGCAGCCAGCGTCGTCAAGCCACACTAGACCAGGCGTTCAGACGCAAACTGAGTAATTCTGCCTGTGACTGACTAACAAACAAATTGATTCCCATGGACTGCAGACCATTTTCGGTGGTAGAGGATAGGGGACTAACTAAAATTCAAAAGCTCAAAAGTTGTGGATGGTACCGACATAACTGTTCCATTTCATCCCATTTTATCATTACAGCTCTGTTGAAGTCAAACACACCTATCCTATACCAAAAGGTGTGTTGATTGGACAATAGAGAATCATCAATCGTGCTCGACAAGGACTCAATGCATAAACAACAAACTTGCTATTTTTACATATTCCATCAATTACGACAGAGACTCTAAACATGAAATAGTTGGTATGCAACCCAGTTCTGTGGTCAATCAGTGAGGTGCAGACGTTCCTCTGCATCATCAGCAAAGAGGAAATATATCAAGATCTGAATGGAGCGGTAACAGGGCTATTACTGTCTGGTAACAACCCTTCTTGGAAACGCTAATCAGATCTGGGGTTTAGGCGCATGTCCATACCGGTTTTACGACACTGAAAGTGCTTGGTGGAAATGCGGCTCTTTAACTTCACCACTCAGCCTCTCAATTGAACTGTTATCAACCAAGTTTACATAAAATACAGTAGCTCCTGCATAGAAGCAATATAGCACCTGCTCGTAGGTGTCCCACAACATCTGCAAGGCTGCCTTTCTTGACTTTGGTGATAAAGGCCCCAAGTCTCCCTGTCTCTGTCATCTTCCCTCCTACCACCTGCACACAAAGAGGAGAAAGGGAACAGAGGTTCATGTTACCACTTTAATGTTTTCTGTGGAATTCAGTTTTTGCTCAACAGGCACCACTTTGCATATCTGTGTTGTGGAATAATCTTCACCTTTAAATGTTTTTTACCCAGTACACCACAGCTGCCACAAGAATTAGAAGCAATCACTATTTCTTGTTTGAACTAATCTAGCATTCAAGTGAAGGTGAAACAAACACTAACAAAATATTCACAAGCTAGGTATGATCCAGGTCTGAATCTAAGTGATCCGCTGCTTACTTTTAGGCCGAGGAGGGAGCCAGCCTCGCGGGGCATTGCCGACCTCTTGCTTAGCGTTATGCGTCCGATTAGGTGGTCACCCTCTTTGGATGGCTGCCATGTAACTGGATGCTACAGGAAAGAGTTTTGAGGTATTGTAAAGGAAGGTGTGGAAGAATGTGGAGGAGAAATGAGAAGGAAATTGTTAATGTCCTCAGTTAATTACATGTACTTGTGTGTAAACATTGATTTGTTTTTTTTTTAATGCACTAAAGAATTGTGTCACTCTTTGCATGCAAGTTACTGTAAGTATTCAGGGTGTAGGCAGCACTGATGCTCTGAATCTGTCATGTTTTGCTGAAACTTACATGCCACACTGTAGGATCTAGAGAATGACAGTCCCAGTCACCTGCAAAGAAAAGAGAAGAGGGTTACTTGGCCTCTCGCGGGAGAAATGCATCTTTTATGTGCTGTAAAAGTGTATCGTACTCTACAGTTTTAGTTTCAGGTATAAAGGCTTTGTCTTCCTGTCCTTCTTATGCATCCTTCCCACCCGACACACAGGTCATTTTTCTAAACATAGTATGGGAATGCCTGAAGCTATACTTCTTTTGGCAAGAACCATGTATGAACCATCTCCGCCTTGACACATTTTCCAGTGGAGCACATCATCTCCAACTTGATCTCATCCCCAATGATCACATTTTGATGCTTGGGAAGAAATCCTTTTGCATTGTATCTTAATGTAGGGGTCAGTATTTAGTCATGTTAATCGACTCACGTGACAAAGAAGCGGTCAGCGGTTAGGTCCAGGCAGCAAGACTACTTGGTCAGGGTTAGCAGAAAAATCATTGTTGATGTTGGTCACATCAGTAGGCTCACATGACTAATGGGTGACTAACAGGTGACAAACGAATGACGTGACAAAATAATTAAACGTTGACTTGAATTACACACAGGACATCAACACCATCATTATACCGACACTGCCCATAATGCGTATTTTGATGCTCTGGGAGTTATTTCAATCCTGAAGAAGCTTATGGCTCAGTGTTGGATATTCGAGCAAATACTTTCTCAACTGTCTACTGGACATTATTTTTTTCATCATTAAATTTTATGATAAATGCTGCCTCTGTTGGTTAAAGTTGGTCTACAAGACTGTGAAAAACTTCTTACTCGAAAAAACCCAAAGTGTATAGATCCATCAATTTAAATGACAGACTTTCCGTTCATTCTTCCACTTCTGTATTTTGGCTGAAATTGACCACCTAATGAAATTATATAAACATGCAAACTGAAAAAATAAAGTTAAATACACTTCACTAAAGCAATTCATTAAATGTATCAGCCCTGTCCGCAGAGGAAAATGTTGGCATTGTACGTTTCATACGTATCACATCAACATTTCTAAAGAGACGTAGTATATGAGTTGGCTTTCTCATTGGATGTTGGATTGTGTGGTATCCACCATTCATCAGATGTCTGCCGGGCTGCAGGGCACTGTTCAAGACCAACAAACAACGAAACTGGTTGTTTTTTACAATGAAATCACTGCATTTCCAGCCGGGACTGTACCACCAGAAGCAGATATTTTAAGTTAAAACATAATCTTTTGCCATCCATAACTAAGTGTTTTTGTGCCAGAACATAACCACAGGTTAACTACAGCATTGTTGTATCTGCTACATAATAACGTACACATGTAATATATTCATGATTTGCAGAAACATTTATTCTGATGATTAGGTTGAATGTATTTATAGAATTCCCTGATGCAGAACAACCACCACTCTACTCAGCTTGGTCCTGGCAAGGTGCTGGAAACATCAATAAGTCCAAAATGGTACTGAAGATTTCTGCACACTTGCATCAATGCAGTGTATCACATTATTGTTGAGCTTTCGGTCAATTTTTGGTCAATTGGACAGCCATCAGAGTAAACATACGTCAACAATGGACAGACCTGCCTTACTTTTCTTGTGTGAAACATAACTCCTTAAATTATTATGCTCTTTTGGAAATTGCATGTTACAGAATCAGACAGAATCACAAAAACACAAAAAGTTATATAATAATGGTACTGAGAAAAGCCAATGAATGTGTCATATCAGAACCACAGCTACAAAAATGAATTCATAGTCAACTGTGCTAGCCAGGAACAAAGACACTAGTGATTGTTGGAGTATCCCAGCTCTTATTAACACTGACAGATGGTCAGCTGAAGTAGGAGAACTAACTGGCCCAGTAACAGACCAGAGAAGCCTGCAAGATCTGTGGCCACTTTCCCACCATGGGAATAAAACAACAGCAAGATGACATCAGATGTGGATTTTAAAAGACTTTGAGGAACTTCAGTTTCAAGGTAAGAGAAATGTTTGAGCCTGGCACAGAATGAGATGAATGATTCAATGGAAGTTTCTGGCAAAGGAGAGCTGGGAGGGGAGGCAGAGTAGAGGTTAAGCTTTATGGGAAAAGCATGCAACACATAACGTGCTGTTTGTCAAAACATTTCTAGTTGTATTCACTGAGAAGCAAATGGAAAATGATTGCTCTGGAGATCAGAAAATAAGGAAAAACTCTGAGTAGACATGACTCCAGTGCTTCTAATCTGAAATCGGAAAGTCCACTGAGAATGCTTGAGAGGATAAATGCTGACGCCACAGTTTGAAGTGCTGAGTGGGGCTTTTTGGTTTTGGAGAATGAACACGCTGGGCAGATTACAAAATCTGGGCTGCTCTTCTAACTGATGCTACATCAAAGCATCAGCTCTTTGCAGGTATTAACGTAGTATTGTTCTTGATAAACAGTGTGTGTGTGTGTGTGTATGTGCGTGCGTGTGTGTGTGTGTCAGAGCCTGTACTCCTCTTCTGCTCTGTCTGCTATTTTACCAATTGCAGCCACTACAATTATCAAGCTCAACAAAATCCCTCTGACATTATATGAAAAAAAAATCTCTGCATCACATGATCTTGAACTCCTGTCAAACTGCTTTATGCTCCCCTCCACAAGTTCTCATCAAACTATCTAAGGAACAGCATGGGCTAATTCAATGTCACTTTCTCTTAGTGCCATTTAACACAAGTTACAACTTCAGTCACGTTCATTTCAACCAGGTGTGGTAAGTTCAACCTAACCTTAACCGGGCCAAAAGATGTTACAAATCAACTCAGACCAGTGTGTCAGAAAACGAATCAACATTAGGCATGAGAGTCCTGTGAGACGGATTACAAGCTTTTTCAAGGGGTTTTATTCGGTGTAGATCTTTAACACAATTCACCAAAAGAACAAAGCAGGCATGCTCTGTTGCACGTTCCAAACCTTCTTAAAAAGTCGCCATTTTCATTTGTAGGTTTTTAGCTGAGTTGTTGTTTCCCGTTGCAAAAGGGATTTGAAAACGGTCAAAGGCATGTCGCTTAAGGGGAAGAGAATGTTGGCCAAAGTAGCCTGCCAACTGGCTCATAGCCACAGAAACAGTGTTGGGGAGTTGTTAACTACATGTAGCTTAATTATAGCCTGGTAAGACCATCCTGATGACGTGAGTCCAACATTCTGTTTCACTCTCTATATCAGTCTGGCCCCGCTACCACCCTATTTAAAATATAAAAGTAACGCACACCAAGAATTATAATGAAGTGCTGATCACTGGCAGTAGACTTGTTTGTAGAAAACAAGCATCCCGCAGTCTGGCGCCATGTGCATTTCTTTTATTTTGATGACGTTGCGGCCTTTTGGTCTTCAAGATCAAAAAACATGCTGTCACCCTGAACACTTTCCAGAAATTAAAATGTAATCAGGGCCAATCAGGGATCCACACTACAGTTGACAATGTAAGCAGCCAATCAAGCGCTAATTTTAATGTTAGTAGAGTAAAAATGGCAGTAAGTGAAGCTATTGCAGAAACAGAGTCTGACTGGATTTAGTAAAAGCTGGATTTTTCAACTGGCCCCGTTGGTGATGAAGATGTCCCCTGGTGTTTTGTTACGCTGATTGGCTGAAGGACTTTGTCTGTCAGAGCTCTGTCCACCCACTGAAAGTGTTTGGGGTGGCAGCGAGTCCAGACTGATACAGAGAGCGAAACAGAATATTGAGCTCACATCATCAGGATGGTCTTACCAGGCTAATTCAGTTACTAGTTTAACTGCTATTTGAAGTAGGTGGATAACAGATCTATGTAGCCTTTCAAGTAATTAGCTACTTTGGGTCATGTGGCTTATCTCATTAATAACAGACTACATATTCAGAGCAATCTAATTATGTCTTTTTGCAAAACAATATGGCACAATGCTACATTTCCGTGGCCACAGGTGTCATTTAATAACTTGCTAGTAGTAGTTGAAGTAGTTTTACTCTTTTGAGAGTAGTTCAGATAGAGTTTGGGAAATATGCAGTAGTTTGGTAAACTTTTGGTTTTAACATAGTTTTCCCAACATTGGCAGTCTACATCCAGTGAGTCAGACCTCTTTGCACCCACCCACAAATGTTTCCCACCTAAAGATTACTAAGAGCATTGCTGATCATCCGGTGAGTTTGTATTTATGGCATTCTTCCTGTAATAGTTTATGAGCCCCTGTGTGATTAAAATGACCAAGTTTAGGCTAACCAAGATCATGTATGATGGTGCTGGATCAAAGCTGCTTTTAGCGATAATACAGTAGAGACTAACATTACAAAAAAAAAATCTAAAGCATAAGTGCTAAGTATCAGAATTTGGCATCAGAGTTAAAGAAATGGCTTTGTCTTCAACTTCACACTTACACTGATGCTCTACATTATGGAAAAGAGAGACAACAAATGCTCCAAAAGTCAACAGTGACTCTCTTTCCACACCATAGCAACTGCTCTTTGCGCCAACACATACAGTGCAGCACAACAAGTTCATGCTCGTCCTCTGGGCACTTTTGAAGTAATTCTGGTAAATGTAGGAATATCTCACACTCAAGAGTGGCTAAAGTGCACTGGGACGCAGTGTCATCCCAACAGCAGACTTCCCCTTCCATTTCCCCGGCACCATTATCACCTTGGTTTTCTTCTTTACACTAAGGAAGTAACCCAATTACATCGAATCGCTCCCTGCTTCCATTTGACTTCAAACACAGAGTCAAACCTGCTGTGTCATTAAAGCCTCGCTCCAAGATGCACTGGTACATCCGGTGGGATGCAATTTGTTGAGCAGAATGGGAAACTAAGAGGATTCTTGGAACATATACATAACTGTTTCTGCATGAAAATTACATAATAACATCCTCTTATACATTATGTCTGTTTTGTGTCAGAGCTTGTAATCCCAGCTGCGTGCACGCATTGCCTCGATGGTTGTGCTGCACTCTATTCTACACCCACACCTCAACTTTACACCTGTTTACTCCTATTATAATGTCCTCGTGATGATCACTGGCAGGAGTTGAGCTTTTAAGCTTTTTCAATGTTAACTTCTGAATCAGTGACTGTAATCCAGCAGAACGTGCAACCAGTCTATTCTACTGTGTGTGAAATCTCATCTACCTGATTTATATCTTAAAACTAATAAAGCTTATGCTCACCTTTTAGAAATGTGTTTAATCCTGCTCAGTCAGGCACAGTTAACAATGCCAGGTGGCCAAAAACACGACTCCAAATGATTGCTGATGTTGTACAGTAACTATCAGGGGTGTAAATAAGCGACAGTTTGTTCATACATTAGGAGCTGGATGCATTAAAACAAACAATCGGTGGTATTAATTCTCTAGTCTCGTGCCAATAAACCACTGAAGAAGAAGGCATATTGAGATTAAAGGGGCAGTTCACGCCCAAATCAAAAATACAAATTTGTTCATTTTACCTGTAGTGCTATTTATCCATCTAGATTGTTTTCTTGTAAGTTGCGACTGTTGGAGATATCGGCCATAGAGATGTCTGTCTTATCTTCAATATAATGGAACTAGATGGCACTTAGCTTGTGGTGCTCAAAGCCCGCACTCAACAGCAAAGTTTTTTTCTACCCATAGATAATCTATAGACATTATTGAGAGCAATTTCATGTAGGACAGGAGGAATCGTGCATCTACTCCTGGACGAGGGGCCCTTGAGAGCGTGAGATGTGGCCTTAATATTAACGATGTCCTCCTCGCTCAACTTGGATTGTCAGCTAGCTCAGTGGTGCTAGCAGTAGATGCATGCTTCCTTCTGCGCAGTGATACAGTTGGTGTAGTGTACATGAATAGCTCCTCCTGCTCACAACAAATTCTCTGGATTATCATGAGTAGGTGGGTCAGGATTTCTGGACAGAGACATTGCTGTTGAGTTTTTAAAATGTATTTTTTGGCACTTTTAGCACCACAAGCGTCTGCCATCTAGTTTCTTTATATTTGAGAGAATGCAGACATCTCTACGGCGAATATCTCCAGCACCAGAACAATCTAGATTGCTTAATAGCACTTCAGGTAAGAGGAAGAATATGTGTTTTTGATTTTAGGGGGAACTGTCCCTTTAAGTGTCAGTCAAACTGACGAAATAATTGTGGAAAATGTGATGTGTTATTAATTGGAGGAGGGCTGCAGTCGACAAAGATGCCAGTGTTTTAATTTTGAGGCCTTTACACTTTATTAACGAGGCATTTTAAGTGCAGGCACATACCATGAGGCTGTTCATCACATCTCATAAACCCCACAGTACCACCCAGACAATCACCTGACACCAAAGCCTCTCTTGCCAAGACTGTTACGTCTAGACTTAATCATGTAATCAGATGACACCAGCCCCAACGCGACGACATTCCTTCAAATGCCATTTCTTCTAAAAACAGCAAAAGAAGCCTTGATCCTGTGTCACCATCTCACTTAACCTAATGCATCTATGTAGGGAAACACACTGCACATTATCCGGCGAAACTTGCTTCATGCCACAGATGAGAGTAAAAGGAGACATCCTGTTTTGAGGCCCAGCTAGCTAAAGAGTGTTTAAAACAGCTAATAATCCCCATCCACACCATCTACCCATTACCATTCCCTGAGTTATAGTAATCTGGATTAAAACATCTGGAACAGGCCCCTTCTGTGACCGGTGATAGAGATAAGCTGATAGAGCACGGCTAACTCTACCTACTGCCTCTTGAACTTAGACGCTCTCCCGTGGCTTATAGCACGGCCTAGCATCGCTTCTCTAACAGCGGCGAGCCGCAAAGCACATAGGTATCAAGAAGCCAGCGGTTTCCGTGCAGCATGCAATCACAGCCGGGCTCAATTTTAGCTGGTGGTCCATGGTTGGCTGGTGCAGCTGGCTGTTTGCGAAGCATTACGTAGCATGCGAGCCACTGACCTAATTCCACAAATCTGCTGGCCTAAATCACAGGGACTCTCCAAATAAATGAGAGCTGTCCTGGGAGCAGCAGGGTTTAGCCACAGCACAGAGGTGTAGATGACACACAGGGATCGTAATTCACTGTATGCTGGGTGGGTGCTTCATCCTATCACTTATCGTATAGTTTTACAGTCCGAAATTAGAATGTGCTGGTATTAGAATAATCTTCGGAGGGCAAAATATCTCTGCTTTTTTTGCACATTATCCTGTTTCTACTACAAGGCTATTTTCATGCTGGGGCTAGGGAGCTATCGTCATGAAGTGTGTGAGGAAGGAAAATATTACAGTGTATCTGATCATTTGTCCAATCATTCAGTCAGGATCTTTCTGTCCATCTGAGTATTAGCTGCACGTCAATTAGCAGCTGCAATTAGCCATCAAACCTGTGACTCTAATCCTGCCCACACTACAGTGAGTATACAGTAGGTGGTAGAGGCAAAGTCTAAAAGCACTCTCAACGATGATGAGAATACAACAAATACAGAAATAAGGCTGGTTATTATTCAGGTGGATAAAATAAGGATCATGTGTGCAGATTAAGGATGAGCATGTGATCTAGGTGAGAGCTGCAGCAGCTCATTAACAAGTTTTAGTAAGTTGGAAAATAGAGACTTTAAAAGTAGCTTCAACAAATATTTATAAGGAGGGAATGGATGACAGCGAACAGTGCAAGGTAAGTGTGGCTAGATTTAGCTCAGTAAGCTAGTGGACTGAGCACATCTGTCTGACTGACCTTTCTCGCTGACGCTTTCCATGTCCACGTCCTCACAGCTGGTGTACTCGGGCGTGGAGCCGCCTTCCTCCTCTGAGCTGCTGATGGACATCTGCCTCTTGTTGACTCCGCGTTTGCTCTTGTATGACCGTGGAGGGGGCGGCCGCAAAGACTCCGACTGGTCCGAGCTCTGAGAGTCCTTCCTCAGCAGGTTATCCCCACCCTTGTCCCTTGGTGTCCGTGTTGTACCAGGCTCGAGGCGGCCTTTGTTTGGGCCCCAGTCTGGAGGCACCGGTCCCCCAGGTTGGGGTCCTGATCTCACTCCACCTCCTGCAGGTGGAGCTCCCCCTCCACCCCCCACGGTCCTATCCACAGAGTAGGCTCGGTGGTTCTCCAAGAGGGCCTTGTGATCTCCCTCACCACCTCCACCCCTCCTGGCCAGACGGTTTTCAGGCACCTCCCCTCCACTTCCACTACCTCCTCCTTCAGGCCCCAGTCCGACCTCGTTGATAGCCAGATCACTATGTCGTCGTTCGTGGCGGACCTTGGACACCTTAGCATGCATGCGCATCTCCTGCTCCTCCTTCTGCGGTTTCACCGGGTATCGTGCCAGGTTGGGATCACTACGATAACGATTCTGGAACTCCTCCTCGCGGCGCTGGCGCTCCCTCTGCTCCTCATCCTCTGGGCGTCTCCGGTGTGTTTCTGGACGACCCAAGTTCCCCTCCCCATCCTCGTAGTCCTGAGAATGGATCTTCTCCAGCCTCCGTCCGTCTCCTAAGCGTCTCTCACCTCTGTCCCCAGGAACCACTCGCTCATCCAGTGATGACTGAGATGGCAACTTCCCACCAGGTCTACGGCCACTACCACGCCCCATTCCTCCCTTACCATTTTGTTCATGGAGGGAAACTGGCCTTTTCCTGTATGACAAGAGAGTTCATTATGCCAGTGTGTAATATAGTCGACAAACATAGCTGTAAACATTAACCTGATCTCATTCACAACTCGTCAAATACTAATGTTTGGTCAGAGGCCCTTGGTGTCAGACATCGGTGCACAGAGGCATTCTTTAGTGGGGTTATGAGTTCCAGTGGGGCGGCCGCATTTTTGGACACCCAAAGCAAATAGTGTAGTATAAAGAGTGAGAAAGTCTGCACAGGGAGGGTTGGAATGAAGGTGGATTGGTCAAACAAACACTGGACTTTCATCATGGTTGTGTCCCGTGTGAAACCAAAAGTCAGTTGTGTTATTTTAATGACAGCGTAATGTGCTAGTACGTGTAGAATACTCTGCAAGTGATGTGTGTTAGAGGACATATGATGATTATTTCTTAATTTGACCAAGTACTTACCTACACTCTAAGTTAATTTTGAAAAAGACTTTATATACAACGAGCATTAATTGACACACATACCCTGAATATTCATCATATTTTGACGTGTAGGGGCCACTGACCAAGCATCACTTTGATGAGTTTGGAATGAAAATGTGTTACACACCCAGATGCATCATTTGTTTGAAGAACATCCCTTTCTATATTTGCAAAACCTCTGTCACATTTACACGAACAGATTAAAACTTCTTCTAACAGCGACTCTTACCTTACTCACCGACTTGATGAAAACAAAGGGATTGAATCAAAGACCTCTCAAGACTAAAAACTGTGACCCAGCTGCTCCACTGGGTAAGCTAGAACAGACACAGATCTATTCTTTTTTTTTGACCCAAGGGATTAAAAAAACAACAGGAGCTTTAGCCAACAAGCAGTCCTGGCTTTCTGGGTTTTGAAAAAATATGGTTCCCATTCTCCTATTCCCATCATGTCAATGAAAAATGTACAGGTGGTACAAATGAAGATGAATCACAGAGGTTGTGTTCAGTGTGTGTATGTTAATGCCTTACTTTTCTCTAGGTGGTTCACTTTGGGAGCGGGAGCCAGGCATGGTGTCAGCACCCTTGGCAGAAGTGACACCAGTGGGCGGCTGCGTCCCGTCCGGTGGCCCTGCGTTGGTGTTGGTGCCGGAGGGTGGGGCTTGGGACCTGGAGCGGAGTAGCTTCCTGTCCCGTTGGGCCTCACCTCCAGTGGCTGGGTTGTTCACGGAGGTGCCCAGGCTCCCAGGCCGCACCCCTGACCCCGAAAACCATTCTCCTGATTTGGTAAGAATCTCCTGCTGTTTACGGCACAGGTTGCATACCCACATTACCTACAGGGGTTGAAAGAACAGAAGTGTTTGCAAGCTGGGTTCAGAAGCATTAAGGAAGGACCTTAAAGATATGCTATGCAGGATTTTCTTAAAAGTTGTATAGACTCATGACCTTAGACTTATGACCTATTAGATGTGTGATTTGTATTTTCTGTATTTGGTACATTTATGGGTGTGTAGCCACCACAGTGCACAGGTGAGATTGGGGCTTTATAAAAAGGTGGCAACCAGGTGCCAGACCTTTAAGCAGCAAGAATCCAAGAGACACAGCACAGAAAAATACATAGATATAGAAAGACGAAACACTGGGGTTGACTTTAACTTTCACTGGCAAACTGGTTACAAACAACAGCAAAAAATCCTGCATGGTATACCTTTAAATAAATGGAATACCTAACAGGAAGTGGTTAGGCATGCCTGTGACACAAAAATCTGCACAAATTACAAATAACACACCACAAATAAATTTTATTGAACAAAAAGCCCAGCAACAAACAACTGCAGCATTATTAGCTCTATGAGCGCAGACAGTTCTCCTAGACTTTAAAAAAAATATCCTGTGTCTACAACTTTCACAAACACCTTTTATAGCATCTTTCAGCTCACACAAACAGCACTTTGCCATCTTTACAACGAAAAAGGTATTCCCCCACAAGCTCTCCCCTCCTTCCTTTGCTACAGCTAATCAAATATTAGAGAGCACTCAGACATGACACACTGTGCTGTTTCAACATATCCATTATCTGTGAGCGCAGCTTGGTGGAGGCTATGGTACCTTCTGAAGTGCTATTTGAAAAATAAACTACAGAACCCCCTTAAGAGGTCAAGTTTCACCTGCCCTGTGGTCCCATTGCTGTGAATATTATGTGTCTTATTGCACTGTAACCATTAATAAGATGTATTATTTTCTAGATTGATCCGTTATGCTCACGTTGGGGATATAATAAGACAGACTTTAGAGGGCTACAAAGGAGACTGTAGTGGAAGAAGAGAAAGGGAAAGTCTGAATGATATTGTACTGTATACTTATTGTTTTCATCTAAACGGAGAAAAAATGAAGCAATGCTAGTCAGAGCATCGTCTTTGGACATCAAGGCAATGATTTGCTATTATTCAGACTCCAAAATTCTATGTAATGCATCATCACAAAGATGGACAGTAACCATGATAACATTTGATTGTTCATCCTTTAAATCAAACCCCACAGACAACATTGAATACTCACATGTAGCCATGGCTACTGAATGTCACCTCACTTCGACAACACAAAAACAGGATTTATCTCCCTCCGTATTTATAATCCCGCCGGTTTATTCTTTAAAGAATAAATCCAAAGCGAAGAGGAAACACAGTCGTCCCTGGTATTCCACTGCAGAACGCTGGCACAGGTTAAAAAACAAACACCCTCTGGGATCTCCGGAAACCCTAAAATGTTTCTCCTTGACGGCCACGGGGATGGACTGTTAGCAGTCAGTTTAGCAGTTAGCAGTTAGCCTTCAGCGCGCCAAAGCACATTCATCATGGCCTGATTGAATCCTAGTTGGCGCATGTCCAGACTAATCTAAAGTAAATCAGCTGCCCGCACGGCCCACAGCTGTCGGGCAGCCGCCCAGCCACACACTACAGTCGCTTTCTCTCTCTCTGTCTCTCCCCATCTCTTTACCTCAGCTGAGGGGCCACAGATTAGCAGTGGCCAGTAATCCTTTCAGCCCCTCACCATTATTCAACTCATCATCAGATGACAACAACGGCTCACAATTCACAACTTGTAACCTACAGTGTAGCTCCCCCCTACTCCATCAACCCCCTCATGCAGAAATACACAGGTTAGAGATTAAGCCCAGATGCCCCAACCCCCTGCCCTCTTTCCCTGTGCATGATGGGATATAAGCTACTTTATGTACAGTGCAATGCACAGAAACACAAATGACACCCCTGAAACAGTCAAATTAGTTTCTACTTCTAGATACCTGTTAAACTTTAAACTGCTAAAGACATTTTTAATCTTTGGATTATTAAAACTATTGGATTCTGCTGCCAATATGGAACATTTCTCTGTGCCTTGAGTTGACAAGTTTTAACATGTTTTTCTACAAAACCCTTTTTTTAACATTTCATCCAAACTTTTGATATTCATAAGTTTTCAGTTGTTGGGTTTACGGACACATTTCAGAATTGTAAATGGACTTGCATTTGTATAGTATATTGTATATATATATATAGGTGCCTCTTGCCTGGGGCCCCCAGCGTGTCTTGAAACAGCCCTGATGAGTACTATAGGAGTAAAGTGTCTCAATATCTGTAGTTGTGATAAAGGAAAATCCTCATTTGGATAACTGTGTTTAATCTCTTATTCTTTTGGTCAAACATATCCTGAAGCTTTATTCTGAGATTGCTCTGTAAATACGTTTCTGATAAATTATAAATATAACAAATTCTGATCAATCCATATTCACATCAGGCTTAAAATGACAACTTGTGATTAGGCCACACCCACTTCTGATTCAAACTCCACCCAATTCAATCATCACCCATTCAAAGTACAGACACAAGTACAGATAATTTAGTTGGTTAAACAGATACAGACACAGATAATGGTGTACTTGCTTATCCCTACTGAGCATAGTTGGACATGCAGATATACGTTCTGGGGAAGCCGTAGATTGAACCCCCAATCTTCCTATTAGTGGAAAACCTGGTCTACCTCCTGCCACAGCCACCCCATTTCAGATGGCACACTGGCAGTATTAAACAGGGCTGGTATCAAACCTTAGAACAGCACTAGCTGAAATGTGTCTGTAGAACCAACTATTAAAAACTTAAGTACCAAAAGTTTAATGTCTAGACAGATAATTAGGTCCTGATTTTAACATTTAGCAAATTTAAGACTTTTTGTTCACTTAAGTTCTTGTACAGCTGCATGTGTTTAGACAATGTCTAACATTTGAGAGCTTGGCTACATTTTCAAGTGCCAAAAAACAAATAATCACACAAAGACCCCATGATTAGTAGCCTAGACGCTAGAAGAAAATGTTAGCATTGTACATTTTGGTTCCATTATATTGGTATGTTTCATACGTATCTCATCAATGTTTCTAAAATGATGTATGACGGTGGTTCCCAACTGGTGGGTCGTGATCCAGTAAAGTTTTAAGTATAGTGAATAACCAACATAGAGGTTTTATTTTGAAGGGCTGTTTCTCGCTGTAGAGTGACACAGCTCGAGAGAGACAGCAAACTAGCTCGACGACATGGCCAAATGCAAGTATGACACTGAATATATTAAACCATGTGGACCTTGAACTGATGACTCAGGAGAAATCTGGACCCTGTGGCTGGACCAGTTGGAAACCACTGACGGTGGAGGTGGAGAGAACAGTGGATGCTGTTAAAACTAGGCGAGATACCTGCCAAGCTGGAAGACCACTGTTCAAGACCAACAAACAACAAAACCAGATGTTTTTAGTGAGTCATCACTGTGTATGCAATTATTTTTAGCCAGTAAACGTGGGCGCTTTCTAGTAACTCGTTGCTCTTTTTTCCTGCGGGCATAGTGCCACAAAAAGCAGGTGTTTTTAAGCCTGAACAGGATCTTTTCCGAAACATAACCAAGTGGTTTTTGTGCCTAAACATAACCACACATTAACCACAGCATTGTTGAAATGAAAATTTCAATGTATCTGCTACATGGGAACATTTCATTTCCTCTCAGGGATTAATAAACTGTATCTTCTTCTTCTTCGTGATAATAACAATCTACTAATGTAATGTATCCATGGTTTGCAGAAATGCACAATGCCAACATCTTTTCTGGTGAGTGGGGTTGTAATTGGACAATACTGGAACTTGACTTCTTTTTCAAATTAAAAAGGGGCTTTTTAGAAAAAAATAAGTTATGTAACTTCAAGTAAAATATCATCTTGGTATGGGTACAGAAACTCAAGCCCTGGTATTGAGGTTCAGTCGGCACCTGGACGGCCTGTGAGCATCTATAGGTTGCTGCTGGTTGCTGCCAACAGAAAGAAGGAAATGCTCTAATCCACAAACATAATCCTTGAATGAGAGCATCATATAGCACAAGGCGCATCATGGGACGACTGTTCATGGCCCCGTGTGTTCTCAAACCAAAGAGAGACATTACAGACACATCTCATTTTCTAATGGCACGCCTCCATGTGTTTGTTATGTGGTTTAAAGCCTACACTACAGATGGGGGGAGGGTAGTAAACAATAAAGAAGTTATAGAACACACACACACACACACACACAGGATATAATACATATAATCCTTCAGCCTGAGAGATATTGTAGGGGGAATTAATCGTGTGTGACTGTGTGTGGGGGAATTCATATAAATAAGATACAAAAGCTCCAATCTATAGTGTGTGTGACACATGTGTTTGCAGCAGTGCTTGCTGCCGGACCAGCCGGAGCATGATGTCAGACCCTCAGCTTAGCCGACCAATCAGCTCCCTCGGTCCAGAGGCAGCCCACTCTGGTGTCACCTCAAGTTCATCTCTTCACTGCACGCTGTGGAGCGCGATGTGCTGCGAGAATGTGTCTGTGTGTGTGCAGATATGTGTACAGTATGTATATGTAGGACATTTCTGAAACCTTCTTGCCTAGAAGAGTGTGGCGTGGGTGACTGCCTGTAGGCGAAATGTGTGTGTGTGTGTGTGTGTGTGTGTGTACTCACCAACATATATAACAGTGGACTTGAGCGTCGTTACACAGTCACTAACAGTGGACTTGACGGCCAACAGGGGACATTTTTTAAGTCCCCTATTGGTTATGCTTTAAATCGTGATAAAATCATGTCTAAACTCCTCTGGTAATTTTTTTTTAACTTTTGCCAAGTGGGGACCTGAAGGTGTGTGAGTGTTTAAGTGCATACTCAGCAGTGCCTCTGCTGGCTGGAGCCAGGATTTTAATGCCTCAGTCACACACATCGCTTTTTAACACTCCCCATAGTGTGAATGGCTTGCAGCCACAGAAAGTCTATTGGTATGTAAATGTTCTATTAAACTGCCAACTTGGTGAAGCAACTAGTCCCCTGACACATGATTTTTTTACATTATGTTTTTGTAACAAAATATGAAGGCTAAGCTTTGATGGAATTTTTATGCTCAACACTACAAAAAAAAAAGGGCTGCCCAAAAGGCAGCACAGTATTTATGAATCTAATAAGGATGAAAAATAGAAAAAACTAAACAGAACAAAAAAAACAAAAACAATTATGTAATCATTTCCTTTCACTTTTAATGAATAACTAAAAACTAATTTGATATCACACTTTGACTAAACCTGTGAAGTTAAGTCCAAAAATACTCACCTGACCGTATTTTCACAGGCACTCAATGTCAATAATATTTTCAATACACTTGTACACCACTTTACATTACTTTCAATAATTACTAACTATTCAGTGGTAGAAAACTAAAAACTTAAAAAGAATATAATGTAATTTTGTGCTCACTCTACACACATAGGATTATACTTTATGAAACAACACAAGTCCACTGTTTGCTGGCACAGAATGACACAAGTTCCCTCTTGGATAGCATAGAGCGATAATCACACTCCAGCATGGATGAATTAAAGAAATTAGTCAAATTAGCAATACTTATGAGAAAGATATAAAAATCTCTACATTATAGCCTCTTGAACCATGATATGTTTTGTTTTTGTGACAAATCATGAAGGCCCAACTTTGAATTTGTTTACCAACTACTCAATGTCAATAATATTTTCAATACACTTGTACACCACTTTACATTACTTTCAATAATTACAAACTATTCAGTGGTAGAAAACTAAAAACTAAAAAAGAATGTAATGTAATTTTGTGCTCACTCTACACACATAGGATCATACATTATGAAACAACACAAGTCCACTGTTTGCTGGCACAGAATGACACAAGTTCCCTCTTGGATAGCATAGAGCGATAATCACACTCCAGCATGGATGAATTAAAGAAATTAGTCAAATTAGCAATACTTATGAGAAAGATATAAAAATCTCTACATTATAGCCTCTTGAACCATGATATGTTTTGTTTTTGTGACAAATCATGAAGGCCCAACTTTGAATTTGTTTACCAACTACTCAATGTCAATAATATTTTCAATACACTTGTACACCACTTTACATTACTTTCAATAATTACAAACTATTCAGTGGTAGAAAACTAAAAACTAAAAAAGAATGTAATGTAATTTTGTGCTCACTCTACACACATAGGATCATACATTATGAAACAACACAAGTCCACTGTTTGCTGGCAAAGAATGACACAAGTCCACTCTTGGATAGCATAGAGCGATAATCACACTCCAGCATGGATGAATTAAAGAAATTAGTCAAATTAGCAATACTTATGAGAAAGATATAAAAACCTCTACATTATATGATGTGTTTTATTTTTGTAACAAATCGTGAAGGCCCAACTTTGGTGAATATCCTTTACTAGCTAATTTCAAGATTTAGACTAAGGGCCATCCAGAGAGCAGCAGAATAATAAACAGAATAAAGAAAACAACTAGTATAACTTTTATCAGACTTTAAGTGGACATCAGAGTGGACCTAAAAAACTTGTTAGTCAAAAAGGAAAACCTTCCTCTTCCTACTTTTCACAAGCACTGGATGTCAATTAAGTAACTTTTTGAAAGTGACTTTGTGCTTAACCCAAACCTATAGGATAACAGAATGAGTACTTAAAAATCTGAAGGAAGGAAGACTTTAAAAAAGCTGTATTTATAGGAATACACTTTGTTTTGTATTTGTATGAATTGTGTATAAATTAAAATTTCTGGAAAATACACATTATGTAGAAATTTCACATTGCATGAATCTATCTTGAAGAGAAAAAACAATCTATTTGGATATGAATCAGATACCATATTGTAGTCAAAAATGTGATATTTACACTAACTGCTAATGCCTCTCTTAGATCCATCATAAAAAAGACCTCATAGGGTGCTGAAATATTCAGTGTCTCGATGGAGTTAACCTTAATCCTCTCTCAGAATCAAACAACAGGATGCAGACCTTTAAAGAAGACTTCATGTATGGAGTCTTGTTTTGAAGTTTGACTCTATAACAAAAAAGATAGATTTTATATATTGACTCAAGTCCCCTTTTTGCTGGTCCCCGCTTGAATATGATGCAGCGACATACACACTCCTTCATGGGTGTGAATAAAGTGTCTGGCTCCTGTGAACAATACTGAAGTTAAAATGAATGATTCAAGATTTAAGATTTGCAGGAAATGTCACCCAAGCCTGCATGACTATGCAAATTCAAGTAGACCAGACACTACACCAAGTATCAACCTGGAAAACTTAGGTCTCTCATTTTGATAAAAGTCAACTCTTAAACTCGAAATGACACTGACTTACAAAAATTACTGCTTAAAAGTTTTTATCTTACAATGTATCTAATACTAAGGATGGAAAAATATTATTGCAGCACGTCAGTACAATGTGATGCACTCACATCTTACACATTAAAGTCTGATGCATGAGTGAATCTTTACACTCTATTGACTTTGACTTACAGCAGTTATTTCTGATATCTTAGCGTATCTACTACCAAGGACAAGGAAATATTGTTGCTGTCTGTCATCATAAGAAACTCAGTTTTCTAAATTCAGGCACTGTGTAATTTAACTTGTCTTCTGTTATGGTAATGAGCATTGAAAGGTTCAGTGTCTGTCATGATGGAGTTAACCATTGTGTGTATGTGTGTGTGTGTGTATGTATGTAGATGTATATAAATATATATATATATATATATATATATATATATATATATTTATATACGCCGCTGTTGATTACTATCGAGCGATATTCACACTCCCTAAGAACATGCTCCAAATTATCAGATATTTAAGTATATGTGTTTAATACCTAGCTGTCTACAGGTTTGATAGGCTACATTATGCTGTCAGAGAAAATGATATGTGTTGCCATGGGAATATGGAAAATGTTTGGTCTTGTTTGCTACAAGCAAAATTTGCTAAAGTTTTTTTTCGTAATTAATCAATTAATTGATCATCAATGTTACCAGTGATCAATTGAGGAAAGTGCTTAAAATTGTCAACCCTAGTCAATACCCTGCTACAGTGCATCTATGCATGTAGATTCTTTATTATATATTTACATTTATGATTACACATTACTCGTCCAGTAACATTCACACACTGCTTTTTAGGAAGTTACGCATGTTTAATTTCAGTTGATGATGTGAACATAAAACTGCCTCTGATGAGTGAGTGGACTGGAGGGGTGCCAGTCTGTGATACTGAATATCTGAATATCTGACAGTCAGTATCAGACCTGGATTGTCTGTGGTGTGGGGGATGGTCTCCTGTTGTGAACGATGGTCGTTAGGGTCTTTTCCCCTTCAGGTTTGCTAGCCTCTCATAGACAAGATGATGTTTCTGATTCAGAGTGACAGAGGCATAGGTGATCAGGTGAATAATGTGTCTTAGTTTAAGATATTTTCTAGGTGCTGTGGAAATTGAAGTCTCCAAACTTTTAAGACTGGGTTGGCTTTGAAATGGTACAACTCATGTATGGAGCAGAAAAGAAACAACTAAAACAATCAAACAAACAAAAACCAATCACAGTTATTACATGGAAGCTTCAGGCCAAATCTAAAGTGTCTGTCCAAAAAAATTTTATACACAGAAGGTTTCTAATGCATATCCATATTAAATTCATCATTATATATTTGGTCCTCACCACTGAGATGAGAAAATATCCCTACTTCACACTTGTCTGTCCTATACATTAAAGGCTAAAAAGCCCCAAAAAATATCTTTAACAAAATATAAGAACAAGCTGCATAAATATGACAATAGATAATCAGAGAGGAACATTGGCATAGTGAGGGAAAGGCTACAGGAACTGCCAGGATGTATAGTGTTTTTTGTTTGTCATAGTTTTCAGTCACGTGACATGCATGGTGACCTGGAGGGCAAAACGATGGGCCAACATGGCGGCTCAAACTGTAGTCTCCATAGGCACGCAGCTCAAGCCAGTACAATTTCCTTATGTTTCAAGCCACAGATATTTGAAGAAGGGCTGTGGCATATCATACCATCCACTATAACCCTGGTATACATTTTTACGTCATAGAAAAGTGTCCAATATCACTGATGTAGCAATTGTTCCGTCGTGCGCACAGCAAAAACAGAAGTCCAAACATGTTTTAAGGCCAAAGCGCCTTGAAGTATACCCATTGTTGAGCATCAAATGAAGACCAGAGCTGTTTTTCTGTACCCACATATGTGTTTGTGGAGAGCTAAATGGAATTTTAAAAAAGGCATGGACGTTGGGACAAAAAAAATCCCTCACCTTACACTGCTGCCAGGATGAAAGCGTACAAAAGTATGGACAGTCATATGTATTTTCCTGGATGGATCAATTGTGCTGCTGTTTGGGAGACAAAGGGCAAGAAATTCTTCAGTGTTAAAGCAGAGTACTAATTACTTAATGTTAGCTATCTAACATTAATCCATGAATTATACTAAATTTCAGAGACAGCTGCCACTGTTTGCCCTCCAGAGACAACATGGTTTGTTTAATGGCACATATCCACAATATAGTCTTTCCTGAGTTTTCTTTGTCAGCCAGGATTCTGTAGAAACACTTTGAGACAGTTTCATAAGCAAATGAAAACTCCTTGTAGTTGTAAAATACCCATAAAGGTAGAAGTTTGCAAAATCAGTACTCAAGCTAGTTTTTAAAGCTTACATGCTCCCATAAATGCATTTAGTGATTTTTATGATACGTCAATATATATTATTACTATGTTTTAATTTTGCAGATCATTCAAGTTACACATATTTTAATTTCAGTTGATGATGCAAATATAAAACTGCCTCTGATGAGGGAATGGACTGGAGGGGTGCCATTCTGTGACACTGAAACTCTGACAGTCAGTATCAGACCTGGATTGTCTGTGGTGTGGGGGATGGTCTCCTGTTGTGAACGATGGTCGTTAGGGTCTTTTCACCTTCAGGTTTGCTAGCCTCTCATAGACAAGATGATGTTTCTGATTCAGAGTGACAGAGGCATAGGTGATCAGGTGAATAATGTGTCTTAGTTTAAGATATTTTCTAGGTGCTGTGGAAATTGAAGTCTCCAAACTTTTAAGACTGGGTTGGCTTTGAAATGGTACAACTCATGTATGGAGCAGAAAAGAAAAAACTAAAACAATCAAACAAACAAAAACCAATCACAGTTATTACATGGAAGCTTCAGGCCAAATCTAAAGTGTCTGTCCAAAAAATTTTTATACACAGAAGGTTTCTAATGCATATCCATATTAAATTCATCATTATATATTTGGTCCTCACCACTGAGATGAGAAAATATCCCTACTTCACACTTGTCTGTCCTATACATTAAAGGCTAAAAAGCCCCAAAAAATATCTTTAACAAAATATAAGAACAAGCTGCATAAATATGACAATAGATAATCAGAGAGGAACATTGGCATAGTGAGGGAAAGGCTACAGGAACTGCCAGGATGTATAGTGTCTTTTGTTTGTCATAGTTTTCAGTCACGTGACATGCATGGTGACCTGGAGGGCAAAACGATGGGCCAACATGGCGGCTCAAACTGTAGTCTCCATAGGCACGCAGCTCAAGCCAGTACAATTTCCTTATGTTTCAAGCCACAGATATTTGAAGAAGGGCTGTGGCATATCATACCATCCACTATAACCCTGGTATACATTTTTACGTCATAGAAAAGTGTCCAATATCACTGATGTAGCAATTGTTCCGTCGTGCGCACAGCAAAAACAGAAGTCCAAACATGTTTTAAGGCCAAAGCGCCTTGAAGTATACCCATTGTTGAGCATTAAATGAAGACCAGAGCTGTTTTTCTGTACCCACATATGTGTTTGTGGAGAGCTAAATGGAATTTTAAAAAAGGCATGGACGTTGGGACAAAAAAAATCCCTCACCTTACACTGCTGCCAGGATGAAAGCGTATAAAAGTATGGACAGTCATATGTATTTTCCTGGATGGATCAATTGTGCTGCTGTTTGGGAGACAAAGGGCAAGAAATTCTTCAGTGTTAAAGCAGAGTACTAATTACTTAATGTTAGCTATCTAATATTAATCCATGAATTATACTAAATTTTAGAGACAGCTGCCACTGTTTGCCCTCCAGAGACAACATGGTATGTTTAATGGCACATATCCACAAACTAGTCTTTCCTGAGTTTTCTTTGTCAGCCAGGATTCTGTAGAAACACTTTGAGACAGTTTCATAAGCAAATGAAAACTCCTTGTAGTTGTAAAATACCCATAAAGGTAGAAGTTTGCAAAATCAGTACTCAAGCTAGTTTTAAAAGCTTACATGCTCCCATAAATGCATTTAGTGATTTTTATGATACGTCAATATATATTATTACTATGTTTTAATTTTGCCGATCATTCAAGTTACACATATTTTAATTTCAGTTGATGATGTGAATATAAAACTGCCTCTGATGAGGGAATGGACTGGAGGGGTGCCATTCTGTGACACTGAAACTCTGACAGTCAGTATCAGACCTGGATTGTCTGCGGTGTGGGGGATGGTCTCCTGTTGTGAACGATGGTCGTTAGGGTCTTTTCACCTTCAGGTTTGCTAGCCTCTCATCGACAAGATGATGTTTCTGATTCAGAGTGACAGAGGCATAGGTGATCAGGTGAATAATGTGTCTTAGTTTAAGATATTTTCTAGGTGCTGTGGAAATTGAAGTCTCCAAACTTTTAAGACTTGGTTGACTTTGAAATGGTACAACTCATGTATGGAGCAGAAAAGAAACAACTAAAACAATCAAACAAACAAAAACCAATCACAGTTATTACATGGAAGCTTCAGGCCAAATCTAAAGTGTCTGTCCAAAAAATTTTATACACAGAAAGTTTCTAGTGCATATCCATATTAAATTCATCATTATATATTTGGTCCTCACCACTGAGATGAGAAAATATATATATACTTAAACTTTAAAACACCATTGTTGTGAGGAATTGAAAATATGAAGAACATTACATTTGTTTAAACAAAGGTTTAAAACTAACATTATGCAAAAATATGACAATAGATAATCAGAGAGGAACATTGGCATAGTGAGGGAAAGGCTACAGGAACTGCCAGGATGTATAGTGTCTTTTGTTTGTCATAGTTTTCAGTCACGTGACATGCATGGTGACCTGGAGGGCAAAACGATGGGCCAACATGGCGGCTCAAACTGTAGTCTCCGTAGGCACACAGCTCAAGCCAGTACAATTTCCTTATGTTTCAAGCCACAGATATTTGAAGAAGGGCTGTGGCATATCATACCATCCACTATAACCCTGGTATAAATTTTTACGTCATAGAAAAGTGTCCAATATCACTGATGTAGCAATTGTTCTGTCGTGCGCACAGCAAAAACACAAGTCCAAACATGTTTTAAGGCCAAAGCGCCTTGAAGTATACCCATTGTTGAGCATCAAATGAAGACCAGAGCTGTTTTTCTGTACCCACATATGTGTTTGTGGAGAGCTAAATGGAATTTTAAAAAAGGCATGGACGTTGGGACAAAAAAATCCCTCACCTTACACTGCTGCCAGGATGAAAGCGTATAAAAGTATGGACAGTCATATGTATTTTCCTGGATGGATCAATTGTGCTGCTGTTTGGGAGACAAAGGGCAAGAAATTCTTCAGTGTTAAAGCAAAGGAGAGTACTAATTACTTAATGTTAGCTATCTAACATTAATCCATGAATTATACTAAATTTCAGAGACAGCTGCCACTGTTTGCCCTCCAGAGACAACATGGTTTGTTTAATGGCACATATCCACAAACTAGTCTTTCCTGAGTTTTCTTTGTCAGCCAGGATTCTGTAGAAACACTTTGAGACAGTTTCATAAGCGAATGAAAACTCCTTGTAGTTGTAAAATACCCATAAAGGTAGAAGTTTGCAAAATCAGTACTCAAGCTAGTTTTTAAAGCTTACATGCTCCCATAAATGCATTTAGTGATTTTTATGATACGTCAATATATATTATTACTATGTTTTCATTTTGCCGATCATTCAAGTTACACATATTTAATTTCAGTTGATGATGTGAATATAAAACTGCCTCTGATGAGTGAGTGGACTGGAGGGGTGCCATTCTGTGACACTGAAACTCTGACAGTCAGTATCAGACCTGGATTGTCTGTGGTGTGGGGGATGGTCTCCTGTTGTGAACGATGGTCGTTAGGGTCTTTTCACCTTGGGCTTCAGGTTTGTTAGCTAAAATATTATTTATTCTCAATTCTCAAGTCATCATGTAAGAGTGTGAATATTATCCCTAAGACCCTAACGACCATCGTTCACAACAGGAGACCATCCCCCACACCGCAGACAATCCAGGTCTGATACTGACTGTCAGATATTCAGATATTCAGTATCACAGACTGGCACCCCTCAGTCCATTCACTCATCAGAGGCAGTTTTATGTTCACATCATCAACTGAAATTAAACATGTGTAACTTCCTAAAAAGCAGTGTGTGAATGTTACTGGACGAGTAATGTGTAATCATAAATGTAAATATATAATAAAGAATCTACATGCATAGATGCACTGTAGCAGGGTATTGACTAGGGTTGACAATTTTAAGCACTTTCCTCAATTGATCACTGGTAACATTGATGATCAATTAATTGATTAATTACGAAAAAACTTTAGCAAATTTTGCTTTTAGCAAACAAGACCAAACATTTTCCATATTCCCATGGCAACACATATCATTTTCTCTGACAGCATAATGTAGCCTATCAAACCTGTAGACAGCTAGGTATTAAACACATATACTTAAATATCTGATAATTTGGAGCACGTTCTTAAAATTATCTCCGTTATATTTCAGATCTACATCCATGAGGGAGTGTGAATATCGCTCGATAGTAATCAGCAGCGGACCTGTGTCGTATTGTTCAAACAAAGATTATACACATATATATATATATATATATATATATATATATATAATCTACATACATACACACACACACACATACACACAATGGTTAACTCCATCATGACAGACAGTGAGCCTTTCAATGCTCATTACCATAACACAAGACAAGTTAAATTACACAGTGCCTGAATTTAGAAAATTGAGTTTGAGTTTCTTATGATGACAGACAGCAACAATATTTCCTTGTCCTTGGTAGTAGATACGCTAAGATATCAGAAATAACTGTTGTAAGTCAATGTCAATAGAGTGTTCTTTAATTCATCCGTGCTGGAGTGTGATTATCGCTCTATGCTATCCAAGAGGGGACTTGTGTCATTCTTTGCCAGCAAACAGTGGACTTGTGTTGTTTCATAAAGTATAATCCTATGTGTGTAGAGTGAGCACAAAATTACATTACATTCTTTTTTAGTTTTTAGTTTTCTACCACTGAATAGTTTGTAATTATTGAAAGTAATGTAAAGTGGTGTACAAGTGTATTGAAAAAATTATTGACATTGGGTAGTTGGTAAACAAATTCACCAAAGTTGGGACTTCATGATTTGTTACAAAAATAAAACACATCATACAATGTAGAGATTTTTATATCTTTCTTATAAGTATTGCTAATTTGACTAATTTCTTTAATTCATCCATGCTGGAGTGTGATTATCGCTCTATGCTATCCAAGAGGGAACTTGTGTCATTCTGTGCCAGCGAACAGTGGACTTGTGTTGTTTCATAAAGTATAATCCTATGTATGTAGAGTGAGCACAAAATTGCATTACATTCTTTTTTAGTTTTTAGTTTTCTACCACTGAACAGTTAGTAATTATTGAAAATAATGTAAAGTGGTGTACAAGTGTATTGAAAATATTATTGACATTGAGTAGCTGGTAAATAAATTCACCAAAGTTGGGCCTTCATGATTTGTTACAAAAATAAAACATATCATGGTTCAAGAGGCTATAATGTAGAGATTTTTATATCTTTCTTATAAGTATTGCTAATTTGACTAATTTCTTTAATTCATCCATGCTGGAGTGTGATTATCGCTCTATGCTATCCAAGAGGGGACTTGTGTCATTCTGTGCCAGCGAACAGTGGACTTGTGTTGTTTCATAAAGTATAATCCTATGTGTGTAGAGTGAGCACAAAATTACATTACATTCTTTTTTAGTTTTTAGTTTTCTACCACTGAATAGTTTGTAATTATTGAAGGTAATGTAAAGTGGTGTACAAGTGTATTGAAAAAATTATTGACATTGGGTAGTTGGTAAACAAATTCACCAAAGTTGGGACTTCATGATTTGTTACAAAAATAAAACACATCATACAATGTAGATATTTTTATATCTTTCTTATAAGTATTGCTAATTTGACTAATTTCTTTAATTCATCCATGCTGGAGTGTGATTATCGCTCTATGCTATCCAAGAGGGAACTTGTGTCATTCTGTGCCAGCAAACAGTGGACTTGTGTTGTTTCATAAAGTATAATCCTATGTATGTAGAGTGAGCACAAAATTGCATTACATTCTTTTTTAGTTTTTAGTTTTCTACCACTGAACAGTTAGTAATTATTGAAAATAATGTAAAGTGGTGTACAAGTGTATTGAAAATATTATTGACATTGAGTAGCTGGTAAATAAATTCACCAAAGTTGGGCCTTCATGATTTGTTACAAAAATAAAACATATCATGGTTCAAGAGGCTATAATGTAGAGATTTTTATATCTTTCTTATAAGTATTGCTAATTTGACTAATTTCTTTAATTCATCCATGCTGGAGTGTGATTATCGCTCTATGCTATCCAAGAGGGGACTTGTGTCATTCTGTGCCAGCGAACAGTGGACTTGTGTTGTTTCATAAAGTATAATCCTATGTGTGTAGAGTGAGCACAAAATTGCATTACATTCTTTTTTAGTTTTTAGTTTTCTATCACTGAATAGTTAGTAATTATTGAAAATAATGTAAAGTGGTGTACAAGTGTATTGAAAATATTATTGACATTGAGTAGCTGGTAAATAAATTCACCAAAGTTGGGCCTTCATGAGTTGTTAAAAAAATAAAACATATCATATAATGTAGAGATTTTTATATCTTTCTTATAAGTATGGCTAATTTGACTAATTTCTTTAATTCATCCATGCTGGAGTGTGATTATCACTCTATGCTATCCAAGAGGGAACTTGTGTTGTTTCATAAAGTATAATCCTATGTGTGTAGAGTGAGCACAAAATTACATTACATTCTAATAAAAATAAAATAAAAATAGAATTTCATCCAACCTCATGAATGAGTCTAAAATGAATGCGTTGAAGATGCCTGAACAGCCACAGTAAAGTGCAGTAGATGCATGCTTCAAAACCTGTCTTAGATTGACAAATGTTTTTTCTCCACTTACAGTATTAAAAGGATATACAAATAAGATATAAACCAACCATCTCTGTAATGCATACATCAGCATCACACACAGGTCATAAAAATGACCAGCAACACAGAAGAATATGAATTCCCCCAAGAAACGTTTAGAAATTGAAATTAAAAAATGTCTTCATGATTGTTTTAATATGTGTATCACAGAGAAATGTGTAAATATTGATATCATTAAAGTTAAATCTGCTTTTGAAAGAAACAAACAAAGTCTTTGCAGTAAACAAACACTGTGAAAGACTGAGTACAGACAGTTACAGTGAAGCATATGGAGGTCCCCTCTTTGATAGGTAGACATCGTTCAAGGTTCCAAGTCCCCTCTTGGCAATTTCTTTAAAAAAATTTAAAAAGCACATTTGCAGTAATATTATGGTAAAATAGCTTAAAAGTTAATGTTCTATTCTATTTTTGTATTTTTAAAATGCCCAGAAACTGAAGTCCACTGTTGGCTAATGTAACCCGATAGTGCACTGTTGGTCAGGTATGCTTGTCTGTATGTGCGTGTGTGTGTGGAGAATAAGCAGTGCCATCTCGCTCATGTAATAATGTCAACCTCCTTCTGCCTAAAAAATGTGTTTCTCCATGGTAACCAAATCAGTGAGAGAGCCAGTGAGAGAAAGGGGGACAACACAGTGTGTGTGTGTATGCCTGTTAAACTGAGAAACAGAGCAACAGAGAGTGTGTGTCAGTACTGAAGGACAATAACAGCAGAGAAAACCAACAAAAAAAAGGCAGCACAAATGCCATTCAGACTGCCTCGAGTAACCACTGTATTTTCTATCTGATGTGATTCTGAGCATGGATTTTCTCTCCTTTCCTTTCCTTTGCTCGCCTTATTTCCTTAGCCCCCTTTTACACTGCCTGTTCAAGGCTGGAATTTCCCGTTGTCACGCAGCCTCACTGTTCTTTATAAAAGGTGCAATCATGAACTTCTGTGTAAAGGGGACAACTGGTAGAACTAGACCTTGGATGGGACAGGTGTGATGTTTTGACAAAGTCTAATGTGACCCACTGCCAGATGATTTAAAAAGCAGCTGACTGTAGTTAGCAGCTAACTCAAGAAGAAGAAGAAGAACAGCAGTCTATGTCCGCACATTGGGAAAACAATGAGGTCCAGGACTTTCTTACCCCCCAAGCAGAGGATGAGATCAGATGTGACAGGGGAGGTAAATGATTGTTGTTGCCCTGTTATGCCATATTGTAGCTTAATCCATAGGGACTGGGGTTGGAAACCACTGGCTTGACGGTTCAAGTCTCTGTCGGGACCAAATGTGGTTTGTGGACGGGCAGCTGGAGAGGTGCCAGTTCACTTCTGAGCACTGCTGAGGTGCCCTTCAGGTACCACACCCTCAAGCGCCTGTCCATGGGCAGCCCCCTGCTCTAACATCTCTCCATTTAATGCGCGTATACATTTTGTGCATGTGTGTATTTTAGGCCTGTGTGTGTATGAAAACAGCAAGAGGGTTCCTGGTTCGAACCCAGAGTGGGGGATCCCTTCCTCCTACAATCCAGTGACATGCAGGTCAGTGTAATTGGTGACTCTAAAAGTGGCCGTAGGTGTGAATGTGAGTGTGAATGGTTGTCTGTCTCTATGTGTCAGCCCTGTGATAGCCTGGCGAGCTGTCCAGGGTGTACACCGCCTCTCGTCAAATGTCAGCTGGGATAGGCTAAAGCCCCCCTGCGACCCTTAACAGGATAAGCGGTTACGGAAAATGAATGTATTAATATAGAAGATCATCCTCTTCTACAAAGCGCTGCTGACGTGTATGTCGTATGTCACACCAAGAGGCGGGCACTGTTGTGTTACGTCACGCCCATCATGGCTCTTTTGCTTCCGGATGCTGTCTAAAATCACACACTGGGGTGGCATGTTGCAAAATGTACTGGCGGCATAAAGAAGGGACTTCGCAGCAGCTCTACAGTGTGAGCTCGTATGTTCGTTTCCATCCATTTCCTCTCCTCAGGTTTCCTCTTTCACCTCCTTTCTTTTCCCTTTGTTTTCTTCTTTTCCTCCTTTACCACCCATTTCCTCATTTCCGTCCTTTCTCTTCCATTTTCTCCTCTCTACTTTTTTCATTTCCTCTCTTATTTCCTTTCATCTCTCCTCACACTCCAGCTCAGCTGACACACCTGGCTGACTTGACAAATGAAGACACCACACACCTGTCACTCATACTTCTCCATCCCATACCCTCTTCCCTTCATCTCCCGCCCCCAGCGCTGCTCCATCCATCTGCTGACAAAATGGTGAAGGCGTGCGTCTGCAGCTCTGCCAGCAGCAGCAGCAGCTCTCGGCGAGAACAGCATTCATTTAGGCCCGAATTGTGTGAACATCAGCTTTTCCTTAAATGGGCAGAATAAATGGGAGCCTTGGGGGTGGCAAGGCAGTGGGGAGGGTGTGGTTGGCTTTCAGTGAGTGTGTGCAGTGACCCTGCCCTCAACACACACACACACACACACACACACGTACACACAAACACACACCTCGACAGAATGACATATGAGGCAGGGCTGGGTGTAAACTGCCATCGTTCAGGGAATGGTAAATCCTGAATGGTGGGAAGAAAGACGACCGCAAAAGACATAATGCTCCATTTCCTCTAATAAGGTAGTAGATCAACTCTGCAAGCAGGCCGAATGCATTCAGTGGTGAGGAAGACTGAGAGGAAAGCAGCTCAAGATGGCAGAGAAGACGCTCTCAGTGCTCTACATTTCCAAACAAGTCATCTAAAATAAACTATACTGTACTTTGCATGTAACTGCCCTCCAAAATGACACATATAACCGTTTCCTAATCTGACGCCACTATCAGCAGGATGACATCAGTGCCTTTTAAAACCGATACAAATCTCAGCTGTAAGAATCAATTTTTGAAGTGACAAGGCTGTGGCTTGGTTTTGGTTAGGTTTAAGGTTTAGGCAAGAGGCCTGCCACGCAGCAGACCATTGCCACCAACAAACAACAAAACCAGTTGTTTTTTAGCGAGTCATCGTTGTGTTTCCGTTGGCTTTTTAGCTACCAAATGTGGGTGTATTTTAGTGCTGTGTCTCTGTGTTTCACCTGTGATATTGCTACAAAAAGTGATTATTTTTTTTACTGAGACATCGCTGCATTTCCAGTTGGGATAGTGCAATGAAAAGCAGTTGTCTTTTGACTGAGGCATTGTTGTGGATTGGGTTTAATTAGTTTTGCTTTGTCTTTAGTTGTAGTTGGCGTCCATTTTGGTTACCCTTTGTGTACTATTCGGTTTGGCCAAGCCACGATATATGCTTTCTTGTGTGTCGTTTTGACAGGTCAGTTTGTTCAGTTGACACCTTGTTTGGTTATTATATTGATGATAGTTATGTTATGTTGACCTTTTTTACAAGCCTAGTTGCTCATTTCTTGCTTTGTAATATTTAATGCATTTTTTGGGTAAATAAAAACCCACAGGTCTGTCAACAACTGATGCATCCTTGTTGCCTCACTGCTTGGTCCCTAACAAAGACACTGTAGTCATTTCACGCACTTCTGTGAGATCACATTGATTTAAGAGTATGGATAGTAAATGTCAGATGTCAAAACTTTCTATAAATTACACTAAACTGGGACATTGTCGTTAAAAAGTGTACTGTCTGACTGCGTGTTTTTTTGTCTCATCAGACCTCTTTTTATCAATGTCACTGCTTTCCTAGATACTAATGCATGCAATGTTATTTTTCACTGATAGGAATCATGCCCAAAATGTCTAATCCCCACATGGACTTTTTAGTCATGACTTTACAGTGAGGGTGATGATAAAAGCAGCTATAATGGGATCACAAATCACTTCACACACATTAAAGACTTGTCTTGAGCATGTTGGCTTTTGCCAGATCTAGCCAGGGAGGTCCTATTATTAGACATTAAGGCCGTGGCTGTGAAGGCACACTATCAGCTCCAAAATCAGGCCTTGACAGTTTTATAAGCACTTTTGTTTCCAGCCCAAGAAATGTATGCAGTTGCATGTGAGGATAGACGTACAGGAAGAGAGAAAAGACAGACATGGAGATAAACAGTGGAAGAAGAGGATAAGAGTTAAATGGAAATGCTTTAGACTGAACAGATGATGGAAACAAAGAGCGTTACCGAGGCTACTACAGATACAGTAGAGTATGAGAAAGAGGAGTGGAGTGTGAGGAGGAGGAGGAGGAGGAGGAGGAGGAGAGAGCAGCGGGTTAGTCATCTAGTACTGAGAAACATGATTGAGATTATGCAGTGCATCCTCCCTTCCGGTAAAAAGTGCAGTGTCAGCTTGATGCAGTAAGCAAGCGAGATCAGTGTGAATCTGAGCGTGTGTGTCCGTATGTGTGTGTTAGTGGTAAACTGTAGTTCATAAACTAACTCAAATCACACAAGGTACCAAATAGTTAAAAAAAAGAGGAAATGGCTGCAACCAGACTACTACAAAGCTCATATTAAACATGTGCATGTTAGAAATAGTGATATAATGTGAGATGATACTATACACTATAATTTAGCACTATATTGTGTGTGTTTCTGTGCTGTTTGTGTACTTTTTTGTCAAACTATAAAGACTAGAAGGGATTCTGATGTAGTGTGTGACTTGAAGTATAACTCAGTCCCGTATCTTTGCTTTTCAAATATGAAATATTTCTACATACAGTCGCCTTTCTGGGTCATTCGGAAAATATTATATTGTGTGTGTGTGTGTGTGTGTGTGTGTGTGTGTGTGTGTGTGTGTGTGTGTGTGTGTGTGTGTGTGTGTGTGTGTGTGCTAGGACCCAGCGCCTGCTTGCTCTCCACTGGGAGGCAGTGCTCCTCTACAAAGGAGACAGATTGTCAGCGGTTTGTTCAGTTTCTGGAAGCCATCTGGAGCTGACATTAAACACACATAAACAAACACTCAGCCATTAACAAGCTATAGCACCAGCAGCGGCAGGCCAGCTTGACAGAGAGCGCTATGAAATACACATCAGCTTCTTCACACACTTCAGAGCTAGCTCAGGCTTTCTATCCTCACAGACTGAAATAGATTTAAACTTGAATCTGCTGGCATTTAATGATGTGCTCTGTTTACAAGGAAATCCAATAAGTGGCCTTTAGTTTCCAACACTGATAATATAATCATTAAATGTTTGAATCAAATTGATTTGATCCTTTGATTTTAAGTTCAAGAAACCTTCTTGGGTACGAGTTCAAACATACAGTTGAGGACTGTGTATCACGTTTTAAGAGCAAACCATTATATTAAGGGCAAAAAAAAGGTTTCCCTTCATTCTTATGAAAATGAGAAACCATGTATAGGTATGGCAACATACTAGAGCAGTGCCAACCACAAGCATTATCCATCGCTGGAGGAAGCCATGGCAATGGTTAAGAAGTAACGTTACCCACACAAAAGAATGAAACCTGTTTCGACTTGACATGTCGTGACTGATAAGACCCAGTCGGTAAGTAAACACAAGGGCCTGTGAAACTCAAGATTAAATGCCCACCAGCCACAGATTACTGTTATAAACCAAACCTCTGGTAAAAAATAATCAGATTTAAGGTGGAGTGGTTCTCCGGGAAAATATAGCTAACAGCTAGCTTGTCAAGAGTAAGATGCTTTTTTGATTCCTGTGTGTGTTATCTGAAAGAGGATGGTACCTGGTCGAGAACAGGTTTTCAGGACCTTAAGCATCTTATTAAGAGGATTACAAAATATGGAAGCAGCAGGAGAACAGTAAAATTGGGCTTGCTTTGCAGAATAAACATAGCTACCCAAGGAAGTTAAGGAGAACAGGTATGTTCCCAGTCAAATCATCACCTGTGTTAAACTGTGTGAATCTCTGGTTTTGCATCGTCACTGCCTTCAGTTGTATACCACAAGCAGAACACCAAAAGTTTGTATGAAGGACATCGGTCAACTTTTCTATTTTCTATCTGTATACATAAGCACAGTCATACAATGAACGCTCTTACTGACCCAAACTAAAACTCTGCCTTTCTCTTCACCATCCCTGACTTTGACAGGCCTCAGCAGGAGCAACACGTTGGTGACATCTTGCAGTGACCAAGCAATAAAGGGAAGTGGACAAAGTGGAACATATACCTGGGCCCCTCCCGTCTCCCCATGGCAAGGCTGGTCTGGTCTCAAACACACAGGCAGGGAAAGCATGCACAGGCATGAGTGTGCATTCATTATGCATTCGGATAAATGGTCTGTAGGGTAGAGTGCTCTCTTATATGCATGCCATCTCCATCTGAAATTCCAATGTCCTGTCCCCATTTTTGTCAAGGATTTAAACCAGTATCCACCGGCCCCCTTTTAGCACAGCCATGCCTACAGCCATAGGAAGAGGGGTCAGGATGGGTCAGAGGGGTCAGACGCCCTATGTATGGTTCATGCTCACTCCGCTAACCCGCTGATTTTCAGGGTCTGCATTCATTCTCAGAATTAGAGTACTGATGCAGGATCACCAGCCGGCTGCCCTGGGACCGCTTAACTACAGTGATCTGTGAGGCGGAAACTGATAGTGGGTCTGAATTCCTGTTCTGATGCTGTGAATGAGCACAGACCCAAGTGTGAAGGGGGAGACATTAGTAGTGACCCATGCAGCAAAATCCATCACCCAGCAAGCCTTACCCTGTCCTTCACTATGAGACACTTTGCAAGGGGAGGAGACAGACAACGGACACAGAGTTAGTCAGGGTTTTACACTGGAGAGAAAATCCTCTGAGGACACAATAGCTCCACCCCACACAGTACAGTAAACGCTCTGAGAAATCAGAGTTAACAAAAACCATGACCTATCAGGGACTCCCTCTGTTCAGTTAAGTCAGTAATCCATAAGTGGATTTGTACACACACACTGGCTCCGTTCCAATCCGATAGCTTGCTCTCTTGCATCTGATATTGTTGGTTTTCCACCCTTTCTCTTTTAGCTGGGAAATTACAGCTCTGGCCAATATGGAGGAAACTAAATTTTCTACATCACCTTTCCAGGATAGATGTCAACGTGCTGTGAACACACAAGAGAGATCTCAGCTCCAGATTTGAATACAGCCAGCGTTTTTACCTTTGGGGTGTCACAAACATCACATACACAGCAAAGAGAGAACACAAAAAAAAGATGCTAACCACTTTGTCCTCCTTTGTGGCATGCAGTCCAGGTAGCAGTGAGCATTGAGAGAAGTGACGGTGGAAGTGGAGCAGGAGAGGAAAGGAGAGGAAGAAATGAAGGAACATAAAAGATATATAAGAATAGAGGTGTCGAGAGGGTGAGTTTGTGAAATGGGACAGAGGACAGGTTGTGGGGGAACAAGGAGAAAAGAACAAAGGAGAAAAGAGGGGAAAGAGGATGTGGTGCAAACAGTTGTTAATTACATTGTGCAGAATCGATACTTCATATTCAGTGACAGAGTGTGAGGCGGTGGGGACGACAGTATGTTAATGTATGTGACCACTGACATGTTAGGCTGCAGCGACATGCATGACTCAGCTTGGCATGACCTTGGCGTGACCTATGACCTGTGATAACGCCGGGATGTGTCACAGCTCCTCGGCACAAGGAGGAAACTGGGACACCAAAAGCAACATGGAGCACACTTTTCCCCTTTCCTTCACTAAATCTCTGTCGATACACTGTCACAGAAATCTATCCAGGTCTTTTCAAACACTGCGCAAAAGGAAGTGTGCATCTACTCATGGACGAGAAGTCTGAGCTTGTGGCAGCATGATGGTCCTCAGTGTAGATGTTTGGCAGAGAGAAAATAGTTCCTACATGAAACTTCCACAGTAAAGTCTGTGGAATATCTTGAGCAACCAGATCATGATTTCTGAAAAGAGACATTGCTCTTGCATTTTTCGAATGTGTTTTTGGCACTTTGAGCACCACGAATGCCATCTAGTTCCATTATACTGGAGAGAAGGCAGACATCTCTAAGGCGTATATCTCCTACACTCTGCAACTCACAGCAAAACAATCTAGACTGATAAATAGCACTACAAGTTGGAGGTTGGAGTTTTTGATTTTGAGGTGTACTGTCCCTTTAATGAAAGCTGTGAATAACTGTAAACACAGTGTGATGAATTAATGAATCCATTATTGCCAGTCCCTCTTCAATAATACAGTATGTTCATTATAATGTCAAGCAGGGGCAAAGCTTTGTGGCCTAATCAGCGTTTGGATGGCATTTACACAGCGTGTTGCTGTGATGCCTTCTGCAGGGCACAGGGCAGCACTGCACAGCTCTGCCATTAGGAATTGATGAGTTATTGCAGTAAGCTGCTTAGACACATATACAGGTTTATTGCCTCATATTTCTGGCCAATGATTTTTGGTTTTTGCAGTTTTACTGAGCCCTCATAGCGCTATCATGATTTGTAAAATGTAATCTGAGAACTGATATTGAAGTGTCTTTTAAAACTGAATTATTTTTAGACAGGCATTCATTAGAGTTCAGCCTAAAATGATGTTCAGAAATCTACAGTATTTAAAGCCTGCAAGTGCATGAGGTCCTTTTGTAAACCTTTTTGTAAAATGTGTCCAGGTTACACAAAGCAAAATTTAAAAACAAAAAATCACTTCTCATGGGTTTTCTCACACAGTTAGCTAAAGAGGGTTTATTTTTTATTTTATCATTTTATTTCTACATGAGAAATCTCAAATTCTTTTTGACCTTTGTTTGTTTCTGTGGAAATATGGTACCATTACCAAATGGCAGGACGTGTATCCACATGGCATTTTTTTTCTGAGCCCCAGCATGTTTTTTTCAGTTGTCCCCAATGAACAAAGAGCGTATGTGGCTGCCTCTAGAAAAGTGCTTTTTTATGAAGCGCTTTCCAGTGTCCTTCCAAAACTTTTCTGTCAAAGAAAGATGCTATGTGGATACAGCTCATCCTTGTTACTCAATTCTTTATCTCATTAGTGTTTATAGGGACTATTTCTTTGGCTGAATAAGACATGCATCTCAAAACCTGTGCAGATTATAGCTAAACTCTCTGCATGGCTCGATATTACTAGGAGTATTTGTTTTAGTGTAGATAGGTTTATGTTCAAATATTTAAAGCCTTTGTAGTTCTGCCTTCCCTCACCAGCTGTATGTTAGCCATTCATACACCACATGGATCCAGCTGATGAGGCATACATACAATGTATTTATACTCCTGAACAACAGCACACAGTATATTTTAATACACTGTTAATGTCTTTTCTAAAAGGCAAACTGCTAACTAGAGGAAAACACAGTGTGCTGCTGATGTGGGCTAAATAAGCACACTGTAGGCAGGAGAAGGTTTTTATGTAATGAAACAAAGCTAACACTTTCCTAACCCTGTTATTCTGCTTGGCCGGCCTGGACGACCCGGGACAGAGGCGAGCGCCGCAGAGACCAAAAGAGCTTCACTTCCCTCCCACACATTATACACACAAAAAAAACTCTCACTCACAGAAAAGAAATGGGAGACCATTTACATGTTGTGTTCTCTTATCCCTGGAAGGATTTATGAATTAAACTGCTCAGTGATCAACAGAAAACCAACTGCAGTAGGCAAAACCTGAGGGTTAGAAATTAAAGATAGTAACACACCAACTTTTAAGAAACTTGTTTGAACTGATAAATACAAATTTTTAAAAAACATTCAGGATAAAGGTTGTAAATTTAATGTATTATTACCGTAAAACTTCAATTGATAACACTTATTATTTGCTTAAATCACTAAAATCAACAGGCCTGTATTTGGGACAGGCGTCTTTATGTCTATATGGGACTGGTCTTAATTCCTTTCACACAAAGCTGTTGCTCAGCAAGATGGGAAATACAATCAAATTGTTTATTCAAACCAGTATTAATATTACTTGTTTGAAAATTAGGCTTCCGATAATAGAGTTGTGGCACTCAAGGATTACGGCACCCCGCATACTGACACAACACCACTTAATCCTTTTAAAATAATACTCATAACTTGGATTAATTTTTAGGAAAAATCTTTTTTAATCTTCTGATCTGAGGACCCTTACGGACTAAAGGAAGGGTAATCGAGGAATGGACACTGGGCTAGTAAAAGGGACTGGGCGTTTCACTGGGACAAGGCTTTTGACGGAAATTTTACAACACTTGCTAAAATGGCATTACGTTTGTTAAAGAGAGTGTCATGACTTGCTTAGGACTTTGAACTCTGACTTTAGGAATTGGGACTTGACTTGGGATTTGAGTGCCAAGGCTTGAGACTTACTTGTGAATTGCAAAAACAATGACCCTGTCTCACCTCTGACGTAAAGGAACCAGGCATTGAATATGTTTTATGTCTTAAGCCACTTAATTTGACAGGACACAAATGTATTTATTGATTAATTGATTCATATGTCAAAATGACACTTGTGCAGACTAGCAGATGACACACTCTCACATAAACACATACAAAAAAATCCAACAACAGGGTAAAGATTCTGGGCATGTTGATACACATTAAACAATGATCAACACATACTGTATGTACATTACATCTGCACTTCATCTACTATTCTTTTGACTGAGCTAAATTATTTAGGCCCCTGAAAGTCCACTTATAAGTGACGCCAAGTATCTCAAGGAATTAAATTCCATATTAAAACACTTATTATTTTATTGTATAAAAGGCTGTATTGATTGATGCTATTTTGAGTGCAATTCCCCTTCAAATAAACCCTTAACTTTATTTGTTTTATTTATAGGTTGCATCCACATCATGATGGTCTCATCTCTGTATTTCCATTAACAGCCTGTCTGATATGAGTAATATCAATGGCTGCACCAACAGGGATACTATCTTTATCTGCTCTTCTCACTGGTCTGTGAGCTCTACATACGTGTGCTGCCAGTGTGAGCTCAGGCCCAGCTGGGCGAGGCGGATCCTGAACAGATTGGAGACCAGCAGGCCAAGGGTGGAGGGCCCACAGTCAGGTAAGATACCCAGGAGGAGGTCCTCTCTCTTGGGCTGCAGCCCGCAGAATGCTTGGCTAAAAGAGGGCCGGGTCTTAAAATAGTACAAACATGTTTGGTTCATAGATAGACGCCACACTGATCCAAACTGGATCAAATGAATGGTTATAATTTGGTGATTTGGTGTGGACCTTTGTTTTATAATAATGAGGCCTCCAGAGCCTCAGAGGTAGCACTGCTCAGTGTACAGTGCATTGTGGGTTTGTTTTATTTGTTTTTCTTTTTAGTCATGATGTGTTATATATATATATATTTTCCTCTTCATCAGGTCTAACTCTTTGGTTAATGACCACATACCTAATTAGCAGATCTTAGCATGCATACCTGCAAAACTAAAATAAATAACATTGTAAACAATATCTGCAAAACATCATCACGTTACTATTTTCATTGTGAGCTTGTTAGCTCAAAGCACTGCTGTGCCTACAGTAAGTACTGCCTCACTCATTAGCACTGCTAATATGGTTGTAGGCCCTTGTAAGCCAGCCCAGTAGCCAGAAGAAAATGTACGTTTCTGCAAACCACGAACACGTTACAGTTGTACATTTCATATGTATCATATTAACATTTTTCATCAACACGTTGCAACATTTACCAGCAGCATTTGAGCCATTTCCCAGTGGCATGTGGCAACAAACCCGGGTGTTTTTAGCAAGACATTTACAATCAGTGTTTGAGCAACCAAAGCTGGTGACCATTCACTGACCGTTCCCTGCTTTAATAGCAGCTTTTGTGCTATTAAAATGAGTGTTTAAAGCCAAAAGATCATCTTTTCCTAACCATAACCAAGTGGTTTTTGTGCTTAAACCTACCCACACATTAACCACAACATTGCTGAGAAATGTAAATGTTAAAATGTGGTTTCCAGAAACATAAAATGTGAACATTTCTTTCTGGAGACTTGGTTGTGTCACAGTTGCTGCTGCCACTTATCATGGTGTTATTTAATCAGCAGTTTAAAAAATGTTTAATGCACAAATCAAAATGAAGTATTTACTTCCTGTAGGCTTAAATGATGGCTCGCTCCACTGTTTGTCCATATCGGTATGTTTCAAAACTAAAACAAGTAGACTCCAGTAGTGAGGTAAGGTGTTTACATTTGCCATCGGGAACCAATGTAAGCGCACTAGCTACAGTTACTTGCGACAAAATTAAACAGCTAATCTTGCAACAAACATAAAGTTTGTAGTTTTCTGTTTTTGGGGGAATAGAAAAAAACTACATGTTTAGTAAAAAATGAGTAGAGAGACAGCAAAGAAGAGGATAATGCTGCCAGAAGTTTTTTTTTTTTTTTTTTTTTAATTTAGACAGTTTTTTGATGTGCTGTTGGAATCCATCCGATACAAGCTAACTACAGCTATCGTCCTCCGCTACCAGCCTATCTGAACCTTGTTACCCTCCTTCTCTCATTTTGTTTAGACATGTTGCTTGAGTAGGTCAGTACTGTGACTGTCCGACATGCTTGCTTGATGGCTGCAGTGCAGTCACAGGAGACACAGGACAACACAGATGCTGTAACTGGTAACAAGTGAGCTAAGAAAACATATCCACAACACTACAGTATCGGACTTGAAATGAGCCTTGAAGGGCCTATGACTGGTGCCAAGCCATTCTTCCCATACACTTTGGCCTCTGCAAAGTGTGACCAGGAAGCAACAAAGCAGACAGTTACAGACACAGAAGCAGAAGGACCAACTGTACGTCAGCGACAGCAGGAATGAGGTGAGTGTGAGAGGGAGAAAGAAAAAGGTGGAGGCCATGGGTGAGGTTTCTCACATTGTTGGAGCGCAGAGAGACCCGCCCTCCACAGCGAGCGCAGAATTTGGTCTGGCAGTAGGAGCAGAGGTGGCCACAGCCGTCGGCAAACTTGGTCTTGCGGCAGATGCCACAGGTGGGCGCGTCGTCCTTCTGCTGGGTCTGTTGACGCCGCGTCTCTGCCCCGATGCGACGCACCTCCTGTTTGTAGCTCTCAAACTGCTGGTGCAGTGTTCTGAGAGGAGAGAGGAGGGAAAAGTTGCCCATTAGTGATACATTACTCATTCACAAACTCTTTGCACTTGATACACTTTACCCTTCAGTGCTATTCACACAGACCTTCCTGTCTAAATATCCCTACATTCACAAAAACAAAACCAGAAAAGAGCGTGGGGGAATTTTCTGAATAACTGAATAATTTTTTAAAATAAATAAATCTTGCAGGAACAAAAGCGGCGCTGTGCATGCACATGTTTGAGAACAACATCTCAGTTTCAGCAAAATAACTGGCAATTAGAGCACGGCTTGAAAGGTGCCTTTCAGAAAAAAAAAATCATACATGCAATTAAATGAAACTTCAGCTCAGTTTTGCTCTCTGTGGCTCACAGCCTTTTCCCCTCCCTGCCTCCCGGGATGCCTACGATGGAAATAACCCGAGTGTGAATTGCAAATCAGGCCATGTGAAAACACCCACAATGTTGTCTCAACAGAACTGTCAAAGGAATACTGCATTAGCATACCATGGCTCTCATATAGGGGACCCAAACAGGCGCTTTAATTACCTCACTGACTGAGCGAGATAGAGAAGAAGGAGATGGCTTCATTCACAGTTTTGCAGCCAATTTGCCTATTTGTGGAAGCAGACAAACTCTAGCAAAGTCCCTGGCAGCACACTGACTTTACAGTCGTGTCTGTGAGTTATTTGTTGAAAGAAATTCATCAAGACAATGTGGCGCACTGGCATTCACACTTTTGCTGAGGTAAAACCTAGAAATAAACCTAAAAGTTAACCCCAAAAATACAGTTGTATAGGTGGAAGACAGACTAGACAGACAGGACACTGAAGGCCTCCTGATGAATGTCTCAGAGTGAGAAAGTGGGCAAAATACATCAGATATGAATGTTACAGAACAGCTGATTTATTACTGACTAATCATCAAGTCTGTAAAATAACAGAAAATAGTGACCACTGGCTCCTACAGCTAGAGGAAAGTTAGATTTAAGATTTTTTTAATGCCACTGTGGACAAAATTTTAGACCAATTTTACATAACTAACTGAGGAGCAAACATAAGGGACAATTCTGCCCAAATACGTATTGTAACATAAAAACAAAAAACATGATTTTTTGTCTCGTGGTGCACATAAGGGTAGAAGAGAACTGGGAAAAAATTGGCACTTGTTGGTGGATTTTGTTGCCAAATTTGTTATTGTCGCTCTGTATTTGTGATTCCACTGCCTTGATTCCCGTCATGCTAAGTTTGAAAAACCTTTTTTTTTTTAAATATACAGAACCTTGTATGCATTGCCTTGTATCGATTTCAACCATGCCGCAAAATCTTGGTGAACCATGAAATAGCCAATTTTTATTGAATTTGCACTTCCTTTCATTATCCAGAGTACAGTGGGTGTTTCTCAAAGTCAAAAAAGGATCCTTAAATGGCTGAATCTCAAGGATGCTACGTCATCAAATCCCACCTAAGGACTGTTCCAGTGTCAAGTATCCTTCAAATTCTGCGGAGGACTGAGGCCTTCATTCAGAGAATTTTCAAGGATGCATGTGTGTATCCTCAGCTGGTGTTATTTATTTGGTGTTTTTATTATACAAACATATAAAATTACTGACAGAAACCTCGTAATTTACACTTCCCAGTGTGTCCACTGTCCAAAAAGTAAATTTTTTTTAGATGTCACGATTAAGATAAAACATAAACGTTTTCAAATTATTTGTTTACAGCGCTGATAGAGCGCTAAGTGCCACAGAAGTTTCATGTAGCCTACCTGTTTGCTTTTTTAAGTGCAATCCAGAAATGCATTCTCGCTAAAAGTCATGTGACTCTGAAAATACTGCTACATTTGTTCAAATTGTACAACATCAGAGAGTGCCAACATTATCACAGTATCCCAAAACCACCTCAGTCTGCTGAGGGTTAATGACACACACCTGGGGACACTCGTTAGTTTGTTATGTGTGTTCACTGAATGCTAGGAAGGACTCTTGCCTTGCCTCTGTAGGATCCGTCCTACCTAGGATATTATTTCTTGTGAAATTTTAAAATACAACATTTGAAAAAGAAAACGACTCATAAAATCCTACTACCCCCTTTTTAGCATTTTTGAATAATTTATTTACGGCATTTTAATACATTTAATATATTTAAATTGTCTGGTTCTAGTGCACAGACTGGGCTGCTACACTCACTTGGAATAACCTTTAAAAAGAGTTGAAACTACGCAAGTTGGTTCTCTGCCTGATTTAAGTACAAAGGTGAATGAATCAGTTGGTTCTTGTCATCGTGCATAAGTATATCTTTTATGCTTCTTATTGTGTGGTTGTTTGACGAAAACCTTTTTGTGTGCTGCTGTCTCGGCCAGGTCTCCCTTGAAAAGGAGATTGTAGATCTCAGCAGGACTCACTTGGTTACAAATGGGTTAAAAAAATAAATACCAGTTAAGGCCCTACTATTAGATTAATACATTTTTTAAAACTTTCAAGACTCTTTAAGGAACGACGGAAACCCTGTAAAAAAAGGTCACCAAAGTAACATTCAAATTCCTTGTGTGGTCCGACAAACAGATCCAAAAATGCCCAAAGACATCATCTTTACAGTGACGTCCAATCACCTGGATCTATTGAAAGCAGACATGTCGTCCTGTCTGTAGCGCTCAGCTGCTGGGTAGGAAACAGGTAGAAGACATAACACCTGATCTGTTGTCACCAGCTTTTCGGGGTAGAAAAAATCAAACCGATAGCAATCCTCCACCATGACCTCTCCAAAGTCCAGGAACGATGCAGTGTTTTTACAGAATACAAAAAGGTTTGTCTTTGTCAGTCTTTGCTGAAGAAACAAGCTGTCCAAACAATACGAGGCAAACAGTCTCCCTGAGAAAATATTTCATAAAGTGCAGAGCAGAAACTTTCCAAGTCCAGGAAATGAGTTGACAGAAGCCAATAGCACATTCCTCCTCACCCGTGCCTTTGTGGCGGTCTCTCAATAGTGCTAGAGAGGAGACAGCAGGCTGCCACCATACAGAGCTGGAACAGGGAGGTGACTGGTGGACTGGGACACATTTGGCCAATCAGCTGACGCGGGGAACGGTTGGAACTGGGACAGAGATTTTGTGACGTGGAATGCTGAATGAATTTAAGCGTGGAAAAACTCATCAACGTCAAATTTAGAAAACAAAATGTCCTTTGTAGCACATAGCTTATTCATCTCCAGGCTGACATTTCTAATATTACTACATCTTATATGCATTTTTGTTTTCAAATATTTGGCATGTAATGTTTAAGTTGAAATACTGATATTTTGTAAAGCCTCAAGGAGACTTAACAGCTATCTGTAATAACCGAGGGGCTCAACATCAAAGCATCTCTGCCATCCATAATGCAGAGCCAGAACACTTTAAAGTTTATTTAATTAAGTCAACATAATGAAGATCATCACTGTATCATGAGAGCAACGTCTAATTTAAACCAGTATTCTTGACTGAGGAGGACACACACACACACACACACACACACACACACACACACACACACACACAAAGAGTTCAAGCACATGTGAATATACTCAAGAGAATTTGAGCTGCATGCGCATGTTTTTGCTCAAAATGTTTCAAGCAGGCTTTGATGTAACAAATAAATAATGATAAATGGACACAGGAGTTGACACAAGCCTCAGCTAAACTGATCCGTACGTAACTCAAATGGAAAAACAACATGACACCGCGGCGGCAGCGACGTCACAAACATGCCCTCTGACCCCGAGAAGCAATCCATCCTGCCAATGGGAGTCCAGAGGCTGAGCCAAGCCCAGGCACCATGGGAACAGCTGTCAGAAACAGAGGGTGCACAGCCGGTTGTCATGGTAACGTGGTGGCGTCAAGCGCTGGGTGTCAGCGGGTGTCAGTGCACCAGCTGTTCCTGTTCTTAGAGCCACGGTTTCATCAGTATTTCTACCACTCGCACACATTCAGCAGACATGCACTGTTAAAGCTGCACGAGGCCAGTTTTTTTTTTTTTTTTTTTTTTTAAATACAAAAATAAATCTGTGTTCTCGGCCTAAATCACAAAGAAGCTCTGCTGCAGTGACGAGCGTCTCATCATTTCTGGCTGAAAATCTCCAGATATAGCTGAGTGATTTCTTACTGTCAGGTCTGGACAATTTCCTGTCCATTTGTCATAAAACACAAAAATATATTTTAAATGTTAACAAGTTAGAGCCGTTTAGTGAAACGTGGACACCACAACATAACATCTTTTATACCTTTATACTTCTCATATATCTTCATGTAAAGATAAATTATAAAGATAGATTACTTCTGCATGCTCCAGTTTTTTTAATTGGTCACATCTTCTCACATCTCTTAGATACCAAAACCTGTATTAATTGATGCATTGCTCACCAGGGGGCAGCACAACAAGCTGAAAACAAACGTCACAAGCCCAGTTTTTCCTCCTAATTTGATAACTGGCAGACTGATCACTAATGTCAGTGACTCAGAATGTGTGAAGGTAACATGCTCTCTCTCAAACAGTGCACAGAGAAAGCCGCATTCAACTGGAAAACCATCTACTGTGTGCAGACTTAACCACATACACAATAAGCAGCGAACATGTGCAATCTCTCTGTCACACACTCAACTAAAATTCACACCCTATCAATAGACAATGTGACAGACAAGATTCATACCCGCTGAGTTGGCACACAGATCCCACTCTTCATCATTTCTAAATGCATAACATGACCGCTGCCTTTATGTTAATCTTAACCTTGACTCAGCAGGACCCACACCATACAAATAAAAAGGTAATCACTCTGTGGAGACACAGGGAAAGACGTCCTCTCAGGTAAGGACATGCTCTCTGTGTTCACTCTACTATGTGTTCATCGATTACAGGCCTGAGCCTGCTGCCTCCCCGGGGGTCAGCCACCATGCCTGAAATCACAGGTGGTGAAGGAGCACTAAAATATTTCAGTGTAGCGGACAGACTATTTCTCCAGTCGATTTCACTTGAAAAACAGCCTGACTGGAAAAATTCACAAGACAGCTATACAAAAACAGTTAGTGTCCATTTTGTTATATGTGTTTTCTCCCTAAATTAAGTACTTTTTTAAACCCCAAATAATGTTGTGTCATCTTTTCTGGATGTGCAGTATATGAGTGTATGCACAGACTAGGCCTATGACAGAGTCATAATTGATACTGTTTGTAGTTTGAGGTGTCCTGTCAACAGTTTTATAGACGTACCTTTTATAATGGTGGTCTACGGGGAAAGTGCTTTATGGGCTAACAAAACTGAAACAGCAAATTAACATTATAAAGATTTTCTTTGTGACATCAACATTGCCAAAGAGCTGATGGGTGACTGGCTGTATGACTAACACGACTAGACCAATCCAAGTCTCCAGTTTTACATCATACCATCTGAAGAACCGTGAGGTAAAATGCGGCTGGTGGCCATCAAGAAGGTTCTCGTAAACACAGACGGGAGTGTCAACCAAAGCAGACACACGTCCCCCAAGTCAAATCACACTTACGTCAGCGCTACCCTTTTCATAACTGCTCTCAACTGAACAACTCCAATTAAAGGTCCAGGGTGTAGGATTTAGGAGAATATATATCCTGGCAGCAATGGAAAATAATAAATCAAGTATGTTTTCTTTAGTCTTTAGTCATCTGAAAATAAGAATCGGTGTGTTTACGTTACTGTAGGATGAGCCATTTATCTACATAGAGAGCGCTTCCTTGTCCACGGAGATTGCCATGTTCCACTGCCATATTTCTACAGTAGCCCAGAATGGACAAACTACACACTAGCTCTAGATACAGCCATTTGCGTTTTAGTGTCAGCCACAACCATGATGAGTAGCGCTGGAAAAACACAGATTTTTAACACACAAAACTGCTGTGTTTTTACTGTTTAATTCACCAGGCCCATTTGTTTTAGAGAGGAAGTGTCCTCTGCAGATAATTTAGCTCTGGGTAAAAACCTCCTGAAAGTCTGCATCTTAAGTAATCAGAGCAAGAAGGTGAGCACACATTATCAGGTGCTAAGCTAGCAGCCTAGCTCTAACAAGCCAAACAGTGGCAGAAAGACTTGGGTGGCTAAAGAGCTGTGGACTGCTCTTACTCTGAGCAGCATGCATGGGAATAATTGACATTGTAATATATTTATTTCTTTTTTTCCAATAGCCTGAATAAGTCGCTAAATTTGACGCTAGGTGTTATTTACGCGACTAAGAAGGTTGCTCATATCTTGCCTTAGAGTAACCAGAAAGGGCTTCAGACTCATGGGATGGCATGTGGGCCTCAATATTATTCAATCAAATGTAACTCAAGGTTGAGAAATAAACTAGAAAGGATGAAAAACTGAAGCTCATTCAAGATTTTGCAGTCTACAGACCCTTTCCTTCTCAGCAATGTTCCCTAGTAGCAGAAGCTAGCCATCTCACCAGCTCCAGTGCTACGCTAACAAGTCCTGACCTAGACTAGTGTTTTCCCTGATCACACACGACAAGATATCCGTTACAGTACTCATTACTGAAAAAAGTAACCTATTGGCACGACTGTAATGTGTTACTATCTAACACTGTTAGCATGTGGCCATGGTAGACAGTGACCAGAGGGGTCCAAGTGGTGTGAACCGGCCCAACTGTGGCTGTCTCCTCTCTCTAGGTCAACACCACGGGCCAGCAGGGACAGCCACAGAGCCAGATGTGGGTTAGCCCTGCTTTGGTCTTGTCAAAACAAGTTCGCAAATTAACACACTATTATATACACATAAACAAATATAAACAATGACACAGACAGAAACCCCACATATACACACGCGTATGGGTTTGCCTTCGCCTCGGGCCTCACATACTCAGCTCAGCATGTCCAAGGACTCCCTCCCTCGTTCTCCCTGTCTCTCTCTTGTTCTCTTTATCTCTCCCTCTTGTGTCTCCACTCTCTTCACCAGTCATTGGTGTGGAGTTGTTAATTAGCATGAATACATTGCCCAAGGATGGGGAGGGGAAAGCTGTGTATGTGTGTGTGTGTGTGTGTGTGTGTGTTTGTGTATATCTGTAGGGCAGTACTATTTCTGTCTCATCAGCTGATTCCTGGTGATGCCTTGCAGAAGACTCTTCCTCAGTTGAGACACAAGATGTTGGAAAAGAAGCGATCGCGGGCTTCATCACGATACAATAATATATCGATTATTTGGACAACGATACCATCCATCCATCCATCCATCCATCCATCCATTTTCATCCGCTTTTCCAAGGCCGATTCGTGGGGGCAGCAGGCCAAGCAAAGCACCCCAGGCAGCCCTATCCCAAGCGACGCTTTCCAGCTCCTCCTGGGGGACCCCAAGGCGTTCTCAGACCAGATGAAATATGTAATACCTCCAGCGTGTTCTGGGTCTGCCCCGGGGCCTCCTACCTGTGGGACGTGCCTGAAACACCTCCAGTGGGAGGCGCCCAGGAGTCATCCTGATCAAATGCCCGAACCACCTCAACTGACCCCTTTCGACACAGAGGAGCAGCGGCTCTACTCCGAGCTCCCTCTGGATGTTTGAGCTCATCCTATCTCTGAGGCTGAGCCCAACCAACAATACGATATTTGCTGATATTAGAAAGTCTGTGACGATATGATTTCGATTCAGTGTGATTCAGGGGCCTGCGATCGATATAAGACGATATAATATGTCCATTTAACACAGTCGGGGGTTACAGAAGAAGCTGCCACCATTTTGTTATTTGCTTTTCACCATAAGAGATAAGTAATTGTAAAATCTTAAGTGTAATAAAGTTTACTTTAAACTGACCCCACTTACACACATTATACAGCACATGGGATACGTTAACCTTCACGGCCTTCTGCCAGAGAGCCCTCTCTAAAAGAAATCTTTTCATACTGTACTGGTAGATGATGAGGTGGGTGTAACCACTAGCTAGACTGGCAGGCTACCAAGAAGGAAGTAGGTATACTCTCCTGTATTCTAATGGCTTTTTGGCTAAAAGATGGTGCAGTGGCCATGTTAGCAGAGGGCTAACTTTGTAAAGGCAAAGGCCTTTGCAGAGGCAACTGTCCAATGTGCATTCACGCCCCCACGCTTCTACGTTGGCCATTAATTCCTGATAATGGACAGCTTGTAGGGCATTATCCCTTGCTTAATCCATTCCTTGTATTTCTGCTTCTCTGTCTTAGATTTGGAGATGTTTAATTACATACGAAGTATTGCCCTTACTAGAACCTCACACATCCTTTCAGTTGTAGAGAGATCCTAAGCATGACATACCTGGGGTGCTTAGTTGTGGTTTTTACGCTATGATTGGACAGTTGCTGGTCAGTGGCAGGGTTCAGTGAATGCCATTGGTTAGAACAAAACAAACTGGATCTTTTGGTTGAAAGAACAAACAAAGATGCTGGATCAACAGTCCCAGTGCTCCATGACAGCACAGTGAGGGCGTTGAAGCAAAAAATGTCTCCGCTTCTGATGGAGCTAGAGACTGTGGAGACGACAGACATGTTGACACACGCTGTGAGGAGGCAAGGAAAGGAGGAGTCAGGGGTGGAGGCGGAGGGATCAGAAGAGGTAAATGAAAGGAAGCAGACACATACAGGGAGAAGACACAGTAGGGGTAAAAAAGGAAACAGGAAGACAGGAAGAACAGGTGAGGAGTGATTTATACACAATCCCAGAAGTCTTCCCATCTCAGAAAGACATGACTGTCTGCAGGGAGGAGGAGACAGAAGAAGAACAAGTGGAAAAGCAAAGGATGAACAAAGAGAGCCAAGACGGAAACAAGCGTGGGCCAGAGACCAGCGGAGGAGAGAAGCCGATGCATCCGGAGCCACTATAAATACCACTTGAGGAGAGGAGCAGATAATGGAAAGAGGTTGGAGACAGGATGATGGAAAGAGGAAGGGGAGGAAGAAGAGGATGAGAGAAAGAGAAAAGAATAGATAGATCTGCTCAAGAACAGTTTGTAAAAGCAGCAACATGAGTCATTTATTGGAAATGAAGTTATGTGTCAAAAGAATCTCAACATGTCTGCCGGGGTGTTGCGTGCGAAAGTGATGAAAGGAGGCAGGGAAGGACAGAAGAAGAGCAACAGATGGGTGCTCAAGCAAATGCAAACATCTTCTTTGTTTTCTTGTTTGCCTGCCACAATGTTATCTATGACGACTTTTACACATTTGGCTCCCTTCGCTGTCAAAGGGCTATAAAACAGTACGAACGTCATAATGCTAGCAAAAATAAAGCACCCAGATGGCCACTGTGTATCTATCTATAGGGCAGCAATTTCTCAAACAATCTGGTCAATCCTCCCTGGCTTGATAGGGTTTGATTCCCAGCTGTCATTCTTTCCAGGATCCAATGTTACAGCCACATCTGACTGCTGCAGACACATAAACCTGCTGGTTTAGTGCACAGCTTTAGGGGAGCAATGTTCAATAACAGAATTTAACCTGCTGTGCTCTCTATCGTTTATTTTTGAGAAGAATCTAGACTTTTTGGTGTCTAGAGGATAGACTTTATGAAGTTTTGGGAGGGAAGTAATCATTTTACCACCATACTGTTATGTTATTGCTCTAAATCTCTTAAACAACAACCATACGCTACGACATATTGGGTAGGCCAAGTCCTGTCTGTGATTGTGAACGGCCCAGTCAGCAGAAAAAAATGTTGGCATTGTAGGTTTTTGCAAACCACAGTTAAATGATGTGACGTATGTTTATACGTATCATATCAAGGTTCCTAAAGTGACATAATATATGCACTGAATTTGTCATTAGAAGATGGAAGGAAGGGTGGATGGCATGTCACCTATAAGTGAGATGGCTGCCGAGCTGCAGACCACTGTTTGACACTGTCATTGCTGTGTTGTCAGCGACTTATTAGTCACTAAATGCTGGTGTTTTGTTATGACCCATCGCTGTGTTACCACTGCTGATAGTCCTTCAAAAAGTGATTGTTTTTTCCAGAGACATCACCATGTCATGTCACCGGTGGTGCAGTGGTTAGCATTGTCTCCTCACAGCAGGAGGGTTCCTGGTTTGAACCCTGTTCATGTTCTGCCCGTGTCAGCGTGGGTTTTCTCCAGGTACTCCAGCTTCCTCCCACAGTCCAAAGACATGCAGGTTAACATGAAGGTTTGGGCAGCTTTTCTAGTGATCAAGAATTCTACTGATTAATTAACTGAGTAATCAGATAAGAAACTTTTGCTTCACTAAAAAGCAATAATAGGTATACAAAGAGAAAATGAGTCAGGTCTCTTAAATTATCAACAAATGACTTTATAGAAAAATCAACATTTTTACCGCTTACATTGCATACAATAATTAGACGCCAGCTGCTTCTTACACCACCTGATATTTTGATTTTGGGGGCACTTTGTTCATCGCTGTCAGGGGAGGACTTCAGGTGTGTGTCAGACTTTTTTGTAAATTGACTGCTGCATTTTATTTTCCTTGGTTATGCTCCTAAATTAGCATAGTTTTGCTCAATTAAATAAACACATACGACATGCGTCACTGGACGGTCTGTGCGTCTGAAAAGGTTAAACAAACAGACTTGATGTTGTCTTGTTCAACAAAAGTCCAGGCTGTTCCCTGTGCTGCTCCATCACTGCACAGACAGTCCTTTAGCCACACAGTCGTAGCCTGTCTTCAGCATCAGACTAAGCAGCCCCTCCTATAGCCAGCGCTTAGATGTTGATAACTCTTTTTATTGATGTTGTGAGTGTTTTACCCGTATTTATGGAGCAGAGTGCTTTTTTGGCATGGACTCCACAGTGTGTGTGTGTGTGTGCATCTGTGTGTCTATCACTCTATCTCTCTCCTCCTCATGTATTTCTTTCTTTCTTTCTTTTCCATTTATATCCCTTCAAACTCTTCCTCCATTTCCTTTATTTCTTTTCCTCTCATACCTCGCTCGTATCTCATATCTTCAGTGCTGTACATTGGATTCCACTCTGTCAAAGCCAATTAATTGATAAAAAATGTTCTCTCCCGCGTCACTGCATATATAAAATTCACTTTTCACTGCCCTCTTCTTCTGTTTCTTTCTCTTCTAGATACTGACACACACATACACAGAGCCTCTGACCTCACATACAGCCTGCCAGGTGACGTAAGCTATGACTCTAGTTGGTGGAGTAGTTGAGGAGTAAATATGGGCGACCCCTAATCCCCTCACTCTATCCCAGCAGCCTCGGCACATAGTGAGCTACATATATCTAAAAAATCTGTTTAATTGTTATTGGTGGTTTATTTACATTCAAATTGTTGAACTTGAACTTTGTATGCTGATTCATGTTTAGCAATTGTTTTGTTCCTGCAATAAATGCAGTTTATAATTGTTTATTGGTTACCAGTCCAGTCAAGCACACATACAACATTTACTATTGAGGTGCAATGATTTAAAGGAGCAGTGTGTAAGATCTAGGGGGATTTAGCAGCATCTACTGGTGAAGACTGCAGATTGCAACCAGCTGAAACTTCTCCTGGTTAGAATTCCTTCATTGTTCATTGTTCAGGAGATTTTAATCAGGAGCTGAATCATCCACAGAGGTCTCTTCCGCTCTAAAACAAACAGATCGGGTGATTAACACCCCCAAAAAACACATATTTTCTCTGATACAGATGTTCAGGAGGATTTTTACCGGGAGCCTGTGGAGATCTCCTTCTCTTCCAAACAAGCAGACCCAGTCATTTAAACCAGTAAAAACACTACAAAGGGGAGTATCACATTACAAATCAGTGTTTCTCCAGTGTCTTAGGGTTGCAGCGATACACCGATTTCAAGGTATACTGTGACATAAAAGTTGACAGTTATCATACGGGGTACATTTGATTCTCCAGGTACATTAGATGGAGAATCCTCACTTCATTTTAGTTATTTTCTAAAGGGATACTTTTTCAAAAGTTTTCAGTTTCAATTATTGTAAAAAAGGTTTGTTCAACCAACAATAACCATACATTTTCACGATTATCGTGCCATGAAAATACTGTTGTTTGACATGTCAGAGATGGGCTGCTAGCCTAGCACCTGCTAATGTGTGCCTACCTTTTTCCTCTGATAACTTAAGATCCAGACAATCAGGAGGTTTTTACTGGGAGCTGAATTATCGGCAGAGATCTCTTCTTCTCCAAAACAAATGGACCCGGTGATTTAAACCCGGGAAAAACAGTGTTTCTCCAGCGATCTCTTCACAGAGGGGCTGCTAACTACAGTGGCCGATGCAAAAAGCAAATGGCCTTATCTAGAGCCAGTGTTTGACTTGTTCTAAGGTAAGAAATACACACACATTTTTATTGTCAGGTTATTGTAATCTGATGAAAAGATAGTTATGACTGTTACATTCCACTGCTGCCAATATATCCCTCTTAATCTTCCACACTGGACCTTCAAATAAGCATATAGAGACACTTTTTGGGCAGTGACTGGTGTTACCAAAAGGAACAAATCTGAGTCCCGTACATGGTTGTGTGTGGCCACTCATGATATAATCCCATCACTTCCTCTGACCACAAACACAGACAGAGATGGAAGGAGAGAGGGAGAGAGATGTAGAGAGCCTGGTCAGCCCAAGTAGAATGCATTCTCATTAAACTTTAATGCCGGGGAAGTCTGAGAGCACTAAAGAGGCTACTCACCGAGGCTCGCTCAGGTCTCTCACTCTCAACACACTCAGAGTCCCACCCAGTCACACCATCTCTTCCCATTCTCAGTGAGTGAGAAAGGCCATGTGCTGGTTCTCTGTCACATTGTGTCCCCGTTGTCTCTGCTGCTTTAGCTAATGATTAACCAAATCAGCACAGCTGTATAAACACACACATGCGAGGCTGTTTCCCAAATTGAACGAGATAGTAAAAGAGCAAAGATAGCTCAGAGGTTTAAGGACATGTTCTCTTGGGTGAGAGGGGGAAACAAGAGCAGTTCAAGAATACGTAGCTATTGAATTTTAACATACGTAAATTGCACGGCCAAACATGGGCAGTCAAATATCTCAACCCAGGTGCCAGGAGGAAATGTTGGCATTGTACTTCTCTGCAAACCATGAACATTACATTTGCCCGTTTCATAACTATCATATCAATGTTTTGACATAATATATAAGCTGACTTTCGTCGCATGTCACCTCGGCGAGACACCTGCAAAGCTGCAGACCACTTTTTAAGGCCAACAAACAACAAAACAGGTTGTGTTTCAGCCAGACATTACTGTTTCCGCAACACAGTCTCACTCCAACCTCGTCACATATGGACGGTTAGTCATGGACCTCCTATGTCCAGATACGATGTGAAAGGTACCCTGGGTGCGTTGGTTGTTGATGTTCTGGGACGCTGTGTCAAGTTCTGCCTGTTACATACATTGTCTAAACGCACTACGTCGGTACAACAATGCAAATTGATGTTTTTTCTGCAACAACTAACGCACGTGGTTAGGTTTAAGAAAAAAGAACAGGGTTTGGCTTTATAATCGTACAGGATCCAAACACTGCTCTCCCCGGTAAAAATTTGTTGAGTTTGTTGACCCATCCTACCCAGCCTTCTTGGACTTTAGCAACTTTCCTTCTTGTCCCACCGCGTTTCCCCCTGACGCTACCTAATACCGTTAAACTATAATGGCAACTGGCTGTGTATTACACTGATGTTAAAGGACAGTTGGTGTCTGATACCACATGTCCCTGCCCAAGCGCTGGATTTCAACGACTTTGGAGCGAGATCGGATTGGTTTCCAGCAGCTGCTAAGCCACCAAATGGTGTTTTTTGCTATTTTTCCAGTGGTGCGATATTGCCACAAAAAGTGGTTATTTTCACATTCGAGACATCACTGCATTTCTACCTTGCATGAAAAGTGGGTATTTTAAGCCAAAACAAGATTTTTTTTCCCAGCCATATTCAAGTGGCTTTGGTGCCTAAACCTAACCTCATATTAAGATAAGATCATCCTTTATTAGTCCCACAATGGGGAAATTTGCAACATTACAGCAGCAGAGGGGGCAAACAGGAAACAAAGCAAGCAAACACAAAGCAATATAAAGTACTAAAAAGATATCAAATTAAGAAAACCAAGCTTAATGGTGAGCAGGAGCTGCTGTAACAAGCTGCCTCTTGTGCGGCGCCATCTTGAAAATAATAGCAGTGTTGAAACGTAAAGTACTAACGTATCCACTATCTGCAGTTTGCAGAAACATACAAAATCTACATTATTTCTTGCAATTGAGTCATGTATTTCAACGGTACTATCCAAGCTGAACATGCAGCAATGTCTCAGTAAAAAACAACTGCTTTTTGTTATACTATTTCATCAGGCAACGCAACAGTGTCTGAAAGAACCAACCATTATCCATGGCACTATCCGTAGTGAAAACACAGCAATGGTTCACTAAGAAACACCCAAATCACAACCTGAAACATACAATGCCGACATTTTCTTCTGGTGACTGGGCTGTAACATGGAGGCACACAAGACAGAAGCGTAAAAGTGAATGTAAGGTAATTTCTTACATCTTTACTGTTGTTGTGTCTTTGTGAATTTGTTGCATTCTCACTGAAACCTAATTCTGACTTTTTGACTAAACTCCAAAGAGTTACCTTTCAGACCAGGATCATGACTGTATTTTGAGCTGTATTTTTGAGCTTGCACAAAAAGGGGGGTGCTCATTTAAGAGTTTTAATAAAAATCGCATACCCCCATGAGAGATTTTTGGCTTTTAAACAAATTTTCTGGCCCATATTTAAAGAAAAAGCATTCACATGAATGCACATATACGCACTCACACACAGGTGTGAGTGCATGCTGAGGTATACCCAGGTGAGTGTTTGGGTTTTTTTCTTTTTTAAGCTTTCATTTGACAATGAAAAACCGAGAAGCAAACACAAGATGCAGCATTTTGAGACATGCAGCAGAGATGACAGATGTGACACACTCACAAACACACACTGATGTCGCACAAACACAAATCATGTACACACACGCAGACACCATTACCCCCCACCGGCTTCCAGTCCTCCAGGTGTTGCAGACACACCCGACTGCTTTCGAGTTCTTTTAATTAAGAGCAAAGTGTGAAGATCCAATCCAGCACACTCTGAATACACACACACACATATGGAGCACATGGATTCACACTCTCTCCAGCTGTCTGGAGGAAGAGTGGGGGCTGGCTGCAAAGCAACAGGACAAACTGTACAGTAACAAAGGAATTCTGTCTTTGCAAGAGCGTACTTTCCTCCCGCAAGCTTTCATCCACAGACTGAGAAAACAGAAACACCATCTGGGTTTGCAGAGCATTTTGTGTGCTGCCTCTCATAAGTACTGCAGTGCACATGCTCTCAGACGGCCTGTATAGATGCTGTGTGTGCGTGTGTGTGAGGGTGGGTGTGAGGAGCAGTCTGTATGAGTGTTCGCCTATGTAAAACCAAGAGTGCTTTCTCATTTACATTAAAATGCATGATCAAATTCACACACACACACAACACACACACACACTCAAACGCACTATATCTGCATTTCACACTGTAATTAGTTGGATTCCACAGTGGGCCAAAACTGAAACAGGTTAACAAGAAAAAAACGAGGTTCAGAACATCAACAGCAGCCAGTGAACTGAATATTTAAATATTTCAGGAACTGCTTCCAAGTGTGTGCTATTTTCAGACCTGATCCATAATTCAACATTAGCATTTTTCTCACAGAAACCTTGAAACTCTTAAGTCTGCTCGGAAGAATGTTTCTCTTTATCTCAGCTGAAAGTACCAAATTGTGTTTAGTGGGAATCTTTTTTTTTTTTGACTCTAGAGACAAAATTTTGTAACTTGACATAATGCTAGTTGCTACTGTTTTCACTGAGCCACTGTGCAAACAAGATAAAACGATCCTAGCAAGGAGAAGGATCTCTATATTTGTATCATAGATACAAATCATACAAAAGTCAGTCCTGTGGTATTATCATAGGACCAATGTATGAAACAAGTTAAAAGACATAACAGACAGCTGGAGGCTGGTTAAAGCATATCAGCAACATCGGGAGCATTAGTTAAGTGTTATTTTAAAATGTTTACTTTTGCTACCACTGTACTATTTTTATCTAAGAAAACTGAACGGTCTAAATTCAACCCTGCAATGAATTAAGAATTCTGTTATAGAAATCAAACACATAGTTTCTTATTTTGTAAGGGTAAAAAAAGTAGTTTGTATGACATATGACAAAATAATATGACATAACATAGCACTTAAGGGGCAAAATTCAGAGCTGTCTGGACACATTTCTCAACATGGAGGTGGCTGAGCTGCAGCTAGCAGCTAATGGTGCTAACGGTGCGTTCATTCTGTACTCCAAGGTCGGAAATTCCCAGTTCCCAGTCGGAAGTTTAAAGTCGAATGCACCCTGAGGTCGGATTTCCAACTCAGAAACTCTGAGCAACCGCATCAACCCTGACTTACGAATTCAAGATGGCTGCCCCTCACATACATAGTGAGTAAACACTCTGCTAAAGTACTGTTTATAGCAATTTTATCTTATTTGTTTTACATTAGGTCAGCCTCATCTGCGTAGCCTGGTTCCAGACCATAGACCCCGCCCACTCAACTGAGTAGGCTTGTCTCACTGGTCTGGTATTCTTCATTGAATTTGCGATTTATCTTGTCCAAACGATGGACGGACCAATGAACGCGATTGAGCGATTAGCCAATCAGCGCCACACTGATGTCAAGCTGTACGCCGGTGGGTAACTGGTGAGGATAGCAACAATGGCGACCGCTGCAGATCCTACAGACCACATTAACGGTGCTATTGAGGTATTTCGCCACTACTCGCGTTAATGGAGGACCAAATTAAGGAAGCTGCTAAACTGGATTTAACGCCGATGCAGCTGGGCGTCCACGACGACGGAGACATTTTAAACGGGCAATGCTCGCTTGTTTTCGGCACCCCCGAGGCATGGATACTAATGACGTCAGATTCTGGGTGAGTCGTGCTGATTGGTTAGGGAAAAAATCAAATTCCCTCCCCCTTGTAAATCGCCTTCAATGGAGGCGATGTCAGACTGAAGGTTCTGCGAGCTTCAGTCTGACACTCAGGCTATCATCTGCGGCTTTCATCAGTTGGAGTGCATGATGGTTTTGAAGCTGTCTGTACTCTGAAAGTGCAAGGGCAACAAAGGCTTTCTCGCGGGCGTCCATGTTTGTTTCCGACTTGTCCACCGTCGTCAACTAGAAAGCAAAAACTGTTGTCAACTCGGAGGTGCCGTCATTCCCGCTTCCGACTTCCGACCTCCGAGTACAAAACGAACGCAGCACAACTCCATAAACAGTGCTTTATAATTGCAACAGTCCTGGTGATGCTAATGGTGTTAACTTGGGGGGTAACCAGAGGGTGGTTGCGACATGTCTGCATCAACGCTTACCCAGTATCAGCAGCAACCACAGTATGAGTGCAGTGCAAAGCGTTGGCGTCTAGCCAGTAAAGCTAGCCAGTGCAGCTAACCATACAATAACATGCATGTTCAACTGGACTGTCTTATAGCATACCACAACAAACCACAGAGAAGCTCAGATTACGACGCACACAGAGGGAGTGTGACTTAATATTGCTGCTGTATGAATACTCTGAATGTCACACCCAGAACCTTTAAACTGCTTAAACCAACTTAAACTCAGATTAGCCACCTATTTATTTGCAAATATATCATTTTAGATTACATATCTGTATGCAATAAATTAACAGTGTAAAGAATACTAAAGACAAAGACAAATTTATATAGTATCCTGGTGTTTTTTAAAAAGGGGAAAAGGGAATTGATGCATTTAAGGGAATCAGTATTGGATGTGAGCCCTGTGTTGATCACTATTTTATCTTTCCCTATCACTGTGTTTATTAAACATACCAATGAAAAGCAGCAATGAAGGAATGATTTGAAGACATCAACACTGAATCAAATAAATAAAAAAATTCTGCTGCACAACTTTCTATGGATTAAAACTTTCAAACATTTTACATATTTGGCCACACCCTTATCAGTGATGTCACATGAACAGTTTTGCCTATGACGGATAAAAGAAATAACATGACACATGACAGTCACTGGCAATTAAGTTGCTGTGTCTGTGAATTGATTTAATAATGGCATACAATTAACTGAATGAAATATATTTCTACATTCGCACACTGTACTTTATATCTCTCTCTTTTTAGTGTTGACTGAACTACATTTTATGAACTGTCTAAACCCCAGCACTATGGAACGCCATTTAACTTCATATTAAATTATAAAATAAATAAATAAATGCTGATGTCACTTTTTATTTCCATCTGTTTAAATAAACGTCAATGCTTGACTGGTTGTAAGTTGGACGCTAAGTCAAAGTTTTTTTTAAAAGAGATTGCTTCCTGTGAACATTGAAGTTTATTTTGAAAAGTCACAAGCAGAAATTTACATGTCGTCCCTGGCCATCCAAAACTGACGCTAAAGGAGTACCTAGATCTTCATCATTTGACTCATTGGGCCACGCCAAGCTTCAGTATTTCACGTGTTAGGAGTGAGAATGTTTCGGTTTTTACCTACTTTTTAAATCCCACGTTAAAATAGAAGTCAAGCTGCTTGTCCTGTAAATTAAAGCCCATTCTTGACCTTGACCACCGAACTGCAATTGTCCTCTTAGTGGACAGTAGCAGCCATATCTGACAGCAGGCAGGGACGGGGGCTTCGCTGCCCTCCAGATGCACCCTGTAGCCTGCAGCCTTGGGGAGCCCTGGTAAAGAGATTAGCAGTGTGTGTATGTGTGTGTGTGTGTGTGTGTGTGTGTGTGTGTGTGTGTGTGTGTGTATGCGGGACCCTTACAGAAGCTCTTCCCACTATTCCTGTCTCCCCCTTTTCTCTCTCTTTCCACTGCTCTAATCCTTAAACCTCTAAATCCTCCCTCCTCTCCCTCCTTCTGTGCCCTGGGTCCTGATTTCTTCTTCCGTCCATCTGGTGTGAAGGAACCAACTCCAGCCAATCAGCACCTGCTAATGTGTCAGAAAAGTGTGAATGCTTTTAAAAAATAAAAGCCAGTTGAGTTTCAGTAAAATCAAGGAGTACTACGACTCATAATGTTTACTTGTACTTTCGCTCCGGCTTTATATAAACACAAGTGGGTACCCCCGTTAACTACACCCGCCTCTCAGACCTTAAGGCCCTGAGCTGTGCATCCGCCCCCGTCTAAAATGTCTACAACCTCTCTGCTGAGCGCATCAATATTTTACACATTATTTCTATATTTACATTTTGGAAACCTCAAAAGCTCCCAGGGGTGGTCGGAAACTTGGTGTGTTAGGTTGCAGAGAAAAGATTTCCTGTCGTGCTAGGAGGAGGATTTTTAACGTCACAGCGTAGGAGAGGTTGGTCACTGCTGCGTTCAGCATTTCGCTCACTCCCCACCGCATGACAGCTCCCCCTCCACTAACATCCTCTGGATTAGGGAGTCAATGGAGGTTTAGCAAGTCAATGAAGGAAGTCTCTGAAGTCTATCGTGTATTAGACATGGACAGAGTGTTAGTTAGCGCTGTGAATCAGTGACGGGGGAGTCCAGGTGCTGACTTCTCACAGAGCAAACTGATAGCCCAGAACCAGGTGTTCTGGCTCAGCAGCAAATTGGGACGCTTCAGTTTCTCTCATGCTGGAGGTGAAACTCATGACAGATGAAGTTCAGTATCGGTATAACCTTATCACTACCAGCTGCTCAGGTCTCAGGCAACGCTGCAACTTGATTGGACAGTGCTGACCAGGTGAATAGTCTTGACATAAGGTACAGAATGCTCTTTGGGAGGTGAATTTTCAATGCTGTGGGGAAGCAGCTGTTATTAATGTCCACCCCTGTCAATGAAGAAGGATTCGTTCAAGAAGTTTCATAGATAGGGAGGCTGCTACCACACATTTTTGGTAGCAGATACATTAAAAGTTAACATTTCAACATGCAGTTACGCACAAATGACTTGGTTATGGTTAGGAAATGATCATGTTTTGGCTTAAAATACCCAGTTGTGGGGGCACAATCATCAATGGAAAAGCAGTGATGTCTTGGTAAAAAAAAAAAAAAAAAAGCTTTTCGTGACACTGTTCCCTGCTGGAAAAACAGACAAGTCACTACAAAACACCCACACATGGTGCCTAAATAGCCACTGGGAATACAGCAATGACTCACTAAATCACAACCAGTTTTATTGTTTGTTGGTGTCTAACAGTGGTCCGCTGCTTGGCAGGTGCCTCCCATTGGTGTTACTCCATCCCCAATACTTCCAAAGTCAGCTCATATACTACGTCACTTTAGAAATGCTAATATGATAAGCATGAAACATACAAAAATAACGTATTCATGGTTTACTGAGACATACAATGCCACATTTTCTTCTGGCGACTGGGCTGGTTATTTAGTTGCCACATAATCAGACTGAGCTGCCATTTCATTTGCATGTCAGCCAATTTCAGTTTGACACAGAAGCTGTAGTAGCTGTTACTGCACAAGCATTGACATTTTTCATGACAATTGAAAAACTACGCTAAAGGTCTGCTAAGAGCCTGTTTAGATTAGAGGTGGTATTAACATAGGTTTTGGGATCCGATCACAAGTGGACAGCGCTAAATACAAGTCTAAACGACCACCAAGATGCATTGTGGTCCGATCACTCAACTGCTGAGATGGTCTGGGACGCATTTGATCACATATCTTTTGTAGTAGATAAACACTAATGCATCCTGAAGCGTCCCTGGCATGGCCTACGTCATTGGTGCAGGACCTATTTAATGACGAGATGAACTTAGTGTTGCATGCACATCCCTTGTTTTGCCCTATGGAAGGAGACATGTTGAATTTGGCTGACAGTGATGTCTCCAGTTGTACTGGCGCAACCGCTACCCTGACTAGCAAACATGCTACAGAGCAGCAAGCAAGCTAGCAGCTGGAGACACATCATAGGCACAGGTGTGAACGAATATGTGTCTCGGCTGTCTGGATCACCAAAACGCATGTTAATACCAGGTCTAAATGGGCTCTAACAATAAGCTGTATAAATATATTGATCTCATTCATGTCTGTTGCCATTTTTCGGTTGCTACTCTTCAGGAATGTAGCCAGATAGCTATGTAAGAAAAAGATGGCCCGTTAATAACCGACACTGAGCCAGTACCAGACCAATTTGATTGTTGTCCATTGATTTAAAAGTCTAAAATTTGTCCACTAAGATCATTTCTGGCATCAAAAACATAACAACGGTGGAAAGACACAAAGAGAGTTTGTTTCCTCCCTAATAACAGAAAAAAATAAGTATTCAATCCATTAACTGTAACCTATAACTATCTCCTCCACAGAGATGTCATGTATGCTCATGCTGCTGCTGCTCATACACTTAAACCATTAGATACCATTTACCACAGCCATTTGATTCATCACTGAAGATACTAAAGAAGGCACCAGCATGTTTTATTTATGACGCATTGGTATCTAAGAGATATTAACCCTTGGTTGAATCCAAACCTAATAACCCAACAATCACCTAAAGAAAATGTAGGTATTGCACATTTCTGCAAACTACTGACACATTACATTTGTTTCATACGTATCATTTCAGTGTTTCTAAAGTGACGTAGCATATGAGCCGATTTTGTTATCAGGAGGTGAAGGAAATGGTAGATGGCATGACACCTGCGTGAGATGGCTGCCACGCTGCAGACCACTGTTCAAGACCAACGTACAACAAAGCCAGTTGAGTTTTAACAAGCCATTGCCGTGTTTCCAGAGGTTTTTTAGGTACCACGCTTGGATGTGTGGTATCAGCCTGTCACTATATTTCTACTGGGGAGAGTCCCACAAAAAGCAATTGTTATTTACAGAGATGTTTTACAGAGAAGTTGATGTTTTTTACCAAGACATTGCTGCGTTTCCTGCTTAGATAGTGCCACTGAAAGTAAATGTTTTTTACTGAGCTGTTGCTGCGTATAGTAATTGTTAGTGAATTAGTGTGTCTGTGTGTGTGACGATCCTGTCTGTGTCTCTGGATTTGTTCTTGGCCTGTGTTTGAGTGGAATGGTTGCTTTGCATAGGTGTGACAAGATATGTCCCATTTTTAACAAAGACATGGCCACTGTCTGAGACTAACTGATATAAAATGACACGACTACACGAAGGTCTGTGAGATAACACAAAATGGCTAAACTGTCTGTATCTTATTTTCTTCTTCCATTTCCCCTGCCTCTACATGCTGTAGATGCTAAACAGGCCTCACCACTGCTCACTGGGCATTATTTGCATATTTCTCTAAAACCCCATTTCTCCTTTGTCCATGGTGTACTGGTCCCATCAATGGTTAGCCAGATGATGAAGCCATTATTGACTGAACCTGAGCCTGTGCCTCATGGAACATTAAATACATCACTTCCTCTCCCGATGCGGCTCTCACAGCTTCCCTTTAGGCTGCAGTCAGGAAATGAAAACAGCCATTAGAACTGAAGCAAGCCAGAGTGCTGTGGGATGCTGCACGCCTGCTATACAGCAATATCCTTCATTATGGAGCCAGAGAGAGAGAGAGACAGGGCCCCTCACATGTTTCAGTGCAGGTGTGGATACGGCTCAGTGGCTGTGCTGCTTCAAATTGCCATTTGCTTGTGGTGAAAGCCCCTGAGGCATCAAACTGCAATGTAACCAAGGCTTTGTATGAGGCAGCTGTAGCACATCAGTGAGTTTAAAGTGAGCTATAGCTACCTCCTGTCAATTCCCCTTAATGCTCCTTTAGTGTCTCAGTTTGAGTATGGCACCCTTCTGAAATCTATCACTGGTTATTTATATACAGTTCTGAGCGATGGGTCGTCATTTGATCAATATACAGAGGGGTTTCCAAAGGTGGACCAATATATCCGGTCTCTTTTCTAATCTATATCGTGTCCGGTTCAGGGCTGCTAAGATTCCCAACCACACCCCATCTTCTTCTCTCCGCCAAAGGGGAGCACAAACGATCGTACACACACCGCCTCACCACCGTCCGTCTGTCGGGCTTATAAAACGGTTTGTGTCGCTCCAGGCCTGTGAGCTATAATGTCATTGTTGTTCCCATTATTGCCAAAGCGATCTCTCTCTCTCTCTCTCTCTCTCACACACACACACACACATACACACACATACACACACAGATGCACACACACTCACATTCGCGGCTGCAAAAATCAAGCCACTCCAGCCTGCATGCGTGCGTAAAAGGGAAAATCAGAGCGGTGTTGGATGTGTAAACTGAGGGATGGGTTGCAGTCCCCATTGATGAAAACGAGTGGGTGAAGGATGGATAATGCTATGATTCATCCCCCCTATACCCCTCCCCACCACCACCATCTCTACCAGCACTGTCACACCCCATCCTCACGGCCCAATCTACACCTGTAACACGTTTGACCCTGTTTCGGGTCATCTCCACTGACTGTGGCTGTATATTGTTTTAATTTATTGACTGATTCCAGCTGCATCGAGCCTCACACGGCTGCTGTCCCCCTGATGATGCTGACTTCTCTTAGAAACAGCTGCTGTTATGTTGGTGGGTACATTTTTTGAGAGCACACCACCTCTTCAAGACAAGCGCATCGGCTACCGGTTACTGGATGTGATGGGTGTGTGGTGTTGATCACTACAAAGGGGGTTTGCTATGCGTTATAACTTCCACAGAAAAGGGAGAAATGTTGCGCTTACTTTAGCATGGCTTGTTCTTTATCCTCTTCCTCCTTTTGCCGAGCCATCACTGCCATGATGATCTTCCTCTCCTCCTCGGTGAGATGGCTGAGGTCCGGCAGATCCGGCATGGATGGCGGCACGGTGGGTGGGCGAGGGCCACCCTGGGGCCCCACCGAGGCGGACATCTTTTCCACCACCACCACCCCACCTCCACCACCACCACCACCACCACCTCCTCCTCCTCCTCCTCCTCGGCGAGTCGTTTCGGCTGACAGGTTCCCCGGAGCGTTTCCGAGCCACACCTCACGACATGGTCCGCGGGCAGAGCGGCAGCGGCAGCCGCAGCTCTGGCGAATAGTGCAAGCCGCTCATGGTTGCAGGCACCCTCGGTTGTGCTTTTGTTTGTCCTCTCTGGGTGTTTCTCCCACCACGCTCTCGTCGTCGATCCCCCCCACCCCCCGCCTGCCCGCCTCTGCCCTCCACCGCCCGGATTCACGGGGAGCCCATTTTTCACACGCCGGGAGTCGCGATGAGGGGGCCCCTGGATCACACGGCTGGTCTGTGGTGCCGTCGTCGGACTGGAGCTGGATGTTAGGGCGGTATAGGCGGAGTCCGTGCTCTCTCTCTCTCTCTCTCTCTCTCTCTCTCTCTCTCTCTCTCTCTCTCTCTCTCAGTCAATGGGAATGCAGCCCTCCTCTTCCTCCTTCCTCCCCCCTACCCCCCTTTTTTTTTTGCGGAGGCGCGCTTACTCATGTGAGAATGGGGTCCTCACCATCACCATCATCACATGCAAGCAGCCTTTACTGTGGCTGCACACACACACACACACACACACACACACACACACACACACACACACACACACACCAGTGTTTCATCCAACGCACACACTTGCCACACAAAGTTCAGGAGTGCACGAGGGCTACAGCCATATTTAACATATTTAATAAACAATTCTCGCGATACTTTTGAGTAGTTTGTCATTCAGGTAAATCACATTTCATAAACCATGTGCAGCCTCGTGATGCTGTAGTGTTGCTCCATTTCAGCACCATGGACAGCAGCTCGCCTCAACAGCAAACACACATCTTATTTTTCAGCTCTTTCTGTGGTTCCAACATTTGAATGCATCCAACCAGGAAACCAGGTAACCAGCTTACCTCACTGCATTTGGCACCACGCGTTGCAGCTATAGCACACGAGTCACGATATTTTATTGAACATATCTTGCATGATTTCTGCCCATGTGTTTTGCAGACACTGCTTTAATAAACTCTTGTAATATATCTCGTGTCATTTGATGTATTTTTTTGTATGTCTTATGTACATTACTGTGCTTCATGTATCTTATGTAAAGCCCAGGTCTGTGTGTGTGTGTGTGTGTGTGTGTGTGTGTGTGTGTGTTTTGCTGAAGGTAAAACTGGAAATTGTGTTTTATACCACAAAAATAACTCGAATATGTCATGTTGTGTTATCTATAAGTTATTTATTCTTTATTCATTTTTTGCTTTATCTGAATCATTAAGAACAAGAAAACACATCTATGCTATCAATCGCATTACTTCAGCTGCCATATAATCAAAGATCATATCTTTTATAGTCTTTTTTTCAATTAATTATTTCAGTTTGCATATCCCTTTTTGATACTTTGGAAAAGCCAAACAAATTGTAAGTATAGGTTGTAGTGGAATATGTGTTTTTAGCGAAGTGTTTATACTGTTGTCATCTAATCTTACAGATGCTGAGGCTCCCTGCTCGATCAAACAGCTCCTGTCCAATAATAGCCCGGGTCAGCCTCACTCCAGGCCAGCCCTCCTCCTCCTCCTCCTCCTCCTCCCTCTCTCCCGGCTCGTTTTGCATTCACATCCAGACTCCCAGGCTATACCGATCCCGAGCTGGCACCGGTTTCTCCCCGATGACGTAATGCCGGGTGAGAGTCTGAGTCCATCCAGCAGATGGCATTAACCCCGGCTGCTGCCACCCCAGCCTCCGTCACGTGACGTCACCGAGGAGGTGACTGTACCGCGGGTGACGTCAGCTTCCCGTGGTGCAGAATTTTGTCATCATTTCGGTCGTGACTAGGGACCACCGGCCCTGAGTGACAGAGTCGTGCCACAGCACGAGCGGATCTCTGCTGCAGCCCTCGGACTATAAATAAACCCTGAGTGCAGTCTGTAAGGACGGAGAGGCTCTGCTTTAATGGCTCTGTGCTGTAGATGGAGGATGTGTTCAAGCAGCACGGTCAGCTTTCATAATGCATATTAGCAAACATATAGTCATGGGATAACATGCATGCACAGTGTGAGATATTCAGCTGCGTGGGTGAAAGCATGAGAGATATGAAAGTCAGATATTTACTGGTTTTAATGCAGCTGACAGGGTGGAACAACAAACAAAACTTTTCCCACATCCATGTGTCCCTCAGGGACAGACAGGGAATGAGAAATGTGCTGCATGGACTTGAGTCGCTACCCAATGAGAACCTCATAGCTGAATAATGCTGAGATGCAGAGAAAAATACAAAAGTTATTGGGCAAATTTCATTTATGGAAAAAAAAACTAGCTCAGGTGCAAATAAGTAGCGACCTTATCCCTTCCCACTGCGTGAAAAGAATAAAGGTGAGTTCAGCACAAAAACCCAGAGCTGAAATGTAACTAAGTACATTTACTCTAACAAATTTTGAGGTACTTGTACTTGCTATCAATGCAAAAATAAAAAATAATCAGTAAATCAACTAATTCTGCTAGCTGTTTATATTTTTAGACTAAATATCTATCTATCTATTCTAATCCAATAATGTGATTTATATTATTCTAAAATGCACACTCCATCATAAGTACTTTTACTTTTGGTGCATTAGTATATATTCATGCTGATACCTTTGTACTTTTACTTAAGTAACATTCTGTGTGCAGACCTTTAACTTGTAACTGAGTACTTCTACACTGTAGTATTGCTGCTCAAGTACATGATCTGACTACTTCCTCCACCAGTGCAAACACCCTGCAGCCTCTTGTTCAGACTGAGTGCTGTCTTGCTTCTCAGGGGATACTGAGAAAATACGAAACTGTTCCCTGCTGTGCAGAACAACAATGTAGGGAAACTTGTTTCTGTGTGTGTGTGTGTGTGTGTGTGTTCTCTGTCATTTTGACGCCAAAAAATTATTTTAAATAATTTCTTTAATTCTGAATGTTAATTCCAAAGGTACCAGAAGTTTTATCAAATATGCTGCTCACAGCAACATTTGCCATTGTAATGTGAAGTTGTCTTGAATATTGTCACCATATGTAAGCTATAGTCATTGGCTAAGTAACATTTTGATAAGGAAGTAACTACAGTGCTGCTGAAGACATTCCCACAGAATCAGGTGGACGTCTCCATATCCAAGGCTTTAATAAAGTGAACATACTGACATCTAGTGGACACACGGACACACTGCATGTACAGGGAGGGAATATTAAAAACTTTGGCTCTATTTACCAGTTGCTACTTTGTGTTTTAGGTCAGTTAAAGTTAAAGCGAGATGTGTACATCAATACATGAGACACATCAGACAAGAGCCATATAAAGCTTAAAATGTAAGATTGCATGTGAGAGTTTTGGACCCCATTTCCAGGTCTTTTTTTCCTATGATTAGTCAGTTACGGATGTTTTTATCTTAACCTGACCTCTGACCTGTGAGCTAACCTTAACCTGTTTAGAGATAGGAATTAAACCTGGATTTATGCTTCTTTTTTAAACCTTGGTTAGCAACTTTTTCATTCCATAATTGGTCAGTTGTTGTTTTTTCATTTAATTTATTCTGAAATTAAGAGATATGTTGGGCTGCAATGCATTTTTAAGTGCTCTCCTGACAGAAAGAGCAACTATATGTAGACAAAGACCTGTTCCAGGTGAACATCTTTTTCAGGTTCTCATTATGTTCTATAGAGTGAACACTCTGCTGTCAAATGTTGTGTCCCTTATGTATTTAACTTTTCTTTTGTAAGAGGACACATGTAGGTTATTTATTTTGAGTCTCAAAACTTACTGGAGTCAGTCGAGGTCATAAATTATACAAATCCACCTGTAAACACCCTCAAGGGAAATGAGCCATCGCAGCAAAGCCAATGAATCACTTAACAGTGTCGAAGGGAGGAATACACAGAAATGTCTTAATGGTGAAAGTAGCTTTCTCAGTGAAGGCTTTTAGAAATGTTTGCACAAAGGAAAAAGGTAAGCAGACAAAGCAAATACTCTGAGTGGTAAAATAACAGTAGTCGTGTAGCCACACAAAAGGAAGCATCTCATTAGCTATTCGTTAGCTTCTAAAAAAACCCAATATACAACTTTGTGAAGTGAAGTTGTACACAATAGCCTCTAGCTTTCATATATTTATGCTAAGGGAGAAACAAGTGGAGGGCAGATGTTTATTCTCTTCAGGAAAACACTCAAAGATGGAAAGATCCCTTTTATACAGATCTAGACAAGATTTATGGGAAGTGTGGTTTAATTCAAAGACATCAGAGAAACTGGAAATCAACCTGACAGTGGTCTGATTCCAAACATTTAATTAAACAACTGAATTTCACATGACCCAAAATGCACAACTATGTTTAGATTATCATTCTGCATCATAAAAAAAATAATACAAAATGAGATATTATCTTTCTTTCTAACACTCCATGTTGTCATCGGATCAAATGGCTAGAGAAGAAATGGTCTCACTTCTGCATGTGTATTTCTTTTCTGGGGCTCACACTGCCTACTACTGAGTGAATTTGGTATTTCGGGAGGTTAGATGACAGTCTGCACAGTTTGAAGTGATATAAAACAAAGGCACAGTTTACAATCCAGTGCTCCAACATTTTAACACATTGGTTTTGCTTATTTTACACATATTCTGACTGTAAATAAAAAATATCAACACTGCAGAAAATATTTGGGGGGAGAAATATGTTGCTGGATTTCAGACCTGGGTGAAATAATAACACATTTTCCTGGTTAGTTTTGGCCTCTTGAAGCTAATTTCTTTCCTGCTTAATTCATCATTTGACCCAGATCCGCTGGGATGCAGTCTGTCTAGCTCTTGATGATCTCTGTGCCCACATCCTCCTTGCGGGACACCACTCTTCCATCAATGATCTCCTCAACCACCACTTTCGTCCTCTGGGTTACGACTGGTTTAGCTGCAGATGGAGAAAGAAAGTTCAGTCTGTAGCATGTTTATTTTTTACAAGCAAAGAGCTAAAAACGAAATACAGCGGCTATGTAAACTTACGTTTGACTTCTTCCTTGATTACGGTGGTGACAACAGATTTCCTAGAAGACAGACAGAAGTGACAAAATGAACAAAAAGACATTGTGGGGACGAGGCTTATTCGTTTTCTTGCCGAGACGTAAATGAGAGCGATATCAGTCTTCTCATTCAACTCCCAGTGTGAACATGAGTAGAGTGTTTCCCAACATGTATCATCCGTCAAGCTGGACTCAGTGTGACAAACATCACATTAGAAAAAACATCCCCTTACTTCACATCTTCTCCATCCAGCAGTCGTCTGTACTCTGCGATCTCCATCTCCAGCCTGGTCTTGATATCGAGCAGCATCTGGTAATCGGTGGACTGCCTCTCGATGTCCATCCTCATTTGTTTGAGCTCCTCCTGCAGGGCATTGACCATGGCCTGGAGCTGGCTCAGCTGCAGGCTGTAGCGGGACTCTGTTTCTCCAAGCTGGCCCTCCAAGGCAGCTTTCTGCAGGGGAGGGAAAACAAAGGGAGACACATGAGTTTGCTGAGCACTTACTGCTTGTTTTCTAACTCCTCTTTCCACTTAAGTTGCCTCAGGTGTAAAAAAAACAAAGAACAAAACACGAGTGAGGAAGTCGTTAAAGACAGTGACTGACAGGTTTACTGACCAACTGAGTATTTATGGGGTGTGTAGAGAGCTGCAGGAATGAATCGTAAAATGCGGAAATTAGTTAGCAATTCTACTTCCAGTTCCTTTGTCTCAAAGTCAGTGAGTTTTTTGTATGAATCTTTAATTAGATGCCTGAAATAATGTCTGTGAGTATCAAAGCTTTTATGTGTCTTCAATAAAACAGTTGCTAACAAGAGATCAGAGCGTCATCACGCTGAACGTGGCTTTACAGCCTGGTTGTAGTGGCAACGCTGCAGTCGTGACTATTGTAGTTCGTTTATAGCCTAGCGTTAGCTTTTTACCTCTGGCGACTGCATTTACGCTTCAAAGGCCATAAAAGATGTGTTCATTTGGGTCGGTCTTGCTGAACAAGACATGTAAGCATCATTAACCTTTGTTTGCCACAGAGCTCATTTCCTGGAATATTCAAAAACCTAATGGAAAAATCCAATCAGCTTTTTGCCGTGGGAACAAGGGCAGCGCTAACTTCCATGTCAGCCTACAAAACAACCCGCCAGTCCTGCACTAGTCTACGTAAAACATGTTGTGAAATACGTTACTATGGTGTGTCGTACAAATCAAGATGACGGATGCATATGTGCATATGGGATCTGAATTACCAGGCTGAGCTGGGACTGCAGCTCAATCTGCAGGGACTGCAGGGTTCTCTTGAGATCGTTGATCTCAGTCCGGGAGGTCTGGAGGCTCTCGGTGCTGGTAGCCACCTGCTTGTTCAGCTCCTCAAACTGGAAGACAGATGAAAATTGTCAAAACATTATATTTGGCAATCACTTTATATTTAGGCCACATTTTTAGTTGCATACAGACATGAGATGAGATAGTGTATCATCTAGTTCCCCTTACCTTGCCCTGGTACCAGGTCTCCATATCACGGCGGTTCTTGTCAGCAATGCCCTCGTACTGTTGTCTGAGCGTATCCAGGACCTCGGTCATTTCCGCCTGAGGCTTGGCGTCCACCTCCACTTTAACAGAGCTGGCAGTAACTTGGCTACGAAGGGCCGCCATCTCCTACAGGCGGCACAAGAGAGTCAAAGGTCAGGTGGGTCAAAGATAAAACCCAGGTGAGGCTCATGCTGGCTTAAGTTAGCAAGTGTTAGCAAACTTTAAATGGATAACAGAGGCAGGTGTTAAGCACAAGCTACACTGGCTCACTTTCATGAAAATATCGATACATCTCTCTTATTTGATGTATTCTTTCATGATCAGGTTTTTCAGCATCGATAAACAGACTAATATCTGGGTCAGTGTTTCTGGCAGCACCCTGGGGCCAGCAGCAGCACCTAATTTAGTTACATAACCTGAAGGCACACATCAGACAATTCAACAAGTTCTGCATTAACTGTTGTTTGAACAAGCTAAAGACAACACTCGGAGGCATTTAGCAAATACCGCTCTAACTGTCTCATGAAAAACTATTTTAAGATTCTTTTCGCATTCTGCTCTCTGGAGCCATGCCCGTGAGACTTTCCAGAAACTATGAGAGGAACGGATGTGTCATATTTACTTGCTGATCAGTAAGACACACATAAACACCGAACAAGACCTCTCACCTCTGCATGGTTCTTCTTCAGGTAGACCAGCTCCTCCTTCAGGCCCTCCACCTGCATCTCCAGGTCAGAGCGGGCCATGGTCAGTTCATCCAGAACCTTGCGCAGTCCGGCAATGTCCGTCTCCACTGACATGCGCACGGCCAGCTCATTCTCAAACCTGTCAAGGAAAAAAAAAAGGCACAGTGGTTCATGTTGCTGCACCCGCTTAATTGGTGTTACCACCAACAAAAAAAATACAAAGTGGAGCTCCACCAAAACCAGTTACACCAGTTTTATTGCAGTGTTGACCGTTACACCCCTGTGACAATAAGTCCACATAGCCTGGAACTATGGAGCAAACGGGATGTCAAGTTACTACATCTGTCAGGTTTCAGACTTGTGGCATTATAAATAAAGTTTGGTTTTTTCCACGCAGGGCCGATAACTTCTGACGTAACTTTCCACTCACTTGATTCTGAAGTCCTCTGCTGCCAGTCTGGCATTGTCGATCTGCAGCATCAGCCTGGCGTTGTCCTGTGTGGCAGCATTGATCTAAAGAGAAAGAAAAGAAGAGAGGCACTGTCAGTAGTGTTTTTAACCCGCTATAATACAACTTCAAAGGCGTGTCAGTGTTTTTCTATCTAGAATGTAAATGTGTGCCTCAAAGGCTTTGTTTATAATAGTTTTCTTTACGCCTGACTTGCACTCCAAGTTTTAAAAATTTTGGTGGTGGTGCGTGTAGGTGTGAAACAAACAAACAAAAAGAAAGAAAAGAGGTTTTAAACTCCAGCACATACACATATCATGTATTATATATCATGAATTATACTTCTATTCAATTTTATATATAAAGCCCAATATCATAAATCCCAATTTGCCTCAGAGTGCTTTACAGCATATGTCGTCCCTCTATCCTTGAGCCTGACTATAGTCCAATAGTGAGTCAGCATATGATAAATGAGTGGGGACTCTTTATGGAAATAAAAGATAAAAACATTCTTATTTTGTAATGAACATTAGTCTAGGGGAATCAATAAATTACATATTAATTACAACAATGGGTGCAGATAAGTTTGGGGACAGGGTAAAATGCATTAAATATTTAAACATAAACATTATTTTACAGACAAATTTCAGGTTATACAATTAAAGACATTTTGGTTTATGTGTCTGAATCAGGATAAGGCTCACCTTTCTGCGCAGGTCCTCGATGATGGCCTCATACTTGCTGTAGTCCCGGACATCGGGGGTCTGCTTCTCATACCACTCTCGGATCTGAAGCTCCAGCTTGGCATTGGCAGACTCCAGGGAGCGCACCTTCTCCAGGTAAGTGGCCAGGCGGTCATTGAGGTTCTGCATGGTCACTTTCTCGCTGCCTGAAATGCCGATGTTGCCCCCGGCACCTCCGCCACCCCCGAGCGCCCCTGCCAGGTCCAAGCCACCGCCAAGGCTGTTGGTGGGGTAGGATATCCTGACATTTTTCCCACCTGCGCCGGCATACACGCTCGTGCCCCGCCTGGAGGTTGCCAGCATGGGCGCGGAGGAAAAGGACGAGTTGGAAAACGTATAGCGAGTTGCGCTCATGGTGACTTCAGTTCTGGCTCGCGTGTAGCGTTGAAAACTTGTCAAAGTCAAAACGTGTCAAAACCCAGGAGTGGTGGAGGAGCTGGAGGAGGCAGCCTGCAGGATGGACTTTATAGGCTCTCCGTGGAGGTGGGAGCGGCCGAACAGGTACGATGCTCGCCCCCATCATCACAGGTGTGACCACACAGGGCGTGGTAGATAACGTGAGGCATTCAGGTGCACTTCCCGATGTTTAACGACTGTCAGGACACATAGGGGTGTGAGGCATTGTTCATTCAGCCTGTCAGGTTGAATTAAGCCTGTCGGATACACTTAATCTCAGGCGGAAATAGAAGATTAAAATTCCTTTCATGGGCAGTCTGGCTAATTTGCTTGACAACCTTTTCGGTAAAGTGGCCTCACCCAAAAAACTGTCTCACAAAAACCGACTCAAAAGCTAAATAATAGGACTATGTGTCAATTTCCTGATTGTACTTTTGTATTTTGACTGGAAAAAAAGAATTCTCACATTCATACATTGCTCATTGTAGTGGAGGCTTTACTGAACTCAGGTGCACAGGCACATCTATCTGCCACAGCGCCAGGGGGGGTATGTGGGGGAGTGTGTGTGGTTTCCATTGATCTATGCACACACACTTGGCTACAGCCCTTTCACACAGACCGCCTCCCTGGGCTGGGATTGCTATGGTGATTAATTGGCTTCTTATGTAGCAGGCTGCCAGAGCTTATTGTACACTCACATTGAAAGGGACACTTCGCTGATTTTCAACCAGCTTTGTATCATAACAATATGGGTCGTATGTGTGAATTAACTGGCCTTTCTCCAGTGGCTCCCTGCGGCTTTGACAAAAAAAAATTATATGAAAATGAACAGTTGTTTTTCACATTTTCATTTTCATTTAAGTAATTATTACAATTTTCTTAATTGTATAATAAATGTGTAGCTGATACACTGAATAAAAATAATGTTATAACATCTCATCACCCATGTGCATCATACTGTACATCCTAAAATTTGCCCAAACTCAAAACGTCTCTGAGAAAAATAGAGAATTTCATAGTGAGTGGACAGATTTGTGTGCTTCCACCACTAACGCTGCAAAGTCAAGTACCAAATGATTATTACTAGCCCACTGCAGAGTAGCTACTTTGTTGTAAAACATATTAATAAATGCTCATATAGACCTATTAGGCATGTTGCTTTTCTTGACTCCATGCACCACTGAGGAACTTTAATAGGAATGAATGGGGCTGCACCTTTTTTTTTTTTTTTTGGTCACGTGCAATGTGCTGGTACAGGAAAAAAACATTCGAAAAATTGTACATACGCGAAATGCACCCTGCTGGGAGGTTTCTATCTTCCGGCAACAGAGGATTTCTTGAGCTTGAGGCCTAAGTACATACAGTACATTTGCGCACAATAATGAGAACGGAAAATGTCTGTCTGGCTTACATATCTTTACAATACACACCTTGCAGCTGCTACACATACACATTCACTCTATACATTTGTCATTTATTTATTTAAAAGGCAACAAGAACACTACAGAATTGAAAATCACTGTTCTCTGAATGATAAAAATAATAAAACAACCAATCTACCGTTTACACTACAAAGTAGGCCGATGCTCTGTTACAAAATATGTTGTCCTCTCCTCCCCTCTCCTCTCCTCTCCTCTCCTCAGGCAGTCAGGCACTAATCCTTATAAATATCTTCTAAATAAACTTTGAATATTCATGAAGAATCCCAGAGAACAGCTCTGAACTCCTCCTCTCCTCCTCTGCGCGCTGTACACAGCACAGCTCCAAACTGTATGTAACTTTTGTTTAAATTATTTATCAGACGTGGGACATAAACTTCAATTTGAATTTAGATTGAAAAAATGTGTGGAAGTGAAAAAGCACTTCAGCATTTTTGTCCGCTCACACCAGGCAGTTGGTGAACCCAAATCTATCAGAGAGTTACAGGAAGACAGTGTGGTTTTACCCCAGGCTAGCTTACTTGTTGTAAAGCTTAATTGTGGGTTATTGCCTAAATTAGACTGCTTGAGCACTACCTGGGGCCTCGTCAGCCTTGTCACTCAAAGTGGCCCGGCCTTTATTATGCGTAACTTTGAACCTTAATAAAAAGTAAACAGGTGAGTTATATAAAAATGTATTCCCTGTTGATGAATGGCATGAATGTTGAAATTAGTTACAAAGGCCAAAAGCACTTTTTGTACCAGTCTGAAAAGGCTTTAGGCTTCAGCTTGGCTTTATTTCTGCTGTAAAATTGGGCATTTTAACATGGGGGTGTATGGAGATTGATTTGCTTCTGGAGCCAGCCTCAAGTGGCCATTCAAGGATCTGCAATTTTTGGCACTTCTGTGTTGGCTACCAGCCGCAGAAATGTAAATATTTTCCCACACTTAAATAAAACTGTTGACACTACATGACACAATGCTGTCAAGGTGCTTGTAGACTTTTTGTGGAGCCATTTTGTTTTTTAGGGCTACTTGAATTAAATTGATATGATCCTATAAGGCGTTGGCACAATTCCCAAAGATCACACAGTTAATTGACAACTTGTTTGTTTCAGTGTTGCTGCTTCAGGGCGCTGCTGCTACTGTTGCATAAGCTGTTCAGCACTTTTGTTGACTTTCAGGTTTATGTCTCCAGCATAGACTGACGTCAAACATAGGATCAGCAGCTTGACCTCATAAGGTTCATGCTTGGACATGGATTTCTACAAACTCCAGAGGAGCTAAATGGAAAGTGCTGTCACACTACAGAGCCACATTCACACAATTTGGGATTCAGTACTTTGCTGAAGGATACTTCAACAGCCAGAATAGAGAAGTCGCGATCAAACCGTCAACCTTGTGTACAATGTGTTTTTAACATGGTCTTTACTGAAAGCAAATCTATTTTTTCATACACTTGCAACTACTTGTGTGTACAGTATTTCTTATTTGTCTTGTAATGACAACCCAATCACCAGAAAATGAATTTGGCATTGTATGTTTCTGTAAATCAAGAGTACGTTACATCCCTACATTATTATGTCGCAGATAAGTTCAAACTTTTTCAACAATACTATAGCTAACATGTGGTTTTGTCTAGGGAAAAAAAACACTTGGTTGTTGCTTAAAATATCCAGCTTCTGGTGCACGATCTCAGCTGGAAAAGCAACAATGTCTCTGTAAAAAACAACCACTTTTCATGCCACTATCCCAGCAGCAAATGAAGCGATGTTTCTGTTAAAAACGGCAATATCCGCACTGGAAAAACAGCGACAAGTTGCTACAAAACACCTAAAGCAAAAAGCAGCTGGAAACACAGCTTTCATTATTTGTTGAGCTCAAACAGTGGTCTATGTTGGTATGCAACTTGGCAGGCGTCTCCCCTGGGTGACATGCATAATTATGATAATAAAAAAGTCCTGATGAGACTTAAAATGCATATTCTGACCAAACTCTTCTTTCACAATCCCTTCTCACACAGATAGAGGCATGCAGTTTCCTTCAGATAAGGATCATTTCATGCCATGTTGTGGTTTCATGATGTCGTGGCAGGTCTGTGTTGGCCAGTCTGTCAGCATTTTTTAATTCAAGTGACCTCGATTTGCAACAGGTGCTCTGCAGAGGCTAGTCACAAAAACACAGCGTGCTGTCTGATCCTGCGTTGGCAGACGCACATGACTGGGATGTTGTATTAGGATCTTGACTACAACAGGGTTTTGATATTATAATCATGTTTAGGAATCCTTCCCTCTCTGTCTGCTGCCACGCTCGTAATGCTCTACTGTGCAAAATCTGTTTTGCAGTGCAGGTAGAAATTTATCTTGGCAGCAATAGTGGTACACTCCTGGATCATCAAGGTAACTTAAAGCGTATTATTTTTTCCACAGCAGCTGTCAAGCGGCCTTGTTTTAAATTCTAATAATCACTCTGAAACTGAACAGGCTCCAGTTCCCATGAAGCATGTTTGTTCTCAGACACTTACAAAAACACGTCTATATATCATTTAAACTGTTTGTAATTACCAGTGCGGACCATGTGAAATGGATCAATTACATGAGACTGACAGGTGGCACACTGAAGTTAATGGGTGGATGAGCGGGTGCTGTGCTTTAATCAGGTGTTCCTAAGCTGTTAGGTTGTTTTGAGCTACCCTTTAATTTGCTTACAGTTTAATAGAAATTCAGGACACCTCCAGTTAACCTCTTCTGAGACAGTTTAACTAATAATAGTGTTGAGCTATATTTCTCAATATTATCTAAAGAACTGATAATCATGCTGACATGTAAATGCCCCCTGGGGTAAATATAAAAGGCTTATGATAAGCTGTTTTTATGTGCTGACATTTGCCTAACAACAGAGGTTTAAACCACGGTTACACTGACAAAGGGGATCAGACCAAGGTTAAAATGGCAGGAAATATTAGACGATGGAGAGACTAACAGGAGCTGAAACTAGGCTCAAACACAGGAGCCTAAAGCTGCTATATGCTGCAATATGTTCATATTAACAATGGATCAAATTACTGTGTAATGTGAAAGAGGTTGCTTGTAGTAACAAACCCACAGAGAAATATCACACAGCTGTTTTTCCCCTCAGCTCTGCAGAGCGTTTTAGTGACTTTAGGCTCATTGTTTTGGTTTTAAAGCAGAAGCTTTACTGTTTTTATTTACAGTCACCGCTGTTATCAGTGCCATTTGCAGACACAGCAATCAGCTGTTTCCCCCCCAAAAAACTCTCAAAACCCACCTGCCTAGTACCAAATAGCAGACAAGATCTAGCTGGTGAATACGAGCATTATGCAGTTAAAATCCAAATCAGAGTTAAAATGAGTTAAAATTTTGGACTTCAGCAGGTGGTCAGGACCATGTCAAATAAATGCTAATTTTGAGAAGTATTACCTATCAGACATGCTAATACATCACTGTTGTATGTTAGGGCTGCAACAACTAATCCATTAAAACCGATTAAAACAATAATGAAAATAGTACTTGTAATAATAGGATTTCATCATCAGTCTACGTTGTGACACATGGCATGTGCTAGGTAGCAGGCTGGCACTGGATCCATCTAGAGAGCTAGCCTAAATGCAGAAGGCAGCACTGCGGAAACAAAGGCAGAGGAACCCCCCCAGATCAAGGTGTAAAAAAGAAAATTAAACGACTTATTTTTTACGGTAATTTTGAGGCTGATATCGAAAGCTAACACTCGATAAAGCGAACAAATCACTTTATCAGGGGCCTGGCTACACAGATCCATCCTAAAACAAAGAGAAAAAATATGAAGGGTATTTCTGTCCGTTACGTTTGTTTTTAAATTAACCTGGAATCGTGCGTTTGTCCTTTAAAATGGATGCTAATAAGCTTAAATGAGGTCAGAGAGACACTGAAATAGGCTATAACGTAACATCATGGAGTTCTGGGAAAATTTCAAGCCATCAGTCAGAGACAGTCTAAAGTGAATCCTTTTTTCCTTTACAACAGAAAGTTCAGCAATATCTGAATTTGAAACTTATCCAGTCAAACTGTACCTGCATTTGACCTTTTTTGCACCCAGATTGAAAAAGTCTTCGGAGTTGCTGGAGTTGTGAAGTGGAGCGTGCTGAGATGCCAAAGAAAACACTGGAAAGTAAATCATGTGGTTAATGGAATTCTTCCAAACACATGATCGGTATCAAAAAAGCTATAAAGAAATAAGTATAAAATAAAGTAGTCTGTCTGTATTGCTATCACCTGAGGGGAACTGATATTGGTAATGATTTTTTACAATATACAGTGATACCCAGCCCTTATTTAGAGGGGAGTCGACTCATAATGAACAAAGTGGCAAGTTTAATGAACTCCTGTGCCCTTGTGTTGTAATGTCAGGCCTAAATCACTCACCTATTTTCTTTGCTCATTGTGTATAGATAAGATAAAAGGTCATATGACATATCGAAATACCAAAGCCTAAGTGCAGCTCAGGTCTCCGTATCACTCCAACCACCCTGCTGTCCCAGAATGCCTTACTAATGACATGATAATCACAATAATTTGCCTTCATCTTGTCGTCAGGTTATCGCAGAGGTTTAATTAAACAAAGACCTTAATTACAAAGACCTTACCAAACATAACCACAAGTGGCGCCTATCGCTAATGGCAATCAGTCAGTGGCCAGTTCACTGGTCAATAAATAGAAGGGGTTTGGGTGGGCGAGTCAAAACGTGACAAAGCTGTATTCCAAGTAAGTTATTAATGACTATAGACCATTTTCACAGCTGTCATTTTGATTGTCACAGTAGGAAAGGCACAAGTGAAATTGGTAACATTCCACTTCCATTAAGTGTCCCAGTAAGCTCTTCCAGTGACAGCATGGACAATACCAGTGCCACCCCAAAGTGGAATGCAGCTATCATGAATGTTCTTGGAGACACCTGTTTTTTCCTGTTATGACATGTAAAAATGTCTGCTGTGAAAAAGGTCTGTAGTCCACCTTCTCTTTCGCTGTCTCTGTCAGTCACTCAAGTACACACTCACACTTCAGCACTCTGTCCTTGTCTCAGTCCTCAGTCTTGACACTTGTTCCACTATTATGATTAAAGTTGGCAGTTTGCAGGTCGGGTTTGGGTGGTTGATCAACGCATATTTTTATGGATATGGGCGGTGCCCTCTCCTTAACGGCCCTAACTTGTTGAGCTGTTTGAAATATTTGCCCATCCTTGTCATACATCATACTGAAAGGCAGCTAAGTGTGGCACTCCTATTGTAATTGTTTTGTAAGAAGCAAGTATGGTGTCACCCCGAGGTGGTTTCAAATGTCAAACAAATTATGACGAGGATAATAGTTTTTCAAGCCCTTGTCGCAGTACTCCATTTTTATCATAATGCTAATATTGAACGGGCTGAATATGATGTTAAGCGCCTAAGGTCCTCAGGTGTTAAACATTAACATTAACCTTTTGTTAGCATGAAATGTGTTAAAAAATTAGCTTATCCTTTAAAGCAAACTTAGTTTCATTTGTTGCGTCTTGCTGTGGTCCCTCGTTATTACACAAGAGCCAGCGTGGGATAATGACACATTGTTATCTAATGAATTCTGTATGGTTTAATTTTCAACCATCTTTCCCAGGCAGTCAGGAGGAGCTGTCTGTTTGTTTCATTCAAATGTGTCAGAAGTATGAAGCCGTTCCCTTCAGTTCCCTTTATTGTACAGTTGTAAAATACCCTCAAAGGAATTTCTTTCATCTGTTTGTCACGTTTGTCTTTTGAGTCTATAAACTTTGAAATGTATGGAATGATGTGTGTCTGGTAGCGTTTCAGACGGCAACCACGTAATTCGCTGCTGGTATGATCATCATTAAAATCAGAGGTGTGGAGGGTTTGACAAAGCGAAGGGAAAGTTCTTGGCTGAGAATGTGCACCTTCTGGTTCTGATCGTGTCGGAGGAAGATAAGGATGGGCCTGTTGGTTCTTGGTGTTTTAAAAGTTACTGTGTGGCTTGGGTACAAGTGATGAACAGCTCTAGTTGATGGGACAGTGAGGTCTGCCTTTGGTTGTAATGCAAAAATCTCAAGTTATGATACACTACATGGCCAAAAGTATGTGGATACTCGAACATAACTCTACGTAGCTGCTTGTTTTGGGCAAACCTTCATTCCTCTCTCTTGAAGAGTGTGGCTCTTTGAAGTGAGTGTGTTCAGTGAGTGGAGGAGAGCAGCGACACCTTCAGTCAACCAATCGCCACACACACAGAAACGCAAATGAGCACACCCAACAACCAATCACTGGTCCCCAATGTCTGTCTGGGGAACTTCTCCTTTGTTTTTGCCCTAAACAAATTTTTGCCCTAATTACTGTAAGCTTCATTTTTCTCAAAGCACAGAGTTTACAAGAGTGAGTTTATTCCAGTGTTTGGATCCTCATGATACATCAGTTGCACAGTCAAAACTGGCCTCATAAAAAGGCAGCTTTTAAAATAGCTAATTATAAATCTAGTCAAAGTCAGTCAAGTTTAGTGTGACTTTATTTTGGCATTTCTTTTTAAAATCAATGTTTGAATAGTTGGTAATGATGTCCCAAATATACAAATTAGCGTGTGACATAATCCAGGGACATCTTCTGACTATTCAAGTGGGCTTTGTTAGGCTTGGGCGGATCACAGTATTATGGTATACCAGGGTATTCAGATATCCCAACGGTATGTCGGTGAAGATTCTCAGTCATCCAGATCATGGTAATCATAAGTGCTATATCTTAGGCAACTGGACTGGCTTGCGTTTCTTGAAGACGTTTCACCGCTCATCCAAGAAGCTTCTTTAGTTCTGATCAGAACTGAAGAAGCTTTTTCAAGAAACGCAAGTAAGTCCAGTTGCCTAGGCGATATAGCACCTGTGATTCCCAACAGTATGTTTTTCAATACCGTCAAAAACATAGACAGGCATCTTTTATTAAACTGATAGACAGATGCTGTAGTGACGATGTGTTGTATGCAGTGCACATCATGCACCATTAGAGGTCAGTCTCTTCTGGCCTCTGCCATTGGGGGGGATAACGTTACAGGACAGTGAATACCTGGCTAGCAATGGTAGAGAAAGAACGTGGAGGAAACAGCATACTTTCACATCTAATTGGATGAATTAAGGGTTAATTCGACCAAAGCAGAGTTGGTGACCGTTGGAGCAGTGCATAGACTAACCAAGACAGTTTCAGTGATTTTTTTTTCTGTTGATTTTGAATGAACTATGTATTTATAATGACTTAACAAGACAATTAACTTAAATTCAGAAGGTTGTCTTTCTCTGTTTAAAGGCACTATGTGTAACAATTTCGGTTGTTGAGACAAACGAATTTTGCAGTCAAAAGTGTGTCCTAGCAGGGTCTATGTTATTGGTCCGACACCCAAGTAGTTCGACATCCCGTTAGTCCGACTTTCCGCGGCTCGCGGCGGGCATATGGTGCACCACGACCGGCTCTGGGTCAGCTGGGAAAGGCTTGGGAAAAGCGGAGCAGGCTCACGGCTTATGTGTTTGTCACTTTATTTTTCATTTTAACCCACATCATGATCTTTTCCTGACCCTAACCAAGTGGTTTTTGTGCCTAAACCTAACCAGACCTTAACCACAGGGCATCATGATGATTTCGGAACGGACTTCGGAACAATGGGTTTAATATGGTCGGAACAATGGGCTGTCAGACCAATGGGCAGTTCCCTCCTAGCACATGTGTATTTACCTCATTTACATATACTGTACATTGCGACCGGTGTCTCATCATGTACGTGCGCCATCTTGAAAATACAGGTACGTACAGGGACATACTTGAGAAATACAGAATCGCCTTCCGCGTTTTCACTTGACGGTTTCCAGTTTCCGCCTGCAGGTAGAGTGACGAAAAGCAGCAGCAAGCAGGCTAGTCACAAGTGCCGGTGCATTTGAAAAAAGGCAAAAAGGCAATGTTTCAAAAAACGAGGGTCAACATTGGGGTAGCCTTTCCCAGGTGGAGAGAGCTGCTGCAGGAGAATCACAGCTAACACACAGCTTTATTTTAGCTTCTTTTTTTTTATTCAATTGCATTCAGATCTGTTTACAGAGATTGGCCAAAGTGACTGGCACATGGAGGAGGAAATCTTGGTCAGGATATCCGCTTGCCACACTGGATCAGCCCAAAATACTAGCCCCTGGCCACAAAGGCTTGAGATGATAACTGATGGCTTCTGAGACTGGTCGGCCATTTGATGATGAGCAGATAGCTTAAAACATAAGGCTGATGAGACATGAGACCTGTGAGACTGAACCAAAACAGTAAAGTAGAGGGCCAACTGTTCTTTGAGTAGACGTAAACAGTAGAGTTGGCTGATTATTTCTCATTGGGTTCTCACTATGAGCGAAATTTGGGTACCATGGTTGATTATTTTCAGTAAAGGCAAAGATAATGAGAACCTGACAGGTATAAATAAGTCTTGTTGGTTGCAGGTTGAGTGATGTGGTATCCCTAAGACCCACTGTTATCCTTATATATCCTATCCTATATATCAGCAGAGGCACATGAAACCTGCTTTAGCTGAACATAGGCCCTACAGCATAGTCTGGTAGAGTTTATGTGAAGGTAATCCCTTCTGTGGTTTTGGATTTAAACCACAATACCTTCCAATCCAAAACTCAAGAGGCTTGCGTCATGATATCATGTTGGGACAAAAACCTTCTGGCATGGAGTATGTTTTAACTGTTAGAGAATGGATCAAAGTGCTGTCTGTTGTCATGGGTGTTTCTTTTGTTTTTTTTGTCTGTCAAATGCCTCTAGTCAAATGATCCTTATTCAGAAAACGAGGGATCAGATATGGAACGATCAAAGAGCTCCTAAGCGCCCACCCTCACGGGGAACAGAGGCAGAGGAATGTAAAGTCACAGAGGTCAGGTACATGAGGGAGTTCATAAGACTGGTCAGTGTTAAACCCGTAATCTGAGGCTGACTTGTTTGTTTTCGTCCTCTTGTAGGCAGTGTCCACCTCTAAGCCTCCACCTCTCCTCCTGATACTTGCCCAACAAGTCACTACCTGCTTTTCCCAGGAGCCCTCAGTTAACGTGATTCCCTTGGCCAAACACTCCTGCAAATGCCGTGTAACAGAGCGAGAGATTTCTTTGATGTTTGTGGGAGCAACATGACAACTCAAAACCGGCTCGGTGGCATTCCCTGTTTGCAGTCACAGCAGACATCATTTGTCCCAGACACTGAGAACAGACCTTCGTGCAACGCCCTGTCAGGTGTGAATTTTCCAGGATTTTAACTAACAACCTTGTGACTCATCATCATCATCGCTGCTCTTTTGCCAACAGCAGGCCACCTTGCTGAGAGGTTGTGGGAGTGCGATGGCGGTAAGTGTCCAAGCAGACTGTCTGGCACTGTTTGATTAGTCAGCATGCTGTGTGTGTGTGTGGGTGTGCGTTTAATTACAAATTTACATTAACATTTCCCTACTCCCACACATTTCCCTACTTCACTCTCCTATAATGGACAGTTCTTCCTCTTTCTCGTTCTCTCTCCGTATCAGTCAATCAGTTCTTTTTTTGACCATACAAATGAGCGAAACCACAACTCTGGCAAACTGTCAGCAAAGCCGCATGAGAAAGTCAGCTGGTTACTCCTCCTCTGTTCTTTCTCTGCGCAAAGAATAAAAGATGAGACTACAGAGACAATATTTGTACAATGAGCAGATAAAAGTGCAGGCTCTCCTTTGATAATCCCAGCATCCTGTCTCCCAGCAAGGCTTGTTTGCCATCTTCAAATCATCTGAATAGCAAATCCTCATACAATGTCTGCAAATTTACAAAAAACGGCTCCTTGAAGACAAATTAGGAACGGAGAAACACATTAGAGACTATAACAGTCTCCTTGCGCCGAAACCCCATATGAAAATAGATTCATATTCATATTGTAATTTGAGCAAGCATTTAATTTAAGTTGTGAGAAAACAAAAATCATTTTCGTCCTACAAAATCAAAAGTTGAAGAACTTGTTTTGGGCGGCACAGTGGTACAGTGGTGTTGCCTCACAGCAAGATTCCTGGTTCGCACCCGGGTTGGGGAAACCCATCTGTGCGGAGTTTGCATGTTTCTCCCAGTGTGAGTTTTCAGCAGGTACTCCAGCTTCCTCCCACAGTCCAAAGACACGCAGGACAGATTGTCTGAATGGATGTCTGTCTCTATGTGTCCCTGTGATAGTCTGGCGACCTGTCCACGGTGTACCCGCCTCTCACTCAAGTGTTAGCTGGGATAGGCTCCCCTACGACCCCTGACAGGACAAGCAGTCCTGTGTGACTGAATTGTTATTCAAATTTCATATACTTTGCATTATATTTTCAGGTCGTTCATTCGTCTGTCCCATTCGCATGAAGGTGATACCTCAGGATCGCTTTGAGGGAATTTCCTCAAATTTGGCACGACACTAATCTTGGGTGTCGACCTTGAAACTGTGCTGATTGTACACATTGTCTGTGCTGCGGGAGGGAAGATGTGTGTGAATCATCAGTGTAGCTCTTTTGCAGGAACATATTTACATATTTGAAGCATTGTCTATTGTCATGGCAAAATATGAGTCTAGACAGACAGATAAATGTTGACAGTAACTTGAGTGTTTGGTGGAGGCATACAACTGCGAGGCAGTTTTTCTTCTTGTGCGTACGTGTGTGTTCCACTTCAGTCTCACTTGGTCTTGTAAAACTAGTAACATTAGATGGCTAATATTGACTAATGTTAGTGAACTTGAAATGAACATTGCTGTGACCTGACATGCTAGTGTCACGTCAGCATTTAAAAAGCTGAACTTTTGCAGCAGTAAACCAACACCTGTTTTGTGACAAGTTCAGCTTCTGTGAACAAATTTGTGCCGTTGACCGATAGCAAACCGTCTTGCCTCTGACCTTTGAGGTAAGGGTAAGCTTGAGGAGGCTTTTATTAGTTGTGTTGCACCATCTTAACCTTCTCTGCTGGATAATAATCTACTCCACAAAAGAGGATCGGTTTGCAGACAGTGATGAGACAGCAGTCAGTTGCACAAAAAAACATTTCTTTAATCCATGATTTGAAGTCATTGTGATGATAGAGACCGGTCGAGCCAGCTGGCCTACTGACAGTTTGCGAAGTTGGTAGCTTGGAAGCTGATTCTGACTGACAAGCAAAGCATGGTCTCAGCTTGCCAGCATGTTGGCTGATTCTCCAACATGCTTTGCAAATTCACTGCGTCATCAAGAGCTAGATCAAATGTGCTGTGATGTAGGGATGCTAATTCAGAATTTTTTTGCGACCGATAGCCAGCTCTTGTTAACCGATCATTAATCCTTAATCAAAAAGTGTTGGGGGGTGGGGATGTTTGGTTTACTATTTAAAAGGGCAACATTGTGATCTCTGTTTCAGGGATGTTGAGAGTCCGCCCAACCGTTAACAGTTAAATGTTTAATTAGTTAAACACCTACTGTGACACTTTTGGTGCGAGCGGACCTGCTACATTTTAGCATTTAGCATTTTAGCATTCACTTGTAGCCACAGTAGCCACTGTTTAGCAAGTTGTAGCCTCACGTTAGTGGTATCAGAAAGTTCCAATTCCATAAACTTAGTTGTTGTATAGTGTCTCTGCATGAAGTGACCTGTCAATCAGCTGGGGAGCCATGCCACGTTACAATCTTGTGTTTTCATTCTCCTGTGATAGTGAGCCGACTCATTTGTTTACATTTGGATCACAGCTTGGCATTTAAACATTCATTGAAATCGTCACACCACACCTAAGCTTAACCAAACATACATCTTATAACAACACTTTAAATATTTTCAGTACCGTACTGATGTCTGTGATGCTGCCATCTGCTGGATGTACAAGATAGCCATGGAAATGTCCGAGCTGTAACAAAGGGCTGTAGTTGTGGAGAATCTGTGTACATTGTATCCATGGAAAAAGGGCACATTATAATATTTAGAAGATGAAACCTTTGACTCAGACACACACAAACACTCAGTTATTCTAAAACCAGGCAACACTGTCATTGAGCAAGAGGTTACTCTGCACAGAGTTTGTGTGACTTGACTCCAGAGCTGACTTTAGGGACACAGATTTCACAGTAATTACAGTACATGTATCGGTAACCTCTTATTAAAGCACCAGTCAAATACACACACACACTCACACACACACACACACACACACACACACACACACACACACACAGGTCCTGTCACTGTGTCTCCCTGAACATTCCCTCCACAGCTTGTGTTGCTGCCTGTTTGAAAGCGGCTCAGTAATCCTGGATCAGAGAGCACAAAGGGCCCCAGAGTGCTGGTGATGTAAGCACTGTGTCCAGTGCGTACCCCCACTGCTCTCCCCTCTCCCACATGCTGCCTGGGGGGTGAGGTGAGACAGGGAGGAACATCCCTGTCGTGGATGACCCTGAAGACTACAGCCCGACTTGTAAACGGTGATATCGGCAGACTAACGGCAGCCTGTCTGCTCTGTCTCAGGGGCCTGCTGCTGATGACCTGGGACACAGTGGGAAGGAGAAAGTGTTGACCCGACCGCTGTAGAGGAATGTGGCTAAGCTGTGGGGAGTGGTGGATCAGCTCAGTGTGACCAGGAGAACAGACCGCCTCGTTATTACACTTACTGCGCCTTATTCGTGGAAGGCCACGTCGCTTCAGGTGAGTATCACTGGGTAAACATTTACCTAGTGAACGCCTTGGCAGTGTGTGATCTTAAACGGGTGGTGGAGTGTTTGCTGTGAAAGTTATAACTCTGGATAACTGTGCATGTATCCTGCAAGAAACAGAAGTCTGTCGGTCGCGTCCTATCTGAATGTTTTGACCATCATAGGCACTATCGGCCGTGTCATTTGACTGTATGGAAATGTCAGCGCCTCATCGTGTGTGCTTGTAAATATATTGGTGTGCGCTCTCTCAGGTCTCAATGGACTTGCTGCAGGACTCCAGTCGGACCATGTGGGGTCTGAACGCCCGCCTGAAGGGCTTCCTGGAGCAGGTTAACAGGCTGCAGGAGACCAACCAGCGGCTGGAGGCTCAGATAGCCGAGTGGGGTGTTAGGAGCACCTCACACTCCCGGGACTGGTCCCAACAGGAACAGACTGTCAAGGATCTCCGTACTCAGGTCAGACTCTGTTTGTTAACTATCAGGTGATCATTTAAAGTCACTTGGGGTTTTAAAATGTTGGAAATTGCACAGCTGTTTGCCAGACAAGGATATGACAGCGTTACAGCTTTGCTGTTGTTTAATGATTATGCTCCATTACATCAGCTCAAGGCCATATTGGCTGGCAGACAGCAGAAGCAGGTGTGTATAATCAAACAGCAATGACTGCAGTCAAAACAGAGACACAGCGGATTACTAATGTTGCTGACAGCTGCATGCAACATCATGTGAACAGCCTCAAATGCATGTTCACTTAAAGACCGGGTAAAGTGGCTTAAGGGCAGCGGCAACTCTGGGTAGAGGAGAACCGCCCCACTGCTGGCGGTGTTACATTACACTGATGAAACCACCATGTATCAACAACTCTTTAACACTCATAAAGTTGTTGTTGAAAGGCTGACAATGCATGGTGGTGAAACATAATAAACATGGGTTTGAGGCTATAAAAGCTGTAAACTACTGTTGATTATTTACGAATGTCATGCTTTTGCACCCTCTTCTTGATTCCTAAAACCTTTTCCAAAACCAACTAGAAATTGAAACTTATTTGTCATTAAGCTAAAAGACACACGTGAGTTCTATAAAAACAGTTTTGAACCAGACCAATGAAATGCTTATTTCGTATGTTTAAAATGTGTTAAAGGTCCAGTGTGTAGGATTCAAAAGGACATGTTGGCAGAAATTGAATATAATATAAGAAGTCTGTTTTCTTTCGTGTATAATTACTTGAAAATGAGAATCGTTGTCCTTTCATTACCTCAGAATGAGCTGTCTATATCTATATAGGGGGCAAACCAAACACTGGTAGTCCGCAAATAAGCAGATACACCGCACACAAGAAGGCTGAATTGCTTCTTCTTTTTATTTAATCTTCACTTGAGATGTTTTGGAGAGGAAGACACCTGCAGATAATTTGGTAAAAAAAAACTCTTGAAGTTATCAGAGATAAAAGTTGAGCACACGTTAGCAGGTGCTAGGCTAATGGCCTAGCTCTGACATACAAACCAGCATCAGAGAAACACTGATTTGTAACGTGGTTTGTTTTGGAAAAAAAAAGACCTCTGTGGATAATTCAGCTCATGGTAATAATCTTCTCACAGACTCTCAAACTCAGAGAACATGTGATCTCAACAACTCTGTAAGGGTTAACACTCACACAGAGTTTAAAGCCTGCGACTCCACACCAGTCCAGTAGAACTGAAGAAGCCTCTTGGATGAGAGGTGAAACCTCTTCAAGAAACTCAAGCAAGTCCATTTGAGCCTACGATATAGCACTTTAGATTACTGTGACCTGGATGACTGAGAATCTTTACCAACATCATCAGTGTCATTTTGCCTTACTGTTCATTTTAAAGGATAACTTAGGTATTTTTCAACCTGGGCCCTATTTCCCCATGTGTATGTGTGCGTATGATTCATAGGTACAACTCGTTCTAAAATTGGTTAGTATTGAGGGAGGCGGATGCAGCCGGGAGCCGCGAAACGAGCTAAAACGGTAACAGGGGCAAATGCGTCCTGTATAAGTTTGCGCATTAAAAGTGCTTTTTTTTGCCACTGACCGGTTCAGACCTCCCTCAATACTGAACCAATTTTAGAACGAGATGTACCTATGAATCATACGCACACATACACATAGGGAAATAGGGCCCAGGTTGAAAAATACCGAAGTTATCCTTTAAACTGACTTCAGTGTGTTTACTTGGAAAGAGTATTTTTTTTTATAGTTTTGGTGTGTATGTCCATCACAACTTTGGTCTTAAATCTCATTTAAAGTGGCGTTGAAAAGGTATTAAAAAGTCTTAAATTTATGTTAATCCATGAGTGACAGGTAACTCTAGTTCAAATTAACTTTTGGAGAGGAGTAGAAGCAGGAAGTGTGTGTTTCCTCACACCTGGGTCAGAGCCAGGTAGACACAGAAACAACGCCTGCTGTCACACACAAAAAGAATGTAAAATCTAAAAGGCCAATCCACTTAGGAGACCATTAACCGGTATGGTGATCTCATATGACTCGACTTAACGGTTTTTAACTGCTCCCTGGTGTTTACGTCACGTTCTGCATGAGTAAGTGTCACTGACTGACACTTTAATGGCTCTTGCTTCTCGTTGCTCAACACGTCACCCAGCTCTTCTCCGAAGTTTGGCTGACGTTCCCATGACTATGACAGACACCAGAGCAAACTCTGCATTGTTCAGTGATCCAGGGGATGCTCCTCTGTTAACATATAGGATTACTTTGCTGTTTATGGACTTAAGAATTTACAGCACAGACTTAATGACTGCCACTAAGCTTAAATATCTCGTTGATTTACTAGTTCACTCATCTCGCTGCTCAGAAACAGGGCAGTGTAATAAAACATGCTCATAATGAGTGTGTGTTTATGATATAAATGCTATGGAACATTCCAGGTTATCTTAGGCTTGCCTTCAACATGGGTGTGTCTCATTCTGAAAGTGTTGGAATAAACAAAGGGATTTAAGGTGTGTTAACATCTTTGTGTGTGTGTGATAAGAGTCCAGGCGCCACCTTTTTGTGCAACTGAACAGAGCAAATCAAATGAAACTGTAAAGAACAGTACAGTTTGGGCCATATTTACACAAGCCTCTGTACAATTTAGTGACTGCTAATGCTAAACAAATAAATACAGTCATTTGTCAGCTGTGTTGAGGTAAGATATTGGCTTTATTGCACGTATAGTATGCATACAGTTTGTACACAGCGAGAGATGGACTCTGTGCACAACACTGAGTTGTTCTGAATGTGACTTGTCACATTTTTAACCTCAGTTTCCCCAAAAATAAAAACAAAATTTGATAGCAACAGCCAATTTATTGTGCTACAAACCACAATAGTTCTTACTACATGACTTTTATCTGATTATAGAAGATATCGTAGACTAATAATAAAACTGCATGACTACTTCACTTTAATACAAAAGTTCTGGTGTGCTCTACACCTTTGGTCATCACAGCTTTTTGGTGAGTGGGTGAATTTACGAGACACAGCTGTGCCCGTTCTGTCAACAGGGACGCTTCATTCAGCAATCAGATGTGGTGAGGTTTAATGGAGCAGTAATTCAGGATAAAAAAGGAGACAAAAAATAATGACAGTTTTGACTTGGTGTGTAGCTAGCTTGTCTGCACAAGCCCTTAATGCGCAAAGGATTTACTTCATTACCAAAATATGATGTAATGCTTTTAAAGGGGCTATATCACGCTTCCAAGAACAGAGCTGGGCTTTCAATCCAATTTGATATAGTGGCCAAACATGGAATTACAAGGGCCCAAAAACAGTTTTTTCCCGTAGACTAACATTGTGAAGGAGACATCTGTGAATAAGTGGTTACATATTTTTGAGCATCACAACCCCCACAGTATCTGGGGGGGTTGTGCACTATGTGCTATGTGCACTATGTGCTATGTGCCCAACAGTTCGGGGGCTCTGAGTAATTTTACACCTCAGAGATCAAATGTTCTTGGCTTCATGCATCACTCAGCAACATTTCTCTTTATAGTTTTACGGAGGCAACTGACTTGGGGGCTGTCAGTTAACGGTGCTAACTCCAAAAATAGTGCTAAACAATGGCAACAGTGCTGACAGAGCTAACGGTGTTCACTGGGTGAGGGAGCAGAGGGTGAGCACTATGCTTCCCTAACGCCCTCTCAATATCAGCAGTAACTACCATTAATGAGCACAGTGCAAAGCAGCAGCGATGAGCTAGCTAGTAGGGTGCACACATGTGGTCAGACCGGCTTACCACAACAAACCACAGTGAGGCTCATATTGCAATGCACACAGAGGGAGTGTAGTTTAATTCTCTGCTCAGGATGCCATTACTCCGCCATATCTTTACATAGCAGATGGTGGTTTGCTGCTATATTAAACGGTATCTACCTGGATCTTTAACCAGCACCTATTTTCCCATGTTTTGTGTCTAAGTGACCGATCAGAAAAGCAATTTTTGCAGTTGGTCTAGTTGTTTTTGCCACTGACTGGCTCAGATTGTTATTATACATGTCTAACAACAGTATTGCCAGGATCCCTACAGAGACTGACCTCTTTGTTAAAGAGTGAGATCCTTTTTATTTAGCCAGAAACAGCCCAAAAACCACTATACTCAAACCAACCAGGCTCCATTTAAAAAAGAAAGTAATTTTATCATCATAAGATACACATCTTCATTTATCTCTCCACTGTTTCATTAATGACCAGCTCTGGTTCGGTTGAAATAAACCCATAATTCCCATAGTTAGATGTGAAAGTGTGTTGGCTCTATACATGCTTAGGGTACTGTTTATTTAAATGAAGTCCGGTGTGTTTGCTGATGGCCCCGGTTACTGGTTAAACAAAAAGGATCTTACTCTTTAACAAACAAGCTGACCTCTGTAGGGATCCTTTCCACAAGTTCTCAGACACTTTGAATATCAATTTGAGCCTGTCAGCGGCATAAACAAGCACTTTTAATCAATCAATCAAGCACGTCCTTGCCGGTTTCATCGATAAGGCTGCAGCAGTCTCACTCAATACATGGGAAACATGGAGGAATAGGGTCGGGGTTGGAAAATACCAAAATTACCCTTTAATACTCTGAATGTTAACGTTGAATGTCTTTGGTACTCAACTTACATATCCCAGGAAGACCTGTGCCTCCCCTGAAAGCTAATGAGCCAATATTAGGTTAGTTTTTGGCCCTTATACTTCAAACTTGCAATTTTTAGCAGCGTTATTGGGATTTGATTTGCAAGCTTGAATCATCTTAACAGGAATGGCACATATGAACTGAACTGTGTGTCTGCCAAACTAGTATCCAACTCATTTCTCACAGGACAAAAGTTGTATTTAATTTACAGACATCAAAACTTCCTGAAAAAGGAGATTCACTGTCATCGCTGCTACTAAGGTTATTCCTCCAGTTGTCCTTGTTTAAACAATGACACGTCAAAATGTCTGCAGCGGGGAAAAAGCCTGCAGGGGAAAAACATGGCCTCCTTCAGGACAAATAAACAAGTGATCTTTATTATGTTTGTATGGTGGTAGTAAAACATATCACAATATAATAATGTAGGATAATGTTTGAGATCCCATTTCTAACTATGTCACAGTACAATTTCTGATGAAGGACTCACAGTTTAAAATATCACTTGTTGTTCCCCAAAACATTCAGTTACTATTTTTGCAGACCCACCCAAATGCCTCAGCTCCGACCAAAGTCACTGTGACAGCTGCAGAATTACATATTGTTTTTGCATCTTCTGTCTAATCCAATGTTTTTGTATCTTTGTTTTTGCCAGGTTGGTAACCTGCTGATGGAGAATGCCCAGCTGGCACTACAGTCTGACAGCATGAAGTCCAGAGCTGCTGCCATCCAGGCCAGGTCAGCTATATTTGGCTGTAGTTTTCCTGAAAGCTCTAACGCTCCTCTCCCTCAGTCAATACAGGGCTTATTGATGAGTATATTAGACCTGAGATGGCATCCCACGGACATGTCATGCTCATTCATACAATTTATGTCCAAAAATGATATTAAAGACATCCTGTTTTCATCCTGCTGCAATGCTTTTCCATTCCTCTGTTATCTAACTCAGGCCAGTTCCCGCTCCTGTGAGCCAACCTGCATACAAATCCAGGCCAGGCTTTGTGCCGCGTCGGCACTTTCACTTATGTATTGATGCAGAGTGACACCGAACCCCCCCACCACCACCCTCAACACACACACACACACACACACACACACACACACACACACACCCTCCACTGTTAGCTATTAACCCCTGAAGGACAGCGGCGACACGCTGCAGCTTGAAATAAATACACCTGTTCTATTTATAGCTCCACCTGATGTGTCTCCTGACTAGCTGAGTGTCTGTGAGACTCTGGACTCTGTTTATGACACAGTTAAATGATATCAAGGTCTTTTTTTATCCTTTCTCTTGTAGTTTTGATTTTTGCAACATCCTCCTTCACTGTTATGCACCATCTTTAAACTAAAACCACAATCCTCAATCACCTTAGAGGATACTCTCTAGCTGCTATCAGAAACCCCCTATCCCCTTTCGAGAATTTTGAAACTGGTTTTATCCAATGTTCAGATTTCTGTTCAGAAATATATGCAAATTAGCACATATTTAATTAAACAATGTCTTATTTGCATATTTAAACATAGACTTCGAAGAAAACTTGCAATACAAACAATAATTGTCGAGACATGAGTGATCAAATAGGAAGGTTTTCAGTTTGACATCTATTAGTTAAAAATTTTCCTCTATTCATCTGCTGTGTTCCACTTAAATTGAGATTTTTGGCAGGACTGAGGAATGTGTCAATATTTCAGGAAAGTAAAAACTTTCCACTTGACTTTGCACTCTATTTGAATAAATGTATTTTCTCTGTGTTTATTGAAGGATTTTATGTAATTGAATTGTATGACATAGTTAAATGATTAACACTGAATGGCCTTGGCTGTTGACATCTCATCACAGGTGTGAGACGGAGGAGGTGAACACCAGGCGTCTGGAGCAACAGGTTGCTCTGCTCAGGGAGTCAAAGAGGAAGGCGGATCAGAGCAGCATCGCGCTGCAGGCAGACCTCCGGCACTCCATGACAGAGCTGCAGGAGATGCACCAGGAGTTTGAGGTCACTACATGTACTGCCTGCAAACACTTGATACCTTTCCCTCTGTTTATTTCCCTTCCAACTCATCTGTCTGCCTGTTTCACTGTGCCTGTCTTTCTATCTTTAATGCACCCTTTATTCACTCAGACAAAGAATACAAAAGACTTAACAATTAACCTGCCAGTTGAGTTCATGTCTCGTCATAAGATTGGGAGAAAAAAAGATTGTTTATACAAATAAGATTGCATTTGTAGCCCTTTGTGGAATTGAAACGTTCACTTGGTGTGCTCCAGTGGCCTTGGGAGCAATATTGTCAGGAGCATAAGCTCTTGGTACCTTCATGAAAGTCAAAATGGTTTCAAGTGAGAGGCCGGAAACATTGATGATGCCTCCAATTGGCTCACAAATGGAGGATAATCCAGCACCTGTGAGGCAAAGTTTAGGGGAGCACTTACAGTGTTTTGGGGGCTAGAGACAGTGGCAGGACAGACTTAGATATCGTGGGCATTGGAGGAAATTACCTGAATAATTGGAAGATGGTGTCGGACTTCTTTATGGCTGGAAGTTGAGCAGTTTGTTGGACTTGGCATCGACTATGGAGCCAACTTCTAAAAGGATTGGTTTCTCTTCTACTTAGGAGTTTTACAGTGAGAGCCACTCACAAGCCTCAAGCGGCCTCTTGTAGTGGCCGATAATGTGCCTAAATGTGACATCTAACAGCAGCTTGCTGCACTGAGTGTTTTTGTAGAGGGTGAGGGAGTTTGTGTAGAGGGCTTTGCAAATTAAGTACTAATGTTAGCCATGACTGAGACACCTGGAGGACAGTGATCGATAGGAATAGTCTCTCCTTGTGTGATTCCTGGGGTAGCAGAGGATTGGTCATATCGAGGAGGAGCAGTTTGGATCAGGACAGTTTGGACAAAAGTTCACTGACTGACTTTGTAGTTGTTCCATCAGAGCTGAGGTTATATTCCTCTCTCTTTGGTGATGACATGCTGATGACATGGTGATGGTGAGCTGAATCAGATGGTGGCACTGCTGGACAGGCCTGCTTGAAACTTACATTTAGTGAAGGTTTGCTGTAGGTCTTGTTCTAATAAAGTTATTCGTGCAGTAATCCCTTTACCCTGACCTCATCTGCCCCCTCTCTCTTCCTCCTTTCATACCTCCTCCTCTTCGTTTCTTCATTCTTGCTGACTAATGCTCCCTCACTTTTAGTGTCATTTTCTGCAAACAACACACGCACACACACATTCACACATGTAGGGCTCAGTATCTGATTTGTATGTTTTCTCCTGCCTCTGCATTGCGTGGACTGCCTCACAGCTCTCTGCCCCACACACACACACACACACACACACTCAAACACACACATCACTCTTGCCCTCTTTTTCTCCTTCACATTCAATCACTTATTCAGTCACAAACAAGTTTCATCTGCCTTTTTGTCTTGTTTTTATCTTCTCACTATTTACATCATTCTCCTCTCACTCTTCCTCTGTCTCTCTTTCTCTCTCCTTCTCTCTGCGCCCCCCTCCCTCCCCCTTCTGATCCATCTGGTTGGCTGTTTGCAGGCAGCCCGGGCTCTGCAGCTGCAGCAGGCCGGCTCCTGTGATGCTCTGTTAGCAACGGCCACAGCAGCAGCAGGAGGGGAGGAGGAGGATGGCACAGGGATGGAGCTCACCCAGCTCCTCGACCGAATCAGAGCGCAGTGCGACCAGGGCAGACTTCCTGGCCTGGGCGAGAGACACCTCAGCCTGGGTGCCGCGTCAAATCCACTCCCCGGCTTGGTCGGGCCCAGCCGCTCTGGAGCAGCAGCAGCAGCATCAGCATCCAGAACACACGGAGGAGTTCTCAGTGAGGTACGCATCCACTCCTGCATCTTCACTTATCTTTTTTTTTCTCTCTATGCCTCTCTCATGTTGTCCTGGCCCGCAGCCAGGCAGACACACCCTCAGACCAACTCCAGGCTGCCCCACAGGCAAGCCTGAGTGATGTATATTGAGTTAAATGGTTAGTGTTTGTTGACTGTGGTGAAAGGCTGGAGGGTTACAACTCACCCATGCCTCTCTGCCTTTTGTGTATTAGCCTTCATGCAGGTTTGTGTGTGTCTGTGTGTGATTGTCTCCTCACTCCCTTCACCTTCTCACTGTTACACACATTTACAGTATTGTGTTACAGCACCAGCTACTACTCTGAGTGAATGATCCCTGATCTTCATTAAATATTTATGAGCCAAATTACAACCTCAGCATTCTCATTTAGGAATCTTGCAAACATTTGCATCCTTTATCTACGATAACAGCAGCGTTTTTCATTTCAGAGTAAGAGCTTTTTCTACTGTTGTTTCAGCCTGACTGTCCTCCTTTTTATTATTGTGAAAGAAAACGCAGTCTGGTTGCTGTGTCTTACCCCAGTGTTCCTGAGCCACAGCACAATGACTTTGGTCTGACAGCGACAATAAAGTGCCTTGGCCGAGGGCTAAGAGCTACCACGGTGCTAAAATGGAGTAGGTTTCTTTGAAATGTCGTTGTTTACATCTGAGCTTCTCTGTCTCTACCACTGAAGTAACTGTTACACAACGCTGCAGTCAAGCCTGCATGACGTCCATAATTATCACAGAGGATATTTGCCTTAAAATAGTGCACTGTCTCTTTCAGAAAAAGGGCTTTCCGAGCATATTAACACGCAATCAGCTGGATATTATATTATTATGAAGTGACACAGGTAAAAGTTGAGTTGTAATGTTAACTTCATGAGTTGATAAAGTCCAAATTACAATGTAGAGTCAAAATTCTGATGCAGCCAACAAAACTACCAAAACTACAAGACCTTCATCATTAAATCCACTACTCTTTTTAATCATAAAGGCACACTGTGGAGCTTTTTTTGTAAATAGACAAAAGTTGTGTGTCTTTTGGTTATACTTTTCTTCTGTAACATCATGTGATTGTGTGTTGCCATGCTTCAACTGTCTGTGCTGATTGTCTGCTTGTGCTACGTCCTCGAAAATGTGACTTTTGCTTGTCGTGTTTCAACTGGTTGTGCTGATCGTTTGCTCATCATTGTTTTGTATTATTGCCTGCTATTTTACATGTCCTACTCTGCATGATGCTGCTGTACATCTATAAGCTTTCCATCCTGTTTTGCTTGTGTGTTTTACTTGTTGTTTTAATGGCCAATTTAACACCAGGCTGAGGAGGGATAACTTTTAACAATTAGCCTTTTGGCTACACATTTACGGTGATGTTGATTTATGTGCACTGTCCCTGATAATAAACACATAAATAAAAACACATTGTGTGTATCCTTGAAGTCATGAATGTGTTCAGCTCATTTCCTTCATCGTAAAACATTTGCAAAGCTGATTTTCTACATTCTTTGCTTTCATGTTTGCGAGCTTGTAGACTTCCTCCCTCCCCTTTTTGGCGTGTTGCTGTGTTTCTCAGTGGATGCCAGCTGCTGATCTGTAAAATATTGTGAAACCAGTGGCAGCAACATATGTTTTGTCATGCATGTGTGCCCTGAGGCATGTGAGCTAGACAAACAAAACAGGCCCACCTGGAAAAACATTGCTCTATAGCACTACTAGTGGTCAAAACAGGAAGAGGCACAGATAGAATCTACATAATAAGTCATAATAGAAAAATCAGAAAAGTAAAAATATACACAAAGATATGGACACCAGTAGTCTGTCAAAACTAGATGGAATTGGAATTAAGTACAACACAAGCACTGTACTTAAAGGTATACTATGCAGGATTTTCCCAACGAGCTCATACAACTCTTACAATAGTAACCACTCTCAATCGTCACTATAAGTGTGTGGCGGTGAATTTATCTGCCATCTGCCTGTATATTCTTCTTATTTTGCTGTGCCGTTCCTAGTCAAGTTCCTAGCAAGCAGGTGAGGTCGGGACTATATACAAAGGTAGTGACCAGGCGCCAGACCATGAGCGGCACGCATCCAAGAGGAAGCTACGGAAACACAACACAGCAAATATAGCAAGGCAAAATGCCAAGTAGACAAAGCTAGGGTTAACTTTAACTTTCACTCTTTCCGCTATTTTTTATATACAGTAGCCAACAATTCCTGCACAGTATAGTATACCTTTATATGCAATGTGAAGCTATTTATACTTTACATAGTATTTCCATTTTAAGCTACTTTGCACGTCTACTACTACATTTCTGAGAGAAGTGTTATAACTTCTTTCTCACTTTTTAATACATTTGACAGCAGTAGTTATTAGTTAACTGTACATGCTTGTGACAGCTGTTGCCAAGGTATGTTTTGGGGTTTTCTGTCTGTCTCTCCATTCTTGTGAACCTGAAGAAAGCCTTTCGTTAATTTTCTGGTCAGAATTTGGTGGTCACAAGTCGCTGTGACCTCACTAAACACCCTTTTGGGCATAACTCAAGAATGAATGCACGAATTATGACAAAATGTAACACAAATATTGTATAGGATATAATAATGTAGTGATGTGCAAATTTTAAAGTTCAGCTTCACTGTGACATCATAATGTTTTCCAAAAACACTTTTCTGGCCATTACTCAATGGCATAACTCAAGAACTGAGAGGGGAAACATTTGGTCATATACTGAATTAGTGACACTAATCATGACACTGTGCGATGAAGATGAGTGTGAAGCATCTGTAATTGACAATTTGTAGCTTCTTTGCAGCATCATCCACATCTGAAACACTGTCAACTACCATGGCTATACATATACTATACAGTAAGTCTGGACAGACAGGGATGTAAACTGTAACTTGACTGGTTAGCAGAGGCATGCGACTGCAAGGCAGTAATTTAAGATTTTAGATACAAAACATGATCAGAAAATAAGATGTGATGCACAGTTATAGATTATACTCTTGGATATGCTTTGTCATATGTTGTATTTGCTCTCTTTATTTATTTTTAAATATATTTTTAAAAAATATTTATTTATTCTTCAATTATTTTATTATTTTCTCATTTATTTATTTTTTTTTTTTTAAATTTGTCTTTTATCGTACATTGGTATTTGAGGATACTCATTGGATAGGTGATAGTGATTTGGTAGTCAGGCCTCTCTTCCTCAGAATTGATCTCATTTGATTAGTGGCACCGGGTGACAGTGGCAGTGGCATTGATGATCGTCAAGGACTGAAACATTTGCTGCTGTTTTATAACTTTTTAATTTTATGTTTTTCACTTTTTTAGCACCCTTGTTTTGGTGCATGGATGTTCTAAATAAACTCAATTAATCGCAGCCTGTGAACCGTTTTTGTGGCTGTCTAGTTCAGTTGAATTGGTGGGTGGGTATTTCTTCTGCCATCCTCTCTTGATTGTCCATTGTACCAACGTTTCACAGAAGCCCTAAGACTTTGCTATAGATTAAACCACCAAACAGTATATAAAGTAGTTTAAATAAGCTCCACCGCTTATGGTACATGTGAATTTGTTAATATAATATAATGATGTAACACTGTGACAGGAGCCTGTATAATATGTAGGCTACTTTAACTTTTCAGTTTCAGTAAATAAGGACCTCTTTCATCACTGTCTGAGACGACAGATGGAATAATAATTTTCATTGCCTTTGACATCTAACTTTATCCAAGTGTTATCAGTAATGAAGAGCTGATGTAGGATCATCTCTGCCTAAATTTTCTTGTTATATATTTCCCTATTAATTAAAATATACTTTATGCATCAAAGAGAAAACGAGAACCACTGGAGTAATAAATTAAACAGAGAATAACTCACATAACTTGAGTCATCTTCTTTTGCTTTACTGTCAAAATATTGTCATAACTGTGCTGAGACAGCTTCGCCGCTTCACTGCGTTTGACCGGGGGCAAGGATGGAGGGTGTGAGGCGCCTAACAGCTGTACAGTGTGTCAACACAGCTTGTACAGCTGTGTGTACACGCAGGCCTGGGTGTCTGCTCCGCTGTCTGTTTACCTAAACTGACACACAAACTTTCAGCAGCACCACCTGTGGCTGCTTCTCCTCTGACTGACTGACTGAGTGTCAATGGGTGAGAACAGTTATAAGTTTTCCTATCAGGACTATTTGGTTTATCTAGTGCAGATATTAATTCCAAGAATCCACATACTCCCACCCGCAGCACATTAGGTGCACATTTTTGGGTCAGAAAAACAGTTCCTCCCTTGTTATCTCATGCAGTTGGAGTTTACTGAATTTAAAATGAGACAGCGTGTTTGAATGGTTGTGTGAGACAGTGGCAGTGGTGGTGGTGTTGGGGTTCCTGTGCCTATTCTAATGTCTGACCCCTGTCACCTCACCCAGGAAGAGGCAGCATGGACGCAGGTGAGCCTCGGCGGCGCTGCCCTGAGAGAGGCCCGGGCCGAGCTCGCTGAGGCCAGGAGGCAGTGGCACTCCCTGCAGGTGGAGATCGAGACCCTGCATGCCATGGTAATAAAGCACACGTCATCTCGTATCACCACGGCAGACTATCACACTGATAACATGTCTTCCACTGCAAGTGGCAGACTGCATGTGTCTATTTTGTAAAATAATTTTAAGATTCTAATGACAATTTAAAGACACAGAATATTAGTAACATAAAATATAGCATAACATGCTGTAAAGCTATACGTGTTAGCCCATTATCTACAGTGTTTCTAAACCTTTCCATAGGACTTTGAACCAACCTTTGACACATTGTAATGAGTTTACATAGCCTTACATGCAAGTAGGATGCTGAATCAATAAATGAATATTAATATTTTATCTTTATTTATGTAAACTTATACATGACGACTGGTAATGTATTTCAGAGAGTTTCTGAAGGCGGCAACCTCTAGCTGTCAAATGTGTCACAGAGAAACTGACACCATATTTTGCAAAGAGGATCAAACTCAAAAAGTCTGATGCATTTAGATGTATCAACTCGAAGGAATCAGCTGTGCATTAACAACAGCTAGCATACAGTAAGAATGCTTAAAATGTGACAACCCTGACAGTGTCCTTTTGGCTCAACACTGCAGACACCTTGGTTCAGCTGTCAGCAGCTGGGCAAAGGAGGGCAGGGCCAGACCAAAGTAACCAAGAAAAAATGGCAATGTTGGTCATGGGAAACCAGTGAGGGACGATGCCTCTTGTTTTTTTAACAATTACATAATGTACAGTTAGAACATTAATAGGTTCTACGCACTTTAAATTCAATGTGGAGTTATTAAAAACATAATAACCTGTCATTATCCTAATAGCTTTTGTACTTCTTGCTTTTCAGGAGAAAGGCCTGGAGAGCTCCCTACAGAACACCCAGCGTCTGTACTCCACCCAGCTGCAGGACCTTTCCCAGGTGATAGCTGGGCTGGAGAGCGAGCTGGAGCAGGTGAGGAGCGGGCTGGCCACCCAGCGTCAGCGCCACAGCCAGCTCCTCAACACCAAGATGAGGCTGGAGCGAGAGATCGCCACTTACCGACGTCTGCTGGAGCGTGAAGAGGGCAGGTGAGGGCAAGTGTGAGAGAAAGGAATGAAATCGTCACAGGGAGCAGGAAACAGTTCTTCAGTTGGGATTTTGTGGTTTCTGCGTCAGCCAAGAAACTAATTAATACTGTGGAGCTGAAAAGGTTTTCCCAGAACACTCAGGCGGCTTTACAAACTGTGAAAAGGAACAGTGGAGCAAAATAAAAAAGACAGCACATGAATACTAATACTGATATAGCAAATTGCATATAAAAGGCAGACTACACACACAATGTATCCTCATTTAACGGTTCGTAGGATATCTTACAAACAATTTGTATGGTATCTAATGAATTAGCTAGCATCCCTCAAATGGGGTCGTCACATTACATAAGTAACATTAAGTTACGTATTTAAGGTTAGGTTTAGGCAAGTAAAGTTATACTAGTTAGGTTTACAAAAACAGATTTGGTTGGATGTTGTCAGGGTTCATACTTACTTTGTCGTCTTGTTACATACTTAACGTAATTCTACAAACTTAACGTAAAGCTACGTAGGTTAGGTCAAGGAAAAGAAACATGGTTGGGTGTCGTCATGTTATGTACAGAACAGAAAGTTACATAGATTAGGTTTAAGCAAGTGTCGTCAAATTTAATTTTAAATTATGTAGATTAGAAATTGGAAAATAAACGTGGTCGGGTGTCGTCACGTTATGTACTTAATGTAAAGTTACACAGTTTAGATTAAGGCAAGTGTCTTAATGTTAAGATATAAACCTAACGTGAAATTACATAGGTTAGGTTTCAGAAAAGACACATGGTTGGGCGTACTTAACGTAAATTTATGTAGGTTAAGTTAAGGCAAGTGTCATCATGTTATGTAGTTAACGTTAAATCACGTAGGTTAGACAAGCGTCATCATGTTACATACTCAACATAAAGCTACAAATTTAACTTAGAGCTATGTAGGTTAGGCTTAGGAAAAGAAACATGATGACAGCGTACCTTAAAATACTCAGTTCACTTGGTTTCACACAGGACACAGCACCTTTTTCTTAAACATTCCTTTATATAGCTGTCAAACAGATAATGTCACGTGTTGTGACATGTAACAACAGTGGTGGGAAAATTACAAGAAATTCTAGTAATTTTTTACGCACAAAAAAGCACTCATGACAAACTTTCTACCAGTGATTCATTGCCTAAATATCTTGCTCTGTCTTGAAGCAGAGAGGTTAATAGAATCCAGACAGTTGACTCGTCTTTGTCTGCTTTCACAACTCTTTCTCTGCCAGCGTCAAGCTGTTTCATGAGGGAATATTCCATTCTTTTGGCATGGCCTCTAATTATCTTAGACATCACACATGCAGCTCTTTTGCAAATTAACGCATTGGCTGCATCAGCCATGTGATTGTCATTTTATACTTCGAGGAAGTTAATTTGTTTGCCAGGTTACAGACAGGTTGGAGTGCTGCCTTTAGTTTTCCTCTTGTCTTTAGATTGAAGACGCTTTCAATTCAGGATGTGACTCTGACTGATGTCATTGATGCAAGGAGAGACAGGATGTGGGATCTGAGATTTGCATTGTTTGTTCATGTTTGAATTGGGTGGGACAAAACAAAGAGCTGAGAGCGTCCTCATACATCAATAAAAATGACTCTTAGTAAAAAATAAAAGGCACAAAAGATAATACTGAAAGGTCAGAGCACGATACTTGTCTATCATCTTTTATCCATCCAGGGTCTTGTTCAGGCTGTGCAGATTAAGTTCATATATGAGAACGAGAGAAAGAGTAGAAAAGCAGGAAGAAAGGAGGATTAAGTAAGAGTAAAGGGATCAGGCCCCGAGAAGTGTGCCAGGACTTGAAGCCAATTTTACATAGTGGCCAAATTGTTTAACTACAATTTCCAAGTCTGTCACGTGATGCCTTTGGACCCAGAGAGCCTTTTCCCCACAGACTTACATTGTGAAAGAGACATCTGTAACTCAGTAGATACATTTTTTTCAAGCATCAGAGCTCCTTGTAAAATGACCCGTTTCAGTACTTGATTTTATCCATTCTGTCTGATAACATTTTGATTAAATTAGATAAATAATTATAATAATTTATAATTAAATAAATAAATAAATTCATGTTAGTGGGGCTCTAAACTGGAAGTCTCTATTGTGCTTGTTCTATGGGCCCAATGATGCACAAGATCTGGGTAATTTTATACCTGTAAAGTCAAATTTTGCATCACTGAACAGCATTCACAGGAATGAACAGGGCCTGCCTCCAACACTGTATCCAGTTCTCCACACGTCTATGAAAGGGACAACAAATCGATATATGCTGTAAAATGAAATTCTCAAGAATTGAATGCACACACACGTACAAAAAAAAACATTTCAGCCAAATTTCTTGGAAATCCATCCTATAGTTTTTGAGCCATTTCTCTAAAAATGGAAAATGTCAACCCCATGGTGGCGTTCAAGGTAAAGCCAGCAGATTATGAACGTCAGTAGGCGTCATCCTGTGAGGACCATAAGTGTCTTTGCTTTGGTTAAATTAAGTGTAGATTTTTTTTTTTACTTAAACACCTTGTTGGCTGGTAAAGTAATGTTAGTACACCACCTCCATCGAATCGCCAGAATATATGTTGGCATTGTATGTTTCTGCAAACCATCTATAAGTGACATTTGTATGTTATGTTTAGGCACAAAAATCAACCTGGTCATAGTTAGGAAAAGATCATGCTTATAAAAACACCAGATTATACCCAGTTCAGTCAGGACCACTTTAGTCAAAGAAAACTTTATTTCCATTTGCATTATTAGAGAGAGCAAACCCCTGCAGCAACAGCAGGAAAGCAGCAACAATAACCCCCGGAAACAGAACAGAGCAAGCAAACAGACAAACATTGACAAACTGAAATTATATCGATAAGTCAGACACAGCGTGAAAAGGAGGAGCTGGGGTGGAGGCAGGTTGCAAAGCAGCTTGCAGAGGAAGCAGCAACAGTAGGCAGGTGGCACCATCCCCGCTGGAAAAACAGCAAAGCACTGCTAGAAAACATCCACTTTTGTTATCTGAAAATAAATCAGATAAATCAGAACCCAGCACACTGTAATTAACAATATCAAACTGGTGTGTCAGTGTGACTGTGAATATGTGTCTGTTATCTTCTCATTAATTAGCGTCTGGTTTCCTTGTTGGCAGTCCTGCCACCAGGGGTCTGCAGTGACGATCCCCAGGCCCTTGGATGTAGTTTTCCATCTGCGAACTGGTCATGGATGTCATAACTGACTGCACAGAATCTCACAGGGCTGTCTGTCCCGACAAGCCCTTGCCAGTATAATTGTTGCATAATTATACGCAAAACACTCTTACTGTTGGTTTTAGCATGAAGTTTAACATGAGACACCCTCTTCTGTCAGGTAATTCCAATGAATCACTGCCATGTGGACCATGTGATGTATCACCTCTTTGTTGAGGCACCTAGCACACTGATCAGATACGTAGCGGTGCGGCCAGAAACGCTGCTAAACCTGTCTGTTGACTGGTTAAGAGAGAACTGTCAATGTTGCTCAAAAAAGGACTCAGTCAACTCTTCCCAACAAAGTGAACATAAGTATTTTTCCTAAATGTACGTCACTTTAATCAAGACACATACAGACATGCATAAACTTGCAACTTGTCTGGTTGTCATCACTCTTCACTCCCTTTTGCCTGCAGGTACATGGGCCGAAATGGGCAGCCGATGACTCTGCGGCCTTGGAGGTCTTCCATGGAGGAGCCCAAGGAGAACGGACTGGAGAACGGCTTCAGTGACCCTGCTATTACTCCAGATGAACCCAAGTCTGAGCCCCTGCCTGAAATACCTTCACTGCTCCCAGCAGACAGTGGGCTAAAGAAAAGCATACTGCATCGACAGCAAAGCCTTGTGATACTCACAGGTAACACACACACACACACACACTGTTTCACTGCAGTCATATCTTGTTATAATTTGTCATTAATGTCTCCTCACAGAGCCAGAGCAAGATAAGGACTTGCCAATCTCCACTGTGAAGACTCAGGAGATTCTTCAGGGCAATGTGGTGCAGGAGAGTGCAGAGGGTCACGGCACCATTGAGTAAGTATCGATCTTTTCGCCCCCTGTTGACTTGTCGTCAGCACCTTCGGTTCAGTCTGACATGAAGGCATTTTCGTGCAGAAAGCACCAACAGCATCACTTCAGAGCCCAGTGTTCTACATTACCCAGATAAACGCCTCTTTGACTACAAAACAACATAGTTTCTTGCTCGCTTAATCTCCTGAAGCCTTCACACCTCTCCGGCTTTGAATCAGTGAGTTATTTATTGACTCATTAGTTTGTGATTACACAACCATCCACGTCCTCCCCGCCCCGGCGACGTCTGGTCCAGCAGACAAGATGAACAAACTTTCAAAGGAATTGCCATTACACGTCGAGCAAGTTACGAGGAATAAAACGTTAAGTTGACTGCACAGGTTCCCATGAGTAATTCAGCACAGTGCTTCATGGGAATTTTCCTCCTCCATTGGCTTGTTTGATGTGGAGTACTGTCCTGGTGTGGAGTCTTCAGGGTGTGGCACCTGTTATTGTTGGATGAGACATGGGTGGAATTCTTCAGTCAGGCATTACCAGCCACATGCACGCAGCCAAAAAGCGACATGCAGGGATGCATAACGTCCTTTGAGAGCCACGCACAACACACACGCTGAATATTCCTTCCCTGAGCCTCTGAACAGACGCTACCAGTGAACTCTGTCTCTGTGTCAAAGGTCTGGATGGTCTGGAGGCGTTTCTCTCCTCCTCCCTTCTTTTATTCGGTTGCAGCTCCAAGTTCTCTTTCTTGTGTTTATTGCCTCTTTTACTAAGCCATCACTGCGTTTATGTGTCGTATTAAAGTAGTCAGGCTTGGACATACTTTCCCTCAAGTGAGGGTCCACGTCAGCCTCCAGCAGGAAACGGGAGGGCTGGGAGGTGAGCTGACCGTCCAGCAGTGGAGAAGCAAAGAGTACATGCACTAGACAGTTTTGCTCGTGAAATACAAATAGGTACAACGTAAAAGAGAGAAACTGGTCCCTTTTATAGTGTCGATCCTACTGAGGCTAGGATCGATCATCAAAATCCAGTAAAAGTGCTGAAAATGCTTATTTAACCCCGTGGTCTCTTAGTGCCTCTTAGCTGCAGCTCTCACTCTTTCCTCTGAGGCTGCTAGAGAAGGCTTGTATCATGCTTGAGCCAACATGAAATTAATGGCAACAAAAGAAACAGGGAAAAGGCAGTTACAGTTTATTGAAATGTCACGTCACTACTCTACTGCTCTTTTGATCGGGACTGAAAAGCCTCACCGTAGCGCTTTGCGACTTGCCCCAAGTTGCTTTGTTGATACAGAGGTTAGCCTACTACAGTTGCAGTCACAATGGTACACATAAAAATGGCCAACACTCTGACCATTTTGCTACGTTGATTTGAATGGGAATGTCCATTCTGCTGTCATTTTATTTCTATGGGATGTCCATGAGCTGTTTACATCCCAGCACTAGTTAAATCCTGTGGTGATAATGGACCTGTGATTCATTATACAGTGGAAGCCAGTCCATTCAGCATTTGGCATGTGCTTGTCTGACCCAGTGATTTAAAATATATACATAACTAGACCTAGACCTAACCCAACCGACGCAACCTGGTGCATGAAAGAGATGAAAGACACAGGGAACTTGGGCGGGTCTCAGGTCTTTTTTATGGACCTGACAAACCTGGTAATTAAAATCGCTACTAAAGATACGGTTCCCTTTGTTGTAGTTGTTATTGTTGTGAGCTGCACCTGATCACCTGGTGCTGCTGCTCAATGTTTCTTTCACTTTACTTTCACTCTTGTAATTTCATCCTAAGTCTCATCAAGCAAGTTACACACAGTACTTATGCATTTCTGTTTTGATCGATAGAACAAGACCTGGACAATATTGACCATAATAAAATGTGGACCTGAAGCCGAATGGTTCACAGTTCGGGTCTAGGGTTCTAGGGACCTTGGGTATGAGTAGACCGTTCAAGAGAACTCTAGTGTGTATCTTTCAGATTAGTATTTTGTATTTAGTTCCGTAGAAATGGCAAGATCCCAGACCCTAATCCTCAATATTCAGTGCCAGATTGGTTGCATGTTGTTACAGAGGAGGTGCATATTCTGACATGTAGCTCTTGTACCAGGTCACATCTGAGGCAGCTGAAGTGCTCTCCCTTGCTGCCCTCTGGTGTTACTTTGCAACCAGGAGCATCATGCAGAAATTAAAGAATGAAAGACATTTTTTATGACACACAGTACCATTGAAATGGCCCATCCCACTTGGGATTACATGACACACAATGATACTGTGAATAAAAAATAGACTCTTGGCAGCTGACATCCACATTCGTCATTGCTTCATACCACATACAACAAATGTACACCTTATGACACAAGAGATTATAGACCTAAAACATAACTACACCAATACAAACCTTTTTTACTCTTAGTGCCCATGTGTTGTCCAAATAATCTGATAATGCATTATGTTCTGTGACACTTATCATCATCACCTTTCATTGCCACGACTTCTAACCTCTTCCCCTGCAGGACAGAGAAGATTGACAAAGTGATAAAGCAGTGGGAGGGCTCCTTCTTCAGGGGGAATCCCAAGCTGCGGAAGAAGTCGGTGTCTCTGCGCTTCGACCTGCACATGGCTGCGGCAGACGAGGGGTGTGCCCAGACTAAACAGGACAGCCTCCCTGACGTGGAGGTGCGTCTCATCATGAAGAGATCTCGCAGCATCCCAACCATCACACAGTAGCTCTCAGCCGTCGGCCAGAGTCAGCGCTGCTTCACAGATGTTTGTGGTAACACTGGTGATGTTGAAGTTACAGAAATAACAGCTGTGTCATTGAGAACTGGGATATGACCATCCATTGCTGTCATGCTTAATATGAATTTTCAAATCACAACCTTCATTGAACTTTGCATCACAGCTGATGACTGAAACAGTTTTCTCTCATCTAATCTTGACTCTGGCAGGATAAGCTTTACCCGACAAGCTTTTGTGCTGATCTAATGGGGCCATTTTTATAGTGTCAAAAACCCACGTGGCATATATCAGACCTTCATTCATTGCCTTACAGAGGATATCAATTTAATATGTAAACATATTTCTAGATCAAAAAAGTGTCTCTCAATACCATCACTGTTTCAGTATGAGGTCACTGGACAAAAGAGATTATATCGACCGTATGACTCTGCTTAACTACAGCATTTTATTCCAATTAACACTTGGTACAGGAGGCTGAGTGCACAGATAGATGGAGATAAATGGAGGCGTGGAGTCACAGATAACCATGAGCTGCTGTGAACTATCTAAAGGTGGAAATTTTTTTGTTTAATTTCTTTAAGAGACTGTGCGAAAATTATTAGGGGGAGGAGGGTGCAGAAGAGGGGGAGGATTATTTAAGTACTGCATTGCTATCTCTTCATTTAGCACTTGATTCATCACAATAGATTCTCCCAAAATTCACTTTGTTCTGCATCTCATGAGAAAGCAGAGCAGCAAAACAACAGGGCTAGAATATTTAGCGAAAAGAACACATTATTTTGTTTGTCAAAAGCACAATTCTTTGTGCACTTATTGAAGGAGAAATGCAGCTTATTCTCATTCCCAGGGCTTCACATGTCACCGCTTTGTCACACCCCTCAGCGTGTGATATCGACGCCAAAGGCACCTGTAGCGTCGATATTAGGCCACAGCTACCGGGCTTTCAGCAGATTCAAATGTAAACCCATCCACAACAATTCCTTTAGAGAGCACTTGACGTTGTATGAAGAGCAAAAAGGCGTACTGTGGGAGGGAGGCGAAGTGGTCAGGTCAAACACAGCTGGACTTTCATCCAGGAGACCAGTCCGTGTCCTTTGTGAAACCAAAAGTCAGTGTTGTTTAACCTAACGTTTGGAATTTAAGCCTGGTCACTGCGCACTGATGTAACTCACATGATGTGTTTACATGACGTCACGGTACATATGTACTTATTTTAACCCAAAACATGATATTTTTTCCGAAATCCAACCAAGACGATTTGTTGCCTAAACCTAAGCGCAACCATTTCACAACATTAACCATGTGTTATAATGTGTTTAAGTTGTGCGACCTGTGTGGCTTAGACGCCAAAGGGGCGTGACAGTTTATTGGTATTTAACGACCTGGAATGAGAAAGGGTTGTAAAATGAGTTGTGAGAGTTAAATTGGTCTTTGACAGATGACGTAGAACTCGCTGAAATCAAAGTGCATTGTGGGTCTGACTGACATTTTTGAGGTACTCTGCTTTCTTTTTTTTTCCTCCGTTCACTTTAATGTTAAAATATATAGCACCAAATAACTTCATGTTGCTTAAATAATTATATTGCATGAAAATAAGGAAAGGCTGAGATAATTTTACTTCATCCTTCTTTTTGAACATGTGGTGATTTCTTTATCACAGGCTAAAAGCACTGGTTGTATTGTAGAGCTTTAGCACTTGATTAATTAGTTGGCAACAATTAAAGTAGTCGCCAACTAATTTGATAATTGATTAAACCGTTTGAGTAATTTTTCAAGAAATAGAGTCAAAGTTATCTGATCCCAGCTTCTCAAATGTGATTTATTTTCTGAGGTTTTCTTATTTCCAAGGTAATGCTCGCCGGCCATAACAGCGCAGTTTAAATGTTTTTAGGATTTTGGGGCATCTACTGGCAGAAATAGAACATAATATTTAGTTGTATATTTTCATTAGTTTATCATCACCCTAAAATAAAAATCATTGTGTTCCCATTACCTTAGAATGACCTGTTTATCTACACACACAGCAGGACGTCCTCCACAGAGTCCACTATTTTGTTCTACAGTAGCCCAAAGGGACAAACCAAATGCTAGCTCTAGATAGGGCCATTTGCATGGACACATCAGACATTCTAGTTTTCTTTAATGATTGGCACACAGGTTCAGTTTTGCAACCTCACCACTGGATGTCACCAAATCCTGCACACTGGAACTTTAAATCCAAGTTCTACTGAGTGACGTCAAATTTAGCAAAAGACCTCAGTTGCATTAGTCGTATAAAATAGTAGTAATATGAATAACTTTCGGCAGTCATTTTTATATGATATGAAATAAGTACAGTTGTAAAGAGGCCAATGGTGACATGTCCATGAGCTTCAACGTACTTATAGTGTCTGATTTGCTCACAGGTATGCACAATGATACTATAAACAAGATCATTTGTATCATCCAGGTACGAGGTTAAAGGCAGCAACGTGGGGTTAGCAACTTTGTGCTGTCGGGGCATGTGGATCAGTGTCGCCAAATAACGGCTCCTGACATCCACACTGAGTTTGTCTTGGTCTGGTATTCTCTAAGTTTGCTTTCGCATCTTCTGTCTGATGATTTAATGGGTTGGATAACATATTTGTTGTTTACTGTACCGCTTGCTGTAGATATACCTTCAAAGTGGCGCATCAGGGACATTACACACGATACACACACGTGGCTGACAAAGACCGATAGGGCCGAAGTACTTTCAGATTTTGTGGAGAGGGGCGTTGCACTCCTTTTCTTAGTCGAGGGGCCCTAATAATTTCCCTACAGTCCCTAAACGCTTGCACTGCAGACACCTACAGCACTTAGAAGAACATCAGCACTGAGAGAGAAATCCAGATTGTGTGTACTTTGCGGGTCTTTTGTCTTTGCAGTTCATTCTCTATGTTGAGAAAAAAAAATCTTGCAACACAAAGTGATAATGTAGCTACATTTTATGATGCATTATCACAAAAAAAATAAGGAGAAAAAAAGTAATGCTCACTGTGATCTCAATGCAGTGAGGCTCTTAACACTCACCATGTGTCTCAGAGAATTTAGATTCCCTGTCTTAACCAGAGGAGGGCAGTATTTGTAAATAGTTAACACTGCAGTGTATCTTCAATGCTCAACTCCGGGTTGTGTAGCACATGCTATCTGTTACACCATAGATTAAGAGTTTTTATGCTAAACTTTGAGTTGGCACCAAAGATATTTAAAAATATATATATATAATAAGAAAAAGGACCATTGTGCATTGCATTTGGGTGCCTCAGAATATATTGAGAATATTTAAAGATATTATCTATGCAGTTCTGTGCTTGATTTTGCTTTGCTTCATGAAGCACACTTCATTTTGGGAGCTCTGTAACTTCAGAATGAAGCACTATGCTTTTATCTAACAATTTATCATTTAAAATAAAAAAATAAATATGTGCAAACTGTTGTGTGTTTTCTGTCAGACATACATCATCATAAATCTTCATTGATTTACTAGAGGACATAAAGCAATTAACCACAGTGTCTTCCTTTATGTTTACAGGCTTTGATGATGTGGTAAATCACAAGATAAAGCTGTGTTTTTCACACTTTGACACACGCCATTGCTTTCTGTCAGACATAAACATCTGTGAGCATGCACAGACACAAGTTCAACAGTTCAGCATGTTTATTTCTCGTCATAACAATATGAATATACAGAGAAGAAATGTTTACAGCGCAGCATAATAAATACATTCAGAAATATACAACTGGGGTATATGCAGAGTTTTGGCTTTGAAATGAAAGGACAATATGAGAGTTGTTTTTCTTATAGCCTGTCAACAGAACCTTCAAAATCCCCCGTCATAATATGTAATAGCATAGTGCAAATTTACACATCGGTTTACATTGGAATAAGTCAGTATCCAGCTCCATGTCCTATGTAAGGTGCTGGTTTCTAACATTTTCTACAAGAACATTTTACATTGAATTTATTAGGTATTACAAAAATATCGTTGCGTTTGTGTTTGTATTTTTACAAGCTGCATAGAAAATATTTTAACAGTAGTAGAGTGCCATTTAATTACATTTAATTCTTGGTTCTTTGTTCGGTATGTTCTTGCTTGATAGCAATTCAGTCTTGTGTATCTTCATATGTGCAACAGTAACCTGTCTTTTCAATATCACTTTAATCACATGACCACGGTACGAGTCTGGGTCACCCCAAGCATTCATGAATCAGATTTTTCCGATTTGTAACCTGGCAGGTACAGTTACCAGTTTAACCACAGCAGTAATGGCTTACAGTGTCCACCATATTGGTCAGGTTACATGAGGAAAATACAGTGTAAGACAGACAGTGTATGTAGGGCCTTAAGGTGGCTTGTAGTGTTATGTTGTCTCAGTGCTTGTGTGTCTACGGCTTGGATATGGCAGTCTGAATGACCTGGATGACTTTGTTGCACGGCTGCAGGGGGTCATATTCTGCAAAGACGTGGCATACGTTCTCCATGCCGGCCTCCACACCCTTTGCCACGAAGCCAAACATCCTGTTGAGACGAAGAAATTTTACATTAGATTGATTTTTTTCATACAAAGTTGAAGTGTTTTTTATAGTTAAATACAAAACCCTTCTCTGATTTTGTAAGCAATTAAACTTCAAACTTACCTTGCACCAAAACTGGAACCTCTCACCCACCTGTAAGCGTAAAAAAAAAAAAATTAACAGATGTGGTCTACTTTGGTATTCTGTGTAAACGAAAGCACTTTTCCGCTAGTATTTGACGCATAGCAGGAAAGTCACACGTGTAAGTATTGACATCTTCAAAAAAAGGTTACACAATATTTTTTCCACAAGCGTATAGTATTCTCAAAATGAATCCTTTTGATTTCAGAGCTTGTTGCTGCACACTCACAGTCGATTGTCTGGATCTTCACCACCGTAGCTGAGCAGGTGAGCAGGATAATGGCGTCTGAAGAAGAGCCTGTGAAGAAATGATTACGGCTGTTAGAAATGATCAATCCTAACGAAATGCCACACACAAAACACACCATGATTTTGTGGTGTACTGTAAGTAAAAATCTCAGTGGCAGGATGCAGGAGGTGTCTCTTCTTACTTCCTGTTGATGTCTGTCAGCGTAACACCCTTCGAAGACACCTTCAGGTTGACTATGGCTGGTGCGAATGAACCCGAGGCCTTCTCAAATGTGGAGGACACCGCCTTCTGCACTGCACAGGGGCCCGTCAGCATCTCAGTGGGGACAGCGTTCAGATAGACAAAATTGGAAGCTATGGAGAAGGCAGATATTGTGATAGTTTGATTAGGAATAGAAGTTGAATGCACAGACACATGAAAATGAATGAAACTCCATCCTGGATTGTAAGTTACATCCCTGCTTTTCATTCTCATAGGAAAAATAGACATAAACAGATCATTTCAAATATGTTTTAGCAGCATCAATATTACACAAGTGTACCTTGAGGTGGTCACAATTAAACGTCACTCTAAAATGTGCGGTTTGATCACAACACAGGTTTTGAAAGGATGTACCATTGGCTGACTGCAGGAATGTCCACCAGAGTTGTTGCCTGTGAACTTAATGTTCATTTCACTACCATACGCTGCTTCTGAAGTACTTCACATGAAGTTGGCAGTACATCCAACCGGCCTTACAACCGCAGAACACATGTATCCACACCAGCCCAGGACTGCCACATCCAATGTCTTCACCCGCAAGATCGTCCGAGGCCAGCCACCCGAACAGCTTATGCAACAACTGGTTTGCACAACCGAAGAATTTCCGCACAAACCATCAGACACCGTCTCAGCGAAGCTCATCTGCTTGTTTGTCGTCCTCAACAGGGTCATGACCTGACAGCAGTTTGTCATCGTAACCGACTTGTGCAGTTCAGAGGCCGGTTGGATGTACTGCCAAGTTCACAGAAAAGACATTATAGATGGTGTATGGTGGTGAAATTAATGTTCAGTTCATGGGTAACAGCTTAGGTGGACGTTCCTGCAGCAAGCATGCCAAAGGCACGCTCCCTTAAAACTTAATAATTAATTGAGACCATCCCAAGGCACATCTGTCAGGTGGATGGATTGTCTTTGACATTAAGTGCTCACTAACATGGATTTGAACAAATTTTTGACCAAAATTTGAGAGAATATATATCTCTATTGAGTGCATGAAGAAAGTTGTAGATCTTTAACTTAAACCTGTAACAAACAGGAGCAAAAACAAAAGTTTTGCTCTTAAATTTCTGTTCAGTGTGTATTTATTTCTTACAGGAAACACAGTAAACCTTAACCAAAACTTTCTTTTCTCAGTGCATATTTTTTTTGTATTTTTATTATTTTATTATGGTATTATTACTATTACATTTTATATATCTTTTGTATTTTCTTAAAAAAATGTTAGATATAATTGAAAATATATAAAAATTAGATCAACACATTGAAGTACTTGGATAGCTGTTCAGTTGGCAGTGGTGGAAAGTAACTAAGTATTCAAGTACTGTTCTTAAATACAATTACGCAGTACTTGTACTATACTATATAAGTATTTCTAGTTTTGTATTTGTATTGTATTGTCTATTTTACTCCACAGTACTTCTACTACTCAATTACTAGTTACTTTGCAGGTGTTACATACAAAATACAGGCTACTTTCACATCAATAAATACTAAACAATTTATCAATTTTCAAAAATAAACTACTTAACTGCACGTAAAGTATTAGCCTCACCTCAACATAAAATACTACATGCAATGCTAATAATAAATAAAATACAGCAGACAGGTGACATTCTTTTGCTTAATGAGTACTTTAAGTACACATTGCTGATAATACTTATTTACCTCTACTTAACTGTAGGTCTTGCTGTGGTAGAGTATTTTTATACCTTAAATACTGAATACCTCTTTCACTTGATAAATTAACTACAATTACATCTAATTATCCATCTTCCTGGCCCTTTAGTTTAACGGTTAATTCTGACAAAGTAATTTGAAAATTAGTGAACTAGTTAAGTTAGTTGTCAGAGGAGGACGGCTTGAAGAGAAAACCCTGGATAAACCGCTGAGGACCTCTAACTACTGTAGGTGTGCTCATGTGACATCATGATGTCGCAATCCAGGTAGGCTGCTGTGCTGATCAAGCTCCTTAACATTACTCATCATAGCTCACACATGCCAACAACGTGACTGTGAGCAGACTCTTATTGCACAATACATGTAAACATACAGATTAATGTACATGGTATAAAGTAGCTGGCCTGCGGTAACATGTCCAGCCCAAGCCCTGTCGCGAGACTAGTTGTGCTGGCTGAGTCATGAAAATGATTAAATAAACAAGTCTAAACCTGTTGTCACTTATTATTGTTAACAAATTAATTACGCTAGAGTAACTTGTTTAAAGGTGTTGTCACACTGGAGGTCGTGCTGTCGTACTGAGTATCCTCAGCAGCACTGGACCTGCTGCCTACAACCAAATCACAGTTGTCCAGATATTCAATACAAAGCACTTCCTCTCACACTTGACATTATGTGGTTATGATTAACTTCTAAAACACAAAAATTAGTAGTAGAAGGAGGAAAATATATATTCACATTTAAGACTCCAATAGATCTTATTCACAAGTAAGATTGGGGAAGATGCCTCCCTTGAAAGAAGTCAATTTACTGTAAAATTAAAAATATATTTGGTTAGGATTTTAGCATGTGCAGTATGATGATGCATAAACCAGCACACTGTTGGGAGAAATAAATTGGTACAGTGGCCAATTTTGTTGTTACAGCACAAAAGTGGAAGTTTTGTAAAGGGTCAAGTTGCTCCACTATTGGGGCAAGATGCTCCCACGCTACAAAACAAGCAATATAATTCAATGAAACAAATGGATTGTCTGTCTAGAAGCCTTGTAGTCTTTCCTTCAGGTTAATTGTTTAAATCTCAGGATGTCTTCCTCCAGAAAGCTTGCTAAAATTATTGGCTAATTCTAGATAGATAGGCCTACTAATGATTACGATCTAGCTAATAATGCCAGCAAGCTCTTAAAACTACAATACCATACTACTACTAGGTATATGTAGATATGAACTAGATAAAGTCACTATAACTGTATGCTAGATAATCTAACTAAATAATGGGGAGGCATCTTGTCCCAAAGGATCTAACTTTACATTTACTTTAAATGAGAAAAATCTTTTTTTCTTTCAAAATAAATTGAATGACTTTCCCCACAAATCTGAAGAACGCAGCAATTCAGATGAAATGTCTCCAGTCATTACAGCACAGCCACTCAATATATGTGTTGAGAGTAGATTTAGTGCCATATATTGGTTGGGAGAGGAATTAAGGGGGTTGGGGCCCCATCTTACCCTACAGGTGTAATCAATACCACTAATCAGTCATTTCTCCATTCCATTCAAGAGTCTGCGTAAGCAACATATACCCCGCTCCTGACACTGCGAAATGGAAGGCAGCCTTCATTAATTAAGGTTATCAGTTACACCTGTGTGTGTGTGTGTGTGCTTTTCCTGCTATGATAAGTGAAAATGTGAAGTGATAAGGATTTACTCTTCTTTTAGTTTTGTGTCATATTGTTTGGGAAAGTGAAATGTGCATGTGGCATCTATTCCCGTCACTGATAAATTCAAAAAAACCCTGGACTTTAACGTTACTTGCTAATCAAGCATGTCAAGTTAAGTTTAATCAAGTTTATATTCTTTACTGTTGTTGTGTCCCACCTGTTTTGTTGTTGTCCTGTGATGCTGGTTTGTTATTAGCCCGCTCTTGTTCTGTTGCGCCCAAAACTGTGTAGGCAAATAAGAGATTAGGTTTTCATCTTATACCTTCTTACACACACACACGCACACACACACAATGTCCTGCAGTAGTGGCTTACCTTGGGATTGGAGCAGTAATTTGCAGGGTAACGCGTAAGCAGAGATAGTGTGCTGGTAGACCAGGGCAGATAGACTACCTGTAAAGATAACACAAAAAAAAAATCGATGGTGAAGTACAAGTACCGTCTTATTTTAAAAAGGTAATAAAAATGTAAATGTCTCACTGACATTATTTTGAAGTGTAAAAGGGGGGCGATTGTAGTGTTGTCTTCTTAAATTTAAATTTTGATATAAAGAGTGTAACTGAGAAACTGAAATGGGATTTCTTGTTTTTTCCCTCCTGTGGGGATTTTACAGAGATAGATTCATAAGATAGAATTCTATGTAAGCTGATAAGACAGAAAGAAAGAGCCCCAGAATAGACAGTAACAATGGGTATGTGGGCGTGAGAACACACCCTGTGAGTGTGAACTCATACCTTTGAAAAAAAGATTAAGATCCACCCACTGCTACCCACCCACATCTTAATAGGCCAGACATGGCTGAGTCAATTCTGGCGTGGCATCATGAGCCAGACCAGGATGTGCTCATACTGATAAGGCAATTTACATTTTGAGTGAGTTTTAAGGCAATTAATCACTTCTTGATCAGTAACTACGTATATCTGCTGGCTGTTAACTTACCAAAGTATGGTTCCTGAGAAGAGCCTTTGATGCGTACGCCCTTTGCTGATGATTCAATAAGGAAGTGTCTGACAAGATCTGCATTGCTGTCTCCTGTTTTGATGAAAGGACAGATGTCAGGGAGAAAATAAAGTTTAGGTGCAGTCAGTGATGTAAATGTACAATATATGATACTGATAAAAGTGATGGCACTGGCAGTTATTTATGTGCCGCATGACTGATCCTTTATTATCTTACTTATTTTTATTTATTTATCTTTAGCGTCCTGCTCCACACGATACCAAGCCCATATATAATCTTTCATTTGAATGTAATTTAAGCGGCAAACTTTGACTTATTTCAGATCTCCTTCTTTCAAGGTCCCTTATAAATCTTGTCTTATATAACCTTATAAAATAATTTTGTTTGACTATATTTGTGTAAGTTGTTTCTCAAAATAACATTGATGTCAGAAAGCAAAAATCTTGTAGTAACGTCCCAAAACCAAGGATGATTACAATCTCTAATTGATCGAGAGATAATTCAGCAGAGGAATATCGATGTGCTCTGAGTCTGCTCACTGAAATAGTCTCAGCGCCCGACACAGTGCTCACATGTTTTCATATCCTGCATTCCCAAAAACAAAAAGTAAAAAAATACAAATCTGCAAATGAAATAAGCCTCAAAATTGTTTCGTGAGTGAGGTCGGTTTTTTCCTCTCAGATTGCTTACACTGCCATAAACAGCTGGTTTTCTTTTGTGTTTATGCAGCGTATACTGTGGGTGGAAAAAATAACAGCACTGTCTCCTGCCTGGCCGCAAATAGAGCTGGATATCATCAGACATGCCCATTCACATCAGCGGAGTTGGGTAATTGACTCCGTGTGCCTTTCAGTTCTCTAGTTATAGACAAATGACGACAGCCGCCCCGTGCAAAACTGTGCTCACATTGTTTGTTTGTGATTGTGGCTGCTGTGGCATTCATGAGCTTCTCTTTTCTGCATCTGACCAAACACTGCTGTGACTTTTGTGACGGCACGTGACTAGTAAAAGTTTACCTGAGTAGGCGGTGGGCGTGAAGTTGGCGGCCGATTGGTCCACTTTCATAGCCAGACCAAAGCTGCCTCTGTAGGAGGTGCTGTCTCTCACCACAAATGTTCCTGCTTCTCTGTCCCTCACCAGGGCTTCAGCTAGAATGAATGAAACAGCAAATGCTCAGAGGAAGTTGCAAATGTGTTTGTATTTCTGTATCTGCACTGCAGCAGAGACCTACATCCTGGATGAAAAGAAAACACTAGATGGTGCAAGATTAAATAACTTGAGTGAAGTAGTTGTGTTTCATTGAGTGTGTTGTTTGAGATTCTCACCTTCTGCTCTGCTGATATGCGGACGGAACCAAAACTGTGAAGTGTCCATGACAAACTTCATCGAGGGCTGGCTGCCATTAAAACGGGCTTGGAAACCTGAACACCCATAAAAACACGATAGTGGGGTCAAATACTATTTGAAATATGGAAGCTGCCAGCAAAACAGCCTACTATGAGATGTGCCACTCACTGTGAGGAGACAATGGCTTTGAGTTGGGCGAAAGGAGGTTCTGCATCAGGTCAGTTTCTGATCCGGGAGCCTGGATGTACAGATCTGGCTGTGGTGCGCCATTGACAAGCAGTACAGGAATATCGCTCCAAGAACTAGAGAGTGAAGCCGGACTGCTCTGCGCTCCTTTGCTGTGAAGCTCCCGTCCTCGCCTTAACAGAGGGGGCTTGTCTGGACTGTGCCTGTTATCAACCGGCGCTGTTCTGGAGCCGTCAGTGAAGGAGATGGACGTGCCAGTTAGGATGGACTCTGGGGAGTCGGCGTCTTCACTGGCCAGGGACAAGTTGCTATACAGGGGGAGAGAGGATATATGCAAATGAACAGATCGATATGGTGTATCGTATAAATATGAACCTTAAAGAGGACCTGTTATGCTTAATTTCAGGTTCATACTTGTGTTTAAGGTTTATATTGGAAAATGTTTAAAGGCTTTAATGGTCAGAAAATAATTTATTTATTTATTACTGATATAAAACTTAACTAACTTAAACTGCACAAACACGAACAAGTACAAGTTCACAAGCACAGTTCAAATTTTACAGCATATTTAAAAGATGCATGTTCTAGACTTGTCTAGTTGCAGGCCTTGCTTTGATTGTGAGCTTTACCTGCCAAGGATGTAGCTTGTGTCTGAGCATGTTGATGTGGAGATAAGCGAGATAGCACTATTTCTGTTTGAGCGTGACAAGCGCGTGGGTCCTTGGGGAAAGGTGGCGTCGGGCTTCGGTGACGCATGTCGTCGGGGTGCACTGCCAAATGGCAGCGGAGGCAGGGAAGATGTAGGGGAGCTGGAGAACACCAGTGTGCCGTGGGGACTGCAGCTGCTATATGTAGGGATGGGTATACTGGGTGACACAGCTGGGACCACGGTGGGCAGGGAGTGGGGAGAACATCCTCTGGGGACTAATTCGCACTGGGAGACATCTTCATCTGAGTCGTCTGAGAATGGAGAGGAAAGTGTGAGCAAAGGCACCGAAAAACAGTCGATAAAATGTCATGAAACCGTCAGTGGAAAAACCCTCTGTGCTCCATGATTTCTCCGACCTCAGGCTGTGGTTTTCTGTTGGTTAAAAGGGCTTGGCCTGCGTATGTAAACACAATTTCTAAAGCTCACCTGATAGACATTGATATTTCTCATGCAGGTACTTGCTTGCACAGCTCAGGTCATTCCTTCCAAACTAGATGCTTTGAATTGTGCATTTCTGCTGTTGCGATGATACCAAATCAGCGAGCGGAGTCCCGACTTGTTCTTTGTGTGCTTAAGAATCTGTCTGCCTCACTGTGTTGACGGTAACTGAGTGAATTCATTTCCCCAGGGTACTGTTGTAGCCTGTGGTCAACGTGTGCCAGGTGCCGTCTGCAACCGAAGTTACATAATAATGACTAATGTTGAAACAGAAATAGCAAAATGTGTCTGTGACTGTAGACAGGTGCTGTGGTGAGTGTTGTTTCAAGGGGAAATACTGCGTTTTGTAACAATAGGTGAGGAGTCATCAAGAGAGCGCATGAATTTTACCATTTGCTGCACACAGCTCTCTGTTTCGTATATATACCACTAAACATCTCTCAAGTAAAGATGAGCAACAGGAAATCCATTTATATGCTTTGCTGACTCTTGTGCACACATTCTGATCAGAGCGATGTGAGTGAAGACACCTATGTACCACCCTCATGTGTGTCTACTTCAGTGAGCTTCTCTGCGTCTGTAGCCTTGTGCAGGGTGTGGTACTGGTGTTGGCAGTCATCCCAGAAAAGCTGAAATGGTGCAATTACCCCATGATAAAAAAAAGATTTAACTATCTCAAAAAGGGCGGGTAAATTTCCAAAGTCCCAGGCTGTGTGTACTATTTGTTTTATGGGGTGACTAGTTTTACTGTGTTCTGTGTCACACCCCTGCAATGTGTTGCACTGCAGCCCAGTCGGCAGAACAAAATGTGGGCATGGTACGATTCTGCAATAACAAATATTACATTTGCACGTTTCATATGTATAATCAGTATTTCTAACTCTCATGGTATGTGAGTGGAGGTGATGGCGAATGGCGTAACACCTAGGTGAGATGCCTGCCAATCTGCAGACCACTACAGACCACTGTTCAGGACAAATTTTTACCACGACATTGCTGTGTTTTTTGTATTTGCAGTTTTAATGTATCCGCTGCATAATGATGTACAAATAAGAAGTAAGAAAGAGAAAGAGTTCTAATAATGTAGAAAAGAAAGTGGCTTTACGGTCTTACCTGTCGGAGGGCTGATGCACATGGGACTTTTGTTGACCTCAATGGGTGTGAATGTCGGATCCATTTCCAGGATGAGCTGGTTGAGACTATCCAGGGAAATATCAAGCTCAGGGTCGCCATGGTTGCTGCTGGGCTTCATGACAGTGGGATGTTGTTTGACTGTCTGCGGCGCCGAGTCCAGTCGGATAGTCTGACCCACTCTCAGGACGTGTTTGGGTATTATTTGGGACATGCCTTTAGCTGCAGGCATCATGTTAGGAGAGCTCGCAGTCTTCTGGGATTACTGCCGACAGAGATACAATGGAGAGAGATCGGTTACACTGTCTTTACTGTAATTATAGCCTTGCTTTTGTCCTTTCTTTGCAAAACATCATAAGTTTTTCCCAGATACTTATATTCACAGGAAATGAAGTGCATTTTGAACATGGTTATGCACCATACATAAACGTATATCTCACGTTTTTTATTGGTACCTTTGGTGATTCAGTGGTCGAATATAACTAAGTACATTTGCTCAAGTGTTGTACTTGTGCTCTACATAAGTACTTTTTATGCTACTTTATACATCTACTCTGCTTCATCTCAGAGGGAAATATTGTACTTTTTACTGCACTACATTTCTGTGGCCTGACAGCTTTAGTTACTTTCAGTTTACGGTTTTTTTTTTATCCCCTTCCTGTCCAGTGAGAACCATGTTTGTCCAGATGTGTTGATGGTAAATGTTTGAGATAAACTGATCCTTTGTGTGTTGAAAGAATCTCCTACTTCTTAAGAGAAATTAACTCTTAAGAAACCCTCTTGGATCAGCTGGAAAATGCATCATCACAAAGCTTCTCACATCATAAAAAGTTGACTTTTTTTTGGAGATGAATGGTTCTCACAGGACAGCAACGCTACAAGCATATGATCTTATAGAATATAATGCATTGCTGTGGATTAAACTACTCAATAGTATTTAAAGGGGGTTAAAAGTATCACAACCTTGAACATCAACAGCAGTAAAATGCAACATACACATTACGGAGCAGTAATAGAGGGAGCGTTTTACTGTACATCCAGTACTTTAATTTAACAATTTGAAGTGCATTTTGTTGGTAATACTTACTTCTATTTAAGTAAGGTTTTGAATGCAGGACTTTTACTTCAGTATATTTTAATGGTAAAGGTTTGGTTAGTTAATTCAGGTGACTTAAGCAATATAACACTTGAAAGTTGGTAATCAGTACGTGTCCGATAGTGCATAAGTCAGTACATTAAGGCTTCCCCCATGTTCCTGATGAATAATGACACAGGCTGAGTAAATGGCTTACTCCAGTGCTGATATCAGCATGAATAGCTGCTCAGGAAGGGTGTGTCATTTGGGGGGTGCTCACACTGTGTCTCCTTGTCCTTGTTTCAGACGAGGAGTGGTGCCCAGTGAGTCACCTGGTGGACTGGTGGTTACCATGACCACACCAGTGTTTTTCTACAACAGCCAAAACATTTTCTAAAGTAGCCTACACACAAAATCTGCTCTTTCTGTTTGGAAGAATTTAGATAATTAAGAATGTTTTTTGCTTTTGAGAAGCACCTGCTCAGGTTCACAAAACTGAAAATAATGTGCCATGAAGTAACACTGGCGTATGAGGTGCCATGCATTTTCTGACTATTCAGCATTTGTTGATTTAGTAAATGCAAGCATACATATGGACATCATAATCTACTTTGAAGTAGCTTTTTATGTCCCTGCTAAGACCTGCTGCAGCACTACTAATAATAATAATCATAATAATAACACTACATAAATCATGAACAGGGAGCAATCCAATAAAAATGAAATAATGCAGATATATGTATTCAAAGCTGCTGATACACTGACTGACCATACATATTTTTACTGCGACTGATTATATATCTTAAGGTAAAGAGAGGTCACCTTACCTTATTTTCCTCTGGTCAATATTTGGTGGCTGTAACGTTGTTTAACTCTCAGCCTCTTCACTCTTTTACTGTGACATTACTCATGCTGCCTGCTTTTATTAATGAAATCCCTGCCCATTTCCTGTCAGCCTATCAGCAGTGAGGATCACTTTTCCCTGCAGGTCCCACTGATGACATCATCTCAGCAGTGTAAGGTTTATAGCCTGAGGGCTGTACTCTTCCAAACAAAATGCATCGGAAGTCAGGTTTGTTTCAGTTCAAACATTTTCCTAATGATGTCACTCACTGTTTTTACAATAAACACCCCCGTCATTTTCCCACTCTTTTATAAATAATCTTCCTTAGAAGAATATCAACACAGTCAGGACTTCCGTCGCACCATTTTAGTTTCATTAACTTGACAGATGAATGCCCATTTGTCTGTAACTGACCAAACTGACACGTTGATCCGAGAGTCCACTTGACATATTACACTTCTGATTCTGTGAAGGAAACCATTAACATCTCTGGCCCAGCTTTACAAATTGCCATTTTTATTACTACTGACTAGTATAACTGTGCACTGCAGTTCTGTGTGCGGTTTGTTCAAGTGCTTAAGTTGATGCACAGCTGCTGTGGGTAGGAACAATCAATGTCAAACGGTGTACCATCTCTATGTAATTATATTATTACATTATTACATTACATTATATTAAAATGTGGAAAACTAGAATGTAATGTGAGTTATGTGGGCCGTATCACTGTCAATTGTTTTAGTATATTAGTATTTGTATATTAGAGAAAAAAAAAAGACATAGTGTGATATTTCATTTTAAGAATAGAAAAAAATCACAGTGGCTTGCTCCCTAAAATGGCTCTCAGCCATCAGAACGCCTGATCTAAGATATCTGTGTCAAAATGCTCTAAAATAGTCAGTTTAGCTGTTAAGTTTGTAAAAGTTTCTCCAGGGGAGATCCCACCCAGACCCCACTGGAGGGCTGGATCGCAGGAAGTGTCGATTGAAAATGGTCTCTGCCAGACCTAATAGGTATTTACAACCCTGATCTGTAACTTCTGCTGAAAAGGTGTGTCACTCTGCTTCCTCCAGAATCAATTCATGTACCATCATGATTTTCCCTATAAATAATTTCTTTTGGGAACACCATCTGTGGCTGTGTCATTCTAATAATGCTCAACTATAAATGTTTACATTAGTATATAGGAGCTTTCTTCAATTAAATCTCAACAAAACTGAAATTATTTGCCACCACTCTGGTTTCTTGTCTATTAAGCCTCTACAAACCAAGGTTATTGTCCTTGATTATAATGCCCAGCTAAACAAACAAGCTAAACAAACATATTTAGTCAGTAATTATTACTTTATGTAAAGCATATCCTTCCCACTCAAAATCAACTCCCACTCAAAAAGAATTTTGTCTCCTCTTGTCTTTAATATGTAATGAAATGTAATCTAGCATCTTGCTAGTACCTGTATTTTAATCCAGTTATTTTTTAATTACAGTAATTAATCATAGTCATAGCAGCCGTTAACATAACTTACCATGACTCTGTTAGCATGTCGCCTCACTGCTGTAGAGGTAATGTACTGTCTAAAGTTAAAGACTTTCAAATCAAGAATTTAACTCAAATAGAATTTCTGCAAAATTCTGTGGCTAGATTACTGACTAAAACTCAACTCAACAATTCACAATCCACACTATATGTATATATAGTGTATGGCTGGTAGCACTTCTTCATGTCCCACTTCGGAAAGTAGGTTTTTAATTCACATTAATTCTATTAATGCAGCCTTTTAATGTTGTTGTACATCTGAAGTCATGTTCGGTCAATTTAACATTCTTTAATATTGTAAATAGCTTAAAATATAAATAAGAGACTGGGTTTGTTTAGTTAGTCTAATGTATGTGATTTAATGCTCTTCAAATGGTTGAGTAAAAGACCTGTAGTTTTGTTTTTTATTACACTGTAGCAAAAACAAAAAAGACCTGTTTGGCCTTGTCTTTTTTCTTTTCTTTTCTTTTTATTTATAAAATATTTATTAGTTTTTAAACTTTTACAGCAAGTACAGAAGATGGATACATCTGAAGTCCACAGAGAGAAAAAAGGTACAAAAGACTTAATAGAAACAAACCAAAAACACCAGCTCAGATTCAAACACGCAGCAGCAGATTACAATGATAATGGTGCAACAAGTACAATCAAGAAAATCCCTGCAGCATGATGGCAGAGACCCCAGGCTCTGCTTGGTTCAGGTAGGGTTCCCAAATCATATATAATTGGTCTGTTTTTGAATGTAATATTCATTTCATGTATTTTCATGGCACAAAATCGAACGGCACTCTCTTTAACAGCTATTACTTTCTCATTAATCCACCATTCTTCATCACAGTCTGAGTAAGAAAACAGACCAGTCTTGTTTTTTGTCGTTCTATGTCTGCCTGGGAGACCCAGGATGAAGGACAATGGGTCCATTTCCAATTCCAAACCTTATAGTTTTTGTATTGTAGACAGCATATTAGACCACCAGTACCTTTGCAGCTTACAGCACAACCAGAGACAATGAGTGGAAGTACCAGTTTCTGTCTTGCGTTTAAGCCACCGGGGTGAAAGAGAAGGGCTGAAATGATGGTTGTGGTTGAGGGATATATGCATTCAATCAAGGGCGTAGGTTTTGTTTCAACATTAGGGAGGGGCACATGTGAAATGGATTTTGAGCATCAAACATGTGGTTTCCTGCACTCCGGTGACTTTTATGCACCAATTTGTGCCCTTTCTGTGTCAATTTGTGATGTAAAAGTCCTTTGCTACCTTCATGTTTTATTGGGGGGATTCAACTGTAGATCCCCCAACCGTAGACTTTTTTTTTCTTTTAGGATGCCCCAGCAGCTCACCTGGTAGAGCGTGCACCCCATGTATGCTGAGTCCTACATGGGTCCTGAAGTTTAAGTCTGCAGCCCTTTGCTGCATCTTGTTCCGTCGCTCTCCTCACTTTCAATCCAATCCAATAAAGGCAAAAAAGATGAAAAAAAAAATCATCTTTAAACAAAAGAGAGACCAAAAAAAACAGCAAAAAAGGATAACCTCTGCTATGCACATGTACATGTTTTTTTTTTTAAAAAAAAGACTTTTGTCGTAATGGTCAACAGTCCACTGTGTGGCCTGCTGGCGTGAATAGCCGATTGTCCACTCTGAAACAACTTTAAGGAGAGAATGTGGTGGTGGTCTCTGTGTCGGTGGCGCCTGAGCTCCTCCTCCTGCCACAGGTATACTTGAAGAACCTCTCCTGGCTCATGCAACCCAAGTCCTTCAGTAGCTTCAGGAGGTCATGACGAAACTTCACACCGATGAAGGCATAGACGAAGGGGTTCAGGCAGCACCTCAGGAAGGCCACGCACTGGGTGACATCGTTGGCATAGAGGAGTCTGTTCTCGAAGTTGCAGTCTGGAGTTCCTCCTTGCGCTGTGACAACTGTGCTCACAAATAAGACCAGGTTATAAGGCACTTGGCACACCAGGAAGACAGCTACCACAGCGAGAATCACCTTGATGGCCTTATTTCGTTCAAAGCCACGAGCCTGGCAGAGGGTCTGGACAATGCTGCTGTAGCAGATGCTCATGACCAAGAGCGGGAGGGCAAAAGCCAAAACAATCTGGCTCGCCTGCATGCTGACACGGAGCTTGTCAGCATTGCTGGAGAACGGGGTGCAGGTGTGGTTATTGATTGTGGTGTACTTCATTTCTGGTATGGAGAAGATCAGTGCCATAACCCAGATGGCAGCTGATGACACCTTGCCCAGAAACACTGCTTGGGAGCGGTAGCGGTGAGCGGAGACAGCCTTGGCGATGACGAAGTAACGTTCCACGCTGATGAAGGAGAGAATAAACATGCTGCTGTAGAAGCTGACCTTGTAAATGGTGTGCATGGCTTTGCACACCAGCAGGCCCAGTACCCATTCTGTCATGGAGTTGGCTGCCCAAAAGGGAAGCGACAGAGCAAAGAGCAGGTCTGCAAAGGACAGGTTGAGCAGGTACACGTCCGTCATGGTCTTAAGACGCTTGAAGTAGAAGAAGGTGAGGATGACCAGGAGGTTCCCTGTCAGCCCCAGGAAGCAGATGACGGAGTAGAAGGTAGGCATGAACCAGCGGCGGAACTGGCGGTTGGATTCTTTCACACAGAGCTCAGGAAAGTCATCATAATTCCAATCGGAAATGTTACCCTCATAAGGGTAGTTCATGTAGGACAGGTTATAATCCGGGTGAAGGTTGATGGTTGTATTGTTGTCATTTTGAGTCAAGCAAGACTGTAATCAAAGATAAAATTAAATGATCAAATACAGGCAAGTAAAGCAACTTTTGCATAGGTAAATCAGAGAAAAAACAAGCTACCTGCTTTAGACCTTTAGCAACCACTTCCTTAGAGGAAACGGTGCTTGTGAGTGGAGGGTTGTGGTTAGTTACCTGCTGCTTTAACCTATAAGTGGGTACGTATTGCTACAAACATCCTATCCTTCATGTTTTCGACTTTAATAAGAAATGCTGCAGTTGTGTTTCATTCTTACCTTAAAATTCATCACCCATATCAGCAGTATGGCTGGCAGAAGGTTTTGAAGATCTGAAAAACAAATGGAGTACGTTTCTATCAGATCAAGCACTGTAATAGTATGATTGACTCTGTTCTTAATAAGCATAGCGTTGTGTGGACGATCGTTATGTGCAATGTTAGAGAGTAGTTGAATGAGCAGTTAAAGGTGTACCGCAATCCCGTCGGTTGAGGGACACATGAGGGAAAGATTTACAGAAAAAGGGGTCAAACTGAAGAAGCAAAAGGTCAAAATATCCTGAATTTTACTCATTAGTATGGGTTAAACTTAACAATGCAATAAGTCTTTCATTAGCTGCTATCTGCCTGGTGCATGCCTGTATCCACTTTACGTGTGGAACCTCCCGTCTACAATTGGCTTGAGACGCACCCTTGTTGAGGACTTGGCTCAGACTCCGGAGTTACTCTCTTATCCTAAAGCCTGTTAAGTAATCTGATCCTGATTCGGTGGGGGGGACCTCTTCAATTGCATTCCTTTGCTGACATCGACCCCAGCAGGATTCGAACCCTGGACCTTGTAAGGTTTTCCGCATGGAAGACGAGTGCTCTAACCACTGCATCTGCCTGGTGCATGCCTACATCTTTTAAACTTCATAACCCCCAGTTAAAGTTGGTAACTTTTATTAAAAAGAATGTTTGTTTAGGGTCATATTTGCAGATATTGTCTCTACATCCAAATGAAAATGATATTTTTTCACAGATTATCTGTCCCATGTGCAGAATATATGTGAATATAGTGACAGTTATTTTTATAAAAAAAAATTACCAACCACAGCTTTACTAACCCAGACTTTCTCTTACACATGTACAGAGATGATCTATTGATGTTGTTTTCGTAGACCTCACAAAGCCCCTCCAAAACCACAAAAAACTACTGTTATCAATGGTGGAGTTCCCCTTTAAATGCTATCTTGTGCTCGTTTTGATTGTGTTTAGAAATTACTGGCGGCAATAACATGCTTATTGTTGGAAGTAAGAGGCTTCCTGTGCAACAAGTGGTGATGTGGTTTTAAACTAGCTCATTGGAAAAAAAAAAAGACTTAGTTCCGTATTTTTATAAAGACTGTTAGTACAAATCATTATTCATAAAGTGTGCAGTTACTGTTACATAATGTGATTTACCACGACAATACAGACTACTGCATAAGTCTGATAACCTAATATTGGTAAAACTCCTAATTACGTGTTCTGACATGAGAGATGTCAGTCATTGCTGCTATCAAAGAGGATAAAACATATACAGCACTGACACGGCTTTAAATCATTTTCACAAGTTGCCATGTTGAATGTAGTTGTTAACACAGGTCAGAATCAGTTTGACTGTACTTCATTCACACTCATTTTTTTCTCATTGCTCTGAATGAACTTACGCTCAAATTGACTTAACAGCTGAGAACAAGGAAATTAACTGGACCAAAAAAGGTAAAGAATAGAAGATTATGACAGTATATACTCAAGTATTTAATAAAAAAAATAGATGTATATATAATTAGATTTAAAAAACACTAATAACCAACAACAGGAATAAAATAAAAACTCTTTAATGCATGCATAAATATACATATGCGCCTTGGTAGACACAATAACTGATTAATTTGATACCAGAAATGTTCATACAGCCAAGAATTTAGGTTACCTCTTTCAGCTTCAGTTTCAACATCACTATGATAAACTCTGAATCGCTACCTGAGCTTAACTTTGTAATCAAAATTAATTTTTCAACATGCATTCATTCACCACAGCATACACAAAAACCTTTTAAGTATCTCAGTTAAACACTGATAGGTACTCACCGCTGACACAAGTCATGTTGACTGAGAGTAGTACGCTGTAGGTAAAGACACAGATGAGTGAGTGTGTTTGATGGTGGTTTCCCTTTGTTGAAATGAAAAAAAAGACTGCCGCACTGAAACTTTTTTCCTCGGCCCTGAGGAATCATGTGAGAGAGCTGTGAAAACCACAGTCTTATCATGTGAAGCAAAAAATGGTTATTTTTCAACAATTGGTGCTACACTGTGCTTGTCATTTTTTTCAAACTGCTATTGTAGTAATATGGTGACTGACCACCGTGTCAGATAATGATAAAATTATTACCACTTCCTGGACCTCATAGCTTCAAGTGTGTGTTTTGAGCATATCGTAATCGTGTACCACAAGAAAAACGTGCACAAATCATGTGTCAACTTATACAGAGCGTTTCTAATCAAACCAACCACATTTGGTGGGTTTGATCTGTTTCAGTTAGACAGACAACAACTCGTGTTCCCATGAAATGAACTACCTCAGAAGGAGCGAGGGCTGAGATGTAAAGCTTTAACTGAATCTTATGGAAATCAGTTAATACATGGAAAACCTGTGGCATTGTGTCAGATAGTGACAATATGCTAGCTCAAACCCACACACTGCAGTACTTATCTGACAACGCTCAGCAACTATTTTCCATCAGGTTATTATTGCTCTTATTATTAGCATATTATATTCATATTTATACTCGCCATTTGCCGTACTTATTGCCGGACCTTTCTTACTTATTACACTATTTTAAAATAAGCATAGCTATGCACAGACATTATTAATACACTCACACACACAAGCGTAACTCTGCATAACTTTCATTTTTGTCTTTCACACTCTTGTACCCACACCCTTGCTCTTGATATATTTATTCATTTCATCTTTTTTTAATTATAACATTTTTTTCCTTGCTCTTATTATTTATTTATTTTTAATTTTAATTTATTATTATTATTATTTATTTTTAATTTTTTCCCTCATTTATTCTTCCTCCCTTACACTACACCTATGGATGGACACTTCTGCCATAGGTGCTGGCACCTGCAGGTGGCAGGGGCAGTGTGGACAGGATGATAGAGGACTGGATCACTCTTATTTAAACCATGTTTGAATTTGCAGTACTTACCAATTCTCACAAAGCAGGCCCCCTCCTGAGGGCCTGGGGGCTGCTCCAGAGGGATCCAGTCCAACAACGGGCTGGCCAACTCCTCAGGACTTGGTATGCGCCCAATATCAGTTAAAATATTCCGAATGTAACATTTGAAAAAGCAAGAGAAACCATCTATTATGTCATGGAGCTCAGACTTAGATGGCCCACTGAGGGTGCTATGTTCTGTCCAGACATGCCACTGTCAGTGTTGCTTTCAAGGACCCCCATCCTCCCCAGACATGTTTATTATGCCTCTGTGATAGCCATAGATGGTTATGTTTTAGGGTTGTCTATCCATAGTCCCACGCGTTATGTTTGTTTCATTCTTGTGAACGGGATATTTCTTCAAATTTGGCATAAACACCCACTTGGACTTAACGATGAACTAATTACAATTCGGTGGTTGAAGGTCAAAGGTCAAGGTCACTGTGACCTCACAAAGTGTTTTTGGCCATAACGTAAGAATTTATATGTTAATTATGACAAAAGTTCCATCAAATTTCTAATAGGTTAACATGATGAAGTGACATTTTGGGCCCTATTTAGATGGTCTAAAGCGGACGGCAGAAGGCGCATAATCCATGTCGCAAGTGTCATTGCTATTTAGATGCAGGCACAGTTGTCATTTTCACGCCCTGCGCCCTCTTCGTCTAACTAGCAAATGAACTTGCGCTTCTCTGGGTGTGTTGGTCTAAAAATGAGGAGTGGTCTGGCGCAGTCATGGCACGTTGCTAGTTAGATGACATAAAAAGCAAATGCGCCCGTGACCAACAAAAACCTGGTCTAAAGTCAACGGCGCAGTATTTCGCTGTTAAACAAGTTAGTAATATGAGTCTCTAGGCGTGTGCACAACGCGCATGCACTCTGCTCAGACAAACATGGAGCAGCCACACATACAGTATGCAAAAGATAACAAATAAAAATATGATTACAATGTGAAAGGTTATTATTATGCACATTAAAATATTTATCAGAAACACGTCTTAATGGTCAGTCATTGATCAGATGATCCGTCTCCTCAGCTGTAAAACACTCACTCTTTCCAGTTGGTAGGTCCGCCATCTAACTAGCTCTCCGCCATGTGCTCCAATGGCGCCTCTTTTAAAGGGAATGAGAGGTGACACTCTGATTGGCTTATTGAATGATACGCCCAAAACACACCCATGACTAATTCACAGAGTAAGTCCAACCCTTTTAGACTCTCCATGACTGGGACACACCCATGTGCCACACACCTGGCACGTTGCGGTTTTAGACACTTTTCTGGCCATTATGCAACATCATAACTAGGAACAGAAGAGACGTTTGTTCAGATACCACTAATCTTGGGTGTCCACCTTGAAGCTGTGCTGATTGTACAGAGCTCCTATGCTGCTGGGTACAGCGTGACTGGTTTGCGGAGGCATACTACCGCAAAGTGGTGATTCTAGTTAATTCTACTTATTTATTTTTCTCTCATACATTGTCAACTGTTTTGCGTGCTGCTACTACTAATTATTATGATCAGCACTACCGCTATACGTTCATTCTTGTTTGTGTGGCTTTGTTTTTTGCATTGTTAAATGTTGTACATCCACCTTTTCACAAGAGGAAATGCCCAGTCACTTAATAGTTTTATGCAGTATTAGTATATGAGCGCTTGGTTAGGGTTGTGTTTTTTTTTAACCATTGTACTGTACATACAGTGTGCAGTGTTATGGCAACAGTGCCTTGTTGTGCTGGACGGCAGATAAGGCCTTGCAACACTACCCTTTAACCTGCTAAGTCAAAAGATGTGCACAGGCTTCTGCACACCTGTATCTCTGCGGTTGTGGTTTCTAGCTTTCACTCGAGCCAGAGCTAACCACACGGTACAAACGTGGCAAGCTGCAATGCAGGGGAACGTGTTTCACCTTTAAAACAGTGGTACTATGAATTTTAATCAGTACAACATCTTGTGAGAGGCTCAAATCACTGGCATCAGCACACATAAAGCTTAAATCTCTTGGCGGGGCAGTGTTTTAGGCAGAAACGCTGAACTGTGTTAAAAACAAAACGGGTCTCTCAGGAGGATTGCTAGTTCTGCACTGAAAACAGGAAATCAGAATAATTCCCTCTCATCTTACCCACTTCCCTTACCTATACGGTGCAAAGGACAAGTAGCTATGCAAGCACACTGTATGCAACTATGAATGTTTGATTGAAGCTTCTGCATACCTGTCTGTAGCATGCTTGTTCCTGATCTTTTATGCACCACAACTGCTCACAGTAATGTTATGTTTAAAGCACTGTTTTACATTTTAAAGGTTCTACTATATATGAGGTTCTAAATAGTAACACAGCAGCAAACTATTGCTAGTAAAGATACAGTGGAGTAATGGCATCCTGAGTAGAGAATGAGGTCACATCATCTCTGCGTATTGTAATACGAGCTCCTCTGTTCTTTGTTTTGTAGCTAAGCTGGCTGTGCCAAGCCCCCAAGAACACCGCTGGGCTTCGAAGCCAATTTGACATAGTTGTAAGACTGTTTAATTACAACTGCAGGTTTCGTCACATGATGCCACTGGGCCAAGACCTTTCCCCCATTGACTTACATCATGAAAGATACATTTGTAAATTGGTGGATACATTTTATTGAGCGCCACAACCCCTGCAAAATGACTCGTTTCACTATTGGGGCTTGATGCATTGAGTCAGATAACATTTTGAAAGTCTAGAAGAGACACGATTCAATTTTTTTTATCACCATTTAAGTTAGTTGAGGGCTAAATTATAAGTTAGCCGCTCTACTGGTGAAAGTGTCCACACAGTGCAAAAGCAGAGTGGAAGATCAAGGTAAGTTTACTTAAGAACTTTTTTGGCTTCATGCGCCACTTCGAGAGAACAACTGAAGCAAGAACTTGTTCAGGGTAGAAAAGTTTATTGGTATAAATATGAAAAAGGAAATTCATTTTAAGACTGCATGTTTATGTATGTTCTTCAAGCTGTTTCACGACATGAAAATCCATGTTTAAGCAAACCTCGTTACACTGTGTACACAATTACGGTACATTTAAAAGTTTTTAGGCAGAAAATTGCAATATTGAGCATAACACAGAAATGTTCTAAGCGTACTGCTTTTGATTTGATTGACAGCTAGCAAACTTGAGAACACTGGTAGTTGAGCATTGTACAGCATTGATGATCATGTGATATACTTATGGATGGGCTGGGACAACCAATACACAAGTATAATAAAAAATGCTGATAATAAATAACAAAGAACTACTACTAATGACTACAAACTCCTGAGACAATACTGTCACTGTAATACTGATACAGAGAGTAAACAAATGTTCTCCCGCCAAGGAGATGGTCACCCAGCTCTTCACAAGCAGGCCAACTTATTCTTAAAAAAATTGCAACATGCAAACATAATAAAAGCAACAGGGACACTACAATACAAAGGACAAAGTTAAATATAACACTGAGCAATGTTTGATTCATGTGACAGCTTTTTTCATATAGCCAGTCTTAATCTGCGACAATCTGGGATCTGCCAGACATAGTGCTAGAGATATGTATCAGTATGTGCTGAAGAGGGCTTGTATGGGTTCTTCCAAATGGCAATGAGGCCTATGGAGGAAATATAGTGCTTTCAAGCAGGCTTTTGTGGCGCACTTAGCAGCCATTAATTTCAAAAAGGACCATTGCTTCGTCGGCTTCAAGTGCTTTTTTCATTTATTTGTATTCAGCGCATGTCTGTGAGGCTTGGTGTTTTTAAACTCAACTAAAACATCATCTCTGCCTCAGGGTTGTTAAACACTGAGCCCGTCTAGACGTTCTTCATATGCTTTGACAAACTGAGATGATACTGTGCAATATATGTTACTGAAGGGTGATGTCAGAGGCCAACAAACGCCTTACAGTTCACAGACAGTCAGGTGTTGGACTCAGTGGGCTGCTCTCGCCCGGCTGGGCCCCTCTGGCAGCTCACTAGTCGGGGCATCTTCTGTCTGAGCAGAAGTGGTCTCTGAGCCTGTGTTACTGTCGCTGGTTCCCTCCTCCATGGCTCCCTCTGGAACGCTCTCTTTGTCCTCTGTCCCCTCCTCACTGCCCGGAGGAGCCTCAAGCTCCTCGGAGGCTTTCGGCTTCCCTGAGTCAGAAAAAAGGAATATTTTGCACATCTATTTTAAAACAGGTGCGTAGGAGAGGGACGCAACTTGTAGAAAAAACTCCTGCACACTGTCTAACTTGCAAAAATTGTGATTCTGATGTTGCAGCTTTTTGGTGACAAGACCTTCATCGGACAAACAGTTTTGTAACAAAGGTAAGTTATCTTAAGTAGGAGTAGCTCTGAGTTTGCAATCAGTCACATTACCCACGTGCAGTGGAGAGACGTATATATCAAAAACCAATTTTTTGTAACAGTCAATAATATTATACACAGAGATGAAGGAATATAGAAGTTATGATTAAAAACTGCCTAGTGACAATAATAAACATACCCCAAAAAGTTTACATTAGATAAGTACATTCTTAAGAATAAATGTTTAATGCTTAAGAACTTTTGGGAATTTTTTTATGTTACAAAACTTTGCCTGATGAAGGTCTAATCACTGAAATGTTGCGGCATTTAAATCATTATTTTTGCACGTTATACAGTGTCTGGAAGTTTTTTCTACAAGTTGGCTTCCCTGAGTCAAAAGAGTAAGAAAATTACATGATGCTAAAGAAATATTCACTGCTGGAAAGATGGTCTTATCACAAGACTATCTATGCAGTAGAAATATGCAAATTGTTTTGCAATGTGTGCTATATGACCAGAGAAAACAGAGAAAAAGGGGCTGTGGCATTTGCTTTTGCTCAAGAGGTAGAAAACCTACAACTACCAGGATGCACTGCACCACACTGGACTGATAAACACTCCTGCTGGTGGGTGACGTAATGCGAGTTACCACACTAGAAAACAATATGCCAGCTAGTAACAGACAATTTTGAATTTGGTGCTGGTAAGATGGCTGGAAAGTTTAACATTGCTCATTTACACATGCTACCCATGCTGCTATGATACAAAGCTGGTTCAAAGTCAGCAAAGTATCCCTTTAAATGTTTAAAAAACATGACGCCCTACAACTGACTCAGATAGCACCACAGCCACAACTTAAGACCAGTGTGGCTCACCTGGTGTATCTGTGGTGTTAGATTCTGCCTCCTCGCCCTCCTTGTTGCTGCTTTCACTGAGAGAATTTTGCTGGGACTTGTTGCCATGTGTTGCACAAATGTGTTTTTCTTCCTCTGCTAAGACACAGGTGGGGGCCTCTCTTGCACCTCGGTCTCCTGCATCCTTCTCACGTTCTGCCATGCGTTTGCGGGCTGCCTCTTCCGCTGCAGCAATCTCTGCAGAAATCTTCTCCATGTCCACTTCCACTTTCATACAGCAAAGCTTAAAAGAACAGTAATGATGGAATTCATGTCAAAATGAGAAAGCAGTGGCTGCACATTTGAGTAAGCTGTGCGTGCTCATTAAAATTATGTGCCTTTCAATTTACAAAGGTCAGTGTTGGCTGAACATGCACGTGCAGGTTGGACACAAAGCAACAATTTACTTTAACTACATTATGTAACTGAATGAGCAAATAGTTCTGTTCATAAGTACAACAATGTTTCAGTACAAGTTCAGTCTTGAAAATGCTGCTTCTTAATGCCTCAGTGACTTGATGCTGCAATGAGCTCTGTGAAGGACAAATGGCACCACCTGTTGTGAACAGTGGAAACTGCACTCGACTGCTCAGTTCTGCATCTCATTTCAGAACAAAGTTGTTATTATGGGGGCTGCAAATTGTAAATGATGACAGATACATGATCGCCAGAACATGTGGATGGAGTTAGCAGCAGCTGGTAGCTGTAAGGAATGCGAGGCAGCACGCAAAAAACATGCAAAATGAAGCTTGTGTGCGAGTGAGTGATGACCAAGCTTGATGTAGAAGATGCCGTACCCTTTTGAGCTCATTTGTGAAAGACTCTGTGGCTTCGATGAATTTTCTTTTCTTGTCCTGGTGGCGGTCTTCAATCTGAAGCAACTCTGCCTCCAACTTTCTCTGTGACACAAAACAGGCACCACAGTTATTATATTATTAACCCATCAAAAACAAAACCGTCTGCTAAGCGCCACCATATGTGAGGATTAGAATAATGACCATACCTGGTGTACCATCAAAGACTGGACCTGGCGTTTAAGGACCTGCATGCGTGCAGTGGTAACAACTGACCGCACATCTGGGACGACGCTCTCACTGAGGATCTCGCTGATAAGACGGTGGTTGCGTTGGAAACGAGCCGCCGCTGAGTGCTTTATTGAAAACCCATCGTCGTAATCTGAAGACATAAAAAACATCAGAGTTATGATTGTCTTAGAAAATAGATTTGTGTACACCTGTCAACAGGCAAAGAGAAGACATGTGTTACACAGTCACCATCGACAAGTACGAGAGGCTTCGGCAAATTACAGCACACGTGATACAAAACAAAATGATGCAAATACTGCTGTATCAAGACGCTATAAACATGCGGAGGATATTGCTCAATATTTATACAGAGTTGGAGTTAAGTATAGGCCATTATGTCAAAATACATCCTTAAGCAAAGCACAACCGTTATTGTTAGGCGAATGGGACAAGCGGTTAATTATAACCCACTGTATGTGGACAGCTTCAAGATGTAGTCTGCAATTTGCATTCGTCAGCAAATTTACTTTTTTGTCTTACATGTATACTCCACTTCCATTTAAATACAGGATCGTAGTGCAAGAAAGTAAAGACATTTAAGACAGTAATCATCCATTGTTACTTTTTCCACACTGCAGTGATAAAGAATTCCAGATGGATCCAAATAGATGTTTTTTTTTGCAAATGCAGAATAAAACACAGAGCTGTGTTACTTTCAGAGGCATCTTTGACAATGACTCTGTCACACACACCTTAATATTCCACTGTTATTCTAAAGATGACAGTAGTAAGCCTTTTTCCAAATGAAGCTTTTTTCAGATTAAGACGTGGGATATGCCAATATCATTTTGATTTTAGCATTCTTTGAACAGTACACTCAGAATAAGCATCTCAGTTGGGGTTTTTACTGCATTTTGCGACACATGACCTCTTGCCTGTGTTTTGTCGTGGCTACATCGCACACAAACCAACTTGTCAACAGTTTGCAAGGCTGCAAGTAGAGATGCATGCCCAAAATATACGCCCACATTTCTGTTGGGAAGGAGAAATGCACCTAAACATTATGAGAGATTCAGATAACAACGTTTTTTTGGGTATGTGACAACCTGACACAAAGAAGCAAAAAGGCACAAGCAGCTCTGGCCATTCACTTTTCACATTTAGATGTGATAAATGACATATTAGGGCACGCTAATATTAGTATGCATGACTGAATGTAAACAGGAGTATTAGTGGAATATTTATTTTCATTAGCAATGTAAACAGCTTAGTGGGAATATTGTCTTTTACGGAGCAAAGGCAAAACCTGAATTGTATCTGCCTGAATTGTTACGTATTTTGGTGAATTTATATTTTAAAAATCCCTTCCTAATGTTCTTCATTCTGGCTTTTATGGGATGTATGGAGATAAATGTATCTGTATACAGTCATCGAGTCAGTTAAGATATTTTCAATAGAATTCAGTACTGCGGCAAAACATGTCTTTTTTGCAAGATAACAAAAATAATTTGTGTTATTTTTCAGCTAGTCTCGTGTCTCCACAGTGCTGTGTCAGCACTGGAGAAAGGTCTGAGATCATCCGTTGTTATTCTGCAATAGGGACAAAAACACTCTGGGACTGTTTTTGTTGGAAAATTTGCTTGTGGAGCGATGTGGTGAGGCAAGCACTGACATAACAATGAGCAGTACATTATTACGACGATATCAAAGAAGCTTGTGTGAAGTGGAGTGGGTCGGTAAATTGCTGAAGTCAGTGTCACTGGCGCATGCCACTGCTAGGATAAAAAGATGTGGCAAATCAACTCTGACTGGCTGGATTAACATCGGGCATGAGAGTCCTGTGAGCTTTTCCAAAGTGTATTATCAAGTTGTTTTATTCTTTGTAGATCTTTACAACAATTAACCTAAAGAACAAAGCAGGCATGCCTCACTGCACGATTGAAACCTTCATCAAAACGTGCAGTTTTTTGCTTCCAGAAACCGTAATCATCAAACAATCCATTACAATTTTGTAATGAGAACACATTTAACTCCTATAAAGCTTTCCAAATTCTCTCATAATCATTCCTCTAATTGTTCATTTTGTCCCCAAGGAACCCCAGGTACATATATCCATATGATGTGTGACTGTACAATGGTTAATTCTTTCTGGCACTCAGTATCCTCAGCCCTATCCACAATAATTGGTCAATCTCTTGCCTGTACTCCAGCCTTTTATTTATTAAATGATGATTCAGATATTAATTTAAACACTCCTAGCAGACGGATTATTTTATCCGGAATCACAGCTGCCAAGAAATCGGTGGCAAAAAGATGGAAACAACCAAAAGCACTTACCATATCACAATGGTATCTATTGTTTTTTGACATATTAAGCTTGGAGAGCTTGGTGGCTAAAATACATGGTGTCTTATGTATTTGTTTTGTCTATGATGTTTTGCCTATGATGTATTTTGTTTTGTTTGTTTTTATTTTATATTTTAGTGTATTGTGCACTTTATGATTATTTTGCTCCATTGAGTTTATGTTCTGTCATTTGTCCTGTCTGGGTATTATAATTAAACAGAAAAACTTGATCATAAAAAAAAAAAAAAAAAAGTGCAGTTTTCAGTGTGTAGGTTGTTAGCTTGGAGGTTGTTGTTGTTGTTGTTTCCCGTACCGAAGGGGATTTTGAAAAAGGTAACTTGCAGACAGCATAAGGGGAGGAGAATGCTGGCCTAAATAGCTGGAAAATGGCAGGTGTATAGCCACAGACTACATCCAGTGAGTCACAAGACAAGTTCTGTAAATGAGAACATTGAAACATACTTAACCAAACACATGTGGGTGTAGAAAAAGTTGAGGCTTGTTTCGTAGACTGTGATAACTCTGACATGTTATGGAAAATCTACAAGATCTACCATTAGAGTATTTTTAAGTGATTATTAAGTTTGAAGCAATGACTTGATTACTATTAAATTTGAACATTTGAAGAAGGGTTTTACGTACCAAATGAGTAAATCTAATCTGTCTATAGTGGATTTAAAAAAAGAAAATACTAATACAGTTTTTAGAAGGTAAATATACAGTTGGATCACAGTTATATTAAACAATACATTTTCTTCAAGTGGCATATTTATTTACCTGTTGGCTTCCCTTTTATATCTCCATTTGTCAACATTGTTCAACACTATCATACACAATCTACAACAAAAGCTCTGATTACCTGAGCATGTCCCTGATGTGCAGCCATGTGTGCACCCTTGAAACTTTCCAGAGAGCAGAAATGAATCTTATCTGCCATGTTGAAAGTTTCAAAGGTGCTCATACAGAGAGTCTGCCACCACAACAGGAAACAGTCAAGGGAGGTCATACATTCTGGAGGTGCCGTTTGAGAATTAAGTTTCTTTTACGATCCAAAAATTCAGACATATTCAGTCTCACTAATTTGTACAACAACACTATGCATACAACTAATGTGGTTTCAGGTTAATTTGCATTACAGATTTTACAAACCATGGCACCTCCTGAATGCTTATCACAACAGGCATGTTATGTCAGAGCTGTTTTGGTGCTGTTGAGAACAGAACAGGAGAAACCAGTACATAGCAGCTTAGAGTAGAAATTCTTTAAGACTGTGTTTATTAATAAAGCACAATCTCTGTGTGTGGAGCCACCTGGAGAGCTTAACCTCATTTAATCGTTGATGTACGTGCAGTCTGTGGAGAACACAACCCACTGGGGTACCAGCTCTGACATTTTTATGGTCTGAGGTGTTTCTAAATAGCAAATGGTTTTATCTGCAGTTTTCCTGTACATCATTATCTTCCACTGTGACCCAGCCAGACCCCAGACGAGCATCATTTCCTTTAGGTGGGTGTAACTCAAACCTCATCTTCTGTGTGTGTGTGTGTGTGTGTGTGTGTGTGTGTGTGTGTGTCAGTCTTTAAAACAACACAGATAAGGGGGGGGGGGGATAACAGTCTCTGGGTGTGTGGACTGGCAACCCTGTGTGGCCGTGCGATGGTAATTACAGCTCTGTCGCATTGCTCTAAACCTTGGGAGACAAAGCATTTAGCTGACTGGCCTTACCATCTGGATCTTCCGCTGGCTGAATGCTCATGTAAGGCTCGCCCTTGTCCAATCTGGACTGCCTCTGGCGGCTCTCCTCTTCCAGAGCTGCCTCGGCCCGGCTTTTTGCATTGACGTAGGCCAGGTAGGCTGGCGAGTTGTGATAGGCCTTCATGCTCTCATTATACTCAATCTACGGTGGAAAAGATGACAGGAATGTCGAGGAAACAGAGATGGCAAGCAAACACAACGTGGACCCTCGTTTCTATCAAGTACGACAAGATAAGGAAAGAGGTTTACTCAGGAGTGTAAGAAAGAAAGGAATGATGACTGGAGGGACCCACAACTGTTGGAGACACATCTACTGGGCACCCATCAGAAAAACCCCATAGACACCCCTTGTAAAACAACCAACCTTCTCTGCTTCGTAGTCATTCAAATAATCCTGTTTCTCCTCATCAGTGAGGTCCCTCCACATGCCACCGATTATCTTCCCAATTTCCCATAGCTTCAGATCAGGATTGGAGGCTTTTACTTGATCCCAAACCTGGTGATGAGAACCAGACATGGGTGTGGGGTTGGGTTGGGTTGGAGGGGCTATAAGTGGTTATCTCTTTGCAGAGAGGTCACAAACCAGAGGAGGCCGTGTGCTTTAAACTCCATCTCCAAGGTGACAAATCCCACTATGTGATGTAGACAGTCCTAGCTAAGACACCTACCTCCATAAACAACTGCTTGTGTCTGAAACAAAATGTACGTCTTACTTACTCTGAGCTGACACAATATCTTAAAAGCAATGCATCTCTGTCTTCCAGCAGAGCACATGACAAAGGCAGCAATTACAAACTGTGTACTTACCTTACGACTGTATCTCATATATGGCATCAGTGGCTTATCGGGTGGCTTGGGTGGCTTTGGGATATTTATTCCAGAGGAATTCTGGTAAAGACAGAAAAAGAGTCACCTTAAGACACAGTTGCTGTTGAGTGACTGGGCATCCATTTAAACACTCTGGCTAACCTAGGTTGAGTATATCTTATCAAACTGTGTGCAGGTGCATTTTATTTGACATAAAACTGTTTAAAAATGTGATTTGGAATAAAATACAAGATGCATTTCTGAACATTTCAATTAACCCAGTTTAATTAATGACAGTTTGAGGCCAAACACAAGCCTGGAACCCCACAGAGTACAATGGAACAGTGCTGACTATGGAAAAAAAAAACCAAAAAAAAAAATCTCACTTAAACTGAGATTTGCCCATAATGCCATTATCAGAGTCAGCCAACCACAGCTTGCATGCAGCGACTAAATTACTGCTCAGCAGCCAGAGCCATGCAGCGAGTCTGCAATACCATGGCAACACTGATGGCATGGGTTACTTTATATGGCTGTCAAAAACGCAGACTTTGAAAGGCAGGTGGTATTTGAATACACACAGATGGACTCTTAGCCAGCCTGCACTGTGATGGAGACGGCAGAGGGAAGTTGGAATGAATTTCAGATTCATTCTCAGTAATGAGTGAGGCTTCTCATTCTGGCTATTCTGCGGCATCTGCTATTACGGCAGTGGAAATGCAAAAATATATGTAATGTAATTTGCTCAAAGCAAAGCAGAGGTCAATCTTGTGTAAAGCTCCGATGCCATTGTTGCTCAGAGAAGCTTCTGCAGGGTCTTCCTTTAATCAGCAAGCGTACTATTCAGCGATTGCAGATTTTATTTCCTCCGCTTGCGTCTGCCTGACATTTTTTTGGTCACCTTATTTTCTCTACATTAATATCATACCGTTACCCGACTGTTGCTGCTTTGGCTCCCTCCCAGTCTGTAGTTGTTGTAGGCCAGATGGCTGTATGGGTTGTACCCCACAAACCCGGGAGTGTTGGGCATTTGCTGATGGAAATAAATGAGACAGAAATATGAATGAGAGAAATGACATAAAAGAAGGAAAGGGGAGGGGGGGGGACCCAAGACCAAAAAAGAAGAAAGAAAGAAACCAATGAAAGAAGCTGGGAAAATGCAAAATAAAGAAACTTGCATTCATGCCGAGGCTACAAAGAAATCATCTTTTCAGAAGCAGTGGTGTATCAGCACATCAAGTGGATACAACAGAAAAGCAGATCTCTGGAAAAAATATATTTTAAAGCACGTACTTAAACTAAGTCTCCGATACCCAAATAAAATTTGGTGTTACACTAATTAGGAATACTTACTGTTGTAGGGGCAGGGGGAGGGGGAGGGGCGTAGGATGGTCTCTCTGTTGTGAAAGAAAAAGGTCTAAATGAGACATCAGCATCAGTCCAATAATACAGCAGATTATTTCCAATTTAACCTGCTAATCTTCACTATGTCCCAGTGATTTCTTCTATAAAAACTTTATTTCTAAATGAAATAACACCATCAATGACCAATCAGACATCAGTTCTCTGTTAATGCTTGATATAACTGTGATACTGAAGGTTGTGCCACTTGACAAAGGTTTATGAAAACAGCAGATCTGATTATGCATTTTAATATCATCACCTACAAAGGGATTCATGTCACAACTAGCTAAAACACTCCCAGATCCTTACTTGACATCTTTGCGGTGGGGAGACGGTGTCAGTCTATTCCAGTCATTAGCTCTGCAATAAACACATTTAAGAGCAGGAGAGCATTTTATATGTTACTGATGAGATTAACTGTTTTGACAGCGTGGTTCATACATGGCACAAAACAAAGAGATGCCGATGATGACGCTGGCTAGCAACGACTTTAGCTCCACATTAGCATACTGCCACTGTGAACGCTGACAGGCAGGAGAGACTGTTGGATATAGCATGTCACGTTAGCAAAGAAATATCAGTTATACAGCGTTCATTTGTTCTAGATGAAACGCCCAAAATGTTGTGACTGTTTGGATGCAGTAATTGGTGAAATAGTAGTGGTAGTTAGGACTGGCTGGTTTCCACCGTTCATCTGACAGCTAGCGCGACATCTCTGCGGTGTCAGTGCGTGTAGCAAGTTAGCTAGCAAGCTAACGTTAGCACGTATTCATGCTAGCTAGTAGCTAGTGATGTAGCTGCTGTGATATGTTCCTCCTAGCTAGGTTAGCAGCGGACACAAACAACAAACAGAGCCTTGGTTAACATGCGTGACTTTAATTGCAATTATAATGTTATAACAACAGATAGAAAATCGATGCTATGATGTTAGCTTGGCTCATACGCTAAATTAACGTTAGCAGGCTGGCGGCTAGCTGGTTACATAGCTACCTAACATGAAAAGGAAAATGACATCTGAGGTATTCTTAGCATGCAACGTCAAGTCAAACCAACATGTCTACATAAATAAATTCCCTTAGACATTGACGGTGGCAAGCACGCATTGATACTACAGTAATGGCCATAAAACTCACCATTAAAACCTGTAGTCCCCACCACAGCTGTGGCTTTGACAGGGAGGGCTAACCCACCTAGCTCAGAGAAACAGTACCCACAATAAACGAATGAAATGGGGTCCACTCGTAAGATTCCTGCAGAATCTTCCAGAATTGCACCCCCACCCTCTCCTCATTACAGCTGTGCTCTGCCTCGGTGCTGATGCTCGTCGCCCTCAGCTGTCACTGCTGCGGCTCTCACTTATTAATGTGACATCAGAAACATCTTTTTCCTCAAGATCAGTCTTTCCATTCAGAAAAGAAGAGGAGATATCACCATTATACCTACATGGCTTTATCTTCGAGGTGCAGATGTGCATCATCTTAAGATTTATCAGAGACATAATGCAGTGTGTTTACTCTTGAGTTGCACAGAAGCAAAAAGCTGATCCACATTATCATCTTCTCTGCAAAATACATTACCTCATGTCAAAAGTGTGCCATGTCAGTGCAGGTGCTCTGCAGTTTACACCCATTTTTTTCTATCAGGCAATAATCCCAGGCTATATTATTTTTAAAAAGTTGGAATTATTATATGACATAATTATTATTATTATTATTATGTCACCTTATGGTAAGTTGCATTAAGGAGGCTTCACAGGCCACTAAGCTTTTGAGAAAATCAAGGTTGCCCTATTCACTGCTCCCTCTTTGTTAGAACTGAAATACTTTGAATTCTTGTTCACATTGTTCGGGAGCCGCCCAGGTCAGTAGTTGTAATAGTGTGTTCCCTAAAGATAACAATCCAAAGCCTGCAGGATTTAGCCTATATCTCTGCCCATTCAACCTGAATAGTACTTGTTTTGGATTTGTTAATTGATTGTGTTCATTGTGACCCCGTTTCTGTCTGTTTACACTGCACACTTGAGAGCTTATTTTATTTCTGCTTGACCTGCATCCTGTATAATATGCATGCAGACACTGCTGTGATCTCATCTGCAGGTGTGGTGCTTCATGTTCTTTTTTTTTTTTTTAACTCACCAGGCAATAGCCAGAAAGCTGTATGGATGGGACGGGGAGCAGATTCCACACCAGGCGTGGGCAGGACCTCGCTTAGCGTCGGGACACCTGTGCTGGAGTGCATCTGGAGGTAGGACGAAGGTCACATGCCTCCTGTAAGCTACTGTGCAGCTTTAGGACACTCACGCAGGGCCTCCCAGGCACAGCTGTGGGATTGTGGATGCCCAGAGGCAGAACGGGGCCTGTGACATTTTGAATCAATCAGAGGAAAACCCATAAAGCTCTTCTCGTAATGCAGCAGTTCCTAAGCCTGTAGAGCTCCTCAAAATAGACTCAGGCAGTGGAACTAAGCAGACTTGAAAGTTTACTCTGGTGGTGGATGGTAGAGGTATTTTTAGAAGCTGCCGCAGTCAGATTATTATGATGTATCATAACATTATGATGTAACCTGTCTGTCAAACCAGCATTCAACATATGCTCAGGGACACATATGGTGCATCGTCCTGCTGACTTGTTTGGTGTCATAAATTCTGTTAAGTTCACTGTAAATCAGGAGTGCTCATCATTTTTATGACTAACTGCAAGTTTCGGGAGCCAACGTATGACTGAAGGAAAAGTGCAGTTGCAGGTTGTCCACTTCAGCTAACAGCACTGGCATTGATAACAGAATGTAACCCCTACAACACTAGTGAGGTGTCGCTAGTTGCTCTCTACAAATTGACACCCCTAACTTGACAGACAGGGGGGGCACAGTTGGATGCAGTCACATTGTAGTGTATTAAATGTGGATTATGAAAAGTAAAGCATTGAAATTGTCTGCAAATGATTAAAAGCTAATGCACGCATTTCATATCATGTTCATAGCTGCACAAAATGTTTCTTCGGGCTGCCATTGGCCTGCTGGCCAGACGTTGATCAACAAAGCTGTAAATGTTTTGTTTTCTGTCTCTGGCCTGGAGGCAACATATTGACCTTTTCACCACTAGATAACTGAAGCAGGTAGACTGACAAGCTGTGTAGAATTCTCACACAGCTCAATAAGCTGTCATGCACCAACAATCTTTTGTCCAAAGGTTTGTTTCCTGTTTGATTGTATCACAGTATCTATGGCTGCTTTGCTGATTTGGAGCTCAAAGGTGGACAGTGCTGTACTTACCCAGCAAATCACATCATTAGGAAAATGTCACATGTCATCACTTCCTCTGATACCACTATCACTGCTACAGGACATTTGAAGCAGATATCAATAACATCAATATAAATATAAAATCTGATAACAATATGTCCTCATGTATTGTTTTTAACATAAACATATGACTCAAACGCATTTTCACAAGATATTTTGTGACCAAATTGAAAATTTTACAGTTGTGAAAAAAACACAAACAATAAATATAAAATAAGTTTTAAACACTAAGCTTTGATGGCAGTTACATTAGTGTCAGTTATAGCTAAAAACAACACAAACACATCACAAATATGTTATATTTAAGTTTAAGTGAATACGATTCAAACACCCAAAAAACCTTTAAACTTCATAACTTTAATAAACTTTTCTGAACTAAAGTAAACTTTGAGGAAGTCTTGCGAAATGTGGGCAGCCTTAATCTTAAATGCATATTTATACCTGCCTACTGGCAACAGCTGTGGCCAGTAGGCGTTATATTTTTAGGTTGTCTGTCATTCTGTACGACTGCACATCCGTCCATATGTCCCATTACCTTGAATGCAATATCTCAGAGAAGCCTTGAGGGAATTTCCTTCAATTTGGCACAAACATCCACTGACTCGAAAATGAATTGGTTAGAATTGGGTGGTGAAAGGTCACGTGAGCTCTTAGTTTCAGAGTCATAAAGGTCACAGTGTGGGTCGTTGACCCACCTGGCCACCATCTGGGAACTGAATGTACATTTCAATACTTTAAGCCATCTCCATTGTTGTGTCAGTCAGTTGGGCAGTCCATGGCCTCAAAACCACAGACCACATGTAGTTACACCAGCTGAGGTCCTCAACTTCCGGCATCTTCACCTGCAAGATTGTCTGAGACCAGACACTCGGAACAGCTGATGCAACAGTTGGTTTTCACAACTGAAGAATTTCTGCACAAAGTGTCAGAAACCGTTTCAGGGAAGCTCATCTGCATGCTCGTACACCTCAACAGGGTCTTGATCTGACACCAGTTTGTCATTGTAACCGACTTGTGCGGTTGTGAGGCCTTTTGGATGTACTGCCAAAGTCACAGAGAGTACGTTGTTGATGGCGTATGGTAGTAAAAAATTAACACTCAGTTAATGGGCAACAGCTCTGGTGGACATTCCTGCAATCAGCATGCCAATGGCACGCCCCCTCAACACTTGGGGAATATGACACATTGTGTTGTGTGATCAAATTTTAGAGTGGTCTTCAATTGTGATTGTTCCAAAGGCACATATGAGTAGTAATGATGCTGTTTAATCGGCATCTTGATTTGCCACACTTGTCAGGTGGATGGATTATCTTGGAAACGAAGAAGTGCTCACTGGATTTTTTTTCTCACCAAAATTTGACATTAATATCTGTTAAGTGCATAAAAGTCTTTGAACATTAACTGAAACCTTTGAAAAAAGGCAGCAAAAACAAAATTGATGCATTTACCAGTGACTAGTTCATCTTAATGTACTAGTTCGTTCTTAATTTATCTGTATGTTTGATATTTTGTCTATGTGATAAAGTATTGGAATAACTTTTCCAATGGTTATTTATGTCAGCACAACTTTATTTTTAAACATAGTTGCAGCATGACATTTCCATACTCCTATATAGCATAAAAAAATCTCACAATACCACCACTAATACTAATATTACAACTGCTACTAATGATAACAGAAACATTATTGTTTCTAAAGTGTTTTAATTGATGTATTACAATGTGTACATTGTCATCAGGTAAACATTTACAATGTGACTGATTATTTTAATTGGTTGAAACTCCATATTTCAGTTCTTTGATCACTTCAGTGTTTTAGTATAACGGTCCTCTTCTGGACAAGATACACAAACCTCCACTCTTTCCAACCCCAGTCCAATTGTATGCATGCAAACGTTACTTTATATCTTCTACACATTAATAGATAATATCAAAGGCAAACAGGAACAGTCTATTCTCGAGAAATGCAATTACAGTTCAGTACAGCAAAGTTAGAGATCAAGCAACATACTATAGCTTAAATACACCGTTTATGTAGTTAGAAGGCCTTTTACAAAGTCAAAGCCATTACCCTTTGCCATCTCCCTCACAGATTACAATAAACAAAAACAAATGTGTCTGAACGTGTTTAGTTACACTTCATTAGTTGATGAATGATAAAATAGGATTTGCTGGAACTTTTTTTGTGTGCATGCAGTTCACTGTACGAGTATTGGTGTCTCCAGATACTTTGCCTGTAGTCTTTGGAATGAGTTTTAGGATATTTGGTTTCTGACATATTTAAGCTGTAGCTATGATTCTCCACCCATACCACGTCTGTGTTCTGGTGAGCTACCTTTGGAAACATTTCTTCTTTAGTGACCAGTAAAAGTGGAGTGGCAATACACTGTCTCCAGCAAATTTACAACTGGTTTCAGTGATTAAACTCCTCGTAGTATGTAGTCCTGTCAGTGACTGGGAGTTCTGACTGATACGACAGAATATCTAGGCCAACACAGAGACAAAACAAGACGTTACCTCAGATAATTTTTTGATTGAATAGGTTGTTATGATGAATCATATAGGGTGTGCATCTACAGAAAACGGATTCATTCTTTCAAAGATTTTTATTCCAATTTCTTAAGTGAGTTTTGTTGAAAAATGGCAGAAGACAAAGTGCACTAAAACACACCCTCTAAGTTTTTCTGTGCACAAAAAATGAAGTATTTTACCCTCACACCCCTAAGTGCCGTATGATGATACATCAGAGAACTAAGGGAAAACATTTGTCAGATTGATTCTGGGAATCGGCTGGCCCATATCAACTGTCCACAGTTAGCTGCGTTGAGATTATTGTGGGAGAGCAACTACTTTTTACACCTAAAGGTCATGGTTTACTACCTTTATCTTGCACAATAATCAAATGAGAGAGGCAACAAAATTAGAGGTTATATTTTTCTCTGACCCACAATTTACATATATGTGTACTACTGCTTTTTAGGGGGGAAAAAATAGACCAAATTCAATATGAAAAAATGTGCAAAAAATGCATAATAATAGTAATAATAATAATAATGATACTGATAATGATAATGATAATGATAATGATAATAATGGTTTTCATGGCACTTTTTATTTTTTGTTTGGAGCTGAATGAAACTCCCTTTAGTGTGTTGCAGAGGTGGGACCAAGTCATTGTTTTGTAAGTCACAATTAAGTCTCAAGTCTTTGAACTCAAGTCCCAAGTCAGGTGCCAAGTCCTAAACTTTGAGTATTTAGCCCTTAACAAGTCATGTTACATTTTGAAAGCTGTTACTTTTTACGTTTATTTATTAAAACAAGTTTGTTGGAAGCTTTTCCTGGTTCTGTCCTTAAAATTGATTTGATGCTGTTGGATTGGTTTAAACAAAGCACATCTGGGGAATTAAGTGTCAGCTTGTTGGGAATGAATTGCGTAAAAGTTGATTGATGATGTTGATTCAGCAGATTAAGGGAAATGAATTGATTTGTAGCACACTTTTTGAATAACATATTTTTAAGTATTTTCAAGTCAAATGGCTCAAGTCCAAGTGAAGTCAGGAGTCATCGGTGTAAAAGTCCAAGTCGAACTGCAGGTCTTTTTTCATTTTGTCAAGTTGAGTCCAAAGTCATCAAATTTGTGACTTGAGTCCAAGTCATGTGACTCAAGTCCACACCTGTGGTGTGTTGTGCTCAGATAGTCCTATTTAAAGCTTACCTGACACTGAGGTAAAATTGAATGTGGAGACAAAAAAACAACAAAGAACTAAAAATGAATTGTGTGACAGTAGCTGTGAATATCTGTCTCATTCTAATCTACTTTATTTTCAACATATCTGATGTTACTGCACCGTAATCTACACACAGATGATTCGTTAGGCTAAAATTTATGTCGTTCTGTGTCACTAATAATCATTGTCCATCTACACAACATGAATTTGTGCTTGAGTCAATAATAACCATAGTCTCCCATGGGACAGATCGAGCAGGCTGTCCATATCTGCTGGTGACAAACACCAGCATTAGCTTAAACCTGCTGCTCTCACCTGAACTCATAATACACACCACCAGTGCAGTCAAATTGCTATAAGAATATTACCAGTCTCGCCTACAGTATCTAAAATATCAGATGAGTAGCTATGTCTTTTGCACTGGTAATACACTCCCTTAATTAGTAGTGTGATGCCCCACAGACGATATGAAAACTGAGAACTATCGCTGTCAGGTTGACAGAGGAAACTCTGGTTTCCACATAATCATTAAGCTGTCTTTACTGCTACACCCCTCCATTCATAGCTTCATGTTAACTAGGTGTTGCTATGCTGCCAGGAGCTTATTACACTCTGCTTGTATATTTAAGACACATCACGCCTGCAATGTTCAACGCTGGCCAATAAAACATTCAGCCAGTTAGCTGCAGTGATAGTGCAGCACCAATGTGGGATGTTTCTTTTATGTTTAAACAATAACATTGAATACACACATGGAAAGCAGCCATTGCCAGTAGCTAGTGCAGATGGTCACACATTTAGGTGATCCTCACACTTGCTGATGCTAATTGCTCCACTTCCTGAAAATCCCAGTCTTCTGTTCCAATCCTAAACAATGCCCAAAAAGTGCAGAAGCCATTTTTTTTTGTTTTGTATTTTGGCACAATCAGTATATAGCACCACCAAAGTTCTGCCAAGCAGTCTGTTTGGAGAGAAATCCTGTATGTTGAAGCATATTCATACAAACATGAAAGTCACACTGGCATCTTAGCACCAGCTGGAGAAATAAGATTATCCTATCAGCAGTGTACAGAGTTTCTAGCCCTGCTACGCTGCCAGTCCCTCTGGACCACGATGCTAGAGAGAGCTCGTCGGCAAAGAGAGGAAGCAGAGTTAACCACGGGGTGATGAAGCAAATCTACTCTGGCCTTTCAGAGATACAGTTGTTCAAACTAATCTCACTTTTCACTTTGGTCTTGATGTTGTGAAAAGCTATGGCTTATCATTTGGTAACTCAAGGCGGGGGATTGTTGCACTCCTTTGTTTCCCGTTTCTTTTTTATGTATTTGTTGTTCTCATCCCATCTTTTATTGCTACTCTTGTGTCGTCGCTGAACTAGACTCGTGTTTGTTTTAACCTACTTACCAGATGGGTGGGGTTTACGACATATGGGACAGTCAAATAAGAGCCACACTTTACAACCAATTACACAAATTGTGTGAAAAAACTAGTACGTGATCCTTTAATTGATCATCTATCTGGATTGTCCTGATGCAGCGATTCCAACTGACCTAGTGCTCCAGAGAGAATATTATAAACAACTCCTGTTGTATCTCAGGTCTGATTATCTGGTGGGGTCAATGCATTTTCCTACTTTTCAAGAATATTCTACTTAAGTTAGACTTGAGAGAACGACACATTTTGCGCTCTAACAAAGATCACAACTACTGTTATTGGAAGGTTTTTTTCTGCCACCTGTAACTTTTAAGCGCATGTGTCTAAAGACTAACGGTCTTAAGTTCACATAGTAGAAACAATACACAACAAGTGCTCAAAAGACTCAGAGATCACATACTCTCACACACAGAAACAAAATAGCAAAAGAACTCAATTCAATGGTTTCCTTTTTTGTTGCGCAGGCTCAAGTACCATTGGCCTCAGGTGAAGCGAGGCTTTAGAGCAAAGTCCTTTTCCTCGTGTAGTTCTACTAATAAGCACCAGTAGACTTCAGCTGGTCCTGCACCCCTCACTGCCACTCCACTCCTCAATCCCTCAGGGTAGCAGTCATTAACTGGTGGCAGTCCAGATCCCCTCGCAGCTCCAGCGGACCCGGCAGCCTCAGGCCGGTCTTCTGATCCACGCACCAGCACTTTCCCCGCTGTCCGTCACGTGCAGGATGACACTGTGGGCAGAAAAAGATACATAGAATATTGTAGTAACATAAAACAGAATCTTTGACTGCAGGTACAAAAATGAGAGCTGATATTTTTTTACATTAACAGCAGATTAAATTACTATGTGTAATTTGAGATGTTTCTTTTAAAGAAGAGCTTTAATATAGTGATGTGTTTCCAAGTTCACCAGGATAGGCAGATGGGATATAATGTTGGGAGGAATTTGATTTGATTGTTGAAAAGTGGCCGTGTCAAAACAGCCAGCCAAAGCCCACTGTACACTCCATGTAACGTTAATTGCTGAAGCAGTCCACTGTAAAATGCCTTGCGCATAATCTAGAGCTGTCACAGATACCACTTTACTCAAAGTGAAAAAATTCTAGCCAGTGGACTCGTAACCACAATATTTTGACACGTGCTGTTGCTAGCTAACAAACTTTTTCCAAGCTTTTCATGGCTGAAAGTTACAAATTTGATTGATGGGTGGATATCATGATATTACCGGGTGAAATTGTTTGGTATTAGCGTTCAAGCATGTGTCATATTTTGTGTCGTATTATATAACTGGATCTTGATATATGAATATGAAAAAATATATTGTTAAACCGGTGCACAAAATGTCCAGGATGTGCCTTTTTGTGGTTAAAAAGGTAGTTTTCCCTCTTTCTGGACTTTAAACTTCACTGAGCTTTGTAGCATTTCCTTGAATTGATAATTTTGTTTCACTGCCCTCAACTTTACTGCTTTGGTTCACTTTCAACATTCTTTTCAGCTGCAGTTTTCAACAGATTCCTGTAACATTTAAGAGCAAAGTGCAGCATGAAGCAGCTGAAAAGACAGATACTTCCCTCAGAAGTTGGTGGGGATCAAAACTGAGCTAAAAGACAGTGAATACTGGACTTAAATTTGCCAGGTGGATACAAACACAACTCTCAATAAATGCTGATCAGGGATAGATGCTAATATTGTGAAGCACTGGACCCCCAGTCCACCAAGCCCCTTAACTTGGTGGCTAAAGTACATCTTGGGTGGCCCGAATGTAAACTTACATGAAAACAATATGGGAAAGACAATTTAACACACCTTAACACCACCTTATAAACATATATTATCTCACAGTCTTTTAGTAAGTGTTTACTTGTTGTCTGTTTTTCATAGTCCACCTTTTATGTTTCTGGATCTTCTGTAGGGTCACATTAGCAGTGTGAGTAGGCCTGGTAAATCCACACTTCAGCTGCCCTGACATATTTGTAGCTAGCTGTTGACAAGTACTGTTTTCCTAGTATGTAACTGTGAAGTTGCGCTGGCAAAGGTTTGCAGGATGGGGATTTTTGTTGTCTTATTTAGCCTTTATTTAGGCAATCTTATTGACATGTGCTGTGTCTCAATTCACATACTTCTGTACTTACACTTACTATTTTGAGTGCAAAAGTGTGTTCAAACTGAGAAGTATGGAAAAATGCAGTGCTCTATGAGTACCCGGATGGTGCACTCAAAATGGTCAAGAAATTGAGCGTGGAACTATGGACACTCGCCATTTGTCTACATTGCCACATTTTGACTTCTTGTGGCCACAGGCCATCGGGCTATGGTCAGTGTCAAACCCTGGCTAATGTTGCTGGAAAGGTAACTGCTTGTAACTCGCTTGGTTGAGGTGTTAATTTGCCGTTGTGTTTGTGTTGTGTTTACAGCTTGTTGCGTTGCCCTGAAGAATCAATGAATGCAGGTTTATATGAAACTAAGCACTAGATAAGAGGTCACTGCCTCGTTTTTTTCTTGAAAGAGCTGTCAGTGCTCCGTCAGCAGGGCCATAACCCTCCAAGATGATGTCAGACCTGACTTTTAAGCTTTTAAAGATGTTTTCATTGTTTTGCAGCACTTGGCTTTGTTCTTCATAAATGGTCAAACAAAGCTGGTGAATTGTAAAAATGTATGTACTGTATGATATATACCCCAAAACAGAATCATGTATTAAGGCAAGCTACAGCCAGCTGGCAGTTAAAGTCGCCTCTAACAAACCGTGAGAGGAATTTCCAGTAAATAAATGATTTGAGTTACAGCCCATTAGATTCTGTGAACTATTAACAATTCCTGTAATACAAAACTTATTGGGTGATTTTGTATGTTTCTGTATTGATTTAAAGCCTGCAAGACCAGTTAACAATCTCAGAGCAACCCTGCCATAAAATGATTGCCAGTTGTCCCTTACGACATGCGCTTTACTGCCCAATAGGGTTTTATCACTATGCAGTTTTAGTTAAACAGTAAACAGATGCCTGTGAATGTGAGCAGGCAGAGATACTTTAACTATGTTACACAATCAACATAACTCAGACTTTTGATGACTGGTGCCTTAGCAGAGCTTTTCCTTTTATCACTGACTCTGCGTCTGCTGCAGCTTTGATTGCAAGTCAAGTCAGAGCAGTCTTATCTGTGTATTTATGTTCTCTGATTCTCTCAGTCTTATCTGCATAGTTGCCCAATCTTGCAAAGGCAGAGTAACAAAAAGCAACTGCATCCAAAAGCTAATTGCATCCATCACAGCAATAAAGTGGTTATTGGTTTAGGGGAAACCACGTTATACACGCAGTTCAACCCTTGATTCCTGAAAGAGAAATCAGTTTTCATGTGAGCCTAGAAAAATAAAGTCTTGGCATCGCCATGACAGTCTGCTTGGAGACACTTTTGTGTTGATCTTGAACTAGTAAGACCACATTTCATCGGCTGCAGGCATGCTTTGTGTTTTGGCCCACAGATTGCTGATGTAGTTTGAAGGAAACAGTTTAAAGATAGGCATTTTTATTTCTATTGGCATGATAATACAGATTCACAGTTCACCAATACACATGGCCAAATAGCTCAGTAAATCAATGAAGCTCATAACGAGTGTGTGCTTGACATCACAGACCTGTTTGGCATGGAAATCTCCGTTCTTGTCACAGTTGGGTATGGGAATCGTGAAGAGATCATCGTGTGTGCGTGTATTTGATGCTAATCTGTCCAACGCTCTCTGTAGCTCAGCACGACATGGAGCCTGTAGGAGAAATCGTTTTTGACTTGGTGTTTAAACACATCAGCAGAGCTGCAAACATAGATGTATATAGACATGTCCATCTCGACGTAGCTTTTCAGGAGAGAGAGAAAGTTTGAGTAAAATCTAAGATTCGCCACCAGGGAAATAGGTTGGGTTTTTTTTGGATTCCCAACTTTATTTTGTCACCATCAATGTTTCTGGAATCCCAAGTTTTGCGATTGAAATTTATTTACTGAAGTCAAAGTGTTGGTGTGGGTTGACAGCTAAAGTGAACATCACACAGGTTTTAATTTGACACGAAGAAATGCCAACACCCTAACATCAGCCCAGCTGCCAGAAGGAAATGTTGTCATTGTACTTTTCTGCAAACCACGAATGTGTTACATTTGCACTGTTTTACATGTGTCACATCAATGTTTCTAAAGTGACATAGTATATGAGCTGACATCAGGAAGTGGAGGGATGGTGGATAGCGTGTCACCTAGGCAAGATGTTAACCAAGCTGCAGACCACTGCTCGAGACCAACAAACAAAACTTGCATTGTTTTAGCAAATCATCGCTGTGTTGCATGCATGTTTTCATGCACCAAACGTGGGCATTTTGCAGTGACCTGTCAGTGAGGATAGTGCCACCAAAAGCGGCTGTTTTTTATCAAGAGATTGCTGTGTTTCCAGCGTGGATTGTACCACCAAAACCACGTCCTTAAGCCCAAACATGATGTATTCCTGGCCATGACCAAGTGGTTTCTGTGCCTACACCTAACCACACATTAACCACTGCATTGTTGAAACAGAAAGTTTCAACATACCTGCTACATAATAACATGCAAATGTAACAAATCCGGGGTTTGTTCTCTTTTCCTGGCAGTTGGGTTGCTTTTATTGTTTGTGCATGCAGATGTAATTGCAAATAGTGCTAAGGGTCAGTTGCATTGAAACCACAAGTTAACTAATGACTGCATGTGAATGCATCATTCTGGCAGACTTGTTAATCAGTCTGCACAGCCAGTCCAACTGCATTCGCAGAAAGCCTTTAAAAGCATAAAAAATCTATAGGTGGGAGGCTGTGGCATTGCTGTGCATTCATGTCACACATTCCTGTGTTAAATGAATGTACTAAATGTGGTCAAAACCAACCTGTTACTGATTAATGGGGATGTTATTATCCTGCTCTTGCCAATGTTAAAAAAGCAAATTGCACATTAATGTCAGTGTACACCTGTACTTTATTTCGCAAGACCGCAATTAAAGGTTACGGTCTGTAAATAACTAATTTGTACATTTATAACCTCACTGTAACGCTTGTGGCTTTGGAACTATAAAGCCTTAATGTGAAACACCTGCTGGGGTTTTGAGGCATGTGCTGCAGAGTTCTCTGTGAAACTGATAAGATGTCAGAGGATTGTTTCTCTCACCAGCGCCGCCTTGGTCTCCTCCCTGGCAGTGTTGCTCCTTTGATTTGTGGATTTTGGAGGGTGTCGGGCCAGGGTCTTCTGTATGCAGCGCTTGTCCTGTGGACTGCACCGGATATTGCTGTTGTTTGGGTGCTCAGGGATGATCTCATCCTGCCTCTCCATTGCTAAGGAACAAGGAATAAGAGATAGTTTCTTAAAGGGACTGTTCACTCACTGTTGATCAGTCAAGATTGTTTTGGAGTGAGTTGCAGAGTGTTGGAGATATCAGCTGTAGAGATGTCTGCCTTCTCTCCAATATAATTGAACTTAATGGCATTCGGTTTGTGGTGCTCAACGTGCCAATAAAATACATTTGAAAAACTGAACAGCAATGTCTCTTTCCAGAAATCATGACCTGGTTACTCAAGAGAATCCACAGACCTTATTGTGAGCAGTTTCATGTCGGAACTATTTTCTGTCTACCAAACTACACCCGCCAGCCATATCGCCACCCAGAAGGTATCTTGCCCTTTTGTCCATGAGTAGATGCACGCTTCCTTCTGTGCAGTGATACGGTTGGCAGGTGTAGTTTGGTAGAAAGAAAATAGTCCCTACATGAAACTGTGGATTATCTTGAGCTCATGATTCCTAGAAAGAGACAATGCTCTTGAGTTTTTCCAAATGTACCACAAGCTGAATACCAAAACAATCTAGACTGATAAACAGCACTACAGGTTGGAGGAAATATATGTATTTTTCGGGTGAACTGACCCTTTAAATTTGACAACAAGGTGGACATTGCAATGTCAAAAGTATTTGAATAACAGTTTGTGAAAAACATTTGTGTGGCTTCTATAAGACATGATTGTTAGTGAATCATAATACCACGTTTTCACGATATGAGCATAGTTTAGAGTAACGTCCATTATTTTAATGATGACTATGGGTCAGATATAGAGCAGGAGCTGTTCTGCCTTTCCTCCTTGTCCTTCTGCATAACATCCCATACAGCTGAACATGGTGAGATGTAGGCTAAAAATGAGGCCAGGTTAACCTCAAGGACACAGAGCCGTGTTCCCGCTCTGGGGGGTAATCTGTACCTCAGCTCTCGCCCTGGTGCTTTTCAACTGCTGCACCACGGCCATGCCACGAGCTCTGAGGCTTTTTAAATGATACCACCCCTGTTCTGCCACCCTCTGTACATTGTGGTCTGTGCCACATTCACCTTTGCATCTCTATAATTCTGCAGTTCTGTGGCCCTGCAGGCAGCCAGCTGCTTCCTCAGGAAATGCCCCCCTCCCTGTTCATTCTCCACAACAACCTCTCTCTGGGCCAGATGGAGGTTGTTAGAAGGTATTTGCACTGTCACAAGTGGGCACAACTGTGTGCTTGTGTGTGTGTGCGCACTGGTTGGTGGCTAGGGGGCACAAGATGGGCAAAATAAGGGATAAGGGTTGTGTGTGACTTTCTGTGTGTACATGCATGCTGCTTTTTCACCTGTGGCTTGCAAGACTTGGCAGAGTCTTTTGCTTTCTGCTCATAACCCATGGCATTTCACAGATTGGCACTGGAATCAAAGTACTTCAAACTGCGGTTTTACCGTTTTGAAGCTGTTCTCCCTCTGATCATTGAACCAGATCTGAGCTCTGGTTAATATCTAAGGTCACTGCCAGGCATTCAGTTAATTGCTGTTGGCAAGGAGACAATGAAGGTGGCTCAGTAACCCCTTGATCTTGTGCAATGTGCAGCCTTTTCTCAGGTCTGTTCTACAATGCATGAAAGCATACATACACACAATCCAAACCAGTCAAAGCTTTTCTTTGCAGGACTTGTTCTTGAGCAAGTCCTGGCCCTGCTGCATTCAGGATACTGATCCTGAGCCATTTTCCAGTGATGACTAGATTTTTTTTTGCAGCTCAGTGACAGGAGTTTGAAGCCGGCCATGTTTCTCTAAACTTCATAGACAGTCATGTTGCTTGGCTCGGCCCGTCTGGGGGGGAAGTGTCTCTTGGCTGTTTGTATTTTTAGTCTTGTTGCTGTTAAGGCCTGCTCATCAGCACTTTTTTCCACAAGAGCCAACAGGGTTTCAGCTGTTTCCTTTGTTCCAAGTTGTTCTTTCTCTTCTTTCGCCAGTTCACACTTTTCCGATTCCACGCTTTTTTTTTTCACAGGGCGAGCCAAAGTGATTTAGAAGTGGGTCAGGGGTGGCATGTCCTGTTTGCTACCACTGCTGTTTTCTATGGAGGAAGTTGCCACTTCTCTGTGTGGTTTCATTTGATTTGGATCAGCAGCTCTTGGCTTTGGAAATATAATTCCTGCAGTGCATTATCAGCCCTAGAGCTGATACTCTGCAGTGCATTGCCAGTCACAGGTGCACAGCAAAGATAAAGAAAGATCTTGAGTAAACATACTGTAGTTATACTCAGAATCTGGAGCGGCCTACACCTGTCTTTTCATACGTTGTAATAAGCCCAAAGTAAGCCAAGACCACTACTTGTCTGATAATTAGCAGATTAAATACATGATCAGATTCATTCATAAAATCTTTGTCTTATTTGAATGCCCTAGTATGAGGTCATAAGCCAGTGCTGTTAATCACAGTGATACAGCACTGATCGATACAGTACGGTGAACACAAAGCTCCATTATGTTAGCACATAGCTGACAAATTCCAAATCTATTACACAACAAACAGCATTGCTTGCTCAATCAAGTATTTGTTGTCTCATATCAGCTGTCGCACTTGCAAATGTATTCGTCGCACCGTCCAGCCGACGTGTGAGCATCATTCATAACGGGATAAAAAAGAGCAGTCTGGCAGGAACAATCCTTTAAACAAACACACATTCAAAAGTTCATTGCAGTTACATCATCTAATGTACGTTATGAGAGGTCCGTACTACGTCTTCTGTTTAAATATTTGTCCTCTCTTTGCAGAACAGTGACTTTAGGAAGTGAAGGGCTCATCAGATTTCAAATTCCACTGTTTGTGGCTTTGAGGCTGAACTTGTAAACCCCAAAGACAAATATCCTCCTTGAATAAATATTTAGTTACGCTCAGCGAGATTGGCAGAGTACTTTCCTTTAGTTTATTCTTCCACGAGCTTAGATCTTGGATCTAAGCCAGAAGAGAGTTCACTATGTGAGGCATTTGTACAAAAACCTTAGATGCAGGACAGATTTGTGTTCTGTTCAATACAGATAAACCGAGGATAGCTGCAGCAGTCATGAAGCAAGGTAGATAAATAAGCCTTTACATTCAAGTTGGAACACTGAGAGGAGCTTCTGAGTAACTTCCTTGCATGGTAGGAAGCCGGCTGATGTACCAGCAAATATTAGCTCATATCTGCATTGGTGTATGATATGGCTGATAAGTACCAAGAAATTTGAGGACATGTAAGAGTGCAGATTTTTCAGCTGTAAAACGTCCCATTCAGTAGGGCTGAGTGATACTGAAAACTCTGCAAATACTTCAACATCTGTATTGCGGTGTTATTGTAGGACTGATTACTGGTGCTTTCACACAGTATTTACACAATAAGATTTTTGATAAATAATCATAAGTAATGTGGATATGAGGGCTCAGTGTACAAGACAAATAACAGAACAGCGAGAACAGTCTAAGTTCGAAAAAGTACATCACTTTACTGTAATGCAACCTTTAAAACCAGGACTAGAATTTAGATATGACAATATCCAAAATCTAAGCTGTCAAACACGTCTAATCTCATATCATGATATCCATATAATATTCATATATTACCTTCCACACAACCCAGTAAATATTTTGGTTAAAGTTCTTTAAAAATGTAATGTAAAGGATAGCTGGCTTCTAGTGGTTAAAACGTATTATTTTGCTGCAGTGAATGTACTTTCGGGTGTGTAAGTCCACAATAGGGCTGCACAAAGCTAGATATTATCAAAATTTGCACCTAGGTCAAATGCAAAATCCAAATTGAGGGAGCTGCAATTTTTTTGCTACAGGTAAAATGTCTCACATCACACAGCCATAAATGAAGCAATGTGGTGCCACAGAGATGTTCCGGCCTACAAATCATATTCCAAAAATCACTTCATCATTATTTTCATATTTTTTTCAGTTGAAGTTAAATGCAAAAATTACCTTTCCCACTAAAGTCGGGACTCATGTCGCAATCGTTATATCTGTTAAAAGAATCGCAATTTTATTTATTTACTTATTGCATATCGTGCAGTCCTCACACTCAGTGGCATCATTGTTGGGTGTGGTTACAGGTGCAGCTTATGTAGTTATAGGTGTACCTTAATATATTTGCGACCAAACACACTGAAAACTTTTAACCACAAGGGGCAGTAAAGTGCTGCTTTTAAGCTTGGTGTTAAATTACTCCAAAGATCAGAAATACAAAATACAAAGGAGAGAAATGACAGCAGAGCAATGGTACAGCAGCTATTTACAGTAAATTTTATTTATTTCATATATGTGTGTTATTTGTGTTGTTGTGCATTTAATTCATCAGCATTGCTCAGTGTAGTGAAGAGCCACTGCTCAGTGTACAGGCATCATTTCCCTTCAGGTCATTCCTCTCCTGCCTTGTTATTCATTTATGTTTTACAAACAATGGGATTAGCCTGGTTTTAACTTATTGTCAGTCCATTAAACTCGCCTCAAGTGGCTTAAAATGTGAATTTCAAATTCACAATTTTACAAGACACAGAAAAACACTGTGTGTAGTGTTGTGGTTCTCCATGACGCTAGATAGGATATATTATACTGTATTGACAGCAACTAATCTCTTGAAAAATGAGTACTCTTTGGAGAGAGTACTCCTCCAAAATGCACTTGTTTTTTTAACAGCTTGGCAGCGAGCTCAAAAGTCAACTAGGCTTACTACCAAGAAACTGTTCTCTTCAGTCAACACTGGATCCTCATTTCCAGGCAGAAGATTTCTTTGAATCAGTTAATCATCAGAGTTTATGTCGAGTGCAATCGTAAGAACGCTACCAGCATGTGCTGTGAGAAGGCCAATGGAAATTTTAGGACTCTTTGTAGTGTCATTTGTCAAAGGAAAGATAGAAAGTTAAATCAATGCTGAATCACAAAGGTTGCCTTTGTGAAAAAGAAACCTGCTGCTGCTCTGCCTGATGCTGCTTTGGCCACGTCCCATCCAACTGAAGTCAAAACAGACATCAAGAAATACAACGTGTTTGTGAGTTTGATTCCAAAGAGAGCAGAGTAGCAGCAGTTTACTGTCCTGTTTGATTTAGTCATGATTTACCCAGAAAATAATTAGGGACTGCAAATATGAAAATGATTAAACAGCCACGTGCCCACTCTCAGTCCCAAACTGCACAAATCCTTTTTTCATTTCAGTGATATTATTGATTCTATTGAGGAGAATATTCATCTTATTATTGGCGCTAGGGAGTTCACAGAAACCAAAGCCAAAAATAAAACTACCATTACTCTTAGCCAAGGCAGCTGTCTAACAGTTTATTAATTTTCATTTAAGAAAACAATTTGTTTGCCTTTACTTTGAAGAAGTGTGCAGTGTTTCAGTCTAAGGCTTGAAACTGTTATTGTCCGCAATAAGCCAGATATATAACACACACGCAAGGACGCAGGTGTGGATCAGAGAGAAAGAATATGAATAAAGGATATAACAGAGACTCTTCCAGATGGATCTCCATCAGAATAAACATTATTCTTTATCCTGACAAAAATCTTTTGAATCAAAACATTGTACTGCATGATGAAGATAAAATGTGTTTTGGGAACTTTAGTGCAGCATGAGGTTTTTCCCACATTCACCGCCTCTCCTGAGATTCATGGTTTCATCTGTTTTAAGGAAGCGATCCTGTTTTTCATCTAGATAGAACAAATGTTGAAAGACATCAGAATTTGCGCCACTTATCCCACAATATAACCTGAACTGAGCTGTTATATATCATCTTTAACCTCAGGGACAGAACTCCGTCAGACGGACTCCATCACCGCTTGTTTAGTAGATTTATTAGCTCGCAGATCTGTGAGTGGGACGATCTCAGCTATACATCACCTGTTGATACGCTCAAACTACTACAACTGCATGTGATGAATAGATCTATGAATAGAGAGAAACTTGCAGCTGAAGTGAATTAGGTCAAACTATTTTGAGTTACATCATTAACTTAATTTTGAGTGGATTCTTTTTTTAATATATGTACAGAATCAGTGTAAGGAGATGAAATATATGCTACAGTATTTCTACGGGCCAGTGAGGAGCTGTACTATCTTGGATATTAGTAGCTAAAACAATATTTAATCTTTATAAAAGGCATGAATGACCAGAGCTCAGAGAGTACATTTATTATTAAAAACAACAATTTATCCAGATTTGACTTGCAGATCGCTGCAGTGTTTTCTTTGCTGAATTAATAGGTTCAAATCTCGGCTCTTGAGGATTCCCTGTCCTCCTCAGACGAGGCCTTTTTCATGGCCAGCACAATGTTGGATTGTTTATGTGTCTCTCAGCTCCAACACTGGAAGGGGGCTAATCACATTTACTCCTGCACGAGAGCCCCAGCTGTACAAATGTGCTGCACAACCCAAAGAAAGCAAATACACAACATTAAGGGACATCTGCTTAAAGAGGCTTTGGGAAGATCCTCGTGTAGCACCCCCGAAAATACATCCACGTCTCCTCGCAGCTCCCAAAACGTGCTGAGGAGTCCTCGCTCGTGGGAGAAAGGAAAATCTAGGTTAGCATGCTGCTTTCATAAAGACCTGCGTGCGTCACAGTAAATTGGGCGTAGTTGGACAGAGCCGGGCTCCATCGACAGCTTCATTCATGCAACTCCTTCGGTGCCTGTTGGTGTGAGACTTTTTATATCTGACATCTGTATCAGTTTGTAAATAATATCCGTTTCACTGTCCGAGGGAAGCATTTGAATACGACTCCGGGGCAGGCTCGGCAGGAATGCGGGAGCATATGCCAACACACGCATGATGATTTATTCTAAGTATTAAGATAGAGAGGGTTTCTAAGAATGGGATATTAGGATGCACTAAAGCTGTCTTAGACCTTGACATAAGATGCAGGGTAGTGCTTGTTGTTGCTATGGAAATTTGGTTCAAGAATAGCCTTAAGGTTGATACATTTTTTGAGAGAAATACTCTTTTGGACCAAAGAAAATTGTCTGATAGCTCATTACTCTTGCCAGCCTGATTTCCTGAATTATCTTTACTTAGCTTCTTCTGTCATTGGCTGTGCGTAGATTAAAGTTACAATCATTAGGCAGCGTAAATCTTTGTGATAGAAGTGTTATGTTGCAGTATCTAAATGCTGAGCTGTAACCATTAGCCTCAACACCCTAAATTCCCTTCAACGGGCTGTCGAGATCTGCCTCTCTCCCTGGGTCCTTTTCATTATGAATTCTCTTGGTTTTTAAAAACCCTCTTCTATTTTTATCTAGCATGTTCACTGTTGCTAGGAGTGGGGCAGTGTCAGACATGTATTCAGGAGATGCACCCCCTTGTTTAATAATGCATAAGTACGGTGAATGCGCCACAAAGGAAATCTCCTTCTTGTGACTGGAGTTGCTCTTCGCCTCTCCCCCATGCCTCTCTGATTGTCTCTCTGCTGCCATAGTTTACATTGAACATTCTTATACGGCGGATCTGAGCTGCTGCCCAGAAGAATTGATTTACAGTGAGATTTATTGGGCAGAGCTTCCCCGCTTTGTTATGACAGACTCCAGGGGTGAGAAGGAGTGTGGAGGCAAACAGAACTCCGCACTCAGATTACAGAACACCAAAAGCAAAACTTAAGAACTTTCCAAAAAATCTTCCATCTACTGCCGCCCCACCCCGGAGAGAGGACCTGAGACTCCCCAGTGCACTATAACCCAGTTCCGGGCCAGTAGATCGGACACATGCAGCATCAAAGAGCAGGAATAATGTTCAGGGAGTACATTCTGCAACATAAACTGGTGTGGACGGCCGGAGCCGGGCCAAGCTGAGACAGCCCTCCGTTTTTATCATGCTCTGAACAGCTTTCCTCTTCTTTCTGATTCCATTTAGTCATGCTATGTGCCGGGCTAACCTATGCTGGCCCTGCACAGAGAGCAGAAGGCTCTCATTTCAGCTCTGGCAGCAAGAGTGCCGATGAGCTCATCCTCATGAAGGAGCTGGACGCGGTGGGCGATGCGCTCGAAGGCTTGTTGTTGGGGGGGGGGTTGCACCCAGGGCCAGGGGAAACAGATGCTGCAGCGAAGATGAGAGTCCTGGGAGTTTTATATTGGTTAAGTTCATCCAAATCTTTGGTGTTCTGGCGCAAGCAGATAGTCTACTACCATTACCAGTAACTGTCTGGGAGCCCAGGCTCAGTGGAAGCAACGCCAGGCCAGTTAGCTGATAATCTGGAACAAATGAAAGAACCACCTTGTCTGCGACACATTATAACAATTGTCTCATATGGCATAATGGAAATCAACACCACTCCCTTTGTGGGGAGCAGAGGAAGGCTGTTTCATCAGTAGAGAGAAGTTAACGTCAAAGCAGTGAACTGGAATTGGATCTGCAGATAAGACATCTAGTATTAGACATCCCACTGTGTGAAAGTGGAAACAGACTTTGTTCTTTGCAAAAGGAATGCAGCAACAAAGAGGAGAATAAGAAGCCGTCCCAAAAGAGTATGATCGACAGTAGAAGAGGAGTTGGATATCTGCAGCAACAGCAGGAGGAGGAGGAATGGGGGCGTCCATGAAAGAGCACCAAGTGAATTACTGATTGCAGAGAGCTCTAATAGCCCCAGACTGGCCACACTCCATTACAGTCATTTCATACAGCAGCTTTTATTACCTCCTCCCATTACAAACACACACACATATTCACTTCCCCCCCACCACACACACACACACACTCACATTCCCAGTACCACCACAATGCATTTTATTTCACTCCCTGCACTGCTCAACTACCTGCAGGATCTCAGTTTAACGTAGGCATGGTAATTGCACACCCAAGAGTTGCTGGGAAAGGGCATTTTTAGTGTCACCATCTGCATTAACCAAATGCATGTTTCCTGCACTAAGACAGGCGGCTAACTTGCTGAGTGCAGACACATGCGGCAGACATACACAGCAGAAACCCCTCACACACACACTCACATGCACACACGCCCACCTCAGCTATCACCACAGCGCTCTCCTCTCTGAAGCCTGCTCTGCGTCTTACAGCAGGGCCCCTTTCACAGCGAGCGGCCGCAAGACAGCAGAGGGACTGTGTGCGCTCTCCCATCAGGCCATGCGTGAGGAGCTGGTGTGTGTGCATGCTCTGGTTCAGGGCTTAGCCGAGATTAGGGTAAACAAGCAGCACATTGTCACACCCCCCCAACTCTGACCCTGCCCGGCTCAGGTAAGGCCCAGCGAGTGGAGACAGAAAATATTCTGGTCTGCTCGGCCGTGGGTCCACAGAGCGAGGGGGACGCAGAGACACCAGTCCAGGTTTGGACAGACCGGGTCAGCTTTACATGCTTCATACCATGAGAGCATCTTGACAAAGACAGTTGCAGATATCAAATGTGTTGTAAAGGCTTTGGCGCTGTGAGCCTAATTGTAGCTGACAGTTACTGACAGGAAGAAGAAGTGCCCAGTGTAAAGAAGTGTATTTGCCATCAGTTCACACACAGACTCTGACCCCTTCGCTCTCACCTGAGTTCTCCTCCACCTCTCTCTCATCAGTGCACACCCCCTGGCCGTGCATCAGCGAGTGCAGTGGCCTCTCCACGCCACGCGGCGGGTAGCAGCGGAGGCCCGTGCCACAGCGGGGCGAGTAGACGCCACAGTGAGCCCCTTTTGCCAGGGCGCAGGTGGGGCAGCAGCCGCAGCCCGGCTCCCTCACCGTCTCCTCGCAGCCCTCCGGCAGACGGCAGCTGGCCAACCTCTCCTCAGAGCACACCGGGCAGCGGATGGCCTGGTCCGACAAACACAGTGCCACCAGCGACAGGGCGCCAAATGCCCAAAGGCTCCAGCAGGACGGAGCTACTGCCACGCCACCTCCACGCACCATGGCAGCCCCGGCACCTGCACGCAATCCTTTGCCCTCGTGTATGCTCCCCTTTGCTTCCCTCTCCTCTGAGTGTTGTGCAGCTTTTGATGACTTTCTACTTCAACAGCAGATTTTAGAGCAAACAAGGGAGGTCTGAGAGGAGCGCTTTGTCCAGGATGGTCTTTGATATTGTCAGCTGGTTAGTGTTTCAATTGCAGGGACACAATGCCTCTGCTGTATTGCCTCTCGGTTCCTCTGACTCAATTTCACAGCGCAGAAATTGGAGCCTGCTCGTGATCTGCTCGGCTGGCGAATGTAGTGGTGATAAAAACTACTTTTTGTTGTGTTGGAATGAACAGTTGCAGGAAGGATATCCACCACTGTGTTCAGGTGAGTCTTGCTCTCTCTTTGAGTTTGAGTCCAGAGGCTCGCCCGCCGTCTCATGGAACCCTAAAAAGATCTGGTCTACAAGTGTCCAAACGCAAAGCAGGTCATCAGAAGGCAGCGTTTTAAGTAACAGCTGCAATTTCCTCCTCTTGCTGGTGTGCAGTGTAAAGGACTCGCTCCTGAGAATGGCTCAACACGAGTGGCTCTCCTTGGACTTTATACTGGTCCATGGACACGCCTCTTTCTACAGTGAGAGAGGAGCTGAAAGGCACAGCAGAGAAAAGCCAGGCTAAAGCTCTCTCCCTCTGTCTTACTCTCTAGCTCTCTCCTACTCAGACACACAAGCTTATATACTGTCTCCCTCACTTGTCCTTTCTCAATCCTGAGTGCATGCAGAAAAAAACAAAAAACGCTGAATCGCCCTCTGACTTGTTCACACACAGATTACACATTTTCTCTCCCACCCTCTTGTTATTATTCTTTTCAGTCATGCTTATTGCATGTGACAATCACTCGTTCTATTGATTTGCACTGATGAAACATTTGGGTCCGTAAAAACACTAAGAAACAGAGAGCACATTGGTGCTGCCCCACTTTAATCAACCCCAAATGCCCCGCACACACATGTTTATGCCTCCAGGATGAAACATTGTTCAAACAACAAAACAACGTCATGCCTGCTCCGTCACCAAGGTCTCAGTGTGTGTTTGCGTACGTGTGCGTACAGGGGTCAGTCCAGTCTGTGCTGCTGCCCCCCCTCATTATGTCTGCCCCCAGATCGCTCTTTCTCTCTCTTGCTACTAACTGGAGTGGGCAGCTATAAAAGGCAAATGGACAGTCTAACCCCCCCCCCTCGTCTCTGCCGCCCTGCCCCCACCGGTCCTAAAAAAGCCTCCCACCAGTGGGATCGCAGGATAAGTTTTAACAACGCTGCAAAGCGGGACAGTTTATTATACATGTGTGTGTTTCTGATCATGAAAGAGTCTGTAAATCAGCTTGTTACTTTGTTCTTGTTTGCCCGTGTGTGCAGATATGCCCTGCACCCAGCCTTAAAGGTTTTGAATCATGGCTTTTATTGGTCGACGTCTCTCTCTCTCTCTTTTTTTTTCTTGTGTTCCTTTGCCTCCGTTTTGCCATGGAAACCCAGCATGTATTGTAATGCCTTTGTGAGTGTGCTTTCTTTCAGCTTTTTTCCTCCGCCTGGTAGCTGGTTGCCATAGGCGGGCCATGGGCCGGAGCCAAGCCTTACAAGGCCGTGCACCACTCAGGTGGGTGCCGCAGCGTGTGTTGTTAGTTACACGGCACCCAGATTCCTCATCCGTCCCTGCTCAGAATATGATCGGGAATTAATCAAGATATCAGTGGCCTTGCTGTGATTCTGCCACTTTCTGCTTCGCAAGTTGAATACTTAAAAGAAAAAGTACATCTGGTCAGTTTGGAGCAAATAGCTCGACTGACTGTAATAACAATGTACTAAAGCAGTTAGTAGTTGGTGGAGTTGCTCGCTGGTTCTGCAAGAGAGCCAACAGTTTGATTACGTGTCATTTATGAGGTGTTTTACTGTGAGTGTGTTTCAAGGATTCAAGGATTTATTGTTGTCATTATACAATACTGGATTGCACAATAAAGTGCGTGTGTGTGTGTGTTTGTGGGGTGCGGGGGGAGCATTCAGGATGTTACTCAGAGGTTAGCAGTGGTTGGTAATTTTGTTTTGTAATTGTTTGCTGCTGAGTGTGTGTGACTGTAGTCACAAAGTTCAACAATCTTTGAAAAAGACAAACAGAGCTACAACAGATGTGTTTACATGTTTCAACCATTGACTTTTAATTATTATTATTATTTTTCGGGACTCTTGAAGCCTGTGAGGGGAAAGACAGATGGGGAATGATCTGTATCCAAAATCTCTGGCCGGACATGAACTGGCAAAGGAGTCATTTATGCTGAGGGCGTTGGGGACGTGTCACCATCACTTTTTAAAAGCATAATTTGTTAAAAATCCTCTTAAAAATAGCTTGCACCAAGAGTCTCAGCCAACAAATGAGAACAGTTTGAGTGTTTTATTTGCACATTAGAGAACATACCATGCAGTGTATATTTAGAAGTAACAAATAACGTAAAAAACGTAAGCTTAAAAAAAATCCCCCCTGAGCCTACTGTGTCTAAACTGACCCAAAAATGTGCAGCACTTATCATAACTTCAACAAATTCTTAACACGTTAACAAGTTCTTGTTGTTTCCATTCTCTCCCTATGGACACAACAACACATACAAGTTTTTCAAGTCCAGGGGGTTTTCAATTAATTTAAATGAATTAATGCATCATTGATGTAAATAGGTGCCACATGTGCAGAGGTTACTTCCCCAAGCAAAAGAGGACTGAAGAGTAAATCATGTCTACATGTGTGTTGACTCTGCAGGCATAACATTAAATGAGAAGTTTATCTACATGAGAATAAATATTTGGAGGCTATATAGAATGCCTGAGAGCCTGAGTGCATTATATTCCATTATATTCTTATTATGAAATGATGAATTTGGTGACATAAGAAACAACCAGAATGCAGGAAATAAAGTGTTAAACGCTCAGTATTTAATGAGGGAGGCCCCCCAGAGCTCCTGCTTTATATGAGCTGCCTCCAATGCTGAAATGAAACCTATACCCTTGGTAGTAGCCTTGGCTCGCCTTTTTTTATCCTGAACCAATGTAGTTACCTACTTTGACCTCTTACCGATCCCTTCATTACAGTGCCTCAAGTCGCATATGTTGCTGTTTTTATCTGAGCCCTTGTGTCCCCACCAGTTTTCATGTTAAAATGATGCCCTTGCGAACCGGTGACATTGCTGTTCATGCTTGGTGCCTTAACCCAGAAGCCATCAGGGCGCCCAATCATCCAGTGCTCCATAGCTCAGACTGCAATTTGTCTATTTTTAAGCAGATTTTTTTTGTCTTAATTTCCAGAGTTGATGATTTTTAGCCCTTAAAAATACCTTAAGTTTAAAAAGCGGGTGTAGTTGTTAAAGTCAGAGTATCTTTGCACTCAACATGAACAAGAGCTAGATGCCATCAGAACTGGGCATGCAACACACCCAAATAAGATGTGTTCAAGGAGCTACAGTACTATTTTGAAATTATTTTATTTTGTACCAGCTCTGGGGAGTGAAAAGTTAGAATGGGAAGCAGCTTTGTAGTTTGGCCACAAGATGGAGTGATAGCTCCTTAAATTGAAACAAGTCAGAAACCATGTGGACCGCCTGAATTGAGATAGAACCCATATTTAGGTCTTTGTTTCACTCACAATCGCATCGTGTTACAGACTCTACCTGTTAAACTTTAGTAAAGGACCGTTTGTGTCATGATCATGGAAACTGTGAGGAGTAATCTTACTCACTTGTGTTGTTGCTCTGCTGTATAGACATGCTTTGGTCTTTGTAGCTCGACCTTTTTCAAAATAAGTTCCTGTTCCTTTAAGGGATAGCTCCAGAATTCACCGTAGTGACGTTACGTATATTCCATATTCAGAGAAAGTCCAGTGGCGGAGTGTGGAATCTCCTACTGCGAGAGCAGTCTCCTCCGGGTGCTGAGCAAAAAGCAGGTCAGACCATTTCATCTTTACTCAAACTTACTGTAATCTAACAACAAACTATAAAACCAAAGAAGTAGCTCGGGATTAATTTTAATTTGTACACATGCGCTTCTCAATTTCATTTTGATCGTGTGAGAAAGTTCATCACTGCTGTATTTTCCTCAGTGAATATGATGTAAGAGTAGTTACAGCTCTGTGAATTATAAACACTTTTCTACTGCAGTATTTTGTTCTTGTTACAGAAACACTTATGATGAACATTTTTTAAGTATTTATATTAATTTGTATAAGTTCAGTGAAGGCTGATACAAGGTGTCTAAAGCGGCTTTTTAAAAGCTTATTTCCTAATTCACTTTTAAAATACTAGTGTTAGAGTTTCACTGTCTGTAAGCACTGAAGACTCTTTTACACTTGCTCCTATGTACAGACCTGGCAGGAAGTACATGTGCAGTGAACATTATCTCTTTCTCATAAGGCTAAATGTAGTGACAGGGTCGAGCAGTCAACCGTGGGCTTTTACCCCCATTTTTTTTTTTTTTAACAAACTTCTCTTTCTGCTGTCCAACCAACAGGAACAGTGAGATGCAGAGTGTTGTTTCTATTTCTTTACATGCTGTGTAGAAATAGTAGATTAGTAATTAATAGTAGAAATAGATTTTTAATAGAGTATAAAGAAAAGTGTCAGTGTGTCAAATAAAATGTCTTGAATGTGTGCAACAAACATTTTATACAGCGTTAAAGTCTTCTCTCTCTTAGTTGCTCTGTAAACCTGTCTAGTTCTGAAAGCGCCATGAGAAGGAATCTGAAGTGGTTACACACATTTGGAAACTACCTCTCATTAAGCAAATATTGTAATTCCTCTCCGCAGAACATTTTGTCATCATGAACAAAGATAAAGATCCTGAATTTAGCGCCCCAGAGGGAGACGGGATGGGTGAGTGTCTGATTCCTTGTCTCTAGTGTGAAAGTGTACGTGCTCAGGCTGCTCACATTTCTCCACAGCTGCCACCATCCAGGCGACCGCACTGCCTGAGCACACATGACTGTAGAGTACTGAAAGCTGTGTATGTGGAGGGGGTTTGTGCGGGCTGCAGTTGATAGCAGACCATAAGTTGTCCCTCAGCAGCAAGATGAAGAAGTCTACCTGCACAGTTATCATTCAAAAATTGGTATTTTAAAATGTCATTATTCCAACGGAGAACTGCAGTTCACCGGTTTGAAGTTCCTCTAATGAAACAAAAAGTAACACAAAGTTATCAGCACATGCACAACGTGTCACTTTTTCAGACATTTGCAGTGGTGTTGCAGATGTGAAGCCACAGGAGGAGGAAGAACAGAGGGAAGACAAGTCATTCAGCGAGAATGGAATGCAGTGTGCTGAAGGTGTGACAGATCCACGTACGTAGCCCACCACCACACACAGATACCCCCACACGCTCACACACACGCTTGACATCTTTCCATTACGCCTTGCATTTTAGCCATCACGCCACGCTGCATCTTACTATCACTTCTTTTGTCGACCGGACATTACGAACAGATGGAGAAAGTGGGGGGGCGGTGTTACAATCCCTTTTCCCATTCAGTGGTGGGTAGAGCACTGAAAATCTATTCTGAAGTAAAAGTACAGTTTCTCTTATAAAAAAGAAATGACACAAGTGTAAGTGTGAATCACTATTTTAGAAACCTATTCATGTATAAGTAAAGAAGTACCTTGTTCAAGATCAAGTTACTCTCCATTTAAATATTTCAGGGTGTGCAGGGTGTCTCAATAAAGTAGAGCAGGCAGGCTAATCAGTCGAACAAGCATAGCCTCTACAACTGAGATATGAACAATCTCCCACTTTCCCTCCATCTCTTCCTCTCCACCCATTTCTACCTTATCATAACAGTATGTGCAACATCCGTGAATGTGCTTGCAAAGGTGAGAAGATGCGTTTTTAAAGCGGAGATGTCAGTGGTTTTTTTTGGAGAATCTGCAAGCATTTCTTCATGTACATGTTGTCATTTAGATTTTGGTATAAAAAGTGTGACCAGATGTGGTCAGGGATTGTTGCTGGTAGCTGCATCTTGTTCTTGGTTTTGCTCCGTCACCTTGGTGGTGCTTCTGTTTCTTCCGGGCAGATGGAAACTTGACATCTGCAGATGAGGTGCTCCACAAGCCCCCAACCCCTACACTCAATCCCCACACGTAGAGCAGACTAGTTCTAACAAAGGTATAAATGGCAAATGAAGTGAAGTAAAAAGTAGTTCACTGAAACAAAAACGTAAAGAGTTTATAAAAATGGACATAAAAAGTACTCATCCCCTAAAAACATAATTTTTTAATTCATGTAAGCTACTTGTAATGTGTTACTGCTTACCCTAGTTGCGATCTAATACAGTCAAATGCTGCTGTTTAGAAAAAATGTCAAGTCTGACAAAGTAACTAAAATGCCGTTCTTGTCTTTGGCGCGGCCACTGTGCATTGCTGTGCTTATGTTAAGGGTCTTTCTCAACTGATAGGAACAAGAGGATTACTCTTTGAGTTCAGTGAAATATGATTGAAAACTCTCGTACTCCTGGAGTAGCCTCCTTTTTTGGGGTCATCATCATCATGTTTCATTCAGTGCAAAGTCATCAGCAAATAATTCTCAGAATTTGATTTCATCTGCTTTCAACACTGTTCGGATGGAGTAAGAGCGGCAACATGAGTGCCAGGTCACCCTCAGTCTGGTTTTGCTCTTCTATGCTGCATCATGTACTGTGCGATAAAGCTTACATCTTAATTATATAATATGGTATGTAAACATTGTTGGTAGGAGTGTTGCAACATTCTGGTATTGCTCCTTTTAATTCATTTCTGTTTTTTTTTCTTTACATTCTTGCTTTGTCTTCCTCCCCCAACACCATTTGGTCGCCTTGATTGCTCTTTTTTTGTGTGATTCTGTGCAGTTATGGTTACGGATTCTCTCTTCACCTCTCTACAAATAAAGAGACAAAATAAGCAAAGTAAAAGATTAATTTCATAGCTTTTTTCCAATTTTATGTAGATATCGCAATAATATCGTTGTCATGAACACTTTTGGCCACAATAATAGTACAGTGAGAATCTGATATCGTTCCCGCCCATCCAGATATTAAGGCTATTTCTTCATACCCTCACACCAAGCATCTTTCATATTTCTACATGGTGACCACCTTGTTTCACACATGATATTTTAAGTACGGAAATGTTTTCTCTTGGTGGCGTTCGTCCCTTATTTTGTCACTAAAAAAAAAGATGATGTTACAGTCAGCTCTCCTATTTATTTCTGACTGCCACCCATCTGCCCTGCTGGGTGCACTTCCTAAAGCTTTGCTCTGCGTCTGATGCACAGCCTGCGGTTCACTGCTCTGAGACCCTGGACTCTATATCGGGCCTCTCGGAGCTCTGTGTGTGCAAAGTTTCCATAGCACCTCTGAGCGCTTTCCACAATACAAGGCGCTGCTCTTTAGCTCATCACCAGCCACCGCCAAGACCACAGTGTGGTTTCTGGATGGAACTGAAGAACGCAGAGGGTTCGTTGACACTTAGCAAGAGGCTAGGTGAGAGGTCCTGTAAACCCAGGCCTCGCTCAGGACTTTGCGTGTCAATAGTTGCGGTGTTCAGTAATTTATATCCTGTATGGTGTGGAAGTTTGACCTGTGGGGGGGTAAGGATGGTCAAAGAAGATCTTGGATATGATTAAAAGAACTAGAATTAGTGCTCTGCTGCCTGGTGGAGGAAATTAGGGAGGACCTTTGGTGCAGATTAATGCTGAATTTGCAGCATTTGTAACAAACAGTCAATCTGAAATCTCTTTTTAAAAGCAGACGAGGAATTGGTGTTGTCTGTGTGAGGCCCCTGCTGCCTCTCTCCTGCCCTGGTTCTAGTTTCTGTGTATTCAGAGGAAATGCCTTCCCCCTTATCTTTAGCACACATCTTCTGAATCTCTTTGTGACACTTTTTATCGGCCCAAATTGAGCTACCCATACTTTGGAGATGTGCTAGTGCTAATATCAAAACATCAACTATAAATACAAATGTAGAAGTGACAGCGTCTCACATTGTGCTTGGAGTGGAGTCTCAGGTTTATTTAGTGCCTTATTTGGAAGTGAAGACACATATGTACTGTTGTGTATGTGTGTGTGTGTGTATGTGTGTGTGTGTGTGTGTATGTGTGTGTGTGTGTGTGTGTGTGTTACACATCTCTCCATATGTCTTATCTCTGTAAACGAATGCTTTTTTATCGCATGTATCAGTCACTTCATGTGTGTTTACATCAAATGTCACTCCAAATATAATCTTTGCTTCTCCCATGCTTCCTCCTTGGTTAGATATGATAAAGACGGAGGAAGAGGAGATGGAAGATAACGAGCAGTACCCTGAGGCTGAAAAAGAAAGAGAGATTGTGCTAAAAGAGGAAGCAGAAGGGGCAAGCGAGGATGGCACGGAGGGAGGATTTGACGAGGAAAGGATAGAGGAGGACGACGATGACGGGGATGAAGAGGGAGATGCCCTCAACGAGCCGCAGGACCTGTCACTGGTGGACTGCTCGCGTTACGACAGCGCTGCCCTGCCAGACGCCCACACAGCAGCAGCGGTGGCAGGTGCAGAAGGGACCTTTGCGCCCGGAGCTGTGGCCCCCCGCATCCAGGCGACAGGCAAACTCAACTGTGACATCTGTGGCCTGTCCTGCGTCAGCATCAACGTACTGCTGGTGCACAAGCGCAGCCACACGGGTAAGCACAGGAACACAGCCAGAGCACCTGACCTCAAACACAACTGTTGCGCAATCATCACTCTGTCGATAACATTGGAAGATAGCGCCTTGTATTGACTAGGTCAAGATGTTTGATTGAGTAACTACAATTAGGAAAGTATAAGTCTGCATCATACATGACGCACGTGTCTTAACCAGTGCTGCAGCAACAGCAAAAGGTTGTGAAATACTCTCTATTGTTGTTATTTAAATATGAAGCACATGCAATAACTTGATTTGTAAACAGATAGGTCAGCACATCATGGTGCGTCTACAGTCATTATTTTTCCACTAATTATGCAATTCCTGAAATAACTCACTTATTTATATGATGCATGCTAAGAGCAGAGTCACACTGGAAAATAATCACATCGGCACACGTTTTCTTTTCTTTGTTTTCTATCCCAGGGGCGTAATTTACACTTCACACTTCTTTTAAACTTTTAAAAGTAGTAACAGTGTCAAGTTACAACGTTGTAAGAGGAGATACATTTTGAAATCTTGAGCTGCATAGCATTAAATAGTTGTAATATAATTTTTGATATATCTCCAAGTATAAAGGAGATGTAAACAGTTGATTTGGTTACACTTTATTTCGATAGTCTGCCAACAGAAGGTGTGTGCAGTATTTGTGACATTTCAAGAGTTTAATAGTTGAGTTTCAACAATTTCGCTTTGTTCTGCAGATGTTTATCTGTGGCGTAAATGTGGAAGTTCATGAACAATACTTACGCAGCATAGGTTGAGTGAGCAGTTGAGAATATGTAATGAATTATCACATATACTCGATTGATAAACATCTGCAGAGTAAAGCGAAACAGGTGAGTTGTTGAATCTCGCTGTTAAAATTCTTCGAATACTGTATAAACTATCTGTGGGTGAACTATCCAAATAAAGTGTTACTGTTAATTTTTGCATAGTTTGTTAAGTATTAACATGAAGTTTCTTGATCAATGTGATGTCCAAACTGTGCCAACATACCATCTTATATGACGTTAAAGTAATCTTCTCTTAAGTCTGCACGCTTCAGTTTACAGTCTGCGCGCGCTAAATGTGTCCCACCCACCTTTAAAATTAAAATTCCACCCCTGTTCTATTCGTATGTAGTCATATTTGTCGCTGTGGAGAAATACAGAGCTGCTTCTGCACACATCATCATTTATTAGCAGAAAACTCTACTCATCATTTTACTGAGGAGCAGAGTTGACTAGTAGAGTAATGCCGCCTTCAGATGGAACTCATGAGGCTGTGTTTTCGACATGGGAAGTCAAGTGCACAATGAGTTTGGCATTTGTGTGGTTTGAGTCGTGAGAACGTCGTTTCTAGGTTTCTGACAGTCAACGTGGATGTTGCCTTGTTCCCTTTTTGAAGATGGTGAATGATTTGGTGTTTTTTCGCAACTCACTGTTAAAGTGGGGACATGAGAAGGGTCGACAACTAGAGTAAATCATTCAAAAACAGTTTATTTCTCAGAAAAATTCCCACTTAAAAGGGTGTGAACACCAAATTAATGCGTTTTTTAACAGTTGTATACAGTTGCACAAATCAACCCAACACAGAGAATCTGCAGTATCAGATAATTTACAATTAACCAGCTTTAATATGAAATTAAAAAAATGTTGCATGATCAATAAATGAAAAGGCAAGTGTCATGTTCAGGGTTCCCAATATCATGGAAAGAAAGAAGAAAGAAAGTCATGGGATCTCTAAATCTCAATTTCCAGGCCTGGAATACTCATGGTACAAGTAAAATCCTTAAACATTTGGAAAAATTATGGAATTTTGTTGTGTTTAATGAAATTAATTGTTACATTAATCCTCCATAGATAATGCAACATGACAGCAAATTTATTTTCTGTAGCTGTTGACAAAATGTAACTCTGATATGCATCAATATGTGATGTTTTGTTTGGTATATACAATAAGTGTAGTACAATAAATAACATTTGGAATAGATCTATTTATGTGCTTATACGTTGTGAAAGGTCATGTAAATTTTGTTAAGGGTCCTTGAAAGGTCAGGGAAAAGCTTACAATTTTTTCTATGAAAATGTGTGTGTGTGTTAAACTACAGGATTGTTTTTCATGTTGTGTTTAACTCCCCCAGGTGAGAGGCCATTCCATTGCACGCAGTGTGGGGCCTCCTTTACCCAGAAGGGAAACCTGCTGCGCCACATCAAACTGCATTCCGGGGAGAAGCCTTTCAAATGCCCCATGTGCAGCTACGCCTGTCGTCGCCGCGATGCTCTGAGCGGGCACCTGCGCACCCATTCTGGTACCAGCCAGCCACACATTTGCTCACATGCACTGATACTGTATGCACCTGTGTACAGTAACATGTTGGTTGGTTTCTCACTCCCTCTTGTTGGTTTCTCACTCCTTTTGAATCTTAACGCAAGGTCTGCTGAGCCTGCACTGCTTTTCCAGTAACACCCTGCCATGCACTCTCACACGGTTACACACATCACATAATGACATCTTACTCATTTACCTCTGGAAACTTACTCACTGACTTTCAGTTCACGTGTTTTACCTGCAGACACACCGCACCACACAGCCTGTAATATGTGCATCATCAGTTTTGTATGAAACCACTTGCTTAAGGAAATAATACAGGCTGTACCTGCTAGATGGTGTTGATGTTTAATGTGTTGGTGATTAACTGAAACTTCTGCTCACAGTAGAGAAACCCTTCAAGTGCAACCACTGCAGTCGCAGCTACAAGCAGCGAAGCTCCCTCGAAGAGCACAGAGAGAGGTGCCATGTGTACATTCAGAGCAAAGGTCCCGCTGACAGAGGTGAGCAAAGAGTGAGCATTCGCCACTTTCTGACACTCGCTTCATCAGCAACATCTTTGAAACTCTGACACGTTTTCACAGTACATGCAAACTCACACTTCACACTTATAGCTGTTAATGTGATCAGACCGCTGCACAGTCTACATAAACTCATTTGCGCATAAGGAGCGCACAATTAAAGCTGTTATTGCAAACAGATCCTGTTTTTATAGCCTCATTAAATTAATGAGCTTACAGCAGTTACCCCATCATTACAGCTAAATAGGTTATGGCTGCTGTGGTGTGGAGGCACAGCGTATGAAGACCGCTTCTAATGTCGGCATACGAAGACCGCTTCTAATGTCTGCAGCGGCAAAGGGGAAGCCAAGTATGTAGGGCAAATGTCTCAGCACAGACACACAACACACGCACGCACACCTCTATTTCTATAACCCCCCCCCCCCCCCAAAAAAATGGCTTTACGCACTGACAGGACAGTTGCACGGTTGCAACACACAGACAATGCTCCGCTTGTGTGGTCACCAAATGTCGTAAGTTTATGTCTGATAGTGCCGTAGTGGTGAGGAAGTACATCCTCATCCTGTGGTCTCCCCTCCTGCACTGGTGAAGTCAAACCCCACCAGGAAGTGAGGTCAAAGGAGGTTCTGATCTCAAATTAATATCTCGTTCCTCCCAGTTTTACTCAGCTGTGAGCAGCTGGTGTGTTTTGCAGAATTTTTTTTTGTTAACTTCACTTTATAAGCTCAAAAGCTTTGACAGGTGGACAGCTGCTCTCCTTTTACTTGTGATACTTTTTTGGTTGTGAAGAGATCTTCATTTCCTTGTTGCACTTACTCTCTCACGCACTTGCTGTCACACAGAAGACGGCCAGACATCCAGGACTCAGATGGGCACTGAGCGTGCACTGCTGCTTGACAGGCTCGCCAGCAACGTAGCCAAACGGAAGAGCTCAATGCCACAGAAGTTCACTGGTAAGAGAAGCGGAGCAGATGAAAGAGACTCGTGTTGTAGTTTTAAAGCAGCTTTTTGTGTTACTTCAGATTTACGCAAAAGATTAAGAATGCCTGCATTTTGTTAATTTGATTAGTTACTTAATTGCTACCTTAGTAGCTTCTGACTATTTTGTGCAGCTATAATATGCTATGCTCTGTTTACATGTGCTTTCTGCTTTATATCATACTGAAGTTATGTTAATGGTTCCCTGCCGTCTGTCTAAGCTACTTATTTGTCTGTCTGTTTGTCTTTGCTGGCCTCCATCTCTTGCCAAACAGGAATTGAGGGCAGAGTACCTGCCTCATACCTGCACACACCCAAGAGTGGTCGCCACTGTCCTAAATTCTCTGTGAGAATTGTGTCATCGGTGGGTATTGGTAACCATGCATGGTTAATAAATGAATACATGTGAAAAAAGAGAGAGAGAGAGAGAGAGAAAGAGAGAAAAACATGTACTTGAAACTCTATTTAATTACTTTGTGTGGTTTGATTTAGTCTTAGATAATTTGCCTGAGTGATAAATGATCAAAAGATAGCGGTTTCAGTAAATGGCTGACTTTAGGGCCCTACACACACAATGTTTTTCAATAGTTGGCTCTCACCTCTCTGGTTAGGCCTGACATTGGGTTGTAGTTTCGTAATCAACCCTCAAGCTGCTCGCAAACGAGGGTGTATTGGCAAAAAAAAAAAAAAACTCCATCTCTATCAGCTCGACAAATGAAGTGAGATCTTTCAATATGACAACCACAGGGGGAAAAGAGAAGTAACCACAGAGAGAGAGAACAGGCGGGAGGCGAGAAACGTGAGCAGGTGCCTGTGTCTATACTCCTGCGTTGCAGCTGCAGTAGAGGCCTTCGTCTGCGTTGTCTGCTTCCTCTCAGCCCTCTGTCCTCTCATGCCTCCAAGCTCAACTGCTGGCTCAGGATGCTTTAAAGCTTCTTCTGTCCTGTGAACCTGGCATGTTCCAGTTCACTGTGTAAGTTCTGTTTTGTGTTGCCCTGCTGGGGGTGCACGTTTTTCCCATTGCCTCTACTCAACACCAAAGTGAGGACCCCTTAGGATCTCTATTAGATCTTCTTCCATCTGTAAGCAATAACTGTTTTAACTGCTGCTTGTTGCCTGTGGTATTTCTCTGGTCTGGATCAAGTATGTGAAACCCCTTCCTGCAGAGTGTTGAGTGCTCTCTCTTCTCATGCATTCTTGGTGTAGGCGACAACGGTGTCTGCCTGGACCTGAGCTTTAACAGGGAGCTGGTCTACCGGACAGACATCAAGGAGCCTCCGCCAGCCTCCCCAGAGCCCAACACCCACCCACATCAGCAACAAAACATCCTCACAGGGCCAGACGGCGACCCAGCCCCCTCTCGCAGGCCCTATCCCATCCAGTTAACCCGCAACGACATCAACCCCATGGGCCTCACTAACGGCCACAAGATGGGCATGCCAATGCTGGGCCACCCTCACGCCGCCCAGCCGCCCCCTGGTATGGACTCGTTCCACACTGACGGCTCCCAGATGTCCCAGCCTGTCATGTACAGCTTAGGGCACATGCTGGGGGGGCTGAACCATCAGAACGGCATCCCTCACCCGCACGCCCAGCCCGTCCCCTTGTCACTGCTGGAGGCTTTACGGGTGGTGCGGGCCGACGGGGAGGGCGGGGCGCTGCCGGGGGCGGTGTACTCCTGCGGCCACTGCAGGGTGATCTTCCTGGACTATGTCATGTTCACGATCCACATGGGGTGCCACGGCTTCCGCGACCCACTCGAGTGCAACGTTTGCGGCCACCGCAGCCGGGACCGTTACGAGTTCTCTTCCCACATAGCCCGCGGCGAGCACCGCCTAGAACTGAAGTAGCTTTCATTCATGCTTACACACACACACACACACACACACAGACAAGTGCTCAGACAGATAACTCTGTATGTGCACACACATACACAGATTTACTCATATAAGTAGCTGGTGGTATCAGAAATGAAAGCATGAAGTAGCAGCTATCTCTCTCTCTGTCTGTCCTTTATGTATGAGTGTGTGTATGTGTGTGTGTATGTGAGAGAGAAGGAGAGATTGAGAGAGACGTTAGGAGGAGTGTGACGTGTATCAGAGTGTTTTTAGTCATACCGTACTCATCTGAAAAGATGGCCTGTAAAGTGTTTATGCGGGAGTAATTCTACTTCCTCTCCATCCCTGCTGTAGCATCTGTTTATATCATATATGCCACATTTAATCTCAAATGTTCAACAAAGTAGCAAATATGAATGCGTTTATTGTGTATCTACTGTTGTTTCTTCTTTCTTGTTCTGTAAAGGTGTAAAAATAAAAGATAACCTCTCCCTTCCTTCATCACACATATTAGACCTGCACCATGTCGAGTGAAGTTCAGCTTCTGTTAAAAACACTTGCCAATTCAAGACTGCAGAAAAAAAGATCCTATTATCTACAAGGTCACATGTCTCCCTTTTAGGCTGTGGTTTTGAGAGAAGTGCAGTTCACGGCTTCAAAGGACATCACTTCGCTCTGCACCATGTGTTGGTTTCTCACTCCTGAATATTATATACGCAAGTTAGAAATGGCTCACAGTTTTGCAGAGACGTTTTAGTCACAGAATAGAGGCCTATATATATATAGAAAGCACAGATAAGTCTGTCTAAGAAGGACAGAGGTAAGGGGGATGTAGAAGTCAAAGTAGGTCTAAATTAAATGTTAGGTGCGACTGAACACCTAAAGATACTCTGAAAGCATGTTAAAGCTGTTATGTTACATCACATCAGCAACAAAGAGGACGAGCCACTGCAGGATCTAAAATTGGTGTGAAGTGAAAATGATCAAATGGCGGTAAAATGTGAAATGACACTTCTTTTTGTGATAGGATTGTCTCCTAATTTCATCATGGGATTTAGACGTCTCCTTTTTTTCCCCGGATGCTGAGGAAATAAATGTAAGTGTATCTTAAGTCTCCTCTCACCAGCGTCCATCTGCTGGAGGAAGTGTGGTACTGCAGGATAGTGACTTAGGCATCGCTCCACAGCAGTGGGTCCCAAAGTGGCTTAATAGGAGTTTGTAAAAATGGAGTTGGGGGTCCCAAACTAGATGAACAGCTTTGTGTATTTAGTCCTTCTTCAACTGGGGGAAAGCTCAATGAGAGAATGAGCAGAACTGATTTTAATCAATAGTTTCACTCTTCCCACCTCGCTCTCACTTCACCCACAGAGTAGATAGTAATAAATGTCTGCCAGTAAAACTCCACATATGGGAATTTATCTGTGTGAGTGTAACATTTATGCTCATATGGTTTGTGGGAATTTATGAAATGACAAACTTCAGGAGCCGCCCCTGACAGCTATATCAGTGTCTTCTGGGGAAGTGTAGGCTCCGACTAGCCACTAAGTCAGTGTCTAGGCTGTGGTGTGCATATGAATGTGGATGTACATCGCCCACATGTCAGCAGAGGGACTCGGTCACGCCTTGCTGCCTTCAGACCAGAATAGGGTGTTAGCTTCATCCAGCTGCCACAGCGCTATCTCTTCTCTCCATCAGTGCCAGTTCCCTTTTTTCTCTCTTTGGGTTTGAAGAGAAGTGACACTTGTGAGACAAACTGTCACTGCAGCTTCATGTCCATACGTCAGATTAAAAAGCCCAGTCATCCATTTCAAAAAAACGACCGGGCTGCTTCTCTTTTTCCAATTAGAAGAGGTCGACTTCGGGGTATTTTTCTTCTGAGTAGTTTGTTGAGTAAGAGTGCATGCAGAAGGGTAAAATTGAAATCAGGGTGGTTTGTGGTGATGTAGGAGGATAAGAAACAGCCTAAGGACTCATTGAGGATATTTTTTTGACACATCAGCTTTGAACGTAATAAAACCATGTAGGGGAAAGGGAATTAGTTTAGCTTCTAGAAAGCTCTGCTTCTGCCAAAACTCAGTGTCTGAAGTCCCATTTTCACCATTAAACTGGCCCACCAGACAGAGTTTACTCAGCCAGTCACAGACAGGAGTCATAAAGCAACAATGACGCAAGTCTAGCTGAAATGAGAGTCTTCTGGTGACATCTGCTGACTGAATTATAGGAGTCAATTGGACAGCCAAAAATTGAAATGAAATCCATGCTGATGTACTTTAACTGGAGCAACAACACACTGGACACATGGGCAGAGGATGAGACAATGGGCCCCTGGGCACAGACACGTGACAGGCCGTACCACCTCTCCTAGGTTTGGAAACACACACACTCTGTGGGGATTGTGCCTCTTTCTGTATATTTTGTGTCTCCTCGTGTCTGTTTTGGTCCTTCTGTGTCACCTTGTAGTCATTTTGTGTTCCTTTTTGGTTGTTTTGCCCATTTTATAGCAATTATGTATCTCTTTGAGGTAATTTAGTGCAGTTGGGTGATTTTTTTTTTTAGGTTATTTTGTGTCTTTCTTGGTTGTTTTGTATCTATTTAAAATAATTTTGCTTCTCTTTGGTTGTTTTGCCCCTTTCTATAGTTATTTTGTGTCTCTTTATAGTCGTTTTGTGTCTGAGGAAATTTTTAAAGGTTATTTTGTGTCTTTTAGGGCTGTTCTATATCTCTTTTTGGTTGTTTTGCCCCTTTTGTAGTTATTTTCAGTCACCGTGGTTATTTTGAGGCTTTTTATTTTGTGTCTCTTTGAAGTAATTTTGTTGTTTTATGTCTATTTGTAATAATTTTGTGTCTTGTTTTGTCCATTTTATAGTTATTTAAGTCTTTTTAAGATCATTTTGTGTTTTTTGTCATTTAAAAAAACATTTTTTGGTTTTCCCCCTTTTTATAATTACTTTGTGACTCTTTGTAGTCATTTTGTGTTTCTTTGAGGTCATTTTGTGTTGTTTTTTTTGGCCATTATGTATCTGTTTTTAATCATTTTGCCCCTTTTTATGGTTATTTTTGGGTCTTTTTATTTCTTTGGAATCATTTCGGGTCCCTTTTTGGTTGATTTGCCCCTTTTTGCAGTGATATTGAGTTTCTTTGAGATTATTTTGTGTACTTTTTGATAATTATTTGTCTTTTTGTGATTGTTTTACATTCCTCTGTGACCTTTTTTTTTATCTTATCCTTGCTGGTACCTGTTAAATTAGACGACACTTGGCAGGTGAAGACACTTTGGGCCCCTTGACTGGACACTGACCTTAAGAACAACCACGAAATCAAATAAAATTTGAGTGATTAAACTTCAGTCCGTTGGACAACCTGTAATTTGAATGATACATCTAATTGATTTTTATTGTTTTGGCTGCAACCAGAGAGAGTTTAGTCTACAAATATAAAAGACAGATGCAGACAGCTGTCTTCAAAAGCTGAATAAATCAGAAGTCAAATGAAATGTTAAGGCAATAATTTACACACAGGTGTTTCATTCACACTGGGGATGTTTTTTCATTTCAGGCCAGGACACTGGATGGTGAAATAGCTTGTAATTGTTGCCTTGTTGTTCCGAGCACAGCCTGAAGATGGCGCTGTTGAAACAGAATTGACAGAGAAAAGAGTGCAGCCAGCGGTTTTGACTGATTGATCCACATGTTTTACTGATCTAATTTATAACCCTCCTCAGCAGATGAGCAGAGCTCAGACACCACGCTGACACATTTACAGGAATATTAAAATATTAAAGGGTCTGAAAACAGTCGGCGAAAAAGCGGCTGGTGTTGAAAATAACAATAACTTGCTACCTTTGCTACTGCTACCTTGGCTATATCTGAGCATGCGCACTGCATCGGCTCTATGGGGACGAGGAGGACATCACGGAAAAAACGTAGCAGCAGCACCACAAACCCCACGCCGAGATTTCGTCTCTCCGCTGTGCTAAAAGTGCGCGACGCAAGCGGCCCACGACTATGCCCGGTGCGGCGTTAAAGTGCGGGACGACCACTTGACAGGCCTGGGCGAGGTCTGAGCCATTGCCGGGAGGGGAAATACATTTCTTCGTATGGGAGCAGCATGCGGGAAATGGTTGGAGGTTGCTGCGTGTGTTCCGACGAGCGAGGCTGGGCAGAGAACCCCCTGGTTTACTGTGATGGACACGGCTGCAGCGTCGCCGTCCACCAAGGTAACATTAGCCGCTGTTAGCGTGTAATTACCGGGCAGCTGTGGCGGCTGACCGGCGGCTGGAGGCAGCCAGAGGTGCTGGTAGGTCGGTAGGTTTCTGGGTAGGTCTGTCTACGTGCGTGTTTGTGTATGTGGGAGGGGTAGGTAGGCGTGCTGTTTGTTGTTTCCTCTCCGCACACATGATTAAACACACAGGGCCAAGCGGAGTGACACCGAGCCTGGATGGCGCCTTGATGGCACTTCAGGTCCGTGCGTGTGTCTGTATGTGTGTGCGCTTGTCTGGATTCACGACAGACTGCAAGAGGCGTGTTTTTGCGACAAAACAGCCCCGGCAAGGCCCGCCGGTTTGGACATTATGTTACCTTGTGTCCACTTGCTTTGTTGCCCTAATGAGACAACAAGGAGAGCAGTTAACTTATTACAGGGTCATATTTCAGAGCAGTGACCGATTGTTGCACCAACTCTGGGAGGCTTGTGCAGATTTATGCCTGGCTGACTTCACTCTGCCCTCATCTGCAGGTTAATTTTGGGATGATTTGTTTCCTAAAGTCAGCAAAAGTGCAGTAAAATGCAATAAAGAGAGTAGCCAGGAGCTGACACAGCAGGATGAGTTGAAGGATGTCCTCACTGGGTCCATTCACTCATACTCAATCTTAAATTTAACATCCAAAATGTACTCTTCTTTTTCAAATATTATCTGACTAAAATGTCATCCACACTCAACATTACTGACATGACAACACAGCACAGAAGATACAATAGAAAATAATGAAAATACAGATGTTAAAGAAAGTCATGTATGCATTGGAAAATTGCAAAAAATAGTGTCATTAACCTCTCCTGTGTGTGTGTGTGTGTGTGTGTGTGTCCATGTGTGCGTCCCAGCATGTTATGGCATTGTCCAGGTTCCCACCGGTCCGTGGTTCTGCCGGAAGTGTGAATCACAGGAGAGGGCGGCACGCGTGGTGAGTATGTCAACACACGACATGACACGACGCATCCATCCGTCTTTCCTGCATCATCCGCCATGATTAATGCCACACTCACAACCAGCTCTGCTCTCTCCTGTTTTGCCCCAGAGGTGTGAGCTGTGTCCCCACAAAGATGGTGCCCTCAAGAGGACCGACAGCGGAGGTAAATCTCACTTTCTGTCCATCTCACTGTCCTGCTGTTTCTCTGAGATACTCAGCCAAGTGGATGAAGCAGCAGGGCCGCTTCTTTGCCTCTAAGGAACACTTCAACCCCCAAATGATCAGCTGTATGTCAGTTATTCACCTGATGTTTTGTTGAATTCCAGAAGAACAGTTTGCTTTTCTTGCATCTCTCCACGTTGAACGAAGAATCCAAAAACGGAGAAAGTTCTTGGTGAATTGGAGTGAAAGGGGAGGCATGGGGGAAGCATGTTCAGTACTTCCCAAACACATTTGTTGTCGCTGAAACGTGTAAACATTTCCGCATAAACAGCGCAGGCAGACTAGTCGTATGTGTGAGACAGTGTATGCGGAAGTGTTTTAAATACGACCCGTTTGGTGAAAATGCATGACTTTGCAAAGTACTGCACATACAACTGGATAAATGAGACTTGGATTACATTGCACCAGTTGTGTGCGGTTTTTAAACACAGACTTCGTTTAATTCATCAAGAATTTTCGGATTCTTCATTCACTGTAGAAACGTTTTCTTCCCACGTTCAACACAACATGGGGTGAGTCATAAGCAAACAAATGATCATTTATAGGTGAAGTATTCCTTTAGAGTAGAACAGAAGCTACAGATGTCCACATCATTCATAAGTGGCACCGTCATGTCATTGATCTGCTGCCGATCTCTCCGTCAGGCTGGGCCCACGTTGTGTGTGCACTCTACATCCCCGAGGTGCAGTTTGCCAACGTCCTCACCATGGAGCCCATCATCCTGCAGTACGTCCCGCATGAGAGATACATCAAGGTACGGACACACACTGTTGACTGGATAACACATTGTGAAGTGACCCAGTGTTAGTCTGCAGGGCTTCATTGGGGTGCAGGATAAACAGTATGGTTTCTTGGTAGTATTTATGACCAGCGGATATTGCTAGGACTGTCCTGACCTGAAAAGTATCAGTTTAGTCCTCCTTGAGTGGTAGTTGATAAGGCACCAAAGGCTGTGTAACAAACATTAATACTTTCCAATCAAATTAAGTCTGTAGCAGTTTTGAGAAGTCTTACATATCAAAAAGTGGCACCAAATGATGGATTCACATTGCTGTACCCGTCCTCTCTTAGATTTTATGTAGGCAATGACCAGTTCAGACAACTTGGAACTTTTATTTATTAAAATTTTGCCTTCTTTTCTTAAAGAGACATTTCAGATTTATTTTAAAGTGCGGTTATATGAGGCACTCATTCATAGTAAGTGTATTACCTACAGTAGATGTCAGTTGGCACGCCCCCGTTTGGAGAGGCAGCAGAGGTACCGACACTGGTGTGTGCAACATTGAGAGTACTTTCACTGCTTTACCTTGACGTCACACAGCCCTTTCCCACAGGGAGGCCGCTAACAGCTTCAGTTCCTAATCTATGCTCTCATCAAGTCTCCAGACCCCATCGCGAAAAACAGTCATTTTAGCTCTCTGGATACAGGAGCTGCTGGTGCATTGCTGCCTCAATTAGTTAGTTTGCTTGTGTTATTGTGTGACTTTGGTGAATCCAAACTAACCCTTTTTAATGTCAAACTCACACAATCATACAAAATAACTAACAGATGAAGGCAGCAGTAGACTAGCGGTGCCTGTGTTCTGCTATGTTAAATTACTGTTTTTCGTAATGGAGTCTGGCTTTCAACAGAGCGATAGAACTGCTTCAGTTCGGTAATCACATTGGTAATTTCTGTCTTCGGCAAGGTAAAGCAATGAAAATATTTCGAATATAGCATACACTTAAACTGATGGCTAAAATATGTTTTGCTGCTGCTGCTGCTGCCTCTGTCCACAGCAGTACATTGTGTACACTGTTAGCACTCCTGTCTGCTACTCCAAAGTGGGGGTGTGCCGACTGACATCTGCTTTCTGTAATACAGTGACTATGGATAAGTACCTCATACAACCCCACTTCTAAAATGTAAAACTATTCCTTTAAGTGTATCTTCTGTAGAACATACTGTATGTTTGGAAGAAAGTTATTAGAACAATTTTGGTTTTGGTATCTGAACTCAAATTCAGATATTATATTGGCACACTGGTGTAACACAACTAAACCTGGAGTAGTTACAATAAATCTTTGTAGCTGTAAATTCTTCTCCTGTAGTTAGATTGTAACTGAATACATCAGTTTCAGTGTCAGTCCCTCAAGAGAACAGAGCAGGGCATACGTTTTAAAAAACACTTTTTTGTCAGTGTCACAATCCCACTGAGAGAACTCCATCATAAAAGAAAATACCAAAGGACTCTCCACCAACAGCAGTAGCTTCAACAAACAATGATGCAACACACCTATAACACATCTGGGAAACGGCACAACTCTTATTTCTCCCTTAACGGGAAAAGAAACTCTTGTGCTCCACATCACTGTTGCTCTCAGCCACCTACACGTACCGTACAAAGCCTGAACTGAACGAGGCAAGGTCACGCCTGCTTTCTGGAGGTTGTTAAGTCATTCAGGGAAACGTGGGAGATTTCCAGCGTAAGAAGAAAGAAATGAGGCAGGTCGAGGGAAAAATTAAAGAAGGGACGTTTACCACACTTCGTCACAAAATGCACATTGTCATATGCTGAATTGTGGTGATGTGATTAGTCATGCAAAAATTCCAGACAGTCAGCGATGACAGCTGCTTCAGTAAGAGCCTCCTTAATTTGCTCCACTTCCTTGTTTTAATCTTAAAGTCTTTGGGTTGAGTTGGTCAGACAAAATATATTTGAAGATGTTGGGCTCTGGGATTTTTGACATTTTGTAGATAAAATACTCAATTGATTTATAAAAAAGGGCAATGAAAATGATTGAGTTAGGTGGTACAAACCATCATCAAATAATAATACTATATAACAAAATCATCTTTTTTCTTTAATCTCCATGTAACTAGTGAATGAAACAGTTTGATGCTGCATATTGACTGACAAAATACAAAGATAGTGAGATCTCACACAGTCCAAACATGCAGTCTTAGAAGTAAGGGCTCCTCCATTAGGGCTAAGGTTCTGCCCAGAACCATTTAATTCTGAAGACCCATTTTTTGAGAGAGTTCTTCATGGATTGTTGAAAGCATGGGTGTTAAAGGATCCTCAACCTTGAATATTAAATGTTTAGCCATGTTTCAAGTTGTGTTATTAAGTGTTGATGTATCTGAATTCCCCTAATTCACTTTAACTTTTGCAATACCACATGGTCTTTTTTTATAGGTACCAAGTACTCAGCATTTTGTATTCAGATCTAATTTAGGAACCAAGTTTCAGTTCCCCACCCCACTGAGCAGTTGAAATAGTAAAGGCTGTAGTAGTAGTGATGTCACAAAATCTCCACTGGGCTTGGGCGGTATCTTGTTTTTCATACCCTCCTGGGCTTTCACTGGGGTTATACTGTATATGACAGTATGAGTATGTTGCACTTTTCTATCCCATAAACACATTGTGAATCTTGAGTGTTGAGGGGTGTGCTGGACCAAATCAGCCTAGGCCCTTCAGGGGCCTCATAAACCCTGAGCCTGCTGGACATGGTTTCTTTGGCCCCACACTAACCTGCTAAACGTAAACCATGGTTAGTGGGAGTGAGATCTGTGGGTAAGGTAGTCAGTTACTGGTCTTAGAGCTCCCCCTGTGTGTGTCCTGGATAAAACACTTGGTGGTTCCCAACTAGTGGGTCATGGTCCAAAAGTGGGCTGACTCTGTGACTTCAGTGACTCTGAAATGTGTCATGTTTATAAAAAAAAAACACTTCATTTTTAAGTATAGTTCATTTCTGGCACAGAGCTTTTATTTTGAAGTGCTGCTGCCTGCTGTAGAGTGAGTGACTAATGGACAGCTCCTTAACAAAGACAGCAAACTAGCTCCATGACATGGCCAAACACAAGTATGACACTAAATATCTTATACTGCGTGGACCTTTAACTAATGACTAAGGAGAAATCTGGACCATGTGGCTGGACCAGTTGAGAACCACTGTTTTAGATGAAATTGATGGGAATATAAAAGGTTTCTTGGTAGAAATCTACTGGGTGGGTTCTTGTTAGCACCCTCAGAAGGTAGAAAGGTTCTGGATAGAATCCCCAGAAACCCCTTTTCCACCACATTAGCACTGGTTCTTGAACTGGTTTCGTTAAGGATCGTTGAAACCTTGGTGCTGTCAAGCGAGCCATTATGTGTTTCCACCAGATTTGCACAGAACCACTGAAACCAAGGATGTGTCATCTGCTGAGGACGTTGCATAATACACAACGGAAGTAAACAGTAGAAGCAAAAATACAGATTATATTGATTTCCTGCAAACTTGTATTCCCTAAGTACTGGTACTTGTTTCTACCCAAAGAAGAAGTATGGACAAACTATTGAAACTTTTCTTTCTTAGAATTTCTCACTTGACTTCTCAATCGTTGCCATCTCCATCCACTCTTTCCGACCTGTAGAATATGACACACCCACTAACGTTGTCACAGTTGACGCTTCAAGTCAGGAAAAAACTGTGATTTTTTTTTTTGTCCGGTCCAGCTAAGAACCAACTTCTTGGGTTCTAATTTTTTTTGGTCAAAATGCTCTTAACAGTTGAAAATTAGTCGTGGGAACCGAAATGGACCCGGTTCCATGTTGGTGGAAAAGGGGTAATAGAGGGTTCGAGGGGTAACACTGTAGAACCTCTTAAAGTGAGTTCTGGTTGTAACCTTTGGCAGATGGTTCTGGTTATAACCCTTTCAGTGGGTTCTGGGTATAACCTTCTGAAAGCAGTTCCAGATTGAACCTTCATAAAAGGCTCTTCTAGGAACCATAACGAGTTCTCCTATGGGCAAAGGCCGAAGAACTATACATGGTTGTAGTTAGCACCTTTGTATCCATGAGTGTAGAGTAAGACTGCCTATGGAAAACAGACTGAACATAACCTTCACCACATTTACACTCCTGCTCAGACACTCAGAGGGGGTTCTGAAATGCTCTGCTTATGTCTTTTTTTGTACTTTTTAAAGCATGCCATTTAACCACAGGCTACGTTCAGGCTTTTATAGCTTTATCATACATCAGCTGTCTTGTAACTGTATCCATTTGTACCTTTTTTCTTTTATGCATAGGCTTTGATACTTGGCAGTGTGTGTATAGCAGAGGTAGGGAGCTGTGTATCCAGCGTGCACCAGAGCAGCCTTTTTAAAGCAATGCACATTACAAAGAAATCAATATTTGACGCATGGACTCATTAGACTGAGCAGCCAGTGGCAGACGTGCTGTGTGTATGTAATGTGTGTGTGTGTGTGTGAGTGTGAGTGCATGCGCGCAGGCCTTCATATAAATGTACACGTGAGTGTTTGAGTGCCTGGTTTCATATTACTGTGTCAGCTACAGTAAATTGCATGCAGCTTTTTCAGTCTGAGCCATTCATCCAGATTTTGCAGCCTGCATTCCTAGACAGCGTTACAATGGACAGTGAAAACTTGAGAAGCCACTCTTCCTTTTACACGCTTGGTGTAGTTATGTCTCCGGCCTTTCATTACACAGCCGACATCCTCTGAGGGGAGCAGAGAGCAGGAGTAGGATGTGGGGAGTAGAGGAAGACAGAGGAAAGGGAAGAGAAAAGGCAAAACAGAGAGGGCTGAAGCAAAAAGGTAAAGAGCCCGCTGTTCCTTTGTCCCGCACCTGTTGCTAGGCCTCTTGCGCCCCCCCACCCCCCACCACCACCAGACAGCCCCGCACATGGGGGGGGGGACTGAGGAAGAAGTACAAAACCTCTGTTTGTGCGTGCAAACATTTGTCTGCTCGTGTATACTAACATGTTACTTGTTGACGTGTGTGCACATTTACATGTCAGGATGCATGGATTCTAGCCTTGAGCTCTAAGATCAATTATCTGTAAAATCTTGCCTGCACATGATGATGTTTTTGCTTCATCAATGCGAGTGCCCTGCAGGCCATCATGCAGCCGTTTTACGCCTATTCTATTAAAATTAGAAGCAAATGACAAGGAAAGGAAGTAGATTTTTAATTTTAGTAGCAACATCATACAAAAAACCAAACTTCAAAGTAGAAGCTCTCTTTTGAAAACAGCGAGCCACAAGCTCTTCAGTGTCAGCTTTTTTTTCTTCACAACATTCTCAAACATCTGGTCAACAGTTTCACTGTACAAAGCGGCGAGCGCGGAGCAAAGTGCGTCCTGTTTGAAGTCCCCATCTGTTGTCCTGACAAGCAAAACTTCCTCGTCTTAAACAGTAAAGCTGCGGCTGCACTCAAATTAAAGAGTGTTTAGCTTTCCCCCGCTGCAGCCACAGTGGTTCACTTTAATGGCCACATAACATAAATCTACAAGTGTGCCCTGGAATCACTGCTCCTTCAAAAGGCCGCTCAGCTTTGCAGAAGAATCAGCAATTTTACGAAAGGTTTTTGTGCCAGCTTTGTTCATGCATTGTGCAAAGTAGCATCTGCCAATATTATTGATAACTGATGTGTTTCTGTTCCTTCATCTCGGTTTCTTTCCGTCTCTGCTGCTTCCTCAGACCTGCTATATCTGTGAGGACCACGGGAGGGAGAGCAAGGCTGCATGTGGAGCCTGCATGACCTGCAACAGACAGGGCTGCAGACAAGCTTTCCATGTAACCTGGTGAGTATGAAGCTGTGTGTATGAGTTGTATGGATATATGTCATCAACAGTAGGATAGGGATGCCCCGATCAAGTTTTTTTCTTACCCCCGCTCCCGATCTGAGTCATTTAATATTGAATATCTGACGATACTTCTGTTTTCCTAGATAAAAGAGCCTCACAGTGCACAGCTCAAGCACTATAAAGTTGTAGAAATCAATCCAGTGTATAGAAATGACGCTCTCCTTTAAACTTTTTATCCTTGTTGTGTTAAGGGAATTCCTCTGTCCCTTCTTTTGAGAGTATTCTCCAGTTTTTGTTGCGTTGGTGCAGCCTGGCCTGACTTAGCCTACCTGCATGAACTGTATTCTGTCGAGTGTATATTTCCATTGTCTGTACATCATCTACGTGAGTGAGGCTACATTAATAAGTGTCTCTTTCTGGCTTTTTGCACTCTGGGCTTTTGTTGCACTTGCAGTGGTGTGGTGAGTGTGGTTGTCTGTCTCTCCTCTGAGCAGGGTGGTGAAACACCACGCGGCATAGATGACAGCAAATTGCAAGAGACTCACACTCACACTGAGCTTATAACGTTCATGAATAACATAAGTAAACAGTCTCATACTGAGTTTTTCTGTCAGTTTTGGTGTGTGGTGTTTTGCTGTGGGCGAGGTCCAGTCCCTGCTCTTACACATTGGAGCTCAGCAGAGTGAAGGAGACGGACATTGGAGAGTTGACGACAGCTCCACGTGTTGCATCACTGTGCATGAAAGCTTCGTGATTAAAAACCACCTGTGTGGCAGCTAACGTGAACATATCGGATCAGGCTCTATTTAGCTAAATATAGCCAATCGCAAACAGATAAAAATGACTTTATCAGCTCTGATGCCGATGGTTTAAAATCGGATCAGGACATCTCTGCAGTGTGGTGATGTTTTTTCAGAGACTTCCGGCATGCAAAGATCCTGCAGGAATACTTCAGACAGTGTGCCATAAATAAGACATGACATTGTTTTGGAACAAGGGTCATGACCTAATCAGATTATAGATAACACATGATTGATTTTACTTACTGACTGATACAGTTAGTTGTGAAACAGTCACCAATCATCAGGAAGAATGGCCTATTGTGTTACCCATAGTTGTGTTTGTTTCACCATGTGTGCACTTCTTCTCCCACTCTCCTTATCTCTTTACGTTTTTATTCCTTTTGTTTGGAAATTTCTGAAAGCTGCGTCTGATTTCTACCACAGTGCAGAAGTTGTCAACTCAAGCCTAAAATCAAGCCTGGGAGATTATACGGCAGAGATTTTTGTGTGCAGAGATCTGACATTTGATCCATCCTGTCTTTATAAATGACAAAAGCTCTCAAGTGACTCGGCGACATCCAGGTGTCGTCGTCAGGGTGTGTGTGTGTGTGTGTGTGCGCTCTCCTGTTTCCTCCCCTGTCTGATCTTGTGACACCCTGTGTTCAGCGCTCAGATGGCAGGTCTGCTGTGTGAGGAAGAAGGTCCAGAAGCTGACAACGTGAAATACTGTGGCTACTGCAAGCACCACTACAACAAAATGGTAAGATGGACACAGGTAGAGATCGCAAACCAATATCCTCACTCAACATATCACAAGAATAGAGAAATCAGAGAGTTACAAACATCTCAAACTCCACATTGATGAACATGGTAGCAACTACAAACATCAGAGGTAAATTATCCAGAATCCTCCCTTAAATGCATTGTCAAATGTTAGGGCTGCTGCTTACCAGTAAATGTAATTGCTAAGCTTTTATTACCGCCTCCTTAAACGTGTAATATCTTTTTAAATTAACCACCTACAAAGCTTTGATTGGCTCAGTTGCTGGTTGGGGAAACAGTAGTCAAGGAGCACAAAACCCAACCTGTTTAATTACTGAGATGTAGGCAGCAATACAGACTTTATTAGGGGTTGTTTTAGTCTCACACCAACACAAGAAGCTTATCTGCCTATCTTAACGTTTAGATTGCTCCTTCAAACATATTTAAAAATGTAACCCAGGCTGTGTTTAAAAGTTTTATTTGGCAGTCCCTCCAGGAAACACCTATGAATGAGCACAAATTCAATCATACGAATTTATGAAACAAACTTGAATATGACATTCCACATTAAAAATATCCTTTAAAAACGTAACTGCATCAAAAGCCTTTTACTGTATATTACATCTCAGAATTCCCTCTCTAGTGTCTATTTTACATTACTGTGAAAACATTAGCAAATTTCTCCTCTCCGTTTATCACCAAAACTATATTTTACAGGATTACATTAAACACATCATGAGAATGCTTTTATTTACGATCACCCAAAACTCATTTTTACTAAACAGAGCGTGATCTTTTAGTTCTGGCCACCAGCTGCTAACAGCTTACGTTAACTCGCTCTTTTCCTGCTGATGTAAACACTGATTTGTTGTTCACAACGTAGCATTATCAGGGAAACCTTAGAGTGCGTCCCTCAAAGTGTCAGTAGTAAGTTTGCTGCATCTTGTCGTCCCTAAGGCGTCACCAGGAAGATCTCATTTCATCCGCAACACATTTTCTATTGTCCCTCGGATGACAGTGAGATCACAGAGCCCATTTGCCAAACACTCATTGTGTTCTACTTGTACCTGCTCATTAATTTTAGTTCGTGGCTGTTAGTCTGGAGCGTTGCTCTTGATGTGACACAACAGAAGAACATCAGCCACTGCCATTGGTGATATCTAGTGATTTGTCTTGTCCATGTCTATGTGTGTCACCTGTTCTCCAGGAGTATTTTGAGGTTGAAAGATGTTTGTCAGTCAAGGTTGTTTGTGTTCCACCGCCCCTGCTTTCGTGCAGAGCCTCAGGAAATTGCCTTGCTACGTCTTTAGCTGTAATTTTTGTTGGTAAATGTGAGACATTCGTACCACACATGTCTGCATCCTCACAACCCATAAAGAAGAAAGTCAATTTTGTGACATTATGCAGGGGATTGCTATGATTGGTGAAACTCACAGGAAACAATGATGATTTGTAAGGTTTATGGAAAAGTTGTGGTGATTGGACAAAAATGCAAGTTCGTGCAAATTCATTTATTGCTCTGTAGGGGCTGATTTGGTCTTTACACAATGCTCACTTTCTCCTTTTGGTTCTTACAGCAGAAGAAGTTGCGCTCCAGTGAAAATACAAGTAGCTCCTTCAGTCATACGAGGGGTCGCTCAAGCTCTCCGCCTCAAGACAAACATCACCACCACAGACAGAGGAAGGTAAGCACTAGTGTTTCGTTGATGGGGAAAAAAGGTGTGGTAGGTACTGAAAGTAGAATTTTGGTATTGGTGCCAAAATGACATCATATTGGCACTGGTATGTAAAAAAAAAAAAAAAAAAAAAAGAAGCCCTAGGAAACATGCACGTGCATGGATGCTTATTTGTTTCAATGCATGTTAGCTGGTAGGACCTGTTGGCTCTTACCTAACGTGAGCTGTGTGTGTTTCTGTCCGTTCAGAGTCATAAAGACAAGATTCGGCAAAAGGAACGCCATAAGAAGTCCTCTGACAGCCTGGGCTCTTCAGTGACGACCAGCAGCATAGAAAAGGTATAAAAAGTCGACCCACAGGACGACTTGTGACCTTGTGACATGCAGGACTCTTAGCATGTAGTTGAATTAATCTTGTAAATGACATGTGTGTTTTGGTACAGATATCCTCCAGTCACCACAGCAGCAAGGACAGCGACGGAAAGTCCAAGAAGCTGAGCTCACACAGTCACAGTCATCGAAGTAAGAAGACAGGAAGCACTGGCAAGAGCTGCTCGTCCTCCTCCTGTTCCTCCAGTCCGTTCAACACAGGTAAGATTCTCTAAGTGAAACAGGAGGCAGAGTGAAGTGTTGCCAAGGCGACACACAGACTGCAGGTAGCAGTAACTTAAATTGAGTTTGCCTTTGTGTTTCTCTCGGAGGTGGTTCCCTGTCTTCGGCTCAGGATTTCCATCAGTTTACATCCTCCTCCCGCCTAGAGCGTGACCACGACCAAGGGGGCGATGACCACAGTGGAGAGGAGCGTAAGGAGCGCCACAGGAGGCCAGCGGTCCAGGAGGAGGAGGATGAAGAGGAGGATGAAAAGGAGGAGGACAAAGATGAGGAGGAAGAGGAGGAGGAGGAGGACAGTAAATACCACAAGCCGCCAGCTTTGACTCCTGCAGACGGCCCACTGGCAGGGTCGCAGAGTCACGACAGGTCGGAGGGCAACTCAAGCCCTTTCGAGAACAAGGTCACTATTTCCACCTTTGGGTCCATCATGCGCATCACCTCCTCGTCGGGGCTGGGCAGCAGTAGCAAGATCCGGAAGATCTCCTCCTCGGGGGACTACAAGCCCTCCAAGTCACTTTGTAAGCCGTCTCAGCTGAGCACGCCGCCTATTCTGGAGGAGGCGGCCCTGGAGGACAAGGCCACGCCTCCACCGCTGCCCAGAGAGAGGAGGCACCGTGGCAACAAGAAGAGCAGCCACGGTCCAGGGCGGCCACGGGGCAGCAAGAACCGAGAGAGACGGGAAGAAGAGCATCACCACCACCATCACCACGCAGCGCCTCCTCCTCCAGCCTTAACTTCCTCCGTCTACCCAAGCCCGTCCACCATCCCCCACTCCACCTTTCCCTCCACGCTGCCTCCCACTGCCGTCTCCTCTTCTTCCTCTTCTTTCTCCTCCTCCTCTGCAGGCAGTTTTTCCACGAGCCGTGGCAACTCTCTGCTCAGCTCCGGTGAGTCTAAGTGAGTGGGTGTGTGTGTGGTAGCCCTCTAGCTTCCTGTGTGTGAGAGCTCAAAGAAAAAAACTCTTTGGTGTGTTCATTTGCAGCTCGATTCTTAAGTGTTGAAATGTTTCCATTACACGTGTCATGTCAGCACCACTGCCGCACTTTATCTATGTATCACAAGCCGCCAGATACTGATTCTGTTTTTCATAGGCGGGGTTTTAAAATTCAGAATATTGTCCTAGATAGTGGTTTTTGTGTGTGCTGCACATGTCTAGAGTGCTAGATTTCCTGCCCTACTTACAGATTGATTCTCTCGAGTATACGAATGCTTGGATGCCATATGTTGTTGACTTTTGGGGTCTTCTGAGATGAAAATGGGAGCGAATATCTTTTTACTTTCTCTTTGTGATCCCTCAGGTATCTACTCCAGTCTCAAGGACCCTCTTACACTGGGCGGGGGTGTCTGCAGTACCCCTCTCTCCCTGGGTGGAGGGGTGTGTAGCACCTCCTTGTCCCTTGGAGGGGGCATGTGTAGCACCCCTCTCTCCTCAGGACTCCTAACATCCCACGTCTCCTCACTCTCACTTCCGTCAGTCAACGCTGTCTCAAACATACAGGTATTTCAGAGAGAGATTTAGATCAGTCAGCATGAAGGGTCTCTGGGTGAAGTGTCACAATTATATACTTTTTTGTAGTATTATGAGCATAACATTATCATAGAGCTGTAACAATTAAAAAAAAATTGATTGACAAATGGATCTGCCAATCAATAAATAGTTTCAGTGATCATTTGCAGCTTCCAGCTTATCAGTTGTGAGGATTTGCTGCTTTCCTCTGTCATATGTGACAGTTTACTAAATTTCTTCAGGGTCAGTTGGTTAAATTAAGCAGGAAGAGGATTTGTCTTCAGGCTCTGTTTTTTCCCCTTGTTCCAAAAACGACAATATTCCTACTGGCATATGAAAATAACTTATCTGCTAATATTTCCCTTTACATGAAGCTGTGCTGATTAGCTTTGTATATCACATCAAAACATAGAAAACTGGAACAGCTGGAGCTGCTCATGCCATTGTGCTTCTTTGCACTCAAAATAGGATTTTTTCAGAGTTTTTCACCTGTGGCAGACTTGTTCCACTGTGTGAACACAGCCTCCCTCTTTCATTCCATCAGCCACCTTCTTCTCCAAGTTGCTTTGTGCTCAGAGCAGAACAGAGCTGACCCCAAAAAGGCGAGAAGCCATGTGTCGCAAACTGCTGTATGCACCGTATACATGTAAAAAAAAAAAAAAAAAATAATCAAAAAAAAAATCTAATAAGCGTATCCTACATGACCCATATCAGTGTGCATCTAAACGTGGTCCTTGAGTGGTTACCAAACATATTTAATGGTTAATGGTTTTATCTAAGACCCTGAGGTGATTATTAAAATGATCTTAACCACTGAATACAAAAAGGAACAGTATCAACACGTACAGAGCCGGCAGTGAAAAGTGAAGTAACTAAATTAAGGGTTAAAAAAGTGCTGTGATCACTAAGGTTGGAGCGACGATAACGTTACTGTAGAGTTTACAGGAAGTAAACAGATGTGTGGTTCATAAAACAGATATACGTCAATGCATTGTGCAAGTAGTCATTAAGTAAAATGATTCATCAATAAATCTATAAGATAATCAGCACATGAGCCAATAATGGAAGTAACTGTTAGTTGCAGACCTACATGATTCCAGGTAGTGCTGAGACGATTCGTCAAAGCCTTTTCAGAAAGCAAAAAAACATTTTTCAGCTCCTCTTTCATGTCTCTGACAGGTGTAGCCCTTGTTAGGTTATTAAATTATCAAAAGCAAAATGCACTTCTTTGATAATTTTGTTAGTATCATCCAAGAATTTCACTTTCTTTACTAACATCCTGTCCAGATTTCTTTGTCAGTGAGCTGTTGATGTTTCCTGTCTCGTAGGTTCATCCAGGTTCCAGCACCTCCTACAGCCTGACCTCCACTCAGCCTTTTGCCAGCTGTCTCTCCACAGCCCCAACACTGCCGCCACTACTGACCCAAGGCCAGACCTCACTGTCAGGTGAGAGGAGCGCAGAGATCAACATGATTTATTGGCATTTGCTGAGAAACTGAAGCTAGTTTTAGATCTCTGACACAGATATTTTCTCTTTCTCAGAATGTGACACACATTAAATCTCCATGTTGTATCACCTTTCACTAAAAATAAGTATGAGTAAATCATAACAATTCTTCCCTGTTCTCAGAGTCCGACCTCGATGACTGTCGCTTCCCATGTCAGGGGAACTCACCAAGAGAGAGTCTTTCCTCACAGTATGTCTCATTTCATTTTTACTGGTATTTTGTTAATGTTAAGACATGATGTTAAACTCCTCCAGTGCTGCTGAAAATCATCTTTCATCCATCATTCAGATTAAGTTTCCCTGAACTGTAGCTGTAGTCAGATCAGTTTCTATTTCTGTAACCAGCAACAGAAAACAAGAAGTAAATAGCAGCTGGCTAACTACCCGAGTGACTGTGTGGATTAGAAAGAAGAACACTAACCACAGCCACAGGGTCTCTTTTCCCAGCGTGACTGAATCGATGACTTTGTACTTTCTGATGACTCCATGTTGCTTTTCTCCTCCTCCACACCCAGGTCTCCTATGAGCTGTCTTCCTCTTCTGTTCGACCAGAGGGACGGGCTGGGTGCAGGAGTCAGAGCCCGTCCTGAGAACGTCCCTCCAGCCAGCTCCCACATTGAGCTTCTGCTGGAGAAACATGGCAATGGAGAGATGGGAGTCAACAGTGAGTGTGCCAGGAAAAAACACATGAACCAGTGTTCAGCCACGTGGTTCCAAGATAAAGCTGAGAGTCACAAGATCTTTTCTTCTTCTTCTTCTTCTTCTTCTTTCTTTTGGGGGGCGGGGGAGAAATACTGGATAACTGTCACCTCCTCAGGCCTCTAAAAATCAGTTAAATGAAACAGTCATGGAGGAGTTGAACTTTTTGAACTGCTTACATTACATTTGGATGAGGGGTCACAAGTAGTTTCATTTGACCTCTTCCTCTCCACTAAGATGTCGGTATTCTCAGCTGACATTGCTGTCAGGGTACATTTTAAAGCTAGTAAAGATACTAGTATCATATGAAAGTGAAAGACCTCATCTTGTCACTAAGGCGGCTGAAAATGCTCCAAAGTTTGGCTAAATATTGTTCAGGGAAAAACTGGCAGGGCCATTTTTCACAGGAGTGTTTTGACCTCTGACCTCAACATATCTGAATGTGAATGTGTTCTTTGTGCACCCTCTAGTCTCCCCTTTGCAGATATGCCCACTTAATGCTGGTCCCATGTAGTTTTGGACTAAAACCATGCAGATTTTTTTTTTGCACGCATTCTTAAAATGGTGTTTTTGAATATTTCTGCATACTGGGGTCCCTAAAGAGTCTGGACTGGACTGTAACTGGAAGGTTGAGACTATTGTGGATGCAATGAGCCCAGTTTTATTCATATGTGATGATGTCAGCCCCCCTCAGTACCATTTTTTAAAACCAACATCACTGTATAAAATGACCTATTGTGACCTGTAAGATAATCACAGCCGCATTGAACTTTAAAGCCATAAAGTAGACACTTTGGGCATTCAGAGGCCATTCATACGTACACTGACACTAAGGCAGTTTCTCAGTACTTTTCTAGAGCAGAAAGACTCGCCATGCAGTTGCAAAAAAAACCCAATTGCAGTTACTATTAAGTTCCGTTCCTCCAAGAATTGGACAATAGAAGTTAAGACAAAATGTTGCCTGGTCTGATGAGTCTGGATTTCTGCTGCGACATTCAGATGGTTGAGTCAGAATTTGGTGTAAACAACATGAGAGCATGGATCCATCCTGCCTTGTATCAACGGTTCAGGCTGGTGGTGGTGGTGTAATGGTGTGTGGGATGTTTTCTTGGCACACTTTGGGCCCCTTAGTACAAACTGAGCATGGTTTAAACACCACAGCCTGCCTGAGTATTGTTGCTGACAGTTGTTGCAGCAACTGTGTGATGTCACCATGTTAATATGGACCAAAATCTCTGAGGAATGTTTCCAGCACCTTGTTGAATCTATGCCATGAAGGCAGTTCTTAAGGCAAAAGGGGTCCAACCTGGTACTAGCAAGGTGTACCTAATAAAGTGGTGTACTGCTTAAGCCTCTGTACACTCTAAACTTTCAAAGTTTGAGTAAGTGTCAGACCAAAACACAGTGTTTATCTCATATTTAGGAATAGAAAATCTTGACACGGTGCTTTCGGATGCTGTTTACCACTTCTGTGGGACATATACTGTTGATCTGCCATCTCCCCACAAATATCCTCTTTCCCATCGAAAACTTGGTGGGTGAAGGGCTCTTACGCTAGAGGGTTGGAAACCACTGCAATACACATTTAAAAAAAAAAAAAAAGTACGGCTGGTGAAATGCACCTGATTCTGTTTACCTACGCTCTGCAGTCTCTCTGTGAGAACATGACCTGGTACTATTTACAGATGATGAATGTGCCTGTGGACGCTGTTAGGAACAAAAAATAGCACAGCAAGAGAAAGCATGCTGCGACAATATTAAAAGCAGCTTTGTTTCTCATGCTCCTTCTCTATATTTAATTTCTGTTGTGCTCTCTCCTGTACCAGGTTGCTCTTACTCACTTTTTCTCTGGGGACATCATCAACAGACACTTTCTTTCTTCTTTGCTGCTTTTTCTCTCTCCACCCAGTGCTTTTTTATTTTGCCTTGCTTCAGTTTTCTTATCCCACTACCTTTCTGTTGCCTCTCCTGAACTCAGACTTGAACCAGTCTTTCTTCCCCAGCCCTCCTAATGTCTCTTAACTATGTTTATTTCTACGCATCATAGCCTCCCATCCTCTGTGAACGGAAATGTCCTATAGTCTCCACCTTAAATATATTTCTCTGCGCCCCAGGGAGAGTTCACTTTAGACTAATGAGTGTTAACTGCTGTTCCAGAAATGAGAGAGAAGTGCGTTTGTTCCCCCAGTATGCGATGCAGGGCACGCTGCACCGACAGCTCCATAGAAAATCAATTAGAAAGCATTTAGAGGGTGGGCTTGGATTTCTAGTTCAGACCTGATGGCACTGCTGTAAAGTAACACCACATAGAAAAGTAAGTGTCCAGGAATCACCAGTTAATGTCGGTGGTTGGTTCAGTATTTCAGTAGCAGCAACTGTAAGTGTGTGATAATGCCATTTTATTGTAGCTCCCAACCTTTAAAGCCCCTAACAAGGGATCTTAAGAGGGAGAGAGCAGGTCAACAGTATATGTCAGATAGAAGTGGTATATATCATCTAAAAGCTGGGAACCTCAAGATCTACCCAAGATACAGTTCAGCACTGTGCCAAGATTCTCTACTCATAAATATGTGATAAACATTGTGTTTTGGTTATTCAAACTGTGAAAGCTTACAGTGTATATAGGGGCTTAGAACATCTTAATGGCAGTATATGATGGCCATTCCCATGCTCAATTAAGTCTCATGCAAAGTTGTTGCAGCATTTTTGGAGGTTTGCACCATTTGTTACACAGATTTGCTGCTATATTTAATCATTTTTGACCACTCCATAATTAATAACAATGGTCAAAAATCCTTCTGAATCACCACACGTAGGCTGGTTTCCGCCAAAGTGTTTTTTTCCCAGCTGAAAACGTCAGGCGCCCCCGAGGAAACGCCCAGCTGGGAGCGTTGGAGAGCCCCTCGGAGGCGTGCTGAGACACTTTGGTTGCTATGATACAGAATATCTGCAGAAGAAAACATGTCAACATAAGGTAGAGCACTTCCTCTGGATGAGGGGAAGGTTGAATCATGCAGGGAGAGAGGACGGTCCTGCTGGTCTGTGTGGACTCATGAGAGGAAACATATATCCTACAGTATATGAACATATTGCTCCTTCATTGTTGTCTTTCAGCAGCTGTACATGTATGATACAACAGTTGGTCTTTTTTGTTTGTCCCTCCTCCACTGTGATTGAACAGCTGGATAAAAAGGCACAGTGATGGGCGCAGTGTTTCACCCAAAGTTGAACAGTTTTCAACTCTCAGTGCTCAGGAAAAAAAACAGCACCGAATGGGCAGTACTGTACAGAACTCAAGCTCAGCACCTCGTCATGCATCTGCCATTAGTAAGATGGCTAAAATATGCAGTGATTAAATGAAAAAAAAAAAAACAAAAAAAAAACGCTTTGGTGTTCACAGCCTCTGAGATCCAAGAACCTTGAACTCAATAGAATAGAAATAGAAATCCATACTGTTATTTGGTATCAAAAACTTTTGAAATCTGGAGATTGCCATTTTCAGCAATGGGATAGCGAGCTCTCCTGTTCTGGACGCTGCACAGAAACCCCTTATTGTCAATATACGTATGAAAACTATACATCCTCTGAACGCCAGACACGTTTAGTTTGTGGTTGTAAAGTTTCACAAGGTTGTACTTAACACAGAGGTCACAATAGGTCAACTTACACAGAAATACCAAGCTTAAAAAAACATCGGTCCTCACTACAGTGACATGGCTGTGTGGACTAACAATCATCACACATGAATAAAGTTGGGCTCAGTGAATCCACAACAGTCTCAGCTTTCCAGTGATACCCAGTTTATGCAACTCCAAGATGGGTTAGGGACCCCAGTATGCAATAGGCAAAAAGAACACATGTATACAAAGAACTGCATGGTGTTTGCCCGAAGGTGCTTGGGATTAGCGTTAAGTGGGCATGTCTGTAAAGGGGAGAATCATGGGTACCCATAGAATCCATTTTCATTCAGATCTCTTCAGGTTTCCATTGCCAAAATTATGCCTTTTTCCTCAAAACTTTGGCGTGTTGTTTAACCTCCTCCAACTCATTTGGACATTTCTTCTACATCACATCCCACCTCAGAGTACAGTCACATAATGGAAGGTGTAAAACATAAAGAAAGGGCCGCACACTGTAGCTTCTGTAGCTCCCTCCTGTAGTCCACTTAATTACTACATCCACAAACAATTTCTCGAGTTAATGCTCTTCTTCAAAATGATGAATATAATTGAAGCAGACCTCCACTGAAGTGCTGTTTCTGTATGATGACATATCTGTACTCTCTGCCTCTTGTAGTTGTGGAGATGCTCCAGTCGCTCCACTCCCTGCAGCAGGAGAACCAGCGCCTCCAGGACCAGATCCTCAGCCTAACGGCTAAGAAGGAGCGGCTGCAGCTGCTCACCACGGACCTGGCCGTGTCTTTCCCTCCACATGTTCATTCCGCCCATGGCTCCATGCACACCTCTGCCCAGATCAACTTCCTGTCATCCACACAAGGTCAGGATCATCTCTTTCACCGAAGGGTCACATCAAAACCTGAGGACACACTGTTACTGTGATGTCATGTAGTATGCTCTTTCCTCCCCTCACAGCAGTCCATCTGCACGTAGCATTTGTTTAAACATGAGTGTGACAGGTTAGTTGTGATTCCTTACAGTGAACACATTAAGTAAGATTATTGATATGTTGGTCATATTTTTCTTTCCACTGACAGTGTCATGAATCAATACAGCTGATTTCCAATGAAATAATGCCATGTTTTATGTTGTAAATTGCAATGTAGAGGCTGCAGATCATTTTTACACTGACCTCATGCACAAAAATGATACAAGCAGAACATGTAATGATTTATTGATGTCAAAATGCTTAACGTATAGCATTTTACATTAATAATAATAATTACATGGTGGTTAATGTAAATCTTTGACCTTGTAGTTCTCACCCTGTGTTTGCGCCTCCCTTTCTGTAGACCCCCTGAGCACCAATAAGAGTCCCCTGTCCAAAAGCTGCTTCCTGAATGACACCTCCTTTGTTACCTCGTCTGAGGTGAGAACCTGTAAACCCTTTCTTACCTTAAACACACTCACACTGTGCTGGGAAGTACATCTCTGCCTTTAAAGCTTACTTGTAACAAGAAAGGTGTGAAACCCTCAACGTTTACACTGACTGTACTTTTTATGACAGGTTTTTTTTTATTTATTTATTTTTTTTTTTCACTTCAACCTGAGGCTACCAACACACTTGTGGGATTTTTTTTTTTAAAGTGTATAACTTTTTCCCACGTTTACACTTGGCATCCGCCAGGGATGGGAATTGGTTAGATTTTATTGATACCAATGTAACTTTCAATTTTGCTTATTATTCTGATTCTTTATTGATTCCCTTACTAGCTCCTGATCATTTTTCTGTTTGGAGGAAAAAGTAGATTTTCACAAGTTTTTCAGTATCATCACAAGTGTTTTATTATTTCGGGGTCTGAACACAGTGAAGCAGCAGAGTAAAGAAAAAACTGCCTGTTACTTAGGTCATCATCTAAAATGGATGAAATGAAAGAATGTTTGTTTAAACAGCATTTGTGTTCATTTATATTTTCTTAGTCAAAGAAAAATCTGCTCAGCCTGCCTGCGTGATGCTAATGTTATATTAACAGTATCTGCCCTCTGAACTGGATGTGCTGCGCAGTTGGGAAGCAGTGGTACTTGTGTGTAGAGTGTCAAACACATGGCATTCCTGGAATTTAAGCCCATGGCATCAGTCAAAGGAATTGATGAGCTTCAAGGCGTACAGTTCCAATGGATTAGACAGTTTATAAGTTGTTCTCAACTGGAACAGTTTCTCTATTTCTATTCCTAGCATCCACACTACTCTGGCGTTTTGAAACACCTAAATCTGAGACCTTTGAAAACACTGCCGAAACCTGGTGTGGTTTGAGGTTGCATTTTAATCTGGACAAGCAGAAACAAGAGATTTTTCTGAACGATTAGATCTCATCAGCCACAGCTTGTCAAGTCAAAACATTACCGCAAGGCTTATATATATCTTTTGTGATTATATCCTTCTTGTGTTGGTACTCCTTGTCCATTGTCATGGCTCCTGCAGGGATAGATAATGCTCCTGTTACCACTCTGATATATCAACATATTTCCTTTGCAATGACTTCCAGTTTGATTTCCTCTGCTTTGACAGCCTTATACTCGTGTTTAACTTTTAGTAACAGTTCCACCTCTTTATCAGTCCAAGCAAAGAAATCTCTACCAAGTAACTAAGCAACCAACCGCAGAGCAGACAGCCTGCTTCCTGTTTACCTTAGCATGCACATGCCCAGTGCATGAGAATGGTCATGTGATATGCATTTTCAGGTGTGTAAATATTGGCAAAGATTATACCTGAAACTGATAAAACACTTGTGTGTTGGAAATTGTTTTCATTTAAAAAGCCGTTTCAAAATGACAGTGCATTAGAGTGGATGTGGGCTGCGATGCAAATGCACATAGTGCACATCAAGAACGAGATAAGAGCTGGACAGCTCAAATGATTTGTCATGTCTTTGTTCCAGGAGCTCCACTCTGGTAGTCCGTCCCGCAGTAGCTCCTCCCTCTCTTTCCAGAGTACTCCTCCTCCTCAGCAGAGCCCCGCCTCCTTTGGCCAACCCCTGCTGAACGGCCTGAGTCGAGGTTTGGGCGACGGTTTGGGGACCATCAGTCAGGCCGGCAGCTCCTCCTTACCCATGGTGGGTGGGCTCATGTCATCCCTCGCAGGAAGTCCTCAGCTGAACATGAACGGTGTGCCAGGAAGTCTGAACGGTGTGATCCAGTCTCCGGTGCAGAACGCCCCTCAACCCACACTCCCCGCTCTGCGGCCCCAGCCTCCACCACTCAACCCCCAGGCACTGGCACAGGGCTTTCAGCTTCCCAAGAGCGTGAGCCCGTATGTACCCAGTGTTTCTACCACTTTTAAAATGAATTGTTTTGTTTAACGTTGACATCATGCCAGGCAGCTGATGGGTATTTGTGAACCAGGGAAAGGCCTGTAATTGTGTGGACTGATCAGCCTGAGTGTTGGAGCATCGTCTGGTGTGTAATGTCTGCGTCACTGCTTGTGTTTCAGATCTTCGGTCCTGTCAGAGCAGCAGAAGCAGCTTCTTCTCGAGCAGCAGCAGATCCAGCAGTTCCTCACCTCACAGAACTTCACTCCAGTAATGACACTCTTTATAGCACTTTGTCTCCTTTTCTCACCGGTATTCCCATAAATGACATTTTCTGTGATGATGATTGAGAGTATTTTGGCCATTTATATTCAAACAGTTAAAGGCAAATTTTGTTATCGACTTATGACTCTTATGTTGTAGAACAAAACATGAAAGTCTCTTACGCTTGTGTTAACCACACATCTTTCAGGCATCTAACCAAAAACCCATTAGCTTCAAGATGAGGGAGCCAGAATTGTAGAGATACTAACTTCTTTCAGTGTTTTAACTCCCTCCTGCAGCACTCTGTTGCTTTAAAGATAGTATGGTTATAAGAATCTGCAGTAATTTGGCACTAACAAGCCGCTGAGGTTATGAGTCACTGTGTATCTCCTTTTCAACAACAGGAAACCAGCCACAGTGAGTGTTCTTATTTGACTTGCAAACTGGTAAATGGCTGACGGAGTGTAGAACTAGTCAGACACTGTAGACACCCACTAACTGTATCACTGATTTCTTTCTCTGGTAACTGGGGGATTGTGGTGCATTCAGTGAACCAGACACTCCCATTTTCTCCCCATACTAGTGTTGAAGTGAGAAATGGACAGTTGCACTTGTTCAGCTGCTTTCAGAAGAGAGCTTTGGGCCACTTGTTGCAGGTCTCTTAAAAACATGGAACATGTCAGGGAGAATTAACACATGAAAGGCTGCTTTGTAGTAATTAAATTTAACCTCCAATTTTGAAAACAAACAGATGTATTCATTAAAGTCGGGGTGGTGTAACAATTTTAAAAACAGGTTTGATATGAAGCCAAACACTGGTCCTGATCGGTGTACCAGATTTTACCACTAGGTGTCACACTTGACTAACAGCCACTCCAGAGTGGACCATAATGCCACTGTGTCCTAACAGCAAATGAATGTCCAGCTATTGCATCACATTGTGTCACATCAGAGCTGTCTTCCCACTGAGTCTCTTGAATATGCACTTCTGTTACATCATATAAACAAACCACATACCAGTCACCTCTGCGCTCCACATCAGACTGGAGATGTGACCAATTACCAGATAGAGTAGCCTACTTACTGTCTTCCTACATTTCTACTTTTTAAGCAGAAAACACACATTATATTTTGTGATATTTACCTCAAATTACATAAAATATAGCCAATGGCAGGTGTGTTGTTATCAGCGATGGTCATATACCAGAAACTCCCTGGCGATCCCTCTCCAGCCAGCCTACCTTTTTTGTATTTTGTTGTAAAATGAGAAGGTATTGCTGATATATTTCTTCATAAATCAGTCATACCTCGTGCAACGACAGGAATAAATAGAACCAGGGCATCTGACAAAAGTTGAGCTCAGAACAGTACATCACATCACTCACAGCCAATTAGATTACCTTTCATTGGTTTCAAATCCAAACTGTTCCCATATTGGTGCAGTTTTACTTTTCTTGAGAACCTGACTCTGCCATGTCTCGTCTTACCACCCAAAAAAACCACATGAACTTTGTAGTAAACCAACACAATGTGTGCCGCTCTCCTCCATTCCACCTCTACTGTAATTTGATCCACTTTATGTTGCCACGCTCACCTCACAACCAGTCAGACACCAGCTGCTCTTCTTGGGTGAGAGGCAGGGTGCACCCTGGACAGGTCACTAGACTATCACAGGGCTGACACATAGAGACAGACAACCATTCACACTCACATTCACACCTACGAACATTTTAGAGTCACAAGTTAACCTGCATGTCTTTGGACTGTGGGAGGAAACTGGAGTACCTGGAGAAAACCCACGCTGACACAGAGAGGACATGCACATTCTTCCACTCTACTCCCAACTCTGGAATTCACGTTAAAGTTTGCAATGCAACAATAGAAACTTACTCAAGTGTAAAACATTTCCTAAGTCACAGGATTCCTGAATGTCCCATAAACTGTCTGTGTCCTCTCCTCCACCAGGAGCAGCAGGTGATGGTGTGCCAAATGCTGCAGCAGCAGAGACAGAGGGAGCTGCAGCGCCTCACGCTGACGGGAGCGCTCGCCTCCACCCCAAACTCACCCATGATCGCCCAGTCACCCAACCTGCTGTCCTCAGCTACAGCCTCACCCCTGCAGGGCGGCCAGGGAGGCAGCCTGTTCGGCCTGCAGGACAATGCACTTCACAAGCCTGGAGTGAGTAGCACCGCAGGGTTCCTCATTATAATTGTGTGTGTTAGAGTTTTAGGAATTAAACATTGTGTGATTGTGTTTTCAGGCTGCAGGAGAGAAGGGTGGAGACAAGAATGGGTGACGTTTCATGATTTCACAGGAGCAGCTCAAATGAAGATGCGGGGCATCACAGCCCCCTCGAAGAACTGAGGTCAACTTTCATGACTTTTGAACGTCTTTCCTTCTCTGTCATCTTTATCTTACACCCTCTTTTATGAATGTATAACAGGATGGACTTAAACGTCAAGGTGAAGTTTTTGGTGTTTTGAAATTCTTTATATCAGAGGTTCTTCTCATAGGTTTTTGTGTAGGCAGCTTTCAGAGAGCATGGATACAGTGGTCTCTTCTTAAATTGCACTAATTTGTTAGCTAGACCAATGGGGCTGCTTATGAAGGCAGAGCCAGAGTTCCTGCTCGTCCCTGCAGGCGCTGTACGGGCTTTCGGGCTGAAGCGTGAACTCCAGGTCAGAGCGTCTCCCTTCTGACTTCTCAAGCACTGACCGTTCACGATTTCCCGCCGTGGCTTGAACCGGAGTTTCCATTCAGTCGGTGAGAATCACAGACGTCTGCCACTTCTCGCAACCTCAACTGTCTTCCTTGATATTTTGTCTTCCCTTTGTGTTCACCCCCACCCGAGTTTCATCCAGATCTTCTATATGTTGCAGCCTCTAACAGGCACTTATTATGTAAAGGATAAATATACTGTCATTTCCTGTGTGGTTAGCGGCATTTCAACATTAAGCTAGTTATTACCTCAGATCTTTCCACCTTTTTTCCATTGTTGAGATTTTGTGCTGACTCACTACCGCAATAGCCTTCACTGGATATAAATGCCCACCAAAAATCTTGATGTTAACTTTAAGGTATTAACTCTTAATGTAAACGTAAAAACGGCACAGAACCCACGTGTCCAAAACGGCGCTTTGGTCCACTAGAGACCGGAGTAGCCAGATTTTATTCAGAACCACCAGAAGAGTTTCTAAAGACTTTTATATCCTTCCAGTTGCTATCGAGATTAAGCAGACAAAACCAAACATTTGGAAACTGTAAGTAAGAAATTGTTTTTCCGAAACAAGTGTGCACTTTGCATGTTAGTAGCTAACAGAGCAAATTAGCCAACAACACTTTATAAAGGACGCTCGGTACTTATAGGCCACTAGGGACTGACAGGTTTTTGATTTATGTGAGTATTTTGCACTCCTCCTCCTGAAGTGTCAGTTTTTTATGTTCCTTTCATACATAGATATTCCTTTCATGTTCACCAACTAGTTGTTCTTTTAGCAATACTGGATAGATAATGCCTTAATGATGCTAGATTTACAGAGAAAACCACGAGCCCAAAGGCTTAACTCTCTTGTCGTCTTTCTTTGATAGTGTTTTTTATCTTGGGTACAAGGAGGGTTAGTAAAGTGAAAGCACTCTTCCTGAACCCGTTTATACTTTTGATAGCTGACTGATGATTTCAAGAGTTAAAATGTGTGAATAACCGTATAGTGGTAACTAAAGTGTCAAATAATTTTCTATTGTAATTTTTGTGTTCAGATGAAATGGTCTTTAGTTGTTTGTGCTTCGGAGAACTAAGAAACAAGGACGTATCGAGTGAAGCCTGCACAGTGGTGTCACAGGGGACGGCCAAGATAAACTAATATTAAACTATTATAAAAGTGCTGTCGCGACAGTGTGTGATGCTTAGTGTAGCTGTTAGCGTCACTGAGAAGACGGTGAATTGTCAGTGTCGTTAACTGCGGGGCCGTTTGAGCCCAGATCATGACTTAAGCCAATGTAGAGACTATATTAAGCTTGTCTTTCCTTCCACTCCACTTTATCATACGACGCCTCTGTTCAGCTCAGTTTTACTAACAAAGGCTCTTTGCAAAGTAAGGGATTATGTTAATCATGTTTTTTCTCCTATGTTCTTTAACAATATTGTCATTTAAGATATTTTCTCACTTCTGTTTGCAATCTTGAACATGATCTCCCATACATGTGATATCTTGAGTGCTAGGTTATTTTGTTAGCAGCTAATGTAGACGTCAGAAAGGAACTCCAAGCAGCTCACGAGTCTGTGATAAATACTGTAGCAATGACAGAAGGAGAATGTTGATTATGTCGATGAAGACATGAGCCAACGCGTTGACATGACTCCAAGAGGGAGGTCTGCAATTTACCAAGTATGTCCTTATGAGTCGCCTCTCTTAGCTGAGGCGAAGTCCAGACAGACGACCGTGTCCAAGAGATTGACTGAAGAGTGTTGTGAAGGATTTCTGAAGCGGTTTCTTTCTCATGTTGCACTGGGGCGCTTTGGGCCCAATTGTAAATCGTTTTTTTAGTACCTTTTCAATTTTGTTGGAATACGAGTTGTATACTTTAATATGTTTGTGTAAAAACACATTCATTCTTTTAAGCTTTGAAGTTTGGGTAACCAAGATAATCCATGTTCTGAATGTCGTACTGTGTATCTTTTATGTATTACAACATTTAAGCACCTAGCTCTGAATGAGGTTTGATGGAGAGCGAGTTACCTATTGGGATATGAATTGCATGAAATGCAGTGACGTCTCTCAAATGTGTTGCTAAATACCAAGTAATAACTATGCATAATTTTAAATGCATTGTTCCCTGGAAAAAAAGAAGAAATTAAATGAAATGAGCACTGAATTTTAAAAAGGACAAGCATGTTGTCATTGTACAGTGTATTTGTTTGAGAGAATTGATCAAAACAAATTTGACAATATTCAGATTAAAAGCCCTGTAAAGTATTTTGATATTTTTGTGTGTAAAATTAAAAGGACGGATTAAGACAACTTTTTTTGTCAATAAATGTATTTTACTGAGTTGTTTTACATTTTCTCTCTGGTGTTGAATCACTTATCTGTTGTTAGTCCACTAGAGTGAAGAGAGGAAAGTGGAAATGAATTCAGCTGGTCTCAGGTCGATAGAAACAGATATAACTTACACAATATTAGAATGAATATGCTCTGTTGCAGCAGTTTAAGAGGTGGATTCTGTCAGACTGACGCCATGCTGCAGTGTTCAGGTGGGTTTTTCTTGCCATAAACAGTGCATCTCGTTTTTGGGTGCCTGAAAGCAGGACTTAAAACCTTGTTTAAAAATAAAATATAAAAGACAGAAACAACATTAAAATTTAAAACTTTCTGGTCACATATGTCCAAGCAACCTTTAAAAAAATATGAATTCAGTATTTAAAGTATATCCCAGCTATTTGTTTACACACATTTCAATACACCATCACACTGATTCAAAAATATTGAGATCATTTGCTAACCTCCTGTGGTGTAAACAGGGTTGAAAGCAGGTCGAAAGGATAAACATTCCTTCCATTATCCACAAAGAGTTAATAAGTAGGAAGTAAAACAGTTAAACCATTTACTGACGCCACATCAGTCAGGGTCAATAGTAAGGAGAACACTTGGGTTGCCAGGTCATGCCTTCAGCTGGTATCAACTCCAACTTTCAAATAAAAAATGGCTGAGTTGTAACTAATGGCTTTATTGATATCTAATGAAGCATTCACTAATTCTTATGTGACTTAGAGAATTGCCGATACCTGACACTGGAATCAGCCAACATGCTTTTTCTTACTTTGCACACTGAATGAATATTACATACATTGAAAAGTATTGTATTATATGTCTCCATCTGCTGGTGGGCCATCATGTTAAGAGCAGACATGCATACTACAATGTCAATTCCACTACAAAAAAGACTTGATAACTAAAATTAGGTAGGGAAAAAGTGAATATATTGGTATTGGTTATTGGTCAAATGAGTTGTTACATATTGGCATATCGGATATCAGTGGAAAACTCCAATATCGTGTATCCCTAATGAGAATGTATTAATGTGGGTTACTATCATTTTTAACTGTATTACCAAGTAGAAACCAAAATTCAAATTTTGTTCTTATTAATGCCTTCAGTTGTTACAGTGGACAATTACAATACACTCAATTCCTCCAATCAGAAACAAACTAGACTGATGACACTGCTCATGCTGAGCAGGATTCTCTGTCTCTGCCTGTGGTAAAGGAGCAGGATCATTTCACCTCAGCAGAAGTTTTCAACAACAAAACAGTTATTTTAAGGTGTGAAAGTAACCTTTTGGATATATAGTGTTGCTCCGCTGTCTAAAGTGAGGAGGACTGCAAATTTAAACTAACATCAATTTTATCTCTAGGTTGTTAAAAAATAATGCTAAAATAGGTGTTGCAAACGGGGGGTAATTGTAACCCCCAAGCCACATGGCCCAGTGTAACCACCTTCATTGACATACGATTCTGTTAGAAAATGAACATATTTAACTAAATTTAAATGTAAATTACTTTGAGAAAGGGTGTGTCAAATTAAGTGCAAAGCAGCTCATCAATAAACATGCTTTTTAGTATAAAATAACATGTTTTATATGTGTTCAAACTATGTTAGATTTTAACAGGAAGTGTGAATATTATACACAGATCAGCCACAACATTAAAACCGCTGAAAGAGGAAGTGACTGTGATCATTTCGTCACAATGCAGCAGACATGGGGGAAAGTCGCACATGTGCAAGTCACAAGAAAGTCTCAAATCTTTACCTTCAAGTCTCAAGCAAGTCCCAAGTTAGTTCTGGTGAGAATAGTCAAGTCAAGTCCCTGCTAGCTCCGTTGTGTTTGATAACATTGTTGAGTGTAAACAGAAGTGACGCCCAACAGTGCTTAGCATGCCTTTCATATTAAATGAAAGCCAAGGCCCCACTGTGGATCGGGGCACCCTTGGATTGGACTTGGCTCTGACCATGAGTGCTCAGTCAGATTGAGGTCTGGGGTGCATTCTGAACGGCATACCTTTTCTTTTTACCTTTAGTAGGTACTTCAAGCTGCCCTTAAAAAGTAGACACTCCTACTATTACTATTCGACTGGGTATCAGTTACTTGAATGTGCTGTTTCTATGAGTACTGGAACACACAGCTGGGGAATTTGGAGGGGAGGTAAGGTCATCGGTGAGTGCCATGAGGGTTGGTGTTTGGGTCAGTGGAGTGCATCAAGTGACATCCACATGAATGCCAGAACCAAACTTTCCCCTGCAGAACATGACGACGTAAGAAGATAATTAGTGTTATTCACTTCACCCAATGGTGGTGTTAATGTTTTGGCTGATTGGTGTCTGCAAAAGCAAAGTTCCTTTTATTGCCAGTTTATCTGTACAGTGGATTGACTGTATAATATAGTACATATATTTATATTTCTTCAATCCAAAGATGACCAGTATCTCAAGTCTGTGAGTGAAGTCAAATGTTTCAGCTGTCCCCGGTCTCCCGTACTCAATGACTCACAGTGAGGAGGAGGAAGAGCTGAGGTTATGAAGGAGTGGCTTCAGCACGCGAGCTGTTTACAGTCATCATCCAGGCTCCCGGTTCGTCGCAGGGCAGGAGCCATGTTGTAACTTTTCCTAAAGTCCGTCCAAGTTTATTGGCAGCTGTTCGCTTAATGCTGGTTTTCACTTGAGCTTAAAATGATCTCCAGCAGCTTTGTAGTCGCAGTGCGGAGAGGATGCGCGCAGACCTTCACACGACCTCTTTCCTTCTCGATGGTGAGAAGTCTTTTTGTCTAGACGCTAAAAGTCACAGTATTTGAATCGTTAAATTTCCTGTTACCTTCATACAGATGTAACGCACATTTAGCAGGGTTTTTCAGAGTGCCGAGTCATGATTGGAAAGGTAGCCTACAATGTAAGACCTGTATTTGTTTCATTCAAGTCTACTCAAACGCAAACACAAAGGCTGGCACACCTCAATTCACCTTTAGCACCGATGCGTTGTGCCCAGCGCGCCCAGGTAGGTCGCTGTGGCTCACAGTGATCACGGGCGCATCATGAGACAATGGAGCCCTGGGCACAGATACACAAGGGGCCCCACCACCTCTTCTAGCAGCAAGACACAGACTTTGTGGCGGTTTGTTTCTCTTATGCATTTTTTAAAAAGGTTTTGTGTCTCTTTGTGGTTGTTTGTGTCATTTTGTAGTCAGTTGTGTCCCATAAAGGAATTTGCATCTTATTAAGGGAATTTTGAGAGTCTTTCGGGTATTTTTTTGTCTTATTGAGGTAATTTTATGTGTCTTTGGTGTAATTTGGGTCTCATTGAGGTATTTTTTTGTGTCTCTGAGGTAATTTGTGCATTATTGAGGTCATTTTGTGTTGTACTGAGGTCATTTTGCATGTCTTTGGGGTCATTTTGTGTCTTATTGAGCTAATTTTGTGTGTCTTTTGGAGTAATTTTGTAATTTTTGTGTCACCTTGTAGTCATTTTATGCCTCCATCTGGTAGGAGGGGCTCAGGGCGGAGATGAACGAAAGCTAACTCAGATGAGACTCAAAAATCAACCGTTTTCAGGCTTTCTTCCTACTGCAGCTTTAAGTTGGGTGACACCTTGCAGGTTAAGGTCACTTTGGGCCCCTGGGTCTGGGCTCAGTAGGTCCGTTCAGTCATCCATTCAAGTCAGCAAGATGCAAATTTATAAAACATGTCAGAAAGTAATTATTTTCTGCCCTTTTTTATGGTTATCTGCTGTTACAAAGTGTGTTCTTGTATCAGTTGTCAGTTATTTTCTATCAGTGAATCAGTAGTAGTTTTATTCCCATCCTTGAACTGTTTATTTAAAAAATCTGTCTGCTTACTAATCTTTGTGATGTTATCTGTAGTTATCTCCAAGTGCTCTGTGTCACATGTGATTTATCCTGTGTGCAGGTTCAGTGCTGCCTACAGTCTACGCAGGCCGTCCCTGCAGCGCGGCTGCCCTACAGAGTGAAGGTGTCTGCTGGGAAACGCTACGCCTGGTGTGCTTGTGGACACAGTAAGAAACAGGTGAGAATGCATGGTGTGCTGGGCTTTAACTTTCAGAGGTGCCTGGGCTAAATAGCAGGATGCTTAGAGGCTCATTTACTGCTGCTCATGTCCAGTTTACATTCCCACCACTTTATCTTAAGTGCTATATCATAGGCAACTGGATGCCTACGATAAAGTGGATGCAGAGTAGCAGACTATCAACTCTGGCTGCATCCCAAGTCTCTTAAAATTACTGCTAACCACCTTATCTAGCCACCTTACCTAACTGTTTAGTCCCTCCCACTTAGGAAAACATGCAAGGAGTCAGGAGTGAGGAGCGAGGATTGCTGATTAAGAGACATGAGACGGCCTTACTCTGAAGCGTCACGTAAAACAACGTCCTTTTCTGATGACAGCGGCACAGCTGGATCTGCTGCATTGGGGCCAGCGTTTGGCGTACATCCCAAGTCCCATTAAATTCGCTGATCAAAGCCGTAGCCGTAGGTTTTATATCAACACGTGAGGTTCTGGACATGAGCAGCTGCACGTTTAACAGCCACGCATCACCGACAGTCCGCTGAACAACGCAACGGGTTGTGAATGAAATAAACTTAATTGCAACATGACAGTCTTGCAGGAAATATCATTAACGTTACTCTTTGTAGTCACGTAGGCATGTGAATTATAGCGTTTCATTGCAAAGAATGCATGTAACGGGTACACTTGCGCTGTTTCTCTGCCATCTCGTTCAAATGAGCCAGACGTAGGGGGCGGGTATTTACACGTCAGGGCCTCAAGCTGAAAAAGACTTCCTGTTAGGAACCTCTCGTGTTTCCTTAATCATCGCACCTAAAAGATCCCTCCTAAATCTAACGCTGAGTCCTTACTGGCAGGAATAAGAGACATGAGACGGCCTTAAAGATGGCGGACCTCGAACGACTTCCGGTTCAAGTCAGGAGTTAGGAGTTAGCAGTATACAATTAAGAGACTTGGGATGCAGCCCCTGTGTGGGTGTGAACCCTTACAGAGTCGTTGAGGTCACATGTGATGTGATGTGAAACTCAGAGCTCACATGTGACCTCATTCTGAGAGGCAGTTTGGTGGTGGAGACTTGAATTTCTTCCTGTGACTGACAGTAAGGAACATGCGAAACTGACAGCTGAGGTCTTTTTTTTTTAGTTTGTCAGCAAACTAGGCTGATGTATGCAGCGATCCCCAGTAAGGTAAAGGAGAGAGCCAAACTAGATTAACTGCACACATAACAAAATAGATATTAGACTTGGCAGTTATTATCTCTTGAGCCCAAGAGAGAACATGTCGGATTTGATTGACCTTTTAACGTAATTACCCGGGAAATCCTCAAGGCTCTTCCATGGCAGACTTTTGACTTGTCACAGCAGGAAAAGCACAGGTGTAACCAATCAGGTTAACGAAGTCCTCGTCCTGTTTACTTTTCTCAGTGTTGAAAACAGTCAGCCAGTGTGCACAGTAGGCAGGGCCCTGTGGCTGACACACCTACAGAGTGCAGCCATAATTAATGTCATTAAATACACCTGGGCTTTTCTGTCTATATGCCACAGTCTGCTGTGAAAAGAGACTGTAGCAGCAGTAGATCTGTGTGTATCTGTAGTAAACTGACCAGTTACATTTAGCAATACAGGCCACATCAGTAAGGAAGCATAACATATTGAATGATTGCTAATTTTCTGTTGCTTGTGTGCTAAAATAACTTGTGAAAAAGATGTTCAACTAACTTTAAAATACTGAACACTGAACAATCTGGTTTTAGGTGTGAAAAAACATTTATATGAACTGAAGATGATTTTCCAGCCTGTGTCCTCACACTTTTATCTTCTCCCTCTTTCAGCCTTTCTGTGACGGAGCTCACAAGTCCAAAGCGCCGAGTATCTCCCCTCTTCGCTTCACCCCCGACAAAGACAGGACGGTCATGCTGTGCGCCTGTAAGCAAACCAAAAACGCACCGTACTGCGACGGCTCACACTTTAAGGTCATCTTCCGGGATATAGTAAAGTCAGTGAAAGGCGTCTTTAAATGAACGACAATAATTTACCTCAACTCAACAACAGAAATGCAGTAGTTGTGGAGATGTGATGTCAGCACAATTTTGTCCTTGTCAGGCTGATATTTTTGTCTGTTTGATTATATTGTTGTTGTTTTTTTAATATATGATTTTGCCTGAATGTTGTACACAAATGCATAACCCAATAAAACATACTTGAAAATATATATTTGTGTTGCATCAAATACGTGTGAAGATATTTCTTCAGATTTAATTACTTTTTTTTTTTTTAAACAGTTTAAAAATAATAGTAAAAAGGGGGAAAGTGCAAAATGTTGATAACCGTTTTTAATTATACTTTATTTTTGACAACTACAATTAGGTCCAGACCCAGGTGATTTCCTAATTAAGGCTTTAATTAGTATCTGGCTGTGGCCGCTGTCATGTCGGATTGATTGGCCCTACAACCTGATGGGAAAATACTCAGACAAACACACACATCACTGCACAGGAGCTGCAAACACTGGTCTAGTTTAAAGGACAGTAATAAAACATCTGGTATGGTGAAACATCTAATAAAGTCTAAGTTTCTGGTCTGAATTCTGAATTTTACTGTGTTTTATGTATGTATAATATTAACATTTATATGTCATTCCCCATTTCTCCTTGCCTCCTAGCCTAAACTTTAGGACCATAATGGAAATAAGTCACGTCTTTATTGCAGCACCGTATGCACATTTGTGTACTGTTCTTAAATTTATCAAATAAACCAACTAGTCAGTCAGCATCTTTAAAATAACAAAGACCTGCTTTGCAAAGGTAAAGCTTTTCCTATGAATTCAACACAAAATTATCCAAATGAAACCAGAAACTTTTCTGAACAATGTGCCCTGGACTGATGAAACCAAAATGGAAACTTGTGGTCAGGAACAAAGAATGTTTGGAGAAAAAAGGCAGAACGTGTTAAACGTGGAGGTGTATCCATGATGCTTTGGAGCTGTGTGGCAGGTGGAGGGAAGAATTCGTTCCACCAAATGTCACAAATTCTAGAGGCTAATGTTCAAAGGGCAGTTCAGACACTGAAGTTGAAGAGAGGTTGGGTATTTCAGGCAGACAATGGTCTGAATTATACCTCAAAATCAACCATGAAGTACCACCAAGGAAGACAGATGGAGGTTTTGGAACGGCCTACACAGAGTGGAGAGATTTCAAATATACCGTGTATGCAAGGAGCCAAAGAATATATCTAAGTTAAAGGTGTCCTGCCAGGACGAATGGGAGAACTATTCGCGAACAAGATTTTAATGATTCTTAGCTAGAAGTACAAAAAAAAAAGTACTAACTTAAATGACTCTAAAATTTTGCACAAGGTGTTATACCTTGTTTTAAATATTTATATTTTTAAGCTAAAAAAAATATTCACTGTAAAAGGCATTTTTATGAAGGGTGCCTACTTGTTTGCACACCACTGTGGTAAGTATGACTCATGTATTTTTGGTCATTTTTATTTAATCCTTTAAAAGACATGTTGTCCCAGAGTTTCTCCACAAACATAATTATATTTTCTCTAAAAATGTGTTTAATTGCAGTATTTGTTCATTGATTTATTTACACTGTTTTAACTTCTGGGAAATAGTATCTGCTCTAATACCCACCAAGTCTAACTTTAAATCATTTTTAACTGAACTAAATAAAATAATACCAAACATGACACTGTCTCTGGAGATGTGTCCTCAGTAGTAGCTTCAGCAGCCTGGTCCACACTCACAAATCAGTTCCATTCAATCTGCGGCTGACCGATATCCGCCTCCTGATTGGTCCAGCCTCCAACACGTGACTCTACCGGAAGCGACTTCTCCAATCGCCTACCCTTGGCCAGCTGTCATATCTTGCACCATATTGCACTATTTCTCTATTTATTTTTTTGTTTAATTTTTATTTCTCTCTTTGACTGACCTTTTCTACTTCCTGTAGCTGTGACGTATTTGCGTCGCCACTTGTTGAGTCACGCTTACGTGTTGTTTTAACTGCGCACAGCTCGAGCTGCACCTGGCTGAGGTTGAATTGAAGTTTAGCTGTCACAGGAATAATGAACACGTTGGTGACCAAGTTAGAGCACAAATGGATTAGTTTAACCTTGAAGCAACACTGGACAACAGCTATGGCAGCGTCCAAGGTAAATTAATACCTCATATAAGCCACTGTTTTTTTGTAAATATGACATTTCTGATACAGCTGGGCTGTTACGTCATAGCTCCTACTGTTTGTATCTCCATGTGTCCACCGACTGAATATTATTTGGACTATGTTGTAAACCTGAATACAATTTTGAGGTAGTTAATTTGTACTTTTGACTTAATTACAACACAGAAACACTGTATTTTTCAATTATCAAAATATTCTGACAGGTAATTTATTTCCACATGTAACAAGGCAGTGATAAAAGCCACCAACAGCTGTCATAGTGTGTGAATAAACTCTAGATGATAGTGTCAGTTAATGTGTAACATCAAAGCCCTGCACAGCTGTTTGTAACCTGGTTTAACCTTTCCTCAGGACTGTCTGACAGCACTGATAAACATGGGCACAGTTAAGCTACAGTTTGGGCTATTTTGGGAATATGGTGTTGAGCAAATATCACCTTAGAGGGGTGTTTTAATCAGGCCTTTGTTGAAACGCTGCGTAAAGAGCCTGCATAGCCACACAAGTGTTCCCACCTCTAGTTCATTTGATTTTGCAGTCAGGGAGATGTGAGTTAAGCAGTCTGTACATGCCCACACAGTCCTGAGAAGAGGGCTAATCAGGCTAAATAAGTGTAAACATAAAGGTGTACCATGGAGATGTGGGCGAATTGAACACTAATATTATTCTTAAACCCTGTATGAACCCTCCTCCTGTACTGTTCCCTCTCTATCCATAGCCCCTCCCACTAGATGACCATGAGCATTGTGCGCTTTTTTAAACAGTAACCCAGTGTTTCTCTTCCATAGTATTATTTACTCTTATTTCATTGTAGAGTTGCACACAGCACATTCGCTCAGCCCCTCCTCGTCCTGCTCTCTCCATCTTTCTCTGTTTATCAGACCACAAATGAGACAAGAATCAGCTGTCCCCACCGCTGTGGACTGCCTCGCCAGGAGGAGAGCAGACAGCAGCTCAGGAAACAAAGCTATGCTTGTCAGCTAAAGTGACTTGAATTTGCCAGCGCAAACCCCGCAGCACTTGGTTTCACAGCAGGCCAGTGGCCAGCGGGTCGAACCTGTGCAGCAGCAGCAGCAACAGACAGTTTGCTGATTTGGTGGGGTTAGGGCTCTTTCTTTGGTCCCCCGGAGCTGGAGTTTGCACTGGCTGGATTCAGGTTTCTGCGGCTGCTGTTTGGGGGTCTGTGTTCGCAGCTGCTGCCTGCTCTCTTCCCAGTGAGGTGATCTGTTGCAGCGAGGAGCAACCAGTGTATGCAGGTGTTGCCAATGCTGGAATGGCAAGTTTGTCTGCAGGACTCTTTGCCATTGAATTAGGCTTTCACTGAAGGCACGTGCATCTGCATTTGTAGAACACCCAGGAGGAACGCCCCCTCTCTGAAATTACCTGTGATTGGCAGAAGTCTCCTGTCTCACAGATTTATATCCCAATGACAACTAAATGAAACTGCCTACCCCAGCTTTTAATATCAACTATTACAAGGCAGAACTTGTAGCTTCAGTGGAGTATTTGTACCTTACAGTATTACTACATCTCTCTAAAGCAAACTGAGTACTCTTACGTATCTCTGTCCACAGGTCCAGCTCTCCACACTTCCTCCAGAACCTGTCATCCCCTCTAAGAAGCCCTTCAAAGTGGAGCTGATTGGTGGGAAGCGTTACTCATGGTGCACCTGTGGACACAGCAAGAAACAGGTAAAACCATCTTTGTTTTCATGATTTATCACTCCTGTCTGAAGCACAAGCCCTGTATACTCCCTGATCACGTCTTTATCTTTCAGCCTTTCTGCGACGGATCCCACAAGACCAAAGCTAAAGGCCTGACCCCGCTACGCTTCGTCCCAGAGAAAGACACCACAGTTTGGTTGTGTGGTTGCAAGTACACTAACAACCCACCGTACTGTGACGGCACGCACAAGCAGGACTTCATTGTGTCTGCCCCACTACATGAACCAACCGACTCTTGAACAGGAAGGTTGTCTTAGAGGAGAGCATTAATGATGCTGTTGTGTTCACGTGCACTTTAAGAAAGCAGAACAGTCTGATCTATCATGACAAGTGTTTGAACCTTGTGTGTTGTCAGTATGTATCTCAGTGCAGTGAAGAGAATGGCGATGACAAAGTTAAAACCACAGTCCTCATTTGTCCTGCTGTCCATCTTTTCTATGGTGGAGACACTGTGGCATTAACAGGGTTGGATGATATGATGATATACTGTGATGTAATAGAGGCTTGTGCACAGAGGGAAATTTTACCATACGGTTCATGCTGAGGTGGCTAAAAACTCTTTGTTGTATTAGGCCATTGTGGGCAATGTGCCATCTTGTCTTCCTTTTTGACTTTTGAGAAATGTAATTATATGCTTTTGTTTATTTAAGTTAAGAAATAAATAGTATATGCAACCTAACTGTCTGTATTAATGATATCAAATAAAGACAAACTGGTAATATCCTGTAATGTTGTACACAAACTTTTCTCGAATGTACAGATCCTTAGTATTGAGAATGTGTTATACTATGACAAAGTTGAGAGCATCTCGTGACGGCACCAGCTGCGGTGTTAAATTAGTATTTGTGTTGCAATGGCACAAATGACGAGAGAATAGAGTTTAGCTGAACAGCAACAACTATGCCAGATGTGTTCAGTATGCCTTAGATTGTGCTGGATCAGTTGACAGGAATGACTATTAGAAACTGGGATACAACTTAAAACAAATTTTGAGCAGGGGTGTGTTGTGGGGAACTTGGCCTTGGCTCGAACTCGGCCATCGATCGCAGCCACCCACCTGTAGAGTTTTGTGACTGCATCCTGATTGGTTGTGACTGTGTCAGTGTAAAAAAAAAAGGCAGAAATACAAATAGACATATAAACATCTGCCAAAGTGTACACACACACAGACATACACATACATTCACCAAGTGAAAACGAGGGCTGGCATGCCTAAAATCCAGCCTGGGGGCTAATTGTGGCCCATGGATCTATTTTAACAGCCAGCAGCTTGTCTTTCAAAATATACTAAATGTGGCCCAACACACAATATTGGTTAATTTTATTTCATTCACCCTGTGATGGCAGGATTATCACAGTTTTAAATATGTGCCAAACAGGAACTACCCTGGCGGAACTGTGTTCTCATAAACAGGCGATAAACAAGCAAAAGAGTGGTCACCAATAGCGGATATCTCCTCTTTCAATGAAAGATGAAGCAGTTGCGTTTGTCTCTCTTTTTTTTTTTTTTTTTTTAATCACCCATGTGATGCAAGCAGCAGCTGGCCCCCAAGTATTTTCACTTTTTCTAACCCAGCCCCGATGCAAAAAAATCTGGACGCCCCTGATTTAGAGCATGGTTGCTCAAGGTGCAACCGATGTTGGCCCTCTGAAACTAATTCGAACATATTGTGCGGCCCCCAAACGTTATATGAAGTGCATGCATTATATTTTAATAATTTGCAGCCCAATATTTTAAATTTTACAAGCTTACATTTAATAAACTACTAGTAGACTGCATCAAACTGCCAACAAGCGTCTGTCAGGTTAGGGTTGACAGCATGCATAAAGCAACTGGTTGCATGGCAACAACTTGCAAGTGTGGCAGGATTTACATTATGTCATCAATGCTAATGCTAATGTTAGGTTAAGTAGTGATGTCTGTGGACAACTTGCAACTGGCCCTCAGTCATATGCTGGCTCCCCAAATTCAGTCATCAAAGATTGGAGCTCTAGAGAGATACTCTATCACTTTAACTACTGATTCTTAGTTGTACATGCACACACAGTAAAAACCCTTAAAAATCATGGGTGTTCAGATTTTAACACGCTGCTTGAGTAAAACTTAACTTACACCCAATTGCCATTAAATAAAGACAGGATCTTAATGTTCACCAGCTGATTTTCACCCTGTGCCTTTCATCTCCACACACTGTCACTCTTTCATTCGTCCTGCTCCTGATGGTGAATACATACAGAATCATAAACAGGACAGTCAGGTCAGAAAAAAAATAGTAAGTAAACATTTTTATTGACCTAAAACATGCACATATGGCTGATAAAAAAGTATCATTGTTTGTTGAAAAGAAACCAAAGGAATGTTGAAATCGATGGAACTACAACATACATGGCCAAATATTCAAAATCCCTTTTGAGTTCTTCGACTGCCATGAGAGAAAAGGACATGGTCTGCTGACAAATGTCTGCTCAAGAGCATGGTAGTGCTTGGAAATTTTGTAAATATAAATGCTTCTCCTGTTGGAAAATACTTGTCGGTTTTGGACTGTGTGATCTGACCTAAACAAAGTGCATTGACAGTTTCATGTACCTGTGTTACCTGATGAGCCGTTGCTTTTACTGGACACTTATACAGCAGTTATTAACATGACTGTTCAAAGGCAAGGATATGAGTTTGTTTTTTTACATCCAACTTGTGCAGTGACGGACACTGCGATGCCTTTCAGCATTTTGTCTCAAGTGTTATGGAGCCAAATCAACATTGATGGAACTACAGTATGAAATGAAACAGACCCACTGCATATACAATACAAAACGATTACAATATCTTGTATAAAAGATAAGTTTATACATATGTATGCACACATGCTCACATTTGATACATACTGTACAGTTTGTATGTGTGCACTGTTCTAGTCTAACACACATAAACACACACACTCACTTACATACATACAAGTGTCTATTTGGCTGCACTTTTCAGTCTCTCCTGCTGAAAGATAACCGTAATCTGCCTCCTGTGTGTCCAGAGGGAAGAAGGCCCGAGCTCGTCTTTTCGCTCCGTCGAAAGAAAGAAGGGAGCAATTCAAACACTGTCCTCCCTGCCGCCCCGTGCACACGTTAGGTCGTCGGGGGCAAACCGCTTTTGTCGCCTCCCCTCGCCTCCTCTTTGCCAGCCCCAGAGCTCGTACCGTTGACAGTCACCTTCCGAGCGTTGGCGCCCTGTTTGGAGGCGAGGGTGTGTCGCTGAGTATTGTTGGGCACAGTGGTACCGTTGGAGCTTTGGATGGCGGGAGGGAGGTTATGGGACGCAGGGCTGGACTGCGTGGAGGCGCGGGGAGGCTGGGCTGCAGCAGGACTGTGGACTTTGTCGCTCTGGGAGTCGCTCTCTGACGTCGGGCTGGTGTTGACGCCGTCAGAGTGGCCCTGGGCGGCAGACTGTGACGGCCTCCTACGCTTCCGGGTGGGTTTGACCAAATACTGCAGAGGGATGGGTCCAGTCTGCACGGAGGTACACACATGGTTAGGACGGCTCAGGTGTTTTATTTTTCATCAGTATGTAGGAACATTTACAGACAAGACTTTTTGTCCCACCTTCACATTTGTCCTATCCAATAAAGGCAAAAAGCCAAAAAATAATCTAAAGAAAATAATGCTGATTTAATGTTCTCACAAGAGTGGAATACGAGAGCTGCTTCAATCTGGTGCGTTGCTGACAGGCAGGTTAACTGGGGAGATGTGCTGCCCAATAATATGATAATAAGCCAAAATGTTCATGTTAAAATGTATTTCCTGACTCACCTTTGTAAAATACATTTTATTAGTTTCACATGTACGAAATGTCCCAAAATGAACTGCCTAACCAAATTATTTAAACAGCGCATGGTTATTATAGGATTTGTGGTTTAGGGTTGGGCCACGGATCTTGTGCCTACAGATCGCATCTGGATGCAGAGCTAACTGGTTATATATGCGGGGGACCAGGTGGGTGCTGCATAGATGGAATCACAACGTTTGTTTTCAATAACCTCCTGGCAGAAAACCCTTGTGTCTGATTAGATTTTAGCCAGCTAAAAAAGATCTATATCAGTTCAAGGGTACGCTATATTCCGGATATTTTTACTGCTTTACTTTGCCGCCAAACAGCTGTTTCATGGGTCACTGAAGCATTTATCTCAAAGCCAAAAGCCACCAGAGTCCAATGAGAAAAAAAACATTAAATTTACTTTGTAAATCACAGGAGTTGCTGGTCTACCTCTGCCATCAGTTAGCGTGTAAGGTAAAGCAGTAAAAAATTTTTTTACCAAATATAGCGTTCACTTAAAGTGATATTGACTTTTTTAGGTGGGTCTGTTTGGGTGACTAAAACATGTTTTGCTACAGCCTCCATCTACAGGAGTGCATAAATTAGCTTCTGTGCCTTGTAGATTGGATTATCAAAGACATACATAAAATGAATACAGCAGAAACGTCAGATACGTAGGACCACCGTGTACTGTATAACCACAGAGCTTTAAACGTTTAAATTGCAGCTGAAAATGAAAACAGAAATAAACAAGTTTGCCGTTTTCACATATCTCCGTAATTCAAATAATTTGTCAGCTGTCTACCTGTGAATGATTTTTGTTGTTAGCATGACGTCACTGTGATTCTGTCTATTGAACGTTGCTGTGCTGGGGTGGGAGTTGGTCTTGAAAATCAGGCCTGTGCAGGACTCTGGTTTGTATTCACTCACGGCAGAATATAGTCCCCAAGAAACACACTCCAGTTTGAGAAATGTTTGCTGAAAACTGTGCCCATCTGTTTAAGGAAATTACCGAGCCCGTTTTGAAAATGAAACTTCATTTTTAACCACTCTTATAAGATTCTCATATTCAGTAAAAATGAAAGGGCGTGGGCTGAGAGCCACAGAGGAGGCAGGATGGAGAAGGGTGGAGAGTATTCTGATTTTGGTCTTTTCATGGGATTTGTTTACAATGGCAAAAATATAGTATATCACCAGCCTCATCCGTTAATACATCCTAGTCCAAATATCACAGTTGTTTCTGTTACCAGAAGATAACTGATGAGGAGGGAGTGTGATATCAGGAGGAACTGCTCATTTAATGCCCCATTTCATGACATCAATCTGCATTAAATCATCTCACAAATACAGTTAACAGCTCACACTGTACTCCCAGAGTATTCCAATCTAGCTACAAGCACTTCCAAATAAAAACACAGTTTATAGACAATGGTCAACCACATGACAGCTCCAATATACTCAATAAGATAAATAATTGTTGGAAGATCATGTCACTGCAGCAGCAGCATGAACTGTAAACATACAGCGAAAACAAACAAACCAAAACAGAAGAAATGAAAAAAGCAACAAACTAAAAAGTATTGTGGAGCTATGTAAAAACATCACTTCAACAATATCAGCATGTTCACAGGAACAGCTCCCATTGGCCGCCCAATACATAATCAATAAAATAATCACTATTCAGGTTCATATTTGTGGTCGTCAATAAAAGGTATGAAAGCTGCCACTCACTCTTCTCCACTCGTAGAAGTAGGCAATGTCCATTAGTGTGTAGTAGTCCTTCAAGGGCTCATCTCCATACAACACCTCCACCTGTAACACAGTCGAAAACCACTTAACACAATGTGCGAGCCGAAAACTGGCGTCTGTCAGAGCATCGTTTTGATTTCTTCTTTTCTAAGTTTAGATCTGCTCTGCTGCATGTTTGTCCTGGTCAGTAGTAATGAATTATCTAATGCAACCAGATGACGCACTTCACTCGCGCATCTGTGGATGTTTCCAAGGGTGATACCAGTACTTGTGGGCTGATGCTGAGGTAAAACATAGACATAGAGCACAGCGACTGTTCGGCAAACTGTTCGTCACGGCTTTACTTGAATAATGCCCCAGTATTGGCAAACCTACAGCTACACTTGACGTCCCCCCCTGCTTCCAGGTGAATTTTTGTTCCACTGGCCTCAATCAGTCTTGTATAAAGGTTGAAAACATGGCACCAAGATTTGGGTTTCCACCTTCAGACAACTGGCACTGCTGTGCTTGGAGTACCCATCGTTAAACAAAGATCAAGCTTATTTAGTCAGCATGCAATAACATCACTTCCTGAGAGGTTTTGATCAAGGAGGAAAAGGACACAACAGAAAGTGGTTTGAAAGCTGCACTAGAGGCCACTGTGGAGAGCCAGGTAAACAGGTGCACAGAGAAATACCATCTTTAAATGATTCCCACTATTGTCAAGGTGCCCTTGCACTCTAAAAGACCAGAGTGTATGATGTAGGGATCTACTGGCTGGACTGGAATATAATATAAACAGTAAAAGGTGGGTCTGTTATAGACCTTTTTCATTTGACCTGTCACAGCAGTAAAAACACAGGAGTAGCTAATAAAATAACTATGACTCTGTTCCACGTAGATGAGCCACGTTCCACGGTCCTGCTGTTGTGAATGTTGGATCACTGGGACACTCATGTCTCATTTCCACTGCATGATTCAGCTCAAATCGACTCACTTTTGGTACCCGGTCCTTTTCTCTATTTCATTTACACTCATTCACTGCTGACGAGATTCTCAGCTGATCACCATAGCGACACAGCGTTAAACTGCTGTGACATCATCTTCAACATCATCATCTTTTAACTCCACCTTCTAACATCTGCTCAGCTCACTCGGAAAATCAACTGCGATGGTACCAAAAACAGTACCAGGTAATAATCTTCAAGGCTGGGTATCAGTGCTCAATACATTTTTGGGTTAATGACAGGAATAAACCAGTAACAAGTAGTATTGAAACTTCTCCAGTTTAACAACATTTGCATTCAATCCTTTTTGTTCCCCTTTTTGCCCGCAGCCAATCACTGCAAGTGTTTGATTTAATGCGACGTGTGACGGGCCCTCTACCGCAGCAGCTGCAACACATACATACATACAGTCTGTGGTTTGGTGAAGTCAAGTGCGGTGAATTTTATGGAGTTGTCCTTTCAGTGTGCCAAGATGCCATCAAAACATTTGAAAGTATAGCTCTACTGTACACCTGTGACGGGATGAAAATAAACGCATAAAATGTGGAAGAATCACTTTAAAATAAATACTCTATTGGTACTGGTATTGCTCCTTGTATCATATTTTTTAAATGATACACAGACCTACTATTCTCAACTTGTGCTGATGGGAAACCCACAGAGTGTGTCTAATTAAATAGAACCGTGTCATACCACACAGTGGAAATGCAGCATTAATGAAACAGAGCTACTGTTTTTAGTAACACATGTGTGATTCCTGCTATGACCCATCAAAATATCTTCTTGCCTTGACATATTTATAGCAGTAATACTTGATTTTTTGGCAAGTTAGGTATTGGAACAACTGTAAACACAAAATGACAGATCATCACCTCACAAGGTTATTATGGTCACTGTGTTAGCCAACAGCTGCCTATATAACATGCAAAAGATACAGAGCAACATAAGCATGTTTGTGATGATTTTGAGCCCAATATTTATCCTTAAGCTCTGTTTCTGGTCTTCACTAACTCCTGAGAAAAAACATCTGGCTCTCTAGCTGCTAAATGCTCCACTATGTTCACCAGCTAGTAGCCAACCTTGTCTATCGTATGAAAACAGCTGCCTGCTACTGCTGAAAACAAGACTGATGAGACAGTACAAGTGAAACAAAGCAGTGAAGTCTAAAGAGTTTGGTGATGATTTTCTTTGGCTTCCTCACTGCAAGTGAACCCTTTCACTTTACACACAGTCTATAGATTTAATGTTAATGTAATGTTAAAAATAATAGTGCAGCTTTAATGATGTTGCACTTTTTGCAGCACTGCTCTTTAGCCTGGGCACATTTGATTTCGTCTTTCTGGAGCTCTGTTAGTTATCATGTTGCACTGACAGCTCACATATCAAAGTACTGATTGCCAGAGCTCTTTTAACCCTTTGAAACCGGGAGAGACATCAGTTTTCTTGTGCTGCATTCTGATGCATTTAACAAGCGTTTAAACGTTTGAAACCTGAGCGCATTGATTTGGTTTCTTTAAAAAAAAAAGTGATAAAACAGCTATGAGCAAAATGGCAAGAAATGTCCTGCAAATTGCAAGAAAATAATAAAATGTGACAAGATAAATAACCTGAAAAAAGAAGAAAGAGAGGGGGGAAATTGTTGGAAAATTATTATTTTATAATTATTATAATTGTATTTTTAAAATAATATTACAGAAAAAAGAATCTCTTTCTCACTTTATAAATATTTGACATTTTTGTGGGGCTTGTTTGTTTGTTTTTTAACTCTAAAGTATTTTTCAGGAAATTTTCCTGCAACTTTTACTATTTTTTTTGCTAATTTTTGGGTAATTTCTTGTTGCTCATTGCCTTTGTTGTGTGTTCTTGAAAGGACTCAGGTCAATTTGCTCAGGTTTTAAAGGGTTAAAACTGACAAATGCACGCAACTTAATAAGACCCACCTTTGCAGCAGTGTTTGCCACTTTGATTTCATTACTTTGGAGTTAAAAGTCCTTTTTCACAAGGCACTTTTATTATTGTGTCTAAACCCCAAAGTTTGCTATGCAAATCAATTCAGCAAGACTTGTTGTGAATGTGTACAAATGTCTAATTACCCGATAGTTGTTGGGAATATCCATCTTGCTTCGGAGGAACTTCGCTAAGTGCATGACGGACATGGCTGCTGGGCACTGCAGGAAGCGTTTACCGTTGGACTGAGAACAAAGAACGGAGCAGAAAGGGGGACACATAAATCCAGGCTGAAGACCAGAAAACCACATTAGAAGGTAAAGTGTGTAGGCTTGCAGGGTTTACCTTGTCTCCTTCCATCTCTGGATGTTGCCTTTCATTATTTCTGCAGGCAAATGTTAAATACAAAAAAAGGTGTTCAACAATTCGTTCCACACATGCTGAAAACCATATTCAGAGAGACTTACAGCAGGTGTGTGAGTGTTCATACAGCTCTTGTTCCCTTTTTATAAATCTCACTACTTAATTCTTTAGGCTTCATATTAAAAGTAATTCGACTCTTTGCTTTGTGCATGATCAGATAATTACATTTCTTTGTTTTCACACCTGTCCCAGAAATGCCTTTCCAGTAAACACACCCAACGTTTGGAATTCTCACGGCTGTTTTCTGCAAAAATGAGAAATGATTGACTCACTTGTTCCTCTCATAGAACTGTATGGACAGACTGATGATTTCATCCTCTGCTATGTTGAACGTCTCCACCACTTCCCCTGGTTCCAGCACACGATTCTCTGCGTAGAAGTCCCGCCTCCGTTTCATCTCATCTGGGATCAAAAACAGAAGTTGTCCATTGGCAAAGAAGTGCATCATAAAATGGGAAATTATGACAAAGGCTGAGACTAGAAGAGCTTGCTGCTTTGCTTACCTTTGAATAACCCTGGGACAAGCTTATATACAATATCTTGTAGAGTTTTGTCTGCTCTGGAAGAGAAAAGGAAGTTTCAAAGTTGATAAGCATGATACTCATTGCACTTGGAGGTGTTGAAAGGGACAGTTCAGCCCTAAATACCCTAAAAATACTCTTTGTCAGTCTACATTGTTTTGGTTTGAGTTGCAGAGTGTTGGAGATATCATCCGTAGAAATGTCTGCCTTCTCTCCAATATAGCAAAACTAGTGGTGCTCAAAGTGCCAAGAAATACATTTGAAAAACTCAACAGCAATGTATCTTTACATAAATCATGACTTACTTACTTGAGATATTCCATAGTTTCATGTGGGAACTATTTTCTTTCTACTGAACTACACCCGCCAGCCATATCACCACCCAGAAGCAAGAGTGCATCTACTCATGGACAAGAGGCTAGTGAGAGCGTGACATGTAAACAATAACAGAGTCCTCTTCGGCTGAGCTGTAACATTAGCTAGCTCAGTGATGCTAGCAGCAGATGCATGCTGTCTTCTGCACAGTGATGCGATTAGCAGAGCTCAGTTGAAAGAAAGTAGCTCCTACATGAAACTGGTCTGTGGATTATCTTGAGTAACTCTGTCTTGATTTTTGGAAACAGACATTGCTGTTGAGTTTTATGAATGTCTTTTTTTCTTTCAGCGCGCTGAGCACCACAAGCCGAGTGCCACCTTGTTCCAAAATACAAAGGGAAGGCAGATATCTCCACAGCTGATATCTGCAACACTCGGCGACACACACATAAACAATCTCTATAAATAAACAGCACTAGGGGTAAGAGTTCAAACATGTATTTTTGATTTGGCGGTGAAATGTCCCTTTAAGACAAAGAGTCCTGATATAGACTGTCATCACTTACCTGATGCTGAGCTGTGGACATGTCTTGTGAACCTGAACGTCACATCGAGGGCAGAACTTATTTGTCTCCAGGAAGGCAACGATGCAAGTTTTACAAACTGTGTGGACAGAGAGGACACGGACAGATGCTGAGACACTGGTCTGTACCACACACTGTGTTCATGTGACGTTCATGGAGGGGACACTTGCAGGTCAACGTAATAAAACAATACTAGTTTTGATTCTACATCTCATACATAGCGTCAACAATGTTTCACATGCATTAAATTAGTGTTGTGCACACAGATGTTCCCTTAAGAGACTTCCTACAGTCCTGATTTCTAACATGAACACTGAGGTGGGGTCACAGTCTGATGCTCTCCACCTTACAACCAAAACATGAGCAGAAGCTCTCCCTAACGTGCATACTAATTTCATGCTTATTGAAATCACAGTGCATGCATGTAAGGTGATGCTTTCATGTGAGGAACTTACAGGAGTGCAGGCACTCTACGATGGTTGTAGCATCAATTAAGTAACCAGCGCACAGTGGGCATGTGAGGTGTGGATTCAGATCTGTGATTTTAATCCGGTTTGGCTGCATTTTATCCATCTGGACTGATCTGCAGAGGAAACAAACAGCATTATGAGAGGTTTTTGCTTCATAGCACTGCACTGGAGCCTCTGTAAATATGCTCGGTAATACTATTAGGGCTTTCCCATATGGTCAATGAGTGGCTGCCACAGTGCTCCCTCAGACAATGTCTGCAGCTCGTCCTTGGGACGGCAGGTTGTGAAACCACAACAAAGAGAGCTGGTGGGCAACAGAAGCAACTGTAATGACATGTTGTAGCGGTAAATAACGTGTGCAGAGCAGGAGCCGTGCAGCTAAATGCAGGCTGTGTGCTGGTAACACAGCAGCCGACTATTGAATCAGCCCCTGCGTGGCCTCATCTCGTCCATCAGCTCGGCTCCTCGTCCAGCGGACCAACAAAGAGCGTTTCCATTTCCCCGGAGCTCCGTCGTCCGACCGGGCACCGCAACCCAACACATCCACAGAAAACACCACCACCGAGGGGGGTGCAGAGGCACAGAAAATCACACTGGTACACAAAGCAGCCATCTTAAATTCACTGACAGGGCTGTATCAGGAGGCGAACAAGAGAGACTCAAAATGTGACACCGTGCACTTTGTGTGCGCCTCAGCAAACAGCGGCGCGATGTGCCCGATAAAGAGCGATCACCGACGCTTCGTTCCTACCTGATTAGACATCAAAGTTTCCCTCTCCTCCCAACGAGGATCCAGGTAAATTATTAGGACTTGGCCAGAATTTGCAGCAGCGCCAGAAAATGGCTTTTTTCAGCACCGTCAGAGGACTGCCCATTTTGGATCACGTGATGTTATTTTGTCGCCTAGTTTACGGGGCATACAGGGTATCCTCTGCAGGCTGCAGGCCCTGCTCACTTTTACACATTCATTTATCCTGCACGGGCCCGCCATTACATTTGTTTTTCTTTTTTTTAATTTTACCTTAGTGTATTAATTAATTTCAACAAGCTGCACAGGACAGAGCTCAGCCACGCCCTCCGTTTGTCTCACTATGACTGGATATGATTTTGTCTGCATTACCCAGAGAGGCCCTGCAGGCCTCATGTCCCCGGGCCTGAGATGTGGGTTGTCCCACAAAGACGGGTGGAATTTAATTGGACATGTTTTTTTAATACATTCAATACATTAATATTTTTGTTTCTCTAAGCTATTTGGGAATGTAGGATCTGATAAGTATTAAAAACTATTTCGGGGGGGAAGATGTCCTCATATGGGGACAGTGGGTTTCATCTTAATAGTCACAAGAGTGAAATAAATGATAAAACTGTTTCAGTTATTTCAATACTTGAACATTGTTGTTCAAAAACAAAACAAAACAAAAAGTCCCCAAACAAGATGATAATTTAGTCCTAATGTCCTCAAACAAGTCCTCCCTAATTAACAGGATTTTATTATTTATTTATTTATTTATTATTATTATTATTTTATTTTAAGTGGAAACTATGATCAGGTTTTGTACCTTGCCTACTTATGTGTCAGGACCAGCTGTAGACTGGGCATAAAAGTGTCAACAAAGGAGGACAACAGGTCTAAGTTAAGCAGAATGAAGTATAAGGTGCAGGAAACCCAAAATGTGATGTCCTTATATGGGGACGATGGGTTTATCTTAATAGTCACAAGTGTGTAATAGACTATAAATTGAAGAACTGTTTCAATTATTTCAATACCTGAACATTGTTGTGCAAAAACTAAACAAAACAAAAAGTCCTCAAACAAGATGATAATTTAATCCTAATGTCCTCAAATGAGTAATTAGTCCCCAATTAAAAGGATTTTAATTCAATTCAGTTTTCAGTTTTAGTTAGTTTAAGTCCTAAACATGTCTTAATGTGCTCCTCATCAAAGTGCCATTTTAAATGTACATAAATCATAAATGCTTTTAAAATTTGTATTTATTTGTTTAAAGAGGTGCAACTGAACTCGATCAATTCAATTTTATTTATAAAGCCCAATATTACTAATCACAATTGCTTCAGAGGGCTCTACAGCAGATAAAATTGGTCACATTTGTTACCATATCAAACTACAGACGTTATTTAGCACAAATAAACCAGTTTCATCCACAAACTTTGATCAGGTTTTGCACCTTGTCCGTTCTTGTGTTGGGATCAGCTGTAGACTGAGCATAAAAGTGTCCACAATGAGGACGACAGGTCTAAGTTAAGCAGAATGAGGTATAAGGTGCAGGAAACCCAAAATGTGAGGGTCTCAGGTCTCAATTAAATGATAGATTGATTCCTGTGGCATACGTTATAAATGTCTGATCAAATACACAACAGTCTTCTAGTGTCATGTATCAAATTAAAAATCTGAGACTGGGAAAATCTTTTTGCAGGTGATCCTGCTACCACAAAAGCAATGTTTATTTGTCCCTCTGCCATAAAAACACGAAAGTAGCAGAGGACTTTTATTGTGGCAATATAAAAGACATTAACACCATTAATTTATGTGAATAATTGACTAGAATGCAGGAAATAAAGTGTTTAATGCTCATTTTTTGGTAAAGGACCCCAAAAACCCTGTTTCTAATGTGCCCTTCCCATGTTGAAACTACACCTACGGCCTTGAAAGCAGCACACATTTACAGGCATCAAACTACAATATAAAGGGTGATACCAACAATACTGATTAACAATACTGTAAACTAATGAAGAGTCAGCAGATCCCTGAGGAAACAGGCAATCATCAAAGCTTGTCCGACCCTGTGAGAGCCCTCTGGGGTCAGCTTACAAAATGAATATTTAATGCAAACTATAAGCCCACTGACTTCCACATTTGTGTGAGTGATGTAAACATACTACATATGATTAGAGCGCTCTCTGAAGACTCAGTCACAACACTACTAATGGGGCGGAAATCTGACTCACTTGACATTTGGCGGAGCAAATACAGTGCACAGGGGTAAATGGTGACTGAAGCAAGGAACATACAGGCTACAAAAACTCCCTCGGCCCAGTGAAGGTGGTGGGGGAAAGGAGAATGATGGCTAAGCTATTATCCTTAATGAAGAACATGTCCTGCCCCATGTAGGAGACTGACAGCACTGGACAGCTCCCTCAGTGACGGCCTGCTTCTCCCATGGAGAGATACCGCAGCAGGTCCTTCCTTCCTGCTGCTGTCAGACTTTACAACCAACACTCCTCTCAGTAGTCCACATATCAGCAATCATCACTCATTTATATTTCCTATGTGTGACAATGGGAAATCAGCCATTTAGCCTATTTATTTTATTTTTCTGTTTTATGCTGTTTGCTTATTATATTGCTTTGTGCTTCTTTACTTATTGCCCGTTGTTTTGTACTGTCCTATTTGCTGCTGTAACAATGCAAATTTTCCCGCTGTGGGACCAATAACATATCATCTTATCTTATCTCTTATTCTTTTGGTTCGGTTCAATCAAGCATGTGGTCTCCTGAAAAAAAAACAAAAAAAACAAAACAAAACTGAAAACTATTACAGCAAAATTATTACCACTGAATGCATCTGTGTTGTAGTTCTACGTTTATGTTGCTTTTGTTTTTACAGTGTACTCCAGCAATTTAACGTCTCATGTCCCTAAAGCTGGGGGGCTCACAAGATGTATATACAGTTTGATGCCTGCCACTGCAGACCCCTGTTCGAAGCCAACAAACAACAAACCTGGTTGTTTTACAGCAAGTCATCACTTTGTCACCAGCGGCTTTTTAGCCTCCACATGTGGGAGTTTTTAACGACCTGTTGCTGTGTTTCCGTCGGGGATGATGCCACTGTTTTCCGACCCTCAGAAAGGCTCATTACTGGGGCGCCAATCAGCTTACCTGGTAGAGTAGGAACCCCATGTGCAAAGGCCATGACCTTGCTCCAGCAGCTGTGGGTTTGATTCCAACCCTGGCCCTTTGCTGCATGTCATTCACCCTCTCTCCCCTGCCTTTCACACCACAGCTTTCCTATCTAATAAAGGCCAAATCATGATCACATCACCTGGTTGAGTTTAAGCTTGAAAACGTCCTAATATCATCCAACCATTCTAAATTGGTGTAATTCTGCACAATATTGTTGTTATGCAGTGACTGATGGACAGGTTTGTGATCCATCAGATTCTATGACCCGATGAGAAAGTTCGGCTACTTTGCCAACAGTTTTAACCAAGGTGACATCATATTGTGATCTGTTATCATAGATCATAGTGGTGGTAGAAGCTATAAAAGCTTAGATGTATGACCTTTTATAAATGCTATAGATAGGATCAAATTGTTGATGGGACTAACAGGAGCTCAGTAGTGCACAGACTTGTCTTTGAAGTACTCACACCTCACCTGTCCCCTCCAACAGTCTTTGACTCTCTAGTGACACAGAGTCTGACAGGTCACAGATTTCAGTGCAACACCTGTTACAACCAGGGCCATACCTCCCACTGAGGATACTGAGGTAAAGGCTTTAGTTTTTTTGAGTGAGTCTGGACATTTGAGCAATATGGAGGGACTTATGTATCTTTTTTTTTTAGACCCCACACATTTAAAGACAGCAGTTCCCCACAAGAAATGTATTCCTAGTGGTGTGTACAAGGCTTTCAAACAGCAATCACACCTTCATGTGATCATTTTTACAATCACTGTGTTGTTTGCATTTTATTTCATTGTTGTTGCTGGTTTTTTATATGCATATATCCGGTTTCTTCTTCTTCTGAAAAGCACTCTGTTAACCTTGTTGAGAAAAGTGCTATGATAAAGTTTATTATTATAATTATTATGTAGGTAATTTACTTAGATATGACTGAACACGCTTAAACAAATAAAAAATAAAAAAAAAGTGAAAAATCCAGCTACTACAAAACATTTAACAGAGGGGTGTGTTGAAAAGAGGTAAAAAAAAAAAAAAAAAAAAAAGTTAAAAAAAAGGGATTAAATTATTATTATTATTATTATTATTATTTTTATTGTTATTTTTATTATTATTATTATTATTAAAGGGAGATCTGTTTATATTGTTTGGGTTAAATTGTGAAACAATTTAATTACAATTTAATTAAAAAAAAAATGTAATTAAGTTTTGGTTTTCACTTTTTTTTGTTTTGTTTTTTTAAATTCTCAGAAGGTACCTTAAATTGTTGAGAGTGTAGGACAGGTAGGTGGGACCAAGTCATTTCTTTGCAAGTCACAAGTAAATCTCAAGTCTTCTCACTCAGGTCCCAAGTCAAGTCATCAAGACAGGCAAGTCCAAGGCCAAGTCCCAAGTTCTTAAGGCTAAGTTAAACAACAAAGAAAAGAAAAAAGAAAATGTAGATAATGCCAACTGAAGTGAGTCAAATCAGATCAGTCCTACAATATGTGTGAATTTATCCTAATAGAAGGCACCTCCCACCATCAAATATGATCGTGGTCATCAATAACAGCATAAACATGTACACTGAATAATATAATGTTAAAAACTACCCATACAAAAATTGCAATCAAATCAGGCTACTGGTAAATCTCAGGGCAAATCATAACAACTAATGTTTGGGTGCACACAGCTCCAATACAAAGATCAAACAACCATGATCAACAACATGGCAGAAACACCACAACAGGAAAACATTTTTGGAGAGTATAAATATATATAAACATAGAAAAAATATGTGACTGAACATACTTTTTAAACTTTGGGTGTAGGAGAGGGTTTAAAGTATTGTCAAGCAAAAGGCTCAAGTCCAAGTGAAGACACAAGTCATTGGTATTGCAGTTGTCAAGTTGAGTCTAAAGTCATCAAATTTGTAACTTGAGTCTGACTCCATACCAAGTCATTTAACTAAGACAACATAAGGCATATAGATATATGTGCTTTTGCTTCTGCCTGAGCCTTTTCAGTTATTACTCAGCCTAACACATGTGCTGATTTTGTTAATATTGGTTATACTTATTATATTAAGTGTGATGAATGAATGAAAACGCCGCCACAGCCTCTCAGTCCTCCTGTCTGCAGCTCATGCACCCTCCTTGTCCTGTGTGTAATCCAGCTGCTGGGCCAAGGTGAGGTGTGGGAACCCCTGCAGGTCTCCCGGCGGCCTGCTGGGGGCACTGTTGACTGTGAAGTGCAGCACAGACGCCATCTTGAGGAGACCCCGAACGCAGCGCTGGTTGGTGACTGACAACAATCTGAGGCGCATCATGATGGGATTACTCACCGACAAATAAAACAGCAGCACAGCAGACTTGTGTTACAGACTTTAAAGGGAGAGGAGAGGAGCTGTCCGGCGCGTGTTCACCTCCCCAGGTGGCTGTTTTTCCCCACAGAGAGGCTGCGCTGCTGCCTGATGGCCGGCTAGCTGCTCTCTGGACTCCACCGCGGCCTGCTCGGGAGGAGGAAGGGTGGTGACGGCGCAAAATGCTCTACCGCTGACTCCCAACAAGACAGTTACCTTACCCAGAGACTCCCTGCGAGTTGGACGACGACCACGATGCACTTATAGATTTTTTAAACGCTCTTAACTTTACGATTTTTTTGTTGTTGTGTGTGGGGGCAGTGAGCGACAGTGAGTGCCGTCTTGCGTACCCTGAATTCCCAGCCTGAGACATGTCATCCAACTGCACCAGCGCAGCGCCTGTCAGCGCTAGCAAAACCAAGACGAAAAAGAAGCATTTTATAGGACAGAAAGTGAAATTATTCCGTGCAAGTGAGCCCATCCTCAGCGTTTTAATGTGGGGGGTCAACCATACGGTGAGTACATCTCAAACGTCTCGCTGTGGCTGCTGAGCGGTTTGTTTATGCTGCTGTTTTGATTTAGCTATCATGCTAACACGTTAGCCAGCTGCCCTCATCTGTCAAGCCAGCTTTGATGCTCCCAGTCGGCCTCATAATTTGTCTGTTTCATGGATATCTGCCAAGTGTTTAGTAGTGTGCTAAACGTAAATCTGTTGGCTGACTCTCTGCTGAGCTGCGAGGTACAGTTTGTAGCTAACCGCTGATGCTTTGATAGCTAGCCTCGGCTTGCTGTGTCTGAAGCGTGCGTTTTGCAGGGATTGAAGTGTGTGTGCGTGTGTGTGCTAAACTCTCTGCAGCTGAGAAACGGTTATTAAAAACCAAGCATGCCCGCTGCAGTTTGTGCATTTTCTCTCATAGCACAGCGTTACCAGTGTGCCATCATAAATCATGGATGGTGTACTGTTGTGAAGCCAAGTCGTGAGCTGCGGCTGCTGTAGTGCAGGCGAGGAGTGGGAGGGGTGTGACAGGCAGCCGGAGCAGCAGGTTACACAGATTTCCAGCCTCACAGCTGCAGACAGCAGCCCGCTGCCTATTGTTTAAATAAACCTGATCTGAGCTTGCATTTGCACCTCCTGTGCCCAGTGGCTGCATCCAAGCGCTGCAGTTTATTCCATCACATCATTTCCCTATAAATAGAGCAGAGAAATATATCACATTCACTTTTGGCTGAGGCTGCCTAGGGCTATGAAAAGCGTAGTGAGGGGCAGATTCGACTCCAGTGATGGATGGAGTGGGTTTGCACCAGCAGCTTGCTCTTGCCAAGTGTGCAATACACCCAGTACCTGTTTGACCACACACCCACTCTGACACAGTTTGATTGAGACTTGAATAGCAGCTTCTCGGGTGTGAAAGCTATGACCCCAGGTAGAAACTTTCTGACCTGTTTTCACTGAGAGCTTCTGTCATCTGCATTGTGAGCTCCTTGCCACAGTCAGGTGCAATTTTGTTTTCACATCCTTTATTTTTGGCTCCTTCATGTCAGTTAAAGTTCAGTGCTTTCCGAGTGGCACTGTTGGGATCGTATGGCAGTAAAGGGTGTCTGAAGGTCTTTAAAAAGTCTTAACATGTCTTAGATGTGATTAATATTAGGCCTTAAAAGTCATTAGTCTTACATTTGAATTCACGAGGTCTTAATATCCACAAACATATGAGTTAATGTACCAATCTTTTAATATCTTTTTGTCAAAATGAGCTAAACTCTTACAAATCTTTAAACCTTCAGCTGGACCTAATATTAACAAAATTTACTGGCAATACATGCCAAAATGTAGATTAACCTAACACACAGCAAGTACCATATTCCCAAAGAAAACCTACCTCTGCATGGCACCACATATAACCCTCATACTTACCTGCAGTGCTTGAATAAGAAAAGATTGATTGCTCTTGAAAAGCTTTTAAATCGAGTGTCTGATACTTGTGGACACCCTGCAGTACTGGTTGGTAAACTGACTCCTCATCCGAACATAAATGTTGTCAGTAAATCGTAATAACTCAGAGGTGGGTACCTGCCAAAAGAGCAGGTGGTTTGTTTGTTTGTGACAGTGGCAAAGCGCTTGTGTGTCTGACGCTGATTTCTGCAACACGTAAGAAGTCCAAACCATAGCTAGCCTGTTAAACGAAATTACCATGTAATGCATACAACCAAGGAATTAAGGAAGCAGCTAATGATATGGTTATCACTGCAGCACATCCAGTATTCAGTGGGTGAACTTTGGCAGTGGGCGTGTGGGTGCAGCACACAGGCCTGGATTGGAGGTGTGGGTGGGAAACCGATTCAAGACATCAAACGGACTTCTCTTCAAAGTCCCTCCAGTCAGGAGTTGTATGCATTTTTAATCGTGCCCTACCTGTGATGCCGGACGACTTCACTTCCACACAGTGTCAGATAGCGTTTAGATGATGTACTACACAACCTGTTTGATGCTGTTTAATCCCTTGAATTCTTTTTGTAACGTCATGTCAGCAGATAATTGCCCACATAGGTTTATCAGAGCTTCAAGTTAAGGGAGTGTTTGTATTTTACTGCACTGACCTTTCACTGAGCTCATTCAGCATTATTAACTGACACCTTAATGATAACAGAGTCTGATATTTATAGAGGCAACTGTGTGTTCATATGTAAACTTTATGTTAAAAACTCAATAACTCCGTGTTTTGTCACTTTAACGTCAAACGTCACTTTTTGATTTGTTAAATTCACTACACGCATCTGAGTTCATGCAATTAAAGCTACAGTTGTTCTGTTTTTTATAAGAAATAACTTTGTCACATTGGTTGAAACTGTCCACACAGTAGTACACGAGGCAGATAATCTATGAAAGAAATCATGTTCCTCCTCCTCCTCATAGCTCGAGTGGAATTTGCAAGAATCCATCACATGTGAACGAAAACATGAGTCCGCGCTGAGCAGTCAGTGACACAGCTGTTAGTCTTTTCAATCACTGCTTATGCATTGCAGTCAAAAAAGGCAGCGCTGATCAAATATGAATCATTGAACCGTCATATTTCTTTTCATTTCTGTGTCTGAAAACATTTGAGGTGAGAAATAGGCAGTGCAGTAACACAATCCTGATTCATGTTTGATCAGTTTAGCCTAGTTTGACAGTAGTTCACGAGCTGTGACTGACATGATTGACAGCTTTGTTAGAGACTCCTCGGCTCTGATTTGTTGTTTTCGTTCAGCCACAGTGGATTTTAGCAAATGCCATTAGAAGTACTGTAAGAAGGAGGGACATTATTTTTTCACAGATCATCTGTACTAGTATAGCTAAGTCACCAACTTTAGCTTTAACAGGCTTCCACTAGGAAGCTACCAGACCAGACTTTTTCTTTTTTGAAAACTTTATGTACTACTAATGTACAACCAACAACCTCTTTAATCGTTTCTTGACATAAATAAGATTTTTGTTGTTATTTATATTATAAATGTGGAAGCAAAAGCCTGGACACAAATGATATTTAAGTCAGGTAGGCTGTTTATGAACTCATATGGGTGTTTGTGCTTAATAAATATTGTACCAAGCACCTGTTGCACTGGTAACAGCAGCACATTTTCATTGAATTAACTTTAATGCACCATCAGGAGTTTGAGTTGACTTTCACGATGAAAAGAATGTGCAGTAAATTACAGCACTGCCAGGACTGTGTACTGCCCGTTGGCCACCCTTTTTAGTTCATCCATTTCTTAGTTCTTCATTGTTTCTTAAAAAAATAATTCACCCACAAAATGAGCATCAGTTACTCACCGTCTGTTACCCTGAATTTGTGAAGAAAATGTTTTTCTCATATGCCTCTATGGTGAACGAAAAATCCAAAAAAAGGCAAGCATTCTTCATGATTAGGGACCACATTTAACAACAGCAAAACTATATCAAAATATCCATTTACAAACACTCACACAACTCCTGCAGTATAATCCAAGTCTTATTTATCCAGTTGTATGCTCAGTACTTCCCAAATTCATTTAAAATGTGACATATACAACACTCTCAGCTAAGAGTAACACACCCTTATCCTGTCTGTTTGTACTGACCTGTTTAAAATTGTGAGGTTTTAGTGAAAATGCACGTGTTTAGGAAGTGCTGAGCATACGCCTGGATAAATGAGACTTGGTAACACTGCAGGAGTTCTGTGAGAGTTTGTAAACAGATGTTTTGACACAGTTTTTCTGTTGTGTAATGCAAACCCTGGTTATTTCAATTCATTAAGAATTATTCCTTTTTTTTAATTCTCCGCTCACAGTGGAAGCATGTGAGAAACATAGTTTTCTTCATGAATTCAAGGTAACACAGGGCGAGTAACTGATGTACAGCTGGTCGTTTTGTGGTTGAAGTATTCCTTTAAATGCTGTTGGACTCAACTTTCTCCCTGGGGTAGTGTTATCTCTGCGGTCTTTCCCCCCAGTTTCCCTTGCATGGCTGTTTACTTGATAATCTGCAAGGAGTTTTCTGAAGTCCACCAGTGTGAGCTTTTGCCCTGGATGTGTGTCAGCAGATAAGATTGGACTCGGGGGGTTTAGCAGCAGTAGCAAGAAAAATTGTCCGCCTGCTCTTTGGTCCCGGAGTTAATGATTGCTGCTGGTAAACACTCACAGAGATTTGGCAGAACGTGTTTGGGGTCACATGAAACTGATGATGCATATTGTTTTTGGGTAGTGAAGCCTGTTACAGCTGTTTTACTGATCAGCATGTGCGGTACTTGAGGCCAAAATAACAGGTCTATACACATATTTCTCAGTTTTACGTTAACGATAATATGTTTAAAGCACATCTTGATTTGCACGACTGGAACTGTTGCACAACAGTTGAGTACATTGTGTAGGAGTCTGTTTAAAGCATAATTTTAAACTGTTATTGAAATTGCATATTGCTGCTTTGATTTCTTGTATCACTGAAATAACACAGTCTGTTAGTTTGCCTATTAGCTTTTTCTTCTCGCCATCAGGCTCTTTTCTGATCTCTCTTTCTCACTTCTCTCCCTCAGATTAACGAGTTAAGTAATGTGCCTGTACCAGTAATGCTGATGCCAGATGACTTTAAAGCCTACAGTAAGATCAAAGTGGACAACCACCTATTTAACAAGTAGGTACATCACAGCTTATGTACTGTCAGTGCAGTCTGTTAAGGCCACAATCTGTTGTCCATGTGTAAACAAAAAGGTCAAAGGGTCAAAATGACTTTCTGTCGTTGCTCAAATGCCCAAATTACAGATATATTCAGTCACATATCGGCTGATGGGGTCAAAAATGACAGATTGTGCCTTTAACAAATCTTTGCATTCATCAAATCCCATAACAATAAGAATTCAGACTTTGTCTGAGTGGCTTCATATGTGTTGTGTTCAGAATGACTGAATGACTTAGGACACATTCACACTGGCACTATTTGGTCCGCTTTAAAATTGAACCCTGGTCCCCTTCCAGGGATAGTTCAGTTTGTTTGAAGTTGTGCGGACCAAACAGGCAAACCCTGGTCCGCTTGAAAACTGGGGGTCTCGGTTCACTTGCAAGAGAACCCTGGTGTGGTTCGCTAACAGTGGTAAATGCAAACGGAGTATCCAGCAAACCAAAAAGAGGAAGTGGCATAGAGCGCAGTGTGTTTTGGGTAGAAAAAAAACCCAAAGCCAACAGCAGGAAGCGGGAGAAGCAGAGGTAAAAAAAAAAGAAAAAAAAAAAGAAGAAGTTGGAAAATGTCTCGTGGGCAGTAGTGGAGTAGTGAGGAGGTGCATAAATGTATAAATTTGGTATTACTCCATTGTTTTTGTGGCAACCAAGTCGGCTGAAGGGGATGGATTTCTGTCTTCGGTCCTGGCAAATCGATGAGCTGGGTTTTCTTCTTCCTCGTGCTTTTTTCTTCTTGTTCAGTGGTCGTTTCGGGCAACACCGCCCACAAACGAGCAGCTGTTGTAACTGCGTGACTTTGCCCAGGCGGTTTAAAATGTGCAGTGTGAGAGTGAACCAAACCAAATGAAGGTGTGAAATTTTTCGACATTCCCTGCCCAATCGAACCGAGTCCCCCGGACTATCCTGGTGTGAATGTGCCCTTAAAGGAAACTCTGGTATTTTTCAAGCTGGACCCTATTTTCCCGTAGTTTTGTGTCAAAGTAACTTGTCAGAACAACAATTTTTGAAACTGGTTCAGAATTTAGACTGAGTTCTGCAGCTGTGAAATGTCCCCAATGTCACCATACGGGGCAGGTACACCCCATCAATTTGTGTCCATTAAAAGTGCGTTTTTCTCCACTGACAGGCGCAGACTGTTATTTTAAGTGGCTTACAACATCACGTAAAGGACCCCACAGAGAAATTAAAAGTTTTTTTGTGCCTTTTGGTTGTTTTGATTTGTTTGTGTCCAAGTCTCGCTAAAGGAGAAGCCTGGTTTTGAAATCTTTCACTATATTATATATATATATGTTGATATTCAGTAATCCAGATTTATGTATTTAGGTATTTATTACTTTGACTCAGGTGTTCAGTTAAACAGTTACTTTCTAATAAAGTCAACAACTGTTCATTTCTGAATCAGCTACTGGCTTTTTCCAGCTCCAAAATATTGTTATTATATTGGCCTTAAAAAAAACACTCTTGGTCGACCTCTAGTTAACAGGAAAAGGAGCACAAAGATGTAAATGTCACCTCTGAACTGTAAAAATCAGCAAGCAAACAACATCATTCAGACCTTTCCCTCATTTCCAGTAATGAGCCTCCTGAGCTCCTGCTGGTTGCACTGACTCTCTGTGTGTCTCTCTGTCTCTTCTCTGTCAGAGAAAACCTGCCTAGTCGCTTTAAGTTCAAAGAGTACTGTCCCATGGTGTTCAGAAACCTGAGGGAGAGGTTCTGCATCGATGACCAGGACTACCAGGTGAGTCACCCATGGTTAGAGGAAACAAACAAACTTTGATTAATGACATGGAAACTATTTTGACATGAAGGAGTTCTTCAGAAGTTTAAAATGTCTACTTTGAACAAAGACTTTAAATGTGTGTCTTTTTTTGGCAGAACTCTCTGACAAGGAGCGCCCCACTCAACAGCGACTCCCAGGGTCGCTTTGGCAACCGCTTCCTGTCCAGCTACGACCACCGTTTTGTAATTAAAACAGTGTCCAGTGAGGACATCGCAGAGATGCACAACATCCTAAAGAAATATCATCAGGTAGAAGCCCTGCATACCCCCACACGGGACATACAGAGACAGACAGCTGGCAGAATCACTTTTGATCCAGTACTTCGATATCTGTATTAGGGATGTCAGTTTAGGTGAATTTTGGTTTCGATAGCTTGACACCCATTCACTGGCATTCGTTAACTGTATGTGGTAAAATGTTGGGTAAAAGTACTGGTGCTTTCCTCCAGTATTTAATCTGTATTCCCTGTTTATATAGATGGAGTATAGGAAAGAAATTTAGGAGCACCAGTCCGTGAGATTAAGATCTGCCTCCTCCATCTGAATCTGAAGCCACTGGTGCATGTAAATGATGCAGAACTGTTGAAATGATATAGCTGTAGAGTCGTGCTGTGTCCAGTTTTAATCAGTTTTCATACTGTATATTTGATTCCCTACTCCCACACTTTCTGTTACACTCTCTGCTTTCCATCCCTGATTGTCTCCAGTTTATCGTGGAGTGTCATGGCAACACGCTGCTCCCTCAGTTCCTGGGCATGTACAGGCTAACGGTGGACGGGGTGGAGACGTACATGGTGGTGACCCGGAATGTATTCAGCCATCGCCTCACTGTTCACCGCAAATATGACCTGAAGGTAAAACATGTTGGTTTATTACACTACAACAACATGTGTCAACCGCCCACAAACCTTTGTCAGGATAAATCATGCACACACAACTGAATAGTGCAAGCACAAGAGGTGGAAGAAGTACTAGAATATTGGTACTTATGTAAAACTTTACTTAGTAAAATTAAAAGTAGGTCAGTTAAAATGTACCCTGAGTACACATTACTAGGTTATATTTTTTAAAGGGAAATAGGGGGGAGGAGACCAGAAAAATCAAAAAGTCCTGTGAGACTGAGTGCACTCAAAGAGCACCTGAGCGGGCACTATTCCTTTATTTCTAGCACTGTCTGCTGTAACCCCCCAACACTGCAGCTTCAGTTACACTGCACATGTGTCACACCCCTTAGCTCCCATGAGGTCAAAGACCGTGAGTACGTCCCAAGTCTCCTATTTGTCATTTCCCCACTCCTCGATCCTCGCTTGAACTTGAAGCCCTTGTGTTGCACCGCACTCTGAGGAGCATCAAGAGATCTCTGAGGAGCGACGAGCGAGGACACACGAGAGCAGCTGTCACAGAAGTGTTTTATCAGCCGACACGTCCCCGCATTGTATTGATTGGACGCTGCAGCCGATGGACTGATATGATACAACTCATCATACCGGAGTTTCATACCAGAGTGAAGACAGATGAGAGATTAATCTCAAGTGTATCACTCCCAAGTTTGATATTTTATTTTCTGATTCACCATCTAGTTAAAAAAGCAGCTGTGTATATTGTAGATCTGAACAACAGGAGGACCACAGACAACTTTCTTTACAAGAAAGATTTTTCATTTCATCCTCCATTAACTTTTATTAGGTTATAGATACAATAATGGTCAGTCTGTCTGTCAGCAGGAAACACTTCGTACATCATTTATTGTCATTTCCATTCAGTCCCACGTGAGGCTGATAATTCCTGGGCGTTACAGAATTTCAGTTTTCCCAGAAATGTTTAGCCTAATAAATAAAAAACACTTAATTTCTATTCTAGGTTATTAAATAATTAATTCACTGTCCGACTGTCAATTAATACAAATGCAATTAATGAAACAATCATATATATAAAGGCATAGGCATAAACTCAAAAGTCTCCACAGCTGTTAATAAAGCCGACTGGATCAGCTGCCACTGTCATCAGAAACGGACGTTGCCTAACACGACACTTCAGAGTGGACGGCATGTGGTTTCTCTAAAAGCATATTTCATTGTTTCCTCTCTCCTCGCATGGTTTCCTTTATCTCTTCATGCAAAGATGCAAGTGAAGGAAACGTGGATGCAATTTAAAAGACTTGGGATGCACCCCATTTCCTAGATATCATTTATAAGCGTGTCTGTGATTGAATTCCATTATGGGTAATGCAGGCACATGGTTTTAAGACATCTCTGTTTTTTCTTGAAGTAGGATATACTGTAGGCCAGATGTTGGAAATGGGCACGTCAGTGAATTTAAGCAGGGAGATGTTCATACTGTCCTGGGGTAATTTGCAGGAGAGTAGAAACCCAACTCATCAATAAAGAATTCTGGGTTTGTGCTGAATATTACAGCGCACAGTTTCCAGTAGTTGTGAACACAGTGAGCCAACTGCCTCCTTACTCTCCCCTTTAAAAAAAATCCTTCATAGTGTAAGCTTATACTCCTGCCAAGTATTCTCTGGAGAACACAACCTCGCCTGGTCAATATTGACAGTTTAAAAAGAAGCTGTCTGAGTTAAAGCCGGTAATATGCTAACAATGCCTCTGATGTGTTTTCAGCTGCTTTCAATTAATTCTATTTTTGTTCTTATTTTCCCTCATTTTTAGGGTTCGACGGTCTCAAGGGAAGCCAGCGACAAGGAGAAGGTACGTTTTATTTCCGTGCGGTGATGGCTGCTGACATGATGAGACAAAAATAAACGCCCTTAGCTCACCCCAGAGGCAAACTTTCAAAGACAGCTAAATTTAGGAGGTTTTAAATAAGCAGATGTATTCTGGTACGTGAGCAGATGTGTTCGAGTAGTTCCTTTTGTGCCGGCCTCATGTGATCAGTGTGGAATACTCTGCTTCCCTTGTTTTCTTTAGTATATGTTGTAGACAAATATTCAATCTGAGTTGTTGGAACTCGACTTTCTCTGACTTTTGAGACCAGACATTATTGAAGGACCACAGAATTCGACCTCTATGTATTGACCATAGTATTACACTTTAAGAAGTATAAATCGTGCCTCTATTCATGCACCTAAATCCTACAGTTGATGAAGTTTTGACTCCTTGACCTCAGTACCAAACTGAGGATTAAAATTCAGGAAAATTTAAGTACTGGCTTTTTCATTCCTGCGATTGTTTAATACCAGAAAAACTTTCCCTCACTTCAGGCTAAAGAACTCCCCACTTTTAAAGACAATGACTTCCTGAATGAAGGCCAGAAGCTGCAGATAGGAGATGACAACAAGAAGTACTTTTTGGAGAAGCTAAAACGGGACGTAGAGGTAAGAAACACATCCAGCTTTTCATCCAGGCTGTCATCACATTGCAAGCAAATGGAGTAGTGTGGACACAGAAATCAGATTTTTGTCCAGTCAGGTTTGAGCCACTTTGATATGTGGTCCAACATATCAGATGTCTAACATATCAGATCACTGGCCATGCAGCTGTAGTGACAACGGTCACATCAGGATTCATGGTTTTTCCATGTCGTACTTCACTGTGAATACGCAGATCACTCACCATACAGCGTCGGAGCATTCTGTTGAAGCTACAGAATGCTGCTGTAGCCATACCACTGCTGCAGTAGGCTGCCAAAGATCGGCTTAGACATGTATGGCTGAATCTCTCTGATGTTTCCTTTGACCTTTACATAGCTATTCTGATGCACACTGCTCTGTCTTGGCTCAACCGAGCACAAGCAGAAGTGTTGGGTGGGGCCGAGGCCAGACCCTGACTTTTCCAGTGAGAGACAAAAAGTAGATGCGCTTTGAGGCCCTTTTTTTTTTAACTTTCTATGTAGGGAAAACCATGATAAGCAAAACATTAAAGGGGAGCTGCGCCCATTTTCAAAATTCATACATGTTTATATTGTTGGTAAACATGCAAAACTCTATCATGAATCCAAAAACTAGAGTGCCAAAACTGAAATTTGTGATGTCATCAAGTGACAGTCTGAACCTGCTCCATAGACAATGAATTGGGAATGATGTTATGGATGACACTGAGAGCACCAGGGGAACGTTCTGAGTATATGGGTACACTTTATGTTTCAGAGCGGAGAACACTACAATAGAATAGATCTCATTCGGGTATAAAAAAATCTGACTCCCATTCATTGTCTGTGGAGCAGCTCCAAACTTTATACTCTATGACATCACAAGTTTTAGACTTCCCTCTCGGGTTTCTGGCATTGAGAGAGAGAAGCTTGTGGTCACAAATATTGACTTAACTTTCCTCGGCCATTGAAATTTAATATTGGAGCTTGTAATTTAAGTGGTGGTTCCCTTTAATGACTCAAAATAGCAGATGACCCTCAGTTTTGGAAACCAAAAGCTGATGCCTTGTCGCCAGCCTGGCAGCCACTTTTAAAAGTTGAGCCCTGCTTACTGGAGCGGCTTAAATGATTCATATGATGCCTGTCATTACGAGGGAGGAGTTCAAAGTGCAGATGTGACAATGAGAAATTCCAAACAGTGTGGCACATGTATTCAGATACTGTGTTGTATGTGTGTGTCAGTTCCTGGCCACCCTCAAGATCATGGACTACAGTCTCCTGGTGGGAATCCATGATGTAGAGCGGGCAGAGCAGGAGGAGATGGACGTGGAGGGCGTGGGAGAGGAGGAGGAGTACGAGAACGACGGGATGGGCGGAGGCGTGCTCACCGGCTCCTTCGGCACGCCTCCCGACAGCCCTGGAAACCCTCTCAACTGTGGAGGATTCTTTGGCCCCGGGGAGTTTGACCCCTCTGTGGACGTTTACGCAATCAAGAGCCAGGACAGTGAGAGTCGTCTTTGACATCCATCTGACGTAGCTGTAGTTTAAAATGAAGCACTGGCAGCTGATTAGATAACTACATGTCTGCCAAAGAAGAAGAAAATAAGAAGCATAAGAAATAAGATTTTTTATTTATTTATTTAGTTTTACATTTACCTTAGATTTATGGTTTATTTTCAGATAACATTAACACCTTGTGATGTGTTTCTCTTGTGCTAGGTGCTGTGAAGAAGGAAGTTTACTTCATGGCTATCATCGACATCCTCACGCACTATGACGCTAAGAAAAAAGCTGCACATGCTGCCAAAACTGTGAAACACGGGGTGAGTGTCAAGATCGCATCATGATCCATCAGTCTATGGCTACATGTGAAAAGGGCAATGCCCCAAAATGTTATATAACATTTTAATTATTTAATAAGACATTGTAAGTTAATTTCATATTAATTTAATCATTATTAAACTCAGTCCAGTAATATGACGAAATGTTCAATCATTCTTTTTTCATATTTACAGTTTATTGTAGTTCATTGTTTTTTCAACTTCCCCTTTTCTTCAGTCTGTTTTTATTTCATTATGGCACTTTTGAAGGCAGTAGGAGGTTTCACCACAAGCCTGTCCCCTTTCCTACCTCCATTCAGGAGTTTGCAGGCTCTTTTTGGAATTGTTGCGGACTGAAATTTCTGATGTCACTGCAGCTTTCTAAAAAATAATTGTGATGCATGTTGGATTTTTTTTTGCTCTGTGAGCACTCTCCTGCTGCTCTCTCTCTGTTAACACAAGCTAACACAACAGCAGCGGCTAACATCCCACACCGAGCTGTTAAACGGTCCCAACAATCTCACACCGACAATGAAACATCTCCACCCTGTTGTTAAACCTGTTAATAAATGCTGGGTAATGTTCATTGTGTGATGCTAACACACACACAGTTGTGTCACCAGGAGCAGAGGTCACACCCTTGCAGCAGTAGGCAAGACGGGGCTGAGTCAGGCTGACTGACCAACTGCCAGCCTGTCATAGTGCCCCTGGAAATTCATTTAAGTCCATTTAATATATGAAATAATGCAAATTATAAAGCGTATTAATGGATTGATTTTGCATGAGTGTTGCTCTATCCGTCTAATTATCTGCCTTGCTGTTTGTTTGTTTTTCAGGCGGGGGCCGAGATCTCGACAGTGAACCCGGAGCAGTACTCCAAACGATTCTACGAGTTCATGTCCAACATCTTATCATAGACTCATCTCCCATCTCCCAGTCCAGCCACTCACTTCCTGTCATAGATCTGTCAAATGCCACGCACTTACTTCTCTTCTCCTCCACCTCAGTGTAGGTCCATCTCCCTCAGCCTCTCTACTACCATTTAAAAAAAACTACCAGTATCCTCCCACAGCCAGCTCCAGTCTGGTGGAGGAAGGATGCACCGAGCCTGTTACACAGTTCAACACACCACCACCACCACCACCACCACCACCGTCGCCGCCGCCTCCCCGGCTCCCTTCTCCACTGCAAGGAAAACTCGTGAAACCGCTCACTGAATTCGGAACTACGTCCTGATAATCTCCCTGTTCTTTTAAAAAAAATTCTGCTTCCCAGTCTTTCTCAGCCACCTTGTTACTCCTCACGCCAGCACGGAAACTGTCTCACTAATGCCTTGAACAAGTGTGTCAGCTTCAGCAGTTAACAGTCCGTTAGTACAGTCTCTTTGGTTTCTGTTCATGTCGTTGTTGTTCCTATGATTTCTATTAGACACACAGACACATACACACACACACACAGATGTAAACAACTTGCACAGATGCTGAATGGTCAGATTGCATGACAAACTCTTTGACAGTCACCATCAGGCTTCTCTCTCAGTAACAACAAAAGAATTAAACCTACTGCTGACAAATTGGAACGACGGGATAAACTCATTAATATATAATGGTGTATTAAGTAAATGAATGCAATATCAAAAAATGCATGGCTGATGTGTACATGAGACTCACCAGTAAGTTGAAACATCAAACCACTGAACTTAGCATCTGAGTGTTATGACTAAAACAACAAAAAAAAAAACTGAAAAAAAATTGGTGTTTGAATGTTACGTTGCCATATTGTTTTTGAATATTTTTGAAATTTTAACCGTGAGCTTGGTGGAGGTTGGTCTAAGAAAAAAAAATTCACATAAAAAAGGGGAATTCTGCAGCAAATACTTGTTTTATTACCATAAGGATCATTTTTATATCTTGTTTACATTAATGTAGCAATTTTGTGTTTGTATACAGTATTGTTTTGTTACCAACAGACATTAGAAAAAAAAGGTTACTTGAAAATGATTCATTGCATATTAAAGGGAGTTTTATCTTGTTTTTGTTGTTCTGCTTTGCTTATTTCCTCAGTGACTGTCCCTAAAACAACTGTTAAACAGTTGGTACAAAAAATGTTTATTTGGGTCATGTGATAACAGCTGAGCTATCTCTCTGGCAACTGGCCAGACTCAGTCTACATGTACGATTAAAAAGCAGTCATAAACTGGACTGTGGGCTGGGCTTTATGTCAAAACCCCATAAAAAATTTAATATGCAGTAATAAGGTTTTTGCAGCATGTTTTATTAAAGGGACAGTTCATCCCAAAATCCAAATTACATACTTTTTTCTCTTCCCTGTAGTGCTGTTTATATGTCTAGATTGTTTTGGTGTGAGTTGCTGAGTGTTGGAGATATCTGCCGTAGAGATGTCTGCCCTCCAACATAATGGAACTAGATGGCACTCGGCTTTTGGTGCTCAAAGTGCCAACAAAATACATTTGAAAAACTCAACAGTAATATCTCTTCACAGAAATCTGACCCTGAGAGCAATTTAATGTTGAAACTATTTTCTTTGTACTGAACAACACCTGCCAACTGTATCACTTCACAGAATTCATCCAGTCCACAGGCGGACTTTGCAGACTTCCTGGGAGTCTGCTTAAGGCAGGGGTGTCCAAACTAAAAGCAGGTGCAGCCTCGGAGGCTAAAATCTACAAAGTGCCAAAAAACTGCAGTTCGTCAAATGGTCACTTGAGGCTGGCTCCAAAACAGGGCCCGTCTCCACAGACACCCATATTAAAATGCTCAACTTCACAGCAGAAATAAATATATTTACAGCCTCGTACAGAAAACAGCTGCGGTCTCTAAAGCTAAGTTCAACATTCATGACAACTTAAGTGGGTCAGTTTTTATATAACTTGAGCTTTTACAATTTATCAAGGCTTAAAGTTACACATATTTTAGGGAAGGGCCACTTGAGTGACAGGCTGTCTGTGAGGTGTCACCGCAGTCTATGAGTCAGCTCCATCCTCTCATCCAAGTATGGTTACTTCTGGCTCCAAAGATGGCGATGGGAGAAATGCTGAGCTCGGCTTCATAATCGCAATTCATAGACCAATAGATGATGTCATCCATAACTTATACACTCTATGGAAAATACCTGGGAGACAGCATCTTTAAGTGAATAAGAATTGAACTTTACACCTCTCCTGAAAGCAGCAGCCCTCGCCACTGAATAGGAAGTGTCAGCTGTAAGGTAACCAATCATTTGGTTGTTTACCATCTATTTATGAAAATATATTAGTTCTGCCTCTGTTGTTCCTACTTGGTGCATGTTTACAAACTGTGTGATAGTCCTGCCATCATGAGGTGAAAGGAAAAAAAATCTAAAAACCTGAACTCTAGTAAAATCAGGAAAAGCTCTCTGATAAAGGTATGTTTTAAGAAGGGACTTAAAAGAGATCACTGACTAGGCCGACCTGATTTCCTTGGACAGACTGTTGCAGAGCCTCTGACCCTGACAGCAAACAGTGTCCACTATAGCAAGTAAGTCCTAGCGTGTACAGGAGTGAGAGGTCGGAGATATCAGACATCTTTTCTAAAACAAACTGGGGGCCAGTGTGAAGAGGCTGAACTGGAGTGATGTGATCACGTCTCTTGTTTCTTCGTTAAAAGCCTTGCAGCTGAATTCTGTAGTCTGGACTTGATTAAAATATTTTTATTCAGGAAAGAAAAGATGCTGTTGCAGTGACCCAGGCGTAAAGACATGAAGGTGAGTAAAACGGTCTTGTCTTTAAAAGTTAAAATAGATATGTTTTAAAAAATATTTCTAAGATGATAAAAACACTGGGCCAGACTTTGAGCATGCCTGGTTTGAAGTGAAGAATTCACTGATTTAATTACCCACAATTCAGGTCAATACACACACGGTTGTCTTTTCAGCTGTTGACTAAAAAACAAAGATTAAATTGTTACTGAGTCCGAGATAATATTCAACACACCATGACACAGAAATATGTACAGAAAGGCTCTGGACGGAGCCTAATCAAAATGCATTTTATTATTGCAGCATATCCATTAGGATAGAGGCTGTGCAGTGTCAAGCCAAATATATGGGCTAACAGACTGGCTGAAAAAGAATAAAAGGCCTTTACGTGATGCCTAATTTATTTAGTGTCCTCAACTCCTGACTCTACATGACAATGGGCACGTAGTAAATGTGACTGAAGTCCAGAGGGAGGAAATTTGGATTCAGCCCAAGACTGACCCCTACAGGCTTTTTTCTGACAAAATACCAGTGATCATAGCATACACATCTTTTAAGACAAGTGATTGGGAGTGTGTCTGCAGTGTCATGATCATGATGCCACTTCCAATGTAACACTAAAACTGATGTACAACCAAAGCTAGTTCTCATATAAAGTATAAGGAAAGATTTGTGTATTTTAGATCAGTCAATCCTGCTGGTGTCTTCCTTTGGTTTTTGTATTTTTAGTTGTCAAGTATGTCGAGCTTTGGTACCAGGTTTACACAATATGTAACATGCAACAAAAGGATCTGCAAAATGTGGCGATGTAGTGCAAGTTCTTCCACCAATAACATCAGTCAAGTTCATTGTTTTAGATTTATTGAGGAAGAAAAAAGAGACAGTACAAGCATTGTTTAATATTTTCATACAAAAACGTGTGTTGGTGAAGTGTGGGAAGAAACAGAAGCTCTAATCCATCCTGGCTTTCAGGGTTCGTGTGGTGATCTTGTCTTTCTCACTGCCAAAGAAAAGAAAAGGCTGTCACTCGCTGCAAACCTGTCATTCCACTCAACCTGTACATATTGTTCTTCTATTACTGTACTTACATGACGTGTACGACGACTCCCATACCAGACACTGCATCTCTATCAACTGCATTCAGCATCGCCTGGGAGATGGTCTCAAACAGGTCCTCTGGTTCCTGCAGGCCAGAAAACATTTCTCAAATAACCACTCGTGACTTTTTATCTAAAGAATACCTGTGGTCAGAATGGCTGAACCCTTGTTAGACCTCACATACTGTACAATAGTAGGTCAGTCTCTAACAACTAGATTCAATGGAGCAAATGTTTAAATAGACAGTAGATATTCCTGACAACAGCAGCAGATTTATACTCCAGTCAAGTTGAACGCTGTATTGAAACAGTCAGTTGTCAGCTGTGCAGAGAAACTACCATGATCTTGTAAGTTATATCTGACAATTTTAGCAATACTACATATTAAAGGTAGCAGCATCTCCATTTACATGCACAGAGCATAAATATACACACCCACACAATGATCCAGCAAACATCATGTAGCAAGCCACCTACAGGCATATAAGTAGGGATGCACCTAATCTGAAATTCTGAGCCTATCCCAGCTGACATTGGGTGAGAGGCAGGGTAAATCCCTGGACAGGTCACCAGACTATCACAGGGCTGACACACAGAGACAGACAACCATTCACGCTCACATTCACACCTACGGCCAATTTAAAGTCACGAATTAACCTGCATGTCTTTGGACTGTGGGAGGAAGCTGGAATACTTTGAGAAATCCCGCTGACACAGGAAGAACATGCAAACTCCTGCTTCCCCACCCCAGGTTCGAATCAGAAACCCTCTTGCAGTGAGGCGACAATGCTAACCACTGCACCACCGTGCTGTTATTGAAATCAACCTTCCCCAAATACTCATGTTTACTGAACAGAGCAAGAGCGAATCATAATATAACTCACTGCTACTTTTGTTAGCTGTTAGTTCTGGCCACAGGCTGCTAACTCCTAACAGCTGACGTTAACTATGTTTCCTCCTGCTCATTTCAACGCTTATTAGTTGTTAACAATGTAGCATATCAGGGAAAAACTAGGGTGCATCCCCTGAGACACAAGTGAATTTACTCAACTCCACGAAAAACATGTTTTCTATTATCCCCGGGACAACAGGACACCATTGCTCTCGAGCCCTGCTTTATAGCCATTGGTTAACGTCTTCTTATTTGCCGATTAGGCCTATGGCAATTAATGAGGCGATGTCAGCCGATACTGATGTCTGGCAAATAAATCGGTGTATCCCTGCATGAGGATGCCTTCAAACTTTACAAACTACTTACCATGTCTGGCTCCCACAAGGATTCACACATGCCGTACATCTGCTCCGAGCAGGTGCCACTCACAACGAAGTCTTCTGTCACCATGGGGCAGCCAATCAAATCCAAGGAGCAGATGAATGGCTCTGAGGTTTTGGGATCTAGTCCGGCAATCACAGGCTCGATGTAGTATGGGCCAAACCTAATGGGCATCACACATTTATCAGATGCTCGTTTACCTTCTATTTAAATATCTACGCAGTCAGTGTGCAGCTTTATAGTTGGACATGAATTCAGTGCACCCACCTCCTCTCATACAACAGGTTGGACACCATGCTCATGAAGGTCTTAGGCTTGATCTGGCGACCCTCCTTCAGCTCGTACAGGTTAAGTCTGAATTTAAGCCTCTGGGCTCTACACACAAAGCAAAGACATTCATCATTCCTGAGACACTAATCCTACTTTCCTTGCTTTGACTAAGAGCATTACTAATACCAAAGTTTCCCCAGAATAGTTCATAATACTGATAACTATACAACGACAACACTGTGTGGTCTTAGGGATAAATATGACAAATGTGGTGTTGAACAGATGACTCCAGGCTTTGTCTAAATTCGTGTAAGTCTTCACAATACATAAGATCTGACAGTTGTCAAAGTCAGTTTGTAGAGCTCAAAGGAAACCTGCCATTATGCCCTGCTGGTCGTGACAGAACTGCTTTACCAGTTTGAGTGAAAAACACGGAGGTTAAGCACACTCACACTGTCTGAACATCAGTGGCAAGTCCAGCCAGCCCAATGTACAGCTTATCTCCCATGGGAAACACCTTCTGGAAGTCTGTGGTGACCATCTGAGCCTGAATGCCAAATCTCCTGTCAGCTGCTATTGCCACACAGTTCTTCCCTCGCATGGCCATGACAGCCCCTCCGTTATAGGACATAATAGACTGGATGAAGAAGGAGAAAGGTTAGTCAGTAAGATCTAAAATGATTAATGGATCAGTTGATAAGGCAATTGGCAGAAAATGTATCTGATGGACCTATTAATTAAAGTATTTTTACTGCAAAAAGACAAAACAAGCAATTCAAATATGTAAATGTATGCTCTTGAGACATGTTGATAAACATTTTTCACTTTCTTCTTTTGTTTCATTCCCTAAACAATCATGAGAAAATAAGTGGCACACTGTTTGTCAATGACAATAATTGTAAGCTGACACCTTACTATTAAGTGAAAAGAGGATAAACAATACTGGTATTAAAGGCAGAAATAAGAACCTCAATCACAGGACTGGGCTAACAGTAAGAATACTGTCAATAAGCGGGTAACATTAAAATAATAATTAATGTATTTTTTGTTCTGAAAGTAGAATATTATGACTGAAATATATCTATTACCTCACATAATTCAGTTATTTCTAACCCATGTGTGTAAACATGGAGCAGTAAATTATAAAAGCTCATACTGGAACTATCAAAGTAAGAGTAAAATAGGAAGTATAATTATAGGACACAAACGGTGTACCAGTATCTGAAATATCCCGCCAGATATATTTCTAAATGCAATGATAATTAGGGGAAAACGTCGTTATTGAGCTTTTAAAACTGTTTTCTGCTGACAGTAGCTTTACATTATCCCAATGCTATTTAACTGTGTTAAATTGAAGCTTCAGCAAACCAGGGGGACATTGTCTGATCAGATATTAACTGGTGTTGGTACAACCTAAACTTACTTACAACTGATTAAGGTTGCCTCTGTTGAAGATGCAAAATGTAATTAAGGAGGATTCCTGCACGGACAGAAAACCAGCGTACAAGATGCAACGTTAGCTAACTCATGCCTAGCTAGGTAAGCTAAGTGTTTAGCTTTCCGGCTAACACCAGCTACTATCAAAATTTATTCTTCTGCATCTTTAGCTGAAATACTATTTACGCTAACGGATTATCTAAGGAAATTAAAGCGTTAAAATCGTTTTCAGCTAGCTAACTTAAACTTTAGTGAGTAACTTAGGCTAAAGATGTCAGTAAGCTAGCGTCCTAATATTAGCTTAGCCGAGCTACTGTAATTATCAGTCTAATTTGCTCATTTTCAACCATTTTACCACACAAACCAATCACAGAAAATCTGCGCAGGGTGTACTTACCATTGTGAAAGGTGTTGTGGTATTTTCCTAAATCCTAAAACTTGTAAACGCCACTTCTTGGGATATTATAAGTGACTGTTTCCCAGAGTGACTACACGATTTAGAAACACAGTGGAGGAGACTAGCATGAGTGTACTACGTCACCGCTTGCGCAAAAGGCCATTGGCTGGATCAGTGCAATGCGCTGCTCTCATTGGAGGATATGGGCCACTGGCGAGCGGTGCGTGTATAGTTTGTTCGAGGCGTGTTAAAATGAAATTAAAACCGGCAGATTTCAGTTTCAGGTCTGAGGGAGACAATCACTAGGTTGGGCTACAACCAAGGATATTTTTTGTTCCACCAACTGAATGATAATGCATGACAGTGACAAAAAGTTAAGGTATGTTCTGGCCTGCCTTCATATTGTTAAGATGGACAACAAACCATATTGGCTCAACAATAACCACCAAATTAAATAAACAATTTAAAGGGGAAGATCACCATCAGGAGCCAGGATTTACATTTTGTGTTCCTGCTTCCAAAAAAGAAAATGTACACAGATACTCAGAACATTCCTCTGGGTGCTTTCAGTGTCATCAAGTATATCTTTCCCAGTTCATCGTCTATGGAGCAGCTCCACACTTCATGCTTGATGACATCACTTTTTCAAGATTATTTTTAGGGCTCTTTCCTTTTATCATAGTGCAGCCGGGGAGAGATACGAAAGTGGGTTGAGAGAGGGGAAATTACATGAAGCAAAGGGCTGCAGGTTGAAATCGAACTTGTGCCACCTCGCCATAAGGGGGGCACACTTCACCAGGTGTGCTGGAGGCTGCCACATCATCAGCAAATTTTTATCACTCTAGATTTTGGATGTAGGATAGAGTTGTTCATCTTTAGACCATAGGAATAAAATATGCGTGTTGATATGCATATGTGTACATTTGAAGGTGTGTTTTATCAAGCAATATCTGAACGACAGAGGACCCGCACTAAAAACATACATTTAATGAAAAAAAAAAAAAAAAAGCCAAAACAAATAATGGAGCTCAGGGAATGTTTTTATTCCATTTTCCACTCACAGGACTAAGTAATATATATGTAACAAAAACTTTGTAAGATAAAAGCAGAGTCTATAATACTGTAAAAACTAAAACAATACACTGTACAAAGTTCGGATCTCACAGACCTACTGGCTTTGAAGAACTACAAGAGATCAGTCACGATAGTCTGAAATATAAATTATGTCACTGTTGTGGAAAGTAATTTACAAAATAAAATCCACTGGTAGGCATGGAGACATGTAGGTCCTTGTTTGAGCTCATGACAGACTCCCACCACACTAGCTATCTTCACTGTCTCACACATACACTGCTGCTTCAGTACATTAAAGGGACAGATAAAGGGGTGGTGGAATTATCTTGTTAAGCCTTTTTAATCAGTTCAGTTTATTTGTATGACAAATGTGTTGTGTCTTCATCTCTTCATGAAGTTTTCCATTGTGGCTGTTGTCCTCTGAATGGAGTGGATGTTCCTCTTCACTCTGTCCTCTAATGACGAGGTGGCAGCACTCTCCAGCTTCATGTTACTGAAAGAGGAAAGGTGAGTGTTACTGGAGCTAAAGTGAAATACGCAAGAAAGGTGAAAAGTGAAGAGATCTCAGGAGGACATTATTTGTGGATTTAAAAGGGTAGCTTCAGTATTATCCATGTTTTTGTGTCTAAGTGACTAATGGGAACAAATATTTTTGGAAATCGGTCCAGTATTGAGCGAGACAGCAGCGGAACAGGCTGCAGTGTAACCACTTGGTGCAACTGAGCTCAGTCAATTTACATGCCTTTTAAGTGCTTGTTTTTGCCACTGACAGGCTCAGATTCCAATGATGAGTGTCTGACAACAATACTGAAAGGATCCCTACAGAGACAGATCTCTTTCTTAAAGAGTAAGATCCTTTTTGTTTAACCAGAAAGTGCTCCAAATTCACTGTTGTCAAAACCACCAGACTCTATTTAAATTAGCACTTAAGTTATTATTGTAAAATAGACTTCATACAAAGCTGAAAGAAACAAAATAAAATACACAAAAGCCATCTTCGTTCGCCTCCTCACTGTTCCACCAATCACCAATTCTGGTTTGGTTGAAATAAACCCTTAATTCACCCTGATGGATGTGAAAATGTGCTGGCTCCTTATAGGCTAAAATTATTGTAAATTTCAGTGGAGTCTGGTGTAGGGATGCACCGATCTGATATCTGGATCGAATATCGGCCCGATATCATCAAAACAGATGGATCGAGTATTGGAAAATGCAACCTATAACTGAGGCGATCCTTTCCCTTTAAATCTGTTGTGATGCGAGCTACGTCATATGTCATGGAGCGAAGGAGAGAATCTGCTGTGTTGAGGAATTTCACACTATTTCAAGTGCTGTTGCACAATTGTTTATTTTTGTTAAAAATAAATAGTTCATCACTGCATTAATCTGTTTCATCTTGTTTCATTTTATCTTAGGAAAGAACTGCGTAGTCATCAATGCCTGATGCCTCTAGTCTTTTCTGTTCTACATGTAAAGGTATATAGCTGTTCAGGTTTAGTTTATCGGGTATCGGCTCATACTCAAAGCCACAGCATCGGGATCTGTATCGAAACTGAAAAAGCTGGATCTGTGAATCTCTAGTCTGGTGTTTCTCTTTAACAAAAAGGTTGACCCCTGAAGGGATAAATTTCATAGGTTGTCAGATATACACACTAAAACACACTAACAACCATCTGAGCTTCCCATCTATAAAGTACTAAAAGTGCCTGTTTTTGCCACTTGCAAATTGATGGCACACAAATGCCTGCAGGAATTGAACCGCAGCCTGTTTCACTGCTGCCAAAACCGGACCAATTTCTAACAATGGATGTTCCCATTTGTCACATGGACACGAAAACATGGGAAATTAGGGTCCAGGTTGGAAAATACCTTTTAAGACAAAATAATAACCGTGTCACACTCTTTCAATATCTGTGTCCATGTTGCTCAGAAACTTACTGAATGAAGCCAGCATGACGGTCATGCTTGACATTTTGTTCCCGCTGCTTCTCCTGCTCGTCTTGCCTCTTGTATCTCTTCACATTATTCTCCCTGTCCTCCTCCCTCTGCTTGGCCTGGCTCATCATCTCCTGCCTCTTACGCTCCAGCTCTTCTGCAGAGAGCTTCCTACATACGAGAGAGAAAAAACATGAGAAAAATGACTGAAAACCACTCAGTGTGGGTGGTGATTAGGACAATTCACTGAAAAACACATTACTATTCAAGAGGCATTTTCCTGATTAAACATCAAAGTCAAACTAAGAATAAAAAATGACATGGAAGAGGAGTAATTTGAGATAGAAATGGTACAGCTAACCAACTATTTGATGGCAAATACCATGGCAGCAACATGACAGAGAAGATTCAAGATTGATTACTGAAGAGAAACATTGTAATCTGAGGAGGAATGGGTGACTTAGCAGCAAAACACGAATGCCATACTTCTATAAGCGAAGCAGGTAATGAATCTTAATCGAAATACTGTCCAAATTAGAATAATGTCATTAGCTAAACAATAGCCATCATTTACAAGTCCCTGCGAAGTCTTACTTGGACACATGGTGCTTCTGTCTCTGGTAACGCTCCTTCTGTGGACTGGAAGCTCTGGGCTCAACCTTCCTGTCTCCTCTGTGCGAGGAAGAGGAGTGGACGTGACTCTCCCTGTTGTTCCTGTGAGGCGATCGGGAGCGGCTCCTGTCACGGCGCCCTGAGTGATTGGAGGAAGCTGAGGACTGGTGATGTCTGCCAGTGGGGAACTGAGAGGGAAGACTTGATTGTTAGGACTTAAAGTGTCTGGCTCAGTGTGAGATTATTGAAACTGAAGAATGGGTCATGTGTACACTGCGTTTCACAAGTTTGGAAGTGCCCGCCACAGAGGAGGAGAGGACTACTCTATTTGTATGAATGCACTTTCATGATTTCAGGTTGTAGAAAGTCCTCTTTACAAATAGATGTTATTTTGTATGAAGGACAACAAAATGCCATACAGTGGTTCAACAAGACTGACAAATCATTTAATTATTCTTCTCAAATATAAATAATGCATTTGGTCTCCTGAGTAAACTGGTTTTATTTCTATTAAAAGAGACATTATTGAAGAAAAGAAAAACATCATAATAACAGATGATTCCAAACCTCTGAACAGCAGTGTATGTGTGATCAGAATAACAGTAGTACAATGAAATACTGCTTTGCTGCTCACTGACCTGTAGACCATAGCCCGGAACATGATGGGAACGAGATTTGGTGTCTGAAGATTCATCTCGTGAATGTGACCTAAAGAAAGATTACAGCTGATATTTAAACAGCTTACTTAATTGCTCTATCGTTTAATTTAATCTGTGTGTGGGTGTGTGATATTTTTGCATTGTAAGTGTGCTTTTAAGTTTGAGCAGACACAAATCACACATGTACATTTACATACCTGTGTTTCTTCTCGTCTTCCTCATCTGAGCTCGAACTCCTCCTCTTGTGCTTCCTCTCCTCCTTTCTTCTCTCCTTGTCTTTCTTCTCCTTTTTGTCCTTCTTCCTCTTCTTCTTCTTGTCTTTCTTGTCGAGATTTTGGCGCAGCTGTGAAAGAACCAACCAATAAATTAAAGTACATGACACTGTACTGTTTTTGTAACACAGCTGCAGTTGTCATATGTGGAAACATCACTGACAGATGCTTAGAAATAGCTGTAAGTATTAAACATGAGTCAGTTGGTCATTTCCAGTAAAATAACCAAAAATTTAAATAAAACATCAAAACAGTTACAGAATAATTTTACCATTTCTTTAATTTTCTTCATCTTCACTGGATTAGTCAAGACCTCTCTCTTCTTTTCTTCTTCACGTTTCCTTTAATTTAAAAAAAATAAAAATAAGACAGAACATAAATTAAACAATTTGGAACTTTGAGCATATTTTCAGGACAAATTATAGGATATATATAATTTACTGACCTGATTTCAAACAAGGGATCTTCCCTGATCTTGGCAGCCAGGTCGAGGCTTGAGGCAGGAGCTGTGGGGTTGAAAATGGACCCAGGCAGGAGGCCAGTCTCAGCTGATGGACCGCTCTCGGGCTCCTCGTATTGGTCGGTGATCTGCTTGTCAATGGGACGTCCCAGCAGGTACTCATCTCTGGACACCTGACCAGCAGGGCCCTGGTACATCCAGTCCAGGCGGTCATCTTTCTTTCTGTCATCATCATTAAAGACATAATGTGACTTAGACACTACTTTTTGACTCAAACTATAAAACAACTTTAGTGTAAATATCAGAGGACTAACTTGATAGAGCCAGCTTCCTCTGCAAATCTTGTTATCTCTTCTCGAGCTCGTTCCTCCTTCAGTTCTTTCTGGAGCTCCTCGATCTTCTTGCGTTCAGCCTCATGTTTCTGTTCAGCTTTCCAAACACGCTCAATATTTTTCATAGTCTGGGGATGCCAGCTCTTTTTCAAATTCTGACAGAAGACAAGATGGACGACATTTAGTGTCTTTAACTGTGGATACTATCAGGTACAAGATTAAGTGTACAAATTTGACTTGAAAGGGTTTAACTAACAGTATCAACCAAAAATTATTAACGTAAACAGAATGAAAAGAATTGATGATAATATCCCGGGAATATATAACATCTTTTGCTATATTCGGCATGGTTATAATTTACTATGGAGCACAATGTTTCAAACTTTTAGTTGACTTTCACGTCTAGTTAATGCTAACGCTAACGTAAGCTAGCTAGGTTACTTACTACAAAGCTAATGAAATGGGGATTAAAATAAAACCAAAGGTAAAGTGAGTATTGCTGAACTGAACTGTGGCTGGTAACAATTACTTGTAGGTATTAATTCAAGCTTTAACAGTTGTATAGACACCAGTAAGGAAACGAACATTTTAAAACACCTGTATTCTGAATGGAGTTTGGTAATCACGGTCCCTAAGGAGATAGCGCCTACGAAGAAATACTTACCAGATCGCCGCCTCCCATCTTGAAAAATGTGTCTTTTCAATCCAACAAAAAAAATGGAAATAGACAAATCTGTCCTACAAGTGTGAAATGTAGAGCGACGAAAGTTCAACGCTAGCTAGAAAATGGAGCCACCGAGGCTCTTGTGTGATGAGTTTTGTACACTTCCTGTTTGTATGATTCACTTTCCGGTTCCAGCTGATGGTGCCTTCAGGTGACTTAAGGTCTTTACAGAACAGCTCTGCCGTCGTGAATAAAGCAGGCTACTAAATATCACTCAACAAAGATTTCTGTGCGGACGCAGGGGACACGCCCCCCTCAATATTAACAACTTTATCTTATCTTTTATTTTCACAAAATTTAAGACATTTAAGCCAGCCTAAATTGAGGCAGAAAAACGCCCAAAATGGAACATAAAAATTCACCAGAAATGCAGGAAACTGAGTGACCGAGGATCAAATTTTTCTTTCGAAATTCTGACCCTGAATGCAACAGTTTAATGTAAAACTTACATTAACAAAGCTGTTCTTACCAGCCTATGGCCTTAAAGGTCTAGTGTGTAGGTTAGTGGCATCTAACAGTGAGGTTGCAGAACTTAAACTTCACTTGTGTGCCAAAAGTTTAAGACAGTGATACTCAACTTATTGATCGTTGGCCAAGTCCAGCCCTCAAAAGGAAGCTGGGTGCCCCCTCCCAACAATTTTCTTATTCACAATGAAAATAAATTGATTAAAACTGGGATTTTTGTACTTTAAATATATATTCAGGGCCAGAGTGCACAAAAAGCATCAAAGTAGAGCTTGTTATCAGAGACAGTGCCAGAAGAGGATCCACTGGACCCCTGGCAGGGGTCTGGTCTATGCCCCTAATGTCCTCCGTTCCTAGTAACACCCCTGTGTACACATGCCCTGTATGTGTCTTCTGTGTCTGGCGCTTTGCCTCCTTTCATTTTGCAAAATTGGCCTCCGTGCAAAGCAAGTTGGGTATCTCTGGTGTAGGAGAACTACGGTCATTGCTGCGAACACGAATGGCCCTATTTAGAGTCAGTGTTTGGTTTGTCTGTTCTGGGCTACTGTCATATCCGCTTCATACGTAGATATAAGTGGCTCATTCTAAGGTAACAAAAACACAACGATTCACAGTTTCAGGTGATTATACACTAATGAAAAAAAATAGTCATGAATATTATATTCCATTTCTGCCACTAGATGCCCCTACACACTGAACCCATAACGTGAACACAAGTTACTAGTGACTTAACTACAGAGCGGTTTGTCCTTTGTAGTTTCGGGTGAAGGATTTATAGGCCTGAAGAGGTGAAAGTAGCAAGTATTTCTAAAGAAAAACCCTTACAGAACAGTCTGTGCTGAAGAAAATATGTGTGTGTGTGTGTGTGTGTGTGTGTGTGTGCGTGCGTGCGTGTGTGTGTGTGTGTGTTGCTGAAATTGTTTTAATTCATTTTTCCCCTCATCAGTCTAAACTGAATACCCCATAACGCCTCAGTGGAAACAGCATTATAGATTTTTTTTGCAGATGTAGTCTGATAAAACTAAAACAACTGAAACCTTGAATTAAAAGTGTTCAGACGCTTTGCAATGACACGTGAAATTTATCTCAGGTGCCTCCCATTTCTCTTGATTTACTTCAAGCTGCTTGTACACCTTGAATGGAGTCCACCCATGTATTCAATTAAATTGACATGACTTTGAAAGGCACACTTGTCTTATACAGAAACACATCTAATTGTATACATAAGTCAGTTTTGTATTGAAATCATGCACAGTCTGGTATCTAAAATATGATACAAACATTTACATGCTCTGAAAGTCACCTCTTCCTCCCCTACCACTGCTACTAATGAGTGAAAATGAAACAGCTCAGAATAATTGACAGTGACAACATGGTTGGTAAATAAAAGTTCAACGTGGACACAGAATATAGTTTTTTTATTTGAAGGACAATAATAGATTAAATACAAGTTATTACACCATGATAATTAACTTATTAAAAGTTTTAGAACTTGCTTTCTTACAGTCGACTAAAACATTTTCTACAGCAACCAATTAAAACAAAAGTTGTTCATCTTGTTCTACTGACCAACATAAAGGAAGGCTATCAAAACTGACATCAACAGAAAATAATAATAATAATAATAGTCAATACACAATAATTGACTGTTTAAGCACGGTCTTCCATTTCTTATCTTCTATACATAAATACAGCAATCGTGAGCCTCCAGTAATGCAAGCTCCCTAACATATAGAAAACTCAGCCTAATGTCTGTGATGGGTTACATACATCCTAAAGGTTTTAAACTGTAAAGCTGCTCACACTGCTCGCTACAGAACTATTGATCACATATTATTGATTATGAAACTATTCCAAACAAGTAACCTAAATTAATTCTGATGCTTGTGTTGCTCAACTGTGTTTTATTTCATGAACTAGACTAGACTGCTGACACAGTCGCTCTCTGCATGTGATTCAGAGTCAAATGGGTGGAAAACAATGTTTTGTTAGACAAGTTGTCAGTGAACTTGGAAAAACTGCAGACACACCTACAGCTCTTAATAAAATGTGTTGAGAGATAAGCCCTTCACACCATGTTTGTTGATGATTGGGACAATGGCCTGATCCAACACGCAAAGGGTTATCGAGCTGATGATATTTGGAAGAACTGTATAAACCTACTTAATAAGGTGCACCTGGATAGTGTTGGCAGGACAACCTTCTGCGTCCACCACTGCCTGAACCGTCTGAGGTATGGATTTAAGGGACGTACCTCGAATATTTTCTGCTGCACATTTAAGATATGAAAAGCTGTACGCAACTTTTGGCAGCAGAGGGCAGCAGAAAGAACTGTACATACAACACTGGCATATAGTATGATTTAGGATAGGGTGCTCTACACTTTTTATAAGTGTTGCTTGACAGAAATGAGGTCTTTTCAACAGAATAAAGTGTCGCTGGACACTTTCCTTTCATGGCGTGCACCTGGACAATTTTGTTAAATCGCTGACATCATATTTTGTCGTGCAATGTGATTTCATAGTCACGAATCTCCTCGTCCATATCCTGCACTGATCACCTCTTTTCTTGTGCTTAAAGGACAAGTGTGTAAGATTTAGGGGGATTTTGTGGCATCTGGTGGTGAGGACTGCATACTGCAACCAGCTGAAACTTCTCCCGGTTAGAATTCATTCGATGTTTGATGTTAAGGAGGTTTTTACCAGGAGCTGAATTATCTGCAGAGAATTCTTATTCTCCAAAACAAACCTAGTGATAAAAACTGGTACAAACTCTGAGTAAAGCGGTTTCACGTTACAAATCAGTGTTTCTCCGATGCAGTTCGGCTATCTAAAATAGGCACCTGCTAATGCGTGCTCACCTTTTTCTCTGATAACTTAAGATCTAGACGTTCACGGAGGTTTTACCATGAGTCAAATTACCTACAGAGGTCTCTTCCTCTTCAAAACAACTGGTGGTTTAAACCAGTAAAAACTCTGAATAAAGCAGTTTCACATTTAAAAAAATCAGTGTATTTCCGACGCTGCTCGTCACTGAGGGGCTGCTAGCTACGGTGGCTGGTGCGAAAACTCGAATGGCCCTATCTAGAGCTGGTGTTTGGTTTGTTCACTCTACTTTAGAAACATAGCAGTGCAACATGGCAGACTCCACGTAGAAAAGGACCTGCTCCCTGTGTAGATTTGAATGGCTCGTTCTAAGAAAACAAAAACACAATACATATCTCGAGGTGATTACACACTAAAGAAAACGTACTGTATTTCATTTCTGCCGATATATCCCCTTAAATCTGACACACTGGACCTTTAAAGATGTCGATATTGATGAGAGCCATGAGACTGAACCGAAACAGTAGAGTTGTGGGTCAGAAAACTATGAGTTGAAATTTGATAAAACATATAATATATACTCAGAAGAGCTGCAGAGTTGATTGATTATTCTCTGTGAACTGCAGAGTCCACAGGAGTAAACTACCTCACTAAGTTTCATCCAACACCAGCAGGCTGTAGTGTCGACAGGGTGGACCAGTTGGGTCGTTTTTATACCAGATATGATTGTTTGTCATCAGCATGTAGCGTCAGACTCTTTATTTGTCCAGGCAGCATTTTCTCTCCATGTCCATCTTTGGTGATCATGAAGCTCAGCTTTACCTTCTTGTTCTCACCTCCCAGGACTGGAGGGCATCACTGTCCTCAGCGGCTCTGACTACTTTTCATTGTTCAGGTTCAGTTAGTTGTGATTGTAACTTTTTCACACCATAGTCACACTTAATGGTTTTTTGCATCCAGTAGCCTGAACCACTGTTCACATTCTCCTACTGTATAATTATACGCATTAATAAGTGTTTTGCCATCAGTGGCAACAGCAACACACCATTTTTGGTGCCTTTGTAGTGCATGGTTTTCCCATTTCTTATATTATACTATATAATATAATATCATTATCAACATCATAGCATGTTGCCACAGCGCAGTGTTATTGTGTGTCGTACTTTCATTTCTTTCTGTAACATTTTAATTACTTACATACCAACTACACACACACCCAGTTTGTGGCATGTACTGTCAACCACCCAAGCTACTGACCTTTTCAAAATGACAAAAGGCTGTTTTATATTCCAGTGTCTTATCACAACTGGCTACACACATATGGTGACAGTCTGAGACAAAAACAACACTGTCTCCCACTTTCTCCGTTCAAAAGCACGCTGCCTTTGAAACAGGTATATTAAACCGTGTAAGAGACAAACGTTTCTCCAACTCCTGCAGTAACACATTTGATTCATTTTTCGTTGTAAACAAGTTAACAAACCACCTTCAGTTAATCTCGTCCCAGGCTCTTGGTCTACTGGTCGTAGTAGCTCTAGCAGCAATGGAAGTCCAGCAACAAGCTGTAGCTTTAGCTCGGTTGCCTCCTTAGCCACCTTTCACTTTAAGTAAACAGAGGAATGTTTTATCCACAGAATTAGTAAAATTCCTGTTTTTTTGTCTGTGTGTTATAACATTTAGATTATCACTGAGTTATCCCAGTTGATAAATTCACAGGACCACGGACAAACACTTTCTGCTCCATTCAACTTTTATCCGTACATGTTTCTCCAAACCTTTTTTCTATTCTCTATTCTATCGTAAAACTATGACACCTCTATGACAGAGATATGTCAACCTTTAACTGCAGAAAATTCTTCTGAGAGTGATGAAATTAGCCGGACTGCCCTGTCATGCTGGAGACCGAGGGGTCTGTCTCACATTTCAGCTTCAGCGGAGGCTCTGTGGTGTCAGAGGCAGACACATTGGAGGATGACTGAGGAGGTGTTGGTGTATCAAAGCCCTTATCCATCCTCCCGTCTCCATTCACCCTCTCCTCCCCATGTCCTGGCGGGGACTCATGTGTGCGCATGTGCTTGGCCAGGTGGTCATTGCGCATAAACACTCTAGGGCACAATGCGCAGCTAAACTTTTTAGCACCAGTGTGGGTCTGAAGGTGGCGCTGCAGTTCATCAGAGCGTGTGAACCTCTTGCCACAGAAAAGCCAGTTGCAGACAAATGGCCGGTCCCCGCTGTGCCATCGTAGGTGAGCCTTCAGGTGGGAGGTCTTGGCGTAGGCCTTACCGCAGCCAGGGATGTGGCAGTTGTGCATGTGCTTCCTCCTGCTGTCATCAGTGCTCTGGCCCAGCTGTTCAGCATGGACGCAGTTAGGGCAGCGACATGCAGCCTGACCAGCGCCTCTGGAAGAGGATCGGCGCTGCGGCTTGGGCCGGGCTGAGACAGTGCTCTCCTGTGGTTCCTCTAAGGAGAACGGTTCTTGCTGCAGCATTTCAGGGCCCAGTGGCTCCATCTTGAAGCCATCCTGAGGGAAGAGGTGAGAAGAGTGCGAGGCTGGAGCGAGTTGAGCTGGAGGCAGGGTGCACAGCTGCGGGTCAGATCCGTAGGGCCCTAAAGAGTGCTGCAACCCCATGGAGCTCCCTGGACTCACTGGAGGCAAGCCAACACCCTGCCCCGTCTGCAGGTCTATCCAGCTCCCTGGTTGGACATCCCTGTGGAGGTCCCACCAGGAGGGGATGTTCATGTCTTCTGAGCTGCCACTTGGTGGTGCTGTCCGTAACCAAGGCTCGTAAGGGTGGGCCATTAGGGAAGCCGGTGTAGGTGCAAGACTGTTGATGAGGTCGGCAGCTCAAAGTGTTCACTATCTTTTGGGTAACGCTGAGAAGATCAGCACATGGTGGGATGGTGGTGTGTTGAAAAAACCTGCAGAGAGAAAGAACAAACTGTTATCTCCTTAAATCTGCTATCAGCTCAAACTGTCTCACTCAGTTGCATTTTTTCTGTGACTTCAGTGAACCACATGACTTTGAAGTCTTGAGGTCATTTTTTTCAAGTCTGAAAAGCTTTGAAATTACTCGGCTTCTGCTGATCTAACGTTTCTGAACTTCAGAAGTGCAGACATTCAGGTCTAAATCCTCCTGTCTACAACATTTAAACCCAGAGCACACCTCCTTCATTGCCATGGATACTGCAGTTCTCACGCTGCGTGGCCGAGGAGACAGAAGAGAGGGGGAGACAGACGTGTCCAGGCAGAAGCCTGCCACATGCATCCGCTGCCAGGTACTTCCCATGGAGGACAGTCAAAGACAAGCGCAAAGAAAACAACATCATCAGCCCTGTGCAGAGGCAGAGGCAGAGGCAGAGGCAGAGACAGTGGTGGGGGGAGGGACGAGAGTGAAGGGGAGTGTTGACAGGGGAGCAGTTTGGTAAAGGAAGAAGTTCCAGGGAGGTATGGCTGCAGGCCAAAGTCTATTTGTACGTCTCTGAGGTTTGTGGAGATGAAACCTGGCAGACTGGAGAACCTGTTTTTTTATGAATCACACATGATTTACAACAACAGCCCTCCAGGCAAGTTACAAAAAGGAGCCCCGTAAAACGGCCCGCCTCTTACACACTGGCGGCAGAACGCATCAACAGTTGCAGACTGACGGCAATCAGGAGCCTGAGAATAGGAGACCAACAATGACATGAGAACAATTACTTTATGTATATAATTATGGGCACACGCTCTGAAACAGCATCCTGTCCCCACTCCAGGTATGCACACACCTCAACATCGTCAGTCATTCAGCAGGAGGAGGGGCTCTGGTTTACAGAGGTGGCACAAAGCTTGTTAAAGTTGGACAAGTCTGTGGAAATTTATGACAAGAAGCTGCTAGCCAGCAAGACCTGCTCGGCTCCAAACATGTCCTAGCCCCAAACAATCTTGTTGACTTCCACCACACCCCCATCCTCGAACATCTACAATTATCTTTACGGCAGGAAACAGTAAAGAAGGCTGAAGCTTGAGAGGCTGGTATCTTGAGATCACTTGTTGTGAAACCATATCGGACATACCAAACTGCAGAAGGTCGCCAAGAAACGAGAGGTCAACTTCCAGTGGAAGACATGCATCCTGTCTGATATTCATTAGAGACGGGCGGAGCGTGCACGTGGTTCAGCATACAGGTGGTGTCACTCAGACTGACAGTGAAGGATCCCTTCAGTAGATCTCAATTTGTTGAGTCAATACAGCCAAACCAAGAGGATTACACGTCCTCCTTAGAGGTTCAGTCAAACCCACTCAGAGATGCTTTTGAGTCGCAATGAAATCGTAAAGCAATTAGTTTGGAATTCCCTAATGAAAGGTCTGGTGTTAAAGGTCAAGCGATTTATTTCACGTCGGCCTGGAGCCAGAGCTGCTGCTCTGTAATTTTTTGGGAATGCGACTCAGACGCACGACGGAATGGTCCCCCCAACTCCGCTCTTACTGACATAACCGTAAACAAACGAAGACAGCGCCATCCTCCTCCGGTCGCCAAAGTGCTGGGAGTGCTGTGAGTTCCTGAGGGAAACAGCTGGCACAGGGGGGCCCTCAGGGGGGGCGGCAGCCTTGGGGGGAGGAGGATGGTACGGAGCAATGACAGAGCTCTGGTCATAAAACTTGCCCGACCAAGACCCAGCAAAGCCCCCGGTTTACAAGTCTGCCATTGGGAAGAGGCGCAGAGAGGGAGCGAAATTACGTCTGCATTTTTAATGCGAAAACACGACAATGGATGCAGTTCTCTTGAGTTTTAACAATCTTTTTTTTTTTACACTTTATGTTATTTTTTGTTTCCATTGGATGACCTAATGATCAGGATATTCCAACATAAGTTTTCCCTTTTTTAATCTGCTAGTTTAAACTTTTGCGTTAATACAATTTAAGGTCCAATTTCCAGAATAATTCACAGGCCCAGTTTAATCCTCATCCTGCCCACCACCATGTCTCCCATCCTGTCTCCTCCCAGACGTCGAATAACAGTTAAAGCAGTAACGCTGACTGTCTGTGGACACTCCAAACAAACCACTTTGGGTCAAATGGCGTTTTACAAGTAGTTTGTTTTAACCTGCTTGGAGAACAAGATAGATGGAGTGGAGCCCATCAGTAGGGGCAGGGGTCAGGTCAGTTGTTAGAAGAGTGAACCACACTGAACTTCAAATGCTTTTCTGTCAAAATCTAAACTTTTTGACCTTTGCTCAGAGCCCATGTAAACTTTAAACATGCAAAAACAAACAGAAGAACTGGTGTTACGCCCAAAGTCTGATCCCAGACTGGTAAAAATCTGAATAAGGAGCAATGAAACTGACTCTATATTCCAATGTCTAAAATGCTATGACTTGATTTTAAATTAAATGTCATCTGCACACCTGAGTGAGGAGATACAGAGCTGGAGATGGAAAGTGGATGTCTGCTAATCGGTCCCTCTGCACATTGACTGTATGATTAAGTGATAAGATAGTTTAGATATGGATGACAGCTTTACATCCTCAGTGATTTAGGAGTGCCAGTGTCGTCTGCTACATATTTTACTATGATAGATATACTGCCGTTCTCATGACAACAGGTTTATGTGTGTTTTTGTACCCTTTTCTCTCCTCTAAGTGGATGCACTCAGTTATAACAAGTTTGACACTCCTTATTTACAACTAAAAATGCTGCTAAAAGTTTCAAAAGCTGCTTTTGCTGCAGTTTTGCTTATTTATGTTGTTTCAGTATGTCTGATTCAATGGATGAGTAGATTAAATATCATAATACAGACATGATTTTAGATAAAATGAGACGCACACAATGTGACACCTGTTCAGGTTTAAGTAGAATTTTGATTTACTGTAAAACATGTAAAAATACTGCAGTGATGGAAAGTTAGTTAAAACATTTACTGAAGTAAAAATTTGAGGTACTTCTAGACTTCACTAACATACAGCATATATAATGTATAATAAAGTACATTTTACTTTTCTTTACAATCATAGTTCCTTTTCCATTTTAAGTGCTACAGACTGAACTTATAGTGAGTTCATAAAAAATTATGAAGTTTAGGATTAATCTACCAGACTGTATATGAAGTATAGTAGTTAAAACTGCTTCACCTCAACCAATTACAACATTTAAATACCACTTATTATTAAATGTAATAATAATTCAATGATACTATAATATAACACTGATATGAGCCGTTCTGCATATTGGTACTTTTCATTTTCATACTTATGTACATTTTGTTCCTAATACTTCTATGCCTTTACTTGGTGAAAGTCTGAATGCATTACCAGTATTTTACTTTGCTGTATTATTTCTTTTACTGAAGAAAAGAATTTGAATACTACATATAAAGTTTATCTTATAAAGACCTGCATCAGTTAAGTCGTGCATTTTTTTAATTTAAATCCTTTATATACAAACAACACTGATCAAAACTCAAATCAGACAGTCCAGATTGATGTGCAAACACATTAATTGTATGGATATTATATTTAACTAACCCCGTCATGTGCACTTTTTAACCCATCTTATTTCAAAATCTATTTACTACAATATTGTCTTTTATTGTATAGTGCTGGAAATCTGTCATTATTCTCCAGTTGTTTGACAGAGTCCCTGTGGAGTGTTCCAACAGCAAACATGAAAATATTATAGGCAGTTTACTTTACAGGAAAATAGGGGAGCAATGACGTTAGACCAAAATTCCAAATTAACAGCAACAGTGAATCGCGGCAAATTTTCTCGACAGCATTCCTGCTTAGATTTGATTCATTTTTCATTAAAAATATACAGGTGTGATGCCCCATAATCTAATTGTATTCTTGTGAAACATTATCTGAACTGGGATTTTAAGAGAGAAAACCTGCATCATTATTTGTATCTGAGTAAACACCACACAGGCTACATCACACTGACACTGACCCTCCACACCTTCAGGTCAGCCTGTTGACTTTCTGCTATAACCCACACTTTGTTTATATCATATACCTGAAAATCTGAACTTTACATTCTTATATTCTAAAAGTTAGTCGAGTTTTATCCAGACAGCTAATACTGAACTATCTTAACCCAATGGCAGCTTTAATCCTGGAGTCCTGACTGTTTTTGAATACTTTTTATTTTGCCTCTACATACCATACAAATGCCACACCAATGTTTGGTATCTTTTTTTTTTTTTTTTTTTTCACAACGTCACTTATATATCTTGATAATCACTTTTTTAATCAACACAGTGGAGCCCAGAACACAAGGTAACTTATACAGCAAACAGGACAAGAATAAAACATAATTTATAAATAATAAACGACATTTTTAGGTTATATTGCAGCTGTAATGGCCTCTGAAATAAACGTATGTATTTTTAATTATGTTCAAGTTAACTGAGTTTTAGTGTGTATGTTGTATCTGCTAAATTCTACTAAGTTATGATTATTTAAACTTTCTGTTGATTTTTCTTGTCTGCGTTCAATGTGACATAACTTTGATTTCTCATACATGGACTCACAGTTCCCTGTAGATGACTTGAAGCCCATGAGATGTTCCTACAGTTTGATAAATGATTAATATAACAATTTCCGGTAATGTTAATGAAGGTTATTTATATTCCATATTATGTAAACAGATAGGACTGTAAGGTAAGTGGCAGTGATAGCAAATTAAATCTCCTGAGTTACCTGTTTGTCCTTGGAGCTGCTGCTGTCGTTATTTTCTTTTTGGAATAAAAGCACCCTGGTTGGAGAAACTTAGTCTCGGCTCAGCTCTGCAGTTTCTTCCCTTCGTCGATACACAGAAAAATAATATCCTCATCATATTTCATCTGATTTTCTCCATCGCGAGCGGTCCAAGCGAGGCAGAATCGGCGTTTTGGCGCACAGGTACGCAGCACTGTGAGTAGTGACAAACTTTATGATAGGCTGTGCGTCTTGAGTCAATGCAGGCTCCGCCCTCTGCTGCTGTGTTGTCTGCCCCTCTCAGGATGCGCCCTCCTCGGCTGGAGGTGAGGAAACGGCTCGCTTTGGGAAAACACACGGATCAATCTGTTCAGCAGAGCTGCAAAATATCAGAAAGTGTAATCTGAGTTACTATCAATAAAGGTTCCAGTTTTAGTCCACTGTTTTTTCCACTACAATTTATTTTCTTTATTTTTAATAGATCAAAATGAGATTAGGCTATTAATATACTCATTTATCCCCCAGCTACAGTGCAGACAGATGTGTGATCCTGTATAAATATATAAATCATATATATTAGTACATGTACTCAAATACTATTCTTCCATACAGTACTTCTGCTCCTCTATAGGGGAATAATGTACTTTTTACCTCACTACATCTATTTGAAAGCTATAGTTACTAATTACTTCTTTTAGTTTAAGATTTTGCAGACAAAACATGATCAACTCATCAGAGGTGGGACCAAGTCATTGTTTAGCAAGTCACAAATTAATCTCAAGCCTTTGCTTTCAAGTCCCAAGTCGACTGACCAGTCCCATGTCCAAAACTTTGAATTTTGACTCTCAAGAAAGTCATAATGTGCTCTTCACCAAATGTAATGCAATTTTTAAAAACAGAGTAAAACTATTTTAAATTTACTAAAATCATAAATGTTAAAATATTGACTTATTTGTTAAAATAACTTCGCTGGAAGTTGCTGCGTCTCTGTCTGTAATTTTTTACCTACGCATTTTGTGTACTGCTTGTTTTTTTTGCTGTACACATACAATATGATCTTTGATATCATTTTTTCAAACTGCCGCTCAGTAACGTAACATTAGTTCACTTCATGCTTCTGTCCTGAAACTTGACTAGATGCTGTTGGATTGGTTTAAAACAAAATGGATCATCTGGGGAATTAAGTTGATTTGCTTGGGATTGAGTAGCTTTAATTTTAGTTGATTCAGGAAATGAATTGATCTGTTGCACACTTTTTTAATAACATACTTTTGTATAATCTTTGGGCTGGGGGGAAGCTACCAAGAATTTTCAAGAACAAGGGAAGTTACGAGTCATTGGTGCTGACGTCCAAGTCAAGTTGCAAGTCTTTTTGTGATTTTCTCAAGCCGAATCTTAAGTCATCAAATATGTGACTCGGGTCTGACTCAACCCCAAATCATGTGTCTTGAGTCCAAACCTCTGACTCATAACATATAATGTGAACAGTAAGTGATCAGTTCAGTGATTCAGTTCAGTGATTAGTCCACCACTTGAATGCACCTATAATTGTAATACAATAACGTAACACTGACAGGGTCATACTGTGTTTTTACTTTTGATACTTTAAATACTAAAAGTTCATGTCCAAAATATTAAGGGGGGCATCCTCTGGGTCGTCTCCCCCCATCCCCGAAATCTACATCTATGGTCTTTGAACAGAAGCACCTCTGCAATCATGACATGTATGACTTAAAATATCCTTGCTGTGTATCAGATGGAAATTGTGCTTCTCAGTTCTTTTATTTTATCAGGATGTGCATCTAGAAAAATACCTGTTAGCTATTACAACTTTTATTTATTTACAACTGAAGTCCACTAACCAGCTTTTTTCAGTTAAATTACAATTGTTTTGTCAAGTTACACTTTTGTTTTATCTTGGTTGACATGAGAAAATGATATTTGGTGTATGAAATTAATAATTACTACAGCACTTTTCTTTCAAAACTACCAATATTTAACACTTCACATAAAAAAAAGACTAACCTGAGAGACTTTTTACATCATCATGTTGCTTAATATGACACTTAATCATAGTTACGGTGATGTGACCGACCTGTACACGCTGTACAGCCCTGGTGCAGTAACGCGCTCAGTGACTGCAGCCTGTGAATCAGACCTGGAAATCCTTTGATTGCGGACACTCCTGAGAGGTGGTTTGGCTCGGGTCAAAACACAGGCACGATACACAGATCTGGAACTCTTACTTTGCAGAAAACAGCTCTGCTTATCCAACAGCCTGAACCATTCAGAGAAACAGTATCTCACATGAAGTGTGGCTGTGTTTAATATGACGCTTGAACTGCTACAAAAGGCTCCCAGTATGTGTCATGTTGCACGTCTTGTAATATGTCACAGTTTAATTGACTGCTGTGGCTTTGAACGTGCATCACTCCTTTAATAGTTTTTAACATCATCTTCCTTTGAGGGCTGTTTTTTTTTTTTAAATTTTGTCTCCTGGCTGAGTTAATTCCTTTCCTGTCAGAGCATGTTGGTGGAGCAGCTTCAAATCAACTGACAAACACAGACCACAGACAGGCCGGCGGGAAGTGACTTCCTACCATCTCTGCTCCTCTGTCTCTGAAGCAGCACTCTGCCAACGCCGAGTTTGAACCGATCACATAAAGGAACCACAGGGCAATCAGCAAATATTGACAAGTTTTGATCCAGTGCGTGCCTTGATAGAATTAAACACACCTTCAAGCCATAAAAAGTGATCAGACGAATCAGGAAAACTGCTGTGACCACCGCTTAGAATTCAGCACAGCTAATTGCAAGAATATTCACACGCAGAAAATTTAAACATGACAAAAGTGTTGCTGACACATCTAACACTTTGGCAAAATTTAATTGGTATAATGTCTCAGTATCTCATATCTTCCCGTATAAAGTACCTGTACACATGGAGAAGATCATGGCGCTGAATTGCAGACCACACACCACGTCTAAATGGTGTTTACAGACATCTTTAAATAGTCAAGCATATTTCCTCGTGAATACAATGCAGCACAATCAGAGAGAGGCTGCTTAATAACATTTAATTACAGTGCAAATTCAAGTAGGGGCTTACAAATTCTCCTAATGATTTAGAAGTGTTTAGATAGCTTGTTTGAAAGTTTTTATGTCTGTCGCTGCTTACATATTTTTTTTCCTATAAGAGTTGATGCTGTGTGTACATGAAAATGTTTGTGGTTCTTTAAACGCTCTTGCGAGGAGGCTTTTGCTGAAGTACTGACATTTACTCTTACTCTCGCCGAAGTGTTGGCTGAACTCGCAATTACCTTGCTCTTCAAAAATCATTGAGGTGGTGTTTGTGAAGGTTATCTTGTTGAACAAAACATGTAAGTGTCATAATCTTTTGTTTGCTGCAGGGATTATTTTCTGCATTGATCCAAAATCCAGTGGAAAATTACTATTGGCTTTTTGTTTTGGGAATCAAGGTGACACTAACTACAAAAACCTGTCAACCCTGCATCACTCTATACAACACTTTATATTGCTGGAGTATTGCCAATGTTCTACACACCCTAAACACACTGTAGCGTTGCTTGTTAGTATCTATTGTTTTTTAATTACAGTAATTTGTCAGCAACAAGTTTTGGAGCTTTTGCTTTGGTTCCCCCGAAGGTCATAATAGTTTCTGTGAGAGCTCAGTCTGATTTCTGGAGCTCTCAGTTTGTGTGTGACTGTATTTCTGTGTGTATGCTTGGGACTTTCCTTAAAGGACATGTGTTTGGTATACAACATTCCCACCATATAAAGTTGGTTCTGATTCCGAGTCACTGGCCTCTGGCTGGTTTGACTCGTCTCTAGTCCCACGGGAACTACATCGCTGTCCCAGACAAATCCTCCTGCCAACACGCCAGCCTCCAGGGAGCTAGGCCAGCTAAAGCCTCACTTCCCCTCCAGAGGCAGAAAAAAATCCAAACAAAGTAAACAGTAAGCACCTAGTAGTCAACTTCCTTATCCTTGTTAATTATTCACAATCCCGGAGGAGAGACCGGCCCACAGTTGTCTTCTGAGTCACATCTTTTTTTTTTTCTCATACAAGCACTCACTCACTCACCACAGTGGCCCCCCTCTCCTCCTGCCTCCCCTTTCAACTTCAAACCCAGTCATTTCTGCAAGCTGCGCTTTGATTGTACCAAACACCTGTATTTTTCGAGGAGAGACTTCCTTGCGAGCCCCCGCCTCCCATCTTTGATTGTTAAACAGCAGTGGCGCCGTCATTACTGTCTGTGCGACTGATGCCGCCCAGCTTCCCCTCCCATCTTCCACCTCTGCCTTTTAACCGGAACTTTAATTGCTCAGAGAAAATTTGGATTGCTTTATTTTATCTAATTTCCAAAAACCCCTTTTTGTGTGTGAAGGGTTGTAAAACTTGAAATGTACCTTGCTGGATTTATCGGATGAACTTGAAATGATTACAGATTTCCTAGCAGAGCACTCCAAAATGTCCTCAGATTTTTCTTACAAGATGTGGGACCTTTTTAAATTTAGAGCGTAAAGTTGGTGGTAGCCAGATGGACACAGACTCCCAACATTTTTTTGCAGCTCACCAGTAATCCTCCTGGAAGACAGACAGACAGACACACACACACCTTTGCAGCAGTAATACCATGCTTTATTAGACAGCCTCTCCTGCCATCCTGTCTCCCCCCTCAGATTAATATCCTCTGGGCTTCTCACCAGCTGTTTCCGTCCCATAACACCCCTCATCTTCCGCCGGCCGGCCCTCTGCTTCACATGGCAGGGCTTACAAACTGGGCCACAGTGCCTGCGTGGCTCTAGGAGAGGTCTTCGGCTTAGCACTGCGTGTGTGTGTCAAGATGTGAGTTCACCAAGCGCGCTGCCAGATCTCTTGTCCACGCAACTGAAAACAGCCACTTAAAGAAGGACAAACGCAGACAGATGTAATTTTACACACTATCTGGATTAGTTTTCTAGACACTTTTCACGGTCTAGCCTCTTCTCCCCACTAGAGCAGAGGTTAAATGTCAAAAAATATGATGTCTTTATAGCCATAGCTAATGTTGTTTTTCGGCTTTGCTTGATTGACTCTGTGTTATAAATCATTTTCCATCAATCAATCATCCAACACAACTGTTTGTTGTCAACGTGATTTGATCTACTGGTGTATTTACAAGCTTTTCTTTTTTACACTCGTCTGTTTAGTTTCACTATGTCTGTGCTTGTTTCTCTGTGTGTGTGCGTACTGTATGGTCTCGCTTGGGTGTGTCTGCCTTTGGCTCAGGTGGGTGTTTACTTCTCATGATGTTTTTACTGTTTGTGTGCAAGGGCAGACAGGATGTGCGGTGCTTGTCAGCATGCTCCAGGAGATGAAAGGCCGGAGAGGGTGTGGAAGTAGCCGAGTGCCGTTCAGGTAACAGGCTGTCTTCTCAGAAATCTCTCAAGAATTCAGTGGTGTTGCCTTCAGCATTCCTAGTGAGCCGCGAGTGAGCACCACTCGAGCTGCTTCAGAAAATAACTCAACACCTCCTACAAATCTGGCCATAACAGAACGCCGATAGGGTCCAGGTGCTCGATCTCAAAACACGGCCATTAGTGGAACATTCGGAGCAGCTCAGTTGGCGCTCCTTGTTTCCTATGCGCTCAGGTGTGCGTGTGAACTGTTATTATACTACTGCCATAAAAGTGTTGCATCATCACAAGACACAACATGAGTCAGTTTTAAGAATGGGGCCTACTGACATGCATATTGATGAGCAATAGTCACTGACACGACAACAGTCTGCTCTGGATGTTGACATGTTGAATGTTGTCAGTCACTGCAATGCAGTCGGGCAGGTTTACATTAACAGAACTTAGGTTAACCACAGCCATCGTGTTCTCCATTGTCTCGGCTATTGTTAGCACAGGTGAACTTGTTAGACTGACTCTGCGCTGTCTATAACTGTTTAATGGATGGAATTATTGTGAACAAAGAGTGAACAGTAGGTTGATCCACATCACCACAAAACATGTTATGCATGACTTGCAGTGATATCCTACCTTCGCCAAAGTTCAATGGAAGTGAAAGGAATTCCATTATCAGTGCTCAGTGTTGGGGAGTAGTGAACCACATGTAATCAAACTTGTAGTTTAACTCCATTTTGCAGTAGCTTACTGGTTGTTCAGCTACATTTATATTTGTAGAGTGATTAAGTTATTTGAATTATTACTTACATTTTTTTTTGTGTAGTTAACTACTAAAACTATAAACTGTCGTGGGCCATAAAAGGAAAGGAGAGATTTTTTTATTTTCATCATCGGGGAAAGTTGACCAAGCTTTTTATAACAATGCCCCGAATTCACATTCGATTCAATTCAATTTGATTCGATTCAATTCACCCATCCATCCATTTTCGTAACCACTTATCCTCTTGAGGGTCATGGGGGGGCTGGAGCCTATCCCAGCTGACATTAGGCGAGAGTCGGGTACACCCTGGGCAGGTCGCCAGACTATCACTGGGCTGACACATAGAGACAGACAACCATTCACACTTATGGACAATTTAGAGTCAACAATTAACCTATCCCCAACCTGCATGTCTTTGGACTGTGGGAGGAAGCTGGAGTACCCGGAGAAAACCCATGCTTACATGAACATGTGAACTCCGCACAAAAATTCCTCCTGGGATCGAACCAGGAACCCTCTTGCTGTGAGGTGACAGTACTAACCACCACACTACCATGCGGCCCTCAATTCAATTCAATTCAATTCAATTCAATTCAATTCAATTCAATTCAATTCAATTCAATTCAATTCGACTTGACTTGGGACTTGGGACTTGGGTTGCCGGTTCAAGTCTCTGTCTGGACCAAATATGGAGTGTGAACTGGTGGCTGAGAGGTGCCAGTTCACCTCCTGAAGACTGCTGAGGTGCCCTTGAGCAAGGCACCAAACCCCCAACTGCTCAGGACGCCTGTCCATGGGCAGCCCCCTTGCTCTGACATCTCTCCATTTAATGCATGTATCAGTCCCGTTTGTGCATGTGTGTATATGTGTATGACAACAGATTGAGAGAAATGAATTTCCCTTTGGGGATTAATAGAGTGTATACAGGTTTGCCTCAGAGAGCTTTACAGCACACGACATCCTCTGTCTTTGCACCCTCACACCGTATAAGGAAAAACTCCCCTCCAAAAAACCCTTTAGTGGGGAAATGAATAAATCACAGCAGGATGAAGTGGGATTTAGATTCGGTCAATGCAAACAGCAGGTGGAACGTGTTGGGAAGTGTCTGGAAAGACTGAGCCCACAGACAGGAAGTGTCAGCAACATAATTTAGTGAAGCACCCACAGTGGGAGACACCCACTGGATAAACCCATCGACATACAGGAATTCACCCAACTTTAATTACACTGATTAGCCAACATATGATCCGGTACTAGTAAGAAGCAGTAGTGTGTAGTGTGGTTTTCACAGTGCAAAAACTATGAGTCCTCAAAAAGACAAGACTCTATGACTGCAGAAGAAGCATTTTTGGTTGTTTGTTTATTTGTAATGTTTTTTTCAATTAACTGGGTTCAAGTTTCATTAACTGGTCAAATTTGGTGAAATTCCACGTGTTAGATGAGACAAGTGTAAGCAGTGACTATCTGTCCATTCAGCAGATTTTTTCTTGGTTCAGTCGACAAACTGAAGAAGTGAAATTTGCAGACACATGGTTTTCTTTGAACAGTAATGAAGTGCATTCAAGCTTTATATTTCCTTTCAGTCTGTGTTTTCATGTGTCAAAATCACGTCCATGACCAGTGGTGATCAGTATGTTATGTAAGTACATTTTCTTATGTACTGTACATTTTGAGGTATTTAAATTGAGTTTTTCTGTTTAATGTCATTTCATACTTCCACTTCACTACATTTCATCAGGAAGCTTTGTGCTTTCAACTCTACACTACATGATTTGACAGCTATGGAAACATATTTCATCCATAACAGCTTACAAAACATGATGTAAGTAGTTCAGAGAGGAGCTGGACATACTGATATTTTTAAACTTAAATTAAAAAAAACTAGCCTGGCTTTTATGTAGCCTTTTAGAATTGTATGGTTTTATTATTTATTGATTTATCTATACTTATTTTATTATCATTTTTACTTATTTTACTATTTATTTTTAATCAAAATTTGATTGTGACATGGCAAAGTCGCTGAAAGTTTTGGAAAAGTCACTGAATTTTGTTGTATATCATGAAATTGTTACAATAACCTTCCATGTAATGTAACATAACGGCAAATTTATTTGCTGCAGCTGTCGACTAAATGTAGCTCTAATGTACATCAGTCTGTGACAGTGTTTAGTTTACTATTGCGTATGTTTCTTCCTTTTCTCTGTGCGTTCTGTCTCCCCTTCATGTACGCCAGCTTGCAGAAATTAAGAAAAGTTTGGAAATTTTGTCTGTGAAAATGTGTAGGAACCCTTTATTGTTAATAATGGATGAAATTTATTTCACTCTTTTGTTTTATTAACAGAATATTTTTAAGATCCTTTTCTCGATTGTTTGTTAAGCACTTTGTTTGAGAGGTGCAAAGTAAATAAAGTTTAATTGATTGATAGTATGGGTCTAGCTCCTGACACACTGGATCCTGCATTTCCCATAATGCAGCTCTGTACAATCATAAGGTGCATTCCACTTGCACTTATGCACTTATTTGTGTCTCATTAAAACAGTCCTGTCCAACTTCTATCTGTTGTCATGTTGCCACAGTGTTTCTATGCACAAAATACAGCGTAATGTCCTGTTATCAACCGGTATTGTTAACATAACTTTGGTTTTCTGAACAACTCGAGTGTGAAGTCGCTCCCTGTTAGAGTTAAATATAACGCAGCGATAACCCTAATGACATCATCAGGGTTATTTTTCAAAGTTTGTAAAGAGGCACAAAGCAGAGTTATTCTCTATGACAGTAGGTCCCAACTGGTCCAGCTACGGGGTCCAGATTTCTCCTTAGTCATTAGTTCAAGGTCCACACAGTTCAATACATTCAGCGCCATATTTGTGTTCAGCCATGCTGTCGAGCTAGTTTTCTGTCTCAAGTAACTGTCCATTATTCATTCACTCTACAGCAGGAAACAGCACTTAAGAATAAAAACTTTGAGCTGAAAATTTACAATACTTCAAAATAAAGTGGGTTTTACAAACCTGACATGTTTGTGAATCACTTGCGGTCAGTGTTTGGCAGTAACGTGTTACAGTAATATTATTTCTTATACCATTACTTTTCTTAACACATCACTGCTGACTTGAATTACAACAGTCACATCAGCGGACTTATTTTGATAATCGTCAAGCTGCGCACACACGTCATAAAGCAGCAAGCTAGGTGGAAATGTTTACCTAGAGTCTGGAAATATTGTCATTATTTTGATTTTGTCGGGAGGAAAGATGACAAAAACACTGCTGCTGCATGTAGTAAAACTCGTTCCACTACAAAAACACGTCCCCAAACCTCCGGTCTGAAACACCTCAGCTACTACGACCGACGGCACAACAAAGTGAAGCTCCAGGAAATACACCCAACCAAAGGTGAGCCCTCCTCAGCTGCAGAGGTCAGCTGTAGCCCTACACTGGCTAAACATCCAAAAATAATGATTAACGTGACATTCACACAGAGGCTGACATCTCAGGTTTTTTTTGTCCATTTTGCCTTTAATGAACAGGACAGGTAAGCATGAAGGCGGGAGAGAGAGGGGATGACGACATGCAGCAAGGGGCCACATGCTGGATTTGAACCCAGGCCGCTGCGGCAACAGCCTTGTACATGGGGCACCTGCTCTATCCACTAAGCCACCGACATCTCAATTTTGGGGATATAATACGCATTTGCCAGTTTTATGAGGTGTAATGGAAAAGTAATATAATAGTAGTGTAACGAATTATTGTTGGCAGAGAGAGATAAGTAGGTACATTACTTTTGAAAAGAGTAACGAGCCCAATGCTGATTGCGGTCCACTCAGAATGGACCTGTGACCCACCTTTGGACTGCGACCCACCAGTTGGGAACCAGTGCTCTGTGTGAAATCACTGTGGCCCTTCAACTCTGGCAGTTAGTGATGTTTCTCATGAAAATGTTAATGCGAGGTGAGACTTTGTCCAGCTCATCATTTTGAGTCACACAGACATGAACTCATGCTGATAATCAGCAACTATGGTGGAACAAATATTTTGTATCTAATTACAGTTTTATACAGGTGTGTTTTATATGGGGCACCAGACTTGACTATGATTTGGTTATAAAAACTTTGTGTAAGGAGTGGTTGGTGTGTTGACTGTGGGGGGTTTGCAGCCCTGACAAACAGGCGCAGGGGAGGCAGACTCCTGATGAAGATGATCATGATTCAGGCCTGCAGCTTTTCACAGGTGTGGACTGGACTCCTGGCTGAGACGGTGAGCTGTGCTTGTGGCCAGACGAGACGAGACCTTTAAGTACATACCTTTGGATTTCTCGGTCACGTGACTCGGTATCTCCAACCTGCCTCCTCGCAGCCGGCCGCGCGCTCTCACCATTGAAATAAAAGGTAAACATTTTCTTTAGCAGCACTCAGACACTAGCTGTAGTTTACATACTATGATCCCTGAAGTTGAGCGTTTTGCGGGAGGCGCACATAAAGGCGGAATGACACGGAGCGACAGGCGCGTCGCTGCTCCGGAAAGAGACGGGGAGTGACAGTGTGGCCACTTGGCTCAGTCAGGCCTTATCTGGATCAAACACTGATCACAAACCCAGCTCCGCCACAGGCGACATCTGCGATCAGCGCACTTTTGGCGACATTATTTCCGGGCTGAACGCGATTCGTGTTTGCAAATGGGAGACGAGTGCGATAATGGAGCAACGTGGCGGACGGATTTGTGAAGATTACAGTCAATAAAGTGCAGTGCACAAGACTGCCTCCTAATCCCTGTGTGAAAGGGATGGGCAGTGCACCGGCTGGATCTGTCTTTCTGCAAAAAAAGCTGGGTGGAGGACGGAGAGAGACTCTTCCTCTTGACTCCACACATGCACATTATGGTCACAAGGGTGTAGGCTCACTCGTGTCGGATGTCAAACGCGTTGTCAGACTCTTATGATTAGTTAGAAGTCAGATTGTTTACATGAGGTAGTCCCTTGGTCGGATCAGTGCTTATTTTACATTTCATCACTTTTACCCCCCCCACACTTCTGACGTGACTGGTGTTTCTGTGTTGCAGGATGGCAGAGCCTCCCATGTCATGTGATTGTTTTGTTTCCTTGCCCCCCGGCTCTCGCGATGACCATGTGATTTTTGGGAAGAACTCTGACCGTCCCCGGGATGAGGTGCAGGAGGTGGCCCACTACCCTGCAGCATCTCACCCCCCGGGCTCCATGCTGGAGGTAAAGCAGTCCCCCCACACACAACCACAGCTGCTGGGACAGCTGACTGACAGGCATCACTGACATACACAAGTTCACTGATAAACTGCATACACACACACACATAGTCTGGTGTATTGCAAATTATTTCATAATGAAAATCATATATTTTCCTGTAGTATTCATGCATCACTATTCACAGTAAGCCTGTCTGAAACTGGTGAGATATTTACAGGAGACTCGGATGTCGAAACTTTCTCTCCTGTTAATGTTTAAGAGAAAGGAATTCAATCATTTCTCCTTCCCGACTCAAGTTTGTTACACTGATAGTGGAAGGAACAATGACTGATACAGTGGGTCAGTGGTACTGATGTTGGTGTAATGATACACAGGTGATCCACATGTGTCAGCTGGGCTCTGGTTTTAATTGACATCATCAGCCCTGTCTTTCGGATTTGCTGTTGAGTTAAAAAAAAAAAAAAGACAAACCCCAAGACTTTCTTTTGTTATCAACGGTTTCTTTCCTTTAGATTTAACACACATTCAACAAGAGAAAATTAGGTAGAAAAGACACGAGAATTGAAATTAAACAAGACAGAGCAAAACGGTACAAAGCAAGCGTGACATGTCACATATGTAACATACACTGGATCTCATTCCCTTTTAAACTGTAGGCTACTGTTTTTTAAGTGCACAGACAGCGTCCCAGTGGTCTCCCAGCCCCGTATCAAAGTCTTTTAACAGGCAGGCCGCCTGTTCCGTGTTTAGTAAGTCCAGGTATCCCTTCAGCCAAGAGTCCCCTGTGAGGCAGGCTGCTTTACACTGCCTCCAGTTTAGAAGTCTCTTAGTAGATAAGCAACCCACTCTCCATAGGTGAACCCCAGGACTTTCACCTTGGTATGCAGTGGCATGAATCATATAAAAAAATACTATCCCTGGATATTATGTTGGGCAGCATTAAGGGTAAAGATGAAACTTAAAACTGTTGTCACAAAAAAATAACCACTCCTCTAAAAAGTCAGACTCCAAATAAGGAATCTAAAACCGTCCAGGATCAGCATTAAAATCTGGTTTATTGCCAAGTAGGTTTTCACATACAAGGAATTTGCTTGTGTGTATTTGTGCGTAACAAACATAGTAACAGAAAATAAAAGCAAGTATTGCAAAAATCAAGAAACATAATAAATACGCAAGAAAACTAGCAGATATGTACAGTATCTGAATTGAAATGAAAGAACAGTGCAATTTTTAGAAGTCGTGGTTTGTGCAGAAATGTGCAAAGTTGTCCAAAGAATGAGAATAAGAGGTTCACACTACAAAGTATAAATAAAAGTATAAAAAGAACGTGCTCTGTACATTGCACAGGGATATAGTCCCGACACTGTGTGTGAATGTAATGCATATGTGAGGATGTTCATGTAACACAGGGTGATGGGGGCAAATGGGGCTGCGCTCTTCCTAAAACTACACGACCATTCCTCGGAACGTTGAGCTCCAGGTTGTTCTGTGTGCACTCGGTCAACAGATGGTCAGTCTCCCACCTGTGGGCAGACTCATCCGCACCAGGGATGAGTCCAGTGAAGGTGATGTCATCTGTGAAACTCAGGAGCCTTCCAGGCTGATGACTTGTGACACAACTGATAAAATTTGCATTCAAAAATCAGAACGACAGCATTCTCCCTTTCATTATGGTTAATTCTGAATGGAACTAATGGATTCATTAACTTATCAAAGGCCGTGTTTATCTCATGGTATTGCTGCTTTAATGTAATAAAATGGAGAACACAGATGTCAAGCAGGCGGTGATTAGACACAATTATGCTCAGCAAGTGGATGTAATTTTCCAAATAGAGTTTCACTGATGTGGAAAGCTTTGTCCAATACAGGCGTGTCAGCTTTAATTACCGCACACGTTTGTGCAATGCAATCGGACCTTAATTTATACAACAACTGCGTTGTTTTTTCCTCATCTTTTTTGTCTGCAGTGCACATACATCCAGATCCCTCAGGTGGAGCAGACATACGCTGTTGCCCTCAGCAAACCTGCCTGGATGTGGGGCGCTGAAATGGGAGCCAACGACCAGGGAGTCTGTATTGGAAATGAGGCTGTGTGGACCCGAGAGCCCATCGCCCCCGGAGAGGCTCTGCTGGGCATGGACCTCGTCAGGTGGGCACTGAAAACCTCATAAAAAATTATTATATGAACAGTTTTTACAATTTTAGCTGTAAAGATAAACAAATCTTCAGAGCAACTGTTGACTGCATCTTAATTAAATACAGCTTGGGTGTTGTATATTCAGCACAAGTATTAACTTAATCCTCTCAGGCTTTGATTGGAAGGGTGTGTAGATTGACACGAGCATGTTATGACAGGTGAAGTAAGCGCTGTTGAAGTGTGGCACTTATCTATTCATGTGTGTGTGTGTAAAAATACTCTCTGGAGAGTTGTCAAGTGACTGTAAGGCACAGAAGCACTTCCTCCAAAACACAAGGCAGCAAAGGAGCGTGTAAACATCAAACTTATCGGGTCGTCGTGGTTATTTAAAAGACGAACTGATCAAACAATAGATAAATCAGTGAAAGCAGAAACATACATGGGAATAAAAGAATCAATTACCATTAATAAATAACTAACTGCTTTTATAAGTGCATAACTGGTGCCTCGTAAAGAGGAAACTCAGACTTTACACTCTGAAGTAATCCAGCATGATTTGATCCTCAGACTGGGGTTGGAGCGTGGTGATAGTGCCTGGGCGGCACTGACAGTGATCACCGGCCTCCTGGAGCAGCATGGCCAGGGAGGGCAGTGCAGGGAGGACCCCGAGCCCTTCAGCTACCACAACACCTTCCTCCTGGTGGACCGCAATGAGGCCTGGGTCCTGGAAACCGCTGGAAGGCTGTGGGTGGCGCAGAAGGTCACAGGTGAGGATGGAGGGTTAAAAATTGAGGGTGTAGAGTGAAGGGTACATTGACAATATTTACATTTTAGTAACTAGAGACTGTAGCTTGATTCATGACTTGCAAACACCTCTGATTTCTGTCCGTCTCAGCTTGAGCAACCGTCTTTGCTCTGTGTTTTGTTTGCCTTCTTTCGTGTTTATTGAATGTGGCATGCAAGACTTTGAACAGATTGGAGGTCAGATAATACTCCTCAACAGATTTCTGTTTTGAATTTGTTAATGAAAATATCCAGCAGTCAGACGAAGACTATCATTTTTGGTTTTCACCTGAGAGTGCGCTAACAAAGCCTGTGTTACCCCTTTCATGTGTCTTCAGCAGTTTGTGCAGGAAAAACACAAGAGTTTGAGGTTAATTATAAATAATGAGGTCTAATTAAAATACAGAATTCAGCTAGACTGTGTGTTGTACTTTGTATGCAGCATCATTTCTTGCTGTCAGGTTTATTCATAAAGCACCAAATCACACAGTCTTGGAGGCCGCTATCCTTACCCTCATTTTGGAAAAGAAAAACTGGAATAGTAACGGACAGTAAAGTATACAAAGGCAGCAAAGAAAGGCTCCAATATTAAAAATTGTAATGACTTACTTATAGATTAAATCCTGTGGATGCGCTGGGATGTATGGTCAGTGATGTATCCTGGGGTCGTCAGGTGTTTCGTGTCTTTCCAAACATCAGACACCCTCACCCAGGCGACCCAGCCGGGGGTGATCAGTCCCCAGCTTGCATCCCAGCAGCCAGAGTCAATCAGTGGCTCAAATCTGCGGCATTACTGATATTCTTGATGGCCCTGCACTGCTCCGTCAGCTTCTGGTACTTGACAGGTTTACACTCTTGTGCTTCATCTATGCGCTCCTCCCAACGTACAGTGAGTTCTACCAAGATCACTTGCTTGGTGGAATGAGAAAAGATGACCATATCTGGATGTAAGGTTGATGAGGAGATGGTTTCTGAAAACTGATCAACTCTCAGTTGCAGTTGGCTGCTGAGGTGAAGAGGCCAGTTGCTGATCTCGGTTGTGGGATGTTTTTCTCTCCAGCCTTTACAGAGGTGATGGTCGTCTGTGGGAGATGGTGTTTGCTGATAATGGCTGAGTTCAGCGTCTCTGCAACTGCTAGCGATAGCAGCCTCAGCCGAGGGCCTTAGGGCAGCTACTGAAGATGTGTTCGAGGGATTGCCTGGGTCAGGAAAATTATGCAACGAAGAACTATAAATATATAGAACAAACATACAGAATAACAGTTTACTTGACAACCAACTGTTTCAGTGCTGAAACACTGATAACGACAGCTCAGTGATCAAAGGCCTCTTTTGCATAGGTTCAAACTGAGTGTTTCAAGACTCACTAGAGCACCAAGTATGTTTTAATCTGAGGCTGGAAATAGTCCCAGTAAATGCAATATTTACTCCTGCTACATCGCTCAGCTTTTTCAGTAAATAATTGCGCCTTTTTGTTTTTAACAACACGATACCTGTGGTGGATTTTGACCTGATAGAGTCAGGGGATCACCAAAGTCAGCCATGGCAATGCATCTAGTATTTGTTGAGATCCTTCAATCTGGACCTCAGCTGTAGACCGACCAGCAGACCACCTCTGCTACCCTTAAAGGCTAAACACATCTGCAGGACTAAGACTAAACCAGACTGTAGTTGTGCAGTGCTTTGATGCTTAATAAGCCTAATAAAGCAAATCAACACCTAACCACACAGGAGTGCTGAAAATCCCTACAAAATATTTGAATAGTAAATACAGATCTCTTTGTTCATTCTTCATTCTTCAACATGAGACCACAGCTTAAAGAGATTGTGTCATAATTCAGGGAATCCTGAAACTATGGTGACGAGACAGACCGTCATTCACTAGAGCTGGATCACTCTGTCAAGTGGAGATAAACCTTGCAGGCTGCTATTCTTAGAGTGCAAATGAGCAGGCGTTACATAAACAGTATGCATCAGGCTAATAAGTGGAAAATTTCAAACATGTTGCACTTGTAAGCAGAAGATTTTCACTTCCTCTTCTCAGAGGGTGTGAAGAACATCTCCAACCAGCTGACCATTGGTGCTGACGTCTCCGCGGAGCACCCGGAGCTGCGGAGCGTGGCCCAGGCTCAGGGCTGGTGGGACGGTGAGGGAGAGTTCAACTTCTCTCAGGTGTTCAGCCCAGACAACCCGCCTGCCAGGATGGAGCTGGCCAAAAAGCGCTTCAAGGGAGGCACAGAGCTACTCCAGCAACATGACGGTGAGGGTGGTCATACATTTCCCAGAATGCCTGTGGACATAACCTTTACGGCATGCCTGCCAATGCATGTCAATCTGCTGCTCCAACCACTCTGTGTCTCTCCTGCACTGTCTCCGGTCTCAGGCTCAGTGACGGCGGAAGTGATGATGTCCATTCTGAGGGACAAGCCTAGCGGCATCTGCATGGATTCTGGGGGTTTCTGCACCACAGGCAGCATGGTGTCTGTCCTGCCCAGAGACCCCAGCCTGCCCTGCATCCACTTCTTCACTGCCACCCCCGACCCCTCCAGGTATGTCACTAACTAAAGGAAGAATTCCTCTAAACGTCAGTTAAGACTGTTATAAGCCATATGTACCACAACATTTTCATTTAAGAAACTATGTCTATTCTGCCACGCTGCAGGAAACACAATACTGTAGACGTCCCTTTATATGAAAGCTTTTAAATTTGCTCTCATAAGCAGCACTGCCATGATATAAAGCAATAAACTCAACACAGCTAATTGAACTAACTAAACTATCTGTCTCAGAACTTTGTTTTTATGCTATTATGTAAGACCAATTAGTAATTAATATTGAATTACATAGTTATTTTCAGGAAACAACGACCCTATAAAATAAAGCACTTTTATAATTGTTGCAAAATGTGTTTCGTGCTGCCTCAGTGGCTGTTTAGACCACTGCAGTGCTTAAATATGACGCTGCTGCTTTGGTGTTTCACCCCAGACACTTCCATGAGGGAGCCAACATTTTTAAAATATTTGACTTCTTCTTCTTCTTGTAATATCCTCAGTTCAGTTGCCCGCTGTTGGGCTAAGACATTTAACTCATGCAGAGGAACATTGGATACTGGTGCCAAACATCTACATAGCAGATAGATGCATTCCTGGTGTGTACCTGGGGAAAAACACTGAAACTCAAAACTGATTGTACTTTGTAGCAGAATGTACTAACATTAAAGGGATAGTCTGGATTTTTTTGAAGTGGGGTTGTATGGTGTACATATCCATAGTCAGCGTATTACATACAGTTGGTGCTGCTGGCACGCCCCCAGTTTGGAGAAGCGGACAGCAGTACCAACATGGAAGCTAAGCAATGCACTGCTGTGGATGGGACAGCAACAAATGTATTTTAGCCACCTAAAAAAATCTGAAACAGTTTAGTTGAACACTAAATTGAGAGTATTTTCACCGCTTTACCTTTCCATCAGACAACGTTTCCGACAGGGAAGCCGTGAACAGCTTCTTCGTCTATGCTGTCGTCAAAGCCACCAGACTCCTTTGACAAAAACATCAATTTTGGCTTGCCGAACAAGAGAGCTGCTGGTCTACAACTGCCTCGATCACTAAGTTTGTTTGTGTAATTGTGTGACTTTGGTGAATCTGAACACACCCCTTTAAATGCCAAAGTCACACAATAAAACAAACTAACTGACTGATTGAGGCAGCGTTAGACGAGAAGCTGCTGTGTTCTGCAATGTTAAATCGCTGTTTTTCTCAATGGAGTCTGGCTTTGAAATTTTCCCATCAGGAATTGCTGTCTACGGCAAGGTAAAGCAGTGAAAATATTATAAATATAGCACAAACTTAAACCAGTATTAGTTTTTAAGGAGGCTAAAATACATTTTGCTGCTGAGCTCTCCACAGCAGTACATTGCTTAGCGTCTGCGTCGGACTCCAGCCTGCTTCTCTAAACTGGGGATGTGCTGACTAACGTCTACTGTTTGTAAAACACTGACTATGGATAAGTACCTCATACAACCCCTCTTTAAAAGATCTGAACTATTCCTTTAAATTTAATTTCATTGAAATGTCATTTAAATTTTCCAAATATTCTTTCCCTCCCCATCTTCAGTTTTCCTGTATTCTGTTTCCAGTTTGGGTTGCTGGGAGTTTCTGAGTCTGCCTTTCTCTCTTTCCTGTCCCTCTCCCTATTAACCCACCCCACCTTACCCTGGTAGGTCTATATTCAAGCCTTTTATCTTCTCGGACTTTTACACTCCAGTGCCGAGGGTGGTCTCCCCACAGTTCGGCCCAGATGACCCCGTCAGGAAGCAGCCTCGCTTTCAGAGCCAGGTGGACCGCAGACATGACCTGTACAAGGCCCACCAGGTGGCGCTCAACACCATGGATACCAACCCGGTGGGCACTGATGGATGACTTAGGTTAATGGTAGTGCTGCGCAGATCTCGGCAGAGCTGGAAGCTCATGTTTATTTTATATACACAACCAGAGCTGATTCAGTTTTATTGAGAGTTGACCCTGGTCAGATGTTGCTGATAAATTACAGGCGAGTCGTGCAGCACCGGACTGACACTCCCAGTGCAGAGCAAAACACAACAGGACCTCACAGTGTGTGGAGACAAGACACATGGCATGGGTGTAGACTAAACATAAACACACTACAAGTACACAATCAAAGCCAAAGAGCAGGGTTTCAATCATGATAGTCTCACGTCGCCAGATCTATCTCCAGAGCGCTGTATCAGTATCATTCTGCGACAGGGGAGAAACGCTCTGGGTTGTTTTTATTTCTTTAAACCAATCACAGTCTTCTTGGGTGGTGCTAAATCCAAGATGCAGCGACTGTGCCATGGCAAGATAGTGTCAGGATTGTTGGGGTCATTAAAATGGCTCCATAAAGGAACAGGACAGAAAAAACAGCAACAGATGTATGTTGACTGTGTGAACCAACTTTTAGTGATAAAGGAGACAAATATAATGTCATAATTGGTGCCCTAAATGTGAAGTATGAATATATTTAAGGAGGAGGAGAACACTGGACCCGTTAAAATCCAAGGTGATCTGTTGTTCTGTACATGGCTCTTGTAGAACATTATTACGATGATTTCACAGAAGCTCGTGTAAGGTGGAACCAATTGGTACATTTGCGAAGTCAATGTCACTGCTGCATGCTGCTACCAGGGTAAAACCATGTCACAAATCAACTCTGATCGGCCGTTTAAGGGCCTACATAACATTTGCTATCATCGGCTACCAAATAAGACTGATGCAAAATTTCAAGAGGAAGAACGCGAACTTTTTTCTTTTGAAGTGGTTTTGATCATTGCAGATAAAGGTGAAACAGCATGAGAAAGTGGTACCCACGAAGGTAATTCTTGACTTTGGAAACTGTAGTTTAAAAAGGCAATCTCAAATTCAGGGTCAGTTTACTAGCCTGTTCCGGAGCTTTTCTACTTTACCACACAGTATCCCTCAGCGAAGGACTTTCCGCAGTCGTTGTGGATCGACATGCAAACTCATGGCTGTTTCAGTTTCATCCATAGCACTTACTGGTCCTTTCCATGGTGGCTTAAAAGTTAGCATACAAGTTGATTATTCACCTAAGTAACAGTAGTCTACGAAAACAATCCAAAATCAAGGTCCACTATAGGGCTGCTATGAGTAGTCGTCAACTATTAAATCAATCGTCAACTAATTTAGTAACCTTGATGTATTTGGTGCATGTATTTCATGCAGTTAGATGTTTTTGTAAACTAACTATAAAACCTCCCAAAACCATATACTCCAAGAATTAGTATGCAGTACATATCATATATTATCAGTATGTAATATGGCATTGGGACACAACTATTGCCTGCTGTTTATGTGAGCAAAGAGAGTGTGCAGACACCCAGATTAGGCTGTAGAGGAAATTGAGGTGTGTGATAACTGGTGTGCAACTGCTGTCATTAAGTCTGTGTCTCCTGCTGCAGACGCCCTGGTTGAATTACTCTCAGGACATTGAAAAGGCCAAGAGTGAGATCTGGATTCTTGTAACTGTACATGATGTTACACACAGGGGCTCGGCCATAGTGTAGGATTTAGACAACTCCAGGGACAGTTCAGCCCCAAATCAAAAACACATATTTTTCCTCTGACCTGTGGTGCTGATTATCTGTCTAGATATTGGTTGAGTTTCAGAGTGTTGGAGATATCGGCTTAAAATATGTAATTTTTAGGGTGAAGCAGATTTAAACAAAGATTATGCAGATGCTCTTTGACCTCAGTGTGACTGTTGTTTTGACATGTCTCTGTCTTTTTCTCACTGTGTCAGGACGAGGGTTTAGGTGCCTATGAGATCCTGAGGGACCTGGAGTCGCAGTGTCTGAGCGAAATTTCAGCCATGCTGAGCGGAGAGATCCCAGGAGAAGAACTGGGGGACTTGTTTTTTGACTCCGTGGACACAGAGATAAAATTCTACCAGTGAGGAGGTGGGAGGCTGCAGGAGCTGTGTCTGATGTTGTATCGTGCATGAATGTGTTCCTGTTGTTAAGGGAAAACTTGGGAGTCGAGGAACTCAAACCCTGAAGAGAGGATTACTGTAATATAGATATGCCTAACTATGATTATACAATTACTTCTAGTGGCACTACAGATTATAGGATAAACTCCCAGTATAGGGTCAGATCAGTGGCTGTTTGTAAAGATGGACAACATATCTCTGTTTTTTCACACAGTAAAAAAAATGAAGCCAAAATATCCCGGATACAGCTGCTGCCATAGATTGCGAGCACACAGATGGACACATGAAGCTGTCAATCATGACTTCAGATCTCCTTTTTTTTTAAGTTATCAGTGGAATGAAAACTTAAATATACATCAGCACGATAAGAACTATCTTAAATGTATGCCCTGTACTGCAGCCGGCCACCAGGCGGCGAAGATATTTTAGCTTCACTTTTGGGGAGCTGTCGTGTTGTCCATCTTTATATACAGTAAATGGGCCAGATCATAAACTAGAACAAAATGGCGTACAAAAGCATCTCAAGAAGAGGTGAGCTAAAATGACTCATTCCCATGTTAAAGGTCCAGTGTAGTGGCATCTAGCGTTGAGGTTGCAGGACTGAAATTTTGAACCGAAATGTAAATGGCCTTATCTAGAGCCAGTGTTTGATTTGTCCATTCTGGGATACTGTAGAAACAACATGGTGGACCCCATGGAAGAGGACCCACTCCTTAGATAGCGGGTCCGTGGACACTACATAATATAACATCCGAGTCAAACCCAATCTGATGATGATTTTTAAGATCATGGAGAGTCTGCATTTGTCTCTGGAAAGAAACAATTTGTGCTGGTACAGAGCATTTAAATATCTGGAAATATCTGTCAGCTGCAAAATGTGTTGTGAAATGTGATAACAGTCAGCTAGTGTTTTATTTTTGGCCAGCAATTCTTTCACAGTGTTCTTGAAGATTAAAGCACATAAAACAAAAACTGGATAGTGACAGCTTTTCTACAGTTATTAAAAGGTCAAAGCCATTATGAGAACTTGAAGCTTGTGACTGTAATAACAAGTCTCTGATGTCTCAGTGTGTTTCTGCTGCTCCGATACGTCTGACTTCACTCACCCTTTGCATGCAAATACAGAAATATCCCTGCGTGGAAGTGTAACTGTGACCGTGCTCCCAGCAAAGCTTATTAAGTGCTTAACGTTTGCTGTGTTCAACTGTCCTCTGTTACAGCGCCCTCAGGTGGACATCCCTAACGCTCGCAGAGTTGCAGGAGAGCGCCCTGGGACTGTTAAAAACTCTGTGTGCTCCTCGTCTGATTGGCCTCTCCCTCACTCACACAACACACGTCCCTGACACCATTCCATCATTAACACAGACTACGTGTCTAAACTGCACTTGTGATTGGAGCAAATGTATCATCTGTATCACCCAGGGAGCAAATGAGTGCACCTCATTAGTGAGTAGGCCTTTAATGATGTAGACTACACAGGCGATTGTATGTAGAGCGAGCTGTGTGAAGTTGCACAAATACTGTGAGTGTGGCGTTTGTTTAACATTTTGTTTGTTGTTGCAAATGAATGGGTTGTCATTTGATGGCTGCCTGTAGGGAAAGATCTAATAAAGAATGTGCTTAGTCTGTCCTGTGTATGTTGTCAGCTTTCTGGCCATGCTTGTGGTGCGTCTGTAGGTATTAGAGTATGTCCACATTAAACCTGTTCAATTTATTAACACTTTTTAAATTACATTTTTAAAATAAATCTTATTTTTTTAAATTGCAGCCCTCCATCCAGACTAAGGGCTTATACACATGCTGTGTCTTTTACTGCCTAGGAAACATTAGGCACGTCATTCAGGGACTGAGTGCCTTCTCCTGTATTTCTTTCCTGGTTTTAGGGGTGGGAGAAAAGTTAATACATCACAATATTGCAATATTTTGCATGCTAATATTGTATTGATGTAGGGACGCCAAGTATCAATTTATCTATTTGATACATTTTTAATATTTTAAAGACAAATTAAACTCTTTGGTAGGCTACTAGAATGGAAACAAATACAAATAGAAACAAATGGAAGCAAATAAGAAAAATAAATATTTGAAATTTAAACACCACTGAATTCATATTATTGAAATATTTCACCTTTTAAACTAATTCACCTTGAAATTAAAATATGAAATCACTTCATTTGCAATTTCAGAGGCTACATTTGAACATATTTATTTCAGTGTTCACAAATTCAAAATTCAATTCAGAATTTTCAAAAAGCAACATCCAAGCTAATCAGGGCAGGATAGGCTTGAACTTTCGGATCTGAATTTGACTAATCAAATATGAGCAACCTGAATCTACCTATCTGAAATTCTGAAACTTGAATCTTTTGATCAGGTTATATGGTATGTACTCAGTGGTCCAAGGTGTTAGGGACCCCCTTGGCCTTCACCTGCAAAATGTCACTCAAATTGACATGTACCGACCAGGAGGACACTCAAAAAGACCATAAGACACACAAAACGACAACAAAGAGATGTAAAATAGCTGCAAAGTGACACAAAGAGACTCATACTGACTGTAAAAAAGGGGCAAAACAACCACAAAGACACACAAAATGACTGCAAATTTGAAGCAAAGTAACTACAAAGAGGCACAAAGAGATGTGTAAAGACTACGAAAAGGAACTAGTTTCATGTAGGAGAAGCGGTGGGACCCATTGTCTCATAATCCACACATGAATGCATGATGAATGGGATGCAACTGTCAAATATCATGGATGTAGAACATTTGATCCCAACCTGGGGGTCCTCACCCCTAGGGAGTCACCAAAGCATCATGGAAGGTTGCTGCCCTTCTTGATATTAAAGGGTGTGAGAAAACTTTCAAAATAAATAAGTAAATGACTAAATTTAGCAGGCCTACATCCCAACACTTCATTCTTTCCTGTGAAGGAAACCTGAGGATTTTTAGATTATTAATGAATATATATGCTATAACAAACTTTACTCACAGAGCCTTCACTCTCTGCTAAACAGCCTTGTCCTGCATTACAAAAGTATGCAGTTAAGACAACCAAAGAGATTGGTTAGATTGTTAAAAGTTAAAAATATATACCAACCAGAGAGTTGAATTAAATTCCTTCAAATATTAGGAAAGTCATCTTTGATTAAATATCTATAGGAAATAAACTACTCAAAATTCATCCAAAACGTCCTGCAGTTAATTGAGTTTATCTGTTATTCTGTAATGTCACTGTCATGCATTGAATATAAAATGAAATATACATTAAATACACTACTACTACCACTACTAATAAAACTAATAATTACAATAATGATAATGACAATTATAATAATAAACTTAATTTATAAAGCGCTTTTTAAAACAAAGTTACAAAGTGCTTTACATGGTTGATCCCGGATTTAAAACAATGCAGGATGCAAGTAAATACAATGAGACAATTTCAAGAAATACAAAACGAGGAAAAATAGCCTAAATAATTAATTAAATAAATAAAATAAAGATAAAATACCATCATGTCAAATGAATATGTCACTGGAGGGGGTCCCCTCAGGAGAAAGGTTAGGAACTACTGATAGTAGAAGAACCCCAAAGAAGACGAAGCATCCGGTTGTTCACACTCCGTCCAGGAGGGGGCGGCCATTTAAATCCTTTCGTTACTGACCGTGTCGGCAGCTCTGTGATGAGGCGCAGGGTGCACCGCGCCAGCAAAAAATATGTAAGCTAACTGCTAACTTGTGTTGTTGTTACGACTTAAACAAATTGCCAATCCTAATTTCAGCACCCACCCTGATCCCCCCCCTCCCTTAAAGAAAGTGGAGTCGTCCAACGGAAGAGGTAATGTAGCGCTCGGTTGTCACCCGACATCACCGTGACTATTGCTAACCAAACACTGTCCCCTGCACCTTCTTAGCTTCCCTTGCAGCTGCTCTGTCTGAGCATAAAGCCGAGGAGAGGGCAGCTAGAGCAAATATTTTGCTTTTAGATGAGTTTATCGTGAGTTTCGTGTTTTCGTACTAGCTAAAGCTATGCTACTTTGAAGCCGACCTACTAGCAAACAGCCAGTAGAGCTAGCTAGCTAATGTTAAGAGCTAGCGTTAGCCAGATACAGAGATAGAGGCCACCACTAACCTTACAATGATAGTGTGGTGCTACTTTATTGTGTGATATGTCGTAAACATTGTACCGCAGGTGAGTTTACTGAATAATACGTCTCTGGTTTCTTCAAGAGTGAGTGAAAAATCTTCACACTTCTAACTGTTAGCTTGCCCATGATAGCACACTGTGTGAGACTCCTGCATCAATATACGCTGTCTGGAAATATTTAAGATATTCTCCCTGTGGTCTGATCATCACATCATCATATTTTATATGCTTAGGTACACGATGTGATTTTTTTTCTGACACCTTCATGTGCAAGGCTTCTCTGTCTAACTTAGCCAGTGACGAGGGCAAGTGAGGGTTTTCAGTGCCAGTGATCATTAACACGTACTTTTACAATTAGTGCTTAGACTGTATCACTGGGATTTAATTGCTAGGCAACAGCTTGGGTCCATGTTTACATCCTGTCAGGTGATGTCATCCACATACACCGCAAAACATCCCAACAGGAAATACAAAAGAACCCATTTATATTTATGTTGTCAAGCTTGAATCAGACTACAGTGAGTCTCCCTTGGCCTGTTTGTAAAATAAATCCATGCGAGATAAAAAATTGTTAAATATCTATGATCAAGGTTTGGCTTATCATTCTTCTGGAGCTCTGCCTCGTGACTTTAAAGCAAATCTTCTTCTTCATTTGTTGCTGCAGGCTTTGACGTCCACTCCGCTGCTTGGGTTGCTGTGAGATGATGCAGTCGAGCAGGTCCGAGCACAGCCACAAGCGGCACTACAGTGATAGAAGTTCAAGGCAGTGGGATGACTATGATGACAGATGGGAAGAACGGCGTGAACCTCACAGAGATGTACCGCAGGATTCCTATCAAAAATATGGTGGGGATGGACAGTGTAGAGCAGAGAGGACAAGGAGAAGTAGAGAGTACAGTGACTCGCCTAAGATGTCGTACGGCAAAGACTCATTGAACAGAGACTGGAGCAGAGATGGAAAGAGCTCAGTGAGGAGACGCAATTCTTCACCTGACTGGGGTAACTCTGATCGGAAAAGGCGAAGGTATACAGAGGATGATAAAGATGATTACAGATACAGGCGTGAGCCTGAAGATAAAACAAACAGACAGTCACCAGACAGTTTTCCACGTGCACATGTATCCAAGGATTTTAAGCATTCACTTTCACAAGAGGAGGATTTCATATACAGGAAAAAACCTCAAGACTCCAGACACAGGTATCGGCACGAAGAATTCAACTCTAGGCAACAACATGATGATTTAAGTTTCAGACAGTCATCTAGATATTACAAAGATAGAGATGGTGATGAAAGGAGCCGAGACTGCTCACAAGAGAGGACACAATCACACTCTATGAAGGTTTGTTACAAAACTTTGCGTTAGTGTTGTGTAAAGATTGTGGGTTTATTTGTAGTGCATTTTAATAAAATTTTCCTCCATATCAAACAGAGTTATGCCAAACCCAGAGAGAGGACTGACGGCTCCATCACAGATCATGAAGATTATCGTCAAAATAGAAGAAGGTTTCCAGTGAATGGATCTAGTGGACAGGTGGGTTTATTTCAGATGTGACAATTGGGACTACGTTTATCTAAAGCAGGAGGTGCGGGCAGATTCCCCTGGATGATGTGTGTTCATAATATACCCCAAATAATAATTTTGTTCACTTTGAAGTGGAGCTTGTCAGTGAGAATGTCTTCACTAAAAATGTCTTTTCTAACTGGATCACAAAATACAACTTTGTAAAGCTACTGGAGAAAATTGGTGAGCTGTCTTATCATTGCATAGCCAAAGTGTAAGTGACAATCATAGTCAGAAGGCTTTCTCAAACTTTCCTCCCTGTTGTGTTAACCATCAACAGTGTTTACTGGGAGCACAAGCAGCAGCTCAAGCTGACCAGTCACAGTATCTGGTGTCCATGTGGTTTCTCTGTAGCCCGAACTTTACACCAGTCAGATTTACCATGGAGCGACAAATATGGCATGTGCAATACTGGACACAGCAGTAGAAAAACAGCGTGTGTCATTGTTTTGATTTGGGCTGTTTACTAAGATCCTAAGAGCTAGCATGAAAGGGAACCAGTCATCCTGGCAAATAAAAACACTTTCCTTCAAGTTGTCTCCTTCCATTGGGAAAAACAATGGAAAGAGACGCAACACTTTGTCTAACTTGTCGTAAATTGGGCAAGTTACAGAGTGTTGGCTGTCACCAAAACAAGCACCACGTCCTGCACTGATGATGTCCTTATCATTAGTGTTTACACTAAAAAAGATATGTGGTCAAAAATGTCTCAGATCAACTCTGCAAGTGGTTTGAGTGATTGGATCACAGTCTTGTGGTCCGATTGCCCAAGACGCACGATAAGCCCAGGTTTAAACAGGGCCAACGACTGCATAGAGTTGTTCCATAAACTGTGGTTGCTTCTATTTGTTTCCCATCAGTCTTTCGAGAGTGATGTCAACAACCAAAGCGCTGCTGTTCCTGAGCAAAAGTCAGCCGTGGGTTTTCAGCGTTTCCTCGAGGTGCTCAACAAGGGCGTGAATGTCGCCACGCTCGCCAAGATTGTGACTCGGCCCTCTACGGAAGTGGATGATCGACCACGTTCTCCAACTTCTTCCAGGAACCTCAATAATCCGTGGTCTTCCACTTACACTGAGCGGCAACAGGGAAGCCACCAAATTACCGGCCACTGGAGTGACAGCAAGGGATCCCAGAGACCGGCTTCTCCACAGCCTCGTCACAGGTCCTCCAGTCCAAAGGGGCGCTCTCTGTCTCTGTCTGATGAAAAGCCTCTGCAAAGGGGTGACGCAGAACAAAGTCACTTCAGCTCCAACAGTAGATCCAGGTCTCCCACAGTGGTGGAAAAGATAATACTGTCACCTGAAGATGAGCACAAGCACAGGCAGATGCAGGATGTTTTGCAGGCTATTGGTATGAATTTAGGATTCGAGGAATTGGGCCAAATGTCACATCGGATCCAGGAACGGTTATACGGAAAGAAGGATAGTGATGTTGGCCGGCATCGCAGAGGAAGCAAGGAAAGGGACATAAGGCAGGTGTTTTCACCAAGACGACAAAGCAGATCATCATCATCAAGCAGATCTAGTGTCAGTCCTTTAAATCCGGACTACTACAATAAAAGAGACTCATACAGTGCTCAGAGGGAGGCAACAGAGGTACACCAAGTACAGGTACATGAAGCTGCTGAGTATGGACTGCATAGCAGCAGCAACAGCACATTTCAGGAGAGTGAGACATGTGAAACATACACCCAGGAAAGCACGGCTACATGTCAAGCGTTTTCTCAAAATTCCACATACACGTTATCACAGTCATCTCCCACACCTGTTATGCCGGCCTACTCTCCAGTAAACCATCCGCTGCTGCCATACCCAGCTCTACCTCCACCTCTACCTCCAGCTCTGCCTCCTAATTTGCCCCACCTTGGACCCAGGCTTTTTCTGCCTCGCCCGCCTCCCTTCTTCCCTTACCCCCACGTCCCACATTTGAACATCTTCCCAGCAGTACTCGCTCAAACAAGGACCTTACTCCCACAACCCATGAGTAATCCACCCCTTTTTAACCTTCCAGGTATTAACACAATTCAGCCTCTGAACACCACACAAAAAAAAACACCGTCAAGACCCCGTTGTTTGCAGGTCATTGAAACCAAACAACCTGGATGAAGACAGTTGCGCTGGTTAAAAACTGATGAAGTTCAGTTTTAACCCTAAAACACACATTTGAACATCACATAGGAGAAAATAAACATTAAACATTCGCAAGCAATCTATCCAGCAGCAACAAAAAGCAAGGCAAAAATTAACAGACATGTAAATTGACAAACACATGTAGTGTTGGAGCTTTGTCTGTTGCTCGGTTTGTCCTTACAGCTATAGCACAATGTCACGCTAAAGAAAAACACAGTGCAGTGTAAAGAAAGTGTTTATTCTTTTCTGAAAACTTTGTCTTATTGATTTTGTTTGAACACCACCATTTGATTAATTATATTTTTTGTTGAAATCATAATTGTCCATAGAGGTTTTTTTTTGGAGATAACAGGCTTTAATCCTAATGAATTAGGGGTTTGGCCGACACACAACCACAAATGTGCTCTACACTGAAGCTTCTCTGTTTGTCAGGTTCACGTTTTCTTTTTGTGTACACATGCAGAAAATGATTTTGTAAATATTTGAATAGCATAATATTAAACACAGTGTTCCTACATAAATGACTCAGCTGTTTATTTGCACCATTTTTTCTACTATATCGTGAAGAAAAAATTCTCAGACGAAGCAAATATTGGATGGGACTGACATGCACAGAAGTTGAAATGATGCTGCTTGGCAGGCTGCACAGTTACTGAACTGCTACGTGGTACAGAAGACTGCAACATCAGAATATAACAGATCAGACAGTTGGAAAACACAGCGTGGTTTGAAAAATGGTTAACAGATGGTAGGTTTTATTTCATACACCCATTTCTACAATCTCAGGGACCAATTTTATATCAAACTGGTTGATCTTGCGTTGCAACTATTAGCTGTAGGGCTGGATTTTGGTACTCGGCACCTTTTTAAGGTATTGACTAAAACAACCCAGTACCAAGTATAATCGAAACCTCTTCAGTCAAATGATACATGCATTTTATTATTTAAAATGACTTGGTATGGTTTAGGTTACAGCCAACTGATGTAAGCATTCATTGAGAAAATGCAGTGTGTGATTGGCCCACTACCATAAAAGCTACAGCCGTGTAACTGAAGTGCCCTTGAGTAGGAGAGTCCCTGCTAGTGTGTGTATGTATACTACTACTAGTATAAGATATGATTTTGTTTATTTTATTTTAGGAAGTCTGATCAGCCCTTCTGTTTGCGGGCTATTGCAGAAATATATTGGGCAGCTTGGCATTGACTGAAGAACAAACACTTTTGATCTGTAAATGGTTTGTAAGGCGAGTGATAACTTCACCGGCTTCCTCAATAACTTCCACTTTAGTGTGGTGTGGTGATGCCAGCATTACTACACAGGAGTGGAAGTATATGTGAAAGTGCACATATAACGACATTTGGTTGAAATTACATTTTTTGTTCTTGAAAAATCTTAATCTGTTCATCTGTTTTTATAAATGGGTAAACATTAGATAATGTATTTGTACATCTTTACACTAAAAGAAAAAGGGACATTTTGAGGTTTATTTATAGGTTATTATACAATGGTTTTACTGGTGTGGCCCACTTGAGATCAGACTGGATTAAGGATTAATAGAATTATTACTGCAGTGTCGTTACTCCGTCCAGCAGGTGGCGTTGTTAACAACTCCGACACCACCGAAGCAGTGAGCTCATTCTTGGCCGCTCTCCTACAGTTGAGGCTATTTTTCAACACTAACCTTTGTCTTTGCTTGTTTCTAAAGCTCACTAAAGGTCAGTTTTGCCATTTTATTACTCAAGTATTTCATTATGCGGAGTAAGAGCCTTAACATAACACTTTTTCCGAGATACGTCACAGGAAATAATAGTCTGATCCGCTGTAAACAGTCTGTTAGCTGCCAAGCTAAGCTATCTAAAAACAGCAGTTAACGTATGTCAGTTTGGCTATCTGTTCGGTCTTAATTTGGCAAATCACTCATATTACACCGTGTTACCGTGCCATAGAGGACAGGCTTTGTCTTCTCTCAGAAGTAGCCAGTATTTAAGCCGAGTTAAAGTGTTTGGTACTGCAAGAAATGTGTTAGTCGCGACGAGGGGGCTTGTCCAAAAAGCAGGTGATATTTTCCATTGAGCGAGGTTACTGTGTTGTCAGTAAAGTAACAGACTGCACACAGGTTTGTTGTGATTAAACAACACTTTCTTCACATTGTCTCTACTTTACAGGGAGTGCACTGGCTGCATAAACCGTCAGAGAGGCTGGCTGAAGGATGAATCCACTGGACTGGGATGCTTACAGAACACCACAGAGAAATCTGCACCCTCATCACCACAGTGATGTTAATAACATCATGGAGGACACCCCAAGAACTAACAATAAGTGGGACCCCTACTGTGAATACTCAAGACCCACTGTTGATGAAGCACACAGCAGCATGATGGGAGTGAATGTGGGAAGGAGGGTGATCACTCCTCCCCTGCATTTCTACATGAAGGAGCCAGAAGTGGAGGACCCAGATGGAGAACCACTTGAAATGGATGAAGAGGATCCAGAGCTGGCGAGGAAGCGGAAAGAGCTCAGAGAGATAGAGGAGCGGATAATAATGAAGAAAGCTTCTATCGCTCTGAAAACAGTTGAACCTTTTGTGAGGCAGACGACACCTCCAGACTATCCCTGTGATGAACAATCAGCCACATGCACACATGCGTCTCTGAAAGACAGGGTGAATGGAATTTTACGGCAGCGACATCCTCCTGGCTTTTTCTTGAAGGTGAGTAGTAGATTGGTAGATTAGTTAATCAAGCAGCTGTTTTGAATCATTCATTTACTATGATAATGCTGTGATTCTCATCTTGCCTAGTGCTTTCTGGACAGTAAACTGTGTTTCCTTGTCGTTTCTCAGGCCCACTCACCCAGGGAGAGAGCACACTCATCCAGCCTGAGCAAAGACGGTTTGCTGCAGGACAACCATCCACTAAAGCTCAGAGTGAAGGCACTGATGAAGCAGAGATGTAGTGATCCATGTGTTTTACCAGAGAGCAGAGAGGTTTGTAATATTTTTGCCCTTTACTTTGTAGAAAAATGCCACCAGTTTCATGTTATATTTAATAATCAGATAAATAGATTTCAAAATATATAAAAACTACAATAAGCAAAGCGAAACAATTACACATGAATTTGTATGTTATCTTAAAGTTGAGTAGATTTTAATAATCGTCAAATATACCCATCCATCCATGTTTTATATGAAGGCTGCATGACATTAGGAAAACATGAGATGTGTGATAACGTTGTTGAATATCATAATGTTATTACTTGTGATAAATTAATAGCTCTGCCTTTCTGCTGCTTTCAGTATACTACTAAAATACAACAAAAGGCATGTTGAATTAAAAAAATGAAAGAGAAATGTTCCCAAAATTCTTTTATTGAACAAGCACCAATTGAAAAAGAAGGATAGTCACATATTAAAGTGCATTTTAACTGATATTTTCAACCAATTAAAAAATTCCTGAGTGCAGTATTGCAGTCTTTTGCAATGTGTATGTTGTGCAACCTGACATTGCGATGGCAATTTAAAAAAGAGAAAAAAAAAGACCTTTCGATGCTCACTTACCCTGTCCAGGACCGCTGGGGGCTGAGACCTTTCCCAAAATACACTGGTTGCGAGACAAGGGACACCCTGGACAGGGTGGGCCATGTGGTTAACTCATAATACACAGGCAGTCACATGTATTAGGACAGATTTGTCATCAAATTTATTTTTAGGAGAATGAACATAGAAGATGAACATAATTTCAGGTTGGTTGTAGTTGAAACAGAAATAGACAGACAGTCTTATGACTACCAAACTGTCACAGTATACTGGAAATTAGAAGATCTTTTCTAAGTAAAACCCAAGAAGAATGATGGGATTTGAGTAATTATTTTAATATTGGCTGTTTTCAAAACCACCTACCACATGAAAGTATGTTTAACTCCATCATTGTGTTTTTAAGTAGTGCCACACCAACTGATAAATGGTCTGACTGTGTTGTAAAGTGCTTTGAGTGATCGCCAAGATCAGAAAAGGACTATATAAAGGCAGTCCATTTACACCTTTGGCAGAGATTAATGTTGTGGTTTAATCTCAGTTAGCTTTTTTGAAGTCCAGATCTACCTCCTGTCCTGCGGCCATCCCAAAATGTGTTTTTTTATCATCTCAGATAATTTTTTTTTTCGTTCCCTGGGATGCTCTCAAGTTAATTTCACACTCTCACTCTCAGACTGTTAAATATTGTAAGCGGCCTCAGAAATCCAGAATCTGTCAGATAAGTTCTAGAAAAACATCAAGAAAAAATACAACATTTGAGCCACATCATCAAAGTTTGATAAGTGAAGTTACCAAAATAGAGGATGATATCTGACATCATAATGTAATTTGATACTGTAGTCAAGATATGAGATCCTCATTTGGTAGAAACTCATAAAGGAAGTGGATTAAAGCAGGCTTTCAGGAGTTGATGTTCTTTTCTGACTGTAATTTTGACTTTGGTACTCCAAGTAAAAACAGTATGGAGTATGAAAAAAGTTGTGTGGTTGCTATAAGTTTTTGTTTTATTGAACTAATGTTTAAACAGAAAGTAATGTTTCTGTATATCTGACCCTTCCCAGGTCCCTGACGTCACGCTGCCTTCCCCGAGTCAAAGCATTAATTCACTAGCCACACAGGACAGCGGCATCAACGAGGGTTTCCAGCGCTTCCTCAGCGTGCTCAACAAAGGCGTGGACATGGACTTCCTCAGTAGGATTGTCAACGATGACAGTGGGGATCTTCCTTTAGGTGGGGAGCTCCTGAACGTTCAGCCGTCTGCTGTGGAGAACAAGTCAGATCCGCCCTTCAGGAGGGAGAACCAGCAATCAAATTGTGAAGCTGCGCTGCCGGGCCACTCTCAGACCTCAAACAGTGGAAAGAAGACGACTGACCCACCCAGTCAAGAGAGACCCCTCAATGAGAGACATTCGCTACCTGATGATGAAGAGAAGAAGAGTGACAGAGATTTTAGCTCCAGTAGGCAATCCAGGTCTCCCTTGGTGGGGAAGAAGAGGACAAAGAAAGAAGACGAAAAACCAAAGGTGAAGGAGCAGAGTGAACAGCTCCAGAACATCCTTAAGACTCTGGGGTTGAGCCTGGAAGTGGAAGAGATGAGTAAACTCGCAGACCGGACTCAGGAGAGGCTGTATGGGAAGAAGCATGAAGACACAAGCGCTAACAGCAGAGGGGAGCAGGAGAGTCAGCAGAGGGGCCCCCAAAGACATTACAGTCACTCTTCCTCTTCCTCTTCCTCCTCCTCCTACTCGAGGTCGACTAGGTCTAGAAGCTTTAGTCCCAGCCCGTCTCGCTCCCGCAGCAGAGATAGGAAACGAAGGTCTGATCGCAGTCGCTCGAGAAACAGGAGCAGAGATGAACTGAACCGCAGAGACAGTAACCAGCACAGCAAAGAAGAACAGCGGTATGGGGAGAACAAGATCTCTACTTATGTACATCCATACCCACCAAACCAAATGTATCCACCTCCCCAGCCTGCTGCTTATCCTGCGTATCCAGATTATAGTTTGTCCCAGGACTCCCAGTATACTGACTACCATAGCGGCACTTACAGCCATGCTACAGAGTCTTACTCGACACATACTCAGGGTGCCATTGCTTCTCCCTCTTATCCTAGCAGCTCTCCTTATGCACAGAACACCTACCATCATTATCCACGCCCCGTAGTGGCACCTCACTTCATCTACCCTCGTCCGAGCATTCTAGACGACCTCAACTTGCTTGTGAATCCGGACCTGTCTACGAGTGAAGGCCAAACTGGGTTCGTCTCTGGCCCCCGCTGCCTGCAGGTCATCAGCACTAAGCAGCAGACAAGTGAAAGCTGTCTAAAGGGACTCACAAAAGGCCATAAGAGGAAGGGGAAACCAGAAACCTGCTTGAAGAGGCAACGCTCTCGGTGGGCGAGGAGAAAAGAGATGATCAAACAACGAAAAATGCAAGAAAGATTGGCAAAGCAGAATCTAAATCTAAATCCTGTGGAGATTGCAGAGATTGCGGAGGCTCCACAGCTCAGTGACAGTGAAGGTGACTCTGAAGCCAAGCAGCCAGAGGAGGAGAAACGGCCGCCAACAGAGGAGGAAGTAAAGGCGAAACTGAGGAAAACGGTTGGTGGATTATTAGTTTTGTCAGCTTCCTTAATCCATCTCATTTTAGGAAGTTAGGTTGTCGAGGTTTTGATTGGGATATATCAAAGCCGGATTTCAATTAAATTTGAGTGATAGCAACAAGAGATACACTTTATTTTTTGGATCAGGGCTTGGACCAAAAATCGGTGCAAATGTTTTTCCTACTTTCAGAACCAGGAGTAAAAGCCAGTTATCACCTTTCTTAACATAGGAAACCAATTCTGCCTTGGACAATATTAAGGAGAGCTACAGAGGTGTCCGACCCTGTTAGGAGTTGCGGGAAAGAGATGATGTTCAGCTTTGAGATAAGACATGCTTACATTTTGTGAGAGATGTGCAAAAACCGAAGTCCTTGCAGCCTCCCAGCAACAAGCAAAATGCAGCTTTACAACAGTGATGATTTGTTTTTTTCACATCTAACAATTATTTATAATTTCTGCAAAAGTAAATCAAGCATCTCAAATAAAGCAAAGCAAAATAATTTTGCAACCACACAGCATCGGGTTACGAAAAAATCAAGCCGCATTTACTCCAGTCATTGTTTTATTAATTGAATCACACATTTGTATTACTGATGACAGGACTGTTTCTAAGAGATATGCCTCCTATATTACAGTGTAGGTGTGTTTAAAAGGTGAGTTGGACTGTGGAAAAGAAGACAAACAGTCAGTGGAGATGTGCCAAGACTCTGTTTGCAAAACTATGGCTGTGTGTTTGTGCAGTATGCACAATATACACATAATGAAGCACTAATATTGGCATGGGCAATCAACGGATGGGGCTAACTAGGACATACCACGCAGCAGAATCAAATGATCTAGTTCACAATTTTTAATTTTTATCACATGGCATACATTCATTATTTACTTCATGTGTGTGGCTTGTTACTTAAGAGTCTAATGCAAATGTCCTTATGGTTAACATGATCACAATAGTTACACAATTAATTAATTTTGGCATATTATTGCACACATACCTAAATAAATCATCTATAATTTACCTGTACATGTAAATCCTGCACTAAAAGGAGTGGTGCTGTGTTGAGCATTTCAAAATTTTCCATCGATATTTTAAATTGCATCACTCAGAAAACCATAACATGTGATCATATATTCAACTGTTCTGCAGTTGTGTAAAACGGTGATGTCACAGTTTACAGTAGGAAGCTTTATAAGTTACTGTCAAGTCCTACTCTGAGGTTTCTCAGTGTCCTAAGAATGATTCCCAGATGCTTGATAAATACAGCCCCCAGGATTCTTTTAGATTTCTCAGCATTTTCAGACACAGAACTTTTGTGTTGGCACGTTAGCATTTTCTCATGGAGTACCGTGCCAACCTATTGATGAAACATTTATCCTGTGTTTGTATGTTGACATTTGTGTTTTGAGACAAGCGATCATGCTACAAATTAAAATGTCACAATAGTTCTACATTTTTCAACCATTCATTCTTTTATTTCTAGCTTGAAGCATTTAACCAGAAGGTGAAGCAGAAAGTCCCGCAACCAGCAAACTCTCTGACCTCCAGTGACCAATGGATGGGTTAAAGTAAGTAAGCTGAAGAGTGAGAAGACTGGTTGTTTGACAGTGTGTTGATAAATGTTCCTACTTGGGACTGTTTCTGTTTTGTAAGCACTCATCAAATGATATATTAGCTAGTTTTCCATACTGATAATTTACCAGTATCCATATATGATGATACTAGTTTAACATGTATTATGTTAAGTTTTGTTATGCTCCTTTTGTTGGTTGTAAAAACAAAGTACAATCAGCAAAACATCACAGAATATGTTTCTCTTCCTTACTGAAATCATATTGTAATGATATAGAATTAAAGGGGAACTCTGATATTTTTCAACCTGGACCCTATTTTCCCATGTTTTATGTCTACATGACGTGTAGGAGCATCACTTTTGAAACTGGTCCAGTATTAAGAGAGCGTGCTGCAGATGGAAGCTGTGAAAAAGCTGTAATATAACCACTTGAGGCAGGTGCACCCTGTCAATTTACATCAATTAGAAGTGCGTGTTTTTGGCACTTACAGGCTCAGATTGTTATTCTGAGTGTCTGACAACATTATGGAAAAGACATTTTGCTTGGGTGCATCTATTTTGTGTCCAAGTCTCGCTCAAAGGAAGTCTTGCAGACTTTTTCACTTTGTCAAAATCAGCTAAATATTCAGCCATGATGTGAAAATATTTTAGACAGGAAATACTCTCACGTTCTGTCAGCACTCCTATCTTCAGCTCTCACTCGCAAGTCCAAAATTTTGTTCCTGCAACATGTCACCTCTCATGAGATTACAGAACGAGACTTCTTGTGAGTGAGACTCGGACAAAACAAACCAGAACAAGTGAAAGGTACTGAAAAACATTTAATTTCTCTGTAGGGTCCTTTCCATAATGTAACACACTCGTAATAACAATCTGAGTCTGTCAGTGGCAAAAGCAAGCACTTTAAATGGATGTAAATCGACGGGGTCAGCTGCTTCAATGGGTTAAACTGTAGTCTGTTTCGCAGCTGTCGGCTGCAGCACTCTCTCAATACTGGACCAGTTTCAAAAATTGCTGCTTCCACAAGTCACTCAGACACAGACACATGGGGAAATAGTCATTTGGTCATATGTGCTCATCCTTTTTTTTCTTTTCTTGTAGGTCTGTGGAGTGTCAGGACTGTCTGATCATTTGAACCTGCTGTGAGCCCTGACGGACCATCTGGACCTCATGTTCAACATTAATTATTTACACATGCAGTCAGTTGTGTCACGGGACCATTTAGTGTTTTAGTTGTATTTTCCGATTTGAACTGAATCATCTTCGAACTCTAACAAGTAAATATTACGTTTGTCAAAAGATTATTTTTGTGCCATTTGTCTGCAGATTGTGTTCTGACAGGTTTTACTTGTTTCTGTTCTATATTTCTGTAAATGTCACTCCTTTATAACTCTGTTTCTGTTTAGCCTTTTGTCTCTTGGTGCTGTATAGATTTGATTAAACAGAATATGTTTTGCAGGCTTTGTCGTAGATATATCATTTTTAATCATAGGAATGGTCAGGTCCAGGCACAGGTGCAGATTTCAGGGGGTGGAAGCAGGGAACACGTCATGTGCGTTTGTCTTCCCAATTCATTTTTCATTCTTCTTCACTCTTTAAATTGGTGCATAAAAGTTCACCAGTTAAGTATCTGATGATTTAATTTTTCTGATGGAGGACTCCCCTGACACCCCCAGGTGACAGGTCATTCAATTTCTGTGACAATCAGTAACTGCTTGTTCAATCAGTGTACTTAACTTAAACTAAAATAATTGCATCAGAATTTATTTATCCGAAGAATATAAACTTCCCTGCAAAATACCAAGGACAGGTGGTAATAATAGTGTTATACAACACCAAGTGCTCTAATAGGGTGGATTAGCTAATGTAGTGATGTGAGATTTTACAGAATGCTGTTCGTAGTATACCATGAAATGAAACAGTCACATCCATGTATGTGTCAATAACATTTATTCACACCCTGCAGATATTTTTTGCTTTTCCACAATCATGCCTTTTCCACCTGTATTGGTGCTAATACCAACACTACAGACAGCATTGATGCACCTCTGCAAACAAACAAATACAGTTTTGGCTTGCAGCACAGCTGAACTTCTAACAATAACACCTACATTTTGCTGCAAAGTAAAATAACCAGAACAATAACTTCCAAATAAATTACTCAAGTAGTCACACAGCAGTCCTTGCAACACCATAATAACTCACAACTCCTGATGTGTTGTGCTAGTTGATACTGTTATGAAAGGGATCTAAAGTTCATCTTTCTCCTCTCCTTGACAGTAGCACGCTGCTCTCTGGGCGTTCATGTAGGGTCTGCAGCCCAGAGTCCACACTGTGTTGAACAGGGTGTCTGCTACTGTTTCACACGCTGAGGAGAGAAATACAGAAACAGGTGAGACCAGAGCAGTGTGTACAAAATAAGGTAACGCTGACATTTTCCTGTGACCTGAGATTTACTCATCATACAGTTAATTTCGTGGTTGACCTGACAGATTCCACAAATATCAGCTTTCAAAATGTGTGACCCTGTTTAAATGAAATGTTGACACCATATTCGGTAACAACTATCAAAATCATGACATCATTTTTGGCTGTCACATACTGGATTTCTGTAAACCTAACCCTAAGTCAACTCAGGCCATGCTAACAGTTTCAAGTTCGGTATGCAAATAGAATGTGTCCCCAAATCGTTTTAATGTTATTGTCAATTTATTGATCATTACAACTCCGTAATTATTATAGATAAAGTTGATGAAAATTGGTGTTTGCTCAGTAACCTTGCCCTGGATGAAATAAAGGTTAACACGCTACCAACCTTCAACCTTTGACACGAAGCCCAGGCTCTTCTTGAGGTCGGAGCAGATGCTGTGGAGGCACCAGCGGAACTTGGAGTCGCAGCGGTACTTATTGGAGCCGCAGGTGTCGTAACACATGTCCAGCTGATTGCAGCACTTGGTCATGGCGGGGATGCCCACGTCCATCTGGAACACAACAAGCATGAGTATCCAAGTGTGAGGGGGGTTCACAGGTGTTAAGATGTGCTGTATACTCAAAATTCATTCAGTTATTTAGTCACATGTAGACTTCTCTGAACATTTAGAGAATGCTTGAAGTCCTAGTAAACATTTGTTATGTTTCCCATTATTCTGGCAATAGTTAAATCTTTGTTAAAAGTTTGAACGTGGGGCTAAGTTGAGATATTATGGCCAAGGGGAAGATCCAAAGCAAAATAAATCTGTGCGAGGTCAAACATAAGATTCATCCCTCTTCCCAACCCCAATACGTTTTGTACATTCCCTCAGAAATGTAGATTCATCTTTTTAGATCCATATCAATTAAACTCCCAAGTTTGATAAATCTACATTCATTTGCTCTGAACAGATGGAAGACACGTACCCCCTCTGGAATAGGAATACCAAAGAAGTAGGAGCTACATCCATCAGGTTCTGGCATCTGGTATCCAGGCCGAGGAAGAGGAGCTTTACCTGAGGGATGAAGCAGAGCAAGATATCAGATGTAGGTCATGTTTCACAGCAGGTCGGTGGCAATGTGCTGCACTGGCTGGGTCGATAACCACGTGGGTTTAAAAGTAGATCTGTGTTAGCACATAGAAACAAAGGTCACTTATTTGGTTCATCATGTCAATAGGCACATCCCGTAGTCAGCGCAAGAAACCTCTGCTATCATCTGGTCACAGTCCATGTCCAGGCCCTCTCGCAGATGATAACAAAGATGATAAGTGCAAGATGTAGTGTTGTAGTTACCTGTAGTGCTGTTTATCAGTCTAGATTGTTTTGGTTTGAGTTGCAGAGTGTTGGAGATATCGGCTGTAGAGATGTCTGCCTTATCTCCATTGTAATAGAACTCGATGGCACTTGACTTGTGCTCAAAGTGCCAGAAAACACGTTTGAAAAACTCAACAGCAATGTCTCTTTAGATCAAGATAATCCACAGGTCTTGTAATAATAATTTATTTTTTTGCCGTTTTGAGCACCACAAGCCGAGTGCCATGTAGTTCCATTACACTGAAGAGAAGGCAGACATCTGTACGGTGGAAAATATAGAAAAATATGTGTTCCAGATTCTGTGGTGAACTGTTCCTTTAAGTATCAGAGCATAATTACTGTTTGGTTTATAATGTTGCATCGTTTCTCACAGGCAGTGTCCAGACTAACCACTTCAGCAGTTTGTGATGCAATATAAACATGTTATCCACAAAGTATATACTGCCATTTACCACACAGGCTAATTTCCTGAAGAGCAGCAGAGAAGCATTTGTTCTGCCTGTTCCCGGAAAATAACTGAATTAAAATTTTTCGTGTATATTTAATAGTAATTATGCAGCTATGGAAACATTGCTTGGATAAATCAAAGTAGAAATGTGAATATTTAAATCAAGTTGAATTGGAATATGTTTCATTTCTGCATGTTAATTACTGGAAAAAAGACAGCATCAACAAAAATGACAATTCTAATGCAAGATTTTACTTTCTCCACTTATAATACAGAACAAATGTTAACAGATGAGGGTCAAATATTTTGTGTTTTCCCCATCTTCATCATTATCAGCAGTGGTGTAGTGGAGGATACACGCAGGTATATGGGGTATACCCACCTCTTTTTCTGGACTATAGAGGACAGTATACCCACTTTGTCCTCGGTAACCTAGTAGTACAGCCATCTCGTCAATTTCAACTCCACCACAGGTTATTGGAGTGTAAACATCATCACCTGGAGCAGTGGAGACCCAAACCTGGACTAACTCGAACCGATTCCACTGCTTGTTATTATCAGTGTTAAGCAGAAGCTGTAATGCATTTCCTCCTTTTAATTAAGATTGACTTCTATAACGTCTTAAAAGACAAACAATCAGCAGTGGACCACACTGGCTGATAAGTATCGGTATCATTCTCACCCTGAACCACACTGTGTAACGCCACCTCATCCATTTAGCCCACTTACCATAGCGACAGCGGTATTGGCACACTCCATCACGTCCTCCCATGAACTCCAGCATCGAGTCAAAGTAGCTGCTCACTGACTCAAAGCCGCCTCTGAGGGAGTTCATTCCCCAGTCCCCAGTGTCATCCTCCGTGCCATCAGAGGCCTGGTCCGGTGCCAGTGGTGTCACAGTCGCAGCTGGGTCCTCGGAATCCTGACTGACAGCACTGTGGATGCACAGGCCCAGCAGGAGCAGCAGGGGAGCGATAAAGGCCCAACGGGTCATTTTGTAGCTCGGACAGCTCAGTATGAACAGTTAGATCCCAGAGACTGAGGGGAAACACAGGCACACTCACAGAGGCAACACTGAACTGTCTGCGTGACCTGAACTTTGATCCAGACACAGGGACAGCCTCATATGTGGAGGAACAAAGTCCAGCTTCTATCTCAGCTTTTGGGCTTGTCTGAGCTTATCACCCTCCCTGATTGATGTGAGGCAGAGTGTGCTTGTTCACCATTCAGCCCGGGGGATTTGATTACATTTAAATCCCATTCAGTGGATTTAATGTAAAATCAGAGAGTGTCACCAATGTGCTGGATTCTATGGCCAGTGAATTCATGTGCAGATTGTCTGTGAAATATAAGCAGATTAAAGGAAATACCTCCTGATACCTCTCACATCTGGTAGAACTTGTCACTGTAACCTCCAAAGTCAGCCCAGCGGCCAGAAGTAAATGTTACCGATAAATCCATGACCCACGACTGTGCCACCCAAACTGGGTTATTTAAGCCCAAACATGATCTTTTCCTAACCCTAACCAAGTGATTTTTGTGCCTAAACCTAAACACATGTTAACCACAGTGTTGCTGAAATGTAAAGAAACATTAAGTTTAAACGTACCTGTAACAACGTTCAAATGTGATGTATCCCTGGTTCACAGAAATGTACAAAGTGATTGGGTCAAACTAGGTCATACAGGCATGTTTTAGGTAGTAACCACATACTTTTAAGGTGTTTGGTCAGTTTGATAAAATAATTTTTTTGTCTTTTTTTTTTTTTATCATAAAAGCATGACCTAATGTGGATTCTCTGAGGCTAGTTTAGTTTACACCCCTGTCAGTATGAAAGTGTAGAGTTTTCATTGATTCATTTTGTTTCTTTTCATCAAACAAGTTACTTGAGGTCAGAGGGCATGGAGCCTGTCTCAGGTGATCGTGGAGCTTTCCTGCCCTCAGTCCAGCCTACAAGGCCGACCAGGCTGTGCACTTATCAAGCCATGGGTAAAACTTTTTCTGTCACTACACATAAGTGCATTTGCTAAAGCATCTGAATGCGTGTCTTTGCAGTGGGTTTTGTGGTACAAACCACAGTCCATGGTAAATCTGTATCCATACAAATCTGAAGGTATTTTCATCACAGGGCAAAAACAAATGAAGATAACTGTAATGTGCCAACTCACAGGACAGAGCTCCAGATAAGATTATTTCGTCAACTTGGCACTTCTGTGGGCTAAATATTAGAATTTTAACTAGGCAAGGCAAGGAAAGTTTATTTATATGGCACATTTTATCCACAGAGGCAATTCAAAGTGCTTTACAGAAAAATAGATCCAAGAACAAAGAACAGAAAAAAAATTCATCAAGAACATGAACTTCATGAAGAACATATGCAGTTCTAACTGGGAAATACAGTAGTAACCTAAACAGAAAATTGTTTCACACGGGTGGGGAGTCAAAGATGGGAGAGAGGGTTGAATAAAGGCTACAAAATGAAAAGACACAGATACAATAGCAGTTAATATATTTTAAATAATAGTAACTGAGATATGAGGCAATGTGGTTTCTTGGCATTTTTTGTTTAATTAATACACTTTGAAAGGACTTTAATATAATTTGAAGTGTGTAAAGTTTGTCTATTGCTATTTGATAAATGGTTATGATATTTCTCAACATAGAATTTGCTGAACACAGTGATACAGATGTCAAATGATACTAGGAACAATAGAAAATAAGATATTGAAAACTATTTTTATTCTATTTTTTATTTCAATTTTAGACTAGTGTGAAGTAGAGCCTGTTGTACACACTCCGCTCCGGCAGGTGGCGACATGCACCTGAAAGTTAATATTGCAACCTCTCTAGGAAGAGGAAGAAGAGGAGGGACAGGAAGAAGAAGAAGTGAACGTTGTAGTGACTGATGCGAATTACAATTTACTGAAGTGTAACTCAAGCTTTAACGTATTTCTGCATGCAGAGTGTGAAGAGTAACGCAGACTAGGATATGTAGAGTAACTTTGTTTTGTTTCTGGTTTTGTCTTATGTTTAATTGGCGCGATGCAGCGTTTTCTAATCACAGGACCCTCTCATGTGCAGGTGGCTGTGTAAAAGTTTGTTCATGGTGTCATCCTCACCTGTGAGTGCCCTGCTAATCCTTCCACAAGAGGACTCAAGTCACTAATTAAAACAAAATGGCTTTCGCGAACTTGTTCACGAGACTTTCTGCTGTCGAAGAAGGTGTCACGAGCTCTGGTCCACCAGCTTTCACACACAGGTATGTAACGGTTGTTAGCCGTTAGCTTTGAGCTAGCTTAAATGTGTTTGACGGAGCAGCTGGTTTTAATGGCCTTAATGTACGTAAACGTTTAAAACTCATTTTGTTTTTACAGGAACGAGACTGGGAGTGGTAAAAGAGGTAATACCAGGAAGAGGAGAAACCAGACTGAACCGATTGGCCCTCATAACAAGGTCAGGTGAACTTGAACTTAAACTTATGTTAGCACCACATCTGTGTCCTTGTTCCAACACAGTGCATTTTGTGTTTTGTCATTGATATTGTGGACTAAGTATTCGTAAACCCCCCTTAGTATAACACAATGCAGGTCAATGTTGCATTAGACAGCATTCATTGTATCTTAGTCTACCTGCAACTGAGTTTAATTCAGAATTAAATTATTTGTGCTGTGTCTTGCCAACCTTGAAAGGATAATGATGAATCTAACAATTCTTACAGACATGGCTTTGACATTTTGTTTCTGTGCGTTTTCTGTTAACAGAAGCAACATTTCCAAGCCCAGACAACCCGGAGTTTTAACACTGCACCCTTCAAAGACGACGACGACTCCAGGACCAGACATCACCACATGCGTAACACTGATAGCGAACATGCAAGTGATGGCATCACCAAAGAAGTGATACATAACCACGGTGGTAAAGCTGGCCACAAAGGTCAGCATTACAGAAATAAGTCTAATGTGAACAAGCAACAGCAGAAAAAGAAGCCGGAGGGGCAGAAGAATCCGCATCAACATGCGGATAGAAGGAGAAATGCCAATAGAGGTGGAGGCCAACAGACTAGACCTGCTTGGAGAAAAGGTGGAGGAGATGGCAGAAATAGAAATGACAAGCAGGTAAGTGAGACACCTCTCCGGGCCCGCCAGAATAGATATTGTCTATCATTAAGTTATCTGTTGCAGTTTGGATGAAAGGACACCTGCATTATGGCCTCCTGCTGTTGTGGCAGAAGAGGCATTCACATCAGTCATTTTGCATTATCTAATGATAACAGGGCCAGAAATGGGAGTAACAGTCTCCAGTTCAAATCTGGCCCGTGACTATTGTTGGATGACTTTCCCCGAGTGTGGGACAGCAGACAGGCGTGGTGCCACAGAGGCTGCTTCGGAGGGGTCAGCAGCAAAATGTTAGGCCTTATAAAAAGATCTATATCAGTTTAAGTGTACGCTGTATTTGTAATAGGTGGCACAGTGGTGCAGCGTTTAGCATTGTCACCTCACAGCAAGAGGGTTCCTGGTTCATGTTACTTTGGTGTTTAAAAGGGTTAGTTCAGATTCACCAAAGTCACATGATAATACCAACTAACTAATTGAGGCAGCAGGAGACCAGCAGCTAACAGCCTACTTGGGGAACTGAAGCCATTACCGGTTTCCTTATTGCAACAGGCTGTCTGACTTAAAGGTAAAGCAGTGAAAATACTCTGAATACAGCATACACTTAAACTGTTATGCATTTTTTTAGGTTGGACTTCTTTAGGTGGCAAATATACACCTTGCTGCTGCTCTTGTTCAAAGCAGTACATTGTTTAGCTTCCGTGTCAGCAATCCTGGTGCTTGTCCAAACTGCGAGCACACTGACAGACAGCCACTGTATGTGATACATTGACTATGGATAAGTACCTCATATGACCCTATCTCATTATTATGAGTCCATGATGATGAAACACAAAACACAACAGCATAAGAGGCCAAATATTATCTTGAAAATACCCCCTTTACTATTTGAAATGAACAGATCCTTCCAAACTACTAGCATCAGCATTGTACAGCAACATCAAATATGAGAACCCCCCCCCAAAACACACACACACACACACACACACACACACACACACACACACACACACACACACACACACACATGTTTATGTATTAATTAAAATGTCTGCAGATCTTATTGTTATGCTCTTCTTTCCTCTCAGGATGTCCAAGAGAAACGTACACGGCCAATGACGCAGGAGTTCAAGGACCAGAACGCTGTGTTGGTGAATGGGCGGCTGGTTTGTCGACATTTCCTTTATGGAAGGTGCATCAAGGCAGGTTATGTTTATTATGTATATTTGTATATCCAAGAATTGACTTGTAGAATACAAAAACCTCATTATTCTGTCCCTTATAGATTGTCGTTATAACTCACACTGTAATGCCCTGGCATTGCTGTCTTCCCTTTACTGCACACAGGATGCTGAGTGCCAACTGGAACACGTTCAGCGTCACAATGACCTCATCAAAGAAGCTTGCAAATTCTACATCCAAGGATTGTGCACAAACGGGGAGAGCTGCCCGTACATGCATAATATCCTTTGGTTGAACAGTAAATAAATTGTGCATCTTTATGTCATAAACTCAATGCAGTGATTAGTAAATTGCTATTGTCATGAGGCTGTTGAACAAACTTCCTTCACTCGGCTGCACAGTCCTTTCCTTGCAAGTTCTTCCACAGAAAAGGAAATTGTTTTCAAGGAGCAGATTGCAAGTTTTCCCATGATCCACTGAATGACGTCACCACCCAACTGTTGACTGAGGTGCGTATGTGAAAGTCCACTCAAAAATTCTTGAAAGGTTTTATGCGCATTTCTGTGTGCTAGAGATGACTGCATGTCTTTGCTTTTTCTCATGACAGACATTAAAACGTGACAATGAGCTCTATGAACTTGCAAAGAAAGCTGAGCAGGAGTCGTCAGGAACTCCACAGGCCACAGATCCAGAAACTATAGAAACAAGTAACACCGCTGATACCCTCCTGCAACCACTCAGGTATGCACATACAAACTTAATAGGGATGCATTGGTTGTGAAGGTCTGGGCTCATACTGATCTGTTTTTTTTTTTTTTTTTAAATTTTGTTGTTGCTGTTTTTGTTTATTTTGGTTTTATTGTCATTTATTCCCCCCTTTGTGCCAGGGGAATAAAGAAATCTTTCACATGACAAACATCTTTAAAAAACTGTTTCAAAAGTCTGTTTACTATATTTAATATATCCTAATTCCCTTTCTAATATATATTTTATGTTACTATGATAACATACAACGTATTTATTCAAGTTTTTTACCAGAAACTGAACTTTACAAGATTAATTTTGAACAAATTGTGATAGTGTTATAATTTCTTCGCCCAAGACTAATTTTTACTAACTAGAGCTTGAACACATCACAATGTAACTCAATGCAGCCTCGTTAGCTGCTAGTTCTGGCCACCAGCTGCTGACAGCTAATGTTAACTAGCTCTCCTCCTGTTGACTTCAACGCAGGTTTGTCGTTCACAGTGTAACATTATCTGGGAAAAAATGCACCCCGAGATGTCGATAGTGAGTTCACTGTGTCTTCTTGTCCTGAAGGCGTCCAGGGGAAGATCTCTGTTCGTCCCAAACGTTTCTGTTGTCACCAAGACGCAAGTTTTCGAATCCTAGGATGGTGATGGTATGACTTGCCCTACTCTCCCTATGATTAGCTACTAATCATTGCCTTTGTTGGTAGGAATGGTTAGGTTTAGGCAAGAGGAGTGGGATTGGTTATGGTAAGGATGTGAGGGTGAGCCAGTCAAAGGCAGAGTAAGATGGGCCATTCCCTCACCAGCCTAGGATTCACAGATTCGCCCCTGTGATGCCATTTTTCATCAAGCCCTGCTTTTAAGCCTGCGCAAAATTGATTTGACACAACAGAAAAACGTCGGCCACATCCATCAGTCTTATTTGTCAATAGGCTGATGGCAGTCAACAAGGTGAATATTGGCCAATGCAGATGCTCAGCTGATGAATTGGTGCATCCCTAAAACTTAAACTTGCATTTTATGGTTCTGTAAATATATCAGTGTAATTCATTAATGCCAGTTATGATATTAATATTCAGCCACTATTTTTCAGGCCCAACTTTTACAACAGTGCAGAGACAAAAGCTGAGAAGCAAACCTTGTTGGGTGAGACTGAAGAACTGGCTGATGTCCTGGAGGAAGCTGTCCCACCACATGCATCAGATGCAGCAGAACCCAACATCCCCCTGTCCAGTAAACATGATGATGAGGTGCCAGTTTGTTATTCAGTTGCAGCAGTGCTTGGACCTCAACTATCCAAACCTTTCCCTAGTTTCTTTGGTACTCGAGAAGCTCAAGAACCTGATCCTCTGTCTTCTTCTGAAGTCACGTCAGGCTCTGCAGCCCAAAGCGAAGTTCCCTACTCTGTGGATGCTGTTCTCAGGTCTTATAAATCAGTGGAAAATTCTACATTTGACCACAGACTTACCCCTCCTACTCCACTAACTGTTTCCTATACCCCAAAAACTGACTTTAAAGACATCACTGACTTGCATTCTGTAAATACAAGAAATGAAGTGAACAAATCCCAGGAAAAAACATTCAAGAGCCTGCCATCCCTCCAAGTGCACACGGGCCCAAGACCTACTCAGGTCTTTAAGAATTACAAGAAACCTGGTGGCAATATGGCCGAATTCCTGAAGCCTGCTCAAAGAAGTGCTGCTGAAGTCAAGTCGGAGTCTACATCCTCCGAAAGTAAAGGAGATATGACAGGAAGCATGAACCTGCCTGTGGATATTACTGTAAACTGTAAAGGTGAAGGTGTTCCTCCTTTGGGACGCACTAGTCAGACATCTTCTCCCAAACATCCTCCACAGTTGAGGCCACATCTCTCTGTTCTGACACTGGGCCCACAAGCCTCAATAAAGCCTCTCAGTCCATTTTCAAGTTTGCCAGAGTTCAAAGGTGGAGCTGCTGTTCCTGTTGAAACCGTCACCAGCTCCATTGAGACATGTGATTCTGCAAACTCTGCCAGTCACCATTTTGCAGCTAAAAATCCCACCAAGGTCCATCTGGACTCCAAAAAGACACAATCTGGCCTCGAACATGGTGCACAACATTATTCAACTGAAATCGCAGCACAATGCAGCAGCAAAGTGACACATTGTGGTGATTTTGCAGTCCCACGTAAAACTCCCCTGAAAACACCCTTTCGTAGCCTTTTTGCAAGCCCCATTACTGACACTCTGCAGCCTAAACACGATGCTATATCAAGTCCCTCTTGTCTTAAATCCTCCTGTCCTGCTCCACAGTCTGCAGATGTCAGAAGTAATCCTGTCAAAAATGCGGTTGAACCTGACAAAGCCTCCACCAGCTCCTTCCTCAGCCTTTTTGCTGCCCCTCTCAGTGCTCCTCCGCTCTCAAGCAAGCAGACGCAACCAGATGATTCCAGGACTTCCTCCTGTTCTCAGAAGTCAAACCAGTCAGTTGATAACACGTCTCATTTATCAAACTCCAAACGAAGGGCTTCTAATTTAAAGACACCTCGCCCACGTCAGGGTAGAACTGATGTCAAAGGTATCTTTCACTCCCCAAGATCCCACGATGTCTACTCCAATTCTAAAGTAGAGAATGAAGACAGTTCAGCTGAGCATATGAATAAACCTACGAAGCAGCTGGTGAATCCCGTCTCCAGCTGTGTGTCTGATTCTCTCAGTGAGACATCAACATCAGTTGTAGTGTGTTTTTGTAATCTGGATAAACCAACCCTGCCACATCCATTCTTGATACGGCCACCAGATGGAGCCAAAGACATTTTCCAATAACACATAGAGGCTTTAATTTGTTGTATGTATTTTTCATTCTTTGGTACGTTATACAATTTTTGATACAGGAGACCAAAATAATTGAGAATTAAATGATATATACTACAACCCTGATTCAAAAAAAGTTACGCTGTGGAAAACATAAGTAAAAACAGAATGCAGTGTTTTGCAAATCCTTTGTAACTTAAATTCTATTAAATACAGTGCTATGACAAGATATTTAATGTTCAAACTCATCAACTTTATTGTTTTTTGCCTGAGCAATGCCGCCATCCAGACGACGTCTTTTTTATGGACGTCCCTGCTTATTCCAGCAACACAATGAACCATAGTCTGCATGTGTTATAGTGTGTTATAGTCCAGACCTGTCTCTTATTGAGCGACTGAAATCATATATCAAGTAAGAATGGGAAAGAATTTTACATTAAAACTTAAATAATTAGTGTCCTTTAGTTCCCAAACCCTTACTGAGTGTTGTTAAAAGGTAGTGTAATAAAATGGTTCAACAATCTTTGAACATATTAAAGGAATCAAACTCAGAATTTACAGAAAATAAAGTTTAGCGATTTTAAATTAAATATCTTGTCTCTGTAGGGTAGTCAGTTGAATATATGTCAAAGCATTTGCAAGTAATTTCTTTGTCTTTAGTTTGCACAGCACTTTTTGAATCAGGGTTGTAAAACTACTTCAGAAATTTCTATTACTGCAACTTGATTAACATGTTTCCAACATATTCTTTGTGTTTATATCCAATATATACTTTGAATTAACACAAAGGAAAAGTCATATTCCTCCAGATTGAATCTTGTCACAGTGGACAGGTGATGCTCAGAGAAATGCTTGAATGAGTCTGTAAGATCATGATGGTTTGTGTTCTACAGTGATGGACACAAGTTGGGATTTGTTGAAATATAAAAAAATTACAGCCTTAAAAGGGGACACTGGGACTCAGTCCTGGACCAAGGCCTGGTGCTCACAGAAAAGTCAGATTTATGAATATCAGGTACAATCTATGAGCTGAGCCCCAGATCCCCACGTTTTAAAATACTGGCCTAAATGGTGTCACAAATATTACTGTCAAATTTTGCCAGCAAATGTGAACATGAGCTGTGTGGTTGACATTAGCAAGCTAGCTGGCTGGCAAACTTTAGTGTAGTTGATGGTGAAAAACCAGCTTATCATAAAATGAATGAACTCACTTTGTAAAAGTGTCATTTACCATGTCTTTGATTATTTTATTCTATTTTTGCCTACACTTTGTTTCATGTCATTATTTTTTCAGCTCCTTTAACTTCAGAGTAAAAGATGGAAATCAAATGTGATGAATTACTTTTTTAAATTGAATTTACAGAACAGTTACTGTAGTGTGATATATACCGTTACTAAGATATAAAATTACATATACCGAGATAGATTTCGGACATTTTCGCCACTCCTACACACTATAGATTATTTTGTTTGTTGTCGTCTGTTGGTGAGCAGCTCAGTTCTGGTTCGTCTTTACACACAGTCAAACCGTCCTCATCTACTGCGACACAGCGGTGTTTCTTCAAGGACTGTGATCGAGTAAACAGCCTCTTACAATGTGAACACCAGTATGGTTTCTCTCCAGTGTGGACGCGCAGGTGTCGGGTGTAACTGTATGAACTATTGAAACACTTCCCGCACTGATCACAGCTGTACGGTTGCTCTCCAGTGTGGATGCGAACGTGACGCATGTAGTTGCTCAGTCGACCGAAACCTTTCCCACATTCTTTACACTGGTACGGTTTCTCTCCAGTGTGCGTACGCACATGTTGTTTGTATGTTTTTGAGATAGAGAAGCTTTTCTCACACAGTTCACAGTGGAATGGTTTTTCTCCAGTGTGGATACGCAAATGTGATTTGTAATTACCCAACTGAGAGAAGCTCCTCCCACACTGGCTGCAGCAATATGGTTTCTCTCCTGAGTGGACACGCAGGTGTATCTTGTAACTACTTAAGTCACTGAAACTTTTGTCACACTGGTCACACTCATAGGGTTTCTCTCCAGTATGGTTACGCAGATGCAGACTGAAATGCCCCGACTGGGTGAAGCTCTTTCCACAGAAGTCACACTGGTACGGCTTCTCTCCGCTGTGGCTGAGCTGGTGTCGCTTGTATGAACTTAAAAAACTAAAACTCTTCGGGCACTGGTCACAGCAGTATGGCTTTTCTTTAGTGTGGACACGCATATGTATCTTGTAAATACTGAAGTAACTGAAAGTCTTTTCACATTGGTCACACTGGTATGGTCCGGTGTGATCACGCAGGTGTTTTTTGTATGAACTCTGGTCGCCGAAATTCCTCCCACACTGTTCGCAGCAGTATGGTGTTTCCTCAGTGTGGGTCTGCAGGTGTGTCTTGTATGTCTTTAGCTCACTGAAGCTGCTGTCACATTGTTCACAGTGGTACAGTTTCTCTGCAGTGTGACTGAGTTCATGTCTTTTGAGACTACAAATCCGACTGAAAGATTTCCCACATGTCTGACACTGATGAGGTCTGCTCCCGTCTTTGTTCGCCTCTTTCAACTGTGAAGAACAGAGAAATAAAGGTCAGAGTGAAGCACTTGAAGTACTGGTAGCCATTAGCTAGCCTTATTGTGTGGCACTTCCAGTCCAGATGCCAAAATAAAATATTGGCATTTTACTTTTCTGTAAACTAAGAATGTTATATTTACGCATTTCATGCTTATCATATCAACATTTCTTAAGTGATGTAGTTCAGATTACACATATGAGCTGAGTTTCTCATCAGTGAGAAGAGGGCCAAAAGTGGAGACCAGACTTTCAACTGTGGTGTCTGTGGTCATGACAAAATACTGGATATTAAATTCCATTTTAACTCACCTCTTCGGAAGAACTCATCTCACCGGCTTATTGGTGAAAGTTAGTGTTGTCAAATTTTCTTCTGAAATAGTAAAATAAAGAGACTGGTCAGAGCAGGAACACACACTGAAACAGAAATAATAATTAAGCTAGAGGTGACTATAGGTACTTAGGCAGAGTTCAGTAAAGAGTCATTACTGCTGACCCCCATGTTTGTATACACTTGGTTTCCAGTTCATTAGGTACACCTGGGTAAAACTAAGTCTGATAAAACTGTAAAAAATAGAAGTAGGATTTAAAATGTTCACTTTTAGTTATAACTGTCAGAGAGGTTTTTATTCAACTTAATAGTAATTTTGGAGGCAGCAGTTTGGCGCTATTGGAAATACATTGTGAGGTTCTGTTCTTCAGACAGTCTCTGTGTGAAAACATTTTATAGTTCAAATTTGTTTACACAAGTCCAAAGAATGCTATTTAAACCTGAATAAAGTAGGCATATTACACATCTTAATCATTCATTCATGAAATTCATAAAAAGGTCTAATTTCGAATATCCAAGTGCAACATACTCTTAACATTCCCCGCGTCAAATTTAGAATATGGTCATATTTGGGGTAATAGTGAAATATTGGTAGGCATGTAAACGCAGACACTGTTGAGGCTTCCTTCAAGGCTTGAAAAATATACTGGGAAGGATTCTTTAAACAAAATTAAAAACCTATTCAATAAGATTTAGGAGATTTGCTGAGGACATACCAGTAACTGAAGTGAACTTGTGCTCTATAGCCTGATGCATACTGGATATTTTTGAGGCCTATACTAATGTTGGTATTTAATAGTTTCATAATTCCTACATGGACAGATAAGCAGAATATTTTATGAAACAAGTACATTTTTTTATTGTGACCAAGTTACACACTGAGCAGGACATTTTATAGTTGAAAAATCAACATGACTGTGATCTCTGCTGGAGAAACTATGTAATGGTGACACTGTTTATAAATTACCCCAAATAACGACACTGATGTATTTGCAAGAAGCTAATAAGGCCAATATATCCAATTTATCAGTAGCCAATAAATATTATAATACTGGATCATTCAAACGTGTGACTGAGTCCAGAAATGATGAACGACTGCTGCGTTGAATGTCTCTGGACTGAGCAGAAAAAGACCCCCTGTGTTTCTGAGCAGATGTATCCATGTTTACAGACGACAGATAAAAACTAAGGTGAATCCATCACATAACCGCTGCTGCTTTGATTCAATCCCAACTCACACAGTGGGTGAACATTGTGTGAGGCTCTTCACTGCATTAAAATAACGGTACATCCATTACAGGATGTGACACAACGTTCAGCTAAGGTCATGTAATTCACGCCAACAAGAGTTTAAGCATCGTGGAAGATAACACAAAGCTAAAACCTTAGTTTATCCACGTATTTCGCTACAACAAACAACAACCAGGCTCCACACAGAGCTAACTTAGCACATTAGCGGCCTAGCATAACAGATCCAAGCTAACACAAGTTAGCATCGAGAAGCCGGGAGACAGCTGCGTCATGTACACGGTTAGACTGTTTCATTACACCAGGAGTGATATTAAAGCAGCCACAGCAGATACCTTTTATTCTCCCACAATCTTCTTTCCTGCAAATTTTTCCTCCTCTTCTTCTTCTTCTTCTTCTTCTTCTTCTTCTTCTGATGCTTTATGGCGGTTGGCACTCATCTCTTTGGCGCATTACCGCCCCCTTCTGCGTTGGAGTAAAATAGCACCAAATTCTCAAAACCTCTCCTAATTCTTATTTATAAGAAAATTAATCTTCCCCAACCCAACCTCCCATTCTTAACTAAAACTAGCGTTATAAAGTGTGGACCTGAAAATCCCTCTCAACAGCCCCTGCCGATTTCCTTTCCCCCTCAGCAGCGGGTGATCACCATGGCCAGAGATGCCAAGAACTCATCTACATACAGATTGTGTCCTCTTCCATGGAGTCCACCATGTTGTTTCTACAGTAGCCCAGACAAGCCAAACACGGACTCTCGATAGGGCCAACTGCGTTTTTGCATCAGCCACCGAGGTTCATTCCAGAGAGACAGAAGAATTGAGTAAAGATCTGAGCGGCAGCAGGATAAAGTCGGAAGTGGGAATGACGTCACCTCCGAGTTGACAACAGTTTTTGCATTCTAGATGGCAATGGTGGACAACAAACATGGACGCCCGCAAGAAAGCCTTTGTTGCCCTTGCACTTCCGGAGTATAGACAGCTTCAAAACCATCATGCACTCCAACTGATGAACGCCGCAGATGAGACTGACCTAATGAATGCATAAGTCGGGAGTGATGCGGTTGCTCCGAGTTTCCGAGTTGGAAATCTGATCTTAGGGTGAGTTCGAGTTTAAACTTCCGACGGGGAACTGGGAATTTCTGACCTCCGAGTACAAAACAAACGCACCCTAAATCCCCCCATGAAGTCAAGACACTGGTGGTGGTGGCTGATGACTCTGAGGCTGCTGACTGCTGAGGCAAATGTGGCTGATGAATCCGTAAAGACTGAGTGGTGATGGGGAGGTGGAGGGCACACACAACTGCAGCAAGAAAGAACTACGGCAGAGAAAGAACCATATTTAAAATGAGGAGCAGTCTCCACACCGAATTTGCTGCCATTTGAAAGTTTATTGTTCTGACAAGATGTTTTCCATGTTATGACAAGATATACTTTTTATCTTGTTATATCATGAAACACATTAAAACATGACTTATATTGCTCACATGAAATGTTATAAAATGAAACTTAACACTGTTTTAATGTGAAATGTATGTTTGAATGTGTGGAGTACAGATAAATTGAGGAGTATGGCTCATTTACATGGTCTGATTTATGCTTGGGTTGAGATCCTGCTGTTGATAATGACAAATGACACTACCTCCAGAGGGAGAAAGTTTCTGTGGTTAGGTTTGGGAAAAGAAACAAGGTGTCGATGTACTTTGAACGGACTCAAAGTTCACACAGTTCTGAACATCGGTGTCCTGGGGAAAGCCCCGGGGTAAAGTCTTGTATTTTATGACCCATCCACCAGCCCAATCCTCCTCATGACAAGCCTGCTGTCTTCTGTATTCATTACTTCCGTCGGCTCATTTATCATGTGACTGCAGCCTTCCCAAATACGTGGTACATACATGCATTACTGGATCATTATATTGTAGGATAAATACAAATTTTGGGGCATTTATTTTTTAAGGAAAATGTACAAACAGTGCATGAGAACAGCCTGAGTAATTGATATACAAACGGTGGAGTATTCCTTTCAGATGTTTGGTGAACTTAGCCCCTGATCTGTGCAACAAGGACTTATAAAGGTGTGTAAAATGTGCAGACTCAGGAAAATGAAAATAAAAGCTCTTATCATTGAGACAAACATCCCTCCTCCATGGCAGCTCCAGGAAACACAGTCACATGAACTAATGACAGAAAGGGATTTTGGTTCAAAACAGGACGCTAGTTTTGTTTCAGCTGAAACCCAGAATCCAGATCACACACATTATCTGCTGCTTCCTGAGCTTGGATCTGAAGATATGAAATGAAATGTGCAGATGAAAGTGCAACACATAGCAGCCACATCACATGGTGGTGCATCATTTGCAGAAATGCAACAACATTTCCCAACAGCCCGAATAAAGTCATGGCTCCACTGTGGGTAACATAAAGATTGAAGCAGAGTTCACACTGTAAACCGTCTATGAGAGTGATGCTGTTGTTCATCTGGTAGTGTTATATTGTGATAAACAAGGTGATGGCATGTTGTCACAATAATCCCTTCATGGTCCTTGTGAATTCAGCCTGCGAATGTATCAGCAAATGATCTCTACTTCTTTATTGTCCACCTCATTCTGCTGCTTTATATTGTCTTCAGCTTCTGCGTTCTTCCTCTGGTCTGCCTCCTTGTCCTCTATCTCTTTCTTCTTCTCCTCCCCCTCTTCTTCCTTTGCACCTTCTTCTAGTCCTCCTGTCTCCTCCTCCTCCATCTTTGTCCTCCTTCTGTCTCGCAGGGCGCAGGGCAGACAGTTCGCCAGGAAGAGGATAGCAGAGAGACAGAGCAGCGAGAGGATAGCACCCACACCCACCTCCAGCTCTCGAGCTCCCTGCCCTTCCACATCCTCCTCCATCCTCTCTCCTTCTATCTCCTGGCTCGGTGAGAAGTACACAGTGCCCTCCTCCTGGCTTGGCATCAGCACGGCTCTTTCCAGATTGTTCTGACTCACCATCCCTCCGTTGCCCACCTCGTTCCAGTTTCTCTTCCCATTTATTTTGTCATAGTAGTCACTGCTTACATTCTCACTTTCCTCCTCGTCGAAGTTCGATGCATAGACGTCACTATCTGACTCAACCAGTGTGTCTGAAAAGTCAAAATCAAACTTCCCGCCCTCCTCATCCTCGTCCCCTTCTGGCTGCAGGAAGCCCAGGTCGAGGTTAACTCTTATCCAACCGGATCCTTTCGCCAGCCTTCTGGTCCCGCCTGCTGCTCCTTCTCCTCCAGTGTCCGTCCAATCTCTGTCGCCTTCACTGATAGAGTTGGAGGTGACTGGCTGGTCAGCGCAGGTTGAAACCAAAAGTTCTGCACGGAGTAAAGGCCCGCCACCATCGCCCTGAGCAAAGATACGTTGGCTGGGGCCGGGCGCCACCACAACCACAGACTCAGCCAATGAGGAGAGACGCAGGAAAAAGGGAAGGTCGTTGAAGGAAGAGAGAAGGGAGGCAGTGTCATCACTGAACTGGAGCCAGATGCTGATGGAAGCCTCCTGGAGGAACACAACAGGGTTATTACTTTGTTACTTTACTTTAAATAAAGAAATAAACCAGTTATTTTCAACCATCAGTCGACGGTAAATTCTTAATTAATGGCCACAACACAATGCTTTTATTTGAATACCTGCTTTATTTAAGAACTTAAGGTGCCTTTACAATGTTGAATTTGTGTTCCCACATCATAAATTGCGTCTCTCTCACCTGGTGATGGTTGTACAGGATGTTGTACGCTGTGACTGTTGTCGTGACGATTGAAGGGTGGGTGGGGCTTGCTGTGAGTGACATGCCAAGGCCGCTGACCACCTGCACAGAAAGGTCCCCTGGGGTAACAGGTTCAGAGGTCACAGTGACGTCACATCTGCCCAGCACGCCATCCCACTGCTCAGAGACAACCTGAGAGCGAAAGACAGCAGGTGATGATGATGATGATGACGCTCAGTAAGTGAAGAACTAAACCAATGTTCAACCATCACCTACATGAAGTGATGTCTTTCCAGGACGTAAACCAATCAGGTCGTTGTGGTTGCCAAGGGAAGCCACTCGAGGGTCCTCTACTCTCAGCCAGTTACGGACCAGCTCTGTAACGTCCACAAACCAATCAGATGAGCCCAGGAGGTGTGTGGTTCTGCTCTGTGAGTCCTGAGCAGTGAACTGAGTCAGGACCTGGACTGATGAGCGCTGATACACTGGCACACACCTGCAGAGACAGGACACACATTAGAGACCGATGGCCTTAACATATTTCTGAGTGTCTGTAACGAATAATAACCTCACATCTCGGAGCTCATAGCTTCAACAGGACTGAAAGGTTTCCTGTGGAGTTTCTGACCTCTAGTGGCACAAAGGAGCAATTTTTCTATGAGTGGTTCCCCACTTTGTCTCTTGCGTTGACTGATTTAATTACATACTTAAAGGACACACTGGGACTAAAGAGAACTTCCTGGTAATGTTTGTGTCCAGTGAAGCATGTAGAAAAAAGCTTATAAAGAAGCTAAATAAATCACAGTGAAGACACCGTAGGGCTGTCTCCTACCCTTTCTTTGTGAAGTGGTTCCAGCCATCGATGACGTTGAGAATGGGGTCTGCCAAAGACACTCGCAGGGGCACTGAAGGAGCCCACACTTCCACACACACAGAGCCATAGAGCGCACCCAGCTGAAACTCCACCACTGCACAGGTGTCACCCAGCCCTGACTCACTGCCGTCCACAAAGAGGGTTGAGCAGTCGCTGGACACCTGTGGTCACGATGGAGACAGACAGAAGACACGTGGAGAAGATTCCAATCTGTGTTAAGCTGAGCTGACGTTGAACGCTAGTCCATTCTTGACCTTGTAAAAAGGCGTCTGAGAAAAACTTTCAGTCTTCAAGATCCACTTAGCAGCTTAGCAGAAAAGGGTTTTTTTTGTTGCTAAAACCGTGTGGACAAAAATGATGTTATCCTTCTGAAGCTGGGCAACATAATTAACAAGCATACATGTTTTTTTGTTTATTTTAGGCTGGTCTTTTGTCTCACCTTGACAGTGTTCTCGTTGGTTGAGTGACACGTGACTGCAGAGGTGACGTCTGACACCTTCCCATCATGGTTTATGGCCAGCACAATGACAGGAAGTGACACCGGCTGGTTGGTCAGTATGGCTGTGTTGATGATGGTGTTACTCTGAGGATAGAGGATCAGAAAAAAAAGTTTAAAACAGATTGATTGGATTGATCTTTAATGATCTCGAATGGATGAAGTACCTCTGTGATGGGAGCGATGCCAAAGATCTGTCGATCGGCAAATGAGAAGATGCTCGCTGCTGCCCCATGTGGTGATAGGTGGTTACTTCGCCCGGAGAACTCCACCCACCAGCTGGCAGAGACAGTCATGGCAACACCGAAGCTCTGCCTCAGGCCGTCGACTGACAGACACACCACCTGCTGGAGTGAAGTGGGACTACAGGGCGACAGATATCCGAGACTGAGCAGCAGCCAGTGTATTCAGGTATTAACTTTAACACATCAGTATATAAGTTCTATAAATCCAAGCCAGAACTGTTAAAGTCATGAGCCAAGAGGAGGTGCAGAAATCTAGTTTTCTCTCAGACCACTTGAATTACAATAAATGTTTATTAGGGGATTTTTGCCCATTGACGCCAAAATGAAACTGCCTATCCCACCTTTAAAGTAATTGGCTGCCCCCGACATCAAATATCAGAAGTGTTGGAAATGGTATCTGTTTAAACCTTTAGTTACCTGAGTGGTAAAATGTGCTAAAATAATTTTGCTTGCTATTGCCTTTTTCTATGTTTTAATGTGTAAGTGCTGTCACTATGGTTACAGGTGTTGTTTTCAGTTATCACAGGATTGGCTAAAGATACAACGCCCCTTTGCCTGTCTGCATTTTTTGAGTGTAATGGTTCGCCGACACACCGAACTGGGATGGAGTCAAACTCTTGACTTACTTGTATGCGTGCTTGGGTGTACTGTGCTTGTGGCAGACGATGGACACCACGTCATGTTTGGCGCCTTGGCTTTTCTCCAGGGTCACTGACCACAGGTCAGAAGTCAGAGTTCTTTGGGCCACCATTGACACCAAGCCCTTCTTCACCTTCAGCCTGAAGGAACAGACAGATTCTCAGTGTGAAACTAAAAGAGTGTGTTGGCATTTAGTGACACAGAATGAATCATTTTGTGTTTACCTTATAACGACAAACTCAGCACTGAAGTTGGCTCTCAGATTCACCGACACTTTGATTGGCTGTCCTATGAGGACCGGACCTCTGTAATAGCGAATCATGACATGGGGGTCCAGGCTAAGCTCCTCCTCCCCCTGCCCATTCAAACAGGTTTCTTCTTCTTTGGTCCTGCTGTGCTCTCTCTCATCCATCTTCTCCTTCAATGTCACTGCTTTGATATGGATGAGCTGCCTCTGGGACTGAGCCGCTCTGTCCTCCACACATCTTGGTGATGGTACGAGGAGATCGGCAGATGTTGGAGAATGACAGGCAGAAATTAACTGTTGGGCAGCAATGAAAGAACGGAAAACTAAAAAGAGTCTCTCTACATGTTCCCACATTCTCTGTGACATACCGTGGTGGTGTCAGCATTAGGTCGGCCACTGTGTCGGAGGAGGAGTAGTAAAGCTGTATTTGGTTTCTCATGGGAATCCGTCGGTATCTGAGGGCCCATGGGACGTACTCCTGGGTGTCGCCATCAACACCTGGGTGGTATCTGAATGAAGGCATAAATTAATCTTTCACATAGGCAACTGATTTAATGATCATGATCATCCACAACTCGTAGAGGAAAAAGGAATCCAAGAGAACTGCTTCAAACACACCTGTCCACGCTCAGTTTTCCTGTTATAATCAGACCTCTTCCTCCTGCCTAAACATCACAGGCTTCATGCAACATTTTCATGTCCTTATTTCAAACTCTAAAGATATCTGTTCTTACTTCCTCATTTCTGTTCGCCTGCCAGCACGGACACAAAGTGTATTGAGGAGGATCTCTCTCAAACTAATCAGTGCTGATCAACTAAAAACCAAGATTCTGGTGCTGTATTGCCTATTTTTCCAGCTAAAATGTTTTCAGAAACATATCGTAGCGCTCTGTTTAGCTGTAATGTGAGAGTTTGTGAACAAGAAATAAGCACTATACTGTTTCCTGTATTGTGGAAATGGAGGCTGAAAATACTCAGATCAAACACTTAAATATGAACCAAGATTCTATCACTGCATTGACTATTTCTCATTTTAAATATTTTTAGAAACATATTTTAATCTATGGCTACCATAAAAGCTCACATTACGTCACCAGCTGGAGTGTTTATTGGTTCGGAGCCGAACCAATATTCATACAGCATATGGAAAACCACTCCTTCACCAAGCGTCACTTCCTTGTAGGGAGTATCGAGATCAGAGCCAAAACACCAAATATTAATTCTGTACATTTTCTACTGTCATATAATAATCCATTGAGTTTACTGACTGAAATGAATGATTGGACTAATAAATGAATAAACATTAAATCTTTAGACTTTACCTTAATGACGGAGAAGTCATATGGTGGCGATTGACAAGGTTGCCATGGGGATATCCCCTCCGCTGTCGTTCCCGCTTCTGCACGCGACGACGAGGGTGGATGTTATTGTGCCAGTTGTCCAGATCTTGATGTGACTGGTTGGTGTGTTGATCCTCAAACCAGTCATTGGGCAGTGTCAGAGTTACCACACACAGCCCTAGAGGAGGCTGGGAAACAGGACAGACAGAAAGAAGGAAGAACAGATAAAAGTGCATTTAGGGAAATGGTGTAATGAATGAGTGAGAAAGACAGAGAAAAGACTGAGTTGAGATCAATGTGATTTTGTCCCTGTTCGGCATGTTTTGTCACTGGGCCTTGGCGTTATACTGATACCAGGGGCAGCCTTCTGTATCTTGACGCAGAGGGGGTCAGCAGTTAGGTTTATGCAAAAAAACTACTTAGAAAAAGATTGCGGATGTCGCCAAAAAAAACCCCAACAACCTAGCTTTCGTGGCATAAACACCACAACTGATGCTGTTTGTTGGTCTCTAACATCAGTGTCCTGGGTAAAAGTCCTGTGCTTGTTGGACCCATCCATCTCCTCTCCTGCCCACCCCAAGCAAACTTGTGTGCTCCTTATACTATGCTAGGCGCTCTGCGCATCAAATAATGATGCAAATGGGTTTATGTTGGAGTTTGTGAAAAGGCACAGAGGTTAAAGGGTGCGTCACTTAATGACACCAAGAACACTCCCTGAGTGGTGTATTTTGATGTGCTGGGAATGAGACCAGGCTTCAGAATCTGGTCCTCACCTGAGTGATACAGGACGCCTTGTGCTCCTCTGTCTCCTTGAAGGCATGCAGGGTGATGCAGGTCCCTCGATTGTTGGTGTTGCCTCGCTTGTGGAACAGTATCCTCACCCTGAACTTCTTTTGCCCGTCCTTATCCCTCTCTGTCTCCACATGCTCTGAGAGGAGGGAGGCGGACAGAAGGGGAGAGAAAGGGAGGACAGGCTCTGATATGAGCTGTGGAAAAACAAGGAGGTGTGTAGATAGTTAGCTTTAGCATTTCATGTAAAATTATCGTACATTGGCACCCACAGAGCTCTGTCCCTTCCTTTTTCTCTTACCTGTGTGACTGAGTAAGGGCCAAATGAAGCCTGGAGGCCTGGTCTCAGGGTGCGGCCAGGCTGGGGCACCATGAACAGGCTCTGGGAGAAGGAGAAGGGGCTGGAGTTGGAGAAAAGAGGCCCCAGCTCTGCCTGAGACAGTGGGAGGAACTGCCAGGATGGAGGGACAACCGACATGTGGACGGGCAGGGAGAGGGGGAGAGGGGGCTGCAGGAGGGATGGAGGGACTGAGGGAATAATAAATTAAGGATTGTGAAAATCAAAGTGTGAGAGATTAAAACATGTTAGAAAGTCAAGAAAAATTTTGGCCCAGTTGTCTTGAAACCAATACCAGTAACAGAAATGCCTTCAATACTGTCTGAAATGTTGGATCAGGTATCAGTGTGTATGGTAGTCTATGAACCGATCTGATACCATAATAGTTTTAGCTGCGGGAATGAGGAGACTGAGACAGGAGAATAAGTCCGGTACTGGTAGACAAGTGGAGAATGGAAGTGAACAGGTTTGGGCAAGTGAGAATGTAAAATCTGGAGGTGATCTTTTAAGAAAAATGGTGCAAATAGGACAATTGTGTGACAGAATGTAAGGCTGAAAAGAGCAGGATACAAACAACAACAATAAGTGAACAGCAGCAAAATTGGAATGAACAAGAAAGATTTCCCAGAGATTAATGAGAAGTTGACCTCTGACCTCCACCCTATGACTCTCTAAATTACCACAGACAAAAAACAACAACAACAAAACAAAACAAAAGACAATTAACATGGTAAAGACTCACCTACTGTGAAAATCCAAAAGAGCAGCAGAAGGCTAGCTCCTCTTCTGTCCCGGTACACACCGGCCCAGCTGACGTCTGCCATCACTACAGACCTGATGTAACACAGTGTCATGTGACTGCTGTGAATGAAGTTGATGGAAACTATTTTGTATTCAATATTTCTGTTCAGTAGCAAAAATTCAATTCAACCACTGATTAAGTTTTGACAGGCTCCTAATTAGCCATGCTAACTTGCTTAGGATGTTTTAGCATGTTAACAATACAATGATGGATGATGCCCACATACTACAGTAAGGGTAACTAGCTCAGTCATGGTTGGATCCACAGTCACAGTGTCATGGATGCAGAGGCCTGAGATAAGGGCCAAACAAATAAAAACTAACTAGGACAGATTTTCAACATGTGGGTGCAAACAACATTTCAATCAGAGGCCTTGTCCCCCAGTTCTACAGTTCTACTTGCCTTACTGATTGGTAGGCCCTACAAAGAGCAGATCCAAGGTGCATGTTTTGCTCTCTATGTTAGTGCTAAAAACAAAGAGGCTCAGAATATAGTGAAAATTTTCTTTGGGCCCCAGAAAGGTTCATATTACCTCTGCTTATTACCCCACACCCACAGTGAAAGACAATCCAGCGAATTCACACTACGTCATCAACCCGGAAGTCAGGCATTTTGAAGATGCTGAACATAAACAAATCAACTGAACCAAACTCGCAATTGTTTTTGACTATTGTTGCTAATTTATTGCCATGTTCTTGGCTGTGCTAATCTTCCAGATGAGGAAATGCACTTGGAGTACTACAGATTGCCAAAAGCTATGGCAAATCAACGAGAAGAGTGTCTGAGGAAAAGAGGCGGTTGGAGCTGGCCAAACTCACCCGGATTTCTGACTCTCCATGAATCTTGGCAACATTCAAGTTTGTTCTGTGTGTTTCTTATCAGGTAGATGAATTATTAATAACAACAACTCTTAACTAAATTAATGATGTAAGGCAAGCATATTGATATTAAGCTGTTGTTTCTTGCATTCTCTCTTTCCTTCTCTGTAAGTTTTAGCAGCTTCTGCAGGTTTTTCTGACCTTCTTTGTGGTTTAGACATCCTAAAATTGGCTTACGTTGACCACTCAGCGTGCACCTATTCTTTTGTTTACATCCCTGTACCTCAATATTGGTCGTGCATCTGGGTTATACTGACCAAAAAAACTGTGACATGGGTGCAAACACTTCACAGCCTCCACAAGTAACATCTTAGACAGGGACGCTAAACTGGCAGACAATATTCACAAGTCAGTGTAACCTGTGAACATACACACACAGTCACACACTCATACACCTCAGCTGGGTGGAACTAGGTTAAATCCAGACACTGTATGTTCTGCACAAGATCAAAGATCAGACAGTAGAACATACAGCTAAATATATAAAATGTGCGCGTTATGTACATGTTCCCAGGAGACAACAATCACCGTGAACAGGTCAGATGATACAATACAGTTAAAATACACACACACACACACATACACACACACACACACACACACACACACACACACACACACACACACACACACACACACACACACACACACAGTATTGTATCTTGTACTTCTATATTTGTGAGAACTCTCATTGACATCATGCATTCCCTAGCCCCTTGCCCTAACCTTAACCATCACAACTAAATGCCTCCAACTCCCAGCCAAAGTGTCATCAAAAATGTCCTCACTCTGTGGGTTAAAATGCATGGTCCTATGTATTAAGTACAAGAACACACGCACACACACATACACACACACACACACACACACACACACACACACACACACACACACACACACACACACACACACACACACACACACACACACACGCCTGTCCTTTCACCCACCTGTATCTGTCTATTTCAGCTCCAGATTACATCTTGTCCTCGAGGCATTTCCTAAACAGGCAGCTCCCTCTGTCCTCACTCAGAGCCGCATCTCTGCTTCCAACAGGAATTTAAAAAATACTTCACAACAAAAACAAACAATTCCAAAAAATAATTTTCTCTCTCGCTCTTCTTTGCTGGTCTGCTGCTGCTGCTGCTCCTGCATAAACCCTCACTCTCACTCTGTCTCTTTCTCTCCCCTCCCTCTCTGTGCCAGATTCATACAATACAGATTATTTATTCCTTTAAAACGGTAAATAATCCTCCCCTCTCTCACTGTTATATCCCCTCCCCTCCCCTTCTTTATGATCTCACGTTTTTGTTCTTATAGATTTTGATTCTTGCGTTCTCGCTTCCCATCCTTGCCCCTCCCCTCTTAGTTACTTTCTCTGTCCATCGTCTCTGTTGTCCCTCCTCCCTGTCCCTAGATATTCAAGAGCAAGGACTAGACCTTGAACCTCTGACCAATCCGAACCACTCCAACAGGACATCTGGCTTGATAACCGCCAACTGCCAATCATTTCATGGTCAGATGATGCTCCAGCTCAGCTTCTAACAGCAGATATACACTAGTCTTCTGTTGTACTTTATATCCACTGCCAAAAATAGAAAGGACAAATGGTCAGACATTAACATGCAGCTCTTCTCCTTCCTGTGCATACTGTTAATGACCTAAAAAGAGAACCATAGATCAGACCTCAACACCTTTACTCTTTATCTGTCCTCCATCAACCCAACCGTCTCTGTTCATATATATATGTTTATATATATATATATATATATATATGTGTGTGTGTGTGTGTGTGCATGTGACAGCTGTGTGTGTGTGTGTGTGGGTGTGTGTGTGTGTGTGCGCGGTGTATGTGTTGTGAGAGTGGTAATAGAGCAGCAGAAGGGGCTTAGTGGACAATGGATCTGATACAGAGAGGAGCTTAACAGAGGAGAGAGGAAAAATGAAAAACAGCATCAAAATTTCATTAAACAGACCTCCACCTACTTACACTGAACTCCATATTTTCAAACCAGTCCTTGTTCATCCAGCACTGGTTTTACATTACCTGAGATTGAATTAATAGTAATGTAAAAATGAAAGCATTGCAACAGCGCATAACCAACTCAACCACCAGGTTAGGTTAGGTTTAGGCACAAAACCATTAGGCTGCACGTTCACTCTGACACGTGCTACTGTACCTGACAAAGTTTGAGGCAGCAACATCCACCTATCAAGGTCCAGGGATATCTTATCTAGAATTTCTCATTTAATATAACTTATGAAAGTCATGTGGTATGATGGCGCCTAGGCCACCTAAAAGATAATGCCGCTCAAATCTGTATCATGTGAATTTAAAGCCAAAGCCTGACAACATTTACTTTACATCCTGAGAATTTACCATATGAGGCCAAGCAGTCCATCAGTCTTGGGATTCAGTTTCTAAGTTCTGACAGATATAGTAACACATCATCTGCATACAAGACAATAATCTTATTAAAGGCTGAGATGCAGAGGAGAACACATGCTGTCTCTGCAGAAACCCATGTCCTAACTAAGTTATACCTTATTGTAAAGGAAAATGTAGCTGTGATGATTCTGTCACAAACAGCAACTTAAACAGTCATGAATGTAACTTTGATGGCTCTTACATGCCTCACAAAGATCATGATGAGGGTCCTAAGTGAGAGTGGAATAAAACGTATTCTAACACAATCATGCCCCTCTAGCTGGATGACAAATGCATAATGAAGGATATGTCAACTCAGCGTGGTCTCACTCCCAACTCATCAAATACAGACGACTGGTCAGTGGCCCATCTGTGTTTGACACCAACGCACAGAGACACACTTTAGCGGCAGTATGAGACGAATGGACAATGGCATTTGTTGACAGTCTGGGCAACTATTGAGATATAAACAGCAAGAATGTTTGCATTGGGCAGGCGGGGGGCGAGAGGAAAGGGGAGGTAGATGGGTCAAACAAACACTGGACTTTCACCTGGGAGCCCACTGCTTGTCTCTTGTGTTAAACCAAAACTTAATCGAGTTGTTTTAATAACAATGAAGTGTGCTAGTATGTGTTGCATACTATGCTAATGACGTATGTCACATGACATGTGATGCAACATAACAATACAGTAGTAACAAGTGTGATTATTTTATGCCAAACCATAATGTTTTTTTCCAAACCTAATCCTGTACTTTTTTAAAAAACCTAAGAAGGAAGGTTTTTTTTCTACGTTGTCAGTTTATTTTGGAAAAGACTGTATGAATTTAATGAAGAGAAACTGTGTATTTGTTCTGAAAACAAAATTTTAAAAAAGAGTGCAGTGAGTGTAAACTGACATGTCTGCCCTGAAGATACAAAACAAACGCAGTAGGGGAACCTGTCGTGTCATTTGATGTAATTGGTCACTGGCCAAGTGTCCGTATTTGAGTTGGGATGAGAGTTTGTATCTCAATTTAATTACAACAGATAAAATTCAATATGGAGTCTAATTATATCTTTTATTTCAGATAATAGAGGGGCTATAATATTTGATATGTGTGAGTAGTTCTTCTCCTGCTGAAAGAGTGTGAAGCTTAATTGATAACTCAATAACTCTGAGGTAGGAGTGTCTTTAGTCCTAAATTAGCCTCATTAATCTGGTGCAAACTCCAGATGTGTTCTATAAATACAAATTATTTTGCATGTATTTCCAGATGTTTTTTTTTTTTCCTTTTTTTTTGTAGATCCAGATTTCATTGTTTAAGTGTTTACCAGAAATTGTCTCAATTTCCGAGATACCATTTCAGCTCCAGACCTAACATAAGACTACAGCATTATACTGCTCAGGGCCCTTTCACACCTACCTCATTTGGTCTGGACTTGTGGGCTTTTTAGTTTGCTCCGACCCCAAAAATTACAGGTGTAAAACCTCCCGCAGACCATGGTCAGGACCAAACAGCCAAATCATGTCCCGAAAAGAGGATGTTGTCTCAGTCTGGACCAAACTGAACCATGATCTGGTTGTTTCTGGTGTGAAAACCTTTTATTAATGGTTCAACTTTTGGTTTATTTACAGGTTTTTTGCCGGGCTATTGGCATGTGATAAGAGTAGTATAACACCTCAGTGCGTAGTGTGTGTGTGGTTTAGTGATAGAGAGAATAACCATTACTAGTAGATTTGTGGTATGGTGGTAAATGTACAGTGTAAGTTTGTCCATGAACAAAGCAACTAGCTAAAATGAGCGTAGCACTTGGGGAGAGAAGGAAACTTTATTAGGAGTCAGTTGGAAAGTGGAAGTGGAAGTTTTTCCTGGGAGGATGAGAGAGAAGATGCAAAGGAGGATTAGAGGACGAGATGAGGACGAGAGCCCATCTGCAAACTGATCTGTGTCAAGTTTAGTGACACCTAAGTCATGCAGGTGATGACGATAGGGCATAAACATGTCACAATTGCAGTGTGAAACCAAAACTAACGGCATCAAATTATACAGTGTAACAAAAATACAATCCTTGGCTCGGACATTCAGGTGTGAAAAAGACGCTGTGGGGCATCAGGCCATTTTGTAATATGAAACATGTACATCTCACATACTGTAGAAAGCATTATTTGCGTGAGACTGTATGCTGTGACATCTCCTGGCTTTTTGTGTTGTCATTTACTGTCACAAAGCTGCTTCATTATTTACAGGTTTCTCTAAAAGTGATGAAGCAGCTTCTTTATCTATTATGTAGTTGTTTCTTGACCTTTCCTCAGTTTAAACTGAGTTTATATTATACTTTCATGTTGGCCTGATTTAGGTTATCATTTAATTTGCTCAGTTGCCTGCTTAATAAAACATTGACTATTAAACTGGCAGTCAGTGTTTAATGCAATAATAACGTTCCTTATTATTTGTATGCACAACTAGCAGCTAAGAACAGGCTGCCGAGATACATTACAGGAGTGGTGATTTCTGTCCCTCACTGGACTGTCATTTAGGGATCCTGGTGTTGAATTATTTTTATGTTTATGTTTGGATTTACTAGGCCAGATGGCTCATAGCTTATCACGCATTTAATTTCGGATATTTTCGGCTTCTATCTTCTAAGTTGCTGTGGTGTATTTGTGCAGTGCAGCCTGGAGATGACCTGTCAATCAAACTTTGAAACACCATTTGATAATATGAGGACATGAAATGGATTATTGTATTCATCATTCATACATGCATGTTATCAGCATCATAGGGGTAGTGTTAAATCGCTTTTAGGTAGCAGGATACTGCAGAAATGAAACAAGATGTCCTCTTCAATCAGTCTCCTTCCTCTATTTTTTTCCTTCATCTTTCCTCAATAACTTGACATGTCTTCATCGGGCTGTATATGTCACATGCTCTTCCATTTCTCTCTTTCTGCCCCCCCCCCCTCTCCATTTCTGTCCCCCCGCATCAATCCCCTGCTGGATAATCTGCAGCTGTAATCTGCAGTCATCTGTCATTGTTTCTCTGGATGGGACATTTGCAATGAGGCCAGATTATCATCTCATACCGTGACCTGACCAGCGGAGGACAAGGCAAAATACACCCACTCATACACAGATGGATGGACACACACACACACACACACACACACACACACACACACACACACACACACACACACACACACACACACACACACACACACACACACACACAGAATTACAGTAGAAATAGACCTGTTTTGGGGTAGATTGATGAATCAGGCAGTGGTGAAATTAGGGGGAGGGGCTTAAACCAGGCAGGTGAAACATAGTTCAACATGACACACATAGATCAAAGATTTAATATCTGTACATGATGCACAGCTGTCTCCTAAGTTAAAAAACATTGTAACACGTGGTTAAAGTTTTCATACAGTCATGGATCGGTTTGGGCAGCAAAACTACTTACTTAGATTTAGGAAAAAACATAATTTTGGATTAAAATAACTACGCAATGTGAGCTACGTAAGTTACATAATGTTATGTTTAAACAACCCTGACTTTTGTTTTCCCGTGGGACACAAACGGCGGTCTCCACTCCTGCCTTTATTGCTCTTGATATTTAATCGAGTGCTGGAACTAGCACATATAGTGCCCTAGGGAAGCTTCCCAAGTACCCAAAAATATGATTTAATTGAATTGAATTCATTTTATTTTTATTCAATTAATTTTAATTTTATTCAATTTAATTTAATTTAATGCAATTTAATTTGATTTAATTTAAATGTATTTAATTTATTTAATTTAATTTAATTTAATTTAATTTGTTTAATTTAATAAAATCTAATTGAATCTAATTTAATGCAATTTATTTATTTATTAATTTAAACTTATTTAATTTGATTGAATTAATTTAATTTAATTTAGGGTGAGGAATCAACACTGACTGTGTTGGTCCTGTGTCACTCACACTCTGACATTTAGGTGAACTGCATTGCCAGGACTAGAGGTGGTACATAAGAACTTTCTATTTTCCATCTCCAAGTTTGGTAAAAATCCAATCAGTGATAGCTGACACGTGTGATGACGAGCAGATGAATAAACAACCTCAACCCAGACTTCACCACGCATGAGACAGAAAGAGAAAGTGGGAGGAAGAAAAGAACAGAGGCAGACAAAAGAGAGAAGACAAGAGACGATTGAAAAGAATAATGAGGGATTGAAAGAAACATGATAAGACAACAAGGAGGAGAAAGAAAGAAGGAGAATGGAGGAGAAGGGGGAAAGATATACAGGTTACGACAGAAATAACACAAACAGGAAGTTGGTGTCAACGGCAGAGGAAACCACATCTCTGCACTTAGTAACCACCTTCATCTCTCACTCCTTCCTCCTCCTCCTCCTCTCTGTCTTTCTGTCTTCTCCAAAATCTACAACATTTTCCATTCACCTACTTCAAAGACAAGAAATCAGGTCAAACACAACTTGGATCATTTTACTGAAAACAAAACAGTTTACAATATTAATCACAGACAACAAAAGAAACAAAACGTATGTCACAGTATCACTGAATGAATATATAGGAGAATTTATGAATAGTTTGAAAAATTAAAGGAATAGTTCAACACTTTGTAAACTTTGTGAGTTTCTCAGTTTCATCTCTTGTTGTCCAGTACGAAGATAAGTCTAAAATGAGTTTAGTCTATCTTAGCACTAAGACTGAAAGTAGGGGCAACTACTTGCCAAGCTAAAGGTGCACAAAATAAACCTGTTACAGCTGCAAAGCTGTCTGTTGTAATAGCTTGTAAATAAACAAGCAAGTCACCTATATGTCCAACAGTCACCTGATGGAGCTAAAAACTGGCAACACCATTCAAGACCTTTTGAGATGCAGTCAGATGAAGGCTTTCTGCCGTCACTAATTGCCAGTCACTTGTTATTTGAGAAGTAGCTCCAATGCTAACTGCTAAAACAAGAATGTATGAACACAATGTACAATGGTGGCAGATATATGGTTTCTCAGAATATTGTAATCATAAATATCATATCTTAAAAGGATGGATCAGATTTTTGAAGTGGGGTTGTACGAGATGCTTATCTATAATCAGCGTATTATATTCACTACACGGTGGTTGTCACGCTCCCAGTTTGTAGAAGCAGACAGGAGTGTTGACGCAGAAGGAAAATGTATCTTAGCCACCTGGATAGAGGCCCAATGTCACTTAAAGTGTTCGCTTTTTTTCTTTTTTATGTAGGAGACAGCAAATACAAGAAAATAAAAAATGAGTGGTAATAACAGCGACAGTGACATGCCATTCACCGTGAGATACCTTTATGATCCAGAGTATACAGAAAAGGAACTTTTGCAGAGGAAGGTTGAACCTGGGATGTATAAAGAGAACTGGATACAGCATTAGAGGCGGAGCCCTGTTCATTCCTATGAAGGTCAGTGGTGCATGAAGCCAAAATCATTCAGCTGCCGCCTATAAAGTTACCCAGATGATTTAGTGTGTTATCAAATGTTATCAGACCAAATGAATCAAATCGTTGAGGTTCTGACGATCAAAAAAAGTATCCGCAGATAAACAGACGTCTCCTTCTCAATGTAAGTCTATGGGACAAAAATCTTTTGGGCCCGGTGGCTTAAAGTGATGGACTTAAAAACTTTAATTAACAGGATACGTGCAGACTGACATCGACTGTAAGTAACACAGACTATAGACTGCTTCAAACAACCCCACCTAAAAAAAAAATCTGAAATATCCCTTTAATATAAATCTAGTCAGGTTGCTATAACTTATTCTTCCTTTTCCAGTTTGTTTTATTACTGTATAATACAATCCAGAAATAGTCACATATGAAAGTGTATGTTTTGCCCTGATGATGATGATGATGAAGGCGATGATGATGATGGCGGTGCTGGTGGTAGTGATGCAGAGGGAAGAGGCGTGTCAGAAGTTGTAATCACTGTTCCTATTGGATGAAGGCTCTCTGCTGTCACTGACTGCCAGTCGCTCCAGAGCTGATTTGACAACATACAGGGAGAACAGTCAGATTTAGACCAGTACAATGACTGCTGGAAGAGCAGTGAGCTAATTATACGACTGTATGTATGGCTGGTTTAACATTCTAAGTGTGTGTGTGTGAGTGTGTGTGTGTGTTACCAGGGTAGGACACTCTCTTCTCTGCGTCATTGTTTTTAACTGCACTTTTTCCTCGATGGTAAGACACTGAAACAGGGACATAAACGGATCAGAGACAAACTCAAAAAAGGATGAATTTGGTGTTATTGTTCTTATTGTCAACCAATCTCATCGTCAGACCCAAATCAACAATATGTTAGTCCGTCTCTCAGTACTTTTTGGACTTCCCTACTCTGTTGCTCTCAGTTCAATCCCCAATTGGTTCCTACTTAAGACATTAATCTTTAAAGAAAATGGCTCACAAACATAAAGTTTCATTAAAAAAAGACTGTGTCCAGTTTTTAACAAAGACATGGGAGGAAATAGTACATTTTATTAGGGACTTTTTTCAGCGGCGGATTACTGTAATCCACATTTGGTGCTCTAGCGAGTATTTGGGGCAACAGGACAGTGTCTGTGAGACTGAGTTAAAATAAACTACAGTGTGTGTGTTTATGGTTACAAAGGAACGTGTGACCCAGTGCAACTGTGCTTCTCACTGATGTGTTTTTAAGCACAGAAGAATAAGATACATATACACATACAGCGCTGACTGCAAGAATAAATTAAAATCACCACACTTATCTTTTAATACTGCGTGCATGAGTGACCTTAAGTATGTACAAATGTTCAAATGATTCTTTCACTCAGTAGCCCTGTGTAAAGCGTGCATGTGTGTGTGACTCACCACTGTGACTCTGCGTAGGTCCGATCCAGCGATTCTGCCTCCTGTCTGATACTGAAAGCCAATAACACAGCAACCAAACTTAATATTTGTGTAAATACTGCAGGAATAATCCATAAAACTATCAGCTGTAGATTTTCACTTACGCCCAGTTCAGACCAAAGATTCACGACAAGACGAGCTGAAGCGAGAAACTACTTGCAATGCACCGCTCTGCAACGTTCTTAAAACATTAACACCAGTGCAACTAGATAAGATGGTGCAACAACTCTCCGTACTTCCGTTCTGATTTCCAGCTTTTCAGGCTTATGTGGCTGATAGTGATAGTGAGATACTGGCTACAGTTGCATTTGAAAAAAACCCTGCAAGCGAACACGCTGTCTGCAGTCATTCTGACTTGACCGGCAGACTTCACGACAAGCCAGCTGGCTGTAGAAACAGTTGACAAGCTTTATGTTAAAACTTAACATTCCAACAGTGCTGTGGTAAATGTGTGGTTAGGTTATGGTTTGGAAAAGATCAAGTTTTGGCTTATAATATACATCTTTGAGGGGGACGATCTCCGTTGGAAAGTCAGTGACAGTTCGCTACAAGCAGGGGCGCCGCCAGGGATTTTGGGCCCCATGAAAAGAATTTTTACCGGGCCCTATACACAGCTGGCTCTTCTGTGTCAGTCTGTCAGTTTTCAGGTCACTGTGCGATTGCATACAAACATGTATCCATATGCACCTATGTGCACGTGTGTAAGCGTGTGTAAATGTGTGTGTGTGTGTGTGTGTGTACACTTACGTCTCTTCTGCAGGGCTTTGACGGTGGGTCTGGTGAAGCGGATGAGTAACAGGATCAGCAGCATGCAGCAGAGCAGAGCTGTCACCACTTTGTAGGCGTGCAGCTGCCCCTCTACATCTGGGAGGACCTCAACTGGACACACACACACACACACACACACACATACACACGTAAACATGTTTGTTTTCCATCTACATTGCCTGCCTTTAGAAGTTGTTAGGACACTTCTGAGAGAACAAGAGACATTATTTCACCAAAACATGACAAAGGTCGTCACTTCACTGGGATTAGATGACTTCGATTCACGTGGGGGAAACGGTCTTCAGCCATGGATGTATAAAGAGAACTGGATACAGCGTTGGAGGCAGGGCCCTGTTCATTCATGTGAAAGTTGCTCAATGTCAAAAACGTTTAACTTCCTGGGTATAAAATTACCCGGAATTCCGTCATTGTTGAGCAAGTGCACCAGAGACTTTCACAAGCCAAGCATCTTACTTCCAGTTTAGCCCTCCTCTAAACAGAAATGGTATCGGACTGAGTGGATGAAATCCCGATAGTGAAATGAGTCATTTTGCGACGGTTGTGATGCTCAAAAAAATGTATCCACTGATTTACAGATGTCTCTTTCTATGGGAAAAGCCTTTTTGGGCCCAATGGCATCACGTGACGGACCCAGAAGTTGTAATTCCACTGTTTGGCCAATACGATGCACTTCCTGGGGTCCTGTTTTTGACACAATAATGGCATGTGAGGTGCCATAAAACCCAGTGCATGAGTGTGATTAACTGTTGGAAGAGTTAATGATGGTCATGTCCATTAGTTGAAAAAAGATACATTCAGTTCAACATTCACCAAAAACATGAGCATGTGCTTATTTAGTGGGTTCATGCACAACACTGATCTCATAATGACGAGATATTGAGTCCTAATCATGTGAATATCTCGTCTTTGGCGCACGCACTATGCTTCAGTCAGAAGCTCTTTGTGTTTCATATCTTGTGTTGCTGATGTTGCACTGTTCCTGAACGGTGACATTTATATTATAAATCGTAATATACTGAAAGTTGCACTGAATGCGGAGCCATATTCCGAGTCCTGTGTTTATTCTTGGATCAGATCGTTTCTCATTTAAATCAGAATTTTTTTCATAACTTATTCGGTTCTTATTCAGCTGTTTGTGTTAAGACAATAATAAACATGGGTGCATTTAATTAGTTTGGCTTTTATAGATGAAAAATTACTTTATAAACATTATATTTCTCAATATCAGGTACTAAATACCACACTGACACCTAACTTTACAGTGTTATAGTACATAGTTTGTGCATCAGTGGTTTTGCACACTTGTGTATGTTAAGATAAAACATTTTGTGGTTATGCGCTGCATGTTGTTGGCCTCTTAAAGCCTGCGCATATAAAATGTCAAACCACAAGAGGACACGAAATTAGCTCACTTACACACATACATCCACAGACAAGCAGCGGCACACAGACAGTAGACCAACCTTTGCATTGGACCTTCAGTGCATAACAGTCGTCCACCTTCTTTTCTCCACTCACTGTGATGTCATAACCATTATTCCGAATTTTTTTCCCTTTGACCAAATCTGGCTTGGTGTCTTCGCAACCTTTTCGGTTCACACACACGTCTCTCAAGAGGCTCTCAAAGCTTGTTTTACCGCTGTCACAGACAGTTGAAGAGGAGTTTGAGGGATAAGGGAGGATCAAGTTAATGTATCCGACACATTCGGTCCATTTGATTGTGAAGAGGCCCAGGTCAGGTTCAGAGCGGCAGGGGGTGGGGACGGGGGTAGCAGGGGCTGCTGGAGCAGCACTGGGGCAGGTACAGTTCTTGCTGGTGCTGTCAGTCGCAGTATGCATGGGAGCCGTCGTGCTGTTTGGCTTAAGTGTTTTGTGGTCTGCTCCTGGGAGACAGAAATCAGTTAGTGTTGAGAGCACAGATCAACACACTGCTTCAAACAACGACACAAACAGGACAGTCACTTTGTGCTGAACCACTTTAATCATCTTCATTTGATGTCACAAACGCACTTGTAATGTTATAAACTAAAGCCACTGATGATCAGGAACTTTACATTTGTGAGGTGTTTAAGATTTTTTTTTTTATCTCACACTCCTTTGCATGCCATGAGGAGGCATCTTTAAAACAAACAAAAAAAAAAAAAACTTTCTTAAACTTACTCACATTTACTCATTGTAACAGTTTATATGGAATTTAATGTTCTTGTGCACAGAAATAGTTTTGTGAAAGCCTGACCTAAAACATATAGTCTATAATACTGTGTGTGTGTGTGTGTGTGTGTGTGTCTGAGAGCTTATTATACAAGCAATAAAACAGCTATAAGTAGAATTATATGCCGACTCTTAGAATGAATAAGAGAACTGCGAAACTGAGGCGCCCGTACAGTGATATCCTGATCAACTCCAAAAATTGGAATTGTACATTTTTTGCAAATCACAGACACGTTACATTTGTACGTTATTATAAATTTAAGTTAATAAGCTGAAACTTTACATTTCAACAACACTGTAGTTGACGTCTGGTTATGTTTAGGAACAAAAACAACACAGATAATGGTAAGTAAGAGATCACATCTTAGCCTAAGGTGAGACACTGTGGGTAACAACAGTATTTTCATCCACTGGTCAATTTTAAGTTGTTGACCTATTTTGCCCGTGTAACATCTGCTTTCAGACTAGTGAAAAGAAAACATTCAAAATACACATTCAGGTATTTATTTTAGTTCAGATTTCTGTACTGGAAATTAAAAAGCACATTTGATAATGCCTCATTTGCATACTTAAACATTTTTTAGAAAGCTTGATTAATAAATCATTATTATAATAATAATCAAAAATAATTTTCATAATCTAGTGATCAACTGAGGATGTTTTACGGTGATATCTATTTGTTCAAATTGTAACCATATTTACCTGAAGTGTCTTATTTTGTTGTCTAAAAATTTATGGAATTTTACAGTGCATGTCTTTAAAGGACATTTTCTTTAAATTAGTTTTTTCTCTCATTCTAAACCAGAAATCTTCACATCAATAGCATTTACATTCACTAAATTTTCCTATATTCTGAAAGTTTTTACAGAGAGGTGTTTTTATATATTATTCATACCCCGATTTATATAACATGTTATTCATAAAAACATGGCGAAAATTGATTTTTTTAAATGGCTGTGAAGATCCCTCTGTAAAAACCTTTGACTCTGATACGTCAACAAAATGAAACAAGAATTTTAAACCTGGCTTTATCCAGCGTTCAGATTTCTGTTCTGGAAATGCATGAATTTTAGCGCATTTTTAATTATATAATACCTCATTTGCATATTTAAACATCAAATTCAAAGATCTACTGTCTCCCCTTAAAATACCCAGTTTTGAGGACACAATCTCGGCAAAAAACAATCGCTTTGTCGCACTATCACTGCTGGAAAAATGGCAACAGGTCCCTGAAAAACAACCATGTTTGGTGCGTACAAAGCCACTGGAAACATAGCGACGGGGCCTTAAAACAAACAAACAAAACCGCTTTGCAGTGGTCTGCAGCTTGGCAAGCTTGTCACTGCACTTCTTTGTGTGACTGGACTGAATCTGGGACAGCTAAAAGACCTGAAATAGCAGGACTAGCAGAGTTAAAAGCCATGTAAAGTATGCTATGTCATTAATATGATTCACAGAAACTGACAGCCTGTGCAAAAGGGCTAAATTCAGGTGATGAGGGTAGATGTTATCTGTAACCTGGCTTTTCATGTTCTGAAGCTGAGCTACATACGGCTCATGTATTTAAGTGCTCAGGACTCATGAAGTTTAACTGCAGAAATTCTGTCATCCAGTCTTTCTCATCACTAATCAGCTTTGTCTCGTTCAGAAACATATAACTGACTGTAGTCAGCAGTGAAAGGACATGTTCTCTTTTGCAGGCCGTAGCAGAGCATGCTGCAGCAAGCTTTGTGACCTTCCTAGCGCGTGCTCTCGGTGCATGCTCATGAGGTTTACACTTTATATGATAACCTGTGTGCACCTTTGTAAGAAGGCAGAACAAAAATGTATCTATTACATCTACACTGGAATCAGAATACAGAGGTAGTGCAGAGTAGATTTTTGTTGTTGGAAATAGTCAATAGTCATGTCAATATATTTTTGCACTATTTAGTTGTGCATATTTTCCAGTATAACGTTACGATGGTCTGCTTGAAAACTTATCAGCGGTCAGGTATAAGTTGAAAATCAGCAGGGAAGACTTATGTTAGTTGTGGTTGCAGCCGTGACGCAGTACAAGGATCAAAAATCTAAGTGTGTCTTCATAAATCAGTTATCTCACAAAAAATAAAAATGATCTCTGTTTGAAGTTACAATAAGGTAAAATGAGGTGTAAATTTCATCTTGGGGTTAATAAACAACTTTTTAGGTTACAGTTTTCCTAGTGTATCCAACAAGTAAGGAGTGAGCCGATGAGCCGGTGACAATCATAGGTGTAAAATACCAAGATTAATCCTGATTAAGCTGTAACTCAGCTGCCAAATGTGTTCAGACATTTTCATCTTTCCCTTTGACAATTCAAAAATCAGTTCAACAAAGCACAGAATATAAAATGTACTTAAATTCCACTTCACATATTTTCTCATTTATCCATTGAAATAATGTTGACATTTAGTTTTCACTGGGAACTATTTTCTACCAAAACTGGTTCTCGACAAAAAAAACGGTTGTCTTCTGATGCTCTAAACACCACAAACCTGTTTCAATTCAGAGCCGCTGTGTTGGGGTGGCAGCACAAGTTTCAGCGGCACAGATTTCAAAGAGTTTGCAAACAGAACCGAAACTACATACAGGACGAGATACCACTACACGTATATGTAAATGTAAAGGTTATTTTTTTTCCCCCATTTTTATTCAGGTGGACCGAAGTTTTAAAGTCCCATTAAAATGAATAGAAATCACTTTAGTTAGTTTTTCCTGTTTGTGTTTACAGAGCTGCACTTCATTTCAGCACAAAAGTTCACTCCATTTGGTTTGCGTTGTTTAACCCATAAACTAAATCATTGTGCTCACTCAATGCAATTAATGTGCTACTGCATTATTTTTCAAATCAATAAAATAATTACATTACATACAAGATGAAATAATCTACAACAAGAAATGTATTTTGTAATCTAGTGAGATTTTCTTGTATCAAACAGAAAACCTTTTGTTGTGTAAAGCAAAATGACCTTTTCCGACGCTGAGCCGCTGTGAAACATTATCTGCCCTTCAAACACGAAAAAAAGACTTTGTTTTAAATCTCATTGGTTTCGTATGAACAATAAAAGATGCCTGCATTTTAAATGTTTTAATAGAATTCAGAGTAGGAGTTAATTTCTTACAACACAGCCATTAAAACCTGTACATGTGTAACCAGTGATTGAGCTACTTCACTTCGGTAAAAGTATAAATTCGGACTAAAAAATCCTGCATTCAAAATATTCCGTCAAAATTTAAAAAGTGCATTGATATTACCAGCAAAATTTAATTTAAGTATCAAATATATAAAAGTCTTGTAATGCAGCAGAAAGACCCCTGCCAGAGTTACTCTTTATTTGAACACATAATATTTTATTATTGGAGTATTATTACTGATGCAGCTGGTTGGGCAATATAGCAAAATATACTACATCAAACACTGAAAATATGTCAGCTGTCAGAGATTTTGCCATGCGGTTTATACAGCATGACATTTGTTGTTGTTTTTGTTTTGTGTGTGTGTGTGTGTGTGTGTGTGTGTGTGTGTGTGTGTGTGTGTGTAACCTAAACTAGTACTGAGTAGGTTACATATGAGAATATACTAAGTACAAACGGCAGATATAATATGATAAAGCTTCAGCCTACACCTTTTTGGTCTATATATTTTGTTTTTCTTTTTTAATTTACAGTAATGCCTTGTTTTTTTATTTTTCATTATGTGCACTCCTTCACAATTGTGAACAATGGCCAAAATAAATAACCGCTTTATTATTTACTAAGGTATCTATGCGTTTCATATAATCATAGTATTATATGCATTTTATTTTAGAAACTAATCAGGCTGTGTAAGTAAAATCTGAATCTGAAAAGTAGTCATATAATAATACGGCTAACTTTATTTGTAGAGCACTTCTCAATCTGAAAGCACAAAGTGAAGAAAATACAAAACAACAATGATACATAAGCGTATACATACACCCACACCAAAATATACACTTGGTAAATGGACCTGCACTTGCAGAGTGCCCTTCTAGTCATCTGACCACTCAACTACGAGTCACATTCACCCATTCACACACAAATTTGCACGCTGGTGGCCGAGGCTACATGGTACATACAAGGTGCCACTGATCTTCCGATTAGGGGACGACCCGCTCTACCCTCTGAGCCACAGCCACCCCCACATTTGATCACATATATACTCGTAAGCATGCACACATAAACACATGGCTGCAAATACACACAGTAAGCCTATCAACTGTCAGGAAAGGCCACTCTGTGAAAGTAAGTTCTCAGGCGAGATTTAAAGACGTGAACAGAGCCAGCTGATCTGATGCTCAGTGGGAGACTGTTACAAAGCCGAGGAGCAAGAACTGAAAAGGCTCCATCGCCCTTTGTCTTTAACCTGGACTCTGGAACAGTTAGAAGACCCAGACTAGCAGACCTGAGGGGCCTGTTTGGACAGTACGTTGTGAGAGTCTTGTAGCTGTAACTGGAATCGCTCCCTCAGGGGAGGAGGGAGTAGAGCTATAAAGTACATATGAAAACACTCAAGTAATAGTAGTTTAAATTGTACTTCAGTACAGAACTTCAGTAAATGATACATTCCTCCCTGGAGCGTAGGCTAGTGCCGCCATATCCCACCCCCCATCGCCAGAAGCCCCTGACCGACCAGGAGGAGACGGACACTCACAGGAGAATTTATTGGTTGTTTTTTGTTATTGTTGTTTGTTTTCAAGTTTGTTTATTTACATACTGTACATAGTGTGTACGTGTGTGTGTGACACTTCAAAAGTACTTCTGCTGGTTTATAAAGTAAGAATATATGAAATATTTTACTGTAATTTATACAGATGACATTGTGATATTCATACTAGCATAGTTTTATATTTATATACATTTGTTTATATGTTTTGTAATTGTGTTTGCTCCTAAGGACTATATTTTTAGGTTAATTTCATTTTAGTTTTACATTCTGCTTATGCGTTTTCATTATCATATATTTTTACATTAATATTATTATTTTCTTTATTTAAGTAAAAGGTACAATCAATAAGATATTGACTTAAACCAAAAACAAGTGAAGTTTTCAGTGAAGAAACAATGACATGATGCCTCAGCAGGTCCCTGTCCACGATAACTGACGTTGTTTTTGGAGTGCACGGCCGAGCTGGTGAGACATTCAGGTTTCTGCACCACCTGAGCTACACCTGTAGCTTTGCCCTTAATAAATATATAAAACTAAATACAAAATAATCAGGTGAAGTGTTTTTGCAAAATTTCTAATATTCCCAGGTCTGAAGTTTAATTTCCATCAGCGCCATCGTAGTTGTGCATTCCAACAAACACATCTGTCACAAAGTTAAAACTTCCTGGATATCACATCTGTATATCTCTTATTGTGTCACGAGCCTGTATTAGAGTCTCAGTTCATGGTGAAAAATCAAGGAAGTCAATTCTAATGCGGTATAAGCACATTAAAATTATTAACAACAGTAATCGTTATTTAGATCACTTTTCAAAATCCATGTTACAAAGTGCTTCACAGGGAAATAACACAGTCGAGTTATCGGCTCCGATAAAAGTATGTTTTACTTTTTGTTTTACTTCATCTGATTTTAAAGCCTCTAAAGAATGATAGACTTTCTTTATCTGAGTCCTTTTAGTGTTACATGGTACCTTTAATGATTCTGTTCTCACAAGTGTTGAACCATGTTTTTTTTGCCTGTCATAACTGTCATAACGCCGTCACAGTGAGTCAATAATGCCTTCAGTGCCGCACTGGTATCACAACTACAAAGGGCCTGGTGTTCAGATAGAAACATAGTAGGAAGCATGTTATTAAAATAACACGGCTGTGTTGGTGTGATGATGGTGTTTCAGCTAACGGAGATGATCAAATACGATCCAGGGCTGCCAGTTTGAGTATGACTGCAGATCCTTGAGTTTGAGTTATCTGATTCTTAACAATCCACAAAGGTTTATAATACTATGGACAGAATTTTACATTTGCGGGGAGTTATAATGGTGACAATCATTTTATCCTCCATGATCGTCTGGCTGGAGCTGTGGCTCTCACGTTACAAAGCAATCTAGCTAAAAGGTGCATCAATGCATGCACACAAACTAGTAATTCATGCTCCCAGTATTGTTTGCATTTTCGCGGGTTGATTGACCTTTTTCACAGCAGGCAAATCACAGGCGTAAACTACATAAACTGTGACTCTGTTGCATTCTGGTGAGCGAGCAAATCAGCCAGCTTACCAGAGGAAAATGTTGGCATTACATTTGTGCATTTCGTACATGTCGTATCAGTGTTTCTAAAGTAACGTGGTATATGAGTTCACTTTGTCACCAGGCGATGGAGGGGATGGTGGATGCCGTGAAAACTGCTTTTACAGCAGCTTTTTAGGCACCAAACGGATGTGTTAAAAAACTCGTAACTGTTTTACAAGCCGCGTTTAGGGCCGCCGAGCATGGGTGATTTTAGTGACCCATCAATGTCTTACAACAGCTTTTTAGGGCACCAACTTTAGAATTTTTGCGACCTGTCGCTGTTTTACAAGTGGCTTGTTGGCACCAAACGTGGGTGTTTTTTTCGGCGACCCATTGCTGTTTTCCAGTGGCTTTTAAGGCACCAAATGCGGGTGTGTTTCAGCGACCCATCACTGTTTTACAAGTGGCTTTTTAGGCACAAAGGTGGTTAATTTTTAAAGATCCATTGCTGTTTTTCCAGCGGCTTTTTTGGCACCAAACATGAGTGTTTTTAGCATCCCATCACTGTTTTTTCAACAGCTTTTTAGGCACCAAACATAGATGTTTTTTAGTGACCCGTCAATGTTTTACAAGCGGCTTTTTGGGCATCAGACTTGGGTGGTTTTCGGTGAGCCATCAATATTTTACAAGCAGCTTTTAAGGGCACCAAATGTGGGTATTTTTTAGCAACCCGTCACTAAAATGCGCCTTTTCAGCACCGAAAGTAGATGGGTTTTCTTAGTGGCCCATGGCTGCTTTCCAGCAGTATTTCAGGCACCAAACACAGGTGTTTTTTAGTGACCCATCACTGTTTTACGTGCAGCTTTTTATGCACCAAAGGTGGACCTGTTGCTTTTTATAGTGCCACAAAAAGCGATTGGTTTTTAACGAGACATCGCTGCATTTCCTGACAAGATAATAACGTTAAAATCTTGTATTTTTAACCAGAACATGATCTTTTCCTAACCATAACTTAGTGTTTTTTGTGCCTAAACCTTAATTACAGCATCGTTGAAATGGATCAGCTACATAATAATGTACAAATGTAATGTGTCTGTGGTTTAAAGAAATGCACAAGGCCACCCTTTTGTTTTTCTGGCGATCAGGTTGAGCAGGTCATGTCAGTGAGCCATACACAATACCAAGGCGTTGGTACAAGGCCTCAGTGAAATTCGGCCATAATCAGCACCATCAGTTTCATCTGATGACTGACAAATCCAAATAACTGCTGTCAGAAAAGTCTACTCCCTTTGGTAGAATGTAGAATTTACGCTGGAGGACGACCTGCAGATTGAGGTGTTTGAATCAGGCTGCGAGGCCTCCGACAATCAAAGGTGGAAATAAATTCAACACCAAAGAGACAAAAATTCAGGACAGCATTTAAAAACAAAAACTCATTATGTCCGTACAACACGAGCTTAGTTTTAGATGTCTTTGAAAGAAGTGGAAGAGATACTTTTAGAGGATACTACGGTGCTATTATTAGCATATACCAGTGTACGTTGACATTTAAAGTAAAAAGCAGAACACGTTTCTCAACTTAACCTATGATAACATGTCACACTGAAATAATTTGTCAAACAACTCTGTTTTTATGCAGTTTTTAAAGTTAACAACAGACTTCACCTTCCCAAGTTGTTGCTATAAGCACTATATTTCCGTGACCGAGTGCTACAGTATGTGAACTAAGGCCGTACTTAGTTATTTAGATGTATCCCAACAATTCAAGTGATTCTAAAGCCTAAAAGGACATGTCAGCTGAACTGAGAGCCACAAGAGAGAACCTTTTACCACACAGTCAACTCTAAAGTCAACTCGAGCTAGCAGCCCTCAGGCTAGCATTAGCCAAGTGTTGGCACCCATAACTAGACGCTCATCAGGAGTGAGGCAGAAGCCAGTCTTCAGGCGACACGTTCAAGCTGCTGTCTGAGAGAGATCTTGGTCCAAAATCGGAAGGTCTTCATGTGAAAATGGTCACACGCTTTGCACGTTAAATATTGTTTTTCCTCATATTTGTCTCAGTTGCTGTGAAGTGGATGTATTACAATATTTTCTTACATATTATGCCAAAAAATGTTTGTCATTGTGGTAGCCCACTTTTATAAACTTCAGTATTGTATGACTTTTCAGTTCAGTTCAGGCCTGGGAATGCCCCAGTGTCTCAGAGGCTAACTTTAAGGCTAAATGCTGACATTATAACAAAGCAGTTTATTTTCCAGTTTCAACATTCGTATGCCCCAAAAATAAGATGCACTTACCAGCAGTCACGAGTAGAAGACTTGAGAAGGTTAAAACAGTCCTGAGATCCATCACAGTAACAATGAGCAACAGGTAGTAGGAAGAGGCCAGACAGACAGACAGACAGACAGGCAGGAGGAGATCAGACTGAACAAATCAGATCAAGATGCCGTCAACAGAAAAACAGATGAGAAAGGAAACAGTGCAGAGGTGTAAAACTCTCTCTCTCTCTCTCTCTCTCTCTCTCTCTCTCTCTCTCTCTCTCTCTCTCCATACAGTGAATCACTTCATCCCCGGCCTGCTGCTGCTGCTGCTGCTTGTGCAAAGTGCAGATTTCCTCCCTTCAAAGCGAGCTCGCGGAAGAGGCAGAGAGGGGTGGGGAAAATAAGAAATGATGATAAGAAAGGGGGAAGGAGGAAGATGTAGGAGGAAGAGGTGAAGGGAAGAGTTACGTGACTCGCACGTAAATTTACTTTTTTTTTTTTTTCAACATGTTTGTGAGTCACATGTCTCTGCTAGTCAACAGAGTCAATAAGAGCGTCAATGTTTCCTCAGGGAAGGCCAAGGGATGAACTGCAACGTGCACGATGGACTCAACAACTTTATAATAATAATAATATTATTTTATTTTATTTTATTTATTTCATTTTATTATGTTTTATTTGATTTCATTTGATAGGGACGATGCAGTTTAACACAGTTCTAAAACAGAGTATGGGACTGCACAGAGAGTTTATAGCTAGCTTCAACTCTTGTCCCTAGAGGGCTTTTACTGTACGTGTAGACCTTAAATGTTGTTAGAAATATACAGTTTGAAACATCATACAACCACAATACACTATAAACAACTAACTAAATGTTCTTTTACTTCCTGCATGTTAAAGAAACACCATTTTAATGATTCATGTCCAGCTTTGTCGTCACAAGAAAATGTTGGCATTGTACGTTTTTGCAAACCACAAATACGCTACATTTGTACGTTCCATATGTACCATATCAATGTTTCTAAACTGACGGAGTATATGAGATGACTCTGTCATCTGGAGGTGGAGAGGATGCTGGCATGACACAAGACGCCTGCCAAGCTACAGACAACCGTTCAAGACCAACAAACAACAAAACTGGTTGTAAATTAATGAGTCATTGTTGTGTTTCCAGCAACTTTTAAGGCACCAAATGTGGGTGTTTTGTAGGTGCACTGTTGGTGTGTTTTCCTATGAAAAGTAATGCAAAATTTATACATATCCCACATAATCACGAGCCAGTAATTTGTGTATAAGCCACGTATTTAGGAAGGCTGTGATTACGTGACCATTGTGATGACAGAAGGAAAGAAAGAAGTGGTGCCTGTAAAGAGGCAGGGCTGGGGTGGTGGATACGTGACAAATCATAGGACCCTCCAGGAGAATGGTGTTTGGAAACTGTGTGAACATCATTTTAAGGCACATCATCACCATGTTTCCTTTCCTAAACCTAACCACAATGACTTTACAAATCTCAAACTAATGTAACCCTCACAACTTTTAAGTTCTTAACATCATTCATGGGGCACTAAATCAGAGGATACATATAAACCGTTCAATGTGGACATGTTTCTTGCAGCCTTTTCAGTGGGGACAGTGCCACAAAAAGCCGCTTTTTTTTTACCAAGACATTGCTGCTTTTCAGCAGGGATTGTACCCCTAAACTAGGTATTTTAAGCAAAAACATGATCTTTTCCAAACCATAACCAAGTGTTTTTTCTTCTCAAACCTAACCACAACTTGACCACATCATTGTTAAAACATAACTAATGTCAAGTTCTTTCTCTTCCACTACATAATAACGTGAAAATGTACTGTAACATGTTCATGGTTTGCAGAAACGTGCAATGCCACAATTAGGTTACCTGGTCCTAATATTTTTTATCCACATTTTTTGCAGGGTTTAATAGTCCCAGACGATATTTCATTCTTGCAATAACTGGAATATAGTTTGGTTAGTTATACATCCAACTGAGGGTGAACTATTCGATAAAGGTTTCTGTGTAAGTGTTACAATATAAACTGGGATTCATTTTCTGAGGTTCCAGTCTGCATTCAGGAGGACACCATCAAACTACTGCAACCACTACTACTAAGAAAAGTCTTTTGTCCTAGACTTTGGGTGTAAAGATGATGTTAAAGGCAGGATGTATTCTACAGCGGGAGAAGAGATCTGTGACTGCATATCATTCAGTTTTCCTCTTTGATTCCCTCATAAGTAGCTTTAAAGTGAGCTTATGTAACTTTTGCTGAAAGGTGGAGAGTATCTCTCAGTATTAATGTTAAATTGTCGCTAAACTGTAGTTAAAGTAGGACTCAGTCATGTCAGTTATGCAGCAGTGTAAGCTTTGCTAGCATTAGCTAACATTAGTCAGTTGGGTTCATACCAGAGCAATTAACGTTGTATCAGTAAACCCCTGCATGTATTGAATAAAGCAAGAGTGGGATTTGTTGTGTATGAATTCAACTTTTGATTTGTAAGAGGAAGACTGTTTTATTCCCTCTTCAAAACTTCAGGTTGGAACCTTATTCCCCACTGATCATATTTATGGGAGAAATGTGCATTTAAAAAACTTTTTGTTTCAGCTCTTTATTTAAATTAGTGAAATAATTTTCTGCAAACAGGAGACGCCGTGTTTTCAACGGATATCTTCTGAATAATTTCAGAAACATTTTCTTCAAATCCAGCTGACATATGACACACTGTTGCATGTGTTTGAACAGTGTTTATCTGCACTCAGTTTCTAATGACTGGACCAGCGGCAGGCTGCGGCAGGAGCTCAGCCGATGATGCTGAAATGAGTAAAATGGACTGATCTCACTGTAGTCTTGTTTTACATGTTCAGGTTTTACCTCACCACATGTGGTGTTCTGTTGTACTCAGTTCTTTTTTCTCTTTTTTAATAGATCCAAGGATTATTAAAGAAGTCAGTCATTAAGCTAGTTTTTAGTCTAATACTGAAAAACTGTCACTAACAAATAATAATAAACAAATACTATGACTTAAGTTTAGTTTAGGGTTTCAGATTTATGTTATCATAACTGAGATAGCACAAAAACATCCTTGTTAAAATTATGTTTTTGTAATGCATTTTTAATGACTTTTTGCAGACAAATTCTGCATCTTTTGTACAAATTTTACTGTGTGTCACAGCATAAAATGTCATTTTACTTCAAAATCGTTTAGAAAAAACCCCTGCACACTGTCTTACTTGCAAACATAATGATCTTAATGCTGCAACGTTTCAGTGACTAGTCCTTCATCAGGTATCAACAGATTTGTAACGAAGAGAAACCATTTTCAACATGAGTGCTCCTTCTTAAGACGGGACTTTTTTTCTCTCCTACGCACCTGTTTGAAATAGATGTGCGAAGTATTCCTTTGTTCTTACTTCAAAATTGTAAATACCTTTAATTAGACCAGTAACTGCTTGAGTCCCACATTTTACAACAATAAATTAAAGACAATAAGAGAGAAAATAAAATACTTTTAGTGATATTTACAACACTGTACTGACAAAAAAGAACAGGATAGCCGTTGTATATAAAAATTAGATATTGATATCTTGTTAAGAATACACATACGATAACTCTAGACTGATAGACTCTCTCTCCACCTTTCTACACTCAGTTGTAGGCTGTAAGTCATTTGCCAGAAAAAAAAGACAAAATGCACAATAAACAAAGTTAAAGATTGATGAGTGATTAAATGATTAATGAGTGTCTTCATGACCCCTGTTAAACTGCATCATATTTCCCCTAACATTCCAGATATTTGTGTTCAGTGTTTGAATGAGAAGGAAACTTTATTTCATTGATTATAGGAGTGCCTGAATATACAGATATTTTGGGAAATTGTAGTTAAATGTTTAAATGTTTATCACGGATGGTTAAAAAGAGCATTTTTTTTCCAGGCCTAAGACATGTATACTCAGAATATACCCCAGTGACTTTGTTGGAACAACAAATCAAACAAAAATGATTGAATTTGGACTTGTCCACGCAAGAAGAATGGTTGTGTTATGTTGGAAAAATGTAGAACCACCATCACTTCAAATGTGGAAAAAGAGTTGTCGACATGTCTTGGGCTGGAGAGGCTGACATCTATTGTCAAAGGTAACTGAAGGACTCCTTTATGTCGTTCTTGGTAAATGAAACATGTATTGCTGACTGAAAAGAAAATGTCATATGGGTAACATGGAGTATTGATCCTGACTTTACTTTAGTCTGTTTTATTTTACTTGATTGTTTTGGTATTTGTTATATCATTTTATGTTCTATTTATTTGCTTATTTCATATTATTCACAACAACCATTTTATATTCTATTATCATTATTATTATTGTTATTATTATCACTTTTATTGCTGGTCTGTGTGTATGTGTGACTGTATGAGGGGATATATGTTTTTGTTTGCTTTGATATATGCTTGAAATTTCAATAAATACATTGTTTGGTGTGTGGAAATCTTTTTTTGTACCAATAAATAAACTTTCTGAAAACACAAACAAACGCACTTTTATTTAAATATAGGTATGAACAGGTATGAACAGTATATAATACACAGGTGAGTTTATTACTAGTTTACAGTTTAGGTACATTCTGAGAAGTTTATGTACAAATTAAAAGAATGACACATTAATATATAGCAATAACACATATACACAAATATAAAACAGAGTAACACCAGTAAGAACAATTACATATGTGAAAAAGATTATAAAATACTAAAATACAAAAACCACTACGAACAACCTAAGGCCATTGTAAATATGTACATCTTAAGATTTTTCTTAAAAGAGTCAATGACGGGGGAGGATTTGATTGACAGTGGAAGGCTGCTCCAGAGCTTCGGAGCAGCTACTGCAAAGGCACGATGTTCCTTACCCACCAGCCTCGATCGTGGGACTGTTAAAGGACACTGTTCTGAAGATCTTAGAGATTGGGAGTTGGAGTTGGAGCAGAGGATTTCAGTGATGCGCTGGGGTGCTAACCCATTTGTGGGTTTTAAACCAAATAAAAGAACCTTAAAATCAGTCCTGTACTTAGGTAGCCAGTGCAGGGATACTAGCACTGGTGTAATGACGTTTCTTGAACAGTCTCGCTGCAGCATTCTGCACCAGTTGCAGGCAAGACAAAGAGGACAGGCCGACACCCAGGTACAGAGTGTTGCAATAGTTAAGCCCTCAGGAGAGTAATGCATTGTGAGAGAGGATGAACTTGAGTTTTGTAATGTGTCTTAAGTTGGAGACAAATAAAAGCTGGTGTTCTTGAGATAAAGGGATGAAATCTTCCAATGTAAAAACCAAGCCGATAAGGTGCTCTCGTGTACAGAATCAGGAGCTCTGTGGATTCCAGTTAAAAGCTTTCCGTCATACAACATGCTGTGGTTAATAAATAAAATGATCACCTCCTGAACAAAAAGCACCAGCTGATGAATTTAACCATGTGTAATTCTGATAACATGAGCTTTTTGAACATCAGAGACACTTAGAGTGCAAAAGACCTCCAATATGGCTGCTTACACTAATGTACCATGATGCAATGCTTCACGCCTGTAAAATGACAAGTTTCCAAAATGTATTACTCAGTGCGTAGAACCTTGTTTATGTAGGAAGAATGAATGAGGGAGAAATTTATCTTCTGAATTCGAAACACATCCTCTACCAGTTCTGTTACCATTGAAATATCTTCTCCCCCTGACTCATCAGCACTTCTACTCCGTCACCTCCGTCACTCTCGTTTTCTCTCATCCTCCGCCTCTGGTTTACGGAGCCGTAGCGGCGACAAAAGTCCCGCAGACTTTCACCTCCCCCTCCTCTCTGCTCTGCACAGCCTTTCTCATGAGAAGTGGGCTGTTCAAAGTAAGCACATATTACCCAAGTTATCACCCTGGGAAATGATGGGTGTGAGGTGAAGTTTGAATCTTTGTTGAGAGGGATGACCTTCACATCAGACGTTAACAAAAAGTTCATACGTCTAGAAGGCTGACAATTTTTGTGTTGATCGTTTATAGCTGATATTCATTTATTTACAGACAATATCTAACAGCCCAGGTGACAGAGAGAATTCTGTAACAGGCAAATGCTTTCAACCTTAGAGTGGCGGATTTTTCAAGTGAAAAAGTGGCTGTGAGATGAATCTATGTGGTCACAAGACAAAACAAAATGATTCCACACAAAAAAAAGAAAGACAAAAAATATTGTGCTGGTTCTGTCCTGGGGAAAATGGTATAGTTTCACCTCTCCAGATCTCTAAAATCTGAGAAGGAAAAATCAGTCGCTGATTCTTTAAAGGAATTGTTCACAACTCAGAGTCATGCATCCTTCAATGGGGGAGTATATGTTACTTTATAGGGGCTGCAAGTATGAAATGTATGATGCCACTGCTTAGTATATACACATTAAAGAGGTGATTCGTTCCAAGATAAGATAAGATAGACTTATTTATCCTGAGGTGAACTGCTGTGCAGCAGTTGCATTGCAAAGTTGGAGAGTGCAGATACCAAGAGTGTAATTTACAACGACTGAAATAAGATAACACTACAGTGAAAAAATAGATAACAGCAGGGTGCAAAAAGATAGAAACTATAACTCAGTTAGGTGCAAATAATGTGCAGTTTGGTATGGTATAGATGATAAATATTGTAGGGTATAAATGTGTTTGTACAGTGTTTCATTGGAGGTAATAAGTGTCAGAGCTCAAGTGTGTGTGGTTAATCCACATAATGTAGCATTGCATCGAATGCCAGGTCTGCTTGAGTAAATCTCACCAACAAAATCACTCTGGTGTAGATATTTATTAAACCAGCAAAAAGCTCCTCACCTATTTTTCATGTTTTCATGACATACTATACTATGACCTTTTTCATGCTTTCAAGACATACTATACTATGACTTTTTTTAAGGCATACTATACTATGACTTTTTATGACATTCTTTACTATGACTTTTTTTTATGACATACTATAGTATGACTTTTTATGACTTTTGTTGACATACTATACTATGACTTTTTTATGACATACTTTACTATGACTTTTTTTATGACATACTATAGTATGACTTTTTATGACTTTTGTTGACATACTATACTATGACTTTTTTTTGACATACTATAGTATGACTTTTTTCACTTTTTTATGACATACTATACTATGACTTTTTTTATGACATTCTTTACTATGACTTTTTTATGACATACTTCACTATGACTTTTTATGACATTCTTTACTATGACTTTTTTATGACATACTTCACTATGACTTTTTTTTATGACATACTATACTATGACTTTTTCACTTTTTTATGACCTACTACTATACTATGACTTTTTTCACTTTTTTATGACATACTATACAATGACTTTTTTGTGACATACTATAGTATGACTTTTTATGACTTTTTTAAGGCATACTATAGTATGACTTTTTTGTGACATACTTTACTATGACTTTTTTATAACATACTTTACTATGACTTTTTTATGACATACTTTACTATGACTTTTTTATGACATACTTTACTATGACTTTTTTGTGACATACTATAGTATGACTTTTTTATGACATACTTTACTATGACTTTTTTGTGACATACTTTACTATGACTTTTTATGACTTTTTTGTGACATACTATAGTATGACTTTTTTATGACATACTTTACTATGACTTTTTTGTGACATACTATAGTATGACTTTTTTATGACATACTTTACTATGACTTTTTTGTGACATACTATAGTATGACTTTTTTATGACATACTTTACTATGACTTTTTTGTGACATACTATAGTATGACTTTTTATGACTTTTTTATGACATACTTTACTATGACTTTTTTGTGACATACTTTACTATGACTTTTTTATAACATACTTTACTATGACTTTTTTATGACATACTTTACTATGACTTTTTTATGACATACTTTACTATGACTTTTTTGTGACATACTATAGTATGACTTTTTTATGACATACTTTACTATGACTTTTTTGTGACATACTTTACTATGACTTTTTATGACTTTTTTGTGACATACTATAGTATGACTTTTTTATGACATACTTTACTATGACTTTTTTGTGACATACTATAGTATGACTTTTTTATGACATACTTTACTATGACTTTTTTGTGACATACTATAGTATGACTTTTTATGACTTTTTTAAGGCATACTATAGTATGACTTTTTATGACTTTTTTATGACATACTTTACTATGACTTTTTTGTGACATACTATAGTATGACTTTTTATGACATACTTTACTATGACTTTTTTATAACATACTTTACTATGACTTTTTTATGACATACTTTACTATGACTTTTTTATGACATACTTTACTATGACTTTTTTGTGACATACTATAGTATGACTTTTTTATGACATACTTTACTATGACTTTTTTGTGACATACTTTACTATGACTTTTTATGACTTTTTTGTGACATACTATAGTATGACTTTTTTATGACATACTTTACTATGACTTTTTTGTGACATACTTTACTATGACTTTTTTGTGACATACTATAGTATGACTTTTTTATGACATACTTTACTATGACTTTTTTATGACATACTTTACTATGACTTTTTTATGACATACTATAGTATGACATTTTTATGACTTTTTTTATGACATACTATACTATGACTTTTCATGACATACTATAGTATGACTTTTTTATGACATACTTTACTATGACTTTTTTGTGACATACTATAGTATGACTTTTTTATGACATACTTTACTATGACTTTTTTATGACATACTATAGTATGACATTTTTATGACTTTTTTTATGACATACTATACTATGACTTTTCATGACATACTATAGTATGACTTTTTTATGACATACTTTACTATGACTTTTTTGTGACATACTATAGTATGACTTTTTTTATGACATACTTTACTATGACTTTTTTGTGACATACTATAGTATGACTTTTTTATGACATACTTTACTATGACTTTTTTATGACATACTTTACTATGACTTTTTTATAACATACTTTACTATGACTTTTTATGACTTTTGTTGACATACTATACTGTGACTTTTTTATGACATACTATACTATGACTTTTTTATGACATACTATAGTATGACCTTTTTATGACTTTTTTTATGACATACTTTACTATGACTTTTGTTGACATACTATACTATGACTTTTTTATGACATACTTTACTATGACTTTTTTTATGACATACTATAGTATGACTTTTTATGACTTTTGTTGACATACTATACTATGACTTTTTTTTGACATACTATAGTATGACTTTTTTCACTTTTTTATGACATACTATACTATGACTTTTTTTCATGTTTTCATGCCATACTATACTATGACTTTTTTTATGACATTCTTTACTATGACTTTTTTATGACATACTTCACTATGACTTTTTTTTATGACATACTATACTATGACTTTTTCACTTTTTTATGACCTACTACTATACTATGACTTTTTTCACTTTTTTATGACATACTATACAATGACTTTTTTGTGACATACTATAGTATGACTTTTTATGACTTTTTTAAGGCATACTATAGTATGACTTTTTATGACTTTTTTATGACATACTTTACTATGACTTTTTTGTGACATACTTTACTATGACTTTTTTATAACATACTTTACTATGACTTTTTTATGACATACTTTACTATGACTTTTTTATGACATTCTTTACTATGACTTTTTTGTGACATACTATAGTATGACTTTTTTATGACATACTTTACTATGACTTTTTTGTGACATACTATAGTATGACTTTTTTATGACATACTTTACTATGACTTTTTTGTGACATACTATAGTATGACTTTTTATGACTTTTTTAAGGCATACTATAGTATGACTTTTTATGACTTTTTTATGACATACTTTACTATGACTTTTTTGTGACATACTATAGTATGACTTTTTATGACATACTTTACTATGACTTTTTTATAACATACTTTACTATGACTTTTTTATGACATACTTTACTATGACTTTTTTATGACATACTTTACTATGACTTTTTTGTGACATACTATAGTATGACTTTTTTATGACATACTTTACTATGACTTTTTTGTGACATACTATAGTATGACTTTTTTATGACATACTTTACTATGACTTTTTTATGACATACTATAGTATGACCTTTTTATGACTTTTTTTATGACATACTATACTATGACTTTTCATGACATACTTTACTATGACTTTTTTATGACATACTATAGTATGACCTTTTTATGACTTTTTTTATGACATACTATACTATGACTTTTCATGACATACTTTACTATGACTTTTTTGTGACATACTATAGTATGACTTTTTTTATGACATACTTTACTATGACTTTTTTGTGACATACTATAGTATGACTTTTTTATGACATACTTTACTATGACTTTTTTATAACATACTTTACTATGACTTTTTATGACTTTTGTTGACATACTATACTGTGACTTTTTTATGACATACTATACTATGACTTTTTTATGACATACTTTACTATGACTTTTTTGTGACATACTATAGTATGACTTTTTTATGACATACTTTACTATGACCTTTTTGTGACATACTATAGTATGACTTTTTTATGACATACTTTACTATGACTTTTTTGTGACATACTATAGTATGACTTTTTTATGACATACTTTACTATGACTTTTTTATAACATACTTTACTATGACTTTTTTATGACATACTATACTATGACTTTTTTATGACATACTTTACTATGACTTTTTTATGACATACTATAGTATGACTTTTTATGACTTTTGTTGACATACTATAGTATGACTTTTTTATGACATACTATAGTATGACTTTTTATGACTTTTGTTGACATACTATACTATGACTTTTTATGACTTTTTTGTGACATACTATAGTATAACTTTTTTATGACATACTTTACTATGACTTTTTTATGACATACTATAGTATGACTTTTTATGACTTTTGTTGACATACTATACTATGACTTTTTTCATGCTTTCAAGACATACTATACTGTGACTTTTTTATGACATACTATACTATGACTTTTTTCATGCTTTCAAGACATACTATACTGTGACTTTTTTATGACATACTATACTATGACTTTTTTATGACATACTTTACTATGACTTTTTTTACTATGACTTTTTTCATGCTTTCAAGACATACTATACTATGACTTTTTATGACTTTTGTTGACATACTATACTGTGACTTTTTTATGACATACTATAGTATGACCTTTTTATGACTTTTTTTATGACATACTTTACTATGACTTTTTTGTGACATACTATAGTATGACTTTTTTATGACATACTTTACTATGACCTTTTTGTGACATACTATAGTATGACTTTTTTATGACATACTTTACTATGACTTTTTTGTGACATACTATAGTATGACTTTTTTATGACATACTATACTATGACTTTTTGATGACATACTATAGTATGACTTTTTTATGACATACTTTACTATGACTTTTTTATGACATACTTTACTATGACTTTTTTATGACATACTATAGTATGACTTTTTATGACTTTTGTTGACATACTATACTATGACTTTTTTCATGCTTTCAAGACATACTATACTGTGACTTTTTTATGACATACTATACTATGACTTTTTATGACTTTTGTTGACATACTATAGTATGACTTTTTTATGACATACTATAGTATGACTTTTTATGACTTTTGTTGACATACTATACTATGACTTTTTATGACTTTTGTTGACATACTATAGTATGACTTTTTTATGACATACTTTACTATGACATTTTTGTGACATACTATAGTATGACTTTTTTATGACATACTTTACTATGACATTTTTGTGACATACTATAGTATGACTTTTTTATGACATACTATACTATGACTTTTTATGACTTTTGTTGACATACTATACTGTGACTTTTTTATGACATACTATACTATGACTTTTTTATGACATACTATAGTATGACCTTTTTATGACTTTTTTTATGACATACTATACTATGACTTTTTTGTGACATACTATAGTATGACTTTTTTATGACATACTTTACTATGACCTTTTTGTGACATACTATAGTATGATTTTTTTATGACATACTTTACTATGACTTTTTTGTGACATACTATAGTATGACTTTTTTATGACATACTTTACTATGACTTTTTTATAACATACTTTACTATGACTTTTTTATGACATACTATAGTATGACTTTTTTATGACATACTATAGTATGACTTTTTTATGACATACTTTACTATGACTTTTTTATGACATACTATAGTATGACTTTTTATGACTTTTGTTGACATACTATAGTATGACTTTTTTATGACATACTATAGTATGACTTTTTATGACTTTTGTTGACATACTATACTATGACTTTTTATGACTTTTGTTGACATACTATAGTATGACTTTTTTATGACATACTTTACTATGACTTTTTTATGACATACTATAGTATGACTTTTTATGACTTTTGTTGACATACTATACTATGACTTTTTATGACTTTTTTATGACATACTATAGTATGACTTTTTATGACTTTTGTTGACATACTATACTATGACTTTTTTCATGCTTTCAAGACATACTATACTGTGACTTTTTTATGACATACTATACTATGACTTTTTTCATGCTTTCAAGACATACTATACTGTGACTTTTTTATGACATACTATACTATGACTTTTTTATGACATACTTTACTATGACTTTTTTTACTATGACTTTTTTCATGCTTTCAAGACATACTATACTATGACTTTTTATGACTTTTGTTGACATACTATACTGTGACTTTTTTATGACATACTATAGTATGACCTTTTTATGACTTTTTTTATGACATACTATACTATGACTTTTCATGACATTCTTACTATGACTTTTTTATGACATACTTCACTATGACTTTTTTTACAATAATTTTTTTCATGCTTTCAAGACATACTATACTATGACTTTTTATGACTTTTGTTGACATACTATAGTATGACTTTTTATGACATACTTTACTATGACTTTTTTATGACATACTTTACTATGACTTTTTTTACAATAATTTTTTTCATGCTTTCAAGACATACTATACTATGACTTTTTATGACATTCTTTACTATGACTTTTTTATGACATACTTTACTATGACTTTTTTTACAATAATTTTTTTCATGCTTTCAAGACATACTATACTATGACTTTTTATGACTTTTGTTGACATACTATAGTATGACTTTTTATGACATACTTTACTATGACTTTTTTATGACATACTTTACTATGACTTTTTTTATGACATACTATAGTATGACTTTTTATGACTTTTGTTGACATACTATACTGTGACTTTTTTATGACATACTATACTATGACTTTTTTATGACATACTTTACTATGACTTTTTTTACTATGACTTTTTTCATGCTTTCAAGACATACTATACTATGACTTTTTATGACTTTTGTTGACATACTATACTGTGACTTTTTTATGACATACTATACTATGACTTTTTTTACTATGACTTTTTTCATGCTTTCAAGACATACTATACTATGACTTTTTATGACTTTTGTTGACATACTATACTGTGACTTTTTTATGACATACTTTACTATGACTTTTTTATGACATACTTTACTATGACTTTTTTTATGACATACTATAGTATGACTTTTTATGACTTTTGTTGACATACTATACTATGACTTTTTTCATGCTTTCAAGACATACTATACTGTGACTTTTTTATGACATACTATACTATGACTTTTTTATGACATGCTTTACTATGACTTTTTTTACTATGACTTTTTTCATGCTTTCAAGACATACTATACTATGACTTTTTATGACTTTTGTTGACATACTATACTGTGACTTTTTTATGACATACTATACTATGACTTTTTCGCTTTTTTATGACATACTATACTATGACTTTTTTATCACATACTATACTATGACTTTTTCATGTTTTTCTGACATACTATACTATGACTTTTTAAAATTTTTGTGACATACTATACTATGACTTTTTTTATGACATACTATACTATGACTTTTTTAAGGCATACTATAGTATGACTTTTTATGACTTTTTTATGACATACTATAGTATGACTTTTTTATGACATACTATACTATGACTTTTTATGACTTTTGTTGACATACTATAGTATGACTTTTTTATGACATACTTTACTATGACTTTTTTTACTATGACTTTTTTCATGCTTTCAAGACATACTATACTATGACTTTTTATGACTTTTGTTGACATACTATAGTATGACTTTTTATGACATACTTTACTATGACTTTTTTATGACATACTATAGTATGACTTTTTTATGACATACTATAGTATGACTTTTTATGACTTTTTTATGACATACTATACTATGACTTTTTTATGACATACTATAGCATGACCTTTTTATGACTTTTTTTATGACATACTATACTATGACTTTTTTCATGCTTTCAAGACATACTATACTATGACTTTTTTATGACATACTATACTATGACTTTTTATGACATTCTTTACTATGACTTTTTTATGACATACTTTACTATGACTTTTTTTACTATGACTTTTTTCATGCTTTCAAGACATACTATACTATGACTTTTTTATGACATACTATACTATGACTTTTTATGACATTCTTTACTATGACTTTTTTATGACATACTTTACTATGACTTTTTATGACATTCTTTACTATGACTTTTTTTATGACATACTTTACTATGACTTTTTATGACATTCTTTACTATGACTTTTTTTATGACATACTTTACTATGACTTTTTTTACTATGACTTTTTTCATGCTTTCAAGACACACTATACTATGACTTTTTATGACTTTTGTTGACATACTATAGTATGACTTTTTTCATGCTTTCAAGACATACTATACTGTGACTTTTTTATGACATACTATACTATGACTTTTTTCATGCTTTCAAGACATACTATACTGTGACTTTTTTATGACATACTATACTATGACTTTTTTTTTGACATACTATAGTATGACCTTTTTATGACTTTTATGACATACTATACTATGACTTTTTTCACTTTTTTATGACATACTATACGATGACTTTTTTAAGGCATACTATAGTATGACTTTTTATGACTTTTGTTGACATACTATACTATGACTTTTTATGACTTTTTTGTGACATACTATAGTATAACTTTTTTATGACATACTTTACTATGACTTTTTTATGACATACTATAGTATGACTTTTTATGACTTTTGTTGACATACTATACTATGACTTTTTTCATGCTTTCAAGACATACTATACTGTGACTTTTTTATGACATACTATACTATGACTTTTTTCATGCTTTCAAGACATACTATACTGTGACTTTTTTATGACATACTATACTATGACTTTTTTATGACATACTTTACTATGACTTTTTTTACTATGACTTTTTTCATGCTTTCAAGACATACTATACTATGACTTTTTATGACTTTTGTTGACATACTATACTGTGACTTTTTTATGACATACTATAGTATGACCTTTTTATGACTTTTTTTATGACATACTTTACTATGACTTTTTTGTGACATACTATAGTATGACTTTTTTATGACATACTTTACTATGACCTTTTTGTGACATACTATAGTATGACTTTTTTATGACATACTTTACTATGACTTTTTTGTGACATACTATAGTATGACTTTTTTATGACATACTATACTATGACTTTTTGATGACATACTATAGTATGACTTTTTTATGACATACTTTACTATGACTTTTTTATGACATACTATAGTATGACTTTTTATGACTTTTGTTGACATACTATACTATGACTTTTTATGACTTTTGTTGACATACTATAGTATGACTTTTTTATGACATACTTTACTATGACTTTTTTATGACATACTATAGTATGACTTTTTATGACTTTTGTTGACATACTATACTATGACTTTTTTCATGCTTTCAAGACATACTATACTGTGACTTTTTTATGACATACTATACTATGACTTTTTATGACTTTTGTTGACATACTATAGTATGACTTTTTTATGACATACTATAGTATGACTTTTTATGACTTTTGTTGACATACTATACTATGACTTTTTATGACTTTTGTTGACATACTATAGTATGACTTTTTTATGACATACTTTACTATGACATTTTTGTGACATACTATAGTATGACTTTTTTATGACATACTTTACTATGACATTTTTGTGACATACTATAGTATGACTTTTTTATGACATACTATACTATGACTTTTTATGACTTTTGTTGACATACTATACTGTGACTTTTTTATGACATACTATACTATGACTTTTTTATGACATACTATAGTATGACCTTTTTATGACTTTTTTTATGACATACTTTACTATGACTTTTTTGTGACATACTATAGTATGACTTTTTTATGACATACTTTACTATGACCTTTTTGTGACATACTATAGTATGATTTTTTTATGACATACTTTACTATGACTTTTTTGTGACATACTATAGTATGACTTTTTTATGACATACTTTACTATGACTTTTTTATAACATACTTTACTATGACTTTTTTATGACATACTATAGTATGACTTTTTTATGACATACTATAGTATGACTTTTTTATGACATACTTTACTATGACTTTTTTATGACATACTATAGTATGACTTTTTATGACTTTTGTTGACATACTATAGTATGACTTTTTTATGACATACTATAGTATGACTTTTTATGACTTTTGTTGACATACTATACTATGACTTTTTATGACTTTTGTTGACATACTATAGTATGACTTTTTTATGACATACTTTACTATGACTTTTTTATGACATACTATAGTATGACTTTTTATGACTTTTGTTGACATACTATACTATGACTTTTTATGACTTTTTTATGACATACTATAGTATGACTTTTTATGACTTTTGTTGACATACTATACTATGACTTTTTTCATGCTTTCAAGACATACTATACTGTGACTTTTTTATGACATACTATACTATGACTTTTTTCATGCTTTCAAGACATACTATACTGTGACTTTTTTATGACATACTATACTATGACTTTTTTATGACATACTTTACTATGACTTTTTTTACTATGACTTTTTTCATGCTTTCAAGACATACTATACTATGACTTTTTATGACTTTTGTTGACATACTATACTGTGACTTTTTTATGACATACTATAGTATGACCTTTTTATGACTTTTTTTATGACATACTATACTATGACTTTTCATGACATTCTTACTATGACTTTTTTATGACATACTTCACTATGACTTTTTTTACAATAATTTTTTTCATGCTTTCAAGACATACTATACTATGACTTTTTATGACTTTTGTTGACATACTATAGTATGACTTTTTATGACATACTTTACTATGACTTTTTTATGACATACTTTACTATGACTTTTTTTACAATAATTTTTTTCATGCTTTCAAGACATACTATACTATGACTTTTTATGACATTCTTTACTATGACTTTTTTATGACATACTTTACTATGACTTTTTTTACAATAATTTTTTTCATGCTTTCAAGACATACTATACTATGACTTTTTATGACTTTTGTTGACATACTATAGTATGACTTTTTATGACATACTTTACTATGACTTTTTTATGACATACTTTACTATGACTTTTTTTATGACATACTATAGTATGACTTTTTATGACTTTTGTTGACATACTATACTGTGACTTTTTTATGACATACTATACTATGACTTTTTTATGACATACTTTACTATGACTTTTTTTACTATGACTTTTTTCATGCTTTCAAGACATACTATACTATGACTTTTTATGACTTTTGTTGACATACTATACTGTGACTTTTTTATGACATACTATACTATGACTTTTTTTACTATGACTTTTTTCATGCTTTCAAGACATACTATACTATGACTTTTTATGACTTTTGTTGACATACTATACTGTGACTTTTTTATGACATACTTTACTATGACTTTTTTATGACATACTTTACTATGACTTTTTTTATGACATACTATAGTATGACTTTTTATGACTTTTGTTGACATACTATACTATGACTTTTTTCATGCTTTCAAGACATACTATACTGTGACTTTTTTATGACATACTATACTATGACTTTTTTATGACATGCTTTACTATGACTTTTTTTACTATGACTTTTTTCATGCTTTCAAGACATACTATACTATGACTTTTTATGACTTTTGTTGACATACTATACTGTGACTTTTTTATGACATACTATACTATGACTTTTTCGCTTTTTTATGACATACTATACTATGACTTTTTTATCACATACTATACTATGACTTTTTCATGTTTTTCTGACATACTATACTATGACTTTTTAAAATTTTTGTGACATACTATACTATGACTTTTTTTATGACATACTATACTATGACTTTTTTAAGGCATACTATAGTATGACTTTTTATGACTTTTTTATGACATACTATAGTATGACTTTTTTATGACATACTATACTATGACTTTTTATGACTTTTGTTGACATACTATAGTATGACTTTTTTATGACATACTTTACTATGACTTTTTTTACTATGACTTTTTTCATGCTTTCAAGACATACTATACTATGACTTTTTATGACTTTTGTTGACATACTATAGTATGACTTTTTATGACATACTTTACTATGACTTTTTTATGACATACTATAGTATGACTTTTTTATGACATACTATAGTATGACTTTTTATGACTTTTTTATGACATACTATACTATGACTTTTTTATGACATACTATAGCATGACCTTTTTATGACTTTTTTTATGACATACTATACTATGACTTTTTTCATGCTTTCAAGACATACTATACTATGACTTTTTTATGACATACTATACTATGACTTTTTATGACATTCTTTACTATGACTTTTTTATGACATACTTTACTATGACTTTTTTTACTATGACTTTTTTCATGCTTTCAAGACATACTATACTATGACTTTTTTATGACATACTATACTATGACTTTTTATGACATTCTTTACTATGACTTTTTTATGACATACTTTACTATGACTTTTTATGACATTCTTTACTATGACTTTTTTTATGACATACTTTACTATGACTTTTTATGACATTCTTTACTATGACTTTTTTTATGACATACTTTACTATGACTTTTTTTACTATGACTTTTTTCATGCTTTCAAGACACACTATACTATGACTTTTTATGACTTTTGTTGACATACTATAGTATGACTTTTTTCATGCTTTCAAGACATACTATACTGTGACTTTTTTATGACATACTATACTATGACTTTTTTCATGCTTTCAAGACATACTATACTGTGACTTTTTTATGACATACTATACTATGACTTTTTTTTTGACATACTATAGTATGACCTTTTTATGACTTTTATGACATACTATACTATGACTTTTTTCACTTTTTTATGACATACTATACGATGACTTTTTTAAGGCATACTATAGTATGACTTTTTATGACTTTTGTTGACATACTATACTATGACTTTTTTCATGTTTTCATGCCATACTATACTATGACTTTTTTATGACATACTATACTATGACTTTTTATGACATACTTTACTATGACTTTTTTATGACATACTTTACTATGACTTTTTTTACTATGACGTTTTATGACTTTTGTTGACATACTATAGTATGACTTTTTATGACTTTTGTTGACATACTATAGTATGACTTTTTTATGACATACTTTACTATGACTTTTTTGTGACATACTATAGTATGAATTTTTTATGACTTTTGTTGACATACTATACTATGACTTTTTTAATGACATACTAAAGTATGACTTTTTATGACATTCTTTGCTATGACTTTTTTATGACATACTTTACTATGACTTTTTTATGACATACTTTACTATGACTTTTTTTACTATGACTTTTTTCATGCTTTCAAGACATACTATACTATGACTTTTTATGACTTTTGTTGACATACTATAGTGTGACTTTTTTATGACATACTTTACTATGACTTTTTTATGACATACTATAGTATGAATTTTTTATGACTTTTGTTGAAATACTATACTATGACTTTTTTAATGACATACTAAAGTATGACTTTTTATGACTTGTTGACATACTATACTATGACTTTTTTCATGCTTTCAAGACATACTATACTATGACTTTTTTATGACATACTATAGTATGGCTTTTTATGACTGTTGTTGACATACTATACTATGACTTTTTACGCTTTTGTTATGACATACAATCCTATGACTTTTTTCATGTTTTTATGGCATACTATACTATGACTTTTTTTATTACATACTATACTACGACTTTTTTCCGTTTTTCTTGACACACTATACAATTTTTTCATGTTATCATGACATGCTATACTATGATTCTTTTTTTTATTTTTTTTTTTTAACTTTTTTATGACACACTATACCATGGCATTTTCATGACATACTATACCACGTGTGTGGTTGTGCTGCTGCCGTGGTCCTGCCAGATGCCGCTGCTGTTATCATTAGTCATACTTCTACTGTTATTATACACATATGATTATTGTCACATAAGTATACTATCAGATGTTAATATTTACATATTGTACCACAATAGCCAGAATCATAATTATAATATCATTACTTTACTTTATTATTACGTCATCTATTGCACGTCTGTCGGTCCTGGAAAAGGGATCCCTCCTCAGTTGCTCTTCCTGAGGTTTTTTTCCCTGTTAAAGGGAGTTGGGGGAGTTTTTCCTTATCCGCTGCGAGAGTCCAAAGGACAGAGGGATGTCGTATGCTGTAAAGCCCTGTGAGACAAATTGTGATTTGTGATATTGGGCTTTATAAATAAAACTGATTGATTGATTGATTGATTGATTGATTGATTGATTGACTATACGATGACCGTTTTTCGGTTTTTATGACATACTATACAATGACTTCTTTCATGTTTTTATGACACACTATACTATGACATTTTCATGATATACTTTACTATGACTTTTTATGACTTTTTGTTGACATACTATACTATGACTGTTTTTTTTATGACATACTATACTATGACTTTTATTTCATGTTTTTATGACATACTATACTATGACCTTTTCATGACTATATTATATATTCTATATTATGACCGTTTTTCACTTTTTCATGACGTACTATACTATGGTTTTTTTTTCCGACTTTTTATGACATACTATAGTATACTATGACTTTTTGTTGACATACTATACTATGACTGTTTTTTATGACATACCATACTATGATTTTTTTTCATGTTATCATGACATACTTTAGTATGACTTTTTATTACTTTTATGACATACTATACTATGCCTTTTTTTCCACATTTTTATCTTACACTATACTGACTTTTTTTTTCTTCCAATTTTTGTTTTACAACATACTATACTATGAAATTTTTATGACATACTATACTTTGACTTTTTATGACTTTTCATGATAAACTATACTATGAGGGTTTTTTGTATATTATGTTATGTTATTACTATTATGACTTTTTTTCATTTCTTTTATGACTTTACAACAACTATAATAACTGACAGTGATAAAGTCCCCATAACACCCATGTTACATTCTAGTTTTCCACTCTCACATTGACCGTACCATAGCGGTGGAGCATCTGTGTCTTTTGGGGTATGGAAATGTTACTGCAGTACACTATAATACTAAAACCACAAGTAATAATAATAATTATGGCCATTCCTGAAGTTAATTTATGATTATGATGGCATTTGCTAAGGATAATTTTGGATGGTGGTGTGTGGTTGCATTTTGTAGCACTGAAAAAATTGTTTTTTAAAATATTTTGATTAGTATAGGGTTGTTTTTTTTAGCATAACATAAGTGAACGGCGTGGTAGATATAACTCAGTTGTGTTAAGTTCAAAACTTTTTTCATTAAGATAGAGTGACTTAAAATGTGCTCTACCAAAAGGTTAAAGTGTGGTATAGTGAAACGATGACTTATAAAAGGAAAAACAGTTCAGTACAGTGTAATCTTTGAAAACTACTTTAAACAGGAAGCATCAAGTTCATGACTTTTGTTGCAATAATGCTTCAAAAGACCAGAATCCAAACACTCAGATTTTGAAAATGTATTTTTTTTTTTGTTTTAAACTAACTAAATAAAATAATAGTAATAGTACTTATTTTTTCTAACCCCTGTACTTTTATTAGATATCATTTTTTAAGAGCAGGTTGATTGATTACTAATGTGACGTGAGGTTCCTGATTAAATTATTTAAATCGTGCAGAACTCAACTGCTCCGACAAAACCACATCCTGCAGATTGAACTTGAAAGAGATAACAAAAATAGAAGAAGGCCGACAGTTTGCTGCGGGGTGCAGAGTTTTAACCAGAGGCTTGCAGAGTGAGGAGAGGAGAGGAGAGAAAAAGAGACCAGACGGTGTGAACAGAGGAAAGGAGGGACTAATTATGGTGAGAAACAGTGGTACACTGAAGAACACCAGTGGAGATGCACGCTAAGAGGGAAACGTTCACACCAACAGCTGAGCTGTTGCTTTACACCTGCACAGAATCATGATGGTAAAGGATCTGTTCACACAAAGTTCCCAAAACATACAGTATTTCCTCAGTTCATTATTCATGCAGATATGGGACTTTTGGTTTTATTTGTCCAGGTTTATCTGCCCCTGAGGTTTCTGCCTGGTGGTGAATGGCATCATATTGGTCGTGCTGAAAACATTCAGCATTTTCATTTTAAAACAAGATTCACTGTCTCCTCATTGTGGATCCACAGAGCTCACTGTCAACATATTTATGTGGACTACTCCTCATAAAGAAAATAGTTCCACTAAAAATTGTTCATATACAGTGGCTGCCTCCATATCTCTTTGTTTTCGTTTTAAATCACACAACCATAGCTATATTTACACTTTGGTGGGTGCCCATTTTAGTTTGAATATTCTGGATTGAGTTTAGTCTGGTCAGGCGGAAACAAAGACTTTCAATTACAATGGCGCAGACACCCCAACCCAGTGGCTGAGAAAATCTGATCAAAATGATTCAACAATGATTCAAGCAAATTTAACAATACATGTTGTGACTGCTGCTGGGAAAGTGGTAAAAGCAAGCAGAAACTCCAAGAAATGCAGGACAAAGTGGTGTAACAACCACAGGGAGGGAGAAAAAGAAAATGAAGCTGATTTTAGCCACAATTCTGTTTTGTTTTAGTTTATGTTGCACTGTTCATTGCATTTTTATTTAGTTTAATATGCTTATTATTTATTTTTATTTAGACTCAAAGCAGGGATGTTGCCGCATGTTCCTTTAGCCCAATCAACTCTAGTTTTGCTTTTAGCCTTTGATCACTTACCAGAAATGCCGTGCTGACCGAATGTGGGTGAGTCTCACTACAGCACGTGTTGTGTAGGAGAGAATACAGTCGTATAGTGTAGGTGTGTACACAGTAGGTGTCATCGGTGCTGTATGACAATGTGAGCTCACAGTCAATTAATAGAAAATGACTAATCTGTTTGTATTTATGTTTGGTGGTGGCAAAACACACGGATGCTGAAGCAATCCCGTCAAGAAACTGCGCAGGGGGACTGTGGTCAAGAACACCCGGAGAAGGACGCTCTTTGCACCAGCAGGGTGTTAGGTCTGGAAAAACAAAAACACAAAAATAACAAAGCAAGCAAACAAAACAAAACAAAAAACCCACACCAATTAACTCATAGAAACTTTTCAAAAGAACATAAGGAAGGTTAAGCTAAAGCCAGAGGCTATTTGGCAGCTAGCAGTGAACTTCCTTGATTATTATTATTATTATTCCTTTGGTCCATAAGGGTTCACCAATCAAAAGAATCAAAAGTGTTTTTCATGAAGCCTGAACACATTATACTGACATTTTGATGACTATTTTTTGTACTATACTATGACTTTATGAACACTGTACAAAACCTGTGACAGTCGACAGTGAAATAGCTTACATAACACTCGTATTACATTGTTGTGCTCTTTTTAATACATTACAATAATACAGAGAGACAGCACGGCGCTTGAGGTTGTTTTTTTACACCCACAGGAGTCAAGCTGCTGGGTAGCAACACCATTTGCACAAAACACATGCAAAACTGCAGTACACTGTTATACTAGAACCAGCAGTGATAATAATGGCAGTTTTTTTAAGTTTATTTAATATTACCATTACATCTGATAATGTAATCTATTTTAATTTTATTCTATTTTATTTATTCACTGTCTTTTAATTCTAAGGACTTTTAATCATCTTTTCTTGTGAGTTTGTTCTGTTTTGTTTGGTTGATTTTTTTATATTTTGTTGTCTTATTGTTGTAATTTTCTAGTCTTGCAAAACTTTATGATCAGTTGTTTGTGTTATCGTTCAAATTGTGTCTGTGTTATTCCAATTTCGCCGTGTGAAGCACTTTGGGCTGTACCTTTGTATGAAAGGTGCTACATAAATAAAGTTGAGTTGATTATTTTGGATGACGGGCATGGTTGTCTTTTCCAGCAAAGCAGAATTTTTGTCTTAATATTTTTTATCGATGTATTGGGGGGGGGGGGCATATGCCACTCTCATGCACTTTACATAAATCAACCATAGACGCCTGCAACACAACCAAGACTATATTTATTGTGCTGTCAGGATGCAATAAACAATAGCAGAAGAACTGGCTGCACAGGCTGCACACTGTGGCCAGTGTACAGCCTGTACTCTTATGGTGCAGAAATATGCCAAAAATATAATGTATATAATGTATATAAATATAATGTATATTTATTATTTGTAAATTAAGACTCAGAGCGTTTGAATTTAGATCAACTTCTGTTTAATTAGTCACAACCCAAAAAAAGAGAAAAAAAAAAAGGCTCTTTTAACAATCTGCAGTCATCATTAACATGATATAATTCATCACCATCAGAAGAACAGATAAATCCGTCTGAACGTTATTTCCCTCTGGATAATATTAATGCTAGACTATATTAGAACATCATCTTTGTGCTTCTTCTAAAACACAGTCACTCTTTCTCCTCAGTACAAACCCACCTGAATCATTCATGTCTTAAAGTTGGATATGAAAAGCTTCGTCATGCTCAAGAGTATTTCAGTATCGTCATCTAAAGTGGAGTCGCCTTGTTGTGTTGACTCAACCAAAACACTGGTCTGCGTGTGGCGAGTATAAGACCGAACTAAAACACAGGTGATATAAAGAGAATTATGTCAGCACCATACTGTAAGTACTGCAGCAACAGGACATCCACAGGCCTTCTTCCCTCACGGCCTTTTTACTTGACATGCACATCATGTCCTGTGAGCAGAGCCACACCTGACTGCTCCTCACTGTGGGGGTCGACATGACACACTCATACAAATATACAACAAGACTGACTGACAACAGGTCACACGAGATGTGTCAAACCCAGACTGTGTCAGTCTGTTAGCTTGTGCCATCGTGTGGCAGCAGCAGTTCAGGTGGAGCATGCACTATCACATGCATGATACTGTCAGTCTGATTAGCTTTCTGACCTGCTGAGAGATATCGTGTTTGGTGGTGTATCATAGGGGAACAAAGTCTGTTAAGGCCCCCTTTACAAAGGGATTATACAGTGTAACTAATGGCTTATTTATTAATGGTTAACTCATCATTTACTGAAGTTTAGCAGTTGTAAAATAATAAGACACATTTTGGATTGGCAGGTTGAGAAAAATTCCATTGACCTGTTTGGAATTCTTAATAAATGTTTATGGAGTTTTTTACTGTCTATAAAGCCATCAGGTCTGCAGCTGTAAATGTTAATAAATTAATCAATGGTTTTTGGTCCAGAGATCAAAGGAGGATTATTAAATTCCTGAGCTAAGAAGACAAAAGACGTGTCCCTCTGGGGGATAATGCCAGCTGTTTCAGATTTATGCACCACTTAATTAAAACAGGTTTGCCACACAAACTAGTTCTTACGTAACTTAATTAATTAATCTCAGCACCCATCGACTATCGGTCTGATAGCGATAACTCTCTGGGGGCAAAGGCCAATATTTCAGGACTGGCCAATCTGGGCCAAGGGCGACCAAGACTTCCCCTTTTGTGTGACGGTTATTTTAGCTAATCTCTAAAAACCAATGATTAATTAAGAGAACTGGATGCAGCATATGAAAGTTACCCAGTGGCACAGAAAGCCAAAAAATTCAAATGCCGTAAAATTATTGGCATGATCGGCACTGCTTCCTCATTGTGTGGCCCATCCAGAAGGCGCACTTGAGAATTCTATAGGTTAGGCTGACAAGGTAATTCTGGTTTAGCGCTTGGCTAGCTTGAATGGGGATAAAATGATTCAATATGCAGCTCTAGACTTCCCAAATGTTATTGGACCAACTTCATCAAAGTCTGATATTGAAGAGTCATTTCACGAGGTTTGTAGTGCTAAAAAAAATGTATCCACTGATTTACAGACGTCTCTTTCGCTAGCATGATAAGACATTTCCTACTTATTCTGCATGAGTAGGCCTACAACTAACTCTGATGCTCACACATTTCTTTATGTTTGTACAAAGTTCTAACTACATTTACAAAGTATTGGCAGTTAAGTTTCATTGTTTGGTTCCCAAACTGGCATTTATTGTTAGCATGTAGCTTGTAATGCTACATGAACTCCTTGTTCACATGTTTCCTATCAATCGTTTCACACATTATTAAGGTCTTTACGAGCTAATACATTTCTTAATTTCTAAAGGTGCCACCTAATTTAGTAAATCATTAGTTTGAAAGTAGTAAAAATTAGTGACAGATTTATGAAGAGCTGCAGCCACTTAGTTACAATTATTTATGACATATTTTATAATGCTATCTATGCTAAAAGGTAAACTAACCTATGAACCATTCGCACATATTTTATCAACCATTATTAAAGCCTTTAGTTACAGCTTATAATGCTTTATAAAGGATGATACCTCTGACGTATATCCAAAATAATTGCTGTTTGTCTGTAGGTATTAATATACACACCAAACTGCAGTCATTCTCAGCTAGCAGATCTTTTCTAACCCTTCATTGATTTCATGTAGCAGAGAGCCTTTATGCTACAACACAATATCAAACCAGTACAGGGCTGCCATGAAGAGCATCTGGACTGTTTCTCTCATTGCAACCAGTATTTGAGCAATCAATGGCACTTTCTGCTAAATACATGTCTATTCTGAACCTTTGCTAATCGATCTAACAGAAGAGTGATCCAACACATCAATCAAAAGCAATTTTGCTGTTGCGATCGTATAACATCGGTGGCTCCTTGCTGTAGAAAATTCTCTGTCAGCAAAGACATAATGCTAATAGTGCAGAAAAGGCCATCCTCATCAAACCAGGTGACAACAAGGAAACATTGTCATTGTAAGTATTCTGGAGGCTCTGGAATTACGGCCATGAGATTTCTGAGTCACCCATGTTTCAGTGTGTTGAGGAAGTTAACAAGTGGCTGGTCACATGGTTTGATGAGGTTTGTCCATGTTGTCATTTCCAAGAAAAGATATATGATACAGTGCCACACAGACTTCTTTAAATGTTGTGCGATCTTTGGGAAGTGCAGAACGCCCACTGTCCTCTACAAATACAACTATAGCTCCAAACTGACTCTTCTGACATGCTTATATTGTCAAAACATCATGGAGCTGTAGTTGTGAAATGCTAGAGATGCATTTTGTTATTCTATATTACACAGCACATACTCAATGTCCACATTTAGCGCTAAACATGAAGAAAACAGTGTGAACAGATAATTTTGAATTGAATATCTATGAGCATTTGATACCAGAGATGTTACTAGCCACTTCAAGGAATACTGCACTCGCAAATTGACCATCTGTTTATCAATTATTCACCAGGTTGCCTTGACGTCGTGAAGACAACTTTTTTTTCTTGCATGCCTCCACAAGGAACGGAGAATCCAAAAAAATCTAAGTAAACAAGGTCAACATTTAACAAAAGTAAAACTATACCAAAACATCCTCTGACAATCTCTCACAGAACTCCTGCAGTATTTAAGTCTCATTTATCCAGCTGTGTGCTCAGTACTTCCCAAACGCATGTATTTTCTCTTAAACTTTCATGCACATTCATGTTTACGTCTGAACTCTGCTCAAACAGAGCTCATACACATTCACATGCCTGGCCATGCTCATGGCGCACTACTTGTATGGCAGAAGTGTTTTAAATTGTAAAATTTTGGCAAAAATGCATGTGTTTGGGAAGCAGTGAGCATACGACTGGATAAATAAGACATTCTATTATATTACACAAACTGTGTAAGAGTTTGTAAAATGATGTTTTCATATAGTTTTGCTGTTGTTAAAGTGGTCCCCAGTAATTTCAAATCATGACAAATGTTCCACATTTTTTGGATTCTCCATTCATCATGCAGGTGTGTGAGGAAAAACAAAGTTTCCTTCAGAAATTTAACATACCATGGTGAGTAATTGACACATAAATGGTCATTTTGTGGGTGAAGTAGCCTATTGTTTTAAATGATTTTTTTTTTATTATTATTTTTTTATACCATCCAGTGTTGTGTTCATCATGTTTCCCATCATTTCTATCGGATATGATAACTGACAGGAGATCAGTGGACTTGGTAGATAAACTTTATAACTGAGTCGAAACACACAAACAAAGTGAGCGCTCACACAACCAGTCAGATTTTAAACAGAGGAGAAAAAAAGTGGACACACCTGTGCCATAAATGTCCGTTATTATCTTGGATTTTGAAAGATTCTAAGTAAGACTCAGCACCGATTACAACTCTATTAAATAATCCAAAATGTAAAAGTCCCTTCTGACATAAAATAAGCAAATGATTCTCTTCTGGATTCTCTGGGCAAAAACTTCCGACATGCAGTGTTGTAAAATAAAAATTGCTGATAAAACTTGTGTGACGATGCTGTGTATTTGTGTATACGACACGCTGCTCTCCCTTCGTTCACACAACCACTAACTGCTACAGCATGTCTAGCTTCTACCTTTCTTCATCTCGCTGCATATACACTTTTCAAACTGTAATTCAATGACCACTACAACCTCAGTACTCACATTGAGCTACCTTCAATGATTCCCTTGCTTTGTTTTTGGGGAGTGTTAACAGCAGTACATTATTTTAAAGGCTGGGACCAATTTGAAGTCAATTCAATCACTTCAAGATACAGCTTTGTTGAATTTCCAACACGTGTATGTGACAATATTAGCATGTTAGTTTACAGACATGCTTCCTGACATTGTTACAGCAACCAATTCTCCCACTTCACAGATGACGTTTTGAGCTGGGTTGGAATTTTAGGACTTGAGGGCTCTATGAGGGTGCTACAACAATATCAAGAAGAGAATATTTAACTGTATAGCTGCTTTTAAAATCATGATACTTATACTAATAAAGTGCTCTGAAGAGGCTGAGAGAAGATGCAGAAGACAAAACAGATTAGTCGACAGACGAAATATTACATTGAAAGGTAACATTTACATGACAATATAGTCTGATGGTTATTCCAAATTTAGAGAGGTGATATGTATTTCTTTAAGATTCATAAATGATCTTTCAGTTACCTACACTGCAATTTCAATGATTATATTTGAATTGATTCAATTGACACAGAACTGATCACCAACCTTTACATGTTCACTCAATTGAACTATACAGACCACATGTATTCTCACTGATAGTGTGAACTTATAGAAATAAAACTATTTTCTCCTGGTAATCATTGTCAAGCATCAGTTCATATTCAACAAGCAGATGTGAAGAGGAGGAAGAGAGATGGAGAGGAGGTCAGGACAGAGGAGGAAGGGACGACAGAGGAGTGTTGGTGCGGAGGATACAGACAAAGAGGGGACAAAGAAGTCAAACTGGTCTGTGAACGACAGACTGCAGCAGGTACTGTCTCAAGTCAGGGTGTAACTACGGGACTACAGTGCTCCTAACTCCCCCTAAATCTCCATCAGACTATCTATATTTCATTGCTTACACTTCTAACCCACTTAAGACTTTTTTAGTTTACTTGCTCTAAGCACAAAAGCACCAAATGTTATCAACGGGGATTTGCACATGTTAACAAACAGGCAAACCCATCTGGCTGTATGTATTTGCTGGGAACAGTCTCATCCCCCCAGGACCCCTGAACAAGTTAAGTATTTGAAAGGTGAAAAGGGCTTCAAGACTCAGAAAAACTTCAGTTCTGAGATGGAGTTTAATAATATTTGTTGGACAAGTGGGTAATCTGTTTCTCACACGATCCATTTAAGGGTACTGTACCTTACTTTTTACATGTACTCATCATTTTTTATTGCCAATGTGTAAACAGGCTGTAACGAAACCTGACCTTCTCTGACTTCTCAGTTGCCTTTAACAGCCTGTGGACTAACTTCTATCTATCTGTGACACGTTCCTGAGTACCTTGCCTTTCTTCAGCTCCGCTACAGCACTAACAGTGTGCAACACTGGCTGACGTTAGCTAAGAAAGTATGCTAATGTCATCAAATGACTGGCAGCCACCACATCAGAGTCCACACATGCTGTGTTTCTGCTACATACATTTTGCAGCTGTAAGACACAACTTTGTCAGGAGGAAAGAAGACGGCAGCTCCAGACACAGCCGTTAGCGTGGTTGCAACTCGAATCCAGCCAGCATTGAGGGTCTGATCCTGCGCTGACTCCCCACCCAATCACCAAACTTTCTGTTGCTGCCAACACACAGGTGAAATCACCACTGTCGCTGGCCAGCAACCCGCTGCGGTTCCTGGCGCTGGGGTGTTTGCTGGCTGAATTTAAGTTGATACAGCAGCTTAGGTCCATCTACAGAGCTGCCATCTGCTCTCCTCCTGGTGAAGTAGCACCCTAGAAGCGGAGAGTAAGGCAGAGGGATCTCATTAGTGATTTGATAGTGCCCCTGCTGCTTTAAAAGAAATCCACTGACGTGAGATATATTGTGATTTTAGCTTGCTAATATTAGTTAACGCTAGCTTGCTTGGTAACCGACGAATTGTTAGCTAGTTAACGTAGCAAAATATGGCCTGTGGATAACGTTAGCTAATTCATCCAAGTTCTGGGGCCGATCAGGCTGGTAAATTGACTAGTTTGCCATTTGCAAATTACTTTACCCGATAATGTTGCAAAGCCATCAACACCAGATCCATGCAGCTAGCTTGGTTACAGCTAGCTGTAACAAGGACTGCTTACAACTAAAAATGACAGCTGCCTACATGTCCAGGTGCCATCTAAATTTCCGTCTAGGAATGGAGACGCCTTGGGGAACGCATTTAAATTGAATTCACTATACACAGGACTGAAACATTTGCGAAAGGCCCATCTATTTCCATTATTTCTATCTCTCAGAGACAAATCCACCTAGAATTAGCAAGCTCATAGTTAATTAGTGCAGCAGTTTTAAAGGTATTATTCAGAATAACAGTGGCTTATTTCTGTGACTTGATTGTAGTAAACAAATGAAGGCTTTGAAAGTGTGGTTTAAAATAGGCTTTGATTAAAATTAAAACTGACTTCAGACAAAAGCTAAAGAGCTTGCTTAGCCTGGAGAGGTTTTTTCCTATCTTAAGTAACTCTTATGTTGTCTTAAATGATGAACAAATCTGAGAACAAACACCAGGGGAAGTGAAACAGGGCAGAGAAAACAGAAAAAGCTTGGTTCACAACTATTTTTACTAAGTGACGAGTGTTTTAGCTGTTAGCTAGCGAGCCGCAGAAGCTCACCAACTACCTCTGCCAGTAGTAACTACGTTACCAAGCTTTAACATACGTCATGTGCCACTTTCTGCTGTGACTGGGCCTTTACAGTGATAAAAAGGGAAGCACAGCAGCTGACATGCAGCTGCAGCTGACTTCCTATTTCAACCATAACGTTAAATTAAAAGAAAAAACCTAAAACACTGTCATTGTTACGAGGATCTTTGGTTGGCGAAAATAAAGGTTGACCGGAGACACTGATGGTTCCTCTGCCCACTGTCCACAGGCAATTGTGCATAATGAAAATCACCTGCCATATTTGTGTTTATAATAGGTAAGTGTGTGGAAGAGCTGATAGACCAAGGAGCTAGAGCTGAGGAGATGGTTCTCTCAAAACCCTCCATCTTAAATGTAAGAGCCATACTTTGTGACAACCATCCACTTTGCCAATTTAATTGCATTTTATTAGCCCCAGGGTCACAAAGCTAGCCTAGGACATGAACCTTCCATTATGAGTCATTTTCTCAATACAGACTGTGCTCATGAACAATGTGATCCAGACAGATTCTGATCAGACAGCTACTGGACACTGACGAGGTGTTACAAAGACTGTTTTTTTATCCATGTATTTGCCATAAGGGGGAGTGCACTTGTGTGTTTATAAGGACTTTCTGATTGCCAAATAGCAACAAACACACACACACACGCACACACATACACACACACAAAATGGAAGAGGAGGGAAGGAGCGATGGAGAGAGGGAGGAGAGTGACTGTATGAAGGGCCAGATACAAGTGTTTTAACACTTAAACACAACGCAACAACCTGAGACTAGTGTGGGGGAGTTGGTGGGTCGTAGGGTGACAGAGAGAAGGAAAAGGAACAAGAGAAAGACGGAGAGATCAACAGACTGATATTTAGAGAAAGAGAGAAATAGTGCAACAAAGATAAGTAAAGCGAGAGACCTCTCTCAGCACGGGGGAAAAAGAAGAGGGAGGGTAGAAAAGGTAAAAAGACAAGAGGAGGAGAGGGAATTAGGGTGGAGGAAACTGGAGTTAAGGGGAGGAGGGAGGAAAAAGGGGTGAGATAGCAAAGAAGGGAAGAATTGAGACAGAGGAGCAGTAGTGCTTTCATGAGTACGGCTGTGGGACTCCATATCCTGGTCTGTAGATGGGTCTCCCCGTTGGCGACTGAGAATTTGAATATGAGGGCCCGGCTGGGTAGCTGTAGCCGCCGTAGCTGTAGGAGGCCGGGTAGGGAGCAGGGCCGCTCGGGGGGTGGCTCGGGGTGTACTGGCCGAATGCTGAGCCGGGATGTGGGGTGGGGAAGGAGGGCTGGGCTGGGTAAGGGCAGGCTGCTGCAGCCGGAGGCCCAAAGGCGGGCCTGGGCCCGGAGAAGCTCCCTGCTGGGGTGAAAGGTGAGCCGGAACCTGGGTACGGAGGGATGGTCGGGCCGGAGGCCGCTGCCGCTGCAGGGGGAGGGTTGGGCGGGGAGACAGGGTATGGGCTATAGGGAAGGCCAGAGGAGCCCCCAGCAGATGAGGGGGCGTTTTGGTAGCTGGAGGACTGAGGTTTGGAGTTTGGCTGCTGCTGATTTGTCGTTGTTGTTGTTGTCGTGTGTTGATTCCATGGTGAGGCTGTGGCAGCGGGGTCTTGACTGATGCCTGCTGATGATGTCATGGCGTTAGGATTGCCCTCGCTCCTCTGTCGTAGGACCTCCTGGAGTTTCTCTATCCGCACCCGTCTTTTGTGAGCGAGGGAGCGCAGGGAGAGGAAGCGGTCGAGGAAGGAGTCCAATGGCAGAGAGCCCTCCAGAAACTCATCAGCTAGAGCCTGCAAACAGATACACACAACCGGTGACAGTGATGCTTACTGCTGCAGTGTTTCCTCTGTACTTGTAAAAGGCCTAGTGTGCCACCAGGCCAACAGGGACAAAAGACCGCCAAATATCCATTTCAGTGTCGCCTATATTCATTTTGCAGTGGAGCACCTTTTCTTCACATGTCTGTGATAACAACAGGACAGTTGAGTGTCTGTTATCTAAACTGTTCAGTCAGTTGAAAAGGTGACGTAAAGATAACTTTCTCAGTAGGCTACTGATTACAAACTACCTTAGCAGTGAACAACAGGCTAGTTGGGGGGCTAGAACAGAGAATATTCAGTTAAAACAGATCAGTAATGCTGTTTTGCCCTCATTATTGTCTGTGTTAATGGAAACTCAACTCCTAGTGTTTGCTCCTGGTGTTTTTCACCACTGTGTTGGAAGAAGGAAATAATGGGAGTAACCAGCTTTAAAAATAAGGCACTATATATTTTTTAAATAAGTGCTGTGCTGTGGATTTCATTTATGGTGATGTGAAGAGTGGTTCATGTAGATTTCAAAAAGCAGCTGATAAATCTCTGGAAAAGTAGGATACCTGTTAAATGTTTAAAGAAACTTTAAAGTTGAATTTGGTTTGGCTGTAGGTGGTAGAATGGGCACAGACAATGAGAGGCTGCCATTGAGGAGTTCAACTTAATGCAAATGTCCTCTGACGCAGTGTAAATGGCAACTAGTTGAAAGCCAATCATGTTTGTTTTAAGATAAGATCAGAGACTTTATTGTCCCCAAGGAAATTTGTCTTGGATACATGCGGTATCTGCTGTTAGAAGACACAAAGAAGTTTTTATATACACTCCTACATATATACAGTCCATACACAGAGCTGTCGCTATTCACACTCCCACACACTACTAGTACATACAGTACATGTACAGTGCTTGCCCACTGCCCATTGCAAAAAGTCATCATAAAATTAAGGCTTTAATGCTCAAGAGGACAAATAGGTTTTTAAAGCAGTTAAGCCTGCACGGGGGGACTCTTAAGCGTCTGCCTGAGGGGAGAAGTTGGTGCTTATGATGGAGGACATGGGTGGGGTCTGAGATAATTGTCTGGGCCTGTCTGATAATGGTTTGCTCAAAGATAGGCTGGAGTGTGGCATGCTGCCTGACTGAGATTGCCAAACCAGGCTGAGATGGCTGAGATGCTCTCAGCTACGGCATGGTAGAAGAGGAGCAACACTTTCTGGTTGACTCCAAAGACCCTCAGCCTGCGAAGGAAGTATAAGCGCTGTTGGACCAAAGTGCAGACCTTATCTACCTGAACACTCCATGTTAGCTTATGGTCGATGTGTGAAAATGGGGTCCTCGTTAATACATCCGTGACTGGGACACTGGGCGTCGTTGTACTCAAACTGTTTAAGCAATGTATACTGTGTTAAAAAGAGCCAGGAAATCAACTACTTCCTTGTGCGCTGTAAAGCATCTATGTCAGAAAACAACTGTCCAGTCAGATCAGAGTATGTAAATCATGTGCTCAGAGCAACATACCTAAATAACTACAGCTGCATGGAGCTTCACAGAGACTGCCTACTGTTTTGCATCTGCATACATGAAAGCAGAATCAGGCTGGTTGTAAGGTTTCAAAACCCTGCTGCAGGTCTACAAACCTGTGAAGGGACCAGCCCAGCACCTGCAGCCAGTCGTCAGGCCTGAGACCATCACACAACACCCCAAGCACATCTTAGGCCCAGAGAATATCCTCCAAGCCCAAGACTGCAAAACCTTTGAGCTAATTACAGAGTTGTAAAATCTGCGATATAAAACTCTTAAAATTACGCAACTTGTAAGGCCACTTTAAGACTGACTTTAGTCCTGCGTGAAAAAACACAGCCCTTTCATTCATTTGAATGGAGTCAGTTCATCAGTACAGTGGGGGTGTCGACACAGGGAGCGCTGGCAAAAATGTTGAACCAGGCACATTCTTATAAGGTGAACGCTGCATTTCTGTTTCCCTCGCGATCATCGTGACAAAACATAAATAAGTTGCCTTTATAACTTCGGAGCTCTTTTTATTGATACAGTGTCGACTGCAACAAAACTTTTTAAGCACCTTTACGCCAAATACAAAACCATATGCATTTGCATAAGCACAAGAAAACATTTTACATAGTGTGTATGTGTGTGTGTGCGCGTATACTTTATGTTTAGGGTTAAAGTTCTGACCTCTGACTCTGCCTCGGTTTTGCTGCCCTCTGTCTGTAGTCTGGAGAACAATGCCTCTGGAGACACCTCACCCACCATCCCATCTGGGGTTGACGAGAGCAAGAGTGGGCGAAAGAGAGACAAAGAGGATAGACATTTATATATAAATGCAGAAAGTAACTTAAAAAAAAAGTATTAAAAAATGTGAACATTCAACAGAGGCTCAATGGTCATAATGCTGATGAGAACAGTCATGGCACATAGTCAACAAGAAAATATAATAATAAAACACAATTGTTAGTTTAATGCTCCAGCTGAAAGTGTCCAATAGCACACCTGCTTGTGAACAGTTTGATACGAATACACAAACCGTTACAGCCCTACTAAAAACAGTATTTTTTAAAAACACTGCTTCAGACTGTCTGTAACAGCAGCAGGACAGTCACATGTCAAGTGATTTTATGTTTTTCACTACGTAATAATATCAATTGTCCTATCAGGGATCAATCAATATGAGGAAATCTTTCCAGTCTTTTATTTGTCGTGACATTTCCAAGGTCTGCTCCGAGCTGCCTGACAGTTTGACACAATCACAACTCACAAGTCACTGGTTGACACTCTCAAAACTTTCCATCCCTCACTCCATTTATTCATCGACCCTTTGTTCCTCTGTCTCTCCGTCCTACCTCTCAGGGAGCAGTGTTGTCTGTACTTTTCTCTGATGGCCTCCAGCTGGGAATATCTCTCCACCAGCACCTCCTTCTCTGACTCCAGACGAGGCTTCATGTCCAGGTTTTGCTCAGCCAGGCTGCGATTTGATGCCAGCGCCATCTCTCTCTCCAGCTGGATGTTCTGGATCTGAAGGGGAGGAAGTCAGGCATTAGACTACAGCAGCTTCACACTTAAGGCAATGTGTGGATACCACGTAATGCAGAGGGAATATTTTTCACAGTGCAAGTCTGTGGGCTGCAGGGCTGGGTCAGTATCACAGAGTATCATTGACTACAAAGCTGACATCTGGTCAGATTCTTTTTTCACCGTGATTTAAATCAGAGTTTCGCCAGTTTTAGATTATTTCATTTATACAGAATTCTTGTAACCTTTCTTGTGTTACGATATTTCAGAAGTTTGGCCTTTTTATTCTAGTTTAGTTGTAGTGTAAGAGAGAACTACATTTATTTAAGTAAGGTTGGTAATCCTAGCCAAATACAAAATGTAGCTTTGTCAGAAAGCATCTTTTTAATAACTCTACCAAACCTTGGGTATCATATTGGTAGGAGTATCAAAAAAATTTAAACAATACCTAGCCTTAGTGGGTAGACAGCACACTGAAGCACTTCTTAAGGACCAGGGGAGAGTGATTTCACATTTGAAATAAAGGTTAGAAAAGATTTAATCATGTAAACACTCAGCATTCAGCCTCATTTCCAAGTACAGTAGAACCCCAAACACAGGTGGTAGGCATGTCTACAGCCCCTTTCAGACATGGATTACATAGGCCTGTGTAGCTATAATGTTCACTGAGGAGTGTTCTCACTTCTCTCAGTCAAACTGAAATTAATTTCTGCAACAACATAAGTCGTATCTGCTCTGTAAATCAGCTCTCCAGTGTTCTCCTTTAAGAAAAAATTCTGAAACTGTAAAGGAGAATTTCTGTTATATATGTACATACGCATATATTGCCATGAATTAGGGAAGATGCACACATGCACAACACATATACCAAGCCACCCAAATAGGTCTCCTATAAAAGCCGCAGTATAATTCCAACACTTAAATTTACCATGCATGCAATGTTATTTGTGTGAATATACTGAACGCTGAATGGCAACATTCTTTTAATTTAATGTCTAAATGATATAAACCTTATTCCTTCATTAAGCACATAGATTTCAGAAGTTGCAAATAAAATTTCTGAGCGGCAGACTAAAAAAAAAAGCATTGCCTGCCAGGGTGGCAGCCAGAGAAAAGGTTAATTTCAGACCCTGAATAGCGTCTAATAGTGTCAATACTCAAGCATCATATTGCCAATAGGAAAACCATTCCAATGCAAAGAATATCAGGTCTGCCTTAAAATATTTTTATACTTTATTAATCCCAGAGGGGAAATTCTATTTTTTCACTCTATTGTCATAACAGGACATGCATTAAATGGAGAGATGTCAGAGTAAGGGGGCTGCCCATGAACAGGCACCTCAAGCCTAGTTCCCAGGAGGCAAACTGACACGTCTCCAGCTACCAGTCCACACTGTAGGACTTGTAGCAGTGACCCTCTGGTTCTCAACCCCAGTCCCTAAAGACTGAGCTACTCCCACCCAGTTAGCCGCTGTGGTAACTCCAGTTTGGCCGAAGCAAACCTCAGCACCAGAGGTTTGATCCCAGATCAGCAACTTTCAGTTTACTGGTTAGACCCTGCACTGCCTCTGGCCACCAGCCCGCTGCGACCCTCTCCCTACCCAAAGCTGCCATCCGCTCTCCTTACAACAAAGTCACCAATAACTGACTGTATGGGAAACACTGTTAGGCTTCATTACCATCATGGTGACGCTTCGTCCCTTGAGGCGAGGATGTGGAAGAGGGAAAGTACACAGCAGAGGAAGCGGGGGAGGTAAACGTCATAGTGAGGCAGCCTTGAACCTTTTATATTTTTTTGCTCCTCTGACGTTCTCCTCTTTAGCTGTTCAGCACCCCATGTGCCATATTTACTATTACTCTTGCTCCAACTGCCTTTCCCTTTATCCTTGGCCTATCCCCTGACCTGTGTATGGGCATGAACACTCCCTGTTGCTATGGTTACAAGAGCGTTGTGTGTCTCAGTCCGAGCCACTTGGTTTGTTTCACATTTACAGAGCCATGACTGTGTATAAACGCCAGATTCTTTTTATTCAGCCAACACAAATAGGACAGCCAACAGACTGTGAGGAAAATATATTCACCGACTTTCACAAAAGGTGTATTGGTTAAAATCACAAACTCCACCTTTAATGGGAGCTACCTGGTATAATAAGAGTTTGCTTCAGGTCTCCTCTGCGGTTACTGGAGAGGGAAAAAATTATTTACTCACTTCCCCTGCCCCACCCAGACTGTCACCTCCGTTTGGAGTTTTATATTAGAAACATTCCATGTATTTCATAAGCATGACAGTTTAGGTGGATGGTGTCATTTGATTTCACCCACACTGAGAATGCCAATTGACCAAACACCCTGAAAGGTGTTATAACTACCTCATCAAATCTCTAATTTCACACACACACCCTTTCAGCTCGGCCTCTGTGAAAGCTAGAACATGCTGTCTTTCATAAATGGCAGCCAAATGGAAAAATAAGCATAATTTTTTACCTCGTCAGACTCCAGAGCCATAGACTCCACCCTCTCTGGGTTGTCCAGGAGCTCCTGCAGCTCTGATTGGCTGAGGTCCTGGAGCTTCTCCATCTGATTTGCCAGGATGGCTGTCCGTCATACAGGAACCAGGAAATAAGAGTTAAAACAATGTTTGGAAACAGAAAGTGGACAGTCAGAGGCCTAACCTTTGTATTTTACTGCTACTAATCTTGCGTAGATACATTTAATCAGTATCCATCGGCCATTGTTAACAAATCAGGACAAAACAAACCATGTCACCTACAGCCACTCCCTTAATAAAATAGCAACCGGTGGTATATGATGATGAAAATCGTGGCCATTTTTTGCCAACAGTAGTGATGGTGACATTTTGAATACAGTATTTTAAACACAGTTGACTTAGCATGTCAGCTAGCATTTTAAACTCACACTACAGTCACACTATCGAGGTAAGTAACGTTACTGCAGGCCACAAAACAGAACAAGCTGTTCAGACGAACACTGGTGACAGTGGAGCAACAAAACAGATGAAAATAAGATGGTACTCACACGACGCTAGCAAACCAAATTCAGCCTGACACTGAGTGGTGGTGACATCCAACACCACCTATTTATTTCAACTGACAGGTGACGTGACACGTCCTCAGGATCTCCGACCAGCCCTGACGGAATCCAGCTGAACGAGAAGCCGCCGAGTCGTTTTCGACGCACTTTGACCGGCAAGCTAACGAGCTACTCAACCGACGGCCAATCTCACCTGACGGCCCCGCGTTAAGCAATCTGATGACAACAACAGTCGGTATGATCGCAATGTCAGGCACTTAGCCACCATCAACTTCGAGGGAAGCCCAGCGATTTGGCGATCAAAAACGGAGCCCACAGTGACGCCGCTCGGTCCTGGCGATCGCTGTCAAACGTCTCTGTGTTCCGGTGATGCTTACTTCACTAAACAGACAACTGCAATCGACCAAATGTGTCGGAAAATGACCAAATCTTTGCTAATAATAGGAAAGTTTCACTCCACACTGACAGAAACCGCCGCCATTTTCGGAATCTTCCACTAACCGCTGTTTGCGGGGGTGTTCGGATAAAATTAAAAATTCTAAAACAGCAGCGGTGAGCTGTAACGAACTCCTGGTTTATTATGTTTTAAATAGTTATTGTTTGCCTACATATTTTGTGTAATTATTTCAACTAGGCCCGTTATCCGTGTGTTGTCCCCTAAATCGCAGGGTAATGGTGGGGTCCTGTGCTCAGCTGATATAAGGGAAACCCCTATGTGACGGTAATGTCCCGTCTACTGCTGCCAGTGCTTCTGTCAATGGCAGCATATCTGTCACCCTGTTCTGCTGCTGGAGGAGCTACACATCACTGCTTTCTTTAGAAAACGAAAACCACTGTGTCAGTATTTGGGAAATGAAGGGATTGTATGTGAAGACAGAGAGCAGGCTTAGACAGGAAAGAGAAACACTGGTCTGTTGAGGCAGGTGTATCCATTAGCTTAGGTTGTCCATTGGAAGCTTAATTGATTCTAATCAGACCTACCTATACAAGTTTTGCAGAGATCCACTCAGCATAAAAGATTAAACTTGCTGTTGTTATTTATTTATTTATTTACAATTGGCAATGTGCAGCTCTTAATAGTGAGTTCACATTTCCAAAACTCTTCACACAGTGTGCACAACAGCATTCAGTGTGGACTCAACAGTGAATCACTTTTCATTGTTTCATGACCACATCTTTTACAATCCAAGAACTGTTTTCTCACTCAAACTCAACCTCAACCAAAACTGTCTTTACACAAAGGCCATTACCATGGAGTGAAGACTTCATGTGGACTAATAAATATAATGTAATAGATACATTAACATTAGTTGAATCCATTTGTGAGTACCATTGTCCAGTATTTCATTTTATTTGCCATTTGCTCAGATACAATTGCACAAGGACACTGGAATTCTCGTGCACATTGTCAGTGTATGAACTGCAGGTAACTTAGCTATAATAGCTAACATTAGTGATGGTTGATTATTTCGATTGATTAGTACTTACAAATGTCTTGCTTTTTCCGAAAATGTACTATGCGCACATCCATGCAAATACTGACATTTTGTTTTAGGAAAATATTATTTATTTTCACAATTACAGTTCCAGTGCAAAATAACATATTAATGCTAGTGTTATCTTTTCTTTACTCTCCATTCCTCAATCCCCCTCATGAAGGCAGGAAAGTTTATGACCACCGTCCACATGATCAGTGTCCCTCTTGGCCTCAATAAATGCTGGATATCTGGATTTGTATGCAGAAGATTACCATGAATGGATCAGGCATAGATTCTTTCCCAGGTTTATTTGAGAGGATATAAGGTGTGATGTGGATGAGAACTTCTAGCCAAATGCAGAAGACATGGTTGACCAGCACTGTTGTATATTGAAAATATGTCGTTGTTGAGGGCATAGGTTTTATTTCAATACATTAAGCGGGGTGTCTGGGGGTCCTCCCCCAAGAAATTCTGAGCTTTAAACATTTAAGTTACTGGATTCTGAATTTTTATACATCAATTTGTGCAAACCTCTGTATTACATTGAGATATTCAGCCTCTCAGGGGCGACAGGAATAAGAGGCAGGTGTTCTGTGTCTTTGCTCTGAGCATCCTCTACATAGTGAGAAACTACAGTAGTAAGACCACTGCAGGACCGTCATGCATGCAGAAATGCAAGTGTCTGCATTTGTGTGACACACTGTATTTTTTCTTTTTTTTTTGTTGTATAAAATGTGAGGGCAATCATGTACAAAGAGCAGGCCATGATTACGATTTCAGTGAATACGTTTGAAGCTGTGATCACTGCGTCAGTGTATTTGGAATTGTAAACAGTTTGCAAATGATGCATCCGAAGTTGTTGCTCTTTGGTTGGCTGCCCAGGCCCCGTCATGGAAACACATGAAATTTTCACACATTCACAGTATGGAATAACACCATCAGTCTTATTTGATTAAGACATGGTTTTTTTTGCATATACAGGGTGTGGACATAATTACACCTCAGTAACAACACTATAATGTAATCTATTACAGCATTCAGCCCTGCAGTAATCTTTGTGAGGCTTATATTTAAGGCTTTGTGTAAGGTGTTTATTATTTTGTCCCCTCGTAACATACATTCAGAGGTCCAATCTATGAAGACCATGTAACACATAAAACATGCTGCTCACAAATAATTATTGAGTTGACTGTCACAGAAGTTCTCCTTAGTTCATCCAGTATATTTATTTTCTTTATATTTGATTTGTTATAAAATTTTAAAAACATGTAAAACATTACAAAACATTTAAAAACATCAATGTAATTATAAAACAAACAAATGTATGTACAGTATACAAGGCTGTGGATTTTCACACAAAACTGCAGTTACATCAGGGAACTTCTTTTTCTGTCCCCAAGTTTTATTAGTATATCTGCTACAGGTAAAACAATATGCACAGATTCATAAAGAGTAAGTTTGCTGATAGATTCTTTGTGAATAGTTACAGTGATACACTTTTCTCATCTTGTCACATAGTCGTATTTTCTGCCTTGAAAAGGTTCAGCAGTCACTTTGAGAGATGCACCTGATTATTTGCATACAGAGTGGGGAAGTGAGATTCGATCACAAGTGGTCACTTGAGACACACTCTAATGCCAGGTGTGAACAGACAGACTTGAGGCTCATTTATACTCCCTTTATGTACAAAAAAAAATATGGCTGTTTCAAACGTAAACATCCCCGACTGCCCTTTTACCTCCACAGGATGTTCATGAGGGCATAGATACAGCCAATAGATAGCGCTAGAGGGCAGAGTCAAAATTTTCACACAACAACAAATGGACGACAATGGAGGAGGTTGTAATATTGTATCTATTAATGGAGGCAGCGTTGTAGATGGTGCAGATCTCTGCTCCTGACATGTGGATGAAGAGTCCATTTCATATCAACTGCGAGGGCAGCAGGCCAAGCAAAGCACCCCAGACGTCCCTCTCCTCAGCAATGCTTTCCAGCTCCTCCTGGGGGACCCCGAGGTGTTCCCAGGCCAGATGAGATATGTAATCCCTCCAGCGTTTTCTGGGTCTGCCCCGGGGCCTCCTACCAGTGGGACGTGCCTGGAACACCTCTAACAGGAGGCGCCCAGGAGGCATCCTGATCAGATGCCCGAACCACCTCAGCTGACCCCTTTTGACATGAAGGAGCAGCCGCTCTACTCTGAGCTCCCTCTGGATGTCCGAGCTCCTCACCCTATCTCTAAGGCTGAGCCCAGCCACCCTTCTGGGGAAACTTATTTTGGCTGCTTGTATCTGTGATCTCATTCGTTCGGTCATTACCCACAGCTCATGACCATAGGTGAGAGCTGGGACGTCATGTATGGGACGTAAGGACGGAGAGTCCCTCTCAGTAATTCCAATATATATTACTATATATTATTATATTACCATTTCATTCTATTCCGCCATTATTTAAATGTCTTCGTTGTCTCCTATGGTCAAAATTTGCTTTAACTACGCTACACTGCCTCCATAATCTCCAGTGGTACTGATCTGTTTCATCCGTATCCATAAGCCTTTAGAAAATGTGCACAAATATGGACAAAAAGAATGCAGAGCAAGAACAGAAGGCTTTCCACCACCTCTATATCTAATGTTGAGCATAAACAAGCCTCTAAAACTGTCCACTAGTGATCGGATCACCCAGGACACATGTCACTATCAGGTGCGAACAGACTCTGAGATGTCAGGAGACATTTTGGTGTAAATAGTCTGATCTGTATCATGAAACCTCATCAAGAGACACCAAATCACTAAAACAGAAATCTACACGATCGACACTTTTAAAATTTTGTGAGGGGAATTACATAAGTGGTTTTCAATTCTACTGCTAATATTGAGGATTTCAACATGTATGGCACATGTGTGTGTGTATCATTCTGTTTTGAGAGTTTTGAAAGCAGAGACAGACAGGATGGAGTGCATGACCAGGGCTCCGAGATTGTAGAGCAGCAGCATTATTTTCAGAGACTTGGAATAGGCCTGCAAGAGACAAAACAAATCCATGTCATATATTTGCACACACTAAAGTAAGTCTTATGTCAGACATGTGATGGTGCTGCAACCTCATCTTTCCATCCTTCTACTGTATCTATGCACCCATTGATTTTTCCTTATCATCATCACCATTCCCCCATCTCATCTCATCTAACCGTCATCTAACCTCCCCCATCCAGCCCATTTCTCAATCCTATTATATGTTTACTTCTCTCTCTCTCTCTCTCTCTCTCTCTCTCTCTCTCTCTCTCTTTTTCACTTCAGAAAAGAAAAGTTCGCTGAAAGCAGCACACTGACCGACACCAATTCCTCAGGACACGCAGATCGACCTCTGTGGTCATAGTAATCATAACTGGACGTGGGTTTGGGCTCACAACTCGGTGTTCCACTAGTGCTGAGGCAGTAGCAGTAGAGGCAGAAAGAAAGCAGCGTCCCCAGCAGGCAAACCGCATTACTGCATGCACAACCTTGAAGCTGTGGAGGAGGACAGTCAAGGGCACGATGAAACACCAATACACCGATTACATTAGTGTAAACTTGAAAATGTAAAATCACCATAAACACTTACAAAGTATTATTGTTGTTATTATTACAATTTTTATTACAAGTAAAATTACAATTGTCAGTTCACTTATGCCTTCAACCCAATCACCAGAAATAATGTTGGCATGTTTCTGCGAACCATGGATACATTACATTCCTACCTTATTATGTCAAGGAAACATTGTGTACATGTAATTAAGTTTAAGCGCAAAGTCCACTTGGTTATGATTAGGCTAGGTATGGTCACATTTTGGCTCAAAAGACCTGTTTTGGGGGCACAATCCTGGCAGGAAATGCACCAATGTCTCGGTAAAAAAAACCAGCCGCTCTTTGTGCCACTATCCATGGTAGTGAATGGAAATACAGATGGTGGAGAGAGAGATCAAAATCTCATGAATCTTTAGATTGGCTTGTTTGTGAACGTACCAGTAGTGTGTGGGAGTTCCTTTCATTGGCAAAGGTAATGGATCCTGCTGCTACGATCTGCAAGAAACACACACACACACACACACACACACACACACACACAGTATTGGACTTTTTACTGAAAGTTGCTTTCATCAGTGTTAAGGCCAGACGGTTGGTTTTTTTTATATTATTAAATCCATTTTAACACTAAAATATAGTGTAGGTAGAGATGGAAAGTATGTTTCACTTTGCAGATTTAAATAATTTCATTTGTACAAGATAGTGGAACATGGGACAGATAGTCTGTGGAAAAAAACAACATGTTCCTCTGCCTCCTCGTAGTGCTTCTAATGGCATTTGCAAGAATCCCCTGCACATGAACTCAAACAACCAATCAGAGCTGGGGAGTCTTGAGCGCAGCTGTCAATCATATCAATTACTGCTCGTGAACTGTGGTCAAACTGTTGTTCTAAAACTGTTGTGTAGGCCTACTTAATGTTGCCGAACAATAAAGTAGTTCAAGACAGTCAGAGTAATGAGGAAACACAAAGCCACGTTTCCATCCAAGCATTTTTTATCATTTTTATTACCTCATTAGAAAATCTGGATGGAAACGACAATATTTGACAAAACTCTCTCAATGTCACTGAAAAGGTTACACACTCTTTTGTGTTCTTTTCCTTTTGGCCATTCGGAGTTTATGCTATAAATAGGTTTAAATAGGTTTACAACAAATGGCAACCTCCAGTACTGAAAAATGACGCCAACGTGCCAAAAATTGCAGTTCTTTCAATGGCCACTTGAGGCTGGCCCAACTTTACAGCAGAAATAAACATGTTTATGGCCTGGTGCAAAAACAGTTTTGGTCTCTTTGGCTTATTTCTTTGTATGTAACAACTGTGCCGGGGTGAATTTATATAGAACTCACCAATGTCAATGTTATTAAGACTTAAAGTTACGCTTTTTAAGGGTGTGGCCACTCTAGGTGACAGGTGGGTAGCCTACCATCCACGCTACCACAGTGACAACCCTGGTTAGTTAGTGTAACCATTTCAGTGTGTTAGTTGTACATTTTGGTCACCTAAAAACAGTCTTTTGTACTAAAAGACCCTCTATGGAGTCAGATGTTATCTTTTTCTGGTAAGTACATTTTGTCTTAATGGCTTTAAGCCTGTTTTTCACTACCAAGAATTAGCCTTAGCATTATCACAGGTAACCATAGCTGTACTGCGCTAACCAAGCCAGCAGCTAGCATAAGGATTATCTCCCTCTAGTCCAAATATGTTTATTTCTGGCTCCCAAAAACAGAGATGTTACCAGCCAAAATGCCTAATGTGAGGCTTCAAAATGGGAGTCCACAAACCAGTGGGTGAGGTCATGGTGGCTATGTCAGGTAGACAGTTTATTTGCCATAACCAAGCTGATGGAAGCACAAAATAGACCATGAATAATGGACACAGATACCATGATGTCACCCACTGGTTTGAAGACTGCCCTTTTGAAGCCTCGAGTTTGGCATTTTGGCCATCATCATTTTGGTTTTTTGGAGCCATCAGTGACCTTATTTGGACAGGAGGTGGGAGCTGTGGAGGAGCAAGGGGTGGGTCTGACTCGAGACTGTGATGAGGCCCAGCAGACAGACTTTCACTCAAGTGCCCCCCCCCCCCTAAATATGCATTTGCATCATAAATATTGAAATTAGCTATAGAGACCAAAACCACTTTTGTAAACATGTCTGTAAACATGTTTATTTCTGCTGTAAAGTTGGGCATTTTAACATGGGGGTCTATGGAGATTTACTCTGTTTTGGAGCCAGCCTCAAGTGGCCATTCAAGGAATTGCAGTTTTTGACACTAATGCATTGGCTTTATTTTTTAGCCTTGGTGGTTGCCGCCCGAAACACACTTGATGCATTGATTACACATCTCTAACATTAGCCAGATTTCTATCCAAATATAGCTGCAAAAATTCTGACCAAATTGACAGAAAATTAGTAAAAGAAGTTTACATCCACTACCACTGTGCGAATAGTGGGAGGTATGTGCCTCCAGATAAGCAGTGGGTGTAGCTAATTCTCCAGTCAGGTGCCATTAAACCATTGCAGAGGAGGGCACAACGAGATGACTAAATGAAATTGGTTCCGTGAAACCTCAAACAGTATAAATACATACATGTTGGAAATATGGCACTTATGTTTATTTCAAGTCTGAAACATTTCTAACAATTATGCAAAATTCAAAAAAACTTTTAAAGGATTAGGCAATCATGTCATAATTGTGATAAGCCTAGGTGAAGCTGCTGACACGACATAAGAGTTAGAGTAAGAATCATGAAGTACATACTAGAATTCCAAAGATGAGTGGCGCCACAAAGAGTTTTGGCAAAGTTTGCTCAATGTAAGCCAGCGGGACACATAACAGAATCTGGAACAGCCCCAACAAGATGGTCACCACCTACACAGACACAGAGATTTGGCTTTACACTCTACTGCATAACAATTCATGGGAAGTTAGACAATCCAATTCAGATAAAGTTAACTGTGTGGTGTCCTGAACTCACCGCAGCACTCTGAGTGTCAAACCAGGGGAAGAGACGATGTAACCTGGGTTCAGCTGCTGCCACTACACCCTCAGAGGACATGTTACTGCAAAACAGGAAACTGGAGTCAGATACAATATAACTCAACTGATGTGAAGAGGTTTTTTTCCCCACAAATCCACATCTGTTATGAAGAAACCAAGCACACACCACCCTAGATTACAGTCACTGTAAACATACACACAATATTATGTTGCATTATATGCGCAATGTAAAATTTTACTGAGTTTAGTGAACTCTGCTGGAATTAAATATTTACTCAAGTACTCTACTTTCTGACAAATTTGAGGTACTTGTACTAATTTTCTTGTAATGCCACTTTGTACTTCTACTCCACCACATGTCAGGGGGATAATGTTACACTTTTTACTTTACTACCATTATCTGACGGCTTTAGTTACTAGTTGCTTTACAAATTCAGATTCAGATCAGACAAAACATACAAACAGCTTTTGTCTTTACAAATGAAACTCAACAGTGTTTATGTATAAGTGCAGCTACAATGATTAGCTATTTAACAGAAAATTAATTGACCATTATTTAGACTGGAAATACAGAAGGAATGGAAAACATGGAAAATATTCCACAGCTCCAGCTTCAGGAATGTGAAGATTTGGAATTATTTTCCAACCAACTAATCCATAGTGAGATAAAATAAAACTTTATTTATTCCGAGGGAAGGCAACTGTGCAACAATTGCGATACAAAGTGGGCTCCAAATAAAAAAAAGTGCAAATAAAGTTTTGTTTATTTAAGAATGGACAGTGCAAATGAATATATACACATGGTATTAAAATGCCATAATTAGCCAAAAGGCTGTTTTACACTCTGTGGTCCCTTGGCCAAGATGTTACACAAGGCTACCCAAAATACAACAAAGCACAAAAAGCAAACCACAAAACAAAAAAGAGAGAAAAATCTAAAAGTTGAAAAGTGATCATGAAATTTGTGATTCAATGCTAAACCTTGAGGCAAAATCATACACAGACATACAATTTTTAAAAGCACTAGAGGCAGTAGTGACATATTTCACTATGGAACAACATTGCAACACCAGCAGGACATATTAGCTGCAGCAGAAACGAGTTTAGTGCTTATGTGTGTATGTATTAAACATCCATTGTTTTAATTGGTTTCTAAAAGATATATAAGTGTTTAGTTATCTGATATGAATCTGAATTATATTCCACTCCCTTGAACCTCTTACAGACCAGGCTGACTCACTAAAAGCACTTTTCCTCAGTGGAATCGTACAGTCTCCTCTTACTGAACCCCGAGTGACACGATTCATATTTGGTCCTTTGCTGATATACGACTTGAATATTTGTGTATGTTTATGAATTAGTGATGAATCTGGTGACGGAAGCACCACATTCATTGATAAAATGACACAAGCCATGGGAAAGGGGACGATTTTGACCATTTTTATTTGGATGCCCCTCAACTTGAGCACTGGCGACAAGTTTGAGTAGACTGATATATTTCATTTATTCTCTAACAGGATGTAAACATTTCTGTGACTTCCTGTATATTCTGCTTTGAAGACTGCTGAAAACCGTCAGATTCATGGACAGCGCCACTCTTCATTACAACTGACGTTGTGGTTGAAGTGGGAATTGTCTCTAAACCCTTTTAGCAGTATTCAAGCTGTCTGCTGCCACCTGGCGGCTACAGTTGCCAAGCCAAGTTTTTGTGTCAAATAATTGGGGGATCAATACAGTCCAAAGACATGCAGGTTAACTGGTGACTCTAAATTGTCCGTAGGTGTGAATGTGAGTGTGAGTGAACCTGCCTCTCGCCCATTGTCAGCTGGGATAGGCTCCAGAAAAGTTTCCAAAGAAACATAAAGCAGACAATGAATCCAAACCAAACGTCACAAACAGAGACAAGAAAATATGATGAGACATATCTCACCCTCGGCTTCACCACTCCACTGGTTAGTAATGAAGAGAGAAAACAGTGTGTTGTGTTTCTCAAATTATTAGCTTCTTACAGTATCAGTCTGAACAGGTTAGGTTGCTACTTAGAGACTTCACATCCCAAACACAAAGAGGAGCCTGCTCCAGAAATATATACTCAACTGTTAAAAAAGCATCTGTGCTTTAAAATGCTCAACTCTGTTTTAGACCGGGGTAGGTTGGGGGGTGTGTGTGATAACATTTTTATCTCCAGAAAAAGTTTAGATACCATTGCTAAATGTAGGATGTGAATACTTCCTGCACCATTTCCTGCTGGACTTAACTGTTTCTCATACCGGACACAGAAGTTTCAATTCCGTAATCTCACAGCTGGATACCACTAAATCCCACGCTAGACTTTTAATCCCATCATAAAAAATAAATGGGTAACAAATTAATGTAGTAACTTTTATAAAATAATAACTGTTTGTAATATTTGCTGAATCGTGTTGCTTTGGCTCGTCCTAGTGCTCTGATGGCTTTTGCAAGAATCCACCACACCTGAATGAAAACAACCAATAAGATCCAACACAAATGCCACCATTTTTTCTGGTAATTGGACTGTTCATGAGTCCATTCGCATGATGTCAAAGTAGCTGGGAACTTGTTGACTGTTATCTTCCAAAGCTCCTGCACCATCAAGTAGGGTGTTTGAGTCTAATGATTGGAGGGGATATGCAGAATGTAATGATACAACGAGTCAATGCTGCGTAACAGTCAGACATAAGCTGTGTCTCAATTCAGGGGCTGCAGCCTTTGAAGCCTGAGGCCTTCATGGTCGAAGTTTGCCACGTCCTTTGATGACCCCATCAGCCACATCCAACAGCTTATGAAATCGGACAGACCGATCTGCAGAGGATTTCCTGTTTGCATCACCAACTGTTCTTGCCCCAACCGGTCGGCGTTACCATTACCTAGCAACCAGCTGCACTTGCTAGTAATAGTTTAAATTTAATACCTGAGGAAATGATTCACCACCAGAGACACCGCCGTTTGATATATTTCAGCTTGATGGAAGACCGTTTTCAAGTAAACTTATTAAATTAAGATTGTTTAAACTGTGTGCTTTTCGCTAATAGTACTGTTAACAACAGTTAACTGTTAGCCAGTTAACAACTGTTAGTTAACTTAATATATAATCGTCACCAGCGCACAATGCATCTTGAGATAGGCTGGGCCATAAAGGATTCATCCGTTGCAGCCTCCAAATTCTGGGAAAGAAGGGTGCATTTCTCGGCCACATTTGAAGGAGCCTTCGAAATCGGACAGCCTTGGTCACGCCAATGTGACGCAATCAGTCTTCAAATGCAGCCTTCGAAGCAGCCCCTGAATTGAGACACAGCTATAGTGGATCTACTGATCTGCAATGCACAGGACAGAGCACCTGTTTGAATATTAACCTAAAGCCCACTAAACAGTTACAGGGCAGGCTATATGTTCCATCTGATTTTCCCTACACTAACATAAGTAGGACAGATACAGCGAAATGGTTCATTAAAATTAGTGGGACTGCAGGAATAAAAAAAAATGTTGTCATTAGTGAATAATGTTTGAAAGGTGCAAATAATCAAAGAGGAAGAGGAGCAGACATAAAAAAAGACATTAAAAATCCTCAAAAACAACACAGACTGACCACATGATCACGAGAAGCCAATGAAACCAAGAGGCGTGTGTGTTGTGATTGTGCAGTTGTATTTGTGTGTGTCTCTCCTGTGTGTATCTGTTGGGACAGAGGGGAAGGGGTTGAGAAACAGAGAGGAAAATGAGGTAGTGAAAGAGAAGAAAAGGAACAGAGAAAAAGAGTGTACTGGTGTTAGTTCATCAAAACCACATGTCACAATCCTCTTAGGAAAGACAGGAATGCTGCAGGATGAGAAGCAGATGTGGTGGGAGGAAGAGGAGAGGAGCAGGAAGGGTGGGAGAGGAAGAGAAGAGTGGGGTCTGAGAGTAAGGGGCGGGGGGAGCTGATAATAAAATGAATTAACAAGGCCCCACAGAAGTGAGGGGAACATTTTGTACATAAGTGGTCTAGAAATGTTTCTTTCTGCACTCATATGTCCCTTGGTTCATTTGATTAACCATATGGTTATTAATGTGGCAGTCTGCTCAGGGGGGTTGAAGATTTACATGGGATTTACAAGTGTATCAACATGTCCTTAACATAACTAACACCATGTTTATCCTGTGAGACTATTCACACCAGACGAGAAGAGGTACACAAGGCGAACCTCTCTGTGTCACAGGGATACATACAGGCATAAACAGGGTGCATATATGTCTGTCAGTCTCTATATATCTGTATGTATGAATGCAAATTAGTAAACTATTAATATTTTGAACGTGACATTGTGTTCACAAAAAATTTCCTCTCAAATTCAAGTTTGTTAATGTATAAAATAGTTTCACAGCTGTAAAAATATTTTGTGCATCTGTGAAAGTTGTGTGCATACAGATATAATTTGCATGTCCAAAAAGTTTTTTTAGTGTAAAAATATTTTTGCACATGCGTGATAAAGTTTTGTAGCTCCAGAAATGTTTTGCACGTGTGAAAAAGTTTTGCAGCTGTAAAAATATTTTGCACGTGTGAAAAAGTTTTGCAGCTGTAAAAACATTTTGCACATGTGTGAAAAAGTTTTTGGAGCAGTAGCGGTATTTTTTGTGTGTGCTGTAGGGTTGCAACAGTATGAGATTTTCACGGTACAATAACCAGCTCAGATAATATCGCAGTTTCACAGTATTACATATTTGATATTATTATCAGTCAGAATAAGCCTTAAAGGAATGAAAATGGAGGGGTAACTGTTGGTTGAACAAATGTTTTATTACTATAACTGAAGCTTGAAACCATTTTGTTAATGGAAGTGTGTGTAAAAAGTCTCCCCTTCGAAAATAACAAAAAATAAAGTGGAGATTCAACAACCAGTTGCTTTTATTCCCAACATCAGCAATAAGCTAATGTACACAGTATGGTAACTGTCAACTTTTACATCATGGAATACCCTGAAACTAGTCTTAATAATGGAAAAACAAATTTTTCTCCTATCTGTGTATGCAACAATGGCGTTACAAGCTTTGAGTTAGCGCATGGTCACTTCTGAGCGAATACAGGGGAGTGACCATCGCCTGCTGAGGCAATATTCGTGCTACCTGTGGGCAGTACTTGATGTGACGGACACAGAAAGCTAGCTTGCTAACAAATACAGTGAAATGTGACATTAATGGTACACTACTCATTTTTTTACGACATGACTCACCGTCAGTCAGGCAGCATCTCTCATGGGGCAGTTTGTATTTTTCATGGCCAATATAACACATTATCAGCTGGTTAAACTTGACAACAATCACCATCTCCTCCGCACAAAGTTTACCGAAGTCAAACTCAATGCAATATGAAGATGTTAATTTGCTTTGCAACCATTAGTAAATGTTTTATTCAGCCCTCTACTGGCATTGAATGGAAGTGAAAGGGAGGCGAATAATCACCAGTGTTTTGCACGTGTGACCGTACCCTCACACGCATGACTTTTGACCCTGATTTTACGCCTGAGCTGATTAGCCAATCAAAATGTTGCCAACTGACCATCCAATCAGAGGAAGCGAAACTGTTCAATCGGTGTGCAAGAGTTATACCACCAAAAGCAGGTATTTTAAGCCGAAACATTATCTTTTCCTGACCATATGCATATGTTTTTGTGCCTAAAAAAAAAAAAAAACACCACATCTTAACCACTGCTTTTTTTGAAATGTAAAGTTTCAACATATCCACTCTGGCTACTGGGTTGAAAAATATTTAGTTAACTCAAAGCCTTGTTGTAAACATGGTGTTAATCATTCCTGCGTCAGCTTTCATACTGTAGTCAGGAAGCACAGGGGAGACTTTGTTTTGCGGTCAGGGCCAACACTGATGCTCACTTCAGTTAAATTTACCCAACAGTTGAAGGAAGCAAGACACAGGAACTTTACTTGGGTCTTGAGGAGTTGCGGTGTTAATTCAAGCTGAAACCTGCACTGTGCATTTACTACCACTTCACAACGTTCTGCTCCAATTGCCATGTCCATACATACATCATTCACTGAGCTATTCCCCAAAAGAGTTGCACTACTCTTACAACAATAGGTAATATTTTAACATGTGGACTGCATTTAATACCAGCCATGACTATTTTCACAGATTAGTACTGCTCACATCAAAGTTTGTGAGTGGCGTGCCATTTTACAGGTTGTTTTTTTTTCATCTGCCCTCATTCACATGGAGCCTAAGGCAGCATGTGTGTGCATGTGAGGCTCACGGAGCCAAGTGTTTCCAATCCTCTGGTTGATTTGATTGTGTAGTAATAATCACAGCTTCTGCGATTCCAAAATTGCATTCTGTTTCATCAGTGGTTTTCAAACTTCTTGTGCACAAGGCACACCAAAGGGCACGCCAAACATCTCAAGGCACACCTGTATTTATATCTGTGCTCAATAGCTTCTCCAGCATGTGTTACCACTCTTATGACATAGGACAATATAGAATAAGAAAAAATAAGACAGGTAGCTTTCGTGATAGCCAGTTATAAACAGGGTGCATCTGGATACAGACAGGGTACATGCACACAGACAGTTATAAAGAGAGTACATATGGGTAGACAGAGTAGCCAAGACACAGGTACTGGAGGTGCATAAAAATAATCTCCCATTTAACTACGTCATCCTGTTGCGCCCTCTTCTTCTGCAATAGTTTAATAACACCCAACTAGAAAATTAGCGCCACTATTTTTTTGAATCTCTAAAACCCAAACATGTAGTTTAACTCCAAATAATCGCATAATAGTGGATGACGGGTGTCCATTGTACCAAAACAATAGAAAATGCGCCAGTGTCCTACTTATGGACAGCACGAGCCCACTTATTGTTGTCTGTTAACCCTTCTAACATTTAAATAATAAAAAATAGTGTCAAATAAATAAAGCAGAGGTTTACTTACACCGACTAAATGTTTTCCAGTGCAGGGATGCCTGAGTCGTCTCTAGATGATACCAACAGGGTCTGTAGAGGCTGTCACACCGAGGAAACAGTTCTTCAGATTAACTTTTATGGTAAGAACTCCGGACAACAAGATGACTTCTGGAATGCGCGAAACTAAGGAAGGAGGAGCTCTGCTGATTCTCATCCACAGGCAGAGAACAAACTCCCACTCTCGCTCTCTAATAAACACATCCCCGCACGCATCCGCCTGCAAAAAAACAGAGGACACAGAGTGGTCGAAAGACGCCTAAACCTAAAAGGAGGACACATTTTTAATCTTATCTCGGGGTAAAAAAAAAGGTAGGAATGAGCTGTTTTGTGTCTTCCCATTAACTAAGACAGCAGCTTAAATGTTTGTTGTTACTGCAGAGTGAGAGGCGTTGGTGTTAAGACTGCGCGTAAAATCCTTTTAATATGTAGAATGATGTGGTGATAAGGAGATGATTTGTTGATAGGCTGTGTCAGTGAACAGGCGCACGATACCAGATTTTCCCAAACACCGTGGCCTTCAGCCCAAGTCAAATGGGGGGCGAGTTTACGCAATACGCTCTTATCAAATCGTGCGTAATGTGCGCGTAAACGTTAACGATCATCGAGACTACTGCTGCATGATGATAGAAGTAGTAACAGTGCTGTGTAAAGCTCTGACTGGATTCAAGCGCACATGAATGAATGTATATATTTATTCAACATACAATGCACATAACTACATACCAAAAGCAGCAACATAACAAAATACACAAATCTGTCTCTACTAGTAGGGCAACAATATTTCATGTATCATGTTACATAACTGTGAACATAGAGCTGTCAAAAGGTAAACCAAATCGCTAGAATAAATGTTGGTATGGTGCGTTTCTGCAGACCATGGGTATTTTACATTATAACGTAGTGGATACATCTAAACTTTACAATTTATGGTTTGGTTAAAAAAAAAGATCATGTTTTGGCCTTGAATTTGTTTTGGTGGCACAATCCCAGCTGGAAACACAACAATGGCTTAGTAATAAACAACTGGTGTTGTTGTTTGACAATAGCAATGACAAGTATCACATTGTCCACCGTCGCCTCCACCTCCTGATGACAAAGTCAGCTCACATATTATGTCACATTAGAAACGCTGATATGCAAACATGCAAATGTAAAAACATATTGCAGAAATGTACAATGCCAACACTTTCTTCCGGCGACTGGGCTGCAGAAGTCTCCAGGCTGTCTGAAAATGTGAACCAGCTCAGTAGATGATACCAATGTGTATTAGCAGTGTATCCCAGTGTTCCAGGCACTCATTGGTTTCCACCCACCTCTGTGCAGGAAGACAATCAATCAAGAGACTGTTTGCCTCACTAAATTGTGTCATTAGTTACATTGAACGTGAAGCTTGGTAGATGAAATTTGTTCAAACGAGTAATCATGTGTTTAACAATCTGCCTGCAATGTAAAAGCTGATTTATTTATTAACTTAAGAGATTTTATTATTTGCATTTTATATAAAATACTCGGTGAGAATTGTTATGAATATATTTTTTTGATAATGTTAAAAAAAATGTTACATTGGAGTTGTCCTTTGTGTGATCTGTAAGATGAGGCTGCAGGCTGGTAAGTGGGCTCTGCTCTCCTCTGCAGGTGATGGCGGTGGCAGTCTCCAGGGATCTGACGGTCCAGGTGCTGCAGGACACCAATGCTGCCAAGCTGACTGATACGCAGCAGGCTCTGCGCGCTGCTATCCAGAGAGGAGAGCCCAAATCTTTGGGGGTGAGTCCAGAAATCTATGTCACTGTGTGAGTGTATTTACATTCCCACACAGAAACCACACAGCGCTGTAGAGGGACGAGTGGATGTTTTGGGTAGGGGTCGACTGAGGAAACGACCAAGCTTTGCTCATATTTAAGGAAGAGAATGCTTGGAACCAAACAAATCTGTGAGCTCTTGTTTTATTTGCTCTGGTAGATGTGCCTGGTCCCCCTCCAGTGGCCTGAAACATGCTGGACCAACCACAAACATTTATCTTATACCGGGCATGCAGCTGAAGTGAAACTTTCTGTTGACGCCACTATTCCATCAGTATTAAAAGGAACTGGGCAGTATATGTTCCTAATATGTAAACTCATAATTTACCAGCTCATCTCTGCACGCTGTAATCGTTTTACAGTTTCCATTGTTCAAGTGGAATCTTTTTTCTTCCAACTAATAAAATGTTATGATTAGGGGGGGACTAATGTACTGCAGTGAACATCTACAACATGTCGAACAGCTTCGGCGGAACACTGATTTGTACCGTGAGACTGATTTATTCCGTGTTTTTATTGGTTGTTATTAATGGGTCCATTTGTTTTGGAGAGGAAGAGACCTCTGCAGATAATTCGACTCCTGGTAAAAACCTCCTGAACAATGAACACTGAAGGAAACCTAACCTGGAGAATTTTCAGCTGGTTGTAATCTGCAATTCTCACCACTAGATGTCACTAAAACCCCCTAAATCATACACACTGGACCTTAAAGTGATCAGAGTTCAGTTTTTATTTTTGTCAAAAGGAATTTTTTATCTTCTCCTTGTGAAGATTCAGGTTTTATGAAGCCAAAATATAAAGTGCTGAGAACAGAACCTCCTTCCATCCATCCATTTACATCCGCTTATCCAGGGCCGGGTTGCAGGCCAAGCAAAGCACCCCGGACATCCCTCTCCCCAGCAACGCTTTCCAGCTCCTCCTGGAGGAACCCAAGGTGTTCCCAGGCCAGATGAGACATGTGATCCCTCCAGCATGTTCTGGGTCTGCCCTGGGGCCTCCTACCAGTGGGACGTGCCTGGAACACCTCTAACAGGAGGCGCCCAGGGGGCATCCTGATCGGATGCCCGAACCACGTCAGCACGGCAGCACTCTTTCCCAACCCGGAGGGGGCAATCGAACCATCGAAGACATGCCTCTGCATCGAGAGCCTCACATGTCCACACCTTCACACTGAGAGCTGTCTAATGGGACCAGTGCAGCTGCTGTGTTTCGTTCAACATCAGCGTGATTATTAGGGGTGTAACGATACATCGATACACATCGATACATTGATTCATTGATTAACTATTATATCGATACAAAATGAAAACATCGATCCATATCGTCATCTTAAAGATAGACATTTATTTTGAAATTCTGTGTCACAATTTCTGGGCAAGCGCGCCTCCACTCAAACAACAAATAGAGCTCAGAAATAAAATGGTCAAATCATACTCTAGTTGTTTTTGCGGGCTGATGTAAATGATTGTGTTAGATGGGCATATGATATCGCATCATATCGATCGCAGGCTCCTGAATCGAATTGAATCAAAATCGTGACAGACTTTGTGATTTCGGCAAACATCGCATCGTCATCCAAACAAATCGATATAATATCATATCGTGATGAAGCAAGTGCTTTATACCCCTAGTGATTATACAGTCATTGTGGAGGTGTTTGGTGTTTTGCCAAGCTGTGACTTATCCTTTACAATAGTCTTGCTAACTAGTTAGCCAGCTGGATCCTGGATCACTGATGTCACAAGGTTGATGTGTGTGTGTTCCAGGTGAGTCAGATTATGCTGGGGCTGATGATCATGTCCTACTCCATCCCTCTTCACTTGACCGAGTTCACTGAGGTGGTCCGCTCGGGAGTTCCTTGGTGGAGCGGACTGGCGGTGAGTCTGTGTCTGAGGGCTTTATTCTGCTTTTTCCTCTGACTTCATTTAGATTTCTGATGATATCATGTCTCCCTTAGATAAACGATAACTTGTAGCACAGCGTTTTTAAAGACTTTGGCCAGCTGAGCACATGGATCTTAATATTGTGATGTAATGCAATGTTCCCCTGTGCTGTCTCTTCTGTCTCCTGGGCGTGTGTGTGTGTGTGCGCTCCCAGTTCATGACAGCAGGAGTGATTGCAGTCATCTTGGACAAACACTGCACCATGAGGACTGTGAGTCTATAGGTTTTGTTATGTTTTCCATAAGCAGAATTGCATCAGGGTTAAAGCTGGGGTAGGCAACAATCTGTAAAAGGCCAAAAATGAAAATACTCTCTCTTCCTGTATCTCTGTCCTAAGCCCCTCCCACCTGACGACAATGGGTATGAGCACACGATTAATACAGCAACCCAGTGTTTGCTATACACTGATTTATGTCATCTTATTTCATTGTAGAATTGCATGTAGCACATTCACTCAGCGCCTAATTGCCCTGCTCACTCTCAAAACAAGAGTAAGCCAATATTAGCTACCCCACTGTCCCTTTGCCTGGTTCCCTGGAGCTTTGGACTGCTCCTCGTCCAGACCAGTGTCAGATGTCACAGCGAGCTGGTGGCCAGCAGCAGTGCTGGGTCTAATGTGTTGGCTGATCTGGCAGAGAGTTGGGACAGTCTGGTCCCCTGGAGCCGGGGTTTGTGCTGGCTGGATTCATGTTGCTGCGGCTGCTGACTGGGGCTCCATTTTTATAGCTACTGCCCGCGCTTCTCTCAGTATTCAGTATTCAACACATTTAAAGATCTGTGACTGGCCAAAAACAGTTTGGGTTGAACCCCAGCTATGTCTCTGCTACAGGTGCTCATATTAATGCTACTGCTTTTCTGCCCTCTCTAAGGTTTAAAAAGATAAAATTCTGTCTTTGTTTTTTCAGCTGTGGGTGTGTTTGATAGTGAGCATGGTGTCCACTGTGCTGTCAGTGGTGGCTTTAATCATCTACTCTGTGGACATACACAAAAATCCTGATGTGCCCTGCATCAGGACGGAGCATGACAACTGTCCTGACATACACTACGCCACGGTTGGTATCAGCTTTTTTCATGTCACCATGCTGTCGTGTCTAAAGTGTGTCTTGTGGGTAATGCTAGAGTGTCCAATGGAAATGTTGACCGACCTTAAAAGTTAATGTGAATGCTGTTTGTCCTTTATGACAGAGGCTGAGCAGAGGATTGAAGACATCCCTCCTTGTCTTCAGTCTGGCAGAGGCAGTCATCTCTGCCATTCTAAGCTTCCTTCTCTTCAGGCAGAGACGTAGCTTCGGACAGTACACTGTAAGACGCCAACACCTTTTCTTAATTAGCCTTTTCTTAATAAGTCTTGATTAATCTACTCAAAACAAGAGTAGTCAAAGTACACTACAGTGTGATTATATTATTATCCTGCTTATAAATCTGTAGCATGATAATATCTTACTTTCAGCTTGTAACAGTTTGACAAGGCTCAATTCATGCATGAACTATGCCAAACGATTTATGTCACTGTCTTGTGTCTGTTGCTATGGCAATGACATAGTAAATACCAGCTGACACTGACTCTGTGTTTTAGTACAAAATGCATTTAGACGTTGGCTTCTTCTAAAATTACAAAAAGCTGAGATTGCATGAAATGACGTTAAATGACTCAACTACTGTTACTTGTGATGGTGTAAACACAGAGGAATTTCCACTCTGGCACCACTACAATCCAAAACATTGAGAGACATAGCTGCTGTAGATGAGTGATACTCAGCTTATGGCTCACTGGCCAAATCTGGCCCATATTAGGGTACTGAATGGCCCGCCAACCATTTTATAATTCACAATACAAACAAGTTGATTCACACTGGGAATTTGTTATGTACTCTGAGTATCAGTGTTCCCCCAGCCTCTCGAAGAGACATGTACCAACGTGGAAAAGACTCAAAATGGCTACAAAGAGACACAAAACAACTACAAAGAGATGCAAAACAGCTGCAAAGAGACTCACAATGACTACAGAAATGGACAAACCAATCAAATGGAGACACAAAATGACCACAAAGCAACTACAAAAAGGCTCTAAATGACTACAGAGAGACACAAGATGACTACAAAGATGCAAAATTACTACAGAGACCACAAAGAGACACAAAATGACTACAAAGAGATACTAAACAGCTGTAAAGAGACTCACAACAACTACAGAAAGGGGCAACAATCAAATAGAGACACAAAATGACCACAAAGACTCAAAATGATTTCAAAGAGATACAAAACAACTACAGGGGCTCTAAATGACTACAAAGAGACACAAAATGGCCACAAAGACAAACAAATGACTACAGAGACACAAAACCACAGAGAGATGCCGAACGACTACTAAGAGACACAAAACAATAACAGTTGACAGCCGTTCTTGGCTGTTGTCCAGTCCCATGCATACAATGAACCTTTTCTGTTAGTGCATCTGAACGCAACTTAAAATATTGGAAAACAGTTTAACTATTAATAACTTACTGATATGAGAAGAATTGTTAGATATCCAAAGCCCTGACATGAATGCTGACTCTCTCTCTCTCTCTCTCTCTCTCTCTCTCTCTCTCTCTGTCTTTTACAGTCTCTTGATCAAGCTGCCTCATCAAGTCCCACAACAATCAAACCCCCCGACCTGAACTGATCCATCACTGGACCAGTAGTCTTTGATGTGGTGGGTCACTTCTCATCAACAAGCTTTCACAGAGGAGGCTGGGCTCAATCATTCAGAAGTAATTTGATTAGACTGCATCAAATATTGAAAAAATGGATTGTTCAAAAGAAAGGAAAAGGGGATGTAACTACTTTTGTTTTTTTAACTGGATCAAACTTTCGGTATGTGTTTTTTAAAAACTTTTTAGTGGGATTGGGATACCTTGATCCAAAAAATTCAGGATTATCCCGATCCCAGCAGACAGATGGATTCAGGGTGGCTTCCAGGAATAAAATGCAGTTTTATATTGTTCAAATAAATGTACATTTATTTATACTTTGCACTTGATTGTTTAACCATCGACATTAGGCTTTCTTATTAGCCTTCAGCACTGTAATGTTAATAAAAGGCTTTTGTCCCATAAAACAATCCTCCATAGCTGTCAATAACAAACAAAAATTACACAATTTTAACATGTCTTGGATATATTTATATCTCGGTAAAATATCCCTCTGTGTTTTTGTATGCATTTCAGTAGGCTCATGTTACATACCACAGACGTTTCTACTATTTGTTAACAAAAACTTTTATGTCGCTAATAATACGAATCAAATTACATAAATATAATATTGCATATATGCTACCATAAAATCAACTCTGTAATCCCAAAGATTTAACTTCTCTGCAAATCCAGCATCCAAGCTTTTTGTCTTTCACAATGAGCCAATGTTTAGCTCTGCAGAAAAAGTCAACTATGCCCCTCGTCCAGCAGTCAGGTACACTGTTCCCATGGTGCAAAGTGTCAGACATGTAGAAGTTAGTGATGGGATTTCTCGTTCACTTGTGAGAGCCAGTTGAAAGATGCGGTTTGTTCGTTGCTCTGTGTGTGTGTGTGTGTGTGTGTGGGGGGGGGGGGGGGGGGGGGGGCTCACTTCCCCTCCCCTCACTTCCCCTGATCACATTAAAACAGTCAGTTGAATGTGCCATTAGATTGTGCAAGTGTTTTAGTTAGTGTTTCAGTTCAACTGTAACAACTGAGAGAGCCATATACAAAAGAGGAAAATACCAAGACAGCTCAGTGGCAAAGTTGACTGACCTGTTCGAAGGCATGTGGCTGATCAGAGGTCCCACACCCAGAGGACTTCATCTAAAGGTTTTTGGTGAGACAAACAAAATAATTAGGGTTGAGCTACATACCCCTTATAACAAAAGTCAGTCCCTTATTTGAGAATGAAACAGCCATTGGCTTATGATGTGACCTGTACCGTAAACATTCAAAGGCTGTGTCCTTGCTGCTGCAGTGGCCATGAGTTAAATTCCAACCCATGGCCCTTTGCTGCATGTCATCCCCTTTCTCTCTGCCCCTGTCACACTGTATCTGTATGTAAGTATCTCAGTATAAAATATCCTGAAAGAATAAGCATAGTAGAAGCAATAAAAATGTATTTTAAATCTGATTATAAGCTCTGAGATCTGACTATAAACCTATGCATATAATAGTTTAAGGATGTGGATGTGAAAAGTAAAATGCGTTTTTTCTTTCCTTGGCATTTAGAGAATTCGCACAGCTGTTATCACGGCTGCCACTTAGGTATTTCAGGGTCATTCCACTCAATCGGGAACCTTCCTAAGCCGAAAAGTTTATTTGACGATGAAACCTCACTTCTCACTTCACCTCTTTCTTTGAAAATGTTTTATGGTGTCGTTGCAGTCTTTATCTAAGCTTTGGAACAGATGTGTGTATGGTGCAAAGTGTCCATGATCCATTGCTCTGGTTTTGTTTGTCTAGACTGTTTACACAGTGTCATAAAACATATGTTCCTTGATTTTGTCATCTTTGATATACAAAATAAAATCTTGTGTTCAATTTAAGTCTGCGGTATTGTGTTTCAGTTCAGAGGAGGACCCGAATGCAGACAGTTTGAGTCAAAAAGTGAGCTTAAATGTAGCTGATTGAAAACATCCAGTACAGGGAGGCAACGAAACAGAAGCAGAACAAAAAACCAAATTGAAAAACCAACCGGGAAAAGCACGATGAACAGGGATGAGCACAAGAATAACGCTGGGATGAATGCAGGAGCAATCTCAGAATGCACCCAGGATCAACAACAGACAAACTGACAAAAAACAAATATATATATATATACACAGAAAACAAGGACAAGGCACAGCTGGAGTAGGTGGACATGGGCAGAAGGAGGGAGATGGAGATTGGTTAACATCAAGGGTGGAGGGGAACACTAGGGTGGAGCCAGCAAGACTAATACAGAACAGGTGTGAAGGGAAGACTCAGGGAACAGGGAAGGACCTACGAGACAGGTGTGACAGAAATGCTCTCCATTCACAAAACATGTCTTTATTGCCTGTACTGAGGGTACGTAAAGAGTTTGGCAAGCAAGCATTTTTGTATGCAGCTCCGTATATGTGGCATCTCCGTATAGTGACTTAAAAGCACTGATTGGTTCCTCTCGGCCGTTTCAAGGGACTGTTGCAAGATTTTTTTTAACAATTTTCTATATGCCTTGTCACGGTGTGTCTTAGCTGATCATCGTAATCATGTGTGGTCGCCGTTTTTTGCATTTTTATAGTTCATTTCTGAAATATATTAACATACTTTTTGGGCTTTTCTTTGTAGTAATCTTATTTTGTCTTTTATATTGCTTGATTTAGAGCTGTACATTTTTATTCTGTATTTTTGTTCTGTGTTTGCAACTTATGTTGCCGCCTGTCTTGGCCAGGACACCAAGCAAGTGATTTGGGTTGCTTAAACCTAACTGCGTCCGTAATAGACATTAACAAAGTTTTTAAACAAGTTGCACCCCTATGTCACATACAGACGTTAAAGGGTGGGACTCAGACGCCAAACGGTGCTTTCAGCGTCAGTATCACATGCCTAGCCACAAGAAAGTGTCATCCATAAATGAGAACACGTTACACAACTCTGTTTTACTAATCCTATCAATGGCATGTGTTTAAGAGCATGTTGGACCAAATGGAAACATCTAGATTTCTATCAGGATGTTAAGTTCAATGTCCAGCTGTTCATCATTGGCTGTTAAGAATGAATGTCTTTATTTTTTATAGTTACAATTACACCTACAGGGGGAGTTGAGTTTAAAAATAAGGGCCACTGCTGCAAAACAACAGGATGCCAGGGGCCAGTTAATAAACAGATATAAATAACTAATACATAAATAATTAGCTCAGACCTCTGTTGGGGGTCAGGAGGATCCTCTACTGGCACCTTTTTGATATACAAGCTTTATTTTGATAATCTAATAAGTTATATTAAAAAGGTTTGCAGACTGTGTGGAAAACAAATTGGAAAATTGCAGTCTTGCTGAATCGGAGGAAACATGTTGTTTGGTTTCGGGGTTTATATTTCGGGAAAAAAGTGAGAATGTAAAAATATTTTTTTTCATTTCTGCTTAAATATTGCACAGATCAAGCAAAAATGATAAGTTCACAAAACTAATGCATGCACTACTTAAATGTGCATTGGAATATTTTACAACTGGTAACACACATTTGTCTTTACTGATGATGCAATGTCAGACTGAAGACGGAAACACAGAGTTACAAGTTGGAAATTCTGTCTGATACCCGGCAAATGAAAACTGATCCACAGTCTAGTCCACACTGACTCTCATTGTGCTGACTGTGTGAAAGTTCTGAAAAAGCGAACCTAATTTTGAGAAATGCATGTTGGCAGTTTTAAGGAAACAGTAATTTGTGTGATTGCAACAACCCAAATTCCTCAAAGGATGAGGTTGAACAGACAGTTCCCATACACTGCAGATAAACTGATGACAAAGCAACTGCCCTGTCAGTGTTTTCAGCCATCTCAGCACGATTGCCATGTTGCACCGTTGCTCGAGTATCTCTCTATTTGCTCTGTCCCCCCTTCTGTTGAGAGATCTGGACCTGGTCCTGTCCCTCCCATGACCCACGTCTTCCTGTCTGGTCCACAGAGCTTTCTTTATCTTTCTGTTACTGAGAAGGAAGTTGGGGTGTCTGCATGCAAGTGTTTCAGTACTCTGCTCTGTTGATTGTCCTCAGCCTGCTGGAAAATAGAAGTATCGGTGCTGGGTGTTGACCGTTAGCATTGTATTCAAAACAGTCCATGAGGATGAGTGTCAGGTCTGACCACAGCTGCCAAGGCTGCAGCTGTGTCTGCACTGAGCATGTGCTCCTCATTACTGCATGTGTGATATGTGTGTGTGTGTTACTTTGCTTGAACAGTGAAACATTAAGTAAAATACAAACACTGCCGCAACTCAAAAAAACAGACTCCAGAGACATACAGCAGTTTGTAGCAAACAACAGCCTGTAATTTTGGAACCTCTCCCATTGCTTTGTTTACTCTTATGAACTTCAGCTGAACCAGAATTTTTCACTGTGGATTACTGATTCTGTAGTCATGTTAACAAAGGATCATTTCACAGCCAGCATGGAGAGAAGGAATGATTACAGCCAAGTGGGACCTCTGTGTTACTGCACTGTCACTGAACACTGTCTTAAAGTAACAGTGTGTGAGATTTAGGGGGATTCAGTGACATCTAGTGGTGAGGACTGCAGATTGGTTGGATAGGTTCTGTGCAGTATCTTAGCTGTTCCTAGGACTGCACACTTCTGGACTGAGGCTTCAGACGTTATTCCTGGAATCTGCTGGAGCCACTCTCCCAGTTTGGGGGTCATTGCCCTGAGTGTTCCTACTACCACGTGGACCACATCAACTTTGACCTTACACATCTGCTCTAGTTGTTCTTTCAACCCTTGATACTTCCCCAACTTTTCATGTTCCTTCTGTCTGATGTTGCTGTCAGGTGGTTTGAGGGCAGGGGCCCAGGAGCCCAAGGTATCAGGGGCCCCTTACACGTATGGGGGAGACACAAAAAGATCACAAAGAGAAAGAAATGACCACAAAAAGATGTAAAGCAACTGTGAAAAACACACATAAACAGGCAAAACAGCCATAATAACACACACAATTATGACAATGAGACACAAAACAACCACAAGGAGACATAATACAACCACAAAGACATACGATTACCACAAAGAGATACAAAATAACCTCAATAACACATAAAAGTAGCTCAAAGAGACACAAAATGACCTGAAAGAAACCCAAATGAATAAAAAAAACACATCACAACCACAAGGTGACACCAAATGACTACAAACAGAAACAAAAGACTAAAAAAGACATAAAATTACGTTAATAAAACACAAATTATCTCAAAGAGACACACGACAACCTGAAAAAGACCCAAACGAATACAAAAAGACACTAAACAACCGCAAAGAGACACAAAATTACCTGAAAGAGACCCACACGAATACAAAAATACACTAAACAACCGCAAGGAGACACCAAATGACCACACGGACACACAAAATGACAACAAATGAGAGACAAAAAAAATGACCTGAAAGAGACCCAAACTATTACAAAAAGACACCTTGGTTTTGAGATACCTTTGCTGTTAATCAGCTTTCTGAATGGATACACTTAAGGTCAAAATGAACTGTATGTTGCCAGTGTATCAAAGTTAAACGACTCCCCTGCTCTGGGCAAAGTTTTCCCAAAATCCGTCATGGAAACTTGTTGCACACTCAGCCCAGTGGGTGGCAGACATGTCTTTTCAGTCCTGCTGTCAGCCTCGTTGTACCACATCCTGTACAGCCTCCAGTTTGAGCGTTTGCGTTTTCCTAGGATGGCGAAGGCATCACCCGCCCCACTATGTCTCTGATTGGCTGACTGTGACTAAGAGATGTTCAAATACCGAAAACTAACCAATCAAGCGAACGAAGGCACGAGTGCTAGCCAATCAGAGGGAGAGGAGGGCGGGTCATGCCTTCGCTACCCAAGAGGGTAAAAAGTGCTCCACAGTAGCCGTCTACCTGGAGGTGTAACTTTTTTTTATCGCTTTATAAGTGTATTTTACAGATTATTAATATTATTGCACCCACTTTCAGTATGTTTTCCCATTCAAATCAAAGAGTGCTCAGCGGCGTATTTGTGTTTAGCGCCTTGCTGCTGTCTGTGTCGGGGGAGAAAGTGTTAGAAAGTCGCTCCGGGATGATCCAGGAGATCCGGACAGCTTTCGCTGACCTGGCCGGGGAAGGAAGGGCTTACCTGGGCAGGCTGGCCGGGGAGCAGACGGTGCTCTCTGTGCAGAAGGTGAGAGATGGAAATACAGTTAATGGAGTGTGTCACTTATATCACGTTTGCCTATATAACTCAGTAAGTTGAAAAATAATATGTCAAATTTTTCATAGGTAATTGTACAAAAGATTTAACATGTAGCTATGAGGCTGTGTTGCTTAACATGATCACATACATGGATCATATCAGGGGTAGTTCCTGTCTGATGCAACGTGTGCCATGGTAAGTGGGCACCATGATGGCTCACTTCCTGGTTTCATTCTTTCCACTGGCAGTATGTGCTTACTAAGATAAATGTGGGCAGAGCAGGCAGATCCCATTGTCTTCAACTTGTCTCTTGTCTTTAACCCTTCATTATCTGACCACTTCAATCCACCCTCCTCTCCTCCAGGCTTTCTCTCAGGTCCTGGGTGTTGTGGCAGGAAGTTTGTCCGGGTTTCTGAACGTGCTCTTGCAGTATGTCTCTCAGTTCCTGCAGGCCGCTGGAATCAAAGGTAAACATCACACACTGAAGTCTGCACTGTCCATCAGCCTCATGAGAACTAATGAGGCTGCAGGCCGATGATAAGCTCTGCTTCTATCAACAGGACAGTCTTCAGTCTTAAAGATAATTCCAGTTTCATACAACTCAGAGCTTATTTATTTATTTTCCACCTTGGCTGTAATTGCTTATTTTTCCCCATTTTCAGTGTATGTCTTCTGTGACCTTCCAAGTGGGTATTGGGAGGATTTCCTCTTAAGACATTTTTAGAAGCTTAACATCTAAACTAGGGGTGGGAATACCAGAGGCTCCATGATACGATATTATCTCAATACTTCAGTCATGTTACAATATTATTGCAATTTTTGCAGTGACATATATTGTGATATAATGCAAATTAATAACTTTTTTTAACTGCAAGTTATGTCCCCAAAGGAAACTTTGTCAACATCTGTTTTATCTAATAAGATAAAAGTTTTCAGTGTGTTCATCTCAGTACAGTTATTTTTATTGCAGCTCTATCTGGTGGACTAAAAAAAGGCAGCTGTTTTTTTTAGTATAGTAGGTGACCAAAAGTTTCATTTTTATTTGCAATATGAATAATTCATGTGATAAAAAAGTTGATACTTGGCTTCTGTGTATCAATGCTATATAGCTGTGCTGTATTGATCCCCCAATTATTTGACACAAAAATCCTTGGGTTGTCACTCATTCATTCATTTTGTGAATTATAATTGATTATAATAATTTCAATGATGTAACCTCAGGAAACTGAACTTTTTGTTTGCTAAAAATAATCATTCAGTAATTCATTCATTTTCTGTAGCCGCTCCTGTTGGGGGTCATGGGGGGGCTGGAGCCTATCCCAGCTGACACTGGCCAAGAGGCAGGGTACACCCTGGACAGGTCTCCAGACTATCACAGGGCTGACACATAGAGACAGGCAACCATTCACACTCACATTCACACCTACGGACAATTTAGAGTCACCAATTAACCTGTATGTCTTTGGACTGTGGGAGGAAGCTGGAGTACATGGAGAAAACTGAAGCTGACACGGGGAGAACACCCCTGCCCTGGGTTTGAACCAAGAACCTTCTTGCTGTGAGCCTGCTGCAGTCTTTGAACTATCACCAGCGACACTAAGACCCACACAAATACCTGAACAGTTTAGCCTTTAAACGTAGATGCACAAATATTAGAGATGTATGAACACTTCATATTATAATTATAGTGACCAAATGATCACAGTTATCGGTATTATCATGGTATTGTTACAATGTGGTGAAAATGTTCAAAAAGCAAGGATAAACACACTGCAATCATTTTACCAAGTATCATATTGAAAACCACAAAGAAATTAGCAGCACTATGCATAAGCATTACATAATAACATAGCTAATATTTTATATAAACATAAAGATAGTCTGTCTTTAAAATGTTTGCTGGAGTGTCTGTGTCACTGCAGATGAGGACAAGGGAGCAGTAGCATCACTTAGTTTGCCTGCTTCACGCCCACTCTATAAACAAGGGAAGAGTAAAACAAACACATGTTGCATGCTGTGTCTGGGAGACTGTTGCTGACTTTGGTTGATGCTGGAAAATATTTACTGTGAGGTTATCAAAGCGCAGTAATCTACCATAGTTTAATGATTTTTAAATTTTGAAACAGTAACGTCGGGAATTGTACAGCGGTTCATTGTGAAACCAATGACCAGTATTTCATCCCTAGACAATATATTGTAGGGTAAATAAAGTCTAATACTAGGGTTGAACATTATTGGATGTTTTGCTGATATATGATATGCCTATATGAAACAACTCATCCGACAGATAACCAATATCAATATATCCACTTTTTCCCCTATCTAATTTAAGTGATCAAGTCTCCTCTGTAGTGGAATAAACATCATATTATGCATGGCCCACCAGCATATGGAGACATGAAATACAATACTTTTCAATGTATGTAATATTTTTTTCCATTGTGCAAAATAAGAAAAAGCATGTCGACCAATTCTCATATTCCATTCTAAAGCCAGCGCAAATACTGATGATGTGCAAATATTATCGCACATCCCTATCTAATACTTTATTGTACTCTATCATGCTTTTCCAAGAAGGTGTCTATTCTCACTCAGCTACTCTAAATCACCAGTGCTGGCCTTTTCTCTAGCTTCCCTTCACTCCTTCCCTCTCTCTGTCCACTGAGTCCACAGAAGTCAGCATGAGATTATTTGGTTAACTATTGCATGCTGTTCATGTTTATTTATATTTAAACAGCATCGGTCTTCATCAGTGACACTCAGTCTACAGCCCATCGTCCAGCAGTGGCCCGCGATAGGGTGCAGGTGGCCTGCTGACCATTTTCTTATTCACAATTAAAATAAATCTGTTCACACTGGGGATTTCTTTTGTACTTTAAATGTAATGAGGTGCCAGCCAGGGTGCACAAAAAGCATCTAAATAGAAATGGTACCATCAATTCTCCACTGTGTGACACATTTCTAGTGTTGCATGATATGCACTGGCACATCACACATCCCCAACAGCCCAGCCACACTGCCTACCTCTTGTGTGTGATGGCTATCTTGCTGAACTGCTGCTGCTGCTGGCACTTGCAAGTATGCCTTTGATAATGGCTTTTGTTAGCAATGAAGGGATTCTGTCCAGGGCTTTTATTTTACAACTGAAACAAAAAGTGTTGAGTTAAATACAAGATCTTAACTCAGTGGAAGAACTTTTCTTTTTTGAATTTGAAGGATATGAGTTTAGTTAAACACTATGTGACACTTTGACTCAATGAAATGATCCATGAATCCTGTGGTTGCTGTGTGGTAGTTGTTTTAGAAAATGATCATTTCTTTGTGCTCCTCACTGAATTAAATCAGATATGACTTTGCAGTATAATATTACTTAACTGTTCCCTCTTGTGGTCCTTGTGGTCCTGTTTTCTGCAGGTGGTCTTCCCATCAACAAAGTGACCCCAGATGGGCTAATCTTTGTTGCCCGGTGGATACTCGTGTTCCTCATCGGCTACTGGCTGATGTCCTTCATCTTCCGACTGATCGCCTCCACTCTGAGACAGGCTATGTGGCTGCTGAAAGTGGTCCTGGCTTTGGGCGGTTTCGCACTCATCCTGAGCGACCACAGCGTAGGCACAGAAACCATGGCGATCCGATTGGCTGTCCTGGTGTGCGTCTGCGTGCTTTTGGGTGTTGGGACTTCGAAGGTCAATCCAGCTGATAAAACCGCACACCTGGAGGAGCAGGTGAAGTTCCTGGAGAGACGGCTGAGGGAGATGGAGAGGTGGAGGAGGACGGAGGAGTGAAGGAGAGAGATGTCAGCTGTTTGCCGTCTTCATCGTCTTTCCTTTTTGATGCCACACGTGCAGATGATGGAGCGCTGGTGTCCTTTAGGCCTTCTGGAATTTCAAGGGAGTGTCTACATTTTTACAGTTTGGATGTTTTCTATAATTTGTTTAAAAAGTAATTCATCACTCATTTGTAACTGACACAGTATGATTACTTAGTCATTCCAGGAAGCAGTGATTTGTGAGTCTACATGTTCTATTTGTTTCTTTGTTTTTTACTTTCTACCTTTAAAACTGCCTCAGTTTGATGGAAAAATGTTTACATGCAATATTCTAGCCGTCCTTTTACTACATTTGTTACACAATGTGGGAAATAATTGTCTTTTTTTCCTCCAAAAGTGAGATGACAATATTGATACCACATTTATGCCTGCACATGATATTAATCTTCTCATCTCACTCTTGCAGAGAAAGCCATTACTGTATATTATAATCATAATCTTTCAGTTAAGTGAGGTCCATCTCTCTGGCGTTTCTCATAATGAGGGAAAATTCTCACATTAGGGTTATAGTCTTTGTTTCATTCAGACTGATGTACAGAGGTTAGATCCATGCTCTGATTGGATTTGGTACAAGCTTCTCTTAAAGTCGTGAAACTTCTGTAATGCTTTGGGATCCAGTCTGGCAATAAGATTCAGAGTCTTAATTTAACTCTTAAATGCTGTTAGTGCCTTAAATGTTCCTCATTTACTATTGTTACACTTCATATCAATGACCTGAGCTCAGTGGTTAGCAGGTCACGGTCTGTTGGGATGTCTAATCATAATGCTGGAACGTCGTACTGTATGTGTCCTCACTAACGTGCCTTTGGATGGTGTTTGTGTTCAAACAATCCACCAGATATCATTGTTTTACTCTTGTATTGAATCTGCTTTGGGAGGTAAAATAACACTTTAAAAAGCCTTTTGGAGCAGTGGTTCTCAACTGGTCCAGCCACCGGGTCCAGATTTCTCTTTCATCATTAGTTCAAGGTCAACAGACTTTAATATATTCAGTGTCATACTTGGGTTTGAACATGTCGTCGAGCTAGTTTGCTTTCTCTGCAAAGTAGCTGCCCATTGGTTGCTCACTCTCCAGCAGGAACAGCACTTGAAAATAAAAGCTCTGTGCTGGAAATTCACTGTACTTCAAAGTAAAGTGGGTTTTTTTTGACAAACTTGACATGTTCGCGAGTCACTTTTGGTCCATTTAAAAAGGACCCGCCATCCACCAGTTGGGAACCACTATTTTAGAGGAATACAAAGCCAAAGACCGGTCCATTTACTTTTGACAATTTTTGAGAATAATGTGTACTGCCATAAATAATGTTCTGATATATAAAATAAAAACGTATCCCAGGTATTGAGATGTGATCCTGATAAGAAATTATTTTGTTGATTTGAGTATATGCAGAGCTGTAGCAGGGGATATACCAACCCCAGGCTGTGAGTTACACATTCAAATTACACGGCACCTGGGGCCGTGTTCACAAACATTCTAACACCCTCAGAGAGCTCCTAACTTAGCATAAAAACTTTTAGTAAGGAGTCCTAGCCTAGGAGGGATTTAGGAGAGTTTCAGAGCAACTCTGAGCAAGGAAGGGACAGAAACTTTAACCCTCGTAGGTGGTGTGGTTGACCCTGTTGCTAAATATGGTGCATTCTTTTAACACGTGAGAACTGTTGCCTGTGAAAGTTTTGTCATTGTTAGTGTGATCGCTCTGCAAGTCTTCACTGCTGCATTTTTCCAGTTTTCCAATTATCTTAGTGTTATGATCATTTTATTAATATTATTAATCCTAATGAGATCAACCACACATATTATCCCTGCACAATCTAATCTGTAGCATTTCATTTACTCACTGTCATCCAGTGTTTTCTGACCTTTTTGTGTTTCCACCATTTTCTCCTCTGTTGCCTCTTAAAAGTCCTCCTCCCTGCTCCTATCAGTTTCTCACCTTAGGAGCTCTTTAAGGTATTTGATGCTTTGTAATAACTTCTATCTTTACATGACCTAGTCTTAACTTTACGGGGAAAATCTAAGAAAACACCACAATTCTAAGAATTTTCTTAAAATTTTGTCACTCGGAGCAACTCTTTATACTAGGAAGCTTTGTGAATATGGCCCCTGACAATCTTTTAAATACTCAAAAGGTGATTTAAAGGTATATATTGGCAGAATTGCAATATAATATATATAAACACCAAAAACTAAGAATCATGTTTTCGTTGTCTTAAAATGAGCTGTTTTAAGGTAACACACTGAGTGGTCCTCTTTCACAGAGTCCACCATGTTGCCCAGAAGGGACAAACCAAACACTGGCTCTGGATAGGCTCATTCGTGTTTTCGCTATTATAAGTCCCATTTCCACCAAGCAGTACGGTACAGCTCAGTTCAGTTCGGTATACCTTTTTACCGTTTCCATTGTAAAAAGTTGTGGATGGTACCAATGGAGCTGTTCTGTACCGTCCCCATTTTTGGTCCCCCCTCTGTTGGGGTACCGAGCACACAGCTCTGGTACTAAAGGGTGGAGCTGTGAACACTGCAGTCCGTTGATTGGTTAATAGTGGACGGTCACTCTGCTCAGGGCTGAGCTGTGGCTGGTTTTGAGGCTCATGCAACCACTGTTCATACTGTGGAGAGTTTTATTAGCAAACTGTTACTATAAAATGACAGAATGATTTGCTGCCTCTCACAGCACAGCAAACTTCTGGCGACTTCTAAGGTGGAACGTTAACTTGTAATGTTTCTCAATGCATGAGTTGACGATGTGAATCCATGAGTTTTAATTGACTGCGATTTGTAACCTCACCACTAGATGTCGTTACTTCCTACACACTGTACCTGTAATGGTCAATATCTTGAGCAGCCAGCAAGTTAAAAATGACAGAAACTCCCGAACTTCATATTCATGCGTAGTTTCATTGACACAGAGTTGCTCATCCATATACAGTATGTATGCTGTATCGTTTGAGATACAAAATGAGAGGTAGGAAACCTTTGTTCATTGGCATAGTGGTGGGTGGAACTGACAGATTCCAAAATATCACAAAAACTGAGCCATTTTGACCGTGCCTCCAACTACAATTAACACCCATTACAATAAACTACATATACACTTTGTAAATATCATTGGTTACATTTACAAAAAAACAACAATAAAAACAATCACATACTCAACATTATGTGAACCACAGCTCATCTCACCATTGCAACATGTGAGGAACATCAGATCTAGGACACAAAGGTAAAAGTTTGTCCCAGTTTAACATGTGACTCCAAAAACCTAGTAGCCTGGACATCATAGGCAGAACCTAAATGGAATTCAGCCAACATTAGACCATCAATATCAAGGATCACTGTATTTAAACACCTCCAGAATCAAATGATGCTGTTTACAGTTCCACAAAGGCCTATTAGTGGTTTTAAAGTTGAACGTTCTAGATGAGTAGGAAGATTTCTGACCTCCATCTTGGATAACAGGAGGGACACAGTGACACTCCTAAGAATAACAAAGCACCAGAGCTGAAAACGTGCTGGTGCGGTGGCACTTGGTCTGTATTAGTTAGCATTTTTTTTGCTTACCTACTTGTTTATGACAGAAGTGAAGGCAATAACTGACAAAAACTATGCTGCTACACTGTCACACAGGTTTACTTTATATAAATGCTGCTACTTCCTGCTTGACTGTGGCTTGGTGACAGAAGGCTGGGACACAGGCTCTGAATGGATAATGAGTGATATGTTTTTAGCTGTAATAGTAGGAGGCATGAAGCCGCCCTCAAAGGCAGTCAGAGTGGTTCTACTGGTAGCATTCTTACGGTATAGTTAGCATTTACAACAGCTGGACCTCACACCAAACCAGGTCATTTGAATGGACTAATTACCGTCTGAGGATTCAGGGGGTCTGTGGTGATTTCTATTTGACTTTGACGCACAAATTCATACAATCGAATATTCAATAAAAATTCAATACAAACTTGATGATGTTGACCTATGAAGAGGCACAGAATCCCCAAATGAGGTAGCTATTGTTTTAGAAATTCTGTTTCAGTCAACTCTCATCAGAAAATGATCAGACATCATGGTTTGAGAATTCTGTTTCAGATAGCCAGGCCATACCTGAGTCTTTGCAGATATACTAAGCAGGATTTTCCCTTAAAAAAAAAAAGTATAGACTCATACAGAAGTCCATCCATCCATCCATCAATTTTCATCCGCTTCATCCTAAGTCAGGTCATGGGGGCAGCAGGCCAAGCAAAGCACCCCAGATGTTCCTCTCCCCAGCAACGCTTTCCAGCTCCTCCTGGGGAACTCCAAAGCGTTCCCAGGTCAGACGAGACATGTAATCCCTCCAGCGTGTTCTGGGTCTACCCCAGGGCCTCCTACCAGTTGTATGTGCCAGGAACACCTCCAACAGCCACAACCACCTCTCGGAGGAAACTCATTTCAACAGCTTGTATCCGGAATCTCATTCTTTCGGTCACTACAGAAGTAATCCCTCTCAATCATAACTTATGGCCCACTAGAAGTGTGTGGCAGTGTAACTCTCTACAAAGACTCTGCCCTCTGCTCGCATCTTTATTTTCTGTGCTGGGGATTTTTGTAGACCTGTAAGCCCATGGTGCTCATGTGAGGGTGGGGCTTATAAAAAGGTGGTGACCAGGTGCTAGATCGTAAGCAGCAGGCATCCAGGAGAAAAAGTGCCAGAAAAACGCTTACTTAGCGGGAAAAAACATAACGAGAGTGACTCTTATTGGAGCATGTTAACAAATAGTAACCAACAATCCTGCATAGTACACCTTCAAGACCCTACCCAAATCTGAACCCAACTGGTATTGCCGAATTTGAGACCACAACCTAACTCCAGACCCCGGGCTAAGGCTAGATCACCAACCAGGAATAATGGTCCAGGTGGTTACCTCAAAGATTGTGATTTGTCCAGGTGGCTTAAGGTGGCTCCTGTATGATCTGGTGGCAACATTGAGTCGTACAAAAAGTTGTCTGTGAAGATTCTCAGTCATCCAGGTTGTGGTATGTTAAGCAGCAATAAGTCAAAGGCAGTTGGAGCAAACCTGGAGCTCCAGGTAAAATATAATGGACAGATGGACAGGGACGGATCTAAGTTTGCCTAAGGTCAATGAGTTAGCTGATGCTAAGTTTGAAATCACTCTGAGACATCTTACACACACATATATACACAAACTGTTAGTGACTGTTGTTAACTAGCTAGAAACCTCTGGTCAGGTCCAATGACTGTTTATAATCAGAGTGCAAGGAATATTTTACCGGCCATATTCATTGTATGAAAAAAAGACAAACATTTTCTTCAAGTGTTGCAGGGTGACCAGATGTCCCGAGAAATTTGAGACAGTCCCGGATTATGAACATTTATCCTGAATCCTGTCCTGTTTGTCCCACACATTAAGCATTATAGTAATAGATAATACGATAAGAACTTCGTCTGGTAAGATCATCCTGATGACGTGAGCCAAACATTCCTGTTTCACTCTATGTATCAGTCTGGACTCCAAACACTTTCCAGAAATTAAAATCCAATCGGGGACAATCAGGAAGTCACAGTGTAGATGATACAAAATGCAGGCCAAAGCTTGCGGAACAGTAATGGTGGCTCCCAAAGCAGCAAGCGCTGAAGGTGTTTGTCAGTCAGGGTGAGAACTCCCGCCTACTGAAAGTGTTTGGGGTGGCACAGAGACCAGACTGATATCAGGATGGTCCTACCAGGGTAATAAGAGTCATCTGTCGGCTCAGACTTGACTTGCACATTTAGTATTATATTATAATATTGCAAATGCTGCACTGAACATATTGTGTTTCACAGCGCTGTTGTGCATAATTAATAATAACGGAGGAATGCACAACAAGCTGCTGTCACCAGAGTAAAGACGACTCTATATGCAAACAAGAAAATCCTTTCATTAAACTATAATTTAGTCTACATATAGTAGATCAGTAGTTTTTTTACCCACTGAAACAGTGAAACTTAATTGATCAAATTGGTTATGTAGGCTGTCATTCCTGCCTTTAGTTATTAAAAAAATGTCCTGTTTGTTTTTGTAAAATATGCGAGCGTATTATTAGTGTGTTTTCATTTGTCTCTTGCCGTAATTTGGCTATAGAAATAACAGATCGCAGATGTTACTCGACAAGTTTTAAACCAGATGATGGAGTACTGTGGGAAGATAAAAAATTATTAAAAAAATATTTTAAAATGTTCTTGTAAGCTCCTACAGCTTAAAGACAATCTTAGCTTCTGTAAAAGTCGTTAAAATAACTGTAACATATCTGTCACCTGTGCGTAAATAGTCAGGAAGAACAAACAAAAACAAAAACAATTTTAGTGTTGAGTTTTGACTTTCATGTGTTTTACTGTTGGTTGACACTGATGCACTGGAGGCCAAGCCCAACTTGCCCGAATTTCACCCAGTCACATCTGGTCACCCTAATGTTTCGTCTGAACACACCTCAAGGCAACTTATTGTTGAGTGACACGTTTCTCATCCAAGACGTCTGTTAACCGTTGGAAGTGACTGATTTTCCGTCAGTGGTTTTTTCCTGCGGACTGGTTTGTTTCCTTTTGTTGCTCCTAGACTTTGATTTTTGAGTAAATCTCTTTTTGATTTCTTGGGTTTTCTGGCTCATCAGAAACAGAAATTAATCAAAGAAAAAAAAAAAAACGGAGCTGGAATCAGTGAAAATGTGGATAAAAGCCACAATCATTTGCTATGACATTTCTTAAACTGAACCCAGCCCTGTTTTTAAGATTTAACCTTCAGAAGTTATTACATTTCTATTCCACATGCTAACACTTCAATAAAACACCTTTCTTTATCTCCTCACCTCTGGAAATTTGATCCACAAATAACTGAGTCCTGCTGCCAAAACTCAGCTGCCTGAGCCGCTAGATTTTATACCAGACATCACTGCTTATTTAGACTATGAGCATATTATTTCCATATTCAAATAGGGGATAAAACACTAATCTAGGCAAGGAGATAAAGAAAAGAGTCTACTGTCCAAATGCTGTCCATTTTTTCCACCTGCGCCTGGTCACAGATGCATTATCGAAGTGAGGAAGGACTGGGAGGAAGATGCTCCAGAGATCGCATCCTCACAGGAAGGAGGAGCTTTTGTTTCCATCGATCTTGAACGTGCAGTCACCATCAGAAAAGTTGAGACTGCTGGAGGGGACCTCAGGAGCCACAGGAGAGGACGCAGCTACAGCCTGTAGGATGAAAATAAAATGCATGTGAGTTTATTTCTACGTTCATAAGAATACATTTGACAATTCCCTTTTTGTCAGAGTCTTAGAGGTTTCAAGCTCAAAAGGCGAAAACGCTGCTGTGCTGGTTTATGAGGGGTACAAGCATTGGTACTTGCTGCTGGAGCCATATCGTTTTTACTCTTAGAAAAAAGTCCCTGTGTAGAATCAGAGTAAAGTTTATCAAGTAGGTTGTCACATGCAAGGAATTTGCATCAGTGTTTGGGACCAACGTATTTGAATCCCTCTGTCTCCACTGACTGCAGCTGTCTCACAGGGCGCTCCCATTCATTGTGCGCTCTATATAAACAGCCCTGATGCATGGGGCACACTGAATACAGCCAGGTATGAGGAGGAAGCATCCAAGGGCTGCAATTCCTATTACTCTATCTCATTCAATCTGCCAAACATATTGACTGACCCGATCATGATTGCCCATGTGAGTCCACTTTTATTATCTTGTTTCCTGCTGGAAACAAGGAGGCTGATTATTTTCTTTGAATCTAGTTTATCTATTATGTGTCCAACTGGCATGCTGCCAGGTTTGTGTGCCATGTCACCATTTCTTAGTTCCATTCATTTGTCTGTGAGGCAGGACACTCGCTTTGTGTTATAATTTGTTGCTATTCATGTTTTTAAGTGTGGAAAACATTAGCAGTCTTTAGAAACTGATCTCCTTTGTTCTTTGTTCAGTGAATTAATATCAATTAATGTTAATCGCGGCAACTGTTTTTAGCACCTTGTTTCCAGCCAGTCAAAACTGTGTTGAGACCATTTTATAATATTAATGCCATTAAGGCTACATTTATGGTGACATCTTTTGCTTTCATCCTCTTTTTTTTATTGTTTTCCAGAAACAAGAAGACACCTCTCATTTGCCTGTGTTGTAACCCTCTGCCTTTATTAATTCTAAATACAAATTCTGAACTGCAAATCTGAACTCTGCCTGTGTTAGTATACAAGTACAGCCAGTGAGTGAGATTCAAGTTACCCAGCCAAGGCAAACTGTTTTCAGTATCCTCATTCAGCGGTTCATATATCTTACAAAAATGCACATAAAACATTTTGTATGATGTCTAACTAATTAGCTCCCCACAAATGATGTTAGACATTTTCAGCAGTGAGCTAGCCGGGCCACTCAGAGGTTGCATCTGGGCCGGATGTGGCCCACAGGTATCCACTTGAATAGGTCTGCCTTAGGGGAATTACTTCCTTCTTTAATCCTGTCAGCACATTGGTCATGTGATCGCAGCCTTGTTGTTTATGTGGGTTCTACACAAATTACTAGCTCGTGATTACAAGGGTCATGTACAAATCGTGGTGCATTACAGTGCATGAAAACTACTTCTTTTTTCTCTCTCTCTGAGAGCTTTAATATCACACAGAAGACAAAAAACTAGCAAAATACTGCATTTGGTCATGAGCTGACTCCTTTCACTCCCCAGAGTGTGTTGTGCTTGTATACCTGTGGTGTGTTGGACAGCAAGGGGTCGGTAGGTGAGGAAGCCATATTCTGCATCTTAACCTCCTCAGGAGGTCCACTGGCTGCTGGTGGTGGAGCAGCGCTATACATGACTGGAGCTGGACCATAGCCCTACATACACAGAGATAGACACACAAACACACATTTGTTATTAATATATGTCTATGATATTTTTCCATTGGATTTTGAATTATTGCAAAAATTAAGCTCTGTAGAAAACAGAAGTTTGATACTCAATATATTTTGTTCAGCAAGATAATTTTAACAAATTAACACAACTTCCAACACTAAATGCAATCGCAAGATAAGTTAACATTAGACAATAATCAAACAACACCATGGTCGCATGACATGTCATCACCACAACAAGGCTTTAGAGCCACGTTCAGCGTGATGACACTCTGTTCTCTCATTTAGCAACTTGATAGCAATCACCTTTTTTGAGACACGTAAATGCTTCAATTTCAAGAGGGGGGTATTTACTGATGTATTTAATATAGGAGAACAAAACATAAAAATCTCTTAAACTTGTGTTAACCACATGCCTTATTTCAGGCATCTAACCAAAAACACATTCAAAAAACCTGTTTAAGAGGAGGGAGCCAGAAGTGCAAAGATGCTGACTCTTTCCTGCAGCACTCTATTGTCATATCTTGGCAAAAAATGTTGTTTTGAATCTAAATGAGGTCAGTTGTGCTATTCATGTAAATCCAATACATTTTTGCGATGACAGAGTCACGGAGAACAGGATGAGGTCTTTTTCTGACTGCCTGCCTTAAAGTAACACATTTACAGCAGCTTAGCTGTTCTCAACAAGGGGTCCAAGGACCCCCAGAGGTCCTTCAGGGAGTTCCAGGGAGTCCCCAGACTTGACCACATCTTCTACCATTTTTCATGCAGCGACCAAGCCTGCAGGCTACAGAGTCATTTCAACACAGAGCTCCATTCAGTGACTGCCAAGTTAACATCTGATATGATTCTGTACAAGTTGAACAAACTGTTCATGAGGACTCAGTGTTTGCTGCTTCACATTTAGCTGACAACAAGCTCGTTGGAGATGAGCCAGGCTTGTGCATAATCAATCATCGCTGATAGCTGCACAATGCATGCTGTGAGATTTGTGTCAGACTTCATCCTGACTTGCTCTGACGTCATGTACACGTGGAAACTGATAACCTCACAGGATCGAGGAGGACACAGTTTTTATAGCTGGGTGCTGCAGTTGCTCTCCACTGACCGCAGGACCCAGGGCATGACGAGAGACGCTTGGCTCTCATCTGATCAAACAGCTGATTGGTTTAGATGTTGACTCAACAATACAACGTTTTATATAAACTTTTAATTTTTGTTGAATTGGAGAGTGACAGGTCTGCTTAGCTTAATTATATACAGCAGCAAACTGATGCTGATTAACATGAGGATTCATGTGAAATGGAGATTCATCCATGAACAGAAATTACAGACCTGCACACTATTAGTATTCTGTCACATTTAAATCATTTGGAGACGGTGAACAAACAGATAAATGGGTCTGATAACATTTTAATAAATCTGAATAAGACTGAATAATCTAATGAGAATGTTTATGTGATTTTCTCTAAAAACAGTAGGCTGCTGGAAACTGACTGCGGCTGTTTGTCACCACCCCACGTGATCTCGTGCACTTCCCAGGCGAGGAGGCGCCGTTCATCTCAAACAAGCCTATTGTCCCCTTGTTTTACTAACCACCTTCTGCTGGGGAAAGAAGGCCACATGTGTCGTGCAGCATGATCAACTCCCAGAGCTCATAGCCCCGTTCTACCCTAACTTGGATCCTTCAACCAAATCTTTAAAGGAACAATGAAATGCTGAATGAATGGGGACACAAATTTGTCAAAAGTAAAGATAGTGAATTTTGCCCCCAAAATGACAGCCTGACTTTGGTGTGCAACCACAAATTGCTGTTTTTGTAACCAATATAATCATTATACTGGTAATGACAAACAGTATTATGAACTTGCCTTTTAGACCTGATGCCCATTACAAATGCAGCACTGCCAATTACGTCAGTGCCTCGTCAATATTTAATACATTACAATTACTAAAGTCAGTTTGTGCACACGTTCAGCATTTATGTTCCAGTACTTGATTAAAGGCTAGAGAGAGGTTTGTAAACTCCCACAGTTTAAGGTCAGATCAACAGTTCCTTCTGTCAGTAACATGTAGGTCACTTAGGTCTTTGAATGCAGACCATTTTCTAAAGTCTCCTGCACGCTAAATCTCCCCCAACCTAAAGCAGCTGACAGGTCAGAGGTCAAATACTGAGCCGACCAGCACTCCTCCCAGAGATTCCTGTGAGTATGAGAGACAGATCGTACCACTGGAGCTGCAGGCCCGGGTGGGTACTGGCCTGGTGGTGGACCGTTCCATTGTGGAGGCTGGCCAGGGGGGAACATAGCTGGACCTGCAGGAGGGTAGGCAGGGTTTTGGGGTGGGTAGGCTGGGTTAAAACCCTGCAGACAGACACAATCGGGAGTTAGATCAGTAAACACTGAGAGAGGAACAGGAAGGCAGGAAATCCAGAGTTGAGGAGGACACAATGTTCAAGCTAAAAAAAAACATCAGCTTTGAATGAAAATTGACTCAGACTAACAGCTTTGGGTCAAACGCTGTACGAGCATGTTAAACAGGGTTAATGAATTTTATCCATTTTTAAGAACGCAGGCTTGTAGTGTGATACTAACCGGGGAGGGTGGGGGGCCGTTCCACTGTCCTGGGCCTGTTGGTGCAGGGGGAGGATGGACTGTAGGACCCTGACAGGAAAACACACACACACAAAGACACATGTCAACACTTAGCATTACACAAAAAATACACTTGTGATTAGCTGTGATGAGATGCACACTAACAGGGTAAAGAATCCAGAGCTATGTTATTATTAGCTGCTGAGCTTTTAAGCAGTGAAATGTGAAGCATTAGCAGAAAGACATGGGAAAACTGTTGGATCCTGACACTCAGCACACATGGTGCAATCATTTTGCTAAATTGGCTGGACAAACTGCAGAGGCTGAAGATAACTGAGCTATACAAGGCCTGGTGTTGATCTTTCATCTTGTCTCTATTCTGTGGTTACGTAAGAAATGTGTGTTAATTGATGTATTGTGTACTACATTAGGGTCTGGGCCGTGGTAGTACATCTGCAAACACAGAAAAACACATCATTTAATGGTGATTGTAAGTAAATATTCACAAATCAATTCCAGATACTCTTTGAGACATTCGTATAAACACTCCAACAAACACAACCCACATCCATTATGCAGTTATGAAGTCAATTATATCAAGGCATGTTTGTAAAGTAAGAAAATTCATGAATACTTAAAAAGTGATCAGTATTAATATATCCTCACCACTCCTGGTTGTCCGGGAGAGCTGTAGGGAGGACAAGGCCCAGTGGGACCACTGGGAGGAGGATGGACAGCATCTGGTGTAGTCTGGAGACAGACAGAGGGATGATTGATTAATTATTTGTGGATTTTTTTCTTAGATTAAATAACAGTTTAGTCATTAAAATGAGTCTAAAAGCTTTTTGTGTTCCAACAATCAGTCTAAAACCCATAGATATTTACTTTACAATGACATAAATAGGAAGCAGCAAATCCCGATGTTTGAGATGCTGAAATTATTTCTTGATAATGTTGACAGCAAATATATGAATACAAATACAGTGCTGCAGGAATGATGATTTTTATGGGCTTATACGAAGTTCCCTTGACATAAATCCTATGAGATTTTTGATTACTGCACAAACTAAGCTCTGTGGCAAACAAAGGTTTATGATACATTTTATTCAGCAAGATAATCATAACAAATAAACACCACTTTTTTATCATTTAAGTCTAAATGTAATTGCAAGAAGTAAAAAGCTAATGCTAGGCTGTAAACAAATTACAATATCATCACATGACTTCAACATCACCACCACAAGGATAGAGCTGTGTTCAGCGTGATGACGTTCTGTAGTCTCATTAAGCCTCTTGTTTGCATCTGTCCTTTTAAAGACACATTAAGGCTTCAAAATTTACGAATTGTTATGATGTTGTAGAACAAAACGTCAAAGCTTTATTCGTGTTTTAACCGGGGAACTTATTTCAGGCATCAAACCAAAAACTCATTCAAAAAAGCCACCGATTTGGAGAGAAGGGAACCAGAAGTGCAGAGATGCTAACTCATTTCCTGGGTTTTAGGATCCATTCCCACACCACTCTGTTATAGAAATTACAATGCATATTGCACACTGTGTATACATTAAATATACAAACTGTGTTCACCTGACTGTGTTTCACTGTAAAACATTGTAGAACTGACACATAATTTGTCCATTTTATCATATTATATTGTTTTGGTGGTTGAAGGTAATTAATCTAGTACACAGAGGCCAAAAAGCAAGAAAACATGTCAACAAGGACATTTCACACTAACTTTAACTTCCATGAATGTGGAATATTACAGTATTTATGTTTGGTGTACATGCTCTAAACTCATCACTCTGCAAAACCAAAAACGCAGCTCAGGGAAGAGGGAGTGGGAAGTGATGATAATACCTTCCTGGCTAGGGGAGGGTACACTCAGAGCCTACAGGTGGATTCTGGGTGGAGGAGCAGCTAATGAAATGCTAAATGAGACTTTTACTTTCAAGTAAAACTATAACTGCTTTTTATAATGTTTAACTTTTTAACAAACCCAGTTTGTGCCTTTACACTTTGACCGAAAGTCAAACTCTGTCTGTGCCTACAGTTAGTACCTGCAGCGTTGCAGCAGTGGTGGCCTTCTTCTTGAAAATCTTCTTCCGACAGCAGCAGCAAATCCCAGCCGGGATGCCCAGCAGTAAGAGCAGAGCCAAGAGAGGGTTTCCTTCTTCATGATGGTCTACAGTGGAAAAAAGGGAGGGTGGGGGAGATACAAGACATTCTTGTTACCCATTAGCCAACCATAGTACAGGCAATATAAATGATTTCCCATCTTTTAGCTCATTAACTATAGGCGGTGTATATTGTACATTAGAAGTCAAAAATCTTAGCGGATGATGTACAGCTGTGGATTTCTTTTATAATCTATTTAAATAATTTGTTTTGTCAGCCTGCACACTCTTTATCACTGCTGACGAAAACATTGATCAGATCGTCTCACCTGTCAGGTCCATCCTGGTAACAGACACCACGCGGTCCCTGCGGTCTTTCAGGGTGTAATGCCCCTCATCACTGAAGTTCACATTCCTGATCTCGATATTCATGGAGTGGGTCAGAACCCGGTCCCAGTAATCCGGAAGGTCCTGAGACACCCGAGCACCATCACGCACCTGAAAGAGACAAACTCCTGTCAGAGCAACACCCGCTGCACTCCTATCTGAATCACAGGGAATGTCTCACCAGCTTTAAAAATGTTACACAAAATGGCACCAACTACATCCACCTAAAATGCACATTCTCTATGAATAGGTATCTGCATTTGTATGGATATGGACAGGATTTTGGTATCGGAAGTGTTCTGGTTTCCGTTTCTAGTCCAAATAGCATAATACATTGGATGAATGGATGTTACAGTTCAAAGATTTACTGCCAAATTAAAGGTATATATATGTAATAGAGCTTTGATTCTCTGCCTGCATCCAACTGAGCCCAACCCAAACCAATCCGTAGGGCTTGATCCAGGCTGTGATTACTCAAGTTTCCCTGGGCTTGGATTGAGTTGGGTTTGCTCCAGTTTCCCAGACATAATAGTCTATGTAAAGCCATGAATAATGTATGGCTTTGCTGCCATCATGCCATACGGACTCGTGGCTCTCATTATTGACGAGAAATGTTATTCAATCCCAATTAAATATGCCATATGACAGTTTTTGAGCTGTGCTGGAAATTTGGTAGGAAAAGATGCATGTCGGTGATCGTCATAAATGTCTGTTACAGCACTGAACAAACTTTAGTTGACTTTAGCTTGGAATAAATGTTTTAATATTATTGTTACTATTTTTTAAGGTGGAAATTTAGGTTTTTAATTGGACTTGGGCCTTGGTCAAGCTTGGGTCGGGGTTTGACAGGAACTATGCAGGTTCATGTAGAGTCGGGTCTGATTTTTTTGAGAATGAACGTAGCTCCAGTACATAGGCTAAAAGGCAGATAGAGGCTAATTGTGCCACCTTAATCCTTACTTTGCCTCAATACTAACATTTATAATATTCCATTGCATAGAAATACTGAGAGAGAAAACACAGGTAGTGAAGCCAATGTAACCCCCTACTTCTGCACCCAACAATCCACCCCCAAAACACTGAATCCTTCCATCCCTCCGCTCGCTTTACCTATCTATCCATCATCTATGCCATCATCCATCTATTCATCATTTCATTCATCCTTCCATTCATCTATCTCACCAGTGTTAAGTTGGCACTGTCCTTAGAGAATGTTAGGAAAGCATCAGCCAGGTCAAGACCCTCCAGGGAGATGTAAAGACTCTCTCCTGCTACACACTTCAGGTAGTTGTGTCTGGCTGGAACAGAGACAGAGAGAAAGAACAAAGAAATGGAGAGACGGAGAAAGAAAGTCACATTGTATAGTGTGACTGACTGGCACGCCAATCCACTTGTGCTCTACTGTTCACAATATACCATGTATTCTGTCTGCAGCTGCGTGAACAAAGCATGACTCCTGTATTATGGCGGTTCGGCACAAATACTGGCTAAAAATATTAGTTAATGTCAGCAAAATTTATATCGATACTGCTGTGTAACTGACATCACGAGTCATTATCATAGACTTCATTATCTGTCAGGAAGGTCATTCTGTGTGGAAATCGGAAATTGTCAATCATCTCCAATACCATTACAATATGGAGTTCAACAGGGTTCTGTTCTTGGTCCACTGCTGTTTTCAATCTACATGTTACCACATGGTCACATTATCACAAAAATACACACACACACATATATATATATATATATATATATATATATATATATATATATATATATATATATATAGTTTCAAAAATTGTTGTTCCCACTAGTCACTTAGGCACAAAAAATTGGGAAAATAAGATACAGGTTAAAAATACAAATGTTACCCTTTAAAACTGTGTTCATAGAAAACAAAAGTTATTAGCAACCACGTTATCCTTGCTAACTCACGTGTGACAGCCACTTTGACAGTGGAGATCTCTTTATTCCAGAAGTCTTTTTGGATGTATGTCCCTTGGTCCTCATAAGTCACCTGTCAAAAACATACAGACCACATAAATACATTGTGAAGAGCAATAAACTGCATTAGAAAATGCAGACTCTGGATTAAATAACTTAGTTTAGACTTAAAACAACCTTGTCAATGTACCAGCGTCGGTCACTGCCAGTGCCAGACACCCTGCCTTTGTTTATCCTGTTGGACAGAACAATAGTCACATGAAAATACATCAACTGCAACAACACTGAAAGCAACTCACAGTTTCTCTCCATGACCATCCTGTCCACAACCAGAACAGGAGGAGTCCTTGAGTGTTTCTTACCTGTGTCTGCCATTCTCCCAGTACAGAAAGGTCTTGCCAGGCTCATCAGATGGGATAAACTCCAGCTTCTCCACACTTTTGGGCAGATAGATCTTCAGCTGGCGACCATGGGCCAAACGCTCATGAAGGTCATGGACAGAGTAGGACTCTGAAACAAAGGCAGTGGGAAGAAAATGAGGCAAAATATCCGCGAATAAGCTTGAATCCTACTGACACAAGAAGTCTAATTCTCCTTTTCAACAATCATTTGCTGGCTTGGCTTGGTTTGGTTTGGGCCATCAGGCCAGCACAGGTGTGTCTTTAACTGATGTTGCTGCATGTGTTTTTCCATCACACAGCACGGCAGGTAAAAGAAATTAACCTGTTGGAGGTGAGCTGTTTGCACAGGTGCAGTAAGAGCCTCTGTATGCAGTAAGATCTAACATCTTACTCTGGCTGTTTTTACTTTAATTTGCCTCCTTATCATATTATTAGACTTGCCTTTAATGAACAAAAGCTGCTAACAAAGTTCTGCCAATTCAGTAATAACACATTTCATGTCCTATAGATTCTTCACTACAAAAGTCTCAAAAAGCAAAATAAAGGAAATGTTGAGTTTTCGAGCAGCAACATCACACAACCTCTGATACAGCTGATAGCAAACATGAAACAGCAAAATAAAGCAGATATCTAAAGTAGACATGATGCAGGAGAGATACTGAACTCCAAACCACAGAGATTCAGTTTAGAAGCTACAAGAGGACTGAGAGAATAACACAGAGACTTTGAAAAACGCCCTTCTCTCTGGTCTGCAGACAGAGTCGAGTTTCACAGTGCACACTCTTGTTTGGGGGGAGAAGGGCGGTCGTCGGGGGTTTTACTACGGTTGGCGAGAGTATATGATGGAATAGTGGCATTAGATTGTGCCAAAGGCCCCCAAAGTTGGGCTTTTACAGGCAAAATTTTTCTCCAAGCAAACCATGCCCCTGGATGCCCCATAGCTGGTAACTTTTTCTTACTAGCTGGCTACTCGTTATCTTTGTGGAAAACTCTGCATCTTATATCACCACATCTGTGTGTTGTTTGTGCCATAAATGGCCAGAAGTTATTCCTCCTCACCCCCAAACATTTCAGGCACAGGAAGTTTTCTTTGCTTACAGCCCTGGACTCTGCTGTTATTTGACTACCAGCCTTTTCTTGAGGCCTACAAATAATAAGGCCTACATTCCTCACATTCCTACCATCAATGCCTGTATTCAAGAGTATCACTCAGCAGCTGAGTCTGACCTTTGACCCCCCTGTAAAACTCACCTTCAAGTTGTGTCACATCTCATTTACATTATATAAATTAACCTGTTGGTCCTGTCCTGCAGAACACAACTGCTAAACCGAGGTATTAGACTGAGATAAGATTCTTCCATAGGTGGAAGAATGAGAGGATACTCACCCACACCGACGGCAGCGGCCAGCAAGATCACAACACTCCACATCATCTGCAGACAAGACACAACAGTTTCAGATTACATTAAAGCTGATCACTACTGGACTGAATCCACTGATTTTTAGCAGCTATATTTTCCATGTTTACATCTTAGTCTAGCATATTAGCATGCTAACATTTGCTAATTAGCAATAAACACAAAGTAGGCTGAGGCTAATGGTGATTTCAATTTGAGGAATTTTGCAGGTATTTGATCATATTATATTGGGCAAAATTTAAAAAATGCTAATTTTGACCTGATGATGGCACTAAATGAAAAGTCCGAGAATGACCAAAGCTACGACAATTTATCCAGAGAGAGGTACCAAATGTATCAGCGACCCATCTGAAGGAGGATTTCAATAAAAAACTAAATTCTAATCTTGTGTTGGCGGCAGAGGAAGAGTCAGGGGATCACCAAAGTCATTAGAATAGATCATCTTGGAAACATAAATGTCTGTACAAATTTTAATGTCAATCTATCTAATAATTGTTGATAGAGATGTTTTAGTCTGAACCAATGTGCGGTACAAGCTGTTATCCTGAGAGCCACACTGCTAGCATGGCTAAAAAATACGAATTAGTGGGGCTTTGGGAAGCTGAGCAGCTCACCTGGTAGAGCAGGTTCCCCATGTCAAAGCAGGCTACGTCAGCTACCTGTAGCTGCAGGTTCGATTCTGACCTGCAGACCCTTGCTGCATGTCATCTCCTTTCACTTTAACACTGTCTTACCATATAAAGGCTAAAAGCCCCCCAAAACTTTTTTTTTTTTAAATTAGTGCTTCTTTTATACTCTTTTATTCTACTGTATCTTTTGAACAAACAGCCCTGTATATTGACAGGTACTGAGGCTTAGACATGTTGGTAGTTCTACCCTTCGTACAGACTTTTCACTTTGCATTCTCTTAGCCCAGGGCTGAGAGTTGTCCCCGTTTCACATGAACATTGTTAACCCAGGGTTTACCTAGGCCCAAGGCTATGAAACTCACACTGCACTTCTTATAGCCCTGGATTAAGTGTCAGTCAGAGCACACAACTAATGTTTAGAGGCCTTGACCCTAGAGTTTACAATGTGGAGAGGCATAATACGACCAAGAAGACAAAAGTCTCTGAGCTACAAATGGAAACGCTGACATCCCAGGTCCAATTTAACCAACTGCATTTGGCAGCCTGAGAAGTGGCAACAGCCAGACAACCGAAAAAATGTAATTGCCTCGACTACTAGTATTTAAATAATTGCACTGCGGCACGGTTTATCCATTTATATTTAATAATGCTTCAATGATAACTGATACAAGCAAGCTTTGGCTTGTCAGAGTTTTAAAAAAGTTTCAGATAAATTAGAGTTTTAACACTTACTAGTCTACTACCAGCCCATTATGAGTTCCACTCTATTATACTTTGAGCTACCATGACTCAGTGCACACTAAGTGTGCACACAAACACATACCAGAGGTATGAAACCATGGTTACCATTGTCTGAGTACTACCCATCCCCCATCATTGTGGTCAAACACTTGATGGTCCCTCCTCAGGGTCGATCCTGCTTTCATGTGTGGATATAAGAGCTTCCTGTGATAACAGCCTGGTCAGCTGCCAGGGAGGGTGGGGTTGAAGCTCAGCGTATACACCATGGACATTTTACCGCTCACAAAAATACAACACTTGGTGGAAACCTAGTGTATAGCTGTACCATGTTGGCTACGGCTAATGTGCTAAATTGTGGCCAAACTGCTACATGGACGTTAAGCTGTTTCTATGTGAATCCCTGGATAGTAAATGTTCATCTGCAATAGTTGTCAATAGCAGTGCAAAGCAGTGTAGCTGGGACACTTTTGTATCTGCATGAAATAACCTCCCATTACTCACAGACTGATTAAACTACGATGAAAATAATTTGACCCCTGGACAGGTTCACATATCTGCTAACAATGTATGATGTTTTTAAGAGCCCAACCCCAACGTGAAAGGCACAACTTCGTTAAATGTACAAGGAGTGCATTTCAAAAAATCATGGAGATAGACACAATTTACATCCTTTGCATGCTGTATTCTGAAATAAAATCCAAGTGTGAAAATTCCTCTTTCCTCATACTGCTCAACTGAGAATACCAGTGAAACCTTATCGCTCTGCAAACTAATCTAACTCCACCTCTACTCTGAAAGGTCACCAATAAACTACTGTGTTCAAACATTCACACGCGACACTCAGAGATGTGATAAGAGAAGCTGTGAAAACAGAGCTGCATTGTCTGCTCATCTGTTAATTCACTCTCTCCACTCATTTGATTCATGGAGCTCTTTAATAATAACAGCTGGCCCTGTTGAATTATTGATTGGTTGAATTGAATAGTTTAATTCCTCCAGTACAGTAGGTCAAATAGATGCCATGACTCAGCTACGACAGCTGGTTAATTATGATACTTTCCTCTAAAATACGACCACACAGGTTGTGTATGCAAGCAGCACATCACAACTCGTATTTGTGTGTATTGTTAGGTGGCAACCTCTGGTGACCATAGTAGGTATGACTGCACCAAAGGAGGAAGTCACATGACGTAGTCAAAAGAGGAGTAAGCCACTCCGGCTTTCTTCAGGCACACTACGCACCGAGCCAAGGAATAATATTAAAAAGCCTTTATTTAATCGGGCATGTCAGAGTTAATATATGACCAAATGCCAAAAAAACGCCTACCTACATGACGTATAAAGGGAAAGGAAGGGTAAAAAAACACAGGACTTTCATCCAGGAGAGCACTGTTCTTGTCCCCTGTGAAACCAAAAGTCAAAGGGAACACTGGTGTTGGATCAGTACTTGGTTTCTGCAGATTCCCTGAGTTGAGACTTTCTACAAAATTACACACTGAAGAATAAAACATGTTTTCCTATAAACCCTTCTTTAGTTTAACAACTGAAGCCAAACCTCCAGAAAACATCTGTGTTCAATTTAGTCTTACCACAATAAAGTTACAAAACAACTTAAAGCTCCCATCCAGTCAGTTTTACTTCCTGTTTATTGGTTAAATAAAAGAGAGACTAAATTTATCAAAAGTAGGATTTAATCAGGAGCTATCACATCAAAAATCTAAGTAAACAAGGTTGGGAATCTGACAAGACAATCAATGCCAGCTTTTGATTTGGATGTTTTTTGCACTACAAAACCAATTTGGTATGAAAAAGTACTGAGGTTCAATAATTAAAATATGAGGGACATCTCTTTCCCCATGGAGCTGTGACAGCAGTTTCAGATAGAATATGTTGTGGTAGATTAAATTAAAAGCCGAAAAAAGTTCCCGAAAAATCTGGTTTTCAACTTTCCACACCGCACTCCAAAGTGATGCACAAACTCCACCACTCATGTTTCTCTACTACTCTCTTCTTCTACTACTATCTCTACTTTCTAACGACTACATTTTTTACTTTTATTGGAGCAAATGACACAACTATCAGGACGTTTTCGAATGAGCTATCTGACATAAGAAAAAAGGACTTGTCTTCTCTATTTGTCACACCCTGGCTCACACAAATAGATGAGAGCTCTGTACAAACAAGGAAAAAGGAAACACTAAGACTGAAGCAAAGAGGTATGGCGCAGAGGTCTGACTACTTCCCTGTCTTTTATCTGAATGGGGCACACCTGGCCCAGGTATGTCCCACGCTGCTGATTGCACTCGGCAGTCCTGGAAGGAGAGAGCACGGACAGAGCGTAGGAGGCAAGCAGAGGAGCCGTCACGCATTCCCGTCAGGCTGTGTGTGCTCAGTCTGCACCTGTTCAGCAACTCTGTCTGCTGCCTTTCTATTCTGAGATGTGCTGGATCCTAATTTAGCAGCTGCACCAATAACATTCCTTCAATTATGCTGCTCTGCATAAAATACTTTAATCTGATTAAGATAAAGGATGATGTTTAGCCTGGAATGAAGTAAATACAAAATGAACAACAGCAAGTATACAATGCATTAATAATAACTAATAGTAAACTAACAAATCCAAACAAAAGCCACCACCTAACTACTAACTTTGTGGGGACTGTGATGCCATCAGTCATATCTTGTTTTACATGATGAGACTGTTTTAAAGGAGCAGTGTGTAGGATTTAGTGGCACATAGCAAATTGCAACCAGCTGAAACTTCTCCCATGTGCCAGCTGTGAACTCCCGGTTAGTGTTCCTGTAATCTTTATTGTTCAGGAGGTTTTTACCGGCAGCCGAATCACCCACAGAGGTCTCCCCCTCTCAAAAACAAACAGACCTGATGATTCAAACTGGTAAAAACACTGAATAACGCAGCTTCATGTTAAAAATGTGAGTTTCTTCTATGTTATTTGGCTTGTCACAGACAGGCCACTTGTTATTCCAACACTGCTCATCATGATACCAAACCTGGTTTTCTCCGGGCACTCTGGCTTCCTCCCAAAGACATGCAGGTTAGGTTATTTAATTGGTGACTCTAAAACAGCTGTAGGTTTGAATGTGGGCGTGAATGTTTGCCTGCCATAGTCTGGCGACCTTTCCAGGATGTACCCCGCCTCTCGCCCAATGTCAGCTGGGATAGGCTCCAGTTATCTTGTTGACCCCCAACAGGATAAGCGACGACGGAAAATGAATGACTGTCTGATGCTGCTGCATTGTTTGACTGTACTGCAGCAGCATCCCACTCAAGAAGCTGCACACGGGCAGTGTTTCTAAGATGGAAAAATGCATTTCTGGTGATGTTTCTCACTCACGTCACAGTCAGAGATGTTCTTTACTTAATGCTTTTTTCTGCAGAGCCACCTTAAGTAAGGTATTCATCTGGACGACACAGCATGCCAATTTTACAGTTTTTCCGTGGAAACCCTGTATTTATATAAACCCATATTATTTCACACGCTTGTGTACACAATAGCCCAGTCTTGTGTTTTGCCTTCATCGATGCAGCTTTGTTGTCCTTGCTCCTCACACAGCTGTAGAATTATGTGATTCCGACATTTTCCACGGTCCCTGAAAGCCTCACAGACCCCACCCCTGACGGGAGCGTGCGCCGTCCCCTCCCTCTGAGGCCTTACGGTATGTCACATAAACATGAATACCGGTGCAACAAAGGACGGAGGCATCCAGCCGCCCTGTGTGCACCACCCCCATCATGCATCTGCAGTGGCAAATGTTTTTCCAATGCACACATCAAGGAAGCACCAAGGTGTCGATGTGATGCGTTTAGAGAGGTGTGTGCACTGATTAAATGATCACATTCACCAGTCAAAAATGAACAGTCCCCCTGTCGGGCACGCGCGCTGCACGAACGAGAGAAAAAGCCTTCGTGCGCCTTTAAAACCAGCTCGTTCAGTTTTTGCAAACACCCTGAACTTGAGCTCCTCAAAGCTCCTGTTGAGTGTAGGAAAAGACACGCAGGTCGGAATGTCCGACCAGTGGACATTAGTAGGCTCGTAAGAAAAAGAAAACTACAGAAACATGAGATTATTTAATTAGTTTCCGATGCAATTCAACTAGTTTTGAGTGTTTTGGTGTTTATGATGCTACCAAAGTGATTCGCGTCAATGAAGACAGTCCTGTCACGTGCATTAGTGGTCATTTAACGCCTCACATACAACACTGCTGCTGGTTTTAAGCGAAAAAAAAGCACGTGTGGACACAAGTCACACCACTTTCTCATGGTGGTCGCTGAGGAACACAATGTTCACAGTGTGTTTCTCATCATATCAGTGTCCATTTTCACTCTCCATTTTCACAGTGTCCATTTTCACTCTCCATTTTACAATCTGACCGTAGCCCACTTACCTTCAAATGTAGGTGGTCCATCTGTTCGTGTCACAGTTGACACACTGCTGCATCCAGACAAACCGCTCACACTGGCGTGGAGGTGGGCGGATGAGCGGCCGAGACGTGCTGCCTTCAGGATACTGTCGGAAATATCAAAGTGCAAGAGGGTGAATCACATCACTCGGATTTGATTTGCCTTCTTGCACTTCTCAAATACCTTAACTTGGAGGCATGACACACACAAGATCACTTTAGGCACAGCAGCTTTATTTGTATGGCACATTTCATACACCAGGGCAATGCAAAGTGCTTTACAGAGCATTCAAATATAAAACATAATAAAGGATAAAAAGAAAAAGAACATATAAAAGGTAAAACTGACTACTAAATGATTTCCAATTGTTAAAAAATCACCATTATAAATAGCAAAAGTGCAAAGATTCGTTGAAATGTTTTAAAATCGACTTTTAAAGTAAGGTTGCAGTGATCACAGGGTGGAGTAGGCAGCCTAAAAAGGAATGTTTTTAGCTTTGACATTTTGTACATTTCACACTACATAAGTGCCAAGAAAATCTTATGCTTACTGCTTAATAAAGACCATTAACCATTACATTGAAACCTACATCAGTTAGCTGCCTTTTCCTTTTCTGTGGGTTATAAATACATAGGAATTTATAGTCCAATTGATTATATCTGAGAAAGATGTGGTGCAGCAGGGTTCGCCCAGATGGATGGTGTAATAGATTCACGTTGACAGGCCATTAGATCTGCACTGGACTACACAAGGTGCAAGTTTGTGTAACTGCCAATAGATGTCACCATAAACACAGTAAGTTATCGTGCTGGTCAGCAACCAGTACAGCTGCTGGGGCATCTCAGACAAATTGCCTGTTATGTTACGTTTCATTCCCCCTGCTTGTCTTTCTTCTCCCTATCCTCTTTCCTCTCCAGGTGCAACAACCTGATTGGTTTCCACCTGTGCAGTCCAGTTGTCTGCTCACTGGTCCCCTCAGACTTTAGGCTGGCCTATCATCATCCAGGGTCTTCAATAAAAGGAGCACACCTAAGAAGTTTCCTCATCTTCTTCACCTCCTGCTCTCAGCCTACCTGAGCTGTTGCTGCACAGTGTCGAGCAACATTCTCATGAATATCAGAGGCGTGTGGTGGGAGGTTGATGAGTATAAGTGAGTACCCTTCACTTTCCACTCACATGATTCATTTTTGTCCAGAAACTCTTGGATTTTTGGTTGGTGCCAACTCTGTATTTGTTTTGATCCATCCATCCATCCATCCATCCATCCATCCTCACCCTATCTCCAAGGCTGAGCCCAGCCACCCCACGGAGGAAACTCATTTTTGCCGCTTGTGTCAATGATCTCATTCTTTCGGTCACTACCCAGAGCTCAAGACCATAGGTGAGGGTACACATAGGGACATAGATTTGTTTTGGTGAAGTTCTTATTGAGATAAGTAAGTTAAGTCTTTGGGTAAGTGTCTGTTTTCAGATGCATGGATTCGTCAGGCCTAATTTTGCTGATTTCTATATGTTTGGCACGGCCACTTTGTCTCATCTTCCCCATTTTAAGAACTTTGTGTGTTATGTTTGCTGATTTTACAATAAATCACTTCTCACTTCTACTATGACTCCTTCAGAATTTTTGCTTGTCAGAACAAATGTAAAGTGCACTGTTTAATCTCTTAAAACAAAACAATAAGGAAAAAAAAAACCTTTGTCACTGAATACTTTCCATGCTTAACATCGGCGGACAGCTGTGGACAGATGTGCATGTGGTGCCATTCATACTACATTCATACTACAGTCTACTACGTTGGTCATTTCCTTATCAGCACTCGATTCTCAGCTGTTTTTGTATTCGTTTTAAGACCAATTATATAAATGTGGGTGACATCAGATCTCTTCTCACAACCCAAAACAAGCATGCAGCATTTGTTTTCTTCTTCTTTTCTGCTTGGCAAACCATCTGCAGCAAGCACAGTTCATGTGGTCACACATTTTGAGCTGCATGCAGATGTTGGATAGGAGACTTTCGACGTTTTTGAGACCAACCGGTAAAAGGTGTAGAGCAGCCAACTCACCCTGTGTGATCTGCTAGTAATTTCAGTTACTTCTTGAGAACTTAACTTTTCTTTTACGTGTTTAATGTGTTTTCTAAACTGTCGTTGCCATTGTTTTTGCATGTCATTTTTGCAATACTGTGATTACAATTCCTGTAATTGTTGTGTCCGTTTGTACCAGGCTAGCCTCATTGTATGGAGCATCTGCTGGGAAGGATCTGTACCTGCCTCTGATCCTGAGGTTGACATTACCATGCCAGAACACCCAAGCCCACTAGCACGTTCTGTCAATGGACTGTTGAGAAACAATTTAGACCCGTTTGCAGCATCTGCAAAGACAGCAGCATGGCTGTGACACCATCATGGTGACAATATCTTCTCACAGACCGACATAAACACTTGGCAAAGTACTCAAAACTGCTTCTGTGGTAGTTCCTGCCACAATAGGTGTTTCCAGGAGCACATTTTGCCATGACAACACACACAAGAACTCCCAAGGTGATAATTAAACCAGGCGTTGTCATGGCTTGTAAAAACTTTAACCAGTGAGCCTTTCACCAACACTTTGTCATGTCAGTCCATCTTGTGTTGTGTGTTGTTCAGCTACTCAGTGGAGACTTGTGGTGCAGCTTTGCAAAACTAAGTTATTTGAATGAGGAAACAAACACAAGCTATATTAAAGACACGTTAAATCAAAGTTCTAATGTTATTCCAAAATATAACTTAGGGTATTTGGTTTTGACAGGATGCATGCTACTGATAGAATGAGGAAGTATAATGTTGATTCAATACCTCACCCTGCCCACGGGTTACATAAGTAAATGGCATGAGGAATTGGGAATCGAGCAGAGCCCCTGTCATGTTTCAGCATGTTGTGTGGATTAAATAAGTAAATGACATAACTAATGTCATTTACTCACTTTACTATACGGAGAAGCATTTTCGTGTTCTTGTACTTGGAGTTATTTTTACCCACGTTCTGCACCTCACTACATTTTAAATCACATCCATTACAGAGTACACATTTTGTGGCTCTCCTCAACAACAGAAACTGAATGATTGTAAACTGACAAATTGTGCAGCCATTCACAGAGAATGGTCAGTAAGGGGAAGACTAACCGTTCTCTTTTGTAAAACATAACTTGAGTACATTGAGTCTGGTACATCTTAAATTAGTTGCATTTTACTTTCCTAGATTTTTACACCAGTACTTTTACTTCTGCTTTGGTAGAATAACGGCAAAGTAACATCACTTGTCCTTAAGGGAGACATTCCTCCAGTCTTTACAACACTGTTAATAAGTGAAGGTTTGTTTGAGATGTCCCAGCAGCTGTGTTGATGTACGGTAGACTGGCTTGATAGCCTTACTGTGTTCATGGTGACATCTATTGGCAGTGAGATGAAACTACAGCTCACATGCAGTCCAGTGCAGATCTAATGGCCTGTCTACACGAATCTATTCCACTATTCATCCAAGCAAACTCTGCTGCACCAGATCTTTCTCGCACATAATCAGTTGGACTATAAATTCATATATTTATAACCCACAGAAAAATAAAAGGTAACTTAACAACTGGGCTTGACTGGGTCAACTATCTGGTGTAGGTTTAAATGTAATAGGTAGTTACTGTAAAAGCTGGTTTCAGTGAAGACTATATGTAACCTTTATTTGACTAGGAAGTCACAATAAGAATAAAACCTGTTTTACAGGGTAGATGTAGCTAAGGCAGGATCAAATAGCAGCATCCAATGGTAACAGGACAGCAGCATCAAATCACACCAGCAACAATAGGCATGACAAAAATACAAGTGCATCTTCAAGGCCAAATAATTCAGTCACATGTAACTGCTAATGGTCTCTATTAACAACAATTAAACATAACATTTGCTGAGCAGTTGCATGGCTTATATGTTTTGAAGTCAATATATATGTTTGGCATTTCTGCTTTATTTTGATACAGAAAGAAGGAGAGTCAGGAAGGGCAGAGGAGAGGGGGATGACATGCAGCAAAGGATACAGGTCAGACTGGAACCCATAATGCCACTGTGGTAAGGACTCAACCTCAGTGATGCAGCCTCTACCTGGTCAGCCACTTGCATGCCCATAGTCAAGATATAATTTGTGCACATGGACATTCGAAGCAGCAAATAAACTGTCAGCAAAGGGAAGTTGGTGAAAATGGAGAAGAAAAAATACTGATGACTGGCCAAGCCAGTAACTGATTAAATGGGCAACTTGCCTTAGCACGCCAGTTATGAGCCTTGGACTCCAAACAGCCAGTAGCCGATCCAATGGGTTGCTAGCCTCCACATGCTAGTTTTCAGCCTCAGAAGCCAATGAACAGCCAAGCCATCACCTTATTTTATGGGTTACTAGCTTTGGTGTGCTAGTTGGTTAGTAGGATGCTAACTAGCCAAGCTCATAGAGTTCCAGTGGGTTGCTAGCCTAGATGCACGAGTTACCACCTTGGTCGAAGAGTAGTGGGCTTCTCATTTCCCAGAGCTGGTCTCTCAGTTGCTGGCACTGGCTTATCATTGACCAGATCAGTAGCGGGCTTCTGCAAGGATATGGCCTCTGCTGACTTCACAGTAGTCTTAATTTTGACCCTCACTCTGCACCATACACTTGGGATTAATGTCGGTTTTGCCCACAGTAAGGGGAAACACACATTGACAAGGACAGACTTGGACACAACATCGGCACAAGCGTTGAAATAGCCTATATTTGGTATTAACATGGCACCACATACAGGGCTTTTCCCCCCTGGTCCTGTGGAGACTGCAATAACAAGTCGACTTAGAACATAAAAGACATCAACAGCATGCAGGTTTATGGTTTTGGACTCAAATTGGGTTTGACGATTATATGGGTTTTTTTTTTTTAAGATTAGTTTTTGGGCTTTAATTGGCTTCATTACAGTGCAGCTATAGAGTGACAGGAAATGGGGAGAGAAAACTGGGATGACACAGCAAAGGGCCGCAGGTTGGAACTGAAAAAAGCACATTTATTAAGACAATGGGGTTTAATACACGTGCAAATTATATTTATTATCGTATTATTATTTATTTGCAAAACTGAAATTTATTTTCAATCAATCACGGTCATTTTCTAGTAATTTATTTTTTCATTTATGTATATATTCCTGAGTCACTTTTGGGCTCCCATGAAGGGCAGATATTTTGACTTATTTTGAAGTCAGATAGTTCACCTGAATTCTTTTCCACTAGCCATAAAGACAGTTTTTCTGAACTGAATTTTACAATGCTGTGAGCACCATCAATGAAACCCATTCATCTCCACTGTACTGGGATCAGGGCCGAAATCTCAGCGACACCTTGAACCCTATTTTCTTTTTTAACTTGTAGAGCTTTAGGATAAAATACACAATGGATATAACCCGGTCAGAGTTGTATAAAGAGAACTTTCTATCTCTCTCAATGTATTTCTGTGTGAAGTCTGGAAAACTTACACTTGTGGTACCTGCGTTTTCATCATATGCCTATTGTAGGATACCACACATCATTTAAAGGCTTTGCCATTTCAGTGGAGCTGCCTTGTTTGATGCTTCCTCTTTGTTGGTGTCTGCAGTGTATTTTGCTCAGAGACGTCTTGTAATTTAAGGATGCTTTCAAGGTGTTCCCTCTAATCTATGTATGCTTTCTTTATGTGTCTGGGTTTGCAGCTCTTGGATCTTGCCAGAGTGTCTTACTCATAGAGTGAATGTGACACCAACCAGTTTCCTTTTTTTTTTACTGTCTTGGCTCATTATGTGTATTTGACACCTCATTTAATTTTTATTCCAATAATGTCCCAACGATGAAAATCAAATTCAACTGAGCGTACAAGAGATAATTTTAAATTAAAATATAATTTAATTTTTCTGTTTACATTCAGGTTGTTTATGTTTTGCCACATACATGATCTAAATCAATATCTGTGTGGAAAGCTTAAGCTATAGATAGATTCAGGGGCTAGGATGCTAGAGAAGCCCAGATAGGATAGAAGAGAGAGAGCGGAGCATTGAAACAGGGACTTCCCTGAGCCTCCATCATCTACAGGGAGGGAAAAAAACACTCACACACACACAGCCTCCCACATACACACACACGCACACTGTGCCGAGAGCTAGCAAGGGGCTTTAAACTGCTTCACACTAAATAGAGACAAAGGGACTTTAACTTGCCACAATGGAGGAAAACATGGATGAATCACAAAGCCAGAAAGGTAAGACGGAAGATTAATTTGCTTTTTAAATTTTTTTTTTTTTATCTCTCATCAGCTGTGCCATTGTTCTGTTCATCCATTCCTCTCGGTATCATGGGATTCCTTTGTGTGTGTTGTGGGCAGAGAGAAAGAAGACAGCATACATGTCCTGCAGGGAAAAAAAAATTGATTTTTGCCTGTTCATTTAATTTTGATCGTTTCATCTCAGCAGAAATGACACGATAGGCTGTGGACTTTAATCATGCCCATCTATATGTCTGCTTATGATAACAGCACAGATTATATAACCCTATTTTGTTGTGTGTTTCGATGAATGGATGCATAAATAAGCAGATTGTTTGGGTTGAGGATGAGAGGAGATGGCAGACACTGGAGGGTTGGTGTTGTTTTGGAGGCTGGACGGACAGATGGATGGACAGATGGATGGATGGATGGATAGATGGATGGATGGATGGACGGAGGAGGTGGGAGTGGCAGGGGGGAGGAAAGGGGGTAGAAGAGGGTGATAGAACGTGGGGCAAAACCTTGCAATAAAGACTAAAAAATCAGAGGGAGGAGGGATAAGTGGAGCAGTGATTGATGCCTCCATTGGGATTTTCTTTGTTAGCCTCTATTGTTGATGCTTCACGCTTGTCTGAACGCCTTTTCCTCTCCTCTTTCCCCTCGCTCTCTGCATGTCTCCCTTTTTTTTCTGCTGTCTGTGTCTCTCCCTACCCTGTCCCTCCATTTTCTTAATATCTCTCTATCACCAGCTCCCTCCCTTTATGTATTTTTTTTCCCACCCTGACTATGTTTCAACCTGTATTTTTCTGTCTCCGTCAGCCTGTCTCTCTCCCTCTGCTGGTCTCCATCTCTTGTTTTCTCTGTCTATCTCTTTCTGTCTGTCTCTCCCTGCCCCTCTATTTTGACTCATCTCCCGCTCACCTCCATCTCACTCTGTCAGCTCCCTCCCTCTCATCCTCCATCCATTTTTTTTCTTGCCAATTTCTAATCTTACATATTCCATTTAGACGAGGGTTAACACTCGCTGTGTGCTTGTTTTCTCTCTCTGCAGATAGTGCATTTTTGTTTTTTAAAGCACCTTCCCATGTTATTGTTGTTGCTGTCGGCTGCAAAAATGGGCGTGTCCATTTTCTTCATTGCACCTTCAGTCCTAAAATAAGCAGCGCCGCTTGCACGGATTCAGAAATCAAGCAAAGATGGAGGTGTTTTTGATGAAAAATAAGCAGTTCTTTGCATTTATCATCGTTTTTAAGGTTTATTAACACTGTATCCATGGTAACACCGTTATGGAATTGTCTTCTGTTGTGTGATAGGCGGATTCATGTATTTTTTCTGGAAGAAACCTGCTTTAGCCAATCAGAAAGACGAATGAGGAGGCATGATGTTTCAAGCAAACATGATTTTTCATTTCAGCCACTTTTTCTTTTCTCTTTTTTTTATTTTCTAGATGTCACCCCCACTCCTTCTGTTCATCCTTTCAACTAGTTCCCATCCCACACCCGTGTCATTCTCTATCTTCATTGCTTTCTTTTTTGCATCCTCGTTTGGTTCGGCTGTCACTGGCCTCCCAGCTTTCCCTACCTTATCCTCTAGTTTTAATAAATGGGGTGCACACAGCTGACAAAACACAGATGTGTGTGAGTGTGATGAAATATGGCAGGCTGGGTGAGAAGGTGAGATGGAGGAAAATGTGAATCTATAAGACGAGACCGAGACAGTGAGCGATGCAGAGCTGCTGTTGGAGACATGAAGAGAGAGCAAGGAACGTGTGACGTACATGGACTTAATTTCAAATTGATGAATTACCTTTAATTTAGTATTGATGGTGTGTTTTTTACATAATGCTGGGCTGCACAGTTTTGTATTTGTCAAATGGTTTCTATGTCAGAGACCTGGTTTAGGCCTTATGTGAAGGTTTGTGTCACAAACTATGAGCAATTATCTGCAGTTATGAAAACTCATTTTGCTGAACTTGGATGAACAGATGACTGGCACAGATGACTGATGGTGTGTTCCCGATGTGTTGCTGGCTAATGTCATCAATAATAAACAATTCATCTGTGCAACTGCAAACTGCCTGCTAATTATTATACAGCATACGCATTTAGTTTGTCTAGTCCAATTTGATAATGAAAATGGACGACGAGACTGATCTTGATTGCTTCATTTTAGAAAATTGAATTAGACAAAACCATTGGAATAAAACTGAATCCCAGCCAGAGCGTTGAATTCGTCATGTGACCTGAACTCTTGTGTTGCTGATGATTGGTGTTGGCTGATTGTCAGTGGAAGTTCTCCAGACTTTTGCTGCGTTCAGTCATCAAGTAATAAAGGTTGAAAATGATCACATGACCAAGTCTTCTTTACCAGGTGATACTGTGAGTTCTCCAGTGGTTACTGGCAAATACATCACATTAAAAAGGACTGAATGCAGTACAGGATGTAAACAAAGGACTAATTTACACATCTACATTTGCCGTGCATTGATTGTTACTTATCGCTCATGTGTTTAAGTGGGATAATGGAACCACTTAACCACTGTTATTTACTACTCCGACAGCCATTCATGTGCTGTTTGCTGTTATTCGTCCGTGTACTGCTGCTGTGATGTGAAATTATAACAAAATATAATACAAAAAAAGTCACTGCCAAGTGCCCAGCATAAAATGCCACTTTATTGGGTCTGGCCTGGTCTTTAAAGGCTCTGCAGAACTGAAGAAGTCTCTTGGATGAGAGGTGAAACGTCCACAAGAAACTCAAGCAAGTCCAGTTGCCCACGATATAGCACTTATGATAACCATGACCTGGATGACTGAGAATCTTCACCAACATGTTGCGCAAAAGATGCCCACTTGTTCACAGGTCATATATAAACCAAAAATAAAAATATAAGACTTAGCTTTTCATGGGAAGGTGCAAGAAATGTCCATCAGACAACGGCCTTTAGAAACTAGAGTCCAGCCAGTAGCCAGGTCTTTAAATAGGGTGCAACAACTTCTCTGAACGTTTGTTAATCAATAGCAATAATCAGTACTCGATCTATTATCTACAAATTCTGCCTTCCACATGTCTTCACAGCATTCAGAAAGCTGGTCAAAGGTGGGGTTCAATTACAGTAGAGAAACAAAGGTAATTTAATAATACAGTAGAATAAAGAAACATTCCCTTCCTTTAATGGCTCAATTTTTTGGTCACTTTTGTACTTAACTACACAGAGATGGCATAAAAAATAATTCTGCAAATCTGAATGTAGCTGAACTACCAGCGAGCTGCTGCAGGTGTAGTTAAACGTCATGTTTATTACATTATACTCTCCAACACTGCAAGTCGGCCTATATGTTGGTTTTAGCATGTTTTTGACCGAAAGAAGAAGAGCAAGTCGTTCTTCCCGTGGGAAATACTCACAGATCCATTTGAAGATGCAAGGACATTGCTCTGGGTGTGATTTAAATTACAGGAGGTCCCCTGATGCAGTGGATGACATGGAAAATATAAAAGATTGATATTTTTATTTTCCTTGGTAGCTGACAGGAAGTAAACAGGGTCCAAACCTGTTGCCTTAGCAACAGAATAGCTGTCAAACAATCAATACACTTTCCACAGGGAATTCAAGCCCCTGATCAGCACAGGTGCTGTTAAAATCATCCCACCTCCCCTATAGAGATATAAAACCTGTCTGAATTAGTAGTGTTGATGGATTCCATGAAAAATGAGAACTTGGTTTTCAAACTCACATCAGCAGCACTTCAGATTTTCTTATGTAGGCTATATTATTAACTGTGTCTTGGACATAGTGCAGTAGCAAATCCCCAAATTCCCCACAGGGATCATTAAAGTTTCATGTCCTCTAATCTAATCTTAAAGTGTCGAAATCATTTGGATAGCAGCAAAAGTACCTCACACACAGCTACAGTTTTATTGGTATTTGCTGCTCACATCATTCAGATAGACTAATAGACGATATCAGTACTCCACACCACTCATGTAGCGTGTACATTTAACATTTTAAGTGACGGTGTAGGACAAATACATAAGGCTTTGTCAACACAGGTAAACACAGATGTCACTGTTCCCTGTAGAGAGTGTCTCTTCTCTTTTCCAGACAAGGCGCACCTCACTCCTAAAGCTAATTATCCAGTTAATGTTAAATGTAGTACTGTTATTAATATATTAGCATGAGGAAACTCTGATGGTATGCACTTGTTTGTGAGTTGGTTGCTACTTTACGTGGCCAAGCTGCACAAGAGGCAATTGTTCGCCCAGAACAATTTTAAAAATTAGTTTCTGATTTATTATAGAACCCAGTGGGAAAAGTGGCAGGAGTCTTACAGCTGAGAGAGGACTTTGTATTTGCCTCATATCCATTTCATTATTATGACCACTAATAGAAAGGAACTTAATGGGCACGGGAATAAGTCAATACAAATTGACTTAGCAGGCCCATAGAGGATGAGAGAGGAGAGAGCAGCGGAGGAGGGAGAGAAACACAGAGGAGGAGAGGAAGCCATTGAAGTCAGGGGCTCTCCGTTTTCCTTTTTTGAAGGCAATTTCATTATCTTCCATGGACATAAGAAATAAATACCAGCAAGGTCCATTCAGCTGCCTGTGAGTGTATCCAGTTACTCACTACGAGCAGCTGGCTGACCGGGCTGTATTACAGCCAACAGTGAGTGGAAGAGGTTAACCCTAACCCTGCATGGAATATTATTACTCTGCTGCTGGTTGGTTTGTTCAACTAACTCTGCCAAGCCAAGCTGTGAACCACTGCTGACCACTGTTAGAGACCAACTTACAACAAAAGCTGTTGGACTATAATGAGTCATTGCTGCGTTTTCAAGAGGTGTCTTAGCCCCCAAATGAGGGTGTTAAACAGCAACTTGTAGTTGTTTTTCCCTGCAGCTTTTCAGCACCCAAATGTGGGTGTTTTGGACTTGTCGCTGCATTTCCTGCTGCTTTTTAGCCCCCAAAACGAGGGTGTTTAGTAGCAATTTGTAGCTGTTTTTACTGCAGCTTTTCACAGCTTTTCCACTGGGGATAGCGACACTAAAAGCAGTTGTTTTAATGGACATTGTGTGTGTCTTATGGTGATTGTGCCTCCAAAATTGGGTATTTTAAAACAAAACATGATCTTTTTCTAACCATAACCAATTAATTTTTGTGCCTAAATATAACCAAACATTAACAGTGTTGTTAAAATGTAAAGTGTAAGTCTATTCTCTACATAATAACATGCACATATAACACATTTGTGATTTGAAGAAACATACAATCGGCCGAAAATGTCCACTTATATTAAAATATAATGGGCAGATTGCCATAAAATTTACACAGCACACTTATTCTCCCCAGAGGTCGAACCTGGCTCTTCTCTAGCACCACCAAGAGGATGAACTTTTTTGGTTGTAATGATCACATGTCTGTTCCTCCAGCATCACCATCAGATTTTCAGCCCCACTCTTTGAAAGGCTCAAGGACCAAGATAAGGAGTTGTGGCTGATGCTATTGCTGCGCAGCCCTTGGGCAGTGTCCCCAGCATCAATATAATGACAAACACCATGTAGCATCTATGTTGGGCTTTTCACCAACTCCAATGTTGGCCCAGCCACCTCATTATTAGATGCTCAGAGTATAAAGAGCATGGGATTCTGTTTAGTCACGTGGGAGGGGAGGTGGATGTGTTCAGTGAGCACCAGACTTTGATCCAGGAAACAGGTGTTCAGGACCAACAGACAGCATCGGTTGCAGCGTTTGTGCCAAGTTAGGTGTTTTTTAGCAACATCTATGATCTTGTCCTAACCAAGTAGTTTTGTTGCCTAAACCTAACCACTGACCCATTATGTGAGTTGCCTCAAATGACTAATGTCAACAGCTATTTTTTACCAACCGTAACCAAGTGGTTTTGCTTCCTATACCTAACAGCCGACCCCTTCTTACCCCTTCTGCATTAAGATACAACAGAAAGGCTGCCCGTGGCATCACTTGAGTAACGCCCGGGGCTTCTGCTCGTGCAGCAAAATATGCTGAGTAGGCATGAGATCCTGTGGTGCTGGGTATGGTGTGCTTTTTTGAATGTTATCTCTTTTAAACGCTAACTCCTCTTCTGTCTTTCCATCAATGCACAGAGGAACCTTCACTACACACTCGTACAAACATAAAGGTGTGGTTCAGTGGAACTCTCAGTGGCTGTGACAAATTAGTGGCTGTGCTATCCGAGCTCTCTCTCGCTACGCTTTATCTTGACTTGCATTTGAATGTGGGGTTTCCAGCTGTGAATCAGAAAATCCTCCCGTATCAGTGTAAAGTCACAGAGGCTGCTGTCATAGAGTCCTGGCAGCGTTTCCAGTTTTCACCGTCTGTGGAGCCGCTCCAACATTAGTCTGTGGATGACATCATCACTACAGTCTGTCTCTCTGCTGTTTAGCTTAAGGAGGGAGTGGTTCGATTTCTGCATCTACACATTTACAATGACGGAAAAATTATTATTTCAGAGGAGATTTTCCTTTTAATTGTACAATATCTTGCATATTGATGTTTAGTTTAATTCCCTTCTGTATTTTATTTGTGTGGATTTCAGTGGAAGGTTTTGGTGTCCTGTTATGGTCTGAAATGGTGTGTCAGAGGCAGTGCTGTGGTGTTTTATGAGATTGAAATCTGATACAGAAAAGAAGCTTTGAGGCATCACTATAACAAACAGTGTGTTTTTTTAAGGTCCATTTGTGCTTGTATTTATAGGTTTACATGTGTACCGTCTAATGTTTGTTTATGGATTGCAATGGGATTTTGTGGTATACACTGGAGGTGTTGTGATACACCAGTATTGATGATAACTCTGATTTTTAATAATGAAATATTGACATCATGTTAATAATATGTGTGTGATGATAATGTTGTGTAGCAACTCTTTAACTATTTCCATTTCTTTCCGTTCTCGTTTTGTCTCCCTAAGCCAACACCATCTGCTTGCCTTTTCATGAGCCATCAAGAGTAATTGCCCCCCAAAAATAAACTAAGTCTTAGATAAATCTGACTGATAGATTTCTTTTTCAGTTATATTGTAATAGTGGACTCTTTTGGTTACGATAATTGCATTGTAAAATCTGTTATCATGCCAGCCTTATACAGTTAAATACTCCCATGACAAATATTGTACACTTTACATTTCTGTTCACTGTTGTGTAGAGTTTCTTACGCTTACTTTTTATTTTAGTACAGAGTGTTTTTCTGTCACCAGCCACTTTTCAAAATGTCTTGGCGGGGTGTTCATGTACACACGTACATCAGAGTTTTGAGAATTTGTCAGCTCAACAGTAACATTTAAAGTACAAGAACCCACCGATTCATTATGATCAGTCACAAAGCAAAGCACTGTGAGAGGCACATTATCCGATACGTTAAATACTTCCTTACTTCAGGATTTTCTTTTTCCTGTAACTGCTAATTGGAGTATTTTTAAGGCTATGGAATACTTTTGAGTTTTGTTTAAACTTCACCTAGAAATGCACACACTGAAAAGATAACACATTGGATTTACTCAGTTTAATTGTGGACACTGCTTGCACACGGATTGTTTGCTTTGGTAAAAACCTAGTCAACACAAGCACTTTGTGTTGATACAAAGTCACTGAAATTTCAATAAATAAACACTTGGATCATTTTATTCCTGCACTATTTGATCACTTAATTCTAGCAATATTTGCTATTTTGATATTTCCGTGTCAATTACATGTTTAACACTTCTAAATAAACTTTATCTTGGTCATTTTTAAAGCATGCCCACTTTTTTTTCCATTGAAAAATAATGAGATAGTTTTTAAAACCTTTAATACAGATATTTGATGAACAGCAGGTGTCAGAATGTTCATGTTTGTTTTTATGATTGCCTAAATGAATGTTTTTGGAGCTGCTTTTTAGATAAATTGTGATGCAGTTGTTGATTTTTTGTGTTACTTCGCAACTAAAATTCTAACTCTGACAGTTGTAAGTCAGCTGGGAAACTGTCTAATTTGTCGTAACACCTCAAAACTGAGTCCAAGTTTAAATTAAATGCAGTACCACGTTATATTTTGGCAGGTAAACACGAGCAGTACATGACCAGTCCCATGGTCCTTTCAAAATACCAGCTGATGAATGATTATAATCTTGTTTACAGCCTGTCTGAGCGCTGTCTGCCAGTCTGAGAAACATCTATCACTGGAATGTGATTGGTCTCGCTGGGGCTTCCCCCTCCGCTCTGCTCTCTTTTATTGCTGCTCTGCATCGTCTTTCTCATGATTACCGTAACTCTTGAAATGTTTGCAGAGTTACAGTAATCATGAGAAAGAGGGTGGTGCTGTAGCAGATACCCTTCCTGTAAATATCACAGGTGCATGTATTTTATTAACCGGAAGGAGAAAAATTATGACATAAACCAGTGACCAGATAACTTCACTTTGACAGATGATAAAAACTGAGAGAGATTATGATATGTGGGCCTCCAGGATTCTTATGTCACAGTGGTCTGTTTATTGACACAAACTATAAAAGTGAAGGAAGCTTTGCAGATAATTCAGTAGCACACAGTTTACACAAAAAAGTCTTTCCTCGTAATACAGAATGACTAGCTTTTGTATTCTTACACATCAATTATAATAAATTTAAACATAATGAGTATCGCTGGCTGGGTTACTGGCTCGTCTTTGACAGTAATTTCAAAGGCAGTTGAACAATTTCTTCATGACAAACCATTTATTTACCCAGTCAGCACTTCTGCATTGACCTCCCAGTCCAGTCACCGCTAGAAAATGTTGACATTGTTCCTACAATACGCAGATACGTTACATTTGGAAGTTCCATACAAATCTTAGAAATGTTTCTAAAGGAGAGTAGTTCTGATTGCATGTGTATGAGCTGACACGTAAACGAGATGCCCGCCAAGTTTCAGACTACTGTTCGAGACCAACAAACAATGAAACTGGTCGTTATTTGATGGAAGCTTTCCTGCCAAGATAGTGCCATGAAAAGTGGCTGTTAGTTGTTTTTTACCAAGGCATTGATGCATTTCCATAGAATGTTTATAATAATGGTCATAGTCGCTGTGACGTCATCCATTGGTTTATGGACTGCCATTTTGAAACCTCAAGTTCAGCAATTTTGAAGCCAGAAGTGACCAAATTTGGATGAGAGGGTGAAGCTGTAGCGTAGCGCACAGATGAAAGTGACGCCTGTCACTTAAAGTGACCCTGCCCTTAAATATGAGTAACTTTGGGCCTTGATAAAATGTAAACTGGTGACTTATATAGTAATTCAACCCCTGTAAAGTTGTCATGAATGTTGAAATCAGCTATAGAGACCAAAACTGCCTTTTGGTCCAGGCTGTAAACATGTTTATTTTTGCTGTAACGCTGGGCATTTTTTCACCAACATGGGAGTCTATGGGCATTGACTCTGTTTTGGAGCCAGCCTCAAGTGGCCATTTAATGAACTGCAGTTTTTGGTACTTCCGCGTTGGCCTCATTTTTCAGCCTCGGAGGGTGCCACTTTCATTTTCTTCTGGGATAGTGCCACAAAAGGTGGTTGTTTTTTATCGGCTGAACTACTGTGCAGGACAAACAAGTGATGAAACTGGTTGTTTTTGACTGAGACATCACTGCATTTCCAGACAGGTTTGTGCCACCAGAACTGGGTGCTTTAAGCCAAAACATGATCTTTTCCAACCATAAACAAGTGTTTTTTATGCCCTTAACCTGACTACACATTAACCACAGCACTGATGAAACACAACAATAAGTTAAGTTCCAAAGTACAACAAATTACATCCATATAAACATTTATTGTGATGTTAAGTGAATTTCACAATCTAATAATGTCGGCATGTAAAACAGGAACAGAACTCGAGGTTGTTTTTCTCATCGACTCCTCGTAAACTAACAAATGGATCTCCCCAAATTATCGACTTGTTCCTGTGCCGCTCTAATGACTCCTAAAACTGTTTATTTATTGTTATTAATAAATACAGGGTGAATAAATAATAAGGACAGTAACTGTCTCTGTGGCACAGCTCAGACTAGTGAGTGAGTGATGGATTGAGGGATGCAGAGGTAAGGAGGGATTTATGGATGAACAGACAATTTGATTGGCAGCTCGGAGAATCATTTCAGGAGGCCAAGCCAGGAGAAGCTAACACCATTAACTCTGTATGTGTCTGTGTGTGAGTGAGTGTGTGTGTGTGTGTGTGTGTGTGTGTGTGTGTGTGTGTGTGTGTGTGTGTGTGTGTGTGTGTGTGTGTGTGCATGCCTGCGTATAATCCACATGAAAAAGGACCTTCTCTGAATCTGATTCAGACTCAAACAAAATGGTTTTATTGGATTTTTTTAAGATAACCACAACCTGAAAAGAAAATTCACCCAATGTCAGTTTGATTCTTCTCAGTGTGCGTATATATTTACATTTATCTAGGTTACACTCCACTGTGCTGAACTGCATCTCAGTCTAAACGCTGCAGTGGGGCTGAACTTGTCATTTTCCATTAGGACAGGCCTTTGACTCTTGAGTGCATCTTCAGGCCACTGCGTGTGTGTTTCTGTCTATGTCTCTCTCCCTCCCTCCCTCCCTCCCTCCCTCTCTGTGTCTGTGTGAGAGACCTCTGTAATCCTCTCTCAGAGCTAAGACACAGTACAGATCCACACACACACACAAACACACATACAGCAGTCTGTTAGACAATCAGGCTAGACAGTACCGTCCAAATTAGTGCCTAATGAGCACCAAGACTCAATGAGAAAGTATGAAAGTGTGTTTGAGAAGCTAGAAAAGCACATTGTGTGTGTGTGTGTGTGTGTGTGTGTGTGTGTGTGTGTGTGTGTGTGTGTGTGTGTGTGTGTGTGTGTGTGTGTGTGTGTGTGTGTGTACCACAACCAGACAATGATCACAATCAACATGTTCATTCCAATGATTCTGTAAATTTGTTCCTATAGAATAATTAGATGGTTAAAGTCCAAAGGATTCATAGCCTACTTGAATTAACTCTGTAAACTTCATCACATTGTTGCCCATAAGACTTGCATGATCATGACAGTCTGAATATTCGTTTATACTGGTTTTAGTGATACAATATTAAAAGTTAAAGGTCCAGTGTGGAGGATTTAGTGGACTATATTGGCAGATATATAATATGATATTCATAACTATGGTTTCCACAGTTTATAATAACCTGACAATAAAAATCATTGTGTTTTCATTACTTTAGAACGAGCCGTTTATATCTACATATGATTATTCCAAAGAGTCCACCATGTTGTTTCAACAGCAGTGCAGAATGGACAAGTCCAACACTGGCTCTAATGTTGTGCTCATAGCGGGCACAAATAAAACGATTCACACAAGTGAATTACATATGAAGTCAATGTAAAGATGCAATTAGATGCGAATTCCTATGAAGTGATGGACGTGATGCAAATGACACAAAAAATGCGAATGCGAAAAAATAAATCAGAACATCAGCAACTGATTCATGCTGCAATAGCCAATCAGCATTGAGATCCTCCAAGCATGTACAGAATGACGCTAAGGAGGTACCAGCAGATGTCCGAGTTATTCATGCATGATGCAAGTCAACACAAAATATTCTTGCTTTCAAATTCACATTGTGTGTGGTGTGAACACGACATAATGGAGCCCATTTTTTTGTAATTTTTTCCCATTCTGCTACACACTTGGCACTTGGGATAATTTTAAGTTGGTTGATTAAATCCTACACAATCCTAGACCTTTAGAAATTATTCCCTGGAAACACTGAAAACTCATGATAAATATAATGTCAGTCTGGCCAGTAACTTACACAGTATCACACAGTATGTTGGACAGACAAATAGTTTGACTGACATTATTAGGTCGAGACGTGAGGTGAACAAAAGGCAAATTTCCAGTTCAAGTTGTTTTTTATCTGCACAGACACTGGCAGAGTGTAATGAAATTCTTCATCTAGGACACTCTCACATCAAAACATGGCAAAACCAAAAACTAAAATACAGAAATACAGTTTATGTCACAGATGTATAGTACGAACATCGCTAAAAATGTTAGCATTGTACATTTCTGCAAACCATGGATACGTTATCTTTGTACATTAATATGTACAAATATGCTGAAACTTTACTTTTCAGGTTTAGGTACAAATACTACTTGGTTATGGTTAGAAAAAGATCATGTTTTGGCTTAAAATATTCAGTTCTGGTGGCACAATCCCAAATGGAGCAGCAGCGATGTCTGAGTAAAAACATTTCATGACACTTTCCCTGCTGGAAAAAACAGTCACATTTGGGGGCTAAAAGGTCACAGTCATCACTCACTAAAAAAAGAACCATATTTGTGAGTCTCAAACAGCGGTCTGTAGCTGTCTGCAGCTTGGCAGGTGTCTCGGTATTCAGCTTCCTCTTCTCCTCCCGATGACAAAGTCAGCTTACATACTACGTCGCTTCAGAAACATTGATGTAACTTATGAAATGTACCAATGTACATGTATTCAAAGTTTGCAGAAATGTACAATGGCAACATTTTTCTCCTGGCAACTGGGTTGGTTCAACTATAATAATGTGTCAGCGTGTCATAAGGAGATTTTATCTATAAATTACAAACTTAAAATGCAATAAAAAAACAAAAGAAAAGCAATAAATAATACAATGTTGGTATAAACATATGGTTTGTCCTTTTCTAGGGGAAGAAATGCTAAAAACTAAACAAACAATACAAACCACGTAACACCATCCAACAGTAACTAAAAACATTTTACTAAAAATTGTATTCATTATATTTGACATATTATATTCTATTGAATTATTATTTCCTTTAAAGTATCATTTGTTCACCTATGATCCTGTCTGTTTTTCCACACATCTACACATAACGTTTGGTTTGGCTTATTGACAACATTTTAATAAATCTATAAAGCACAACATATCAGACAGTGCCAGAGACACAAAAATAAAGCACTGGACTTATTTCCAACATTATATGTTTTAGACAAGTTGCATCAAACCCTTTAATCGTCCCCTGTGGACAATCAGTTCTTGTTTTGTCAGGAAATTAATAAGGTAAAAAGCAGACACCCATAAAAGAAAACACATTACATAAGAAAATTGTTGGATGACACTTATAAAGATGCAATTAATTAAATGGTAAAACACACCCATAGCTCTATCTAGCAGCCAATGTTTCTATACCTGCTGTCTTTTAAACAATACCAAACATATTAGAATTACTGTTCAAATCTCTAAATAAGCATTACAGTGGTGATAATCAGCTCCCTGATCAGTGAATAAGAATGGATGCTTGCTGTCGTATCACGTCTGAAAGCATTTACCTCTTCCTAAACAAAGAAAACAGCCACACACACATATATAGATGCAGTACACAGCCGTTTGTGTTTAGCGTGTCCCAGTTTTTACCAGGTCACTGGGTCTTTCCTACATTTAAAGCCCAAATATGGAAATATGACGAGGATTATAACATGGCTGAAATTCAGGGCACACATTCACAAACACTGCACAGTCATACACATGCAGATATGAAAATATTTAGACGCAAGACAAAAACACATCGCATGAAAGGCTCTCTCAGAAACACAGTCACACATGCTCACAACACATTTATATCACAATATCACCATTCTCCAGTCTGTGTGTGCCCATCTGCCTCAGAGCTGCTGCACTAATGTGAGTCTTTATGAATGGCTTTTATGGCTTTGTGAACATGAAATGACTCAGGTGTGTGTAAAAAGGAACCAAAATTAGCATGTAGCACATTAGCAATGAATCTTTTATTAAATGGAGTCAGTCATTGCAAAATGGTACCTTCCTACTGGGCATAGCAGCCATTTTTGTTCCTCTGTTACCGACCGAGGAGCACAGTGAAATCGTACATCGATCGTTTCCACACACTGAGACAATCATGAAAATGAAAACAGACTTTGGGGCTATGCAAATGGATGATGTGTTTCTGTGTGTCCGTCGCTCTGTGTGTGCGTGCGTGTGTGTGTGCGCGCGTGTGAAAATGTGCATTAGTGTGACTGTAACACTCGCAGAGCCGCACTGTTGCCATGACAACGCTACAGGCAAAGTGGGTCAGCAGGCTCCTGCCACACCCCTGTTGGCATGGCAACAAGGCTGGTCAATTAAACCTGAGCAGCACGATGACTCACACACACACGTACACACACACACACACACACACAAACAAACTCCTTTCCGTGCAACAGGGAGGGGGTGTAGGGAAGCGATGTGTGTGTGTGATTGTCTTTCTCTTCCCTTCGCTTTCTGTAGGATTGCTGCTCTGTCTACGTGTAGGCTTCAGTGAGTTGGCGTGGCTGCATGCATGCTTATTTTAAAGACAGTGTGTGTGTGTGTGTGTGTGTGTGTTTGTGTGCGTGTTTGTGTGTGTGTGTGTGTGTGCATGTTAAGGCTGATGTTGATGTTTTTAAGCCAAAAATGGAGACATTTTGAGCAAGAAGCAAACATCACAGCTGACTGTGACAGACAGCGATGCCTGTCAGTCAAGCAAAGGCACAAAACATACCTCTCTTTGAACTGTAAAATCTTGTTAATTAAAAAAGAAATCTCAAAATCATCACCAAGACATACATGAAAATCACCATTAACCGTACATTATTTTTACTTCTAATATTTGGGATTTTTTGGAGGCGACGTTTAGAACCTGCAGTTTAACACTGGGATGGGCACTTTAATTTTGGCATTATTGGGCAAAGATCCCATAAAACCTTTGAACACATTACAATTTAAATGGTCTGACAGAAAACTAGACTTCTGCACCTCCTCTTGGCTCCGTTTTCAGGCTTTAGAAGATCTATGCTGAGATGGAAGACTTTGCCCAATCACAGGTCATTTCAGAGGGACGGCGTTCCTTTTGGCTGTGCCACAAATGCAGGTGTGCGTGTACATCCCTTCAGCGAAAGCCTGATTCAATGGTGGAGAATCCTACAGAGAAAGTTTCTATTTCAGCATTGGCAACAACTGCCTACACTGCAAAGCAACCCAAAAAATGAAGATGGTGTCAAAAAGACTAAAAGAGAGTCTCAGAATTAAAGCAATAAAACAAGTGTCAATATCATCAAATTGTTCCAGAGATGGACAGAAACTGTTGCTAAGTTTAGCCTCCTGCGAACCGCTCACAGCTACGGCTTTAACTTCATGTTTATGTACTGTGGCGAATGTTAGATGTGTGTCCTCGGCCTCATTTCCCATCACCACAAACCATCACACCAGGAGGTGAGTGGACAACATAGACCCACAGTCAGCAGTGGCAATATGAATCCATCCCACTCAAACCCCAGCTCTTGGTGACCGGACAGACCGTGCCACTAGATTGGCAAACTTTCTGTTGCTGCAGTAACACAGGTTAGACCCGGCGCTGCTGCTGGCCACCAGCCTGCTGCGACACCTGGCACGGGGGGTTTGCACTGGCCAAATTCAACCTGCTACAGTCACCGACCAAAAGGCCATGCAGGAGCTTATTCTTATTTCAAACTGTACTACAATGAAATAAGATTAATAAATCAATGTATGGGAAACACTGGGTTACTGTACCGAGCGTGTGCGTAAGCCCATGGTCATCTGGTGGGAGGGGCTTAGGACAGAGAGGGGAGAGCTGCAGGAGGAGGATCCATTTTTAAATTCACAATTAAAACAGTCAGAATAAACCTAGTGACTTCAAACCTGCCCTCACCATGTACTCTATTCTCGACTGTATATGCGAATGCAAGGCAGATTAATCTGTGGTGTAATATTCACATTAAATATAATGATTTGTTACTACACACCTGTTTGCAGTTGTACTAGTAAAGAAGTGCATGAGGAAAAACATCTGCGTCTTTGTGTGCCGGGTCCTGTTATGATCCTGATCCCTAACATTATATCTGAAGTGTTTTCAAGGGAAACACAGTCATGAACATGGATACGAGAGCTGTTGAAGTATTTGTGGTTTGAAAATCTCTCTTCCTGTACTGCAGCCTTTTCCTCTCACTATTCTAAAACAGGAAAGATTACCCTTTATCTGGCTGCAAGTACGGCACATCACAGCTCCAAAGGCAGCCACACATGAATCATTTTAAAATGCCTGGACTGTCGGTGTATCATTCAAAACCACAACATGGCAGGTAGATCAATCTTATTAATCAGGTTAAAAAAACAGCTAATATTTCTCTCACTAAGAATATGTTTCTCTTATCTGCTAAGTTGCATCATGTAGATCACAAAACTCCTCTCTCAACGTGCTCATGAACGGGTCAGCTCGCCCAAATGACAAACATATTTTCTCACTTACCACGAGTGATATTTAGCCAGGGAGACAGTTTTGTTAATTTGTGACCAGATCGTGATATTCTGCCTCCACTCTAATACATAGGAGATGATTAATTTCATTTGTGGTGCTAGAAGCACTAAAAAAGTGTATCTCAATCACTTTCCAGAAACGATGTCTTGGTTGCTCTGGTTTAATCAGACAGTTCTCAAGAGGAACTATATCCTCCATTAATGTATGGAAAGTACCTCTCTAACAGCTTTCTTACCTAACCTCAATGACAAGTGCCCAACAGGTGTGATTTAAACAGCTTAAATTACACACAAGCAAATTAACTGCCAGTTTACATGTGCAGCTGCCACAGACTGGTGTATGTCCTATGCATTATGTCACCAGTGCTTTAGTGTGTTTATGCATTCAAGCTCTGTACCAAGGCCGCTACTCAACTCGAGCCAGAGAATTTAAAACATAAACTGATATTTAATGAGCTCACAATTAATGAATACACTTTGGGACGCAGTTAGGAAATGTTTTCCATACTTTTCATCTCTGCAGTCTCAATGGAGCTGTGAGTCTTTCACAGCAGAAGTCATAGGCAGGGGGCTGGTGCTGGCGTCACTGATTTGCATTATTTCCTCTGAGGTGTTGATACTTTGTTTAGAAACTGGCTTTCATTGGTATCTTTTTGTTGTCGGTTGCCTGTTTGATTTGTTAATTTTTTTTGTTTGAAGCTGTGTCACTCTCAGAATTGTTCATCGGGACTTGTTTTGTATGTGCCTTGTATTGTCATTATCGTTGTGCATGTACGTGCCTAAAACTTTTCACCATCAGCTCTCTGAATCATCTGTTTCGGACATATGAACTTTATGTCGATGGCTGTTATCATTTATGGATTATTTACTTCATCATACTGATGTTAAAGATACTGTCAGCATCACACTTGTCTTTTTCTGTCTGTTCAGGCTGTAAGGAGTGTTGTGAGCGGTGTGTGGGCAGTCTGCCCTGGGCCTCTCTCATCGCCACTATTCTCCTCTACATGGGTGTGGCCTTGTTCTGTGGATGTGGCCACGAGGCTTTGAGCGGCACCGTCACCATCCTTCAGAACTACTTTGAAGTCATCAGAGCCCCGGGAGAAACGCTGGATGTGTTCACCATGTGAGTGATTTGGTTTTTGTTTCATATTTTTGGCATAATAAATATAAATTGCAAATTACATTTCATTACACTCATGCCGCAAGTTTCTCATCACAGTCAGGGCCCTGACTGTTGGCTGATGGTCAACATTGGGCCATTGGTGAGCATCAGTCACCCTAGCTTTTGCGGTGTGTCCCGTACCTTTGGTACCATTGGGCCCTTGTTGGCAACTTTTCAGCCAGTTCAGCACGCTGAATCAGCGTTTGATCTAATGGAGCCCAACCCAAATAAATAACTCAGTGTACAAGAAGAGAAACGGAAGTGAGGAAAGCTGACAAACAACTTAAGTCAAGAGACTGAGACTGAAACACAGTTGTTATTAAGTAAGATTATTTTTTCAGCCATTGAGGTCTTCAGCACAAACAGTTCATAAGTGTTCGCTGACGCACAGTAAATATAATTGTTCCTGCAACATCAGCAGACTTCCTAGTGTCTTAAATCTTGTCAGTCTTCCAGTTTCTCTTTTTGAATAATAAATACAGACGACAGCCACCTGCTGGTAGGGAGAGTTATTTCCTCTGACGCAGGCAGAATGTACATGCTAGTTGGCTGTTAGCTGTATTCTTTGCAGTGCGTTCAAGGCATCTTTTTGGCCGAGACACAGGCAACATGAGGCAACACAACATTGGCCTTCGTCATGTCTAGTTCTTTGATGTTGGTTTGATGTATCTGAGCGACGCATACTCAAAGGCGTTGTAATCCAGCGCTTGGGCAGTGACTTGCGGCTTCAGACACTGATGAAAAAGCCATCCATTAGCATGATACACAGCCAGTTGCTGCTGCCGGGGCAAGAACGAAAGTTAAGGCGGCGAAAGTCCTAATAGGGACTTTCACCCTGGAGAGTAGTGCTTGCAGATTTTTGTTTGTTTTTGGAGGAAAATAATTTGTGTTGGTGTACTGACATAGTGCGTTTATTTTGAAAGAGACTGTATGCAAACTGTACATTTCCTTTGAAAATGCGGGTGTATTTTGAAAGAAGACAATGTGTGGGACAGACATAACTTGACACGACGCCCCAGAACGTCAACAATCAATGCACCCAGGGTACCTTTCACATCATATCTGGATGTGGAAGGTCCATGACCAAACGTCGATATGTGACGAGGTCAGAGTGAGAATGTGTTGGTCTGTGCTTTTGGGATAAACTCATCACATTCAGGATCACAGGACAAAGTTTTCATCTTTAGGTACATTACTGGTTGGCCTCTTGTATTTTTTCCATCACCTCTGTGAGGACCATTACAGCCTTTAGTCTTCCTAATAAATACACAACACACCGTCAGTTTGACAGGTAATTACAGGTCCATATGTGGTCTGACTCAGTAGCCTACTAAATGGATTTCTGTTCAGGGAATATTATCTGATATTTGGCCAGTCCTTCAATTCCTTCAGTGTTGCATGCCTTCAGTTTCTCAGTGGTGGAAGAACTGATTGAGAAGGTTTTTCTGATTTTGTCAGAAACCAGTAGGGATTTACTGTAACAGTACACAAACCCACGATTTGGTGTGAGTTTGGTGCAGCGAGAAAAAAATATAGATCTGTTTCTTTTCATGTTTTTTTTAACAGATAGTAGTGCAAGTGTCATAGATGGACACAATCCTCTTGCTGGGGACTGAGATAGTATTTTGCACTCAGGCAACTCTGGAAAAATATTTTTTACTATAAAAAAAAAAGGAGCATTTCAAACACTTGGGTATTACACTGAACAAACACCAAAATACTGGAAATACAATAATAAACCTTGAGCAATAGAAGTTCTACCTTGGCTACTTTTTAAATATTCAAAGCACCCAAACATTTATTATCCCACTAATTGGCACATCTAGGTGATGTCTTGAATGTGTGTTCGCATGTTGGATGTGTTTACATTCATATCCCGTACAGTGGTGGAGCTACGGTACACAGTGACCTAATCTTGTGCCCAACTCTCTTTCTGTTGCTGTTGTAGCTGCCTGGGAACCCATGGGCAGGTCTTGCAGCTCCAGCATTTCATTTGCACATACCATCGTGTGACTGACTCACACATAGGGTTCCAGCGGTATGAGAATCTCACGGTACTATAACTGTCTCAGAAAATATCGCTTCCAAAACACTCCACAGGAACCAATGTTTTTACGCCCACTCTGTCCAACAGCTAAACTCAGGTTCACCAAATGTGTTAACAGCGTAGGGCTAAAAGTTTGCAGCAGAAGTCCCATATGTGAACACTGGTTGCACCTTATGTGCATTGATCTCATACCATGTATTCTGCAGCTGTGAGCAGCAGACTGTGACCATGTACTATGATGCTACGTTACAATTACACAAACCGTTACAGCCCTAGAAACCATGTACATATACACAAACATAACATCTTGATGCAGTACTGAGCTAAATGTGACACTTGTTAATCATATCATTTAAAATATTTCCCTGAAGAGTGTGAGTGAACTGACCATACAAGTTTTCCACTCATTATAATAGGAAAAGTGCTGGTGGTCCCGCCCACTACCAAAACCGACCCACTCATCACAGATCACGCCTCGTCCTCCATCTTCACTTATTATCTCTGAATTGTAAATGGCGGTTACACTTGGTAATTAAACTGAAGATATGATATTAAGTCTACAAATACTTCAAGATGCAGCATCAAAATAAACATACTCAGTAATTACTGACACAGTGTGTGTGTTTTCTCCACAGCATTGACATCCTGAAGTACATCATCTATGGCCTTGCAGCTGGATTCTTTGTGTTTGGAGTGCTGTTGCTGGTGGAGGGCTTTTTCACCACCGGAGCTATTAGGGATCTCTATGGAGAGTTCAAGATCACTGCCTGCGGACGCTGCCTGACTGCATTCGTAAGAAATCTGTCTATCCAGTATATTTGATGTGATACGCTGACAAATTAATGGTATTGTCACACTGTCAGATAAACAGAGGGCTTGTAGCAAGATGTTTTTGGGTAGTTGGCAGTAATGGATTACATCGTTTAAGGGTAAAGGCTGGTATCATGTTTTTCCTGTTGAAATACAAACACCAAAACCAACAAGAATTGTGTGCGTAACAAAGCCTGATACTCTGTACCATAAAACTCCACGTGATGCCAGGTGGCCCAGAGACACTTTCCCGTTTACTTAGATTGTGAAAGAGACGTCTGTAAATCAATGGATACATGTCTTTAATCCATTTGGTCCAATAACATTTGAAAATTGTAAAAGAGCAGCACAATTAAATAATTTCAAGTTAGCAGAGTGTCAAACCAGCAGGCTCAGCTGGGGGAAGGCTCTCGTGCACCAGCTCTATGGGTCAGACGGTGTGGAAGCAGTGCTGATTATTCAGGTAATATATATCAGTTGAACATTTTCGGCCTCACGTGCCACTGAGCAGCTTTCACAGGAATGAATGGGGCCCTACCTTCAACGCTGTATTCAGTTCTCTTTATACATCCATGCAAGGGTGTAGTGGTGTAATGGGCCTATCTAGAGCCAGTGGTTTGTCCATTCTGGGCTACTGTAGAAACAACATGGCGGACTCTGAATAAAAGGACCTGCTTTGATACAAACAGCTCGTTCTAAGGTAAAAAAAACAACAACCCCAACACAGCTATTTTTTTGTTTCAGGTGGTTAAACACTAATTAAAAAACATAGTTATGAAATATCCCCCAAAATCCAACACACAGGACCTGTAAAATACACACTATGAGCCAAACTGTTGCTCTGGGTGAACACACACACACTGTAGTTTATTTTTGACTCAGTTCCACATAAACCTCCCTAATGTGTTTTAATATATTGCTGAAGATAATCCCCAAAGATGCAATGACCAGCTGCTTTGGGAAATAAGTGAGGCAAAAATTAAGCCATATATTTATGTGCCATTATGTAAGATTTTACATGTGCCGTAGGAAGTAGTGTGCTTAAAGGTGAGAGCCGTTGTATAGCATGTCGATATTATTGTGCATCCCTATATTGTTTATTTAATTCTGATAAGAATTCCCTCAGTGTTCATGGGGTTTTTACCATGAACTGAATTTTCTGCAGAGGCCTCTACCTCTCTAAAGCAAACGCATCAGGTGATTAAAACCATTAAAAACACTGAATAAAGCAGTTCTATGTTACAAATCACTGTTTCTTCTGCACTGTTTGGCTCCATACAGACGGCTGCTCACCGAGCGTCTGCTAATGTGTGCTCACCTTTCTCTCTGATAGCTTAATGTGTGCTCATCTGATTTATGATGCGGACGTTAAGGAGGTTTCAAGCAGGAGTCGAATTATCTGCAGAGGTGTCCTCGTCTTAAAAACCAATGGACCACGTGATTTAACCAGTAAAGACACTGAATAGAGCAGTTTCATGTTACAAATTAGTGTTTCTCCAACGCTGCTTGGTTCGTTGCAGATGGGCTGTCAGCCTTGCAGCTGCTAATGTGTGAGCACCTTTTTTCTAATAACGGAAGATCCAGACATTCAGGAGGTTTTTACCAGGAGCTGAATTATCTGCAGAGGTCTCCTCCTCTCCAAAACAAAGAGAACCAGTGATGTAAACTGGTAAAAACACTGCATAAAGCAGTTTCACGTTAAAAAAAATGAAGTTTTTCCATTGCTGCTTTTCAAGGAGGGGCTTCTAACAAAAGCCCTTTTGAGATAGGAATTGTGCAAATTTGCAGGAAAGCCCAATCAGTCTTTTTTTCAGCATTGGCAGTATAAAAACAAAATCGGGGCAATGGGGGGCGTGAGCAAGTAACAAAACGTGTAGCTCAGTGTGTGACATAAACAGTGAGAGGCATGGGAGGGAAGCCGCAGCTGGTCAGTCCTTCGGCAATTCTTTTGTAAACTCGCCCGTCCTTCACCGTTCCCGTCATTTAACGGTTAATGGCCTCTTCGTTTGCGAGGACAAGGAGGGCGTTCAATTCCTTGTCTCCCCAGTTGATCATCTTTACAGTGTCTTTCAGGTTTGTGTTTCCCTCTTGCTACTAGCAGCTCGCTAATTCCTGCTATCAGCTGTTTCCTGTTTATCCACCGCCAGTGGCTCCTCCCACAAGTCATCAACAGTCCCTCCCGTGGTGGAAGGGCGCCTCTGTCTTTTTAAACTAATAGGGTTCTGCCAATACTATGTTTACCCTACAAGGGGGGAAAATTGGGCACCTCGGATCAACTTGCCAATACAGCTCTGTGTGTCTAAGCGCTCGCAGCTCTCTGGCAAAACGGCCCAACATTTGCCAAAAATCTGGCAGTGTAAAAGGGGCCTATGATGGCAGACATGAAACAAACAATTGGCCCTATTAGAGCCAGTGGGTAGTTTGCCCATTCTGGGCTGCTGCAGATACATGACGGTGCAACATGGCGATCTGCCTAAATGAGAACTCGTTCCCTATGTAGGTATAAACGGCTCATTTAAATGTAACAAAAACGCAACTATTCTTATTTCAGGTGATTGTACACCAAAGAAAACATATATAAACATATATCACCCTAAATCCAACACACTGGACCTTTAAAAGATCAGTTCCTGCAGAAGTGGCATGATGAGCTCCACAGCACAGGTGTAGATTTCAGGGGGGAATGCAGGTGACATATCCCCTTGAATCCCCAGAGAGCTTTAATTTGACAAAATAAAAGACATTTAATTACAATTTTAATGCACTCAGAATTTTATATGGAGGATCATCCCCAAACCCCCTGATTCATATGTCCCCCTCCATGCTGAAACAAAATCTACACCCTTTCTTGACAGTATGCCATCATGCGACTTGTACTCTGATTTTAAAGAGGACTATAACTTTGAGAAGTAATCATTTTGTGAAAACAGGAGGAATGCCCAGGCTATTTCAAATCTTTCAGATTCCAATTCCTAAAATAGCAGGAGGATAAAAAGAGTTTGGAAAGGAATAAAAGCTTCTGTAATTTATGTAATGACAGTCGCCTGGGGGATGAATATCATGTTTCATTTGAATAGAAACATTGTCAAAATAGGAAGAAGAACCTGCCAAAAATGCTTTGTAAATGTCATGTCCATATTTAAACTTACCATATACATTATTGCAGACAGATAAACTATACAATATGTAAACTAGGTGATTTTTTGAGTATCACTCTGCCTCTCTTTAAGTGACTCACTTTGTGCTAATGATCTATTGTGGTTGTTTCTGCTGTCTTAAAACCAGTATTTGTGTTTCAGAGTGAATAAATCTAATTCTAAAATGATGTATTATGAAGTATTGTTGGTTTTGGTTTTCTCAGAGGAAAAATATCGACACCAACCTCATCCGTTAATGTTGTGTAATATTAGCACCTCCCTCCGGATAAAGATTTCCAGGTACTGGACACTGTTTTGGAAAGAACCCAGGACTGGCCTAACTCACTTTAATCAGCACGACAGATCTTTGTACAGTTATCCCCTGAATTATTTTATTGTCTGTGTTTCTCACTGCGAAACTCAGTCTCCATGTGGCCTCTTTCTGTTAGTCACGTCTGATTCATGTGGAGGAGGGAGACAGAGAGGGAGAGATTAGGCATTGTCCACTTCTGCTCATCTGCCCAGGAAATGTTTCCCTCACATCTGTAGTTCTCTGTGCAGTGGAGAAGGAAAGCTTTCTGGTCCAGGCCTCTGGAGACACCACATGCACGCACACACACTCACACATGCAGATCTTTGGCCTGTGAGAGAACGCTAAAAGGCAAAAAAGAGAAAGAGAAAACAGTGATCGGCAGTCAGTTGTAGGTGTTTAAATGCCTCAGTGTGAAATGATGGAGAGCATTGACACAATTACCTTCACACTTGTGCAGTGAATCACATACAGTATGAATTTCATTTCAAAAAGTGTTAATGGCATAATGAGAAATGGACGTTGCAAATGAATATTGTACTTTTTGCATATTATGTATAAATGAGTCCAGTTTACATAATGAATGCAATATATAACACGAGTTCATTAGATAAACTGTCAATAAGCAACTTAATTGGTCTATTTTCTAAAACACTACAGATTTTTTTAAATACTATATTTACGTTTGCAAAGTAACAGTTGTCTCATGCAAAACATGTCATCTATGTCACTCATGTCTCGTCTCTGTGTTTGCAGCTGATGTTCCTGGCCTACCTGTTCTTCCTGGTATGGCTCGGAGTGACAGCGTTCACCAGCCTGCCAGTCTTCATGTACTTCAACGTTTGGTCCATGTGTCAGAACACCAGCTTGGTGGAGGGAGCAAACCTCTGCCTGGACCTGCGTCAGTTTGGTATGTGTTATGGTTACAGAAAATATCTCTGAAAAAGATGGATGGATGTGCTGCATCTACCTACTGTCTTATCTATGCTGAGGGGTCGGAAGCTGTGTACAAATGGTGCTCAGGAAATTTAACCTCAATCAGCCTGATGGGGGCGCTATAGGTTAAAATTGCAATTTTTTAAAGGAGATGCCCCTCACATTATCGGCCCTTTTGACTTGAAGTTGCACACAAAAATCCAGCTCAGTGCGCTCTACAAAAAACATCCTCAAGAACCATTAACGTCTGCCCAATTAGATTTTCTTCCATTTCTTCCTAAATCATAGATCCAATCACTATCAAATTATCTGTGCATTACAGTTAGATGAAGCTTCACAAAACTTGCATAAAGCTTGTTTACGTCTTTTTTAGTTTTCAAGTTATTGACCAATGGACTTCAGGAGGGGCGTGGCTTAGCACATTAGACCTAACTCCACAACCTTTTGGCAAATCATCACAAAACTTGCAAGATATGTCCACAGAGTTCCTGACACATACCCTGAAATTTTCATTCGAATTGACCACCAGGGGGCGCTCCAAGTGCAAAGAGAAAAAAAAAAAAAGACGGGGCTTAGCACTAATAAGACTGCAAATCAGAAATTATTTGTGCAATCATTTCAAAACTTGCAGGTTATGTTTCGTAACAGTGTTGAACCACGTGTGTGAAATAATTTTGAATTTGCTCAATAGAGGGAGCCAGTGTGTGCATTGGCCTGGTGAAGAATTTGGCCATAAGTCAATGAGAGTTTATCCACTAAATCATATCATATCATAAATCACTTAACAGTAAACTCGGTGGATATTTTTGATTAAGCTACTGAAGCATGTCCCCAAAATGTTTACCCAGTTGACCAGTAGGGGGTGAGGGCATTACCAAAAACAGACGGACAGTCTGTCCGATATAAAAGCTACCTGTTAGTTATCTCTAAAGCAGGTGCTGGAAACTGTCAAAGGTGTTGATCCCTCACAGCTTTCAACTTTTAACAGTCTGTGCAGGCCTGAACACCTGCGGCTATTTTTTATCATTGAAATGTTGAGGTTACAGTTCCTGTGTTATCTTGTGCAATGTTTTTAAAATCACTGACCTTTACGTGCAGTATTTTGAGCAAGTTCACAAATCCAGTAGTAAGAAAGTAAGAAAGAATTTCTTTGATAACACAAAATCTTATATGCGAATATGCCTCAGGGCGTGAAGACTGGTATTCCACTCATTTTGGTTCGAATGCACGGAGAGGGCAGAGAAAAGCATCTGTCTCTCTTGTCTTTCTGAGCTCAAGCTTAGTGAACTTTGACCTGCCTTTTGCATTTACAATCGTCCACTGTGCTGCTCTGCACTGAGAAGAACTGCTGTCCATACTGATCTATCACTCAACCACAACTAGAACTTCTACAATTTGAAAGAAACATCTCTTTTTCCCCTTCGGGGTTTTATTAAAGTGGAAACAGTTCTCTTATCATCCACACAAATCGTTGATCAGCTTCTGATTACAGTCTGTCCGTGCATCTTGTGCTCTTGACATCGAGTGCCAGTAAAGATACATATTCTCAAACATTTTTTCCTGCTCTGCCTGATTACTGAGAGAGCACATACTGCGTGTATCCTCCCACTTAGTGCAGGCAAGTTACTGGCACACATAACGGAAAAACCTGTGTGTGTGCGACAAAATTGCCAAATTACCAGTAGAAAGCCCACAGTGTACCATGTGCCACAACCAAGCCCAGAATCTTCTCCTCACTCAAAGGGACCAATGAAGCTGAACTAAGCTGGACGTTATTAGTGCTTTAATGACAGAAGATGATTGACCCCGGTCTGTGATGTTAGCAGAAGGCCTGTGGATTCAACATGTGTCAGGTTTGGTATTCCAGGGATCCCACAGGTGGACTGGTGAATTAAAAACTGTTCCCATTCCTCAGCACTTTTCTGACGCTCCAAGAAAGGCTCTGTCATTTTACATTTGTGCCTCTTTTAGGCAGTTGTTTAGCTTTGATTTAAGAAGTGTTCAAACAAAGGGGCTAAATAAAAATCCTGGAAATAATTAAGTTGGTCATTATACACAATTCTGCCAGTATAGTACTAAATATGCTAAATATGCTTCTGCTTTGTGGCTTTTTTTTTTGTACCATATCAGAGCAAAATCAGCAGCTCAGTTCACAAGCTCCATTGTTAAACTGCAGCACACAGAGTGCAGATGCAGTGAAACATTTCCAAAAGAGCAAATAAACACCAAATGGGAGTGAAATGGATATTTTACAATGAGTTAATGGCTGTTTGGACAAGAATAAAAATAAAACCAAAATAGCCACAAGCGGCAATCCCTGGTTCAAGCTCTCTCTCTCTCTCTCTCTCTCTCTCTCTCTCTCTCTCTCTCTGTCAGAAGAAGGAAGCAGCTCAGTTGCCAAAATCAAAGCCACAGGCAGCAGTGAGCTGGTTTCAGGCTTCACAAAGCTGAGCAAAGACACTTCAGCTGGTTTGTTTAAAGAAGGAGTGAAAACGATCACACACTTGTTTCATCATCACAGTGAATGCAGCATTTTAATAACTGCACGCTCAAAGTCACGTCTTTTGCTCTGCCTTTAACAGATGTAAACGAAACTTGGTGGGTACCTTCAGGACTTAGTGCAGGATGTTGCCACTGAGTTTAATCAGGATCGCTCCAAGTCAACTTGAGTTAAGGTCTATGTCCTGCTAAGCCCCGCCCTTTGTGAGGACTCATTAAAGCGGCCATGTTTTTTGACCGATCTTGCTTGTTTGTAACAGGATAGTGTAGCTCCATCCATCTGATGTCCATTTGGTAAGTGTTATTCACTGTCTCGTCACTGCTACAAATGCAGCTGTGACAAGTATGTCATTATCACAATCCTCATTCATATTTTAAGGAGCTATAAATTATATTTAGCCACAAAATAAGCCTGAAAAGGGGGCGTCCAGCAGCTCAGTGCTTAGAGCAGGCTTCCCATGCACAAAGGCACAAAAGCATTGTCCTTACCTCAGTGGTCGTGGGCTCTATTCCAAACTACAGTATGGCCCTTTGCTGCATGTCTCTCCCCATTTTAAGCTTGAGACTGTCCTGTCTAATAAAGGCAAAAATGCCCAAAAAAGCTTGAAAATAGAGATGATACACCATCTTACCTCGTTGCATTGGTGTGAACTGGCAGGTTTTTAGAACGTTGCAGAATGGCGCATTGCAAGTAGTTGACTGTTTAAGCTTGTCTTGTTGCGAGTCTTTGGTCTGAACTGATCCTTAAGGTGCTGACACACCAAACCGACATCAAAGGACTAGCAGCAACGAAAGCCAACTGTTGCGTCGTCTACGTCGCCTCACTTTGCCCTGAGTCAGCTGCATTTGAACACACTACACGGACTACATTCGACGGCCAAGTAGCACATACGTTCTGCGCCTGCGTGAGAGAGAGCGGAGTGAGAGAGTGGTACATCCTGACAGCCGAGGGGTTTCCTATCTGTGCAGCTGAGCACCGCAGCACCACCACGGACTATTACATCCAGACGGTCCCGGTGTTTCCTCCGCAGGCTCCACTTCACTCAGCTGCCCGATAAATCCACCGTTTCTTCCCACTTTAACCTGAATAACAAACCAGTGCTCGGTGACGGCCCGACTTTGGTCGACGGCCAACTGTCAGCTTGGTGTGTCAGGGCCTTTACATTACTGGGTTTGACATTATGCAAATAAGCAAAAAAATCCATGAAGCCTTTTTTTTTTGGAGAGCACACTGAGCTGGATATGTGTGCCAAACATCAAGTCAATCAGACTCACTGCATGTGGGGAGTGGCCTTTCCAAAAGTGCATTTTTCGGAGTTACTTACAGCGCCACCATCTGGCCGTTTGGAATCATATTCCAATTTCATGTCTCTAGCTCATTTTAGCTCACAGGAATTTGAGGAGCGGCATAAGATGACAAATAGTAATAAACCGCCAAAAACTGGAGGATTCTGACGCTTCAGGGTTTCAACCCTAATAAATAAGTATCCAGTATAAATAAGTATCCTCCATAAACCCACAATTATTACTCACTGTAGAATGTAAAGACTGATTTTCACACCACACTTCAAAATAATTCACTTTTCCATGTGGGGCCTTGTATTATAATTATATTATATATAGTTATTTCATCATATTGTGATGAAATAAGCACAGATTATATTGTCAATCAGTGATGCTGGAGACTTTTGGGACACCTTAACATGAACTTTTGTTTTTATATTGAGACAAATAACATACACACACACAGCACGGTACACATATACATATCTGGGAGTCACGTAGTCATGGCAATGCTTCCCACTGGCCACCAATTTAGACTTGCCATAAGCATGTTATCTGATTCACTCAAACAAGTGCCATGACGTATGCACATATACAACACATACACACAACCACACCTCCACAAATGATGTAAAACATAAAACAGGCAAACACATGCTAACACACATAAACTCACAAGCATACACATACACACAAATGTGCATTGAATAGGAGTATGTACAGAGCAGGTGGGTGGGCAAAAATATGTAGCAGCATAAAGTTTAGGAAAAATATAATTATAATAAATGATTGCAATAGTAATGAAAGGAAATATTCATATAAAAATATGATGCATAATTCTTCATCAGCACAATTATGTGGTCCCGACTCAGCTGAATCTGATCTCTGGTCCACTGGGCACAAATTTGCAGCTGAGAACACAGTGGTTTATGGTTTAATACAGTATCCACGACTTCTGACGCCATATTAAACCATTTTGTTAAAAAAATGACTCGTTTGAATTATACACCTTCATACATGCTAATAATACATTCACTACTTTGTGAGATGTGCACATGTGAGAATGATTATGTGTAATTCTACATGGTTCAGTCCAAGCTCTGTCCACCATGTTGTTCTCCAGGTGCCCACATAAAACAAAGAGGCATTTTGTAGAGTCTCCTGCTACGCTGCCATCTACTGTCCACAGTTTAAGCTGCACCTTGGCCCCCTGTCAGCAGACTAATTACTGCATCTAATGAACATCGCTCACAGGGAATAATTACAGTATCTCTCTTAAAATAAACTTGCTGGCTCATAAAGGTTTGGATTCAACAATGTGGTTATTTTGATGTGACTGAGTTGATTCTCATAAGCAGCACTCTGTGGTCATACTGGACAGCTCCCAGTGGTCAGCACTGCAGTACCTGTGAAGCATTGCTATTATTAACTTAATAAATACAGAGACTCTTTCAGCATTCTTGCAAACTATGGATGGATGAAGTAGATGAATAATTTAGAGTGTATTTTTAATATCTCTGTTCATCAGGAGCGGTGACCATCTCTGAGGAGAGGAAGGTGTGTACAGGATCTGAGAAGTTCTTCAAGATGTGTGAATCCAACGAGGTGAGATGAAACAAGGAGAGACGCTAGAAAAGATATAGATATCAAATACAATGCATGGCCTGTTTAAAGACAAAGAGCAGACACATGCAAACCCTGAATGTCCGTCTGAAATGACTCGTGTTTTGTGTTACAGCTGGACTTGACCTTCCATCTGTTCGTGTGCACACTGGCAGGCGCAGGAGCTGCTGTCATCGCCATGGTGAGGATCATTATTCTCATACCTGATGAGAATGGCTACTAATTGGCAGTGATTGGTTTGACCTCCAATCTGTGGGTCAACCTTATAATAGGACAAAAATGGACACAAAGCTCACTGGAGCACAGCCCAGTCACCAGAAGAAAATGGGGGCATTGTACGTTTCTGCAAACCATTGATATGTTACATTTGTTTGTTTTACATGTATCATATCAACATTTTAAAAGTGATGTGGTGTATTATAGAGCACAAGAGGTGCTCCACAACCCAGTCACCCAAATAAGTTTTAACACAGATACGTTAAAACTTTACATTTCAACAACATTATGGTTAACATGGTTAAATTTAGGCACAACAAAAAATGGTTATGGTGAGGAAAAGATCATGTTTCGATTTAAAATACCCAGCTTTGGCAGCACAATCCCTGCATGAAAAGCAGCAATGTCTCGGCAAAAAGCGACTGCTTTTCGTTCCTAAGAAGCTGCTGGTATCACAATAATGATGCGTTAAATCACAACTAGTTTTGTTGCTCACGACTTTGTTATTGGGAGGTGGAGGGGATGGATGGTATGACACCTTGGCAAGATGCCTGCTAAGCTGCACTCCACTGTTCAGGACCAATAAACAACAAAACTAGCTGGGATTTAACGCATCATTGTTGTGTTTCCGGCGACTTTTCAGGCACGAGAAGCGGTTGTTCTTTGCCAAGACATTGCTGCTTTTTATGCAGGGATTGTGCCACCAAAGCTGGGTACTTTAAGCCAAAACATGATCTTTTCCTCACCATAACCATGTCTTTGGTGCCTAAATTTAACCATGTTAAGTTTTAAAGTATCTGCTTCATAATAATGTGCAGATGTATCTGTAGATGCAGAAAAGTACAATGCAGACATTATTTCTGGTGATGGCATTGTGGAACACCTCTTGTGCTCTATAATCAGAGTGTGTAGTGTACTTGTAGTATACAGAAAATGATTTTTTTTTTTTTTCAGAGAAAATGTCAGGTCTTTGAGGGGTTGTTGTTTATGTCATTAGAAATAGGCCTCATTCCCAAAGCCACCTATAGAGGGACACACAGAGAGAAAGACAGAGAGTGAGAGAGGAGTGAATCTAAGCTTGTGTGTCTGCGGTAATACAGATGGTGAGTCACCGAGCTGTTCAGCCATCAGAGGCGTGGAGATGATCAGCTCTGTCAGATATCCCTCCATGTTGCATGTTGTGTTTTACACAATTTGAAATACAGAAAATGACAAAAAAATCCTATACAGTGCAGGGAGAGGCACAGAAACATATAGGCTTATCTGACGCCTCCATCTAGGTGGCACCAGAGCTCTGCACTGTATGCATTCATCAGATCTTTACTAACCTGCGCCCATATTAAACGTTCTTCATAATCTCTCTCTCCTGACCACCACTAGTGTAAACAGCAGAGCATTAACATCCATCCTGCTTCCATTTTCTGCACCTGCTTATTCCTGCTCAGTCGCAAGGAGTTGGCGTCTATCCCAGAAACACTCTCCACCTCCCCCACAGTTTCCTGTCAGAGAAACAAATCGTGAAGCCTTTAAACACGAAAGAACCTCATCAGACTGACGGACACCTAATATGACAGCATATACTGAAAGTGATGAATAATATGTATTTCTGCTTTGTGGCAGCTGGTATGGTGGGTTTGTCTCCTGCTAGCGGGATGTCATAGCTTAAAATTTAGAGCGTATTATACAGGGTAATGTGGGAAAGAATGCCCAAAGAATGCCATTCAGTTTTTATGACTTGACTGGGCCTCCAAAATGAAAAGCAATATTGTGTGGATCATGCAAAATGGATTTCAAATTATTAAGAATACTGCTTTGTTCAGTTACCCGTTTAATACAATAAAAGGGAAAACAATTCAAAGCAAAATAAATGTGACAAAGGCTTGTGAAGCATGGTGTAATTACATGCTGTTAGAGTAGTTTGATTCCAGAGTTAAATAAGGTGCTATGCTGTATGTGGTCAACAGGGGGCACTGGAGCTCAACAAGCTGAAGGGGTTAGGGCTGCCTGGACAGTGCAGCTCCTGTCTCATACCTGCTTTACTACAAATAGTTGTGTCTCTGCTCTCCACCTAGAAATCAAATGTTCACAATAATAAGAGTATGAATTTCATACATTTCATTTTAACTCATTTAACATGAAATAATGTCTTTTTTGGCCACTAGGGGGGAGCAGAAACAAGCTGTAAGGACAACCACTGACATATTACTTACTTACTTAGCAATTTATCTCTCTATATATATATATATATTTCTGCATACGAGTGCGGAATCTATAGAAAAAAGGACAATATTTTGGTATCATAATAACCCGTGTGAGACGCATGCCAAGCTGCAGACCACTGTTTGAGACCAACAAGTGAGTGAGTCATCGCTGCGTTTCCTGTGGCTTTTAAGCCGCCAAACATGAGTGTTTTTTTTGGCAACCTGTCACTGTGTTTCCACCAGGGATAGAGCCATGAAAAGATATTGTTTTTCACCAAGACATTGCTGTATTTCCGGCCCAGAAAGTGCCATGAAAACCGGTTGTTTTGACCAAAAACATGATCTTCTCCTGATCAGAATCAAATGTTTTTTGTGCCTCAACTTAACAAGTTAACCACCTTGTTGTTGAAACATAAAGAAATGTAAAGTTTGAATGTGTGCGCTACACAGTAACGTACAAATGTTACATATCTGTGGTTTGCAGAGACGTAAAAAGACAAAATTTACTCTGGCAATTGGGTTGAAATTTCCAATACTTTTTGGCAGGTAGTGGTAAGAGTGATGGATGTGATTACAAAGAGGCCGGCAGACATTTTGGGGTCTGAAAGTAATTACTATTACATGCACCCTGTCTATTCGCCTTGTATCTATTGCTTCAGCAGGCTTTGTCCAAGGTCGATATGCCTCTCATTCAGGTGCAGTTTAGACTAAAGCTGTCCGTATACACAAAACAAACTCGTGGTTTGCTTCACATGCACTGTCATTAACCCCCACTTTTCCTCTCCTCCCTCAGGTCCACTTCCTGATGGCTCTAGCCGCCAACTGGGGCTATCTGAAGGACGCCAGCCGGATGCAGAAGTACGAGGACATCAAGTCGAAGGAGGAGCAGGAGCTGCATGACATCCACTCTACGCGCTCCAAAGAACGTCTCAATGCCTACACATAAACACACACCCGAGAGAAACGACCCACGCACACTTACCTGTCAGACACACACAAGATGATATATGCACACACACACACACACACACAGACACTCACACACACAGGTCTAGGGATAGCAGAAACATACGTTACATACATGAGTGAAAAAACAACACAAACATACATTCAAACACAACAGATAAAGACACGAGTAGGCAGAAATTAGTTGATTACGTAAAAACGATGAAAACACAGACACCATGCAGTAGATCATTGACTCAGGTGGTCTATGCTAACACTTTAGCAGCCGCTACGTTGGTTTGCTCCATGCTTTTATTAACCCTGACTAAAGCTTTAACTTGAAGGTGAAAACAAGCAGAGGCCACTTCCCTCTGCCCACTGCCAGATTGTATCCTGCTAAGACTCCCCGATTAGAGGCTCCATGATTACAGGATTGCTAAATTAGAATTGTTCCAAAAGGGAAATCTGGCTACTTCAAATTTAAGGAGTTCATGATATGATTCTTTCATATAAAGATCTAAATTTACCAGGGCAGGTCTCAGGCTTTTTCGGGCCTTAGCTTGCCTCCCCCCAGTTTCACAAAGTAGCTTTGCAGTGTGTGACTGTGCAGAACAATCAGCTGGAACTGGCCTCACAGACAAAAACCAAAATAACCCTGGAAAAGATATGAAAAATTTAGGGGAAGAAAGTACAGTGCATGATTAAAAAAAGCACAAGAAACATACAAGATAATAACACTTTCAGAAAGACAAATAATGAGCAGAAGAACCCAAAGAAATGTCATATTTTAATTTGCTTGTTTGTGCCGCCCCGGTGGCCTTAAGCATCTAATTAGCGTGCTTAATGTTCGGGCCAGCTTTGCCTTTTCTTTTTAAAAAACGCCAACATTTTCTTGAAAGGTTGGTCTTTTTTTTGTGTCCCTTTCACTGGCCTACCATCAGTCACCATATGGTGATCTCCACAGCTTGCTGCTGAACGGCTATGAGCTATTAGCATGGCACACTGAAGTCAACAATCTACAGCCGACATACGATTAAGTTTGGTGTCTATGAGCTCATCCTTTTATGTGGGGGCCTTTCAAAACGGGGCAATGTCACTGTATCTCCCCAACAGCCTCAATACCTGCAGTACACACACATCACATGTCCACACACACACTCACACACACACACACACACACACACACATAGATGTGGCTGAATGGTCGGTGTTGTGCAGGCAGTGTTGTATGGTGGTGTCATGCTGTGTCGTGTCGTTTCGCCACATTATGATGACTGGTATTGCAGAGAAATATGGCCCCCCAAGGAAATGTGTACCTCCTGAGTACAAATGGGTAGCTTTGATAACGTTTCCTCCCCTCCCCCCTCTCTTTTCGACTCCTTTTTCCTCCGACCCTACCCATCCTCTTTCTCTACGATGTGACCTCTTCATGTCGAGCCCAGTTTCATTAGTTGTTCCACGTATTCGTGTTACACATGCCGACCGGTGTGTCCCACAGGTGGCTGTAAGCAGCGCAGGGGGTTGGGATTTTTGAAATGATGATTATGACATATGTTGATTGAAAAACGATGCAGATGAAAATGATGTCATAGTTTCTCCAAATTCCCCCAGCATTGCTCTATTTGTACTCTGTATCACATATCAGGCTCCTTAAGCTCACTTGAACTAAAAGCACTTAATTTCAAAGAGGCCATTTCAAACACCTAGTGAAACGGGGCTCTGCGTCCTCCCCCCCTTCATCCCCAGTTTGTATAAACTTGTGATTTGTCCTCAGAAACAGCACATCTTAGCAGCACAAAGTCTTTTTAACGTGTGTCATGTTCTCATCAGTCTGATAAATAATGTTTTTTCTCACTTTTTGGAATTTTTGCCACATTTTTATCAGTATTATTTATGTGTAATTTTAGCATTGGGGGTATTTAAAACGGGGCAGGTGTGTAAGGGGAGGGGTGGGGTTATATCACTTTCACATTTTCATGTGATGACTATATTTCAGTGGTTCTGCACACACACACAAATACACATACAAACGCATACACACCGATCATCTCGAGGGATTCTGTTCTCTCGTCGTCATGTTTTCTTTTGTGTATCTTTTTTTTTTTTTCAACGAGCCCTGATGTGACCAAAATTATAATTTATTTGTAAGTTGAATTCGACTTGTCGTTGATGTGAACAGATGATTACTGTGAATTCTGGGTGGTGTGGTGGTTATGCAGGAGTGGCGTCACTGAAGGTTGTAAAGGCTGAGCTGGTTAGCTTTGGTCTGAGCAGGATGGAGGATTCATTTGCCAAAAGAATTTTAAGGTTTAAATATTGGTGACCTCTTAGGATAGGAGGAGTTTGTGAGGTGTTTGAAATGGATCTTGTATTTAAAAAAAGGTCTGGAGGTGCTGAAAGAATTGGGAGAAAGGAAATAAGAGTCGCCGATACTGGCTGCAGGGATTGATTAAGCTGAAGTGTTAGCGGGAGTGATGAATGATATCAGCTCAGAAGCACGTGGTTTAGGAATGATTCGCTTTATTGAATACGTTTGTGGTTTTAAGGCTGTTCCAAGTCTATATTTGGTGTCTTAATGATCTCCTTGTGCTTTTACACTGGATGCTGTACACTGCATATGTTTTTGATCAACAAACAACACTTAAAATTGGTGATTATAATAAGAGATCATCTAAAATATCATCACTGACTGAGATGATTTTTGATTCCACTTCTATCCTTACAGGGAGATGTCTGCATTTTTGAACAGGGGCTTTATTTTCCCATGTTTGTGTCTGAATGACAAATGGAGATGACATTTTTCGAAATTGGTTCAGTCATGCTGCAGCCGTAGCAGCAATTTACGTCCATTAAATGTGCTTGTTTTTGTAACTGACACTCGCATTGTTCTTGTGAGTGTCTTACAACAGTGCAGGAAGGACACTACAGAGAAATTAAATGTCTTTACGTACCTTTCGCTGGTCTGTTTGTTATTGCGACCAAGTTTCGCTCAAGGACAAGTCTCGTTTTTATATCTCAGGAGAGGTGACTTGTTGCAGGGAAACAACGGTGGAAACGTTAGTTGGAGAGAGGAGCGCCGGGAAGAGTTTGTTGCGTAAACGTCAGAGAGATTTCAGAGCAAGACTTTTCCTTGAGTGAGACTTAGTGACACTAACAAACACGCTGGATCAGCAAATGGTAAGGAATAATGTTTCATGTCTCTGTGGGCTCCTTTCTGTAATGTTGTCAGACACTTGAAATAGCAATCTGAGCCTGTCAGTGGCAAAAAGTCACACTTATAGTGGACATCAGTTGATGCTTAATGGTGCTCACTTGCCTGTAGGGATTACATTGCAGCCTGTTTTGCTGCTGTGGCTGCAGCGTTCTCTCCATTACACAAAAACATGGAAAATAGGGCCCTGATTCAAAAATACAGAAGTTTCCCTTTAAGTTTTACTCGCTGCTGCTTTTTTCAAGAGGCCAGTTAGACTTCAAATGAGTGGTTATAACTAAAAAATTAAAGTGGATTTTTTCTTTATGTCGTGTATACAGCACTTTAGATTTAAAAGAGGGAGATTTAAAGATTAAAATACTTAAATTCTTGGTCACTAGTGCACAGGGCTGTTACGTTTGTATTCTCTGTTAAGTTATGTTGAGCCAGCCGTTAGGATAAGAGGATTGTACGTAATGTCTAACTGTGAAGGAAGGTGATGATTCTCTATCTGCCAGTAGAGATGACTGAGAGGGGATTTGTCTTCAGAATGACGACTGTATGGATGATGATGACGATGGTGGTGGCGATGATGGTGATAGTGGCGATGACGTGAGTCATGGAAAGGTTTGATTTGATGAGACTACCAGCACACACACACACACACACACACACACATACGCACAAATACACACACAAACACACACACACACACACGTTCCACCACCGCCATTACTCTGAGCCGTAATTCTTTGCTCTTTTACTTTTCACCGATAACATTTCACTATTTTATTATGAACTTTTAATCTTTGAGACTTTTTAAATGTGAAATCATTTAATTAGAAAAAAAGAAATGTTTTTTTTTTTTTTTCCTTTTTCCTTTTTGTGGGCAGTATTAACTCTGTAAAAAGATATACATATATGTGAAACAGTTGAGGTGAGCAGCCGGGAGAATGATTTCCTATTGGTTACAGAGTCTGGAAGAGGTGGTTCAGTCCCAATGTCCTGAGCCTTTACTCCCTCAGAGAGCTGCTTCTACACACACATCAAAGATATCAGATTTTGAAGTCGTTGCAACACTGGTTATCCAAAATGCAAGATGATTTCCCACATGATAGAGGATATATTGGCTGATATAAAGGTAGTATAATCATTTAAATATCTAATCGCGTTAAGAAAAGGTTCTGCGATAATGTAAAACGCACTTGGAGTAAAAGAGGCGAAACATGTCACCTCTATAGGAGGCAGAACTCGTCATGAGACGGCACCTCAGCATCTGATAAATGTATTTATTTCATTTTAACAAGCATGAGGGTATAAAACAGTGTTGTATAGTAAAGCTAATGACAAATAAACGCGGTGTGACGAAATCTTTTGACCGTCTGTTTGGTAGTTAAGTTGGTGTTAGTCAGGGGGGCACTGTCAGGAGAGGTAAACCAGGCAAATGTTTTGGACCTCTGCAAAATAATTTCGAATATCTTTGAAAATTTTGTAACTTTAAAACCCCTTTAACCTCCCTTTAAGACACTATACAGTGCACCACCGCTACCCTCTAGATGAGAGCTGGATGCGGTCGTCCTTGCCCGGGGCCCTCCAGAATCGCCACTGGTGTTAGTTGCGCAGGATCTTTGTGGTTTCACACTCATGAATGCCAAACTGATGCAGAAGGCAGGTCGACAACACATGCAGTAACACATTAATTGGCTGAGTGGCCATACAAGCACTTACGTTTTGCTTGTCAGGGGTTTAAAACAGTGTTTGAATCTGGTTCTTTGTGGTGTGTAAATGCAGCTGAATTTGACAAAAATTAAAAGACAAAACAAAAAAAAAACAAAAACGTACCATCGTTGTCAACGTGGGGAGACTCCACCAGACTCGTCTCCTGTTCAGGTGTGTCTCGGCTGCATGCAGTCAGTATTTTTAAGGTTCTAGTTTTACAGTAACAGTATTCTATCATTTCATTGCCTGACAATGGATGTCATGTCAGTGTTTTTAACTTCAGATAAATGAAAAAAAATAGTTTTTTTGTGCACTTATTGACCATTGTGAGCTCTCTCTATCTCTCTCTCTCTGTCTCTCTCTCTCTATCCATCTCTCTATCTCTCACTCTCTCTCTTATTCTTGGTGTGTAAGTGCATTGAGATCCCCGTAGTGGGATCTGTGTATAGTCTTGCAGCATTGGTTATAATCTGAAGAAATAACAATGATGAAAATGAATGAATTCATAATAATGAAGATAATCTTATACTAGGTACAAAAAAAAAAAAAAAAAAAAAAGACAGTGAATCTAGTTGTTGTTTGTGGCATGGTTATGCATTCAATGGTCATAATTTCAATGATTAAAACAATACAAAAAAAAATCATTCTTTTCCACTGGCGCTGTTCTGCTGTTTTCGTTCTGTTCTCCACTTTTCAGTGTGCAGTATTGCGGTTGCTGTTGCTAATGGTGTTGCTAAGCTAGCTTGCTTGCTCAGTTGTTTACCACCAGAGCAATATATTGTAGCAGTCTGACGAAACCAAGACATAAAACGAGAAATCCATACCCGTAAATTTCTGGTATACAAAGTGCATGAATCTATGACTGCAAGTCTTAAGTGATATGATCATGGTGTTCTTTATTGTTTATCCTAATAAAAGCGGATTTGCATATGTGGTGTAATGTATTGCTCTGGCCACCCATTATCCTGCACCCACCTCTGCTCACATCCTCTTCCTCATTCGGGGTCATTTAGGCTCAAATCACCGCCACTCTGGAGGTCCGATTCAGATTTCAAAACTGACTCTTGTCTGATTTCCTGTGTGCTTGTGTAAACAAGAGTCACTGATGCATAAGTAAAGCTCCATGTAACCTAGCAACAAGCACAGTCTGCCCAGCGCTCACAGCCAAATCACCATCTGTAATGGACGCTAACAAGGCAGAATAATATTCCAGGTTACCTCCAAAGCATATTTAGAGCTGCACAATCACATTTGAAGGTGAATGGTTGTAGGCAGCAGTGACTGAATATTGGCAGATATTAGATTCCTCTTGAATTGGATCTCCACATATGATAAGGCCCAAAAAAGAATCTGAGAATATGTAGTTTTTAATTTCAGCAACACTATCAAATTGGGTCATCTTTGCCAGGTGGTGTTAATGTAGCCTAAATGAAGACAAAGCACCTAAAATGTGATGTTTAAACTGCCATAAGGAGATCCGGCTGCTGTCGTGATCAGGAAGAGGATATGAGCTGCTTGTTCTCCATTCGTTTGAGTCTGCTCATTTACTCTCTAACCCACGTCTCCTTGTAAAGATGAATATGTGTGTTGACACGTACTAACCCTGCGTCCTTCTTGTCTACCCGCTGACCAAGGCTGAACAAGGATAAACTTTACCATTCCATTGATCCTGACCGCATGCATTTGTGACAGGATTCAGAAACTTTTACCGCGTCAGCCTGATAACGCATGAATTTCAACGACATGAAATCTGATTTCTAACACTCTGTGAAAGAGATTTGATCTGTTTTTGACTGTTTTTGCAGCTATAAAAACCTCAGCTCTGTGTCACAGGATGAAAAATCAGATCCTCTGTGCCTGAACTAATTCAGCTCTTGTCCATCGTGAACTGAACCACAGATCTAAAAGCTAATGATGTCAGTCTGTGACCTTCAACTGATTATCACATGTTTCAGATCCATGCATTATGTCAGGTTGGACATTTTGGACGTTAGGAGTAGATTTTATTTTATTTTTTTCGTTGGTTTCACCATGGTATTCTAGACTTTTTGTACTTCACTCTGTTTGCTTAGTAGCAGGCTTTATCTGATTCACTCCTCCATTTTTGTACATATCTGTGCCAACAGCTTGGGCAGACAGTGGCTTTTTTATTTGTAAAGACATAAACTTGCTTGCATATATAAATAAAATTAAATAATACACTTGTGTACTTGTTAATAAGGGAATGTTTTGCGTTTGTGTCTTCATTTCATAGCACTTTTGTGGTTGTCTAAAATGCTTGTAAGATCATTTTTAAAGGTACACTATGCAGGATTGTCAGTTTCTGTTTGCTTGTCTGAAGCGATGACTTTAAAGTAGAATGACATTGAGGCATTTTCGAAAACAACCAAGATGGCTGCAGCTGACATGAAACTGTCCATGAAGCCACTATTGCATCAGTATTGAACAGACGGCAATTTATTTTCGCTGAAAGAAGAACAACCAACTGCACTTAAAACTTTTCTTGCAAAAAACAAAAAATGTGCGGCAATTTTATCTTTGTACACTGTAGTTTATTTCCATTTTTCTGACACGGCATCACGTGTGTTTTTGCTCTGATTGGTAGTAAGCCTGTCTTATTGGTTGTAGCTCTAACCCGGTCTCAATCCCAGGGTGTCAGATATGGCAGCCTGGTCAGCAGCCGTTGGCTTCTGTTTTGAGATGCACAAGGTATCCCACAGCGTCTGTATGTGATGCCCCAGACTTTCCGCTTACTCCAGTGTAATCCAGCCCTATGGCAATAAGGTAGTAGAAAAGACTGTAAGATTCACCAGTACAGGTTTGAATCCAAATGCACGATAAAGAGGCAATAGAGTTGCAGGGAAAGTCAACTTTACTAGATCAGGGGAAAAGGGGCAAGTATGCTGGATAGCCTGGCAGAAACACAAGACAATCTGGCAGAGGGCAGGGGAAAATGGACTCATATAAATACTGAAGCACTGATTGGAGAATGAGCCACAGGTGTGGAGATGGGCGGGGAAAACCAGGTGCAGGTCATGAGCAGATTGAATGGGCTGAGAGGGAGGCATGATCTGAAATGACAGGAGAGCTAGTGATGAGACATGAAAACAAAACCAGATGAAAACAAACTAAGAGTTGGGATTCCTGACAAGAACATAGGGTGAGAGAGAGGGGTAGTGGATGGGTCAAACACACACCAGACTTTCACCCAGCAGACATGTGTTTGTGTCCTGCTTGAAACCAAAAGTCAGCTTGAGTTTTTTATGTCACATGACATAATCCCCACATTACATATTCGTCAAGTGACATACTCATTCAGTTAATGTAACAAATGTAGTTGATTTAGCCAAAACCATGATCGGTTTTCAAAACCTGAAGTACTTTTGATGGCGAAACCTACATTTTTTGTGAAGATGGAAGGCACTGTCACATGCAACTGACAATTTAAACTGACACAGAAACTGCATCCAAAAGTAATGCTAGAGGGGTACCCAGAGTGATAGTCTGAAGCATAGGGCTTCTGACCAAGCTAGTGAATTTGATGAGTTGGGAAGGGGAATGTTTTAGTCTATCCAATTGCTTCCTGAGGCATTTATCCTGCACATGTTGATAACCAGTTTTCTCTGGGTGCTCCGGCTTCCTCCCACAGTCCAAAGACATGCAGGTTAATTGGTGACTCTAAATTGTCCGTAGGTGTGAATGTGAGTGTGAATGGTTGTCTGTCTCCATGTGTCAGCCCTGTGATAGTCTGGTGACCTGCCCAGGGTGTACCCTGCCTCTCACCCAATGTCAGCTGTGATAGGCTTTTTTAACTATTCCAAGTTTTTAATAAGTAGCTTTTAGACAGGTGCAGTATTTGCACTGTGAGAAGAATATATAGTGCTGCTGATTCCTTGGTACAGACACAACTTACAAGACAAATAGCTCCATCTGGTGGACAATGCAAAACAATACATCTGCACTAAAATCGTGTTTAATCATAATAGTTTGTAATGAATAATTATTACAGTGTAACAGTGGAAGAAAAGAGAGATGTGGAGGTGAAAATTAGCACATAATGGTGTTTACCTCCTGTGTCCAGAAAAAAATGACAAGCTGCACAAAAATGATATTTTTGTCAAGAAAAGGTAACACTGATGTGACAAGCAGATGGCAGGTGAGATATGGCAAATCATCACATAAAGGTCACATTGTCATGACAAAACATCCAGGTGATTAGTTACATAAACATCACGTGATAAAATGTACTTTCCGAATGAATCCAAACAGCACAGGATTCTGGAAGGAAACATTTAAAAGACTGCTTCAACCGGAATTAAAATAATAATAAAAAAGGAAATATGTAGTTGGAAAGATCCACATATGTGACGTAATAAGGGAGTGACTGAGTTGTGTAGCCTAAAGGAGCAACTCATAATTACCGTCACATGTTGCAACAGGTCCAAACACACAAGGTCATTTTGAATTGATCCAGAGCCTCTGATCGGGATGTTATTACACCCTGTTAAGAACTCACTGAAATACATTTTTAAACAATGGAGATCTGCCAGCCGTAACACAAGTTACTTTTAGTTAATAGTTTTATTAAAAAACTTGTCAAAACTATGCAGTTATTTGTGAGACTTTTGGAATAATGGTAAATGTGTTGAAAGTAGAAATGAATCATTGACCTGACGTATTGTCTTTTAAACAGAAAATCTGTCATGTGAAGTTTACAAATATTAGGTAACATTCGCACCATGAGCTACTTAATAATCTACCAAGTAAAGCTGTAGCAGCAAAACTCTTTAGTGTAATAAACAGCTCATTTTATTGCTTTTGACCTTTTCATTTAAAAAATACAGTATTTTTTCAGTTACATAGTTTCTTGCTTTAATCATATACTGCAAAAATGGTCTGAGTTGTATGAAATGATTTTAACCAACACATGAAGTACAAATATAAAATAAAAACATCGTATACAGTACATGTTAGTGGGGGTTGCTGGAATTTAAAAAGCACAGCTTTGAACACTTCGGATAACGCTCTATGAAAGTGACAAATCCTATTTACAGAATTATTTATACAGCTCAGTGAAAAACAGTCTGATGTAAATGAAAAATAACTGTAGGATGTTTTCAATATAAACATTGTTATCTGAGTTATTCAGATCCTCAGCAAACCAACAAACATATACTGTTATGGTTATGGCATTACAGAAATACTATTATGTATCAGTGGGGCGTAATTTTAGACAGTGCAGGCAGTGTGGTTGCAGTGGGGCCCGTGAGATGGGGATCCATAGAGAGAGTGGGCCCTCCATCAATATGTTGGATGGAGAATGGGCCCTTCAGAGTGATTGCCACCTTGAATATATAACTGGATTCAAAGAGGAACTCTTATTACGTAAGAACTATTTTTTGTAAAGATATGTAATGACGATTGCTGGGTAATATTTCTGTTGATGTCATCCAGTGTCAAGTCTCTGATCATGTGATGAGACAATATGTGACTACGTAACTACTAATGCCGCACACTTTGCAAATTGGACGTCCATCTTCAGCAACAACTCCCTGGTCGTTTTGTAGATATCTGAAATGCTTCCACACTGCCGATTTAAGGTGCTTTTTTGGGCAGATAAAAGGATGGAATGTAACTTCCCTCTGATATTTTAATAGCTCTTCTCAAGGCTTCAGGTGAGCGGCAGGACACTCTAATGCAAAACAAACCAGCGCACACGTGTCACCTGCAAGATTCGTTTTCACATGGCAGCAATGCAGGATTCAGGACACTGCAGATCTTACTACAGTTCTGAAACCTTGACGTTATGTAAGTGCAAAAGTGTTCAATCCAGACATCCCTATTTGTATATAGATATACACAATGAAAAGCGCATCCATGCAGGCCCATCCATGAAGTGCTAACAAGGTAAAGTGTTTCTCAATGAACTCCCACAGCAGTCAGTGTACAAAAATACGTCAGGCTCTACATGCATTTGCTTTAGATACTTTAGTGATAAGCTGCACTTGACATCTAAATTAAATGATGCCCAGGTTTTCGTAGATGACATCATCATCAATATAGTGGTCCGTGGCTTTTGTTGTGCTCATACTGGCAGTAGGAGGGGAAGATGAAGCGGAGCTGGGAGGGACAGTGTCAGAGGATGGAGGTTTTTTGCAGACCTGAGCATATAGATGAGCGAACGGGTCTGGCTCGCTCTCTTTTTTATCAGACACCTCCTCCTTCTTGCTCACAGGCTCAGTATAAATGGGTTCATCATGTGTACGATGCTTTTTCACGACTTTTCCTTTGCTCTGAATGACAGTTTTTTTATTCTGGACTGGACTGACTTTGTCGTACACCTCCGAGTAGTCTGAGTCTGGGTGATTGATGTTAAAGCTGGGATGTGCAGCAGAGGAGTTAGGAGAGGGAGTGAGAGAGTCTGTGGAGCCAGGGGGCTTGAGCGGGAGAACACAAGCGGGGTCTACATACAGAGCCATGGTCGGCTGCGGCTTTGATACAGATTGGATGCAATCAGCTGGGTCAGCATACACAGCTTCTGATTGGCCGCCAAGATGACATCCAGATCGGCTGTCATGTGTGGGGACCATTGGAAGAGGCATGAGGGTGATAGGAGCTGGCTGCGCTGATACACTCTCTGGTGAACTGAGCAACTCCTCCTGTGCACTGTCTTCTGAGGAAATGGCACTGTCCTGTACCCTCAGTTTGTTCTCCAGAATGGCAGCCAAACTGGTCATATCTGGTATTTTGGGGAGAGGGGAGTGGGGCTGTATGTTGGGGAGAGGGGACTGGGCCTGTAAGTTGGGGAGAGGGGAGTGAGCCCGTATGTTGGTTACAACCTTCTCAGCCTCTTGGTTTTGATTGCCTGAAGTGGCAGATGAAGTCTTGCGTTTGATGGTACTCTGGATGAGTAAGAATATCTTCTCAGCCTGCTGTGTCTCAAAGGTGAACGTTCCCGGACCAGAGTCACAGCGTCTCCCTGCTTCGATGGTTAAGGCCAGCTGGTAAGAAAACACAAACGGGCACAAGCATGTTCATGAAACTGTTAATTCTAGAATTGAGAAGCAATCCAATGCATCACCTTTGTCATGATTCCTACCCCACCTTATCTTTTCCATATCGTCTCAGCAGTTCGTACGGCCATTCTCTGACAATGTCCTTTTTCTGTGTTTCTCTCAGCAGCAGCGCCTCTTGCCCGACCTGCAGCCAGTACGACCCCTTCAGGCCACAACGTGTCGCTGCATCAGTCCTCTGAACCTGAACCCAGAACTCTGAGGCTAGACAGAAGAAAGAGACAACTCTTTGTCAATACTATGCAGATAAAACACTTTTAAACCTGTAAAGTAAACATACAATTAAAGAGAGTTACAACATCACTTTCCACCTAATCTCCAAGAAAAATGTTGGCATCGTACATTTCTGCAAACCAAAAATCTCCGCTAGAAATGCAGCAATGTCTCAGTAAAAACCATTCACTTTTCGTGGCACTATACCCGCCGGAGGACACAGTTACGACTTGCTTGGTCTTGAACAGTGGCCTGCAGCTTGACAGGTATCTCGCCTAGGTGTCACCTGCTGATGACAAAGTCAGCTCATATACCCAGTCACTTTAGAAACATTGATATAATATGCATGAGATGTACAAATGTAATGAATCTGTGGTTTGCAGAAACGTAAAATGCCAACTTTTTTTCTGGCGACTGGGCTGTCATTTTCACACGACTGCAGGTCTGGACTTTGGACATTTTGTACCATTTAAAAGTCCCCTGTTACATTCTTGATCATTAGCAGTGCCATGGGCTATAGAGACATGTTTTTGGGTTTGGCTTTATTTCGATCTTTTCCACATTCACTGCCAGTTCCACGTTATACCACTGATTGACAGTTGGTAGCAGTGACATGCCAAGTGCCAAGAAAAGTAGCACAATGCCAACATCAAGGAATGAGAAGACTGCAAATGTTTAATGATGGTGTAAATGCATTCAACATATCTAATAGGCCTCAAGGAGGTGACTTGCTGAGAACCTCATGAGCATAAACGTATCTTTACACAGGGTACATTTGAATTTCCCTCAAGTCCCACGTTGTGACATACAAAGTGAGAAGTTGCTCTGAAGTATCAAGTTTAGATAACTGATTCTGAACAAGACTTTCTCTCATGTAATGTGCTGTGGTTATTTATGGATTATAGGACAAATCATGATGATTTCAGTGACTCCATGGACTCTATAGCACTGCCATCAGGACAAACTGTCAACTTTGCACGCAGGATGTAGTTTAAAGGAATACTCCACACACATAGCCTTCCCTGATGAACAAGCCCAGTTGCCAGAAGAAAATGTTGGCAAACCATGAATATGTTACATTTGTATGTTTCATACGTATCATATCAGTGTTTCTAAAGTGACATACTGTAGTAGACAAGCTGACTTTCTCATCAGGAGATGGGCGGAGTGAGTGAGATGCCTGCCATGCTGAAGACGACTGCAGAAAACTGTTTGAAACCAACAACAACAATATATAGCGAGTCATTACTGCGTGTCCGTCATCGTTTTAGCCACCAAACCTGGTTGCATTGTAGCTGTCCATCACTGTTTTTCCAGCGGGGAAAGTGACACAGGAAGTGGCTTCTTCAGCCGTGGTTTCGCCACCAAAACCAGGTTTTTAAAGCCCAGATATGACCCCATGGGGAGGCTGCATTCAGCCATTATAGCCCTCACTTGTGGAATAGCCTGCCGGAGAGCATCAGGACTGCAGAGACTGTTGATGTTTTAAAAGGAGGCTCAAGACTCACCTTTTTAGTTTGGCTTTTAACTGATTTCTTTTGGGAGGGGCGGGTTTTCAATATGTATGTTGTATGTTTCTATTCTGTGAAGCACTTTGTGCTGCATTTTTAATGCATGAAAAGTGCTGCACAAATAAAGTTTGATTTGATTTGATCTTTTCCCAACCATAACCCGGGGTTGTTTGTGCCTAAACCTAACCACATGTTAACCACAGCGTTGTTGAAGCATAATAATGTACAAATGTAATGTATCCCTGATTTGCGAAACGTATAGTGCCAACCTTTTTCTTGCAGTTGGGTTGGATGAACCAGAGTCACAACTTAACATCCACAGTTCTTATATCAGTCTTGCAGCAAAATTCCTGCTGTTAATTATTTGTTCAAAATGCCATAAATACTCATACCTTTACTAAAGATGATAATTAGAGAGATTCTGTGTGTCTCCAACACAGAAAGCTGCAGATACATTTGCTCATACACTGGTTCAAATGACAACACCTACTCTTACCTCCCCCCTCAGGCAAGACAGGTGTGTGTGTGTGTGTGTGTGTGTTGAGTACACTGTCATAAAAAGTACTTTGTTGAGTTCAATTAGCTACTTTTCTTTTATGTAGCACACGTTCAAACCTGCTCAAAACAGGACAGCAAGAGTTTGTCATAATAATAAAAGGAAACCGATGACAGTTTCGTCAGAGGAGGGGAATAGAATAGTGAAACACAGAGAGAGAATAGGAGCAGAAGATTTACCATCATCTGCTGAGGCATATATCTGGTTCTCCTCCATTTGAAGCTGAGTAGAGTCTGAGCCAACGCCTCTCTGAGACAGAGACAGAGAGCAAGGAGAGGAGAGGGAAGCACACAGCTGTTAAATCAAGTTAGAGAAGAATGCCTGTTGGCCAAGCATTGTATACAAACTGATCTATATTCAATCTACAACATATTCTGTTTGGTCTGAGATAGCAATTATTAAGGGTCTAACAATGAGCACAACTGATGTAATTTCCCTCTCACCTGAAATGTGCTGTGACACAGTTTGTCTACCCACTCCATGCAGTCGTCTTTGTGTGCGGCAAACACCATCGTTCTTTCCTGTGTCTCCACACAAAATGCTGCCATGTTGTCCTGCAAACAGCACAGATACCAGCTTGTAGTATTCATTTAACCATCACTGATACATGCAAACAATATAAACACATTTAGAGAGGCTGACCATTGGACAGGCCTCAGCATTTGGGGGGAGTCTGAGGACGCTGATCAGGTCGGACAGTCGCACCACCTTCAGCTTCCTGTCCACATGAGGCTGGTAGTGTCTCCTGACCCCAGGCATGTGATCAGCTCCAGCACCGCCACCTGGAGGGGACAGAGACAGACACAGGATTAATATATTAGGGTTATTTATCAGGGAAACCAAGCACATTCATAAAATATTTCCACACAAGCACAAACACTCCTGCACCTTCACACTCCTATGAGACAAACAGGTCAAACACTCTGAACTCTTTTACACTTCAGATTTTGACAAACATACCAATCATTAATCAGTTCGAACAATATCTGTGTCTTAAAATGTTCTGACAGACGTAACATGACCCTATACGGTCTCATAGCCAGCACAGTATGTCATCTAGGCCGGCTCTGACAGGCCTGTCAGCTCTTATTGAGTCCTGCTGTTTATATTTTGTTGCCATGTTATTTAATAGCCCTGCTTGGCTATACTTGCTTGGGAGCCAGACGGATCTGCGAGCTCATGTCTGATTTGCTCTGGCAGATGTCTGGCCCCCCTCCGCTTTGGACAGATTTCCAGAAGCCTGAGACATGCCGGGCCAATCACAACCGTATCTAACATGGGGTGTGTTTGACATGAGGACCATGAAGAGGAGCGCCATGATCCAAGATGGCTCCAGATGATGTGGAACTTTCTGTTAAAGCTGTTTTTCCTCAGAACTGGACGGTATATTTTTGGTAAAAGAAGAACAATCAATTGCAGGTAAAGAGTTAAAGACAGGAGAGATAGCCGTTCCTCTGACAGGAGCTGGCAAAAGTTTAATATCGCAGCTCATCTCTGCATGTTGTGTCTGTTCACATTTTTCCCTCTCTCAGGGTTAATTTCTTCCGCTTTCCTGTTTTGTGTAAAGTCCAACCCTAATGTGTTGTGACTGGCTGGTACTACTGTGCTGTGATTAGCCATCTACATCAGGTGGACTTAGAGCATGTTTAATCTAAAAACAGTGTGCACTGTCTGCCCTGGTTTCCAGGTTGAAAAACATGTTTCCATAAAACAGTGTGAAATGAACAGGCTTCAGGGTACATTTTCTTTGTCGTTTGGTGGGTGTGTCAGAGGTGTTATCCAATCAGCAGCAACATGTAGGCCTATATAAACCAAATTCGAGTAGCTCTTGACTTATTGTTCATACAGCTTTTGTTTGTATTTCACACCTATTTTGGTTACGTAAATGCACCATTGTTTCCGTTTTGAATTTGTCAGGGCCAAAGGCAGCTCTGAGGTCTCATTTATAAATATTATATACACAAAAATCGAGGCCTGAAAAGTGTAAAAGTTGGGATCTATAAAAACAGACTTGATGGGAGGAACTCTGACCCCTGCTTATAAACTTTTTAGTGACAGGAAATTGGCGATGCAGATGATGACGTGGAAGTCTGTAGAAACTGTCTATATATATGTATATGTATATATATCATTTTTTTAGGGGCACAGATGTTTGGCTTTTGTCTGTACGTACATTTTTAATATGTTCTATGAATGAGGCCCATGGTCAGTGTGTCAGATGTTGATAACCTGTTAATATCACCCTTTGGAAATCAAAAATTAACTGAGAGGTTTGAGAATAATTTGCATTTGTGATTTGGTCTGGCGATGTCCTGCTAGGGGTATTATTACCAGTCTGTGCACTGTGTGTGCTGTCAAACCTAGAGAGAATAAAATTGTGGAAGTCCATCCTTTTAACTTTTTCTTGTGGCTCTCCTTCCAGATATTAATGAGAAACATCTTAGGGTCAGGAAGAGATGTAAAAAATGTGTAAGGTGCCAGGAGGTCACAGTGGAAAGAGACTAAAACACCAAACACCAGGCGGTAAAAATGAGATCACATTATTGATTCACTCTGTTAACATGAATTAAAGCAAAGTAGTTTCAGTTGTTTCAGATGTATTTGTGATAAAATCCAAATATCTGTAAGGGTAATAGGAGATAGAGAGGTAAAGAGGAGATGAAGATGAAGTTCCGTTCTTGTCCTCCTTTCCTAATTCAACCAGCTGTTATCATCGAAGCCACTTGTACACTTCAGCTCAGCTCAATCAGCTGGGAAGCGTCCAAATTGGCTGCAGACTGACTGTCCTCATGATGACCACCCTGTCTCAGTGTTTATCACCTCAGCTGGCACATGGTTGTCACACACACAGGCCATCATTAGTTATCCTTTACTGCAGCTGAAGTACTCAGTGCTTTTTCAGAGTGACTGAACTGTTGTCCACAGTTATTCAGTATTCTCCACCGTGTACTGTGCCATGCCTTTCATCCTTATCTCATCATGTGTTCCCCTTTGTTTAAAAGTATGTTACGCTGCTATAGATATCATTCTTCTTGATATGTACATTATAATGTGTTCACTAAAGCCTGCACGAAACCTCGAGAGGCGCTGCATCATGCAGATGCATCCGCTGAGCTTACGTAACGCCATGACCAATTCTGGGCTCCATTTAAACTGTCAAACTCTCTGCTCATGTTCTGCTGCTGCTGCTCGGCCTGCCGCTGTATACATGTCACACACATCCACCGCCACCACCCAGCATCCACCTGTGGGCTGTTTCCTCATGATTCCCCATGACAGGGGCTGTCCTCATCTCTGCCTGCTCTTGTTTTTTATGGCTTTTTGTTTCGCTTCCCAGGAGGTATTGTGAAAAAGTTGTTCCTGAAAAACATCCCACGTGTTTGGGCACGAAGAGCACGATGGATGCCACCAGAATGTTTGGATGGAGTTTGATATCATTTTATAGTTGGAGCAGAGTCCAAGGAATAATGACCCAAAGCCAAACTCCTAAATAAAATCATGCACTCAAAGACATCTAAAAGGGGACTAAATATAGTGTTGCATTAGAGCAGTTTTTCCCAACTGTTTTTGGCTCAGAATTTTGTGTAGCAGACTCACCATATGTTTTCTCTGCTCTGTCTTATCAGTCTTCCTGTGACCTACCTTGCAACATCATGAATCATAATTCAGTTTCATCTCACAAAAGCATTGTACTAACAAAAGGTTGTACTGTACACAAAAACTGCAGATTAAACAAACGTGTTTGGAGGAAAAGAAAGGCAAACATTCAAATGATTACTCAAACTAACTTTGACACACAATCGTTGTGTGTCCACATTTTCCTTTGCAGCAAGGTATTATTATCAGTATTACATTTCAGACGTGCTGATATTCAGTTTGATCTCCGTGGTTTCGACAATCTAGCTGCACAGTTTGCTCATTTAAAGGAGGTTCTCCACTGATTTAGTATTGCACTTCAATACATCTGGGAGGCTTGAAAAAGACACATAAAAAATGTCAGAATAGATGTAGTAGAGACTGAGATATCCTGACTTTTACTCATTAAAATAGACAGAGCTCCAGATATACCGGATCCTAAATTTCTCATATTGCAACTCAATGGTATCTTTCATTATTGTACGTTCTTTTTGTACTGGGAAGCCTGAATTTCCAAGTTCCCTATCAGAGTTTATAACTGGAACAACCCCCTGAAGTCGGATTTCCAAATCAAAAAGTAAGAAGAACTTCAACAACTCCAACCTCAAAATCCAAGATGGCTGCTCCGTGCATCACCCGTGGTGAAAGCTGTAGTCATGTACAGTTAATCGGCACTTCTGTCCTATTTGTGTCTCATTAAAACAGTTGTATTGTGGGCATGTTGCTACAGTGTTTGTATGCAGCATTATGAGCTGTTCATGACTGATATTGCCAACAATGTCTAACCTGACGAGAACTGGTGTTTCTAACAACATCTTGGTTTTATGACTTCCTGTTTTGGAACGCCATCAACTCTGGTGTGAAGTCAGTCCCAGCTTCAACAACATCAGACAGAGTGGCGAAATGTAACAGGCTGTTACTGGCTGACCTTTTTTTACCCTTTAAGGACAGTGGCCTTATGGGTAACCTGTGAGTGTGTGACATGTGCTTCGTGTATGGAGGAAAGTAGCTCTCTCTCAGGTGCATCATGATGAAGACCGTATATGGCAAAGAGTGATGATAGTCAGTAGAACAAAGTGTCTAGATAAGCTCGGGGCTGTTGTTCAACCTCATGAGAAGGCCGTGTTTATTGTGTTGTGGTGAAGACTGCAATAAAGTCATTGCTGGTGAACAGCACCTGAACGCCTCGCCATCCTATCTTCAGCAGAGTGGTCCGGACCGCTAGAAGCCAGTTACCAGCTGATAACAAGCCAAGCTAAATTAATGTTAATAAGCCAGCGTGTTCCCAGCTTCGGTTTGGAGCTGGGAACAAGGGTAAAACACAAAGCAGGCAAAGCTCGCTACAAAACAAGAGTAAATGCGGTTGGCTTTTTCTTTCACTTTTGCTGGAGACACTGTTGGCAAACAGTAGCTGACAGTTCCTGCATAGTATACCTTTAAACCCTTTAAACCTTTGGACCTCTGGAGAGCTCCTGCAAGACATTATTCCAGTTCTTACAGGGTGAATAGTGCCAACCATGATGAGTAAAATGAACTTCATGTGCAAAATCAATGGCGCTGGAGTTCCAACACACTGGGACAAATAGTAATAGAAGAAGAAAACTGTACCTCCCATATCCTGGATCTCTAGTCGACCCACTCCACTGCTGCTGGGGGGAAACAGAGACAACCACACTGGCTTCCATTTCTGAGAAGAGAGAGCAAGAGATGGTTAAGAGCAGAGAAAGTAGATATTTGTTAATAAAGGCTACAGTCTTGCGAAACTGTGTCACCAGCATGTAAATATATCTACGTCACAGTAGTTCAAGTTTATGACGGGTTGTATTCTTTTCTCCTCCCCTACTCAAGGTCCACATTTTACTCCTACACACATGCACTACCTGAAACCTTTGCATGTGAGTGTGACTGACAGTTTCAACCCTCCCGCATGTGACGCACAGAGGTAAACATTAGTCACATACTCCCTGTGCTTTCAAGTCCAGAGGAGTGTCACAGTGTGAGGACAAACCATCACCTCACTCATGACCTAGTCCTCCTTTCAAAATAAAAGAAGGAATGCATGGCTGTGTGTTTGTTAATAACATTTATCTTACAGGATTTTACTCAAAGTAAACCACATATACTGTACCTTATGTTTTAATGTATCACATTTAAATCTCTGATCATTTACAGCAGGTTTCTTAAGTTTACTTTACATTTCTGTACCAGTTTCGGTATAGTATATAGTACAGGTGTGTTGGTTGGGTTAAAAATTAATGTCTGCAGTGACACCACAGTGAATGAGTGTGTGCAGGACTATCTGTCAGTGCAGCACAGGAATGTGTAGTGTGGAAACTGTGCTGTGTTTCAACTTGTTAATTTGGATTCCTGCTCTCGAGTCTCCTCTGAGCGACACACAGAACAGGCTGAGAGCTTTTTCTACCAGAGCATTGGCTCACATTTCACTCCCTCAGCTAACTGTGGAATCTAAATGAAACTGGGACAAAATTATAATTACACAGGTGTCAACGTCTCTCCTGCTAAAGTCAAAAAGCACTGACCCACGCAGGATTATAAACCACAGTGCATGTTCTTTCTGTCTGTCTTTTTTAGTTACTTATTTACTGTAGCGTCAAGTCAGTTTTCTGGTTTCTATAAGGTTGACATGATCAGGTTCTTATCACTGTAATCTAACACAAAGCAATTATCAACTGCTGCTAAAAACAAGGCTGTATATTCAGTCCTATATATCAAATGCTCATTACTACTGAGAAATCTGTGTACTCACTTTGCCAACTTTGTGCGGTTGCAGGTAAACCTTCCCTGTTTTGGTCTGAGAGTCCATCTGGGAAGCAAATGTGCTTCAGTGCTGGCCTTTGGCTTCTGAAAGACGTATGAGTTTTCTGTTGTTTTTTTTCCCTTTGGTGAATAGTCGTGCTGGGGCGTGCCCACAGTGAGACATTCTTGAAATATGATCTTCACCTGGTGCACATACACATGTGGAGGTGTGGTTGTGATTACGAAAGTGAGGGGGACAGAGTTCAAGAGTAATTCAATTTCAAGTCTTTTCATTACGAACCTGCATACATCGCACTATAGACATATTTTCTTATGATTTTAGTGTTTCCTAATAGAAGTTCTGTGGGGTACTATATACAGGTCATTAAAATGAACGCACACTTTCATGACAGGAAGAAATATAAACTCCTTACAACATAATGTAACACAACACAAAGTTATTCTTGGTATTTTGTCCACACTTTGCTTTACATTCAGTAATGCAGCTTTCCAACATGAATTATGCACCAGGTTATTAAACCAGCTGGAGGAAAGGTCACTGCTAAATATAATGAGGAGGCGAGTTTACATGCAAAGGAACAAACTCTGCTGCCGTAGATTCAAGCGTCACCAAGGATGCTTCCTCTTCTCTGAGCAGAGTTCTGCTCAGCAGCTGCTGAGGAAGACGAGGAGAAACTGATTGTACAGTGCATTGCGATTAAGTACAACAGTCCTCAACTCACCTCAGCTTTATTTATGTAGCACCTCTCATACAAAGATGCAGCCCAGAGTGCTTTATATGGCAAAATTGAAAGAGCACAGACACAGTGTAAAGAATGTTACAAACAACTATACAAACAGTAAAACAATGAAATATTTCTAAGAAAGAAAAAAACAACACAAATCAAAACAAACAAAAATAATTCTATAAATAAAAATCTATAGAATAAAAAGAAAATGAATAAATAAAGTGAAAAGAAGCAGCAGGGATGAAATAAAGAAAAAAAAAGGAATGAAATTAACAAGTAAGACTGTAATGTTACTTCAAATTAAGTAAAATTAATTTGCTTTTAAAAATACAGACAGAGCTTGTCGTAACATTCAGAGGCGGTGAGTTCCACGTTTTAGGGTCATAAAATCACAAAGCACTCTCTCCAGTACTTTTATGGGATGCATGAGGAACATTTAAAAGTGAAGCAGAAGAGGTCCTTAACGATCTGGCTATCAATAAAAATACAGGTAGCCAGTGTAGTGACTTAAGCAGTGGGGTGATGTGAAACATTTTTCTTGTTTCAGTTAACACATTCTGGACTAGCTGTAGTTTTCTTATTGACTTTTTGGCTAATCAGGTGAAAAGGGAATTGCAATATTCTAAACAGATGTTAATGAAAGCATGGGTGAGTATTTCAGCATCTTTTTGGGTAAAAAAAAAAAAAAAAAGTCTCACTCTAATGATGTTCCTGAGATGAAAAAGGATGTTTATAATGACCTTGTTTAAATGAGAATTAAAATTTAAATTTGAGTCTAAAACCACTGCCAAGTTTGTATTATTAGTCTCAATGTGCTTGCTAAGGCCGCCAAACATTGAGCGTAATTTTTCTCTTGCTGCTTTGGGTCCAATTACAAAAATCTCAGTCCTGTAATAGGGAATGGGAATTGTGGAGCATTTTGGTGGTAGTGGCGCCATCTTGGAAAGATATCCATCCCTAGCTACGGCAGGCTAGATGCTGGTCTGGTCATCTGACATCTGTCAATTGTTCATCGTCAGAAATGTATAGGTAAGCACGAAAAACAAATGCCCATATAGAGAAAAGCTCTCAACAGAGGCAATGGAGTGAAATATTACAAAACTGAAGTTAGTTACTGATCTCAATCCTTACAGACCTTTATCACTTGCCACCTCTTGACATTACGGTCCCTGATGTCCATCTGGCGTTGGTGTCCGTGTTTATACCTGTCAGCAAAAAAGAGATCTTTAAATCTTTAGATTTACAAATGGATGGGCACAGGACCTTCAGATCTACAAGCCAAATGCCAACTACATACTCATCTGGACAAAGACAAGCTGGTTAATTTTATGCTTTTGTGATAATCACCTTTAGATAATTTCATGCTTTCCACCCTGAGGTTTTGCTTCCAATTTCATTCTGACAAACATGCATTCGATATAGCTGTAAGAACTTTTTTCTCTCTTGCCTCCACAGAAAACCTATATATATATAAAACCTGCAGAAAACTATATTAAAACATATGTTTACACACTGCCATGAGACCTAGATTATACTGCATGAATTGTGTGAGAGTTTGTAAATGGAAGTTTGGATATAGCTCTGCTGTTGTTAAATGTGGTTCCCACTCAATCAATAAATCAATACGTTTGCAGTTTTCCATGGAGGCATGCAAGAAAGTTCTCTTCATGAATTCAAGGTAACATGGCATGACTAATTGCTTTACAATGGTCATTTTGTGGGTGTAATATTCCTTTAAATGGCATAGACTGTTTGTCTATGACACATAGAAAGGTTCTCCGATCTGATGTCCCTATTAGGAGGACACAATTTGTCTGTCCTTCCAAAACTGTTACATGAAGGCACAAACACAGCCTGGTTAGGTTTAAGATCATGGTTCGGCTTAAGAGAAGTACTTTGATAAAGGTAGGGAACCATGGTGGATGAGGACTTGAGGACTTTGTTGATCCACAATAACATCATGTAACCTCGTGTTTTGCTCACGTATTACAGCTGCTGGAGGGGGCACTTGCTGAAACAACCGATGCTGTCTGTAATGTTTATATTTTGCACATGTAGAAAATACCTTGTTTGCTCACATCTCTCCCCGAGGAGGTGAAGGACAGAGATGACAGCTGTGATGGAATTTGTTTACAGTCAAACCTTTTGTCCTAATTTAGGGTGGCCTGCAGTATTGACTGACCATCAGCCATCAGGTCAAATAATCAATTAAACGGCATGAATATTGATCCAGTCTTCTCAACGTTGCAATCCTTCATTCAGGGATCTATACATGTGTGTGATTTGTGCGGGGTCTGTGTCTCCGCAAGGACTCAGGGGACTGCCTGTCTCTTTCACAGCTCAATATTTAGGGTAAGTGTTCGCACACCCCAAAGATTAAGAGGCTAACAAGCTGAACTCGAACAGGCTGAAGGGATATGATCTGAAGAAGCTAAACACTACTATTCATGCTGCAATAGATGTGATCACAAAGGACTCGTTTAAAAAAAAATCTATGTCATCTGAGAAAATTAATCTCCCATTTCAGCCATTATGCACTGCTACGGCAATGTGTTTTAACAAGATTAAAATAGTTACTTGGTTTCAGTTACCTTTCAAATGAATTCAAGTGTTGAATCCAGGGCATTAATGCAGCTTTCTTTCTTTTCTGTCACCAAAACAAAGGTGAGGAAAACATGTTAATCAGCATGACAGTGAGGTTTCTGTTTATGCTCCTTGTTTCACGTTATTCGTTCGTGTTTAATCTGTTTATTTTGTAGATTCTCTCCTCATGTGTTGTGTCTGCTTTCACTTCCTGTCTTTGTGTGTTTTTCCACCTGTTTTCTGTCACATGACAGGTGTGTCCACCAGCCTCGTTAGTCCTTCCCTGTTCCCGGAGTCTTCCCTCCACACCTGTTCTGTATTAGTCTTGTTTGCTTCACCCTGGTGTTCCCAACTGTACTCATGGGTCCGTCCCAAGTCTCTTATTTTTATAGTGCTACTGCTAGCTCTTCGCTTGAACTGGAAGTCGTTTTAGGCCATCACAAGTCTCTTATTTGTGCAGCGAGGAGCTAGTGCTAGGAGCTAGCAGCAAGCTTTAAGCAGCTACAGCTTCCTATCTGGAAGAGCTGAATGCCATGGCATATAAATATCCGCCTTCTACATCTGGCACATTTGAACGAGATGGTGGAGGAACAGTACAGGAGTAAGTACCCGTTACATGCATTCTTTGCAATGAATCACTGTAATTTACGTACCTAATTCAAAGAGTAATGATATTTCATCACAGTGACAGTGGAATAGCAGGGCTAGAGACTGTTCTGTAATTGCACAAACTTCGACAAATGACTCAATAACAATTGTAATACATGCAAAAGTGTGTGACCAGAGTCATGATGGCAGGGGGTGGGGGGCTACTGTTTTGGTCAGCGAATGTAATGAGACTTGGGATGTATCCATAGTAACGCCAGATGCTGGCTTCTTCAGTCATCAGGAATGGACATCGCTTCATGTGATGCTTCAGTGGAAAGCACGTCTCATGTCTCTTAAACTGACAATGCTCACTCATGGCTCCTAGCGCTAGCTCCTCGCCAAGTGTCTTGTGTTGTTTGGATGATTTACCTGAGTTCACTGTATCATCCCGTTGGTTTTCAGTTTAGTTTTGGTTCTTCTGTCATTTGGACTTTCTTTTACCTGCCTGTTCAGGATGTTTTTCTTCAGCTTCATTACTGAGCGCTTTTTGTTCAACCTGAAACCTGCCTGCTGCTCTGCATTCAGGCTCCCTCCTGAATTGATATGTTTGTTTATTTTATATAGAAAGGGACAGTGCATGTTAATGAACACAATCACTTAAGTCAAGGAAATGTGCCATACATGCTAGTTTTCATCTGCAGTCCCTGGCAGGCTGATGGTGTAAGTGTATTTACGAAAAAGACAAAATAACATACAAAGCACAGAAGCATTTAAGCACAGATAAAAGTGGATGATGGCACAATTCCACACATGTGAGCACAGAGCAAGCATATAACCATAGACAAAAGCACATAACAAGGCACACAGGCAAAAACAACAAAACATAAGCACTATTTATAAAACAAAGACCTAACCATATGACCTAAAACATTAACAGTGTAATATCCAAATGTACAGCATAGACCAAAGCACACATGAGCACAAAACAAAGCACACAAGCACAGTTAGCAAGACAACGACATAACCATACTTGACAATTATGTAATTTTACTTATAGTAGATTAAAAAAACATTTGACACATCTTTACACATCAGCAGCAGATGTATTTTTGTCATTGCCACTTGAGGGCAGTGTAAACAAGCTGTAAACTCAGCACTGCCATTAGCGCCTCTTTGAGTTGTGTTTTGGTCGCCTGACAAATGCAAATCCAATATTCAGTCTTCTCTTTGCTCTGTTTTGGCTTCATCAACCACTGAGGAAAATATCTGGCAAATTATGCTGAGAGTGAATTTGAACAGTGAAGTTGCAGGCTGTAAAAATGAAACAATGAGCCGAAATGGGCTCAGCTTTCCAGAGGATGTGCAGTTAGGTGATAATTCTCTGTGGATTCATCACTATGAGGGATACATTACTCATACTGTTGTAATTTGATCTATTGTTATTGAAAAAATATTGATCAGTGCAGCTGGGTGACATGTATAGGAAACAGATTTAAATATTCACAAATATATAATAGACTACCCACACTTAATTTTAATGTTTGAGTCATAGCAAGAGCATTATAAGGCAAGAATGAAGCAGCAGACAGACATATTTAATAGCTCTGACCATAGCAAACCAATGAGGACACTTTGAGTCGAGGTCATGTGGTCGGTTACCCAGAAAGATTTGCTTCTCATTAGCAATAAATCTTGATCCCCTTGCTGACAGATTGACTTTTTCTATGCCAGAGAATATTAATGTACAGCAGCACTGATTTGCACAATTAAAATGTAGCACACCAGGGTAATTGGGGTCATTTTACCTTATGGCATTCTCTGTTTGTGTAACCTCCTGGTGACCTCTTTATAATAGGCATAGCATCATATCCAGGTCCATATAACACATCTGTGAAAGAGCTGTTTCCAACCAGTATGCTGACAGTTAACTGTCCCTGCCACCGGGGAGGGGGGGCTGATTAGGCTGGGCCTTAATTCTGTCGGGCAAGTCAGCATGGACTAAGCTGTCTCTTAAATCACCGTCCCAGTTAGACACACCTAAAAAAAAGGCTAATTCAGGGTCTGACTGCCGAATGTGCCGCTTGTGCTTAAAAGCAGATTTGATAGCATGAGAGTGAGCAGAATAAGTGATAATACGAGAAACTCTTTTTGCTTACTGACTTTTTAAAAGATCAGTGGAGAATTTATTTTAGTGCCACATCAATTTTAGGCCTCATCAATAAAAGTGGATAGAGAAGACAAGTGGCAGATCCTTCTCAATAAATCAATAAAACTAGCGTAACCAATGTAACTGATGTTCTAATTCTGATTATGATCGGTTTTTATTAGAAGCTGAGGCTGTGGGGCTATAGAAGGAATAAAATCCCTAACAACATGAGGGCTGTGACTGAAAGCTTCTAGATAAAGGTTATTCAAAATCCCTTTGACATGAGCGTATAGACTGTACAACCTGCCTAGTTTTTATACTCACCTAATCTCTATTTCTTCCTACAGTGTACAGTGTGTAGTAACACCCCCTTGAAGTAATGTAACCACTAATGATGAGTGTCTGTTTAAGCAAAGAGTGTTAATAAAGTGCTGGCAGCATGTTTAGCTCCTGCAGCTGTGAGGGGGCAAAGTGAATGAAGGAGAGATAGAAACCACAGGGCAACACACTGCGGAGCAGAGGAGCGTGTTAGTGAGAGGGAGGCATAACCTACTATTTGTTCAACATTTCACTGTCAGCTGGAGAATGGCCTAAATGAGGGTCATCCTTCCCTGAGAGGAAGGTCACCTCTATAGACCCCCCCCCCCCCCCCCCCCCCACACACACACACACACACACACCATGTGCATGAAGAGCCTGCTGTTTGGTATATGTGTGTCTAACATATCATGTGTAACGCTGGCTGGCAGAGAGCAGAAAGAAACCCAAAAGCACAACTCGAGACAGCAGCGTAAGAGTAAATCCAAAATCTTTAATCTGTGGAACAAGCAGAGGTCGAGCCCAGGTAGCCAGACAGAGAAGGCAAATTTAACCAGGCAAGGGGCAGGCGAGGAATCTGAGTCAAGAGGGGTTTCAGGCAGGCAGGATCAAACAGATAAGCACAAGGAGTGTTGAAATGCTTAGCATAGTGCAAAAGACAATTTGGCAAATGACTAGTGGAAGTGGGTCAGTATATGTGGTATGAGCCTTCAGATGTGAAAGGTAGGATGAATGTGTGTAGCACGGGGGAGCTGTGAGCTGACTGCAACAGGAAGATGACCTTAGGGATGGGGAACGGTGCAACGAACCTCAAGGCCAGCTTTCTAGGCTCCACCTGGAGGGGAAGGGCCATGTAGAGAGTCAAATCTTCTGGCCAGGTGGTGCTTCAGTGCGGCAGCAGTTGGCGGCCTTGTGGTAGCAATCTGGAGCAGGGTGGAGCGAGCCAGTGCCTATGTGCATGGACATTGATGGATGAAGGCCTGGACAGAGGAGACACTAACCTTTCATTCCTGGTCAGGGAGCAGAGGGGTTGGTAGCCTTGGGAGCATAGGAATGGAAATGGCGAGGATGGACAGGATGTTGTGGATTGTGGACCAGACGGTAGGGCTGTGAGGGGCTATACATCATAGGTCTGTCTCCATTTCTTGGTTCATAAACTCCACCTGGCCACTGGACTCAGGGTATAAGCCTGTTTTCAAGAAGCCTGCAAAACCCAAAATGGAGGGGGGGATTGGGGCTCCAGTCAGAGATGATGTCTCTGGGTAGGCCAGAGACATCATCTCAAAAAGGTAAATATTAGTGAGTGTGGCTGTGTTATTGTCTGATGGTGAAAGGCTAGTGACTAAATCCATGGACCAGGTGCATAGAGGGACAGGTAACAGATCCAGAAATCCTGCTGAGAGCTGAATGGTCTGCTGGGAGCACCTCAACCACGACATGGCAAGAAGAGTCGGGAGGTATTAGGAAAAGTTTTTTGGATGGACCAAGCAGCTGGTTACCAAAGGAAGAATAAGTTGAGGTGAGGGCTGTGATAGTGGCTTGCCACCAAGTTGTAGTTCCAGATGATGCTCTATTAGATTGCAAAGTCCAAAAACTGCTGTAGGTACAGTACATAGTAGTCGATGCAAGGTCTGAGGAACTGAGGGAGAAGAAAGCAGCTCCTGACAGGGATGAAGAGGAACAAATGATCCCAGCTGCCAATGCCAATTTCTCCATTGCTTTACTCCCCCCAGGAGATATATATATTGTCACAGGGCTGGGGAATGGAGAAGGAATTATCAGTCAAAACTTTTTCAGTTATAGAATAGAAAAGGTTTGACTTTATGACTCCCCAGTGGTAGTGTTAAACACACAAACAAATGAAAACCCACTATGGGGACACTAAGGAGAAAGGGCTGAAAGTGCACTAACTTCCACCAGGATAGCCTTATTTCCCATACACAAAAACATAAAGCATTAGAATAATCTGAAGCACTGGAATCAGAGCAGTAGCCAAATGTGCCCCCTGTGCGCTCATGTTGGCATCGTTACCTGAGGCTGTCTGTTTTCATTTTTAATTTACTCCAAAAAGAGTTTGTTTTCGCGTGAGTGTCATATGTTCACAGCAAATGGTTCCATCTGCAGTGAGTTCACCCTAGAGAGCTTCAGAGGCTGAGTGATGCTAGATGGGCATGTAAGGCATAATGCCTGCTTGTAATCTGACGGACAGACTGGCTGCTATGCTGCATGTCCTCCAGGATGTTTACTATGAGAACAAGGAGGAGGTCTGAGAGGGCCAGGGGGCTACTGGCCCCCTAGCATTGTCCTAAAAACGTATTTGCAATGAACAGTATCCATCTGACATGCTGCAGTCACCCGTGCTCGACAAAGTGAGAGCTGAGCAGGAGAGAGGAAGAGAGTTGGATGCAGTGACATGACATTTGCTGTTGGTGTAATAAAGGTTTCCATTAAAGCATCTTCCATCAGAGCTATTTTGTTAATATGAATTGATGTGTTCAGCAAATGTGAGACAAAGACAAGGATTTAAGCACTCTGTGTAGAGTCTACATGCCCTCCCACAATCCAATGTTCACGCAGGTTAGGTTACTTGCTGACTCTAAACTGAATAGACATCTGTATCTAAGTGTCAGCTCTGTGAGAGTCTGGCGACCTGTCCAGGGTGTACGCCACCTCTCGCCCAGTGACAGCTGGGAAAGGCTTCAGCACACCCGCGACCCTGTGTCAGGATAAGCTTTTACGGGAAACGAATGAACAGCAATGTCTCTTTCCAGTCATCATGACCCGGTTACTCAAGATAATCCACAGACCTTGTGAACAGGAGCTGGAATTATTTTCTTTCTAGTGAATGGGTAGGCAACCTGCAGCTCTGGAGCCACATGAGGCTCTTTAGCCTCTCCAGTGGCTCCCTGTGGCTTTAAATGAAAAAACAAACAAACAAAAAAAACATGGAAAAAAATATTTGAACTTTGAACATGTTTATCTATCATTGTTGTAGGTCTAAACAAATTATGCACCTATGCACCAAAAAATTATATTTCATAATATAGTTATATTTTATCAACTACAATGTGCTTTAAATGTCTACGGCCTGGCGCCTTTTCCTCCTATTTTTGCCAAAGCTCAGGAGTTCTGGCTAGTCTTAAGTCTTCTTAGCTAGACTGGCTATGATTTCAAATCCAAAAAAGTAAAAGTCTTGGAGTAGCCACCACATAGTAAATCATATTAATGAATGCTCATTTAGACCCATTAGTAATGTTGGTTGACTAATTTAGACCTAATAGGTTGTATTACCTTCATCTATGCATTATTTTTGGTCAAAAATGGCTCCTCTGATAGTAAAAAAACAACAACATTACATCCACCACTCATACCATCGCACAGAAGGAAGCATGCATCTACTGCTAGCTCATTTAGCACCACTGAGCTAGCAAGCGTTACAGCTCATCTGAGGAGGACAACATTAATGTTTGCATCCCACGCCGTAACAAGCACGGCCCTCTCATCCATAAGTAGATGCATGCTTCCCTCTCCATGGTGGTAGGCGGGTGTATTTCAGTGAAAAAAAAATGACTTTACTGGTGTACATATTATAGAAAAAGCATTATGTTTGCAACAGTATGTATCGTCAGCTCACAGTTATTCCTGTGTCACTGAGATGATTTTGAGTTGAAGTGTTGAGTTGTTGTGAGATGCTCTTCTTGATCCCCTCTGGGCCCCCAATTTAAAAAATCCTGGGATCACACAGATGAGACTCAGATATCCCTGGTCTCAAAAGGCATCAATATCAACATCAACGGAGTGTACAACCACTTTAAAGGTGGAGAAGAGACAATCTAGATAGGCTTCAGTATTCATAATGCTTTATATGTTTTTCTTTTAAAATCATTGAGGCCACTCAATGATTTGTAGAGTATAAAGAGAAATGCACTGGTCTTTGTGTTTTAGAAAACTCCACCCATGTTTGGTGCTTAAATGACTCATTAAATCACAACCAGTGTTGATATGTATTGGTGTTGAACAGTGGGTTGCAGTGGTCTGCAGCTTGGTAGGAATCCCACCGAGGTGACACACCATCTACCGTCCCCTCAACCTACTAGTCACAAAGTCACCTCATATTCTATGTCACTGTTGAAACATTGATACGTATGAAACGTGCAAATGTCACTTGTGTGTGGTTTGCAGAAACTCACAATGCCAACGTTCCTTTGGCAACTAGGCTGTAAAAGAACAAGAACTTCCCATTGGTCACATCTGGTGGTCATGGCTACATGGTTTGCAGTAGGATAGGACATGTGGAGGCAGGGAGTGAAAAGAGCAGGAGGTAATAACTGCAGGAAGCAGTTGACAGGCAATGCTAAAAGTTTCACCATGCTGCACTGTAATACCCAGAGCCTAATGTCTAATTCATATCTTGCACATTAGTGAGAGGACGATGAGGGGTGGAGGCATGAATGACAGCGGTGCATGGTGCAGGCATCTCCATGTTGAGTGTCACACTGGTGCCTGCGCCCTCACACTCCTCCTCCCTCTCCCTCTGTGTGTGTGTGGCTTTGTTTGTGTTCCAGCTCCACCTGTGCACACCTGCCCGCATACTTGACAGGTTTTGTGCTTCAACAAATGAAATTTTTCAGACTATTTCAGATCCTGTTTTGGGTTAGTGACCCGACCAGGGAGTTAGTTATTTTTCAGTGCCATGGAAGTTGAGCTCCCTACAAAATTCCAACCCAGCCGCCAGAAGAAAATATTGGCATTGGCACTGTTTCTTCAAACAACTGATACACTATATCATATCATATCATATCATATCATATCCATTTACAATCTCTCACACAACTACTGCACCAGAATCCAAGTCTCATTTATCCTGTCATATTCTCAGTACCTTCCAAACCCATGCATTTACGTTACAGTGTTCAAATGTAAAACACTTCCGCCTATGAGGAGCACACCTGGCATGATTTTAATCATAATGTTTTAGCAGAAATGCATGTGTTTGGGAAGTACTGAGCAAGGGACTGGATAAATGAGACTTGGATTATACTGCACGGGTTGTGTGAGAGTTTGTACACAGATGTTTTGATATAGTTTTGCTGCTGTCAAACGTGGTTCCCATTTACTTTGATTCATGTAGAATGTTTGACTTTTTTGAAATCTTGGTTCATTCGGGAGGCATGTATCAGTCTTGCTGTGAGGTGAACAACTTTGTAGCAACTCATCGCTGTTTTTCCAGCTGTTTTTTGGCCCAAAAAAACCACTTTATTTTACTGAGACATCACTGCCTTTTCTGTCAAGACAGCGGCATAAAATTTACTGTTTTGTACCAAGGCAATGCTGCATTTCCTGCCAGAATTGTGCCCCCAAAACTGAGTATTTTAAGCCAAAACACAATCTTTTCCTTATTCTAACCAAGTGTTTTTTTGTGCTTAAACAGCAGCAATGTTTAAAGGTAAAGTCTTAACATATCCACTACACAGTAACATGTAAATGTAACACAGGTATCTGTGGTTTGAAGAAATGTACAATGCCAATATTTTTATGGCAGTCGGGTTAATCAAAAATATGTTCTATGCGCGTGCCAAATTCAGCACTCTAGGCATTCAGAAAGTTTTGTGTTGGAGTTGTGGAGTAATTAAAGGTTTCACAAGAGCTGCGTCTAAGCTTTAACTTCAGGGTGTTGGCATCCACATCTGATTAACTGTGCAGAAAATGTTGCTTTTTCAACTCCCAGTGGGTGAAAAGCACAATGAGCCTCACACAGCACCCTTACAGATTAAAACCAACACTTCATACTCTTAGTCAGTGTGTAGTGAAATCCAAGGTGCTAGAACAGACACATCACTATCCATGTATACAGACTACTCCATGGGACTATATCCATTCTTGCCTCAGGGTTCTCATGATGTAAATCTGAACTTTAATCAGCATCTCCACTCTGCCCACGCCTATTTCGGCCACATATGGCAAACTGTCATCAACATAAGCAACTTTACAGCCGGGAATCACAACCACATGCGACTCTATGCGGTCCTGCCTAACAGAGCAGAATAACAGAGAGAGCAGGAGACAGATGGAGAAAGAAACAGAGAGAAAGAGAAGAAGAAGAAGAAGAAGAGGGAAAGAAAATGAGGTGGATGGCAGGATGGTGAGCCACACACACACACACACACACACACACACACAGAGGAGAAGGCATAATGCATGGGTGGGTGTTAAATTTGATCCAGCTCGCTAATTTCAGATGCGATTCAGATGGAGAAATTAGCAACACTGCAGCTGATTGGCCGAGCCGTCTGCCAGTCATGCCAATCCGGAGTGGCGGGCGGGTCTCTCTGTCCCCGTGCTTCACGAGGGCACAGAACGAGCCCAGAGCAGAGTGTGAACAGCTGTCGTCCGCTTTTCCCTTCCTTAACCTTATTTGCAGTTAACTGATTTATTGTGTAGGGATGCCGAGCTTCCATGTTGTTGCTTTGTTGTCTCTCCAGTGATGGGAATTAACCGCACACACTGAGTTTTTGGAGTTGCTGTCACTACACGGTATGTTTGCGAGTTGCCCTCCGCGTGCTGTTTGACCACAGCTGGAGCGCGAGCGCTGTTCGCGGTGCTGAAAGCCTCACGAGCCGCGAGGAGAGCAGAGGTCTGCAGCCTCTGGAGAGACATGAGGATAAAGAAGCTCTGTGTGGCGGGCTTCTTACTCGCCTGGAAACTAGTGCTGTTACTCAGGTAAGAAATACCTTCAAGTCCAAGTTCTTCATTATTCAAACCACAATATAGCTACTCACGCGCACAAGTCAGAAGGGAGCTCTGACATATCATTTTCAGCTGCATGGCTCATTGTTTAATTGTGTAAAATTGTTTTACAGTGATTTGAAATAGTCAGTGTATCTGGTGATATTGTGCAATGTCAATTACCCGCACCTGGGGCCAGCTGTAGCCTATCATGGCGACAGGTCAGTAGCAGGGGCGGCTTTAGGGTCAGAGATGCGGGGCTCAGACTTAAAGGTCCAGTGTGTAGGATGTAGGGAGACATATTGGCAGACATTGAATATAATATAATTATTCTTTAGTGTATAATCATCTGAAATTGAATCGTTGTGTTTTTGCAACACATTCTCACTCCTACCTCGTCACATATTGATGTGTGATCATGGACCCTCCACGTCCAGATAGCCTAGATGAGAAAGGTACCCTGGGTGCTTTGGTTGTTGATGTTCGTGGACGCTGTGTCAAGTTCTGTCTGCTACATGGATTGTCGTCTACATACAGTGTCTTTCAAAATAAACGCACTATGTCAGTACAGCAACGCAAATTGACATTTTTTCCTCCAACAACTAACGCACGTGGTTGGGTTCAGGCAGCAAGAGCATGTGGTTAGGTTTAGGAAAAAAGAACAGGGTTTGGCTTTAGAATCTTACAGGACACAAACACCACTCCTTTGGGTGAAAGTCGGTCAAGTGCAGAACTCCCACCCACCCTACTCGGACCTTCGCACCCGCCACATTCCCCCTGACACTGCCGAGCATCGTTAAACTATAATGGCAACGGGCAGCGAATCATGCCAATGTTAAAGGACAGGTTAAACATCAGGTGCTTTAGATGTCAGGAAAAAGATGAGCACAGATAAGCAGGTTGCCCCTCTCCGTCTTGCCAAACAGCATCTGACCAACACGTGGAACTGCTTTATTCAGTTTTTTCCTGTTTGTTGTAGAAAGGAAGAGACCTCTGCAGATAATTCAGTGCCTAGTAAAAACCTGAACACTGAAGGAATTCTAACCGGGGGACATTTCAGCTGGTTATAATCTGCAGTCTTCACCATTAGATGCTACTAAATCCTAATCCTAAATCTTACACACTGGACCTTTAAATCCTTTTTGTGAGTCTTGGGCACGCCTATGTAAAGACTTATTATCACTAATTATCTTATTAGGATTCAAGTTTGAAGGAGCAGAACCCTGTTGAGTTTGTGCCGATTTATTATTATTGTTTGTCATCTTTCATGGTGGCTCAAATTCCTGTGAGTAAGAATGAACTAGAAACATGAAACTGGGCCCTATAGTGAAAATGATGTACAAATGCTTCTTAAGAAATATTAACCCAATCGGCCATATGATGACACTGCCTTTTACACCCCAAAAAAACTATTGTCCCTCCAAAGGCTGGTCAAACCCTCCATAAATTTGAATAACTTTATATTTGGCACACAACAAAGCCTCTTGGACCATAGATGTCTTTCACATTTTGGCATTTGAGCTGTTTCCTTATACATAATGTATACATAATAATAATAATAATAAAAATGACAATTATTATTATTATTTCAAACACACATTTGGCTCTCGGGCCCTATGATGTCTGTTTTTTATTTTTTCTAGATTTTGTTTTTTCCCAAAATTACATGTTTTCTATTTTTTATGTTTAATCATGTGGTGAATGAATAAAAATCCAACAATTCAATAAGAAAATATCCATATTAATACATTAAATGTAACACAGCCTTACACTTTTCTTTTTCAAAGATAGTGCTTCAGTACACTTATGAAACAAAAAATCCATCCTTTTGTAACATAGGTTCACATCTGTGCTTGACATTGCCCTGCTCTAAATTCGGCTGTTAGTGTCAAATTCCTCAGTTTTTGGATGACTTAGAGTCTCAGAGGGCCTCTTCCACATGACCGCAGGGTCCAGCGATAATGTTCATGGTCAGGATTTTGTTTTCCAGCAGCCCAACATCAAAGAACAAGATTATTTTCCTTATAATTTAATGGGATTTCTTAATTTATAAGGGGCACAGCTAAATGTTTTATACTAACTGTTACTTACTTAAGTATTTTCTGTGTTAACACCTTATTTTGTAAAGGGGACATAGTCATATGTGTGTCCTGGGCCGTTTCAATGCATTTACAGGTCAGAATTTAGAGGCATTTGGGTTTTAGTGGCGGCTGGTTTGAGATGTGAGTGACAGCCAGAAACATCAGACACTCCCCCTGGACGGCCCAACACCCACAGGAGGACAGTGTTTGACCCAGCCTAGCTGACCGAGAAAAAGACTGCGGTCAAGCTTGCCGTCATTCGCGTCTCTGCGGTCAAACAAGTCGATACCAAAGTTGGAGATAACACAGGCAGAGCAGAGCAAAGTCTTTGTGACAGACCTGGTGTTTCCCCTGAGTCGGCAGCTTTGTCGCTGTGTATGTCAGTGTGTGAGGAGGGAGAGGCAGAAATCCTGACTATTTTCAGATCACCACACTCAGACCTGGCTGTCATGTGGATGAAGCAAGGAATTTAAAGTGTTCATCAGAAATAACAGCCCGTTCTCACTCCCAACTCATCAAATATTGCCTTTTTATCAGTGATGTCGCCGTCGGAAACAGAGTCATGCTTTGCAGCAGTATGATATGCACTGTGCAGTGGCAGTTTTTAATACCGCTGGCAACTACTGTATAAGAGCGAGAAAGTCGATAAAGTGTGGATGGGGAGGGAGCTGAATGGGTCAGACAAAGTCCAGACTTTCACCCGGGAGCCCTCTGTTTGTTTCTTGTGTGAACCCAAAAGTCAGAGTTATTTTAACATTATTTTAACAACATAGTTTACTAGTATGTGTAGCATGCCACACTGGTGACATATAGCACATAAGTCATGTTATGTTACATGACAGTAGCAACACCTGTGCTTATTGTAAGCCAAAACGGCTAAACCTAAGGAAATAGACTGAAAGACAAAGTGTTTCACTAACGTTTATTTTAAGACACAATGCATGTAACAAGTATGAATTGACACACCGTCCCTGGACGTCCAAAACTGACACAGGAGGGTACCTATCATGCCATATTTTGACATGTAGATTAGAGTTCTCAAGGGGCTGAAAAAATTACAACCCGAACCGCAACAACCCGTGTGAGCTGAAGCCCAAATCCAGCCTGTCTGAGATCATCACATAAATGAATACTGAGCCTGAGCCCGACCAAGCCTCACCCCCCTGAAAGCACTTGTCAGCTTCTAAAGCTTGGGACAGACCGGCTGTCTAGTGGTGCACGCCACGTGTGTCTCCAGTGGAAAGTGGACCAGCTCAGTGGATCACTAACTCTCCATGCTGTATTTTCTTGTCAGAAAAGCTCCCTGCTTTGGCCAGGAGGAAGGACAGAGAGCCCGGCACGGAGCCTGGCTGCTCCCTCTCCTTCTCTCCATGCCTGCAGGGTGACCTTACATTCACATTTGGCTAACTTCGGCTTAATTATCACCGCCTCTATCTTCTCACATTTTCGTCTCTCTGACCTTGTTGACAGTGCCAATGTCACTGACAGGCCAGTCATTGGTCAAAAGACACCAGGCTACAGCAAAAGCAAAAAGGTTTTTTTTATTTCCCCCAAAACCCTAAGCCCTATGTGACTCGACACACATTTTCGTCCCAAACCCAGCCCAACCCGTCGGGCTTTTCGGGACCCATTGAACTAGTGTAGGTCCACCAGCAAAAGCTGCGGTATTTGACATGATGAGTTGAGAACGTAATGGCAATAAACATAGGAGAGGCATCCACTCTTGCCTTAGTAAATGAATTTTTGCAGATTGTGTTTTGGAGATACGTCTGTGTTCATAAGTGCAATATTTGAAGCCTTTAAGATAAAAGGTCGCTGTTTATTTTTAAAATCTATCTCAGCTTTTTTTGTACAGCTGCCAACGTCAGCCACACCAGACAGTAGTAGCTTCCTACAGTGGGATTTGTATTTCCACAATGACTTGAGTCATAAAAGTCTTGTGTGTTTTATTTAAACCTGCTGATCCTCATGACAAACACTAAGTTGAAGATCACATCTATACTGTACTTGCTGCACATGTTTCCCAAAAGTTTGAGCAAGCTTTAGGATAAAAAGAAAGCAGCTGAAAAGATCAAAGCCACAGTAAATCTTCTTAGAGGGTCATGGATGGATTCAAAGACAAACTTTAACAGGCTTATAGTCTGTCATTCAATGGGAGCTGGACTGGAGCTGCCTCCAGCTTGTCATTCATGCATAATACTCAAAACCTTTGTTTCTGCCTCTTTCCCCTCTCCGATTGTTGTTTTTCTTTTTTCCAGAATGCAGATGGGCATTAATCATGGTCACTGGTCATACACGCATACTAATGATCAGATGTAACACTTTTACACTAATTCAAAAGTCTTGTAGAAAGCCCTGTTTCAGGGAATGAGTGAAAGTATTTTATTTTATTTCCATAAGTTTCTTGCATAATGCAGCACGCGTGAGCACACAAACAGAACTGCCTCTCTTGAATGTTTTAGTATTTGCTTCATCTCCCCTCTTCATTACAAGCCATTGTAAGCCTCTGGCCTCAATTTTCTGTGTTCTGGTGTATGTGTCTCATTGTGCTAAATGCTGTTTTCAGAGGCCTCTCTGCCTAGAACAACCCACTGGGCTTTTTTGATTTTTTAAAATGTATTTTTTAAAAATGTAAATCTTTTCCATTTAGATAGAAATAGGTCTTTATATTAAATAGATATTATTAAAAATAAACACAGCTAAGAATTATGTCACATAGCATCATTAAGTTGTTAGATACATAAGCTCTGTCAAAAAGAATTTAATCAGTTTACTGTTACGCTGAATGGACTCTTACATTCTGACATCAGGCAGGAAAACATCAGCATTTATCATCCACTAGTGAAACAATAAGATTACTTAAAGTTATTCAGCCATGACGCTTTTATTCCTTCTAAGCATCCTTCCCTAATAAAGCGAGCTGAAGTCTTGTTAGGCGTGTTGTGCCCAAGTGCTCTTTAGAGATCCAGAAGTCCTTGTACACGCTGTTGTGACTGACTGTTACTGTTGATGGGGATTTGATGTTGATGAATAGGTTTGTAGTTGTCCCGAGGTTTGTGGTGATGCTGGCGGCCATGAATATGTTGATGCTGATGTACAGTAACATTGATGTTTACGCTATTTATTACGGTGCTGTGCACTCCCCTTATTTTGTATTGCCTCGAGTTGTGTATGTCTTCTCATGTTGTCTCACCTGTCTTATATACGGTGGCATCCAGTTTCGCCCTGGGCGGGATTCATAAAATGTATCATAAAGGCTTTATATTTACTATGAGGTGTGCTCTATGGACATACCTTAATGGATGTCAGGAAGGTTTATGTCAGGCTCAGGAGGATGTCACAAAAAGTGTAACATTGTTTAAACTCAAAAAAGCGACCCAGAGGCTGCGAATTTGGTTATCTCATTTATTAGCACAGTCGCTGGTATTTAACAAAGACTGTAACAGAGAGACAACAACCCTCTTACAAGGCCAAACAGGAAAGCACAGCATTAGCTGCTACTGCTTGCATCCAGCATACTGTGTAAAATATAACACTTGTATATATGTTGTAGGGCTGCCCCCTGAAAGTTGAAGATTTAAATCATCAGTCTGAGACCATTCAGTCAACTGAAATTCTTCAAGTGGTGCAGTTGTTTTTTCTTTCTCAGTCAGTGTGCAGTGTTCTGGGATATTTCCGTCTTCAGATTTAGCAGCACAGTGAGCGCTCCTCGCCTTCACGCTGCTCTTCAGTACAGGCAGCTTCATTTCCAGACTGAGGATGAGTGTGAGTGAGAAGGAGGCAGCTGCCCGGAAGAGAGGCTTTGTCTGGTCAGGCTCCAAGATAACGTTATCTTCAGCCGTGTCCTTAGAAGTGGTGAATTTCCAGCTTACAGCAACTTTTCTGGCTTGGCAAAAACTGTTGTTGCACATGTCTGATCAGTTGTTAGCGTAGTTAGCACGTATTAGCTCGGATGACTAATTGCATGAATGTCACTGTCACCCTTAACCCTGAACGTAAAATCTCAAACTCTATATGGAACAACAAATAGTAAAATATTCATATTGTACAGCCAAATCCGGTGACATAATTCTTAGTCAGGTACAGCTTTAATACCTCTGATTGTTAGTGACCCTATAAACTTTAAACATTTTGACACCAGATCATTGTTCAGAGCAAATAATTTGAAAATTTCAGGTAGTTGAAGTTAAGGTGATCTATTCTGTTCTGTTCTATCACAATATAGGTGATAAATAAATCTGAGAACAGTGTTTAGAAAGGAACAGGACATCCACACAAATGCTTTTGGACATTTATCAAAAGAGGAAAGGGGAAAGATGAAAGTTTTCTTAACATGAGATCAACGCAGCACCTGTTGTTTATTCAAGGGTCCCCATTAGCAGCACATGAATGCGGCTCTAGTCTTTCTGGGGTCCCCCACATTAAAATACAGTACAAACATAAAAGAGTACAGACAAATAATGATTTAAAAACAATCAAAAATACAAACTAAAACCAAAATGAAAGAAAGGATAATGTAATCATATACTTAACAGTAATTCAACATAGCAACAAAAAGAATAAAGCACTTACAAGGCATGCAGACTAAACAGATAAACTTATGAAAGAATGTGGGTACATTGAAATAGGGCTATGTGCTTATCTAAACCTGTAAACCTGTATTAGAGCAGACATCCATCATAATCTGAAATCTAAATAACATGTCTCAAGAGAGTCACTGCTAGTTGCAGCTGTTGTACCAATAAATTCTACAAAGAACTAAGGAACAAAAGCTCCACAGTCTCCCTCATATCACTCCAGGATTTAGATTGTGCATGTGTGTGTGTGTGTGTGAGTTTGTGTGTGTCTGTCACTGGCTTTGTTGTAACAGTGCATGACAAATATGACCATAAGAACACTTGTTACTGCTGAGGGAAACATGTGGCTGAAAAGCACGGCTAAGTGGTGTTCTGCCCAGCTGTGTGTATGTGGTGCTGGGGGAAGTGATGGAGGGCGAAGGGGGTAGTCTCCACACTAAGTGAACATTTGGCTGAAGGCAGTTAGTCGACCCCATTGCTATCACTGCGTTGGGCTGCCCAGACTGTAATGCCAAAAATACCCCAGGGTGGCTGGGAAATGTAGTGTTTCTGATGTATGCGTTAATCCAGCAGCTAATTAGTCTGAACAAGTACAACAGCTGCAAATAGACTAGAAGGGCTACATATTAATGCAACGGCCAGGCAAGAACTGTTTTCACCTCAGAGTGGAGTCAAGTGTCTGTAACCACACAAGTTGTCACATCAGAGCAAAATATTAATTACTGTCCAAATCAATACATGTAACTTTAAGTGAGGGTACAAAAAGGAGTGATGACAAGAAAAGCTTTCACACAGTAGTCAGTGGCTATTTAGTATTGTTCAAGGGGCCACATTCACAGGAAGCATTTCCCTGAGCTATTATTCTCATTATGCGTGTGCACTTGACACAACATACCACCATGTTTTCAAAATGTATATGTTGCTACAGTGCAATTTACATTTACTATTTGCATTTTTACAACTTGAACTTACACATTCAGTTCTCCTCTCCTCTCTGCTCTGTGTAAACAGCCTGCATACAGAACACTTCAAGTACTTTTAAGTTATTAAAATCAACCTGATGTATGCATGGCAATTGAGTAGCTCTACATTGCATTAAAAAAATCCCTGCATGCAAGGTGTTCCTTAATGTTTTATTTATGTATTGATTTTTTTTTCATAAACCCTCTCTTTAATCTTTATGGCCTTGTCATTGCCTTGAGGGAATGTCTGTCTCCCTTTGGTGAGTGTTCTCCAATCGTGCTTCAGTTAGCTTACCTGAATAACAACACATTATCACTCTCGTTTTTGTTCACTCCACACATTTGGTCATGTACTTTCCATGTCCAGATACGACGTGAAGGGTACCCTGGGTGCATTGGTCGTTGACTGTAAGGGACCAAGCTGGCAGACAAGAGGAGACTCAGGTGGTTTTCAAAAGAGGGCTTTTGTTTTACCCAAATAATGCAAAAAAAGGTACAAATGACAAAATATATAATATGTAGTTCTTGGCCCATAAAAGAGGTCAAATAAACAGAACTCAACTGAAGTGACCTTAACACCACCAACAGACCTTACAAAGTGGACACAATGGGGAACATATATACTGGTGATCAGACCATTAAGACACAAGAGGGATGACAGACAGACAAACACCACCAACTAAGCAATAAATAACAAAACAGAATAATTCCCCAAAAAAGGTTAACTCAACTACATTAACCTAACCAAAAATACCAAAACTAAATATTTAATAAAGAGAAACAAACAATATAACTAAACAGAAAATAAACAGTTTCTCCCTATGAGGTGGCAGGAATTGGTACGGCCCAATTTGCTACTTCCTGTATTTAACAGTTTCAGTTCCTGGGGAACATCCTTTGCTCGGGCGTGGCCAGATGTCCTTCAGGAGCAGCACCTCCACACTGGTAACTCAAGAATTAAAGAAATAAATTAAAGAAACTAGGGGCTGTACAAAAGTTAATCACACTGACGTTCTGGGACGCTGTTTTAAGTTCTGCCTGTTACATGCATTGTCTTCTTTCAAAATACACACACTACGCTGAAACAACACCGGAAATTGACCTTTTTCTTCCTTCCAGCAACAAAAGCACGTTGCTGGATTTAGGAAAAAAGAACTGAGTTTGGCTTTATGTTCAAATGGGAAGCGAACACTGCTCTCCCAGGTGACAGTCTGTGTTTGTTGGACCTATTCACCACCGTCTCATACTGCCTTTTGGTGTTGTTTAAGGTGTTTGGGGTTTTGCTGCGGGCAGGGCTCAGTCCCTGCTCTTTTATGTACATTTAGCTTTGCAGAGTGGTGAGACAGACAGCAGAGAATTGATGATGGCTGCACTTATTACATCAGTGTGCATGAAAGTTTTGGCAGTAGAGACACCTGTGTGACAGTTGATGTAAAACTAAGGATTGGATCGGGCTCTACATGGCTCAATATAGCCGATCCCAATCAGTTAAAAAACGCCTTGATCGGCCTCTATACCAATCTTTAAGATCAGACTGGGACATCCGTAGCCCTTTATTTGCATGATTTTGCAATAGTCTATCCACGAAAATAGCACCAATAAAGGATTGTTGATGTTGTTTACTTACTTTTCTCTCTGGGAGTTAGCTTTCATCACAAATTAATCATGGCAATGCATATGCATCTGCAAATATCTTAAGGCCTCTCAGTGGAAACAGTCTTGTAGTGCTCCTCCTCCTCCTGGTAGTCATGGGTTGGCCTCTGTCTGTGTGGCTGGAATCAGCGTGATCATGCTATCATCTGGTTTTCCCAGGGGGCATGTAGAAAGAAGCAAAAATGTCGGATGCTTTCATGTGTATATTCTAAAGGCTTGTCTGTACCCTCTCTGAGAAGGTGATCAGCTGTTTGTACTTGGGTAGGCCAGTCTTCCTGTTTGAATGTTGAAAGCTCCCCATGAGAAACATTCTGCGATTGTGGTACATTATGCAGTGATACATTATGCAGTTTTGAATCTGGCCAGGCAGAACGGCCTGTGTTTGAGGTAACAGTGAAAGGGCCTGCAGCGGGTGATCACATATTCCAAATCTGGAGAGCAGCGGTTGGAGATTGTGGTTATTTCAGGGCACCAGCTGATGACTGTTTTCTCGCTGAGCACAGCTTTGTCATTTACAGAACAGAGATAAATGACGAGTCAGTGGAAAATGCCCTGATTAAGTTATGTTTTCATAAAGCAGAACCCATACTTCCATTCATATTTAAAGCTGAACATCGGGACTGGGCCCAGTTTAGTTGTTGTTTCTGGCCTGAGATTAAAACATGAAAAGACATCATCCGGGCAGAGTGGATGTTGTTCTGCTAGGTCTTCCTCTATATCTCTTCAACAGTACATAAGAACACTTTCACCTCCAGAAGGCTTGAAATTGATTTTTGGTGTTTGGAGAGCCCGTCTGACACTGAAAGCAGCTCAGCGTTACTAAATAATTTGTAATCCTGCAATTGGATTCAGCTGCAGCAACAGGTGGGTTGAGACTGAGACACAGTGAGACCATCACTGTTGGCTCTGAGAACGGAGTTACAGCAGTTCAGAAACTAACAGCAATAGTATGAACAAGACACTGAATAGGCCATTTATTCTTTTATCTGTAGTACATTTCTTCAGAATACTATAGCGGGCTGGCCTTGTCTCTCACCAGGTCAATCCTGTGTAACAGCAGCAACAGAAAGTTTGCTTAGTGGTCGGAGCGATCCAGAATCAGGACCCCAGTGTTGAAGGTTTGCGATGGCTGAATTTGAATTCCTTCAGCCGCTATCTGAAGGCCCAAATTGGGAGCTGCTGCTCACTCTCCTCCTGGTGAAGTTGTCCCCTAGCAGTGTGGAGTGAGGCAGAGGGACCCAAGGTTGCGCTAGCTAGCTAGTTCTTGTCCCATTTGTGGTCTAATCTTATTAAGCAAGGATCTCTCTCTGCATATCTTGAGAACCGTTCACTGGATCTACTTCAGTCTTGTCGGGGGTATTGCTGGGGATCTGAGGATGTTGATTTTGGTGCAGCAAATGAATTTTGTTACGTGACAGGTGCAATATTAATTTAAGTTAAAGTTTGAATAACAATTGGCAAGCTCTCTGCGGTAGCAGAGGTGGGGCTTCAGGGCTATTTGCCCTATCTGGAAATTAATGCCTCTGCTAAGTGTATTTCACCTGTTTTTTTGATTGACAATAGCGCAACTTTTGATGTGTTTTTCAAGGGTTGATTAAGTGACTTGGGGGCCTCAGGCAAACGCCCTCTTACTTTGCTTTTCAATATCTCTCTAACTGGGATTATTGGTATTGGCAGTGGTAGAAGAAGGTAGCTCAAAACCTTTTTTTCTGAAGTACAACTTTACTTAATTAACTATTAATACGGCACAGTAAAAGTCTTGCTTTCAAATTTTAACTTAAAGTAAAGACTAAAAAGTGTAAAAAAAAAGAAGTGGGGTTGTATGAGGTTCTTATCCATGGTCAGTGTATCACCTACAGATGGCAGTTGGCATGCTCCCCATGTGGAGAAGAAGGCAGGAGTACCAACATGGAAGCTGAGCAATGTACTACTGTGGACTGGGGCAGTGGCAAAGCATATTTTAGCTACTTCAAAAAGGCCCACCGACTAAAATCAATATCACTTTAAGTGGTCACTATTTTGAGAATATTTTCACCGCCTACCTTGCCATCAGACATCCCTTTTCTTTGGTGCTGCATTGTCCCAGCTGCAGAGCTTTGGTATTCCTACACATAGTGTAACTCTGACGTGCACCGTATTTCTGTATTATACAGTATATGCAAATGTATTTTATGTTATATATTATTATAAATTATATTATTATATATTATGAGTATTTTTCACTATTTTGACAATTTACACATCATACTCAATTAATAATAAAATAATTGTTGACGAAAACAATCGTTAGTTGGAGCCCAACACATAAAATTGCATCAGTTTACACTAGTTATTAGTCTAACATCAGTCGGTAGGGACACATGCATGCTCATGTGCAAGCAAGTCCACACTGATTCACTGCCCTGCTCTAATTTATGCAGAGAAGCATTCAATGGTTTTCATAAATTATTGTCAGATATGCAGAGAAACACTTCTTAAACTGAAGTTCAGTCTAACCAGATAAAAGGATGTTGTGGACATTCCTGGAGACACACTGATATTTTTTTTATTCCTTTTATTCCTTTTTAATGACTCAAGGTCCTGTACTACATTTGGCTCACATTCATCCACATCTACAAACCATAACCCAGAATAATGAATTCTTGAACATTTGACTTTCCAGCATGCTTGTTGGCATGCTGATAGAGATAGGGTGTTACATAATGGTAGGGATACACCAAGGTCTTTCGGTATGGCCAGATGCAAAAGGCCTCTTCTCACTGTCTCTTCGTGTCGGCTTCATGGGGATGTTTTATTGCATAATCAGAGAGCTAGTTATAAATAATTCTGTCAGCACTTCAAACCAAACCTCTTCCTGACAGGGCTGGGCTTTTTAGTATCTTAGTTGCAGGGCGCCTACGATATGTTGTTTCATACGTTCAGATGAATGCTGATTCTGAATCCTCTGGGATTTTGTTTTGTGAGTCTGAGTCTGATGTTACTGTGTTACCTTATCACAATAGAATTTGTTCTTCCCTAAAAAGGAAACATCTGCAAGCTTTTCTCACGTAAGCCTATAGAGCCAGACAAGGCTGTGCAAAATACAAACTGACTTTAGTAATGTAGCTGTACCTCAGTGAGCACAGGGAGCCATTCAACATCGCCACTTTGCGCTCTTGCTTAATATCAGAAAACTGTCAACTCGTTACAGTGTTCAGTCTGACATTGCGTCCACTCTAACTGATTTCCCTGGGGAAGGGAGATTCAATTTTCCTTAACCAATCACTAGAGACTAATGTATCCGCCTAATTTAATGTCATTTTAAGTCCACACTGATGCGTAGCCATGCTAGCATACTGGTTTCAAGAACAGATTGGAGCGAAGCGAAGTAAAACCAGTAATGATGTCGGGCAATGTTGAGAAGACATGCTGATTCAGATCAGCCTCAATAGCAGCAGTTGTCTTGCCTGTACTGGTCACCAATGATGTTATTACTAATCATTAATTATCCCCGTTTCCGCCAAACACTTTCTGTATGGTACTTTTGGAACTAAAAGTAACCCCTCAGACATGGTACCGAGACCCTGGCGTTTCCACCACAAACAGTACTCTTTCATGTGGGCGGGGGTTGTTGTCACTCACTGCTCCGTCCAGCACGCACTGTATTTCCTTATTACTATTGACACAGATGGAAGTCTGCATCTTGTTTAACGTCCACAGAACAAAAGAAAACAGGCTGCAGTGAGAGTCTCTCTCCATGGGATATTAAAAAATAGCCGGTTTGTGCTTTTAGTCCTTTAAAGGCAAGCTCAGGGGTTTAGTGTTCCCATAAACCACAGGAATACGCTCTGCAACGTCTTTTTTTTCTCCAAGTGAGGATTAGAATATATGCAGCTCACATACCTTTGCAAAACCAATAGGTTAAACAAAAAAAACAATCGATTGGCTTTCATAATTTCGACTCTCTTGCAGTTGAACCACAGTATTTTCCCAGTTGTAGTGTTGTCACAAGTTCTTGATGATGCCTGTATAATTGCCAGATCCAGGATCTCACAGGATTTGAAATATTATACTCACTTCAACCCTACGCTTAGAAAACACCAGTGATTTCATTATTATTGATTTAGTAGATAGTAGTAACCACAGCAGATTAAAACAGGAAAGACATGCATTAAATAATTAATACATTAAACACATTAATACATTTAATTAATTCAGCTTTCCCCTTTAAATGGCCTCTGTGTGTGAGAGAGACAGTAGTTCTAGATTAAAAGCTCATCCATTATTGACAAGGATCGGATGTTATGCTGTGTCGCTCTACATTGCTTCCTATATTGTCCTCTCGTGTTTTAGAGGAGAGGAGTGTAGAAGAGAAAGGGGGCAGGAAGAGTAGCAGGAGAGGAGAGAGCAGAGGAAAACATGCGGAGAGGTAGCGCTACAGCAACCTAAGCAGCTTAGTAGCTGATTTAAGATGCTCTGAGCTGACAACTCTGCGTGAGTGTGACTGTTAACTGTGCCGTCTGAAAACAGAAACTGTTCCATGGAGAGGTGGAAGAAAATGGTTTGCATGGTAACACTGACACATGGACTAATGAGACAAAGGCCTCCCATTTGATGGCTGTGTCTCTGAGCGTTATCTGTTGGCATAAACAACAGCATCAGTGAGGGTTAGGGTTGGGACTCGTTAGGATTTTAATTCCGATTCCTTACGGATTCCTTCTTAACGGTCTGATTCCTTACCAGTTCCTCTTACCGATTCCTACATTATATTCATTATACTTGCTATACTTGAACAAGTATATAATAAACACAAATGCAATCATACAAATACAAAAACTTTATTCTAACTGTTGCACAGTACAATTAGATGAAAATACACATTTGTGTGTGGTGTGTATTTCAGATTTAGAGCTTGTGTCATCTCCCTGAGAATATATAACAACCAAAAGTGATTCTCTGATTTCTTCCCTCACTGGAAGCCTCGGACCTCCCACTGCCCGCTCCCGTCTCAAACATGGGGGTCTCCTCAGCGGAGCGCCCACGGCACATGCCCGGCCTGTTAAATAGCCTGTAACCATAACAACTGTGTGACACAAACTCAGTGCTTTAGTAATTAAATAATGACGGGCTCGGTTGGGTTCGAACAGAAATATGCGGCCCGTGCCACACTCTAATGGAAATGCACGTGACGTGTTTTTTTTACAATCTAGGAACCGTTTGCAGGAACCGCTACTCCAAATGTGATGGAACCGGAACTTTGGAGCCGGTATTTTTCCCCGTTAAAGGGGTTTTTAGGGGAGTTTTTCCTTATCCGCTGTGAGGGTCCAAAGGACAGAGGGATGTCGTATGCTGTAAAGCCCTGTGAGGCAAATTGTGATTTGTGATATTGGGCTTTATAAATAAGATTGATTGATTGATTGATTGATTGATTGATTGATTGATTGATTGATTGAAAAAAGAACAGGATCCCACCCTCGTGAGGGCAAAGCCAGCAGACACTGAAAGTGGGGCTAATTAATTGTGATACATTGCGTGGTTGTCCTTGTAATACTCATGAAAGCTATTGATATCAGAGACCATTCACAGTTGCATCAACGGGCAGCTCAAAAGTTGAGATGGATACTAAATGCTAAAGTCATTTCTTTCATCTGTCTTTCTCAGAAAAATTACACCTTGCATTAAAATGTGTTTTGGTTGACAACCATTCATGCTCAATTCACACCTATGGACAATTTGGAGTCGACAATTAACCTGCATGTCTTTGAACTGTGGGAGGAAGCCGGAGTACACGGAGAAGGCTCATGCTGACATGGGTGGAGCTTGCGGGCTCACGGGTTCACATTTTCAATCCACATATAAAAACTACTTAGGTGGAAGCACAACTGTTCCAAACCACAAAGATAGCAGAGGCTCCCCCTCACCTTACACTGAAAAAGCGGGACTCATGGTGTTCTGTCTGTCATCTGACGCTGGCACTGTATACATCATCTCCGTCATCTGTGAAGTTTTCTTCCTGTTGTGGGAGTTGTGGAGGAATACTTAACTCCAAGGTCAAGACGAGACCAAGTGTCTGCTTTCAATTTGGTCCAATGAAAGTAGCAATCTGATCCCAATGTCATCACTGGAGACACATACCAGGTGTAAATGTGATCAGGTTAAATTCTATCCATATACAGTCTAAATATGAGACACATTTTAATGCAAGGTGGATTTGATCTGAGTGAAACATTTATTTTGTGAGCACAGAAAAAAACAATAAAAACAATAAAACTATAATCACAAAAATGTACAGGGTATTTGTATCAGGTGATTGCCCAGTTCAACCTTTGTCTAAAATTCACCAAAGATGTGTTCAGCTGCAAACTTCACAGCCTTTGCTCTTCTACATCCTGCTTTTACTTCAAACATGTCTGAGCCAGCGCCATCCATTGATTACCTTTTTTAAGCCATGACTTCTGGTACCTTATTTTTCTCTCAAATTAGCATGTGTAAGTTGTTTTTTAGACTCACTTGCTTTTTTGTTCATGTGTCACATTTGACGTCACAGACATTTGACAGGCTAGTACACAGTAGGAAGCAGCATGGAGGCCAGTGAAAATGTTAACTGAAATGGTTACTTCTATTTTTTATTATCTGTTAGTTTATTCTGTCTTTCTTTCAAACTCAGTGCTGACTAAATTCTGAATAATGTCTGAGCACTGCTAGGATGGAGACAGACAACATTTTGTAACCGCCCTTCATCGCACTGTGCCGACAAAGGTGCTAAAATTAACATGTCCACCCTGGTGTTGTGTTTCCGTCACTTCTGATCAGAGCTGAAGTCATAAATAACTACTGCAGAGTCATTTGCCCTGGGAGTGAATGCCAATTGTAACCTTTCCCATTAAATACAACAGCCAGATTTTTTGTTGTTTTTCTGTCCAGTGGGAAAGGGGCCTGAGAATGAAAGAATTTTTCCAGAACAAAACTTTATCATATCATAATTTTGACATGAAGAACCAGGGTCTAAATTTAGTTCTGGGTCACTGCTTCTGGACCCACAAAAGTCTGAGCTGCGTGGTATGACTGTCCAGTCGCTGCAGGAGTTGCACGCTTGTGTCAGTATGACTGTGACGTGTTGGTCAAGCACAAGTTTTGTTACTGCTACAACTTGCGCACAGCTTCATTCACATGGAGAGCAATTGATGATGATGTTAAATCAATGTTGTGTAGATGACTACTAGACGCGTCTAAGGAGTGTGAAAAGGTAATTCTGTCTCAGGCTGTTACCTGTTTTCCTGATCTACACAGTTCAATCAATCCAAAATACTTTATTTTTCCAAGGCAAATTGCAGAGGCACGTAGAGTAAATTACACAATAGAGGAAATAAAAATGAAAGGAAGGCTGTGCACACTGTAATGCAAGTATGATACATAAATGCAAAAATAACTTGTGAAAAATAATGATGCAATAATGTTCAAATCATGCTGTACTCATTATTATAATGATGATATGAGAATGAAGACGATTATAAAGTGCAAAAATAGGCTGTACACATTAATAATAAAGATGAGATGCAGTGAAAGCATGAACAAAAGGATAATTTTATTTTTTTTTGCTTGTTAGTTCCTGAAATATTTGGTTGAAAATGAAGCTAGAGATCATTTTAAAATCTGGAATGTTCATTAGCTTTGGCCTGTGCTTATGATTGTAATCCGGAGCCAAATCTCAGCCCGGCTCTGTCATGACAGCATGATGAGTGACATGGCGCAGACACTACTTGAGCAGAGAGATGAGTCACCAAAAATCATTAGGAATCTAATAAATCAGATTTATAATCGAATGTTGCCATGAATGCTGCTAATACTTGCTGTGGAACTGAGCCAACATCCGCAGACGCCTCAGCAGTACCTGCATCCACTGCCAGGTAGAAAAACTGTCGGGTTGTTGTCTCAGAGAGGGAAACACACACACACACACACACACACACACTTACATGATGCTGAGCATGACTCACACACTCCTAGCAGACACATCCACATCTTTAGGCAGACGCAGACAGACAGCACGCAGAGAATGTGTGTGGTGATGCAGCGACCAGAACGCAGCTCTACACTGGCCTCCCCGTGGCTCGCTTCTGTGTCAGAGCTCTCTCCGAGGGCACGACCAGGGATTGTATCACTCCCAAGCAAGACGGTGCTGAAGTCAGACATGACAATGAGAACAAATTTCTGTCTGAATTTATATTTGATGATATATTTTTCCCCCTTATCACAACAGGGATTTGTTCTTCTGCTGTCTAATGTTTTTCTTGAGGGCCAGTGTCCTGAGCTCTGAGGGCATATATGAGATATCAAGCTTGACTTATCTGGATCTACCGCCCACCTCCACTCCTTTGCTTGTAGCTGATCTCTGCTCGACTTTCTCCTGTTTCCAAGTCACTGTATCCCTCCTCCAGCTGTCTCTCTGCTCTCTGTCCCTCCTCACCTCCCAAAGCTCATTGGAAATTAATGAGATCTGGTCCCTTTGTCTCTTGCTGTCACCGCCAGAGTGAGTGCATGTTTAGAAAAGGTTACAGGATAAATATCTTATGCTAATTTTCAGGTTCATATTTGTATTAAAATATGTTTACATATTTCAATATGTTAATATATTTTAATGTCCTAAAAAACATCCATTTTATCATTCTGCGTGCCTGAATGTAGCTATATTGACCCCATATATGAGAAAGCCCAGTTTGCTCTGATTGGTCGGTGTTTCCAGTCTTCCACATCTATGCTATTGGCGTCATTGCAGCCTGGGAACCACGTTTAAGCTGCTCTTTACTCCCAACACTCCCACTTACTTTACTACCGGTGGTGAAGGATTACATGTTCATGGACCCGGTTTGTTGACAACAGTGTAACTTTAAACACACTGCCAGCTCTCCAGTAGCGATTGTGTGCTAATGGAGGATACACAACGTTGCCAAGCAAATAAATCACTATCTCTGGCTTTAAAAATAGTTTTTCACATGTGTACCTTGATGATGTGTCTATCAAGTAAATCCACATTAACACAATACAGCAGCAAAGCACACACGTACCAGCAAGAACCACAGAGCAGAAGAGGCCTTCGTGTAACAACAAAGCCAGCTGAGCTTGTTGCAAATAACGTTACCCACATCCAACCTACTGTCATGATTTAACTGGGTTCAAATGAGGCTTCAGAGACTTAACATAACCAGTTGGCAGCACATGTCAATAGCTCCTTTTACACTGCCAGATTTTCTGTGAATGTTGGGCCGTTTTGCCGGCAAGCTGCACACGTTTAGACACACAGAGCTGCATTGGCGAGTTGATCCTCGGTGCCCAATTTTCCGCCTCGGAGGGGTAAACATATTGGCAGAACGTTTTTGGTTTAAAAAGAAGGAGGCGGCCTTCCACAATGGGAGGAGCTGCTGATGACTTGTGGGAGGAACTGTTGATGACGCCGCACGTGCGACCCACTGGCGGTGGACTAACAGGAAACAGCTGATAGCAGGAATGAGCGGCGAGTACTAGTAGCAAGAGGGAAACACAAACCTGACAGACACTGTAAAGATGAGCAACTGGGGGGTCAAGGAATTACGCGCCCTCCTTTCCCTCGCAAACGAAGAGGCCATTATCCGTCAGATGACAGAAACGGTGAAGGGTGGGCCAACTTATGAGAGAATCGTTGAGGGACTGACCAGCCGCAGACTGAATGGGCTTTCCTGCAAATTTGCACAACTCCTATTTAAAAAAGGGTACTGAAGCATCAGAGAGAGGTAGACTCTTTTGTCGGACAGGTGTCGAATTTTGGTTGGGATGAAAATTGATTTGATGATAATTTAAATGTCTATCAACGTTTTACTTGTGTGGATGTTAACATTATGACGCTTTGCAAACTCTGAGGTTTTGTTCTCCATACCTTATGACTAAATGTTGTTATTCTACTTCAAGATTACATTTGCATGAGATGTTTGGAAGATGTTGGATTGCAGTTATTGAACACACAACTTAAAACCTACAAAATATCAAGGTCATTAGTTGTCAGTATTGTGTATCAAATTGACATTGACATTAGAGTTTGTGCTGACACTGAATTTTGGTCATCTGACATCACAACCTAAATTCACACAACTATCAGCGTCTAACGGTGGCCAGTTGTGTTCACACAGTCTTTCAGTGTTACACAACTTACTCCAACATTCCTCCAGCATGTGGGCCTATAATTGAAGCTAGCTGCATTAGCCACACAACATGCTAATGTCAACTTCAACGGGCTAACCTGCAAAATAAACAGTAAAATAGGATTGCCAGCAATCGTGCCTGTGCAATTCAGTGCAATGGAGGCAAGACAGGACCAGGAAGATATATGGAAATACTTGTCTTATTGGGTGACAGATCTGTCAGTTCTTAGATTTGTGAGCCGGTACTGTAGCACACTTTTTTTTTGTACACTGCATCTTCATATTTTTGGATGATGGGAGCACATGAAGACTTTTGGTTCTTGCAGCCAACAAAAGATCGAGTAGCATGTTTTGTTTGTACCGTGTTACCAGGTCTGTGATATCGAGCGACCCACAATGGCAGATGGTCATTTAGCTGGAGGTGGAAGGTACAGCAGCTCCACAGGACGTCATATCAGGCATCAGATCTGACTAGCTCATTGTTGCATACATTTTCTGAAGATGGAGCAGGAGAAAAAGAGAAAAGATTGTTTTTGCTCACACACTGGGAGGGCTCTTGACACACTGGGGACGCTTTAATGTCGAAAAGCCAAGGAAAGCTGCATTTTGCATAATATGTCCTCTTTAAATGAAATCAGACTCATGGTAAACGCTGTTATTCTGTGCTCAGGATTGTGTAAGGTTACTCCCTGCTGGGGTAAATGGTCGCTGCTTCCAAATCCCAAATTGTAGGTCCTGAAACTACACTTCGATGTGCTGCTGAATAGGGTGTGTGTGTGTGTGTGTGTGTGCGCGTGTGCGTGTGTGTGTGTGTGTGTGTGCTCACATGCAGTATGACCCATGCAGTGAGCAGAGCTATTTTGGGAAATGTTCCCTCTTGTCCCAACTGACAAACACATACACAAGTGTGGTTTCAGGATCATCAAGCTTTACCTTAGCATTTAGAAGCTACTACCCATTCACCCCAGAAGACACACACACACACACACACACACACACACACACTCTGCCTAGTAAGATAAAACAAAGAATTTTCCAACATTTTGTGGAGCAGTTTATGCTACGGTAGAGCAGGGTTATATAAAATTGTACATTATTCCACATCTGATAGCTTCCTTCATTTTAGATTTTTCCCCCCAATCCCTTAGAGGTCAGCACTATAAAAATTTGGACTTAATGTGAAAGCAACATGCAAATTGACTTTGCTTCTCAAGTCAATCCACTGATTGCTCCAACTGTATTGATTTAATTAAAATACTGTCATTGCAAATGAAGTGTGACTGAGCAAAGAGTGACTGCCTCGTCCGTATCACATTCAGAGTTCCTACTTTCCAAAATTATTGGACTCCTTGGTCGGAAATTCTGGATTTAAAAGTTGTCCTGTGTAAATTTAATCCTCAGGGTGTTTATGAATCTGACGTTTTGAATAACAAACATCAAAGCTGTCATAAACAGTCAATAACGCGACTCACTATGGCGCTTTACATCAAGTGACAAGGAGAGTGGCAAAATACACATCCTGCTGTGAAAGCGTCACAGATGTTGACTTGTATTATCTGTGTTTTGTTTCTGTGACAGCGTGGGTCAGTGTAAGGAGGTGGACAATGCTGCGAGGACACGGCAGGTCCCAATGTCTCCCTCTGATTTTCTGGACAAACTGATGGGCAGGACATCTGGGTATGATGCCAGGATAAGACCGAACTTTAAAGGTATCTACAAAACTATTTATCTGTCTGTTTGTATTTTTCCACAGGAACAAACAGGGCAAAGTGGACTTCCCCTGTGAGACACTGTTCACAATAACATGGATAAATTGTGCAACAGCAAGATAATGATTTAATTTAAAAAGGACAGTTCACTCCAAATTTAAAAATACATTTTTTCCTCTTCCCTGTAGTGTTATTTATCAATCTAGATTGTTTTGGTGTGAGTTGCAGACATCTTAACAGCCGATATCTCCAACACTTGTCAACTCTTACCAAACAATCTAGATTAATAAATAGCACTCCGGGTAGGAGGAAAAATACGTATTTTTGATTTTAGGGTGAACTGCTCCCATAACTCCATTTTCTTTTATAATATTGGAGAGGCAGGCACTGGTATGCCTTATGTGTGTATGGTAAACAGGCTCTATGTAAACACTTTGCTCAGCCTTTCACAATATCCCTAACTGAGAACAGACATGGCAACATGTTACATTTGTCAGGCACAGCTCCTCATACCATGACTGGCACTGTGCACAGAATCAGGTACCTTACAAACTGGAAACTGGAAATTTTGTCCAGTCCTGTGGCTCAAATCTAACAGTTCAAAGTGAGTACGTTCCAAGGCCAGTTTTCTTCCTTTATAGTTTCTCATTACTCATACTCCTTTGACATGCTTTGACAGATTTGGTAATGGTTGCAATCCGTGCTGGCATTGTCAGTATTTCTTAGGTGGCTTCACATTAAAGTGAATGTAAAGGACCTTTACATTCTAACATACTGGGTGTAAAACACATCTGCCAAATAACTACTTTATCCTTCCTGAATAGAAATAGTAGCGTAATACAGGGACACGGGTCAAGCAGCAACCTTTGAGGCCAAGAATAGTTGTGTATAATTGAGGGTGTGACCTCTTTGAGTGACAGGTGGATGCTGTCTGTTGACAAGTTACTACCACTGCGACAACTTGTCAGGGCATTAGAAACAAGCTCATTTTGGTGCATCTTTGCAAATTTGGCAATTAGAAATGTAGAACCCTAAAACAGTTCAGTGCAGTATGGAGCAGGATTAATTTGTTGTTAGGGTGGGGATCAATAATGGCCAGTCACACCAACTCCTTTTGCTCCCTTTAAAAGCAGCAGTTTCCTGATAGGTCAGGAGGAGTCCAGGTCGTCTTTTTTTTATACTGAGAGGTGTTGCTAATATTCTCCTCCTCTAAATACAATACAAGTGACTCAGTATAATGCAGTCCAAAACACCTGCACCAATAACTGTGGCCTCAAACATGACATCTTCAGGTCACCTCAGTTTCTTGTGTAATTAGTCTGTGCAGAATGTCTTAGTGCCAGCAGAGGTTTATCTATTTACTTTGCCTGAGCCTAGTGGTGCGATTGAAGATTGAATGCATCGACACCCGATGATGCATGTGTAATTACTCAGCACTTGTGTGTAAATGTGCTGTGCATCCCCAAAGGCTGTGCTACATCATTTTATATTGCTAAAGGCCAGACGTACAGGCAGAAAACAGCCTTGACATATTGAAGTAACTTGTTTGTCCCTCTTTTAAATATTTAATGTTCCTTTTTTAAACATTTATTGTGTGGCATGATCAGAACTTAATTTCCTTCCGCAGAAAGTTGAAAACATTTCCTTAACCTTTCTGTTGACATGACCCTAGATTGGGAAAAAGGCCAGTGGGACTCACAGAGGACATCAAAGGAATGTTAAGAGACAGCTGGCCAATTTATGTCAGAAAGGGCCGAGCGACGCATTGCACTGACCCGGCACTAACCCTTTAAGGGTCAATATCTCACAGCTAGGATGACCAGGTGTCCCACTTTATCCTGTACAGCACAGCATTTTTATCCCTTGTCCCACATCCCACATTTAGTTTTAAAAAATCAAACCACTGCAGGACAGACACATTTCTGCATAACTCAGACTCTTCTGTGTTTAATTACGCTCGGTCAGGTAGAGGCAGCATTCATTGTACTCACTGTAGTGGCATACCACAAAAGAAAGAAGAAGATCATACTTTTGAGAAAGTACTGTGTATGTGCGCACAACTATATACACAGCTGTGTCCAGCTATGAGTGAAAGAGGCTGGTTGTTAACCACAATGTTACAAACCAGAAACATGAATGATGAGATAAGATAAAACAGTGAGATGTCGGTATGTTGTCGGTCAAAACACACACAAGGAGTGTATGCTGTCTGTGGCACATGTCCTCATTACTCTGTCCTGTGTTTTACTGAACATTTGACACACATTTCTGAAAGCATTACTGCACGTGAACGAAAACAACCTATCAGAGCTGAGGAGTCTCTAATGTAGCTGTTAAACTAGGCAGCGCTGATCAAATATGAATCAAGATTCTGTTACTGCAGTGCATATTTCCTATCTCGAATGTTTTCAGAAACATATTTTAGTGTACTGTTAAGCTGTAAATGATAATGTTTGTGACCTGGCTGCCATATTGGATACAGTTAAAGGGGAGTACCAAGCACCACCCACCAGCCAGAGCAACTTTTTGTCATTTTGACCGCAGTTGATAGAATGAATGACATAATTTACAGCTGCTTTAGAGTTTCCTCTGTGTTGTTGCTGCTGCGCAGTGACCTGAGTCTAGCAAATGCCATCAGAGGCAGTAGATGGACGCGGGGCAGCATGACTTTTTTTTTCATACATTATCTGTCTTTTGTATGTCTTTAGAATATAGAGACAGTTTCAGCTAATGACACAAAGTTATTTTCATAAAAGTTACCAACTGTGTCTTTACTACTGATTATGCAAAGCAATATTTATTATTTGATTTTTACAATACATGATTACCGACTGTGTACGGCTGAGAGATGGAGAAAATCATGATATTTTTGACCAAATACCCCAATATTGATACTGCGAAAATATTTTAAGGTTGATTATTGGTGCTTTTACAAAATATTTACACTATTAGAATTTTAATAAATAATCATCAGTAATATAGATATAATGACTAAGTGGGCAAAAGCAAAGAATAGAACAACTAGAACAGTCTGGTAAGTTCAGAAAATTACATAATTTACTGTAATGCAGCACTTTAAACCAGGAAAAGACACTTTACAGTATTACAGTATCAAAAATCAAAGCTGATATGTCTTGTCTTGTATCGCAATATCAATATGATATTGATATATTGCCCAGCCTATCTATCTATCTATCTATCTATCTATCTATCTATCTATCTATCTATCTATCTATCTATCTATCTATCTATCTATCTATCTATCTATCTTTCCTGTAGTTTGTATGTATAAAGAATTCAGTCACTGTTTTCAATTCAAGACCTCAATGGCATCTTCCAGAACTGAGACTGAATTAATTTTTCGAAGGGTGTTGCCCCTCATGCAAATCCATTTCTGTTAATCAGTATAAATACAGATTATTTCTGTGCCGGTAGTTGAGTGCAGTCATTCACCTTTTGTACCAATAAATGTGTTTATGATGTGTTTTTATGGTGCCTTATTTGATGCATGTGTTGTTTCCCTTTAAGACAACCACACTACATTTGTATTTATATCATATTTGTGTGCTGTAATCTTTCTACCTCTCTCTCTGCAGGTCCTCCAGTCAACGTCTCCTGCAACATTTTCATCAACAGCTTCGGCTCCATTGCTGAAACCACCATGGTGAGTAACAAAAGTTCCGCATGAAGCTGCATTAAATTTGCATAAAGGTTAAATTAGCATGGAGGCACAGACAAAGTTTACACAAATGTTTTACATAAACCTTGTTTCATCAAAAGTAAAGCAAACATAGTGGTGACTACAGCACTCATTCCCAGAGAACTTTATTTTACATGGGATGTAAGGATACATAGATCTGGATCAGTATATCGATTCAGTGAGCAATGATCCAATCTCATTAATGCAAAGCAAAAACATTGATATGTATTGTCATCTTTAGTATGTGCCTTTATTTTGAAATTCCCATGGCAGGTCTGTGCTATCATGTCAGTCCAAGTCCAGGTATATCCTTTGGCAATATGACCAGGATTAAAGGAAAGAAGAAGAAGATATACTTTAGGAAATTTATTTTTTAACTCTGTTGTCATATACACACACACCCTGAAATACACACACATGCACAAACAGGACCTGTACATGCATTAAATGGAGAGAAGTCATAGTGAGGGGTCTGCCCATGGACTTGCACCCTGTGCAATTGGGGTGTGGAGCATTGCTCAAGGGCACCTTGGCTGTCCCCAGGGGGCAAACTATATATTTGGTCTGGATGGGGGATACCAGTAACCCACCAGTTCCCAACCCAGGTCCCTGTGGGCTGCCACTCCATGTTTTTTAGATTAAAATTATTCTGCATTGAGAATATTGACCCTTCCTTCACCCGGGTGCTCAAAACCATGAAAAACAAATAGTAGAAAGCAGATCATTTCACACCCGAAAAACCTCCTAAAGCTTTGAGTCTGATGGTTTAGATTGTAACAGCAACAAGAGTATTAGTTTGTCAATCAATCAAACACTCAAGATGTGCTGAGATTACAGTAGGTCTCTGGTGGGTAGGGTTAAGTTTAAAAAGGTCATGGTAACATTAATATTTAAATAGTAAAATGTTCACAGGCCAACAAGCACACCCCTCTGATTAAAACGATGCACTGCTGGTGAGACTTATAAACGACAGATGGCACAGGCAGAATCACTGACAGTATTCTTTGCTATTAATTAATAAAGACATTAGAGGTAGTGGTTCTGAGGCAACATCGGAATGATTAGTATTATTATTGACCAATTAACAGTTTTTATTTGTTTATTTTTTTACTTTAGGATATGGTGAGGCCTTATTAGCACCTAGCAGAGGGGCAAGAGGAAGAGAGTCAAGCTCCAAACTGTGGCCAGACATGATGACACACTGACAAGTAGAGATAATGACAGAGGGAGGCAGACAGAGATAGAAATCAGAGGAGACAGACAAGCAGACATGAATAGCAGCGCAGTGGAGACATTTAGTGACTTTGACAGCAAATACTCTAAAGTGGTGTGAAGTCAGTCCAGGCCCCACACGAGCTGCTTTGTGCATCCATATTATGCACACACACACACACACACACACACACACACACACACACACACACACACACACACACACACGTAAACAGACCAGAATGAAGATTTTTAAAGGCTTTGTGTAATGTTGCAGTTCGATTGGTAAAAAAAGTCCCCAACTGTCAGTGATGTAGATTTAATCCAGCTTTCAGGAGCAGGAGTAAAAGCATTTTATCAGTTTTCTTGACCTGTGAAAGTCACTCTATCTCCTTTAGGATTTCAGAGAGCTGCAGAGCGGTCCCGACCTGTTAGGAGTCCCTTGACCGGGGGCAAACGATAACAGACACAAGCGTAGAAATTTCAGTATGTGTGGAAATCCTGCAGAATGCACTTCAAAGATACTGGTGGATTAAAGGGAGCTGAGAGCCCTTCCAGGATGTAACCCATCCATATTAACTGTCAACGAGGACAGAAAGCTAGGCAAGCTGTGGGACCCTTTATTGAAGCTGTTTATTTCCTCTTGAAATATATTGCATATCAATAATTTCCCCACCACCAAACGTAATTAAGATATGTTGGATTTGTCAGTGTTGTAAAAAACATGCAGCCATTGATATCACAGCTCAGTGCAAAGATAAAAAAAGATACTTTTCTAAATAAATTGCAGAATAAAAAACAGACTGCCTAAACATATTAATCCAGAGGAAGCAGGCTTTGGAATTTTGTGTATTATTGTACATATTTAGTTTAGATACACTGCCATTCCAGCTGTACACACAGGCTGGCACCTATGTTTTAATCTTTTGCTTGGTCCAGTTTAGTGCTAGCTGGACTAGTTGCCGTTGTAACCAGTGACTTAATTTGGGAACATTCAGCAACTAGACTGCAGATATCAGATGGTTTTACATAAACCACCTGATCCTAATCGGCACTGCTTCTGCAATGTGTTGCCCATAGAGCAGACTCACTATGGAGACTTCTGGTTTAGCGCTTTGTGAATGTGAATGGGGATGAAAGTATTTAATTGCGCAGCTCTTCTTGACTTTTAAATTGTTATCAGACCAAATGAATTCAATTCTGATGGTAAAACAAGTTATTTCGGGTGATTTACATTTGTCTCTTTCACAATGTCAGTTTATGGGAAAAAGTCTTTTTGGGCCCAATGGCATCACGTGACGGACTCAGAAGTTGTAATTCCACTGTTTGGCCACTACGAAAATTGGCTTCAAAGCTCGGCACACTTCCTGGCAGCCTGCCTTAGCCCAGCTAGAGCCACTTCACCAGCATTAGCTAAGCCTGCTTTCATCATCATCATCATCATCATCATCATCATCATCATCATCATCATCTCTTTTAAAGGTCAACATTTAAAAAAATTGCCAATAGTGAGATACATTACAAAAACACATCACGTGCTTTTGTAAAACCATGCCGACTGGCTGGTCTCACACATACTGTTGCACACACTGTGGCGCAAATTTCCAAATAGTCGGTATTTGGATAAACTGATCACATATTGGAAATTTAAATGTTTATTTTCTAGTCTGAAAAACTATTAAAACTTAATAACGGCTTTTCTTTTTAGTTTCAGAACAGCTGTTTGGCAGGTAAAACATAATAAAGTTGGCAACGCTTGGCAAAGTTAATACATTTCAGTGCTCGACAGTGCACGCGTTTCACTCGCATTTGCGAGCAGTTTTCCAAGCCATTGTTGGCACAATGAATATAAGTCCCACTGTCGGCAGGGTGGAAATAAGTCAAAGTGTGGCGGAGGAGACGGACCAGGTTAAGCGGCGGACCTCCGGGGAAGCCTGCTCCTTTCTCCCCGCAGTTAGGGACCGTTCTCCACAGCCAGGCTGTCAGCTGGGTGGGAATAAGTCAAAGTATGGTGGAGAAGAGGGACAGAGAAAAGCGGCGGACCTCCGGGGAAGCCTGCTCCGTTCTCCCCGCAGTTAGGGACCGTTCGCTACGGTACCGCTGCTGGGCAGCCTGCAGCCTGCAGAGTTTCAGAGGACCTGGAGAATGTTTTAGGATAGTAATAACATTATATAAGATAATCATATTGCAAAGATAATATATATAAGATAATAACATTAAAGACAAAATTAAATTGCAATACTTTTTCACCTTTCTGTATATTTTGTATACAAATTCATTAAATAATTTTGCTTGTAAATGTCTATTTACATCACATTTATTATGGAAAACACATTATTTGATCAATTTACATTGTGCCCCTAAAGTTCTTTGTGTGCTCCTCACTTTTTCAACTTAGGAGCACATATGCTCCTTGGGAAAAAAGGTAGCATCAAGCCCTGCATTTCCTGTCTAAAACGGAGGCAAGACCACAAAATCATGCAAAGCAGAAGCGCCCTGTTTCAGGCTTAGAATAAGGTGAATACCTGTAAAGACAACCCTGAGGGTGCTTTAAATCTATTTTCATCTGTTTTACACTCATGATTACAGTGATTGTGTGTTAGGCTCTGAGTCCTGTCAAAACACGTGACCTACACTCAATGCTGTGCCTGAATGCATCATGTGTGGACACAGACGGAGCTGCTAATGTGCCGCTCACGCCTCATGTGAAAACATGTTGTTTGTCTGGTTGGCCCAAAGCCAGAAATAGTTGATACTGGCAGCTAATCCCAAAATGGGTGCTATCAGCTCCAAAACTATTTGACACCATTGATTGATCAAATTGAAGTATATATTTCTGTGTGTCTGTAAGTCAGTAATGATTGAACACATTTGTGATGCTTGGCTACGCCGTGACACCACTTCACTTTCTGCACGTCCTGTATAATTAGCTAACAGAGCAGAACTGGTTGTGATCAGTGAAGCCTCCTCTAAAGATGGATGGATGGACGAGTGGATGGATGATTGAAGCGACAAGGTCTAAGTGCTTTCTGCACCACTGGGAGTTGTTCTGTCGGATATGCCATTTGTAACTGTGTGTGTGTGCGTGTTGGTGTGTTTGCCTGCCAAGCAAGAACTGTCATGAGTCATTTCAAAATTTACAATATTGCTTTCGTTTGACTTATTATTTATCGGACTCAAATAAATTTTTCATGACAGTCGGCCTATGTGTGCTTGTTCACACAACAATGAGCCAGCTTTGTGTGATTTATTTTTGATTCTGTCCGTAGTACATGCAGGAAATTATGTTTATTATCCTTTTTTTTTGTTCATTTTTTTAACTTAGATTTAACAGGCTTGACAGATTTGAGGCTGTTTCAGATGTGAACACCACAGACATGTAAAGCTGCCTGTGCACAGATCCTGCCCCTCGTCCAGGGAACAGCTACCAGGCTAGTGTCGGAGGAAGGGAAGCCTGTGTCATACCTTACAAACACATTAGGCATGTGTCAAAGGTCCGATCCCGCTGAGTGATTTGGAAAGTGAGAGCAGGATCTAAAAGTCAGACAGCCAATGAAGGGACTAAAAGCAGCGAGTTTGGGGACTGTGCAGAGTGAGGGGTCAGAGCAAATGCAGAGGTTGTGAGACACAGTTCATACTGAGAGCTGTGGAGAGAGGGGCACTGAGAGATGCATATATACATGGGCCATATGTCACATTAGGATTAAGACCTTTCTCTCTTCTCACCATCTGTCTTTTCATCTCCCCACTCCTCTTTTCCTCTAACAAACAAGAGAGTATTCATTTCACTGGCATGACAGGAAGTATAACTGTAGCTGAATATGATTTAAGCCAACACACATATTATTAAAGGCTTGGATGTAGATAATGGATACATGGATAGACTGATAAATGCTGTCTTATGCAGCTTTTTATGTCATGAACAGCTTGAACTGTTGCTGTCAGCATAAAATATTACTGTTAATGATATTAATTGGAGGAAGATGATTTGCCATAAGTAGTAATCTTGGTTTCTATCATGATTTTGTGGGTGTGACAAACTACCTGCTGTAACTTGGAGGATTTTTGTTTCTTGTGTTTGTTTGTTGACTTGACTGCCTCTGAAAACTATTGAGGTCATTCAAGGATGTGATGTAATGCCTACTTGCCCTCAGGTGGCTGATACTTGTTTGACTTCCATCCTGCTGCGTGGCACTTTACATGACCCCGTCTTTACCCTTTTAAAAAATGAAAAGTGTAACGTCCCTGAGGTCTGCCATGCTGCCAAAGCTATATCCGCTGAACACACAGAGCCCCGTTCTCACTGTCCACCTGAGCATGTTATAGCGGAAGCGATGAAGCTCTCTGAAGATTTGTTTTGGAGAAATTAAAACATTATGTGAATGGATCTTGTGATACAGTAAAGTTAAATCACTTAAATTCATATTAAAGGAGCAGTGGTTCCCAACTGGTCTTGCCATGGGGTCCAGATTACCCCTTATACATTAGTTTAGGGCCCACGCAGTTAATATATTCAGCGTCATTCTTGCATTTGGCCATGGTGTTGTGCTAGTTTGCTGTCTCTGTCAAGTAGACATGCATTAGTTACTTGCTCTACAGCAGGAAATAGCAATTCAAAATAAGAGCTGTACTCTGTACTTCAAAATAAAGTGGGTTTTTTACAAACTTGACATGTTTGTGAGTCACTTGCAGTCCATTTAGAATTAGGGTGGCCAAACTGGTAACTAGCAGCTAACAGTGCTAACTCAATAAAGAGCGCCAACAATGGCAACAGTACGAACAGAGATAGTGGAGCTAACCAGGGGGGAACCGGAGGGTGGGAGCTGCACTTCTGCAACGATGCCGTCCTAATATCAGCGGTATTTGCCGTATGAGCACACTATGGAGTGGCATCAGTGAGCTAACCAGTGTGCTGTGTTCATGCTACCAATGGCACAGCAACAGGCTAAAGGCTACAAACTGATACCCGTCGCTTGCACCTGAAAGGCATGAGGCGCTACACATCAAAGTTGAGCCGGCTATTTGGCTGTTTTTAATGATTTTTTAAAGTTGTAAATCATTTAGTAATTAATATCCTTTATTATTTTTGATATTTTATTGCTCTGTAAAGCACTTCGAATTGTGTTGATGTATGAAATGTATAAGAAAAGCTGTCTTGCTTTGCCTTTGTTTGTTTTTTAGCTTAGTTAGCCGACACTACGCTAGTTTTATGTGCATAGTGGTGCACACAGGGATGCAACGGGGTGGTGTGATGTGATTTAAAATGGGGCTCAGACGCTGATCAAAAGCAGAGATTTTTTTTTTAACTAATACAAACTTAAGATGACGTTCAGTTAGGTGCATTGTGGCAAGTAACAGACACACACAAGCCTTCAGCACATTGCCGAGCGCTTGAGCAACACTTTTACGGCGCCTCAGCAATGATGTAGCTGGTCATGCTGTTGCATTGTTACACCATCATGCACTAACAAGCATGTGCAGCCAGACCATCTACCACAACAATTATCAGAGAAGCTTGGATTACAGCATTCACAGAGAGAGCGTGACTTCACTCTCTGCTTAGTATGCCATTACTCCGCTATGTCTTTACAAAGCCAATAGTGGTTTGCTGCTATATTAATGCTCTGAATGTTGCATAGAGCTCCTTTAATCCCTCTTGTTTTTCAGAAGTTAGCTTTAACACCTATCAGAAGGAACATATATAGACCGTGCCTTGCAGTGGTCAGTATGCCCTTTTTAAAAAGATTTTTTTTTTTTTCAGAGAACAGTTATGATGGTAATGCGACCATTTATAATGCTGTTATTTTGTGACACTGTTTCACCTCCTTTGTTTTACCATTACATCACCAAAAGAGAGGAGAAAAATAAACAGGAGGAGAGATTCAGAGTTTATTTTTGAATGCCCTAATGTCACACACACACACACACACACACACACACACACACACACACACACACACACACACACACACACACACACACACAAAGGGCTTAGAGCCAGGTTGGTTCACTCTGGTCTGTACACGCTATCTATGTTAAACAGATTTACTACTGTTAGACTCTTTTTTTTTTCATTTGTTCACTCAATCTCTCCATCCCTCTTAATCCACTCTCTCTCTGTGCGAGCAGTGTTTAGTTGATCTGAGTACAGGGAAACATGATAATACCACAGGTTTGTCCTCATAAAAACCATTTCAAGTCCAAACCTGTGGTACAACAATTTGGCTGTTTTGTTGTTAGCAGTGCACCTGTATCCTGAATGCTTGTGTTTGTCTTTATAAAGTTGCATTATTTATTTATTTATTTATGCGGCCACCTCTGGGCAGTGGAACAAATACAGCACCAGTGACATGTTAGCATTTTACAAAGTTTATTTGGCAAACTTTTACCGTTTCAGAGCAAAACAGACATTCATTATGCAGTTGCATTTCTGGCCAAGTCCAATAATCATATTCATTTTACTTGTGCTTCAGTCTCACCTAACTCCTCAGAGAAAGATATGTTTCTTTAGCTCTTTGATGCCCTGCTGCTGTATGTTCAACAGCTATGCACTTACATTTTCTGTTTACTGTTTGGCAGGTATAGCGTACGGTGGATTTTTCTCTGAAAGCAGCTGCTGCATCTGAACATTTGAGTTGAGTTTCTGAGTTGTGAAACCAAAACAGAGAGTTATAGGAAACTAAAAAAGTCTGTAGAGTTGAGAGAAACGCCAGTGTCAGATAAGAATTCTCTGTAGGCTCGTCCCCATAAGCAGCACCTCTCACCTAACACCTTCAGTCAGACAATCATTTAATCCATTGTTGATATAAAAACATTAATTAGTGCAGCTTTAGAGTGGACAGTTCACCCCAAAATTTAAAAATACATTACTTTTCCTCCTCCCTGCAGTGCTTTTTATCAGTCTACGTAGATAGTTTTGATGTGAGTTGCAGAGTGTTGGAGATATCAGCCTTAGAGATGTCTGACTTCTCTCTAATATATTGGATACAGATGGCACTCAGCTTGTGGTGCCCAGAATGCCAAAAAATACATTTAAAAAAACTCAACAGCAATGTCTCTTTCCAGAAATCATGACCAGGTTACTTATGATAATTCACAGACCTTGTTGTGAGCAGTTTCATGTCAAAAACAAACTACATCTGCAAACCTTATCACTGCACATAAGGAAGCATAAATCAAGTTCAAAGTTCATTAGCTAGCTCAGTGGTGCTAAGTGTGCTGGTAGTAGATGCACGCTTCCTTCTGTGCTGATATGGTTGCAGGTGTATTTTAGCAGACAGAAAATAGTATCTTATTTTTATTTATTTAACCTTTATTTAACCAGGAAGTCACATTAAGATTGAAAATCTCTGTTATAAGAGAAATCTGACCAAGGTAGCAGCCAATCAAAACACATTTAAAACGCAGCGCAAAACACAATATTATATGCAACATATAAAATAAAAATCCACAATAAAACAACAACTATTCAAACACAGTGGCCTCTCAAGAAAAACAAGCACACGTCTCTATCACCACTTTGTTCATGATGGTTTTAAAGTCATCAATGGATATAAGTTTTTCTGATTTTAGAACTTTTTGAAGATTGTTCGGTAACACTTTACTTGAGGTAGGTATCGACATAAGGGTGACATGACACTGTCATAACTATGACAGGGGCGCCGGAGGCTTAGTGGTAGAGCAGGCGCCCCAAGTACAAGGCTGTTGCCGCAGCGGCCCAGGTTCGACTCCAGCCTGTGGCCTTTTGCTGCATGTCACTCCCTCTCTCTCTCTCTCTCCCCCTTTCATGCTTGTCTGTCCTATCAATTAAAGGCTAAAAATGCCCCAAAAAATATCTTAAAAAAATATATATATATATGACATGACACTGTCATGAAACACTGACATTGTTTGGGTTGTCCTGATTATGATAACTTGACATTAATTAAAGTGACATTACCAGAAGTTGTCTTTGTCATGACAACTTGACATTAAATTTGTTTGGGATGTCCTTATAATGACAACTTGACATTAACCAGGATGACATTACCAGAAGTTGTCTTTGTCATGACAATAATAATCATTATATCAACTTGTCATAAACACAAAAAGAGGTGCATTTCTTGTTAATGCCAAGTTGTCATGACAAGGATTGCTCATTGTAGTTTCTGTAACAGTAGGGGTTTTTTTTTTTTTACGGGGTGGCGTTGTTAGCGCCACGCCCAACCCCCAACCTGGAAGACTAGGTGTTGCCTTTCGTCTCACTCCTCACCTAGCGGGGCATCAAAAGAAATCAAAGCAAGGCTGGGAAAGGCTCAGGGTGCCTTCTCCCAACTCCGTCCCATCTGGAGATAAAAAAATACAGCCTTAAAACGAAGATGGTCCTATATAACAGCAATGTAAAGTCTGTTCTGCTGTACGGTTCAGAGAGCTGGCGAGTTGTCAAAACGGACATGAGGAGAACGGAAGTGCTCCATAATGGATGCCTCTGACGAATATGCCAAATCTTTTGGCCTAATAAGATCTCCAACAATGAACTGTACAAGAAAACGGGAAGCCGGAGCATCACCAAAGAGATTACGCACAGACGCCTGAGATAGCTAGGAAATGTGTTGAGGATGGAGCAGGACCTCATCACAAAAGTCGCCTTAAGATGGACACCACTAGGCAAAAGAAAACCTGGGAGGCCCAAAACCACCTGGCACAAAACTGTGACACAAGAGCTGGAACAGATGAACCTGTCATGAGGCACAACGTACTGAATGCAATGGAGAGTGCTCATTGAAGCCTTGTGTCCCATAGGGGACGAAGAGGAGTAAGTAAGTAAGTTGTCGTGACAAGGACAACTTCTGGTAATGTCACTTTGATTAATGTCAAGTTGTCATCAAGACAACCCAAACAATGTCACCTTGTCATTACAAAAAACGAATGACACTTAATGACAGCAGTCATAAATGTTAATGACATATACATAATGTTTATAACAGTGTCATGTCACTCTTATGTAGATACCTTCAAGTAAAGTATGGACAAAGACACAATCGAAGCTCAATTTCAAGGTGGAAAATGTATTGAAATATGTTACTGTTTATAAGTGTAATTATGAGTAATGGCCACCAATGGCGTGGGCTGGTTTTGGTCATTCTAGTCTGTACATGCCGTTCATGCTGTTACTTTGTACACCGCCATTTGACTTGAATGACTGATTGGATGCCTTCTAAACCCAGCTGCTTTTGACTTTCATTTAATACACTCTTTTCTAATTATCCAGATGGTTATGTAGTACAATCAGGGTTGGAAATTAGCACCACTCACCAGCCAAATGCTGATAAAATATGCAAGTGGCTGCTGGATTTGCTTCACTCACCAACCAAAAAACAAAGTTAATATCCAACCCTGATGACAATACATGTTTAAAACAGTTGAAACCAGTATATAGTTTGCAGTTGGTGCATCAGGATAGTGCTTTGCTGGCAGACTAGGTGAAGACACCAGATAGACAACGGATTGGGTCTTTATCATTTGGTGCCCAGACACTGTGGTAATCAAGCATCCACCAGAGAAAAACTGTGACTGAATAGCTGAAATGAAGGCCTCTCAACCTGCCAGCAGAGATCTCATCTGTAGGTAGAGAAGTCCAGGATAACCTCAGGCAGGCAGTGAATCACTGTACAGTGAATTGTATTTCCAGCTCTGATTAGGTTTCTGCATCAGTGAACACTAAGAGGCTAATGAATCTGCGACATGATTCCTAGGCAGTGATTATAATGACATGTTTGTTCTCTTCAGTTTGACAAATATGGCGTGTAAAAGCTAATTAAAAATGAAGCATAAAGAGTATAAACAGGTAGCTGTAATAGTACATTTGTAAATGTTAGTTGTTACACTGATTCTCAGGGGGAGTTTTGATAAGTGCAGAGAAGCAGCTCATAAAATAAAAATTGCACGTTTGACTCAAATAGGCCAAAAGCATCGACAAAATTTAGTATTACTGTCACACCTAAATCAGACTTACCCCTTTTTAATTTCATTAGCCGCATCTGTGTTCACCGTGCGATGGCCGTGGCTCTGTTGGAAGTGTAGTCAAGTGGAAGAGTAGTGATGTCACTTCCAGTCAGTGAGCATAGTGAGCAGATATGCTCACTGCCTTTTACAGTGCATTCTGGGAATTTTCTAGGGAGCTGAACTTGCAGTGCAATGGAGTGATACTGGCATCAGGACACTCGGTTCACTATCGAGGTACCAGTTTGAGACGCTCCATGTTCCCCCCCGATACTTATGCTGCTTTTATTCTCACGGGCCATTTAAATCATTCGAGAAATAAATAAATGGCCTACATTTTCACCCAAGCGTCTCCTGCTCCACAGACGTAACCTCGGACCATATGATATCACTCCTGAGTTATGCATGGCCACCCCCTCCCCCACCTAAGCTAGGCTTATCTCCTCTTATTGTTTATAATTCCCACCTACATAACCCTCATTTAACAGGTTAAAGCAGCTGGAGGACAGACAGACCACCAGACTGAACTGCTGTTCAATGTGCTGTGATCAAATATAACTCCAGATCGTTTCTTTAATAGCATTTGAATTTAATGCACATTAATTTAGTTTAGAAAACTTAATTGTCCTCAAAGAGGCAATGTGTAGTACAGCACATACACATCACAAAAACACTACATAGAACAAACAGCAACACAGCTGTCCCAGCACCCGTAGTCTAAGCACCTCAACCATACACCAAAATCGTCAGTACAAATTGTAGCGACCCCCAGGCAGGACAATGGTGAAGCGCACTGATGTTATTAAAAGTCTTTCCTATGCAGTCATATTATTTGAACGCCATTGTTAGCCTTTCCTTCTGAAACACCACACAAGAGCTTGTTCTTTACAAGAAAGAAGAGCTTGATAATGCAGAGCAAAGTTTGAATGTCTCCCCTCCTTTGTTCTCAAACTTTTCTGCTTCCATATCGTGTCTCAGCTAAAGATAAAAGTCCTGTAAGATCAAAAGGAAAAGGAGAAGTAGTTTTAACCTTTATACAGACCTTAATTTACCTTTTGAAGTCATTGCACCTGTTAAATAAAGCGACCACATCTTATTTAATTGTCTTATTACCATGAGAATAATCTCTATGAATAGATATCTGCATCTGTATGCAGAATCCACAGGATGAGTTTTTGATGTTGGTAGTGTTCTGGTGTCTGATTGTAGTCCCAGTAGTACTGACCAGTCATGTTGGAGTGGGCTCTGCCTGCAGGTTAACAGTCGGAGTGGGAGCACAGGAGGCAGAGCCCATTTGCTGAAATACAATCTCAGAACCCATCAGCTGTCATCTGATGATGATTTTGCTTTTTATTAACTTTTTTTTCCCCATTCATTCATTTTTCACACATTCATATGCAGATGTCTGTTTAAAGATATTGATTAATATTGTCTGGACTTGTCTCAGCTTGCTAATGAAACTATAAACAATGAGCGGCACACAGCAGAGGAAGTCTTGGCCTGGATATCCTCCGGCTACACTGGATCTCCTGAAATATTGGCCGTTGCCCCCAGAGGCTTTATCATCATCAGACAATAACTGATTGGTTCTGAGATTGCCATGAGAAAAAAAAAATCATTTTTTGTCTGGCTGGTTCTTATTTGGGTTTTTTTATATCTGCAGCCAAAAGGTAGAGGCTGAAGCTTGTCTGCTTGTCAGATAGAAGAGACATGATGTAATGGGTTTAATAGGTTTGAACACAGGATCAGGGTTTTTTTCAGGTTGTTTTCGAATATGTTGGGTTTTGCCCAGATGTTAGTTAAGGATTGGTGCAAAAAGAAGCCATTTTTGCCATTTGGCATATATCATTTATGCTAAGATTTATTTCCATACTATGATTTCTTACATATGATGTATAAACACTTGGACTCTTAGCACTGATACAATATTAAATCCTGTTTAATGTCTATATAATCAAGCTCCTGGATAATGAACCTGAAAGCTACTATCGCTGTCATATCTCCCAGGGTGTCCTTAGCTGTGAAAATCTTATTAAATTTCGCAGTGCTTTGGGTAACCTCTAGCTAACCTGGTAGAGTGTGCACCACACAGAGGCTGCGGCCCTTTGCTGTGTGTCATCCCCACTCTCTCTCCCACCTCTCTTCTCAAACTACAGCTGCCCTATCAATAAAAGCAAAACACCAAAAAAATTAACTGATAAATTTCACAATGTTTTTTTTAATATTCAAAGTTCTCAATGAACTACCACCTCCCTCATTTAGTAAATTAATCTCCCAGAAAATTTTGTCCCAAGGAGGAAACATATTTCCACTACAAGGCCTTCATAGCAAGAGCTTCCACTTTTGGAACATCCTGCTAAGTATATGACATAGTGACTCCTACCATTCATCCTGGTCTCACAAAAAGTCGTCCTTTAGCGACGGCATGATACGTGGCAGATCGCCGTTATTGTGTAATGGCTCTCTGCGGCATCGGGGGAAACGCAGCAGGACATGAACTCAAGTTAAGGTGACGAAAGTCCGAGACAGGTGGTGGCTGGTTCCAACAAACACCAGCCTTCACCCAGGAGAGTGCTGTTCGCCTCCTGAGATTATAAAGCCAAACCCTGCTGTTTTTTCCTAAACCCAACCAGGTACGTTGTTGAAGGCACAAAACGTTCTGTGTTTTACTGACGTATTTTGAAAGAGACTGTGTGTAAACGGTAAATTTCCTGTGAAAGCAGAAGTAGCTATATTTTGAAAGAAGACAGTACAGTACATGTAACAGGCATAAACTGACACCTGCATTTTACATGTTCTAATTTGCACGACGCTGCCTTACTCCTGTCCATTTGTAACTGCATATATTGTGTCTTTTATTGTTGTTTTAATGGCAGTTGAAAATGAGCCTTATGGTTAACAATGGCACATTTACTGTGATGATGATTAGTGTTCATGTTCCCTCATGATAAACAAATACATTAATAATGTGTTCACCCATGGAGTGCAAAACATCTGAAACCTCAGGGACAAAACTGATTTGCTCACCTGCGGCTCATAAGCGAAGGCTTGGGAGCATGACCCTGTGACAAACTGCTGCAACACTCCAGTCGCTTGTTAGCGCTTAAAACCCCCACTTAATCCCCCCACCCCACCCCCTTAGTGTGCCTCTGTATGCTTATGGTAACAATGAGGACACAGCTGCCTCCAGATGTGGTGGAAGATCTGCCTGTGCAAGCAGAAATCAAGAACCCAGTTGGAACATATGTATTCATGAACAATATGGTTCCACCCCTGCTGACATGTTTGCAGACCATCAGCGCCGTATCCAACTCAGCAGCTGGCATAACAGGGATTTGAAATGATTTGCACACCTCTGCCTCATCAGTGCAGGCCTTGAGCAGATTGCAACCAGGATGAAAATATGATATACTGAGAAGCTTGGCTGATTGATTATGGGCAGTGTGGTTACAGAAACTGCACGAGCTGAAGATTGTAGCTTCATTTATATTCACCTGTGGTAACCTGCTTCTGGAAATTGTTTTTCCTGCAAAGAGATAACATGAGTAAAGATGTCTGCTTCACAGTGGAAATATGCAAAGCAACATTTCTCAAATTTACCCGTGTACCTTGGATAGATATTTCAACATTGCGCCACTGAGCCAAACTTCACTCATCATGCAAATGATGTTGTGGGGAAACTAGTTACCTTAGCTCCCATAAAAGTGTCTTAATGTCTCTGTGAGTGATGTATTCGTGTCGTTCTCTGTGTCTGTAGGACTACCGTGTGAATATCTTCCTCCGTCAGCAGTGGAATGACCCCAGGCTCGCCTACGCTGAATACCCAGATGACTCTCTGGACTTGGACCCCTCTATGTTGGACTCCATATGGAAACCTGACCTGTTCTTTGCCAATGAGAAGGGGGCCCACTTTCATGAAGTCACTACAGATAATAAGCTGCTCAGGATATTTAAGAACGGGAATGTTTTGTACTCTATAAGGTAAGAATGGCACAGGCCCTGTTTAACTGGTGGAGGTAGGGGAAATGTGGTCAGACTTATCTGTGTGAATTGAATACAGAAAGAAAGTTATTTCAGAAGTGACAATAGGTTCAGTTTTGAACACTTTTATTCTCTTGACTTTGACCAAACTGGCTGGAGGCACACAGTGCACCCGTACAATATAGTCAGGATTTGGAGGAATACATTATCTGTGGTGGGAATTCATCATAAGTACTGCAGTTTTGTATAGAGGGGCACCATGAGGATTTGTCTTTTATGGAGAATGCATCTGTAGTCTGAATAAACACAACACTGATTTGTAATTTTACTTAATCTTTTAATATTATTAGTTTTTTATTCACAGTGCAGAAACCAACAGCGTTCTTACTCCCAATATAATCAATCAGTCAATCAATTTAACATAATGTACCCTGATCAGTTCAACCCAAAATGATGTGGAGTAAATTATTCATCCAAGACTAGATTTATTTTGTAAAATAGTAAGAACTGAATTTTAATATCTGTATTATTTGTATATAACATTTTTTTTAAATGAAATTTTACTCTGTCTCAAAGATGTAAAATTAACTGGTTATTTTCAGGTCCAAATAAATAGTAACTTTATTTCCAAGCCCTGACAAAAAAAAGTTTGTTTGAAAATCCCCAAGAATGTCTACATGTGTCTATTTTCCCACTACATTCACTGTTAAAAGAAAACTTAACTCGCAAAATGACCATTGTTATATCAAAGACTACCCAAGTGTTACCTCTGCTTTGTAAGGAAAACTTTGTCACATGCTTCCACGGTGAACGGAGAATCCAAAAAAGGAAAACATTCTTCATGAATTGACGTAAACAAGAGAGCACCTGCTATACCAGATGAGCTAGTGGGCGCCCCACGGGATCCACATTTAACAACAGCAGAACTATATCAATCCATCTGTTTACAAACTTTCATACAGTACAATCCAAGTCTCAATATGCAGTTGTATGCTCACTACTTGCTAAACACAGGAATTTCCACTGAAACACTACTATTTAAAAAGCATCGGTGCAAACAGTCTCATGCAGTAGCATGTCACACTCAGGGCATGCTACTTGTGGGTGGGAGTGTTTCATATTGAAATGTTTTAGTGGTTATATATAGCTTTTGCTGTTGTTAAATGTCGACTGTTATTACTTCAATTCATGAAGAATGTTCACCATTTTTGGATCCTCTGTTCAGAACCAGCATGCCTTTCTACCAGTTTTGCATGTTACCACTGTAATCAAGACTTTGTCATCAATGGAGGGCGTTACACAATGCACAGCAGAACTAAACAGTCCAGGGATAGAACAGTAAGATGGTGGATTGCATTGATAACCTGCAAACTCAAACAAACCCAAAAACCAATATGGACCAACAACTAATGACATCACTGCACTCTCTATTTTTTCTGATGATTTCCTACTTCTCCGTCCTCTCTTTCCAACCTGTAGGATATGACACACCCACTTTATTTTTGATTGGAATGCACTGAATGATTCAAACTTAGGATCGGGAGCTTGAACTGCTTCCATGTTGGTGGACAAGTGGTATTAGTGCTGCATTAATATAAAATAAGCAAAGATAAAAGCATTTTGATACTGTACATGTGTACAACATTCATGGATGACTTCAAACCCTGTCACTGCCTCTGACTCACTTTTTCCTCATTCTCTCTCTTTGCTTCCAGACTAACATTAACTCTGTCATGCCCCATGGACCTAAAGAACTTCCCCATGGATGTTCAGACCTGTATCATGCAGCTGGAGAGCTGTAAGTGCACTTAAACACACAAATACACACATGTTTGTAGTTGTATACATGTTGTTGACATAATGCATTTTCTATCCCCTTACATCATAACTAAATGACCAACCCCAACATTTGACCTAAACAAACCTCAGTCTAGTTCTGTTCACAAGGTTGAAATCTGCAACAGTTTAAATGCAAAGAACTATTTTCGCATTTGTATTCTTTCAATAACGTCACATAGCTACTACATTTTTTCATCCTGTTGGGGGTCAAGGGGGGCTGGAGCTTTAGTGGGAGGTGGGGTACACCCTGGACAGGTCTCCAGACTATTGCAGGGCTGACACATTGAGACACGCAGCCATTCACACTCACATTCACACCTACGGCCAATTAAGTCACCAATTAACCTGATGTGCATGTCTTTGTGTGGGAGGAAGCCAGAGTACCCGGAGAAAACCCACACTGACACGGGGAGAACATGCAAACTCCACCACTAAAATTCAAGCCCCAGGTTCAAACCAAGAACCCTCTTGCTGTGAGGCAATGCTAACCACTGCACCACCGTGTCGCCCACACAGATCTGTAGTGGTACATATACGCAGGCATATGGCGTATCCCCACCTCTTGGAAGGGGGATACATTGCACACTTACCTAAAAATATCCACAGATGCATAACAGTGCACATCCTGCAGAGTAGCTGTGTTATAATATTTCATAATCTGTGTTGTTTACTGCGATCCAGAGACATTTGTTCCCTGGCTTTAGCCTTTAAGGCAGGGCCTCCTTAACATACTCCCACAACACACCTCTGTAAAACAGCACCAAGCCTGTGGAGAACAAAAATCCCTTTCCTTTTGGTCATTCTTTAAATTGTGAGCTACACCGACAGTATGAAGTGGATAACGTACTGGAAATTACTCCAAGATAGATTTTGGAACTTTGTCAATATACCAATCTTAAACCTTTGACCTTTGAACAAGGCTGTCTATTTTACCTTGGTATCACATGCAACTACATGCATCTGTCACTCATTTTGTTGATTTCTTTCTTCATCACCGTTGTTTCCTCCTCCTCTAGTTTATTATTCAACATATTGTTTATCAAATCACAGTGGAGCTTTGACCCTTTGATGACGCATTCGCAGTCTAAATGTTTCATGACAGTGGGCGTCTATCTGTGAGCATCACTCATAATTAAGTTGGTTAAAAAATAAATCTTCTCACAGGAATGTCCCACAAATCAACAATGTCAGTCGCACATTGTTGATAAATAACTTAACATGGCTCAGCTCGCGCTTCACCACTCCTGCCTCCTCCCGCTTCAGTTTATTATTCATCATAATTGCTTCTCGTGTTCGTGCTGTGTGTATATCCTATACCTCACTGATGCTGGGATCTGCCTCCTTACCCACAAAGTCCCTGTGGGCACAGAGCAGCATGCCAAACCCACAGGACCTTTGTGGGTATAGAGACAGAGCTGTGCACGCCACTGAGTGCTTGGCATGCTGCCTGGATTCATACAAGGAGCAGAACTTGTACCACCACCTGTACAGACAAGAGTTGGATACAGCAAAGAACAAAATGAACTGAACGCTGTGTAAACTTTTAATATTGTAAGTCCCAGTGAGGTACAAGTGTGTGGTTAAAGGTGTGCAAACAATTATGCGTATCATATTACGTATCATTTTCCATCATATCTCTCCAATTATTTTGAATAAGAGCTGCCAATCTTCCTCTATAATCCCATTCAAATTTTCTCCCTCATAATAATAATAATAATAATAATAATAATAACTTCGTTTTGTATAGCGCCTTTCAAAACACCCAAGGTCGCTTAACATAGAATGTGTGTAGGTGTGTGGGTGTGTATGCATGTGTGAAGAAGTGTGTGCTTGTGGAGACTAGCAGCCAAAGGCCAGGTCACTGTAGGGCATGGTCTATTGGGATTTGAATACATTTCAGGTGAGTTTTGCAGGATGGGATTGATTCAGTATTATACAGTCTTTCTATTCATATACACACACGTTCCTACATACACATACATTTCCCCAGTTGCGTGCTGGGGGAGCCCTTCTGTGCGGAGTTTGAATGTTCTCCCTGTGTCAGCGTGGGTTTTCTCCAGATACTCCCACAGGTCAGGTTAATTGGTGACTCTACAGTAAATGATCCGTAGGTGTGAATGTGAGTGTGAATGGTTGTCTGTCTCTGTGTCAGCCCTGTGATAGTCAGCCCCCCGTGACCCCTAACAGGATGAGCGGTTACAGAAAATGAATTAATGTTCAAGTTGTTTTTTTTTGCAAAGCTGATTGTTGTTCCATTGTTATCTGTTGTGTGAGCAAATCCAGCTGTGAGATGTTGATTTGTTTCCTACTTTCCCAGTTAAAGTTGTTTTCTTGGTGATTTGGCATTAACATGACTCAATAAAAATAGTCAAAATTTATAGACATAACAGTTGTTTTTTGCTAGCCACCATTTTCAGCTCAAGCCTATGGCACTTGCTTTTATGGCATGTAATGAAAAGGGCCGTCGTCAACTCAGGTATCCTAAATTCCATTTGTCCCTACACTCCTGTATGCGGCTGCAACGTGGCTGCATACATGTGGAGGGGCGAACCTCCACCACCCACCAAAGAGGAGAGAAACCAGTGCCATTGTTAATGACAGCAAAACACAGTAAAACCTCCCCCATTAACCCAAATAATTGATTTCCTAATGATAGGATATTTGTTGTTATCTTTGGGCATTTAAAACCTTTTTGTTCATTGTTTTTATTTGGCCATGCGGGGGTTTCTGCTAGCCTAGCAGCCTGCCAGGCCTGTACAATTATCGGGGTAACATAGTTATGATACCGCCTCATTTCACTACAAAAACCTAAATAAGGTGGTTAAATCTGCAGTCTGATTTCAAGTGCACAGCTGTTAGGTGCATGGTTTGTTTGCATGAAGTGCATATCAAAGGGATTCAGTGTGGACAAAGAGCGTCAGATGCGACGCAATACTGAGGTGCTCGCCTGCTGTCAGGACATATATCTAGTGATGTTACGTGCTGTGCTGAGGGTTTGGAGTGTGTGTTGAGGAATCCAGGAATTTTTTTGTGAAGTGTTGAGACTTGTATCATGATGTCACTGATGACGCCCCAAGCCGCTGAGCAGTTAAGAAATTATTGTTCCTGCATAGACTAATGAAGGCTCACCTCTGCATACTTTCCCTATAGTTACAGGAGCACTTCACTGTCCTCTGCCTGTTTAAACTGTTGCCACTTCCCACTTTTATAACATATATTTTCTTTCCTGCCACTGCTAGGCTTTATTATGATACAGTTATTGACTAAAGGATTGATTGACAGAAATTTGATGCATTAGTGTTTTTCATTGTTGACAGGCATTATTTCCAAGCTTGACGCAAAATACAGTTCATCACAGATTTGCTGGAGAGCTTCATGAAGCTACAATTAAATATATTTTTAGTGAGTCTCTGATCCGACGTCTTCAGAAGTCTATTCCAAAGTTGAAGCATTTGACGTTTATGTCTGATGTTTGGAGTTTCCCATCCCATATCTCCACTAATGGCCACAACTGAAGTAAATTTATGGATACCAAGGAAGGACTGAATCACTCTGTAATGCACTGTGTTACAACTTGTATGTTCCCGCAAAACCCCAAACACCAGAGATGTACTGTAGTTAGACACAGGACACACACATGAGTTATAGAGTTGTGTAAAGGTATGGAATCCAAGATTACCACATCGTTTAACTTTGGCTGAACCAACTGGCTCAGCCACAGAGTCCAGATTTCTCCAGTCATTAGTTCAAGGTCCACACAGTTTAATGTCATACTTGGGTTTGGCCATGTCGTTGAGTTAGTTTGCCAAATCGGGTGCTTTTAATGGTATGTGCTCATCCAGCATCAGGCTGAGATATTAATACTGGTCAGTAATGCAGCAGTAATGATCCAAAATTAGAACCAACTGAACTTCTCTCCACTGATTTTCTTCTGAAATGCACTATTTGCATTTTGTCTCCTTTTCAAATTCTAAATCTTATTTCAGCATTTGATTAGTATAAACTTTTTAATTATTCGATTTATATTCAGCTCCTGAAATTTGTTCCAACAGCCCTGCCGTGTCTATCTCATGTTTTCTCTCATTTCTCATTCATCCATACATCTTACTGAAGTATATTTAGAAACATCCTCCTTCCACTGGACTGGGTACAGTATCAAAGCAGACACGTGGCTGTATCTTTTTAAGGGAATACAAAGTCGTGTTTAATAATGTTGATAGGGTTATGATGACTAATTCGTCCTTTGTCCAATCAGGAGTGCAGCCTAGCCCCAGGGGACAGATAACACTTAGACAGATTATTTGTCTTCATTGGTGGCTTTACTCTGCTCCAGTCCACTGGCCGAAGGCATTACCGTGCATACATCTAGCTCTGTTTTTTATTTATATATGTATTTATAATAGATTATTTTTATCGCTGTGTTGCTCTGGGGAAACATAAAGACACGCACATTCAGCCAGAGCGAGCCAGAGGATGACAGGAAATGATGATGCATGTTTGAAAGGAAAAAAAAGTACCTTGATCCAACTCTCCAGTTCATTTTGATATTATACATGACATATATTGTAGCGATAATGTGTGGTATTAAAGTGAAGTGGAGGGTAACGTGATGTGCAGATTGTCCCTGCTCAGATAATCCCATTTGTATCAGTGATATGATTTTGACGTAGACAGACGAGTGTTTTGAGTTGATGCATTTGGTGTGACCAGCAGAACTTGTAAGAGCTCTGAGTTGACAGTCAGAGGCGTTGTTTCCACCAGGGGCGATTGTAAGATTTTAAAAAATCTGGAGCCAAGCACTGAAGCTTGAGCGCTTGTGTTGAAGGCTGAAGGCATGGTCTCTGCTGTTTTTTCTTTTCTTTTTTTGAACATAATGCATGTTCAAAAAAAGGAAAAACTTTTCACGCACTTTTAGCTGAACCTTAAGAAGCAAAGTGAACAAAATGTTTTGTGTATGGCTGAAGGCTTGTACCAGCTGGTTTCTGCTTTTGCCAAAAAGCCCTACAGTGCACTGACTGCATGCATTTTAATGTGGCTTCCACTCTCTCAGTCATTATACTCATACATATGTTTGTGTACTTTGTTTCTCTTACCACTTTCCCAGTTGTAGCCTTCTTCAAGTCACCGTGGTGAGGAGATGGAATATAACAGTATTATTGGATTATCTGTTGACACTGTATTTCATGTTTCAAAAAGTTCACAGACTTATTTTTATTATCATAGTAAGCAGCACAGTAGTTTGTGTAATGGTTAGGATATCCAGCCACCTCTCAGCTGATCATCTCCCTGGGCTCAGACTGTCACTGTGAAGTTTATTTTCAAGTTCACACTAAAATCAAAAATACATATTTGTCCTCTCACCTGTAGTTCAGTTTATCAATCCAGATTGTTTTAATGTGAGTTACAGAGCTGGAGACATTGGCCGTAAAGGTGTCTGCCCTCTCTCCAATATAATGGAACTAGATGGCACTCGGCTTGTGGTGCTCAAAGTGCCAAAAAAATGCAGTGTCTCTTTCCAGAAATCATGACCCAGTTGCTCAAGAGAATCCACAGACCTTGCTGTGAGCAGTTTCATGTAGGAACTATTTTCTTTCTACCAAACTACACCCGCCAACCATATCGCTGCCAAGAGGAAGCATGCATCTACTCAAAGATGAAAGGCTTGTGCTTATGGCAGCGAGAGATGTAAATATTAATGGTGTCCTCCTTGGCTGAGCTGTAAAGTTATCTAGCTCAGTGGTGCTAGGTGAGCTAGCAGTAGAGCACACTTCCTTCTCAGTGGTGATATGGTTGGCAGGTGCAGTAGGAGACACTGTTTCAAATGTTGTTTTAGCACTTCGAGCACCACGGGCCGAGTGCCATGTAGTTCCGTTATATTTGATAGAAGGCAGACATCTCTATGGCCGATATCTCCAACACTCAGCAACTCACACCAAAACAACCTAGACTGATAAACAGCACAGCAGGAAAGAGGAAAAACATGTCTTTTTCATTTAAGGATGAACTGTCTCTTTAATGCTGCTTTATACTTAGTATCATTTGAGCACCATCACAGTTAAAATGTCATGTGATGCTGTTTACATTTTAAACAAACGATCACTGCACTTTTAAATATGAAGTGCTTCAAACCGTCTCCTACAATGAGTATGACATCAAAATGCTGCTAACACTGTGGCGTCGGTGGCTTAGTGGATAGAGCAGGAGCCCCATGTACAAGGCTGTTGCCGCAGTGGCCTGGGTTCACGTCAAGCCTATGCTGCATGTCACCCCCCCTCTCTCTCTCCCCCCCTTTCAAACTTTCCTGTCCTATCCATTAAAGGCAAGTGCCCCCAAAAAATTTTTAAAAATAAATAAATGCTGCCAACACATTAATACATCAGAAATGAAATTAAATGGCATCATGCTACATGCAGCTATTCATACTACTTCTTCCACTAGTGGCTGCTGACCTGCTGCTGTTATTATGCAGACGGTATAAGCATGTGAAGCTGGTTTTGCTGCTTTTATTCATAAAATAATATACAGAGATTTTCTGAGACATAGTTTTCTATCATGAAAGAGTGAGTTGGTTAAAAACACAGGGGTCTGGGTGATGAGTCATTATAAACAGAGGGGGGGATGGGTGCAAGAACACATTCGCTACCCTGAGACATTTGACAAATGCAGCCCCGAGGACAGAATCATGACGCCTTTGCTAAATCTGTCTATCGCTTCCATGATTTTCACTCCTTGACCTTTACGTTGCATATTTTTTTATGAGTTGTTGAATATCAAATTGTCATGTGGTTTGCTTTTTTCAGTTGGTTACACCATGAACGACCTGATATTTGAGTGGCAGGAGAACGGACCAGTCCAAGTGGCCGAGGGCCTCACGCTCCCACAGTTCATCCTCAAAGATGAATCAGACCTCAGATACTGCACAAAGCACTACAACACAGGTAACACACACATACACACGCACACACACTGCTGTAAGCATCACGATGCAGGTACTGTAACGTGCACACAGGGTGAAACGGTTGCCACATTACATCAATCATGTTTGTGCTGCTGGGATGTTTCAGCTGCATGAGGGAGAAACAAACAGAGTGACATCCAGACTGATGTTGTCTTTCATTAAATGGGATCTGACCACAGACAGCAGACAAACTGGGATGTGTTGTCTGTATGGGGGTGGGGACACTGAATGATTCAGGAGGCTCAGAGATAAGACAGGGATGTTTATATCCATATTAATAGATTTTGGGCTTCATAACGAGCAGACCCAAAGTCCAGACCAATGTTTGCAGCCATGCTCCTCTCTGAATGCTTTCTGAAGACTGCTTATGGCATGTCTCTGCTTTATTGCAGGAAAATTTACTTGCATCGAAGTGCGGTTCCACCTGGAGCGTCAGATGGGCTACTACCTGATCCAGATGTACATCCCCTCTCTGCTCATCGTCATTCTGTCCTGGGTCTCCTTCTGGATCAACATGGACGCTGCCCCAGCCAGAGTGGCACTGGGCATCACCACCGTCCTCACAATGACAACACAGAGTTCAGGCTCCAGGACGTCACTGCCCAAGGTCTGTGTTTGTGCATTTTATCTTTTATCTGTAGCTTTTAGGAGCCCCAGTTTCCACCCACTGTCCCAACACATGCAGGTTAGATGAATGAAAAACTCTAAATTGCCCGTAAGTGTCAATGTGAGTTTGAATGGTTTTCTGTATTTGTCAGTCCTGTGATCGTCTGGCAAGCTGGTGATGTGCTCAAGCCCCCTGCACAGGATAAGCCAGCTATGTAGTAAAAAGTCTGCTGGAGTCAAGCTCCGAACTTTGGAGAGTGAATCCCAGGAACAAAACAAGAAGGAGTTAACAGAGCAGAACTTTTCTCTTTCTCTTATGAGACCTCATGTCTCCAAGATTATGGAGCTCAAGTGTTGTCAGCGAGATGCTGCACTGTGGTTGAGTTTGAGTGAGAAAACAGTTCATTAACTTTGAACGATGTGGTCATTGGATGCATTTGGTGTCAAAGCAGTGAAAAGATCCTCAGTTCAGTCCACATTGACTGCTGCTGTCCTCACTGTGTGAAGAGTTTTGAAGAAGTGAACTCTGAGCAAGAGGGCTGTGCGATATGCTAAAAAAAAAGATGCCACAGACACCATAACGGGAGATATGATGAACTCACTGTCTTTGGTTTAATTTCATTCACTGTTTGATGATCCAGGGTGCTTCGGTTGGTTTAAGAGTTGATTGATTTGCAGGATGACGTTATGTACTGATTGTCTTGACTGTCACATTTAACAAACATTCAAACAAACGTTCCCCTAATAAACAGACCTTTACAAAAACAAAGCTCAAATCAATGGGGTATAAAACGACTTTATCATCTGATAAAAACTAAGATTAACCAAATAGACAGCGGTTAAAGACTGTAACCCTGTGGTGTCTTCCACGCTCCACACTCACTTCATTTTCCCTGCCTTTAATTAAAGGTTCCCGAGATGCCAGGTCAGGTGGCGCATTAAAGTGACTCAAAAAATAATAGGGTACTAGAGCTTGCTAGAAGTCCAGGCTCCAACACATTTATTTTGACAGATATTGCAGTCACAATGAGTTGCAATTTTAGTGGGAATAGCAATTTTTGCATTTCAATTTCACTCATGTAACTGGTACCTTCATCCCCACTGCAGCAGGGTGAAAAGGCAGTTATCTGGGTGGCTGGGATCTTTAATGATTCTCTTGGCGCTATTTTTGCAGCGTCTGGTGTAAACAATCTATGTGCAGGGTGGAGTAGTGCCTGTGGTCTCTATGATGATGATGGTGTGGTTTTTGCTGGGGAGTGTACCAAACAAACATGTCCCCTTATGTCTGGAATATTATTTGTCAGCGAGGCGTCTCTGTAGCACCACACTGCTTCATTTATAATGGCGTGTTGTGACACATTTTACCTCTATCATAAAATAGGAGCTCCTGCTATTTGGATATTACACCCTGCCATATTTTTTTTATTAATACTGCAGCCTTACTGAGCAACTGTAAAAAAAAAACTGTATTCATTTATTTGGTATAATGTAAATATGACACCACTGCCCCCATCATGCTTTAGGCGATGTAAACAGCAAGTGTAATATTGCTAAATGTTTGTTTGTTTTTAGTATTTTTAGTATTGTTTTACATTTTATTGAAGCTGCACCATTAAAACTCTGGACTCTGGTTCAAAGGGTTAAACACGGTACATACAAAAAAAATATGTTGCATATTTGACATACTTGGAGGTGGACAAACAGAGTGTATGTGTAGCAGAGCTTATTTATTCTCTCTCCTGGGATCTGAAACAACTCGTTTTTAGTGGTGGATGTTGTGCATGGGAAGGCGCGAGTATGTGTTGATTACACACATCATGTATCTGCTAGTGCGTGTGTGAGAAAGTGTCCCTCAGTCTTGTTTCTGGTATCTTGTATGCATGAGAAAAAATCACAAATGGAGCACTTTGTTACGTAACCCTTATTAGCACACCCATCTTTCTCACACATACTGTACACATACACCTCAACAACATGGCTGAGTGTGTGTGTGTGTTTATAGGTTAGGAGATTTCTCATGTTTCCGGTGCTCAACAGAACTTTGCACTCCAGTATGTAACACATGTCTGAATAAGTCATAATTTCATAAAGAAATAAGGTTGCATCATTTTGACACCACAAGCATCAGCAGCACAGCCACGGGGAGTGTGTGTGAGTGTGTGTGTGTGAAGGGCAGCAGCTGCAGCCCTAAAACACTGTCTGTAATGACTGTGGTAAAATATGAGACGACTATAGGACATACATGAGATTAAGGATTTTCAAGAGGGGGTCTGTGACTGTGTCCCCAAAGTTACTGCAGGGGGACAGTCAAATTATTGTTTAATCATTTTTTAGCACTTTTTTTTTTACAAAATTAAAATATTTCTAAAAATACTGTGAAACTTCAATTAAAGCGTAGTATCAATTTAACACCACGCAGTTCATTTTTTTAATAGAAGTTCTTCGGATGTATAAAAGCAGGTTGTTGGCTGCAAGTTATTCATATTCCTTCAGTCTGTAAGGGTCCTCAGATCGAAAGAATGAAAGAGTTTTTCATAAAAATTGATTTATGATTTGAGTATTGTTTTAACAGGATAAAGTGGTGTTGTGTCGGTATGCCGGGTGGCGTAATCTGCAAGTGTTGTAAAACTCTGTCTCTGATGTGCTGTCTGTTGGAGCTAGATCAAATGAATGATCTATAATTGGTCATAATGTTACCTGAAGCCTAATATTCACATAGTAATATTCACACTGGTTTAAACAAACAATTTGATTGTATTTCCCATCTTTGCTGAGCATCAGTTTTGTTTGAAAGGAATTAAAGGCCTGTCCCAAATATAGGCCCATTGATTTCAGTGATTTAAGTAAATAATAGCCCAGGCTATTAATTCAAGTTTTATGGCACAAATTAACATGAATCCAACATTATATTAGCAAAGATAAATCTGCCTACTCATTAAAAAAAAAAAAAAATTAATTTACACTACACAACACTGATGATAGACTAACTGTTAACGATGAATCCTCATCAAATGAATCTATGCTGTGCACACATAGAAATCTGTCAGTAATTCTTATTTTAATAGCAAAGTATTGTATGCACCATATAAAAGTATGTTTATTAATGCTACTTTAGGCCACCCTGTGCGTGACTGTCGGACCAGTTTAATATGCAACTCAATTTTACATATGTATTAGGGGGTCCCTGCTCTGTCTCTCTTTCAGCTGAGGGGTCTCTGGCCTGAAAAACGCTGATGACATTTAATCAGTGCTTCGCAACCAGGGGGTCCTCGAGGGAGTTCTGGAGGGTACCCAGAAAAATATGGAATAGTTTGTCTTTGCTATTTAATTGAGTATAAGTCATAACAGTGAAGTCCTGATCATACAGTAGGTTTCACTTCCTGGTCGGCAGCTGCAGAATACTGGTCTTAATCAAATCTTAATCAAAATCTTTCCAGATGGAGGTTCCTGGAGCATAGTCTTATCAAACAGGGGCCTGTGACCTAATGTGTTTCACTTTAGGGTTCCTTGACACTAAAAAGACACTACATCAGAGGAAGTGAAATTATTTTTTTGTGTACAAATATTTTTGACGTACTGTTGTGAGAGAGGTTTAAACCATTTTTAGTGGAGTTGGACAAAATATTGTATCCCACTCTGTCTGGTTGCTTCAGGGTTTGGGTCACAAGGTAAGTATCAAACAGACTGTCTTGAAGATGCAGCGTTGAGTCAGGCAAAATCTAAAAATGTCAAAAGTGAACTGACCTACTGATTTACCATGCTGCCATCCCTCAAGCCCGTCTCAAGCAAGACTTAATGCTGAAGTTCACCTGTGGTCAGCAGCACCTCATGTCACAAACAAATATGTACCTTGAAATAAAATCGACAGTCTAAGATTAAAGAGGCCTATGGTGGGTGCAGATCCGCAGATTGACTCTTTACTTAATGCAGTGTATGTGTGTGTTTGCAGGTCTCTTATGTGAAGGCCATAGACATCTGGATGGCAGTGTGTCTTCTCTTCGTCTTCTCTGCGCTGTTGGAGTACGCTGCCGTCAACTTTGTGTCGAGGCAACATAAAGAGCTGCTGCGATTCAGGCGGCATCACAAGAGCAAGAGCAAGGTACAGGAAAATCCTACACATACTACAATGTATACCTTCACACAGACATGCACATGTACACACAGACTTAAAGACTTAGTTTGTTGTTCTTGCAACTCTGGTTTGAGGCTGCCACCTGGTGGTGACATGCTGTTCCAGCTTGCTGCTTAGAGGATAACATTAGATTATCAAGAGGTAGAAGGCTGTAAAAATCACAATGTAAGAGAGTAATGTTGAAAACAGCAAATACAGTGACGGTGCATCTGACTGTGCATGTTTGACTCTCCTGAAACCCCACATCTCATGGACTGTGTTAGTGCATGATGCAGCATGGCTCTACCTTCATCTGTTTGGTTATTTAATTTAAACTTTATTTCGTATAAAGTTATTTCTCTGACAAAAGTTCATCCAAACAGAGGATGAGTCTGTTGTCAGTGCATGTTTACGATCTCTGTGGGTTGGGAAGGCGTCAACTCCGCATTCAGTCAACTCACACAGCAGCATTTACTTATTTTTAATGTGTTAAAAGTTTTAAATATGTAGAGTTGGAATTGTTGGAAATTATTTGTGTGTAGGCTACACATATTTACGAGTACAGAGTGTAGAAATGTCTTTAGGCCTAAATGATAGATAAAAACATATGTGGCTCCAGAGCCACATGTTGCCTACCCCTGGTCTATACCCTCGATCATTTTCTCTCTAGTGCCCGATCGATACTGCACATCTGCAACTATCAACAGAGGTGAGAAAGAAGTGAGATGGCTCACTCCTTAGCTATTTCAATCATCAGCTCTAGAAAAAAAACTATTTATTTCTATCTCACCACTTGTCCGACGCAGCAATTTACTCTCCTGACATGGCATTTTACTTCCTTATTGTTGATCCCTGCCATGTAATAGTCCTTCAGTCTGGTCGGGAATTAAGTCCTGTGGATCCTGTGGGATTCACCATCAGGTGTCAAGCACAAGTTAAGTATATTGTTTGTGTATATTTTTAGCAGCAGAGAGAGCTGCTGGTGTTGCTGTAACTCATTGCAAAAGTAAAAAGCAGTAGAAAAGCAGAACTGCAGTTTTCTAATACTGCAGTTTGTGCTTCAAATATGCACGAGTTAATATTATTCAACAGTTATTCTATAAAAGTAACTGTTCAGGGAATTTTTTAGAATTTAGACGAAAAAACGAAAGCAAAATCTGTTTGGCAGCATCTAAACATTTAACACGTTCGTTGACTGAATGATTGGGAGTCCCAACCCTGTTTTTGGATGCAGTTTGTTTTGTTTTTCCTTTTGGTTTCTGTCTGTTCATCACTGGTGTGCATGCTGTCGACCGGTAGAACAGTGGAGGTGCAGTTGATCCAGAGGAGCTAGCTGCCTCCCTCCGTCGTGTTAATGTTGACAACGGCCTCAAACCAACAGACCCTCCTTATGGATCTATGAGCAACATCTACACCAGCAACCACAGGGTAATGGCACTGTGTGTGTGTGTGTGTGTGTGTGTGTGTGTGTGTGTGCGCGCGCGTATTTTTACATACTGTGCATGTTTCACTTGCATGTATTTTGTTGTATGTCCTCCCCCACCAGTTTGCTCGTTTGAACGCACAAACAGGAACACTGTTTGTTATGTTTGTTATAGTTATTATATAACTGCAGGTACGGCTCATGTTGATGCAACAAACTGGCAGAATATGCAAGATTTTAATGGAGAATGGGGAAAAGTTAAATGTTGACTACAGTGTCTCGAGGATACCTTTAACATTTTTGAGCAAGCTTAGGAAATGTTCCATGATGACTGGTTATCAACCATTAATATTTTTTTTTACAGTCGGTAACTTCCTTTTGTCCAATCTGTGGTCACGTTTTCAAAACTCTAAAAACAATTAATAATACAGGGCACCCAGTAGCTCACTGGTTAGAGCGGACATCCCACATATAAATCTATTGTCCTTGCCACAGTGGCCATGGGCTCAATTCCAGCCTGCTTGTCATCACCTCTCTCCCCATTTCACAAGTCTGTCCTCTCCACTAAAGGCAAAAAGCTAAATAATATTAACTTCATTTATACAACATAATTCATGCATACACTGCAACACAAAGTGCAGCACATAAAAGCCAATCAAAACATTTGTGGTTAAAAAAAATACAATAAAATGAAATTCAGTTAAATCTTCATCAGTTTAAAAACACATTTCAGGAGGAGGCAGTGATAAAAAGATGTGTCTCAAGATTTTGTTTGAATGTTTCAACAGGCTTAGAGCCCTGAAGACCTTCAGGGAGACTGTTCCAGAGTTTAGAGGCATAATGAACAAAGGTTGCCTCTCTGTGCCTTTCAGTCCCGACATCAGGGACAGTCAAGAGGACTGAGTCAGAGGCTCTCAGGGACATAACAGGCACATATATCTTGACCATGTCAGACAGATAAGATGAGGCAAGACCATCAGTGGTTTAAAAACCAATAAGAGAATTTTAAAATTAATTCTGTGACAGACAGGTAGCCAATGTACTGATTTTAAGATTGGAGTGAGATAAGATAAGATAATCCTTTATACGTCCCACAGTGGGGAAGGTTGCTACATTACAGCAGCAAAGGGAGCAAACAGGAAGCATCAGTCAAAAAAAAAACACAAAGCAATGTATAAGTATGCAGAGATGTTTTTGGGGTTTTTTGCATTTTGAAATGTAGTGTTGGTATTTTGATGATGCTTAGTTGATTGTAAAATTATGACAGTAAATTTTCAACTTGAAATTCCAGTTTTATCACAAATCTTAGGGTGTGTGCACTTGAAAAAAATGCAGGATTGATTCATCTTATCAGGCTGTTAAAGTAAAAACAAAATACAGAGCATGAACCTCTGAGGGACCAAAAGTATGCTTAGTTATGAAATGTATTATTTTCAGGACCCAAGGCTCACAGTGTTACAGAACGGTCAGAGCCCCACACCCCATAGATACAACATAAAAAATGACATTTGATATAACATACAGAATATGGTTGTGAACACATGGTTGAAATAATAATTTAAAGAAACCAACATAAATTAAAATAACTAGATAAGAAAGATAACAACAGTATTGATGATGACAGTATCCCAGAAAGTGAAGGGCATTGTCCCGTGACTCTCAGCAACAGCATATGGCAAAAGATGATCCCCAAAAGTATTACAAAATAAGCATTTAGGAAATCTTACATGGCACTAGATAAAGTTTGCTTCCACTCTGAAGGGTATCAACTTTTTAACTAACCTTTTAAATAAGTCCTCATCATCCCTGAGGACAGCACTTACTCTTTCATGAGGTAAGACACTTAAAATCTCCGTGTACCAGACTGTTACTATTCGGCGGGTACAGGATGCATTTACGAGCAAGGAGCAAAAGTTTGTCCAGCAATCTATAATGCTTATGGGAGAGCGCGACTTTCTTTTTAGATGAAATTCTTAAAGACATCGAGTGTCAAATGAATTACTTCTGCACTTACCAATCCAATCCAAGGCCAGTTTTATATATAAAGAAAGCAGTATATCAGTTTAAGTGCCCATTAGTGGCACTTGCAGCCTGTGAAGAGAGAAACAAAAGGCTCACTTGTAAACACTATTATCTGACCTGTGACCTCTTCCTCCTCGTCCTTGTCTCCCCAACAGGAAGGGGAAGCACATGAGAGCAGACTGACCTCCACAGCTGCGGTGACCTCCACTCCCAGCAACAGCAAGGACATGAAGGCCAGCACCAACAATACTGTTACTGTAGTGAACACCCCAGGAGCCACAGCAAACACGGCCCAGAATCCACCTGGAGCAGCGGCAGGTGGAGGGGGTAAAACCACCGAAGAGATGAGGAAGTTATTTATCGACAGAGCCAAAAAGATTGACACTGTGTCGAGGGCCGGCTTCCCTCTGGCCTTCCTCTTCTTCAATATATTCTACTGGGTTCTTTATAAGATACTCCGACATGAAGATGTACATAAGCAATAGAAAGAAAAGGAGTATGTGCACACACACACACACACACACACACACACACACACACACACACACACACACACATCCCTGTACCGCTATTCATACGAGGACACTTCATTACTACCTTTATTTCCTTTTCCTGTAACCATGACCTTACCCTGACCTTAAGAAGCATTCAGGATGGCCTCACCTCTTCAGAGATGTCCTGACTCTGAAGGCGTAAAGCTCATATCAGTTCTCACAAACAATGTACAAAAACAGGATCAAGAATTAGTAAATCAAAGAGTGCAAACTCTGCACTGGCAGAGTGATGAGATTATTTTTCCTCTGTAGATATACAGCAGGGTGCTCTCTAAGAGATACTGACTGTGGGGAATATCTGAATCTCGCAGCGTCTGAAAGCAGAGTTGATTATTTACACATATTGACAGTGTCTAAATTCAGCACTCATTCATAATCCTGCCAAAGCGTTTTCAATTCGTCCCATACCTACGCTTGGTCAGTGGCCATACATGTCGTGTTGATATTACTCGTTACATGCTCTGTCTTTTCAAAAATACGCCTCTGTTTTCACAGGAAATGTACAGTTTCTGCTCGATAAGAAATGCATACAGTCTCTTTTTTTTTAAATAAACTTGCAGCATAAGTTCACTTCCTCAGGTTTAGGCAACATGCCTTCCGGTTTGGCTTAAAATAGGTACGTTTGTTATCAACATTACTTAAGCTTTGAAAGCCTTTGTTGACATTGCATAGGAAATTTAGTTGTGACACTCAAGTGATGCGTTCTAACACAAAAAAAAAAAACAAGAAACAGCGCATTCAGTTAGGATAAAATGTGCAATAAATAAATAAATATAAGTGCAGCAAAGTGCTTAGTGGATGGCAGAATGGCAGTAGTATTCATTATTTGATTTTTGTTTTATTTAGTGTGCTGATGGCTGTGGGAAAGAAGCTGTCTCTGAGTCTGGTGGTTCATGTTTTGGCAGCTCTGTAGCATCTGTCACATGGCAACAGTTTAACAAGTTGGTGACCAGGATGATGTGGCAAGTTCTTCAGTTACGCAACGACATACCAGCACGCTAAGCTACGTTGTTATCAAAATAACTTGGTTGACTTTTGGTTTTACATGGAACACAAACAGCTGTCTCCCAGGTGAAAGTTTACTGTATGTTTGACCCATCCAACTTCCCAATACAGACTCCCTTGCTCTCAGAAAGTACAGAAATGATGCTGCCCGGTGCATCTTTTACCGCCACTAAAGTTGCATCTTATACACGCCACTAAAGGTGCCTCAGTGCGTCAGTGTCTGACACCAAGGGCCATTGACCAGGCATTAGTATACTGTATGTCGGTTTGGGAGTGAGACCAGGTCGATATAATATGTGGATATGTCCTATACTCATAAAGGTAGTATAAATTAACATTAAATATAATCTCCCTCTAATGAGAGTTGCAGCCCGTATGACTCAAAATCTATTCCTTAAATAACACCATCAGTCTGCTGAGGTATTGAAGAATGTGAAAATCTGCATTCCAACGGAGTTCATGTGTCGATGAGATGATGGAGAGAAAACAAGTTAAGGAAATGTGACAGTGTGATGCAAACAGGGAACTTTAAACCAGAACTATGATACCCAAAAAATGTGGTCACTTTCGCACAAACTCGTTTTATAACAGACTGATAACAACAGAGACAACAACAGAGAGAATCATAGCAGCCCAGTGGAACTGTTTCAGTTGAAGTGTTGGTATCGAATGAGACATATTTTGTTGAAATATCTGGTCTGTCAAGGACAAAGTGGAGATCTTAATCACCTTTGCCTGTGGCTTAGCAGGGTGGAGAGTTGTTACATTTGATTAGACTTTTGTGAGTGCTTCAAGAAGACAAACATGCTACACCCATGGCAAACAGTGTAGAGGGGAAAGCTGGACCTGATAAATATCATTCTAAATTTAACTTGTAATCGTTCAAGTTAACAATTATTGATATATTCTTGTCTAAGGGACATTTCTGAGTCATGACAGGTTCTGTATGTGACATTAAAAGAATTGATATCGCAGTAAAGCATGGTTAGCTGTGAAAAATATTGTGGTGTAATAGCATCCTGAGCAGAGAATGAAGTGAGGCTGCCTCTGTGTGTGTGTAATCCAATCTTATCTGTGGTTTGTTTTGGTATGCCAGTCCGGCCCTGCGTGTGTGTTGGGGCATGTGTGTATTCCACTAGCTCGCTCAGTGCTGCTGCATTGCACTGCACTCATACAGCAGTTATCACTGATGTTGCAACTTGGTCTCACTCCGAAGTCATTGAAATCTGGTGCTTGGGCAGTGACTTGTGGTGTCAGACACCGATGAAACAAGCTGTCCTCTAATGCCGGCATGATGCGCAGCTGGTCATCATTAGACCAGCGGCATCAGGGGGAAGCGTGGTGGGGCAAGAATGAAAGTTAAAGCAGCAAAAATCGACATGGGGCGGGCAGGACTTGTGCTGGATGGGCCCAACAAAAGCCGACTTTCGAGAGCCGAGAGCGGTTTTCGCATACCGTAAGATTCTAAAGCCAAACCCTGTTCTTTTTCCTGTAGCCAACCACGTGTGTTTGTTGTTGAAGGAAATAAAGCATCAATTTGAGGTGCTGTATTGACATGGTGCATTTATTTTGAAAGAGACTATATGCAAACAGTAAATTTCCTGTGAAAACGGAAGTATATTTTAAAAGAAGACAATGCATTTAACAGGCAGAACTTGACACAGCGTCCTAGAACATCGTATCTGTACGTGAAAAGCCTATGACCAAACGTCGATATGTGACGAGGTTGGAGTGAGAATGTGTTGGATACTGGGACGCTGTTGACACGGATACGTAGCGTGGGTTAACACCATCACCTCTGTCAGCACTGTTGTTGCTGTTAAATGGTGTTTATTAAGTTAGCACCACAAGTTGCGAGCCAGACAACTCAAACGCTCCGAGTTTCACATACAGACTCTGTAAAGGGCAGTTATTATGTGTTATGTTTTTAATCGTCTGTTCCGTGTACCGGATATCACATGTTTGTGGCTGACACACTTGCAGCTGCAGTGGTTTTATCATTTGAGGTGTGAAGAGTAAACAACCAGAGCTGCATGCTATAATGCTTGCACAACACACTTATTAAAACAGCAACCGTGAAGGGTAGTGCAATCATTTGTACTGTAATTAGTGGAAATTACTATAATAATCATGAGTCTATGACAAGGAAAAAAGCTTTGGTGGTAAATCAAAGGTCATGACATCATTAAAATGAAAACACTTTGTCTCATATGGAGTGTAAATGTGATTAGCGTTATTCATAGAACTATAAAACATCTTACACTCGTCCAAAATGGAAAGGGTTTATCTCAGAAGTACATGAATAAACAATCTGTTAACTTAAATTCAGGAGCTGTTAAGATGCAGTATGTTGCCCTGGACCAAGGTCAGTCAACATCAGCATCCTCAGTTTTCTGATGCTAGTGAGGCAAATCCCAATACTGCCAAAAATTCACAGTATCCCTTTAGGAGCACCAGAAAGTGGCTGTACTGAAATTGCTTCCTAAATCTATGTTAGTTTGTGTGTATTTTTTTTTTAAATCAAATTTCCAGTCCTCTTTTCCTGACATTGTTACTGTGAGACACCTGCCCTCACCTGGGACTTCCAACACTGTGACAGAGACCAAGACAAGCCTGAGAACGAAAGTGGAATTGAATTAATACTGTACTTCATTTACAGACAGTGAACAGCTAAAACAGCTCCAGATATGAGAAGTCAGCCAGCACGGAGGAATTTCATTACAAAAATCAACCATGATAAAAGACTGCCATCATGGTGCTTTGATCAATCAATACTGTTGTGGAGAGACGATGTCCTGCAACAGACTGGAGATGGAAAAGTCTCCTCGAAGACGTGGAATATTAGGAACCACAAGAGCACACGCACACGCACACACACACACACACACACACACACACACACACACATATACACGCATGAATTACACACTGTTTCGCCCACTTGTGTCTTACAGCTCAGCTGCCAATGTTGTGTTTTTGTCCCCTACGTTTTCAGCCCCACCTAATACTTCTCATTACACCCACCCACACACAGCTGTTACCACCAAACCCCACTCACTACATGACTGTTTTTATTCAGCTATCAAACAGTAAAAACCTCCTTATTTACACTGTGACTAATGCTACAACTCCTGTGGTACTTCTACAGTTCGCCCTTATGTTCAGTCGCACACAGGTTCCTTTCTTCTTTGAGCGTTTAGACTTGTTTTCTACCTTTACAGAAAACTAGAATTTAGAAACTCTTTTGTTTGTGTGGACATTTTTTCTAACTCAGTGAAATGATAAAGGGAGAAGTGAAGTTTATTGTTTTTGTGTCTCCTGCAAATACATTCATATGCATTTATTTTGTAATAGAAATTTACACAGTGACGGATACAACATTTAAAGGTCCAGTGTGCAGGACGTAGGAGGATATATTGGCAGAAGTGTAATATAAAATATAATACGTATGTTTTCTTTCTTTATGTCTGTAATCGCCTGAAAATAAGAATAATTGTGTTTTTGTTCCCTTAAAATGAGCCGTTTATATCTACATGGAAAGCAGGTCCTCATCCACGGATATAGACCCTTTCAAGGCTGACGTCAGTTTGTTAGTTGGAGGCTACATAGGAGTTTTAAATGTCGTCTTGCTGTGTTATTAGAAGCCAGGGTAAAAGACATCAGCCACCGTAATTAGCAGCCCCTCTGCAACGAGAGCATCAGAAAAACATTGTTTTTTAATGTGAAACTACTTTTATCTTTGATTTTACCTCTTTTAATCACCAGGTCCATTTGTTTTGGAGAGGAGGAGGCCTCTGCAGATAATTTGACTCCTGGTAAAAACCTCCTGAACAATGAACACTGAAGAAATTCTAACCTGAGGAAATTTCAGCTGGTTACAATCTATAATCTTCACCACTAGGTGCCACTAAATCCCCCTAAATCTTACACACTGGACCTTTAAATTTACTTTATTTGAGATTATTACATGTTGAGTGCCAGTGTAGGTCATAGGGGAGCAATGAACACAGTGAAAAGTCAGTTTAGGGAGGACATGTGGTGTGTGTGTGATGGATGTAAAGTCATTTGTGTCCCTTAAAAGTCAATATCAGTCTGCAGTTTGTGAGACTGAAATGAGCTTGGTATACTATATTTTGTAGTTACGCAATCAGATCAAGTCCGTTGCCAAATTACTGTTGGTTGATGAAACTTTGGCCTCAGAGTACACACTATTTCTTTGAATTTTATTGTGTTTTCTCAGAAACAGCTTGGCTCTAACTTTAATTCTTGCCAGCTGTTATTAACATCAGCCAATGCTGCAACATTCAAACTGTTTGTGTTTGAAACAGTGGAGGGGTCTGCAGAGATTTCTGTGCTGTAGTATTATATTGTGTGTTTCCTTCTCTTGAGACAGCCATGAGTGCTTTAAATCTATGTTTGGCCCACTTCCTACAAACTACATTTGATTTACTGCCAAAGCATACTGTAGTGTTTCAGTTTTTCAGTTCAGTGTTCGTCAGTGTGACTTGCAGAGTTGTGAAACTTGCTTGAGATATGCCATCTGTTAAACAGTAGTGATCATAGTGATAAGATTGTCACTGTTTCAAGCCTCTACATGTTGATTTACATACTGCAAGGGAAGTCAGTGGAACAGAACGTGTCGGCTAAAATATGCAACAAGTCCTGTGTGAACTTTTGAAATTCCTGCTGTGTGACAGAAAATGCACAGTCACTCATGACTGTTTTGTTTTGCATAGTTGGCCCGAAACCAGGACCTGCATGTCAGACTGAACAGCCTCGTGGCTGATTTGTGCTCTGTGCATGGCCAGCTGCACAGGAGCCTCAGATATTAGTTCATTTTATGTTACTCATGTTGAACAGGGGCTTATAAACCTGGATCTCACACACTGATCAGTTTCCAGTTCTTCGTTAAGGAGCATGTCTTGGACTGAATTCAACAGCTGGTGCATGACCTCAGTCTAACTCACATTTTGATAAGAAACACACTGTGAAGGACCACTCTGATGTTTTTGCATGATTTATCACATTTACTATTTCACATGCAGTTATTAGTACTGATGTTTTCAAAGCTGACCAAGTGTGTTACATTTTCCAGTCGCTTTACCCTACCATCATGACATGATGGTATGTCAGCCCGGTCACTAGTGGAAACTGTTAGCAATCTACATTTCTGCAAACCATGAATACTTAACATTTGTACATTTTGTATGTATCATATCAACGTTTCTAATGTGACATAGTATATGACTTTGTCATCAGTATCTGCAGACCACTGCTCGAGACCAACAGAGAACAAAACCTGTTGTTTTTAGTGAGTCATTACTGCATTTTTAGCAGCGTTTCAGTGACCAAATGTGGTAGATTTTTTGCAACCTGTTGCTGTGTTTCCACTGAGGTTATTGCCACGAAAAGCGGTTGTTTTTTCTAAAATATAGCTGCATTTCCAGCTGGGATAGTGCCACAAAAACCGGTATTTTAAGTTAACCCATAATGTTTTTCCCACCCATAACCAAGTGGTTTTTGTGCCTAACCACACCTTAAGCACAGAAACATAAACTTAAAATCTATCCTCCACATAACACCAGGCAAATATAGGCTATCCATGGTTTGCTGAAATGTACAATGCCAACATTGATTGTTGGGATTGGGGTGCATGCGTATGTCAGTCACCGTGCCATATTAATAATTACTGCAATGACACAGACATAATCTTCACTGTGATGAGTTGAATGAATCACACAAGTTTTACTCTTCTGTACGTGAATTTTAATGATTTACAGAGCACAGTAAATGAAAAAAAAACAACAATGCAGCAAAAGCATGTAAAAACAGGTTCAATCCTTAAAGAGCTAAATGAATGACAGGTCAACTCTCCCTTTCAGAGACTGAGATGTTCCACGAACTCAGTTTCCTGAAAGGATGTTCAGTTAGCTTGTCAGCATGAAGCCTTCCCGTGCTGTCGCCATACAGTATTTACATCAGTGTTTCCCCACTAGAAATATTTGCATGCTTCTGATGCAAACAACTTCTTGCTGTTTCCCCTTGTCAAGACATTGTACTGCCAAGCTCTGACCAGGGACTTATGTTTGTTTGTGTTGTAGATGTTTTGAATTTAAAGGTCCAGTGTGTAGGATTTAGGAGGTCATATTGGCAGAAATGTATGTTTTAATAAGTTTATAATCACCGAAACTAAGAACCATTGTGTTTTTGTTACCTTTAAATGAACTATTTATATTTACACATGGTGCAGGCCTCATCCATGGAGTCTGCCATGTTGCTCCACTATGTTTCTACAGTAGCCCAGATCAGACAAATCAAACACTGTCTCTCACTAGGGCTGTTTGCATTTTTGCATCACCCGCCATATATTTGCGACACATGGGTGAGGCATGGGAGAAGGTTCAGACAGTTAAAATCTACAACCTCACCTCTAGATGCCATTAAATCCTACACGCTGGACCTTTAATGTTCACTGATCATGCTAGATGATAAATAGTAGCAGCTATGTATTTAGCTTGAACTGCACTGCTATGTCCAAACTCAGTGCTACATACTGATATTACACATATGTACCATAGATGGTAGCTTACTGATGGTCATAGCACAGTAAAAAATACAAGTTATCAATGTATGTTACTACTTCCTACATGCAGGAAATGGTACAGTACTAGTTTTGGAATTGCACTGCCAGTTAAACCTCAGATCTGCCTGCAGCTTTCTCTTCATCATCCTTCTTTTTTTTGTAGCCATGTGTGCATATTTAATCAAGCAGATTGTGTTTGCATATTACCTTTTTTTTTGACTGCACTTTGTTTTGTCAGTTTCCAGTGTGAACACTCTACATATTCAAAATCCTCTTAAAATTAGTACGCAATATGGAATTAGGATGCTGCTCGTGTTCGTGGATTTGGGCAAAAGCAGCAGACTTTAATCTGTGCCGTGATGACATATTCATATTTTTCATATTAACATACTCTTTACAACATTGTTCTGTATCCACTTAAAACACCACATGAAAATCAACTCCACTGTGATCATCGCTGCTTACATTTTTGTCAAAGTTATGTTAATTCTGTGTTTTAATGCATTTTAAAGTGCACACTTGAAAAGTCTGGACTTCATTACCACACAACAGCAACACAACTATCTCAAACGGGTTTCGAGCAGATTTTTCATTGTGTAAAATGAATGCAGATCAGTTGCTGCCTGGAAGGAAAACTTATCCAAAATCTACACGGTTATTTAAAAGTCTAGTGTTGAGAATTTAGTGGCAGTGAAGTTGCAGATTATAACCAACTGAAACTTCTCCCGCATTGTATGTAGATAAAAATGACTCTTTCTAAGGCAACAAAAAAACAAAGATTCTTAGTTTCAGGTGACCATACACTAACAAAAACATAGTTCTTAATTTTACATTACATTTCTGCAAATAGATGCCCCTAAATCCACACTGGACCTTTAAGGTCCACATAGTTTGTTGTTAATGTTCTAAAAATAACAATAAAAACATGAATATAGTCCTTCAAATCACTCTTAGTGAAGGAATAGTCGTATACCCTGTAATCCTTCAAGGGAAACCACTCATCCCAAAATTAAAAACACATATTTGTCCTCTGACCTGTGGAGCTGTTTAGCAGTCTAGATTGGTTTGGTGTGAGTTGCCAAGTGCTGGAGATATCTGCCGTACAGATGTCTGCTTTCTCTCCAATGTATTGGAACTAGATGGTGCTCGGCTTGTGGTGCACAAAACACCAAATAATACATTTGGAAAACTCAACAGCAGTCTTTCTTTACAGAAGTCATGACTAGGAACTGTTTCCTAGCATCACTGAACTAGCTGACGTTAAAGCTCAGCCGAGGAAGTCGCTATTAATGTTTACATCTTGTGCTGTCACAAGCCAACACGGTTGCACGCTGAAGTTGTCGAAATCTTGACAACAAAGCCACTGTTAAACATCAGCATGATATGCAGCCGGTCGCCATAATAGTTTAAGGTGCCCAGCGGCAAAGGGTAAACGCAGGAGGGCTGGTGGATGGTCCAACAAACACCGATCCCCACCCGGAAGAGCAGTGTTCACGTCCCATAACCCTGTTTTATTTTTCCTCAACCCAACCACATGTTTTTGTATCCTAAACCCAACCACGTGCATTAGTCGTTGAAGGCAAAAAAACATCAATTTGAGGTGTTGTACTGACGTAGTGCATTTATTGACTGAACCATGACCAAACGTTGATATGTGACGAGGTCGGAGTGAGAATGTGTTGCACAAGCACAAGCCTCTCGTCCATGAGTGGATGCTCACTTCCTTCTGCGGGGTGTTACAGTTGGGGGATGTAGTTTGTTAAAAAGAAAATAGTTCCCACAAGAAACTGCTCAAAATGAGGTCTGTGGATGATCTTGAGTAACTGGGTCATGATTTCTGGAAAGAGACATTATTGAGATTTTCAGCTTTTTTGGCACTTTTTTAGCACCACAACCCAAGTGCCATGTAGTTTATATATATGATCAGTATCTCTACACCGAAACAACCTAGACTGATAAATAACACAACCGGTAAAAGGAAGAATATGCATGTTTGATTTGGGGTGGACTATTGCTTTAAACATTTCCCCCTGCCACAGTTCCCTCACAGCTGCTTTCACTTTTATCACCTCGTTAGAGCTCTCCTCAGGACAGCATGGACATACAGGCTGTGTTCAATTAGCATCTCCCTCACTCTCTTGTTGGCCATGTGGCACCTATTTATGGTGAGAGACGTCACGCCCTGTCACTCTGATCACATGCGACCTTGTGTGATTCCCAGCACAGCACCTCATGAACCTGTGAAAGGGTCTAATCAACCAGAAGAATTGAAAACACCAGTGTGGGTGTGTTTGAGTTTTGTTCTCGGGGCCTTGGTGTGAATGACTTCTTCACAACCTCACAAACAAACTGTCTCTGTGATGCTGGTGGGAATCTGCTCCGATTTTGGTAGCAGGAGTGCACTGTTTTAACTCTGTGGCACGCAATGAAAAAAAAAAAAATGATATAGTGTATGTACATTTCTATGGTAGGTGAAAGATTATTAATTTTGTACAAATGGAGAGGTTTTAAATTATTTTAAATTAATATATTAATGAATTATATATATGTATATTCATGCAACTGTGTGGGCGGACTTTGTTTGATGGTTTGTTTGTTCTTTTTGCTGCTTTTGGGAAGAGGCAGCTGATAAACCAGAAGACTGTGATTTTCACTTTTCTATGTAATATGCCTTCCTGTGCTGTTTTCAAAAAAGAAAATGAATTCTTGTAATGACATTATGTGTTGCTGATTGGCTCATAACGGAGCGTTACAGCTTTTCAGCCTGAAACAGAAGCACTGGAGCCACGGGTTCCCTCACTAGATTTCCATTGCAGTTTTCCCTACAGGATTTTTTTTGTATGCTGTATGTAGAAAATATAAACATAAACCTAAAACCATTTCACAATGTTTTATCTGAGCCATGAATTTTGAGGCTGTTATGTTTGCTTTGTATTTATACGTGTAATGTGGTTCAATGTGGTGTGGATCTGTGGAGAATATTTAGTTGAATCGTGTGCTCATCACTAGTCTTAGTTCACTGCAGCGTAAAAACTCCATGGAAAATCTATCAGGGGAACCCTGGACGAAGCTGACTACAGTTATGTCATAGCTGGACTGTGTTCTGTACTCGGACCAATTTCATATCTCAGAGGTTGTGTTTCATCAGATGGATTTTTTTAACAAAATGCCACATTGCTCACACCCTTGTTGTTGTAAGTTCTCTGTCAGAATTAAACGTCACAAATCTTTCAAAACACCACACAACGGTTAAGTATTCATACTGTATGCCAACAGAATACTCTGTCATGACCCTGTTAGGTCTGATGGTGAAAACACAAGAAAAGAGTGCAGAGTTGAGAGCACACACACTATTTTTTGTAAAATAAGATGTGCATATTTTACATAGTTCTAATGAAATTCTATTGGATCAAAATAAACTTGGTAGCCACTTCTTAATGTTGACTGTCTGTCCTTTGTTTTTTCTCTCTCTCTCTTAGCTTTAACTGATCTGTTTTAATGGAATACTAGTACCCAGCCTGTCCTTCATTGAGGCCTTGCCTTCACTTCCAGCAAATCATGCACAAAGAGTTGTAGGTACTTTATACCCACTGAGGATACACACAAGCATCTTTGAAAATTCTCTGAATGAATTTAAAGGATCCTTGACATTAGAACGGTCCTTAGGTGGGATTTGATGATGCAGCATCCTTGAAACTTATTCATTTTACTGTTCATGAAATAATGCTTAAAAAGTTGGCTCAATTTAACACAGCAGCTGTTATGCGGGATTTATACTTCTGTGTAGATTCAACAACGTACCAACAGCATGGGCTCTGTGTCGATGTAGAGCCTATGCCGTAGCCTGACGTGCACCTCCCCAGAAATGTCATCAAACATCGTGGCAACGCAGACCTGTCTATTTTTATAAGCTGAAACCATTTCCCTCAGTGGAGACGAAGCTTTTATTTACTTTTATTTCACAGATAAGAAACAATAAAATGTGGTGACAATAAAGCCTCCACAAAAATAGCATTTTAAGTCTTGTGTGTGATTTATCCTGGCTTCATATGAGCAGAGGAAATCTCCGCTTGTCACTAGGCTAATTTATACAATGTAAAATGCCATAGGCTTGTGCTAATAATGTTAGCATGTTGTATTTTTGGGGAAAATGTGTTTAGTATAAGACAGTTGTTTTGTTGGAAGGACTTCCTTACACATGCATGGACTTTCTGGGTGTTTCTCAAAGTCAAGGAAGGATCCTTATAATCCCACCTTAAGACTGTCTGTTTCAATGTCAAGTATCCTTCAAATTCTACCGAGGACTGAGTCCGTCATTCAGAGAATTTTCCAGGATGCATGTGTGTATCCTCAGCTGGTATGAAATACCCACAGTTCTTTGCACATGATTTCTTGGAAGTGAAGGCCAGGCCTCTTCAATGAAACCTGTGCTGGCAGAGTTCGGCAGGATTTACATAAATATGGCATTTATTTGGATTAATATCTCCAGGAGTTTTAATTATACAAGCACAAAAAAATTACTGACAGAAACCTCATGATTAATATTTTCCAATGTGTCCACTGCCGAATAATGAGATTTTTAACATCCTGTGATTAAGACAAAACAAAAAAAGTTTTTGAATGAATAATTTACAGGGGAGATAGAGCGCTAAGTGCCACAAAAGTTTCATGTAGCCTACCTGTTTTTTGGGGTTTTTTTGTTTTGTTTTAGTACAATCCAGGACTGTATTCTCCCTAAAAGTCATGTGACTGAAAATACTGCAACATTTGTTCAAATTGTACAACAACATCAGAGAGTGCCAACATTATCACGGTATCATGAAACCCCCTCAGTCTGCTGAGGGTTAATGACACACACCTGGGGACACTCGTTCGCCTGTTCCAGTGTGTGCTCACTGAATGATGGGAAGGACTCTTGCCTTGCCTCTGTAGGAAGGACTCATCCTACCAAGGAAGGATCCTTAACTTTGTGAAAGACCATTTGATTCCAGTTGTTAACAGCAGTGTGTCAAGGGAGGTGCCTGGGGTGGCCAACCCTAAAATCTAATTAGCCACCCCAGGTGCAAACCCATCATCCTAAACTATGATTGGCCAACACAGATTGCAGGCTAGGCAGGGGGCATGGTCACCCTGATACCATTGCTGACTCAGGTAGAACTTCCCCACCTGGCGCAGTAACTGTATCCTCCGCTGAGCCTTTTTATCAATGGAGCCTGTGTTGCTCGGCTACTTCCGGTCCTGGGAGATCCAAGAAACCTGAAGGATGACATCTTCTGATTCCTACTGAGGAATGGAGGAAAGATGTGAGATAAGGAGGATTAGGGAAGGAAGGGTGTAAAGGGAGGAGGAGGAGGGAAGTGTAGGGACAATCCCGAATTTGAATCTTATATTTTGCAAAGTATAAATAGTGGTGTTTATTTATACACAAAAACTTTTGTATGTATTCTGTATTATTCTAAGGAAGCCCACAACATATCTATTAGCCTATAGCTATCACTTTGTTAGCCAAAGCAGTGTTTCCGGGGTTTTAAGTTGCAGCTACACTTCTGCTCAGTGATAAAATAAAAACACAGAGGCTCTGAACCAACACTCTTAATTATTATTTTTCCCATTGTCCAAGGGGCTGCATTACCACTCCTTTACTTACTTCTTTACCTTTCACAATAAAAGTCTAACTTCACTAACAAAGACCACGCCAATGGAGTTATAGATTGTAATTTGTTTATTACGTATAATGAATGATGGAGATGAAGGTTGAGCAATGGAGGGATGAGAGTCGAGAGATGTGGGATGAAGGGATGAGGGTCAGATGGATGGAAGGATGAGGGGATGTAGAGACAAAGAAGGAAGGAAGGTGGGGGAATGATGGCAGAAATTAGGGGCGCGGACAGGTGGAGGGTAGAAACGATGGCTGTTTGGTGTCGGCTGAAGGGGAAGAGTGCAACGAACCAGGGAAGATGAGATAGAGTGGGGGAGTTATCTCTTTGGATAGAGCCCCCTGGTGATTCCTGTATTGTGTGAAAAGAGAGAGATAAGGGAGAGATAACAGCGAAAAGAAAAACAAAGGAAAGGGGTTTTGGGGGTGAGGGATGTGAGAATGGAGTCAAAGGGGAGAGAAACAGACAAGGTTTGCTTAAATACTTTTGGATGAGATTAAGGCGTGGTCTTTGTTCCTGAACTTAGTTATAAAACTTCAATTAAAGAGCATTTTGCTGAGAGGCAACTCAACAAAATAATTTGCAAAAGCATTAGGTGACAAAAGTATTCAGTCTGTGGTCATCTGTCCTCTCAGCCCAGCTGGTCTTGGTTGTCTCTTCCAGTTTATTGTGACGTGTGGGAAGGGGATTCAACTCCCTGACCAATCCCTAGACACAAACTTATCAGGCTGAATCTAACATTTAAGAGTGAAGCAGAGCGAAGTTAAAAAAAAACCTACAATGTTAGGCAATATTGTGAAGACATTTTTATTTAGAACAGCCCTGATAGCAGCTGGGGTGACTTTTTAACAAACCAAAATGTGTAAACAGGCCACTGAGGGGCGAACAGGTGAACTTGTTCCGGATGCGTTTGTTGGGCTAAGAATAAACCAATGTCCAGCATGTTATCCATTTGGATTTGGCGATCCATTTATTCTCAATACAATATATGTCCATATGTAATAATCACTCCATTCAGCAAATTCAGTATTACACGCCAATACTTAATGCTTTTTGTCATGCTTCCATAACACGGTCAAAAACTGTTTAATAACTGCTTGCGTATATTTATATTTACCTTGTGTTAAGATAAGGATAAAGTAAACAAAGACTATGTTATGGCTCCAACGGCAGCATTTATCTGCTCTCCACTGTTGGTGTTACTCCTCATTGGTTCCAGCACACCACTTCACTGCAGCTTGATAAAGGCGTTACTCCCGCAATTTGCACTGATTGGCTAATCAGTCCTCCCTCTGCTCTCACTGGATCATTTTGTATTGTAAATGAGAAACAGCTGTTTCGTGTCATGATGCTAGACAAATCACTCTAGTTGTTGGAGTGGACGGATTCCTGGCACGTCCAGCACACCTCTGTCCAAGTGAGGAGTGAAAATTTCATGCATAGTAACACACACACACACACTCACAGTGTCTGTGACAGCATCCAACAAAAACTGCCCACGCTGAAATTCATTGAATAATTGATTTAGTTTCTTTTTGTTGGCATCAGAGGGCAATTTGGGCAAAGGTACCTCCAGTCAGTGTTTGCTCTCGGCAGCTCAGGTTGTCAAGAGTCCCCACTGTGCAGCCATGGCCTCAAATAAATACAGCTAAACATCCAAGCCAGCTAAAACACTTTCAAACATCTGTAAAATCCTTTGCAGTCATATTTTGGGATGCCATTTCACTGTTAAGAATGTAGCTAGTTTGCAGTAGGCTACAAGTGAGGAGAACAAGGAAATGCTGTTTTTGAGCGGCGCCTTGAGCACACCCACTGGCTACCGGAGGAAAAATCCAACGTGTCGTCCTTCCTGCTTCCAACTACGTCACTGTCACCACAAATGATGATATAGTAAGCAGATTTTGCAACTACTGAACTCACATTAAGGATTTCATCACATTTACCATCAGCACTGACTGGACATCCACATAAAAGGTGGCAAATGTTCCCTTTAAAGTACCGAAGTGGTGTTATTACACTTGGCTTATAGCTACATAGCTATGGGGTGCCGTTTGTAAAGTGTCTCATGCTGAAAATAACATCAACTTTTTGCCACATTTAGCTTCAAACAATGTTTAAAAAAGTGTTGTGAATTTTTTAACGTCACCTTTTACCACATTTACAGCAATATTTGTTAACTTAGAAATATATTAAATAGTTAAATCTAAATATTAAATGTGGCACCTAAATGTTAAATGTTAAATCTAAATGTTAAATCTAAATGCTAAATATAAATCTAAATGTTAAATGTTAAATCTAAATGTTCTGGGTGAAACTAAATATTTAACTAATATGCAAATTCACACTGCCGGTCACCGGAAGTACCAAAATAAAAGCTCGAGATGGTCAGACTGTGTTTATACAACACTTTTTTAAACATTGTTTGAAGCTAAATGTGGCAAAAAGTTGATGTTATTTTCAGCATGAGACTCTTTACAAACGGCACCCCATGCACATAGCAACTATTGCTTTCCATTAAGTTCAGCACAGTTTAAAAGTCAACATGCACAGACCTGAACCCGGTGTAATGTATCACTGAATAGTTTTTCCATTGTGTGTAACAGCAGTTAGTCAGAAAACACACAATAAGATAACATCAATGTGGTGAAGAGGAGAGTGTGAGATTAAGTTACTTAAGAAGCTGCTGCCGCCCAATTTTTTTTTTTCATGTACAGAAATACAGATTCTTATATAAACAGTGACGTGTGCAGAGCTCAGGTGTATTAACGAAACAGGAGTGGAGTGAAAGAGTGTCATAAAAGGGAGGAGGCAGGAGGGCAGGTACAACAAGTTGGGTAAAACCTATAATTATTATCCTACAGAGTTTACTTAGCCTTTGACTCTCCCTCTGTTGCTAGTGCAGTGTTTGTAGAGACTGATAAGCTGAAGGAGAGAGAGAGAGAGAGAGAGACACAGAGAGAGAGAGAGAGAGACAGAGGGAGGGAAAACAGCCCTGCTACAAGCGTGAAAACACACACAGGGGTGAGAAAGCCTATGTGATTGTGTTACAGAGAGCAGATAGGTGCATGAACACACAGAGAAGGGTAGACAAAAAGACTTGGAGAAGAAGATTCAGTCAGGCATAGAGAGGGGAGAGAGAAAGAGAAGAAGGGGAGAGAGGTAAAGGCAGAAGGAGGAAGTGTGAGGGGTTTTGCTGCTGTGCTGGGATCATGTCTCTGAATGGGAAGGTGGCTCTGGTGACCGGGGGGGCTCAGGGCATTGGGAGAGCCGTGGTCCAGTCACTGCTTCAGAGCTCAGCCAAGGTCAGTACTGCTCAGTCTGATTACGCAAGTTTACGAGTGTGAGAGGTTTTTTTTTGCTTTGCAAGTTTAGAAAAGTTTAACAAGAAGAACATGACTATACAGAAGAGATAAAACATAACTTTTTTATTACTTTGACAGTTGTTTCATCACTTGAGTTACGTCTCTATTATTATTTATTTTTTTCAAATTGAATACAAATGCTTTTGCTTTTGCTTTTTGGCTGAAGTCACTGCCACATGCTCTGTGATCCAACTCAAACTCTTGTTTTGCTGACATGACTGTTATCTCCACTGCTCAAACACAAGCTGGACTGAACTGCTGTTGTGTATTGATTCAACTAGGATGGGTTGACTTCACACTTTAAGTCCTTTACCACTTTACTGTGACTGTTTTAACACCATTGAAACATACGTTAAACATTTTATCTTTACTGTTTTATCACATTTTTTTAAAAACTAATCTGTCCTGCACTCCTGCTTTTAGAGTTTTCTAAGGTACATACATTGAAACAGAGCTAGTGATGACTTGTCTTGGATGATGAGTCTAAAAAGAATAGGGTAATGTTTTAAGATTGGCCAAGAGGCATTGCATGTTTAAACTATTATTTAGACAGTGAAGGAGTCATGCATACCCTTTTCTAAAAGCTAAATAGTTTCTGACAACTTCCTGAGAACTGAAACTTGGCTATTTACGGTACAGGGCTGTGTCTTCAGTCTAGTATATCGTGACCCATATTTTATGACACTCGCAAACCACAAACCTAACAGATGTACCTGTTTACCGAAGTATGATGTGTGAATTTAAAAAAGTCCAACTCACGACCAGAGTCTGGTCCCCCAGGTGGCCGTGGTCGACCTGAACAAGACCAGTGGTGAAGAGTGCAAGGCACAGCTGGACGCCGAGTTTGGAGAAGGCAACTGCTGTTTTATCCCGTGTGATGTGTCCAATGGAGAAGCGCTGAGAGGTAAGGCTGTCTGTGGGACTGCTGGACAATGCAATCCTTACTGCTCGTTGAGTGACACAATGTCAAGACTTTAGATAAGATCCGGCATTCAGTTATCCAGGTCATTGCGTAACATAATAGCCACTAATTATGACTCTTTATGCAGCCTGCAGAACATGACTGTTCACTACAGGGTTGAACTCATTTTTAGCGTGCCCATGATGAATGAGGAAGTGACTTTAAAATAGCCTAAGACCTGTACAGATTATTTCTTGGACAGAGTTGCTGTTCCTGCGCTCTGAGGTGATAACAGATTTTTGTGAAAACAGTCTGCTCACTCAGGTGTATCACCACCAGGTGCACTCATGGTCCAGTTAAGACTGAGCTTGTCTGGTCTTGCTTTGTCATCACATAATCATTTGTTTTAGTCTATTTCAGATTTGATGTCAAAATGCCTGCTCGTAGCTCCACGCGAACAGAATACTGCTCTGAACTGACTTAACCTTTTGCTTTTCTGCAGATGTATCAGCGTGTGTGTGTGTGTGTGTGTGTGTGTGTGTGTGTGTGTGTGGGCGTATCTGGGTGAGAAAGAGAGGAGGCAGAGAATTAAAGCGTATGTAAGTGAATAAGGAAGCGGGAAAGAGGAACAAGGTTTCATTGTCTGACATTGAAAAAGTAAATCCCTGCAGGCCTACGGCTGTGGAATGCTGTTTGGTGTTGCTCCTTACTGTGTGATAGTATGACTGTTGATGTGGACACACACTGTAAGCCTGTGTGGAGCCAATGAAACTGTGTGCCTGTATTTGTGTGTGTGTGTGCAGTAAGAAGGGATTAATTGTGTTGATATGGATGCATGCATCTTTGCAAGTATGCACACTGCGTGCATTTGTTAGCTGTACATGTTTGCATGTGTGTTTTCATGTAAGCGTCTTCGGAACATGTGACTCATTTGTGCACGTGTGTGTGCGTGTGTGTTTGATAAGTAAATGAGTCTGTTTAAAGCAGGTATGTTTACTTCTAATTGCGGGGTGTCCAAGTGTGGAATGCGGCAGGCAATGACACATGCTGGCTTTACCACCTCAGGTGTCTGCTTTCAGCTGTTTATCTGTCTGCTCACGTAGGAAAATAAACAACCTGCTAGTGGCTCATTGTGTAAACGTCTGATGTATGGAATGGTGAATATTTAAGTAACATATCTGAAGTCTGTTTTGGCAACACACACAAAGAAACAAAACAAGCGGGCTGAAACTCTGCAGTGAAGAGATTCCTCCTTTGTGTTGAGAGGAATGGGAAAACACACGTTCTTTCATGCAGACATTTCAGCTGAGATTTTCCTCTCTGAATGTGTATGATGCAATTTTTTGCAAGTTTATCCAGTACTCAAACATCCTAAGAGGAGACTGTCCTCCTCCAAAATGTGTTTTTTGTACAAGCAGAATCTGCGATCCATATTTATGTTTATTGATAGGCAGCGACCTCTAGTGGTCTATGAATCTGACGGGAGCAAAGAAAGAAGCCGACGTAGTATGAAGAGCAACGAAGTCTGGTTAGTGTGGGAGGTAACAAACACAGGACTTTCATGCAGAGGACCAGTGTTTGTGTCCTGTGTTGAAGCAAAAGTCAACATTGAGTTATTTTAACAACGCAACATAGTGTGTCGAAGTAATGTAACGCCACGTTTCGTTAGTAGTTTTCCGGTGTGGGTGAGCTGAAGCTGAAGGAAGTCATTCACTGAAGGCTTTGTTTCTGTGGCACAGATGCATTCCAGAGCACCGTGGACCTGTTTGGTCGTCTGGACATCGTCATCAACAACGCTGGCATCAACAACGAAAAGAACTGGGAGAAGACCATACAAGTCAACCTGGTAAGATGAAACAATGAAGACTTTCAGTCAGGTCAAGTCAGTTTTATTCATTTAGCCGAAAATAATGAATCACAAATGTGTGATTTGTGAGCTTTTTTAATCTGTACAACATAAAAATCTATCTTTCTTTTGTTCCTTGACCTGGGTATTGGATATGTGGGGAGGAAGGACTGTTTGTAGGAGCACCAGTATCTGCTTTGTATTAGGCTCTCGGTGACTCAAAACCGTGTCCCCTGCAGGTAGTAAATGTGTTTGCCTGGCTGTGAGCCTGAAATGATGCCGTAATTGTTGGCTACTGTTTTAAATAGTATTGCCAGTGGAAGTGAAAGCCGGCCCAGATTCACTCTCATTTCTGAAAGAATTTTGTCCGCTTGGCATTTTGCCTCGCTTCCATTTTTTTCTCTGGTGTGTGTGTGATTTTCGTAACTTCTTTCTGGATGCGTACTGCTTAAGGTTTGGCACCTGGTCGCTACTTTTTTGTAAAGTCTCGACTTCACCTGTGCACTGTGCCCAAGAACATCCCAAACATGTCAAAATAATAATAAAAGATTTAAAAAAATAAGCACCTTTGAGGGAGCCAGCATCGCCAGCATCATCACAGCCATCACTCATCACCAGTTACAATGAATGACTCATGTCAAATAGCATTTCATTTTACGCGCATTGGCACTGGCCATGTGCTGATCTTACCTGTCTGTCTGTATTTTTTGTTTTGGCTTTGATGGCATTCAGAGGAGGATATTCCTACTCATCAAAAGATGTTATCAGCTGTGCGGGTCCCTCAGGGCGCTAGCATTTTATCTTTTTTGATTGCATGCTCTCTTGGTAATATGCGGTTAGTCATGCTAATGTTTCCTCCTCATCATTCTGATACTTAGATAAAGTCTGATAAGAATTTACTGCACTAATATACTTCTCCTAACTAATCCAAGTAATCTAAAGAGCAAGCTAACATGAAATTTACTCAGCACATCGGTATAGCATCAGTAACTCTAACAGCAACTCCAGTATAGTGTATTTTTCTTTGCTCTGTCCAACATTTTTGTATTGTGCAATATAATTGTTGCATTTTAGACCTTTAGTCTTGAGATTTTTGTCATATTAATTAATTTATTTCCTCCATCATCTTTGCCAGTAGCTCTTTTCTCCTCGGTGTGACAGCTTCCAGATAATCCTCATGATTAATATATTTGTCGGTTCGAGTTTGTTTTCCCTCCACAACACTTTTTTCTCTGTCCTTGAACCGTACTGTGGGAGCTTGACCACTATGGAATGAAGCCCGTCAGATTTTTTGTTATCAGGCCCTTGTATTTTTTGCCGTCAGCCTGGGCAGCGAGCCTAGTGGATTCTTTTCCTGTGTGATGGGCCCTTTCAATCTCTATCTGAGTAAGGTCAAAATCCAGCTTTTCCCTGAAAAAAAATCCAGCACCTATTGCCCATTGTCTGCCCATTTTTCATCATAGGCCTCTGGTATACAATCAGTGATCCTCAGAGTCCACAGAGATGAGAGAGATGATCTGCAATCTGATGAAAGCCTGCTGCACGCCTTTTTGAGTTGATCTTTCTGTGTTTACTGGAGGCTGCTTTTCATGTTCTATACATCTTTGAAAATACTGTCCAGTCGTCTGATTATGGTGTGAACACAGCTCTTGTAACTGTTGTTGCAAAGATATGGCTTCCATCAGGACACAGCAGCAGGCAGTTAGTGGACGCTACATATTATGTGTCACTACACAGGGTTTCTCTGTTGGGTTTCCACATACAGAACTGTCAAACAGATGCCCTCAATGAAAACACAGCTTTACTTATCAGTACATTCGCAAGTTCTATATAGTTTCACTTCCTGTGTATGTGCTGCTGCGCTTGTCTGCTATAAATATTACCACAATGAACGTGCTGTCTCTTTATCTGTTACAGACCTCTGTGATCAAAGGGACCTACTTGGCCCTGGAACACATGAGTAAAGAGTACGGCAAGGATGGAGGCACCATTATCAATGTATCCTCTATGGCAGGTAACACACACACACACACACACACACACACACACACACACACACACACCCAAAGTCCTTTGCACAGCACAAGATATGTAACATCAGTTGATCCACAAACAGATGACAGCTTGTTAACAGCTGACAGAAGTCGTAGTGACAGATGACAGCGCGCTCAAGTGCCTGATGATGAGTCAAATAGATAAAAATAATAAGAATGAAAAATAAATGCCATGACTTATCTTTTATCTCCAAGGTAACATGTAAGGATACCTTTAACTGATTTCCAACAAGCTGTATCATAACAATGCGGGTAGTGTATGTGAATTACCAGCGCCCACATCTCCCTGCACAGCTCTGGCTTCAGGGCATCGGTTCCCAGCTAATGGGTCAGGGGTCCATTTTGAATGGACTGCAAGTGAAAAAAAACCCACATTATTTTGAAGTACAGTGAATTCTCGACACATAGCTTACATTTTGAAGTGTAATTTCCTGTTGTAGAGTCAGTGACTAACTGACAGCTACTTGACAGAGACGGCAAACTAATTCAACCACATGGCCAAACACAGGTATGATGCAGAATATATCGAAATATTTGGACCTTGAACTAATGATCAAAAAGAAATCTGGACCCTTTGGCTGGACCAGTTGCCACTGCTCTAGGGCTTTTGTTCAAACTACAGATTGTAGTTCCACATTTTCATATGCCCACCACCACTGACACATGGTGGGTAGAAGCAGACCAAAAGCAATACCCACCCTCCTCTCTTTCTCTCTCCCCTGCAAACTCAGACCAAGCTACTAAACCAAGATTTGGTTACTGTATTGCTTATTTTCACTAAAAATATATTCAGAAACATGTTTTAGTGCACTGTTTGGCTGTAGTATGAGAATCTGTGAACAAGAATTGGGCATAATACTGTTTCCTGTATTGAATGGAGGTGGAAAACTGACATCAAACGGAAGCAGTGCTGATCAAATATGGACCAAGATTCTGTCACTGTGTTGCATATTACTTGTCTCTGATGTTTTCAGAAACATGTTTTAACTGTAACAAAAGATAGTTTGTTACCAGCCGGCCACGATATTGTTTCCTGTGGATGAAACGGCCGAGCTTGCATTATGTCACCCACCAGCAGGGGTCTTTATTAGTCTGGTGCAGCGCAGTGTGTTCTAGTAGTTGTAGATGTTTTACTTCTTGAGCAAACATGAATGCCACAGCCCTTTTCCTCTGTTTTCTCTGGTCAAGTAGCACCAATTTTAAAAGTATTTGCCTCTTTCTACTGCATAGAGAGCCCAATTTTATGATAAGAGTATCTTCTTTGGACCAAAAATTTCTTTAATAACATTGAGATCTGCTGTGTTCCACATTGCATACTCGCACTGCGACAGATATATGAGCAAGGGGGTCAAAGTTTGTGGCGCATTGTAATGACTAAGCGGTATGTCCAAATGTATGCATACTCCATGCAACAGTATGTATTTTGTAAAGGCAGCTGCAGTACGTACTGAGAGTAAAAAGAAAATTTGATTCAGAGGGCAGGGACCATCATGCTGTCACTAGGAATGGTTGAAATGTGGATTATGTAATACTGCAGAGTTCTGAGGAACACAAAGGATGGAGAAAAACATGACTGTAGATTGACCCTGAGGACTGACCTTGTTGGATGGTGGGATGGAAAATGTGCTTCCACTTCAGTCTGAGTCAACATCTGGAACCTTGCTGCATTGTAGCCTTTTGAATAGTCTCCAGTTACAGTGTGAAGAATATGAGTCAATCCTTCTGATTTAACGTGTGCAATAGATTTGCAGGATAAAAACATCAGCAGAGAAACTGAAACTTTAGTGACACTTCAGTTCAGTTCAGAAGCGTTAAACCCACGGCTCCCCAAACATTCTCCTTTATTTATGTCAGAATGTCACGGATGATGAATATCTCACGTCTCTGAAGGAATGAAAACAGTTCCTGTCTTCCTCCAGTGTGTGTGTTACAGCAAAGCCACCATGACAGGTTTGCAGAGAGCCCCTAGAACTGAAATCTGGAATTTGGATCATTCTGCACCTCTGTCTCCGTCATGGAAAAGCTCACACTCCTCCAAAATCCTCGCCTCATCTGTTTGCTCTCTACAAACCCACACCCTCACTCACTTACACACACACACACACACACACACACACACACACACACACACACATACACACACACACACACAAACACACATTTTACAAGATAATTCCTGCTCTTTTATGGTTTTACATTGTTCTGAAGGGCCAATATATATATCCCAAGCCAGGTCTGTAAAAGCTGCATCTTTTTCACACTCAGAAAACAAAAACCCTGCAAGAAGCACCCAGTGACATCATGTAAACATACCCTGATAAAGCAAACACCGCATGAAGGAAGTAGTTATTAATTCGTAGAAATACTGGAAATTTAATCAGATCTCTCTCCTCATGAAAAAAGGTAATATGTTCCTAATTAAAGGAGCAGTGTGTGGGACGTAGTGACAGCTAGCGGTGCAACCCAGATGAAAAAAGTCGTCCTTTTGCATGATACACGGCCAGTTGCCATTATAGTCTAACAGCATTCAGTGGTGTCAGGGAGGAAAGGCAGCAGGGCAAGAACAAAAGTTAATGAGTGATTCTTTCTCACTCCATGCCAACTAACATTTCTACTGTGACCTAAAATGTTGCATGACTTTCTGGGATCCAAAGTTAGCTCCTCTCTGAAAACATTTTCCCACCTGGATCAGTTTTCCTTTGTTGGTGTTAGTTTGGGGTCAAGGATCCTCCAACAAGCCGCTGATGGTGCTGCTCCTGTTCTATGGTCTGGTAGTCCCTGTAAAACTGTACATAAAGTGTAGTTTTTATCATGTTTGTGTGTGGGCACTGTTCCTCCTGGATGTGATCCGACATGTAATGCAGCTCAGCAAACCAAGGGTTCATCTGTGAAAACAGGTGAAAAAGGAGTTTTGGCAGGTGATAGCAGTTGAAATCCAGCACTTGGGCAGTGACGTGCAGCGCCAGAAACCAACTAAAAAAGACATCCTTTAACATCAGCATGATACACGATTGGCTGCCGTTATAGTAGCATCAGGGGAAACACGGCAGGAAAAGGATGAAAGTCCGTCTGGGTGGGTGGGAGTGATGGTGGATGGGTCCAAATCAAACCCTGTTCTTCTTTCCTAAACCAACCACGTGCTTTTGTTGCCTAAACCCAACCACGTGCGTTAATTGTTGGAGGGGAAAAAAAGGTCAATTCCCTGACGTAGTGTAGTTATTTTGAAAGAGACTGCATGCAAACCTTTTTTACACTTACACAAATACACTTCTGAAAACAGAAGTGTATTTTGAAAGAAGACAATGCATGTAACAGGCAAAATTTGACACGATGTCCCAGAATGTCAACAACCAACACACCCAGGGCACCTTTCACGTCATATGTGGACGTGGAAAGTCCATGACCAGACGTGTTGATCAAATATGACTCACAAGTCTGTTACTGCACTGCCTATTCCCCACCTCAACTGTGTTAGGAACATGTTTTAGCGAACTGTTCACATGCAGTAATGTCATTATAAGCACCACAAGGCAACAGAGTAGGCAGAGGAATATGAATGAATGAATGGCACATCAGAGTGCCTTTTTGACCTCAGAGGGTAACTAACTTAAAGACAGTTTGAACTGGGCTGAGTATGTTTACTTTTCATGTAGGCATTTCTCCGCATGGCTCTGCTCCATCTGCTGTTTTGTCTAAATGTGTGTTGTTCTTGTGATGCTCGTAGACTTGAATCTGATTGCAGGCTGCTCTTGTCTGGTCAGTCTAAAAAAATCTTTGTAATGTAATGACAAAGTGCATGGCATATGCACTTCAGGGGAGCTGTGTTTTCTTCTGTTAGTTTCAGCTGGATTCATCGACTCTTTGCACTGAAGTTTGCAGGAAATTTTGCAGCTGCATGTTTCCAGATGTTTTCTGTATGTTTTAATAAGATTCAAGAGGATGTTCTTGGTGCTTGTAGTCGGAAAGATCATCTCGTAGATCTTGAACACTTCAGCCTCCAGCAGAGGCAGAGACGTAGTAATCATTTCTCACTTATCTCACTTGTGATAACATCTGTGTGTGTGTGTGTGTGTGTGTGTGTGTGTGTGTGTGTGTGTGTGTGTGTGTGTGTGTGTGTGTGTGTGTGTGTGTGTGTGTGTGTGTGTGGTATGTGTGTGCACTTAAAACTGCAAACACAGACTTGTCCAAACATGGTCAAGCATACTACTCCGAGCACATTGTTTTGGGGAGAAAGAATGAAACAGAGTGTGTTAGTGTTAGTGTGTGTGTGCATGTGTGTGTGTGCTGGTAGATGTATGTGTTTTCAATGACGTCCATTATCGATACCTTCTGGACTTGGATTTAGACCAACTGTTTACAGTCCTGTTTGCTGTTATTACTCCAGCTGGGGGGGGGGGGCAGATTGAGACGTTGTGGTGCAGCTGTGAGAAATAAGGGCCGAGCCTTATCTCTCTGATCCTGGATCAAGTGACCCTCCAGGGGTTAAAACGAGTAGTTGCTGTTCAGAAGCAGATGCAGCTGTGTTTGGGAGCAGCCCTGATGTGTCCCCTCGAAGAACAAACACCCTATTACTCTACTGACATACTGTAGCCTGCATGTTTAAAACTCACCGTATGGAGGGAAGCTCAGGGTGGAAACACTGAGTGTAAGTGACACCATGTTTTCACCAAGAATGGCGACTCCCAGAATTCAGCTCATGAATGAAAACAGGGTCACTGATTGTTCTGCTGGTAACACGTTTGTTCTTGTGTCTTCTCTTGTTTTTTGTAATTCAGCCTTTCTGCATTCACCTCATCAGCCCGTCTACACTGCTACCAAACATGGAGTCATTGGCTTCACCAGAGCTATGGCGGTAAGACATACAAGTAAATAAGACAAGTATAAAAGGTTATTTTGTAGTTATCGTGGAATAGGATGTTCTCACGGTAACTCAAAGCTTGAGATGTGACTCACATGTTCTTGCAGGACGCGTCCTCTCAGGGAGACTATGGCGTTCGGATCAACGTCCTGTGTCCGGCCTTCGTCGACACTCCTCTGCTGCACTCGGTGGAACATGAGGACAACATGGGCAAGTTTGTCAAGTTCAAGGAGGATTTCAAACTCCGCATGAGCAAGTTTGGAGTTTTACAGTAAGTTAGCTCACACAGGTGTCACCGTTGTTATTCAAATTCTCCTTCTTTGTGAGGCCGATCCATTTATCTGAGATCACTTTCACATATGCAGCATACAATGAATTTACTGGTGAGATATGTAAAGGGAAACTAACTTCCTGCAGCCTTTGTGAACATTAATATACACTTCAGGGTGGTTGTGGCTCAGGAGGTAGAGCAGGTGGCACCTTGTACGGAAGCCTCGGCCACCAGGTGTGAATAGATGAACATGACTCGAAGTGTAAAAAGCGTTTGAGTGGTCAGAAGACTAGAAAGGCGCTATACAAGTGCAGGTCCATTTACCATTTTTATTAATACGTTTTTTGAGACAGCAAAGGTTTAGATTATCTTGTAGTAACAGATCAGTCATTTTCATTCTTAGTCCCACGCTCTAGATTCAAGCTCAGGGGTGGTCGTGCTTTTACTGTGTCTGCCCCCAAACTGTGGAACAGCATCCCCCTCCCAATCAGATCTGCCCCCAGCACTGACTTGTTTAAGTCCAGGCTCAAAACTTACTTTTATCCATTAGCGTCTGAGTCCCCCTGATGTGGTTTTCTCTGACTGTGTGTTGTGTTTCTAAATGTTGGTGCTGTGTGCCCAACAGTTATGGTGCCTCTCATAGCATTTTATTCCTTTTGTACAGCACTTTGGTCAACCTGAGTTGTGAATAAATTTGAGCTGAGTGAGAGCTGAGTTGAGTAAACATGATGACACTGGTTCCTGGAAGTGCAGCCTGAGTGTTGATGGTGGGACAGATTATCTCCAGCTGCCAGGAGACATCTGATTGAGGGTAAAACATTTACAAGAAACTGATCAATGTTGGGGTTTACTCTCGAGCAAAGGAGAATGTTTGTAACTTATTCTCAGTTTATTGGATGGCACAAAGCTTAAATCAGCCAAAACTTACAGCCTAGTTGGGCTTAATGTCTTTAATTGAGAAATTCCGTTTGCAGCCAAGCTTCACAATAGTAAGATTAGAATATTAAAGACATTTTTTAGAATTTTTTAAACACCTGTAAACCCCAAACTGAAGCACAGGTAGGTAACGTAGCTTAATAGGATAAACTTGTTCTGAGAAAATGTATATGCTCTTCATGAAACAGGAAGATGTAAAATGTTACTGAATGTACATTTTACCATGAAATAACACATTTCATTTTTACACATTAGAAAATATTTACAGTTTTTTCTCATTGCTTAGACACTATCTTTAAAACAGCAAGATCATTTTGAAAAACGAAACACACTAATCTCAAAACATTGCACCACTGAGTCCATTTTTTAAATATAGCCCAGATAAGATGGTGTGAAATGATAATGTGAAGGTCCCTTGGGGTGAGCTGCTTCTCACGTCATATGGGTTATTAAAAACATACAAACGCAATTGTTTATCTTTCAGTGAGAAAGTACTTAACTCTCCACTGCTCACTAAAGGTGACGTTCCTAGTTGCCTTTACGCTTATGCTATAGCAGACGATATCTGCTGTTAGGTAACCGTTCTGTTTGTGTGTGGTGTTCCCCCTGCGTAGTTCCAACATAGTATGGCAGGCGTCATATAGTATATTTTGACAGACAAGCCGAGGGCTGTTTAAAACACCAAACCAGCAAAACAATATATATCTCATGCAAAAGCAAACCATCATTTGAGTAAGCTCATGAATACGTGTGAATTGTAGAGACAAAACCAAGAAAAAGAATTTAAGAGTTTTGCAAGAACTGTTTTCTTTTGCAAGAGATGTACAATGTGTTGCTGGTTTGTGTTAAGGGTTTGTGGTTAGTGTGTAAGACACCAGCTTCCCTGAGAGCATGGTTTGCAAAATTCTGGAGGCTCTCTAAAAGGTTGACATGTTGTAATTTTTGCCATTCATTGCTACCTTTGTTACCATGAATCATGCACAAAATTAGACTACTTATTTATGATTCATGTATGACAGTGATTCGTCGCTTATCGCATTAACAGTGGGGCAATATCACTTTTCTTGTGCTGCTGTGAGACACCTTTTGCAATTATTTAAGCTTTTGAAACCTGAGCAAATTAGTGTGATTTCTTTTTTTTTTTTTAAATTTAAAAATAAACAAATAAACATGGGGGGGGAAAAAGGCAGTGAGAAACTTGGGAGGGAATGTCCCACAAATTGCAGAAAATAAAAATAATAACAATAATAATAATAATTTAGAAAATTATTTAAAAAATAGGGGGAAAAGGAAAAAGTAATAATAATAATAATGATAATAGTTATTGTAATTTTTAATCACTCTTTCCAGGTCGTTTATTTGTTTGTTTGTTGTTAACTTTTTTTTGTTTTTTACTAATTTTTTTTGTTTTTAATTTTCCCTTTTTACTGATTTCTTGCTATTTTTTGGGTCATTGCCTTCTTCCCACATTTTTAAAAGAAATCAAGCCGGTTTGCTCAGGTTTCAAAGGGTTAGTAAAGATACTGGCATGCTATTTTTGCCATCACCATTATCGTGTGGCGTTGCTATATCAGAAACATCACACTCACATTAAGACAAATATCAGAAAAAAGGCCTAAAGGGGGGGTCTTCTCGCTCAGCAGGTAGAGTTTGTGCCACGTATAGGCTGAGTCTTTCGCAGGGGCGCAGTTCGATTATAGTCTGCAACCATTTCATGCGTGTCATCCAAAATTCTCTCTGTCTCTTTCCTGCTGTCCTGTAATAAAGCCCTCGAAAATAACCTTTAAAAAAAGAAAAGGGGTTGTAAACTTGCAGCTGGAGAGGCTTGCAGTCTCACTTTGAGGCACATTCAGGCGGCCGCCATGTCAACAAAAACTCTCCCTGAAAGCCAAGGTACAGTTTGGACACTGTGCACATGTGTTACACTCAGGGGACGTTGAACAAACTGTTGAGCCGTGTCTACTAATGTACTGACAAATGGCACTTTCCACTTCGTACGTCAGATGTGGTGATTTTCTGTTTGTAAAGTGATTTGCCATTTGGCTCTCTCCAAACAGCTACAGTTAAAATGTGCGGTCTTAAAAACACTCAGAGCCACTCATCCTCTTTCTGACCTGTTTCTGTCTGCGTTCTGATTACATTCTTATTTCATACAAGTGGCCCAGAGTCCACTTGGCAGCTGAATGACGCTTTATCTCTCAGGAAACATGACAAGTGTTTATTTGGAGCCGCTCTGAGTGGGACTGAACCAAAGCACAGACATAAATGCTCTTGTGCTTCACATACTAGGACAGCTATGAAAGTATTAGATGTAATGTGTGCCAACAGGCCACAGTTAATGATAAGAATCGATCTGAGCTGTTATCGCTCCTTCTGATGTCATCAAACTTTATCTGTGGCTCGAGAAAACTGTGCAGCTCAGAGACAAGCAGCAGGAGGGAAGTATTAAGCGTCACAGGAAGTTGAGGCTAGATGACTTCCTGATCACACTCACCACACAAACACACGGTCTCTCTGAGTGAGGGCAGTACAGAAGGTTTATTTTACATTTTTTAGACAGTCTGCACAGAAAATACATCACTAATTATCAGTCGTCCTCTGAATGTGTGTGAGCGTGTGTCTCTATCTTTTATTTATCTGTAATCTCGTCTAATCCGCCATTTCCTTTCTGTGTCGATTATCTCCAGGCCATCCTTGATAGCGGAGGGCATGATGAGGTTGATTACGGACACCAGTCTGCACGGAGCGGTGATGAAGATCACCTGCTCCAAGGGCATCCACTTCCACACCTATGAGCCTCTGTCCGCTTGAGCCTTGTTACACTGGACTGCTCGTGCTGCTGCTGAGGAGAAGACTCATGCAGTGCTTTGTCTTGTCTCAAATCAACACACCAGACTCGGGTTCAGGACACGTGGCTGCTGCTGGACTTTGTATCAGAACTGTGTCAGAGCGTCACTCAGATTCTACAGGGAAACTGACCTTATTGTGTATATAGGCCTGTCTGAATGAACACATGAATGCTATGTAAATAACAGTAATATTCTAATTGTCTGATTAATTAGGGGTGAAGTCAGGTAAATTGGGACAAATAAGGTTTTACATCTCGGGCTCTTTAAATATTAGCAGTAAATCTCTGAACATGTTATTGCATTGTTACAACTTATGTGACTGGTCTGAGATGGGCAGAGCAAAGAGTCAAAAAATCACTGGCCCTACAACTTGCAAGTTATAACGCCATGTGGCATGTTGAGTTTTTGGTAACAAGAGTGCTGCAGCTAAAACAGTATAGCAATGAAAATGTTTGCAGGATGTTGCATTTTATCAGAGGTGGGACCAGTCATTGTTTTGCAGGTCACATGTAATTCTCAAGTCGTTGCACTCAAGTCCCAGTCAAGATTAACAAGTCTCAAGTTCAAAACTTTGAGTTTCAAATCTTAACAAGTCTTAAGTCAAGTTAAGTCAATAAAATTATTATAAATTATTATCGTTCTGAGGGAAATTAATATTTATTGACATCTGCACACAAATATAAGAAAGGTGAAAAGTCTTTGGTGATTAGACCCCATCAAAAGTGGGACAATCTTTTCTCAGTGAATAGCTAAGTTACATTTATGATTTAATAAATGAATGACTGAACTTAATAAAAATAAAATTTACCAAAAAGTGTCCAAACATACCAGACTTCACCCTGTGTTAGTAATATTATACTGATGATGGTAACTGAAAGTAGAGCGTCTAGTGTTCTCAGTGCTAACCAAAACAGATTTACAGGTCTGTCTTTTTCATTAAGCTTTCTATGTGTTACAGGATATAAACGACAGCCAGTGTCATCAAACCTCAGACACGACTGATATTGCAGCTTATTTGATTAAACAGTGTTATTTGATAACAACTGTAACATTTATTATTTAACAGCTGGTTTATTTGATTTGTGTAAAAATAAAAAATAATGGAATAGTTTAATATGAGAGATATGGAGCTCATTTATTGATACATGAAACTACTTCACGCCATCTTCTGAGGTATGCACATGTTATCTCTCCTACCAAAGTCCAAAAATTAGATGTTGTTTACTGTGATTATGTTGTCCAAATACTGTTGCTTTACCACTGTAGCAGGCACAGGTAGCAGCCGATCCTCACAAGATGGCACACCCATATAAAGTTTAAGTACACAGTGTGCACTCAGCAGCTTCTACGTATGAAATGAAAATAAGTCAGCTAAGTCTAAAAATGATAAGGCTAAGTTGACCCACATAGAACTTAAACCCTAGTATTCTGGTGAAAGTCTTGTGTGTGACCTATCCTCCCTCTTACATCAGCTTTGTCGCTCTTTATACCATGTCATCTGACTCACTGACAGAAAACCCTGAAGGAAAACGTCTTTCATGTGTGTGTGCAAAAGCAGCTTGGATAAAGAGTTCAGGTTCTAACAAACACCACAGGCTTAAAACAGTGAGACAGGAATATCATTTACGTGTAAATATACATAATTGGCCGACAAATCTTTGAACGTGGAGTGGACGTCTCCGTGTGGCCGTCTGATCACAACCATATGAACTGTCAAATGCCATTAGAAAAGGACACGTCCATTTTCTTCTTTCATAGCAGTAACATGATCAATATTTCCTGTAAAAGACAGTTTGAATGGATCATTATTGGACATGGGAACATCACTATCTAGTCATTACTACCATTGTTATGATAGCTGTATTGGTAGTTAAATGAATGTCTTATGGGTGTGGTGTAGGCAGATGGTAGGAGGCAGGGTCAGCACTCACGTCACCCTTGGGGGTTGGTGGTAAGGACTCATTAGCTGCTATTAGAGAGCTGGAGAGGCCTTTGAGCTGAGCGGAGGGAGAGATGCCATAGGCAAGACATTCTGAAGACAAAGAGACTGAGAAAGTTTTTGACATGCCTCCACCAGCAATTATCCATGTAATTACACATTCACTCTGAACAGTGACAAAGAGACTGGTCCGACAGCACCTGAAGGGTGTCCAGCAGAGTCGTCTGGTCACGAGGAGCAAGAGCGGTGGCCTGGTGGTGAGTCAGGGAAATCCAGGCACATTTCTCACATCTCATGCCACACTTAGGGAGAGGCCCTAAGTTACGGGCTTGCTAGCCTTAGTTGATGCAGTTTAACGAGCCAGTTTTAGCATAGCAGTGTTACAACCATAAATACTAATTGCAGACCTTTTCAGGTGCTCAGCGACACAGTGGTTAGAGTCCAAAGACATGTCACCACACCTCATGGGAACCACCCAAAGTAGGATGTATTTACAAAATAAAACTCCCAAAATATAGGAGATGCTTAATTATTATTCTTCCATACGCTCTTTTTCTATGAATGCATTTCATTTCTTCACCTCTTTAGCTTCTCTGTGGTTCTGCTTCTACTTCTGCTGGCTTCACATTTCAGTTTCCAAGTTTTTCAGCAGTGCAGTTGCAATGCTTTTCACATTTCTGCATTTTCAGCAAAACTGAACTGAACTTTGTTCAGCTGTCAGCATTTGACGTAAATATGATTTTAAAACAACAAGGACAAGTCTTGTATAAATATGCAATGGTTGCTTTATTTCAGTATTTCTTTTTTTTTTTTTTTTACAACAATAGAAGAAAGTAGTTCAGATTTATACCCTGTATATACATACTCATATGTTGAGAAGTTGTTAACTGGAGAAAGGAGGGAATAAATTACATGGCGTTCAATAAGAATCCCCCTTCACAACTGAAGCATGATGATTCTGTTGGCTATAAGTTCTCATCACATAACAGCTAACCAGTATGATTATCTATCATTACCATGAGCGAGTTTGAAACTGAATCATCCTCCGATTCAGAGATGTGTTGTTGTATTGGCTTTTTAAGTTATATGAGGAATACAGTTGGCCAGTTAGCTGAAGCACAGAAATGTTGTTTTCAGTCCAGTTGTCACTTTTCTTCCTTCCTTCCAAACTGTGAACCCTTTACTCCGTCACATGGTATGTCCTCTTTGTGTGTGTGTGTGTGTGTGTGTGTGTGTGTGTGTGTGTGTGTGTGTGTGTGTGTGTGTGTGTGTGTGTGTGTCTGTGTGTGTTAGAAGGGGTTGATGCGCAGTCCTGTTCCCAGAGGGGAGAAAGGGTTGACCTTTGCCCACATTAAAGCGTCATTAAGAGAGATTGCTGATTTACCGTCCTCCAGCAAAAACACTGGACCCTGCACATAAAGAAAGAAAACATGAGAGAAGTTACGACATATTGATGTAGATACAAACACACCAATAAAATAAAGAGGCACTCACCTGTATTCTGTGTCCAGTGAAACAGGACAGTTGAACATCTGAGTGGCTCGGCAGGTTGGAGCCTGTCACATAATCAGCACCGCACAAGACTAAAGCAGCTGAAAGAGAAAGGAAATATGTTTCACTGGTTAACAACTGCACATAATATGTATTCACTATCATCAGGTTTCATAGAAATAACGGCAACTGTCTCTGACTCCAGCTCCTGGGGCCTGTTGCACAGCGCCTGCACCGGATCCTTAGCTACACTGGTTTGGACTTGGTCTGACATAATATCTACGCTGGTTCGCACCATGTAGGCTTCAGCCTTCACAATTCACAGTAAGGTCAGTGCTCTTGTTGCTACTGATAATGTGAACCATATCCATCTGTGAGACATGACTCTCCCCCGGTGGCTGGTCCATACCAGCACCAACCAAATCAGTAACAAAAAAAAAAAAAAAGGTGAATCCTTCCCAAAAATAACAAAAGTGATGTTACTGATGTTTTCAGGGGAGGAACCTGCCAGTAAGATGGACTTTTTTCATAGAAATGTCTCTCTTTGCCTTGCTTATGAACTAAGGCTGACTGAGTCTGAACAACTATTGATGGCCTCCGTTATTTCTCTCCAAGTTCACTACTTAATCCTTTTTGTAATCTTTGGGTGCTTGGCAGTCTGTGTATTTGTGTGCTGGCTGTACAGCTCTGTTAACCTTCTTATCTCAATGTCTGTGAGATTGCCTTTTTTTCCCTCCATAACGTTGCTGCAAATTAGAAATGATTAGCATCAGCTACAAATTAGCAAGAAAGCAATGATATTGTATCCTAGCAACACTCACTGATGTGGCATTCACATAAAGTTTGGCTTAGTTAAGACTAGGTTAAATTTGGCTGATGCAACCGACGTGAAGTCCATTCTAAAGACTGGTCTTAACAAAGACTGCCTTAGCCGTTAGGACCAGACTCCTGATGCTGTTGTCACCCTCAGACCACTACCAGCATCAACACACCTTAGTCTGGGGCTTATGTTGCTGATCTAAAATGAAGATCTTCACCAAAATCTTATATGAGTGGTGTTTTATTTCCATAAACTCTCTGCTAAACTATGTTGAGAACTGTTTTTATACCTGAATCTGTTGGCTGGATTCTCCTCTCGAGGATGCTGAACTCTTCCCTCTGACTCTCTGATGGAGGACTGTTGAAAACACACAGACAGAGACACAGTTGTGAAGCTGGATTCATGCACATAAGCAGTGTAGAGGTATTATAGTGAAAACAACAGTCACCTGCCAGTGACTTTAAACATATGGTAGTATGAACATGGATAGATCTATATTTAATGTGTGACTGACATTTTCCCACTCAGAACAAAACATCCAGAGGGTAAGGTGGAGGCAATAATAACTCATACATCTCTGGTTCCATTAATTCAATGGGTAATCCTCAATGCCAGTGATAATTAACTTATGACCCAGTAGGTGCCGGGGGGCCCACAGTGATATTAAATTGATCCAGACTGAATTTTTTTTTTTTTAACTTTGAATGCATATAAGGTGCCATAGTGCATAAGTCTGTGCCTGTAAGTGCTAAGGGCTAAGTCTCAAGTGTCCACAAATTCATGTCATTTTTTCAAAAGTGGCCCCTGGGTAAAGCAAGTTGAGCATCCCTGCGCTATACTTCTCTGACAATAGATGTACAGATCAACATTCTTCCTCTTTACCTATTTCAATGTGGCCACTTTTGCAGCAGTGCCGTCCAAACGCGGCCACAATGTTGCTGCCACCCTCTGCCTTATTTGTCTGACATCTTATATACAAGGCCTACAGGCTAACTGAAGTCATCCCACACACAAACCCAGTGAAGTCTGATAGTAGTCTGTCAAGATGCTCTAACTTCTGTGGCTTCATTTAATTTAACAAAGCTGTGCAGCACTGTGAGCTCCTCCATGGAGCAGCTACCATGAGGCTCGATACTGTGTCCCTGTGTTGAAGAGTCCCTGACACCCCAAAAACATGTTTATCTTCAGTCACCAAATCTGTCAGTCAGCAGCAACCTAACCGTCTTTGTCATCACTCAGGACAACACATCTGTCTCCCCAGAGGTGATTCAGCTGCTCTTCATGTATCTCAAGTCCCTCCTCTCTTGTGTTGCCTTGGTAACGGGCCTCATCCTGGCCTTAGCTTTTAGCTCCACTGGGCAGCTGAGACGAGGCATGATTATAATACTGAGTCATGACTGACAGCCTCCTCAGTGTTCCACTCTTCACCATCCTCCCTAAAAGCCTCTGATAACACTTGATCTAATTGGTGTTAATTTGTACGCCTTCACAATTTGGTACTTCATAGTGTTATTAATAACATTCAATTCAATTCAATACCATTGTCTTTGTGTGTGTGTGTGTGTGTGTGTGTGTACGTGTAACCTACTTGCTGTTACTTTGTGTGCACGCCCGCCAGGCATCCAGCTCCACAGACAGCTGCTCAATCTTCAAAGGAACACACACCTCCCGCCGCTTCAACAACTGACTGGGAAACAAAACAAATAACATGGTAGTCAGACTGACGGACAAATTGTTAATACAATTTCAGCCTGATTATTGTAATTACTTATGAAATACAGAATACGCAGCTCGACACCAGGCATCAGATCATCACTGCAAAACACATTATTGCTGTTTTTCAAAACACCCCTCCTGCTTTACTTTAGTTAAGTCCTTAAACTTTGTTAAACATGTTCACAATGACTCGTGACCTATTTCACAAAATTTAGTAATGATCGTGGCGGCACAGTGGTGCAGTGGTTAGCATTATCACATCACAGGGAGAGAGTTTCAGGTTTGAACTTGGGGTGAAGGTTCTGAGTGGGGAGCCCCTCTGTGTGGAGTTTGCATGTTCTCCCTGTGTCAGCGTGGCTTTTCGCTGGGTACTCCAGCTTCCTCCCACAGCCCAAAGACATACAGGTTAACTGGTGACTTTTTGCCTTTACTGGACAGGAGAGATTGAAATGGGGTGAGAGAGAGAGAGTGGGAGTTGACATGCAGCAAAGGGTTGCAAGCCAGAGTCGAACCTGCGATGGCTGCAGCAAGGCATCGCCTCTGTATATGGGGCGCCAGCACTATCCACTACGCTACCAATGCCCCGGAAAATAAAGGTTTAATACTGAGAGTACAGATGTCACTTCATGATGTTAAAAGTTGTAAAGGTGAAAACTGGGTACACCTCAGGTAAATAATCACAGTTGATGAATCAGATAGGAAACTTATGAGTTTTTAACACCTGCGCACACACACACACACACACACAGAGTTGGTGTCTACCTGGTGTATTCGTAGAGTGCAGGTACGATGCTGGAGTACTGTCTTCTGATGGCCAGCAGGCCTCCAATATAACCGCACAGGATCAACAGCTCACTGCGGGCTCTGCACACACACACGCACATGCACACTTGATTAGTGATCAGTCTGACAATGTATGCAAAGTAACACATAATGGAAAATAATTCAAATAATACATATTAACACTAATGCTGAAATTAAAAAAATGTCTTACTCAGTCTGCTTGGCCGTGATGAGGCAGTCCGTTCTGATGTAACTCATCAGGTCCAGGATTGGCTGAACACTATCCACCGTCCAATCAGATCCGGTCAGCTGTTCTGGTGGGGAGGAAAATTAATAAGGGTTTCTGATTAATTAGTGCTTCATAAAGGCATACATTCACTGTGTTTTACACCACATCAGCTGGAAAGTGCAGATTTTAAGGGTCTTCACAACAGTTGGTTTGGGAACTGGTCATTTATAAATAACACTTATAACTACACCAAACTGTGGGACAGCCATGGAATGGCTTATTTTAGTTATGAATGCAGTTTAATGTTGATTTTAAAATATATAAAATAGTTTTACGGAATGAAATGGGATAACAGAACTGGAAAAACAATGAAACACGATAAAACTGAGTTGTCAATACCTTTGACGTGCTCTAGCCCGATAGACAGGGCGTTCTCAGGTTCAGAGCTCAGCAGGTGGAACTTAACTGCTGAAAACAAATCTCCTTCAGACATGGCTGCTTCTGCCAAGGCCTTACGTTCCTCTAATGAAGGGAGACCGCACTTGAATGACAAACAACACATAATCGTAGTCACTATAATCATCATAAATGTTCATGAGATCATCAACATCAGATATGGAGCCTTGATTCGGCTTCATCCAGTCTTAGATTTAACTTAAAGTTGGGGTAGACAGTTTTATTTCTGGCCTCTCTGAGCAAAAAACTATAATAATGTTTGAGCATATTGTAAATCAAGTGGACTGAGGGGAAACTAGTCAGTGATGGGAGACTTTGGCAAATCACAGGTCATTTCAGAGAGAGGGTGTTCCTGTTGGCTGCTTTTCAAATGCAGATGCACAACACGTCAGTGAAAGCCTGATTCAATGGCAGGGAATCCTATACTGCAATCAACCAAATAAAGGAAGCTGGACTTATCAAAAAGAGAGTCTGATAATATTCCTTTTATGCCTGTGTCCGTGTGGTGGGAGGGGCTTAGGACAGAGAGATGAGAGCAGCAGGAGGACGGTGTGTTTTCTATTCTGCCATTTTTCCCCCCAGCTTTCTTCCTAAGTCAGCTTTAATAATTGCTTACTCACCCTTTCATGAAACTGGTTGATCTCATCGGCACTTCCTGGGTAAAATGCACACAGCTTAGCCAGTAAAATGTGGTTGTCGGGGATCATTCGCAGAAGGTCAGCTGAGAGTTCCCTAAAGGTAAAAATGGTAGAGATAAACGTTCTGCTTTGCATGGACTATACCTTAGTAGCAGCCAATCTAGGTGTGTGTGTGTGTAACTATAGCTCCCTGTCCATCAACAGTCACTAATATTGATAAATGCAAAGGGGACTTTTGGCTGATTTATTAAGTAAAAACAGGTTGGCAGGTCAGCAGTTGGCCGTCAATGTACTGTTTTCAAAACTCAGTGCCCTGCTCCACAGAGGTGAGCGGTGAGAACTAGGGTTTCAGTGCATAACCTTCACTATCAGGGACACGTGTCATGATGGAAAGTGAAACAATTTGTTCACATTTCATTAACTGAACACCAAACCAAAAAGCCCAAACTGGGCCAGTGATAGTTTGGATTACTTCTAAGGTTTACAGAAGAATAATAGAGGTTACACTGTCACTGGACGTGCGTGGATGGTGACATACCATGTGGGTGTTGTCATGTACTTCCTGGCCAAGAGTTCAAGACAGTATGCAGTGCTCTCACTGGCTGCCTCTCCGAGGACGATACCCACACATGCAGCCAACTCCAGCTCATTACCTCGGATTTGGCTTGACATGGCTAACTAGAAACAAACACATACACACGCATGTCAGCCAATTAAAATCAGATTTCGTATTATCATTAATGATCAGTAGTAATAACGAGAGACATATGAAACTGCACAATACAACTCATAGTGATATGACTCTGTGTACCTTGATGTTGTCCACAGCTAGGTGGCAGCACGCTGCCAGGACAGAACATCCGTCCTGAAAGTACCATTCAGCTAGTTCCTCACAAACCTTATGGAGGAGACTGGACAGAAAAGAAGCAAGTTAAACCAACAGATTATCTCCTCACAAATGTTCTGGGATTAAAGGGTAACTTCTTTATATTCCAACTGGACGCTATCTTCTTATGTTTTTGTGTCTGAGTGACTTATCAGAACGACAGTTTTTGAAAAGTGAGAGCGCCGCACCCGGCAGCTATAAACAGGGTTCATTGTAATCACTCAGGGCAATTATGCATCATTAATTTACGACCACTAAAAGTGTTTGTTTTTGCTACTTACAGGCACAGATTATTTTAAGTGTCTGACAACATTATGGAAAAGATCCCTACAGAGATAGACCTTTTTGCTAAAGAGTAAGATCCTTTTTGTTTTCTCAGGAACAGCCTCGAAATAGCTTATACCAAAGCGAAAGGACTCAATTTAAATAAATATTAATTTATCATTGTAAAACCCACTTCATCAAACAAATAAAAGACTAATAAAAGCTGTCTTGGTTTGTCTCTCCTTTGTCTCAACCAGTTACTGTTTATTTAAAGTCTTATGGCTTTGGGTCCACGATAAACACAACTTGTGCAGTATAATCCAAGTCTCATTTATCTCGTCGTATGATCAGCACTTCCCAAACAGACGGTCCTTTCTGATGTGAAACTGAACTGAAAGTGAAACTTACCCATGCTCTCTTCAAAGCCAGACTCCATTGATAAAAACTGTAATTTTACCTTGCTGAACACGGGAGCTGCTGGTCTGTCGCTGCCTTTATCTGTAGTTCTTTTGTGTCATTATGTAAGTTTGGTGAATCTGAACTAACCTTTTAAAACACCAAAGTCACACAATAACAAACACAAACTTACCGATCAAGGCAGCAGTAGATCAGCAGCTCCCGTGTTCAGCGAGGTAAAATGAGTCAATGGAGTCTGGCTTTAAAGAGAGCATAGATAAGTTTCACTTTCAGTTCTTATTCCCGTCAGACAGCGCTGTCTGTTTGGGAAGTACTGAGCACATGACTGAGTAAATGAGACTTGGATCACTAAAATCAATAACAGCAATAACAGCATGTTATCATTGGTGTTTGTTTTACCTCTGGTATTGTTGTCTGTTATCCACATCATTAGTCGTGTGGTTAACTGGGGAGGTTTGAGGTGCACGGATGTTCCCTTCACACGCTCCCTAAAAACAAAGAATATTATGTCTTATTGTCACAACCATCAAATTCATTAGTATTTCCTCACCTCTCTGTCTTTGCCTCCAATTATTTATTTATCCACCCCTTTTCTTAATGCACCCATCTGTAAGCATTTATTCAACATCTACCATTCATGCAGCCCTAATGAAAGCTACTGTTTCCTGTCGTCTCATTACCAGTGTCTTTATCCCCCTCTCTGTACCTGTGCTATTATTAAGGCTTCTAGCAGTTGTCCTCTGCCAGTGAAGAAAGTCACAAGTTTCTTTATGTCTCCTGTGGCGACGCAGTATGGGATGGCATCGTCATTATCCTCGGCCATCAGCTGGTCAGCTCTCCTGCAACGTATATCAAAATTGGCAAAATTAAGAGGAGAAAATCAATTAGCACCCTTAAAATCAAGCTAAAAAAAATCAGCTCTAAGTCATTTGCAGCACACATGCTCTATGTTGTCTTTTTTTGACATTTACTGATGTATTCTTTCATCTATTCATTATCTGTAACCGCTTAACCTTTTCAGGGTCGTCAGGGTACATCCTGGACAGGTTGCCGGACTATCACAAGGCTGACACATTTCCTAATTTGCTGCATAATCAGCAGCCGTTTTTGTTATGTCCCTCTTTTCCCTTTCGTGCCACAAAGCATATTCTGAGTTGTCCTTGCCACACAAGATCTGTGTTACTTTCTTCAGAGTGCACAGAGTCCTGGGGAACATGTTAATGTGGGCAAACAGGAGATTTAGATTTAGGTTCAGAATTATGACTGAAAAAAACGCAGTGAAAACAAACAAACATAAGCTCTACTAAATTCTACATGAAGCATGCAGGGGGTGGATGCAATAGACATTTTATCAAATCAGACATGTTTACATGTTATAGCAGGAAAATAACAGGTGTAAATGATAACATTAATCTTAGCTGCAGTCTAGTTAGGTGTGCCAGTTTCAGGGCCCTGGTGTTGTACATGCTGGCTGACTGGCTCTGCTTACTGAACACCAAATGGAACAGAGCCATCATTAGTGTTTTTAATTATTCATTGTAATTAAAAACGCTTTCCCTGATTATACCACACATTAGAGCCTTAGACCTAATCCATGTGCATGCGAGTATTTATGAAAGCTGATGTGTAAAACACATCTCCTTACATCTTGTCTGTGTGAATATAAGAAAATCTTAAAATATTCTAAATAAGAAGACAGTATGAACCTTATGAATCTAGTAACCAACATTTATGTGTAACCATGTAAAAAGTACTGTTAAGGTTAGAACAAGCACTCCTTTGGTCACGTCCACCATTGCACAAGATGCTGCTCATCTGTGACGCCTCATAAAGGAGCTAAAAATCTTCAACCTGAAGTTTTACCAAGGATCCATTTTCAGTGATCTAAAATGCAGTTTGCATGTGGACATGAGGCCAGAACACATACACTGCTCACATGCATTAGTATTTTTCACACACTGATACAGACGCTGTGCACCCTGCCAGCCAGCCACGCCCCCTCATCAAGACAACTCCACTCACCTGTGCTCATCAGCTCTCCCTGCATATAAGCAGCTGCTGCCTTTCCCTCAGTGCCAGATTGTTCACTCACCCATGGCTTGATTCTCAAGTACTGACCCTGTTTGTTCCTCACCTGCCTACGTTGTCTGTTTCCCAGTAAACTCACCAGCCTTCTGTCCCAGACCACGAATTTCTGCCTCTGTGTCGATGTTTCAGCATCCTACTTCCCTGCTGCTCATCCCTCGTCGGCTCTGCTGCTTTGCTGGACTGCTCCCCTGGTTCCGAATCCCTCCCCTTCTCAAACTACACCATCTGTACACCCCTCTTTATTAACTCTGCCCGCTAGCCAACTGAACTGCTCTGCCCAGTCCACTCCCTGGCCCCTGTACCTAGAGACTGCATGTGGGCTCGGAGCCCTGAAGAATGAATATCTCCGTCAGCTCAAGTTTCTGGTAAATCTGTGTTTTTCATAAAGATCATCCTGCCTGCCTCTGAGTGCTGCATTTGGGTTCAATCACATCTGTGACACGCTGAGACAGCACCTTATTTTCGGGAGCGAACATTTTTAACAATTATCCTAGCAGTTCTTCGCTGAGAAAACAAACTTTAAAGATGGTTTACCTCTGCATGAGTTTCTTCCAGTACTTCATGGAGACTCCTGGTGCCACAGATAATGCTTTCTCCCACTGTAAGAGAGAAGATAATAATGCTCACTTTCCATTGGTTTAAGTTACATTGGCAATATACCAACTGTCTTTCTTTTCATTTCTGTCTTTTTCTAAAACAGAAACACAGTCATTACAGTGGCTGCGACCAAACATAGTTCATGCTATGAACAGACAGTAAGTTTAGGGCTTTTGGGCTTTCACTCTGACAAGCAAAGCATTATACTGTCTTCACTGGGTTTATAGATATCAGTGACATCGTGTTTTCATAACAGCTAGAAAACTTTGCTTGGTTTAGGTCCTTTGATTTTAGTGTAAGAAACTTTAATTTCCATTTGACATGGTATAAAAGGATAAAAAAGGACTAAGGTGGAGCCAGCCAATGATTAAAGAACATGTTAAATACTAAAATTATCAAAGTCATGAACAGGATCAGTGCCAACACAACTTACTACTCACATACTCGCACCTGCACACACACACACTCCATACATACCTGCCCCAGCTCCACCATTAATTCACAGTATCGCTGAATCTGTCCCAGTCTCAGATGGATGTCTGCTGCTTCTTTCAGCCTCTCCTCTTTACTGGGAGCTCCGATACCACCTCCAAATTTAGACATCTTGACAATGGTGAGCTCCTGGGCCTCAGACTGAGAGAAAATAACACATTAAATGGACATTGGTGAAATACAACAGAGGAAATCTTAAAATAGTGGGGAAAGAGTTATGACTCATGAACTCTGTAAATGAAATGGATAAGGATTAGCTAGTCTATCTTCAGTTGTTGGGTAGGTCATACTAAACAAGCAGGTTTGAATGATTGTAAATAAAGAACCTGTGAGAAGTGAGGATATTTATTCTAGTAAAACTGAGCACTGTTAATGTACATCCACTAAAAGCACTTGTTTTTGCCACTGACAGACTCAGATTATTGGTGACTGACAATATTATGGAAAGGATCCCCAAAGGAGCCCCAAAATCGCTATCATCAAACCCACCAGACTCCATTTAAATAAACAGCAATTTAATCATTGTAAAACACACTTCATTCAAAGCCGACAGAAAGAAAATAAAACACAGAGAGTCGCATTGGTTCGTCTCTCCACTGTTCCAACAATCACCAACTCTAGTTTGGTTTATATAAATCCTTAATTCACCCAGTTAGGTGTGAAAATATTCTGCCTCTATCCACACAAAAATAACTGTGTGTGTGTTTAGAAAAAAGTGATTTCAGGGCTGTTTCTAGTTAACAAAAAATGATCTCACACCTTGCAATGAGGTCGACTTCTGTTGGGATCCATTCCATCATATTTACAGACGCATGATCATTGTGCTCAGGCATTTTGATGTGTCTAGATCTTTTTATGTGTGTAATGTTGCAGCTGTTTGTACAGCTTGTTATTAACTTATTGTTTACAGAGTGCCTATTTCCATATTTAGGGGCAGAAATCGCTGTATTTATTTACATCTCCTTGACTGAAGCCCTCATCCAGGCCTCTCTGGGTTCCTGCACACATGGTGACCTTCCTGTTCAAACAGTGACTCGGGGAATTACAGATACTCACCGTTTTAAACTTGAGCAGGTGCTTCATGTGCATCACTCCCTTGCTATAGCTGGCTGGTAGCAGCGAGTCGTCCTGGCCGTTAATGACTGATACCAAGTCCCACAGGTTACTGCTGCCTCCTGGAGGCTGGATACAGTACACACACATATATGTTCAGAAACACATAGACACGCATGCAGCATGCAAAAATATGTTCAGCTATGTTCAGTTCAAAATATGTCTGCTGCTGTGTTCTGTGGGGCACAAGTTGAAACTGTTAGGTTGATCCTGCAGCCTGACTTTAATCTCAGCAGAAATAAAAAGTGGGCCTCTCGTTCCATGTTGTTTCAGTAAAGAGAAGCTATATTAAGGTCTTTTTCTAATCTCTGTTTGATTTTCTTAAGTAAACACTGAATAAAGGGTGTGCAGGAGAGAGCCTTTTGTTGACTCACCTTCCAACTGTACATCAAAGTCAAATAGTGAAAATGAGCCTCATGCAGAATCAACACAGCTGTACTCCTGGTTAAAACCGAGGACCTGAGCAGTGTGTGACGTCACCTCTCAATGTTTATGGGCACAGTCTACATGAAGATAATTTGTTCTTAGCTATGAAAGCTCCTCACATGAAAACATAAAGACAGCTGCTTTTCACTGTTACATCAAACAAATGTAACCTTTTACAAGCTTTTGTAAATATCGTTGATCCATGACATATACCTGCAAAGTGATTTTTGAATACAAGCCTGAAATAGCACATAAAGGCCAGAGGAGGGAGACAAAACCAGAGCAGGAGCCATGAAACTACGTGGTCTACACTGAAAGGCCCCAAATAGTCTTGAATATGTGCAATATCACTTGGGCACAGAATATATAACCAAATCATCAGAATAATTGTTGGCATTGTAGGTTTCTGCAAGAAAACACTCTGAAAGTGTATTGGAAACGATATAAAGTGTATATTAAATATTCTATAAATAATCTGACAATGATGAATGATAGAATATGAGCCCCATCCTTCCACTTATTTGTCAGTCGTGTCTAAACAGAGAGGCAAAGAGAAGAGCAGAGCCACAGACACACACACACACACACACACATACACACACACACACACATATACACACACAAGCAGACAGAGATAGAGCTCTACATGTGATATAAACAGCAGAGAGAAGAATCACTTGCTGATCAGCGCGGAGAAATGTGCCTCTGGTGTGAACGGCCAGGCGACTGCTGACGGGTGGCTGGGCAGCATTACCAAATTGAGGCGATTCAAACACTGTTGGAAACCCTGCATTGTCTCACCTGCTTTTCACAGCACTATCCTGGCAGGAAAATCAGCGACAGGTTGCTAAAAAACACCCAGATCTTGGGGCTAAAAATCCACCGAAAACACAGTGATGACTGGCTAAAGAAAACTGTTTTGTTTTTTCTTGGTCTCTAACAGTGGTTTGCAGCTTGGCACCCATCTCACATAGGTGTGACACCATCAACCATCCCCTTCACCTCCCACTGATAAAGTCAACTCATATACTATGTCACTTGCAGTAATGTTCAATGCCAAAATTTTCTTCTGGTGATTTAGGTGCCATATCAACACATATCATCACCAATAACAAATAAGCATTTAGCGTATAGCTACCGAAAAGCACTCAGAGAACCAGCGGAGCTTCTTGGCCCTGATGTCACAGCTCAGTTTATCCAACTCCTGCTTGATGTCTCGAGACACTTTACCGCAGAGCAGTGGCGGTGAGCCAGGAACCATAGCTGTGTCTGCAGACACACACAACCAGCATGGTTACAGGAGGTTTTAGAACAGAACACCATGAAACAGAGCAGAGCACGAGTCTGTTCCTACCTGTGTTTCCTATTATCTTTTCCCAAGGCTGGTTGGTGAGGATGTTCAGCAGCAGTGGAGAGATGAGCGGTGTGAGAGACCACAGCCTCACCGTGCTGTCTCTGCTACAGCTCGCCATGGTGAACGGACGATTCTGGTGACATGTTAAACCTACAGACACAGTTTATTAATGTCATGATAGAAATAGTGGGGCAGTACGGTGGTGGTAGAGAGCTTAGCTTTAAAATTCTGTGATCCTAAATCCAATATGCACTTGACAGACATTATGTATCTGCAGTATTAATAGTCTAACAGATTTTTTCCACCTATGGTTCAGTCTTACCGTAGACATCAGCTCCGTGGTCATAGACTGTATCCAGACATGTGCCATCTCTTGTGTCCCACACTCTGATTGTATAGTCCCAAGAACCTTCAAAATAATACAATATTTTACAATTTACTACTTGCAGCAGTCGCTCATCTGTCAGCTAAATGGTTGCAGAGACTTAAAACAGACACAGTTTAAAATCATAGAATGAGCTTTAAATGAACAATGATTTTTTTTCAGCATCTATTGCAGAGATTATATTTCTTTTGTCGGAAAGGTAAATTACCTTTGTTGTCGGTGACATTAGCCATATAAGCTATTTATTGTTGATGCAACAGAAGAAATGTCAGCTGACTGAAGCATTACACTGACCAACATTTTACAGACATCAAGACATCCTCTCATTGTGCCTTGTCTCACCATCCATTTCTCTGTTTTTACAGGAGGTAAACACATAATTAAACTTTGGATGTGAGGCCTGTAACTTCTGACTTTTGCTGCTAGTTTGAGCACCATGTCACCTGAGTCATTTTGCACTGAGTACATGTGTGAACTGATGTGTTAAAACCGAGTGAAACAATATAGAAAGTATTGTTAAGATATGAAGTTGCAGGTTATCTCAGCAGCACAATATGAGCTGTAAGTAACAAGTGGTAAACCTGAAATTTGTGAGTGAAATTCCAATGTATAATTTGCCAAAAAACAGAGGTTTGCAGAGACATGTTTTTGCTGATGTTGTAGTTTCTGGTCCCGTCCACTAGAGGATAGTAAAGAGCCATAATTTACTGTCAGCGACTTAAACATTACTGATGGTGTAAGTAGGGGTCATAATAGTGCAGCTTTTAAAACATTTCATCATCTGCTTGTTTCTCTGTCAATTGTACATGACATTTTATAGAGGTTACAATAGAGTATTTTAAACCTGGATCATTGTGGCAAAAATCTTACTAAGTTTCTTGACAGCAAAGCTACTCGCCTCTTGCTTACCAGTTGGTACTCCAAAAATAAACCCTCAAACATACATCAACATGTCCTCATAAACATGGAGGTCACTGTCCCTCTGCTGTATAACTTAAAATTGTGACAACTGTCATGTCACTAAAGAATCTCAATGTATTGCTGTAAAAGTATGCTGGTTATATGATTAGACAGTAAGAGGTTTTACATGCTGAGCAGAGCAGTATGTTGAAATCCAGCAGCAGCCTCCAGGGGTGAATTTGTATTTATCCCACCTATTTAAATGTTATTAAGGCTTAAAGTTATGCATAATTAAGAGCATGGTCGCCTCTAAACTTTTATTTTATTTTAATGGTTTTAAGGCTGTTTTTCACTAGCGAAAATAGCATTAATATTATCACAGTTAACCACAGCTGTATCGTTAGGGTTATCTCCACTCTCTCATTAGAACATGGTCAGTTCTGTCTCTACAAATCCAAGACGACCACAACAAATCAAACAGTACTTTCAGTGACATTACCTGAAATGAGGAGGTAAGGAACCTCCGTGTTCCACATCAAGCCTCTGACAGGAGCTGTGTGACCACTCAGCACATTGATACACGCGTCCTGTGTGTAGTCCCATATCCGAACAGTACTGCACAAACACAGACACACAGTGATTTCTTTTATATCTAATGTCAAATTATTACTTAAAGGGACAGCTCACCTCAAAATAAAAACACCTACAGTATATTCCCCTCTCTAAATAATATAATGGAACTAGAAAGCACTCGAACTGTGGTGCTTGAAACACCTTAAAATACATATATGTCTCTTTCCAGATATCATGACCTGGTTACTCAAGATAATCCAATTACCTTGTTATGAGCAGTTTCACGTAGGAACTCGCAAACTGTATCACCATGCAGGGGAAGTGTACATCTACTGATAGCTCACCTAGCACCACTGAGCTAGCTAATGTTACAGCTTCAGAGGAGGATGGCATTAAGCCTCTCGTCCATGAGTAGATGCACACTTCCCTCTGCGCATTGACACGGTTGGTGAAACTGCTCACAAGAAAGAGACCCTCGGCATCTCACACCAAAACAATCCAGACTGATAAACAGCACTACCGGTAAGAGGAAATATGTGTATTTAATTTTGGAATGAACTGTCCCATTAAACGTTCATCTCATCCAAGAAAAACATTTTGAATCGTCGTCATTACCCCTCCCTCTCTGTGTCTGCACTCACCCATCATCTGATCCAGAACACAGTATTCCCTCTCTCAGTGGAGACCAGCGAACATGGAATACTTTAGCTAAGTGCCCTGTGAAGACCTTCAGAGGCTGATCAGAGCTGGTGGCCAGGTAGTACACACGGACATTTTTATCCTCACAGCCTGTTGCTATCATGTCCCTACGAAGAGAGCGAGAAGAGGATGTGTGGAAAAAAAACAGCAGATGGCACAACACCTTTCTATGTGACAATATTAATGTGCTAGAACATCACGCCTGACATGGTTGAAACAACTGTCAGTGATTTTGTACTGTCAAATTTAACTGCGTTTTGCTCTGCTGTAGGCTATAAGGTGTTTTCAAATGCTGTCATTCAGGTCCAGCTGTATATAAACCTTTTAAATAAGTGAAAGAAGTAAAGCAGTGATTAGGCCTAATAGGTGTGAATCACAGCCAACTGCAGCGTGACGTGACTCTAATGCATATTGACTCCCCCACTGAGAACAATGGCAGATGGATTGAGGTCCTACTTGTTGTTCTGGCTCCAGTCACAACCAAACACAGCAGCAGGATGTTTGTACTTATGGAGGATTTTCCCATCGATGGTCCGGATGATACTGTTGTCAAAACAATATAAAACATGTAAGACATATTATGAAGGGCAAATATTTTCACAGTAAGAGCAAACTGCTGTCAGAACAGAGGTGTCAGGGTGGAGGGGGCCTTACCAGAATCCATCTCCACTGCAGGTAGCAATCCTCTTGGAGTCCTTATGGCTCCATGATATACAGAATATGCCGTTCTTACCATGCTGGAGGGAGACAAAGAGGCCGTCACTGCAGACACCATCATACCATACATAATTTTAATAAGCTGGAGTCAGATATTTCACTTAAGGGTAGTTGGCAGTTGACTAAGATAAGGGATACATTGGTGAGGTGTCTACAGGTATCAAACACTTGAATTTAATGCCTTTTTAAGGCCTTTTAAATACAATTTTTAACCAGTTTTAAGGCTAATTTTGACAGTCTTCTTATTCAAGCATTGCACATAAGTATAAATGTAAGTATAAAATAAATTGTCCCCTGTAGAAGTAGGTTTTAAGTAGGAATAGGACTATTAAAATGATTTAGGTTCATCTACATTTTGCCAAAAGGTGAGTCAGATTAGTAACATGAGAAATGTAGAATTCCTGCAAAAGAGCTTCACTAATTTTAACAAGAACATATTAAAAGGTGGATCAATGAAATTAGATATTTGTGTCAGTTAAGACCTCACAAATTCACTTTTAAGGCCTCATATAAAACTGAGCTTAAGGCATGTTAAGATTTCTCAAGGACCTGCAGATACTCTGATTAATGATACACAGATTTGTAGTTTTGCACTGAAAGATAAAGAAACCTCATTAAAGCGAGTGATGATCTTCCCTTTCCTGACGTCCCAGATGAACGCTCCATTACGAGACGTTGCGCCTGCAATGCAGTTCAGGTCTCCTTCAAAACACACACAAACAGAAAGGTCACAAACTTTCACATGGGCAACAGACGACACACTTCACTCAGATATTGCTGTTGACATAGGAGTTGAACTTGTTTGTACGATATACCTGACCTCTTTACTTGCACTTGTTGCCCTGGAATGTTTTTAGGGTGTGTTCATGTATGTTTGGATTGTTATTTTTCAAGTTAGTTTTTCCCACCTGAGGTTTCACACATAGCTTTTTGTTAAAAAAGAAGTAACCATCGTAACATTTCCACTGGCCTTCATGCTGCTTTCTGCTGTTTACTAACCCTGTTTACTGGTGCATATGTGACATCAAACCTGAAACACCAGTTAAAACAAAAAAAACACAAAGGTGTATCAACTGCAGAGCTACTTGCAATGGGAAAGGAGTCTTTCACCTACTTCCTGCATTTCAAAAACCTGCATATATGCGCTAATTTTAGTGGGAAAGGGTATATATGTGTGGAGTTGATCTACCTGGAGCCCAGGACAGAGAGTAGACCACTCCTTCATTGCCGGGGGAGGTGTAAACAGCTGTTAATGTATTTGTGTCCCAGATTTTGATGGTTCCATCAAAACTAGCTGTGGCCAGCAGGTTGGGATCATCTGGTTTAAACTTACAGTCGAAGATAGTCTCTACATGACCCTGGGAACAACACGAAAACAGAGACAAAGACAAAATGATTCACAAGTCAAAAAACACAGTACAAGGCATGTTGTTTCACTGGTTTGTTCATTCAGTCACGTGTAAGCATTTGTTTACTTTACAAAGGATGTTATAGAATACCAAGTCTCGTAGGAAGTCCCACTTCTTGGCCCCCATATCATAGAGTCCCACCCCTCCATCCATGAAGCAGCACACAGCATGGCCAGGGGGCAGAGAGAAGGACCGGTTCTGTGACAGGGTTGGGGGAGGAACAGCCTCACTGGTGGAACTGGTGTGCTGACTCTTACTAGGAGAACAAGAACTCTGAGCTGTAGAGACAGTGGAGGAGGTCAGTTAAAGGAGAAAATACCTGTTGTGGTATTCTAGAAATCTTAAGACAATGCTCCCATTTCTTAACAGTCAGTCTGAACCAGATTTCAGCACTGTTTCAGAGCTGTTTATCTCATCAAATGAAGCCTCACAAGAGGAAACATCTACCGCTCAGTGTTTGAACAGCTCCTTTATACCCAGACAGCATAGATTTTAATACATATTATGAGATTTTCATTCTACATCTGTTGTGCTTTGGTGGTTAACACACACACAACTGTAGAATGTAAATTTGGCACAAGAATGTAAATTTGGCACAAGGTTCTGATGCCAACCTAAAAATATCACCCCTGCAACTTGTAAGAGCTGTGGTATATATATATATATATATGTATATACTGTATATATTATTGAGTTGATACCACATTTATAAGTTCAAAATTTATTGTTCTGAATGTCACCTTTCTTGGCGAGAGGGGAGTTGAGGACATGCAAAGCATGAAATCCGGTCTTTTTCAGTTTGAAGCTGTCCAAAGGAGTCGAGCGAGACACATTCCACACCCTCAACACTCCGACCTGCGAGTCTGACAGACAGAGGAAAACAAATTAGTCAAAACATGTCAAAGGTCTCTTCCAAAATGCAAACGTGTTGGATGTTTTTCTTGGTCTGTAAACTTGTCCTCTCATAATGAATGGGCATCTGCTTCCAATTTAATATGCAAAGATTGTTCATTTTGTCAGCTATTGTTTTATGTAGTCTTAGCCCTGCATCAAATGTCCTTATTAGATTTTATCATACTTAGTCAACCTGGCTGTTGTTGTTTGTTTGTTTTTGGTCAAGTTTTAGTCTGTGCATTTTAGTTTTATCTCAAACACAGCCATAACTATTTTATTATAGTTTTTGTCAATGAAAACTGTTTTAGCATTTTTGGTGATGAGATTATATCGAATGTTTCAGTTAGTCTGGTCTAGTCTTTCACCTTGTTTCTTTCTCCCAAGGCCTGTCAGTGTCATTGTTAACTTTAACTGAAGTAAGTTAATTCGAGTTGTTCTGACTGTAATATTTCATCTCCTCTTTTTTGTCAACAAAAAACACCACTAAACGTTTCCCTTTCTTTTAATATGGTACATTCTGAAAACATTTATTGATTTACACATCCAAAGTTTAGGCAGTGCCTTAGCAATAGGGTTCCACCAGTGTTGTTTTAAGACCAAAGTCTGACACAGAATCTTTTGCACAAAGGTTAATATCTTAAAATATCACCACAATATGTATTTATTGTCGTTTTCAGAGAGCTGCATCTCACATTAAGTAGGCTACTCACTGTTTAACTTGCTCCTAAAACCTGACATCTCCAGGCCCTCACAAGTGCATCAATATTAGGAGTGGAAAGTCATCCACTGGCCTGAATTGGACCCTTGGCAGGCTGGTTCAGCCCCTAGGCCGTATATTTGACACCCCTGGCCTAGAAGTGTTTGAAGTGACCCATATCTGACATCAGTGTGAACATATCTCTGCGCCTCACACACAACCAATAACGTCACCCACATGTGCACTGAAACAATAACATGATCATCAAATGCAAAACAGGCATTTGGGAAAAACAAATAAAACAGTGCTGCACACTAATTAGCAATGTGCTTCTGTTTGGGAGAGGGTCTAGCATATTTTTAGAGAAATGCCCTTTGGAGCACAGGCTGTTGTCCAGATGGGCTTTTGGTCTACTGACTCTATTTGCAGCAATTGGTGGTATTTAACGAAGGATAGAGGTGTGGATGTGACCAGGAAAGGAGTCAGGAGTGGGGGGGGGGCACAATGTAGGGGGCTTCACATACGAAAGTGGCCCAGGTCTGCGCCTAAAAATTGAGATTTCTGTGTCACATGGGAGCAAAAACGAAAAGATTTGGGCCACATTTGCTTGTAATGTGAACGCAGCCATAGTCAGACATATTCAGTATACATAGACAGATGGCCCTATGGCAACAACTGGTCCATACCAGTTGGTTGGTATGTTGGATCCTACACCTCCCACACAGAAAGACATGGTCCTTACCTCCGGTGATGAACATGCCAGGTGCAGAGGGGACCCAGGCCAAACACTGAACTGATGCAGCAGCTGAGGGGAAGCAGAAGGATGTAATGCACGCCAAGGCCTCGCTGTCCACCAGCCTGATGCCATTATGGAGGTTAGACACTGTGATGGAGAGAATGTGTTTATCAGTTTAACATCTGAGACGGCAAATATAGTCACAGAGATTTTTGTGGGGGGTTACATGAATAAACCAGATTAAGTATTTTGATTACAAGCATGATCTCTATGGTACTAACTTGTAGTTACTCGGCAAACACAAAAAAATATTTTTCTGTTTTACAGGTGTGTTTCTTGTTGTAAGTCTTTTAAATTAAAATCACATCAGCTAACAAAATCCTGGTGATGTATTTTGTCCAACCTAGTAAATAGTCAGTTGACAAAAGGTCCCATTCCAGAGCACTGACTGGGTCTTCTTCATCCGTCCCTTCTAGTGACTCTGGACGCAACACATGCTTTTGACCTTTACTCCCTAAAGAAGACAGGACAGATGGATTAACGAAGATGTGTGTGTTTACAGACACATGTCTCTGCCTGAGGAACCTGAATAGAAGAGTAAGGTTAGGCATTACAGAAGAACATATGATCACAGGTTCAGTGATGAGATTTATTTTACAGTGCATTGGAGAAGAGGTTCACAGCAGCTGTGGAATCTCTTCTAATAATACTGACATTTAGAGTGAGGTTTTATGCCATCACAACAACAATAGACTATAGTGGTCCATATGGAAATGGAAATCGCTAACTGTCTCAAGACTTCACAGACCTTAATTAGGATATATGCACAGTAGGGTTAGGTACGGAATTCATTACTTTTAAGGGTACCGATCAAATTACGTCAACTACTGATTTACATTAAATCAATTGGTGCTAAGTTTCGGTGCCTGAGAGTACAACTGAACGGTGGGTTTACACAGGAGGTGAAAGTGACGTAGCCCCAGGTGCCCCAAAACTGGGAAGCTTGCTGGTCATGGAGTACTGTGGCTGTCAACGGACCTCCGTTGGCTTCCCAGTGAGACAAAACTATCGCCAGTAGTTTCAACATCTGGTCTGTTTTCATTGCTACTGTATTTTAGAAATAGCCCAGTATCACTGCTGCTTGTGACTGTTTTTTTTTTTTTTTTTAAATGATGTACTTTCTCCAGGTATTTGTTAGTTGAGTCTAAACAGAGAGCGAGAGACACAAGCAGACATGCACGCAAGAAGCGGACAGACAGTGCGTATACTTAGGCAAGATACTGAATCCCAAATTGCTCCCACTGGCTGTTCCATTGGTGTGTGAGTGAGAGTGAATGGTTACTGAGTAACAGGTGGCACTTTGGCCACCAGTGTGTGAATGTGTGTGTGAATGGGTGAATGTGACGTGTAGAGTAAAAGCGCTTTGAGTGGTCAGAAGACAAGAAAAGCACTATACAAGTGCAGTCTATTTACAGAGGCAGAGCTTGACGTGTAATTACTAAAGAGCAGAGGAGCAGAATCGTTTGCTGACCAGCGCAGTGGAGGCAATAAAGAGAGAGAACGAGACTACGTCACCTGTGCAGCTTGTTAAGAAATTTTATTTTTGTTATTACAGAGAAAATAAAGTGCCAAAAAAGGTACCGTTCTGAATCCAAGGTGTCACTCCAGTGTCGGTTCAAATGTGAACCCAACCCTAATGCTAAGAATTTTTAGAAAGGCTCACTACCAGGATGGGAAGTTTACATTAATACATGATTGTTTTTATTGCATTGTAAATGAATGCCTGGTAGAGAAACTGTGACAGTGATCAGCAGTTGGATATGTTGTAAATTAAAACATTATTTCAACTATCACACTGCACAGTATACAGTCTGTTATATTTAGGCTCACAGTAAAGGCCTCCAGGCAATGAATGTAAGTCAAAGACACAAATGCATGTGTAAGAATGTGTTTGTGGCCAAGTCCCATGCACACAGCTATTTTTGTGAACAGGGTTTTCCTTCATTTGTTTTCCATCCACTCGAGGACTGTTACAAAAAAAATCTCCATTCGAATAAAATCGCAAAAACACAGTTGGACCACTGTCAAGAACATGGCAAACCAACATTTGGCAATGTAACCGTGACCCTAAAGAAAAAAAAAGATGTTGGCCTGAAAATAAGCTACTACCAGAGGGTTACATTGGAGCACTGACCTCCATAGTGCATTCTGATGCCTCTGTTCATCAGAATAGTGGAAAAGTAACTGTACATTAATGTGTAAACATGTAAAACATCTTGTTACCAAAGTCTGCCTTTGCACAAAATGTCCCCTCATTTATAATGTCTTTGTAATGTCTGTAACTCCCTGTCTCCCCTGTCTACACATCAACACTGAAAGATAAGCTTCTGAACATCTTCACCCTGGACGGAGTTTCACAAAAGATCAGTTTTCAGTGACCTAAAACACAGTTTGTGTGTGGACAAAAGGCCAAAACACATAGAAAAGGCTATGTTTTCAAATATACCCTTGTACATGTGAATAAGGCCTCCATCAAATGTTAAATGAGTCAAGGAAAACATCTGTACCTGGTTGAAAAACAGACAAACTTCCGTCTGTGTGTCCAAACACCAGTTTGCCCTTCTTGGTGGGGTGCCATCTGAAGAGACAGATATCAGACAGGAAGGAGTGGGCTTCTTTATGCACTGTGACCCCGGGGTCAAGACCTCCATACACCCAGATATACAACGGACCACGTTGGGAAACAAACGCCACTCCGTCTGCAAAGTTCCAGCACCAACTTACTGACGCAGGGACACCTGGGAAAGAAGAAGAAACGCTGTGATACTTTACGGAGGGGCGGACATTGCAGCACTCTAACCTTAAACACTCCAGTGCGCCAATAAAACCTGGTGTAGATCATCCATCAACCTTTAGTGTTGTCCAGTCGTGCTACGGCCTTTTGTTCTGCTACGTTCCACACGATGAGCAGGTTATCAGCAGAGGCTGACGCAAACAGGTCAGGGTTGTCAGGACACCAGCTGATGGCTGTTATTGTCTTCTTGTGCTCGGACATGATGGACCTCAACTTGAATTCGTTGTACTGCTGGTCCAGCTGCAACAAGGAGACAGGGAGAACAAGGACTTAAAGAAAAGGGAACTAGCAACTAGCACTTCCAGTGACAACAGCTGAAAGTTAAGTTGAAATGGTGAGTTGAACACAGTTACTAACACTAAAGTAATTGTGTGTGAGAGCTGCTCCTGCAGGTAACTACTAGCACACACTAAAGCCACTAAAGCCTGATTTTTAAACATTCACCACCGTCATACGCACACACACACACACACACACACACACACACACACACACACACACACACACACACACACACACACACACACACACACACACACAAGTAGCTCACCTGGTAGATGTATATAGCCAAAGTAGCACAGTAGGCGAAGCGGTCTCCACTGGCAGCACACACATCTTTATTCCAGGGCTGACAGCCTGCTGCCAGCAAGCCCACCTGCTTCACCTTGGCCATTATGACCTGGAGACACAGAAACACATGCAGTCACTGATTATGTTGCATTTAAGTCATTTTACAGATGCAAAGATGAATCTTTTGCACAGCTTTCAGTTATGTTTTCTGTGTAGTTATTATTAAAGGGAATCTTCTGTATTTTTTAACCTGGCCCTTATATTCTTATGTTTTGTGTCTAAGTGATAAATTGCGACAACAGTTATTGAAACTGGTTGAGTATTGAGAGAGACCGTGGCAGCAGCAAAACAGGCTGTAATGTAATCCCCACGGGTATTATGCACTGTTAATTTGTCCAGTAAAAGTAAAAGGCTCAGATTGTTATTATAAAGCTCTGACAGCATTGTGGACAGGATCCCAACAGACAAATCAAACATCTTTCTTTACCTTTCACTGGTCTCTTGCATCAAAATGTCGAGAGAGGTGACTAGTTGCAAGAAACATAACAGTGGAAACGATAGTGACTATTGGAGAGAGGGGTATCAGCAGAAGTGTACTGTGTTGTAGTAAGGAAAGGTTTTCAGTGTCATGGCTGAATGTGAAATATTTAGCTCATTTTGACAATGTAAAAAAAATCCACAAGAGACTTCTCTTTGAATGAGACTTGTTACACACACTAACAAACAGACTGGAATGTCAAACATTTATAAAAACAATCTGAGCCTGTCAGTGGCAAAAACAAGCACTTTTATTGGGTGTAAATAGACGGTGATACCAATTGCCAGCAGGGATTACACAGTCGTCTCTTTTACTGCTGCAGCTGAAACAGTCTTGCTCAATACTGGACCAATTTCAAACATTGTTCTTTCCATTAGACACGAAAACATGGCAAAATAGGGTGCAGATTCAAAAATACCTAAGTATCCCTTTAAGTGGCCACAAATTAGTAGATAAAAAGCATTGATCTCGGATGTAAATGAATAAATGAATGGCAGTATAACTTACTAATAAATGACCTACCCTGGATCCTCAGTGTCTCTGGTCACAGCATGTACCTTAAACAGAGTCTAAACATCATTTGTCAGATGAAAGACTAGCATCTGCATTTTATTAATGCATTGCATTGTTGGGTGTTGTGTTGCTGTGCAGTCCAGTGCAACACCAACCACTCTACTCAGATTTAAATCAACACCTCTCAAACTAATATATCTTAGGGATTATGTTCAGTTCTGTCAGCCCCAGAGTTACCCTCACAATACACTAGATCCACAAGTTTAAGAGGATAAGTTGATTAAAGAGAAACAGACGTGGAGAGAGGATTGAAGTAATCTCTGCTGTGATTGGCTCAGACTGCTGCTTATCCACTGAGTGAATACTGTTAATGTGAGGAACTGACTACAATGTACAGAATGTCTGAATGGTGGGACTGGACTCATTGTAGTGACTGCACATCTTCAAACCATGAGTCCTCAAGGGACTCCTGTAGAAGATAAGATGGGCCAGACATTGAATCAATTCCTTTGTATCTGCGGGGTGTTTCTGAAAAGCATTTTTACTAAAGTGTCTAAGTGACTAATGGGAACAATAATTTTAAAATTGGTCTGGTATTGAGAGAGAGCACTGAAACCAGCAGTGGCAAAACAAGCTGCAATTTAATCTCTTAAGGCAACTGAGCATCGTAAATTTATGTCCATTAAAAGTGCTTGTTTTTGCCACTGACAGGCTCAGATTGTTATTATGAGTGTCTGACAACATTATGGAAAGGATCCCTACAGAGATAGACCTTTTTGTTTAGCAGACGCAGCCCCCAAAATCGCTATCGCCAAATCCACCAGACTTAATTTAAATAAATGATAATTTCATCATCATAAAACACACTTCATTAGAAGTCTAAAGAAACAAAATAAAACACAATAACCATCTTGTTTATTCTCTCCTTTGTTCCAACAATCATCAGCTATGGTCTGGTTCAAATAAACCCTTAATTTGCCCGTTTAGGTATGAAAATATAATGGCTGTATACACACTTAATTGCTGTTTATTCAAAAGGAGTCTGGTGTGTTCAGCAATGGCTATTTCTGTTTCTTTCTCTGTAGTCTATCTCTGTAGGGATCATTGCCATAATGTTGTCAGACACTTAATAACAATATGAGCCTGTAAGTGGTTAAAACAAGCACTTTTAATGGACATAAACTGACAGTGCTCAGTTGCCTGCAGGGATTAATTTGCAGCCAGTTTAGCTGAGGCTGACTGCAGCGCTCACACTCAATACTGGACCAATTTTGAAAATCTATATTCCCATCAGTCACTTGGACACAAATACATGGGAAAATAGCGTACAGGTTAAAAAATAACAATTGACCCTTTAAGTCCATAAACCTGTAGGAACAACTGTGGCCTGCACTCTGTATATTTGTTAATTCCATTTAATCTTTTAGACATTTAAAATAAAAAGCACTTTTGAGGCATCATGGGTGATTATCTCTCAGGGGCTGTTCACCCAAACAGGGGCTGGGGATTTCCTATCAAAGGTAATCTTCAAAAACCTGTTGACCAGTTACCCTGTAACCTCTTCCTGTCAGGTGCAAATTGGCTGATTTACATATAAATTTCTCATTCTCTTCTTGATTAGATAATGGTGCCCTCATGATCCAAACAGTAATGATGTGCAGTTCTCATAGTAATGACCACACGGCACTTTGATGAAGGATCAGGAGGAAGTGGACCTTTCTGGATATCCCATAAATACATTTTACTTGTACTTTAAAACATATTAAGGGGTTGTACCTCTACCTCCTCTAATGATAAAGTGACAGTTCACTAAAAAATCAAAAGGTGCATATCTTTCCTCTTTTTTTTGGTGTGAGTTGCTGAGTGTTGGAGATACAGAGATGTCTTCCTCCTTTCCAATATAGCAGAACTAGATGGCATGACCCAGTTACTCAAGATAATCCAGACCCCTTGTTGTGAACAGTTCCATATAGGAACCTGTTCCTTTTAACCAAACCACACCCGCCTACCGTATCACTGCACAGAAGTAAGCATGCATCAACTGCGAGCTCACCTACAGCTCAGCTCAGTCGAGGATGACGCCATTAATGTTTACATCTCGTGCCATCACAAGCACAAGCCTCTCGTCCATGAGTACATGCACACCTCCCCCTGTCTGGTGTTACAGTACACAGCGCGCTGACATCAGGAAGAAAAACCCTGCACTCCAGGTCAAAAGTGCATCAGATTCTCTTCAAACTGAACCCTGCACAGTACATTCAGTTTCAGGTCTCTGTCTTATAATGAATTCAGTAATGCTATGTGTAAATAAACCAGCCTGTTAGGTATTCCCCCACAGTCAGCATGTCGGACAGAACTGTGTGTAACCTGGTGCGTGTCAACGGCTACTATCTCTGCAAGATGAAGACAATGGTTTGTATTGAAAATCTGGCGGGCTCAATTATTTTCTTCTTCTGCACAACGACACATTTTTCACAGCAGAGAAAGAGAAAGATATGCCAGCATGCACAAAACAAGGACCCTGGACCTGGCTCACCTAAATGAATGCATCCTGAATGATGGTATTAATTACAGTCTGCCATGAAAAGGGTCTATTAAAATTAAAAGTGCTCCTCGGAGACCAATCAAGACATCTCATCTTGAAGGGGGAGTATTCCCTGTAGGCCCACAGTAAATTAGCTCAGACTCACTCAGCAATGCAGAATGAAACTGTAAAGATGCAGCCATGAAAAGACATGTTGCTATTTTAGATGGCTCTTAAAATTGCTGATATACTCAGATAAGACAATGGTTCTATTTTCCAGTGAGCATGGTCTGGGTCATTGGTGAAATACTAAGTGTCTAAGGTAACACACTACATAAATTAGGCTGTGTTTTATGCCTATGTTACATAGACCTAATACTAAGTGATTCAAATGCATTTAGTTGATTTAAAGGGACAGTTCGCCCCAAAATCAAAAATACATATTTTTCCTCTTACCTGTACTGCTGTTTATAAATTGTTTTGGTGTGAGTTGCAGAGTGTTGGAGATATCAGCCGTAGAGATGTCTGCCTTCTCTCCAATATAATGGAACTAGATGGCACTCAGCTTGTGGTGCTCGATGCGCCAAAAAATACATTTGAAAAACTCAACAGCAATGTGTCTTTCCAGAAACTATAACCCGGCTATTCAAGATAATCGACAGACCTCGATGTGAGCAGATTCATGTAGGAACTATTTTCTTTCAACCAAACTACAGCTGCCAACTGCATTGCTGTGTACGGATATGGATACTGCTAGCTCACGTAACACCACTGAGCTAGCAAACAAGCTGTGGAGGGTGCTATTAATGTTTACATCTCGCAGTGACATGAGCAGGAGTCGAATCGCGCCTACGTCTGGATCGTGGGTCGTGGTTGCGCTGCTGCTGTAGTTCTTCCTGATGCCTACTACTATTATTGTCACATACATATAGTTTCATATATTAATATATACATATAACATATATGCTACCAAAATACTATTATTTCTCTGTCTCTTTCACTATGTCTGTGGATTACTGTACATTTATTATGTCAATCTGTTCTGTACACACAACATCTGTTGCACGTTTGCCCCTCCTGGAATAATAGCGAGAAGACTTATATCTTTACGACCAGTATCTCCAAAACTTGGCAACTCACACCAAAACAATCTAGACTGATAAATAGCATTTCAGGTAAGAGACAAAATATGTATTTTTGATTTTAGGGTGAAGCGTCCCTTTAACGTTGTTTGAACCCAGACATGTATTTCACATGCAAATCTCAGAAACCGTGTTATCTCTGTGTAGGCTACCAGAAGAGGCTTTCAATTAGCACGACACTACAAGGCTATTAACACAGCTAACTGGTTTCAGACATGATAACTGTGATAAAATATAATAATCAAATATAAATGCTCATCTGAGCGACCGTTAATCAATAAGCTAACCCTGTGTGTACGCTACTAACTAGCTGTTTTCAAAACTGCTGCCACCGCTCGCTAACCAGCTGCTGTTTACTGTTTTAATTCAGCCTGTTTCCGGTTATATTTCAGTAATATGTAGATGGCATCAACAGGTTTCAGCAGCACAAACTAATCCGTGAGGAAACTGTGTGTTATTAAAGCACTTGAGTGTCGCAGATGTGGTGGGTCTGTCTGAATATCACACACAGCGGCAGCTTGGTGGTAACAAAGGTGCGTTCAGAATCATTTTACATCTACGTTACGAGTGTCGTCGCCTTTGGTTTGTATCATAGCGCTTGCAGGCAGCTGAGGTGTGTCTGTTTGTCCTCTTACCGTCGGTTGTCAGCCCGCTCGTGCACAACGGACAGCTCCTGGGTGCTGAAATGCTCCCTGCTCACTGTCCTCCGCGTGACGAGGGCCGTAACGGCGGCTGTGATTGGTCCGCGGTGATAATCATCCTGAACAGCTATTGGCTGAGTGCAGTGTCAGTGTGACTGTCTCTGCTGTGTAAACCCTCAAGTGTGTGAGTCTCCCCTCATGATGTATGATTATATTAGTGTGATACAGCCAGGGTTCATTTCTATGGGTCAGATCCTGGAGCTTGGATCAGAATCATCTGGATTTAATTTCTTTTAAGATAAGATAAGATAAGATAAGATAAGATAAGATAAGATGCACCTTTATTGATCCCACAATTGAGAAATTCCAGTGTTACAGCAGTCAAGGTTAAAGATTCAAATTAAAGATTTCAACTTAAAAATCTAGGCATGCAGAAAAAAGCACAAAAGATACAAGAAACAGCAATAAATAATAACAATAATAATAATGAGCAGTGGATAAAAAAAATCAAGCAATGGATTAAAGTGAACATATTTAATGCAAGTGAATACTGAATGTGCAAATAACAACATGGGGGACAGCAATGCTTATAGTGGTGTCCATAAAGCGTTCCTTCACACACTTTGGGTGAATCAGTCTATCGCTGAAGGAGCTCTCCAGAGCTTTTATCTCCTCCTGCAGGGGATGGACGTCATTAGTCCTCAGAGATGACAGCTTGGCTGTCATCCTCCTTTCTCCCAACACCTGCACAGAGTCCACAGAGCATCCCACGACAGAGCTGGCCTTCTTGATCAGCGTGTCCAGTCTCTTCCTATCTGCAGCCGAGACGCTGCTGCCCCAGCAGACCACTCCATAAAAGATGGCAGACGCCACTACAGTGTCAAAGAAGGTCTTCAGGAGCGCCCCCTGCACTCCAAAAGACCTGAGCCACCTCAGTAGAAAGAGTCTGCTTTGGCCTTTCCTGTACAGTGCTGTTATGTGGTTAGTCCAGACCAGTTTGTTATTAAGATGAACACCCAGGTGCCTATAAGATGTCACCATCTCAATGTCCTTTCCCTGGATGTTCACCGGTGTTGGGGGGAGGAGTCTGTGCCTGCGGAAATCCACCACCAGCTCTTTGGCTGGAGCCTATCCCAGATGAGATTGGGTGAGAGGCACGGTACTCCCTGGATAGGGACAGACAACCATTTACACTCACATTCAAACCTACTATTTAGAGTCACCAATTAACCTCAGAGGAGTACTTCCTAATTAACAGTGTCTTAGCTTTTTATCATTGCTAAACTTGGTCAAATGTGTTGTTAAATAAACAAGCTTCAACCCTAAAATGTGATCAGGATTTGGACCTTGCCGATTTTAGTGTCAGCCTGCAGGCTGACTTGGGAGAGATGGCTGCCATTTTGTTTTTAAATGGATTTGTGTATTGTGCTCTTACTACCATTAGATGGCCAAAAAAAAAAGGCATCCATGAAAGAGGACAACAGGTCCAGGTTATGTAGAATGAAGTATAAGGGTCAAGCAAACCCAAAATGTGATGTCCACATGAGGACCCAGGGTCTCAGGAAGATATTTAGAATACATGCATTCCAATGAAAACATGAAAGTAGCAGACAGGGGTGTTGCACCAGATTTTGGGCCTGATGCATAAGCACTCTCTGTGTCACATGGTAAGACCATCCTGATGACTGCATGTATCCAGATTCAGCTTTCACAACTAAAGCTGGTTTTAAATGCTGATAAAACCAAGGTTATGCATTTCTCAAAATGCTAGAAAGAAGCCTGTGAACACTCCCGATGTTCTTGCTGCTCAGGGAAAGACGTTAGAGGTTGTCAGTTCTCAGTATTTGGCTTGATGACTCCCCGTCTTTTAAACCTCAGGTTGATAATCTTCTTAAAAAGCTGAGGCTGAAGTTAGGGTTTTATGTCAGAAACATAAACGTCCTGTTTTTCCCTTGAGGCTAGGAAAAGACTGGTTGCTGCTACGTTTTCACCGGTTTTGGATTATGATGATTTGTTGTACATGAATGCATCTGCACATTGTTTGCACGTTAGATACTGCATGTCATAGTGCAGTGAGATTTATTACAAATTGTAAAACCCTCACTCATCACTGCACGCTTTATTCCAGGGCTGGTGGGCCATCTTTGACCTTTCGTAGGCTCAGTCACTGGTATTTGTTCATTCATTCATTCACACTGGGTAAACTCCCTTTGTACATTTGTACTTTGATTGAAGAGAGATCTGATTGTAGTCTGAGATCTCAAGACTTGTCTGTTCCTCATGCAACGACTGAACTGGTAAAGAAAGCTTGCATGTGCTCTGCTCCTCACACTTGGAATAACCTTCAAAAAGATTTGAAACTATATGAACTGGTCTCTCTGCCTGATTTTGAAGCTGTCGTGAGTACAGGTGTCAGTCTGGACTCGCTGCCCCCTCAGACACTTTATATGGGCAGGAGTATACGCCATAACAGAGAAACTCCTTCAGCCAGTCAGCGTAACAAAATTGGGGAAACATCTTCTTCATCACCAACAGAGCCATTGATAAATCAAGCTTTTGCCAAACCCAGTGACAGCAGTCACTTACTTGGCTGTGTCTACAGAGGAATCCCAGTGCAGAGGCCGACTAAACCATTTTATGCCTCAGAAATTACACTGCCAAATTAAAATTTTAATTTAGTTATCGCACTAAAGTGGACTTCAATATCGACAAATTGCTAGACCATAACTCGAAGACACAACAACATTTCTGGTAAAGTCAGTGGTGGCAGTATACAACCTCAAAATAAATAGTTATCTGCTATAAAATGGAAAGATGAAGCATCTATGCACGGTTGGATGATATTTCCATCATAAACTGGTGCAAAAAATGCACAAATTGGTGCATAAACATTCATCTGAATGCAGGAAATTAAGTGTTGACACTCAAACTTTCTTGGGAGAGGACCCCCTACTAACGTGTTCCCGAGGGTGCTGAAACGAAACCTACCCCCATGAATAAAGCAATATAAATGTAGCCCTGCATTCAAAATATTACTTATGTAAAAGGAGCAAACAAAAGTTATGTTTTATTCAGTGTTACTCACCACAACACACTGTGTTCAGCCCAGGGGTCAAACCCATTTTAGTTCATGTGCCACATAAAGCCCAATTTGATCTCAAGTGGGCAGCAACCAATAAATAATAATACCTCCAATTGTTTCCCTCTTTTAGCATAAGGACATTCTGAAAACGTCCAACCATTTACATAACAGATGATGCAATTTGGTGCAGTTTCAACTGTCCCAGTTTTCCACAGTCAGTCAGTCAGTCTGCCACTCTCGGGTGCATTTTTCCATACATGTCTGCTCTTGTTAAGTACTGTCACATCAAACTAAAGTGAAAGCATTTAAGGAAGCAGGTTAACTTATCCCCTGCCTTACAAACCACTCACAATTCAAAGGTTTTGTCAGTGTTTCAGCAATAGGGTCCAACTTTTTTTCAACATTTCCTGTTTCTCTTCTGATGTGCATGATTATTTCCTCAAAAGGGGGCATGGCCTTGGCAATGAGGCGTTGCTGGCCCTGTCATGTGATAGTGGTAACATTTTAACTGTCAAAGAAAGCAGCAGTAGATTTTATATTAATTATACAAGGAATTGAATTTGCATCATGTTAACAGCTCCTGGTTGACCTGGAAGTCTGTCAAGTCCAACAGGGCCTGAGGAAAAACCAAAGAGTTTCCACATTAGACATTATTCTTAGATGTACTATAAGACAGAAAAATAGGATCCCTGTTTTCACTCGACAAGTGACAAGTGACAGGGGAAGGCGGTAGCTGCAGGCTGCTGTCAGAGGCTCCAGTTTAATGTTTGGCTGCAGGTGTCTGCCAGAGTCTGCAGGGGGAGGTGGCAGCTGCAGGTTCCTGACGGAGGCTGGAGATGGAGAAGCTGAGCGGATCTGCCAGACCTGCAGGCAAGGGCTGCAGGTTGCTGGCAGAGGCTTTCAGCTGGAGCGGCCGAGCTTTGTCTGCCAGAGTCTTTAACAGCTCCTGGTTGACCTGGAAGTCTGTCAAGTCCAACAGGGCCTGCAGAAAAACCACAGAGTTTTTCCACATTCGACATTATTCTTAAATAACATCAAACCAGGCTGCGCCATGATATGACATGTGACAGCAGTTCTGCCAATTAGCAACTGTGCCAGATTCATTTACTGCTGTTTGAACTAGGGCTGTGTCCCACATGATTATACAGTGACTGATAAGACAGAATTTTATAAAATAAATAGTAGGCATACACAGAAATATAAATAATGGAGCCTGGGGTCACTGTATACCACATACTACAAACTGAAGAATGTGCGATGTGTGTGGTGTTAACATAAACTCTGAGCCAGTCTAACTTCTACCATGTTGTTAACAAGCAACAGCCACCCAGTAACAACTTTTAATATTTAGATAGTTTTGGTGTCTCATGAATTGCATATAAGCACTAGTTTTAGTTTGTGGTCTAATGTAGAGTAAGGTTATGTAGGAATGCTGAGTGAGGTTAACCTACTTGGCAATTTTGACCACAAAAATTTATATTTAAGCCTGTTTGACTCCTAAGGCTCATGTACTTAATAAATTAATATTTAAAGACCTGAAGACACCCTGACATGTTCCCCATGATACAGAATCCTAAAACATACCTGCGACTTATGAATGACTTCCAGAGTATTAAGACATCATTCAAAGCACATTAGCGTCTTTAAATGTATTGTATCGGAGCTGTTTGTGCAAAGATTTACCTGTATTTAAGTACCACAAAGAAATGCAGTTTTCCTCCTAAGACATTAAACCATTGAACATTGAGTCCACACTATAATAATATACAAAATTTTATTACAAAAAAAATTTTGTTCTACATCAGTCTTCAAAGTTCCACATTAAAAATGGCTCCAACATTTTTAATCAAACTACAGATAACTCTTGGTAGTAAAATGACAGTGAAGAAACAGCACCACTAAACAGAAAACATAAGCAGTGCTTCCAGAAACAATACATTTTTTTTTAAAACTTTGATTTGCTGCTGTCCACTGTCTGTACACAAGTTTCAGTCCATTGTATTTTTCACAGGAAATTCATATCTAGCTGCCCGTTTAAGTAGCAACGAGGATCAAGATGTAACAAACCCGAGGTCAGCAGAAAACCGTTAAAAAAAAAAAAAAAATTAGGGGACTAAGTGACAAATAAAAACTAAATCCCTGAATTTGAAAAGGAATACAGGTCTGGTTTCCTACAGAGGCAGACCGACAGGGACAGCAGACTATAACTTTTGGAATCATCCACACAAAAAAAGTTAAGCTGAACAATGCATTGGAAAATTCACACCCGTTAACATATAAACTGCTTAGTCATCATCATCATCATCGTCATCGTCGTCCTCCTCATCGTCCTCGTCTTCCTCATCATCATCGTCGTCGTCATCGACTGGTTCCGCTTTCTTGGCAGTGGGCCGACCTGGGCCACCCTTCTTACCACCATCACTCTTCCCTGAGACACCTTTAGCTCTGTAAGCAGCAACCTCCTAATAAAATAAAAAAAAGACAAATTGTTTAACATGTTGATAGAAATGTCAAAGAAATGGTAAATTTCTCAGTTAGGTCCTTTCATTGGTTATATGAACAATAGCAACTGTCCCACTTATCCTTTAACATTGGTGTTTACGTAAGTGGCACTATCCAAAAATATGAACAGGTGGTTACCTTCTCATATTTCTCCTTCAGCTTGGCAGCCTTGGCTTCATAGGGGGCCTTGTCTTTGGGGGCCTGTGTAGACCACAACTCGCCGAGCTTCTTGGCAGTGTCGCCAATGGAGATTCCAGGGCACTCCTCCTTGATTCTGGGACGGTGCTCGGAACAAAAGACGAAAAATGCAGAGCTGGAAAGAAAGGGGATTGCATTAATGCCAGAATGTACCTGCAATGTGGAGAAGCTAAATATGATTTATATGGAAACAGAAGAAAACAAGGATCTCCCCTCATGGGGCAGTGCAGTGAAGGGTTAAGGACTTACGGGGGCCTTTTTGGTGCGTTGGGATCCTTCTTCTTCTTGCCCTTGCCCTTGGCACCTTTAGGGGGGATGTAGGTCTTCATCTCTCGGTCATACCGGATCTTGTCAGTCTTTGCCAGCTCCTCGAACTTGGACTTGTCCTTGGATGACATGGTCTACAAAACAAACCACACCTCAAATTCTGATTCTTTCTAAAAAAAATAAAAAAATATGGTACCACCAAAACTCTAAGTACAAGATCATCTCCAAAGACCTCTGATTTGTGCAACATAAAAATAAACTGTTCTGCCAAGTACGTCATCCCATATCCGCCCACTATTAAGAGGGCAAAAGGCCATGCAGGGGGTGGGCAATATTAGCCCATGAGAGCAGCAGCAAACAAATCCCACATCTGGCTATACTTTCAATTATACAATTCAAGCTATACTGTTTTCTGTTGACTAAAATCAAACGTGTATTACACAATTCAATAGCTTCATATTTTAGTTTATGAATTGCTCTATTTGCAGAGTTTTACAATATGACAAATGCCATATACAACCCATAATAATTTCATGCATACAAAGCAAAGTTTTTTCCTATTATTAATGCCAACTTACCTTCCATCTCTCAGAGCATTTCTTGGAGAACTCTGCAAAGCCTACACTGGTCCCTGGGTGTTTCCTCTTGTGCTCCTCACGACAGTCTGCGATAAAGAAGGCATAGGAGGAGGTCTTTCCTCTCGGCTTATTTGGATCCTTTGTCATCGCTGCGGTTAATCTAAGAATTAAAACAAGGCAAGAAAAAAAACATAAAAATCACATGACTCACAAGAAATAACGAGCCACCTTTTTTGGCATGGCATCTGGCATTTTAATGTGGAGTCACAGGCCTACTCCAGATTGTATCTGCACTACCACCAAACTTAACGTGCAGATGTCTTTGAAGTTTATATTTGCGAGCGTCGACCAAAGCGTATATTAACATTTGACGTCGTGTGAGTATTTTAAGTAACGTTACTGCAGCACAAATAGTGCCGGCGGACGCCTACGGGTGTTTTAAGGCTCTAATCGGATTTCTGCTTCTCCGGGACAAAAAGACGCGACTCCATTTTGTATCTTCCCGCCTAAACTAAGCTGCGCCAAAAGCTTGCTCAACTATATAAGCTAATAGCCGTTGCTGTTATATCACACGACTGACATTTGGCAGTTAACTACTACACAACTGGCCATGGTGTGAGTGAAAACCAAATGGCGAGCTCAGAGTTAAAGTGTGGGAGCTAACGCCTTGTAGCAGGCTAAGCTACTAAACCAAATGGCGTTTGAACTGCATGTTGCGCACACAGCAATGCACTAAGGCCACCGTTAAACTGCCGTGTCACGGCGTCGAAACAGGCCGAAAACTTCACAGTTTGTCGTCTAGATTAAGCAGAATACAACGGCTTTCGGCAGAAACATTACAGCCAACATTATTACCCTACTACGATAACATACATACGTTTTAATTCCCGAAAAGGCTTTAATTACTTGGTGAATGTGCAGAAATATGAAATTTAGTCGTCTTAGACATTACAGCAAGCTACTGGAACAATATGGCAGAGTTTAAATAACAAAATCGATTAAACAGAATCATCATGCTGCGGAATCTTACCTGCTATCTGCAAGAGAAGTTGTTAACAACTGACTAAGGACAAAAGCGGGACTGTTTTGTCACTGCCTACAATGTCGACCTAACTTAACTAGGAGTACTTAGACAACTCCTCCCGCTCTCAGCCGATTGGTCAGAATTAAGCATTTTCATTTGAACGTGTGGCACAAGAAAGACGCGCAGCTGTGATTGGCTGCATGAAGTGCATTTGAGACATCACGTTTGTGTGAGCTACTTGGTCGCTGATTGGCTGAGCTGGACTTTTAAACATACGGCGCGAAAACCCCCTTTGTTTGATTCGAGTCAAAATATCTTGATCTGTTTATGTGGTCGAGGTTCCTTTGCTGCTTTAACCGCTTGTTTTCGAGATGAGGCTGACAGCGACACGAACAACGGCTCCGTTTCTATTTCGTTTCACACAAGCTGCATCAAAAGGAAATGATTCAAAATTCGAAAAATCAAATTGCTCGTTTGTTTTTTTTTTTAACTGGCACAGATCAAACCAGCTTTATTGGCCAAGTATGTGCACACACAAGGAACTTGGCTCTGTTTTGTTGTTGCTCTAATGTACATGTTCACAGAATAGACATACAACTTAAACAAGCACAACATGTGGAATAATAAGAATATAAAGCATAAAAATAAATCAGAGAACGTCCCCAGTGATTGATGTAAAACAGGGGTGTCGACATTATTTTAGTTCATGGGCCATATACCAGGACCAGACCAATAACACCATTGCATAGTAACCTGTAAATAACAACATCTCCAAATTTTCCCTTTCTTTTAGTGTAAAGAAGCACAATTACACCATGAAAACGCTCATACATGTACAAAACAAATGCATAGCCCAAGAAGTCTGAAAAATAAGCAAAATAAGTGCTGTCATTACGTTTACATGCGCAGATAAGTTTAGCCATGGTTATTATAGCTCGACAAGGCCATCAAATTGGACTACTGTCCTTGTCCTAGTATACAAGCACAGGACGGGAATCAATTTATTAATCTAAATATGTCGGACACCGCTATGAAAGATGGTGATAGCCCATTTCAACTTGTTAGTATAGGATCTTTTTCCACTTGACATTTATGTCACAGACCAAACAATCGACATTAACTGTGGTTAGGTAACGGCAAACAGCTCTGTGTATTTTGTTCATCCAAAAATACATGGCTCTCGATGTAGCTATCCATGTTGTTTCGCTCGTTATGGCTTCTTCTTCTTCTGTTATGCATTTAAATGCTGTTTGACTTTCAGGTCAAAGCCAAGGGCGGAAACTGTGGAGCATGCACAGAGCACCAAGGCCAGTTTCTGTCGGATTGGCTGTAATTTTGCATTATCTGGGTTTGTTTTAAGTACAGCCGGGCTAACATGTTCACATATATTTTAAAAGTCCGGTTTTAGTTGGACTAATAATAAATCAATTTTCTCTACTGACTGCCATTAGTGCATTTTTTCATACATTTCTACTCCTGTGTAGTAATATGTGTATAAATCTGTGTAACACCAAACTAAAGTTGAAGCTATCGATGAACCAGGTGAAGTTAACTTTAAATACCATCTAAAGTTTGGGCCGTGTATTAGCAACAGGTTTCCACCAGTATGGGTTTAAGATAGAAATCTCATACAGCTGCTGACAATATCCTGCTCTAAGTTCTATATCTGTAAATATGATCACAATAAGTATTCACTGATGTTTTAGAGAACTGTATTCTGGTCTGAGTGAGAAGCCTCAGTAGTACTATTTCACACTTCTCTCTGTTAAACTTGCTGTTGAAACCTAGCAAACATACAGCCCGGGGGCCATTATCACCCCCGGGCTGTATGTTTGACACCCCTGATGTAAGAGGTTACTTAGCTGGATGTTCCAGTGTAGGCTATACAGCATGCCTGGATAATTTCTGACAGATATTTAAATGTTTAGTGTGTATTTAAACACTAAAAGACACACAAATGGCTACTGTTGTGGCTAGAAAATGAAAGACTACGCTTCATAATAATGACAATAAGGGAAATGTCAAATAACTATTAAATTAATGAAGAACTTCAGCAAATAATGAATACACAAAAACCAATAATGAACTGCTGTAACTTAGCATTTTGACTGAGTATACCTATATTAAGTATCAATTAGGCTACACAGACTACTGGAAAACCAATGAATCAATATCATGATAAAAGATTGTGTGATGTAGGCCTACAAACTAAAACAAATCAAAAAAGCAAACCTTTTTATATGAAATCATAACCTGTATATGTTCAAGATTCTTAAACCACCAAAATATTAAAACAGTGAGTGTGGAAAAAAAGTTCAGTTTTGCCTTACAACACCCTCTGGGGTCAAGGGTATAACTGGCCATTTTTGTCTACTTTTAATTTTACCTTTAACTTTCACCTTAAAAACTGTTTACCTTGCCTTGTTTGGTGTCATTTTTTTCAGCACAACCTCATGTGTGTGACTTTATAGTAATTCTGACATACTGTATTAACTTATTGGACCTAAAATCACACAAAAAACATATAATCCGAGTAGGAAAATGTTTGATTTTTTACTATGAAAACCACAAACATGTTAAACAAACCATTTTTACAAATTAGAATGCAAATATAAATGGTAAATTTCAAAAATGGATGTACAAATTTAGCAAACAACAAAGTTATATTCAACTATTTACATTAAAATGCAGGCAATGCCTCAGGTGTTTTTTGTGCAACTATTTACAAAACAATCAGGTGTCCCAATAAGATGCCACACAAATTATTTGTGCCACTCCAAAAAACAGTTCCTGTCCAACACGTGACGGAGGGGCACATCGCATGCCTGACACTTCCAGGGTGTGCCACTCCTCCTGTTGTCCACCTGCAGGCACATTTACACTTGGCCAGCATCTGTGGCTGTGACAATGGGCGCAGGAACGTGATCATCTCTCCTACTCTATGGAACACCTGTCTTGTCCATGCCACAAAGCTGACACATCAGCTCCACCATTAAAAGTCTCTGCACCTGCACCTGCTTGGCACTGCTCATCTCATGGTGCAAGATGAAGGCATTTGCTGTTGCAATGTCCAGGAAGTGCAGCAACACTGTCCTGTACCAGTGACCAGTTTTTCTGTGGGTGGAGTAGTATTGAATGAGCTGGTCCGACAGGTCAACCCCATCCATGTTCTTGTTGCAGGCCATGATTGGTGTGGGACAAGGAATGTTTCTCACAGCCCAGTGTCTACCTCCATCCTTCACCCTTCTCCGCACTGTCTCACCTGCAAATGCAGGACAGATGGTGGAGCACAAAAACACCTCCCGTGTGTCCATACACTTCACAAAAAAGGAGTGGGCCCTCTCTGATCCATCTCACAGATCCTCTTCCACATTTCTTGCTGAGAGCATTTGCCCTCGCTCTGGGGCATCCTTCTCTGCTCTCCCTGTAGGTGCCACATGCTCCAAACTTCATATTGGCCAGGTCCATGAACAGTTTGGGACTGGTGTAAAAATCATTCATGCAAATATGGCACCCAGTGCCAAGACAGGGTGGCTGAATAAGGTTCTTGACCACATCATGAGATAGCCCATGCACACTTGCAGTTATAGTCTTGCCAGTGTATATGCTGCACCTGATAGTGTAGCCACTGCTTGACTCAGCCAATACAAAAATGTTCACAACCAATTTAGTTGGCTTGTCCTTCATGTATTGTGTCATGCCAGTTTTTGCCATAGTCGCCACCATCCTATCATCCACTGCCAACTCCCACCTAGGGTGGTAATGAGCCTGGCAGGCACTGACGATGTCATCATAAAGAGGCCTGACTCTAAACAGTTTGTCATGGCCTGGTGTTCCCTTCTTTCTGTCATTTTTTACATCCTCCTCAGGATCATTGGGGTGGATGTTCCAAAATATGGATCGGAACCCGTCTCTTGTCATCCCTTTGGCTGGAAGGGGCACATACAAAATGTGATTCTGTCTCCAGTAGTCTTGGAGACTTGGCAGCGATTTACTGGTCCATCTACATCCCAACCCTCACCTACGGTCATGAGCTCTGGGTAGTGACAGAAAGAATGAGATCGTGGATACAAGCAGCGGAAATGAGTTTCCTCCGTGGGGTGGATGGGCTCAGCCAGAGTAGAGCAACTGCTCCTTCGCGTCGACAGGGGTCAATTGAGGTGATTCATGCATCTGACCAGGATGCCTCCTGGGCTCCTCCTGTAAGCCTGATTTATGGTCGTGCGTTGAATCAACGACGTCGCTACGTTGTAGGCTACGGGGCTACGCAGAGGGCTCGCCGTAGCCCCCGGCGTAGCCTGACGTGCACCTCCCCAAAAATGTAACTACGCGTCGAGGCGACGCAGACCCAGCGCAGACCGGCACGGCTGTGATTGGTTTGCTTGGTCGCAAAGCATTTCCGGTTCCGTATTTCCACCGCCATCCCCGCCGTCTTTAAACATCTTCTATTGCGATGTAGATGTTGTTAAGGCTCATTATATATATGCCATTATGCACAACGTTCAATACGGATACGGCCGGAGCCGTCTGTCCGTGCTCCGTTTTCATTTCTCTGTGACCGAAAAAGCCGGAAGCTAAACGAAGAATCAACTAGAGACGGCGATAACCACTCAGCAAAGGAACGAAGCCTCCTACTGCTCTGGCGGTGAATTGCACCGCGACGAAACGGAGTGACGGAGAAGTTCGAAGGGTTCACGACGGCGTCACGGCAACCACGTAGCAACGTCGTCGACTCAACGCACGACCATAAATCAGGCTTTAGAGGTGTCGTCCCACTGGTAGGAGGCCCCGGGGCAGACCCAGAACAGGCTGGAGGGATTATATATCTCATCTGGCCTGAGAACGTTGTGGGGTCCCCCAGGAGGAGCTGGAAAGCATTGCTGGGGAGAGGGATGTCTGGGGTGCTTTGCTCGGCCTGCTACCCCCGGATAAACAGATGAAAATGAATGGATAGATGGATGTTTATAAATTAAATATAAATTAATTTTTTTATGGGGAAAAGTATGAACCATTTGCACTCTTATATTTTGGCAGTATGCACAGGCCTGATGTTCCTCTTAGGGTTGCAATGGTATGAGATTTTCACAGTGTGAAAATCATCTCAGAAAATATTGCAGTATCATGGTATTACAGAATTATTAATATTATTATTAGGCAGAATCACCCTTAAAGAAATTAAAATGGAAAGGTTTGTTTAACGGAACAAACGTTTTATTACCTATAATGAGAACAGACATTCTGCTCAGTTGCATTTTTTTCCCCAATATCATAGCTAAGCATGTATACCACAATATAGTATGTGTACCACTGCAACCCTAGTTCCTTTTTAATCATTTTAGCAGGTCATCCAGCCTCTTTTAACCTTTTTGGTTGACTGATGTCTCATAGTTAATGTTGGGATGTCGGTTGGATTACATGCACTTTCATTTTCTGTGGTTAACACATTTGATAGTTGAGGTGGATTGAGGGTGATCTTTCTGAGCCAGTGGTCACACCTCAAAACCATTATCTTTAAGTCACACGTGCATATAGTAGATAGGTTATCTTCCTGAAGGAGCTGGGGGTGGGTGGCATCTACATGTCAAAGGCGAAACATCAGCAAATTGTTTCTCCTTTTGTTGGGGCAAATGGTGGGTTGCAAATTCATTCCCCACTAAGTGAAGCTCTCTGCAACAACCTCAACAACATAGCAGTAGACTATCCTAATGCAGAACCATGGCCTAGCTGAACCGTTCTCTCTCCTGGAGAATCTTATTCTCATCTTATTCAGAATGCTGCTGCTCGAGTCCTGACGAAAACTAGGAAATTTAACCACATTACTCCAGCTCTAACGTCCTTACACTGGCTACCTGTCACTCAGAGAATTCATTTTTAAAGTCTTGCTGCTTGCCTGCTCTGTGACACATTGCCCAAATATCTCTCTTACATGCTCGTGAAATCTGAACCTTCTAGGACCCTGAGGACATCTCAGACTGGCTTGACCATCCGGCGTTTTGTCATCATGCAGCACAAACCTGGAGTAACCTCCCGGATAATGTTGGACAAACCTCAAAGCTAAAAACATTTACATTTTATAAATATTAAACTTCTTCTTTTTTTTAATCTTTGTACCATTTTATCTCTGCACTTTTGCTTTTTATAATTGTACTTTTTATTGTAAATAATTTAGTAATTAATTTACCTTTTATTCATTTTATTCTCTCTTTACTATTTTCTGTGTCCTTTTTTATGTTTTGTATTTTATTGTTCTGTAAAGCTCTTTGCATTGCCCTTGTGTATGATATGTGCCATACAAATAAAGCTGCCTCTCCTTGTCCAAACATCCTTACCAACACGAGAAGCTCAAAGTAAGCCTTTGTAAAAGAAACAACTTTTGCAGGATACATTTTCTCCATCAGTGAAGCTTTATATGACGCAAGAAAAGTCTGTGTATCCTCATCTTACACTGGTTTGCGCGCTGCTGAGCTGAATGAGGAAGTGGCCTTGTAGTTAAATATAGTGTCATGCTGAGTCTACACCCTGCGCTACACACTCCGGTGCAGTAGGTGGCGACATGCACTTTGCAACCCGTTAATTAACACCGTAGAAGAAGAAGCTGGTCCTTACTTTCTAAATGTAGTACTCAGCAGTTGTGCAGCTGGGTTGTTACAGAGCATCTTTGGCTTTACTGTGGTGACAGCGACAGAAACAGAGGGAGTAGAGCGAGACAGCCTGTGGACACACACTGAGGGATCACTGTAACGTTACATCGGGGGGACACAGAGGGACTGTGTCCACAGTGAGACAGACGGCAGCTGAGATGAGTGAATCCACGCTCTGCCTCTTCGATGTGGACGGCACGCTCACGGCCGCGAGACAGGTAGTGAACTCGTGTCTGTGTATTATACATGTTGAACTACACATGGTTTCATTCATACAAACACCTGACAGCAGTAGGCTACGTTGCGTCAGTGCAACATCCGGCTCCACGTTGTTATTGTAGTTCTTCCGTGCCATATTGTGTTCCGCAGAAACATGTACTTTGAAATAGGTTCCACCTTAAAACTCCATAAACTGAGCTTATACGAGCTCCAGTGTGAACACTCACTTACTTACATAACGCGGAGAAAACCGGTTATCAACGATAATATACTTAAATGAGCTTAGGTCAACCGTCACACTTACACCGGAAGTGCGCGGCGGAACGCAACGGCTAGAGGATGTCAGTCGTTTTATAAACGTTTGTTTTAATTTGTTGTGAATATTCCAGTTGAAATCGTGACACATGAACACTGTTGTCATCTTTTACATTTTGGAAAAATAGCTACTTTTCCTGATCAGTAAATATGCCAATTTTCCGTTGGGTTCCGCAAACATTGCTCTAACAAGTCGAACCAGGTGTAACGGATTAACGAGGTACCGTGTTAATTGGTGCCAACAGCTGTTAAACAGGAAGTGAATATCTAGCTGTCCCTGTGAATGCCGTAATTATTCGTTTTTTTATTTAAATGTCAAAATATATCTACCTGAACCCTATTTTTAGTCTTGTTTTAGGCAACGTGTCATGAACTGCGTTTTGCTTGTTGTTACTTGATAACAAGGACACTATAAAAGTTTATATCTGATGTTTTCCTCGCTTGAAAACAGGAAGAGAGCAGTCCCGTGGGGAAAGAAAGTTTATTTACGTGACATATGTTTATTTACGTGATATATGTTTACTTAACTAAGCTCCAAAGATGAAAAAGTGTATTTAGGAAATTTATAAGAGATTTTTTCCCCTAACAAAAGACTTTAAATATAACAAAGAGGCTTACAACAAATGTCATACAAGTAAACAATATGCCAGAGGTATTAAAAGTCCATTCACATTAGGTCCTGTCAGAGTTGTATTTGTTTATTCTTTTAAAAATAAGAGTTCAAAGTAAATGTACATACTTGAACATACTGAAAGTGTTTGTTCATAACATCTTAAAGTAAGGTAACATAGAAAGTGGATTTTAGTCCCTGAGGAGAGATTCAATTTTTTTTAACTTTGTTGTTATATACAAACATGTCTGAACTATACACACATGCACAAACAGGACCTATAAATGCATTAGACAGAGGGGTGTCAAATTAAGGGGCCTGCCCATGGACAGGTGCCCTGAGCAGTTTGGGGTCTGGTGCCTTGCTCTAGGGCAAAGGACAAACTTTATTAATCACCTTGGGTGTTAATAACACAGACGCACACAGGCCCGAAACACACACAGACACACAAATAGGACCTACACACATGCATTAAACAGAGAGATGTCAGAGCGAGGGGGCTGTCAATGGACAGGTGTCCCGAGCAGTCGGGAGGCTGGTGCCTTGCTCAAAGGTACCTTGGTGGTGCCCAGGGGCAAACTTTCACCTCTCCAGTTACCAGTCCCTACTTCAAACATTTGGTGCCCACAGAGACTTAAACCGGTGACCCTTTGGTTCCCAACCCAAGTCCCTATGGGCTCAGCTACTGCCGCCTATATTGGCTGAATTCAACATTAAACCTGTTACAGCAGGGTTTGGAGTCTGACCATTTCAATTTATGGACATGGAATATACCAGTAATGATCAGAAGCTAAGTAATGTAGGTAATGTTGCTATCCATCCCATAGAACACAAAATATAACATCACAGTGACTGCATTAATCTGTACATTAGTGTCCAATTTCCTATATATGAAGTGCATATCTGTTTAAAATGACTTTGAATGATCAAAGTGAAAGAACAAATGAAATATTGTTTCTCCATCTGAAATACAAAAAGCACCCATATAATCTATATTTATCTTAAATCTTTCCAACAGTTCTTTAGCTGGGTAAATTCAGTATAAAAATTTTCAAAGGGCACTTTACTGTTTAAAGTAGAACAAGTTTTTTCCCTCTGTAAATCGTCCATTACAGAAAACCAAAAGAACTTTGCTGCAGGACGTGTAACACAGTCCGAAGCATTTCTGACGGTTTATTCAGAATTTCCAGTAAAAATATGCTCAGACCTTGTAGTGGCCATTTTCATACAATTACAATTCTTTAAAAACTGAAGATAACCTGTGGTGACAGAGTCAAAAGTAGTATCATGTTCCATATACATATTCCAAATAACAAAAACATAATAACTAATAACATTTATTAGAGATAGACATTCACTAGTTCTCGCTCTGTCGTCACTACTACAACCGCTGAAAGGCGTCAGCTAACAGGGCTAACACTCATTAATCCGAAGACAAATGTCTCTGTAAATTTTGTCTTGATTGACATGTGATGGAAATGACAAAATTATATTGTTTCAAAAAACAAACAAAAAAATCCAAAGCAGAATGCAAGTTCAATCATCAATCTGCAAGTGGGGAGTTGAGAGCAATCAGTGACAGATATGTCTGCACAAAATTGAGGGCTATTTATGAGCCACAATTCATGTATATTATGAAATATGTGTGCTAGTAAGTTACAATGAAATGGTCATATCTAGTAGTCTTATAGTGTCTGCTCCTTTATTTGCATACAGTCATTATTGCCACTTTGGGCTTCCTGTTTATTGTCCTTTCATGATGTGTTTTCTGAGTCTGAGCTGTGATTGTGTATTGCCATTAGTGTTTGGATGATGAAAAAAACAAAAGGAAATTGTATCATAAGAGGATTTAGCATGTGCTCTTGTGCAACAGATAAAACAGGAAACCTAATGTTCAATCACTGCATCAAGAATTACCATCAAACCAGCAAAGAGAGCAGCACAAAGTTATACACAAAACAATATAACAGCTGATATGAATCCTGACAGCTGATATACAAGCAGATTTTTGATTCAGAAAATATAGTCTGGTCCTAAATGTATGTTATGATAGTGACTGATGACTGCTATATATATAAGTATTAATCTTGTAATTGCTGTGTCTCTCAGCGTGTGACTCCACACATGGCCGAGTTCCTTGAGAAGCTGAGGACTCGGGTTCGAGTCGGTGTGGTCGGAGGGTCAGACCTCAGCAAGATCAAAGAGCAGCTGGGAGATGATGGTGAGACGCTAGAGTCAACCAATCATATATATGTTTTTTAACTATAGAATTAGTTTGACTCTCTGTTTATGTGTGCAGTGATCCAGAAAGCAGACTACGTGTTTGCCGAGAATGGTCTTGTGGCCTATAAGAATGGAGAGTTGCTCTCTGTCCAGGTGAGACTGCTGAACTGTGTCCAAAGCTCACCTTTTGACGTGACTAATTCTCTCTTAGTTTCTGTTTGACACGTTTAGCCATCCTAATAGCCTAAATATAATGACATTACCTCATGTAAATGGTCCCAGGAGGTTTATTTTGTCTGCCTGCTGTTGTCAGTCCATCCAGGCTCATATGGGAGAAGAGCTGCTCCAAGACTTCATTAACTTCTGTCTCAACTACATGGCCAAGATCAAACTGCCCAAGAAGAGGTCAGACGTGATTTCATTATCAATATTTATAAGTGTTTGGGGGGGTTAATGGTTGTGTAGTTACGATGAACTGGGCATTAAGGGTGCTGGGAAGCTGTGAAAATGTAAATGATATTACATTGTAATGATCTGGTTTAAGTGATGGAGACTACATTGTATTGCGTGATGTTTTACAGGGGGACGTTTATTGAATTCCGTAATGGCATGTTGAACGTCTCCCCCATCGGACGCAGCTGTTCACAGGAAGAGAGGAATGAGTTCTACGAGCTAGATAAGGTAGCACACACACATTTAATACATACGTTTAATTAGTTTTATTAGTTTTTGAGAAAACCAGAGTGATCTGGTCAAAGCATGTGAACATTTTCAGGTCTATTGTGGCTACATTTTGGTGCAAGTTGCAAAGTAGTAGCACGTACGACAGATTTGTTTTGAATTTTTTTAAAGTTTCTAAGTTTAGACGGTTGCTGTAGCGCCACCATCAGGACTTTGAGGCCCCAAATTTCGGTTGAGGAAGTTTGGAATAGGACTGGACTTATGTGCACAGTTTGTTTTATTTTCATTCATGAGAAGGCAAGTTGCATTGTACAAATAATAATGATAACATTGGCAACAACAAGAGGGACCGACAGCAGAGCCGCCCAGGCTTTAATTACAGACTTGATACCACATGCTGGGCTGTGATTATGTTTTAATTTCTTTTGCTCTTTTCAGAAAGAGAAAATCAGAGAGAAGTTTGTGTCTATATTAAGGGAAGAGTTCAAAGGAAAAGGATTGTCATTTTCAATTGGTGAGTGCATTTATAACAAGTATAGTGTTTGTAATTACAGTGAATTTGTTTTTGAAGGCAGAGTTCACAGAGTTCACAGCATCAGGAGAACACTATCACAGCCTCGGGCAGTATGAGATTAGTTTAGTTGTGGCTGTTTCTTTGTCAGTGTGATGTAAATTCTCCTCATCATCTCTTCCTGCCTCTCGGTCGTTGTTTCTCTGCAGGAGGGCAGATCAGCTTTGATGTGTTTCCTGACGGCTGGGATAAGAGATACTGTCTGAGCTTTGTGGAGAAGGACAACTTCTCAGCTGTTCACTTCTTTGGAGACAAGACCAAACCTGTGAGTATGAGAACTACATCTGAACCATGCAGGGAGGGCTGAATGGCTGCAGAGAGCACATGATACTTTCAAAGGCAGAATATCAATAAAACTGTCTCAAACTCATCAAGAGTCCACACTTGGAAAATTGAGCTAAAGAATGGGTTGTTTTGACAACATATTTTATGCAAGTGAGAGTATGTTGTCTAGATGGCACCACAGCTGAGACGTACAGTGTGCTTTCTGAGTTAACCATTAATCATCCAGGTAACTCTAAACTAACATGCCTAAATTTGAAAAATCAACCCTTTCTCTCAGTTTTTAGTCTTTTTTTATCCTTTGTAATTTTAGTGTAGTTTTAGTGGACAAAAATTCAAAATGCTGGGCGTCTGTGGCTTAGTGGTAGAGCAGGCGCCCCATGTACAAGGCTGTTGCTGCAGCGGCCTGGGTTCGACTCTGGCCTGTGGCCCTGTGCTGCATGTCACTCCCCCTCTCTCTCCCCCTTCATGCTTGTCTGTCCTATACATTAAAGGCTAAAAAGCCCCCAAAAAAATCTTTAAAAAAAAAAATTCAAAATGTTTTAGTCGATGAAAAGTCATGAAATTTTAGTCAACTTTAAGTCATTATGTTTTCTATACATTTTTTTTTATTCTTAAACTAAATTAGAATCACAGTGACATGTTGTATAAAACTTTCACTCAGACATTTTTTTCTACAAAAATAATGTCTCCACACTACAAACTTGCATTTCTCCAGCAGTGGTTGACTTTGTCACGGGAGTTTACCAGCCTGTCACTCATGCAGCATTTTAAGATAATTGCAAGCATTGCAGCTTTCAATGTCCGATAGTCCACCACTAACATTTTTGTCACACAAAAATGAAACACAGATTTTGTCTTAGTTTTTATTGTCAAGGAGTATTTTTAGCTCATTATCGTCTAATTTTCTTCATGGAAAAAAGGTTGTTGATGAAAATGTTCGTCAAAGAAATGAACACTGAATGGCATTAACAGATTCATCCACTCAGTGTTGTGTTTTGGGTGTGTTTTGGTATTAACAGAGGATCACAATGGAGAGGAAAAGATGTGTTGTTTAATAGTGTGGTCACTGAGCTGTTGTCTTATTATCTAGGGATTTCAGTGTGGATGAAGATCTTTATGAAAGCAACTTGAAAACACTAGTGTGGATGGATGTTTCCTTACTTACACAAACAGTGTAGATTAAGCCAGATTAGTGTGGTTAGAGTTTCAGATGATGTGTGGTGTCTTCATTGTGGTTTGGCTGAGTACACTCTTAATCCCCATGATTTCCTCCCAGCTTTTTGCTGATGTTTAAAAACTATTTAAAATGCGTCTTGATTTCGGGATGTGGTTGGATTTTGTTAAAATAAAATGAGGAAGTTACTGTAGCACCCAATAATGTACAAATATGGTGAAAATGTACCAACACCCGAAATGTAATATATTTGCACTTGATCAAAAATGTAATAAAACCAAAACAATGTAATAAAATACCCTGACTAATACTGCAAGAGAGATTGTAGAAGGTCAGCCATCTTTTAATGATGTGTAATTTAAGATCCACTCTGGCCGAACTGACTCTCCTTACACAATGACCAGTCTAGGTTTGGGTGGGATCATTCTCCATTGACAGGGATTTTAGTTCAGTGCATCTTTGCCTGATGACAACACACAACTTCCCATCTGTCGTAGATTTCAAATTGTACATGAGGCTTAGATTTTTCATTTCCAAACATGAAATCAGTGTCAGTGTTTTCAGGAGGCCGACATGATGCTAACTTTAATCACATTTTCAGGAAACTATGACATCATTGGTTGCTACATGTGCCCAAAGTTTGTGAGTTAAATCCGAGTTCACTGAGAGATGGAGACACTCCACATGAACAATGGTCTGCATGCTGTGCTGTTGTTGAGGTGGTCACACCAAGTGATGAGCTGCATAGACATGACAAGGCAACACACTGAGCTCCAGCTGACAACCGTCCCCATTCACAAACATTTCCCCATTGATCCAGCTCTCACAGAGCACTTTGCTGCGCACAGCGATCTGGTGATGTTAACACATGTAGCCAAGATTTACTGCCTGCAAACGCTCATGTAAGACAGTCGTTGTGTTAGTTTTGGAGATTCAGGCAAACACAAAGAAAGAAAGAAAGGTCTGTGTTGTGTTTTTATAAAGGCACAGTTTGTATTCAGTTCTGAAATAGCTGTCCCAAGGATGACGGGTTCATTTTATAGCACTTAACTGGTTTTCAATCAGACAAACGGCAGACAGACACAAGAACAGCAGGTTTCTTTGCCTCTGATCCTCATCTAAGTATCACTGTGTTTGTATTAGGGAGGAAACGACTACGAGATCTACAGCGACCCGCGGACCATCGGCCATGAAGTCACCTGTCCAGAGGAAACCGAACAACTTTGTCAGCAGCTTTTCTTCTCATGAGAGAGAAGCAGCAGATGTTACTGTACTCTCACGTCATTTTAACTAGACAGACAAGAGAGGCTTCTGCTGGGGCCTTATTGATCTGTCACGATCTTATCTCGGGGTTTAATCATAGAAATAATTCATTTAATGCACAAAGAGCCAGTGTCCTCTGGTGAATTTGAGGAAAAAGAGGGAACACTCGCTGATGAATGAAAGGAGGGATTTCTGGGTATTTTTGATTGGGGTTTAAATGAAAGCTGTCATGCCTTTAAATGTGATGGTAAAAGTAACGGTTTGATTTTGTATGATGAGATTCTAGCTTGTGTAATTAACATTACCTCATGGTAAACCTTGAGCCATAACAGTTAGCAACAAAATGTTCCCGTTTGCAGAGACTATCGAGGGGCAAAGTCCCTCCCCTTCTGGTTCCCCCCAAAAACATGCACGATAGTTAACGTCAACACGAATCATTTTTGACCCTGTTTGATTTGTGCCATGAATTACACATATGATGTTTGTCAATTTAAAAGATACTTTTACAAGTCAAAAAAAGTTGCAGTTTGTCATAGTACCATTTAGTTTCCGTGTGTAACCACTCAGGGAACTACGTCTCTCGTCACCGACACCAACATGGCCGTTATCCTAGCACAGTATAATATCTCAGTCCATAGGGACATGGGTTGGGAACCAGAGGGTCACCAGTTCAAGTCCCCGTCCGGAGCGGAGAGGTGCCAGCTCACCCCCCGGGCACAGCCAAGGTGCCCCCGAGCAAGGCACTGAACCCCCAACTGCTCGGGGCACCTGTCCATTGGCCGCCCCCTTGCTCTGACATCTCTTCATTCAAAGTGTGTATAGGTCCTGTTTGTGCATGTGTGTGTGTATTTCAGGACTGTGTGTGTGTGTGTGTGTGTGTGTGTGTGTGTGTGTTTGACAACAGAGTGAAAAAAAAATTAAATTTCCCCTCGGGGATTAATAAATTATATCCTCTTCATCTTACCTGATGTGTTTGATCCAGTGACTCCTGGTGTTTTTATCAACGGGGAAGCAAAAGGAAAAGTAATGCTTGTGTGAGCCATGGATGTGCAAGTGTGTGTACATCCTGGTATGAGACACACAGGCATCGTAAGAGAGAAAGTTATGACGTCATTATGCAACATTTGCGTGTGCAGTCTTTCTAATTATGTCTTTTCACACTCAGACTCCAACAGTTTGCAACTCGCATTTTCCATGATCACTTCAATATGTACTTGGAATGAATCAGAGTTTTTTGACTCTGAAATTATCTTTTAAATTGACAAACGTATGTGTAATTCAAGACACAGTTCAAATGGGATCAAAAAATCCTTTGTCTCTCACCATAAACTCTCCTACATACATTTATTTAATCCATATTTAACCATGTAAATCCCATAGAGATCAACAATGTCTTTCACAAGGGAGACCTGGCCAAGACAGCAGCACACAAAAAGTTACAGCCAAACAACACAATAAAAGACACAGAAGATAAACAGTGACATGTGGAAATATTAGACCATTTATGCACAGTGAAAAGGGCCAAACCAGCCAGAAGGAGCAGGGCGAGCCGGGTAGAAATGGGGCACCAGGTTTTCAGCTAAGTGAAGTAGCCTGAAGGTGGCTAACACAGTGTTGAGAGGACGGAAAGAAATACAGCTAGAGTTAAGTGGATGGTCAGAGGCAGGACAGCTTTTATTGTGCAAAAATGGTCCACTGGATGTAGGACTTGGCCTCTCTATTGCAGCATACGTGTCATTTTGATCGGTCATATCTTTAATTGTGGAAACATAACTAGAAATCTGTTTGCACTGCATGTCAACACAGTCTGATTCTGAATGTGCTTTGAACTGAACTCCCATGTGACCCAGGGTGCCTCTGACGAGCTGCATCAGTGACACAGACGTCTCTTTGATTTTCTTCAGATGTGATTTTGTGGCAGTGGGTGGAGGCTTCGAGTTAAACCCACTGGTCACATGTCACTGCTCATGAAACAATCAGACAGTGAATGCTGCTTTTCTTTGCCCAGAGCTAATTTGTCAGTCAAATGTGACCAGGGACCATGACATCTTCCAAATGTTGAAGTCTTTGCAGGTTTCTTTATTCAGCCATGTTTCGTGTCACTGCTCTGTTTTATATGAACAAACTGGAACCATGACACACATCACTTGCTGTGTGCTGTCAGATTTATCTCCTAGATGTTATAGAACAATACATACTGTTTAGTGTCACGGCTGTCAGGAGCAAATTGTACCATTGTTATATGGATCTGAGAAGAAAAGCCACAAAGTCAGGTTGTAAAGAATAAATAATGAGGATTTAGAGGTGCAGTTGAGGTTATAAATTATGTTTCGTTATTATAAACTTGAGTTCAACTGGCACTGGAGTTTCTAGTCTGGTATCGAGAGTCACAAAGACATAAACACATAACAATACCTAAAATGTAGTGACTAAATTACTGTGACCCGGGTATGTACCCAGCAGGGCATTTTGTAGTTTAAAAATAAACTTGTCTCTGCCCTCTAGTGGACAAAATACATAATGGCACACATCCTCAGACGTCTTTAGGATCTCTATACTGACACTTTTTCATTCTTACTACCCGACATGTATAGTGATACCAAGATATCTGCACAACTCTCAAATTAGACTTTAATATTTTCTATGTTGATGTATCATAACTGATAAATGGAAGTGTACAACAAATATTGGGGCCATTCACAGCAGCTATATGCACAAATTGTGAAGCTATATCGGATAACAGAAAGGCTACAAATCTGTACGTCACTTAGGAAAAACCTGACAGTTGCAAAGGAAAAAACATCAGTGCCAGTTTAGGGAGCCAGCATATGATTGAGAGCCACACACTGCAGCTAGAAGTTGTCATCTCTAAATACATGCTTGTTAGGGGGCACAGCTTGATGTTGTCTACAAGTAGCTATTGAGAGTGAAAGTATTGAAATGGACCACAAATGATTAAAAGATAATGCGTGCATTTTGTGTCATGTTTGAGGGCTGCACAAAATGTTTCTGAGGGCTGCCACTGGCCTGCAGCCGGATGCTCCACATCTAACTGTTCTCCAGCTGTCTTCATCATTCTGAATAAAGATAACACAAATAACAGTAATTCATTTATACTCCTGCTATCTGAAAAGAGGAAAAATATAACAATCTGGGCTGCTATGATTGTGAATCAAGCTCCACCTATGGTGTACAATGAGCTGTCTTTATTAAATATACAAACCTGTATGTTGTGAGGAGGATCCTTACATTGAGTTAAATTGATTTTTTATCTGCTCTCAGTTTCTAAATTGTTCAAATGAAAGTTGCACTTTAAATTCATATGTTGAAATGTTCAGAACACTCAACGTTTCATAGCAATCATCCAAGCGCAAGTCACACCCTGAGCATAAGAGCCCTCAGCCATAAACACAGGTCACAAAGTTTGGATTGCAAGTGATATTAAATGAGATTTGTCAGAGTTGGTCATGAAATACACAGGTAAAAAAATGTGTCTTCCAAATCTTTCAGAGTGATAGCAATTAAGAAGCCATGTTGGGATTTTCATGTCATGTTGAATAAGACGTCAGACCCCGTCTGTGTTGTGTTTCTTTTCCCTTTAACAGTGCATTTATTGATAAATCATTTACATCAATGGATACAGAACACACACACATACACACCACAGGCTACAGTGAAATGTTCAAGTTGAGAGGGAGAGGGGGTCTTATAGCTCATTAGATTTAGTCACTGTTGTCACATGACTGCATGTTGGTGCACCCCCCAGGGCCAATGAAATTTCAGTGTTTGTCCAGCCAAGTGCAGCTGCATGAGCCAAACAGATCTAAAACATTTTCAAAGTATACCAAGAATGGAGAAAGGGAAACATCTTCTCCTTTTTGTCCTGATTTGGCTGTGAGTGTCAAGTGGAAACATGATTTTCAAGACGCTGACCTGATGCAGCAACATTCGATCAGATTTCATCTTTTTAGTCGTCTCAACATTCGTTCTTTTTTTTTTAATAATACCCACTGATTTCTTGGGTTCATCACTGTTTTCTCCTTTTTGCTTTTCTCTTAAGAGAAAACTGTCGGGGGGAAAAAAAACCATTGTTTTCACAGTCCACGAGTTGTCTTACATAAGGGAACACAAGTTTTATTTTTGAGGAACTTCAAAACAATGTGTAAATATTGTACAATCAGATTTAGATTATTATATGTTTTAGAGTATTTATGATTGTATTTTTAAATTTGTGGGCTAAATAAGTACTATTGGTCCATTGGTCCCAATATACACTATAAAACCCTTGGATGACATTACATGTGTTCATCTTCTGAATGTGTTACGTACTGCGCTCAGATGCTTTGGCCCTCTGCTGACAGCATTCACAGCATCACAAATGTTCTGCCATGGCGCTAGGTTTATGACTTAACACATTCACATTTACTTTGTCAAAGTTTATCTAACAGTGCATCAAATCCACAACTGCAGAAGTTCCTCTTCTTGGTTCGTTTTTTGGTGGCATCGCTCCAGTTCGAAGGCACTGGTCAGCAGAACACCTGTCCTTATGTAGTGTTTCGGGGGTGTAACCTATGCTAATGACAAAAAATGGGCCATGCACCTCTGATTTATGATCACGTGGGATTCATTAATCAGCACACCTGGGTAAGAGCAGATTTGGAGTTGACTTCTCTTATTGTTTCTTAGAAAATTAGGAGAAAATATATGAGCAATTTAAGAGATTGCTGCTGCATGAGGCTGACTGTTCTTAAAATCTGTGGGCTACATCTGTGCTAACACATTCAGTCTTATAGGTGGTCCTCAGTGAAACACACCAACTGTCAGTAGCTTTGAGATGTGTTAGTCATTGAGCATGTGTCTGTTACAGTCTGTCCACCCACATTAAAGATGAACATGGAGCCAGTCATGTTTACCTGGAGCCACAGCAGGTTTTCACAGTCAGCGTTACACTAACATGACAATATGTTTCAGTAGGTCAGTTCTTAGATACCATACGACCAGACACTGTATATGCTTGTTAAAATATGGAATCACACAGAGAGATCCCTCTGGACAGTGCACAGACCATGAAACAATCTCTGGATATTTTCCCACAGAGTTCTTGTTGTTTGTCATTATTCTAAATGGGAATGTAAAAAGTTACAGATCACCTGAAAGGACACAAACTATAACTTCTTAAGTTCTGAGAGCACACATCAGTCAAACACAGTCTATATAATGAGAGTCGAAGCAGCATCCGACAAACTTCACTGATCTCATGATGTCCACGTCGTCATCGGAAGGATTCAGTTGGTCCAAGAGTAAATATCATCACATCAGATTGGGGATAGGATGTTGACAGTATACTCAAACATAAAAAATACATGGTTTTAAATAAACATTCATACTTTTGTTCACATTTTGTTCTTGTTGAATCCGATGACCAGTGGTTCAAACTGGCTCCAGAGATCTCCAGACTTCCTGTGACATATTCTCTTCCGTTATGTCCACCACGGCTGTAAGAGCAAACTTATATTTTTAAAAAGAGCATTTGGAGGATTCACATTATTCCATCTAAAGCGTCACAGCTTTGAACTCTCTGGTTTCTAAGTACTGACCCCTAGTGGCAGATTTTTGTTTTCTGGCGCAATATGCTTTCAGATAAGAAATCATTTAAGACTTGAGTGCTACCGAAGACAAGGTTTCCCTTCAAATTCAGGTCACAAAAGAAACTGAGAGGCCTCCCAGTGTTAAGACTACACAGTTGAATATTTTACATTTTCCCAAGCGGCAACTTTCTAGCTTGATTTCCATTCTTCCACTCAGAAATAAAGCTTCAAATAGGACGATGGAGAGCTGATTCAGGGTGAGGCTAAACATGGTCCATGTATGAAAACCCTAATACTCACTGGAAACGATCTGCTTTCCTCTACATGAACAAATAAGTAAAATTTATGTGCCCTTGAATCAGCTTCTGATTACATCATTACAGTATTTTACTGGTGGCCCCTCACACCTAACTTGGTCCAGACTGTGGAAGAGTTATGACAGATATGACGTTACCGACAACAGGTCAGCACACACATCTGCTTCTTCCTGTGTGTCTTAAGATAAAACGTCTAACTAACTGCCCTGAAAGGAAATACTTTTATGATTACTATCATGATGAATATTATTTTACACTTAAGAAGAGGGAAGACTGTAAATGAATCATTTGGTTAATTGCAAATGATTTTTAGATTTGCTTGAATTGCGGATGCGTTTGGCGATGAGAAGAAGAGATAAATATACGAGTTAAGCTTTGTGTAGTGAGTGCGTTTGTTCTACTCTCTGAAAGTGTTTCCATCGGGCTGTCACTCTCCCCTCATCGAGCCTGTCGTACATTATTTCAGGCTGATTTCATGTTACGTTGATCCCTCTCACAGTACTAATAGTGCATTCCTTAAACAAGGTACAAATGACAGCAACGAGTCCATCCACATATAAAAAACAGGCCTTCTTCAACAACAAAATTAAATTTAAAAAAATGTTAAATTAAGTGTCTTTCAGTGCCTTTGTCAACAAGGTGAACTGAAGAACAGCCAGCAAGGTTTCTCCCTAATTCACTGTGACTCCCTTTACACTGAGAAGGAATGAGACAAACTACAGTTTGAAACGAGAGATAAAATCCAACTGCCTTTCAGTCAGTAGCCATCTTTACCTCGTCGCAGTCTGCCTCTGCTCCCCTCCAGGTGTTTGAATAAATATTTTTGGGGGATCTACTGTAACAGCAGTCATTCCTTTTTTTCAGGGTTCCCTTTTTTCAAGTCAGGCAGTAGTGAAGACAGCCTCGTCCAAGTCCGGGTCCTTGCCGTCGTCCCCACCGCTGGACGAGCGGCTGCTGAGGTCAGCCACGCCTGACTCCAGGTCGCTGCAGGTGGAGAGGTCATCAGGGTTGTGACTCTTGAGCTGTGCGTGTGCTCGTAGAGGCAGGGTGAGATCGGGGTCCTTGGTCTGAGTCTTCCGGTTGGCTGGTTCAGAGGAGAGGGTGTGGCCGTTGTCCTGTGCAGGGCTGGTGATTGGGTCTGTGTAGGTGGTGGGTGGGTCGGGCCCGCAGTGTTTCTGCCGCAGCTGGTTAGTCCTCCTCCTCGGAACAGTGACCTTCTCCCACGTGATTGGCTTCCCTGTCAGGGCTGCTATCCTCTGCAGAGACAAGAGAACAGGACGGACATTTTCTTAATTAAAGAGCTCTAACATTCATTTCTCAGCAGTGTTAACAAACTCCTCTCTCACTATGTATGTTGAGTGGGTTAGGGAGGTGGGATATGTGGGTGGCTGAACGTCATTTGGACACCAGTGCTTCGAGACAGAACACGTCATTCTCACTAGGATCATTTCATATTTATTTGTTGTCTCCTTCAAACTTGACTGAGGATATTGAGCATAGTGTTCAGGCAGGACAAGCTCAGCTCACATCCCAGCTACATCAGCTGATCTCATACCTCTTAATCAACTGTTGGAGCAGGTGGTTGATGAAGGGAGTCAGCTGATAGATCACATGATTCCTCTTTATGCAACCAATTGGTGAATCTCACTCAGGGCGCCCTATTTAAACTGCTCTGGCCTGCCTACTGTTGCTGCTTCCTCTGCGAGCTGCTTTGCAACCAGCCTCCACCCCAGCTCCTCCTTTTCATGTAGTGTCTGACTTATCAATGTCATTTCTGGTTGTCACTGATGCTGTTCTGTTCTGTTCCCAAGGGGGGTCTTTGCTGCTGCTCTCAATGACTTAGGCTTTCCATGTAGGCGCATGGAAGGGCAGAGAGGTGTGCTCTCTCTGCCATAGGCTTTCCACGTAGGCATGTGGAAGAGGCTTTCTGCGTAGGCCCAAGAAAAAGCAGAGAGGCCCTAAAACAGAGCCATACCACTCTGTGTTTCTTTTCTTCTCTAAAGTAAAGCCCCAAATGTGTACACACTTTTAATTTGTCTCCAGTTTGGAGAAATCCTGCCAGATTAGCAGCTTTGGCGTGCCTATATTTAATTTCAAGAGGAAACACTGAGATCCCCTCCAGAGATGTTTTAAAGGGACCTCAAAACCAAGAGTACATATTTTTCCTCTCACCTGCAGTGCTATTTATCCGTTTAGATTGTTTTGGTGTGTGTTACTGAGTGTTGGAGATATCAGTCTTAGAGATGTCTGCCTTCTCTCAAACATTATGGTACAAGATGGCACTTGGTTAGTGGTGCTCAAAGTGCCAAAAAAATAACAGTGATGTCTCTTTCCAGAATTCATGATCTGGTTACTCAAGATAACCCAGAGAACTTGGCTGGTTGAAAAGTTGCCTGTTTCCAGTTTAAATTGTCATTTAGATAGACAAAAAAGGGATGATCTACATGGATTTCTGCTCAGACAGTGAATCTGTTATATAAACAGATTCTCAGATTCATTTTTGGAGCTACAGATGTTGAATAGGGGGTTATGGTGGTGTCGTAACGGGGGGTGTCTCTGTGTGTTGTATGCCTTGTCTGGAGCCCAGGTGGTGGTGGTGGTGGGCGGTTCCTCCTGGTGGTACCTCCTGGTGATTGGTCAGCTCCTCCTCCAGCTGCTGGGACTCCTCCCTCACAGCAGACAGGAAGTCAGCAGGCGACTGGCGAGGCGGCGTTGATTTCTCCACGTGGTTATAGAGACCCTTCCACATCCTAGAGACAAGACAGAGGAAGAGAAAATAAAGGAAAGACTGTTTAGACTGTTCAATGCTCTCTGGAGTAATGCTTGACTTTTTAGAAAATATATAATATACAATATACCATATATTGGATTTTAAGAAGGCAATAAATACACAAACCAGCAGTACTTATTTGGCCCTTTCTACAGTCAAATGAAATGATTAAATCTAAATTTAACCTCATTATTTATCACACCCCTCTGAACCGATGATACATATAGCTTTCTGAGGCAGAATACAGTCATGTGATGTCAGTGTTGCTGCAGCAGCTCACTTGAAGCAGAAGGGGGTGGTGTTGGGTCTCAGGATGCCCTGACTCTGGCTCAGCTCAGCCTTGTACAGAGGGTTGGCGTACTCGGCTCTGTCCTTCCACAGCTGAGGCCACACAGAATGACTCCGCTCATGAAGCCTGCAGTAACACAACACACACAAACTTTATGATGCTGCACTGAAAAACACTAAGAGTCTGGAAAGACAAGCGCTTGTTTTCTAAGTATGTATTCTGTAGTTTTTTAATGGCTGTATGAAATCATCTATATTTTAGGCGAACACCTTTGCTTTAACATGTCTCTGTCTCTACATATGCTGTATGTACGTACCTCATATCCCTTCGTTCCTTCTGGCAGTTGCCCAGGAAGGTCCCGTACTGACAGGAGTAGATGTGCGTGTGAATGGCAATGAGGAAGCGCTCGTTGAACTCAAAGGCACATGGGAACTGCTCGGACAGCTGCCACACACACTCCAGAAACTGATCGATGACAGGAGACACCTCTTTGGGATCTCCATCCAGGTGGGCGTACCTGCGGGTATACAGCTCCGTTTTAACTGTCTGTCACCCTACACACTCTTAAGAAAATCAAGTGTATTTTTTTGTGACCAATTATTCATTAAATATCGAACATACATACAAATAAAACACACACAGATACAGCGTGCCTTCATTCTCTGTTAAGGACGCCATTACTTCACTAAATCTTTAAATAGCAAATAGTATTTTGCTGCCATATTAATGCTCTAAATGTCACACACAGAAACTTCAAGTCACACTTTCACAGTTAATGACCTGTGGGAGAACTTGTGCCCGAAGGAAACCCAGTCTCTCTCTATCAGCATCTAGAGGAGAGGAGAGGAAGGGGTCAGAATACAAAGGAGGTCAGGGCAAAGATGCAAGGAAGGAAGGAAGGAAAGGAGGAGAAGGAGAAAGAGGAGGATCAAATCAGAGACAAGGACTGAGATGGTCTTAGAATAAGAATAAGAGATTGTCTGTATTGTGTGTGTGTTACCATGAGTCCTTTAATGGTTCTGTAGTGCGGGTCCAACAGTATACTGGCTACAGAGCAGGCCTGGGCCGTCCTGTCCCAGCCATCTGAACAGTGAACCAACACACTGACACCCTCATCAGCAACTGCCTGAAGACAAGAAAGAGAATGAGTCAGCAGCTAAAGGACAGCAATATCCTCAGAAGGCATTCAGACCAAAAACAACCCGATGTTAAAAACAAATCCAAGCAGCTGTGTTTGTGGAGGCTTTCAGTTCAAGTAGATTGAAGGTTTATCCATGACAACACTACACACCCTGGCTATGAAGAGCCCAGCGTCCAGTATGGCTTTAATATGTTTGAGCCAACCCGAGTTTTCCAGACCGTACAGGAAGTCAGTCATGGACGGAGTTCTCATCTCGCCAACTGCATGGAAAAGAGAGAGACACAGATATGCTATCAGAGGAAGTCTGTGTATTTACTGATATCAGCTCTGTGTGATAACAAATATTTCCTCATCTTCAGTCAGCTGTTTCCCTTTCTCCATCTCATACTGCGTCTTTGCTCTAGAAACACACACACACACACACACTCTCTCTCTTCTGCTTCTTACCGTCTATGATTTTCTGCTGGCTGCTCCTCATAACGTGAATGTTTTCAATGCCGATGAACTGCAGCTTGATGTTGGTGTAGTGGTCCTCGTTCTCGTAGCCTTTACCTGCTGCTCTATTTGCCATGGCGTTCAGCTGGACTCACACATACACAAACAGAGTATTGTATATGACAATATTATATCTCTCAGGGAGGAGGTGTGTGTGTAGGTTGGTGTGGGGGGTTGTTACCTTAGGCCTTGTGTCCACCACATAGATGTAGTCGCTGCCAGGGTTGGACTTCATCACAGATTGGAGCATCATCTCATCCTCTTGACAGCGTCCGCTGAAGCCGGACAGCGGCTGACTACACCGACACACTGCTGCCTGTGTGACAGTGAAACATAATCGTCAGGTATAACTGTTTCAGAGTGTTTTCAGTTCATGGAAGTTAATTCTAAATCCACCATGCTAACCAAGCTAGCAGCTAGCATTAGGGTTATCTCCACCCTCTCGTCCAAATATGGTCACTTCTTGCCCCAAAACTCTAAGATGACAATGGCCAAAATGCCAAACTTAAGGCTTTTAAAACAAGAGTCCACAAACCAATGACCAGTGATGTCAGTGGCTACATCCATTATTTTATACAGTCTGTGTTTCCAACACAACTAACTCTATTGTCTACCCAACTCTTATTTAAAGGGTGAGTAAACAGTCCAATCCTCCAAAACAAATATTCACATGATTCCTCCTGTGTGTGTATGTGTGTGTGTGTGTGTGTGTGTGTTGACGTGCATCAGACTGACCAGTGTGTCCTGGTGGAAGTAGGACAGAGCAGGAAATCGTCCTCGACTCCTAAACCTTGAGCTGCCCACGATGATGGCGGGTGTGGCTGACTTTGGAACAAAGAGGTCTGACGGGTACGTGTCACACACCTGGGAATGTATACACACACACACACACACACACAATTTAACATTGGTCACCCCAGGTTTGATACACATTTGAAACTGTTGTTACTGAACTATGTTTCTGTCCACCCTGTATGTGAAGAGATAATGCTGATAAAGGATTAAACTGAAAACTGCTAAGCTCATTCATTAATAAAGTCATTACTATACATTCCTTGAACAGTCACTCTGCTGCTTAATGTTTTTCCCCTATAACATTACAATACAATGTCCAGCATATGACTAATGACTAATGCTGGAGCCTATCCCAGCTGACACTGGGATACACCCTGGACAGGTCACCAGACTATCACAGGGCTCACACACAAAGACAGACAACCATACACATTCACAATCACACCTACTGGCAATTTAGAGTCACCCAGAGAGAACCCACGCTGTCATGGGGAGTACGTGCAAACCCCACATAGAAGGGCTTCCCAACCCTGGGGTTTGAACCCCACATCAAGAACCCTCTTGCTGTTGAGCAACAATGCTAACCACTGCACCACAAGAGGAAAAAACTGATGGCTGAATCTGCACTGGGTTCCCACGCTTTTTCATGGACAGAATTTCAAAATTTCTCTGTGACTTTTGAAGGACCCATAGTAATTTTTTTTCAATGCTTCAATTGCCCAGCGCTTTTCTAACATATCAGGTTCTCCATCATAATTTCAGGATATGCAAAGGAAGAGATGGAACGTGGGGAGAAAATGGAGAAAGATGTGATGGAAAACAAAAAGTCACACATCGACATATATTGGAGCAACACCACATTGTCAGCTCCAGAAAGTTAATATGCCGTTATATTACATTATGTGGAAGGTTATCTGTGGAAGATTACTGCAACAATTTCATTACACACAACAACATTCTATGACTTTTCCAACACTTTGAATGACTTTTACGGATTCTGTGGCTTTTCCAGGTTTTCCTTGACTGTGAGAACCCTGTGTGATGTGCAGCTGCAATAACAACACTGAAAAGGAAAAGTTAAACATTTTGGAAAACATGCTTATTGGCTTTTTGCCAAGAGTTAGAATGAAAGATCAATATCACTCTCATGTCTGTAAGCTAAAGATGAAGCTCCTGCCAGCTGTCGCTTAGCTTAGCTCAAAGACTGAAAACAAGGGGAAGCAGCTAGCTCAGGTCTGTCCAAAGGCAATGCAATCTACATACCAGCCGCTCTACAGCTCACTACTTCACATGTTGTATCTTGTCTAAAAGTAAAAATGAAAATTTGCTGTTTTACATTGGGTTATATGCCACTGTTTCTTGCTCAGGACCAGCCACACTTTGTGGTAAACTGCAGTCATAATGTGCCATTATAGGACGGTACTCTAAGGTCTTGCTTTGAGAGAGCTGCTGCTGTATGCTGCTCATGTTAGAGAGGTAGCTGCTGATAAGCACTCAGTGCTGAAGCAAGGCTTGTATCTTATCTATGACCTTGTAAATGCCCTGAGTGTGAGGCACATTCACTGTACTTATCACGAGAAGAGTACTTCAGCCTGTCTTGTTTTATGAGAGAAATATGTTTCATCACTAACACCAGCATAAAGTTACCCTTTATCTCTTAAAAAGTTCAAACTCCCCAACTGACTCGTGGTCTTACTCCTTTTATATTCTATTTTTGCTTTTTATTTCTGCACCTTACACATAAATCACAAATAGACTGACCCTGTATTCGCTGTTGGCTGCTGTAGTGACCCACAAGTTATTAGGGACTCCCATCCTCTTGTAGTCGGCCATGAGGTCTATGAAGTTCCAGGACTCTTCTCTCTCCACTTTGTTCACATTGGGGTTGAAGGACAGGCAGTACAGCTCACTGTACTTCTCTGAGAGAAGCGGGGACACAACAATAACCTTAAATCAGTATTATATGCGCTCAACTCACTGTCAAAGCAACACACTAACACACCAGTTCATGACATCTCGCTTAGATACATGAATACACACACCTGGTCGTGATAATCTGACCAATGACGTGTGAACGTCTAGACAATCCCTCTCCTGCGGAATGAGGATCTGGAAGACCCGAAAGTCCTTACAGCGCAGGATCAGCTGACTTCCTGCGGGGATGGTGGGTGGCCTCTCCACACTGCTCACCATACTGTGCAACACCTGAAACGCACACACCACATCTGTCCTATTATGACACGCAAACAAAACACACATCACAAGTTAGTGATGTCAGTAACCACTATAAAAAAGACCTGGCACCAACACGAGTCACACCATTGTGTAATATGTCTTGTGAGCTAAAATATTCAGGAAAGAATGTCAACATCAGTTTTTGGGGAAGCTCCTGGGCTTTTCTCACAGGAAGTGCATGCCCTGTGGTGAAGAAGAAGAAGTCGACGGTTGCTTTAGCAGTTGTGTTTTTACACAAGCTAATTGGGATCTGTCTTCTTTGTTCCTGCTAATCCAGTAGACACAGTCATTGTGATTGCTGGGTGAAATCTGACACCCCTGGATGCCTGTTTTATCTCGTCTGGTCCACAGAGACAGGGCAGTGTCTTTGTGCAGGAGATCTGAAATGAGGAAGGGTGGCATCTTTCCTTCCTGTGTCTGGAAACTCAGCACTCTCACAATTTTTCATCAGAAACTGTGAGGTGGTAATGCCAGCTCTGTTAAAAGGCTGGGACAATTTTCATATTTAAATATGAACATGCCAGGTTAAGATTTCACACTGAAGCTCAAACATGGCCGACTAATCGCCCTGTCATCATGACATTTCTACCCCTTCTACAGAAGAGGAGGAACTGTAGAGTGACATAATACAGCTGCACGACCGAAGGCTACAGTTCAGTCCTGTGTGTGTCACTGTGATCATTTCATTTATTCAATTGCATAACTTTTACGTGCTTCTCTATTTGTACTGGATGTATTAGCTGATTTTCTCAAGAGTGAATGTCTCATGTTGAAGATAACTTTTCATCTAAAAACATTTCCTGAATTTCAATCAGAGCATCTGTAGCGGCAACTTGCTCATTTGAACACAGCTTGACGCCGCCATCCTTCAATAGTCAAAGGATAAAAAGATCAACCCTCAGATCTCTCAGTTTAAATCAGCTGCTCACATAATTGAAACAAATACGTTTGACGTCTCGCTTGAAGAAACTATTTTGATATTTCTGTAACTAATGCGAGGCATAATGAAATGAGCCTGAGTGTCGCTATCCATCAGGTTAACAATCAAACAAATACATCTCCCCAGATCTTATTTCTGTTACAACAAGTCGTCATATTGCAGTTTACTTTCAGATACACATCTGTCTCTATGTCTGTAGGATGTTGTCTAAAGAACTATCAGTTTCAAACTCTCAGTTTCCCCATCCGCTGCAGATGCCTCAGGGGAGGCTGTAAAAATGTTGTTTTTTGTCAGTTCTGGATAATAAACTTCACCACTGCTTGTAGAAATAGGAAGATATTCTGTTTCTTAATGGATGTATGAATCACGGGATATTTGAAAGCAGCTTATTCAGATGCACAGGAGCAGCCAATCCAGAGTCAGACAGGGATATGAGTCAGCAAAGTCAGAAAGAAAGGCTGGATTCACTTTAGATGAGGCTGTTATTATTATAACTGTTAATTACATGTATCCAGCTTGACCATAACGCAGCCCCCTGCTTCATGCTTACCCATGTCTCCTTGCGCGTCTCAGGATTGTTCTCTACGAAGATGGTGTGCGTGGCAGACAGGTAGAGAGTCCCAATGCTGGCCTTTCTCTGTCCTGACGACCGGTCCAGGAGGCGCACATTTTCCACCTACCAAAGGCACGTGGAAACATACACTGATCAAATAGTTAGAGACAAAAGACATGTCTCATCTCACCAGTGTATAAACACAACACAGACCCTCTAACTGTAACAGCACACAGTCTCTGGCGTGTTCACTGAGCTCAAATTAAAGTGTGTCTGAATATCAAGGTCATTCAGCAAGTGTTATGTGGATTTGTTAGTGTAATGCATGCATTATAAAAGATTCTGCACACTATGCATGCTTTATTAACTAATGCACATCCGTTATAAACACAGTGATGTGATGTGGTGATGAGGAGGATGGGGTCCATGTGAGGCCTTTGTGCCTTTGCCAGGCTGGCTGACAGGAGGAAAATGGTGACCAGCACAGTGCTACGTCATGGTACATGGCAGGGCAAAATTTAATACATTACATATTCCAGAAGTAATAAAAAGAAAAGATAAATCGTTGGCAGCAGGAGCACATGAGCATCATAAAAGCAACATGCGGCAGGTGTGTTTGGAGCTACGTCAGGGATTCATGGGATGAGTCCATTATCGGACACATGATAATAGCTTAACATGGATTTTAGGTTTGCTGTGAATAAATATTTGTTATGCATAAAATAAACTTGGCTACACTGTCTGGAGCCCATAAAAAGATGCATGACTTGCATCATGTCCGATTACAGTGTGATTAGAGGACGTCCTCCTGCAGGCTGTCCCATAATAAGACAGACGTCAGTTTTAAGATGCCTCCCAGATATTGATCAACACTGAGCCGAGTAACGGAGGCAGGGGGAAGATGGAGGGATGGAGACAGACAGAAGGACCTGTCACTGAAAGAAAAGGCTAAACCAATGGACACACCAGCAGAGGAGAGACAAAGACGAAGGACAGAAGCAGCTACTGGTGCTGAAATGCCGAGTGTTGTTACCTTGGGCGTCCGGATGTGCTCCATCACTGACAACCAAAATGGTGGAGATGGAGAAACAGTGGCCCGACGTGTTCTGTGGTTTTTGCCGTTAGCGGTTATATTCCCTGATTTACGTCATTGAATGAGCGGTACTCTCCGTGGCTGCTGTACCCGCACCGTCCCGGAATATTTCCCATGATTCCCGCCCCCTTATATCCCGGTTTTGTTCCGTTAAACCGGAGGGAAAAGGACTCTGTACCGCCGCTGCCCGTTGTTATCGGTACCCGAGCTGTGCCTGTGTCTGACTCCGACCCCGACAGATAGTGACGCTGATAACAGCAGCGGCGTTACTGCGTGACTACAACTCCGTCACGTTAACAACGATGAACTACACCGCATCCGGTTGTTCCTTTCAAAATAAAAGTATGTTTATATCCGGCGGAAGTGGAGTTTCAGGGTCATTTCAGTCATCACTTTTGAAAAAGAAATGTACAAAAACATACTGGCCTATCTCAAGCACTCAAATAGTGGCCTAACAGTTATTTCTTAAGGGTGGACTGGCTCACATTGGTTTAAGCTTGTTTGATTAGGGACTGTTCATTACTTATGAGAGGGGAGGGGTGGTGCAAATAGGGGGAGGCATGTCAAATATTTTTTAAGCACAGGGGAGAGACCTGCTTTTTTTCTAAAATTTGGCTAAAAACAGACATTTTCGTTGGATTATCAAATTTCCAACCATCCTAGGACGCATCATGTGCAACAAATCTGAGCTTAAAATAGTGATATTTCATTAAAATCTATTTATTCCACAAGTCACATTTATAATTTAGTCAAAAATGAGCCGTTTTCACTAACCAGTATGCACGACAGGTCAAGTCATTTTATTTTATTACTCATTTTAGTAGTAAATGGGTTATTTACAATATTTGACTTTTTTTTTTACAATTTTATTTTTTAACAAACAGATAAAGAAAAAATACAAGTACAGTTCCTAAGAAATAATGGAGATGTGAAATGGAACACTATCAAAAGCTTGAGAACAGGGGCCCAGACATGAAGCAAATTGCATTTTGAAATATGAACACATTCTTAAGATTTAGGAAAACAGTAAACAAAGGTGTTACCACTGACAGAGGTGGGACCAAGTCATTGTTTTACCAGTCACAAATGAGTCTTAAGCTCTACGTCAAGACAGGCAAGTTCCAAGTGGAGTCCCAAGCAAGCAGCAACCTCTGAGGCGGAGAAACGAAGCCAATACAGAAGTGCCACAATCTGCAGTTTATTGAATCACCACTTGAGGCTGACTCCAAAACAGAGTCCCCTAAAGACCCCCATGTCAAAATGCCCAACTTTACAGAATAAAAGTTCAAAAAGTAGTTTGGGTCTCTACAACTTATTTCAATATTCATGACAACTGTACAGGGGTGAATTTATTTATTTATTCATTTTACAACACATTCATTTACATTTTATTTAGGCCCAAAGTTACGCATATTTAATGGAAAGGCAGCTTCATTTACAGGCTGTCTAAGAGGCATCATTACCAGTTGCTGATCCACCCATCGCTCCTCCATAGCTCTGACCTCTCGTCCAAATATGGTCACTTCTGGCTCCAGAAAACCAAGATGGCAATGACCAAAACGAATCAAAACTTCAGTCCACAAACCAATGGGTGACGGAAGTTATATCCATTGTTTATACAATCTATGGTCTCATGTCAAGACTGACTAGTCCCAAGTCAAGTCTCATGTCCTAAACTTTGTTTTTCGATTCCTAAACAAGTCACAATGCACTCTTTGCCAAATGTAATGCCATTATATTTTATAACAAGTTTGTTGGAAGTTGTTGCATATCTGTCTGTATCTTTAGACCAGCACATTTTGTATACTGCAATTACATTTTTGTTGACCACGCACAGTTTTTGTAGTGAAGTATCTTTGGCAGACATTTTTCAACTGGCGCTCAGTAATGTCACATTTCTTCCTTTTGGTTCTCTCCTGCAATGTGACTGGATGCTGTTGGACTGGTTCACACAAAGTGGAGCTGGGGAATTTTGTGTCAACTCGTTGGGAATAAATATATCAGTTGGTTCAAATAATGGGGGCAATTAATTGATTCGTGGCACACTTTTTAATTAACATGCTTTTTAATCTTGAGCTTGAAGGAAGGAATCGAGTATTTTCAAGTCTGAGTGAGGTCAAGAATCATTGGTGGTAAAGTCCAAGTTGAGTAGCAAGTCTTTTTTGATTTTGTTAAGTCCAGTCTAAAGTCATCAAACTTGTGATTCAAGTCTGACAGGAGTCCACACATAATACAAAGCTGATAATTTGGAAATGTTTTACTTCTTGCACTGTAACATGACTAAAGTTGCACTGAGCTGCAAGAGTGTTACATAATTAAGTAAGACTGCCACACTGTTCCATCACAAGACTTTTACACTGTTAGCTGATACTTTGACACCATTTTGACATGAAACTTCAACTCAGACAGTGTCTCAGTTTTACGCTGTTACTGTCAGACTGGTAATAATACCACACACCAGTCACACTGCTCCAAGTGATTAAATGTTTATAAGAACTTTTGATACAGTGTGACTGAATGGAGTCAGGACTGAAGTGCACATCCTGTCAGTCTTCCTTTGGGCCACTAGATGGCAGTGTTAGAAATGAAAATGTGCACTGGTGGAGCAAGTGAGGTAATCTGTGCTGTTTGTTCATCTGCACCAAAATTAGCAGACTATGGAAGTTTAGCATCTATTTAAAGACAAGACAAATGATACAGAATAAACACAAATACAGAATGGAGTAAAAAAAAAAAAGATAATTGTGATTATAGCCTTAAACATGTAGAAAAGTGTTTGTAGAGATAACAATAGTATACAATCAGCTTGTGTGACTCATTTTAGCCTATGAAAAGTTTCACTGCTGCACTATGTTCAAGGAAATCTCATAAATACTACAGTCCCTGAACATGTGAGTAGGCTGGACTGTTGTTATCCACAGGTGAGTGTGTGTGTGTGTGTGGGCTCCGTCGTGACGCAACTGCTCAGACTCGAGGACTGCAGCTATCACTGATCATCTAACAGGTATTAATCAATTGCACCATTGCAGTTAGGTCCTAAATCATAAGATATCTGTGATGACATTTGGAGAATCTGCGTTAGAAACCATGTAAATGTATTCATGCTGTGGTCGTGCTGCTTCCAGGTGAAAGCTGCGGATTGGAGAAAGCTTCCACACACGGGGCTGAAACGGTGAGTGATGGTTTAGACACCAATTATCACTTTACAGTTTTGTGCATGCGTGACTTTACACGGTTTGATACCCTTAGATGTCCTGGTATTTTAGCGACAAGAGGTTTACTAGCTTTAAATATGCCGTTGAGTACAAAGGTAGGTAACGCCAAACTCCATTAAAAATGTTGCGGTGTAATGTTTGCTCGCTGACAGGGACAGGCAGGTACCTCTTTAAAAAGGACTTTAGACTTTTTAGAGCTTGACAGACTCTAAAAGAAAATTCGGCATACATTTGATCCAAAAAGCTGTACAGTTTTAACTTTAAAATGTCCTCATGTTGCTTGATAGTGCCCTCCATGGCGCCGTGGCAGTAGTGTGGAGACTTAAGGTAAAAACTAATTGTATAAAATAAGATTTCATTGCTTTATTGTATTGGCTGCATGATGAATCAGAGACTGATCTCTAAATGTGGAGAATGTCTTAAATAAGTGGTCTAACTGTCTATCACAGCCTGGTTTAGGAGCCAGTTGTTGCAAACAAGAACATTAAACTGACAGGTGAGTTTATTTTCTGCCCACATTTCAAAGCAAAAGATGACGTCAGTGTTTCTTTTTTATAGCCAGGGACCAAAATGACCCAATATTTTTGTTTATGAGACTATAAAAGTTGGCCCAATGCAGGTTATTGCATTGTCAACCAGTATTTAATCACTGTTTTCGCAGTAATGTGAGGTTTAAATCCCTTCTGCAACACTTACTCTCTCATTAACAGATCTTTCAAGGAAATTACCCCAATTTGTCTTCTATGGCTGTGCATGTTTGTGTGTGCACAGGTGTACGTGTTGGCTCTTTGGAAAGAATACTGTATGTAATGACATCTAAGTGCAGCTGCATCACGTCTGTGTGTGGTTGCTCAGGCAAGCACACATGTCCAGGGCCATGTGCGGTGGCATTTATGAATTGCATTGTGCACTGCTTATGCCTTGTGTGTGTGTGTGTCCATTGTGACTGTCCGTGCAGCAAAGTGTGTAATGGACATTTCTGCTGCAGCAGCATTCTGAGTGTTACATAACAGGTTGTCCTCTGCATCATCCTGCAGGGCGGCCCAGGATTAAATAAAGACTCAGTGCTTCTCCTTGGCATGGGGAGGCTTTATGTGTGTGTGTGTGTGCGATATGAGCATGCACCTCTACAGCCAGGCCAGATGAACACTCAGCGCTCTGTGTTTCAGTGTGTCGAAGGATTATTTATATCCCATAGAACATAAATAATAATGATAACATGGGCCTCTGTGGTTGTTGATTAATAGCAGTAACTTGAAGCTATTACTTAACTGTAAGTGCAGATATCTGCCTTTCAGAAGTTACTTTCTGACATTGTTTTTTGCTGTTCTTGATGTCTTGATGTGATCTGTTTCAGTCCAGTAGAGGCTGAAACATGACTTGAATTACTAATTAATGTAATGCAGGTTTTCACAGGTTAGACTGCAGGGACTTTGGAGTTGGTGGAGAAAGTAACTTTAAAGAATGGCATTAAGAATTACTGTAAGTAGTAGAACTTTAATGAAATCCTATCAAACTTGCATATCTAGATGTGCTTAAAGACACACTATGCAGGGTTTTCCAAAGAAACAATGTATAGACTCGAACAAGAGTAATCCCTCTTAATCGTATGAGCCACTAGATGTGTGTGGCAGTGTATGCAAATTTGCACTTCCTAGGATAGCAAAGGAATGACCCGCCCTATTCTCCCAAGTGCTCGTTGCCTTGGATGACTGGATTGGTTAGGTTTAGGGTAAGAATGTCAGGGTAAGCCAGTCACAGGTAGAGTAAGCAAGAGCTTTATCCAAGGAAACGCAAATTCCCATTCAGAACATTCCTGGACACAGTGCGCAGGTAAGGTCAGGACTTTATTTGAAGGTAGTGACATAAGGTGCAAGATAATAAGCAGCATACCAAATCAGTACAATAGCAGTACCCACCGTTATGAGCACAGTGCAGAAGTGGCGTCAATGAGCTAGTCAGTGGGACAAACACATGCACTAACATGCACACATGGCTGGACTGGTTTACCACAACAAACCACAGAAATGCTCAGATCACAACACACACACACAGGTAGCGTAACTGTATTCTCTGCTCAGGATGCCATTACTTCCCCATATCTTTACATAGCAAATAGTGGTTTGTTGCTTTATTAATGCCCTGAATGTCGCACACAGAACATTTTACTTCTGTAGCTTACATGCCACTGTTTTGTAGAGGTGTAAGCTAAAATGACACACTCAAATGTTTGTTGATTAAGGCTGATTACACTGGTACAATTTGTGGATAGTGCAGCTTTGAAAATGCAATTGCTGCATATTACAGTTAACTCTCTCCTGCTTGAGTTCATTTGCAAACAATAGGATTCCTTAGCTCATGTTTTGTTTTGCAGCTAACATTTCAAATCTTAGCTTTGAGCATTAACAATAGATTTGGTTCATCTTAACAGACTGATTTTTCTTGTATGTGAAAGTGTTGCAGCCTCTTCTCTTACCACACTGCATTTGCCTCAGTTGGCAGTAGAGCTTAAAATATCACGTGCCAGGTTTGTGCAAGTCTAATCCAGCCACTCCTTGTTCAAGGGTGTGATTGTGCACTCAGATGTGCTGTGCATGGTCGTGTGTATGTGAGAATGTCATTATTTGCATTTTTGTGTGTGAATGTATGTGAGACAGCTGAAAGCCCTCTTCTGCCCAGACTTGTCGTTGGATTAATACAGTAACCTGTTGTGAATGATGTAGCTGTTATCCACAAGAACAGATTAACAGAGCAACACTTTCCTTTTTGATGCTATTAACCTGTCTAACCAAACCCTAAACCTGCACATCAGTCTAACTACCGCAACTATGACCGTTTACTGTCAATCAAGCTGAATCATGATGATTCAAATAAATCACATCTTCACTGTTTAAAAGCCTTTAGAAGTATCTTAATTAAATACTTAAAAAGCAACAGGTTTTTCCAGAAACTGTATCCAGAATTGCACACAGGCCACAAAACAACCACGAGCAAACTTTTCTAAAGAAAAATGGTCGTCTTGGTTTAGTTTACTCAACAAAGTAAATGCATTAAGTAGTTAGTGTTGCATCATATACCGAAACTTAGGTGCGTTTGTGATGCTTTTTTGTCAAAACTGTTGGGTACAAGGATTTCCCAATGTTGGGTACTCGTTATAGGTCAAATATGTCTCTGGCGTAAGTGACTGAGCAGGTCGCCATTATGGTTCAGCGGTGCTCGGTGGCATCGGGGGAATTGCGGCGGGACAAGAAAGAAAGTCAAGGCGGCGAAAGAAGACTTTGTTGGACTGACAGAACAAAGTCTGTATGCAAAGTGCTATAGAGCAGTACCGTGCAAGGGAGGAAACACTTCAAACCCCGCAAAGTACCTTGGATTTATAATAATAAGTGGATACTGGACCCCAAGTCTAATGGAATTGCTCATCTATTGCATACGCCAAAAAAGCTTATTTCTCCCGGGTTTACCTCTGCAGTATGCGGCCCATTGAATATGTGCAGTAGTGTTTCAGTCGCTGGCTCCACCCACGTGTTCCAGTTTGGCCCATAGACTTTACATTGCAATGATGTCAGGGATGTTTAAATCACTTTTCACAGCTCAAGGAAAGTTTAACACATAAAACCACCGTGGATCCAAAATCCATAAAAAAAGAGTCATAATTGACGTTGTTTGCAGTTCGAGAGTTTTACAGACATCTTTTTTATAATGGTGGTTTATGGAGAAAATACTTTCCAGCTCCTCCTGGGAGATTCCGAGGTGTTCCCAGGCCAGATGAGATATATAATCCCTCCAGTTTGTCCTGGGCCTGTCCCAGGGCTTCCTGCCAGTTGGACGTGCCTGGAAAACCTCTAATGGGAGGCGCCCAGGAGGCATCCTAATCAGATGCCTGAAGCACCTCAACTGGCCCCTTTTGACGCAAAGGAGCTCTACTCCGAGCTCTCTCCAGATGTCTGAGCTACTCACCCTATCTCTAAGGTTGAGCTCAGACACCCCACGGAGGAAACTCATTTCAGCCTCTTGTATCCGTGACCTCATTCTTTCGGTCATTACCCATAGCTCATGACGATAGGTGAGGGTTGGGACGTAGATGGACCGGTAAATCAAAAGCGTTGCCTTCTGGCTCAGCTCCCTCTAACAGTCCAGTGCAGCACCCACATCACTGCTGACGCTGCACCAAGCCGCCTGTTCATCTCACCATGTCAAGAACACACATGGGTATTGTGCAGAGCAGATGTATAATACAAAATATCTTAACATTTCACCCAATAAATATAACCATATATTAGCAATTTGCCCTGATATGTAGTTAAGATATTGTTGTAAATGTGTTTTGTGTACTCTGTAGGTCTCTTAAATTTCATAGCTGTGGTTCAGTTGGCGCAGCGACACTTTTGGGAGCATAATGTCATTTGTATACTAAGCACTGGTGGAGATCACTTCATAAATTTGTGGCAGTGAAAAGCACAGTACGCAACAGCAGACGTCAGAATCATATCCAAATCCACCTGAGAAGAACTGCTGTGGCGTCTGAGAGCAGCCAGTGGAGAGTGAGACTGTTTATCACGACAGCCTCACACTTCCTGTGTCAGACGGTCTATTTCAGTCCTGTTTCCAGAAGTGCCAGTGGCTGAGAGATTATATTATCTTGTGCCACCATTGTCAGCTTCACAATAGTTTCACTATACTTTCACGACTATACCACACACGTTGCTGTCTTAGTGGTACAGTTAAAACATGCAACATGTTTTGAGCTGTAACATTATTGATGAGCAGGTGCCTCATGGGCTGTCTGAGGTGTTTTCCCTTCACACAAACACTTGGCAGAAATATGTCAGATGTTCTGGTTAATTAAAGTCAGACACACATGTATTGACAGAGATACAGTCTGTGCCCTTCTCAGCTTTACCTGCAAAATAATTTGTGTGTGGTGCATTTTTGTACACACACATATTGTCCTCTGAGCCTTTGCATGCTTCAAAAGCTTAAAAATCCCCACCCCCATGTTAGCTTCACTTCACTTTAAAGATCAAACGTTAATCAGATTATCATGTTGTTAATGAACCCCTGTCTGCGCTGTTAAACAGTCTGAGAGAATGTGGAGAATTTGTCAGATTCATAATTTGTGTTTGGCTTTGGGACAAAGTCACAAGGTTTTGGCTTATAGAGACATTTCAGTTGGAGGCATATAGGACCTGTGGAGCGTCATGAAACACAGTTTTCAAAAAAGCTTTTTTTGTTTAGCAGCAATGCAATTACACCTGCATTGTACATACCTGTAGTTGAAGGGGTAGTTCTGATCTTGTGAAGTGGGTTTGTATGGGGTAGTAGGTGTCAGTGTGGAGGAGCGTGGATCAGGAACAACACACATTTTAGCCACCTTTTAAAAAGTCCCACCTAAAAATAGTAATATCAGTTTAAGTGTACACTATATCTGGATTACTTTCACTGCTTTATCTTGTGGTCAGACAGCGATTTCTGATGTTGAAATGAAACTGTTATATTACTCTTTTAAAAGCCATTGGAACGGCCGATCTGACAGAAAGGTAAAGTGAAGAAAACACTCTCAACATAGGATACAGTTAAACTGTTATAGATGTTTTTAGATAGGGCTTGTGTAGGTGCATAAAATACATATGCACAGCAGTACATTGCTTAACTGCTGTGTCAGCACTCCCACCACTTCTCCAAACTGGGGGTGTGCCGACAGACTTCTACTGTATGCAATACACTGACTATGGATAAGTACCCCATACAACCTCACTTCAGATAATCCGAAGTCTCCCTTTAAGCCCACACAGTCACTATTGTCCACTCACATGCATGTTTAAGTTGAAGGTTTTCAGTTTTCTAAGCTGTAGCTCGTGCTGTATATAGTGACTGCTGGGATTTAACTCACCTCAACATGCTCTGTTGGTTCATGAGGCCTTGCAGCTGTTCTGACCTCCAAACCTCCTTTTTTGTTTTTGTTTTACATCCTCACAAACACTAGACACTTTGCCACATTTCACACAATGGGCTTTTTTTTTGTGGTAATTTTAATAATGATGGATAAAGTTTGGGGCTGAATCTTTGGTCCCTTTGTCTTGAGCCCCATTATGATGGGATTAACGTTACAGGGGGAGCTGGTGAATGAAATATTGACTGTGCTCCTCAGTAGTTCCACTGGTTGAGCTGGAATGCATTTGAACAATTACAGAATATGATCTGTAACAGACATGGACATTGAGAAAAAGCCAAAAGCCTCTCCCGGGTGCTGCAGGAGGGTTTACGGAGAGACAAAGATAGTGTGTGTTGATAAATGACACATATATGCACCCCAGATTAGATTAGATTAACTGACCAGAGTTGTTTTCCCAATGTAGGTGTGTAACAAGGAAGGCGATGTCTAATGCTGGTTCTTCCTTGGTCTCTCATCTTTATGTTTGCTCTTCAGTGCTTCCCACTCGCATCATGCTCACCAACGCTGGGTGCACGGGAGTGTAAAACAATGCCTTCTCACTTAGTGAAGTGTTGAGGCTGAGAAGGTGGAGACAGCTCAGGCACATCGCGGGCCAAGTCTTTTTCTCCCAGCGCACACGCTCATGCCAGCCCACGTGCTGGGTGATAGCAGTGATGGACTGACTTTGTCACTAAAGTGTGTTTATTTTCGATTACAGTTTCCACACCAGCGAGGAAGAAGCACAAAGCCAGTAGTTTTTTCTTCCCATTTACATTAAATGTGCCGTAACTGTGCCAGGCACACAGCAGCACAAGACTGGGCTCCCATGTGTGTAACTGGTGATGATTCTGTCACAGCTTTCAACATCGAAATGTGTTATCATTCTCTGGTTACCTTTCACCCACACTGAGGAGGAGGCGGCGGCTGAAGGAGGAGTCTAATTTGTTCCCTCTATTGTCACTTTTAGCCTCTGCCATCAGTTATCTCCGACACTTGTTTGTTGTTATGGTGACATCAAAAATTAGGAAGGAGTACGCTCAGTCTCCAGGGGAGATGTGTGACACACATTTAGCAGTTTTTCCCATCACTGTGATGGCCTGAACAGGCAGGGGGATCTGACTTTCCCCAATTGATAGCCTGACACATTCGACTCTCTTCGTCGACAGAGTTGTGTCATTATAGCGGCAAATTTGGTCAACTGGTGCCCAGTCTGTGTGCAGGCAGGGAAATGGCAGTGTTCCTCCTAGAGCTCAGTGATGTTTGTTGCATCTCTGCAGGTCTGCTTCACAAGTCATGCCTTAGAGATGTTTGCAGCAGTGATTACAGCTTGCTATGGCCGCTACAACCCTTTTGCAGGAAGGAGATATCCTTTGGGATGTGATCAACCCAGTCGCTAGAAAAACTGTTGGCGTTGTACATTTTTTCCAAACCACTGGTTAGGACAAAGATCCAGTTTGGGGTTTAAAAACATGGTTTTGTTGCGAGAATCACAGCTGGAGGAGTCATCAGTATCTGGATTAAAAAAAAATCTGCTTTTCATGGCACAATCCTTGGTGGAAAACCAGCAGGAAAACTCCAAAACCAACTGTTTGTTGGTCCTCTGTTGTCTGCAGCTTGGCAGGACGTCTGACCTGGGTGTCACGCCATCACTCATCATCTCCACCTACCGATGACGAAGTCAGCTCATATACTGTGTTGCTTTAGAAACATTGATATGATACATTTGACATGTGCAAATGAAAACACATTTGTGGTTAGCATTACGGTACAATACCAACATTTTCTTCTGGTGACTGGGCTGGATGCAATAGTATCTGAGCCTGTACGAGGAGAAATAGTTACCTAGATGTAACTCCACTTCTATGAGTACATGCAGAGCCCTCGAACTGCATGCTCAGCTGACTCAGCTGTCAGTGGCTGAGCCCAAAAGGGAGCAGAGGGACTGGTGCACCACGGTTTTATAGAGCTTGCATGCTACCACCTGATAGGGCAGCGAGTGCAGAGATCTGTCTCAGGGTGCCAAGGCGGAGGGAGGTTCACCAATAGTGAAGCCTGTTACACATACGAACTGTAGATTAATCTAGGTCAATCCAGGACACCTTTCAAGAGGTGATTATGGATGAGTTGTTATGATAAGCTATTATTGGCCACAATACAGAAATTATATTTGTAAAATTTCCTTGTGTAAGTATAGTCTGTTTGACTCTCCTTCACAGATCAGTGTGAATGACATGAAGTCGTCTTATTAGCTTTACTGGGCCAGTGGATTGCTCAGTCACCCGTGTTGGATACAGTGATTTTGAAAGGGGGATTTTTGCCGCAGGGTCTCAGTGGTGCGTGAGTGCCAACTTGAATCATGCAATCAGTGTATTAAATCACACTTTGGTGAGTTCATGTAAGTTGGTGATCTGTTGCCACATTTGTAAAGTCTTGTATTTAGTTGCTTTGATCATACACTGTTCTCGTTAAGCTTAAAGGAAATAACTTCTGTTTTACAACCTGGATCTTGTTAGGTGTATGTATGGTATTGTCTGGATTTGGATCTTTATTTAGTATTTTGGTCCATCTCTCTAATTTGACATAATAAAACTTAGTCCCGAACATTTATTACTGAGATTTGGGAACACTGTGACATCACAGAACAGTGTCAAATGGGGCTTCACTACCCCATTTAAAAAAAAAAAAAAAAAAAAGTACATTTTGTCCCAACGTTTTCATGTTGTTCAAAAGTGGTGACTCAACCATAACACTGTCCAGAGAATTCAGGCTTTTATTGCTCCCTTTCCAGCCTGCACTCAGGTTTGGAACAAAACCTCTTCACCCTCTGGCATTTCAAGACTCTTCCGACTCCTCCATCACCCACACTGACATTTCGAGCTGCTCAGTGATGGAGGCTGGTGCTACAGACAAGCATCCATCGCCTTTTAGCTACAAAGACTACAAAACCTCAAGCATTCCTGATGGGTCAACTTTATGAGCAAGCTTTTTTTTGTGAGAAGTCTTTGTAAACTCGAATAGATTGGATGGCGAGGGCGTACTGCATCAGTCCTGTAGAACAGAAAGGTTGTGCATTTTTTCATTACCCACTGAATACTTAATTCACATCCTGTCACTTCCCTTCTGACTGTCAATTTTCAACATGTTCTCACTCCCATCTTGTCAAATATGGCATCTCGGTCAGTGTCCCTATGCCTCAAACTTGGCATTAGTTTTAGGTGTGTCAGTTCTGCTTGTTACATGCTTCAGTGAGTCAAATAGTGAGTTAAATAAACTGTGTTCACAAAAAACATGGGATTTGTCGTCTACCTTACGTTTAGGCAACAATACTACTTGGTAAGGATTAGAAAAAATATTGTAGTTTAGGTTAGGATAAATATGTTTGTTAGGCATAACTTCACTTACATAAGTAAGTTACAAGTCTGTCACATGAGGTTGGTGATGTTGTCCAAAAAACTCAACAACAAGTACGTTTTCATGCAGCTTGAGAAAATCGAATTATTGGCTTAGTTAGACTGAAACCGGACTTTTAAAGGCATGTAAACAATTAGTCCGACTGAAATTGGACTATCTGTACCTCGACTAACACACCTAGATAATTTGATTGAAAACCAAACCATTGCTGCATGTATCCATTTAGTCTGACTGGAGTCGGACTAGGCGTTCGGCGCATGCACCACTTTTTCTTTTGTGGGTATTCACCCCAGAAGAAGACAGAGATGACATAGCAGCAGTGCAGTAACTCCCGGAAATACAAACAAACAAACAAACACAATGGCAACCATGTCTCTCTTAAGTTCAGGAAGTCTCGTAAGTCAACCAAACTGATAAAGGTGCCTCTAGGCGATACGATGGTGACATGTCAGATGTCCACATTAGAGTTGGGTGATCGTTCTTTTTTTTTTTTTTTTGTAATTCACTGAAATAAAAATATCACAGGTTCCAGTGGCCAAGTCAAAAAGTGACAGAGCAGAGAGCAAGTTATCAATAATTTAAGAAACACTGTGTGCAGTATTTATTCTCTTCCCCTCTTTCTGTCAGCCTCTAAAACACCCGGTTCAGCTGCAGTGCTCTGTCCTCGTCTCAGTCCGGGTAATAGTGCAATGCATAAAGTTGGCCGTGTGCAAGCCCTGTCGGGTTCAGGTGGTTGAAAACACAGTTTTGCATCACCCCTCCAAAAACAATGATGTCATCATGTATCACAATATTTCACTGTGGACATCATCATATGTCAGTTTGGTGGACATTGCCCAACCCCAGTTCTTATAGAAACTATCATCCATTTTAAGTTACAACCATCTCTGCTACTCATTAAATTTGAACACATTGCCCCCACGATGCAAAGGAAAAGAAAGACCCCAACAGGTTCAGGTGCTGGCTCATTTATGACAGCACCTGCTCTCTGCAAAGTGGCTTCTCCTGACAGTTTCACACTGTTAAAGAGTGACAGAATTAGTACAGGAATCGGGGCCAGTGTGTGTATGTGTGCATGTCAGGATTTCTTGTGTCCTTGTGAAAAGTACTTTGAGTTTTGACAGAAAAAGTGAAGATATTTTAGCTGCAGAATGTTGTAGACATCACCCAACTCTAGTGAGAAGTGAAAAAGTGCTTTACGGATTTAAGGCAACACACGGTCAGTAGCTGATATGCAAATGGTCATTTTGTGGGTGAATTATTCCTTTAATGTAGTGGTTTAGTTCTCAGATCAGGTCCTTTGCTAATCCACTGGTTTGGTTATTATTCATTGCACTGGCAGGACATACATAACTGATTTTCTGTAATCTCACTTGGATTGTTCCTTTCACTGGCTCACCAGTGCATTCTCTACTCCTCCCTCTACTTCTCCTGTTTTCCTCTCCATCAGATACATGGGTTACTTTTCCATTACTCTCATTGCCCCTTTCTCCTTCAGTCCAAAACCTCCCTCTCCGTTTCTCCTGAGCCAGTAACAGGGAGGGGGCCCAGTGCTGCTTAGCAACAGCCAACCCATCTTGACCGGTCAGTACTGGCCCCTCCTACAGTTTTCGGGGGTGGAAAGTGGACCCTGACCAGGGTTAGGTTACCTGGCACACACACACACACACCAGCTCTCTGTAAACACAGACATGGGACTGACTATCCCCTCCCACACTAGACCTTGAGGAAAGTGTGTGTGTGTGTGTTTCTTGTTACTGCAGCACTGAGCAGCTTGCTCGTGTTTCAGAACCAAAAAGGGAGGTGTATCCCTCTCTCACTCTCCCTCTCTGTCCCCTCCCTCCCTCACTCAACCACCGTCAGAGCCTGCGTAGTCTCTTACCTCGTCTGTGCTCACACACGCTTAACACACACAGCAGTGATGGGATAAGATACGACGCAGGAACGTGCAGTCCAGCGCAGTGAGGGGTGTTTGTGGAGGTGGACAGCCAGCCAAGTGCGTGTCAGACTGAAGAGAGGAGTGTGAGCGAGCTTCCATGAATTCTTGCTGGATGTGTTTTTTTGCTGCAGTGCAGCCTGAGGAGAAGGAGACAGAAGAGTAAGTTATGTCTGTGGCAACAGTTATGCATGGGACCGGCACGTGTGTTATGTGTGTTTTCCACTTTGTTATTGCCTGCGTGTGTTCTGGAGCATAGGTCTTTGGAAAAGCAAATGTTCTGTGCACTTTGAGATGTTGACTGTTGCAAAACAAGTCAATCATTAAACATTAACTTGGGTCAAACTCATTTCATTTATTTTGAATAGTATTAATATTCGTATAATGTTTGAGATGCTTTTTTTTTTTTTATAAATGTGACTAAATTTGGAAATGTTTTTGATTTTTTTAAGTTTTCCCTGTAGCATAGACGTACCATGACTCAGTATGTGCCGAGAAATGCTGCCAGTTTATGTGAAGTCCAGGACAAATTCCTGTACATTTTATCATAATAAGAAAACAGTAATTGCCAAAGAGATCTTGATGTGGCCAAACTGAAGATACAAAGCAGTCCTGTGGTCTCTCCTCTCTGTGGTCTTTGAAGATGAGGGGCTTGATGGTATCCAGATGCTTTGTTGAGATGATTGCACATGTAACTAAATAGCTTCACAATGTACTGTACGTACAGTGGAAGCATTGTTTCACTCAACTGCATGTGGCGGCTTTACAGTTGTCTTTAGTCCAAATGTGATTTAACATAGAGGCCCATGCAGACTTGCATCAAATGCTTACAATATGTGTTTGTCAGATCCATAGAACTGATGGAGAGCTGGCCAAGAGAAAAAATGACTTATAGGCGTATATTTAGATCAAAATGTGTTTAAGTTTCAAGTTTGAAACATATGAAACCTTTATGGATAGTAGTCATGCAACTCAGTCACCAGAAAATTTTTTGTAATTGTACTTTTCTGCAAACCATGGATATGTTAATTTGTTTGCTATCATGTAGCAATAATACCTCAGCAACACTGGATTATGTGTGGTTATGTTTACATGCAAAGACCACTTGGTTATGGTCAGGAAAAGATTTTTTCCTGATTGTCTTTTGTGGCACAATCCCCACTGGAAACACAGCAATGTCTCGGTAAAAATGCTGCTGTGAACACAGCGATGGGTCGCTAAAAAAGCTTCAGGAAACACAACAATGGGTAGCTAAAGGCTGCTGGAAACACAGCAATGGGTCAGTTAAAAAAAAGCTGCTGAAAACACAGCAATGGGTCAATTAAAAAAAAAGCTGCTGGAAACACAGTGATGGGTCGCCAAAAAATGCTGCTGGAAACAGATGGGTCACTAAAAAAGCTGCTGTAAACTTGGTGATGGGTCACTAAAAAAGCTGCTGGAAACTTGGTGATGGGTCACTAATAAAGCCGCTGGAAACACAGTGATGGATTGCTAAAAATCCTGCTGCAAACACATTGATGGGTCGTTAAAAGCTGCTGGTTGTTGTCGTTGTTGTTCTCTTGCCGTGGTGATACACAATTCCCCTCCACCCCAGATGGCAAAGTCAGCTCGTATTTATGTTACTTTAGAGACGATTATATGATGTGTATGAAATGTGCAAATGTAATGTATTCATAGTTTGCAGAAATGTACAAAGCCAAAATTTCCTCAGGCAACTTGGCTGATTCTTGATCAGCTTTAATAATATTATAAGACTGTAACATTACTGAATGCTCTGCTCACTCTGTTAGTTGCCTCAGGTCCCACAGTGCTCTTAACTGTAACCACTTGCTACTATCAAGTGATGATTACTACCTTTGGAGGATGACATAATCTCCTAATGATGTAGTGCAGCAGCCGGAGCCGAGGCATCAATGTACAGGGTCACATAGCAGAGAGGCCTCATAGCAGCAATGTAGTAACTTTAAAATGTTCATGATTTTTTAAAAAGCTCCAATTTGAAGGTTATATTTTACACAGTGCAGAAACTGTCTACAGACCAAAATATTTTTGAAAAATGCCCTCTGGGTTTGAGCACAGGGGGTTTAGTGAGTTCTGCAGTGCATTATCACTTGTATCAGGAATTTCAGTTCACATAGTGAAACCACTGTACAGATCAGACTGTGTGGACATTTCTGACCATGTATGGACAGATCACGTGTTCTGGTGCTGCATTTCAATGATGGGAAACACTTCATATTCCCCTCGCAAGCACTACTGCAGTGGCGCAGCACCATTACCAGACCAGTTTAAACTCTGTTTAGCCTCTGTATTAAAGCAACAATGTGTAATATAATGAACTCCATATTTATTTTTGTTTTTATGTCATGCCTTTTTAGGGCCATCCCACATGGGATTACAAGATGCAGTCATTTCACAACCATGCTCCAGTCTTGCGTGCACAAAACAAAACAGAACATGTGGAAAAGGAAAGGAAACACAATCAAATTAAAGACAAAACAAACAACATACCAAATTAACTGCTCACACGAGAAAATGCCAAACATTTACAGATTATCTGGATGCAGAGCCCTTTCTTTTCTCTACGTAACTGGCTAATGTCTATGTTTTAAAAGTTAACAGATGTTTTCTCAGTCCTTTTGAATCTTCCATATTTCCAAAGTCAATATCTATTTTTAACTTCCTAAATAAAGCATGTCACTGTTATCAAAATGATAGGAGAAAATAAAATGGGCTCATTTTCTATATTGTTTAGACAGCACATTGGACAGATTTGCTTTTCTTCTTCTAGATTAACTTATTGTCCAACTTATTGGCCTGCTGCCCCTGCAATTTAAGAAAAGTCGGTCTTGTGTTTGTTATACTTTATTGCAAATGGGCCATTTTTTCTTTTTTTTGATTGGCATCATTTATATTTTAGGTTAAAGTAACTGGCGTCCTAGTTTACCCAGTTGTTTATTCACTACTACAGTACATCACTGTTAATGAGGCTGCAGTGCAAATGAGTCCTCATCCACTGCCCTGTATCCAGGTATTGATCCATTAAGATAGTGATGGTGTCAGAGCTAGCTGCTTATATAACATTTTGATCCACGCTGTGCTGTATAACCTCAGGACCATTTCTGATTGGACTGGCAACCAGCCAACCAGCTCTGTTTCACCACGTAGTACCTCGTTACTTTCCACGCGGCTCTCACCTCCGTCGGCATCACTCTCATTACTCTAATGCTGCCTCGTTCTCTTTCAGTAGTGACTCACCATATTTTATAGTTTCTCCTGGTGCTTATTGATCTTAATATCGTTTCCTCAAGCATTGTGACTGTTTTAGTGCTGCGTTTTCAGCTGCTTTATAGACGTGCGATGTGTCATATAATGTCATAATAGTCAGTAGAGAATATTATGTCTTTCACCAAATCAGCTCTTTTCACATTCTCACTGTGGAATCAAAGGGAAAATCAGTGTTTACATGTATTCTTTATGTCATCTGAACACACACACACGCCCTGTCAGCAGTGTCACGTTTCCTGACACGACCTCACACGCATTTTCTGTTATATCAGAATAAAGTTAAATGCATATCCACGCACATAAATGTACACATGGACACCTGAACATGCACACACACCTCTGCAGTGACTGTAGGTGGGTGAATCTTCGTGGCAGAATGACACCAGCTGGTTATAAAGTCACTCACACACAGTCGCATTCATCTTTTCTCACAGTGACTAAGCAGTCTGTTGATTTCTATGGCAACCACTTTCTCTGTATTGGGGGTGTTTGTGTGTGATGCGGTGATAGGCTGAGTGCACCGAGTCGACTGCTGTCTTTCATACGCTGCTTTTTTAGCAACCCTGTCTGTGTGTGTGTGTGTTAATGATGTGTCATTATTACTGTTTATGTGTCATGCATGTCGTTGGGCTGCGGACATGTGTGTGCGGTGATAGCAGCTCTGTGTGTGTGTGTGTGTGTGTGTGTGTGTGTGTCGCTGTAATGTGATGCAGTGGTGACGCTGGCCAAGTATTTCTATGAAGGTAAGGTGAGCCCGCTGCCTCCTGCCTGTTAACGAGCTCCCAGGTTGGCTGTGTGCCCGACTGGAACAAAACACCATCAGCACAGAGCCTGCAGGCTTTTACACCACAAGTTAATGAAGTGGGTTCAGTTTGAGATCAATTCAGGACATTAGCTCGAGTGGAATCTGAAATAACAGGCAGGTTGTTGTGTTGAGAATCATTGGACTGTTATGTGCCTGTTAATTTCCACACTGTTTGCATTTTAAATTGCCTGAATACAGTATAACTGAGCTTCCGTGCGTAATGTAAAACCACTGGTGTTGTGTCTGAGATGTGCTGCTATGGTCCGTCAGGTCAACGGTTCTGAAGCCTGATTGGGTATCACCACCTCTATCAGCTTACCTGAGTCCCAGGAACTGTCTGTCTGCGCGCCGCCAGCCTTATCAATTGGTTTGCGCCGAAATAAATCGTGATCTATCAGCTGACTCTCCTTTGTCAATCAGCTGCTCCATTAGCTCACTGGGCTGCTTAGATCAGCTGATGTAGCTGGGATGTGAGCTGACCTTGACATCATGTCCTGCCTGAACGAACACTATGCTCAATGTGTTGCGTTTATTCACGAACAAGAAACGAGCAACACGTCATTTTCATTCTTACATTTTTTTTCAGGATACCAGACACACCAGACAGTGAATGTTGCAAAAGCAAATTTTAACATGCAGAATGCTGCAGAGCTCAGTGCAGCAGTGCAGAGACATAGCAGCTCCAGTCTGTTAATATTTGAATCTGGTTCAGCACAGCACTTCCTAAAAGAAATTCTAGTCATGCACCATGAACAACATGAAGGTAGTTCAGTGTAGCATTTTACACATCAATGTACAGTTGTATTAAACTCACTATCATGACATTAGTGCAAGTCACTCTCAAATTGCTGCTTCTGTCACAAATAGGATGTTGCATCTTTAGTTTTCTTTGACATTACCAAGGACAATGGCAGACTGTTGATAGTCAACAAGACATTTTTCTTCCCACATCACAAACACTGTCAAGACATTAGTCCTGCTTTACTACTGTACTGTATTGGAAGAAAAGCACAACTTTTATTTTGACTTAAACACACTGACAGCCCTGACATCTGCAGTCATCAGAGCAGTAATTGCTGAAGTGTGAATAGTCACTGGGCCATGCAAAGGTCAACACACACACTTACACATACACACGTCCAGCAGTGGGGAGGCAGTGAATGCACAGATACAGTGAAGGTTAATATTTGCCAACAAGAAAGTTTTTAAGTCGGACTTCAGCCCAAGTTTTCAGCCAACATGTGTGTTTGTAGATCTTATCCACAGTCTTATCAGTATAATCAGTTACAGTGTTTCCTTACTGCTATATACATTTGCGTTTTACTACCCAAAGAGACACCAGTGACATATTTCACAATGTTCAGTCTATAGTCACTGATCATGGACGATGAAGCCAAAACAGTAAAATGAACAGAAGAGAAATGGCAACATGCCTGCAGTATATGAAATAATATAAATTTAAAAACCTGCTTAGTCTGAAATTTGAGAGGAAATGGATATAAAGGAACACGAGGGAGGATGGTAGAGAGATACCAGTGCTGTTTTCAAACTGTCCCCATGAGGACTTCCACAAGTACCTTAATCCAGTCCTGGTTCCTCCCTTATTGCTCTGGATGTGAAGTAATGACGTGACAGTAGGATTTAATAGTGTCCGAGCACACTGTGATCCCAGTTGTTCTTTCAGCCGTATCAAGTGAACATTTGAAGAGATACAGCTTCAATAAATACTTTAGAGCAAGCCAACATTCCCATCCGTGCCAGTGCTTTCACATGTACATTTGGTTCAGTGGAACATACTGAACTTTAACTACTCTATTGTTAGAGCTGGAGGGCAGTGATACGTCTGGTTAACAGCTCAGTTTTTCACCAAGATCTGGTAAAATGAAAGCAGAAACACAACGCTGAACCTTCACAAACTACTTTCACGTAATATCTAGTTTTAAATTAAGTAAACAAACCTTTTAAATTTGTTTGTTTTTGAAGCGCTCTATAAATAAATTTGACCTTGACCTTTGCATAGGAGCCATTTTGGTGAGAACATTAGAGGGTAACCTTGGTTTTTTCAACCTGGGTCCTATTTTCCCATTTTTTGTGTGTCTAAATGACACGTTGGAATAACAGTTTTTGAAATTAGTCCAGTATTGAGCGAGAGGGCTGGAGCAGTGAAACAGTTTGCAATGTAACTGTCACTAATTTATATTTATTTAAGAAGGGACAATGTACATTATCCACATTTAAACAAATGTAAATGCACCTAAATTAGCTTGAGAGCTAGTTTTCATCAGTAGTTCCTTTGCCTGCTGTTGATAGGTGTCCTAGGGTCATACAAAGAATACAATATGAAGAATACAGTATGTACAATGGTTAAAGACCCACAACATTGAGGTTAAAGGTAGGGGTGGGTGATACGGCCCTTAAATTATATCACAGCATTTCAGGGTATTTTTGTGACAATTTGTTCTTAAATATTCAGTAAAATTAAAAAATAAAAATCTCTCATTCCTTTATGAACAACAACAGTAACTATACAATATTTATAGTTCAGCAAAATAAAATCTACCAGAAATTACACATTTAAACAGCTCCCAAATACAAAAAATGTTCCTTGAGATCTATATATAAATTGACTAGCAATTTCCTTCACATTTAACAAACTTTTTTTTCCGCACCTGGACCTTTATGCTCTGCCATTTCTCCTCTAATCATCACGCTGTAACATGTGACAGGCTGTTCTGATACCACAACTGTTACACATTCACATATTTGTAGTTTTTTGTCAAGTCACAAGCATCATGCATGTTTACATTACCAGAGGTTTATGACAAAATTGTTTGACGACACTGACTCCTGTGTGCGCACGGTGAGAGAGGAGAGGGAGAGACTGTGCTGCTGCCAGAGGAGCCGCTGACTGAGTTCCCTCTGAGTGGTAACTTGCCACAGTTTATTCCACACTACTGAAGCTGCTCCTCTATTCGCTATTAATTTCTCCTTTAGACTATAAAATTTTTCACGTCATATTAAAAGTTATTTCAGTATTATCGTGAACATGATGATATGGCACACCCCTAGTTAAAAGACATACAATACAGTTAAGCATCCTATCCTAGCAACAGTGTAATGCCAATGGGTATTTCCACACTGCCAATTTCCGTCCACCAAAAGGGAAATCTCAAATATTAGTGTAACTGATACATTACCTTTATTTAGAGCTTCTGGAGGCTTTGATACAAACCTTGTGATTCATAACTTGAATGGTTTTCCTTTGAGAAAGTTCTCGTAAATGAGCCTGAACAGTGATCGAGATACGCAACAGAGGGTGGAGGATGATAAGTGATTACAAAGGTTGGAAAAACCAGTTGTTGTGGTCTTCAGAGGTTGCTGGGGGAAGAGAAAGTGGTGTTGATTACAGTGTGGAAAGTTAGTGTTAAGAACAGAGGCATGGTGTCTGTACAGATTAAGAAAGACTATGAGAGCGTGCAGAGCGTGAGCAAGTGTCAAGGAAAAAGAGAAATGAGTTCTACATGTTGTTGTTTTATTAGTCTCTCTGGGCTCTTCCAGTTTGATGTTTCTTCATGGGTGTATTCTTATGTAACAGTAATAAATGGTGTGGTAAGATGAGCCTCCTCCTCCGGCTGCAGCCACACGGCTTGTTGTTCAAGTCCAGTTGAGAGCGAGGTCCGCCTCCTTCGTGGAACTTTGATTGTTTATCCAGTGATTCTCTTGTTTGAATTAAACTCTGTGTGCAGTGATTAGAGCCAAGCAAAGAAAAGGTTACATCATGATCTGTTGGGCTGTCCCCCTGAATAAAACAAACCCCCTCCAGAGCTTCACAGCCTTATGAAGTAATGTGGCATCTGCAGGGGGGTGATTGCATAACACAAGGCAGATGGAAGGAGATGTGTTTTTGGGGAAGTGTGTCACCTTTGAGCCCCTCTGAATATTTCATAGTGATGGGAGTACTGCAAAGACGTTTTCATTCATGCTCTTTTTAATGTGTTCAGTCTAAAGACACTGACAGACAGACTCTGAAGACACAGCCTTCTCTTGAAAATTTCATTGACTACCCTCAACACTGTTTTCATGATACTGGAATTTATAATTTTGATACAATACTTTGAAAAATATTGATACATTTAATACCGTGTTTGATACCATGGAGAAAACTGACATTGAGGGCATACATTTTTTTTTTTTTTTTTTTATTAAAAGATAAAAATAACAAGGGTATAACATCACATCAACGGCTTTTCCTTCCGCAGAATGACTGTATGACAGTGGATATCGTTGTATCAATACTGTAGAAAATTAATATTGAAACCTTTTCAAATATTCAGAATTGGTATTTATTGATTAAACTTTGTTGTCCACAGTCTTGTTGTGATATACTTAAATGTGTAAAAATTCAATATTAAATCATCATTATGCCTCCGTGCTGGTGATGGCAGCGGCCGGAGGCATTATATTTTCACGTTGTCCATTTGTACTCACGTCCGTCCCATTTTCGTGTATAAGATATTTCCAAAATTCCTGAAGGGAATCTCTTCAAATTTGGCACAAATGTCCACTTAGAGTTAAAGAAGAACTTAAAGTTTTGTGGTCAAAGGTCAATATTACCTCATGTGTCCCATTCCCCTGAACGTGACATCTCAAGAAGACCTTATAGGGAATTTTTTTCAAATGTAGCACAAACCTCCACGCTGATGGTATAGATCTCCTGTTTTGTCGGAGGAAAGATGTGTGTGAAGCATCCATGTTTTCACAGACATGGATGTAAACTGTATCTGCAACTTGACGGTTTTGCAGCGGCATGCAAATGCAAGGTGGTAAATCTAGCTTTCAATAATAAAGACAGTGAGCTTAACCAACTACAACAGTTAAAACCTGCTTTTACAATAGTGCATGAGTAATAATAATCTAATGAGAAATGATATAATAATATAACAGCCATAGGGGACTTTATTTGCATTTTAAGTACTTGTACTTTAATACTTAAAGGACATTTTATATATTTTACTTACATACTACCTTTTCTAATGGACAGAAAGCCCACTAGCACCTGCTAACATCTGTTTTTTGTATTCAGTGGGATAGAAAACAATTGGTATTCACTCCCCTGATAAAGTAAATGCAGTAGTTACAGGTATTTTTTGGCCCCAGCTCTGATCTGCTCCAATTGGCAGTATTTTTTTGATACTCTTGTGTTTGTACTTTAACCTAAGTAGTGAATCTGAATGCCTCCTCCTGCACTGCGCTTGACAAGCGTGTCTTAATGCATAGCAGGGTCCAACCACTCAACAATAGTCATTAACTTGTGGATTAGCCCTGTTATTCACTTCAGCTCACTCACACTCAGTCACAGTGAGGCCCCGCAGGCCGATGGTGAAACTGATGCTAACAGGAGTGGATGAGGCGTTTGGTTGGTGGAGGCCAGTTCAAGAGTTTAAGCCAGAGAAAGTCAGTTCAGTTTTAGAGGCTTCATGTCAGAGACAGCGGGCTGCTCACTCTGTCTGAGCGTAATGTAGGACGGTCTTTTCCTCTGTGTCTTTATGTCTTCGTCTTTCAGTCTCTACATGATGAGAGGAATCTTGTTGGAGTGTGGTTATTGAGTTGGAGCATTAAAATTAAAGCGTCTATACCACAGTCATAGGAATGACAGGAACAATGTGCATGTCCACGGACTGTCGAGAGGAAACAACTTCCCTCAAGACACACACAAACAAAATGAAATGACCTTTCATCAGGACGAGAGTTTGAGTGGCGTTCCTAGACAAATAGCTCAGTGGATGCCAGAGGGCAGCCGCTGTCTTGTTTCCGGACTAAATATTTCTCATAGATGCGACAGACCAACTCACCTGAAAGAAATTCATCACTTCCATTTTGAAGTGGTAGTCCACAAGCTCCTCGGTTAGTTTGACTATATTTCTGGCACCAGAGGACAAAATGTCAGCTGGACTTGTCGTTTGTATGGTTGCCAGATTTGTTTTAGGTTTTGTTGTGCGAATGTCACAAGATGTGGGGATGAGGTGTGTGTGTGTGTGTCTCTCTCTCTCTCTGAGCCCCTGCTCGTACATTATGGATAGACTGAAGGGATTATGTAGCAGGAAAGAGTCTGACTCTTTCACCGGGCTGTGGCTGCTACAGTTTTCCCCAATTGTTTAAAAACATTTCCTGAAAGCTCAGTTTCTCCAATATCTTGCCAAATGAAACACTGCACTCAACACCATGTTTTCTCCTTTTAAAATGGATTCAGTGACCATATGAATGCCTCTTACAGGGCATCAAGTAAACACAGGTGAAACAGTTATAAAACTAAACCATCACAGTACTGTTCAGATATGTTTTGGCTTCATGAGTTCATGCTACATATTCAAATATATAAAACTTCTAGAAAGTATTTACTTTTCTCCTTTTTTTCAAAGTTTATTTTTTTCTATCAAAATAGTCTGCAGTCTGGAATGAGGAAATCAATGCACATATTACTGTAAAAAGGTAACAAGGGATTCTTCTTCTGCCTCTTATTTTTCCTCCTCTCCCCCTTTGTTTTGTTGTTGTTGTTTTTCTTCTTCTTCCTCTCCCTCCTCTTGTTCTTTTTTCCTCTTTCTCTTATTTTGTTATTGTTGTTGTTCTTCCTCTTCTTCTTCCTCCTTCTTCTCTTCCTTTTCTTCCATTTCTTCTTTCTTCTACTTCTTAAATATATTCTTCTTCTTCCTCCTCCTCTTCTTCCTCTTTCTTCCTCTTTCTCTTCTTTTTTTGTTGTTCTTCTTCCTCCTCCTCTTCTTCTCCTTCATCTCCATCTTCTTCCTCCTTCTCCTCTTCCTCCTCCTCCTCCTCCTCCTCTTCCTCATCTTCTTCTTTGTCTTCTTTTCCTCCTCTCTGTTCATCCATGAGTTTTCAGAATTGTGTGCGTAGTATAGCTATGGAGAAAAACTGTAATACAGACCTTGCTTTTAATGTAGTGTTTGTTATTTTGTGTATGTAGCGAAAGACTTTTGTATCATTCAGATTGTTATTTGTTGTGCTTTCAGCCTAATCCCCAGATTAAATGTTGGGATTTTACCTGTCTGCAAACCATGGGTACGTTACATTTGTACATTATTATGTAGCTGAAACTTAACGATTTTTTACATTTCAACAACCCTGTGGTTAACGTGTGGTTAGGTATAGGCACAAGAACTTGGTTATGGTTAAGGACAATATGTTTTGGCTGAAAGCACCCACTTTTGGTGGCACAAGAGCCGCTGGAAATAAAAAACACCCACACAGCATTGGGTTGCATGAAAACTGTTGAAATGAATGTTGATTTCATCCTCGTTTGCATGGAGAGTAGTTTGTTCCAGGTGACTCTGCCCCTCTATAAATACATGTGGATAAGTAAAAGATTCAGGTGTTTCAGTGAGGTGATGTTGTCCTGAGCAGTCTGAGGCTTTTAACCGTCTGCCGTCTCTGTCTTTTTACCTGGAAGTGAGTCAACTGTGTCTCTCAGGGACCCTGCAGTCATTACTGGATAATGGAGATAGAACACTGTCCTGGATCTGATCGCCTTTATTTAGCCGCCCCTCTCTTTTCTCTTGGTCCCTGACCCACATACACACATGCGCACAAGCATGGGCACCCGTGTTACATTCAAATGGGTTTCACCTGATCGTGGGGCTTCTGGTTGTGAAAACTAATACAGGTCTAAATCACTGTTCCACAGACAAAGTGTGTTGCTTTCAACAGGACTTTGACTTGCTGTGACTGGACTTCACATTGATTTCACAAGGTTTTTAAGGCTGTTTATCAGAAACACCTCCAAGAGTTTGTGACAGTGTGTCATATCATCCTTGTAGTTGCTGGCAGCAATGCACCAAAATCAAAATCTATGACTTCTTGATTTTAGCCTGCAGAGGGCAGCATTTCTCAACCCATCTACCATCAGTGTGCAGACACAGGGTCGTTTGAGGGGTAAACTGGGTGTCTGTTCAGCAAGGGGAAACTATGTGTATACAAAAAATAAATACTAGGAAAAATAATACTTATACTACATCAAGTGTTTTATAAACAATTAAGATATTTAATGTTTGCAGCTGATTCTTATTAGTTACAGGACTTATAGATCCTGTAGAAAAAATGTGACACATCTTACCTTTATTTAAAACTTGCAGCTCCTGTGATTTGAAAATTGCACTTTGCCATACAAGAGTTTGATTAATTGTGCAGCCCTAGTCATGGGGGGATTATGAGACCAGTGGCTCCTGGGCACAGACATGTATGAAAGACACAGAGACTTCGTGGTCGTTAAGCATCTTTTGTGGTTTTGTGTCTCTTTGCTTTGGGTCTTGATGAAGCAGTTTTGTATTGAGGTTACTTTACATCTTTTTTGGTTGTTTTTTCTCACTTTGCAGTCATTTTGAGCCTCCTTACTGGTTGATATGTGTTTGTTTGACACTTTGCAAGTGATGGTCAGAGGGCCCCTTGACACTTTGGGCCCCTGAGCCTGTGCCTAGTAGGTTCATTCAGTAATGGCCCTGGTTCAGTGTGAACAAAATTAATCATCTGTCCATTGATTTGATTGATACTGTTGCCATTTTGTCAAAATTATAAAACTTAACATTTAATGTTCCTTTCTTCTTGCTTTTACAGATGTTTTCAACAGCAGAGTCCTGAAAATGTGGAATCTTGTCTTCAAATAACATTCAAGGATCAGCACCCATGAAGTGATATGTCTCTAAATGACAGTTCTGCACTTGACGAGGACACGATGACATACAGGCCTTTTGGAAATACTGCAGCATTTTTGTGCCGTGTTTAAATATGAAAGTGGATGGATTAGAAATTAGAAATCCAGAGGAAAAAATTGCAAGCACTGCTGCATGGAGAGAATGGATTGGACATTTTATCAAATGTCAGTATAGTGTGTATAAAGAGGATTAAAGCTGTAAAGAGCCCTGTTTGCTGTTGGCAGCAAGAAGAACTACAGAAAAAGCAAATGGGCAAATAAAACTGCGTCACAGATCAGAGGAAACTTGTACAGAGCAACTGACCCTCTGCTCTCACGGCCCAAAGATGAGTGTCTCTCAGCCCACTGATGAGTTCCCTGTCAGGGGCAAAACTGGATCTACTATGAGGCTCCCTCTTCACAGCGCAGGAGACCACAATGGAAACGCTTTCCCAATTTCCTCTTCCTCCTCCTCCTCTTCTTCATCCTGTCTGGGGGAGTCATCTCCTGAGTCACTGCGTAGCCTGAGCAGCCTCAGCGGGGGCCGGACTGACAGCCCACTGGACTACGACATGTTTGAGGTCACCCTGATGACGACAGTGACGACCAAAACGGACCAAACGACAGATGTTGTAATTTCAAAATGGGTGCCAGAGGAGGAAAATAAACTGGATGATGATGATGATGATGACGTCTCGGTAGGAAAGATTCAAACAGCAACAGAGCTGACAGAATCCAATGACAACTCTGTGTCTGTTTACCTGGACGCAAACAGCTGTGAATACCGCCAAGACACCTGGAATGATAATGACACCCTGACGCTGGCTCTGTCCCTGAAGACAAACAGCGGCAGCCATGACAATAATGATGAGCTCAGCAGTGGAAGCAGTCATGGGAGAAGGCATGGCACCTCAACTCCAGACTCGGACGCAACAGAAATCCCTGCTGACGATGATGATGATGATGAAGAGGAGGCTCTGTTTCTGTCTGTGAGCTCTGACATGGGGGTGCGAAGAAGCAGCGTGACCCTCACAAGCTCAATCAGTCAATCCAGCGACAGCCAGATGAACCTTGCTGCGACAACTGAGCTCCACACAGAAGGAACTGTTGCTGTGAATGTAGCTGATGATGAGGTGGTGTTAGAAGAGCTCGGAGTCGACTGTCCTCCTGGTGTACCTGTGGAAAGCCAGACAGAGCCTCCTGCTTCTGAGGACCTTTGTGAAACCACTCAGATATCTTCCTCTGCTCCATCTTCCTCCAGTCCAGGTCAAGATGCTGAGGAAGTCACATCTCCTCCACCTGAGGAAGTGGAAAGACGTTCAGTGGATTCCAAACCGTCCCAGCCTAACACCAGTCAGCCTGCCAGAGCAGCAAAAACCAAACCAGCTGCTGCTACTTCAGCTGCTTCCAAGACAGCAGCACCCACAGCCATCAAACCATCCAGTGTGGAGGCAAAGAGAGTTTCCAAAGTGGACCTAAAAGATGTTGAGGCCAAAGGTAGATCACGGTCCAACCCGTCTCCACCTAAAACACCAAGCCAGGTACTGTACTGTTACTGAAAAGCCAACCCTCAAATCGTCAAATACTTAGGCTTTTTCATGCCCCTTGGCGTGTGATATCAACGTCAGAGGCACCCTTTTGCATCCTTATGTGAGGCAGTGGACGTTCAGCTAACACAGATGTTAACCCATCTGCGGCAAAATTTGCCTCTGAGTGCAACTGACGTCATATAAAGAGCAAGACAGTCTGCATGGGCAGGAGGGATGTAAGGTGGATAGATCAAACCAAACAGGACTTTAACCCAGGAGACCATATTTTGTGTCCTGTGTGAAACCAAAAGTCACCGTTGTCTTGTCATTTTGTTATGTAATTTACGCATGGTCGTCGTGAATTCATGCTACTTACATCACACATTCACGTCACATTATGCTCCGCAGTTGTGACACAACAGTATTTTATTTGAACCTAAAAGAGAACATTTTTTCCAAGCCTAACCAAGTGGTTTTGTTGTCTAAATCTAAGTGCAACCTTTTCGCAACATTAAACACGTGTTACAAAGTCTTTCAGCTTTGCGTCATATAGAGACATTAAAGGGTGCCTTGTGTGTTGCTCTGAGACACTGAGGGGCGTGACAAGCATGTGCATTTAAAGACCTGACAATGAGAACGGGCTGAAAAAAGCTTACATGTATCAAATATTGTACAGCTGTTTTCTGTCTAATGTAATTTCTCCTCTTAACAGAACAAATCTGCTGGAGCCAATGGAAAGAGAGCTGTTCTGAGGAAGGAGGATGTTCAAACTGGGGACGGGGGTAAAAAACAAAGGTCATCCGCCGGTCCAGTCAAAGTGGCCGTGTTGCTGAAACCCTTCAGAGGAAAGAGCACTGATCCTAAAACCAACCACAAGCCAGCAGCCAATGACTCTGCTCGGCCAGAGAGGAAGGGTTTGGCTGTCAGTCGAATTCTCTCTACGTCAACCAGCTCTGTGGGGTCTGAGGTGGTTGAGGAAGGACCCCCGGGCTCTCCCAGGAAGGCTGTCCAGGAAGTGCATGATAAACGTGAAACAGGACACGGCGGGGTGGAGAATAAACATCCAAGTGAAGATGCTCATGAAGGTTCTGGAAAGGCTGCTGTGGAGAGACCAAGGAATTCTATTAGGGTGAGTACTATGAGCATGTCAGAGTGTGTTTAGAGGCAAACTTTCCCAATTCTCTACCAGGTCTGTGTCACCGTGGTGTAGGAAGTGTGTGTGTAGATAAGGAACCTCCTGTGAAAGCAGCAGCAGGAACTCTTGCGCTTGTCCACCAGACAAATTCGCTGGATGGTGACTTTTCTCATTGCATGGACGGGGAGTTCCTAGAGCTGTCTGCACAGACTGTATAAAATAATTGACGTAGCTATCTTGACGCCATCAAGCTGCCACGTCTGAGGCAGAGAAAAAAAGCCAATGCGGAAGTGCAGTTCCTTGAATGACCCCTGCAGGCTGGCTCCAAAACAGAGCAAATCCCCATAGACCTCCATGTTAAAATGCCAAACTTTACAGCAGAAATTAACATGTTTACAGCCTGGTAGAAAAAATGTTTTGTCTCTACAGCTAATTTCAACATTCATGACAACTGTACAGATGGTGAATTTTTATATGACTAACACATTTACATGTTATGAAGGCCCAAAGTTATGCATCTTTAAGAGCAGGGCCGCTTAAGTGACCGGCTGTGAGGCATCACCACAGTCTATGAGTCAGATCCACCCCTCGCTTCTCCACAGCTCCAGCCTCTTGGTTAAAATTGGTCACTTTTGGCTCCAAAATAACAAAATGGCGACTGAAATGCCACCCTCAAGGCTGCAAAACAGCAGTCTTTAAACCAATTGATAATCTCATGGTAGCTTCATCCATTATTCATACAGTCTCTGGACGCTGCCAATTGGTTTTACGGACTCCCGTTTTGAAGCCTCAAGGTTAACATTTCGACTATTGCCATCTTGTTTTTTTGGAGCCAAGATTGACTATATTTGGATGAGAAGGCGGAGCTGTGGAGGCTAACCCTTAACCATCTGTAATTTTAAGCCTTAACAAAATGTGAACGTGTGAGTTATGTAACAAGTCACTCTCCATACAGTTGTCATAAATGTTGAACTTAGCTATAGAGACCAAAATCGTTTTTCGTACCAGGCTGTAAACATGTTTATATCTTATATATGTTTATATCTTTATATTTTATTATCTTACACGGGGGTTGCACTGAAAATTTCATTGACATGTAAATGCTCAGTGACAATAAAGACTTCTTGAATCTTGAATCATGAATCTTGAATCTATATCTGGGGATCGACTCACTTCCAGAGCCAGCCTCATGTGTTTCTACCATTTTTTTCCCCCGGTAAAGGGGTTTTTTTTGGGGAGTTTTTCCTTATCCGCTGTGAGGGTCTAAAGGACAGAGGGATGTCGTATGCTGTAAAGCCCTGTGAGGCAAATTGTATTTGTGATATTGGGCTTTATAAATAAAATTGATTGATTGATTGATGTGGCCATTCGAGGAAGTGCAGTTTTTGACACTTCATGTCAGCTTCATTTTTCAGCCCCGGAGGTTGCCATTAGCTGCCATTAAACCTGAACCAAACCCTTTCTGTAACCCAAACCACCAAGGGGGTGCCATGCATTAACATGAGGGAGACACTATTCCATTCGGGAACAGACTTCAATGGGGAGAATCCAAACACTGTTCATCTGCACACACCTGCACACAGCGATGACACAGACCTGGCTGAAAACTTGCAAAGTTTCCCTTCAACCTGAGCTCCTCTGTGCGTTCGATCACAGCTGTCGTAAATAAAATATAATGTCATTTTTCCGTCTGATGCCAACAAGGATCCAGACACAGTTCTCGCTTGAGGTGCAGGTTATGCAACACAGCCTTTGTGAAACAGATAAGTGCTGCCATCCACTGGAGCACGTCATCTGTGACATAACCCAGTGGTTTAATGTTTCAGGGGAGTCACTGGATATGTAAACTAGAGAAAAGATAACTTTACCTGTGGGGATATATATATATATATATATATATATATATATATATATATATATATATATATAGAAATATACAAAAAGTCTTTAGCATGGTTATTTTTTAATACGAGCGCAGGTTGTGAGAAATCTTTACAAAGTTTTATTTTTAAGCTTTGCAGCTCGATGGGAAACAGCAGTCATGGTATGTGCTCGAGCCGGGTATACTGGAGCTTAACCTTGTCATTAACAGTTGCACTCAGAGGATGGCAGGATGCAATTACTGTATGTAAAGTATAATTCAAGACTGGAAAATTAACTAAATAAAAGACCGACACAAAAAAAGGAAGTTAGCTATAGTTGTCCGATCCCTTAAGCTTTGTTGTTGTTGTTTTTGTTGTTGTGTCGAGCACTGTTTACTTCTTCAGGAGAGACAACGTAGCAGTAGTTTAAAGTGTGTTTTAAATGAAGGAGTGGTGCGTGTACAGTATGTGTGCTCTGTCTCTGGTATGTGTTTTTAAAGATCCAGTGAGCGAGTGACAAGTTTGAAACCTGCCCCAGCGTATTCTCTCATAGGCAGCCTGAGGGCTTGTAACAGTACAGGGTGTGTTGGACACATGTCAGCTGTGCTACAGTCACACGTACGCTAACCTATATGTATCAGAAGCAAATAAGATGCTTTAGATAACAAGTTTTTTTTCTGGGCATCAGCCTTTATTTTGACTATGGTCAAATGTCATATGTCACTAAACTATGCACAGTTTCCATTATTGATGATTTGATGACATTCCCATCCATATAGTGACACAAGTCCAGATGTGTTCATGATTAATTAGATGCACTGTACTTTATTTTATTATAATTTTGTCCTTTATTTTATCAATATTCAGAGACATGGTGTTTCACGTGTGCATAACGTTTATGTATTGCCAAACAGAACATCAGTTAGGCTCAGTCCAGCTGCCAGCTAGCATGTCAACACATGATTTAGTGTGTATTGGTATGCTACAGTAATCCTTGGGCTCAGCCTCTTGGCTCAGCTGGAAAGTCGATGAGGCTATAAGTTACAAGAACACTCCGAAGTGTTTCGTCCCCTCTGAATAAAGCTCTGCTCTGAGATTTGGGTAGGGAGGTGGACGTGGAGGTGACAGGGTGAAAGGCTTTCTGCATGTTAAGCACATCAGAGATTCTATCAGAGAATTGTTGTGAAGTTGTGAACGCTCTTTTACGTCTTCTTCACTTTCCCTCCCCCCTGGCTGCTCTGTTAGGGCAAAGATAAAAAACAAAACAGCTTCTATAAGTTGAGCCTTTCCTTTGAAAAGTCTGAGACAAACGGCAGGCCCTCATCCACAAACTCACTCCATGTGTGCTGGTGTTTATAGAGTCAGAGGGGAGGAACGTGGAGGGACGGGGGTGGGGGTAAGACAGAGCGAGAGAGAGAAGGAGAAAAAAATTGGCCTGGTCAGAGCCGGGATTCTCAAAGGGAATGTACAACACAATACCAACTTTTTTTTTTTACCCCTCTTGTGGTTGCAGCACACTCCCAATTTTCCCTCCTACCTCTCTTTCCTGCTCTCTCTTTTCCTCCTCCCCCTCTTGTCTTAACACACTCTCTCCCTCACTCCTCCCCTCTGCTCCTTCCCTGCCTCCCTCACTTCCCCCAGTCCACATTTCTGACTCTGAGCGGGGAATGGCTAACACCATGGTCTCGGTGCGCAGCTCGGAGCTGGGGCCGCTCGGCTGGGACGCTGTCACTAAACGTCACCTCTTCCTACAGAAAGTCTCCTCCAAGCTGGGGCCCAATGCCAGGCAGCAGGGACGAGGCGCCAGAGTGGAGAAGGGGCCCTCGGGGCCAGCTCCACCTCCGGGGTCAGGGACTGGACCTCCAGGACAGGGGAGCCCCGGGCCCAGGCAGAGTGATGGCTCCATGTTGGGAGAGGGTGGACAGAGCGCCGGGGGTGGATCTCCAACGAGAGTGAGGCAGAGCCAAAGTCAGTGCCAGGGTGAGTCAACACGGTGTCTGAATGTATGCGGAGACATAAACATGCGCTATTTCAGTAGAGACACTTTTACTTCATGAAACCTGAAATGTAAACACACAGCGGCACACTGCACATGGAGTGTATGTCTGCTTCGCTCGACAGCACGCTCCTCAGCTGTCTGTCAGGGGTATAGACTCGTGTGTCAGTCTGTGTGGAAGAAAGAAAAACTCGTCCCTGCAGCAGACTCAGGAAATGAGCAGGCTGACACTGCAGAGCTGCGAGTTAAAATGCCTTCCACATACCGCTACACCACTTGCACACACACACTCACTCACACACACTCTTTCAGGACCGAGCACAGACTGTTTTGTGATCTCCACACTTTGTCACATACAGGGAGCAAGTTGCTGACGGACAGGCATGTACTGTTATCGTCTGTGTGTGTGTGCGTGTGCAGCTGGTGAATTAGATTCTCTTTAAGTTTTAGCTGCAGTGTTGCATAAGAACTCTGTTTTTTAGTATCTTGAATCTTTCTGCATTAACACTGCACTTCACAAACTACTGCTGGACATTCGGGCTGTGCGTGTTTGCATGTGTGTGTGTGCAAACTAATTTTATCCTGCACCTCCCTGTTTTTCTTCAGACAAAGTTAAAGGAACAGTGTGTAAGATTGTTGGAGATTTGGTGGCTTCTAGCAGTGAGCACAGCAACCAGCTGAAACTTCTCCTGATTAGAACTCCTGCGGTGTTCATTGTTCAGGAGGTTTTAACTAGGAGCTGGATTATCTGCAGGGGTGTCTTCTTCTCTAAAAGAAACTGACCAGGTGATTAAATGGTAGAAACACTGAATGAGCAGTTTCATGTCACAAATCAGTTTTTCTCAGACACTATGTGACACGTTGCAGATGGACCTCTTACCCAGCACCTGCCAAGTGTGCTCACCCTTGTTCTCTGATAACTTCATGTGTGTTCAGCTTAAATTTGATCCAGACATTCAGGAGGTTTTTAGTGGGAGCTGAATTATCCACAGAGGTCTCCTCCTCTCCAAAACAAACAAACTGAATAAAGCAATTTCACATCACAAATCAGTGTTTCTCCGATGCTGTTTGGCATATCAGAGATGACCACTAGCTCAGCACCTGTTAATGTGTGCACACCCTTTTTCTCAGGTAACTTGAGATCCACATGTTCAGGGGTTTTAACTGGGAGCTGGATTATCTGCAGAGGTCTCTTCCTCTTCAAAACAAACAGAGCTGGTTATGTAAACCTGTAAAAACACTGTTAAAGTAAGTGTTTTTCCAACGCTCTCATAGCGGAGGGGCTGCTAACTATGGTGGCTGATGTGGAAACATGAATAGTCCTGTCTAGATCCAGTGTTTGGTTTGTCTACTCTGGGCTAATGTAGAAACAAACAAACGAAATTCAACATGGTGATCTTTGACGACAATTTTTATACACTTAAGAAAACATACTTGTTATATTATATTTTGTTTCTGCCAATATATCCCTTCTAAATCCTACACACTGGACCTTTAAAAAAACTCACAGGTGACATTTTTTCTCTTTCGTGCTTCCATTATTTTTCCCCGTCTTCTCCGTCATCCTCTTTTTGTTTTTTCTACTTTATTGTTCCTGAAGGGAATTTCAGGCCGGTGTGTGTTTCCTGTCTGTGGCTTTGTGCGTTCGTGATTTGTGTTGAATGGTGTAATAGAGAAGTCTGTTGGCGTCATGTCAGTCACATCCTGACACTGTAGCCTGCAGTCTGTAGTGTGTGTGTGCTAGTAAAAGCTGGTGATGAAACACTGTTGAGACACTCAACTTAAACATGGTGTCCCCTGTCTGGTGTCCAGTGGCCTGTAATTCCACTCCTGTGCTCGTGTGTGTGCGAAACTTGACCCTTATTTTCCATAATCACTGAGCTGCATTGTGTCATTTACATCGTGGAAAATGCTGAAATGTATGTGTGTGTGAATGTGTGTGTGTGAGTGTAAAACCAGATCTTTCTCCTTATAAAGGTCACATTCTGATGGACAAAAGCTGGTCTGTCCTCTTTGCTGATACGCAGGAACAAACGGATGCCTCTTGACCTCAGACTGAAACTGGCATCAATGGATTCCTTTGAGTGTGTGTATGCGTGTGTGTCTGCATCTTTTGAATCTGGTCCTGACTTGATTAATCCATTACAAATCTTTTCCATTATAGGTTTCGCCAGTGTGTTTATGGGCTCAGTGTTTTTATCTGCACTCGGATGTGATAGGCTTCTGTAAACAGATACATCTGCCTGTAAGATAAAACAAATTCACCCAAATGAGCGCGAACCGAGCAGTCCACACTTTATCACAGGGTCAGTTTAGGGTCGGGTCTCCTTGGTTCACTCTCCGCAAAGTTAAGTGTGAAAGTTTAACGTGTCCCATGCAGCACGTAGTCGTCTTTCCTGTTTGATATGCTGATTCGTGTCTTTACTCTTGAGTGTCAGTGTGGATTTGGTTATGTCACTGAACTGCTGAAGAGCTCCTAAGGTGCAACACCCACTATGTTATGTTTAAGCTTATCATCATAGATAGAGCAGGGCTGTTATCTTCAGAGGAGGAGACACATTTAATGACAAGGATTTAGGTCTGAGGAAGACGGCTGAATAAGTTTGTTGCATTTGGTGCTGTGAGTTCTCAAACCAAGCGATCCACAGTTTTCTTTCTGTTATAAACAGGGGATGTAATACACTCTGTGGCTTCTTCTTAAAACATGATAGAAGAACTGATAAACACCTGTGGCGGAGAAAGTAAAAGTACTACTACCACACTGTAAAAATACTCTGTTACCAGTTAAAGACCTCGATAAAAATGTTATTTAAAGGTCCAGTGTGCAGGATTTATAGGGATATATGAAACTGCTTGTGAGTGTGCATTAGCATTTGGTGGGCAAACCCACATCTCCAATGTGCCAAACAGCATCAGAGAAACACTGGTTTGTAATGTGAAATTGCTTTTTTCAGTGTTTTTACCAATTTCAACCACCGGGTCCTTTTGTTTTGGAGAGGAAGAGACCTCTGTGCATACTTCGGCTCCTGTTAAAAACCTCCTGAATAATGAAAACTGAAACTTATGTATGTAAGTAAGTATAGGATTTAGTGGCATCTAGCAGTGAGATCGCAAATTGCAACCAACGAAAACTTCTCCTGTGTGCCAAACATGTAGGAGAATACGGTGGCTAACGCAAAAACATGTATGGCCCCATCTAGAGCCAGCATTTGATATGAAACAACATTGCAGACACCATGGAAGAGGACCCGCTCCATATGTAGATAAACTCGTTCTAAGGAAATGACAACACGAAGTTCCTCAGTTACAGGTGATCATAAATGGACAAAAACATAATTTCGAATATCATATTTAATTTCAGCCAATATATACAACCTAAATCCTACCAAGTAAAAGTGATCATGCAGAAAAAAATAATCAGTTTAATAAATCAAAATAATTCATATTCCCATTTGAGAAGCTGGGGCCATGCATTTGTATATTTTCTAATCTATTTTGTATCTTAATTTGTACAGTCACCAGTAAGTAAAGTTATCAAAGCAGATCGTGTTTTGCTGCTGTGTGTGTGTGTGTGTGTGTGTGTGTGTGTGTTGTTAGTTCAGAGTTTGGTCTTGGGTTTATGATTAGAATTAGGTAAAAGTCAGGGATTACAGGAGGACTGTGTTCCCTGAGAGGTCTGAACTGGTGTAGTCAGACAATTTTGTGTACATGTGTGTTTTTGTGTATCAACAGTAAGCACGAGGCCGACGTGCAGCGAGCCAGCTCTTACCTAACATTGATTTCTGAGGTAACAGAATCCAGCTGCTTTCCTCTGGCTGGCTTCTCATCAGAACTGAAACCAAATGAAGCCAGATGTTTCCTGCTGGCTTCAGTCACAGTACAAGTTTTACTGCTGCTCTACCTTTGGCCAACAGAGACTCTGTGTGTGTGTGTGTGTGTGTGTGTGTGTGTGTGTGTGTGTGTGTGTGTGTGTGTGTGTGTGTGTGTGTGTGTGTGTGTGTGTGTGTGTGTGTGTGTGTGTGTGTGTGTGTGTGTGTGTGTGTTAATGTGAGGTAATGTAATTGCGGTGAACACATGTAAACTTTTTTTCCCCTCTCTTTATACAAAACCTTTTTTCTTTGTGCCTTTTTGTCTCGCTCTCCCTCCCCTTCGCCAGGCAGAACTCATGTTTGTAGAGACTCAGTGAAAGTTTGAGTTGAAACTTTAATTACCGTAGTGGATAAATGAGGTTCGTGCTGCCTATAAAAGAGTAGAAACCAGCAGCAAAAATAGGATATAAACAAAAGAGCTAATTATTGGTTGCAAACATAGAAAACCAACAGTTTTAATTACAATTGTAGAAAGTGAAATGTATTTAGAGCACATGCAGGATGCACAAATTAACAACAGTAACTCTGTTAATGAGGTCATGGAGGAGAAAACAGGTCAGTAAGAGACTCCATTGAGGCCAAAAAGGAGGTGGGATGACTCGTATATTTAGTCGTTAGTATGTTAGTGGGACTGTGTTTAAATAGTGGCGAGGGCTGATACAACCTCACGTTGACTTTGAGAATAGGTGCGGAAAATTCTTCATGTCTAATATTAGATGATACATTTGTACATTCTCATGCTTCAGGTAGAGGAGCTGTGATTTAGGGTCATGTCACTGTCAACTTGTCCACATTTGGTCTGTTCCTTAAACATTGTTTAAAGGGACAGTTCTGTCTGTTGAATATGAGCTACCATATTTTCTTCACTGATTCTTGGTCAGTCTTCTTTATAGGCTTCTGACGGATGCGAAAAATGCAGAAAATTGAACCTGTTCCAGAAATTTTAATGATGGATAGAGGTGCAACAATTTCGCACACAAAAAAAACAGACTCAGTGTACAAAGGCATTAACACACTTTATGCAGAACGATAAGGCGGAATAACAGCACTAAATTTATGCCTTGAACAGGCGGTGTAAAAGGGGCTGTCTTGGATTATCTTGAGTAATCCGGTCATGATTTCTGTATGGAGACATTGCTGTTGAGTTTTTCAAATGTATGTTTTTTAGCACTTTGGCCGAGTGCCATCCAGATCCATTATATTGGAGAGAAGGCGGACATCTCTACGGCTGATATCTCCAACACTCTGCAACTCACACTTAACAATCTAGAATTGATAAATGGCACTACAGGTTTTTGGGGTGAACTGTCCCTTTAAAGGTCAACGCACTAACACTGTACCATGGCAGCAGGCCTGATGTAGAGAGGACAAGCAGGACTGCTGGGTCCTCACTGCTTAGCTGGAGATTAGGCTGCAGGTCCTGATTGTCATTTTAAAAAAAAAAAAGTGATTGTACTTGTTGTGTTTACAGCTGCAGGCGGGAATAACATATTTGGTGATGTAGCTGGGGAGTACAAGAAGGTGCCATTTCATGATTTGCTACACAAAACAGCATCAGCACAAAATGTTAGCGACCTGAGGGACGGTGGATCTGCATCATGGACACTTGAAATATTTCCATGACTATATTTTCATTGAGAGTGAAACAGAGATCACTTGTCCCCTTGTACTGGCATTTCTTTGTATCACAGTCTTTTGTCTTTACCTCACCCACTCAACCCACTCGCTCGTTCAGACACACACGCACTCACACACACGTACACATGCTCACTCACTTTCCAAGCATCTCGTGTCCGTTGTTTGGTGTGAAGAGGAGGGCGTCATGGCTCTCAGGAGAATTAATTCGTCTTTGGTTTTTGGGAAGAATGTGTGACTCAGTCCTCAAAAATGATGAGAGTTTGAAACGTTGTGCTTCACATTTCCATAACTATAGAACTACAGTCTCTGCGGAAACACATCCTGGAAACTCCTGTCATCCTCTGGATACCTCGTATTATTTTATATGAACACATACTGTTACACAGGCATGTACTCGTGGTGTCCAAAATGAAAATCCTATGTAGTTACTCTTTCACTATATTGAGGAACAGAGGTGCCAGAATGCGCTCTGGAGGTCACTGCTCCAGGTAGCCTGCCAGTAAGACTGTTTTTCAGGCTGCTGATTGGCCATCATCTTCCTCTTCTTCTTCTTCGCATGGCTTTAGGGTTACAGTTACATTGCTGCCTGTGGGTTTGGCAGCTCTTGACAGCGCTTCAATTGTTTTTCCGTTTTCATTTGGACAGGGACTTTTTTTTTTATCACAGAGAGTATAAACAGAATTTTGTTTTGAGAGCAGAGGAGGAAAAACCCTGTTTACAAAAATACACGTCTCCATGTGGTCTAGGCCTCGATCAATTACCAAACCACTACCAGAATTTTGATCATATCAGAATTACCCTGCAGCTCTCCAACTGGTGTCGTCTGCATCTACATAGCAATATTGTATCCCTGTCAGTCAGACAGACAGAAAGAAGCAGCACATATAGCTGGTGGCAGAGAGAGAGATGGTGTGTGTTTGTGTGTGTATGAGCTGATATCAATTTAATGTCACAGTAATTTGCCCCTTTTTGTTTCAAAGGGCACTTCGACCTTTTTTAAACCTGTGCATGGCTGCAGCCTTCCTGCTTTTCCTGTAGTTCAGAAGCTAAAAGGCAACAAATATCATCAAGTGCGGCATTTAACATCTGTTGAATCTACATCTTACCTGCAAGTTAAGATCCTTGAATGTTCTCTGATCAGTCCCAGTGCTTATCAGAGTACATCAGGCTGTGTAAGACCAAAGATCATCTCCAGAGTCAGTTTCAGTATTGTGTCTGTATTGATAAATTCATGGCCTCCCATTTTACTCTGTGTCTCTCAGGTATCCCCAAACCTCGCACCACCACAGAGCGAGCGTCTGTCGCGGCGGTCCCAGGTCCCGCAACGTCCAACTCCAAACCAACAGCCAATCAGCAACCAGCATCGGGGTCGATCAGACGACCTGCAGCGCCTGCCGCTTCCAAACTTCCTGTGAAGGGATTACCCACAAGCCTCAGTTTCTCATCAGTGGGAAGCAATGAGATCAGCGGAGCCACGGGCAAAGGTGAGGCGGTGCGGCGTGTGCACACACATTCTAGTTGAATCTATTTTTTTCTTTTCTTTTAGTTACATAGATTTATTCTTTTATCACAGCTGCAGTTTTGGACCCTATACTGGGTTTTTATTTGTGGCAAGGATCTGCACATTTTCTCATCCCTACAAAAACAAGATGAAGACCATAAATCGTGGTCTTAGGCTCACGAGAAAAAGCTAGTAAGTGGAGTTGTCTCAAAGATACTTGTCACATTTCTCCTCCACAACTCCTCTTGTAGTTCGATGTAACCATAAGCAGGACCTCGGTTAACAGCTCTACTCTATAACCTTTCTCTTCTCGTCTCACTCACACAGTAACACATCACAGTGATGGTTACAGATTGCCAGGTTGTTATGGTTACTAGATTAAATGTGCTAGTTCCCATGGTAATATGTTGGTTCCGTATTTAGTCCTGTCAGAGAGCAGCGTCCGTGTCGTACACCCCCACACAGGTAGTTTTTACGTGTTGTGTTATTTCACACCTACACATTCGTAATGACTCATTTATTTCCACCTCGTTTCAGCTGTTCATGTGGAGCTCTGGACATTCTGTCTCTTGGAAATAAATGAGTGTGTTTCAGTCTGATCTGGTCCACCCACAGTCACCTGCCTCAGACATGTTGCACTATAATCCTATATATATACACCTATTATGTTTTTTATTACTTGTTTTATTTGTTTATTTGCAAAGAACATACTGTGTCATAATATTCTTTCCCTGCAGGTGTACTGGTTAGAGACTGCCTGCGCTGTTTGCAAACTTAAGTGCTTGTTTTTGCGAGTCTCTGCTCTGTGTGCCATGCAGTGCCGCAGGAACATTGTTGTTGTTTTTCTGCAAGTCTGAATCAGTTTATAATTGCATAGAAGGATATGAAGCATAATCTGAAAACACAGCCCAGAACATAACAGCAGAACTTACTCACTCATTTCTGCAGTTGTTTGCGAGCTGAAAAAATAAATAAATGAAAGCTTTAGTTTCTATATAAAACCAGATGTACCCTTGGTGCATTTTAGTTGCACTTACACCTTTACTTTTACCTCCTGTTAAATCAGATCAGGTGCATCAAGTGAGTGGCAGAACACCAGCAGATTGGGACAGATAAAGTCGTATCTTACATGGAAAATGTTGATGTCACCCCAAAATATCTGATTAACATGACAACGTCTGTATTAATATCTTCTAAAGAATTAGATGCTTATTTTTAGAAACAGTTATTTCCCTCTATGTTTAAAAAAAAAAAAAAAAATCTGCCCACTTGACCTTAGTTATACAAAATATCTCTGTCCCTCCGTCTCCCCTCGTCACAAAGGTAGTAACGATCTCATCACAGTTGATTCCCATTTAATTTAGGGGTGGAGGAGCTCTCTCAAAGATATGAATGATGCTCTGGACATGCAAAAGTTTTCCTTCTATTAGTCATCAACAACAATCCCACTCTCGCAATCAGTCACACCATCTGCTGGTTCAGCTGTGCCATATCCAAAGCCATCATTTCTGGAGGACTTGAAACTGCAAACACTGAGGTCGACCAAAAACACTGGGCACAGAAGACGACTCTGTTTGTCTATGAAGTGGTGCAGCAGTTCCGAGTTTAAGTTTAAAGTAGTCATTAGACGAAGCAGCGCTAACAAAACTTAGCCCCCCATTGTTGTTGTTGTAAATCTGAACACAGGAAAGTGTTGTAAAAATATCTTATAATATCCATTTTCAAAAACATGTGTGTATGTGTAGACAGGGCCTGAGTCTCCCTCCTTGACACTACAGCACAGACACACCACACACAAGCATCTGATAAAACCCACATGCTTTCATTTTTGTTGTCTTTAGTCCAAATGGAGCGATGACTGCCTCAGACAGATAACGGTGTTTATGTTTGACAACTGTCGAAGAAGTTTATATCCAACATCCTGATCTCTGAATGTTTACAGAATTTTCTGCGGGGCTTAATTTTACTGAAAGTCATTTGCGCTCCAGTGATAATGTAAAGATTTGTCCATGATTACACAGTCCAGTCTCTCCTTTTGTCTTTGTTTACCGATGTTATTTTCTCTAAAGCATATTAAGTTATTATTTATAGGATTCACACCTCGACATTAAAAAAAGCTGACACTTTAAACACCCACTCCAAACTTCTGCTCTTTCATTTATATACAGCACTCTTTATTTTCTTTCCTTCAGCTTCTCCAGCATCTCCAGGAGCTCCAGCACCAACAGGGACCAAGTCCGATGAGCAGCCCAGCAGAGGCTCACTTCCTGTGGGCAGCCCGAGCACGGCAAAGCCCCTTGTCGCCAGCTCTACAGCTTCCAGCAGCACCAATGCTCCCAGTGACGCAGTAACCACTGGTGTCACTGCTGCTACAAAGCCTCCTGCAATGAGGAGCAGAGCTCTGTCACTACAGGCCAGGAGCACTGCTACAGGTGAGTGTGTGTGGAGTAAAACACACCAGATAAAGAGGCAGCGGGCGACGTCTCTTATTATTTTTGGGGACGTGGTAGGCAAAGAGCTGTTTTTGTCCACATCAGTGTTCTTGGAAAGTGTTTAATTTCAACACGTAATATTTTTTCACAATGCTAAACTGTGAACAAATGGCAGATTTGAATATGTCATCAGTAACTAGGCGTAGGGTTAGTTTCAACACTGGGGGAAACACTTATAAAACAGGGGACTTTGGGGTACTCCGTGAATTTCAAGTATCAAATACTTAATTTCCTGCATTCTGGTGAATTTTTATGCACCAATTTGTGAATTTACTGTGTCAATTTTATGGTGTAAATGCCTTACATTTTGTCAAAATAAAGTCCTCCTTTACCTTCATGTTTATTGGACACAAATGCACATGTTCTAAATACTGAGGGGGATGTGTCCCCTGCGTCCACGGCCCAAAATCTACACCTATGATAAGCAGAGTCTTGGACCTACTGAGAGGTTCATGTGGAAGCCCACAACAGCATTTTGATAAATGGCCCATTCAATGCACTCTTGGGAATCTCTGCTGTACCAGAGAGACATTTTTATTAAAGGTGTAAATGACTCTGCAACTTCCCCTCCTCCTATAACAGAGACCAGTTAGTAGGTTGGTTTTATAATACACACATGACGCGTACTTTTCTGCATTGGAGGAAAGAATCAGACAGCTGTTTCTGTGGCGTAACACATCTGGGTCAGAGACTGGATGACACATGCAATCCTATTACAAAAAGAGGGACAGTCACAGAGTGTAATAGAGAAACGGTGACTACAGCTGTGATGCTAGCTGTCAAACAGTGAGCACTGAGCGAGGGCTGAAGGACAAGAGATAGATGGTGGACGATACCGGATCAAAAACTTAACTTCTTGCTCATAATCTGGCTTCACTGATTCCAAATCTTCCATTTGAGAGGTTCAACTCTGTGACCCAGCAGCTCTGAGGAGAGAGTGGAAACCCAGATCAGGGTTGACATGTTTTCACATTTGCGACTATCTCAAAGGAGTTTTTCAGATGCATTATTTGCTGCTAAATCCGAGTGCCATCTAGTTCCATTATATTCCAGAGAAGGCAGACATCTCTACAGCTGATATCTCCAACACTCTGCATCTCACACCAAAACAATCTAGACTGATAAATAGCACTGCAGGCAAGAGGAAGAATGTGTATTTTTAATTTAGGGGTAAACTGCTCCTTTACTTGCAACAGTGTAGGAGGAAACAAAGCCCAAAGACAAGTTCTGCGCTGAGCTTTGACTGACTCCTGCGTCCTCTTCACAGGTCTGAAGGCCCCGACTGTCACCAACCACAACACGGCCAAGACAGCCGCCGCCAATCAAACATCAGCTAAAGCAGCTCCACCTGCCAATCAGGGGCCGACAAAGCAGGCATCCCAGTACCCCTTGCAAAGAAGTGGCTCGGCGAGACTCAGTCGACTGAACAGCGCAGGTAAGGATGTGTGAGAGGCAGTGTGTGTACGTGTGTGTGCAGGGAGGTGGTTGTGTGACTGTCATATTGTGTGTTGGCAAGGAGAGATGTTTGTGTGTAACAGGCTGCGGGTGTGTCAGCGGCTCAAAACCGCAGTAATCTCAAGACTCTTGGCAAAAGCCACACTGGCAAGCACCCAGGGTTATCACAGCTACTGTGTGAGATTTGTGTGTTGACGTGTGTGGGTGCATCTTGAATGATGTTGACGTGAAAGCACCTGAAGCTGTTGACCTGTTATATCTGGTATTCTGAAAGTTTTTGGCAGAACAACACTCAGCTTTGTGCCGAGCAGTAATGATTAAAACTGTTGCCGTTAACTTTGTACTTTCCGCTTGTGTCGCATTAGCAGTGAATTTGATTTTATTTATACAAAGGTTCAGATAATGTGGCTCTTTAAAAGCCAGTGTTGTAGGTTTTAGATTGATGCTGTTAACAGTGATGTTTATAGACATTATTTAGCTGCACGAAATACTGGCTGAGTGTTTCCAAAGGGTTGATATCAGTCATCGACAATTTAGACGAAGGGAAGACGAAAAAAAGGACGAATTTAACAGCATCAATTTTAGACAAAAAGCCTGAAACCAAAATGGTCTGTGACCGTCCATTGTTTTCCCAGCATAAGGAAATGTGTTGACTTCTTTTGAAAGTGATATTTCCAGCTGTAGTGACACAATCGCTAAAGTGACCAGCGTGCAGCTAGAGTGTGGACGTAATAACTGCGCTGGGGCCCTTGACCCCTCTAGCATGATGCAGGCAGTAACGAAATGTGAACAAAGCCTGTCAGCTGGAGACACATGATAGACACAGGCATAGATGACAATGTGTCTCGGCTGTTTATGTGTGTTCAGATCACTGAAAAGCATGTAAACACCAGGTGAGAGTATACCCATGTCGTTTTTAGTAACCTACCCATCTGCCTTGTAGTACACCCACCCCATCAACCCACTTCACCACTGGTTGAGACCTGTTAAGAGCCTTTACTCTGCACTCTGCATGTGTCGGTTTGTATGTTGAGTATGTTGTGTTTGTGGAAAGTAAATGCCGGGCTTAAGATGCACTAAGAACAGAACATCCAGGTTCCATAAGAGCACACATCCTGAGGCTGTGTACCTCCTTAACAACACAAACATCGCAGTACACTCAGCAGGTTAAATAGTTTAATGTGATGCTAAATTCACTGTGGGTGCTAATGTTTGGTGCACTGAAGCATTTGATTCTCATTCATTCATTTTCCATAACTGCTTATCCTGTTGGGGTTGCAGGGGGGCTGGAGTCTATCCCAGCTGACACTGGGTGAGAGGCATTTTGCCTAATGTGCATAGTGATTTTACTATATTTGTCTTTCTTTGTCTTTGTTTAAGTCAGTCAGTCAATACATTATACCTGATACCATCAGTGACCTCATCGAGACACGTTCCAGTCAACCATGTTGATATGGCAATAAAGGTATTGAATCTTAAATCAACAACTTTTAAAAAGTGAATGAGATCATTAAACTACGCTCCTGGATGTTTACAGTTCAGCTGCACACACACCAACACACAGATTCGGGCTGACTGTCTACGTCTCATACCCTGGAAGCTTAAGCAAACATAATTATCATCCCTCTGCAGTCTCTCTGTAATTATTCTCCTGCTCATGACACACACGCACAGAAATTACGTTCTTTGAATTTAGAGTGGAGCCATATTTGCGTCTGAGCAGTACTTAAGTTGGATGTTTTAGTGCTGTTTAGTGTGTTGAAACACTCCGTTTTCAACCAGTAAACACTCATTTGTTCACAGGTTGAATTACGCAAGCAGTCGACAGTCCAATATTTCACACCTTTGATGTCACCTGACACTGAAACTCATTTGAAAGCAACTTTAGGAATGATTTTGGTACCAAGACATCTCAGCGGATACACGTGCACTCACAGATGGTGTCTTAGCATGAAAAACACTGGTCGTATTTTCTGAGGCCCATTTTTTGTGAAGTGCTGCTCGTGTGGGCCCTGTGAATCCGGGGCCTTTGCTTGCAGCCTCCCCCCAGTGTGGTGACTCTGGTGTGGACCCGGGCGCCTGGCTGCCTCCCCTCTGTGGCCGGGCCTGGAAGTCTCTCTGGGGCCTGTGGGGAGCCACTACTCACAGACATGCTGTCACCCTTGTGATGGCTTCACCACCACACACACACACACACACACACACACACACAGGCAGCCTCCACTTCATAAACCCCACACATGCATTTGATTCATTCACCTCTCTCTCTCTCATTGACACACCGCAGCAGCCCTCAGGCGACAGTGGTTAGCAGTGTGGGCTTTTAACGCATCCAGTGGCTTTCTTTAGCTCTGTTTGTCTCTATTGGACACACACTTTATTGATTCTTATATACACACACGGGACACTGGTTTTATTGTCCATGAGCTGTGTTGTGCTCTCAGGGGATTATTTATGTGTCACGGTTGAGTTGTGATTTTTTTAAGGATGATTTGAGGTTCATACTTCTTGTTTTAAAAGCAGTGTACCGTGCACATTTTACCATGCAGAGTTTATGAATAAGGTTTATGAAATGTTAGCGATAAGTGGCTTAGCATCACGTATACATATATTTAATGTTTAAACATTTGTCAATATGGACATGCTACACATCGTTAGCTTGGTTAGATTCTCTACAATCAAAATATTTATCTCTTTCTTCCAAATCCAGCAACATGGGCGTATCATTCTGCAGTGAAAGGTGCTTGTCTGTGTCTGTATCCTCTGCAGAGATCACTGACAAAGTGACAGCCTTTGATGAGTTGGGAGTGAGAACAGATTGGAGTTAAATAGTGACACATCAACACTTGGTCAGTGGCCCTGAGTGTCAGATACTGACACACCGTTTAGCATCAGTGTGAGGTGCTGCGGGAGGAGGCATTTTTTGACGCCCCAAGCAACTGCCGTAGTATAAAGAGGCAGAAAGTCCGCAATGGGCAGGTGTGAGGGGAGGTGGGTGTCACTTGAAATTTGTTATCTTTGACATATTAACAAAAGTTCTTATTTTAAGCCAAACCATGATGGTTTTTTTCTAAACCTAACATGCTTTTGTTGCCTAAATGAGCGGGCACTGTGCATTTCTTGTGATTTGGAAAGACCGTGATTGTAAACATAAATTGACACACCATCCTGAAGTGTCCAAAAGTGATGCTGGAGGGGTACCTAGAGCATCATAATTTGACCTGTTAGGTCACTCAGTACGTTTATATGCACAATTAAGTCGATCTATGGTTATAGCTTGACATAGTCATTTAATTCATCAGTTTATTGACTGAAATATGTCCGACTCCACTATGATAGGTGGCGATATGTCCCCTTTCAGCTTGTTAGTATTGGACCTTTTTCTGGTCGATCTATTTTGTCACAGACCAACGTAAACAAACAAGTTAGCTTTGGTTAGCTAGTGGCAAACTGGTACCATGGTGGACAACTTTGTACAACTCTTTGTACAAAAATGCACGGCTCTGGATGTAAATTTTGCTGCTTCTTCTTTTATGCATTTAATGCTTTCGATTTCCGGGTCAAAGTCCAGGGGCGGAAACTACGGAGCATGCACCGAGCACCTAGGCCAGTTTGGGTCTGAATAACTGTTTACATGCAGGAGTAATTAGACTTTCAATCACATTATCTGTGTGTGTTAGTCCGACTTTGGGAATTTTAATTTAGTGCAATTTCAGTCGGACTAACACAATAAATCAGTTTTCTCTAATGTCACATAAACGTACTGACTGATCAAGCATCAGTATTTGACAACTTGGGAGTGAGAATGTGTTGACCTGCGCCCATCCGTGCCCACCCATAGACCCGACTCGACAGCTGTACTTGATTAGGAAAAAAGTCGAATTGCCTGTAAATTTACAGCAAATATGGGGAGTAAAAGATAAGAAGCATAAATACTTATTGCGAATACACAGTGGCAAAAAAAAAAGAAATATAAGATTTACAGGGCGTGTAATCTCCTTCTGCAGCCAGCAAAAATATATTTTACTTTCCACCTTTGTCTTATTTCTGTCATTTTGGAAACATAGCTGAATTCCATTATTTGAGCAAATGGCTTAGCTGCATATAAACTGTGTGTGTGTGCGCAAAACAAAGACGTCTGTGTTTGGCTGAAGTTTTAATAGAACACCTGCCACTGAGAGATGAAGAGACACAGCCAGCCTCCCACCCTCAGTGTGTTTCCTCTTTACCGTGGTCCTTTCATCACATTTAACCTTGACATGATTCATCCCTGACATTTTCATCTCTGCCATTCAACTGGAGACCGAGAGAGGACGAGAGACCTGAAAAATAATGATAAAGGGAGCAAGGGAGGGAGCGAGGGAGCGAGTAAGCAGTGGAGACAAATTATTCAGATCCCACCCACTCCCCCTCCCCCTCCTCCCCTGCAGCATCCCTCCCTCTGTGTGTGTGTGACTGTGTGTGTATACTGGCTTCACAGAGCTTTGCAAACAGCAGTAAAATAGAGGGAGTGTGTTGATGCTTGTCTTTGTCCGACCACTCGGCATGTGTGTGTAAAGGAGAGCTACATTCTGTGACAGCAGACACACACACACACACCTCCGTGGCGTGCTTCAGTGGGATGGTCGCTGTGTGTTTTGCGTGTAGCAGCAGCAGCGATGGACTACTAATCATCACCGCATCGAGGATTTTCTCTCCTCCCTCACACACACACACACACACACGAGTACTACCTCTCTCTCCATCTTTTATCGTTGGATGATTCACTACCACCTGGACGACGGTGAAGCACACAGCTATTTTTGGCGCCATTTTCTCTTCTTCTATTGGCCAGGCTACAGAAACCTTCGGTTTTTATTTTTTTGTTGTGGAGTGGCGACTCTTCGGCTTTGAATGGATGAAGGGCAGCTGGCGGATTAACTGACTCCCTTTTTTTTTTCGTCTTTGTTTTTTAAATGCTTCTGTTACACTCTGTACCCAGTCAAAATTCTGCCCCTTTAAATTCCTGTTTTTGTCCTTTCTCTGATCTCCACGTGGCCATCGTGGAGAAGCAAGGCGCAAATTCCAGCAGCAACAATCTCTAAGTCTTTGCTGTCTTTTTCGTGTGGACTCATTTTTCAATCACTTCTCAACTTACAGACAAAAAGAGTAAGGGTTTTGCCAGAGAGTTGGGACTTCAGTTTGAAGCAACTATTGTGCGTCTGAAATTTAAAAGGTGATCATTTCGTGAAATAGGTGACAGTAAACAGGTCAGACAGGCAACACTGGGAATTTGGACCCCAAGGAGAAAAAAATCTGTGTCGATTTGACCGTCCAGAGGAGCAGAGAAAGTGCTGAAAAGTTCCAACACGAAAAGACGATCCAACCCAGAAACATCAGTCGAATCTTGAAGAGAGTTGGACGACAAACAGAGACGATGTTATGGTCTCCCAGACTGTCGCTGTCCAACTTCCACGTGAAGCTGACGGCCAAAGGACTTTTCCGAAACCTTCAGCTGCTGTCGGGATGCAGGAAGAACACCATGGTCTTCCACGCAGGTCTGGATACGCCACTCTCCCCCCTTCCTTGTCCTCCCCTCATCCTCCCATCATCCAACCATCGATTTTTAAATTCTTGTAACACATCTGTCTTTGATCAACGCATGTTTCAGGCCAACAGGTTGATCACTGTAGTGTGACAGGAACCTCCAAACCATCTGTGACCCCATCCATCCATCCATCCATCCATCTTCCGTCATCTCACTCTTTATCATGTGCTCTCAGAGAGCTAGAAAATTCTCATCCTCCATCAGTTCTTCCTCCACCATTGATGCCCATGGCTGGGTGGGGTTATAGGTGGAATGCTACCACACCCTTGCATGGAGCTAATTGTGTTCAAGACTACTCATACGTCCCTGAAAGTCACTGTTTGAATCTTCATCTTCATTGGCTGCCCCATTTCTGATTAAAACCCAAAGAATCACTGATTTTGAAAGCAGGTGTACCCACAAAATCCACCCGTCTGTGCTTTGTGTATTATTGTTTAATTCATTTTATTTATGTTGTCTACCAGTCACCTTTTTCTGTATAGTTAATCCCTGATCTAAATCTGTCTTCCTCCTCTCCATCGGATGAGTGAGGTTGCCTTTGAATACAAGGTTCAGCTTTCTTGGCCATTTCCTTTAGCTTAATCTTTAGTCTTGGGATGGCAAGCCTGACCCCAGATCAGCCTCAAAGGCCACTTCACCCTCTCACACACCCCCCTCCTCCTCCTCCTCCTCTTGGGCCGGCTCCTCCTGTTTTCCTACACGGTGTTGGCAGCCATTGTTGCCTCCCCTCTCTCCACCACCGTGGGGGCTTTCAGTATTGTGCACGCTGGCTACCACAGCCGCCATGGATGTATAGGGTTACAATAGGGCCGTCATTTGTCTCAACACAAGTGTGTGTACATGAGTCTGTGTGTGCGTGTGTGTGTGTTTGGAAGCTTTCTGCACGAGTGCTTGAGCAGTGGCGTGATGAATAGCCGTGGCTGCGGGCTCCTTTTAGCCGTGATACCCACGCTTAGAGGGGCACCAACCATGTGACTCACATACACATACACAAACCTGAAATAGCTGCATCTGGCTTTTAGTTATTCAGCCGTTAAAAGAGTGCGCTCTATTTGTGGCAGAGAGTCCAACCTCACTGTTAATGGTTTTTGTTTCTTGTATACAGGAGAGAGACGGAGAGGGTGTCTTGTAAAGAACTGTCTTTGGGTTCAGCCTGCCAAGCAAACGAGACGTAATGACCCTCATGTGCCCAGAAATGTTCTTATTTCCACACAGAATAAGTGTGCATGCAAAATTACCAGTGGATTCATGACACATGCTTACCAGCCAATTTTGTTCTCACCACCAAGCGCATATTAGTGAATCAGAATCATTCTGAACTAACAGGTGCGTGCCCGCTATTTGTAATCAGCAAACTGCCACGCCCCCATTTCTCTAAATAAGGAAATATGTTTTCCCCAAGTCGTATCATGCAGAAAATGGTGCCATTGTCACACCAGCCCAGGTCTGCTTCTCTTCCACCAGTGCTGCTACTCGTAACTGATTGTTTTTAGTGCATTGAAAACAAGTGTTGAATAAATTACCACCCAACTGTATCACAGATAATAGGTTTTAAACTAATTTTTTTCCTTCTTGCTAATTATTTTATGCCTTTGTCACATTGCAGATTATAGTGTAATTAAAATTTTTAATTATGACAATAATTGATGAGGATTCAAGGGCGTTAATTTCATAATTGTTCAATAGGCTGCATTTGGCAAATGCATTAGTAAATTAATGTTTTTAAATACTGTTGTCTGTTGAAGCCTTTTTTAATTAATGTAGATTTACTATGCTATGCCTTTAGTTAAAAAGTGTGTGTGTAAATTTCCTAAGACAGCCAGGCCTTCATCATTTATGCGTACCCATAGTCCAAGGCAGTTCTACTTTCAGAGCATTGGTCTACAGATTAAGTGACTCCTATCCAATGAGAGATTGTTGTTGTATGGGGGAGGAGGTTAGGTTTAGTTTTTTCAGTCTCTAATATGACTGTTTGACTCTAATGAAGATGCAGTGCGCATCATAATGTTAGTAGTTCTTGCACCTTGTTAAATATTTAAGTGAATCATGTGCTCCAGTATCTTCTGTGGGTGTAGTCCCTGTGAAGCGGCCCATTGAACTGTTTATTGCAGTTCTAAGTTTGTTTGCAGGGGACGAGCAAATTCAGAAAAAAATCCCAGATTTGTACACGAAATGTTTGTACCGCTGTTTTAAAGAAGTATTTCACCCCTGGAAAGATGATCTATTCATGAAACTGGGTTGCCTATGCAGTGGAAAGACTTAAGTACTTTTTCAATTGGTGCAACATGACCAGAGAAAACGGGAAAGGGGCTGTGGAATACACTTTTGCTCAAGAGGTAGAAACCTACAACTACCAGAATGCACTGCTCCTGCTGGTGGGTAACACAATGTAAGTTTTGTCATTTTTCTGCAGGAAACAATATGGTGGGCAGCTGGTATCAAACGATTTAAAATTGTAGTTAAACCCTGAGCTTAAATATGTTTCTGAAAATATTTTAGGTGACAAACAGGCAATGCAGTAACAGAATCTTGGTTCATATTTGATCGGCACTGGTTAGTTTTACTGTCTGATCTGAGTTTGAGAGAGGGAAACAGTGAGAGGAAAAAGGGGTGGGTCACTCTCTTGATCCACTTCTGTTATGACACAGAGCTGGTTGAAAATCAGCAAACTATCCTTTTATGCACATGTTTGTGTGAACGGACTGTTTGTAAGTGAGGCCCAGTGTTGGCATTATGTTAGAGAGAAGTTTCCTGCTTAGTGTTAGTGTTGCTTAGTCTGCTGCGTTAGCTCTGTGGTCTGAGCTGAACACAAAATAAGACAGTGAACTAGAGCTGGATATTTAAATACACCAGTTAAGCTGTTAGTGTGTTTTTTTTACATTACATATGTGCATATGAACTGATTAAAACAAGAACGAGAATAGCCTTTAATTAAGAGCTAAGATGATAATCCACAAAGACACCAGAGAATTAAACCTTAATGCATTTTGTTTACTAGGCTACAAGGAGCGGAGAGGCTAAGCTAATGTTTCCCCAGTCTGACTTCTTCAGCAGCTTCACGTGGGTTCTGCCTTGTGCGTCTGCCAGTATCATTAGGCCACTGGGCTTACTCTGAAGCATTAATTTCTTTCATGTGTCTTGGCTAAATTACTCACTAATTCTCTCATCATCTTTGACAAATCATCTTTATCCATTTAAACTCTCCAAATTATCTGCATGTTTTTTCATGTTCGGCAGCAAACTATCTACAAATCAGCTCGTGTTCTGCAGACAGTGTTTTTCCTCATTTGAGAACACGCTGCTCCCTTTCCTCCTCCAGCTCTCTTCCTCTCTGGCTTGTACTGTGTGTATCCCTGCTGGCCCATCTGAGCGCGGCAGCACGTGTTTGGCTGCAGTGTGTTTTCTCAGTCTGAGCTCCACAAACCCACTTCCCTGCTGCACTGAAATGTAGGTTAGAGCAGGCTTTAGTCACCACATGTGCGCGTCCGCACACACTCAGCAGAGACACTCGAGCACGCTGCACAACAGTTCAGCTGAGGCTGGCTAGTCGTGCAAGCTTTAATCTGATGTGGAGGTTGTTGTTTTTTTCCCCTAATGTGGTGGCAGATGAGGACATTAGAGGTTGTATCTGCTGGAGTGGAATATTCCCGCAGGCTCAGCAGAGATGTACAGTAGATTTAGGCTGCAGTATTCTTTTATATTTATAAAACTAGGTAGAGATGTTCTCTGTGGAGATCAAGGGCAGCCATGTGCACATCTGGTGCTGCATCTGATCTGGAAACCTCATGTGAAATGACTAACAGTTGTTTTAAACAGTTTTTGCCTCCGAGTCCAAAAACTGCTTTATGTTTCACTCCAAAAACAGCCGGTGGTTGAAGCGGTTAAATTGATCTTTGCATTAATGTCGCGGCAGTTGTTTAACCTCTTCTTTAATGATGAGCAGGGTATTATTTTCAAGCTAGAATTTCTATTTTTGGCCTCTTTTACTTAACATGTGGTTTTTGACTCTTCGGTTTCTTTCAGCGGGATGCATTGCCAATGAAGTGGTTTGGCTCACCTATATGACGATAATCATTCAAAGATCTCTCCTGTGGTTTGCTAGAACTTCAGTTTTATGATCTCTGACTAACTGGTTAGATACTCTCCGCTGCAGTGTTACCAATTCATAAGGTCATGCAGGGCTACTGGATGTTTCTATCCAACTGCCAAACCAAATGTAGAAAACCTTTCAAGTGTCACCAAAAATGTGTTTTTGTTAAGAGTAATAAGAACAAAAAAAAAACGTTTTTAATGGAGCTGTATGTGATAGTCAGAGCATTAAAGGGAAAGTTCACCTCCAAATTAAAAATACATATTTCTCCTCTTACCTGTAGAGCTATTTATCAATCTAGATTGTTTTGGTGTGAGTTTTCGAGTGTTGGAGATATCAGCCGTAGAAATGTCTGCCTTCTTTTGAATATAATGGAACTAGATGGCACTCGGTTTATGGTGCTTAAAGCACCAAAGAAATACAACAGCAATGTTTTTTCCCAGAATTCATGACCCGGTTACTCAAGATAATTCACGTCCATACCATGCTCCATACTTGAATTGCACAGGGACTTACTGTACTGGCGATGCTCCGGTTTCGAAAGCCAGGTCCCCATGGATTGAGCTTCTGCTGCCCCCAGTGGTTGTACAGTGGTGTGTTGCAGTTACACCTCCAAAACACTAGGTGGTGGTGGTGGAGTTTCTGTGCCACCGTGTTTAGTTTCTGTGAAGTGTAGTAAAGACTAATAGATTTAACTGACACACCAAAAAATGGGGGCGTATTCAGCTGAAGGCTACAGGGTATAGTACGCAGCTACACGGTTTATACCATGTTGAATTGACGATGTACCTACATGGTAGCTACATCGTCAGTTCGACAAATCCTGCTTAAACCGTCACTATTACCACTGTTCCTTCAGTATTTGTATCATCATTTATAGTGACAATAGACAGGTCATTGCCAGAATTGCCAACACTGCCTCTTCAGTGCATTTTCTTTTAAATTCAGTACAAGACAATATGCGTAGATATACTTGGATAGAAACCAGTTATCGCTGTGCGGTGAAGTCCATCTGTCTGTCACTTTGTCCGTGGTCAGTGGTGCCTCCGCTGAGGTTTCCCTGTCTCTGCTGTATTCAACATCTTTTTGTAGAGCTGAGAAATAACAAGAGCTCTCACGGTTCAGCTGACATGACACATGTGGACGGAGAGTAAAAACATCAAGCCATCCGTCTTTCTGTCATCATGATTGATGACATGATTGTTAGACAGGTGGACAAAATGGACACGTAGGTTGTTGCTAGGTGACCAGATGGTCTAGTTTGCATGTAAATGGGTCAAAAAGTGGACATGGGACAAACTGTGACATGTTCGGCCCACTTGTTTCCATGGAAACAGTCATGTGGAAGCTGAATCTCCAGTGTACAGACAATATGGATCTGTAATTGTACCTGATGGCTGATCATCGGCAAACTCTTGATGTCTCCAGCCCTGCAGTCCTCCTTCAATGTGTCAGGAGATAACTGTACTAAGCTAATTGCTGTGCTTGATGTGGTTGATTATGGGATGCCAATTTAATCTCTAGGAAAATCCAGCCCAGTGAAGTCAAAGTTCAAAATCCCCGCCCTAATCAAACCTCTGTTGGAATCTCCCTCTTCATAAAAAGGGATGGATTATATTTCTATCCATGTGAGTGACAGATTAAGGAGATTAGGACCGCTACGACTACATGTAGTGTGTGTATGTGGTGAGCCGTCCCTCTTCCATGCTTCACTGGCACACTTTTTTTGTCCTGCAAACACACATAGAGAATAATCCAGCACTAATCTGTCTGCGTCTGTGATGTTTAATTTGGCCTGCTCCGGGTGGCCGTACAGTAAACTCAGTTTTATGCCTCAGCTGGTCCAATTTATGGAGGACTTGTCTGAGTTTGTGTTAATGAGGGGTCTTATTAAAGATGCACCCACAACACTAGAGCCTGCACTATGTAGGAACAACATTTGTCATCACCATCAATGGGCATGTCATGTTCCCATAACAGTTATCAGTGAACTGGAGGCCTTCCCCTCTTTGCTTCTGCTCCTCAAAGTTTCAATTATATTGTGTGGCTGAATCTATTCTGCTTTGTCAGACCTACAGAGGATACTCCAGGTGACTGCTGTTACTCTTATTATTCTGTTATATCACTTTATGAAATAACACAAAGGACAATTTGATCGTTTCACTGTTTATTTGTTCACTTCTGCTCTTAGGAGGAAGAGGATGATATGTGGTAGCTAACACCAACATTTTTGTTGTTTTTGCAAATTACTTCATTTGTTTTGATTTTAGTGCTTCATAAATAAACTCTCAGCTGTTATGTTGCTGCTTTTTAAATGAATAGGCTGACACAGTTTTAAAGCAAATTAAATGCTTATTCACTGTTTAATGCAGAACTAAGAAGGACAATGAGGCACAATAAGGGACACACTGTATTCTCGTCTGAGATGTTGTCATGGACCAAGCAGTCAAAGCACAAAAACACAGATTTAAAGCTCAGAAACAGGTGGGTTTATTTCTCAAAAACTAAATTTTACAAAGCAAATGACTAAAGATAACAAAGTTACAGGGCCCCTAAAAGAGGTCAGCCAAACATAACTAGACATGAACTCAACAAACAGACCAAACAAAATGAGATGATGGAGCAACATACATAGTGGTGGATCAGACCAACTTAAACACAAAAGGGAGAACTTACACTAACATTAACTGAGACTAACACAAAGAAACCCCTATTCCCTCCATGGTGTCATAGCTGTTGTTGCAGTCCATGGGATGGCCTTCTGCATAAAATCAGCCCCATCTTTTGCCCAGCTCCAATCAGGAAGTGACTTCAGGTAACTTATGTGTGGCTGTGGGCACGGCCATCACAGATGTGTTAGTTGCTATGATACAGAATATCGGCGTAAGTATAAATGTCAGGAAAAGGTAGAGTACGTGTTCTGGACGAAGGGAAGGCTGAAGTGTGTTTGGAGAGATGACGGATCCACCTGTCTACTTGGTTTCAGTATTTCTCTCTTCTCCGTTGTTGTTTTTGATGTTCAGCAATGTGACGGTTGGTCTTTGGGGTATTTGTCCCACCCCTCCTCCACTGTGATTGGACGGCTGTGTGAAACCATCAAGTGAAGGAGGTTGTTCAGGAACTTTTTCAGTGCCAATGTGACGTAATCTGGCAGGTGGTTGAACACAGTCGCTATTTTAGAGAGAAGACATAACATATTTGCTGTTGTTTTAAAAACAGGTCGACACAAAGCCCCCACTGCTTCTCCAGTGTTTTCATTCCTCCACTCCAAAAATCCTCCCCAGTCCCTCACTGGTTTCCCCTCAATTATATTGTGATTAAATGCACAGCAGACAATCCCACTGAGTGCTCATGAGACTGGTACAAATAAGATGGCTGACATGATGGTGATGCCTATCAAACTGATAAAACAGTCAAATTTTTCAGTGCATCTCATCTTTATCATCACATCTTTACTTGTCACACAGCGGTCCAATAATTCATGTGATGATTCTCTATCTCATCATATGTTATGAAGGTCACCTTACTGTGTACTGGAGGAGACTCTCATGACACCGCAGGGATTGTCCTTTCCCGTCTGCTGTGCTTCTGTAACGTGATGTGCATGCTAACCGTGTTGTTTCTCTCTCAGTCTGGGCTCAGCAGCTCTGCATGACTGCCTGGCAGAACCCAGGTACAAAACATCATCTCCAACACACTCACACAGACCCGTCACACATTGCAACAGGAGGCAGACACTCAATATGAGATGTGTTGTCGTAGCAACTGCTCCTTTGCACTACAAAATGTTCTCACCTCCCTTCATATTTCTACACCCACAAACATTTTCCACACACTGGAATAATGATCGGAACGTTCTGTCCTGCTGATACTGGTGTTATATTCAGATCTTTATGAATCTAAATATAAATATGTTAATCGTTGTCTTAAATTTGAGCTGATCAGCTAGGCTATAGAAAGTCAGACATACACATCTAATAAGTGTCACCGCTCCTGCTTGTCCTTCACCGTCTCACTGTAAGACCCCAGCAGCAGGTGGTTGCACTCTCATCAGGATGTTTGCTTCTGTCGTTTGATGCTGCCGACGATGACTCATAGATTAAATCGAGTTCGTGTTTTACAGCTTTTAGCCGTCAGTGTGTGCTAATGATTTTCCCCCAATCGCTCCCATACTCAAGTGTTCAGCTGTCCAATCCATTTCAATTATGTTTGACCTTTCTTGTTCCTCTCCCACACGCTCTGATTAGAAACATTCAAACAGACCAGCATGTTCTGCTCAGTGGCTGCCAGTAGGTGGCAGTATCTTTAAGGAAGTTACCTCAAGTGTATTTGCAAAGTATAGACCTATATGAGTCTAGGAGCATTTGAATTAGATTTTAAAGGTAAATTTGGTGCATCATTTTTCACTCAACAAGAATAAAACATCACTTTACCAAACAATCTCATCCATTGAAATCTTACAATACTGTTTGTGACAGTTTCAGCTAAGACCAACTGAATTTGGCTCCTGATGAAACTAAAATTTGAGAGTGAAATTTTCAACTCATTAATTGCAGGATTCAGGAAAAATACTCCTCTTCAAGGCATTAAAATCCAAATAACACAACACTCATGGTCCTGCAGGTAGCACTGCATTACTGGCCCAGTGACTGCACGTCTGCACGGAAAACCTATGTGACGTCACGCCAGAGTCTGCTGGGGAATACTGAATTATTTACAGGCTTTTTGCACCTCACATCTCTGTTGCAAGTGTGATTTGTCACAGGAAGCTGCGCTGTCAGTGGGCGAGGAGAGACTGTCAGACGCATAGACTGTGTAAAATAATGGACATAGCCACCGAGACATCATGCAGTGGTTTGTGGACTCCAGTTTAAAAGACTCAGCAACAATAGCAACAATAGCAAGGCAAAGGTTATTGGTTTGTCTAGTTGGATAAAAATCAACCTGAGAATAAGATACATATAGTGTTAGAAACAAGAATAGAAACGGCACTCTACCCGTTGAAACCAAGCTATTGCAATTCAGTTTTGCTGTTGGCTGATCTTCTGAGGCATGTGGCTGAAACGGTGGCAGCTTTTTTCCCCAGCCAGCTGCCCTCCTCTTCTCTACAGCATGCAGTAGTAACAGGGCTCGTCTTATCCCACCCTCCCAGCCCTGCCCGTGATGATACTTCATTTTCTTAAATTTCCAGGTTAGAGGCACTAAAGCCAAAACTCTGAGGTTTACCTACCCGTTAAGTGTTTGATTGTGTACAGCCTGTGAAAGCAAATTTCTTCTTTAGAGGACAATAAAGGATCACTCTGAATCTGGACGAGATGATGGAGCTGTGGAGGAGCGAGTCTTTGGATCTGACACACTGCTGTTTGCGAGGCGTAGACCACAGTTTGTCACTCAAAGCAGCCGCTCCCTTAATTATGCCCAACTTTAATCCTTAAAACGGTTGAGGTATATAAAAAGATTAAAGAAGAAGATTAGAATTAGCCATAGAGACCAAAACAGTTTTTGTGTCAGGCTGTAAACATGTTTATCGCTACTGTTAGTTGTGCATTTTATGGGGGGGGGAGTGTTCTAAGGGGATTGACTCTGTTTTGGAGCCAGTCTCAGGTGGCCATTAAAGGAAGTGCAGTTTTTGGCACTTTGGCACTTATAAGGGGGGTTTATACTGTGCTGCAGACCCTACGCCGTAGACAACGCATGTGGCCCACGCCGTTGTGAGCACTTGAGCAGTGGTGTCTGCGTCTCTCTGCAGTTACACCTCCAAAACACTAGTTGGCGGTGGAGGTTTCTGTGAAGTGTTGTTAAGTTTAGTTGACACACCTGAAGCACACTTTAAACACACATTAAATTCCACTTAGACATTAGCCTCATTTTTTAGCCCCAGAGGTTAAAGCCTCAGTCTAAGTGTCAGTTTTGCAAGGATGTGATTACTGACAGTGGTGTTAGTGTTGCTGATGACTGTATTAAGGTTTATTTCCCCAGACTGAAGTACGCTGAGCTTTATTTCCAATCAGTATGCAGCTCTGACGGCAGTGGAGCTGACAGACTGCCAATAAGTGCAGGGAAGGATGGAGGAGATGAGAGAGAAAGAGAGCAGAGGAGGAGACAGAAAAGACGAGTGTTGATCTCTCTGTCTCTCTCTAATTGCTTTTTCTCTGGTAATGCACTCCTTAATGCACACCCAGGGCCCATCACACACACACACACACACACACACACACACACACACACACACATTTGCCATCATTACCACGCAATCCCATGATGCATCGGTCTCTACAGTCAGCAGGGCGTATTCTCATTTACCAGACCAGAGCAAACGTATGAGACGAGTGTATGTGTATGTGTGTGTGGGCTGTGTTTATATGTTTTCTGTGTTTTGATGTTGTGGTGGTCGGGTCCAGACGGGCCGACATTGTGTGTGTTCATACACTTTCCTCTGTTTTCTTTTACACACATGTATTTGGTTGTTATTGTGTTCAGAGGATGAGTGAGTGTTTGTAGTTTTATGTTGTGACCCTGCTGCTCTGTGGGGCTTTACTCTTTGTTAATGGGGCTGAGTGAGTATTCTGTATGTGTGTGTGGACACCATGTTGAATGTTGCACCTGCCACCCGCACACTAAGAAGTCGCCGTTCTCTTGCAGTGGACAAAAACAAGCCACGGGAGGCGCCGGCAAGACCCACAAACACCAACAGCAGCTCGCAGGTAGCAGCTCCTGCAGGAGGGAACAACCAGAAGAAGCAGCAACCTCCACCTGACCTGGTACGTCCTCTTCTTTTTTAAAGTTTTAAGCTTTAGGACGCACATTCAGCTCAGTCATGGGCAAAATACAGACATCTTTGAGCTTGATAAAAGTTGAATTAAGCAGTCAATTAGCCACAGAGTGTAGGAGCATCCACATTTAACCATAATATTAAGTCATCTTGCTCTTTATATTTGTGTTTCTTGACTACATTTTTCTTCTTCTCATATGAACTAGTTATGAAAACCGTATCTTAAAATTGTTGTTGAGGAGATTTACTTCAGTTTTTTATGTTTTTTTATAAATATATTTCCCTCAAAATAAAGTCCTCTGATTTAATATCTTTATTTAGAAGCATTGTGGTATTTTGTACTCCTAGGTACCGGACGCGGTGAATGGTAATCCACCAGTACCAGCAGTTCTCCCAGCGCCTGCCACTGATACCACCAACACTGGGTCAGGCACCACTGGAGCCCCTGCTCTTGGGTCCAAAGCAAAAACCGGATCACGATCCAGCCCCAAAGCAGTATCCCGCCTGCAGAATGCACCCAAGTCAGCAGCAGCTGTGGCGCCTGTGGCCGAGCGGATGCTCACAGCTAAACAGAACCAGAGCAAAGAGCAGGCGGAGAAGAAGAACCAAGCCATCATCCAGCTGAGGAAGCTGCTCGTCCAGGGGAATAAGAGAGTGGAGGCTCTGGCTACAGTCATCCAGCATCTCTTCACTGAGGTACTTCACTTATTTCTACGCTTACCAAACACTGAAAAAACACTCACATCACCTGCTGTGGAGTGAACACTTCAGGCTGTGTGACAAATAAAAATGGCAGTCGTCCAGTGCTGCTGTGCGTGATAATGTTTGGGTAATTGGGAAAGCTCGGAGAAATACTTTAATAGAGATTTTTAGACGTGTTGGCAAGAAAAGCAAAGTAGGAAATCAGCCCAAGCTGCTTGATTTGCATATTGACCACACTGCAGATATGGCCAGGCAGTGTTTTTATTCTATAATGAAATGAACCAGAGTTCATACTTTACAGGATAAATATGAAGTGTAAACTTTTATATACAGGGGGCAATGAGAGACCTTGGTAAAGATGCGACAGTCAGTGCACGTGAACAACAGATTTCCCTCAGCTTGTTGTCCAGTTGACATTAATACCAGGACTAGTAATATATATAATCCTTTATTTAATCAGGTAAATCCTGGTGAGATCGCAATCTCATTTTCACAAGAGACCTGAGTACATTAATAACGACATAAAACAGCCAATTTAAAAAGTCCTTTCTAATAGAAAGAGAAGGCCAACCCACTTTTTGATATAGAAAACTATGATGAGTGTTATAGCTGTCTCTAGTTATAAATCTAAGGGCTGAAAGGTGGAGAGCATTTCGGGGCTTAAGAGTGTTTATTGCTTCTCTCTACAAGATAAAGGAAAACAGGACTCAATGGAGCATATCTGGTTTGCTCACAACGATATACCCTCTGATTTTCAGATCACAACTGTGACCTGCTTTCAAAAAACTAAGAGTAAGTTGGAAGTAAATTTGGGGATTTAATTTTTTCATTGTGACTTTAACATAATCAGTAGAGGCCAACATTAATCACCGCCTTATAAACATCGTAGCTAGCTTGCAAGGTCTAGCTGTGTTCAGCTTTAATGAGGAGATTCTTCTCAAGTTTCCTGACACAGTAATCGCAGTAATTTGCAAACCTTGAATACATTACATTTGTATGTTTCATACGTATCATATTAACATTTTCAAAGCGACAGTTCACTGGCTGACATTGGCATTGTTGAAGCGTAAAATTTAAGGTGTCCACCACATAATATGCAAATGTAACGAATCTGTGGTTTGCAGAAATGTGCAATGCCAACCTTTCATTCTGGTGATTGGATTGTTATCTGTTATTTATGTTATGTCTCACTGGAGCTCCACGGCACCAGCGCAGTAGTCTTTATAATGAGAACATAAAAAAATTGGGTCTTTTTCTGTGTAGTGTGGCTGTATCGTAGTAGGTAGTAACTTGCTCTGTTGTTTAATGAAAATATTTTTGGATGCAGATGGTATCGTACCTCCTGTTAGCAAGAGTTCCCCCACAAATAACAACACTGTCTCTGGTAACTATGGTGGCTCTACAGTGTGTCTCCTAGTGAGGATGGGTCTCTTTCTTCTGCTGCAGCACCTCACCACTTTAAAGACAGATAAGGTGGATGTGTTCATACATGTAAATACAATCGGGTCTAGTGCAGCTCCAAGGGGGCAAATGAGGGGAAACTATCGGTTATCAGCGCATCCTTCCCCTTTGGCATTTTAGAGCAAAGCACCCACAGCCTATAATTAAAGCATCACGCACAGTTGTCGGTGATATGACGGTGTTGCTTTATTTGAGGTGCTGGTTGAGATGCTTGTAGAGGTGGAGCGGAGTAATGGCTGTTTTTAGTGGGAAGCGTTAAGCAGGGAGAGGCTTGTCTGAGTCCACACCCAGCTGCCATTAACAACAACAACACATGATGCCACTGAAACATCCTGCTGCCGTTTGACACTGATGTGCTGATGGATTTGTGAGTGCGTGTGAGCGGTATGACACTTCTCGAGAGGCATGCTCTCTCATGTGTGGCTCAGTGGCACAAACACTTATGTTGTTTTTACAAACTCTGAGTTGAGGTTTTTGAATATAACACTCTTACTTATTCTTGGTATAAACACACTTCCTACTCGTCTTCCTTTGGCTGACGCATAAAGTATCTCCACTGAGGTGATGACAGGTACATCCAAGAAAAGTGAAATAAATAATTCCAATATAAGGTGCACGTATTTGTTGCCTTCATAAGTCTCTAAACAGTTTTGTTAAGGCAGTTAAACATCACCAGTTTATACTGTAGTGGGCTGGTTCCTCATGAGCTGGAGGCTTCTGATTGGTCCGTTCAGGCACCAGGATGTGTCAGTCTTACAGTCCCGGACATGGATAGGCTGCTCAGTAAATATTTGCTCTCTGATTACAGGGATTAGTGGTGTCATGTTTGCAGGGCATAATGAATATGAAGTGAAAATTAATGCACACAAACACACATCACTGGGAGTCTTTTTGATTCAGCCACAATAACTATCATTCAGCTGGGCGCACCTTGTCCAGTGATCCAGTGTGTAAACCCTGTCATTAAACCTGTTTTCTCTGTGTGTGATTGTGTGTGTTTAAAGCTGTACATGTATATGAACTCAGCCCTTTGGTTAGAGTTCTGTCACTTTGAACTTTCTTCTCTTCTCGCTCACTCTGCCTGGTTGAACTGTCATGTTGTTCGTGCAGAAGGCGCTGGGGGAGCGAAGGCAGAATAACACAAATGCCTTTAGTCTGTGAGACCTTGGGGGACTTTACAACCACACACACACACTCTTGAGTTCATTGTACACACTTGTTTTTGTAGCTGTATGTTGTGTAGATTTTTGCCTTTCACTGCAAGGATGAGACTCTGCTTCACTTTCTTCTGACCACTAATTCTCATGATATTAAATTCTTAGGAAACCACAGTAGCTGTCAAACAACTTCCGAGGGAAAATACAAACAGAAGTGGCTGATTTTAACATTTCTTTTAACTTATTTGGAGAGTAGCTACAAGGATTTTGAGGAATGGGATGCCGCTGAAGAAAAAGAAATGGAGAAGGAAATAAAAAAAATCAAGCGAAAAACGGCACAAGGAACTGACACCTGAAGAGCTTCAAGTGATAGAGGAGGAGAAAGATGGGTGTAGTTTGGTAGAAAGAAAATAGTTCCTACTTGAAACTGCTCACAACAAGGTCTGTGGATTATCTTGAGTAACCAGATCATGACTTCTGGAGAGAGACATTGCTGTTGAGTTTTCCAAATGTACTTTTTCGCGCGTTGAGCACCACAAGCTGAGTGTCATCTAGTTCCATTATATTGGGGAGAGGGCAGACATCTCTACGGCTGATATCGCCAACACTCTGCAACTCACACCAAAACAATCTAAACTGATTAAGAGTACTACACATAAGAGGAAAATATTAGTAATTTTGATTTTGTGGTGAACTGTCCCTTTAATACTTTCCATGGTAGAATCATTATATCCAACCGTGCCGTCAAAGTCAGCAATAACACACACATGCTCGTACAAGGTGAACCTTTACTGATAACACATGCGAATATTTCTAAAGTGGCCTGTGTTCTATTCTTGCTTTGAAGATAATGAAAATGTACATAAACCTAAGGCGCACACGCACACACACACAGACACACACACTTGTCCTTGGTGTGTGTTAGTGTGAGAGGCTCAGGACAGATATAACTTCCCTGCATGTCTCTCTGAGGGAAAACAGCCCTTTATCTGTTTAATAACCTGCTATCAGCAGTAACAACCAGCTCACGTACGAGCGTGTGTGCGAATGTTAACTGTTACATAACTCTCAGCATGGACTGTTTGAATCGGGACCTGATTAGCATGGTTTTGTGTATTAGGATAATTGCTCCATTTCTGTGGCTGTTTTCCAGCAGCTCATTGTGTAAGTGTGGGGCTGTAACATGTAAAGATCAGCTGGGAGGGAGCTCTCAGAGGTTCACAGGGCAGGAGCCTCCCTGGCTGGGTTATTGATTAAATGGATGGCCTGGTGGAAAGTGGAGGTGAAGGGGGAGTGATGAATAGAGGGGAGGGAGGGGCGGAGGAATGCAGCAGCTGCAGTTTAAGCCCTGGAGCACTTTGATATGCATGTCTGAGATAATGTGTGTTTTATCTGAAGCATGAATACCAATGCTATCTAATCTGGCCTACACACTTAAAAGGTGACTGGTGAGCATAAACTGCACACTTGATGCGGAGCTACTTTCCCCTCAGGGTGGGCTGTGGGTGGGGGTGGGACTGTTTGGTTTAATGAGGCTTTAGTTTTGGTGGGTGGTGCATGTACTCCACTCTGAAAGACCCACACTGGTTGCAACACTAGGAGGTTTTCACAGTACGATAACCATCTCGCAAAATATCACAGTATCACAATATACCTTAAAACTGGTATACCGTTGCAACCCTCATGTTTTCATCACAACTTCTTCATTTATATTGCGCACTTTGTTAGTGTTTTATATATTGGTATTTATTTTCTCAAACTGAGCATTTCACAATAGAGGCTTCACAGAGGTCAAAATATACAGGAACAAAACAACCTCTTTAACATCACACTGAAACATATTTCTCTCTGTTTTGTAGCAAGTCACACCATCTAACAATAAAACTAACTTATAAACTGGTAAACAGTGCTTACACAAATCATAAAGTGCTCTTCACCAAACTGCCATTTTACATGAGAAAAAAATCATGGATGCTTTTAAAAAATTTGGATATATTTGTTAAAACAATTGCGACTGAACTTAATCAGAAAGAAGCAGTGCTGCTGACTGCACTTTCATAGCATTTAAGACTACAATTAGCTCATTGCAGTCCAGGTCGAGTTGCAAGTCTTTTAGATTTTTGTCAAGTTGAGTCTAAAGTCATTAAAACTGTGAGTCCAAGTCGTGTGACTCGAGTCCACACCTCTGGTAGATACTGTTTTGACACCAATATGGATGGACAGTGGAGAATTTGCTCATGTTAAAGTGATTTTTTTTAGAAGTTTTTGAGGACATTTTGATAAATGATACTGCCGTCACACTGGGTGACAAAAAATAGCTTTAATCCCCTTTTTCAAGTGAACATAACTTTGTTGTTTTTAGTTAATTTAGGTGAACAAATAGACACAGACAGAAACTAAACCATCATGCTTCAGGGATAAAGATTGTTATTCATTGTCCATCATGTTCCCATCAGAAGGAGCTTGTTATTACTCTGCAGCATGTCGTCTTTTCTGTGTTGATGTTTGTGTTGAGACAATGTTGTTATGGAGTGCTGGCAGGGTTTCGTGGTGAACAGGGAAAGATAGATAAGTGCTGCCCTAAATTTAAGAAGTTCCAGCTTGTAATCTTCTCCGCAGTACTGTAAAACTTAAGTTTGTGCCATAAAGATAAACTGTCTTTAACATCCCACAGAGTGAATTTATGTGACTGATTTAGTGTGAGTTATTTTTAATGTAAACTTTAAATAGACAGAGAAATATATAAGTAGAAAGTTAGAAAGGACATCAGGAGAGGCATGACCTAAATGCAGAAACACCAGCTTCCTGCGTAAACGACTGGTAGGGAACACGAGAAAGGGAGATAAGAGTAAAGATAAAAAAGGAAGGTGGTGCAGGAATAACTTGCATTCCTGCATCATACAGTATCCAGGCAGTGGGAGGAGAAACAGATGGGAGGAGGGTGGAGAACAGGTACAGAGTGGGAGGAGTGGAAGTGGCTGAGTCAGTAGTAGACAGAGAGCGTGTCATTCAATAGGAGGACTGAGAGAGAGAGTGTGTGTTTGGCAGTGTGTGTTGTCCCTCGGTGACAGAGGGAGGGAATCAGTTAGAGAAGGAGCAAGGACTGAGGACATTCTTTGAAGGGTGTGTGTGTGTCTTCGTTGACCGAGGCATGGGCACCACGGCCAGCAAAGCCCGTGCAAAGCCCAGCAAGGCCCTCCCTCATCGGCGCAAGAAGAAACGCAAGGTGTGTGTGTGTTTACTGCCACAGATGGGAGTCTGCTTTACTTTAATCTGCTGCTGCTCTTTTCTTTCTCTTCACTTCTGCTGGTCTGTGATCAACACGCTGGAGACTTCTGGGATTATGAAGTCATTTTACAGCTGGGTCACTTTACAGGATTCTAGCCGCATGTGTTTTCCGCCTTGTTTCTCACATTGGTCACATTTGCTGTTGGTTTTCAGTCCAGACTGATCAGAAACAACATGACACCGTCTGGTTTGGATCATGAATGTCATGGTTGAGTTATTAAATGTGACATAAAGGCTACAACAGGGCCTGAACGCTTCCTATCACTACTCCAATAATCATATTTCTGAGTTTACGTTTTCACTGTCAGAAAAATGTTGTCATGACAAGCTGTCTTTGTACCTTTCGGCTGTCTATTCCCACCGCTGCCTCCGTCTGTGTCTGCTCTTTCACTTTACTGACCCCTCCAACAACAGATGGTCTTTATGACTCTGTGTGTGTGTGTGTGTGTGTGTGTGTGTGTGTGTGTGTGTGTGTGTGTGTGTGTGTGTGTGTGTGTGTGTGTTTGAAAGCAAGAATGCAGCAGCACAAACGTTCGCTTTCCATTGTAAATTCCACTACTCCTGTTGTAAAGCTGCTGTTATTTTACGCGTGCGTTCGTGTGTGTGTGGCGGTCGTAGATCATTGGTTTACATGGGAGAGGAACACCCACTGTTATGATTGGCTTGTGGGGCACAAGAATGGTTATTTAGAGGCTATCCGCTCCTCTAGCATCAATGCACAGCTGCTTCTGGCTCATTCTACTTTTAGTTATTACTTCATCGTAAAGGCACAAAAAATGACAGCAGTGAACCAAGACGAGTTGTATTCATGTCAGGACACAGTCAGTAGTCATCTTGCGAAGGCTATATGAGGACATGTGGACATTCTTGGTGGCAGTTTAAGGCGGGTTCTGCTTTCAGAGCAACAAAAATATTATGTATTAACAAATATTTAAACAAAAATATTGCTGCTGTTCATGCAGGACACCATGTCCACTGATGAAATGAATCAACCTTTTGGGGGGGATACAGCCTATAAGCTAGCACTCCTTTCACTACCAGTATATTAACCTCAATAGATGTTGAATGTCTTGCTAGAAGACCAATTGCTAAAGACTGTTCAAATTGTGTGGGTATTTTCTGGCCGCAATTAGTCATTAGAAGTTCACTTACCTCACCTGGTAGAGCAGACGCCCCATGTACAAAGGCTGTGTCCTTGCCGCAGTGGCAGCGGGTTCGAATCCAACCCATTGCCCTTTGCTGCATGTCATCCCCACTCTCTCTCTCTCCACCTTTCACGCTAAATCTGTTGTATCAATTAAAGGCAAAAAAGCCCCAAAAAACTTTTAGTGCTCAACTTTTAGTTAGCCCGTGCTTCACCGCAGAATCAAATGGCCAGTGGCATAACAATTGCATGGCAGCTTTCGACATGCCGCACTTTGCCACTCCTTGGTGTGTTTTTAGGCATAATAGAGAAGCAAACCCTTATTTGCTATAAGATATAGTGGGGTTTAGGCCTCCTGAGCACAGAATAACTCACGCTAACTGTGTGTGTGTGTCTGTGTGTGTGTGTGTGTGTTGTAATCCGAGCTTCTCTGTGGTTTGTTTTGGTGAGTTGGTCAGGCTACACATGGATGTTTTTTGTGTGTGTGTGTTTGTGTGTGTGTGTGTGTGTGTGTGTGTGTGTGTGTGTGTGTGTGTGTGTGTGTGTGTGTGTGTGTGTGTGTGTGTGTGTGTGTGTGTGTGTGTGTGTGTGTGTGTGTATCCCATTGGCTAACTTGTCGTCGCCATATTGTACTACACTCATGCAGTTACTGCTGATATCAGGACAGAATCGTCGTGGAAACCTAGCACCTGTCCCCTAGTTAGCACTGTTTGCTCTGTCAGCACTGTTGCTGTTGTGTAGCACTGTTTATGGAGTTAGCTGCTAGCTGCTGGCTCAGCCACCTCCATGTTGAGAACCATGTGGAGACAACTCACACACTCTGAATTTTGCATAAAGCCCCTTTAATGTCACCAAGCAACTGTTAGTTTGCCCCACTTTTTTCCATCTAAGTCATTTATAATGCTTAAATGATTTAAGAATTTGACAAAAGTGAGTAAAATCCCACTGAAAACAGAGTTGATAGCCACTGATTTCAGAAACAGGACAACACAGCACTCACTAAGTTACTTTGCAAAAAATGGTTGGGGTTGTTCCTGTCATCTGCGACAGGACAGGAGGAGGCGGCTGCAGTCAGACTTCACTGTGTATGCTGGAAAGAGTGAATGTTATGGTAGACTAATTTATTCAGATGTGGGAGTAAAGGATCATAATGTTCTTCTTTGGAGTGCAGCAGTGCACTTTGGTACGCTCATCAGGATCACGTGTGCTGGTCCACATGTTTACGAGTGTGTGTGTGTGTGTTGGTTAGCTGTCAGCAGCCTTACAGTGTTTGATGTGAAGAGTGAAATGTATATAAAGTGCTGTATATAACGGGCTTCCCTTGATGTCTCTGAGCATGGTTATAAAAACACTGAGACAGACTTTATCTTAACACCTTATCTTATCGTTTTTAACCTTTAAAGCAATTTCTTTACTTTTTCAGGTCAGTTACAGCTGCAGCTGTGAGCAGTATATTGGGTGTTTTCAGCCATGATGGATGTTTGTTATTTTCTTGATTGTTCTAAGACGAGATAGGATCTGGTCCCCCTTCTTTTATAAGCTTTCTCTAATGTTTGGGAAACTGCTAGCTCTTTAATCTGTATAATAACATTCCTACATACAGTCCTATCTCTGACCTCACCTGACCTCTTCAGTGTCCTGTAGTTATCTTTGAGGTCACTGATTGCATCACTTAACTGTGATGAGTACAAATTCTAAAACACAGAATGGCAAATATCTTTGCAATCATGCACCGCTCACTTTATAGTTCACTACATGATGTGTGCGCTGTTTTGCAGTGTTGTCCCAAACCTTTTATAGTGTACACTGTACGTGTTTGTGTGTGTGTGTGTGTGTGTGTGTGTGTGTGTGTGCGTGTGCGTGTGCGTGTGCGTGTGCGTGTGCGTGTGTGTGTGTGTGCGTGCATGCATTTACCAATTTGTGCTCATATTTGAGTTTGACTTAAGTCTCTTCATCTTCTCTTCTGTGCAGCGCGAGGAGGCCTTGAAGCAGAAGAAAGGGTTGACGCAGGAGCTGGCAAACCTCCGAGAAGAGCTGGGTAAGAGAGGCTTCAGAGAAAACCACTCATGCTACCAAGTGCTAATTCATATCCCTGCACTTCCTCTCTCTGTCTCTCTCGCACATTTGCATGTGGCGTTCATATACGAAGCTTATCAAGGACAGGTCAACTGCCATTCAAAACCTGATGTTGTTTCTGCTGTTATGCTGTAGTGCAGTTGTTGGGTTGGATTTGAAATGAAATCTGGTTTGTTGCTTTACAACACAAACAGAAATAGCCAGGCAAGTATTTTATAGTTCGAAGCTCCAAAGCTTCTTTGATAACACTGGCATTCAAATTCAGAATCAACTTTTTTTGCATGTCTGTTTATTCTGTTTAAACTGGTATTATTGCACATTTGCAGATAAACATTGGGCTACACCAATATTAACAGTATTCTGCTATTTGTGGAGTCAGGCCCCGATCGCACAGGCAGAGGGTACTCGCTGTAGCTCTGGTTGAGGGTGAGCAAATAGTTTGTTGGACATAAAGAAACAGAGATCTGTGTGGGCACATGAAACCCTAAAAAAGAGGGTGGATCATGGGGAGTACCACCAGTTGGTCCAGGAGCTTCACCTTCACCTCATGATGACTGTTTCCGGACATATTTTAGGATGACTCGGGCAGTTTGACAACCTGCTTCTATCGTCGGGCCGTATAGCTCTGGGTATCCAGCAACTGCTACCACCAGTTTCTCCTCCATTTTTTAGCAACTGTAAACTTATTGTCACAACCACCACAAAAGGCCCGCCTCTCATATCATCCAATCAGAGATAACCTGGGGCGCTTTTCTGTTGAAAAACTTCAGCTTAGAGTGGAGGAGGTCAAAGCGCTCCAGCAAAAACGTCAGCCATCTTGAGCGCAGAAACACGAGGTGCATAGCAACACAAACACAGCAAGCAAAAAGCTTCATTCTCATTAAAAAGAACTTCAAAAAGCCGCCTCCAGCTGCTGAAACGCTTTCTGTGTGATCGGGACCCTGGACTCCAGAGATAACTGTGTATGTTGTGTGAGCCAAACATCTCCAGTAACTCCAGAGCATTTTTAAGTCACAAGGAAAATTTTATTGAAAAATAAGATGTAAACCTTTCCAAAGTTCAAACCATCAAAACACAGTATTCTGCTTCAATCCATATTTGTCGATGTCTAGCCTTTTAAAAAACAATATTTTCACTGTGGTCAAAAACTGTTTGCTCTCCCGCTTCCTGCACACAAAGGGAGGCATGCACCTGAGAGGTGAAGCAGCAGTCTAACATCACTGTAAATTACATTTATTCATCAAACAAACTTGGTTAAATTTAAAGAGAACTAACTCATTTAATCTGATTTATCACTTTACTCAAATTGAGGATTTTGTTAGAGAATTTTTAATATATTTTTTAGGGTGATGGCATCATACAAAACAATGACAGACATTCAAAGCTTCATTTGTAAACCTAAATAGAAGCTCTAAATGGAAAAAATGACATTTGGGACAGCCCTGGAAATACATTTATAGCACAAAACGTAGATATATGGTTTAAAAGTTTAATGGTTTTCATGTTATTTTTCTGAATAATATGAGCACTTTTAAGAGCGACAAGTCTACTAGTATGAGTGTCAACAGCAGCACATAAAGGCCTCTCTTTATTCCACACAGTCAGTCACTGCCCTTCAGAACCATCTCAAGTCACAGTGTAATGTAATGAATGGAAGATAATTGCAACAGATGAGTAAGACTTTAATGACGAGAAGATCCGTCTAAAGAATGCAAAATGTCACCTGGCCCTGCTGGGGAGGTTTTGGAAAATGATTAGGAAACAGGTTTCATGTCTTATGTACGTGTGTCTGTTGAGGCGTGTTGCTCAGTATCTCCACGGCGTTTGGCAGTCAGCCATTTCACCTGCCACTAAGACAATGCACGAGTTCAGCACTGATGGTTACAAACTATGTGTTTACTCAGAAAAGAAGGAAGGTGGAATATTTTGTATCAGTGTTCTCATGGCAGTGGTTGTTAAAGTTATAGTTTGTCTCTCAAACTAGACAAACATGTCTTCACATATGTGTGAAGAGTGGGGTTAAAGTTTCTGTTTGAGCATCTGAACACAAACATTTAGGTCACAATATGGAAATATCATTACTGTACACTTTGTGTCCCAAATACAGAGTGATGCTGGTATGTGTGCACGCAGACAGCTGGGAGTGTGTGTCATGTCAATAACAGCTCTGCCAGTTTGGCTGATACAACAGGATTATATAAGAACACACACACTTAAAGTCACACTAATGCACCATAGTGACACACACTCACTGGAGAGACTTGCACAGTGTGTCTTCACATGCGCTGTATTTACACAGCAACATGAAGGCATGCATATCTGCGCACAAGCACGCACAAAGAAATATGCACCCACACTTACTGCTGTATTAAAAATACCCCTGACTGTAATTTAAGTATATACAAGTATTTAAACACACACATTTGCTCTGAATGCCATCTTATATTTGGATTTGTGCATGCTGCACATGCCGCGCAACGCACACACAGACACACACGCCTTCTCCTGTTCACCGTCACTTTCCTTTTTAAACACCCCCTCTCTGTCAACTTTCCCTCCGTCCATCAGTCTGAGCTCTGACTATAATCTTTTCTTTTACTGCATGTTTGACCCTTGGCTCATCTCTTTACACACAGAGCTGAGGAATGTCAAAAATGTATAGACTCCCGCTGTCAACACACACACACACACACACACAGACACAGTTGTCTGTTAATCCCTTATAGCCTCCAAGTCAAACTGAATGTGAACAGCCCGTTCCTGTCTTACTGGGTAAGATGATTTTAATAGCTTTCATGTGAGGTTTTACAATGTTGAGTTACAGTAACTGTAACTAGCTGCTGCAACTATTAGGATCAGGTTCGAGCAGCATTCCTGCTTCCTCTGCTGCCACACAGGTCTCGCTCATCTCGCTCATCCTGAAATGGCAACCTGTTTATTTGCTTTAAAGTAAAGTCCTGCAATCAGAATAGATGAAGGGTGTTTTAGAAGCACTGATGTAAAGAGGTTAATGCTCAGGCAGAGTCAAAGATTTAAAGGGCAACACCACCTAAATTAAAAAATTCAAGTCACTCAAAGCCAGAAACTAGAGAAATAAAGCAGCATCTGAAATTCCATATTAACATGCTCTGCAGCAGGCTTAAACATTATGTGAGATTTGAAACCAGTGGTAAGTGAATTGTATGCCATTTCCAGTGAAATATTTTAGTATACGCCGACATAAATATCCCACAATGCAACGCGGTTGTGGTGGCATTCCCTGTGAATGTCAAACGCAGCTCTCTGCTCAACTAAACTGCACATATTGTAAATCTGCATTTTAGCCCTTTTACATTTTTGCACAATATCTAAGTTTTATACGGCAGACAGCGACTGAAGCAGCTCTGTAACATCAATACGTATTAAATACCTCGACAGGTGAATAACTGTGGTTGTGAGTCTGCTGCCTGATGTGTAGTTTAGGAAAAACTGTATGAAGTATCGTGGTAAATGGATGTCATGTTACATAATTACTGAGCTGTTGTATGGGTATAACATAGGTTGGGCTTTTTGTTAGCCGTGCAGTGGTGTGGCTTTGGGGGTGGCGGTGAGTCGCTCCACTGCTTTGATCCAGACTGAAATATCACAAAATCAGTGTGGATGCTGTGCTATGACATTTGGCACAAACAAACATTATATCTGCTAAACATTGTTGTTAGCAATCAGGAAAAACTCCTTTTTTTTATAGTTAAAATAATATTTATTCACATGTGCACATAAGAATGAAAAATGTGAGAAGTGTTTGGCGATTAGACCCCATTGAGCTGGTGTGATTTAAGGAGAGGCATGTGGTAGTAGAGGTGGTGAAGATGACATGGGAGGAAGATGAGGAGAGGATGGAGAAGTGCTGATGATCTGGATGAGTAGAGGAATGAGCCTTTGTTGAGCTCGTCCTGGATTCTGGATGCGATGGCTGGCGGTGATGCAACCGAGGAGGGCGAGACAATTCTGCCTACAATGACAGCAGCCGAGGAGAAAGCAGATTTAAATTTTGCAGTAGCATCCTGATTGGCTCATAGAGATTATGGGGAAGTTTGATTGGATAACTAGAAGAGTGAACACCCATAGTCAGCTGATTAGAGGAAGCAGTGGGAGCGGGGGGGAGAGAATTGTGAAAGGATGAGCACATAGAAAGTCTTCCTGATTGAGCTTAAACTGAGCTTTATTTAGATAATTCAAATATTATCGTGTCACAAAGATGCCTGTGATATAACGTTACACGGGTTTGCCTGCAGTTTGCATTTTCTAACATCAGAAGTCGCCGGTAGAGATGAGGTTGTGTTGTTCATGTTTACTTATATTTTTGGACCGTCTTAGACCATAGGAAAAGCATGTATGAGTTCTGAAAAAAGGGCGTAGTCTCTTGTTATGTGATCGATGTTTGCATATTTAGAAACTACCCATTCCTGAGGGACGTTAAACCCAAAGCTCTTAGCTATATGCAGAAGTCACATTTGCGAAATGTTTTAGTTTATCACCCTGTCAACAGGAGGAAAGCTTTGTAACAGACTGTACATTACAAAGTAAAATCCTTGTGCCTGCAGCCAACAGTGTATTTATAAAGTCTCTGCAGCTGTGTCACTCTTCTAAACAAGTTGGTTGCATTTCCTTGATCACAATCTGTTTTCCTTGTTTCACTGACTTCCTGCATTCACTCTCGTGTTTTTATTCGTCGGAGCAAGCAGCAATAAAGCCCTCATATCCCCCTTACAACCCCAAACACGACCTCCAGGTAGACATCGTCACACTGGAGAAGGGTCTCTTCTGAAGTGATGTCATTATCATACACCGCCACCTGCCAAGCACCTGCTGTCACACACACACACACACACACACACTCAGATAGTGTTGTCTGGTCTATGATAGAGAGCAGGCTTGTGTTCGAGCTGCCCTCAGCTGTCGTTGGCTTTGTGTCTCCATCACCATGGTGACAGGCGCGTACACTCGCACTATAGAGCTCCATTCAGAGGGAGACAGCAACTGTCCCGACTACAGACAGTTGTTAGCACGCAGTTACATAAGGTAGAACTTTATTATCACAGGCACAGTCAGTGCTGTGTGTACAGGGTGGCTTTTGATAAGCTCACCTCTCAGGTGATGGCCTCCAGCTGTTCCTGGTAGATCAGTGGTTCTCCATCTCAAGCACCACCATTAAAACACAGCAAGGCAGGCCTGCTATATTCAGCTACGGAGAGTTCCCACTACAGGCAGGTTATTTTTAATCAGAGGGTCATATTGTGTTGACTGTTGTCGGCGACACTGTACAAAGGCGTAGCACCAGAGCTGGCACTTAAACTCTCCTACACAACAGTCATACACTGCACGGGCCACTGCTTACGTAGCTACTAGCATTTATGTTTAATATCCACTTCAGTTTCAGTAGGGCTGCTCTAGATAGTCTCCTCCTGATCTGCACTTCTCTTAATAGTTTCCATTTGGAGGCACCATTGCCGTGTTTTTGAACCATCCGATTAACCTCCACTTACTATCTCACCATCACACTTTAGCTTGTAACTAACGATGGATGAAAGTGGGCGCTGTGTTGAACGTGACTTTGTAACAGGCTGACGTTTTTCAGGCTAAGGACCCCTTGGCCCAAAGACAGACAGCAGGGTTATGAAACAATCCATTGTGGCACACAAGAATGTCTCTACACTTGACATAGTAATACAGCTAAATGGCTAATATGCAAAAATAACTACAGGTGCTGCACAGTGATGTAGCGTTAGCTATCTCACATGATCGCAAGATTCCTGGGTAACAGTCCGCCTATCAAAAATGTTGTGTACTGTTAACTAATAGGTTTTATGAATAAGCTGATTAACCTTGGCTAATAATATGTGAGATTCGCACATTTCACTTACTAAAACTTTCATTAGTTAATTAGATTATTTAGAGGTCATTTGGTGGCCCTCCTATAGTAACTCTGAGGCCCCCCAGGGGTCATGAACCCCCTGTTGAAGACCCAGCTCATAGTGTATTCTCATTCGAAATGTTGCACCATTTTTAAAGCATTATATATATATATATATATATATTTAGATTAAAAACAATAATTTTTTGTAGATTCCTCCACTCGCTACCACCAGTGGTACTTGTACCATAATTTGAGAACAGGTGCGGTAGATATTGGTTACAATGACTGTTATTGAATTATCAAGATCACATCCATATGTCGTACGACACTGCCTTTGTGGTTAGATGTGTGTCTTCTCCTCACTTACAAAGCTGTAAATGGTCGGGCTCCGTCATATTTTGCCATATGGATTACTGTAATTTCATGACGTTGATCTGTTTTGAACACGATATCTATTGGATTTCTGTCCGTCCTGGAAGAAGTGTCGCTCCTCAGTTGCTCTTCCTGAGGTTTCTACCATTTTTTTCCCTGTTAAAGTTTTTTTGATGGCCGTAAATATAGACAGTGCAGGCAGTGCGGTTGCACAGGGGCCCATGGGGTGGGAGGGGCCACTCTCTATAGAGCAGAGAACAGGCCCTTGCAAGTGATTCAACCTGCCAACTCAGAAATGCGCCCGTGTTCAAAGAAGAATACGCGTTAAAATATAAACACTGTCATCTGCTATATATGCCCTCGAGAAGACAAACCCATCTGTCAGTTTCTTTTTTCTTTTGTGAAATAGTCAGTAGAAATTTATAATCTATATTTACATAAACTATAAATAAACTAGAATTATTTTTTATTCTATTTGGTATTTTTATAGATTAGCAGTGGTGATTGGTAATATGTATATAGATATCCAACATCAAGTCTGTATTTGATCATGAGACAATAGTATAAAATATACGGTAGCCGTTTCGATGCAAAATCTGGCACAAGGGCCCGTCACAGTACTGTGCACTGGGGCCCAGCCTAACATCTGTATGCCACTGGTTGGTGCATAAGAATGTTACCAACATTTTTGGGACATGATGCCAGAGAAAAGCAGCAGGGTTTGGTCGTGTACTGCCGGTTAAGGAATGACTGTATACCCCCACAGAGCCTGAGAGTCTAGTTATTGTTTTGTTTGTGTGGTTTTATTTTAATCATATTATATTTATTTAAGATTTTTGTTCCACATTCCAGCTCTAGTGTCTGAATACTCCTAAGAATTAAGATTTGACTGCTCTTTGAACACATTATTATCTTATTATATCATCATACCAGGGGCGTGAATTGTCTTAAAATGACAAAGTTTATCCCAGTTGTTTGTGGGGCAATATATCATCCACCAGAATTACTTACCGTGACTGCAATACATGATACACTGATATTGATATTGATAGATCACTGTACAAAATCTGTGGTCTGTGTGAGTGCCGAGAAAACGAGTGAAGCAGAGATCTCTGGTCGTCCAGGTGCTCTAGATTTTTCCAAATATTTCAGATTAGGAACAGACGTAAATCAACATGGCGTGTGACGATAGGTAAAGACAGAGGGAAGCGTGCATGTGCTTGCGAGAGTTGAAATTAGTCATGAGAAGAATGAGTCCTGCTGCATACTTCTGAGCTGACTTGCAGATGTTTCAGGGTTGGATCTCCTGTCTGCTGTAAGAGTAATTAAACTGGAATGTGGTTGTCAGGGAATGCTGACGAACACACACATACAAACACACACACACAGAAAATCTGTTTTTCATTACCTGTTGAGACACTGACTGTTCCAGGCATGTCCCACCTCAGTGTAGTCAGGGCTGACATAATGTGATGTGATGACAGTGTGGGTGTATTTTGAGGATGTGACACTTAATTAACGGTAAAACGATAAACGGTCAAAATAGTAGCTCAGTGATGATGATGATGATGGCTAACGGACTCCACATCTGCTCTCAGAGGATTTCTAACTGAAATCTTATGTTGTGTGAGAAACAGCTGATTCAAAACCAGTTCAGTATTTTCTCTCCTTTTTTTTCCTCTTTTCTTTGTTTTGCAACGACCCGACCCAGCAGGTCGAATCCTGACCCATTTGAACTAGTCAGTGAAGTTAATACAGATATTCTCATGTTATTGAAACATTAATCAATCAATAGATTAATCTAACTTTATTTATATAGATGTTTGATGCTTGTTTACAATAACTTGCAGGTGCAAAAACTCTGTGCCACGTATGTAAAATGAAACAGTGCTGAGCAAACGCTGCCTTAATTGTTTCGTTTTTAGCCACCTAAAGAAAAATTCAATATCAGTTTAAGTGTACACTGTGTGCAGTTTAATTTCACTGCTTCACCTTGGCGTCAGACAGCCTTTTTCAATTCTTTTAAAGCTGCATTTACAAAAACAGCAATTTTACTTGGCAGACCATGGAAGTTGCAGGTCTACCACTGCCTCGATTAGTTAATGCTGTAGGTAAAGCAAATATAGTGTGCACTTAAAGTGATATTGATTTTTTTTAGGTGGCTAAAATATGTCTTGCAGCAGTGCATTGCTTTGCGTCTGTGCTCATAAATTTGGTTTATTAAAGATGAGAGCAACACAGAACATAAAATAAGAACAGCAGTGATCGTTGTTGTCAACGTGATGTCATAATTATTCAGTCTATAGCACCTTTCAAACAAATCAATGCATCTCAAAGTGCTTTACAAGTGATTCACAAAAACAAAAAAATAACAGTACAATGCTAATAAAAAAATAATAAAATAAATCGCAATGATCAACAATAATGAAATGAGTATAAATAAATAATTAAGCTATTGAATTGTAAAATACTTCATGAAAGCCAGACTAATACAGTGGAGTTTTAGTTTATGCTTTTCCAAGATATCAGTAAATTCAGTTTCTCTCAGATCCTCTTGAAGCTGTTCCAGCAGCTTGGAGCGAAATAGCTGAAAGCAGCATTGCCAGATATTTTTGCTCTGCTTTGTGCAACAGCTGAGAGAGAAGAGTTGGAGGATCTGAGGGGCCTTAGTGGTTCATAAATAAAAGCATTTCTGTGAGGTAATGTGGTGTATGGCCATGTAGTGTCTCGTGGACTAATAAAAGAATTTTAAAATCAGTGCGAAAAACAAACAGGTCACAAGTGTAAAGGCTTAAAAATATGCACGATGTGTGCTGTCCTTCTTGTCTCAGTCACTCATACATAATCTTGTTTAGGAAATAATGATCCTCTCCATTTTAAAATGGATAAGATTGTTTCCTTCTTCAGAAAATCGAGTTTAGTTCAAGAGATTTAGATTGCTGGTCCTCAGCATGTCCTTTTTTCGTCAGTCAGTTTTGTTTTCTGTCACTGGTTTATTAACTGTTGGTCATTTTTAGACTTTTGTCTTCTGGATCTTGTTGTAAAAAACATTTAATTCTAGGTTAGACTGTGCTCTTTGTGTGCTGTTCATTCATATTTATTCACAATTTCATATGAAACGTTGCTTCCCAACCAACAGGTACTCTCAAGGGTCCTTAAAGAGTTTTCAGTGAGAAGTACAAACTAACATTTCCTCTGCTCTTCTCGTCTCCTTGCAGTGGTATCGTCACAATGCTGCGAGCGTCTGGAGAAGGGGAAGGAGGAGGTGCGCGTCAGCCTGGAGGAGGCCCTGAACAAGCTGGAGGAGCAGCACAAGGAGGAGCTGGTGCAGCTGGAGGAAAGGTGTGGCAGTCACCTCTGCTGATGTGCTCACAGGCAGACACGCAACAGTGTTATCACATTATTATTGGGAAATCAAAGTCTGCATTGATTCAGCTGTTCTCTGGGTGTACTTTGTGTCCTTAATTGTATGTCTCTGCGTGTGTGTGTCAGATTGAGGAGTTTCTACCAAACAGAGTGGGACAAAGTTCACCAGACGTACCAGGAGGAGGCTGACAGATACCGCATGCTGATGGAACAGCAGGTCAGAGCGGACACATGCACACATGTTGCTACAGTCACTCCCGTTATATGAGCAACAAGTAGCTGCCTGTTAGACTCATAAAATGTTCTTCAGCTCCCATAAAACTGAGTCTTATTATGAAATAATGACAGAGTTGAACACGACAGGTGATGAAGACAACATTCCCTCTCACAATGCAGCATGACGTTTGATACATGGATTTTAATGTTCTGATCTACTGCTGAGCTGCAAACATGACTGCAGGAGACAAAAAAAGCAGTGTGTGGTCACTCTGTGTTCATGTGATCATCTCTGAATCCTATTATCTGATGAAAAAACATCCTTAAAGATGCTGCAGAGCTTTGACTGGAAACAAAATGTCTCTACTGGTCCTTTGAATTAAAGCTACAGTTGGTACCTTCTTTGTCATTATTCCATATTTAAAGGGCTCATTGCGTGAGTAAACTCTCAATCCAAAAATATAAAATGCAAGTCTCCAATCCAAGGCACACTGCAGAGTTTGTGCAAAAATTAAAATGCCTTTATTTTACATGGCAGTACAGCTTAAACTGTTGTGACTCACAGGTTGTCATCAGGGTCAACTTTTTGTCATATTTGCTGACACTCACTATATTCACACAGAACTAAGAGCGAGACACATAACATGTGGGAAAAAATCATGTTTCTCCTCCTCCTCGTAGTGCACCAGGCAGCATTTGCTAGAATATAGTGCGGCTGAACAAAAAACAACCAATCAGAGCTGAGGAGTCTCTAATGCAGCTGTCAATCATAGCCTCACGTCACCATTCATTCGGATCCAGAATTCACCAAATTCACCAAAGTAAAACCAAAGATACTGGATTACCACTTTAAATTCTGGCAATTCGCGCAGTTTTCCTCTCTCTTCTGCCCCCACCCCCCCAAACTTTATCGAAAAAATGCATTTACAAACCACAGGTATAATGTACAAAACTAGGATCAAGTGCCTATTAAATAAAACAGACAACTGAAATAGACAATAACTTGTAATACAATTATATATGATAAAAGAAAAAGGTTGACTTAATGGCTTGGGGCTTTTCTTGTAAATTATATTCTTTAAATCAAAAAGTTTCACCGCATTTTTATTAGCTTGGTGCTTTTATTTGACAGAAAGGCGCATTAAAAAAACAAACAAAAAAAAACCAACTAAACTGTAGCTTTAAACACTGGTGTCACCTCTGTGGACATCCTCCGCCCTCCTCAGACTGAGCTCCGATTGGTTCGCAGGAGCTTGGTGTGACTCACAGCTCAGATTCAGCACACACAACATGCAGCTGCTCATAAAAACTCTCTGCCAGAGATTTATGACCGTCACCATGGTTACACCTCTGATACAGCTGATTGCAGTGATTGATGAAATTACTGCAGCTTGCTTATGAATGTGAGGCTCGAGCTACTTAAAATTCTGCATTTACTGTGTATATCTACTAATTAATTAACAGCCATTTCCTGAGAGCTGATTTAAAAACTCCTCTCAGCTGGGTTTAGTTTGAGCATTAGTTTAAGTCATTTGTGCACCACCCTGATTTGTGTCTGCATCCTTCAGGTGGAGGAGCTCAGGAGCCAACAGGAAGCAGAGAAGAAGAACCAGGAAGTGAGTCACAGCCAGAAGATCGAGTCTCTCATACAGCAGTACGAGGCCTCCACAGAAGGTGTGTGTGTGTGTGGGACAAGCATATACAACGTCGTTCACAAAACTGAAGACTTTACATACTAAACTATGTTATTGTTTTGATATATTGAAAGATATTTTTAAGATTATTCACCTGTGATTAGTCAGTGGTTTTGTTCACTTGATGTTAACGTGTGTTTGTTTGTGCATTTCAGAGCTGAAGAGGCTCCAGCAGGCCGACCTGGAGAACCTGAAGAAAACACTGAAGGAGACAGAAGCATCTCTCTCTGTAAGAGCCGCTCATGTATTAAAGACATAGTTCGGATCTTTTAAGTGGGGTTTTATGAGGTACTTATGGGTAGTCAGTGTTTTACCTACAGTAGATGTTAGTTGTTGTGCCCCCACTTTGAAGAAGCAGGCACGACGGGTCACCTACACACCCATGTTTGGTGCCCCTGGATAAACAGGACGGGTCACTAAAACACGACTGGTTTTATTGTTTGTTGGTCTGGAACAGTGTTTCTGCAGCTTGGCAGACGTCTTGCCTAGGTGGCACGCAATCCACCGTCCCCTCCACCTACTGATGACAAAGTCATCTTATATACTACGTCACTTTAGAAACATTGATATGATGCTTTTAAACCGTGCAAATGTAACATATTCATGGTTTACAGAAATGGACAACATTTTCTTCTGGCATCAGGGCTGGTTTTGGTCACTAAACAGGTGCTGCACTATTTCAGTTTAGTCAGAAAAAAAATTGAGTTCCCTTGCTACCCAAACATGTTTTTCTTTTGCACTTTTTTTCAGGGAAAAATATTCAAATGTCTAAATTCTTCTGTCAGAGTCACAATGATTTATCATGTATGTTCCTGCCATACTCCAACAGTTTGGTGAAATTCTGAAGTTTAGTTTTTGTTTGGAAGCAAAAACAAAACAAAGCTATGATAGGTATGTATACACAGAGAGTACAGTTTCTGCAGGGAAATTAGTTCTAAAATTTATAATGTAGCATGTCTGACGTCCTGCAGTCCCACACGCACAAAAAATTAATAAATGCTCCTCATATTGGCAGTGAAGTTTTTTTAATCATGTTCTTTAAATCCCTCTCAGGTCCACAGTGAAGTTGACCTAACATTTTGGACTCTGAAGTGTCCGGCTAACTTTGTAAGAACCAAAGCTCAATGTTCACTCAGTAATTCTTCTGTCTCTGTCCTCCTCCGTCCCTCTTACCAGGAGAAAATATCTGAGCTGTCGGCAGAGAAGGAGGCTCTGAATGAGAAGCTGAAAGCGGAGGAGGAGAGGAGGAAGCAGATACTCAGTGACAAGAATCTGGTAAAGATGTTTGCATCTGTAATAAGGGCTTTCTGTCACTGTGACCCTCAGCTCAGATAGTATTGGTCTGAATCGTTTTCTCTGCTGAACACAACCTCCCCCTGCTGGTTTGAAGGAGTCACACACACTAACTTTATTCTGAGCTCCATGAGCTGACCTCTCTCTAACCATGAGTGCTCTTAGCTCACAGAAATGACATGATTAGCATGACCACATGGTGACCTGTAATCAGGTCTTTACCTGTGCTTCTCCCCACAGAGGGTGTTGAAATGTCATGCACTGACTTTTTTTGTTTGCTTGTTTGTTTGTGCAGAAGGACTCCCACACACTGTACCTGGAGCAGGAGCTGGAGAGTCTAAAGGTGGTGTTGGAGATCAAGAACAATCAGCTGCACCAAAAGGAGAAGAAGCTCATGGAGATGGACAAACTGGTGAGCATCAGGTTTCCTCTGTGGTCAGAAGGAGGCGTTTTTGTTCTCACAAGAGTCCAATATTCAGAAATAATCTTATTACTTTTAATTTTTTGTGCGATTGAAGATGAGCAGCTCAGAGGAATGTGTGCATGTGTATATAGGAGCTTACATCAAACGAATATTTTCTGTCAATGACACAGTTGGAGACGAATGTAAAGCTGGAGGAGTGTCTGACGAAGGTCCAACAGGAGAACGAGGACTACAAGGCCAGGATGGACAAACACGCTGCTCTCTCCAAGTACGTACTCCAGGTTCTGTGTGTGTGTGAGATGGTGACTCATCTCTCTGCAGAGGCGTCAGTTTTGCCATCTGCTCTGACAGCAGCATCTATCTGCCTCCGGTTTTCCACTTCACTTCTCTCTCAGCTATACAGTAAAGCTGTCCATCCTTGCTTCATGACTCCATCAGACCTGTGACAGATATGACTCTGTTGATTTAACCTGCCAGGAATACCAAGTATTGTGAGGTTTAACCAGTGTAAATAGGTTACTGATTACTAGTTACCTTGTTAGAAATGTGATAGATAGTGTAACTATTTTAATTACTTCATCCATGTACAAACAAAAGACTGACATCAAGCATTTTGATGTTGGTTATTTTCACTGCTGATAAAGAAACGTTACACTTTACAGTCACATTAGAGATATTTTCTGATTTCAGGAGGAATATATCATCTGACTAATGAAAACATGAAAATGTGGACTGTAAAGCAGTTCTCACAGATAATAAAATCTAAGCTCAGTTTTATTCTTTCACATCTTTTTATCTTCATGAACCTCGACTCTTGTAGCCTCAGTGTTTCTCCCTTCAGCCCACTCAGCTCTCTGTCTCCCCCTGCAGGCAGCTGTCCAACGAACAGGCCAAACTCCAGCAGACGCTGCAGAAAGAGTCCAAGGTCAACAAGCGTCTGTCCATGGAGAACGAGGAGCTGCTGTGGAAGCTCCACAACGGTGACCTGCTGGCGAGTCCCCGCCGCCTCTCACCCACCTCTCCCTTCAGCTCACCTCGGAACTCTGCCTCCTTCCCCACAGCGGCGCCCTTATCGCCCAGATAACCCCAACCAGAGCAACCCCTTCCTCTCGTCTGACCTCCTGCTCCTCTTTATAACCTTTACAAGCCTTGCAAAGATGTTCCAAATGCAGAGAGAGACTTCAGTTACATCAGTGTTGTTGGATATTATTGATAAACTTGTACATTTGGAATTAACTGCATTGAAGACACTTATTTTGAAAGCAAAAAGACATTGTAGTGGCACCGATGCACTTAACTTATGGGAGCGGGACTGGCCTTGCTCTCCAAACGCCTGGTTCTCCAACAAACCTTTCTTCTTTTTCAGAAGGAAACGTAAATAAGAGGCACACCTCAGGGTCTGTACATGGCGCCTCGCTCTCGTTATGACTATCTTTACCTGTTTTTTTCTGATATGTTGTACAGTTTAAGTTCAGCTCGTCCTGTTCTTTTATACCGTTTTCTAAGAGGTGGATGAGAAAAAACCTTGGATTTGTGGCGGATGGAGGTTCGTGGGAACAGACTCAAATTGTTTGGGTTTGGCAAATCATAAAAGAGACGGGCACGGCATGGATACTTTTGCCTTTTCCCTTCTTTTAAAGAGGATATTTTTTCCCCAAAGAGCGAAGCTCAATCATGTATCTGCTTTGGACCTCTGGAACAAGTGGATGAACTCAATGTCCTTCTGTGGGCAAACAGAAACAAATACTCAGAGTGTCCACCTGAGGAACTGACCTGTATTACTGACATTAACCTTTGCTCCGATGGATATCTGTTCTTCCTTGTAAGCTCCTCACAACCTCTACCTTAATCTACTATGTGGAATGTAATCACCCTTGGATGTTAAATCTGAGCAGGCCAGTTCAGAGAGAAGCAACACACCATCTCAGAGCCAAATATGCAGAAGGAGTGTGTTGGCCAGGACAGTGTTCAACTCCGACCCCTTTACTTTTTCCTTTAAATCTCTAAATAACAAAGGCATCGACTCCCCCACATCCTCTAAAGACACCTTGGGCCCAAACAGAAACAAAGCTGAACTTGTGGCTGACTCTCCTTCACTGAGCGATAACTGGCCTTTGTGTTACTGAATCCAAATAAAAGTACCACTTTGTTTGTCTGGTGTTTGTCCTGAAAAACCTCAGATGTACCCAAATTGCCTCAGTTCACCATGTTCTGTTTTATTTTGGACACGGAATAAATTCAGTATGACAGATCAAAGCAACATTGTTTTATTTTAAAATAAATGCTATGGTATACAGTACAAGCAAGGGTTGAGTGAGATGGCAATGATGTTATCCAGTGTGTACCCTGTTACAGATGTGGATTATTTCCCCAAGTTACTGTGTCTAAAGCCCTATTTACATACCTGCAGTATTACCTGTGGTTCTCTGGTAGGTTGTGATTATTTCGGAGGTCGTCTGTGATCTTAATTCTTTGCAAATCAGCCATGTCCATAATTTGTCAAGTCAAAATTACACTGAAAATGACCTATCATAATTCACCATACACAGAGACCATGTGATAATATAATATTCTAGGGGATTTTGGGTCACATGTAAGTTTTCTATTTTCTCCATGATTTACAGAGACTTACAGAAACTCTGCTTGCATTTATAAATTAAGGTTTTAACAACATTTTTGGTGCTGGAGTCTCATTTGCTACACAACGTGGAGAACCATTCGCAGAAAAGCAAGCTCAAATTAATCAGAAGAGGGAAATCTCAGTTTAACCCACAGTTTAAAGAAAAAAGGAGATTAACACTGTACATCAGTACTTCTGGTGCTTTGTAGTGAAATTACAAATGACTGTGCGCACCATACCTTGGGACTAATGTCAGTAAATCTGAGTAAAGACTGCTCATTCCCCGTGAATGCGCCAGACGAAACACAGATGTGGCGAGGTGATTTCTAAATCACATGTAGTCCCCAGGTAAAACTAATTCTGTACGAATAGGGCTTAAGTGAATAATGGAGACAACAAATTTTTTAATTGGTCCAGTACTGAGTGAGACCGCTGCAGCTGAAGTGGAGAAACAGACTGCGATGTAATCCCTACAGGCAACTGTGCAGTCAATTTACAGCAATTGGATGTTTTTGATTCTGCTACCAACAGGTTCATTGAGTGTCTAACAACATTACAAAAAGGACCCCACAGAGAAATGAAATGTTTTTCCTTAACTTTTGCTGGTCTGTGTTATTGTGCATTTACTGTCTCGCTCAAGAAGAAGTCTCGTTCTAAAATCTTGTAAGAGGGGACTTGTGGCACAAAAAATAGTAGTGGAAACACTAGTGAGAGTTGAAAAGAAAGAGTGTTGGGAGAGTTTGTTGTTTTGGAGTACAGAAGCATAGCCTACACTTATCTAAAAGATTTTCAACATTACGGCTGAATACTTAACTGATTTTAACAATTTGGAAAACTCAAAGATTTCAAAACGAGGCTTCTCCTTGAAGGAGACTCCAGGACTTAAATGGATGTAAATTGATGGTGCTTTATTGCGTGTAGGAATCACATTGCAGCCTGTTTGCCTGCTGCTGGCTGCAGCCCTCTCTTAATACAGGACCAGTATCAAAAATTGATTCCACGAGTCACTTAGACACAAAAACATGGTAAAGATAAGGTCTACGTTCAAATAAAGAGCATTAAAGTTATCATTTAAGTCAAATATATAAAAAAATAGGAAAACATTTCAGCTCCAGTGAAGAGACACATGTTGCTTCCACACTTGCTCTCATGCCTTTTGGCCATAAGGAACATCAATGACATCACCTGGCGCGTTGTTTGGGTCAAATGGTCCCGTTAACGGTACAATGACTGGAGGCGGATGGTCCAGTTCAGATGCTCGTACCATCATGACCACGGATTTGATGGAGTACCACCAACCATGCCATGTGTACCACACCACCCCGTCATCCATCATCGCCTTGTACGGTCCGTTGTAGTAGTGACCGTTCAAGTTGCCTGAGTCACACCTGTGATGAGGAGGTAAAAGAAAAACATTACCTGTAACTACTGTACACTTGTTGCCATTTTGTTTTTTCTCTTTTAATTTACAAATGTTTCTTTACAGCGCAGCTGAAGGATTTGTGTGTTACCTGCTGAACCACCAGCCTGACTTGCTGTGTCTGATGCACTTGGCCTCGCTGTCAGCATCGCCGTCATTCAGCTGGTCATAGGTGCTGAACTTGATCCCGCCTGGACCGGCCCATTTCTGCCGTGTAGAGGGGAGGCCCTGGGCGTCAGCTAGGGCGTCCCCTGCATTCCCATTGTACTCTCCCAAATGTAACTGGTACTGATCCTTTGGGTCAACAGAGGAGTAAGAGCAAAGAGTTTTGAGTTAATCGATGATGCTGCAAAAGCACTTTGGTATGGAGCCCCTAAAGTCCAGAAAGGTGGTATTTTTTCCTTCTGTGTGCACACGATAATAACCTGTTCTCAAAAGCACATAATAAAAAATGTCACCTTTCATGACTTTAGGAGCTTCATACTTTGATATTCTTACATGTTATACTATTATCCAGTTACTGCATCAATGACAAAGAAACTTTTATTTTAGAAATAGAAAACTTATAATCAAAAGTAAGGACGGCAAGAATTGATGCAGCTTTTTGGATGGGAAGGATGGAGGGAAGAGAAACAGGGTTATAGGGATAAAAGGATAAAAAAGAATGACAGAGATAGAGGTATTGAGAGGGAAGATAAGGAGCAGGTAGAAGCCTGAAGGGAGGAGACAGAAAAAGGGCAGACAGGAGGATGAATGGAAAGAGATGGAGAACAGCTGGCAGGCCAGGAGCCAGACGTCCTTGCTATTGTTTCCGTAGCAGAGGTAATAAAACACAAAGAACACACATAGTCTAAATAAGACACCTGCTGTTATGGGAAATAAGGAGAGAGTGAGGTTAAAGCCAGAAAAAAGACAGGTGGACAGAAAGAGAAGGTTACTAACTTTTTTTACAAGATAGAGAAAGATAGAAAAAATGTTCTGCTGGGAAATCTTTGGTCCTGGGATTCATGCGGATGCCACTTGAAGCACTTCACTCATCCAAACACCGTTGCAGTAACACTCCTGGATGGCTTTGCCCCCCCCCCTCCATAATGTTGTCTCAACAACATCATGGAAAGGAGTGTCTGTTTGAGACATTCATGATAACAAGCTGAGCCCTTCAGTGGCAAAAACAAGCACTTTAAATGGACGGAAACTGACCGGGCTCTGTCTGTTTTACCTTTTCATCGTCCACTTTGAAGTTCTTGTACTCTGCGTAGCGCTGCTTACCCTCAAAGTCCTCCATGTCGATCCGCAGGTCGTAGTTTCCTACAAGACACTGAGTTACACAAGCTGTGATCCTATAATGTTTAAGGAATCATGCAAACACACACATATATAGACACACTCACCTTGTGAGGTGATAAAGTGTAGAGGCTCATTGCCCAGCCAGAATTCTCCATCAGGGGAGAAGAGGTCTCCAAAACCATGTTTGTACTCCACCCACGCTCTGTACACATACAGCACACACACTCATTATACATACACTTGTAATGTCAAATTTCTTGGCACGTGCAGAGTTTGAATTCCTGTGTTTATGTGTGAAAAGATGACACACACACACACACACACCTGTCAAAGCTCTCTTTGCCGTCTCTCCTCCTCTGGAAGACAGTCCATCCTCCACCATTATTCATGTCACAGTAGACACTCAGCGCGGTGGGAGAGCCGTCTGGACGAATCACATATAGCCCGCTGGCCACATTACCGTCTGCAAACACCTCGGAACAGTCTGAACATACAAAGATATCCGAGGTAAAATCACACAATTAGCATAGTTTTAACATTGTGCTGAACACTGTGGGAGGACATGTGGTACAGGCAGGGAAGTAGCTAGTGCACTTGTGTATATAAACAGGTAGGTAGTGAAGGCAGATACAATAAACACACATGCATGTATCTCTGACAGAAATCTCTCCCTACCTCTGTAGAGGTTGTCAGGGCCCAGGTGTGAGTTGGGTATGTGCTCCAGCTGCTGAGCTTGGCTGTTGTGGAGCTCCCTGATGTAGCGATGCTGGTCGTCAATCACGTTCTTCAGGCCCTGGATCTCCGCTTCCAGACGGACCACCTTCTCCTCACACGGCACAGGGGCCTGGGCAGAGGAAGAAAGACAAGACTAGTAAGTAATACATAACAGCTTGCCCTGGACTTTAAGTGTAGTAGGATGGAAACAGTCAGGACCAGACAACAACTTGCTTATATTTGCTTTTGGATATAAAAAAAACTGCAACAATTATGCAAAGAATAAATGCTTCATGTCTGACATACTGTGGCTTTGTGTTTTTGTGGTTGTTATGTAACAGTTAACCGTCTAAGTTGAGCTTTTGAATGTTATGACAAAGATATAGAAAGATAGAAAGATAGCTGATAGATGAGTCTTATTCCCAGGTCGTGAAATACTGGTGGTTGGTGGTTCAGTCTGACTTGTGAGAAAAAAATCTTTTCCCCTTACAGTGACATCCACACTTTACACATTTGGATACCTGTGTGTATGTGTGTGTGTGTGTGTGTGTGTGTGTGTGTGTGTGTGTGTGTGTGTGTGTGTGTGTGTGTGTACTGTATTGATGCAAAATTACATTTTTTAAAAGAGTTTTGCAAGAATTGTTTACATTCGGTGAAGGTTTTGTGATTAGTGGGTGCAGTTTTTTTTTTGTTTTCAAAAAGGGGCCTTTAGTTTTAAAATCTGTGCATAAGCAATGAGGAAAAAATGTAATATTTAATTTTATCAGGGGCAAAGTTGAACCAGAGTAGAGCTACATAATGTTTTCACCAGTAATTATGGGTCAGGTGACACCTAATATAAGCAACCTAACTAGCAGGCACCAATGATCCCCTCAATCCAAAACCTGAGTCTCATAGAAACAAACTTGAAATGGTAGACAGTAGAGATACACTGTCCTCCTTAATCTGGTTTGTCTTTAGTTATTATTTCAACATCTACAAACTACATTTAACCCCCATATATGGGGACATATGAAATGATTACAGTAATATAGTATTTACAGCAGTAGTTTTATATACTGAGAAGGAGTTGGAGTTTCTTACCGCCAGAGAGGCTGCCATGTGAAGAAGAAAGGCCACTGATGTCCGCAGCATTCCCATTATCAGTGATCTGATTGAAGACTGAATCAAACTGCCGCTCTGTCTCGTCTCACTTTGACTATACAGCCTCACTGACGTCCTCTCTCCTCTGCGCTGTTCGGGTTTTTGATTCATCTCACTGCTCTTTCTCACCATGACTCTGTATGGCTGGAGATTATTACACTGCACATGGACTGATACTACTGAAAAATGCCATCTGGTGGTTTGATTAAATAGTAACTGTCTCCTATATATACCAAATACCTCATACTGAACCTACAGGGTCAACAATGTCGTAATGATGGAGTAATTACCTGTTTGGATAATATAAAGGTGTCATTTTTGATGTATGTTGGGGAGGACTAAAATGTCTTAATCATCAATAATTTAATCAATCCATAAATCACATCATTATATGTAGATAAATGCTAAAATGAAGACAAAAAACTGAAATAAATGCATGAATAATCAATCAATGCATCAATTAATTAATTAATCATTAAATAGATTTTCTTAATCACAGTAATAAATGTACAACTAAATTTTGGAAGTTAGGTGGTATTAGCCTTACTGTAAGGCAAAAGTGGAGCTGTACCAAATACCTCATTAACGTATAGGCACAGACAGACAGATTTGTAGAAGTAATGTTTATTCATTTCCTAATTAACTACCTACATTTATTTGGCAGGCCTAAAAAGTGACTTATTGGCAACAAATATATAAGTAAATATGTGGATAAAAGCTTGAATAAATACACTGGTAAATAAATTCATATTTTAAGCTGCTTTATAAATATAATTAACAATAAATACAAGCCGTAAATAATTAATTAAATTAAATTCCTTTATTTTCATATCTTATATTTTGATTGGCAACATTTAAGACATAAGTATGCATATTATTTATTTATGTTCGCTTTTATCTATTGTTTCATTTACTAATTAAAATATTTATTAACTGAAAGATTCATGTATTTATTTCAGCATATAATTCTCGTCCTCCATACAACACACAGCAGATAACATGAGCGCAGATGGAGGTTTGCTACTTGAACACTTGCTGAAAACATTCAGGCGTTAACTAGCGAAATCTTATGTAAAAGCGATTTAGAGCCAAAGAGACCGCATAAAAGTGTCAGGCCGTGTGTAATCCACACAGCAAAGCGATGCAAAAGTGCGACTCCGGTGGGACTCGAACCCACAACCTTTGAATCACTGCTCAAGTGCTTGACTAGAAGTCCAATGCGCTATCCATTGCGCCACGGAGCCACCTGTTGATGTACGACGCACAACCGAAAATAAACTTTATCTCGACACGTCACATGTCGTCATCACATGAAACAGCTTCATGTGGCTTGATATGACGCTATATGGTGTCGCGAGCTCCACGATCATGAACTACAGAGGACAATCTGAAAGAGACTGACGTCACTGGGTCAATGACATTAACGGAACAGACGGGATGACGGACTTTGGAGCCACGTCCTCTCTGTCGGGGCTGGTAATGTTCTGCATATGGAGCCATAGGAGCCACTCTCGTACACTTTTCATTAACCGTTTATAACGAACACAAGTCTCATGGTTCTTTCTCTTAAAAGCTGCTATTTCTCTGTTTCTGTTCGTCGCAGCTACACGACTCGTCGCCATCCTGTTAAACCCATAGACATATACACACACTCTCCCAGCACTGCACACGAACTTCCTAAGACTTCCGGTTTGGCTGTGTGCTTTCAAAATAAAATGGCGACGACACGAAATCAGAACTACTTTATTATCAAACTGAATTAACGTCCTCTGCTTTAAACAAGACTAGTAATTAATACATCACAGCTTACCCTGGACTTTAAGTGTAGTAGGATGGAAACAGTCAGGACCAGACAACAACTTGCTTATATTTGCTTTTGGATATAAAAAACCCCTGCAACAATTATGCAAAAAATAAATGCTTCATGTTTGACATACTGTGGCTTTGTGTTTTTGTGGTTGTTATGCAACAGTTAACCCTCTAAGCTGAGCTTTTGAATGTTATGACAAAAATATAGAAAGATAACTGATAGATGAGTCTTATTCCCAGGTCGTGAAATACTGATGGTTGGTGGTTCAGTCTGACTAAGTCTGATGAGACCCAACTATCATCTATCTTTCTCCAGAGTTACATATACCACCTTTAACATGAACAAAGAGACGAGGTGAGAGATGTTTTCTCACACTGTTACAGAGGCACATTTTTACAGTATTTTTTAATGCTAAACACAGTGTTTTTAAGCACTGTCTCTGGAACCATTAACACATGTAACCAATGCATTTATCAACTGTGCCAAACTGACTTAACGTCCTCTGCTTTAAACACATTTTTTATATATTATGACACATTTTTTGCAAAACTGTGAACATTGCTCTTTATATTTCTACACTATTACGCCATTTATTGACACATTTGCTGCTTGGCTCAAGAAAACATGAACTGTGATGTAGATGAAGTCTTCTGGCCAGACCCACAAAGACGGCAACATTTAGCCTAGTTTTTGAGTTTTGCAAGAATTGTTTACATTCGGTGAAGATTTTGTGATTAGTGTGTGCAGTTTTTTCTTTCAAAAAGGGGCCTTTAGTTTTAAAATCTGTGCAGACGCAATGAGGAAAAAATATAATATTTAATTTTATCGGGGACATGATTGTAACCCATTTTTTATTTTTACCAATCTTTTCAATTTAATTAAGCATACTCACAGATTGAATGTTTCATTATTGGCAGTACTAGAGCTCTGTAATGTTATCTTGATAATTTGCTGAGCTGTTAGACCACGCTGTCAGTTCAGTGTGAATATTGATTCTCAATAATGCTCTCCTCTTGTGCAGTCATCAGAAAACACACTCATAGATTTTGTGGATTGTTTTCCACTTTGATCGGTAATTATCAAAATCTTCAAGATACAATTTGGACCTCAGACTGAGGCAAATTTTATCTCTGTAATATAACTACAAAGTTGTAAAATTTGTTGTAAAGGAAATGTAATCCAATGGGCCTTATTGAACCAAGGTTAACATCAGGTTACATAAACTGATAAAGTATATAGGTTACTGTATACATGCTGATGGAGAATACTGATTGCCACATAAACTATAATTTTGATGAACATTAGCCACTTTCCCAGCCACGTGCTGGAGAAAAGCTCATTGACACCATTGGTTGTGTTTGTGAGGCAACAAGATAGGACAACTATGCAAACACACGTGTGTATAAAAGAGTGCAGAGTGCAGCCCTGCTGTATTCACCAAGCCAGCTATCAAAACTTAATGTAGGTTCAGATTTGTGTTTACGTGAAATCAGAGCAAAATTAAAAATGCTCTCAATGCAGCATAGTTTAATTTGCAGATGGTCATTAGTAGTATTTTGGTATTTTGTTCTACTGACAGCAGAGATCTCCAGTTTAAACCCCAGAGAAAAACGTCAGAGCAAGTTTGCTGGTGAGTACATTTGACTGGTGAGGCAGTTTGGAGTTAGCAGAGACATCATTCCTTCAGTTTAGCCTTTTATTCAGGTCTGTTCATTAGGAGTTTATCAGAGAAATGACAAGAAGACAGAGTATGACACTACTCAAATACTGAACTGTACTTAGTGACATTAATTCATTCATTCCAAGCATGGCTTAGCCTTATAAGAGCATTTGTAAATTAGTTTAAGTATCACATGATTGAGACATGGTTCCTTTTAGGGTGTCTGTTTTTATAAAATTGCTGAGTGAGTTTTACGTATCCTAAAATACAGAAAATATTTGTGTGACCTATGTGTTGAAGGTCTGTCCCATTCCATGCAATATTTGCTCATAGTTTGAACTCTTGAACCCTGCTGCAAAACATGTTATTACATACTATACTATGACTTCTTTTCATGTTTTTTGACGACATATTATACCATGACTTTTTAATGGTTTTTGATGACATACTGTAGTATAACGTTTTTTCACAATTTTTGACGACATACTATGTTTATCATGAGTTTTGAGGACAAAATATACTATGACATTTTTTCAGGATTTTTGACGACATACTATACAATGACTTTTTTTTCATGATTTTTGACGATGTACTGTACTGTGACATTTTTTCAGGATTTTTGAGGACAAACTATACTATGACTTTTTTTCAGGATTTTTGATGACATACTATACTATGACATTTTTTCATGATTTTTGACGATATACTATACTATGACATTTTTTCATGGTTTTTGACGACATACTATACTATGACTTTTTTTCAGGATTTTTGACGACATACTATACTATGATGTTTTTTTTCATGATTTTTGACGACATACCATAATATGACATTTTTTCATGATTTTTGACGACATACTATACTATGATGTTTTTTTTCATGATTTTTGACGACATACTATACTATGACATTTTTTCATGATTTTTGACGACATACTATACTATGATGTTTTTTTTCATGATTTTTCATGACATACTATACTATGACATTTTTTCAGGATTTTTCATGACATACTATACTATGACATTTTTTTTATAATTTTTGACGACATACTATACTATGACATTTTTTCAGGATTTTTCATGACATACTATACTATGACTTTTTTAATGTTTTTTGATGACATACTGTACTATGAAGATTTTTTCATGGTTTTTGACGGCATACTATACTATGGCTTTTTTTTATGGTTTTTGACGACATACTATACTATGACTTTTTTAATGGTTTTTGATGACAGACTATACTATGATGTTTTTTTTCATGATTTTTGACGACATACCATAATATGACATTTTTTCAGGATTTTTGACGACATACTATACTACGATGTTTTTTTTCAGGATTTTTGATGACATACTATACTATGACATTTTTTCATGATTTTTGACGACATACTATACTATGATGTTTTTTTTCATGATTTTTGACGACATACTATACTATGACGTTTTTTTTTCATGATTTTTCATGACATACTATACTATGACATTTTTTCAGGATTTTTCATGACATACTATACTATGACATTTTTTCAGGATTTTTGACGACATACTATACTATGATGTTTTTTCATGATTTTTGGCGTCATACTATGACTTTTTTTCATGATTTTTGATGACAAACTATACTATGACTTGTTTTCAGGATTTTTGACGTCATACTATGACTTTTTTTCATGATTTTTGATGACAAACTATACTATGACTTGTTTTCAGGATTTTTGACGACATACTATACTATGACTTTTTTTCAGGATTTTTAACGACATACTATACTATGACTTTTTTTCATGATTTTTAACGACATACTATACTATGACGTTTTTTCATGATTTTTAACGACATACTATACTATGACTTTTTTCATAATTTTTGACGACATACCATAATATGACATTTTTTCAGGATTTTTGACGACATACTATACTACGATGTTTTTTTTCAGGATTTTTGATGACATACTATACTATGACATTTTTTCATGATTTTTGACGACATACTATACTATGATGTTTTTTTTCATGATTTTTGACGACATACTATACTATGACATTTTTTCATGATTTTTGACGACATACTATACTATGACGTTTTTTTTCATGATTTTTCATGACATACTATACTATGACATTTTTTCAGGATTTTTCATGACATACTATACTATGACATTTTTTCATAATTTTTGACGACATACTATACTATGACATTTTTTCATAATTTTTGACGACGTACTATACTATGATGTTTTTTCATGATTTTTAACGACATACTATACTATGATGTTTTTTCATGATTTTTGGCGTCATACTATGACTTTTTTTCATGATTTTTGATGACAAACTATACTATGACTTGTTTTCAGGATTTTTGACGTCATACTATGACTTTTTTTCATGATTTTTGATGACAAACTATACTATGACTTGTTTTCAGGATTTTTGACGACATACTATACTATGACTTTTTTTCATGATTTTTAACGACATACTATACTATGACGTTTTTTCATGATTTTTAACGACATACTATACTATGACTTTTTTCATAATTTTTGACGACATACTATACTATGACGTTTTTTCATGATTTTTAACGACATACTATACTATGACTTTTTTTCACGATTTTTGATGACATACTATACTATGACTTTTTCATGATTTTTGACAACATACTATACTATGAAATTTTTTCATGATTTTTGACGTCATACTATGACTTTTTTTCATGATTTTTGACGACATACTATACTATGATGTTTTTTTCATGATTTTTGACGACATACTATAATATGACTTTTTTTAATGGTTTTTGACGACGTGCTATACTATGACTTTTTTTCAGGATTTTTAACGACATACTATACTATGACTTTTTTTCAGGATTTTTGATGACATGCTATATTATGACTTTTTTAATGGTTTTTGATGACATACTATACTATGACTTTTTTTCAGGATTTTTAACGACATACTATACTATGACTTTTTTTCAGGATTTTTGATGACATGCTATATTATGACTTTTTTAATGGTTTTTGATGACATACTATACTATGACTTTTTTCATAATTTTTGACGACATACCATAATATGACATTTTTTCAGGATTTTTGACGACATACTATACTACGATGTTTTTTTTCAGGATTTTTGATGACATACTATACTATGACATTTTTTCATGATTTTTGACGACATACTATACTATGATGTTTTTTTTCATGATTTTTGACGACATACTATACTATGACATTTTTTCATGATTTTTGACGACATACTATACTATGACGTTTTTTTTCATGATTTTTCATGACATACTATACTATGACATTTTTTCAGGATTTTTCATGACATACTATACTATGACATTTTTTCATAATTTTTGACGACATACTATACTATGACATTTTTTCATAATTTTTGACGACGTACTATACTATGATGTTTTTTCATGATTTTTAACGACATACTATACTATGATGTTTTTTCATGATTTTTGGCGTCATACTATGACTTTTTTTCATGATTTTTGATGACAAACTATACTATGACTTGTTTTCAGGATTTTTGACGTCATACTATGACTTTTTTTCATGATTTTTGATGACAAACTATACTATGACTTGTTTTCAGGATTTTTGACGACATACTATACTATGACTTTTTTTCATGATTTTTAACGACATACTATACTATGACTTTTTTCATAATTTTTGACGACATACTATACTATGACGTTTTTTCATGATTTTTAACGACATACTATACTATGACTTTTTTTCACGATTTTTGATGACATACTATACTATGACTTTTTCATGATTTTTGACAACATACTATACTATGAAATTTTTTCATGATTTTTGACGTCATACTATGACTTTTTTTCATGATTTTTGACGACATACTATACTATGATGTTTTTTTCATGATTTTTGACGACATACTATAATATGACTTTTTTTAATGGTTTTTGACGACGTGCTATACTATGACATTTTTCAGGATTTTTGATGACATGCTATATTATGACTTTTTTAATGGTTTTTGATGACATACTATACTATGACGTTTTTTCATGATTTTTAACGACATACTATACTATGACTTTTTTCATAATTTTTGACGACATACCATAATATGACATTTTTTCAGGATTTTTGACGACATACTATACTACGATGTTTTTTTTCAGGATTTTTGATGACATACTATACTATGACATTTTTTCATGATTTTTGACGACATACTATACTATGATGTTTTTTTTCATGATTTTTGACGACATACTATACTATGACATTTTTTCATGATTTTTGACGACATACTATACTATGACGTTTTTTTTCATGATTTTTCATGACATACTATACTATGACATTTTTTCAGGATTTTTCATGACATACTATACTATGACATTTTTTCATAATTTTTGACGACATACTATACTATGACATTTTTTCATAATTTTTGACGACGTACTATACTATGATGTTTTTTCATGATTTTTAACGACATACTATACTATGATGTTTTTTCATGATTTTTGGCGTCATACTATGACTTTTTTTCATGATTTTTGATGACAAACTATACTATGACTTGTTTTCAGGATTTTTGACGTCATACTATGACTTTTTTTCATGATTTTTGATGACAAACTATACTATGACTTGTTTTCAGGATTTTTGACGACATACTATACTATGACTTTTTTTCATGATTTTTAACGACATACTATACTATGACTTTTTTCATAATTTTTGACGACATACTATACTATGACGTTTTTTCATGATTTTTAACGACATACTATACTATGACTTTTTTTCACGATTTTTGATGACATACTATACTATGACTTTTTCATGATTTTTGACAACATACTATACTATGAAATTTTTTCATGATTTTTGACGTCATACTATGACTTTTTTTCATGATTTTTGACGACATACTATACTATGATGTTTTTTTCATGATTTTTGACGACATACTATAATATGACTTTTTTTAATGGTTTTTGACGACGTGCTATACTATGACATTTTTCAGGATTTTTGATGACATGCTATATTATGACTTTTTTAATGGTTTTTGATGACATACTATACTATGACATTTTTCAGGATTTTTGATGACATGCTATATTATGACTTTTTTAATGGTTTTTGATGACAGACTATACTATGACATTTTTTCAGGATTTTTGACGACATACTATACTATGGCTTTTTTTTATGGTTTTTGACGACATACTATACTATGACTTTTTTCATGATTTTTGACGACATACTATACTATAACTTTTTTAATGGTTTTTGACGACATACTATACTATGACGTTATTTCATGGTTTTTGATGACATACTATACTATGGCTTTTTTTATGATTTTTGACGACATACTATACTATAACTTTTTTAATGGTTTTTGACGACATACTATACTATGACGTTATTTCATGGTTTTTGATGACATACTATACTATGACTTTTTTCATGATTTTTGACGACATACTACAATGACTTTTTTTAATGGTTTTTGATGACATATTATACTTCGACTTTTTTAATGTTTTTTGATGACATACTATACTATGAAGATTTTTTCATGGTTTTTGACGACATACTATACAATGACTTTTTTTAATTGTTTTTGATGACATATTATACTTCGACTTTTTTAATGTTTTTTGACGACATACTATACTATGAAGATTTTTTCATGGTTTTTGACGACATACTATACTATGACTTTTTTCATGATTTTTGACGACATACTATACTATAACTTTTTTAATGGTTTTTGACGACATACTATACTATGACTTTTTTCATGATTTTTGACGACATACTACAATGACTTTTTTTAATGGTTTTTGATGACATATTATACTTCGACTTTTTTAATGTTTTTTGACGACATACTATACTATGAAGATTTTTTCATGGTTTTTGACGACATACTATACTATGACTTTTTTCATGATTTTTGACGACATACTATACTATAACTTTTTTAATGGTTTTTGACGACATACTATACTATGAAGATTTTTTCATGGTTTTTGACGACATACTATACAATGACTTTTTTTAATTGTTTTTGATGACATATTATACTTCGACTTTTTTAATGTTTTTTGACGACATACTATACTATGAAGATTTTTTCATGGTTTTTGACGACATACTATACTATGGCTTTTTTCTTGGCTTTTGAGAACGTACTATACTGTGATGTTTTCTCATAGTTTGATGACATACTATTCTATGGCGTTTTTTCATGAATGAGTGGTCACGGAAAATGAATGAATGAATGAATGAATGAATGTATCTGGAAAAAAATAGACTTTTAATGAGACTTTTTGCTTTACTCTCATCATTTTATTTTATATATTCCAATTGTGGTTTGGCTTTCATAATTCAGATTCACATTTCTGGCAACAACTCTTGAGTGTTTGACGACATACTATACTATGACATTTTTTCATCATTTTTGACGACATACTATACTATGACATTTTTTTAGGATTTTTGACAACATACTATACTATGACTTTTTTTCATCATTTTTGACGACATACTATACTGTGACTTTTTTTCATAATTTTTGACGATGTACTATACTATGACATTTTTTCATGATTTTTGACGACATACTATACTATGACGTTTTTTTTCATGATTTTTCATGACATACTATACTATGACATTTTTTCAGGATTTTTCATGACATACTATACTATGACATTTTTTCATAATTTTTGACGACATACTATACTATGACTTTTTTTCATCATTTTTGACGACATACTATACTGTGACTTTTTTTCATAATTTTTGACGATGTACTATACTATGACATTTTTTCATAATTTTTGACAACATACTATACTATGACTTTTTTTCATCATTTTTGACGACATACTATACTGTGACTTTTTTTCATAATTTTTGACGATGTACTATACTATGACATTTTTTCATGATTTTTGACGACATACTATACTATGACGTTTTTTTTCATGATTTTTCATGACATACTATACTATGACATTTTTTCAGGATTTTTCATGACATACTATACTATGACATTTTTTCATAATTTTTGATGACATACTGTACTATGAAGATTTTTTCATGGTTTTTGACGGCATACTATACTATGGCTTTTTTTTATGGTTTTTGACGACATACTATACTATGACTTTTTTAATGGTTTTTGATGACAGACTATACTATGATGTTTTTTTTCATGATTTTTGACGACATACCATAATATGACATTTTTTCAGGATTTTTGACGACATACTATACTACGATGTGTTTTTTCATGATTTTTGACGACATACTATACTATGACATTTTTTCATGATTTTTGACGACATACTATACTATGACGTTTTTTTTCATGATTTTTCATGACATACTATACTATGACATTTTTTCAGGATTTTTCATGACATACTATACTATGACATTTTTTCAGGATTTTTGACGACATACTATACTATGATGTTTTTTCATGATTTTTAACGACATACTATACTATGATGTTTTTTCATGATTTTTGGCGTCATACTATGACTTTTTTTCATGATTTTTGATGACAAACTATACTATGACTTGTTTTCAGGATTTTTGACGTCATACTATGACTTTTTTTCATGATTTTTGATGACAAACTATACTATGACTTGTTTTCAGGATTTTTGACGTCATACTATGACTTGTTTTCAGGATTTTTGACGACATACTATACTATGACTTTTTTTCAGGATTTTTGACGACATACTATACTATGACTTTTTTTCATGATTTTTAACGACATACTATACTATGACGTTTTTTCATGATTTTTAACGACATACTATACTATGACTTTTTTCATAATTTTTGACGACATACCATAATATGACATTTTTTCAGGATTTTTGACGACATACTATACTACGATGTTTTTTTTCAGGATTTTTGATGACATACTATACTATGACATTTTTTCATGATTTTTGACGACATACTATACTATGATGTTTTTTTTCATGATTTTTGACGACATACTATACTATGACTTGTTTTCAGGATTTTTGACGACATACTATACTATGACTTTTTTTCAGGATTTTTGACGACATACTATACTATGACTTTTTTTCATGATTTTTAACGACATACTATACTATGACGTTTTTTCATGATTTTTAACGACATACTATACTATGACTTTTTTCATAATTTTTGACGACATACCATAATATGACATTTTTTCAGGATTTTTGACGACATACTATACTACGATGTTTTTTTTCAGGATTTTTGATGACATACTATACTATGACATTTTTTCATGATTTTTGACGACATACTATACTATGATGTTTTTTTTCATGATTTTTCATGACATACTATACTATGACATTTTTTCAGGATTTTTCATGACATACTATACTATGACATTTTTTCATAATTTTTGACGACATACTATACTATGACATTTTTTCATAATTTTTGACGACATACTATACTATGATGTTTTTTCATGATTTTTAACGACATACTATACTATGATGTTTTTTCATGATTTTTGGCGTCATACTATGACTTTTTTTCATGATTTTTGATGACAAACTATACTATGACTTGTTTTCAGGATTTTTGACGTCATACTATGACTTTTTTTCATGATTTTTGATGACAAACTATACTATGACTTGTTTTCAGGATTTTTGACGACATACTATACTATGACTTTTTTTCATGATTTTTGACGACATACTAAAATATGACGTTTTTTCATGATTTTTAACGACATACTATACTATGACTTTTTTTCACGATTTTTGATGACATACTATACTATGACTTTTTCATGATTTTTGACAACATACTATACTATGAAATTTTTTCATGATTTTTGACGTCATACTATGACTTTTTTTCATGATTTTTGACGACATACTATACTATGATGTTTTTTTCATGATTTTTGACGACATACTATACTATGACATTTTTTCATGATTTTTGACGACATACTATACTATGACTTTTTTTCTTGATTTTTGATGACATACTATACTATGACATTTTTTCATGGATTTTGACGACATACTATACTATGACTTTTTTTCTTGATTTTTGATGACATACTATACTATGACATTTTTTCATGGATTTTGACGACATACTATACTATGACATTTTTTTCAGGATTTTTGACGACATACTATACTATGACATTTTTTCATCATTTTTGACGACATACTATACTATGACATTTTTTCAGGATTTTTGACGACATACTATACTATGATATTTTTTTTTAAGATTTTTGACGACATACCATAATATGACATTTTTTCAAGATTTTTGACGACATACTATACTATGACATTTTTTCATGATTTTTGACGACATACTATACTATGACATTTTTTCAGGATTTTTGACGACATACTATACTATGACTTTTTTTCTTGATTTTTGATGACATACTATACTATGACATTTTTTCATGGATTTTGACGACATACTATACTATGATGTTTTTTTTCAGGATTTTTGACGACATACCATAATATGACATTTTTTCAGGATTTTTGACGACATACTATACTATGACATTTTTTTTATAATTTTTGACGACATACTATACTATGACATTTTTTCAGGATTTTTCATGACATACTATACTATGACTTTTTTAATGTTTTTTGATGACATACTGTACTATGAAGATTTTTTCATGGTTTTTGACGGCATACTATACTATGGCTTTTTTTTATGGTTTTTGATGACATACTATACTATGACTTTTTTAATGGTTTTTGATGACAGACTATACTATGACTTTTTTAATGGTTTTTGATGACAGACTATACTATGACGTTTTTTCATGAGTTTGGACGACATACTACAATGACTTTTTTTAATGGTTTTTCATGACATATTATACTATGAAGATTTTTTCATGGTTTTTGACGACATACTATACTATGAAGATTTTTTCATGGTTTTTGATGACATACTATACTATGGCTTTTTTTTTCATGAGTTTTGATGACATACCATACTATGACTTTTTTTCTTGGCTTTTGAGAACGTACTATACTGATACTCCTGATGCAGTATCCTCAGTGTCACTGCCCTTTTGAAATCGGTGCATTGAAACTAAATCAGAGCTTCACTGTCCACCTTCGTCCTTAGTGCCTGAAGATGCTCGGCTGGCCAATGGTGACAGCCTCTGTTCTGGCAGGCTGGAGATGAAGCATCTGGGAGAGTGGAGAGCTCTGAACATTTTGGAGCGTGAGGCTTCAGCCAGGAAAAAAGTCAGGTATGCTCTAGTGGCATGCAGGCAGATGGACTGTGGCACTGTAGTTTCAGTAACATAGAGAACCAACAACACCGACAGGCATCCAGCTTGGGAGGTTCAGTTCGCCTGTCAAGGCACTGAGTCGACCCTGAAGGAGTGCGAGAGTACCATGACACGTAGAAGAGTGCAGAGGAAAGATAATTCTACCTACAGTGTGGAGGTGATCTGCTCAGGTAATACAGGACAAAAATTGGCACCAGGCAATATTTTCATGTCACATCACAAATAACAGTTAAGCATTTTTTTTTTATATATTGTTCCAAATCAACTTTTCACATCAAATATTTCCTCAAATGCCTCACGGTCACATCTTATCTGTACTACTCCTTCAAATGTCTGGAGGGAACAGGAGATATCAACTAAAATGTTAATTTAAAGGATAACTAATAAACAAATTTTGCAATTAAATCACTTAAGTTTTTTATAAATAAAATTAAAAATAACTTTTTGTCATATTTTTTGAAACTCTCACTATGTCCACACAGAAGTACAGTAAGCCCAGTTTCCACCAAACACTTTCGGTATGTTACCTTTGGAACCAAAAGTAACCCTTCAGACATGGTACCTAGATCCTCAGTCCTTTAGCATTTCTACCCAACACATTACTCTTTAATGTGGGCGGGGTTGTTGTCACTTGCTGCTCCATCCAGCTCTCAATCTATTTCCTCATTACCGGTGACACAGAGGGAAGTCTGCATTCAATTTGTCGTCGAAATTTAAGGCGTGATGATGGATTCACGTCGTCAACTCATGTATTAGTAGTGGAAACTGGGCGTTTTACAGATAGTTTAAAAAAAATAGGCCCCTCCTCCCACTCCTTGTGCTTTAAATGACTTTGCTAGAATCTACCACAGTTCATGGAAAACAACCAATCAAGAGTTTCAAACATAGCTGTCAATCATGTCAACCACTGCTTGTGAACTGCAGTTAAACTGTCAGCACTGATCAAATATGATCAAATATAAGATACTGTTAGTGCATTGTTATTTCTCACCCCAAATATTTTTAGAAACATTATTTAGTGTACTGTTTAGCTGTAAAATTATAACATTTGGGTGGGTGGGCCTGGTTTTTGTCTCGACTGTTTCTAACATGGCGGCCAGGTGACAAAGATTTGCCATGGATTCCTTTTTAAAGCTTGATCTTTCTCTCTGTCTGTTTTTCAGAGACTGTGAGGTTTGTTGGAGCAGTACAAGTTTGCGGGGGCAGTGTGGAGGTGAAGTCCAATCAGGGATGGGCCTCGGTGTGTGCGGATGGCTTTGACTCTGAGGCTCAAAAGGTGGTCTGCAGGGAGTTAGGCTGGGGGCCTGCAATCAATTTTACATCATTATTTAGAAGACAAGACGTGCCTGTCTTATTCAAACAACTCAAATGTAAAGGCAACGAATCTCGTCTTGAGGAGTGCGCCACATCAACCCGCAACGACTGCACACCAGCCCCTGAATTCGAATGCTTAAGTATGTGTACATCCACCATCTTTTTTTTATTCTAATTTTTGTTGTTGTTCCCCAGCCTATTCTCATTCCGAAGTCATCAAATGCCGTTGCCTTGTCAGTGATTTCAGCGTCAGACACTGACGTCAAAAGCCATCTGTGGAAGGCAGCAACACTACTGGTAACAACATAATATAAGGAGCCGGAAAGTCTCTATGGTCAGGAGCAGTGGTGGATGGATCACCAGGAAGGCCCGTGTTTGCTTCCCGTATGAATGTAGAGCTAACCATGATGTTGTCTTCTAAACACAAGATAGATCAAGACCAGATAGACCAGAACTAACTGGATATCATTTTAGTGGACGAGAGCAGGATGGTAAAACTAGTTGAGGCTGGCAGAGTATAACTGTATTGGTGGACGGCATTACCGTGCAACTTTCTGTGTCCTCCTGGATAAAATTTACAACCAGATGTTACGTAACTCCTTCACACAAAGAGAAAACACAGGTGATCTGGACAATAAGTAGACATTACTAGTCAGTAGTCACATAAAAAATAAACACAAAACAATTGTATTTAGTGTGCTATATTCCATTCTTTGTTAACAACTAGTCCATACCACTGAGTGCACAGTTGCCCACGTGCAGTTTCACATGGTGTGTGTTTGGGATACAGGTCATAGGAAATTGCAGATTAAATAGTCAATTGAACCCATCAAGAAGAGCACAGTAATCGGTCACATTTTAACCATTTTTAAGCATTTTTCTGTTGTTATAGCACCACCCAGTTTCCAGTTAGAGTTAAATTTCTCCAGTCACCTTGAGGCGTCCTGTTCTACATACCTACCAAGTTTAGTAAAAATCGATATGGCGGTTAGGCCTAGATAAGAAATTAGCTCTCTAGCGCCCCCATTTTGTTTGATGGGGTCAATAATGGAGGGGTCCCCTCAGATTATGTGTGGTCATATGCCTACAAAGTTGCGTGGTGATCGGTGAAACCCTTGAGATGTTATACAACTTTATTTGATGAGCCACGCCCTCTGCAATATTCATTGCCTTATAGAAGCTCAGTTTTAGTAAGTTTTCCAACTTTTGCCAAGAGGGAACTTTAGATATTGGTCCCTAGATTATGTTCACCGAGTTTCATGCAGATCAGTCAAACTTCCTAGGAAGAGATCGATTTTAAGTGTTTTTCAAAAAATTCAAAATGGCGGAAAATCTATATAAGCGGAAGTTATGGGTTCTTGAGGCAAATTTGTTCCTCATGAGGAGAGGCATCTCTGTGCAAAGTTTCATGTTTCTATGACACACGGGGCATGAGATATGCCCATTCAAAGTTTGCAATTTCAATCGATTGCTATAGCGCCCCCCTTTGGCCAATTGATGTAATATTGCTTCATTGGCATCCTCCCATGACCCTCTACCACTGTGCCAAATTTCACATGGATTGACCAAGTCAGTGAGGAGAAAAATGTGGAACACACACACACACACATCCACAGACAGACAGAGTTTTCGTCATTATATAGTAAGAAGACATGGCGTCACCATTGGGACATATCATGAGGCATGTTTAGTTTTACCATCCCACCATTCTATTTGACTGTTTGTTTGTTTTTCCTGTGCTGTGTTGTTTGTCTACTGACTACCATCTGCCTGATTCCATGTGAATGCAACACAGGTCACTTTGGATAAAAGCATCAGCTGAATAAATATGATGTAATGTAACAATACCCCAGGCTAAAGAAGCGCAGGAGCATTGGAATAGACATACTGTGCGTCTGTCCCTGTCAGCCTAACACGTGATAACAATAATAAGTCATTACTTTTTGAAGCAGTGACAAAACAAAGCAAGTTAGGCTGACCAAAAAGGTGTAGGCTGAAGCCTTAGCTTATTGCACCTTTTTTACATTAAGAGTTGTGTGCTGTTCTTTTTAAATTTATACAATGCAAATGACAGTATTTGATTTATTAGTGTTCGAGCCTGCAAATTACTGTTTTAGTAAGTCTCACCACTCTAATAAACCTCGTTTCTGGTCGCAACAGGCGACTGTTTTTGATCAAATACCTCTGGGAACTCCACCGTACACTACCAAACTGCAGACAAAGTTGGCAACTAGCTGGTGGACATAGTGACTCTTAAGCAGCTGGCAAGCTCCACAGAGGTTGATGGAGACCAAAATAGAGCTAAAAGCAGAGTGAATATCAATATCACACAAACACACACACACTAAGACCGCAGCCTCTTGGTCCACATCCATGTTTAATAAAGCTGTCATGCCAGCAGATTGTGATGCAGACCATAGACAGACTACAGACTGAGTATGCAATCTTGTCTCTGTCCAGGTCCGTATACTTTAAGATTGACGGGAGGAGAAACTCATTGCGAAGGCACACTGGAGGGAAAGCATAATGGAGAGTGGAGGCCCCTGGGTGATATTTGGGGTTACTGGGACTCAGAATACTCTACGGATGTTTGCAGGCAACTGGACTGTGGAGATGCCATCTTAACAAAGGGTCTTCTCCAAGCAAGACAACCTGTGTGGGATCTGTCATACAACTTTGAAAACTATGGTTGCACTTCTCCCTTCAAGTGTCGATCATGGGAGGACAGTCATTCAACCAGAGCCATAACTTTGTCTTGTACAGGTAATACTAAAATGCAGGGGCATATCTATTTGTCTTTCCCTTTTCCGTCTCCTGTTGTTAATGATGACTTCCTTAGTTAGAATGACAAAGCTCAAAACAACACAAGGCGAGCAGAAGTTACCTGAATGTGACTCCAGTTCGATGAAATTGATATTTTCAGTATGCATATTCCGAAAGAGACAATGGGCCTTAATAATATGTGCGTAGAAACATTTTTACTCTACACATTATGACATGTGCACACTGGCTTATTTTTTACTTACCACCTTGTGTATGTTTGTGAATCACTGTAAATTGACATGTGCCCTGCTATTGGCAAACAGCAATTGCCATACACTGATTTCTCTATACACGGAAATATGTTTGCCCAGAGGTGTATCATGGAGGAAGCAGTGAAGTTGTTTCACATATTAAGGCCCTGACACACCAGTGTGTTTTGGAGGTTATATGCCATCTCAACACCTGCTTGGATGTGGATTGGAAGTTTTTCATATACCCTGTATGACTATTGATAGGCTGCCAATTAACCAGTTGGCTACAAATTAACATATGCGGAATTTCTAAAACTTACAAATTAAACTGAAAGGGGAACTAATGTTTTTTTCAACCTGGGCCCTATTTTCCGATCTACTTTTGGTTGGACGAGGAGAGAGAGGGAGCAGCAATAGGCAGAGGAACATGTCCGAATCCAGCTAAAGGTAAAGACAGACGTTCATTTCTCCTTTCTGTTATGTTGTCGGATAATTATACTAACAATCCGAGCCTTTCTGTGTGAAAAAAATGTACTTTTAGTGGACGTATTTTGACATTGTTTGACACTGTCTGAGTGCCCTATTATTTAATATAGCGCGTGCTCACGGGCTGCAGGCAGGTCAGCCCGAGCTTCGTACTGGAGAAATGTCAAATATTGAACATTCTATCGCTCATTTTGAGAAAAGTAGATCCGAAAATAGGGCCCAGGTTGAAAAAACATTAGTTCCCCTTTAAAACTTAAAAAAAAACAAAAAAAAAAACCCAAACTTAATTTGTTTTAAAACTGGGACATTTTCATAGTTGATTTTTTTTAGTTAGTAATAAGGATGTTAAGGGTGTTTCTGTTATAGTTATTTAATGGATTTGACCAATGCAGTAGTAACTTATGGTTTTAAATAGACCTATTAGATCCAAATTTGTCCAAAGAGTATGAAAAAAAGTAAAAACACGTTGATGAATCCTGGAGTTCTACTAAAAGGATTGTACGCTCAGTTTAAGCACAGACTTGTGTGCACATACTGTTTGTGAATGAGGCTCAATATCCCTACCAAGCAGTTTACATGGTAATGAAAATTAATATTCCACTAATATCCCTGTGTGTGCAAACACCCCCTCTTGTATCCCTTCAACCTCTTACAAAGATCAGCATGATATTTGCATGTGTCCTTAAACCTGTTGATAGCTGAGTTTTCCATAATGTTCAGAATCACTGCTTTAGTATGATGAGTTATATGTTGCCTCTGTATAATCCAGAATAGGGTCATTTTAGTTGCTGCTTTATTGTAAGACTCTCTCTCCAAACAAACTTTAATTATGTTAAACAACTTTTTCTGGACCTCTCATAAAAATCCAAATAACAGGAATAAGGGTGCTTTCACACCTGCCCTGTTTGGTTCGGTTCAATCAAGCTCAAGTTGGTTTGCCCCCTAAATGCGGTTCGTTTGGGCAGGTGTTAACACAGCAATAGCACTCAGGCACGCACCAAAACAACCGGACTGAGACCTTCTTGAAGAGGTGGTCAACGAACTCTGCTGCGGTTCACTTGTGGTGAGAATGTGTTCAGTGATTTTTCCAAAGCCTGAAGACAGAGCCAAGAGGAGGTGCAGAAGTCTTCTCACAGACCAACTGGATTACAATATGCTCAAAGGAAGACACATTTAAACTGCCTACCCAAGCTTTAAAGGCTTAATTATATACATAATGAACTGATTTTAAGCTGCTCTCAAAGTTCTCTTTCTGTCTCTCTCTCTCTCCAGACGGTGTGAGGATTGCAAAAGAATCTAGCAGATGCTCAGGAAAGCTTGAGGTGAAGTCTGGTCAGTCGTGGGCTCCAGTGTGTTCGACTTACTTCAGCTCCCGGGCTGCACTGGTTGCCTGTCGAGATCTTCACTGTGGGTTTCCTGATGATTACCATGGGAGGAGGAATGGCAACTATTCTCAAGATACAGGACCCATCCAGCATCCGGTCTTTAAGTGTGAAGGCAACGAGAAGCGTCTTGTGGATTGTCCCTCCACTACACTCAACACAGAAGAGGAACTGAGCAGTTGTCTAAATACTTACCTGACCTGTATAGGTAATAACCAATAATCACGGGTTATTTTTGGCCCTCTCTACATGGATACAGAAATTATACAAATTGAACGTGGATATTCTCCTCTACGTTTTGGCCTCTCATCCACACATAAACAGAGTTTTTGTAAAACGCCTTCTAATGTGCAGATTTTTCCAAAACTGTCACTGTTTCCATGTGAAAATGTAAAATGGAGGGTTAAAAAAGCAATGACATTGCTGCTTTTGTGTAATGACCATACACTAGAAACAACAAAAATGGCGGATTTGTTTACATTCTGTCAGCAATTCGGCATCGGCCTCGGCAGCTTTATGGCCGATTGAGCATGTTGAATCTGCAGCGGAGCGGGTCGGTGTCGGGTCAGGTCAGGTTTTATTTCCTTGCCCCTGTAGCATGTGAATCTGCCTGTAGTGAAACCAGAGCAAACCAGGCCAAACGGAGAGCCGGGGCTAGCTAGCACAGAGTCTGCTAGCCTCCCAGCTAGCCCCAACTCTCCATTTGGATCCAACCAGAGCACCGAGCCCCTGTTTGTTATTCAGGTTAAAGTGGGAAGAAACAGCGGGTTTGCTGGACAGCTGAGTGAAGTGGAGCCTGAGGAGGAAACACCAGGACCATTTGAATGTAGATGGTCCGCTAGTTCTTTGATGTCGGTTTGGTGTGTCCGCACCTTAAGGATATGAAAACACAACGATTCTCATACTTATGAATATTATATTACATTTCTGCCAATATATCTCCCTAAATCCTACACACTGTATCTTTAAAAAAGTTTTATTTGCAATATCTCCACCATATTTAACATGTATGAATCCATTTTTCATGCATATGACATAGAAAATGAGTTAACGTTTAACTCTCTTTTTTCTTTACAGATCGCCCACGTGAACCTTCTATCAGCTTGTATACCTCGCAAGGACATGCTTCTGACAATCCCACAAGGATTTTCAAGGGCCAACGCTTTGCCATCACTTGCTCTAAATTTTCAGAATACGATATAGCTTCCTACAGGCTAAGATTTGGTATTAACAGTGAGAGCCACACTGAGCAGACCCAGTCACCTGACACAGGGGAAGCCATCTTCACCTTTCCTGCTGCAGAGGATGCCAACCAACTGGTTGTTGAATGCGATTACAACTTGAACCTCAGTTCTGAAATTTACTCCACATCAAACACCTTCACTCTCACTGTAGAAGGTAAACCTGAGTTTATCAATCCAACAGACAAAGCATACAGTTAATTTCCAAGTTATAGCTTTTAACATCCTGTCTATAGCTCAACTGAATGTTGGTGACAAGTTGTTCTCCAGCTATCAAGATAATATCTCACTATTATGTGCAGTCAGCACTGAGACCAGTACTAAGCCAAACTATGACTATGTTCACATGACAAGGCGTGATCCTAAATTCCGATTACTTTGCTAGATCTAGTCTGTCTGTCCTGACTGTTTACATTTATGTTTGAAGTAACTCATACCTGACATCAACGTGAATGGATCTCTGCCCTGAAATGCAACCAATACTATCACAGACATGCACCTTGGAACAACAATAAAACATTTGTGAAACAGCCATTTAGGGAAAAACAGCATGGCTTCTTCATGCTGTACACACGGGGATGTGATGAAGTCGTTGTGCAAGAATGATCGCCATAAGGTCTGATGATGTCATTCTGCATAATAATTGGTCATGTGGTTCTGTTTGGGAAAGTATGTAGAGTATTTTCAGAGAAAAAAACAAGTTAGATGATTACAGGTAAATGAGCTGTCGTACAAATGGGCTTTCGGACAACTAGCTCTGTTAGCAGCTATTGCTGGTAGTCTCAATGGAGAAGGAGGTGTGGGTGCAGCAGGTGAACCGGTGTTTGGGGGAGCTGGTTATTATGTGTTCTACAATTTGTAGGGGATCCCCGCGTTAGCCTCGCAGTGGGCACTGTCCACGAGACCCCATTTTTGCATTGCTGCCCCAAACCGTCCTATGCCTGTCCTCAGGGGATTGAGGGGTCTTCAATATAGTGGTGAAGCCTTGATGGTTCTGCTGACTTGCACTGGTCCCTCCATTTTGCCTTGACCTAGGCAACCTTGGAGGTACCAGCTGCAGGGTTGACTACTGGATAGTTCTCAGGTGAGTTGAATGAGTGTAATCAGAAACCCCGGAGAGCGAGGGAGTTGCCACGCCCACAGCACAGACACACAGAGGCCCCTTTTACACTGCCAGATTTTCTGCGAATGTTGGGTTGTTTTGCCGGCAAGCTGCGAGCGTTTAGACACACAGAGCCGGATTGGCAAGTTGATCCGAGGTGCCCAATTTTCCACCTCGTAGGGTAGTCAGATTGGTGGGACCCTTTTAGTTTAAAAAGACAGAGGCGGCCTTCTGCAGCCGGAGGGGTTGTTGATGAGTTGTGGGAAGAGCTGTTGATGACGCCGCATGTGCGATGAAAAGGAAACAGCTGATAGCAGGAATTAGCGAGGAGCTAGTAGCAAGAGGGAAACGCAAACCTGACAGATGCTGTAAAGATGAGCAACTGGGGAGACAAGGAATTGTGTGCCCTCACAAATGATGAGGCCATTAACCGTCAATGGGGACGATGAAGAACAGGCCGACTTACGAGAGAATCGCCAAAGGACTGACTAGCCACGGCTTCCCTCCCACGTCACTGTTTACATCACACGCTGAGCTACACATTTTGTTACTTGCTCACGCCCCCCATTGCCCCGAAAAAGGTGCATTCTGTATAAACAAAAGTAGGCAGGCGGCATTTCACTGCACTCCCCGATTTTGTTTTTATACTGCCAATGCTGAAAAAAGACTGATTGGGCTTTCCTGCAAATTTACACAATTACTATCTAAAAAGGGCTATAGATACAGACAAGGAGGGGGAACGAAGAGAAACACAGGAAAACTAGTGACGCGGTCAGAGCAGTAACATTGATGACAACGCTCTCACGGCATGTAGGCAAGCTGCCTGGCTCTGTTGGTTGGCCACTGGAGCAGCCTGTCACAGCAGCGGGATGGCTAAGGCATATATAGCTGCATCCACATGCTGTTTGAAGTGTACTCGACATGTCCATACAAACTGCGCCCACCACCAGCACAAGACAAAGACACCAACATGACAATGATTTGAACACTGCTACAACACAGGGCTGTGTGAATACACGAGTCGAATCCCTGAATTCACATATGACCGTTCTCAAATCTATAACATAATGCAATGCTTGGCTATATATCAGATTTAGGACCACATTTCAAAGTGGCCCAGATCTCATTGTAAAAACATCAGATTTCCACACTACTCTGGGAAAAATCTGATCTGTGTCACATAAGAGCAAAAAAACGGATTTGGGACACATTTGCTTGTAATGTGAAGATGGCCTACGTAAAGATCTGGGATTCCATCAGAGCATATTTGAACAGCAGCTCAAGACAGATCTTTAACTGGGACATTTTAAAACATCCCTTGACTAATGAAGTTATATGCTGTATATATAATATATGGTCAACAGTAATATCCTGTACTTTTGACTTCTCATGGGTGTTGGATGGATTGTATATAACTTGTTGGTCATGTAATTGCAGAGCCCAATGATGTGAGGTTGGTGGACAGAAGAACCCGCTGTGCTGGTAGACTGGATGTGCAGCATCAGACAGAGTGGAGACCATTGACCTTCCAGCACTCCTGGAGTCTGAAGGAGGCAGCTGTGGTGTGCAGACAGCTCAACTGCGGCTCCGCTGTTTCAACCAGGAAAGCAGAGAAATTAACTGACCCTCTGCCCGCATGGCGCTTTTATTCTGACTGTGACGGCTCTGAGCGAGCACTGATGGACTGCGGGACAGTGAGACAGTGGCTTTCCTCTGCCACTGTTGAGATTTTCTGCTCAGGTAAGAATAGTAACAGTGCTATTTAGCTGATGATGATTTGAGCTCAAGAAAACCTGCCTCATACTTTAAGCTGCAACCAACAAATGTTTTCACTGTCGAATGTCAATGGTCAAATGTCTTGTTTTGTCCAAAACCCCGAGATATTATTGTTAGCAGAAGGCTAAACAATTAGCAATATTTTCTCTCCACCTGAAACCTATTTCGTTTCTTGTCAGACTCTCTTTTTGGTACGTTCGTCTTCCTTTGTTGAGTTGCTTTGCAGCAGGCAGGTTGCTTGATTCCACTGACTCCTGTGGTATGCTGAAGTTAAGCCTTACGTACCCTCTAGTGGGGCATAAGGGCATTACCTTTCCAACCAGAAAACCCATTCACTTACAGTATTTCTGATGCGCACTTGCTTGTAAGTTGATGAAACAGCATTGTTTTTACTTTTAGGTGTCTTGCTCATATTAAGTCATGCTTATAATTTGTTTATTTCAAAATGTAGAGAGTAACATTATAGTAGACAACTGTTGTTTTTTGTTTTTTTAACCTGTAAATGGGTCACCAATGCTCCTATCGTGGTAGATTATGCTATTAGGTTTGCTTGATTTTGGAAACGCACACGAATTCCTGGACAGCAGCGATGTAGCAATAGTGAAGTTCAGTCAGTTCTTGGTCGGATATGCAACACACTATCCTGCCACTAGAGGGCCCGTGACCAACTTTTTGGTATTGCAGGGTCCTCGATTCTCTAAAGTCTGAAAACAGAGCAAAGAGGAGGTGCTGAACTCTATTTTTATACCAATTGAATTATAATATGCTCAAAGTTTGTCATAGGATTTTTGCCCAGTGAAGCCAAAATTAAACTGCCTACCCAAGCTATAAAGGAGAAGTCCAGTATTTTGCACTTTGAGCACCATTTCTGGGTTGTTTATGATGAAATAGAGTGGTTAAGACCGAAATTGTGAAGATTGCTCCTTTTTGGAGAATTTGGCTTTCCCCTGCCTGGCTTACCACCGCTGCCTGTGGCCATGTGTGAACCTGTCCTAAAACCACCCTAGACATTCGCTTTCAAAGCCATGACACTCACCGAGTGGTCAGTGGTGTTCGTTGATGTTCTGACATAAAAATCGTAGCAAACTGTGGTTTCCGTGATGATTAATTTGACATTTTGTGTAATCCATTGGTTTTCTATAGAAACCTACTTGTCCGCTGGTAGTAATCCACCACCGGAAACGGAAAGGGGGTTGTTCATGACAAGGTTGTAGTCATTGTAGTCTTTTACCTCAGCGAAAGTGCCGGCCCGACAGTGCTGTGTGCGCTCCTAGAGGAAGAACGAGAACGAACGAAAAGTTTGTAATAAGTTTAAGCAACTGCGCAATGGATTACTCGCTTGTAAACAACCTTCACAGTACGATGCCTTTGAACACAACGCCAACCTTCTTCCTTCTTCTGCTTCTTCTCTGTGTCCCATTACATTGCAATGGTTTCCTGCCGGTTGGCGACACCCATGTACAGGAGCATTATCGGCATCAAGTGGGCTGGAGTGTATAATTGATTACAACTTTTTTCTTCTCACTGACTGTAAAACAAAGCTGAGAGTCTTGGGTGTAGACACAGAAGCTTGTGCACGTCTACGTTTATAAAGTTATATTTGCATAAGCTTTATGTCACATCTCCCGTTTTCGTCTTTGCCTGCAGACGTCCTGCCTCAGCCGAAAATTGACATTAACACTATGTCGACTGGGCCCCCTGACAACCAGATGCAGGGTGTGGTGCTGTACAAGGGTCACAGCTTCACTGTTATCTGCTCCGTGGAGCCACAATACCCCAGAGGTCACTTCAGCCTCATCATCACTGGCTCCAACCAAACCCACAGCTACACCCAGCCTGCTACCAATTACACTGCCCACTTCATGATTCCTGCTGCAGAAGAGGCTCACCAAGGGAACTGGAGCTGTGTTTATCACAACTTTGTTTTCAATCATAACTTCTCCTCTGAGAGCCAGAGCCTATCTGTCTTTGTCGAAGGTAGGACAGTGGGATTGTTGCACCGATACTTCAATATGATAATAATAAATGCTCAGATCTGTCGTCCTACTTGTATTAACGTACCTTGGCTTTCTTGTTAATCCCTGGCTAGAGCGTTACGATGTCGCATTGGATGATGGAGTGCTCAGAGACGTCGACATGAAAATCTGTGCCGGCAAACTGTTGGCGAGCCTGGGCGACGAGTGGAGGCCGCTGAGCACAGAGTCCACAGTCTGGGACCTGAAGCACGCCTCTGTGGTGTGTAAACAGCTGGGCTGTGGTTCTGTCGTTTCAACCAGAGAGATCGATCTTCACAAAAACACAGCTGTGGCGAGATTTTACTCTGACTGTGACGGATCTGAGTCTGTACTGATGAACTGTGGAACTGTTAATCCGTGGTTTTCCTCCTCTGCTGTTGAGGTAGTCTGCACAGGTTAGGGTACACAAGATTGATTGATTATTGCATGGAGCAGACCTTTGACTTCCTTAGAGCTGGCTGATGTAGAAATCTTTGTTGAATATCAAAAGCTTATGCATTGATCTGACAGCTCTAACTGTACTCGGTGAGTGACTGCTTGTGGTCTGAGCTCCTGTCACTGCAACAAATGTCCAAAATTGTAACATTGACTTTAACACAGCTCTTTGTAGTTTCTTTACAGCAGTCGTGTCTCTCTGTGATGCAGTCATTTATGAAAAGTATTTTCAACTGATGCCTCTAAATAAAAACCAGCTGACTGTTGTTTATTGAAGGAGTAGTGGCAGCTGCGGCACACTTTGATGGCTAATCTAGTTAAAGGGTCACCAAATGCTAACTTCTGAACACAGAAACTGAGCTGACTCTGGACCGTTATGTCATTAACCACATGTGCTTTTCATGTCAATTTTCGTCTGTTTGTAGCTCTTACATTATGAGAAACTGGAATTATATACATTGCTAAAAAAAATGAGGGGAACACTTGAGGGGTATCAATCTGTCCATGTGGAAAGCACAATTGTGAATCAGTTTTACCTGCGTTGGTGCAAATTTAAGTGACAACAGGTGCAATGGAGAGGCAAAAGTCAAGGGAATATATGGTGTCCACAGACAGTTGCTCTCTCCTTATCTTTCCTGACTGATTCTTCTCTAGTTTTGAGTTCAGCTAGTGTCCTTGTCACTACTGGTAGCTTGAGGCAGTACCTGCAGGCCAATCAGGTTGCACAGGCAGTCCAGCTCCTCGATGCCATTGACTGACCCTCTTGTTCCTCTGGCCTAAATCCAATTGAGCACCCTTGGGATGTTAGTATCGGTGCATCCAACGCCACCAAGTCACCAGACATTGTCAGGAGTGCAAACAGGTACACAGGGGGCCATACACACTACTGAGTCATATTATGAGTCGCCATTGTAAATTTAATGCAAGTTTAATCAGCGTACGATTTCATTTTTTCACTTTGATATTAATGTGATTTTGAATACAGCCCTCAGTGGGTTGATTGCGGTTTCCACTTTCTTTTTTTGTTTCGTCATTTTGTTCTCAACATGTTATACAGTGTACATCAGTCAAGATTTTCAACTTGAATAATTTGTTCATCAAGATCCGATGTGTGATTTAAATGTTCCCTTAATTTTGTTGAGCAGTGTATGTATCTTACTATGTAATGACGAAAACGCTGTCTGTGTGCCTGTTCCATGTTTTTCTCCTCACTGACTTGGTCTATCCATGTGAAATGTGGCACAGTGGTAGAGGGTCATGGGAGGATGCCAATGAAGCAATATTACATCAATTGGCCAAAGGGGGGCGCTATAGCAACTGACTGAAATTGCAAACTTTGAATAGGCATATCTCATGCCCCATATGTCATAGAGACATGGAACTTTGCACAGAGATGCCTCTCCTCATGAGGAACAAATTTGCCTCAAGAACCCATAACTTCCGGTTATATAGATTTTCCACCATTTTGAATTTACTTAAAATCGATCTCTTCCTAGGAAGTTTGACCGATCTGCATGAAACTCGGTGAACATAATCTAGGGACCAATATCTAAAGTTCCCTCTTGGCAAAAGTTGGAAAACTTACTAAAACTGAGCTTCTATAAGGCAATGAATATTGCAGAGGGCGTGGCTCATCACATAAAGGTGTATAACATCTCAAGGGTTTCACCCATCACCACGCAACTTTGTAGGCATATGACCACACATAATCTGAGGGGACCCCTCCATTATTGACCCCATCAAACAAAATAGGGGTGCTAGAGAGCTAATTTCTTATCTAGGCCTAACCGCCATATCGATTTTTACTAAACTTGGTAGATATGTAGAACAGGACGCCTCAAGGTGACTGGAGAAATTTAAGTCTAATTGGCAACTGGGTGGCGCTATAACAACAGAAAAATGCTTAAAAATGGCTAAAATGCGACCAATCACTGTGGCTCCCCTTGTGGACCAGTGTTGGGGTTTTTTTTTCTCTACAGAGTGTGTTGCTCACTTGCGTGCTGTTAGGGCACTGTATACAATTCATGTGAGGCATTTCATGTTAACAGATTTTTTAAAAAGCATGTGGAGTACACCTGCTACATGACACTGTTGTGTGTTTCTGACATGGCAAGATAAGACTCAGACAAATAAGCTCAGCAAGACATTTTTGAAGTATTCAAAAAGTAATCCAAAGCATTTAGAAGCTGTTACTTAGTTTAGTAATCTAATAAAATACATTACGAAGTACAATTCAGTGCAAGAGTGCAGTAATCTGTAGTGAAATACATTAGTTACTCTGCCAACACTGCTGTTTCGGCTTCATTGATTTTGATCCTTTTTATTAAACTGTCCATCGTGAGTCTGTCAGTGTTGTAGAGCGAGGACTTATTGTTAAACACAATGTTTGGTTATAGCAGTGGAAGACTGGACTGAAACATTAGAAATAGAAATACTTTTTAATTTGAAGGTTCATCACAGGCATAATCGTAAACAAGATATTTAAAAATGCAGATTTCATAATCAACATCATTCACTCGGTCCACCTCTCATGCGCTGTGTCACTGTCGTTCACTCACTCACAAACACACATCAGAGACTAAACAAAGAAAAACAAAAGTGACTACAGATTCTGCTGTATTAAAATTCAATCCACCATGGATTCACCTCAAGAGAACATGCGCACACACACTCACTCACACACTTACACACACACACACACACACACACACACACTTGACTCTTCTGATACACGCACAAAAAGAAAGGTCTGCATCCGGTGGGGCGGGAGGGGGGGTTGTTGTGTGTTGTAACTTCTACCTGGACAAAGCAGAGATCCTGAGAAAGGCAAAGAGAAAAGTATTAGTTACACTTGATCACCAAATGTTACTACAACAAGAAAAGAACATGTTTATTCAAGGAGCTCCTGATTCATCTTTACTCTGACGTCTTTATGGAACACTTCATCAAAATTATTAAAACACTTAATGCTGTTTTCAATACAACCTGCCTGTTTTCTTTACACTAGCTTGTCCAACCACTTTTGGTGAGTTGATGTTGACTCACTGTAGCTTGTCCTGTAACAGCTCCAGCCTCTGCCGATCAACGTAGCGTGAGAAGAGGGAGAGCAGGTTAGGAGGGGTGAAGAGGGGAGGAGAGAGGGATGAGGTGGGGACACTGAGCAACTCCCTCGTTACTGAAAACACCAACTCAGTCCTGGAGGGAAACAGAACAGAGGTCAGTGTGGATTATCGGTGCAGGTGAAAGCATGAAGAGAGGACGATAACAAGGAATGAAAACTAATTTAGTTGTGTGGCAGGGAACAAAGCCATTTCAGGATGCGTCATTAAACAAAACCAGAAAGTAGGTGACATCACTAACACACAAAGTGCTTACCATCGATTGTCGTCCATGAGTTGACAGTTGGGATCGGTGCTTTGCATCCTCTCTCCTTCACTCAGGATCAGATACAGCAGTGTCACACCAAACTAGACAGAAACAAACACAGAGGTGTGTGTAATGGGTGTGTTTTCGGTCACAGAAAAGGGTTGCATAGTGTCAGGCTATTGCAACACTGAACCCCTGAGCTTGCCTGACAAGGACTAAACGCACAAACCTGCTATTTTTAAATAGCTAGTTCACTAGCTAGCTATAGTTCACTTCTTGGGTCTTCAGGAGCTGCAGCATTTATTCATAGACAGTCTAACTGAAAGCTACAAAGGAACAAAATGTATCATTCCACATATATAGAAATGTATTATCCTGCTGTTTAAAGAGTATTCTGCTTCCTTCTTGTCTTACTTTTAACCTGACATGAACTGAACTGTGTCCTTGAACACATATCGTCTGTGTATGAGAGACTTGCTTTGTAGCTGTTCCCATGACAGTTATCAGTGTACTAGAGGACTCCCTTTTGCTCCTGCGCTTTTTTAAGTAGCTATACTCAAATCCTGGAGCTTTCTTTGTGGGTATACAGCTTATACCTGCGTATTGTGTAGGCTCTGTCAAATGTCTGTTTATTCTGTGAACCTACAGATTCTCAGAGAAGCTAATGAGCTGCTCTGCGTTTTACATCAGTCTGCAGGATTGTGTGTGTATGTGTCTGTGTACCTTGTTGTGCAGTACTGTGGCCAGTTGGCCCTCATTGCCCTGAAGCTCCTGGAGCAAGTCTGTGAGGGCGGAGCTCGACAACGCCTGGATCACTGCAGAAACCGGCTCCACTAACCAGCACAGCACCTGAGCAGGAGGGCAGAGAATGTGAATGATAATAATTGAGAAAATCCAGAACAAGACAAATGTTTAATGTGTCTTTATCTGTAGGGAAACCATTAAATTCAGACTTGAACGGTGTACTGTCCGTTCAAGTGGTTACAGATAAATTAATAGGTCTTATTTCATCAGACTGAATGTCGCATCCTGAATTGGTTACCTGGTCCTGCTTGTCCTTCTTGGCCAGGGCAGGAAGGTTGCGGGAAATCGCCATGACAACGGCAACGGCCTGGGCTGAGGGCAGGAAGGGGAGCAGCCTGGAGATGAGTCGCTTGCCCTTCCTCACTGACATGATCATCACACACTGCTCATCGCTCACTCTTATCAAGAGGAAGAGAAAAATAATTTGTCAATACACTGGGCACATCTGAGGTGTTTTAATGATCTCTTGAATAAAGATTACAAGTGCAGCTCTTGAAGGTAAGGTGTCCTACCTGTCGTCCCACTCCTTCTCCCGCAGAGAGTTGCACAGCTGCACTGTGTTGGTTTTATGCTGCTCCAGAAGAGCCTCCCTGTCCTCCTCTGGCGCCAGGACAAAGCGTTTCTCAAAGTCTTGAACCTCCAGCAGCAAACTGTACATCTGGAGGACAGAGGAAAATGTCACACAGACATATTCAGGATCCAGGAGGCCAGTTTAAACACTTGCTCGACATGAACAGCCATCCTCTTCTTACCTTCTCCACAGTGTAGAGGATCTGTCGCCTCTTATTCCAAACCTGCTTCTCTCTTTTCTCCTGGAGGCAGACAGACAGAAAGGGAAAACTGATAAAGAGGTATTCAAAACTGACCAGAAAACTTACTTCAAATGGGCAATGATTAAAGGTATACTACGCAGGATTTTGCTTTGTCTTATGGGAAAACTAAAGCTTCAGAAAACAATGCTATGGAAACAGCTTCTTACAAAAACAGAACATTATGTGCACGCCTTTAGAAGAATAGAAATAATGAATCATAGAAACTGACCTCGTCGTCTGTGCGCGTCGTCACCACAGCATCAATCATCTTACGGGGGTTGTTGACGCTGGAGACTGTCAGCTTACCCAGAGAGCCTGCAAATTGAACTGTAGACAAACACACAGATTTATCTAGTATTGTGTGTGTGTGATCATGTACTATGGAGTGCAGATAATATTGTGGTGTGTCATGTTTACCTGGTCTGTAGGTGTGTTCAACTTTGGCGACCTGTGGAGTGATCAGTTTGGTGGTGTGCTCCTTCTTGCTGCTGTCTCTCTCTCTCTCCTGACGCTTCTCCATCTTTTCGTAGTAGTTCTGAACACACACACACACACACACACACACACACACACACACAATAACGTCTTGTGACATTTTCCATAGCCTGATGTGACGTCTTCAAATTTAATTTTCTACAAAAAATGTTCAGCCTGAATTTTGAACAGTAATATGAGCTAAAGTGAAAGCCAACCCCAGACTCTCATTTTGGATTGAGCTTTGTACACTTGGTATTTTGCCTCACCATATTGCGTGTGTATTGCGTCTCTTAGATCACCAAAAGTCATAGTTAAAGACACTTGCAGGAGATTTTTACTACAAAAGATACCCTCTTGGCTATCAAGGTCCAAGCAAATCCTCTAAAAATCTCTGATACAACACCACTGGCTGGAATGTGGGAAATTACCACATCCTCAATCCTGGCAGTTAGCCAAAAAATATAAATAAATAAATGCATATACACAGTGTGAAAAGCAATTGGAAGACGTCACCTCAATCTATAGCAAAATACGCTGCCCATTTTTCCCTATTTTCTGACATTTTACGGATTAAACAATTAATTAGAAAAATATGAAAATAATCTTTTAGCTCCAGCCCTGATTTTTGTACATCCCTTTCTAAACTGATTAAGGTCAGTGATACCCAACCAGAACAAGACAAACATTAAAAGAGAAAGATATTTCGAGCCCTCTAAATGGCTGCATGGTAACTACAGTATTTAAAAACTCACCTGATAGTAGTAGTCATCCAGGTAAGGGTCAGTACTCTGCAGCTGCATCATCTGGATCTTAGTTACCCATTCCTTCTCTTTCTGAGTCATAAGGTTACTGTAGGGGTCCCTGCTGCGCCGGTCTCCTCCAGTCCTGCCACGGTCCCTACAGGGAGGTAAAGAGACAAATATGACATCATCTATTTGGAAGCCTATTGAATGTAAGTCAAAAGCAACAGCTGCCATTTTCTGTCCCGATTGATGTTTTGCATTTAACCTGCCCGAGGAAGTGTTTAAGATAATGCTGCTTGTTGTGTGTGCTGTTTGAGCTTGTAGTTCTATCAACGCTTGCTTACCCTCCCCGGTTCTGCATGCGCTGGGTGAGCATGCGGCGGTGCTGGGGGTGGAGGTGGGTGGTGTTGTGTCGGATGGGTGGTGTGTGGTTAGGGGGTCCATGAGGGGGCGGCAGGCCCATTCTGTGACCCAATGGAGGAGGAGGGCCCCCGAAGAACGGCCTGAAACCACCACCACCGGGTAACAAAGGAGGCGCCGGACCACCGCGAGGAAAACCAGCCACCTGGAGAGACACAGATGATTACCCAGCGTGAGAGAAGAATTCATGTGATTCGGGAGTAACCTATTGAAGTACTGGTACTGCTGTGACATTTCCCTAGTTTCTTGAAACACAAGTTCTGCCCGCATAGTGGGGTTGCATCATAAAGTCACTGTTCCTGTGTGAGTGTCAACGTGGTGAAGACGCTAAGCATAGTTTTTATTACATGACTATTTTGGCACCAACATTTACCTGCCAGTCTCGCCAAATGGAAAAACCTATTGCATTTGGAGTTTGATGGGTTTTATTTTTCAACCCCGATGGCGTGTGCATAAAAAAAAAATGTCTTATTCGTCTGACGTCTAATTCTGGCAGTCTTTTGTGTTGTATTGATTGGGCATGTACACATTGTGATGACTATGGAAATACGATCTACTGGTCAGCATTAGTAGCAACCACATTTCTCAGGAGAAATCGTTACAGTTATTTTATTCTCACTGACCTAAACAATGAGTTATCTGCATCAATCTAAAAAGACAGTGTCTCAGTGTGTGTAGTACAAACCTGAGAGTTAAGCAGCTGGGCCCGTTGAATCTGAGACAGGACAGGACCAACACCAGGAGGGAACGGACCACGACACAGCGGAGAGTTCTGAAAAAAGACAACACACAGAAACTTCACATCCCTGAATAATGAAAATGGAAATTAGTTTGTCTCTCCTATCTCTGCTCCTTTTTGTAAAGGAAAAAATTGACATTTTGGTAAGTATTTTATTTGCTTTCTTGCCAAGGATTAGATGAGAATAATAAAGCGAACTTAGCTTAGCATCAAGGCTGGTAACAGGGAAAAAGCTAGCCTGTCCCTGCCCGACGGTAAAAAGAAAAATCCCCCTACCAACATCTCTAAAGCCCAGTAATTAACACCTTATACCTTATCTGTTTAAAAATGACAATTTGTTGTTTTACAGGTAGGCTATGTATCGAAGTAATTTTTGGGGGGACCACTTTTCAGGCAACCAGTGAAGACTCCAGGATGTTGGTCTCAGACAAGACAAGGTTCTGCAAATAACTCTCCTGTAAAGTAACTAATATAAAATGATAAAAATTCATATCCTAACACCACATAAACGCCATGTTAAGCTTTCACTGTGATCTAATAAGCTCAGTTTACCATTTTAGAAATGTTAAATTAAAGACGTGACATTTACTGAAGGTCTTTGACCCGCAAATCCAGCCAAGTTGTTGGTTTTGTTTGTGCCATTATACCTAAAACGATGTTCTTTGATTAAATGTACATACAGAGAAAACCGAGGGGAGGATGGAGGAGAGGAGGAACTCACAGCTATATTGAGGAGGGTGTTGGGTGACACACGCTCAGGGAAAGGAGGAGGGTATCTGTGCTGGACCGGGGCTCTCACATGAACCGCCGTGGGATGGTGGATCTACACACACATACACATACAGGATAAGGTTAACAGAGACAAAGCCAACTACATGTTACTTAATCACAACATGATGTGGAATGGAAACTACTACCAATAATGAGACTGCTAGACACGCTATGATGAGGTTAAATGACAACACCAAGTACACAGCATATGACTCCATGTCGTTGAAGTCCAGTCCACACCTGTAGATGAACAGCAAGCTGTCACGCAGCAACACGCTCTCGTTAGCAGCTAATAGCAGCACATACAGTCTAAGACTGCACAGCACACACACCCTCTAACCCAAAAAACGAGAAAGCCACTGAGTAGCAATAGGCTGTCGTTTAGCAGCTAATGTTAGCACAAAGCACACACCCACAGGAGTAAGCAGTGACTGTCAGAGGGCTGAGTAACCAATATGAGCTACAAGATTGAAAGGTACGTTAGCGACGGCTGTTTGGCTTGTTTCTCTATACATTTATTAGACTGGATGAGATAAGAGAGTTCATGGAAACCAGCTAACTCACCAGGGCCGAACAAAACAACACTGATGCTATGCACTCTAATGTTAGTAGTAACATAATTATTATATATTGAGGGAGTGGTTATAATAAGGATGGCTCCAGTATGTCATCAAGCAAGCTTTAAAGCCCGCCAAAAATATCCTGGACACAAATGTTTTTGGGACATGGGATTAAGTGTTCATTGGTTCCTTAAAAATCATGAAACAGGAATGACGGAGGAAAAAATATCATTAAAGAAACACCGTACAATGAGAGGAGCAGGTGTTGTTACTCACCTGATGATTCAGGGCGTGGCTCATTGGCTGTTTAGGCGGGGTCCCGATGGGCACTGCCCTCACCGGAGGGGAGCCAATCACGGGGGAAGAAGAGCGTGGAGGTGGGACCCTCTCTGACAAATCCCGTCCTTCATCATTCCTGCCCTGAGGAGGTCGTTTAGGGAGGCCCACCTCCTTGATTATAGACATTAGTGGACTATCCTGAAAAGGAAGAGGACAGTAAATATGATATTAGAAGAATACAAATGACTTGCTTAAAATCAAAACCTTGGTTGAGCCATTTTGTAACTGAAACCATATTTCAGGCGGTGCAAGAGAAAGGTTTGAGTAATATTTGAAAAAGGTTAAATAAAGAGAGTGAAGAGTGAGTGTCTCTCACCTCCATGTGTGTGACCAGCCCGGGGGTGACGCTGACTGGACCAAAACCCATACTGTTCTCCCAGATACTGTGAGAGTTCATCTAGAGATAGAGAGAGAAATTAAAGTTAGGGGTCCTGAAACAAAAAGATTTTACATAAACGAAGGTTAAATAAATGTTACTGCAGTGAGCTAGTTTCTTGTCCCACCAGAAATAAAAACATATAAAAGTTTAGCAATCCTCTTATCCCACTTGTCTCTTTGCATAATCTGACATAGAATAAATATAAGGTGACTGCTTTGCACACCTTTAAAATACTGGTTAACAGAACGGTGCACAGAGATAGTCAGTTGAAACAACTAACCTGGGCCATTGGAGCAGTCCCTCTGCGCAGCAAGTGCTGCTGCTGTTGATAGCTGAGCATGGACGATGGAGGAGGGCCAGGAGAAAGGCCTGGAGGAGTAACAGAGCACAGCAGAGTTTAAAAAAACAGGGCCAACACAGTAGAATAAACAACGCTGACTCTTATTTTATGTTTATATTATGATCAGGGATGCACCAAGCAGGAAAATCTGAGCCATGAAAACATCTTTTTATGAAGTGACTGCTTCAGAAGCCTTTTAACTACATATATATATATATATATACATATATATATATATATATATGTAAAATACATCAAGATTTCCTCTCTAATATCAATTTTACATTGCTGTGAAAACACCAAACAATTGTATGTATTCAAATTTCTCGCCAAAGACTCTTTTTGACACGACTACAGTTGAACATATAATGACAAAATCAAAATTAACCTTGTCACCAGAACAATAATAAGGGATTGCATTCATTCTGACCTGAGGTGGAGTGCCCAGGAGGCAGTTGGTGCTGGGGGTGTTGGGCATGCTGGTGCGGCTGAGTGGGGTGTGGGATGGGGGAAGGCTGGGGCAGGACTCTGGGTCGGTCCAGGCCCTGCAGAGCAGACAGGCTGGTTCCTGAAGAGCCAGGGGATGGACCAGGTCTCTCAGCCGCTCCGACCCCAGCGATGGCCGGGTCAGCCTCCAGGATGAGTCTGGCCAGAGACTCGGCCAGGTCACCTCCCCCTCCGCGATCCTCCACATCTGAAACCACAGTTTTACTTTGGATTTTCTCACCTGGTGTATTACTGCTCTACTTAGCAACCAGTCAAGACAAATATCTGAATTCTGAGAGATAAACACAATTCCTGAGTCAAGTTCGCTAGCAGCATCCTTCTAATCACATCACTGACCTGTTGGAGGCAGTCTGGAAGAAGACAAGGAGAATTTGAGGGTAGGGAGGGAAGATGGATGGGGAACATGGCCCACAGAAGAAGACACATGGGTGGAGGACAGGTCTTCGGCTCCTCCTAAATCAGATTCTCCTCCCATCACCCCTCCTCCTAACCCCAAACCTGCTCCTAGCCCGTCCCTCTCATCGAGCTCAGCAAGGCGTTTGTGTTCCTCCTGCCAGTCGTCATCTGGAAGAGGAGGGGAGCCAGAAAGAAGGGTTGTTTATTCTATGGCGATTAATCGTCTTATGTAAAGTTCTAGGGACAGATTTGTGCTTTGTTTGGCTTCCAACTTTGACAAATAGTCTCAAAGGTGGTTTCACAATCACAGTGCTCTTGTTGTGTTTTTATGAAGGTGACCAACAACCATAAAGAACATCCACACGGTGCAACAACAACTGCCCGACAGCTCAGGGCCAGAAAAAAGTAACATTAGGCGAGTAAATACAATCAGCCAGTTGCCTAATCTGGGCCAGCACTCAATATATACACTACCGACCCATAGTTGAGAGACGTCTGGTTTCTTTAGGCTAACTCAATTAGCTTTAGTTTGGCTCGTAGCTGATAACTAACTTTTAAAGTCCTCCAGTTACATCATAGATAAAGAGATGCTTTGTTTCATCTGTGCAGCGAACACAGAGCACAGCCCTTTTTTTTGGCACTTCGTTGTGTCTGCAGCACTTGCTGGACTGGCTAGGGTACTTTTCTACACTCACGCGCACTGGAGAGTCTTACTTCCCATAGCTAACGCCACAAGACTGCGTCACACACACACGTAACCTGCCTTAAAGGGGAGAGCTTGGCCAGACCCACTAGTCATGGAAAATGAGAACTCTACAAGTTTTCTTTTTGTATGAAGCAGCGAAAAATGTGGTGGGATGGCATGTTTGCCTTTCTTGACATCACACATCCTGTGATGCTACAATTACTCATGCACACATTGCAGTGCTGATGCTGAAATTACATGTGCTGCAGCCCTAGACCAAAGTACAGATTTCCACTAGTCAAATGTCCATTACTTGGCAAGTCTTTTCTTTGTCTTGGTCTCCCTCAGTTGTGGTTTCTTTGCAGCAATTCAACCATGAAGGCCTGATTTACAGCCTGCTACTTTGAACTCTGTGAAGCATTTATTTGGGCTCTAATCTGAGGTGTCATTAGTTGCCAATTTCTGAGGCTGGTATGTGTAATAAACCTAGTCTCTGCAGCAGAGATACCTCTTCCTTATCTGGGGCACTCCTCGTGAGAGCCAGTTTCATCAAAGTGTTTCATGATTTTTATGACTACACAGAAAGATACATTCAAAGTCTCAAAATTTTCCGGACTGACTGACCTTCATGTCTTAAATCAGAGATATAATGATTTTAACCACGAGTTTACATGCACATGATGGCTGCCTTGCATCACCTTCACCCATTTGGACTGTTTGTTGTGCACGTCCTCAGAAATTAATGCAATGTGTTTGCAAGGTGTAATATTGACATGTACGGCTGGGGCAGTGTTGGCGGGACGAGAGACAGAAACGTACCACTGTCAAGATATGCTTTGAACATAACATCTATGATAACGTCACTTTTTCTGCCATGATCCACGCTGATCTCAGAATTAACAATACAGTAACCTCCTTTAGTGTTGCCGTGCTGCCACGGTCCAAGATCTCTGGTTGAATCCTCCAGTAACACGCGTAGTGCACAGGCAAGCATGTGATAATTCTGTTCATGACGCAGCCAGTTGTCTATGCAAATGCGTGACTAAAAAGCAAGTATATCTCCGGCCTTAAGGTTGGACTGTCATTACTCCTTACTTAGTTGAGAGGGTCCTGCCATGATATGGATTACGACAGTAGTCAAACGGGGTATTTACTGCATACTAACGCCATCTAAGCACATCACAAAAATCCACATTTTAGCTTTCGACTGGGCACACCTGTTAATCAAAAACCATTCCAGGTGTGTACATCATAAAGCTGTATAGGATAATGCAAGGAGTGTGCAAAGCTGTCAGGCAAATGGTGGCTACTTCAAAGAATCTAAAATATAAAACACACCACGTGTTATTTTGTAGTTATGCTGTCTTTAGTATTAATCGAGGTCACAGAAAATAATAAAAATAAAGGAAAACTGTTGAATGAGGTGTGTCTAAAGTGAGTGTGAGTTCTGTTAGACCACCATCTTTAAAGTTAACTCCATTAAAATTGTGTAATTATGAATAAACATACGCACATTAATTCTGCATGTCCTGGACTAAAGTGATTTAATGTTAACACTTTATATAAATGTTGTACACGTAACTTACCGATGGCCCCGGCTCCGAAGGTGTCGTCATTGAACTGATCAATTTCATCTTCCTCCTCTACGAGCCCCTCGTCTTCCTCCTCCAACGTACAGTCTTCATCCAGGGACTGCAAAGACAGCAGGGAGGACAGGTGAAGGGACAAGGAGAAGGAGGAAGGAAAGGGCAAATGACACAAATGAGATTGTTGAACTACTCCTGAAACAAGCATGTTCAATCATCAATTTATCTGTCACATGAAGTCCAACAAGGTATATCTCCAGTGAAATGTGATCTCATCAGTTCCTTTAATATGCGCACTGCCATTTAAACCCTTTCCTGCTCCTTTTATGTTGTAGGCTGCTGCTTTATTATTGTCCATGTTTCCAGACTGGCTTCAGTGCGTGTTTATGTCACCCAGGATAGTTCTAGTAATTTATGGTTTATGGTTGTGAGAATAATTTCTCTGTAGTTTTGGGTACAGCTGCTTCTGTTGTTTTACACATTAAATGAATTTACGTTACTGGTGATGTCAACGTCGGTGTCCTGAAACTGTCTGTGCCGTGTATTGAAGATCGAGGGCAAACTCTGACTGGCCTGACCACCTCCTGACCTCTTGCATTATTTGAGGCATGCGTCGTAGTTTGTTTACATGTTTTGACCTCAGCCAGATGGCCGCATGGTCGCTTTACCCAGATGCAGGCAGCAATTCTGCTCTGTAGCTGCCTCTGAGTGGTGAACTGACGTGATCCAGAGTGTTTAGTCCCTTGTGGCAAGAACAGGATAACATTTCAGTATTCTCACTGGCACACAAATTCTTATTTATTCCAATGTAGAGATGGACAAGAGATGGTAGTGCTTGTCCATGAGGTTGGGATTGTAGCTTGTAGCCATCTTCTCCACCTTTTCGTTAATGTTTACATTTGAAGACCTCGACGGGCCAGGTAGCAGAGTCGGCAGAAGGATAATAGTGAGTTGATTCCCCATCCCCATGAGTAACCCGTAGTCAAATGCCATCACCATCCAATGGCAATTACAAAAGTTACAACCAATATTTGTTAAATAAATGTAAGCGCATACATTTGGAGATTGGATGATAGAATTGGGCCAGTGTAAAAAACATTAAAACCAGTCTGATATTCAGCCAAACACTGGACCAGTACACCGAATTTAACCATTAGGTGTCGCGCTGTCGCCCAATCAGCAGCCAATCTGAGGTAGAACACAACCGTGGGGTCCCAACAGCAAACAAGCATCCGCTCATCACCACCAGCAACTGTCAAATCTCGTAACATCAGAGCTCTCTGTCCATATTGCATCCCTTTAATAAGCACCTGTTAAGTCATGTAAACAAACCACGTAAATATCAGCTGTGCACTCGAGATCAGACTGGACATGTAACCATGTAAAAAGATGGGTAATTTCTTGCCATCTTCCTCCACTTTTCAAGAGAAAACTCATTTTATATTGTGATAATTACTGGAAATGCCAAATTACAATACAGCCAATAGTAAATAGGTCATTAGGCAATCTCCCTTCAGCAAGCTGCCACCTTATTTAGGTTTATGTAAAGGTGAAATGTGAAATAAGCATGTTTCATATGATAGTTTCACATTTCAACGTCATCAATCAGCTGTTCCTCGTCCATGCAGCACTTTCAAAGCAAGCCACAGGAATGAGTAGAAGCAGGGCGTCCAAGTTGAATGCTTTGTGTCCTAACCAGTTGCACAGCGTTGCTTGCAGCCAGTAAGGACACAGCTTTTGTCGGCTTCAAATACAAAATGTTGCCAATGTTACCAGCCACCAGTCAGATGCTGGTAAAATCTGCAAGTGGCTGCTAGATTTGTTTCCCTCACCAGCCAAAAAACAGCCAACTGAGTGAATGGTAGACTTTGAAATCCACCAGCCACGGTGTCAGGTGTAAAAAAAAAGAAAGAAAAAGAAAAGAGTTAATATCCCATCCTGATTGGTGCAGTTTCAGTTTTTGTGCGAGACTAACTCTGCCATGTCTCATCAGCCAAACAAACAAAATAGGCACCGCTAGTCCCCCTCCCCATCTCTTCTGAAATTTTATTTCCTTCATGTTGTCAGCCCTGGCTCGGCTGTAAATAGTGCACGGCATGTCAGACACTTGTGGCTCAGTTAGTCAGTTAATAAACAAACATAATATTTTGTTAATAACGTTGTCACACAGCTTATTACTAATGACTGAAATTTAAATTGAATTTCCCCTCAGGGGGATTAATAAAGTATATAAAATTTAAAAAATCTAATTAATTAAATACAAATAGATTTTGCGCTGTCATGTTGTCAGCAAAGGTTGCTAATGTTGGCTACTTTTTAATTTGCCAGAATATGTCATATAAACAAATATTGGTTCAGCTGGTTTACATAAAATCAAACTGGTTTGTAAAACCAGTTTGCCTTCATTCTATCTGTAGATTCAAAGGCAAGTCATGCCAAGAGTCAGTTCATGAAGAAACTGATCGGTCTTTCCATTAACACAAAGATCATTAAAGAAATACTTAACCCTCATAATGACCTTTCGTATATCAATTAGTCATGCCATGTTACCTTGAATTTGTAGATTTTTTTTTATCGCAAGCCTCCACAGAAAACATTTAACATACTGATTCATTGATTGATTGGGGTCCACGTGTAACAGCAAAATTACATCCAAACATCAGTTTATAAAAATTATTTATCAAAAACCTCACAATGAAAAACTGAAATGAAATGAAACTTATCTAAGCTGTCTTCAAAGCCAGGCTCCAACACTAAGGCTTTGTAGTAAAAATGCATGTATTTGAAAAGTATTGAGCATATGACTGGATAAATGAGTTGTCTGAGAGTTTGCAAACAAATAATTTGGTACAGTTATGCTGCTGTTAAACATGGTCCCCAACCGATCAATAAATCAATCAAATGTTTGCAGTTTTCCCTGAAGTGATATATTGTTGGTGATACATTACATTTTTTCAACTGTAAATTTTGTCCCAGATGGAGAACTTTGTCAACATCTGGACTATCTAATGTGATTAGATTAGTTTTGCGTGCTGCTCTTGGCTTGACAAAAAACTACATATATGTGACTCTGCGGTGGTTATTGTAGCATAACAGTCTGTCACAGGTTACAGTGTGATGATTAGAGGAGAAATGGCAGAGCTTAAAGGTCCAGGTGGAAAAAAAACAACTAAATCATTTAGGATTTTGCTAAAAGAAGGAAATATGATATATAGGTGATATATATATATATATATATATATATATATATATATATATATATGCCAGAGTGCATTTTTTGTATTTGGGATCTATTTAAATGTGTTATTTGTGTGATTTTATTTTTGTTCTACTTGTTACACACTTAAGAAATTTGAGCTAATTTTAGCTTAGTTTTAACTGAATATTTAAAGGCAAACTGTTAGGTTGACATGTAATTATGTACCTTTTTTGTAGCACCTTTATTTTGTTAAATTAATTATATACATATTTTTACTAACTTGTCATATAGTCAAGAATACGCCCATCCCTACTATAAACTAAAATATATGGCAGAGATACAGTAAATACCTTCTCAGAATAGCTATTAGCCTGATACTGGTTACATTAGTTAGCCGTGTCAGCAGTGACCTAGCATGCTTTCTCACTGGCTAAACCATCACAAGCAGGCAGACTGACTCGAGCCATAAACACATAAACTTCACGAAACGTTATATATTCCAGTTAGTAGCTCCCCTTTAATATATCTGTGATTATAATATGAATATACATAACTCAGGAGCTTCTGACACCTTGTAAATAGCAAGAGAACCTGTTAGCTTCAATGCTAATGCTGACGTTACATCACGCAGGACCCACGTCGATGCAAAACTGCTGCCCTACAACTACCCAACATGATACAGATTAACAACGCTTATAACTATCGCACATTTCATATGTTTGATTAATTTATGACACACTGAGATCATCCTTGTCACCAGGGGAAGGGAGCCCCTCACCTTCCCTGTGGTTCATGTCACCAGGCAAGCGGGCTGCTTCACAGGCCGCCGACCGCATTGAAATTGGCAGTCGCATAAACAATAGACAACATTCACCGTACAGATCACGCGCAAGCTGGAAAAACCACCAGCTCTCTGCGACACACCTGAAATCATCCTCAGGTGAGGGGTAACACGCGTGTTGGGGCACAATACTCACCTGAAATCGAAACATCTATCTTTAGGCTTTCGGGAAAAGACGTGCATCAGGAGCGAGGCGGCGCGCAAATGACGCAGCAGGGACGTGTATTGAACGCGCGTGGCTGCGGAGCGACGTGAACGAGCACGCACGGCGGGCACAGACGGGGGCGGCGCTGCTGCTGGATGTTTTCGCTTCTTGTTACTGTCTGTGTGGTGAGAAATAAGGAAGCGCTATGAAATAACAGACAGCAGCAGAGACGGTAAATAAACTAAACATTCTTTATATAATCTTATATATATATGTCCTTTACTATAACAGCCATTTATATCCTTAATTGTTGTATCGTTTTTATATTCAAGCAGCCTATCACATGCAATAATTATTCCATGTATGCAGTTATCTTTATAGACGATAGCCAGTTTTTAAAACTGTCAACAGTGCGTGTGTGTGTTTGTTTGTTTATTAAGATCCCCATTAGCTCTTGCGTTGCAGCAGCTATTCTTCCTGGGGTACATGGCAACATACAAAACATACATTCACAATACACGACACTAAATAATACATCATAATGCACATCCACTGTTGATGTACTCTCACCGGCCACTTTATTAGGTACACCATTTCAAGTGCTCATAGCTAATCAGCCAATCACGTGCCAGCAACTCAGTGCATTTAGGCATGTAGACATGGAGAAGACGACCTGCTGAAGTTCAAACCGAGCATCATAATGGGGAAGAAAGGTGATTTAAGTGACTTTGAACGTGGCCTGGTCTGAGTATTTCACAAACTGCTGATCTACTGGGATTTTCACACACAACCATCTCTAGGGTTTACAGAGCATGGTCTGGAAAGGAGAAAATATCCAGTGAGCAGCAGTTCTCTGTGAAAATGCCTTGTTGATGCCAGAGGTCAGAGGAGAATGGCCAGACTGGTTCAAGATGATAGAAAGGCAACAGTAACTCAAATAGTCACTGGTTACAACCAAGGTCTGCAGAAGACCATCTCTGAACCAACAACACGTCAAATGTTGAAGCAGATGGGCTACAGCAGCAGAAGACCACACCAGGTGACAGAAAACTGAGGCTACAGTTCACACAGGCTCACCAACACCGGACAATAGAAGATTGGAAAAACGTTGCCTGGTCTGATGAGTTTGGATTTCTGCTGCCACATTCAGATGCTAGGGTCAGAATTTGGTGTAAACAACATGAAAGCATGGATCCATCCTGCCTTGTATCAACGGTTCAGGCTGGTGCTGGTGGTGTAATGGTGTGGGGGATATTTTCTTGGCACACTTTGGGCCCCTTAGTACCAACTGAGCATGGTTTAAACACCACAGCCTGCCTGAGTATTGTTGCTGACTGTGTCCTTTATGACCACAGTGTACCCATCTTCTGATGGTTACTTCCAGCAGGATAACACACCATGTCACAAAGCTCAAATCATCTCAAACTGGTTTCTTGAACATGACAGTGAGTTCACTGTACTCCAGTGGCCTCCACAGTCACCAGATCTCAATCCAGTAGAGCACCTTTGGGATGTGGTGGAGCGGGAGATTTGCATCGTGGATGTGCAGCTGACAAATTTGCAGCAACTGCGTGATGTCATCATGTCAATATGGACCAAAATCTCTGAGGAATGTTTCCAGCACCTTGTTGAATCTATGCCACCAAGAACTAAAGCAGTTCTGAAGGCAAAAGGGAGTCCAACCCAATATTAGTAAGGTGTACTTAATAAAGTGTAGCTGACACAACACACACAAAAAGATACTAAATAAATCAGCTCCAACTGAATCCATCATAATCTAACAGATAAATCTCATCATTTAGCATACAGTAGAAGAGAATGCCCATGAAACATTTACACACCAAATAATACTATTAATTAGTACAGTTCATTTTCAAGTACTTTTTTAAAACCACATATATTATTTTGTCGTGTAATATGATTTGGCAGTGATTTCGGTATATTACTGTCTGCTGGATTGATGTGGTTTTGGATTTTGGTGAGGTAAAACAACCTCCAACAGCGTGCCTTGTTAAATAGCATGTGTTTGTCTGTCTTGTCTGAACTAGCTCCACCATGGTTCAGTGGCAGATCTGCACCCTGGAGCACCTGATGAATTCAGGGTTTGGCCGTCCTTTTCCACGACACGGCCTTCAGCTCCTGTTTTGGTTTGCCAACCAGTGTGTGACCTGTGAACTCATTAACTTTGTGGTCATCATGAAGGTACAACTAGATTAGATAACAACTTGACTTTTATGTCATGTTAATGATTGTAGTTGTGGTTTTTGAGGAACATAGTGACAGTACACACATACAACCACTTCAGAAAACTATAAAATTAATGGATATTGTCTGTATCTTATATTCAGCTGTGCCCCATTAAGGTCACAGCAAAGCTACAGTATATTTCAAGACAAACAATGGGTGATGCTGCTGCAGTAATACTGGCCATTTCCCAATCATATTCGTGTATAATAAAACAGTACAACAAAGGTGTGTAATGACCAGAGTCTGTCTTCACAGTTGGTGTCAGATTGTCAACCAGAGAACGGTTTCTACGGCTTCCACCTGTTTGGCAACGTTGAAGAACTTTTGCCAGTGCTAAAGAAGCCCAAGAAGCGCAAGGGTAAAACAAAGGTTTGTAGCATAGTTTGTTTGTTTTCTGTCATCATAGAGGCGCTTCAGCAATTTTATACATAAAGATCAATGTACTTGTCACTTGGAATACGCAGCCTGTGAAAACAGATGCATAATGTCTTCTGTGCCTCTGGAGGAGGTCAAAGCAGACGTTTACCACTCAGGTAGAGTCTCAGTAACAAACATGTCCAAAGTCCGGCCCGGGCCAATCGTGGCCAGCTGACTGATTTTAAGCAACCCTCGACTTGTTTCTCAAAATGTACTAAATGTGGCCCACCACACAATATTGTTGAGTCAAGCAAGTTCACTTTGTATTGTTTCACGATGGCAGCACTATCATACAGTAAAAGACATGCACCAATTAGGAACTATGCAGGAGAAACTAATGTGTTTTCAGAAACAGACGCTAAACAAGCAAAGAAATGGTGACATAGCAAAAGACAACAAGGGCTGCCACTTTCAGGAGCGGTAGAAAGTTGAATACTTTTTCACTGACAGACGAAACGGTCACACTTTTCTCATTTGTATGTAATGTTTTTTAAATAACCCATGAGATGTGAGAAGCAGCTGGCCCCCAGGTATTTTCATATCGTCTAATCTGGCCCCCATTCAAAAGAAGTTTGGACTCCCCTGCAGTTAGAGGTACTATTGGGTTGTATCATGGGAAGTTTGGTATCAAATGTTTCTGGAGCCTGACCCACAGGGCCATAATCACCTATTCAACATTGACACCTTCCGTGACCCAAACATACTTGCCAACCTTGAGACCTCAAATACAGGGAGGATTTTGAAGCCAAACTGGGGGGTCTGTGGGGCCACGGCCAGATAATTTTGAATTTCTCAGACTTTGTTTTCCTCATGCTTTTGTTTTACACTCTCTCACGCATCACATGCTTGCCAGGAAATTACATTTGGTGTAGCTAAAGTGTTGCGTGGTTGGAAACAGTAGACGTTTAGAGTCATAGGGCTTATAATATACAAGCTGTATGGTGCCAGGAACAGGTTGTGATAACGAAAAGGAAAAAAAGGTGGGAACATTTGTCACAAATCAGGAGAAATATGGGAGAACTGTGACCCAGGGAGGAAGCTGGGAGAGAGCAATGTAAATCAGGAGTCTCCCAGAAAAACTGAGAGGGTTGACAAGTATGGACCCAACCCTCCAGGGGGGTCTGGGGTGATTTGCACATTTTGATTTTTTATGACAGTCTATACTATTACTATATAACCTGTTTTATAACATACTAACACTTTACAAAACTATGAAATAACAATACATAACAGTCATATTACAGTCTAGTTTTCCACATTTTGATACTTTTGAAACTAATGAAATAGACAGTTTGACATTGATAAACCTTCCAACAACAGTCAAGCAGCTGCTATGGCAACACCACTTGGACAAACTATCGTGTTCAATTCAGCTGTTGATTTCTCTCTCCCTCTATCTGTCTCTCTCAGGTTGTTTACTTTGAAGTTGGCAACCTGAACACAGAAACCTACCCAGCTTCTGCAAACCTCCCCGCATATGTGAGGGAAAATTATGGGTTGGATGGTGATTACAATATAGACCGGATCATCATCGGTTACCAGGTGAAGACCAGGGTGGTGGAGACGGTGTATGTCACAGAGCATGACGGCGCGGCCTTTGGGAGGTTCAACACTGACCGGACATACAAAGTCAGCCCTGAACTGATCCAAGCCCTGCAGAACCCGCAGCTTGATCTCACCACCTTTCTCACCCAGACAGGCTACTGGGGAGACATGCAGGTGGTCCAGGCTGACAATATGGGGGAGATACACTACCCAGACCCTTCAGTCCAGGAAATCTTCGACTACATGCAGAACTACAGTGGATCTGTAGCAAGAGCAGTACATGATGACTTAAGTTTCTTCTCAGAAACCTTTAACCTGCAACTGGATGTAAACATGGAGCCCTTCAGCTATGACCAGTATGGGAACCGCATGGTCAACGTGACCTCAAACAACAGCAGAGTTGTGGCTGGCTACAGTGAAGTGCAACAGAAATACAGAAAGCCTAAAGCCAAAAAGAAACCAAGAGTCTACGATGACAGTTATTGGCTGTCTGTGTTGGGGCCGCCTAAAGGGCAACGTGCATTCAGCTATTACTCCCGTAAGTGTCTCACAATTCTTTGCATTTCTACAGTGGGTTTATTTATATGTGAACGTTAAAGTCTGGCTTTGTGTGACTGCCTAGCTACTGGTGATAGCTGGTAAATGCAGTTTGCTTATTGGCAGACTAGCTACATCGTGATGCGTAGTCCCATTTAGAGCACTGGTTATATGGGAGTAAACATGGGATTTCCAAATCTGGATTATTCTGATCCAGATAAAAAAAATTAACTGGGCCCAGATGGGGTTTTTTTTGCAGAGGAAGAGACCTCTGCAGATAATTCAGCTCCCGTTAAAAACCTCCTAAACAATGAATACTCCTAACCAGGAGATGCCTCAGATGGTTGCAATCTATAATCCTCACCACTAAATGCCTCTGAATCCCCCTAAATCTTACACACTGTTCCTTTAACACAATGTTTTTGTGGCGCTCACAACATTGAAAAATAACATTTAAATACTTAATCTGTCTTTCAAGTAAAAATGCCCTAATTAATGTGGATAATCCACAGAACATGCAGTCACAAAAGCTACTTTAATACGAAGAAACAGTCCCTATGGAAACTGTTGGCAGTGAGGTCCGGGGATTATTCGTTAACAGGAGTATTATGTCTGGAAAAAAAAAGGTTGATACGTTTTCTGATACTGTAAGCACCACAAACTAAATTCCATTCACCTCTATGCTACTGAGGTGAAGGAAGAAATTCAGAAACTAGAAACATGAAACCTCAAGTAAGTGAATATCCTCCTCTTTGGGGTGCTGCTTGACCCTTTGTGAATTTTTGTCTCTAGGTTTTGATGAAGAAGACAGGAGATGGAACAGAGGTAGTGGTGGTGGTGGTGGTGGCATCAGCTTCATGAAGATTCTCCTCGGTGCTGGTGCGCTCTACTTGGCAGCCAAATGTTTCAGCTGGCTGAGGAGCTTGTGGGAGGAGGACTTAAATGAGTACATCATCAACAAGATAACATGGAGGACACCAACTTATCAACATCATGTCATGCTGGATTATGTGTACTAAGATTTTAGGGCAATGGACGTCTTTTTGGTCAAACATGAAGACTCCATACAACAGTTGTCAAATGAATCTAAAACAAGTGTGAATTCACAATAGCTGCAACCTTGATGCCAAATGTACGTTACATTTGGACATTTCATATAAATTATATTAATGTTTTTAAAGTGACGTAGGATATGAGCTGGACAGTGGGTGGCGTGACATCTAGACAATTTGGCTGCCAAGCTGCAGCCCACTGTTCAAGACCAACAGACAACAACACTGGTTGTTTTTAACATTTCCAGTGGCGTTTGTGACACTGAACTTTGGTGTTTTTAACCGACCCGTCCCTTCTTTTCCAGCAGCTTTTGTGCCACCAAATGAGGGTGTTTTAAGTCAAAATATGATCTTTTCCAAACTATTACCAAGTGTTTTTTGTGCATAAACCTAACCACAATTTTACCACAGTGTTGTTGAGAAACATAAAGTTTCAATGTATCTACTACAAAGTAATACACAAATGTAATGTATGCCTGCTTTGTGGACACGTAAAATGCAAACATTTTTTGCTTGGATTTGGTTGCAAAATCCTTAACTGCCAAAGAGTGGGCAGATTATTGTGGACAGGTAGCTTTGCATAGCAAACTATAGAGCTGCTGGTCTCAGCTAATTACAGTTAAATTGTTAAGACTGAAATACTGATATTTTAGATTGATTGTATCATTAGAAATAACGCTGAAAATAACTTAAGCATTGACAGGCTTCAATCGTGCAATACTTGATTTTGAAATATTTTGATAATACTTGAATGTCTTTGTTATGCTGAAAGGTATTGTAGCAGAGATTGTTCATAATTACAGTGATAAACAAACCAAAAAAGCAAGAAAGCAGATGGCCCTGGCAAACACAATAAGCCAAACCCAGGAGCAACAAAACCACAACCACATTTTGTCACTGTCGAAGATTTTTTACCACACTGAGATGTGTAGTTATTTCTTTTATATCTGTGCGTGTATGAGGCCTCTGTGTGCAGTGATGCAGAATTATGAGCTGGACTGCCTTATGTTATGTCAATATCTGATTGTCATACTGTACATAATTTTTTTTAAAGATTTTTTGGGGGGCTTTTTTGCCTTAAGTGAGAGGACAGTTTGACGACGACATGCAGCAGGGGGCCACGAGCTGGACTCAAGCCCTCAGCTACTGCGGCAAGGACATCGCCTTTGTGCATGGGGTGTCTGCAATGGTGCCCTACCTACTGAGCTACTGGACACCCCCTGTAAATCATTTTAATTGGGATCAATGTGACGAACCATTCATTGAATTAGCCACGAACAGACATTCCCATCTGGTTATTTTATATGTGAATAATGTCACAATAATATAAAATAACATATAACATGTTGGAGAACTGTATCGATATCACCAATCATTTCAAAAAGTTAATCAATAAACAGCAACATGGACATTGGAGTCTGTGAAAAACATTGTTATTACAATACTCAACAGAAGAATTTTTTAAGTAAGCAAGCATTTTGTTCTTTTTAATACAGTCAGTGTGTTAATAATAAACAACATTTGATTTTCACATCCAATGATTTCATCTAATATCTTAAAATTTTAATGTAGGCATGTCTACCACATTGTTTTTTCTAATGCAACCACTAGAGGGAGCCAAAGTTAAACTTTCTCACGCCAATTTCAACTCATGATACAAACCAGTCCTGCTCCAGCTGGTGGTGGCAGCAGCAGGGGAGATTTTTTTTATCTCCTGGGCCAAAGTAACTTTGGGGTTAACCCTCTTCACTTTACCAGCAGCTGGAAAGCAGTGAAGCGGCAGCCTTTATTAACAGAAAAACTGTGACTTACATTGAGCATTTACTGTTAAGCTGGCCACTTTACTGCTGCTTTATAATACTATATTACTAATCACTAATATTGTTTTCTTCATTTTCATTTATAAATCTTGTAGGCAGCTTTAATCAAATTGTGTGCAGAACTGAAATAGCCTGAAGTTTATGGCTGTCAACTGTCAGATTCCCAGTCATACCCAGTTTATGTAATTCCAAGACTGTTTGTTTAGAGACCCCAGTGTGAACGGAATGAGAGAGAGATAAGATTTGAACCAGTTCAGGGGTGTGTCAGATACTGTATACAATTGAGGCTAGCCTGTTGAGGAGGATGGTGTGGGATATGGTGTCAAAGGCTGCACTCAGGTCAAGGAGGATGAGGATGGGGATGGTTAATAGTCCGGAGTCAGCTGCCATTAGGAGATCGTTGATGATTTTTAGGAGAGCTGTCTCTGTGCTGTGACGTGGGCGGAAACCAGACTGGAACTGTTCATAAAGGTTTATAATAGACTGTTGTTAGATAGGAGTTGTTGACACTTCCTGATGAATCTGGTAAATTTCCACCCTGGAAGAAAAAACAAATAAAGGAAGTGAGCGGCATCAAGGCTTAAAGAGAGTTCTTTCTACTGATAAATTTATCTGATGTGGTCACGTTCTGTCTTTTTGACAGTCAAACTATCTAAGCTATGTAGGAGATATGTGACAGATGCAAGTTAATAGGCTGATTCCAGATGAGCCAGGCCTGCGCAGGTTCGATCACCAGAGATCACCGCACAATGCATGCTGGTTAGTTTTGTGTCCAACTTCATCCTGACTTGCTCTGACCTCATACAGAAGTGGACAACAATAATCTCGCAGAGCCAGTTTATAGAGCTAGGTGCTGCAGTTGCATACAAAGTCTACTGTATATTACATTGGACTGTTTTAATTAAAGTGTTTAGCATCACAGAGACTTGTGGTCCGTGGGATGTGAGGATTCTTAAAATAACATCTGTAGAGATGCAGCTTCCTGCACTTGTAAACTTTCCAAGCCCAGTTCATCTCAAATGAGCCTAATATTTACCTTTTGCTTTACTATATGATGCTGCTGGCCAGTTAGCAGGTAAATTGTTTGTCCTGGTTAATTGAGCTGACTCTTAAGTGAAGATAGATGATGTCAGGGAAGAGATGTGAGATGCCATCTTTAAACCCTCATAAATATAATAATAATTATAATAATAATAATAATAATAAACTTTATTTATATAGCACCTTTCATACAGGAAGGTGTGCTTTACAACAAAATAAAAACAGACAAATACAATAGAATAAAAAAAAGTGTAAATCCTGCACAATGAAACCAAGAACAATATAATATGTAAAAGATAAAAGTAAAACAGCGGAATGCATGGAAGCAGATAAAAATGTGAAGGATGGGGATAAAAACCAGGGAATAGTGACAGTTAGTTGAAAGCAATGCTGAATAAATTAGTTTTCAATTGTAGTTTGAAAATGTTCACAGAGCTTGTATTTCTTATATCCTTGGGCAGTGAGCTCCATAATTTTGGTGCATAGTTAAAAAGGCGGAGCTGCCACTTTTCTTATTAGAGTAGTTTGTATTTAAAAAGCCGGCAGCAGAGGATCTAAGAGGCTGTGAAGGATTATAAAACGACAAAGAATTAGTAATGTAGGCTGGTCCCAACCCATTAAGAGCCTTAAAAACAAGTAAAAGCACTTTAAAATCAATCCTAAAAGATACTGGGAGCCAGTGAAGGTTAGCTAAAACTGGAGTGATATGCTTTCTCTTTCTTGTTCTAGTCAACAGCGTGGCAGCAGAGTTCTGAATTAATTGTAAATAATATATACTTTGTGGGAGGGTAACTATGCAATCACTGCTGACAACATCATTGCCTGGAAACAGGAGACATAATTTCCATCACACATTACCTGTGGGTGTGTTTGCAGACCAACCTGACTGCGTCTGTCTTCAGAAATATCAATGTCAGCATAGTTTACGTCTGATTCGCTGCTCACTGAATCTGCAAAGAAACAAAGCTGAAGTTAAATGTTAAGTTTCAGTGAAGTAAAATGTAATTTATACAGCAGCACATTTGAAATTGCTCGTGTGAGCAAGAGTTTTTGAAGTTGGTCTAGTACTGTGAGAGGGCTGCAGACAGCAGTGGCAAAACAGGCAACAGAGTAACCACTTGGGGCAGGTGCGCCTTGTCATATTTACATCCACTAAAAGTGCTTCTTTTGGCCACTGACAGGCTCAGCTTGTTAACACAAGTACCCCTTGTTAGCAACCATCTCTTTCGCTTGTGTTAACCACAGACCTTATTTCAGACATCAAACCAAATTCTTTGAACTTTGTAAAGGAAGCCAAAGTGCTAAAACCCTAACTGGTTTCTGTGCATTAGGACTCCTTCCTGCACTCTATTCAACAGTGACTGATGTTCATGTCGCCATTGTGACTCTACCTGGAAAGCACCTGTAGAGCACTGGAAAGCATCATATAACATCCTGAAGCAAAGACACACAAATCTGATGGCACAAAAAAAAGATGAAAAGCCTTTAACTAAAGCTTAAACTCCCACAGTCGTCATGGTTACAGAGAGCTTTACAGAACATCATTGGAATTTGGGGAAAGTCCACTCTGATAAATGTGTGGTGAAGTGAAACAAGAAGCTCTGACTCAAGTTTAAGCAAACATCCTCTGAGGTCATATCCCACAGACCAGATCTTGTCTCTTATCAGTGAGACATTCAGACGGATATTTACACAGTTAGAACAAAAGGCAGCTGCCTCTTTCACTTCAGTGTGACATGTGCCTTGGCAGGGTTTACTGGAACATGATGCCTTTTTAAGTAAAATCCGTACAGACGGATGTTAAATGTCCTGACTTCTTAGTCTAACATATCAAAGAAAATCTTATGTTTTTAATCTTTTCCCTTCTCTTCAAGGATGTACGATGTATGTAACTATTTGAGGTTTTATGATGTGAGTATGTTTGACTTAAATTCTCTCTTTCAAGGAATGGGAAGTTTGGATTGGACCTAATCCTAACAGGACATTTCTATGTACATTTATTTACTAAGGAAACAAATTAACGAATAAATGCTCTTATGACAACAGAGCATAACCTCATAAAAGACCAGATCATTAATTAAACTACTTTAATTTAGAAATGACATAATAAATGTGGTAAATATTTGTCCTACTTCCTGTATGATTCTGGAGCCAGTTGCACATATCACTTTAAATTTCTCCGCAAGTATGACATTTAAGACTTAATTTCTCCTAAGCTGAGGGATTTACTTGGATGGGTGTTGCACAGAATCCCTTACAAGGTTTCCTTAGTTAAGTAAAAATGTTGAGGCATTTACTGCATTTAAAGAGATTTTACAGTGGTAAAATACTACAGTTTCCATGACAACCATTCGTTTGCTTGTGCTCAAGCTTGTGATACCTAAAGTATTTTGTGCAAGGGTGTAACTAACTTTAAGGGGTTCCTTAAGTATGAGACTAAGATACCATGAAAATCTTAGTCTTAGTAACATAGAATTACAGAACTCACCCGATTCAGGCTGTGTCTTACTGGAAGTCATGAGGTAGTGAGGTGGTGTGCTGTATCCAGCCATGCTGCTGCATGTTGCCTGACTTGTAGCTGTATTCAAACATACAGTGCATCCATACTGTTACGCCACTGCTTTAAGGCTGTTCATCATCCTACTTCATATAAAGTAGGCACTGTGCAAATAAACTTTATTTTATTTGACCTACATTTATTGTAATTAGTAACAAGGTTAAACTGGAACATTCAATCGTAATAATAATTACATTACAATAATAATATTAGTAACAACAATAACAAAAATAATGATAAAAATTACAACATAGCAGTGTGTCAGAGACCACAAATAAATGGCTAAACTTACATCCTGCAGCAGCTTCTTGGGGCTTCTTGTTCAAATATGTTCTCAGTGCATCTGGACAGATGTAGAGTAGATTTACCTATTACTGTGCAGTACAAGCAAAACATGTAGCTGCAGCAGACAGACTATTACTTGCACCAGTGATGTGTTCAACATAACATAAATTATTATCTAGTTGTGATTTTGCATTACTAAAATAAAAGAGGTTGTACTACAATTACATACTCACACATTAGTTTTACAGTTGTCCCTATTTGTTATTAAATTTCAGCACAATATCTAATGTGCTAAGTAAGAGGAAGAGCACTAAGTAGCCAGTAGTCAACCAGCAATAAAGCAGCTCAGCAGCTTAACTCAATCCTTGGCAGCGATCACATCATTATCTACAGTAGCATTATTAGGCAACTTTGCTTTATTTCAACTTCGCAAGCTGCTAGCTCGTTCAAATGAAAAGTCAAACAGCATTTTTTAATATTATAAAAGACGACATACTTCGATACTGGGACCTCCTCTTTTCTCCGCTTTCTGTATGTCGCACCTGGGGGCTTCATGATGATAACCCAATAATTTGACAAATCATGACCTCTTGTTGTCTGTTAGTCACAACTGCTACCTACCTGATATGCGCACAGATAACTCCTGTGTCACACAGTGACGTGACTGAGCATGGTGCAGGACAGGTCAAATAATGACAAACAACAGGGGGGTTGTTGTTGTTTACTTTTTCTGTATTTGTTTTTTTTTTTTTTTTCAAGACAGAGCATGAGGAAAGGGTGCCAGTTGGGGCTGCAAATTATTACTAGTATTTATTTCATTTTATTTATTCTATTTTATTTTATTTTGTTGAGGGCTTGTAGCTGTGCCCCTGCCAGCATGTGGCGCTCTAGGCGACTGCCTGTATGGCCTATGCCAAGAGCCGGCCCTGCATGAGGAGGTGCTTATGAGCTCCTACGCCAGCAGCAGAGGAGACAGGCCTGTGGTGCAGAGGCTGCTGGTCCTGCTGCCTCTCGGCATGGGATTTTTGTTGTCTTGTTTGCTTGTTTTATTTGTTAATAAATCAAATGGATTTGAGTGTTTTAAAGATGTCTTATGTGGTTATTTTTTGGTCAGTGGTGGAGTTTTGTTCATCCCATAGGGCCACCGAGGATGGGGTCAAACACTCATACAAAACCATTCTAATAAAATCCAAACTACCCCTTTAAATTTTTCAGTGGCCTTTGCTTAACCCAGTGATGTGATGCGAACACAGTGTAATCTCTCAGCTCAATTTACATTCATAACCACAGTAAAATGTGTTTGACAAACAAGCAGTGAGATGAAAATAAACGAGCAAACAAAAAACAAATACCTGCCTTGTGTTTGTTTGATTGTCCTCTTGTTTTTGTCGAGACACTTCCACGTGATGACAGATATAAGAATTACAGCCAACACGATGGGAATTACAATTCCAATCATATCTGTAAATCAAAACACACAACATCAATAAAATACACTAAATAAGTAAAATAAACATGTACAGATGCCAAGAGCCTTTAAAATATGATATTTTATGTTGGCATTAGTCTTACATTGTCTTGTGTTCATGTTGCCCCTGCTGTCTGTGTTGTTTTGGTCACTGCAGAGTGTTGTAACGTTGACTGGACGAGTCTTGTTCTCAGCAGGACTGGCTGCTACACATCTGTAAGAGAAGCTGAAATCCTGGTTTTGCACAGTCAGAGGCAAAGAGAGAACGGAGCCAGTCTGGTTCAGTATTTCCTCGTCTTTGTACCATGACAGTGTTGCCTCCTCAGCTTTCTTCACAAAACACAGCAAGGTGCAGCCATCAGCGCTCACACTCAGTGTGCTCACAGCAGGAGTTGGTACAGACTCTGGAGAATAAAGTTACAGAGATTAAAAACTAGACAATATGATATTTAGAAGCCCTAAACTACGCTTCTGCTTTCTGTTCATGAATGATACTCGTAGAGTGCTGTGTAGGTCATCATTAGCAACCTGTGCGTTTACCCTGCCAGTCTGCACTGATACTAGAGGAGCGGTAACAGCTGCAGGAACGTCGCTGCTGGAATTTTTAAAATTTCAGACGTCATATGCCATCAAAGAGGGAGAGGACAGAGAGACAGGCAGAAGGAGCGTACCTCCCTGCCCTTCCATGCGCCTACATGGAAAGCCTAAGTCACTGAGAGCAGCAGCAAAGAGCCCCTGGGAACAGAACAGAGCAGCATCAATGACAAACAGAAATGACATTGATAAGTCAGACACTGCATGAAAAGGAGGAGCTGGGGTGGAGGTGGGTTGCAAAGCAGCTTGCAGAAGAAGCAGCAAGTGTAGGCAGGCCAGAGCAGTTTAAAGAGGGCACCCTGAATGAGATTCGCCAATGGGATGCATAGGAATCATGAATCATGTGATCAATCAGCTGACTCAGAAACAAAAGGAGGGATAAGGGCTGTGATGTAGGGGCAATGGGTGTATTGGGATTGGGCCCAAATCAACTGGAGTAACTGCTGAGGTCACAAATGGGGCTGGGATGCATAAATGTTACCTCCAACACACTGGTCAGTTTACTGGCAAAGGAAATGTAACTTACCATACACTGTGAGTTTATATGATGAAAAGAAAATGTTTCCTTCTTTCGAGTCAATATAATAAGTCCCTGAGTCCCTCCTCTGCAGGCCAGTGATTGTGAGGAGTCCAGTGTCGCTGTCCCAAAGAAGTTTGTTTTTGTAAAGTTCCTCATATACTTTAATATTCCTATTTTCCACCAGAGCTAAGGTTTTTCCTCCAATTGAAACAAACCCCCACACCATCACAGGGTCAGGGAAAGTAATGGATCCCCCTTCAGTGCCTGTCAGGTACCCCTTCACGTCCTCAGTAAGAGATGGGTTAATAGCTGTAAAAAACATAGAGATGCAGTCAATAGAGATGTACAATGTGAAAGTGGTCATTTCTGATACTGGTTGTTACAAACTAAACATTTACAATTAATGCGTCTTGGATACTTTTAAAAACAGCGAACAAGTTCAACCTTTCTTCATGAGATGAAAATTGTAGCAAACGAGCCAGGTGACCAAAAACACAACAACAAATGAATGATCATGTCGCTCCATGTCTGCTCTGTGTTGCTTTTCTACCATCATACAATGTGTTACTGCACATTCAACTGTGAACTGGGCGGTACGGAAGTGCAGTGGTTAGCAGCGGTTAGCACTGTGGCCTCACAGCAAGATGGTTTCTGGTTCAAACCGGCTTCCTCCCACCACCCAAAGACATGCAGGCTAGATTAATTGATTAGTCTACATTGGCTGTAGGTGTTAATGTGAGCATGTTAATGTGTCAGCCCTGTGACAGGGTGTACCGCACCTCTCACCCAGTGTCAGCTGGGATAGGCTCCAGCCCCTCTAACAGGATAAGCAGTTATGGAGAATGAATGAGTGAACTAGTCAGATTTTTTTTATTAGATTTTTTCTTTTAGTTGTAGTTACGTATTTTTGAGCACTGTTCCTGTTGCAGTCCTGTAATCATAAGATACCGCTGTGGGTTCACACTGACTGAACCCAGCGTGACTTTTAAGAGGCATATAAATCAGGTGGCTATTTGCTCCTCCACATAAAGTTAATGGAGGACACTCTTCTGCATGGGAGAGAGCACACCTGTGTCCTGTTACCCATTTAATGTCTATTGAGCTGTTTAATAGCTCAGTATAAACTGTCATTAAAAAATGTTTGCATCCTGGCTACGACTGAGTGGCTATTTTTGTTTACACACAGAGATTTATTGGGGTCAGCACCTCTCCAACATTGGTGTTAGTTCCTCCTCTCTATCATCCAGTAATAACACTGTAAACAGTTGGATGGAAAGACCCTGCACTTTTTCATCAGCTCACTACAATTAAATGACAGCTGTGGCAAATCTCTTTTTCATTTATACAGAAGATATGTTCATTTCTATAAATTTCTGTCACACTGTTCCAATGCTGTATTGCCTAGTATTAAATTTTTTCATTTCTTTGTTTTGTTTTGTTTTTTTCCTCATACAAACAAGACACCAGGAGTGAGAGTCATCTGGAAACTTTTCTTTCCCAGCTCAGTTTTTCTAAGTGAAGCGAGGGTGCATAAAAAGGTGACAGAGTTGCCATTTTGTGTAATATGCCTTTCCTGTTCCTCAGTTCCGAAGTCATATGGCAATTACCATCTATTGAATATCTTGCTTTTTGGTTCAGTTCCTCCTGTCGAGCTACGTTCCAAAATAAAAAACTGTGACATTGTAAGTTTCACAATAATTTTGACAAACACCTAGGACAGCAGCACTGAGATACAACTGGTGGCAGTATTTTGAATTTGAGTGCAGTAACCGTTTGGGCCACATTGTTACATACAGTGTCTTTAAATATTTAGGACTAGTCCATACCCATTGAGTGCACAGTTGCCCACGTACAGTTTCACATAGTGTGTGTTTGCGATACAGGTCATAGGAAATTGCAGATTAAATAGTCAACTGAACCCATTAAGAAGGGCAATGTATTCAGACAGAGCTTTTGTGAATTTGATAGTACGATTGCAGCCACAGCGATCAGTTGCATTTTAGCCATTTTTAGCCATTTTTCTGTTGCTATAGCGCCACCCAGTTGCCAATTAGAGTTAAATTTCTCCAGTCACCTTGAGGCGTCCTGTTCTACATATCTACCAAGTTTAGTAAAAATCGATATGGCGGTTAGGCCTAGATAAGAAATTAGCTCTGTAGCGCCCCCATTTTGTTTGATGGGGTCAATAATGGAGGGGTCCCCTCAGATTATGTGTGGTCATATGCCTACAAAGTTGTGTGGTGATCAGTGAAACCCTTGAGATGTTATACACCTTTATGTGATGAGCCACGCCCTCCGCAATATTCACTGCCTTATAGAAGCTCAGTTTTAGTAAGTTTTCCAACTTTTGCCAAGAGGGAACTTTAGATATTGGTCCCTAGATTATGTTCACCCAGTTTCATGCAGATCGGTCAAACTTCCTAGGAAGAGATCGATTTTAAGTGTTTTTCAAAAAATTCAAAATGGCGGAAAATCAATATAACTGGAAGTTATGGGTTCTTGAGGCAAATTTGTTCCTCACGAGGAGAGGCATCTCTGTGCAAAGTTTCATGTCTCTACGACATATGGGGCATGAGATTGATGTAATATTGCTTTATTATCATCCTCCCATGACCCTCTACAACTGTGCCAAATTTCACATGGATTGACCAAGTCAGTGAGGAGAAAAACGTGGAACAGACACACAGAGTTTTTGTCATTACATAGTAAGATAAACCTATGTTACAATGGCGCCCAATCACAATGAAGGGCATACAGAACTTCATCATGTCCAAAGTCTCATGGTGAATGATGCTCTTTGTGTTCAAACCTTCAAACCTTTTCTTTAAGATACAATCATTGTCTACGTGTACATGCAGAGAATAATCCAACCTCATTCTGACGAGGGAAGAGAGGAAAGAAGAGAGAAGAAACTAACAGGGAAAAAATGTACTTAACTTTGATCAAGGTGGAATTTACCTGGTCGATTGTTATCCTACTATCCTACTAAGCTGTTTACATGTCTAATGAAAGTAAGTATTCCACTAATATGACCGTTTACATGCAGCCGTGCATACTCTGATTAACGTGCCCTAACATGTCGTTTTTTTAAAAGTGTCCAACTGGTTTGACTTGTTGGACAGTGTGAGCATGTTCTCTCTGTGTGTTTCTGTGCTGTGTTTCTCCTTGTGGCCAGAAATTTTCTTTAGGGCATGTATCTCTACTCCACAGCCTTGCAAACTGCTGGTGAGTTGGGTTGTGTACACTCTATCAATGACAACGCACAGACTAGTCTCTTACACAGACACCGATGATGTCAGCACGCTGGCTAACTCTGTCGTCTGTGGACTTTCCCATAGGAAAGTTGTAATAGAACTAGTGCTGGCTCCCAGCAGCAGTGATGTGATTGGATCCAAATCCGTGTACTTCCGTACTTTCTCGACCAACGGCTGATTAGCTTTGCCTTACACCCGCCTACACCGGAATTGCTGTTCCCTGAATTGTTGTCCGTAGTACAACAGAAAAGGAAGTGCTCAGTGCATCGCAAGAAGAGATTAAGATGGATATGATTTCATTTGATGCAGCTATATTGCAGAGCTGCAACATCTTTGTTACATGTAACACACATGCCGCACCTATGTCAACGTCGCCACGTGGTCTGGATATCCCCGCCCATTTCTATTACAAAACCAAAGACGAACGTCCCCAGACTCCTGTTCCGAAGTAAGGGAGGCTGGTCACGCGGGGCTACGCACAGACCTGAGAAAACAGGCAAGAGGCCGTGTGTCCCAAACTGCCGTAAAAACCCCAGTTGAGACCCATCATCCAAATGTGATGTATACATGCTCAACTAATGCTCCTAAAACCTGACTACTACCGGTATATCCAAGATGTCTTAATTGGAAAATGCCGAAAGGAAATGGCCACTTTAGAATGAAAATACAGACAGTACTTACTGACCCTCCTGATGACAAGAAGTCCAGTGTAGTTTTTTAATCCACAAAACTCGTTCGGGGTATCGGAGGATAACAGCTAGCTGGAATAACAGCTACACTTGAAGTGCATGGAACCCACATTTTGAAAATGTAATAAAACTCTGCTAATGTATTTTAAAAATGTCAGAATGGCTCGTCTGTCTTAATCCAAGTGCCCTGAAGCCGCAGCATGCAAAATTGACTTGAAAAGTAATTTCATATTTTACTCCACTTTTATAGCATCATTTCTCACCGTGGTCAGTTAGCCTGCCCTGCAGGCGTGCTGTGTTTACATGGCACCTCGCACGAGACTAGCTGATGGCTAGTGGTGGTGCTAGTTCTCGAGTCTCGGGCTAGTTGCCAGTACTGTCCGTATTTTCATTCTCAAGTGGCCAGTTCCTTTAATTCGGCTTCAGTACCATTTTCATCCATTTATCTGGAGCCAGTTCGCCTAACAGGAGACGCCCAGGAGGCATCCTGATCAGACACCCGAACCACCTCAACTGACCCCTTTGGATGCAAAGGAGCAGCAGCTCTTCTCTGAGCTCCCTCCAGATGAGGCTGAGCCTCCCCATGAGCAACCCATGAGCAACCCCATGGCCTTATTTGTAAAATTCAAACGGAATATGCTGTTTACATAACCAGCATTAAATTCAGAATATTGTCGTTTTCAGTATATTAGTGTGGATGTAAACGCAGTCACTGTTCACACAGTGGTTCAAATACAGCTAATCAATATATAACTGTAAACATCTGTGTATTATTTTTCTAACTTTTTCTTCATACCTGCCCTCTCTCCGACCCGTCAATGATAATATAGATCATTTCTGTTGAAAATTATAAATATTGTTGATGCCACTGCTCACGCAAAGCTAAAAATAGTCTCTGGTGAAAAGAAAACACCAAGGACAAACACCACACTGGTGAAACATCAAAAAGATGAATGCAAGTGGTGAAAAACAAGTCTCCTGGTTCACTGTGACAGCTATAAGTTTATAATTATTATTTAAAAGTCCATCACAGTCTTTAATCTCCAACATGATTACAAAAAACAACAATAATACACATACCTTATTTGCTTATGCTTACTGACCCTCTTGTGTCCGTTTTCACCAAACTTCTATCCACAAGTCGAGCATTGATTTTTCTTTCTTTTTTTTTTTTAACTAGCAAAATTAATTGATTCAGTTTAAAATTCTAAACACAGAAAAGTTGAAAGTAGAGAATGTCTGGCATTTCTCCTTGATAAAGGTTGTCAAAAATGAATTGATTATAAAATAGGTTTTTTGGAAGAATCACTATTGTAATCCATGAACTGACCTATTGTTTCAGTTCCATACAAGACCGACAAGAAAACTGAGTGGGACTTTCAGGCACAGTGCTAAACTGGTAAAAATCCTGTTTTCTCTGTGGTTTGCAGAAATGTACAATGCCAAAATTCTTTCTGCCAACTGGGTTGTATTCAAATAAACACAAGAAGTTTGTGCTCTAAAACTAAACATGAATCAAAAAGCAGCTCTTAGGTTTTTTTTTAGCTTTAGGCACCATGTTTCTGGCACAGACTCGTACCAGACTTATTTCAAAGCTTGTTTCAAAACTAGTCTCTTCAAAATTCTGCCCAAAACGTACACTATACACTATGAAAGTTTTATGCTTCTGTTTTCACCATTTTATTCCATTTAAGCTTAATTGTACCTTATATTCTATTGAGTTGGGTTTTTTTTTTTAAATCCAATCAATAGACATATGTACCTTCTTAAAAAATGTCTACTGTTTCTTTTATGTCTTTATGCCTTTCTGTGTCTAGCATAAAGCACCTTGATTGCCTTTAGAGGTGTCATATTAATAAACTTATCTTTACTTTCACTTACTTCTTCCATGTCCATGGCTCTCTCAACAAAGTCCCAGTGTTGCGATTTACGCACTGGAAACTGGTGAGGCAGTTTTGTCATAATGTCTCGATTTGTGTCTTTGGAACATTGTGTTCGTGCATAAAAACGCAAGCTCTTTGAGCAGAAATCAGAAAAGTCTTGAAGGATAACTTCAGTCAGGCAAAGCATTATTTGCAAGTGTATGAGTTATATAGTTAAGCAACTTACCTATAAAGATGACAGTAATTATCACCCGTACTTCCATCGCAGAGTTTAATGAAGACAGGCAGCTCCTGCCGTCGACTAGACTTGGGATTTAACCGTTCATGATAAATGTCTCACATCTGGAGCTTAATCCAAACTCTTGCACAAAACGAGTGCTGCCATGTGACAGACAAGTCTTCACCTGACAGGCGTAGATTTGTGTGTGTGTGTGTGTGTGTGTGTGTGTGCTTCGAGTGCTTCTTGGGGAGTGCCTTTTGATTTGCATGACAGATAAATATAACCATGGTATTTGCATATGTTGTTTTTAGAGATAGAGCAAACAAAGACATCCTGCTTGATTTCCTGAACATGGCACCCAGTCTGCAAAACAAGCAGGTCTCAGAAAGAAGAATGATTTCATGTACAACATTTATCTGCACGTGTTAAAAAATACAAAATGAATATGAAAAAACATGCAAAGCAGGCAGCTCTATATAACGTTCATATTTGTGTAGTTAGTGTTCTCACAGCGGTTTTAAAGCTCCACTTAGAGTTTTCCACAGATGGAACCATAGGCGTTAAAAGGTCAAAACATACGGTCTGCATAAGGTGTGAGAAAGTGACAGAAGACTGTTCTCTGTGGTCGTCTCTATGGAACTGAAAGTACGTTGTCGTGGGTCGATTAAGACTCTTGTGATGTCTCTGGTGTGCTTTGAGTCATGTAAGTCGGCCTGTGGTTGACCAGATCGCTTGAATGCCTGGATGAAGACGGTACAGCATCTATTATCTACCCATTCACTCAGAGTTTTAAGTGTGACAGGAAGTGTATGGTTTTCCTTCAGTGATGGAGAACATTTGCAGCTGACCCAAATACATGCTGCTCTATAAAGTAAAGAATGCTTGATGGTGTCTGCAGAAGAAGGTTCTTCAAATGCTGTCGTGAACATGAATTTGATGTTTTAAACTATAAAGCATGATGGATGGACTTACCATTCACATAGATTCTCAGTCCTAAACTGTGCTTTCTTTTCTGGCATCAAGTGTGTTTCTTGTTTAACTGCAGAGACCAAAGCATGAACATCATTTTCTATGATGCATGGTCGTAATTTAAAAACAGTGTATTCACACACACAATAACATTGTGATAACTGTCTACCAGATAAACTCTTATCTCGGTAAGAAACCAGATCTAACAGCTGAATGTGCAGAATGATAACGACACGCTGCTGTCCAGAATAATCAGAGAGTGCTGCAGGGAGGCATTTATTTGTACGGCACGGAAGCAATCGCCTTTTCTCAAGATGAGGGGAACCAGGAGTGCTCTGTCTTTTAGGCAAGGAAAAGGAATAAAAGGAGGAAAGGACATGGCAACAGTGACAGATTTCGAATTTTGCAATTTTGGCTGGATTAGAGTTTGTGCCGCTGCAGAGGACTCAGCCTACAGGGCCGCACACTCTACCAGGTGAGCTAGAGGTCACTTAACAAGGTTGTTCTTTGAATGACACACTGGTAGCCTTTGAGCAGTGCAATAAATGAAATTACTTTTAACTTTTAATTTAAGAAAGGAAAAGGCAGCAAAGGTAATGTATAAACATTGCCACCACTTCTGACTGTAATGTTGTGTCTATAGTTTGATCTTTTGACTCCTGCAATTTGATATTTTTTATTTTATCTTATCCCTGCATATTTCTTGTATATTTTAAATTTTAGTACTACTCATTTTTGTATATATTTTTTATATTTCTATATATTCTAATGTCCACATACTGGTTGATTACCTGCTGTTGTAACACACAAGTTTCCCAGTTTGGGATCAATAAAGTACTATCTTATCTTATCTTATCTTGTAGAGGGGTCTTGTTCCTGTCTGGTTGCGTGAAAGGTAACAACACTGTAAATAAAAGACGTTCTTCCTCTTTGTCTGACAGTGTGACGTGTGCACTCTGAGGTGCTGCTGTTCTCATATGCAGGGTTTCACACTTGGTCATTGTCCCGCAAAAACTTCTGGATTCAGAATGATCACAAAGGGACACGCACACATTTGCTGATCTGTCCCCACCCTTCCTCATCAGCTCCTGCCACCAGCAGATAGATAGATGTGCTTAATGACCCCAAATTGGTAATTTCGTTTTTTACAGATGCAATTTAAAATTAAAAGCTTAAAGAGAAACTTTGCAGTCATTCAAGGTTTAATAGATGATTCATCGAATGTCTGAATGTTGAACCGATAACTCCCCACACTCCTGTTTGTTGCCCTGCATTTGCTTACACAAAAATATTAATGCTGTTCACATCTGTTCACAGCACAATATATATTCATATTCAAAAACATCGATGCATGTGCTAGATAGTAATATTCACAGTAGAGGTGTTGTAGTTATTGTACCATCATCAGAGAGAAAGGAAAATGTGTTTTCAAAGATTTATACCTTAACAGCTGCATACATACAGAGCACTCTCAAAAACAGACTGAACAGATGACACATGCAGTGGTTTGGACGAGTTTAGCCACCAGGGGGCAACAGAAACAGGCATATGGTGAAGCTGTCAGCAGATAGTTGGTACTTATTTATACATCCAGCTGTTAAAGAGCAAGATTAGCATTAATTTGGAGTGTTTGTGTCCACTTGATGAGTGGAAAGTATTTGTCTTTAGCTGCAGTGATAAACCAACGTATCCCTGCAGTTTGGTGGTTCTCTGCTAATCAGGGCAAAATTAGCTAATTTTTAAAATTAGTTTATTATATCTGCTAAAAGTGTTGACTAGTCTGTTGTCATTTGCAGGTCATCAAATACAGACGCTTTGTCACCCCCCCAAATGTGTGATATCGACACCAAAGGTACCCTCTGGCACAGTTGTTACCAACTGGTGGGTCGTGGACCAAAAGTGGGTCACTGGTCCATTCTGCATGGACTGCGAGTTTGTAAAAAACACACCTTATATTTAAGTACAGTGAATTTCCATCATAAGCTTTTATTTTGAAGTGCCGTCTCCTGCTATAGAGTGAGTGACTAATGGACAGCTACTTTTCCTCAGGCAACCTGAAGTTGCCATTTGGGTCAAAACGTTGTTTTTTAGTCAATAAAGTTCAACTGGGAGCTCTAATTCAGTGTGCGGATTTTCTTCTCCTTTCTGCAGCTACTTAACCGAGACAGCAAACTAGCTCTACGACATGGCCAAATACAAGTATGAAATCTGGACCCGGTGGGTGGACCAATTGGGAACCACTGCACTGGCATTTTTATAGGACTCATCAGGCTTTCAACTAACTCCAATTTAAAGCCGCCTGTGGCAGTATTTGACGCTGAGAGCAAATAACGTGGTATAAAGAGTGAGAAAGTCTGCATAGGGTGAGAGGTCAGTGGGTCAAACAATACTGGACCTTTACCCAGGAAACAGAAGTTTGTGTCCTGTGTAAAATCAAAATTCAAATTACAATATTTATGTACGGTCGTTGCACACTGACATCACTCACATGACGTATTTTTACATAACAAACATACTTACTTAAACCTAAAACATAATTTTTTTCCCTCTGAACCTCACCAAGTACTTCTGTTGTCTAAACCTAACCGCAGCAGTTACACAACATTGACCACGTGTTACCATTTGTTTCAGCTGTGTGTCACATACACACTCTAAAGCAGTGGTTCCCGACTGGTGGCTCACAGTCAAGAAGTGGGTTGCGGATCCATCCTGAATGGACGCAAGTGACTCACAAACATAAAAAAACACACTTAGTTTTAAGTACAATCAGGGGCGATTCTAGGACCAGAGGTTTAGGGGTGCTGAGCACCCAGAGATCTGCCCGGCCAGGCAAGATAAATTTCACTGTTTTGTACATTTTAACGCAATTTCATTCCCATATTTGTGAAAGAAAAGCACAACACTTTTTGGGAAAGTCTGTGACTAAACCATCAAATCTGATAAAGGTTATTTAAATGCTGAGCCACAGCAATAGAGGAATGGATTGGAATCATAAAAGAAACATATCGTAATCCTAATTTCTGGGGGAAGACAACTCATTTTGATACAGCAGCTCCTCAACATACACATAAACAGTATGTATGTTTCTGGAGTAAACCAGCCCCGTATAGTGAGTACCAAAAATACCAAAAATGGACCTTGGACTTATTTTTTGGACTTTTATTTTAAATGCAATGCACAACATGTAACATTAACACATTAACAGTAATTGACTTTTTCAATGTTTGTCTCTGCATTTTTCCTTCTTGTCTGTATTATATAATACAAATACATAAATAAAAATACTCTTCAAAAAAAAAAGAAATCTTGAAATCTACAAAATAATAATAAATACACACAATAGGAGTTATAATGTTAATGGGCATCCAGTCAGTTAGCAAGTCAGTAGCACCTTGGCTTTAATATTAACACATGCACATGATACAACAGCTAGCTTCTCTCATTCCAGTTCAAACAGAGGACAGTGGTACTGACCACCTGTAACGTTTCCTAGCTAGAAAATCGTCAGCTAACTCCTACCTCACAACATAAACAGTGCTGTATTTTTGTTGTTAAAATGTTACGTTGCAACCAAGTACTGTATGGTTTTTACACTTTTCTGGCTTGTTAAAAAGGGACATACAGTAAAAAAAAACTTGCTAAAAAAACTTTTCACTACTCTCTGTCGACAAACTACTGACACTCTCTGCTGTTTCCTCCTCCTTCTTCCTTCCTCCCGCTCTCTTTGTTGGTAAATACACTCGGACATTCTCTGCCTGGGGTCCGTTTCACAAAAGTAGGATTCAGACATCCAGGATAAGTAAGTAAGCCTGGCTCAACCAATCCAAAACAACAGAGTTCAGGCTTAATTGGTTCCACAAACGCCAAGCCAGGATAAGTAGACACGGATTCATCAAGCCAGGTGAAACCAATCCTGGATCAGTGCGCGCACGCTGCTTCCTCAAATAGACCCCGCCAGAGATCACAGATTCACCGATTCACCATGGAAACAAGAGCGGCGTACTTTTCCCCGTCGGAGGCAGAAATCCTCGTGGAGGCTTATGAAGAGGTAAAAGATCAAATCAAAAAGAAAGGCAACACCGCCACAGTTATAAAACAAAGAGAGAAAGCGTGGCAAAGTATTGCAGACCGCCTGAATGTGTAAGTAGTGCACAAATAAACACTCACTGCTCCGCTGAAACCATCAATTACAATCCAAATAGTTAATTAACATCTCCGGAAACGTAGTTGTGCTCTGATTATGAATCCGTTGAAATTGTAAGACTGTAGATGTGAGTGAAACTGTGTAAATGTAACTCCATCAGACTGTATAACTCTTTGATAAATAGATGAGCTCACTGACTTAATGAATTTCCCAAATAAAGTTCCTCTTAGCTTATCTTAGCTCCTCGCTCCTCTGCTGTTTCATTGTATGTATGCAGTTTTGTGTGTGTGTATTTGTGTGCGTGCGTGTGTATGCTGATTGATCATAAGAGAATACATATATCTATTTATATATATATATATATATAACCCCCCTCAGGTGCCCATGAGGGGGATTTTGTGAACATGACTTTTTGATATTGTCGATTAATGAACACTGTGCATTGCTTGTGATGTGCATTGATTGGTTTAATAGTCTTCATCTTATAATTTCAGATGGTCTGCAGTGTTGACTATCTGATCAGCAATGTTGTGGCTCGGTCCATGACTCCTGAGTCTTTCAGACCTCTGGAATCTATCAGCACCTATCACAAGGTGAGCCACACAACCTCTATTCATAACCACTTTTGACATCATGGCTGTGTCAAGAATGTCACTCTATTTATGAGGTTGTGATGATGAGCTTTTGTATTGACAGGTGAATTCTCTGGTGTGTTGCTGGGGGCCTTTTCTCCTCACACCATACACAGACCCTCAGGAAGCACAGCAGGCCTATAATCATGCCCATGCCAGGACAAGGGCCAGGATCAAAATGACCTTTGGCCTCCTGAAGGCACGCTTTCACTGTCTTCACCACTTAAGGGTCAGCCCTTTGAGGGCATGTGACATCACTGTGGCCTGTGCTGTCCTCCACAATGTGGCCTGCCTGAGGAAGGAGAGGGCCCCCAGAGTGCCATCACACATGGACTGGAACAATCCTGCCATCTTCCCTGATGACGACAGTGGTCGGCTGGTCAGGGACCAATATGTGTTAAATTATTTTAGTTAACATGCATGCTTTAAATTTAAGTTACATATGTCCTGCAGTGGCAGAGACGCATGCTGTGAATTTCAGTTAAATATGTCCTGCATTGGCAGAGGACTTTGTGTTTTTTTTATTCAGTTTAAATTGATTTGGCCTCTTATGTTGTTTGTGCTGTACACTGTGTGTATACAAGCTTGCATGGAGGCTACGGCATCCATTCATGTGTCTCTTCATTTGTTGCGTATGGATTTGTCCTGCATTTATTTCAGTGTGCAGACATGCGGGGTGTATCAGACCTTTGAATGTGTATTTATTCTTGTGTTGTATAATATGCTTTGATTCTGTGCTTTCTGTCTTGTAGAGTCACTGTGTGACTTCAGCTTTGAAATGACTTGATGGTTTACTTGCTTTGATTTATCCTTATTCAATAAAGGAACATCATGTTACTCTTTGATGTGTATTTATATTTATATGGGATGTGTATTTTATATATAGTCTATGGGAAACTATAAATTATCTAATGATTGCAAAATCATCATTTATCTAAAATGATTGCAATTAATGTTCACAAATGTTTAAATAATGACAGTGGGTCTGGTTGAATGTGATACCAAACTGCAGTGGGCAGTGGAATAACTATTGGTTTCCGTTTGTGGTGACAGCTGACTGAGATAAGGGATGAGATTAAATAGATCCTGGAACTTAGCCTGGTCTGGAGCAGGCTAGCTCCACAGAATAAAACTCCATGGTAACTTATGTCAAAACATATCCCACTTCCCCCTATCCTGCTTTTGTGAAACTGGATCAAGGATAAGTTGATCCAGGATAACCAAGATATCCCGGCTTAATCCCTTATCCTGGTTTTGTGAAACAGGCCGGACGGTCATTGAAATGCATTACAGAAAGTTAGTTTTGTTTGGTTTTATGAGCTTTTTCAGAGATTTGAAGTGTGCATGAGGTACATGCAACTCCAACACAAGGTATCCTGAGAGGCTGGGCGACCAGGTGTATTTTTTACACTTTAAACCACATCTCAACCGAGAAAAGTGTCTCCTTTGGATAAAGTTGTGCGGTAACGTTAGACCACAACATCAACTCAACGTGAGTAACATTAACAATGATGTCTACATCTGTTCTAAGGTAAGTCAACATCGTGTTTGAGGCAACATATTGTCACTTTGCTGGAAAGAAATATAAAGTTATCTTTAACATCTCTAGCTAACGTTAGCTAAAGTTAGCCTAACGTTAGCTCCTAGCTGCGTTGTTCATCATGTCACCTTGTTTGCTGGGAGTTCATTAGCCTGTTTTGTTCTAGTTTTGTACTTTGGTGATGGTACATCATTGTTAGCTGTTGTCCAAAGGGCTCTAGTTAAGCTAACGTTAACGTAGCTTCATTAACTTATCTGTAATGGCAGAGATAGCAAAGGTTGGCAAATGTTATGCTGAATGATTCAGTGTAAATACTGTAGCACCAAACTAACAGAGAGCTTAATCCTTAATCCTATAGAAAACTTGTGGGGTGACATCAAAAATGCTGTTTCTGAGGCAAAACCAAGAAATGCAGGGAAATTGTGGAAAGTAGTCCAGTCGTCCTGGGCTGGAACACCTGTTCACAGATTCACAGATAAGGCTAAATCTTCGAGCATTTTTCAGTCTATATAGTAAATGTTTGAGTTTGTAAAGAAAAATGCTGACAGCCTAATATGAGCCATTATAAGGATTTTGGATTTTACTCACTTTTTTAAACACACTGCTATTATTTTTGTATATGCAGCACATTTAGTGGTATTTGTTGTGGCACTGTTTAGCACTGTTTGCAGTGGTCCCAGTTCAGGTGGAATATTTATCATGTCATTCATCTGAACTCATCTTGCAACCTATATGTTACACATCCTACTCTTTATGCTGATGGCTTTCACTGTCTTTCTCTATTTAGTAGAGATAGTCTGGTAAAGGAAACATTTTTGAAAAACAAATGATGCCATCATACATAAGTTCAACTGCCCATCCCTCATGTTCTGGATAGAAATCCATGGGATGCTGAGAAGAAGAGTCATCAGTATCTGGTGCTGCTCAGCATTGATCTGGGAACACTAATTATGTTAGTGCCACCACATTAGACTGTCGCTTTGACTGTCCTTGGACATCTGCTTGCTTATACAACAGAACAGGAGAGTCTGCTGTTTAAAGGCTCAGACACACCAAACCGACCACACCGAGACACAAGTCAATTACAGCAGTGCTGATATTCAGTACAACAGCACTCCCACTCATGTTATATTGCCTATATATATAATATAAGGTGAAATGCATTAATGAAGTCTGACATACTAAACAGTTTTGTACAGCATTATAACACAGGATATAAAATACATTATAGTATGAGCATGGCATATGTATAAAAGTACTGCTGCTACTAATAATAAATATAGTATAATATATAATATAACACAATAAATAGGAGGAGATAAAGTGTGACAGACACCATAGGAACTGGATGTGTGTATTTGTGATATTAGCTGGCTGGTCAGTCAAAGTGACTGAGAGAGAGAAATGTAAGCCTCTTCCCTCACAGCTGAGGAAAATACACATAATTTAATTTGAAGCTAAACTTACAGCCACAGGACATGATTACTTTATTTTGATTATTCAATCTAATTTCTTGACATTTTTGATGGGGGCATGTTTGGTACTGGCATGTTTTGCTGTCAGCCACTTTAGCTTTTCTGATGTGACCACTAGAGGGAGCTAAAGTCAGACTTTCTGACACAACTCCAAGCCCTCTAAGATTTGTACTGATTGTTAACTGTTCCTGCTTCAGTTTCCTTAGTCAGAAAAAATCAAGAAAACTCAAGACCTGATTGTAGAAATTACTATATTACTAATTACTTAAGTTTTTCCTTCATTTATAAATCTTGAAGGCAGCTGTAATAAGAGCGTCAGCTCCCCGGTCCTCTTCACGCTTTACACTGACAAATGCAGGAGTTCACATCCTAACAACCAGTCATCAAATTTTCAGATGATACTATTATCTTAAGTCTGTTGGATGTGAATGCCTGCCCCTCTGTGTACTTCAGTGAGATAGCCACCTTCAAAATCTGGTGTGACAATAACTTCCTGGTGTTAGATATCAAAAAGACAAAAGAGATGATTTTTGATCCCAAAGAAATTGCAGCTCATGACCCGGTAATCATTGATAACTGCGTTATTGAACAGGTGTCCTCGTATAAATACCTGGGCCTGATCGTGTCTAATAACCTTTGCTGGAGTGATCATGTGGATTTCCTCTGTAACAGACTAGCTCAGAGGCTACACTTGCTCAGAAGGCTGCGGCTGTTTGGGGTCCGAACCAAGACCATGTTAACATTCTATAACACTGTGTTAGCAAGTATTATAAGATACGGCATGACAGTGTCCCTCACAGTCCAGTGTAAGGCCAGACTTCAGAGAATGGTGACCACAGCTATGAAGATAGTGGGGAAACATGATCACTTCCAGTCCCTTCAGGCAATATATGAGGGAGCAGTTGTCAAGGGAGCAAATAAGATCCTGAGTGACCCTTCTCATGTTCTCTTTCAGGAGTATGAGCTGTTGCCGTCAGGGAGGCGCTACAGAGCCAGCAGGTGTAGGAGCAACCGGTTCAAATTGTCCTTTATTCCCACTTCCATTTTATTATTAAACAAACAAACAAACACCTCTCGTGGCAGAGCCCCTCCCTCCCCCCCACTAGGGTAGTGGGGAGGCCTACTGCTGCAGATCCACTACCCTGGCCCCCCTCCACCCGGTGGGGAGGGCTCACTGTTGTGGACCCACCTCCATTCTGGTAATTTTATATGGAACATACAACATGTAGGCAGGGGGAGGCTTATGGCTGCTGATCCCCGTCAAATTCACCATCAATTCAGCTGTTTGCACTATACTGCCCACGATGAATTTCCCTTGTGGGACAATCAAGTTAATCTTATCTTATATCTTAAAATGTGTACAGAACTGAAATAGCCTAGTGTGGCTGTCAACTCAGTTTTACAGTCATACCCAATTTATCTCATCCCAAGACTGTTTAGAGACCCCAGTGTGCAGAAATATTGAAATACACCAAAATAAGTGTATCATATCATATGGCACATTGAAATGTATGTCAATGTTAAAAATATAATTATTTATCATGTAAATACATATAACTCGTATTGTCAGTGTAAGGAAATGTTGGACGCGATCTCATGAAAGGGTCACCTTAGAGCTTTTCATGGGCCCCCCTTTGGCCTTGGGTAGGGGTCATCTGTACCTTCTGACCCCATGGAGAGCAGGCCTGCTTATGTCTACAAGGAAAAGAATATTATACTACATGGACTGGAAGCACCAGTTGAAAGATAATCCTGTAAGGAAACATGAATACACAGTATTAATCTACATGTAACTGTTGTCTATTGTTTTTCTTTTTCTCCTTCCTGTGAATGAAGCCATTCTTTTATAGCACTGTATGAGTTGCACCTGCCTCCAGGCTATCAAACAATGACTGTATTCTTTCCATGCCTACCATCTGCTGTGAAGGTGACACAGTACAATACATTACACAAAGGTTTTATTTGTATGTATAATTAGGATAATGGGCAGTCGTCATAAAAATTGATGGCAACCAACTGCATTAGAAAATTAAAGTAATCAATAACCATAAACTGTATAAAGAAGTGGCCACTGTGACATCACCAATTGGTTTGTGGACTACTGTTTTAGTGCTTTTGGTTTGGCGATTTTGACGGTGTTGTTTCAGTCTTTTGGAGCCAGAAGTGATCATAATCGGGTGGGAGGGTGGATCTGACTGAGAACCCTTGGACAACGACATGGTAGCTACTTTTCATTAACAAGGTAGCCACATACTTTAAAGCATACTGAGGAGTTGCTAAATGGGTTTTCATTGTTTGAAGCACAATGACAATAAAGATCTTTTCTATACCATGCTTTATCATCTATTCTACTCTAAATGGGACCGTAATTTACAGAATGAACATCACGCTGTTCTGAGGAAGACTTAAAACTAGCGATTGAGACCATAAACTCATTAGGAAAATGTTTACTGATATAATAAACAAAATGGAAATTCATGGAGTCATTTTCACATAAATGTGTTCAGTCAAGCTTTTTTTTTTTTTTCCTTTTGCCGCCAGTGGAGTCATCCCCTACTGGCTATTAGGAAAAAAATGCAAACCTTAATAATGTGAGACAAAGATTCAGTAAAAATAAATATTTTACAAGAACAATAATATAAAATAAATGGAAAATGAAATACATTCATCACGTCTGTCCTTTGGATTGTCTACAAACAGTGCAGATGTCAAAACCAAAAGGTCCACTGTCTCTGGAATCACTCTGTTGTCCATGTATGTGGGCTACCTGTTCTCATTCCCAGGATGTCAAATAACTAACTTTTAACTCACTCTTTTGTAATCCTGTCTGCAGCAATTGCTTTGCATAAAGAGCCAGAAAGTCAGAGTTCTGAATTCCTGGTCACCTGCTCTGAGAGCCTCAGCTTTAATCACGACCACTTCATCAAGGCAACTGAGTTCACCTGTTCCTCATTACTCACAGCCACAATATATACCTGGGCCTCACAGACACTCATTGCCAGACTCTCCAGCACTTTCTTCCAGACTGATTTCCCATAGCAGACCCCGCCTGTCTCTGACCTGCCTGCTTCATCTTATTCCTGGTGAACGCACCACGCTTCTGTCCCTGACCATGACATCTGCTTCCACATCCTGGGTTCCTGTTTGCCTGTGGCTGCTTGGTGTTACCATCTGATGACGACGCTATAGTGTGAGGGTTCCAGTCTGCTTACCTCTGGTTTCCTGCGGTCGCCACACTTCCCATTGTATTTGTGAGTCCTGTGAGGACCTACCTGCTAGCTTCTCTGCCTGGCCTCAACCTACCTTCTGCCTGTCTCCTACTGGTTCCTGGACTGTGTATTTACCTGGTTCTGCATCTTCTACCTCCACGACTACATCCCCTGCCTGCTCCTTCACGGTACCGTTGCTAATGCCACCACTCACTCACCTGCCTCTCGGCCCGCTTTGGCCTGCTAAACCAGCCGGGCTGCCAAGGACCTTGTGGAGAGACTTTGCTGGAGTGCTGAACTGTAATGTGTGCTGTTTGCTAGTCCTGCCCTGTGTCTGCTGAGTTGTAAAAGTAAACACCATTACAGACTGTTTACAATTAGGTCCTAATACTACCCGTTACAGAATACAGTGGAAAGAGGGAGTTGTGGTGGGGTCAAACACACACTGGACTTTCATCTAGGAGACTGCTGTTTGTGTCACATGTGAAACAAAGTCAACTTGAGTTCTTTTTTAACCACATAATGTAGTTACTGATGTATGTCACGTGATATAGTTGTCAGGTGACACAGTCGTCAGATCATTTCTCTAAACCTAACCACGTTTCCTGTGAAGACAAGAGTTCATTTTGAAAACACTGTAAGACGTAATGAGCGGAAATTGACACAGAGACTGACACGTCCAAAAGTGACACTGGAGGGGTCCCAGATAGTAGTCAGGGGGGGAATGAGCCCTCAAGTCGTCAAATTCTCTGTACAGTCTCACTCGTTTCAGCCATTTGCACAGGAAATGACCCACCAACAGACAGCACACCACCAAATCAATTCCTTCAGTTCAGAACTTAACTGTTCTTGACAGGTCCTAGTTTGAAACATAGGATATCTGACTAAGCTGCCATATTTGATGATGATGTGAGCAGTCCATCGTTTGGTCTCAGACATTATAATCAGTGTCTGTATCGCTGGGCACCATGCGATGAGCCTCCAGTTTATAATAGACTGTTGTTAGATTGGAGTTGTCGGCACTTTCTGATGAATCTGGTAAAGTTCCCCCCTGGAAGAAAAAATAAGGGAAGTGAGTGGCATGAAGACTTTAAGAGAGTCCTTTCTACTGATAAATCTATCTGATCTGGTCACGTTCTGTCTTTTTGATACTCAAACCACCTAAGCTATGTAGGTGATACGTGACAGATGCAAGTTAATATTTACCTTTTGCTTTACTATATGATGCTGCTGGCCAGTTAGCAGGTAAATTGTTTGCCCTGGTTAATTGAGCTGACTGTTAAGTGTATTAACTTAGACCAGCAGTTTTTAATGTTTGTAACTGGCAGATAGTTAGATATTTGCATGTTTACAGTGAACTACATGATGATAGGCATGTTAGGTAACAGATGTGAGACGCCACGTCTAACCCTCAGTGACTCTAGCAGACATGATAGATTTACTTTGTGGGAGGATAACTATGCAATAACTGCTGATAACAGCATTGCCTGGAAACAGGAGACATAATTTCCATCACACATTACCTGTGGGTGTGTTTGCAGACCAACCTGACTGCGTCTGTCTTCAGAAATATTAATGTCAGCATAGTATAGGTCTGGTTCGCTGCTCACTGAATCTGCAAAGAAACAAAGCTGAAGTTAAATGTTAAGTTTCAGTGAAGTAAAATGTAATTTATACAGCAGCACATTTGAAATCGAGGGTGACAAAGTGCTTCACAGGTGCAAAAACATTTTGAGTCCAAGTGGCTCGTGTGAACAATAGTTTTTGAAGTTGGTCTAGTACTGTGAGAGGGCTGCAGACAGCAGTGGCAAAGCAGGCAACAGAGTAACCACTCGGGGCAGGTGCGCCTTGTCATATTTACATCCACTAAAAGTGGTTCTTTTGGGCACTGACAGGCTCAGCTTGTTAACACAAGTACCCCTTGTTAGCAACCATCTCTTTCGCTTGTGTTAACCACAGACCTTATTTCAGACATCAAACCAAATTCTTTGAACTTTGTAAAGGAAACCAAAGTGCTAAAACCCTAACTGGTTTCTGTGCATTAGGACTCCTTCCTGCACCACTCTATTCAACAGTGACTGATGTTCATGTCGCCATTGTGACTCCTGGAAAGCACCTGGAAAGCGATGCTAGTGATCATATAACATCCTGAAGCAATAATCAAACCTGATAGCATGTGACACCAATGTGTGTGTGTGTGTGTGTGTGTGTGTGTGTGTGTGTGTGTGTGTGTGTGTGTGTGTGTGTGTGTGTGTGTGTACTTTGTGTATTCAAAGCTTTTAAAATGCGTTTGCATTCTGCTCTCAGGGTGTACACACAAGCCAAACATAGAGCCTTTAACTAAAGCTTAAACTCCCACAGTCGTCATGGTTACAGAGAGCTTTACAGAAAATCATTGGAATTTGGGGAAAGTCCACTCTGATAAATGTGTTGTGGAGTGAAACAAGAAGCTCTGACTCAAGTTTAAGCAAACATCCTCTGAGGTCATATCCCACAGACCAGATCTTGTCTCTAATCAGTGAGACATTCAGACGGATATTTGCACAGTTAGAACAAAAGGCAGCTGCCTCTTTCACTTCAGTGTGACATCTGCTTTGCAGGGTTTACTGGAACATGATGCCTTTTTTAAGCAAAATCGGTACAGACGGATGTTAAAAAGTCCTGACTTCTTAGTCTAACATATTAAAAAGAACTTATATTTAATCTTGTATAAATGTCTTTTTTCTGCCTCATATATGAACAATGTATGTAACTATTTGGATGATGTGAGGATGTTTGACTTAAATTCTCTCTTTCAAGGAATGGGAAGTTTGGATTGGACCTAATCCTAACAGGACATTTCTATGTACATTCATTTACTAAGAGTACAAATTAAAGAATAAATGCTCTGACGACCACAATTACAATTACAAATTCAATTACAAAATGAATATATTTTTCACTTACTCTGCATTATTTTCCATGTAGTAAATATTTGTCTGACTTCCTGTGTGATTCTGGAGCCAGCTGCAAAAAGCACTTTAAATTTCTAAGCCTTAATTTTTCCTAAGCTAAGGACCTTACTTAAGGGTGTTGCACTGAATCCCTTAGAAGGTGCCCTTAGTTTAGCTGCTTTGTTTACTTTGAAACTGTCTTCAGAAGTCAAGTGATGCATTGGTTGTTTGTTCAATGTCTGATATAACCTGCTCTTCTTACATTTACCTGACAGAATATTTATAGGCAATGTGAAATACGGTGACTGCTGTTTGCATCCTGGTTACGAACATAACCAGGGTCTGCATTTATCAAACTGCTAGAGGTGACTTTTTAAACCCTTTATCTTTAATTCTACTCACAAATTTAAGATTAAAAAGTTATTTAATAATATCTTTGAAACTTGCACTAAAATATAGGAGAGGTCACTCAAAAGTGTCTTGTGGAGGCTGTTTGTAAACAAAGAAACGTTATGTTTACAGTCAGTACTCACCAAAAATGTACTCTGTGTATACTTGAGGTCTAACAAATGTGCTGAGTACATTTCCTCCCTTATGAATAAGAATCTGTAAAGCTGTAGGTCTATCTTAAATCCTGTATTGTCTCCATGTCTTTTATTTCCATTCATTTCACAGATAAGAAACAATAAATTGTGAAGCATCCACTAAAATAGCATTTTAAGTCTTGTGTGTGATATATACTTCAGGATTTATCCTGGCTTCATATGAGCAGAGGAAATCTCCACTTGTTGCTAGGCTAATTTATACAATGTAAAATGCCATAGGCTGGTGCTAATAACGTTAGCATGTTGTATTTGTCTGGAGAACGTGTTTAGTGTAAGACAGTTGTTTTGTCAGTGAATCTTGTGAGTTGTAATGGAGCCGAATTATGTACTGTTACCTTTGTTAAATATCGCTGCTCCTATGAATCCCTGAATTTATATGAGAAGAAGAGTTTGACATGTTGTATTTGTAGGGAAAATGTGTCCAAATTCAGACAGTTGCTTTGTCTGTGAGTGCTGCGAGTTACAGTGAAGCTGATTTGTGTACTTGTGTTTGAAATTGTCTCTTTTAAGCCATGTTCAATGTGTGTTTGGGGTGTGTTTTGAGTCCTGATCTAATGCTAGAAGCAGGCCCTGATCAAACAGAAAGTGATTCTTCCTGTTTTGCTTGAATGAAGAGGTCCATAGGTAAAATTATCCACTTCACAAGAACAAAACCAAAGGTAAATATATCTGACAAAAAGAAAGGTAATTTGACATCTGATCAGTTGCTCTTTGTACATGGAAAGCACCTGAAAAACCAAGCTCAGGGAAGTTAAACAGATAGTTCAGTGTTTTTTGAAGCAGGGTTGTATAAGGTACTTTTCCAGTCATAGTTATACCTTCGGTAGATGGTGTCAGCGCAATGCCAATTTGGAGAAGAAGGCAGGAGAGCCGGCACAGAAGAGCAACAGAATGTATTTTAGCCACCTAAATAAAGTCCTACCCCAAAAAATAAATATAAGTCTGATTGGAGGTTATTGAGGATATTTTCACCGTTTTACCGTAAAACATCCATATTCCTATGCAGAAGTGCAACTCTGCCGCTCACTGTATCACACTGTTTGCGTCAGACTTTAAGTGGTTTATGGAAGAGACAATAAATACAAGACGATAAAAAAATAAGTGATTATGACAGTACGATAAAATGCCGTTTACAGTGGAGACCAGAGGATACCTCAATAGAGAAAAACTTTTGCAGAGGAAGACCAGACAGGCCTGGGCCTCGCCGCCTGAGATTTTTGTTGTCTTGTTTGCTTGTTTAATTTGTTAATAAATCAAATGGATTTGAGTGTTTTAAAGATGTCTTATGTGGTTATTTTTTGGTCAGTGGTGGAGTTTTGTTCATCCCATAGGGCCACCAAGGGTGGGGTCAAACACTCATACAACCCCATTTTAAAAATCTCTTTTAACAACAAACAAGTACCTGCCTTGTGTTTGTCTGATTATCCTCTTGTTTTTGTCGAGACACTTCCACGTGATGACAAATATAAGAATTACAGCCAACACGATGGGAATTACAATTCCAATCATATCTGTCAAACAAAACACACAACATTGAAAAACACACTGAACAACATGAAAAAAATATCAAGAGCTTTTAAATTATGATATTTTATGTTTTGTTTTTAAATTAGTGTTGGCATTAGTCTTACATTGTCTTGTGTTCATGTTGCCCCTGCTGTCTGTGTTGTTTTGGTCACTGCAGAGTGTTATAACGTCAACTTGACGAGTCTTGTTCTCAGCAGGACTGGCTGCTACACATCTGTACGAGAAGCTGAAATCCTGGTTTTGCACAGTCAGAGGCAAAGAAAGAACGGAGCCAGTCTGGTTCAGTATTTCCTCGTCTTTGTACCACGACAGTGTCGCCTCCTCAGCTTTCTTCACAAAACACAGCAAGGTGCAGCCATCAGCGCTCACACTCAGTGTGCTCACAGCAGGAGTTGGTACAGACTCTGGAGAATAAAGTTACAGAGATTAAAAACTAGACAATATGATATTTAGAAGCCCTAAACTACGCTTCTACTTTGTGTTCATAAATGATACTCGTAGAGTGCTGTGTAGGTCATCATTAGCAACCTGTGCGTTTACCCCGCCAGTCTGCACTGATACTAGAGGAGCGGTAACAGCTGCAGCAACGTCGCTGCTGGAATTTTTAAAATTTCAGACATCATATGCCATCAAAGAGGGAGAGGACAGAGAGACAGGCAGAAGGAGCGTACCTCCCTGCCCTTCCATGCGCCTACATGGAAAGCTTAAGTCACTGAGAGCAGCAGCAAAGAGCCCCTGGGAACAGAACAGAGCAGCATCAATGACAAACAGAAATGACATTGATAAGTCAGACACTGCATGAAAAGGAGGAGCTGGGGTGGAGGTGGGTTGCAAAGCAGCTTGCAGAAGAAGCAGCAAGTGTAGGCAGGCCAGAGCAGTTTAAAGAGGGCGCCCTGAATGAGATTAACCAATTGGATGCATAGGAATCATGAATCATGTGATCAATCAGCTGACTCAGAAACAAAAGGAGGGATAAGGGCTGTGATGTAGGGGCAAGGGGTGTATTGGGATTGGGCCCAAATCAACTGGAGTAACTGGTGAGGTCACAAATGGGGCTGGGATGCATAAATGTTACCTCCAACACACTGGTCAGTTTACTGGCAAAGGAAATGTAACTTACCATACACTGTGAGTTTATAAGATGAAAAGGAAATGTTTCCTTTTTTAGAGTCAATAGAATAAATCCCTGAGTCCCTCCTCTGCAGGCCAGTGATTGTAAAGAGTCCAGTGTCGCTGTCCCAAAGAAGTCTGTCTTTGTAAAGGTCCTCATATACTTGAATATTCCTACTTTCCACCATAGCTAAGATTTTCCCTCCAATTGAAACAAACCCCTGCACCATCACAGGGTCAGGGAAAGTAATGGATCCCCCTTCAGTGCCTGTCAGGTACCCCTTCACGTCCTCAGTAAGAGATGGGTTAATAGCTGTAAAAAACATAGAGATGCAGTCAATAGAGATGTACAATGTGAAAGTGGTCATTTCTGATACTGGTTGTTACAAACTAAACATTTACAATTAATGCATGTTGGATACTTTTAAAAACAGCAAACAAGTTCAACCTTTCTTGATGAGAAAAAAATTGAGAGCCAGGTGACCAAAAACACAACAACAAACGAATGATCATGTCGCTCCATGTCTGCTCTGTGTTGCTTTTCTATCATCATACAATGTGTTACTGCACATTCAACTGTGAACTGGGTGGTACGGAAGTGCAGTGGTTAGCAGCGGTTAGCACTGTGGCCTCACAGCAAGATGGTTTCTGGTTCAAACCGGCTTCCTCCCACCACCCAAAGACATGCAGGCTAGATTAACTGATTAGTCTACATTGGCTGTAGGTGTTAATGTGAGCATGTTAATGTGTCAGCCCTGTGACAGGGTGTACCGCACCTCTCACCCAGTGTCAGCTGGGATAGGCTCCAGCCCCTCTAACAGGATAAGCAGAGAATGAATGAGTGAACAAGTCAGATTTTTTATTCTTTTAGTTGTAGTTACGTATTTTTGAGCACTGTTCCTGTTGCAGTCCTGTAATCATCAGATACCGCTGTGGGTTCACACTGACTGAACCCAGCGTGACTTTTAAAAGGCATATAAATCAGGTGGCTATTTGCTCCTCCACATAAAGTTAATGGAGGACACTCTTCTGCATGGGAGAGAGCACACCTGTGTCCTGTTCCCCATTTCATGTCTATTGAGCTGTTTTATAGCTCAGTATAAACTGTCAGACTGTCATGGTGACATGTTGGTAAATCATTAAAAAAATGTTTTCATTTATTGGGGTCAGCACCTCTCTAATGTTGGTGTTAGTTCCTCCTCTCTATCATCCAGTAATAACACTGTAAACAGTTGGATGGAAAGACCCTGCACTGTTTTATCAGCTCACTGCAATTAAATGACAGCTGCGGCAAAAAAGTATTTTTCATTTATACTGAAGATATATTAATTTCTACATATTTCTGTCACACTGTTCCAATGCTGTATTGCCTAGTATTAAAGTTGTTCATGTCTTTGTTGTTGCTTTTTTCATTTCTCATACAAACAAGACACCAGGAGTGAGAGTCATCTGGAAACTTCTCTTTCCCAGCTCAGTTTTTCTAAGTGAAGCGAGGGTGCATACAAAAGGTGACAGAGTTGCCATTTTATGTAATATGCCTTTCCTGTTCCTCAGTTCCGATGTCATATGGCAATTGAATATCTTGCTTTTTGGTTCAGTCTTCCTGTCGAGCTACGTTCAAAAATAAAAAACATTGGTAACTTTCACATTAATTTTGACAAACCCCAAGGACAGCAGCACTGAGGTATTATGTTGTATTTTTTGCTAACTATGGACTGACTCAGCATGTGATGAGTTATCGGAAAGCGGGAAAGAAAAATACGGAAAACCCCTCAGGAAGAGACTGGACTGGAAGTGATGTGATGAATGAGATGCAGCTGGGGGAGTTAGAAAAATCTAACAAAGGAAGCATGAATGAGGAAAAATAGGACAAACAGTGACATACATATGAAAATAAATTAAATGGCTATGAGGGTAACTAGCTATCCAGCGGATCTCTTCCACTTGTTTTTATTAATATTTTTTAAGTGACAAGTTTTAATACGTGATTATTCTCCTATCTGGCGTTCTACTCTTACTTAAAATATTTAGGACTAGTCCATACCCATTGAGTGCACAGTTGCCCACGTACAGTTTCACATGGTGTGTTTATGGGACACAGGTCATAGGAAATTGCAGATTAAATAGTCAACTGAACCCAAGAAGAGCAATGTATTCAGACAGAGCTTTTGTGAATTTGGCTGTACGATTGCAGCCACAGCGATTTTAGCCATTTTTCTGTTGTTATAGCGCCACCCAGTTGCCAATTCGAGTTGAGAGCATGGTGACCGGTGAAACCCTTGAGATGTTATACACCTTTATGTGATGAGCCACACCCTCCGCAATATTCACTGCCTTATAGAAGCTCAGTTTAGTAAGTTTTCCAACTTTTTCCAAGAGGAAACTTTAAATATTGGTCCCTAGATTATGTTCACTGAGTTTCATGCAGATCGGTCAAACTTCCTAGGAAGAGATTGATTTTAATTGTTTTTTTTAAAAAAATCAAAATGGCGGAAAATCTATATAACTGGAAGTTATGGGTTCTTGAGGCAAATTTGTTCCTCACGAGGAGAGGCATCTCTGTGCAAAGTTTCATGTCTCTACGACATATGGGGCATGAGATTGATGTAATATTGCTTCATTATCATCCTCCCATGACCCTCTACCACTGTGCCAAATTTCACAGGGATTGACCAAGTCAGTGAGGAGAAAAACATGGACCAGAGACACACCCACAGACAGAGTTTTTGTCATTACTTAGTAAGATAAACCTATGTTACAATGGCGCCCAATCACAATGAAGGGCATACAGAACTTCATCATGTCCAAAGCCTCGTGGTGAATGATGCTCTTTGTGTTCAAACCTTCAAACCTTTTCTTTAAGATACAATCATTGTCTACCTGTGCGTGCAGAGAATAATCCAACCTCATTCTGACGAGGGAAGAGAGGAAAGAAGAGAGAAGAAACTAACAGGGGAAAAATGTACTTAACTTTGATCAAGGTGGAATTTACCTGGTCGATTGTTATCCTTCTATCCTACTAAGCTGTTTACATGTCTAATGAAAGTAAGTATGCCACTAATATGACCGTTTACATGCAGCCGTGCATACTCTGATAAACGTGCCCTAACATGTCGTTTTTTTAAAAGTGTCCTACTGGTTTGACTTGTTGGACAGTGTGAGCATGTTCTCTCTGTGTGTTTCTGTGCTGTGTTTCTCCTTGTGGCCAGAAATGTTCTTTCTAAACACAGAAAAGTTTAAAGTAGAGAATGTCTGGCATTTCTCCTTGATAAAGGTTGTTAAAAATGAATTGATTACAAAATAGGTTTTTTGGAAGAATCACTATTGTAATCCATGAATTGACCTATTGTTTCAGTTCCATACAAGACCAACAAGAAAACTGAGTGGGACTGTCAGGCACAGTGCTAAACTGGTATAAATCCTGTTTTAAGAACAGCTTCAATTTTGTGTTGATCTGAGTTATTTCAAATGAAATGTGGAGTTCCCCAAGGCTCCATTCTCGGGCCCCCTCTGTTCAACAACAACATGCTCCGGCTAGTTCAGATTACGGGAAACAATAAAACATTTTACTATAATAATGCAGATGATACATATAATGATACCACTGAATGAAATTCAAAGTTTTCTGTTAAAAAAAAGATAAAACTTAATGTTTTTGAAGCTAGAATAAAACATTGGCATTGTATGTTTCTGCAAACAAAGAATACATTATATTTGTACATCATACGTATCATATCAACATTTGTAAAGTAAATTAGTACTGTATATGAGCTGACTTTGTCGGCATGAGGTGGAGGGGATGGTGGATGGCATGGCTGACACGCCAAGCTGCAGACCATTGTTTGAAGCCAACAAATAATAGAACAGGTTGTTTTTAGTGAGTCATTGCTGTGTTTCCAGCGGCTTTTTAGGCACCAAATGTGGATGTTTTTAAGAGATCTGTCACTGCGTTGCCATCTGGAATTGTGCCAACAAAAGCGAGTATTTTAAGGCAAAACATCATCTTTTCCCAGCCATAACCATTTGTTTTTTGTGCCTAAACCTAACCATAGCATTCTTAAAGTTTCAACATATCTGCTAATAACATAATAATATGCAACTTTGACGTCTCTGTGGTTTGCAGAAATGTACAATGCCAGCATTCTTTCTGCCAACTGGGTTGTATGAACCATCCAGACATCTCAGATGGTCTGAGACAGGTCGGCTTACTGTCTCTGGCATCAAAACTAAACATGAAACAAGCCAGACTTGTTTCAAAACTAGGCTCTTCAAAATTCTGCCCAAAACGTTTTGGTTTGCCACTGCTGATTGTCATTTAATTTCAAGCTATTTATTCATATTTCTCACTACACTATCAGATTTTTATTCTTCTGTTTTTACCATTTTATTCCATTTAAGCATAATTGTATCTTATATTTTAATGACTTGTTTTTTTTAATCCAATCAATAGGCATATGTACCTTCTTAAAAAGTCTACTGTTTCTTTTATGTCCTTATGCCTTTCTGTGTCTAGCATAAAGCACATTGTTTGCCTTTAGAGGTTCCATATTAATAAACTTAACTTAACTTAATATTTACTTTTACTTACTTCTTCCATGTAGTTACAGGCTCTCTCAACAAAGTCCCAATGTTGCGTTTCACGCACTGGAAACTGGTGAGGCAGTTTTGTCATAATGCTCTCAGACTCTGAACAATCACCCACATATTTAGTCTAGAATAAAATCTCTTTCAAATGTAGTTTTTCCCACCCTTACTGTTAATATTACTTGTTTTATTGTTTTTTTTAAACCTGTATTAATGTCTCGATTTGTATCTTTAGAACATTGTGTTCGTGCGTAAAAACGCAAGCTCTTATGAGCAGAAATCAGAAAAGTCTTGAAGGATAACTTCAGTCAGGCAGAGTATAATGTGCAAGTGTATCATTTATATAATTAGGCAACTTACCTATACAGATGACAGTAATTATCACCCGCACTTCCATCGCAGAGTTTAATGAAGACAGGCAGCTCCTGCCGTCCACTAGACTTGGGATTTAACCGTTCATGATAAATGTCTCACATCTGGAGCTTAATCCAAACTCTTGCACAAAACGAGTGCTGCATTATGTTGTTATGTGACAGACAAGTCTTCACCTGACCCAGGGCCTTGCAAAAATATTTAATAAGTAAAATATGCATAAAAACGGGACGCGTTTAAACTTGCAGGAACTACAACAGTCACAGCCCACTGCAGCGTTGATACGCTCTGACATACAAGGGCGTAGATTTTTTTTTGTGTGTGTGTGTGTGTGGTGGGGGGGATGGTCCTCAGCCAGAAAAAAAAATTGAGCATCACATACTTAATTCTGCATTCTGGTTATGTTTTTTGCACCGATGTCATCAATCAAAAATGTCTCCTTTGCTATTTTAATGTTTTTTATTAAGGGGGGGAGGGGAACAGACTTGTTATTAATACTGTCCCTCCAAAATCTACTCCTGTGCATACATGCACACACACACATTGTCACTAATGATATTGATGCAGAAAGCACTGTCTGCTCATTACCTCCCAGCATGCATTAAATTTCGTTTTAAAGAAGATTTACTCAGTCAAACTTCTCACTGACAGTGTCAGCTGATAAAATGACTGGTTATGTAAAAAAGTTTGTAGATAACAGGAAGACTGAACATCACACTTTGCAGCTCTATACATCTATGTAACCATATGAAACTGGAGATGGAGTGCTTCTTGGGGAGTGCCTTTTGATTTGCATGACAGATAAATATAACCATGGTATTTGCATATGTTGTTTTTACAGATAGAGCAAACAAAGACATCCTGCTTGATTTCCTGAACATGGCACCCAGTCTGCAAAACAAGCAGGTCTCAGAAAGAAGAATGATTTCATGTACAGCATTTATCTGCACGTGTTAAAAAATACAAAATGAATATGAAAAAAACATGCAAAGCAGGCAGCTCTATATAACGTTCATATTTGTGTAGTTAGTGTTCTCACAGTGGTTTTAAAGCTCCACTTAGAGTTTTCCACAGATGGAACCATAGGCGTTAAAAGGTCAAAACATACGGTCTGCATAAGATGTGAGAAAGTGACAGAAGACTGTTCTCTGTGGTCGTCTCTATGGAACTGAAAGTACGTTGTCGTGGGTCGATGATGACTCTTGTGATGTCTCTGGTGTACTTTGAGTCATGTAAGTCGGCCTGTGGTTGACCAGATCGCTTGAATGCCTGGATGAAGACAGTACAGCATCTGTTATCTACCCATTCACTCCGAGTTTTAAGTGTGACAGGAAGTGTATGGTTTTCCTTCAGTGATGGAGAACATTTGCAGCTGACCCAAATACATGCTGCTCTATAAAGTAAAGAATGCTTGATGGTGTCTGCAGAGGAAGGTTCTTCAAATGCTGTTGTGAACATGAATTTGATGTTTTAAACTATAAAGCATGATGGATGGACTTACCATTCACATAGATTCTCAGTCCTGAACTGTGCTTTCTGTTCTGGCATCAAGTGTGTTTCTTGTTTAACTGCAGAGACCAAAGCATGAACATCATTTTCTATGATGCATGGTCATAATTTAAAAACAGTGTATTCACACACACAATAACATTGTGATAACTGTCTACCAGATAAACTCTTATCTCGGTAAGAAACCAGATCAAACAGCTGAATGTGCAGAATGATAACCACACGCTGCTGTCCAAAATAATCAGAGAGTACTGCAGGGAGGCATTTATTTGTACGGCATGGAAGTTAGCATCGACCTTTGGTTCCCTCGTTAAAAAGCTGATGGGATTTTCCCCACTGCATTTTAGATTATTGCAGAGAATAGCTCTGAGGCACACAAAAGTTTATGATATTTATACATTTTGTTCAGCAGGATAATCTTCACAGATGAATACCGTTATATTTTATGCGTAAATGCAATCGCCATAAGTAAAAAGCTAACATAAACGGTCGCATGTCTTCAATGTTGCCACCACAATGAGGCTATAAAGCCACGTTTGGCCTGATGACGCTCTGTTGTCAAATTTAGCCACTTGTTAGCAATCGCCTTTTCTCAAGATGAGGGGAACCAGGAGTGCTCCGTCTTTTAGGCAAGGAAACTATAAAGGGAGGAAAGGACATGGCAACAGTGACAGATTTCGAATTTTGCATTGCACCAAAGGGCCGTGGGCTGGATTAGAGTTTGTGCCGCTGCAGAGGACTCAGCCTACAGGGGCGCACACTCTACCAGGTGAGCAAGAGGTCACTTAACAAGGTTGTTCTTTGAATGACACACTGGTATAGCCTGGTTCCAGACCATAGACCCCGCCCACTCAACTGAGTAGGCTTGCATCTCTGGTCTGGTCAATGAATTTGCGATTTATCTCGCCCAAACGATGGACGGACCAATGAACGCCGGGGGTGGGGGTGGGTCTAGCGATTAGCCAATCAGCGCCACACTAATGGCGACCGCTGCAGATCCTACAGACCACATTAACGATGCTATGGAGGTATTTCGCCACTACTCGCTATAATGGAGGACCAAATTAAGGAAGCTGCTAAACTGGATTTAACGGCGATGCAGCTGGGCATGCACGAAGACGGAGACATTTTAAACGGGCAATGCTCGCTTGTTTTCGGCACCCCAGAGGCATGGATACTAATGACGTCAGATTCTGAGTGAGTCGTTGATCTCTACTGATTGGTTAGGGAGAAATCAAATTCCCTCCCCCTTGTAAATCACCTTCAATGGAGGCGATGTCAGACTGAAGGTTCTGGGAGCAGCGCAATAAATGAAATTACTGTTTTCTCTTTCTGTAGCTGGCTAACTTTTAATTTAAAAAAGGAAAAGGCAGCATGGTTTTAGGTAATGTATATACCTTGCCACCACTTCTGACTGTAATGTTGTGTATATAGTCTGATCTTTTTACACCTGCAATTTGATATTTTTTATTTTAATTTATCCCTGTATATTTCTTGTATATTTTAAATTTTAGTACTACTCATTTTTGTATATATTTTAAATTTCTATATTCTAATGTCCACATACTGGTTGATTAATTGCTGCACAAGTTTCCCAGTTTGGGATCAGTAAAGTACTCTCTTATCTTATCTTAACTTATCTTATCTCTCTTACACAGTGGTTACATAACCAACGAAACGAGCCACAATTTAACTGTGTCTGCATGTGTGCATTATAGGTGTACTCCAGTACTTGTACAAATAGCACTACGTCCTTGCCCATCAGCCACTGGTCTGATGATACTAAGCCTCTGGGGGCAGTGGACAATATTTATGAAACTCCTGTGTTGCCAGCAGATAATACGTTATCAGTCAGTACTACCTGGACTACAAATTATGAAACCGTGATGCTTTGATAAACTGCCATCTGCTGTTGGGCAAATAAAACGGCCATATATGAAAACACACTTTAACTGACAACAGGTGGCACATAATGGCTTACTGTATTTACCTTTGGTAAGATTGGCACAGCTTAAATCAGATTTTACTGTATTGTGAAAATACATCTGCCAAATTCCATGTTTTTATATAATCAAATTCAAAATGGTATCTTTCCAGCACCACCTCTTTTTTTGTGGTTGAGCTCGATTTAGTTTTGTGCAGGCATTGTGTGTATCATGTCAGTCAGTACAGTAAATGATGAATAGTAGATGAGAAAAGAGTTGACAGCCTTTACAATTGAACTGTTAAAGCTGAGACTGCATTATAAGATTGGGTAGGGGGGGTTGGGTGTGTTAAGTGTGGGCTGGTGAAACACAAGTGACACAAAGAGCACTGAAGGGAAAGAAATACAGTTTTCTCTTCTCTTTTCTCAGCCAAACCCAGCCCCTCTACATGGTAACTCCTATCAGTTCTGCAAACTTTATCATGAGCAGTTAAACTGTCAAAAGCACTGTACACACCAAACAAGTATTTCATGTAATTAACCGTTGGGTGTGTTGACAGGAGGGTGGATTTCTGGGGAACATCAGTAAATTCAGTAATTTATTGTAAAAATAATTATTAAATTATATTAGTAATTTATTGTTTTTTTTTTCTTCTGCCCAGTAATTATCATGGGGCTGCTTTCCATGGTTACTGGGCAGCGTCGCTGAGCATTAAGTGACTGTTGCGCAGGTGTGCATTTCAGGGACCACCCATTGCTCCAACGGCCCAAAATTCCAAAGCCCAGTGGACCGAATGTCCATTTCTCAGACAGCACGTTATGCCAAAAAAACACTCCCTGCAGTTAGAGAACCAAATCACCAGAAAAAAAGTCAGCATTGTACATTTCTGTAAACCACAGAGAGTAGTGAAGCTTTCCCTCTGGAACACTGGGAATGTGTGTGTTGTGTTCCTCTGTTTTTCTTTTCAGTTGTTGGTTTATTTATTTATTAGCTCTTGTGTTTCATGTGTTAGTATTGTATGGTTAGTGGTTATTCATGTTCATTCATTGATACATTTTCCATAAACGCTTATCCTGTTGGCATCACAGGGGGGCTGGAGCCTATCCCTGCTGACACTGGGCAAGAAGCAGGGCACACCCTGGACAGATTGCCAGACGCCTGTTTGTAAGTTAACATTGTTTTAATGTCTGAACTTGCTAATGTCATCAACAGGCCAGTTAGTTTGTCAGATATGCTAATGTTAAATACACTTTCCATCAATGTAATATTAGTAGAAGTTCTCAAAATCGCTATCAGAACGCTCCCGTTATAGTAATGAGAGAGCTAGCTACTTATTAACATTACTGTGACATAGGTTATTTATAAATGCCATCTTATTTTTATTGACAGTATCAATAAAGGTTTCACTCTGAAATGCTGGTAAGAAGAGAAGCAATTGTGATCTGTCCATATCTTTATATAAACAAGTGGTCAACACATGTGGTCAGGGCGCTCGGTCAGTTCTTGGTAGTTGCTCAGAGAATTCATGGTAGTACAGACACCAATAAATTATCCAGTGCTTCTCAGTGAGCGTATACATCAGAGCATATTCACATAATTTGCAATAATACTGGCAAGTAAACAAATTACAGCTTGAGGTGTCTTTAATGCTTACATAGAACTAAATGTACACTGAAAGTGTTTCAATATTTTCACAGACTGTGAGACCAAGTGGTGCTCCTAAGGCTAACACAGTGACCAGGCGTCTCATTTATAACAATGTGTACACATAAAATGAGGCCTGAAAGAGGCGTATGCCACTTCCCATGCAAAGGTCATCATCTATATATAAAGACTGTTGGGAGAAACCCATTCTTATGAACATTTTGGAGACAGGAAATTGGTGATTTAGATGGTGAGGTGGAAGCCTGATTGTAAAAACTGTTGAATATGTTTTGGTGCTTGCCATTTTTGGCTTTTGACCGTATGTACAGTTTTGTTATGGATCCTACACATTGTTTTATAAATGAGACCCCAGGCCCCCCAGAAGTGTTCATGGCAGTGAAGCCAATTTTCATAGTGGCCAAACTGTGGAATTACAACTTCTGGGTTGGTCATGTGATGCTATTTGGCCCAAAAATACTTTTTCCCATAAACTTACATCGTAAAACAGACAAATGTAGGGAAAAAATTCAGCGTCATAACCTGCGAGGAATGATTCATTTCACTATCACAATTTGATCCATTCAGTTCGATTTCAAAAGTGAAGAAGAGTGAAAGTTTGCCACTTGGCTGGGTAAGTCTCTAATGCAATTGTTATGTGGTCCCAATGATGCAGTAGATCCAGGTAAATTTACACCAGAGAAGTCAAACGTTTTTGGTTTTTTTTTTGCTTCATGCACCACAGAGCAACTTTCATAGGAATGAGCACAGCCCTGCCTCCAACTATGTATCCAGTTCTCTTTATACATCTGCGGTAGTAACATTTCAAAAAAGGTGTAGTAGCTAGCTATGTACGAAGATTCTTATTGAACATGACCATTTTTAATCCTGCTGTTACCTCCCTCTCAGTGTTATCTTACCAGCTCTGAACCGTAGCGGGGAACATGCTGGTTTATTAACAAGAATTTAGCTTAGCTCTTTATCGCAACCACTCTGCAGAAAGAAGGATGTCCAACAATGGTCTTACTGCAGTCTTCACGACAAAACAACAAACTGGCCTTTGCATGAGGTTGAATAGAAGCCCTAAGCTTATCCTGACAGTTAATTCTGCTGACTATTATCACTCTTTGCCACCTGCCGTCTTCACCATGATACCCTGAGAGAGCTGGAGACCCTGGAGTACATATCACACCCTCACAGGTTACCCACACGGCTCTTTAAGGCGAGAAAGGGTGAGCTGGTGACACTACCTACAAGAAAAAAAGCTTCCAGTAAGCTTCCAACACTTTTTTTTTTTTTTTTTTACAATACTCAGTATTTGCTCACTTATCTCAGAGACTTTGTTTGCATACATTTTACAGTTTCTCAAGGCTGAGAAGTTTCACCGAAACAGCCATGGGAAAAACTGCCTGACATCAACATTATGGTTGCACTTTAACTCTATAAGTACATAAGGTAAATAGGTGAGTCACAATGGCAGAAGCAGGTACTATTTAAAGATACTGTGATAGAGTTACACAAGAACACGAGAGCGTGAGAGCACAGACGTTCAGAAGATGATGTTTTCGACCGACACACAGCACTTATGCACAAGCAATAAAAAAAACCACATTAGTGACTAGGCTGGAGGTGTTTTTTGGGCGCAGTGAAAGATTTGCATATGCAAACCATTTCGAGGCCTCTTTGCATGGCAGGTAAGCTGTATAACGTGATACTGCAGTATTACAAATGAAGGTCTTGTTCCTGTCTGGTTGCGTGAAAGGTAACGAAACTGTAAATAAAAGACGTTCTTCCTCTTTGTCTGACAGTGTGACGTGTGCACTCTGAGGTGCTGCTGTTCTCATATGCAGGGTTTCACACTTAGTCATTGTGCCGCAAAAACTTTGGATTCAGAATGATCACAAAGGGACACACGCACACATTTGCTGATCTGTCCCCACCCTTCCTCATCAGCTCCTGCCACCAGCAGATAGATAGATGTGCTTAAAGAGAAACTTTGCAGTCATTCAAGGTTTAATAGATGATTCATCGAATGTCTGAATGTTGAACCGATAACTCCCCACACTCCTGTTTGTTGCCCTGCATTTGCTTACACAAAAATATTAATGCTGTTCACATCTGTTCACAGCACAATATATATTCATATTCAAAAATATCAATGCATGTGCTAGATAGTAATATTCACAGTAGAGGTGTTGTAGTTATTGTACCATCATCAGAGAGAAAGGAAAATGTGTTTTCAAAGATTTATACCTTAACAGCTGCATACATACAGAGCACTCTCAAAAACAGACTGAACAGATGACACATGCAGTGGTTTGGACGAGTTTAGCCACCAGGGGGCAACAGAAACAGGCATATGGTGAAGCTGTCAGCAGATAGTTGGTACTTATTTATACTCCAGCTGTTAAAGAGCAAGATTAGCATTAATTTGGAGTGTTTGTGTCCACTTGATGAGTGGAAAGTATTTCTCTTTAGCTGCTAAATGCCCCACTGTGCTCACCAGTTAGACTCTAACTCTGTCTGTCTGCTGTTTGCTGCTGAGCAGGTAGTGTACAGAGGGTTAATCACATATTTTTCTTTCAAAACAGCTGCCTGCTGCAGCTGAAAACAACTTTATGAGATCAGCTGAGAGTGAACCAAAACAGTTTCTGCCGTCAGTCAGCTCAGTGAGGCAGGTTAGCTCTGTTCACTCAGCTTCTCAGGAGCTGCTGCTGACAGACAGCGTGTATGGAAGATGGAGTCAGGGTAGACTGGATGACAGAACGCTTACACACCGCTAACGTCTCGCTTCCAAAGGAGATTCTCAGAAAGACTCAGCCATGCAGGCAGCCCTCTGCATCTAAACCCACAGGGCACTAACCTGCCTGGGCTAAGTCACCTGTGAGACTCTTGTACAGAATATATTGTGTCTTAAAGCACGTTTTTTCTTGTACAACTTTATTCTCATAGTAAGACTCTTCCTCTTTTTTGTTCCAAACTTGCCAAGATTTTTTTAACACAGTGAAAAACCAACGTATCCCTGCAGTTTGGTGGTTCTCTGCTAATCAGGGCAAAATTAGCTAATTTTTAAAATTAGTTTATTATACCTGCTAAAAGTGATGACTAGTCTGTAGTCGTCCCCCCCCCCCCCCAAGTGTGTGATATCGTCACCAAAGGTACCCTCTGGCACAGTTGTTACCAACTGGTGGGTCGTGGACCAAAAGTGGGTCACTGGTCCATTCTGCATGGACTGCGAGTTTGTAAAAAAACACACCTTATATTTAAGTACAGTGAATTTCCATCATAAGCTTTTACTTTGAAGTGCCGTCTCCTGCTGTAGAGTGAGTGACTAATGGACAGCTACTTAACCGAGACAGCAAACTAATGACAAAGGAGAAATCTGGACTCTATTGTTGGACCAGTTGGGAACCACTGCTCTAGCATCTTAATAGGACTCATCGGGCTTTCAACTAACTCCAATTTAAAGCCGTCTGTGGCAGTATTTGACACTGAGAGCAAATAACGTGGTATAAAGAGTGAGAAAGTCTGCATAGGGTGAGAGGTCAGTGGGTCAAACAATACTGGACCCAGGAAACAGAAGTTTGTGTCCCGTGTAAAATCAAAATTCAAATTACAATACTAATGTACGGTTGTTGTACACTGACATCACTCACATGACCTAAAACATGATTTTTTTCCCTCTGAACCTAACCAAGTACTTCTGTTGCCTAAACCTAACCGCAGCAGTTACACAACATAGACCACGTGTTACAATTTGTTTCAGCTGTGTGTCACATACACACTCTAAAGCAGTGGTTCCCGACTGGTGGCTCACAGTCAAGAAGTGGGTTGCGGGTCCACCCTGAATGGACCGCAAGTGACTCACAAACATAAAAAAAACACACTTAGCTTTAAGTACAGTGAATTTCTGGCACAGAGCCTTTATTTTGAACTGCTGTTTCCTGCTGTAAGTAACTAACAGACAGCTTCTTGACAGAGACAGCAAATTAGCTCAATGACATGGCAAACCAAACCCGAGTGTGACGCTGAATATATTGAGCTGTGTGAACCTTGAACTAATGACTAAAGAGAAATCTGGAACCCGTGGCTGGACCAGTTGGGAACCACTGCGCTAAAGGATGCCCTGTGCATCGCTATCAGGCGCCAGGGGATGTGACCAAGCATCAATTTTTGATGACCTGGGAATGACATGTGCAACAATACATTAATCTGGATTGATGTATCAATTTAATCACCAACGATCCATTATTGTCGATACATATCATTTTTAAGATTTACCTTTATTTCAAAATTCCCATGGCGTGTTTGTGTCACCATTTATGTCCAAGTATACAGCCTTCTTAGTATTAAGGGAGTGCTAGCAGCCTGATACTAGGCAGATTATGATAAGCAGCCAAGAAAAAGACAATGATATCGCCTTATATTGATCGCAGGTCCCTTAATTTAATTGAAATGGCATCGTGGTAGACATTGCAATATCAGCAAATGCTGTAACACTGCCCAAAGAATTGATATAATATCCTATTGTGAGTTTGTTTTTTAGACCCCTACTGGGGATGAGTACAGGCTGGGTGACGCAGTTATCATCATAGCTGTGATTACAACACCTTCTCCTAAAATGACGACTCTATACTGACTGATGAACTCCAATGTTATTGTCAATATCATAGGATTACATAGTTTCTTATTTGTAACAGTAGCTAAACGCACAATTGTACTTGGACACTCACTTTGAGATCTAACAGGATGGGAGTCTTTTCTTTCCTATACACAGTCTGAGCTTTCTCCATCTATTTCAACACAGCGATGTCTCTTCAAGGACAGAGACCACGTAAAGAATTTCTTACAGTGCTGACACCAGTACGGTTTTTCTCCTGTGTGGATCCGTAGGTGCTGGTTGTAACTCCCTGGCTGACTGAAGCCTTTACCACACTGCTCACACCAGTATGGCTTCTCCCCCGTGTGCACACGAAGGTGTCGGACGTAGCTTCCTAGCCGATTGAAACTTTTCCCACACTGATCACACCAGTTTGATTTCTCTCCCGTGTGGACACGCTGGTGTTGCTTGTAATTGCTCGAGCGACTGAAACTCTTCCCACACTGCTCACACTGATATGGCTTCTCACCAGTGTGGATACGCAGGTGCTGGTTATAAGTGCTGAACTGAGTGAATCTCTTCCCACAGTAGTCACAGCAATAAGGTTTCTCTCCAGTGTGGGTGCGCACATGGTTTCTGTACGTACTTAAACAACGGAAGCTTTTCCCACATAAATCACAGTGGTGTGGTTTCTCTCCAGTGTGGACGCGCAGGTGTACTGTGAAATTACCCCACTGACTGAAGGTCTTTTCACATCGGTCACACTGGTATGGTCCAGTGTGGTTGCTCAGGTGTTTTCTGTATGAGCTCTGGTCGCTGAAATGTCTCCCACACAGGCTGCAGCAGTATGGTGTTTCCTCAGTGTGGGTCTGCAGGTGGAGCTTGTAGGTCTTTAGCTCACTGAAGCTGCTGTCGCATTGTTCACAGTGGTACAGTTTGTCTGCAGCGTGAGTGAGTTCATGTCTTCTGAGACTACAGATCCGACTGAAAGACTTCCCACACGTCTGACACTGAGGAGGTCTGCTCCCATCTGCGTCTGCCTCTTTCAGCTGAGAGAAACAGAGAGAAATAAAGGTCAGAGTGGAGGACTAGATAAAATACTGCCAGTCATTAGCTAGCCATGCTGTGGAAATTCACATGTTAACACTGTTGCCTACTAAACAATATACTGAGAGTCAGGTCGGTAACACTGCAGAGAGAACCAGGCCTTTATTTGACACAGGATTTCAAAGACAGGACCTTCTTGTTACCTCACCTTATTTTCATTTCAATCAGTAAGTAACTACAATTGCTTTTACCTTGCTGTTTTTGTAATCAATGTTGAGCTGGCGTCAATTACACTCAACATTTCATGTACAAGTGTTTCAAAGTAAAAGCCTTGAAGTTGCTAAAGTTATAACATAATCCCTCCCTTTCTTGGTAGGCTTGTAATGTGAAATTTCAAGCCTCCAGTTTCACTGACGGTAGCTTAAAAGTAATAAAATAAAGCACCAAAGTAAAAGTAGTTTGAGGGAATTGAATATGGCTTGAGTGTTGTTGAATTTATGTTGAATTTATCACTTATAGTATTACAATAGGGGTAAATCCATGACCCATTTGTTTTCCCACCTAGACTTGATTTGCTTGTGCAAGCCATGGTGACTACCACAGAATAAAGCCCGGCACCATGGAGAGTGAGACATTACTCCAATGTATTTATGGAGCTGATGCTGGGGAATTTACACCATGCTGAATATATCATGTCACAGCAGCTGAGAAGAGCCTTGTTGACTCGGCTCTAATCTACGGTGGCCACGGTCATGGCAAAATACTAGATAGCGGTTATTTCTATTTGATCTCACCTCTTCTGAAGAACTCATTTCACCACCTTGTAGATTAAAGTTAGCGTCCTCCAAATGATTTTCTTCCGGCCAGTTTGTTTCACATCTGAAATCATTAAATAAAGACAGTCGTGTCAGAGCAGGAAACACACACAACAATAGTGACAATAATACTGTGGCTAGAGGTGACTATAGCAGGGCTGTGACAATACCCCCTTAAAGGGGCTCTATGTAAAGTTCAGAGAGTATGAGTTGTCTGCACATGGTTCTCAGTGTGGAGGTGGTTGAGCTGGCGGCTAGCAGCTAACGGTGCCAACTCTACAAGCAGCACTAAACAACAGCTGCAGTGCTGACAGAGGTAACAGTAACCAGGGGGAAAATGGAGGGTGAGCGCTCCGATTCTGTGAAGACGGCAACCTGATTTCAGTGGTAACTGCTGTATGAGTGCAGAGTAAAGCAGCGCTGATGAGCTAGCCGGAGGGATACACACAAATCAGTCACTTTAGTTCTGCCACTTGGCACACAGGAGAAGTTTCAGTTCTGCAACCTGACCTCTGATGTAGTTGCGTACTGACCAAGCAGACTGACAGCTGAATGCAGAAGATAGTAAAAAATAGTCTGAATCTCTCTGTCGTACCGTAAAAATCATATCTATATGTTGGGTGCAGTGAATTAAAGAGACACAGACAGTAATTCTGATTTTAAAATATTTAAGGGTCCAGTGTGCAGGATTTAGGGGGATATACTGGCAGAAATAGAATATAATAAATATGTTTTCTCTAGTGTATAATCACCTAAAAATAAAAACTGCTGTGTTTTCATTACATTAGAATGAGCCTTAAATGGCTACTTAGGGAGCGGGTCCTCATCTATGGACCAAAACCAACCACTGGCTCATTGACCTGACCTTGTGTGAGCCTGTGTGAATTGTAGCCACAGTTTCCTGTTGTTAGCTGACAGAAGTGGCACCTGGTGTGGTCTTCTGCTGCTGTAGCCCATCTGTTTCATGTTTCAATGTCTTGTTGGTTCAGAGTTGGTCTTCTGCAGACCTTAGTTGCAACGAGTGGTAATTTGAGTTACTGTTGCCTTTCTATCATCTTGAACCAGTCTGGCCATTCTCCTCTGACCTCTGGCACCAACAAGGCATTTTGACTCACTGGATGTTTCCTCTTTCTGGGACCATCCTCTGTAAACCCTAGAGATGGTTGTGTGTGTCAGTAGCTCAGCAGTTTGTGACAGACCAGCCCATCTGGCACCAACAACCATGCCATGTTCAAAGTCACTTAAATCACCTTTCTTTCCAATTCTGATGCTCAGTTTGAACTTCAGCAGGTCGTCTTGACCATGTCTACACGCCTAAATGCATTGAGTTGCTGCCATGTGATTGGCTGATTCGCTATTTGCATTACCAGGCAGTTGAACAGGTGTACCTAATAAAGTGGCGGTACAGAACAACACTACACGAGAACAGTTAAGTTTGTAAAGAAGTCTTAACGGTAATTTTGCGCATCAGTTAACAACGTTGTTCACATTTAAGTTAATGTTCACAGTCTAGTCACAGTAACGTCCTCGTGTGTCAAAACATCCGGTTCATCTGTTCTACACGGAGCTAATTCACACAGATTAGCATCTCCAAGCTAACACGCTCACACAGGTTAGCAGCGAGCAGCCGGAAGTTAAACTGTTTAAACCCAGAGTGTTATCGATGAACACTAACAGCCACAGGTAGACACATAAAGCCTCACCTTTTCTCCTCCACCGTGTCTCCTCAGCTAAACTCATCTCCTGAGTGCATCCTCATCTTCTCCGACAAACGGTTTGTGCTTCACAGTTTCCGGTTCGTCCGCTAGTTCACGAGCCTGGAGGAGGATGCTCAGGGTGGGAGGAGAGAGGGGAGCACCTATGGGACCAGGGCTGTGCTGCTGAACCCTGAACTGTTTCAATATTAATATTCACTTTAAATACTAAATAAATAAAAAATAAAATAAAATAATCAGAATAAACAGAACTGGAAAAACCTCAACAGACCTGTGCAAATGAATAGAAAAGATGATGTGTTTGATATGTTGAAGATGATCCTCCTCTCTTTGAATGGATCACACCTGTCTTGTATTCTTCTATCTTATACCTGGCTTTATACCTATAACTTTTATTCTTGTATTTTATACCACCTAAGTAAATTTCAAGTATTATTTATTTATTTGATGTTAATTTGTATAGGGACAAGTATGTAGCATACATTAATGCCACTCACAACAGCATTTATAGCCTAAGATAATCTGCAATACCCATCCCTGGCTGGGTCTTAAGATACAAACACCTCAGCAACAAGAACACAAGTAACACTGCAAGGTACAAACAACAATAAAAATACAGACAGAACAACACAAGACACCTGCAATACATAATTAGCACCATAAAATCGGAAGCATTATTCATGACTGCATAACTGATTCCTCTTCAAATTAATTGTTTTAAATTGCTTTTTATAATGTTCCTCTTGCTCCTTGTCTTGATGCTTTTGGTGTTTTGTTTTTAAATTTATGTAAAGCGCTTTATTCTTTATTCAGGATCCCCAATAGTTGTTACCACAGTGACGACTACTCATCCCAGGCCCACACAAAAAACAAGACAAACCATTAATCACATCGTAGACAGTTTACAGCATCCACAAAATTATACAAAAACAAGAGACAGCAGGAGTTATCTCACACTCACTGTGCCACCACTTTAGTAGATCATCAAGGCCAACCAGTAAAGCCCATAAACGTGCTGTATAAATAAACTTGCCTTTTGAGTCCAGACTCACTGTGGATTTAATGGGTGCTGATGTGATATGGGAGTCTGCATGCAATTTGTATCGCCTATCACCTGTGTTGAATTGGTGCTATGATGCTGTGGTCTTTGTTGGTGCTGCATAAAGACTGATCAGATATACTATATGTTTGGGAAGCCCTGAGGATGATTCAGGTGATTCTCCATGTTTGTGTCTCTGAGCACTTTGAGGTGGTTCAGTCTTTGATCATCTCCTTTTTCAAGGTTGTTGATGCGGGTGGTCCACGTGATGTGTCTTTGTTATCTGCCTCCTAGAAACTTTGCCTCTATTTTAATTGTGAGATGGGTTAAAAGGGAGGAGAGGAGATGTGGATCACTGGTTTGATGTGGAGGATTCTAGTGAATAGGATAAGTTGAGTTTTGGTGGGGCTGAGTTTAATCCTCCATGTTGGACCAGCTTGAAATAAGTGAAGCTGTTGGATTCCCTACTATTCAAACCCTGTTACAAGCAAAGTTAAAAAAACAACAACACACACATCAAGATTTTAATAGAGTGACATTTTGAGCCACACGACTCTTGCCAGACTTCTGATCCATGACAGAAAGTTGCCATTTTAGATCCCCACAGTGCTGCCTGAGCCAGTCATGTGACATGCCACACCTGTAGCCCATTCATAATAAAAAATAAACCAAGAAAATACATGTACCTGTGTACCCCAATATTGTACCAAAGCTACTTTTGAAAAATATTTAAGGGGAAAATACCGGCATGCACGCTTTTTAAACCCTGACTTTGTCATGTTTCAGTTTAGTCAATCTATGGAGTCTGCTCAGCTTGGCGACCTTGAGATGTGGTTTACTGTTGTCATTTCTTTTCCCAAAATCAAGATGGAACTACGCTCGACACATTTTTTAATCCCAGAATTTTATTTCTTGAGTCAGGGTGGAAACAGCACAAAGACCATACAACTCTGCACTGACATCCAAGATAATAAAATAATCCATGTAAGCTTGTGTGGGACATCTGCAATCTGCCATCAGTGTACAGCACCCACGCTGCCACAGCATGACTGGTGACTGGACCATGCTGAGGCAGCTGCACTGTTGTACGCTCATCATCACACAGACAACCAGTGCAGTATTCATCAATCTACAATAAATATGTAATCAAAACAATGACATGGTAAAAATCAGCGACATATCAAGGTATATTTATCAGATCAAAGAGGGATGACACTGACACCAGAGGAAATGTGTTGATGTTTGGTTTGAATAAAAGATGCATCTGCAAGTCCCAAATCCAACCCTGAAGCACATCCACAGCCGAGTCTTCTTACAGTATGTACAGTATGGACGTATGTGTGTGTGTGTTTGTCACAGAGGTTATTCTGGTGTGTGCTAACTGTACACTGTGTATGTGTGTGTGGGAGTGTGTGTGGATGGGGGTCTATCGATACAGATAATCAGCTTGTATATTAGCAGCTATCTCTGCCTCCCACTTGTCTCCGTTGTTGAGGAGCTTCTCCTTGTTGTACAGCAGCTCTTCGTGGGTTTCAGTAGAAAACTCGAAATTGGGACCCTGAAGACAGAAGGACAGAGAGGAGTGGAGAGAGGAGTGTAAGAGAGGCGAGGAATCACTGTTATCTCACCAGTTGATTGATCTGATTTATTGACCTCAGCATGCCCTTGAGTAAAACAGCGCTTGCTCACTTTGTGGCCACTTACAGGTACTGCAACATATGCGCCTCCAGTCCAAAGAGATCTACATGCATGTCCATCTTTCTCCTTTGCTTTTAATTTCACAATAGTTTTTCTTACAGCAATATTGTCAGTAGGGGAACTTCAATATCACCCAACCCTAAACTGAATAACTGATGGATTTGAAAACATATTTTTTTAGTCAAGGTCTTAGTTCATTCCAACTTTTACGTATTCTTTTCTTCAATTAGTTTTCCTCTTAGGTGTTGCAGCATTGCATGACTATGTTGATACACAGTCCGATGGAAATAAGGCGACTGTTTAAAGAACTTACAATCGTGCGATATGTGTCACACAAAACTGAATTTACCGTTTGTCTAACCATGCAGAGGACCTGCAGACACCCTGTGTGTTATACATCACAAGGATCATACACATACCTCTACGATGGCGTCCACAGGACACGCCTCCTGACAGAAGCCACAGTAAATGCATTTGGTCATGTCAATGTCGTAGCGAGTCGTCCTCCTGCTGCCGTCAGCACGAGTCTCTGCTTCGATGGTGATGGCCTGGATACAAACAGCATTGAAGATAATTAGACTGACTGAGAGAGCTTTTCTCTAAACTGTTATCTGCTAATAAGATTGAATATAAGTGCCTATATTTATTCCCAGCTGACATAAAATGTATATTTGATCATACATTTCATGTGTTATTCACAGTAAAGCTTTAAACATACAAATAGCGAAATGAGCTTTGTCTTGTTCATTTTAAAATGACAAACATGTTGCAATTAAGCCGCCTTTGGTGAACGTGTGCGTGTGAGTGTACCTGCGCAGGGCAGATAGCTTCACACAGCTTGCAGGCAATGCAGCGCTCCTCTCCTGAAGGATACCTGATGTAACATCATTACAAAGACTTTGTTAAGATTTGATAAAGTGCTGCTTTGGACACTATCAACTGATATGCTAAGCCACATTACACAGTTTATTCAAAATGTAAGTTTTAAGGTGCTTTCAGAGAGCAGCTGTTACCCTCACCTGCGCAGTGCGTGTTCTCCTCTGAAGCGAGGTGACAGAGGCCCCTTCTCAAACGGGTAGTTGATAGTGGCGGGTTCTCTAAGCAGGTAGCTCATTGTCATGCCCAGACCTGACGTCACAACACAAACATTCATGTAGGAATGAGAAAAAAACATTCCTCAAACTAACACTGATCACATGGACAAAAAACTTTGATTATGGAAAAACAGCAGTCAAACCACCTCCTGCGGTGGAGCTCCATCTGGTGCTATTTACTCTGTACACACTGCACTAATGTCCATATGAAGCATTTTTAAATATGAACATGCAACTGCAAAATACATTGTGATAATCTTGAAATTATTCCAAAAGAAACCAAGTAAGACAAGACAATAAATTAAGCCATATCTCTGTGGTCACGTGTTGATTCGTTCAAATGTACCTCTAAGCAGGGCAGTATTGCATGAAAAACAGACATCAATGCAGATCCTTTTCTCTGTGCTGTCACTTTTTTTTTTTTGGTATGACTACTAGTATAAAGAAAAGGAAGGTGAGTTTAATTTAATAATCTCAAATCTGTAATATGCACTGTTATTCATATGTGTGACATTCAGCTGACCTCTGAAGAGCTCTGTCCACAGCAGCGTCTGAGCAGCTCGATCTGTGATGGACTTCATGTCTGTAGCGACCTCCTGGGCGTTCACATACTCTGCGCACACAAACACATTTAGGTGAGAGAGCTGATGTTGAAAGTTCTGTGTGTGTACTGTGACTGAATTTTAACAATGACCATATATGTGTGAAATGTTAATATCTATGAGTGTATGTCAGACAAGATGAAATCACTTTAATCAGTCTTTTTAAGTCATTCCTCTTTGTCACTCATACATCTTTTTTAAGGACACTCCTAAAGGTGCTTTACATCCACAGCAGGCTGCTGTGAGTGGATAATATGAATGACACTTCCCTGATGTGTTCCCTTGTGGGCATGAGCACATGATAACATTTATGTCATTCAGACCCCAGCTGCTATGCAGTTGCATTGAGTATAATTTGGTCTTTTGACTTATTTACACCAGAAGTAATAACAGCCAATTTTACTTTTGCATTCACTTGCAGAGGCAAAGACACAAATTTGCATTACCGACCAATAGTAATTAGTCCTGATAGTGCTGACTTGTGAGTGATCAGTGAGAATCAGAGAGTTCAAAAAGGGGACAGCCACCATATTAGCTGTGTCCCACTATCAGGTTCTATATAACCCACTGGAGTTTAAACTAAGAGTTTAAACAAAAAATACAATCCTGGTGCTGCCAACACAAGTCAAAAGTCCGCCAGAAGTTAAGAAGGGTTCCACTTAATGCAAATATCTTCAACAACCTGCTTTGTGAAGTGAAGTGTAACAGTCACCACTATATGTCACAAAGCTTCCATAACCACCTAATTCAGCATTTCAGTCTCTGGTGTGATCGGGCACTTACAGCCCTGTGTGCCCTTTATGACCTATGCATACATCTGCCTTCCAAGACTTTGCTAAAAAAGGATGTTTCTGAAACCACTGTGACGATGTTTGATTATTGCTTGTTTTCCAGGTTTCATTTTCTCACAGTGCAGCTCATGGATGCAAAGCTTCTTGGCAAATGCGATGAGTTTTGAATGTCTGAGTTTCATAACAACACAAAGTATCTATTGCTTTTTATTACATGTCACGTTACAGCAAACTCAGTATATATGTTCATGTCAGGATTTCATAGGTCAGCACCTGAGCTGTGTTGGTTTGCTGTACTGGTACTTACTGAATCCTTCCCTTTGTGCGGACACACTGAAGGGCCTCACTAGACTCTGGCTGGCCGAAAAAGTGCCTAAAAGGAAATTAAAAAGCACATTATGCTTAAGATATATCCCACTGATTGTGCAACTGGAGGAAACAACACAGGAACCTGATGTGAAGTTAAGAGCATACTATTATTAGGAATCAGTTTTTTAATGTCATGGCTCTGACTACATGACATTTTACTTTTTTTGTGCCATGTCCAAACTATATATATGTTTTAATAATTGTTTAACTACTATCAAGACAGTTAAAGTCAAAGAAGTAGTATTTCTGCAAGTGCAACTGTATGTTTCTGTTACTGTAAATGAGAAACCTTACCTGGCCTTGACACGGAGTAAAGTAAACGCAATGATGCAGCCATCACGTCTTGCAGCTGAAACCAGAAACGATGCTATTGAGGAACAGTTCAGAAATAGCGACTGAATCTAAACATGGTAGTATATCTATTACTTGAAGCAAAAAAAATGGCTTCAAGTAAACAGTCTCTCGCTACTTTCACTTGTCGGCCATGATGTAAACAGTGCAAGGTTAATTCTGGTGAATGCTAAACGGTGACAGTGCGACGTTTTAAAATGATAATATGACCCTTATTGCAAACTTTTAATGTTAATGTAATGCTAGGTTTGGAGGTTAAAGCCGCTGTGCACCGCAAACACAACAATCTCTGACTCACCTGTTCTGCACTTGATGTAACGTCACTGTGTCTCACCTGCTAACGTTAGCCTCATGTCACTTTGCATTACAAAGTCATATACTGAGCCAAAACAGACAAACTTTGATGTGAACTCTTAACGTAAACGTTACCCATGAATTACTGACCTAAGCTAACCCTGATGTAACACCGGCACTTCATGCTAACATACTTCGGAGGCATGACATTGTTTAGCTAGCGTTAGCTAAAATTAGCTTGCAAAGCACACACTGAATATCCTTATGACCGCTCCAGTTCGCAGCATACCACAACTGTTATGTGCACAATAAAAGGTAACTGACTTTATATTAGTCTGTGAAAAGTGAAGGCTTAACGTCAAACTAATAAAGCATTGATTAGTAGCCAAGTTAGATCACATACTGTCAAGGACTTTTGCGCAAAGGTCGCGTGAGGTGAATTAAAGGAATTTTTTACTCCTTTCAAGATCAAATATAAATAATTATAAACTAATTTTTGATGTGGCGCAAAGCGCATTTGTAAGAGATATGATTTTGTTAATAAAAACGATTTTAGACTCACCAAAGTGTCGCTATTTGGCCTTCTCAACCAGAACAGCGGACGATTTGCGGAACGGACCCTGCGTGTACAGGAAGTTAACTGACGTGATGACGTCACGGAGACCGGCTCTTCTGGAAGATTATTTTAGAGGCAAAATATATATTTTTCACCAGGTAATATCCGAACAGAGATCAAATTTTTTTATTTTATTAATCTATTTTTTTTAAAATAGTTATTGGTTTAAATGCAAATCATACTAATACTACTGAGGACTGCCAAACCAGAGAGCCATCAGGGCTATAGGCATTTTAAATGCAAACCTCTTTTTACAATTTTATGTATATGAAACCTTTTCTTTATAAAATGTATTCCTCGTGTTGTAATACTACTAATACTACTAATTAATATTTCACCACCACAATCACCATACACAGTTGTGCTGTTTGGTTTTTATGATGCTGCAATTATTCCTTTTATTATCTTATCAAAATTTCACATTCACAAAAAAAGTATAAATTAAATGCAAAAATACATACAAACTATACAGCCGACACCAAAGCATCTTAATATGTGTAGATTTTAATTGTCTGACCTGTTAAACTCCCTCTTTTTCATGATTATTTATACATTTTTCCCATACAAGAACAAACTCCATGTTCCTGCCACATTTTAATAAAGCCATACTGTTTGAAGCATTATTTGCATCTGATTCCTAATAGCAGTCTATTTTCCTCACTGTTGTTGTTATCATCACTAACAGGACAATGATAGTAGTCAGTAGTAGTAGAAGCTGAATTACAGGTACACACACAACATGCGTCAGAGCCACTCTAGTTGAGTTAAATGGAGCATGTGAATTTTAATTGAGACCCATTTTGATGACACAGAGCTCTTCATATACACCAAGACACCACTGTTGAAGGCTGTGGACTGACGGCTCACCATAAAAGTAAGTGTAGTCTTTTCTCTATCAAGTAGAAAGGACTTCTTTTAATGTGCAAACGGAAACTACTGTAATTACAGTGGTTGTATATTTGGTTGCATTGCTTTATAAAAAACTCTGCTCTGTCTTCCTTTATTCCAGTGAGTGAGTGGTTTAATAGGACTGTGTTTCTTGAACGTCAGTGGCCAGAGGCAGAGAAGTGGCTGCTGGTGGCTGTGTTGGGAATGGAGATGGTCATGGGAGTTGTAGGAAACTGTCTTGTTCTGCTGGTCAAAGTCATGGTAAGGGGTTGTGGTTATTTATTCTACTGGTGTGAAATGTTTTTCATGTTACAGTAGTTGTGTCTGTAAGATCATAATTCACCATGGCTGAAACGAGTCTTTCATTTTTGTATGATCTCAACATATGTTCACTTCTCTCCCTCTGTCCTTCATTTTCAGCAGAGGGGTCAGTTCTGCTGTCGTTACTGGCTTCCTTTCATGAGTCTCACCTTGTCAGACCTAGGTACAGTTTACACTGATAGCAATGCTAGTTCTTCTTCTTCTGCATGAAAATAAATCAAACTTTGCCTATAGGTCCAGTCCTATGCCAAAGTCCCACAAATATAATTCTGGGCTAATATATTCCTGATGGCGGCGATGGATTTGATGCATGCACACTATAATGTCCACAATGTCAGTCCAAGTCTAACAAGGGAAACGCCATTAGAAGTGTCACCATTTAGATTATCGTGCTTCACAGTAGAAACCAATGAGTTCTGATCCAAGAGGGGTGGAGCATAACCTTGCTGCCTGCTTATTGGTGAATAGTACAGGTACAGCAGACAGATGCTGACAGAGGTGGTATTATATGATCCAGTTCAATCTGAATGCTGCACAAGTTACACTCTTTAAGCATCAGTTTCTCACATATGGAACAATAAAATATATTACAGGCATTTATATTTTGTCTAGAAAAGGTTCAAAACTTCTCAAAATGTTGTTTTGTTAACTATTTTTTTGACACTATTTTTGACATCTGCATTTACATACAACTCTGGTGACTTTCAAAGTCAAAGCATGATGCCAATTTATAGTGTCTGACTTGGCAACCTCATTGTCAGAATAAATATTGGCATTTTACTTTTCTGTAAACCCAGGATATGTTACATTTGTACGTTATGTGGTGGATACATTGAAACTTTATCCTTCTTTATGCTTCAACAGCAATATGGTTAACGTGTGGTTAGGTTAAGGAATGAAATGAATGGTTAGAAAAAGATCACGTTTTGGCTTAAAATAGTTTTAAGCCAAACACCATGTTTGGTGGATAAAAGCTGCTGGAGACACTGCAATGACTCGATTAAAAAGAATGGTCTGCAGCTTGGCAGGTGTCTCATCTAGATGCTGTATCATCCAACATCCCTTCCTCCTTCAGATGACAAAGTCAGCACGTATACCAAGTCACTTTAGAAATGCTGATACATATGAAACAAACAACTGTCTTCTTCCTCCTCAAAATGCCTGGACCCTAATCACCCCTGTGCAACAGCTATAATCATATTCATATTTCTTTGTGTATCCTAATGTCTCTCAGCTCAACTCATAATTCTAGTTTTCATTCTAGTATTAAAACACATTCGCCACAGTGTTTGACATGTAATCTCAGCACAGGAAGTCGTCATGTCTGATAATTAATTGGTGTGTTGTGAAGGCTGCTCCCTCCTCATCATCTCCGGCTCCCTGTTTGCCATGCTGACAGGAGGTCAGAGGTCACCGTGGTGTGAGGTCGTCAGCCTGCTCAAGTTTGCCTTCATCACCTCCTCCATAGGGAGCATAGGTACGGCTAAACACACTGACAGAGAGATGAATATTGTAACTTGTGTTAGTACAGGGGGTATTTGAAATTAGGTTATTTAAGACTTAGAATAAGTTAAGTATTCGTAGCAGGCATAGTAACAGAACTGTTTAAGTACCTTTATAGTAGGGAACAGTCTCATAAGTCCTCTGATGCAGTGAGTTTGAAGGTTTCTCTTTTCCTTTACAGCTATCCTCTGTTTGCAACGCCTGATTGGCATCCCCTCCACAGGAAGTGCTCTTTTTGTTGTCATAGCGACAGCCTGCCTGGCATCTTGGTTGGCAGGAATTGTGTTTGGCAGCGTTCCTGTTGTCTACAGTTGGATAAAGTATGTGCTTTACTTGATGCTTTCAGTTAGAGCTCCACATTGTTTCCGCTCTGTTCACCTCCATCATCTCTCCTCCAGGTACGACCCTGCAGAGATGCTGTGCGCCGTCTTCTGGGAGAACAGCTACTCAGACATGTTGGTCTACATTCTCTGCGCTTTCTCCATCTGCATCTTCTTCCCCTTCCTCATTATTTTCTTCTGCTCTCTACTGAGTGCCACTGGCTGCCACGCGAGCTGCAACAGGTAACTTAACTGTGCATATAAACATACTGAGTGTTTGGTTTGTCCATTCTGAGCTACTGTAGAACATGGCCGACTGCGTGGAAGAGAACTTGTAAACAAATAGCCCGTTATTTGCTCCTCTCAACATCTTGTTTCCTCTCTGTTTCAGAGATGACGAAGATCTGTCTGCAGTCACTCCTCTGCTGGTGGCTTTCTACATGCTCTGCTACACTCCCTTCGTTGTGTCTGAGGTGACACATGCACTCACTCACTACATGAAACAACATCTGTATCTGTGTGTACACAGGCACCACAGAGCGTACACACACGTCCACTCATAGACTGTCTCTGTTGTTCTTCTCGTTGACCTCTCCATCAGCTGATCTTGCTGGGCAGGATGGACCTGTCACCGGCACCTGATTGGTTAAGGACACTGTCGTCAGTGATGTCATACCTGGACTGTGGCCTGAACCCTCTTATTTACTGCTCACATCAGGACTTCCGGGAGGCGGGTCTAGCCCTGCTGTGGACCAATAGGAAAACATCATCAGAGCCTGTCCTGACTTCTATCACTAAACATGACGTGTAAACATGTGACACATCTCAAATGGCTCAGTGATCTGAGGTCAGTGCGTTATCACTGGCATGATTTTTGGATTTCAGGGAAATTAAGGCCTCTTCTTTTTTTATAAATATTATCAAGACATATTCTTTTTTATCTTTTAACTTGTTAGAATAAAGAAATGAATATTGAATTTTCTACACATGTTGAAATATCTCAATTAAAGTTTTATCACAATTTGTCAGTGTGGATTCAGATCATGGGGACCCAGTGAGACACAAGACTTTTTTTTATTTCAGCCTGTTTTCACTTAATTTGTTTTGAAACAAGGACGTTTTCTGCTATACATTCATAATATGGGTCGTATGACGAGCATATTGTGTCAGAGGATCCTTTATGTACACTAATATTTTACTTTGTTAAAGATAATAATAGTAACACACCTTTACTATTTTTATTTTCACCAAATTTTGAGTAAAACATTGAAATGTCTGAATCCAAATTCCAATAAAATTAGAATAAAATTGATGTATCAGATTTTTTTTTTTTTTATTAGAACACATATTTTGATTTAAAGTATAAATATATATATATATTATTTATTCAGTCAAAAGTTTAATTTTGTTCCCAAATTGAAGCTCAAAGATTCACAGAAACATGTCAGCATTTAGTATGTGACATCAGCCACATTCGCAAATGTCGCTTTTTATGCATCAGGCACATTTTCTTGCAACAGACACAAATTCGACCACATACTGAACAGAGGCAGGAGATGACATGTTGGTCCACACTTTTTCTAAGCAACAATAAGTTACATTTTTGATTACAGGATCATTTAAGAATCATTTAAGTATCAAACATTTGAAATCACAGTTTACTGTTAAAGGTATAAATGCCTTAAGGGGTTGCATGGGTGTAGATTTCAGGGGGGAAGCAGGGGACACGCCCCCTCCATATTAAGAACATGTGCATTTGTCCCCTTGAAAATACATGGAAACATCAGAGGACTTTAACTTTGACAAAATCAAAGACATGTGCACTAAACATTGATGCGGCAAAGGTACAAATCTGTGCATAAAACTTGACCAGAATGTGACATGAAGTATTGGTGGTGTAATATCCCACTAAAGCCCAGTCACCAGGGGAAAATGTTGCCAAATAGGTTACATTTGCAGGTTTTTGTGTATCATATTTTCTAATGTTACATAATACATGAGCTGACTTTGTTATCGGGAGGTGGAGGGGATGGTGGATGGCATGTCACCTACAGATGGCTGCCAAGCTGCAGGCCACTGCTTGAGACCAACACACGACGACACCAGCTGTTTTTTGGCGACCCTTCGTGGCGTTTACAGCTTTGTTTTTGGCACTGAACATGAGTGTTTTTTACCAACACATCACAGCATTTCCAGCTGCTTTTGTGCCGCCAGATGTGGTGTTTTCAGCCAAAACATGATGTTTTCCTAACCATAACCAACCGTTTACTGTGCCTACACCTCACCACAACTTCACTGCAGCCGTGTTAAGAAACTTAAGTTTTAAGTTGCAAAATACACCCGTTAAACGTAGCTTTCGACCAGGATCAGATATGGTCAGGTGGTACCCAACCTTCCTTGAGTGTTTCGACCCTTAACCACAACACTCTCCAGTTGGCGGGTTGGCACTGCCCGTCTGATCCTGGCCTCCAGCTTTCCTCCTCAGTCTTGCTACATAATCAGCAGGATGCTCGTTCAGCCTCCTCCCTCCAGGCCCAGAACCGACAGCAGCCGCCATGTTGATTTAGCACAGGGAACGGCCATGTCTGCCATCCTCTGTCTCTGCACTCCTGGGTTAGAGGATGGTATTTCAGACCAGAGGTTTTAAGGTTTAAAGTTTAAACATATCTGTTGCAAAATAATGTAGAAATATAAGGTATTGGTGGTTTGATTTTCTGGGTTTCTCACAAAACTTATTCAGCATCTTTCAGGCCTGATAGTACAAAAGCACTCTGAGATTTAAGGGAAGGGTCTCTGGACTTCTTCTCTTCTACAAGTTCATCATGGCTCTTCTTCTCTGGTGTCTCAGTCCTGCTGTGCTGCAGTCTTCCCCTGAGCTCTGTGTGTCAGTGTGGTCAGGAAACAGAAGCTGAAGTGAAACTGCAGCACGTCGCACACTTTGGACCAGAAGTGTCCGGTGAACCGCTGGAAGAGCCGGTACCGAGCGAGCCAGTGATCCAGCAGCTTCAGCACCACGAACCCCGCACAGGACAGCACCGCCAGCAGCAGATATTGCCGCGTGCGACCGTCCCCGTGCGCCAGCTGCACGCGAACTCCCTTGTACACTGCGAGGGCGACGTGACAGCCCAGCGCCGCCTCGAAGCCGCGCTCGTGCACCAACGCCAGCCCGTAGCTGAGGATGGAGAGCAGCTCGAGCGCTGCCGCGTGGGTCGCGCGCCACTTCGCCGGCCCGAGCTCTGCGAAGCTGATCCACACCGGAACCCAGGCGAAGATCGGTAAGGTGAACCACTGGTCGAGCACGGCGGGCGCGCGACTTAGCAGCGCCAGGCGCGTCCACTGCACGGGACCGTAGAAGACAGCCATGAAGGCGAACACCTGTCTCATGTACCTGCTCTCGTGCGTTTCCTGGACGCTTCCGCGCCAAAACAGCCAGTACAGTCCCGTGCAGATGTAACCCAGGTTAATTAGACAGTTACAGGGCATCGCCAGGAAGCCGGGAAGATAATCAACCACTTTCTCTGCGTAGTGGTCAAAGGACAGGTCCACCTCCACTTCGTCAAACAGACGGGTGTTCGCCAAGGCGACACAGAGCACGAAAGGCACCGAGACATGAAGCAGAGCCGACTTCATTACTGCTTCTTAGAAAACATATCACACTGAAACTGGGGCGCTGGGAATGTTTTTAAAAGTTCCCTGAGAGTCTGGGATCAAAAGTCGAAGCTGTTGTTGTCGTTCCGGGTTTTAAAACCACGTGATTAAAAATGGAGGATTCGGATTGGCTACTTCTTCTTCTTCTTCCAATAGAATTTGCGGCAGACTATACGCAGCAAAGCCTTTTAGCTGCCCTCTACAGGTCATTTGTAAAACTCCACCAACTAAGTTAAAGATCCAGTGTGGCAGATTTGGGGGGATTTAGTGGCATCTAGCAGTGATGATGAGACATTGCCACCGCCCAAATCGTCTCCTGGTTAGAATTCTATCAGTGTTCATTGTTCAGGAGGTTTTTCCAGAAGATGAATTATCCGCTTTCTCTTCAGAACAAATGGACCTGGTGATTTTAACCGATAAAAACAATTTCTGGAAGTATGTGCAAAACAGACACCTGCTAGTCCTTGTTGTGGGGAAAGGAATCCCACCTCAAAAGTCAAATCTTTCAGATTATAAAAGTAATGGGACTGGGCCATGAGGTATTTATTTATTAAGAATGATTGGTGCAGTGGGTAGCATTGGCGCCTCACAGCAAGAGGGTTCCTGGTGCTGGGTCTGCATGTTCTCCCTGTGTCAGCGTGGGTTTTCTCCGGGTACTCCAGCTTCCTCCCACAGTCCAAAGACATGCAGGTTAATTGGTGACTCTAAATTGCCCATAGGTGTGAATGTGAGTGTGAATGGTTGTCTTTCTCTGTGTGTCAGCCCTGTGATAGTCTGGCGACCTGTCCAGGGTGTACCCTTCCTCTTGCCCGATGTCAGCTGGGACAGAATCCAGCCCCCTCGCAACCTCCAACAGGATAAGCGGTTATGGAAAATGAATGAGTATCTGTATCTTATGCTCCTATTTTAACATGGAAAGCAGATCTGAACATTGATGTTGCAGAAGAAGAATGGGATCATATATGTGAGAATATTCCAAGCAACATCAATATTAAATTAAATCCAATTTAAGATACTTAATCGTTTTTATTGAACCACTTCTAGACTGTTTATGCTCAAGCTTGGGAACAATGCTGACTGTTGGAAGTGCTGCAGTTCTAAAGAGACGCCTCCTCACCTACTCTGGGAATGTCCCATGACTCATAACTATTAGATAAAGGTTCTTGAGCGTATAGTTAATATTACACAGAGCAAATTATAATGAGTAACTGGAGGAAACCAGGTGAGTCCTCTTTTAAGGAATGGTTAACAGAGTTGGCAAACGTTGCACTATATGAACAAATCTCTGTCAGTTCTAAGGGCAGGACGGAGAAATATGTGGCGAAGTAGAGAGGCTACTTGGAGTACATTGCTGGTGTGGATGTATCTTTAAGTGAATCATACCTTTCTTGAGTGTCTGAGAGTCCATCTGCTGCTTGTAGATCAGAGAGGACTGTGGTGCATATTTATGAAGGAATATTTTTCCTCTTTTTTTTGTTTCTGAAGAATTACTTATGCATCATTATGTTATTATTTTATGCAGTAATTGTGTTTTTTTCCTTTTGTGTACATATATTTGATTTATTAACACTCTGTGACACTGTTTATATTAGAAAAAAGCAAAGAAGTTCAATAAAATATTAATGATTAAAAAAACAACAACACAGAATAAAGCAGTTAAGCGTTAGAAATCAGGGTTTTTCCAACTTTATCTAACTACAGTTACTGATACGAAAATGGGAATGGCTTTATCTAGAGCCAGTGTTTGGTTTGTCCCATCTGGGCTACTGTAGACACACGGCAGTGCAACATGACGATCTCTGTAGACAAGGACCCACTCTCTTTGTGGATATAAATAGCTCGAAGATCCTAAATCCTACACACTGGACCTTTAAAATCTTTTTGTACTGTGGAGTCCATGTATGGAAACCCATTTCCACCGGTGTGATTTAAAAATAATCCTGTGAGTCAAAATGAGAAAACGGTTAGTGTCTCAAAATAATGAGAAACTTTGTCAAAATAATGAATTACCTATCTCAAAAATAATGCTGGGTATCTCAAAATAATAATTTAGTATCTCAGAATAATTATGTGTTGTCTCACAATGATGTGTCTCAAAATTTGTAACAAATGAATGACGTACCACTACTACTACTAACTTACTACTACTAAACACTGACACACAAAGATAAAAATGTATCTGTCTGAGGGATAAAACCAAAATAACGATGAGAATCTAAAAACACAAACGGGAGAGTCAAAAAGTGCATGAGGCAGAACTGGTTTTGTCAGTCGATGGCACTGAGGTCTGACCACAAAGCATGAGGAAAGCATAAGACAGGAGGAGGAGGTATGAAAATAAAAGGGCTGGAAAACCTGAGGCAGCATAAAATCAAAGTTGGCTCAAACACAGTTGTCAGAGGGACAAAGAGGGCGCAGCCGAGGAACACGCACAAAGGAGGAAACCTGTCGAATTAAGAGACAAAAAGGTAAGAGGCTGCACCGGTTTTATGAATATTTAGTAAAAAATATGTTAAAACAGAGAGGTAATCTGTACATTAGTGTTGCTTTACAGGGATATAAGGATGTGTTAAACAATCAGGAAGAATATATCAAATGTGTGTTAGTCCACTGAATAGATCAGTTTTAGAAGAGAGAAGCATTCAGACCATATACTTTGATAAAAGCTCTAACACCACATGTAAAAAGTCTCTTTCACTAAGTCCTGCATTCAGAATCTTACTCACTAATAAGTATTTTTGCAGTGTGATGTGAAAGGGGTCACTGACAATCACCAAACTCTGCTGTTTCCACCTTACCACCATCCCACTTCCACTTAACTGTCACGTCAAGCTCTGGTAGCTAGCTAGTTACCAGCTTTATTTATTCAATTGTTAGCTAGTTAGAACCATAGACTGTATATAAAGATGGACAATGCATCTCCATTTACCCCCACTGAACAAAAATTAAACCAAAATACCCCGGATACAGCTGCCGCCATCTTGCACTGCTGACATAATTTGGAGCCAGAGATTGCACTATAGCCACCTCTTGCCTGCTTCGAAAACCAAACTTGGAAGAAAACGAGCATGACAGCTACCTAACATGACAGACACCTTTTTTGGAAAAAAAAATATTTTTGACGTGTACTTGGAGTTTTTAGTTTGGCCCATGTGTCATCTGCTAGCATGGAGGAGGCACGGGTTATGGTCTAAATTGCAGCCAGACAACAAGTGGTGATCGGAATGTTTTGGCTTCACTTTCTGGGAGCTGTCATGTCCTCCATCTTTATGTTAAGTCTACAACTAGAACAAGTTAAGTTTGTTTTACGGTAAAACAGCTTTACTCTAAGTGTTTTTTACTGTTACACGGTCTTACTGTGAGTGTGTATGCTACACATACTAGGACATTACATTATGATAAAATAACTTGATTGACTTTTGGTTGTACACAGGACACCAACAGCGGGCTCCTGGGTAAAAGCCCTGAGGTTGTTTGTTCTATCCACTGTTTATCCCACCTGCTCTATGTAGACATTCTCACTCTTTATACCGTGGTACTTCACAGAAGCATCAACAAATGCTGCCACCCGGAGAGGCTCATAACTCCACTGAAGGTTGCCTCTGTGCATCTGTGTCTGACACCAATGAGCTACTACCAAAGGTCAGTATTTGACAAATTGGGAGTGAGACCGTGTTGGTTTAGTGCCTTCAGCCATAGCCTCAAGTTCTCTTCATCTTGGGAATGTGGGTGCAGGTTGCAAAATGTCCCACAACACCTTCTTACTTTGTGGTCGTAACCTTGTTGTTGTAATTGCTTTTTCCACTTTATCCAATTATCATGGCACCCACTAACTGAACATACAAGACTGTATCATACAGTACATAAACTGTAGATCAGAAAGATGTTTAAGAAAAGTTTCCAGTTCATTAATGGTGGGTGCTACATTATGCGATGGTTTTGCTTCTGATGTGTTATATGGATAATGAGTCATGTTCCTTCTTTCTGTCCCCGATACTCTAGAAAAGTCACTTGCGAACAGCATCCAGTCAAACTGAGAATACCAATGGACACAACCACTCGCTCAACAAGTCTTCTAGACAGTCATGGGATTTATGTAAATATGGAGCTCAACTTTGATGATTCTCGACCGAGATCAGACTCGGGAGAAACAGATTATGACAAAGAAAAAAAGGAAAGTCACAGTCCAAAAATCAACCCTCAACCTGAAGGGCAAATCAACAATGGAGAACTGTCTGAAAAGGAACAAGCAGTGAAATGCATTGTCCTGTCAGATCCAGGTCTGGTCATTTGTACTGCTGAGCGACTACAGGGTTCTGCCTCTGCAGTCATCCCTGAAGTGGAAAGCATAAAAGCACTTCCTCCTCCATCTATGTTGTCAGCTCCCCCCCCACTTCCCAAGAGATCACCTGCATGTGAGAAAAAGAATAAAACTTTGAGCTCACTGGCATGCCAGACATGTCCAGTATTGGATGGAGTCAAAGGTAACAGTCGACACAGGGGTCTTTCCCTGTTGGAAGTGCGTGACATGCACAACTGCACTGCATCTGGAATTTTACCAAAAGTGGAAGCAAAACACCCACCACAGCTTCCTCTAAGACTTCTTACTAAATCACCTGTAAAACCTCCAAGACCCAATACATTAAAGAAGGCTGAAACAGAAGGAGAGGGGAGAGTGAGAGGACAGGCAGAATGGAGTACAGAACAGAGGAACAGACAGGAGCAAGATCTAACCGAAAGAAATCAGAAGACAGAGATGAATGAACAAACATCTGGAAAAGAACATCCTTTGGATGTGGGAAAGCCTCCCCGACAGATCTTGGTAGTATTTACAGACATAGGAACGGAAGAAGATGTCAGAAATATTGGACTGACCTTTCCAACCATGACAGAAAATTCATCCCTGCTAGTGTTGCGATGCTCAGACTTTACCCCAGATGTAGAACCTGACATGGCAGCAACCAACAGAAACTGTACGTCTACAGTTTCAGCAAAACCAGAATCGATAATTCCACTACAGCCTCCACTAAAACCACCTCAAAAATGTCCCCCAAAACCACCCATCAAACCTCCACATCTCTTCAGTGCCATGAAGTCTGTCATAAAAGAGGAAAAGGAGAGAAGGAAGCAAGAGGACGAAAAGTGGAGAGACTTGGTGGAGGAGGAAAGGGATGAAAAAGAAGGAGACGGAGAGGACAGAGGTAAGGTACACAGAGATTCCAGAGGTGGTGAGTTGAGCACTCCAACCCTGACAGAAAAACCATCACAACTTGGACAAACAGTATTGGGGTCTGTCCCCAAATGCTGTCTCATGCCCCCTTATAGAGACAGACCAACATCAGTAGTCACAGCTGAGAACCAAACTCTTGATTGTAAGTCTCAGCACCCAGGAAATCACCAGAACAGAGCAAATGGACAGGTCCAATCTGGTCCACAAGAGGTTCCTACTCAGATCAGCCCTACAGGGACAGACACAAACGTGGAGACACTCAAATGGACAAAAAACTGCAAAGAAAACCAGATATCTGGGACGTGGGGACGAGACTCTGATGTGATTTCTAAACTCCCATCTGGATGGGAAGGGACAGAGGTGGAAGGGACAAAGTTGGATCCTTATGAGCTGGGACTGAAGAGCTCAGAGGACACACAGGAAGTTGGTGGGACACTTATGCATGGAGAACCGAAGCAAACAAACCAAAAGACCAACACAAGAGGGAAAGTGAAAACTCTTGCCAAGAAGGTGATTGGTAGATTGAAAGAGGGAAGAGAAGAGAGAAAAAGAACCAAAGCGACAGAGATGGAAATGGAGGACATTGAATTAACACAGGTAAGTTTCACTTAACACTTCTAAAAAACACATTACTATCATTTTAACACTTTTATTTTGTTAGGTAACAACGACATGTCTCTGCAATGTCTGGCTTTGGTTCAAGAGGTGAAGCTGGTCAGCCACTAATCAGAAGATCAGCTGTTCGATCCCTGGGGTCCTCCAGTTAGGCAAGATACTGAACCCAAATTGCTCCTGTGGCAGTGCTCGGTGTGCGTGTGAATTTCTAACTTTGAGAAAGGTGGACCCTATACTTCAATAATCGTGTGTATAATAATAGCAGAAGTATGGCTAATAATAACAGTAGTGGCAGCAGTTGGAGGCATCAGGCAGGATCACAGCAGCAGCGTAACCATGACCCACGATCCAAGTGTAGCTGCGATACGAGTTGACCTGTGAGACAATGGAGAGCAAAGGCACCGCAGAAGAAGCCGTGTTAGCGATATGCAGAAATAGGCCTTAAATGTTAGCAAATAGAGAATAACCAACTTTTCAGAAACTAAGGAGAGAGAAGGAGAGAAGGTGCTCGGTGTATTATAGGAGGTCCCTGGGCAGACTAGGCCTAAGTCAGCCTAACTAGGGGCTGGTCCAAAACAAGCCTGAGCCAGCCCTTACTATAAGCTTTGTCAAAAAGTAAAGTCTTAAGTCTAGTCTTAAATGTGGAGATGCAAATGCAGTCTTCTTTTTCCAAATTTCAAAGAAACAAGGCATGTGTCCAGTAGTGTTTATCCAGATTTACAAGATGAAATTAACAACTGAAATATTCTTTTTATCACCCTGTTTTGAAGAAGCTGTCCCTCACATAGACCACAAACCAATTGTGATGCCGTGAAAACAATTTTTAGTTGTATTTAATTCTTTTCTCCCTCATCCTTATTATCAAGGATGAAAGGAGGCATGGGGAGGAAGGATGGATGAATGATGAGGAGGAAGGGCTGGATGAAGATGCTGTGGACCATTTAGCTCCAACACAGACACAGAGCCACGCGGACCTGATGAATAGGAGGATTAAAAGAGAACATGCAACATCTTACAGGTGAACACACTCACAGTTGTACAGTACATGCATTTAGTACAAGTTGAGTCATTTTTAACAAAAATAATTACATTTGCTCTGTTTATACCTGTTCAGTTTGTCTCTTGGACGTGCCCAAACTTTATGTAGGTGCAGTATTAAATTGCTGGAATACAACATTTGCCTGTTCAAGCTGGAAACATGTAGCAGAGTTTAAAGCACATGACGTATGATTTTTAATCATTGTTCCTTGTTAATGTTGATTATTTAAACTGCAAAATACATTAAGGCATTCCCCTGAGAGGTAACGCAATCCTCAAGCATCTTTCTTTATTATTGAGTTTCCTTGTTTTAACTTCCCTGTTATCAGAGACTGTTGTCACAATTCACAGGAAAGTGGGCGAGGTTTCACCTGTCATCAGGAAACATTTTCTCAGTTAGTCAGATCAGTAGTTACTTATTTGATCTACTGCTCTGCCGTCTTTCATTTCTCCTGTGTTCTTTATCTCTCCCCTCCCTCTTTCTCTCCCCCATGCTCCTCCTCCTCTCTGTCCCCATCTGCTCTCTCCACCTCTGTTTTTTTATGTACTGGTGCTGGGGAAGTCCCTGGTTTTCCACTTGATCATAATCTCACTTTCAAATATGCATGTATGCACACACACACACACACACACACACACACACACACACACACACACACACACACACACACACACACACACACACACACACAAGCATAGTGACCCTGGAGCGCAGGTGGAAACTTTCTTTCACTTTGTGTTTTTTCCTCGATTGCTTTGTCACATTTTACATTCACAGTTATTTTTTCCAAGCAGATCACACACACCCCTTAACAGCAGAGACAACAGCAAAACCACACATTGTTTGCAAAATCATCTCAGAACTTGTCCATCAAACCCATCAAAACCAAACTCATCGATCAAAACCTAAAATTTGTTCCCACATAATGAAACAACTGTACTTTATTTTGGAACAATCAACACAATTCAGTAAAGAGCAAAGCTGTCCATTTCATGACTTTATACTGTATGTTCATGTAATTTATATACAGTACAAACTTCGGTACAGCACTTAAGTATATGTGCTTTCATTTCATTTCACCACTGGAAGATCGATATCACCCTCACATCTAAATATGAGGCTATATCACAGGAAAAGATGCCAGATGACAGTGAGGGATGCAGGGTGTGGGGTAGAGCACATTTTGGGAGAAATGTGATACTCTTTTTGTTTTATTTTTACCTGTCAGGATTAAAAACATTCATATTAAGCATGTAAAACTTTTCTTGGTGTGCCTCAAGTTGAATCTATCAGCAGTCAACAAACAATACAAGCATGTAAGTGTGTTTATATTGATATTTACTCCTTTTTTCCCCCTCACATTTTACGCAGTCCTTTCGCCTCCTTCAAAGTGGGCAGTCCAGTGAAGCTGGTGGAGGAGCTGCTGACAGGTGATGAGTGGTTCCAGTTCCTGAACAGAGACCAGAGCTCCACACCTGACCCCCCTGACACAGCAGATCCCCGTGTGGATTTGCAGTTCACTCCAGATGTGTTTGAAGGAAAACTTGCCGTCCCAGAGGAGGAATGTGTTTATTACAATATCGATTGTTCAGATATGATCACAGAGGAGAGCCAAATATATGAGCAACTGGATCTGAACAGAGTGGCCAGTCCAGTACTGCAGAGTGAAACCATTCCAATGAGTGAGTTTAACAGTGTGTGGGGGGTGATGTGTTTGTGTTTTCTGGGGAAAACAATCAGGTGGAAAGCCTTTGAAATACCATTTTATATACATATACTATATACTATATATATGTGTGTGTGTGTGTGTGTGTGTGTGTGTGTGTGTGTGTAGGACAGTCTGAAGATGCTCTGTAGCAAGTTTGGTGTCAATTAAGCAAAAATTGTGGGAGTTTTTGAAACTAAGTGTGTTTCCCAAAATGTTGAACTGTTCCTTTAAGAGGTAACTTAACTCTAAAATCCACTTTGGTCCACCTTTCTTCATTTTAGAACCGCTGATATGAAATGTATGATGTAATGTATCCATGGTCAGCAGAAATGTACAATGCCAGCATTTTCTCTTAGCGACTTAGCTGTGAGTGAGGCCAGGTCGAGTCTCTAAATCACAGTCAAAGCTGCAGTTAAAGAGGATTCTTCTTTATTTGATAAAGGGCAAATATTGACTCAGTATGAACGTCTATGAACTCCCTTATACATTTACCATTTGGTCCTCAGAAAATATAGTATATGTGGCCATTGCTCCAGTCTGTCTAAGAATTCAGTTTGCTTCAAGATTTTGAACTGAATGAGAGAAAGAAAGAAATTTAAAGCTCAAATACTGGTTCCTGAGCCTTACTCCTGATATATCTCTGTAATCTTTAATGCTATTAAAACTGTGTTAATTGATTCCTCAGAATTAAATCATTGGTGTGTTCCTGTCTTGTTTGCTCCAAACAGCCCCCAGGACCAAAAACATTTATGACACAGTGAAGTTTATCCTGCCTGCTCAGCCTACAGTCACACACATGACCTTGTCTGATATTAAGGTTTGTGAGAGCTTCAAAACAACGTGTGTTGTTTCCATATTTTGTCATATTTATTTGTCTTTCTTGACTAGTCTCAGGGAGTTCTGGACAGTTCAGTTCAGAAGTATCTCATCAAGCTGAGCAGGAGGAGGAAACGCAGGGCAGGACGGAGACAACGTGGTGACACGGGCAATGGTCAGACACCTCTTTTCTAATATCAATCTAAACGCTGCTCCACACACAAAGCAGATAACTGATGGGATATCTTTCTATATGCAGTGATATGAAGACTAACATGAGTCTTGTTCTGAAGCAGACGTCATCAGGGGATCTCCGTCCTCCACCTCTCCACAGCAAATCTTCCCTGCCTCCGTCTTCTACTGCGTCCCAGCTGCAGGAGGAGAGGTGCAGCAGCAGCTCTCTGCAGCCAAGGTGAGTACCAGGAAGCTTTTCTTTGCTGTTTTGATGAATCCTCTTCATCTGACATCTTGATCTTGTCTGTGTGCGTGTCAGTGTGGAGGAAACAGCCCCAGAAGTCTGACTAAGTTAAAGATAGCTCTGAAAGATAAAACCATCCCGAGAGCAGCGCAGCTGAAGGAGGACAGAGGGAAGTAGAGGACACCTCGCCATTTCATTCAGCGTGTGTTACAGTGTGATGTTAGCATCAGTTTTTGTACAGAAAAGCTAAAACAATATATTTTTCTGCTCTGATCTCTGCTAATATACCACAGCTAACTCCTTTTTATGCTAATAAATTTAATTAGATATTATTATGCATTTAAAAAGAAGCAAAATTAATCAAAGCCACCATCACATCTACATCATAACCATTCATAATTAAGTGACTGGAGGTTGATGAGAAGTAAAGCATTACTTTAAATACAGAGATGCAAAAACATGTAGATATGTATTTATTTATGTTTCAAATTATTACTTAGGCTATTTATTCATTCATTTTTGCATTTGTAACTATTTGTACATGTATTTACCTCAGTGTTTATGTATATATTTCGTGTTTCATTTGTTAATTGAAGGATTTTGCATTTGTAATTTTTCATACTCTGTATCTGAATCTCTGCTTTCTTTTAAAGATTTCACTGTTAAATCTGGAAAATTAGAAATTATATGAAATGTATAGAATATATCTGCTCTTTGAATTATTTACGGTTGGAATTATATTTGTCTTTCTAAGTTACGTACACCATAAAAAGTGCAGCTGTTTCACTTTAGTTTGTGGACAACAGAGGGCACTGCTGCTGCTTCATTGAACACAGGTAACAGAGGAGCTGCTCCTCTCATACAATCACACAGGTCTTTCTCACAGCACAGGTGTCACTGATGACACTAACGACGGCTCTATTCAATCCTTGTGCTCCACTGAGAGTTACACTGAGTCAGCATGCACGATACCAGAGCGCTGAAATCAAAGGAGCTCAATGGAATTCAGCTGTAATTAATTTCATTATTTACACACTTTTACCGCTGTGACAATTTAACATGTCATGGTCTGGTCTCTCTTATTAGATAGTCACCAAAATGTCACACATCATATCCTCCGAATAAAATGTGCTCTTAATAAAACACTTCAAATGTTCAGGTTCAAAATGCTTTTGGTTTATTAAATTACATGGAAAGCAAAGGTATGAGGGCTACTAGATATGAATAATGTACAGTAAAAGTGTTTTTCCATGAGCCTTTACTGAGCAGAGTTTAATGTTTTTGGGTTTTTCCCCCCCAGAAATCTATTTGCCCAAAGTCAAACTGTAAGTGCCCCTATATAAATTTATTTATTTCTAAACAGTTATCAAATAACAAAAGATTAATTGGTACTGTGCATGTGCAACTCTCAACAGAGATGAGAAGGAAGTAACGTTCATCTTCTCCACTTGCCCAATCAGGCAAATGAGTTACTAGATTTACTAGCCCGATGTGGCATTTTACTTGCCATGGGCAACTGGACGATCCTTATTGTTGATCCTTTACGATTCACCAGTTCAAATAACTTCTGTCATGTGTGCCTCTGTTGTGTGGATATTCTTTTCGCCACATCTGCCTTTTACTTTATGTGAATGCTAAAGGTGCTCCGGTTTTTACAACGTGCGTTTACATGGACATGAATAACCCGTTTATGATCAGGTATTTGGAGCATCCTGTTCATGTGTTTGAGCATGCAAACACCACATTACTTTCATGAAAACCCAAATATGCTGGCTGGAGTACTGTGAATGAAGACTATGTATACGGGGAATATGAATAACTGTATTTCTCTGTGCTCATGTTAACACCATATCCTGAATATGATCATATACGGGTTATTCATGTCCATGTAAATGCACTCATAGATATCAAACTGCTGCTGATGCAGAGCATTCACACAAAGAAAGTCAACAGATGCTTAGAGAGACAAAACAGCTATTTCCTTAACAAGGCCACATGAATAAAATATGTACATTTTATAACTGTTACCCCCATTGAAATGTTATCTTGCCTTCAAAATGCTAAAAAAAATAAATCAAAGTGCAAGATCATCATGTTAAAACTCATAAAAGTACAACCATTTTCTTCACAGCACTAAAGCTCAAATCACACTTTCACAGAAAAAAAGCTGCTTCCTGTCAGCAGCTGACATCAGAGCGACCTCTCCAGAGGAAAGCAGAAGCACTTGCTGCTGTTGTTTGACATTAAGTTCATCCCTTCATAGAGAGAGGGTCTTTTCAAGCTGCTTTTGTCATGTCTGACCTTCCACCAGCCAACATGGAGTTCGTCTTATATTCATTTCAGTGCCGTCCATCATTTGTCGACCTCCACAGCTTCTATCTTCTCTTGGTTCCTCCAAAACCTGACAAACAAATGTTAGTCTTACGACAGCATGTCTCTCAGTGCTGCTGGGATGTTGAGACATAAGTTGTGAAGATACAGCATTCACCAAAGAAAACTCATCTCATAATTCTTGGTCCTTGGTTTGAAACACTGGGAGATATTAATGTCACTGAGTAATGTGGTTGGTGTTATTATCAGTGAGGTAATCTGTGCTTTGGGTGAATAACCAATCAGATGTCATGATGACTTAATGCTGCTATATCTTGGTTTATCCCTTTTAAGACAGGGAATACACCAGGGATCCACTCATGTATGTCCCTTGGAATAATTTGATGTAGCCTTTTTTTTTTTTTTTTTTTTACACGTCAGTAATCTGTAGTTTGATTAGACAGTAAACTATTAACTATTTTAGATTTCTAATTAAAATATTGTTTGTTGAACTATGAAGTCTTTTGTAAAATAATGAATTTTTTTTTCAACTTGATGAATCTAAAAACTTTTCACAGCAGAGCACCACAGACCACACTTTGAAAATCACTGATGAAACCTTTGCTTCGCAGTCTTGGAATAAGTAGCATCCAGTCTAGCTGCGACCCCAACAAGTGGTGATTTTCTCTCCTTTTAACTCAGATTTGGAACATCAGTGCGTCCTTTTTAAATGCACTTAAGGTTCACTGTTGCGCTGGAAACTAAAAGGGGTATCCAAGTCGATGCCAAAAATCTAAAAATGTGACGGTGTTTGATTTCATCCAGTTCTGTAGATATGATAGCCTGGAAATCCAGACCCAAATCTAGAAAGATTGTGCTCTCGCGAGAACTCTGGATTTCCAGGGTATAGATATGATGCAAATCTTTTGAACCTGATGGGGCAGCACATACGGCTGCAAGTGTTCTAATCAGAATCAGAAATAATTTATTGATCCCAGAGGGGAAATTATGATCCGTTACAGTCGCTCCGATGTAAAGTATAGAGAATTATAAGAAGTGAGAATAAGAGTATGAAATAAAATTGTGTAAATATAAAGGAATAAATTAAAATAAAGTAGAAGTAAAATGTGCATTAAAATAATAAAAGGTGCATTATGCTGAGGTGTTTAACAATAGCACTTCAGATATAAAAATGTAAATATTAAAATAAAATAAATATTGTAATCTGCTGTTATATGCCAAAGGGAGAAGGAGAAAGCCTACCAGCACAGAGAAACATTAACACACAGAAGAAGGTAATCACCTCGACTTATCAAAAACAAAAAGCGTTTTTTCCCGAGGTCAGCACATTTTGTTAAGTCTTTGCAATGGGAGCATCGTGTATTAACACTCTGCTTCAAACGCCAGCAGCGTCACGTGGCGCTGAGCGTCTATTCTGCGCTGAGTTAAATGTTCAACTTTGGGTAGAAATGTTTAAGCAAATGGGATTTATTGTTTTTTTGTTTTGTTTTTCTATACCCTGGAATTGAATTGGGTATCAAGAATCGTGGAATATCGCTGGTATCGTGACGCTGAGGAATTAATGATGATAGGAGCCAAATTTTATGCACATTATAAGACCATAAAATGAGTCAATTGATATATTATTCGAGGGGACAATTTTTAAACTTTATGAATATTTGGGTTTACTTGTTATCCCAAATTGTACGGTGATTACTTCCCAGTATCAGAGGTGGTGAAAGGTTGATGATACATGCAAACTGACTGTCTGATCTCACACAAGCGTCTGTTAGCGAACATGCAGTCCTACCTGAAGCAGTGCGTGTCCCAGAAGAAGAGGTGGAGCCTCCAGCAGCAGGACGCCTGTTGTCAGTATAAGCTGAGGAGTTATAGTTGTACGGCTGGTTTCTGCAAAACAAACAGACAGCACACAAACCTGAAGGCTCTGAATGCAGCGGACGTGGAGTAACTCCTGCTTTTGCAGTACCAGTGATGTATTCTACTGACCTCTGACCTCCTCGGCCAAACAGGTAACCCAGCAACCCTCCTGTTCCCATGCCGGTCCAGAAGTTTCCTCCTGTGCCACGAGGAGCTTGGCCTCCTGGGTACTGTTGTCCCTGAGTGTAGTCACTGTGGAAACCGTAGCCTGGGTTGGCACCATGGTTGCCTTAAGACAAAACAAGAGATTCACAATTTCAGCAGGGTGGTTGTAATCTTATCTCGTATTACAGAGCTTATCCAGGTGATTTATATGAGAGAAAAAAACAATCCCGCACATCCTCTCTAACAAAGGGAGGTATTTCTTTGAAGAAGGCTGTCTAATGTTACTCTGTCCACACTTTATCATTCTGCATCAGCTACCTGTGAAGTCAGGTTTGAATCCCGGGGGTGGTGGTCCTGCAGCGTAGCCTTGGTGATTATCTCCCTGGTAACCAGCCTGTCTGCCATCCTGCCCCCACTGCGGCATGTTACCACTGAGGAACAGCTTGTAGACTCCGTAAGCTAAGAGCAGAAGCACAGCGACCACCAGCAGGCCTCCAGAGTCCCCGCTGCCTGAGGGGTAAGAGCTCTGATGACTCTGCTGGCTGTGCTGGCTCTGCTGGTGACGCTGATGCTGGTTTCCAAAGAGACCGCTGAAAATACTGGAGGCAATGCCCCCAAAACCTGGGACGGACAAACGGAAAAACAATGTTTTTAGATATCTGGTCCTTGTATGAAGATGAAGCCTCATAAATTTCACTTTTCCATCATCTTACCTCCAAATTCCTTGAATCCGCCGTGGGAGCCCCAGCTGCCTTGTGTCGACCTCCGCCCCTCTGCGGTCAGTTCCAGTGTGTACTCCAGCCCACAGGAGCCCTTCAGTATGTGGGCGTCTGTAGGGTGATTGTAGCCCTCACAGCTCACCTCGATGCGACCAAACCGGTAGGCGTTGTCCATGTCAGTCTTACACTCCCACTGTGAGGGAACGACCATATTATTAAAACCTTATTCTCATATTCAAACACATCAAGGATGAGAGTTCTTCACACAATTACATCCAAACCTATTTATTTTCTTCTTCATTTATATAAATTTAGCCATATGAATACATCTAATGGGACTTTGGGAAGTGTGATGGTCATTATATAATATATACCAAATGATTTATCGTGAAAACAATCATCAGATGAATCAATAGTTTCAGCCCTACTTCTCAGCAAATGTTATCCTCTTCACACATCACCTCTCCGTCCTAGCTATCTACCAGAGCCTCCCTCCTCACCTGCACATCCACTCCATCCCAGCCTTTGTTCTGGCACTGGACCACCTCAGGAACGAAGGCATGGCAGCCTGCAGAGCCACCAACACACTGGAGCTGAGGCACAGGGCTGGAGCGCCTTGCTGTGGTGTAGTGGCCCTTGTACAGAGTCAACACCTGGATGTCCCGCAGCAGCACGCTGCCTGCAGTGAGGAGAGGAGAGAAAGTCAATTTACAAACACATAAAAGCTCCTGCTCTGGAACATGATGTCACGTATCACAGTCATGGCTTCTTATTCCTCTAGCTAATGTAAATAGGTAGCTGGGAAGCAGCGGGAAGCAACAGGTTTTCCTGAGAATGGAGCTATATGTTTTTTGTATTTATAGGGTAGTTTGACCAAAGTACACGCACAATAGTCCTGAAATAAATCCTTGCTCTGTAAAGCTTCAACTCATAGCTGCATGACGTCATCCACATGTTGCTATCACAAGTACACGTTTTAAAATCATTGTGGTGAACAGCCAGATGGATTTGCTGAGATATTGAGGGATGTCTACAGGTATCAGACACTGTTTTTTAAAACCTTTTCAAGAATTTTTTAAAACCAAATTTAAGCCATATATTCAGAGAAATCATCTTTTTCTCATCCAAGCATTGCAGGGAAGTATACAGGTAAGTAGTATTTTCATTATCCGGTATATTTTTGCAAAAAAGGACATTATTAGTCAGTGGTAGGTTAAACATCTGGAGGGAGGTCAGAGTAGAGCCCCTGCTCCTTCATATCGAAAGGGGTCAGTTGAGGTGGTTCAGGCATCTAACCAGGATGCCTCCTGGGCACGTCCCACTGGTAGGAGGCACCGGGGCAGACCCAGAACACGCTGGAGGGATTACATATCTCATCTGGAAGATGAGGCTCCAGGAGGAGCTGGAAAGCGTTGCTGGGGAGAGAGACGTCTGGGGTGCTTTGCTCCCGAGACCCAAACCCAGATAAGGGGATGAAAATGAATGGATGGCAGGTTTAAAGGTTTGTAACACGAGCTATGTGGACTTTCACTCAGCAGAGCTTGACACATTTTGACAAAAATGTATTAAAAGACGGATATATGCAACTAGATAAAATGTTTGTAGCAATTAAGACCTCACAAAATTTAAAATTTAAGACTATTTAATGACTTTTACAGGGTGCCTGCAGGTCTTTAAAATAATTAATGGGCCTTTAAAGTGGCAGTATGCTATTATCATTATTATTATTATTATTATTATTGTTAATGGTAGCTTGATAGCATGTTTACTCTAACCACTTATCATAATGTACTTGATGAGAAAATATGGACACAGGCAGGTAAACATGTGAATTAAAAACAAGCAGGAAATGGCAGCTGACTCTTAAATGAGCACATATATTTATTTGCCTTTACACTGAGACTAACTTAAATAATAAAAGTTTTAGCATCTATGTGGCACGTGGACTTCCTTAGCAGGGTGTGTACCTGTGTAGCCTGTTTTTGTTTATTTGTTTTTATAATGTTTCTTAAAAAATTCACTGAGCAAGTCGGAAGCTGTTAGCAGCGGAAGTTGTGGTGTATTCTCTGTTTAGTTGCTGCTGCATGGTAAATAAGTCTGTCTGTAAAGTTTCGCTAACGTAGCCTACATTTCCTAAACAGGGCGGCTGCCTATGAATATAATAATAATTATTATTAATGATGAAAATTAGTCATAACTATAGTAAAGCAGAGATGTCGTAGGAAACAAAACCTACCGTCATCCCAACTCTTGATTTGTCCCACCAACAGAAACTGCAACAAAACTATAATACACCGTTTCATTTCCTCGCTGCGTGTTTACGAGCTCCGACAGTCACGGTTTAACTCAATAAATAACTCAAGTTATTATTAAAATAATAATACACGTCTCTCTGCGTTTCATGAACGTTACGCTGACGGCGGTAAACCCCAACACAACATAAGAACCCTGATTTCCGGGTTGCGTCATCTGTTTTGCTGTCGTCACAACCAATGGAGAACGCGCACGACTGCTGTGTGAAGAGAGGTCTGAGCTCACAGAGACATGTATGATGTAAATGTTTGCAATCTGTGACAAGAACTTTTATTTTATTTTGTTTTCTGGAAAAAAAAATGTGATTAAAAAAAAAATCCTTCTCTACTGCTTTTATTAATTATTATTTCAGGGATCACATACACCTACAACTGAGGGTCAATGGAGGATTCAAATTTCTTGGACTTTAATTTCTTAGGGACTGTTCATTACTTTTGACGGGGGATGGGTGGTGCAAAAAATGGGGAAGCATGTCAAATAATCTTTTCTTTTACTGCTGATTTTTTTTTATTAAAGAAAACGTGACTGGAGTGTATGTTTTCTTTCAAAAAACACAAAAATTACACTTATGATAACCAGAAAATGTACAAACAGATATCATTGATTTTTTACATTTTTGATGGTCCTTGGACTTTCATCATCTTTCGGAATAGGTTTGCTTTTCTGTGTTTTTCATATCCGCCAGAGCCTTTAGAGATGTTTGGCCAAGAATCAGTTAAGAAAATGTGGCAGCAGGATACAACCTCATCAAGACAGAGGAACGGGGCGCACAGAATCATTTCATAACAAAGATAGTTCACATTCAGGTGGATGATGAAGAGGAGGAGGATGTGGACTGCAGACAGAATGTGGAGGATGACTCCGCCCCTTCATGCAACTGTGGTGCCAAATAAAAGACAGGGAGGGAGTGGGGACAGCCAGATAGGTAACAGATAGAGAAAGGAGGAAATGTGTTGTTTTTTTATTTCTGTGCATCTGAAAAACAGGGACTCAGTGTGCAAAGGCCTTTATTGGGGCCCCAAATTGTCACATTGCAGCCTGTTTCGTCGCTGCCTGCTGCAGCACTCTCTTAATACTGGACCAATTTCAAAAAAGATTGCTCCCACAAGTCACTAAGACACAAAAATGGGAAAATACGGGTGAGGATGAAAAATACTAGAGTTCCCCTTTAAGAGCCCATCTTTCCTCGGATGCTGGACCTCACTGTCAACTGTAGATTGGGACTATTTTGATGCTTTTATCACAACACAAATTGTGACATTTCAAAACAAACACTAAGAACTATCTGCACTGATACCGTAAGATTTGGGTCGGGTTATTCTGTGTCCAGCCTTGCTTCAGCACCATCTCAAGGTGCAGTTTATTTCCCTGTAATCACAATAACAAGGAGAGCACACAGTGGTAGTAGTAAAAATCAGGTCTTTTATTTGCTCTGTCACCCACCGCTCAGCCCACATTATTAAATAGATATTATATAATATAATAATAATATATATTTACAACATCATTCAAGGCCCTTCAGAAAATGCATCGTGATCGTCTTTACAAAGAAAATCTATTTACATTGTACAAAACATTGCATACATGATCATCCATACACCAGACCCTCTTCCCCTTTAACATACCAAAAAAGCACCCACATTTTCTTCATTTGCTGTTTCCCCCACCACACGTTGTGTATTTCTCACTGGTTTCACTCCCCAGCCCGACAACCCAGTGTTTGTTTTTTCATTTTCAGACAGGCAGTTACTAAAGTCACAGACAACTGGTCAGCTACTGAATTACTCTTCAAGACTGTCAGTAAGGCAGGCAGTTCACAAGTCCTCAGTCTGTTCTTAAAGATGTGCTCACCACACATGGGACAAGTTTTCCGTGTCGGCTTTCTCCCAGAATGCCATTTTCTGACAGAAATCTATTCATTTTAACACAAAACACAACTTTTCTTTTTTTAAACATTAACCAATAAATCTCTTTCTGGCAGAAAGCCCTCTGGGAAAACTTCTCACAGCTGTGAGCTCACCGTAACATATTTAAGCTCCTCTAAAGCATCTCAGTGTCTGTAGGAAGTGATGAGAATGAATTCAAGCCTGTGGAAATTAATAGAAGTATAAGATAACCAATCAAATTGAACAACAGAAAGACAAGCCACTTATATTCATGCTACTGTGCATTTGAAGCATCTTCTAGATGGGATGGTTTCAGTCATGGCACTGGGAATGCACTTAGAGATGGTTTAGAGACTCTAACGCTGTATGAAGCTCTATGTATATTTTCTTCTTCATAATTTTCTTTTTGTCCTGGTCAAGCTTTTAATAACAGTGTGGTGAATTAAATTCTGCTAAATTATTAATCAAATTAAAGGGACAGTCCACCCCAAAATAAAAAATACATATTTGTTCTCTTACCTGTAGTGCTATTTATTAATGTAGATTATTTAGGTGTGAGTTGCAGAGTGTTGGAGATATCGGCTGTAGAGATGTCTGCCTTGCCTTCAATATAATGGAACTAGCTGGCACTTGACTTGTGGTGCTCGAGGCGCCGAGAAAACTCATTTGACAAACTCAACAGCAATGTGTCTTTCCAAAATCATGAGCTTTGGCTTTACGTCTCAGATGATATACTCATACAGCGGGAGCTGGAATTAAACATCTCTAAAACCGGGTCAAATCATATGGGTATGCCCAGCTTAAGAGGAAAAATATGTATATTTAACTTTGAGGGTGAACTGTCCCTTTAAGCCTGTTAGATTACTGTATTATCTTCAACCTAACAGTGTCCCTTTATCAGGGACACTAAAAGCGCCTTTCACAGAGAGTGGAGTGCAAATGTGAAGAACAAACACATACAGTTCAATATTAGAATACGTCAGTGTCAGTTTGAGCCTGTTCAGCATGTGCCTATAGGAGCGTTACGTACAGCTCTCTCTGGACGGCCTCTCCACCTTTTGTCAGGTTTGGCTCCGGAGGATAGTTCATGTAGTTTGACTGACATGGCGAAATTGGCGTGTTGGCTCTTTAGGAAGCAGATGACTGAACAGGGCCGAGCAGAAACAGTTTGTCATCTCTACATGTTTGATTGTTTACATAGATAAAACAAGCCACGACTTTCACGCTCATGTTCGTCGCCGTGACACCACCGAGTCAACCACTTTTACGTGATTCCTCTGTGACAAAGATTTGGCTCACCTGAGTGTTCTTTCTTTGACAGATCCAATAAATGCTTAGTTTTTGACATCCTATTTTATCGCACGACTCCAGCCTAAATGCCGTCTTAAAGTGATAGTTTGGATTTTTGAAGTGAGGCTGCATGAGATACTTATCATAGTCAGGGTATTATACACAGTAGATGGTGGTTGGCACGCTCCATTTGTAGGACCTGATGGCACTGGCGCACCAGTTGCAAATCTTACTTTAGCCACTTAAATAAAGGCATACCCACAAACGTCCGCATCAGTTAAAGCAGACACTATATTAAATTTTTTTTCACTGCTTCACCTTGCTGTCAGACAGCCCTTTCATTTGGCACTACATTTTCCCAACCATATAACTGTTATATTCCTACACAGAAGCACTATGCAGCACTGTTTCAGTCAGGCTTTCAGCGGTTTATGGAAGCGACAGCAAATACAATAACATAAAAAAACAAAAACGGAGTGATTATGACAGCAATGATGAAATACCCTCACTGTGGAGACAAAATCATAACTTTATGAACCAGAGAATACAAAAGGAAGAATGTCTGCGGAGGGAGACTGAATGGGCCGATAAAGGGTTAGGGTTAGGAGAAACTTCTGTGGAAGCTGGAGGCCCGTAAAGAGCAGAAAAAATGCGTGCTTACTGATCTAAAGAGCTACTGCTGTCTGGACATGGTTATACGACAACCTCAGGATCTTTCTGAGGAGGGACAGAGGATTCCAGCGCTTCACACTCTACTGGTTGTTTGGCAAGTTTCTATTCATTTGTAGGTGTGTAGCGTAATTTTACCTGATAGTTCAGTACAGCAATGCTCCTCACAAAATGTCGCTCGCTCATTTGGTGGTGGTTTTACACTGCAAACGCTGAGGTGTCTCAGTCTTGCAGGTTTATATTCAGTGCAACTAGCCACAGCTGTTTTCAATTGTTTCTCTGAGCAGCCCCCAAAAACGCACTTGCACCATCTTAGAAAAGTCGTTTCAGTTGGATCACGCAACAGCACCCTCTGACCTGAACAGCTGACCTGCAGCGTTATACAGCGCATAGTACAGTTGGGCTCTGCGTAGGAATATGGAAGTTATTCGGTTGAGAAAATGTAGTGCCAAAGGAATGGCAAGCAAGGTGAAGTTGTGAAAGTACTGTAAATACAGCGTCCTCTTAGACGGATTTCGATGTTTTAAGAAGACCTTTTTTTATTTCATCTTTTTATTTCAGCATCCCCATCCGCAGCAATACATTGCTGAGCGTCTGGGGTGCCAGTCCAATCTGGTTCTCCAAACAGGGAGCACGCTGACCGCCATCTACTGTATGTAATGCACTGACGATAGAAAAGTACCTCACACAGCCCCACTTCAATAAACCCTAACTATCCCCTTTACCTTACTCGTATACGAGAGCAAGCATCACACCAGCCAGCGTATTTACAGACACATCACCTGGCTAAACCTGCTGATGTTTCATTGAATCCTTCACCAACACAAAGGACTCTTTGGTAGGTGAGCTAATCAGTTTGACTGAAAAGGTCTAATAGGAGTGCGACTGTTCAATAGTTAGAGCTGATGTGATTAATTTCAGAAATCAATGTAGTGGTTTAGAAAAGACCTGAGAGCCCAAAAAGAACCAATAGAAAGACACAGTGTAAACAAAACCACGATGAAGGACAGAGATGGCGCCCAACATGTCTTCGGTTCAGTGTTCGTCCAACAGGTTATTCGGAGGACCAGCATTTTCAGGCTCCACACAAACCAGTTCTTCTTCTACCATCTGGAGTGTCTAAGTGTCTGTATAATGCATGACTGTGTGAACCAACAGCACCAACCAATGGTTTTGGGTTGAAGCTGGTGATACTCAGTATCTTTAAACTGACACTGAGTGGCTCATATCAAAACATTATTTCTTTAAAGGACAGTATCAGCTTGATGTATCTGTAAACTCATAGAATGGATGTGTTTCTTGGTGTGTGTGTGTGTGTGTCCTCATACAGTCAACATGTTCCTCTCCGAGCTCCCAGTGGTTTTCTTTGTGCGTGCTGCTCAGTCTTCAGACAGCCACTATGTTGTTCATCTCCCACTTCTGAGTGGTTTTACTGGTGTCACAGTCTGATATGAAGACCTTGTGGAGCAGGTCAGAGCGGTCCAGGCATTTCCCTGTTAGGAGAAGACAGGTGAACATCACTATGAGTGCTGTTAGAGGGATTCAGAAGCCCCTCCTCCAGAATGGATTCCTGGAATTGTACCTTATCCAATTAGAGTTTGTGGTAAAACACAGATCTGTTTAGAGTTACTCAACTTGGGAACATTTGAGCTGATCTAATTTAAGGCAATCATGTGATTGTGATGTTCTGACTCAAAGTGGAGCTCTGAGGCTTGTTGCAATATTCCACAGCAGCTACATATAAACATGCCTTCAAAAGGGCGAAAATCATGTGGCGTTTGAGGCAGTTTTCTGGTTTGCTTTGTCGCTGAACACGCAGGTGCCTCACCAGCTAACACACACTGTGAGTTACAGTAGTGGTGGACTTAGAGAGTACAGTTACCTCCCTGTTGTCTTTCTACTGAACTACAGCCATCAACCAAACCATGCAGAAGGAAGCATGAATCTACTGCAAGCTAACATAGCATCACTGAGCTAGCTAAATTTACAGCTCAGCCAAGGAGAACGCCATCAATGTTTACATGTCACACTGTCATGAGCACAGGCTTCTCGTCCATGAGCATATGCAGAGTTTGAGTTTGTAAACTTATGTTTTCATGTAGTTTTGCAATTGTCAAACACAGTCGCCGTCTAATCATGAAGAATATTCACCTGTCTTGGAATCTTTGTTCACCGTGAAGACATGCAAATTAAACAGAATTTTCTTTACAAATTCAAGTAACATGCGGTGAGTAACTGATACACAAATAGTCATTTGGGGGGTGAAGTGTTCCTTCAACCACACACAGGCTACAAATCCTGCATGAGCTGCCATCTAGTGGCTGCTGATCACATGGCAGTTTTTTCCAACTGTACAAACCAAACCCTAAGTACAGACCACATTAACAACAATGTGACACCATCAGTGACTGGTGAGTGTGTGCAGGCTATGGTAGACTTCCAAAAAGCTTTATTTAAAACGAAAGCGCTAGTTTGCTGATTTTTAACTTTGTACAGCTTTGTATCATAACAATGAGGGTAGCATGTGTTAATATACTGTGGTAAACTTCCCTCCATCTTACCAACACCCAGATCTCCCTGCTCATCTCAGCTCAAACCCAATGGCTTTAGCGCTGTTGGTCAAACCACAGACTGTACTTTTACATTTTTGTATGCCCACCATTCCCGAAACAGAGTATAGAAGCCGATCGAGAGAGTGACCTGCCTCTTTCTCTTAAACACAGACCGAGCTGTAAAACTAAGTAGCGCTGATAAAATATAAACCAAGGTTCTGTTACTGTATTGCCTATTTCTCACCAACATGGTCTTCAGAAACATATTTTAGTGCACTGTTTGTGTTGCAGGATTTCTACCTCTTGAGCAAAAGCAAATGCCACAGCCCTTTTCCTCTGTTTTCTCTGGTCATGCGGCACCTATTTAAAAAATATTTGTGTCCTTCTACTTCATTAACAGCCCAGTTTTATGAAAAACCATCTTTCAAGCTGTAAAATAAGTCTTTCTTTAAGGCCTCCTAATCTTCCTTCCACCGGTGACATGATGATTGTCACTGGTGACAATGAATCCCTCTGTGAAAAATATATAAAAACTGTTGTCTTTCTGAAAAATCGTGCAGATATTTACCTGTTGGTACATGGGTGAACCGATGGAGATTCTGGAAAGGCAGAGGAAAAGAGAAAGAGAGAGAAATAGGGTGAATTCTTCATTCCAGCACTTTCTACTTTCTGTCTCAGACTCGTCACTGTGGTCTCATCCTTTCCTCTTTGCACACAGTGGTGAGTAGAGCAACGTCAAATATGAGCACTGAGGAGTGAATCTTTTGTTTTTATCAGTTGTGTGTATGTGTGTCACCTTGAAGTACTTCCACTCAGTGTGCTGGTTCTGATCACAGTGTGTGATGATGACAGCTGAGTTATCACTCCCTCTGGTCAGGCACTGGTCGTACTGCATCAGCTGGTTGGCTTCATTGATACGGAACAACTACACACACACACACACACACACACACACACGGAAAGTTAGAGAATTTACACTAAGCTGAATAACATATCATATAACCCCAAACAACAACTACTCGTGTATAAGAATTAGTTTGAGTGTTAAAATCAAGAAGGAAAATTGCCAAAATTGCAAAACAGCTGATTACTGATAGAACATAGTGAGTTAAGACAGAAAACAATCACTGAGTGACATGGAGTCCAACAGGCTGTTGCATATTAAGCTCATCAAAAACCAGACCAAACCAGATCAAGACCATCTCCATCAGCAGGTCTCTGCAGACAACTAAAGCAACACACCACATGAGACACAGTGTGGGTGTGTGTGTGTGTGTTGATTACCTGGTTGCCACCCATCCTGTGGCACGGTCCTATTTCCACATTGCCTCCATTGGTGTGTCCCATACTGTCAATACAGTAACTTGTCTCAAAGCCTCGGATCTACACACACATGGAAATGATACACACACACATAACGTTATGGCACAGTATATTACACATATATTAACGACCATGACAGAAACTGTGTGTGTGTGTGTGTGTGTGTCTGTGTACCTACCTCTCCCCATTCTACATTTTTAGGGGGCAGAGGGTAATGCAGGGGAATGTCATACGCTATTTCCTCCATGAACCACTTGAAGCTCTTGCATCGATGTTCCTCCCTGGCAGCAAACAGCAAACAAGCTATTAATAACTTGTTAACTTACAGTTTCACTGTGAGCTGATACATAATGTTTTCATTTCATAACCAGTTCTAAAAAAGATAGAGGAACTTCATGACCTTTCAGCTTATTTCAGATGTTGAATTTTAGAGCAAAATACCTCCTTTTAAATGCATAAATAAATGAATAATGGATATAATGCGTATGTGGTGCATGGGTTGTGGCACTCGGACAGTGAGTATGGCAACTCCTGCCTTTTTATCCATTATCCAATAGATTTGAAATCCTGTTTAACCAAGTATGCAAGGAGACCTGTACATCTGTTCTGGGTTGGCTGTGTACTTGGTTGCACCAACAAGGATTAATTAAATCTAAGATTAGTTCTAATTGGAGTTTAGTAAAACTAGGTTTAAAATGAGTAAATCCAGGTTTAAAACCAAGCAAAGCTGTGTTGCACAATTAAACCCTATCTCCATTTAGTTAATGAAGTTTATTGATTTAAACCAAAATTAAATAGAATTTAATCAATATGGAGATGCTTGCTTACTCAAATTGAAATAAATATATACATAACTTTTTGCATACTGCAGGAACCTAATGAATAGGCTGTAAAAGAGGGGTGGATACCGTTAACTTTTGGCTGCTCTGTATCCATTAATCAACAGGTAGAATTGTTTGCTAGCTAGTTAAAAAGTTAGTCTGTTAGCCTGATGTAACTCATGATGGCTCAGCTGAGAGGCTCAGATTTCTCCTCCTTTGAGAAAAACTTTTTGGTCGAATTAATAAAGTAATATGGCCAAATAATAAAAGACAGGTGCACAGGAAAAAAGAGACTGTCTGGCAGCAACTGGCAAACAGTCTTAACAGAAAATGACAGAGAAATTCAGCAGCATGATAAAACTCAGTTGGGCTGAATTAGACCCTTAACTTTCTTCAAGGTGCCTGATTATTTTGCTCTATCCATTTAAAAAAGGCAGCCATTTTAAAAGTTAAACCTCCTCAAGTGTAGGTTTAGAGTTAGTGCTGGATCACATTTTAAATTAGAGTTTCAATGTTTGGTGCAACAGAATGAGTAAAAACTAAAAAGACATTTAAAGAGGTTTAAACTGAATCTTTCTTAATTGTAAGCTCATTTTAAAGTTGGTGCAACATGATTTAAGTTAACCAATGATTTCATTTAAAAATTAATCCTTGCAGGTGAAAGCCAGCCTGTATGTGTTCACATTTTGTCTTTGTCCATTTTGACTCTGATGAAGACACAGTGGTATTAAAAGGTTAGACTGTTTGCACAGTTAAAGGCTGCAAATCGATCAATGCGCTCCGGCCGCTTTTTTATTCTTGAAAGTTTGCTCTAAATCGGCCGTTAGTGGACTTTTCTTTTTTGTCATCTCTCAACTGTCAACGTTTGTCTGGGGCAGCCTTAAAATCAGACAGTGTACAGGAGCATAGAGGTGGAAAAGTCTGATCAAGTAAAACAAAAGAATGAAAGTGTAAAGATTCATCAGTTATAAATACAAAGTGTGCATATGTTGTTGTATGTGTGTTGTACCTGAAGCGTTTCAGCTCACTAATGTCTCCGTAGGCTAGAGTGAGAGTTTCGGGACGACTGGCGTAGAAGTAGTCCTTATATTCATCCCACCATACCTCCACCACACGAACATAGTTCTGCACACATACACACACAGTATTATGCTTCATATGACACAAATAATAATTATTTGTTTGGGATGATAATCAGTTTAACAGCCTCTGTGATTTTATGGCAGTCTACACAAAGACCTGTAACACATGAATCAAAGTCACATTTAGAAACTTAATGTTGAATAATTCGTTTTCTGATCAATTTCAGATTGAAGGCATCATTTTATTTTCCTGTTACGACTTTTACAATTTATCCTGTACTGTGAAGCTGTCTGGATCAGTCTGTATTATGATATGAGCACTGTAAACTAAATCACTAATTAGCTTTTAAAAATTGAATGACTGTTAAACAACAAGTCCAGCAGGTACAGTTAGTATGTGGTATGCAAACAGGTTATTCAGGGCAGGTCTGCATCCATTTTGGAGCCAAATGTGGTACTGGAAATGATGCTTTTGCACATACACCTATCTCACTGTAAAGGAAGGAATATCTGTCCCTCTGTCTGTCTTTGTGTAACTCAACAACTGTTCATCTACTGGCACCCCAGACGCTCATCTACAACTGTTCATCTACTAGCAAGTGTATTGCTGGGGACCCTAAGATGCGCAGTCACATTTGGTGCAGTTTAGACACGCAACAAGTTCAATAATAATCAACTTTGAATAAACAGAGAGTCAAGCACGTTACGCCCATGTTTCTGATTGCGAGTAGCTGTTACTTGACCATGTTTTTCTCTGAAACACGAACTCCCAACACCAATAGCATTACCGCCAACATAATACCTCAGCTAAATAAAGCCATGCTTTACTTTATTACCACAATGGTTACGTCAAAGCAACCACTATTTCACCAGTCTTTCTGACGGCAAGTAGCTGCAACTTGAGTGTGTGTTTCAGGGGCAGATTTATTGATTTGGGGGCCCCAGGTAAACGCCATATTGCTTTATTTTTCACACTTTCTCTAGCTGGGAATATTGGTATTCCCAGTGGTAGGAGAAGTACTCAGAACCTTTTTTTCTGAATTAAAACTATTAATCATTAAGGGTAAAACTAAAGTGAAAAGTGAAAGAGAGGCGTTAACAGCATGATGCACTTAAATTTACTTACTGTCTGTTCAAGATAAGCTTTGAATTCTCATATGATGTTGGATAGTTTAATGAATAATAATGCAACATGTTTTTACTGTTGTATTTTGTGAGTTAAATCTGAATATGCCACATAACCAGCAACATGTCTCTGTCAGGTGAATGTCGCAGTACAACATTTTCCTCTGAAGTACAAGTACACAGCAAGTAAGTTGTATACCATTAAGTAGCATATTTTTAAGGTGTTCTGGTTATTTCTGGGTATGCTAAGTTACAATAGTAACATAAGTCAGTATTTTTCAAATCTAAACATCGTAATACATCTATAGTTGTTTGAGGATACTGCTCAGGACCCCGACAAGTGCAGTGTCGAGTGTGAAACTGTCTGAGGAGTCAAGAGTCAAAGCTGTGAGCAGCAATACTACAGGCCAAGCAATTGCTCCGTTCCAAACGGGCACTGAACTAGTTTCCACAATTATGTGTAAAACAGAACAATGCTTACACATAGCTTTATAAATCTGATTTAAATACATTTTGGTTGTGAATCTACACAGAGTTTTATGCATCTGGCTCCTTGTGTTTCAAAGTGTGAGCCACCATACCTTCAGGGTGGGTGATGACCCAACATGTGCAGGTGGAGGGTTGCCTTGCCATCCCTGTAGTCTGTAGATATGGCCCACACGAGAACAGGGTACAAAGAGCAGCTGGCCACCACACTGCCAGATCTACATAAACATACAGGAATTTAAAAAAATATAAAAAAGGTGAATTTTGCTTTGAACCCTTTTAAATGATGTGTGTGTTGCTATTTAGCCTCAGTGTGTATAAACCAGTCTATTCCATGTGTACCTTGTATGATATTTCAAAATTCTCTCCTCCCCATATCTGCAGTCCAGGATCATACAGACCCAGCTCAAAGAAGAAGTCTCTCTCTATAGCAAAGAGACCACCTGCCATGGCTGGAGACCTACGGGTATGAAGACAGACACGCACGTCCAGAAACAGACACAAGCTCAAACAACATTACTCATCACACTTAACTTACTCTGTCAAAATAATCGCATCATCTATTTTTTGGAAGTTGGTCTGAAAATCACAAACTGTTAACTCTGTGTAAATATTGGCAGGTACATAAAAGCCCAGTCAGTCAGTTACTGTATTAATAACAACAATGAGAACACAGAACGTAACATCAGACTGACAGAGAAGCAAAGAAATTAGTGAAAGCAAAAGTGGAGAAAAAAAAGTGTGACAGCATGGCAGGATGAAAAAGCAATTAGGAAAGGTAGGGGTGATGGTGCCCCGGTCCGAACCCAATTCACACCAGAAGCTCCCGGACAAAGACACGACAACATGTCCCAACACAGACTCGTTATTCCCTCTTCCCTACGAAGACATAATCCTTTAAAGGCCATGTAGTTCAAGTGGGCTAAAAATAAAAGGTAGGTTCACAGACTCCCCAAAAAAAACAGTAAATACTTTGCTAAGTTAACCATTAATAAGTTACAGCAAAACCATCAGAGAGTCAGACTAAGAGTAGGAGACGAACAAGAGTAAATACCACTATATTTCACAAACTGGGCCAACAACACACCAATGAACTCCCAACAGTAGAAACACTGAAGCACACAGGTGGTCAGTTGACAAGACAGTACCTCCCCATCAGAGGAGTTAGATGGTTTTGGTTTAGTTTGTTAGTTATGATATGCAATAAGAGTTAGACTCAGTAAAATATCTGATGTATTTTAAGTTTTCCAAATGTAAATACCTGCAGAGCTGGTATTAAATATCAGCTGATGGTACATATAAACTGTCCTCACAGGGAAACTTCAGTGTTTTTCAGCCTGGACCCTATTTTCCCATGTTTTTGTGTCTAAGGGTGCTTTCACACCCTGTTTGGTTCAGTTCAATCAAATTCAAGTTTGTTTCCGTCCTAAGTGCAGTTTGTTTGAGCAGGTCTGAACACAACAATCGCACTCATTACAACTGGACCAAGACTTTCTTGAAGAGGTGGTCTTGGTCAGGTTACAAAAGAACTTGTGAGAACGTGTTCCGACCTCAATCTGAACCATCTGCAGTCACATGACGCATTGTTTGGGTTAAACATGAGCATGTTACAGTCCTGGAGGATTATTAATGTGCACCTCCTCCTGTACTGCCTTAATATGCACATTCAGCACATCCAATGCATCAAAACATTGTTTTCTAGTTGGAGCAGCACCTCGTTTTCAAACTGTATGGTTTGACTAAAACGAACAATGACAGCAATATAGTCCACGATGAGCAGCGCTAAAATCAACCTGCGTAGTTGTCCCTCCATTGTGACATTAGAAAGTGTCACATTCATCTTGAAAGTGTACACTTCTTCAATGTTTTCTTTACTTACTGGATTTTCCCTGCATGGAAATTCAAACCAATCGAGAGCAGCTTTCTCACGCCGGAATTTTATCTGGTCCACTTGTGAATGCTGCCGTGAGAACACATACCAACTCTAGGCAATTATGTAACTTAGGTCCCTGATTCAGACCAAAGCAAGCAAACTCTAGGTCTGAAAACATCCTTCGTGACTCGTGGGAACAACAACTTTGGAAATTGGTCCAGTACAGACCAAGAGACTGCTGCATTTGGCAGCTACAAAACAGGCTAAAATGTAATCACTACAGGCAACTGTGCTCTGTCAGTTTACGTCTGTTAAACATGCTTTTTTTGTCACCGACAGGCTCAGATTGTTATTCTGAGTGTCTAACAATATTTAAATTAAATGTTTTTCGATACCCTTCACTTGTTTCTGTCTGTTTTGTGTCCAAATCTCACAAACATATTGTTCTGTTTACTGTTTCCGGTTAAAAACTCCTGACAGGTATGTGCAGAGTACACACGAACCACACTCGAGACCACCTATTCAAGCAGACTCAGGAATGGATCAGCATATCATGGCGGTTACTGTACACAGTGTTCACACAAACTGTACTTTAAAAAGGTCAAGTGTACTCAGATCCGGACCCAGGTCCCTGACGTAAAAGCCCCCTCAGGCACAACAACATGGGAAGACAGGGTCCAGGTTGAAAAATACTGCAGTTTCCCTTTAATATTCCTGTTTTTTAAGGTTAATTTAGGTAGTTTTACTGAGATGAGTCTGTATTTATACCAGTTGGATTAGAATTAGAATTTCTTCACAAGTAAGTTGAGATAGTGATAGTCTTAATGTCAGACATATCATAAGCTTCTGTCCTGGTTAGCTGGGATATGTTGGTCTTCTGTGTCGACGCTGTTCAGATTAGTCAGGAGGCATTGGTTTTCTGTACCTATATGGCTCAGTGCGACTTTTTCTGCTTTGTTTCTCTTTGTTTCCCAGAGGAACTCTCTTCCAGAGCATGCTCCAATCCCAGGCTCCTCTAGCAAAGCCATCCTCGTCTCCTCCGCCCTGGGGCTCGATGGTGTACTTCTGGCCGTGGATAGAATCGATCAGAGGCACCGTACACACCGTTCTGACAGAGTGGGGTTGGGGCCATGCATACAAGATACATGGGGGTGGGGGGGAGGTGTAGGGGTGGTGCACACGAAAGGAAATAAAAACAGGCAAGTGCAGACAGCAGTGCCGGTAAAAACACGAAGACATCGGGTGGGGTGTCAAAGACCAAGACAGAGCAAGACACAGTGGAGGAGAGGACAGGTGGGGTGAAGGGATGGGAGATGGAGACACAAACAGAACAGGGATGAGTGTTAGCATGCTGGCTGCTGTGGTGTGTGTACCGGTAGGGCTGGGTGGTATGTTTTCTCTTGGCCTTCTCTCTCTGGCTAAGCGGTACTCTCTTCCAGAGCAGGCTCCAATCCCATGCTCCTCTAGCCAGGCCGTCCTCATCTCCACCCTGCTGGGGCTCCATAGTGTACTCATTACCGTCTATATAGTCTATCAGTGGTACTGTACATACTGTCCTACACACACACAAAGACATACACAAACCTTTGTCTGTATTGGGCTGTGATGAATACCTTGATATTGATTTTGCGATTTGCAGGTTGACTATTGGTGCTTTCACAAAATATTTACAAAATTAGCTTTTGATAAATAATCATCAGTCATGTGGATATAAAGACAAATAATAGAACAGCTAGAACAATCTGGTAAGTTCAGAAAATGACATCACTTTACCGTAATGCAGTGTCATATCGTGATATGAATATAATATCGATATATTGCCCAGGACATAAATATTCTGTATGTATGCAGTGGTGCATAAAGTATTCAGATCCTTTATTTAGTTAAAAATACTAACACCATACTGTGAAAATACTCAAAGTAAAAGTCTTGCTTAAAAAACTTAAGTATGTAAACTTCATCAGTAAAATGTACTTAAAGTCCTAAAAATAGTCACTGTGCAGTAAAATGTTCCCTGGCAGTGTTTTACTATTATATCTGATGGTTTTGGATTACTATTACTGTTGCATTAATGTGTGTGTTGAGTTTTACTACTGTAGATGTTTAAGGGTGTGCTCATTTCAATCCCTTTATACACTGTTGGGCAGTTTAATCTACAGCAATGCATCATATTCTATAAGCGCAACATTTTTTGTAGGCGGCAGTCCTGTGAGGACCATGAATCTCTGTAAAGTTAACTTTTCATGATGTCAGAAAAACAGCTGTGTTCAGCTTTATGATGATTCATTTCTCCACTGATTCGGGAGGGTTTTTAAAGGGCCAGTGTGTAATATTTGGCATGGTTTATTGTCAAATCTGAATCTGAATATTCTACCCATAAATATGTTTATATAAGTGTATAATCGCTATAAAATAAAATGTGTTTGGCTTTTGTAGCCTTATAATTATGCTTTTAAATATATGTATATTTATAGCAAGGGCCTTGCTTTAGAGAGGTCGCCATCTTGCACCGCCATGTATGTACAGCAGCCCTCTCTGTCGCGGACAACGCCATTTTTCCAAAGTGTTTTGGTCCTAAAAGGCACCGCAACTTTGCTGACGGGAGGGGTGAGCACAGGCGAGCGGGTGAGCGCTGCAATCTAGAATCTAAACGCTACATGTCACTGTTTTCAACCCATTTTACACACTGGCCCTTTAAAGAGTTCATTTGGCTTAAGAAGCAGGGGAATTTTCTGAAAACATAAATGAACACTTCATCCTTCAGTTTATCACAAAAAAACAAAAAATTGACACATTTGGAAAAGTAACTAAACCTGTCAGATAAATGTAGTGCCATAAAAGAACAATATTTCCCTCTGATAGTTACATTCAACCACTGGATGCATGGTACAGAATCCTGCAGCAAGAGTGTTTTAGTACACTGTGGCAGGTTTGACTGTATGAACAGGAATGCCCAAAATCACCCACCCCAAATTTGTTTTCAAACATCTCGTTCTCCTGGTCTAGTGAGATGTTTTAAGAAAAAAACAGATTTAGTGCTGTGATAAAAATGGACACAACCTCAGAAACTTTCTCTGAGTAAAACATCTGGAGCAACGGATGGAGATGTAGACATCTGTAAAATACCATGACTCTATAAATCTACATCACTGGATGAGGATAGAGAAAAATGCAGAATAGTGACAATTTTGTCTCTGAACAGGCTGCTTTAGTTTAGAATAAAGGTAAGAACACAGATCTGGATATCTAAGTAATCTTGCATGTCACTGGCAAAGATCAAAAAAGCAGGAAAACATATGGAGCGTCAGCGTCCACCCACACAGTGCACAAACTACCACTATGGCATGATCGTATTCCACCCTCACTGCTGTTTGTTTGTTTAACTGGTGAAACTTTGAAGATCAATCATTCTACCTCTCACAGCAGCACACAAAGAACTCATGTTTGGAGAGAGTAACCTTGACCCCTCAGGTGTACTCTGGAGTGAAAGTGTTCAAAACAAATATTTAATTATTTACCCAAAAGGTTTAAAAGGTTGAGTACAATGACCTTGCATAGAAATAATGACTGTTGTGAGTATTTTCATTCTCGTATTGGTCACTTCCACAATGAATGGGGTTGTGTGTAAATAAAAACAAATGCTCAAAAAGGTTTTTAGCCCCTTCAGGGTTACTTGGATTTAAACAAAGGATCGAGTCCTCTGTATAGCTCAATATACCCAGTCCCTGATCAGTTAAAAAATGTCTTGATTGTCCCCAATCCGATCTATGAGACAGGTTTGGGACATCCCTTCCTTCAGGCATTTAACACATTCAAGTCACTGGCCATAGAGAGTGCCTGTGGGCAGATTACACACAGCCTGATACAATGACAAATTTAACTATATGAATGAATTTACCACATGATAATAACAAGGGAAATCACACCTGTTTAATTAATCATGCATCAAAACACAAAGCTTTCTTCCAGATGTCTTCACTGACCAAAGCCTTGAATCATCTGTCACCTCCCAAGACGCTAAAACACGCTGAACAGGTGTGAGTGTGTGTATGTTACCTGTCTTTTGAAATCGGAGCAACCAGTGGAGCATACCAGTTGATTCCAACCTCACAATGAGCATCCAGGTAGATAAGCACCTAAAAAAACAAACAAACATTTGTCTCAGTCTGATCAATATTACTAACTGTTGAGTAGTGTTTTACACCTAGTATAAAGTTGAGAGCCCAGAGTTAGAAACTCTATCTGCAGCTTTATAAACTAACACATTTTTCACACAGTAGTTGTGGCAGGAGCAACAGCAGCATCAACAGCAGAAGTAGCAGCAAGATCATATCATACCTGTCCTTTAGTGGCCTTCTTGGCGCCTATACTCCTGGCCTGGATCAGTCCTTCTCTCTTCTCATTTCTGAAGAGTTTCACGAGACCGTTCCACTGCTTGATGTAGTCCTCCAAACGCTCCTTCAGATGGGCTAAACACACACACACGGAACTGATTTTCAGTATTACATTTTACACATTAACATGTCTGTGTATAAACCACTAACAGAGGTATTTATTTGACACCTGACATTTTTTGAGGATTTAATAAATTGAGGTCAGCAGAATCAATGTATCTTTGCTCTTCCCACTATCTTGTCACAGTAGCAGAGTTACATTACATCTCATATATCCATGACAGTCCAGTCTCCATCAATTAAACAGCAGCAAGCTCTACTCTGAACTCTGATTAGATTTTTTTCTGTTACATCAGTGTGAGGAAATGGAGGTTCACAGAGCCTATGAATCTCATGCTCCAGATGAGAATGACGGCTCTCGGTAGATTTGGTCTGACTATGAAATGACAACTAAGTTAAAAGGAGCTGTATGTGACATTTAGAGCATATCTACAGGCATTTTAAGACCTGGAGGCTCCCTGAGAGGTACTGCCCACTGAGGAGTTCCCCCAGAACTACATACATTCAAGGTTTTTTTTTGTGTTTGCATTTGCACCGCTAATAGAAATGCTGAAGTGACCTACTGTAAGACGGCCAGCGGGACCTTGCTGTCCTTTCGTTCTTATTTTCTTTCTTTTTTGTTGCGAGCTGTTGTTTGTGTTGTCAGCTGTTGACATGTGTAACGGACTTCTTAAAATGGCTGGTGCTACAATGGCTCAAGTGTTAAACCAATTAATGTACAGTTAAGTCACTAAGGTTCCTTTTGTGCTGGGAGAATGCCTACTACTGAAATAGGAGCTAAAAAAGCCACTCAAATGCCGTTCTAAGAAGTACGATCATTCCTAGTTCTTGCGCTGAGAAAACAATCACTTCGGCTATGTGTCTGTCAGAAAGTTGCACATGGAGACACAGCAAAGACAGCATCAGCGTACCACTGTATGAGCACAGTGCAAAGCAGCAGAGATTAGTTTGCCAGTGGGATACACTCACAGGGACTCACAGGCACTAACATGTAGGCACTGCTGGATTGTCTACCACAACATCAGACAGAGAAGCTCAGATTACAACACAGTGAGAGAGATTATGATTTCATTCTCTGCTCAGGATGCCAGTACTCCATTATATCTTTACTGTACATAGCAAATAGTGGTTCGCCATCATATTAATGCTCTGGATGTACAGTTCCTTTAACAATCAATGTCCTTCCCTCTTGGTGCACAGAATGAAAAATATCTTGTGCTTGCACCCTGTAACAATCACAACCTTGCTACAAAATGTGACTTCACCATGGTGACAGTCAGCTATTTATCCAGACACTGGAGCTAAGGGAGCTCTCTTTTGTCTTGTTACTTATTTTTGTGCACTGATGCTGGATTGTCCAAGAGATAATCACAGTGCGACTAATATTGCTTTTTTCTCCAACCCTTATAGTTCATGTGAGGAAACATTATGAAAGCTCACCTTTGTTGCTGAAGTCATCTATCATGACTATCTCAGCCAGGTACCTCCTGGGAGTCCTCTTGATGACACTGTGGACGGTTCTCATCAGCGTGGACCAGCCTTCATTGTGGAAGACTATGATGACACTGGAGGTCATCAGTCTGTCATCATAATGCCAGTATTTACACCTGGAGGGGTGGGACAGAGGGCCAAATGCAGATCAGTTACATTCATGTCAAAGGCTCCCTTTTGGGAATGTTGCTACTATCTCTCCAGTGCAGCTTCACCTCACTCAATGACATTAAGTCATTATATCCACATTACTGATTATTATTCATCCAAAATCTCATTGTGTAAACATTTTGTGAAAGTATCAAGAGTCAACCCTACAATATTGAACTAATTTGTACTTAAACATGCTGTGGAACTGTTTTGCTTAAGAAAAGGAGCCTCTTCTGCTCCTTCATTGACTATAGCACAGCATTTGATCCAGTAGGGAGACATGCACGCTTGTTAAAACTGCAGAAAGCATTTATTAATGGGAGACTGTTTAATGTCATTGAGAACCTAAGCAGCCATATTAAGTCCTGTGTTTTTGCCAAATCTAGTTTTTATTGTTCTCTTGACTGGGGTCAGACCAGGTGAAAACCTATCCCGGTAATTATTTGCACAATTTATCAAAGATAGGGAGGAATTTCTGGTACACAATAGATGCTAACTGGCCACATGTGGGGACATCAAGGTAGTAAGTTATATTAACTCATGGTATTAATATATACACATGATACTATCATTATGGGTACAACAAAAGAAGGACTTCAAAAGGCAACTGATAAAATGTGTTATTTTTGTAGATAATGGACGTTCAGTGTAAATAAAAGTAAAACTGAAGTTACAATATTTGGTCACCAAGTCAGGAACTAGAAATTGTACATAGTTTAAAATATATCACTATTTTATTTCAGTGTAATCGTTCATTTAAAATTGCTGTCAAGGAACTTTTTAAACATTCACTTCTCCACATTGTTTGTGATAAGATAAAACACACCAATGGCAGTGCAGCTCACACAAGTTTTTAAGGTGCCAAACATATGGACACACCCTTCAGCAGACGTCTCCTCCTCTATGTCAAATACAATGAGTGAGTATCCGACCATTAGTTTGTACTGCAGTTTGTTATCATGTGACTGTATTTTTTCTGTTTGTTGCTGGATGTTACATTAAAAGGCAACAGTAAACTATACAGCTGAAGAAAAAACTGTCAGCATATGTTAGAGCATCTGAAACCACTGGGTGGGACTGACATAGTGGCAAACATGGTGCATCCATGATGTGGTAATGTAAAGGACTGGCTCAACACACAGTGTGTAATCTTCATCCGCCAGAATGGTTAAAGGCTGCTTGTTTAGTGGGGTGTGTATGTCTAATGCCTTACTGCCATGTGTGTATGTGTGTGTGCGTGCATGTGCTTGCATGTGTGTGTGTTTACTTTAAAGGCAAGTCCATCCAGTATTTAAAAACATTTAATCCAGATCTGAACCATCCGGGTTTTGTAATCCCTGTATGTGCTACCCCAGGCAAAATTGTAGGTTTGCGTCTGTTTTAATGAATACTTTAACCAACAAATGGACGTCTACCCGAAGACTGGAACTCTAGATTCTGTAATCCAGATCTTGTGGTATCTGGATCAAAATGATCCAATCTGAAAAATCTTTGAAAAACTGAGACAAACGTACAAGATCAAATTTATCTGAGATTAAATGTTTTAAAATACTGGGCCCAGGTGTGTGGGCTGGTTTGGTGCTAGATAATATAATGCACAACCATTCGGTGGATGTGTACTTGTGTGTGTGTCTTTGGAGGCAAATTACATTAACGTGAAAAACCTTAAAGTACATACTTCCTCTTTACTTGACAGAATCACTGTCATTTCTCAAAGAATGTATTTTACCCAATCTGGGCCAGCTTGCTTTGAGGTGTTCACCTACTTAAACTAAACATGCAGACAGCCCAGAGCGACAGAAATTATCCTACCATTGTGTTTGCTTTCATTTGTTTGTAAAGACTTTGGCCTGTGGGATCTGGAAGAGAAGATTAAACTGTTCCTATAAGACACACTGAATGCTGTCAAGTGTAGAGCTCAGTCAATACACACACATGCAATATTAGGATTACGTTGCCCTAATAGTAATATAAGGCTGATTACAGTTAAACAATACAGTGAGTACTGAGGGTAGCAGAACCTGTAGTCAGTATAAACAGCAGCACTCACTCTTCGTGGCGAATATCACTGATGGATCTGTCCAGTGAGATCATGTCACTTGCCACCATGTTGAAGCCAAACTCCTTGATGGACGCCTGGACGGAGTCTTTGTACTCCGGACCCAGTACAAAAGGCTTGGCGACCTCTCCAGGACCATTGGGGACCCCATGAGGCTCAGGTTCCTTGGGCTCAAAGTTACCCAGGATACCTTTCTTCAGGACGGGGCTGGTGTAAGCTTGTGTGTGGGGTTTGAATGTCACATACTGCTGCTGGATCACCTGCTTCTGGTTGGGCAGCTGGTCAGGGTTCTGGGGGTTGTTGGCCCCTCCTGGAAAGGACAACCAGAAACCAAAGATGACACAATATCAAAAATACAAATTCTAATAAAGCTGTATCCAAAAAATCTAATATAGAATATATAAATATCTAAAAATGTAATATATTACTACTACTCATCACTCTTCAATAGTAATAATATTACTTAACACTCCCTGTCAGCAGCAATTCATTACAGTGCTTTTTATACTACTTTTCCGTTACACCCTATAAAATTGGTAATTGTGTATTTCCCCAAATTCAGATGTGTGCCTCTGTGTGAATGTCAGGGTAATCGCCGTTAATTGTAGCTAAGGCTAGATAGCTTCTTTTTGAAATGGGGTATTTATGTTGCCTGTGACGGTATTTTCCCAATGCTCTGACTGAAGGATAGAGAGTCACTCGTAAAGCAACATTTCATCCACCACATATTCAGTCACAAGCTTTATCACTGTAGCCTGCAGCTGACACTGAGTAAAATCCATTTTGAAATGTTTAGCCAGTGAAGGGCTACAGCCGACCTCTGCAGCTGAGGAGGGCTCACCTTTGGTGGGATGTATTTCCCGGAGCTTCTCGTTGTTGTGCTGTCAGTTATAGTAACTGAGGTGTGTCAGACCGAAGGTTTGAGGACGTGTTTTTTGTATTGGAAAGAGTTTTAGTTCAACCACCTGCAGCAACAGTGTTCTTGTCATCTTTCCTCCTGACAAAATCAAAGTATTTCAAGACTCTAAGGTGAGCGTTTCTAACTATCTTGCTGCTTTAGACGTGCCTGCACAGCACCAAGATTACTAAAACGAGTCCGCTGATGTGACAGTTGTATTTCAAGTCAGTAGTGATATGACAGCAAAAGTAATGTTGTAATAAATTGTTTGGTTTTGGAGTAATTGTAATATTATTACTACAATTTTATTTGTAATTAGTTACACTATTTGTTACTGGAAAAATTAATGTTAGTACTGTAATGCGTTACTGCCCAACACTGTTAATACCACATTAACACTTCAAGTTAAGTGTAAATATAAGATTTTACTGTGCTCGGCATAATGAGTAGTAGTTTTAAAATCATTTTTAAATTACTGGTAGAACTGAAGGTGAAACTGGTTACCATGGTTACGTGTCAGCAAGAAGGCTCTGAGAATGAATTTGATCAAATGTGGTGAAATGTCCTAACTTTTGAAAATGTATTATGTAATCATCAGAGTTGTAAAGATCTGCCCTCATACTAACTTCCATTATCCTAATCCTCTGTGAGACCATGCATGTATTACTGTAAACAAAATACTGTAACCCCTTGTCGTCTGTTATGTAAATTCAAGAGTTTCCAGACCTGCTCTGGGTTCTGTGTTCACTACCCTGCGTTTACTCTTCGGTAATCTGTTTTTGATAAAGTGTGCAGCAGCAGAACTACCTTGCAAATACTTCTTGCTCGTAAAAGTCACACAAAGAAAACTTGTGTATTAGTACATGGAAAATAGCAGAGGTCACCTTTACGCCTGCACTTGCTCAGTAAAAGCCTGAGTTTTTTCAGGAGCCGGGTTTGTTTATGGGCTGTTGAAAATGGAGCTGTGACTCACCATGTTTGAGTCTAATGGAGCTGAGGTCGACCTCCACCCCTTCCACATGAGGCCAGGGTACCACAGGCTTAAACTGGTCTGCTAAGTCTCCTTTGGGCAGCACACCTTCATCCTGCATTGAGAGATATGACGGAGGGCATTATACATAACACAGATGCACATTAATACAGTTGTCGAGCATGCTGGGACAAACAAATGAAAAATAATAAACACATACATGATTTAATATGGCTTTGGACTAACTTTAGTGACAGTGAGTAGGATACAACACAGCAGGTACATGTTTCATTTGGGAAGATTAATTGGAGTTGGTAAGAGCCTGTCAAAAGTAATCACTAACAGAGATGGGTGAATGCAAGCTATTTAATTCTCTGTGGAATTGTCATTATGAGCTTTTAAAACTCATTTTGCCAGATTTTTTTTGGAATTTTCAAACCGATGCATTTACAAGTGGGGCTCCATTTTATTTGTTTTTATGCATGCACACATGGACACACGTGCACAAGCACATAGGTGACGTGACGCACATTTCTGCCAATGGTTTTTTTCACTATTCCACTGATCTACAGTTGTGCTTTTACAGGTAGCTGAGTCATATTTGACCCCTTGATTACAATGAAACTGAAACATAGAAAAGCACCGATCTACCGAAAATGTTCACCAACCATAGCTAATGTAATGAAATCTTAAATTGATTCATAAAGCAGGACTAAGAGGGACATGAGTGGACAGACAGAAGTGCTGTTGCGGAGCTTGGTGAGGACAAACTTCCAAGTTTCAAAAACAATTTACCTGTGTATTCAATACACAAAGTCATGTTCAAGTCACTGTCAGAGGGATTAAGATTTATTATGATGCCGTGATCAAACATTAACTAGCCGCTCAACTTCACTCATCACTCTGCTGCTGTGTGTGTGTCCAAGGCCAATTACAGGCGGTAGCGTGTAACAGATAACACGTTCCCTGCCCTAAAGACTCCACATCGTGACATTAGAAGGAAGCAGTATCTAGCCTGAAAGCACTAAGCATACTATTGTACTCTCTTCATGGATTTTCTTTTATGTTCTTTGTGCTGATGTGAACATTTTCAATTACACCCACATAAATCAAACTGCCGTCAGAGCTGATGAAATTTCACAAATACCAAGAGTTCAACCTGATAATACAAAGTGTAGATCCAGAAGGCCAACAAATTATAAAGAGAACAAATGGGTTAAAATAATGCTGGGTATGGGGCGCTGGTGGCTTAGTGGTAGAGCAGGCGCCCCATGTACAAGGCTGTTGCCGCAGCGGCCCAGGTTCAACTCCAGCCTGTGGCCCTTTGCTGCAAGTCATTCCCTCTCTCTCCCCCTTCACGCTCATCTGTCCTATCAATTAAAGGCTTAAAAATGCCCCAAAAAAATATCTTAAAAAAATAAAATAAAATAAATAAATACTGCTGGGTATGAAAAAAAAAAATCAACACAAATTATCTGGTTAACAAGTATTGATATTGATATTGATATACTCCACCTCCATTTGATAAATGATATTTTTGTAAATTATGTTAATTTGAGAACATATGTGAAGAAGACAGGGGCAGCTTGTTGACACTTTTACTCTAAATGCATCTATACCGTCTTTTACACTGCCTCTTCAAGGCGGGAATTTCATGTCCTTATGCCACCTCGCCGTTCTGTATAAAAGATACAATCAGAGTTGTCTTGACTTTAAGCTGGCAAAGAAGGTAGTAACAGCACTGACAGATCTGTGTCTGTGTAACAGGGACAGACAGCAGCACAGCGTTACGAATGGGACAAGTGTGGCTTTTGACAGCATATTATGTGGGCAATCCATCGGCAGGAAATTAAAGAAATATGTCAATACCACATCTCCATACCAGTTTAATAGAAATATGAGTGCAGAAAGCCTAGTGTGAGTAAAGATGAAAAAGTCTAATTAATGCAGAGGAGTACTTTAAAAGCTTGTGTCCTTCACCATACTGGTGGCAACATAACTTTGGAAACACTGCAGAACCAGAACTGGTGAAACCTATAAAAACACTGATTAAAGCTGTTTCTCAGTACAAAATCAGTGTTTTAACAATGCTGCTTGTCACGGCGGGGCTGCCAACTAGAGAAGCAGATGCAAAAGCGCAAATGGCCATATCTAGAGCTTTTCTCTGGTCCAGACATTCAGGAAGTCTTAACTGTGAGTGGAATTATCTGTGGAGGTTTCTTTCTCTCCAAAACAAGCAGACCCACTAAATAAAGCAGCTTTACAGTACAAATTTGTGTTTTTTCTGACACTGTTTGGCTCATCTGAGATAGATGCTATCCAAGCACCTTTTTTTGTCTGATAACTTAAGATACAGAAGTTGAGGAGGTTTTTACTGTACACCTAATTATTCGCAGAGGTCTCTTCCTCTGCAAAACAAATACATCTGGCGATTTATCGCAGTAAAAACACAAAAAAAACCTGTCTGCTCTGGGCTACTGTAGAAACATGCTGGTGCAACATAGATATCTCTGTTGACAAGAACCTGCTCCCTATGTCGATATAAACGGCTCTTTCTATGGTAATAAGAGTATAATAATTCCTATTTTCAAGTATAACATACTTCTTATATTCCATTTCTGGCAATATATCTACCTAAATCCTACACACTGGACCTTAAAGGCTGTTAAACTGTGCAACTCACTGTATGTGGGGAGTATTTAACTATAATGGGATTTGAATATCCTACATATGCTGGTAGCACAAGATGATTTAGACATTGATTATGCTACCCAAAGTGCCTCAACATATACCAGCTGGTTGTGTCCCCGGTTGCATACCGATAATTCCTAATCCTGTTGCAATTCATGTCTTGAGGTAGATGTTATCAAGTGACGCATTTACTGTGCCAAAAACAAGAGCTACAACATAATTTGACGGTCTAATTGATCCTGTAGAAAGTTGTATCACGTCACATATTTGCTGTATGATAATACCAAAGTAGAAATATGTTACGGAGAGTTTCTAAACTCGAAAGCAGGACTTTGGGGACAAGCATACCTGCAGTTATGTCAACTTTAAGTTCCGCCTTGGGCACACGACACCAGTATGGTGACATATGCGGACATGTATCCTGGATTAACCGTGTTGAGATTTAGGAAGGTAGCTTAACGGTGACAGTAACGTGTGAATACAGGTGAGGTTACAAGGATGCGACTGTGCATCAAAATATGTAAATTCACCACATTAAGTAAAGAGGCAGCTAGCGTTAGTAGCTAGCTAGGAACAAATCTCCATGACAACCAATGTATTAGAGCTAGCAAACACCTAAATGAAAGCGTGCTCTCATGTCGCTATATTAAGAGTGATATTTTTAATATTAAAGACACGCAATCTGCTCCTACAAGCCCTCTGCCTCCATTACTCATCACCCGCACACTTTACATAGCTACGTGTGTTACACACCTCAAAGTGTTGGGTTGGAGTTAAGCTAACACTGATAACTGTTAGTTCCCTTTTAGACACTTCAGATTAACTGGACTGCTGTTGTCAACTCACCCGTTTTCCAAAGGGGTTGTCGTCGTTGGGCTTCGGTGACAGAGAAGACCAGAGCAACACCAACCCAAGAAAAGTCCCAATGACGAGCAAACTCCGTAGTAGAAACCCTACTTTCAGCCTCATCTTAGAAACTCTTCCCCGGTAGCCAGGCTGCCGACAGCTAGCTAGCTAAACTAGATTAGCTGCTACTGCTCCTAGCAAGCGGGCTAACCGGCTGGCAGGAGAGGCAGGCGGCGGCTAACAACTACTTCGCTGCTGATGTTGCAAGTTTGAACCGCAAGGCTTGTACTAACTCGACAAGCGGTGGCGCGACCGTGGCTCTCAAGCTAAAATGATATTTTGTAATCCAACAGGCTGATGGAAACGGCTCCTTTTCGGGTCTTGTCCCTGTCTCCTTCTTGACAGTTGGTCTCTGTGACCTGCTACTGCTGACACCGCTCCAGTGTAGCAGCCCCCCGCAGTGTAGCTCTGCCCAGCTGAGAGAGGCACACGCCTTTAGCATTAAATAGCTCACCTCACACCAGCAGTAATGTTGCCTGGTGTATTAATTAGTCTGTTTTGTTGTCACCACATTTCTAACATCCAAATTTCAAGTACTCAAAATGTGTCTCACATAGCCCAGGCGCACTCACGGGCTCATCCGTATCAAACAGGTTAAGTGGGTGTGGGGTGACAGAGACAAGAGGTCTGTCTGGTTTTTCAAACCTCATATGTTGGGTGACGCGTGGATCAATTATTTAAAGGGCTGTGGCTCCTTACTCAACGCCACGTCATATACTGATGCAGAAATAAAAACTCTAGGGTCTCATGTAGGGAAAAGCAAGCAAGTAATGACAACAGGAATGGACACAAATGAATATATATGGGGGAAATGATAGAAATGGCAGAAATAAAATCAAAGCCTTAGAACAATAAGATTATAGTAAGAGTGTTGCCTCTTTGAAAATGGTTGTCATTTTAAACACATCTGAAGACTGCACACAGACCCAGCCAGCATCTGTGTGAGGGTCCAATGTGGGTAGTCAATGGGCTGAACCATATTGGCCCTATGCCAGTTGCCCACATGGGTGGGTTTACCCAAGTTGGCCTCACATGGGTTATGCTAGTGGTACCTGGGTACCAAGAAGGTATAGGTCCAAATGGGCATCTTATCTGGCCATTTACTACCCACGTGAGTCTTTCAAATAAATGTTGGTTTTGGAGTCTGATCATAGGTGTGTGCAGGCAGTTTAAGAACACCCTCAGACTTCACGTCACCTTTCCTTAGACAAAAGATGTCAGGAAATACACTGCGAAGCACCACAGCAGCACAAATTAGTTGTACTTCTCAGACTCTGTGACTTAGACTGAGAATCCTCCTAGACTGCTTTCTAAATGTGTTGAAGTCTGCAGCCAACCACAAGTGATTACTCACATAATGAAACCCTTGAGAGATGACCTTTTGATGATTTTGACTCAATATGCAAACAGTGTAATGACAGAGACAGAGATGCATTCAGCTCAACAGTCTCCTGGCCCCTTATACGGTTTTGGCAAACTGATAGTGTAACCCTTGTGTGTGCTCACTGCGGTGAGACTAATGCACAGCTCAATGAGGTCACATCATGGATCATTTATTGGTATTTACATATACATAGACACGTGAAGGCCAGCACTTGCCGAAGGAAAATAAATTCCAATATGTACAAAATTATGTATTGTGCGTTACTGACATAAAGAGCTAAAATTAATTCACAGTTGATCAGCTGTCATTATCAGTCAGACAATAATCTGTCAGGAGAAACATTTAAAGGTCCAGTGTGTAGGATTGAGGGGGATATATTGGCAAAAATGAAATACAATATGTATGGTTTTTTTAGCGTATAATCACCTGAAAATAAGAATTGCTGTGTTTTCGTTACCTTAAAATGAGCCTCATCCATTGAGTCCAACATGTTACACCGCCATGTTTCTACAGTATCCCAGCTTTAGATAGGGCCATTTGCATTTTTGCATTGGCTACTGTAGTTAACAGCCCCACCATGACATTTTTTTAGTGTTTAGTGTTTTAGTGATAAAAGGTTAGCACACATTAAGTTATCAGACAAAAAGGTGAGCAAACATTAGCAGGGGCTGGGCTAGCAGCTGGTCTCCGACGTGCTAAACATCATGGGAGAAACACACGAAACAGCTCTATTGAGTGTTCTTAGTGGTTTAAATCTCCTTGTCCATTTGTTTTGGAGAGGAGGAGACCTATGTGGATAATTTGGGTCCCACTAAAAACCTCCTGAACAATGAACACTGAAGGAATTCTAACCGGGAGAAGTTTCAGCAGCTTGCAATTTGCAATCCACAGCATCAGGTGGCACTAAATCCCCCTAAACTTTCACTCTGTTCCTTTAAATCCTAATACTGTAAGTAAACATCTGAAATTAACAGAGATTGTGATGACACTGTAGAAGCCAAACTCAACCATACAGTTTAAAACATTGTGATATGTTATTTTAAAATGTGGTTAACAAGGGTCTTGGCACATCCAAATTTAAAATGTCAAAGAAATGGCATCTGAATTGTAGCTGCTTTTCCCTGTCATTCTGCATGTGTGCATCATCATCCTATGTGTACTCCAGATACTGAGTGAGCAGCGAGGGAAGAGGAAGGAGAGGCAGCAGCGTCAGTCTGGATCGACCAATCAGATTCCTGATCTGGAGACGACACAGCTGGCGGAGACTCCTAGGAGAAACTAGAGAGAGATAGAGACAGAGTGATTTCCTGTAACTGTTGTGATACAGCTCAGCTTGAATTTCAAGTGGGTCCACGCATCAGTGCTGAGAGTCACTGCAGTACCTTCAAATGTCAGCAGCAGCTGTTGTGTTTTTCCACCAGCAGGCGCTACCTCCACAGGCCGCTGATTGTTACTGTCTCTGACGTTGACATCTGCTCCATAGTCCAGTAACACTGACACCTGATCAGCATTGTCCTGTCTGACAGCGGCATGCAGAGGGCTGTCACCTCCTCTGCCTACATTAACATTCGCTCCTGCAGGAGACAAGGACAAAGGAGAGGAGAGAAGGTGTTACATGTTAAATTTTGTCATAGTGCAGGTAGAATAGAGGTGAACAAGGATTTGACCCAAAGCAGTGGAATAAAGTAGAATTTGACCCTTTATTAGAGTTCAGATGAATATAAGCAAACACAACCTGAGGGTCCCAAAACATCCTGAGGGCTCACAGGTTGATTAAGAAATGTTTTTGTCATGTTACGTTTTAGCTTTTTTCTTGTTAAACACTTCATAACATTCACTCATTCAAACCTCTATTAATCCTTCAACAGACAACCTCAGAAGGGAATCATGGCCACAATAAGGTGATGAAGAGAGATAAATTAACAACAGTTGCATTAGGCAATACACCAAAACATTCCCTTTACTCATACTGCAGACCGAGGATCACTGCTCACCCTGCAGGATTAATGTTGCAAAGCTTTGAGCACACTGGCTAAAGCTGCTCATTTTCTGGACTGAAACCCCCCCAACACACAAAACGATCATAGAAAGCTATGGGTGCCTGCTCCAGTACAGGAGGTAACACAGATACAGGTGTGCCACAAGTTTAAATAAAAGGAAATTGTAGTAAATAAGACTCACCTCTGTGTAGCAGAATCTTTGAGCAGGCTGTGTGCTGGTTTAAACAGCTCATGTAGAGAGGAGAGCCCAAGTGGGACACCTCATAGTCTGGATCTGCTCCATGAGACAGCAGGGACTCAACACACTGACTATTACCTGCACACAAACATAATGATAAAACATACCACAAACGTTCTGATGAAGTAAAATGTTTGAATTGAGTTACTGAGTTAAAGTTATTGAGTTAAGTTCTAAAGTAGTGTCACTGTGCTCTCTGTTATGAAGCACTAACCAGGACGTGACCCTACTACTGTAGTTAGTGCAGTTCCTCTAATGGCCACTTGAGGCTGGCTCCAAGAGCGAGTCAATCCCCATAGTTAAAATGTCCAACTTTACAGCAGAAATAAACATTTTAACAGCCTGGTACAAAAACAGCTTTAGTCTCTGTAGCTAACCCGTTTTTACCCGTTACCCGTTTTTGAGCCTTTAATCAATAAAAATCAGTATTAGTATTAAAATTATTAAAATTAACCATAGCTGTAAATGCACAGTGCTAACCAAGCTAGGGTTAGCTCCACCCTCTCATCCAAACGTGGTAACTTCTGGCACCAAAAATCCAAGATGGCGACGGCCAAAATGCCAGACTCAAGGGATCATAACATGGATGTATAAAGAGAGCTGGATACAGCGTCAGAGGCGGAGCCATGTCTACTCCCATAGAGCAAGACTTCTAGAGACCTCCGTTGGCTGAGTGCCTAACTATCACTTTAGTGCTCTGGTTACTTGAATGGGTTGACGTCTTGGTGACTACGTCCATTATTTTATTTGTCTATGAACCTGACCTATAAATGTCATAGCAACCTTTATCTGATCAGTTTCATTTTGAAAATGCCACAATGCACAAGTGAGATGTGTCATTCAGCCAAATTCAACAAAATTCTGGTGAACAGGTGACGCCTGGACACACAGAGAAATCCAACTATAAATACACATGACCCTCTGTATACTGAGCTGTTACTGTCAATAATACACTGCATACAAGGTTCCTGTTTTGTTACCTCTCTTGCAGGCTTCGTGAAGAGCTGAAGGGAAGTGTGTGTGTGTGGTGTGTGTGTGCGCTCCATTCTGCAGCAGCAGCTCCAGACAGCCGACACTCCCAGAGGTGCAACAGTTGTACAGAGGAGTGACACCATCGATGGTCGTGGCATTCACCTGGACACACACAATACAGAACAGTCACTAAATCTGCACACCCACACACACACACACACACACTGGTGTATAAATGAAGGTCAGCAGCTGTTTGATGTCAGTTATACTGCGTTTTAGGGCGGACACATTGTGAGCATATAATAATGGTGGTGATAAGAGGAAGAATACTCACATTAGCCCTGGCGTTTATTAATGCTCTGACACAGGCTACATGTCCCGACAGGCAGGCTTCATGAAGAGGGGTCACATGATCGATGGTGACAATGTTGGCATGATATCCCTTAAAAAATCAAAGCACACAGCGTTATGGCTGGAGGTGTTTAGGAAGCACACTGCTTTGTTTGAATCAGTGCGTCTGTTTGACTTGTGTCTGATTTGCATGAATTCGGAGTAAATTATAGTGACTGGAGTGTTGGCTCATTTCCCAGAATCCCAGACTTCTGTCCTCAGGGCATGATTCTCTGTCAAACTCTGTGTAATTCTGGTTCTTTATGTACAACATTAGCAGTGAGCAAACATAATCATTGCACAACTTTTCTTCATGGATTATTTTACCGAAACACATTTTTTGGATCATAATAATACATTTTCCCGAGCAGTAGAAACTAGTAGCTCCTCACTTGCAGTTTATTACACACACCAGCTGTACTTTTTTATCATTGCTGCATCAGCTGTTGCATTAAAACTCATTTAAAACAGGCTCGTCTTTCTTCACAACCGAGAAAAGCATCTTAGATTTAGTTTTCTACAGTGTACTCAACACCTTTGGAGAAAAATAACCTGTAAAGGGAGTTATTAAGTCACATCTAGTGGTTTATCTGTCAAATTCAAATGGCAATGTGGCAATATAGTATGTGAGGCACGATAATTTAATGTATTCAGGACAACTTCTGGTGATTGCTGGTTTAATTATGCATCAGAAAAACATTCCTGTGTATTTTTTAGTCCCCAGTTGTTAGTCTGTTTCTAATTACCACCTGGATTTCTTCATATGGTGTTGCTTTTACTGATGCAGTTTATGTTCACTCTCTATAAGGCAGTGAATAAAAAGATACAAAAAAGTAAAGAAAAATGAATTGATTAAAAAGGGGATCTTGTTGAGGGACGTGAGTTAAAATGCACTGTCATCTTTGTGCCGGAAGTATGAATAACTTGAATCAGCATGAAGCATTAAGCTTGCAAGTGCATACACAGACCAACATCAAGTGGCACATAATGTTTAAGGCAGACAGAAATGACATTTTCACACTTTAGCAGAACACACCCAGGATCATTTCTTCATTTATTGTTATTTGGAGGGGATGTCATCATCACAAGTTTGTCAATATGTGTGATATTAATGCAGAACGGTGGATCAATTAAAGAAAACTTGGGACACAGCTGAAGACAAGCTGAAATCTACAAAGGGAAAACCCAACATAAAGAGAATTTCCACCAACTTAATCACATTACTTAGTCTTTGACAGTCAGGAAGGAGTTGGGACATTATGACTGAGTAAAAACACCAGAACGCACTGAAGCAGTGGTCAGTAATTGCTGGAGCTCTGGAGGTAGGCAACCATGCAAATCCCACAAGAATATCAACTGTGTTCTTTTATCAAAACACATTTGGATGCCAATTTGCATTGAGCAGGCCAAAAAAAGGAAGAAAAAGCTCAGAGTTAGGTGAGATCCTGGATGGAGACGCATATAGGGCTGTTTAGCCTACAGAGGGAAATAGAGCTGCGTGAATTTTGTAAAACAAACTTAAGGGGAAAAGTTTTATTTTCTGCTGTGTCTCCCTGGGGTGAAATGAATGACATCATTGGATGCCGATGTCAATTATAAATAGTGAATATCTTTAAAAACATCTAAGAACAACTGGCAGCAACTGGTTCTTAACACTTCACATTAGACTCTTAACATAACACACACTATACCATTTTATCTGCAGACTGTGACCACCTGACTATGACAACTGACACTGCTTCAGACTGGTCCAACTTGGTCCCACCAGTCGTCATATCCAAATCATATTCATCATCGGGGATGCAGCCCAAATGTGTGTCCCTGGCTTGTCTCTATGCACTATGTCATTAACGTCACTTGTGTTGTTTTTGTCAACATGGAGAATATTCAACACTTGTGTCTTATTGTTTTGATTTATCGATGTGGAGTTTGCCTAATGTAAACTGAGGTGACAGAAGTCAGCGACAGTTTCTACACTACAACGTAATGTACCAGACGCTAAGTGTGTGTGTGTGTGAGTGTGTGTGTAAGGATGTTACCTGGGCCAGCAGAGTGCGCAGGGCGAGCAGCCGACCCTGAGAAGCTGCTTCATGGAGAGGGGAGCGATCTGCCCACGACCCTGGACACACAAACATACACAGATAAGGAAACAGAATAAACAGCTTTGTTACAAGGATGAAAATATACCTTTTCAGCACCACACTTATATTTATCATGCTCAATCTCCAATGTCCCATTATCCTGGTACAAAGTTCTGACTTTGGCATCTCCCAGTGGTACTATCTGTCTACTTCTTGCTGTATGGAAAGAATACGGAAAAGACACAGCTCAGGCTTACGGGATGAAAAACAGCTTCTTCACCTGGGCTGTGGTACAATCAAATAGTGCTAACGATAATTAGGAGGGCTATCTATCTATCTATCTATCTATCTATCTAGACACTGTGATAGACAGCAAAGTATGGTGGGGATCTTACACCGATTTGTTATCAGTACTAGGCGCAGGGAAAAAATCGATACAGCTCAATATCAGGATACTGTTTGTGGCAATATTGTCCTGATACTTGGACGCTAAGTATCTATTTTCTATTAGATTAATTATTAATATTGCAAATACAAACTAGTATTTTGGCAGCCTACTACAATAATAAAATCAATTGCATGTTCAGTCCACTGGATACATACATAAAAATGACTGAGATGAACAAACTGACAACTTTATTACATAAAACAGATGCTGAAAAGTTTTCCTTCAAGGACATAATTTACAGCTGATAAATCACAATACTCAGCATATCTTAAAACCTGCTGTCGCATTCATTTTGAAGACACTATAATCAAATAAACAGTCTACAGGGGCTTTAAAAATTATTTTTGGGGCATGTGTCATCCTTCAAAAACTGGTACCATTTTTCTCGGTGCACCCAGAAATGACCTTTTCAATTATTGCTGGAGCTTTAAACAACACTAATGGATTAACAGGAGGATACTAACAAAGTCAGAGGCACCGGGTTGAGCTGAATTTTACCAAAAAAATCAACTGCTACAGAGCAAGCATCAAATTAAATAAAGATTCAACTTCTCCTGTCTCATTTAGCAAATATTTCACTCCACCTTTTTGTTGCATAAAATATTGTGATGGGTGAGTGACTTTCATTCACAGAGGTGGACTGCAGAGGGCGCCCTGGACGTCATCGGCGTCTGTGTAAGAGACTACCAACCATGGACCACACAGTCCCTGGCTGTTGCCTGATAGCCATCTAAATTACATAGAGATTAATAAATTGGATATGCTTACATTACACAAAATTCTACATGTAGTTTAAATAATTTCTTTCAATCAAATAATCAGGACTTCAGTGTTGCTCCTTGTGGTTACATTTAATGCTAGTGAGCTTTATTTAAACAGCTGTGGCATCAGTAAAGTATACAACATACCCATATCTCCGTCTCCCCACGGCGCAGCCTGCCACCAGTCGATATCAGTCATTTTGAATCAAGTGGAAGTGAAAGGACCTCCACACTTCTGCTTGTCCTTATGTAGAGTCTTTCACACTGGAGGATCACCTTACTGGCTGCACTGAACACTGACAGCACACTGCAAATACTAATAATAACCTAGCTTACAAGCTAACTGAATAAGCAGCTGGGTGACTGACTGTCTGCTTCAGTCAGAGGCAGAACTAACCTGTATCTAACCCACGACTCAATCTGCTGTAAACTGCCATGAAAAACATGTTTGAAAGGCTTCTTATTCTCATCTAATCTGCTGAGGCTGTCACAGAGGTAGCAGCCATATTTAGATGGTCTCTGACCTCCTCCTGGTGGTGCACGACAGCAGCCATTTTGGAAAGGTCATGAGCAGCAACAACAACACAGATGACCTCCCTCTTTACCTCACACAGTAACTACCTGTCCGAATGTTATCCTCATTTATTCCTCATTTATATGTATTCAAAAAGAGACATTTCATTAGCTCAGATCCAGTTCAGTCTGGATTAGATTAATTTGCAGGGGGTATATAACAGGAATATTCGCTCCCTGCAGATACTGAATGTGCATCAGAACAAATGGGCAGCACTGCAGCATGCAACTGAATAACAACCACAGCCAAGCTGCATCCCGTACCCACCCTGCACCTTTTCACTCATTTTTTATAAATGATTTCAGCATGGCCAGGACATGCAGCTGTAACAGGGTGTCTATGGGTATGAGACACTTTAATTCAAAGCTTTTAAAGACCTTTTTAGAAACCAAATTTAAAAGTAATTTTTTGGACAAATTATATTTTTCTTATTCAAGCATTGCACCCTCCACAGCTGTATTGTAAAGTAGAGTGATAGATTGGTTTGATATTGATGGATGTAAAGCATCCTGATCGGCTACTGAATTATTGAAGAACTGAACTGTCCTAATTTTAATCATACTGAAAAATCCTGTGTGCTGTTATAATAATATGTCATAACTTTATTAGTAATAGTATCAAGGCAAAACAGACTTTTGTTTTAAATGGCTAAAATCATTGTTGAGTCAGGAAGCATTCAATCACAACATTTGTCATTTTGCTCTCTCTTATTCTCTCACTCTGTCACTGGCTTGCACACAAATCTCAGGATATCAAGAAAAGTGGTTCTCAATTTACATTTACATTGTCTGGTGCTATTTGCTAGATCATATTTCATTAGACCTTAAAATGCAGGAAAGATTCAGCACTCCAGAATGAACACTGGCTGCAGATGGTGGCTGGACACCAGGGGCGTAAATATAGATAGCGCAGGCAGTGCGGTTGCACTGGGGCCCATGAGGCGGGGGGGCCCATGGAGAAAGTGGGCCCTTTACCAATGTGTTCAGTGGAGAAGGGGCCCTTATGAGTGATTGCCACCTTGAAATAAATATAACTGTGTTCAAAGAATAACTGTCATTAAATTAAAACAGAGCCATTTGCTATATATGCTGTTGTAAAAACAAAACCATCTTTGTCATGTGTTTTTTTTTTCTTTTTTTTGTAAAATAGTAAATAGCATCTCTGACAAAATTATATGCTTATTAAATTAATGATTTCTTCTTTTCTTCAGTATTTTTGGTCATATACAGATATGTGATGATGACTGTTGGATAAGATGTATGTTATATTATCTTATGTCATGTGACGAGATGATGCGTGCACTATAATCTGACCTTCCAGGAGGCTTTCCAACTCTGTCATATAATCTGAACAACACTAAGTACAGTCTCAATCAAACTTGATGCTCTCCTATGTCACCTGATAGTGCCTCAGATATAGTGCAGATTTTATTTTACCTTTTTTGTCTAATTTAAGCTCATGTAGATACAAAAAGACAGTGATAATTCAAGGGTAGGACACAGGTTATAGCAGTGATTCCATTTCGCTGCCTTGTCGCTGACCATCCTGAATAGTTAATGAATAAGTTTAACTACTGCTCAATTTTTGGTGTATCTTTAACTCAATCTCAATCTTTAACTTTATCTTTCATCTCCAGCTTTGCATCTGCTAATATCTGCTTAACGCTGCTAGATGTTTTCCTGTTGCTTGCTTCATGTTGGCTACATGTTGCCTGCATGCTTCTACTAATATTGTTTAGTGCTACTTAATACTGTCCAGTTGCTTCGTGTATTTTAAGCTTTTTGCCAGCTGCCAGCCTGCTTTAATGTTGTCATGTCGCTGTATTACCATTAACCTCAATATTTTCTGATGCAACAGGTCAATTTTATTTTAGTTTAACCACAAATGTCCACTTGTCCCACTTAATTTTGTTGTTTGTGCAATATTTTTTAGTTTTGTGTTATGATGCTGTCAAAATATTGTATGCTCTTATTAATTCCACTTAATTATTACTTAATTATCCTATTTATGATTGTTTTTATTTGATCCTTTTATTAGTTTTTTTTTTCTTTGTGAAGCACTTTGGTCAACATTTGTTGTTTTTAAATGTGCCTGTCTGACTTGACTTAATTGTGTTATATCTTTCCCTTTCATTGTTTTTTGTTTAGTATCAGGGACTACAGATGAAAATTAGCCTTTGGGTTAATTCTGGCATTTAGTGCTGGCAGGCCCCAGCACTAAATGTCAAACACAGCCCACAAACCTACTTCTATAAAATGTTAAAACATTATTTATGTTGTTACTTTTAATTCTTTGCCAGCCTGTATTTTCTGGGTCTGATCACCGTCCTGAGAAACCCTCCACCTCCACCCAGCAGCGTAAACAACCTGCGCCTTGAACCACAGAGCAGCAGAGTACCGACCTTGGCTGGTCAAGATGCCCCAGCAAGCCTTCTTCCTCTCCGGGACATGCTCGGGCAGCGGTCCGGGCTCGGCGCCTCTTTTCCGGGACATCTCCGGAGCTCTGGTCGGTACCTCTGGCATGCTGCCACGGCCGGACCTCACGCGCTCACAGCTCAAATAACACTGACTGCAGCAGAGGAGCGCGAGCCACAGAGGAGCGGGGTGAGGCAGGGCTGGGAGCGGGTGGAGGGATGTGATTGGCTGGACGGCTTTGTTTTTGTTGTGCTCGGCGCACATGACCATCTCACATGCGCGCCCACGTGTGGACGAGGGAAACTATTTTTAACCTTGAAGTGGACGACCTACACACACACACACACACACACACACACAAACACACGCTATGTGTAAGCCATGTGTGTGCGCGTGCATGCTCTGTAGTGAATGCTAAGCTGTATCTGACAGCCTGGCAGATAAAACCACACATGGACTCTGATCCTTAACTCTACATGTTCCTCTATAGGATCATCTCAGCGAATCACATCAAATCTGGCTTCTGATCAGATTACAGTTTATATATGTACATACATATTCCATGTACACTCAGTTGCTGCAGATTTGTCAGCTGCACATCCATGATGAGAATCTCCCACTCCACCACATCCCAAAGGTGCTCTATTGGACTGAGATCTGGTGACTGTGGAGGCCATTGGAGTACAGTGAACTCATTGTCATGTTCAAGACACCAGTTTGAGATGATTTGATCTTTGTGACATGGTGCGTTATCCTGCTGGAAGTAGCCATCAGAAGATGGGTACACTGTGGTCATAAAGGGATGGACACGGTCAGCAACAATACTCAGGTAGGCTGTGGTGTTTAAACCATGCTCAGTTGGTACTAAGGGGCCCAAAGTGTGCCAAGAAAGCTGACAGGAGTGGCACCTGGTGTGGTCTTCTGCTGCTGTAGCCCATCTAAACTCACCCTCTTTGTCTAAAAAAAAACACCTTGCCAGTGAATGAACAGGTAAAATAATGTGAAACCACACCCACACCTTAGCCAATTACTACTGGAAGTGAAAGTGACCAATAAATGTGTGCAGCTTGTTACATGCTTTATGGTAGAGGATTGTGTCTGTGTATCAAAAACATAAACAGTACACTGGATATATTTTCACCCAAAGGAGGAGGCAGAGGTCAGTTATGTAATGATGTAGAGTTAATATAGCATAACAGATGCATGGCCACAGGGGTCTTAGAAGTCTTCTAAGACTTCTAAAGGAATAGAATAAACAGATGTTTTCACCCAGGTGAGCTGCAAATAGTTAGACGAGGAACCCGAGGCTTCAGTGCAGGAGGTGTCTGGTCTTGCGTGATATGTAGGCCTACATGAAAGTGCACTGTTGTGGGCAGGAGGGAAGAGACTACATCCTCCATTAAAAAGATACAGTGAAACATAAATATTGGATGTGAACTGGAGCAGTGTGTGACCAGTGAATCTATGTCCCTCTCTGTCATTGGGAGCCCATTCAAAGACAAAGTAGGTAAAGTAAAGCATGACAAGGAAACCATGAGGACAATAGCTGCATTGTTAGTTCGTTGCCAGCATGATTTCACCTGCGTAACCTGGTACAGTGGTGTAACTGAAAGAACAAAAGACAAGCTTCAAATACCTCAGGACAAAATCATGAGGGTCAGTCTAAGAACGCATATTAGCCCAAAACCATTTTAAGGAGCTGAAGTGGCGCCTGTTTAAGGTAGAATTCAACATCTAAACCTTATTATGGTCTATTAGAGTCTATGTCCGAATTATTTAACCAGGCATTCACAGTATGTTTGTGACTCTCGTGGCTTGAATACAAAGGCTAGTGTTTCTGATTGGAAACAACCAAATCTAACGAGCATACAAGCACATTCCTCTGCACAGGGGCTGAGGTGTGGAATAAAACACCAAATGAAATTTAACCTGCCCATTCTCTGAATACTTAAAAAATGGAAGTAAGCTTGTAAAGTGAAACATATTTTCCAGGACAGGCCTATGTTTTTGGACTGGTTTCTGAATTTTGAGAGTTTTTCTGCTATCTTTTATCACTGCATAACATTACTCTAACTTTATGTCTTTGTCGTGTATTGGTGTAAAAATGAGATATTAGTAACATATTCATGTAACTCACGATTCCTGCCAGGCTCCTAGCGTAGCAACAATGTGACTGCTTTGCGAATCCTGATACATTTTAGTAGTGTGTGCACATTTGTTTACGGTATTTCATTTTCAATGCACACTCTCACTGACTGGACCATATACACCAAATAACCAACATTAGTCCTGTATAGAAAACAAGGCTTGGTAGGTAGGTAGTGCCCCCTCCACCACACACATGCAACAAGCAATGTAACTTAAGCAGCAGCTGCTGTATATATATAGAACATAGATACAAACTGCAGCTTCTGAATGTAGGTCAAACTTTGGCAGCCTCAGTCTGAATTTCATGTAAACATTAAAACATATGAGGTTAATTCACAGAACTTAAATGTTGCAGTGCATTTGGTGTAAAATCAAGTGCAAAATCCAGTTTAATTTTGAAAGCAGAGGTCTTTGTATTTTGGGATTTTGAGATATTGAACTATTATATAGTATCAAATAGTAACTAAAGGCAAAAAAACAGTGCAATGACAAATGTAAAAAACTGTGAGGAAATTTATGCACATGTTTCATAAATCCCAACATAATATTATCGTTATCTATCTTTAATGTGAGTATAACAACTGACTGATATATTGTAGAAATAAATGACATACAAACGTGTATGATGTAGGCTAATAATATACCGAAATGAATATTTTTTAAACATATGTTTACTTTTTTTTTTTTAATTAGGACGTTTTCTCAGTGTACCAATAAATTACCAATCCACAGTTAGGACTGTAGTGACTGTGTATGTGTGAATAGGTCCATCACAAACCCCTTGTTGTTCTCGAGTCCACTGTTAATAAAGTTATTGAAAAAATGAGGTACCACTTCCGCTTACACATCGCTCGTATTTTGTTGCATCAAGTAACACAAAACCGGAAGTGTACCGGAGAGTAATGATCTTTAAGGACACTTCCAATACTACAATGAGTTACATATATATATATTTTTAATTACAGCAGACTCTTTCAAGCTGGTTGTCTAAAATAAGTGTTTGAGTAACATATTGCATATTTTTCAGCCAGTCTGTTGCAAATATTAGCCTGCGTCAATGAAGACAACTAATATATATATATATATTTTGAAAGAATACATCTTCGTGTACAAAACAATTGCTTTTATCTAATGTGACTTTCGACGACAAAAAAAAAATCAAAAATACAAGTGAATTAGTTTTATTTTGAAAAGCATAACAGGAAGTACACGTGCGTTTATTGTATGAAACAACATTTCCGGTTTGTAGACCGCAGCTAGCAGCCGCGCTCATCCTGTGCGAGTCGTTTCTTACTGATTTACTGTTATTCTCATCATTCCTATAGTCGTAGCTGCTGTGTAAAGATGAATACAGTTTTGTCGAGAGCTAACTCTTTATTCGCCTTCTCCCTGAGCGTCATGGCGGCCTTAACTTTCGGCTGTTTCGTCACGACAGCATTCAAAGACAGAAGAGTTCCTGTGGACATACACGTCTCCAAAGTCATGCTGTAAGATCCGTTATCGAGCATCATGTGTAACAGCTGTTGACTTAACCTGCTTTCCCTCTGTGCTATACTGTATTATAGCTTTATAAGCATGTTTAACTGATGCTGTGATGCACACGGAAGTGAGCAGTGCAAAGACCACCGGTGCTAACAGTCGGTGTTTTTGGATGCTGACGTTCCTCTTATGCAGACTCAGCCTGCAGGGCCTGCTGGTGTTTGGTTTAATGCATGGTTTCATATCTGACATTACTGTGCTTGAAACTCTGTGGCTGAATGAATACGTATTTTTTTCAGGTTGTATCCGTCTGTAACTATGAATGCAGCCTAAAGTCAAACAAGGAAGAAGTGCATGTACGTTAATGCAGCAGTTATGAACAGTTTTATTGTCCACCTCACACCTACTAGTGAATTAAAAACATAGCACAGATACAGAAATCCAGCAAATATAGAAAACTGTCAAGCACTGAGAGTTGTCACTGAATACTTGGTCACATACATTGTTAATCTAGAATTAGATCAATGAATTGTTAGTTTTACACAATATTGCATTGAGGTAAACTTGTGTGACAGTTTGTGTGAAGACATGAAATCCAGAAACATGTGAAAAGTTAAAATTAAGATAAATAATTCATTTAATAAAAGTTAAAGCTGGGAAATATGGAGAAAATTAATTAACACAATGTATTTGACCACGTACCTCAATGCTGATATTGCGACATTATTGTAGGGTTGACTGTTGGCGCTTTTTTTTTGCACTTGAGAAATGTAATCTTATATATCAGAGAGCAAAGTTGTGTCCTTAATCAGTCTCTGCAACTGTAGTATCACTGGTGTCCACTTAATATTGAAAACACAAGTCCTTAGTTTGAGTAAGGCCGTTATGCTTTTCATCAAATACACACTCTTCAGTTTTTCTCTGCAGTGTGATTGTTGATGAGCAATTCCTCAGTAATGTAGATGTAATGACTAAGTGGGTGAAGGCAAATAATAGAACAGTCTGTTTATTTCAGTGAATAATATCACTTCACTGTAATGCAGCTTAAAGACTAGGAAAAGACAATACTTATGATAATTAGTCTCATATCACAATATTGATATAATATTGATATAATATTGTCCAGCCCTAACCAAAAGCTTATTTGGTGAAATTAATTAATTGATATTGTTAGTAAATGTCCGGTAACATTCACACCTGTATTAGTTATTTCCCATCAACCCTAGCGTACTAAACTGTTGAATTAAATAAAATGTTTCATCGAAAAATCTACAGTCAGAAAAGTTTAGAAAAAATCTTTGTGGAATGGAAACAGATCAGGGAACAGAAATTCAAATGGATAGCAGATTATATTCTTTATTTTTGCAGTAAATGCAAAATAAAGTAAAATATTCTAAAAATACTGGACTTTGTGATTAATTTAATGCAACTACTAACAAAAATGGAAATAAATACCCCGGGGATGTTGCTGTTAAAATAACAAAAATGCAATTCATGTTGAGAGAGCATTTGCACGCGTGTAAATAATTTGTTGCAAGTAATTCAAGGTCAAAACCTTAATAACTGCATTGCAAAGTGTTTATGACACACCTGTAGATGTTAAACATTTATTTCAGTCAAAGGTTATTCAATATATAGTGAGTGACATCAGTTAGATTGAATGTCATTAACACTGAAGTCCTTCACTCTCAGTCAGATGTGTTTTCATGCAGCTTTCAAAGGAGTTTTTTTTAAATAATGTGTTAACAGACAGCTCTATACCATCATTCTTCCTTCTGTTTAAACTTATACTTCAGGTTGGAGGCAGGTTTCCCCTCAGATCTCTTCCTCTTGCCTCCATCATTTCTCTTCTTTAATGTCACTTCTCCCTCTCTGTTAAACAGGAAGAACGTCGATGACTTCACAGGACCCAGAGAGCGCAGTGATCTGGGTTTCATCACCTTTGACCTCGCAGCTGATATCCTTCATAATACTACATGTACTGTCGTGCACAGAGCATGTAAGAAGAAGAAAGAAAGCTTATTTTAGTTTCAGCCAGTGTTGTGTGTCAGGCAGTTAAGCAATCGTTCACCAGGTTCTCATCTTGAGTCTTGTTTTGTGACATCTCATCATGAAACACGTGTTTGCAGAGTTGCTGTTTTGCGTGTGTGTGATGACAGACACCTCTGGGATGTTGTTCCTTAACTTGTCCTACATTTGCAGCCAATTTTCGACTGGAACGTAAAACAGCTGTTTCTCTATCTGTCAGCTGAGTACACCACAAAGAGCAATGTAAGTCATAGTGAACACACACACACACACTAGCACAAGCACAAGGTCAGGTTTGTTTGTCTCTGTGGGGTTTATTCAGCATGTTCTTCAGATTAGCGTGTGATCAGTGATATTCTGTTAGTGATCATCAGTTAGTGTTCTGAAGTTGTTTTGTATAAGATGAAAATGAGCGAATGCCGTCTCATATACAGTTTTATTGTTGATTGACATTGTGTATGTTTGTATGTGTGTGTGTGTCAGTCTCTGAACCAGGTGGTGCTGTGGGACAAGATCGTCCTTCGAGGTGAAAACACCAAACTGAACCTCAGAGACATGAAGTCCAAATACTTCTTCTTCGATGACGGGAACGGACTCAGGTTAGACACAGACACAAACACACACATGCACCTGCCCATTAGGAGATATTTTTCACGTATGAGTAGAAATTGGACCTGGTAGAGGTGCTAAATGAATTGTCAATGGTTACCAAAATTATTTTGGTTCAATCTTTTGGCACATGAATAAAAAGTACCATTTTGAGGTACTTGTGTGTCACTACATTTTAAGGGAGAAATATTGCACTGTTTACTTAAATGCATTTATCATTGTTGCTAATTACTTTGTGGATCGAGAGCTTACACAGACAAGTTTATAAAATGACAGGGCTTTTAATATATGCCTTTTTCTGTCGAATATGTGACGCTTTAACCGTGTTAATCTTGCTGGTATTGAACAGACCCTGGGCTAAATAATTAAAGATCATGGTACTGACAAGCTCCAATGTCAACACTTCTTTTATCTGTACTTTTAAACACAAAGGTTAATATCTGTGACTGACTAAAATTCTTTCTCATTATATTAATAGCCAACTTTGTCAATTTTCCACCTGTAACAATTGTGAAAATCCCGAACTGGCATCCACGCAGACTGTGCCGCAGATTCATTAAAGACGAATTGTTGTTCAATATCACTCAAAAAATATAGTGAGTTAAGGCTAACAAGATCTGACTGTCCTTAGGGATGTGACAATACAACAAAGAGACTTTCCCAGTCTGCCAAAAAACAATATTTGAGGGATTTAGTCGATCACTTTATGGACCTAAAAACTGCTACATTTACAGGATGGATCCAGCAGTTTAAGTTAGTGGAAATACAGGAGACTGATGAAAAAAAAGTCTAGGCTGACATGTCCTATATGGGTCTCCAAAAAATACTGGATCCTACATTTCCCATAATGCAACTCAATAGCATGTTTTCTCAGAGCCAAACACCATTATAAAATCTGATGTTTAAGTTCGAGTGTCTGACATGTGATTGGCTCACTAACTTGTCATGTCTGTCTCCTCTTCAGGGCTAACAAGAACATCACGCTGACACTGTCATGGAACGTCGTTCCCAACGCTGGGATCCTGCCTCTGGTGGCTGGAAGTGGACACGTCAGCCTCCCGTTCCCAGAATCATACGAGACCACCAAGAGCTACTAGACACAAACACACACAGGACCAGTTTCAACAGCAGCTGGGAGGAGTTTCCCCTGAAGGCTTCCCTCCAGAAAGAGATTTCTCGGTTACAGGTTTGGGTTAATATGAAGAGATTTCTGCCAGAACAGACTTTCTGGCAGAAAGCCTACAAGGGAAACTTCTCCCATGTGCACTTCAACACACTGTACACACACACACACACACACTGATGACTCACACACACTGTGCGATGGTGTTTCTGCATAGATGTAAATGAATTTTTGGTTTGTAATAAAAGTTGAGATTGGATCATCTGTGTCTTTGTAATGATCTTTAAATAGGAGGCAAAATGTTTATAGATAAAGGGTCAGTTCACCCAATTACAAAAGGTACATGATCTCACTTAGCATGCAGACACTGCTGGCGTTGGTTTGATTTCAAAGTAAGGAGGAAATGATTATCAAAAGCTGTGACATGGAGCAAGTATGCAGGCGTTACTGTTTTTCCTTCGGCTACGTAGGTTTGATTTTAGCCATTACAGAACATGTACTGATGTAAAGGTGCAGAGCTGTTAAGACCTGTATTTGAATACCAAATGTTATCCCACTGTGAACAAGATAAAGATGCTTTTATACACTGCCATACTAGGATAAAGTGACTATCCAAAATGTGGCCTGCTGTATGTGCGTTAATGGATTCATGGTGTACATATTACAATTTGATTTGTGTGAAATGAAAGAAAGTCTTGTGAGAGGAGGAATGTGAAAAGCAGCTGTCTGTCTCATATTCTCAATGGAATCTGTTGTGTAAAGGTGCTTTGAATACCCAGAGGTCGGTCTGCAGTGTTGAGTGAAGCAGCAGCGCCCTCTGCTGTTCACAAACTGCAGTGATAATGCTCACAGCGCCAGATGTTCCCATGTGAGCACAGCTGGTTGCTTCCAGAACCGGATCATAACTACAATAGTCCACATTGTAAATTATAACTAAAGGGAAGGTTCACCCTAAAATCAAATATGGATATTTTTCCCTCTTACCTATAGTGCTATTTATCAGTCTAGATTGTTTTGGTGTGAGTTGCTGAGTGTTGGAGATATCAGCTGTAGAGATGTCTGCTTTTTTTTTTTTAAATATATTTTGGGGCATTTTAGCCTTTGATGGGACAGTCAAGTGTGAAGGGGGAGAGAGAGAGAGTGAGAGAGAGTGACATGCAGCAAGGGGCCACAGGCTGGAGTCAAACCCGGGCCACTGCGGCAACAGCCTTGTACATGGGGCGCCTGCTCTCCCACTAAGCCACCGACACCCCCTTTTTAATATAATAGAACTAGATGGCACTCAGCTTGTGCTGCTCAAAGTGCCCAAAAATACATTTTAAAAAACTCAACACTACCGTCTCCTTTCAGACCCTGCTACTCAAGATAATCTACAGACCTTGTTGTGAGCAGTTTCAAGTAGGGACTAATTCTTTCTACTGAGCTACACCTGCCATCTGTATTACCGCATAGAAGGAAGTGTGCATCTACTCATGGATGACAGGCTTGTGACATGACAGTGACACATAAACATTAATGGTGTCCTCCTCAGGTGAGCGGTCACGTTACCTAGCTCAGTGGTGCTAGGTGAGCTAGCAGCAGATCCAAAATTTAAAAGGATTTTTATGAGAAATGTCCCTTTAAGTCTATACTACTTAATATATTTGTATAGTAAGCATATTGCTTTAGCTCCTGAACAAATGCTACAAACACAAAGTTCAACCATTCACTTTTTATTAAGTTTTTAACACTGTTAGAAAAAATGTACAATGTCAGTTGTCTGACAGACCCTAACATGGATGAAACATAAAAAAATAAACATATATACACACTTGGGATTCACTGTACACACACACAGAATACATTTGTTCAATTTTAGTGAACCAAAATGTCTATTTTCCCCCTTTTTTCTCCCAAATAATGAAGAGATGTCATCCTGCGTCAGTCTGTACATAGTAAAGGTAGTTTCATATTTAGCCAGACTTCTTCTGGTTATACTTTGTGCGTGGTCATTGTAGCAATGATAGAGGATATGAAGAGAATGTGAACCTCCAAGAAGTTACAACAATCTTTGTAGTCAATTCAGTCTGTAATTTGGGACTTTGAGTAGTCTGAAATTTTAGAATAAAAAAAGCTTGTTTGTGTTTAGCCACAAAGACAGGAAGAGAGAGAACTGTTGGCCTAGTGTCATGGATAGTGAAAAAACATAAACCTCCCTACAATGTGAAAGAGGTCTTTATTTAAATGTAGTATGAGGAGTTGCCAGTTTAATGTTTCTGGTTTGGAGCTCCTCATGTTTTGAAGAACAACACACAATAGGTTGAGCATGTACAGTTTTAAGCTCCCCTCTCTCCCAGCTGATTGTGTAACAGTGTGTGTTAATCCAGGCGCTGGATGAGCTTCTCCTCCATCATACAGAAGAGTGCGACGTGGGACAGGTCAGAGATGAAGGCGTCGCAGGCACGTCTGCTGATGCCCTTACAGCCTCTGAGGTCCAGCAGCGTCAGAGAGGAAAGACGCTTCAGGTATGAGAGACAGCCGTCTGTCAGCTCACTGCAACCTGGACACACAGAAGTTAGGCTAGTTAGTTAGTGTGTTAAAGTGCTCTTAGCAGCCGATTATCTCGGCTCTGCCAACCATTGTTGAAGAGGTAAAAGAGGCATCATGCTCTTAAAAGTGATGTCACGAGTATGATAAAAGTTTTAACTCCTTCCTAAGAACCACATAGATGAAAGGTCATGTGCTCAACCAGTGGGATGTGACAGTGCTCAAACACCAACCTGCCAGTGTGAGTTCAGTGAGACTGTTGCGGCTGTGAGTCCCGGCGGCAGCCAGTAAAGCGATGGACGAGTCTGATATCTCCTTGCAGTGAGCGAGATCCAGCCTCTCCAGCTGGGGCATGTGGCGCTGCAGCAGCCTCAGAGTGGACTCACTGATGTCCAGACCGGACAGACGCAGCGTCACCATGTTCCTCAGTCTGCTGCGAGACGACTCTGAACCTACAGACAGAGATGGAAGAAAAGGTCACTCGAGATACACTGCCAACTTTTCTGGACATGTTGAAGATCCTACTGTCACCATATTATCTGTGTGTAATTTGTAATTTTCATTTGTCATCACAATGATACACACAACAACCATCTGCAGTGAAATACCACTACAGGCCCATTTTGCCAAGGGGCTGCTCATTTCGGCTGCTACTGACCAGGCGGGGTGATGAGCTCTTTAATCTGTGCGTCTTTCAGGCCTTCGCACCAGCGCAGGTCCAGCAGCCGCAGGTAGGGCAGCGTAGGAGAGACCAGCGCTGACAGACAGGACCAGGACAGACCAGTCACCCTCAACTCCCTCAGACCTGAAGACACACACACAAAGACAGAGAGAGGAGGGAATGAGACATGTAGGGACAGAGGGACATGTGCGTGTGTGTTCATGTTGGACTCAAATATGCCTCTTGCCTCTACCACTTAGCCCTTTCCCTCCGCCTCCATATTTAAGTGAAGGGGTAGGGAGGTAGGGCTACATGATCCTCCAGTAGTTTCAATATGAAATGGGATTGAGCCTTATTGTGTGTTTGTACCTGGGAGCCTGGTGAGCAGACAGTTGAGCTGTCTCTTAGCCAAGGGGGTCCAGGACAGGTCCAGAGATGTAGGCTGGCGTTTAATGATCCCAGCCAGGGCCTGGTTACTGAGCGGGCTGCACCGACTCACGTCTATGTGACTCCACAGACGCTTGTCACAGCTCCTACACAGGGCAGCGAAGCATGATTGGTTTAACGTATGTTAGAGTTGTTGAGTTTGTTGAGTGATTTGCTTGTAGAATAAAAGAGTGTGACGTACCACTTGTACCAAGCCTTACAGACGGTCATACAGGCCAGCAGCTCGGCTCTGTGCAGGTACCTGAACACAGACACCCACACCTCCTTCTCCCCTCCTCTCTCGTTGCCCACGTCCTTGAAGGACGGCAGAGACAGCAGGGAAGGAGGAGACAAGGAGGAGGGCGCAGGAGGAGCAGCAGTGTCCTCTTCCTCTGAAGAAGTCGCAGAGTGATCTCTGTTGCCCCTGTCGCCATGGTTACCCCGCAGACGTGGCCTACGACATAAAAATGTTGAATGGTGTTTGGGTAAATGATGTCACGTGCATAAGACAAATAGTTACTAGTCATGTAAAGCCTACAGAGCACTCATGGGAGTTTGATTTAAAGAAAGCTTTGGTTGAGTCAGCTATTGTTTGTCTGGTTAACAAAGTTGGAGCTGGTCAACTCCCATGTTATTCGCCTTGTGTTTGGGAGTATTAGTTCCCCAAGGAATATCAGCACTGACTGCCACTGCTACCGACCATCTCTCCCTGCTGCTGGGAGAATATTTGTGGGAGGAGAGCAGGCGGAAGCTCCAGAGTCGGACTCATTAGGGGCTGTAGCAACTCAAGCTAAATATGCGGGCAGCGGGCTTTGTCTGAACTGTGTTAACAGCAGCAACAGAAGGTTTGTGGATCCGGCAGAAGTTTGTGCTGGGCTGGCTAAAGTCCAGTTGCAATTCAAGCAGCTGAAAGTCCGTTCTCAGACTGTCCACCAATTTCTGCTTTCTCACTTCGGCTTTGTTTTTGTTGAAACGGATACGATGTAACCTTTCGTGCACCAAAATAAAAGTAGCAACTTATTTCAACCCTCTCATTTTAAGTTACAGAAATTTAGGCAATAAAAAAGTTGATTTAAAAAAAAGTGAACCCCTAACTTGTGAGGCTAAATTTCAAATACCCCAAAAACAAAATGTTGTATCATGAGTGGCAGCAGTAAGGTATTAAACTGAATTTGATTATGTGTTGAGCCCTACCTGCCAGGTCCTCTTGGGGTTACGTTGTCTCCTGTGGTGTCAGCGCCCTTGAGTCGTGAAGGTTTGGACAGAGCCGTCTTCCTCTGGATGAAGCCCTGCTGACCCCCAGCACCCATTGCAGCTGTCCTCAGACCCATCGCTGCTTCAAGCTTTGGAACTATGGAGCCTGAGCAACGACAACATGTTTGAGTTTCACACATTAATTCTGACTTTACAGTTCAGTGATGGAAATATACACTAAGACCAAATCTGAAGTGATTAAAATGTCGCTGTTGGAATTTGAAGTCTTACCAGAGTGTCTCTTGGCCTTGTGGGGGCGCTGCAGAGTGACCGTCAGGTAGGAGCCACTCAGCAGGTCATCATTCAAATCAGACACCAAGAGGACTGGTGGTTCTGGGTCTGAATCCCAACGCCCATCCTCCTCCACATCCTCTTCTTCCTCCTCCTCATCTTCCAGCGTGTCCATCTCCTCCTCTTCAGGGTCGAACTCCTGCCCTTCACTGTCCTCATCCTCATCTTCATCATCATCCGTCCTGCGCCTCCTCCTCCGTCGACGTTGCAGTCGCTCCTTGTCTCCATCTTCACTGTCCTCCTCTTCCTCCTCCTCCTCTTCGTCATCGTCGTCGTCATCGTCCGACTCCTCTGACTCGTCTCCTCTTCGCTGCATCCTGGAGCCTCCCCTCAGCCTCACCCCTCGTCCCCTCCGTCCACCCTCCCTCATGCCAATCCCTCGCTTCAGCCTGAGGACGGAGGAGGAGCCAGGAGTCATGATTCCTCCTCTGCTCCCTCTGTGGGAGGAGCCTCCTCTCAGCAGGCCTCTCCTGTTGGCACCAAAGCCCCTCCTGGAAGAGTGGCCCCCCCCTCGGGCATGGAGCGCCATCTTTCTTCTCTGAGAGGCTGCAGAGATGGACGGATGGATGGGAGAGGTGAACAGGTCAGAACAGAGTGATCAGAATCACAACAAAAGATATCTGGATGTCAGGGTTTTTTTTAAAACATGGACAAACCTTCATCATCGTCATCACTGGCAGAGTCGTCTCCATCGCGACTGTGTCTGTGTCGACGGTAAATCTTAGCCATACGAGCGTCCAGCAGGGTGGAAGATTTCCGTTTCTGGACACATGGGATAAAGGGAAAAATGGGAGGAAAGGTATAAAGAAAAATAAAACATAAAAGAAAGGAAAAAGAATGAAAAAGAAAATATGGAAGAAGAGGAGGAAAGTATGGGGAAAAAGACACAAAGGAAATTGTAAGGAGACCTTAAATTAATGAGGCTATTAAAAGAAAAATAATCACAGAAGGGACCCCAGAATAAATACTCACCACTGGAAGGCCTTCACCTTTTTCTCCTTTAGACTGATGACAGAAAAGAAAATAATGTCAACATCAGAAGTGACTTAAGAAACTGACTTAGCTGATAGTTTTGGCCTTGCATTATTAAAAGTCTTTGAAGGCCGGTCATACTTTTGGGCAGAAGGTGCCATTATGTTTCTAATGTTCACTAACTAATTCTGATCATTTCTAATCCATTCATGACCTGAAGGGGAAAATGTGTTTGCCAATATTTTCATGTGGTAAAGCCTCTGAAGGAACATCATGAAACACTGGACAAATCTCCACTAAAAGCAACACTTAACAAATGGCAAAATAATTTTTGTTGTGACTCATTTAAGGAAGAGTTTACCCAGAACTGAAGCTGTTGCCATCAGCTACTCACACTTACAAAAGTGCAGTTACATAAGCATAATTAAGGTTGTATAAATCATCACAAAACAAGCTGAAGGCAAGAAGGCAAGAAGGCAAGATGAAGTAATGTAGAGCATCCTTTGGTGCAACTTGTGGTACTTTAAAAATCAGAATACCTCTGAGTACATCCTCATGGTCATAGTCATCATTACAACATATTGCACGGTACTCAGCACTTTTTAGTTAGAAATAACAGCGCAGGATGTCTACAGGTGTCAGACACTTGCTTTTTAAGACCTCAAGATAATTTTAACTTGTGCAGAAATAGGTTTTATGTAGGAATATGGTTCCTTGAGTGAGTTAGGTCAATCTGCATTTTGCTAACAGGTACGTCAGAATTTTAACATCAGAAGTGTGAATTTTCTACCCCAGAAATCCAGAGATCTTGCCAGAGCACAATTTGAATTTGCTCAGCGAGTCACTCTGGCAATCAGTAATGATGCTCATTACCCATGCCCTTGGAGCTGAGCTGCACCAATCACATCGGTGTATCTGATGTAGGCGGGCCAAAGGCAAGCTAAACAGATAACGACAGCGCTGCGACGACGAAGTCCGGAATCAGTCAGTAAACATTGCAAGATGGCTATGGATGAACACCAGTTGTTTGAAACAGCTTTGGCCGCTACAATGAACGAGTTAGAGTTACGAGTTAGCTTTATCTCTAAAAGAGGAACAGAAGACGGCTCTCAAATCTTTCCTTTGCAAGAAGGATGTTTTTGCTGTTTTGCCGATGGGATACAGCAAGAGTCTAATCTATCAGTTAGCCCCGCTGGTAGCGCTCTGGATACGTCACCCCGTGTATTGCTCTGATTGGTCGTAGTGTTATCCAGTTGCGTGCAGTGATATTTTCAAATGCATGCTTGGTGCTGCCTCTCGAGTTGGACCATTTGCATTACTCATAGCCAGACCCTAAATCTTTCTAGATTTGGGTCTGGATTTCCAGACTATGAATTTTCATGCAGAAGAGCAAAAAAAGACCAAAAAAAAAGATAGATAAAAGATAAAAATGATAAAAAAAAAAGATAAATAAAATTAGATGAAATGTTTGGGGCACCTAAGACCCCACAAATTCAAATGTATCAAACATTTAATGACTTTAAGGCCTAATATTTATAAAATTGAATTTCAGACGCTTTAAGACTTTTAAAGGACCTGCAGACACCCTGCAACATGGACCCTGAAACAGACGCTTTTGAAGTGAAGCAATTTGAAATGTCTCACAGTTTGAACATGTAACAGAGCTACAAATGAAAAACATTCCTACCATGTCTATATTTCTACGTTTGTGCCTTCTATGTACGTGCCTTTAACATCTGAAACAAGCAATTGGTAAAATCGCAATGGAGGTTCGTCTTAGATTGCTTGGGACTTTTTGCTTCGGAACATGGCTCTAGTCAGAGAACAGCGTCTAATATCTACACAATCACAACAACTATTTCACAAGATTCTTTCACAAAACAGACAAAAAAATGTCATTCAAACAGTCAGTTACTGCTGTGATGAAACAAAACAGAACAGTGAAAAGCAGAGACATATAGTCACAATATCAGTACACCCAGGTATTCAAGAGGAAAGAGTGAAGACAATGGCTGAACAACATCAGTTTCTTTAACATCCTTTTTGACACTGAAGAAGTGGAGACTGATGTGTCCAGCAGTGTGCTGATCACATTTAAAATCTTAAGAGCAAACATGCACAGGTAATCGATATATTATTTAAATTGCAATATGGCCAAGTGCAATATCCACACTGAGGGAGCTGCAACTTTTTGATAAAGAGAAAATGTGCCACAACATATACTATGATAAATGAAGCGTTGTGGTGCTACAGAGATGCCCTGAACTACAAAACACATTCCAGACGTATGGGAACATGCTCGTTTTCTTACAGACCCCAGCAAAATTCACATAGCGATCACATATATTTTTTCAGTCAGAATGAAATGCAAAAATTACCATTTGAATAAAATCACTATCGCAATATCTGTTAAAATAATTGCAATATAGATTGTTTTTGCATATCATGCTGCTATACTGAAAACCTCTTGTATGTTGTCCGTCATTCATTAACTTCTTTCATTTTTGTTTTCCAGCACATCAACTACTCGAGGTCTGAGTGCGACCCAAACCTGGAGAAATGGTTTCATTAAAAAGCTTATTGTCTTAACTCGAGTAAACCAGCTACGCACTGTCTATTATGATCAGCCATGAGAAAAAAATAATTTATAAAGTATGGAGAAGGAAAAAAAGCACAGAAACCACTGAGCTGAGGGCAGCTCTGAAATGAAAACAGCCAACAGTCTGAGAGAAGAGGCACTACTCTTGTATGAACTATGATAACAGAATTCTTTAATAGGAAATCAATCTGTCTGTAACGAGATCGTTTCAGTGGTAAAATTTACACCAAGAGTTGTGTCTGTTCTCTTGAAAAGGTGAAATGGAAAAAAAGGGGTGGGGTGTACTCGACAGACGGGTGGATGTACTCAGAGTAGACGGCACCTCTCACCAGTCTCGAGCTGATTGGCTGAGAAGGCAGAGGGGCCGCCACCAATAGAAGTGACGCTGAGGAGGAAGAGCAGGAAGGAAGAGGAGGAGGAGGAGGGAAGAAACCACAGCGGACCACCTCCCCATCCTGCTGGGTGCCCACAGGACCCCCTATGGTAGCAGAGGGCCCGGGGCCCAGTCTGAGGACCAGGGGGCCATGGGGACGGATGTGCTGCTGGTGGCCGGCAGCCAACGATTCATCGCTGCCTGATGACTGACGGAGTTAAATTAAATTCAAAAGAAAAACAGAAAATAAAGCAACCAAAGAACAAAACAATAAATAGATAAACAATGAAAAACAAACAGACAGGAGACACACAATACCCGTTAGCTTTGACACACTGCAACCAAGTGTGTGTGAACGGCGGGTTAATAGACTGAGTGCAAGAGAGACTCAGAGGTCTGTGTGTAGCAGTGTGCTCAATATACGAACATACAAGAAGTAGGAAACCCTGAGACTGTCTGTGTGTGTGTGTGTGTGTGTGTGTGTGTGTGTGTGTGTGTGTGTGTGTGTGTGTTGAGAAGACATTGTGTACCTCTTGGTCAGTGATCCCTTGGACACACTTTGGACACTCCCAGCAACTGGGAAGGTCTTTATTCACCACTCCTTCACCCTGAACCTGCGGAGGCAGATGAAGGCATATTGTTAGTAAAATGACAGATGAAATAACTGGAGAGGAAAGGAAACAAAAAGACAAAAAAATGAACAACACTAAAACCCTGTTCATACCTGATTACTGTTGTTATTGTTCTCAAAAACAGTGTTTGTGATTCCTCCTCTTTGTTTTTTACTGCAGCTACACATAATTTCAACACATGTACAATCCAGCATTTCACCTGGGGAGTTTTTAACAAGTTTGAAGAATGACTGAGCACACACTTACTGATCATCTGAAAAGCTTAAGATCACAAACTTTGAGACCATTAATAACTAATTTGTGACAACTATTTGTACCAAGATTAACCACAAGCTCTGACTTATCGGTCTCACTGTTAAGAAGCAGAGAATAAACTTTATTTCAGTCTCTATTCTTCTTCTTAATCTGCAACAAGCCTCGAGGTTTAAACTCGTGTCCTCACAGAGTCTGTGATAAAAACTTTACCTCCAGCTCTGTCACAGAAAACTCTGCTGACATCGGACAGTTTATTTACACCACAGCTACACTGGCAGCTCACCGAGCCTCCTACCTGCCTGCCAAACAACAATTAATCCATAAACCATCTCGAGAAGTGTCCGGATCTGAGTGGAGTCCTCTGGGATACAGATGTGAAGTGCGCGGCGGCTGGCGGTTGCCCGGTCTACTGCGGGTCACCGGCTAACGAGCGGAGCTAGCTGCTAACAGCTATCGATGCCACTAACAAACTCCAGAGATCCATTCAACGCCTCCACCACCCATACTGAGACACACACGGCACATTTTAACTGCCGAGTTACAGCTGAAACCCCGCGGTAACGGCTGATGTTGCTGCAGTGTAATTGTTTTGTAGGCTAGCGAAACATCCTGGTACCGACTATTTACTGGCGATAACCGACCCATTCGCGCTCTGAGCTCATAATTTACCGCCCAGACGGCTTTGGAAGATCAAACGTTTTTATAATAAGTTTCATAACATAATTTTGCATTCTGTTCTCCTTTCAATTCATTTTAAATACCCGTTTTCAAGGACCAAACTGAAAATGTCTGGTTTCCAAAGTATTCCAGTAAGTTACTTACATTTCTGAATACACGTACATCTATGAAACCTGTGGTTAGTTCACGTCTAAAATACCCGCGGGACAGACGAGTGTCTGTGGTTAGTTCACGTCCAACAATACCCGCGGGACAGACGAGTGTTTGTGGTTTGAGCACATAATAATGGCGGGACAATTTAGGGTCTACTAGGGTTGGTATTTGAATCAGTACCAGTAAGGACTCCTCTGCTCTTTTTTCTAATAACACACAAAGCTAAGCGTTCAGTACCCAACCCTATCTGTGGTTAGTTCATGTCTATCAACCATGGATGTATACAGAGAACAGCATTGGAGACGAGGCCATGTTTATTACATGAAGCCAAAAAAAAAAAAAGTAACTGCCATGTATAACATTACCCAGATGATCAACTCTTTTTGACAATGTAAATGTTACCGGACCAAATTGCTCAAATTGTGATAATGAAATAAGTCATTCTGTGGGGGATGTGACGTTCAAAGAGAGTTAATCCACGAGTTTACGGATGTCTCTCTCGCCATGCAAGTCAATGGGAACAAGTCCTTTGGGCCACAGGGCATCATGTGACGATGTAATTATATTGTTTGGTCACTACGAAAATTGGCCTCAAACCCCGGTACACTCCCTCAGGGCCTGGTAATAACAGCGGGATGCAGGTTTTTGTGGTTTGTTCACATGTTTGTAATGACAGCACGACAGTCGAGTGTATGTGGTTAGTTCACGTCTGTAATAACAGCAAGACAGTCAAGTGTCTAGAGAAATATGGGAATGTCAGTAATAAAAAAATGCACATCCCATGGATTTGACTTGTTTTAGGGAACTTTATAGGAGCATAAACGTTACACTCAGAATTCAGACACTTAATAAAATGGCGGCCATTAAATATCACATTTTGTATAGTGAATAGAGACAGAGCCTAAGTATGTGTGTGTGCACTGTACCGTGAGGCAGGCAGGATGGACTATCTGCGCACAGTTGGAACACTCCATCAGCGTGAGGGAGGGGTCTCCAGTTTCCTCCTGATTGGGCTCTTTGCAGATCTCACATACTGCAGACAGAGGAAGGCCCGGCTGGAGGGGGCAGAGGTAAAGTTACAAAACAGATATTTCCAGCATATATGAATAAATAAGTAAAAAACAGTTTCTTACAGAGAGACACTGTCGTAGCACACACGTCTGCTTGAGCTTCCCTGGTCCGCCAAACTTCTTCATGTCTCTGCAGAAGTTACAGTCTCCACACTCTGGTCTCATGCAAGCTTCACAGCGCTTACACCTGCAGAAGGAGAAAACATAACAGCACATGGATGATCTCTGAAGGGGTAAAATGGTTCAAAGTTGTCTGCTTCAGACAGCTGGTATTTGCTGAGCTGAACTAAGAGAGGTCTCATAAGCAACAGAAAACTAGTTAGTGTGACTAAAACAGCATTCACGCCAATCTCTGCTTGGTTACCTGACCCTGCGCCGTCTCAGGACAGACATGGAGGAGGCTGGTTTCTGTGGACGTGGGACGATGGGAGTGGAGGTCAATTTAGGGCGAGGAGGAGGTGGAGGAGGAGGAGGAGGCTGGTACCACGAGGGCTGGTGGAGAGGAGCAGAAAAGTAAAGATGGATCAATGGCTGAGGTGGTGAGAGAAAAACAGAATAAACACAAGAACAACAGCCAGCATTTGTTGTGAACACTCGGTCCAAATATGGAGAATAGTTTTGACTCAATGACTCAAATGGTACCAAGTGGGTTAAATAAAGCTCAAAAGTTAGGCTAAATTTTGTTGAGGTAAAAACTGGTATAGCCATTTTCACAGGGGTCCCTTGACATCTCATCTAGATATCTGGATAAAAATGGTTTCTATTGGTACCCACAAGTCTCACAAGACATCAGCCGCTGAGCAGATGTATGGCTTTCATAGGTATACTAACAATAATGGGGTTTCCGAGCAGTTTCCAGAACAGAAATACTCGCCATCTAATCACCAAAAATGCTATTCTTACTGAAGTTTCTGAATGTCACAAGTTGCTGACACTAAATCATAGCATGGATTTTTCTACGATGTTCCTCAAGGTCTTGGTGTCTTAATGTTGTATTTCGGAGGGATTTTTAACCATTTTTCTCTGTTCTTGAGCTGTAAAAACTGGTTAGATTTAGCACCAAATCTGTGTAACAAATGGTGTCAACCCAAAAATAGCAGAAACAGCTTATGCAACATAATTGAGCATGGAAATGGCCATCACATATTTACATCATAATGTTGCGAGCCCTTACATACTCAACACTTTCAAATTTTGAATAGGCGCCTAACCAAAACACAATGGTTATAACATGTTTGCGACCAGGAAAACTTGACACACAGTGCTGAACTGCAACTCAAATTCATCTTCAGATTCACTCCTTTTGGATGATGTGAACCACTTCTTTGTGGCATATACTGATGACCTGCTATCTCCGACTAAAGATGCCCTGTTCCCCCCCAAAGAAAAGGCAAGTCCAGTTGCCTGTGACTTTACATTTCAAGATACACTATTACAACTATTACTAATGTGAAAACTTACCCTCTTTGGCCACTTGACGATGGGCTTTCCTGTGTAGGACAGTTTGGGATTGTCATTGGCGTGTTCCTTCAGTAGAGCCTGCAGGACAGCAGAGGGTAAGGACAAATGGTGTCAGCAGGAGAGCATTAAACATCATCAAGACAAACACAATGACTGACAAAAACATACACACGGAGACCAGTCATACCTTGATGTGTGTAATGAGTGCCGGGGCGTTGTGTATGCCTGCTGGGACACACTTCTTGTTGGAAGGTAGAGCCTCCAGTTTACCCAGCAGGTTCCATATTCCTTCCAGCTCGAGAGGAGTCAAATGAACTTTAACTGCGGGCTTGTCAGACTGCTGCTCTGAAGCCTCTTCATCACTGCCACCACCCTCTTCCTCCTCCTTCACTTGCTCACTGGCTGGATCTGAGTTGGATGGCTTCTTCAGACCTGACAGAAGGAACACGTTCTAATTGCAGTGTATCTGCACCAAAAAATAAATGACATCATTCATCTACCCCACGTTTGCCCGTCTACATACCAATGCCCAGCGTGTGTTTCTGAAACTCTGGTGTGAGGTAGGAGGTCTTCGTCATGCTGAAGACGTAGCGCTCCAACACGTACCAGCACATCTCGTAGTAGAAGGGGTAACGAAACTTCAGTGGAACCTGCAGTGGAGGCAAAAGAGGCACTTAAACTTCACACAATCCATCACTTCCTGTCATTTACACCTTTTAGCAGTGAGTGTTTTCCCCTACCCGCGTTCTGTCTTCTATATTACAGATGTTAAGTTGCGTAGGGATGTTGAAGCTGTGCAGGAAGTTTCCTCCAAACACCATAGAGTCCACAGGAGTGTAGACGGCATGGATCCAACCTGAGGATGATATACACATTAGTATTCTATGTCTGTCTGTCTGGTGGGAGGGGCTTAGGACAGAGAGAGGAGAGCTGCAGGAGGAGGGTGTATTTTAGATCCAACCTTTTTTTTCCTCCCCTTTTCCAGATTTCTGCCTAACCCAGGTTTAAAAGTACCTGAGGGTATGATGAAGGTGCAGCCCTGCTTCAGTTCAATCCTCTGGCAGTCAGACACGCGGTCTCCCAGGAAAACGTCTCCCTGTTTCCCCGACAGCACCCAGTTCTCATACAGCTCCAGGTTCTGAGGGGTGGGAGGGATCAGCCAGAACACCTGAAAACACACAACAATGCAACTCAAATCACAATCCGATCCCTGCATCGAAATCAATGAACACTCACCCTCCCTTTCTAATCTGGACATTTTCAAATCATTCAACACAATTTGTCTGAGAGCATATAAGAACAGAATTTATGTTCCTGGTTAAAAATCCACCTGTTAAATGAGCCTGACACTAAGAGGCTGTAAACAGAAGACTGAACCCCCTCTGGCCTCACCTTACTCCCTCTGAGTATGTGGTACCACACCGAGGTGCCTCCAAAGTCAATGTGAAAGTCTGTGTAGCAGCCCTCGACGCTCATCAGACAGTATCTGCCGAGACACGCAAACATCAGGTCAATAAAGGTCAATTCATGTATTGAATGTATGGAGTATTTTTTCCAGTCACATCATCTAAAGATTTGACTAAAGAGAAAAGGTAACATGGGGAACTTACTTCTGTACTTTGGGGTACTGCATGTCATTAATGGAGTTGGTTGAGTCTCTCTGTCTCTCTTTCAGGTGACGAGGCCACATGTTGTCCACCCAGTCTATTAGATCTACCTACACACACAAACACAAGACGGACAGAACAAAACAAACGAGACAGGTGTGAGCTGAATTTTACAGTTTCTCTGAGGTAACAGACAACATACTGCTACTTTGAGAGTACTGAGGCAGAGACAGATTCCCTGCAGTTTCTTAAGTACTTCCTTTTGCACTGAGTATGCATAACACACACACATATGAGCCGCCTTTAGTAGAGTGTGTGTACGTACTGTGGCAGGTCTCTTGACCAGGTTCTCCAGCTTGGTGTGGCTGAACTCCAGGCTGATGACATTATATAGCTTCTCTCTCTGAGACGGAGGAGTCTCATAGTAACGTGTCCACTGGGCCATGGACATCTCTGTCCCCTTCTGAGTGCTCACGTCCATCACATCTATCATACGTCTGCTTCCTGAGAGGGGTTTTAGCAATGATTAGACACAGCGGGTTGGTATTATTCAATGATATTTTGCTGTCCAGACACTACTAACTTATTAAAGAAAGACAATTTAGTTTCTGAAGTCTTACCAACAAACATCTTCACGTCATTGACACTGAAGTCAGGATCAGGCATCCTACAGAACAAGAGGTAACTCAACATGTTTCAAGTCTAAATTTGTTTGGTTTATAGTGCAAATCATGTCAGTGTTTTTCCACCCAATAGAGAAGAACAAACAAGCAGGTTAACAAAAGACTAGGTGTAAATGAGGAGGATAAAGGACAGACAAAAATTAAGAGGAAGCTTACTTGATTCCCAGTCCTTCAGGCTTCTCAAAGACGATTGGGTCTCTCAGGCCGCTTCTCTGGACAAACTCATACGTGAAGTCTAAGAAACAGAAAAACAAAAATGAGTGGATGAAAAGAGTTTCTCAGTCACATTTTGATGTTTGTGTTTTTCTATCATTCACTGCTGGCTCTTTTGTTTTTCAAGATTCCTGAATCCTGGCTGAAAGTGGTGGTCGCGACAGACAGTGTCACTGCAGACAACTGGATACGATGGCATGTAGCACATTTAAAACTTCTGTCATGGTGATCTGTGTGTCAGCCAGCAAGATGAAAGAAGCAGCGCTGTCAAACAGTCTTAATGTCTGCTATTGCAAGGCAGCTATTTGCGTTGAGCTCTGCCACAACTCCTGTGTGGTGTTAAAATGAGCCTTTTCCACTGAGCTTGTCCACCCTGAGAACCAGCTTCACATACAAACAAACCACGTGAACCTCACTGACTGCACTCGCCTACCTTTTCCCTCCATGCGCAGGACCCGGTCAGAGCTGAACCTCTGACTGTGGACTTTCTCCTCCAGGTCAAACATCCTCCTTCCATCAATCTCCTCATCTGAGATGCCGTCGTCATGGTAACGTCGCCGGGTACCGGCCCGCTAAGGAGATGAAGGAAGGGTCGATAGGTGAAAATACAATAAGAGGCATAAATCACAGAGAAAGGACAAACGGTGGAAGGAAGAAAGACAAAACCAGGAGCGGAACCGAATCCATCAGATTATATCTACAAACTATGAAGAGATTAAAGGTGGATTTTATACAAAAATGGGCTTTCTTCCTCACCAAGAGAACCTCAAAACATTTAAACAGCATTCATTTCTAAATATTCATGTCATAATAAATAACATCAGGGGAAACCCCCATTGAAAACTGAAGAGCATGTGTTCAGCTATAACAAAGCTGAGAAAAGCCACATCTGAAAATAGCTTCAGTGGAGACAAAACCCAGACACAAAGCTGGATGGAAAGCAACATCGGGTACAAGTAGTGACTTCTTTTGTATTATGAAATGTGCTTCCCTTCAAATAGACTTGACAAAATATCTTCACATTGCTTTCAAACACTGGCTCCAACTGATGGAGAGAGACTACTGCTCCAGGGTGGACCCAGGTCCTGACAGGTGACACACGGATAATCCCAGGCTGAGCCCCCAACCCCCCTGTGCTCCATAATCTCTCCCACCTCTTCACTGGTGTCTGCATTCATGCACACAATAGATTAATATACGGTGTTGTATTAATACAGTGGTTTCATATGTGCCTTTATGTACTTCAGTGCCAGCTTGGATTTTTTTCAACTGCAATGCTTCACAAGGATATCAGGTCTCACCCATACAAGTTTCAAACTATAAAGATTAAATAATGCCACACATGAAAGTGTGTAAGGGAATTAATATATTTTACATCCATTTTCTAGAGCAGCCAAGAGGCACATTTTATAACTAAAGTAACTTGTAAATTAACTGTAACACTAATTAATTGATCTAAGGCCTTTTGAGGAGGCTAAATGCTTTTAGGATTAGGATTAGGATTTAGTGGCATCTAGCATTGAGGTTGGAGAACTGAAACTTCTCCTGTGTGCCAAGCGAGTAGGAGAACTACGGTGGCCAAGGCGAAAACACCAACGGCCCTATCTAGAGGAAGTGTTCGATTTGTCAGTTTTGGGCTACTGTGGAATAACATGGTGGACTCTATGGAAGACAACCCAATCTGAATGTAAATATTAATGGCTACTTCTAAACTATCGCTATTTTCTAATCCTAATTTTCAGGTGATAATAGACTTATGACAACAAAGTAATGAAAATCATATACAATTTCTGCCAATAGATGCTCCTAAATCAAACACACTGAATCTTTAAGCAGCATTGTGCAAACTTGTTTGGCAAGAGCTTAAATAACAGACCTTTGTATATGTGTTAACAGTTGTGTAGCTACAGGGCAAGGCATTTTACAGTTGAAACAAAACTCTCTCTAATCTCTGGTGGACAAACTACAGAATGATGACAATATTTCAAAACATATGTTTAACATTTCTGCACTCAAACTTCTTGAAATGTATAGCCCAAAAATACATTAATAATTATACATATGAAGAGAGCCATTTTCAGCCTGGGCTGGACTCTGGAAATTTATCATTAACACATTACACTTCTCTTCCTTTTTACTAGGTGAATCGTGTAACGGTTGATCATACTAATCTTATCTTATTTTTTCTTTTTTATACAAACATGATATTATGATACTATCTTCTAAATTACAGTAAACCTTCAAGTAAACACCCAATCCCTTTTACTGGCCCGGTGTGGCTAGATATTTTGACAAATATACGCCACTGTGTTTGATTTCACTCATGTAAATGAAAACTACCAACAATTGCATTATTTAATTCATCGTTTTAGCGTTGTTATTTATCATTGAGGATTTGCAAAGTAACACATGGCTCACCCATCAAAATAAATGCTTTTATTTTTCTGTACTTAACGTCGTATCACACACTGCGCTGAACTGAAAAAACAAGGCAATCATGAACTTTCCTCCTGTAATTTGACATATAATGCGCTGTAATTCACGCTTTTGTAAGGAATTTGTTGAATTAAATAAACTTCGATACTCAAAATCAAGATCACTGTAATTGTTTGCTGGCCTCGATTAAGTCTACATTTATTTCACTCGAAATGTACTGTATTGGGCAGATGAAGCCCGACCATCAAATGATTTATTTTGTGTGTACTTCAGATAATACTCTATTACCTCTGTGAATATGAACAAGTTTCCTCTCTTCTAGCCAATGTTACAGGGGGAAACACATTATTTCAGACTGCTTTCCCAGTCTGCCAGAATTTGTATCCCCCCCCCCACCACATAATGGGCAGATGAAGCCTGATCATCAAATGATTTATTTTGTGTGTACAGATGTATAAAAGCAGGTTGTTGGTGACCTCAAATTATGTGTCCATTCCTCAATTAATTAATTAATTAATTAAAACTAATCCAAGTTGTGAGTATCGTTTTAACAGGATAAAATGGTGTTGTGTTGGCATGCTGGGTAACATAATCCTTGAGTGTCGTAACTCTCCGTCTCTCTCTCTGAGTACAAGTAATATTCACACTGCTTTAAATAAATAATTTGATTGTAAGTCCTGATATTTGATAGGCAACAGTTTTGTGTGAAAGGAATAAAGGCCTTTCCCATATAGACGCCTATCCAATCCAAGTTTTACAGTATTTCTGTCTGCATGTAAATAAAAATTGCAGCCTCAAAATTAAGTTGCCCTGTGTTTTTAAAAAATCAAAGACTTTTGGCAAACATTTCTGAACTTTTTCAGAAATAGTTTTTTATTTATGTACATTTTTTGTACATATTTCTATGCCTTACAATAACCGATGTATAGGTAACAAGCAAAGCACATACACACAGCACCCGCTTTTTGTACATTGGTGGTACTTTGGTGAATGGAGGCAGTGTTGCTGCAAGAGACAATGAGGACCAACGTGGTCAGGTTCCCTTTAAACTTACCAGCCTTTTGCTGTACCTTGGCTTGCAGTCATCCATTATGACTGGAGCTCTGTCCAGCCAATTCCAGGTAACGGTATTCAATTAAGGTAACGGAGTACGAAGGTAACGTGAACCCATCAGAAAACAACCTTAAATTGAACCGCCGCGCCACTTGGCTCCATTGGATAGTAAACAAACAGCTGGAAGGCGTGTGTTCACAACGCTCGGTAGCTTCACAAGTCAGCGAGCGTTAACTTAGCTTATGTTACAAAAAAACAAAGTAATAGAGACTCCTGACTGACGTTAGCTAACTGAGATACCAATACACTGTTGTGTTTGAAGAGCTCTGAAACTCATCTCACGTTAACGTTTTTATACACTAACTTAACACATTTAACGAAACAACGTCGGCTGGATATGCGAAGCTTACATTAACGCAACACACTGAACGGCAGTGAAGATTTCCATAAAAATATCATTATCATAAAATTAAGACTGTCTGAATACTCGAGCTTTGTTCCTTGCCTTCACCATAACGTTACCAAGTCGTGTCCAGCAAATGTTAGCGTTTTGGGAGTCGTCCTGTCTATATCGATTAAAAAACTCAATGTGACCTGAAGTCGTGTAAAATAGCAATATTCCGATATTTTTCATGCACGAGAAGGGCGTAAATTGTTGCAGCTCTTGTTACTAGTATGGTAAAGTTAATGCGGTTTCCGAACAGCCGCCATTTTCCATCCCATCACAAAACATCACGATGTCCCGCCCACAACAGGACATTGGACCAATCACAGATAAGCCGGCGAGGCGTTCATTGGACTACAGCAGTGTCAATCAGAAGAAATATTTGTGACCAGTGATTGGATAAGCGTAACCAATGGACATATAAAGGAACTGGAAAGCAACCAATCCCAGCACACATTTGAAAACGACCTCACACTCCATTGGTTAATATCTCTCAATAACGTTTATTGCTGGGCAAACAAACGGTCAGTCAAGCGAAGCAGCCAATCACACGATGATACAACGCACTGGCTACCGCCCCATTACCCAATATAACTAGTCATCACTCCTAAATAACATGAATTACCTAAAAAATAGCGCGTTTTACAACACTTACCCCCATATTCACACAGGCCCGTCCGCTTACTAACGCCTTCAGTAATCCGAGATGTGTGACGTCCTCTGTGTCCCGTGTTTTAACTCCCACAGGCTCGCATCGGAGGGACACGTTTTGTAGCCTTCACCTCAACGAGGAAGTGCTCGCAGGTCCATAAATGGAAGTGTACTTCAGACGAACCTGTGTGGATTGGCTGGAAAATGTTGCAGAGCGCTTGTGATTGGCGGAAGTGACCTGTCTCTCAAATACGTGCGGCTTGAATACGGCGAGCGAGAGGAACACGCCAATCTGTGATGCGCAGTGCAGTATTGAAAAAGGTAAATAATGACTCAGAGGCAAAAATAAATAACAGTTTCATTTTATTTTTGTCGACAAGAAGACAAACTACAAAAGAAAAAACAATAGAGTAACTTCCATTATGAATAGCTACAAAATGACAGGCTGTAAATAATGTAAGCAGGAAAGGAGGACACACTAAATCACACTACATGCTGTCAGAGTGTCAGACAACCTAGCAATAAACATAAAGGTGAATAGAATGGCTGATGTGCTGACTGACCCATGGTTGACCAGTAGTCTTGTCTAATTTCCAACCTGCCCCCTTGAATCCACATTTGACACCTAGGAATAGTATTTTTAATTATTATAAGAGGAAATGCTACTACAGTTTTTGTAAGGTTTACATTTAGCCATCTGCAATCATGGCTAAGAAGGTGAGGTCCTCCTGCAGTCATGTGGACACCCACAACCGCTGACCCTGCGTTAGAGTCAGAAAACGTATTTACAGGTAAAATGGAAAACCCAGGTTATACATGGGAAGTCCAGGTTACCAAGGTGTCTTATTGCTGGGACACACATTTCATCCATTTATGTTTGAGAGCACAGGGTAGTTTGCTGCTGGATTCCTTGAGAAAAATGAGAGTGTGGCATCACTTCGTCATTACTTCAAGTTTTGTTTCAAACTTAGGATGTTAGCCGGAGCTTACGAGGTGCAATTGATGGCAATGTGAGCCACTGAAGAAAGCAGGAGACACACAGTATGACATCCACAGGGGTGTTTTGTCAGGTGCTCCAGTTGCAGCTTGAAAATTAGAAAAAACACTTATCGTGTTGCTCCCAAAAATAATTCTAAACAATATGTCAGCACCCAACATTAATATGTGATACGTTATTTTGTGGACCCATGTATGAACCAATGATCAAATCGAGTCTCAAATTAAAAAAGATAAAAACCAAATTTAGTTTAAAGCTACAGTAGGTAACTTTTATGATAAATAACTTTCACTATATCTGAATCCACCTCACCTGAATGAAAACAACCAATCAGAGCTTAGGAGGAGTCTCTAACACAGTGTCAATCACTGCTTGTGCACATGCTGGACTACCGACGACAGTGTGGCAAAGACAAGTAAACCAACCCGGTCTCACTCCAAAGTCGGTGAAATCCGACGCTTGGGCAGTGACTTGAGGCGTCAGACTGACGAAAAAAGGCATCGTTTAACATCGTCATGATTCGCAGCCAGTCACTGCTATACTTTGACAGTGCTCAACGGCGTCAGGGAGAAACGCAGCGGGACCAGAGGGAAGGTGAAGGCGGTGAAATCCGAGTAGGGTGGATGGGTCAAACAAACACAGACTTTCACCCGTGAGATTGGTGTTCACATCCTGTAAAATTATAAAGCCAAACCCTGTTCTTTTTTTCCTAAACTTATCTATGTGCGTTGGTTGTGGGAGGAAAAAAAACATCAATTGGCATTGTTGCACTGACTTAGTGCTTTTATTTTGAAAAAGAATGGATATAAACGGTTAATTTCCTGTGAAAACAGAAGTGTATTTTGATAGAGGACAATGCATGTAACAAGCAGAACTTGACACGGTGTCCCAGAACATCATCAACCAACGCACCCAGGGTACCTTTCACGTTGTATCAAGATGTGGAAGGTCCATGACCAAACGTCGATATGAGATGTGAGAATGCATTGAGTAAACAGAGGAAGGCCGACGATGAAAAGCACGCAGAAAAAAAAGTGTTTAACCGAGCCCAAGATAAAACAAGAGGACACACTCGCCGCTTTACCGGAAAGAATTTAAATCCGACTCACCCTAAGCTCTGATTGGTTGTTTTTGTTCAGGCATGGTGGATACTTGCAAATGCCATTAGGAGCATCTGTCTCATGTACTACTGTCAGAAAACAGTGACCGGATCAGCAAATATGACAAAAAGATATTTTTTATAAATTGTATTACTGAACCTTTAAAAGTAGACTGACATCACAAGAGTGGGCTGCAGTGCAGTGTGCCAGTGTCAGCCCACACCTGCAGTATAACAGTCTGCTTTTGTGGCTCTAGAGCAAAGAGGGAGGATGCAAATGTGACAAGATGAACCAGAGTCAAACCATGGCATGAAACAAAAACAACCTCTTTGGAAATACAGTCATTAAAAAAAGAAGAAAGGGTAAAACACACATACACATATATTAAAAATTAAAGCAATCTCACAAACAACAAAAACCTGAAGCAGTAAAACACCCCCAAGGCAGTGTCAGTGTAATCAAATAAAGCAGGGCTGTGTTTATTTCCATCTCTAATCTAACACCTTCAGAACTTACTTCTATTTTAAGATCATACAGCATCTACTATCAATCATGTTTTAATCAGCGTCAAAACTCCAGTGGGTGAAGTGACTTTCTTCCCTCATTAAATTAAAAATATGATGTAAATAAAGGCCCAACATGGAGTCACAGCAGGCGCATGTATCATTAGATGCAGCCAACATTGTAAGTATTCATCATCAAAATACAAATAACTGAGAAATGTACAAAAGAATAACAACAGCTGTCTCAATACTTCAGATACTGACTGCATAGATCTGCACCATGATGATGGGCAGTGTGGTGTTCATTCAGTCACGCTACACTTCATTTAAATGTTAACAGTCACTGCTCTTCCTTCCTTACTCATAAACAAATTATTCTCGGTTGTTTCTTAGATATGGCAACATTCTTATCTCATTAGTTTTCACAGCTTTGATATTCAGTGTCTTTTAGGTATTTGAATCATCTGAGATAGTATCCATTCTGCTTTAAGTGCAGCTCCACAATGCACCTTATATTTACTGAGATCATTAAGAGATTTACCATAGTGACAGTTAGTGATGGGCAAAGCAGTTCTTTAGATGTTACTGAATCACTAGAATCAGTTCATTAAAAAGATTTGTTCAAAAGATTCATTCACAGAATCGTTCATTGCTTGGCGGGAGGAGCCCTGACTATGCACTGCGTAGTCCGACTGAACTGATACACGGCTGAGCTGCTGCTGCGTCTGCCCTGCACTGGTGAGTCTCATTACTGGCCAGCCTAACGTTCTAAGTTTGTATATCTGGAAACTAAGTCTGTTGAAACAATGGGGAGGTGTGTGACTGTGTCATGTGGCTTGACTCCTGGCTACATTAGCCGTTAGCTTGGAGATAACGGTCCCTATGAAAGTGTATCACTGAGAAGAAATGATGTGAATCAATCAGGGATCGGGGCTATGTCGTTCATTGAGTGATTCGTTCACCTAGTGATCCGTCACGGGGTAGGCAGTCCCTCCCTGCACCCTGGCTGCCTCGCGACTCGCGAGTGATTCATCGTTCGCATGTACCGAGAAATGAACGAATCAGTTCCGGAAGTGATTCAGTTCAGTAGTACGTTCACTCAACAGATTCGTACTTTTGAACGATTTGTTCGCAAACGACACAACACTCGTGACAGTGAATATTCAGATTCACAGATGCCTCAGATCTCTTGCATAGGCAATGATGCGATGCTGGTCTGGTGTATGTGTATCACATGAGTAGTAGTGACGTTCTGATGGTCGCGCAGCGCAGCAATAAATTTTAAGTTAGTATACAGGGAATGTAATTTGCTTGTCATTAGATGTGCTTTGGGATTTACATGAACATATTTTAAACAATAGCCAAAATAATGTATCAAAGCTTTTCAAACTTCATTCTGTTCATTCCAGGCCTGGAAAACCATTTTTCTAATTTAATAATTCTTCCAGAAATTTCACAACCGTGGGAATGCTGTATTTTGATTTAGTGATGTTTTGTTTAAACCTATGATCATGTGACTCTCAGTGAGTTCTGCAGCTGATCATGGATGTTGATCTAAATCTCTGAGGCAGCTACATTCAGTCCAAATGTCTTCGAGTCAAATTAAGTTCTAACCTGGAAATCCAGATGCCCTGCCCCTAGCAAATTTGAATTCGCTCCGCACAGGTTAGGGTTAGGGTTCAAAATCTTTCTAGATTTGAGTCTGGATTTCCAAGCTAATTAAGTTCTTCTCCCCCACCTGAGCTCCATTTTGATTTAACTTTAATTATCCAGACACTGCAGTGTAAGTGAATTTAAATATGGGACACCCTGAGAAGGTAAAGAAAGTTGTCATACCACATTCAGAAATAACTGAGAACAAATGCAAATGTTTTTTAGCCTCTATTTCTGTTTTGAATTGGTTTAAATGACAGTAAACTGAGCCCAGGCTCTATTTGTGACCATCTGAGAGCAGCTCTGCTCTGCCTCATCCGGCGCTGTGGACTCAGCTGGTGGGGGGCCTCGTTCAGGCTTTCTATTTGAAGAAGCTGTACACAAAGGAACCGAGTATCAAGGCCAAAATCACACAGCAGCAGAAGATCATCATTTGTTTCTGGAGAACAGGAGGGAAAAGGAAACAGAGACAGAAAAGACGACAGTGTTACATTACTCTCTCCTACAACGCTGGTGTTAAGTCACTCAAGACAAATCCAAAACTGAGCATGTCCAGATTTGAGTCAAGACCAAACCCAGATGGCTCAAGACTAGGTTGCACCAGAGCCTAATAAATATTGTGTGTTGTGTTGATTGGGTCAGTTTTGTCGCTCAAGACCTTCCATTGGATTGAAACATGGTTTGGTCTACTCTGACGCAGAAGGCAGACTGTAAATTGTAATGTAGTACGTTATGTGACTTTATAATTCAGATGGTCGTCCTCCATTTATTTATTCCCCTTCCCTTTATTAATACTTGTCCAGTGTGGGGTTGTTAATACTATGAATGCCAAATAAATGAGAAATGCCTAAGGGGCCTTGTACAAAGGAGGAATTCTATAGTCTCAAATGCTGTTGGTATTACACAATTAGTAGTCTACACAATGTAAACAGCAATCAGAGGAAGCAGAAGACTACAGTAAACTCTATCAGCTATGTATAGAAGCCCATTTTAGTCATTATAATGACAAACTTTCTTATAATAATGAGTTATTATCTCAAAATGATGACTTAGTATCTCAAAATGTTGAGTAACTTTTCAAAATAATTACTTTCTTAGCTCAAAATAATGAAGAGGTCCCCCATATAATGAGACAGTATTTCAAAATAATGACAAAATATCTCAAACTAATGAAAAACTTCCCAAAACAATGGCTTGGTATTTACAATAATGACTTACATATGTCAAAAATAATGACAGAATATCCCAAAATAATGAGATTTTTTGAGATTTTTGCGTAGTTTCTCTTACTTTTGTGATAACTTGTTATTGTGAAATCAGTAAGTCATTATTTTCAGTCATTATTTTGAAAAAGTTCTAACTATAATGACTCACGAGAGCTTTTTATTTCCCCATTCATTTCATTACACAGAAATTGGCTTCATTAATATTTTAACTCTAAAAATGTTTCAACATGTTATTACATCTACGTTACTGCTGAATCAGTCTCAACTCACCCTGCGCGCCTCCTGCTGGAATTTGGCTGCCTTTTTGGTGTCGGCCACAGCCCTCTCTACAAAGCCCACTGACTGGTCCATGTTGCTCTCAATTCTGTCGATCATGCCACCCTGGACATCGGGACAAGACAGAATAATGTGAGAGAGGAGAACACAGGATGAAACAGATAACACGTGTTGATAGATGCTGACGATGGAGGTGGACATCTGCTGCTTGTGATCCCCTTTACCTGCATTTTATCAAATAGCTGCGCAGTTTTGTAATCTAAGGGCAGCATGAAGGCATTACTGAGCTGGAAGAACATGAGAGTCTTTCATGTACAACAGTGACAAAGATCCACTGATTATTAAATCAGTTCTCCTGCACAGCTCTGGATCAGCTGTTATAAGAAATTGTGTCTGGTCAGACTGTGTTGGCATTTGTGTTTTATTAGTTAATAACAATATTATATCATAAAAGATGTCTGAAGGGCAAAATGTTTGTTGATAGAATATTTCTACATTCAAATCACAGAGTGTCAGTGTAGACTCTGGTCAGTTACACTGGTACTCTACACCAGTGGTTCTCAAATGGGGGTTATGGGTACCCCTAGGGGTACTTTGGAGTACTGCAGGGAGTATGTGAGATTTAAAACAAAAGGTTAAAAGGTTATTGTCACTGCAGTCGTTAACTGCCATAAACTGTCAACTGCAACAAACACAATCCTCTGGTCAGGGGGTAATTCACTGGAAAAATTATTTCCAAAGGACTACATTATTGAACTAAGTTTGAGAACCGCTGTGCTGCACAGTCCAGTTTCCATGACATTGGATTATTATGGTGTAACAAGATGGTTATTCCAAATTCTATTGTCACTCAAAAATATGTATATGACCAAGCTGGGTGAAAGATAGTGTTTTTAATTCATCTTTTTAAGTCAGCCTCTAAACCTACAAATTAAAAGTCACATGGCTTGATGATTTGTGAAGAATGCAAATAATGCTAACAACTTCATAACCCGCTTGTTTCACAAAAAAGCATCAGACTGCTGCTGCAACACACAGTAAGCTAATGTTAACTCAGCTAAAAGGAAGCTCATTAAATGGACAGTTTACCCCAAAACATAATGACATATTTTTCCTCTCACCTGTAGTGCTATATATCAGTCTAGATCATTTCACCACTCAGCTTGTGGTGTTCAAAGTGCCAAAAAATATATTTGAAAATCTCAACAGCAATGTCTCTTTCCAGAAATCATGACCCAGTTACTCAGTCTCATTCACAGACTTTGTTCTGGGGTCTACTGGCAGCTCTAAACCTCAGCCGAGGAGAACACGTTAATGTTTACATCTAGGTCACAAACACAAGCCATTCGTCCATGAGTACATGCACACTTTCTTCTGCGCTGTGATACAGCTGGCGGGTGTGGTTTGGCAGAAAGAAAGTAGTTCCTAAATGAAACTGCTCACAACAAAGTACAAGGATTATCTTGAGTTACTGGGTCATGATTTCTGGAAAGAGACATGACCTCCTGATAAATGTGGAGATATAACAGGCTGTGTTAAGCAACCAGAACCAAGACCTTTGACCTGTCTTTACTACAGCCAGCAATGGTCACCAGAAGTTAACAGACAAAACAGGAAAAGGAGTAAATGAACAGGCCACGTGAGGTCAATGTTGCCTTGACTTTTAACTGAGCCCCACCCAAACTCCTCAAAGCCGTAAAGTTCCTACTGAGTGGTTTTAATATCAACACCAGTATTCTACATTATTAATGATTGTGGCTGGAAAAAATGACTGTCAGGGAAAATGAGAGCTATTTTAAGCCGAACAGTTTTCCTAAAAAACATCAAATACCACAATTTGTATTATAGTGCATGAAGCCATGCATGAGGACAGACAGTGTTTCCCAGGTCTTTTGTATGATTTCTTAACAATTTCAACAGTTAGAACTTATCAAATTCATGTAAGTCAGCAAAACCCATATACCTGTGTAAAACAACAGTAGGCCTACTAATGAGGCCCTACTATGAGTCCCCAGGTTTATTATAGGGAGAGAGTCATCTTGAAGTCTAAATTCAAATTAGATTTTTCAAACTTTTCGCAGTTTCAAAACTGTACATCTGAATCTCCATCATGAGTTGTTGTCGGTGTGTGTGTGTGTGTGTGTGTACCTGATTCTCAACCAGCATGGCGATATCAACAAACATGTCATGAAGCTCTTTGATGCTGCTCTCCAGCCTCATGATGTCTTTGTGACGAGCCTCGATCTCATTCAGGGCCTGCTGGTTGATCTTAGAGTCCATGATCTGAGGGATGAAGGGGATGTGTGGTGAAACAGAGACAATAAAATGAGACCAGCTCAAGAATGAGAATATATTAAAGGATAAATAAAAGATCATCAGAGAACAAGTTACTGTTGTTGCGATGACACAATTACTCACAAACTCTGACATCTAATGACATGTCTATGTGAGTTTAACAAGGGACTGACTCAATAGAAGTATTTATTGCAATTGCAGTGCACATGATTGCATTAATTTGCAGTTATGTTTAGGGCTGCACCTAACAATTATTTTCATCATCAATTAAGCTGCCAAAAGTCAATGGTGACGAATTCAAATGTCTTGTTTTGGCTGATAAACAGACCAAAAACCAGTCATATTCAGTATACCGTCATGTAATAATACAAAGACGTGTATATCCACACAGTGTCAGTCATACCCCGGCAGTGAAGACCGCTGCATTGCCTCCCTCCAGCATCTCTTCCAGCTCCTCATCAGTCGTTGCTTTCCCCGCTGTGATGAGCAGAGAGGACTGTTATAAGTGTTTTACATATATACCTACAGCTGACAGGCGTGGTTAAATATAGAGGGTAGGGACAGACTGAGGTATTAAAGCCCTGACTTGTGAGAAGTAGAGCCACTTTACACTGAAGTGTCAAGTGACAAAATAAAAAAAATAAAACCATATGCCTGATATAATAAAATTAAAGCTACAGAAATCACTAATAACAGTATGTGTAAAGTAGATTCAGCCTGACTGTAGTTAAATGTACCCTGTGGATTTTTATTTTTTACCACTAGGGATATTTGTAGAGTATGTACACCACGTGCACAGGGATGATAGCTACTTCGACCATTTCAGCCAGTCTTGCAATCTATTTTTGAAACTCATGTTTTTGTCTTACTGTGTGACTGTGACAGGTAGAGTAACTTTAAAATCAGTATGCATGAATGTAATCTTAATGTAAAAGTAATCGATGGAGCCATGAGCGCCAAGTCCAAAATGATTAAAGTACTTCTGCTAAACCTGTGTCCTCATCAACACTGAGTGATGTTATTTTGTTAGTTTGTCTGATCGTGATAGTCGACTGTAACTCACTGATCTCCAGCTGTCGGGCGATTCGTCCTTTGCTCTTATCTCTGAAGTCAACTTGAGCCTCGTTGTATTTTGTCATCACCTCTACGAACTTCTTGGCCAGGATAGCATGCTGGAGGAAATGAGGAGGCAGATGTCCTTTAACTGACTTAAAAAGTATGTAAATGTGTAATAGCAGTCACATCACACGTCAGTAACATATCATAAGGCGTATAGCTCAGTCGCCTGAAGAAAATTGTACATTTATGCAAACCACTGAAACATTACATTTAAAATACCACATTTACGTTTCTAAAGTAGTACAATTTCTGAGCTGACTGTCATTGAGTCATCAGTTAGGTTTGAGAGGCCTGCCAAGCTGCAGACTACTGTTAGTGACCAACAAACAACAAAACCAGTTGGGTTTTTTTGCTGTTGCTGTGTTTCCAGCCAGGATAGTGCTGCCATCGTGGGACACTTAAACTCTCCACTGAAACGATCAGTATAAACAATGTGCTCTTGTGTGTAAGCCACAGTTGAGGTCATTCCTTAAAACGTTTCCGCAATTCTTTTTTAATGTCTTAAATGTTACACGCAACCACAGAGAGGAAATGCTCGAGCACAGCTTATATTCACAGAATAAAGTATTCTGTGGATCTTTGCTGAACAACAGGAAGGAGGGATAAAAACTTCCACCTGCTTAAGAAATGTGTAAACTCAAACCTCTTCAACTTTGAGCTGCAGTTCAGTTTACAGTAGATGTTGGGTTAGGCAAACTTAATTTGCTATTTAAGATCATCTGACCTGTGATTTGCGTATCCTGAGGTCGGCTGAGGCCCTCTCGTCTGTGTTTGACTCAAGCTGGCGCTCGATAGCTGATGCACACACACACACACAGACAAAGGACAGGGGACAAACAATACTGTGATTCTGCTGTTGTCAAAGAGGCTGTACACAGAAATTCAAAATACACAGAACAGTGCATATGTAAAGGTTTTCAGAAACCTGTGCTGGCTCAATATAATGGAGTTAAGTGGAATTTTCTGGACTGAGAAGAAAGTAGAAAGAACAAATACTGACTCTTCAGTTTGTTTCTGGCGTTGTTGGCCGACTTCTTGATCTCGTTGGTGACGGCTTCAAGGTCATCGTGTGTTTCTGAAAGACAGAGTGAGAGCAGAGGGAGATTACACACAGCAAGAAGTAACAGGAAGTAACTTGAAGACGAGTATGTGTGTTTGTTACTCTGGTCCGATGTGGGGGCCGACAAGATGGTGGAGTAGAGTTTTTTGATTTCTGTGACGCTCTCATCAATCTTGTCAATGCTGATGCGGATATCTTCGATCTGAAAGACACACAGATACACACACACACACAAACACATCAGTTAGCCAAGAAATACATTGTCTTTTAAAAATGTGAAAAATAGACAGACGGACAGACACACACAAACAAAGTACCTGAGTAAAGAAATCATCCATAAAATTCTGGTTCTCCACAGGAATCTCAATGTCATCGCCTCCATCACTTTTCTGTTAAACACACACACACACACACATGCCAATTAAAAAGAGGGTCAATACTGAACTTGAGGATGAAATACACACAGGCAGCCCAGAATAACTACACCAACAACACAAGTAACATTTGATATCTTTGGGATAAGATAAGAAGCATTGTCACCTCTCTATAATTAATTCTGTCCCCCTTGAATTTCTAGTTTAATTCAAAATGATCCACACTATAGACAGCTGCTCTCACAAGCAGGGGTGTCAAACTAAGTTTTGGGTGCTTTCACACCTAACCTGTGTGGTCCAGTTAAAACAAACTCAGGTACGTTTGCCCAGTTAGTTCCTTTGTTTGAAAGCTGTCAATCGAGCCCTGGTGCAAACCACACCACCGAACCAAGAGTGCTTGAAAAGATGGGTCCGCTTTGTTTGTGATGTGAGAGCAAATCAAATTGCCACAGGGTTTTATGACAGCAGATATGTGATTTTAGCATGATTTTAAAAGCTAAATTACAAATAAAGCAATCTCTTTCTATACTTGTCCACTCCTGTGTAGTAATGCTGGCATCACCACACCAAACTGAAGTAGAAGCTGTTGAGGAAGGAGGTTAGGTTTCCTCCTGCCTCACAAACCATTTACACATCATACATTTTGGCAGTGCCTTAAGCAACACCAATATTTCCACCAATATTGTTTCAAGATATGCGTCTGATACAGATTCTTCTCCACTAAAGCTGCTGATTGACAACATTTTGTACATGTTCAGTATATTTAAATATGGAGAATGGAGTACCCAGAGAAAACCCACGCTGACACAGGGAGAACATGCAAACTCTGCGCTGGGATTGAACCAGGAACCCTCTTGCTGTGAGGCGACATTGCTAACCACCGTGCTGCCCCACTTTATAAATCCCAGAGGGGCAATTCATTTTTTTAATGTGTTGTCATATACACACAGGTCTGAAATACACACATGTACAAACACGACCTGTACACGCATTAAATGGAGAGATGGAGATGTATTCATTGCCTTGCCCAAGGGCACCTAGGCAGTGCCCAGGAGGTGAACTGGCACCTCTCCAGCTACTAGTCCACACTGCATATTTGGGTCACCCAGAGGGCCTAACTGGACCCTTTGGCGGGTCGGTTGTGTTTCACACCTTGGTTCAGTTCATCAGTAATTTGCGTGCGCGCCCCTGTGACGTCAGGCCAACTGCAGGTTAAAGTTAGGCCACCTCGCACGCGCTACTACCCTCTGCACGCCTAAAACTAAACAGTGAATTAATCCTGTCCTTGCACAATACAACAAGCTTTTACTGAATATTACTGAAGACTACAGGCTGTAGGAATAAAAGCCTTTAAAAGTTATATTCATATATTCATATTTGTTTTTAATAAAAAGCATATTTTAATATATTTGGCTACTATATTAGTTATTTTCTTTCATATTTGGTGAAATATAGCTAGTGTTGTTTAATGAAAATGGCATAAATGTCATTATAAACGTTAGCTGTCCCACACTGAGCGACATGTCTCCACACATATGAGTACAGGAGCCGAGTTTAATTGACACTACAGGACAGTGGGCCTGTGCTGTCAACAGGTGTCCCACTAAATGCTACAAATAACTAAACAAAAAAATGTCTTACCTCCTTCAGCTGCGCCAGTCGGTCCTTCATCTTGACGACTCTGTGTTTCAAATAAATATGAACAGATAAAAAAAGGCAGCCTCCCAGGTCCCGGACAACAATGCTTCCTCTAGCCTACAACAGCTATTAAAATGGCCTCCAAATTAGCCCAGTGGAAATGATTATCTCCTTCAATTAATCCAGGAGCTCTGAGCGGAAGACAGCTGTCAGAGCCGCAGACAGATCCGCACACATGGAGGTAAACTGGAAGAGGGAATAAATCCAAAGTGTACATTAATAGCAGGTCTCGGTTGTTTAGATGTGTCTCTCTGAGGCAATGTTTGTGGCCAACCTAACCTGAGGTCTCACTAAGCCTCTATCCTCTAAGAACGGATTAGGAGCCTTCAACAGTGTGCAGGACGATAAACCTGTCTCCCCCCTCACCCCTCCCGCCTCCAGCGTAAAACACTTTATGCTGCCTCTAGGTTTTATTGTTAGTGTGTGATACATTGCAAATAAAAAATGGACAATAAAAGGAATTTTTTATTTTAAATCTGACGCTGTTTTTGGAGAAAGGTATTTAGATGAGGGTGCTAGTGTGAAAATAACAAACGTGGTAAAAAAAAAAAACAATGCTGGAAAATTCAAAGTATTTACTGCACAGCTTTCTTTTTATTTTTAAAATCTTTATTGAGTTTCACAAGAATTGACAGACATAGACGTTAATGGGCGTGTGGGTCTGGTGGACACGTCCCCCTCAACATTTAGACCATGTGCATGTGTCCGCCCTGCAAAAAAAATCATCAAAGTAGCAGAGGAAAATAATTAATTGTATGTTTTCTCCCCAATATTGAAATTAAACTTATGCCCTTGTAGACAGATTAAAATTCATTGTACAAATAATTAAAATAAATAAAATAAAATTTAATTTAATGATAATAAATAACTAAAAGGGGATATTTAAAACTAAGAACAAAAAGAGAGAAAACGAATTTCATAGACTTACATATAGTTTGATTGGCAGTTTGACAGTAGAGAAGTTGTGCCATATCACATTACAATTTGCACTGGAAAGCTAACATTGCCATATGTGGCCACAAACATTGTACTACAGCATATCAACCAATATTTCCTGAAGCTGCTCATCTTGCTAACTATACAATTATTATAATAGGTACAATATATTCCATATACTACACAAATGTTGGACTAACAAAACTGCCATTTATGCTACTTTGACTGACTACTGTGTGTGAACTAATTTACTAATTTATTTCATTTTATTTTATTTTCCCTACATAAATCATGTTTGTTCAGCTTTGTTTCATTTCCATATGGGGCACCCAGCAGTGTGAGAACCACTGTCTTAGTGGAATCGCAGCGCTTGATGGTTGGTGATGCTGCTTGAGACCAGGTGCATGTAGTGAGCTTCAGGGCCTCCAGAGGGCGCTAGCATGGCTTTAGACTCAGTATTGGCTCTGTTAGTAAATTCATCATGTCCATCAGCAGTGCTTCACATCCATTTTAACCACAGGTGGATCCATACTGTGTCACTGAACAGACTCCTGGGAGCAAACAGCGAGTCTCTACACCTCTCTTCAGGGGTCTTTGACATGAAAACAGTTAGTTAACTGCAGCTTTACATAATCTACACAGTGCAGTGCAGTGCAGTCCACTGGAAAAATCTGTCACACACTAACTACAGCAGGTCAAAGGTCATTGTGACCTCACAAAATATGTTTCTGGCCATAACTCAAGGATTCATACACTAGTTATGATTAAATTTCACACAAATGTCTAATAGGATAGAGTGATGACATTTTATATCCAAAAGGTCAAAGGTCAGCTTCACTGTGACATCATAATGTTCTTTAAGAAGACTTTGCTGACCATTATTCAACGTTATAACTCAGGAACAGAAAGGGAGACATTTGGCTGAATTGGTGTCACTAATCTTGGGTGTCCACCTTAAAACTATGCTGATTGTACAGATCTTCTGCACTATCAGGTTGAAGATGTGTGTGTAGCAACCATGTTTTAAAAATTTTAGCTCCTTTGCATCAACAGCCACATTTGAAGCATTCTCTTCTGTCATGGCTACATGTGAGTCTGGACAGACATGGATGTAAACTGTAACTTGACTGGTTGGTGAAGGCATATTCTAGTTTATTCATTTCTTTACTTTTTCCTAAATACACAGCTTTTAGTTCAAAGGTAAACAGCTGTAGTTGTGTGCTGCTAACAGTGTTAGCTGGTGCACATGAGTGAACAATCAGATGGTCACATTTTACTTCACTGCAGAGATCTGAAGACATGTTTGTGATTTATCAATGTTCCAAAATCTTTAAAGGTTCAGCGTGTAGGATTCAGGGAGGTATATCAGCAGAAATAGAACATAATATACTAAGTAAGATTTCTTTCACCTGAAAATAAGAATAGTTGTTTTAGTTACCTCAGAATGAGCCATTTATATCTACCTAAGAAGGGCGTCCTTGTTTACAGAGATCTCCATGTTGCAGTGCCATGTTTCTACAGTAGCCCAGAGTAGACAAACCAAGTACTGGCCTTAGGTAGGGCTATTCACTCTCCTTTGTAGTTAGCAGCACCTCCTGGACAAGAGCATGAGAAAAACACTGATTTTTTTTAACATGAAACTGCTTCATTCATTGTTTTTACTGCTTTGATTCACTGAGTCCATTTGATTTTGAGAGGAAGAGATCTCAATAAAGCTCCTAATAAAAACCTCCTGAATGTCTGGATCTTAAATTACCAGAGAGAAGGTGAGCACAGATTAACAGGTGCCAGGCTAGCGTGCCATCTAAGGCAGCGTCTGAGAATCACCGATCTCACTGATCTCAGTGTTTTTATTGTTTGTAATCATTGGGTGTGATAATTGGAGAGGAAGAGACCTCTGTGGATAACTTAGCTCACACTAAAAATTTCCTGGATCAGGAACAACACACTAAGCACGTATTAGGTTATCTGAGAAAAGAGGTGAGCACACATTAGCAGGTGCTGGACAAGCAGGCAGTCTGCGATGTGTTAGACAGTCTAGGAGAAACACTGATTTTCCATTGTTTTAGAAAGGAAGAGACCTAAAAAACCTTCTGAACAATGAACACTGAAGGAATTAAAACCAGAAGTTTCAGCCGATTGCAATCTGCAGTCTTCACCACTAGATGCCGCTAAATCCCCCTAAATCTCACACACACAAGCTTGTTTTGTTTTTCACAAACTTTTCGTGAATTTCTTTTAAAGAGTCTTAAATCCAATTTCTCATTCTTGCACCACGTCATTGACACTTTCAGCAGCTTCAATACGAAAATATCTCAACATCGTTTTGTGGACTGCACTGGCTCGACTCTAATTAATTAGCCCTGGCCGTGTTTCTGGTGTCCCTCATGTTAATCCCCATCCACACACCCACTCCCCTACTGTGTGTGCCTCTATCAGTCAGCCCATTAGTTCTCATCATGTCACACGCAGCCCTAATGGTGTTAGGCGCACACACACACACACACACACACACACACACACACACACACACACACACACACACACACACACACACACACACACACACATGTACTCACAGCCAGACATAACTATAAACATAAAACCCAGGGCTCCATTATTGTCCATGTGTGTGTCTGTGTGTAGCTGCGTGTGTGACAGTGTTATGGCTGTGCATACGTGTGTGTGTCCACCTTTTACCAGGTTTTATGTGTGTTCCCAGACCTGCTGATCAAAAACATGCAGCGGTGGACTGGTCGGCCTGGTGGTCTGCCCAGACCCGGGTGGTCTCAGGATTTATAGCAAGCTGTGTGTGTGTGTGTGTGTGTGTGTGTGCTGGGGGATGTTGTTAGTTACCTGTGTTGTTGGATAATTTGTATCTCTTCTCAACAGTCTCATTTCCAGATCAAGTGTGCTGGATGGGTGTCAGAGACCCAGGGGTGTTGTTGAACGATTACGTCTCCTTCCATTTCAAGTGAAAGAGAGAAAATAAGTGAATCACCAGGAGTGGTTGTTGTTTGCCTCTAGCGAGTGCATCAGTGCAACACAGGCTTATACCTGGTTTTATTTCATCTGTCTGCCCGAGATCCGCAAACAGGAACTCTCTGCTGTTCTCAAATCCAGGATAAAGACTTAAGGTGACTGAAGTTTTGCCATCAGCACCCTCTGGCTCCGGAAACAGTCAGTAGTGTTCTTACCGTTTTTCCATTTCTACTGCGTCATCTGAATTTTTCATTGTGTTTGTCATTATCTGCTTTATTTAAAATCACTGACATCAGTTGTTTGATTTAATTCCCTCAGTTAGTGGCTTAAAATTGGTTTGAGAATATTACGAAATAAAAATGTGTATTGATAGAAGAATTTACAGTGTCTCATGTGGGTAACTGGTCAGATTTATCAATTAGTAAGACTTTCCACTGGTGAAAAATTTCCTCTTAAACCCCAGAAACATGTTTCTAATATTTCAGTGCTATCTGTAATATGGCTGGCACAATATCAGACTTTCATCACATGATTACTGAGGCCAAAAGAGTTTAAAATAGAGATATTATCATGATATGAATGGAAAAAAGTTTTGTTTTTTTTAATGAATTACACTTAAAATAGGAGTGTACTACAAAAAGAGCAATTACACTTAATAGATAAAAAGCAACCAGATATTTTTCTGGGAAGACGACAAAGGGAGAATGGAGAGAAAGACATAATTCAAGAGGCACTGGATTATTTATGAAATATTTTATGTGTATTATTGACATGATATCTGCATTTCATTTTTAAATACCATGCTTATCGTGATGTTGCTCTATTTGAATTTTAATTTGGTTTTATTGAACTTTGATGCAACCAAAATGCTCTCTTGAGATTTAGTTTTAATAAAAAGATCAAACAAAGCACTGAAAACTATCTTCTGAATTATGCCTTTGCTGATGAAGACTAGCCTTTCAGCTAATCCGGTTGCATTTACATTTGTTTAAATGCTGATTAATGCACACTGTCCCTTTCCTTAGATAAATAAATTAATTAATCAATAAATAAGAACCAGTTTTAGTCCTTAACATGTCCAAGACTTAAATTTACAGTGTTGCCGTAATGAACACTTTGGCTCAGAAAGAAGAAGAAATTTCTGGGAGCGTACGCTGTAATTCTACTCACAGAAAGACATTATGGGAGCTGTCGCACACACACAAATAAAAGGGTGTAATTGTATTTCACTCAATCCATCAGTTTGTTTGACAAATGAAATTACAATAGTTTCAGTCAAATGTAATCCTGTCAGTTCCTTCAATCTGTGCAATAAAATAAGACTGTAAAAGTGAAGATAGATTGGGCAGTATTAGGTAGGGTCGTCATTTAGGATACTTGTGGCCTGAGGGCTCCGTGCTGGCTTCATGTATCCGATACCTTCTTCCCAACCTCAACAGGGAGAAAAATATTCATCATCAATATTGTGATTTAAAAAGAGATCAATGATAAACTTGACTCTCAGGTTTGTGTCTTTCAAGATTCCAGATTCCAGATTCCAGATTCAGGATTCAAGACGTTTATTGTCATATGAAGACGCCACTGACACACTTAAAAGTTCAGAAGGCCTCTTGTGTGCAGTCTCTCACGGAAAATAATGCCCTTCTCTCCTTTTTAACTCTCCTGGTTGTATATAACAATTTGTACACTAATAGTAATGTTGACAGTTCTCTATTTGAGTATTTACAGTAGAACACTTAAGATTGCTGTTTTTGAATTTCTGACACAATGTGTACCACTGAGATTGAGACTATTTTAAAAAACAAAATAACTGGGAGTTGGTGATGGCGAATGCTGTGTCACCTCGGTGAGATGCCTGCCGTGCTGCAGACCACTCTTCGAGACTGTTTTCAGCGGCTTCTCAGGCACCAACTGTAGTTGTATTGTAGCAACCTCTTCAGCAGGGATTGTGCCATTCAAACCAGCTATATTAAGCCAAAACACAATCTTTTCTTAACCTTAACCAAGTGTTTTTTTGCCTAAACCTACCCACATGCTAACCACAGCACTGTTGAAATGTCAATGCTCAGTGTATCCGCTACATAATAACGTGCAAATGTAACGTATCCGTGGTTTGCAGAAACCTACAATGCCAACATTTCTTCTGCAGATTGGGTTGGTTTTCCCCCCAGACAAACTCCTGGGTTTGACTGTTAGTGAGGCCGAGGCAGGCAGAGGGCCACCCAGGATTAAGAGGTGTGAGACCTGCCAACATTGCAACTAATGACCAATAAATTGCCAGCGCGACTGACCTGCTCACACTGCAGTAAATCAAAGGAGAATAAAGGAGGGACAGAAAAGAGTGAGTGTAAGGTGGGAATGAATTCATGTCAGGCTTTTTTCTCCCAAAGATAATTTAAATTAAGATACAGAATCTTCGTATGGAGTAACGTCTAAATAAGACAAGTGAATTTAAGTCTAACCAAAGCAGCAGCCACCTGTGCTCAGATGACTTGAGCTGCAGTCGCTCTAGTAGATGCTGGGTCAGAGAAAACGCTGAACGCACTGACACTAAACATGTAGCAGTTGTTGACTGGACACTCACTGTCCACTTTATTAGATACACCAGTACAATCAAATGCAGCCAAATACAACAGCTCTGCCATTAATTTTACTTTTAACAAAAGCGTATACATGTTCCTTTAAGTTTTTATTGACTCTCTGTTTAGTATTGAGGTTGTTTGGGGTGGTGGTCTTTTATATACATACTGAATTATATTAAATTTGTTCACCCCAATTACATATTTGAGGAGGGCAAAAATATTGGAAACACATTTTAACATAATGCACCACCAGCTGTAAACTGGGATGTTATACAAACTAAATGCAACCAATCTGACCCACTGGGTGACTCTGCACACCTAATAGAGATACACCTGTGAAGGCTAAGAGGTGCGTGGTTTCAGGAGCAAGTTAACTTGATGTAAAATGCTGCTTCAGATGCTTTTTGACCACAATACAGTTCTTCTCTGTCACTTCAGTTTGGTGTGGTGAGGTCAGGATTACGACACAGGAGTGGAAATGTGTAGAAAAATGCACAATGTGATGACAGTGAGTAGTCGACTGACTGAACGAGGAAAAACTGAGAAATATTGTTGAAACTGCATTTGTACTTCTGGATACATCACAGGCTGTGTGTCATCTGTTTGTAAATTGATTAGCGTTTTTGAAATTTACTTCTTTAAACAAAAAAAATAAGGAAAAATTTTAAGGTGTTTGTTATTTATAGGATATTATGCAGTGGTTTTACTGGTCCGGCCAACCTGCGATCAAATCGGACTGTATGTGGCCCGTGAATTAAAATGAGTTTGACACCCCCGCTATAGAGGATTGATTGAAGTCAGTGACATTATATTTGTATAGTCTGCCCACAGATAGTATATACAATTTTTTAAGTCAGATTTAACAATTCAGCAGTTTTGCTTTAATCTTCAATTGACAGATTATTTACAGTATATGTGAAAATTCATGAATATACCCACATATTCTCCCAATAATTAAGTTGAATTATTCACTAAGCCTATGCAGCATATGAGTGATTGTTCAAGTTCAACCAAAATCCTGTCTCAGGCTATGGTGATACAGTTTACAGTTTTGCTTGTCCCACTGTTTTGGCCAAACTCGACCCTCTTTATCATGCTGCTTTGAGACATATCAAACTCGGGCCACAGGACTCGTCACATCACACTGTACAGTCTGGTCAAATTGTCTTCACTTGCCATGCATAGGATGCAGCGGTGGTATATTTTAATGTGCAAGGCCATTTTGGCAGGTTACCGATGAACATGTACTCAAACAATTTTAGATCCAGTAATAGGTGCCACCAATGTGGACCGAGGCTGAAAGATTTAGTCTATTTCATCACGGCTCCCTTGGTCTTGGAATGACCTGCAGGCTAGACTCAATCTACGCACCCTTATCTTTCTAACTAGTCATAAACAAAAGTTAACAGAAGTCCTAACCACAAAGTGCTCTTGCTAAAATGCATAACAATTCTGACATGCCCTTTACAAATACATAGATCAATCCTTTCTTGTCATTGTGCATTATACAAGGAAACGTTGTGGGAACAATCCAGTTTCCAACATATAAATGTGTACACATGCACCAACACACACTCACATATTCACCAACACACACTTGCATAAGCTCACCACACCATTGTCACAACCACATACACATATCATATCTATATTTTTTAGGACATATGATAAATACTACAGGAACTGACAGTTCTGTTTTCTACTTTTTGTTAATTTTGTGCCATTAATTATGTATTGTTTTTGATTTTATTGTATTGATGTAATTGACATGTACTCAACCTAACTTTCCAGCCTTCTCGGCCAAGTCACCACTGAAAAGGAGATTCTAGAGGTTTTTTATCTGGTTAAATAAAGATTAAAAAAGGCAATGTAATGGGGGCGTAGGTATGAGGTCAGAGTAGATTGTTATGATAGGTCAGGTGAGAATGGTGCATTAAGTAAAAGAAAACACAACATTCAGGAGCAATTGATATAAAGTGACGTCTTCTAAACATGTCACCTGTTAGAAATCCATAATATGAAATGTCAGCATCACAGGGTAACACACATCCCATGTTTTAAAGTCAGGTGTTGCTGCCTTGCCTGCATGTTAGTGATACCACCATTGTTTGAAAATGTTAATTTGGATTTTCCTGCTCCTGTTAACACCGCTGCTGTAATTAGTGATAGAAATGTATATGAATTTTTATTTGAGGCCTGAGCAGCGGGAGAGGGAGGTGAGTGTTTGTGCGCCTGTCTGCATCGTCAGGGACAAACTCAATCTCTCTTACGGTAGCGTACGCGTCTGGTAAACATCAGATCTGACAACAGGCCGGGCACACACACACACACACACACACACACACACACACACACACACACACACACACACACACACACACACACACACACACACACTGATGAAACACGAGACTAATACCACCTAACATACAATCTATTATATATTAGAAAACTGATGCCAGTTATTTTACATTCATGCAGTGTTGCATTTACAACCACCTAAATCGAGACCGAGACCAGAGTGTATCGAGACTGAGGCAAGACCAAGACTTTGAGGGGTTGAGATCAAGTCAAGACCAGACCAGTACAAGTCACACACTGCAGCACACTCTCACAATAAAATGTGGAACATGTGAACCATAGGCACTCCTCAACTTCCTCTTCATCTTCTGAAAGAGCCTCATTCCCATGAAAACACTGACAGAAAACACATGAAGATTCATGTTCATTCACCTCTTACATCACCACACTGTATATGTGTGTGTGTTTAAGTGCTGCATTTCCTGATAGAATAATGAAAATGCATTGCAGAGGTGTATTTTATGTGTGGGAATTTTTCTTTGTTTTCTACGAGCAAACAAATACAAACTCTAAGGAGCTGAAATCAACTTAACCATCTTTATTCAACACTCTTTTTTGTGCATGCAATTTAGTGATATCTTCATGGTTGTGTTCTGAACTGGTGTGAATTAAAATCCAGAGTCCTCTTTGTCTGAGACGGAGACAAGATCACGTAAAACTGCTTTCGAGTTCAAGACCAGATCAAGACATTAAAAAAACTGGTATTGAGATTAATCTTGGGTACTACAACACTGCATTCATGACTACTGACAGTCAAATAATAATAATAAACAACCCTAAAATGCAGAATAGACTCTTTCATGACTCCATTAAGGGTCTGATTTGTAAGCGAAAAGCAAATCTTGAAATCACCTTTCATTCCAGCTCGTTCCAAACAAAATGTCAATGTTAATTTTCAGTATCTATTTAATATATTATGATTTAGATGATCAGAAAACAAACTGAAATTGAAACCTGCTGAGCAGTGAGGGCTGAACAAAAGTTACACAGGCCTGAATACAGATAATTCAGAAAATTATGATTCAAAATTAAAAAAATAGTTCAATGAAATAATATAAATGATGTTTTACAAACAGAAGGAGGAAGCCCTCCAAGTGTGAATTAAACACTGCGTTGTTTCATTACTTCACACTGACTGCTGGATTCACCAACAACAATGACACATGAATGTGATTTAGCTGACTTGGGAAGTCTGGGACATCAGACATTCCTATTAGCACATAAACACACAATCACTCAGTCAACACGTCTCAGCTGGATGGGCTCTAATCGTCTCTGCATGGCCTCGGTAGCAATAACTTCATTTGTGTCACACGTCACACAAACAACCAGAACTCAACACATTAAAACTATTACGCTGAATTAAATAGAAACAACAAAGCAAGAATAACAGAAAAACAGATCAACATGAATACAAATAAAGAACAAAGAGGTTAAACTAACTTTAAGGTGAGACACTACAGATTTTCAGGCACTGGTCAGTTTGAGATTTTGCGTCTGTTTTGCTTTGATAACATTTCTTCTTTCATACTAGGAGAAAGAAAGCGCCAAAAATATTTATTTAGGTGTTAATTTTTGCTCAAATTTCTGTCCTGGAAATTTATTGAAAAGTTGCAGGTGATATTTATCATTCAGAAAACTTGTCTGAATGTCACTAGCCAGCGGGGGAAATGCCACGGTGATATCTATTAGTTAAAGTTTTTACCCTATTCACCTCCAGTATCTTATTTTTGTTGTAAAATGTTTAAAATTTTATATCTTTAAAGGCCGTTTTCTTAAAATGAGATTTTTTTTCATACTCTTACTTCACTTCCATTTTCAGTTTTATTCCTGTCTATATTCTGATGGTTTTCACAGAGAGGTGCATCATTCATAGCCACATTTACATATCATTTAATTCAAATAAACATGACAACATTTTCTTAACGGAGAGATATAAAGAGATATGCAAAACCCCTTTCTAAAGAGCTCTGACTCGTATGGGTGAAAATGAAACAAGAATCTTGAACCTGGCTTCATGAAAATGAGACTGAAGGGAAAACATACAGTACTATACACATTAACAAATTTTTTTTATGTAGCGCTTTCCAAAATCAGGATAGCGATAAACATATGTTCAGATTTGACACATTCAGTTTACTGACCTGACCCCCAGGGGGAGACTATTCATAACCTGCGAGCCAAGACAGGAAGCTCTGAGGCCGAGGCCGATCAGACCTGTGTGAGTTCAGTAACTCACTGATACATGACGCAGCCATGTTGTTGTAGAGCTCACTGGTGATAAGAAGGCATCAGTGCAGTCAATAGTAAGCATGACATCACGGCTGTTATGTTGAAGTTGATACTCACGACAAGCTCAGACAGTGAAGTCACAAAGCTGCAGGATTTAGGACTGAAGTCACCCAATGAAAGACTAGTTACAACACCTGGAGGCTGCAGGAAGAACCAGTGGTCTGTACTAAATGATCTGTGACTCAGAGGATGAACATAACATAGAGGCATCTTCAGATAAAGATAAGAAAACACTGAAGAGAGGATTGATGTAACTTAAGTGTGATAATGTCTAAAAGTCCATCAGCAGCAGGAAGTAAGGCTGCAGATTGATTTAGGAGTGTCGCCAGAGGAAAGGTGACTGAAGCCAGGATAAAATAAAGCAACCTCTCCGAATGTTTTTGCTGTTTTTACTTTTATGTGTTCAGGTTTTAATTTGTCTTCTCCGAGAGTTCAGCTGGGTCAGCAGGTAGGCACAGTATGTGATATTGGTCAATACAAATAAACATGGATAAAGGTACTAGAAATTCTGAATTTGGCATTTTTTCCATATCAGGGGTTTTCAATGCTTTTTACGCCAAGGTTGCCTTAGCTGAAAAAGAGAAAAGGGAGGGACCCCCTGCTACATATACTGTATTAAACCACATGTTAACCTGGGTGGATGGAGGGTGTCAGGCAGAGGGCCATATCTGGTTGTCTTTACCTGTATTTGCTTTTCGTGTGCATGAGGGAAGAAAATCTACTTTCACAAAGATACGTTTTTAGGAAAAAGAGAAATATGTTGGATCCATGTTAGTGTGTATTTTCAGACGTATTTACATTTTTTAAAAGACATTTTTCTAAAAAAAGTTATCATACAATAATTTGCAGCCCCTCTGCAGCACCTTTAAGGACACCCTAGGGGTCCTGGACCTCCTGTTAAAGATCCAGGACCTAATCCTTTCTTTCCCAATGATCATGAAGGGAAGCGTGAGAATTAAAAAAGGGCAGCTAAATTCCAGATGACCGGCTTCCAGCATCAGATTGGAGATGATTATCAGTGCTACTCTTTATTGCCTAAGTATGGCTTTGATTTTTTAAAATTCTTTTTTTTGGGTTGCTTTGTAATATGTTTGGCTTGTACATATGTTTATGTACAGATCCACATTAAAAAAAAAAGAAGTGACAATATATAAACCTGCAAAAATATGTCATTATTCTTTTCCAACTTTGAATATTATTATGTCTGAATTTCTACAAAGTAAAAACAATTTATAGCTGAATCTGTACACCAAAAACCAAAAAAACATGTACAAATGAAAAGCAGTTATCGATTGAATGATTTTATGAAATGTTTTCATGAAAGTCTAATATATATAAAACCACAGAAGTAGACTGAGATATCATTATGTGCAAAATATTGCTAAAGAAGGAAACATTTTCTTACAATGTAGGTATTGACAAGCACAGGGTTGTGGCTTTAATTTGGATTTCCATTCAGGACTGGGTGTTGCCTGAGCTTTAAACATGGATGCCTTTTCAGCTTTCAACAGGTTTTATTGTAAATCCTTTCAGACTGTATTTATCTGACTTAGACTGAAAAACATCCTGTAGCAGAAACGTAATGGCCCCACAAAGTCATCACACTGTTTGTAAAATCACCTCCTGTTTAAAAAATGTTTGGGAAATTATCTGCACTTATTAGTGTTAATGCTAGATGAACTTTTGCATTCATTTTATTATAAAAATACAGGTTGGTAAGTATTTGTGAGGCTGACTCTACGGCTTTACTATAGATGTATTTCAATTCAGAGGTTTCGTTTCGACCACGGCACAGTTAGAGAGCCGTACTGATAATAGCAGGAGCACTGACAGGGTGACCCTTCCTGTTTATGATTTGGATGGAGGTCATCATATAATTGTCTGACCTCGCTGACCTCTGCAGTTGATTCAGAGCATGAAAACTACAAAACTAGGGAACAAAAAAATGTTGCAGCCATTAAACTGCTCTGTTGAGTTCCAGTCCATGACCCAAAATGATTGAATGGAATTCTTCCCAGTGGAAGCCAGGCTCATTAACACATGTTGGTGCTCATGTGACTGCAGTGATGTAAGCTTACACATATGGCTCCAAAACTCGACACTGCAGGACGAAGCAACAAGTCACACACACTGTGTTAAAATGAGAATAGGTTATGAATCATTGCTGTTTTGTGAGCGATGCTATAAGATGACTCTGGTGACATCAGCAATGAAACAGCACTTAACTTGAAATTTACACAAAAAAAAAGGTAAATGGACTCCAATCACCCAAAGTGCTTTATGCGACAGAGCCACATTCATACAGTGATGGCACAATGGCCTTCTGACCCACAGCCAGTCTTATCGTCCATTCTTTAAGATAAATTAGATTTCTGGTTAAAATATGTGTCCACACTGATGTACAACCCTGGGTTTGATGACACATTTTTGATACTAAAAGGAAGACCATTAGTCTATTAAGAGAATCTGAATGAGCTGATGATACATAGACTAAATAAAAGCCGCATACACAGCAGGATAACATATGAATATGATACAGAGAATTATTTCACACTCAACTAAGAGGCAAAGATCTTTATGTGCCCTGCTGAGATCTAACATTTTATCACAAGCTGTATGTATTTAACTTCAATTCAACTCAAACTTTATTTCAGACCCTCAAGACGGTCCAAAGCAATAAAAGAAAACACATACAAGACATACGAGATAAAACGCACCAAGTACCAAAGTGCTAAAACCAGCACATCCTTGGGCTGTTTTGAGCCTCTATGATGTCGTTCTCCAACTCATCCAAGCAACACATAAAGTTGTACGTCAGATGTCTTTGATGTTCGTCACATATAGGAACACCAGAGAAAATTAGGCCCCCAAAGGAAACTTCATCAACATCTGTTTTTATCAAGATAAAGAGAAAGTTTTCAGTCTGTTCATCTCACTTCAATCATTTTTATTTTGGCAAAATGTATCTAGTGGACTGTCAAAAATTTAATTATCTATAGATAATTATATCTATAGATATAGATCTATAGTTTACATATATCTATTATTTACAAAATAAAATATGGATATTTGGTGTCCAGAGATCGATGTTGTATTGATTTTTTCCCCTACCCTAAACACCACTGTGAGCCTCTGCATACTGCTTTTCCTGCAGTTACACCAAAGGTGAGCTGTACACAGGTGTGAATAAAGCAGATTTGTTTGTTCTGATTTTATATTTTGTTGTCCTTTTTATTGAAAGTTGCCTGAGAGACATGAACCATTTTTTAATTTCAACCAGTTATTCAGAGAAGGTCTGGGGGAGAAGTAAAAAAGCCACTTGAAAGAATATATAATGCTGTAACTGTAACATGTGTGTTTATTTTATGTTTGATAAATAATGATGTCTTATAATTCTGTGTGAGATGGGCTAAAAGTTTGGCATGACAAAATTGCACTATTTCTTAAACCACAGAAATAGTGCTAATATGCTGTTATGTGGCCCGCCCTGAGAATGTTAAATCAAAGTTACGCCCTTGAATAGAAGTTTAAAAAAAATTAAAATGGCTGACACAACAGAACACAAGGCTGCAAACTGTCCGTGCAAGCAAACAAGCGTAAGTATTTGAGTTGTACATAAATCAGCTTCAGTCTTCAGATATGTATGTGCACATATGTAGATGACGGCGTCTTCTTTTGATGGAAAGCCAATGTTTCCTGCGTCTCATGGCTGACACCACCGTCACCCCTTCAGTGCCTGTAAATTGACAATCTAGCCAAGAAACTCGTTCTCCGCTGAGAACGTAATTAAAAATGAAAATGAACAAAACACACACACAAAAAAACCCCAAGGCTAAATTGACTGCATTACTTTGTGTTTGTTGCGTTTGGAACCGAGCTGGAAAAAAGCAGCGTGACCCATGTTGTGTCCCAGGCCGTGGGGCTGAAGACATGCTGTGCTGTTGATTGCTCTCCACAGGCCTAATTGAAAGAAGGCTCCATATGGTAAGAAGCTATAAATTCTCCAGATCAAGTTTTTTCTCTATTTCCTGGTTCTTTCTTTTTTCTCTTTTCTGTTTTTTTTTTCTACCATCTATAAAAGGGGAACAATGGGCTGGCTGTCTTTGGTTTGGCTGCTAATGAATCCAATACTTCCCCCTTATGGCAAGGGCTGATTAGAAGAAGAAAAAACACATTTTGTCATAGTCTCTTTTGATGGAAAGCCCTATCTGTCTATGTGGTGTGAGTGCATGCCTGTATGTGTGTGTGTGTGCGTGTGTAAAGTGTTGCGTCATAGCAGTTATGGGGTGAATAGAGTGACCTGGGGGTTTGTTTCAAAGGCTGCCAAGGGCCCACCCTCCTCTCCGTTTTCCTCTCCTCTCCACCTCTCTTTTCTTCTCCTCCTCTGCTTCTTCATCTTTTTCCATTCGACCCTCGACGTGCTGATTTTTCCCTCACTGAAAGCACCAACACACGCGTTTGCAATCGTATGTGCTCCCTCTACTCCCAGTGAAAGCCGCTACATCATCACCTATCTTCACTGTTGTTCACTGGTAACGCACTACTGTAGCCACCAAACAAACAGTGGCTTCTGAAGTGTCAAAAGTGCCTTGCAAAGAGTCCTAGTCTGGGAAGCATCATCTGCAGCCACAGTTACCCTCTGTTTTGCCGCTGATGCAGTAACGCACACTTACTGTCTTCATTCAGGGGGATCAGTACCTTGAGCATCATCCGTATCTTTCTTGTTATGGGGCAAAGTGGACCTTCAAAGATATAAAAAAAAACCTTCCAGGTCACTTGTAAGAAATGAGGCCCCCTGGTGGAGGGGAAACACAGCAGCACAAAATGGTGGGGAGGTGAGAGGGGAAGAAAGAGGAAGAGGGGTGAGGGAGAAAGGGAGGGGTCTGCATGAAGTAATGGCTGCCAGATGTTTTGGTATTATCGCAGGGAAAAATTCTATTCCAGCCGTAGTCATCTATCATGTTCGCCAGTCGACGGCACTTAGAGGCCCGGCAGATAGACAGACAGGAGACGTGAAGGGAGATAAGTGTGTGTGTGTGTGTGTGTGTGTGTGTGTAATGGTGGTGCTGTTTGTGGAGGTTTGTAATTATAAACCTAGATATTGGTATGTCCTGTTGAGCACTTAATGTTTCACTGTCTTAAATGTGTGATCTGTTGTTTGTGAGTTCTCAGAAATGTATTGTTATATCAAGTCTTTTTAAACATTTGAAATGTTTAATACACTTATCAATTAAAACCGCTGGGATATACTTTTTTCTTTTTACTTATAATTAGGGTCTGAAATATGCTCTCTGAGACATGAGCTCCCCAGACAGTCTCATTTAAGAAATTCAGGGGAAACTCTAAAACTGTTATTTTTGGTGTCACTACTATTTTTTTCTGTATAAATGTTTATTTTCCTGTATATTTAGGTTATGAAATAAATAATAGGCCAATAGCAAAGGACTTTTCAATGTGTGTGTTTATTCAAGCATATCAGTTTCCTGTCTAGTCCTGCTGTGGCCATAGATGCATAGAGGTGCACTCACACGCCGTACATTGTTAAAATTTGAGCCTGTGGGCGTGTTCCTAATGGCCATGGGATGCAGCCTCACTCTGGTTTGTTTAACAAAGCAGGCTGTTCTCACACACTGCTCTTATCTATGCCTACGCAACATGTTCTCATAGAACAGTTTGTGCAATATCCTATGAATTTTTTTATTAGGAGAACATACAAAAAAATTTGTGAGAACAGCCTGACCTACGAAAAGTAATGCACCAGAATTTGTAACCCATGCAATCATGTGACGAATGCGCTGATAGGAGTAAAGATGGAAGTAGTATAAACAGCGAAAGTCTGCGTAAAGAGGCAGATTGTGGTGGTGTATCGGTCAAACAAACACAGGACTTTCCCTCAGGAGACTGGTGTTTATGTCCCGTATTAAACAAAGTGAACTTTGAATTATTTCAAGGTACATCGATATGTCTTCACTTAATGCATTAAGTACGTAACTATGTTAAGAACGTAACATACTGATGACCAACCATGACTCTTTTCCGAAAACTAACCTATGTAACTTAAATTTATAAACCTAACTCACATAAAGCAGCTCTTACCTTTCTTGCATTTCACACAGCACTTAGAAAAAATTTGAACATCAACAACTCCCACCTCCCTCCAAAGGCCTACTCCCCCCTCCTCCATTACGTCCTCATTACGTCTATGATAGACGTAGGCGTTGGCAAGGTAACGTTTGACACATGGAAGAGGAGAGCGAGTGTAACACGCCAAGAGAAGATAATGTTGTAACTATATAACGTTATAGCTACATACATTAGAGGCAAACTAAAAATACCTGTCCAGCAGAAACTCTGCGTCCATCTCGTTCCTTTTTAGCTCAGGATGAAGCTGCATCAGTCTTCGCCATCGCTTGAACGCAGAGCCGATTACATCAGTGTGGAAGACAGACAGGACGCTCGGCAGTGCCCTCCCTACTCCTGAAAAATAGGGTTCCCTGAAAGCCATGGTGTGATGTCAGCACTGCCCATAATGGACAGAATAGTCATGTCAAAAAAAAAAATTCAGAAAATGTCTTATTTGTAATGTACTAAATAAAATGAAATGTAGTGTAGTATTGTTCTGACCGGGACTGAGAGTGAAAGCATGGATGATTCACAGTGTTGGAAAGCGCTGATGGCTTGGATTATACTGCACGAGTTGTTTGCGAGTTTGTTAAAGCATGTTTAGATATAATTTTGCTGGTGTTGAATGTGGCCCACAGTGACTTTCAATTCAATTTGTTCAGCAGAAGCATGCCAGAAAAATGTTTTCTCCACAAATTCAACATAACACGGGGTGAGTAACTGGTATAGAAAACCTCCTTTGGGGGGTGATGTTTTCAATTTGCAATCTCAAGAGAGGCAACGATGAATTTACTTTCACAATCTCTTGGAGAGGAGGGACATGTTGGACTGGGAGTAATGGCTTTGATGTGTAAGCAGCACTCAGATTTACCCTGAAAGGTGAGGTATAGGCTTAGAGACTCACAGACCAGCCCCAGACAGCCACTTACATGACTCAACCAGTCACCAATAGTCTACCATGACAACACAGCCGACTAGTCACATCCTATCATTGTCACTGATTGGCCCAAAGGGGGTGCTGTGTCATGTCTAGGAAACATCATTGTCTGTGCTGTGTTTAGTTGGTGGTTCATCTTTATTATACTTTCAACCTGGTTTTACTGTACTTATTATTTAGCATGCTACGAACCTGCATGTCACATTATTGAGGATCATGTCACCATTTCTTGTTTCTGATTTGCACATCATCATCACCATTATAATCATCATCATCATCATATGCTCAAGGTTCAAGACCACCTGTGAGCCCACCAGCTGAGGGCTGAAACCCGAGAAGTATGATCACTGCCAGGCAGCCCAGCACCAAGGACAAGTGTGGGGCTTCAGATCCTCATCCCGCTGCTCAAGCTCATTGGAGTCAATTGGTTGAGGAAGCCTTTGAGCAGAAGAAGGTGAGTATAAAGGCCCGGTTTGTCACTGCTACAGATGAGGGTTTAACATGGTACATACATGTGGAGGTTATTTCCTCAGGCTTTGCAGGGCTGTGCCTACACTGTAGCACTCAGCATCATTTCCTCAATACAGTAAAGACACAGCCTCAGCTAGGTCGCCTGGGCAAAAGTGTTTGATGTTGAAATACCCAACACACCTGAATGTCCCAGGATACATCACTGATGGTGAGACCAGGCCAGGTTTCAGAAGATGCAGGCAATAGTGAATGGATGGCTAGGTCGCAAGGCTGGCACATGCTCAACAGCAACAGTGTGTAAAAAAGAGCAACTGGTAAAATATAGTTATATAGTTTGTTGTTGAAGGAAGAAAATGGCAATTCACTGTGTTGTGCCAATGTAGTGTGTTTATTTAGAAAGACTGTATATTAACGTTGCATTTCCTGTGAAAATGTAAGTGTATTTTGAAAGAAGACAATACATGTAACAGGCAGAACTTGACACGGCGTCCCAGAACATCAACCACCAATGCACCCAGGGTACCCTGCATATTGTACGTGGACGTGGAAAGTCCATGACTAAGCACGTCACTATGCGATGAGTGTTTCTTCCATAGTGCAAAGCGGTTGCGATTAGCTAGCCAGTGTGGTACACACACAGGACTCACAGGAATTCATGTGCATGCAACGTCATCAACCACAAAAACTATCAGGGACCGCTCCACCCAAAACGCCATCTCGTCAACGTGAATTTTTTTTTTTTCCAGCAGATGTCTTAGTTACAACATGATTGAGCTAACTGGAGTAGTTTTATGTCGTATCCGACATGGTAGCATTGCTAACTGTCCCTGTCAGCTGCAGCCACTGATGCTTTCTAGACATCGTGATTTCCCATAACTGAATAAATACCACACATAGCAACACAAAACTGCGTTGCTAGCTCAATCATGTTGTAACAAAGATACCTGCTGGAAAAAATATTTAAAAATATTTTATTCACAGACCTTTTTTTGAGTTATTACCTTATTTTTATACAGTCTGTGGTTATTACAGACACTGCTCACGGCTAACGATAAAAGCTAACGGTTAGCCCAGCTAATCTACGATAACCATGTTAATTCCAAAACGTGCACACAGAAATAGTAACGTTTGTTCAATCATTGTGTTTACAGACTTAACAAACATCAGATTAGTCTACACGGTGATATAGTGACGTTAAAAATGTGATAAATAGCTAAACTCTGCTGGTTTTCTATCCAAATTATTTGTAAACAACACAACGATTCCCTGGGGGCACCGCCGGGAGTGAAGGGCATAAGCGACCGCCGAGGCCCCTGCACTTCAAGTCGAAAAACTCCAGGCTGGTTAGGTTTAGGAACAAAGAACAGGGTTCAGCTTTATATTCTTATGGGGCATGAACACCACTTTCCCGGGTGAAGGTCGACTCATCCACCGCCTTAACTTTCATCCTTGTCCTGCTGCGTTTCCCCCTGACACTGCCAAATGCCATTAAAGTATAACAGCAACCGGCCACGTACCATGTCAGCATTAAGGGACAGCTTTATTTCGTCAGTGTCTGTCATCGCAAGTCACCGCCCAAGCACCGGATTTTGACAACTTTGGAATGAGATTAGTTGACCCAATTGCCAGAAAATTCTTTGGCAGTGTCTGTCGCTGTGAACCTTGGCTACCTTATATTTGCTCATTATCACATTTACATTTCAACATAACTGTGGTTAATGTGTGGTTATGTTTAGGCACAAAAAACGCTATTAGCGAGGAAAAGATCATGTTTTATCTTGAAGTACCTGGTTTGGGGGCACAATCCCTGCTGGAAAAATAGCAACAGGTCGCTACAAAACATCCAGGATTTGTGCCCAAAAAGCCGCTGGAAAAACAGCAATGACTCGCTAAATCACAACTGGTTTTGTTGTTTGTTGGTCTCAAACAGTGGTCTGCAGTTTGGCAGATGTCCACCATCCCCTCTTCCTCCCTATGACATAGTCAGTTTAACTACGTCATTTTAGAAATGCTGGTACGATACACATGGACATTTTCTTCTGGCAACTGCATTAATTCTGCTCATTGTACCTTTACACTACCATATAGCTTTACATATCAGATAGTGGTTTGCTACTATATTAATATTCTGAATGTCGTATGCAGCTCCTGTAATTTTCAGGAACAGCTTTGGCTCAGCTTGGTTACAAGATAATTGCTCAGTGTCTAATAGTAACAGCAGAGGTGGTATTTTACAAGATATTTATAGCTGTGCAGTAAAATATGAATCCATACTGTCATACTGTAAATTCATAGTCATTAGCTTCATTGCTCCCTGTAGCTGACTCAGAGACAAACAGCTTCCTGAGGTTGAAGCGTGTGTATTTGTGTGCGTGTCTCTTTGTGTCCCGGTCACTGTGGGGTCAACTCTGTCTGACGCCAGCTCTCTCACTAATTATCTGCTCTCCTGTCTTCACCTGAGGCCAGACTCAGGCCATTACATCTCACGTTAGTCTTTGTCAGGACGAGAAAAATCCTCTCAAGCGCTTTCTCCCCCCCGTCTCCCACCAGCAGCATACCGACTGGGATGAGAGATAAGGCCTTATCAATGGATAACTGAGTGACAGCTCCATCAGATACCATGGCGACGTGAAGAGCGGGAAGCATGTCAATAACTGTTCTGTAGCACTGGTTGACAAAACTACAGTTGTGGAGTTTATTTGTTACTGGGTTTGACTGGTACAAGTTTGGCATTATTTATCAACCACAAACCAAAGAATTTTAATCTTGTGTGGGTGGAGAAACATTTCAAATCATTAGACCAAACTCATATTCAATCCATAAATCATGCCTAAATACACAGTGTCTGTTTGTCACTATATTAGTTACCAATGTACGCCATACAACTATTGATAACAATTGTCTTTGACATTAAGTTTTTAAGTTAACAGATATAGTGGCCGTTTCAACATACCAAAGATCCATAGTTGCTCGGCCACAAAGTCCGCGAGGTGTCTTGGTTTTGATTCGTGCTTCTGTTCCTTTTCTGAAGATCCACGCAGGGAAAAAGCTGAACGACGTTTATTGGAAATACAAAAAGAAAACAAAACAACAAGCCAAGTCCTTCTTAAATTCCATCTCGCACTGTCAACTAATGACTTGATATCCTATTTCTATATATTTTCATGTATTACCCTTTATCATACTCTTATACCCTGCATAACCTGGTCAAAAACTTATTACGATCCAAACCAACACAAACTTCATGTCGTTGTCAACAATCTCCTTTTTGTCGTGCGCACTAAACTGCCTTATGGCACCATACATGTCATAAAAACTTGCCTATATTCTCACACATGAATAAAATAAATGTAAACGTAACCTTAGCATAGTCCACTACTATACACTAGTAAAAATATTAATCTAAAAACTTAAATAATAGCAGAACCTATATGATATGTAAAATCAACACAGACATTTTTACTAAATATAAATATGTGCTTAAGTGGCTCTTACGATAGAATTATTAAATTAGGTAGCTTTTGAGTCTTAAGATGGGATAATGCTTTTGTATTGGAGTGTTGCAGTAGTTATCGGTTTTTGAAACCTTGGTACAATTTAGCAAGGATGTGTCAAGCGAGGGTGCTGCACAGTGTATGTGATCAAATTGTATTTAAGTAATGTTATGAAAGTGTTTCAGTCACTTAATTGAATCAGATTTCACTTACTTTGTATCAATATGAAGTATTTGAGTTGATTGAACATCAACAGTTTGTGTTGATTTAACTCAATTCTGTAAGTTGCCACCAAAGCAAACGATCTGTGTGCAACCAATGCCCACCATTTTGTTAAATGTGTGATGTCTTATTTTTTTTAGTTCGGCATGGTGGTGCAGTGGTTAGTATTGTTGCCTCACAGCAAGAGGGCTCCCTGTTCAAACCCAGGGTGGGGAGCCCTTCTGTGCAGAGTTTGTATGTTGTCCCTGTGTCAGCATAGGTTTCCTACTCCGGCTTCCTCCCTCAACCAAGAAACATGCAGGACAGGTTAATTGACGACTTTAAATTGCCCGTTAGGTTAACTGTTGACTCTAAACTGGCTGTAGGTGTGAATGTGAATGTCTGACTCTATGTGTCAGACCTGTGATAGTTTTCTGTTGCAGCTGGGAACCAACTTTTCAAATTCTGAACCCGTTTTATTTTTGGTCAAAAACAGAACCTGTCCCATGTTAGTCGAAAAGGGTTATCTGTGATAGAGAAAATCTTCCTCTCCAGTATGGATAAGGTTTACATGACAAACCCATTGTTATTTTGCACAGTGAATGAATATTACATGCATTTAAAAGTATTGTATTTCATGTCTCCATCTACTGGTGGGCCATCATGATAAGAGTATGCATGCATAATATGACCCAGCCTTATTAAAAACAAAAAATCCTCAGCGTTTCCTTTATGGTCTTTACAACAAAAAATGCTGGCAGCTCCAGAATCAAATGCAGCCGAAAACTACAGAAGCTGAGTGAAACCAATCACAACTCTCCATGTGAGAGTTTGCCACAGAAACATGATTAAGGCCTTTGCTGGGAAGAATGTTGCAGGGTTTGCTTGCAAGAATCTCAGCCTATTGTCTGAAACAGCAGGTGCAGCAGCAAACATCACTGTCAAAGAAGTCTAGATACGTCGACCAGCAGCTCAGCCTCCAGAAGATGTTGGCAATGTTTCGGCAAACCTTTGTACAAACATTTGTACGTTTCATATGTATCAACAGTTCTGAACTGGTGTATGAGCTGACTTTGTCGTCAGGAGGAGGAGAGAATGGTGGACGGCGTGTCACCTGGGCGAGACACCTGCCAAGCTGCAGCCCAACAAATAACAAAAGGGGTTGTGATCTAGTGGATCATTGCTGTGTTTTCAGCAGCTTTTTAAGCACCAGATGTGGGTGTTTTGTTTGTTTCCAAAGACTTTTAGCCATGGGAAGCAGTTTGTTTTTTGACATTGATGCTTTTCCTGCTGGGATTGTGCCCTCGAAAACCAGGTATTTTAAGCCAAAACATGATCATCTGTTACCATAACCAAGTGTTTTTTTGTGCCTAAACCTGAACACACGTTAACCACAGCATTATTGAAACACAAAGTTTCAGTGTATGGACTTCATAATAACATGCAAATGTAACATATCAGCGATTTGCTGAAACGTCCAAAGCCAACATTTTTTCTTGCAACTGATATTTGGACAGAAGCAAAACTATTCAATTTATTACCTCCTGTCTGCTTTGAAGAACTTTTCACATTAGTCTCCTGGTGATTATTCAAGTGGGATATGAGAATGTTTGGCTCCGATATTCCCTCATCTGTGTCACAAATCACAGAAGTGTGTCAGCGCAGGCAGCAAACACAGCAACAAATCCTCCTGCTGTCCAACGTAATATGTAACAGTTACACAAATACGACCGGCACTGCTAACAAAAGGAGAACAATAATTGCTGAATGTCATTCACTGTTGAATTTATGATAAACTATCTTGGATCTGTTGTGAAAAATACATCAAGTCTACCGAAGCTTAGCACCTGTTCTTCTTCTTCCTGATGTGAAGAGAGACGTGCATCACAGAGACGTACAGTATGCAGATACACAAGCTGATCTATGCTTTGAGGAGTAGATGCTCCGTAGCATGGCCAGATCCAGGAGCGAGGCCACAGGGACATTAACCTGTTTGCTTCAGCAAGCTTAATTAGCTGAATTTTGAAAGATGTGTCTACTGTAGATGTTATCATATCACGACAGGACATGTACAGGCAGTTGTGAAGAGGGAGCGGAGCCAGGAGGCAAAGCTCTCGATTAACTGGTCCATCTACGTTCATACCTATGGTCATGAGCTTTGGGTAGAGATCGATAGATTGCCATTGCGGATACAAGTGGCTGAAATATGTTTGCTCTGTATGGCGGCTAGGCTCAGAATGGGGATAGGGTAAGGAGCTCCGACATCCGGAGGGAGCTAAAAGTAGAGCTGCTGCTCCTTTGTGTTGAAAGGCGCCAGTTGAGGTGGTTCGGGCATCTGATCAGGATGCCTCCAACTGGTAGGCAGACCCAGAACATGTTGGAGGGATTATATATCTCGTTTGACCTGGGAATGCCTCACGATCCCCCAGGAGGAACTGGAAAACACTGCTGGGGAGAGGGATGTCTGGAGTACCTTGTTCAGCCTGTTGCCCCCCTGACCTGGCCCTGTATAAGTGGATGAAAATGGATGGATGGATGATACCATATCGTCACACTTATGATATTGGGTTTATTAAATACTTGCAGCCGTCACCACAGCAGAAACTAGAAGTGCATCCCCACTGTGCGCCTCGAGGAACAGCACGGTGACGTCACTGATTATTTCACAAGCTATAAGTTAAGCTCTGTTTCCTCTGTCAAGTTTAAGGCTACAGTTTTTAGTTTGGTCCCACGATATTTGCAGCAGTGACATCACTGCACGCATGGAAATGTTACAGTTACTGAAAGCAGCCTCTGTAATCATCATGTTGTTAAAGAAAACACTCATACATCAACACAGTACAAAGCCTATCGGGACTGGTGGAGGGGGAGTGAAATGTCCATGTGGGTGCAGGTCTCCAAATTGGAGAAAATAAGTCATTCACGTGGATGATTTATGTATACAAATGGGCTCGGATGACGTCAGATCCGATCCATGCGTCGCTAATGGACGAACAATTTCAGGTTCCTAACGCTGTGTGAAATGAACCCCTCAGGACGACAAAAATGTGAGAAGAGTCAGCACCATAGGGTTAGGAGGCTTTGTCCTCCCCATAACTAACATTGTTTACTAGTACCTGAACTTTCTGTTTGTGTTTCCAAAAAATTCTGACCCAAGTTGATTTGATTTTAGGTTTTGTGGTTGTTTACATGCATTAAAAGTCACCAGAATGCAGGAAATGCTAATTCTTAGATTTTTCTGAAGGTGGACCCCAGGCTTCAAACTGGGCCCTGTTGTGTAAACTATGGCCCTGTCTGGTCCCTGATAGACACATCCCAGATCTGGCCCTGGTTCACACATCAAAAATATTATTCTTTTACACATTTTTAGGGTTTTTCTATGAATAAAGTCGAAAAAAAAAGTGTAATTTCAATGTTTTTTCTTCCAACTTGAAGACTTTTTTGTTCTCCATCATTCCTCGGTTATGATCACTACACTCACACCATGGCACAGAAGCGTCACAATCGAGCCGAAGAGATCGAACAAATCACAAATTCAACCCAGTCATCTCTAACCTGCTTCTCCAATGGGAAAACATACTAAATATCTGTTGTAAAAGATGAACCAGGAACTGTCTGCAAGATCTGCTCGGATCTGCTAAGACAGGCCTGTAGCTCCCCCTTATTTTAAGAAAAAAAAATGAAATGCCATTTTGTGTTCACATATTTTCCAGCTTATCAAGACTTGAACTTAACAATTGCACTATTTTAATACACCTCACACTGCACTGCACTTGAAGATAAAGCCTGTTGAAGGCCTAATCTCTAATTCAGCTGTGAATAAGGCACATAAACTGCACTTCTTCAGATCTTTATTACAATAGGATTAACACTATATAGTGTTAAACCGTATTGTCTAACTAAATCTGAGTTTTTAATGAGGCTGTTGGATGTTGTAGGCCGCAGTTGTAGTTATAAACAGAGTCGAAACCCTTATTTTTTTTGTAAATTGAGAACAAATTATTACATTAGAAAGTATGTATTTATGTCATGAAGTCACACTCTATTTTTTGTGCTCGTAACTAAAATTCAGATGCCTTTAAGAAAAAAAGGTAGCCTAAAAAATAAATTAAGACTATGTCCTACAATTTTAAATATCTTTATCTTATTATCTGACACACATTTTCTATGCAACACAGGCTGTAATCTGTAGGTGTAGGTATTGTTTCATTTGCATTTTGGTAATTTTTTCTGTACCAATTTGTGCTTCTTATTTTTCTATTTTTATTTATATTTTAGGGGGAGGGTGGGGGTAAATGCACAAGTTCACAAAATCCACACATACGATCTAATTGTTGTCCCTGTCCATAACACTAAATCTTGGCTCAGTTTTTGTCATGACATGAAAGTAACTACTTCAAATCATTTTTTTGTTTTGTTATTTTGCTTTGAAACAGGGAACCATGTTCATAATAATGCTGCACATCACACACTTTTAGGCTGATGTCTTTTTTTCCTTGAGTCCAAATGCTCATTGGAGCTACATGTGGAAACTTTCTCTTGTTACTTCTGACTCATTCTCAGACCACAGTATTAAATTTACACACAATCCAGTTTGACCCACTGAAAGTAAGAAATCATCCACTTTGCATCACCAGGTGGTGGTTTATTAAATTTATGACACTGTTTACACCCCACATAAAGCATTATTTTAGTCTCCCACCACATTTTTCACACCACAACACGGACACGTCGTCATCACCGTGACGTCAATACATTTACAACCTAGAAATTGCGAGAGAAAAAGAGAGACAGAGAGAGAGAGAGAAAAAAGAAAGACTTCACATACACCTTGTCGTTTAATCAAAGGTAGGCCTGCTCAGTAAAATGTCCGGTGTCAGTCAGCGCAGTGGCTGCTCGGGTCCTTCTCACGGCCGCATTGCACATAAATATATTCCGTTAAATAAAGCAGAGAGCACGTCAACGCCCCGTGCGTGTGTGTGTGTGTGTGTGTGTGAGAGAGAGAGAGAGAGTGTGTGTGGTGGTGGTGGTTTTAATGGGAGGTGTTTGGAGAGAAAGGGGAGAAATGGTTCCGCCTATCCCGGTCCTGTTTCCCCTCTGCAGGAAGAGAGACTCCGCCGGTCTCCGTTCATTATCTAAGCAGTGGTTTATTCGCTCAGTGGAAACGTAGGGCCCTACACATCTGGCACAACAGAACCTGAGAGCTTTTATAGACCACCCTTTAATTCGGCATACATCCCATCCACCAAACAGCACCTATTTCATTAGACTGGGCTGGTTGCAGTGTTTCCTGTTGATTCAAATGTGAGATGGATTCTTTAACCTATCCAACCCAGCTGCTGTGACGCACATCCAAGCTTATAGACTGTATTTTAAATGAGCCTGTCCTAAAGTTTCCACTGACATCAAATATGTTGAATTATAGGGGAATGATGATTGATAAAACATGCGGGATATTTCCATTTGGCGACCCCCTTCTTTTGGTTAAAATTTTCACGAGGAATTTTTTTTCTCGGGGTACAATTTAAGGAGGAAATCAGGGGTCGCTGATGAAAGGTGTGGGGAGTTATAAATCTGAAATCATGCTCTACGAGGAACTCCAACTTTCTTCGTGTCTCACCAACATGAACGGAGCTAAACAAGCGTCCACCGTTCTCGATCCACGTCCAGAGAGGTCATGATGATGATGATGATGATGATGAGCGCCGGTACAGTTCATCAGAGCGCGTCATGACTGTCCCATCACTCTCCCGAAGGAGCTGGAGGAGGGACAGGGTGCTGTCAGGACAGTGGGAGTGAGGGAGGGAGGGAGGGAGGCGCTACTGTTTGAGTTCCAGGGCCCAGACATGTTGAGGCCATCCTGTCCGTCCTTTACTCTTCTTATCGCCCGCTGTCGAGGAGGATGACGATGAGGATGATGTTGACGTTGTCTTCGGGATCTCCACCTGCGCACACATGACATTTAGTGTTAGTTAAATCATCTTTATATGGGTTATACGATAGAAAACAGAGCTATATGCAGCACCACGGAAATCGTTTTCGTTACATTGTCTTGACACAAATTGGACAACACCAACGTACATATATTACCCAGCAATCATCACTGCATATCTGACAAAAATAACCAAGAAGGTAAGAAATTAAAAATTGAATTGAATAGTTTTTAGATTTTATGCTTACATTGTCAAGTATAGCCTATTCAAAAAATAAATAAATAAATAAATAAAAAGAAAAAAGAGACACGTGACAGATGAGTTTGCCTTTTTGAGGATACATATAGTTTAAAAATAATAAAATTATTTTGGTTTTTATTTATCTTTGAACATCTTAATCCCATGCAAGGGCCTGCTCTCTCTAAAGGCCCCTCCACCCCAAGGGCCCCACTGCACTGTCTACAGTTTTGCCCCTGGTTATACACCATGATACTTTTTTTTCTATTACACAATGCAGAATCCCAATATAGATATGCATGAGTGCACCTATTGGATTTCATGTCACCACATCTGTAGACTTCAGGGGGACGCAGGGGACACATCCGCCTCAATATTTAGACCAATAAAAAAAAATTGAAAGTAGCAGAGGACTTTTATTTTGACAAAATCTAAGACACCAGTTAACCACATAAAAGGCACAAACTGCTGCCAAAAAATAAAATAAAATAGAATTAAAAAAAATCCCCAGAATGCAAAAATATTAAGAGTTTGATGCCCAGTTGTTTTCCTTCCCCCTTAAAACTAACCCTACACCCATGTTTGTGTGTGTTGAGTGTAATGATATTGTATTTGGGACAAGCCCAATTTCATAAATGCTCCACATCAGTGATTTCTCTATGAGACTTATTACGATGCTGAAGAATCACAATCATTTTTATTGGCCAAGTACACAAGCGATCTGACTTGGGTTTTGCATCGCTCTCAGTGTACTGAGGCCTACAGATACATGGACGTAACAGCTATGAGAACAAGGACAACGAAGCTGGATAAATAGGCCTACACAATATGTGAAAGAATAGGTGTTCATAAATAAATGCACACAGAGGAATAACATGTAAGTGTTTATAAGCTCCACCTGACCACCGGGTGCTCGGATAAAAGAGCGTTTCTTGATTTAAATCTATTTATTAACTAATGGATCTGTTTTAAACGTTAAAATCTGATTTTGTGTGTTTGCTTTAATCAAACCGTTTGGAATAAACTGAGGGATTTTGTAGGACGTTTAATGTTACACACATGATCAAATTATTATTATTATGATTGTATTTAATTTTACTATATTATTATTATTATTATCAGTTTCCATGTAGCAAAAGCTTTGAATCCATGATTAGCCTAATAAAAATATGTTAATATGTTATATGGTAAAATAGCATTATAATAAAACAAGTTTTTATTGAGCGATGCACCTATGCATTTTTTTAAATGCACAAATACACGCAAATTAACGTCAATGTTGTAATCATTGTACTTTAACCTGACTGTACACGTTTTGTCCGTAAAAAAAAAAAAATAATAATAATAGTAATAAAATAAGGGCGTAGGTTTCGTTTCAATATTTGGGGAGGACAAATAGCCTGTGAAACGGGGGGTTTGGGGCAATTTTTTTTTGAGCGTCAAACACTCCATTTTCTGCTTTCTGGTGAATTTCATTCACCAATTTATATTTTAAATGTCTTTAATTTTGTCAAAATAAAATGTATATGCTATTCAAATGTTTTTATTGGGGATAAATGCACATGTTCTTACTACTGAGGGGAAAACCTACACCTATTTATAATAATAAAAATCGAACATGCTGATCGAAGTGCATTTAATGTGTGTTCTGTGCAAGGAAACGGAAAATAGAGAGTCAATAAGGTCAGCAGCAGGATGATAGGCCGAGTTGAAAAATATAGCACATAGGTAAATAGATAAATTAGATAAATTCATATTAAAAAAGACTCATAATGACAGCATTCAGTGCAAATCATGAATGGACTTCGTGTCGTCACTGAGGCTCGTGTTTGATGACACAGTGACACCAACCTGCTGCAGTATCTTCCAACAGTGTTTAATACAGTCATCCTGACTCAGTCCGTTTATTTGTGCTGAAGGACGGGATCTGCAGGATTTGCACCATCAGCCCAGACTCATCATTTTTCTCTTCATACTTCATAAAAATGTGGCACTGTCGCGTTGCTCCCAGCGAGCAGAGCCCACACCAATTGTGAAGCGGTGAACCACTGTTCACTCCGGTAAACACGCTGTAACCCACCAGCCAACATCCGCAAGAGCCTGCATTTAAAATCTGACTGCGACTTTGAAGCAGCGGCGCGTGAGCAGGCCTCTTTCATTGTGCAGGGTGAGGAGCCACGGTGATCCCAGGAGATATGAACGTTTATCAAACGGGACAGATCACCTGCATCAATAACTCATCACTCTGCAGAGAATAGTCTGTTGCAATGAGAGTTTACTCTTCGATAGTTGCGCTGTTAAAACGCAGCATTTTCTTTGTATTACTTAAAGTAGCGTAAATGATTTTAACATTGTGTCCCCTCTGAGCATGCTGCAATTTCAGCTTGTAAGTGGTCCTGCAACGAGCAATCTATATGAACACATTAAAGAGAAACAAAGACAGAAAAAGACAAGAGTTTATTAAAAAAAAATGGCTCAACACTTTTATACTTGGTGCTGAAATAGGCCAACGCTTATAAAACATCAGACAGGCTGCGTTAAGCTTTGAGTTCACGGTGAAGAAAAACAGCAAATTTGGACAAAATGGGCCTAACCAAAAAAAAAAAAAAAACAACAAAAAGTGGTCCGGATTGGCAAACACACTGTTTGGGTCCAGGTGCGTTACCAAAGCCATACGGTCCAATAAAATGCGAGTGTTGCCAGCAGGACGTGTCTGTAATTACTGCGAACAGGAGGAGTCTGCGCGTAATGATATACACAACCATGCAGCAGACACCCAAACATGTTCATCCCCATTGTTTCCACTGGTGCTCCTATAGTATAATGGTATATAATGGTGTATGCTACAGGCCGCAGCTGCCGTGACACTGCGATCTGTTCCTTGCTCAGAACAAAAGTACAAAACAATGGTGACACATCAAAAATCGTAACAAGACAAGGGACAACATCAGCAACAACAACAACAAGAATAAGAATGTGGATGAAATACTGACTGGATGTGTGAATAAGGAATTATTATTATTATTATTATTGTTAAAATTATTAAAACACACTGACTTTTTACTGGGCCTCCACTTAATATTGTTGTTTCAGACACGTCACTGTTAAAATTAGCAAATTGTAATGTCATTATAACATTTGAAAACATACATGCTCTGTAATAAGTCACAACTACTTTTTTTTTTTGGTTTTACACATTTTTAAAAGCTGAGTGATTAATTTATAAGATTATACATTAATATAACGTACTCACAATGTACTTAATATAATAATATAATGCCTCTGTACTTCAACTTAAACTGCACTAAATGCTTAAGCAAGCAAACAGCCAGTAGATCTTTACCTGTAATGTTTGTATTAACTTAATATGCGGGTTTTGTCAGTGTTTATTATTTACACACACCTAATTGAAGGATTTTTGGAGCTTCTTGCAAACACACACTCGTGACACTTGTTTCCAGCAGTCACTTGTCAATACAGAAGTTCAGGCTCTGTTAGTCTGCAGGCTACATATCACTGAAAGTGATACATATCACTGTCTCTGGTCAGGCTGCCGAAAGCACTAGCATGTAAATTTACAGCTCTCTGTATGCTGCACGTTTACTCTGTATCACTTACAGAACCAAAATGCCACAGAGATAGAAGTAAAAACAGTCAAATGAACACTGGAATAAAGTGAAAATGTGTGCCGTGACTCATTCAGTAACATGCAGCTCTGTCACCAAACACTGATGATTTTATAATATCACATAATGTTATATAACACCTCTGTCTGATCCAGGATATGTTGACCTGGTTTCTTGTTCTGCTGTGGCTCAGATGGTTTTTTTTAATTGTAACTTTTACATGTTGTTGGTCTGCAATTTTGACAGGACAAGACATTCTTGTAAAGGAGAGGTTTGTTTCTGGTAAAATAAAATAAAATAAAATAAAATAAAATAAAATAAAATAAAACTTTTATTCCTAATCTTTTTATCAGAAATAATTTCAGAAAATGATTTAAATTCACATTTGTCGTCACTTTGCCGCTGCACTGTGATAAAATAATGCAGTTAAAGCTTAAACTTAAAGATCATGCACATAATTTTAATTTTAAAAAATGTATTTAAGTGTAGCGTACAACAAGAAACTGTTCAAAGCGCTCTGTCTTGGTTAAAAACCCAGCAGTGTCCTGTTCCTGCCTCTATCAATTTTGCACAAACTGGATCATTGGATTATCCCACTGTGGTACAACAACATCCACAGTGATGTGGCCTGAGTTAAGCTGTAATCAGTGACACAAAGCATACAACAGTGTGGACGAAGAAAAAAATCTTATGAATTGCAAAAGAATCTTAAATCTCTCCTGCACACACACACACACAGACACACACACAGACACACACAGCGTAATATAAACTCAGGGTCCCTGAAATGACTGAGTTTATTACCTCAAGTCCCCCCTTATTTGCAAGCTTAGAGGTCATCCTCTTAAATACACTTTAAATTCACTTATGGGTTAACCACTTAATCATTAATGTAAGAGCAGACTGAGCAACATTAAGTGCTTACTTAAGCTACACTCACTCGCTCACTCCTCTGATACAAGTTTCATCTTAATAAGAATTTATAGTTTTAAAACAAATTAAAAAATTCTTCTCATATATATGATTTATCTTTAGTGTCCCTGTAGCAGGGCTGTGTGTGTGTGTGTTTGAGTTTCAGGACAGAGTTGACATGAGTTATTAAGAGGACCACATCCTTCTATTAGTGATTGCAGTTTGAAATGTGAGGAAAAATTGCTTTCTGGCTTCAATTATGCAGCACACTTCCTATAGGCAGCACGCTAGGCAACAGACAGGAAATAATTATTCTGTTCGATTCTCCTCTAGTCTATTCTGACCTGCTCTGTTTGGACCAAACGGTCATGCATTGCTCATATCTGCACATAATTTCCATGCAGGACTCAACTTGATGTAGGATAGGGTAGAATGTTAAGATGAAGCCATTTATCGTGAGATTAATGTGTGTCAAAACAACAGGCGGTGAGTTTTGTCAAAGCATGTAGGATCAATAATAGTAAATAAAAAGACTGTAAATTCCTACATCTAGCCATGTAACTCAAATATATATAAAATATGAATTCTACACTGGCTACTGTGTTTGAAAGAGCAAAGTTGGACTGGGGTTAAATCTCCTGCATGTTTCAAACAATAAACCCTGGCCTTGTAAAGCTGGAGCCATGGGATATGGGCCCTGTATATATATGCAGAGCTGGGAACCAAAATCATGTGGATAATATGTGCGGCTGTAAAGGACGAAACCATCAAAAAAAGTGTTGCTAGGAATAATAGTGGTGGGTCTACATGGCTGAACCTGGCCCCTCCTGGCTCCAAGCTGTCTGAGGATGGCAACCAATTTTCTGGCTCCACTGTTGATCACTTGGACTAAACCATTATTGTGTAAAAGCTTTTGCTTATATGCTTAAATGGGGAAGTTTTTTTCCTCTCCTTTGGTAACCAGCCAAGTGTTTAGTATAAAAAAGGGGTAAACACACTTATATTTTAATGTTTACTCTCTCTTTAGCAGTCACCCCATATGCTTCATTGGCTGTTTAAATTCCTCCCCCAAATAAATAGGGCTGAGATTACACTCCATTTGTGTATATGTGTGCACAGGAAGCGTCTGAGCTGCTGTGCCTTTTTTTCTACTCCTGATTTTTATGCTAGCTCTCTGACCTTCTCACTCACTTTTAAACAGGACAAAACATTGTATGTAATGTCATGTTAGGATGGGATAGGAGAGCTAAATGGGGTTTAGCAACAGTGATAGCGCGTAATACAGTCTATGGAGTCTCAATAGATGGCGAATGCAGCTACTTGCGTATTATGCATTATTATAAAACAACCACGTTAAAGGAAAGCAGTTTCATAATTTACACTTTGTCCTTTCTGGACAACCATATATAGATTTCCGTCTCCATCTTCTCCTCAATAAATGAGCAGCAAAATATCCGTGTCTCCAGCCGCGTAAACTTTATTTATCGTGCCATTTCTGTCATCGTGCAGAGATATTTATAACCCTGGGATCGCATATCACAAGTTAAACCAGTCCAACATTGACATGACTACCCCGTCGAGTCAACATAACATTATCCTTTTAAAAAATAACCTCGTTTGCACGTCACAATTGTAAAAGCAATGATGGCCGGTGACCCACGACCTTTAAAAAACAGCCGCGCAGGGTCCTCCATAAATCCAGCTGACAGCAGCCTTTTACGCAAAGAAATAGATTTAAACAGGAGTGTTTTTTTTTTTTAAAAAAGAAATAATTTATTCACGTCGCCTTTTCTATGTGCAGAGCAAAACTATTATTTGTGAAAACTGATCTGTAATCAGATGGCCTATATTTTGTAAATTCTATGTTACCATTACGCACGTTGATTTTACACCAAATTGTATTATTTTATGGCCTTTTTTTCTCTAATGCGAGCGTGAATTTGAATGAGCAAATGATTATGTCATTAAATTTAAAAATGTATATTAACCCAATAGTGTATTTTTTCTCAGACGCTGCCTTTTTCCACTTCCAGCAGGACTAATGAAGAGAGGGTATTTACAGCACGTTCAACTGTGACCTTCAGTCATTTATCTTCGTGAGATGCACCAGAAATAATTCACTTTATGAACAGCAATAATATGTAAAATCTTCTTCCTGCAGAGGCTGTGAATTTAGGTCAAAACACGTCACACCAGCCACATTGTTATTATAATAATATTATTTTAAATTCTTTTTTAAAGGTGGGTGCAGTTGCTGGTTTAATCCACTTGTTTAATTAAACTATCTGTGTTTATCTCTGCGTCACATTACGTCCCTAAAAGCTAGCTGCCTAGTTCTCTGAACTCTCAGCTGTTTGCTTCTTTGCTGTTTTTCCATTACTGGCCTGTCTGTGAAATGTGTCTGCTGCTCAGTAGCTTATGCAGCATGTATGTTAATTTCAAGATTTGGAAAAGGCCTGTAATTATAGAGCCAAGGCAGGCCTGTTGCTTACTTACCCAAAACATAATTCACAAGTTATTTGTCAGTGTTGCCTGCTGGGAGTGTCAGGCTATATGTTGTGGTTAAACCCAGAAAATACGAGGGTATGTCAGCCAGGTAGGCTGATGTCTGATTAAGTTAATTACTCTTGTTATTCAGAAAAAAGCTCTGTACAATTGGTGCCCTTATTTAGGTCCACAGGCTGTGTCACGGTGCATACGTGCTCTTACCGCCTCTCTCTTCCTCCTCTCCTCCCGAGCCTCCGTTTTTTTCAGCTCGGCCTTGAAAGCCTGCGTGTCTCCGTGCTGTCCGTCCTTGTCCAGGATGTCCATCAGGTAGGAGATGTAGCTGGTGGCCAGCCGCAGCGTCTTAATCTTGGACAGCTTAGTGTCGGCCGGGACATTTGGGATACACTCCCTCAGCTCCGCAAAGGCCGAGTTGATGCTCTGGGTCCGCCGTCTCTCCTTACGGTTGGCCGTGGGTCTCCTCTTCACGGGCCGTGGATGTGTGTGGTGGTGGTGGTGCATACCGACCGTGGCTCCGTTCACCGAGATGGCGCTGGCCCCCGGGACCAAGCCGCCGGGTCCGTAGTGGTGGTGATGGTGATGGTGCGGGTCCAGGCCGCCGGTGGACCCGCCGCCGCTGTTGCCATGGTACTCAGGGCTGTACCCGGGTGCGAGGCTGTACTCGGTTGGACTCATATCCGCGTGGCTTATCAGCCAGCTCGTGAAGTACGGAGGAGCCCCGGTGTCCTCGTGACACCGACCGGCCGCTGCATGCAAGGAATAGTGGTGGCTGTCGTGGTGGTGCATGACCGGGTGGTGAGGGAAGCCCGACACAAGACTCATAGTGGCACACACAAACACGCACTCACGCGCGCGCGCGTACACACACTCTCTCTCTCATGCACGCCCCTCCAACACGCACGCACACACGCAGGTCCTTCTCGGATGCTGCAGCAGTGAGCTCGCCTTCGCTGCTTATCGGTTGTCCGGAGCAGATGTTTGCATCTTCAATAACCTACCCAGCGGCTCCCGACGGAAACAGCCCGCCCGCTCCCACCGTGACGGCCGGTCCTCCGTGCAACAGTAGTCTAGACCCGGGCTAGTCCTGTCTTATGTGGCCCAGTAGGCCGCTCAGCTCAGTCCAAACAACTCCTCCTCCTCTAAGACATTGTTCCTCTCCCTCTTCCTCTAGTTATAAAGTCTCAGCAGCGTCTATCCCTCCTCTTCTTCCTTCAGAAACTCTCTCACAGTGCGCAGCTTATTCCTCCTTTCTCTCTCATCTCATCCTCCTCTGTGCGCCAGTCAGCAGCTGTCAGCCTCAGAGCCGTTTGGCAAGGCAGGACCAGTCTGGACAGGCACTGGGTCACTACTGTCTACTTGATAGCCTACTGAGCTGTGGTAAAGCCAGCTTGTCTGTATGAGAAGGAGAGAGGGAGAGTCTCTGATTTACTACGTCATCTTTACTACCGGGGAGGAGAAACTGACTTCATAGCATTTGTCAACCAATGGCGAGCCCCCGCCCCCTCCTCTGGCCCCGTCTGCAGGGTCTGTTTACTTCTCTTTAATGTCAATGGGCCTGCTAAGTAGACCTGCTGGCTCTCTCGCACGCACACGCGCGCGCGTACACACGCAGGGGCCACGCGCACGCGTATGCACAACAACAATTAGCCTGCAAGGTCAAGAATAAAGTGAAATGGTCCTGGTCTTCTTTCTTGCATTTAAAGTTTGGCATAAGGGAGCCAGTAGCCTATCACAACACGGTCAGTGATATGAGCAGGGCTGTTTATGTGTTTTTGTATTTTGTGTATTGTTGCCTATAAATTGCTTTAAATTGTGTAGCCTATTTGCAGAGTCCAGGATACAAAGGAGGTGTCTGGAAATACATTTCCTCAATGCTTTTGATTTGCAGCTGGTGCGTCCTGCAGCTCCGCATGTTCTCAGTATTGATCAGGCAGTAGATTATATCTGTTCTTTTTCTTTTATTTTAAATCTTATTAAATCTTTCTTTCTATCATGCAGCAAATTTCTTGGTGGGGACCTGGTATCCTGTTTGGTTCAGCCCGTGCTAGCAGAGCTAATGAAGGAACCACTGGTCCATATATTTCCAGCTGACATGATGTCAAGTAGTCACAGCGTGAAGGCCACAGAAACAGACACGAGCCAGTCCTGCACTTGTGCAATGCATGTCAGTCTTCTGGACTTAAATCAATACTTTTATTTCATTGCTGCAAAAAGCAGGACATTTGACTGTGTGTGTGTGTGTGTGTGTGTGTGTGTGTGTGTGTGTGTGTGTGTGTGTGTGTGTGTGTGTGTGTGTGTGTGTGCGTGTGTGTGTGTGTGCGTGTCACAGTTGGCACTAATTTCAAATGTTCACTGATAATCACATAAAAACGTCACAAATGTGAAAAATGATACTGTTTTCATTTTTCTGGTATGAGAATGAAAAAGTCACAATACAATGCAACAATTTGATCCCAACCATTTCCTCGCGGTTTGTTATATGTTTGCATATAAAGCCATATTGTGCTGTAGCCTATTTTGTACATGTGTAATTAAATAGTTTTTTAGGGCTTTGATTACAGTAAATTATTGTATAATTTGCTTCAAAGTCAAGAGGTAAAAGAAACACTAATCTACACGAAATTTTGTTGACAACGTAACATGTAGTATTTTACATTTAAACTGACCTTTGTAGCCCTTGAATTATTCCAAAAAAAGATCCAAAACAACTGAGAGACCACAATAAAGCTGGAAAAGGTTTGACTGCAGACGCATCCCGAAATAACAGTTCGTAACAGTAGCAAAGGTTCATGCGTCCAAATACGAGATAAGATACCTTAAACGTATAATAAAAATACTACTACTACTACTAATGACAATATTAATATTATTAATAATAATAATAATAATAATAATATAATTTAATAATAATTTATTTAAAACTTTAAGAAATATTAAAACACTGTTGATGTAAACCAGCTCTGTGACATATTTACTGTCAGGCATATAGGCGTAGTTACATCACGATAAGTTGCAGTTTAGCTTTAGGTTAATGAGAAAACTTAAAATCCGAGTTGATGAAAATGAGCACCAGTAAGATCCCAGGGCCGGTCCCGAGCTGACACTGTGACCGACCTCCTGACCGCTTCCCTCGGCTTCCTCGGGAACAAAAGCCCGCTGAATCTCCGGAGCTGTAAAACCTTGAATTAACCGCTGTGACCATGTTACAGAGCCCGTGACGATTTCCTTTTTGTTTCGCCCTAAGTTGCGACCTAAACGACCAAGGCTATTCTTTACTGTTTTTATTCTATTATAGCAGATTAAACTCATGAGCTCTCATATCCAACTTATTAAAAACATGCAGCGTAAGATCTTCATCCAACAGGAATTAATATGATACTTCAGGCTCAAATATTTGCAGATCTATTTCTACACTTCCACTTCAGACAGTGAGGGAGAGAGAGAGCAGGAATCAGATGGCAATTTACCAGATCTAACCCAGAACTGTGGTTGTATATTGTCATGCTGTGAAAAAAATAAATGCATAAATAAATACATATACATCTTTGTGCTCTCAGAAAAAGCTCAGGAATAATTTAAATATGCTTCTTTAAGCATCTTATATTAACAGAATACAAATATTCCATGTGCTAACAGTCACACTGAAAGCCATTAAAGCTTTGTTGATTAAAAAAAGACACCAAATTATAGCACAAGTAATATTAAAATATATTAAATTTGGTGTCAAACAGTCATCATGGTGTCCGTTTTTTACTATGTTGAATTCTACCTAATTAAATGACTGAGTAATTTAATTAAGGTCGCCTGGAAAATTTTGCTGGACCTCTATGTGACCCTTTGAGGGCCACTGAAGACCATCTGAGACGCCTTTCAAAGACCCCTGGAAGCTCAGTCCAGTACGCTGATGGAGACACCACCAGGACCCCTGGAACTGGAAAATCAAACCCAACTCCTGAACTTCCTAAATGAGTGACTCATGCACTTTGTGTATGTTTGCATGCCTAACACTGAGCCTTCTCACTCCTTCCTATCAGCTCCACTTTACCACTATTTTGTTATTTGGACATGGAGAGGACGTAGTGCATTAGGCTGTTGGGTTAAGTTTTATTTAGTGCTGCTGTAAATGTGAATCTGAAGCAACGTCCTCAGCACAGCATGCTTCCCACAGTGAGAAAATGTCAGGAGCCTGGACAGAGGAAGCTGTGCGTTTCCTACATACAGAGAAGGACTTCCCATTCTGGTGTTCACCCCCACTTTCGGGCTCTAAAGATGTCAGCAAAAGACATAAAGCCCTGGGCAGAGGGAGATTTAGAACTGGGGACAAAACAGTATGAGTCTGAAGGCCGCACAGAAAAATTAAATTCATTGGTTCCAGTTGTGGACAGCACACGGGCTTGGGTGATGTTGTGATCTGATACTGGAGTGCACAGGGTCCCAGGCAGATTGTGGACACACTGAATATAAAGAGCCAGGCAGCTGCCAGATGGCAGCAAAGATAAATTTGCTATAATATTAAGCGTAGCTACAATTTTCACAAAACAATGGGAGCCTGGAGAGGACACTGATAACTCTGTGGAGCTCCATGACCAGTTAAACCAGTCAGATTCTGCCAGGGTGGACAGTGTCTTTATTGATGATATACTTAAATAATGAAGAAAACCATGGCAAGCCACATCCATAAAAAAATGACAAATAGATTGACTGACTGTAAATACAGCAATAAAATAATGAAAAATAGTTGCTCATTTACACGTCCAGCAGACACAGAGCAACATGCGGTTGGGTTTAGGCACCACCACTATACCTGCAGGAAACAAAGCAATGGGTCGCTAAAAACACCTACTGCTGATGGCTAAAATGCCACTGGAAATGCAGCAATGTTGTTTGCTGGTCTTGAACAGTGGTCTGCAGCTTGGCCGGGTTCTCTCCTCGGTAACACACCATCCCCTCCACCTCATGTAGTCAGAGTCAGCTCATATGCAATGCCACTTTAGAAATGTTAATATGATGAAAACAAATGTACAAATGTAATGATTTGTAGAAACATACATTTTCTTCTCACATTATCCGTAATTTGGAGTCAAGTCCAATACTGACTCTCCTTTTAGCAAGAGGACGGGGGGACAATTGTGTCCAAAATCCAGCAGCTTTACTACAACACATTCGCCAAAATGTATTTTTACTGAAATACTTAAAATACTTTCACAGCAAAAGTTGATGCGTGCGATTAATCTAACTGCTTGACAGCCCTAATTTATTTATTCATTTTTGCTTAAAATAGCTGCCCGCTGGGGCTGAAAATAAATTTGATGTGAAAACTAAACCAAAGCCAGCCAACCTGTGAAACCAAAACAATTAGCTGAAAGACGCTAAAATGCTCCACTGAGCTGAGGCGAACTGCAGAGTTGGTTGATAGCTCTGTGGGATCAACTCTACAAAGGACTGACCAATTTCACATTGCACGTAGTCATTTGACCCACTGTGGAAATGTTGTTTACAGCAGCTTAAAATAAACATCTGTCTGATTCACGGCAAATTGAATTCTGTAGTTATTAGATCTCAGAAGAAGCCAAGAGATGTAAAAAAAAAAAAGGTTTGATATGTAATCAAAATGGCAGGTCAATGGTGAGGATAAGAGGCTTCACTGTTGCTATTCATCGTTGACTTATCATCTGGGAATGACACTTGATGTTAAAAAATGCCTCACAATGAAAAGACTAAGAACAAGAGTTCTTAAACTGGCTGTCTGGTGTTGCATGGTGATAGTTTGGCAGTGAACACACAGCACTGCCATTTGTCAGCAATTTTCTTATTAGGGCACACAAGCTCCAAACATGACAAATGGGATTGTTGAAAAATTCCTTTTTTCACAGAACTAAACTTGAAACTAACCGCAGCCTTTGAAAGGTTTTAACCAAACCCCACTTACAGCGCAGTCCAGGACTCAGAAAAGCCAACTGTCTGCTGTGTTTTAGGACTCTGACCTGGACTGTGGGGCCGTGTGACAGACAGAACAGTTTGTGGTTTGTGCATTTATACACAGGGTGTGAACTACGGGCGAGCCAGGAGGAGCTTGGCTTCTCATAATAATTCATGACCTCCCCTGAAAACACGATGCGTGAAATTTTGGGAGGTCTCTAAATATTGACAATATGCTGTTTTTGCGATGTATTTCCATCTTTCTGTATCTTCATAATCATGGATCATGTGTAAAACCAGGCTATTATTGATGTATGATTCATGCTTGAGGGTGATTCTTTACTAATTGACTTTGATAAAGACTGACATGCTGTGTGGAGGTTTGATGTTGTCATTAACTGATTATTATTTAACCAGTGTGCTGACATGAAGCAAGCAGATCTACGTGCTTGCAGCTACACTGTTTCTGTGCAACAAGAGTCTCAGTCAGTCCTCTCTTTGAGGCACACCCAAACAACCCCTTCCACCCCTATCCACCACCCCCCATAAAAAAGCGAGCCTCCCCGAAAGCTTGGTAAAGTTCGCACGATGTTTACACATACACGTAGGCTGTGTGAGGCACAGGGTGTGCAAATGATGTGCATGTTGCTGAAATTCAGAGGCAGGGCTCACATGAGACACCTTTTCACAATAAGAACCTGCAAAAGGACTGGGGCCTGTGGGTGTTGCTCCACATGACTGACCAAGAGTGACTCAGAAACAGAGACAACATTCCCGAAATACCAAGGGAACATTGTTTGGAAAACAAGATGCAGGGAAACATTTGAATATTTATGCTGTAGACTTTCCTGCCTGCAAAATGATAAACATTTGGTGTATGGGGTCAATAATTTCTAGCCAACAGGAACTTGGCAACAATACAATCAGTCACACGCGCAAATGTTGCCTGAATGACTTGTTGGATTAATTATACATAAAAGTGACTGAAATGGGTGTTTATTTTATCAGGTAGGTTTCAATGGTGATAACATGTAACCAGTGGACTCTAGTGTTGTATGTGTTGCGCAGACTGTAGATATCTCCCGAAGTGACCTCCGTTTATTCCTGACAACTGACTGACAGCAAGAGGTAAAAACAAAATCCTCTGTCAATTACGGAAATAAAACTCAAGGCCCTCTCCCATTGAGCACAACAGCAAAAGGGGAGACGCAAGGTGGGAGACACCCCTTACCCTAAAGGTGAATGTAGGGGTACAGAAACTGAGTATCAGATGTTACACATATTGACTAAGGAGGCCTAAGCGTGTCAGGTAATAATAATAAGTGACACAAATTTTGTTTAATTATAATACTTAATATTACAAATGATTTTGACCCTGTTACAAACAAACAGTGCGAATTATACCAAGGTTGGAAGGGTTAGCTATAGCTCGAATCACAATATTTGTTTACAATAACTTCAGGGTAGAAACCCACCGTGCCCAGCGCTGAGCAAACACTGCCTCTACTGGTTAGTTTTTAGCCACCTCGAACAGGCCTACCTAAAAAAAAAAATCAACCTCACTATTTTAACTGCCTTACCTTGCCCTTTTCGATGGGAAACTAAGACCAATATCTTAAAGCCACCAGACTTCAATGACAAAAACAGTCATTTTACTTCGCAGAACACGGAAGTTGCTGGTCTACCGCTGCCACGATTGGTTAGCGTGTAAAATAAAGTGGTGAAAATAAATGTATCATACACTAAACTGATATTGATTCTTTTAGGTGGGTCTTTTTAGGCGGTTAAAATATGTTGGATTGTTTAGCGTCTGTGTCGATAGATTTGGTTTATCAAAGGCACTCGCAAAACAACACAGTACATAAGATAAGCAGAAACAGCAGAATCATCAGATAGGTCGGACCATGTTGTTCAAATACATATCTTTGAATGTTAAAGTCACAAAAATAAAGTTGGCAGTTTAATATATATCTTTACAATTAAAACCAGTTACCAGTTGTCTACATGGAAGTCACAGTGATTTGGTCTATAGGTGCGAAGTGGTTAAAAAGCTGAAACATGGTCCTAACTCACACTTGCAGACTTTAACTGGTTATAAATGATGGTTATAGATAATAAAATGTTTGGAGTGCTGCTTATATTGTGGGAGACTGACCTGAAGAGGGAATGGGGGTTGGAATGTGTGGAGGAATTCTCTGTGAGGAAGGCATATGATTTATATTTGTTTAAGTGTTGAATGGGGGGCTGCATTCTGTGTGTGTGTGTGTGTGTGTGTGTGTGTGTGTGTGTGTGTGAGTCAGAGAGGGAGGGAGAGAGGGAGAGAGAGGGGGGGAGAGATCAGGAGCCTGACCGACTGACCTACAGTCTAATTATGTATCATTATCAGGAGACACAAACCGATCTAAATTACTGCAACAGCTCCCATTCACATAGATGGATTACACAGAGCAGGCCGACACACACACACACACACACACACACACACACACACACACACACACACACACACACACACACACATATAAACCTCTCCCACCATGTGCCCTCTCCTCTGATCTCAGCCATTCCTCCTCTGTATAAATAAACCTGACATAGTAGCAGGGCCTGTGTGTGTGTGTGTGTGTGTGTGTGTGTGTGTGTGTGTGTATGCATGGAAAAGAGAGAGAGAGAGAGAGAGAGAGAGAGAGAGAGAGAGAGAGAGAGAGAGAGAGAGAGAGAGAGAGAGAGAGAGAGAGAGTGTGTGTGTGTGTGTGTGTGTGTGTGTGTGTGTCAGGCTGTGTGATGACGTGCAGGTACATTCCAGAGCAGCGGAAGTTTCTTTTCAGAGTGAAGTGCTGTTGTTGCTGTCTGGACTCAATTACAACTATAGTGCAACTCTGTGCAGTCATCGTGTGCTGAGCTCAGCTGACTCTATGTGTTGCAAACATCACATCGTGGTATACTTTTAATTATAACCAGTGAGTGGTAAATCAAAGAATGGTAAAGCATGACTCCCTGATGTTGATCATTGTGGGTCAAGTTCCCACCATTGTGAAAACAAATTGGTGAAAACAATTCCTTTTCTGCTTGAAAAAAAAAACCCTTATCCTCATTTAGCCCACATATACTTCTTTAAAATGAGTGCTGACAATGGTTAAACTCAGTTCTGCAAATTAGCAAGTTTGAAAGATAAAAAACCCATTAAGCAGTGGAAATGTTTACTACAACCTACAATACAAATGTGTTGGTCAGAGTGAACAACATGCTGCTGGTTTTGCTGCTGTTAATGCAAACTGTGTCCTGAGGAAAGACCATGGGATCATTGGGGATCAGCACAAGCAAAGGGATTTCTTCCTCTTGCAGCACAAGTGCGCTCTGTAACATTTCATTGCAAAGTGCCCTTGACGAAAGTTAAAGGAAGACTTTGGTATTTTTCAAGCTGGGCCCTATTTCCCCATGTGTATGTGTGTGTATGATTCATAGGTACAACTCGTTTTAAAATCGGTTCAGTATTGAGGGAGGCGGATGCAGCCGGCAGCCGCGAAACGAGTTATAACGGTAAATGTGGGGGCAAATGTGTTCCGTATAAATTTGCGCATTAAAAGTGTTTTTTTTCCGCCACAGTCCGGCTCATATCTCCAGCGTAATCTCTGTCAACAGCATGCAAATAGTCTGTCTTGCCTTCACTTCCTCTGGGCTGTGTAACGACATGTCACGTGACCTGTGTTGCCAGAGGTAAACAGACGAGCCATGCTCAGAGCCGCTCAGAGCGGAGCTGGTTGTCCCGGAGTACAGCTGAGAGTTTTGCTGCATCGATTGAAAACAATGGTTCGTGTTTGTGCTTATCCGAATTGCAAGAACAGGATGTCGTGCAACACCCCGCACAGCTTTCATAGGCTGCCTTTGTCAGACGGCGAGATGCTGAAGCTGTGGCTAATTGTGCTACAACTGGATGCTAACAGTCCTGTCCAGACGCTGCACCTTGCAGACCATCGGGTCTGCAGTGCTCATTTTTCCCAAGATGACTACTGCCAGCCCAAGAGGAGAAGACATCCAATCCCGAAACACTTCTTCCTCAAGAAAACAGCTGTCCCACGAGTAGAGAGACCAGCTACAGACATAGTGGAGAGGCATCTTGCTCGGACTGTCCCTAAATATTGTATAATTGTTCTAACCTAACTGAGACTAGCTTATCCCCTCTGTCTCCTGCCCAGCAACCACTTCAGCTGTAAAAGCTTGAGTGGTGTTTATACTGAGCTCAGTAGTCACTGTACTTCTGTTCCCTCTCCTTTTATCTGCAGTGATACTGCTGCTGCACATAGCAGCACTATACTGTAGTTATTTTTGAATCATCTGCTCTGAGTTGTTTAGCTCAACCCTTTTCTTTTGCTTTGTTGCTGTGAAGAGTGTCAGAATCCATGCTAAACAAACAGCAAGGCCCAATCCCAATTCCTATCTTAACCCTCAGTCTCAAAAATCCGCGCTCCCGCAAAGTGCTAGCACTGTCCCGATTCTCAGAGTGTTGAGTTGAGGGTCAAGAATAAGGGCTGTATGGCCCTCACTTATAAGGTTTTCCAGGACCACCCTTGGTAGTGAGTGCTATCCCAGAATCCTTTGCGCATCATCCGCCGAGCCCAGCGGAGCCCGGCCGAGTACAGACGATTCAGTCGATGCAAGATGGTGGCGACAAGCGTAAGGAAGCAGAGTTATCAATGTGAGTATTTTCCTCGTTAATAGTTGTTTTAAAATCATGATAACCATTGCATTATCTTAGTTTAACGGCATTTTATGGACTATAGACCTCTTTGTAGCGTAACACACATATTCTTTTGGCTCGCTAACGAGGCCGGCGCGGGCGCTTGCCTCTGCACGTAACCCTGGTTCTCTGATAACCAAGTATGCTGTCATTCAGTTACAAAAAGTAATTTTTCTCAGTGATAACGTAGTTGTTAAGTTGTTTTAATATACGTGAAATGTTTGCATTGACATTTTTGTAAGATGACCAGACGGTGTCATCTCCTGTAGCCGTAGAGTCTGCAGCTGGTAACGTTACAGCTGCAGGTTAACGATAGTGATCGTATTATCTGGTGACTTTCCGCTGAATAAGTTCAGTCGGTTGTTGTGGTACAGATTATTTGGTTGAATATCAATTTATAACCCAAAGAGTGAAACGTTAACGTGGATGAAAGTCACCAGATGACACTTGTGTGACCGTATAAACAGCCTCACTAGTTCTGCTGGATGTTGACTACAGTATTCATTGTGATAATACTTGCAATACTGCATGAAACTAAAATAATAACTTCACGAATATCTGACAGGTAGCCAAAAAACATAAAACAAAGTAATGTTGTTATCTCTGTTCCATTTCAGGGCCACCAGACAAAACACGAGCTCTGATTCATTTCAGGGCCACCAGATTATTGTTTGGTAACTGCACATTTGTTTTGGAGCTGCCCCTATAGCCTACTGTCACTTTTTGGAAAGATTTTGTCGAGTATATTCGTTGTAACATTATGTTCTATTTTCACTACTGTACAAAGATGTGCTGTTTGGATTTTATGATGTCAGTATTTCTAAACAAAAACAATTCTATTTCATTAATCTATTTATTATCTATAGCGAAATTCTATATTCATAAGAGTAAATTTTGTAATAGAAAATCCTTGTTGAAATTTTTATGAATGAAATCCAGCAATACTTAGAAACCATTCAGCACTCCACAAACTCCAAAGCTATAAAGACTCTGAAAATATGTAAACAATTTAATGGTTTGAGCTGCTGAACTTTTTTATTTATTTATTTGTTTATTTTATTTCTCTTTCTTTTCTCTTAACCCTGGCATATTTGTTCTGTTCATGTCTGTCACTGCTTGTTTTGTACGAGAATTGAAATAAAGTGTTGGGGAAAAAAAATTGTCGCATCTTTTTATTGACAACCACTGATGATGTATATTTCTTATTCTTTGAACTGACAGACTGGACAGAGTTTTGGCCCCCACAGTCTTAAGACGTATTTGCCTTTGAGCGGTGTCCCATTTTAAAGTCACAAGATAGCCCTTAAAACTTGGTTTTGAGGGCTAGTGAGATTGAGGGTTGAGTTTGAGAATTAAGATCGAGGGTTAAAATAGGAATTGGGATTGGGCCCAAGACATGTCAACATGACTACCTCAAGCTTTTCATCTTCAAATTTTGACACTCTGTCTTTTTTCCCATCTATGCCACAACACAAGACCAGCAGTTTTAATCACGTGTCAACTGAGGCCAAACTTTCCGGGTTGTGAAATGAAAAGACAGAAAAAGACGTATTGTGAAAGACAGTATTAACGTCCAGCTCTGTCTCCCATTTTCTGTCTTCCTGTAACTTTTTCTCCATCTCCCCCCACCCCCAGCCTGCTTTCTTTTCCTACTTTCTTATCTTTTTCCTCTGAGGTACACAAACAGACACCCCTCCCCGCCCACTGACACACATACAGTATATGCAAACACAGCTTTTATCATCTCTCTCTTTTTTTAATATCTTTGCTGAAACAAAGAAGGATAGAAAACTCGTTCTGTGACTTGTAACAGTTAGATATTTAGTGAGGGATCTGCATTTGTTTTACTGCTGTGGCTCAACAAACTACCAACTATTTTCTGAGGAAAAAATGTTATCTTGTGTAATGGCTTTATTACTTTATTATTGCGTACATTCTTTTTTTATTGTCTTTTATTTATTGGCTTATTCTGTTTCTCATTAAACAAAACAAGTCTATGTTTAAAACTGTGACAGGCTGTAACACTGGCCTAGTCCTCCTGATGTGCTATAGCAACCATCCACATTTTAAAACTCAAGTTAGAAAGTACCATATGTGTAACAGGTGTTTCTGTCTGAGATCAGCCCACTTGCCAGAATAAATAAATAAAGGCACTGTATGTTTCTTCAAACCACAGGTATGTTACATTTGTACATTTATGTTGCAGATGTGTTCAAACTTGACGGTTCTTTATTTTTTTATTTTTAATTTTATGTTGTGACAACGCTGTTAGCTGCTTTTTGAGGCACTATCCCAGCAACACATGCAGCAATGTCATAGTAAAAAATGGCACTATCCTAGCGGAAACACAGCTACAGGTCACTAAAACACACCCACGTTTGGTGATTAAAAAGCTGCTGGAAACAGTTTCCTTAAAAAACAACCGGTTTTGTTTGTTGGTCGAGCCTGAGGTCGTCGAAATCTGGCGATTGGGCAGCGACTTGCAACATCAGAAACCAACGAATAAAGGCTACCTTTACCGTCAAAATGATACGCGGCTGGTTGCCATTATAGTTTAATGGCGCCTGGCGGCATCAGGGAGAAACACAGCGGGACATGACAAATATTAAAGCGGCAAAGGTCCGACTGGTGCAGGCGGGAGGGGTGGTGGATGGGTCCAACAAACACCAACTTTCACCCAAGAGAGCGGTGTTTGCACCCCGTAAGATTCTAAAGCCAAACCTTGTTCTTTTTCCCTAAACCTTGCCTAAACCCAACCATGTGTGTTGTTGTTGAAGGTAAAAAATACATCAACCTGCAGTGTTGTACTGACATAGTGCGTTATTTTAAAGAGACTGTATATAAAGGTTAAATTTCCTGTAAAAACGGAAGTGTGTTTGGAAAGAAGACAAAGCATATAACAGGCAAAACTTGACATGGTGTCCCAAAACGTCAACAACCAACGCACCAAAGTACCTTGCACAACTACACGGATGTGGAAAGTCCATGACCAAATGTCAATATGTGACAAAGTCAGAGTGACAATGTGTTGGTTGGTCTCGAACAGTTGTCTGCAGCATGTTACTTTAGATACACTGATATGGTATGTATAAAAATATACAAGGTTAAAGGATTCGTGGTTTGCAGAAATGTACGTGCCAACACTTTCCTCTGGTGTCTGGGCTGCAGAGACCACAGACTCTTGCATTAGGATGATTGATAAAAACTAATTTCAGATGGGCCACCCACAACTGACTCACAGACAGCTCACTTCTCAAAACAAACTTTAGATCAACCCCACTTTTACAGTCTTTAAACTAAAGCTGGATTGAACATGCAATCACCTTGTTTGGATGGATATTCCCATGTCAGTGTGGGATCATGTTTCTACCAGGAAAGTGACTCAAAATGTTTTCCCCAGGTCCTCCCCATATAGTCAGTGTGATCCCTCCTCGAGACCAAAGAGACGGTTAATCTGAGGGATTTGCGTCTTTGTAAAACTGAGAGCTCAGACTGAAACGTTGAGAAGGACTGTGGCTGAAACCTTAGAGATATGAAAACAGAGAACGGACACTCACACCGTGTGGGAAAACAACACGATTTACACACCTTCAGAGCCAAAAGACATGATACTCTCACATGACCAAAACACACATGTCACTAAACAGGCCTTGGGGGTTAAACAGTGGATCAATAGATGGATGATGGTGCACCTGTTAGGTTTGACTCAGGGGATACTATGTGTCTGATAACTTTTTATTGATTATCACAGTGTGAGCTTTGCTTTTCACCCCCCCTTCTTCTTACAAAGTGCTTTAAACAAACAGTATGACATTTCTGATAATGGCCGCCATCAAACTCCAAAATCAGACGAGAAGATAGATATCAACTTGAGATCAAAAACAAAGGTCTGTGTCAAAAATCCTGCGCTGTGAGCATAGCCTGGGAATATGCTGGACAAACTCTTTCATGACCTACCTGCCACTGCTCATATGACACGTCTGTCTCTGTTGCAGAGGATTCTTTGAGGGGAAATTTCCCCGTTGTGGTCTGAAGGAATTTTCCCCTTTTTAGCCCCACAGGGTCAAAACATCAATGTTGACTGACCAGGCTGCCTTGTTGCTGCTTGAATTACAGGTTCAATGCCTTGCTCAAGGGTACCCTGATAGTACTGAGCTCGAGATGATTCCAGTTATTTCCTATTTTATTATTACGACAGTGAAATAGTGTCAGGGTTTCCCAACAGTCAGACAGACACAGTGAAATCACCTCAGCTAGAAAACAGCTGTCATTAAGAAAACCTCAACAACATCATGATTAATGGATCACATCAGCTGTGTGTGTGTGTGTGCAGGTAATTAGGTGGTCATTAAGAGGTAGTCCAAACTAAGCTTTGACTTTCCGTGAGCTGGCCTGCCCCTCATTGCACGCACACGCACACACACACACACACACTTTTTGCGTTTTGCCTAAAAACAACATATCAGTCATGCAGTGTGGGCACGTGAAAATGGATTTGAGTTTATTTAATCATCACAAAGTTGTACAACATTAATAAAAGTGTGTGTCTGTGTGTGTTGTAGTGGATCATTGGTATGTTTCCCACTCAACATATGGCAACATTTAAAAACTCCAACAGTTGGAATATCAGACACCTTCACCTGGAAGCGTGAGTGTGTGTGTGTGTGTGTGTGTGTGTGTGTGTGTGTGTGTGTGTGCGTGTGTTGAGATGCCAGTGCTTATAATATTGAGCTGATTCTGCTTTTCAATTGAACAAGAATGTAAATAAAACATTTTTATAATTAATTTCAGAATTTGCCTTCAATACCAGGACGTTTACACGTTAGAGGGAATTATCTTTCATCTTGCTAAGCAGCACCCAATGCAAACAAAAAGGAGGAGAGTTTGGAGGTGAAGAGGAGTGAGGAAGGATCTGAGTGAGAAGCCGAGGTCGAGGACACTATCTGCAGACAGGCTGTCACTCAGGCAGTCCTGCCTTTAAATGTGCGTAACTTTAAACCTTAATAAAATGTAAACGGGTGAAGGACTAAATACAACCGTTTGCCCCTTGCTCCTCACTTTGTGTCCAGATTATGTGCCGTTTAACTTGTAAAAGTGGAGCTTTCGTTCAATGCTGCTGTCCTCAGTAGCTCACGTCATCAGAAGGATTTCTATACACAAAAGCTTGTAAATCACCCCACAAATCCGAATCAAACATCCTGCGCTCACTTAGTTTGCACCAAGCGAAAGTTCATTGTGAATCCCATCTCTGATCTGTCTTTCTATCTGTTTTACAAGGAGAAATTGATGACCAGGCTTTAGTGGGTATTTGGCAGCAGCACAGGAAAATTACACACCCAGTATTTGACAGTGTGCTCCTAACATCCTCTGCGGTCATCTGTCCTGATGGCAAAACTCTCACATAGTTTCCACTCTAATCTAAGAGAAGAACAGACAGCTAATACACTTTCACTCACCTGGTCTTATTCTCACTTTCAGTTGTGCACGAAAGCATAAAAAGCACGGCTGGCATGGAGAAGTTGGTATGCTGCTAATTAGGAGAGGAACCTAAAGAGGATGGAAAACTCAAAACGTTAAATAAACTTACCATGACCACATGAAAGGTGTCATATGTATCACCTGAGTCTGCAGTTCTCCTCAGCTCTCCAGAGCTTTTGATTATCTTTCAAATCATTGTTATGGTTTTTAATGGAAACTAAAAGAGAGCTAAACAGAGAATGAATATTGGACTTATATTTATCAGGACCACAAAAACAGAACTCTAATGTTGCTCCTTGTCTGCTAAAATGTTAAACAGGCAAGCCATTTACCATGAACTGGGACTTATACTGCATTGAATTGATGATGTACCTATGTGTAGGCTCTGCACAGACGTGTGCCCTAACGTTCACCTCCTTCCAAAATGAAGCTTTCATTTACTTTTACTTTACAGATAAGACACCAGTTAGTGGTTAGTTAGTGGAGACATCAAAGCCCCCGCACAATGTCATTTGAATTCTTGTGTGTGCTTTATCTCAGCTTCTCGGCTTATGCTAACAACACTAGCATTTTGAATATTTGGGGAAAACCGAGTATAAAACTTTTTTTTTGGTTGGTGGACTGCATTTTGTACTTTTTTTTACTACTGTTGCTATTGAGCCATGTTTCGTGTGTGTTCTAGGTCCATTATGTCTGTGTAAAACACTGTAAATGTCCCTGTCCTCATACTTCCATGTGTCCTTTGTGATGGCACACATACAGCCAATAAATGGCACTAGAGGACAGAGTCAAGACTTTCTTACAACAACCAATGAGGCAACAGTGGGGGAGGTTGTAATATGGTACCTATAAATGGAGGCAGCGTCCTTACTCGCTTGAAATATGCGACACTGCCTCCATGATCTCTGGTGGTACTGCTTAAGTTCATCTGTATCCGTACGCTTTTAGAAGATGTGCATCTAATGTTGTGTGTCTACCTAACATTGTGCACAAATGAGGCCACAGCTGAATCAGTCAGACTTAGCTGACTTCACAGAAACTCAACATAGCATAGAAACCCCGTCACCAACTAGCGGTTTGGAGGTGTGAATGCAGAGAGACACATAAAAGACCACCGTGCAAGTGTAAATTCTCACAGCGGCATGGGCCATTTACGTAGGTTACGGCAAAGGCTCTTATCAGTGAGTCAATAATATGTCAGATGTTCTTTTTTCAGGCTCTTCTGCTGCCCCCAAGTGGCCAAAAATTAAATTAATGCAACTTTAAAGAAAACAGACATTGCATACTATTGTTAAAGATAAGACTTTCAGACTCGTATACCATGACAACTTTCTACAGATTAAAAATACAGTTATTGCTTGTTCATATTTTGGTGCAAAGCACACTTTGAATAGAGGCCTTGTGGCAATAATTGAGATAGATGTAACTTAACTACTTCAACAAGTGTGAGAAGTTGTTTTATCTCAACTTTAACATCCTTGGCCTCCCATTATTCCAAAGCCTGTGTGTATTTATTTTGAGGGGTAATGGCAGCCATGCAGTTATCTTCAAATAATGCACTTCCTCCATCCAGTCAGAGGGGAGTATGATATGATAATTTAAACACCAATTTACTAATCTACAGTGGTTTATACACTGTATATACTAACTACTAATTACATTAGCAAAGGGAAATGCAGTGAATAATAATCTCGATCAGCCTCACAGCACCACTAATCATTTTTGTGCTTTGTAAACTGTCTATATTCCGACGCAGAATTAAATAAACTGTGGTTATTTGATGTTTCTCATTTTCCTGCTGAATGTGCTGGTGTTTGACCTAAAGCTCTATCTAAAACACTTCAACATGTTTATGTTTCACAGCAGATTTTCCAAAGAGAGAGCCAGAAACACTTGTGAACAGAGCAAGGCCGCGTTCAGACAGACAACAGCACTGCATGGAAAAACGAAGGCCCCTTGTGCTTTTGAGAGGGACGACTCCGCAGACGTGCCAACGCAGAGGGATCTTAGGGATTGGACATACCGGCACACACACACACCTCTGAAACCTGTGGCAGTGCAACAGGACTATGCCAAACCTAAACAAAGTGTACATAATTTGTGCACAGCATAACTCTCGGTTCGGTCTCCAACACTTGGATCTGAGTGGACCCATGAGTTCTCAGGTGCAAAACAAGTTTAGAGGAGGGGTGGATGGGCGTGTGGCACGTCTGACTTTTATGCAGGAGGTTGGTGTTTGTGTCCTGTCACAACTGGGACGGCAGTAGCTCAGTCCACAGGGACTTGGCTCGGGAACCAGAGGGTTGTCTGAACAAATCCCCATATGGAACAAGTATAGAGCGTGGACTGGTAGCTGGAGAGGTGCCAGTTCGCCACTGAACCCCCAACTGCTCGGGGCGCCTGTCCAAGGCGGCCCCCTCGCTCTGACATCCCTCTATCTAATGCATGCATAGGTCCCATTTGTGCATTTGTGTGTATTTCAGGCCTGTGTGTCTATGACAACAGAGGGAAGAAAACTGAAATTTCCCTCTGGGGTTCCCCCTTCGCCAACACATTCTCTCTCCTAACTCATCAAATATGGCAGCTTGGTCAATGGTCCTATGCTTCAAAATTTTATGCTTTAGTTACTCGTCTGGTGTCATGTGTCAGTTTCTGTATCAATCAGGCTCCCTGAAACTGCACCTTTTATGAGATTTTACGTCGATTTCCATAGTGGCCAAACCATGGAATTACAACCTCTGTCATTGGGCATCATGTGACATTGGGTCCCTAAAGACTTTTCCCCCACGGACTTACACCGAGAAAGAGACTTCTATAAGTCTGTGGATACATCTCTTTGAGCATCACAGCCCCTGCAGAATGACTGGTTTCACGATCGGGATACGATCCATTTGGTCAATTAACATTTTGAAAGTCTAGAAGAGCCACATGATTGACTCGTTTTATCCCCATTTAAGTTAGCTGAGCCCTAAACTGGAATTAGCTGGCTCAGCTGGGGGAAGTTAGCTACTCGGCCGACGATATCTCCAGTGATGCAAAAGATCCAGGGAATTTCACACCTGGGAAGTCAAACTACCTTGGCTTCATGCGCCACTGAGCAACTTCCGTAGAAAGAACAAGGATCTGCCTCCAATCGAGTTCTCTTTCTACATTCATGTCAATTTTGCTTGTAAGCCAGTGTGCTACAGTGTCTAATCAAATTAAACTTCCATCTTCACAGGAATGCCACCAGATCTATTTTAGGTTTAGGCAACATAACTACTTCGTTAGGGTTAGAAAAATTGTCATGGTTTGGATTAAAATAGGCCTACCTACATTTCTAACAGTGACTTAACAAGTATGTCACTTGACTATGTCACATAACGTTCACCAGTAATTACATTACAACATACAAACATACAAAAAAATCACATGCCAGAAAAGAATGCCACTCAATGACGCTTATTGCAAGAGTGCCTACTTGGTCACAAGTTATTAAAAACAATCAAACAAAAAAACACACACTATTTATGATTCGTTTTGTATACAATATCCATCAGTCAGACACCTGCCTTCAGAAACTGGAGTCACGGTTAGTCACGGTAGTTACTACTCAGGCAACAACTTATGTTAATAAACATTTGTTAACAAATACCAATAATCAATACTAACTGTGGTCAAAGGGGATTTGATTACAGTAGAGAAGTAATAGTAAAATAAAAATAAGAAAATATTTAAATTTTATGGCCCAAAATTGTTTGTATTTTCAGTAGTAAACAAAAAAAAAAAAAAATCAAAAAAGTAATTTAACTACTATGCAAATATGTATGTAGTTGAGCTGCCAGCAAGCTACTGTTACTGCTTTATATACATCTGTTCATGTGTAATGTGGCCTAATTTTGTGACTGTAATGACATATTGTTCTTGTAATCAGCCAGCCTTATTTCCTAGTTGACTGCACACTCTCAGTTGCTTTAGTGCTGAATCAGATGGATTGTGGACTTTGAGACGGTCCTGAAGTTGTCTTGGTCAAAGAAGACCCCACATGTGCTGTCGCTGAAGACACTGTGTCCACACAGAGAGTACTGGGGAGCAGTCACAGCATGTTGCAGTCATGGACTTGTCTTAATGTTTCAGATAGTTATGTTGCTCACATACAAATAAATCTAGGCTAATATAAATCTATCATTCCTACATTTTAGAAATCGATGTATATTGATGTCACTTGGATTTACATTACATGAAACTTGCCTTTAATACTTGCATATTATACGACACACACTGTGCATAACAAGTCAGTATCATCATACATTAATGTAAGTGTAATGCCAGCATTGATTAGAAAGATCAAATGATTGTAGATTGAATGAGCCGTCCATTGAAAATCCAGCCTCAGTACACTTTAAGCTCCTCGTCTCCGTCTTTCCTTCACCGACTGTCTCTCCTTCTCCCTTGTCCCTCTGTTTACATTCTCCTCAAACCGCAGGAAGCCATTTTTAAGGCAGTGCCACAGATAGAGCGTGTGTGTATGTGTGTGTGGGTAGGTGGGTGAGTGATTGTTAGAGATTCTGGCAGAGGGCCGGTTCACCATAAACAAAGTTTTTAAAAAATGGAAATCTCATCCCTCCTCTAAGAGAGGCTACGAGAGAGAGAGAGAGAGGGTGAAGGAAGTGGAAATGGAGAGTGGGAAGAAAATAGTTTATTGTACTGAACATTTACATTTATGGAATTGTGTTCTAAAGGTGTGTTCGCACCAAACACAAAGCAATTTTTGTGTGTGGCAAAATTACAAGGTACATGCAAAAAATACGCAAAATTCAGGCTACACATGTAATGCACTAGAAATTCGCCAGAGGTTGTGTTGCAAAAGCCTATCAGTGTTGAGATCTAGTTGAGATCCTCCTGACGCCACCAGGGATCAGAAATGAAGAACTTATTGTTGCCATCTGTGGGCAACCAGAGCTCTACAACTAAACGTCACTAATGTACAGAGACTGAACAAAAAAGAAGAGGGCCTGGAGAAGAACAAAGCGAAGCCACAGGACTACATGTCTGAAAATATGTATTGTTTCTTGTGTAAACTATTTTGTTGAGTTGCCTCTTAGCAAAATGCTCTGCGTAATTTAAGTTAGTCTTCTATTGTGAAAGGTAAAAAATGGAAATATGGAGGCCTCAATGTTTACATCACTTCATTCCAGCTGTCAGTTGCACTTTATTACGAACCAAGTTAACCCTAAAGTTAGCATTTGCCGCCCTCTCCAGTTAGCTAGCATAAATAATATTCCGAATCACCACGCAGAAGGAAGTGTGCATCTACTCATGTTAGAGAGGCTCATGCTTGTGACAGATGTAAAAATTAATGGCGTCCTCCTCAGCTGAGCTGTAACGTTGTCTAGCTCAGAGGTGCAAGGAGAGCTAGCAGTAAATGCATGCTTCCTTCTGTGTGGTTATACGGTTGTAAATAGTTCCTACATTAAACTGCTCACAACAAGGTCTGTGGATTTGAAAGACTCAACTGCTGTTGAGTTTTTAAAATGTAGCCTATATTTATATATTTTTTTGGTGCTAGAGTACCAAAAGCCGAGTGCCATCTAGTTTCATTATATTTGAGAGAAGGCAGACATCTCTACGGGCGATATATCGCCAACACTTGGCAACTCACAACAATTCAACCTAGGTGGATAAATAACATTTCATGTAGGGGGAAAAATATGTATTTTTGATTTTAGGGTGAACTGTCCCCTGAATATGAAAAACAATATATATTTTTTCAATATTATGAAAATAAAAATCGGAAAACGGGGCCTAATTAAACAAAAATCCCACTGATAATCACTGTTTATAATCTGTCCTAACACTGCTTTTAGCTTTAGCAGTTACCATGTTGTGTTTCAATGGACCAAAGAAACATCTGGCAAAGTAGAAAACAAATAAGTCTGAGGAAGAGCTGTAGGCTCGAATCGTTACACTGCATTAAAATCTTTCTAAACAGGAGCTGCTCGGTGTGCAAGCTGTAATCTAACCCAGCAGACTTCACGAGCACCTGCCGCCAACTGCTGTTATACTGCTTGAGCTTGCTTCTGCTTGTGACACATTTAAGTTAAGTGTAAACATTTCAACATAAAGCTTTTGAGACATTCAACAAAGAATAATTTCAGTAAGTGATTTGTTTTATTTAGATCCTAAAATGTAGACATAATTAAAAGAATATATCTTGACTGTTAAGGGTAAGGCAGAATGGCATGGCTCCTAAAGCATGAAAGGATATCTTTAACAGCTGAAATGTGAGCTAACAACTTACTCTCTTTTGAAAAACCTAGCTCAAGAAAAACTGGTGAAATAATAAAGATGCAAACAAGTGTCCTTGGCGCAGCACTAATTTTATTTAGTAGCGGGTCATGGCTTTACTCTGGCTTAAAGCCAGAAAACTGGGGTTCAACCTTTCCCGTCAAATGTTTGTTTATTGTAAAACCATACAGCTTACATTGTTGGCCTATGGAGAAGAACTGAATAGAGCAGAATAGAATAGATTGATTTCCTTGTGGTTAACACACAGTACAGACACAGTGTTTATAATTCTCGTTCCAGCGGCAGTCTTTTCAATAAACAGAGTGACACTCTGATTTATCGCTGCAGTCCACCACAGTTAGTTAACGTTGCTCTTCTCTCCCTCTCTGTCTTTGGGTAGCACGACTTCTACAGCTTATACACAAACGCACTCAACACAAGCAGAGATTTCGTCACATAAAAACTTCATTGAAGGGCTGTGATAAAGTTGTACTCTAAACCTGATTTAGAAATATTTGAAAAATAACCAAACTATTATATTGATTAAACAGATAAGGATTGCCAACATGGCATCCAGGAAGTGCTGTGGTAATATTCCACTGACAAAAGGTCTAAATATTTTTCCGCAGTGGGTCACTTATGACAACCACAGTACAGCTTTTGAGGCTCCAAACCTGGGTATTTTGAACAGACACATAGCTGTTTGTCTATTGGGGATATTGGCCCAAAAGATGGTTATTTTTTTCTTGGGAGTTTGCTGCGTTTTCTAGCAGGGATTGTGCCTGCAGAACTAGGAATTTTAAGCCAAAATATGATCTTTTCTTTATAAATCGAAGTGGTTTTTGTGCCTAAACCCAGCCACATATTAACCACAGGGTTGTTAAGACTTAAAGAGACATAGTTTCAACATATCTGCTGCATAATAATGTGACATATTTGTGATCTGCAGACACGTACAATGCCAACATTTGTTTTGGGTGATTGAGTATCTCATGGAGGAAGTCGTGGAGAGTGGATGCTGGAAACCATGGTTTGTGTCCCGTCTCCTGCCTACAGTCAGCATTGGATTCTTTACACTGTGACCGCATTTTCCCTCCATTTCCTCCTCTTCTCCATTTACCACGTAGTTGTAGTTGCCTTAACTTAACCAGACCTTAACCATATATGTGGAAGATCAGAAAACAGTCACATGAATATGGGCCATCCTGGAAGGCACAGACCAACAAGCTATTTCTTAAGGACCTTCTGGAACATCCCAATAGCTTCTTTGCATATGATGTCATACATTGGTGCGCTGTCCAGATGCAACTGGAGGTAGGTACCTACACTGCACAAATGGCTATGATTTGCACTGTTTACGGCTGTTCCAATTCCCCCCCCCACACACACACACATACACTAACACTGGCTAACATCTGGCTTTCTGATGCAATGGGAATGTTTTTGACATTCACACCCGGGTGAAATGTATGCATGCAGTAGACGTGGGTATTTAGCGCCTCCGGCTCCAATTGGCATTGATGGGAACACAACACCCGGGTGAGCGTGCTAATTTTAGGGATGCAATGACATGTCGCCAAAAAACACCTTGAAAAGAGAGACTGAGTAAGGAAGACATAAAAAAAATAATTACCTGAAGTTTTCTTTCCTCCATGCTGCAGTTAATCTGTTAATCTGTTTTCCGGCCTGTCCGTGACGTTGATGCGGCACGCCACAAAAAAAAACAAAACGAAAAAACAAACAAACAGAAAGACATATTCGTCTGCTGCAGAGTCGTGTACGTGGCTCTGGTCTACTGACAATGGGAAAGGAAGCCTATTTTTAGCTGGTTTACCCCGTGTTTTAAAAACCTGCGTACACAAGCTAAGTTTGATAGTAATGCAGTATGAGAAACAGCCGCAGGTGTGTAACACTGGCCTGACAGCGGTGCATCCATTTACATAGGTGAAATATAATAGACAGTTATTCTCCAGCATATTTACTCACTTGACGAAAGACAAGACAGCAGTTCTTTTCAGTCGTGGACCCAACAGCACACAAAATAGTTAAAGTCCACTAGACTCTTGTACACTGTCATCAAACTGTGTGGACCTTGAACTAATTAAGGACAAATCTGGATCCCATGGCTGCACCAGTTGGGAACCACTGCTCTAAATCCAATTCACACCGCATCTGGATTTATCACTTCCTGCCCTCCATCTGAATTTTGTGCATCATAAGAGTCAGGTGATTAGAAACAACCTATTGTCCACTTTCAGAAAAACCACAGGCCACCATTCAGTGTCATGCACTATGAAAAGAATACTGAAAGAGTTATACAATCCATCACAACGAATATAAGGCCTTAATCTGGTGTGAAAGATTCTGATTTCCAAAACCAGCCCAGTCGCCAGAAGCAATGTTGGCACTGTATGTTTCTGCAAACCAGCGTTACACTACATGTGTATGTTTCATACACATCACGTCAATGTTTTTAAAGTTATGGGCTGATTTTGTCATTGGGAGGTGGAGGGGGGTGGTAGATGGCGTGACACCTCATCAAGGCTTTTTTTTTGTGACTTTTTATCCACCCAATGTGGATGACCCATTGCTGTGCTTCTACTGGGTATAGTGGCATGAAAAGCGATTGTTTTTTACCAAGACATCGCTGCTTTTCAGTTCCACTCTTTCTTTCTTTTCTTTCTTTCCGTCTCTCTTATTTCCTTTCTTCCTTTCGACTTACTGGGTCTCTCCCTTGGTGGTCCCATCCATTGAGTCATGTTTCATGTTTGATGTCCAGCCATTATCACAATCACATTACCCATTCTATCCTGCTGTATAGGGCTACTGTATGGGCTCTGTGTGTGTTGCACTGTCTCATCTTAAGGCCAATGTAATTAGCAGTCTGACCTTGTGGCACAGGACAGCGCCAGCACTGCTCATGACCCCTGATGACCTCACTGCCCCATGTATGTGCATACAAGTGTGTGTGTGTGTGTGGTTTGACCAGTAAAGCCTGTACAGCCTCGATCAGAACGTTTTTCCGTCCGCATGTGGAAGGTTACTGTGCCGTTGATAGGGGCTTTGACATCCAGTGGAAGACAAAGATGAGAGCAGAAACATAGCAACTGTATCTACAGAGAATTACAAAGAAATCTGTCATTTTAATCAACACGTTCCATTTGGTGTCATAACCCCTTTACACACGCATCAGGGTGGTCATTGTCTGGCAGGAACTGTCATAAATCTACTTTCTCTCCAGTTTTAAACCACATTTTTACCAATCTTTTTTTAGATCTTGGTTGTTTTTAACTATATGTTTTAACTGAATGCAGGGTTTTAAGTCATTGGACATCTGAGTCTTACGTTATCAGAGAATCAAGCTGAGCAAATGTTAGCAGCAGCTTGGCTCCAGCCCCTGACATGCCAAACAGCATCAGAGAAACACTGATTTTTAACGTGAAACTGCTTGATTCAGTATTTTACTAGTTTAAATCACCAGGTCGGTTGGGTTTGGAGAAGGAGAGACCTTTGTGGATAATTCGGCTCCTGGTAAAAACTTCCTGAACATCTGGATATTAAGTTATCAGAGAAAAAAGGCACAATAGCAGGAGCTAGGCAGCAGCGCTTTCACAGCAAGCCAAACAGTGCCAGAGAAACACAGATTTTAAAAGTGAAACTGCTTTATTCAGTGGTTTTCCAAATCTCCAGATCTGGTTGTTCTGTCGATAATTCTGCTCCTGGTAAAAACCTCCTGAACAGTGAACACTGACAGAATCCTAATCGGGAGACACTAACTGCAGTGACGGCACTGTGTTGTTTTGATTTTGAGAACCCTGGCAGCTTAAAATTATATATTGTACATTTCAATTTATTTTCATGATCTGCAATTAAACATATTTTTGGACACCAACATCCAAATATAATTGCAACATCTGATTTTAAGGTGAGGAACATCAATTGTAAAGCTTCATTTTGAAACTAAACAAAAAATCATAGTCAAATAAAACAGTCAATCAAAAAGGCAGTGTCAAAATGCTCTAAGCAAAGTTCAAGCAAAGTTGCTCCCATTTCATTTTAGCTGAATGTCACAACTCCCCCAACTTGATTGGAGGTCATTCAGATCACCTGTTGCACAAGGTGTGAGGACTGACTCCTAATTAAGAATGGAGAGCAGCTTGGTGCATTTCCTCTCTGGGCCAATCAGCGTGTGACGGTGCCCTTTCATAGGACTTGAGAGGTGGGCAAATGCACACGGAGGGCATTCTGACCCTTCCTCAACTTAACACAAACCTCATGTTAGCAGATATTGTCAGCCAGAAACTCTCGTCTTAAGGCTTTTTTGAAACCACTTAGCCATCTCCTGCTGTTCTGGAAGAACACCTGTCCATTATCATCAGGGCAGTTCTTAATGTTTTCATGCAAGAGTTTTGCTTGCCTGACAATAACCTGACACCTGCAGGCTTTATTTGGGAATTTTTTTTTATTGACCCCACATAGAAACATATGTTTATCATCAAATAGTCATTTGTTAATTATCAAAGAGCCATTTTTTCATCACAAAGACTCTTGTGAGATTTGTGTCTCCGAGTGAATATTTTTTTATATTATGTGGTCATAGACTGGTTCCCAGGTTCCTTCCTGAACAGATGAAATCTGGGGAATCAGTACCACCGCACACTGAAGGTAGAAGCTGATACACACGTTTCCCAAATCCCAACGACGCATTGTGTGGCATCACATAAAGCATTAGTTTGACTGGTTGAACCTGCAGACTCTCAGCTCTCTGTGGCAAACAGCTTCCCATCCCTGTTCTAGAGAGAGTAAATATAACAAGACAGCAGTTTACAGGCTACATGGTAACAGTTTACATGAACTCTGCTGTGTAACACAACATGATATTGAACTGCCATCAGAGGGACGCACCAGCCAGGCTGTCTTTGCTACAGCTGGCTTGACAAACCCTAAAGCCCCAGTTAGAGATAAGAGGTAACACGGAGATGGTTATCAACTTGCTCTGTTAAACCCAGGCTCTTAAAGCTCTGTGCACATTCCTATAAACACATTTACTGTGTGATTTGACAGTTAAAAATGATCGATCACGTGCCTCTCCTTCTGCCTTTGAAGAATGTAAATGAAAAGTATTACAGCGAAAAGCAACACTAATAAAGCAAAAGAGGAATGCTGGCAGAAAATTACTAATCGTGTGAATTCACAAGTTAATATCCTAAAAGAAATTTGCCACTGTTTATTTTTGAGGTGATCCTCAAGGGGATAAGCGGTTACGAAAATAGATGGATGAATGTTTAATGTTACCTGTGATTTTTTTTTTTTTAGAAGGCCTTTTTGGAGACAGCGTTGGCAAATAAACAGAGAACACTACAAACACATTCAGCAGTAAATTATGAGCGATGATAACCTTCTCAATAAAATAAAACTATTTTCTTGCTCAAATGTTTTGCAACAACAACAACAACACAGTGCTATATAGTCTACAGTATGCACTACTGTAATTACATGGCTTTGCTCTGTGTCACGTTTTTCTAACGTTACATCTCAAGTTGGATAAAGTTTCTAAAATATTCTCTCAGCTGACGATCTGTATCACACATTGACACTGAATATAGAGCGATGCTACTCAAAGCAGCTGTGAAAGAAGCTTTTTAGCCAATTTCAAATTGAAACTCAGAACATACACTCATCCCGACCAGGTCAGGTCTGCTGTATAAGTTACCATGGCGATCTAGCTAGGTTAAAAGCAACACATTCTCACTCCGACTTTGTCACATGTTGAGGTTTGGTCGTGGACTTTCCACGTCGAGATACAACGTGTAAGGTACCCTGGGTGCGTTGTTTGGGTTTCTGGCAGGCCGTGTCAAGTTCTGCCTGTTATATGCACTGTCTGTTTTCAAAATTCACAGGAAATGTATCATCTGTATACAGTCTCTTTCAGAATAAACGTAATACATCGGTACAACACTGCAAATTTACTTTTTTTTTTTTTTTTACTTCAACAACAAATGCACGTGGCTGGGTTTACGCCTCCTGGCTGAAAGTTGGTGGTTGCTGGACCTATCCATCGCCCCTCCTGCCCGCCCTCCTTGGACTTCCACCCCCTTAACTGTGATTGTTTCGTTGGGGTCTGATGCTGGAAGTCAGTGACCAAACTCTGGATTTCAACGACTTCAGAGTGAGACCAGGTTGTTAAAAAGAGAGCCACCTTCATAGGACAGAGAACCCCAGCTATAGACTCAACACACCTCGCTAACCCACTAATCTACTAGTCATGATGGTGCAGCCCTCAGGTGTTATAAATCAGGTGGTAATAAAAGAAACTTGATAGAAGTCAATATAAAATATCACTGATAAACAGCGGCTCCCCTCCCTCTGCCAATGAGGTTAACTCTGTTTGACCCTATGATTCACTCCACTGAAGTTTGACAACCCGAATAGCAACTATCTTTAGCCCGGCTTCTGTGACTCTGTGTGTGTGTCCTGTCTCCAGCATGGCCTCAGGCATGTTGTTGCTTACCTCATTAAGCCATGAAAGAATCGCCAGACCACCATCGCACACACCCACGCACACACTGCAGCCTATTGTGCTGTGTGGCAGCACCGCCGCAGTGATTAGTGTCCAAGTCCCTCATAACAGAAAGGGACCCAAAATGTCTGAGAGGCCATTCACACACTGATGAGCTACATGTCAAGTGTGTGTGTCTTTGTGTAGCCCATACAGCGCACTTGAAGCTAAAAGGATCATTTCTCTTCGTTAGTGTTCGTTATTAACATGTAGCCTGCAGACATGAAGAGACACTAAGTACTCGCTCTACGTGGCCTCGTCCCCTGGGAGAATATATCAGACAGACAGACAACCAAGGCACATGGGTCTGAGGCTCTCTAGAAGAGTAATATGTTGAATTCAAACATGTAAACCAAATCAATCTAGTCTGTCCCGTAGAAACCAGAAATAGGACCAAACTATTGTCTTCATTCATACGTTCATTTCCTTGCTGCATACTGGACCATGTTAAAGTCATAAAGGTGTATTACTGTGTCCTCCAAATGGTCTTCAAAAGCACAAAGAAAAATGTAGTCCATCCAGCTCTCAGCGAGGTCAGAGGTGTAGTCTGTTACATTTTAAATCTGCACAGTAAGCACCCGCAGGTGGCACTGTAACCAGTGAACTGAACTTTTACAACTGACTCCCAGGAGGTGCAGGCCCTCTTCCGTTCGATACTGCTCGTGGTTCGATAAAGCCATCCTCTGTAAACAACAGACATGCCACCCTGTCGTTATCAAACTGCATACTGTCCAGCCCTCTGCTGTACCTTGATATCCTATCCATGAATGTCACAAACAGGAAAACGGTGACAATGGCTCCATCCTTCTCACAGAGCAGTGGCAACCAAGCCAGGCCTGACAGACAGTGAGTTAAAGCTCACATGGCCTCTATGAACAAGCACGTAGAAGCCACAGCATGAAGTGTTGTGCAACATATTTTTATATTTTGACTCAGACTGAGTCATAGTGAGAGTGAAAAAATAAATCATCCGTAAATCAGTGATAAAAGTAACATGTTACTTACTGTACATATTAAATTATTAATTCTATTGTTCATTTCTGGTGATTTAAGATGTCATATCAAAACAGATGGTGAGAGGCTGCAGGATGATAATGAATTAAACCAAAATGTTTAAAACTACCACTAAAAGCAAAGATAATCAGAGAAACAACCAGTTTTGGTAGCAAGCAACAATTCACTAGAAAACAACTGGTCGGTCTCAAACAGTGGTCTGCAACTCAGCAGACGTCTCTCCACGCCATCCACCATCCCCTTCACCCAGTGGCGTATGGTAGTTAGGACGGGCCCCAATGCATGTTATTATGATGAGCCCTAGTGCAAGATTTTGCATCTAAACCTGTTACGACTTCACATTAGACAATATCAACATTTATATCACCCAGCAATCATCAGCGCAAATCTATATATGACAAAAATACCAAATGAAATAAGAAAGTAATCATTCAATTTAATGTTGTTTTTATTAGTGTTTTTTTAGTTTATGTAATGTAAACATCATTTTATTGTAGAATGGATTGCTGGTGACTCTTTAACAAAAAAAAAGAAACAATAACCTCTTTAACACTGCCAGATTTTCCGCGAATGTTGGGCCATTTTTTAGACACGCAGAGCCACATTGGCGAGTTGATCCGAGGCACCCAGTTTAAAAAGAACGAGGCGCCCTTTCGCCACAGGAGGGGCTGTTGATGATTTGTGAGAGGAGCTGTTGATGACACCGCATGTGCGACCCACTAGCGGTGGACTAACAGGGAGCAGCTGATTGGACAGGGGCTCATATACATGTTAATTAATCTATACAAAAGTTTAAATTTAAATGATCTGATGATGTCACTGGATGTTGAAGAATTTGGACCCAAATGTTAGACCAACTGATCTTCACTGCTATCCATGGAGATGTGATGCTAGTGTGATTAAGTAGGTATCATAGACATAGACACAAAAACAAGTTTGTAGTATTTGTTTTTAAGGCTAAGTGTTAAAACAGAGAGTATACTTGGCTTTCTCAAAGCCAGAGTTTTGGGACAGAAGTTAATAGCCTTTACAAAATCCACCTCCCTTTGTTCGTTAACTCCTCCCCTGTCTCCTTATCTGAGAGATCATCATGGATGCAGATAAAAGTGCTCACATCTGTCACTCACACACATAACTTACTCACTCACACACAGACGCCCTCCTTATGGTAAGGGAGAGGGATGATGGGCAGTGAGCAGAGAGCTTAGCGGGTCATTATGGTGTTAGGGGCCTGTCTCCACCGATGACCTCAGCGACTGCGGTTACACGAAACAGTGTTCTCTCAAACGTAATCAGTCCTGATTGTCAATGCCAAGTATTTACATGGGTGCAAAATGAAATTATCAGGTAATCTAATGTGTCCACATGCTCATAATAAGTAACATGCGACATGCAGAAACATCAGCACTCACCCTTGAATAGGTGCATAGAACAACTAGCGCTGTTATGAGCTAACTGCTGCGCTTTCATATTAAACATTTACTGATATTCAGCGGGTCATCTCTGTGTGGCAGCTACAGTGGATTAATGCTTAAGGTTAGGCAGCTAAAAGCACCTGGTTAAGGTTGCAGAAAGAGAATTGTCAGGGTTGAATAAAAACCTCAACACTGGCTGTTAGCATCAGACAAGAAGAGAAGCCTGAATGCAGGTACAGAGGTCGAACACTTAAATACCCATCCGCCACATTCACCCCCACATCTTGACTCTTTGCTGCACTATATGACCGTCACCCTACTTCCTGTGCTTAGTGCTTAATGTCGCCCTTGAACATAATCACTGGACTTCAAAAATGCAGCATGGATTTATATTCTAAGTGAAATTGGTGGAAATGAAAGACAGTTTTAAGGAATGAAACTCAAAACATTAAGCACAACTAAAAACCAGGCTGCTCTCACTGTATTGGGATTGTTTTTCATTTTCATAGATGTTGCTGCAGTTACTTGCTGAAACACAGGATGTGTGTGTGTGTGTGTGTGTGTGTGTGTGTGTGTGTGTGTGTGTGTCTGTGTGTGTGTCTGTGTGTGTGTGAGTGTGGAGACACCACTCAGGTCAGGGTCTCAAAGAGAGAGAAAAATAGATCCCCAAAAGCCTGGTAATAGCTTAAAGCTGGGCACACACACACACACACACACACACACACACACACACACACACACACACATATATAAAGAGCGGTAGTAGTAGTAGTGTTATTATTGTAATTACACTGCCAGTTTGTCTGTGTGTCACCCTCATCCCGCCCCTAAATCTGACTGGACAACAAAGTGTTTGAACAGCCAATTACGACACAGAAATAGCCAGTGTTAGTGTCAGCTGGTATTAGTGAGCGGGTTAGGTAGGGGTCACCTTGGTGGATGTATAGCCTGAAGCGCATCGTCATGATACACGTTTTATTCAGAATAATGTTGCATGCAGCACACCTTAAATTTGATTTAGTTTCGAAAAAAAAGACCAAACATCTACAGCCATTGTTCAGTTTTTCTTTTACTTTCTTCTTGTGTTTTTTTTTTCTGCCTGAAAGAAATCTAAAGTTGTAACCTACTTCCTCTCTATTAGGGATGCACTGAAATGAAAATTTGGGGCCAAAGCCGAAGCCGAATAATATTAAACGTTTGGCCGAATACAGAGTGCCGAATACCGAATATCGTTGTTTAGTTTTTCATTTCTTTTTGCAGATGAACCCCCTCCAGATTAGTGTTGTCACGGTACCAAAATTGGGACCCAGTATACGATACCAGTGAAAATATCATGGTTCTGAGTAGTATCACGATACCACAGCAAAAATGAGGCAGATGTGCCTTTTGTCATTTATAAAAAAGATAAATCACTTTTCTATAATACAGTAATGATACTTAAGTGGAATAAATTACTTATTGACTTATTCATACTTCAAAAACAGCATCAATAAGTGATTAACATAGGCGGGATCAAAATTAAATAAATAAAATAAGAATCAACCAGCCACCCTCCTCCCCTGACAAGTCCCTTCATAAGTAAAGAACAGTCCCTAAAGTGCGGTGAGGTTTGTGCGCCGTTACTGCCTCAAAGAGAGAAATGTGAACGGCTCGTTTCTCCTCTGACACATCACATACCTGTGTGCTGCCATGGCTCGGCTGTTCAGGTACTACTGAGCAGTCATGACACTAACGAATGAGGAAATTACTGGACCTGGAGTCGCCGGTAAGCCGTTCTCTTGCAACGCAGAGCACTATGAGCCTCCACTGTATTCCTGTCTGTGATCCCCGTTCAACCCACAACAGCCACGATTTGCCTTTCCTTTCCGCTGCTGGTTGAAACGTGATAATAGGGGCACCTCAGTGCCCACTCCACTAACTTGACGTGGAAATGAGCGGTAGCCTAGAAAACCAACAGGTTTATTTTTGTTTGTTTTTGGAGGGTGGCGGGTGCTCGTGTGCCCTCACATAGATTGCGCCCTAGGCAGTCGTCCACATTGCCCATAGCAAAACCCCTCCCTGGTTGTACAGGAATCTAAAATAACCACTAGTCAACCAGACCCGCTGTCGAGAGGGGTAAAATACGGTAGTTTCCCGGCCAAAACGGGAGACTTGACAGGTATGCTATGTACTATAACTATGAGAGATACACTGTGTACTACTTTGCCAGATATTATTAAAAAAATCAATGTACGGTTTGAATAGGAGAAGACACAAGACGTGTCCATACTCAAAAACTGTGACTGAAAGCTATTTCTCACTTCCGCTGCTTGGTTAGTGACTTGCAGCATCAGACACCCTTCCCTTAAGATTGTAAAGCCAAACCCTGTTCTTTCCTTAGCCCAACCACATGCTTTTGTGGCCTAAACCCAACCACATACGAATATTTGCAAAATTCTGAAAAAAAATGGAAGTGTATTCTGAAAACAGACAATGCATGTAACAGGCAGAACTTGACACGGCGTCCCATAATGCTATCAACACCACACTCAATAATTACGCAAATTGACTACAAGTCAAAACATGCTATGAATTAGCATGTTGTATGAAACGGGGACACTGTCTATGTCTCTGAGATCATGAATTCTTCATCAGTGTAATTCAGCAGACACATAGTCAAGTCACTGACAAGATGGCAGCGATCAAATACATCTAGTAATGCTGTCATGTTCAACATGTTAGCATGTTAACATGATAACTTCTGTTAAGTAGCACAGAGTGTACATCTGAGGCAGGTGGGAATGACGTTAGATTTGCAGGTGTTGGTCATGAAAGAAAAAAATAGACACATTTAAAATCTGACCTTATGATGGAGCTTGATGAAAACTCTGAGGGACTAAAGTCACTAGGTTATGTCATCTGGGAGCCACAATTGTTTGTGTCAAATGTTTTCCATTCAGTGGATGTCTCAATATCTACCTGGATAAGTGATCTAGTGCCCAACTGTTGCCTGTCCCCAGGGAAAAACTGGACAAAGAGGTTCAGTAGGACATTTAAGGGCTCCACAGCTTTTCAAGCCTTCAGGTGCATTATTTTTCTTAGATTTTTTACACAAACAAACAACAAAAAAAACTTCATATCTGCTAACACTAATGCTGTTGTTGCTCACCTGTGATGCACTGTGTGTCCATGTGGAAATCTGTCAGGTCCATGACTGAATATTATTTATGCCACAGCTGCACGTGTGTTGTTAGCAATGGCGGATTAGCCATCGGGACGGCGGTGACCAAGTGTGCCGGTGGGGCTGGCCCGGTGAGACTAGTGAATGCTAAGCTAGTTGCTAGCTGTCCCTCCCATGTTGTTTGTTTGCTGTGAGACGTCCAGAGGGAACGTAGGTGTCAATCAAAAGTGATGCTTGAAGGAGGGGATAAGAGCGGCCTCCTCCAATAGGAAAGAGGCTCTCGTTTTTCTTGAAATCTGATTGGCTCAGCCGCAGTCAGTCATTACTCATGGCAGACCAGGCTAGTTTGACCGTTAGACAGAAAACATGGAGAAAGCAGGTGAGATAATAAAATGCGGCGCGGAAAAATACTTGAATAAAAACTTAAATCTTTACAAGAAGACACAGCTAAGTGCTCCAACATAACCGACCTGTTTTGCCGTGGCGCTGGCTGACGGGCCGAGGCTGACGGAGCAGGAGCTGGAGCCGACAGTGCCATTATAGCAGGTGTGTTAACGTTAGCTAACATTTGTGAGTGTGTAATGTGCAAGTTTGTCTTTGGCAAATTGCGTATTTCTTCTAGGTGTCCGGTTCAAGAGGCTAACTAGCCTACTAGGTATTGCATTAAGTCATTATAATTTAAACCTGTACTAAAAGAAAATATGTGCTTGTTGTTTCCTGTGGATGCAACGCAATTAACGTCAGGTGGCGCTCCCAGTCCCGAGGACAGTGAAGCTGAGGGACAGACTCACCCCAGTGACGAGGAGGAGGATGAGACCAGAAATATGACAGGTGCATTGTGAAGGCATAGCCTACTACACATTACATTTTAGCCAGAGGAAAACCTTTTTAGTAGTACTAAGTGGGATTTTTTTGTTGTAGTAATAAGTTGATTAAAAGTTGACTATAGGGCCGATTGCCCAATTTATACCTGCTTAGTTCATGTGAGCCATGGAGATATAAATTGGTCTTATGTAATACAAGCGCAGGGCTGGGCAGGACAGACAATTATAGTGTGCATAAAATTAGATGCATTAGGATAGAGTCATATGCTCTTATTTTAAGTTAAATAATAAGCACATAGCCATTTGTGGCCAATTCATTATTGCATTTATTTTGTAGTCTGGAATTAAACAATAACTGCTGATTTTCTTATGCAGTTTATTCCAAATGCTGAATCTCAGTTTCTCTGTACAGCAACATAAAGTGCTGTTTCTGTTTTTTGCTCACAGAAGCATAAAACATATTTCTTAACAAGTCCGCTTTTCCTGGAATTCATCTCAACCCCACATTGCATCACTGATATTTGCTTTTATCAGATGACTTCTCCTGTAATCATCTTCCATTTCCCATATTTTTCTTTCTTTTGGCATCTCTGTACATGACGAAGGACATAAATTCATATGATTGATACTTAATTCCTCTCCTCCTACTGTCCTCATTCTCCCCCCAGCTGTCTGTGTCTGTGTGAGAAAAGATAACATGAGAAACACTGACATTCATGCATTTCATACATACAAGCTGTGTTCTCCAGTGTGCAGGATGTTTTTGCTTATGAAAAACAAAAGGTCACATTTTTTCATACTAAACACTTATAACTATATGTAAACTTTTCTCCTCTTGTTTATTTAAGAGGAACAATATAGGGTGAATAACCAATATGGTGTTAGTTATCACAAGAAAGAAGCAAAATGTCATAAATTGAAAGTGTTTTAAAATTGCAGCTCTCATAGAAGAACCATCTCACTGATACACACATTCAAACTTCTGTTTTCAGTTAAAACCTTTGTCTTCTTGTAGGAGTGAGTCATCCTCACAGTGACCCATGCTGAGTTATCTCTGAGTGTTTAGATGATGCATAGATAGAGGAGGGGAAGATTAATGTGAGAAACACTGGAGTTTAATCTTGGGATTTTTACTGTTGCAGCATAACTTGGCGCTTAAATCTTTCTAACAGCCTTCCTACCAGCGTTCCTTGCATCAGCCGAACCAAAGGTGTTGCACTGATGTACTTTGACATCAAGACGTCATATCTAATCACATTAATTTTGTTTTACTGTCAGTTTATTTGCTAGAAACCAAGAACTATTACTCAGCAAAAGCTCAGCACCTATACGCTGAACAGCTGATCGCTACTTCCCCCTACACCCTTTTGAAGTCAAAACTGGGAAGGCTGCATCCAACAGTTTTTGTAACTTTTAAATTTTAAGAGCATGCCCACTTTTTGCAGTAAAAGAGGAAAACGAGACTAAACCTACATTCACATTACAGGACTTAGTGCTCATTTCCGCCATTTCCCCTGAGCCGATCTTTTTGCCTCGACTGTTCAGATGTGTTTGAAGTGATTCATATCTGCATAATAAGTAGCCATGTGCTTCTGTTTGGGAAAGTGTGCAGGGTGGTTTTTTGGAGCAATGTGTGTTTGTTTTTAGGATAACAGGCTGTCCGTGCAAATGGGCTTTTGGTCCACCGGCTGTATTAGCACCTATTGCTGGTAGTTCTGTGGAGAGAGAGGTGTGGGAGCAACCTGGAGAGGAGTCAGGGGTGGTAGGGCCACGTTGTGGAGGATTTTACGGAGGACCAAATCCTCTAAACCGTAGGATGTCCACAGCTACATTCCTATAACATTACACTCACAACACTACGGCATGTAGGCGAGCCGTTCCTGTCACAAAGCATCTGGCACTCAACTGCTATTGGCTGGAGTCTGGGGCAGCCTACTGCGCCAGCTTCAGCAGCTTTCTGTAGTTTAAACAGACCACGGCGACACTGTATGGTGAGTGATCTGCACCTGTGCAGTTAAGTATGATGTGGAACAGCCATGGCTGTATGAGAAAAGCCAATAATTTCCCATATGACAGTTCTTCAAGGGTCTCTTGCTCTATAAGGCCAAAATTAGACATTGCCGCAGCACTTAGACACAGTGGTACTGAGAACTAAATGCTAACCTCAGCATGCTAACATACTTACAGAGACAATGTTAATATGCTAATTATCATGTATAATGTTTATCATTTTCACGATCTTAGTTTAGCACATCAGTGTGAGATCGATGGAAACGGCATCAGTTTTGCAGGCACTTGGTTACAAAACAAATTATTGAACAAATCAAAGTTTGAGCGGATTACTGCGCCAGAGATTAAAAGTCAGGAGAGTTGTAGTAGATGAATGTCTGCACAAAGTCTCTACTGTCTGAAAATGTCTGCATATTTGTGGATAAAAGAGACTATTCAAAAATGCGTGCGCTTATTCCCCTAATCTTGTCATGCCTCTCTCCAAGACAGCAGGTTTTATATACCTCATGTGGCTGTTAGGTACAAAAACATTTGCCTTGCCTTTACATGACACTGTAAACTACAATGTTTGAAGCAATCAGTTTATAGACCTTATGTTTCCTGCAAGAGTAGCAGCTGCTGATTTCAGACTTTGTATTTCAAGGTCAGTGTTAATGTAAGGGCTAAACTGTAGACTCCGAACTTAACTGCCTAGAGGATATCAGGCTATTTCTGGTTAAGTATGATGATTGTGAAAGGATAATAACTGTCTTTACATATCGGAAACAATCGTATTGATTGTGATGATTGCACGGAGCAGATTCCTCATCATCAGAGATGTTTGAAAGGCTGCGCCAAAATAAATGTTATGTTTTCTTCACTGATTGCAGTGACATGGAAACAGTATAGCATTACATTGTCATTGTCTGGAAATACAAAGCAGGCTTTTCAAATCAAAAGACATTTACAAATCAAAAGCAGCGCACTTCAAAAATTGGCCGGCAATAATAATAACAAATGAGGTGAAATATTAAAGGAACACCAGTACGGTCCTCCACTTCACAGACCTGTAAAAGCATGCACACACACACGCACACACACGTTCTCACACACACACCGACACGTCTAGTTGTCTTCAGAGTAGCTAATAAACTTGTTTTTATGAGGATCAGGTGACCGAGGCCCCTGATCTTGAGTGGAGGAGACACCGGGCCAATAGAAGGCCACCCAGCTTTTATGTCCTGTCTGGATAATCAACCTAGCAGCCAGGCGGAGCAGACCAGGCTGCCAAGCTTTACAGCATAAAGATGACATACAGGAAGCATTCTCAGCCACAGATGATGACCAACAGAAGTTCTTCCCATAATAGTTACAATGTTATTTTTGTGTGAAATCCAAACATTCTCATTGTACCAACATATGTGAGTGCATATCCTGGATTAATAACTTTTTAGCTTAAACACGACACATTGTTGGAGTTGGGGTCGTTTTTGAACTTCTGTAAAGAGTGTTTATTTGGGTTCCATGGTTTCTGTAGCTGCTTCTATGACACAGTGATGACACACAACTGCTGCACAATGTATATTTCCTTGCTGCAAGAATATAGGCTAAAGCTAGTGGCTGCTAGAGGCTGATAGCATTCATTACAGAAACAAATAACTCAAGATTCAGCACTTTCTACCAGTTCTCTGGAAACTGTAACATCTATTCTGAGGGTGGTGCAAGGGGAAAAGCCATGAGGCCATTAAAATCAAAAGAGTTCATCCCCTTGGGAGCATGAATGTTATCATTACATGTCTTGGCAGCACATTAGACGAGACATCTTGCTTGCAAAGGCGACATTTGGCCTGTGTGTATTGCTCGATGTACCATGGGTATCCAAAATCTTAAGAGTTTATCCTCCGGTAATTGAACTATTAAATAAATGTCATAAAAATAGCCCACTGTATTTCATATACAGTACATTGCTGAACTTCTCTGCTCTTCTCCAACTCCAAGGGGGGGAGTTACTGCAGGGCAGGTGGGAGTGGCTGGATGTGGAAGTGAGGTGGCTGGGACGGGAGAAAAAGTCAGAGGGCATCTGGTGGACAGGTAGAGAATGGCAGTGAACAGGTTTGGGGAAGTGGCAGGAGAAAGGGAGGGTAGAGAGGCAGAACATGACACCCCCAGTGCAGTGTATAACCAGCAGTTTCTTTGTGCCCTTGCTTTCAAGCCACCTAAACCCGACCCCTACTTTGACTCTGCACCTGAACCTGCCTACCAGTAAAGCATTGAACTATCCCCGTCCACCTCAGTTATCTGTGTCTAGGTCCTTCCCCTATTGCTGTGTGCTCACACCTCCATGACAGCACAATTTAATAAGTAATCAGACAAACTATTCAACTATTGTAGTGTGGGCGCATGGCATGTAAAACAGTGTGGCACACATGAACTGGTTATCTTCAGAGTTTATTTCCTGCACCAGTCTGGTATCTCGGTGACTTGCTGTGCGTCACGGTGGGAGGAGAAGCACAGTAGGGTGTGGTGAAGCCAATCCAGTAGTCATTACTTGTGTATGTGTCTGGCACTGTGACATCTGTGATAAGAGTTACAATAACACCACCTTTTCCAAGTGGAAGCCCTTTGTAGTCCTGAGAGATATTTACATCCCAATTCTGTCTAGTGCCAGCCAATATACTGACTAAATTTCTTAAAGCAAGTGTTTTATACACAAGTTCTTTATGTATTAGTATTTGAACTGTGCAGTCCGAAGAAACTGTTTGCTTGCATTTCTTAAAAACCAAACATTATTGTTTTACACCTTTGTCATGTCAGTAAAATAATTTGTAGATTTGAAGAAACAGTGTGTAAGATTTAGGGAGATTAAGTGACATCTAGTGGTGAGGGCTGCAGATTGCAAGTAGCTGAAACTTTTCCTGTTTCAAATTCCTGTAGTGTTCATCGTTCAGAAGGTTTTTACTGGGAGCTAGATTATCGCCAGAGGTCTCTTCCTCTCCAAAACATATGGACGTGGGGTCTGATTTATAAACACAACTTGATGGGAGAAACTGTGACCCATGCTTGCCAACATTTTGGAGACAGGAAATTGATGACACAGATGGTGAGGTGAAAGCCTGATTGTAGAAATTGTCCAATAATTTTTGGTGCAGTTTTTTTGTCAGTACGTACATTTTTAACATGGATCCTTTGCATTGTTTTACAAACGAGACCCCTGGTGATTTAAACTGGTAAAAACACAATATTCTTGTACAAAATATTGTGTTTTTCCAATGTGCTCGTCATGGAAAGTGTTAACTACAATGACTGATGCGTAAACTGCAAATAGCCCTATCTAGAGCCAGTATTTGGTTTGTCTGTTCTGGGCTACTGTAGAAACATGGCAAGGCAACATGGTGATCTCCATGGACGAAGACCAGCTCCCTTTGTAGATACAAACAGCTCATTCTAAGGTAGTAAAAACAAAATGAGTTTTTTTTTCAGGTGATTACACACTAAAGAAAACATACTTATTAAATTATTTTACATTTCTGCCAAAAAAAACTCCCCTAAATCCTTCACACTGGACCTTTAAAACCGGATTCTGCTTTGTCATTATGGGGTTTTCAGTGTAGAGGGGAAAAAATGAATTGAAACAATTTTAGCATAAGGCGGCCACATCACAAAAAGTGGAAGAAGCAAAGGGGTCTGAATACTTTCTGAATCCAATGTACACAAACCACTTTCACACCAGCCATTTCTGTTTACCCCATGCAGCCCATTTCCCTTTCCCTGCTCCCCCCTCTCTTACCTTGAGCGTAAGGGGTGCATGGAAAAGCTTGGGGTGATTCCGCACTATTTTTATGGCCACATTCCAGCACATATATCTGCCAGACAACTCATCAACTGCACTGTGTGTGTGTGTGTGTGTGTGTGTGTGTGTGTGTGTGTGTGTGTGTGTGCGCTCACGCATGCAATGCTAGGTAGTTCCCTGCCTCCTACTGAGGCCCGGAGATAAAAACAATGTAATACCCTACTTCTATCCAAATGTTTCTTTATGCCTTAAAGCGCGCACGTGTGTGTGTGTGTGTGTGTGTGTGTGACTGTGTGATGTATGGAAACCAAAAGTAAAGTGAAGTAAAATGCAGTTTATGTGGTTGAGTGAGTGTGTGCACACACGGATAGGTACATGCTGGAGTGTGCTTAGTGGGGGTGTATTGAAATGTCTCTGACCATATGGGAGTGTAAATGGGAATTAGTGTGTGTGTGCGGACAGATAGGGAGTGTATCAGTTGGTTTAGTAGCAGGAAGTCTTTGTCATAAGGGAGTCTGACAGCTCTGGATACCGAATCCAGGTGGTGATTTATCACACACACACACACACACACACACACACACACGAATACACTCACACATACACACACAAATGAAGTGAGAGGCATATTTTGTAGGGAGGAAAGCAGTTTTATTGGTTGCTGAAACATCAGAAAGCCAGCTGTTCCCAAAGACAGAGTGAGGAATTAAGACGTTTGAGTGTTCTCAGTCTAGTTTCTTAGTTGCACGTCAGTTGTTATTTCAGTTACACTCAACATTTCACTGTTTCCAGGTGAAAACCTTGTAACTTAACCTCCTGCAACTTCCATGTTTCACTCAAACTGAAAGGTAACAAGGTCCCTTCTGAACGACAGCATATTAGGACTACGGTGCAGGTACAAGGAAAAACATCTGCTGCATACATCATATTGTGAACTTAAAAAAATAACATAATTTATTGTAGATTAATGTCAGAACTCTGCAAGAAAACTAATATAAAACCATTCTTTGCTCCTAGCTCACAATGGGGCTGCATCCAAATGTCCACCCTCTGGACTTGCAGACTGAGCCCTCGTGGACTTAAGTCGTGCGTAGTGTAACAAGTCCACCGTCATCACCTTAAGTCTGCGAGGGACCGCAAGCCACTGATAGGCAGGCCTCAAGTCTGTTTCATTTGTTGCCGTGGAAACATTTGATTGATTGAAATCATTGTAACTGCTGTCATATGATGTAAATCCCTCGTAATGGGTTATTGTTGATGTTTCCAGCCCACATATTTGGCACTGCGCAACCTATAGATTATGCTGTAATAATACAATACATTTTGATTCCCCTATATGGTCTATATTTAGACATATTTCTATATCATATTGTTGTTGAATTTTATATCTGGCCTACATGATTCAAGTTTTAATAGGCTACAGTAACTGTCTAGTCAGCTATTGGGTAAAAAAAACTACAACATCACATCCATATTGCAATGAATTGTGGGCATTTTAATCAGTGAAATCTGCTGAAGTCTGCACCCCAAGCGGACTATGTGGAAGTCTGCAGAAAGTCCACTTTAGGCCCTTTGTGGACTGGATGTATTGCTGATTTGGACAGCCCTAAGCACTCCCAGACTTCCTGGGAATGCACCCGCAAAATGAGGTGGCCTGATGCTCTCAAAGGCAATAAGTGAGTGTTGTACCTAGAGCTACATTGCTTGAGTGTGTCACCTTATTTTGAAATCGCTCAATAGGGGGCGCCACCAGTTCCAAACAAGCTCATTGGTCTTGCACAAAATTTGTCATAAATCATCGACAGTTTGTCAAAACATCTCCAGACTTGGTGGATATTTTTTAATCAAGCTGTTCAAGCATTTCCCCAAATGTTTTTGCAATTGACCGATAAGGGGTGACAACATTGCCACAGAAGGAAGAGGCCCAGGGTGACCTCTAACTCAATAGGTAGAGTGTGCACTACTTATAGGCTATGTCCTTTGCAGCCCTTTGTTGTGTTCTGTCGTCTGTCTGATTGTCATAAAACCTATTTTCAATTTTTTTAATGCGGTTTTTGGAACCTGTCATTGGTCTTGATTCTTTGCAGCTTTCAACTTTTAATGTTCTATATTGACTTGAACCCTGAAATCACCACTCTCAGCTACATTTGTTATTGATGTTATGATTCTGTAATTAATCATGTAAATGAATAGCAGTGGAAATGCACCCTTTATCTGTGCAAATGGCACCAAATGTCCCGTCACAGTTAACTGTATATGTCAGACATTTTGTAACCGTTTTCTTTATGAATAATATTGCCAGTGATGCAGTTTTCCTGAATGGTTATTTAAGTTTCCAGTAAACTCATTCATTTTATTTATTGATTAATTTATGACAAATGAGTATAAGACCTTGATTGTTTAATCTGATCAATGTCCCTTTATCTTTGTCCCTAACAATCACATTCAAATATACTGAGTGTTATATAATTAAATAATTGGTCAACAGCGCGTTATTCTAGTATTAATGTAATCATCCTTTAAAAAAAGAAAGGAGTTATCTTGGTCTGATTCCTGCCGGTCTGGAGGTTGGGACTTATAAGGTTCAGTATGATAACAGTGTTTTTACTTGCTATCTGGTAGTTGAAAGCCACAGATTTTTAAGGTTTGTTCTCTCCATCCCAGTCTCTCCTTTGAGACATGAAAGACTGCATGTAGTGTAGTGTGTGTGTGTGTGTGTGTGTGTGTGTGTGTGTGTGTGTGTGTGTGTGTGTGTGTGTGTGTGTGTAATTGTTTTTTATCATTTATCTCTGGCACCAGCCCTGTTCGCACACTGATAACACACAGAAACACACGCCAGCGTCTGTGCTGCTCAAGTGCCCTTCTGATGTGACCTTAACATTTCTGGCAAAAATGAACCCTAATTCAAAATATAACCCCGACCCTGTGTTTGGTAGAAGTGCTCCTGATCCTTTTTTGTCTCTGCCCTCCAGAGGGTCTGTGCATCTCCATCACTGGGGCCAATGTGATGCGCATCTCTTTGCATTGACTGGGGCCTTGGGCATGCTTATCCCTGGCGTCGCAGACTATCTCTGGGGACATGAAACGTCACCTTTATGGCAGGGAGGGGGTCGGAGTTGGTGTGGGAGGTGGAGCAGTACCAACTAGATATAGTTGGGCTCACCTCTACGCACAGCGTTGGTTCTGAGGGGCTGGACTCTCGCCTTTTCTGGTGTTGGTCAGGGTGAGAGGCACAGGGCGGGTGTGGGGATAGTCACAAGCCCCTGGCTGAGCACCGCTGTGTTGCAGTTCTCTGTTTAGAGCGAGAGGACAGCCTTGATGCGACTGCCAGTCACTAACAGGAGGAGCCATTTTTACTTAATTTATTTTGTACCTCTAGAAACACGTTGCTCTTTCACAAACAGGCCTTTAAAACCTGGCATGGACTTAGCCATATAGCTGACGGAACCCATTGCACCTGTAAGATGCACCTAACAAAAGCAGCCCAGTGAAATTTATGAAAGATTTATGGCTGAAGGTTTATGTCAGTATTTAGCACTGAATGATTTAAATAAGAAGCATGTTGATCAATAACTAGAAAATTATTTCAACCCAGTCTGATCCCCCGAGACTCACTAAACAAGTTACTGGTGAGAAACATTTGAAATCATGTTTGTCATTAATGAAACACCCGAGTGAGCAGCCAGGTGAAAGTGGTTTGTGCCACGAGCTATCTGAGATAGTGATCTGTGTGTGAGTGTGTTATGTGTGTTTGTTGTGTGTAGGCCTCGGGCTGCTGCAGGTGATGTCTGCACTAATGAGGCTGCAGTTGATGTAATCTCTGTATCAGTTGTCAGCTTACAGACAGGCACCCAATCTGTCTGCCTATCTGCCCTTTTCTTTTCTGTGCACTCCGTCATCATCATCATCATCATTATCACCATCACCATCATCAACATCTCCTTCCTTCTCTCGTCCTTGTGTCTCTGCTTTTTCTGCTTCAGTCTAAAGCTATATTATTTTAAAGCTCAAGAATATAGTGCTAACCTGTTCAACTTTTACACTGTGGGACTGATGTATAACTGGGAACATATTACATATTGGTAAAGCCTCTTTTGAACGTATTGGGGGTCCTGGATGAAAACTGTCCCTATATTATAAATACAATTATTCTCTTGGGTGAAATATTTATATTTAAAGCTCAATCAAGACCAAATTTGAATTTAAGTTTCCTGAAAAATACAGTACAAAGTCAATTTCTTATGGGTAAAAATATAGCTACAAGTCAACGTAAAGTCGCAGAACACAATGTGAAATGGGAGAAAATTTGCTCCAGTGAAGACATATATATAACTATAATTATGCTCTAACTCTCATATAAATTTAAGGGGTTTTTTTTATGTACTAGCACTGTCAACCTAATTATTTGACTTACTGATGTGTTCCTTTTAAGTTTAATATGTCACTTTTTTGTCTATTTTTTGTTTTGTTTTGTCTTTCTTTGTTTGTGAGACTATATTGTCATGTCCTGTTGTCATCTCTGATATATATATATACTGTTATTTGCCTGTAATAATTAAAAAACAACAACATATCAGTAAAGCTTACTGCCCTTTACTTTTAATGATTTCTTTTTCCTTTTTTAAAAATGTAAATCATTTGGTAATTAATTTAGCCTTTTATATCTTTTTTCTTTACTCTTTTCTGTATCCTTTTTTATGTTTTCTCTATTATTGCTCTGTAAAGCACTTTGGATTTCCCTTGTGTATGAAATGTGCATACAAATAAAGCCTTGCCTTCATTTAATTCCCTGCACAGCATTTCTTCGGCATAATTCCTCTCAGCTTCAAAAAAGACTCTTTCTACTTCATGTCAAACACTACAAAAATATATGATATTTTCTTTTTTCTTTTGGTATGTTTTTTTTCCCTTAATCACCGTACATGTAATGTTTGAATTCTTACTAGTTTCATACATCAGCTGTGTCTTTTCATTGTTTTAGAGCCACTCTTGTAAGCACTTTGACCCAGTTATCATCACCATGGAAGACGACTGGTAACTCCTGTAGTCATGAAGCTATGTTTGTGGCTCTTTGAGGCGTCAGTGCTGCAGGTGGCAGCAGCAACAGCAGTGCAGACAAATACCAGAAAGGAGGACCAGGGTATCAGAGTGGATTTAAGCCACAACCCACTGAGACCAGTGAAACACCACTCAAGGTTTTGCAGCTGGAGACAACTAGATAGTCTTATATGATTTCTGCTCTGGTTTCCATATGTAATCCACCCCTATATATTTCATAAATGTATCAAATATTTTTAGTTATTCGGAGCTGATTTTAAAACCTATTTGTCCTGATGGTGGCAGAAGAGCAAAGGTCACAGGGTCACCGAAAACATTTCATCCTCTGGTGATCATAAATATCTACAGAAAATCTTGTGGAGAAAAAGCAAGATGATAAAAAGGAACAATATGATGATGTGTATGAAGAAAATAAACTGAAGTAAGAGCACTGTTGCTTGAAGACATACTGTGCAGGATTTTCTTTAAAAGTATCTATAGACTCAAACAGAAGTAATCCCTGCCAATCATCACTGATGACCCACTTATCTGCAGAGACTCTGCCCTTTGCCTGTTTTTTCTTATTTTCCTCCTATCATCTGTGCTCATGACATTTGTTTCCCCACAGCGTTCATATGAGGTCGGAGCTTTTAAAAAAGTAGAGACCAAGTGCCAGGCTATAAGCAGCAGATATCCAAGAGACACAGCGCTGGGAAAAAAAGCAACGCCAAACAAGTGAATCTGTGGTTGGCTTGTACTTTCACTTTTGCTTGCAGGCATGTTTACAAACAGTAACTGACAATTCTGTATAGTATAATTTCATGATGCTGGATTTCATTTGTGTTTGTGTGTGCTTGTGTGCTTTGGGAATAGCTCCTCTGATTGTCCATGTCTTGGGGCAAAGGTGAATCTATTTATACCAGAGACACAACCCAGAAATAGACCACACGACATGGCCATTAACAAGGGAGCTGTGTGTGTGCCTGTGTGCGTGCGTGTGTGTTCAACAGGAAGGGTCTACACTTTTTGACCTAGGCACAAGCCAGGGTCAAAGATCATAAACTCTCTGTCTGCCTGTTTTGACACTCTGACCTCTGTGGCCCTCTAAACACACACACAAACTCACTCACATGCTGTCACATGTGCAGTTGGGTGTGTTTTTTCTTAGATGGAACAAAGCTGATGAATCACCAAGTTTTTAACTTGTTTAAGTGGCCTGCGTGGTTTGGCAGAGATGCTGACTGTAAAGAAAGGCAGCATAGTTTTTAAGTAACTTCATATTTTGCACAGTTTAAACGCTGGGCCTTATTGAGTCAATTAAGGTCTATTAATAGTCTAATGTTTGTAGGTTATTGGCTGTTAGTAGAAATAAGCTGGGCTGGAGCCAACCACAGCTGAGCTCCGCCTCTCTGAGGGCCCTGCAGGACGCGATGTGTAGGTCTGATGCCTCTGCTTTGATATACAGAGGCCTGCACAGGCCGACAAGCTGACAACTGCCGCAAAAAATGTAAGTGTACGGCACTGCTTAATTTGTTCATCAATTAACAGGTACCAGTAACCACTGTTAATGCTTTCATCACAGAGAAGGGTCAGTGTAAATGAAAAATATTAATCACACCATATTTTGACATTATATAAACAATTTAGCAACTTATTTTCATTCTTGAACGTTACATGGTGACAATTATGAGGTTAAGCCAGCTAACATAATGTCATCTTGTTTCTTGTTTCATCTTGTCAGATGCTGATTTAAATGACGTCATAAGCCAAAAACCATGGCAGCAACAACTGTGCATTCCAATACCCATACTACCATACAGTATAGTATGCCAAAAAAAGATTTAGTGTGTCCCAATACGTATTAGCCTATGTAAAATTCAGTATGCCAAAAATACCAGGATGTTCTACTACATCCGGTCTGATTTTGTTGTATGCAAGCCAGTATGCTTTTCTGTCTATTCTGACCCACAATCCTCAGACGACACATCACATCGACTGAGCCACAGAGAGTCAGAATCGACAATCTGTGCAGTAATAACTTTAAAGTTAAACCACACACAATACAAAGTAACAACAGCAGAGCCCTCCAGGTTGATCTCCGTCTCTGGCGAACTCAGTGAGTGGTGTTTGTTTTATCTCCATGGTAACAGATATAAAAGCAAAAGGGTCAAAGTTCAGGGCGTAATGTTATAAGACAGTGGTGCGTCCCAATTGTGTGCACACTGCATGCAACAGTATGCACTGCAGTACATACTAAAAATGAAAAGAAAAAGTAAGCGATTCAGAATGCACCCCAAGTGTTTCCCAGCTGTGTGCGTCACTTTTTAGTGTCCCCTGGAAACAGATTATGTTGTGTTGTGTGCTACTTGAAGCACATTTCTGTATTTTATTGTGTCTTTTCTATTCGCAGTATTTTTTAATGCTGCACAAGTTATCATATTGGTGAAGATGTTCTCTTAACTGTACTGTACTATACTATACTGTATACTATGCAGAATGGATGCCTGCTGCTAATGGTCTGGCACCTGGTCACTACCTTTTTATAAAGCCTCAACCTCACCTGAGCGCTGTGGGAATACTCACCCATAAATGTCCTAAATGCAGAAAATAAGAAGAAAATACAGGCAGGGGGCAGAAAAATACACCTCCACACTTCAACACATTTCTAGTGAGTTGTAAGTGATGACTGAGAGATATTGTCTTTATGAGTCTGTGCATTGTTTTGTAGGAAAAGCCTGCAAACTATATCTTTAATTTGCTTGTGTTTTGTTTATTTGCATGTGTTTTTTAAGTTAAGTTGAGCTCAACTAACATTTTGCACCACAGTTCAGCAGAATGAGGCTGGGTTGCACAATTGGTCTGTCAGTTACACAGCCAATCACTGATTGTTTACCAGTTTTAAATCCAAAATTGCATCCATTTATAGCAATAACTTTTTTAAAGTAAACTGGAACATTTCAAAATCAGAATAACTTTTACAAGAAACCTGTTTTATTCCTTTTTTTAAGATGACCACACTATTGAACTCATATTTATAATCTGAGTAAATGAGATTAAAATTAAGAAAGTGGTTAGTAAATACAAAAATCATGTGGCCGATAAATTAACTTTACTAAATTTAATCTCCGCACGCTGAGATGGATATAGACAAAAAGATAGAGACAGGTAATTCCTGGCAGTTTGGGGTCCCCGGCTATTTAAAGTGAAGAGGATTTAGCTGCAGACAGATTACTGCTGAGAGGCCTATTACAGCTAAACACTGCTGTGTGTGTGTGTGTGTGTGCGTGTGTGTGTGTGTGTGTGCGTGTGTGTGTGTGTGTGTGTGTGTGTGTGTGTGTGTGTGTGTGTGTGTGCAACATGTGGTTTCTGATGACAGCCATTTAAAGGTGTCAGACTGGAGCCAAAGCAAATTATAAAAGGGGCACACATACACACACACACACACACACTCCATTCCTCCCTCTCTTTCTGTGTCTTTGTCTCTGTAGTCTAAACAAGCCTGTTATCTTGCCCGTTATTAGATAATGGATGACAACAGGTCACATGACCTGCCCTAACGAGATGGTTGCTAAGAGCAACATCTTAATGGCACTTTAAAACACTGACCACAGAGACTTCACATCAGGACTGAGGGCGTATATACCACATTAATACTCTTCAACAACCTCTACTGAGCAGGTAGAAGTTATAATAATCTGTTTATTGATTCATGTCACAGGTTACCTAAAAGCAAAGTCTGATGTCCATTAATCAAACATTGTTAACAGTGAAAATAGCGGCAAGTGAAAGCAATTTTTATTGACAAACAGAATAAAATGTAACAATTAATGTACAGGCGTTAGGATAAACGATCACTCATCATCTGTAAAAATTATTTTTGGGTAACAGAAAGGGAAAATGTGACTTATAGAGAACCTATACTATTGCCAGGATCTATTTTTTGGGATTTTGTTAGAGCCTTGAAATGTAGCTAAGGATTAAAATACTATTATTTAAGGACAAGAGTTTGAAATTTGAGCAACTCCTTCTTTTAGCTAAGGAAATCCAACATTTCCTCAAATGCTTGAGTAACCGGCTGACTCAACTACAATCACATTTGTTACTACCCTGCCTAGATTCATCGACTACCTCTGAAATAAATTTGTTGTTTACATCATAGCAGGTCATGTTATTGATCAGCATCAAGAAAAAAAAAACACTCAATAAATGCTTTCTGTCACTATATTTTGTTTGTTTGCTATCTGGAGGTTCCACACACACTCACACGCCCTCGGTGCCACGGCTGGCGCCAGTGATTACGCTGTTAAGCCAAATCAGTTTCCTGTGTTTGGTTTGATGGATGCCATCATCTTCATGGATCTAAAACAGGTAAGAGTGCCCCGACCACCACCACCACCACCTCCACCTCCACCCCAGCCGGACACACACATGCACACACTTAACGAAATGTGGTCCCTAACCCCCCTGAGAAGATATGGATCGGTAAATGATGTTAAAATATTTGTTGTGTTATTCTCCATTTGGCTGAAAAGACATTGTACAAGACATTTAATAAGTCTGATAAGAACTTTCTCATTGAAGAATGTGTTCACTGGCTTTTTAAACAACATTTAGGTCTTTTAAATAAACATTTCTGATTTGATAAAGGCACCACTGCTTACTGTAAACATAGATAGGTTTGCTTCACTAGTAGGCAGATAAATTATAAAGGACAAAAAATGTAACTTTGAACCAAGTATATATTTCAGCTTGGCATGTACCAAAACAAGAAATGTTCTTTATAAACCTAAAAACATCTCCATATATACAGGAAATAGAATTAATAGCAATGCTCAGGAATAGACTTCAATTTTTTAAGTCTATCTTGCATCACACAATACCCAAGTGCTCATAAATTCAGATTTTGGTTTCTGTAATCAGTCCTCCTATCCATACTGGTATGGAAATGATCCCTTCCAAATGCAGCTCAAAAATCCCAGTTATTGTTCCATGTGGCTTTTGCAGTCTGAGCCAGTTCAAGTGGGAATAAAGTGGATCTATAGATTGTATAAAAAGTAGATGCAGTCATTGTGATGTCACCCATCGGTCCGTGGACCTCAATTTGAAACTTTGGCCGTCACCATCTTGGATTTTTGGAGCCAGACTTGACCAAACACAGGACTTTCACCCAGGAGACAGGGGTTTGTGTCCTGTGTGAAATCAAAAGTTAACATTGAGTTAGTTTAAGTGACGAACATATGTACTTATGTTACTGTAGTATGATAAAAACCCACCCATAATTATTTTCCTACATCCCAACCTAACCGCTAAGGGTGCCAATTTGTAAGATATCGTACAAACCTTCATTCATTTATGCAATGTGACATGTGCAGTGTGTAAAGAGATGCTTCAATACAACAGCCTGGCAACAACACACTCCTTGTGAAGTCATGGTGTTATGGTGATGGTGATGCTGTACCTATTATAGTGACAGTGTTTCAAGATTCTTCATCTGACATTCATCCTTTGCTTGACAGTTAAGACTGACAGGAAATGTGGGTGTGTTGGAGGGTGTAGCTCACCAGAATTGGACTATAGGGACATTGTATTTACCCCGTTTATTTCTTACACCACAACGCCATGAGGATGCCCAAAGGTGTACCGAATCTGCAAAAGTACTAAAGATTTTGAGATGTGAGCTAACTGTGCTGCCCACAAAACACATTGTTTCTGCCCAGCTGGCAACAAATGAATACTGTGTTTATTGCAGCACCACACATAATAATACCTACCCCATGAATACATGTGAAATAACAAAAGTATTTGAGCATTTTGGCTTAAATGCGTGTGTTGGTGTAATGATTATTGTGGACAATATAATTACTCCAAGATGAGTGAGGCAATAACACAAATGGTGGTTACAGATGCATAATCTTTGATGTTGTAACCAAGCTACCTGGGTGCACACTAAGTGCTAGGATCATGAGATTAGACCAACAACACCCTCAAAACATCACTGAATGATTCATAACTGAGACACTAATCTATTCGCTCAATACAAAAGAACACAAAACAAACACTTGCACACACTGAATTAATTTATTGAGAAAAGCAGGTGAACTCCAAACAACCATTTCAGGATTTCTATTAGATTTACCAAAACATTGTCTATTTGTATTCTATCTATAGATGAGTAATCTATCACACAACAACAAGTGATGCTTCTTCTCTATTTCATTGGTTTATCCCTGTAATAAATCATCTACATCAATCATCTGACATGAGTTAAAGGTCCCATGTGTAAGATTTAGTGGCATCTAGTGGTGGGACTGTAAATTACAAGCAGCTCAAACTTCTCCCGGTTAGAATTCTTTCGCTGTTCACAGTACAGGCGGTTTTACCGACTCATTAGCAAAGGTCTCTTCCTCTCCAAAACAAACAGACTAGGTGTAATAAAACAACCAAAAAACAAAACAAAACATAGAATAAAGCAGTTTCACGTGACAAATCAATGTTTCTCCTGCGCTGTTCAGCCTGTGCAACGGGCACCTGTTAATGTGCGCTCACCTTATTTGTGATCATCAGTGAAGATCTCTTTTTCTCCAAAACAAATAGACCACTTGGTTTAAGCCAGTAAAAACAGTGAATAAGGAAGTTTCATATTAAAAAACTGTTTTTCTAATGCAGCTCATTGTGGAGACGAATGGCCCTATATAGACCGACTGTTTGGTTTGTCCGTTCAGGGCTACTGTAGGAACATGACAGTGCAATATGGTGCACTCTAAAGACGAGGAACGTCTCTCTGTAGATATAAACAGCTCATTATAAGGTAACAAAAACACAACGATTCTTATTTTCTGGTGACAAAACACTTCCTAAATCCTGCACACTGGACCTTTAAATCCACAATATAGCAAATGAGAAAAAATACATCACTTCTCCGTTTATTTCATATTATGGATGTGTGTGTTTTGAAAAGATGAAGTGTGTGTGTGTGTGTGAGTGTGAGAGAGAAGGTGGGGGTGGGGGGTTAGGAGAGAGACAGCTGGACTCTGTCAGACCTGATGAGAGACATTCCTGTTAGTGTAGCATAACCTTCCTACTGCTCTGCTGATAATACTGGCACCTCTCTCTCTCTCTCTTTCTCTCTCTCTCTCTGTCTCTCTCACACACACACTCATATCTCCTGCACTGCACCGCTACTCATACCATGGGAACCAGACTGTGAGCCCAACTGTGTGTTAACTTATTCCACCACACACTAACACACACAAACACACGGGGATTGTGTGTTTCAGTGACCTCACTGTGGAAAGAGTTAGTTAAGATAGCATTTCTTATCCATTGTGCACACACACACAAACATACTTGCACACAAGCACATGCCAACAAATCTGTTAGTTAACTTAAAAAGTGTATTTCAGATTTTTTGTCTATTACCGCAACTGTTTATTTACTTTACTTACAGCTTATAGATTTGTTAATAATCAGTGTTTAAATGTTCTCAATTTGCAGTCTCCATAGTATTGAGAAGTTATTGCTGAAAAACGGAGACTATAAACAGAAGCAAAAAAAATATAGCTTGATACCGAATCTAAGTAAAATTGTGATGTATTGATAACGATGACATTGTTCATATGGAACTACAATATATGTACATGTACTAAATTTCCATAAGTGAAATATAGGGACATATAAAGTAAAAACATATACATATACACATGTATAAAACCTATTAGGAACTGGAATAAATTTAATATATTTACATATATGCCAAGCCCAAACTAATATGTATATTTGTTTATGTGTAACACAATTTTTGCCATATAAGTCACAAATATAATAATTCATACATGTTACATGTATGTATTTGTATAAATGTGCAATATAAAAATTACACACATATGAATTTAATTAATTAAGAAACAGGTTTGTGCATGTTTCAGTTGACTATACAGTATGTAACTTACATGTAGCCTATGAGCCTACATATGTACTTACTGACTTGGCTACTTACTGACTCTTACTGAGTCCAAAGGACGTATCAGTGTGGTAATTATATATAGCCTTATAGGTAACATGGCAACAACACTTTTACAGTGTCATTGTCTATATGTGTGTACTAACCAAAGTGATGCTCAGATCTCAAAACATGTCTACATGTCTAAAAAGTAAGTGCAACGATGCAAGAAACAGGAGACGTAAACAATCCCGTGGGTTAGCTAAACTTGGTAGTGACATCAAAGGCTGATGGTAAAATTATTACTCAAATTGTTTATTGTAAACATACATTGCAGTTTACAGACTGACCACCTGCTGCAACATTTTTAAGACCACATAATGTTTCGGTTTATCTGTCAGAAATGTTGGTTTGTTTACAACCTGTCTCATCGTCTGACTGCTTGTGTTTTCTGCCCTGTTAAATCTTTATTTTTTAAAAGGTTTATATTTTTTTGTTTCATTTAAAAAAAAAAAGCCTCAGTAACAACCGGTAATCAACAACAGTAATCACTAAACGTGGGTTGTGTTTAATACAAATATATCAGTAATTTCATTTACATAATGAGTTGTTTTCCAGAATCACTCTGCAGTGATTAAAGCAGTCAGACGCACATTGCACAGAGGAGCTGGCAGAGCACCTTTGGTATTTTTGTGGCCAGAGACAGTGCACTGCATCTGTGGAGCTCCTAACTGGATGGGACCAGGAAGAGCCTATTATCATCAATTACGCCAGTTGCTATCCTCTGTCCACCGAAACACAATGACAGCTGGGTAACAGAGGCAGAGAGGTGACTAATATTCATGCCCATCAGCTACAGGATAAAGGCATATTTGTCCTTTATGTTGGAAATTCAGCATCTTTTGTTTCATGACAAGCCAAGTTTCCAAAAGCAAATGTTGGCATTGTACTTCTCTGCAAACCACAGACACACTAGGCTACATTTGCATGTTTCATACGTATCATATGAGTGCTTCTGAAGTGATGTAGCTGACTTCTGGAGGTGATGGGGTTGGTTGACGGTGTGAGACAAGGGCAAGATGCCTGCCAAGCTGCAGATCACTGCAAAGCTGAGCAAAGGTGCATACAGAAGAAACTTTTATGCCGACCCCTGGCGAACTTGAATGTGCATCAGCTGTACTTGTGCACAGAACCCATTGGCTGTATTCCTACTGATTTTTGTGGGGACCACAACAATAGCTGGATTATTGTTTCACATCGAGTTGTAGCATTACACAGGTTATCTCTGGTTGCGGATGAGAGTGTTTGACCATACCACATGTTTCGAAAGTCTCGGGATGACTGTGTTTACCATGCCGCAGGTTATATGAGGCTTTGGATGCCAACTGCTTTGTCTCTCTAATGGAAGGAAACTGGCACTGAGACAAATACACACTTTAACACTTTTAGCTGCCACTGGGCACTGTGTGTGTGTGTGTGTGTGTGTGTGTGTGTGTGTGTGTGTGTGTGTGTGTGTGTGTGTGTGTGTGTGTGTGTGTGTGAGAGAGAGAGAGAAAGAGAAAGACAGAGAGAAAAAGAAACATACACTTGCTTACCACCTCCACTTTCTTACTTTGGCACCAAGACTTGGCACAGTGTCTTTCTACGTATAAATATATTGACCCCAGATCTCCCCTCCACCCTTTGCATGCACACACACACCTGCACGCACAGTGTTCGACCATATTAAGCAGTATTGTTCACGTGTAAATATTACGGTTGGCTGGCGGCCTCAGATTATAACCTGTCCATATTTAGCTCTATCATCTTCATAACTCATACACTATATTTATATAACTATCAAACATTTAGCTAGGCATCAATGGAAACGCTGTCTTATTAAAGAATATTTTTGGCTAGGCTGGTGCCTCGGTGGGCCGCAGTGTGCTGTGTCGCAACTCATGATACTCGTGCTACAGTTCATGTCATCTTTTGTCTCACTGCATGGCAGCAGTGTTTCACGTCATGGCTGTTTCCTCTACAGTGTAAATGGGGTAACAATGTAGCCCACAAATTACCTACAAAATTTTCAAAAACACACACATATGGTCTCCCTGTCCCCATGTCTATTTGTGTGTGTTTCCATACAGCATGTGTACATTATGTGGTCGTGAATGAAAGGACCCCATTGTGTAGCCAGTCTCTTGTGTATTTCTTTCAAAACCCAGTTTGTGCTTTTAAACCTCAGACTTTGGTCGTTTGGTTCTGTCACTTAAGTTTTTAGATGCTTGGAATTGTTGAAAATGTAGGACTGGACATGTATACAAAAGGAAAGCTTTTCCCTCCGCTCCGCTTCAACTCTACACATCTGCACCCCAACACACACACAGTTTGAGATAAGGACAACCATGAATAATATAACAGCAGCCCAGTCACCAGAAAAAAATGTTGGACTTGTGTGTTTCTGCAAGCCACAAATATGTTATGTTTGCATGTTTCATACTTATCATATCAATGTTTCAAAAGTGATGTAGTTCTGATTATATGTATATTAGCTGACTTTGTCATCGGGGGGTGGAGGGAATGGTGGATGGCATGTCAACTACGTGAGTTGGCTACCAAGCTGAAGGCCACTGTTTGAAACCGCCGTTCTTAGTGCCTTTTTCGGGCAGCGGTAAGACAACAACCTTGTTCTCCTAATGCTTCGTCCGTTAAGGAGGAGAAGGAAGGTAGAAGATTGAAGAAGGGAGATAGAAGACCGTGCTGTGGCGAATTGAAACCGGTTAGTTCAACGAGTCCGACTGCTCCATCTCAGCCCGTTGCTATGCGTGCTATATATGTCCCTGCCATCAGCTTCCATCACCTGGGTTTTCCCCTATGTTCATTATCCTGGCAATAAAACCCCATTTTTACCACTCTCCTTCTGAGTCTGTGTTCTGCGTTTGGTTTGGCATGGTAGACACCACAGAAGAAGACCCAAACACTAGCTCTAGATAGTGCAGGTGCCGCCACAGTGTGAGAATTTTCAGTTGGTTGCACTCTGCAACCTCACTGCTAGATGCCACTAAATCCTAAACCCTTAAACTACTGTGAAGGGTGCTAAAATATACAAATACAGACATCTCCACTTTCCCTTGGTAAGTGTCACCAGTCAGTGAATCTGCAGTCCTCTTCTTCACTGCGGCTGTGGTTCTCTGGGACAGCTGAGTTCAGCGATCTGCTCAGCGATGCTATCTCTTTGCTGAAATGTTCTGACACAACGCAGCAAATAAACATTTTTTTGAGAATCTTGAATAATTGCTATTAATTGATTCAACTGAGTGAGGGTAGAATGGTGTTTGGTTTGGTGTGGCTTCTGCAGTGATGCAGGTGCTGCGCCAGACTGTCTTGGTGAAGAGGGAGCTGAGCCGGAAGACGAAGCATTTGATTTACTGGTCCATCTTCATCCTAACCCTCACCTATGGTCATGAGCTCTGGGTAGTGACCGAAAGAATGAGGTCGTGGATACAAGTGGCCAAAATGAGTTTCCTCCATGGGGTGGCTGGGCTCAGCCTTAGAGATAGGGTAAGGAGCTCGGACATCTGGAGAGAGCTCGGAGTAAAGCCGCTGCTCCTTTGCATCGAAAGGGGTCAGTTGTGGTGATTCGGGCATCTGATCAGGATGCCTCCTGGGCGCCTCCCGTTGGAGGTGTTTTGGGCATGTCCCACAGGTAGGAGGCCCAGAACACACTGGATGGATTTCATATCTCATCTGGCCTGGGAGCACCTTGGGGTCATTCAGGAGAAGCTTGAAAGTGTTGCTGGGGAGAAGGGTGTCTGGGGTGCATTGCTTGGCCTGCTGCCCCCACGACCCGGCTGTGGAAACGCAGATGAAAATGGATGGATGGATGATTTTATGTCTAATTTATAATGATTGCTTTATAACATTGTCTTCATGCTGTGAAAGGTAATTTAGTCCCTTAACGCCCCATTCTGAGGATTTTTTTGAAGCGTGATAGCTGGATAATTGGAGTCTCCAAACTCAGTAATTGTCTGTAATACTGAATAATCAATCATACTGTATGTAATCAGTAAAAGATGCTTACATTGGTGTAAATATGTTTTACTTGTAACTTGTCTGCAGCAGTGTTCAGCTCTTATTGTTACAGCAGATCAGCCAGGTGGTTATACTTGGTGAGATAACCACCCAAAGCTGCTTCCATACCGCCGCGCAGTAACTTGTCATCTCCAGTCATGTCAGTGAGGGGAAGGCGGCAGAGGGGAAGTGGTTTTGAACACAGCAATATGAAGCAGTTGCTGCCCACGTGAAGAGTTCACCGTGTTGAACATCTGGCGGTGGCTGCCTGGCTTTGGTCAGTCAGACAGAAGGGGGCGGACATCATGGAAGCAGAAAGACAAAAGATGGAGTTGATAATGTTGAGAGGAAAAACAGAGGAAAAACTGGACCCGGGATAACATTTCCACCAAAATTACAATGACTGGTATATTGTCCAAATAAATCTTTGGTAACTTCAATGATTTCTGTTTTCTTATTATAGTATGCCGTTATATACATGGCGCCAAGCTAGCTTGCACTTCTGGTCGTGACATTCACCGAAGCACCTGCCAGTCATCACCCTGGACGTAGTGGGAGCAACCATATTTAAAAACAATTGGGAGAACGCTCTTGTGAATACCAGGGCGGCTGCTGTGTGAAAGCAGCTTAAAGCCCAAGAGATATCAGTTTTTTAACTTACATAGCACATTTGTGGATTTCATGCAGTTCTAATAAGCAGTGGCTGTTTTGTTTTACTTTATTTTACCTAAAGATATCAATAATTTTGTGTCAGTACCAAGAGGTCACTTTGCTGCTCTCTATTCATACAAATAATACTTATAATATAAATATTATTGGCACATAAAATAGCTCCACCACACTTCAGATTTCTCCTGATTGTTTTAAAGATGCAGCATCATAAACATGAGATAATGTTCTTATGTGGAGAACGTAGCCCTGGGACAAATAAGAAAGAGACATCAGCAGAGAGAATCAGTGCTGACCAGATGCCTCAGTGACGATGTCCAGACCAGGTTCTGGACCATCGTTAATTCATTTACTGTGTACCACAGGCCTGTGTATGTGTGTGTGTTTGTGTGTGTATGTACGTGTGTGTTTGTTGTATCCTGGTGGGCCCCTGGCTCTGGCCCTATGTCTCTGGCCTCAGTAACAAAAGGTTAACTGAATTTGGTCAAGATGTAACTGATATATCTTCCCTCTGTATGGGTTTGTGTACGAGCTGTAGGTCATAAAGCAGACCTTCGAGCCATAGATGTACTGATGACAGAAGTCTATAAGGGCTAACTGACCATCCCTGTGTGTCTTTGTCTGTCAGGTTCATGCAATCATAAGAGCATTATCATAGATAATAGCTTTTTTTTAGAAGATGCTAATAGCCCCCAGGTGTCCATAGCCAACAATGCTATTTGCATGTGGTTGTAGATAGATCCTGGGTGTCCAAGCACACGAATGGATCTATTGAGCTATTCTGCTAAAGTTTATGTATACTGTGTACATTCAGCAGCTTAATACGTCCTAAAAACTGAAAATAATAAGTCAGCTAATCAAACTGATTCACACAAGGCTCAAACCCCAGTATCCTGAGTAAGAGACCTGCACTCAACCCACTCATCCACCACATCTTGCTGGTTTTACTGCACATTTATGGGTTTTGCTCCTAAATTTACCAATTTAATCTCAAAGAATAAATAAGCTTGGCCAGTACAAGCCCAAACCATGACCCCTTTGCTTTAACCCTAGCCACCTCCGACCTCAACATGTCGAGGTGACGAAAACTAGCCATTTGAAGCAAGCAGTGGGATCCATAATAACACCTCATAGGAATGAGCGTAAATGGTCAAGTAGGTGCAGTGTGACTACTCTCACCAGGGTGCAAACAGACACTGTTTTTTGTGAGGAGGTTGATAAAAATAGGAGCGTCTATTATTCTGTTGCACTACATTGCAGCCATTAAAGGACTTTATCCGATTATACAAGAGCACAAGGGCAAAGTAAATACAGAAAGAGCTGCAGCTGTTAATCATGAAAATGAAGTTACTAAAATAAAATCCAGTCATCAGTTGTCAGGGCTGGATATGACAGTGTCATGGTTCAAAGTGTTCAACACAACTTCTACGACAATGTGATTCGAAAAATAAGATGTCGAGACTGGTACATAACATCAAAAAACTAAAGCCAAAAACAGACTTAGATACACTGCATTATTAAGCTTTCCATAATGATGAGAGGGAAAAAAATAGCAATGCTTTGTAAACTTGAAAGCATGTATATGGAGTGAGATAGATCAAAACGTTCTCACTCCCAACTCATCAAATATGGCAGCCTGGTGTTTCGAACTCTGACGCTCTAGGTATTCCTTTAGTATGGGGCATGGATGCGATGCATCACATATATGAGCAGAGTAGGATGTTTTTTTCCCTGCTATAAAATACATAAACATATTGGGCTTTGCCAAGTGATAATTCAGCTTATGCAGGGTTTGGAAACACAGGCTATATTAACTGGTACTGAATTAAGTGTGAAATGTAAAAACACAGACAGGGTTGCTCTGACGCTTCTCATTGCCTGTGGTACACTGAGCAATTGATCATTTTGAAACAAACTGTACTAGTAAGTGTAGCAGCTTTAGTAGTCCTCAGAATAAACTTCCATTTTCACAGGAAATCCAGCGACTTTTTAAAATGAACTTTCAGTAAGGTTTAGAAACCACACCTACTTGGTTAGGTTAGGAAAATATCATGGTTTGGGTTAAAATCAGTATGTTTGTTATAAAACTTAAGAGCATAACTTATCTACTTAACGTCACATAGTCACTTGACTTGTGTAGTTAAAATAATTCAGTGTTGACTTTTGGTTTCATGTTGGACACAAACAGTGGTCTCCTGGGTGAAAGTCCTGTGTTTGTTTGCATCTCATTTTCTGGACCATGTATGTCTGCCAGGATTTAAGGGGTTTACAACTTTAAATCTGTTCTGCAAATCTGTCTGCCTTTGACTTTGTACTTCTTGATGGAAAAGCCCATCGCTTGAGAGAGAGAAAACACTATTGCATCTAATGAGAAGACGTGCATTTGTTCACTGAGGTTACTCTGATTGTAAATAATAATGTTGGAAGAACTGGTGTAATTTCATACGTCCATGAAGTGATGCTGCGTTTAGTGTCTCAGGCTGAGAAAGGAGAAAAAAAAAACCTTTTGTACCGCAGGATTTATTGTGTGACCAGTTCAGGTAAGTACCCCATTAAACCAGAACACTGCTACTAACCTGCCTCCTTAACATACGGTGTGTGTGTGTGTGTGTGTGTGTGTGTGTGTGTCTGTGTGTCTGTGTGTCTCAAGTTATAAAACCACTGTGGTGGCCTCAGTCATGTGTTTTTGCTTGTATGTATAGTTTGTGTGTCAGGCGACTTCAAACAGAAACATAATCCTGGTACTTTCACATCTCTCTCTGTTTCTTTAAGATGTATTTAAAGTTAAGTTTAGTAGTAAGCTGTTTCATTAACACAGAAAGTTTTCGAGTCAGAGGCCCCTACATAAAACCCCTGTTTGATCAGACTTAGCCTGAGAACCCACAATAAAAAGATCCTAGGTTTATTTGACTGACGTTACCTTTAGCTTGTTTGTTTTTGTTAAGTTTGTTGGTTGAAGTTGGCAGAGATAAAAACCTACATTACAGTGTAGCAACGGACATATAACAATATGTGAAAGGGGGGAAACTTCCACTCGTCCCTACCGCAGCTCCATGTTTTTCTGCTGAGAGGGAAGAGGTTTACAGGAGCATCTGTTACACTCCGGAAATTGCTTTGTGAAGTGCGTTGTGGAGATGAGCTGACTTCTGCCATGAAGTGATATTTGATTCCTCTACTAGTTCTGTTTTACAAAACTTAACATGTAAGTTAAGATGCAACTGTATTTTTCTGACCTTTTCCACTAAAGGGAAAAGATTATATTTCAAATTTCCAAATGCTTGCCTAGGTGCTGCAAACGTAGATATAGTTGTGGCAAAATATCTAATGACGCGCAATAGTTTCGGCACGTCATCGGTACTGGCTGATATTGGCTTTAAAATAGAATATTGGATTCGGCTAACATGCTGATAATATCGGTACGTCATCGGTATCAACCAATATATGCTTTAAATTGAACTTTCAGTGTTGGCCAACATGCTTTTCCTTATGACCTAGCAGTCATTTATGGACCAGCTATAGCTCACATTGGTTCTCAGGTGCTGGAACACAGATGTACCCACAGTCACGTGGTTGTCTCTCATTGACCTATTGACTAAGAAAAAAAAATGGCAACAGTACTTTGAAATATGAGTGACAATTTGATTTTGTTTTTGACCCTGGTAATTAACAATTTGAAAAGATACACTGAGTTGTTCTGATAATATAACATCTAATTCTTAATTACTGTATTGTTCCAAATCTTTATTTTTGTAGTTTTCTCTTAGGTTTCTTTACATGACGTACTGCTTTCTACTCGAGTACTATTATTATGTACTATTCATACTACATTCCCCTACATGTCTTTCTCTGAAGCCTGAGTAATCATGATAGCAGTGTTTAGTGGAGCAGCACTGGTCTGCCTCTTCAGGATGTTGCAAGGTGAATGCAACAAATAATGGAAATTCAACCAATTCAAACCCATTAATTCACAAACCACCGCAACTTTTCCATGAATTTGACTAACCGTTTCACCAGTCATAGCAGTCCCCTGCATAAGGTCAATGAACTCACCGCCCCTTTTCTAGTTGTAGGGATGCAGAGATGTGCAACATGCCCCTGGAAAGTTGAGGTAAACAGGGTTTTTTTTTATTGCACCACATACAACTTTGCGGTTGAGCACAAGTAAGTTCTCTACTTCAAAACACACCTGGAGAATGGCTGAAGTGTATGGACAAAAGACGAGACAAATCATCATAACATAGCCTGTTGCAATCAATTCTATCGCACGTGCTGATTCAAATGCACGATTAGTGGTTACGTTAGTGTCGTGTAAAAACTCAACAATACAACCTGAGTGTATAAATCAGGCAGTTTAGGCTGCAACAATCCCCGAAAAAGCAAGTGAAATTTGCAAGAACTGACTCATAGTAGTAGCAGAAGCATTGACAGTAGCAGCAGTCATCACATTTACAGAAGCTTAGTTACTACTGGTGAGCCAGAAGTTGCATCAGGGCAGTGTTAGTAATAGCAGCAGTTACAGATGTAACTCGTGCTTGTACCACTAGAAGTAATGACAGTAGGTATAGTAACTGCAGCAGCAGCAGCAGCAGCAGCGCTCTGGCCCTCAGTTGCTGAACATCATCTTGAGAAGGAGTTAAGCAGGAGTTTACTCTGCTCCCTGCTGGTCAGAGAGGACGCTGCACACTAACCTCACATTGTTTCTCCATTTCCACCCTCGATGGCATCTGAAGGCCTCCTCACATGAAACCATCAGAAAATATGATCTGTCTTCCTTCATCTCATTACCCCTCTGAACTCTACATGAGCCAAGTCCCAATGCCTTTTAATGTTGTACCAGCACATGTAATCACATTAGTTTTACATATTCAGCATTTGGGACACAATGGAACAAAAAACACAGCGGCTTTGCAAAAGGGAAAACAATAGCAACCAGATCATTTGGTACTGTTTGAATTAGCTTTAATCATGCAGTGCTTGAGTGGTAAATAGTAAGTAATTAATTACCTCACCAGCAGCAAATAAATAACGTATGATATGGAGGTGTACTTTAAGATGAGTGTGTCGTTGTTCAGATACAAATACTGTATTACTGTTTGAGCTTACTATTAACGTTCTCACTCCGTAACTAGCAACATCTGATTTTAAAGAAACTCTCCTTGACTAAAGTCTGCGGGCTCGCAGCTAAAAAGGCTTTTGTGTGTGTGTGTGTGTGTGTGTGTGTGTGTGTGTGTGTGTGTGTGTGTGTGTAAATGTGATCAGGAATTCATTAGTTGAGAGGAAGCTCTATGCCACAGTCTGTTTTCTGTCAGTCTGTCGCACGCAGATTTTTTTCCCAAGGCCAAGAGGATATCCCTTACACACACACACACACACACACACACACACACACACACACACACACACACACACACACACACACACACACACACACACAGAAACATGAATGCTGATACAACCACACATGGAAACAGAGAAAGTGAGGGAAATAGTCAGCACACACGCAGCATGAGGACTAGCAGATAACAAAGTGTATAGAGGCTTACCTCTTATTATTTCAATAAACGAGAGATCCATAATTCGTATTTGTTGTAATAAGAATCGACTATAAATCACAATACTCACCGTTATTCCCAACTAAGGATTAAGAGACTGTTTGCTTTGTATAAAATGAACCAGCAGATTATTAGGTACACCTGTATCTGTCCAGTACAACAGCTCTGCCCTGTGTTGCACCTTCACAAAGCCTACGATGGCGAGTGTTTACCAACTCATGCATGGTGTTGCTCTGGACTGCGTTCTGACCGAATTTATCGCTGAACTGTCGTATTGGATTGCATCATTTTTTACAGGTGTACCTAATAAAATGGCCACTGAGTGTATTTTTTATGATGGATCTTTGAGCTGCGTCCCTCGTTAAAAGAAGTTTGGCTGTGTTTCCATTCAGTCAAGCCTTTCAGCTGTCTAAACAAGACATGTGTAATATTGCTTTTGTGAAAACCTTAATGTCAAGTGCTCAGGAGCCAAGAGAGAAATGGCCTCGTTTTAGATTTGATGCGCTTACATTTTCTGATGGCTCCTGGAAAGGATTTATGATCCTAAGAGGGTCGGGGAAATGTTCTGAAGTTAAAGAACAGCATGTCGTCCTTCTTCCGTCTGATAAATTTTATCAGTTCACTGTTAAAAAAAGTAGTAGAATCTATTTTTCATTTAGAGAGTTATGACTAAATCCAATAGAGACAATAATTTTGTCTGAACCTAACCCCAGAAAACTGAGCCAAAACAACTCGAAATTGAATTGAATTAATTACACACACCCATACAAATGTTATTAAAAAAAACAATAGAATTACATTATCAAACTAAATTAAATTAAAATAATTTAATTCAATTGAAAATGAAATTAATTTAAAAAGATAAATAATATTAAATTAAAAATCAAATTTTTAAAAATTACGGTTGTCACCAGGTCTCACATTAATGGCCTGCTTATCTGAAAATATATTTTTAACATATTTAAGTTGACAGCCAGAGGTGCAGATTTCAGGTGGAGATGCAAGGGACATGTCCTCCTTGAAAATTGAACAAATTAAAGAAATTTTCACCATAAATTGATGCAGAAAATGCACAAACTGGTCCATAAAATTCCCCAGAATGTAGGAAATGAAGTGTTTGATGTTAAACATTTTCTAAAATCCCTCATTTCCAAACCTCTTGTTTCATATGCATCCCTCGCAATGTTGAAACAAAACCCACACCCCTGCCAGCAGCAGTATATCTGCAGCTTTTGCAAGAAAGGAAAATTATGCAAACCCCCGAAAAGTTGGCGATTTGTCTGGATTTACTTTTGTGTACATCCTGTTGATTTTTAATTATTCCTGTGTGAAGATATCACCACAGTAAAGCAGTAAAACTACAGAAATAAGAATGAAAAATGTATGAAAAACATGAGACACTGTGGTGCCTGTAGGCTGATGTTAACTGGGAAATAGTGGTTAAATACAACTTCTACAGTCACCATACATCACTGCTGTCAGGTGTAAACCTTGCATCTACATTTTGGTAAGGAAGAAAGCTAGCCTTGTTTTAGCTGGATGCATGTGTTATTATCTAAAGGTTTGGAGAGTGTTTTATGTGTGCAGAACTTGGAAAAATGACTCTGACTTGTGGGGGAGCATGCAATCCTTCAATCAACAGCAAAAACTGCGACTCCAAACACTAGAATCTCCACTACAGTGAGTGTGGAAGACTCCTGCACGCTCGTACACTCTCACTCCTTCATTTATCTACCAAGGTGCCTGTGTTTTGTGGTTGAAAAGTTGAGTGTGTGTCCGTGGTCTGTCAGTCTTGTTCCAGGCCGCTGTGCAGTCCTCAGCAGCTCTGCACTGGCTCCAGTCTGACACCCCGGGCAGGACTGGACAGAAGGAAGGTAGGTCTCAAACCAAGCAAACAGCCTGCAACTCCAACATATGGAGGGGAATTATTTCTGTGGGAGAAATAGATGGAGACAAAGCCATAATTTTCAAATTCTGTTTAACTACTGAGGCTAATTAAAGCTGACTTTGTGTTGGATTTTATTTCGCATGCAACATCTGCAGAGGCCAGACAAATAGGGGTGTAAAAGTATCCCAAATGGAAATATTTAAGCAAAGATTCTACCTTAAGAACACAAAAGTGCTGTAGTCAATATATCTTGTCATTATTATCCACGTCTGCTTTACTTCTCCCCTGTTTACTTGTAAATCAGCATTGTTTGAATAGAAATAAAATGCAGTCTGGGCCTTCTGTCTGCGTGGCTTCACCTGCCAGCACTGCAGCATTTCACCTGAATATCATGCGCATATTTTCTGCTGCTGCCAGTAGCAGCAGGCGGCACGCTGCGCTAATGTCCTCTAATGACTCAAACACAGCGTTCAGCTTCTGATTCATTTATTTCAGCAGCGTTCAGAGAGCACGGAGGCGACGGAGACAAAGAAACAGAGCGAGTGCGCGTGACGAATAACAGCTAAAAGTGGCTTAATAACTAAATAGCTCCGATTAAGGCTTTAAATGGGGCTCGTGAGCGCGCGCGCCCTTATGGAGAATACGGTGCCGGCGTGAGCGCGCGGCTCCTGTTTATCTGACAGAGGAAAAAGGGGCACAGAGCAGGCTGCGTTTATGGATCATCCAAAAGCTCGAGACACTGTCTGTGTATTTAGGAGGAAATTGTAGCCTAATGACTGTTTGCGGAGCCAGATTAGCCCACGCGTCTCTAGCGCGCGACAAGCAGCCAAATATAAGCAGTTTTAAGATATGGGCGTGAAGGCTTATAGAATAATATATCACACACTGAAGCCTCTCCGAGTTTAACTTTGTTTTGATTTAGTCGTATTAATTTACATGCTTGGTTCCTCTGTTTAGCTGAAGGAGATTAAACGGTGGTTCTCAGAGTTAATAACAGCATCGTCTCATCTCAGGCCAACAAGTATTTGCTCATGGTGGATGTAAAATGACGTTACAGGTTTTATTCTATGAAGCGCTTAATTCCCATAACACTTTAAATAGCCTGCACTTCAAGCACAATTTACACAGGGGCTTTTGGTGTGTGTGTGTGTGTGTGTGTGTGTGTGTAACTTTAGTTTTTCCTTTGTCTGTTGGAGCAACTGGAAATGCTGCAAAATGATTTTACCTATGATTTGTTTAAGACAGTATTTCCATCACAACGTGTATAATCAAATTTCTGAGACAGTGTGCTCTGTGACATTTAGTGCTTTTTGTAAAAGGAACATGTGATAGCCTTTATTATTTACTATTAAACATGTTAAATTAATACATAAATGCATTTAGAAAACTGGATATGAGGCGGGATTTGGCCTGTCCGAGAGATTTATGCACCAAACGTAAATCTATTTATTCATTTATTTTATTTTATCTAACCCATATTTTACAAGTTAAGTCCCGTTGAGATCAACGATCTGTTTCACAAGGGTGACCTGACCTAAAGAAATCGTTGATCTTAGCGGGACTTGGCGGCAAATGACAAATATCTTACGGTAAAACTTGTCCGTATGACTGGATATCAGCTCTATATGCTAGGGGCAACACATTTATAATATAGCTACACACACGCGCGCAAGAAAACGTTTATTATTTATTTAGATGTATTAAGGCTATTTGGACTATTTTGTGCTGTTATTGCATTTTCATTTTTAATTTTATGTGCTGCACTATACATCAGCTTTATTATCATAATAGGCTATATTGTTACAGTTAACCTGCTTTATTGCTTTTTTTTAAATTTATTGCTGTTTCCTATTTTTATATCTTTTGCATGCGAAGTTTTTTTAATTTTTAATCTGACTCTCTCCTCTTGACTGCTGCTACACTGTGATGTCTCAATTGTGGGACTAATAAAGGTGTATCTTATCTATATAATGTTTTGAAACTACTTATACAGTTTAAAAATATGATCGGGGATTTTTTTTAAACGTGTCATTGACTTTGTTTCCTATGACATCATCCTAAAACACATTTACGCTAATATCCGTGCATTTTATTTATTTATCTTTTTTATTAATTTTCATTACTTTATTTATTCTATTACTTTTTATTTTATTTTTTACATAATATTCTTGAAATTTCTTCCACGCATTGTATATTTTTTGACAATTATTCAAAATTTAAAAGGAAATAATCTTATTGCTTTTTTGACCGCCTCTTGAAGACATTAAAAAACGGCACAAACAACATATGAGCAGTTCACTGGTAAAATCTTCAAAATGAAAAACTGCTTTTTCAGTCTGAGACAGAATATTATAGGGTCGGGGTATTAATTAGAGATACATAAAGCCAACCCCACGATAACTGGATGTTTTCAGTTACGAGAGATGAACGTTATAAAGCCTCTACATGACCTTTGCGCGGGGCTGAATGATAATTAGAGCATTTTGGTTTGAAATATGAAAGTGACAGCGAGTTTATGTCTCGGTGTTGATTTCCACATAATACCGTGTTGATGTTAATGGCGCCTGTGATTAAAGCGGGTTAAGTGGTTGACCTCTAGTGTGTATGTGTGTGTGAGAGAGAGAGTGTGTGTGCGCGCGAGGTTTACCTGCTGATGATTGTAAAGATGATAAATGGTCGCCTATAGTTGAAGCCCATTACAAATTAAAGTTGGGGGCAAAATATACTTTCAAAAACACGTGCACGCAAGCGCGCGCGGTCGTGCAAGCAGGTAAGCAATAACGTGTGAAGAACGGACGGTCTCGCGCGCACTAACAGCAAATTAGCCGCAAGAGCAGATCACCGATAGGGCGGAAACACGCGATCCATCAACGCTGGAGTCGTGTACGTCTGCGGGCCGGTTCTACTCACCTTGTTTCTCTTTACACTATTTGCTCTGTTCTTAAAAAAAAAAAAGAGTTCAAGATGTCGGGGATGTAAATGAGTTTGTGATTTAAAGAACTGTTTTGAGGAGGCACTGAAAAGAAAACCTGTAGGAGCAAACCAGGGCTTCCCAAACTGTCAGGGACCCCATAAATCCACATTAGAGCCCAAACACCCGAGGAATGCCATCTGAGAATAGTTTGTTACATAGCTGATACAGAACTACTGATCCCACTATACGTTGCTGCTATGGGGCAGGATAAACAGTGGACTTCCTGCAGCAGCACAATATGTTTAGGTGGTTTAATCAGAGTGTGAAATTGCACTCAGCAGATATACACAACAGATAACAGAAATAGCTCCTAATTGAGTAAATTAGGTAGCAGGAACAAATATTGCAGCCTATTTGGGAAAAGTTGGACGAAATCCCTCGACAGAGTCTGTTTTCTATAACTCAAACATCCTGTAAGGTGAGTTTACGTATTTGGGGACAGCGGCTTCAGTTATTTCTTTGTCTGCGATCTCCCCATACACTGAAATAACTTGTTTTAATTGGTGTTAAATAAGACCGAATGCAGTCAGCTGCAATGTAGATGAATAGCCTTTGACATAAAAAATTAGAGTGTCACACTATAACCGAACATTTTCAATTGGCTACAAGCTGAATCTGATCCATTGTCCAGGGACGTGCACAGATACTTGCTGAAGATGCCCAAACATCAGCCCATCTGCCCTCATTATCTGGGCTGCCCCTCTGGAGGGAAAAAGTTAAAGATTATATCAGTGCATATTTTGTAAATATGTTTCATCCTTAAATTTATGTTAAAGAACATGTTGTTCTGTAGGAAGCAAATCTCAGCGGCTCCCATTTAAAGAGCCGGAGAGCCTGCTGACTGAGTAAAAACATCTTTTAATAGCTGCAGTGAAATATGCCACAGTAAGGCCAGAAAATACGTTCATATACTTAACATTTTGTCTCTATTTTAGTACATATATTCACATACAAAACTAGATATAGCCTGCTCCAGTCTAATTCCTGGGCCTCACCAGTAATTACTGAGTGGCTGTAAAGTAACAAGCACAATATTTGCATGATTTGGTCACTCTTTGAAGAATTTATTCAGGTGTCAACTCTTGACAAAGTATTTTCCAATGAAAAAAAAAAAGCCCAGAATTGGAAGGGTGCAAAATGCTTAATGTGGCCAGATGGAATAAATGCAGAAAAAAGGTGCATTTCAAATTAACCCGCAATTAACTTTGTGTAATTTAATATAAAGCTCATGTTTAGTCTATTTGATTTGTAAGAGGACAGTGTGCAATGACATTAATCATTTACAAGAAATGAAAACATGGTTGCACCACATTTAGCTAGTTTTCATCCGTAGTCCTGCAAATAACATGGAGATGCAGTAAATAAAAATAAAATTCAAGGTGCAGTGCAGACTACAGTAAATCCATGTGCCTAACATAACAGAAGCAGAACGTACACACTGCACAATACAAAATACAATATAAAAAACACAGTAGCTACCTTATAATGTGACCAGCTTATCGGTGCTGATGCCTTACATAAGCAAAAATCAATAAATACAACAAACAAACAGTAAGCACACATTGCATATTACTACACTTTTCAGTGACCAAGTTAACAATTTCTCTGCCTTACACAATAAATATGGCAAGCACAGTACAATTTACAGTAAAAAATATACAATAAAGACATTACACATGCATTTTCTAGTTCATTAATCTTTAGAATTTAGAACAATTTACAATTTAATTTTTTTTCTCCACTCAAACGACCATAATTTCCACCATTCAGGTACATGCTGATGGATCAGATTATAATCAAATATCTGCGCATGTCCCTGCTGTTATCCATATTTAAGAAGAGGAGGAAGAGGAGAGGAAGGATTGTAGGCACACTGTTGTGCTGATGAATAAAAAAAGCTTTGGCTTCCCCCAAACTTTTCCAGTATATGAGCTATATTATAGTTAATTATTCACCTACTGTTTGCAAGAAAACGGACTTCACTGTTGTTAATTTGATTCATTGTCTCCTTGACAACTCATCTCGTGTGGGCCACTTCAATGACAATCCCACCCTGACGACAATTAAAGGTCACCAACTGAGTCATGCCAGAGAGAAGGACAGATATGTATATTAGGCATTCAAATATGGCTGCTGCCTGTGTACTGGAAACTAGAGTAATATCTTAGCTCCAGTTTGTGCCTGAAACTATTGTTTCTGCATCATCATATTTGCATTAGAGTCTCAGAAACCGTTATAATTTCAAGTTGCTATTTTTGTTTGGAAGGTTGAACTGTTTTCTAGGTGACAATGCATATTACACAATAATCTAACTAAAGCATGAGTCACTTTATTAGTTTACTATAGTATCTATCTTATAAATACACATCTTGAGGCAATACAGTATATTATACTGGATCACTTCACCCCCAGTATATTGATCAATTATTATTGTTATTAATACTACTACCATGTCTAGTATTACAGTGTGCTGCAGTTCTGCCTGTGGTTTGTCCAAATGGTGTTGCCATACCTTAGTAGAAGCTGTCACTCTACTGCTGTGGGTACAATCAGTGTCAAACACTTCACTGTGTTTCTATGTCATTTATTTCATATCTGTTAAATAGTGAAAACTAGAATGTGATTTAAGTGTTTAATTGTCCCCAAACGGGGTCACAGGTCCAGACTTGGCAGTGTGCCTCAGCTCCAGGTTTAGTCCCGCTTTAGTTGCCATGACTCTTGATTTGCTTTTGAATGGCCCAAACAACACTAAAGAACAATGGGGTTAAAACTGCAGTTTTCTTTTCTAAATTGTTCCCTGAGTTTCAGTCTTAACTCCATGACTCATACTTCACCGAGCCACCCACTGTTTCTTATTTCTGTTAATACAATTTAGTGCATTTATAAATATACAAATGAACTCTGTTACTTGTCCCTGAAAGTTTCTCTGTGGCATTTCTTTGCATTGGCAGAAGTGAAAACTCTGAGCAGCAGCTGCGTTGGAATTAAACTTGCATGATGATGTATGATGCTAGCTAACTCTCACTAAGCCTTTGCATTGTTTCTCGTCCTGTTTGACCCAGAGGACACATGTTGCTGCATAGGAAACTACTTTTGCACACTTGTTGTAGCGTAAAGAATCAAAACTGGATATAGCAACTTCCTCTGACCACCAGATGCCCCTGGTGTTATTTCACTCTCCATTATTGGATTTACTGTATCGTATTTTTATGCTGATACTTTCTGCACGCTCTGAGAATATTCAGCAGTAGGAGTCTCAATGTAAAGAGTGCGAAGGTTTGATTTTCAACACACAAGTAGGAGTCAGAGTAATGAAATCTGACATTTGCTTGAAGCATTTTCTTGTTCAAAAGTGTGAACGATATGCGATGAATGGCTTCATTGTTAACCCGGTGAACAGGCCTGTTTAAGTGAGAATATCAATGATGGTAGACCTATAGACACGTCATTGGAATTAAATTAAAAACCAAGAAATGAATAAGATGATCTACCCATTGGCTCCCATTAATATTCCAAATGATGCAATAGTCTTGGAGGGATTTGAGTCATCTCTTAAAACAATAAAAGGTGCACTGAAACATCCATTTAAAACAGGAAGTCAGTTTAAACCATTACTTTATTGCCAAGGGTTGTGGGGTTGCCGTATACTACACACAGAGAGGCTACACAGGGATCACACAGTATCAAACATACAAATGATGTGAAGGAGGGTGCTGTGGAAACACTGAAGCAACACTGAAGCAGGGGTCAGGTAAGGTTGCTTCATGAGAAGGTTAGAATGATTTGTCTTTGTAACTTTGTGTACTGATTTAGACTCATCAATAGGCTGCTGGGGTTTTTCCTCAGCTCTCTGCAAAGTAACATTGACTGGGAAAATCCACTGAGCCAGGTGTAAGCAAGCGCCGACTGGTCATTGGGAAGTTTGGAAATTTTCCTGGTGGGCTGTTTATTTCCCCAGATATTTACAGATATTGAATAGGTCATCTTAGCGGCAGTGACACAACTGGTGCAATCCTTAATAGCAGGTAGCAGTTGCTTTCACAGCTAAAACTGGTTCATAGACTTTATAAAATGATGGATGTAGTTACGAAGACGTCACCCATTGATTTGAGGACCCCTGTATTGAAGCCTCGAGTTCAGCATCACAGTCATCACCATCTCTGTCTTTTGGCTACACATTCTCACTCCAACCTTGTCACATATCAATGTTTGGTCATGGACTTCCTACAATGACATATGTTGTACAAGGTACCCTGGGTGCGTTGGTTGGTGGCATCCTGGGACGCCATGTTAACTTTAGCCTGTTACATGCATTGTCCCCGAATTGACATTTTTTTTCCTTCAACAACAAACACATGTGGTTACGTTTGGCCAACACACGTGGTTGTGTTTAGGAAAAAGAACAGGGTTTGGCTTTCCAAAGGAAGCAAACACCAGTATTCGGACTTCTGCCCCTTGAACTTACATTGTTGTCCCGCTGCGTTTGCCCCTGATGCCGCCAGGGTGAGTTATATAAAAATGTACTCCCCGTACAGTTGTCATGAACACTGAAATAAGCTTTAGAGATCAAAACCATTTTTTTGTATCAGGCTGTAAACATGTTTATTTCTGCTGTAAAGTTGGGCATTTTAATATGAGTGTCTTTGGGGATTGACTTGCTTCTGCTGCCAGCCTCAAGTGGTCACAAGAGGAACTGCAGGTTTTTGGCACTTTAACATTGGCTTCATTTTTTAGCCTCAGAGGTTGCTGCTGGTCAGATCATCTATGTCGGATCAATACAGCAAGTACTCCCAGCAGTACTTTTTCTGTGATCCTCACATTAGACATGGAAATGCTTCTGACAAGGCCTGCTATTTTCCAACTGTTCTGATTTTCATTAAACCTGCAATAACTGATTTTAAGTCATTTTCTAGCAAGCAGATGTCTATTTACACAACTAGATTTATCATGCAGAGTATCTGAGGAATGTAAGTGTCCTTGCAGCTCTGTTTTGGTCGTCCTCTACCTCTTGAGGGAAATATCTGTCTCTTTAGCTGCTAAATTCCTTTGTGAACAAAGTGACATGTCTGTTGTTTTGTGTTGAGTAGGTCATGGACAGCATGTTTTCAAGTGTTTTCACTGACAACAGCTGCCTGCTGTGGTTCAAAGTGATGCTGATGTTAGCGGCGAGAGTGAATCAAAACAGTAAAGTTATGTGCCGGAAATTCAAAAACAATGAAGCTCCTCAGAGCTGAGGAGAACTGAGAGTAGGGTCATAATTCTCAATTGGCTCTTAATTTCCAACAGCCACTTAAATGATCATGTGTTCCACTGTTAATATTAGCCGCCTTAAAGTTCAGTCGTGACAGTATGTGTTACCAGCAAGCCAGCAACAATATCCACTCTCCTTGGCCACATTACATGGCCAGTAATAGCTTTCCCTTTGGACTTCTAGCTGTTGAAAACTGTTGTTCTAATTTGCTATTATTAAATTGATATTGCCAATGCAGTGTGGTTCTGCAGCACAATTACCAAGACAAAATGTTGGCATTGTATGTTTCTGCAAACCAGGAATGCAGGACATCTGCATGTCTCATTAGTGTCATATCAACATTTAAAAAGTGACACAGTGTATGAGCTGACTTTGTCATCAAATAGTGGAGAGGATGGTGGCTGGTGTGACACCAAGGCAAGATGCCTGCCAAGCTACAGACCGCTGTTGGAGCCTGAAAAACCAAAACCAAGTATTTTTAGCGACCTGTGGCTCTTTTACCAGTGGGGTTTTAGGCATCAAATGTGGTGGGGTTTTAGGGACCTGTTGTTGAATTTCCTTCGGCTTTTTAGCCCCCAAAAGTGGGTGATTTTACAACACATTCTCACTCTGACCTCGTCACATTTCCACATTTGGTTATGTTACGACATGAAAGGTGCCCTGGGTGCCCTGGTTGTTGGTGTTCTGGGATGCCATGTCAAGGTATTCCCATTACATGCATTGTCTTCTTTCAAAAGTACTCTTCTGTTTTCACAGGAAATTTAACGTATAGGCTACATATAGTCTCTTTCAAAATAAAAGCACTATGTCAGTACAACAATGCAAATTGGTGTTTTTTTTCCTTCAACAACTAATGCACATGGTTGGATTTAGGAAAAATAAACAGGGTTTGGCTTTAGAATCTTACGGGACACAAACACCACACTCCCGAGGGACGGCTGGCTGTTGTTGGACCCATCCACCAACACTACCACCCACCCTACTCAGCCTTTTGCTGCCTTAATTTTTGTACTTGTCCCACCGCTTTTCCCCCTGATGCCACCGAGCACCGATAAACTAGAACGGCGACCTGCCACGTATCATGCTGACATTTAAGGACAGCTTTCTTCGTCAGTGTCTGATGCTACAAGTCACTGCCCAAGTGCCAGATTTCGATGACTTCAGAGTGAGACTAGGTTGGTTTTTAACAACCAGCCGCTGTATATCCAGCTGGGATAATGGCACAAAAAGCAATTGGTTTTTTTTAAAGACAACACTGCTTTTGCAGCAGGGTTTGAGTACCCCCAAAATGGGGTATTTCAAGCCAAATCATATTTTTTTCCTCGCCATAATAAATTGTTTTTTGTGCTGAAACCTACCCATACGTTAACCAGAGCATTGCTGAAATGCAAAGTTTCAACATAGCCGCTACATAATGCACAAACATAACATGTCCATGGTTTGCAGAAACATATACTGCCAACATTTTTTTGTGGTGATGGGTAGGTTACTTTAAAGCTATATAAAAATAAGACATTATGCTTCACAAATGTGATCATGATTTATTTCAAGCCGTACCTGACAATCCTCCTCTGGCAGCAGTGATTAGTAACCAGTCAGCGCACTAGTGGCAGCACAACTATGCAGAGCAGGCTTTGGAAAATGTTCACAGTAAATACGATTACCAATGCAGCGCTACTAACCCTCAAGTGTGTGTATGTATGTGTGTCAGAATTGAAGTTAATAAATTGTCAGTGAGCTTAGCTCCTCGGAGAGTCTTTTTTTTTTTTTTTACCCATAAAGCATCTCCGCACCACTTAGCTCAGCTCACCTCTCCCTCCGCCAGGGGAGGGGTCAGAGAGAGACTGAGAGAGCAACAGAGAGACACAGTGAGAGGTACCATGTGAGACATCATTCCACAGCTGGTTAACAGATGGCTGGAGCTGACACACACATGCATGACCTTTTCGCATCTACAGCGTATATCTAGCTAGCAGGCTACAGCTAAGACAGCGGCTAACTACAAACACTGGTGAGAAACATATCTGCTTACCACCAATTGGCTATAAACATTGTACTTTATGTCCATTGTATGTGAATGTGGGTATGACGAAATACTGCTGCGGCCAAATGTTTCTCTGACCTTCTTTATAGATCTCATTTGAGCAGTACGCTTCATCAGTACACATTAAAGGTGTAGTAGCGTGAGTAGCCTATTTCTGGATGAAGATAGTTAATTGTTTAGTCTCATTCCCTGCTCGTTAAATACCAATAGCTTTGGGTTAGTAGTCAGACCAAACCACCAACCCAAAGCATCTGTATAACCTGAAAAAAACAAAATTTTCCAAAACAGATCACTCATGTGGGAAGGATATGAGAATCAAGGCCACAGTCACAGTTGACTGCATTAATCTGTCTACATGCTAGTGGCATGACTCTACAAATGGAGTCATTTTGTCCCTGTTGATCGGAAAACCACTGTGGTCCAGACTGAAATATCTCCGCAACTGAATGCTGGCGTTTCCATCAGCTATACTTTGTGTTTAGTGCTATTCAGCAAATGTTAGCACGCTAACACTAAAGAACTAGGCTAAATCGAAAACAATATGGTGAATATTGTAAACATTACTCACTGCAAAGGTCATAGCCTCGTTACAGGCTAACATTAGCATTTTCAAAACGCCTTGATTCCTCTCTGATATAAGGACAAAGGAGATCACTCAAAGATAACAGTAATGCTCTGGACATGCAAAAGTCTTCCTTCTACTCTTCATCAAGACCATCCCACTCCTCAAATTGTCCCACCATCTGCTGGTCCAACTAGGCTGGATCCAAAACCATTGTTTCTGGTGGGCGTTAAACCACGGACACTGAGGTGGATCAGATAACACTGGCCGCAGCGGACGCCTCTGTTCATCTCTGAAGTGGTGCAGCAATGCAGAGTTGAGGTTTAGTCATTAGGTCAACAGTGCAAATAGAACATAAACACAGAAGGTATTGTTTCTGGCACATGTTCATCACACAACACAACAATGGGCAAACTGAGGAGATGGCATCATTGGAGTTTTGGAAAATCTGCACCTTAGAAAGTGTTTTTCAGAATCTACATTTAGGTGATCTAAAACTGTTTGCATGTGGATGAGAGGCCAAAAAGTAGAAGAAAATGTTTTTAAAAATATCTGTATCCGACTGTATACTGTCCACTGAATACTACCATTAGGCTAAATATTGTACTGGTGAGGTACAAAAAAGTACCAAAATAAGCAGATTTCTATGACACTAATAGAGCAGGCTCCTCAGAGGATGGACCCTTTCCATTTTGGCCACTCCCTGAGCCTCCCTTTAGCTCCACCCTGAGGCCAAAATGTCAAATTTGAAATTTGTTGCGTACATTTACGTTCCCAAGGTGATAATCCCTTTAGATTTTAAAGGCCAGCCCTTGTTTATGGACTGCCATCCTAACAAGCAATTTTACGTGCAGGGTACTGGTTGGCCCATGTTGCCATTGTACATTTCTGCAAACCACGATCCTGTTACATTTTTTTGTAAATTTCATTTCATTGTTTCCAAACTGATGTAGTATATGAGCTGAATTTGTCATTGGGAGGTGGAGGGGACTGTGGGTGGTGTGACACCTTGGCGAGGCACATGCCAAGGTGTCCAAACGTCTTGTTGTTTTTTAGCGGGACATTGCTATGTTTCCAGCAGTGTTTTAGCCGCTAAAACACGGACATCTTTTAGCAGCCCATCACTGTTTTTCTACCGTGGATAGTACCACCAAAAGCTTTTTTTTAAAGTGATATCAACAGATTCTGCAGAAGCAATTGAGCCACCAACGCCGTGTTTTTAAAATAAGATTATCAGCTTAAGTAAACAGAAGTCCCTCTGCACAGCCAGTCTCAAGGATCAGGTGCCGGCCAGCTGCAGGAACATCTCAGATAAAATCATCAACATAAACCACCGCACACTGAGCTGAATTACTGTAATTTTAATGAGAGTGAACAACGCGTTTCGCCCATGGCTTTTTCTGGTTTGCTCAACAGAATCACATGAACCTTCACAGATGTGCTAAATATACATGAGTCACATGACTACTTTTTACCACGGGTGAAATGCGTTGTTCGCTCATAATAAAATCACAGTAATTCAGTTCAGTGTGCGGAGGTTTATGTTAATAAAACTATCAGCTTGTTATACTGTGAGGTGTTATGAGTATTGTGACCTTTAGTCTCAATTTGATGTGGTCACCATTTATGACACTGTCAGTAGCATAAAAAACAAAATGCACTCCGAGGCCCAGATGAACTCAAAAGGTGTGATGGTTAGTATTTCTGCAGTTGTAGCACAGCTGGAATCGGCAGTGTTGGATTAGGAGGGAAACTCTATTTTAGTTGGTTGGCCTTCACCATGAGCAGTCACATCAGCTCTGTACTGATGCCACGACTCAGTATTTCTGTGATGGAAAAGAACAGTCTGGAGTGGATCTACTAGAAAAACTTCTCCCAAGTGGAAACTAGTACTTATTCAGTTTATCCCACTTAGCACTCCCTCTGGCCTGGAGCCCTTGTGTTGCATTGACTCAGAGTGCAGTGTGTTTCTGCTGCAGTTATTTTTAGTGTTTGCGTGTATTTTTGATTTCGTGTAATTCATTTCACTCACTTTGCTGTTCTGCTGTGTGAGTCTGTTTGCAGCATGTTTTCACTGTGGTATTTGATTTACATTTTTTGAATTTGTTTAAAAGGTCAAGGCGTGTTTTTAGAAAATATCTAGAGAGCAAAGATGGAAAAGTAATTTTAAAAAAAGAGAGTCCTTCTTCAGAGAGCATCAGCTGCAGTCTCCCTTGTCTAGTGTGTTTCTACATCTCAGCCTCATCACTGATAAAAGGACTTTTTTTTTTTCATTCACATAATGCTCAGTGCTCACCTCGTTCAATTTCCTCCTTCCTTCCTGTGTCTGTGATGAAAACATAAGCTAGCAGCTCTTTGCTGTCCCGGAGCTGCACTAGCAGCAGTAAATCTCGCAGTAGACGGACACAGGGAGACAGAGAGAAAACGTGATCTAACAGTGATCATGTCCTGGTGTGTCTTCTGAACCAATAAATCATCATTTAGAGTGTCTCTGCTCGGGCTGCGTGGCTCTGCCAGCTGCTGCTGAGTGTTGTACAACATCTGACAAGAGCTGAGACATGGGCAGCGTAGTCCTCAGCACAGAGCCTGGACAACAATGTGGATAACAGCTGCCTAGAAGGGTCTGAAACAAAACACTCATTCAGTTTCTGTAATCCACACGCTGATCATTTTTCTTTAAAAAATTAAGATTAGCAATTTGTAGTAATGCTTATTTCAAGGTAAGGAAGCAAGGAAAGGTCCTCGCTTGTTTGATGATATTCCTGAGCTGTGTGTGCATGGTTCATCTCAATGTCTGCAGTCATTAGATACACTTCTTCCTGGTGCATTAAGGTTGATAAGTATATGTTGATTCATGTTGTGCTTGAATGAAATACGCATTCGTCTTGGCAGAGCTCATGTCACTTTTATGCGCCTCGGTAAGGCAACCAATTTGTGGAGGTTTTTTTAAATTTGTACGTTTTTGTCTGCAGTTGTATTTCACCTGATGATTTCTACTTTATTTCACTATATTTCACGTGGATATTTAATCAAGTGTTATGCCCCTTTTGGAAAGTATTTCAAAAGAAATAATCTTTACAGACTGTGTTGGAAGCCGTCAGAGTTTTTCCAGTATGCTTTATACTTTATACCTTTTCTCTCTTTGCTCTTTGCTGTTTTTTGTCTCTCTTTCAGTCACTCCTCACCGCTCTGCTGCACTCCCTCCGTCTGTCATTTCTCACTCTCCCTCTGTCTTAATGTAATTGAACCTTGTTTGATTCGACAAGCTCAGGAATCTCATTGGGACTCCAGTGAAATGTTTGTTTTTTTTCTATTGTGAAATACGTGAAATTAGTATTACTGAAAACAAAACAAAAGAGAAAAGGGAGCAAAAATATTACAAAAGTCATATCAAGGTAGACCATGTGCTGATTCAATTGGTGTCCGTATTACATTCTTTTGGCAGACTTTTTTTAAGCATTAGTATTTTTAAGCATTATATATCTAGCTGAATTGATATAGCTGTTGGGGCTTTGGGGTTTCTATGTTGTTGTTTTTGTTGTTGTTTTATTTTGTCATTTTGTCTTGTGGTTAACTAGAATTCTGTAAAAAAAAAAAAATCATCTTAATTAAAAAAAAAACATTTTGCAGGACTTTATGACAAATATGTTAAAAAAAAGTAGAAAAAAAAAAACATACTAACAATAAGTCCCCTAACACAATACAAAATTACAGCTAAAATCAATGGGAGACGAGTCCACATGTACTTGTCTGATGCATAAACGTTCACAAGGGATTGGTATGTATCTAAACCAGATTATACACACCACCAACAGTATATTGGCAGTAGTGGGCCTTATTATTGTGCCGCATGACAGGGTGTCTGCAGGTCCTTAAAAAGTAAAAAAAACAAACAAATGTCAAAAAAAAAAATCTTAAAGTCAACTTTATAAATATCAGGCATTAAATAGTCTTAAATCATGTTTTTTGTGTATGTATTAGCGGACTGAACACAAACCAACACAACACACAGCTGGAGCTGGACTCACTGTGAATATCACAATAGAAAAAAGCATACTGTATCTGCAGGAGAAGCTACATGTTCATATGTACAGCACATAGCTGAACATATTGTATCAACATGAGCAGTCGCTCATTGTACCTGGACTGAGTAGTTTTTTATTAGCTTAGTAAATTAATTTTTTTTTTTTTTTTAACAAAAATTTAAAGCTGATATGACAAAGCCAGAGCTTTTCACTGAGCACAGTAAATAAAGAGAGTCACATTTGTTCTGTTTTGCCTCATATGAATGTTAAGCCCCTCGGCATGTAGATTAAAAGTTATCTTCACAGTTTCTGGACCTAATGCAAAATTAAAAACAGCAACAACAGAAAAAGAAAACAGGCACAGGAATCCCCTGGAAAGGCCTGCCAGTGGTGGCAACATAATTATAGTTACCATCCTTCGAATGTCTGGAGGAGGACGGTCGGGTTGTGCAGCAGAGAAAGTTGCCACATATTACAGAGAAGGCAGAATGTTACCTTTTCATCTCCAAGCGTCGGCAGGTTTAGAAAATGGGCAGCGGTTCAAAGTAGACTCAGAAAACAAACAATAATTCAGATTTTATTGTGTATATTAAAAGATATGAGGAGGGGATAACAAGGAGAGACAGTAACAAGGAATTAATAAGACCAAGTCTTTATCATCGTCATTCATCACTTTTTTGTCAGATGGAAAATGTGTCTGCAGTTGAAAGATAAATGAACTAATTAATACTGCAACGTACTAAATCATGATTGAATACCTGAATTCCCAACTACAATGTTATTCTACATTATATACTGATATGATATTTGACATATATTGTACAAAGGAACACATGAAATAGACTTGAAAAATTTTTGGTCAATTATATCACCAACATCAAAGTTTCCCTGCAGCACGAAGAGTGTTTCTTATCTAATCACAAAACCTGTGTGTTCTCCCGATGAAAGCCATCTGGGGAAAACACTCAAGCATGTCGAGTTAATGTGCTGCACGCAACAAAAGTGCACTGCATAAAGGAAAATAACTCAAAACTATCCATACATAGATTTCACCTTTCACCTGTAAAATGGACATTTTTATGGTCATCTCACACATAGAAAGATGTATGATGCACAGCTGTAACAAAAGCATTTAAAAATATTGAATTATTTTGGGTGAAATGAGCGTCTTGTTCTTATGTTGCAAACTAAATGTGTTTGTCATCATTTCTTGCTTTTCGAAGAAGCGCATACGGCCTTCCAGGGTTTCCAACACATGCTCAAAATGTGGATCCAGCTAGCAAACACACAGAAATGTCTGATAATTAGTCAGGACAAATAGAGGAAAGTTGGGAATACTACTGGAATAAAGAACAGCCTCCCTTTATTTTATCACCAGCAATTAATTAAAAGGGGAGCCTGTGTGCTTTCACATCACTATTATATATATATATATGTATATATTGCACGGATGCATTGTTGCAGTACAGTGTTAGACCTGTGTCCTTTATCTAAGTTTAACGTTTATACAAAAAATGTATCTCCACTGGACTTACATTGTTCCATACAGGCTGCGTTGCTGATATGAGACTTTCCATCATAAGCATAGGTGTAGATTTTGAGGGGGGACGCAGGGGACACGTCTGCCTCAGTATTAAGAACATGTGCATTTTCCCCTCCCATTAAAAACATTAACGTAGCAGACTTTTGTTATGACAAAATTTAAGGCATTTACACCAACAATTGGTGTGTAAATACTCACCAGAAGGAAATGAAGGGTTTGATGCTCAAAATTTCCTGGCAGAGGACCCACAGACCCCCACTTCACGTACTCCCCCCAAACAACCCCCACCCCTCCACCACGGTGTTGAAAAAAACAACAAAAAACCTACACCCTTGGTCATAAGTTACCTTGAGTACAAATGCAGCGGTCAGAATCATATTTAACATCTTTACTAACGCTGTTACTAATCATAATGACAATATAACATGAGAAAATGATCTGGTAATGAAGGTACATTTATTAGAGAGCGAATGCAGTGAGAGCTCTGCCTGACAGCGCAGCTGTGTAATGACTGAGAGAGAAACAAGAGCAGCAGGCAGAGAGACAGAAAACAGAAATGGTGTAAATCCTCCTGTGTTTGGAGGACGTGGTTTCTGTGGTTTTGATGGCTCTGTTTCAAGGGCTTTAGCTTTGATTTAGCTCACAGTGACAGAAACAGCAGTTAAGAGGCCAGAGGTGTGTTAAACGCCTGTGAGAAATGCAATTTGAAAATGAAATTTTAACCTAACCTGGAATTTTATACTAGAATATCTAATAATATTTTACTATGAGTTTGACTTGGAAATACACAACAGGACAGTTTTACAGTTCTGACGTGGTAATCTGTGAGATGTTTGGATCCAAGTCGGAGCAAATGGCTGTTTGCTGCTTTGTTTCTGTGCTGAAATCACCTGCCAGTCAGACTGCATGAGAGATACTGTGACATCTTTACGTGACATTCTGTTGACAGTGTTTGATACTCTTTTTTCATCTGTATAGCCATGCTTTCAGTCAGTCTGCTTTAAAGTGACTGTATGTGACACTGTGGCCAAAACATGGAGCAACACAAATAGAGGAACATTATACATCTATATAAAACTGAAGCCCTTTTCCCAGTGCACAAAAAAACCCGCTAACATCTAGCTTTTGTATTTAATAGGAAAGGCTACAATCGATTGCTTCTCAATGCGCAAACATCGTTCTAAATTTAGTCTGCAACATTTTTGACGGAGAGAAAGAATAAGTAAGAGATATGAAAAAGAAGTCACATTTTCAGTGGCCTCCATGCTGCTTTCTACTGCTTATTAACCTGTTTTCTGACCCATCTGTGATGTCAAATGTGACACACCAGAATAAAAAACAAAGGCATACTCTCCTTTCCCACTCTGGGAAAGGAGCCTGTTGCCTATTTTTCCCATGGCCAGAAAACCTGCATGCACACACTAATTTTGGTGGGAAAAGGGTATAATTTAGAAGCCACAGGTCATACCAGACCTTGTAAGGCTGTAGTGCCAAAACCATTATAAAGCAAGGGTGCATTTTATTGTTCACGAGCTCAACTTTTCATTTTGGAAGAAGAATGTGTTATTTCTTCTTTCAAAAGTGACACAGTTTCGCTTTAAACTGTGACCTAAAAACTCAAATTGGAGGTGCAGCACTGGACTTTAAAGATAAGATTACAAATAAAATAAATTAAATCTTGGGGTATTAATGTAATTTTTAGGTGATCATTGAGCCACATTGGGTCCATTTGTTCTCAGTGGTTTTCTACTGAGGAAATTGATTCAAATAGTTTATTTGATTGCTTTTGTTTCCAAAGGTGTAACTTTGATTTTAGAAGTGGGGGGAGGACACTAACTAAAAAAAAAAAAAGCGATTTGATTTGAATTTGTTTGTCATGCTAAATTTTGCCAGAACACTGTTAAATATGTTAGCTACTCCTATATGGCATTTGTTTTTGAGTACTTAACCATGATTTTTGTGTAAAAAAACAAAACATGAAAATTACACCTCAGCTTGTTTCTCTTTTAATGCGCCATATATCATCTCATGTTCCTATCACCTGGTGGGATTATTATGTAGTAAATGTTCTGTTCATGCTATGTTTTGCCTTTTGATAATGTTATGTTTTAGCTACTTAAAGGTCTTACTTATGCCTCAGTTTCATGCCTGTCGTGTGAATGTATTAGCTTGCTGCCAAGCTGCCCTAGAGCACATGCATGTGTTATTTTCATGTGGCCTCAGTTTTATTGTTATTTTCATGCATGTGTTGCTTTTAATATCTGTGTATTGTAATCATATGTGTTGCATGTTTGTAGCAGAATGATTTCTGGTGTCATAACTAGACAAATTTAATATTCTTTCTTTTTTTGTTATTGCTCTGCGTGCTTATAAATTTAATGTATATATATTAAGGGTGACAGTGTAAGATGTCTACTGATCACAGAAGAGAAAAAACAGCATTATTAGAACTTAAGTGCATTCAAAACAATCTTTATTAATGTGCACGGTTAAATAAATAAAAAAAAATCAAACAGATTTATTTTTAACTTTTTTCAGCTTCTTAATTCTTTTTTAACACATTCTGGTCTTATTCAAACAAAGCCTAATGGCCCCAAACAGCTTGCAAAATTTTCAGTTCAAGTCAAAATCAATATCGTGTGCTACACTAAGCCCCATTTTGGCTATTTTTACCAGGGTTTGATCACACACACACACACACACACACACACACACACACACACACACACACACACACACACACACACACACACACACACACACACACACACACACACACCATCTGTTGATACACACACTGAACTTTCTGTTAGTATCATATAAAATAGCCACCAGCCATTGGAGGCTCGGAGCAGGCAGCAATGTGATGTCAGTTAATTCTGCTTTTTTCTTCTTCTCTCTGTAAATCCTGTTTTCTCTTGTGTCTTTAATTGCGTCAGCGACTCTCTGCCTCTCTCTTTGTCTGTCATGTCATTGGACATGGGTTAATATCCTCTCTGTCAGTCTCTGTCTTAATCCTCTCTTTTTCATCTCAGTTTTTATTGATTCTCCATCTCTGCTTCATGTGGCTGTGCTTTTCATTTAGACGTTGCATTTTACTAGACCGCCTTCAGTGGCTGCTGCATGCTAAAAGGCTTGTGGAGTAACCTAGTTACAACATCCGTTTACCAATACATGAGATCTGATGCAGCACCAGGGACATGTGTCCTGTCTTGTACACAAACATCTTAACTTTAATTACACTTTGCAAATGAAATCAGTTTAATAAACTGTCATGCTGTGTAGCCTATATATAAATGTATATGTCACTCTAACTGTGAAGTATAGCAAAAAATATTTTAAAACTATTTTTTAAATTGAACGTACTGATGTTTTTAACTTATGAACATTCCCTTTTCTCTTTAAGTTTGTTCCGCCTATTCATTTGAGGTGAAATATTCAAAGCCAAGATTTTTATGATGGTACCATTTCATCAGATGGAAACACTGTCTTAAATTTTACACACATGCAGGTGCTGAGTCCAAAACTGTAATTGTGATTTCTGGCCCCCAAAGGCTCATAAAACCGGACCGCTAACTGTAAAATTCAGATTTTATTGCATTAAAAAATGATATTTAAAGCCCAAATTTACTTTTCATCAGGTATTAAAGTATCAAAAATACCTCTGGTTTCTGAAGTGCTTTCAAAGTGAGCGTTCTAAAGCACTGTGAGTCTTTGGGAAGCAGAAATCCCCAAATACAGCTCGACTCCTCTGGAACTTAAAATAAAGTTTTGTAGGTTTAAACAAATTTGGCTGCACGGATTGAGTCTGTTATGACTGAAGCACCAGTTAACAGAATGGGCCCAAAGTATTCAATATAAATGGAAAATGCTGTAATGAAATTAAATAAAACTTTGGTTAGGGCATTGATTTGATGTGGTGGGGAGATAAATGTTTGATGCGCAATGAAATGAATGCATTATTTATGTACTTCATGTTCTGTCTCTTTTTTATTTCTGTGAATTCCAAATGTATTTTGTGAACTTGTTAAATGTAATTATTTCATATGTAAATCTACAAAGCTGATGAAGCTAAAGAGAAGAAAAAAATAACTCACTTTTCTTTCTTTTTCTACAAAAATAAATCTTAACAGAGGTGTTGTATAAAATGAATAATAATAAACTGGGTCATGATGATAAAACTGTGTGTCTGTAATATTATCACTAGTAGCAGCAGCAGTAATAGTTAGTAGGTAATGGATGAGTGTTGGTAGTAACCGTAGTAACAGTAGGAGCAGTACCTGTGGTGTCAGCGGTGTGTTAGCAGGAGCACTGTGTGAACTGGCCTGCAGTGTGTGTGCGTGTGTGTGTGCGTGTGTGTGTATTGCAGTGTCAGCAGCAGTGGCTGCTCATGCTGATGAAGTGCAGAGGCTCTGGGGCTCAGGAGGCCATCCATCATCTCCATCAAGCTTAAGTGAGGCTCTCTGGACTGGGACGCCACCAGACGACGACCCGGGCCACCGGTCTGAGCTGGGCTAAATAAACACCAGCCCCTTCATCATCATCATCACCATAATCATCATCATCATCTACCTCCTCCGGAGACCCAACGTGGTGATATTGTTGGAGACCCATCAGCAGCAGCAGAGAGAAAGCTGGTGGTGTCGGATGGTGATGGTAATTTTGTTTTTTAATATCACAACATCATGTATTAATACCTTGGTTTTGAACATTCACCTCACCACATCAGGAGTTCTGACAGCTGTTCAAATGATGAGGTTGTCTGATCTTCATCCTGGGAATAAAACATAACTTCCACACCGTCTCTTTCACAAATGTGCTTTAACAGTTTCAATTACTGTTACAGAAGTCAGCTCAAATCTGATCAATGAAAAAGATTCCCCATAAATTCTTTAATGCAAATCAAAATTTCACTTTCTACGTCTAATTTTCATTCATTTGCTCCGTTAATTGCTGAGACACTGCTCTGAGAGAAGCCCACAATGCTGCACTTGGTTGTAGTGTATTCGCAGTGTAAACATACCATAGCTTCACCTTTTTCAGTCAGCAGTAATTTGACTTACTTTTCTGATGCTAAACTGAGAGAAAGTTTATGCATATAATCTTTTGTAAATTGCTTAACTGAAGCATTCATAACATGGGACTTTTTTTTTTTTTTTTTTACGTCATGTAACTCTAAAGACCTTTGGATGTTTGGACGGTTTGACAAAACACACTCCAAATAAAAAATGAACCGAAAATCACATGAAGAACAAAATAAAAATTAATTAAAATATTTCTTTGACTGTATTATTTCAGATACAGCTAATACATATTACACTGTAAACTCCTACCAGCACCACTGATAATAAGAAAACTACTGTTATGATTTCAAGGACGTAGGTTTTGTTTCTGGGGACTCACAGTTATTGGGGGGGTCTTCTCCTAGGATTAGGAGGAATCTTTGTGCACCAATTTGTGCCTTTTCTGCATCAGTTTATGGTGGAAATGTCTTTAATTTTGGCAGAATTAAAGTCCTTTCATGTTTCAAAACTTTCATGTTTTTATTTGGGGGTGTCCCCCCACCTTCCAAAATCTACACCTATTCCATTTTCTCTTTGAGGAAGCCAGATTTGTTTTCATTGTAGATGTGTAGTCAAATATACACAGGATTAAAAGGAAGTGTCACTTTTACCTTTGTCGCAGAGTATGACTGTGTGTGTGTGTGTGTGTGTGTGTGTGTGTGTGTGTGTGTGTGTGTGTGTGTGTGTGTGTGTGTGTGTGTGTGTGTGTGTGTGTGTGTGTGTGGATAGGTCATGTATCTCTGCCCTCTGCTCTCTTTTCATTTGCAGTACATAAAACACCACCACCCATTCACACACACACACACACACACACACACACACACACACACACACACACACACGGGTCAAGTGTCAAAGGTCATATTGTGTCTGAAGAGGATTTACTCTTATGGCTGTTTGATCTCAAACATGCCCACACTTACACACACACACACACACACACACACACACACACACACACACACACACACACACACACACACACACACACACAGAATTACAAGAAGCAGTGTGGCCTGTATCACATCTGCTGTTGAATGACCTGGACCAGACTAATATGTGCCTTTCATTCTGTTAGAAAACAAAGGGATCTGATTGGGCCTGATGGTGTCGTTACTTTAGACACATTACAATATACTTTCTATTAGCATGTGAAATATCGTTATGATTATGCTGCAGCTCTTATGACGAAACAGTGATGTGATTGGGTGCCATCACAGTCCTCTAACCCATCCAATACCAGTAGAAACCCAAAACTTAATGCAGTGGTGTTTCAGTATTCTGCATTAGAACCCTACCATCATCAGTAAATGACCTCAGAGTTTATACTGGCAATAATAAGTAGAGTAGTTCTCCTGGCGCCTTTAAACATCTGCTAATGCTTCTCATTTAAACTGTAGACAGTGGAGAATCTTCACGTTAGTAACCACTTTCCATTTGTCATTTTTCAAGCTTTACTGAAATAACTCACGTCACTGGAGAGAAATGAAACACTCTGAATCACCTTCATCTAGTGAAGAAGAACCAGATAATGACTGAAATGAATGTTATATGGGCCTCATGAAGGAAGTGATACATGAACACATTTTGTCTTGTTTTTTTTTTGCATCCATAATTCTTCTTATTTTGTTACTACCAGTTGATTTCTGGAATTTATCAGTGTTCTTATTTTTGCTTTTTTCCTCAGGAAGAGAAACTTTTATGAGCAGTTGAAAGAAAAAACACCATGTTGTTTTTACAGTGAGGCCACAAACACGAGGGACCAACGCAAGGAAAGATAAAGTTTTTTTTAATGTAAGGAACATAAAAGACACATGAACATCATAAAATCAAATACGTTTTAAAGTTAAAGTTAATTAAATTTGTGGGCTATTGGTCCATTGATCCCAATTAGGACTTTAAAAAACCCTTTGATGATATTGCATGTGTTCAGCTCGTCCTTCAGTCGTCATCATGGAGTGTTGGCGTGTTTTTTTGCTTCCATTTTAAACATCCATCCATCCATCCATTTTCTGACCACTTATCCTGATGCACGTTCCTTAAACAGTATGTTGATTTCACCGCCTTTTTTTGGTGGTATCCCTCCAACTGTTGAGGGTGTGCCACAGTATTTGCACATGGCACAACACCGCCTTTATTTAGTGTTTAGGGGGTGCTAATATGCTGATAACAAACAATCAAGCACGCGCCTCTAATTTATGATCAAGTGGGATTCGTCATTCAGCACACCTGGGTAAGATCAGATTTGGATGGTTAAGAGTGTTTGGTGCATCTGGAGTTGACGTGTCTTACTTTTCTCTTAACAGAAAATTAAAAGAAAATACAAGAGAAATTCAGGAGTGGTGCGTGATAGCTGTCTGAGAACCGATCCTCTACTTCTCTACTATTCTCTACTTGTCTTCAGGTGGTTGAAACATGTCAGTAAAATCAAGCCCAGATTTAATGAGTCAGATATATGGAACATTTTCTCAGTACATGTTGTCAGTCATAAAATCTTCTAGTAACCACAAAGGAGCAAAAAACACACACACAACAGGAAGTGGATTTCCTTCATAATTTAAATAAAACAAATAAAGATATAGCTCTAAATCAGTGTGCATCATCAGCAATAATGAATACATGTCATGTTTTGAGTTCACTCATGGTCAGATTTACAATCTAATGAAGAGGCTCAAAATCAGAAAGTATATACATGTTGGTATTGCAATGGCTAACTATGTTATGATATAAACCCTTAATTTAAAAAAAGGTTTTAATACAAAACTGCTTCTCTGTGTCATCCCATCTGTTTCCATGGTTACAATCAGTGAGCATTGTGACGCCTCACTGTTAGCTGCGGCTACATGCGAGCTGCTGGGACTCGACGCTACTAGCACAGAGTGACTATAAGGCTGCGTTCAGGTCTGATGAGCATCATTGTTTCATTTATTCATTTTCAAAAAGCAACAGCTGAAAATATTTCACACGTTTGAAAGTATTAAGTGTCAATATGACCCGATTAAAGTATTTTATACACTCTCCAGACCGGCTTTTACACGCTGTAATGTCAGGCGCCACGTCCTCTCTATGGTAGTGTTGCCCTCAGCCCAGGCACCAGAGGAAAGTGTTGGCGTTGTATGTTTCTGCAAACCATTTTTATTTCATATACATCATGTTTCAAAAGCGACGTACTGTAGTATATGAGCTGACTGAAGGAGATGGTGGATGGGGTGTCACCTGACAGCATACCACTGCTTGAGACCAATAAACAACAAAAGCGGTTGTGTTTTAGCAAGTCATCATTATTTCCAGCGGCTTTTTAGGCACCAAATGTGAGTGTCTCTTAGCAACCTGTGGCTGTGCTTCCAGCAGTGATGGTGACATGAACAGTAGTTGTTTTTTTACCAGGACATCGCTGCATTTCCTGCCAGGACTGTGCCACTAAAAGCAGGTATTCTGCGCCAAAACATGACCCTTTCCTCACCAAAACCAAGTGGTTTTCGTTTCTAAACCTAACCACACGTTGACTGCAGCGCAGTTAAATTGTGAAGTTTCAATGTATGCTGCACAAAAACGTGCAAATGTATCTGTGGTTTGCAGAATTGTACAACGCCATCATTTCTTCTGGGTTGGTTTCATTGGGTTAGTTGCCCTCCAGATGTAACAGGCTTCCGCTATTCAAAAATTCATTAAAAACAACTCACTCATATCCTTGCACTGACAAACGTAATCCATCATTTAAATTTACACTATATTTTACCTATTACTTTACCACACTGTTAATTATAGTGTTTAATATGAATAGTTTCTCTTTCTTCCATGACTGTGCGCTGCTAGTTACCATGAATGGAAGGCTTAATAATAAGGGATGGTGTCGTGTTGTGAGATGCATAATAATCTTCTCCATTCATTCCTGGAAGAATGACACCACCTCTGACAGGATTACAGCTGCAGCGGTTGTGGTGTTTCACAGTCATTATAAAACTACATGTCTAATTTAAATTGATGGATTACGCCATTATGTCATGGCAGCAATAGCTATGTTGTTGTGGGCCGTTTTTCAGACAATGGAAGTCTATGACTTTGGAGCCTAAAGCTAAAACTGTGGGAACTGGGGTATAAATACATGTGCACTGTGCAACAATAAGAAATTATAGCAGGATTAATTTCAAAACACACAAACTTCATAAACCTCATACAGTTAAGTGCACTGTCGTCCACAGACTTCGGCCAGTGGTTTTGTTTCAGAGCCAAGAATTGCAGATGACTTGAAGGAACTTAACATTATCTTTCTCCACACTTGACTTGAGCCTTTTCCTTGATAATGATGCCAGGTTTAGAGCCAGGTTCATTACTATTTACCGCCCTCATTAAGCTGCATAACACCAAAACTGCTGTAATCTGTCTGCTACACAATAAGCGTGTCACCTCCAAGCTCACCTCACTGTGACTATACATTTCCCTAATGTCATGAAAAAAAAAAAAATACATTCAATTTCTCTCATAATCAGAACAAAGCTTGCACAAAATATTAGTTGGCTCTCATAAAACTGAAAATACTAAGTGTGACTTTGCTTTTACCTGGGTGACCATCAGATTTAAGATAAAACAATCCATCTAAATGTATGCTGTTTTAGGATTTCTTGTGTATTAAATAATTTCACATTTGTGGCATTCGTCAATTTCCTTGTACCAGTAATTTTCTCTTAGCTACAAATCAGTTTCACAAGTGCTCCACACCTGTCACACGAGCCACATACAGATAGTCTGTAGAAGAAAAACACTTGTTTGATTTGAGAATTACACTGCCTTTATCTGAAATCTGAGTGTAAATATGAGACTGAAATTAACTGAAATAAAACAGAAAACTAAACCAAATTTAATTGTGCTAAATTGATTATCTAAACATCATCTCATTGACATCATAGCTTACCAATTTCTGAGAGGTACTTTAGATTTTATCATTTGTTGTAGCTTAGCTCTGCTGTTTGAAATTCTTTTGGCTCTTTGTTAAAGGGACAGTTTTTTCTTTTGTATTGGTTTGAGTTGCAGAGTGTTGGAGGTACTGGCCATACAGATGTCTGCCTTCTCTTCTCAAGCCGCGTGCCATCTAGTTCTGTCACATTAAAGCAAGGGCAGACATCTCTACAGCTGATATCTCCAATACTCAGCAACTAACACCAAAACAGTCTAGACTGATAAGTAGCACTACAGGTTAGAGGAAAAATATGTATTTTTGATTTTGGGGTGAACTGTGCCTTTAACATTTCTGCCCACATGGGAAGTGGAACAGGTGGCAATTTAAAGGGTTGCTGATTATGCTAATTATCAAATATTACAAGGGTACTCCTCTTCATCAGTATGTAACATTCATCAAAATAAAATGGGCCATTTACATAAAGTTTGTGCAATTTGGTGCCTCTGACTTGGAACACACACACAAGCAAACCTCAATGGAAAAAAGTAAAAGTAATTAACGATAGGAATACGCAAATGTTCTTGCATGAGACCCAATGTGTTGTTCATTTTACTCGTGTTATAGAAAAGAAAAGAACAAACAGAAAACCAGATCTAGTTGAATCTTGACACTTGGGACATTCAGGTTGTTACCACTGGACGAGGTATCAAGGTCAACTGGTTTGCAGAATAGCTCCAATGCAGCTTTGTCATTAGTCACACTGGTAAATGCTACTAGTGATATTAGTGAGTGGTCTTGTGTTAGCCTCGCTGTGTCACTTATAAGTACGGGCCAGTGTACGTCCTACTGGTGAACGTTAAGCAGCTGTCCAATAGGAAATAAGCAGGACTGTCCCGGCATCTGCGACAGGCTGAGGGACAGTGCTCCGCCTCCTCCCTCCACCAATCAGTAGTCACCATCAGTCAGTGCAGTTATCAGAGCTCGTCTTCTTGGTTCCATTTTAAAACCTCCTTCTTCGCAGTGACTTGGTTTTAAAGACATTTCTGATGTTTCGCGCCTTTGATTAGAATCATTACTAATATTTGGTAGCACAGTCTGTCTCACAGTGCGTTGGTGAATTTTGTTTTTCTAACCTTTCTAGTAAGATTTATTGGTTGTCATGAAAATTCTTAAAATCCATTTCCACAATGTCCCATACTTTCCAGACATATAGAGGAACCCGATCACCAATTCCCAATCTTCAGTGCAGTATGAGGGTATCGACTTGGACAACCGGCAGGCGGAGCTATGCAGCCACGTGGCCAATCAGGTATATGTTGTCATAGAGGTGACCTACAAAGTCATCCGACACATTATGTGCTGCTCGGCGAGTGTTCCTGATAAACTCCCTCTTGGACATTTTGTTTTTGACGTGGGGGCTGGTCAGGTCGATGGACAGCAGGATGAGACTATAGCACAGCACATAGACAGCATCTGCAGAGAGACGAAAGCAGGCCATGATCAAACAGGACTGTTGTTGTTTCTCACGAGCTGAGTGTGGTATGAAATACGACAGGAAATTAGCTCTAAAACTGAAAAGTCAAAGAGCATATTTACACCTGGTATTAATATGCGTCTTGAATGATCAGATCAAACGTGAACAGCTCTGTTTGTCTGGCATTAAAATGCATCTCCACATGAGTCTCCAGTGACCACTTGTAATCAGATCTTCCTTCCCTGCTCTATATGCGAATAAACACGTACACCATTTCCATTTGCAAGAACATAATGCGTTCCTGTTTATCCTGTTTATCATGTGACACCACCACAAAGAAGAGGGGAGAAATACATGGATATTATTATTAGAGATTTTAATAGTAAGGTTAATCTTCTCAGGCATTGCGTCCCTCTCACCCCTGTTTTAACTTGTCATCACCCACAAGTACACACTTGTCAGGTGTGCTCTTTTACACAGGTGTAGGGGGGGGCGTGGCCTGGGGAACAAAGGAGAGATTTTGATTGTGTTTGAAAAGAGAGACAGATGACTGAGGTTGGAGCTGAGCAGCTTGCCACGGAGAAAAAACACATTTGACTCTTTTGTTACGGTGGTTCCTCGACCGACTGAAGGCAGCAGAGACACTACACATATCGAGGACCAAAAAAAACTGAGCAAGCCATCAAGCCTAGGCCAGAATATTTCTGTTCTCGATTCAACAGCAGGTGAGTTTTATTCCTTTTTGGACTTTTTTCTTGGACACTTTCTTTTGTTGGATTATGCTGTCTTATGTAAGAGGACTCTTTCTGAGTTGGGCAAAATGGACAATTTTCTGTAGTAAATATTACTCCATTTGTTTTTTTTTGTACTCTACTTTGGAGAGAGGAGTTGTTTTTTAATAAAGTGTATTCAAAATTACATTTAAAGTTTCCTTTTATCTTTTGGTGGAGTCACTCGGGAATTAAGAGCAACCCACATTATTTGCAGTGCCTCTTTTAACTACATCATTAGTCTCATAGCTCTTAAATTATACTCGTAACACGGCTTAAAATTTAAGCTGATTTTTATACCGCATTCCCTGCTCCTCCCCGATGCTAGGAGACAACAGCTGGGGGAGTTTGAGCTCTGCACTGTGAACAGTTGCTGAGAGTCCGCCTGCACTCACACACAGCTAGCATCACATGTCTAACGTTATCTAACACTTATTAATGAGTCAGGCCATTTTTATGTTGGTGTGAGTTTGTTGGGACTATTAAATAGCTGCTGCTGTGTTAGCTTCTGCTAACTGAGCAGACATTGAGTGAACCGTTTGTCAGAGCGGCTCTGGGGACGGCCCAACAGCACTGCATCTAACCTGTGTAGCGGCAGACAGTTTGAGTCAGATAAGCAAGGCCAGGACACATTAGCATTCACACTGCTGAAGAAATGTGCCCTCTGAATGTGGTCTGAGCCATTGAGAACGTATTGGGTGCATTCACACACACACACCCAGGACTTGCTAAAATCTGACCTCAGCTTCACTCTACAGAACAATCCATGGAACCTCAAATTCAACCCTTTAAACCCAAATATTACTGCAAGAGGAGCCACTCTAAAGGGATAGAAAATGGGCAGTCAAAGAAACAAGTACTGTAGATTTATTATTTCATTATGTCTAAATGATGAATAAGATACATTAATGTATACTGTGCTACTAACAAACTCTAAGCTGTTCTCCACTGCTGTGCCCAATCCTTTCCAGAACGGATGCAGGGGCAGAACTGCAGTGAAATGAAAGGGCTGGTTTCAGAAAGGCAGCCATCCATCCATCCATCTCTAGCCTTGAGCTCAAAACCATTACACTAATCCTGCTAATCATATGAGAAGGACCAGAGAGTTAACAGTAACAGAGTCGGGGATTGGTTTCTGTATGGTCTGCTGGCATTAACAAAGCCCTCAGTTGGTAAATGTACGCTCCATTGACAGTACTGAAGCCAGGGATTACTTGGAAATAAAACCTTGAGGGTTTCCCCCTCATTTTGTGGTCGGGCCGATGGGTCAGAAGTGTAGTAACTTCAAAATCACTTTTTCTGTCACTAGAGTTTTTGGACTTCTGGCTGCAGGGTTTAATATGGTGATGTCTGGTTAGGCTCAGGATAGAGTGGATACTAATGGCAAGAGAGGACTTTTCTGAATGTTTCGATGACCCCCTGACCTCTCTTGTGGTATCACCATCAAGTCAAAATCTCAACCCCAGACACCCGAAATATTAAAATCTTGCCTTGAAACTTAATGAAAGTATTTACGTTCTCCAGAGGATAAAGCCTCTTTCATGTGGGACAATCCATGACCTTTCCTCTAGCGCCACCTTCAGGCCCAGTTGTCACTGTACACAACTGTGAGCACAAATTGCGCACACAATTTAAGTACAAATGGATCATTTTGGCTGACTGTACTGTCGCTGCGTATATGTTGGCTGATAGGTAACAAGAAATTGCGTGACAGAAAAGCCAAAAGATAACAATTGTTTTTTTGTTGTTTTTTAATATCAAATGTCCCACTTAGCAAATATCTTGATCAGTTTTCAAATTATGTACTAATACTATATAATATTATTTGCCTTATTTTTCATTCATGATTATACGCTTCCTTTTTTTAATGAATAAAATGTTGTCCAAAATACCATTATCTATTTTTTAACTCTCAGATATCAGCAATAGTCACCATGTGACCCCTTGACCTTTTAAAATGTCCACTATTACACAACATCCTTCAGAATCTGGTGGAAAAATTACGATCAAACTTAGACCTAGACCACAATCCAATTTGTTTATTACACATTTCCTCTCATGTACTCTTTGGCCACCTAAACAAGACTTTCAAACTGCTATAAAAAAATATAAAATATATATAAATAAAATTTGCACCAACATTTCTATATCATATTGACCATGAGATCATAGAAATTTGTCAAGCAGTAAAGATGTTCCTGTACTGTTAGATGGGGTCCCTTTAATATTTGTGGTTGCATTAGGCCATCGTGGGCAAGGTCTGCACAGTGCAGCACATCAAAGAAACATCAAAGACCTTAACCTGCTCAACACAGCTAAAACTCATCTGTCCATGACTGACACGGAGATCCCAACACACACCTTTCTTAAAACCTGATTTGATTGTAATGTTTTATAAGGCCTGTTACATCTCGTACTAAAAGTCTTCAAATGGTTCAGAGCACTGCAGCTGGAATCTTAAGGAAACCAGAAAGTTTGACCATATTATACTAACCTTAGCTTCCCTTCACTGGGCTCGTCCCTTTATCTCCAGAGTTTAAACAACAGTCAGTGCCAACAAGCATAAAACCACAACTGCACAGACTAATAGTTAACATGCTGTATGTGTTCACTACTGATGTGTGTGTCTGAGTACTAACCAGGACTGAGGCCCAGCTCTCGGACAAGGCTAGGGTTACAGGTACAAAACCTGTGGCTGAACTTGGTGATGAGGGTTTCCAGATACTCTCCTCTCTCCTCTGGTGCGTGAATGTGCCTAAAGAAGTCCCGCAGAGCGTTGGGGAGGAACTGGTTACTGAAGTTATGGAGGGTCACCAACTCGTCCAGGACATCCCGCCTGCACACACACAGACATACACAAACACAGAATAAGTGACTTGATAGAAGCAAAGCTTTTGTATTTACAACCAGGTAATAAAAGTTGCTTAATTATGAAATTCAAAGCACAAGAATAAATATATTTCTAATATCATAGTAGATAAATTAAATAAACACCACTTCACAGTAAACTAAAAATCTAAAAAAGTAAAAACTAATTATTTCAGGGGTGGTTTTAGATTTTCTTAAGGTAATGCAGAAGTATCGCACAAAAAAAAGCTGTTGTCACCAGGACTGGGCGATATGGCCTATAAATACTATCGTGATACACAATAAATATATGTCGATAGTTTCTAAATCAAGACAAATCTTAAAACGTACATATTTTCAATGGCCTTTGGTTGTCTGTAGTGATCTTAATATTTTAGCATTTCATCTTATATTTTCTTTGGTCAGCTGCGGTTGTTTTTAAATGTGCTATATAAATAAACTTGATTTGATTTTGATTTAAATGACTGTAGACTATTAAAGTACTAAAACTACTAAATAAAATTTAAAATTAAAATACTGTTAAAAATAATTCAAATAAAGTACTGTTACAGTTAAGTTACAATATTGTTATAAAAAAATAATTAAGTACTGTTATAATAAAGTTAGATAAAGTATATTATTATAGTTAAAAAAAATTATAAATAAGTAAAATTAAATAAAATACTGTTTTAATAAATTTAATAAAGTACTGGTATTATAAGGTTAAACAAAGTACTGTAAGAATAAAGTTAAATAACGTATTGTTATAATAAAATTAATTAAAGTACGGTTATAATAAAGTCATATTAAGTATTGTTATAATTAAGTGAAGTACTGTATTGTTATAATAAGGTTAAATAAAATACTACTACAAAAAAGTGTTGTTATAATAAAGTTAAATCAAGTACTGCTATGATCAAATAAAATGATAAAGTACTGCTAAAAAAGTTAAATAAAGTGCTGTTAGAATGAAATAAATCAAAGTGGAACCACTGGTGCTTTTATTTTGAAGACTCCTGCTTGTTTCGTCCTCATTCATTGTGTGCAGGAAACAAACAGTTCACCAGTATTAATAATATTTGTAAGTTACAGAGGTGCTCCATGGTCACAAAATGCTACTTAATGGTCGCAGTCTGGAGCCCTGTAGATACAAAAGCACACACCTCACTTCACACACTATCACCTACGAGAGACTGGTCTGGATGAATAGGGGAGTGCATGTGACGCATCATGTTTGTGCCGTTGGCTTTAAAAAATGTGACAATATAGTCAGTCCATATAGTCCCATCCCTTGGCCTCACGGACGTATCCATTGTTTTATTGTTACAAACTGTTGTGGAAGTCTTGTGTTGAGTTTTGTATTTTGTATTGAGTATTGTGTGTGTTTCTGTGTTAACCTCTCATCCAGGTAAATCCTCAGCATCTTCCAGTTGAGCCGTCTAGTGTAGAAGATGAATTTAGCCAGCTCTGTCGGATGATCCACTAGTATACCTTTAGACATGAAGTAACTGATACCCTGCATACACACACACACACACACACACACACACATGCAGGGAGAAAGAAGGAGAATCACAGTGTGAGTGTGGGTCTAACAGAATCTTAATCCATCCAGACACACACTTTGATGTTGAGGTGATTGATTGGTTAAACATCAGAAGCTCAGGATAATGACATCATCAAACACATAATTCTGTCATGAAATCATTGTTCCAGAAACCAACATGTGCACTGCACACACTCAGCACACACACACACACACACTCAGCACACACACACACACTCAGCACACACACACACACACACACACACACACACACACACACACGGACACACACACACACACACACAGAGTGCAGAAGCTGTGAGGTAGAATGCGTCTATAGGAATGTTTGGGCTTGTGTTACCTCCTGTGCGTTTGCGTTGAATGTCAGGCTGCCTTCATCTAGCTGTAGGTAGAGTCTTCTATATGAGAAACCAGCGGGTAGTCTTCTGTTGTAGATGGAGCAGTGTCCCCATGTGGATTTACACAGCCTGGTGGATTGACATACATGGATTACAGAATATAAACAACTAAAAAAAGGCTTTACAGAATACATGTGCTGAAAAAAGGCTTGTCTGGCAAGTTGACAGAAAAAAACGTGCTCAGAACATGCCAATCTATCTATTTTCATTATCTTGAACTTTCTGTCTCTTCCCGTGTCGCGTTCTTCTATGCTAACACTTGCTATTTCAAGGACATAACATTAACAAGTGCGGCAAAATGCAGTGCACTGGATGGTGTACTCATAACTGATAATTTAGACAAAGCATAAGTCTATCTGTCATCAATTATTTTGTATATCAGTATAGCAGATCAGCTGTTGTCACTGCTCAGAAAACTTTCTGGTCACCAAGAAACATTATGAACCTCAATCAAATCATCAATCCTCACGAAAAGGTAACAGAAACTAGGGTTGATCCTCCTTACCCCTGCCAGAGATATTCGTCATTTCCTAGGTCCTGCCACACACAGCCGGCCAGGCACAGATCAGTAGCATTCAGGTACGACAGTATGGTGATGCCTAATTCAGGGGGCAACATCTCCAAATCTATAAATCCATGCTGTTCCTTACCTACAGTTAAAAAGAAAAAGGAGGACAAAGGCAGAAAACAAATATTTAAAGTAAATGTAATCTTAGTGTGACACAAGATTTCTAAGGTGCGAGAATGCAGTAGTAGAACGTGGTACTTGTATTCTTTCCCACTTCCTCCCTGACTTAGTAGCCACTTTCCATTGTTTACTACATCATAATCATGGACAGTCATTGCTGGTAGGCTAGATAACAGTAAAGTTTCATTCACCCAACCCTAACATGATTTAGAGACATAAACTGTATAGAAGAAATGGACAGAGGACTGAAAAGTGAAGCCAGTGCTGCAGTGCCTTACACCTGCATTCTTTCTAATGGTCAGCAGGGGGTGACTCCACTGTCACCTCCACTGAGTTTATGGTCTCAGTTGCTAGTTTGACGTCTTCTTCAACACAGCATGATGTTCACTTTGTAAATGAACATCCCATAGGGTGTGGCTACCTTGTGAATGACAGGTTGCTACCACACCAACCTGTCAATCAGGATCAAGGCGGAACAATCAAAGCCTGCCAAGCTTCACCCTCTCATCCAAATATGCTCACCTCTGGCTCAATAAACCAAGATGGCGACGGCCAAAATGCCAAACTCCAGGCTTGACACTGGTAGTCCACAAACCAATGGGTGACTCCATGTTGGCTACATCCACTTCTTTTATACAGTCCATGTTTAGAGAGCACAGCTTTTCAAAAATAAAAATTTCTTCTCCTGTGAGTTTGCTGTTTCATTTTGTTTGTAGCTTAGCATGTGTTTTGTGTGTTCTTACCACCCATGCGTGTTCTCAGCAGATGGTAGATGTCTGGGCCGTAACACTGCTGAGGCACTCTTCTCTGGTGACCTCCATCTTTCCCTAGGAGAAACAAAACAAAACAAAATATTAGATATCAGAATACTTTTTCTACTTTTTCATTCATTCACTGTCATTACTTGCTTACTGCTATTTGGCATGACAGGAAAGTGGAAGACTATCCCAGCATGCATTGTGGCTTCAGACTGACCAGGCACACTGTGAGTTATAGTCATCATTCAAATACATAAAGAATTAAATGAATACATATTTTACAACGACTTTTTTTTAAATTGTATTTTTACTTTTTACTAATGACATTTACAGGAATCCATCGCAGCTGAAGGAAAACAACCAATCAGAGCCAAGGAGTTTCTAACGCAGCTGTTAATCACACCTCATGAACTGTAGTCAAACTGTCAAACTAGGCAGCACTGACCAAATATGAATCCAGATTCTGTTACTGCATTGCCTTTTTCTCCCCTAAAATATTTTCAAAAACATATCAAAGTGTACTGTTTAGCTGTCAAATGAGAAAGTTTGTGACCAGGCCTCCAGGTTGAACACAGTCAAGCCAAAACTCAGCACCGCCCATCAGCTGGAGCTGCACCTTAACGTCACTCGCCATAATTTGTAATGATTTTCTCCAAAGGTTAATCATTTTAACCGTCTGCCTCACAGTACAACCAGAGCAGCGATGCATTTGCAGCAAAGCACACTACATACTCCATACTTTATCTTACGTCATACGTTGTGTGAATAGTATTAACAGTATGTCAGTATGCCATTTTGAACAGAGCCAAACTGGTTTGGGCAGAAACACAGGAGCAAGATGAACAGCCAGCCTGGGTCAGATGTACAGTAGACAAAAGGAGAAAGGGATGGAATACTGGGAGCAGAAAACTAATACGAGTAACTAAAATGACTGATAGAAACCAAACAAGTGAAGTGGATGGAAGAAATATCTACTGATAAAAACTAGTTGTGAGTGTTGTCGTTACACTATGTGACTTGGAATTTTGTATGTTGTTCTTGGTTCATTATGTTACTTTCTTTGTACATCAATAATTCTGTAGCAGGTGAAAACTGCAGAATTTGGGTTGGATTTATCTCATGGTCTGTCCAAAAACATCAGTTTTAAACAGTGTAGGCTCTTTTTATTGTCTTAGATCTTTCATAAATGTACACAGTGACCTCTGACTCAGATTTATATGACCTAAGGAGTCTGCAAAGTTGTGTCTGTGGAGACACTCAAAGAAGATACTGACAGTGATTACATTTTTGACAATAACACAAAAGCTGGCATTAAAAAGTCTTGTCAAATAATTAAATTAATCCATAGTCTTCATTTTTATTTGCATATAAAATCCACAACCCAATCTCAAACATAAACAGGAATGTTTAAAATTAGGCTGTTGGGTTTAACAATAATTATCATACAGATGGACTGATTTTAGTTGGCGCTTGCTGTGCTGACACCGAGTTAAAAGTTAATTACAGACTGGAACCCAGAATTTAAATAAACCTGATAAATGACAACATGTTCATATTTTGTCTGAAGCATTAATGTCAAACATTTATGACAGCAGCAGTCACATACAAGCTACAAAATCCTCATCCAAAAATAATTTTTATGTAAAAAAAAATATTAGGACTACCTTGCTCTCGTCGTCCTCCACCTCCTCCTCCTCCTCCTCCGCCTCCTCCTCCTCCTCGGTCAGCTAGTCGGTCTGCAAGCTCTTCCTGAAGCTGCTGCTGTTGTCTAGGAGGCAGCCTCCACAGTGCTTGACCCATCTGCATGGCAGCATAAGAGGTGCATAAGAAAACATTTTGGTTTCATATATCTGACTAAACTTGTTGTGTGTCTGTCGGTGACTTTGTAGTTAGGATGGAAAACAAGTGATATTTTGACAAATTATATAATTCAGCCTGGATACCCTGAGGTTCACTTGTTGCTGTGCTCTTCCATAACTGGCAACCTGATAAAAAGGCAAATCCACAAGTGAATTAAACAAGTTACCACAAGTGAATTAAACAAGTTACCACACGTTTTAGACCAATTCTGCCAACAACTCTAGGTTCTCACGATTGAGAAGGAAACATATTGAACCTCCTGTAATTATAATTTCTTCTCTTTGATTTGTCATAAAACACAGCTTGTGATTAATGTTAAAGCTTACGTGCTGCTGAGAAACCATATAAAATGGGTCGGGCATAACCTGACCATCCATTTAAGTCTCAAGTATTACATTGAACATTCCTAACATTATATGTGTGATAGTTTCAATCATGCCTACAACAGTGTACTGTCAATAAATTACAGCTACCAGCCATTACAGTCAGATTATATTCAGGACACTTTATGACAGCTACAGTTGTTTTACAATTCCCTGAATCATATGATGAAAATAAAAAAATACAGATGGACTACAGTGATGTAATGTGGGAGGGCATGCTAGTATCATGTGCTTGCAGAACCCTGGCTTTAGATGCTTGTGGTCATCATGTGTTAAATGTGTTTAGCGCTGCAACGATAATCGACTAGTTGCAAACTATTTCATCAATCGACACCTATTTTGAGAAGTTTTTTTCAGGGAAAAAAGTTAAATTCTCTGATTCCAGCTTCTTAAATGTGTATATTTTCTAGTCTATTTATTCTTCTATGACAGTAAACTGAATATCTTTGGGTTGTGGACAAAATGAGTAATTTAAAGACGTCATCATAGACTTTGGCACACATTTTTTCACCATTTTCTGACATTTTATACCCCAAATAACATTAACCAATTAATGGAGGAAATGATGTTACTAATTGTATACATGCAGGCTTTAAAGCCTTGTTTATATATGTATCTATGGACTATGTAAAATGAAATAAATAAATGACAGACAGTGTGGCTGTGTTACTGGAAAATTAGATGACTTACAAAGCTACCACTGACATTCAGTGTGTATTAAACGACATAACCCTTCTGACACACTAATATCAGCATCTGCTCAAAGCATTGCCATAACTGTGCTGATGGACTTCAAAATTAGCTTAATCTTTTTTGTGGACTCATAAGTGCACAATAATCAAAGCAGTGATGCACTGCTGGTGTTTTTGTCCTCATTAAACTGCCCACTCTTCCTTTTCCCTCTCAGCCTGTCCAATATCAGCTGTGTTGCATAAACAAATCCATTACACTGTTGTAAACATCAACGTTGGAAGTTCCAGCAAGCAAGGTAGTGTGACCTTTAGTCCCGCCTCCCCTGCTTTATCATTGGCCACTTACACCACAGCAGCTTCCAGATTGGAACGTCATTGGACGATCTGGCTATCACTCACAATCTGTTGTTACAAATCCCCGAGTTAGCTTACAGAGCTAGTTTAAGTTGACGAAGATAGTGTCGAGCCGAATCGATTGATCTTGCTGCCTCATTAAAGGTTATTGATCGTATTTCTCCTACGAGCACAGTGCAGTATTTCCTAATGAGAGCGATACAGCGGCTCAACGTTAACCCTGAACTACCCACCTGAGTTTAGTGATTCCTCTGACGACCCGACCTGCACACAAGTACAGCTGGAAATGTAGTTTCCTCGCTTTCAAACGAATCCAGTTGTCATTTCATTTCGCCGAGAACAGATTAATAACAGAGCAGTTGCTCCTTCGGTTCAGGAGGAACCTTTCATACATCATCTGTTTCCACACTCCTCCTCCTGTCACCTCTGCCCCGCCCCCTGTCCTCTCCCCACTCATCGAACAATCAAAAACACTGGAAGAAAAAAATTAATGTTACATCAGAGAGTCAGACAACTTCATGTTATATGTAAATACGCGCTGCCTTTGAAAAGTCGGTAAATCATTCTCAGCGGAAAAAAGCAGAAAATAGTGCGCGTACTTCCTACGTCATGACGTCATATCGTTGCGTTACGTCGAAAGCAACAGCCAATCGTGTTTCGTGCTGTTGTTCACCCGGTAGAAACAAAACCAACTTTGCTAGGTTACCTACACTCAACATACCAGCTAGCGTTTGCCAAAAAGAAATCAAATTGTAATTATTGTACTTTTATTAACACATACAAACACTATTTTGAAAGTTTATGTAAAGTAGCTCGGGTATTGGTGTCTTCTTTCGCGTCCACCCTGTTTGTGTTGCCATAACGCAGGTTTGTAACGTTAACTTAGCTGACTGTAACTTTGGTTATCCCTGTAGGTTGACGCTTTAATGTTGCTCTCTTGCTTTTAGATAAAGATGTTGTCTGCTGGAGATGTCCATGGCTGTCTTCGTAAGCTGGAAAGTCTCCTGCGAGTGATAAAGTACCCAGGAAATGTCGACTACAATGGGTAACAAAACAACACACAACTACCTAATGGACGTTTAGCATGAGCAAAAACGATTTCCAGTGTTAGAGGCCGTTGTAACGCCACACGTTAATATTTAACCAACCAAACATAGGGAAACGTCAAGTATGTCTAAGCGACCTGTGACATTACAATCATAGGTCAGAAGTAGTAGCAGTCAGTGAGTATGTTTCTGACACAGCAAGCAGCAACACTGAATGTAATTTTACAAATGGTTTTATTAATTGCCACTGTGTTGTCAGATATGATACAGCTGATTAATACTGATGCAGATTACAGTCACTACAAACTTTTCTTCTGTAACATACTATGTGCTGTTTATATAAATACCAGTATTTTGTGGCCTCTGTCTCAGACACTCAGACACTACTAATCAGTGAATCTACCTGGTAAAAGACATTGAACATGTCTGACAGCCATAAAGGCACCTATTAATTTACATGGAGTGCCTACTGTAATGTGGCCTGTCCACCACAAGGCATCTCTGTTGTTTCAGTGTAATGCAATGAACATTTACTGCACATAGGTCCAGGCTTGCCTTCATTCACCTTCACTCCAAAAATAAGTGCAGTTCATCTTTTTTTCCAAACCTGGTGATCAATACGCTTGGTTTGTTTTGGGTCATCTAGTTCAGATTTACACAGATGAATACAAATGTTAATTGAGAACTAAAATTTCACATAGTAACTGTCATATATATATATAAATGTAATACCAACGAGTTTGTATTCACCTTATTAAACAAAATATCTGTTGCAACTATTGTCCAATGCAGTTCTAAAGAAACGTCATGCTCAGATTTTGTAGCTGCAGAATGTGACTGTGACTCCGCCCAAACACAGCTATATATAAACTTCATTTTAGCACTCCGATGAGCTATGACAGCTAGTTTGCAGTGTGGACATTGTATAACAGTTTCTCTCATACCTCATTTGTAGTTTGTATTACATTGTTTTTTGTTTCTCCACCAGCCTTTCCAAAGGAGATCCCTCCGCTTTTCTACCAATTGTGAGCTTCACCCTCACCTCCTTCTCCCCACCTTTTGCTGAGCAACTACTAGAGGCTGGACTGGAGCTGACTGGCAAAACTGACCTCCGATTCATTGACACTCTTTATAAGGTAACATGTACACACATTCTGAGCATTGTGTTTTCACAGAAGTTTCTCAGTTCAGATTCATCCCCTCACTAAAGTGACTACCAACCAACTAGTGCGCAGTGGATTTTTACTTTACACTCACAAGTATTCTACTAGCCTTTAGTGGTCTTTTCAACCGTGAGTGTATGTGTTTTGTGTGTTTAGGTACTGCGAGACATCTTCGACTACAAGCCCATACTGACCAAGCAGCAGTTCCTCCAGTGGGGTTTCTCTCAAAGGAAAATCTCTGTCATCTGTGACATTATTAACTTGGTCCTGCAGAAACACAACCAACTGAAGAAGGTACAGGACTTAAATGGTTTAATTTTAATTTACATACATGTCTTTTATGATAGTGATCTAAGATTTTGGATCAGGAAGATGATTAAATCACTAAACTGATATGTTTGGTGACCCTACACTAATGTAAACTGTTAACTGGGGCATCAATAGAGCAGTTCCTCAAAATTTGGTGACAGGTGTGGTCCTGCTAAGTTGGTTTGACTTGCGCTAACGAAGGTTTCCACTCACAAGTCCTATTGCTACAGTGGCAGATGGCCTGCATGCTTCAGTCACCTCATAACGGGCAACCACACACAGCCAGAAAGAGTAGCAGTAATTAAATCCACTAGACTGGAAACTCATCATGTGACTGCAGCTATCTGTGCCGTGACAGTAATAAAGTTTTGAGAAAATAAAAAACAGGAGACAGGCATCATTCAGCAAACAACACCTCTGTGACATCTCCAATAGAGTTGTGTGTTTGTGTGTGTTGCAGCCGAGAGTCAGATGTCCTGTCTCGCACAGGGATGGCAGAGGAGAAGCTCTTTCAATGCTGACTGATGCAGACACTGTAAGTATAGTGTAAAGTGCAAAACCACCACTCAAAGTACACAGTAGAATAAAGTAGGACTGCAACCAACAATTATTTTCATTATGGACGAATCTGCTGATTATTTTCATGATTAATCGATTTATTGTTTATTCTACAAAATGTCAAACGATTGTGGAAAAACACCCAAAGTGATGTCTTCACATTGCTCCCTCTGTCAACCAACAGTCCAAAACCCAAAGACGGTTAATTCGCTATCATAAATGGCAAAGAAAACCAGCAGATTCTCACATTTAAGAAGCTGGAACCAGCATTTGTTTGACATTTTTGCTTGACAACCAACTAAAACGGTTAATCTATGATCAAAATAGTCTTTCTTTTGATCCACCAACCAATTAATCGATGACCCATTGCCGCACTGCCATATATAGTATTGGAAACCACTTGATTGCCTGTTTATCAAACAGCATCCTTGTTTCAAAATGTCAACAGCTGCAGCTCTTGACAACCTGTTGAAATACAGAAAATCATATAAAAACACATTTGTCCTATTTGGAACAGTTTCGAAGTAAAAAGAAACCACTTTCCACACATGAACCCAAAAAGCAAACACACATCTTAAACACATCTTTCATAATGATATCATTGTTTCATTCTTCCACTTGGCCCAGAAGTATGGCTTCAGGAGCAAATATTTTTTGGAATATCTGCAACTTCACTCATCTGTTCAGTCAAAATATAACATTATTACCACCAACCTGGATCTTCCTCCCTCTGCCTCAGATTTAATTAACATCCCTCTCTTGAAATAACTCTAGCCGTACCATCAACAAAATGACAAACAATGCCAACCTACAGCTCATACAGTATAAGATACTCCACAGAGTTTGTTTCACAGGGTAGAAGATGTTTAAAAGGGGATTCTCATCAGAAATCTGTTCACATTGCACCCAGTGAAACGCCAGCTGGCACTGCACGCTCATTAACAGTAGATTGCGTCTCATGGCTCTAACTGTTGCCAAGAAAACTGTCCTCATGAACTGGAAATCGAGGAACACCACATATATTGCATCAGCCTAACCCTGCTGACCCATTCTGGAGCTCATTGACAGCGCCCGCTTCACTGCCTGTGTCTAGGGTGGCAGTGCCAGCAGCACACTCCCTGACTTAATTACCATCCATGACAGCAGTGCTTGTATTGTTTTCATCTTGTGAGTCTGTGTGTTTGTGTGTGTCATGGCAAATGTGCGCCTGGAGACACCGATTACAGCGGGAACTACCAAAGAAGCCATTTTGAGAACTTTGCCAGGTGTTAATACGTCTGTGTGTGTGTGTGGACAGATTCTCTCAACAGGATAGCATCAAGACGGGTGTAGTCTGAGCAAGGGTGCCAGTAGTAGGGGCTAGGAGGTAGGAAAGGAGTCATTGGCCCTCCAGTTTACGCCCCTGGCCTGCATTTCTTTTAAGTTGCAGATCGCTGTATTGGTGCTGGAGTGATGCCATAACAAGATGGTCTTTAGTTACAGTTGAAGGTAGTAGTAACAGTAGTGGAAGTAGTAGCGGTAGTGATAGTCGTAGTAGTAGCATTGGTAGTGGTAAAGGTAAAGCTTAATTTCCCTCCCCTTTCACCCATCCACCTTTATAAACTTTATCCCAGCCTTGTAGTGTAGAACACAGACAGGCACACCAACATCAAATCAACACAACACACGACAACTAATGTCACTTTGTTCTCTTGTTCCTTGACTGAATATTTAATAATTGTTCTGTATTCACTCCTTTTATCTTCATCATGATGTTCCGTTAGTAATTTCTCTTGCAATAAAAAAAAGATCTAGATAATACAATAAGTGGTGTACAGCTGTGGCTCTTAACAGATTTTTAGCATGTGACCTCTAAAATGCACCGATGTCTGCAACCCCCATCACAGAAATGCATATGAACTATGGTGAACAATATGACAGAAATGTTTGATGCCATTGGTTTTATGTGTTTCAGGTGTCCAAGAGGCCATTTGTTGTGAATCACATGGAAAATCCCTCCACTTTTCCCACAAACTCCTCCCAAGCTGAAGCATGCTCCTCCAATAATGTAACATGTGCCTCTGATAATGAAGTCCACTCCAGTTCTGCTGAAAATGGGATCAGAGAGCTGGCAGGACAGGAGAAGGACAAGGAGAACACTCTTAATGTAAGCTTTTACAAAACCTGTATGAAGACTAGGTGAAAGTTTGTGATAGACACTAATTAATAGATTCAATGTAGTAAAAGTTTTAGCTTGTTTGCCAATAAATGGAGACAGTATGATTTAAAAAAAACTGGATGTGGCCATCTTCCACATTTAATACAGTGGTTATGGCAAGTTGTCGGTAATATATGAATATAGACTTAAAATGCCCTTTTGATATAGATTTGCAGCTTTCACTGTAACAACAAAGTGACATTTAGACAACAAATGGATTCTGTTGTACTGAAACTTTGAAAGGCCTTAAGTTCTGATGATCACTTGATCCGCCCCACATATTTCCAGAGGAGTCTGAAAACATGCCAATACATGTATATGTAATATAACTGTCTTCCTGTCTTTCAGTCTTCAGAAGTGGAGGGAAGGCTCTCAGCACTGGAAGCTCAACAAGAAATTCTTCTGTCTGGGCTCGAGAGGCTCAGTATCCTTGAGAGACGCCTGGACGAACTTGACAAATGGAGAAACACAGACAAGGTTGACAAGACATTCTTTACTCTACTTATTTAATATCCGATCCCATTTATTTCATGTTTTTCCTCATTGGACAAATAGCAAAGAAAATGTAATAAAACATTACAATTGCAGCCAACTTTTTTCTATTAATCATATTCTATTTCAGCATGAAGAACAAGTCATCACTGTATCCAAGAAGAGCTGGGAAAATCTGATGAGCAGGGTCCTGTTACTGGAAACTAAACTAGATCTGAGCAATGTACAGGTAATGCATTAAGGCATCTTCATATAACAACGGTGTGGTTGTAATTGCTAACCATAACAAGATCCCCTTAAACTGTTAAATGTTAAAATGTGATTTGCTCTCATACGTCTCTCTCTTAGTTAAGTGTGCCGCCACCATGTCCGTCATCTGCCTCTTCGTGTTCTTCAGTTTCCATGTCTGATTCTTCAAAGGTGAGGCAAAGGAAAGGACTCCCCTTCCTGTCACTGTTGATAATCAAATCTAAGTTTTTCCAGCTTGTCACTGATTTTGTGAATGACATCACCTTATTTGTTGTGTTACTTGTTTCATGTTCTATTATGCTGTGTTGCAAACATTTTGGGGAATTGTTCCCAGACCATGCATTTAAATAAGACAGTCACAGTATTTATAAGAGGTGGACAAATAACAGAGCACCTTTCAGTCCTCTCCAGTTAAAGAAATCACTCAGAAAAAGAATCTTAAGGCATTTCATTAGTTCATAGTTACCTGAGAAGAAGAAAGGTGTTTTTGTTACATTAGATTGAGCTGTCTATATACAGAGTGGTTCCTCTCCCACAGAGTCCGCAATGTTGTTTGGAGAGAAGTCCAGAACAGATAAATCAAACACGTGCACTAGATGGGGCCATCTGAGTTTTCACATCGGCCAGTGTAAGGGCGAAGTTTCTGTTCTGCACCCTCACCACTAGATGCCACTAAATCCCACACGCTGGATCTTCGGGCTTTCGCTATAAGTTAGTTGATCCTCCACTGACATTATGTTTTCTTGGCAGCAGAACATTGACTGATTAGCAATTATGATTTCTGTATTTCTTTTATGAATCAGCTTCTGTTTTTGTACGTGTGACAGAAGAAAACAGAATAAATTCTAACAACATTAGTTAGAGGCATTAGCAAGCTAATTTCCAAATAGAAAGAAATTGGCCTTTAGCACTATAAACGTTATAATACACAAGAATTGTTGGCAACTGTTTATAAACAGTATCACCAGCGAAGACTGAAATTGAAAGCCAACCCCATTTGTGTTTTTTCAGCACTGTGTCTGCAATTTTTGCAGCTTCCTCTGCTTGCGGTCTAGTTGCTGGTTGCTTACTTTTCATAAAGTCCCAACCTCACCTGTGCACTGTGTCTAACAGCGTTCCAATGTTCCAGCAAAAAGAAGAAGAAGAAAATAAGAGAATATAGGAAGAGGGAAGGGTCTCTGCTGAGTCTACACATTGTTTTTTAGGAAAATTCTGCAGTGTATCTTTAAAAATGTCTTGCATGTCCTGACTGCACTGTTTTATAGTGTTGCGCTGTTGCACATACAGAATAATTTCACTGAACAATGCAAACGGTACATAATGACCTAGCTAGCCATCTGCATGCATGTCTGCTTTCAGGTTATTCCATGATGCTGCAGTTACTCTTTCTTCAGTACACATTGCCTAGTATTTGTTTGGGATCAAGAAACATATCTATTTGTCTGTCCTGTTTTTGTTTTGTTTTTCTGTCTTTTTTTGTCCAGGAGGATCTTAAGGAGAGGCTAGAGAGGATCACAAACATGTAAGTTTTTAACTATAGTTGCTCAACATTACAGTTCACACTTAACCACATCGAGGCTGTGAGATAGGTCTGCTGATTTTTAGTCACTGATCTTATCGCTCCATCCGGCCTGGCTCGATAAAAGCAGCAGCGAGCTTTAATCTTATGAGTGTGTCTTGATCTTGTAGAGGAGGTGTTGGTGTACCTGCCATGTTTTTGTGTTGCACTTGTCAGATAGAACATAATCTGGATAAAATTCATTGTCTGTGTTTGTGTCTGAAATCTGTAGGCTGAAGAGCACCTCCAGTCTGCTGAAGAACACTGAGTCCTCCACAAAACTGCAGATAAATTATGAGAAATGATAATCATCTAAGTTTGTGTTGAATGTAATAGTACACCACGATTTTAGTGCACTTTTCTATCATCTTGGCATTGTTAATGTTCCTTATTAAACTAAATTATCACTATGATATCACTTCTAACAAGCTATCTGTACGTAAGACGAGCCAGGAAACTTCTGTAGTTGCTTTGACTCAGGTCTCAAAGGAAGTGACTGTGAGGAAGAAATATTGTCAACATGAAAATGACTGTCTGGTGATAAAGACTGATGAGAGCAAAGCAGATGATTTCTGCTTTGTTAACCCTCCTCAAATAAATGCTGCATTGTTAAAACTGCAGGTGCTTGTGTTAATTGTTTTTCATTTACTACAGTTTTTGGTCGTGTATGTGTGTGTACATGTGTGGAGCAACCCTTTCCGCCACCTGTGGTGACGTCTCCCCAACTGAGTCCATGCAAATAAATGCTTGACAGTGAACATGCTGAGTTTGCATCACCACTCAAAGAAGGGACAGAATGTTGGTGTCTCCCATTTGGCAACCTGCTGGGCAGAACAAAAAATAAATTAAGCTAACACAGAAGAGCCAAAAAGTGCACCTCCTCAAATTGTCACTTGAGGCGGGCTCCAGAAGTGAGTCCGTCCCCTCAGGTTTCCATGTTCAAATACCCAACTCTACAGCAGAAACAAACATGTTGGTCATGTTGGGTCTCTATAGCTAATTTCCAGACTGAAATTGGGACATAAAACAAAGCATCATTTATTTACTAATGAAATGTTCTAATTTCTCGCCTATGTGACATCTGAGAGGCCCTGGAAGTTGATTCAGTTGACAGTAGCATTTTTGGTCTAATGTACACAGCGGACAGCACAGGACATGTTTTTGTAGCAGAGGGAGAGAAAAAGGTGAGCTCCAGTTGGTGGATTCACCTAGGCAGGCTCTGCAAAGGCACAAGTCACATTGTAAACTACATAATTCTGCTTTTACTTTATCAATAAATGCACTTTCAGTGCATGGCACCACAGTCTTCTTTATCAATGAAGATGAGGAAAGGAGAAAACCAGAAATGGAAATGGTTCCCTTTTCAAGACTTTTATCAGTTTACAAAAATGAGACATGTCACTGAAAACAGAGGGATTTTTTGGTTGTTATTTTTTAATAGAAAGAATGTAATGCCACTCAGAAGCAGGCTAATCATAGAGTGACAAAGAACTGAAGACCAAAATCTTTCTTTCTCGCCAAATCTACTCAAAATTCATCAGGTTGTCATTTGTGCTCCAATACTGCCATCTAGTGGGCACTTAGGCGAACACACCACTTTAAATGAAATACAATCTTGCAAACAAGCTACATTTTTCTTAGCCTACAAATAAAATGAAAAAAAAAATCAGATTTTTGATAATGTCACCATAAACAATAAGTTCCTCATCCCAGTTTAATCAGTGTTAATCATGATGTGGTGGCACTGTTTATTTTTAACGCATTAAAACCTAAAGACAAAAAAAAATCCAACTTAGTAATACAAAGGCAGAACTATACGTTTTGATCCCATTATCAGAGTACAGGGTTGGCTGGAATGTAACTTTATTTTATCTCATTTTATTAATTTATTTTGACCCTCCTCAAAATATTTTCTTTGAGCTTCTCTAAGTGACTGGTGAAAAATGCATGACCCTCCCTCCACCATTGTTTGAAAGTTAAAAGTTAAAGACAAAATCCTGGAATTGAAAAAAAAAAAGCCTTAGTTTTTCGCTCTTGTCCTGCATGCTGGCAAAACTCTAAATGAGACATAGAATAAAGTGATTGTGATGAAATATCACAATTTTAAGATCAGATTTGATTGTTTTTTTTTTCTGACAGAAGCATTCCTCACACATGATGAGTCTAAGGGCCACTGGAAATTTAAAAATCTAACTATAATCTCTGTTTTTACAGTTTCTGACTATGATAATTCTTTGGAAGTCTGTGGTAAAAAGAAATACAAAATATAAGCATTTAAATGTTTATGCCCCTACCCTAAACCAAAATAAAAAACCTAAGTCCCTGACCAGTAGTTTAAAAATGATTAAACACGTCTCCTCCTTTTTGCACCGTCCTAGTTAATGAATCAGATCGAATTTGTCCTGAAAAGCAAAGGTCAGGGCAAAGGTCGGGCCAAGGTAAGCGCGGGAGATTTGAGGTGCATCAGTATTCCTTCTGCAATAATGAGAATGAAACACTGGATCATTTGTTTTTTTTATGTCCTATATCTCAGTGTTTTGTTCAGACATTAAAAAAGAGGGTATCACTAAAAATTAATCCATCTTTTGAATTGTGTCAAAATATTCTTTACATGGATGATTTGGCTTTTTCTGTTTCAGATATTATTAATATAATTTTATTACTTGGTAAATGCCATATTCATTGTGCAAAATGGAGAAACTGTAAGCCCTCCTTCCCTTGATTTATTAATGATTTTAAAATGGGGTTTTTTTTATGTCGCAACGATCAAAATTGCAAGAAAAATAAGTATAGACATTGCTTGCTATTTGTTATTTTAATTTATGACTTCCTTTCCTGTCTTGTGTCTCTGCTCCGTTGTTAATTTGAATGCCTAATCTATATTGAAATTTACGTGCACCTTATTTGTTACTGTATTTTGTTTTTGATTTGTTTTGTTTTTTCCTTACAAGAATCCCCCAATTTTTATTTTTATATTGTATTTAACTTTAGTCTGTGTTCATTATGCTCTTTGAGAGTCTGTATTTTTTTTCCAATGTTCAATAAAGTTTGTATTTAAAAAAAAAAAAAAAAAAAAAAAAAAGGTCAGCGCGGGAGATTTCTTCCTGTTTTGTGTTGACGTCATGCAGCGTGTAGCAGTCTTTTACCGCGCTTTGCTTGGTCGTTTAGCAAACACAGCAACACACACTCCCGAGATTAACAGCACAACCTCCAGATTGTCCATCTGTTGGAAGACAATGGAAGAAGCTCAGCAGCCGAAGCATGTTCACCTAAACGGGTAACTAACTTTAACTTTTGTCTACGTTCAACATGGAGGCGCAAACATCTACCGAGAAATGTAAAGTTAACGGGCAGGTACATACCATGGTGTCTCGTGCTGTTGTGTTTCCCCAGTGTTTGCTAAGTTGATTCATTTCACTATCTACGTTTTTTATCTTTAAAATACCAGTCTGAGTAACGTTAATACTCTGTAACGAGCCCTACATTTAAACTCTCGCTGAAGTAAAGCAACGGAAGTAACGGAACTGTCATCAAAATGTACCTAAAGTATTTGAGGTTAAAAAAAGTTAATGTACAGAAAATGTCCCCTGTTGTTTATTATAATGTGTTATTCAATGTATTTTTAGCTCAGCTGCACTTACATTGAAAATCAAAAGCATGCACCAGCTGGTAGTTCAGTCTGTAATAAATCCTCATATCTGTGTGTTGACCCAGTGATTTGTGTGATAGTTCTTAGGTTTAAGGTGGCATGCAAATGTCTGGTCACACCCCTGCTCAAAACTTCTGTTGCCGCCAATAGTTATGTGAGAAGATGAAGTGATCTCCAAAGGGCATGGAGTTTACAACGAAACCTGCTTTTCAACATTTTCAGCAAGATGAATGTGTCATTTTTGTTGAGCGTGGGGAAAAAAGAAAAGGAGCACCATGCAAAAGTTTGGGCACGCTGAGACATTTGAGCTCTCAGGCAACTTTTAACAGGCTCTCTGACCTTATTTAGTTTGTGAGGGCTCTGGCTTGTTCACACTCAAGGTTAGGAATAGGGCTGTAGTCAACCAAAGAAAATCTTGGTCGACTACAGTCGCACATAATCAACTAATCGATTAGTCGTCGGGGGAAAAAAATCTGCACATTATTTTAACTTCTGGTGGTGTGTCTGTGTCACTCTGCAGTTACACCTCCAAAACACTAGTTAGCGGTGGAGGACTGTTAAGTGCTGTAAAGTTTAGTTCAAATCAAACTTTATTTATATAGTTGATTCAAAACACACATTAAATATGTCTTAATAGAGACGCAAGTATGCAAACTGGCTTCACTATAAATCGCAGAACTGACAGACAAACACTTGTCTTTATTTGGACACATTTCCCCCTCCAGTTCAACATGCTAACATTATTGGCACAAGTCTACAGCAGCTTACATTGTATGAATTAGCCTAGCGTCTAGCGATCTTTTCCTCTTTTCACATGAAGCCAGGGACAACGGCAACACTTAACAAAAGTAAAGGCACATAGTTTGCCTCCATTACAACCCACAAGGTTCACGGACAAAACAACTGTCTTATACTAAACACGTTTTCCAAACAAATACAACATGCTAACGTTATTAGCGCCAGCCTTATTGTTTCTTATCTGTGAAATACAAGTAAATGGATGCTGAGCATGAGGGTGGGCGAGTCCAACTTTCTTTTTCACAGGTAACTTAGCCTGTCCCCCCGCCGCAGGAAATAATGGATTAATCCTGGAAAGCTATTAATGTAGCACTTTTCTCCTTATGAATGTAACAGCGATTATTCGACTAATGTGAATTTGGTCGGATGAGAGCATAGCGACCAAATAATTGACTAGTCGACCAGGAGACTACAGCCCTTGTTAGGAAAGGTCAAGCTTTATAAATACTCTGACTCCCGAAACCTTGTCCCAACAATCCGCAGCCTTGGGCTCGTGGAAACAGCTGCCTAGCACTGCCTAGGTTTTAGGAAGATGGCAAAGCATTTTAGGCCACTCTTTCCTAAGTTCATAGTGTAATTAAAAAACGGCAGTTAACAGGAACTGTGGAGGTCAAGTTGAGGTCTGGACGACGAAGGAAACTTCCCAAGAGAGCTGCTTCTTGGATTGCTAAAAAGGCAAATAAAACCCCCGTTTGCTGCAAAAGACCTGCAGGAAGATTGATCCGATTCTGGGGTGGCGGTGCACTGTTCTACTGTGCAGTGACACCTGTACAAATATGATCCTCATTGAAAAGTCACCAGAACAAAACCTTTCCTTTGTCCTTACCACAAAATTCAGCATCAGAAGTTTGCAAAGTGGGGTGTCGGTGGCTTAGTGGTAGAGCAGGCGCCCCATGTACAAGGCTGTTACCGCGGCGGCCTGGGTTCGAATCCAGCCTGTGGCCCTTTGCTGCAGGGGGTGGATCAATCATGCTTTAGGCTTGTGTTGCAGCCAGTGGTACGGCGAAAATTTTGCAGATAGAGGGAAGAATGGATTAAATTAAATTCCAGCAAATTCTGCATCTGTCAAACACAGCATCTGTAAAAAAGCTGAAGCTGAAGATGAAGAGAGAGTGGTTTCTACTACCCGACAATGATCCTAAACACGCCTTGAAATCCACAATGAACTACTTCAGGAGGCACACGCTGAGGGTTTTGCCATGGCTCTCACAGTCCCCTGACTGATGTTATCGAAAGTATGTGGATAGACCAAAAGAGCAGTGCAAGCAAGACAGCCGAAGAATCTCACAGAGCTGGAAGCCTTTTGCAAAGAAGAATGGGCAAAATTCCTCCAAACAAGAACGGAAAGACTCTTGGCTGGATACAAAAAGCATTTAGAAGCTGTGATACTTGCTAATGGGGGCGCCACGAAACACTGACCATGCAGGGTGCCCAAACTTTTGCCTCAGGCCCTTTCCCTTTTTTGTTATTGTGAAATTGTGTAAGATTTAAATAAAAAAGGCAATCTTGCTTAAACTATTGAAGACATTTGTCATCTTTAATATTTTAGCTTTTGGAAATCAGGTTTTCTTTTACTTGCTTTGCTATACACACCACACCACATTTTGACCAGGGGTGCCCAAACTTTTGCATGCAGCTGTATATGATGACCAAATGTTTTGTATTTTAATCTTTAAAAATGCAGATATTGCCCCTGAAAATGTGATAAGTAGCATACCATCCAAGTATGGCACTTGAGTACACTGCACTCTGCCAAATTCAAGCAAAGCCAAAATAAAGCAAAAACATACTTCTTAGACAGAGAGGAGATTTCAGTAAATTAAACTACAACCTGTTCCCGTGGTGCTTGTAAGAGAGGCGGACTGTAAACTCATCATGTTGGAGCTTTTACTGAGGATTATGCACATTAAGCTTCTTCTCAGAATATAATTCTGGTATTTTAAAGTGGCTGTGTTCACGATGATCATGTTGCAACTCAGTTTACAACTGGTAATACAAGACAGAAATTGCTGCAAGGCTTTGTGATATTAGAGAAAGATCTCAAACTTAAAGTCCTGTCTTTGTCTGGTTTGTGTCTCTCTGTAGCAGCACAACTAGGAAGAGGGAAGACTACCTGGAATGGCCAGACTACTTTATGGCTGTAGCCTTCCTGTCAGCCCAAAGGAGCAAAGACCCAAGCTCACAGGTGTGTGTGTAAATTGACAAAGATATTTCTAATTCATTTTTAACAAGATGTTTTTGTGGGGGGGAAAAATCACAGAAGGTAGCCAAACAAACAGGTGGGCAACAGACAACCCAAATTAAAGAGTACAGTATGGCAGGCCTTGGTCCTTAATTCAGGGTGCTGGTGTACCTTTCTCAGAAGTCCCTGATGCAAATAAAGAGAAGGGAAGTTAAATGGGCTTAAGGAACAGTGATTGTTATTGACCTTAGTTTTCCTTGCTTCCAAGAAACACAAAGTTTATGTTTTTTCTTGGCATCAGCTGTACAGGAATAAATGTTGAGTCTTTCAGACTTACTGTTATTCTCACATTACGTCTGCAATTGAGAACATACAGATACCTGGTTTAACTCAGATTTGTAAGACTGGTATTCTCTAGTCTTACACTTGGTAAGGAAACAGTTTATGTGGTATTATTAACAGATTGTAATGAGGGTTGTCAGGGCGTCCGTAGCTTAGTGGTAGAGCAGGTGCTCCATGCTGTTGCTGCAGCCGCCCGGGTTCGTCTCCAGCTTGTGGCACTTCACTGCATGTCACTCCCTCTCTCTCTCTCTCTCTCCCCTTCACACTTGTCTGTCCTATCCATTAAAGGCTAAAAAAATGCCCCAAAAAAGAAAAAAAAAGAGGGTTGTCAATAAGGAGACCCAGAAAATTGGAATTAGAGATGAGGGTTTTGGCACTTTGGCTTCGTAGAGTTAGGTACCGAACTTTGTACTTGAAGATACTAACGCATATGGATTCATATCAAAGCCATTGGTGCCAAATGTTGGTACCTGGGAGCACATCTGTGTGAGAGCGGTGGGTTTAGACAAAAAGGGGAAGCCTAGAAGCGAGCCATGGAAATCCAAGGCCAGCAACAGAGCTCTGCAGAGCCCCTTGGTTTTACTTCAGACAGGAGGTGGAAGCACCAGGAAGCCAGCTGCCCCATTTGGCTGCTCTTTCACCTTCCCAGATCGCTCAGTTGGCTGCTCCTTTGGCTGCTCCTTTGGCCACTCCGTTGGCTTCCCAGCTAGCCAAAACTATCGCTGTAGCGCTGATCTGCCATAATAGTTTCGGATCTCAGCAGAGCCCCTTGGTTCTACTTCAGACAGGAGGCGGAAGCACTGGGAAGCCAGCTGCCCCTTTGGCCGCCCTATCACCTTCCCAGAATGCCTCACTGGCCACTGTGTTGGCCTCCCAGCTAGCCAAAACTATTGCTGCAGCGCTGATCTGCACCGATAGTTCCGGCATCTGGTCTGTTTTTTTTTTCTGTGTTATTTTATCAAAGCCTCGTATCGCTGTTAGACAAGCGGAGATACTCACACACACTCACACACACAAGCAGAACGACAGACAGAGACAGAAGATTAGCTGTATGTGTGATTTAGAGAAGAGCAGAGTAGCAGAACTGCATTTAATAATTACATTTTTGTAATTACAGAGAAAGTAAAATATCAAATAAAGGTACCATTGGGTAAAGTTATGAAATTCAAGGCACCGGGAAAAAACACTAATATCGTTCAAATATGAACAGTACCTAAACCTGTCACCTCACAGCAAGGAGGTTGTTGGTTTACATCCACAGGCTGGTTGTGTTCTTTCTGTGTAGAGCGTGCATGTTCTCCCCATACCTGTAAGAGTTTCTTGCCTGTAGATGTCAAAGTGACAGACTTACAGCCTCAATTTGATCTGGAATCTATATTTTAGGGTGTAGTATGCTCTGTTGAAACCTTCTAAAGGAACCACTTGATGCACTAGACTTGTAAATGTTGTGTTGCCCATATAAGATCCTAATATGGATGCACATTCAAATTCCCACTTGCATAATGGCACAACTGTAAGAGGGTTTTTATTGCATTCAGTAGGTAAGATGTGCAGCACAGGGGAGAGGCCCGGCGAGGCCCATAAGCTCTTACAGCAGTCATTATAGCAGGTAAACAAAATGGAGGATGCAGTTAGCATGAACATGGCTCTTAAATCCTCAGACACAAACTAACACTTTCAAAAAGATCTTCACTCATACATATAGACGTGTGTGTGTGTGTGTGTGTGTGTGTGTGTGTGTGTGTGTGTGTGTGTGTGTGTGAGACCATCATGGTTGAAAAAGATGGTGTTCATCACAAAGCAAGCAGGATTCAAAGGGATCCTATTAATGATCAGGTCTTTGGAGTGTGTGAAATAGTACTGCTGCATTTTATCTTGGATTCATTCCTATTAGATTATTTGATGTTTTAAAAAGTTACGGATAGACTAACCTGTGGCACATCTCTCCCTCTCTGCAGGTGGGGGCCTGTATAGTGAACGAGGAGAATAAGATAGTTGGCATTGGTTACAATGGTATGCCCAACGGCTGTGATGATGACCTGCTGCCGTGGTCCCGCTCTGCTGACGACCGGCTTGACACTAAATACCCTTATGGTGAGAACACGTGCAAACGCACGTCCTGCTTTTTTGTTGCTTTATTTTGGATAATCATTCTGACCTTATTCTTTTCTGGACTTAAATAGTTTGGTGAAAGAAGTGTGTAACTACAAAAAGAGCTCCTGGTTTCATCCACCACAGCACAGAACCCTGTAGTATTCATCCTAAATTATGTGCGAGGATTTCTGGAATCAACATAATATAATTTTAAAGGCATCTCTGTGCAACAAAGACTGTTTCATTAGTTGTCCATACCATGCTGCTGAGTTCTCTTCATGTCTCAAGTGATAGTCTTTGGCCTGTAGAGGGTGGTAGAGGATAAGTAATGAAGGAATCTCACTCTTTCTCCATTGACAACATGCTCTACTCACATTCTTCTTTGACATTCTCTCTGTTTCTCTCTCTTACTTTCTCCTTTAGTGCTCATGTAAGGGTGGGATATCAGGGCAGACAAGTAGTCTACATCTTTCTCCACTCATAATGAGCCCCTTCTTCTTATTTTGAGTTGTCTTTACTTTAAATGAACTGACAGTTCCACAGAAAGTGTCTGATGGTGGTGCTAGAGGAAAGGTTACATCAGGATTCATCCTTCATACATGAAAATGTGGTTGTTGGCTTTTAAAAAGCAAATATAGGAGGGCTGGATGGACAGACTAAATGGACCAAGTAGTACATAGACCAAGACCAAGAAGAAGCACTGAAAATTCAACTAACATGTCCACTGTTAATCTGGATTATCCACAGACCTCACTGTGGACAGTTTTTATTGGGACTATTTTTATGTTGATAGTGAGTTAAATGCATCTGTTAATCCCAACAGTATCCTGGGAAAGATCTGTGTTTGTCCCAGACATGTTTTCTGTCGTCCCCGGGATAATGGGACACTATAAGTCTCGAGCCCTGCTTGTTAGCCTGCACAAACATCGTCCACTGCCATTTCTCAATGTCATCTTACTTACTGATGAGCCAATGGTAGTAAACAAGGCAAATATCGGCCGATACCAATGTGCGACTAATAAATGGGTGCATCCCTAAATATCATGAACGTCAACTGATACTGTGTCTGTGCTACGTTTTGGAGAAAAGAAGTGCTTTTCTGTCTCCAGTGTCACAGAAAGCATACACCATCCAGGAGCCATGTCTTTGTATATTATGCCTGCCTGTCTGTTTAGAGAGTGTTTGCAGAACATCGTAATTAAACTTAAAAGAAGAAAACTCGCAATGTCTTGTACTGACTGGAGACCATTTCAACGCTCTGTCCCACAGTGTGCCACGCAGAGCTGAATGCCATCATGAACAAGAACAGCGCTGACGTGAAAGGCTGCACCATGTATGTGGCTTTGTTCCCCTGCAATGAGTGTGCCAAGCTCATCATCCAGGCTGGTGAGTGTTGACAGCAGGCGTGCGCGAGTGCACACACACACACACTCTCACTCTTATGCTCTAGTCAGTTGTAACTATAGACTTATACTGATATTTTAAGGCTTGTTTTGATATTTTATTAGATTATTTTTTTTATGTTAACTGCTTAAAGTTGTTGCTAACTGTGCGTTTATTTTGTTTCAATATTCAGTGTCTAAAAACAGGAAATTTTCCAGTCGAACCACCTCCAACACGAAATAATTTGGATGATATCACTTTTTCCCAAATATACATTTTGCTACCCAAATAGATTTGTTTTTTCTTCCTCTGTGGCCCCTCTGTTTTCCATCATTTCCAGAGGTCACTTGCCCCTTCAGCTCTATTTTCCTTCATCTACCTGTGTGTGTGTTTTCCTGAGTGACCAGCCACTTCTGTGTTAGCTGCTGTCATTTCAGATATGTGTTGTCATATACAAAAAGCCACAGTGACCATTACAGCAGTCACACTCTGGCGTCCACTGGAAATTCTGTTTTATAAGAATCAGGGGCAATAACATAATAGCTGTAACCTCATTTTACATACACGCTCTAATACTATGCCTTAAGTATGCACCATGTACTCATCTGAATCATATACTATTGTGTTTGAACTGATAGGGAACAGCAGGACACTTATTGATCAGTGTCATGCAAACTGACTTTGAATGCTTACATTAAAAAACAAACAAAAAACCATGAAGACAGCAAAACATTTGCCCTTAAGTTCAAGTTTTTTCTCTGAGATGATCTCACAGCTGTCTTTCCACTGTCCATACTCTGCCTATAGTTTTTATCCTCTTTAAGCAGCTCTTGTATTTTCATTTTCCACTGTAATGTGGTTGTAGAACAGCACTGTCCATCATTACATAACATAACACTGTTGTTAGAAAGGAATTAATTCATGCATTTCATGACTAACTTACAGGAGTTGTTTAAAATGCCGGAGGAAAGAAATATTTTCTGTGATGATCAGTGTTAAAAGGCAATACATTGTTTAATCTCAGTTACAGTCAGATTTATTTTGAAGTCACAAGGAAGAGACGGGCTTTTATCACTTGCCTATGTGCATCACACTATACAGCATTTGGCTTTGTGTGTAATGTAGATATGCAGGCATGGGCTATTTGTAGCTGGTACATGGCAATGTGCACTGTTTGGAATGAAGCCTCAAGTGATGAACATAATTCTGAAATGATGTGTCAGACAACCTAAATGCTTTAGGAAGATTCGTTTCACAATCACCAGTCTTAATCCCAACGAGTGGTTGTAATGGTCGTTGCACCTTCATATCTTCATACCTTGCTAATATTTCACTGGGGAACTTTCAGCCTGAAGTTGTGTAAGAGCGATGAGGTTGCTACATTCCCCAAGCTTAAATGTCAAGAAAGGAAATATTCTCACATCTACTTTCCTTTTATTAGACTGAAAAACACAACCGTACCCCTCCTGAATTCAAGTTTGGCTCGTTAATGCATTGTTATACACACTTCATTTTAACTTAACAAAAACAAAATGCAACACTTCGAAACCATCATGGTCACACTGAAGTGGCAGTGAAGTGCTGCTCGCTGCAATAATTACATTTTTCTACGGCTGGGATGTGTGCTCATGTGTTTCAGATGGGAAGAAATTCTTTGTAACACAGGTCAACATGTCACAGAAGGAGTATTCTCAGGCCACAATTTGCCTCTAAAAGTTTAACTATCCTAAACTTTTAGTATGGCTGGACTTCACCATAAAAAAACCCAAACACTTGCAGCTCAGAGCGGCCGCCACAGCTTTCTGTAGCTGTTGCATGGCAGCTCACCACAGGCCACACATCACTTCTGCTTTGTTTTGTTTTTTTGCCATTAGATACCTTTAGATACCATTAGATTAAATACCCTGGTATACCCGATTCCACTCAAGCCTAGCACCTCACAGTACAGATGTTTTGAACAGCATACTCCTGATTCTTCTATTCTGGGGGCATTTTTAAAGAGTATAAAGTATATAGTTCGTCCTAAAGATGGTCACCAGAATTATAAAGATTCATCATCTATAGAACATGAATACTGTCCAGCATTTACTGAAATATCTTGCTTTGAGCTCCACAATTGGCTGGATCGACCGCCTGTCGGATGTTGCCGTATTAAGGAGACAAAAATGGCAATTAAATCAAATCTGTCTCCTCTTTTACCCTTTTCTTTCTCTTCATGCCTTCTGCTGTCATGCACTTCCCTAGGTGAGAAGCATGTCTCTGCCAAGAAGACTATGAATGGTCTTTATTTGTGCGTCTGCCTTTTGTGCCTCTGTTTAATCCCTCTCTCCCTCTGTCACACCAGGTATAAAGGAAGTGGTCTATCTTTCTGATAAGTACCATGACTCACCAGAGATGGTCGCTTCCAGAAGACTGCTCAATATGGCAGGCGTACAATGCAGGTGAGTAACAAGTTTGATCTGGCACGCAAGAACAAGTGGGAGTGTTTTTGCAGTCTGTTTTTATTATTACACAAGCCCAAGGGATACATACATTCACACGTACACATAAAGGAACATAATAACAAACCAGCAGCTGAAACCAACAAAAAGTTATAGGAGATACAAAGAACAATAGACAAAAGAATAAATAAAACAAGTGCAAGTGTTGCTTCTTCATCTTAAAGGAAAATTGTGATGGTGTTGTAATTAACCTCTTTTTGTTGCACAAACCTTTTCCCAACTTTACTCCTCCCAACTCATTATCGCTTTGAGAATTGTCAAACACCTGTGCTGTGTTGAGAGGAGAAGCTGACACCCAAGACTTACATTTAAAATACAGATATTGTGTTTGTTTCAGACAGATAGAAATCTTGGTTTACTTCCATTGTAGCTACTGTCATCCATGTTTAACCAGTTATTGACAACAAAAATACACCAGAAAACTATAGTGGGCAACATCAAGGCAATACGTTAACTCGTGATAGGAGCTTCTCATGGATATAACACAGCTGTAGTACTAGTCAGATAAATGGTGAATGAAATGTGAGCTGTGACACAACCCTGCTTGACTCCTGTCCTGAATTTGAAAGGGTTTCCATCTGATCCACCACAGTGAACAGCAGCAGTCATGACATGCAGGAGGTGGGTGGTGATGAGAAATTTTTGAGAGGTGCTCCAAGGCATGCCAGAGGCTTCCTGGTTGATTAAATTAAAGGTCAGATCTGGTCAGGTCTGTAAAGCTGCGAAATAGTTTGTAGTGTCTCTACTGCAATTGTCTGTCTCTGACAATGTCAGTCATGTCAGGCAGCTCGAAAACCACACATACACAAAAACATGGAGTGGTGAAAGCAGACAATAGGTGAAGAGAAGAAGTGGATTGTAAGGACCTTTAGAGCGAGCCAGAATGCTGACAGCCACGGAACAAGTTGCTCTGCTTTTATACATATTAAAATCAGTTTACTGACAGGGCAGTGCCAGTATTTATTTACTAGGGCTGCCCCTTGAAAGTCAGAGATTTAAATCGTTAGTCAAGCAGGTTTTTTTTTTCCCCTCCACTAGTTAGTCTGGTGTACAGTGCACTTCCAGAGGGGTTTTGGTCCCCAGATTTGCTGCGCCATCAGCGCTTTTGACTTAGACGCTACTCTTTGGTACAGACAACTGCAGACGTGATTCAGCGGCACAGAGGTGAAGAAACTCTCCACTGAAAGACTCAGGGATAACATTATCTTCTCTCTGCTGCTTGGAAGTGGTGAATTTACAGCTCAATGATACTTAATATGACAGTTTCTGGCTCTTGTTTGATATCTTGTGTCGGCAAAAAAAGTTGCACATTTCTGATCTGTTGTTAGCGCCATAAACTTGTTTATTATATTACGTAAATGCCGCTGTCACGGTGAACGTCTAGCTAGGCCCTGTTCAAACTTAATCATCAAAAAAAATAATAATAATATAATAATTTCAGTATTAGTAGTAGACAGTTGTTATGTGACTGGGATGAACCAAGATGTTCTGGAGGAAAGGACGCAGTAAAAACTCACTATCGACCAGCTTGAGGACAAAGCCTATTGTTTTCCTCCGATCATGTTAATAACAAATCTGAATCTGATTCTCGATACCACGGTAAAAAAAATAAATCCTAAGATCCCATGTACTTAAACAAGAAATACTTTATTAAAATATTTGCATATAGAATAAAATTTCTATCAATAGATTGATATTACTTAAATTTTTTCTTTTTCTCTTTTCCTCACTACCTATTTTTCGTTGTAATAAAAATTGATCAACAACCGCAATAAACTCAATTAACTATTTAAATATTTACTATTTAAATCCATAGACTGTATAAAAATAAATCACGCTGACAGTGTTTGAGCCAACCACAAGAATGCGTGGAATTTCGTTGGTTTCATTTGTTTGTCCTGTCCTGGTGCAAACAGCGTTTTTTGACGTCCTTGGGCCAGTTGTGGAAAAATCAAATGTCCCAGTACAATAAATCAAACACACCCCAATGGCTGTGTTTTGGAAGTAGACGTGCTTGCGCAGTCACATGCTGCTGAGAGTGAAATCCCTGATCGTTAACTCACACGCAGCTTGTTTGAGCTGTTCTGTGTTGAAATGAAATAAAATAACTCTCTCCCAGGGGAGGGGTTGGGGGAGAGAAGGAGATGTCCAGACAAAGCTTGGCACACAGCACGGACGGTTCAGAAGCAATTCGGAAAAAGTTAAAAGCAACTAACAAACAGACAAAGTGGTGTTTAAAACTGCATATATGGCTAGCAGATCTATTTTTCTGGCCTAAAGTGCGGCCGTGACTGGTTCTGAATGTGGGCTTCAGCAGGCAGCCGCTCTCTCCTCTTCCTCGTCACCCACTTGCTCTGAATATAGGCATGGACTGTAACGCTTTATGGCGTATACTGCCCCATCAGTTCCGGAACGGTTCGATTCTTACACTGGTATCGGTTCTTCCGTTAAGTGTATGCAGCCCGTACCTGGAACTAAGTGCTCACGGAGGTTGCATTAAGTTACGTCATGATGCGTTTAAGCTCTATTTAGTAAAATTCAATTCAATTTTATTTATAAAGCCCAATATCACAAATACAATTTGCCTCACAGGGCTTTACAGCATACGACATCCCTCTGTCCTTTAGACCCTCACAGCGGATAAGGAAAAACCCTTTACCGGGGGAAAAAAAATGGTAGAAACCTCAGGAAGAGCAACTGAGGAGGGATCCCTCTTCCAGGACGGACAGACGTGCAGTAGATGTCGTACAGAACAGATCAGCATAACAAATTAACAGTAATCTGTATGACACAATACAGTAATCTGTATGACATCCTCGGTAATGACAGAAGCTTACAACAACATTCATGAAAGTAATAATACTGTCGTTCTAGTTCTGGCTACTGTGGTACAATATGTTGAAAGTATATATTAGTATCAGGCAGTCTACATGTATGATAATATCATATGTCTATAATAGCAGTAGAAGTATGACTAATGATTAATGATGGCGGCAGCAGCAGCAGCAGCAGGCATCTGGCAGGACCACGGCAGCAGCACAACCACACACGTCACACTATCCAGGCACCGCTGCAAAGATTGAGAATCGGGCGAAGTAAACTGTAACGTTATCATAATGTGTTCAAATGTAATCTCGTGAAATTTTAGTTTGGGCGAGAAAATTGAGTAAATCAACCTGTTTGAAGGAGAAATTCTTAATGTTTTCACAGCAATATTAAAAAGATAGAGAGGGAATTATGATGTATCATATATAGCAAAAAGGCTCTGAAGCAGTTATTTAAAAAAGTTTTTCATGTGAAAGTGGGTTATTTTCAAGGTTGTTTCATAAATTGGTGTGATTGAGTTAGTGCTCATTTAAAGCTTGAGCAATGATGGACTGAATGACAAATATTTTTGTAAAGTGAAGCTTTCTTTCCCTGGAGTTTTCGTTCCTGCTCCCTCCTGTAGCTGTCCTTGCCCCGCTGAATCCTCTCCTTCAGTTCTCTCTAAACCCGTACAACTCTCCCCTGACCCTGTCTCTGAAGGCCCTCTTCCTCTCTTTCAAGAGGACCTTGATGTCTGTGCTCACCCAGAGTTTGTTGTTGGGTAAACAGTGTACAGCCTCTGTTGGAACATGATCCACACAGATGTTGATGTACCCTGTTATACAACTGTGAGATTGTCAGTGTCCTCTCCATGTGAGTTACAGTGCACATCCCAGTTCGCAATTTGAAAGCAGCTCTGCAGAGCTTCAGTGGTCTCATGTGACCATTTCCTCGCAAGTCACAGGCTGCTGTTGGCCTAGAGGCTTATACTGGAGTAGAAGGTACATCATTTTAGTGCTCTGATCCCCTGAATAGGGGTAGAGCTATAGGGCTGCCTCTTTAACACTGGCAGACAGCAGGTCCAGTGTCTTATTTCCCTGGTTGGACAACACACAACCCGTTTAAAATTGGGCACAGTCCGGCCAGATTGAGGAGGTTGAAGCCCCCAGATATCGCAATGAATGCAATCGGGGCTGCATCTGTTGACAAAGAGCAATCGTTGCTTGCCGCTGCTTGTATAGCGCCAACAACCGTACCTGTATTAGAGCTTAAAACATGTCCAGTGGCAACACTGTCACTCTGATTCATTTTGAAAGGGCAATCGCCAAGTGGGAAACTCCAACATTCACCAGATTAATGGTGTAACTTCATCACTCACCCATTCACTCAGTCAGGGACGCAATTTGCTGTGATCCAACCAAAAAACATGACTACCAATATACAGCAGCATGAGAAACAAATTACATTCAATTAGTAATATATTGACATTCAATTATATTGAATCTGGTATCAGAAGTCACCAGCATGTTAAGAAAAAAATCATTATACTTTTTTTTCCCCACGATATCTTTATTAATGTTCAAATACCTTACAAGAACAGGTAAGCAACTGTGTTCTTATTCAGAAGAATATCTAAAGCGCAGAGATTATTGTCCAACAACAAAATAAAGTCTTCCCTTACATGTCATACATTTTAAAGATAACTAAATGCAAACATCAATAATAAAAAATTATAAATTATACATAATGGAATGAAATAAACCAGAAAAAGAAAAGAAAAAAGGAGGTTTCTCTGTTTTGTAAAAGAGGGTTCCTATATTGTTATATTCATATCATGCTGTCATTGTTTGTACCTTGTATTAAACTCGAAGACGTAGTTCACATGGAACATACTGTACCAGTACAATCAAGTCCTACAAGGAGTCCAAATGGTACAGGCAGCTGCAGAGGACCATGACATTCACATCTCGCCAGCCACATTCATCACAATACTTAAATCAGCATTCCCCATATATTGTAGAAAAGGACTAGAATTGATTTCAGAGTGATTATTTCGCTTTAATAATGTATGTCATCTTTTCCAGAGGTAGTTATACCTGGTTCACACTGCACAACATTTTTGTCCGCTCAACAGTCACCATGTCAGATTACGCGATTGTGGAGTACATATATATATATATATATCTATATATATCTATATCTATATATATATATATATATATATATATATATATATATATATATATATATATATATATATATAATATAAATAAATAAAATACAGAGGGATTAATGAATAACGGCCCGTTTATAATGTAGTCTGTTTCACATGAAGCTGGTACCCTCTGGAGTTGTGGTGAGTAAAAGCCTCTATTTTTTAATTTTCTCTGATCTGATCAGCTCTGTGTGGCTCAACAGATTAATTATCCACCCCTCAAGTCACAAACTGCTGCTGGAGAGCTCCGCCTGCACTGCGTTCTGCAAAAAACCTCAGAATTTAGAGAAGGGACACAGAATGATACAAAGGGATGCACAAACATTTTAATTTTGCTGCCTACCCTCTTCAGCTGCAGCCACACATACACTGTCATTCTGAGGGAAACACTGGCCATGTGAGGTCTCCTTCGGATGCTTGGGACCATGGCTACTGACCTTTCCAAACTCCTCTTGAACTGTGACAGTGGGAACTGCTGGTGGGGACTTGGTGATGGAGAGTATCATCACTTTACTTTTCAGTAAGCTCTAAAGGCTTGTTGCCTGCACTGCTTCAACATCAACAGAAAAACAGGTCCTTCTCAATGGTAGCAAAATCTTCACAGCGCTAGTTAAATTCAGCGATCAGTTAAGTGAGCACAGTCACATAGTTTAGCTTTTGTAGCATTTTCCCTAGGGAGGTTGGCTTGGAAAAAATGGTAAAACCTGGTCTAAAGTTAAAATGGCGGAGCATTTCCCTGCTATGTGTGCTTTCTTCAGAAAGTGAGATGTGATACATAGATGGATTCACAGGGGCGTATGGATGTGTGAGCAGAGCTGCGATGTGGCTCCACATCTAGAGAGACATTGTGCATATTTACACGAGGAGCGGTGTAACTTCTTTGATTATTTCAGCAGCTGAAAGTTTAGTTCTGTTTCCTCTGTCAAGTTTATAACTACTGTGCAAATGTCCCAAATGTCCCACGATATTTACTGCAGTGACATTATTGCTCTTACTGCATTATTAAGCAGAAAACTGTTTCTCCAATTTGATAAATCTGTCTAACAGCACACCAGGTGCAGGCACACCTGGCTTTTAAAGGTAATGGGAGTTGAAACTCATATTGGTTGAATTTTATGCCCCAAATGCACCTTTTATAAATGAAGAGACTAAATAAAAGTCCTTTACCTCACGAGCCTTACTTTCTGCCTAGATTAAGCCCCATCTAACTAGAAAAAAAAATGGAGTTGGACACGCCCCAAATGCACTTGTGCCTGGCACCACTGCTTCCCAAGTTGTCCTTCCACAACCGGAGGGGCTGTTGATGACTTGTGGGAGGAGCTGTTGATGACGCCGCACATGCGAGCCACTGGCGGTGGATAAACAGGAAACAGCTGATAGCAGGAATTAGCGAGCAGCTAGTAGCAAGAGGGAAACAAAAACCTGACAGACACTGTAAAGATGAGCAACTGGGGAGACAAGGAATTGCGCGCCCTCCTCGCCCTCGCAAACAGAGACCATAAACTGTCAGATGACGGGGACGATGAAGGACGGGCCAACTTAAAAGAGAATCGCCGAAGGACTGACCAGCCGCGGCTTCCCTCCCACGTCACTGTTTACGTCACATGCTGAGCTACATGTTTTGTTACCTGCTCACGCCCCCCATTGCCCCGAAAAAGGCGTATTCTGTATAAACAAAAGTAGGTAGGCGGCATTTTGCTGCACCCCCCGATTTTGTTTTTATACAGCCAATGCTGAAAAAGACTGATTGGGCTTTCCTGCAAATTTGCACAACTCCTATCTAAAAAGGGCTATAGATAGCTTGAATAGGGCCCTGACTGTGGGCTAAGAAGTGGGTGTCCAGGTGGTCCCAAAACGTAGTTGTGAACTAAGTGTTTTTTGGTGGGTCAGAATCTACATGTGTGTGTGTTTGGGTTTGTCCTGGGTTGGCTTGGGACTGGATTTGTGTCCAGGACATGGTGGTGTATGTGTGTTTCGGGAGCTGTTGGAAAAAGTGTAAACATGCCCACTAATAATCTGCTCAGGGACACCTGGTCACAGAGAGAGAAGCTTTTACATGACAAGTTGTAAAAAAACAATGAAGTCTTTATGGGTTTTATTGAACTCACTTTAGCAGGCTGTAAAAGCTGTTTTTTTTTTTGAGTGCCTTCTTTTTCCTTTTCGGTCTTACTCCCTTTTTCTGTCCACACTTCTTTCTGTCTACAATTTACCCGGACCTTGTGACAATGTATCAGGGTTGGGTGACAGATGAAAGTGAAACTCGATAAGAAAACCAAGAAGTGACTTTCATCCTCATCCATGTTTGTATTTGGTGTTTTCCATGTGTGTCCTCATACCTGCGCGTCCCTGACTATAATGCATTTGTTGCTTTTTTCCTCTCTGTGTTTTGGCAGGCAGTTCAAGCCCAAGAGGACTGAGATTGTCATTGATTTTAATTCCATTAACCACCCTGGAATACTGAACAGCGTGACCAAGTGAAAATGCAAAAGGCTCACCTTGGGGAGCTGCTGAATGAGGCGGGAAGTAGAGGGAGACTGACAAGATTGAAAGGGACTTTGATGCCTCTTTTCTGTATGTCTTCTTGCCCCCTGCTTTGTCCAAAGGAAAACTCAAGGATACCTCGACTTTGGCGTCTTTTGATATTTTGATTAACCGGATATTCAAGATAGTTTAATTTGACGCTTCGCCCTTTGTGGATGGTTGTGGCAGAAGGTCTTTTCAATGCTGCGTTCATGCTTTTTTTTTTTTTTTTCTTTTAAAACTCCCTTTGGGTTTAGCTGTACACAAGGGCTCTGAACACACTTTCTTGAGTGTTTGATTTTAAAATCTTTTGTATTGTGAATCAGATCTTCCAGCTCATGGCTGCCTGCACAGGGGAGAACCAGAATCTGTTTAATTCCTCCTTCAAACAAGGTTCCAGATTAATAAAGAGGCACCTTGACATTTGACCTTTCACACTGACAGTGAAAGCTGCTCTCAGGAAATCAGTCTTTATGCAATTTGGGTCATCAAAAACCTGTCTGCAGAAAGTAGCCACTGTTAAATGTTGCCTGGGTTTACTTTTAATTGTGTTTTTTCTATCAACGCTCTAATGGGTATCAACCGTACTGGCAAGTGAATTTTGAAACAGTATTTTTACAATGACTCTTGAGTCTTTGGCAGCACACCTATGACTAATGTTGCATTTACATCCTCCTCAGATGGTCCCATTTTCTAAATTGGGAAGTCATTCTTCCAGCTATGTTGTGTTCATGGGCATTAAGTCAGTATGTAGAAACAGCATGGATGCTACAAAGAAGCTTTTTTGCACATCCCCTAAAACTATTGAAATACTGCTTTACCTGAGTAATGCTAATAATCATTTTTTTCTAACTAATTTAGGTTGCTCTGCATGAATAAGGTGACGGTTATAATGTAACACCATCTTACAAATTACACTTGAGCAAAATATTGACGTGCAATATGTGAATTTAAAAAAAGACTGAACTGAACTTTTTTTTTTTTTTGTCGGCCATGTTTCTGTAACATGCATCAACTCAGCAGCTCATGTACCAGAATTTGGCCTGACTTTCTATATTGTTGCTGCAACTTGAGGCAGTGTTCACATGAATATTCTGAGTTTCTTATTCCACCACCTCATAAATGTAGGGTAGCACCTATGGTAGCTCTGTTTCTTCAAAACTAACAAAATACTTGTTTTGATTAAATGACAAAATAACACCAGTTTGCCAGATTAGAAGAACTAATGTAGCTGCTTGTGAGTGGCACAATTATTCCAACATCAACTGTCCTCTTACTGTTACCCACTATATATGTTACTGTATGTTTTAAAAAATATTCCTTGTAGAGAATATGAATTTAGTTTTAATGACCATTTTTCATTTTTCCCCAAAATGTGTCGCAGTCTTCAGTTAGTGGGACAAAGTTTCTTTAATGTTTTATTGTAAAATGTCTATTTTCAGCTGTAGTAAGACGAGGCAGAAGATTCTCCTCTTAGTATCTCTTAAGACACTGTATTTATTTTGGTTTCTTTCATGGAAGCGAACAGCCCACTCACCCGAAGGAAATGTTGGCATTGTACGTTACATTTGCACATTGTTATGTAGCTGTTATGTTTAAACTTGACGGCAATGGGTTGCTACAAAACAAACTTAATTAAGTGCAAGTAAAGCGAGTGTTTTTGTGCCCAAACCTAACCACAAGCAAACCACAGTGTTGAAATGTAAAGTTTCAAAATATTCAATACATAATGTGCAAATTTAATGTATCTGTGGTTTGCAGAAATGCATGATTCCAACATTTATTCTAGTGTTTGGGATGCACGTTAAGGCTTTTAAAAATGCGTATCTGTGGCTCATGATACCGTGTTTTCAAGACTAGCTGACCAGCTGATTCTTTTTGTCATATTGTCTAATATGCTGTACAGATGTATGAAAGCGAATCATTCCTTCATAATGTGTCTGTGTATTAAATCAGTGTATATGACCAGAAAGCACTTGACAGTTCTGTGACTTCATACCATCATGTCTGCTGTGAGTGCAGCTGAAGTCAATAAAACTTTTGGGCCACATCAGCTTGTGTTCAGTGTGTTCATTATTCTTGAAAAGGCATTTTAGAATCTGATCAGTCTGAGAGTCTCTGCAGCTCAAATGAAAAAGTACATAGTTTGTCATTCATGCCAGACAGTGTTAAAGGACAGTAGGTCCTTCACTGCTTTGTTAAGTAGCCTTTAGAAACTGCCAGACGGATTTTAATCAAAGTTAAGCCATGAGGCCAAGTGAGCAGTTTTTGATGTGGATAGTTCCACCATTGTTGGAGCCAAATATTTGACTTAATAATTCACAGAATATTTTGTTTTTGTTCATTAAATTAAGAAAAGCAAAGTAAATGATGAATGAATATGAATAATATATGAATATGTATTGTGCCATGGATTATGTGTTTTGTTTCATTTGAATTTCCAATTATTTTGTGATTGATTATTGTTGCATATTGGATGCTGTAGTGATATTGGCCTGGGGCCGTATTCACAAACATTATGAGAACACTCTCAGAGAGCTCCGAACTTAAAACGTTTTAGTGAGGAGTCCTAGCTTAGGAGTGATATAGGAAAGTTCTCAGAGCAACTCTGAGCAAGGAAAGGACAGAAACTTTGACCTTATTGAGGAGGTGTGGTTGACCCTGTTGCTAGGTGTGATGCATTCTTTTAACAGATGTGATTGGTTGTCACAGACGCACCCCTTTGTGAGCCTGCAAGGTGTGGACACCCAGTGGAAATTAACTGAGACTGGTTGTCTTCAGTGATGCTCTGCTGATGGAAGGTTGAGACAGACCAAAGATACTACTGCTGCACTATTTTAATGTTGTGATCGTTATTTCTGGTGTTACAGTTTTGGGTGGGGAATGTGTGCGTATTCTTAATGAGATCAACTGCACATATTATCCCTGCATGATGTAATCTGTAGCCTTTCATTAACTCACTGCTATCCAGTGTTTGGAGAATATTTCTCTGACCTTTTTGTGTTTCCACAATTTTCTCCTTCTTCAGAAAGTCCTCCTCCCTGCTCCTAACAGTTTGTCACCTTAGGAACTTTATTAAGGTCTAAGATGCTCTGTGAATAACTTCCATCTTTACAAGGACCTAGTCTTAACTTTAAGGAGAAATTTAAGAAAACGTCACCATTCTAAGAATTTTGTCACTAGCAGCAACTCTTAGTGCAAGGAACCTGTGGATACGGCCCCTGCTGTGTTCATTCTCAGTAGACAGGTGACTGCAGCACCTGTTCTAGTTGAGTTGAGGCTCTTTGCATGGAGGGGAGCTTTCTAGCCATACATTTTTTGACTGTTGCCAAGCACTGATTCGTTTGACCTTCCGTGAAGTACCTGCTGACAAATCTGATGTGAACAATCTGCCTAACTCAACTCCAGTAAGGCTGCTTACTTTTTTTTTTTGTAAAAATGGAGAATAAGCATTAGAAAAGAAAAGGTAGTTTTGACTTTATTGGATAGCGCTTAGGCACACCAGACCTGGGGTCTCATTTATAAAAATTGAGTATGCATAAAACAAGGCCTGACAGAGACGTAAGCCACTTCCCATGCAAGTGTAGTGATCTATAAGACTAGACTTGATTGGAGAAACTTTGACCCATGCCTATGAACATTTTGGAGACCAGAAATTGGCGATAGATGGTGAGGTGGAACCCTGATTGTAGAAATTGTAGAACCTTCTTTGGATTTTGTCTGTACGTACATTTTTAGTATGGGTCCTACACATTGTTTTATCAAATAGACCCCTGCATGCATGTACTTGGGAGCTGCAAGAACAAGCCTAGGGACATTTGAATTCAAAAGGGTTGCTCTTTTGACCATGTTTGGACCTTTAGGATTTGTTAGTTCATCTTTCACAACAAACAAACAAAGACTAGGTGGAAGAAAGTACAGTATATATTTAACACAGATTAAAACTTGATTTTCCACGACCTTTTGAAAGGTTATAGTGTGTGCAAACATGCAGACACGTGCAGAACGTGGAGATTACAGTTTGTACAACACAACCCAGGCTTGAACCTCGGTATGTCAGGCCACTTTGGGCTCCATTCAAGGTTCCTGTGTTTTGGATATCTTGTGTCTGCATGGTTTATCTTTAAATTTCTCTTCATGTTCAGTCTGAACATATTTCAACACAGATAAAAGCCCAGTGCTGCTTCCTGCTGCGATCACAGTGCAAATGTGGCAAGTTTCCATAAAGAGTTAATGTCTGGATCTTGACCTTTGTTGGAGGTCATTCCCTCCATCACCTGTTATTCTCCATGTTGTACTTTTTAATAAAACACAAATGCCAGGTTTGTGTTTTTTCAATTCCATTTGTTCAAATATTCCATCTGCAAGCTATTGTTTGACATTCTGCCACCAAGATATTCATAGGAACATTACGGGCCTGCAACAGATATTTCATTGTTTTTCCTATTGACTATCAGGCCTATCATGCATAGAGACAGATTTCTCTCACACACACACGCACACACACACAGCGCCATTCATCTGACTGATGCCCATGCAGTGAACACAAACACACATTGTCAAACACACAGTATTCCATTTGCTATTTGACAGTTTCTACCGACATGCCTACACACACAGATGCAGTAAATGCAGCCAGCAGCCCATTTCACTGTCAGATTGATTTGCTGCTCATTTCCGTAGCAAGTGTTCACCAATATATTGGAATCATTACTCTGCACTCTACAACACAGACCTGACAACACCTATCGTCTGTGTGTGCTCATGCGGTGTGCTCACTTGTATTCATCTTGATCTTAATAAGATAGATTTTAATATTTTACAACAAATATGTACAGTAGCTCAGTCGCCAGAAGAAATTGTCAGCATTGTGCCGGTGTTTAACCACTATCATGTTACATATTAACATTTCATACGTATCATATCAGTGTCTCCAAAGTGAGGTAGTATATGAGCTGACATCTGGGCGCAGAGGGGATGGAGGATGGCATGACATCTAGGCGAGACATCTGCCAAGTTGCAGACCACTGTTTGGGACCAACAACCACAAAACTGGCTGTGATTTAACGAGTCATTGCTGTGTTTCCAGTGGCTTTTTGGGACACTAAACATCTGTGTTTTGTAGCGATGTGTCACTGTTATTCCAGGCGGCTCTTTTAGGCATGAAAAGTTGTTTTTTAAAGAGAAAGCACTGCGTTTCCTGCCAAGATGTGCCTCCCAAACGAGGTATTTTAAACCAAAATATGATCTTTTTCTAACAGTAACCAAGTGTTTTTTGTGCCTTAACCTAACCACACGTTAACCAGAGGACCGTTGAAATGTAAAGTTTCAAGGTATTTGCTACTTAATAACATGCAAGTGTAACATATCCATGGTTTGCAGAACCATACAATGCCAAAATGTTGGTGATTGGGTTGTCAAGAGGTACTTGGGGACTTGGACATTGGCTACCCTGCATCATATGTGTCCTGTGTCTCCATCACATCTGAGTGCAATAAAAAGAGATATAAATTTTTAAGCAGCCTTGTAATTGGCCTGTTCCACTTTAGCACCATTTTAGACTTTGTGTTAGGCAAACTTTGTTTTCACAAACTTTTCAGCCAGAATAATATCAATTAAAAATTAACACACTAGTTTGCAAACCAACTTAGTTGTAAAAGTAGTTGAGGTTGGTGGTTAAAGACAATACCACCACCAACAATGTAATCTCTGCTCAACAGCAGGAAAATATAAAGGATCAGGTGTTTTTTGGCTCATTCATAAAGGTTTGTTAGTAACTATTTAAATGTCAAGGGATATGAAAACAACACAAATTGTTAATTGTTTTGATATTCGTTCCCTGGCAGGAACATCCTAGGGACTCATTTTTTTTCCAGGAAATGAACAATTTGGCCCAACACCTGGTTTGGTGGCTGTTTGTTCCTTCATGCTTGCACAGATCGCTGAATAAAAGTTCACAGTGGGGGTAGTTGAGAGTTTGGGCATGTATTGAAATGCCTTGGGGTGTGGAGTGTGCAGAAAGCCTGAAATCTGGCATTGACACTCAGGAACCCCCACTGATATAATATGTTCATTTTGTGCAACGAGGCAGTAAAATATTACTAATGAACTAAGTCGCCACCAGCTTGAGATTCCAACCTCCTGTTGCAAACCACAGTCTGATGAGACACATTAAACACTTTCTGCATCGCTGGACTGGGCTGCATTTGGATTTTGGCCACTAAACAAAGAGCGAGAGGCAGATACTACACAAACACAGGGAGTGGGTACAATCGAATCACATGCTATATTAGCCAAGGCACTGCTGAGGGAAGAACAGAGCAGGAGTGACAAAGCACTCTCAGGGGGAAGGAGCAGGGGCAGACTGAGGAAAAGATGGACGATGCAGGAGGAAAAAGAGTGAGAGGGAGACTTTATTGGCTAAATAAATGAGTGCACCAAGTCACGGCCTCGCTCTCAATTACATAGACTACTCAGGATGTAGAGACCCACAGCAGACATGCATGAAAAAGCAAAGGAAATAATCTGAAAACAAACAGCACTGGAACACAAAGAAGCTCTCAGGCACCTCGGTTCTTTCCTCTATTCAAACAGACAGCTTCAATGTCGGTTATATCTTTAAGACCAAAAATGTTCAGATATTCGTACTGTGACATCAAGGCTGATGATGTAGACTTTGTCAGTGCCATTTTCTCTTCCAAATGATTTATTTAGCTAATTAGGTATAACTGATAAATTGCTTAAAGGAATACTCTAGCCACAAAATGACCATTTGTATATCAATTACTTGCAGTGTTTTATGTTGAATTCATGAAGAAAACTTTGTTTTTCTCTCATGAATCCACTGTGAACAAAAAATCCAAAAAAGGCAAACATTCTTCATGAATTAAAAATAATCGTGGTCAATATTTAACAATAGCAAAACCACATTAAAACCTCCATTTGCAAACTCTCACTCAAGTAGTGCAGTATAATATAAGTCTCATTTATCCAGTAGCATAGTCAGTGCTTTAAAACACGCACATTTTCACTTAAATGTTTCATCATAAAGCATTTGTGTCTATTAGTAGTACGCCCTAAGCGTGCCCTGAGCATACAAGTGCATTTGAGCTCTGCTTGAGCAGAGTTCAACAAGTTCGACATCTTTTACTGCTCTTCTCAGGTCTTAGGCTGCTGCGTAATAGTTGTTCATGTTCCCAGACTGCAGTCCTAATTTGTAAGATGCACTGCTGTGTTTATGGCATCCCGGATAGTTATGATAATCCATGGTTTTGGATACAGCTGCATCTGTTGCTCTACAGATTAGACCACCCACAGACTCAGTGTCACATCAGCGTCAGTCTCTCGTGTGACATGCAACATACACATCTGCTGTGCTTTATGAACAATAACAATAGCATTAACATGGCAACAACTATCATTTACCTTATCTCTGATTTGGCAACTGATCTCGTCCTTTGCTTGGAGGGTAAGGAGTTCCTGAATCTCATTGTTTTCCCAGTTTTTCAGGCAATTTTCAGTCACTGTTCTTCTCTTTAGCTGTTAGCTGCTAACTGCTAGTAGCTGCTTTTTTAAATCTCCCGTGGTGCATGCATGACACATCAAAATGTCACACCCATCCTGCCCATGGTACCGTCCTCCCAGCTGTCCTGTTTACAGACATCATTTCAGTGCTGTTACTACCTCCCATAGCAACTTATAGGCGAGACCACTCTGCCCCCCCATTCCGTGATCATACCTTATATACAGAACGTCGAGGCGGCATGACGGCACGATATTCCCGCTTTGAACAGGCAGTGTAAAAGGGGCTTATATGTTGACGGAAGTCAGACATAACCTTCTTAAGGTTAGACTAATCAAAGTCTTCAGTAACAATGAGCACAGCAGCAGAACTCCCAGTCTGTGAGCAGTCCAGGTCTTTAAAGAGATCAGACAAGGCAGCCTCTGTATTCACTTGTGATGTAAATGATGCTATATCGTAAATAATGCTGTAAATAATGCTATATCATCTGCAAGTGGACTTGCTTGAGTTTCTTGGAGATATTTCACCTCTCATCCAAGAAGCCTCTTCAGTTCTAATAGACAGGTGCAGAGTCGGAAGCTTTAAACCCTGTGGTTGTGAAACTTTACAGTGTCGTTGAGGTCACATGTGAGCCGTAGGGTCAGATGGGTCCAACGACACGCTCTAACAACACACAAGATGGCCAGGTGGGTCAATGGCTAACGTGACTTTAACCACTCTTTAAGGGCTCACACCCACACCGTGAAACTGCACCAGTCCTTCAGAACTGAACAAGCTGGATGGCTGAGAGGCGAAATCTCTTCAAGAAACTCAAGCAAGTCCAGTTGTCCAGTCCAGTTACGATATCGCACTTATTACCATGACCTGGACGACTAAGAATCTTCACCGAAATGCTGTTATAATTAGGGATGCACGATAATATCAGTACATCATCAACACTGGCCAATATTGGCTTTCAAATTAAATATCAGGTTTGGCCAACATGCTGTTTATATCAGAACATCATCGATATCGGCCTACCAGAATCACCAATATGTTTTTTCTTAATTTGCATCCTACAAACATTGAAATGTTTTGTATTTCATGGCTCCATCTGCTGGTGGGCCATCATGATAAGAGTATGAATGCATAATATAATGTTAATTCCACTACAGAAGAGACCTGATGAACACTAAAATAAGGTTAGGAAAAAGTGGATAGTGGTATCAGTTATTGGTCAAATTAGTTGTCATATCGGCAAAAAATCCAATAATGTGCATCCCTAGTTATAATGACTGATGCAAATTTCCTTGGTAGACAGTGCATCTTACATTTAATTTACAATAACTCCAGATAAGGTGAACAAGAACGCATATAAATGTTCTTATCGTAACGTTTTAGCGATAATGTATAAATTCGAGAAATATTGAGCGTACGACTGGATAGATGAGACTTTGATTATACTGCACAGCTTGTGTGAGAGTTTGTAAATGGTTGTTTTGGTACAGATGAGCTGTTGTGAAAGGTGGACCCTGATTCCTAAAAATCATGAATAATATTCTGCTTTTTTATATTCTCCATTCACCTTGGAGGCATGCAAGACAAACAAAGTTTTCTTCACGAATTCAAGGTTACGTGGTGAGTAACTGATATACAAATGGTCATTTTGTGGATGAAGTGCTCCTGAAAGACCTTTCTGATTACTCTTGTTTGAGAAGTTCTGTGGACTACACCAGATCTCATTTATTAAGCTGGTGAGTCAGCTAATTATAACAATTACAGCCCAGGTAGAAGAAAATCACTATGTAAGAGCAGTCCATTTACATTTGGTATGGCTGATTCAAATGAGGAAGTTTGAAATGTTAAATTCTCTCCTGACTGTAGTTCATGTTTTGACATTCTGTTAAGTAGAAAAATATTCAGTTTCTGATACACCTGGAGGCCACAGAAGGATGCTTCTCTCTATGTTCTGCTTTCATTATGCATGTTTTGCTCTTGATAGCCTGTACCACATGTGCTCTTGCACTTGGTGGTCTGTACGTAGTCTGTACTTTTGTTTTACTCATTCAGGGAGTCAAACCATCCTGTTACAAGCCCCCTGCTCTCCCCTCAGGCTGCTGCTGCCCTCAATGCAGTCGGAGAAACCACGAAAGAGAGGGAGCAAAGTTCTGCATAAATGATCTAATGTGAATCAGAGCCTGAATGAAAGAAAATCCTTGTTGACATAACCTAAATGACTAGTCAGTGTGATGTAGCTGAGATAAGGCTACTGCTGCGAGTAAGAGCACAAAAGTCTTACCCCCGCTCTCTCATCCTGAAAAGTGTGCTGTGACAAAGTTCAAGCAAGAACGAGAGGAGACGGTTTGGAGAGGGAAGAGAAAAGAAAGAGCAGAGTTGAAGAGTCTTTACCTTCTCGCCGTTTGTGCTGCATGAGAGCTCAACTCTAGTTTCTTAAATTACTTCTGCCTCGACCAGATATTATAAAAGTTTGGTCAGAAACATTCAAAATGCAAATGTAGGTGACTGAGGCTTCAGAGCGGCTTTCCTGTTTGTCTCTCTTGTGACTGAAATATAAGTTTAGACAATTAACCACGTCTGGTTTATCGTAGACACACACTGATGGTTAACTGCTGCCTGTGTGCCAATCACTGGAAGAATCATTGATGAGTGACTCACTCCTGCCTGAAACTCCACCAAGCTTCTCCATTCAAGCCTAACCTAGTATATCATCCTCTCATCAGGAGCCAACTGTGCGTTTAAAACATCATCTCAAGCCAGAGACTAAATTGACTTTTGAATTGAATTAGATGCATCGCTGTGGTGAAATGAAATCAGCCGTCATTTCACAGGCACCCTGAGGGTAGAGACCAGCTAGTGCTGAAACAGTTAGAGGTGTATCTATAATGAAACGTGCTAAATATTTAGCATAATGTCAAATCAAATTGCCTCTTATAATCCATCCATTCTTTGGGTTTAAGTAGGACTTCACCCCAGCTGGGTTGTTTTAGCGTCTCTGTCCTCTGGGTGATCCAGTTTCCTCCCACAGTCCAAAGACATGCAGGCCAAGTGAAGTGGAAATTTGTAAAATTGCCTGTAGATGTGACTGTGAGTGTACATGTGTTGGTCTGTATATGTGTCAGGCTAATGCATGCTCCAGATGAACAGATTAAATGATTCATCAAATGAACAGATGGATGGAGACATCAGTGATATATACACCACCACATCATTAATATAATAACAATCACTGCAGTGGATGTTTTTGTTGAGATAAGAAGATCTTTTCACAATCTGGCTGTTGAGCTAAGCTGAACTAACTTGACATTTTCCAGTTACCTGGCAACAAATTAATTCATGTACATCTGAGTAAAGTATTCGTACATTCCATCTAGTTTTTTTCATCCTGGTGCACCATAAAATGATTATCTTATTTATTTTTTATGTTTTTGGCTGAGGCGGATCAGTGTCATGCCATAGTATAAAAATTCATAGCAAAGTATGTCAGTAAAAAGTCATAATATATAATGTTGGAAACAGTCAAAGAATATTGTGCTGAAAGGCTTAAAGTGAAGTTTTTAAGTTTAAAAAAACCTCACAGCATAGTAAGTTGAGGAAAAAAATAAAAAAAAGTCAGAGTACTATGTAAAAAGTGTCATTGTAGGCTGAAAAACAGTGATCGTATGTATGTCATAAGAAATTCTAGTGAAGCATGGTGAAAAATTATAGTCATAGTATAGTATGTCTTAAAAACCTCCTAAGAAAGTCAGTATAGTATAGTATGCCGAAAAACCCTTACAAAAGTCATAGTATTGTATGAAAAGAAAATCATAAGAAAGACATGTCACATAAAATCATTGTTTATTAGGTCAAAAAAGGTCACAGTACAGTATTAAAAAAACAAACCTATGTCGAAAAAAGTCCCAGTATAGTAAATACATTTTTTTTTTTAAAAAATAGTATGGTATGTAGTATGTAGTAAAAACTCTTTGCATGGTATGTCAACACAGCAGCAAAAAATAATAATAATAATGATAATAAAAACGTCATAGTATAGTATATATAACATGTTAAAATAACAACAACAGAAATATAGAATAGTTTGTTTAAAAGAAAAAGGCATATTATAATGTATAGTAGCATATAGCAAATAAAAACTCATTGTATAGCATGTACAGGGTTTTTCCTGGCTTACAATGAGGTGGAGTTGGAACCATCCTCAACATGTGCACACACCAGTGTGTGTACAATGCCTTTAACTGGTTTTACAAAGTATTTTATGAATTCTACTAATTATAAGGTTGAAAAAGAAAAGAAATGTATGAATAAAGTGTGGCTGAATTGTTACATGGATAATCTGTGGTGTCTTCTTTAAAGATTTTTTTTTTTTGGCCATTTTGCCTTTAATGGACAGGTAAGATAAGTGTGAGAGAGGGGGGGTGGCATGCAGCAAAGGGCCACAGGCTGGATCCAAACCCGGGCCGCTGCGGCAACAGCCTTGTACATGGGGCGCCTGCTCTACCACTAAGCCACCGACGCCCCATCTGTGGTGTCTTTAATGTGAATCCCTGATGATACAACCTGATATGCCTTAATCTGACTGTTGTGATGTGTGAGATCTTTCTCTCCTCCTATCAGAGTGTGTGCATGTGTGTGTGAGTGTGAATGGGTGATGAAAAATAGGTGGTGGTTGCTGATTGGTTGGTTCGAAGAGATTGCTGCCCCTGAATTGGTCCAACAGGTGACAACAGTATTTTCAAACCACAGCTGACAGAAGCTCATCTCTCCTTCACCTCTACCACTGCCAACAAAACCAAAATATGAATCCTGTGTTTTATAAGAGTTGTGTGTAAATCTATGGTGTAAGTAAGTCTTATTAGTAACTTTGTTAGTTGTACGGGAGCCATTTGATTGACTTGAATTTGTGATTTGCAATTTTGTTGTGCTATGAGTTGTAAAAATTCTGTTATTCTTCCTTTTTCATCACTGTAAATATGCTTAAAGCATTTAAGTAGGAGTAAACCCTTTTAAGAAGCTCAGGTAAGAAGCGTGTCTTTTGTTTAATTTTTGTTGTGTTGTTGAGTGTTGAGGAAGTCAACTTTTTGTTGTTTTGAACATGGCTCAACTCTGGATTTTGAAATAAACTGCTACCTTTCTTTTCTGGTAAATATTGTGCAGCTGGACTTTTTTGGGAGTGGGAATAGTGAGGAGTTACACGGCATGTTATGTGTAAGTTCTGCTTGACCATATAATAGTATAGTGTGTTTATAGAAAGCCATGTGGAGTATGTCAAAGAAAAAATGTCTTAAAAGTCATAGTATAGTGGTTAAAGCATAACCTCCTTGTACAGCATGTCAAAAAGTCAAACTAAGATATGTAAAAAACAGAAACATACAAACCAAACTCTTAGTATAGCATGGAAAACAAAAAAAAGTCGCAGGATAGTCTGTCGTGAAAAGTTATTAAAAAAAGTCATAATAAAGCATGTAGTCAAAAAACATGGAAAAACATCATAGTATAATATATTGTCAAAAATCATGAGAAAACATCATAGTATATAGTATGTCATCAGAAATGATAAAAAAAACCCCGTCATAGTATAGTATGTCATCAAAAACCATGAAATAACGTCATAGTATAGTATGTCGTCAAAAACCATGAAAAAAACGTCATAGAGTATAGTATGTCGTCAAAAACCATGAAAAAAGTCATAGTATAGTATGTCGTCAAAAACTATGAAAAAACGTCATAGTATAGTATGTCGTCAAAAACCATGAAATAACGTCATAATATAGTGTCGTCAAAAACCATGGAAAAAAACGTCATAGAGTATAGTATGTCGTCAAAAACCATGAAATAACGTCATAGTATAGTATGTCGTCAAAAACCATGAAATAACGTCATAGTATAGTATGTCGTCAAAAACCATGAAAAAAACGTCATAGAGTATAGTATGTCGTCAAAAACCATGAAATAACGTCATAGTATAGTATGTCGTCAAAAACCATGAAAAAAACGTTATAGAGTATAGTATGTCGTCAAAAACCATGAAAAAAGTCATAGTATAGTATGTCGTCAGAAACCATGAAATAACGTCATAGTATAGTATGTCGTCAAAAACCATGAAAAAAGTCATAGTATAGTATGTCGTCAAAAACCATGAAATAACGTCATAGTATAGTATGTCGTCAAAAACCATGAAAAAAACGTCATAGAGTATAGTATGTTGTCAAAAACCATGAAAAAAGTCATAGTATAGTATGTCGTCAGAAACCATGAAATAACGTCATAGTATAGTATGTCGTCAAAAACCATGAAATAACGTCATAGTATAGTATGTCGTCAAAAATCCTGAAAAAAAGTCATGGTGTAGTATGTCGTCAAAAACCATGAAAAAAGTCATAGTATAGTATGTCGTCAAAAATCCTGAAAAAAAGTCATAGTGTAGTATGTCGTCAAAAACCATGAAATAACGTCATAGTGTAGTATGTCGTCAAAAACCATGAAATAACGTCATAGTATAGTATGTCGTCAAAAACCATGAAATAACGTCATAGTATAGTATGTCGTCAAAAACCATGAAAAAACGTCATAGAGTATAGTATGTCGTCAAAAACCATGAAATAACGTCATAGTATAGTATGTCGTCAAAAACCATGAAAAAAACGTTATAGAGTATAGTATGTCGTCGAAAACCATGAAAAAAGTCATAGTATAGTATGTCGTCAGAAACCATGAAATAACGTCATAGTATAGTATGTCGTCAAAAACCATGAAAAAACGTCATAGAGTATAGTATGTCGTCAAAAACCATGAAATAACGTCATAGTATAGTATGTCGTCAAAAACCATGAAAAAACGTCATAGAGTATAGTATGTCGTCAAAAACCATGAAATAACGTCATAGTATAGTATGTCGTCAAAAACCATGAAAAAAGTCATAGTATAGTATGTCGTCAGAAACCATGAAATAACGTCATAGTATAGTATGTCGTCAAAAATCCTGAAAAAAAGTCATAGTGTAGTATGTCGTCAAAAACCATGAAAAAAGTCATAGTATAGTATGTCATCAAAAATCCTGAAAAAAAGTCATAGTGTAGTATGTCGTCAAAAACCATGAAAAAAGTCATAGTATAGTATGTCATCAAAAATCCTGAAAAAAAGTCATAGTATAGTATGTCGTCAAAAACCATGAAAAAAAGTCATAGTATAGTATGTCATCAAAAAACATGAAATAACGTCATAGTATAGTATGTCATCAAAAATCCTGAAAAAAAGTCATAGTGTAGTATGTCGTCAAAAACCATGAAAAAACGTCATAGTATAGTATGTCATCAAAAATCCTGAAAAAAAGTCATAGTATAGTATGTCATCAAAAACCATGAAAAAACGTCATAGTATAGTGTGTCATCAAAAAACATGAAATAACGTCATAGTATAGTATGTCGTCAAAAACCATGAAATAATGTCATAGTGTAGTATGTCGTCAAAAACCATGAAATAATGTCATAGTGTAGTATGTCGTCAAAAACCATGAAATAACGTCATAGTGTAGTATGTCGTCAAAAACCATGAAATAACGTCATAGTATAGTATGTCGTCAAAAATCCTGAAAAAAGTCATAGTGTAGTATGTCGTCAAAAACCATGAAAAAATGTCATAGTATAGTATGTTGTCAAAAATCCTGAAAAAAGTCATAGTATAGTATGTCATCAAAAAACATGAAATAACGTCATAGTATAGTATGTCATCAAAAATCTTGAAAAAAAGTCATAGTGTAGTATGTCGTCAAAAACCATGAAATAACGTCATAGTATAGTATGTCGTCAAAAACCATGAAATAACGTCATAGTATAGTATGTCGTCAAAAACCATGAAAAAACGTCATAGAGTATAGTATGTCGTCAAAAACCATGAAATAACGTCATAGTGTAGTATGTCGTCAAAAACCATGAAAAAAACGTTATAGAGTATAGTATGTCGTCAAAAACCATGAAAAAAGTCATAGTATAGTATGTCGTCAGAAACCATGAAATAATGTCATAGTGTAGTATGTCGTCAAAAACCATGAAATAATGTCATAGTATAGTATGTCGTCAAAAACCATGAAATAACGTCATAGTATAGTATGTCGTCAAAAACCATGAAATAACGTCATAGTATAGTATGTCGTCAAAAACCATGAAAAAACGTCATAGAGTATAGTATGTCGTCAAAAACCATGAAATAACGTCATAGTGTAGTATGTCGTCAAAAACCATGAAAAAAACGTTATATAGTATGTCGTCAAAAACCATGAAAAAAGTCATAGTATAGTATGTCGTCAGAAACCATGAAATAACGTCATAGTATAGTATGTCGTCAAAAATCCTGAAAAAAGTCATAGTGTAGTATGTCGTCAAAAACCATGAAATAACGTCATAGTATAGTATGTCGTCAAAAACCATGAAAAAATGTCATAGTATAGTATGTTGTCAAAAATCCTGAAAAAAGTCATAGTATAGTATGTCATCAAAAACCATGAAATAACGTCATAGTATAGTATGTCGTCAAAAACCATGAAAAAAAGTCATAGTATAGTATGTCGTCAAAAACCATGAAAAAAAGTCATAGTATAGTTTGTCGTCAAAAACCATGAAAAAACGTCATAGTATAGTATGTTATCAAAAACCATGAAATAACGTCATAGTATAGTATGTCGTCAAAAACCATGAAAAAAAGTCATAGTATAGTATGTCGTCAAAAACCATGAAAAAAAGTCATAGTATAGTATGTCGTCAAAAACCATGAAAAAAAGTCATAGTATAGTATGTCATCAAAAACCATGAAATAACGTCATAGTATAGTATGTCGTCAAAAACCATGAAAAAAAGTCATAGTATAGTTTGTCGTCAAAAACCATGAAAAAACGTCATAGTATAGTATGTCATCAAAAACCATGAAATAACGTCATAGTATAGTATGTCGTCAAAAACCATGAAAAAAAGTCATAGTATAGTTTGTCGTCAAAAACCATGAAAAAACGTCATAGTATCGTATGTAGTCAAAAACCATGAAATAACGTCATAGTATCGTATGTCGTCAAAAACCATTAAAAAAAGTCATAGTATAGTTAGTATAGTGAAATAGTCAGAGTATAGTAAGTCAAGAAAGTAACAATACTTGGTTGGACATTCTATCTACTCATAGATAAAAATCCTAATCTAAGTAATGTTAGCTGTAGGATAAATGTAATGGAGTAAACATACTTCCCTATTAAATGTAGTAGAATATAGTAGCATAGAATGCAAAAATATTAAAGTACAAGTACCTTAAGGTTGTACTTGAGTAAATGCACTTTGTTAGTTCCCACCTGTGATCCTTGTCGAGTGGAGTCTGTTCCATCCAGTCCCTCAGATAAAACAGGAGTGTCAAGACTCCTGACCACAGACATGTGCTTTGAAAACTGTCAAGTACCTGTATTCAATAACAATACCAAAATGCTGCATAGAACTATCACACCATGTTCTCTGCAGCTAACAGCTTTACACTGCTATCCTTTGAGAGTGGACAGAAAAAGAAACACAGATGTCCAAGACAGTAAAAAGAACAACCATAGTTTCAAGGATTTTTATTCTTTACCGTAGAAACACTGTACATAAATTACTTTCTCTGAGACTAATATTGATGTACGGATAAGTGGAATTTCTCAACCTTCAAAATAAAAAAGATCAACCCATAAAACATTGTCAACTTGTCTCTGAAAAAAGATTGGTAGCATATGATGTTAACACTCTGTGTAAAGTTCCTGTTCTTTCCTTTAAAATGATTAAAGATGCCTTCCCAACCTTGTAAACACACATACACACAAAGAAAACTCCTCTATAAGAGTACAGAGACCCACAATCAATGAGAAAACATCCACATCGATTTTTGATCTATACTGTTACTCATTAAAGTCACTGATGGCGATGCACTGTCCCTTTAAGGAGAAACGAGCAAAAACGAGGAGAGAAGCAACAATTAGTTACTACTCACAGCAACCCTGCCCCCCCAAAAGCCATGACAACATGTTTCTATTGCAAGCAATACTACTACCTTTGACCGATAAAAGCACAAGGTCTATGCATTATGAGGCTGAGTCACATTTTGCAGAAGTGGAGGACTCCTGGGCTGATAGGGGATCAGTGTTTTTCAGGACCAGTGAGCCCACTCGGTCCACAAAGAGTCAGAAACAGCCGTGGCACCGCGGTCGCCCTGTTTCCTCACAGACCGCTGTTGATTGTAGTCTGGAACTGTACGATTTTATAGACCTTGTAAAAGACCAGGGGATGAGAAGGAGTGGTTTTAGAACTGACCAAACAGATAATAGATAAGAAGGAAACAAAAACACAACTCAAAAGTTTTGTTTAGTTCAGGTCATGGTCCATTCCAGTGGTGGTGTTGGTGGTGTAGTAATAGTAGTAATAGTGGTATAGGTAATAGTATGTAAACATTTTTTTGTTCATTTTTATATCCCCTTTTTGTCTGAAGCAAATGCAAGTTTATATATAAAAACAAAACAAAAAATCCAAACAGAAAATAAGTCTTTTTTTTTCCTTCGTACAAATTGTAGTCCTTTTTTGTGCCTGTCTCTCTTAGAGAGAGTCCACAACAGTTCCATTCAATGGCTTCAGCCATGAAAACAATAGATCCTATAGACATGGCTCATAGAGGCCTATAACCCAGAGCGACGGGTCACAGCTGGACCCACACAGATATGATACCTGCAACATCTGTTAAGAATCCACAGACATTTGTTATATTGACTGCTCTGACAGTTTACAACTGTCTAAATGCTTGGGGGCTCATCTAGTTGTGATGGCTGCTGAAATGCTCTGTTGGCTATTTGAACGAGTCTCTACATCCCACTGTTTCACAGCTAGATAGCACACGATTATAGCACTCAGGTTAGCCCCGCCTACCAGAGAGAGGGGGAGGGGCATGCGTGCAGGCTGTTTAAAGGCAGACGACAGGGCGAAAGAAAGAGAGAAAGAAAGAAAATGTAGATAGAAAAAGAAAGAGAGAAAGGCATTGGTCAAAAGACTGAACCTTCTTGAAGGCTCATGAAAACGGTTTTTAACCATCACAACTAGCTTCGTAATGTTTCGGGCCATTTGCGTTGAAGTGACTGCTCACTATAAATTCTATTTTACCATCCAATAAAACTAATTTGCAAACATGTGGTCTCTTCAGTGGCTATTTGAGTCTCAAGACAATTCAGTCCGTGACATCCATTTTGTGTTAAACTGAACTTTGTTAGTCTCTGACAGTCACAGGGGGTAGAGATTAGACGTCTGTTGATGCCGTGTTACCTCCTCCCTATCTCACTCTGCCGTAAGAACTGCATGTTGTTAGCGCTGTCGGCTAGCTCTGGGTACTGCTCTATGGACAAAACGTAGTAGCCATCGTAACCCAAAACCTTCCCGCTGCTCAGCAGCTGCCTTTTCTCTCCCTCCGTCCACAGCCGAACTCCTTCCTCCCCGTCTCGCACCCGCTGCTGTTCGCGTGCCCAGGCGCTGGACAGTGCCCTCTGCCTTGCGTGCTCCAGGATTCGCGCTTTCTCTTCGTCCAACGTCGTCCCATAACGCACGTGGAGTGCCAGAGCGCCGTACTGCAGCTCCACGTCAGCAAAGCGCCGCGTTCTGCCGTTCATCACCGTTGTAGACTGGGACACTGTAACATTCACACCGTTTTCCAGTGATTTCCTGCCCGAGGTGAGCCGCAGCGCACTGAGGTCGTTCTCAGGCAGGCTGGTCTTGATGAAGTAGTGCGTGTCTCGCCCCTCCACTGTGTAGTGTAGGTCTTCAAGGTAAAAGGCATTATTTAAGACTGCAGCCACTTTGATACAGTCCTCGTTGGCAATGTTGAGTGCGTTGGTCACCACACGGCCCTGGATCACAGCGAGCATGACTCCCTTGCCAATCAGAGACTTGACGGTGGCGAACCACAGCCAGGGTTTGGCGTGGTCTGAATGCCGCCGGCTGAGCTGGATTTCTGGCATGCGCTCAAAGGACAGGAAGGCCCGAGACTGACGAGTCACCTCCTGCTGGACACCTGAGATGGACTGTGGAGGAGAGACACAGAAAGAAATGTTTGGCTTCATGTGCTGCATGACATCATAAGAGTTTAAGAAGTACACACTAAACAAACACTTTATTAGAGCAACATTGCATGATAATAGAGACAGTATGGAAAAATGCATGGGTTGGTTACTTCATCTGTTAATAAGGTTCATATTTACACAGATTTTTAGGCATTAGGACGGAATTAACAGCATGTCTTTGTGTTATTCTTCAGTTGCTAGAGGGTCATATTTCCTCATCACATGCTTTGGAGCTTTTACTGTCGCAGGTCTCCCACATCAATTTTTCGTGTTAATCCGCCATCCGAGGCAACGTTAGCTAGCTAAGTGGAAAAAAAAAAATGTTTGTCTCTACCTGATGAAGTGTGTGGTGATATTCAAATGGCATAGGTCATGAAAACATTTAATTTATTTGACGTTTTTTATCAATGTGAGTTCTTGGGCACATTTAGATATGAAAATGAACAGCTTTTTAAATTAACTTTTTTTTTTTTTAAATTTCAATTTAATCTAAGCAATTGGCAGGACCTCTATGGCCCACTAGATGGCACTCCAAGGATTGAAAATTGCTGCTGTAGCTTTAGTACATCGCCTACTGCTTACCTACTACCTACTAGATTTTTATAATTTTGTTTTATGTGGCTGACAGTCACAAGTTCAAGGTCATTAAAAACTTTTAAGGTAATTATAAAAGTTTTATTATTATTTTACTTTGCCAAAATCATAATTGCTTCCTCATTCTCAACCACTGCCCTAACAAAGTCACAGTATAGTACGTCAAAAAACAATAAGTATAGTATTTTGAGAAAAAAACATTGTATTGTATGTTGAAGAAATGTCATAGTATAGTATAACAAAAAGCAAAAAAAGTCAAAGCATACCATGTTAAAAAAATATTATGCATAGTATATTAAAAAATATTTAAAAAAAGCATCATATAGCATGTTGATAAAACAAAAAAAAGTCATAATATTATATGTTAAACAAAATTTAAAGAAGTCATAGTATTTTATAACAAAGTCATAGTATAGTATGTTGAAAAAATCATAAATAGTCATAGTATAGCATATTAAAAAAAAAAAAAAAAGTCAAAGCACAGTATGACTAAAAAAAATCATAGTATAGCATGTCAAAAACACTAAAAAAGGTCAAAGTATAGTATGTAAAACAATCTGTATGTCACAAAAAAGTCATAGTATAGCATGTCATTTGACGGGATAATTATTATCATGCTTTTCGTTTTTGTAGGACGTTAGGACAAGACTTCTTCCAGAGTGGAAAACAGAAGAAGAACAGTGATTACATGCAAATGTGTCTAAGTGCTGCATATTTATATGTACTGTTGCTACATAACTAATTAAACTGTAACTAATGCATTTTAGCTACACACTGTTAAGATTCATACTCAGAATGTAGCTTTTACTTCTGCTGATGCTTTATGTTTCCTTTAAATAATATCTGTAGGTGTATGTTATTGTTATGAGATATACCTTAGGTGTATTACATTTTGGTTCTCCTTCCCAGGGACTCAGGGAGAAAATGAGATTTCTGGCTGTATGCTTGGACAGTGTATCAGTTTACTGTTTGTCTTTATTGTATTTGCTTTCTGAAATAAACCAGAATAAACTAGAAAGGAACAGTGTCGCAGTAAAGCAGAGGCAAGACGATATCTGTAAACACACACACAACAATAAAAATCACACGATAACTATTTAAGAGGAGCTCAACTTTTTGTGTGCGTATATACATGTGTGGGCTTGGCCGATCAACACCCCTTTAGCTCCTGAATTTCCTGGTGAGAAAGGCCATTACCACACTCAAACAGCAAAATAAGTCCAGTTCATTCACACTTCAAATAACACATTGGGTTGGTCCAAGTCTCCCTCCTCTTCCTCCTCATTTTCTCTGGTTTTCTTCCAATTCCTTTCTGAGTCTGCCGCATCTATTTTTGTCCCTGTCTTCATTAAGCAGTGTTCATGTTGGTGTCTTTATTTCAGCGAATTTCAGCACAGTCTCTCACTTTGTGCACAAGTGTGACTTCCTGATAACCTGTCCACCAAACAACTGTATAAATAGCAGCCATAACTGAATGAGCGTAAGAAAAGAGGAAGGAGCAGAGAATGCAGCTTTAAGCCGAGAAAGGCATGAATGATTGGTTTCGCTGGATGACTCTTTATTGTCTCCTCTCCTCATTATTCTCACTCCATTTCTTCCTACAGTTTCCTCTTTCCCCTCCATTTCCTGATTTTCTTTTCTCTATGAATGTCAGGTTGTCTCTTGATTTCCTCACCGTTTCACCATCCCGTTTTCTCATGTTTTTAACTTCTTCCTTCCCTTCGCCATTTTCACTTTGGAGTATTGTCTCGGTTTTCTGAATATGTCTTTTGCTCCACAACTTTCTTCTGGGCATTTTATTGTCTGTGTTACCAGCACTGTGTATTTGTGCATGGCTGTATTGAGTTCAGGTGGTAGTTACTAACAGCATAGTACATTTAGCAGTTTAAAAAAGCAATTCATCAACGTATTTAATTTTTCTCTGTGCATGGAACTAATAAATTCATACTTTTTGCCCATTGTCGGGTGAAATTTAAATAGTAAGAATATATTCAAGTAATATTTTTATTTGTATCTCATTTGTAACCGCTCATCCTTTACAGGGTCACTGAAGCTGATTGCAGCTGACACTGGGAAAGAGACGAGGTACACCCACGAGGCAACCAGGGCTGACACACAGAGACAGACAAGCATCTATTCTCATAAAGAGCAGACAAGCCCTGTTTCCACCAAGCAGTACAGTATGGTTCAATTCAGTTGGGTACACTTTTTTCCCATTTCCACCGTGAAAGGTTGTAGATGGTACCAATGGAACCGATCAATACCGTCCCCATTTTTGGTCCCCCCTCTGTTGGGGTACCTAGCACACAGATCTGGTACTAAAAGGTGGAGCTGTGAACACTGCAGTCCATTGATTGGTCAACAGCGGACAGTCACTTTGCTCAGGGCTGAGCTGTGGTTGGTTTTGAGGTTTTTGTAATCATTGTTCATACCGTGGCAAGTTTTACATACTGTAACTATAAAAAAAGGATGTTTTGCTGCCTCTTTCAGCAGCTGTAGTCTGAGAAAAATAATTCACTGGGCCGACTGCAGGCAACTTTTAAGGTGGAACGTTTACTTGTAATGTTACTCAGTGCATGAGTTGACGACGTGAATCCATCAGCACACCTTAAATTTCAATGTGACAACTTTGGCCATTAGTTAAGTTTTAATGACATACACTTTTTATTAATGAGTGGATCTTCAAGCGTTTAAAAGTATATATTAATTTTGACCGGATTATGTGAACTGCATATATTCCAACCCTCACAACCCTCCCTGTGGGCTACGACAACACTAAACCCCTGAGCTTGCCTGAGAAGGACTGAATGCACAAACCCACTATTTTTAAATATCCCATGGAGAGAGACTCTCATTGCCGCCTGTTCTATTTTGTTCTGAAAATGTCACAGTGCAGCCACTTTCTGTGGACGATAAATGAGGTGCAGACTGATAATGGAGGAAATACAGTGAGTGCTGGACGGAGCAGTGAGTGACAACAACACCGCTCACATTTAGGAGTACTGTTTGTGGTGGAAGTGCTCGGGCCTAGGTGTGTTTGGTGGAAACGGGCTTTATACTCAACATAGCATATCTTTGTGTCTTAGCTGGAAGCTGGAAAACCTGGAGTAACCATACAAACCACTGCTCCATTGTGCCGCACAATAATGTCATAAATAAGTACAAAGAAATACTTTTAATACATTCATGACTAGTGATGTTACAACATCAAAAAAATTGCTGTCACATCAAAGGCTGAAGATTTGAGCAGCTCCATATGGTTAAATGTGCATTTGCTATGATGACAGCGCAGAGTCTGCTGCTAATACAACAGTCATCTACATCTGTGATTTTCTTGACCCAAGAGTTCTTAGCATACTTACAGGCAGGTCATCCCACAGCTGGCTCTTTTTCATCTCTAGTGAGGGCTGCGTCAGGTCAAACTTGGGAATGGGGAATCCTGGGATTGCGTTGTGGAGATGGAAGCCAAATGTGACCAACCAGATATTGACATCTGCAAAGAAAGGGAGCAGTGGATGTGAAAAAGAGAAGACATAAAAGAAGCTGAAGAGGGAGTCTAAGACATGTTGCTTTGATGAAAGAGGCACCAGCTGCACAGACTGTAATTACAAAGACACTGGCTCTGTATATTTCTGTGCCTTTTTACAATAATTCCAGATAAACCCGCAGCTTCCAATTACTGCAATGCAAAATCTATCTGACCCAAATCATTATCATGATCATTTCCTGTCTCCATTATAAGTTTACGTTCCACCTGGCAGATGGAAAACCAAACTTTCTGCTGCTTTCGCCACACACTTTAAAGCTTTTAGGTAGTGTTGGGTAATGAAGCAAAAGCAATAAACTGTTCTGGAAAGAAACAGGAAGCCTTAACATGAAATTAATTTTTATCAATAAAGCATGTCTAATAGCCTACACCCACTTTTGGACTGCGGCCCACCAGTTGGAAACCACTGCTTTAAACAACTAATAATCTACAAATAAATGAAAGAACTGATTAATTCAAATATGTATGGTTAATCGTTTTTTTGTTGAGGCTATGACCCAAATTTACATTTTCTGTATTTATAGTACGTAAAGTAAAAGTATTAACCAAAGTGAATAAAAGGGGACCCAGAATAGGACTTTGCAGGACAGCTTTCCATAAACCCAGACAGAAAAACTACCTTCTGCCTCTGTTGTGCTTTTATACTTTGAATGTTTTCTTGTTACCTGTGACATATTCTTTGACCTGATGAATCTTGCTGATGGGGTTGTTGCCTCGGAACATGTAGAGGTTGAAGGGCTGGGGATCTTTGCCGACACGTGTCCATGTGCTGATGTCAGGAGTCGTCCACCTTTGAAACAAACACTCTAGTCAGATGTGACAGTAACAAAGCTGGAACAGCATCCCGCTGTACAGAACAACCTCTCATGCTTGGACCGAAAGCGAGTGAATACCTTCCAGCAGGGATGTCGTAGTCTCTGTCTCCAAAATGCAGCAGTCGGGTCAGAGGATCATACAGGCCTCCATGGAAACCAATTACCAGCACAAAGTCTGGGTTGGAATCAAAGTAAACCTCACCATATGCCGTGTACTGCACCTACAAACACATACGAACAAAGATTCATGATCTGATATGGAGACACAAAACCATTTCATGAACAGACTTTAAAGAGATACACAAAATACACTTGTGTTTCTTTCTTTGCAAGGAAAAAAAAAATCACATTCACACAAAGGTTATTGGAGTTAATTAAAACTACACTAAAAGCTATGTGTGAAAAACATGTTAGTTAATTAAAATGATGATAAAAACTAGATCCAAAACTAACACAATAAGGGCAGTATAAGCACTGAGTGCTTCACATGACAACTGACAGAATGAACACAAAACAGAACCGATTCATAAAATAATTGAGTTGTAAAACTAGAAATCATGAAATTAAGTAAGATTTAAAAAGAGCTGCAGCAGCATGAAGCATAAATAGAAAGTAAAAACGCAAAAAGAAAGAGTTTCAGACCTGTTTTAGGAGGTCAGAGCTAGTTAGAGGCTAAAGTGAACAGATACATTTTTAGCCTTCTTTTAATTATATCTAGTGAGCTAGCTTCTCTGATATCTATAGGTGGTGTGTTCCATAGCTTTGGGGTGTAATTGACAAAGGCTGCATCCCTGATCTCCTTCCAGCTGTTGCTTGGAACCTCCAATAAACCAGCAGCAGATGATTGCAGTGTTCTTGGAGGCAAATAGTTAACAAGGGAGTTAGCAATGTAGCTCCCAGCCCATGTAGGGCTTTGTATACAAGGAGGAGGGCGTTAAAATCAATTCTAAATGTAACAGGAAGTCAGTGCAGAGCAGCTAACACTGGCCTAAAGTGTTCTCTCCTCTTGCTTCTGGTTAATATCCAAGCTGCAGAGTTTTGAATCACCTGAAGTCTCTCAGTGGTGTTTTTTTGGGAGGCCGGTAAAATGTGCACAACAGTCGTCGAGTCGGCTTGAAATAAAGGCATGAATCAATTTCTCTGCATCTTTTTCATTCAGAAATGGTCATACCATATAACTGAAACTAAACTGAATTAAAACAAAAATTAAAAACAACATGAAAATAAAAACTAATGGAAAATACAAATTTATAATAATTCACACACACGTACCTGTTTAAGCAGCAGTCCATTGTTGCTGAAGACAGCCAGTGGCGTCCCAGTGTTATCACATGCAATATAAAACTCCTCTCCACTGCTGATCTCCATAGCAAACACATGGCCCTGGGCAACAATAAACATTACAATTACAAACACTATGAATATTATAATAATTATAATGCTAATGAGTTTTATTTTCGCTGTTGTATTCTAACTCCACATGGTATAACAGGAGGCCTATAAAGAATGACGTCACTATTGTCATTAATTATTTTGGGTCCTGGTGTTGCTGATTCAATAGCCATATTCATCACAATGAAAAAACGTTCTTCTCTGGCTGTCACTATGTTACATGTTCCCTAACCTGTGAAGCATTTAAAGCAGCAAGAGATTTTTCGAGAATAATATAAAGTGGGGCTGCTACAGAGAAAACCATCACCTCCTCTCTAATTGAGATGCTGTACATTCACCATGTTTTCCCTGTGGTCACTGGAGGGAAACCTGCTGCACGCAGACTATCATAAATCAAAAGTTGAGAGTGAAAAACCAAAAGTGACTCATAAATAGCAGCGAGTGGCAGCTCTGTCCAGAGAAAGCTAGACTCTTCCACATTCAGTGCTTTGCCTGTCTTGAGCTGGAGATACAATTGAGTTTGGGATGAAATTTCCAAATTTGTACTGTCTTTGTCACATTTGATCAAATACAGTATGTTAACAAAAATGTTACCATATTAAGGACTATCTTCTCAGTGTAGCTACCTGCAGATCGTAGTAAAAGGACGTGATCTCGGAGCTGGAGTGGTTATAGACGTGGGTGATCCTGGTGGGGTAGTTCAGGTCAGCGTAGAAGAACTGCAGGTGTTGGCCCAGACTGTTCCTTGAGGCCACACGCCGACTCAAACCGTCGTAACGGTACTGGATGGTCCAGCTGGCCGCTTTACTGTAGACACGAACTAGAAGACCTGAATTGCAAATGATAAAAAGGAAGAATAAGGATGTGAACAATGACAAGACATCTGTGATGGCCAAGGCAACACAAAGTAAAAGCCAGAAGTGGTAATATTGTACACACACTGACTTCACTACTTTGTTAAGTACACTGGTTAATTCTATTTGCAGGCAACCACACCTCAAACAATTCATATCCAAATCTAAATCCAAATCTCTCACACTGTAGGGTTTGAATGAGTAATTTTGTTAGTTACTGTGCTGGTGGGGGATCTCTTCCTGGAGAAGCAAAAGGCGTGGCCAAGGGCAGAGAGCTGCTAAATCCTGTGGCCTGCTCATCAGGCAAAACCATCTACTGCCATGTCAGAGGGGGGATTTGGGTTTGGTTAGTTTTTTTTTTATATATATGTTCCCTCATGTTTCATTCTGTCAGGTCAGTTTGTTCAGTTAACATCTTATTGTGTTGCTGTTAATTTAAGTATGGCTCTATTTTGTTGACCTCTTTTATAGGCCTAGCTATTAAGTTCTTGGTGTGTACAGTTTTTTCATCTTTTGAGTAAATAAAAACCCTATTTCCCCCCCCCCCCCAAAAAATCCTGTTTTCCTCATTGCTTCACTGCTTCGTCCCTGACAACAACTAGTTAGATGATGTTGCTTCTAAAAGCTGCTATGTGTAGATTTAAAAAATTGCTGATTTTAGTGGCCCCTAGCTGTAGTATAAATTTCATAGGTAGTGTTACATTTTCCTTAAATTTTGAAATGACATGATCACATTACATACATATACATTGTGGTGTTAAGTCAGGTATAAACTGGGTTAAGTTTGTCACACTAGCATTTAAAACATCAAACTCTTGTGGCAAAGTTAATTCATCTAATTGGAATCACCACATTTACAGGCTGAGTAAGTCCATGTGAGTCTTTTGTGTTAAGTTCAACTTTGGTGAATTTCACACACAAGCTTTTGACCAATAACAAGCTGTCTTGACAGCGCTGACCTTGGGGGAAACGAGAGCCACAGAGAGCAAAGTGGAAGAGGATATTATTGTTACTACTATTAGCTGTGTTGCACCAGCCTCTTTTATTTAACCTTCATCCATTAGAGTCTACACTGCTCCACAAGTGTAATGGTTTTAATAATAAGACAGTTATGAGACAGGAGCTGACAGAACAGAACTCTTAAATAAACTGTGTGAATTTGTTGTCTAAATAGCAGCCCTGCTACCAAGCTCAATAACTGGCAATAGCAAGCTAGCTACCTTGGAGTGCTATTATCACCATGATATATAAAGAGAACTGGATACAGCATTTAAGCGGAGCCCTATTTATTCCTATGAAAGTTGCCCAGTGTCCCACAAAGCCAAAAAAGTTCACCTTCCCAGGTATAACATTATCCAGATCTTCCACATCGTTGAGCCCACAGAGTAAATGCACGAGAGACTTTGACTCTTCAGGGTTAGCAATCCGCTAAACTGAATGTTGCTAAAATGATTTAATTGTGAGGCTCCTCTTGACTTTTGAAATGTTATTGGACCAAATCAGAGTTTATGTTAGCCTTTCTTTTTGACAGCCAATATGATCCATGATATTCCAGAATTCCAGCCATATAGAACAACTCTACAACTACGTGTGTTTTAAATAGCCATACAATAGCCTACATTTAAACAGCAATAAAACACAAAAAAACCCACAAACATTATGATCCTCTTTTCATTCTAAACCCGTCAAATTCAATACCTTAAGATTGCTAAAATAAGATGAAGAAGCAGTCTGGTGAGCAGAGTGACTAAACAGAGAGCTGAAGTGGCAATGGCTAAGGAGGAAATGGATTTGGGAGAGGAAGTGCCAGTCTTCACCGTAAAGTCCTGCAACAAATTACTAAGCCCGCTATCCCCCATCTGGCTCCCTGTGGTAAAGCATATCTCTGGTCTGATCTACGAGGAGACCCATGGTGTGCTCAAGGTCATCCTTCAGAAGGTGATCCATGATGTAGCTGCCTACAACAAGCATGCTTACTACCATGGATGTGGTCGAGGCTCTGAAGAGGCAGGGATGCATTCTGTAAGGCTTTGGTGGATCAATAGATACTTCCATTTTTAAAATCATAACTCTAGCCTGCATAATATACGTTTATAATTAAGTTGTCCTGGCAATATATCTTATACGTCACACATTACAAGGCTATTCAATATACTGTCACTTAATTACATTATTTATTTGGCATATTTCCCACCAGACAATTTGGACATTTGTATTTTAATCTGCCAGACAACAACTCGTAATACTGGCAAAGAGCCAGCACATGCCAGCTAACGTAAACGTCTGACTGAATGGATCGAACATCTTTTTCATAATGTAAGTCTATGGGGAAAAGTCTTTTTGGGCACAATGGTATGGCTTAACGGACCCAGAAGTTGTAATTTTACCGTTCGGCCACTATGTCATATTTGCTTCAAACCGCGGCACTGTTCCTGTGGGCTTGTAACTGACTAGCACTAGCATGTTCCCGGCTGGTAGCAGTTCACTAACCAGCCTTGCTACTAGTCACTATGTCTCTACATTGCCACCAAAATAATAATTCCCACCTTTGGAGTTGTACTCAAATATCTCAGCTCCTCTCTGCCTCAGGAAACCGTCTTCATCCAGCCTGTACTGAACATCTCCCAGACGGGTGATTCGGTCCCTCAGATCGTAGCGTAGAGGAGTTAACCGACCGCTGTTGCCTGGGTTCAGCAAATGCAGGTTCCCGTTCAAGTCATAATTATACCTGGAATGCCAGAAAATTACACTATTAACATCTGACATCATCAAACAATGGTGCTTTTTTCAGTTTTATTATAATGGTCTTACCTCCACATCATCTTCTCATTGAGGGAAACCGTCTGCAGCTGTCCATCAACATCATACTCATAACCATATTTGGTGGTGTTGGCAAATGGTCCAATCTTGATCTCCCGCTTGGTGACTCGGCCCATGTTGTCGTACTGAATGGTGATCCAGTACATCAGAGACCTGAAAATCTCATACTGGATCTCCTTGATGCGGCCATGCTGGTCAAAGTGTTTGGTGTAGGTCATCACTGCAGTGGAGATGATCTAAGACAGGAGAAATGTGGTTGTTTTGGTGTCAGTGTACTGACGTTCTATCACCTGTCCATTTTATGACTAAGTGTTGCGTGACCTTCCATCGGTTATGCCCTATGGAAGGAGACGTGTTGGATTCTCCTGACAGAGATATGTCCAGCTGTACCGTCACAACTAACATTACTAATGAGAATGCTAGCAAGCAGCTAGCAAGAGTGTAGGCGGAATAACCGTGTAGGGCTCTTTGACCTCAGTGACACAACCAAATCTGAACACAACTGAGCAGCTGGAGACATATGATATATACAGGTGTGTCTTGGCTGTCCACTTGCGCCTAATTACCGAAATGCATGTTAATACCAAGAAAAAATGGTGAAAAAAGTCCTGCTGATTAGACTCCATACAGAGACTGAGGAGACGATACATGACTGACCTTGCGAGACAGGGCATTCAACAAGTGTCATTCAGGAAGGTTCATTATCCAGCTTTGTAGACACAAACTCAGTCCTACTTGAGAAATTCATGTCAATAGCTCAGGGCCAGTTTATCAAGCATCTCAGAATCACTCCAACAATCAAACTGAAGGTTAAACTTCGACTAAAACAGTAATTTGATATTTCTAGACTCACTTTCAGTGAGGAGTGGCAGAAGAGAGAATCCACCAATTGCTTGTTGATGCTGTGGCAGTAAACATCAGTCCACCACTACCTGAGTGCTGCTGAGGGAGATTACCTGCTGCATCCAATTTGGAGCAATAAAATAAGGTTTTCAATTTTAGGTTTTTTTTTTGCTTGTATGTGATGGATAACATGGAAGTAACCTGGTTTCACCTCATTACTTTTCGCCTTTTTTCTTCCTCTCACAGTTCAGTGTTTGCGCTCCAAAACAAAAATTCACTCGTGCATTTGATTTATTGAGGTCTTTAACATATGTTGTTTGCAGAATAAACAATCTGAATCAAAATGATAGGTACATTTATTGGTCACTGTTCTTGAGGGATGCATATTACCTGTGATTTGCATAACATAATGCATCATTCTGTCATATCATCAGTAATGTAGAAAATGCTGTGATATGATGCCATATCTCCTACCACAATGACTAACTCTTGATGCCAGGTGCAGCTGTGAGGAATTTCAGTTTGTAGGGACGAGGGAGGGCAAAGCAGTAAAGTCACACATTAAGTTTTTTACTGAGTGTCACCATGATTCACCTGCCTGCAAACCAGGAAGTGGAGGGCTGTGGGTTAAGGTACACACACCTATCAATAGAGTACTTATTCACTTAAAAAATCAGATTAAAGATGTATGATGTGTCGCTGTCTGTTCCTTTAAATGCCTGATTTATATCCAATTTTCACCTCTAACTTCCATCAAGATTTATGAGGTACTTTTTCTTACATATCCATCATCTAAGGACAATTCAAATTAGTGCAGCTAATCTTGTCTTACCTGATTGATATCATAATAGATGACTCCAAACTTCCCAAACTGCTCCACTTTCCCAGATATATCATCAAACTGGTAGAGATCGATCGGTAGAGGTGTCTCATTGATTACAGCCTGCATGCTGGTGACTCTGAAGCTGTTGTCGTAGGTGTAGTCGAAGCGTGCGTTAACCATCCCGTCCTCGCTGAAGCGGAATATTTGCCGGTCGACCAGTGGGCCGATCTGCCGGTACCGGATGGAGCAGATGAAGCCTTCGCTCTGTAAGTTGACGGTCTTGAGCACACCAGCGGTCTCATCATACGTGAAACTGACCCGTGTTGAGTCATAGAGTATCTCTGCCAGCTTGTTCTGATGAAATACATAAAACAGAGCAGTATGTGTTTACATTAATGGACTCTGTAGAATAATTAAATCCTCCCATCAGCTGACTTGAGTGGTCTATTCAAGCTGTCAAAGTCCCTGTTTATGCATATCACCTGCCCCGCCACCATCCGAGGGTCAACCTGACTCTGTTTCTTTATGGTTCGGGCTGAATTAATCTCTCCCTGCCATCACTTTTAAGTGCATGAAATAGAGTCTTGATGAAAAATAGATCTTTTTCCATTTATTCCCTACATATCCAATCATCCTGGGGAAAAACAAATCATATTCAAATGTATTCATAATATCTAACTGTTCATATGTGGGTTGAAATAACAAAAAATAACAGTTACCAATGGAAGAAAAATTGATAAATTAATCTAATACTTCAAATGTTGCTGTAAATATTACATTTTTATTACACTTACTTTAAATGATGTATTTAAAAGACATTTAAATATGTCTGAGTATTTTGTATTTCCGAATTTTGCTGTACAGAAAAATAAGATATAATTTGTAACAAAATACTTTACAGCTGTAGTTAGTAACATTTATAAAAAAAGTATTATTTCTTTCATATTTGCTAAAACTGTCACTTTATGTACACAGCACCAAATACGATGGATAATCTGTGCATTGCCTGGTGCTGCCTCTAATGGCCTTGCTGCATGTGAACAATAACAACCAAAAGGAAGTGAGGAGTCTCTAATGTAGCTGTCAATCATGTCAAGCACTGTTCCTGAACTGCAGTCAAACTGTCAAACTAGGGAGCATTGATCAAACAAACAAATGAGAAAGTTGGTCCAGCTGGTGGGCGACGCTTGGTACCTCAGTTGACGGTATCCAACATGGCAGCCAGGTCACAAAAGTTCTCATTTTACAGCTAAACAGTGCACTAAAATATGTTTCTGAAAACATCTGAAGTGAGAAATAGGCAATGCAGTAACAGAATTTTGATTCATATTTGATCAGCGCTGCCTAGATTGACAGTTTGACTGCAGTTGACAGAGTGACTGACATGACTGACAGCTGTGTTAGAGACTCTTTGGCTCTAACTGGTTGTTGCTGCAGCACTGCCATCTGTTCCTAGTGAATGCCATTTGAAGTAGGGTTTTTTCCACAAACTACCTGTTTCGTTTACTTTCCGAATATGAAGACAGTTTCAGCTAATATGACAAATATTATTTTCACTAAAGTTACCAACTGTAGCTTTAAAAGCTTGTATTTGAAATTCGTATTAATAAAATACTTGATATGTAATTTTATTCTCAAAGAAGACACATCTTTATCCCCAAGTTTAAACTGTATTAAAAAACTGTACAACATTTGCCTAATCACAGTCTTTGGCTAAAGTTAGTCTTTATCTAAATACAGCTAAATCACATGACATGTCCCATATTGAGGCTATAAAATGCCTAGAACATAATGTCAGTTTGTAAAATTATAAATTACTAAGTATCTAACTTTGATACATTTGATGAGCAAGTTTTTGTAATTTGTAACAAGATGCATTTGTGCCAATGTCTGTAAATGATTTCTTTTCATAATAATTTTCATTGCAAAGAAAGAATAGGATGATGACTGCTATGATACTGTTACAAATATAAAACAATGTACAAGTTATATATTGAACATGTGCTTGAATATAAAGAAATATAAAAACATAAATTGAATATTTAATTGTGTTAACTTTGTAAAAACTGAAAATCACATACCTGTCTACGATATTTGTACAGTATACGGCGGCCAGTGCCGAGATGGGCAACTCTGAGGAGCTGAGGAGAGAGAGAGGAAGAACACTAGAGATGAGCACTTCATTTTTAACATCATTAAAATGAATGAGTTGCTGATCAGACTCGAACACTACTCATTACAAAAAGATTCATCGTGACTCCATCGTATAAGCCAGCCTGTCGATTGACCACTGGGACTTAAGATGCAAATGTAGGGCTGCCTTACAGTCACATAAAAATATAATGTAGAACTACAGTGTCTGCTTATGACAAAAGAAAAAAGGAAAACTGAACATCCTTTCATGTGATGCAAACTGCAGTTTTATTACACACACATGCACACACACACCTGCCCATCTTCAGAGTAGTCCACAGTAACAGAGGCATTGCTCTCTGGAGGGGTGTAGATGTTTCTGTAGTATCCTATGGATCGGATGGTCTGCATGGTGTGTCGAGCCACGCTGGGCATGGTGACTGCTGACAGACGGTCCCCTGAGTCATAGTCAAAGATGTACTGGTGCTGGCTGTGCAGCAGCAAGACCATGGACTGTAACAGAGAGAGGAGAACAAAGAGAAATATGTAACATGACATCTTTGAGCAGTCAAAGACAGAAGCATCAGACACTGTACATTCACATAATGTTGTGGATAATCCTATTAATATCCATAAATAAATTAATATCAATATATATATTTACAGGTTGGACAATGAGAAAAGTCTTCATCATATCAGGGAAGCACTATAGTGAGAGGAGAAGATATATGCTTAACCAAAGTCTGAATGTTTGTATTAAACATGCAGCTCCTTACACAGAAAATAAAAGTGATGTTTATCATCATTAACTTCATGGTCTCACACACTGTGGCACATCCACATCAATCCACATTATAAATAAATGAGGGAATCAAGTATAATTGGCAGTATATCTTTCAATCAGCTGTTATTGGATGAATATCTTGATTATTTTGTGCCATCTGCTGAGGTTGTGGCCCCTCTGGACCCTTGTGCAAAATCCCCCCTGCATGAGAGTTAGACAGCTCGCCTTGCATTTTAAGTAGTGCTTTATTTGCAGCTCTCTTGGGACATTACCTGCCAGCTAAGAGTAGCTATTTAGCTGAAGCATAGTGGCATCTGTGCATGTGTGTTTGTTCTATAAGATCCATCCACATCACACCTGTGCCAGCCTTCTTTTCACAGTTAACATTGCAGAAAGGATCAATTTGGAAGATTTTACTGTTTGTTTTTACGGCTCTTAATGGGCTGCTCTCTTTGTTTATTAGGGCCTTTAACCCTTCAGGTATCTGGCAGATCTCATAGGTAATCTTAAATGGAGCATTGCATTAGGTTGAGCAGAGCACTGCATCATCATCCGTGCTTTACCATCACAAGCTCATCAGCTTTTACATCCCGTCATAATTAAATCATAAATAGATTTAATCAGGTGGACTAATCTACTGATTGACTCTTGCCAAGACTGCTGCTGCAGCTCCTTCCACCACTCCTACGCTCCCCTCCTTAATTTTCTGGCATTGTCGTTATAACATAAGATGTAGTGTTCATGTATGTGTTTCTTTAGCCCAGTATCCAAGAATCATGTTTGATTAAGGTGCAGTGCCAGCGCAGGAGGCAAAATGCCCCTTGTGCAGCAAGACGGAAAGAATGGATGTGAGGACCTAGCTCATCCTTTCACAGATCTGCAATGAAGTGTTCCCTTTTTATTGACCGTAACCACAATCCTTCCCCTAACTTTTAATTACCTAGCCCTAACCATAACTTAAGCATTATTTATTTGCCATAACATGACTTTTTACTAAACATAACCATGCTGTAGTTGGCACGTGTAGATATTACAGAAAGCAAGAACTTGGCACTTGAAAAAGCACAAATGAAATCCAAGAGTTGGAAGACCTGCATGTTGATTTCAACTTGTGAAGGACTAGGATGGGTTAGTGTATGTTAGCGTCCATCCATTATAGGGTATGTGAGTGGAAACACACTGACATGCTAATGTGCATTTGATTGCATCTCCCAGATGTGCCTGTCACCAGGACGAAGACAAAGCAACCTGTATTTTGTATTTTCAATTTCACAGCTGCTTTTCAGTTTTGCAGCCTGTCATGACGTGTTGTGTTTTGAAAAGTGCTTGTTCAGTGTTCATACCATGTAATACAGAAGTGTTTGAGATGATCCTTACTTTTACAATGAAAATGTGCCAATGTTGCCGGTATGCTATTTCAGTCTCAAGCAATAGGGTTTTGTCTGTCTTTGACAATACTGGCAGCACAGCTGGTTTTATAAGGAGGGTAGCAGCTCAGATACTCTTGAGTGCCCCTTTAGAAAGCAGAGCCTTTTGTAGCAAATGTCACTGTATAATCACTTTCTATCAATGGTCAATTCCTTGAAGCAAGTGATTTTGAATGAACTAGCTGCTGGCCATTACAAGGTTATCAACACTTCTTGCCTTTTGAAAAAATGCGAACATGTCTTTTATTAAAGTGCTTTATCAATACAAGTTACACGTGTTGAGAAATGCTGGAGTTGGTAGTTTAGCTCTCCACATAATAGATTGTTATTCAGAAATAACATTGTGTATTTGACTGAATAGCACTCATTTCTAACTCTGTCTGCCAGAGTCTAGTCCTGGTGATTGGGCTTTTGTGCAGTTTGTGGAACTGGCCCACGTGTTATTAAACACTCACACAGAAAAGCACAAAGAAAGCAAGGGCAGTTATAAAACGACTTTGAAAAGAGCAGCAAATGAATAGGCTATGGTCTGTACGTTCTCAATCAACCTTGGTAAAAAATGTCCAGCTTTTCGATAATAGGCTGACATGGCAGCACGGGTCAAGGCAATAACATTCACGCTAAAACACGACAAAATCTTTGCTGGACATACATGTATAATACAATTTTTGTTAAACTTGGATGCCCTGTTACTTCATTTGTCTCATGGGCTTTTTTCACGCTGCACTGGCATTGAAGCCTGGGGCTCAGCACGCAAAGCTCTTCTACAGGATGAGAAAAACTGGACTTCTTTGTAGAATAATGTGACACCAATTGCCTCAAGTTGTTCAAAACAAAAGAAAAAACCATCACTTTCATAAATCCTCAGAGAACCTCCTGCACTGTGATTAGTAGCGGATGATAATCTGAAATGTGAGGGGAATGTAGATCTGAACCATTAAAAGGGACAGCGGCAACTCCTCTTTGTCTGGAAGATAAAAACATGAGCTCTCCCGGGTGTGTGCTCCTTGCCTCAGGCAGGCGGTAAAGATCACCTTGACCTCCAATTGAACAGGTCAGAGGAGTGAGTCTATTAAGCTGTTAAACTGACTCATGAGAAAGTGAAAGTGCGCTTTTTTTTTGAATATTTGCTTTCAACTCTTTCGCTGAATTAAACAGATCTGATTAGATGTATTATTGTGCATTAGTGTTTTTATGTCGTTAATACACCATGACATTGGGTTTATGTTGTCAGGAAGCAGCTTGAGGCTGAGTTTAATTCTTCTCGAGTGGACTCATTTTGATTTCAATTTATCTGAAACTGTTAAATGGTTTATATCACCTACTGAGTGCGTCTCCTTTGTTATCTTTCACTAGGAATGTGTGCGGCTACTTGGCTACTTGACTTATATAGACCTTTTAACTATTAGTAAACAGTATGACATTTTTTGGCTGGCGGAGCATAGCTGGAGGCAAAAAAATTCTCCACAGACAATGGAGGAAGATGATGTGAGTGGTGCATTTATAAATACTCATTTCAAGTGCCGGAGTGCACTCTGGCACAAACTGGACCATTCATTAATGCAGAGCACTGTTGGAATGTACCGTTCCAGAGCACCGCTCTCTCTGAGTTGCAGAGTACTCTCTGCACTCTGTCTGGAAAGATGGAGCAGCAGAGCGACCAGCGGCATCAAAGTGTGATCGCTAAGCTGTTTGTTAATTCGTATAGAAATATAACACCCTGTTTCTTCAACCAACAGGGCTCTCATTTTAGTGTAGAGCGACAGACTGAATTTACGAACGCACCATGTCAGTTCATTTACTCTCTGGGACTGCGAGTTTAACACTCACCAACAGGACCAGACTGGCCAACCTGTATGCTCTCACTCAGTGGATGGATGATTTGACAGGAAGCTTTTTGGTTGATAACTATGCCAATCTTACAAAGGAGGACGACACTTGAACGGTTTCTTCCAGTTTGTTTTGCTTTCAAAGCTAACGTTGGCTAATGTGCTAAAAAGTTAGTGTTACAGTGAGTGTTTGTCTTATCACATTTAACCATAGTTATCTTTGCTTTTGTTGACAGGCAGTGGCGGCTGGTATGCAATACAATTTCAATTTTGAGCCATGAATCTTTCTGTTCTGGATCCCAATGATACAACAAGACGACATTTAGGTCTCATATGTAGCCTACAGCCCTGTGGTGGCGAGTCGTGTTTTGCCTCCAGCTAACAACGGGTCCTTATTATTTGATTGGATTCACCCAGTGAAAGTGCCTAAAGATTTATTTTCCTGAAATAGTGCAAAGTGCCACACAGTAAAGCTGCATTTAAAATATATTTTGGTTTTTAAAAATGTGATTAACGAACAATTTCAAATGGCTTTTAGAATACACCCAATATTATTTAGGACAATGTTTAACGTTATTGATTAAATTGTGCTTAATTTCAACAGTTTTCTGAGTGCTTTATTACTTTTGGATTAATTAGTTCTAAGTTTTAACTTCTGTATAAAGTCGGGGAAATTAGGTTGTAAAGAACATCTCTAGCTTTTACCTTTGTGTTTTCTTGTTTGTAAGACCTATTATTTCCTAGGACAACAAAGATATTGAGCTGTAATTGATTACACTACTTAGAGCAGTATCAGGGAAATACATGCGCATACCACCCACTTAACTGTGCTCGTGGTGTTCATCATAAATTATAGTATATTGGATCCATATAGATGCCGTTATGATGTTGTATGTGTGTCACTGTGCATGATGAATTCAGCTTTTTGACACCCTGTTTCCCAAAGAGGCTCCCAGTAAGTATTTTCAACAAGGAGAGAAAGTGACAGATGGAGGAAGGAAGTGAATGAAAAACAAGTGCAAGGGAAGGTGAGAGTGTGCGCGGAGTGACACATGGAGTAATAGAATATGGCTCATTTATTCACCGGGGTGGAATGATCTCTCTTCCCTCTATTTTGTCTCCTCTTCACATCCCTTGTTTTGTCTCTTGTTTTTTGTGCCCTCCCTCACTCCCCTTTTCAACTTTCGCCTGCTTCTTTCCCTCTCACTTGTCTTTACTTCAGTCCCTTTCTCCCTTTGTCAGTCTCTCCTGTTTTATTCATTATTGACTAGGGTCTTGCTTCCATTTTCTCAAAACTGTCACTCAGAAACAAAAAAAGAAAGAAAGAAAAAATAAACAATTTTATTTTTCCTGGAATGCCTCCTTATAGTTTCCTCAGTCTGTTTTACCTTTTCACCTCGATAACATCTCACTGCTCAGAATATAGACGTTAACAAAATCCCTCTACCACTACAAAATGTCTTGTCAAGCTTAACTAATATATAGATGATCAAAATGTCCATCATAAATAAATCACATCATAAATTTGTTCAACTTTGATATTAAATCACTTACAAAGAATTATGCAAAAGGAGGTATTTGGGCATCTATTACACGACCCATATCTGATACTAACAGGATGTTCTGAAAGACAAAAATATTAGCACTTGCCCAAGAATTATGAGTCATTGGTATTGATCATGTACTGTATAAAAAAAGATACTGGCTCCATAAAAACAGCATACTGTATACAGTTATGAAGACTGTTCCTGACAAGAGAAGGCTTTTGGTCGTGCAAACAATGACTAGTCTGTCAAAAAACGTGAACGGCCTACGTCTATATAGCACTTTTCTAGTCATATTGAACATTAAAGGCGCTTTACAACACAAGCCAGCATTAACCCACTCACACACACATTTGCACACTGGTCTGTGGAATATCTTGAGTCATGATCTCTGGAAAGAGGCATTGCTAGCCAGTTCTACACAAAGATTGTACTAATAGGGCCTCTACAAGGTGCGTTTTTACACAGCACCAAAAGACGGTGGCATCATGCTGCTCCAGTGTGTGATTTTAGATAACATGCCCGGCATCGCAGAATCAAAAGTGACATGAAAGACAACAGGGCCAGCCTCAAGTACGCATCAACAGCGCGTTCTAAACAATAACAATGGCATAACATAAAACGTGTATTTGTTGATATTGAGGTGAACTGTTCCTTTAATTTGTTCATGAATAAAAAGCACTGCATGGATAAGTTCTATGTTACTTTTACTTATCCCTTGTTTACTTAAGTGTCTAATAGTGATCTAATTGAAAACACACCAACACTTTCTTACTCTTCTTTCTTTTAGTCCTCTCACCCAGTTTATTCATTTATTTCCTCTCTCCTTGTCTCTCAATACTATATCACTCCTGTTCCCTTACTACCAGTCTTGTCTCTCTTCATCCACAATTCCTCTCCCTGTCCTTCAGCTTCTCCCTCTCTCCGTCTAACATGCTCTAACTAAGCTCAGACCATCCCTTGGGTCTTGTTTCCACAGTAGTACCACTGTCTTTGCAGACTCCCTTAAATATCCCTCTCTGTCTCTCTTCCTCCATTGCTCTATCACTCATTTCTTTCACCATGCACAAACAAGGCCTGTTGCTGTTTAGTGTCGGGCTCTGCCTGTCTGCCCCTCTGTCTTCCCGAGCAAACAAATACAAAAAGGGTCTGATTTATCCCTTCTGTCTCCTCCTCCTCGTCCTCCTCGCACTATTAATTTTTTTTACGCCCCAGCTTTTGTACCACAGGGGATCCCCTCTCTTGTCCTCTTTAAGAGACAGTGTGGGCTGTTTTTTAAAGTCACTCCTATTAAGTATCACTTTTCCTTTAGTTACATCTACTTTCCTCACGTGTCTCCTCTTTTCTTCGTCAGAGGTATCTGTCTTTTTGAGTGCATTACTTTTTTTTGGAGAGTTTTTATTGCTCTTTCCTCCTTCACTCATCTCCTCTCCGTAAGAAACTAAGTCAGTCATCCATTTTAAAGCCATCTATATTCAACAGTGAAACACCCCTTGGGATCACTGGGAAAAACTCTGTTACAGATCCAGAATTGCCAGGTGTAAGTGAACAGATGCTACTTTGCCTTTCCACATTTTCATCACCATTCAATGTCACTGTAAGCCTACCGATTGGAAGGCACACAGAGAGCTTACTGACTCGATTTTAACTCTGTGTCCGCAACCTGTAAGTCCCACTCGCATTGAAATGTAGTTTAAGGAGTCGATACTGAATTAGCTATAAAATCCAAGCTGTATAAACTATGACCTGACCTGGAACTCAGAGTCAGACATCTTTGAAAACCATTACAGCACTCTTGGAGGGAAAGAGAAACACACATGCTCTCTTTCCTTCTGAATTATTCCTCTCCTCTCCTCTCCTCTCCTCTCCTCTCCTCTCCTCTCCTCTCCTCTCCTCTCCTCTCCTTTCCCCTCCCTCGGGAGGTAAGCTGTCTGTTTGTGAGTACAGTCTTTGTGGCTGGTTGTTTTCCTCACTAGCTTTGTGACAGTACATTTTACACAGGGGAAAAACCTCAATTAGTGTTGCCTGCTTTGTTTGACCAGAATTTATGGCAAACACAGTAACCTTGCTTTGTGTGTGGAAAAAACAGAGAACAAACTCAGTGTGTGTGTATGTGTGTGTGTGTGTGTGTGTGTGTGTGTGTGTGTGTGCGCGTGCGTGCTTTGGCATGTCATTTATCTTTTTTTATTTTTCATCATGTCTCTGCAGACTTGAGCAGCATCTCCATCACAGTACCTCCTTGAGAGTGTGTGTGTGTGTGTGTGTGTGTGTGTGAGCAGCATGTCTGTGTGGTATTTGAATCTCCTTGACTATACTGTAGTAACACATAGGTTACTTTAATGCAGAACTATTCTATTTTTTAAAAATAATAATGTAGACTTTTTTTTTTATCTCGTCCTTCATTATATATACAGAATATACATAAAAAGTGATAATACATGCACACATCTGATCTGACTAAAGCCTTTGAAGTAACATAATGTTTTTTTTCTGGGTGCCATTGCCTTTTTTCAACTGTTCCCAATGAGGAGAGAGCGTATGTGGCTGCCTAGAGAAAAAGCCCCATGCCTCCATGTTTTTTTTCAGGGCACTCTGGCTGCTCCGAACACTTGAAAATCACTGAACTTTTTAAGAAAGGCACCGGTGATGTCACCGCCACTTCTTTACTGTAGCTACTGTCGACTTTTATCACCATACGCTTTGTAAGTTTGTCGTTAACTGTGTATTCAACCCTCTGTTAATGAAGGGTTGTGTTAGCTACCTGGCATTACCCGCAAGATATTGTTGTCACAGAAGCAAAACCCATGTGTAGCGTGTCATGTAGAAAAGCACTGGGAGCCCTTCCTTTTGCTGGGATGAAGCGCTACCCTGCACCTTGCCAGCACTTTTCTGCTGAAGCAAAACACTATGTGGACACAGACCCTAAAAAGTCACACTTAAAGGGATAGCGCATCCAAAATTCACCCATTATCTACTTACCCATATGCCGATGGAGGCACTGTGTTCACGTGTGCATGTGAGACCACATAAGCATGTGAACACACATGAACGTGGTGCCCATGTCTCATGGTCTTGCGCAAGCCTGCACATGTGAATGCAGTGTGCAGTGAGGCAGTTAGAGCTAGAGGCTACAATGAGGCTAAAAACAGAGTTCAAATGACTGTTTTCCAAACAACTTTTATATGTCGGGGCAGGACACTTGGATCACGACGGATGAGCAGTATGGAGATATTTTGTGGTTCCAATTATGTGTTTTTGGACGTTTGAATCTGGGGGCGCCATAAGCCTCCATTAGGTGGAGTTGTGTTGCTACCTCCTCTCCCCTTGGATCTCCGCAAGTGTTGTGAGGACTCTAAAACTTCATCTGAGCCTCCATCGGCATATGGGTGAGTAGATAATGGGTGAATTTTCATTTTTGGGTGCAATATCCCTTTAATGTTTTCAGGTGCATAGTGTTTATACTGTAGTTAGTGATGTGTGAAAATGGCTTTCATTGTGTCATCCTGTACCTTATCCAAGTAAGTGTAACTCCATGTCTTCCCGTCGGCGAAGAGTCGGGAAATGATTCTTCCTTGACTGTCGTACTCCCACTTCTCTGTAGTCGGACCCCTCTGAAGACCTGTCACCTGCCCCGTACTGGAAACACACACACACACACACACACACACACACACACACACACACACACACACACACACACACACACACACACACAGAGAAAATTATAAACATTTGTAGAAGACTAATATCTGAATGTGTAATATTCAAGCCACGTGTTTCAAGCTAAAATTGTGTGTCACAAAAATTACAGTATTTCATCCTATTAGTGCCACACTGCTGTTGATCCTTTTAAAAATGTTAAGGCAGTCTCAGGGGCTGTTTTAATGTCACATGTTCCATACGAATCTTAAACACCTTTAATAAACATTAAGTAGAATTATCAGTATTCCACCTGTGTCGACAAAACTGAAATTGTAAGCTTTGTAAAAGTAGAATTCATGGCAGAGCTGTTGTGTTGGATTGCCTAACATTGTGCAGGTGTACTTAATCTAGTGGCAAATGAGTGTATTTGTGAAAATGAGGAAACGTGCTTCACATAGTTTTTTAACTGAGACCTTGTTGGACTTTCCGTCAGAGCTCAAAGGCACTGGTCTATCTAGTCTGTAAGTTAAACTTTGCAGCTTCCTCTAGTTGAGTGAAGTAGGTGGGGGGACACCCTCAAATAATAAATAGCCCAGTACAGAAGCACTTACCTCGAGTATGTCAAGTTTACTGATAGTAGCTTGCTGCTGGGAACCCAGAGTGTCGGATGGCCCTGAGTGTCATAGATGATCTTCAGCAGGAACTTCCTGTGGTCATCGTAAATTTTCTCTGTTCGCAGTGTTCGATCATAATCCACGGACAGCAAGTTCCTGCCATTCACCTGAAGGGGTGGATACAAACAAATAACCAATGAATAAAGAAACTCCTCTGATCATATTTATCTTTGATCAGCTGAAGCATGAGATGCTTAGTATGTGAAACTGATTATATTACATGCAGCTATGCAGAATCCCTGCTGCGCTCTCTTCAAAGACAGAACATGACTAAAAACCTAAAGCCTGTTAAAGCTCCCCATATGCTGCAATGTTGATGTCACCCCACAGTATGAAAGCATTAGACAGATCAAACAGCACTGTTTTATTCTTGGAGCCACAGCAGTAGAGGGATTTAAATTAAGTTAAGTTTACCCTGAAGGTGGCACTAGCATTTATCTTTCTTGGAGAATGCATGTATGGTGGAGCTTTACCCGAGTCAGACTTAAGTCAGTTGAACCAGATTTGGCTGTTCAATACGAATATTCAACTATTAATTCCTTGAGTTTGAGACAGAGTCAACTGAGTGGTCTGCGACTGATGATTTGAATCTTCAGTTTGCACAGGGCAGCCCTAATATATGGTGCTAACCACTACTGCTTATTTAGTTAGAAATTGTTTATATGGTGCTAGAGGAAAGTTCATAGAGTCCAAAATGGAAAGAGCTGATCATTTGGGTGCTATGAACATGCTCAGTTCATGAAAATTTGCCCATTTGACTTTGATATGTGGAGCAAAGCTCAAGAGGTTACCAAAAGCAAAAAGAATCAAACGGCAAAATTCATGACTAGTCCTATGATCATTCCTAAAAAAATCAGGCCCAATCCTCCATAAACCCACATAGTCCCTCTCCCAGCCCAGCCCCAACCATAACAGCAGTTTTGGGCCTGAGTCTGATTAAAAACCAGAATTTCTGCTGTAAAAAGGAAAGAAAAGAAAATTAAAACATGCAGTCAATTTGACTTTCAGTGTGGTAACAGACATTTGTGACATGATCTCTGACAGGCACCTTCTCCTACCAAATATTCAACACAGCCCAAAAACTGCAAAATATATTAAAACTGTAATCCTATAATATTTCTCCCAGTTAATGAGAGACGAAATGGATTGAAAACACCGGAAAATTGGAACAAACCTGACCTGATTCAAGCACAGGGGAATTTTGAGGAATTACAGCCCAGCCTGGCCCAATCAGGTCTGGGCAAAAAAATCAAAGCTCTATGACAGACCCACCAATCGACAGAGTGACAAGGAATGGAGATTGTTATTACACTGGCTCAAACCTTACTCAGTATGTTTAACTGTTCTTTCAAATTATTGGCCCACAAAATGAGATAAGAAATACAACAGTATGAATGCTTCAGGATGAAGGCTAAACAGACAAACAGTAAATAAACCCAGGTGTTAAATCCATGTAAATAAGTGTCTGTTCAATTCAACATGTGCGCCTCAACCAGAGAATTAAAACAAATTTCTGATCCAAGACCCATAAAACACTGTAGCATCACAGAGCCAGCCAGCCACTCTTTATCGCTTTCTAAATGACGTGCTGTTTGTTCAAACTCCAATTTACGAAGACAGATAACCCAGGTTCGGTGCAAAACTCACCTTATGGATCCTTGAAGCAAGGGGAAATACTAAGAATCAGCCAATCAGTTGTTTTACAGACCCGTTTCATTAAAGAGAGAGTCTTGCTGGAAAATGTTCAACAGTCATTTTTCTCATCTTTTTATTCAGCCACTCATTCATTCGTAAATTAGCACCAGTTGAATGCAGCGAGGTGAATAAAGAGGGCAGAGGAGGAGGATATTGGGACGGTGGCTCGCAGCCAGCTGGATGAGAAACAAAACGGGATGACAGCCAAAAGCCACGCAGAGTGTGAGCCACACCATATCAGGGGAAACAAATCATTTTGCAGATTGGCATCGCCTGTCATGTTCATAATGGATCAGAGCAAACCGTGACTTTTATTTCAATGTAATGCCAAACAGGACTCTTTGTTAGTTCTGTCTTCCCTTTGCACAAAATCACTCAACCTGGACTGGAAGTACATCCACCTAACTAACCAATATGAAGACGCACTACTTGTATTTCTGGGGTGTTGTTACTTTACCTACAGGTGTGGTCATCATTTTTAACTCAAACCAATTTCAGAACATTCTGAGTTTTCTCCTTGCAGTACTGGTGAGATTATTACGATAACTGCAACGTTGCAGCATCACTCTACGGACAAGCCAACCACAAGGGGTGATGAGCAACGGTGCTACAAATGGCAGCAACATGATGAAGTGCTTCTCCTCTATTTTGCAAAGAGTGCTGCACATTTTTTTTCCAGATTGTCAAAAGTTGAAAAATAAGCAACTTTGGGTAAAACTCTGCCACTGCTCTTCACCATCACCTTTTACCCAGTCATACTACCACAGTGGAGGAGGGGCAGGACACATACCACGAAGACCAACCGTCACATTGCTGAACAACAACAAAGGAGGAGAAATAAATAGCCTTCCCTTCATCCAGTGCAAGTACCCTACCTTGTGCATATTCTGTATCAGAGCAACCACACACAACCAAAGCATCTCAGCTGAAAAAACACTGCACCCCTTATTGCCCAAATAGCTCTTCTAAGCAAGTATTTAATTTGTTTTAAAACTGTGTTATTTTAGTTGTTTAGAAAGCAGCAATATACTTCACATAAGCCAACACTAAAGCTTATTTGGGCATCTGATCAGAATGCCTCCAGTGCACCTCACGTTCGAGGTTTTCTGGGCACATCCAACTGGTAGGAGGCTCCGGGGCAGAGCCAGAACACACTGAAGGGATTATAGATCTCATCTGGCCTGGGAATGACTCAAGATCCCACAGGAGGAGCTGAAAAGCATTGCTGGGGAGAGGGACATTTGGGGAACCTTGCCCAGCCCCGGATAAGGGGATGAAAATGGATGGATGGATGAAATGAGGCTTATTTATATGGCACGAAAATCAAGATAAATTGAGTAATTTGCAAGCCCTAAGTACTGGCTCCCCTGAACTATTAACTGATTTGCATCATAGTTAGACTGAATCCACTGTATAGCTACCATCTATACATTATTGACAAATATGACAGTGGATGTCAAATATGTCAGAAATTCATGATAAACAAATACATATAGGGACTGAAAATACCACCACCAACTGTCCCAAATTCATTCATCTCATAAAACTTGCCAGCGTTTACATTCTTTGTCTGACAGTGGGTCTTTTCATTATTTCATCCAACAAGCTGCTTAAACATGCAGTTTCCCATTAGCTCGCATCTTGTGCTCAATGCACATTCCTCAGGAGGATTAGTACACCATATAAAGACAGTATAAATATTTGCATTTAGCTGAAAGGCTGGACTAAAGTTCACTGCTGTTCATCCAGCCCCACAATCACCCCATCATCATTAACGCCTTAAATTGGCATCTTGTTGCTGCTGCAGGACAGCTGGACTGTCGCTGTGTTAGTGAAGACAAATTCCCACACACACCGATCACAAACGTGTGGCTGACATGTACAGTATACACGCTGTATTTGTGCTCACCTTTGCCACCATTTACAAAAACACATCTACCTGCAACTCGTTATTGCAAGCTCACAATACAAAAGTCCCCATTACCACTAGTGGACCACACATGCTGTTACATTCATTAGGGTTTATTGGACCATGCTGAGAATGGCACCACAGTGTGGATCAAACCCTCCAGAGGCCACATGACTGCAGAGTTTCCTCCTATTAAACTGGGCTAGTTAGAGAGCACTTCATGTAATATTCAAGCACTGCAGACAAATCACTGTCCCTTCCTTCTCTTCTAATAGCTTGTAAGAACAACAAACACAATGCCATAATAGACAGAAACAGAAACCCCAGTGTAAACCACATCAAGCTGCTCGCAGAGGGGGACAAAATGATAGGAGTCACAGGACTCAGTGATATGTGAGGATTGTTGCCTTGTATCAAGAAGGTGCTGGATTTACATCTAATGGCCAGCTGGGGCCACTCTGTGTGCAGAGTATGTTCTCCTGCCACTGTGTGGGTTTCTCCTCCCAACTAGGGCTAGGCGGCATTGCAATATCTCATTTTATTATTCATCTATCATTTCTCCATATCACCCAACCCAACTGTTCAAAAACATGGAGGTAAATTTGGAACTATGTTGTTGTGAATGTGCCAGTCTACACAATATGTGCTATCCTGCTGATAATTACAGATTTATACAATAAATATATGATTAATTAAACTGGTCCCTATGCATGCACCACATGGACTGACCCATTTTCTGTTAGAGAACACACATGTCAGTGTAACCCTTTCTCTTTCAGTTAAAATGGAGTATGCAGGTAAAAAAAAAACACTATATAGACTTATACAGAAGTATTCATCTCAGTCATCACTTATGACCCACTCTCAGAGTGTGACGGTGTATTTTTCTGCAGAGACTCTGCCCTCTGCCTGCACTTTTTTATTTTCTTCTTATTGTCTGTGCTCTGGACTTTTATGGGTGTGTATTCCCGCAGCGCTCAGGTGAAGTTGGGCCTTAATAAAAAGGTAGCAACCACATGCAAGACCATAAGCAGCACCCATACAAGAGACAAAGCGCAAAAAAAAATGCAAATACAGTGAGGCAAAATGCCAAACAAGAGTGAATCTGGGGTTGGCTTTCTACTTTCACTTTCGCTAGTTAACAGTAACAAACAATCCTGCATAGTATACCTTTGGAGAAATGATGCCAGCATTTGTACACAGGTCACTGATCAGCAATGAGGATTCCATGGTGTCTTTCTGTGTTTATGAAAAGCCTCAGCTGAAGAGCACTCACCCTGAGCTTCCTCCCGAAGACAATGACTTTTCCACGCGTCTGTTCCTTCCTGAACCTCCACTCCACCAGGTTTTGTCCGTTCTCTCCTGGCAGTGTCATGTTGCGTCGGGCTACAGTTGGATTAGCAGCACCTAGACATGGATATGACAAAGACATGAATACCTACAGCATCCTACAGTGAAGAAAAAAAACAGCACTGAATCAATACGTGCTGTTCACACACGTGACATCTGCTGTGTGTGTGCATGTTAGAGTTTAGACAGCTGTACGCTTACTTTATTTGACAATTTACTACTTTTAGGTCAATACCTGTAAATTGAATTAAATGGTTGCTCTTTTAAGATTATTTCCAACTTTGTGGAAACTGTGTTCCTCGGTGCACTACCTGCACACCTTTTCACAGTGCACAGCAGATCATCCCAATCATCCTAGTTTTGTAATATGATTGAGCTCTTTTCTTTATCGCGATTAACGATTGAATATGCAAGATAATGTATTAGTGTCTCTGTAAGGTTTCGTTTACCACCATAGACATTTAATGTTTCCATCTTAAGATGGGCTTTGTATGTGTTTAAAGCCGGAGTGCAGAACTTTTGTCTCCCCCTTTTGGCAGGAAGACTAATTCCACAAACACTGTTGACGTATGCTTATGTCTGCAGGTGAGCCCACTGCATCTCCCCTGGCCCCAGGAGCACGCTTTTTGGCTTCAATCCTTCCTGTGAATGCTGACTTTATTTTTTATCTGGAACTTCCACTTCAGAAACTTTTCTTGGATGCTTCTTAGGATTTTCTGCTATAGCTTTTGCCATACTCCTAACCGCAAACTATGGTCCCTTCCTGCCCCTTTGCTCTGGCTGGTTGACATGAAATATATCACTTCCGATGCGCCAGCATGGGAAAGTCATCACAGGCACCAGACACCACAAGTCTAGTATGCTAGGAAATACAGAGAGCTTTCCCTGGCAGCAATAAGCTTAATCAGCATTGTGTGAACTTGTTTGGCAAGGGCTTTAATGCAACAGACATTAATTTATATGTAAAAGTCAGACTCTTGCTTGGGGGAGATAAAGGGGGAATATTACTTTTTAAAAAGAAAAACATGAATCTGTAATACTGCATCATTACATGTGCAGATTGTTGAACAAAAATTGGTTATAAAAAAGTCTCTCACTCCAGCTTTAAATCCCCTAATGTACACCATTTACAGCAAATCACATATCAGATCAATCTATCGTAATTGCTGCTAATCATTTTCCAAACATGCTGTAGTGTTTTAGCTTTAGACCCTAATCTGAAAATCAGCCTGCAGAGACATGACATGTGAGTTGGTCATTAATCACTGTGAGCATGACTTCTGTATTTATTGTTGTGAAAGTTTTATTGCTGTAGTTTGGTAGGTCAGCTGCTAATGCAGGCTTGTAAATCTGGAAAGTCTGCACTATATCACTGTGCGACGATAATAAAAAAATGACATAAAGAAATGCAGGCATATTTATTATGACGGATAAATTACAGCATATGCGGCACAGTCTCTATAAGCTAATTTTTTATACTGTACTATCATGGATGCAAACCAGTGGTTATGTAGAAAATAGAACGAACATGAGTCTCAAACACTACCATTTGGAAGTGGTCACCAACTGTGTTAAATATAGAGGATTTGCAGTAAATGTACATAAATGGGAAAACACTGGACGATTAGATCAAAGGCATCAAAATGAGATATTTTGTGTTATGTGTATCGCAGTACAAATCAGATCCTAATGTGTCAAATCTAACTGTGAGCTGAAAACACTGTATCATTACAGCCGGACAAGCTGTGGCTCGTACCGAGTGTCAGAGTAGAAACAACTGAAAACATGACACTGATACTCCACCATGATCCTTTTCACAAACAGACCCATCAGATGGTGTTTACCTGCAGAGAGTTGCGCTGGCAAAAGGCCTCTCACTGAGCATGCGACACAAAAACTCTGCACTGAAACCCATTTACATAGAGATGTGATACATAGCATACTGAGCAATTTCTAACTCATAAGCATTCACCGTGTAGATAGCCTACACCCAATGCTCCACACAAAGTGCATAATGTAGAGCAGGATAGTCATTCAACAGATGCTTTGTGATTACAACCAACCTCTGTGAGAATCATTTTGACATGAAACCTCGGATTAATCCACATTATACATTCAGGGTAATGTGCTCAAAGTGCATACCTGCCAGAATATGGGGCTCCGTCTGGTAGTGTGTGTCCATCCCGTTGGCGTAGATAACCCTCAGTGAATGATCATTACCCACCTGGTAGCTGTTGCGAAGCTGATCTATATGACAGAAAGACAGAGAGACGATTACTCCGAATGATCCATGACGGTGTTTCACACTGATTCTGTGTTTGTTTTCAATGTGGCAGACTCTAACGCATTTATTCAAAAACACTGTAATAATGCTTTACTGAATTGAGGGGAAGGTGAGAAAAGGAAAGACAATGAGAGGACAGCAAGAAAGTGCAAGTAAGGGAGGGGGAGGGAGATAAAGGGATGAATGTAAAGAGAGAAAACAGTACAATTAATTTCCGTGGGCAGGGTTTGAACCTGCTAATGGAGCACAGAGCAGGTATTAACATCCCCCAGCCTCTTTTAATTAGGTTCCCCTTGACCTCTCGCAGGACTAATGGCTCTGAGTGTGTGTGTATGTGAGTGTGTGTGTGTGTGTGTGAGAGAGAGAGACAGAGAGAGAGACAGAGAGAGAGAGGGAGAGAGAGAGAGAGAGAGGTTTCCTTAGCCGTACATATTTTTACTTCTTCCTTCTTTCTGACGCACCATCAGGTTGACGATCGGTTGATTGGTTGATTTATTTAAAAACTAATTGAAGTTTTTCCAAACAAAACTTTTGACTCAGCTTTGTGGACGCAAATTTTCAAGGGCGCATTAAAAAGGAAAAGGAAACATTTCAACATTTGATGCAACAGTAATTTAACAATTTAACACACTAACATACCTTCTAAATTAAATATAATGATCTACAAATGTTTCTTCTTTCCCCTCTATAGTTTCACCAGGATCCTCTTCTCTAGGCTCTATCAAATTTTAATTTACATACACAAGAGAGGAAAAACTGCAGCGCTGGTTGGCCAAATTTTTGTTATAATGAACTCATTACAAAGATATTTAAAAAAAAAAAAATACCTCAACCACATAATGACAATTTGCACATCAATTACTCATCTAATTTTATGTGAAGAGAACTTTCCTTTCTTACATGCCTCCACAGTGAACGGAGAATCCAAAAAAGATGAACATCCTTCATGTATTAAAGTCACTGAGGACCACGTTTATTACTGGAAAACCATATCAAAACATTTGTTTGCAAACACTCCCACAGCTCAGTGTAGTAAATCCATGTCTCATTTGTCCAACCCTACGCTCAGAACTTGTCAAACACATGCATTATTCCTACAAATGTTAACACATCTTCCTATGGGTAGCGCGCCCTGAGCGTGCCTGAGCAGGCATGTGTGTGCCCAGGCTGTGTTTTAAATCTTAATGTATTAATAAAAAAGCATGTGTTTGGCAAGCACTGAGCATATGTCTGGATAAATTATACTTGGATTATGCTGCACAAGTTGTGTGAGAGTTTGTTAATGGATGGTTTGATAAAGTTTTGCTGTTGTTAAACTCAGTCCCTCATTGCTTTAAGTCATGAATAAAGTTTTCTTCATGACTTCAAGGTAAATTGCAGGGAGCAACTGATATACAAACGGTCATATTGTGGGTGAAATATTCCTTTAAGACCTTTCGAATCTGGCCAAAAGGCAATTCCTGCAAACACTGACCGCTGTGTCATTTCTCCAATAATGATTGTATGTTGTGGTTTATTATTGTGGGGTGGATCTGATCCTTCACTCCCACCCACCCACCCACTTCAATTTTCCAGCACAAAAGAGAGGCTTTGTACAACATGTTATAAAGCGGGAAGAGTCAGCACACACAGCATACAGCCGGCCCTTGATAATGCATTGGCACAAACATTTGCTGTATTTTTCCTCGTAGAACATCACTGCCAAGCCCTGCATTACCAACATGTTCGCCCGCTTTCACAAAGCAATCAACAACAACAACATCAAAATGACAAAACACAGCAGCTATATTAGCTTGTTTACCATTTCTGGGCTGCACCTACACCTAATGTGATTTCACATTACGGAGACCACTTGCACGCTGGCACATTGTGCAGTTTAGATGATAGCGGGGAGGCGAAACGATAAATAATGTACACCAATTGATGGAGAGGAATGCTACACTTGTCGATGGCTTTGAATAACTTATTACATTCTGATCAATACTGTTCTGCTGTGAGGGAGAATCCACTCTGTTTTCCCTCACACTCTGGGCACATGTAGCTGGCTCTGAAACAAATCACTGCTGGCCACTCGAGGCCTCGCTTCAACCGGCTCATTAGTTCAGATTTAACAAGGGCATCAGTGCTAAATTATTGTTTTTGCTCGCCGTTTAGGCTGAATGTCTGACATGAAGCATGATAAGGTGGGTGAAACTGGCTTTTCCTTTTTGCACTTCCCGTCAAATCTGGGATTCTCAGAGGGGATGCATTGACAGATCAGTCCACAACTCACTTCCTCATCTGAGGTCTATTCTTCAAAGGCTCAAAATGGAGATTTCAATTTTTCAATATTTATTATTAGCTTCAACACGAGGAGCTGCTGTGATTTATTTTTACAATCTGCAGGAAGAACACAAACATAACAAATTTCTAAAAGGCAGTATCCATTGTAGGGATATTGTACTGCATAGCACTACATTGAAGATACATTCCTGATCCTGTGTCCACAGGCAGCAATTAAATGCTGCACACGTCTGTCACAAAAGTTTTGAATCTGTACACTAACGACACATTCTTCCTTTCTTTCAGTGAGTCAATAGGTAATGGTTATGGATTAGAGCAAAGGCATGTACTGTGGATGGAATTCACTTAGACCTCAACATACTCTATCAATACTGTTAACCGTAGGTCAGTACTGTACATGTAGTGTTCCCATGGCACATTCACCTGAGCCAGAGGGTAATACTGTGGAAAGCAATGTGAATAAAACCTTTCACAATTTGGCTACTGGTCAGAGAAATATAGATTTAATGATTTGGAGTGTTTGCTCTGGGTAAGTGCCAGGACTGGTGGCGGTGGCTGAAGATCATGAACTACAAAGCTGAGAAATGTCTGGATTACTGGGGAGAAGCTGTTTATAAGGGTGTTAAAGGAAGACTTTCTCACAGAGTGCTTTCTGCAGGAGAGTCCGACTTTTTCAGCCATTTGGTGCTTTTACATGGACTGTAATACTTCATGAATAATACAAATAACAGCCCAATCAGAATAAAAATGCCTCATGTAACCACCTCAATTGAAAGAGACTGGCTCGAATCGACACTGTGCTACATTCTTATGTGAATGCTCTGATTAATAAATGTATGATTTGACTTATGTAATATTGTTGTCACAGGCTGTGCAATGTGGAGTCACTAGACACAACAACTGTCTTGTTACCAGCAGCAGTGTCCGCATGCAATACGTTTAGGGAACATTGGTTAATTGTAAAGTCTACTGATACATTACTTACTACTTAATTCTGTCAAGAGGCAGAACCACTACTTCTCCTCCTTTACTTTGTGTATTGAATGGATTGAATTTTCTCAATAAGGTTGAAAAACACTCTTCTTCTGCTATATTTCTTGCAAATTACGCTGGTTTCACACTCGACACAGAAGCGTAATGAAGTGCACCGATTTTCCGTGCAGTGCTGCCCACTTCCTTTCAGCGCCCATGTAAAGCATTTAGACTATTCTCACAGGACGTGCCGCTGGCTGGCTTGTGATTTGCAGCAATAGTTTTGGCATCCGGTTTATTTTTTCAGCAAGCCGTGAGCGAATCTGACCACAGAACACACTGATAATCTATTATGGGTGATATAAAGGATATTAGATATGATATAAATGATCCAATTATGATGAATGATAAAATATACATCCAGTGCTACCACATAATTGTCGGGTGTGTCAAGACAGAGAACAAAAGAAAGACAAGCAGACATACACATACACAAGCAGACAGAGGCAGAGCTCTGCGTGTGATCAGAAAAGAGCAGAGGAGTACAATCGCTTGCTGACCTGCGTGGAAAAATGCACTTGTAGTGTGAACGGGCAGGTCAACTGCTGCTGGGTGGCTGCGCAATAGTTGACATATCAGGGCATTTCTGCGACCAGGGTGAATATGGCATGAGACGCTTCACAGCAAGCAGAACTGCTTCACGCAAGTCAAAAAAGTTTTATTCTGGTTAAATTCTTGGGGGCATGTAAACGCACATCTTGCAAACGCATCCATGTCAACAATAAGGCTGGAATCTCTGATCAGAATGATTTCAGCCATCGTCTCCTGATCCTGGTACCACTCCAAACACAGCAATGATATTGCAGGTTGTGACGATACAACCACATGTCTGAATGTTTCATAAAACTCTTCTGTGTAACATTTACCAGCCTCAGCAGGGCAATGACTGCGACTCTATCAGCTTTTACTGCTGTCTCTACTGTCTTTGTAAACTATATACATTGTGTGAAACCTTCCATTTTCTTTAATGTCGTTAACAATTGACAGAAACAATGATTGCTCTTCTAAAACAAGCTGGGCTTTTTCATTGTGATTCATTTCCGTCTGAACCAAAGCCACCCGTCAGTGATTTAAAACAAAACTGCACTGTTTTGGAATAAAGAGAAAGTTGAAATATGTTGAATAAAGCCCTGGTTTCTACAGGGACACTATCACTCAATATGATTCACATTACAAAGGCATTCGCAAAATAAATGGTGTTACAATACACACGCTCTTGCCAACTTTCTTCTGCTCACACACACAGAGACACACACACACACACACACACACACACTCACTTACCTTGCACCAGAGTGTAGAAGGAGTCTATTGATGACAGGTTGGTTGTGATGGAAACGTCCTCATCCCTCCCTGACGTCTCGATGTCCACGGCAACAGCTCCTGACGACATGTCGCCGTGGAGATTGGTGACCACGCCAGTGGGGAAAGTCACATTAGTCAGACGACCCTCGCTGTCATAGCTACAAGGACATTGAGGTTGCAGGGAGGGAGGGATAAAGGGACATTAGTTGCCATTACTGTGATGTGCTTTATGGAACCCTGAAAAAAAATATCAATCTGCATTACACACACACACACACACACACACACACACAAACACACACACACACACACACACACACACACAGAGGCTAGTTTCTTACAGCTGAATGTGCTTGAGCTGGCTCTGAGTAACAGCAATTTTAGAGGAGATAGAGCAGAGCGCAGCTTGGAGGCGAATTCATTTAATTAGAGGAATTCGATTTTATTACAAGTGAATTTCAACTCAGATCTGAAACTAGGTTTTCAATTACTTTAGGTCTCTTGTCAAAGGACTATTTGTTCAATGTCCACTGGTCCAACAAAAAGGTTATATCTGGACATAAACTTGAAACACTGAAGAAATGAGAGTGTCAAGTCTGTCAATTCAGCTGTCACATGTTGTCCACTCTGTCAGAAGTGTTTTCTCAATGCAATAAAACCAGAGCTAATATAATTATCAGTAACTTGATTAATAAACTTGTAGATGGCTTTTGAAGTGTCAAAATCCAACAGTCCATTTATCCATTAGCACGTACAGTATCGGTGCAGACATGTGCTCAGACATAAACACAGTAATGCTGCTCACTCATAGAAGGTGGTCCAGCCTATTTGGATGCTCTTGGTAGCCAGCAAACCGCTGTTGCCGTGGTAACTAAACAAGACCAGTTCCTGACCCTGAGCCGTGAGAGTCTTAAGACCTCCGTTAGTCCCGATGGTCAGCCAGATGACCTATACACACACAAAAACAACCACAGGAAGACAGGGTCACATGTTCAGACTCTGCCAGTATGCTCTTTCACTCATGTCAGCCGTCATCTCAGAAAACTCGAAACTTTGTGTGAGTAGTATCACTGTATTCAAAATAATGATAAAACAGACGTACTGGTCTATTAGCTGGCTGAATGCAGGCATTTTGATAATGGGATGTTCTGCAGCACGACAAACAAGCCTTGCTCATCTCACCTGATTGTCAGGGGCGACCACACGCACAGGCATCCTGTTGGTGTCTCTACGGATACGGAGGGTGTTTCCACTGCTGTCTGTCACTGCGGTTACATCTTCTTCATTGCTGAGAGTGAGGGAACGGAGGGTGGAAAATTAGTGAGAATTTTTTGAGGTAAAAATAGGTAAAGTTTTATGAAAAGGAAAAAAAAATAGAGTGCAGAGACAAAATTATTTTTTAAGATGCAACAAATGAAGAGAGAAAAAACACACAAGGTCATTTCTTACTGAAATATAAACTTGGGTTGCATTCGTCCTCATTGCACAATTATTTTGTTTTGTTTGTTTTCAAAGCAAACCAACCTGTAGCTGAAGTTGTATTTATAGTCTCCAGTGACTAGAGACATGGTGAACTGGTGAGTCCCATTCCAATCAAACACATAGAGCTCCTGAGAGGCTGGAGACGCCACTTCATAGGAGCTGGGACCTGAAGCCAGAGAGCCTGAAGAAAAGCAGATGGACAGACTTGTCATTTCTTTATGATTTACTTTACCCTCTATTATTATTTACTCTTTATCTTTATCAAACTCATACAGTATCTTCCCAGCATACATTACAATTACTCATGCATTGGAATTCAACATATGCAGAAAAGTTCTCGTCATGATTCTGTTTAGTTACTGTCTATAATGCATATGGAAAATATCTGGGGCAGTTCTGCTGCACAGCTTGTTTACACCGCAGCAATCTCAGCCGAAATCTTGTTTTTGGTTTTGAACCTGTCATTTAGTACTTTTCAGTTCAACAGGGACGACTGGCCGAGCAGATTTGCCTGTACAAACATCTCTAGTCCACCACACTGGGGAGAGGAGAGGCTTTTTGCCGCAGGGTGTGGAACAACATGACAGATCGCTCTGTAAAAGCTAGAAAAACAGCCATGGAAAGAGTGGCGACCTGGGGGGGAACACAGTGGTATATAATAATTTCGACTTGGGGGTAAGCAGCAGTTTTAATGACATTACATAAATGCAATGTTTGGTGGTATGTCAGTGTTTACCACTGTCGCCAGGCCACCTACTTCCTGGTAAAGTTCTTCCAGTAACACTCATTGACTTCTTGCTTATCCTCAGAATATTTATTAGTACACAAGTGGTGTTTCGGAGCATATTGTAATAAATAGCATGGTGAGCATAAACACTGTTGTGCTTGCTTGCAGTTTGTGTGCCATCTACGAAGGCCCCCACAAAGGTGTCTCATGCAAGTATTAACAAGGCCTCAGTGGCTGGCGTGCAGTATCCTTTTTAGCTCAAATACGAGTCCATGTAGTCCACATTCCATGTATTGGTGTACATACAGACATCCCATAACACTACACAAGCTCTATCATAATGTGACAGCTGCAACTGTTGATGTACAGCAATGGGTCTTGAAACTATTAATACAACTTTTTTTCTCTATTATTTTGGCCCTCCTAAGAGACGGTGAGCAACATTAGTTTGTCCACCCTGTATATGTGTCTACTGTTCATACCAGTAGGTGGTTGGTTGCGTCGTATAGCTCGTATCCGGATGTTTCCCAGATCCGCCACATACAGCGTCCCATCCGGAGACACCACCAAAGAGGAAGGACAATTAAGCCTCGCGTCTTTAGCATAGCCGTCTCCTGTCTGATAGCAGTCACAGTTGGCATCATTCTGTCGGATGGCGGGAGGTCGGGGGTGGGAGAGAAGGAAGTAGCAAACAAAGACAGAAAAGAAGACAGAGATAGAGAATAACAACACATGAATAATTCAACTTATGTTATGGAGAGTAGAATAGAGATATGGGCGCCATCAAAGATTCAACAGGAGAAAAATTCTCATGAATTTAATGTTTTTTGTTCTAATCAAGTATTAATATATCTGTGTTGATCAGATACTACCTGTGGTCACTTTAAATTTTGAGTACATTTACTCTATCGTCATTTTTTGATTGCTTACCATTCATTTTGAACTTAAGTGGGTTTGGTGAGCTGATGGACCATATAGCTACACTACTCTAGGTGAATCAAGATTTAGATTTGAAATTAAGATAGAAAGAAGCTGTGGTATAGTACCTTGCAGTCACAGTCAGATGGCGCTCCAGCTAGATGGGTAATTTCTCCATCAGTTGACACCTGGTGGGATGACAGCCAGAAATCGACATTTTAAAACTAAAGAGTCAGAAGTGTTCTTTTTTTACAGAAAAGAAAATGACACAATAAAAGCATCTTCAGTTGACTTGTGTGCCTGCAGCTGGGGTTCAAATCAGATCTAGGACTTTTAAAACGTTCTAATTACTGACATTCAAAGTTTTACTCGCCTGATGCGAAAATCGTTCATCTGATATTCGGGAAATTACTGAATGTACCGTATTTATCCTGAAGATTACCTGTCGGATGCGGTGGATTTTCTTCTCATCAGTCTCTGCGATGTAGAGGACACCACTGTAGGACAAGGCAATAGCTGTAGCTCCCTCTAGCATGGTCTGGACCGCTCTCTTCCCCATAGTGTATTCTATACCAGGTACCTGGCAGTGCATGGGACGGCCTGCCACGATACGAACCTGAACACCAACACACATACATGGATGATGGTTATGAGTGATTAAGTAACACTGTGTGTTTTTTGTTTTTGGCAAAGTGGGATGAACAATTACATTAACTCATATGGTTTTCTTATTTTACTTGAAAAACTTAAGAGAATACTTTAAGGAAAATCTAAAAAACAGCACATAACAGGACATTTAAACTTCAGCTTCAACTTTTTTTGTCTCTGGAGGGCAATTAGTTGCACAGCAAGTAAGGACACACAAAAAGATAAGAGAGAACACATGAGAATATAAATACTCAGCAATCGGGGGGAGGTGGAGAGAACCAAATACAGTGAGCTGAAACAACAGTGGACACTTGAATAGATTCCTAGAACAAAATAAGCGTAAAACATGCAGAGCTGTCGACATGGGTATAGACGATACCTGTCTATTTTCAGTGATCTGAAGCACAACGTTGTTGTCCAAGACGTAGATGGAGTTATCCATGGGGTTGATGGCAAGATCTGTGGGCCATTCTAAACGAACCTGGATAAAAAGACGACACAGGAGAGGATAGAGAGTTCACCTCACATGCTGTTCTGATTGTAAAGTTCAATGAAACTATACTGTATTTTGCTGACTGATACTATTGATTCTTATGCTGATATACAGTGTATTTCCAGGTTGAATCCTGCCAATGTTGTTTGCCCTCTAAGTTAAATGAATCTGTGAGCGTTTCTGGCACAACGTCATCTACTTCTAAGGTGCATGGAAAAGAGAAAGAAGTCTTAAAAAGGTTGAAAACTCAGCAACACTTGTGGTGTATAGAACAACTTGATTCCAAGACCAGTGTGTTTTGGCTTGTGGCCTTCATCATGATCATCATGAAACATATTAAATTATAACATTTAAATAAGGCAGGCGTGCAGCAGGAAAAAATAATTTGAATACAACCAATCATCTCCATTTACTCACGTATCTGTCAATGGTGCAACTACAAAGTTGGGCTGAGACTCGTGGCTCAAGGTAATGGGCACTTAATCATTCACTGATTAGGCCTAATGGTACGGTTTGATAATGACAGATGGTTTAAAAATTATGCACCTAAAAGTTTTCATGATCTCAAGGTCTGCTGCTTCAGTAATGCGAAAACATGGTGGGCTACAAATTCAGAAAAAGGGTTACATGACCGAAAGTATGGAAACTTCAAATCTCACTACATAAATCTAAATGCACTGTTTGCATTAAATGTCTTTGACAGACTCTGTCCAGTGGTGTAGTGGTAGTTGATGAGGTGGGTGTACTGCTAGGAAGATAGGTAAGTTACCAAGGAAGTGGGTATACGCCACTATATATACATATATACAATGGCTTTTTGGATGATAGGTGGGTATATTGTACACAGCCAGAAAAAGAGTTGCCCTGTATAACTGTGTATTGTGACGGAAATTCTCCTCTCTGACGAAGTGACAGACTTGGTGAGAAGAATCAGGTCTCCTTAATGCATGCAACATGGAGAGAAGACTCAAGTGTTCCCTACCAACCTTCAGAGTGTACTGACTTTTATACCATACTGAGGCTCTGACCCCAGTTTAAACCCACTGGCTCCACTTGTTCAGGAGATTGCCCCCCATAAAACAGATTTACCAATACAGGAAACTTCCCCCCACCAAACTAAACGTCATGCCTCCAAGATGTAGGCAATTAGCCCTGAAAACAAATTCCTAAATAACTCCCACAGTGTACCCTCCACTACACCACTGACTTCGTCTATACCTGGGCTCCCCAGTAGCTCATTGGGTAGAGCGTGTGCCATTAAGGCTGCGTCCGTTACAGTTCAACCCGTGCCACTGCATATCGTCCCCTTTCTTTCCCCTGCCTTTCTCGTCTCTTTCTAAACAACTGTCAAAGACAATGCAGAAATGCCCCAAAACAAACAAACAAACAAAAAAAAACTATTACAACTGTCATATATCAGCTAATATAATATATAAACCCAGTATTTACTGGTCTCTTAAATTTACACATTTTAAACCCAGATTTTACATGCTTAAGCATTAAAACAATCCACAAGCAGTAATAGATCTATGGCGTATCAGAATATCTTCATGAATAGCTATGTTAATATAACAATCCATCAGCAGTGTCTTTGGCTGGCAGGTTGTTCGGCAGCAAAAAAGATGCTCGCTTTAAGATGGCAACATGCTCACACTCTCCCAACACATCAGTGGATAGCTCCTGTTTCTGTAGTTTCCCATGGGCTATTTTTCTTTTCTAGAAATGTGTATGTGTTGGGGCATTGTGTTGTAATTGAATAAAAATCAACTGATTGGGGAAAAAAAAATATCTGGCTATAAAACAATATGCATTTACATTCATATCAACTGTTTAGTTGTAAATATTAGTATTAATCTATAGAAAATGCTGAGAGACCTGACAATGTGTGGGCTGCCACATGTTTCCACAAGTGAACTTAGGAGGTCAACTAGATAACTGCTTGAAGTCAAACTGAGCTAAATTCTGCAGAGAAGGACAAACGGTCAGAGTTCAGATAACGACTCGGCAAGAAATGCTCTTAACTACGCCGCTGTGCTCACAAAACACTGACCACAAGTCCCTTTCACACGGACACACATAAATACAGATCAAGTGTCAAGTGTTAGACCTTTAGGAAAACAGATAAAACAAGGCATTTTATGTGTGTGTGTGTACGTAGGTGGTGTTCCTTTCAATCTGAAGTCCATCTTGTGTTTGTAGGACTGTAGCTTCTCACTCTGAAACTAATGTGTGGTAATAAAGGGAAAGCATTCTCCCATCTCTCACTCACACTCTGTCTCACTCCGTCTTGATTTGTTTCGCCTCTGTCTGATGAGTTTCTGAAATAATATATTTATTTTTCTGATGGCACATCAGAGCTACCTATCAGCTGAATTGAATCTCAGCCACACAGCCTTGTTTTAAGTACTGTGAATTACATACAAGCACAACTAACCTGCAGAAAGATCTGAATTTACGGAAACCTTTAGCTCTAATGCAAGTGTGACATTGTATATATAGCATAGTGAGAAGTTACAGGAACGCAGTCGGGGCAGATTGGTGCATGTAGCATATATAATATATATATATAAGTTATCTTCGAATGTTACCTGTCTGATGTGCATGCTGGTATCGCAGGTCAAAGGTCGTGCAGAGGTCAGGTCGTTGCTGCCCAGCACTGTGGAGATGATTCCATTACGATCCACTTTTCTGATCATAGTCCCATCCACAAAGTAGATCAAACCGTTTCTATCTACTGCAATCCCTGTAAAACACAGAAGCAAAGAACACACACAAACACACTGCTCAATGTCCAGTTGTTTATTAATACATCAACTCCAGGATTCAAAGGAGAAAATAAAAGTGAGGTAATTCTCCCGTGGAGTCAGGATGCAGCTACAGCAGATAATACTAAAGGACAGAGTCAATAAAAAACATAAATAAGAAAATATAGAGCCTGACTGTATTTAAGAAAAGTCAGCCAAGATTAATACATGAATGAAAACTGTCAGATGTGATGAAAGCAGTGATGCTGCTGAGCAACCCTGGGCCATTAAAACCTGACAGGATGCAGTAAAGTCATTATCCCCACATAGAGAGGACACACCCTGTTATTGTCCCTGATAATCCTCCATTGTGAACAAATCTGTGTTGAAATGGCAACAGTTGCTTGGCATGACTTATTGTACTTAAAGTATTTTGTGTGTCTAAGAAACCATTGGATGCCGTTGTCATACTGTCGTTAATGTGTCAGTATTTTTGTTCTGGTGCTCTGCTGACACCTGCCCGTCTGCTTTTGCCGGTGTCGGCAGAATGGAGGTGTTTGGAGACCTCCGGTATACATATCCTTATGTTTTTAACTTCTTAAAATGCACCCTAATTCACAAATATGTCACACATTGCTACAAACATTCATGTCATCTTTTGTTCTCTCACTACAATGAAAACCTATTAGCATCACTGAAAAAGTATCATATAGGTGAGCAAACAAGCAGTTGCATAAATCAATTAAAAAACATGTGGAACAATAAATTAACATCAGTTTTGAAAAATATATATGTATATCCATACTCAAATTTAGTGACTGTCCCATGCTTAAATCTCTGGATGGTAATGAAGCCCAACAAATAAGCTACTGCTGACATGCTAAATGCTTTTTATTCTTTTCAGTGTGACTCACTGAGCCTGATATAAGAAGCTCAGTAAAGCAAGATACTGGTGTTACTACTCAGTGATATTTCTGTGGAGCAACCTTGTATGTCTGAACAGATTCTGTAAATGAAACATTGATCGGCTTGATTTTATATTCCCCTCAAGCAGGGTAAACATTCAGAGCTCTAACAGGATACATGTGGCTGTGTGTGAAAAACTGTCATCCTACACAAAACCACAGACATCAGGGTCAACGTCCTGGAAGCAGTCCTCCAAAAGCCCAAGTGTCCCTGTGGTTTACTGTCAGCTTGTGTTTCCTTCACAAGACAACAGTTGTCCTACAGGACCAGAGCAACACGGTAACCAAAAGCGTCATCTCCTCTCATGCTTATTTAATTTAAGATGCTGTCTGTTGTAGGCTTGTGGGGATTCTGCACCTCCTGCACAGGTTTTCTTCAGGGACACTGATTGTTCTCTGCCTCAGCACATTGTCGGAGTGCTGCAGAAACTGCGCTGCTTTTAAAGGGCAGGGGAAGAGGTGATCTGATTGTTCATGACTGAACCTACTGATAACATATCACAAATCCGACTGTCTTTTCAACGGCCCACACTGTCTACCGCAAGCCACGAAAAATAATCACACCATTATACATATGCATTTTGTGCCTTTATACTGTGAACCATTAATTTATGATAACAATTCTGACAAATCTGACTTCATACTGAGTGGTGTCCCCTTGAACAGGAGAAGGAGTATCAAAAAGAATTTGGATCATGTCCTTTATACACAGCTCTGAAAAATACATACTAAGCAAAATGTGCACAAATACAGGCCATGAGCTCCTTCAAAGTTAGAGAAGGGACATACAGTACATAAAAAGAAATGGGCACAACATATCCCTACACTGTAAAAATAGGAGCAAAGCCACATCCTACGATGTATGAACACACCTGATGCAGTACAACAAAGCACATATTTATCAAGCAGCACTCTGGCAACTCCAAATGTCCTTCCTCTTTTAGTATGCACAGGTAAACATGATGTCTATTGCAAATTTCTCTCTAATTCTGCTGACTAAAAATCAAATAGAAATACGCCAGTAAGAGATTGATTTACCACATAATAGTTCCAACATTGCCACTAGGCTAATAAGACAGAAGACTACAACAGAATAAACATAACACTTGAGCAGTGCGTCACAATTTACTCATCATTTCCGCATCAGAAGGTTGACAATCAAAAACAATGGCAATCAGCAGACGAGATCAGGACCAACACCAACTATTCAGAAAGGCCAGTCTGTTTTGACATTTGCAGATTGCTTTGAGTGGGAATGAAAAAGCCCAAATGAGTCCATGAACTGTATTTAACAAGCATCTCAGAATTAGTATTAAGAATCATGTTAATTGTTTGACTGGGACTAAACATATTCCTGAAACAGGGAAGACATGAGTGTAATTTTATGAAGCAGCTTTGTGAATAAACATCAGCATTTGTTAATACTCAGACCAGTTAGATTGATGCAAGCTGGTGTAGTTGTTTTAGGATTTACATTAGATTCAGCACATTAAAGGAATTTACATATTGATGATATAATTACATAAAATGAAATAAAATGCAAAACTTGTGGTTCCAGGACAAATAATTTAATATAAAGGCTGGGATGTTTATTGTAACAAATAAAAATGACCTACATGTCTATCAAATTCCATCTGTGCAGATTTACACTGCTGTATGATGTGCCCAAGGGTGATTGCAAAAAGAAATCCTAAGCCTGAACATTTTTTGCAGGTTTAAGCATGAGGAATGGGTTGTCATCCGCCACTGGCTGCCACTGCTGGTTAGTTTTGTGTCCGACTTCATCCCGACTTGCTCTGAAGTATCACAAAAGTCGACAGCGATAAAGCAGTTTTTTGAGGCAGATAGACAGTTTCTCTCCAACGACTGCAACGCCTGGCTCTCACCAGATCTAATAGCTGATTGGTTTAGATGTTGACGCAACAATATGACGTTTTAGATAAACTTTTAATTTTTTGTTGAATTTCAGATATTTCAGTTTTATTTGTCTGATTTGAAGGTTTATTCTTCTTTGTGATTGACTAGTAACCTAACTTTGGTCTGGTTGGGAGTGAAAGCCATAGGTTGAGAGTGAGAGGTCTCCATTTAAAGCGCTTCTACCAGAGCCCATCTACTGTCTGCGACGGATGCATCATGCATCAATGTTTTGTTTTGTTTTCCCTCGCTGATTGCTGCACGCCGGAAATCCGGCACGTGCCAGATTCCCATCATCCTTGTGTGCCATTTAGCCAATACTGCTTTGGCATGTATATCAGGAGGCCTATAGATTGAATGTGAACAACATTTACTGTGATATCCTACAAAAAATGTAAAACAAACAACCACATCAAGGCCACAATATCAAGCTCCGGGTGAGACGGAGCAGCAAATCCTAATGCTTCAGCCTGAATCACAGAAAGGGCCTAGTTATGAAGTAAAAGCCGGAACAGTAGATTTGATGGTGAATAGATCGTCATTGTAAAGGGCAGATGACCCCAGAAAACCTAATTAAACTGTGCTTGCATAACCAATTATTCAGTGTTTTTTTTTATCCTGTGATATTGACTTACTAAAAATACGTCCTCACCCAGACATGGGGCGGTGATGTTATGCCAACATTAATACACTGACACTGACAAATGCAAGGTGGCCTCTAATTTGCATAAAATTATTTCAACCATCTTTATTGTCAGGTACATTATTCGACTGCATTTAGCTCCGAGGTGCAAAAAACAGAGTCACAGTTATGAGGGACTGAAATCATCACTGTGGCAGGCTGGATTGTGTTGTTGCCAATTCAGCTGAAAATGGAATAATTTGTGTGAATGGATGTGCGGAGTTGGTGCAGTTTTGTGAAAGGAGCAAAAACACCACAGGCAAAATTAGTCATAAGAAGTTTAAACTAATGAATATCTTTGAATAACTCCTGGATCCTACACACTCCACCTGCCAGGCTGTGCACATGCTCGTATCCTTTGCCCAGTGCCGGGGACTTCTGGCTTAAAATTCTGGCTGAAGAAGTGCGCCTTTCTAAGGACAAGAAAGCTGATGAGGTGCTTATGTTCCTGTTTCTAAAAGTAGTAACAAATGAGTGTGTTGGCTGGTTACGACCAACTTTCAACTCTAAAAAATATGATACATACTGGCCAAGAATTGAGGTGGGAGTAAGTGCAACAAGTCAAACTTTGTGCCCTTGTGTGTGTCTGAACCATGCCTTGATAGTCCTCTTCAGTGATGACAGTTACGAAACAGGCTTGAATAATAACCAACTGTGTGTGTGCGTGTGTGTGTGTGTGTGTACCTTTTGGTCCCAGTAGCTGTGCCTCTGTAGCTTTTCTTCCGTCTCCACATCGTGCTTCATCAAACGGGGGACACTGTTCACCTGTACCAGCCACTACTTCTCCATTACCTGAACACACACATCATGCATTTATCCCAACAGTTCCCTTCCTTTTTCCTTGCTACATTATAGACTAGAGTCATTGTGACATCACACTAACAACAATAATCACTTCCAGGTAGCTACCTGGCAATTGATTACAATAAAGGGTATATGTAAATTTGGTAAGCTTGTCGATTTTTGTTTTCATTTTCAGCCATATTTCTAAAGTTTAAAGACACACAATTAAACACTGGTCTGACCAATCCGATATTTATGCTGTGCTTATCTTATGTACTGTGTTGCTTTGCTATCGTCATTGATAAGCCAAATCTATTGGCATGGAAGCAAAGCAATGCACTGCTGCAGACGGGGCCACAACAAAATGTATTTTAACCACCTAAAAAAAATCAATATCAGTGTTAGTGTACACTTTATATGAATATTTGCTCTGCGTTACCTTCCACACTAACCAATCGAGGCTGCGATTGACCAGCACCTCAGTGTTCTGTCTTAATGTTTTTGTCTGGTGGCTTTGATACAACGGCTTCAACTCTCCACTGGAAAAGGCTGTCTGACTGCAAAGTAAAGTGGTGAAAATACTCTAAATATAACTTACACTTCAACTGATATCGATTTTTTTGGTAGGCTTTTATTAGGTGGCTGAAAACTAACCAAGTGAAGCAGCATTTGCACAGCACCATTTGATTTTATGTATGTGAGGTGAGGATTTTCTACCCCATAGTTATGATATACAATACCAACATTAAAATTCCGTCTGTAAGAAATTCAATTATAGTGGATGTGTGTCTGAGTACTTACTGATGAGGTCACGGGCACCGCTGAGCATCTTGGGTCGGTAGATTCGTCGGGAGTTAGTATCCGACACATACAGCTGCCCTGTTACTGGGTCGGTGGCTAAGTAGTAACGGTGAGCAGGGTTGTTGCTATGGAAGCCAGCGACAGACAGAAGGGAAGGTGGGTAAAGAACAGGGACAGAAACAAAGATATTTTGGGTTTAGTCATACTGTATCTTCAATAATGCCACTACCTGTGATGTCAGTGAATAAAGCCTTTGACATTTCAAGAAATACATCCAGTTTTGATCACAGCCACAGAAATGATCCATTTGTCTTTAGTGGATTGTCAGCTCCAGATCATCCTGCTCACCCTTCACTACGTGATCCAAAGTTTGACAGGAGACATGAAGATGTATATAAACTTACATCAAAGGAGACAAGTGTGTGGGTTTAACAATTTAACAAGTAGGTTAAAAGCTTACACTGAAATCACCATCAACAGAGCGGATTAACAATTTGGTTCCAGCATCATTATGATGGAAATGAAGGAGACTTTCTCGAGCTGATGATAATGAAGAAGTAATGAATAAAAGGAAGGTTGATGAACTGAAAGGAACTGGTGTTAATTTACTTCCAGTGGAGTACCGGGTGGTGTGTATGTGTGAGTGTGTAAGAGAGAGAAGGAGAAGCCTTTTTTAAACAAAGATCACACTACAGTGCCGCTGCCAAGTCCCTTCTTTACACTGCCTTTGAATTTTGGCATCATGCCACACCTGTGTATAATATTAGACAACATCGCAGAATCAAAAGTGGCATGATGGGTGTGACATGTAACATAACAGCGTCAGGTTCCAGTGTGACATATAACATATGCCTTGGCAGTGCTTTTTCAACAATAACTTGGCAACAGCAATCATTTACCATCCCTGTTATATGGTGGCTGAACTTGTCCTCTGCTCGAAGAGTAAAGGGCTCCCAGACCTCATTGTTTTTCCACTTAGTGGATATTTTCGGCCGCCATTCTCCTTCTTTGAGTTAGCCACTAACTGCTACAAGCTACTTTTTAAACCTCCAATGTCATCAAAAAGTCACACCCGTCCTGCCCATGATCCCTTCCTGCCGGCTATCCAGGTTATACAGACATTGTTTTGGCGCTAATACTACCTCTGTTCCCTGCTCAGAGGCAAGACAACTCAGTCCCCCAATTCTGCAATCGTACCTTTTACATAGAACTGCGAGGTGGAACAATGGAGCGATACTCCTGTATTGACCAGGCAGTGTAAAATAGGCTACAGAGACACACAAGGGACGTACAAAGACAGACACCTGGCCCCAAGAACCACTCAGCCTTGCTACCGATTTTTCCCAGTGGCTGCTCGCAGTATTGCAGCAAAAAAAATCCCCTGTGGTCCAAAAAGCATTTTTCCCATAGACCACTATTGTAAAAGAGACGTCTGTAAAACAGTTGACAGGACACCTCAAACTGAACACAATGTCAATTATGACCCTGTCTATTATACATTTTTGATCCATGGAGGTTATGTATTTGTAAACCTTTCTCACAGTGTAAAGTCTACTTTGCTCATGGGCGGGGTCAGCAGGAGAAACCCTGCTGTGCATATTCAGTGGGCCGCATAGTGATAGAGAGAACCCAGAAGCTAAAAAACCTTTGGGAGCACGGCCCAGGTGAGCAATTCTCATTGGAGAATTTTGTGTCCAGATCCTATAATCATCCATGGCAGACATAGTGTGTTAGTGTGTGTGCATTAATGTGTATATCCGTGTACATTTTTTCAAGTCTGTTCTCTAGAATTAAATGTAGTTGCCATATATGTAAGTGAGAAAGTAAGCAAGTGCATGTTTGTGTGTGTGTGTGTTGACAGTAGGTTGATCTGTCTGTCAGTCTGAACAGACCTGTGTGGGTGCGATGGGCCCTCCCTTGTCTGTGACACACTCTAATGATGCCTGCCACACTGTCATGTAAAATCCATCACACACACGCACACAGAGCAAGTGTCAAGTATTAGACTCAACACACGCAGGCATAGATATACACATATGCACTCGCCTCTAGCCATAAGTCTCAGTGGTTGGTGATAATCAGCAGATGATCACAGGCTGTTAATTAAGACAGCTAAAAATAGACTGTGTGTGTGACGGAGACAGTCTCTGTTTTTCTGCACTTCTGAGGCCCAGACCTGCTGAATTGCATGCCCTTTTGTTTTAATTTAACCTTTATTTAAGCAGAAAAATCCCATTTACACTGAAACATTTCCAGATTCAGGATACCACAGATAAACCATTGTATCTGACAGACTACACAACAGTGAAAACAAATGCACAAATGCAGGAAATAAGTAAAAGAAGAGGGAGAAGTACAAGTGTAGTAAGGAGTGATGGATGAGGCAATGATTGAATGAGAAATGGATACAGAGCACAGGACAAGAGGTAGACTGAAGGAGGGAATAAATCACTGACTGGGGGAGAGAAGGAATGGAAAAAGTGGGAAGGAAATAAACTAAGAATCAGGAGACAAAGGAAGGAATGTAAGGCTGTAAAAGGAGAGAACATGTAGCATGACGTGAATGACGGAAGGCAAGAAAAGAGGAATGAACTCAAGCGAACGAAGAGAATGAAATAACAACAAATGAAACGGAGTCACGATGGTGTGAATAAGTAAACATGAAGGAAGGGCAGAAGGTAGAAAAAAAGCTCAGTGACATGACGAGTCCTCCTGAGAGGAAATTGTGTTTTAATTAAAGAGTGAAATTTTAATTGAAACTACATTTGGAATGGGTGAAAAAAAAAAATAATCCAATCATTGTGTCTTGCCAGTGGCAAAGAAGCCCCAGGTATGGTTCCGCTCTGTACGTGTATGAGGAGATATAGCAGAGCACTAACTGGGTTAAGCTTCATTTTCAGAGGGGAGGGAAGAGAAAAGGAGCGGATGAGACGGAGCAGCAAATCCTAATGCTTCAGCCTGAATCACAGAAAGGGCATAGATATGTGGTAAAAGCTGGAACAGCAGATTTGATGGTGAACAGATTCTAATTGGAGAGGGCAGATGACCCCAGAAAACCTAATTAAACTTGGGATATACCCAAATGACTCAAGGCAACTTCATGTGTAAAGCTTTTTGTTGTGCATTTTGAGTTTATGATGCAGATATTAGTGGTGGACGAGCAACAAGTGAGAATATGTTGTTTCTCCATGTTCTCCTGAATGATATAGGTAGGAAGCGTTCTCAGATCTAAAGGACAGGACAGGACCTATTTTTCTCAGGGGTCGGCGCACACCAAGACAGACGACAGTAAATATTGGAGTCACCTTCATCAGGTGGCCAAAAACAGAGTGATGTTGCACTGTGTCTGCTGGATCTGTCAAAAAACCCAACAGCTTTGCTGATTTGGTGACCAAAACAACTTAGCGGGATGCAGGGGCGATTGCTCTGAGACAACAAGGGAGGCTGAACTTCCCCTAAAATTTCATGGAAGAATTGGTCAAATATGCACTATTGAATTTACATTAAAATAAGAATTTACATTGCATTAAACGTGCACTAGGATGTGTTTAACATCATGACTGTGATGTTCAAATGTCAGCTTTTATCACCAGTTTTCAAACGCAGCCTCCCTGTCATACATTCTCGTGTCAGCACAGTGGACGCGGAGCCTCCAAGCATTCGTATGAGACAGCACTGAGCAGGGTTTTTTCATGCAGCAAAGCGAGATGCTCATTGGATAAATGCGACAAAATCGTCACTTCCAGGGAGGCTCAGCTTCCCTGGGACCTAATGGAGCGGTAGGCGGGCGAGGACGCTTGGTGTATGCATGATGATTGGAGGAATTGTCTAAAAGGCTGAACCCCTTTGTGATTGACAGCGCTTTGGAAATACACACCGGCATCGGCAAGTGGAGTCTTCTGACAGAGTGCCGTCCGGAGTTCCTTATTTCCATAAGCGATATAGCTCATTTTAACCGTTTGTACAGTACAGTTTAGGTGATTAAACCCATCTGGACATCTTTGAGGTGTGTTTTAATGTGGTTCTATGGCATGAGTGTGGTTGAAAAACAGCTTCACTTAAATGTTATTTAATTTTTAATTTACTTTTTTTTATATAAGTTACTGCCTCGCCACAATATGACAAATATTCTGATGTAAACTTAAAGTGAGCTTCCCCTGTTTGAAAGACCAGCAGCCGCCACTGGTGATATGTCAGTGTTGTGTTTACAGCTGGTCCTGCTGCACAAAAACTGGCCAATCTAAGTTATGTGTAATTTATCATGTTTATTTGAAATTTAAGTTTTAAAGAGTACTCTGTTGCTTCCTGGAGCTAATTGCAATCACTCTGGTTTCTGTATTAAATCTTTACGACTATGAATCACCTTGCATACATTTTCAAACAAGGACAGTGAGGTTGAGGTTGAGGCTAGGAGAGGGACGGATGAAGAGACTGGAATATAAAACACAGATATAAGGCAGGCCAGTAACCACAGCCAACACTTTTACCCCCCCACGTCTCTCCTTGCTAGGGGCTGCTGCTGACTTCATCTGAGCTGACAACAGAAGAATAGGCTCGATTTCGTGTGAACACTTGTCAAGATTAGAGAGGGAAAGAGAATGAGACTGAGGGAGACGAAAAAGGAAAAAAAAAGCGAGATGAGTGGGTCTGATTTGATGGTACCAAACATCAGGGCTATTTTTCCCCTAATTCTTTGCTTCTCTCTGCCTCGTTGTGCACTGCTGAGTCATACTGCAACATCACTGATTAGTAAGCGAATGGATAATTAAATATTTCCAGATCATTTTACTTTGGCGAGTCAAATGTGACCATGACGGACAGAAATGACAGCCAAAACAACAAAAAATAAAACTCAAGTGAATAACCCTTCAGCTAGCTGGTGTGAAGGCTGTCTGGCTCCATATCATCCTTTTGTCTGACCCATTTGACAGTTCCCTTGTCCCTGCATAATACAATCTGCAGCTTTGAGGCATTACCGGACTTCAGGAAGAAATTACATATGCAAAATTAGCTTGCTAACAGCTTTATCCAGATTGGTGTCTCACTGATGCTCTGTGAACCTGGGCTAAGGACGTCAGTATATTCAGATCTGAGAAATGCCATGAATGAGAAAAAAGTAATAGTTTTTCTGAAAAGGAGGAGAGAAAGACGGAGGAAATGTGCAGACAAGAGTTTAATGCATAGGCAGCATAAATGGACAGTGGGATGAAAACAAGGTTAAAGGCTGAAAAGGATTAGTCATTCTTACCTATGTCTGAAATCTTTGTTTCTTTAATACAGTGAAAGCAAAGGAAAGAAAGCAGAAGAAATACGAGTTAGTAGACAGATTGGTCTCTGATAGATATTAGCACCAAAATCACCAGAAAAGAGAAACTGACTAGAAAACAACGACGCAACAGTTAGAAGTCAAATTTAGAAGATGAATCATGCTTCACAGAAGTCAAAAGGAAAAAGATTTCATTTGGCTTTTAGACTTGGAGTTTTTGAGAAATGAGGACTCAAGAGTTTGCCAGAAGCATGTTTCTAAATTCAGAGCACTAAACCAGTGATCTTTTATCTTTTAGCACTTTGGCTAAAGAGTAAGTACTCGAATGTTAATTACTGTGGTGGCAAAGTGTCCAATCTGGCTATGCATCTATCTCTCTCTTCTTTTATGTTTTCAAGCACTTTTCAAAGTCATCCAAAGACCAATGATGAAGAGTTGAACAGTTGAGTGCAGGAAGAAAAGATGCCCAGAAAAGCTGAGACAGAGAGATGAATTCAGATTCTGGGTTTTAATTAAAAACCAAGGACTCTCAAGTCGATCAGTTCATTTTCACAAATGTTTTAGGTCATATTTTGTTTTACTTAAATCCACCAACAGCCGTGTATTTGTAGTGACCCTGAGAAACATTGATGAAATGGCTTTGGCAAAGCTTTCCTGTTAAATGGATCATGATGTCTCTGAGTGAGACCTTCATCTCTGTGACACTGGGAAATGTATTCTCTGGATTAGATTCAGATTCCTGATCTGGCAACAGCAGCCATCCTCCCTTGCTCTCCTCTTACCTCAGCTCCATGACACTGGTAACATTCCCAGAGGGGAAGATCCTCCTGATGTAGTTGAAGTCTCCAACGAAGATGCTGCCATCTGCTCCGCAGGCCAGAGCCAGAGGCGCCAGCAGCTTGTTGCCCTCTGCCTGCCCATTACAGCTGGGGCAGGAGATGCTGCGGCGGCGTCCATTTCCTGGGATAAGACATCAAAACAACTTTGACTGACAGCAAGATTTGGTTTCTGCTCTTTCCACTAAGACATACTCACCAGCTGAAAGCTTATGTCATAATAATTTTATCCATCCAGGTTGTTAAATAATGACTGTTTATATGCATAAAATATTGTGTTGTGTGTCGCCAACTGCGGTAAAAACCCCAACTGAATGAGCTGTACACTTGTCCAAAGAATGCTCCTAAAACCCAAATAATATCAGCAAATCCCACGTGTTAATCATAAAATGCTTAATTTGGAAATAGGCCTAATTCCACATATCTCAACACAATATGCTGTTTACATGACCTGTATCAAATTTGGAATAACAGTAACATATTAGTGTGCATTTAGACTCTGTCAGTGTTATGGGCCAAGCATTTGTTTGACATTTAAGTCAAAGAAAGACATAAAAACGAGGGACAGATGCACTATCCACCATCGGAAAGACCTAGCGTTCTGTTCCCTTTAGGAACTCCAAGTAGATTGTGAGAAACTCCGAAGGCATCAAGCCCAACAAGTGAAGCTCGACACTGGCAAGTAAAAAGATTTGGGAAGCGACAAAATGTGTCAGACCAGATGTAGGATTAATGCAGACAGGCACTGCAGTTTATAGGGAAACTGACTTTCCAAAATTGGAAGGAAAACAGTAATAAGCTGCAGAAAACTGACTATTAAATTCAATCCAAAATTTTGTCAAAATATAAAACCAGTATATTTTTCCAACAGGAATGTACTGCACTGAACCACAGACTGAGATTGCAGTCTTGGTGAGTGCATAAAGAAACTACATGGAGGAACTACATTGTATATATCAGTTGCAAATACCACTTACTACAAATGACCACTGTAAAACAAAATGGAACTGTGTAGTAGCACCGGCAGGATTCTGTTTTACATGCACACGAACATATGGCATAACAGCACGCACATATACAGTCTTCTCAGTGATCAAGTAAGAGCATGAGTAGAAGAGATTGATTCATGTTTTTTTAGCAGTGACATTATGGATACAACACCACAATAAAGCTCTGATTAGCCTTCAGCCAGCATTTCAAACACCAGCTAACAGGACGAGGCTTTGCTTAGCTGTTGATTCAGCACCACTGATAGCTTGCTGTCCACAGTAGATGTCCAGGCAAGATGTATATGTGTGCAGGGGAACCTAGACGTTGAGGGCAGGGGGCTCTTACGCATATTAAATAGTATCTGGTGCCACTACGCCGTCTCGTTAAATTTTACAGTGTACATTTGTAGTTAGTTAACTGAGGAAAAACTTTGTTCAGGCTACATTTGGCTTAACTGTCAATGCCCTTTGTACCGTTCACTAAGAGATATTATCTTTTACATAGTAGAAAAAAAATGGTCACCTTGCCTCTCAGGGCTTCTGTAGAAAACATACTTTCACTAACTAAACCAGTTTTTTCAAGTGTTTCTGATCACTGATACAATTTTGTAGTTGCACTCTAGCAGATAGACTCAAAGATGTGTTTTTGTGGGTCCCATAAGATTCCTGTGACTCTCACACTCAAGCCACTGGAGCAAGTAAAGCAACATTACCATCCATCATGCAATGACATGATCAACACTGATCACAAATGTGCAGGCTCAGTCATTCAATAATATCTAAATTTATATTTACCCATGATGCTGCTGATGACAGGGGGCTGCTGGGAAATGAAAATGTTCTCACCGTTGCCCTTGTACAGTATACCTGTTGAAGAGAACACATGAAGATGAGATATAAAGAGCAGTGAAGAGCAGCAGAGAGAAAATGGAGCCAGACTAATTTTACTTTGCATTAACGTCTGTGTTGTGATTGAGAGCGTGGGGACGGTAGAGGTGAGATTTTATTAACACCGCTGCCATTCCAAAACCTACTAAAATATAGCACAGGTATTATCCTTTTACTAAAAATCAGATCTGGCCCTGTGATTGGGTCTCTCACTGATGTGGTATCCTCACTTGTTGATTGGACTATATTGCATATTTTAAAATGAGAGTGTTGTGATGTGGGGGGTGGATGTGTGTGAATACATGTCCTCATCTAAAGCAGCGGAACTTCTTTCATGGACTGTTATGACACCGTCTTTCTCTTTTCATTGTAAACTGTCTTTCACTGCAGGGACAGAATATACAGCATGCACACATACTGTGGGTACGTTTGTGTTGAAACACATGACATTTTCTCTCTCCTTCACCATGCAGCTCCCGGAGGAACATACAGCATGTAAGATTAAATGGATGCTGCTGCTGTTGCTCTGTGTGTATGTTTGTGTGCGTTTTACATTTGCGAAAAGAAAAAACAAAACAAAATGTAAATTAGCTGCATTTTAATGACGATAAAACTTTATATCTGAACTCAGATGAAAATCAGTTAAATGCATTAGAATGTATAATATTTTCTGTTGTACATTTATTAAACTTAAACAACTTAAACTAAGACTACTGTAAACTGACCTATGCTGAACTCGAGTATAAATCGATAAAATCAAGTGTTATGGCGGCATCTTTGGGTGAGAGCTTAAAATATTTTGCTCACTGTAATAAGCAGTTAGACTCAAACAAACAAGCTACAGAGACCTCAACCAGCTAATGATGACACAAGCTAACATGAGTGCAGGCCTCTGAAAAAGTACAGTATTCCTCCTAAAAAATGTATCAGCCTGAAAAAGGCAACAATTTCAATGAATCAACAACATGCTGAAGTGGATGTAATTTTCTTCTTTATTCAGATAAACAACCACTTCATTCCTGAACCAACTGAAATGGGTTTGGATAGCCCATACTGGCTTCAAGAGCAAGTCAGTCCCCTTAAACCCTCTTGTTAAAATGCCCAGAAATAAACATGTTTACAGCCTGGTACAAAAAATGTTTTTAATCTCTATAGCTAATTTCAACATTCACAACAACTGTAGACGGGATACATTTTTATAGAACTCACACATTTAAATGGTTTTAAGGCTTAAAGTTGCGTATAATTATGGGCATGGCTGTTTTGTGTGACATGTACTGTCTGCTAACAAGTTGCTACCATGGCAACAATGTTGGTTACGTAATCATGGCGTAACCCCAGATTCACAGAATATTGGCATATCCACTGAATTACCATGACGTTGCTCTAACAACAACAACAGTGACAACAACAATCAGTTAGCATCAGCATTAGCATTATCACAGTGAACCATAGCTGTAAATACATCATGCTAACCAAGGTACCAGCTAGCATTAGGGTTAGCACCACTTTCTCATCCAAATAGGGTCAATTCTGACTAAAAAAATCCAAGATGGCGATGGCCAAAATGCCAAACTCGAGGTTTCAGGAGTCCACAAACCATTGGGTGGCATTTTTTATGCAGTATATAATGTATACTGAGAATGTATGGCAGGAGGGTCACACATTTGACCTGTAACTAGCGGCCAAAGTTACAAGGTCTGAAGGGTGAAACAGCCTGAATGAACACAAGTATCATAGTATGTTGGTAGCCTCTTCACACTGTCGCTGTTTTCTTAAGGCTATGATGACTGATGAATAAATTATAACGTAGTGCACTTCCCTATCATATGTAGTACAACTACTCCTGCATGTTGCTGAACTTAATAATTCTCTAATTATGCGGCTAATAAAGAGGAGACACAATATGAGATGAGAGGAGGAGGAGGAAAAGGGGTTGGGTTGGCTGGTTTGTGAGGAGGTTAATGTGAATGAGTGGTGAGAAGACGAACAGAGGAAAAGAGAGGGATGCACTCGTTCTTCAAAGTGAGACATCAAAGAGGAACCTCCTGCGGTGAGCTGAATTATTAAAACTCTGCTGCCATCTTGGAAACCAGCCCACATTACGCTACATCCATGCATCTATCTATCGACGAGTCTATATTCTACTCTTTACATGGATGTATAGCAAACTGGGGATACACCCTACAATGTGAAGTTCTTCAAACCCAGCGTGGCATATTGCTATCGGCCCCTAAATCCCATATCAGTTGGTTCCCTTCCCGTCAGGTTATCTCTATATCCTTCTCCTTCCTCACTCTATCCTCCTCTCCTTCTCTCCCTCTTTCATCTCTCACTCCATTAGTAGGTGTTGATTGATCAACAGAGGCCAAGCCAGCAGGGTTCCACTCATGCTGTGCTGCGGTCTACACAGGCAACCAACTATTTGCCTGACTGGAAAAAAAAGTATGTGTGCATGTGTGGCGATGCAGGGTGATGAGAGAGACAGAGAGTGAGAGGGGGGCTCTGTAGAGAAAGAAAGGAGCATCGAATTTTCCTGCTGTGTTAAAAGAGACAGCAGTGAGGCTTTCTCACACGGCTTTCTAGATGAGTGTGTGTGTGCTGTGTGTGTGTGTGTGCATGCGTGTATCCGTGTATGTAAATGAGTACATTTGACCTTGATCTCAAAAACTCAATCTCAAAATCTAAATTCTTACACCCTTACCACACCCACTAAGGGCCCTGGCACACTGATCTGACCTCAAAGACCTAGCCCCACCAAGGTCAAACCCATTTGGCTCATCCCTTCACTTGAACACACCATATCCATTATTCAAAACACATTGCTGGAAGACAAAACAAACCCACTGTCCATTGTAACACCCCTGTGAATTATTTTAGCTATCACATGCTTGAAAAGAAAATTGAGAAAATGTGTTTTGAGCATGTTTCTGCTTGTGGAAGAAGAAAAGATGCGAGGGAGGAAAATAAATAAAGAATGCCCCAAAATGGTGAAATGACTGATTCGTTAGACTGACTGCTCTCTGACGCTGACTGCCTCTGCTGCTGATTTAACAAGGCGAGTTGGCTGAGAGGCTGCTGATAAGGGCAGACTGAAGCCAACTGTGCTGCAAAACCTTCAGGTGTGGTCAGCCAAACACGGCCTAACTGTGCCCGAGCCTGAAACAGCTAACTGTTGAGTTGGTGTATCAGGGCTCTAACACACACACACACACATACACAAACACACATACATAATTATGATAACAACAACAGCACTTTACTCTGTGATGATAGATCTAATTGATGGATCTTAAGTCATACACGCTGACAGCCACACATGCACACACAGAATAAACAAGGGTTAATGGCAGTCAAAAAATAAGTGACACGCATGCACACAGCATGTATAATGTATGAAGCAAGTTGAATAATGACTGTAGGTTGTCAGCACTGGAAACCAGTATAATAAATGACCTTCAGCCACTCAGTGGAAAACACTTGCGCAGTTTTTATAGAAATAGTTACTCATGCGGATCTTTCAGGTTTAAAAATCTGTCTTCTTTCATTCTGTACCAGTGAATGGGTTTTTCCTCATCTTTACTGACGACAGGGGTACATGTGAAATGAATTGGCGATAAAAGTCTTCTGAATGTTGTTTTTAATTCACCACTGTTTCATTTATCACGTATTTGGCATAGAAAAAGATTTCTTAAGGTAATCTCTGAATTTCTGTTGCCCGAAGAAAGTTGAGGGTGAGTGAACATTTCTGCAACTAAAGCTTGTTATGTGAGAGGTACCCCAAGGTAGTGTACCTGTCCCCATATCTTTCTTAATTTATGGCATTCCTGATAACTAATTAACTTCCACCTCCTATATACTAATGTCTATTGATAAAGTTAACCCTTCACCTCAGTAAAACAGTATCAATCCCTTTCAGAACAGACGTTATGTTCGCCAGACATCCAATCATGGAGGTTGAGAGTTTTAGATTTAAATAGTGAGACAAAATATATTGTTGCATCTTAGGTCAACAGTCGTCATGTGAACACATGTGACTGAAATCTGTGAATGCAACTTATAATGATAATTCTAACATAAATTTTAATTTTAGACTTTTCTCAAATGAAATGGTCAAATGAGAGAAAATCACTTTCTGACTAGACGTGTCAGAACTTAAGGCCTTCACGCATCAAGCTGACGATCTGCCGTCAGTCAACAGTGGGCCGTCAGGCCATCTAGTCGACCTGGTGTGTCCCCCACTGTTGCCTCTTGTCACCCCCATCGCCCCGTCACCCCTTGTCTCCTCGTTGGCTATTTCTTTTAGCCAGTGCACTAAGTTGAATCGGCATTGCCAACGGCACAGTCCATTGTAAATGAAATCACTCTGATTGGCACTTCAGCTTAGTCCATGAAAGGAGAAATGGAAGTAGGGAAACAAAGTCAAAGTCAAGAGAAAGTGAGACCAAAACATACTTGTTTCACTATCAAATAGTGGACAATAAATAAGCTTTGTTGTTTCAACATTGAATTGTGCTGTCAATGTGCTAACTGGCTAACTAGCATCAAGACGGTCTTCTGGTTTCCCTTTTTAATGACAAATACAGACTTGTGCTAAGACTTCACTCTCGAACACATATCATCTTCTCACACTGTGACAGTCTGAACTAGTTAAGGCAGGAGAAGAAGACTGGCTCTGATGAAGCAAAAGTTGACCTTTAATATTAAATGGCACAGTCTCTGCATGCCTGTCAGTTATTTTAGCAAGGTGAGAAAAATGCATAGAAGTGTTATTAGAGGGAGCAGGTGTACAACTGAGTCAGTTACGTGCAAATTACTTGGAGGTTACTTGCATTTTATTGAAGTGATAGGTTGTATTTTCCTAGATTTTCAGATACTATTTATTTACTTATTTTGTTCAATCATTCGTAATCTTTTCAAACTTCTTAAGGCTATTTTGTTTGTAGGTTTGTTGTCATGAAACTCAACTAAAAAAACTTAAAATCGGGATTTGTGCTATGTCAACGGTCAGAAAAAAACAACAAACGTTAAGTTGTATAAAGTTCAGTAATTTCTATTTGCTGTCCTGGAAAACAGCAACACTTTCTCATGTTCTCTGGAGCAAAGCGCTAAAGCACCCTGACTGTGGCTGAGCTGCTTAGTGTCTGAATAATAGAGTGCAGTGCTTTACAGGGCAGCTTACACACTTACCCAGTCTCTCTCTGTGCACACACACTGATGTATGAACACACAAGACAAACATGGGCTTCAAAAACTCACAAGTACACTTGAATGGAAATCAAACACACACACACACACACACACACACACGCTGCAGAACATCCTCACAATGCATGCACATGGAAGCAGACCCTCTGCCCCTAAAAGCCCTCCACACACACACACTCCCTCTCTTTCATCCAGTCTTATCGGAGTTGTTCAGCAGTGCTCACTACTCAGTGCTCACAGATCACACACCACCAGGTGTGTGTGTCTGTTTGTCTGTTTCTGTGTGTGTAAAGGTGTGGACGACCCTCTACACAAATCCAGTGTGTGTCTCTTTTCTGCTCTTATTCTCTTTCCTCTGTGCATGTATTATTTCTCTAATCGTTTGTAAAATCCTGTTTATCTCAGTTCATTTCTGTCTTTGTTTTTATGTTTGCCAGTGCCGCTCTTTTCCACAATAAAGGTGGAAAAATATCCACTTATTGCTTTACGGTTTACATGAAATGGATTTCTGAAACGTTGTGCCGAATCCACACCCTCTCTTTAGCACTGATCCTTTTAATGGTGACACAGAAACGAAAAGTTGAGATGGCTGAGATTTTAAAAGTCACTGTTGCAAAAGAGAAGTCAAATTCGGTGCTTAATAATAGAAGGAAAATTTTAATAATGAACCAAACTGTCTGACAGTTTTGTGATGTTATGATATTTATCTTGTTGTTTTATGTTACTTTGTAAAATGGCACTGCTCCTCAAAATATTTACTGAGCATTCATTAGCATTTAACATTTAATTCTTTCTTTCTCTGTTCAAATTAGGCTCCAAACAAAATTAATCCATGATTCTTTGCTCAAAGATAAAACATGATGAAAAACTATTGTGTAAGACAATTCATTAGTTGATGTTGTTCAGTAAAAGTTAGCACTCCTTTTGATTTGATACAGCTATATAAATGAGAACGAAGATGACGAAGATACAATCAAACGAACAGTGTGAAAGTGAACAAGTGTGCTTCCTCATTACCACGGTAACTGGCTTTAAGATGTGCTGCTGTTTATCCTGTTTTCTGCATCAAAAGAAACAGAACAATGTTCTGACTCATCTCTCGTCCTCTATAGGGCTACATAACATCCTCTGTAGGAAGTTAACTGGTGTTTACTTGCTGAAAATGTTTTTAGATTTCATCTAACATGACAGTTGTAGAAATGTTGGATTAGCAACATAAAGAATTGTTGTAGGCCTATAGTTCAAACCACACACACTTCTATTTTACAGAGGGAAACGTTACAAGAATAAGTGTTTACATGTGTGATGCTTTTGCACCATACTTAATATCCTCTAGGGCCCCCTGAAAGTCAAAAATCTGAAACATCAGTCGGAGTCCCTTCAGTCGACCGAGATTCTTCTAGCAGGCAAGCAGTCCTTTATTTATGTATTTTTGGTCAGTCAGTGTGCATGTCTTAAGACATTTGGTCCCCAAATTTAGCTGCAGACCCAGAGCCAGCCTGGGGGTTTTTCCTAATTGTATTGCGGAGGTTTGCACAGCGGCGACCAGATCTTTGCTCTCAAACCACAAAAAAATACGTGATGGCACAACAGTGTCCTTCAGTACATTATTCTATGCTTTCTTTTGATTTTCACATTGGCTACTCATCCTGTTTAATCTGTCTTCTGATTAAATCGGAACCATTGAAACAAGTTGTAAGAAGCCTCTGCAAGTAATTGGTTGCTGGCAGACACTCTGTGCTACAATAAAATGGTTAATCAGCAGTGCCGTACACTGTAGAGCCGATGCGCTGCTGGTTCTGCCAACCTGAATAGAATATAATGTCTATAGCCTTACTGTTGTTTGTACAGCCTTTATAAACTGAGCTGAGTAGTGATGCGCGGGTTGAGCAGGTGACAGTCTGCGGCTGTTTTCAAAACACACTTGTGTCACGCACTCCAAAAGAAACTTGTTGAAACTTTAAACAACAATTTATTGTACAAAATGGGGGTAACAAACGTTGACAAAAACAGTTCCATAAGTCATATTAAATTCAAAAGATAATGGAAAAACAGCTACAAGTAAGAGGGAATAGTGATAAAGTGGTAAAACTTGGCATTGATCCACAGCCTCAGACGGATGCGCTCAAGCGTGTTGTGCGCACAAGCTCAGCTGGCAGGCGATACTATATGTTCACATTTTTAACAATGCAATTTAAAAGTTTTGATTTTTATTGATAACCTACATTTACCAACAACAAAAATACTACATTTAGCTGTTAAACAAATGTTAAAAAAAACAAAACAAATTAACATGAATATTGAATACCACATTTTCATAACGAATACCTACCCATAGAAACTAATATTCAAATATCCGAATATTTGGGTACAGTCCTAACCTCTCAAACTGTATGCGGAAAAAAGGAATAAATAGTAAAATATTTATGTATAACAGCCAAATCCAGTGACATTATTCTGAGTACCGCACTAATATCTACCAGTCTTTCAGGAGGCACTCAAATCAGGGACCCGGGCCACTCAATCTCAAAGTCCGGATCATTTGATTAGTGTGAACACTGTGTGCCGTACCTGGGCACGGATCATCGATCCATGCCTGGGTCCATTTGAAAAGGTCCTTTCAATTTGTACTCAGGTGCAGTTTGCATCAAGTGTGAATACCAACTGTAGCAAAACACGGAAGTGGACTGCTTTTTAACACGTAGCAGTCAGAGAGTAGAACTGCAAAGGCATTTCTTAGTGCTGCCTGTCTCCTTTGGAAATCTGCACACTCTAATCTCATCCTCTAAACTGCATGGCCATGGGTGATAAAGTCAGAAGCAGGAAGGAGAGAGTTGTTCTTGACATTGTCTCCTAAATATATAAACAATAGAAGGCATAATGTGAAGGTAAACTCCAGTGTATGGCCTCGGGATCTTGCAATCAGAACTCTTTTCAATGCTGTAGCGACAACATAAACAAATATCATACATGATGACGTAAGTGCACTCGGGTATGAAACAACATCGCTGATGTGAAAGCTGAGTGTCAGGGGTGAGGAGGTAATTGTACTTGGGCTTAGTGCGAATCAGTCGTACTTTATATGAAAATGTCCTAAATAATCCAGAGAAAGGAAGAGACTTTAAGACTCTTTGGTTACTTTATGTTATGTGAACCATCAATTGTGAATGAACAAATTAATAATTCAGTAAACGAATGTAAATCATAAAAAAGAGAACAAAGCTGTCTCACTGCCATTTTTATCCAAAGATAAATATGAAGAAAAAACTTAGATTTGAATATGAGACATACAGTAAATAAGAAAGTGACTGGTCTTCCCTGTCAAAAGATGAAAACACAGAACAAGACGCAATGAAATCACTGCCAGACGTCAGCACGCACTGTACAGGCATGAGATATCCAAATGTAACACATTGTCTCATCCACATCATTAGCGAAGCTACAAGACAAACTACAAAGAAAACACAGCGGGAGTGTTTGATGGTCTCTCCCTCTCTCTCTCAAACACAAACAAAGATGAGATGATTCTATGTCCATATGGTGTGTTTTAGTCTCAAGAGGACAAACACACATTCTGCGTCACAGTACTGTCCCTTCAAGACACAAAATCACACCCACAGAGGCCAGTACGCATATAGACAGAAAATCACAAATCACACCTGCATTTCAAATGCACACACACACCCACGCACTCACACACACTCAGACACACACTCTGAATCGGGTGACAAGGTGTTGAAAGCCCAAGAGGACTGCAGGGAGAGAGGGATGAATAGCAATGTGATGGATGGGGTGACAGATAGAGGACAGCAAGGAAGGGAGGAGGAGGAAGAGGGAGGGGGGGTTTATAAAGTCAAAGTGCCTTTAGAGCTGCAAAATGCATTTTCTAAATATGTATCTATTCTTATATGAACCACTTCTTGAAGGTTGGGCTATCTGAATGGAAATGAATCTCTCGCCAGTCTCTTCAGATACAGGCGATCGATGTAGCTGTAGGCGATTCTGTAAACAGCACCGGAGTTACAGTGATGCATCCTTTACAGACCAGCCGCTTTTAACACCTTACAAACATGTGTTTAAACAAGGAAAGGATTCACATTCATGTTAAGATGCATGCAGATGACCTGGTGACCAGTGTCTGTCAAAGTGTACAGCTCTGCCTCTCACGAGCTCAGAGGTAGTTAATATTTAGGTACTGAATAACGATCTCAGTATCCCAATCCAATTGTGGTTACTAAATTGGCATGAATTAGAGCAGTCTTCAATGTTTTTCAGGCCAGGGACCCCTTAGCTGAAAGAGAGACAGAGCAAGGACCCCTGCTACATATATTGTATAAAATTGAGTTGCATATTAAGCTGGACAGATGGAGGTTGTCAGGCAGACGGCCATATCAGCCTCAGGCTGCTGTCTTGACCTGTATCTGATTTTCAGGTAGGTGAGACAGGAAACGCTGCTTTCACAGAAACAGGTTGTTGGAAAAGGAAAAATATGTCAAATATGTTAATTTGTATTCCAGACATATTTGAATTTGTGTTCAACAATAAAACTTTTAGAAAAGAAACAATAAGTTGGAAACCCCACTGCAGCGACTCTGAGGACCTACTGGGGTCACGGACCCCCCACTGAAGACCAAGGGATTATAACAATTGCAGGAGGGGCACACATGATCACAGGGAAAACACTGAGTGGGAAGAAAAAAAAACAGGTCATGTTCACTTCTTGATTTTTCATTTGCACAACAAAAACATATCTCATCTGGCCTGGGAACACCTTGGGGTCCCTCAGGAGGAGATGGAAAGTGTTGTTAGGGATTGTCTGGGGTGCTTTGTTTGGCCTTCTGCCCCCGCAACTGTTTTGACTGGTCAATAAAATTCTACTTGACTCCATTCATGAGATTGCGCAATAAAAATTGGTTGTTCAATCAATGCATGAGCCAGGGAGGGAGATGGGCCGTTCATTCTTCTACCACTTTCTTTTTGCGTCCAAAGAGGCATGTGAAAAAAAAAAAGTTTGGGAACAACTTTTCTACAAAAAAATAAAAAAATTAACACCCATCTTTATTTTATCGGTAAATTAATCAGAATAAACATTTTTATTTTTATGGGTTTTGGATTCAGTTTTCAATTCCAGTTTATTTCTCAACTGTTTTCAAGGTATCCTTATAGTTTAATTTCATTCTGGAAATTAGCGATTTTTTTTAAAAAAGTGCACTGTCATCAGCGTTAGGTGTAGGTGTACGTATATTTTATTTTGACACCAAATTTTCATACATTATTTGCTCATAAACAAAAATACGCAAAACTCTCATTACAAGTGTATGTCTATGTGAAGTTTTTAATATGACTTCACGTTTTAACAATGAAAACAGTTGTGACAAAGTGGAGATAAACGAATATTCAATTCAACAAAGCAGCAGGAGTCCATCAGCAGTCAAACGGTCAAAATAAATAAATGACAGAGCAAAACCACAGCTATCTAAAGGTGTGGAGCAGCATTAAAAAATCAGTGAGCCGTCCACATGCTACCCGGTTTCGGAGTCAAAGAAGGTCATCTCTCACCTTCTACTGTGGACCTTCTGTCAGGTTCAGTTCACTGACATGAAAATGGTTGTAAGAACTGACCTCAGGTCAGCTTTGTGAAGGCACTGAAAGGTATCTGGTTGTTGAGCTTCTCTGTGGATGTGTGGTTGTCTTCATCTGTTTTCTCTTTTTTAAGATCTTGCCTATGAACAGTTTGGCAACTTACTGGTTTTAATCTGCTTTTTCAAGCTGTTAAGTTCATTTTATACATACATTTTTTTCATTTTGTGGATATCACTTTGAGATTTGCGATATTTATTTAGTGGTTTTGAGCTGGTTCTTGTTAACAATAAAAACCTTCTGCCAGCAAATCTTAAAATCACAGCACAAACAGAGACTGTGGTGATGAGTTTTTCTTTCTTTTTTTAAATTAAGAAAATTAGTCAAACTAATCCACGAGCAGATTGAATTTGTAGATTTTTTTGGCAAAGTAAAGTTATAAGTTGGACAGAATCCTGTTTTCCCATTAAAAAAAGGTAATCTGATGTACCTTCAAACTGGAATGTTTTATATTCAGTCAACACATCTAAACCCTGAGGTTTCATTTTATTATTTAAATCTAATCATAATAAGAAAAATACAGAAAATAATTAAAGTAATTGGGGAAGATAGGATGACAATATGCAAAAACAAGCAAGCAAAGGGAGGAGAGATGACAGGGAAGGAGAGTTTGTATAAGATGAGAAAGCCAATGTGCATGTGTGTGTCCAAGTGTGAGTGTAAGAGAGAGAAAGGGAGGGAGAGATGAAAGGCTGGCAAAAATACCACTGGGCAGCTGGAACAAATCCAAGACGCCAACGAGGAACTCACACACACACATACACACCCTCTTAAATTCTCTTTCCTCCGCTCCGTCGACCAAAGCCTGCATGACAACAATCGCTTTGACACGTGCTGAGATTAACATACTTTTAAACTGCTATTAGCTTTGTCCTATTCTCCGACATATAATTAACCAGTTAATGATGTGGAGAGAGGGAAAGAGGGGAAATATGAATATGAATATGCTTGTTCACATTTAAGTAGAAAATGAAACTCTAAACCTCGGCTGTCATGAATAAACTTCAAATCAAAATTTTAGTCTCAGGTGAATTAAGAAATGTTTTATGCAGTACTATATTTGCGGTGTGGACATTATATGTATGTGTCTATGTGAAGATGTAGCAGCAGTATGAGAGCGCAGGTCATGGTTCAGTCATGTTATGGCACCTACCGTTTTGCACGTCCAGGATGTGATGTTTATCCAGCGTCCATCCTCCCATGTTGGAAGCATCCAGCTCGTAGCCTTGCAAAATGGCCGTTCTCTTCTCCCACAGGATGAGGTCCAGGCAGGACTCGTATTCAAACCCCACGGACACTATTAGACACACACAGGGCAAGGCCAGTTATTCAACTCATCTCTAGGACTCTAATCGTCTTCAGACTAGACCAATTGGGAAGGTTGCTGCTGTGATTCAGACCAAAGCAAACAGACAACAGGTTTGAAAACATGGTGAACCACAGAGTTAACCTCCATTTGTCTGCTTTTGTAACATCCACTGACTCCTGCTGGTGCTCCTTGAAGGGCCTTCATTCTCTCGTCCAACACAAACACACAAACACACACACACACACACACACACCTACACACACACACACACACACACACACACACACACACACACACACACACACACACACACACACACACACACACACACACACACACACTTTCTTCTTTGTACTGAAAAAGTACTTGTCAGGCCTGTCTGCCTGTCTCCGTGAGGTACAACGCTGTAACGTCAAGGGGTGGGATACTTGCCAAATCAATCGTGCACACGCACACACGCACGCATAGTGCTCTGCTATGCCAAGTGCATTTTCTGCCATTTCCATTGTGTGAACTGGCAGCAACAACAGCTGTGTGTGTGTTACATTTAGAAGAAACAGGGAGAGGAGATGGAGAGGAGAAAAGACGAAGGCAGGTAAAAACTGGTAAAAATCAAGGGGAGTACGGTGGCCTGGAGGGTCAAAACCCAAGGGCGTGTTTAGAAAACACAATGTTGTTTTATCTGAAATGTTGTGTTTCATGAAATGTTTTGTTTGTGAGATGTTATGTTTTCTGAAATGCCGTGTTATGCGAAATGTTATGTTTCCTGAAATGTTGTCATGATTTCTGAAATGCTGCTGTGTTTTGACCCTCAGGGCCACCGTAGGGGAGGGATAGATGTTTGGAGAGAGAGAAGAAAAAGAGGCAAATACGAGGGATTAAATGGATAACCTTTTGGCTGTGTTAGAGCATCGTGATAGGTGTTTTGTTTACCAAATGTGAACTGGGTAATTATGAGGCAGTATGAAATATGAAAAAAATATCCTATTAGCAAGTAATGAGCTGATGGAGGGGAATAGAGGATGAGCTGATGTGTTCTGGTCTAAAATTAGTTCACAGCAAATGTTTGATGTGACGCAAATGCTTACAAAGTCAATGGAAAGATGCAGGTGAGCACCAACAGACTAAACTGTGCAGTTGCCCCCTGCTGAATTCAGCTTCTACATTTGTATCACAGCTCTGCTTTTAACAGTTGCCAGACATGCACTCCAAATATTCTTGTGGTTACGCTACCTTATTATAACTTATGAGCACCAATTTCAAGAGTGTTACAAAACATAGCAGTAAATCGTCTTTATGTTCCACCCATTAAGCCGGGCTACCATAAGTAATAACTCACAGAGGAGTACGTCTGCTGGACTTGTCCCTCGTAAAGGTGTCAGAGGGGTTAGCATACCCATTATGTCCAAGCCATTTCCCTGTCAAAGCCTTTCCTGCAGAACCTATGTGAACGTAGCTGTAGCTGTGTGCAGCTTTATGAACGTTAAGGAGTAGTTGGCGCTACAGGAAAATCCCTCCTCACCACAGCTACTGTGCACAGCATGCTGTCAAACTTTGATAGTGAGACACCACAGGAGTTTTTTGTTTTGTTTTGAATTGGTGCAATTTAAATGTTTTATGCATTTTCTCTCCATCTGTGTCATACGTCAGCTGTTATTATTATCATCTCCCATGATTCCCAAAGTGCACTCCTTTCAGAAAGAGTAGATATATATTAGTAAATAATGAAATGGATCTAGAAATGCAAGTTTCACTGCCAAAAGCTGTCTTAATAAAAATACCTTAAGTAAGGGAGGACACCAACCTCCTACTTTACCCTCACAGAAATGTAGACCTTGTGATACACTTGCTTTTTTACATGTATGCACACACAGGCGTCTACAATGCAGGCAGCAGTGATGTAACAGTTGCCTGCAAACTTTTAGTGTTCCCCAGAGGGCTAAAACATATATAAATATATATATATATATATATATAGTATATATAGCTCCTCTTCAAAGCTTTCTGTCATGGATGTTGTTTGTTCAGAGAGTGCTGCCAACACTACTTCACTTCCTGATATACTGTATCACCATAATTGTTCATGTGCTTCATTGCATTTTGCAGACACACAACCATAATTTCTGTCTACACACACAGCCAGGAATGTGCACAGACATTTTGAGGGGCCATCGGCATGTACCTGGATGGTGTAAAACATGGTCATTTAATTAACCACAACTGAATTTAAATTTGTAAATTGTTTGAAATTTAAATTGAATTTTAAAAAGAAATCTGCATTCTGTTAGTGTAAGTTAACATTTAGTTAATATCCAAAGTAAATTTGAAAATGGACCTTTTGGTCTGCTTTTATGCTGTCTGTTTACATAGAGCGTTTTGCACCCTGCAATGTGTTTTTTGGAAAATGTTCTGTCACCTGAATGAATTCTTCAAAGAACAATCAAATTATGCAAATATTGTGCTTGCCTTACTTCACAGCAGCTCAATAATGGCTGGTGATGCCCAGGAATTAGACTATAATGCACTAGTTTTGTACTGTATGTTAAAATATATTAGAAACAAAATGTCACATAGGATTTCATGAACATATATTCTGGCCTTACTATCCCTCATTTTACTTTGACTATCAAAAGTGTTTGAGTAGGGGGTGACCCTCACCTGGTAGATTGGGGCCCCATGTACCAAGACTTAGTCCTTAGCAACGGCTCGGGTTCAATTCAGACCTGCGGTCCTTTGCTGCATGTTGTCCCCCCTCTTTTCCCTTTCCTATCAATCGTAAACTATACTATCAAATAAAGGCAATAAAAGATAATAAATAAATAAATAAATAAGTAGCCTATTTTACTTGACCACGAGACTTTCATAATGTCTCTGAAGTGGAGCATGTGGGAAGGGTCACCATAGCAAGTACTCCAAATGACTGCAAATAAGCAGGTGGTTGAAAGCAAGTTAACCCGAGTATAGGAAACTTGTAGCTGTGCAGTCCAACAACAGCTTTCCACAGTCCTGTTGAGCACTGATCATTTGAATCTTCATCACTAGCTTTTTATGAGGGGGAGAGTGTTACTCATTTATGGTGTTTAGTCATATCCCTAAAAGTCCAGGGATTCAAGCCAGTGACCGTCGAGTCACACCAATTAGTCTCCAGGCCTCTGCCTCCATTCCGTCATATAAAAAAAGCAGCATCACGCCAGTTAATTGTAAAATCATGAGGGAAACCACAGTTTTTTTTATTGCATTCCCACTCTGTGTTGTAAAAGAGAAGCTGGCATACTCGTCTACAAAACTCCGCTGTGAGACTTTTCACACGGATGTGCTGCAGATCACACGTTACAGCAATTTAACTTGGCTCCCGTCACCTTTAGGATTGATTTTACAATTTTACACATGACATAGAAGGTGTTACATGGTCAGACCCCTCTGAACTCACATAAGCTGTGTAATGACAGATATATGGGTAACCTCAGATTCTCAGAGCAAGGACCTCTGGCTGCACTATGTCAAGGTTGAAATTAAACTTTTGTTGTTGATGCTCCTCAACTTTTAAACAACCTTTCACACGGTCTTAGAGAGGTCAACACAGTGTTAATTTTGTTTTAGCTTTACAAGTAGAACAAACTCACCAACTGCCTCGGATAGACCATAGACGCGTTGCCCATAGGCATCTGTCTTGTCCCAGATGAAGGTGTAGGATAGATTTGGTTGGGCTGGGAACCATTTCTGGAAAAGGCGACCCACCACTGCCACCATCAGGTGAACCTAAAAAAACAGCACCAGACACAAAGGTCACTTAATTCAGGTTAGGGTTCCACTGATATGGGGCACTGATGCCAATTAGTTGACTGAAGTTGTTAATGATCAGCAGTCTGTACTGATATGCAGTCTGATATCATGGTGGCTTTGAGGATATTGAAATATCATATCATATAACATATCTCACTTTCATCAGGTTGAAAGGTATTGATGACTGTGTCATGGTGACTTTGAGGACCGGTTTATATCCCGCAGCTCTGGAGCTCAGGTAGATCAGGTTTAGATCGCTGCCTGGTATTGAGGTTTCTTCTTGTAAAACCTGCAGAGAGATAAAATAACACAGAACACACATCAGCAGCGAACACTGTTTCACTGTCTCAACTAATATCTGAAGCATCCTGTTTGAAGGGAATGGGTTGCTAATTAGCATGCAGCTTTTTATGGCTGCTAGCAGTGTTTGCAGTGAGAATACTCAGAAGAGAGAAAAACAAACATGAAACCATCTGGGGCCATGACAGGTGTGCATATTTAAGACTGTGGCTACTGTCCGACTCAATACAGTGAAGTCTATGTGGCAGAGCTGTTTGATATGGTTCCAGATAACATTTTTAAGCACTGATGAAATGGCTGTAAACAACATTCTGGCTATGATATGAGTAGGTGTATTCACACTGCATTTCTCCTACTGACTTCATTTTAACTGTGCATAAAAATATACAGGACTACAAAAAGGTTAATAATAATAAGGTAAATTCATTTTGACACTGACAACGATACCTATCAGCCCAATTTTGCATCTCCAACTAAATCATTAAGATTACACTATGAACAGTCAGCATATTGTTGTGCTTGAAGTGGCATCACATAGATAGTGATCATGTGAAGTCTGTGTGGGGAAAGAATCATACTGGATCATAACTGATCTGCAAAACAAGGCTGCTCTACAGCTGCTTTGTATTCTGACATAGTCAACAATTTAGTGAGTGAATGATTACACTTGCTAATTTTTTGGGCTAGAGGCAACATCATGGCAAAAACCTACAAAACAAAACAAAACAAAAAAATCCATCCATCTATTATCTGTAAGTGCTTATCCTTTACAGGATCACAGGCTGGAGCCAGTTAGGGCTGACACTGAGTGGCAGACAGCAATTCACGCTTACATTTACGCCTATGGACAATTTAGAATCAATTAATGTGGCCTGCAAACCCACGGTAACATGAGGAGAACATGCAAACTCTACAGCACTAACTGCCTCATCACCTCACCCCCCCTAACTCTTCCAACACACACAAATATATATATATATATATACACATTTATGTAAAGCATCTAAGATAGCTGTGTGAGAACATGGTAAACCAGTTGGCAATGGAGTCTGGGTGCACTTGAGACATTCTTTCAAGTATTGCTTCCAGACCTGAGGGGTTGCTTGCGGCAAAACGTCCACGTCACCTGTGCTACATCTTTGAACGCCATCATGTTAATATTTTAATGGGTGCACTTGCAGGTGAAGGACAAGCAGAAGGACCACTCTGATTTAGATCACAACACACACAGGCACACAGAGACATGCATATTGACACCTTCTTGACCTTTTGTCACCCATGCAGAGAGATCGTCTTTTACTTTCAAATCCGCCACTTTGCTCTCTGTTCAGTGTTAAATGACATATAATCTTCTCTGCTTGTTGGAGAGAAGAGGGAAATAAAATGATTGAGGGGACTCATTTACAGGTGTATGCATAAGTGAGTTTAGGTATGCATATCATCTAAGCAGCATATGAATGTGTGTGTTTTTTTCATCTAAGATGGTGCGTGTTCCTGAATATGTCCTTGTGCTGAACCTCAACAAGGGGAGCCAGACTAAATCGCAGTTCTATCAGCGGGCAGACACATAAAGCAGAGGACACGCAACATGTCTCAGCGTCGCTGATGATGTGGGATCACTGAGTGTCAACAGTGGGATGACTGAGAGTTGTTGGAGGAGAGTGAGGGTAGCAGCATGGCATCAGACTGGCAAAGTCACTGACAGAACAAGGAAGACGTGCCATCTTTAAACTTCATCAAGAATGAATGAAGAACTGTCTGGGACACTGAAACTTTAAGGTCTAGTTTTAAGAATTTAGTGACATTTAGTGGTGAGGTTGCACAACTGAAGGATTTAAGCCAGCAGTGAAGGTAGCAAAAGTGCCAAATCTATGTCTGTGTAAAAGGGACAGCTGGCAAGATGGGACCATAGACAGGTGCATTTTGTTTTTAATGGGTTTCAATCTAATCTTTCTGACAGAGAATTTTATGGAACAATGCATGAGTGTTCATCAAAAAGCTATAAAATGGATTGTGGTGTCCTCCAAGGTTCAATTTTAGGTCCAACAGTTTTTAATCTTTATATGCATCAGTTTCCATAGTTATGCTGATGATACACAGCTATACATCACCGTGTCTCCTGATGACTCAGGGCCAACTGATGCCCTTTTTAACTGTATTCTAAATATCAAGTCCTGGATGGCAGAAAACTTTCTTCAACTCAACCAGGACAAATCTGAGGTCTTAGCTATTGGTCCTGAAGCGCAAAGAGAGAAACTCACTTTGTGTTGTATTCCATTTGTATGAAAAGTGCTATATGAATAAAGTTTGATTGATTGATTGATGGCTTGTATGTGTGTGACCCAACACCGGGGGATTTAAAAAGCAGCTTGCAGCAGTTAGCAGCTAGCTCAAAGAAGAAGCTGTCCGCGAACTGGGGAGACAATAAGGTCAAGAGGCTTCCTACCCTCCCAGCAGAGGGCGGGATCAGCTGCTGTATGACAGGGACAATAAAGTATTTTTATTGCTGTGATATTTCACTGTTATGCTGATGCATATGTTATATGACAGATTAGAGGCAGACACTGTTGTGTTACATGTCACACCCTTCACCCATCTATTGCTTTGTTTCTTGCTGCGCCAGACCTCTATTTAATAACATCGCTGTGCTCCCTGATCTCAGCAATTAACCTCTTGAGTGCAAAGTCATTACTACCCACACAGATGATGGGTAAAACTACTTTGCAGTCCTGTGATGCCAAGAAAGCTATATGATATATAGCTGGACAAAAAAGGGTTGCAGTGTGTGATTGGTGGCACTGTTGCCTCAGAGCAACAAAGTCATGTGTTCAAGTGCTTGTCCTGATTTTCTTCTGCTTGGAAATTGTCCTTCCATTTTTTTTGAGGTTTTCCCAGGCGCGCTGGTTTCCTACCACAAGCCCAGAGCCATTCAGATCTGGCTGAAGGTTTGCTTATTCCACAGATGGTTTGGCTGGGGTGAGAATACACACATTTGAAGTTCAAATAAGACAAAAGTAAATTTCCATATAAATTCCCATACTTGGTTCGAGATAAAAGTTAGATCATTTTTAGATACCTCATCGATGTACACAGGGGCCAGACCTCGAAAGGATAAGAGAGACTTGTGATGAGGAGGTGGACTCCACAAGAAAGGAGATTGAGAAGAAATATTTACGAGTACAAAAATGAAAAATAAAAACAAAGATCCTCAGGGAATGGACCATTTGGACTGTTCCTGTGTTATATTTTTCAGCTGCACTATTGCCTTTTCATTAGCCGGGCATTAAGTGTTCATTACAGATCCATTACATCCCCTTTAAGACTGCCCTTTTCACTGCCCTCCTTGCTAATGGACTCAGCTCCACCAAAAGCTAAGTAGCAGCTTTCCATTCGTTTGCTTTTGATCTGCACTCAGACACACACACACACACACACACACACACGCACACACACACACAGACACACAGACATACAGACACACACACACACACACACACACACACACACACACACACATGCTTTCCTGCATGTGCACACTCCTTCCCTTTATCGCAGATAGTCAGGCACATGCACAGACGCTTGTCAAATAAAAAATAATAATGGAGCGCTGGTTCAGGGTTGTAAAAATATAAAAACACACATGGAGTTCTGTCATCTGTTTCATTTCCTCTGCGGACCGGTTAAAGCAATGTGACAATAAAGAACCACACAAATGTGCTATTAGGCTTTTAGGAAATTAGAGGCAGGACATAGGGTGGGGCTTTGTGTGTGTGTGTGTGTGTGTGTGTGTGTGTGTGTGTGTGTGCACCACTCCATAGCCACAGATCCTCGGCTGTGGTAACTATGTGTGTGCGTTCGTATGTGCAAGGGGGATGTGTGTTTTTCTTCCCCCGCTCGTTTGTCCAGAACCTAGCCTGTTAAATGTGTTAGCATTTAGCACTTTCTATGACAGTTAGATTTCATAAGCATAAACATATCATATCATTGGTGTTAACAGCGCTAGTGTGAGTGTTATAAAAGAGAATAAACAACTAAGATTTTTTCTTTGCCTCACTGGTCCTTCAGAACATTGGGACTGGAAGAAAAGCACGCTAATCCTGTTTGAAGTAAAAAAGGAGCATTTTATGTCTATAATTCAGCTCACTGGCATTGGTCACATTTATGTTTATGCCAACTGCATATTGTTAGAAGAGGACTCATTTTTGCCAACTTTAAGTCTGTACCTAAAAAGTCTAAGGATAAATTGGTGTTTATATATTGAATATGAAAAACTAATATTAATTTTCATTATCTATTTATCTGCTGATTATTTTCTTGAATAATCCATTGTCCTATAAAATGTCAGAAAATAGGAAAAAATACCCATCACAGTTTCCAAGCGCCCATCAGTCCAGACCAAAGCACATGCAGTATAATGACATCAAATATCCTATCAAAATAGTTGGCAATTTATTTTGAACTAATTATTTTAGCTCAAAACATAATTAGCAGCGCTAATTTAATTTTGTCTTTTTTAAATTTCTCTTACACTCTGAAGCATGATGGCTCATAATCAGCAGCTTATTTGCATTTTCCCCCCATTTTTGCCTTCATTTCCTATCACGGGAAGCATTTTTTTAACAGTGCTCATGGCCTGACGATGTAGCTTACAGTAAATTACATTGAACTGTGTCTTCTTGCAGAAAGAAACATCAATCGCAGATGTGTGTGGACAAAAAAAACCCAGAAGAAAAATTAGTTCAAAACCGATCTGCTCCATCTGTTAAAGCTGAGAATGCCTTAGAAGAGGGATAAAACCTAGCCGGGGTATACTGTGTACTGCAGATGATTAATGAATAATATATACTGCAGAGCTACATAAGCTCCTGACTCAACTAAGTTGAGTCAGTAGAATTATGTTCTACTGAGAAGAATACTGTTTATGACTGGTAGGCACTCTTGAAATGAAACCCTAGACTTTTTTGCTTGTTTTTTCTTTCTCTTTTTTTACTGGCTTTTAGCAATCACACCATGTCTTCGTCAGACATGTCATAAATTGTTTTTTTCAGAATAAGTTGGGCTATTCAGAAATACCATCAGTTTGCAAGTATGTTCTATCATACATGTTCTCCAGGTTAAAATTCAGTTTTTCTAAAAACAAATATGTTATATAATTTGAAATAGTTTGAGATTTTGTCATGTTACCACAGGTTTTAATCAGAGGGCAAATATTGTATATAAATGGTTAGAGACGAATGTCAGTGCTGCACACAGATCTGGTACTAACATTTAATACCAGATCTGTGTGCTAGGTACCCCAACAGAGGGGTGACCAAAAATGGGCATGGTTCAGAATGGTTCCTTTGGTACCATCCACAACTTTTCAAAGTGGAAAGGGGAAAAAAAGCGTACCGAACTGAGCTGTACCGTACCGTACTGCTCAGTGGAAACAGGGCTTAAAAGGTGGAGCTGTTCATTGATTGGTCAATAGCGGACAGTCACTCTGCTCAGGGCTGAGTTGTGGCTGGTTTTCAAGCTCATCTTACCACTGTTCATATTGTGGCAAGTTTTACATACATTAGTGAATTATAACTATAAAATGAAAGGATGTTTTGCTGCCTCTCACAGCAGCTGTAGTTGGAGAAAAGAATAACTTCATTCACTGGGCCGACTGCTGGCAACTTTTGAGGTGGAACGTTTACTTGTAATGTTACTCAGTGTATGAGTTGACGCTGTGAATCCATCAACACACCTTAAATTTCAATATGTCAACTTTGACCATTACATTAGTTTTTATTTCATATCTCTTGAATGACAAAAACTTTTAGTAATGAGTGGATCTTTAAGCGTCTGAAAATATATATTAACTGTGTCCAGATTATGTGAACTGCATATATTATAATCCTTACTTATAGAAAAAAAAGCATCATGGAGCTTCTGGGCTCCGGCAACACTAAACCCCTGAGCTTGCCTTTGAAGGATTAAATGCACAAACCCACCAATTTTAAAGATCCCATGGAGAGAGACTCTCACTGCAGCCTGTTCTATTTTGTTCTGAAAATGTCAGTGTGCAACCTTATCCTTTGGACAATATACAAAGTGCTTCCCTCTGTGTCACCGGTGAAAATACAGGAAATTCAACGAGTGCTGGACTGAGCAGTGAGTGACAACAACCTGGCCCACATGAAAGAGTACTGTTTGCAGTCTAAAACACTAAGCGGACCTAGGATCTAGGTGCCATGTCTGAAGGGTTACTGTTGGTTCCAAAGGTACCATACCAAAAGTGTTTGGTGGAAACAGGGTTCACTGCTCCCGTAAAGCTTTGTTGGATGCAAACAAGAAATATTATGTTGCAATGGGGTCACTGAGTTACGCTGTTAAACCCTGTTCCTTGAAGCCTGCATTTATTTGCATTCTGGCATATTTACATCATTAAAAGTATGCTGGATTATCTCGTCTTGAATAACCTGTAATGTTTTGCTTACTGTTACAAAATTACAAGTTCTGGAGTTATAAGCAGCATCTTTTCTTCTATGACTTCTGACTGGTTAAAGTGTATGAACATTTATCTGCTCATTCAAATTTAATTCAAGATATATGTTTTGTGTCTAGCTAAACTATAAGTAAGAAGAAAGAGGGGAATTGGCGTATACTGCGTCAACTGGGGGCAATAGGCTTGTAATTGGTATCTTTGTATTGAAGCTGATATCTTATGTATGCTGATACATTCTGATAACTTGAAATTTCCATGGCCACATTATTCATTGACTACTCTGACAGGATAAAATGTCAATTTTATTAAAAGTATAAATATTGGCCTTGGATATTAGTCTAGTTACCTAACAGCCTAACAGTGTGGTATTTATTACCTGTGTTTCAGGTATGATGGGGCCATCCTCAGTTGAACTTCTGTAAAACGTAGACAGTGGCGAAGCAACAATGACAGGACTGGGTCTGATGAAACCACTCAGGTCACAGCTAGGAATGTCATTCTCCTCCTGAAGCAGCCGGACAGAGAGTGCGCCAGTTAGTCTTTTCATTTCCTGAGACATCAATTCATTGACTGTGAAGCAATGGGTTTATTAGTCGCTTACTTAGTCAGCCAGTGAGTCAGAGTCAGAGTCACTCAGACACTGAATACGCAAAAATGAATAGAATTCGACCACGGCGAGAAATGTCATCATAGTCCACACGGTAATGAAATACTAATTCAATAACTGCCTGATCAGTCAGACGAAAAGTCTGCTATTTTACAAGTGTAGTTGCTGTCAGGCAGCCATCAGTCCATGACCTCATGCTGACAGACAGACATCAGAGACACTGCTCACCTTCTTCATGACCAGTGTGTCCATCACATAAAAGACGTTCCATGGCACCCACACAGTTCTGTACTGAGTGAGGAACGGAGCACGCTCAAAACTCAGTGTCAGGGATGCCCCTCCATTGGCAAGGAGATCAAACCTGCAGCACATCAATGACAAACAAACAAACACAGTATACTGTAAGTGCTGGAAACCACTTCTGTCAGCTGAAGGACAGTGTGTATATCATTACCTATGAGTGTGCATACTGCATGTGCATACCATTACATAAGTACATGCAACTCACCAAGAAGTAAGCTTATCATTAACCTTGTGTATATTTTTGGCTCTTATCATTACATTGTTTACATTTTTGGCCCCTACTGTTAACATATGTTTATATAAGTAGCCCTTATCATCATCTTTGTTTATTTTTTTGGCCCTCACTCTTAACTATGCCTCTATTTTTGTCCCTTACCATTATCTGTGTTTATATTCTTGGCATTGTGTATATTTGGATTTTTGTGGATTTTGGATATTTGTTAATTTATATATTTTTATACTTACACCTTTGTTGATGTATCACATTTATACTCTGTATATTTGCACTCTTTCCTGCCTTGTAATGGACACAAATTTCCACTGTATAAAATAAATGTCTATCTGATCCATATGTTGTTGAGTGTGTGTGAGCAGGTCTTTGCATGTCTTTTGTTCTCTGTTTCCGTTTCTCTGTGCGTGTGTACTGGAGTGTGTGCGCGCTGCAGTGATTGATGCATCCTTTTGAATCCAATGCATTTCCAATGCGATGGTCTTGCATTTCCAGTCCTGCACACATTCACACCTCTTCAGCTGATGTGTTTGAGATTGAAGATAAAGCCCGGCGTGGATGGGGGGAGGCTACAGTGGATGCGATTTAAGTGCTTTCCCTTTGTTTTGCTGAACTGGCTCTTCATCAAGTGTTTTATGCAGTTTGTTAAGTGCTGTATATACCGGTGAACTCCTGCACTTTCAAGTGGATATAAATGCTGCTCCATTTCTGATCTTCATCTGTAGAAAATTAAGTATTGATGTTTTCTGAAGCGTTGGGTCATGATTCATCAATTTGCTTCTAATTTGGTTCACCCAAACAATTAATGAAATATGTCAGTGAATCAGGTTGCTTGTTTCAGGAAGGTTTCTCTGCAAAATGTGTGCAGAGTTCATCTCAGTCAATAGACCAGTTTCAACCAAGAGAATAATTTATGATTTATTATTATATTATCAGTTTAGGATCATTTCGGCTGCTCAGAAAGCCTACAACTAGCATTTCAGTGGTGCTATACATATTCAAGCGGAGTAAAACCACAGGATATGAATGGATAGAAAGGAGTGCCTGTGTTGCAGGGATATAAAAACTGTGTTGTTTATTTGCAATGTTTAATCTTCTGTTTTCTAAGTGCATGTACAGTTATGGTTTCTTTTCACAATGGACACTAAAAGAGTGAGGTGCACTGATTCCAGTAGTCTGTACATTTTGGTTTGTGAGTGTTAGACAGAGGGGTACAATTTGAGATACAAACTGTGCCCAGTGTTCATTAATCATTAAACTGAAGAGGTGCAGAATCACTTATGCATGCAGTCACTTTACTTCACCTGTGGAGCCAGAACAACTGCACTGAAGGGGAGCAACCAGACACTAACTGACCCGATATAAACAGTGTGCCAAGAAATACAGTGGTGCACAGCTGGTTGAAGGTTTGTCGCATATTTAACATTTCAGTTAATGCCTGCTGCATACTTGCAATCAGAGCACTGCGTGGAACAGTATATTTTGTCTACACATGATCTGTATTACAGTTCTACACCATCAGGTGCCAAGTTAAATCTTTGGTAGCTCTGTGTTCCATCCGATTCATTTCTCAAGTTAGGGCATGTGTCGGCCAAAGCGTTTTTCCCCAGCTGAAAACACCAAGTGCTCCTCAGGAAACACCCAGCTGGGAGTGCTTGAGAACACTTTGGAGGAGCAGCATTTTTTCACTTGAGACGGTTTGGTTGTGTCTGGTTGCTATGATACGGAATATCCGCAGAAGTAAAAATGTCAGCACAAGGTAGAGTACTTGCTCTGGATGAAGGGAGAAGGATTGAGCATGTAGGGAGAGAGGATGGACCTGTCGATTTATGTGCACTAATGAGAGGAAACGTTTGATAATATATAGCCTACAGTGTATTAACATATTTATCCTCCATTGCTGTTGTTGTTAAGCACTTGTACGTGTAATATGCAATGGTTTTTGTGGTATTCGTCCCACCCTTACTCAACTGTGTTTGTCCAGGGCTTAGTGCAGAACAGACACTCATGGCTCTAGTTTCCTGGCGCAGCGCAGGGTGGCAAACCCCGCGCAGAGCTAGTTTCGAGCAGCACAACCCGAGGTGCGGCCAGTGTGTAAAACCCACTCCATGCCTTCTCTCCTCCCTCTTTCTGACTTGCGCAGGTAGGAGGGACGGAGGTGGGAAAGATGAGTAGCTGCGGCAGCACGCACGGTGTGCCAAACTTGCAAAATCCACCTGGCCACACCCAGTTGGCGAAGTGCAGGTGTGCTGCACCTCTGCCTCGCCCGGTCTGCGAAACTATAGCCCTCAGTGTCTAGTCATGCTGCTGATGTTTGTAGTGTAGGGTAAATACACAACGCTCCAATTGCAAAGAATTAAACAAATATGTTGACCTCAGAAAAATGCATCGGTGGACACAGCCCCTTACTTTGGTTATTTGAGAAGGCATAATATCTAGTGTAAGAACTAAAGGAGTGATCAAGTAAAACAATTTTGAGGAACGATGTATTTGTGATTTGGGTCATATAAAGAAATAGTTAATACGCACATGCCATCCTTGCGTGTTACAGTGTATCCATGTTCAGGATAGTGGACAAACGTCACGTTGACTCCAATCAGAGGTGTCCCGTCAGCTGTCAACACCTGACCTCGAATTATCGACACCAAGCTGCAGAGAGAAACAGAGAGAGAGATGGTAGAGACAGGTTATTTCTGTTCAAGCTGCATCATTTACAAAAGAAGTTGCCTCATACTTTACTGTAATGAAGTGAAAAAATTGAGCCATCAAGGACAGAACATATCCCCTGGTGTCTTTGACCTGAGTCCCTGCGGTTGGGCTGGAAAACTATCTTGGGCCAGACATGCAATAATACACTCACACACTCACACACACACAGAGACACCACTGCCTTTCTTATCATCACTATTACTCCTTGTGAGGGGAATTGCAGAGTGCAGCGAAGCATCACTTGAAACAACAACTGTGGTGGTAACTGCTGAGCTGTGGGAGTGGGAGCACTGTAATGGGACGCTGATGTTACTACAGCACTCAGAGCATGCCTGCACATCCTCATCACACTCCGTTGCATAGTTTTACTCCGCAGCTCTGCTTTTATATAACAACGGCTTTGCGATTTTGGTCAATAACTTTTAACTATATTCCACGGATCAAGATGCACATTCCTGTTTATGCTACGCTTTCTGTAATTTGCTGTCATTCAGGCACCTTTGTTTTGTTTTGTTTTGTTTTTGAAAGACATGCATGTTGATTTGATAATGATAACTTGAAAGATCTGTACAACAAATCTCATGGTTCATTAACTGTGACTATAACATATTGATTTTGTGTTTGTCTCCATTAGATAATCTAATGGTTCAAGCTAGTGTTCCCATCAGTCCTGAATGCTGTAGCAGAATATCTTAAAGTCCAACCAGTGCAAAAAAATCAAGCTATTCAGAGCACCCATGAGCAAGAAAACCCCCCAGAAACAGTATTTAGACCTTCACTGAACTCTGACACACCAAGTAAATGAAAATAGAAACAAATGAAACAAAGTCAAGCTGAATTTATTACAGGTTTTACAGCCTGTAAAGTATTTCCAAACCACAATGGACTTATGTCCGTAGGCAGAGATCTAACATAAGAATAATGATTTAAAAACATAATAAAAAGAAAATGTAGTGATTAGCTCTGGTCAGGAGGGAGGCCTCATCTCATTAGACCTTCCTAATTGGATCACATGGACCCAAAGATCAAACAGGGCTTTCCCCGCTGGAGTTTGCAGTCTTCTAAAACTGACCAAAATCGGTCTCATTTATCAGTCTAACCATACACCAATACTGGCTGAAGATTGTCTGACTCACAGAGTCACAATCATCATAGCCTTGAATTTTGTGCCACTGCAAAGCCAGAAATATCCCCAACACAATCGCAGAGCGATGTCCGTTGAATGAAAGTCCATTATTCATCCTCCTTTTTGGTTCCAAATGAAGCTGCTGGGGGGGAAGCTGGGTTTATGCTATCAGGCTGTGCAGTGCAAATTTGTGACTTGTTTTTCATTGAAACTGCGCTTGTCTTTTCAGTTTCTCAAAGCTCCTCTTATCACAAAGAAGTCAGACATGGCAAAAAACATGAGCATGACCATGTCAACTGATTGAATGCCTATAGTATTACTCTGTGTAAACTTTGGCTTTATGTAAATGTGTATTACGCACTGTGTGCGAATATGTTGTGTGTTCTTTTTGTCGATTATACATACAAACAATCAATGCACACAGCAAGGGGATAGAAAACTCATAGTCACAATGTCATGATAGCGTATACTGTATATGGATGTTTTCATTGTTTGAAACAAAAAGCAGCTCATTGGAAAACAGTAAAATTATACGTGTATGTGGCACTTGTCCTTGCACTTGCAAAACTTCTTCTCGCCACAGCCCCTCATTCACAAGCTATGGCAAGCTGTCATGACATGGAATTCCAGTGTGAAATGGCAGCTATACTGGCTTTGATAATGCTAACCAAGACTTCATGAAGCTCTAGCGAAAGTTCAGTCAGGAAGACAATACTGTTAATGCTCTGGCTGTAAGTTTTCTTTCTCACCCTGCCATTCTCTCCTTGCATGTAGGCTCACTCACTATCTCTAGGTGTCATCGTCTGGGTCTGTAAAGTGAGTCACCGGCTGATTCACAACAGCCCAGTAGCACAGTGACACACCTTCTTTGTCAGCCTTTCATCTTACTGCTCCTCATTATGTTTATTCCTCTGCCGTAGTTCTTTCTTGCTGCCGTCGTGCACGCCCTCCATCTCCCCATCACCATCTAGTCTTCAGGGATTCATTAGCCTCATCAGCCTCCGCAGTCAGCAGCCTCAGAGTCAGCAGCCACCACCACCACCACCACATGTCTGGACACCATGAGGGGGATTTATCCTGCTGCTGCTCAGATCTCCCTTGATCACAAAATATCTCCCTCTGGTGGCCAAGCACCAAAGACTGTTAAATCTTAATCAGCACAAATCATCTGTTAATCTGTATGCTCATATTATGTATTAAATATTATCTCTACTTCATTCTGCTGTCTCTCCTGGTTGAGATAAAGTTAGCTCTTGCAGGCAGTGGCACATGACCTGTGGGGGTCCCAAACCATCAGCAGGCAGCATGGGTTTAAAGCCTTCCCTCACACAATTAACATTAGTCCTGAAAAAAAAATAAAATGTAACGCCAGCCTATATCAAAGTCCTGCTGTTTGACTACCACCAAAATTAAAAAAACACAGAAGTCCCTCATTATGATTAATATATTTGTAACAAAAGCTCGTATGAAAGCCCTGCTGTTTACCATTAACATATACCAGACACATAAGATATGTTACATTAGCACAGAGCCTCATATTAGATGACTGTAGTGTAAACAGGCAGCTTCACTTGTGTCAGACTATGTAAATACTGGATTTAATTAGTATTATCGATCAGCCACACAGCAATGCAGAAAGAAATTCTGCACACCTGTTCGCAATTTCTTCTCTGCTGTGCTTCTTCTTGCAGGTTCAGTGTGGAGCCATCTGCCAGCTTATAAAATCCAGGGTTCTGAGCAGATCGCCAGAGCTAATAGCTAATGATGAACTCAGAGCTAACACAGGAGGACGGTTGTTTATATTTCATAATAAAGTCGCTCCACTGTGTTTTCTTACAGTGCATATGGCAAGTGTATCTTTATGTGTACTCCTGTGAAGTTGTGCACTCAAATCTCCTGCTTGTGTGCCGACACTATTTGCAACTGTGCATGTTTGTCTCCTTTTACAAGTATCAGGTGTGTATAACTCGGTCACTGTTAGCTCAGGGGAAATTAAAACATAATTTCTTTGTCTTTTACAGTGTAAAAGTGGCATTTTTAAACACCCTTTAACCGCCTGTGCAAAAATGCTCTCACACACACGCACACACACACATGCACGCACACACTTTTTTATTATAAGGTTGCGGGCCCATTCCATTATGGAAATACAGGACATTTTTATTACAGGGTTGTGGCCCTCCGCTCTTATGAAACATTCAGGCTAGCATAAAAAATGTGACAAAAGAAAAATGGCTGAACAGAATTGCCATCATGTTTCTTCCCTGTCAGTAGCTCTGCCTTTCACTCTGTATTTTGCAGACTGCCACCCTCTCCTTCTCTCTTATCATATTTAATGAATGTTGTGTCTGAGGCCGATGTGGGCGAGCAAAAAAAACAAGGCAGACCTTTATTGTGATCTCCGTTTTACTCCCACTTTTTCTGTTCTATTCATCCAGACAGAAAGCAAAGCCGACCTCCAACTGCTCATAGTGTGGTAAATAAAAGTAGGGTGAGCTATGACCTGCAGGCAAAGGAATGATGAGTCAAACAATCACCGCTACATAAAGAAAAGAATTAGGAAAAAAAAAGATTATGAGCCTGCTCTGATTAAAAACATCAGTGTTTGAGTAAGTAATTTTGTGCAGAAACCCTGACTAGGCACGGTGACTTCTCCCCCTGGGTTTATGGAAAGCCTCTCTGTACAGTACTCAAATCCACTTATTCTTTCATACTTCATTGGAAAGAAATTATTTACATGATAAAAAGTCTCTATCTACCGTCATTCCTGATGTTTATGATTTCATTTCACTCCCCATCTTAATCATTCAGTCACTGAAGTTGTACTTAGAGCAACTGTTCAGCCCAGTAATCAAAACCAAACTATTTGTACGTCAAAGCAAAGTTGATGTCAACTGCAATGAAATACAGTGTGCAGGAAGTAGCTCTGCAAAATCTACTAGATCGTAGTTCCTTGCTGGTGGTTCGTGATCCAAAAGCGTGTTGCAGATCCATTCTGAATGGACCGCAAGTGACTCGCAAACATGTCAAGTTTGTAAAAACACACTTTATTTTTAAGTACAGTAAACTTTCAGCACAGAGCTTACAGTATAAAGTGCTGTTTCCTGCTGTAAAGTAAGTGACTAACAGACAGCTGCTTGACAGAGACAGCAAACTAGCTAGGTAACGTGACCAAAAGCAAGTATGACACCATATGTATTAAGCTTCATGGACCTTGAACTTGTGACTAAGGAGAAATCTGGACCCCGTGGCTGGACCAGTTGGGAAACACTGTAAACACAAACCTGTGCATTCATCTCCATTATATTGTTTGAAAAGATTAAATAGTGGATTTGTTCACAACTTGTCTGACCACTCATGCCCTACTGATGTCACTGTGTGCCCAAAGAGAGAAACACCTTACCTTCTGTTGAAGGGATTCTCTCCAGTGATGACATGAGTGGATTCAGGACCAACTAAGAAGTGAATGCGCTGGTAGAAAGACCTGGCAGCCTAAGGAAAACAATAGAAATAAGTAGAATAAATCGACAGGCAGATGGTATCTTTTGCTGCATTGAAAAGTAATGTAGATTTGTAGCAGGAAATGACAGTTACATTCATGTTTTGTGTTAATTTCTGATTGGGGCTCCTTACTTGCTGAGGAGCCAGAGAGGACGGAGACTGGCTGAGCACCTCCCCTGGGTCAGGTGACCCTTTGCAGTATAACTGGTTCTGACAGGAGGGCTGCAGACAGCAGTCTGGATCCATACAGTCAGCCAAGCCATCTGAAACACACACGCGTGCACACACACACGCACACACACACACAGTTATTATAATCAGAATCCTGAGAACCTGGGAAGAACGGCCAAAGTATGGAGAGATGTGGAACAGGTGATAGAAAAGTTACAGGTGGACGACAGGAGGATGGAGGGATGAGAAACAGCAGGAGGATGGATGGATGCGAGGATGAGGAGGCAACTGAGGGATTAAGAAGCAAAGGCGGATGATGAAGGGATTAAGAATAATTAACAATGCAAGCATGTGGCGAGGACAGAGGAATTAAGCAGTAATAAGGGTGAAGGGATGAAAAAGAGGTAAAGATGGAGGTTAGTTGATGGAGAGGATGGCCACATGTACCATCTAGAATTGGGGGAGAATGGAGGACAAACATGGGTGGGCTTCTGAATTAATATATAAAGGCAGAGATAGATCGAAAGTAATGGAAATAACAAACTGAAGGCGTGAAAAATGGATGAATAACAAAAGAGCATAGACTTATGTATAGTTGCATTGGAGACAAGAAAGAACAAAAAGACAGTCCCCTTGAACTCTTGATTTTCTGATGAGGGGTGGGGAAAGGAGGGATGGATGAATGAAGGAAAAATGAAGTGATGTAGTAGAATTAGTATGTGAGCAGTATGTGTTTATTAGGCGCTGCCAAGAAAAATAAAGTCAGAGTTAAGAATGGAAGAAAGAAGGATGGAGGGCTGTGATGATGAAAAGCAGGGATGGGATGATGGAAAAAGATAGATTAGGAGGGGAGGGATAAGTGAAGGACAGGGAGCGAGACAGGAGGAGGAGGAGGAGGAGGAGGAGGAGGAGGAGGAGTGGATCTGAGAGGCAGATGGGAAGATGGAAGGATAGAAGGAGGTATGTAAGGTAATAAAATATGGGCTGCCATTTGTCTTTGTTAGTTTATAAAAGCCAGTTGTACATCTGGTGAACAGGCACCAGGGACTGCCATTACACACACACACACACACACACACACACACACACACACACACACACACACACACACACACACACACACACACACACACAGAAACATGCACACACTGACTGACAAAGTAAGCCCCCGTTCTCCCTGACTCTTCTGTCTTGTTTTCTTTGCCGTCTCATCTTCTTTCCTCTCCACCTTTCTAATTATCACTCTGCTCTCATCAAGTGCTTTGGGTTTAGGGCTTGACATTATATCTCAGAGCATTATTTATGGGGTGAAACTGCTGATGGCTGATGTTTTGTGTTCATAAATATTTTTTACTTTGACTACTTACATGGCATTTTTTCAATTCCAAGGTTTCCCCCTAGACTTTTACGGCAGCAGAGTATTATTTATGTTTCTTGTTTGAAACTTCAGAGCGTTCTCTTTTTCTACAGCTTCTATTTAAAAGACAGCACCAGTGTCTTTTGAAAACTACAGCTCACATGAAAGACACAATCCCGCCTGGCGTTCAGAAGCCTTTCCACTCCACTGCTGCATCAAGGTTGATACATGTTCTGCATTCCTTCAGCAGCTGCGGACCTACAGATTGTATGTGCACTAAGTAACTTTCACTGTAGGTATGCTACACGTTAATGTGCAGCTCTCAGCAGGAGGCAGCCAGTTCATCATTTCTGTTCTTACTTAGATCTTCTGCAGTAGAGCCTCATTGATACTGTGTCGGTGAAGCCAGTAACAAAATCTATATTTGCGAGTTTAAAAAATCAGATGATGATTTATTGGCTTTCATGCGTTTTCTCTCCCATGAATTTGGTCAACACTGGGTCTGTATTTGGAAAATAAACCCTTGAAAAGATTTCTGTACATAACCAACCTGACCTCACAGAAATAAAAGTTGTACAACGGATTCAGTTTTGTTTAGCGATCAAAACTACTTGGTTAGGTTTAGAAAAAGATTGTGCTTTGGTTGAAATTATGTTCGTTATGTATAAGATTCAGGTAAGTCACATAATCTTGTCATATGATGTAAGAACGCAGGGTAAGTAAGTGCATTAAGTTACAATAAGTCAGCATTGACGTTTGGTTTCACACAGGACACAAACAGAAGTCTCCTGGGTGAAAGTTCTGTGTTTGTTGACCTCTTCTCTTCGCAGATTTTCTTGCTCTTTGTACTAACTAACCACCAGCCATTGCGTGACATTATTTACCCAGGGAATCTTAATGCCCAACAGAATGGATCCTTATTGATTTGCCACTGGCCTTGTTTCTGTGGTGCCAGCTCAAAATTTTAACATATTATGTGCCACCACCACATATCACGGTGTTAGCAAGTCATGGTCATTTTGTGTAATTCTCTGAGTCCCGACTAAAAATACCTTTGGCTGTTTGTTTGTTTGGGTGGTGCAGTGGTTAGCATTGTTGCCTCACAGCAAGAGGGTTCCTGCTTCAACCCCAGGGTGGTGGAGCCCTTCTGTGTGGAGCTTGCATGTTCTCTCTGTGTCAGCTTAGGTTTTCTCCGGGTACTCCGGCTTCTTCCCGCAGATCAACTGGTGACTCTAAATTGTCCGTAGGTGTGAATGTGAGTGTGAATAGTTGTCTGTCTCTATGTGTCAGCCCTGTGATAGTCTGGCGACCTGTCCGGGGTGTACCCTGCCTCTCGCCCAGCGACAGCTGGGATAGACCCCAGCCTCCGCGATCCTCAACAGGATAAGCGGTTAAAGAAAATGTATGAATTAATGTTTGTTTAGGTGGATACTTTCGTGCCTGCTATAGGCTAGATACCATACTTCAGATGATGTCTGTATTAATCTTCTGTTATTTTACTTCCAGTCAAGTGAGGATGGGGGTTGGGCTGATTGGATGCTGTGAGACCAAACCACGTGGATGCACAAGTGTGACTAAAATATCCAGGACTCTTCATATTACATGGATATAAAAATTGTTGGGCTAACATTTTTCATGCGAGTAACTTTCACACTAATCCTAGACCCCTTCCTACAGCATGGCATGTTTTTTAAGACTTGACTCATTGCTGAACACCCCAACTGAAAAAGTGCCAACATCCTGCTAGGTTTTGCCGCATGTTCATCCATCCATCAAACAAATATAAAGGATCACTATTTCACCATGTGTCTGCAAGCTCTACAGTTTTAGTGTACAAATATACCTCCTTCATTATCCTTGCCATCAGTGCAGAGTGTTTCCATGGCTACGTGACACCCGGCCCCTCTCCATCCTGATTGGCAGATGCAGTGCCAGCCGCTGGCCTCCAAAGTGCATCGTCCGTTGTTGTTGCAGAGACCTGGACAACCCTCTGGGCAAAGGGGATAAACACACAGTTAAAAAAGTTAGAGCAGTGTGAGTGAGTGGGATGTGGTCACGGCTGGTCATCAGGCTGTGAACTAGGCTTCAACCAATATACATTTTTGAAGGTCAGTGATGATAGTTTTGTACTGAAGCTCTGAAAGGTGGGAGTGATCAATATTTGTTTTCCTTTTTCACTGGAGCCTTTTCATGGCAAAAATGCAACATATTCATTGTTTCCCTCTCAACTTGGACAAGCCTCTGAAACAGCACTGAGACCATCATGGGACAATAAAGAGACCGCCTGAGGTGGTCTGGCAGCTTCTTAAGGCATGAGGCAGGGTTCATTGCAGGTTTATACACCGCTGAGTGAAATCCTCCTCCACCACACTATACTGAAGTTATTTCTCAGTACACACATCTGACAAAACAACAACAAATATAAATGGTTTGGTCTAGAAATAAATCAGGAAATAATCCATTCTCATCAGGTTGAGAGCAGGTTGTGCAAAGACAGACTTCTACTATGGCATAGGTGTATAAAAGAAAATTAGGAGAGGTGTCTAAATTCACCAGTTTCCTAACTGGTACAATTTTAATAATCTTAGGTTGGGTTAATTTGTCACATATTTTGAGAGGTGTTTTAACAGCACTAATTCACAATTGTAGTTATGCATACAAGTTGAAGGAAAATGGAAAATGGTTACACGCATAAGAGGCAAGAACTCTTACGTGGCATGTGTAGACAGCTGCAGTGACTACAACTGAAGTGTATCCCTTCCATTAGCCCCACGTGGGACAATGTGGGGCTGAAATATCTGAAATATGTCCGCTGCAGACAGAGTGTAGAACATTATGGTGTCACATGGAAGCTGACTTTTGAACTTTTGGATATAACATGTCATGACTTCATCATTTTGTCAAATTAGACGTTTGTGTAAAAATTTGCCATAATTTCTGCATTATTATGGCCAAAAATATGTTTTGTTAGGTCACTGTGACCTTTAATCTATGACAACCAAATCTAATCTAGTCAGTTCATTCTTGAGTCCAAATGGATGTTGAGGCATTTTTAAAATATTGCGTTCACAAGAATGGGATGGACGGACAACTGAAAACATAACGCCTCCAACTGCGGCTGTTTGCAGCATGGATTTGTTAAAAACACGGGGAACTGCTTCAAGTAGCTCAGCTTTGGGCCCTCTGATGAGAAAATGCAAGTAGTTTAGATGCTGGAAATTCTGTGTGTATTGGTGAAGCAATACCAAAAAGAAATCTGTTTTGAAAAAAAAGAAAAGACTGCAGGGGAATTACAGGAAGAACAGAAGACAAGTTCAGAAGAGAGTTCAGAGGCTGGCTGAACACAAACACACCCAAAGATTCGGTATGTGTGCTGTTGCTAGCTATCCAACAGCTGACATCTGCATAGCTGATCCAGTCACTGTTTGGGGTGAATAAACACAAGTGGTTTATCGGTTAATTCACGCAAATGATGCAGGGAGAAAATCTTAAATTAAGAGACATCTGTTAGAATAACTAGAATAGCAAACATTTCAGGCTTAAAAACAGCCAGTCAGCCAATTTTTGTGCAAATGTCTAACTTAAATTTGACTAATCTGAGAACAAAGCCCAGTGTAACAGCTTTGTTCCATTATCATCATTATTACCATCATGTCTGCCCAATATCTGCAACTGTCTGGTAAGTTCTGCATTCTTTATGAATCACGTAAGTGTGTGCCAACCAAACACTGCTTATTTTGTCAGTGGTATGTGTGTGTGTTCAGATTAGAGTGATTTGGAAATAAGCAGGCTAATGTCAGCTGTTACAGAAAAATTATATCTCTAGTCTCTTGAATGTCTTTTAAATAAGATCCTGGGTTTACTGGAGATTAACTGCCACAATCTAAAGGTCTGAATGCTGTTTCAGAAGCTTTCTTGCCTCACAGGACTTCTCAAGAGGGGACTCAATACTAATTTTTAGAGTTTTTAAATTCAAACCTATTGCATGACAGCACAAAATACTTCAGCTTCAGACCAAAAATACCCTCAAAAAGACATCAAAGACCCATATTGGTTAAATCCAGATGCATATAAAGGCATTTGGCCCTGTGTGATGAACCTTTCTCCAACAAATGGACTGACAGACTGAAAGACAGATCGATAGACAGATAAGACAGATCAATACATTAACCCACATGTGAGAGACACAGACTGACAGACAGACAGACAGTCAGCCTTCGGTGAAATGCACTGATGTTGTAGTTTCACATGAACCGCTAAGATTGCCTACAGCCAAAAGGGCTACTGTGTGCTTGGCGGCTTCAATCGTAAATTTATTCAAAATATTTTTTCACATCTGTAAACAAAGAAAGATGTTATTGCTGCATAATATGATGATGAAAAACAGGGCATACAAACACAAAAGAAATAAATCGAAGTCGATCAAAGTTGAAAGCAGGAAATTCTGAGGATGTTAAAAATTTAAAGTTTATCCTTCAGGTGGATTCTAACCAAATCGGAGGGAAATTTAACACCCAGAGAGCTGACAAAAACAACAACTTCTCTTCAAAAGGAAGCTTTTTTTGGCTTTAGAAATATGGATTCCTTTGGTCTTGTTTGTCTAGTCAGTGAAAAGAAAACCAAAATCACAGGTTAAAATCCATGTGAAAACACAACAGGTAGACAGATACACAGCGCACAAAGTATAGGGAGGACAGGGTGGTTTTGGACTGCATGCCTCCAAAGGCTATACTTTATGCCTCTGTTTGACATTCCTCGATCACAGAATAGACAGTGAGGCTGGCAATCAGAATAATAAACGGTGAGTATCAGAACCAAGCAAAGCCCAGCTGGAGAGACAGAACAAGGGATGGAGGTAAAGATGGAAGCTGAGGTGGTGGAAAGGGAGAGAGGAATAGAGAAGGACAGGAAAGTGAAGATTTGGAAGACAGAAGTACAGCAGCTGGCTAAATACACCCATACATATATATATATATACATATCAGGCTTGTGGATGCAAGACAAAACAGGAGTCACACACCTTGGGTTTGTGTCTGCTTGTGTGTGTGTGTGTGTTAACATTTCAATTTTGTGAGTATGTGCTTCAGTGCATCTTCATCTGTATAGTCTATATTTTGTGTGTGGAAAAATTAGAGACAGGGAAATAATGATGTGACAGAAAAATAAAAACAAAAAAAAACAAAACTGCAGAAATAACAACAGAAGTACAACAATAAGACATTACAGAAAACACATACATCGAGAGTTTAGAAAGACTTAAAGACAGAACTTGAGAATAAAAAAAAAAAGACAGGGATAAAATGGAATAAATTGAAAACAAAGGAGGTTTCAGTGAACAAAGCAGAGTGTGAAGTGGTTGTATTTGGGGACAGTAAGGCCTTTATTAAGTCTTTGGCATGAATTACCTTTATATCCTGAGAATAGGAGAGGGCACGAGGGAGAGAGGGAGGAAAATTAGGGAAAAAAAGTAAATCGAAACAAAAGCAGCACTGCGAAATATACTCTCTGTGATGGACAGATGAAGATGGCAGCCAAAGGAAGAGGAGGAGAGGAAGAAAGAGCTGGGATCACGGGAGTGCAATAACACAGAGAGAGACACAGCAGTAGAACCTCGACAGAGTAAAAAAATAATAAATCAAATCTGCCTTCATTCACATTTATATCACACAAGAGGGAGGAAGGACAAAAAGCAGCTGATATAAAATTAAAAGAAATAAACGTTTCACAATCAATATTTTTAAAAAAATAACCAGAGAAAGACTCTCAAACAACAATTTCTCCTCAAATCAAACACTGCGATCTAGCACCTTTCAGGAAACACAAAAGCAGCTGGGAGAGCAAAATAATACAGTTGCTGTCAAATAAAAGTTTGAGAGAATTTACTGTTAAATGAAGCGCAAATTAGCATGTTTGAAGAAGTGGTTAGTGGAGGCAGGATCAAGCAGCAACCACCATGGCACATGTCCTGAGATGCAGTTCCTCTAATGACCACTAGATGCTGACTCTAAGAAAAATGTGTAAGCACGAACTAAGTTTTGTGTACATTCCACAGTTAACCTGAATTACCACAATGTGGTTGTATGCCTCCATCAACCAGTCAAGTCACAGTTACAGTTTACATCCATGTCTGTCCAGACTCATATGACAGTTGACAGTGTTTTAAAAATGGATGTCTTTGCAAAGAAGCTACACATCCTAAAACAAAGATGCTTCACACACATCTTTCCCCCTGCAGCAGATCTATCCAACTGGCACAGTTTTAAGGTGGACAGCCAAGATTAGTTTCACTGATTTAGTGTCTGACCAAGGTTCTCCTCTTCTGTTCCTGAGTTATGATGCTGAATAATAGCCAGAAAAGTGTTTGTGCAGAGCATTATGAGGTCACAGTGAAGTTGACCTTTGACGTTTTGGATATAAAATGTCATTACTTCATCTGAATCTTTTTCCTATTCGACATTTGTGTGACATTTTGTCATAATTAATGTACGACTCCTTGAGTTATGACCAAGCTTTTGAAGTCATAGTGGCCTTGACCTTTTACCGCAAAAATCTATTCACTTCATCCTTGAATTAAAGTTGATGTTTGTGCCAAACTTAAAGACGTTTCCTCACGACTTTCTTGAGATATCACATCCACGAGAATGAGACGATCCCAAGGTCACGATGGTCTTGACCGCTGACCACCAAAAATCTATTCAGTTCATTGTCCGATCCAAGAGAATGTTTGTGCCAAATTAGAAGAAATGACCTTGAGGTGTTCTTCAGATACTGTGTTCACAAGAATGGGATGGATAGACGGACAACCTGAAAACATAATGCCTACTGCCATGGCTATCGGCAGTGCAGAGGCATAAAAACAATCGGTCTACATTTTATAGACTAATCCCAGTATTTTGTAGACTTAAATAAATATAATTTGACTTTTTGGCCATTTAATAAATACAAAATAAAGTACTCATTATTTCCCCATCTGGCAGTGTGGGATTTTAGTGTTGACTTGTTACTGTATGACTAGAGCGTTCCTTGTTTGGGGACTTGTTTAGATGACTCTATATTGGTCAATTTATCACACTCAGGTTGCTGCTTGGTCGTCTAACCTCAGCTTCAGGCCCACTTTCCCAAAACTGTGTGTTCTTGCCTCAGCAGCTGACAAAGATGTCAGCAAGGCTTCGAACAGTCCTTCAGAAACTTTTAGCATACATCTCAATCACTACATCCGAATTTATACCATTTAAAAGCAGGATACAAAGCTACAAATAACCTTGTCCAATGAATATGACTGCAACTGTATTCAGTGAATGATGTAAAGGAAGGCCACTTTATAATCCAAAATATGTTTTCTTTTCATTGCCTGATGCTGCATTGCCTCTGAGCAAGAATAATTGAGCTCCTTATCTACAACATTCCCATGTTGCACAAAAAAGGCTTAAAATCAGCTAAATTGATTTAATACTGTCACAGTACAATGACCACTTGCTTTGAAAATACTTGCAATTACACAAATGTCTTGTCTGAAATAACGTATGACTGACATGTTTAGCACAAAAGCCGACTGTGTGAGTAAGATTATGGTTGCTTAAACTCATTCACACACATGTAACGGTACGGTTGTGTATAAAGACAGGGACAGGAGAAGAAACAGCTTACAGGAAAACTAAGCCTCAAGCAGAGCCAGGATTTCATGGTCTACATTGGACACTTTCAGTATAATATTTGTCTGTGCTTGTACTAAGGTTGTCCTCAAAAAGTAAAATATGTCTCAACTATCCCAAACACTAAGATTGTAGAACATTACAATGTCAAACATACGGTATCTACATGGGGATATGCAGAATATTAACAGTTCAATATGTTTTTGAAAGACCATTTTTTCTTTTCAAGGGGGTTTTCAGTACCAGTTCTGTTTCATGCTTAATTTTCCCATTTTCTTGTGATCCAGCTTCAACATACTAGAAACTGGATCACTGCCTGACTTCGAGATGATAACAGCTGTACAGAAACCTTAAAAAAATAAGTCATCAATGTCAAACCAATTCATAATAGAAGGCTAAAAAGCCAAAAGTCTAATGTTGGACATCAACACAACTCATTACTTTAGGGACTCCCTCCAATTTTGAACTTCTGATATCTATATTTCTTTGCAAGTTTGATGGGTAAGAACAATTTGCAGCGCATTTGGTCGGGGGAATTTCAAGAAATTTAGGATGAACCTCTTGAGATGTATTCCCTTGTTTTTAAGGGAATCCAAGCATTCAAAAACTAAAAATGTGAAGCAACTCCTAAAGAACCCATAGACAATAAACAGAGAGAAATACATTCAGCGCACACAAACCACAGTAAGGTAGAACATACACATAACTCTCAAGGTTTAATTCTATTTTATCTGACGATATCTAAGTGTGCAACCCCGAAAGGCAAAGAAAATAAAGCCACTGTGCTACGGGCAATATTAAAACCCTGAAAATGTTCAAAGCAATAGTAATGGTGCGTTTTATCAGAGCTGGCAAAATGATAGGGGGTATGATGGGGGGAAACACAACATACTCGAGATATCCAAAATGTAAAAAGAAGTCTCGATAAATTACGCTAAGAGAAGAGCAAAAGAAGAAGGGATGATGAGAAAAAGCGAGTGATGAGGAGAAGAAGAGAAAAGAGCACAGTACCTTTTACTCTAATGTCCGGATTGTGAGCTTTAAGAACAAAAGGAAAAAAGAAAGGAAGAAAAGAGATAGATAGAAAGAGAGCGTTTAGTCGGGAAAAACAGGGAGTAAAATATTAAAAAACCCTCCAGTATCACCATCAGTGAGGGCAGCTGATCGCGTATGAAGAGAACAGAGAGAGGTAGAAATTCAATTAGATACAAAGAGATTCAGTCAAACAGAAAAAAGGAAAGAAACACAGACAGCAAAAGAGAAGATCTGTGTTATCCTTTATTATATTCACGAGACACCTCATTAACAATATGACCAGTAAATATTCAGGTTTAGGCCGACTACAGTAAATGTTCTGTTGATGTTATTTTCTTGATTGCACTGGCTTTAGAAAAAAATTAATGACATTATGTGAGCTGGAATATTTGTTGAAATATATAAACAACCAATTAATAACTACGGAAACAGTCCTTCAGTGAGGTCACATTTTCCGGCTGACTCTAACATGTGCTGGTTAGAGACTGGAGGACAGAGGAAGAGAGCAAGCCTGTATGAATCCTCTCAGTCATACAATCCGTCTAAACAATCAAGCTGTTAGCTAAGCGCTCTAAATGGATTTCCCCTCATCTCACTGTTATTCTCTCAGCCTCGGTTTCCACGTGTGTCAGTGTGTATGTGTGTCTGAGTGACAATCACTGGAGCCAATTTGCAACTCTTTCCCAGCAATACTGTAGCTGTCTGTCTGTTTGACAACAAGTGAAGGGTTTGGTGGTGAGCTGAGGCTGCCACAAAGGCCCCACTACTCGTCTGTTTCACTGTTTAACTATTGCAACACAACAGGATGGGTTTTTTCTACTTGCCATGGATTCTCATTTAAAAACTCAATCTCATTGTCAGTACTGTAGATAGCAAGCAGCACAAAGAAAGATAGTGTTCCTGCCATCGACGCTAAGCAACAGCTGTTCTTCAGTGGTTTGGTCTGCCTTTTAAATGTCAGAACAATCCTGCTCAACATTCAGATTTTGTGTGCTTGTGTGAGTGTGTATAAACTGTCTTCTTAGCGGTGTAAATCACAAGTTTCATCACGACAATATGTTGATTCTTTGGACAACAAAACAATATTTTCTGATATCAATAAGCTTGCCACGATACAGTTTTGATTTAATTCAATTCAACGGCGTACAATCAATATGAGACAATATCCTCACTGTCTTTTTCTTGGCTGCTTTCCATTATCTGCCTGACACTAAGCCACAAGCATTGATTGAATGTTTAGGACGGAGCTGTGCTTGGAGGGAAAGGGTTACACAAACGTGACATGGGATTTTCAAAGTAAACATGACGACATATATATCAATGTTTTCACTTTGAATCGATGATAGTGAATCGTTGATCATTGAGTCGATATATCTTTGTTACACTCCTTGCAGCTCTAAGAAGCATTTTAATGTCTTTCAGCTCAATGTTCCAGTTTTATGGTCATAACTTTACTGTTTTGGTTCAGTCTCAGTGCTCTCATAAGAGGCAGCTGTTTTCAGTGAAAAGGCTCTAAAAAGCCCAGCAGGAGGTGGTGGAGACCAAAACGGAGCTATCATTCAATGGATGGACAAAAATACTCTCACTGAAAATCTCAATTCTAGTGCAGCAACCTGGATACAGCCACACAAACATCGAGTTTATTTATTTGCAAATCTACACAAATACAAATTACTTAATATAGCACTGTATTTAATCTTGCACTGTTTTATGTCGTAGATTCCAATTTTGCTTTGACTTGTGTGATTTTCTTCTTTTTTTTTTAATAGATATTTAATGAGCATTTTTCCTTGCCAACAACTGCCTCTGTAATCATTGCGGACATGATAACAATAAAGAGCTTGAACTTGATTTCTATTACGGCTGCTTCCTTAGAGTTGGAGATTCAAATCATCAGTCAGAGACTCGTCAGATCAAGCAGCACTTTTTTAAACAGTCCGGGAGCAGTGTACTTCTGGGGGCGTTTTGTTCCCCAGATACTGCTCCTCACATTCACACTGCTCTCCGGTACAGGTAGCTGCAACCGAAGACCCAGGGTGAGTCTGAGTGAGACGGAGGCAGCTGCTCGGAGGGAGAGAGGTTTTGCCCGATCAGGCACAGATATAAGGTTATCTTTAGCTTCTGCTCAAATGTGGTGAATTTACAGCTTACAGCAACTTAATACGATGCAGTCTCTGACTTTGGTTTAATGTCTAGTGTCGGCAAAAAATGTTGCCTGGTTGTGAATCAGTTGTTAGCGTAGTTAGCACGCATGAGTTTGGAGGACTGACAGGGCGTGAACGTTAGTGTCCCCTGAACGACCTGAACTGTTCAAACTCTCAAACTCTACATGGATAGTTAAATATTCGTATTGAACAGCCAAATTTGATTTGACTGAGGTATTTCGGAGTCACGTACAGCCCTAATTTCAACGAACGAAGGCTGGAATACTCTGACTGCACTAGCAGTGTTTTCACTTCTTTTCAGAATAGACCCAGCCTATTGGGCTCACCCCCCGTAATAAAAAAGAAGTTAATATCATTCCCCAGTGAAATGGCCGACCATGACTGATTCTAAAGGACAATTCTGCTTTTTACAACCTGGATCTCATTTTCACAAGTGGCACTATCGTAGCTCCAGTTTTATTGAACGACAACAATAACCAACACAAACATGGACATCCATATAATTAGCAGCAACATTTTCCTCTTATCTCACCCTGGCAGCAGCCATGGAAAAAAAGACTGTTATATATCTGTCACGGGTTCAATCAAGTCTTATCAGCGAGGAAGGGTTCGCCTACCCACCAATTCTCAAGTTTCTTCCAGGTTTCTTAAAGGCTGTGTGCTGCTGTTTTATTGTGTCCTACTGGAAACTGAAGTAAGTGAGTCATGAAGTAATGCCAGATTAGAGTATAACTTTAGTGTCTTTTCAGTACAAACTGGCAACACAAACGTAAAACATGCTTTCCTCTCAGTGCATTTGTACAAAGCACATAATATATGCTTTTCCAGAAATCCTCATTTCACATTTTTTTGGGAAACCAGTGACAAACACTTTCCTGTGGAAGTACAAATTTAAGTTTGTCATTAAAAGTTTGTGCACACTGAGGAACAGCTTAGTCATGGTCTCACTTTTTCTTCTTACATTTTTTTCCTGTAGTGTGTGTGTGTGTGGTGTGGTGTCAGATCCACTCACCAATATTGCAGTGCTCCCCTGTCCATCCCTGGTCACACTCACACTTCCCCTCCTTACACACTCCGTTCTTGCTGCACAGTGGGTGGCAAGCCTTCTGGTCACACACAGTTCCTGTCCAGCCCTCCTCGCATCGACACACACCGCCATAACAGACGCCGTGGCTGCCACAGTCTACTTCACACACCTCTGTTAGAGACAGAAAGAAAAACAATAATACACACAAGAAATCATAACGCTAACTGTAATCTCTTTTCTGCGTTTATTGGTTTATAGAACATCAATAAACCTTCATAAATGACACTGTAAATATGCATCATGTGAAATAATATGCATCCTGACATTGCAAGAATTGTACCTGTCTTTGTGTGCTGTCACACACAAAAGGTCATGATCAAGCCATAACAAACGGTGCATGTATTTGTGTGCATGTATGTAATTTATTTCATTAGTGAGCCTGTGTGTGTGTTTTACAAAACGTCGGTACTTAATTGGATGTGTGTTTAATGTTTCTGACAAGACAATACTCAGCGTAACAGCCGAAGGCAACACAAATAGAAGTGAGAACACACACACACACACAAACACACTTCTTTCCTCTTGTCTTTGTTTTTCATGTCAACCCATCTATTACTGATCTGCATTCCTCCTCCAGCTTTTTTTTAATCTCACCTCTTTTTCTGCATCAACGCTGTCACTTGTCTTGCTGTCTCCCTCTCTGTCTCATTCCCTCTTTATCTCGCTCCCTTTCTACATCACCACAAAATAGAAAACTGTCTTCCCAGAAAGAAAAGACAACATTGGTCATTTGTTTAAATGCCAAAAGCTGCTTGTGTTTACATTTTGCTGACAAGCGACCTCTTCTGGACGTGTTAATTATGACTCATGTCCATCAGGAACCGAGACAGGAATAACGTGACATTGTTATAGCACCGCAAAAGCCTTCAGGGAGGAGGTCGGAGTGGAAAAATGGGTCAACAAAGCATGTGACTGTGACAACAGAGACCGCTGTTTGTTTACCATTTCCTACTGACAGTCAATTTTGGTTTCCTTTAACCGTGACCACGATCTTTCCCTGACCGTAAAGGGATAGTTTGGAATTTTTCAAGTGAGGTTGTGTAAGGTACTTATCCATTGTCGATGTATCACTTACAGTAGAAGTCCCCCCAGTTTGGAGAAACAGACAGGAGTACCACCACAGACGCTAAGCAATGTACTGCTGTGGGTAAGGGGCAGCAGCAAAATATATTCTAGTCACCTAGAAAAATCTATATCAGTTTCAATGTATGCTTTATTTAGAACTTTTTCACCACTTTACTTTGCTGTCAGACAACCATTTTTGACCAGGGACTTAAACTGTTGTATGCATCTATGCGCTCTTCAACAAAAATAGTCATTTTACCTCACAAAATGTGGGAGTTTCTGGTCTCGATCGACTAGTTTGTGTGTGAGACTTTGGTGTTTCGAAGAATTAGTTCAGATTCAGCAATACAACACAACAATACAACCAAACTAAACAATCAAGGCAGCGTTAGACGAGAAACTCCTGTAATCTGTAGGGTAAAATTATTGTTTTTGTCAAAGGTGAGAATAGAGCATAGCTGGATAGAACGACTTCAGTTCCCCATTAGAGAGGGCTGTCTGATGGCAAGGTAAAATGGTGCAACTATCCTAAATATGGCTTACACTTACGCTGATATTGGTTTCTTTAGTGGCTAAAAAACATTTTGTTGCCGACCCCTATCCACAGCAGTACCACTTAAAGCTCTTGTGGTGGTTCTCCTGTTTGCTTCTCCAAACAGAGGGCATGCAGACCGCCATCTACTGTAGGAACACACTGAATATGGATAAGTACCTACAAACCCAAAAGCAGGAAGCAGTTTGTGTGCCTACAAAACAAATCTGCCAGCCATATGAATTTTTCAAATGCATTTCGAAAGGCACTGTCACATGATGTACTGATGATCAATCATTCGGGAATGCAATAACTAGCAACTTCGACTACTGCGTCATTTAGTTTTACAGGACTTGGTAAAAAAAGACAGCCCTTTGGTTTGCCAAATACATTTGGAAATATTTGCTGTCTAGGTTTGCTCTCTGGCAATGTTTTTACCAATTTAGGGAATTTTCTGAAGCTGAAGAGAAGTCAGGGTGGATGGTTAGGTTCACAAATCACAGTACAGACACTGAGGCTGGGGTTGGCGTCCTGCATGTAGTTAGATGGAGGTAAATAAACGTCTTTGGCTGAGATTAGGGAAAGATGTTTTTGGTGAAATAACGAAAAAGTAAACATGTTCTGTCTCATGCTTCAAATAAACACTGACTTTTTAAACATCAGTCAAGACCACAGTCTTGTCACAACCTTAATGAAGTGCTGAGTTTCCTGAATATATTCAAAATCATCAAACTCTGCTTTAGTTGTGAGTAGCAGACGTTGTAGGGACAAATAAAAGGTTGACAGTGAATGTCATCACATGATTGTCTCCAATTTTTAGTGAAAAAATGCAATCCAGGTGCCATTATGCTCTCTACAAAGCATATTTGCTATTACCAGGAGTATATGAATGTTATTTATAAGAGACAAGGTTGTGCTGTGGTACCACACCACAAGACTTCACAATGTTTTATGAAACTCTTGAGAAACGAAAAGATAAAGTTCTCTTTTTGACTCTGAACTCTTTCAGTGATCAAGTCAAAATGGCGGCTGTGTCATGTCTTCTGGTATGGCAGCATCTTGAAAAACAGACATTTTTATCTTACTTATTTATCTACAAAGACCTTAAAAATGTATCTCTGCTACTTTTCATGTCGCCCAGTTTGTTGTACTCTGACTTCTTTCCACTGTCAAGAGACGGCTCTCCTGTTTGCAGCCTCTACGAACCACAGCTGCAGGGTGTCTAACACAGTGTAAGTCATCTTGAGACCATAATACTTCTATTTTAGCGTCTCCTCATTGGCTGCCGGATAGTTTAAGAATTGATTTAGAGATGTTACTGATTTTACTGTGGTTTAATATGGTTTCGCCGCGAGCTATGTCACTGACCTTGTACCTCCTCACAAGTTCAAGTGTAATATCCTCAAGCATGGTTCTTCTGGCTGTTTCAAACTCCTGGCTAACTTCTAAAGGTGAACATGTTTTTGCCATCAGGGTAGCTAAGCTGTAGAAAAGTACACTGCCTGTAAAACTGTAAAGTCTAGATGAAGCACTATCTTGCTTTAAATCTCTCCTCAGAATCATGTTTACAGGTATGAGTTTTGCATAATCAACTTGTTTTATCACCTTATGCCTCACTAGTTGTTTTACAAGCTATGTATTCCATCTTTTATGCCTGTTATCTTAATTATGTTCTGCTATGTAATTGCTTTTTTGTTTTAATTTTATGCTGACCCTGCTCTTCTTTATCCTCTCTTAATGATTCTGTAGAGCACTTTATTAACTCTGTTAAAGCTTGGTGCAATTCTGCTTTTACAAATGCCATGAAAACAAAGTTTATTCTTTTAAGAGACTGTGTAAGAACAGAGAGAGGAACCGCATGGGAGGAAAATCCACACACCGACAGATTGTTACACCACGGGACATTAAACATGACACACACCTAAAGAGCAGTCGGGCCCGGTCCAATTCTGGTCGCAGGTACAGGTGCTGGTCTCTGCGTTGTGGGTGCCGTGACCTGAACACTGGTCGGGACACATGGCCTTGGCTATCTCACAGCTGGCTCCGCCCCAGCCTGGCTGACAGTGACACTCTCCATGGATACACACCCCATGGGCTGAGCAACTGGGGTCTATGCAGTCCACTGTAGACAGAGAGATGAAGAAGGGGAGTTAATAACACACCAAAGAGTACATATTGTCATATAATAAACACACACATTAAACTTTCAATTTTATAGTGTTTTAAATTTTGTGCGGCATTTACTGATTTTACAAGGTAACTATTAAAGGCTGGTATCTTTCCCTGAGGTCGTGCTTTCTGCTTTACATTCTAAAAACAAATTGCACATAGTGAGCTTCTAAAGCTGATTAGGACAGTTTTTTAAACTCAATATCTTTAATTATGACCGTTCTAAAGAGAACATACAATTAATTCAATTTAATGAATGATTTAGTATCGCTCCAGCAGAATTATAATCCTTGCAGTATGGTTAAAGCTTTGAAACTGGAGAGCATCATGATGTAATTAATCAGTGTAATACAAACGTGGGAAAAATGAAATGAAAAATTTGACATCCTTTTTTGTGGTAGCTAATGAAATATTTATTAGGGGGGATTGCACTGAAGCAGTTTTGACCATAGTATTTCAAAAATCCTCCTTCGGTCCTGTGTGTATCAAAGCTAAGATGATCCATGATCTGATGCAAAAACGTTACAGATGATACTGCAACAACTGGACACTCTGCATTCAAAGCTAATGTGATTTGACTTTGCTGTGATTTGATATTTGATCAGCTAATGTAATAAACTAAAGAGAAATGAAGATTTACATAACTTGTATCTCAAATCACTAAATTAGAAATAACTAAAACATTTTGGTAACATAGTACAAATGGCAGTTGTACACTAGGTTAATGTTGTCCATTTTTTACCTATGTTCCTCTATTTGGTCGAGACTGAATGTGGATAGAGAAACTAGACGCTCTCCACAAGTGACACACAGAAATACTGTTTGAATAATAATTTGCATCCAAGTAAATCCCATTTTTGAGAGGGGATCTTAGACAAGACAAGCCTGAAAATGGAAACCAAACATAACAATGTGCTGGAAATGCTAAAACTACGAGTAGGTGATTTCACACTAATTTAATCCATTGTTAATACACAAATAATGTTTAGAGGAGCTTAAACACAGGAGCATCAGATGAAAAACAACTACAGGACGACAAGGATGATTTGTTAATTGGACAAACAAGTGGAGTTGATTACATAGGGGTTTAGGTGCAAGCAATATAAAAAATAAATAACTAAAAATATGAACGTTTAACTTATGTCTATGTTATGAGCTTTTATAATAGGTATGAGTCATCTTTTCCATAGCATGGAAATAGTTAATGATATTTATAGTAGGAAGGTTCTCTGATGCCAGCAGTGAGACTCCTTTTGAACTAGCTGCCATTAAAGATCTGCAAGAGGTATATAACACTATTGCACAAACTTCTAGACATATCTCTGAGATGCAGAGAGGGTAACATGACATCAAAGCAATATTTTTTGATACTGACACTGCATGAGATGGGCTGCTTGTAACACTGAGATGCACGTCTCTGCAGTTCTCAGCTGCTGTGAGCTCAGTGTTTGGTTTGCTTGTCTGTATGGTTGAGCTTGATTTTCACAGCCCCCATAAGTAAAACTGTGGTCCGATGTTTCTGGCAGACCGACTGATTGAATGAGAGGAGCCAAAGAGAAGGAGCTGCTGGTGGACAAAGTGAAGCACCTAGCAACCCAAATTTTGGACAACCAAACCAGAGCTATAATGCCACTGAACATTGTTCTTTCAACAAAATAATGCAAAATGTATGTCAAATTTTAATTGCACAGGCAAATGATTATTCATCTGTGTAAAATACTGTGGACCACTTGCGGGATTGCATTAGTTTCCATGAGACAATAAACACTTTGGTTGTGAAGTCAGAAACAAGGAGCACAGGAGATGAATAGATCTGACTGACAGTTTTATAGCAGGGTTTGAACATTGGTGATAATGACTGTTAGTTGACTGGTTTTATCTGCATAAAGGGAACAAAACATGCAATGCGAGTCTTTTAATCTCTGATATATAATCAACTCAATATGCATGGTTAACCAAAGACGATATAATGAGAATTAGTATAATTTGTAAGAGGGATTTTTCCAAATATTTAGATTCAACAACAGCACTACAAGGCTCACAACTCGCATATTAATGCAACCAAACTGCTGTCACACAAAGGCGCTCATTGTTCTGATGCTGAAGGTCAGGAAGGGGACTCACACCTGAACCCCAGCCTCTTTAATAGGCTACTCAACAACCAATTCTAGGCTTCTCCTCACTCCGCCATGTGCAGGTTAACTCTTTCAGTGCTGCTCTTGACAATAAGTTAACTGTGATATTCTTCATAGAAATCTAACATGGCATCTTTGCAATAATTTGCAGATTCAGCAGCTGTAAATGGGATTTAACACACACACACATGCACACGTGCAATGTAGGCTCTGTTATACAGGGCAAATTCTTTCTCACCATCTCCTTCTTTCTCCCTCATATACTCACTCACTAAGGATTAGTGTGATTGAGGATTGAACTAATCTGAAACTAATCTGGTTACTGTCTGCTGTGATATGTGCATATTTGTATGACAATATATGTATAAACAGCACATGCACACCTTTGTGTCTACATTTGTACACACTCGGATGAGTGTGTACAGAGATGAGTGTCAACCTGTCTTGTAGCATGTCTGCGTAGGTCTGTGTGTGTGTGTGTGTGTGTGTGTGTGTGTGTGTTCAGGTGTGTCCAACCAGCAAATAGCAGATTAGTATTGATCAATTCAGATTAAATTAGTGTAGCGTACAGCTTGAAGTCCATCCTAGCCAACTACCTGTCAGCAATTTGACATTAACCATCCATGTATGCACGTATGTGTGCGTGTGTGAGACCGAGAGATTAGAGGAAATTAATTTACCATGTAGCAGTTACGCTATTTTAACAGACTACCTGTCAGCAGCTGCACTTTGAGGGGGGATCTTTGATATTTACATGCAGGTCAGTGGGATTATTAGCTTGTTAATTCTATAAAATGCTTTTAACCCCCAGTACATAACACGTACCTGTGACAAGTACAAGTAATGTGCAGAGAAAGATCATAACATGAGGTGAATTACAAAACCTTCCATTTTCCTCATTGGGATGATACACCATTTTTCCACTCGGATATGTTTTTTTTTCACAGAGCAGCAAAATATCCCTCTAAACTTGGAGAGCTAACAATTTGGGGTATTTTGCCACAAAACCACAAGGCTGTATCAAAGATGAGCACTGAAGCTGAACAAGGAACAATCAAGCTCAGTGCCCCACATCTTCCAAAACACTCCCATTAACATAACCAACAGTTCAATTATCCATCTGATACTACATGACATTTATTAGGTGTCCTGTAAGGTCTTCAAGAGCAATATTTGCAAGTAAAACCGATTATGAATAATTATCCAATAATCACAAATTGCACGGGTGTTTGTGTTTCAAAAGTAAATGTCATGGGTAGCAATAAATGTGTGCTAAATCAATTATTTATGTTGACATTTAATTATGTAGTAATGTCTTCAACAATTTCCAGCATGTCAGTGATGGATAATGATGCAGAGCAAGTGGGCTAAATACTGCCAATAAAATAATATGTAACTAATTTGCCTTTCTGTGTCTGTCCTTGGAGGGAATTAGTCTTACCTTCCTCACAATTATCGCCCTTATAACCAGTATTGCAGATGCAGGCACCCATAATGCAGATGCCATGTCCTCCACAGTGGATGTCGATGCACTGGTTGGCTGGCACGTCGCACTCGGTGCCTTTCCATCCGCTGTAGCACTGGCAGCGGCCACGGGAGTACTGGCCATTGCCACTGCACAGCACTGGGCAGGCAGCTGGACGAAACACATGAAGGGAGATGAATCAGTTATGATTAAATCAGACACTTGAGCCTTGAAAGTTCCCCTTAACCTCGCAAAATTTCAATTAGTCAGAGTCTTCATATTTAATAAACGACTTCGTCCATGTTCATGAATGACAAATGACTCTATCTCCCAACAATTACCGCCTCACAATGGGCGTACGTGTGTTTACCTCGAGAGCAGTCAGGCCCCAGAAATCCGGGGAAACAGTGGCATATTCCTGAGAGACAATCTCCGTTTCCATGACAATTTTGAGGACACTCCATAATCGACTCTGATCAAGAGGGAGAGAGGAAGGGAGACAGAGAGAGGGAGGGAGAGAGTGGTGTAAGGGTGTGAGGTAATTGGGTAGGCTGGAAATGCAACTGTACATCGTACAAAATAACACACACATGCATGCACACAACACTGACAGACCGTTCCTCTGTGGTTGCCGTAGTTACAGCCAGTCAGTCCAATCAACACATTCTAACATCCAATTACCCCGCTGCCTTTCTTTCGCTCTCCGTCTCTCTCTCTATCACACACCATTGCTGGCTCTCTGCCGTACCTAAGTGGCAGTTTCCTGCACGCAGACACACTGACACACACAGACACACACACACTACATCTCAGGCAGAAATTCCAATTGTTCCAAAAAATTTCTAACAGTGACTAAATACTATACTGTGCCTTCCCATGTACATACTAGTTAGACATTAGGGGTGTAAGTCGCTGATCACACAGAAAGTGTTTTAGCAGCTGGAGGTGCCTTTTTGTAATTGATTTTAATCAGAATGAAGCTTTTCGCCTGGCGTTTCTGTGCTCTAGGCGCCTGGTGGTTTTGCCAAAACGCTCTGAAGTCAAAGTGGAAAAATGCCCCATGTCATAATTTATCCCATAGTCCAATCGGATGATTTGAGAGGCGGGCCTTCTGTGGTAGTCACGACAACAAGTTTACAGTTGGTAAACAATGGAGGAGAAACTGGTGGTAGTGGTTGCTGGATACTCAGAGCTATACAGTCCAATGATACACAGCAGATTGGCAAACTGCCTCGTTCTAAAATATGCCTGGAAACGGCCGCATCAAAGTCAAGCTCCTGGACCAACTGGTGGTACTCCCTGTAATCTGAACTCTTTTTTAGGGTCTCATGTGCCGACACAGATCTCCGTTTCCTTGTGCCCAAAAAACTAGCTGTTGCTGGCACCCTCTCACCCTCAACCAGAGCTACAGCAAGTACCCTCTGCCTGTCCATTTTAGGAAGTAGCTACTAATTAGTGTCAAATAACTAAAATAAATAAATAAACATTAGATTGATTACACAGTAAGGTTACAATAAGGAGGTGACTCCGTGGTTGCCTGGCAACAATAAAAATGGACTGAGTGTACTGTAGAAGTGCACTCACAATAACTGACCAGTCCAACAAGACATCCAGCATTCACTCTATTACAAACACACTGCTTTGTCTCACCTATGGCGATGGTATTGTAAGAGACTTGTTCTGTGTTGCGTCCGTCGTTGTAAAATGCCAGATGCCATATTCCTGTGTCCAGGTACTGGATGAAGCCGGCTTCGTGCACGTTCACTGAGCGAGTGTGTCGGGCTCCTACTCCAGACTCTTCCTCGTGTGCACCAGCTGGGTGTGCATGTCCTGCATCGGTGTCACTGAGCGCTCGTTTGTCTTTGGAAATGAGGCGACTGCCGTCCAGCAGCTCCACAAAGTCATACTGGAAGACAAAAATATAGGAGACAACATTACTGTAGATTATGTATGACCTCAAGAGGAATGTGGATTTCGAACCCCTCTGACCTTTTATCCAGCAACACCACCAACACATAAGACACCTTAGTCCATGAAGAGGTATCTCAATCATTAATGGTTGGGTTTCAAAGAAATTCGCTTGACATATTTATGGGCTTGTAAGCTTAAGCCCTGATGTTGTAGATTGTGTGTCCCCATGAAATGTAAAATACATTTTCCCAGTTTTAGACCTGTGTCCCTGTGTTAACTCATCAAAATCCATGTCTTTTCTCTCTCTGTTCAACCAGGTTAAACAGTTTCAGATGTTTGATGACTCATCCTGCACTCATGGGTGTTTACAAAAGGTCATCCAATCAAGTGAGACTTTGGGGCGACTACTGAGCCACACTGATCACATGAAACCCGCCATGTGGGACGTAGTGGCTAGCTAACAGAACAGTATGGAAAAAGACAGGAAAAGATGTGTGTTTAGATATCAGCAGGCAAAACCTTTGATTTCATTTCCAAAACAATGTGGCAGAGGTCTAATTCATTTATGTCTCAGTGTATGGAGCCAACAGTGAGCTCAGCAGCGGACTCTCCCCTTTTTATTGCTTCGATCAAATGCAAACAATTTGATTTAAATCCCTCCTGTAACTGTGCACTGTTCAAAAATTCTGTTTCACAGGGAAATGCGACACAGAACAGAAGCTAAAGACACTCGAAATTCGGTTTCACTGGGATTATAAATTAGCCGGTGTAGTGACATTATAATTTCAGTTGATCTTAAAGTTACAGTTGGTAACTTTTATACAAAAAATAACCTTTTTTTATATTTGCTTAAACTTTCATTACATTCACACAGCATTAAATGAGACAGACAATCTGTGACATGCATCATAGTCCTCTGGCTACTCTACTTCCTTGTCACATTTCCAATGTCCTGACTGCATGTGAATGAAAACAACCAATCAGAACCAAAGAGCCTCTAACACCGTGGTCAATCTTGTCAATCATAGCTTGTGAACTGCATTCAAACTGTCATACCAGTGGCGTTAATCAAATATGTATCAAGGTTCTGTTACTCATTGCCTACTTTTCGACTCAGATGTATTCAGAAACATATTTTAGTGTACTGTTTAACAGTATAACGACAAAGTTAGTGGCCTGGCAGCTGTGCTGGAGACAGTTAAAGGGGAATGCACAACAACACCCACCATCCGGACCAAATTTCTCATTTGACAGCTAAACAGTACACTAAAGGATGTTTCTGAAAACATTTGAGACATGAAATTTGGAGTTGAATGACTCCTTGCCCCTGTTGTTGTTGAACATGCCGTGTTCTGATTCAAGCAAATGCCATTAAAGGGAGTAGGAGAGGAGTGACAATATTTTTTTCACACGCTATTTGTGTCAAATATGACGTAGATTTATTTTCATAAAATATACCAACTGTCTCTTTAATAATTCCATCTACTTGTTGGATAGTTTGTTTCTGTTTTAATAACAGAGACAATTTACAGTAGAATAACATGTGGTTACGAGCTCAATAACATATTCATATTAGCTCAGTTACTCAGAAACGCTTTAATACTTCATCCAGAAATTTGACTTTATATTTTTCTGAGCTACAACAGCTGTAACACAAGGTTGACAACACTGAAAATTAGAGAAGAGAGAAGAGAAGAAGAAAAAGAGAAACTTAGATGGATTGGGTTATGACAAGGACACACACACACACACACACACACACACAGACACACACACACACACACACACACACACACACCATTGTCTATTATCTAAAGTGCTAACATTGAGCTGTGATAGGGGTGGCATTGTATGAAGCTGTCTTTTACAGATAAGTGGATTAGTCCCTTGATAGAAGACATGATTCATCACTCAGAGATGTAAGTGTAGTAAAAGGGTACTTTAGGTTTGTAAGAAGCTTATCTGCTTCATTATTAACTATGGATCCATAAAGTGCTTGACCTAGACACACTTGCAAAGTTGCAAAAGGGATTTGAGGTTTTGACATTTTGGGAGGGCGGACTTTTTTTCATCATTTTTGGTATTTGTTAAAAGTAGAGAGACCAGAGGACTCTGGATGGTTGAGGACAGGCATCCTTAAACACTGTGTCAGAGTTCTGATTTGATAAGATTTCATTCTAGGGACACAGATGAGAACACTGCTCTAGCTTCTGCTCAAGTTTGCGCTGGTTAAATCCCATCTTCAACACAGGGTGTTTATTTAGCAGTAGACTCAGGTGCTGCCTTAGCTTCTGTGAACAACTGTGCCCATTTCTTTTTCATATCATATTGTTCTTTCTCACACAACACCCTCCCTCAGTGTCATGACCCACGGTGGTGTTAGTTTTACCATGACATCTATTTCATGCTGAACTGTCCTGAATACTGATTCCTCTCTGGTTTGCACAAGCTTCCTTCAGTTTTTCTTCTCCACAGATATGGCTCTGTTGGGAGTTTAACCTTGTGTGCTCACATAGTTTATAGGTGGTGGTGCTTGGTGATTTGAGCCTCTTAGCAGAAAATTGTAGCCCTAACAAGTTATTGAGAATCACAAATGTTAGTATTTTAATTGGCGCTGCATTTCTAGCCTTAAGGGCACTGGTTTAGCTGACCAGGGAACTCTATCTGACTCAAACTAATTGCATGGCTTGTCAGGGCCAATTCATATTTTCCATGTGTCTGCACGGGTCTGCTTTGGTCTGCATGCTGTAAATGTTGTCATCCACCCATGTCTGCAATTGTCCACAAGGACCTCTATGTAGACGTTCATGTGCAGCCCTTTCATGTAATGCGCAGACTATACGTATATCAAGTGTGCTGACTTCAGTCCAGCCCAAAACACTTCGGTCAATCCAGCCACAGCTGCCGCACCAAAATGAAGTTAGTTTTCCCGATGCAGCAGCACTTCGAAGCTTTAGTTTCACCTGATGTTGGCAGTAAAAGGACGGCAAAGGGGGCATGACATGCAGTAAAGGGCCAAAAAAATGAGCATGTAATTGTTTGTGCAACCAACCTGTGTGTGTGAGGGTGGTAAACCTTTGCGTCCGTACACCCCAACAAGAGCATCTCTCTGGACGGAGATGTTGAATTTCAAAAACTGCGGTTGGTCAATATATAGCTGAGACCTCCAAAACACACCTTGGATAAAAGACAAACAACAAACAACCAGAAGTCAGAATCAGAAATTCAAATCTTTAAACACTCCTTGACATGTTCAGAATATTCCCACTGTGCACCATAAATAAATCAATATGCTTACATAAAACAAAATGAAAGTCATGGAGATAACAACACTCATATTTCAGCCCATATTTCAAATATTTGATTATCACTCCACTTTTTCTTTCTAAAAACACGCTGAGTTTCTGCGTTGCTGTGATGACATTCATTATTCATCTGCTGTATATTCTTATCTCCTGGCACTGCTGGCATTTTGCAGTATACATATAAATATGTTCCAGGCTTTAAACAACAGAATTAATTCCATTGCAAACAGCTAAATATTTAATCTTTAAAACCACTAAATAATTATTTAGAGAGGCTCAAACACTATGTACATAATAATGTCATTATACGATACCACTAAAATGCTTTGAAAGTCAACTTCACATTGTTAATGATCACACCTCATGGTAAAACATTATGTCCTACGATACTATGAACTATTATAGTAAAACTATATGGCTGATGTTTGTTGTAGTGCCTATTTATGGTAGCCTCATATTCAATTAACACATTCAACACAGAGAGGTACTTTGGTTTTGTATTCTACCCCCAATTATCTAAATGAGGTGGCCATACTCATAGATCAAATTGTTCAATCATACAGTTCAATCAACTAGTTTAGCTTAGGGCACCTTATAAACTCAGGACTAAGTGTCTTATGTTTTTTTTGTTTTGTGGAAAACTTTATACTGTCTTTACACAGTGGCATTACAGGCTTATATGTGTGCACGTCTGCCTGTGTAACTCACCTGGTGGGACATCTTGTATGGCTCGTCTCCCCACATCCACCTCTCCTGTGTCTATGGTATTGTTCTCTAGAAGAAACATTTTACCTGCAGAGGGAAAAATGGATAAAACAGAGTTCAGAAATGTCATTGGTTAGTTTCACATTTCAGATTACACGTACAACATCTGAGGTCTCCGTGCAGAGGAGTGCAGTCCTAGGAACAGCTAAGATACTGTGCAGAACCCTAAAACCCTAGAACCCGAGCTTGAAGAAGACACACCACCAACACACCCCACGTCACACATTTAATAAATCTGAACACCAAAATTTCTATGTGGAGTCACTATTATGTCACATGTGACATTTTCTTGGCCTGACTTTAAACATTTTTTTTAGTTATTTGTAATGAAAACAGCAAAAATGCCATTGATTAAACGCACATACTGTATAGACACATGCTTTCATAAATATCATTGCTTCACCTACTAGGTTGTGCTAAGTGAATACTGTCCTAGATTTTATATGTAATATCCTGGGGACTCTTTGGCCACACAGCCTTGAGACAACTGAATTGATGCCTCAGTGTGTAATCCCTGAAAAGGCTCACTTTGTGCTCTGTCTTTATAAGGCTTATGCTATGTCTGAACAAAGGTGCCTGGTGGGCTCTTAACCTAAACATCAGAGACATTTTGGGTTGATGGCAACGCATTTTAGCATAATATTCAAACTATTTTGTCTGCTTTTATCATGGTTAACTCAGACATCGAAGGCCACATCAACTGACTTAACCTTCTCTGCTATAACTCTCCAACATGTTGTCAAGCATCACGCTTATGAAAAAGTTACTATCCCATGGGTTTGAATGGGTTGAATTTCAATTTAGCAAAAGTTAGGGTGATGTTCTAGCCATGGTAAATTTGAATACTTCACCCACAGTTATCTCAGAAGGGAACCAGACCTTTGTCACTGCGACTGAACCCAAACAGACCTGCATTTATTTTTTAGTTTCTTTAGTTTATGTCCAGGGTGTGTTTATGGGGCTGGAATTGTTCCACCACTGTTCAGTTTGTAATATCATAGGCCTTTCCTGTTCATAACACTTCACTTTAACAGCTTAAGCCTTGGCAGTAAACCAACACTGACTCAGACGTGCATGCGTGTGTGTGTGTGTGTGTGTGTGTGTGTGTGTCTGTGTGTGACATTCTAGACGTTAAGCGCATTTGTTAAACTAATACGAGCTGCAACATATGACACAAGTCTTCAAGGCGAGCTCAGAGGTGCTCACATCCATCTTTCTTTCTAATATACAACTGGCCTCTCTTTTTTCTGCTGTAATGAATGGGCTTTCTCTCTCTGTTTCACACACACACACACACATACACACACACACACACACACACACACACACACACACAAATGTCATAGCAGGAGCAGACCGTTTTGTTTTTAAGTTCTTCAGAAGCAACTGAGGACTAACAATGTTCAAGAGAGTAAGAACTATATTCTGCTCTTAATTTCTTTCAGTCAATTCAATCTGACCCATGAGGGAAAGCTGCCATCAGTCCTATTACTCTTTTTTTAGCGTCAGTTATCTCCTGAGAAAGCTTCAAGTTCATATGGCAATTGGGAGGTTATTTAATAAAAAAGAAAAGCTGGCCGGTCTGTTAGGCCGAGATGTTTCATGGAAGAAAAAAAATACAGGCTATCCTAGAAAAACACATCTGATGCAATAGCACACATCTACACCATTACAACACACACCACTCAAAGTTGTGTCCTGGACATCACTTGTGACAGTCTGGTGTCCTGAGGACTGTCAGTTGAGCTGGCTCACATTCTCACTCCAACTTCGTCACATATCAATTTTTGGTCATGGAAATTCCACGTCCAGATACTACGTGAAAGGTACCCTGAGTGTGTCAGTTGTTGTCAGTTGCAACATTAAAGGATGGCTTTTTTCATCAGTGTCTGATGCCGCAAGTGCTGGATTTCAACGGCTTTGTATTGAGGCAAAGTTGATGGGTCTTGGAACAAACCTCAGCAAAAGATACTGTGCCATGTGTCTCTCTCTCATGTGTCCGTGTACATACATACAGTGCAGTAATATCTGTAGTATTATCTTGTATAACACCAGCTGTTTATTGATGTTACAGCACAACTCGTGCACTTTAATTTGTGTAAAAGTCAGTCACAGGGGCATTTTGAGGGTGCCTTGATTCACCAGCCTGACACAGTACTTCCCACTGAAGGAGTCTACCAACAGATAATGTTGATGAGTACCACTTCAGGGACACTCAAGTGCAATCAGACAACTACTGTAACTTGAAACTAATTTAAGCCCAGTCAGGAGAAAACTGGGTAGGAGTAGAAGCTACAGAATAAGGGAAAGAGCTTCTAAGGACAAACCTGGACTGAAAAGAGTGATATTAATACTACAAAACTGAATCTGCTGGAGGTGTGTGTCCCCCAATGATAAATTCTGGTGACTTAAGATGTTGATAAAATCCAATAAGCAAATTGAAAGATAATTATTTTCCCTGCAAGAGTACATAAATAAACTCCCAATGAAAACACTTTTAAATAAATGAGAGAGCACATTATTCAAACTTATATATAAGATATGAAGTGGTTGTAAACAACAACCCGGACAATAGCAAACATATGTATAAAAAGTGTGTGTATATAAACCAAGGGTGCCTATGTGCTTTCACATGTTTTCTTTTATTTCCTACATTCTAATGTTTATTTTATTGATGCCATTTGTGCATTGTGCAGTGGTGAGGTTATTTTATTATTAATCAAGAATCATTTTACTATTATATTTCATAATGAATCATAAGTCCAAAACTGCCGCCAGAATTCTGTAATAATTTAAAAGCATCTGGGTTCATTAAAACCTTGTGCTGTTGTTACAAGATGCCCCAGTTAACTCAATTGGACACATCCCATCATTGTATAAGTGACAGTAAACTGAAACCTCAAATTGTTAACTGACTAGAATTACTGCCTTTGCGGTTTTATGCCTCGGCAGCCAGTTTACGACTATCCAGACTCATATGTAGCCATTACAGTTGACAATGTTTCAAATATGGATGTTGCTGTAGAGAAGCTACAAAGTCTAAAACGCGGATGCTTCACACACATCGTCAACCCGCTAAAGATCTATACAATCAGCTGAGTACAACTTGGGCTCCCAAGATCACCAATTCAGTATCTGACGTAATGTCTCCCTTCTTGTTCCTGAGTTATGACATTGAGTGAGCCAGAAAATGTTTTTGCAAAACATTATGATCCTATTAGAGAACTGAGTGAAATTTTCAACTAAACATGCTGTGTGAAATCACAGCGACCTTGACTTTTGACCTTCGACCACCACAATCTTATAAATTCATCCTTAAGCCCAGGTGGACGTTTGTGCCAGATTGAAGAAAATCCCCTCGAAGCTTTCTTGACATATAGTGTTCATGAGAACGGGACAGACCCATGGATAAATGGACAACCCGAAAACACAATGCCTCTGGCAATGGAGGCATAAAAAACATGAGCAGTGAAAATGTCTGGGTTCAAACTATTTCATGCTGCTTGCATGTTACATTTTACCATTGCTCTTGATCTGCAAAAGACAGACAGAAGCTCACATCTCGGGAAAACAAAGCAAGTCAGAGACTCTCTAACCTCTGATACTCCTCTGACTGGCAGATGGTAATATCAGGTAAACACTGCAGGCTATACTGTGAAGGGATGTGTTCATTTCAAGTTGATAGTGTTCAAATTACCTGACAGGATGCAGAGAGGGAGTGTTTATTGGCAATCATTTCTACGAAGAATTAAATTCAAATACACTGATTATGTAAAACCCTTTGGGAGGAAACATAACGCTGCACTTTTTTTAAAATCTACATATCAAACAATGCCCTGTGCCAATGAATTTTGCAGATATGTTTATAGTGAATTGATTTTCCATGATATATGTGAACCTGGCCTCCACTTACATAGTCAAACACCATGTATAACTATCCTCCTCTGTGACCTCTGCGCTCTTACTTTTGCAGCGGTAAATCAACATCACACTACTTCCTGCATTGGCACTGGACATAAATCACAACTGCATATTAGTTGCATGTGAATTTAATTATTAGCAGACAGGGGGTGGTCCGCAGTACTGCAGTGAGAGGATGTGTGAAATTTCAATACTACAGCAGGATGAGGTTTCCTTCGGGCACCTTGAGTGATTTCTAAATTTCTGTTTGAAGCTAAATGGCTTTCTCCTTACAGCCTCACGAACACTTCAGGTCCTAGTAAAGAAACTTAAACTGGAGCAAACATCTTTTTGCCAACTTTTCCCATATCCTTTGTTGCTTTTCCTGTCAGAGGAAAGGATCAAAAAAGTGATAAAGTAGGAACTCACCATTGTCTGTAGACACCATGAAGGTGTTTGGAGTTGTATCTCTTCCCCCTCCTCCGTTTTCAAATGCTCCATATCCCTCGCTCTCCTGAAGCTGCCAGTTTAGGCCAAACAGGTGCATAGCTAGACACGAGGAGGGGGTGGAGGAAGAGAGAGACAATAAGGTTTGTGTGTAAAATGAAAAGGAGGTAGATATGAAGAGGGGAGGAACAGAATGGTGGGAAATAAAGGACAGTGAAGAGAAAGACAAAGGGAAGATGGGGGGTGATAAAGAGGTAAACAAAACAACAATAAATACTGTGTCTATCTGGGTCACTAACAGACAAAAGAAAAGAGACGTGAACATGTACGTCTGTGCACGTGTGTGTGTGTGTGTGTGTGACTGGTTGCATGTACACTCGGGGCTGTGTGATGCATACTGAACACAGGCAGTATGTTTTTGGAAACATGAATATCGTCTACGATGCTCTGAGGCTAGATACGCAAATTAGGTGGTAACTGCACACGCGCGCACACACACACACACACACACACACACACACACACACACACACACACACACACACACACACACACACACACACAAATTGAAGCCCACATTGAAACACATACAGTTTAAATAAATATAAAGCCACACACGACCATTACAACCAATGTCTTTCTCTCTCACACACGTAGTACCCAGGGAAAGATACAGTGGTGTGTTAGCATCAAAGGAAGCCTCCAGCAGCTAATCTGACAAAACACAATATAACACTCACCTCTACCACCTACGTGCTTACTCTCTTTCTATATCTGTGTGTGTGTGTGTGTGTGTGTGTGTGTGTGTGTGTACGTCCGCCCTTGGCCTTGTAAATAATCTGCTCACTTGTTATCTCCCTCCCCTTCCTTGCATCTCAATTGAGATGTAAGCAGATTTTTCTGAGGCCCCAAAATCAAATTGGTATAAACTAAACAGAACAGAAACATCCACACCTACGGAGCCCATTTTTATTCATTGCCACACCTCCTTGCTTAAACTTTCATTCACTCCCATATTCTGAATTATGCTGACTGTCTGGTGAAGAACTGCAGAGCTGATGTGGCATTTTGCAAAATGAAGCTGCAGAGGGGGACTTTGGTTTTCTGCTTTGCCTTGTCAGTCCAACAGAATTACACACTGCAATTTAATAATGTGGGCCGTTGTCTGAGTTTACACTGCGTTATCCATATCACACAGCACAGCCCACTGTTTCCAGTCTCACTCTGCTGGATTCAGGCACAAATGAAAAAACGATCTTCAAAACAAGGAAAAGTACTGTTTCTACAGGTTTCTACTAGACAGAAGTTTAAAGTCTGAAGAAGTTAAGGACTGGTGAAAAGTTTTTCCTGAAGGTGGCGCTGAAGGAAAGACTACTGAGCGATTAAACATTTAAAAGGGTAGCCTAAAAGGGTAGCCTATATTACGGATTCCTACATAATATAGTATGACCTTTCCTCAGGAGCTCTAGCATACACCGTTTAGAAATGATGCCTCAATTTCTGTTTGCATAACTTAAGAGACAAAATGTTCTCCACTAATGAAGGAGAAATATTCAAGAAAAAACAGTACCTGAGTCCATGAAGCCTGCAACATGTGCAGATTGGTATTAACATTTGATCAAATTTGAGTGAGAGATGGTTAAAAAAAAACACTCAAATCATGTTGGTAAAAAGTATGTGTAATGCAAAATGAATTTCATTCATTGTTATTAGCACAAACAGGCTTACCAAGACCAAATTGCCCAAAAGGAGACCCCAAATGACTACAAAGTGATGCAAAACAACCAAAAAAAGATACAAAACACCTACAAATAGATGCAAAACAATTGCAAAAAGGCAGAAAGAGACTCACAATGACTATGAAAAGGGGATGAACAACCACAAAGACACACAAAATTACCACACAGTACCGTGACTGCAGTAAAAAGAAATACATGCAGCGGATAGGCATCCACAGGAGATCCACTGAATTCAGGTAAAGAAGAAACCTTATTTCAAGTCTTATTTTAATGCAAATATTTGTTTATTAGCAGGAAATTAGCACAGGGTGAAAATAAAAGCAGTGCTCTGATAATCAAATTTAAAAGTAACAAGTTCTGATACAATTTTATTCATATTTTGCTTCAAGGAGAGGCACTGTTAGTCTTATTTTTTAAAATAACCGTGATTGTCATTTTGGCCATAATCATGCAGCCCAATGCTTCAGGACTACAAAGAAAAAGTCTGTGTGTCTCGCTCTTTTGTAGAAGAGGTAGTGGGGCCTTCTTCATGTCTGTGCCCAGGAGCCCATTGTCTCATAATCTGCCCATGTCCCAATGTGCAGCTGAGTACTCTCTAAGTTACATCAGCACCAGGTTTATTCCTTTGTATTACCTCACACCCTGATACCACCTTTCAGTGTCACAGTACAATAACATTAAACAGCACTGAACAGTTAATAATCATCCAATCACTTTCACATTATCGTAGTATCACAGCTATATTGCATCAACATACAGCTCACAGTTTATGCTGTGGGACAGCTGTGATTGTGCTTTGTGCTCGAGCTCACCCTAACACATGGCAGCTCACAGGACTGATTAGCTGAATAACAGCATTTCAAAACTGAGGCCTGGCCCGTACAACAGCCCGTTCAAGGCACTGCTTAATGACACAGGATTTGGAGTCCACTACCAGCATGAGCATTAGTGATATAGTGAGCTCTTATCATGTGCCAGAATTTAATGTTCTTTAAATTAGATCATTTCCACACCAGCCAAAACAAACAAACAAACAAAACAGAGGATCAGTGTGTCATTCTAATACATTTGGGAGCCTTTAAGCGGAGCACAGACCACCATGGGACACTAAATCCCCAGTTATTTTACATCTGAGATAAGTTAGATCTTGAGAATGTAAGGAGGCTCACGTCCCCTGACAGTGCCTGACACAGAGATGCTACAAAGATCTAAAGCAGTGACCTGTTTTGTTGGGTGAAAATGGAAGAACAAATGAGGAGTCTGGACTGGATTCCTCACACAGCAGATATGAGAGAGACTTGTGTCAAGGACCAATTACTGATTCAACTTGGGAACATTTAGTGGGAACGCACACACTCGCACACACACCGACTCCGCACACACATACACACCTCTCTGCCTCATTAAATTAGAGCCGTGCTGTGCTAGCACGTTATCCACAACCCCTCCTGGTGAGGACAGGAGCAAAGGGTCATGGGAGAGTGCTGGCTAATCGACAGGAGCCTGTGTGCATGTGTGTGCGGATGAGTGTGTGTGAGGATTAATGGCCATGGTAACAGTCATACTAGAGTGGTTATCTCTAACAGAACCTTTTTAGGAAATTTGGGAATTAATAGAACATTTCAGAGAAATTTAATGGCGGATTTAAGGAGGGTAAAAAATAGCTGAGAGCTTGGTTGAAAGCTATAAAACCATATAGATTGTTGCTACATGGAGGTCACGCTGGCATCAGCTATATACCCATCCACTCTAGAGGACAGGTAGTGTAAACAATTAGTGTGTAATCTGTCAAGTTACTAACAAGTCCCCAATATTTTCTACTCTTTATAAATATTAATATGTTTGTCAAGTTGAAGCTGTGATGAGAAGCAGAAGCTGGAAACCATCCTGTAGAAGCTTTTTCTGGAAAAAACCCTGCAGCAAGAGAACCAGTTGGATCAATACAAGACGAACTATCCTACTGTGTTCAAAGCAGGACTGGAATCAACAACCTGGCGCGCACTGTCAGCCTTTACTGCGTCCATTCATAAGAGCAAAATGATCCCAGTTCAGCCCCGATAATCCGACTCACACGGAGGGACTGCAGCGGCCTGATTCACCACTTTAAGAGAAGGAAGTGTGTAACCTGGCAGAGGAATCTGTTTCACTTCTTTTAATGTTTTAGTCATACTGCTGTATTCACAGGTGTAGCTGGTGAAAATGACTCATCCCCTGAAGCTTGTGTGCTCAAAATGGTGTGCAGCAACTATAAATGCTGACGGAAGAAAAAATGCTCCCATCACATAATGTAAAGCCGCTGCAACATCCATCGTCCACACACACGCACACACACAGGTGTTTTTACTTATGTTGCCTGATTAGACCATCTCAGTTCTGTGTGTGGGTGTACAGAGTGTGCTCAACAGAACTTTGTCAAAAGCAGACCGCGGAGGAAAAGCACAGGTGTAACTATTAACATCAGTGATGGCTGCATCCCATTTCACTGTCTAATGCTGCGTTCCAGTTAAAGTCGGAGGTCGGAATTTCTCGGTTGAAACTTCCAACTTCCGATTTTGAAACATTTCAGGTGCACAAAGCCAAATGCAAACGAAAAGCATGTCTGACCGTGACAAACTGATGTTTCTTTGGCAATAGTGCACATAATCGTACTCTCAGCAGTGCAGCCTTCTCATGTATAAACGAAACAGAAGAAAAATGACACATGAGGTAACATACACCATTATATGTTCTTTATGCAGCACTTTTATACTTTGAAACATATACATACATTATACCCCCTCCCCTGTTGAATGAAATATGCACTTCCATTTGTGCTGCTATTGTTGCGTGATGTCAACTCCTTCTTCATAGTATTGGAATTCATTTGTCCCAAGTTTTCAACTTTGAGTTCAGAGCTGTCTGGAATGCAGCATAAGTCTAACAAGGAAGCACGTAAATGGGCTGCAGCCATTATTAACACCAGTGCTTTTCCTGCTGTGACAGGTCAAAATGTTGGTTGTGTAAAAGGTCTCCTGACATCTCCCTCTCTGCTGTGTATTTTCTTGCACCAGATGGGGCCACTTTCACCTTTATCATTCTGATTTGTTACATGGAAAGTGAAAAGTTATTCCAGTCTCCTGAGGAATTGCATCCATATTGGATGATTCTGCACCTCGGGATTTATTTCCACTGCCAACACTAAATGCCAATGCAGGAAGTATTGTGCCCTTTATACAGTGTAGCTGAAACTAAGATGGTGGAGGTCGGAGTAGTGGATGTCTGTGTGGCATGTCAGAATTTCAAGAAGGAGGCTGAATTTTGAATCCAGTCACAGAGCTGAAATTACAGGAATACTTCAACCCCAAATCACCATTTTCATATCAGTTACTCACCACATGTTATATTGAATTGGGAATGAAACACTGTTTTTCTTGCACGCCTCCACAGTGAATGGAGAATCCAAAAATTGAGAAAATTATTAATGAACTGTGTTCACAGGAGGCCGTGTTAACAACAGCAACACTGTACCAAAACATCTATGAACAATCTTGCAGGCACAAAACTCATCCATGCCTGAGACTGTTAATGCTGAGGTGTTTTGAAGAGTGATGTTTTAGCAAAAAAAACATGTGTTTGGGAAGTACTGAGCATATGGCTGGATTAATAAGACTTGTATTATACTGCATGAGTTGTGTGGGAGTTTGTAAATGGATGTTTTGATATTGTTTTGCTGTTGTTAAACGTAGTCCCCTATGGCTCCAATTCTTCAACAATGTTCGCCTTTCTGAATATTTCTTTTACCGTGGACACATGCAAGGGAAACATGTTTTCTTCACAAATTCAACAATACATGGGGACAGTAAATGACATACAAGTGATCGTTTCGGGGGTGAAGTATAACTGAAATGTTGGCCTTTTTTGTTAAATGTAACATCGATCTTTCCCCTAAACTTAGTGATTTAGGTGCCTTACCTTAAGTCCCAATGTGTTTTGTTGCCTGACCCAAACCATACCGTAACCATAATGTATTTTCCAGCAGGTGTTGCTCAACTTCAAACTCAGCAGAGGTTGAAGCAACCTCAATGAGTAAAAACACCTTTAAAGATTTAAAGAAGAAATTTACCTAATATATGCACATGTAAATAAATATACTTTTAACTATAAACATCTGAGTCTCTCCTGATTTAAATATATATGAACATTTCTAATATTTTTACAGAATATGCATTATTCATTGATCTCATCTGATAATCTGATTGCCCAATTTAATTGTCTGATTGATAATCTAATTGTGTTATGAGATAGCAGACATTGGGCTGTAAAGCTCTCCAAACTGCTAACTTTAATTATCTGCAACATGTATATAACTTCTTTGAACATAGCTGACCGTAAAATGAGTGACATCACTATTAAAATATCGAAATATTCCCCTGGTTATGATGCTGTTTGTGTGCACAGGTGAGATGATATAATACAGGAGGCATAGCCGTACAGCAAAGAATGTCCTTTCTTTAAGAGTAAACTAAAGACCACAGGACAATAAAAAAACTGGGCTTTTATGTAAATAGATTTACTTGAAAGACTCATTTACCATGATGTACTAGTTTTTTGTAGAATTACAATTAATTTATAGCTGACACCTATGACAAATAAGAATTGAAGATATAGTTCTACTGTGATATCAAAAACCAATTGCATAAAGCACAAGTCAAACTGAATTGCTGTATCAACATTCATCTGAGCCGTACCAATATGCAGCCCATCTCTATGCCTTTGATCAATGTTTTGGACACACGTGCTGAACAGCAGGAGTCCTACGTGACAGAGGTGCTTTGCATTTCTGACACCGTGTCCTTGTAATTTTACAAACTACTGACATGGCGGATTCATCAGAGATTAGAATCAACATCTGCTAATTATTTCAAATCATTACACTGTAGCTCCCAAAATGATACTAGACCCATGGCAATATAGCTTAGGCCTGCATGCAAATGTTGCAAATGAAGGAGGTATAAGCTAATTCCTGGAATGATTAAAATGAAGCGGTGTATCCTGACTCGCACTGATGGGAATAATTAGATGAACTGGTTTCAGAGAAGTGTGGGCGAAGAAAAAAATCATATTTTTGTTAAAGTACTGAACCGAAAAAGACTTGAATGAATGAATTTTACAAAATCATTAAAAATCAGCACACCCCAGTGGGAGTCACAAAGGCACATTCATTGTAATGGGTTTACTGAATAGGGGCATAACAGGTCTCGTAGCCGCTGAGTATTTGCTCGATGCAGGGCCTTGTTTTATGGGGCTCACCGTGGCTCAATTAGTCACAGAGGGAGGTTTTATGTGTGTATGTGAGTGTCTTTGTTAACACAATGTTGCCGGTTAGCATATAAACTCAGTGACTAGAAAAAAAAACAGCAACTCTGGATCATCCCTTCATATTTGCATATGTGTAACTACCGGTGCATGCATGCAGCACCTAGTCCATTTCAACGTGTTTTGCATGTGAGCTATTTATTAAGAATGGGCTTAGAGCGTGATCTGACAGACTTTGGGAGAGGAGCCAGGAGGGACGGTCAGAGCATCAGCTCAGCCATAGAGCTGTCAGACATTTGCAAAAATGCAAAACTTGTCTCAGAAACATTTCTAAAGCTCATTTCAGACATTCACATCACTGTGTAAATGAACTGCTAATTTGGCTTGTTATAAAAAGAAACCACACTAATTTTTTCCCATTAAAGCCAAATCAAGAATCAGAGTAGAGAAGTATTTATTTCCACTGCAATACAACAGTATGTACCTCAAATCTAAATAGAGTGCATACACAATAAAAGAAAGGCTAAAGCTCACACAGAGTTTTAAATAGTCACGTAAGATTTTGAGTGCAGGGTTTAGTTTCATTCTGCAATAGATTTTTGGTGTTTTCACAAAATGGTTAACTCTCCTCAGTTTTGTGTTCAGACTTTTGGGAAACTGAGCTAGAGTTTTAGGAAACGTCTTTAAACAATTGGGAAAAACTTTAACGTTATCTCTTGGTCTGCCATCTTCACACAATACTGTACCACATTTTTTATTATTCATCAGTTCTTCGGCACAAGAAAAAAAACACAACGTCTTTTTAAAAACCCTTCCAATGCACCAGATTTAAACTGGAGTACGTGCTTTCATTAGGGACTTTTTCCTTTGTGGTGTAGGGCATTTAATATATGTCCTCTCCCCACTCTTGATACTCTGTAACAGACCGTATAGAAATACAAAACACATGTGCCTCTGCACCCTGTGTATATGTTTCTCAGTGTGCCTGTGCGTGCACGTATGTGTGTTTATATGTTCATGTGTTCTTGTGGATCTCTCTTTCTATGTGAATAGCCGTGTAGATTTTTGCTGTGTGTGTGTGTGTGTGTTCTTCCATTTAAGTGAGGCAGATTCGTCTGTGTGTGTGTCAACTTTAAACAGATGCTTTGAATGAAAAAACACAACATCTTTCTAACAATGCTACATGAGGGAGCCCATGATACAAGCACACACACGTGCACACAAATAGCCGAGCATGTAACAACAAATTTACCCCCTCACACACACACACACACACACACACACACACACACACACACACACACACACACACACACACACACACACACACACACACACACGGACTAGCCTGTGGCAAGAGATCTCCAAGTCCAAGGACCACCTGAGCTCCAATCATAATTGCTTCTGTTCATTGTGGGAATCGTTGACCTTTAGAAAAAATACCACTCTTCCTCCCCTCTGACTTTTTTTTGTATCATTCCCTCCCTCTCTCTTTCTCTCAAGGCTTCTTAAGAAGAATATCACTCGCACACAATCTAACAAGGAGCAAACTGCCCTGACAGTTCTGAAGCATTGTAGGAGGAGAGAGAAAGCACTGAAGTATTTTTTGTGACTACAGCTGTAAATGCGAGGCCTCCATTGGGATTTTAAAGGCTAATTCTAATTAGTTTTTTCTTTCTGGACTGAAGCCTGCTCTTACAAAATATGTTGGGTGGCTTCTCAAGTTTCAAATTCAAATTTTCACAACCAAAGTAAAAGCTGTTAAATTTAAGTGCCCAGATATAATGCATATTCCAAATTGTGTTCTCGTCAGCCTCTGAAAAAGCGGGACCCTCCCCATGGGTCACTACTTTTATGCAAATGCAGATGCCTGTTGGTATAAGCGGTTAGCCAGACGCCTCCAGTGAGTCCAGCGAGGTTGAGGAGATTAATGACTTCAGTGGCACACTCTTAGAATAAGTCTGGATGACTTCACATTCAAGTCTATCACAAAAGTAACGTCTGCAACACAACCATCGAATTAAAAAATGATCAATTTTATTAAATCAATTTGGAAATCTGATGTAGCATTTCTCACTTAATAAAGTAAAGCAGTCTCAGTCTACTCAGTGGTTTTAAGGGTAACTTTTCAGAGTTGCCAACATTTGTAATTAAGCCAAATATTAACATTGTAAGATGATGTAGATTTCCATTGACCCACAGTTAATTTTGGGTCCAACGTAATTGTATCCTTACTGCCTTGGGCAGATGAAAATCACAGTGAGGGGAAGGGTTACCTTACTTATGCAAAGGCTGTTACAGGAAAATTTAAACATTAAAACTGTGTTATAGATATAACATTTATTCAGGAAAGAGACTAAGGTAATTATGGGTGTATTAAAATTGCATTTTTAAGGGGGAGTTTTACACACATGACTAATGCCTGGAAAAAAAATCTGTGAGAAATGCTAAAGAATCTATGTCCTTCTGTCTTGTGTTAAAATAGCACATTTCATCACCGGCTTTGTCAGGTTCATCTAAAACTAAATAAACCTGACAATGAACTCTTTGAGTTATTACTCTAAGAAGATTCCTGCCTTTCATCAGCACCCTGGGAGTGAAGGGCACAAAGCATTCCTACAATTTGATGAACTACATATTTGTCTGTCATCACTATTATGCAGGTTTCTTCTTATGAAGAAAACGACTTGAGTTCCTAAATCGATATTTTATTGTTACATAAAAAAGAAGTGTAATGGGAAAAAAAATGATCATGTGATCCATTTTCTTGATTCTGATGGAGTGATGTTGAAAATCTGATAGCACAGCTTGCCAAGAGTACAACATGTCTTTCTGTATTATTAAAACCATGTTTCCAAAGAGGATTCCAGCTATAATTTACCGTAAAATCTGCACGACATATTATCCTACACATCACCTATAGCACATCCTGGAACATAGTGGTGAGGGAGGGGGAGAGAGGGACGAATAAGGCCTGGAGAAAGGAAAATCCTGGCAGTCTGGTTATCTGATGGGCTCATACCACAGAGTGAAAACTAACGCATGCAGCAACAAGAGTACAAGAACGGCTGATACAGAAAGAGCCAGAGAGGGAAGGAAGCTGGACAAGATTGGAAGAGAGATGAGGTGGGATTAACAATGAACAAAGCAGAAATAAAAGTCTCGTTTGTCATCCTGCACCTGGGCTAAACTAACCCTTCAGACAAATGTGGGTACATGTATTCACAGCATGGATTTGTGTGTGTGTGTATGTGCAAGAGAGAGAAATAAAAACATAGAAAAGGTGTGTGTGGTCTTACCTATGCAATAGCAGAGCAGGACAGAAAGCAGTACAGATAGTCCTACTGCACTGAGGGCTGTACACCTGAAATAAACAAACAAACAGAAGATTGTTGTTGAGTTGCTTTCACCATCAGTATTGCTTTTACCTGAAATAACCTTCACAATACAAAAAACATCCTCTAGATTTATTATTGCAGTCTCAACATTGCATTCTTGATGTATTATCAGCCTCCGCAATACACTCTATTTGCAAATGACTAAGGTGTTTGCACGACGGCCCTTTTAATGAGTCATTTTACCATCAGTGCCGTGGTATTTAGTCTTAAAAGTCTCCTGTGCAAAATGAAACTAATGTTTCAGTGGAGAAAATATTTTTTTCAACCAATTTCTGACCATTCTCCTGATGTCACTGCACATGCTACATCCTGGCAACCCAAGCCCTCATCCCATGATTCTCTCCAGCAACATGCCAAAACTACACAAAAACTGTGCTGACGTTAGAGTCATGGACGTTTGCACATAGCATTGTAACACTGTACAAAAGTGAAGGCAGACAAAATAATTCAGCTAACATAACACACACTATTACTATTAGCCAAAAACTTTCCAGTCTTACAACAATGTTAAAACAGAAACATACAATGATAGACTGGACAAACAATTACAAGTCAACTGCTCCTTTGCTGCTGCGGGAATTGCTCATTTCTCGAGATGTCACACACAGAAAAAAATCCCTGGATGCTCTTGTCGGAAAGCTAGCAAAGCTCACAACCAATTAGATGGCAGCTGGCTGGCAATTGGCTGCTGCTTTAATGGCTGCAGTTACTGCCAAGATTCAGTCAACTGTTAAATGTTACTCAAACCTTCATACTGTCTTTGATGTCACATGTGACACTGTCGAGCAGGGTTGTTGCGGGAACTCTTTCTTGGGAGTCTCTGGTGTGTGTGAGAAGTGGCAGGAGGTAGCCGTACAGCTGCAGTGAAGTGCATGGTGTTAAGGATGATTAAGTTACTGTAGTCAGCCATAAAACTCAGGGCGCTGCATAATACTTGTAGCAAGGCCGTGTCTTATGTTCGCTGCCACAGAAGAGAAATAAAGTACTTGTTCATGCAGCATTACAATAGTGTCTCGTTTCCACTCTTCACCATAGAGTTGGCCCAGACTGCTAAGGCTAAAGCAATGCTGATTTAACCTTTTAATGCCATATCAAACTACTTTAAGTTAAACCCAGAGCTGTGTTTCCATGAAGAAAAAGTCTCATAACAGCATTTAGACTGAAAATACAAACTTTCCACAATCCAGGACATTTGATTACCTAGGTCACATAGCCTGCTGCTTTCCTGCGTGATTCTATACTGTTCAAAACCCTGGCAGTATGACCGAGTTTGTCTTCTCACCAAATTACAGCAGAGTGACTAGAGGTGTCATTTTCTGAGAGTGACTTGTGAAATTTTGAAAATCACTAGATGGAGGCCAGGATGCCATTAAATGTTCAGCAATAACATCGAGTCATGCAGTACACTTCGCAATGGCTTCTGGCTTCTTGAAATTGAAGGAGGAGATATAGAGCTGGAGAGACGGCAGGGGAGGATATGAGAGATAAGAACAAGGAGTGAAGGAAAGGTAAGAGAAAGAGAGGAAAGCTGTGTGGAAACTGGAGCCAAGACAGGAAGGACACACTTAAAAAGAATGATATATCTAAATGTCATCTGTAAAGGAGAGGATGTAAATGTAGAACAAGAAATACTGAGTATGTGTGCATATACTCCAATATGTATGCATTGTACACCGTAAAACAATATCCTGATAATGGCTAACTATACTGTACTGGATTCTGTTTCTTTTTTCCCCATTGTGCACTAATGGCAAAGACTTCACAATGTTGTCAAAGCATCATATCCTCATCACATTCAGGGATACCCCCCTAACTGTGTGTATTTGTGTCAAGCCTTAGCAGAAGAGGATCTGAAGCTCCTCTCTCTGTACTCTCTATGATGAAATAGTTCTTCACAGCAGACAGGATGTTATTTAGGCCCAGTCCACACGTACATAGGTATTTTTGAAAATGGGGTTATTTCCTCCTTTGTTCTCAACATTCCCCCAACTGAACAGTGTCAAGAGCATGTCAAACCAACAGGCGATGACATAACCCAACAACACAAAGAAGAGGAAGATGTTGGCCAATCAGAAGCCTGAAAAAACTATTATTGTAAGGCTACATGGAGCAGTGACTTCTGTAGTTCATTCTGACACCTCTGCCCCGCTATATAATAGAAAAGTAACTGTATGGTTGTGCGTAAACATGTAACAAGTCCTTTTAGCAAGGTCAGAACCAGCCACATTTTGGCCACGTCCACCACTTCACAAAATGTTGCCTCATTGGTGTTGCAAAAGCTGCATAGCTCATTTGGACAATAGCAGAGCCAATACCGTAACATACTGTGAGTCAGAGCGACAGGGAATGCAGTGAGTGGAACAAGCAGAGCAGAGAAGAGAGTTTTAGTGGTGGATGATCAAGTAGTAGTGGATGTACAGGAGAGTTTGCAGTTTGTGCACAAATACAGTATATGCTGAGGCTGCTCAAAAGCAACAGCAGTTTACTGTGTTTTGTTTCCCGGGTGCTGACTGGAATGATGGAGGTTATCTCTGGAGCGAGTATCGACTCTGGCCCCAGGGACCAAAACAAAGTGTCTTCCCTGCGGGTAGTCTTCTGCTTTCTGACCACGGTTGAAAAGCCAAAGCAGGGAAAACTAACATTTTTGAGGGCACACAAAGGAGGCAGTGATTCACACTCTGGTGTCACAAGCCAAGAACCCTGTTTCTTCCTTCCTTCTACATGACAACACTGCAAACAAAAATTCCTGAAAATCTTCACCCCAGAAGGAGTTTTATAAAAGTTCAGTTTTCAGTGACCTAAGACACAGTTTGCATGTGGACGAAAGGCCAAAACATATGGAAGGAGCTACAAATCTTCAGGAAATACTGATGTGTATGTGGACCTGGCCTTAAAAGCACTGACCTCTGAGAAATACCCATCTGCTGACAAGCTTCTAGAAAGCTTATTCAGATTGTATACAGTTATACATTATCAGCAACCCTTTCACTGTTTAATTTTGTGAACAACACAGCCAAAGAAGAGCCTTCTGTTTACTCTGATGTTGCATGTATGTTTATTTTTTCCTAATTGTAGCTACATAGTAGCATCTGAAGCATATACTGAGGTAGCCAAAATGTCCTGGCCTAATATTGGCCAAAATCTAGATTGCTTGGTTGACACAGTTATGCCAGACACCCGATCACTGATGTGCAAGAATCATCCGAAGCAGTCCTGTCCCATTCCAGGAACTAACATTGAATAAAGCCCAAATTGCCAGTGCTCGACTTGAAAACTTTGTCAAATCTGGCAGCAATTTATTTTAACTCCCTTTGTGACTGGAAAGTAGGCTACTGTCCCAGCCATTGTTATTTGTCAAAAAATTCTAATGTATACCCAATGGAATAGCACAGAAGAAAAGACCAGCACCACTTCCACTGACAACTCCTTCCAACCACTACTGATTATGCTTGTGCTGTCATATGTGCATTTTTTTTTTAACCAACAGTCGAATGAGTCCAAGAAAATCATCCCATCTCAGCCACACAATGGTTCTTGTATGAACCTGGTTTGTATTTTTCTGATAGCAAAAATCGAGCAGAGTACAACAGGCATTTGGTTTCTTCCTGTTCATTCAACCTCACCTCCATGAGCAATACTTGGAGGATTTCTTGAACTTGAAGGCAGAGCGGGACAGGGTATTCCTCGGCAACGGCCTGGTGGGTGGGGAGTACACTGAGCCTGTTGCCATAGTGTAGCCAGGAGTTGCCGTGGAGAAGAGGGGGGTGGTGCCTGTACCTGTCTTAAAGAGGAAGTGCCTGCAGGGGGAGAGAAGAAAGAGAGAGAGATAAATTAGTTGGGGTACATTAGTAGGAGGACATTGGCTTTGTTTACATACACAGAAAATTAACTGCAGTACACAACTGTCACACACCATTGCCTCCAGTGGCAGAGTCAGCAGTGTGAATTTTCATTACTGCCCTCCGATCCACAAGTGCTATAAGGTTATGCCACTTAACTACAGAGCATATTCACAGTTAGCAGCCCTAAGCTCTGTGTCCTGATAATGATCCATCCTGGACAGTAATAGAGGTTTTTCTGCATGCATTTCCATAAGCACTAATTTCCCAAAACAGCACTTCTGTCAAGTGCATATGCATGGCTATTAAGTGTCTGGTACTAAAAAGGATGATGGCGTTTTTAAGTAACTTGACTTATGTAGCTGTCTGTAAGCCATGGGGTATTAAAAACTGCTGCATTTTAGCAGCCATCAACAACTCCCAAAAAGTAGCTGAGTAGTCCAATAATCTCAGGAGAAATACCATATTATTTTTACCCAAATTTTTATTTTTATTTTTACCATATTATTTTTACCCAAATAAGTATGATCAGTGCAGTCACAGGGTCGGTAAATTAGCAGAGTTCTCAACTGGCTCTGTGAGGCTGTTTACAAATCAGCTGCGATCTGACTGGACAAAACTCCAAGCACATTTGTTTGAGGTGGTAGTTTGACTGTAGTAACATCGCAGATGCTTTCTTGCAGGGATATTGGAGGTCTTTCCTTTTGTTAATACCTTGAATTCTGTTTAGTCAACATGACAATATGTAGAAAATGACTGCTCCAAACAAATCTACGTTCAAGAACAGCCAAAGTTATGTTCGCCATCAGTCATTAGAGGGTCATCCAAACTCACAACTATAGCCCTTTTTACACTTCCTGTTCAATGTAGGAATGTTGTGCTGTTATTCTGCCTCAACTGTCTGTATAAGAGGTGCCAATAATCAAATGGCAGGACAGAGTTGTCTTGCCCTAAGGCCGGCTGTGGAGGTAATAATAGCGGCCAATAGATGTCTTTGTAAAAACTGTAAGCCGGAAGTAAGTTACCACGAACATGGCAAGTGTGACATTTTGACAACGTTTAATGTGGGCAACCCACCACCGGGAGATTCAGTGGACAGCTGATAGCAGTTAGCAGCTGACTCAAACAATAACAACAACTGAAAATGTCGGCTAAATGGGAAAACAATGAGGCCCAGGAGCTCTTTACCCCTCCAGCAGACGACGTGATTAACTGCCTTCAATTATAATAAAGGCTCTTTATCATGGCAGTATTGTGGGATCTGTGTATTAAAAGGGCTCATGACTTGTCAGCAGTGCTCCCAGCTGCACATCTGCTGTACATGCATTGTCACTGCTTCATGACTGCACCGTCTACCCTGATGCACAGTGTCGACTGGTGGTGTTGGTGAGGACTATTCCTGAAATCCCTAGTAAGCCATAATGGTTGCCAGATCTCAACAGCTATTTTGGTGAGTACGGTCTTATCATAGCCAATAAAACCAATGTCCAGAGCAACGAAAATAAAACCCAAACTGTGATTCTTGTTTTTCTTTAACATAATCTATTCTCAGATCCGTTCCCAGATCCCGGGTTTTTTGAAACTCCGACTTCCAAAACAAAGAGTTACTGAGACTCTGTGGCTGTTAATGTGGCTCGTGTGTGTTTGTGCTGGAGACCTGAGAGGAAGCTCTGTTGAAATATTTAAATCTCTTTTAGCTTCTTCTTTCCTGCTGTTGCTGCTTCACATTAAAAGCTTTCCATTGGCAAACCAGCAGGATGGCTTTTAGTGTGAAATAGGAAATGTGTTTGTCACCAAAGTGGAGGAGCCTCATTAGTGATTTTTCTTTGAATAAAAACTGGCTTAGTCGACAGCCAGCTTAGTCTGTGCTGTTTGGATGGCATATCAGTTTTGAATATTGCTGGGAGGAAAAGTACAAACAAAAACAGCCACAGTGAGCTGAAAGGGCTGCGAGCGACAGGCGCTGTTGTTTGTGACCAGCACAACACTTCATTTAGATAAACAACTTTTCTTTGGTGTGCAGTGAAAAACACTCACACCAGCAGGATTTGACATTTCATGGCCATGGTTTAACCCCACTACCTCCCTTACTATGGAAAAACCTCATAAGTTAGGTCTGGCAAAAACCTGAAATGCTGAAATACCCTTAGGTTTTCATGTGTTTGTTTAACATGTGACAAGGCAAAGTTCCCTTCCACTTTAGTTTTCACTGTCTCCCCAGCATACAGACTTTTGTAATCATGTTCAGCAGACAGCCAATACAGATGGAAAAAAGTGTAAGTGAGGCAAATGACATGGAATATATGTCGCAGGCCACTGCAGTGTAGTTGTATCTTCCATATACACTAGTGTTTTGTAGACCACAATGGCTGTGCCTCTCATACCAGTGTACTGACAAAGCTTTATTATGCTCATTAACCTGATTAATGGAGCCTGTGACATGCTTTTTTTTTTGTTCAATTTTACATCTCTCAACTCAAGCATAACCACCTCCTGCCACCGGCCCTGCACTAATTTATAATCCATAATTCATCCAGTATTCATTCTTGTGAAAAGTAAAATACAACTACGAGGTTAATACTTTTCAGGAATGTCTAAAACTGTTCATTAGGATGATTGCTTTAACCACATGTTAGAAGGCAAGTTTCTTAGAGTCTCATTAAGTAATTACTTTGTGGTTTAACCAAAACAAGAAACTCTCAAAACACTTCATATGCTATTTATTTAATTATTTCCCTAAAAGGCTGTCTTTGGAAGTTTCAACAGGAAAATTTCCACAAGAAAATCACAGGCAAATACATGTATGGCTGCAGTAATTACCAAGGTCACAATGTCTAATTAATGACAGAACCGGTTAACGAGCATCTGTAATTACAATCAGACTGCTCTCTAACAAGGCTGTGTGATTAACAATTAGAACCTATTATAACAAGGGTCCTTCAATTAATACCTGCCTCCAGGCAAGATGTGAAGAGAGAGATAGAGGAAGAAGACGGGAGTTTAAGTGGTAGACTGAATAACTGGGGAAAGAGACTTGCTAACAGAACTACAGAGAGAAAGACACTGTTGCTTGTCTGTGAGTTCTTCTAGTTAAAGCACAAACATTTAATCGAAAGGATGAGACATACTCAGTAACACAACTTTACAACAACCCCAAAACAAGAGATGCTATGCTTTTATATGGTTTGCAATCTCATGCCAGATATTCCTTACATTGCAATGATGGTCACATGGCAACATTAAATCATTAAAGAAGTGCAGACATATTCAACATCCACATAAATGAAAAAGATAAGTAGTGCAATATTTCTATATATATATACTCTGACTTTGTTACATACACTATGGAGTATTTTCCCTTTTGCAGCTAATAGAAAACATGTTTTCAGTCTCCTAATTTATCAATCTGACACAAACCTTTGGGAGATTAACAAGTATCTACTTGATGTGATGATCACCAGCTAAAGGTCAGAGAAAACCCATTAGTGTAAGTTTTCACTTTAAGTGGGGTGCTGAGTAAAATACTTGAGTGGTTCTCAGTTCTGTTCCTCAGGGCCTGCAGCAGTCCTATCTGCTAGTTACAGCCATTTATCTGATGTCCCTGGTGTAAGCCAGTCCCTGACTGGATGGTCAGCATTAACAACTAGCAGGACTCTGGGAGTCTATTCAATCAGCATTACATGAATCTCAGGTGATCAGAGTGCAATCATATAGTGCTTGACAACATATAATTGCGGGTTTAAATGTATCCAAGAGGTTACATAAAGAACATGTAAATGAGTTTGCGTTGCCATTAACTGCTGCTCGTGGAGACCCAAATTGCTGTGAGGGCGCAACAAGTTTACATAAACAGAAGAGCACTATATTGTTATAGTGTTATCTGCAGCTGTTTTTATTTTGTCTATATTTCTTGTTTTTTTTTTAATGCAGCAGAAACATGTGATGGTGGATGGCAGTGGGACATCACTGTGTACAAAACCCATACATTGCGTTAAGCTAATTAACAGACTGGGGTACACCACCCAGATCTGTTTTAAGTGGCAACCTTTGGGGCTGAAAATTGAAGCCATCACGGATGTGCCAAAAAGTGTAGTTGTTTAAAAGACCACTTGAGGCTCTCTCCAGAAGTCAGTCAATGGCCAAATTTACAGCAGAAATAAACATGTTTTCAGCCTGATGTAAAAAAAAACTTTTGGTTTCTGTATCTAATTTCCCCCTTCATGACAACTATATGGCAGTTGAATTTTCACTCACTTACATTTTGTTTTAAGTTATAAGGCTGCTTTGAGTGACAGGCTGTCTGCCCTCACTCCTCCACAGTGCCAGCCTCTCCAAATATGGTCACTTCTGGCTCCGAAAAACCAAGATGGCGACGGCTGTCACGCTGAACTTGAGGCTTCAAAATGGCAGTCCACAAACCAGTTAGTGGCATAACAGAGGTGTCCATAATTTTTACAGTCAGTGATATTAATCACAGAGTTGATAGATAGCTCAAAGGTGTAGCATAGCAAAACTAATGCTTATCATTGCATGTAATTAGGTGGAGGATATTAAAACATTTAGCTTCTTAGTCTGGGGGAAATTAATCCATAAAAATATGGGTGATCTACTCCAATCGCTGGTTAGCCTATTAGTAAAGAACTAATGGTAACCCCTTAATGTAGGTGGGAGGGTTAGTAGGGTTCATGTGCGAGAGTAGATAGTTTATTCAGTGGCAGCATTTTTTTTACAGGAGTGTTTGAAAGGAAAACAAAATGCTAACATTACCTGAGCTGAAAGGGAGCTGTCAATCAAACATGATCTGATCACACCCCTACAATCCTGAAATGAGCTGAGTTAAAACTAGGTGATTTATATATTTTCACTCAGTTTTTTATGGATGAGTCATGGGGTTCTCATCTTTGGTATCATACATGCACTTTTTGCTATTTCAAACCACGCCTCCAGTGGCTTTAAAAGAGTTTGCTGCACTAGAAAGCTGAAGATGACAAACCTCACAATAACCTTTCAGGCTGAAGCATCTGCAATTACGCACTTTCAAACTCTTTTATCGAGTCAGCAAGTCGGAAAAACTTTTCTCTTTCTGGTGTGCCACACACTGACAATCACATTCACACACGCATGCACGCACACAAAACCACACACACTCGCACTGACACAATTCCAATTACAACAGACAAACAGGTTTAGCTCAAATGTGGTAATCAGCTAGTGCAGTAACACACAAATCCTCAACACTCGAACCGAAAAACATCCTCACATATTTTCAAGTTACATTATTAAGTTTCATATTGGGGAAGTAAATCTCAAAATCTTTATCTCCCGCAACTCGCAGCACATTATGTCTTTCCTTCCCAGTAGCTTTCATTGGATTTTTCTCACACACTGTATTCAGCATGTTCAGTCAGTGCAGCTCATTTAACGATGACATAAAATCCTGTTAAAAGTTCACTGGTTTTGTGCTTTTATTTTCAATTTGTTGAAATTAAAAACTAAAACTACTGTGCTGTCTGGTGAGCTGTCTACCGTGTGTGTGTGTGTGTGTGTGTTTGTGTGTGAGAGTGCATGCAGGGGTAAATTTTTATGGCTGCCGCTCCATTATTTATCACCATATTAAACTGCCTCATCCCTTTGTGGAGTGTGAATGAAAAGTAGTCACATTTTATCATGCTTTCATTCAAAGTGAGACAGGACGAGATACAGAAGCCAGGCGTGGCCACTTGATCACGCACACATGAGCATGACTACATGACTCTTCAGGAATGTATAACTTTGTATCTTTAACAGGTTTATATATAAAAAACAAAACTCTGAGAAAACTCCATTTATCAACAAACTCAAATTGAAAAAGCTTGTTTCGTGAGAAAACAGCTGTCACTGATATCAGCCGAATTAAAAATAGACGACAATCTGACAACAGTGGTGGTCTCCCTTGAGAAACTAAACTGATTTTCCACTTGCTTTCATATTTGTTTTTCTATTTTTGCCACCACTTCCTGTCTTTCATCACCAACCTCACTTTCATATCAATTAATTATGAAGTTGTAATTATCTGGGGTAGTGAAGCTGAACACTTCGAAAAACTGTGGAAAATCCTTATACAAATAAACCTCAACTAGATATCTGAAAACACAGCTGCAAATATGATTCAAACCGACTGCAGAAAATGAGCCAAAACAGAGGGGGTAAAGGGTAGACGGACATGATGTTGACATGTGATAGTCTGCAGTTCGTCATGCTTGGAAAGCTGAGCGTGATAAAATGAATTTTGGACTGATGGTTATATTCAGCAGTTTCTACTGGTGTTCTTTACGAGTACACCAGAGAAACAGAGGGACATTCATCATGCTTAGCTGAAATTACAGGGACAGGAAATGAGATTTGTTTTTGCAAAATCTGTCACCATGAAGAATTACAGTTTACCAATACCCTCAAACATTTATGAGTCACGAGTTTGTCTCACTTTGAATGTAATTAGCAGTGTCATCTCAAATGTGAAAATGCAAATAGTCAACTTTGAATGAAACCACTAAATATACTGTAGAAGTGAAGCTTTAGTTCCTACAAAAGCCTTTGCCACTCAGATTAGATACATTTTGAGGATACAACTCAATCCTTGTGCTGTTTAAATTTATTTTGCACGAGACTAGACACCTTTTTAAGGTCTAGTGTGTAGGATTGAGGGGAATATATGAGCAGAAATGCAATACAGTACAATAGCTATGTTTTCTTAAGTGTATAATCAACTGAAAATAAGAATTGTTGTGTTTTCCTTATCTTAGAATGAGCTATTTATACATAGATAACAGATTCTCATTCAGATTTCCATGTTTCACCACCATGTTTCTACAGTAGCCAAGAAAGGACAAACCAAACACTGGCTCCACATAGGGCCATTCGTGTTTTCACTTCAGCCACTGTAGTTCACAGCCCCTCCTTAACAAAAGCTTCTGTGAAACTGCTTCATTGAGTGTTTTCACCAGTTTAAATAACAGGGTCCATTTGGTTTGGAAAGGAGACCTCTGCAGATCAATCGTCTCCTGGTAAAAACCTCCTGAATGTCTGGATCAAAAATAAGGTGAGCACACATTAAGTTATCAGAGGAAATAGGTGAGCACACATTAGCAGGTGTTGGGTTAGTGACCCAATAATGACATGCCTAACAGCAAAGGAAAAACACTGATTTAAACACTGAAACTGCTTTAGGCCCTGATCACACAGAAAGCATTCTAGCAGTTGGAGGTGCCTTTTGGTTTCTAATGAGAATAAAGCTTTTTGCTCACAGCTTTTGCATCGTGTGTTTCTGCGCGCTAGGCGCCTGGTGTTTTTGCCACAGTGCTCTGAAGTCCTCAAGCTGAAAAAACTTCAACTCAGAGTGAAAAAAATGCACAACTTCAACTTTGTTCCCATTGTTCAATTGGATTACTTGAGAGGCGGGCCTTCTGTACGAGTTAACAGTTGGTAAACAATGGAGGAGAAACAGGTGGTAGCAGCTGCTGGATACCCAGAGCTATATGGCCTGTTGATAGACAGCAGGTTGTCAAACTGCCCCTGAGTCATCCTAAAATATGCCTGGAAATGGTTTTCTTTTTTAGGGTCTCATGTACCCACACAGATCTCCATTTCCCGGTGCCCAACAAAATATTTGCTGACAGCCTCTCACGCTCAACTAGCTACAGCAAGTGTCTGTGCATTTTAGTAACTCGCTACTAATTACTGTAAAATAAACAGAATAAATGAATAAACAGGAGACTGATTACAAGGGAAGGTTAGAGTAAGGAGGTGATGGGGTGGTTGTCTGACAACATTAAAAAGGTGCACCAAGTGTTCTTTTTTTTTTTTTTACTGATGGCATTCAGTTAAAAAAAGGCAGTGCAGTGCAGTGTTTTTAATCATGTGCTCCATTTGTTTTGGAGAGGAGGAGAACTGTGTGGATAATTTGGCTCCCGTTAAAAACCTCTGAAGGAATTCTAACTTGGAGAAGTTTCAGCTAGTTGCAGTCTGCAATCTTCACCACTAGATGCCACTAAATTCCCCTAATCTTACGCACTGTTACTGTAACGATGTAAATCAGCAGCTTTGATCAAAGAATACTGGTCCTGGTGTTCCCATTATCCCCAGTCCAAGTTACAGTCATATCAATCTAGCCATAGTTGGCAGCTGAATGCGGAGCCAGTGCTTCTTGTGAGAGCCGAGACATGAGGTTTTCATAATGCTGCTGCACTGGGACATTTACCAGAACTGAGACTCTCCAAAAGCACAAACACACTGTGGGGCTGCAGACAGCAGACTAACTAGTCTATATGTCTTTTATGAGTGTTTAAGTGCAAGTCAATTACAGCAGACAGACAGAGCGAGGATAATCGAGTGTAAAATGACTGTAGCCACCATGTGCTGCGCTGAGGGTAGCATGTTGTCAACCATAACTAATCTGAGAGCCCGCTAATAATAGAAGCCCTTCAAATGCACTTTTCTACAACCTGTTTGCATTACATTAACACTATTTACATTGGGCCTTTTAAGTGTCTTCGACAATAGGAGCAACACAAGGAGGCTTTGTGCGAGTGTGTGTGTGTTAAAGTGTAACAAAAGCGAAAATGCAGGCAGGTTACGGATCCTCAGGGATAAAATGACTGTAACTAATGCGTGGATTATAGATGTTGTATATACCGTAGCTGGCATGTCTAACACTGTGACAATAGCCAATGAACAACAGCTTTCTCCATACATTCCCACACACACACAACCACTGCCTACAGTATGTGGGATGAAAGGATAATTTAATTTACCTTTCAGCATTTAATTGCTGTTCCTCTTCATGCCTAGAATCCTGCAAACACCCACACCAACCTACAAAAATGAGTGCCTCTGATTTGTCTTGTAAATTGACATCGTACATAATGTCGTGTCAGGAGAGCAGTGAGTTTACAGTGTCGCATAAAATTGGCCTGACTTATTGAAACAGTGATAGGAAGGCTTACTTATTTATTTATAATTTTGCATTCATGTTTGAATGAATGTGTGAAAAGTATTAAAGACACTCAGATATTTCTTTAATTATAATTCTAATTTCATTTACTTATATTAAAAGTTTACAATGTGCTAGCATCTGCACCGACTCCCAAAACTTCACAGAGGCCTCTTGAAAATCTCTTTTGGACTCCACGACAACTTCACAGTGAATCAAAAGCCTGTTTTCAGTCTTGCCAATCTGCTGTTTTTCTCCTTTAGATTCCTCTTTGTCACATTTTAAGGATCTAAAGGTGTTGGCGGCAACATCTCAACAAAAACAGTATCTCGTAGGTGAAGTGAGTGGTTCCCAAAGTGAATGAGTAAAAGTTGCCATGGTAATGTTTTTTTTTTTTTTACTGCTTAGGACTATCAGCTGTTATTGCAATTGGCCTTTTATATTGAGTGCTTATTAAAATGTCTGGCAAAAGTCGCAGAAGAAGAAGCCAAACTGAACTGAGGAGGAGCAATGTGTGCTTTCAGATGAACGTGCCAAGGGAAAGCAGATATTCTAAAATAAATATGGTCCAGAAGAGTCATCCTGTCTGAAGTTAACAATGTGTTGGCAAGATATAACAGGCCAAAATTGAATGAATGGATTTTTTTTTTTTTTTTAAACCATCCCTTTCGTTAAAAGAAGCTGTTATTGAAGGTACCTTAAGGTTTATTCTTATGCCAAGGACATTCGTGCAGCAGATTTGTTTTTCTTTTGCCTTAAGAATAAAATCGTAAAGGCATGGGTTAAGTTGAAAGTGTGTACTGCTAAGGAAAGTATTTCTTTGTTGTTAACAAAAATGCATGCATGCTAATTAAAGATGTAAACACTACTTCTATTGATAATAAGCACTGCATTAAGACGTTAGAGCAACAGTCACTATTGCGCGCGTGTGTGAGAGAGATTGACGATCAACACCTGCTCAATCTAGTGAGCAGTTGTGTCGGGTGTCCCTTGACACAAGTGCACGCACATGAATGTGTGTGTGTGTGTGTGAGTGAGTGCGTGTCAGAGGGTACAAGATGTGTCTTTGAGAGAGCATGTGTATGTCAATGGAGGGATTACCACCTCTAAATGAGGACATTCACACTCTCCTGTCATATCTCACCCCATTCTCTCCTGCCTTTATCTCCTAGGTACCCACTAAATGCCCATAACACACCTCTTTACTTTCCCTCTCTGCGACAGCTTTTATGTTCTGTCACTCACAATGTCAGCTGCAGCTACACATACACAAAGTGGAGCTGAAACTAAATCAAATCCGTGTCAGTGTTTAATATTTCAACTCCAAACAAGACATTTATTTGATATTTTTCTGTCTGAGTCTTCTGTCAGCTTTGAAAATATAGAATTTGTTAAAAAAAAAAAAAAAAAAGGCTGTACAATTGCTCAACCGCTTTCCCTGGAAAAATGGTAAACACGCATTTTCTATATTGTCCTTAGACAAATGCTGAGTCATTTTGAATATATTCTATTTTCATAATATCTGTATATTTGTTCTCTATTCGCACTAGAAAGCATCATCCCAAACTCTTTCAATCTATGTAAATGGGTTTGTATGATGTGCAGCATGGTGGGGAATATTGTGCCTGTGTGATGGCAATATGCTGGGAGCAATATATGAATTGACGTCTTCCTGTCACTGCATAGTTGATATAAAAAGAGAGTGATGGGGGCTTTTAGAAAGTGAGAGCAGGGGGCGATTTAAAAGACTGTCTGTGAATATGGCGAATGTATTTGGCTTTCAATCTGGAGAAGTGTTTGTAACTTCTGTGTATAAATTTGATGGCGAGCACTTATGTTATTCTAAACACTCCAAGGTTTATTCTCTGTCAGTCTGCTCACAAACAGAGGAACATATGCCCCGAGCCTGGTTTAACAGTGCGATCGAGGACGAGAGAGACACAGTCAGGGTATCATGTAATGTGTGGGTATATGTGTGTGTGTCTGACTGTGTTAAAGAGGGTCAGAGAGAACAGTACAACAGTATATAGGGTAAAGGTATGTGGCAGTTGGTGAGTGTTTTGTCTGCAAAGATTAACTATAGAGTCTATATGATACCATGGCTGTTGGACACACACACACACACACACACACACACACACACACACACACACACACACACACACACACACACACACACACACACACACACACACACACACACACACACGGTCTATCTGATACCATGCGAGCTGACAGGAATGTTGAGTAGAGAAGCAGCCACTGTTTAAACAGAACATAAACCTGGGTGAGACCGGTGTGTGGGAGTGATACTGATCTTTACACCTGGTCCAGTCAGTGTGTCGATCTCTGATATGAAGAACATGATCTCGTTTTACTGATGACATATTTACTGTAGATTTGAGCAGTGATACCACATGAGTTGTGTATGGGAAGACTGTCTTACAGCTTCTCATATGTCTGATTTTATACTCTGACTTACTGATACTGCTTGTGTACTTTGCCACATTCAGAAGGCGGACGACGGACAAAGCTTTAAATTGTCAAGGGGAAAACATTTTTTCTTTAAAAAGGGAAAATATTCAAATGAAAGACAGAGCGATGCTGACTGAAGAGTGTGAAACTTGAGTTGCTGATGAAATGCTGCTCCTTTGAAAGGGATCTAGTGGTATGTACTTGAAAGATTGACACAGGTTTGAACTTGTGTTTTAGGCCAAATTGCTGATGAAATGTGACTGAGAGGAGGCATAATATAGGAATAAAGAGCGGATGATCTTGAAAGCTCATTGAAACTGACCTATCACCGGCCAGTGTGCAGCAATAGACCATCATCTGCCTGTTCATCTGCCACATAACTGCGGGGCTGTTACAATGAAAAAGACGATTCAACACAGATATGAACCCTGATGGAAATGTTCTGCTACCAAAGGTATTTATTAGATTAGATCTTTTATAATTTCTCTACATTTTTTTGCTCTTTATGAACACGGTCAGACGCAGTTGTCGGGTCTGTGGACCTCTGAGGCTTAGCCCTGAATAGTTTGAATGAGGCTGCAGCCATTATTCTGTCAAACACAGAGTTGAGTGTCAAAAAAGAGAATTTGCCTCCTTTACATAGCCGTATTTCAAACAATGCGTACCCTGACTAAAATTTGCACAGAAAAAATCTGCATCCAGTTTTGAACAAATATTTAAGCTGGTGTGTATCTGAGTCAAGAGCTAATTAGTAGAACAGCTATTATCAGTTAGTTGGGACCTGGGACAGAGGATGAGTCAGCCGATCTGCAGGTTGGACTGAGACTACAGAGAACTGAAGCTGGCGGAGACTTCAACGCTTCAGTGTAATCATTATCATCTTTACCAGGGACAAGATTCAACATTCAAGACCTTCATTTGTCCCTGAGGGGTGATTGGTTTTGCCACAGTGGCAATAAATAAAAAAATCAACAACACATGGCTAGACACACACGATTAAAACCACACATAGCTACGTAACCACACATTATAACAAACAAAAACAAAACATAAATAAACACATATATACAGGAGTGAAGAGGGTGAAGACAGGATGCACAAAATAGGAGTATTAGTAAAGATAAAAAAGGGGCATGGTTGGAGGCATGCTGTCCAGCAAATGTTCTTGAACATAATGCTAATGTTTTTTAATCAGTCAGCATGATCATGTGGGAATTTGGCATGACCTGAGTTTAGTGCAAAACAATTCCATGTGTGATGAACAGTAACGTTTCTGGGCTTTGCTGAAAACACTCTTGGCTTTAGCCCAGTGAGCCTTCCCCTGACACCACCAGAGAACTTGATCATTCAACATCTCATGTTCTGTTACTTCTTAATGTGCTTGTAAGGCTGTTGGGTTCACATTAGTCAGTATGCATTAACCATCTTACAAAGCAGAGAACAATAAGAGTTCATGCTGCAGTATTTATTTTTCAATTTAAAACTATTCTATGTAAAATGCTTCAAAGCAATCTCGTGTGTAATACTTAGCTTGTGAGTGTTGTGGCCTGTGAGCACTTAGAACTAAGGAACAACACACTGAGAGCGTATAATACAAAATTCAAATTACATATCGCCTAATGAACCTTTTATATTCAGCCCCGACTTTTGTGTTATGTATCTGTATGCACAATTAGTAGGAGATGAAATTCTGAATTACGGTAAGTGGAAGTAGCTTACGTTCCTAACATTAGATCAGCCAATTTCACATTTAAAGTTAGATGTTTTTTGGCCAGAAACTGAGAGTACGACAGACAGACCGACTACTAGTGCAGTCCATACACCTCTGAAGATGCTGGATTGGAGCGCTGACTGAATGTGTGTGATTTGCTATGCAGGGAGTGTCCCAAGTCACACAGCATTTATTTTTCAGCTCCACCCCACAAGCTGATAGTTTTTTTCTTACCCTCTCTCCTGAAGGCCTCGTTTTATCTCCACGGCTGTCCGAATGTGTGTGTGTGTGTGTGTGTGTGTGTGTGTGTGTGTGTGTGAGAGAGAGAGAGAGGGAGAGACGTACCATTTCTTACACAGACCCTCATACATACCATGCTCACAGGGTCTGTCTTTTCAGTTGGGGGGTAGGCTCAGTTTGAAAGATGATGCTTTGAGCTGTGTGTGTGTGTGTGTGCATGTGTGTGTGTCTTTCATATGAATATAAAGCTGAGCCAGGGACGTGGCTTGGCTGTCCCAAAGGCCCAAATACTCTCCAACACAGACATGCAGCCAAAATGCTGGGGGTCATTAAGATCCTAAAGGCAGACATTTCCCCCTCTATCAATCTATCAGCATTCCCTTTTTTCTCTCAGGGAATGAGACAAAAGAGAGTGAGACACAGAAAGAAGGAAAGAAAGCGCTGGCTACAAATTGTCTGGTGAATTAAAGGTGAAGGTTAAAGTTTCCCTCGTAAATTTTATGTGCGTGTGTGTGTGTGTGTGTGTGTGTGTGTGTGCCAGACCTTCATAGGAATATAAAACCACACCAGGGCTCATGGTTTGGCTGTCCCAAAAGTCCACCGATTCTCCCAAACACACATGCACATAAACACAAACACATAGCCCACATGTTGGGAGTTACAAAGGCAGACATTTCCCCATCTATCAATCTGTCACTCTCCTTTTCTCTCTGGGTGAAAGACATTAACGAGAGGGGGACAGAAAAGGGAAGAAGGAGCGAAAGAGGGAGTGGGATATACATTGTCTGGTGAACAGAGGGTCAGGGTTGCACCCATAAATTGTGTATTGTGTGTGTATGTGTGTGCGGACAGCTCGGGGGCAACAGGCCTTTATACAGTCGCCAACATGATGTTACACTCTGCTGGAGAGAACAGTGATTTTTAAAATATCAGAGAACCGTGAGGGGAGTTTGTGTTCGACAAAGACAGAGAGAGAGAGAGAGCTACAAATCGTTCAGCGAACAAGGTTCACGTTATCCAATAAAACCCGTGTTACAGCTGAAAAGGAATACACACCGACCTCGGGATGCTCTCTAGTGCTTTGAACGAACAACTGCTATTAGAACGCTGAGGGTCTGTAAAGCACTTCAGCAAAAAAAAAAAAGCCAATTTACTATATATTTGGAATCACAGTCTGCCTAAAGAGATCAGGAAATGAGCAATGTATTGATGGAAGTGTTTAGAGGTTGATTGGATTTCCTTTCAAGCTATTTTGTGTGTGAATTGCTGGGAACAGATTAAAGTTGCATGGCCCCTAATTCAATTACATAATATCCACTGCGTGTAATAACAACGCCAGGGCTCTTGACTGTTACCAAATGATTGCATATTATACATGAATATTTTTTTTTTGAGCATGCAGGTTAAAGTTTCACCTGGTAGTCAAGGTGACAGCTGACTGATACGTCGGTCTAACCCAAGTTGAACTCATAGCAGAAGGTCTGTATTACATACAATAAGTCTGGTATATGAAGTGTATAGTGTATAAAATCTCACTCCCTCTTCCTCTCCTTGCAGTTCTTGTACTCACGCACCTGACGTTGCATCCAACTAACTACTATTAGGGTACTATCGGCAGAACATCAGTATAAGAGATTGTGATGTTTATTACAACGTCAGGAATATCTGCTGCCTTATATTCCACAGACAACACAGCTCCCTCACCGGAGCAGCAGCTCCAGTCTCTTGGCCCGTCTGTGGCACAGCAGCCTTCAGTGTTGATAGGCTATTACTCCTGATGTGTACTCAATCATATAGTGCTGTGGGCGGGACACTGAGCGAGGCTACAGAGTGATGACTGACTGCAGACAGAGAGAGCTGGCTGCATAAGAGCCAACGTAGTGCATTTTTCGATTAATTTACTTTTCAGCCACTGGATATAAAAAAAACCCTAAACAACTAAAATTCAAAAAAAAAAATGGTGCGACAAACTGTGAAAGTTTGTTATATTTGTTATATTTTAGATGTCTAATCTTTGTACCACGAGAAGCTTGTGATATCTCCAGTAAAAGCTCTTTGTGAGTGCCTTTTTCCAGACCTTTAAAGTAACAGACCACAACTTTTTTCAGCTGTGCTGCTCCCTTTATATCATACAATAATAATCCAACCATAGCCATCAAGTATGAGAGGGCCCCTATATTGTGGGAAAAATGCTATACACAGAGAATGCATAACAATTTGAAATAAACATAAGGACGGAGAAGAAATATACACAATTTCATTCTCCGTATAGTTTCTTTATTATTAGCGACAGTATATTGGTTCAGCATCTATGTTGGCTGATTGCCACACACATGTTTTTAAATCTTTCTGCTGGTATCCCTCACATACCAAAACATCTAAGTTGTCAGTCCATTTCAATTTGCCACACAGCCAAGTTCAAATCAGCGCCCCCTTCCTTTAAATCTTTTATCCAGCCAAAATCTCTCATGAATAAAAAATAGGGTAAACTGTATTTCCTTTTCCTTTTAATGAAACAAGGGTCTGGCGAGGACAGAGCCACCGTCTCTGTAAATTTGGGAGGATCTCCAATGGCACAGATGATGAAGTGGCAATGCAGTTTCAATTTTAATACTGGTGTCACTCCACATGATGCTCATAATACATCACACGGTGGCTGCGTCGCACAATGACAGTGAAGGCTTGGAGTTGTCACATGAAATAAGATCCACGATTTGAATACAGAGGACCACAGTAATGATCACTTAGACTCTTGATGAATCACTTGAATCTGACTTATTATTAGTCTGCTCTTAATGCTCCTCTACAGTGATGTATTTCAACAAATTTGATGTAATTGTATTCACCCAATTTGTGCTTTATCATGGTACTTTCTGAATTCAAAGTAGGGTTTCATACAAGAAAATAATGTTTGTCAGAATGGAAAGGAACAGATCAGGACAGGCCATCGTATTTATCTTATATCATTATTAGAGCTTGACTGCATTCACTATACTATACATCTGTTCACAGAGGAGAAATCTACATGAATGAGTCAGTCAGGCCTAAAACCCCACAGCATATTCAAATGTTATCAGCCCATTGAGTGGCTGTTATCAGCCGTCACGGGAAGCATAGAGTTGAGGTACTATGGCTGTACTGTATTTACATTTATTAAGTCCGCGTAGGGAGGAGGTTGGGTTGGATGGATGACTTTTCAAATCCCATTTGAAACCAGAAGTCAACACTATCATAACTTTATGTAACATATTCTGTAAAGGTTTTCCAATTTTGGTTTGATTGACTGTGGATTTTTTTAGGAATATTACAGCAACGAACCTTGGCTTCCAGTTTGACTACTTGTTACACTTACTAAGCCTTAATTTATTTGTGACTTGACACACAGTGCACTTTCATCTTTGTCTTCTTGGGGTGGAGGGTTGTTCAGGATGTAGAGGTAAAGTGTGCTGCTTGAGGATAATTGTGTTGGTGTTGAAAGTCAGGTCCTCTCATTAAAGGGAAAGCCCCACCCAGCATCACTCACTAACATGAATCTGGTGACCACAGCTGTATATATAGCACAGACAGATGAAACGTTAAGTAAGATGATAAGAAGTCAGCTTACCTTGTTTCCAGAGGCACATTGCTACCCAGCACCCAGCTGTCTTGCAGCGGGACGCTCTCGGGGGGCGTGGTCTGCAGCTCGGCTGGTGATTGGCCGGCCACAGGGGCCGGGCTTCCAGTAGGAGGGGTTAGCTGCCGCGTTGAATTCAGTGATTGGCCAGCGTGGTGAGTGGAGCCCAGGGATTGGTTGAGAGCAGTTATTGAGGGCTGCTGGCGGTGAGGGGGAGGTACCGGAGGCAGGACGGAGCCGTGGTGATTGGATGGTTGCTCTGTCAACAATAAAGAGGAAGCATGTTTAGAGGGATGCTTGTCTTTGTACTGCTTTATAACACTAAATATAACACAAACGTATCCTCATCCTGAACAGAGCTGTGGGGTGAAAGTATTGTTAAAAGAAAATTGCCAAAGAATGCCAACCAACACAGACAGGAGGCAATTCTTTGCTTGTCAACTCAGCCGTGCCTGCCTCTCACATTGTCAGGTTCACAGTATTTTGCAGTTTTTTACTTCGAGTGTTGTTGCAGAGCTGTCTTTGATAACTGCACTGTTTAGCATTTGTTTCAGGGAGAGGATGGGTTTGGTCCTTGAGGACCTGTCCCCTCCAATCATGAATAGACATCTGCATAGTTAACGGGAGAAACTCCATCCCTTCGGGTTTCATATCATCATCCAATCAAACCCAATGTATCATCTCTAAGAAAACATAATTGTCGACACCTCAACTGCAGAAAGAGAGAAACAGGCTAACACACACTGTTCATCAAAGTAAATATGAATTCCTGTCATGCAGTAATTGGCAAAAATCTAACTATGGTGCCTGTAGCTGTTCAACCTGTTGAGACGATACTGGTGATTCTTCTTAGAGTCAGACAGCCCCTCTAAATATATCAGCCCTGAGGCTACAGATGGACAGATTGAAGACGTTGAGGGAGATCAATGGCAGAACATTACTTTTTATGAGGACAGCCATGAAATTAACTGTTAAAAGTAAGAAAATGTTCTGACATTCGCATACATATAGCGTTCTGTGTGTGTACTGGGCAGACTTTGTGTGTGTGTCCCTCTGAAATTATTATGTTTGAGTGGTTGTTTGAAAAAGTGAATACATGTCTCTTAACAGACTGCAAACCTTTGTGGTTTTCCTCTAAATTCTGTTTAAATTTGCATTAGCAATGGCAAAGTTCACACACAGCGTCACCCAGTCCTTTCATTTCCTTTCTGTTATATTCCAGCTGAGTCCCGAGGTGCCATTCCCCGGAGCAAACGACCACTTGCAGAGTCAGGTGTTCAGTATCACATCTTTCTCGTTTACTGTCTATGTCGGAAGAGATTTAAATCAAATGTATCATCGTGATGAAGAAATAATTCTCCTCTCTCTGCCGACAAACTCTTGCTGAATATTGATGCCATTTTATTCATTGTCAATATCATCTGAGACAAATGTATAAGAAGCTTGTAGCTGTCAAATTCAACATTTACTGACTGTGGGCTTGGATGTTAACCACTATGTAAATTTTCTTGCGGTGTATGGGCCGGTCAAGGCTGGTGAGAATTGTAACCCAACGCTGCATTCAGCTCAGCCAGGATGAATACTGATCGGTGATTGGCCTTCACAAAACCCTGCTTCGTTTTTGTAAAAATATTTGTTCAAAGTTGACCTGGCTTCAACTTTTCCCTGCTGTTTTTTTTCCCAGTGCTTTTTGGCTCCTTTTCTGTCCTTAGGGTGCTCTGAAGGAAATGAATGGCAATGCTGGTATTTGATTTGCATAAAGAGCATCACGTCTCCATTTCCCAGCCCTGCTGTTATTCATTCTCCACTGCCCTCACTGGAGAAAATAGAAAGCAAAGAGAGAAAAGGAGGGATATGTGCAGGAGCAGTAGGGTGGGCGAGGGAGGGCTTTTTGTTTGTGGGGGGAAGTACTCACTTTCTCCCTATCCCTCTATGTCTCTCTCACTCTTTCTCTCCATATGCTGTTTTGCCGGCTTAGTAATTGCTCCACTTATGCAAACCTTCAAGGCTAAATGCTGAAAGTCACACACACACTAACACACACACGCAAAGTCAGTATTTCTGGATGAGTGTTCAGGCATCATTAACAAGCCACATCTGTGTGTCATCACTGCAAATGTAAATCTAAACACCTTTTATTCACTCAGATGGTGAAAAGCAACACACACACACACACACACACACACACACACACACACACACACACACACACACACACACACTACTTTGGGTTTGCCTAATAAAAAATCTCAATGAGAGGGAGGCAGGGAGATTTATCACTTTGGCTGACAGACAAAGAGCTACCTTAGTGCAGCAGAAAAAAAAAAAAAAATCACTCATTTGCATGTGTGTGTCAGGATCAGTGTCCCATTGGACCTTTCCAAAACACTGTACCTCTGATCTGTGTGTTTAATACAATAACACCTAATATGAGAATGTGTATTCTTTCCCCCCCAAAAAAATCAGGCAAACATTCAGGCAAAAGCGAAGGCATGTATGAACCAACTCATTAAACGAGTGTATGCTGAAGTTGTGATTTTTGTTAAAAGGTTAAAGTGTGTAGGATGTAGGGCGATATAATGTCTGATGTGGAATATAATATAATACATTTTCTTTAGTGTATAATCACCTGAAAATAAGAATCTTTGTGTTTTCGTTGGGTCATATGCTTTGGAGAAGAGACCTCGGCAGGTAATTTGACTTTAGTAAAAACCTTCCGAATATCGACACAAACATGTTGACATCATCAATGCGAGACAGGTGTGTGTGTTTCCTCCGCTAAAATGGCTCCTGAATCTAAGCCTTTAAAATCAGAAACAAACACTTTTTCGTCTGATTAAGTGCAACTTACGACGTCGTTAGTGTACACGTCTGGAAACCGTTTCGAGCTTTTTTCCGCTGACTGGAAGCGAGAGATCAGCGGCGTCTGTGTACCTGCCCGCCCACAACGTGAGCCTGGAAGTTGGCTGAAAAATAATAATAATATCTAAATCTTACACATTAGCAGGTGCTACGCTAACGGGCTGTCTCAGATATGCCAAACAGCTTTGGAGAAACACTGATGTGTAATGTGATATTGCTTTTTTCAGTATTTTTACCAGTTTCAATAACCAGGACCTCTGCAGATACTTTGGATCCCAGCAAAAAAAACCCTGAACGCTGAATGAATTCCAGCCAGAAAAGTTGGTTGAAATCTGTAATCCTCACAGCTAGATATCACAAAGTCCTCTTCAATATTACACTATAATACACTGTTCCTTTAAAACATTTTCATGCTCAGAAAACAGGAAAATGCAGTGAGAAAAAATGGAATTCACACCAATCGAATGACCTTTAGATACAAATGGCGGTATTCAAGTATTTTATCTAAGCGCTTCGTCATCAGAGCTCCTCACAAAGCTGCTGAGAGCAGCTTTGACTGAGAAATAAGACCCACATTGCTAGGGATGAAGTTCTTTCACTCGGCCCATATAGTGAAAGGTTGGTTTGAGACCAGTGTTTAAGAGTGACGGACAAACAAACCAAACTGAAAACATCCTCCTTGGTGAATGTAAAAACCAAATGGCCAGCATGCTGTGCGTTTCCATGTTGTAATGTAACTGAGATCCTGGTTTTGTGTGGATGTGAAGAGTCTCAGCCTGCAGGGACAGCTACTGTGCCCCAGCAAGTGACATCCAACTGGGACGTGATGCCTCTCAAACAGCAGCCTCAAGCAGCTTTCCAGAAAAATACAGGAGTCATCAGTTCAGCCTGGACACTGACAGTGACAAGTATTTTCTAGCTGCCACCAAAATCACCTGTGTGTTGACACTGTGACATTTTTTTCTGCTTGGTAAACATGTCATCGTCTTTTGATGATGCTGTTACCTGGACCTGCATGACATGTGTGGCATCTACACACAGTCCAGCACAGTGATGTCCACTAAGCCAGCGTTTTCTGTGTAATGTGAGAGTAAAGGGACTGCATTCATGTGTTTCTTCAGCTGACGACATTTCGCTTCATAAATTTCTCTTAATAAAACCTAGAGGTGTTAAGAAATAGAGCTGATACAGGGATTATTTTAGGATTCCCCCCATATCAGCCAGTAAAGAGCTACTCATAGCCTTGAGATGTTTTGTGAAAATGGCCCCAGAAGTGTTACATAAATCATTCATCCTCATTTGCCGAAAACATTGGCGTGGTGTCTAAACAGTCTCTTGCCTGATTTGTATCCAAGATCTTCCTCTAGTGTCAAGTCAGCCATTTGTCACGGCTCCCACAGTCATTGCTCATGTAATCTCTTTCATGGCTGTCAATTTAGTTATTGATAACATGTGCAGGTACAGTTACCACAGGAGCTCAAATAATTATCTGTCTGATACGTGGAGGAGAAATTGATCTGCAGTAAATTCTGACCTGCACATGTTAAGGATAAAGTCAATAAATCATTCATGGGCAATTAAAATGCAACATCAAGAGTGTCATGGTAACAGATTCATCTTTTCCAGTCAAAGATTAAAGTTATGTGACTTTCACTCAGGCAACCTGTGGTTCTTTGGTTCTACCCACTGAACCCACTAACATGGTTATTAAAATAGTTTCTTCCTCCCCTGCATCACTGCCAGGGAAGAAAATATTCGTTGAAGTGAAACTGAGGTCTGTGAGACAACTGGACTTCACTTGGTGTACATACAAACTGTTTCACTCATTCATTTATTTCCGTAACTGCTTATCCTGTTAGGGGTGGCAGGGGGCCGGAGTCTATCCCAGCTGACATCGGGCGAGAGGCAGGGTACACCCTGGACAGGTCGCCAGACTATCGCGGGGCTGACACATAGAGACAGACAACCATTCACACTCAAGTTCGCACCTATGGCCAATTTAGAGTCACCAATTAACCTGCATGTCTTTGGACTGTGGGAGGAAGCCGGGGTACAAAGAGAAAACCCACGCTGACATCATACAAAGAAAGGCTCCCCCATCCTGGGTTCAAACCTCCCATCCTGAGTTTGAAGCAGGAACCCTCTCACTGTGAGGTGACAATGCTAGCCACTGAACCATTGTGCCGCCAATCAGTTTCATATATTGGCAAACTAATATAAGACAGACACAGTGTAAGTAAGTTGGGATCATTTTGCAAATTGCACTCAAGTCCCAATTCCTACAATAAACAATTAGGTAACAAACATGCACACACACATACTCACACACACATAGACAAATCCCCATTTTACTTTAATACACACTGGACTTTTCAGAGTCTCTGGAGCGTGTGTGTCTTATTTCAGCAGAATAAAAAAAATAAAATCCAGATCCAGAAAAAAGATAAGAGCCAGACAGAGTGAAGGGGAGAGGGCAGCAGACCCTGAACAGGACAGGTAAAAGTATGCAAATCAATGAGGAGAACAATGAGATCAGTGGAGTGAAAAGAGATGAAAATTGTTGGTTGAGGAAAGCCAGTTTCTTTCATGTGTGTGGGAGGTTTTATTTTCTCCACACAGTGCACTATAAAACACTTGCACAGGAAATCTGCCTTTACAATGGGCATGAACATTTACCATCCAAGTAGAGCTCACTATGTACTTTACAAAGAGTAAACTAGAACTCAGGGGTAGTAATAGTTGGATCTACAGCAAATGAATAAATGATCTGATAGAACACAAGCTTAATCAATCAATTAAGTTCCAAAAAGAAAACAAACAAACAAAATGGTTTCTTACATTTATCCATGGAACTGATTCCAGCGTAAATACTATCAGATATGTAAACAACTGCCAGAAAGCTAAGATTCTTGTGAGTCGATTGGTGAAGACCATTACTTACCATTGCTTCTTACTTCTGTGAGACCACCAACAAACAGTTACAACCCACTAAAGAAGCCTCATTGTTATCCACTGATCAATAATGTATATTAAGATGTTCTAATCTCGCCAGGCAATCTTGATAACTCTCCTTACATGAAAATATAATGCCAAAGCGTTGCACCAAAATGGCCGCTGCACTCTAACATTTTGACTGACACCTCATTTTACCTAATAGGAGCTTCCATGGTCCCTCCACAGCTTACAAAATCCAATGAGAGCCTCTGTTGGAAGGAAGGGCCTACCCTCAACTCTGGGAGCTAGCCAACAAGAGGCTGTGCCAATGACTGCAGCTACGTATAGCCAGTGCAATTCTGAACACAGCGATATGCAGCTTGAGTAGCTTTTTTTTTTTTACTTCAGCGTACTACTTTTCAGAAGAGAGCATGTATGCTTGTACTCAACTGTTTCAAGAACAGCTTTCTACTTTACATTTACGTTGGGTATGCCTTGAATAGGCATTTCACATAAATTTTACAGGAATGGTTAAAAGGTTAAAGAGCCTTTGTTAAATAATTATGTCATGTTTAGATGGCATATTCCCTATAATATCATCCAGCAAAAGCAATATGTCATAATCACAGCAGGGCTACATTCATCAAGATTTGGGTGTGTGAAATCTATGCTTCTAAAATTAATCTGAAACAAAACAAAAAACTTTCTTATCATGTCTCTGTCAGATAAGCAATACAGAATGTTTCTTTTACATTAATCAAATGCTACTTTATCTTAAAATGCCAACTTTGTAAACTGTCTTTGGCAGCGTGCCTTTTCTCTTGGTACAGCTTTGAACAATAGACAGCTGGAACAGATATTGTTAATGTGCCCTTATAATCATGGCGCGCGCACACACACACACACACACACACACACACACACACACACACACACACACACACACACACACACACACACACACACACACACACACACACACACACACACACACACACACACACACACACGTACACACAGGTCACTTCCACCAAGATTAATTTTGAACAAAATCCATTACTGGAACGTATTTGGTCAAATGAGCTTTTAAAATTAATTCCAACTCCCTCAGTCAAAGTAAAAAATCCATGCACAATCAGTGCTGTGAGAGGCTGCAGCCTTGTGCGTCAGCTCCCAAAACAAATCACAGTGTGGAGAAAAATAATGGACCCAACTACTTTACGGCTCCAATTTCCTGATTATAAAACACAAGTATCTGTCAGGCATCTCATTTATTAAACATGAGTTTTAAATGGCGTTTAGTCTTTGAAAGCCATTACTGTGATATATTCTTTTTTCTTTTGAGTGAGGCCGCTGATAGTGAAGGGTTCAGTGTTTCACTCAGACATTTTGTCGCATGACAGAGGACGTTAAATAACTGAACACTGGTGATAAACATAATAAGTCAGTGTGTTTACATGGACGTGAATAACCTGTTTATGATCGGATTTTTGGAGCATCCTGTTTATGTGTTTGAGCATCTTGTTTATGAGAATCCCGAATATGCTAGCTAGAGTACTTCAAAGACAGAGGGATGAATATGACAATATATCATAACTGGGACTAACCATATCACAACGTATTCATACTTTTGTGGGATTAAATTAAAATGTCTTAAGTTTAGGTAAATGACAGGGACAAAAATACTGATAAATGTATTGATATGGGAATTTATCGTTTATGTATGTACTTTAAGTCCTTACAACAATTTAGCTCTGTTCCACTTCTTCCACTTTCTGGCAGTTCAGCCTTTTGCCAGTCTGTGGCAATTTGACTTTGACACGATGGCACATGTGGACATGGACACATTGCAGCCAGTGTGTGGGTGTGAGATGCACTAATCTAAGGCTCTGTGCACTTTTTTATACATTGTTTCCGAGGAGTAGATTTTACTGGGTGCACAGGGAACATGTCCGCCACAGTATTTAGAACACGTACTCATTTGTTCACCCCAATAAAAACATGAAAGTAACAGAGGACTTTTATGTCAGTGAACTGCTACAACGTCTACGACTCATAGATGCAAAATTGCCTCCGGTAAATAAGGGGGTTGGTGTATGTAACTTCAAAAGCAATGGCTGCAATCTGGCATAAAACGGAAAGAAGATGGAGCAATCACACATGGCGGGATCGTGCATCAGGAAGGAGCATGACATTTCCACCACAAATTGACGGAGAAAAGGCACAAACTGCTGCATAAAAATTAACCAGGATGCACAGAATGAAATGTGTGATGCTCAAAACCGCCCAGTCTGTCTCTCCCAAACCCCAAAATTATGTCATCTAATGTCTTGTTTCGTACTCACGTCAAAGGGATTTAGTTCACCGTCATGGGAGAGTGTGTAAAGCTGCCAATATCTGAACGTAAGAAGCTGCAATGAGAGTTTTTTGGGGTACTTTTATAGTACTTTTCTATGAAAACTGACTCAAACCGATTCATCGACTACTTAAATAGTCACTGATTATTTTAATAGTCGATTAGTCATCAATTAGTCGACTAATCATTGCAGCCCTAGTTCCCACCACTACCAACTGCCACCATCAATTTCCTTCTTGGTGAAAATAAAAGGTAAATGTCAGATCTATTGGCTGTGAATATCTGTACGAGTCTCAATCAGCATAGATGGTCCTTACACCTCAATCAATGGCTTAATGCAAAGCCTGAGTCAACCAGCTGTCAATCCTGTCATCCTGCATCTGAAGAAAGGAAGCACATCCTCTACTGTATGTACATCGACAGCTACCAGTCACATCCTCTCTAATGCTGCAGGGAAATCATGACTAAATGGACACCGATCAGAAACATCCCTTACAAGTGTTTTTGAATGAACCGGTTATCTATTTTTTGGAAGTATTCTTCTTCTTGTGATCTAAATTAGCGTCATCTTCCGAGCCAGTACTCTCATCCCACCTGAAGGTGTCTTGGAACGGATGATTACCGGCACTCTTTTATATGTCAGTCATGCAAAAATGACATCCCACTGGGAGAAAAACATTATCTGAATATGAGATGATTATCTAACTGTGGTGTCCTGTGGTTGCTCTGTAGGCACTCTGCCTTTGGTCATAGGCTTACCACAGCACACCAGTGCCAAAATCAGATGGTCTAGCAGTCCCTCTTATTGCTTAATTACATCCCAGAGGGACTTTGCTGTACGCTTGAATTGGCAAGTAAAGAAATATACTATGCGATGAGCTGACAGGAAATATGAGATAGAAGGAATAAAAAGAAAAAGAAAGCCTCAGTGATGTTGGACACCACGCTTCTATGATCCTCCTGGAACTGCTCTGTGTGTGTGTGTGTGTGTACACAGTCACCATACTGTACAGTGTGGCAGGACAAATGTTTTGTAGCAAATGTGTGAACCCTTAGGCATGATTTTACTCCAGAATGTGTGTGTGTTTGACTATAGTTAACACACACGCATAGAGTTCTCCATCAGTGTGATGGAGTGATGTGTGCACAGTAAATTGCCATCTCAGTGGAGCAGTGAGGTGAGGTGTGGTTGAGGGAAGAGGTTATTTGTCAAAGGCAGATCGCTGACAAGCTTTACTATGACTCCCTGCCTCCATGTATGTATGTCTATAAGTCGATCGCTCTCTTTGTTCTTGCACAGCACTTATTCTCTCTCTGCATCTCTACCTTCCTTCTCTCTTCCTCACTATCTCATGAACAGAGTCGAAAGTTATACATTTCCCTTGTCAGTGTTTCCAGGGTTTTATTTTATTTTGTTTGGTCTCGGCTCAGAATTTGGTGTACACTAAAAAAGCAGCTCTCTTTTCTAAAAAGATCATTTACAGCACAATGCGTGTGTGATGTACAGTCTTTGGAGTATAGAGCCACAGGGAACTTCTAAAAAAGGGGAAAAGTTTTGAAAAGTTTTGCTTTGATTTTTTGCTGTTTTTAAGATAGCATTTTTTTCAGTAGTTTCTTTGGTGTGTGATATAACAGATCCTGAATAACTTGTGGGCGTAGACAAGAGAGAAAATATGACAAGCAGCAGCAAAAGTACAGAGTAAATAAGTAATGAAGTGAAATTTAGAAGAAAATATGTAAGTATATCAACACAAATGAATACAAAAGTATTTAAATATGGAGTCCCTAAAATGTTAAAATTGAAAAAATCATATTAGAGAGAAAAGAAATGACTAATGGTGACAATAAACACATAGGATGACATAAGAAAGGAAGGCCAATCGAAGCTCAGGTCAGGGTTGGTGTTAAACTGCATCTTTGTTGATAGAAAATTGAACAAGGAGAGAAGAAAAGAGAGTACAGAAAGAACAGGAGGTGACACAAGAAGTCAATTAAAAGTTTCAGAAGCATCAAAGGAGTTTAGACGAGGTGGATAGAGAACAACATGGACTGAAAGGAAGCAAAGCAAGAGGCAATGGCAGGAAGAAAGACAAAGGCAAAGACAGAGAGGGCAGGAATGAGAGATTTTGAGGGGGGGAAAAAGAAAAGAGAAGAGAGAACAGATCCCAGTAAAAGTAAAAGGCTCATCGACATAGTGAAAGAGGTCACTAGAAGAGTTAAGACTCGTGGCTCTTGAAGCGTGAAAACTCATTCCACCTCTGGACTCCCAGCAAGGTGAGGGGAGCGAGGAAGGCCTCCATCCCCAGCCACGGGCTGCCTTTGTGGGGCATGTAGGTGGAGAGTGTCTCTCTCTGCTCAATGACCCACACCAGAGAAAGAAAAAACAGAGGGAAAGAAAAACAGAGGGCTGCAGAGATGTTCTGAAGGTGGGATACTTCTATCGAGACAGGCTTTGTGTTATACTGCAACAAAGATCAAGGATATCTCACCATGTCTCTGTTATTTTACTTCAGATGTTTTCAGCCAGTGCCAAATTACACAGAGGGCAGGCTGTGCTTCACACCGACTGTTTGAGGAGGGAAATCTCTGTGTGAGAGGTTCACAGTTTTGCACCATAAAGTCTAGCACTGAGACAAAAATGTAATGATGTCACCACTAACAGCATGAATTCTTATGGACACAAAACCCAAAGCGACAGTAAAGGTAAAAAAAAAGTGCTTTTCTGTATACTGGACAGAGAGCACATGCTAATCCACACACACTGACACACTGCCAAACAATCAATATGCTCAATAAAAAGGTCGCTCTGGTAAAAGAGCGAGGTAAAAGTACAGAGAGAGCAGATGAATTCTGGGGAGCACTCTTTGCAGTCAGGTCCAGACTTAAAGAGAAATGAACTGCCATGGATTTTGTCTGACCTTTCTGAGAGGATTCCTCTTCTTAAAAAATACACTCAGACTCATCTTTTTCATGAGGCCTAATGCTCCATACCAGCACAACATAACATAAAGATGCTTTTACAACCGCTGGCTGCATCAAATGTGATAACATGAAGTTCCTTTGCTTCCCTGGATTTGCTGTTTGTTTACAAGGATTTACTGTAAAGGTGACTATGGCAACCTTGTCTCCTTACAGCACACAGCATTATCCAATATTTTTCTAAATAATAATAAACAATATTTAACATCATCACTAAGGCAAGGCAAGAGTCTAAGCAGTCTAAGCATCATCCATTTATACCTTTCCCCTTTGAGTTCTGTGTAGTATATGACTATCTTTTGCCAACTGGAAAATAACAGTTGCCAGCAAATGTAATCCAGGCAGTAAATTAGTAGAGAATAGAATTTTTTTTTCCAGTGGTGCAGAATAGATCTCTGTTGCACATATTAAATACTAACACCGTTGTGAATTGTCGACCCAAGCGTCAGGAAAAATGTTGGCACTGTACGTTTCTGCAAACCACAAATACGTTACATTTGCAAATTGTTATGAGGTAGACATGTTGAAACTTCATGTTTCAAACAACCCTGAGGTTAATGTGTGGTTAGGTTTAGGCAGTAAAAAGTTTGGTTCAGAAAAGATTATGTTTTGGCTTAAAATACCTGGTTTCGGGGACACAATCCCTGCAGGAAACACAGAGACAGGTTCCAAAAAAACACCCATGTTTGGGGGCTAAAACACAGATGAAAACAGCAATTACTTGCTAAAAAAAACAACCAGTTTTGTTTTTCGTTGGTCTGCAGTGGTTTGCAGCTTGACAGGCGTCTCACCTTGGTGACATGCCATCAACCGTCCCTTTCACAAGACGTCAGGTCTTGTGGTGCTGCCTGCCTATTGGCCTGTTGGTCACAACACCACAGAGAAAGTGTGATGCAGCATTCAGAAGACAGGAAAACTCTCTCTAAAAATATTACAAAGAGTGGACTGTGGATAGTCTTCTTTTATATGACTGTTTAAAACAACCTCTGTGTTTCACTTGTGTTTACTGAACAAGGTGCGGTACCTTTTGTTATTGTACTTTATTTTTATACTTTATCTTTTAATGTATTTTTGTATTGTTTCTCATCTTTCTGCCAGTTTACCTAACTCAGTGCACTTTGACCACCATGAGCTATAGTCTACCTATGAGAGGTACCTTACAACTGAACCATATTATTATTAATACAAACAGTGCATAGGGAGAGCAACATGACCTGTACAGGGGCAAGAAAACAAAGGATTGAACTGGTGGGGAAACTCCCTGAGAGCTACGAGACCCTTCAATACCTTCATTGTCAGCTGGGTGAATTGCGAAACCTGAATTGATTACATGAAAGTACTGTGTGTATCTAGCACACAGAGACCAGCTCTGATCCACAGCTAAGAATTTCGACTGGCACTTAGGTTCATCTGCAGATGAGCTAAAACACAGATGTTTGTTTCCAGATGAGGCTAGAAATATCAGACCGTGTATGACAGTAGTAATAACCAGAAATTAATGCTGAGGCTGTGTGGAAAAGTCAGTGACGTTGTGTGCCCCAGACTGGTTTACAATTAAAAAATGTCTGAAGTCATATTTCTGCTATTTACCCAACTGCCAGTGTTAGACTTTGAGTTAGAATTGGGACTAAGTTAACATTAGAGTTAGTGTTTGGAGCACTGGGCTAGAGGAACAATGCAGTAACTGACTAACTCTTACTGTACATTCACCCCAAAAGAGACTAGAGCTTCCAAAACGGCGGAAGTCATTCATTTTCAATGAGAGGCTGGCGACTTGGGCGACTAGGCCAGCTATGAGCTTTTTGACTGGACAACAGCAAGCAGCAACTACACTGCTTTCAAGCCAGTAGTCCGCTTTGCGGCTCCTTTAAATTGACAAGCACAATTGAACGCTAGAGCGACCAAAGCTGCCACAAATATTTTTGACAGTCGTACTTCTTGGGCGTCAGCAACAGACTTCTGGTGTGAACACACAGTAAAAGTCCAGATGAAACCATTTCGAAAGTATCTAGCTTCAGTATTGTGATGAATTTCCATGTGAAAAAGGATATGGAGGGCGGATATAAAGTTGGGAGGAATTTGATTTGATGGTTGAAAAGTGGGCATTGTAACAGTTAGGTCCCGACGGTGTAACACTGACAGGGTAGTAGCGTCCGTCAGGTAGAAAGAGATGAAGTCCATCAAACACTCAATGTAACATTAGTTGCTGAAAGAGTCTGCTGTAAAATGCCTTGTGCAAAATCTGGAGCTGCCACAGATTGAATACATTTTACCCAGAAGGCTGTTACCATTGTATTTTTAGGAAATGAAGACACACCGACATAGCATGCTGTTGCTAACTAGCTAACTTAAACTTAGCTCTGTGCGGCTAAAAGTTGCAGATTGATTGATGGGTGGATGTCCTGATATTATTGGTAGAAATTGGTTGGTGTTAGCTTAAGGAAGCACAAGTCATATTTAGTTTTAATGGAAGAAAACATGATTGAATTTTGACATAAGAGGGTTAAAAAAAATATTTTTCATTTTATCTCCACTTTAAATGTGTAGTAATACAAAGTTGTGCATGTGGGTGTGTTATGGTGGCGCTCTTTCTCCCCACTAGCTCCTGTTCCTGAAATCCTGTGCTGTAAAATTGGTGTTTGCATGGCTGCTGCAACTGACAATACACATCCCCTTTTAAAGAGAAAGAGACGGAAAGAGAAAGAGGGAGGGGGGGGGGGGAGTGAGGGGAAGGACAAGAGTGAAGACCCAGAGAAAGAAACAAAAAGTGACATGTGTGAAGGTATTAGGGCAAAGTGAAAGAGCAGGGGAAAGGAAGAGAAAGCATGAAATGAAAACATGAGATGCAGCAAAGAAGGGCAGAGCGTGAGAGGGGAATGGTAGCAAGTCACAGTGTTTCGACAACAACAGGTCAGCCCAGACCGACAGTCAGTACTCAGAGACCATTTTAACGGCAGCGTTAGCATCACAGTAATCCTCTTAGACACAAGCAGCCCTGGGAAGGGATTTCACTACATGTAATTAAAGGAGTCACTTAAGCTACACTAGTGTACATTTTATTTTAAAAAGAAAGTGGAGCCACATTTCAAAGTATATACCTAAATGAATCTCTGGTGCTGTTATAGACATTGCTGATATCATTTCCACACAGGAATCAGTTCAAAGTGATTTTTTTTTTAACCATGACCTCTTTGCAAAAACTTTCAAAATGAGGAAGTATGACAAGAAAGGAAAGTGGCATCACATGGACAACAAGATAAGACATCCAGAAAACACTGCCCTAGAAGCTGGACTTTTCATCTTCTAAAAATGACTAATCACAAACTACTGCAAATTTCAACGACAGAAAAAATAAATAAATAAATGAATGAATAAAAAGTGTGCTCCCCATTAATTTCCCCAACCATATCTTTCTGTAAACCACAATATTCCTTTGCATAATTAAAAAATACTAAAACTTCCACACTCTACTGATATAACTAATTTCCTCATTAAAATATTAGCAATATTTTAACCTGGGCTTATTGTATTTTAGTTGCAGCATGATAAGCATGCCTCCAGCACACAAATGATGGCTCCTTTCGACTGGGTGGGTCCCCAAAACCATAACAAACAAGCTAAGCTAAAGTTGATATCAATTTTATACAAACTGAGTCAAATTTTAATGCTGTTTGTAGCCTATAATGACTTATGCATAAGAAAAATAGCGTAGAGGTCACCTTTCTAGGCAATTACACTTTGTCCTTTTAGAAATGAAATTCAATATAGTGTCTCCTCTACAGCAAAGTGTGAGTGAATCCTTTCAAAGACAGCTGGACCAATAACAGCTGAACCTCTCCGCTATGTCTTTCTCACATACTACAACACAGAGCATGAGTTGATTCATACCAGTGCACAGGCTTCATGGGTAATATACTTCTCAACACCATTTGAAAACTGTTACCGCTGGTTTACAGGCACACATTATTTAGTTTTTGCCCTTATTCTGAAAAAGAAGATATTCCCATTAAGCTGTTTACATGGCTAATGAAAATGAATATTCCACTAATACTCCTGTTTACATGCAGCCGTGCACACTCCAATTAAGGTGCTTTAACATGCTGTTCGACACGTCAGAATATGGAGCAGTGTAACCCTGGGGGTGTTGTGTCATTTTGTGTCTGTGTGTCAAAATAGGATTGTTTCAAAGTTTGGGTGGCGGACTTGTTGGTACAAATAAACACAGCCTTCCTCTTTCATTCCTACAAACACCCTCTTGAAAAAGTCGGCACTGCAATATTTGTGCATATCCAAAAAATTGCTGATATTGAAGTCTTTCATAATGTTTATTAGGGTGTGTTTCCTCTTCCATCCAGAAATGTGGGCTTTTCTCTCTGGACATGCATCTCTACTCCAGCCATGCCAACTGTTGGAGTTGGTTTGTGTACAAAGTATCCATGACAACGCACGGCGCCGACCATAAACAGGGAACAGGCTGTGTGTCACAAAGCATGGTAAAGTGAGAGGCACATTTTGAATGTGTTGTATACATGTCCAAAGGATGCTCCTAAAACTAGAATAATACTGGCATTTCCCATATCTCAAATGTCCAGCATGTAGGATTTAGTGGCATGTAGCAATCAGGCTGCAGAACTGAATCTTCTTTATGTCAAGCCTGTAAGACAGCTACGGTGGCAGACGCAAATACGGTAACAGTCCTCAGTGTTTGATTTGTCCTTTCTGTTCTGTAAAACGACACGGTGGACAAGTAGATATAAACAACTCATTCTAAGGGAACAAAAGCACAATGACTGTCATTGTAAGGTCATTGTATAACCTAATGAATACATACTGTCCACGCCGATATATAATGTGCAAGGTACCATGTGTGCATTGGTTATTGACGTTCTGGTACACCGTGTCAAGTTCTGCGTGTTACATGTCTTCTTTTAAAATACACTTCTGATTTCATAGGAAATTTTCTGTTTACATACAGTCTCTTTCAAAATAAACATACTGTGTCAGTGTGACACTGCAAATTCATGTTTTTTTTTCCCTCAACAAATGCATGTGGTTGGGTTTAGGAAAAAAGAACATGGTTTGGCTCTCCCAGGTGAAAGATGGTGTTTGTTGGACCCATTCACCACTGTCCCACCCGGACTTTCACTGCCTTATTTTCGTTCTTACACTGCCCGCGTTTCCCCCTGATGCTGGCGGGCATTATAAAACTATAACGGCGGCCAGCCACGTATCATGCTAATGTTAAAGGATGACATTTCTACCAATAGATGCCCCTAAATCTTACACACTGGACCTTTAAACAGAAAATGCTACATCTGAAAAAAAAAGGACTAATTCGGAATATGCTGTTTTCACGAGTCGTATCAAATTCGGAACATCAACATATTTGGAATAACAGTGTTTAATAAAAGTGTTGCCTTGGATATGTATTTTGTGTTGAGCAGAACAATATCCATATCTAATGAAACTCAAAGCTCAAATACAAAACAGCAGAAAATCTGAATTATCTCTTTGCATAGCACCTTTTGTCTGTCTGTCATGTCCTATTGTCACCATGTAAAGGTGATGGACAAAGAAGGTGAATGAATGAGGTCATGTCTGGCGACCAGTGGCCTGGTCCTACAGACAAAAAGTAGGTATACTCTAAATCTAAAGTATCAGCTGAGCTTAGATGCCAGTATATACAGTGCTGGCTCTTTTCAGATAGACGTCTGGAATGGCATTTTTAAGTGGGATTCCAGTAATATTTTGGGGGGAAATAATATTTACAGAAACTAATGTTCCAGCTGACTGTGGTCTGTGATACTAAAATCAACTATGATAATTACTAGGGCAGGAGATCTTTGTCATACAAAATAGACCATTAAAATGAAGTCCAACAGTTTGAATTTTCAAAATGATCCTTAATTGGTTGATTTGAATCTTATCAGGGACTTCATTTCGGTGGTAACGTGGCCAACACTTGTGCCAATAAAGCTCATTTGGTTGAGAATGGAGTAGCAAAGAGAGGGACGGGACTTACTGATGATAGGGAGAGCGATAGTGATGGTAACAAAGACAAATGAAAAGGAGGAAATGGAGAGATAAGGCATGGGATAGAGGAATGTATCAATATCTGTTCTTGTCCTTTCTCTCCCTAAATTGCTCTGGACAAAATACAGGAGAACCGTCCTCCTCTTCCCTCCAACGTATGTCTATTTTTTCACATCACCTTCCTACTCCCGCCATCCTCTTCAACTGACCCCCTCTCTTACTTTCCTATCCTCTCTTCCACTCAGTTATTTAGTATAGGCAGCTGCAGCCTTTTCAGAGCCTCTCATCAGTCCTCCACATTTCTCTCTCCTTATTGTAGCACCAGTGCACTGACCCCTCATCCACCCTCCCTTCCCTCTCTGTCTCCCTCGCCCTCATTCTCTCATTCATTTTCTCCTGCCAAGTCAGCTCTCGGTGCCCTGTCTCTCTCTCTCTCTCTCTCCCTCTATCCGTTCTTTTTCTCTCTAGCTCTGGCCAAGTCGTTAATATGGAAGACTGTGTTCCTCTAAGCCACTGGGTCTTCCTTTGCTTTTTCTATTTTACTCTTTCATCTGTTTTCTATCCTTTTTTGTCCTCACAGTCACCGGGAGTTTTTTGATGTCCCACTCTTTGTTTTCATATTTCCACCACATTCCCTTTTTTGCTCTCTCAACACTCTCAAATTCAAATTTGCTTTATTGGGTTGAGTATCAGATGTACTGAGATACAATTGAATCTTAATATCAACCACACTAAAAGTGCCAAGTGCCTTGATGATATGTTCGCTATATGGAAATTACTGCATAGAGTGCACATTCTGAGACCTTTGCCATTGCACAAGGGCTAAAATAGAAGTTAGTCATGAGGGTGATGTCTGAAGAGCAAATATGGGACCCATTAAAATTAAAGGGGGTTTCCCCCATGGGACCACGTTCTCACCAGAGAAACCACTGCATCTGTTGTGTCTTCCAACAGCTATGGTTGCATTTTCTGACGAGCAACCTCTTGCAGTCATGAGACTACTGAGTGTCCTCCACAGAAAAGCTACAGTGATTGACATTTTGGTGACACAACTGATGATGATAATCCCTCAGAAAGTGATTATAATGTTATATTGCCAAAACCAGTTATTTGAGGAGGCTGAGGTGGTAGCTGGACGCAAAAATCTCCTGACTTTGACACAGGAGACTGCAGTCAGTGTTATTTATTTTAATCTTGACCACAATCTTTCCCTGACCTTTACCCAGTAGTTTCAGTAGCCTAAACTTAACCACACTGTAACCACAAAGGTGGAAGATCAGGTACCAGTCTTGAAAAAATGTTTCTTTAAGGTTCATGAGGGCCATTTTGGAAGGCAGTTATGAATACTGCCATTGAGGTTTGGCAGCTAGGCTTGCAGCAGCAGTCAGTATTACCAAGGTTCAATGTTCGGGCATACACTGATTATATTACTTTTCCATCGTCCCTACTGTTGTTTTGCTTTTTTAAATCAATACTTAGTAAGTGAATGGTTACTGCAATTTTAAATTAACGTGTCTGCTGCCTACAGCAGTGGCAGCAGAGTCGCAGCATATACTGACTACCTAGCATGTATGTTCTGCGCCTGCACGATAAGAGTTATGTCCTCTAACCAGGGAAACTGGAAGACCGACAGGATGAATTCAAGTCGCTAGCTAGCCAGTTAGCAAAACACCAACACAACCCATATTTACTTTGCGCTAGCGAACAATCACAGAAACATTAACGTACAGTTTGTGCTAAAGATCTCAATGGCTAAAAACAATCTGACCTAATATAGTTTGTCTCTATCTCATGCCCTCTTGACTTTCACTATTTTTTTGCTTTGTTTTACACACTTTCATTTCTCTTTTAGTACACTGAGCTGAACTGATTTCATTCACCTATGGTCTCTGCTGTCTCCAGTGCCAATTCAACACGCTGAATTGGCTCCAAAAAAGCCAACAAGGGCTGACTAGAACCAACAGTGTCAGACACACCACAAAAACTAGGGTGACAGACATTCACAGTTGACACGATTTTAACAGTCTGACACTGACCGACAGCTGACAGTCAGCTTGGTGTGTCATTGCCCTGAGAATGTAAGGAGAGTTGACGAACAAAAGGATTGTGGAGGTTTTGGTGTCACAGCAAAAAGCATAAGCGACTATTTGACAATATTTCATGTTTGAACACAATGCTATTAGGGGACCTGATAACGTTAGTGAGGGATAAGGAATTGAGCAGCTCTTCATCTAAAAGCTCACTAAGGCTGCTCCCTTTTGTTTCATTGGTCCCTGCAACATTTCAAAATGAATTCGCAATCAGTAATGCAGAAAACGTTGGTCATTGTGTTGTTCTGTGGATGCATTTTTGATGGACAATAGTGAAGGCAATGTTCGCTTTGCATTAGCAATAACTTAATACAGCACTCTGCAGATATTGTGCGTCATCGACAAATACCTTTTCTTGTTTGTTTAGTATAATCAATAACGTGTGTTGTCAAGAGTTTATAAAGTGGTGGGAAAATTTCCTCACAGTAGCACCCCTACTGACGAGCTGCTGGCAAATCACTGAAAGAAAAAGAAAACTGCATTTAAAACCATCACATTCAATTTGTGACTAACACAACCATGTCCTTTGTACAATTACACTCAGTTCTGCTTTTAGTAATTGAGTCAGGGATTTTCTTTTCAAGGGCAACATATCTTGGAGCTTTTACCGTGTTGACTACAAGGTCTTGACTTGCTTTGCTTGTCTCCTCGTCAATTTGAACATTTAAGAAATAATTTATATAATAAATGTTTAGTGAATCATACACACTATTGACAACCGAGACAAACTTGTTTGTAATTGCTCTGCCTCCATTAGATGAGCGGTGGCAGGTTTGTTTTGACCTATCTTATTCATAGCAGTGAGTCTGTTTCTTTTCAGACAGACGAGAGCTTTCCATACAGACCCTGGGAACAGAGACTTGTTGGTCGATATGCAGGCTAACTGACAGGGATAGTGCTGAAATTGATTCTTCTGAGCTGTGTCAAGAACAAATACATTTAAAAGATGTGAAAATAACACAATTATACACTGGCAATGGCTCCATTTATTCTGGCTCAGATGTGACATTTTTAACAGGCACATGCAGTGTCAAGACGGTTAAGGTTACAACTAAAGCCTAATTCATACTCTACCAACGTGTGCTAAGTGTAGACATACGTGATCTCTGCTTATTCAGCACATGTGTGTAAATTGGCGTCCTTGAGCCCAGTCTGTGGTTATAACCCACTAATCCACACAGCGGAAGCAAAGCCAACATTATGCTTCAGTGAGGTATTAATATATCGGTATGAAGCTTTGAAGCGATAAAGAAGGTGCATCTGGAAAATACATCAAGAATGCAAGACGGACTCAAATATGAGAGACATTATCTCCATTTGAACTTGAATGGTTAGCAGTATTATTTATTCAAACTCTCTACCTTGGAACCTGCTGTAGCAGATGTTAGCATCATGTTACAAATTTTAGACATATTTTGGGCAGCAAAACCTTTCCTTAAATTTATCTTTTCTTTGTGCTGATGGCCTTATTTGGAGAATAAAAAAAAAAAAAACACCTATCAATGTTAATATTTATCATCTATATGCCTATAATTTGATAATGCTGCCAGTTTTAAGAGTATCTTGATAAGCCTAGAGAAACCACTAGGTTCATTCATACAGTTTATAAACATAAAATAGAACAAGATAAACATTGACTGTGCAAAAATGGTTTGTTTTAGGATACATTTTGAATAACACCTTAATGTAAACATTTAATTTTGCAAACATGCTTTATTTGCCTTAACAAAACATCGCACATTAGCTTGCCTTATAGCGTAACAAATATAATAGTTTGGTCGCTGGGATGGTACCCTCTCAGGCCATGGAACTGCCAGTCATCCAAAAATAAAAGAACCTTAGTTATATCCATAACTCTGGCTGGCACCAACTGGCGGCACATTTTGCAGACTGTCTTAATCCGTGCTTCTTTGTTTTTGAGATAACCAAAATACTTGGTAGTGCTAACGTTTTTGTCAATAGTTTTCTTCTGCTTTGGAGGATAATGCTAGTTCACTGTTAGCACTTTAGCAAAACAAGCTCTGTGGCTGTTTAAAACAAACCGGGTGTGTATTAAGGGCTCATTTAAGATCAAGGTTAGATATGGAGACACAGACAGAGAGGGACAGGGCTTTTTGTCCTTACTTTGCATTCATTACGTCCATATTTGAGCACATTTTCCAAAAGCTTACAGATACGGACAAAACGAAGCACTACCACTGGAGATTGTGGCGGCAGTGTAGTGTAGTTCAAGCAAGATACGACTGTACGAGACGATGAAGAACTTTAAATAATGGCAGAGTATACAGTGAATAAAATTCCCCATCCACATGTCAGGATGTAGGCTATATGAGGCTGCACAAAACCACTGCCGACTACAACGCTGCCTTCAGTTAAAGGCACAATATTATGACCTCCTCAACAGTCGCCTCTTTGTTATTGTGTCAAACATTTCACTCTGCCCTGTACTGCAATGTATTAGCTGTATCTATGCCAACATAAGGGACACATAGAAGTATGAGGGCGGTGATGTTCACAATGCTTGAAACAGCCAAAGAAGTCACATTCCTGCAAGGCTGTGTACTGCTTATTCAACATGTGTTTGACAAATTGCTCATAATGTCTCTCTTAGTGTCTCCCTTTTGTTTCACGTATGGATAATAGACACCTGTGACTCCAGTTACATATACCCTAACGTTGGTTTCAATCCCGTTGCTGTGAGATCTGTCCTTTAGTTTAAGCTGCTGTCCACACTGTGTGGAGCTCAGCCCGGCCCTATTTGCTCATATCATAAATTATCACTACATTCAAAAATCATTTGGGATGTCAGTTCTACACCATGTACATGTGACCAAGCAAATACCCAGGGCTTGGAAAATGACCCATGATTCACCACTAAGCCCTGCAAATCTCTGAGAGCAGTTCTAAGCCGAAAAACAATGAGAGCTTAGCACCAAGAGTGACGACAAATCAAAACCAATATGAAGAACTTTAACTCACACGTAAAATAAAAAGTGGGTTTTACTCAGACAAAAGGGTTGAGGTATATCATTTCAAAAATATTCTTCCATCTGTGCCTCATTTCATAGCCAGGACGGTGCACTGGCTGTCACACACACACACACACACACACACACACACACACACACACGCCCGACTCCCTTCCACTCTATCTCCCTGTCTGCCTCTCTCTCCGTCTCTCTGTCTCCTTGTATGGAGTCGGCTACAACATTTTGATTTACTTAAGTGACTCCATTCTGCAATCAGCCTCAGACGTGAGCTGTGTGTGTTTGTCCCGTTTTGCATGCGTGTGTGTTTGAGGCTTAAATACCAGCCACCAGCCACTAGCCTGAGGTTCATTAGCCTGATCAATGATTGACTCTCCTCTCTCGTTTTCTCTTCTCTAACAATTTTCTTTCAAATATCTTCTCTACAGTTTGACCCCACTCTCTGCCTCTATCCTCTATCTAAATGTCATCGATTCTTTCTCATGTCAAGAAGGATCCTTTTTTACTTTCTTTCTTCTCTCCATCCATTCCACCCATGGCCATCATTGATTAGGTCTGGTGTTGAGGAGAAATATGTATCTCTCCCTCCCTTTCCCTTCCTCGTTCCTCTCTCTCATTCAATGCTTCATTGATTAGTTCTGGTGTTGAGGAGAATTGCCTACTTGGTCCCAAAGTAAAAAGCACTAAGTGTTATTCGTGTTTCTCTCTCCGCCTCGGTCTGACCTCCCTTTTGCTTTCAGTATAGACGCTGTCAATAAGCCTTGGCGTCATCCCCCTGTTTGCAAAGAAACTTGTCTGTTTTCTGTTGCTTTTTCCGCTGGAGCTGATAGCCTTGGCGTCTCTGAGGCATCTAAAGGCTGGACGGTGGAGGGTTTTTGGCGTCTTTTCACTCTCAGGGGGAGTTGAAGGGGGGTTGAGCTATTACACCGTCTTTGTTCACTTGTCTCGGAAACAAATGCCACTGCTGGGTTAAAACAATTTACGGAGCTTGTACAGGCTTTTTATTGGAAAAGAGATCTGGCACAGTTTGTCTGATTACTTACTGTATTTATTAGAAAGTTAATCAATATTACACTGTTTATCTATCGTAAAAGTTAACCTGAACTGAATCCAATGTAATTTTTTGATCTGATCAAAAACCACTCTGCTTTTAAATTGAGAAAACTTTGGTTTGATTGCTAATTTCTGTTTTTAAGACTTCTCCACATTGTTAAGATGACCCTTCTAAAAGTAACACTCAGTGCCTTTGAAACTTTTTTCCATTAAAACACAACATACGGCCGAACACATACCAGGTAACCTGAAATCAGATGAGTTATACTTGCAAATGGTGATTAAATGTTAATTATAAGCCACAGTAAATCAGAACAGAAGGCCCGTGGCAGCATGTGACCTCGACCTTACTCATATTGTTTTGAGCATCACGGAAGACAAGAAAGAGCCTATTGTCCATTTATGATTTTGTGGTACAGAATGAGACAATTAACAATTTTCATTCCGAGCGACTGACAGACAGTTGAGTAAATCTGCTTCTCTGGTTCTGTATGAGCTTCAGTAACGTTCTGTCACCACCAACAATAATTTCACAGGTTTGTTTATGATCCATCTTGGATTTTTTCTGCCAAAGTGAATACATCTTTTGTCCCTCAGACCAACATAGCGGCGTTGTTGAATACAAGAAGAATGCAAGAGGAAGCCTTAGCCTGAGGCAGCAGTGTGAATAAAATAATACAGTGTCTGTGTCCCACCCTGTGTTACACTTTGAGGGAGGAAAAAAGAAAAGGTTCGCTGTTCAGCCTGCTTTTGTAAACAAAGAAGAAGAAAGCTGTGCGGGTGTGTGAGTGCATGTGTATGCGTGTGAATGACAGGGATGGTGATAAACACCCCAGCTCAGACTCCACTGTTGTCAGGCAGCATTTGCTTCCCACTGCATGGAGACATACATAGACAGGTGCAACGCTGTCATACTACGCTCTTAATTCAAAGAGCAGCAAACACCTTCATCTGCATATCTCTCTTTTACAATCTTAAAGGGAGGCGTCAGTTTCAACAGCAGCTTTGATATACAGTAAGCAACCATACTGTATTCTCTCACTGCCTGTGATTATCATGAGACATCACATCACAACTACCATTAATATGTATTTTGAATAAATATATGAAAAATAAATTACATTTTCCAAAAGCATTCACTTAAATAGACTTACTCATAAAGTGCAGATATTTAAGGTGAATTAATTTACCTATATTTCCTGGGGAAATTTCCATGTGTAATGTTGCACACCTGCAGCTTTAATATGATTACAAGGTTTCACCCAATAACCAGACGTACAGCTACAACTTAACAAGAAAAACATTCTTAATTTCTGATGAATGAACTGCACTCACTTAGATTCAGCTACATGCATGTATTTGTAAGTACTGCAAATTCAAATTGACACTCAAATAATGGCTCATGGCTAATTTGAAGACTGGCGGTTTGATCCCCGGCTTTTCTAGTCCGCATGTCGATGCTCCCAGTCGCTGCTCCATCAGTGTGTGAGTGTGTTAAGAACTGAGTAGCAGGTGGCACCTTGCATGGTAGCCTCGGCCATCAGTGTATGAATGTGTGTGAATAGGTGAGTGTGACTTGTACTGTAAAACGTACTTTGAGTGGTCAGACAACTAGAAGGACACTACACAAGTGCAGGTCCATTTACCACTCAGATGGTTAAGTTGGCATAACTTGCATTTCTACAACACCAAATTCATGAGTACGACAGTCATATGATACTTGCCAGTCTGCAGTTCTCAGTTTTTTCTTTTAAAAATACTGTTTTTATCCATTTATTATACTAAGCCACATCTCCTTTACTGTTTTTCCTCCCCAATTGTTGCTAATTTACCATCCTTGAACCTTCCTGTTCCCAGTGTCTTACATTAAAGGCATACGAGGAAAGGGATTAGATTATGTCCTTTGAGCTGCCGAGAGGCTTTTTAATGTGAAACACCTGTGGTTCCTTTTCTTTCTGTAGCTGAGTTAAATAAAGGCTATTATTTGAGCCACTATTGCCAATAGCTGGAGTAAAGCAATGGTGTATTTTGTACTGTCGACATATAAGCTTTATGGTAATTACATAAAGTAGCAACTAGGGACATGCACAACTACAGTAGTGGCTAAAGTGGCTGGAGCTGCTGTTATGCTATTACCCCAAATAAAATGCTGTTGTTAAGACAATAATGTAAGGCGACTAAGCATCCAAAATGTGTGGCCGCCTGCTTGTAGAGAAGCTTGTTTATCACACCTGCTCACTTTTGCATGTTTTTTGGATTTCTAATGCAAGTAATCTACCTGCGTGGCATGTCCCTTGAAGAGCACCTTAACAAGTTAACGTCAGGGTGCTTAAGGGGCAGAGGAGGAGGGGGAGCTGGGAAGAAAGTTGCTATGCATGCAAATTGTGGAGGCAAGAACACTCCTCCGTGCTTGCTATCACTGTGATTAAATAAGGACACTAATACCTGTTGTAAGCCCATGAAAAATTCTTTTTAGTTAAACAGAGCTAGCTATCAGTAGCAGGAATGCTGTATGTGCATTACATCTGCAGTTTCTAGTTTTGATACATGACGCCGTGGGTGCTTTCATTAATTATTTAAATCTTCTGACACGCTACCAGAATCAAACAGTAACTGACCTTCTGTAGTATTTAAAGTAGTGGGAGTGTTGCACATGTATACCCCCATATGACTATGGCAACCTTTTAAAATATGTAATTAAAATCAAATACTCAACAGATGTTTTTAGACGTAGCCCTAATTGTTTGTACACATCATAAACTCACTGAAGGGAGTTTCAGCCTCTCCTGAAACGCAACACCATCTGCCCTTAAAAGAATATTTTAGATGCACTGAAGGGCTGGTATTGATAGTGCCTTACATAACAATTACACATGGCCTCATAGTTTATGAGGAAAATATTTCTGAGTGGGTAAGAAATTGTCGTGTGAAGCACTATGATACCCCCAGTTTAAGCTACCTATGTTATTTGATATTCGCCTGGCAGCAAGTTGGCAGTTTTGTCAATTATATAATGTTCATGTTTAGAACTTCACATTACAGTGACAATGGCCTCCTCAGAGAGGTGACAGAGACAGAGGGAGAAAGATCTGAGGGAATCAGCAAAGGAAAGTGGAAACCTGGTTTCAAAGCAGCAGTCAGCCAACAAGTGAATCGTTATCTGTGATATTTAACATTCAGTTCTTTTATACTTTATCTACACTGAAGCATGTTTGTCGCCATATCTTCAGTTCATTTTGGAAAGTAGCTGCAAATTTATGGACAAGAGGTGAATTTTTATCACATCAATTAAACTGGACATTGTTATTTTACGTGTATCATCAAAAATGTCTTTGAGCGTATTTTATATCTTGTGTCAACATCAGAAGGAGACATGGGGACAATACAGCGTTAGCGTTGGCCCTCAAAATGTGCACATCCCTGCCAACAACGTCATATTATACTGTGATTCTGTTCATACAGTACTGTGAATCTATCAAGTATTTACTGCAATTATCTCTTATCAAAATTATTGATACAGAATTAAAGTGCATTGTGTTCTTTGTTTGCAGCTTCTACAACAATAGTAATAAACCTAGTATACTGTTTCCTGTTGTGGTTTAAAATGTGTCGTCTCAGCCAAGCAGTCCACCAGTAAGCACAGAAAAACACATGATGCTGCTGCACACACACACATTATGATTCAAAAGGATCAAGCTGCAACCACCAGCAGTAAAAATATAAAGCCAAAAACTGCAGTTCCTCTAATGACCATTTGGGGCTGGCTCTGGAAGTTATGTATATTTAAAGACAGGGCTGCTCTGTGAGGCGTTGCTATAGTCTATGAGTCAGATCCACTCCTCACTCTTCCACAGCTTCAACCTCTCACCTAAAAAAAACAAGATGGTGAAGGCCAAAATGCTGAACTTGGCTTTGAAATGGGAGTTCAGAAACCAGTGGGTGACATCATTATTTTATACAGTCTATGGAAAGGACAGTATTGAAGTCATGAAAAGTGGAGAAATATCTCTAGAGCTATGACACTGACTTTATTTATTTTTTAAGGTAGGTTTTGACGTGCTTCCTCACTTCTGCAAACAAAACCACTTGATTTATGTGATTTTTAGTGTCAACCTGCTCCTGCAATCAATGTCACGCATGGTTGTGCCTTTCACCATCAGCCTCTGACCTGGTGCAAGGCGGGTGGCACAAGTGAATCCTGGTCATTCTTGACATCAAAATTACACTGTGCCATTTGCTCCTGACTTACAACAGTTCCTTCTCTCCGCGGTCAGAGCAGCCAGATTCACAGAAACACCGAGATACAGGCAAGGTGGAAAACTGTGCACCTGGTGCAGCATTACCAACCTATAACATCTGCTATGCGTTGTCCTGAAAAATAGGGCCCATGGAGTAAAAAAACCCCAACCTTTTCCTAAACTCGATGTTCCAGCACAATTTAGGTAGGTAAACTATGTCTTCTATCAGCCATAAATGTTGCCTGTGCATCACTGTCACACTAGTTTGTATGAATGAGCCTGCTGTGGAATGCCTCTTTGGGTTTTATGTTCTGTGGCTTCGAGGCTGATACCCATTTTCCATGTAGTACAGTGAGGCAGACTTTCAGGAACTGCATTTATGAACTGAAAAAAGCACTATTTCCCACTGTCTGTGAGGCTTCATACGGCACTGGGTTGTCCCAGTAAACAGCCAATAAAAATATGCTTTCTGAGGGAAGAAGGGGAAAAGAAAAGCCTGGATTCTCTCTCTCGTTCTCACATTCTCTGTTTTTTCCCTCTTGCTCAGCTTCCATCCTCCTGTAAACAAGGAGTTCAAAAAAAAAATGGTTTCTGCATTTGTGTGTAGGTCTTTATGTGCAAGAAAATATAAGCTTAAAGGCCTCTCGTTTACTTTGCTTCAGTGCTCGACTTCCCGCAAAATCACTGGAGCAAAGAAAAGAGAACTGGAGGAAAGGATACAAAGATATGAGAAAATAAAGAAAAAAAGCGTGTCCAAAAAGTGCAGGAAGTGGTGAGAGTGATATTTTAGATGTTTGGCTGAACATTGGTTGGTTAGGTCAGGCTGGGAGTACTTTGGGAAGAGAGGACCACACGCATATCCACAAACACTCACACATGCACAACCTTTTAGCCATTTCAAGACCCTCTTTGAAAGCTGTTTCTGATTATGTTTAGATGGCAATGTATATATGAGGAGACGTCTGTCTGTCTCTCTATTTCCATCACTCCATGCAGCTGTCTTTCTTTTTCTCACTCTCCTTCCTTCGAAATCTCCTCCCACTCCATTTCTCCCTTTCATGCCCCTCTCCTGATGTAGTCTGACTCTAATTGTGGTTGTCTTAGTTCCTTTCTTCAAACCATCAAAGTCTGTTTCCTATCAAACTCCTGACTGTAAGAACGCTGATCTAGGGTCATTGGCCAGCCAACACGACTCTGCATCTGGTGCTTGTCAACCACCACAGGCAAACAGGTCTCAGATCAGCACTCTGATTTGAACCAAACTCAGCCCCTGTGGTCCAAGCGGTTCAAATAGACAGACTAGGGTTTCATCCTCAACTTGCATCCCGTAACATTTGCCATGTGGAGAGCTACCAGAAGCAGGCCTGGTGAAATAAGCTCTTATGGTTGGACCGTGATCAAAAATGGCAGCTGTCTAACCTTGGTCTGTCCACTGTTGAAGTGAGAATGCAAAATATGGTCTACACACTGCACTAATATAGAGTGAGCTAGCCCAAATATTGATCTAGCCAAAATTTCAACATGCCTGTGATACTTTCGGTAGGATTCGTCTAACACAGTGGAGCCTTTGCTAAAGTACTTCTTTCTTTATGTGACTTTGTTTCCATCATGCTTAACATCTACTTAAAACCATGCTGGCAAGATGTGTCTGTCCAAACCTTCCCAGATCTACAACCACTATAAAAACATTGCTGTTGACATATAATGACCCAGTAGAAGCAAAAGCCCCATCAGATGACGACCAAGCTTCAAAAACTGGGGCTAGATTTTAAGACAGTACTAAAATTCTTGAAACCAAGCCCACATCCATGCTACTAAATACAATTACAATCAAAGTTTTTGCTGAATACAAATAAATGAAATAAATAAAATTCTCAGTGTTCATTTAGGTCCTACAAAATCATTCGTGGCCTCTGTAGTTCAGGAAATGCGCACACAACAGTTTGTATGATATCTTATGAATTAGTGCACCACGAATGGTGTTGTCACATCATGTGTAATGTAATTTTACGACTTAACGTAGAGTTACATAGGTTAGGTTTTAGGGAAGTAAAGTCAAGTAGGTTAAAGTTTAGCAAAACAAACATGGTTGGGTATCATCACATTACATATTTAACAGGCAGATAAGTAGGTTAAGTTTAGGAAAGTAAAGTTAAGTTGGTTAGGTTTAGGAAAATAAACATGGTTTGGCTTCGTTATATACTGATTGGGCGTTGTCACATTATGTACTTAATGTCACGTGATAGGTACGTATCTAAAAATAAGTTAACTTGATTTTACACAGGACACAACCACCACTGTTCTAGGGGAAAGTCCTGTGTTTGTTTGACGCGTCTGTGACCTCAACCTGCCTTTCTATGCAGACCTTGGCTCTTTATACGACTTCCTTCTTAACTTCTCTCAGCAAATTGATCACGTGGACGCAGCCTTTACAGTCATGAGGGTTATATAAAATACTTTAGTAACGTAAGCTGGTTGGTGCCGGCGGTTAGTATAGCAATGTCACGTCTGTGCGACATATGAGGTTGTTTTGCATTTTGCAAAACATGGCTGACAGGTTTTTAAAAATGGCAGTTGCCAGTGCTGCACTGGCTCATGTGTTCGACCAGTCAATGTATGCACACATCACTCAAGGGTCCTCTTGTGCTTGGAGGGTACCAAATATGAAACAGGAGCTAAGAAAGTTCATCAAAACAGTGTTTTAAGAACTTTGATTCATAGTTCAACAACCAACAATACTTCCTAAGGTGGCTGTAACAGACTGTTAATTATGGCTCTGAAAGCCAAGACATTTTTTAAAAGCAGTTTCTCTTCCAAAATGCCTTGCACAAGTTTGTCTAGACCCACTTCCTGTACAAACAGACAGATACTGAAAATCAAACAGTCACGATTATATTTACCTGTTTTAATTCACAGATTGGTGACCTTCCCTTGAACTCCCAAACTTAATTGGTCTCTTTTCTGTTAATATCTCTCAGTTGCTCTCCAAAAGTAGATAACAGTTCAGGGTTTTGATTGATAAGACACAGAAGCAGCCATCAAAGGAAAGGAAGGTTGGAAAGCAAACAAGCAATAAATGGCTGGGAGAGACCATGACAGAGATGGAGAAAGTGGTCTGATTCCCACCATGGTTGGCTGATCTCATGAGGACAACCATTGGCAGCACACTGGAAGTCATCAGAAGTTCAAACCTCTATACCGCGTGGCTTGCCAAGAGCTGTGAGCGATCTCAACATTTATCATAAGCAAGCACCATGAAAAACAGCAACAGCTCATATATGGTGGACTCTGCGATAGACAAAAGCCAGAAAGGAACTTAAGGAGGCTGAAAATAGTGGAGTGGAAGTTGGGAAGAATTCAGTAGACCTCTATGATTATGTCTGTCTTACAACATATCAATTACTGACCTACTCAACGAAAGACCACTTGCATTCTTCTACTATTCGCCTAGCTGAGAAGAAATATGGCAAAATATGAGCAGGTACTTGACTATTCAGAGCATGTGAGCACACAAGCTGCCAAACAGCAGCTGTATGTTTTGAATGAGACGTAAAAGTTCCCAAGACAGGGGAGGAAGTGCAGAAGAATGTGCTTTCCAAATAAATCCGATCGCTCTGATCTCACTTAGACATGACAGTTAAATCCAAACGCAGACGGATAATAATATCCAGTCTTTTACAAATGACTAGAATTTGACCGATGTGGGTTTTGCAGACAGAACTTTTAAGATTATACTCTCTTAGATATCCATTTCACCATTTCTTTTATATGAATCAATAAGAATGTCACGTAGCAGATTTATCTCTTTGTTTGTTGTTTTAACAAAAGGGAGACACCCAATAAATCAGTCAAATTCTAGTCCAGATTGCAGATTCTCTACAAAGGTTGCTAATGAAGCAAAGTGAAGTGCCTTTACCATGCGTTACAGGTAAGTACAATCTGGCTGCATACTCCTCTTCCTCGTCTTCCTCCTCCTCCTCCTCCTCCTCTTCCTCTGACTCTGGCTCAGCCACGTCGCCTAACAACAGGTTGCCATGTGGACTGGCTGATTGTGGATGTGATTGGTCAATGACAGGTGATGGACAGGAGGGGGAGGGCATTGGAGAACCTATGAAAGAACACAGCCAAAACAAAAAAGAAAGGAAAAAAAAAGGATGAATGATGAATTTGAATAATGGATAAAAGTAGCAACAACAACAGCAACCAAAATCTTAAAAAACAGAAATGAGTGAGCAATGAAATATGGTGATGTCTGCTGATGGTTTGGGTAAAAACTATGGTATGAGACTGATTCCGGGGTTGGAATAGAGTCACACACAGAAAGCATCGACACTCCAAGCTGCTGCCATAAACCTGCACAAACACTATTCATCCAGGGCTCTCCAGCTTTTTGGCTCCTGTGCCTGGGGGAAGTCCTGCAGTCTTTCATACCCATCCACCCTGTCCCTCCTCATCCCTCTCCCATTTCAAGGACGGAGTTTGATTAAATTCCACAATGAATCTTCTCTATTTGAGATTGAAAGAGAACTTGGTCCAAGTTTATGAACTGTGTGAGGTGTCAGTCTGTGCAGAGTTGGCTATATGTTGTGCCTGTGTGAGACCAGACTCACAAGCTGGAGTGTGCAAAAATCAATTGTGTATCGATGTGGTAACCTTGGCATTTAGTGTCTTCTGAATGTTAAATGGCCCCACTCTCTGTTTGCGCATGTGCATATTTGTGTTTGGGAGTCTTTGTGTGTGTGTGTGTGTGTGTGTGTGTGTGTGTTTAGCCAAGGCAGATAACTCTGTCCAACCTCCATACAAATGTGCTGGCACAAAAGAATGTAATTAGTTGTTGAAGAAAACCCACATTTCATTAACATCACTTGCCATGCTGGCTGGCTTTACAGATATAAATGTAATGTGCCTCTTTCTAAATCTCTTGATCTCTCACATTCCCAAACAACGAGGGAGAAATTGAAATACAAAATCGATGTTGGGTCATTTGCAGGAAAAAGAATTCCAATCTTGTTTGGCTGATCCTTTATAGAGATGCTGAGAATGCAGCACACCTCTCTTAAGCTGTGTCTCTAAAACACAAAATAATCTGTTGTATTATCTTTTAAAGGAACAATAATGATGGTCAGGACACCACATACTCTGTATTTATTGCTTTCGCATACATGGGATGAGAAATACACACACTTGAGACATTTCAAACACACAGCCAGTCTTGTCCCCTCCAGCCATCTACTGCATATCCCATCCTGACATTCATTTGGGGGTTGTCAGTTTCAGGGTAAAAGTACAGCGAAGTGAAGCAGCTTGATACAAACACATCCAAAATAACATGACACGGGTCTCTGTTTAATTATTTAGTGGAGTGCCTTTTTTTCCTCTTCTTTCACTGAGACAGAAAATCACATGGATGTGGCATTTTCTATTAAATACCCAACCCCCCATTATCTTCCCCAGAGTGATGTCGCGGTTGAAAAAAAAAAAGCCTAGTGGCATTTGCTGTGAAAACAGGAACAACATAGGATTAGTGCTACATGTGGGCAATATTAAACAGCAGATATGCTCCACTGGTTTGACTACATAGCTTGTGCAGAATTGATCAGCACTGCACTGACTGTCTATGGGAAGCACTTCATCTGGATTGATCCTCCTGAGACATTTTAATCAGTTTCCAAATATGAGTACGCCTGAGTTTGTTTTATTGTCATTAAGATTATCAGAATGCTTGATTTCCTTGGGCAATTTTTCCATGATAGTCAAAAGACAGTTTTGACAGTCTTTTTTTTGCTCTGACAAGAATTAATTCCTGGAGCAAACAATGAGTGGTGCATCATTATGTTACGACAACACGTTTTCATTTCACTCATGCCTGTAAAATATAAACAAGCAGCAGCTTCTGTACAAGAAGATTCCTCTTTGAAATTCAATCAAAAAAAAAAAAACTACTATCAAATTATAGATGTTTAAAATCACATAAGAAAAGTGCAAAAGCAGAAATTGTAGATTATCGTTTGTAGACATCGGCAGAGTGAAAATGAAAGCCAAGGTCAGATTCACTCTTGTTTTTGAACAAACTTTGTCCGTTTGTATTTTTTGGGTGCTCTGGCCATGATTTCCACAGCTACCTTTCTATAAAGTCCGGACCTCACCTGCACAATGTGCACAGAGTTATCCCAAACATAGCAAAATAAGAACAAAATACAGGCAGAAGGCAGGGGCTCTGCAAATAAATATACCATCACACATTTCTGTGGGTCATAAATTATGATTGACTGAGGAAAAGAAAATCTTTCAAAACAGCTCACAAATTCAGTATATACAAAGTTGTGTTTCTTCAAGAATTTAGTAGTAATTTCCTAAAGCATCAAGGGCTCTGTAGTTTTTAGCGAACCTTACTCAAACAGGAGGAAACAGTTCATTTGTTGGGGACTATTTTCAGCAGTGGATTAATCCAAATGTGGTGTTCTATTTAGCATTTGGTGCGGCAGGATGGTGTATGTGGGACTGAGTCAAAATAAACTACAATGTGTGTGTTCGTGGTAATAGAGGAACATATCAGCCAGTGCAACAGTGTGGCTCATGAATGTGCTTTTAACAACAATGGAGCTCAATGGCACAGGGTAAGAAGATATATCAGGCTTTAAAACACACCCAACAGTTGTTACTTGGATAAACCTATTGTTGATTTTGGTCGAGCAGCAACCTCCAGAGTTGAAAAATGAAGCCAATGCAAAAGTGCCAAAAACTACAGTTTCTCAAATGGCCACTTGAAGCTGGCTCCAGGAGCGAATCAGTCCCCTCAGACCTCCATGTTAAAATGTCAAACTTACCAGTAGAAGTAAACATGTTCACAGCCTGGTACAAAACATAGTTTGGGTCTCTATCATTAATATCCCACGTTTATGAAAGCTGTACAGAGTTTTTATATAACTCACCCATTTAAATTTTTATTAAGGCTTAAAGTTATGCATAATTAAGGACATGGCTGCTTTGAGTGACTGTGAGGCGTCACCTTGGGCTCTCAGACAGATCTACCCTTCACTAAATGGATTACTATATGCTATGGTCAAAAACATAACAAAACAAAAGGCAGCCAGGGGCTCCCACACTGAGGAGCTACATATTTAGTCTTTCAAGGTCTCAGGGAGGGTAAAGTCTCTGCAAGCTCCAAGAAAAGAGAAATTGGGATCTCAGCTTTCACATAATCATACAGCGCATGAAACAATTACTGCACTGTGTACATCTGCCTGTGTGTGTGTGTGTGTATATATGTGTGTGTGTGCATGTCAGAGAGCAGGTAATAAAACCATAATTTGCTGGATTGTTCCTACAGAGAGTGGTGGTGTTTGTTGTGCCAAAAGGTTTGGATTCAGATCCAAGTCTAGGCAACTCTCAGTGGTCCAAATCAGCCAATACCGCCTGAAGGACACACACAAACATGCAGGCAAACACACTCACATACATACACATACACACAAAAAAAACATTGGTGTGCATATACATACATACACATGTTGGATGACCACATTATGCAACTTCATATTGACCACATTTTAGACGGACGCACACACATTCAGACACTAACTATTACGCACACATACAACATACTGCATAAGACAATAAAAAAAAGGAGAGAAATTAAAGTGTTACACATAAAAGAGTGAAAGAGAAAAGGGATGCTGTGATGGAGTTTCAGTAGCCTGGGGAGTTTTCCTGAAAACAAACTATGTTTAAATCAGTGTTACTCACAAAAATCATTGTGTGAGTCATTAAAGTCTAACAAACAAATGCATTTTCTTCTACATAAAATGTCTGGAAAATCAACTTTTCTTAAAAGTAACAAACCAACATTGTTGACATCCAGTTTTATTTGCAAGTAGTCTTCTCCTACCCTGTCTTTGCCATTGCTGTATTTCCTGAAGCACTACCTCCACCTGTCGACCTGTAAATAGTATAAAACCATTGGCAGGAATGTGTATTCAGTGTTATAGTCCTTTGCATGCGCATACTGTAGTTGTGCACAGGAACAAACAAAAAAGGAGCCCACATGTGCGCTACAAGTGGACAAAAACTCCACAGGGTACCATTAAGTCGCTGACGATGAAGGAAAATGTTCCCAATTCAGCCCGGGGACCTTGACTATCTAACTACACGAATGGACGTCATGCAATGAGCTATAAAGAGATATTAAAAACACTTTCAACTGTAATCGGAAAACAAACTCCAGAACAAGAAATTAACAAGTTCCTTGTGGAAAGCATTGCGGCTATGTCAGAACACAATTGTCCAGTCGGAAGAGGGTATGGAAATTATGTTCTCAGCGTAACACACTCACATAGTTACAGCTTCATGAGAGGCCGGAGACCTTCCACTTTGTTTCTGTATGTGTGAACGCAGCTTTAGCCTGCCATTAGCATGCTGGGCAGGGTCTCCATCTCTGCTGCTCTGAAAATCTCTTGTCACCGTCTACAACAAAAGCATAACCTCATCATAAAAGGTCTATAATGTTTCACCCCACCAAGAGTTCCCATTCTTGGTAGCTCTTTTTCTCTTGTCCGTGTTTTCCTCAAAATCCACCTTCATTGTTCTGGAGTTTGGAAAAAAGTCTCCGGGTCGACATTCTCTGTTTTTTCCTGCTCTCTGTCAATCTCCATATCAAAGACACCCTGGTAGAAAGCACTGTCACTGGGATTACAGCGAGAGAGAGGGAGGGAGAGAGAGACAAAAATATTGCTTGAAGGCCTAAAGAGAAACCTCACCTGCCTTAACTCTAACTCAGGGAATTCTGCCTGTGTATATACAAGTGTGTATAGGAAATGGGTCACAGGCTGATATTGTGATTGTCAAAAGGTCCGACGCAGCTGTCCATTTTGCTCCGTAGGGACACGGTGTTAAACTGGGCTATGATTGCCTGGGAGCTTGTTGTTCTGGCTCAAAACAATATTCTTGTAAGGCTCTGATCAATGGAGTAAAAATAACTTTGCAATGAAATACTCAGTCTGTCAAATGGCTAGGTGCCTCCTGGCATCTCCCCACTGTGCCTGAGGGAACGAGGTAATGCTGCACTCACATCATGAGGGAATAACCGGCAGAACAACTTGGCGCTTCAAACACTTGGAAGTCTTCTGGTGTCTGAACTGAAGCCACCGAGACTCCAGAAATGAAATGTTAAGGAGGCTTTATTGCTTCTGATCTGCTTTTTTCCCCCTACACTCAGCACGCATGGATGTAATTATGATACAGTTTCAGTTTTTTTTTTTTTTTTTTTTTTTTTTTCAGGAAAGAAAAACACTGGAATGTTTTTAAGAGTCGCAAAATAATATTAGTAATGAGCAGAAATTAATTTGTTCAAATTCAAATGAAATCTGAGGGGTACAATGCAGTTTTCTCATAGGAATTTGCTGCATGCAGCATTAAACTAGGAGATACTGTATGCTCCCCTTACACAACCCAAAGCCTGCATCCCTCTCTCCTCCTCCTCTCTCTACTCTACTTCAGATTATGCCTAAGGGAGGGAGGAAGAAGAGAAGGTAGAGCAGAGCAGGGACCACAAAATGATGGGCTAGAATGAGAGATAAAGAAGGAGGGCTGTAACGCCCCAGGACTCCCTAAAAACTTTGTATTTCACTGGGATAAGTGTGGTTTTGCAAGGTGTAGCAATGTATGCTTGGTGCGCTCTGTGACTAACTCAGCCTGTGAGTGTACGTTCCACTTCATATGGTGACCTGTGTGCACCTTTGTAAGAATGCAGAACAAAAAATTTAATTATTCAGGTAGGTTGAAAATGAGAAGTTGGGCTGTGTGGCAAAGTATGGGCTAGTTTTATTTCTCAAGCTTGGAAAATTGGGCAAACTAGACTGAATAATACACACACACAATATGAATCTGTTCATTTGATGTCAAGTATGAAGGCATACAGAATAAAATGTGTCAAGGTCGGACGTGGTTAGGGTTAGTATTAGCCAAACACAGCACAGTAGGGTGGGACTAGGCAGAACACTTGGGAAAACAGAGACAAGTGTGGCTAGTGATGCATTACTGTCACTCCTTGTATGGCCAAGTGGTATCAGGGGGGAGCCAATCACCTGCATGTACATGTAGCTGGTGGACCAATCACCTTGTGGTACATCCCTATTTACATACATTCCCTTCAAAAACATGTCATACATTATGCCACAGCATTTTCACTGACAAGAGAAACACATTAACACACTAACACTAATCACAGCCATGGTTGTGTTGAAAGGCAAAAACAGAACAGATGGAAAAGAAAGACAAGGAGGAGAGCAAGGGGGGAACAAATCCAGTGGAGACTCAGTTTACAGAACATATAAACTTCACCAAACACACTGAAAGAACAGACTCAAGAGCACTACACCGAATCCTGGACAATGCTGACTTCATTCAAGTGTATATCTCCGACCACCATTTCTGAAAATAGGACTTCATTTTCAAACTATAATGAAACAAGTCTTTGTCTGCCAGGTTGTCCTTCCATTTTCTCAAAAACTGTTCATTGGATTGACTTCACATTTTGAGGGTGTATTGTTCAGGACTGAAGGAAGTGCAGCATCAAATGGGCACTCTTGCGATCTATGGGACATATTAGTAGTGCATTATATAAACAGTGTGTAGTTTAGATAGGAGCCCTATTAACTGTCACACTGCCAACCGGCATGCTTGGTACAGCTCACTCTTGTCACTTGCTACAGTGCCTTCAAGAACAGATGAGGAAGAGGGACTGTAACATGCTCTTGTTTAACCCAAACAATGTGTAATGCAACTGCAGTTGGTTTGGATCGAGGTCACAACATGTTCTCACCACAAATGAACCGCACCAGAGTTCTTTTGTAACCGGACCAAGACCACCTCTTCAAGAAGGTCTTGGTCCATTTTTTTTGGTGCACACCTGAGTGCGTTTGTTGTGTTCATACCTGCCCAAAAGAACCGTGCTTAGGGGGCAAACAAACTTGAGTTCGATTGAACTGAACCAAACCGGGCAGGTGTGAAAGCACCCTCAGTGGGAAGTTGTTTGGATGAGTGATTAACAAGAAAGCTGCAAGCACAGATACCAGAGACTCATATCTTGCGCCAAAAGACAATTGGCCCGTTCCGAACATGCATGTTCTGAACAGCTACTGCACTAGTCTAGTTAAAAACTAAATCCAAGTGTAGGCTTCCTCACGCAATCTGGTGTTCATCTGCTGCTGAACAACCATGTTGTTTTCATAAACAAACACTTTTATTTGAAGTTTTGTTACCGGAGGTAACTGACAACTCACTGAATGTCCCTGCTTCTTGCATCTCATTGTTTAGTTTCATCATAACAAAATATGTCAACAAGAACAGTCTCAAAGCCGCAGCATGGACTGAAGAACAGTTGGAAGTGGGACATACGACAAAGCCAAAACTAGTCCATCTTTTCTCAAACCACAGAGAAAAAAAAACACAACTAAACAAACATATCAAGCTGCAAGCAGTGCAACAGGCACATTCTGTTGCGTGACTTAGTAATTCAGAATTTTCCCTTGTGTGGCTTGTTTATTTTGTAATTATCTTATTATCTTGTCAAATGTTTACTTCTGTGAATTCAAAGTTAAATATAGTCCTGCAAACAAAACTTCACTGCAGTCCGTCTGTTGTTTTTGAAGAGAGAGATGGAGACATTTGCTTGATAGAAACAGGACATATTTGGGGTTAGGCGGTGGCTCGACTGGCCCCCGGTGTACTTCAGCAATGACTGGTTTATGTCGCCTCAATGGAAAAATCTGCAGAGCTTTTTAACCCGGTAGCCTTGTCACGCAAAACAAGTGCAACCTTAGAACTCACCCAGCTGTTGCGGGGAGAGCGAGTGTGTGTGTGTATGTGTGCGCGTGTTTGTGTATCTGTATGTTTTGAACACCTGGCTTCTTCAGTGCCTCCTCATTCTTCATCCCTGCTTGGCTTGGTTTTGGCAGACGCACACCTACACACACATATATCTGCTTGCTGTAGTGTCCTGAGGTAGCTCCTTCTGTACTCTCTCTCATTGTTTTCTTGGCCTCTCTCTCCAGGCGCCTTTACTTTTTATCTTCCCTCCTGTTTTCCTGTGAACTCTCGTCCACAGTGGTCACCCCCAGCTGTGCAGCACAGTAGGTGTGTTCTACTTTGCTTCGTAAAGTTTCCCTGGATAAATCAATAACAGCTAAATTTACATTTTAATGCAAATCACCACAACTTAGAGCTACTAAATCTTGACAGTAATTGCTTTGTAAACTTTCCCTGGACAAATTAAGGACACAAAGAAGTAGTAGAATAAGTAATTCAAAGTAAAGATGCAGTACACTACAAACACTAACACAGACAGAGCACAAATACAGTGTTTTCCTGCTCTGCAGCGAAGCAGCATCTGTGCCGGACTGATAGTGATGATGATCAATAGCAGTGACACAACAATCACTTCACCACCTGCTCAAATTTCTGACAAACTTCATCGGAACTCCCTTTTTGGGACAGTACATGAACAGAGTGTTAAATTCTCAAACCCACTGCACCAAAATTATTTTTAAGTGACAAAAATTAGGAGTTCTTGATCAAATAGCAGTTATTTATTGTGACATCCAATCAACTGATAACCAAAAACGAGTAGCAAACGTAGTCAATTGGACCTTCGGTCACTCAAGGACATGCTAACCATTACGAATGTATCTCCAGTCACAGACACTTATTAATTTAAGGTTTGTTACACTTGAGTGTAGGGATGGGTATCATTTTAAAAATTACCGATACTGGTACCAATACTAGTGCCCTATAGGTGATACCAATACAAATAGAGTACTTCAGTCAATACCCATAATGTAAATAGAGCGGTGTGTAGTATAGCCATACTTAAGAACGTTTCAGTGGCATCTCAGCGCATTGAACAGCCAACTCTGTCAATACACTGCCCACGACTTAACCACACAACAGACTGTATGAGTTGTAGCTGCTGCTGTTGAGTTGTTTCGGTGTCAGTGTGAATTTGTTGCGACTGTTTAATGGCTCATTGTCGGATGCTAGCCACTACATGAACTGAATTCAGGAGAGCAGCCCCCGAGAAGGCAGCAACAGAAAGTTTGCTGATCTGGCAGGAAGTCGGAATGGTCAGGGACCAGTCTCCGGCAAAAAATTGCGGTATCTTTTCATTGGTTTCAATGCTACTTGGTACTGGATTATTTCAGCCAATACCTGAGAGGTGTCGAGTACCGATACCCAGCCCTACTTGAGTGTCAAGTCAATCAGCGCCTATAAAAGGGTGACTTCAGATGTACATCAGCCTGTAAAGCAAACTGACATTGTCTTTGGGCACTGAATTCTTAACGTATAAAACATGAAAGATGCGTTAGACTGAAGTTAGTTTGATGAATTAAACTACATTTACCAATGATGGTTTCTTTTTGTTTAAGTCATTTTTTTGGTTGTTGGTTCATTTTTAATTAATTGTGTTGTGTGAATAAAGGACACAATAGATTTTAAGCTTTTTTTCCCCCACAGATTTATCAAATGAAATTTCTTGCTGGTACCTTCACTGCAAATGACAGACACATATGAATAAATACACCTACACACACAGATACACACACAAAGAGGGTACAAATGGCCACCCAACAGTTGCCGATTGGTATTCTATTGGTTACTGTCGTTTCCCAACACAGAGGAAAAGAAGAAAATAACATTTCTGTTGTTGTGATCATAGCGAGTGAAGCGGAGATTATGTCTACGAGGCTGCAATCAGAAGACAGACTATCTCCACATGTAATGCTTGTCTCAAATGGTTTGCTTATGTTTACATACTAAATACCTTCTGTTGCATATTGTGCCTACAGTACATATCTGGTTTAATGAGCCATATGTCTGATTGGGCCAATTTTCCCTGACTCCTTGTATTCACATTTACCAGAGATGATTCTAAAGGCGTGGACCATTGGAAAACACATTATTGTGTTGCACAGTGATTCCCAACCAGAAATCAATCACTGTAATAGAGAAACAGACGTACCCCCTGGGGTTTTCTTCTGCAGTTATAAGAAGGTGTGTGAAGAGATTGTGGAGTAGCTCAGCTAATTTAGAAAAAAAAAAAAAAAAAAAGAAATTGTGAGTTGGTGAAAATGAATATTTCCATATTTGTATTATAGATAAACATTCAAAAGGGATTACAAACGGTGTATTAATGGTCACAGTGACTAATAAATTACTAGCTACAAATGGCAGACTGTGCTGGGCACATTTCTAGCCAGTCACTTGTAACACCTGAATACCAAAGTAATTGACAGCATTAAATGACGTCAAGAGTATTATGACTTTAAATTAGCACATTCGAAACCTGATTAGTGGTGTCAATGACGGGGTACTTAATCCCATCTGACTGGGCTCTGGGGGTACGTCAGACAAAAAGATTGACAACCACTGCTCTGTTGCACTGAGCTCCAGTGGTTCAACATTACAAAAAAATTGAAAAGCACTATTTAACTGCCACACTGGCCTCTGATTTATTTTTTGGAAACGTACTGTGCAGTTTTCAAAAGCAGTGCAGAGACATCAGTAAACTGCCAGCCTGTTCTCATTCCCAGGGCATCAAATACAGCAGCTTGGTCAGTGGCGGTCGTTATCTGATTCTGACGCACAACATACCACACAACGTTTGCAGGAGATCAGCTAATTCCAATGTAAACCCACCTGTGGCAATGACATAGTATGATGACCAAGAAAGTCTGAGGACGGTGGGAGGGAGGGTAGGTTGACTAGTTTGAACAAACACAGGACTTTCATTCAACAGACCTGTTTGTGTCCCATTCTAAACCAAACATTGACTATTTTAACCTACAATATGCGGTTTAAGTCACATAGATCACCTACATAATACAACATGCTTGTTAACAAGTGAAGTTATGTAATGCAGAAATGGTTGCAAGACGGAGTCAAACCTGCAACCGCTGCAGCGAGGCATTGCCTCTGTACATGGGTCGCCGGCACTATCCACTATGCTACCGACGCCCCAAACCTAAAGTGGTTTTGGTGAGGAAACCTGTGCTTCCTGTGAACATAGAGGTTTATCTTCAAAAAAGACAAAAACAGAAACAGACACGCCGAAGAGCGTCACAGTTTGATGCATAGGGACACTGATTAAGCTGCTGTTGTTGAAGCTGCCATAGCTCCATGCAGCTGTTAGCAGCACCAAAAGTTAGAACTCTAAAGATGACATGTTTCCATTCAATGATATCTTGGGTTAATGGTGGTAACAGAAAGTACATTTTACTAATACAGCTTCCACAGTTATATTCAGAATCACACATAACCCCAGGTCTCCCTTGAAAAAGAGATCATTGATCTCAGTGGGACTTATCTGGTTAAACATGAGTTAAATAAAAACAAAAACCATAACAATGATGAATGGGGGTCAGTGAACATGCCTTGAGCAGCTATTTTGTCAGGAATGCAACAAAACAAGAGCGACTGGTGTATCTGTTCACAGTTAAGTAAAAATAAGTAAATAAATAAATAAAAACAAAGAAACCTTGGGCCGAGTGTATTCATCACCTCATGTTGCTTTATTTAAAAAAGCCAACACAGTAAGGCTGAACTCGTGAACTGTCTCCCACATGTTTAAAATTCATACACTGTTTTCTGTGTGAATGAAAATTACTCGAGGCAGTCACAGAAAAAAAACAGCTCAACATAAATTGTATATAACTAGTTTTTTTCCCTGATAGATAAATTAAGGATTATAACTTTAGGTAGCTAAACAAAATATATGATTTTGGAATCTGCGGTGTCTCCATCACTGATGGGAAACAGACCCTTTTTGTGATTTCGGCTCATCTGACGGCTGCAGTTTCACGTAGAAAATGTGGCCTAAAGCTACTTTACAAAATCAGAGGGTTCTCTGAGTCATTACGGTTATATATAGAACCACTAACCCGACTGAAGAATCTATTTGTGTGCTCAGTGCATGCACAACCTCTTGTAATGTGAAAAGGGAAGTCAGGCTCTCTTCAGTATGTCTTCATTCTCCAAATGATAATAAAAATATTTACACAAGCGGGCAGTTTACACAGTATAATCAAGTTTAACATGAGTTTGTGAGGGGGAGACTGACTACGCCACGTTAACCGACATCATTTAGGATGGGAGGGTGTGTACGTGTGTATGCGTAGTTAATTGTCACTGTCCTGCTAAACAGGCAGTGTCCAAGTGTATGTGTGTGCGTGTAGCAAACCATAAACAAGGCGTCAAGCCAGGCCAGCACACACATGCTAATTAGATGAGGGCTGCACACTCCCTTTCTTTTCTCTTTCCTCTCTCTTTACAATGCACGCTCACACACATGCAGTCCCGCAGTTCCGATTGTGGCCGGACGGATAACAATTAACGGTACACAGATGAGTCCTTTCCATCATGTACCGTGCCCGGACACACACTGACGGCTATCATTTTGGTTCAGTGAGGAGGAACAGAAAATGACAAAGAGTAAAAGTCTTTCCTTCTTGCCAGAACTCCTCTGTCAGATGGACAGGGGGAAAAGAGGAAACACAACTCAAAGTTAAGTGGGCTAGAGTCAGTACTCGCCGGTCTGTCTCTTTCACCCTCTGTCCTTCATTATCTCTGTCTTTCTCTTTTATGAGCCTGTGAGATCATGCTGGCCTTTTGTTCTAGTGGACTATAAGCTAGTGTTAAGCCACTATGTCCCCAGGGCACAGTTACAGTAACAACCATGATGACGGAGAGACACATGCTAAAACCATCTAGACACACACCCTCAGGAATACAGTGTCTGTGAGTGTAGAGGAGAAACAGACTGTGAGAGAACAAAAGAGAAACTTTCACCACATAAACTGAACCACTATTCTGACACTTTTATTGTCAGTTTTGATTTAATTTTATGTTTGTTTTGATTGCTGCACTGCTCTGATTTGGTTTAACACTGACCAACTGGGGCAAGCGATGACATTAACAAATCATGTCACAGAGGTGCAGCGCCGGAATGGCTGAGCAAAACCTGCCGCCTGTGATTCATAGGATCTGGCAACCAGGCTAATCCAGGCCATAGTGTTTTGCATAACAGGTGTTACATTGCCAGTGTGAAAAGGAAAGGAAACGCAGAGCAATCACAATATTTCCATGATATACTCAGGTGTATAATCAGCCACACAAACACACATGCACGGAAGAACACGTCAACACACACATACACAAGGTGTGCCCTGTCCCCTGACATCAGTTTTTTTCTGCTAATGTGTCCTTAATGAATGGAATGATTTGTGCAAGTGTGTGCGGTATAAATTAGACTTCTCCATAGGGGACGCCACAACAGAGAGCAATACATTACCCACTCTTTCAACAGCCACACTGTCTGCCTCCTCAGAGAGCGCAAAGCAGCCAGCCAACCAAATCTCAAATCTCTTAAAGACGAAAGCAGGAAGTGGAAAATGGTGACATCAACATAGATGTGCATCACCCTGTGCACTAATTGTTGAGCTCCTCCATTCATCTTTGTCAAGTTGTCCTTCAACAACAAACCTCTAAAGCACAAACACTGATGTTGGTCACTGGTGCGGTTTTGGACACAGTATTTCAGTTGATGGTTGCCTGTATGCTGTTTTATTAATAAAGTTTTTTACTTTAACTGATCATTGTGAAATCAATGTTGATCGCACACTGTAATGGCTATATAGTTGTGTTAAAATGGTTTTATACAAGCATTGCTGTCACCGGGAAAATGAATGCTTGATTTATGACACAAAGGAAGTGCGTCATCCACTGCCCAACCCAGCAGCTATCATTAACTATCTCCAGTTACCAAAGAATTTGTAACAAGTCTGCCTATCTATGGCATTACAAGTTTGTTTGTTTTATTCTGAAAGTAATTTAGTGGTCTCAGCTGAGGGCCCTGACACAATAGGCTGATGGTTGGCTATCACTATCAAGTCACAAAACCTTTGACCCCATCATCACATTCATGACCAACATGGAGGACTCCAGCCATGAAACTTTGCAGCCAAAGGATGAGGTGGCAGCCTACATCGAGTTCAAGTCACTCAAGGTAGAGGATTGAGGTTTTATGGTGGTGGAAGAAGCATGCTAAAATGTGTCCTAACCTGGCAGTGATTGCGCAGAATATTTTCCCCATCCCATCATTGAACACAGCCAGTGAAAGAGAATTTTGGATTTGTAATAGAAGAACAGAGAACCCTGCTTAATGTGAGTGACTGTAGCCTGTGTGTGTTCAATCATGGGTGCAGGTCGGGTCACAAGACTTTTATTAACAGGTGTGGCTTTGGCTTAGACAAAAAGAGTCGGTTCTGGTACTGAGCTTTATGGGTTTTGGTGGGTGTGGGTTTTCAAAAATGGACCCATGCAGGACTCTCCTTCCAGTTTCCCTTTTTTAATGATGAAGACAGAGTACCCTGCCTGCTGGTATGGACAGCTATTTCCTCTCACTAGGTGCAGAACATATGTGCTAGTTGTAGTCTTTGCGGTGTGCTACAGTCCAACGTTTTGGCCAAGACATGGACAGCATGAGGCACCAATCAGCTTTTGTCGCCATTAGTTGTTTGATATCGATTTGGTGGGCTATATTTTGTTTGGCTACAGCTCTGATTCGGACCTCTGATCGGCCTTTTCACTACAGCACAGGCAGCTGAGGCTTTCTTTCTTTCTTTAATAATTAAAATGCATCTAGGTTTTTTGTCGAGGAATATCGACAATGTCTTCAAAAGATAGAAATGGGAATTAAGAGAAAAGAGAAACACACAACAACGGGCTTTCACTTTACAGCTCTATTACCAGTTCAGCTTCAGTGGAGCTGACAACAGAAAATATTCCCACTATCCAAGATGTATGTGATTAACACGTTTTAGTACCAAATACTCAAACTCAGAGTGGAAACTTGCTAGTGTTGCCTTTGTCATTGATGTTATGCATTCACACACAGTTCCACCACAGGAGAGGAAGAACTATCAATTACTCCACTGTCATCAAACCAGAATGTGTCATGGTATGAGTAAGGGCCATCAAAAACACGCCCCATGTTCACAGAGTAGTTGGCTCTATTTTCAGGGCCTAGAGCAGTCCACTTTTGAGTCCTGAAATGCAAAAGTGAGTTGGCTTTCGAGCCATAAATTCCCTTGGCTGCAAAGTGATCAGAGTGCCCGACAGAGCTAGAAGCACCACAGCCAGGGATCGGATCCAAGTCCCTGTGGTGCTGGGAAATTTTTACTTCTGCACCGCCCGGGCACCCCTCAAAACCCAGATGAGCTTGAGTTTCATGTTTTTCTTCTGTGACATAAATCAAAGAAATACTCATCCCATTTGTACATTTTGGGGCTTCTCTTTGCACTGATGCAATATGGTGCCATAAATGGGTTTCGGGGTCAGTTGGTTTGTCATAACATCTCTTGTCGTTAGCCTGCTTTTAAGCCTCTGAGCTCTATCCTCATTTCTTCAGTTTAATTATACAGCAGTCAGTAGTCAGATATCAATGCATTTAATATTAATCACATGGTATGCTTGAAAACATGCTAAGGCGGTACTTTGGAGTGCTGAAAATATCCATTTGATGAACGTAAGCCAACTGAACTGGACTATTTGTGGATTCCTTTTCACCCACTTCTGACTATAAGCACGACGTCACGCCTTCAGAAAGTGCTTACTGAAATTTCAGTACATAAAGTGCCCATGTAGTTACTCTCTGCACAAACAGTCAATGTCAAAAACAATTGAACAATAGTGTTCTTTAATACCAAATCCGAGACCTGTCTCGACTGGCCTGTCTCTGCATGTGTGTGTGTGTGTGTGTGTGTGTGTGTGTGTGTGTGTGTGTGTATGTTGCATCCACTTATTTTGCCTTTCAATATCTTCTCAGCACAACAGATCAAGCCTGTATCCATTAACATGTAGAGTGTGAGCAGCCAACTGGGCTGGAGGCAACAGAGACACAAGGGGATGGCTGATTTGGGTTGCACACGGAGGAGTAAAGCGTGCGTGTTTTTGTGAGCGCGCGTGTGTGTGTGTGTAGGACTTTCTGTGCACGGTCAGCCATGCTTTTATGCATGTGTGTGTAACCTGCAACTAAAAAGAGCAGTCCCTGTCACACAATAGAGTCTACTGAAAACACTGCCACACAGACAAACCAGGTCACATTTATACAAGACTGCGCGCACGCACGCACGCACGCACGCACGCACACACACACACACACACACACACACACACACACACACACACACACACACACACGCACACACACACACGCAATCAGAGACTTCCTCTGTGTGTCTTGAGTGACTGCTCTGTTTTTGCCTTCAGGCTGACAGTGACCTCCAACTGGAGTCTCTCTCTGTATCTGTGTGTGCATTTGTGTGTGTGCTGTGCGCTGACCTTACAAGAACTCTGAGCATCCCCTCTGGTCCTGGTCTACCTCTCCTGTCATACCCGTGCTGGTGGCAGTGGAATACAAAAAAGCTACTGTGTAAAGTGTATGCAGATGGCACAATTAACAGAGCGCTGGAACAATATTGACAAAGCAGTAAACAAAATGCAGTAAACGTATTCGAGCCATTAGGGCCACGGCAGGCTGTGCGCCGCAGTAAAGTGTTGAGGATTCCCTCTTATGTTTGAGAGAGACACCTGCTCCACTGTCCATGGATCAGAGGGATGAAACTGAATGACTCATTTGTATGACGTGGACAGTAATACAGGACATTGTGTAGGTCTCTGTTCCAGTTGTCAAATTGGCTCAGCTACCATCTCACTAAAACTCTGTGATAAATCTAGCTGTGTTGAGCACACAGTATTTTCACACAGTATGTACAGATGGGACAAAAACTCTCAGTTGTATGCCTCTGTGAATCAGTCAGGTTGCAGTTACAGGTCACATCCAGTCAAATGTAGCCATGGAAGTGGAAACAATTAGCATGTAAATTCTTGAGTTTTGCCAAAAGAACATGTTTTGTAAGGTCACAGTGATCTTGACCTTTGACCACTACTACCTAAACAGTTCATTGTTGACTCTAAGTGGATGTTTGTGTCAAATGTAAAGTTATTCCCTTAAGTCCTTGTTGAGATATTGTATTCAGGAGAATGGGACAGGCATACATTCATGCCTCTACACGGCTATCATTAGTGTAGGGGCAAAAAAAGGAGGCCCCTACATAAAGGATTATTGCATCTTTTGTAGGAATAAAATTAGTGGAAAATCAGTGCAGTGTGTTATCCAGGTTGGATTAGCAAGGTTAGAACCATGACCTTTGTAATGCACTGTACAATGGAGCCACTGACGGCACTAGACAAGGTTAACATTCAGGGCTCAGCCCCAACCTAGGTAGGTACGGTGGCATGCTTGCCCAGTGAGTTTTTTTCCCCCATTCACAGCAGCTATACGGACAAATTTTTTGAGCCAATTGGGAAAAATAAATAAATTTGAAAAATAAATAAAAATCTGTACATCATTTGGGAAAACATGATTGCTGCCAAGGAAAGAAAAATCATCTTGGAGAGCCTACATCGTGTTTTGTATCTAATTGTTCTCCAACTGTCTTCATCGCTTTGCTGGAGAAGAGTTCACAGAACGAATGTTTAGCTGACAAATCTGCTACATTTGAATGTATGCCATCATAATCTGGGCCGCTCTGATTGCAAATCAAGTATCCCCAACAATGCCAAGTAAATGTGGTCGTCAATACTCTGAATTGAAAATCTGGCCAACAAGAAACCATTTAACCAACTGTGTTAGATTTCTTCAAAGAAGAGCATAGTAGAATAAGCAACATGAACATATATTATTATCTAAGTGACACAAAGTTGACGATATTTTAAAAATCTGAGATAACTTTAGAGCTTGAGCCCCAGAAGCCACATCTCTGCTCCACTTCTGAATTGAGCAGTACATGCAGACACAATAAAAGTCAGAAGGTGATGTTTAGCAACAACCCACTGGTTATCTTACTATATCTTACTATATAATGACAAAAACTCTGTCTGTCTGTGTGTCTGTTCCATGTTTTTCTCCTCACTGACTTGGTCAATCCATGTGAAATGTGGCACAGTGGTAGAGGGTCATGGGAGGATGCCAGTGAAGCAATATTACATCAATTGGCCAAAGGGGGGCGCTATAGCAACCGATTGAAATTGCAAACTTTGAATGGGCATATCTCATGCCCCGTATGTTGTAGAGACATGAAACTTTGCACAGAGATGCCTCTCCTCATGAGGAACAAATTTGCCCCAAGAACCCATAACTTCCAGTTATACAGATTTTCCGCCATTTCCATTTAAAAAAAAACAAAAAACCAAACACTTAAAATCGATCTCTTCCTAGGAAGTTTGACCGATCTGCATGAAACTCGGTGAACATAATCTAGGGACCAATATCTAAAGTTTCCTCTTGGCAAAAGTTGGAAAACTTTCACCCATCACCACACAACTTTGTAGGCATATGACCACACATAATCTGAGGGGACCCCTCCATTATTGACCCGATCAAACAAAATGGGGCGCTACAGAGCTAATTTCTTATCTAGGCCTAACCAGCCTATCGATTTTTACAACACTTGGTAGATATGTAGAACAGGACACCTCAAGGTGACTGGAGAAATTTAACTCTAAATGGCAACTGGGTGGCGCTATAACAACAGAAAAAATGCTTAAAAATGGCTAAAATGCGACCGATCGCTGTGGCTCCCCCTGTGGACCAATGTTGTTGCTTTTTTCTAAATTTTGGTATGTCTAAGTCATGGTATGGTATGCTGTACTCAATGGGTATGAGCTAGTTGAGGATATTAACTGCCAAAGTGCAGTCAACATCATTGTATAATGGAAAATGCCAGAATATAGTGCTGAACTGGGACAGATGTTTGAAATAAATGTTTAGTATACTATAAATTTGGCACATTGAACACTTTGAAACTAAGATCAAAACAAATCAAACCTTTACACGCATGTCTATAGTCTGTGCAGTTTGTGCTTGTGTTGAGTCACATCTCAGCAGGACAAAATCAGCAGTGGAAACATGGATTATTTCACAAATTCTCTGTGGTTGGACTTCTACTAAAAATGTTGTGATGTTTCAGTAATAATCATCAAACTCATATTCTCAAATCACAGTCTTGAAATGCATGAATGGACTCTCAAGGCTATGCTTTATCTTTTATTTTCTTAACAGAGTACATCTATGTCATGCAGATCTGTATCAGTCTAAATGTGAATTTTAATGGAGTAGGTAGAAGGAAATAAAATAAATACAGCATTGGAATGAGACTGTGTGCTAGATTCCCAACTTCTGTTGTGTGAAGTTGGTCTGCTCATTGACCAAATGAAATGAAATCCATCCCTCATCTGTCAATGAAAGCATTAATCACTCAGTGTCTGTGCATGCGTGTCTACCACACTATATCACCAGCATCGTTCTGCCTTAACACAGTGTGTGTGTATGTGTGTGCGTGTGTGTGTGTAGTACATTGAGTGCGTGTGTGTGTTTTTGGAGCTGCATTATATGGGAGTGTTCCTGTGCACACGTCCTCAATTTTGCATGTGTGTGTACGTGTATGAGAGTGTGTGTGTGCAGCAGAGCAGAACAGATGGTATTATGCGGATCACCATTTGCAATAATCGTCTATATTTCACTAACTCATAATTATCCTGATTGGAGCTGCATGCTGGCTGAATGACGATGACATGTGACACATGCCATTCAGTCTGTGGTTTTAATAATGGCGAATACGCTCTGTGCTCACATCCAATTTCCACTCCTTTCTGTATCATCACCACTTTTTACTTGCACTCACACTGCGTGGTGAGAATATATGCATACACACATTTGCATATAACTCATTGGAGCAATGTCATGTATATATCTGTGGTAACAACATATTATCGTCACGTTTTTGCATCACTGATGCTGAATTCTGTATGTCTCACACGTCTGTTATATGGATGCACCTGCTGTGGAAAACAATTTCCCCCTCAAGGACAAATTAACTGTCTTTCAATTATTGTCTTCAGCATTATATATACAATCTCTATTCACTGTGTTTACTCAGCTAAATGAAAGCTAGATTATCGTAATTATATAAGACACACACTTATAAAACAGATTACACATCTGAACAGATACATGTTTGGTATTAACCCGACAAGAGAAATAATTAGTGGATGGTATAGAGAGCTAAGTGGATAGATGGGGTCATGGGTTCCACTCCCTGGTGTAAGACATGAGCAGAGCCAAGGTTAGGGTTCCCAGCTGTTTCATCCAACTGTGTGTACAGTATGAGTGTGTATGTGTGTGTCCACATGTGTGTTAATGAGGACCTCTAAGCTACGGGAATCCATACAAAGCTATATCTAGTTTCTCTCTGTCCTCTCTTTCTCTTATTCCTCCCCTCCATCCCTCCCTCCCTTTCTTTCATCCCCACTCTAGTTTGCCTGTACTCGTTCCTTCTTTGTCTGATATTTTCCCCCTTTCTCTCTATAATCAGTGTACTGCAGCACAGAACTGGAGGAAACCCGTGGAAAGTGATTTATTACAGTCACTCACTCACGCTCTCCCTCTCACACACATAGGGTGATTTATTGCTGTGCAGGTAGACAGTAGTTCAAGGGTAAGAGATTAGTCTCTAACACACACTGAACACCAAATCATTATTACACATTTAGATAGAGGACATGGTCTCTCACACGCTCAGCCACACCACTGTTTCAGTGCATAAACTGTACGTACATAAAATAAGTTTAAACGGCGAAATGCAGAAAGAAAAGAGGGCAGTTTTACTCAAAACTGGAATGATAACTTTTGTAAAGGCTCAAGGTTTTTCTTTTATTTTACCTGCTATTGTGAATATTTGACTGGTTTTCAGTTAAAAGATATAATATGAATCTTTTGGGCATTAAAATGTTTAAAAACAACTGTTACATATTTGGTTGAGTTGTGTACTTACATTGTCCCAAACATTTCCAACAGTGTTAAAGGCAGTGATCATATGACCGATTCACTGACTGGAGTGAAAAGGAAGTAGTCACAAGCAGTCTTGTAAAGAAGCAGGTTGGGGTGGTGCATGGGTCATAAAAGCCCAGACTGGGGCATTGGTGGCTTAGTGGATAGAGCAGGCGCCCCATATACAAGGCTGCTGCCGCAGCGGCCCGGGTGTGACTCCAGCCTGTGGCCCTTTGCTGCATGTCTCTCCCTCTCCCTCTCTCTCTCTCTTTCACGCTTGACTGTATCGATTAAAGGCAGAATGCCCCAAAAAATATCTTTAAAAAAAATAAAAGCCCAGACTTTTGTGTATTCAGAACTGTGTGAGTGAAGTTTAAATCATTTTACAGGTACGGCCTCGCCATGTTTTCTTTCCTAAACCTAACCTCAGTAACTTTGCTAACCTAAGACTAACCTCCATAACTAAATTAATTATGCCTCTGTACGTTGAGGGCGTAACTTCATTTGTGGGGCGCTAGTTTGAGGAATATCATCGGAACTATTGTGCATGCATTTTTCATAGGATATCACATGAACCGTTCGATGAGAATATGTTGCACATTTGCACATGTCAGAGTTGTGGTTGTCTACCAGAAGCTCTAATGAATTGACTTTCTATCCATTTTAAGCCACATTTTAATGATACACTTTTTAGATCTCTGTGACTTCAAACTATATACTTTAAATAGATACAGTATTTTAAGTCATCTGACGTCTGGATCTTAAGTTATCAGAGGAACAAGCTGAGCAAACATCAAGGAGAGCTCGGCCCAACCCCTGCAGTACCAAACAGCATTGTAGTAACACAGATTTTTTAACATGAAACTGTTTTATTCAGTGTTTTTACTGGTTTAAATCCCTGGGTCCATTTGTTATGGAAAAGAGTACACCTCTGCGAATAGTTCTAATGACGAGACCGAAACATTAAACACATAATTAAATAAATAAATAAAATCATATATTACTTGATAAAATGTGTAATGCCTGTCTGTGGAATGTGGAAATAAACAAACAGTAAAAACATTATATGAAGCATATAAATACATTAAATTATTCAGAAAATGAACTCCATTAGCAATTTGATTGTTTAGGGTCCTCTGGTGGATTTTTGGTCCTAACTATCCACTTGATTCACTTCTGCCTCAGGCTGAATATGATTTATTGTCAACTGCCAGGGGCTTTAATTTGAAAATGTCTGTATCAGCCTCAGAAAAAAAACACATTGGTCAAACTGGCCAAATACAGCCAGAGTGGCTGAAAAAGGCTGCTGTATAGACCTGCGAGCCACACAGCCCAACCAGATACACACTTTCCCCCCGAGCTACATAATCCATCAGCTCTACAGAGATGCATTCACAATTACACTCTGAAAAAGAGCATGGACACACAGAGCCTTTCATAACCCACTTCTATTGTTTCCATTTGTTTCCATCTAATTCTACTTGTGTCAAGATCGATTGAACGGACTGAATATGAAGTGATGCACCCTGGGGTCATGTAGGTTTTTTACCACGCCCCCCCCCCCCCCCCCCCCCCCCCCCCCCCCACACACACACACACGCTCTGGTTCATATAGAAGTGAAAAGACAGAATGAAAACTGAAGTTCTTTGCCACTTAAAGGAACAAAAGTGGTCTTGAGGGCTGGATATCAGATTCGATGATATGTGAAGCAATAATTTAAAACACACTTTTGTTTATTAGTGTTTCTGTGTGTGCTCCAGCTGTGCACGTTGTATGTGCGCCCTGCTCCTCACACAGACAAATGGGTCAGCAGTTAAAATGCCAACGCTGACCCTGCTGTCACTTCTTATGGAAGTCTACTTCCAGACGTGTGTGTATATGTGTGCATGCATGTGTATGTTAATAATGTGTATGTGTGTGTGTGTGTGTGTGTGCAATCCAATGCTTCAGCTCTACCCTCTGAGAGTCGTGTGTGAATGAACAAGACAAATAGATATATATGTAGAGGAACAAAGCAGTTGACTGGACAGATAATTTCAGTGTATTAGCATTTTAATAGAACGATAAGGCCCTGCTGTCCCCCTCTCTTGTTTCTCCTTCTTTTTCTTTACCTCCTGTTTTGGAGATATGTTACTTCAAACACGCTGATATCTCTTTGTCTGTGTGCTTTTCTGTGTCTTTCTTTCTCTTTTAGAGGTATATAATTGTCAGAAAACACAGAGGCTTCTGCATTGCTGCCTCACTTTGTTGAACAGACATAACTGCAAACAAAAAGTAAATAAATACAACTCTGCTATTCACTCCAGTCTCTTCAAGTTCAGTGTGTAGGATTTTGGGGATATATTGGCAAATGGAATATAATAAGTGTGTTTTCTTTTGTGTATTATCACCTGAAAATAAGAAACATTGTGTTTGCGATCCCTTAAAATGAGCCGTTTATATCAACATGGTGAGCAGTCTATAGAGATTGCCATGGTGCACCGTTATGTTTCTATACTAGCCCAGAATGGACAATCCAAACACTGGCTCTGGACAGGGCCATTCAAGTTTTTAGAGTTGGCCACGTAGTAAGAAGTCTTTCCACGTAATAAAACCATCTTCTTTTATTAATGGTGAAAATACTCCCATCTGTGTTTTTACCGGTTTAAACTGAATAATTCAGCTCCTGGTAAAAACCTCCTGAACAATGAACACTCAAGCAATTCTAACAGGGAGGAGTTTCAGCTAGTTGCAATCCTTCTCTTTCATACATGAAGTCACCCCCTAACAAAGCAAAGAGTCTCTCATCCTGCTAGTTTAACTCGTTTTTCTCTGACGTTTTTATTCTTTGCGTATATGAACCATGACGTTTCAAAATTCCTCTCATCTGCTCCCTCTGTCTCTGTTTAGTAAACTCCTCTTCCCCCTCTACCTGTTACCTAAACTTCTACCTCCGTGTCACTCTTTTCCTTTAAAATCAATTGAAGAGTGACAGTAAAAAAAAAAGTCAGTGTTGCCAAAACTAGATTATCCACAGAAGTAGTGTCACAGACATAAATATAAAATCAACTGTCAGTTGCAGTCTGTGCTTCCTTGCTATTTCTTACCAAATGTGATGATAAAAACAAAGAAGAGCCAAAATATAGTTTCTCCCCCACACAGGGAAACGCAAGAGGCGTTGCATTGTTGTCTAATGGACTAGTCCACATTCCACAGCGCTACTTGAAGACAGAGAAGAAAAGAGAGAGTGAGAGTGAGGGGGGTGGGGTGGGGGGGTAATTGACGGATTAAAATCTGATCCTGATCTGCGGTTCAACTTCTCTCTCCTATTCTCCTCTCCTCTCACTTTTTCTCACAGCCATCATCTCTCCTCGTCTCTGTCCAACTCCCCTTCCATCAGTTTCCCCTTCCCTGTGAACTGTGCTCAGTGAGGCTTGCAGCTGTACAGACATGCTCGTTCAGCCTCCATTCCAGACCATGACGAGGAGAAACAGTGATGACTGACATAAAAAAAGAAATATTTAATCCCTAGAGACCTTTTTTTCCCCCCCCAGACTTAAAGTCAGTGAGACGCCGGCTCATCATTTTTTATCTGTTTTGCTCACACTTGACACTTGGTATAGATGAACTGGCATTTGTAATTGCCAGAATTCAACCAGACCTTTAAAAAAAACATTCCCTTACTAACAGATTTAATACATTAAATGACCTGACTCCTGTCTGCTGATGGGTGAGCTTCAGTCTGGCTCTTGACAGAACTGAAGTCGGCAGTTAAACGGGTGAAAACATGGCAATGGCATCAAATGATCCTGGCACTGCTTCCAGACTCTTCCAGTTATGAGCAACTTGGCACACAGAGCTGACAGAGACGGACAACTGACATAATATTTATGGAAACGCTGCTATATAGCTGTCAAATACCTTTTTCTGTGCAATGTATCCTCCTACAAGGGTTCGTTTAGCTTACGAAAAGTTATGCACATGATTAGTATGATGTCTGACGAATGAGGGCCCCTACCGGTAAGGTTGAGAAAAATAATTACGGTTGCGTTGACTCAAAAATAATTCAACATTTACTTTTAGTTTCTCACAGGACACAAACTCTGGTCTACTGTGTCAAAGTCCCGTATCCACCATCCCGACCACCTCCCTACGCCGACTTTGCTGCTGTTAGTACGTGACTTGACTTTCTCCTTTGCTCTCGTCATATGACAGATGACAGCCTGCAGCACATAGGTGTCATGATCGCAGCCTCCTGGTTGGTTTCACAGTATATGGATTATAGTGGATTACTTTCTTAGGTTTAAGTACAAACAGTGAGTGAGAACATCCTGTTCTATGACACGGCCTGGTGTCATTTCTTATTTGTTGTGGCAGTCAACTGTTAAATCTTCTTTAGTTATTAAATGTAGCATTGGAATTGACATTAAAATCCAGCTATCATAACAACACTACCCTGCCTACCCTATAATTTAAAGCTCCATTAAGCAATATTGTTGATGTTGACGCTGAATATAATGATTCGTCAAATAACACCCCAGCCAGCAGCTCTATGCAGCTTTCAGTTCATTGTTTATTTTGCCAGTCGGTACGGTCGAGTCCTGACAGCTCACACTGACCTGCTCAGATGTACTCTGGGCAGACACTGAGCAAGACAAGATGATTGGACCTTATACAGTATGTCTACCATAAAATGACTAAGAACAGAAGTAAATGAGTGATGAAGAGTTTCAGATATCTGCCAAGCCAGAACAGAGACTCCAATGTAATGCCCATATTGGTATGTTTATAAGCAGTGGCTTTACCCTGTTTCCTACAAAATGCTCATATACTACTAACAATGTGTTTTGGAATAAACATAATTGCTGTGGTGTGACACTTTTATACCACACAGAAGTTGTAGGAAGGTCACAGTGAGTGGCTAGGCATACCAAGCAGAAATACTTTGCCAGAAGAAACAAGGGTTTGTGTCCTGTGTTACATGTCTGATAAGGATTAGGGTGCTAAACAGTCTGGATAAAGCAAGGGGAGGTCTGTGGTTTTAGTCAAATATTGGAAAAGTCAACATGTCATGTCCCATGTTTGAGTATTCAATATAAGGACCACAATCTTTCCCTAACCTCAACCAAGGGCCTTCAGTTGCCTAAACAGAACCATCAAAATGTCAAGCATGCTTTATTGCAAGTAGTGGATATAGTAGGGAAACAAATTAACTCCGCAGACAGTAAAGGTTTGATGATAATTTAAATGTGGACAGTTTGCTTTGGCTTTGTGAAGTTAGTAGATAGTCTCTGTGTCAGTGTATCGTCATTATGATGCAGATAATTGGTTACATATAAACAGAGGACATGATTAAGTGGTTGACTGTAACACATAAGAATTAGACAAGCCAATCACCATGGGTGTATTACTGAGCGGAAGCCAGAGACTCTGCATGAAGTCACTGTTATGAACAATGCTTTTGTTGTCTAAGGGCTTAGTGATTCATGACAATGACAGATAAAAGGACATACTGAAGCAATAGCTTAAACGTTCACTTTAAAGATGTCACAAGAAAGAAACCACAATGATACATTTTAAGTGAGTATTAATCCGTTCAGTTTGTCTACAGGACTTCAGCTCTGTGGCGAGAAACAACAGCAGGTTGTACCTCGTAGAAAGGGGACACTATCAAAACAACTCAGAGGTTTCAGGTTCCGGTGAGACGATCACCTGTCGGTACCATAGACTGTATAAAATAAGTGCTAATAGCCACCGTAATGTCACCCATTGCTTTGTTGCCTACCATTTTGAGACCTTAAGTTTGGCATTTTGGCTGTGACCATCTTGGTGTTTTGGAGCCAGCAGTGGCCATACTGTAATGGGAGGGTGAATCTGAGAACGAGTGAGGGATGGATCGGACTGAAAACCAGAAGACACTGCCCTTGTAGTGGCTGGTCAATCACAAGGTAGCCCAGCCTACAGCATGCCATGCTTTACCTTCTATTTTACTTTAAATGGGACCGTAATTTACAAAATGAACATCATGCTGTTCTGAAGAAGACATGAAACTAATGACTGAGACCATTAACTCATTTGGAAAATATTTACTGAGGAAATAAATCAAGTAAGAATCAGGGTCATTTTCTCATACTATTGGACTCTTTTTGAAACCGCTGGAGTTGCCCCCTGCTGGCCATTAGAGAGAATGCACGTTTAAGGCACTTTGCATTTGCCTCACTTTTCAGATTCAGAGGCAATGTCCACTTCTTTGATACAGTCCATGGTCGGCATCACTGATTGTCACAAAGCAGCAATGCCGCTGTGTTTTCTCATGCAGTGCTGGTGTCTGTTAAGACTGCCTCAGTCTGATTTCTGCCCTCTCATCTAAACATCTGATATTTCATTCTATTTGATGCTATTTTGTTCCTTTTTTAATTACCAGGGCGAGATTTTTCTGCACTGATCACCAGCCTTGAAGCATCAGCAGCAAAACAATGAAGTCCACCAGTGATAACCCTCCTATTCTGGCTCCTATTTCAGCCTTCTCTCTCTAAGCTCTGGTAGTTCCTTCGATTCTCTTTCCCATAAACTCTTTCTCTGTTTCTGCCTTCTACTCTGTCTTCACAACATCCATCACATGCATATGCTATCTTACTGATTCACACAAGCGCGCACATAGCACACACAGACAACTTCACACTTGGAAGCACATGCACAAACAGTGATTGTTCATTAAACACACACCCCACCTCTCACAAACACCTATGGAAAAAAAACGAGGAGGTGTATTCTTGCATGGAATGTTGACTTCCTGTGTTGGCAGTATCTAGGGAACAGATAAAAAAGGGTTTGTGCACGAGGTAGGGAGAAGAACAAAGAGGTTAATATTCTATAGGAAATAGATAATGTTGACAGACTTTCTGATGTGAGCAAAGTCATTTTTCGGCTTCCTCTCTTTTATTTTCTCATTCTTAGCTTCTGTGTCTTTTTGTGAAAAAGTATTTAGAGCCATTTTTCTCCTCACTGGTCACATCGAGGAACATTGTCTTGAAACGATCTGTGTGAATGCTAATTCACCTGCAGCATATTCACAAGACAGAGAGAGAAAATGTGTCGCTTTAACATTCAGGATATTGTCGAGTGTCAACACACATACAAACATGTCATCAGATCAGGCTTCAAGACTGACTGACAAATCGAAAAGTGAGCAACAGTAAATACTGATACTTCTTGAATGTACAAGTCACATCATTCAAAGAAAAAAAGTCTTTTGTTATCTACTATCACTGTTAGTATAGCGAGTATGCCCTAACTATACTCTACCCTCATTATTATTATTATTTTTTCTTAATCCACTTAGGTATTATTGTGTTGATATTTTCTGAAAAAAAAAAAAAAAACCACAAAAACCCCGGTAAAATTCATCCATACTATTTTTATTTGCATCAGGTCAGAAATATTGTTATGCTCAATTTTGTCTCCTGGTCCGAGCATTGATGAAGTGCTTTTCAGGAGACTTAAAAATATCAAGATGTATATTGTGATTTGGGATACAGTCTAAAACTCTTGGGGCAGCTATACAAGTGCAGGTCCATTTACCATATAATTTTCAGGACATATCGCCCAGCCCGAGCATTTTATACCAAAAAGTTGATAAAAATCACAGAGCTGAAGCAGATAGCAACAAACAGAAAAAAGCTTAGTGGGGCATCAGAGATTTAGTGGTAGAGCAGGCACCCCATGTACAAGGCTGTTGCCGCATTGGCCCGGGTTCAACTCCAGCCTGTGGCCCTCTGCTGCATTTCATTCTCTCTCTGTCTCTCCCCCCTTCATGCTTAACTGTCCTGTCAATTAAAGGCAAAAACACCCAAAAATATCTCAATTTAAAAAAAAAAAAAGCTTTGAGCATCCAGAAATCAAGTAAAACTTTATGATTTCAATGTCTGTGTCACTGTTTTGTCTCTGTATACCTACCTAGAATGTGGTTCTGTTCATGGTTTGTGCCTGCTAAAAGGAAAATTTTCCTTGCAACCATTGGCAAGTGCTTGCTCATGGGTTGATTATTGGGTCTCTGTAAATTATATAAGAGGAAGATGAAAAGTTTTCTGACACATCTTTTGTTTCAGCACTATCTAAATAAAGTTGACTTGACTTGCTATTATTAACAAAGTCTCATACATTGCGCACCCAACAACACAGTTGCACACCTTCAAACAACTGTATTCTCCTAATGTCAGTCACTGCCTTGCCCAAGGACAGCTGCACAGCAGTTGATCATAAAACAGCCGTTTTCTACATAAAGAAACTGTTTTGGGATTTATATTAACAACCTCCCAGTCATAAATCCACCTCTCTAACTGAATGTTTTGGCTTATAAACACACCGCTTTGTTCCTAATATTTACTGACAAGGTTGCTGACCCACACACACACCCACCCACCCACACACACACGCACACACATGCACACACGCCCTTTAGGTGTTTACTATGCAGAATATATTCACCACACACAGCTTTTGTTTATGCAGCAATATGCTGACTGCAATACACACAAACCCAACCTTATTATGCACATACACAAATTTACTCACTGTCCCACATGCAAGAGGCACACACACACACACACACACACACACACACACACACACACACACACACACACACACACACACACACACACACACACACACACACACACAGTACCTGAGTGGGACCTTGCTGTGATTTAGGTCACTAATCCGTTTCCACGGCGATGGCCTGCCTGCACATCAGAGCACTGGGCTTTGTTGTCCATTCATTGGAAAATCCACATGCACATCTCTGCATCTCTGGATGGGACTGGGTTTTAGTCTCTCTCTCTGTCTCTTGTTTTTGTTTGGTTTTTCTCTCAGTACGTCTTCGTGCCTCTCTGCTTATCTGTTATAATTTCATTTCGATTGTGTGTGGGGATTTGTGTGCATATGTGTGTGTGTGTGTGTATTTAACAGAAGCCAAGCTGTTTACAAGACTATGGAACGATACTGTCGAGTATCAAGTAAACACGGCGTGATTGCACAAGCACACACACAAACACACAGACACTCCAGTTGCATGCACCTATTTCATAAAATGGTTTGTTACACTGATAATTCGGACTGTCACAAAAAAAAAAGACCAGCTGGGTCTGTCTGTGTGGAAAATACATGCTCTCCTCATGACTTCCTCCCATGTCGGTCTGCAGCATTAAAATCCTTTTTAATTACCTTTCAATGAGACTGAATGCACATCGGATCTCGGACTGGTGTCCTGTCTGAGCTGTCTCCCTACAACAGGCATTTCTCGATAACAGCCTGCATGTTCAGTCTCCCTGTTTTGTACGAATAACAGTAACATTTACAACCAATCAACAAAATCACTACTGCAGACCTTGGGAGGTTAATCGCCTCTAATTCTGAGCCATTTGATTCTTTAGTTTTCTCAGCCTGTGACCCAAATGCATAATTTATTGTCTTACTCTTGGACCCTGGGTCATTAAAAGCGATTAAGACTTTTGGCATGCGAGCACGCCATAGAAACAGACTCCACATCAATGTTGAGCTGCAGTTCATATTTTGAAAATAAAGCTACAGGCTCTTTCTGATGCTTCCACTTTGCATTTAACTGTGTTTTGTGGGGGTTTTTTTTCAGCCCACCATGAATGTCTGATGCCTCAAGAAAAAACGGATGTTAAAGTGCATGATTCAACTCATACACAACTCAAATGCAAGTACTACACAATGCATGCGCACACAGACAGGGGAATACACAAAAATCCACCTGATGTTTTCAGAAGCCTTTTCCATAAAAAGTAATATTTATTAACACAGCATGAGCCAGTTAAACAGTGTACCATCAAATAAACAGCAAACTCACATAATAGAAGCTTTTTGGAACCCACACAGTAATCCCAATCATGTTTTGTCTTCTGTAACAAACTCATCAGAAGTGACAAGCCAAAACAATGGGAACTGATTCATATCTAGGAATTCAAGGCTGTGAAAGCTTTCATTGCCCAGCTCCTTCATGTACAGGGAGGTGGGCAAAATACCTGACAATATAATGTGAGTCAATACAGCAGCAAGCTCCAGCCTTCAAAACAGCTCTCACAGTGTGTCAACCAACACAGAACATTATTAGGTTTTACTTGTTGCAGAGCTATTGCAAGGGATTACATTAGGCTATGCATGCCATGGTGTTTTTGTGTCCACCCCCTTGTGTGTTTGTTTAGGGACTGTGTGTGAGAGCAAGACAGTGAGTGGAAACCAGTGTCATAAAGTGGGGACAAGACAGGAGAGGATTGAGCGCATACACATGACGGGGCAAAGCATATCTTAAAAAAATATGTCACGTACTACATCACACTTAAAAAATGAACACACATCCCTAAACTGCAAATATGAAATATTGATGACCTGCTACGTAAAAAAGTGTTTTACTTAAGATCACTTCTTTACTTTTCTCTTTCAGGCAACATGTCACCAATTTCACCGAAAGGCAACATTTAATTAACCCGTTGAGCAAACTAATGAATAGATGCTTACACTATTAAAAATTAGAGCTGGCGTGCTGCTGTGGTTTCGCACCTTGTCTCGGTGCTGTTGCCGTGAAGCCCTCAAGATCGAATAATTATTAGTTTGCTAACTACATGGTGAATTATGTCAGATATGCAAAAAGAAGTCAAAACTTTTCAAGAACCAAATGTTCCTTGTACTAAAATCAGCCTGAAATCTTATGATGCGCTGAAACAAGTTAGAAGTTGAAGTTCTGTAGCTTTACTGTGCAACTTGAAAAGAGACATCAAGTGCAATCAGCAACTACTGAAGCAGTCATCAAGCTTTAAAAGAAACTTGCGAAGGCATTGATTGTGCTCATAAGATGATATTACATATCTGTAAGACGTAAAAACATATACAGGCTACCAATTATGGAATATTGAGTACAAATTAATAATCAGTTTAATTCAGAAAGAATCCCCTCCGCTCTATGCTTCTTTTTTTTTTTCCAGTAGACGTTACCACAAGGAAGTGGGTGTTTAGGCACCATGCACAACGACTCGCACACCCAGAAAATGAGGGATAAAATGCAGCATTTTTAACCCAAGTGGTTCTCAAGAAATTTGTCCAGAACGCATCTCCCTGCCAGACAACTGAACTAAATGAGATAAGTGGCCTGAATTCAGTCCTCATGAATGCAGAGTCGTTTTTACAGCTAGCTGTAACTCTGTGGGGCAATTAGCCTGAAGGTAGTGCGCCAGGTTCTGGGTGAGAAATGGGGGATTTATGACTGTAAGTGCGGAAACAAACATTTAAGAGTACACCTAAGGCAGCTGCAGCCATTCAGGAGCCCCAGTGCGATGAAAACACACCAGTCTGACTCATTCACAGTGTTTGCTTTTCTTTCAAATTCTGGGCAAAGTAAGCCAACTATCTCTGTGGAGATCACCTTAAAAAAGCCTTTATCTAATGGCAACAAGTCTCAATGATTATGCCCTCTGATGAAGGCTGCCAAAATAATAAGTTGGTGAATTTATTATCTGTGTAGCGGCTATCAAATGAAGGTTTTTTTTAATCATGTCTAATTTCACCATGGCTATGAAATCTAACAATCTGGATTTTGTACAGTTATTTCCAAGATGTCTCATCAAGTACTTACAACTCACCACAATAAAACCATTAATCCTCACCATCATTCAGTCCAGTACATGTTTAGAGCCCACTTCAGTGTTTCCCTGAACAAACAGTGGAATATCCCACTGCATACTGCAGCAGGACTCCCTCAAAGGCTTGCTAAGTCTTGAGGTCAATTAGTTTCAAGGCAATTAGCGAGTCTGAGTGTCACTGAATGCAAAGGAATTAGCCCGTCTATTTGAATGAACACACACACAAGCACACACACAAAACAGTGGACAGATAGAGAGACTGAGAAGAATGGGTCTACTGTGTAGCAACACAGGCCACAACTAGAAGGTCAGTGATGACAAGTGGACATGTGTGTGCCATGTGTACACCTCTGTCTGTGTGTGTGTGTGTGTGTGTGTGGTAAAAAGAGAGAAGGAGAATGCGAGCCCGGGAGAAGTTATACAGTGCTATTAGCCCATTGCCTGTTGTAGTTAGCTCTCCTCTGTCTCCGTCTCTATCCACTAGAGAAAATGTAATTATATTCTGAGACTACAGTTAAGCCATACCCACTCTTCTGCACCACATATTCAAATGAAATGCATAAATTAAATAAACCTGTCTGTGAGAGTGTAATTAAATAGGGGGAAAAAAGGCTGAGAAAAGTGGCTGTCCGAGTGTGCGTCTATGTGTGTGTTAGTGCGTGTATGTGAGCGTGCGTCCTGTGAAGCTGTGAGTGGGCAGGGAGTAACTCTACATATGGAAGTCAGCTTAATTGGTTGACTTTAGCTAGCCTCACCGCCGGCATTAACCGCATTGAGTGGGCGCAACAACCACATACACACGTACTGCACACACACGCACAGACACACACCGAGGTAAACACCAAGTTGTAATGCAGGGTGAAAAAGTCCATTTTGTGCATACAGTGTTGCTGTCACGCTGACTGTTAGTTAGTGAGCTCATAGAGAACAGGTGCATGTAGATAATCCCTGAACAAAAGCGGAAACCGTGAGATAAAGAAAATTCGATTCCTTGGTCCAAACAAATTTGTGCTTTTCTTTAGTGCTTTCATTGTCTTTCTTTTGTCTTGCTGCTGGTACGGTAGTTCCTCCTCGCCTCACCTGTCTTACACATTACATGCCGCACATTTGCACCTGCAATTTCACATCAGCACGTACCGAGAAGAAAGAAGTCAGAGTTGGTCTTTGCTTTAAGAGAAAAAGTTATAATGCATGCCTGCAGGTTGCCAAATAGGTAAAAAATGCTGCATTGTTTATGTCTAGCAACTCATTTTATACAGGTGAAGAAAGCTGTCAGATGATATGAATATCCCCAGAAAAATCACATCAGCATGGATGTTTTCTTTTTTATTACCGCAATGATGAGACGACAGATGCCACTGTGTTGAGAATGTAGCAAACACAGTGTGTGTTCATGTCAAATATGAGTATGAAGGTTATCTCATGAGGATTTTGTTTTCTTCATGTTGCGCAGTACAAGAACTAAACGCACACACCTCAGTGAATGCATTCATATAAAGAATGTTATCACCTGGAAAACAAAATGAAAAGCAGGGTTTGCACTGAGACAAAGAACCACAGCTGCACAAATGAAAGAGGCTGGCATAACATGATGAATGAAGCACTTTGCAGCATCTACTACAAGACTTTGGTAGTAAAGAAGCTGCCGAAGGATTTAAAATCTGTGCTGGACTGCTGTCAGAGTTGTGAATTTTCTCAAGGCAGGATCAATGATTTCACAACTGCTAAGTCTGCTCAGCTCTGAAAAGGGCAATTGCTACAAGTAGCTTCTTCTGCACAGTGAAGTAAGGGTGGATATAAAGGAGAGAAGAGCTCACAAGGCTCTTTGAACTGCGCTCTCAGGTGGAGATGTTTTGCATGAGCAACTTTTCTCCTTGGCACATCCTTTTGATCTTGCAGTATGCTGGCAAAATTAGCTCACCTGGCAAACAATATATAATATTAATAACCGTATGACTTCTGAAAAGTCAGAATATGAAACAACAAAGGCTTTTTATTGACAGTTTTTGGCATGGCTCGCGAAATAAATGAAATGCAGAAAAAGCTGCAGCTCTCTGTTAATAAATTCAGGAGGAGGGACTTTTGCAGAGTGCTCATGAGCTGATCTCTGCTGCTGCTGCTCAAGATATGATTATACTGAACCCCGTTTCACTGAGCGCACTCCAAAGTTCTGAAAACACTCTCTGCTGGAAGCTTAGCTGAGGAATCCAGTGAAATAATGAAAGCATGATCCTTTGTCAGACACAGAGCATGTGTTTTGATTATTTTCCATGTTTGAAAATGCAACACAGTTCACTTGCTAATTGGTTAGCTATGACCTTTTAAGACAATTTCTACGTGAAATAATCAGATAGGGACAGATGAACAAACAAAGCGTTGCCAGAACCATAAATAGCACTGGACAGAGGAGACCTGGCACTGTATGTAATAAGGAGGTTTTAGATTTTACATAGACTGTGATTCAACACTGGGAATAGTCATGCAGGGAGGACGCTATTCCATTACCGTTTTAAAATGTTGACCAGATAGAATAAGTGTTATTAAGTGTTGGCTACACGAACACTGCGTTTGATCAAAAACACATTCAACTATTTCAGTTCATGTCGTGTCGTGTGCTGGTGCCATTTGCTAAGTAGCTGTGAGAGCAAGGTTTCTCAGAGACCACAATACCAGAGTAGATGGTCTTCAAATCAGCAGTAGTTGGCTATGCGACAATAATACTTTTGAAACCATTGACTGTATATAAAAGTGTTCCCAAAAATATGAAGCCAAAACATCAAGATCGCCTCCTGGTGGCTGGCTGCAGAACAGATAATCAAATCTGCCCACTCCATGTCAGCAGACAGGACAAGAGCCAAATTAAAACCTCAAATACAACTCCCCAAAGATGGTTTCTGTCATTTCAGTTAGTTCTTATCACACTGATGTATGTTAAGTGTTCATTTTTCTGATAAGCTTAGTTAAAACTGGTTATTTGATGCTATAAAAGGGAAGTGTGATTTCATGATTGACAGCGGTGAGTGACTTATAGTTTTTCAGGGGAGTGTATAGGCAAGGGCTTGATACTGTGGCTCCACTTCTCTTGGCATCATTGTTTTAAAGTAGAAGGCAGTCTGAAGTCTTTGTAATATTTTGTATTTCAGAAATGTGAGCTTGTATGGGTATGGGGGATGGGTATGTGTGTGTCAGTGCCTCGCTGGTGGAATTCAAATGCTTTAACGTAACGTCAGGTGGCATTCAGTCCAAAACAGTCAAAGAGCCAATGTCCTAGAGCAAAGACGAGGTTAGTGGTTCCCTTCCCAAAAGCAAGATGCAAGCACTGCAAAGGTTATGGGTTCCATCCCCTTTGTGGCTAAAAGGGCAGAGCAAGACATTTTGAAAAGTATAGCCCAGGGCTATAGGGTCCTGAAATAACCCAAACAGAGTAAAGAGTCCAGTTGGCTCAGGGTTGTGTAGCTGTGAGCTAGCTGCTTACAGTAGCCCACAGCCCCTCCACAATGAGGACGAATCTGGAAAAATAATGGGAAGACTGAGAAAATGATGACCTTACAGTGAAGCCAAATGTGCCTGCAACCAAAGCACAATCAAACACTTTGTTGCATGCTTGGTGCAGCTTCATATTCTTCATTTACTGGCTGCATAAAAATGCTAAAACTGAACTGAGGCATTTTCCCACGACGCAACAAAACTAATCATTCAAGTCTGAGGAGCTGGTTTTGACCACAAGCCTGTGCACTCTGCTCAAGTGACAACGTCAGCCTTGCTTCAAATCCAATGTGGTACCCTGCATTTCAGGTCAGCTCTTTTGTGTGGTCTCAGTTTTAATCAGTTTGTTATTCCTGGAGGATGTGTGCAAAAAAAACTCATATAAAACATTGGCTGTGAAGCAGGATTTGATACCATCGCCTGAGAAACAAAAAATACTTTCACACATGCACCATTTACTTTTAATCTGACAGCATTTTGCCATTAAGTGGTCACAAGTGAATCTGAAGCCAAAAACCACGATGGCAATAAATTAGTTACGGCAGTTTGACTGCTCAAGATGAAGTAAAATTGGTGCCAAGCTCCCTACTGGCACTGTCTGTGTTACATTATTCTCCGACACTCAGATCTTCAGCAGTCCAGTACTGGTATTGATGCAGGAATGGTATCAATGCCTGTGAGAAACACAGAAGCTCCCACCTTCATTAGGATGCTTTCTGTATTCACGCAGTCAATGGATTTAATGTGTGAGATGTAGATGGGATGTGCGCATAAAAGAGCTTCTTTCTACAGCTGCCATTTACCGTTAAAGTTCAATAATCAAATCCATCACGGAGAGGCCAAAGTGTAGCAATTTCTCCTCAAGCCTCACCAGGGCAGGAGGCAATGCAGCCGCTACATAATGTACGCTTAATGCTATTTTTTTCTCTGGTGGAAAATGACATGGATGCAATCACTATTACCGCACCCACACATATGACTCATATGTAACAACTTCATGCTGCCTCTCTAAGGGTTGTCTACAGGCATCCTACTAAAGTCTAGAAATCTGAAAGTATGAAAACAAATGAGTGATAACATCAAGCAATGCTGGGAATTTGTTTGAAGATAGTAGCAGTGGCAGCGAAGCTTCAAATCTAGCAGCAGTTACCAGCCACACACTGCTGGATTAAATAAACTCTAAATATTCTTTATCTAAATCCCCCCCCCCCCACAAACACACACACACACACACACATGTGTTGTGACATTTCCCCAGGTTGTCAGACATTGTGGTTCTTGATCCAACCAGAAAACGAATCACTGAAACGAGAGATGGAGGGAACGGCAGAGAGAAACGAATTAAAGAAGAGGAAGAAACGAGGGAGACGAGGGAACCGGGGAGTAATATCGAATCATGTCGAGGTAAAGAAGCAAACACCGGCTTGCACAAACAGACACACACTTGTGCACATGCAGCCAAAATCGCAGGTGCACAAATGTATTTACATATGTTCGCTTACACATGCAGGTCATGTAGATGAAATGGTGCTGATCAAGCAAAACAGATATAAAATATACACACACACACACACACACACACATACACCATGAGAAAATGAAAAACTGTTTTCGATTATAATCGCTCACTGTCCCCTCTCTCACTCAAACCACCAGGCAGTGGCTGCTACATGTGTTTTAGTGTGTGTGTGTGTGTGTGTGTGTGTGTGTGGATGTGTCGCTGTCATGCGTGTCTGTGTGTTCATCTATCAACAAGACAATCCGTTTTAAGGTGAAAGAACCACAACACCGCATTAACAAAACCACATATGTCAGCACAGGTCACACACGCACACACGCACATTCATACACACACACCAGCACATAGACTTCCTGTAACTTGACCCCATGGCCTGCTGGGATGGCGACCTTGCCTTGCCCCTGGCATGACTAAACAAAAGAGATGGAGGGGGAGAGGAGGAGGGGTAAAGACGAATGAGAGAGAGGCGGGGGAGGGGGTGGGGGTAACCATAACAAGGACATGGGGTTAAGTGTGTGTGTGTGTGTGTTCTTATATTCCTTTGTATGCAGCTGCTTTTGCAGATTTGCCTTTAACACATCAATAGATTCATTTCTTTTCAAACTCAGGTTATCACTCATCACTCTCTCTGACACCCCTTCACTTGGTTTGGAGTGATGTCTCCATTTCAGAGCACTCACACATTATTATTAATATCAGTGTCTGTTGTATAATGACACAAAACTAATCATAATGATCACGGCAGTGTTAAGACAAAAAGAAAAATGTGTATTATTTTACATTAATACCTTCCTCTCTTCTCTTTCATTCACTGAATCTATTCTTCCCACATCCATCTACGTCCCCACTCAAGTGTGTGTTAGTCATTGTGTGTGTGACTGCATAAATAGAAGGAGCACATATTCTCTCTCTCACACACACACATCATCCTGATTGAAGTGTCATCATATCCTAATGTCTTTTGTCCTCACTCTGCCCTTTATTCTCACGAATTGATATATATTTGATTAAACTACTGCAGCACTGTGTGTGTCATTAAAAGAAACATTAGTTACTTAAAAAAAAAGATGCTATGCAGAAAATGGCTTTTCCTGAAAAGATTTATTGTGGAGTAGCAGTGTGAATTCTGGAATTATAATCACTGGTGGGTGCTGCTGTTGCTCCATGTGAACTGTTTCATTAATCTGACACTCAGCTGAGAACTTTAGCATCCCATTTTCTACCCAAGGGAGGCGCTGAGTAACTTCATGTAATATGAATAAAATGAAATTAAAAATGGTCGAAGCAGGGATGAAAATGTTGTGTGTGTGTGTATCTGTGAGTGTCTGTGTGTGCGTGTAGTTGTCAGTCAGCTGCAAAAGCCTCTAGAACCACAAACTCACAAACACACTCAAGGATTTAAGACTGTTATTGAGCTGTTATATGTCCACCCATCTGTCTACCTGTCAGAAGACACTTTGCACTGCACTGTCCTGAACAGTGTTTGATCCTTACACCTACACAACAGAAACAAAACCAAACTGATGGTGAATTTCTCCATGATCATAGCAAAAATGATCACAATGACGGATCAAATCAACCCTCACATGACTTTCTCTGTGTTCCTAACCGGAGCTGAAGCTGTGAAGTGGCATGTTAGGCTGCTGTCGCTGTAGTTCTATTCACTCCAAACATGTTTACATGAACGATACAAATGAGCAGATTAGTCATCAGTTCCTTCATATGTTTGGCTTCATCATAAAACAAAGACAGGGAGTGGAACGGCTCCCCGCAGAATGCTTAACAGTAGAGCAGATGAAACACACCGCTGCGGTCCAACAGCAATAGAAATAGAAACACACACACACACACACACACACACACACACACACACACACACACACACACACACACACACACACAGGCAAGCAGCAGGCACAGGTAAACACACACATTCTCTGTCTAATCACCTCGCCCCCCCACACACACACCACCACCACCTCCAGGTGCTCATGGTTCATTTTACCGTCACATCGTCTGTCTTCATTTCCCACAGCAGCTAGATAAGACCTGAAAGGAGCCTGCTAGTGATACAAGGGCCCTGTGTGCCTATGTGTGTGTGTGTGTGTGTGTGTGTGTGTCGTAGACTGTGTGTGGGTTAGTTACTCAGTATTTCTCAGCTCTACTCTGTTATGTTACCATTTTTTCCCCAAATTGGCTTCAAGTTTTCCTCAGCTGCTATTATTCTCTCTGATTTCTGCAATATTAGTAATAACACTAACTTCACAGATTTCAGGTTGCTCTCATGCACTGTTTTACAAAAAGTAATTTACCAAAATTTGTACATATCCCACATAATCATGAGCCAGTAATTCCTGTATAACCCACGTATTTGGAAAGGCTGCCATCACGTGACCAAAGCACTGACGGGAATGACAGGAAGCGGTCTCGTCAGGAGGCAGGTTGGAGAAGTGGATGGCTCATAAAACACAGGACATTCCCTCAGGGCTTCCCCCAGGAGACTGGTGCTCAGGATCTTGTGAACCTTGAGTGAACTTTAAGTCTTTTATGGTACATTGTCACCATGTTTCTTTGCCTATACTTAACCTCAGTAACTTCACTTGCCTAAACCTAACCTCTGTAACTTTATGTTGAGTATGTAACGTTGCTTTAAGTACGTAACTTGTCATACACACAATTGTGCACATTTTTAAGGGATATCATACTAACCGTTGTATTAGTATACGTTGCAGGTATTTATAAAATCTATTTATGGACATCAGTGCTGTTTGGTTTGCTCATCATTCACAAAAGACAACACACACTGATAGTGATTTTAGAAGTAAGTTTAGAAGTTTGAAGTCATTTTGAAGGGTGTAACTGAAAAGAAACTCACTGGCAAACACTGGCATTAATTATTAAAATGGGACCAGCAGGTTTTGGGTGGTTTGCAGGGAACACACCCCCTCAATACTTAGAACATGTGCATTTTTCCCCACCCATAAAAACATAAAAGTAAAGGAGGTTTGTTTTTGACAAAATTAAAGACATTTACTCCATAAATTGATGCATATTGGTTTTTAAGAGTATTTATATTCAACAGTTAACGGGCCGGGACACCAGACAAATTTCAGAATTGCTTCTGATAATAAAGTGAAATCAAATCACATGAAGGAAAATCAAAAATAAAAGGCACATATTGGTGCATCAAATTCATCACGATGGAGTTTAGCTGTTTGATGCTCACAATTTTCTGACCCTCAAACCCCTTGCTTCATGTGTCCCCCCCAGTGTTGAAATGAAACTTGCATCCTCAAAGAGAACAGTAGTGGAGTGCTCATATATACATTTTTTACTGGATGTACTGGATAGCTGTTTTAAGGAAGCTACAGTCAACGAAGAGATTCCCCGTGGATTCACTCACATCATTTTTCAAAAGACTGGACTCTCAGCTTTCAGCGAGCTGCTTTCTGCTCCTCTTGTTCTTCAGCAGCATTTTGTCCTGCCGTGCCTCATGATGGCTACAACAGGGCCTGTCATGACGTAATGGAGGCCTTGCAATTGCAGCTGACAGTGATCCAGTGAGTGCAGCTCTTTGGAAAAAAGGTTTTATTATCATGGACATGGTCAGCGTTTATCTAAGGTGATACACGATTTATATCGTACAGGTCACACTGGAATTCTCCCAGCAAACAGAATAGTGGATACAAAGGGGATTACAAGTGTGAAGAAACGCAGGAAATGGGGAGAGGAGCGGAGGACGGAGGAAGAAGAGAGGGGAGAGACAGAGAGAGAATGGGGGAGGGTGGGGGGACACAACAGAGAGCGAGAAAGAGGATGAAGAGGAGGTGTGTTTGCAAACCATCTGGACTCAGTCTCTGATAAGAAACACTTAGTCAGCGAGCACCTCATCACTCAGCCTGCTCCTTCTCTTTTTTCTCTCGGTCTTGTGTAAACTAGTCTGAATCTTCCGGCTCTCTTTTTCTTCTCCCCCTGCACTGATATCATGTTGTTCTACAGGAAGTGATAAAGTGGAAATGAGTGATAAGAATAATAATGATAAGACCTGATATGGGAAAAGTGGAGAAAAAACAGAAAGGTCAAGAGCTGCTGTGGCTCAGACCGAGCTAGCATTGTTATTTGGTAAAGTCAGACACAAAAGATTGCTGTTTACCTTTTTCATGTCACATACTGTCTAGAGTTTGCAAATATATTCAGTATATTCAGTTAAATGGACAGTTACAGGGAAACAGGTTTCCACAAATGCAAAAGTGCAACGCATCCATTATATAGGACATTTATTGAATTTTTTTTATTATTATTATTATTGTTATTGTTTAATTAATTTAATGTTTTAATACGTCTACTACTGAGAAAAACACAACAAAAAAATGTTTAAATCACAGAAAAAAAAATGGAGGAGAGGGGGATCGGAGTTAAACAGTTACAAAGTGCTGAAACAATTATCAGACTTGTTGATGGGTTGATTGACAGAAAATTAACTGGCAACAATTTTGATAAGTTTGGAAAAAAATCAATGTGATTAAAACACTGACACTTTTTTTTAATTATCAGTGCAGAGGTGATAAGTGGTTGTGAAAATTTCACTTTTTTCTTGGAAATGTCACCACTTAAAAATGCCATTATCCATTTAATTGAAGTTGTGTGAATTTATATTGATTGGTGATAAAAATTATATTGACTGATGAAATGATTACAACATCTTCACACTTTTACATGTCTTCCCACTGTGCTTGAATGTATCAATATGCCCCAGGAATTGCAATCCTCTACTGTTGCGACTACTGCAGCACAGTAAAATCAGAATATAATCCCAATAATGATGCATTTGAAGTACAAGAGGCCTGGTAATAATTCTCTTAACTGACAGCAATAAGTGATGGTAGCTGTGGTCACTTGGAGCTGTATGTGTCTAATACTTTAAATGACATTCCTGCATTATGGTCCTGACATGCTCCACCTTCCGCCATATGATTCATAATAATGTGGACGCTTTGACTGCTTCTTTTGATTTGTCTTCACTACTGAAATGAGAGTCAGAACGTTCGTTTTTTCCAATTTGTCCTTTTGAATTAGTGATGAGAAGGGATGGCGCTGTGCTCTCTCACGGGGAGCTGCCTGAAAAACACACATACGGTACACAGGCGCAGACACAAAGTAGAATATGCACAAACACTTCCAGAGACGTATGAGGTACATCACACACCGACATAAATTCCAACTAACAGGTGCACAGACACTTTCACGTGGCAGTCCAAAGGCACACATACAAAACACAATACATACACATTACTGCTGCACTGTTATGATGAATGAACTATAAATGCCCTTGTATGTGATAAAAAATAATAAAACAGGGAAAAATATGGTCAAAATAATGAGCTGGACCTTTAGGCCGCCCCCAGTGAGTGTTGTGTGTGAACTATTGTAAATCCTTGTGTCTGTTCAAGTATGCATAGCTAAAGAATAATGTTATATGGCATATCACTTTGTGTGTGTGTGTGTGTATATGTGTGTGTGTGTGTGTGTGTGTGTGTGTGTGTACTGGTCCAAGGCATTTTAAGAATAATTGAAACTTTTATTTTCTGAGTAATAGCCCCATCTAGAGTAATGCAGTCCATCAGGAAAATTACTACAGACTGACGCATGCACACACGTATGCATGCGCGCACGCACACACACACATGAACGTACGCACAGTGACAGAGACACACACACACACAACTATACTTGCAAGGGCAAGCCACTGACTCACATTCATTCCATAACTCCTGTTTCAAAGTGATGTCCTTCCTCTGATGACTTTCATCATCTTTCTAGCTTTGAAACATAAATACACACACACATACCTACGCACGCACGCACGCACGCACACACCCACTCGCGCGCATGCATGCACGGACGCACACATGCACAAACACACATACACAGACCCCTATATATTGCAGACACCCAATCTATCTCACACATCACTCTCAAAGGCCTTGTTGCTAGGAGATAGTGCTCTATTTGTGGAGAGAGAGCGACAGAGAGACATAGAACGAGATATATAGGGGTGTGTGTGCGTGCAATGTGTGTGTGCATGCATGCGGGTGTGCGTGAATCTTGTTTGTGTGTGTGTGCGTGTGCAAGAGAGTCATAGAGATAAATGAAAGAAAAGTGCAGGAATGACAAATTGAGAAGATAGGAGAGTCAAGTTCCTTTAAAGCAGGAAGAATCTCTCAAGACAGTGTATCTCTCTCTCTCTCTTTCACACACACACTCACACACACACACACACACAGTCACTCACACACTCAGTGGCAGCTTGTTTCTCAAACGTGGACCAGAGACAGAGCACTAGGACAATGTGTGTGTTCCTGCAACTCACGCATGATCGCTCATGTGAATGTGTACATATCCGTGCAGTAACATAAATGCCAGTGTGTGTGTGTGTGTGTGTGTGTGTGTGCCCGCAGCAGTGGTGGGATCCAGCAGGTCATATAATGGTTGGCTGGTCACATTGTCTGCCCCAGCGGTCAGTCCCTCATACACACACTGTCTCCTATAATCTGCAAATACATCTATTATAATCTGATAAAACCTGCAGAGAAACAAAATCCTCATCTGAAACTCGGTGACCACAACAACTTCTACAGAGTGAAACTTAAACCGTACGCCTCTACAGTGTTGTCCTTCTAAGAACAGCAAACATCTAGGAAACACCAAATTCCATATTTTTCCAATCAACAGCGACACTTTGCTTCCATATAGGGACACAACATATTGATATTTTTACTGATATACAATAACTGATAATGAACAGCTGGTACTGATGAGTATGTTCAAACTGCAGTAGCACTCCGGCCTAGTTTACAGTAGTGGTAGAGCGACGTGCATTAAAGGGTGCTGAGAAGGCTATGTCGGTTCATAGACCCGCAATATATATCTAATTTATTTATGAACAGATTGTGATCTTTTTCTGTGATTTACTGTAGTTTATTTGGGCTTCAAAATGTTTGAACACATTTATTTCTGAATTTCTCTCTCCCCAAGATGGACCCTCAAACTGCTACTGACACTGCTGTCTTTAATCGAAACCCATTTTTGAAGATATTGTAGAAATGTGCTCCCTTCAAGCAACATAGACGCTTTTAAACATGCACAAAATGTTAGATTTATTCATTCAAAACTGGCTGGTAAAAGGAAATAGTCTATTATGCCTCATTACCCGCATCAGTTGTAGCCAATTGATCCCAATGCTGAAATTTTTAAGCACTTATTGCCTAACAATTATTACTACCTCAGCATTTTAAAGCATCATGAGCAAATCCACTGCCAATTCAAGGCAAACTGCTCAGTTCAGCCCATTACTAAAAAATAAAGATTGAAAAATTTATAAGCAAGTCATTAACTATAGCGGCTTACTCAAATCCCTTTGTATTCCTTCTGTTATCAAGCTGTATGTAGGCTAATACTTATGAACTCGTACTATAATGTGCATATGAGGCTTTATGTCATATAACTACCAAAGGAAGTAAGGTGCTCCATCATCATAGAGTTCAAAACTTCATAAATGTGCTGCTGTTCACTAACTTTACCAAATTATCCTATTTTTGGTGTTCCACTTCACTGGTGGAATGTAGCAGCTGTCTGTGCTGGTTGACTGACTGCATTTTCTCTCACAGTGGTTGGTCTGAAACTCACAGTCCGCTTAATCCACTAAAACATTCCAGAGAAGCAGAAAAAAAAGCCCAAATATGTGCACACAAAATTCACCTTGACAAACATGTCAAATATATCCAGCGAAATATAATTAGCCACATGCACGAGGGCTTCTGACAATGCCCCGCCACTTTCTGACTATTATTCTGAGCCACACACATACAAATCAGCATCTTTTGAAATCTCACCCACTCACATTACACACAGCATCTGTTATCAACAACCACTGTGATACTCAGAAAATAATTCTCCTGCTACTTTGAGACATCTTCACAGCCTTGCTCTGACACATTTTAGCAACTGACTATATCAAACCACGCTCCTGAGAAACATATGTGAGCAAATAGAAGCAAATATGTTTGCTGAATTACCATTTGACCTTTTGTGCAGAATGGCCTAAGAAGGCAATATGAAAAGGATATATAATTTTATAGCCCCTTTATTCTCACTCTGACGTCTTATCATTCCTAATAGGCCCGCTGGAATCTTAATCAGTTACACATGGTCTTCTCTCCACCATCGTCCCTGCCCTGCTTTCTTTACGATCTGTCCATCCACAGTCGTTTTTAAGATTTTTTCCTCTTGCGGTGACAGTTTAATTCCTTTAATCCATCACTAACTTCCTCTTTTGCTCCGTAACTCACACGCACATTTTTAGGAGCATCTCAAAATTTATGTTTCTAATTGAAAAGGTAACAGTGGGTGGGGGCAGTAAGAACAGAAGACTGAAAGAGAGAGACACGAGAGAGAAAGACACACACACACACGCACGCACAGAAAGCAATGGAATGCAAATCTCTGTGTCTGGAAGCGATTAGGCAAAAAGCTAAAGCCCGTCTTCTCTTTCTGTGCCTGAGCAGCAGCACCCACTCCAGCCACCCTAACCCTCACCACACACACACACGCACACACACACACCCATATCAACATGCCTTTCACAACACACAATGCTAAAAGCAGAAGCGTTAAATTGTTAGAAAGCCACATTAGATGGGCCCTTGATGCTTCCCGAGGTCAACCCTCGTTTCACTGGGTTAAATACAGTTTACTCACTTCTGTCGAGGTGACAGACAGCAAAGTGTTGATGTACCTCAATTTCATTCTTTTTATTTATTGTTGTGTGAAAAGCATTGTCATTTAATCAGCCAAGGACGGATAGCAGGCTTTGTGTTTACTTTAGAGCTGTAGATCATGTGTGAGATCACGTATGTGTGTGTGTGTGTGTGTGTGTGTGTGTGTGTGTGTGTGTGTGTGTGCTTTGTTATTTGTAAATCTATTTTGGAATAGATAATATAAATATTACACAGGGAATAGAAGAAAAATATCCTAATGTAGCTAATTACTGTATATGAGCTCAAAACTCTCGTCACAAGTAGTGACAAAACGCAAAACAATGTTACCAAGTTCACATACAAAGCCCAGCTTTGAGCGCCAAAGCGGAGGTCTTCCTTCATCCTAAATTAGGGATTAAAAAAAAAAAAAAAGTGTAATATTTCAAACTAATCCTTAAAAAAACCCAAATGTCTGCCAAGTTAAAAAAAATGCATAAATGTACACTCAGTTACAATTCAAACTACTCATCATAGTGTCAACTTAAAATAAAATAAGAACAAATCAAAAACTTTAAAAAACAAAACAAAAAACTGTCATTAATTCAACCACCGGCTGCTTCTTACGTTATAGTTCACTGTCTGTTGTATCTGCTGGGCAGGTTTGACATTTAATGATAACAAGAAACTTCCTGGTGTGAATTCGATATCAACATCTAAAGTTGCTGTAGGGCCTTTGAAAGAAAACATGTTATTAACTGACGGCTGATAGCTGTCGACAGTGCGTTGATCACTGACTTGACAGAATTCTTAACCTTCCTCTTTCTCCACCACCACATCATGAACTGTGACAGCAGGGCTAACAGCAGGGCTGCGTTTTGCCGTCAGACGCAGGCAACATTTCTACTCTGGATGAGGAGGGAAAGAGAAAAAAAAAAATTGAAAAAAGAGATCCAACACCGGTCACAAGGAGACATGCAGGGGCCAGAATGTCTTTGGTAACTTTGCCAACAACTATGACTGACAGCAGTTTGTCCTGAATGTTTCTCATTATGTCCTCCACATTGATTGGTACCCTAATTAAGGTAATATTCCCCATCTCCATTCCCTTTGAATATTGCCCCTACGTAATGGCCTCAAAATCAAAACCAGACCTTGAAGCTAATGCTTACTATATGATTAACCACTGAAATATTTATACATGTGTGTGTGTGTGTGTGTGTGTCACTGTGTGTGTGTGTGTGTGTGTGTGTGTGTGTGCCGTAAAAGGACTGTAGCACACAGAGTAGGCACTAATTGATTGGCAGCCTTTGCTGCTTTACTAAAGAAGCTGACAGTGATTTAGACGAATAAGAGCTGATATATAGAATTAGTTAGTTAATGACTGAGTGAGTGCAAAAGTCAAATAAAAATAAAACTGAATGACTTGGCTTAGTGACTAACTTGACGCTTGATTTAACCTTATAGTCTGTAGTTCGGAAAGTGTGACCACAGCCAAGAGTCTGGGAGAAAAAAAAGGAGAAAGGGGCCAAAAGACAGAGCACAAAGGCGGTGGATAAAGACTAAAATGTACGAGGGCGGAAGTAAAAGAATAAGAAATTGATGCGAATGAGGAAAGAGAGGGAAAAATGATGAAGGAGAAAAGGAAAATAGAGGAAGATAAAATAAACAGTGCTTGGCTGAGATGCAAAAACGGGCTTACCTCTCCCTCGCCACTTTCTCACCAAATCAAACCATGAGGCCCCAGTCTGGCACTATTTTAACACACACACACTTATACACACACACACACACACACACACACACACACACACACACACACTGACTGACTGTGAGTTTACATTCAGTCAGTGAATTCACACAATGAGAGGCAATTGACTAGAGACCAAGCAATTTCCCAAGGCATGCAGCCACACACTGACACAACACACACAGACACACACACACACACCGCCACATTGTGTAGTGAGAAGAAAAGAAAAGAAAAAAAATGAATTCAGTGGTCTACCTTGTCCGTGTGAGTACTCCAGTGTCGCCCGGCTTAAAGGGTTAACGCTCCCAAAAAACACATAGGATCCTTTCAGGCACGCATGAACACTCTGAGTCGTCCTGCTGCTGAGGGGAAAAAATAATAATACACCTCCGTCTCTTGTCTTCCGCCGCTTTCCCCCCTTTCTCTTCTTTGGAGAAGATATAAAAAGCGTAAGCCCTGTTTGCTGAGGTTTGTTCTCGCTTCTCTCTTTTCTCTATCTGTGGGACTGCCTCTGTCTTTTCTCACTTCTTGTTCTCATCCAGCCTCTGCGCTCCAAGTGAGGGATGGAGAGTGAAAAACACTGGAGGATAAAAAAAACATAAACCTCCTGCTTTCTCTCCTCTTTCTCCCTTTTTTTCTCTTCCCTGTCAGTTAATGAAAACACAGATTTCTCTTCCTTTCTCCCCTACTCCGGTTCCTTTCTCTGCCTGCCGCTGCTTCTCTCAGTGTGTGTGTACATGTGTGTGTGAGCGCCGTCTCCTGCCTGCCTCTGCCACCTCTGCTGTGTGTGTGCCTGTCTGCCTGGCTCCCTCTCTCTCCCCCTCTTTGCCTCTGCAAGTTTGAAGCTCTCTTGCTGGTGGAGCGAGGATGGAGGCGGAGCTGTGAGGACAGAGGGAGCGGATGGGAGGATGGGATTGGCTGACACAGAGGGGGATGAGTGAGATAGAAAGAGAGGAGAGTGAGAGGGGGAAAGGAGTGCAGGGAGGGAGGGGATTTCAGTATTTGGAGGCTGGAGGTGTAGATGTGTGGAGCGAGAGGAGAAGAGGAGGAGGGCCGGGGCGAGAGGCACTCCCTCTCTGTCTCTCTCTCACACACACACACACACACACACACACACACACACTCCTCCTCTCTCTGCATTCTTTCGCTCTGATCTCCCCGATTTCCCGACCACATATGTATTCATAGCACAGAAACTACACCTCTCAGCCGCTCACACATGATCTCTCTCTTTCTGTCTCACTCTCATACACTCACACATATGCACACCCACATCTATGTGGAGTGTGTGTGTGTGTGTGTGTGTGTGTGTGTGTGTGTGTGTGTGTGTGTGTGGTTAGGGTTTTGAGGCAGCTGTATAAACCAAAGGTACTGAGAGAGAAAGAAGGGGGGCGACTAGGCTTAACTAAAAGGGACTCTGCAGCACAAACGCATGCGGGCAGGCATACACAGGCTTAAATGTGTTCCACAAGGGGACACACACATGTGCAATAACAGACACAAACACTCTGAGGTACACAATTTGTGTCACATTAATCTGGATGTCATTTTGACAGATTTAAAAGAATAAAAAATTATTAATGTAGAAGCACAAGTATAGTCAAATATTCTGTTTGTGTTTGTGCAGATATGTGTGTGTGTGTGTGATGAGAGTAAACAACAAAGAAAAGCTCTGTATGTGTGTGTGTGTGTTGTGTGAGGGTGTATGCGTCCCTAAGTTATCAGTGCCCGCTGTTGCAGTGTTTCTTTTTTTTTTGCCAAAAAATGACAGAAATTATTCTTTTTTCTCTTAGTGATATCTTTATTATTCACTGTAAATTATTTAAATGTATTGTATTAATAAAGCAATAGTATATTAAAACAGTGTAGAAATATTTATGTAAGTTATTATAAATAAGTAATAAATAATTCTTCCTTTGACTGAGTATTTATTTTTATGATGTTCTACGTAGTATTTTATATTAATAAAAAAGTGTAAGTGTAGAAGAGGTGTATATAATTATATATATATATATATATATATATATATATGTGTGTGTGTGTGTATGTATGTATGTATATATGTAAATATACATGTGTCTTCTGTAGTTTTTCGACATGGTGATCTTCATCCACACACATATGAATAATAACATATAACACAACTTCAATAATAATAATAATAATACACTTTTTTTCACACACACACATGCACATATACAGTTTGTGCATGGCTGTAAGTCCTTCTAGTAATATCTATGTAACAGGGGACAGAGGATATCGCTCGGAAGGAAATTGACATTCACTCCATTATTTCACACATGGGCAGCCTTTTCACTGTGTTATCTTGCACACACACAAGCACACACACACAGACACACACACACACACACACACACATATACGTGAACAAGTGCCTCTAACATTTTATAGAACACTTAAATGTCTTCTGTTCCTGTTCTCCAAAGGGAGGATCGACAGAACAACATGAGCTCAGTTTGGATGACTTTACTGCACAAGAGACGGAGCATAATGCCACCAGAGGATAAGGGGATGATCACACAGAGAGCGTCGATACAGAAACATCCGCTTCAGCTACGCTGAGGAAGGCCGAGTTTAGTAGAAAAGGCTCAGTGAATGTGGTGTTCTTTGGACCAGCTGTGACATTGACAAGTTATACAACTCCAGAAAGTTGACAATAGTTTGTCCTTTTTGCGTTGGGTAAAAAAAGACAGGAAAATACAAGGCATGACACTAGCGAAGACCACATGGATTTTGCAGGTGTTGATGTAGTCTATGTGAGCAAGACAATGCAGAGGGAAACACATGAAGGAGTGCTCAGTCTAAAACTTGTATCACAATGTCTGCTGCAACATCCACTGCAGCTTTGCTTCCCCTCTGCACTACTGGCTTATAAAGTCCATCCAGGCCCCGAGGAGGCCGAGATCTGTGTTTGTTATGGAAGCAGAAGGCTCATGTATGCCATACACCTGGGTTACAGTATGAGCCCTTTTGTAGAGCGTGTAATGGGCTGAAGGCTTGGACCTTGCTTTACCATGAAATTCAAGAACCATGTGCTTTTCATGCTGACTGCACACTGTAAGCTCCAGTGTTTCCGTGGCACTGTAAAAAAAAAATTGGCTTCTACAGTCTGTGGTTTAAGCGACTCCAGGTCGGACGATGTGACACAATCTACATTTCAAGAATAAGGTGGCCAACCCTGATTACATCACCAATGGAGCCCGTTACTTTTACTGTAATTGTGGACATCAGAGATGTTGCCACTTTATGACTCATACAAGGAATTAAGGCTAAAAATCACCACATTCCCTTAAATTAAGTAAAACAAATCAACTGTTTCTGAAAGATAATATAAAAAATAGCAATTTCAATTTAAGAAAGGAGGATAAAATGGTTTTTAGTTATGACAAAACGACTAAGCCTTAAGACTCTGAGTGGGCATTTCCTTTGGCACCAGTTGACTGACAACTGAGAGTGGGCGCTTCTCAGAGAAGTGCTGTCAACTTCTGATGTGCGCTACAGACTGGAAAAATGTCACACACTTTTTTCTTTCCCCTTTTCAATAACTCCACATGGTATTAGTGGTTAACTATTATCAAATTAAGACATATGTCCCTTTATACAATTTAAAAAGACCTATTGTGCTGTTTAGTTTTATATAAAGGAGATTATGTTGGGTATCTTTCTTCAACTGGCCCAAATGTAGAGACAGAACAACGTGAGTGTCCTGAGGTAACAAAGAGGGCTAAGCCAAAAGGGTAAGGGGGTGCAGGTGGGGCCATGGCCACATTGATATAATTACTGTGTGTATGTACAACATTTTTGGCAATACTAAATATCAAATAAAAGCAAAAAAATGCACCACATTAAACTGCTGTGAGCTGTAAATTCACCACTTCTAAGCAGAGGGCAGAAGATAACGCTATCTCGTAGCCTGACCGGGCAAAGCCTCTTTTCCTCCGGGCAGCTGCCTCCGCCTCTTTCAGACTTACCCTTGGTCTGGGTCCACTCTACAGCGAGATCTGGAGCCCGAAATGTCCCAAAAAAGAACACAGCACACTGACTGACAAAGCAAGCAAACAAACATACAAAAAAACCTGCTCGACTTTGAGAAAATTAGGCAACTAAGGGGTCTCCAACTGATGAATCGAACCCTTGACGTTCAAAGGCAGCCCTAGTTTCTTGCATGTAGTATAAATGTGTTATTTTCTACTATTCTCAAAACAGCGAATATGAATGTTTCTGCATACTGGGGTTCCTAAACAGCCTTTGAATTGCATGAATTGGGTATGCCTGGAAAGTAGAGGCTCCTGTGGATCCACTGAGCTCAATTGTATTCATGTGTGATGGTGTTAGCCTCCCCAGTAACCATTTTATTGTAGATAGACCATGTTTTGAAACCTGACATGACTGTGTAAATTGACCTATTGTAACGTCTAGGATAATCACAGCCTCATAAAACTTTATAACCACAAACTACAGACCTCGGTCACTCAGGATGTATGGCTTCCAGAGGTAAAATGACAGTTACAGGGGTCTCTCAGCAGTTTCCAGAACAGAAGTGCTTACAATCCAGTCGCCAAAAAATGAAATTCTTACAGAAGACTTTGAATGTCAAAATGTTTTCAATAAAAAAGGTCTTGGTGTCTTAATGCAGTATTTTGGAGGGATTTTTTATCAATTCTTGAGTGGTCAAAAATGCAACAAATCTGGGTAACAAATGGCATCAACCTAAAAATTACTGCAACAGCTTCAAGCAACAATTAAGCATGTGACTGGCCATCAAATACTTCCTTCATAATGTTCTAAGCCCATATATCTAATCTTACAAAACTTGACATACCATGCTGAGCTGCATTTCAAATGAATCTTTATGTTCCCAGCTTTCAGATGATTTTCACATGGCATATCCTGTTGACGTTATAGGCTAAACTTACGTAGACTTGTCCCCAGTAAATGTTTTACTCCTTACAATCACTGTACTTCAAGTTAAGGCTGTATAGGCTATTTGTATTTTAAGGAAAAGGACAACTAGCCTATGTGTGGAACAATAAATTACCTCACACATGTATAGAGAGATACCTAACACATCAAAACAAGATTGTTGTGGAACTTAAAAAGTAAATTGTACCATATCAGTCTATGTACATCAGATAATAAGTAACTTTAACTGTGAAATGAAAAAAACAAGTATGTGATTCCTTAACTATCATGTTGTCATAGATTTAAACTAGCCTATACACTTCGACAGCATAATCCAATTCCTGAAATTCAGGTATGGCTTTGGTTTTGGTGTGCCAACACAGAATTTTCAGTGGCCACCCCTATGAAAAAATTTTGGGGTGCCGTTGCTATCTGTGTCACAGCGAGTAGCAAAAGTTTCTGACCCCCAGAAAACAATAATGTAGGGAATGGTATCACTGCAGAACGATAAATACGAAACATATTATTTTTGGTTTGACGCAACAAATAAAAGTGAAAAAATCATCAGATCAAGAAAGAACCTGATGATACTAAATAAGGATAACATGGGAAAAGATGCATGACCAATACATAAAAATAAATAAATATAAGGTACAATGAAAGAAGGGCAGCAGAAATATATGTTTTATTTCCCGTCAGTCCTTTTTATGAGCTCATTTGATTGTGAAATGTAAAGATAAATAATCTTGTTCCCAAAGAACTAATTTAGTCACAACACACAGAACCATACACACAGCGTAAATATTTTATTAATCTATACATCATCACCATCATCATCATCATCATCACACATACACACACAAGCTGATGATACAAGCATCATCTCCCATAGAGGTTAATGGAGTATGGATTTTGGCATGTAGGCCACTGGCAAGGAGATGAGGATATTAAATGTGGAGTTATCCTTAATCCTTAATGCTGCTGCTTTTATTACATATTTCCCTACATTCACCATGTACCTATCTTTGTGCCTATGAACCTATGTATGCATGTATGTATCTGTCTGTCTGCCTATTGATCTATCTATCCATGTCTCTATCTCTTTATCTATCCATCAGTCTGTCTATCTATATGATAAATACTTCCATGAGTCTTTCACTGGCCAAGGGTCCTGCTCAGGGTCCACTTATACAGCCCGTCCCCCCACGCTTTTCTGATGTCAGTAATAAATGGTTATAAATTATCAGTTATTACTGGCAACTTTTGTAACTCTCCAAAACAGACACCCCACAGCCCTGCGGTATCCACTTTACACGGCATTAGCCAGATGTGCAGAGGTGTGACATTGTGTCTTTTTTCATTCAACTGCTTCTGTCACTTTTCATGTTTACAACCGAGTGCAGCACCATGAGTGCCTGTGCTGTGCGGAGCGAGTGTGTGAACTGTTATCCTTATTTGAACGTTATCACGCCTCACCCGTCTCTCTGACAGCTGCCTTTTCACTCCGAGTTTGGCCATTTGGAACAGCTATAAACACTTTAACTTTCAGACATACGGTCATATGACACGTCGTACAAACTTAATTGATTTCACGCACACTCTGGCCTGTAGTCTCACTGTTTCACATTGATATGATTGAGGGTAACACACTTTGGCCAGAAAACAAGCCAGGGTCTCTGGCACGCCTTCAACCAAATCTTTAATTAAGCATTGTGGTCAGAAGGATGTGGTTTTATCTTTCTACTTGATGAAGGAGTTTGTAAGAGTGGATCACTTATACAGGAAAAGTGTGTAAGATTTAAGGGGATTTAGTGGTATCTAGCGGTGAGGATTGCAGAATGCAACCAGCTGAAACTTCTCCAGATTAGAATTCCTTAAGTGTTCACAGTCTAGGAGTTTTTTTTACCGGGAGCCAAACTGTCTGCAGAGGTCTCTTCCTCTCCAAAACAAACAGACCAGGTGATTACAATTGGTTAAAACACTGAATAAAGCAGTTACATGGTCCAAGCAGTGTCTCTCTTGTGGAGTTTAGCATGTCACTCATTGCTCAGCATCTGCTCTTGTGTGCTCACTTATCTACTCTGATAACTCAATGTGTCCTCACCTTATTTCTGATCCAGACATTCGCAAGGATTTTACCATGAGTCAAATTATCTGCAGAGGTCTCCTCCTCTCTAAAACAGAGCTGGTGTTTAAAACTGATAAAAGCACTGAATAAAGCACATTCACAGTACAAATCAGTGTTTATTTGACACTGTTGGAGAAAGGGTGCTAGCCCAGCACCTGCTACTCAGCACTCAACCTTTTCTCTATAACCTTAAATCCAGGTGTTGAGGAGGTTTTTACCAGAAGCAGAATTATCCGCAGAGGTCTCTTCCTCTCCAAAACAAAAGCACCCAGTGATTTCAACCAGTAAAAACACTGAATAAAGCAGTTTCACGTGTTTTTTTTTTAAAAAAAGTGTTTTTCCAATGCTCTCATCGAAGAGGGGCTTCTTACTACAGTGGCAGATATGAAAAAAGCAAAAAGTGAAATTATGACTGGCCCAATCAAGAGCCTGTGTTTGGTTTGTCCATTTTGGAATACTGTAGAAACATGGAGGTGCATCGTGGCGATCTCTTTGGACAAGGACCCACTCGCTATGTAGATATAAACAGCTCATTCCAAGGTGACATGTCCCACTAAATCCTACACACTGGACCTTAAGAAATGGCAGATTCTACCACTAAGCCACCAGTGCAATGCTGTGAATGGCAGGGCAGGCAGGGGGTCCCTAAAAGCTTGTCAAGCCGCACACACTGTGGTGCTACAGATGACGTTTCACACAACTCTGTCTGAATGTTAAGTTTCCAATTCGATCCAAACTTTTTCAAAATTCACATTTACACTTCATGTAGACACTGATCCATATGCATTTCCTCTTCCATGTGCTTTCCAACAGCACTGGGTTGCTCTAGTGCTCATTTGTAATACTGCCACTTCACATTAATGCTGGCAAACAAGTGCTCAACAACAACAGTCAGAGAATGAGTCCGTGGATCTAGTAATGCTAGATATGCAAAATGTTTGCTCATTAACAGTCTTAACACAAGATGTTCTTACAAATGCTTTGTTATTTACCATTTAATACATCGTCACATACAGTTTTCAGTTCTCTTGGGATTATTGTAAACGTATAACGTGCTGTATCTTCGACTTTAAATGTTTGACCAACAGAAAATAAATAGTTTCACCTTTCTTTCAGATGTTTTACTCATCTCTTGTTGCTGATATTCCCTAAACTGCACCCAAACTGACTGTGTGTCCCTCATTTTCTGGTTTAGCGTCTCTGTCTTAAAAGGAAGAATATCTCAAGATGAAGAGATTACATTTGAATCTCTGAATGTTTCCCCACACTGAATACAAACTTCAGTGAGAAAAACATGCTCTTCCATTGAACTATTTTTTATCCAAATTCCCCGCAGAAAGAGTATTCTGGAGAGAGAGGTTCGGACTCACAGGACAGTTCTCGTTTTCTTTTCTTTTTCCCAATCCCCATCCCTCCAGCAGTGAGGCTTTTCTAACACCAGTGTATTTGCTGGTGCCCCCCCACTGACACACACAATATAGACTCTATAGGCCTTCAAAGTGTGTGTGGTGTGTGTGTGATCGATAGAAGGAGGGGGAGGAGTGTGCGTGTGTATGTTTCAGTGCAAGTTCAGCTGTTCCCGCCATTTAAATGTGTGTATGTGTGTAGGAGCGTGTGTGATGCGGGTCCCTAAGCTCTTTCATTTCATTGTATGGGACCCCTACTGGGCAAGTTCACAACCTTTGAGAGAGAGAAGGCAAGAGAGAGATGGAAATGAAAGAGTAGCGTGAGGGGAAAACGGGGGAGAGGCAGACAGAGAGAGAAAGACAAAGAGAGAGGAGAGAAACAGAAAGAAAGTGGCTTAAACAAGCCAACTGGTGAATTAAAGAGGAAAAAAAGCAATGAGGCGAGAACTCTAAACCAGCAGAAGGGAGGGAAAGAGGGGAAAAGAAAAGAGAGCTTTCTCCTTTTTCTTAATCCTTCATTCAGTATGAGGGGATTTGAGTCGATGGTGAGATAACGTAGCGTAACTCCCTCTCACTGTGGTGGTGGTGGTGTGTGTGTGTGTGTGTGTGTGTGAGCCGCTATGAGTTCGGACATTTCAGCCTCCTGGCCAGACTACAAAATAACAGTAATCATCTTGACCAGTGCACCCTGTAGCTGTGTGTGTGGGCAAGAGGGAGCAGCCTGTGTGTGTGTGTGTGTGTGTGTCTGCATGTGTGTGTGTGTACATGTGTACATGTGTGCATGTGTGCACACATTACCCTGTCAACCTCTGCGCAGCCCATTCTAAATAACAGTGATGACTAAGATCATATGGGGGTGGACTAAACCATTTAGGATAAATGATGGCGACCTGCTGTTTTACCCACCTGTGGTTTAAGCACAACGTACTATAACTCTCTCTCTCTCTCACACACACACACAGACACACAGACACACACACACACACAGAACAGCATGCACAAACCCACGCAGATTACTACGTTTAACAGAGTCACTTGATGAAAATATGCCAAATTTATGGTGACACAGAGATGTTAAAAACTGAACACACACCCTCTCCATCTCAAAGGAGAAGACTCATTGGGAGTACTTGACAGACACCCTTGAAAGTCATGTGCTCTTTCTGAGTGTGTGTGTGTGTGTACGTACGTGTGGCTGTGTGGTTGTGTGTATGTAGAAAATGGAGGGAAACAACATACATAGAGAGAAAGTAAATAAAGTCGACAGACATGACATGCGATTAAATAAATCCTGCTCGTGGCTGTTTTTGAATGGCTTGATATTACAATGCATAAATAGCAATTAGAAGATATGCCAAATGTGTTGAAAATCTGCAATAATGTAAGATGCATTTAATACCACATACATCACTGTATGTATACCATACATATGTATGCACACAGATACTTAATGTATCTTGTAGTTATGGATATGTATATATAACACTGTCATTTACACATACATACACTCACTCACATAGCATCTTAGTGTTGGATCACTTCTCAGGGGAAATGAGTGCGTGTGTGTGTGTGTTCACGTTAGACAGAGGAGATGAAAGGAGCAGTGATAATTTGTAGCTTCTTCACTTATTCACAGGAGAAAAGAAAATAATGAAAGAATAGAGAGAGGGAGAGATGGAGGACGGTGAGAGAATAAGATGAATTTTCTGGACGTAAGGGACCAGAAAAGAAAGCAGTGTGAGGTGGTGTGGTGAGAGGACAGGAGACAGAGGGGCCTCTTTGGTCATTACTGTGGAAAAGGCACCACTGACAGTGATATAAAATTTGTAAAATACTGAATTAGCTACAGTATGTAGGGAAGGCAGAATCCAGAATTAACAGCCGTCAGCTTCTTATACCAGGTAAACTCAAGCAGGTTAGTGTCCGGCAAGGTTGCACTAATACAAAAAAAGACTTTTGCTGTGGTGCATTAACACAATACACATATAGAGAAACGACAATACCAGTATTGAAAATGGCTGTGATACTACCTGAAATGCTGGATTAGTTATGGGCAAGTACAAGAATCTGTGCACCAATCCAATACCACAGAATTCATTCATAAACTTTAAAATAGTTTGACACCTGAAAAAATGACTGATTTCCAGCAGTGAAGTAGAACTGATTTCCATTAAATAATGTAAAGTTAGCCACAAGAAGAACGACAGCAATTTGGTAATGTCTATGGCATTCATTCTCTGTATGTATTTGTACATGTTTTACAAAGGATTTAACCTGTGCTGTGACAAACAACAACCACAGCAATCAGTTCACACCCATACAGGGTTAGTAAATAGGCGTTAATGTTTTTTAACACCTATAACCAGATCAGTAATCAGTATCGGCGATTTGCAAGTTCAGGTATTGGAAGCAGCATCGAGAAGAAAAAAACTGCATCGGCACAGCTCTACAAATAACCTCTAATACTCTGCAACATCAACTTAAAGCCTAGTTCCCGACACGATTTTCACCCTGCTTTTGCGTCTCAGAGACTATCATAATCTTTTGAGAGTTCACACCTGGCAACGTGTTTCTGTCAGCAGTCTCACCAACTGCGTTACAACCTGTGTGTGCACACCACAAGATTTCCCCACCGAGCCCTCGCTGACAGAGCCCCAGATAATGCAGTGACGTCACCAAACTTTGAGACGACACATCGTAAAGGCATGGATATTCTTTATTATCCTGGGTCCAAACACAACACGCTCCCCGTGATCCTGTGGACGCTGCCATTGTTGTTGTTACTTGCCGGCCAGCTTGTTAGTGTTGCCAGATCTTTGGAGAGAAACAAGCAACCAGGGCTATGGAAACAAGCCCAAAAGAAGCAACTTTCATGCATTTAAATAACTTATTAGGCGGATATATAGAGGAAGGTGACATTTAGACAGCAAGTCCAAATAAGCAACTCCACTTTAGAAACAAGCCCAAAGTCGCGGCTAATAAGCGAACCAGGCAAGTGGCAACCCTGCGGCTTGTCCTCCTCATATTTCTTCCATCCTCCTGTGTGCTGACGTGGGACGTACAGTATCCCGCCTCTCATTGGCTGATGCTCTTTGTCAGTCGTGTCATACCTCTCCAGTTTTCTAGCAGGCCAGATATCCAGTCCCAGTCACAGACGAGGAGGCGACTTGCTCATGACAGACTCGTCGTGGCAGACTATCTGTCGACTCACCTCCGACCCAAGGTGGCTCTCAAGATCCTCTGCAACGTCAAAATCGTGCTGAGAATCGTGTAATGTGAACTAGGCTTAAGGTGATGTACCCTGAATTTATGAACAGACTTCTTTGGAAGGAACAGCGATCCATATATAACAATTTTAGGGGAAGCAATCCTGGTAATGATTAAATCTCACAAACATACACCTCCTCATGTAGAGATGACATCCATCACGCTGAGTCATTATGACAAGTTTGTGCAGTTCAGAGAGTCCGAAGTGGAACACTCCTACAAGCAAACCTTACAGAAGAACAAAGTCAGAGAGATTTAGGATAAGAAAACAGAAATGCATGAGGCCCAATATGTTTCTCGACTGGAGAAAGTAAAAAAGTTTGAAGACCACAACTGTGGACATTTTAAATTGGAAAATTATTTTGCTGATTTTATGTATGTGTACACTTAATCTACTTAACGTCTCTCAGGTCCAAAACCCAGCGTTGAGAAACTTTAAACACACTCTGATATATCCTCATCTTGGGTTGCCTTGCCATAGCAAAGTTGGTCAAAATAATCTCAGTTAAGATCTTCACAGAGGTCAGACTACTCATTTTGATCAGACCTGAACTGTAATGTGACCACATGATGAGAAGAACAGATGGAAACTATCCCAGGTTATTTAAAACAACTACTGCAAATGCATTTCAAGAAACACAGTTTCCTCCTCTACCTCTTTCATTTCTGTGTAACGTACACACAGACAGACTGTAAAGCTGTTACCAGGAGCTGTAGGGAGTGTGTGTTTTGTGTGTTAGGAGAAAGTGTGGGGTTATAAACAAATAGAAGTTTTCAATTAGAGACTTCATACTCCGCGACCAGCTGTGTGTATGCACATGAGTACACACACATGTATGTATGCGTGTATGAGAGAGAGCATGCCTATGAGAGCATGGCATGATTGAATCCAGCTGGTAATGATATTTGCTGGTTTGCTTTTTCTATACAGAGGAGTTCCCAAATCTCACAGAGAGCACACGCACACACACACACACACACACACACATATACAGAGGGTGTGACGCCATGTTCCCCTGGAGTTAGATTTGGCTTGCTTCATATAACACACTACAAAGAGGGCGCTGTTCATCCAGCTCAAACTGAGCTTGAGTTGAGTTCAGTTTCTAGTTGACTGAAGATTGTGAAAGAAAGTGTAAAGCTGATAAAAAAGAGCCACTACCAGAGAGGAGGATGAGGCAGGAGGCAAGAGGGCTTGTGAAATATATGGTCCTCTATACACTATTGGCACCGCATAAAGCTGCTGCTTTTTTATATGTGCGGTAATTTCACTGAGGCATGCTAAAGGTTAGAGTAACAAAATTAAAAGGCTGATGGAAGCCCTACAAGTGACCCCAAGAGGTTCAAATTTCCATTACAAATGTATTTTTAAAAGTCTGGAGTTTGGGTGCCTTGGCTGTGGAAGGCCTCAGAGTCATGTAAAAAAAAAAAAAAAGGCGATTCATTCATAAGTCCGATCTAAATGGTTTTCTCTCCGTGTTTCTGTTTCCAACTTGAGAACAGGTGGAAAATATGGATTTGCCAGTAAGCTTGCTAAAGTCCTTAATGTTTTTTTCATAAGTGAAACAGGTGAAAAGAAGTCTTGCGGAGTGAAACAAAAGTTTTTCCAGGGTTATTTCTCTAAGTTACTTTTCATCTGTGAAAACAAGTGAAACATTTTTTGTTGGGGAAATACATTCACCTGCCAAAGCTGTTTTGTTGAACCCTTGAGAAATGGACCTCGCGCTGACGATTGCAGAACATCATCATTTGCATGGTTCTGTGTAAATAGATTTAAAATAGGAAAAAAAAAATAGCTCAAGGATTCTTTTTGCAGCAGAACACTAAGGCTCCTGTCTTCACCATCATCACATCATAACCTTACTTTACCTTACGTGCCCTGAAAACGTGCTATTTCGCTGCAATAAGCTGCATTTCCCCCTAATGGCCACAAGAGTTTGCTGTTTCCATAAATTCTTTATCTATTAAAATAAAAGCCGTAATAGACAAAGCATACATTCTTTTTGCAGTAGAGGGCTGAGGTTTCTGTTTTCGCCATCATCATCTTTTTAACTTATGCAACCTTACCTTACATGTGGGGGAAAAAACGTAGTATTTCACTGTAATTGTGTAGGAATTTCTCCAGGGAACAGGGAGATCACTGTTTGCACAATCTTGTACATACTGATCTAAAATAAAAATCATAATAGCTAGAACATGCATTCTTTTTGCGGCAAAAAGGCAAGGATTCTGTCTTCCATCTCAATATGTTTTACACTCGTAATGACGTCACCGCACTACGTTACATGTGGTGCGATAACGTGCGGTGGTGCCAGAGAAATAAATGGTGACTTCATCACAGCGTCTTTGCACTCTCCTCATACAAATGATCATATATTAAAAAACTAAATAATGTACATAGTTTCAATAACTTATGGAGTGTTAAGAAATAATTTGTTTATGTTCCTAGATTTAGAAATCTATTGGATCAATATGTTTGTGCTTTTATTGTGAAAATTCTGATTTAAAAAAAAAAAGTCAGATATTTATTACCTCCGCCAAGGAGGTTATGTTTTTGCCGGCAATGGTTTGTTTGTCTGTTTGTTTGTCTGCAAAATAACTCAAAAAGTTCCGAATGGATTTCGATGATGTGATTGGTTGATTGGTGAAGCGAAGTGGATAAAATAAAAAATAAAAAATATAAAAAAAATTGTGGGAAATGGCTGCTTGGCAGAGGTCTGCGCTCTCCGTGTGCTCTTCTAGTTTGTTTTGTTTTAGATGACACATTTTCAATACTTTATATCAATTACCATGTTTTATTGACTTACATGACCTTTTAGCTTAGGTTGTACAGATTTTAGGACGACCAAGCATTTGAAAATACTCTCAGAAATGACATCACAATAAGCACAAATACTAATGTAGGCACTGATGGACCATTTCTGAGATCAAACCTGTTTTTATGTCATATACACAGGGAAGAACACAACTTAGATCAGACGAAGAAAATGGATCTCTCTCATTTGCCTCTCAGGGCTTCCATACATGGTTCCAGATGTACAAAAGTAAATCCCACTGCAATATGCCCATTTAGATTTTGATAGTTTTTAAGTACAAGCAGATAATTTAGCCCGATGATGTAAGAAGAGGAAAAACTCGGAATCATCCTCTGGGGACCATGAAAATTAGCACACATTTTCAGGGGTCTTATAGACCAAAGTGCAGATCAAGTGGAAATTGAGACCTCACAGTGCCACTGCAGGGAAGATCTTGGGTCTCACAAATTGGTAAACACCCATAAGAAAGTGCGCGTCAGTCTGGCAGGTATTGTTGAGATATCATGCTCATTATCAAAGAGCTGAATCGGCAGGTGGGCGGACAGACTGCCATCTATGGGCTGATCCCAAAAGAAAGAGCTGTAGAAACTAGTGGTGGGCCAATCTAATTAAGTTCTCTCTTTTATTTATGACTCACTGACTATGATGGGACACCAGATGTAAAAACTTTGCTTCAGTGTTCTAGTTCATATATTTTGAATGTTTAGCCCAACTTTTTCAAATTAGGCTAATCTGAAACTACATTAGGGACAGAGATTCATAAAAAACAAGATGGTGAATTTAAATGTTGACAATATGTTCAAGTGTAAAAAATAAATGTTAACTCGAAATGTTAAAAAAAAATCTAGATTTAGATTTAACATTAAAAGATCGGTATTACATTTGAATTTAACACTAATATTTCAATTCAACATTTAGATTTCAAATTGATATATTGATTTAACATTTAAAATTTGATTTAAATTTAACATTTTTTACATGAAATTATATTGTTAATTGCATAACATGCCATTTAACATGAATTTCTGTCTCAAATGCGAGGAAAATTAGCTAAATATTTAAAATATATCAGTTACAAAATGGTAACCAAGTTCTAACATTTGGCGCAAAATAGACCATGTGTCATTATTTTTCCAATCCTTCCTTCATGCCTTCTTCACTCCACCTGTTGCTCCTGTGCATGTCATCCTTCACACTGCATGCATATGTCTTAACTTCCTTAATAATACCAAAGTACGTTAGTGTCCCCTTGGGGGGATTCATTTGTTCACTCTGTTGTCAGATATATATTTAACACACACATGCGTAGAGGTGCCATAATGATGGGTGGGCACAGCCCTGCACCCTGGGCAGTTAGGGTTCAGTGCCTAGCTCAAGGGCATCTCCGCAGTGCCCAGGAGGTGAACTGGCCCCTCTCCAGCTACCAGTCAACACTCTGAACTCGGTCCGTGTTGGGACTTGAACCGCTGCCCCTTTGCTTCCCAACCTCAGTCCCAACGGACTGAGCTACTGCCTCCCTTCTATCCATTTACAGGAACAGCTATGATGTGAACTTTTCACCTCCGATTCTTCATCTGTGTCAGTGTGTTTGTGTGTGTGTGTGAGAGGGGGAAAGAAAGGGAGAGATGCACAATGGCAGGTGGTAAATACAGTAATACTGTTACCTTATATCTATTACACACATACACACATACATCGAGGGGGCACGGCCCATATTAAGTTACAATGTAGAAGAAGGCTGAACAAGTATAAGCGGATTACAAATACCTTGAGTGTGCAATATGAAGGAGATAAGACCTGAGAGAGAGAGGGGTGGTAGTGGTGGTGGTGGGGGAGGTCCGAGAGAGGGAGACAGAGTGAAGTAGAGTAATTGAAAGTGGATGACTCATTCATAAGAAATGTTTCACCTTCCTTTCACACAAGCTTTTGATTTTTTTTCTCTCCTTCCCGTTCTTCTCTCACTCCCTCCTTTGTTCTCTCCTTTTAGATGATGTGATTAGTTAAAAGCCTCCATCCGCTCATCACGCTGATGCAGATGGAAGCAGGGAGGGCTGCACATGCTTGCCCCTATGCATGTGTGTGAGCGTGTTCGGCAACCTTTTGTTGATCCAACCACTAACCTGTCCTTCCTCTCACTCTCTCTGATGCATACACACTTACATGGTTCTATTTTATTATGTGTAGAGGGCCTTTACCTCTTAAGCAGCTCAGACTAATGAAGTTTTTTGTAGAATTAAATTTAAAATACATATTAAATTTGGTTTACAATCAGGACCTGTGGATTCATCTTTAATCCATTCTTCATGACACTAGTTTACGTTGTTAATAAGTCATGACAATAGGAAATGTGTAACGGCAGCCAGCGCTGCTTTTGATTTAACAATTAAATTGTTTGTAACTGGTTGCACATGTCTGACGATGACTCTCTGTTTCAGTCAGTTGATTATACCAGGCAGGTTTTAAGTTTCTATAATGGTGGTTAGTTTTTCACAGATCAGAACAATGACTCTGGTTCGTCTTGTTTAAACAGTCAGAGATTGGCTTCCTCAATTGGTTACTGGTTGTTTATTACTTCCCAGCCAACACCCCACTAGGAGCCTTTTAAGATGGAACGCTGAAGGTTTTTATTGCCCCCTAGTAAAAATGGATGGGCAGATAGGGTTTGTTGATCAATATCTATGACTTAGTAATTACTTTGTGTTTAAATAAGAGGCATGCAAAATTTCAGCCCCTAAATGCCCAGATAAATCCACTTAGAATTTTAAGACCCTCTGTGATATTTGATATCTCCCTGTAATTCACACCAATACAGTTTTACAAGTTGCTCACACTACGACATGACTGGTCTTCTGTCACCTTGTTGTATGTAACAGCCTAATAGAGAGAGAAAAATATTGCACAAGAACATACTGGCACGTCTTATTTCTGCAAGCCACGTATGCTTTATATGAATCATATCATATGTGATGTTGTCATTTGGAGGTGGAGGGGACGGTGGATGGTGGGTCACATAAGCAAGACGCCTTCCAAGCTGCAAGTCATTGTTAGTATAGGCACTAATTGTGGGTGTTCTGTGCAACCTGTTGCTGTTTTACCAGTTAGGATAGTGGTATGAAAAGCGATTATTTTTTATCAAGACATAGTTGAGTTTTCTCCCACATAAATGGCACAGAAAGCAGTTATTTCTTTACCAAGACATCGCTAACTTGTGCTGTATGTACCACAAGCAAACTTGCGTCACAGAATGACAACTAATAGCAAATACTAGTGACATAGTTAGTTTTTCGGTTCTGGTATTTTAGGGAGCTCTCAAAGACTGAAAGCAGCATCAAGAACTGGGTTGAAGTTTAGTAAAAGGGGTGGGTGATATGGCCCTAAAATAATGTCACAATATTTCAGGGTATTTTTGCGATAACGATATTCTTGACAAAATGACATATTAGTAAAACAATAAATAAATAAATAAATAAAAAATACTATTAATTTAAGAACACAGGATAGCAACAAAATATATCACGTAAGTGATACTTGACAAATCTCTATTTCATGTAAATGTAATGGACAATAAAGTTTTCTTATCTTATCTGATACAGTTTTACCCGTCAACCTAACAGTTTGCCCTCAAATATTCAGTAGTCACAAAAGAAAAATGATCTCTTATTAATTATTTCTTTATTTAGTAAACAGCAACAGTCACTCAAAGGGAGATTCAGGTTTTGTAAACCAAAAATTACACACTTAATTGCTCTCAAATACAAGAAAATGTACCATGGGATCTATAAACATACATATACATATACATACATTTACAAAACAAGAGGCAATTTCCTTATCTTTTAGCAAAATCCTAAATGACTGATAAAACATTCAGGACGCCCAGGCCTAACAACGCCACAGTTTATTCCACACTGTTGATGCTGCTTCTCTTTTTGGAACCACCGTGGAGTCGGTAATAGTTTCGCTTCAGTCATGCTTGTTGTTGACGTGAGTAACAGTATGACGTCAATGTCAACAAGTCTAAATATCAAGTATCAAGCAAGTATCACGATATGACTTTTTCATGTGATATTAAAAATGATACCGGTATTAACGTGAACAAGATGATATGGCACACCCCTGGTTGGTAACCGGCCTGCAATCACACACCTTAGTTTTCTGTATACCTGTAGTTTAGACTTTCCAGTTCATTCTTCATTTGACCTTTTGACCCTATGCACATAATTCACCTTGTAATACATACGGACAAATAAAGACACAAATTTTTCTTTCATACATTATTCTGATAGTTTAAGTATTCCTGACGTTACATTACTTGTATTTGAGGCACACCTCTGTGCTGTCACTTAATGTTATCTTTACTAGAGCTTGTTATAGGTTTATCAGTGCTGAGGGTGCTGCTTGTGTCACTGTATTTGTTGTTTAGTTGGAAGTGTTTGCTTTTTGGTTTGTTTCAAAAATGGACTGATCAGCCAGCGTAGACGTTCTCCTTTGTGTTCAGCTTGTTAGATCAGTTCGGCTTGTTCAGTTTTTCTTAGTTTATGTTAAGTTTTGTCTGTGTTCGTGCAGCCTGTCCTCTTTCCAGGTCTCCATGGTGGAGAGGAGGTCATGTGGACAGGCACCTGCTATATGGCAACACCTGGAAGTTGCTTAATTTCCTCCTGGATCTGTGTTACTTGCGTGTGTTTATAATTAATCTATAAATGTGTCATCCTGATTGTCTTTACTGCAATTTCATATGTCTATGAATTCTGTACACGGTATCTACTGCATGTCTGTCCATCCTGAAAGTGGTATGCCTCCACAGTTGCTCTTCCTGAGGTTTTTCATCTTTTCCCCTGTTGAAATGTTTTTAGGGAGTTTTTTTTCCTCCTGATCTGCCTCAAGAGTCTGAGGAAAGAAGGTGTCTGGAGATTTTTAAGCCCTTTGAGGCAAATTTGTGATTTGTGAGAATGGGCAATATAAATAAAATTGAATACATTGGGGGCAATTTGCACCACAGTCATGCCAGTTAGAGGGTTCTCTGATGATTGCTCGCACTTTGGTGGTTTGGCAGAGATGCTTGATATTTCTTTTGGAAAATGCACCACTGGTTAAAAGTGAACTAGCCGACCTGAAAATTGTTCATTTCTGGGAAAAAAGAAGTGCTCTCTCCTCGGAAAGAAGCACAGTCAAATGCTGTCTCTATAAAAACTCAAACTCAAGGTTATTTATGGCTCAATCGCTTGAGAAAATGTTCATTTTGTTCTCATTTTCTTCAAATCCAGAAAAAAACACAAGGTACAAATGAAGGCCTATGAATGTAGGCAAACAAAACACAGTGTATTTACTTGTTGTATTAGATTAGACTTGCAGTGCTCTCCTCCAGCCACAGATGACCTTTCATATGTTGTCAAGCTTTATGACACTAGACAGTGTTTGTGTAAGACCACCTCTTGCAGAAATTGAAGGTGAATCCTTTACTGTAAATGAACCATGGATGAACATGGAAAAGAAGGGAGCATTCTGACATTACAAACAGATTTTTTAGATGTATATGTATTTACTTGTTTACATGATGCTGCTCTGTATATTAGGGTGAGAGGAGAATCGGTGAAAGAAAGGGAACAATACTAAATGTCGTTTTAAGCTGGCTGCGAGATAGACAGACTGGCCTGCCCACTCAACAGGCCTGCATGCACACATACACACACACACACACACACTTTCATACACACACACATTCAGCTAAGCAGCCTTTGTTAGTGTCATAATCACATTTAGTAGAAGCCATATGACACTAGAAATAGCTGCCAAGGACAGACAAGGCAATGTGGGAGAGTGTGAGTTTGCATGTGACTAAGGGAGATGAAAATAGGGAGAAAATAAGGCTGTGTGAGTGTGTGTGTGTGTGTGTGCGCGTGCACTGGTATGTGAAGTTTCTCAGTAAAATCACCCATATGCTTAGGTCAGCCACACTATCACTAGCTTTCCAGACACGGCTAGGGGAGAAGGCTAGTGTGTGCATGTGTGTGTGTACAAGAAAGGAACAGTAGGGGGTGGGGTGAGACATTTGTAGAGCGGTGGTTATCTCCTTATTCACAGTGAAAATTACTTCTTCGTGTAATTAGTGCACTGGATTGAAGTCACCTTCATCTAATTACCAAAAAGAAAAAGAAAAAGTTTATGTTGAAGTTCTGAATGCTCACTTGCTTTTCCTATAGTTGTTAAAAGTGTCAGTTTTGAGACTGTTTCCTGTTGGTTAAGGTATCAGTACGAGACCGTAATGCTGACTGGCTGTTGGGGTCGGTGTGGAAATCTTCAGTTAGCTAAACACCCAACCGGACTGGTACACTAAATTTTACCAGGTGTCCAATTAGACACGGCAGCCGCTCAATGGTGAAACATAATGAAACCGTGTTCCAACAGCAGATGAGTGTCAGACTGTCGTTTTGCATTATGTAACATTGGAACTCTTTGTCATTGAATCCGGTAAATATGCACTTCTGTTACATCATGTAAACAAACCACATTGCTATCAACTGTGCGCTCGACATCAGATTGAAGATGTAACCACTTAAGAGATGAGTGAGTAGCTTACTTGCTGTTTTCCTATGTTTGTAACTCACTTTTTAAAACAGAAAACACTTGTTAGATATTGAGATATTTACTGGGATTCACATACAATATGGCAAGTAGCCTAGCTTGTTATTAGTGATGGTCATTTACGTTAGAAGAAACTTTAAGCTCCCTGACAATCTTCCTCCAGCCAGCTGCCAGCCTATTATTGTTACTATTTTTTGTAAAACGGGAGCCATCCTCATTTCAACTTACTGAAGCAGAGACAGAATACCTCATTTATTGCAGCACTTTCAAGGCAAACAACAGCGTATAAATAGAAACAGGCCCCCTGACAAAAGTTCATCTGAAAACATCAGCGCTATATCTCCTACAGCCAGATAGGACCCCTCTGTTGTCAAATTTAAATCGAAAATGTGGCCATATTGATGTAGTTTGAGTTTTCTTGAGACAGTCTGCCATGTCTCCTCTCATCACCCTAAAAAACACATGAACTTCCTAGTAAACAAACACAATGTACACTGCTCTTCCCTTCTTAATTTTGCTGAAATCTGATTTCCTTCATGTTGCCTGTCAGACACTAGTGGCTCCAGTGGTCCATTTATAAACAAAACATTATTATAATCACACATCAATGCGATATGGGTTGGATTTAGGAGGTGATGGAGTCAGCACACGTTGCTGCCAGATACTGTAATAATTACAAATGTGCCACTTCAGACAGTTTGCATAAAATCAAACCGGTTTAAGCTCGAACTGGAGCTGCAAAACCGGAAATTGACCTAACTCTACTGGCCGTGGCTTGTAATGTTGTTTCAGGATGCTATAGGTAAAGAGGTTGGCAAAACTTTAAATTAATCACAATGGAAGTTAAAAAAGTCTAATAAACACACACACACACACACACACACACACACACACACACACACACACACACACACACACACACACACACACACACACACACACACCTGTCCCTCCTATACAATAAACACCTCAACTCCCTCTGCAGTGCATTTAATTATCTCTGTTAGCACGGGCACAACTGATGTACCACCATGGCACTGTATTTGCTGACAAACTGCATCGCTCCAAGTGACAGAATGCCTTCACGGTGACGGTGAGGGATTGCATCTTCGTGGTCGCCAGGGATGCACCCACTGTAAGGCCATATCAGCACAAAGAAAAAAACATGGTCTTAAACAGTTTGCCATTCTCATGTGAGTCCTAGTGTATCTTCAATGACTTAAACATTTAATACAAAGAAAGTAGAGTGAGAGTTTGGGACTATGTATTTTATTGCCATGTAAATAAGAGCACTGAAAGGGAATGCATGCAACTGAGTGAGAACGCAGTGTCAGTAAGGAGGAAGCAGTGGAGGAGGATAAGGAGGGCACAGTGGCACTGTTCGAATGATGTAACGAGTAGAAAGGAAAAACAGAGAGAGAAGGAAGGAGTGAATGAGGGACTGAAAGAGAAAGAGAGGCAGATAAAGATCGAGGGAGAAGTAAGAGAGAGCAGGCGGGCGAGTGGTAATGTCCTAATGATGTAGTGGCTGTCAGAGCATTTGCTTCAGAGGCCAAATGATCCTGTAAGAACAGCACAGCTATTGATCCAGCTATTACACAGCACCACATACTAATGATTGTGTGTGTTTGTGTCTGTCTGTGTCTGTGTGTGTGTGTGTGTGTGAGAGAGAGAGAAAGATGGAATAACAATGTATAGCAAAAACAGGTATATATATGTGTTGTCTATAAAAAAAAAGGCAAGAAAAGATTGAAGCACATTTTTAGGTGTGGAGGTTTATGAGTGTGAGTGTGTGTGCATCTGTGTGTGTGTGTGTAATTGTGACATGACACTTCGTCAATACTCCCATTACAGTGTGACAGATATGAAACCCAATCTGAACCTGATCTGTTTGATATCCGATCTCAGTTCTCACCTTGAATATTTCAATACCTCCCAACCCACACACACACACACACACACACACACACACACACACACACACACACACACACACATGCACACACGTCCACAGTGTTTCCACCAAGTGTCATAAATCACTACGCTGGGAAGCATATTCACAGGAAGCAAGCATCTCTGATTCATGACCTTATTGTTTTGTCATCAAAAATAAATAAAAATTAGTAATAAAAAAGAAAAAAGTAAAAGACTAACATGAGACCCACAAATGAAAAATACAAGAAAAAGGAAAACTAGTTATTTAGATGAGCAACATTTTGACTTGTCTTTTTGAACAGTTTACAAATTAGATGACCTCCTCGTAGTTTCAGAGGCACTTATGCAAGTAATTTCTCTGTTAGGTCTGAAATCGTCTAAGAAAGTAAAAATTTAGGGGACACAGAAGAATGCTAAATAATTAAAATGTGGCAAAATCAAATGCCTTTAATTTCATGGTTAATTATCAATTAGTCTGTTGATTATTACTGAGATTAATCAGTTAATTATTTGGCCTGTAAAATGTCAAAAAGACGGTGTCTTCAAAGTGCTTGAAATGTGTCACAAACAGTCCAGGCAAAAGTGAAAGCAAAAGTCAAACCCAGATTCACTCTCATTTGGCATTTCGCCTTGTGGTATTTGTGTTTTTGTGTCTCTTGGGGTGACTACTGCTTATGGTCTGGTGCCTGGTCACTACTTTTTATAAAGCCCAAACCTTGCCTGAGCACAACAGGGATACACTCCCATTAACGTCCTGAACACAGAATATAAGAGGAAAATAAGAAAATACGGACAGAGAGCAGAGTTTGTGCAGATAAATACAGTGCAGACAGATTAGACACACGTCTAATGGGTCATACGTTATTGAGAGAGATTACTTCTGTGTGAGTCCATGTAACTGGTGGATTCTAGTGTTGAGTTGATATGAGGAGGCCCAGACTGTGGATATCTTTGGAGGCAAGCTCCGTTTATTCCTGACAGCAAGAGGTAAAAACCAAAATCCTCCGTCAATTACAACCATACAAACTCGAGCCCCTGCACAAATTCAGTGATACAGGAATATGTTAGCGTAAAATGAACTCATAAACATAGCTTAACAGGGCTCAAACATGGAAATTACTACGAGAGCAATGTCGCTTGCTTCCCTCAAGGTGCACAACACACAAAAGGGGAGAAGCAAGACGGGAAACACCCCTTTATAGGTGGGGTACCCCTAAAGGTGAACATAGGGGTACAGAAACTGAGTATCAAATGTTATACATGTTTTTTGCCAATCGACTAGATTATTAATAAACTTTTTAGCTCTAGTTTCTTCTATGTGCTTTGTGTGGAACATTGCAAGTAGAAATGCCACAGGCGATGTTCTGCATGTCCGCATGTGTGTCATTTATTCCATTTCAAACCAGATTCAGTTTCCTTTGAACAGGGTACTCAGTCAGTACAGTTTAGGGGACACTTTTATACATCATCCTTTAGTTTCAATCTTTAATTTCTAGTATGGAGACAATTCCCCACCATATCCACACAGAGGGGATGGAAATCGTGACGCGTTCTACCATTTCTGGAAAGCAAAGAAACATTAAAAAATCCAAATATTTAGAGTTAGTTTAGAGAGCACGTTACTGCATACGAGAGATAAAGCAAAGCAGTCTGGGAAATACGTCTTTGCTGAGTTACTGTGTGAAGTTTCTGCAAAGCTGCAGTGGAAGCCTCGCCTGTCACCACATGTAAAAAGGCCATCATCTATAAGGTCCCAAGACTCAGTGAAACCGAGAAACCCTGCTGTAGAATTTATTAGGCTGAACACTCCCTCTATCTGCCTCTCTCCATTCCTCTCTGTCTATCTACCTCGCTCGCTCGCTCCTTCTCCCTCTGCACTTCTGGTAATGGATTCTGCCTAAATGGGTTCTGAGAAACACAAGTGAAGAGAGGAAGACGGGAGGAGAGGAGAAGAGGTGAGGTAAGGGAAGACTTGTTGCTTGGGTCCTCGAAGCATATGATAAAATGATGCCAATTGGTGTGGTAAGAACTTTTACAAATTACAAAACTCTCAAGATTATTTTAAATTGATTCTTTGCATTTTTTCCCCTGAAAGTGGAAACCATTTTACATCCCTGGGAATCTAGTTTTTCTCATTATGAGAAAAGCTAGATTCCCAGGGATGTAAAATGGTTGAATCATTGCTCACGTTGCCTGTTTTCTGCCTTCATGATGTTGGGCAATTACAGTATTACAACGCTATTATCAAAACTGTCTGAATTTATGACACAATAGACATTTTGTCTTTACAATGAAGCTGTATCAATTACTGTATATTAAAAGTTATACCACACACAATAACAATGACAAAAAAAGGTTTAAATAGGATAGATATGAGAGAGGACAGGAAATAAGGGAGGATGGGAAGAGAGAAAATGAGGGGAGGAGGGAGGGAGCGGGCGATGCTGTATGGTTAATGATTTAATGTTAGCCACTTGATGGAATGAAGTGTCTTCTCCATGTTAGCGGCGCCAAAGTTAAACCCTCTAGTCAGTTAGTCTGTTATTCATTGATTTCTCTGGTCAGCACTAGATTGTTATTGAATATGACTGGCACCAGGGCTGTGTGTGAGTGTATGTGTGTGTGCATGTGTGTATGTGAGGACCGTGGATCCTGTGAACTCAAGTACATTTCAGTTGCTGGTGGAAAACTCATTTTTACTGCAAACGCATGACCTCTTCACTGGCGCACGCTCATATACAGACAAACACACACACATACACACACACACACACACACATACACACACATTCAACTAGTTCTTGGAAGAGTGTGAAAGATGAGCTTGAAAATACATCTGCAGACTTTGTGTAACATACTCACTGCTACTCTCCACGCCTTCTCGCTGTGAGAGGACAGAGATGATACATTATTTATTCCTGAAGGCTGTTTTGTATTAACCACACAGCACCAGCTGAGCAAAAACATAACCAGCAGTAATATCTATACATCAATACTGCAGAGTGGATGGCAGAAAAATGTCTTCAAATGCAGACTGGTGAATGTGCATGTATAATCTCTGTTCTTACATATGCACCTTGGTTATTGAAGCGATCTGTCTTTTGTTCTCATATCCGTTGACTCGTCCTCTACCATGATGTGTGCATTTGAAGTTGTGTGTCCGTGTGTGTGTGCTGTACTGGATAACTATCTAATATATGGAGTTATTTTGCAACTGCATGAGTAAATATGTCGTGAGCATATGAACACTGTGTTAGGGCCACCTGATGTATAGTTTAATAAGACTGCATTATAAATATTTTAGGGAATACATATTATTCTAAAGAGCACATAGAATAGAATTTAGGGCACGGCACACACACACACACACACACACACACACACACACACACACACACACACACACACACTGAAGAACATCCCTGTACAAAGAAAAGCGGGGTAATTTAGCAACAGCACTTGTGCTATACAGAGAGGAATAACTATAACAAATATACTTAATAAAATCAGAGTTAAGATTTGCATACTTATTATCAGGAAGTGTTTAGATCTATTTAATTTCCAAAGATTGGTATGGTTATTCTATTGAATTGGACTAAAAAACTACTACTACTAAAAACAATAATAAGTATATAGGCAACAATTAAAAGAAAATTGTCTTGTTAGTTGGTGTTATAATAAATATCTTAATTCAAATTTAACTATTTTGTCTCTAAGTATGTAAAGCAGGGGTCCTCGAAACATTGTTTAAAGCAGACCCTGTGAAGGCTTTTAAATTAAAAACAACAAAAGGGAAAAAAAAATACTTAGACATAATTAGCCTGTCATTGTTTAACAATTCAATTAATAACTGTTGAATACTGTAATACAACTATTCTAATAAAAATGCTACTGTATGAGTTTGCTCCCATTCTTGCATGGAGATATCAGGGTGTCTACAGATATAACCAAAATAAATTTAAGACTTTTTGAGGCTTTTTGAAATACCCCCTTATACGTAATTTAAGACCCAACCTACAATGGAAATATTTCCAGTTTTTAACACTGATGTCAGTTGAAAAAGAACAGTAAGGAAAAATGATTGACAATAACTGGGTAAGTTTAAGTTTTGTGTGTTTAATGTAAAAAGAAAACAAAAACTCATCACTGCCATAAATGCTATTTATTATTGCAATTATTCCATCTGTCCAATGATCATTAACAGTTACTGGGTCTGTCAGTCTGAACAAATTTTTGCAGTAATGTGACCAAAAATATTTTAGACCCATAGAATCTGAATTTAAGACAATTAAAGACTTTTTAAGGCCTTATATTAAGAAAATATAATCTAAGACATATTAAGATGTTTTATGGACCTGTAGACACCCTCGATATAGCACAAACAAAATTGCATTCATAAAATACAGGAATTTATTTCAGCTTTAACTATTTGCACCACCAAACCTGCAAAAATACAGGTTAATCAACCCTGAGTCCAACCTGCAATCTGTGAACTTTATGCATGCTGTCAGCACTGCAGACAGAGACATGGATTTAATGTTAGAGTGTGTCTGTGCTGAAATAAGGAGTGACAGAGATCGGGGAAGAGAAGGTGGAAGGTGGACTGTTACATGCAATGTCTCCTGTAAGTTATTATTAACTATTCATGATGCTGCTTTTCTTGGTAGGCGTACCAAAACCCAACCTGTGAATCAGGGGTCGACCCCAACATCATTGATCACTACCCACTAATGATAAGCTGCCATATACTTATATGTTTATATTTATTATGTATGTAGTACCTGTGGGTCATACTCTCATATTTGGAATTGGCCAATCATTCCCTAATAAAGTAATTTCTGTCTAAATTGTTTTTGGGGTTGTTTCAAAAGAGAAAAAAAAAAAAGCCATGTTAAATACTAACACATTTTTTTCCTCCTAACATTTTCTGACTTCATTAATATTCTGCAGGCCAGAAGGGAAGCTTTGGTGGGTTATATGTGGTCTGCCGGCCGCCAAGTGATGAGCACTGATTTAAAAAGATCTGATCTTCAAATTCAAAATATCAATTAGTAAATAAAAAATAAGTAACACTGCATCATATCCATCTCATGCATGCATGGCTGAGCAATTAAGCAATGTTGACGCGCAGTAAAAAGTTACCGAGGCAGGATGAAACTGGGATGGGTGTGCATGTAAATTTGGTCCAATGTGGTCATTGGATTTTGACAGTGTCAGTGTCAATGCATGCAATAATGTTTGTAATAGAAAAAAAAAAAAAAAAAATTCCCATGTATTGGGGCCACTGTGTAACTGAGCGGATTTGTAGTGTATATTCACACTTCATCTGTGTAAACAATGAGTCAGAAACTGGCCGGGTGGTAATTATTTGTGAAGCAGTTAGCATTAAACATTACACAACAGAGAAACTAAAGATTTTTCTTCACTGTGCTTTTTTTTTGTGACATATCAATGTTTACACACTCTCCTACAGACAAAACTATACTGTTAATAACCATAAAATGTACATACAATAATGAGAGAGGGAAAAATGAGATAGAGAGCTTAAGAATCTGTTTGTCTACAACATATCAGACAAATGTGCAAACAAATCTGTGCTTTGGGATATTTATATATATATTTTAACCAACCAATAATCATAAAAGAAAGAGAGCTAAAACTATAGTTATGACTGTGATATGCACCTCCATTTGTAGTCATTTGTAGACCATGTTGTTTATTTGTTTGTCACTTTTTTAACAGATCAAAAGCAATTCCGCAAATACTCCAATCAATGTTATTACCAGATACAAATATTACCTTATTTTACATGTTATAATTTAGGTATTGATAATATCCTAAATGAGTGGATGACTGATGGAGGATAATTTTAGATACACAACCAGGTTCAGCTAATGGGGCCTGAATTACTGCTTCTAATACAACAAACAACTGGTAAATTTCATTGCCACACTTTAGTTCAAGTAATGCCTCGTATAAAGCCTCACAGAGCACACTGGCTGTGGCCATTGTTCTCGTCCTTTTAAAAGATGTGATGATTTCTAAAGATTCTGCCAACTTGTGTCCAGTGATGGCTTAACAATCACGGTACTTAGAAGAGAGAGATTCACTCTAATATCCTGTCTCTTAGGGCGCAGAGGCCACTGTTCCCCCGCTTAGAAACGGTAAAAGGAAAGTGGCAAAATTAAAAGAAGTGAGACAAAGACTGCGATGCTGAATAGGGGGAGAGAGAGAGAGAGAGAGAGAGAGATAGAAGCGGAGACACAGCTAGCCATGGAGACACAGAGAGAGCTATTACGACTGACATATTTTCTCAAAGATAATGCACATCTCCAGTTCCCACAAAGCTCCTTACTTGTTGTTTCAAGGTAAGTGTGTAATTCAACAGTAAAATGTGCGTGTTGTACTTTCACAGAAACTGACAACAATACTAAACGCAGAATGAGAAGAGGTGAGATCATCTGTTCTAGTTTGGTATTGTGCTGCATGAATAGCATTCATTTTGTCACCTTCAGCTTTGGCAATGTATCACATCCCTGCACCTTTCCAATAAAGCAGCCACTGAACTGAATTTAACCGAACTGAATTCCATTGAAAGAGTGAGAGCAAGCAGCGTATGAACTGATCCATCATTGTCTATTTTATGTCCCTGTCTTTCTCCATCTGTCTGCTCTCCTGTTTGTTGCTCTGTCAATGGAGAAGCTTTCAGGTGACACATTGCACCCTCTGGCACTCACACTGGAGGTCTGCAGCTGACAGGCGGTTGAGAATTCCATATTGTATTTGCTTTATAAATGACGATTTGCAATGTTGGTAACTTATGACAAAGTGTGACCAAGTCGTGAATGTGCTCTACAACTTCTATAAAACAGTGCATGGCTAAAATGTGGGCACCCAAACGTCACATCTATATCTAATTGTTCAGCGTCCCAGTCCAACATCATGGACATTAATATGCAGCTATAACGGCCTCTCAATTCTTCCTGTGAGGCTTTCCACACAATTTTTGAACCTGGCTGCAGGGATTTGTCCCCGTTCATTCCACAGGAGCATTAAATGGTAAATGGTCCGCACTTTTACACCCTGTTTCTAGTCTTTCGACCACTAAAGCAGTTTTACACAACATGTCACATTCACCCATTCACACACACATTCACACACTGGTGGCAGAGACTACCGTACATGGTGCCACCTGCTACTCAGTAACCATTCACACATTCTCACACATAACTCTGTCTTTGTGTGTGTGTGTGTTGGTGTGTGTGTGTGTGTGTGTGTGTGAGTGTGCGTCTGTATAACAGCTAAGGTTATAATGTTAAGCGGTTTAGGGATGCCAAATGGATTAAGTGTTTTGTTGACACATAGTAAAGTAATCTGGTTAGCAAAGACGAGATACACCCTTCCTCTCTATCCGCCTGTCTGCTTCCATCGCTCCCTTTAGCTCTGTCCTCCCCCCCATTTCCATCACATTGTGTCTTTCTCACTATACTACCTTGCTCTCTTCACACACCATAAACACAAAACACACACACATACTTGCACAGAGCACACATTTAGACGTAAAGAGATTGGGCAGGGAAGGTCAGCTAATATATTTTAAGCTTCTTACTATGGCACAAAACTAGACATCTGTCTGTTTGTCCTTCCATGCACACATTAATAATGGTTTGTTATTTTTCTTTGTTGTTTCTTTCACAAATGCTGGACATTGGATTTTAACTTGTAATATAATTAAGAATAAACCTTCTGTGCATTTGAGGGCTCTCTCAAGGAAAGAGACACCTGTATCAGCGTGTTTAGGACAAAAATGTAAATGTATCTTCCTTACTCTGTCCCCGTGGTTGAGATCACCAATATCAAGTAACTGGGCAAGCAGCAGCTGGGCACCCATGGGTTCAGACACCACAATGGTGTTTACGTCTGCCGATGTGTGTGTGCACATTTGCATGTGTGTCCACTGGAGAGCCAGCCAGACGTCTCTGGTCTAATATTTCCTCTCAAGAGAACAAATAATCCCTGTTCTGCCTTTATTCTCGACTTTCCCTGCCTCCCCTTTGAATTACTATATCTCCATTGAACTGCTTTCCATTTTCTTCTCCTCCTCTCTGATGTTTTTCCTGTCTTCTCCCATTCTTCTTGCCCTCCCTGTTATCTATTGGTTCTCTCTCCTTCCTCTTGCAACAAAGCGGCAGATAGAATCACAGGAGTTGGTTTAAGTTACTGTACACACACAAACTCGTGCACGCGCCCATGCACGCACACTTTCTGCTGTGAACCAGGGTCAGTACCATGGGACGGAGCAACAATGGGTGTCTCAGAGGAGGCGATGTTTCGTCTGCTGTTTACAGTACAATAACTTGACTATCAGCCCTATTCAGAGAGTGAAGAGTGGCACAAGAGAAGAGGTGAGGGTGAGGAGGCTGCTGAGTAGCCTCAGTCTCACCACATACGTTTACTCTCAGAGGAGCCTCTCGACATGACTCAATACTTCATTGATCATAAAGAAGCAAAGGATGAAGGTTAATTCAACATGTTTACTATATGTTGCTGGGTGTGAGTTTATTTCGTGAATGGAAATCTAAAGGGTTCAGTCTGTACGGCTGTTTGAATGCTGATTCTCAACAGTACTTAGGAGCCGCATTTAAGTTTATTTGTATTCACATAATTCATTTATTCTTTTCTATATTTGTGTTTGCAAATCTGCAACCTTCAGAGGAGATGAGGGTGCTGTGCTTTAAGATGATGTGCATTATACATGGCAGGGAGATGGTGGGTGACAGCAGATACGATCATTGACCTTGGCCTCAGCATCACTACAGCCTCAGCGCCCGTGGGTGAATGGAAGTTGCAACGCTTCAGTTAAAATGTAAGGACACTGAAATGACTGCAACTTGTTGTACATATATATATATATATATATATATATATATATATACATATATATGGAGTTCATTTAAGATTTTTTATTTTTTTTGTCAAACCTGAAGACAACATTGAGTTACCATGTTGTTCTTTTTAGTTTAATGTTGCCTGACAATTTGATGTTTGGATGGATGCTGGCAATGAGATGTGCCTAAATTAAGAATCACTTATCTTTTTCATTAATCTGTCTTTAGACATCTTGCTGCTACTTCAGTCTTTGTCGACTGACATTTTCCACAAAATGTTATTGTTAACATCAAGGACCGGCCTGCTCTCACCGAAAAAAAGGCCATATGGGTCGTCTGTAAAAGGAGCTTATTACACCCCATATTAACATTCATTGTTAGGCGGTGAACTCTAGTGGCTGTAGTAAATACAGTGGAAGCTAGGCCCTTACAGCATCACTGTGTTACAGTATACCAGGGTAATTTGAAATCTCAGTTCCGCTGACAACACAGGTGCTCAACATTCTATTAAACTCATATGGAGAGGCTGAATTAACGACATATTTTATGTAGTGCACATCATGCCCCACCGCGCTACTGGTGGAACAGTGTGGTGGGGATAATGTTACAGGACTGTAAACAGCAAGCCAGCAACAGCAGAGAGACTGCGGGGAAAAACTCTTTCGACCAAACCAGAATCTATAATTGTTATAACAGTGGAATAACTAAAAATGTGACTAGCAAGACTTACTAAGATGATTTTGATGAGTATTATTTTGCTTCTGTCTAGTTTGAATGAAGCATGATTTATGATGAGTTAACATGGCAGGTGTGGGAGTTAGTGCTGCACACAAATACCGACGAAAATAGATAACAACCAAGCCTAACTGAAGCGAAAGGGGGGGGGGTCAAATGATGTAGTACAAAAAGCAGTCCACCAAAGGAGCTGGCCAGGAGAGAGAGGGATCAAAAAAACACAGGACTTTCACCAAGTAGATTGCTACACAAGTCCCGTGTGAAACCAAAAGTCAACACATCAAATGTACCTATTTCCACTTTAAACCATGATATTTTTCTAAACCTAACAAAGTAGCTTTCTAACCCAAATCTAACCACACAGTTTTAGAGCATGACTGTGAAACTTTCACAAAATTAAGCACGTTTTACCTCATGCTTAAAAACTGCGGAATGTTTGGAGGTTCATATACAGCCCAGGAAATGAAGCTGCAACCAGGTTATTGCAATTGTTTCCACAGTGGAAAGGAGCAAAGATATCAACTTTGTTTGGAAGCAAGTATATCTTCCATATCTTATCTGATTGATAGTGGTCACGTAGATGTGACAGGTCCTTATAAGACCGACACAGTGGCCTTCAGCTACAAACTGTTGTGCTCTAGTGTTTTTGTGGTATTGTCACATTTCATGACATTCATACATTTACTGAGGTTTATCCATGTCAGCACCTTTTTATTAATCATATTTCACTAGATAACAGCAGAATTTCTCTGTAACACACTCTGTAATTTTGCTTTTATGGGATAATGACCGACCACTTTCTTACGTCGAGGACACAAACACAGAGGGGTGCAGACCAGTGTAAGCTTTCGCGCCCTTAAAATACAACATGACTCTTCTCTCGAAGACCATGCTTCATCCAACAAATCTTTTAGCATGCTTGCCTTCATCAGGGTTAATCACCACCCCAATAATGACCCAACCACCACTATCACGGGACACAGGAAGTAGGCTATGTTACCACTGATAAAACCAGTCCAAACCCACAAGTGACCCTGTGTTACCATTTGACCACTTCAACTCCTTTCATACACACACACTAACAAATAACAAATGAGATAAGGCACACACACACACACACACACACACACACACACACACACTAGCACACACACTAGCACACACACACACACACACACACAGCTGCATTTTAAAGAGTCAATTAGCCTTTGAAAACTTGACGACTACTCACTTTTAGAGATGAGAAGTGTTTCCTCCAGAGCACTGACATCCACAGCATAATGCCATTTAATAAAAACATTATCAAACTTAATATAGGAAATATAATGACTCAGCACTTTATCTCACTGTTAATTACAACATCACATCTCTTAATGAAAACCCACTGTGTGTACGTGTGTGTGAGTGTTTGTCTCACTTAATGAAAATACTGTGTGTGTGTGTGTGTGTGTGTGTGTGTGTCCGTGTGAGTGTGTGAAATCAAAAACAAGTCCTTTATTAAGTATGAAATTCACACCTGTTAGGGAAAAGTACCTCGAGGATATATACGTGCGCAAACACAAACACACACACTTAAAAAAAATGCATTAATAAGCAGACAAAGAACAACTTGACAAAGACATTTGCACATTTACATTTCTGCACTTACATCTATACAATCAAGTGAACACTGACTCTGAAACACACATGCAGAAAACAAATGACTGCTCAGCTAAAATGCAATCATTAATTAAATTAATTAGCAGGACGTTCTTTTGTGTTTTGCTGCCCTCAACTACTGTACCAGCCTCCTCCCCCTCTCCCACCATCAGGAAGGACACTGAGTGGGGGTGTACATTTACAGTACATATCCATTTGAGAGATCTACACCACTTGGCTGTTTCATTTATTTTGCTGATTTAAATAAAGGTGGATTTAGACGTGTTAATGTGTTTGGTAATCACATTATTGAGGAGAAACCGCTGTAGCTTACAACTTTATTCCATGACGCTTTAACAACAATGAAACCTTTTCACTGACAAACAAAATATACTAAATCTTGAATGCCTACAAAATCCTATAGTGCTTTTCTTTTTTAATATAAACCTTTATGACATGGCTTTACAAATCAGAACAAAAAATTTAGCCTCTCTGGCCTTTAGTAAATGCCATTAGGTTTCCATAGACCAAAACATTCTTTCATTTAACAGGAGGAATTCTTGAACAAATTAGGACCTAATGGTAAATGGACTGCACTTACATAGAAAGCGCTTTTCTACTTTAACAGATGAAAAATGCTTTACAATTTGCCTCTGATTTATCCATTCACACACACACACACACACTAACAGCATGCCCAACAGGAGACAATTTGTGTTTCAGTGTCTTGCACACGGACACACTAACATGTGGACAGGAGGAGCGGGGCATCAAACCGGCAATTAGTAGACAACCCTCTCTACCTCCTGAGAGACAGCCGCCCCAACGGAAAGGAATAGAAAAGTTTATGGCTACATAACAGCTGGCACTGGAACATACTGTAATGCACTGCTTTGACCAACACTGACATCAGCAAACAAGTTTTGTATAATTGTACACGCATGAAATCTGGGTTTCGCTTCCACTCAGACATTTGCATAAAAAAAATAAAATAAATACATTTTAAAAACACTGTAGTTAATGTCTTTTAGCAACAAATGGATGAGATAATTCGTCGAGAGCAGAACAAGTGACAACGCTTTACCCTCTTTTCCTCTCACACACTGCATCCTGCTGTGAGTCTGCCGGTTGTAAAGATGCCATCACATGGCTGATTTTCCTTTTAGTTGAAAAAATGGAGGACGGGATTCACTGTGATTCCACCATAGGAAATGTATAATATGTAGAAGAGTTAAAGCTTTATATTAAAAATGGATGTCACAATCATTAGTTGTGTTTTTTTGTTAGTGTCAAGACAGGTCTGATGCATCAACTACAAGTGTGTCGATTCAGACTCGAGAAAAGTGAAAGTATTCAGGGATGCTGGGTTAGTGCTAAGGATGCAGCTAGACATTAGAGTTGGTTGGGCACTGTATGTCGCTGTCCTATTAAAAATGAGCATGATTCAAAATCAAGTATGCGCACGTTCAAAGGACCATGATCAAGACTGAACATTTTTAAATAAATTGGAATGTGTAAATATATGAGTGCTCTGTAGTTCAGACTGCAAACTGTTAAAAACTGCATCTGGTGTGTGAGGTGTTGGGCACAGAGGAAAAGAACACCAAAAAGAGAAGAAGAAAGTTAAGATGACGTCCTACCGTTGTCGCTGTCTGACTTGTTCTCATGCTCGGTGTCGGTGAGAGTCAGCACAGAGTTGGAGCGGCTGGACAGACAGGAACTCCTCCCTGACGATTTACCCAGACCCCCGCGGCCCCACAGCCTCATGGCGCGCTCTGGCGACATCACAGCCTGACTGTCGGTATCCAGGTCCGGGCCTGTGCCGACTGAGAAGCCACGGTGAGGGAGGCCCATCTCGGAGCAGAACGCCAGGCCACGACGTGAAGGCGGCTCGCAGATTCCCAGCTGACGGAGACTGAAGTGCTGACCTGAAACAGAAACAGATGGAGATTTAACAACTGTGTAGAAATGTGAATATTTTATGATACATTACGGTGAGTACATGTCTCACTGCTTATTGCTTATTACTATAAATATTAAGAATTTTTATATATTTGTGTTTTATACCAACTTCATTACAAGATAAAAATCTGATATTTACATCAATATATACATCTTGAAAAGACAAGGCCAAGATAACTTCCAAATGGTGATAAAAACATAATTTAAAAGTCTCCCCTTTAATGTAACAAAATGTCTTCACACATGTTTTTCAGCTTATTTTTTCCAAAGCTTCACTATAAAGCCGTGTGTTTTTAACAGATTCTACATAGTTAAATTTAAAAAAAAAATGACATTACCCTGACATTCACGTTCTCTTCTCATCTCCTAGATTATTTATATACAAAAGAGTTTATTGTCTGATGTTAAATTAAGTCACGACAAATCACAGTTTCACAGAAGCCAAGGATATGTCTTTCACTTGCTTGTTTTGTCTGACTAAACAATCCATGAAATAAAAATATTAAATGTACAAAAACACGTAAGTCCTTCTTTCTTTGACTCTGATGAAGCCTCTGTGATGCTGAAAAATCAGATCGTACGTTTAAAGGCTGTAAATGGATCAGTGTGCTCCACTCCTTTCTTCTCCCTTGGAATTTAAATCATATTTGTGAAGCTGGAACCAGATATAACCAGATAACATCTGACAGTTTTGCTTGATAAATTACTTGGATTAATCAATCATTAAAAATGCTCTCAATTAATTTTCTGTTAAGCAACTAATTGATTAATTTGTCTGACTGTGTCAAATCTTATTGACCCCCTACAATGGTCTAACCATCACAGACACACGTGGTCTTGCTTTTGAGTGCAAGAATGTGGGAAAGACGATCTCAGTTAAGAAAGGAAAACACACACACACACACTGACAGCAGCTGCTACCCGTAGAGCGAGCCTAACTCATGCAGCATCTCACTTATTCTGTTTCGAAGAAGAAAAGCCTTGGCCCTGGTTAGGGATTTTAAAACCGCAGCAATGCTTTCAGGGAGGACAATGGTTGAAAAAGAAATTGCAGAAGACAATTCTAGCCGTGGAAATAGAAGCAGGAACGCAGAAGATGAACCAGACAGAGAAGGTGAATACTTATTGACTAGATCCCTTAAATCCCATTTAGTCATTACAGGAGAGGAGACAGATTACCAGCGCTTTAAGCCTGGAGACTATTAAAATATACACTGTGAAGGTAGTGCAAGTCACACGAGGACGCTTGTCATTGCTACAGATTCTTTTATACCAGTTACTCAGAAACAAAATAACATATGAAAATAAATTAAACTCACTGTAAAGAACAAGAAGACTCAAGGCCGAAACTGATGCAATTATGAATCATAAAAGACACATACAAAACCAAGACTGTGGCAAAGAAATAAGAAAGAAACAAATATAAAAGTTTCAGTAATGGAATATGTTTTTATATCTTCCAAAGGTCAGCACTTGACAGCCATCTTATACTTTAGACTGCTGGATTTTTTAAAGGTGTATGACGAACCCGTAATAAATCAACCAGTCAACTCTATGTCAAAACCTCAGCTATAAAACGCCCTCAACTATTCAAAGATTAGAGTTATGATGAGTCTCTGATTAATGACATAAAATCAATTGATACAACACTGGTTATTAATGAAGAGGCCCTAATCTGTTTGTACTTGTATTAATTAGGATACTCATTAGTTGATGCAGAAACGTTAACTACTCTTTCTGGGGTCCACACAATTAGACAAATACTTCCACAAAAATATGCATTCATGAAGATTATTACATTTTGGTTCATATGATCAATTGGTTTGGTTTTTGGTTCATATGATCAAAGATGCAAAATGATTTTTCTCAAATTTCATGTCTAAAAACTGATTGATGAGAAAGGATTTGCAGTTGCTTAATGGATGCAGAGCTGTAGGCCTTTTCTGTGATTATATTACATCAAACTTTTTTTTCAGTTCCCCCAAAAACCAAATTGAACAAGCTCAATAATGGGTGTTTCAGTAGGGGTTCTCTTTCTTTCTTTCTTTCTTTCTTTCTTTCTTTCTTTCATTGTCTTTCTTTCTTTCCAAAAAAAAAAAAAAAAAGCTTTAATATTTGAGAACATGCAGACTAGGGCAAGTATTTCATAGTGGATTATAAATTCAAAATACTTCTTTTCATTAAATTTAATAAATCATCAGGAGTAACTCTTTTTACATCGACTGGAAATGAGCTGAAATCAGGTTCAAATAACACGTGTGATAATCCTTTAAAATATAAATGAAAAGAAGACAAACAAATCATCTGTAGAATCTCAGTATGTGCCTCTTCATCTTTAATCAGCTAATGAAAAGGGAAATTATAAAAGCTTTCCGTAATTAATGGCACAACAAGAGATAACGAGTGCTGCCGTTCAATTAAAAGTTATATTAATTTTAAATGAGCTCCAATTAGGCCAGCAGTGAAAACGAAGGAGATAAGATGATTGAGTAATTATGACTTTTTCATTTCTCAAATATTGACGCTGTGTTAATTGGAGCTTGAGAACAATGAATGCGCTTCTGTGGTTAGGCTTTTTTTTTTTCTTTTAATGTGCTATTTTACAATTTTCTCTATTTCTTTCACAAGACTTTCAGTGGTTCATTATACTGTAGCTATCAGCATACATAATTTTATTATTAAAATGATTCAACAGCTCCTTCCACTACCCCATCTGACCTGCATCTATCCATATTATCACCGTTAATGTGTTTTCCAAGTTTTAAAAATCCCCAAATGTGGAAACAACAAAAAGCAAAATACAAAGCATAAGGATTTACATTAACGCAGGACATGTAAATTAGACATTACGGAAACACCCGACAAAATCCAAACTAAGACACTAAAGACAAATCAATTCACAACTGGCAGAACTGAGCATTGTAAAAAGTTTAAAAAAAACCAAAAAAAAACAACGGAGAGGAAATTAACATGACATTTCAAGGAGCTGATGGCAAGGCTACCAACAGAACACCTGTTTAGTTCAAAATACACTATTCTGAGTGTTGTTGCTTTAAGCGGAGGAGGCACGGGGAGCATATGTGTGGGTGCATGTGGACTCTCACCTTGTCTGTTATAATCATCCTGTTCACGGTGAACCATGTCCTTGTATCCCTTTGTCGTCCCGTACAGCAACCTGTCAACAACCAAGGACAAATGCCGTCAGTTGTGCTGTACAGTCCTTCTGAATAAATCCAGCTCTGTTTTGCCCTTTTGTTGCGTTCATAGGTTCCAAATGAGTTGAAATTAGTTAGGCATCAACAAAAACAAAAGACGGTAAAACACAGTGTCAAGGCTGACCACTGCTAGTGGTGGAGAACCATTGTTCTCTACAGCTGGTGCAATAATCCTGCTTGAATGGATCACAACAGTTAGTAAAAGCTCAACTGGAACTATACTGCTCACTTGCTCATAGCACTGTTGGATGTACTGTTGTAGGGTGACTGGTGTTGGGAGCATCTTGAAACTCAGTGCAAAGGCCACAAATTAAAGTGAAGTGAGTTATATTATGCAATGTGAGAATATGGCTGGTTACAACTTAATAGCTAATAACTGAAAGAGTAATTAAAAAGGACAACAGGAAATTAACTGGGACATTAAGTCCAGCTGTATTTCCGAAGTTAACAAAATGCATGTTCTTTACGAGTCTGCTGCATTGCTCACTCTCCTCTCCTCCTGAAATAGAACAACACGGGTCATATTTTTTGTCAATACTATCTGCTTTAATATCATTTACATACATACCGGACAACAGTTAATTAACACACAGCAAAAACTATGTCCTCACAAAACCACAATGAGGAAAGAGAAATATTTGGGAGACGACATTTGAGAACTACAAGCAGATGGAATTGCAATGTAATTATCAATTACATCGATAAAATTATATTCAAAACACTTTTTTTCAGGAATCCATGGAAGCAGCATTTACTTTACATTTCACTGTTCTGCCTGTCAGATGTATAAGGTATGTCCTTTACTGATTTTTGTTGGATAATCAAGGGTTGCTGGTAAAAAAAAATGTGGTGAAATTGATTTTCATTCACTGAGAATAAAGCAGTCCTAATGTGGTTCAATCGTCAGTAATCAGTAATCAGTAATCACTCCAATAAAACTCCAGTAAAAGTTCAAACTGTATTCATATACTGTATAACATCTGCTGTACCATATCTACACTGCTCTTCCAGGAAACTAGCCTAAAACACATGCTTCGAATATTATCAAGTCTTTACTGTGAATGGCCGTTATTAGTTGTGATTACTGCCATTGTAATCCTTCAGAGGGGACGACTGCAGGAGGCCAGAAGGTGCATATACAACATGTCCGTTTTAAACTCTTAGTTAAGGTTGTGAAATGATGGCAGTTTGGTGAGGTTTAGCACAAAAACTATGTCGGTTTAGGAAAATATCATTATTTGGGTTTAAATATTTACCTTTGTTGCGTAACTTAACTTACCCTAAGTATTTTGATAACTTATGCATGATAAATGATGATAATAATAATAATAAGACTCTTTATTTGTATAACCCTTTTCAAAACACAGTTACAAAGTGCTTTATGAGAAAAATAAAATAGCATACATCATCAAGATAAAAACAGCAATAAAGCAATTAAACGTAGGCTAGGACCAGATAAATCAGAGTGTGTAATAAAGATAAATTACTAATAAAATTGATTGTCATCTTATTTCACTGTTTTTGGGTATCCTGGGCACAGTACGTGCAAGTGAGGTCAGGACTTTATAAAAAGGTAGCAACCAGTTGCCAGACCATAAGTACCAAAGATCCGAGAGGAAGAGGAAGACGTACACGACACCTAAAAACACATATACAGCAAATAAGAGAGTCTGACTTTAACTTTCGCTGACAATATTGTTTACAAACAGTAAACAAGTAAAGTGACAATGTTTACGACTGCCAGTCTGCCATCCACTGCTACATACTTATATTTATTTATCAGCATTTTTATCCTCAATGAATGTCCTGTGTTTTTATGTTCATTGTTGGAATGCATCACTTGAGAGTTGCAACTACTTCACTGTATTCCTATGCAATGACAATAAAGTCTTTCTATACTTCTAGACTAAACTTGTAACCGACAATTCCTGAAACACATACCGTTAAATCTATGCTCCCGACGACAACTGCTTACAGCTTTTTAATGGGCTGATAACATTTGAAGCAAATGCCTAAAACTGTCTCTCAGTATGACATGTTTTGATGAAATTATCAGTATAACCAGGAAGTGCTTTAGACTGATCATGTTGATTCAAGCTTTCCAATGAGACAAGAAATAACAGCTTAGGGAAGCAGAAATCATCCACGGTAAAAGGTAGTTTTTATATTCAAGTCCGCTGTCTGCAGTGGTTTGTTTATTGGTGTGCAGACATGGAAAAAAGTATTAATAATTATATGATCCTCCCGGTGAAGAAACGCTGAAGCTTTCAGTTTCTCTCTGGAGTTACCAAACACACCAAAGGTCAAATTGTGTACTCAAGACAACATTATTTAAAGACCTGTTTTTGTGCTTTACACAACCATGACACAGCCCCAGTATTAGTTTATCAAAATGGAACATTATAATGTGTGTAACTCCACTTCTAACCTGGTCTGGTCTTGGTGCTGGTCAAAGGCCTTGAGTGTTTCACTGGAGGAGTAGGACTTCTGAGTGGGGACCCTGAGTCCCTGGGAACCAATAGCGCAGTCTTCACTGTCCCCTGATGAACCTAGCATGGATAGAAACACACACATGAGCGGATACACACACATACTGTATATAAGCACAACAATCATGCAAACACACAGACAAGAGAGATTGTTGTCCATCCTCCAGGCTGGATTACGTTAGTCACAGTTCCCAGTCTGTTTAAGTGATACTCTCAGACATGTACATACAGTATAAAGCAGCTATGAGATGCCATTCACGATGAGTTTACTGTACTGTATGTCTATTTGAGTTTTAGAATGCTTTTGGAGCTACCCAATGTCTCAGTACAGCTCTGGTCAATATTCACACCAAGCACACAAATATAATTTTTTCAAGTATCTTTGAGAGCACACACAGGGTCCTTTGGCACATGGACTTTTTATTTATAAGAGCAGATGATTTATTTGTTGAGGAGACAGTTTCACTGGCTGCAAGCAGGATGATTCTCACCTTATTCATTTTGTCTCCAACACAAACTATAATTCTGTCCGAAGTGCAGTAAATATTCTATGGCTCCTGGAGATCAGCTCCAGAGTTGTAGGTTGATCTATGGAGGACTGCTCTCTCAGCAGCTGGACTAAGTACAGCCTCAGGCCAGCTGGAAAAATCACCCAGGACCCTTCTCATGTACTGCACAATGAATATCAACGTCTGCCTTCTGGGAAGAACTGCAAGCTATTCAGATGTATTTTTTGGCCTCATCATTTTCGGAGCACATCAACTGATCTCCTCACTGCCACTTCACACACACACACACACACACACACACACACACACACAGATGCACGCTTGACAGTGACTGTCTAAGCGCTGTAATGCATCTTTACAGCATTGTCTGCATGGTGCTTTCAGTTGTATGAAACCAAATTCATTTTAAATGTGCCACACTGCCACAGTTCTGTGCGAACCCTCAACTGGTTGTGATCTGATTGGCTGTGAAATGCTTGGCAGTACATATTGTACTTTAGGTTTGGAGGTAAATGAGTGTCCCTTCACATTTCAGCTCTTTCAAAAAGAGTTCACACAGTCTTGATTAAGCCTATCGCTGCACGGGAAAGCTCTCTGAACTTCGCAGTAAAACCAGAGCTATGACGTCTGTAGCAACTTCCCTGCACTGGCACACCAGAAGTGATGCGTTTCACATAAACAAGCCAGAGCTAAAGAGGGCAGGAAGGGAGGAGAGACCATAACGATGGAAGAGCTAGGAAAATGGCCAAAGCTATGGCGGAGAATGCTGAGAAGCGTCCAAGAAAAGTTTCTGAAGTGGATGCTCCAGATAAAATATAAATTTGGTGTTCAGAAGACAGATTAAAGAAAAAGAAGGTGTTCAACAATGAGGACAAACATTGATCACCATTCTTGTTGGAGAGCACTCACAGAAGAGAAGGGACCAAGGGCACACACACTGCACTTTACTGTTCAAAACGTGTTTTGTTTGCAGATTGCTGCTTAAAAGTTACTCGAGAACCACGCATCCAAACAGACTTGTAGAGAGTGCTCCTGCAGGGAGATGCAGCAAGATCAGCAGTTCAAAACCGCTAAAAATGTGATCTTCTCACACTTTGATAAACACTTAGTTTGTCAATGGAAGGCTCTTGCAATAATCAAAGCAGCAGTAGTTGAAATATATTGTATGTGAGTGGGATTTGAGAGGATCTGATGGCGGAAATCACATATCATGATTATGTGTTCATTAGTGTAAAGTCACCTGAAACTAAGAGATGTGTATTCAATAGCTTAGAATGATTCTTTCATATCTACATATGCAGCAGGTCTTTTTCCGCCATGTTGCAGCAGCACTTTCTACAGAGCACACAAATGAAACATCGGCCCGAGAAAGGGCTTTTTACATTTTTACATTACCTGAAGGCCATGATAGGTTTAGGAAAGATGATTCAGTTGATGCTGTTTTCAACCTCACTGCTAAATGCTACTAAATCCTACACACTGCACGTTTAATGTATATTTTTCACTATAATACAGTATGTCGGTGGTCCCTAATTTTAAGGCCGGCAAAAGATCTCTGAGTGCAATTGACCCTCTGACTGACTCAAGTAAACAAACAATTGAGCGAATAAATGAATGACTGTAACACAGATTGAGCAAACCAAGCTACTCACCAGTGTAAGGTCCCTCCTTGTCCCTGCGGCCCTTGGTGAGTGAGCAGTATGGACGTCGCTCTTTCACTTCCATAGTGCTTCTGCTTGTGCTGCTGGCAAACATACAGGCATGCTGCTGTACAGCTGCGTAGACAGAAAGACAGACAGACGGACAGGCAGAGAGAGGAAATAAAGACAAAGAGAGATATAGGATGAAGAAAGAGAGAGAGCGTCAGGGTTGTTGGACTCCACCTGCAGACACACAGAGAGACAAAAAGGAGTAATCAATGACAAAGTCAAGGAATGAATGATGAGCGATGACTGTTACATTTCAAACTGACATCAGGGTATGTTAATCATCAACTACAACAACAGTGTATGATTAAAAATAGCAGCAGCATACTCTGTGTTTTGTTCATTCTCATTAGTTGACATGGATACCTGTTCTGCAAGCCGATCATGTACAGTTTGTTCATAAAGCTTTGTACAAATAGGGACAGATCAGCAGAGGCCAAGAGATTCATATTTACAGCCAGGTTAGATGGAAACTGATTTGCAGGCTTGTGTGATCAGACATTCAGATGTCATGTTGTATGTCTCCATTCATTTGGCTCATCAATTCCTCTGTAAATATAATCTTTATTCATACATTTAATGAAGTTTCCCAGTCCACTCAATAGCAAACCCACCTCAAAGAATCACATTAGTATGGAGGTTGCAAAGCTACCCTCATGCCCCTTAGTGTAAACCACATGTACCTGCACGCATAGCTGCACTGACATCTGTTTCATCACAGCGTGCTCGAACAGTTAGCTGCTCTCCTTATGAATGTAAATGAATCGTCACCTCACTGTAACACTTTAACCTGTCTTTAAGATGTCAGCCTGTCACTGTCACTAGCCTCAGGGGAATTCTCCTGCAGTGCAGTACCAAAACCTAAGTGTGGTTCCTAAAGTTGACCCACCAAAACTGAGGGGACGAGTTAACGCATACAGTGCTTCTTAGGGGTGATCTATCCTGGAAAACACTGCAAACAAATGCAGAAAACAAACTTTGTGGGAATAGAAGCACATCCCTCTCGACCAGTAAATGCTTGGAACATGTAAAAATGCAAGAGGGCAAATTTGGTCGTACTAAAAGACTCTAAGAGCTGTGTTTGCTGTCCTTAAAGTCATGCTTTACATTTTGAGAGGAAAATAAATCAAAACCAAAAAAACCCTCTGATAGTTCATAATGTGAATGCATGTAACTTGATTGTGCCATCTGGCATTTAATGTATATAAACAAAAACACAAGTGAGTGGGGTGTGGGTGGCAGCACATTTCTTCATCCATATTCTCTTTAGTTGCATTACACAACACTGAGCAGTGCAGAAAGAGAGTGTGAATGCACATAAAGTCAGTGCCAATTTGTATAAAGAGGCAAACAGAGGCACAACTCACCTAATTGTTTAAGTAATCTATTCAGCACTAATGCCAAATATCCTTATGCTGTTTTGAGGATTTGCTGGTTTACTTTATCTCATGTGATTGCCAATTTAATATCTTTGTATTTCGGAGCGTTTGTCAGACAAAGACAAACATTTTGAAAATGTAACCTTGGGCTCTGGGAAACTGTGAGGGAAAGCTTTCACCATTATTAGATTCTTTTAATTCTAAACTATTCATAGATCTAACAAACAACCAAAAAAATATTAAATGCTTCTTTAATTATTTACTTCACTGATGGCTGTTTTAAGCCAAAAGACAAAAAGAGCAAAAACACTTCAACTATTGAATTCATACCAATACACCATGCATGCATTTGGGGGAGAAGTTTTATCTTGGCTTGAGATGATGGGAATTTACAAGATTTTATCGATCCAAGTCTTTATTGATTCCCTTATTGGTCCCTGATCAATTTCCTATGTGGAAAAAAAGTAGGCCTACATAGGCTTTTAGCATCTGTTATCAGCTCTAAGTCCAAACAAAGTGACAATGCAATTAGGTTTTCTTAGTCAGACCAAAAAAATCTGCTCAGCCTGTCTGCGTGCTCGATTAGCACTGGCACTGATGTGCAGAGTGTCAAATACATTCCTGGATTTTATGCCCATGTTGCATTGAAAGATGTTTCAGCACGTTGCTGCTGTTTCCTCCCTTACTTGAAATGATAATTTTGCCGACATTACAAGCAACAGCATTGTCATTTTTGTTTGTGAAATAAAGCTACACCTTCATCTTTTTGTTGCACATTTCTGGCAGCATATACGTCTGTTTGACATCATTGTTTTGCAACACGCAACTGTCAGAAAACCATGCCAACATTAATAAAATAAATTCATAAGCTTGGAAGCACACGATTAAGGTGGATCAGAGGATTTGGAACTGGTTCTTCACTGAAACTGGTTCTCAGTTATCATAGGACAGTTACTTACATTAGTCCATGACATTAACCTGACAAGAAGACTCTGTAAATTATGATAGCTTAGCCTTCATGCAGAATTGCTGATTGTCAGTTTATAAAAGGCACAGTTGCCAGGCTGGCTGGTTTTTGTGCTGTTCTTTATGCTGAGTTATAAGTAATGAGGTAGAATTGATCCTGAGATGGGACAGTAAGCTGATGGGATGGATCCACAGCCTGTCAGCAGTTCTTTGAGTCATGTGTGCCTCTTTGGATACACGTAGAGTCACCAGCTGCTGTCACTGGGGAGTTTTACAGTGAGAGCTTAACATGAGCCTCGGTACAGTATATCACCTGGAAGCAGCTCAAATACAAATAAATCAGTGCTGGCCTTTCAAAATGGGTCCAGCTTTCATTTTTTAATAGGTGGACAGAAAAGAGGGAGCGGGTGAGAGAAAGTTAGAGCTGGAATTTTATTTTGGGTGACCACACAGAAACCCAAAGATTGTTAGAGGAAAAGAGGCAGGCACATAGGCAAGAAACAAGAATGAGAGATAACACGGGTTGTAAAAGCCAAGTGTGATAAACATGTGGGGCAGTATTATTTTTGACTTCCCTCTGACTTGAGACAACAGTGAATTCAGACACAAGACAAGAAAGGTCAGAAAAAAAGTCAGTTTGCAAGAAGACACACAAAGAGAGGCTGAGCAAGGCTGAGAGAGAGGGGGAAGTAAAGACAGCCAGTAGTGGTCAGACAGCTTTATAAGCCGGCAACTTAATCTGAGACACTGAGCCTTAAATCCCCTACCTTCTGGACCTGCATGCAAGTGTGTGTATGTGTGTGTGTGTGTGTGTGTGTGTGTGTGTGTGTTATTATTATTAAAGTGCATGTTTGTTTGTGTGGTTGTATCATAATGCACTTTGCTGTCCAGACTACTTGGTTGAGGTATTCGGTGCCATTATAGTCTTATTGTTAATGACAGCAGGACAAGAAGGACTAAAGCTGCTCTGAAGCAATATTGATCCAAGTCATTAATTTATCATGCCTGCGTATTTCTATTCAGATTATTGTGCCTGTTCTAGCACACATAGAGCCTGAACCCTTCACATCAGAGTCTTCATTTAACCTGACCTACAGGCCTGTGCACTGTAGAGGATCACCAGGGGAACCAGGGGGGAGCCTGTGCAAACATAACAAGAACATGCAAAGTATAAAGTAACACTCACCATGGAGCCACTATGATGCCAACTGCTAATGAGATACATGATATTCATATATTAACTGCTGATCTGCATTGGGGTGGATAATCGTGGCGTGCCATGCCGTGAGCAAGGGCTGTGTTGGCGGGGGGCCCCTGAATGATTCAGAGGAACAGGAGGTGCTGTATATATTTATTCTCTCAGAGCTGTTGTTTAGCATCTTTTTTTCTTCTCATAAATTGGACCTGAACAGAAAAAAGTAATCCCTTACATTAACAATGGACTTTTGTTTCATGCCTATTATAATATAGAATGCATAAGACATTACTAACTGACAGTATCTGGTCCATTTACACCATAGGGGGATTTTCATTCAAGATGTCAGCAAGCATAGTCGCAGCAACCCGGAGCTCTCCTTGTTCGGCTACTTTTACTGTTTTATTGTTTTTACTTACTATTTATTACATATCCTAAAAATATAGATATGGATGTGTATGTGGTCAAGAGGATGATGTGATGAGCGGGTGCCAACCTATCTACTTACCTACCTACGACACCTACCTATGACATGCATTCCCTCAGAACATGTTTTAAACTAATGCTATGGAAATAAAGTGTAAAAAAGTCTATTCCAACCTCTTTTGTCTCTTATCCTGGTCACTAACTCATCATTTTCTGCAACTGCTGCACATATTACACCTCTTCCTAGGATATAGAGAGCAAGCAAGCATTGGCAGATGGAGCATGAAAAAGTGTCCAGATATAGTATCAGCCACAACAACATTCAGAAAGCCTATCATGCCCTGAGCAAGCCAAGGCAATGGCTTGCAGTTGTTTTGAAAATAGGTTGGCAGTACGTGCAGTTTACATCAAAATACAGACAGGGTGAGTGGTTTTTCCTTTCATTTAATTTCATCTAATTTTGTTTCTATTCAATTCAACTGATTCAATTCAATTCAATTTGATTCAATTTAACTCAATTTGACTCAATTCAACTCATTTATTCAGTTCAATTCAATTCAATTCAATTTGACTCAATTCAACTCATTTATTCAGTTCAATTCAATTCAATTCAATTTGATTAAATATAACTCAGTTCGACTCAGTTATTCAGTTCAATTCAATTTGACTCAATTCAACTCATTTATTCAGTTCAATTCAATTCAATTGATTAAATTCAATTGATTTGATTCAATTTGATTAAATTTAACTCAGTTCAACTCATTCATTCAGTTCAATTCAATTGATTCAATTCAATTTGATTCCATTCAAATCATTTATTCAGTTCAATTCAATTCAATGTGATTAAATTCAATTATAATTGATTTATTCCAAAGGAAATTCCTGTGACAGAGAATGCTTCAAATTACAGTAACACTAAGTAGAGTAACCACAATTTAACAATCAAAACCAGTAACAAACAGCAGGTCAGGGTCACTCACTGGGCCCAGTTTTAGAAACATTAGAGTATTAAATATCTGGCAAAATAAACAAATATAACAAGATTAAGTGTTTCAAGGAGCAAAAGCAAGTATCATAGAGTAACAATATGAGTAAGATACGTATGAGAGTTACTAAAAATGAACTAAAATGGTGGATAAAGCAGACTCTGCCTGGTAATCAATGTTATATTGAATATGGTAACAATGAGGAGCAGTATGCACATGGCTGAGGAAATGATATTGCGCTACATTTATGGGTGACAGTTGTGGCTCTGCCTCTTTGCCTCACACAGCCTGACATCATTGGGAAACACTGAAACATTCTGACGTTCCCTCCTTCACATGGCGTTCAGTTAGGAAGATGTGTTAGAGGGCATGATATCAGTTTCATGAAGAACTGCTTTTGCACACACTATCATTGATTGAGCCATTTTAATAGAACATTTGTGAACTTCGATGATCTCAAAACATACACTGACTGTACAAAACAACAACAGCAAAACAAGACAACTTGTCATGCATTCCAACAATATGTTTTAGGACATTTAAATGTTGTGGTTTGGCTGAGATGTGACTGAGAATCTGTTCTGTTTGGTTTAAAGCAAGGAATTCATGTAATTATAGCTCATTCAAAGAAGAGTGAATGAATAACTGAAAAACACTACTGCTCATTTCAGTTAGATTAATAGAAAGAAGGCGAAGTTGATCAGCCGACCTTGTCGTTGCAGTTTGATTTAAACCTGGAAAAAAAGCCCCTTGCAAACGGGAGCTTAAAAGCACAGGTTCTGTTATTACCTCCGCCAAGCAGGAGGTTATGTTCACAGTTTGGTTTGTTTGTTTGTCAGCAGGTTTATGGAAAAAACACTGGCCCAATTTTCATGAAACTTGGTGGACGGGTGAAGTATGGGCCACGGACGAACCCATTCAATCTGGGAGTGGATCTGAATCACAGGTCAGATACACACATTATTTTTCACTTTTGTTAACATTGCAAGATTGGGCATTTGGCCTTGGCAAAGGTCTGTGCTCGCCAAGTGCCTTTCTAATTTTATTTTGCTCTTCCAGCTGTATACTACACCTACATGGAAGGTACTAGTTTGAAATGGATTTCCAGCTTTGGAAACTGTGTCCACTTGTCCATTTTCCAAGAATAAGAAAATACAATCCAGAGAAATCTAAATGTGCATTACACAAATATGACCAAGGTTGACAGTAATGTACATGCTGGTCTACAGTAAGTGTATATGTAGTTCTGTATGTTCTGAGATAAGAGTGCTTGTGATGGTGTGCTTCTAAGTATTTCAGTGTGTTTGTTGTTATGGGAAATGGAGTGTGAGGATACCATGTATGTTTGTGGACACGCATTGTGTACACAAATGGGCTGGAGCTTTGAGGAGGCGTTTTTCTAACAGCTTACCACAGTAGAGCTGTACGCCGCTGCTTCTGTTAATCACTCTGCTATTAATTTTTATGCTCAGTGAACTGCACGGCTTCAAGGGCTCCCAAGAATACACACATTATGCGCTCAGTGACATCCCTCCCTATTTCTTTTTCAATCGCCTCTATCTCACTCTATCTTTTATTCATATCTCATCTCTCTTTCCTGCCTTTTGACACATCATGAATGATGATTGGAAATTGCAAAGTCACAAACAGACAGAGAGATGTCTTTAACAGCAGAATGCCCCATTCTCTCTATAAATTACCTCTGCATCGCAAATTCTGTAATAAATGGACAGAAAATACACACATTATATTAAAGTCAAGGAAAAATTGATGCCACGTATATTTCTTTAATACTAGGGAGGTTTAGAGGGTAATTATTTGCCGATGTTATTGTCCCTCCATTGAGAAAGGAAAATTATCACCTTGCTCTTGACTGGCAGTTACATGATTTTACATAGGAAACAAAGAAAATGTGTCCACCTGCTGTGACAATGACCCTATAATGCAACCTTGAAAAGGGTCATTCTGCAAAATCTTTTGCTACAGTCTTTAATTCTTTCTTTTTGATACTTAAAATAATAATTTCCATATTTCTATTTAAGGCTTGTAATTGTGTGTTGGAACATTTCTACATGCAGCAGGGAAACAACAGATCCCCATCTGGCTGTAGATGCTCCTGGCTTTGTATATTAGCCTCAGCACCTGTTGACTGAATCTGAATGGATGAATTAGACATGATTTGAACACAGCAAGACACTGAAACACAGGTGCATAGCAACTTCCTGATATCTCAAAGGAAGTGTCCAATCGCTCCCAACAGGTGAGGCAGCCGCTGTGCGTCTCCAACTCTTGTTGGAATAAAGCGACTCAGACAAGCGCTGTAAATTATTCAATCAACTTGTCTCTGTTGAGGAGGCTCTTGGGGAGTGCTCAAATTGAGTAGCTCCTCAACTTTGAAGGAGAAGCTCTTGTTTTAGAAAGCGTCTTATTTTTTTTTTCTTTTCCTAATCAATGGGCAACGCAATCTGTGCTCAATATGTAGAACCTCTTTTGTCACAGTCTGCACACAACAGCTGTCTAAGCGCAGTCAAAAGCACAACTCCACCTAAAAGACATAAGATGCTGGCTCACCATTTTAGTCCTCATTCTTCTCCTTCTGGCTGGTTTACAAAACAGCACATTATGTTAGTAATGTTCGCAGCTGATGGGATGTCAGCTGGGTTATAGTGTGTGAATGCCACAAGTCAGGCCTCCTGCTGTCACTTTCAGGGATGAAATGGCTATTTCTTCCACAAAGGCATGATCACTCTGCCTTGATGTTAAGGCAGCTAAGAGTTGTTAACCTAAGCAAACTCAGCTCAGTAATCCCCCCGAGCCACATCAATGTCCTCTGTTAAAGATACGACAAATATGAAACAATTACAGTTATTAACATAATTTAATGTCAACCTTACATAAAACAACTTTTCACGCAATTTGACAAATTTCTAATGTTGATTTAAAATCATTACAGTTTTACTTCAGTTGGTGCATACTCCCTTGAAGTCAATTTTTTGGTGTAAGATGGTCATAAAACTCAGTCCGAACTGTCTTGAGTCAGTCTTTTTATGGTCCTGACGTTAACGACAAAATCAAACGTGTTTAATATTAGTCTGATTATTTAGTTTAGTTTAATGTTTAGTCTTGGCTCATGTAAATACTGAAGTTACATGAAGTGAAAATTTTCGAAAATCAATATGTCTGCTTTTTCCAACACCAAACAGGAAGCTGAAAATTGAATAGACAGTAAACATGGAAGGGACTCCAGGGAAAAATAATCTAGTTCTTGCTGTGCAGATGGTTTTACTTGATTTTAAATTGTCTTGAACACATGAAAAAACAAATGTCTTCGTACAAAACTCATAGAAAATATAGTTGAGTTGGGAATATTGAAGACCATATAATCAAATCTGAATCTGGTATTAATCAAGATATAATCTGAAATTCTATACAATCCCTTTAAAAATGTATTTGGGTTTACTTTTCAAGACTTGCAAGTAAATGGAGGCAACAAAAAAAGATTAATTGGTGATCTGTAAGCGTATTTTGTTGGTTGAGAAAGCAGAAACTGCATTTTTTTTAGAGGCAGCCTAATTAATGTTCACAACCTAAAGGTACAACGTCAAAATCTGATGAAAACCACTGGATATGAAATATCTGACACATTAAAATAGCAGGTGTAACCACTTCACACAGTCTTAAAAACGGTTTAAAGGAGTATTTTATCCAAATACTGGAGGTCTTGATTCATAACTTCCATGTTATTAAGCTTATATCATTGATGGTAAATGGACTGCACTTCTAAAGCACTTCTTTACCTTAATGGACAAAGCCCCTTACCTTGGCCTCTCATACACCCATTCGCAAACTTGGCATTGGTAATGGTACTTCAACATGTGGACAGCAGGTCACCCACTCAACCTCCTGAGCCATTATGTTTAAGGAATAAAAACTGTGAGATTCTCACTCCTGAAACTGACATGATGCAAACCCCTTGATCTTGTACTTTTCTGTACTGCAACAAGTCTCTAACACTCCATATTGCATTTCTTTTTGTTGCATTACTTGGCTTGCTGATTATTCTACAGCTCTACAGACTCATCAGCCCCCCCAATCCCCTCCTGAGGTTTGAAGCAGGTGTTGCCACATGTAGAGTTCAAGTATATTTGTTCCAAAAGCAGTGGGCTCACATCAAATGGTCCACAACACACGAGGCAAAGTGTGACAACAGACAGCGATATGTGCAAGAGCGATTACTAAGCAGCAAGTTTGCTGACAGTGCTACGATGCAGAAATCTGATTGACAACCAATGTGGGATATGTGACAGCCACTACTTGGCTGTCAGTTGAGTAACACATTTGCATATTTGTTGTCAGTTTATCACCATACACAATGGTAAAAGCATAGCGGCACTGCAGCTTGAAGCAAGAACATTTGTTCTGACCAGTCCACTGTTTTCTCATATTTGGCAATTTTATATACAAAGAGGTGTACTGAAAATCTGAAAAAAAATATTTGAGCTGCTAAGGGCAGAGGAAGGAGAATGATGAGAGGCCACACAGAGGACAGATAGGACAAAGAGAATAAACAGAACAAGAAGGAGCGATTAAAAGCAGGAAAATGACAGAGAACCATAGACCGAGGGACTATTGTGAAGATTGTTTTCTTTTGAAAAGATAAAATGTACGGCTTAAATAAATTCAATGCGAGCCAGACAAATACATGTTTTTCAATTAAAATAAAAGAAACAATCATTTGACACAAAGCACTTAGTTGAAACAACCGTGTGGTGTTTTCACTCTGCTGAGATGAGGGAGGAGATGGGAGAAAGAAAACAGAAATACTGAGAAGGGGCAAAGGGAGCAGGAGAGGAGAGGAAGGGGAGATAAGTGAAAGCAACGATAAGTTTGCTGTTGTTTTTTGTTAATAAATGAATTACCAGAGCTTGATCAGGTGCTTCATCAATAATTAAATTGTTAATTAAAAACACTGTGCTTCAATGAACAATGAAGGAAAGCTAATAGGGATTAAAGAGACAGTTCAGAATTCCTCTTTATTCGAGTATATCAATTAACCTTTAACTGCTGTCACTTGAAGACCTCATTGCTTTTGATTATTTACTCATCATCTTCTACTTCCTTTGAGTTTCTTTTTATCTTCATTTCTTCAAGTAATATTCCATTGGTCCCAAAACCATAGAACACAGTCATATGCTCCTGCTTAATTATTTCAAAGACTCAGCACTGTTCGTGGTGACAGACTTTGTGTTTTCTGCTATCCCAATTACATTTGCTGCAATTACTGTCTTCCATCTAAACTGCTACAGAGACACAATGCTATATTTTTGTTTGTTTATTTGCTTTGTTTCTTTGTGTGTGTTGCTAATTAATAATTTTCATGCTGTGTGGATGTAAAAGAAGACATTCTTGCCTGCATTATGTTATTTTTGGAACAAAGACCAAACAGACACCAAATTGAAGAAGTACTTTGTCTCACAAATTACTGAGATAAGGGATCTCACAATAATTTTCGTAAGACCAACTGTGTAAATTACAGTTTTTTTATTCAAAACTGACATAAATATATTAGACTTGAGTGTGTGAAGAGTGCCTCTTTTGACTTCCTTGGCTATTTCCACACAATTCGTGTAAAAAAAAAAAATGTATATTCAAGAACAGCTTTCCTTCAGGTGTTTTTAAAAAAACAATTCCATCAGAAAGGGACAGAAAGCCTTGAGCATGTAGACAGTTAATTAATTATGATATTGAATATGATTTTAGCCTCATAGGATGGCTATGACAAACAGTGGAAGAAAAATGATGAAAGATGGATTAAGCAGTATTGAATTCATCCTCTATTTAATAAAAACAATAAAGCAAAGGCCCAGAATGAAAAGCATGGACTTCTGATTAAAATCATTACACAAAATAGGAAAAAAACCATGTAGTAATAATTAATTTATCAGAAAGGTCAAATTCACGTATATAAAAGCAAATGGGTTTAAGTTTGACACACACCACCTCCCTGTGCATTTTATTGCCTCACTCCATTGTTGACTATAAAGTAGGACAAAAAAGCCATAAAAAAAGATGTTACAAATCTGAAAAAAGTCTAGCCCTGGGTTATTCACTCTGGAAAGACTGCTGTAGAGTACATACATATGATTGATAGTAACAGTTATGAACTCTCAGTGCTATGCCTTCAATTCATTATGTGCCTACAGGTACAAGTGAAATCCAGGTGGAGAAGTTTCTGGGGAACACTCAGAGTAGATTTAATTCTACTGAATACAATTAAGCTGAGAAGGTGATGAATGCGGCAGCAGAGGAGAATGGCTTCGCATCAACTCTGTCCAGAGGCTCACAACTTATATTATTAGTTTTTGGTAGTCTACTGTACAGTAAACAGTTTGCCAATTATTCACACTGATTATCTGATGAGGACTACAACTACTTGAGAAAAGAGAGCAAAATCAAGGAACTGCATGTATATACGTATAACTTGTTCTCATTCCCAGGGTATCAAAAACAGCAACTTGGTCTTGCCTCTTGGTGTCTGATACAGACACACAAGTCACCCAGTTGGAAGTGAGAATGAGTTAATATAAAACACGGGATCAACATCCAGGTGTGCAATTATTTACATTTTGTAGACAAAGGCAGAAAATGTGAAATTATAAACAGGACAAAGACATTTCAGCAGGACACTAATGTGTTGGACATAAACATATTCAAAGGATTAAAAAAGACATATAAAGGAGACAGACGTAGCCACCATGAACTAAGAAGCAAAATGATAATTAGCTAATTGAACATGAGCTCTCAGTGGTCACTGGCCCTACAATTTCAGCTGAGCAACCAATGACAGTAGGACGGGGTGTCTGCTCAACCTCCCTGCAAACCAAGTATTGTAAAAGCCATAGACAATATAATGGCCTAAACTTCTTTGCTGCCACTCTTTTACTTTGCATATGCAAAGCTTTCTAAATAGACAGTAAGTTCATAAATTCACCACAATAAACATTTGCTTCTTCTTACATCTATAGAGTTATCGAGCCATAGGGAGGTTTTGAGATACAGTGTCTGCTGCTGAACCTCCTCCTTCAGTGCAAATAATACTATTTTTTTAAGCATTTGAAAAACTGTTGCTGAACTCTTGAATGAACTCTTTTTATTGTGTTCTTTTGTAAAACATGCTGAAAACTGCCCTTAACCTGTGGATCTGTGTGATAATGACAATGTTGAATAGAGATGAATTTCCCTCTAAGTGTGGTGTAAATGGAAATCTCTGGTGTACGTCACCAGAAATAAAGCAGTGAAAAGCTATTAAACCTGTTCAAGTTGAAGGGGTCTGATTATGTCCTTAAGCTATGAATACATTTTGGAAAATTTCCACTATTTTTCTCCCAATTTGAAATGTCCAATTTCCCTCTACTACTGCCAACTTTACTGTAAACCCAGGGAGAGCAGCAGGCAGATGTGCTACCTCTGCAACACATGGTGTAACCTGTCCCTTCTTTTCACCTGCCAGCAATGAGTTTCCCCTAAACGACAAAGCGTGTGGGTGGTTCACACTGTCCCCCAGGATCCTAGCTCTGCCTGTGTGGGTGCCCCAACCTCTGCCAAATGAGGTAGTAGGAAAGCACTTTTTAAACCAGCTGTACCCCTCTACCAGAATTTTGTCCCCAGGTGTCTGCAGTGTTGGGTGAGGAGTTTGCTCCTGCATTCAACACAGTCTAACTCCCAACTTGTCAAATATGAAAGCTGGGTCAGTGGCGGTACGCAAGCTAAGACACTCTAAGTACCCCTCTAGTGTAAGTTTTGGATGCTTGGTTCAATTTCCACTTGTTGAATGCATAGTATCTTTTCAAAATAAACTTCCTTGTTGGACGGAAATGTAGCTTTCATCACCAAAACTGCTTTAGGTTTAGGCAACAGTGCGACTGCACTTGGTAAGAAAAGAAGAAAAGAAAGTCATGCTTTAGATTAAAACAACTCAGTGTGTTATGTATCTTAAGTAAATTAACGAAAATTAAAGTAGTTAAGTCAATGCTTGACATGCGGCACAAATAGCGGCCTCATTGGTGATAGTCTTGTGTTTGTTTGACCCATCCATCATTGCCCCCCACCCTATTCCGACTATCTCACTCTTTATACTACGCTATTGCTGCAGATGAGGTTCCACTGGAGTTAGTTAAAAAGCTCTGTCTCATACAGATATTAAACTGTGTCAGAATCTGATGCCGATGGCCACTGACCACCCTGGGAATGAGAATGAGCTGGCGCAGCCCATGTGCTCTATCCACACTATTATTTCTAGTAGATCACTAACAATGTTGTCACCAGATGATTGCTAATCATTCAGCTGAGGTTAGCTTTCTCACAATGATCCTGTCACTTGGAACTGGCAGCAGCCTCAAGGGTATGTGTGTCTGTTTCTATGTCAAAGAGTAAAGCTGTCTCATCGCGGTCACCCTTAAAACAGCCCTAGGGAACTCGCACACTGGCATACACACTGTCACTGTCCATCACTGCCTTCGGGCAACACTTGTCCCCTACTCCTTGTTGTGACCATCTGCACACATGCACTTGCACACGCACACAGCATGCCATTTAACTCCACTGAGCTTGCAGTTATTGATGAAATAATGGAAAAGACAGATTGATTGACAGATACTACACTTTGACCAAATGATCTTCAAATGCTAACACTGATATGTCAGGCTGAAGCTGCCAATAGCAGGAGCTGCAAGCTGCTGATATTCAATATGTTTGAGTTTGACCATTTCAGCCCCCAAAGGGGAGGACGAAAAATGCCAACTATTTAGCAACTCCCACATGACTTTAGTCCTGTATAAGGTGAAAACAGCAGTATTGAGCCAATCACAGGGCTCCACTGCCATGTGTTTCAAGCCAAGAAATAAAGTGAAATTTGTGGATTGATACTGATAAAGTGAAGTTTATGCTTTATACCTGTACCTATACAAACAATATAAAAATAGATTATAACTAGCACAGACTCTTCATAACCACATGCAGTAAGCACCGTGGCTGTTGGCTAACTGCAACAACAAGATAAAAGTAATTTCTAACATGTAATAAAATACTTTAATATGTGATACATCTATAATTGAACTGTACAATCGAACATTGCCATCATGAATGACTGAAGACTCAGACTCTCAACATCCCCTCCATGTTGAGTTTAAAATGCTTCCACCAGGGCGGAGATTTGCCTCCCTAATTGAAGCACTAAGTGTCACAGATCGTCATTTGTCCCATCTGCTATCGCTTATTAACCAGCAGTGACCACTAATTATCCATGATTTACCACTGACTGTTTGTTTGTATTGTACTGACTGATTTGTTGTACTCATGATTAATGTCTGTATCCAAAATTGCCCCTCAGAGACATTAAAGTTTACCTTACCTTACCTGTATCCCAAGTCATTAAAAAATTAGCCTTTTCTATATCTTTTATATGGAAGTTAAGACACACCCTAAAATCCACTGTCAGACATTGTTTACATTTCACTGGTAAAGTTGTTTTTGTTGAGCATATGATCAGAACTTTAAAGGTCCGGTGTCTAAGATTAAGAGGCATATAACGTTGAGGTTGCAGACCTCAACCAGACACCTTCCCGGTGTGCCAAGCATGTGACCAATGTAAAAATACATAAATGCAAATGACCCTACCTGGAGTCAGCTGTTCTGGGCTTTTGTAAAAACAACATGGTAAACACTGTGGAAGAGGACCTGCTCCTTATGCAGATATAAGCGGCTCATTCTTAAGTAATTTTCAGGTGATTACAATCTAATGAAAACATGGTTATGAACATCGCATTCCATATCTGCCAATAGATGCCCCTAATCCTACACGCCGAACCCTGGTGAACATTTTAAAATGGGTTGATTACTTTTGCAATTGTGTTGCCTCAAGTCTTTATGAAGGCTTACATTTCACTTGCACTTTACAAGGCACTTAATGATAACATAATGATGTTATTGTCGAGATGTGGGCAGACATAAGGACTAACATGGATAATTAAAAACTTTCTTTGTTAGTACTACTTGACTTGAGTGCAGCCTTTGACACAGTGGATCACTCAATTCTTTTAGATAGTCTTCATAATCTTATTGGCCTCTCTGGTACTGTTTTTAATTGGTTGAAATCTTATCTCACTGATAAAGAATATTTTGTGAGCATGGAGGAATTTTCATCAAAATGCTATAAAAATAAATTGTGGTGTTCCTCAAGGTTCAATTTTAGGTCTCACACTTTTTAACCTCCATGTTGCCACTTGGTAATGTCATCAGGAGGCACAGCATAAACCTCCATAGTTACGATGACACACAGCTTTACATAGCCGTGTCTCCTGATGACCCAGGGCCGATTGATTCCCTTTTTATTTGTATTTAGATATCAAGCAGTGGGTGGCAGAGAATTTTCTACAACTCAACCAGGGCAAAACTGAAATTAACTTGGTTAGTGATCCTGAAGCTCACAGAGAGAAACTCATTCCAAAACTGAAAGCACTGGCACTGAACCCTTGTCAACAAGCAAAAAACCTTGGAGTAATATTTGATGCGAATCTAAGTTTTGAAAAACACATCAGCAACGTAACAAAAAAATTCTTTTTGTCACCTTAAGAACATCACCAGAATAAGTCCGTTTCTCTCCCAAGCCAACACAGGGACACTAATGCACACTTTTATTGCCTGCAGAATTGACTATTGTAATGCTCTATTTTCTGCTCTCCCAGTAAAGAATATATCTCACCAACAGCTACTTCAAAACTCAGCTGCATGAGTGTTGACAAAGACCTGAAAGAGAACACACATTACACCAATTTTAAAGTCTCTGCATTGGCTACCTGTCAGGCCTCAGGATTGATTTTAAAATCATTTTATTGGCTTATAAAGCACTTAATGGTCTTGGGCCTTCCTATTTATCAGATTTTCTTTTAACCTATGAACCTAGAACCCTCAGGTCTTCTGGTAGTGGCCTTTTAATTATCCCAAAAGTTAAAACAAAAACCCATGGTGAGGCAGCCTATTACTATGGACCGCACCTCTGGAACAGCCTTTCTGAAGACCTGAGGGCAGTGGAGAATGTTGATATTTTTAAAAGCAAACTCAAGACCTATCTTTTTAACATGGCTTTTAACTGAAATGTATGTGTATATATATATATATATATATATATGGATAATAGTTCCTGTCCCCTACCTTGATCTTCTATCAGAAGAACTGAGTTTTAATAAACTTTTTACATTTCAAGAAGACCCTTGGAAAGAAATATCAATTTATATTTTAGTATTTGTCTGTGGTTTTTCAAACACTGCCCATAAGGTCAAATCAGGTTCTTAATTATTATGTTATAAATTCCACAATACATTTCATACACAGGAAAGCTCAATATGCGTCTTCCATCCATCTGTTCAGTCCAGGTCATATAAAAGCGTACATTACTAATGCTTCATACAGTCACAACGAGAAATAATCTTGTGGACTTGTTACTGTAGAAGACTCCTCACTTCTTATCAAATTGGCTTTTTCACTTCTGATGTCAGCTGTTAATTCTGACACCATTCATCCTGCATTCTGACACAAACTGCATCCTTGAGTTGTGCCAGCACAACAGATATCAATCAAGGCGAGTGCCGATTCTTATCCTCACATGACATTTACTGAATTTATATACTTTTGGTGTACTGACGGTCACAACCATTTTTTTTTTTTAAATTTTGTACTGAAATGAATACCCCTCTCCAATGCAACAGCTGGTAAATGTTAGTTAAGACTGCCTTGTTCTCCTATGGAAGAACAGATACTGTCAAATCTACTAAAGGAAAACCAGGTGAAGTTTACATCCCTTGGTTATACAGATGGTAAGTATCAATCCATTTGCCACACCACTTTGGGTTTAAATGTCTCCGGGAAATCCTCTGAAGTGACCAAACTTTTTCCTCCCTTAAAGGTTTAGTGTGTAGGATTTAATGACATCTATTGGCAGAAAAGTAATACTTATAATAAAATTTTCATTCATTTTTCATCACCTGAAAATAATAATCATTGTGTTTCGTTTACCTTAAAAATGAGCTTTTTATATCTGTGAGCAGGTCCTTGTCAACTGAGAGTGCTATGTTGCACTGCCACGTTTCTACAGTAATCCAAAGTGGCCAAACCAAACACTGGTTTTAGATAGGGCCATTCATGTTTTCGTGTCAGCCACTGCAGTCAATGACCCCTCCGCAGCAAAAGCATTACAAAGTTTTTAGTTTTTTCAAACACAAAACTGCTTTATCAAGTGTTTTTACCAGTTTAAATCACCTGATCCATTTGTTTTGGCCGGGAGGAGCCTTCTGAGGACAGTTCTGCTTCCTTTGAAAACCTCCTGAATGTCTGGATCTTAGGATATCAGAGAAAAGGGGGAGCACACATTAACAGGTGCTGGTCCAGTGGCCTACCTCCGACATACCATACAGCATCAAACAAACAGTGATTTTTAGTATTAAACTACTTTATTCAGTGTTTTGTTTGGTTTAAATCACCAGGTCCATTTATCTTGGAGAGGAGGAGATGTCTATGGACAATTCGGCTCATGATAAAAAACTCCTAAACATATGGATAGGAAACAAGGTGAGCACACAAGTACCAGAGAAAATAGCTGAGTACACATTAGCAGGTGGTGGGCTAGTGGCTTTATTTAGTGTTTTTAATGGTTTGAACGATGAACACTGAAGGAATTCTAACCGGCAGAAGTTTCAGCTAATTGCAATCTGCAGTCCTCATAGATAGATGCCACTAAACCCCCTATATCTTACACACTGTCCCTTTAACCAATCTATGAACTTTCAAACTGACTGGCTCAACATGTGTGTGAAATGCAGGCAAACAAAAAGCTCCATCTTAGAATTGTCTGCTATGTTCTACAGTTAGTTACAAATGAGCAAGAAGAGCTATGTATCTCTGTGTTTTGGGGAAATGATGTAATTGTTCCTCACAACAGACAGTGACATTTCAGAGTTTTTTGTCAGCAGATCAGTCTGAAATATTTCAGAGAGAAATGGTCAAAGAGGAAACAGCCACAGTGAGCTGGTGAGATGAGGAGCTGCAGGCTACGAGCTCTTTCAAATCTACAATACATCACCAAAGTAAACAAAGCCTTTTAATGTGCCGCTTTGTCAATATGGAAAGCAATTTATGATGTGTGCATCACAAGCTGAACTTACTGTGTTTGCTCACCACACGGCCTGTCTGGCCCGTCATGTGGGAATCTTTATTTCAAAGCTGATTTAACTGGCCCAGTCTGGCCCCTGTGGTGTAACGTTTCTAAAAGTCACCTACGTGTCCCAGTTTAAGAGCCTGGATGTATACAGAAGCACAAGATTATCACGTCCTTCTCTTTTTCTCTTCCTTTTTCACATTTTATCTCACTTCCCCTCCTCAGCTGATAATTGCTGCCCACTTCTCCCCACTCACTCATTTAATTTACTCTCTAACTCTAATGTAAATAGCTGACGATGCACATCTACACTGCTGCAGAAATGTCTTGACATGTTGTTTCTAGGCCTGTGAGAATCATCCTCAGACTCATATCTAGAAGCTTACGGCCCTGATCTACTTCCATTAAAAAGTTTGCTATTTAGCAGCCAACTCTTACGAAGTCACAAGATGTGAAGGAGCAAAAAAGAAGCCACAGAGCCAACATATCCACACACAAAAAAGTTTGTATGATATCTTAAAAAAAAAGTTCTGCACATTGTAACATATCTTATGAATTAGCGCTCCTACCTGATAGGTTAAGTTTAGGAAAAGAATCGAGGTTAGGTGTGACATGACATAACATAGAGCCCTGTGCACGACTGTTTTCCTAATCCTGCTCCAGCCTGCCACAGCTGGACTTCTGACCATTATCGCCTGCTCGGGTAGTATGTGTGTTTTTCTACCACCCACTCCCGCAGTTTGTGTGAATCGCAGGACTTGCAGCTTATTTTTTGACCACCTGCTCTCACCTGTAACAAAGTAAAAACTGCCCACTCATGCAAGATTAACTCCACGTAGTCTGAGTCACTGGATGTGGACTGTAGCTATAAGCCTGCCACTGGGCACTGATTTCGGTTTCTCTCTACTTTTGCTATCTGCAAATGATAGTTTCTAACCACTCTTTGCTACAGCAAACAACAACCTCTAAGCAAGCAGGTATTCAGCTTGCTGGCTGCCAGTTGGTGTTGATTTGCCACATCTTTCAACTGTGGCAACTGGATGCGGCAGTAACAATGACTTAACAAATATAAGGATCCATTCCATTTCACTCGAACTTCTGTGATATTGTCGTAATAACGTTCAGCTAGTGCCACAAACAGCCCGTCAGAGCAATTTTTCCCCAATATCTATAGCAGACTGTGGCGATAGGTCTGGCTAAGCGGGACTAGGTCCCATGCATCCCAAACCCAATGCGGTCCTATAACCTAACATGATGTACATATTACATTTGAATAACTTGATATTTTGTTTTACAGGGAACACAATCAGTGGTCTCCTGGGTCGAAGTCCTGTGTTTGTTTGACCCATTCACCACCATGATCACCCACACCTTCACAAACATTGTTGCTCTTTCTACCACGGCACCAGACTTCCTCTTTTGCTCCCATCATATAAGGACAGTCTGCAGCCCATAGGTGGTGTGATCAAAGCCTCCTGATGATTTTGTGGTTTATACATGAATAAAAGTGCATTACTTTGTCATAGCTATGACTACAAATAGTGAATGAGCACAGCCTGACAGAGCAGCTTGAGCAGGCTTTACAATCAAATGCTGAAAACAACACATGATATATAGAAACAGAAGATGATCTTTGACCAGTAGAAAGGGGAGTGGTTACCAATATAACATAAAAACATGTTTCCATAAGGGGATACGACTTATTGAAAGGATGTACCTTGCAGCTTTCAGTCTGTAACCTACCTCAGGTTTTCTGTCCATCTGTGCCAGCTGCTCTCATATTGGCAAGCGAATCAAGTTAAACTTGCAATGCTCATCTGAAATAATCCACCTATTCCTTTTTCATTATTTATTTCCCTCATCCATCGCTCGCTTACCCCTCCCTCTCCATATCATCCTCTCGTTTCCCTCTTTTACTCTGCGATATTTTCATTATTCTTCATTCTTTCTCTCATTCCTTCCTGTCATGTTATCTCCGTCTTTTCATTTACCTCTCTGTCTCTGTCCCATGTTATCTAACCTGAGTTTCAATGAGGTTCACAATTGCAAATCTGCTGGGATAATCTCTCTCTCTCTCTCTCTCTCCTTCTCCCCCTTCCTACCTTTCCCTTTCTCCCACCTAATCTCCCTCTCTCCTCTCAGATTAAAAAAGAAAGAGGGATGAGAAAAAGAAATACAGTTGCAGGGATGGAGTAGTCTGTGGGATAGAAAACACTCACACGGAGATTTAAAGTGAAGAAATGGACAGAGAAGTAAGTGATAAGCAGGCACAGAAGACTACGGAGGAAGTGAAGAAACGAGAGATGGAAAGAGAAAGAGTTAAACAGACTCAACTGTGAGAGAAAGCATGATGAAGTCTTGGCGAAGCAGAAGCGTTTTCACAATCCTTTTTTTTTTTGTGCTACAGAAACAACACTAATCCATGTTTGTATTTGTGAGTGGGGGGTCAGGGTGAGAACAGGGCCAGCCAGAAGCAACGCTGCTGGAGGAGGTTGGGGGTTGAGTGTCCAGTTCAAGGACAAACCATCACAGATGGACACATCACAGGGTTTCACATGTATTGATTGTTGTTGGTCAGTGTGCCCAGGTCAATTATAGGTTATCTGCAGGCTTCTAAGTTCACACTTAACATTTTCTTTGTATTGATACTGTATTTGAAATTGGATTTAAGACAACTTTAAAAAGTGAGTGTTTTTGAGTGGGGACAGCTAGTTGATGTTTTGACATAATGACTACAGCGGTCTCAAAGAATAAATTGCCCTTTTTATATACTTGCTAAGCACAATTAATGTCACATCTGTACCTCTACAATATTGCAAACTAAAAGTTATAGTCCTATGTAAAGATTTTTTATTTTATTTTACTTTATTTTATTTCATTTTTTTTTGCAAAACCAAAATATGTATTATATTGTGATGACATATGTTGCTGTGAAAGGAAATCCTACATAAATACGCTGTAAATGCAAATAAGATAGAATGAGACATACTTAAAATGAATAAATCAACATAAGAGAGTCAAATAATAAATTATTATTAACAACAGGAAATTTAAAAATCAAATTGATTGATTGACTGAACCACTTATAATACATGCAACAAACAGAAATGCCATATTCACTTCATGATTTCCACATTTCTATCATTTGAGTTTCGACTGGCACTCTTTTATTTACACCATCACATTGCTCCCTCCTCTAAAATGGTTCATGGAATCTAACTGGAGAATCCGCGCCATTAACTATTTATCTTGATGCACCCAACTCTTTAAAGGATCACAGTGGAAATAAAATCACTTAATTTTACATTTTCTTTGGTCAAGTTTCTGGAAATCTTGTTTCTCCTCTGAGGGAAACATGACTAAAGATGCCTCAGTCCTATAAGCAGAAAAAAACTTTTTGTTTTTTGGACAAATACTGGTGTTATTAAAAGAAGAAAATCACTAAATATCGATAACCCTCAAGAGCATCTACAAAAAAAAAAAAAAACAACAACGACAGAATGTGGATAACCACTGTGGTCAAACTATGCAAAAGTGGTGAGTTTTATGAGGAGCTCTGAAAAAGTGAACTCAGTTTGCCTGAGGGCAAAACTTCCCACAAGCATCTGTTTAGCGCTATTAGCTGAAATCCGAGGTGACTGGTGGATACAGTACCTAACACATAAACAGATACCCTGAGCAGTTGGAGTGAGGGATTGTAGGGAGGGGTGAAGGTCTAGTGTAGGCGGGGAGGGAGGGAAGGTCAACTCTTGTTAACAATGAGTCCATTGATTCCAAGTGCCTAGCCTCTTCTCAATCCTTCATTCTCTTCTTTCTTCCCATATCTTCCATCTCTCCTTTCTCGCTATTCTCTCATCTTTGTCTCTTCGTCTCCTTCTTTCATTCCCTCTCCTTTTCTTGTCTTTAATGTTTTATGGCCAAGACACTTCAGATGAAATTTGATAGATTTTCAGTTTTTTTAAGGGTTGAATTTCTTCATCACTTTCACTCCTTAGCCCAGTTTACTATTTTGTTCCCTCTTTTTTTTTGCCTGTTATCACCCCACCTCCTCCTTCCTGTTCAGGTAGCAGCTTTCAACTGGCCACAACACAAAGGACCAATTGTACATTGTGTGCATGTGTGCCTTTCTGTGTCAGTGTGTCTCAATGCATCAAGAGATACATTTGTGGCATGCATGTTTCTTGACATCCCACTAACACGGCTTTTATGGTAGCGAGGAGAGGAGGGGCAGCTGTAATGATCACGAACAGACTGCACCCGGGAAAAAGAAGAGGGATAAAATACTCAGGAGAGGGGGGAGGATGAGGAGGTGGATAAGGATACACTTATTCACCGTGAGAAAAACATCCTATTGTTAATTAAAAAATAAAGAAAAACATAACTTCTTTAACACATGGCTATCACCTGAAATTGACTGTGCCAGCCAGGATGAATGTGAGTAATGGTAACTTTACCATCATGATGATGGCATGAAAAAGCCTGGTAAATTTCACCAGGATTTCTCAAACTGACAGCTGAACAACACGACAAGTTTGCTTCTGACGCCTCACTAAACTAAATATCATTTCATCATCCGCTTCCAGTGTTTTTCCTCCATATTACTGCAATAAGCCCCTAATTTATAGATGGGATGAAAGTGAGAAGATTAAAGAATCCTGTAAACTGTGTAAGAAAGAGACAGAAAGAAGATGAGTGTTACAGAAAAGCTGACTGACAAAGATGAGCCAAAAAAAATAGAGAACATAAAAGTACATAAAAGAGGCAGAGCAAGTCAAAAGGCACCACGCACCAAAGGCAAATAGATGGATAACATACATAGATAAAATGAACACAGGATGCTCTATGAAGCTAACACTATTTGTACAGTACATGCTCGGACAGTTTAACATTGCAAATTAGCACGAGTGTCACTAGAAAACATATTACAGAAGAGGAAACAATTTCATATCTTTTCCCAAAGCTGAGAAGTGTAATCAACGGCATCTCCTACACTACTGGGTGCATTGTGCATCCGTATCTGAAGCCAAGGGCCACCTATCAAGTGGCTGTGTTTGCTGCCCTGGGAGTGAGACCAAACTTTCTCTGTGTATGTGCTGAATACTTAAGTGAAGCTGACATTGGTTTTCGTTCAGTGGTGGCCCTCTTAAATTCCAACAAGTGGCAACCCTCTCCAGCCTGACCAGTTCGTGCTACAGTCCATCACTTTCTCAGGTTAAAAGTAAAATGGGGTGGAAAATATCCACTAAAAAGGAAACTGAAAATGATGGCTGACTTGACCTGTCCTATTTTATTTCTTGCCATCGCTGTGATTTTTGCTGATGCTAAGAGAGTCCTGTCCTGCTGAGCAGTACAGGGTTTCTACGTAAACACCCTGGGGGATCTAACCACAGCAGACAACACTTTTAAGGCTACAGTGATAATGTTGAGGCTTCTGCATGGATTCTGTGGGTCTACTGATCTGGCTCCAAATTCTGAACACAACCATTTTTACCATGATTAGGCAACAGGACACATGTTTGCTACTGCCCACCATCTCCATCCTTCAACTGGCAATTCGGCAGGGGTACGGTTTTCCACTGCATGTTGTGTCTGCAGTAATTGAATACTTATGCCTTTATAGAGACTCATATACCCAATAACAAAGCTGCAGACAGTTTACTTACTGCAGTGTAAGACATTGTAGGGACACAGGGTATTAGTGAATGAAGAATGATTTGTGATTCCTTTTTCATTTGAATTGGCATTTAAACAGGTATGGGCCAATTCAAATATATCCATGCTTTATCAAATGACTGTCAGGACTCCCATTCACGCAAAAAGGCTTGGTTTCCCTATTGTGATAAAACAAGACAATCTAATAACCCTCCTGTAGGCTTATACACGTGGGAAGAATTAACTGACAACAGTCATGATTTACTTTGGAAAAACACAAACAAAGAAAATATTTAAAAAAAATATATCCAATACATGTGCAACCTTACACCAAAAAAGACGATATGAAGAAATGAGAGCTGACTCTTGAATAAGCAAAAACGACCTTGCTCTGAGGGTGTGAAAAAGAAAAATAACCATTGATATTGGGCAATTCTACTGTGAATAACATTCAGGGAGAAAACATTCAATGCCAACATTTAAAAAATTCTTGGTTTTTATTATATCTGCCCAGTGCAATTACAATATAATTGAGGTTAGAGCAAGACTGTTGTCACATAAACCATGCTTATGGTATTTTCAAAGGCATACTATGTAGGATATCTATCTATCTTTCTATCTATCTATCTATCTATGTGTGGTTGTGTTTATTTGTGCTTTGGAACGTAACCATTGTGGAATAGTCAGAAAATCAGGTTATATTTCTCTGATTCACTGTTTTGTTCTCACCACTTTCTCTTCATTCTCTCTTAAGCTTGCTTGACCACTGCTGCTCTGTCAGTGTTGGTGAGCTGAGAAGGAGAGGCCAAGTTTAAATATGTTTGCAAACAGTTGGTACAAATCCTGCATAGCACACCTTTAAGGATGAACAACCTATGTAAAACAGATGGCTGATGATAAGTATGGTTAAAGTTAGGCAACTGAAAGGTTGAGGTCTTGCAGGTCAGTAAGAGGGCATGAACACTGGCATCATGTATAAAGGCCAAATTGTCTACACACAAATCCAGCATCCTAACTATTGCACACTTTACCTCACTATATAAAGAGTGCACTAACTTCTGCACTGGCAATGAACCACGGTATTCTGTGGGATGCTGGGCAGAACAACAGATCGCTAGTGCTTGGTTTGTGTGACTCTGATGGGTGTAGGTACAGTGTAACTTGTTGCTCTCCTTGAACATGTGATTGTGTGACATGGGTGTGGTTTAGCTCTGATTTGATACAGTGGTAGTGTCGCTTTTCACCAGCTTGACTGACTGATGATAAAATCGCAATGCTTGCACCAAACTTTCTTTCCTATAGAGAGAGAGACAGTTACGAAAGATCATCAGTATAGGGAGAGAATGGGTGAAAAAAAGGGAAGGGAAACTTCAGGGCTGTTCTATATTTTCCTGGGTTTCAGGCCAAAAATAAACTTGAATAATTTCATCTACTCATCTGTTTAAAATCCCCATTACTTACCTGTAATGCAGATCACTGCCTGTGTGTGCATGTGTGAGTGTTATATTATCACGGTGAAGCATATCCCTTCCAGGCTGAAATGGACAATTTGCATATGTTGCAGAATCCCCAGAGACCAAGGTGGAATACCTAGCTAATCTGTGATACAAAATACCTTTAGAGAAACATTAAGTGACTTTTAACAAATTGGATTTTGGGTGTTTTTTTTTTTCTTCACATTACCGAGCGCCTAACAATATTTGTTACTAGCGGGGCTCAGCATAACATGAAAGCTGTTTCTTTGTTGCCCACAAAAAAATAGCTTTCTTTCTTTTCAGACACTGCTTGACATTCACGTCACTCTGCAGCCTTTGTGGTTCATGCAGGGAATCACAACGCAAAAGAAACCAGACTAATCTGAACACATGCCAAGATCAATTCAAAGATTTTTGGCTACTGAATGTGGAATTTAAATGTAATCACTTTGGCAACTCTCTAAAACTACTAGTATTTCAGTAGGAGCTGTCACAAAAAAAGGAGAAAAAAATCTATACATCTTTTATTTTCTTACAGAGGAGATGAAGAATAAATCATCCCCCACCGCATGAAATAAAGGACTGACTTAGCATTTCTTTTCACTTACAGGATATCATGGTGACAGAGCTACCATGAGCTGAGATGTCCAAACATATTAGCACACAATCACGTTCATTTTGTGGTGCAAGTTTTGTTAGACTCAACATTTTAAAGGTTCTTGCCACATCTCTGTCTCCCTCTCTTCAGACAGTCCTCCCCCCCTTATACTGCCATTCTCTACCTGTCCACCAGATGCCCTCTAACTTTTTCTTCTGTCCCAATCATCTCATTTCCACATCCAGCCACTCCGTCATGCTCTTCGGGTAACCCCTTTCCCTCCACACTCACCTATCCTTCTACGCCCACCTGCTCACCTGGTCCCACTTCATTCATCAGTCCTGCTGTATATAACTAAGACCTTTTCACTCACTTTTTGTCAAATTGTCAGTGATTCACAGTTAGTTTGTTGCTTCATGTCTTGTTTTTCAACCTCTGAACTCTGCGATCGAGCGAGCGCTTCAATAAACCCCTGAACTGCTCCTGTGCACTCAGTTGTCTGCATTTTGGTCCAAATCCCTAGTCACATCACATCCACCTGAGTGCCAGTTCCACAGCACAAATGCATTAAATATAGAGCATATGATTTGTTGTTGATTATTACTGATGACTAATCCATTGCTGTTACAGGTGCTGTGATTTTTGGCTTTTAAAAACTCACTTTACACCCCCGTACTCTGACGTGGAATGAGGACTCCATATCTATTGACATTTCGGTGAATTCACTGACAATTTAAAAGCAATTCGCTGGGAACAGGTCATGTGAGAGGCATGGCAAAGCTTCCAAGGTGGCTTTTCTACACTTCTTTTATGTGAGGTTAAGTGTAAGGAAACAGTGCTTTTAGCATCATAGATTAGTATTGGAAAAAAAACATCCATTTACACATCTGAAGACCCCACAGAAGATCTTAATACTAAGGTTAAAGGAGCAATTGAACACTGACCCATTTTAGCACATTTTACCTCTCTCCTAGGCTCACGATGTCAGCCAGACATATCATACATTTTTCAGGGCATTCAGGGCACACTAGGCTTCTCAAGCATGTCACCATTAGTTATTTGGCTGTAGAAGGACCCTTATGAACAGTTCTATGAAACTTGAAACTCCCAAATCTGACTGTCTTACAAACGGTGAATGGCCATGGGAGGAAGTAATTGTGGTATGCGGGTATGAGAACCATAGCGAGCATTCTGTGCCTTTGTCTCATGAAAAAGTACATTACCATTCTCTGTACAAGAACCTTGCATGTCAATAGCAAGTTTAATCTATATACCTCTGTGAAATGACAGAAAGGTATTAAAGTATATATAAAAGAAGGTTGTTCTGATATTAACTGTGCTGACACACATCAAACTGAATACTGTGCATTCCTCTCCTTTATTCTGCAGCAAGTCCATGTTTGGTCTGTTTATTTTGGTGTGTGTGTGTGTGCTTATGCATATGTGTGCAAGTGTGTGTGTGTGTATGCATCTGTGTTACTATATAAACTTAAACCAGGTGCCACTTGTGTGGTTATGTAAATGTTGGCATATTTTAGTGAGTTGGATTTTTTTATGAAATAATTTCACTTTGTTACATCAGCTGAGATTCTGAGTATCGTATAACTGCAGTACTAGGTATCATTTATGTTTAAAAATAAACATTGACAGCTCCTGTGGCGTTGCAGGTGGTGTGCCGCTCAAAATTGCATCAAGCCTAACAACACAACAAACTAAAATTGCTCACAAAACAATGCTTATACATCTGCCTGTGAAAAACTAACAAAAGATTGTTATAACCCTGCATATTTGCTTTAATATTTTATTGGTCAGATTTCTCTTTCCTTCCCTGTTGTTTAGAGAGACAGTGAGTGTGTGTGTGTGTAAGGGTGATGAGCAACAAGTGGTGCCCCACGATTGGTCTTTTGACGAGCTATCATTAACTTGTTTGTAACAATCGGCTATTAGCTGAGCTAGCACGTTGCGCTTGTGTAAAACAAGATGTTAAGATGTAAAGTATATTTGCTTTTTACTCACAGATGTTTTATTGCATTTAGAGTAACGAGCACAGTTGTCATCAACTCAAGGCATCTTCAAGTTATCTTCACTGTCTCCACTGCAGCCTCTCTGCTCTGCTGTTTGCAGTGTGTGTGTGAGTTTGTGTGTGTGGAGGAGCAGTCCCGACACACAGAGAAGGGGAGAGGCTGCAGCATAAAAATAATTTACACCAAAACATTAAAAAGTACAGATAAAAAAACAGAAATGTCAGAGCTTGTCAATACTAAGGTGATAAATAATTTAGCCCCGAGGCCCACTTAATACTGCTGTAATTAACGTGGTTAAAGCTTCATGCATCTGTGGAAAAAAGGCATATGTTAAAGGCTGGATCTGGGATTTTACTAATTAATATTGGACCATTCAGATGAAGATCAATTTAAATCAGCCAAATCGATCATTTCAACTCAGACATATCGATTTAGTGTCCTAACACTCCCTCAAAAGAAAATCTTCTTTTCAGTCTGAAACTCTGAACATAACCTCCTCTGGAGCAGGTCAGGTCTGCAGCATTAGTAAGCATGGTGATTTAGCCAAGTTTAAAGAAAGCCATCTTTGCAACTTTGAAAACTTTGGCTTTAGGCTCAACATACCTCACTATGCCACAAATATCCCTTTGTAGTACACCCCTCTGCCCACCTCCACCTCCGCTACTTTCAACAACTGAAGCACAAATTTACCTCTGGGTGTACTGCATCAAGAGCTTATGTAAGTGAAGGAGCACCTTTCTGACTTTGAACATGACAATTTGTATGGACTCATGTTAGCTATTCTGATACACTTGTGTCCTTGAAAGACATTTGTAAGATCTACTTCTTCCACTTTGGAAAAAAAAGTTTGTTGTAAATATTAGAGGGTAAATGTGGAGCTATAGAAGTAGCAGTCAGAGTGAGACACCCTTTTTCATTGCTGTTGACCCTACACTCCTAAACCAAAAACCAGGAGAAAAACATTCAAGATGTCATTTCAAATGTATTTTTTGTCAGGAACATTTAGGGTTTGATATTAGTAAACTCTAGTTTTTTTTATTTTGAACAATGTTCATCTCCGAGGTTTATAAGAATCTGCTACTTTGAACCTCGATTCATACTGTGCAGCTGGTGCGGAGTCACACAGTATGTCATGTTTAGGTTTCCCCCAGACTGGGTACATGACAGGATGAAAAAAGAAATTTGCAAAAACAGTATGGCAAACACTGTGGCTGCAAATGTCAAACAAACAAACAAAATCCCAGTCAGTTCAGAAACATGTTTTTGCCAGTGTACTGCATCGACAATATTCACTTTATTCCTAGGCAGTTAAGGATGTCTATTTATGGAACAGATACTAAGCTTTCCATTTAGTGAATCAAGGTTATTTTACCTTGAGGTGAAGGAGGAAGGAGAGGAGATAAAATGAAGAAAATAAAATAACTGAAATATAACGAAGAAAATATCAAGCACTGATGGTGAATATGAGAGGAGGCCATGCAGAAAAAAATTAAAAAAAAAACATACTGACAAACAGTCAGTAGCAGTCGCTGCAAACAAAATCAAATGACTGCCATAACTGTCACATACGAGCTGCTTTCATGATCTGTGTTGTGTGCATCTGCCTTACAACTGATGTGATATTGCTACCTCTCTACTAACACAAAATATATTTTCACATGAAGTGTTAAAAACATTATCTTCGTTAAAAGTTGGTTTCAGCAACATGCAAAAACGTAAAGGCTCACAAGAGTGAGGGTTGAGCAAAAGGATGCAGAACAAGGGAACAGTGAGCACCTGGTGGACTGGTGACAGATGAGGAGCAGAGCTCTCACTAATAAATTATAGGCCAATATCAAACCTCTCGTTTTTTTAAGTAAAGTCACTGAACAACTTCATGACTCTAAATAACTGTTTTTATGTCCTCCAATCACACCACAGCACTGACACTACTCTTGTTAAGGTCTTCGATGTCATCCACTTAAAAACAGACAGTGGCAGAATTTCAGTCTTACTATTACCTGATCTCAGTGCTGCTTTGACACAGTCAACCACAACATATTACTAGACTGACTGGAAAACTGGTTGGGATTTCTGGCACAGTACTAAAATGGTTCAATTCCTGCTTTACCGATAGGTAGTACTTTGGGTCTATGGGTAATTACACATCTGAGCAGGCAAAAATGACGTGGAGTTCCCCAAGGCTCCATTCTGGGACCTCTTCTGTTTAACAGCTACATGCTGCCATTGGCTAAGATTATGGAAATCAACCAAATAATGAGTGCAGTAACCGTTTTGGCTACATTCTTACATACAGTTCCTTTAAGACTATTACAAAGTCAGCCTACTATCACCTTAAGAACATAGCAGAGGCAGAAGGACTGAAAAAACCTGTACATGCATTTATCTTCAGTAGACTTGATTTTTATAACAGGGTCTTTACAGGTCTCCCTAAATAATCAATCAGACAACTGCAGCTGATTAAGAATGCTGCTGCTCAGTCCTCACTAAGACCAAAGAAGTAGATCCTGTCACTCCAGTTCTGAGTCTCTACACCAGCTTCCTGTCTGTCAAATAATCACCTTCAAAATACTACAATTAGTTTGCAAAACACTGAATGGTTTAGGGCCCAAATACATTAACCATCCAGACCTCTCACGTCTTCTGGGATAGGTCTGCTTTGAGTCCCCAGAGTCAAGACTGGAGACCAGCATTTAGTTTTTATGCACCACATATCTGGAACAAACTCCCACACAACTGCAGATCTGCACAAACTCTCACTTCTTTTAAATCAAGGTTGAAGACTTATCTGTTTCCTGCTGCCTTTTATTAAATCAAATATTTATTCATTTCTTCCACTGCACTGCACTGTAATTTTTATTATTCAGATACTTTTATTGATTTTAACTGCACTGTAACTTTAGTCTTGTATTTTATGCCTGTCTTAGTATATTTTAACTTTTTATTTTCTCTTCTTTAGTTCTTAAATAATTTGTTTTTAAATGCCCTTTTGTAATGCGTTGCTTTTGCGTCTTTTCTCAAGGCTTTTGAAGTTTTATGTGGAGCACTCTGAATTACTTTATTGCTGAAGTGTGCTATATAAATAAACTTGCCTTGCCTTGCCTAAAGAAAGGCAGACAGTAGAGGCAGGAGGAGATGGTGCAGTGTACAGTGTATTTAGGAGGTTTTGTGAAAGTGAGTAATGCTTGTGAAACCTCTCATGCTTGCATGTTGTCCCCCAATCATGGCCCTTTTTGTACTGCTTAAAAGCGTCAAACCCTAGAAATTCGAAGATGGTAACAATTACAACATTGCAAGAGAATGAAAGAGAAGTATTACTGAAATGAAAAGAATGCAGTATTTTAAAAAATATGATATGGGCCAGCAGAAGCACAGTCCATTGGCTTGGGTACCAATCAGTACACAGTGTGGACTGGAGAGGGCCCAGTTTAACTCCTGGGCACTGCAGAGGTGCCTTTAAGCAAGGCCTGGGGTGGAAGCTCTATTAGTGTAAAATGTCTCCACAACAATGCATAAAAATGACAACAGAGTAAAAATAATTTCATCTCCCCAAGGGGATTAATGAAACTCTTCTTCTTCTAAATGTCATTTGAAAACAAACCAGAAATATTTAGCAAAGCAGAATTAAGTGTCAGACACCGATTACTCACCTAACTCCTCAGTGGAGCCCCAGTGAGAAAAAGAAATGTGGGGTAATGGGAGTGAGATGGAGAGAGGTAGCAACTGCAAGTGACAGGTTAAACTGAAAAGCCAAGGGAAAATAAAGGAAGATAAAGTACCGCAATGAAGACAGACGGACTGTGATTCTCGTCTTTTCTGCTCTCAGAAGACATACTGTAGTACTGCAGTTTGCAGCTTGTTTGATTCAGCTTTGTTTTGTTTTAATGAGCTCACAGTCAGAGCGTAAGAACAGCCAAAGAACCCAGGCTGAATAAAATGACACTTTATGTTATTATTGTCTAAAATGGTTAGAGGCCAGAATGGAAGGTGACTCTTATCCATTTATCCACAAGAGACTCAAAGTCATTTGACGCCCTGGAGGCTGGGAATTTCAGACATTGCCAAATCCAATCTAATTTAGTCAGTTAAAGTAGAATTGGCAAGTGCCACTGTGACACGTGTACACATGTATAAAGAAAATGATTCATGAGACTGGTGCCAAGCCAAACCACTGATATGCACTGTACAATGACAAAAATACATGCTCAAATTTGGAACTGAACTGAAAGTATTTGCACAGACTTTTAACCCTCTTACATAAAATCAATAAGATACTTGGTAAATGTTTTTATGTTATCATTAGATTATTCATCTGCAGATAGATTCTTCCATTGAAAACTATTCCATAAAGATCTTGAATTTACATATCACACTATATTCAAAGTGAGAGGCCTTGTCACATTTTAATAACTCTCTGCCCCAAGCAAGCACACTAATATTTAGCAGATGGTGGCTGGGGATAACCTGTGACAAAAGTTGCAATGAATTATACTGTGATGTGTTCAAGCTCTATTCAATAAAATAGAGAATTGGGTGAAGGTAAATTATAACATTGTCATTATGTATTCAAATGCAATCTTGTAAAGTGTAGTTTTGGTGAGAAATTTAAATAAATACAGTTGATTCAAGGATAAATCTTTACAGTAATGCAAGCCAGATATTAAAGAGGGAATTATATATTTATTATATATTTTGTAAAAAAGCTTCAAAGATTTTTTTTTAATGTGAAAGCAGTTTAATTTGAAAGTTTGTTTCATCAATGTGTATGATTGAATTTGTGCTTATTCAAATTGTGGTGCAATGAAGGACGGATTGGCTTTTAAACAGTTTACTTATTATTATTATTTTTTTTTATAATGAGAATTTGTTTCCCTGGCACAAAAGGGGGGATACAAAACAGCCTGTTGTGGGTGTGATGATTCCTTGGAAGGAACACAGTTCTTGCTAACTCCTCGTCAATCTCAGCTATGCAGACAGCCCTTGCAGCTGGTCACCATGTCTTCCTTTCCTACAATGTCTGAACCTGTCAATGACTGTATGAACACTGTTTGTCAAGTCATTTCGTTGTGATGTTAGAGTACATATTTATGCTGCAAATATTAAACAGGTCTGAGAGTACTGCAACAGGCAAAGAAATAGAGGTTAAGATGTAATCTGTAAAACACTCACATGATTAGATATTATGTGCTTAATATTGGACCCGACCAAGATCCTACATCAGAGTTCTCCACCATTTGGTGTGGAAACTGGAGATAAACTGAACCAAAATGTCTCTGTTATGTATTCACCCCTAAAGAAGTATCCAACTGGCCCAGCTGGTCCAGAATAATTCTGCCATGGGCTTCTTCGGCAACGATGGACCCAGTGGGTCTACTTCCTCCTGTCAGTGGCCTTTCCAAGATGTCACGTGGTTATTGCCTAGCTGTCGGGTCACATCAGTCACTACCCAGGGCTTGCACGGTTATGTAACCAAGATCTACTGAAGTTCCATAAATTACTGAAGTTCAGGGTAGAAAGCAGAGATAGTTTTCTGTCAAAGATGGTAGAGGTTGAGAACTTTAGGAGCAAAAATAGTATGTTCTCAGGAAAGAAACAAGATGAAGGATTTGTTTCAAGGTATGTTTTAAATACATTACATTCTTTTGGCAGATGCTTTGATCCAAAGCAATTTCCTTTTCTGCTCACATTAGAAACAACTTGAGTATCTTTGTCTTGCTCAATGGAGTTGCGGACAGAAAGACCCAGGAATCAAACCAACCGTGCTATTTATGGTCTATCTACTGTATCACTGTTACTACAGCACCCAGAAAAGGCTGTGTACATTCACAAGTGAAGGCAGATTCGGGGTACTTATATGGTGAATACAACAAAGCTTTTTAATTTGCAGCGATGATTATTCTGATACATTTTCCCCCTGCTTCAATGAGCAGAACATTTACTCAAAGCAAATACAGAACTACCATAAAGTGACCAATTACAGTAATTGCTAGCTCATATGGAAGAGATAATTCACAGCCTTTAAATGCATCAGTATATGCACTTTTATGTATTTCTGTATGCATGGAGGATACATGTTGCTGTATGTAAACACCATTATTTCCCTTTGTAATTAATGATGTTTGGTGTTACAGTGAGAGAGGTCACAGCATAATGAGCTAGACTGATTCAAACCAAAGTCAATTATATGCTATATAGTGCTGCATTGCTTTGACTTTTGTCTTTTTTTTAATTGTCAAGAGAGACTGTCTGCTGTAAATTGTGAGATTATATACTGAGATATTATATTCATAAAAGAAAACAACGCCATCTAAATTATGAGGCTTCTTTCTCAGTCTGTTTAAACATTTTTATTACTACTCGTACATTTAAATGATTTCATTGTAGGGTTTACATTGGGTGCAAATGGATCAGTGACTTCTACATATACTCCCTAAGCATCTACTTTCTAGATGTTTTTATTCTTTAGTGAGAGATGATTGGACTTTAATTGCGGTAAACAAATTAAAGGCACTGCTTCTCTGCATCTCTTTCCCCCTTGCTTTCTGACTCTATTTCAATGCCTGTGATTCTAAGCTTTTACATGACCCTTACCAGCCCCTTTCTGCCAATAGTGTGAGGATATATGTCTCTGTGCCTGTGTTTTCCTGCTCTTATTATTATTAAAATATATTAAAATATATTTGACTTTTGGCCTACAGACATCTCTGTAAAGGAAGGTCATTCTGGCCCTGTCTTCACATGTTGTATATTTTTAGCCAGCTGCATGCTTCTAGTAGTGGGCTCTGCAGATGCACAGATGCATCCAACACTAACTGCAGCCAGCAAGAGGGCCATGTGTGAGTCTCTCAGAACTGAAACAGCAACGTCTGTGGAAATGCTACTTGTTGATGATTGGCTAACTGGTCTGTGGGAACCCTGACCCCTGGTTAGCATTAGGAATGAAGCTGAGGTAAGGGTGAGGCATGTTGTTTCAACTTAGACACTACTGTGGAGATAAATATAGAGAGACCTAGTTTACAATCTTAGTACTGCATGTTTTCTCCATATAAAGTGATATTTTACCCATTTGTCGGTAGTATGTATAAATGAACTGTGATAGACTTCCCTTCATCTTACCAGCACTGAGATTTCCCTGCTCATCCCTCAGCTCAAATTCACCGCATGCCATCCAGCAGATTTTCAGTAGCTCTAGGGCTCTTACTACAACTACAGATTGTATTTCCATATTTCCGTGTGCCTGCCACTGAAGACACAAAGAGCATGGAAGCAGATTGAGAGAGAAACCCGTCCCTTCTCTAAAACTTTGAGCAAACTCAGATCAAACTGTAAAGTAAGGCTGTGCTGATTAAATTATAACAGAAGCTTATGTTACTGTATTGCCTATTTGTCATCTGAAATGTCCTCTGACACATATTTTACGGCACTGTTTGGCTGTAATACAATACTGTGCGGAAAAAGAATCAGGCCCATACACTTCTTGTATTGTAAAAACTGAGAAATTACTAAGATCAAATGATAAAACTAAGTAGTGCTGATCAAATATAAACCAAGACACTGTTAGTGTGTTGCCTATTTCTCAACTAAAATGTTTTCTGACACTTATTTTAGCTCCCTGTTTAACTGTAATACAAGATTGTTTTTGATCAGACAGTGGCCATACTGTTTTCTGTGTCAAAATGACCAAACTCGCATTACATCATCTACCATTAGAAGTCTTTATTGGTCCGATGTGCCACGGTGCATTCTGTAATTTGTAGGTTTTCTTCCTTCCTCTGTTTTGTCCCGTCATGTAGCACCCATTTCAAAAGTAATTGCATCTTTCTACTGCATAGACAGCCCAGTTTAATGAAAAGACCATCTTTCCAGCAGTGAAACACTTCTTTAACAAAGATTCCATATATGGGCCTTTTCCACTGTCACTTTTGGCCACACCAAGTCAAGCCATGCCACGGCGATTTGCGTTTCCATGATCAGTTAAGAGGCGCTGTGCCATGCCCAGATTCGGCAGGAATGGACTTTCTCCAAAGTAAGTCCATAAGCTGGGCCGCCCACCCTCAAGTGAGTAGCGGTAACTGCAGCCAATCTACAACGATACCGCTTTTCCCTGTCAGACAAGCTGTGCGCGTTGCAAGACTCTATGCACTTCTGTCTGCGGGAGACCAGAGAGAAAGGTGTTTTTGAAAGTCTATGTGTGTTCAGCTCTCAGAACTTTTGTAGCTTCAAACTGAATCTGTCTGTCTCTATTTTAGATATCTACTTCATTTTACCGTTTCATGTTCGCTATCAGCTGGAGTTGTGTGAAGCTGCTGCTCAAAAACTCAGCATTTCCTTATTTTGCTGCTTCACAATACAGTTTTTTTACATAACAAAATAACAGGGGACTTTTATTGTGACAAATCAATAGGAAATTAAATGTGTTTATCACTGAATTACCAGAACTTTGTTTGCGGGTTTTCTTCAATAAAGGCAAGTCTGATAATACCCCAAGGAGGAGAGTGAAAGCAGAAACAGCCACAGTGAGATGTTGATAAAGAGCTGCAGACAACAGGCTCTTACTGCACCTCTGCAAACAACTCACATACAGCAGGTTAACCTTTACCTGCCCTGCTGTGTGACTGAAAAAAACATGCAGCAAAAAATAACAAAACGTTGGCTGAGGATCAGCCTGCTGCTTTTTAACATCATAATTTAAGACTAGCCATCATCAGTTAAAGATACACCTTCAAGTGGGTGGCCCTGATGTAATAGAAATACAAATCCCTGCCACAATGGGCTGATGGCCCAACCCAAACCAAGCCCATCCAAGCCAGCCCTTGACTGTCAAAAAGGGGCAATACTCCAAACTTCTGCTGCCTATGTAGGTGAATGGCCTGCATCTTGATATGAAAACTACACTTGTACTGAAATACATGGGCTATGATTAGGATACAGTTCTGTACATTAAAGTCACAATAACTTCTCCTGAGTTGAACCACATAAATACTGATATACATATACATAGGACACAAAATGGATGTCAGTCTGATCATCCAAACTATTCCTGGAGATAGTGAGAAACACACTGTCATGGACAAGTGTAAATATTTACTATACAGAAGCTGGAAGTTGGATTAGTAAACAGCTGTCAGTGCTGCCAATGTTTAGTCTCCTCTCCTAAAGTATATCAGTTATCTAAAATAGATTATTCTTCCTTTTCAAATATTCAGCTTTTATATGATGTAACCACCATTTTGCCTAAGAACCACACTTCCAGTTTGCTCAAGATGTAAATAGCTAAGGAGTTGGTGTAGCTAACAGTGACTTGATGTGGTCCAGTCGCCACTTAAATGGCTGCAAAATGTAACAAGAAAATCTCAAGTAAGAAACTAGATGTACTGGTAGACAAAAAAACATTTTCCCTTTTCAACTTGAGTGATTCCTTTTTCCCAGAGACTTGTTTAATTGTTGCTGTCTGCTTGATGCGCACACTCAAGTGGGACATACTGTAGCTGGGTAGTGCAGAGTCTTTCACCACAGCTGTAAAACAAGTTCAAAATGCTCCAAAGGAAGTAAAATATATATGAAGCATTAATATAGCTTGCCGTTTTACCTGCACAGAGTAACCGTGTCACTCTGACTGGCTCAGTTTGCCTTCTGAACACCATGATGTTTGTTACAGATCAGTTTGTTTCCCCGCAGCCCCACAGCAATGAAATAATACGCTGTTGAGTTTAGTCACAAAAATGTAACATCATTATCCACCAACTACTGTAACAGTCATTGATGCCCACAATTTTAACAGTTTATTTTAGCTGTCACGGGTAGAGCATTAGGCGACCAGATTTCTGCTAGAAATGTAGGTAAATAACACCTGGTGGCCTTCATACATTATTAGAAAAAAAACACTATTTGTAATCCCACATATACTATTGTGAAAGAGAGAGAGGGAGAGAGAAAGGCTGATAATCAGGCTCTGTTGAATGCTCAGCCCCCCCTAAACCCCCTGCCTCCCTCCATCCCCTCTGACACATAAACTGCTGTCAGAGTCCTTCAGCGGAAACAGCTTTTCCTCAAGAGCTGCCTTCCAAAAACACTTGACAAGAACAGAAATTGGCAATTCATTCCTTTACTTGTTCATTTTTCCCCCCTTTTTTTCCCTGCTCGTTTTTTATTGATCGCAATCACTTGTTCCCTGCACGTGTTCAAATTGCAGAGCGGGTTTTTGTCTTCTTTTTTTTTTTCCTCCAACTGCGAGAAGAATAGCCTAATCAAGGCAAATTGGTGCTAATCTTCTCACTCTTTAACGGGAGATTTAGAGAGAGAAGCAGAAAGAACAATTTAGACAAAAATGAACAGGATAGGCAGCGAAATATGTTGAAGAGGGAATAACTGAGAGGCAGATAGACAATGCCAAGGCGTGATTCAGCGAGAAACACAGAGATACAGATGGAGAGACAGTGAGAGGGTTCGAGTGTAACCTACCAACTTGTTGAGTGGTCTAGCAGTTGAATGGCACTGGTCTGCCGCCAAGTCGCGTCATTCCCTTCTGTGCTTCCAAAACTAAGGACAGAAAGACAAGAAAATGCATAATGTCAGAAACAATGACTCACACAGCAACATTTCATTTTAACCAAATCTTATTCCCAAAAGTGGGAGCAGACACCAGCGGAACACACTGCATGGTGTCGACAAGACACTGCTGCCTTCGGATTCTGCATTGATATCTGTTCATGGAGATAATGACCAATTAAACATTGCTGTTATGGATAAAGAAAGCACTGTTGACTTTTGCGAGATGTGACAGGAACTGTTTTGTTAACAGAGAAAAAGTCACACGTTGGTATGGCCAACCATCCACTCCACACGTATCAATGAGATATAGTTGTGTTGATAAACAATGTAGTGCAACGAGGGGATCGTCTCTTGTCAGGAAATTTTCAACTTACCTACTAATAAGCATTTCAGAGGACTACATTTTTTCTCCACTGTAAAACTGGATAATTGTTAGAATAATGGATCCGGGCTGCTAACCTTTAACATTCCACCTGTCAAGTCTGCAAGGGTTGAGTATTCGATTCAAAGATGTACTGTATGAGAGGGGTGGTATTTCAGAATTGCCGCAGGGGAAGACATATCACTGTGAGGAACAGAAAGATGTACTGGAGCAAGATAATGGATGCACAGCTTTAAGTGAAGTTTGGAAGTAATTGGACAGAAAAAAAAAATCAATTCTCTATTGATACTCAATGTTAACAGTAACAGTTGGTCATCTTGACAGGATGATGGAGGGAATTTATGGGTCTATTTAACAGTGCAAATTTCAGGTGCAGCATTGGATCACCGACACATCTGGAACAATAATTTAGCTCACAAGGAAAATAAATAACACTAAATAAAACACATGACCCGCCTTAAGGCAAACTCAATAAAACATGTTCTGTGTGTTTTGAAAAATCTTTGAACCAATTTTCTCTGTCCCACTTCCTATTAAAAATGGATCAAATAATTATTTTTACATAGTTATCTTATTTGTCTCGACCCTTAAATAATCACTTCTGATTAAAAAATAAATAAATAAATAAAAACATTTTAAAAATTAAGAAGAAAAATTGTGGAGGACGAGGAAAAAGTGAATACCAAAATAGGAGCAAAGAAGCCTCAAATGTCTCCTGAGGAAAAAAAAAAATTCCTGCATTTAGAAGTGGTCGGTGTCCAGTTTCCTCTTTTGTAAGTTCACTAATAAATGTGTATGAATATTTAATGTTTTCATGAATTTCTATGGTGTTTGAGTCTGAGAGCACTTGACCATGCCAAGGTTAAATACATATGAGTGGATGGTGATCGTGTCCACCTCTAAACTTTGTCGGCCTAAGACAACTTTGCCGAGGACAAACCCTGTTCCTTCATGGCAGGGTGAAGCAACCATTTGGACAAAAGGATTAGTGTAATGCTGTATAGACAAATAAGAGTAGCAAGACGTAGTTGACAGAAAGAGAAAAATATAGAAGATAAAGACAGAAAATTGGAGTGAAAGAGATCAAGTAAGTCATGTTTTTACAGTAATCAAATTTTGACTCACAGGCACAACATGCTTGCATGTAGGAAAACACACACATACACACACACACACACACCAGAGACTGGAGAGGTCCAACTCTTCAATGTGACATTGAGCTAATCAGATTTGAGGGAGAGAAGTGTTGGATAAACAAATCTCTCTCTCTCTCTCTCTCTCTCTCTCTCTCTCTCTCTCTCTCTCTCTCTCTCTCTCTCTCTCTCTCACTCTCTCTCTCTCCATCCCGAGCCCCCCTTTCCTCTATATCTCTCCCCCACTCTCTCACTAATCAGTAGAAGAGCTTTTAGAGTGCAGAGAGGGATTCGTATTTACTCACTAATTCATGTCAACAGCCAAATCTACTCCATGGCGATGAATAAACAACTATTTACCCCATAACCACTTTTCACATGGAAAAGCCAACTCCTTCACAAAAGCCACAAAGCGTATTAGCAGCAGGGCACCACCAACCGAATGAAAGGGATTGTGAATCCAATTCCAAATACTGTTAATAAGCGTATAACATGTGAGTGGGGTTTGAACCTGAGCCCTCTGATATGAAACTGACTCTGACTGACTTCTGTATTAAAGATAATAGAAAAGACATTTGTGTCAAGCAGGGATCTGAGACTGAAACCAGCAGCAAGACCAGGATCGATAAAAATACCAAAAGATCAATAAGTTAAGCCACCTGTAGACATTTTGCTATACTGGTTATTTTATGGTTGAGAAAGACCTCAAATTGTTGTTACACCTGTTATCAGCCTAGACCTTGTCTAAGCTTGAAACACTGACTGTGTTAACATGCACACTAAGTCTGTACTTTAATCCGAAATTATCGCATGTCACACTGACTCTCAAATTTTGTCCATCATTAAAGGTTTCATAACAGGTTAAAATTTCTGTGTTTTTTTTTTTCAACCTGGTCTCACTCCAAAGTCATCGAAATCAGGCACTTGGGCAAAATCTTCCTGCGTCAGACACCGACGATAAAGTCGTCCTTTAACGCCAACATGATATGCGACCAGTCACCATTCTAGTTTAATGTTGGCAGGTGGCATCGAGGGGAAAAGTGGCGGGACAAGAACGAAAGTGCGAGTAGGGTGGATGGGAGAGGTGGTGAATGAGTCCAACAAACAGACTTTCACCTGGGAGAGCAGTGTTCACGTCCAGTAAAAGCCTGTTCTTTTTTCCTGAACTTAACCATGTGCATTTGTTGTTTAAGGGAAAAAAAAAAAAAACAATTCACAGCTCCGCACTGAGTTAGTGCGTTTATTTTGAAAAAGACTGTATGTAAACTATACATTTCCTGGATAAGGGAAGTGTATTTTGAAAGAAGACAATGCATGTATTAGGCAGAACTTGACACGGCGTTCTAATGCACCAGGGTACCTTGCAGATGATGGCGGGTGATTATGACAAGGACGAGGATGTGGATCACACAAAGACAGAGAGAGTGACAGTGTGGAGACAGAGAGGGAGGACAGCTCAGCCCCTTCAGCTGTTGTGCCAAGTGCAAGACACGGGGAGAGAGCAGCGACAGCCTGGGAGGTACCTCCAGAGGAGAGATGTAAGTGTACGGGAGCAAAAATGTCTTTCCACCTTGTCTTGTAAAGCAAAATTTCACAACAAGTAGAACAATAAAACACAGTGTGCAAGGTTTATGAGCGTACGTAGATAAAAGACAGACTTGGTGTGCGAAGGCCTGAATATTCCAATATTGTTACAGACATGACGGTATTCTGAATTTGATGTGGGTCATGTAAACAGCATATTTTGCTTTGATGTTCCGAATGAGGCATGATTCCAAATGTAGCATCTAATGATTAAGACATGGCATGTGTATATCTTTGGACATGTATATAGTAATGGGATTTTTACTGCAGTTTGCAACACACGGCCTCTTGCCTGTTCACTGTCAGCGCTGTGAGCTGTCATAGATATGTTGTACAAAAACCAACGCCAGCAGTTGGGAGCTGGGGTAGAGATGCATGCCCAAAAGAAAAGCCCACATTTCTGGTCAGATGGAGAAACACGCCTACTTTTAATCATTATGAAAGATTTGGAGATTACAGATCTTTGGATATGCCCAGATATCACAACGCCAACCTTTTCAAGAAGGTGGTTGAAAAAAAAAAGGAAGGCTGTGTTCACACGGTCGAAGAAGTCCGCAACTGGTGGAAAAGTCTAAAGTCTGTTTTGAGACATAAAGGAAAAATTGCACAAGCAACTCCAGTTTTTCCACTTCTCCATATTTTGACGTGATAAATGGCATGTTAAGGTACTTTAAATTGAGTTTGCATAAAAACAGGAATATTAGTGGATATATATATATATAATAATATTCATTTTCATTAGCCATGAAAACAACTTAGTCAGGATTTTGTTTTTTTTCGTGATAAGGGCATAGACTGGAATATTTTGTGCACGTGAACACAGCCTCTTCCAACACCTTACCTTGTCAGAAAGCCACAAATATTGTAAAGTGAGACAGTACATCTGGGCCTTGTTGTGTCCTGTCATAAATATTATAATATATAAGGAAATACGATCAGTGTAATAAATGATGAAATATTGTATACTAAAGCATTTAAACACTTCGGGTGGGCCTGTTTTTAAAATCATATTTACACTGCATGTTTTGTTCCCCTGGCAGTGTGGGGGGAAAAGACAAAAAGCCTACAGAAAATCACATCCATCATCAGAGTGTTAAACTTTGATTCATGCCACCTGCTCACAAGATGGAAACCCAGCAAAAAATCTTAGATACAGCCTGTGAGCAAATCAGGATAGGAGGATAAACAGCCATTCATCTGCAAAATAAGTTGATGCATATGGTGATGCAGCTTGTGAGAAAACTGAAAACACTCTTCTTTTTTGGTGTCATTATTTTGCAACTCACTGCTTTTCTCCTGCGGTGCTGCTACCGTGGCAAGGAGACAAAGGGGCTTTAGAGCTCCCTCTTTTGTATTATAAATATCATGCAAATATTGCAGCTTTATCCTTAAAATACCTTTCATGATTGGACAGAGTGGAATGTTACTGGAATGTACAGCGACAGATCGATGAAGACAGCAGTGTTACAGATTCCGTGTCTGAAGGGGGCTTCGGAGACTGTGCCAACATCCACTGTGGCAAAAGGCAGAGAAACACAGACAGATTTCAGTCTGTCTCAGGACTAACACATGCACAAGCTCACACATTCATGTTCACACCTACAGAGTTTCGAGTTCACCACGATGAGCTGACTGTCTTTGGTCTGTTATACATCTTATTTTTGATCTAATCACAGTACCTCACAGAAACACGCAAACATACTGCATAGTGCAAAAACAACCAGCTGATTCAAGATCAAGATACAAATATATACTTTGATTTTTCCAACACGGGAATGTGTTTGAATTCTGCACTAAATCCAAACACATTGGTTTTGAACTGTTAGTCAGACATAACTTGGACTCTAGAAAATTGTCTTTGTCATGCTTCACTAATTTGTGAATCTTAATTGTTAATCAAGATAATCGATAACATAATAAATAATAGAGAATCACCGATAATCAAAATGACAGCGGAGAGTGGACGAGGTCCAAAGAGCATTTGGTTGGCACCATTGCAGTGATAATGAGACACATGTCACCCTGACACCTCTCCACCTCTCTAACATATGACACCGGCATCACCTTACAGCTCGCCTACACTGCAGCCAAAATAAAAGTCCATCTGTCTATTACAGTTTTTTTTTTTCCCGGTTGCATTGATACATCTCTCAGATCAGTATTGAAACTCTCAAAACTTCTTGTTCAACCACATCATCTACTCACTTGTATTTACCTTGCAAGCGATTTCTAATTATTTTGAACAAATTGCAAATGATTTGAAACATTCATGCAAATGAGACGTAAATGATTACGTACACTTGTTTGCTGTTTCCTACATTAACACATTCTCATTTTCATTTTCTGTTCTATAGGCTTAGCCCCCAAAACATTTAGGCAGCTCATTGCATAATTCATTACATGCAAAATGGTTCAACCAGTTGTCATAATCTGTCAAGCACTTTTCTATTGGACTTATTTTGTGTCACAGTGTCTGGTATTGATGCATTTTTCTAAGGTGTATGCTTGCTTTTCACTAGTAAAGGAGACTGTGTGAACTCCTACTGTAGATCAACCAATGATCAAACAGTTCTCTGAAATAGCTCACGGGTTTAGCACCGCCTCAAGGATATTTCCTGTTTACATTTCTAATTTTGCATTTTTTTTCCCCTTTGTGCCATGCAAGGCTGTAAAACAGTCTTGCCTTTTTTCGTTTCTGTATCACAATCACATGGTCTGTCAATAAATTATAGTACAAACAGTCAAGGCGTAAATGTGAATCCTCTCCAATGTCTTGCATTCAATCTCCCACATACAGTGATGTGTAGCTTCACACTGTTGAAACTGATACATGCTATACAGACGCTTTGTGCATTCATCAAAATCTTAGCCATAACACACACACACACACAACATATTTACAGAGTACAATGTTATATTGTTTGTATGTTGACAACAAGGATAAGCAGTTTGCAAACAATGACACTAGGACTTGTCAATCTGTCAGCACAGACATGTTCTTTAACATAATAATATACTTTTGAGAGATAAATAGTTATACACAGGCTTTTACGTGTGATCTATTGTGGGGTGCTATTACATACTGGTTTGCACATGTTACGGATGATTTGAGAAATGCACCAAAGCAACTGAAAAAAGAAAGACAATGTAATTGAGCAGACACTTTTGCATATATTATGACACTAACAGCATTTCAGTGCCCCATGTCAAGCACGTCAAAATTATCATTTTATATACATTATATTGTTCCAATATCATTCAAATTAAAGAAAATATTAACGCAACCACAGACACACATAGATTAAAATGTGTTTCCAAATTTCTGAAGACAGTTTGATGCAACATGATAATGCTCCCAGCCAGGTCCATGAAGAAGTAGGTTTTACAAGGTGGTGTGGAAGAGCTACTTATAGTACTTTACAGCTACAGAGTAGAACAGACATTCCCATTCAAATCAACATAGCAGGATGATCTGAGCAGCGGCCATTTTTACAAGTTTTGCTAATGCAACTGTTGTAGCCGGCTAACTTCTGTATCAACAAACCAACTTGCAGCAATACGCAAACTCACTGTGGTGAGGCTTTGCATTAATGATGTACTATAGCTGCCTCCAAAGAATGAGTCAGGGCCGCTGCGTGGTGGGTAGCTGCTCAGCCAGCAGCTGCGGCATAGAGAGACAGCTGGGATAAACAGCATGTAAATACAGCCTTTTTTGTTTTTTACATTTAATTCGGCCAATTAAGGCTATGTTTAGACCAAACCACAGATGGCGATTGCTGGAGCAGTGGACTAACTAACTAGATGACCAGCTAACTAAGATGGTTTTGGTGAGGTATATTATGTTATATGATAACAGGTCAACTAAGCTAACGTTAGTCTCAGCTCGGTGTAAGAGAGAACATTTGATGGATGTACAGTTGTATATCTCTGTTCAGTTAAAAAAGAAAAAAAAACAACAACATACAATTAAGAATAGGCCAAAACAATGTTCTCAAATTAGTGAGTGTGTCACACTTTATGGCCGCACTGACTATTTTGTCACCATGAAAACTGACCGCAATCGCCATTTTCTTTTGTACTAGTCAAATGACCACAGCAAACAGTTCAATGTCTTTTGTTTCTATGGGAGGGTGTTAGCATAAGAAAAAAAAAAAAGATAATGAAAAGTTCTCGTGCATTTGCGGGTTATTTAGATTAGATTTAGCCTATTACTTATTCATTTAACAACTACTTAACTTTGAAAAAATCAAGACACAACTTACCCAAATTCAAAAGTCAACACATACAACTAGAACAACTTAACAACCAAGAAAATGACATTTTTTTCCAATCAGTGATTTCTACGTTGCTTTGCCTATACATCTCTCCGTCCGTAAAGCCATTCATCTGTTTATCTGGGATCTGTATCTCTCTTAGCTAGAGGCTTTTTTACTCTGCCAAGGAAGCAGGATAACATTCTGCTCGTAGGAGGGCTGGCTGAGCCGCGCTGTTCCTTTTCCATATTTATGACTGAGAGGTGTGCAAGGAATTGCTTCCACACCCCCTCCCACTTCATGTCTTCTTCTTCGTCTTCCAACTATCTATCTATCCATCTGTCCTTCCTTCCATGGTACCTGCTGATCTGTGGGTTTTCCTCTATGCTGAAAGTACATTTATGACAGGGAGTTGTTTCAGTTTCAAACAACATCCCACTTTGTTCTTCCGCGTCTTTCATAATCTGACAGTTCAGTTTTTATGTTTGATTTGATTTAAGATGTGTGACACATTTAAAACGCAGCTCACCCATTGTTTAGACCTGCTTTTGTGTGGTTTTATTGTCTTATGTTTTTGTCTTGATGTCTGTTGCTTTGTCTTTCACCTGCTACTTTGTCTTTTATTGTGAGGCACTTCATGAGGCATGCTCATGAAAGGTGCTATATAAAGAAATATATATATATATATATTATTAAAAATATTTTATCTACAATCTAGCATCCACAGCCCTCCATCCAAGTGAAGTTTTCCTCTCTGTGTGCATTACATTATTTTGTCTTTCATCTCTGGCTGACGCTAGGTGATCACTTCTGACACTTTTGCAGGCGCCTGTTGTTTATGGCTTATTCTCTTTTTTTGGCTGGCCCGCAGCAAAGCTGGACCAGCCCTGTGAATGTGAAACTCTGTCCCTGAGTGCCAGAGCAAGTGTTGATGTTACAACATTGGTCAGAGCAAGTGATTAAGTCACACCATTGGTTAGAGCAAGTGATGAAGTTACACCATTGGTTGGAGAATTACAAGTTTGCGCAAGAAATAAAATCAAACTGTTGTTCTGAGTGAGTGATGATGTTACACCATTGGTCAAAGGAGTGATGAAGTTACACCATTCGTCAGAGCGAGTGATGAAGTTACATCATTGGTCAGCGAGAGTGATGAGGTTTCACCATTGGTCAGAGACAGTGATAACGTTACATCATTGGTTTGAGTGAGTAATAAAATCAAATCCTTGGGCGGAGAGAGTGATGATGTCACACAACTTGGCCTGAGCAAGTATACAGCCATGTACTAGGTTTCAACCTAGTCTTGTTCTGCTTTATCTTAGGTTGCCTTGAAACAAAATGAGAGATATATATAGAGATATTTATGTGGTACGATAATAGATAATAGCTACACAAAAAAAATCCTGTCCAGTGAACCCATGAATTTGAGTGCAGCTTTACACAAAATGGAACATGGTTCATTGACTGTCTAATTCCCTAAAAATGTATTACAAATATTGGAAAGGGTCCAGTATCCAGAACCTGAATTAGAGGAAATCTGTGCGTAGTGTTCCAGCCAAACATGAAACTCTGTGTTCTCTTTGAAAACTGATACAACCTCCAGTAAAGTCACATCATTAGCAATGGCAGATTTCTTCAAACAGTGTGACCTAACCTCCTGCTGCAGTGACAATAAATACACTCCTTTGTAACTGGCAATGATGGTAATAGTGTGACTTAATTGAACCCGCGGATGATTTCGTCAAGCATGTGATTTTGACACTAGAGACCAGAGACTAGAAATTCATGTCCTGTCTTGTACCAGTGGAAAACTCTTGCTTATTTTAACCATAACAGTGATATCATATTTTTTAAGTGAAGAGGCAGATAAGAAAATGAAGGCCGAGAGAGAGAGATGGGTATGGCACGCAACAAAGGTCCCAGGGAATGTGACAGCTATGTAACATACATTGGAACCAATCAGCTATCCAGGCACACCTACCTAAGTTGCCTAAAGTTATTCAGAACTTTACCATATAGGTGACAAAGCAGAAAGTGTTCATATAAAAGGTTTCTTCAATGGTTATATGGGTTGTTCTTGACAATTTTTAGATACTAGTGCTTGTTGAAGATTATCTAACTTACTGTACTTTCAATTCTATACAGTTTCTGAGTCGTTTTGCAGTACTTACAATGTACGAACAAGGACATTTAAACATTGTAGCACTAAATACATTTTGTAAGCATTCATTTAATTAGTAGAAATAGCCCTCTGTAATTGTTTTTCCATGATAAAATACTGATATATATATATATATATATATGCACTATTTTGTTGCTTAAATGTGATAGCGACATCAAGATGTACTGTTTATGAACATCTTGTAAGAATATTGCTCAATCCTAGGCAACAGTTGGTGATCTCGGAAACTTTATATGCATACAAACATGGTTATTAAAAAGTCTGGTTTTCTCTCCTGATTGGCTTGAGGGTTAATGACCAATCAAAAGAGAAAGAAAACAAACAAGAACACACCCTATACATAATCACAGCTAGTGATGTCTGTGAAAAGCAAAACACACTCTTTACATAATGAGATGGTAAGCTGAAACACATCATCTTCTCAATCAAATACAACAGGCAAACAGTAAAGTTATGATGATGCCATTTAACCTTTTGATGAATGTCGTCTCTTATATGAGATATCAGCTGGATAGCCGTTGCTGCAGTCACACTCACACAGTATATGGGATTCGAACAGCTCCAAGAAAATGGTAAATATTGCAATAAGTCTGGGCAGGAGTGGGATTGCACCAGCTGCCCTGAAAGCTACACAGTTTTAATTAAAAAGCCTATAATGTGTGCATCTGAGATGATGTTGATACAGAAAGAAAGAGAGGTAACACTGCACTTAATTTTTGGATATAGGAAGTCAAAGAAATAAAGAAAGGTTTGTACACTTGCTCTTATTATTGCAGAGGACACCAATAGTATAAACATAAGATCAGGTCAGGTCAGGGTGGTACACTTAAAAAAACAAAGCCCATGTTTGGGAGGAAAAAAGTCACGAGTGGAGTTTAAAATTCTGGGCTTTAAGTTCATTCAACCAGAACAGACAGTAAAGAAATGTAGGGACAAGCAACCAGAGGCTGCTGAGTGTAGACTGCAGACCAGAGCATATCTGGAGACCATAATTAGGCCAGGTGAATCTAGCGGTATAGACAAGTCAAGCCGATACATGAGCAGTAAATGCAAGAAAGTAATTAAGGGTTCCCTGTGAAGGTTTTTGGCCACTGTTAATGAAATGAGGCCAGGTTTTTATGTGAAGGTTCCCCATTTCTTTTGCATTCAAAATAGAATTAGGAAAGAAAACACAAAGAATGCAAATGCTTAATAAGGAAAAAAATCAATTCAACATATTTTTTGATCACAAGGATACATACAGTACATTTTGGTCCAAAATACTGAATCTAAACAGAAACTGTTTTTCACAAGAAAACTCCACAGGGTACCTTTAAAGGTCCAGTGTGTAGAATTTAGGGGTGTTTATTGGCAGACATGGGATATAATATTCATAACTATGTTTGCATTAGTTAAGTTGGGTTTTCTTTACCATGGATTGAGCTGTTTATATCGACATATGGGTTCTTTTGAGACCACTGCGTTGTACGGTAGCCCACAGTGGAGAAACCACTGGCTCTATATCTATCAATCAATCAATCAATCAATCAATCAGACTTTATTTATAGCACTTTTCATACAAAGAAGCAGTAACACAAAGTGCTTCACAAAATAAAACAGTAAAACAATGACCTCCCACCCACACACACACACCCACACCCACCCACACACACACACACACACACACACACACACACAGGGAAAGAGAGGGAGAGAGAAATGATATCTATCTAAAATACAATTAAAAAGGGCATCGATTGGCGCTGGGTCATCAGGAGACACGGCTATGTAAAGCTGCGTGTCATCGGCGTAACCATGGAAGTTTATGCCGTGCCATAGATAGGGCCTTTTGCATCGGCCACCATAGTTCTCCTACACGCTTGGCACACAGGAGAAGTTTCAGTACTGCAACCTCACCACTAAATCACAGACACTGGTATTTTCAGTTGATAGGAAAGCCATGAAGTTTTCCAGGATAGAGCCAGAGCAGGGGCATCACATAATCCTTGATGAGAAGGAGATGTCTGATAAATGGTAACTGTTATTCTGGTTGACCTACATGGAGTGATGATGTAAAGAATTTTCTGCATGAAAGAGCATTTCAGTCCTTTTCAGACTGAGGCTGAAGTGGTTGAAAGACATTTACAAAGAGATTTTTAATTGGCATTTTACTGATGCCAATGGTGACACAGAGCTGTTACAGCAGGAAAAGTAGAACTTTTCAACATGGGGAAAATTAAAGCAACATAGCAACCCATGTAAACAGTTGACATAATCAAAGCAACAACCAAAATAAAGTAGTGTAAACTGTGCTGCTACGATGTGTTCAAGGAGAAATTGAGGCAAAACACTACAGCGACAAAACGACTACTACAAAAACAGCTGTTGGCAATTTAAATCGCCTGGGCCCGTGTTCACAATGTCATGTCACATCAACATGTCTCCAATACACGACTTTGAAGTTGGATTTTCAGGATTTTTTCTCAGTTATCTATAACATCAGGTTAACTGTCAGTCACTTTGAATCGTGGAGCAAGGACTTCTTTTAAGAGATGCCATTCTACACTAATCTTCTGAGGATAATGCACTCAAACACTCGCAATGAGAAAAATCTGCTCCTCCTCTTCTGCTGTCCGTCAGGAGGACACCAGCATCCACTTTGTATGTATGTATGTATGTATGTATGTAGGTCTTTTGGGTAATACTGCGCTCTGAATTGATAATTCCTCAAGATGGCAATTCTACACAACACGTGATGCATGACTGTGGTTGCTACAAATAATAGAGCATACTGTAATGGTGTGTACAGTTACATGCTTGATAACCAAAGATATTATGCCTACAAATGGTTAAGAGTAAAATAAACGCTATTTTTTAATACAACACTAATATTTAGAGAGCCTTCACTGACCCTAGAATACAGAATACAAGAACCACTGGATAACCTAATATACTCGAGGACTAATTAACGGTTGCCTTATGTCCTCCAGCTCCTCTGTTTATAAAGACTGCAAACCGTTTACAATAAACAGAATAACAGCCTTTTGGCATCTTTCATCCTCTCCTCTGTCCTCCTCCCTCTGCTGCTGATGTGAACAGACTTCTGGTTTTGTCTTGTCTGACAAAGTGTATTGTTACAGATCTTTGTGCTTGCTCAAATAAGTTTGAACAATGTCACAACTTTTCTGTGAGGAATGAGACACTGAGGGGAAAACAAGACAGGCAGAGACAAAGCCATGAAATCGAAAAACTAAATTACACAAATTAACTACGGGAAAGCACTCAACATTACAGGCTAATGACATATTACAGGACTTGCAACATGTACACACACACACACACACACGTACTTTCTATCTGCTTTCAAATGCTCTGTCTCTAATTGGCACGAGGAACAGTCTTGCTGAACCCTTGCAGTCTCGCCATTGTACATGAAACCCATTTTCCTCTAATTTCTTTGTGGTCAGAGGAGCACTACATTGAAGTTTCGAGTGTTTCCCTGTCTCCTCTCCCTCTGTCTCTCAGCCTGGTTCAATGCGGAAACTCTTTGTGTGAAGTTGATTATGATAACAGACGGGTGATTGTCACAGCATATAAAAAACCCTCTGCTGTAATTGTTCATCAGTGAGCAATAATTTTTGACTTGATTTCAAACGGCTGGTGTGTGCTTGCGTGTGTGCAAGCGTGCTCGTCACACACACCGATAGAGATAAGTAGTGAAAGACTGAGACAGGACATTGGTTGAAATTTGAGCGTATCTCTAACCAGAGCCGTGTTGAGGGCCTGGTTATTGAGCTGTAGCCACAGGTCCTTTTTTTTACTGCCAAAATTTTTTATTTGAATTTGAATTATGACTTCCTGACACAAACACTGTGTTGCCAACTTGGCGACTTTCTTACTACACTTTGTGATTTTTCTGACCCTCTCACAGCAACTTGCTGCTCCAAGTAATTTCACTCAGCAGCTCTTATCATCACAGCATCTTTCCCTCACTTCTCTCGCCGTGCCAGCACAGGAAGGAATGAGTTACTATGGCTACGGGCAGCGGCGTTGCCAGGTCATTTTGTCATTTGAGTGTAGCCCACTATATTTTTAAATGTAACCTTATTCGAGGCTGGCAAACACTGAAATATGTGTGGATGTCATTGTAACATCACAGCCTGTATAAAAGCAGGTCTCTGTGTGTGTTACAGGGGTCTGATGGTCAGCATTGACAGCGGAAAGAACAGAGGAGAAATTTGGAGAAAAACAACTAAATCACGTGTTTTTGTCCCTGCCAGTAAAAATATGATAGTAGCAGAGGACTTTTATTTTTTTTATTTTGACAAACTGCTAAAACACATCTCATAGACAAGAAGGTGGTGGCAGTATTCAACCTCAAAAGCAATGGTTGCAATCTGCCATTATAAAGAAAAATGAAGAAGCAACTATGCAAGGTTAGAGAAGCGCTGTCACATTTCCACCATAAATTGATGCAGAAAAAGCACAAATTGGCATCTAAAAATTAATCAGAATACAGGAAATTAAGTGTGTGGCTCTCATATTTTCTCAAGGGAGGATTCCCACCCTCCTCGTTTATTATGTGTGTCCCCCAAATGTTGAAAAACAACCGACACACTTATATACATATGACTTGCATCTCTCTTCATCATGATTGTGCTGTTGTTTAGCTACTGTAACATACTCTTCTGATCCTACAGCATACTTTGAGTTTTCATTAGCAGGGTTTTTCTCTTTCATAAGAGTGTGTGTGAAAGAGAGACAGTGAAAGAAAAACATTTTAATATTTAGATAAACTAATAACTCCTGATAACCATAAATGTTTCAAACTCTAGACAATAAATGTTGAATGATATTAGTTGTGAAGTTTTCTATTTCTACTACATACTTATACTAATAATTATCAAAAGCTACTTATCTTATAAATAAAATCGTTAATGCCATTTTAGAGACACAGGCAGACATATGGTATAGAACTGGGAACAAGCAATGATAACTACATGAGATAAATAGCATAAAAGCATAAAAATGGCTGCGAGTTACTTTTATGTTAAACGTGAAACCCGTTGTCATTGATCGAACACCTGTCATTACTGTGATCTTATAAAAGTTTGATTGGCATCACATAATATTGTCACTGCGCTGCTCTTACTAACCATGAAACACGCATCCTCGAGTTTGTACCCGCTGCTCACAGTTAATTACTTTTTTTAGTTAGTCATTTATTTTTTTCCCCCATTTCATTTTGTTGCTATGGTTACCGTATTTGCTTTGTTCTGACCCCCAACACACACACACACACACACACACACACACACACACACACACACACACACACACACACACACACACACACACACACAGACAGAGTGAGCAGATATATAGAAGTGCTACACACAGGCATACTCCAAACTCGCTAACACTCAACCTCTGTGGAGAGAGGGGTGACTGTGTAATGGCGTCAAAGCAACAGCTGCGGATGACCTCACATGACCCCTGAGGTTGTCATGGCAGCGTCAGCCTTGTTCCCACAACAACACCACACTGTTCCATTACTGTGCGACATAATTTATTTATGAAACCTTCACTTTACAGGCTTACTTCGTCTGTGAGAGTCTCTCAACATGACAGCAAGAATGTGGATATTCTGTTTGTGCGTTCTTGTGTGTGTGTGTGTGTGTGTGTGTGTGTGTGTGTGTGCTAGATGCATAAGGCTGCATACCTGCATGCAAAGGCTTGCAGCCATTTAGAAAACTGAAACCAGGCTGAGATTCCTTTGGGATGGATTCGCAGAGAGATAGGTAGATAGGTAGGGACGCAGAGAAGTGAGTAGAGGAATAGGGCTATTTCTGTTTTTGTAATTTATGCTCTTAGGAGCCGTAGCCTTATTGGGACAGCTTACTCCAGGTGAGAATATCAATGTTGAGAAGTTAGATCCTTAACAAGTAATCAGTGCTGGAATGTTCACAGCGTTGGTATTTATGTGAGTCAAGCTGGCTGTTCAGCTATGAAAGTGTGACAGATATTTTGAAAGAGAGACATACAATACTGGTTGTCAAAGGAAAGTCATTAACGTGGATAACCACTTCACATAGTTTTATCAGAGAGGCTTTTCCACTATGGAAAGAAACAGCTCTGGGAGAAACCCATCTGAAAATACAGGGGAACCATTTTGACCTCAGATGAGGTGAAAGAGTTACACTACTTCTATCAGTAAATATTAAACACACAACGCATAGCAGTACATCATTGGTATAGCTCATACTACTGGACATCACAGTAACTCCACACTGAATTGATTAGGAAAATTTGATGTTGTGATAACACATTCATAACTAGGCTAACTGCTGATCAGATAGATCTATTTCTGCAGCTCTGGTTTCACTTCGTCTGTAAGTAAAGGACTCGGACATTATTAATAGTGTGCTGATTTATATTAAGGCAACAATATATCATACCACACAAACTGTGACCTGGCCTACCTGAGATATTATATACAGTGCACAAGCGCGTTTTGGTGGGTCTGTGTGCGATAACCTTGTGTGTGTCTGCTCCCTGTCACTATCTTAGGCGCCTGCAGTCTGAAGGAAAGCATCTGGTTTCAGCATCTGGACACACCACACACACACACACACAGATTGGAAGGGTGTTTGATAGAGTCAGTGAGCGGACACCAAGAAGGTTATCTGTGATCAGAGCCTGCAGTTATGGCACACACACACACACACAAACATGCACACACACAGACGCACACAAACAGACCCACACACCCATCCGTCTCACTTTGTTTCTCTCAGTCTTTTTCACACACACAGAGAATGATAAAGCAGTAGATATGTACTGTAGCAAATCAGCGACGTCCAGCAGCCTGATAATCCAGGCAGATGCTGTCCATGACTACCTTTCCGTTACGTGGCTATCTGCTAATGTGATGATACACACTGTGTCCCCTAAAGGGTTACTGCTTTTCCCCCCTTTACAAATAAACTCTTTGGCATAGTCACAACTCATTGTTCAGTTGAATTTGTGTTGAATGTGTTATCAATTACATTGATATGGCAGTAAAGGTTTGCATCATGATTTAATGGTCCTGAAATTGATCTTTCATTTAAACCAATTCCAGGATTCCAGAGTTGAACATTCCAATGTCAAAAGATGATACAAAGAATGTTTGGGAATACATTAAAAACAGATTTATGTCTCTGTGAGGGACCATGATGATATGTGCTTTAGGGCTGCCACTAACGATTATTTTCATTATTGACTAATCTGTCGATTATTTCTTCGATTAGTCGACTAATCATTTCATTGAAAAATGTGTTGAAATGTTGAAAAATGTCAGTCTGTCTCGCCCAAACCCCAAAATTACGTCATCTAATGTCTTGTTACATACTCACGCCAAAGGGTTTTAGTTCACTGTCACGGGAGAGTGTGTAAAGCTGCCAATATCTGAACGTAAGAAGCTGCAGTAAGAGTATTTTGAGGTACTTTTGTAGTACTTTTCTATGAAAAATGACTCAAACCAATTAGTTGACTACTAAAATAGTCACCAAATATTTTAATAGTCGATTAGTCATCGATTAGTCGACTAATCATGGCAGCCCTAATGTGCTTTAAACTCTACTTCACCCACAAAATGACCATTTGTATATAAATTACTTACCACATATTATCTCGAAATCTTCAAGAAAACTTTGTCTCTCTAGCAAGCCTCCACAGTGAATGGAGAATCCAAAAAGGTGAACATTTTGAATTAATTAAAGGCAATGGGGTCCACGTTTAACAACTCAGACAACCTGTGCAGGATAATCCACATGCCATTTATTTAAAACTGCACAATATGAAACCCCTCTGCCCATGAGTAGTGTGCCTGAGCATGTGCATGTGTAAGAGCTCCAACTGAGAGTTCAAATGCACGCCCATGCACAGGCATGAGACTGTTTGTACCGACATGTTTTAAATCAAAATGTTTTAGACAAAATAGTCATGTGTTTAAGTACTGAGTGTGACACAGGATATGAGACTTGGATTATACTGCATGAGTTGTGTGCTGGTTTGTAAACAGATGTTTTGATATAGTTTTTCTGTTGTTAAATGTGGTCTCTGTTTACTTGAATTCATGAAGAATGTTCACCTTTTTGGATTCTTTGCTCCCCGTGAGGGCGGGTGAAGCGTTCCTATAACTTTTTGCTTATTGCCTGTAAAAGGAGACAAAATAAATGGCTGTTTGATACAAGCAGTATCTAGGGACAGTGGGAAAGCTGAGTGTATAGAGATTTTGTCACTGTCACGGCGTTGTCAGTTTCCAACTGCCACCTCCACTAATTTTCTCAATACTTGCCTCGGTCCTTCAGTCCTCATCACTTGAGGTCAGCTGGCATTGGACTGATAGTAGTGTGGATGCCAGATCTTTTCATATAAACTCAAAATTAACGTTCATGCAAAAAGTCAATTTTAGATTTGTAAAGGTTCAGTCTGAAACATGACATTTTTCCTGCAATGAAAAGTCAAACTTTTGTTTGTTCAAGGTAGCCCGAGGGAAGCTAATAAAAATCAAGTTACAGCTATTTCATGGCATTCAGAGAGAACAATGAAAGCTGAATGTTGCACCTATTTGCAAGCACACAGATATTTTATACTAGGTAAACTTTAAACAAAATAATTCCAAAATGCCAATTTTTCAATAGAGAAAGTCATAAAACTCAAAATCCTTGAAGGTTCTTTAAAGTATATGGGAACAACTATTTTTTTGCAAAGATATAGTGGTGAGAAGGCCTGACCAGAGAATGAAGTCACACTCTCTCAAAGTGTGCTGTAATCTGAACTTTTCTTTTGGTAGCTGCAGACTGGACATGTGCATGTTAGTGCATGTGAGTCCCTGCCTGTGTTGGGCCTCCCTGCGTTTAGAAAGAGACTGTAGCCCTTTTTAAACAGGAATTGTGCAAATTTGCAGGAAAACCCAGTCTTCTTTCAGCATAGGTAGTATAAAAACAAAATCGGGGAGTGCAGCAAAATGTCACCTGTCTACTTTTATTTATACAGAATGCGCCTTTTTCGGGGCAATGGGGGGCGTGAACAAGTAACAAAACGTGTAGCTCAGCGTGTGACATAAACAGTGACCTGGGAGGAAAGCCGCGGCTGGTTAGTCCTTCGGCAATTCTCTCGTAAGTTGTCCTGTGGTTCACCGTCCCCCTCATCTGAAGGTTAATGGCTTCTTCGTTTGCGAGGACAAAGAGGGCGCGCAATTCCTTGTCTCCCCAGTTGCTCATCTTTACAGTGTCTGTCAGATTTGTGTTTCCCTCTTGCTACTAGCTGCTCGGTAATTCCTGCTATCAGCAGTGTCCTGTTTATCTACCACCAGTGGGTTGCATGTGCGGCGTCATCAACATCTCCTCCCACGAGTCATCAACAGCCCCTCCCGTTCGGAAAGTTGGGCACCTCAGACCAACTCGCCAATCTGGCTCTGTGTGTCTAAACGTTCGCAGCTTGCCGGCAAAACGGCCCAACATTCGCCAAAAATCTGCTAGTGTAAAAGGGGCTTCTGACCTTCTACACAGCATTGTAAAACAGAGATGGCAGAGTGCACTTCCAAGCATTTACCTAAAGGTGACCTTCCATCAAACATTAGCTAATGTATACTTAACTTTATGTTTTAGGTATCTACCATTAGCAGGACAGCTGGCTTTGGTCTAAGATGCCGGTGCTTGAGTGCTACATCTACCCTTCTGAATGTTGGGTATAAAACCTTTAATCATTGGCTACAGCAAGAATGAAGTGTGATTGGTTTATGCACACATAGATTTTTCTCTACAATATTTCTAAACACTTCTTGAGGTTTTGGATTTATTTCAGTATAGTTTTTTCAAATAATTGTAATTTGTAGGTTTAGCATTTAAGTGTATTATTTTAAATTAGAAAATGTGCTAACTGAGATGTGGAAATTCTTTTTTTAAATATAGTTGTAGCGAGCTGCAATGGGAAAATAATTCAAGCATTTTGACGGTGTTCAAACTCATTATTGGTCTGGTCCATGTAAAGTGCTACATCACATAGAAATGGTGAAAACTGTGAAAAATGTTTGTCGGTAATTACAAAGAACTGTATACAGTGTGTGTGTGTGTGTGTGTGTGTGTGTGTGTGTGTGTGTGTGTGTGTGTGTGTGTGTGTGTGTGAGACATTAAGTGTGTGTTAAAAGCATGTGTTGTTAGTTCCTGGCCAAGTGTTGCAGAACAAGTCTTAGCTCGGCACTGATGAGGCAACACTTCAACGCATGACTTTCCCTCACCTTTGCAAGACTCTCTGCTCTTTTGTCTGTGTGCCGCTGCTTTGACCGTGCGTCACTTCTTTTTCTCACCATGTGAATCTCATTACGCACCGCTGTATCTCGCCACCTCTCAAACTGTCTCCATGGTCTTCTTTTCTCATTTAGTTTTTTCTCTTTTAATCTTTCATTCTGGCTCTCCATGTGAAGCACAATATAAGTTTCAATAGTTTTTATGTCAACTACACAAACACTATATGTAGTGAATTGAATGAGGTGTGCTCTTGAAGGTCCAGTATGTAGGATTTAGAAGCATGTATAAGCAGAAATATTCATAACTAAGCTGTCATTAGTATATGATTACCTGAAAATTGCAATGGAGTTTTTGTTCATCTAGAATGAGCCGTTTGTATCTACATATGGAGCAGGTCCCCTTCCACGGAGTCTGAAATGTTCTTCAGTAGCTCCGAACGGACAAGCCAAATACTGGCCCCAGGTAGTGGCATTCGTGTTTTTTGGGGTTCTCATTTTTGTCCTTCAGACACATGAGACATTTTAGTTTTGCAACCTCACTATTAGATGTCACTACATGCTACACTCTGGACCTTTAAAAGGTGACTGAATTAGCATTTAACTCCTCGGACATTGTCTGCCTTACAATCACCAGACAGTAAGACTCATCCTGTCATGTTTTCTCCAAATTAGAACCATCTCAAAAGTCAAACCAATGCTTTCACACTTAGACCTGGAAAATGTCATTCATGCATTCATTTTCTCAAGACTTGATTACTGTAACTCCCTTCTTTCCAGCATTAACCAAAAGTTACTGTCCCGCCTGTCCCAACTAGTTCAGAACGCAGCAGCTAGGCTTCTTACTGGTTTTACTAGACAACATCACAGCACCCCAATCCTGGCTTCTCTCCATTGGCTTTCTGTTTGTTTTAGAATTGATTATAAGATTTTACTGATCTCTTTTATAGCTCGCCTGGGTCTGACCTGGGTCTTTATTATAAAGTCTTTGCAAACTATCTTAAGTTATGACAGGACATTAAATTATTCAATTTTAGAATCAACGTTTGTTCTTACAACATAACATTTTATCTTATATCTTACAAAATCATCATTTGATAATATTTCTTGTTTTAACATGATTGCTTTCATGTAATAATAATTAAAACAGTCTAGCTAGCCCTGAATCAACTACACAACATTATCGATCCATCAATCGTGCAACATGATTGGTCCATGAGGCAGGATGTTTTCATGTATTAGTGTCTGTGGCTGTGTGCTGATAACATATTGTTCTGTGTGTTGTGTAATTATTGTGTCAGGATTTGGTGTCAGATTAGATCAGTGATCATCAGGACCGGCCGCCACCTCCTGACAGCACACAAGCCCAGATGGCGTGACATTTATGACAGTGCTCCTATGTGAACAATCAGTTCAGCGGCCTGATCGAAAAACAGACATCCCCTTTATTTACCGGCAGTGAAGACCTGACTACCATCCTTGTCAACAAACTGGACCTCTCTGAGGTTATTTATGTTTTAATGTACAGTACGGAGCAAAGGTTATAAAGTATGCATTGCTGAGCACCACATATCCACCATCACTACCGCTCTACCTATACTTTGCGGAACAACTCAGCTGCAGAGGGATAGGGTGGGCCGTCCTTGACTATAAACATCTTCGTTACCTGATTTCCTTTCTGCTTATCTGTTGGCTGAATCAAAAAATCAGTTCAATTGTTTCTCCAGTATTGTGGTCCGGAGGAAGAAAAGACAGGCTGAAAGCGTCACGAAGAAAGACACAATCAAAGGTGATGAGACTGAAGATGTTAATCTCTAATGACGAATTACGGCCCTGCGTGCAAGTCAGCATGCTGCCTTGAAGTTCTATGTGATTCAGGAAGTGTCTGTAGGTGTGAGTGACGGGGCCCGAGGCTAATTAAAATAACTGTAACACAGGAATCAAAGGAAGTTTTTGGCTCACCATGTAAATAAATCACTACTTGTCATTTTTAACAGTCAAAATATTTATTATAACACCTCCACTCTCATTCAGCAGGATTTTAACAAGAGTGTTAAAATGTACTGTATGAATAGAGACATTGTATGTAGCACTAACATAAGGTAAACACACGTGGGAGGACTTGTACCTCCTCTGCTCCTGTACGCTCGCTGTGCATATGACTGATGCATTTTTACAGTGGCTTGTATGTGTGCACCGTTAACTGTGTGTACATGTGGATGTGCAGATGAATGGATGTGTATCTGTGTGTGTGTCCCTCCCTGCAGAAAACCACCGGGACCAATGACAGGCCCTCGTGGAGCAATTTGAGCCTATGAAGATGTACTAGTGGGAAGCTGAGAGCTAATTAGAGCAGCATAGGAGTGTGTAGACTGTTCGGCTGGATAGGGACAGATCTAAATATCCGCAGTGAATCTGTGATTCATTTATTATGGCTTGGGACCCGAAGAGTTGGCGCCCTGCTTTTGGTGGGTTCCCACCTGACAAGCTCATTAATATGGTTCAATGAGCATCAAGTCCCAGGATGCAGCTCAAAGCATGTAGCAGAAACTTAAGGTTTTTTCCCATTTATAATATGCATTGATATTATTGGAACAATGGATTGAGGTAGCCCTTTTATTCCTTCACTGTAACTCTGTTTAGACCTGTGCAAGGTGCAGGGCAAGGTCAAGGGCATAAGGAAACTCATGTCCGCATCTGATGTGTATGCAGTACGTTTATAAGTACATGTCACTTGACAGGCTAAAAGAGCTCTCGCCCTGTATAGGCTTTACCACTCTCCTTCCTCGAGGCAGCACACTGAAATCTATATACAGAAATGGCTGATAAGGATGAGCTACCGTCTTTTGTCGGACCATTTATAGAAGACCATCTGCATCCACTTTTCTTGAGCACCTGACAATGACTATTGACAATCTAAATTGAATTTGTGAAGTGAGCATATATCTTCCGGGAAAACCTCCTGAATGATAGCCTCGCTACTGAATTCCTGCCAGGTTTTGGTAGCACAGCGGTGCTGTTCTCTGAGTGGATTTAATGGTTGCATCAGAGTGCAGATTATACTTTGTTCAGTCTGTCCCTACCTGCTACGAAGCTATTGCTCGCTAGCCAGCTGTCTGCAGACATCAGACCAGTGCCAAGTCCAGTCAAGAAACACAAACAGCAGGAGAGGATGAATTAGCGTGCCAATTTTTCTACTCTATCTGTCTTGAAATTAAAGTTTCATTTAAGTGGATGTCTGCTGAAGCAACAGCTGTATGGAATAACCTGTATTTTTTAATTATGCATGTTAATGGCAGCCGTACAGATTGTTCAGGTCTTTTATCATTCTTGCTCACCTTTCATGTCAATTTCCCTTAGTTATAGTTTATCATTTTTTCTACCCAGTTTTCTATCCCAAAGATGTTAAATCAACATCTTCACAGCAAGCAGCTTGGCTTTAGAGCTGCCACAGTTAATCAATAACTTAGTTTTCAACTTTTAAATTATTCACCAACTAATATGATAATTAATAAATTTATGAGAGTGAATTTTAAGAGAAAAAAGTCAAAATTCTCTTAAATATGAATATTTTCTGGTTTATTTCCTCCTCTATGAGAGTAAACTCAATATTTTCAGGTTGTGGACAAAAAATTGACAATGTCTTCTTGGGCTTTGGGGGAACACTGACTGCAATTCTTTACCATTTTTTGATATGTTGGAGATCAACCAACCAACAACGTAACTTAGAAAATCATTTCACAGATTAATCAATGATGAAAATAATCATTAGTTGCAGATAACTTGGCTTACACTTTTTTTGTGGAGAAGAGAAAAGGGGAAGCAAGAACATCTTATCTCTAGGGACTAAAACTATCAAATAAGGATCTTTACTTACAAAATTAATTGTGGAGCAAACATGATCAATGTGACCATGCTTGCAAAGACACAGAAAAAAAAAAAAAAAAAAAAAACATGAGCAGTGAGCCATTATAAATACATGTAAAGGGGCTAGGTCTAGGGTAAGTCCAACTGCCATTTCACTGCACATAATTTCTATCATCCATGCTTCTATCCATCTATCCATCCATGAAAACCAAAGGAGTGCTCTATCTATGCTTCGTTGGGCTAAAAGGCTACAATGTTGCTGCTGACAGCCCCCAGTTCAAGCTGTCACTACACTCCAGGGCCAAATGGTTGCTACTTAAAAATACCGACAACATAGTGCTCCCACTGGGGTTTGATTGATATGGGCTCCTGGTGGCCTGTAACTATAAAAACACTACTGCTTCTTTTTTTAAAACCATAGTTGAAAATAATCTGTCACAAAAAAAGTGCAAAATGCAACATCCAAAAACACTTTTCACTGAAAGCCAAATTAATAGAGGTTTTGGTTTCAGTTAAGGGAGCAGGAGTGGGTTGGGTTAAGTGAGAACTTTGTGTCTTTTACTTAATGTGGAAAACTGAAGAATAATTACAACTAATTCTAACATGAGCTATTTTTAAAATGTTGCTTGTAGTATTGGATCAAATTGAATAGACCAATTGCAACAGAATGGCTAAATATTAAATCAAAAGTCCCAGTTTCAAAAATGTCTGGAAATCTGCCAACTAAAGCCACGGAAATTGCTGTTTGCCCAAGCTTAGTATAATACCAAAATCATCTGCCACTCCACTGACTTTGGCAAAAATGGCATGAATTGGAGCTAGGGCAGGTGTAAGAGCAAGGAAATTGACTGGTGCCCAACAAAAATGTAAACTGCAACGATGTTTGCACTAGTATGCTAATACAGCACCAAAACCACAGCTAAATCCTTCCACATCCACAAACCATGGATTACCAGAACCATCAGGGATGCCATCACCACACGCTCTGCAGCCTCCAACTTTATGCTGCTCTCTGGAAAAATGGACACGTTCATTGCAGCAGCCAAGAACGTACGAAGCACATTAAATGAGGCAAAAAGGGACTAAATTGCAATGCACAGATTGAGGGAACAGTCGGGGTTACATTTCACCGGAACTGCACCCTTATAGGATTTCATGTGAGAAATAAATAAAATTGATTGATTGATGGTTTAAGTTGCATTCACACAAACATATAGATGTGTTTTCTGCCTTGCCCCTGGCTCAGCATTTGGCATGCTATTGCCTCATGTGGTGCTTTTTAAAACACACACATACATACACAAACACAGAGAGCACCAAACATAGATTGCATCAATTGTCAGTATATTGTGGTATAACTACATCAGGGATGAGGGGACTGAAGCAGAGAGAGACGGAGTGATAGACGGATGGAACCAAAGTAACATATTGTGACAAGTCAATTTCACCCGCTCACAGGGGAACAATGAAGCAAAAAACCTCTATTTGTAACAGTGTGTTTAGACACACACAAACACTCGCTGGTGCCACCTTACCAGCAATCTTTCACTTATATCAAAAACAGCTTTCAAAGAATTCACCTGAAACCAAAACATACAGAAACAAAAACTTTAGAAGTGATGAGATGACAAATATACACCCATTTCAAACGTTATCACTCGACTGAATTAGTAGTTATCAGCCTTATAGGTATGGGTTAGATGGGGCCTGCTACATCTTCTAGTAGGTTCAGAAGGTCGTTATCAGTTGTCATTGGAAGCAGTTTGCTTAAGTTTCACTTGTAGCTTCATTATGTAGTTAGGTTTAGAGAAAGAGATCGTTGTTTGTGTTAAAATAAGCAGACAGATTTGCGCATGTCAGCTAAAATAAGTCAATGCTGACTTTTATTTTCCACACCGGACACAAATCCTGCTCTCCTGGGTGAAAGTCCGGCGTTTGTTCGATCAACCCCCCTCTTCAACCCCGTCCATATGCAGATTTTCTTTCTCTTTGTACTGGCAATACTTCACTCGACTTCCTCTTTTGCTCCAGTCATAATCACTTCACCTACTGGATGTTGCAGCTGAACAATAAACACAGCCATTTCATGGACTGATAACGGCTCTCTAGACCTACCAGTTGGTGTAGCAGGCTCCTTCTGACCCATAGCTATGAGGCTGATAACCACCGATAACGCCCATTGAACTGAGTGAAGATGTTTGAAGCAAGGTAAATGTGAAAAAACAAAACAAAAAAAAACCTTGAGGAGAATGTGACATGAAGACAGGAGATGTTTTTGCAATGAGTCTAAAGAGTGTGCCTGCATGTGTGTGTGTGTGTGTGAACCAAAGAGAGTGAGTGTGTGGAAATGAATGTACAGAAATTAGGTGATTTGCCTATGAACAAATATTCAGCCATCAACGCAGCCCATGGCACACACACACACACACACACACACACACACACACACACACACACACACACACACACACACACACACACACACACACTCTGTCATTAACCATAGTCTACGGCTCTCTCACTCAAACCAACCAAACACATCATTATACAGTCAAAGTCATCTAGGAGCAACCAAACCATTACATATGCCAATTATTAATGTGTTTTCATTCAATTACACACACACTCACATTTACAAATAAGAAGTGCGGACTGTGACAATGCGCTATGCTGCTGGAATGTTTCACTAACCAAGGTAATCAGGAACCATTATCATCAACCACATCCAAACTGTTTATTTTGATCAATGCACACATGTGCTGTACAACAACATGATACCTGTTGAGTTCCCATGGTAACAGCCTTTCTACTCATGTTCCTTCTACTGCAATCATATCTTGATTGCAATGAAGACATTTCTTTGTCTTGTTGTAAGTTGAATTTTTGCTCAGGAAAAACACGGATGAAATTAGCAGAAAAGTAACATGCAGAAATAAAAAAAGAGATATTTGCATTAAAAAAAAATCAATAATATGATACAGTGATTACATATATTAATTGAAGGGACAAAAGACAAGGTAGCTCAAATTACAATTAAAATAAAAAAAGAACTATAGGAAAACTCTCAATGCAGAAACGTACTCACATAGCCCCTTTGAAGGCTAAAATATATACTTTCTATCGATACCATTGAATGTTAAGATTTTTTCTTTTTTATGTCATTGTATTTACCACATAATTCTTATTTAGTATCATTGAAAAGTTCTTACGAAATATATCTGACAGATTCATTGTTTTTTTTCTCCTCATAAAAATATTATTATTATTTCAATTATTTATTAGAATTTGGACTTATATTTGGGATTGTGTAAATTTAACCAAGGACCTAAATTTGCTCTTAGATTTAAATTGATTGAAATGTTGATCACATTAACAATTTCATCAAATCTTCCACAAATTCTATAAGCATTAACCAGAGTTTTATCACTGTAGGCAAACATATGGAATACATTATTTTCCATAGGACAGACAGTTCAAAGCCAGTTATTTTAGCTTTGCCATTTCTTACACATCCCAGCAAATGTGTGCTATATGAGTGTGTCTGACGTATGTATTATATATTATGTATCTAATTTGATGCTCCGAGGCTAACTGGGTGACTGTGGGGTTTGTTTGTTTGTTTGTTTTTTGGTACCAACTATATGTTGATTGTATGTATGTGTATGCTGACCCCTAGCTCCAAGACAAATTTCTCTACGGCAGAGACCAATAAATGAACTGAACTGATATCTTTTAGTCCTTCTCTGAATTCCTCCCTTCCCCCTCTCTCTGCTTTTTCTTTCCAGCACTCCATCTATCGCTCTCTAATATTCCTTCTTTACCTCTTCCTCACTCGCCATCTCTCCGTAGGATTGACTGAAGACTTTGGTTTACATCTCGCTGCCTCTGTGTGTGTGTCAGAGTAAGGACAGTAAGGATCTGTGGCTGGGAACAAACACCATTTCCCATTAGTTGTGTGCTAACACAGAAGCAACTCTGTTGGGTGTGCGCCTGTGTGTGTGCGCCTGTGTGTGTGTGTGTGTGCAACCTAAATGATGTGTTAGCCCCAGTTACTCGTGTCTCAGTTGTGAGATCTATCATCAAAGAGTGAGGGGGTTTGGGCTAGCAGAGAGAGAAACAGGCAGAGGGAGAGACAAAGTGAGAGAAATAATAGACAGAGACTCATCTTCACTTCTCATTGAGACCCTATAAAAAAGCAACATGGATGCTAGAAGAGATGGAGGTAAAGAAGAAGCCAGCAAGATGGACCTACAGTAAATAGCCTGTACATTTACAATGTATAGTTGCTGTCATTTTCCTCATTCAGTGAGTTAATGAAATGCTTTTAGTGGTATAGTATTGATGCTGTCGTGATTTGAAATATTTAGTCAGGAACACATAATGAGAATTGCACATCGATCTAAATTTAAACGATAAAGGACCAACTGCGCAGTGTGCACTTGTCCCATAGCAACCAAGGCTAAGAGCAAATCTACACAACAAAAGAAAGCATGCTGAGGCACTGAGCTGGTAATGCATGTGCTCCTGCATGGACATAACAGGAATAAAGGGGTCATTCAGCAGTATTCTGCTGATCATTCTATACATAGTTGTACTTTGTGTGTAATTATGTGCAATTATTCAGCTGGAATTCAGTGAAATTCTCAACCCTAGTCATGTTAGACCTTTTTGTTTTAATCTGTGAGCAAGCCTTTGATACATGCTCAAACAGGATTTGATGCTGCATAACGCTTCAGGTCCAATCACTCATGAATGCAGCCACAAACAATGGAAATAATGCAACTGTAAACAATGTCAACAAATGAACAAAGCAAACAAAACACCCAGCCACTTCTGCCGCGTAAAACCCTCTCCACTTCACTACTGTATTAAGAAAATCACCACACATCAATTACATATTCAATCAATGCAATTAGCAATTAGCCTCCTAATTAGCAATTAAGTGTACCATTACATCAACAATATGCTAACGAGACCTTGCTAATAACTAGCAGGATTCTCATCAACAGGGGGCTTTGATTGCTGTAGTCATGGAGGGCCTTAGTAGGCTTTTGTTCTCTGTAATGAATGAACATGTGAGATGTGTAAGACGTGTTGAATGGAATGAACAACAGCATAGAGCTACATGGAATCAAACACAGTCAAGTTCAAGAGTACAAACAAGAACACACACTAACAAATGAAAAGTTATAAGTAATTCTGCAGTGTATTTACTGTCAAGTGTGGAAGCAAGGTCAAAATCAACTCGGATCCTGATTGCCAAGACCGAAATATACCGTAAAAAAGGTAATGAGGTGGAAATATTAATTGCATATTTCTCATTTAACCAAGCACAGAAAAATACAAATATAATCAAACCACAAGTTACGGACAACAAAAGTATTTGTTAAAGGAATAAAAATGATGGTTCATTAAAGTCAACTCATCCTGAATAAACACCAGAAAAATGTGTAGCCCAACACAAGTGAACCATGAACACCATTCACTATGTGGATTGTCCAGAAAGCAGCAGTTGACTGTTTCCTCACATGAATCATTTCTTTCTGCAGGATGAATTGACTCTTAGTTGTGCATTCATCCAGTAACCCAAGATAAAAAAGGAGGATATAATTACAGGAAATCTAATTATCATGTCACAAAAAACCACAGTGAGATATACAATAGTTTAATGAGTGTTAAATGTTACTTAAAAATCAACTCAAGTGTGCAGGTGGAATGAAAAATCCTATGTTTTCTTGCACCCTGGTAAAAGTACATCTAACATACTGCATCATGTTACCATATGATCATTAAGCTGTTAAGAGACAGTATTCTTGTGTGCATGGTGTGATGAAAATAAATGCCATGATATTTAAGACCTGGCACAAGTCAATGAATAGAGCAAGCTTAAATCCTACTAATCCCAGACGCCAAAGTGGCATTCAATATTGCGGACAAATTCCGTATCGCATCAACAAAGCAGTACAAGATTTTTTTAAAAATGTCAGCAGAATACTGTTCTATATTTGGATGCACTGAAAGACTGAGTGTTTAGATATGTGGGTGAGTGTGTTTGAGATCTCATTTTGGGTATGTGAGCATGTATATACTGTATGTAGGTGCAGCTTTGGATGAGTCTCAGTGCTTGTGCTTGTTTGTGAGTGTGTGTGTGTATAAATATTACAAACTAAAAAAAAAGCTGTGTGTTAAATCTGTGTGCATCCTCTTCAGCAGGAACATCTCTGAACACTGTCATGATTTTGTATCACTATAGCATGCAGGAAAACACAAAATGGGTAAAGACAGTGCTTTTATCTCAACTGGTTGAGATAAAACAAACAAGTGGGTGTGTCGCTGAAATAGAATAACTCTGAGGATGACCTAGTTAAGTAATGCTGTTTACAATTTACAATAAAAAGCTGGCACTTGGTCAGCTGCTCGTGGTCCGTGCTTTTTCCCTCTGCCCTGTTACAGTACAGTCCAGCACACCTGCTGCATCACCACTTGACTCTTCTGACAAAGAGTCAATCACACGGGAGGCAGCGGAGGAGGTTGGACCAGCCTCTGGTTCAAAAGTAGTTTAACAGACTCGACTGAGAGTGTTGGAATGAAGAAAAACAAGCTGCTCTGTATTGCCTTTCTCTGCTCTTCCGTTGACCTTCTCTGATTGTATTACAGTTAGCTTTATAGTTAGGTATTTTTGAGACAAGATTCTGTTTACAGTCCGTCATGCTGCTTCCTGTTGCTCTCTGGGTAATGATGCAGCTGAACAGTGTAGTGATCCCACAAACAACTTGCGAGTGGACTCAGGGCCTTGTCGACTGATAACTCCAATAATCAAGAAGGCAGCAGGCCTAACTGTGACTAGGGCTGCAGTGACATACCGGTTTTATGGTTATCATACCATGTACATTTGCTTATCGATGATGATGAAAACAAGTGTAACTGAACGGAGAATCTCACAATTTTTTGTATATTTTCAAAGACTTTTTACACATACTTCGATTAAAAATGGTTTCAAGTTTCAATTATAGTAATAAAAAGTTTATTCAACCAAAGAATAACCCTTATGGTTTCCTTTCTTTAGGGGTCATTCTGACCTGTATTAATATAAAATCGGTAATAACGGCGATATTTCCTGAGACCAAACTCTCATACAGTTGCAACCCTAACCGTGGCAAAATATCAAGCTCATCACTATGACAATGAACACTACTTATGAGCTGTAGTTTTGTATCTCTAATACAAACACACACACGCACCACTTCCTTTGTTATACACACACATAACTATAAAGACACTTTGTCCTCTCTCTCTATGAATACTTTCCCCCCGTCTTTTTTGTTCCGTCTAGACATATCTGTTCTAACCTCTCGTTCTTTTAAACAGTTCATTAAACTTGCTGAAACCTCCAGCAGAAGCGGTCATTGATTTAAAAAGTCTGCTCGTCTCCTCCTCTCAGTATCAAATTTGGTTAGATAGTACCATCCATATTTTAGCTCAAACCAAAGCGAGATAATCAGACTTTGCTTCTTCTCTGAATACCCCAGTGGCTTCCTCTCACTTGGCATCATCAGACCATGATTAGTTAACTTCCAGAATCCTGTTGCTTTCAGGAAAAATAGTAAGAGCAGATTGTGGTCTGGGCAGAAATATACTGTGCAATAAAATGACAAAACAGAAAAGAACCACAGCACAGTGTGTGTGTGTGTGTGTGTGTGTGTGTGTGTGTGTGTGTGTGTGTGTGTGTGTGTGTGTGTGTGTGTGTGTGTGTGTGTGTGCATGGTGAAAGTACATGTGAAAAATGAGTGAGACAGAAAGAGGGCTGTGATTAACACCTAACAAGAGAATTCTTCATTTTTTTCTCAATACTTCCTGGCCATTTTATTGGTCTTTATGGTCCCACAGGAACCACCTCCCTATAGTTAAAGCCACTTGATTGACTTTTATGCTCCCTCAGGGCAAACCTCAGGGGCCCGAGTCAGGAAGTGAAGAGAGAGAAAAGTGGATTAGTGGGTAACGGTCATTCTTTAGAAATTCGATCGAAATCTGAAATGTACTCCAAGGAAAGAGCTTAAAGTAAAGGAAACAGTTGATAACTTGGCTGTCTGTTTTATGGTTTATGCTGTTGTGTCATAAAGAACAAAGGAAAAGGTCCATCCACCCTCAAAACTCTCATTAAGTTTTTATTGCGCTCATCTTTCTTGGTTTTAAAACTTGTCGACAAGTGATCAACACCGAATGTTAGCGGGGCGGCTCTTTGTCATCCTGTTCAACTCTAAGACCGTGAGGTGTCTATAAACCTTAAAATGATCTTTAACTTAGAGGAAGTGCTTTCAATCTTAAAGAACATGCAAGTCATGAAAATGTTAATGTCATTAAACACAAAAGATATATAAAGAACACTAAAATAGAGCTGTAATCACCCAGATGCCATTTGCTTACACTAAAAATAAAACACATTCTTTAGATGGAACCTAAAAACTGAGGCTTATTTGCAATACAATATCCTATGTATGCAGGAATCAAATGCTGCATTCCTTCAATCCATTATGGAAAACCATAGGGTAAAGTCTTTGTTGTCTTTATCTTCTACAATGCAGATTTGTACACCAAGGCGTCAGTGTTAATGCAGCAAATAGCTATTCCAGAATAAAACACCATCCTACATACTGTGTCTACTATCACAAAAGGTCCAATGGCTTTCAGGATTCTCCACTCATTTATTGCCACATCAACTGAAGCTGACAGCAATTTGTCTCTCTGTACTCAGGTAAACAAATGACGAGCCACTGAAATACAAATAGCTCATATTTACACCCACATACATTTCTCAGTCCGGTATTCATTCCATTGGACAATCCATTATATGAGTTAAAACCAAAAGCAGTCAGTAAACATGGGTGCAGAGCAGTGGGAGCTTCAGCGTGTTTAGAGTGCTAAAATAAATGAAAATTACAGTAATTACCTTGATTTAACATAGATGTTTGTGCTCAGCCTAATCAGACATAAATAAGTATTAGGAGACTAATTTATGCCGAAAAGAAAAATTTGCATTAAGCTGCTCACACAGCCTGCACCACATTGCCTACACACATCAGAATGTATAGCGTAAGGGTTCTCAACATCTGCCTACTGAGTGTTTCTGCCTGTCTGACAAAAATGCACAGTAATCAGTGGTGCATTGGTAGATGATGAGGTGGGTGTGCTACTATGTAGATGGGTAGGTTACTGAGGAGAAGTGGCTATACTTTTCTACATATTCCAATGACGTTTAAGCCTAAAGATGAGTATACTGTGCACGGACAGACAAGAGGTGGGTATACCCTGTATACCTGCATACACAACGATTATACAAAACAATGAAGCATGAGCATCTCTCATTGGTCTGTGTCGCAGCTTAACTAACCTCACCATGATTAGAGATCAAAACCACAGGACATGATGCATCAATACAATGCACATTCTTCATAGTCTATATGTTGTTTCATGGACCAGCACTGTCTTTATCTCTCACACAAAGGTCAACAAGTAAAGCCTTCTGTTTTTCTAAGAAATAAAAGGCTCCCATTTAATAAGGACCATGTCAACCTAATGTCACAAACAATGTGACCTTTTCTTTTCAAAAAGTCATAGTTCATGGATAGGCTACGCTCACGATACTGGAACTTCTAACTTCAATACAAAACCTTGAAAATATCAATATTCTGTACCATTTTCAACAAAACATGGAACATTTAAAGGATGGCATAGAATAAAAAAAACAATTTAAAAAAATAGGTGTGCCATATCATCTCATTCACGATAATACCAGTATCATTTTTTAGATTTTTTTGATATGAAAAATCCATACTGTGATTGTGATATTTTGACTTGTTGACATATTGACGTCATACAGTTACCCACGGAAAAAATAAGCATGGCTGAAATGGAAATTATTACCGACTCTGTGACGGTTCCAAAAGAAGAGCAGCTTCAGTAGTGTGGAATAAACTGTGGTGTCCTGAATGTTTTACAAACAGCCCCGGACTTCTCAGACTCTTTTAGTGAGTTACCCCTCAGAAGGAACTCATTCAGCGGCTCCTCTGGCAGCAGCACTGCGTCTCCTCCTCTCCTCTCTTGCAGTGTGCACACAGAAGTAAATGTCATCAAGTGATTGTCCTAAACCTTTGGTAACGTAAACCTACATGATGCTCGCGGCTCCACAAAAAACAACCTATATGTGACGACACATTTTAGATTTTGCTAAAAGAGAAAAAAAAAACCTGCCTGTTGATTTCTATATAAAGACCCCATGGTACATTTTTTTTGTATTTGGGAACTGTTTATTGTGTAATTTGTGGTGGATTTCATTTTGTTGAACTATTAATATTGTATACAGAATTTGAATCTCACTCTGAGTTACTGTTGATGTTCACAAACTAAAGAAATAAGAAATAACTTTTGTTTAGTTTTTACCGAATATTTGAAGCCAAACTGTTAGGTTAACATGTAAAACTTATTTTGTTGCAATTTTATTTTCTGAAATAACTACGTTTTTTTTTTGCTACTAATTTGTCATATCACGAATATTGTAATTGCAAAACACTGACATCATTTTATGGCCAGATTGCCCACCCCTAATTAAAAGATAAATATAACAAGGCTATGACATGGCAAACACACAAAGACTTTTCTTGGTTAGTAGCAGAGAGCAGCTAAATGATCGCAGTAAAGATTAACAATCAAAGAGAGTGGGAAAGAGCGGCTATTAGCGGTCAACTGATGCTGCGGAACAAGAGCATTGAAACTGTTCTAAATATTCAGAATCAATATGTAATACTAGACTACATCTTACTCTCGCTCCAACCTCTAACACCTTATCTCAAAATGTAAAATGGGAAAAAAGGGTTAACGTGTCTGTATGAAACTGGCACAACTATAAATAATATGGACTTCACTTTTAATATTAAAAAAAAAGTGTGTGTGTGTGCGTGTGCGTGTTTGTTGTCCAGCGTGAAATGCCAATGTACCCACTTGGGAGAGAAGAGCAGATCAACCAAACAGAAAAACTGTCTATGTGGACATTATTCCAAAATCACTGTGTGTGTGTGTGTGTGTGTGTGTGTGTATTCCTGTGTGTATGCACGTGTAAGTCAGAGCATACTGTGCTGTTTAGATCGCTATGGGACTTTTTAGTGTTTTGGTCAGACAGCATCATATATCATGGTGGTTTTATAACCCAAAGAGCTGTCTGAAAAAGAGCAAGCGAAGAGGGGAGGAGATAAGAGGAGGAGAGGCTGGAAGGAGACAAGGGAACAGTGAGAGGAAGACAACATGGAGGAGGCCACTTGAAAATTTTCAGTTCAACAGATGTGTCTTTGATATTCGCTTTCGTATCTCTAAAGCTATAAACGCAACAAAAAAATAAATAGAAATAAAAAAAGAGTATTGTCATTTGGTAAAATATTATTTTGCAGATGTCCTTCACAGTGTTGACATTTTAGCTTTGTTCATTTATTAACAAGGGGCTGCTGGATCCGTTCTGGTGTTTACTGTCATTATCATCAATATTATTTGTATACATTGTGTAGGTCATCACTATTTACTCACAAGCAGATGCAAGAGTGACAAGTGAGAGCAGCATTCATCATCAAGCAATAAGTAAGGTATTTATTCCACTCAAAGACAGTGTTCACATGTATGCTGTTAAGTTTAATATTTATCTGTCCATCAGTCTAAAAATACACAGACTGGTGTGATGTATTTGTAATTGTTAAATGCTAATACACGCATGTATCCAGTACATGAGCCAAAATGAACACTGTCTTTGTACAGTATGTTTGTACGTGTGAGTTTTATGTGTATGTAAGCATGGATGTCTCTGTGTATTTGCACTTTTTGCTGTAATATTTTGTCTTTATATAAAGCACCCTGGACTGTTTTTGTATGATATGGTGCTAAACAAATAAATTGAAACTGAATGGAATGAACTTTGCCAGATTTACGAGTTCTGAAATAATGGCAACAACTCTACGCTGAAAAGCATGCAAATAAAACAAAGAGGAAAAAAAATAACCACCCAAAAAAAAACATTGTTTATCGAATTTTTCAGACATCCTCCTCCCCCTTTCTTTTCCCAGCTCTGTGTGTTCAGGACAGTGGTGATAAGCTCAAGCTTTTAGCCGGCTGACAGAGTAAAGCATGAATGAAATGAAAACTGAATAATGTGCTCCAGCTCTGTGTGTTGGGTGTTTATGGCTTTATACGCTACTTCTTGGGAGTTCCACCAACTCCCCGTGCAACAAATGAGTGCCAATACGGTCTAAAGAGCTAAACGAAGCCAGTTGTCCTCTGGACTGAGTGGGCTGTGAGCACACACACACACACACACACACAAGCAAGCAAAGACACACACACACACACACGCTGGCCTATTTGGCAACTGTTGCTCTTTGCCAACCCTTGCAGCAGACATACTGTAGTGTGAGTGTGTGTATGTGTGCAGTCATACATCATTACCTGTGCTGGCAGGTGTGAGGCAGAGGGGAGTCTCACGTTGAAGCATCAGTGTCGTTCAGGACCATACAGCCGTACACAGCGCTAAAGAAACAGAAACATACCAGTAAGTAAGGAGTCAGGATCCTACTGGTACCAGTTTGTGGCCTAGTGTGGCCATGACTTTTATTCCTGATAAGCTAGGCCTGGGTGTTTGTTTGTTTGTTTGTCTGTTTGTCAATTTTATAATAAAAAGAAACAAACCCTTTTTGACGCCAGAAATGCAGAATTTATTCGAAAGCCTAGCACATTACATTTCAGTCCAGTGACTTTATTAAGACCAGGGGTGTCAAACTCATTTTTGTTCACGAGCCACGTACAGTCCGATTTGATCGCAGGGCAGCCAGACCAGTAAAAACATTACATAATATCCTATAAATAACAAACACCTCCATTTTTCCTTTTTTAGTTTAAAGAAGTACATTTTAAAAATGCTAATCCACTTCCAAAACAGATGGCACACAGTCTGTGATGTATCCAGAAGAATAAAACTGCAATTTCAACAATATTTCTCCGTTTTTCCATATTCAGTCAATCGCTCTAGCCCCCGGGCCTTGTGTTTGACACCCCTGATCGAGGCTGAATGTAGAGGTTAGTCAGACAAAGACTGGCAACATTTGAATGAGCTCTGTTAGTGTTTCACTGCGTTTTGTTTTTAGTTCAGATTTTTTTTTTTTTAAATCTTATAACATCAATATTTGTTCTGTTAAAAACAGGGAGGCTCAGATTGCCAGGGATCTTAAGAGAAACATGATTCTTGTTGAGCTTGTTGAGAAATGATCTAAAGCACATAGAAGGCTCGGATTGCAACAAATTTTAGGAGAGGCAGGATGCTTTCTAAACTAAAACTAAAGCTGAAACTTGTTCCTGATTATTTATGTAAAAAAATAAACATATATGATGGCAAGTGATTTGTCTTCTGGCACACTGAGAGAGTACGAAAGAACACAGGGTAACAAATTACAAAGAGATGAACTGTTACTGCGAGTTCAAAGATTTTTCCTGCTGGTGTGATCTCGTTTTTTTTCTCCCTCCATTTCTCCCCTCAACGTCACATACAGTAAAACAAGCATTTGCCCTTTTACCCAGGGGCAGAAGTAACTTGACTGAACCCTCTGGTTACCACGCCAAGTCACCACAAAGCAAGCACTGAGTGTGGACTGGTGGCTGCAAAGGAGCAAGTTCACCTCCTGGGCACTACTGAGCAGGGAACAAAACCCCCAACTGCTCAGGCGCGACCCAATGAAGCAGCACCTTCGCTCTGACATCTCTCTGTACATTAATACCTGTGTGTATTTTGGGCCTGTGTGTAATAATAACAAATTGGGTATAACTGTTTGCCCGACAGCGATTGATAAAGTATTCCTTGGTCTTCTTCTTCTTTGACTGTGACTGACTTTAACTTTTGACTTTAACTGTGTTATCCATCATGTTTTAGTGCTTTTACTTCCTTTATATTAGGTAGCACTTAATCTCTATAAACAGATATCTGGAAATGGTAGAGCATTTTGGGATCAGAAACATTCTTGTTTCTGTTTTTAGTCACAGTATTGACCAGTCATGCTGAAGCAGGCTCTGGTTGCCTGCAGGTAAACAGTTTGTGTGCGAAGCAAAGAAGGCGAGACACATCGGCTGAAATGCAATCTAGAAAACCAATGGCTGTTGTGTGATAACGATTTAGCTTTTTATTAGCTTTTACCTGATTAATCTGCATTGATATGCAGATGGTAATTAAACTAAATGTTGTCTGGACCTGTCTTAAGTTGTTAATCAAACCACAAACAATGAACAGCGCATGACAAAGGAAGTCCTGGCCCTGATGTCTGCTGGTTTCTCTGTATCTCTTTAAATACTGGCCGCTGCCTCCAGAGGCTTTACTGCCATCAGACGATAGCTAATAGGTTCCGGGACTGGGTAGCACACTATGGACATGTTTTGTGGTTATCGTAGTTTCTTTAAATGATTATTTCTCAGACTATCCCCCTGTGTGTCAGAGTGGCCTGATCAGCCACTATATACAGCATCTTTCCACCGTGTCTCAGTTTGTCAGGTCAGTTTGTGCTGCTCAGTTCTCTTCTGTTAGTATTTCAGTCTAGTTCTGTTTTTCTGACCTCATTTATGGGCCCAGAGTTATTTTCAGAAGGTTTTTTTTTTTTTGGCCTTTTGCTTTTTGTAAGTAAAAAAGGAAAACATCTTTTTTAAAAAGCACATCTCTATCTCTCTGGTCTAACCGCTTGGTGTAAAACACAAGGGGCTTCTTTCTAAATGTCAAATTCCATATAAATAAAAGACTAAATATGACAAAAAATAAGCCCAACTGTGTTAGGAAATCAAATGGGAGGCATGGATGGATTGTGTGGTAACACAATCTTACATACCGTTGAGGAGCAGATTTACATTAATGTGTAATTATTCAAATACTCAGGGGTAGCACACACATGTAGCAGCGCACACTGTAATGGCAGTGGAGGTTCAGTTTACAGTACTGTGCATGACTAACATATTTTGTTGTTTCATAAAATGAAATTAGCAAGCACAAGCACCCAAACCTGATTAGCCTCCTTTGAGTGTCCTCAAATACCAAGCCTGATCCGATATTTATTCTAATTATATGTCTATACATTTCCCTAAATACTGTAATTGAGCAGCACAGCTCAGTTTTAGCCTAACTTAGGTCTACAACAACATTATTGAGGCAGCTTAGATATTTTACATTTTGTGGAGAGGAGTGTCAGTCTGTAAATGTTGTGACAGAAAGGTTTGAGCCACATGTGCAGTGGACAGCTTCATTTTTCAACATGAACAAAACTAGACAAGCCACAGAGGGATGTCACAACGTTGCCGAAAAACTGGGGATTCATACCAATTTGTGTGCTTATTTTTTAAACCATCAGACTCACTTCAGTAAGTGACTTTTCCAGCTGCTGTTTGTGTGTTTTACTATTTACTTACTTACTTTAACAGCCAGTCTCAGTGCTGTGCACCAAAAACCAGTTCAATGGAAATGGATTTGGTATAGCTGTTAATGATCCGTTAAAAGATGTCTTGTTCGGCCCTGAACCTGATTCCCGCAGATCGGCTCAGGAATCTGTGAAACTGTTAGATGCTTGATGATTGTGCTAGCACACAAGAACATCAAAAGCTTGAATATAATGAACACTTTTCTTTTTCAATGAATCCGGGCTCAGCTACCACATACTCCTGGGACACTTCGGCTAATACTGGGCTGGGTGGTGAAGCCTTCAGGCTCTCACGGAAATAAATGGAGGTGTTAACTTGCTGTTTCCCAGTCTGAAAGGGCCTGGCCTGTACTCACAGTCAGGGTACGTGTGTGTGTGTGTGTGTGTGTAGTCACCTAGCCTGTTAAAAATTCAGTACCTTCACTAGTTGGCACCAAAAATGTTAGAGGAAAACAGGAGGATTTTGGAATTGAAGTGAGACTAACCAGCAGCTCTGATTAGGGTTGGGCAATATGGCGGTATATAGTGTGCAATGGTAGAAATGTGTTCACTGGTAAAGATTTGGTAATACTTTTTTTACCACAGGTGCTATTCTGTTCAGGCTTTGTAGCAAATCAAGGCTGGATTCTCACATGATGTTGTGAGTCAAACAATATCTCCGGATCTTGCAATCTCCCAAATCCAGCTGCCTCGAGAGATAATGAGGTTTGGGCAGACGTGGAAAAAGGAAATCGAAGTTGTAAATTCAAAAACCTTGAACACTTGAAATCATAATTTTTAGGAACCTTAGAGCTTCCACTTAGAATACATTTTTGTTTTATTGTTGTCTGTCTTTTGTTTCAACTCAAGTGTTGTGTCTTTCAAGGTGGTTGTTTTTTTCTTGTATGGAAGTTCCAACTAAAAGAAAAAAAGATAATCAAATGCACTGAGGAAGGTGTGATTATTTTAAACCATGTCCTAACTGAATTTACAGAATAATTCCTGTATTACTGTTGCCATGATCTAAAATTAAATATACAGTGGTGGACGATTTTGGCCATGTTGCCCAACCCTAGCTTTGATCACCAACTCTCTTTCCCTCTCTCTCTTTCACACACACATGCACAAACACCCACATGTGCTCTCAGACTCATACACACGGATGTTTCCCGCTAGGCTGAACGAGAGAGGTGCTGTAGGCTTGTCATTAGTTGGGCGCACTGGAGATCTTGAGAAGCCTAAATGTACGTGTGTGTGTGTGTGTGTGTGTGTTTGTCAATTTGCATGCACACTCATGCATGAGGGAGTTACTGTGTGTGTGTGTGTGTGTGTGTGTGTGTGTGTGTGTGTGTGTGTGTGTGTGTTTGAATAGAATTGAGTTGGACAGTAAAATACACAGTAAATAATTTGTTATTTGTTAACTTTTATATAGTGAGTGATTGTCAGGTTTTGTAGGATAACATGCAAATGTTCATAATGTATACTGCAAACTGCCACATATTTCAGCGCCATTTAAAACAAGATTTAAAAATTGTGATTAATGATTTCAAATGGCTTTTATAATAGTCTTTTTCTTACTTTCAGACTAGCCGTCTAGTCGAACTTTAAAAGGTCCATTTAAATCTCCTTCAAATTACATAAACATAAATTATATCATAACTATAAACATAAATGTATTAGTACAAGACGATAATAATGCAGACTTACAAAATTCAACTTAAACATCACAATTGACCTTTCCTAAGAGCAATCTTTTTCATTCATTTAAAATTGATTTCACACCTGTAATTTGGTTCATTTGGTCCAACAAAAGAAAAAAAAAAATGCATCACTGCCAAGATGTTTAACATGATGTCACATCAACTGAGAGTGAGTCATAGATTGGGTAATTTTAAGGATCGTCATCCTGCATCATTTGCGTGACATGGCCCCATGTGGTGGGTCATGCACGTCATGCAGCACTTTCCTAAACCTATGTATGTGTTTATTCGACTTATGTCACAGTGAGTTCACTGATTGTAAGTACTAACAGTAGAGACTGCAACTGAACTTGTGTTGTGAATACAGACAAGGCAAAATAGGACAAAAGCAGGCACCTTCTATTGTAACATTACTAAAAGAGATAACTTAAGAAATTGATTTAATTGTAACTTTATACCTGCAGTACAATAACATATATGCTATCACCGAACAATGTGGGTGGTTCACTTCGCTGTTACACCATGAACAAACCGCACTCTGAGTTTGCTTGGAGGAGACTCACTTTTTTCAGGTGGGCTTGGTTCAATTGACAGCTTTCACACCACCAAAATATAAATTGAACAAAGTGTTCATTTTAACTGAACCAAACATGTCAGGTGTGAAAGCCCCCTCAGAGAAAATTACTATCAAGTCAAACCTAACAAGCAAGTATTTGCAACTTATTCTCAAAATGTGTTTCATCACACTGTACTTCTATGTCTATAAAATCTATTAAAGCTGCCATTCAGTCACTTTCTCTCTGCTCTGAAAAGCCGGAGTTGTGCTTTCCGTTGATGTGCCTTTGTGTTTTTCTAGAATAACAAGAGAGGGGAAATAGAGAGACACGCTGGCATTGACTGTGCATACACATGTTACTGTGTATAAATTGTCCAATATTAGCTCACTGTAGATTTATCAATGTCAGTGGAAATGTTAGGATATAAATGACAAAAATTCACATACAGACCTATTAACGATATGGTTTAAAAAAGTGTCTCCATTCACCAGAGAGTACTATAGGCTACATGTCTCAGTCATAATTGTGAAAAAATAAAAAATAAAACAAAAGTAAAAGTAAAAAAAAAAAGGTTGATGTTATAAATTATGTAAAGATAATGAATATCAATATTGGTATCTGCTTAGACAACCCTGTATCATGTAGGCCAGTGGTTCCCAACTGGTGGGTTGTGGTCCAACAGTGGGTCGCAAGTCCATTCTGAATGGCTCGCAAGTGACTCGCCTACGTGTCAAGTGTGTAAAAAAAACCACACACTTTATTTCAAAGTACAGTGAATTTCCAGCGCAGAGCTTTTACTTTAAGATGCTGATTCCTGCTAAAGAGCAAGTGACTAACAGACAGGTCCTTGACAGAAACAGCAAAGTAGCTCGACAACATGGCCAAACACAAGTATGACACTGAATCCATTGAACTGTGTGGACCTTGAACTATTAAGGAAGGAGAGATCTGGACCACGTGGCTGGACTAGTTGGGAACCACTGATTTAAGCTTTACTGTTTATATGCATTTGTGTGTGTATTATTTGTGCATATGTACTAACTCTGCCAAAATCTGACATAAGCTATAACATAGGAGGTGATTAAATATAAATGTTGCACAATTGCTTTTTGAATTTAATGGGGGGAAAGAAAAGAAAAGAAAACAAACAAACAAACAAAAAAACAATGAGCATTTAGTAATTCCTTAACAATATTGTTTTTCAGCATGAGAAATCCACCAAACACACCATGCCTTTGTATGCAGGATAACAATAACTACAACAACAATACTATTAATACCAATATTAATTCAGTGTTCCACAGACAACCAGTGATATTTCCCAAGCTGTTTCTGTCAAACACATGCACTCCCGGTGCATCAAAGATAAAGATGTAGGTACTCCATTATTTTCAGACATTTCAAAACTACTAATACAAGAGCGATTACAGCCTGTAGGCAAGAAAATCCACTTTGAGAACAACTGGCACCATGTACAAAGGAAAAATACTTAATTTAAGAAGTGAGAATGTTAGAAATAATACCAATACTAGTAACATGGAGAGAATGAAACACTGACTGGAACAATTGAAAGGAGAATGCAGCTTAACAGGCTAATAACTGATTCACAGAGCTGCAGAAAAAAAGGAAAAGCTTATCAATAAGCAGCAGACTTAGCGCTGCATTTGTATTCACATTTTTAAGACCTCTCCAAACTACAAATGCATCAGCAATTACCTAACTACCAAAAGTACAGTAATCAATTATCAATTAATTAACTTGAGCATAAAGTCAAGACAACAACTTTTTACATGGGTCCCTGCATCCAGGACATATTCCATTCAAGGTAATACTTGTATGTAATTACTGAACACGCCAAGAACAAAAATAAAACAATAAATTCAGTGAGTTAAAGCTTTACTTTGAAATAACTACGACGTGTTAACATGTTTATTTCAAATAAATACAGTATGTAGCAGCAGAGGCTCCAATTAGTTTGTTAGACACCACATTTTCAATGTACATGTACAAATTTTCCATTTGAATATTAAATATCTAACACTGCCACATCTTTAGGATTTGTCAGACCATACTAAGTAGCTTTCTAGTAAGTTTCTTTCAATTTCTAAACACATTTCACACTTGCAGCTTTCACACAATTCGTCTCGTTGCTGCCGTTGTTAATCCTCAAGAAAATATATCTGTTTGCTGAAGGAGGAGTTGTGCTGTGACAGAAAGGTTTAAGGAACACCGCACCTCTGTGAAGAAGCAGAAAAGGAGCTGAGGAGGATTGCACCCCTCTAATACAGGCCACTCACACGATGTACCCCGCCGACGACACGCTCGACCTGTGTCTCATCCCGTCATACATGACTACTGTCACAAGTTCATCTTCAGGTCTTGCTGTTCACAGAGTCAGAAACAGAAGTCTGCACCTGTTCCATACAGCATCACTGCCAAACCATAGAACTGCATTAAACTGAACATTGTAAGCCAAGATTCACACCAGAGGTGAGATGTCAGTGGTGTGTAGGCACTATGGACTGATCCATCTGTTGAATCGACGCTGACCCAGTTAGACATCCCTTCTAACCTCAGATCAAGTTGTCCTTTCTCCACTGCAGCTCCCAAGAAGGTGAAAGGACAGCCATCTGCCAAATTGTTTTCACTGGGATGACTCATATAATGTAGGAATGCAGTGTTTCCTCTAGGATTTTTTTTAGCAGCGGGGGTGGCGGGGGAGGGGGTGAGAGACATCTCTTGGCCGAATACAGAGTACCAAATACCGAATGCCGTTTTTTAGTTTTTCATTAGTTTTTGCAGATGAACCTACAGATTAGTGCTGTCACGGTACCAAAATTGGGACCCACGGTACAATACCAGTGAAAGTATCACGGTTCTGAGTAGTATCAGGATACCACAGCAAAAACAGCATCAATAAGTGATTAACATAGAGGGATCAAAATAAAATAAATAAATGAAATAAAAATCAACCAGCCACCCTCCTCCTCTGACAAGTCCCTTCATAAGTAAAGAACAGTCCCTAAAGTGCGGTGAGGTTTGTGGGCCGTTACCTGCCTCAAAGAGAGAAATGTGAACGGCTCGTTTCTCCTCTGATACGCCACATACTGTGTGCCGTCATGGCTCGGCTGTTCAGGTACTTTTGGGCAGTCATGACAACAAGTTATTCATCTGGAGCTGGACTTCTCCGTCGCTGGTAAGCCGTTATCATGCGCCGCTGTATTTGACAGGAATAGGCTACATTCTTGTCCGTGTCTGTGACCCCCGTTCAACCCACATATGGCGGGATTTGCCGTTTCGTTTCTGCTGCTGGTTGAAATCTGTACTCACACAATGTGCTGAATGATTTATTTTGCCCGCACAAAATTATCTTTAGTCGCAAATGCGAGTGCGGTGACGGAAGGAGTAAAATATTGCCACACTGCCGACATTTTACTCCATCCGTCCCCGCACGCTGTTTGGTTGCGTTATCAAAACACGGCGCTATTATTCGGCCTTGCTTTTCACTTATTCCACCAAATACCGAATGTGTTTTTTTTTGCAATATTCGGCCGAATATATTCGGTGCATCCCTAAATAGGAGCCTTCGCCACTGCTAAATGACTGTAGCAGAAACACTGGAATATATGTACATATGCATTAAATGACCACATTTTTCTAAATTCTCTGAGCGTCTATTTCCATTCCTTGATGACCTCTGTGAAAGACTTGTGAGACAAGTGAGTGAGACAACATGCAGAATGTTCTACGGAGGTTTAAAGTTTACGATCCACAGACATATGATCAGATGTCCTTCTTGGACGTAATGAATGCTGGACATCTGCAGAAGTGTTATGTGGATGGAAACTTGACAGGGTTGAGTTGGTGTGGACTGATCCATTTGTATAAACAGAAGAATATTTTTTCCATGTGACAGATTAGTGACAGATGTCTACTGAACCGTTTGGTACAAGGCTCTCGGTTATGTATGCATTACGAACAGAACGATACATTGAACTATCCTATTACATTTTGAAAATAAAATGTACAGCTTCAACTGTGTTTAATATAACGTTCTTAGTGCCACTGCGCTCAACAAGGCAGCCCACACGACGGAACAGGCATTTCAGCAACTCCCTCCCCAGCTCATTGCAAGATGGTTAGTAAGATGGCAGTGGCCGATGTTTTTCTGTTGTCACATAATTTTTGCACAGGCTAAAAAGAAGCTCGAGACTTACAGTCACAAACTTAAATTAATGAGCAGGTATACAAGGAATGTTTAGCAAATGGTCTCTCTGATCTCACTGCTGTGTGACGAGATGGCCTGTAGCAGCTGGTGTCCCGGTAAAAAGTGAAAGGACACAATAAACTCACTAGGGTCGCGTCAGAGGATGCACCCTATTGTTGCCCTGATGATGCTACACTGTGAACAACGAATCCCTGTAAAATCAGTAGGGACAATGAGTTAGCTCTAAGCAGCCGGTGGCCACGGCTGACGGAGGTTGAGTTACAGTACCAAGCATTCAAGCTCTAGTAAGTAAAAATGAGTATTGGGCAAAGGTAAATTACAAGGTTGTCATGATGTGTTCAGGTAATCCTGTAAAATGTAGCTTTTGGTGAGAAATCTGTTGATTTTCATAGCAATAAAAAACATATTAGAGAGGGAATTATGATTTTGCCTATTATATACCATTAAAAGGCTTTTGAAGCAGTTTTTTTAAAAAATGTTTTTCATGTGAAAGGTTATATCAAAGGTTGTTTCAAAATTGTGTAGTGCAATGAAATTTATATTTTGTGAGGAGCTGTTTTTGTTTCATGTGCTGGTAAGGAGGCACCTCTGAAGATGAGTCACTCAGATACAAAAAAACATCATGTTAGTTTTAATAAATAAAGTAATTAAAAAAACATATTTTCTATAAGGACAAATTTAAAAATCAAGGAAATTTCTCTGGCACTTTAACCTTTTCGTTGTATCGCAAATGCACTGAACCGTGACACAGCTGTGATGTTTTGAATGAAACCTTGAATGCTGTGAACCATTACACCCCTAATGTCTACAGATGCCTTGTGCAAGGCAGGCTGCATTGGCTGTAAAAGTCAATTAAATTGAAGTTTCAGTTTACTTTCATTACATACTTCTTTCTTTCTTGTGAGCTCATTGTGGTACAGGTGGAGAGGAATAGATAAGGCTTTTTTAACAGACTACCAGAGGACCTGTACTCTTCACTGTATCCTCTCCTCGAGAGACACATGCTAACATTGCAGCCCCGCTGTGGTCCCTTCTCTATCTTATCCACTCACCACTCTGAAGCCCCAGTGCCTCAGCATCGGCTCCACGGCACCAGATCTTTTCTCCCTCCTTCACTGCCTGACTTGTCAATACGTAAGGCCCTCTGGGGCAAAGACCATGTGTAACAGTGGAGCCCTGTCTCCTAGAAACTATGTTTGTACATTTATAAATTATTTTCATAACTATATTGCGGCGACAGTGTGATTACTGCCTGGATTATGATTCAAGAGAGCATTTCTTTGATTTAATCAAAACACTACATTCATGTACTGCGCTGGAATCAAAGGGAGTTGGTTGTGGTGGACGGCAGACATACAGAGTGCAGGACTGTGGCATCAAAATGACAGGTCCACGTCCAGACTTGGTTAAGGTTAGGAAAATATAATTTTGGTTCAATGTTTTTAAAAAAGTAATAATAAAAAAATAAAGCTGTAGTCACCATGAGTGGATAGAGTGTTGAGAGTTCGCCTGTTTTGGGGGGAAACAAATGAAATGCATTGTCAGTGAACATTTTGCTGATACATTCAGCATCAACATTTTTACGACTTGCTTGACACGTTAATTAGCCATTTACTCGGCATTATGTTTCCCTTAAAAACATTTGCTGTTTTAAATTAGTTGTATATAAGAGTAATTTCTATGGGATGGGCCTGAGCAGTGCGTTCTGCTTATGTTTCATACAGCATTGCCTCACACGGCATTGTTTTGTAGTTACGATTTTTTTTTTCCTACTTTAAGGAAAAACACTGAAGTTGAATTGCTCAGTCTATTATCTACAGAGGGTTGTTAAGCTTTTCAATAGAACCTATTTATGGTGGTAAAGCCATAAAAATACTATTAAACTGCACATCAAGCTCTTTGCATGAAGTCCCAGTTAGATTTGACACAACAGAAATTCACAGTGAAGCTCAATTCTTGCAACCCCCACTGGCTTTCTCCCTCCCTTTAGATGCAGCCCCAGTTACAACAAGTCGCAGGAATACCTGACAGACACAATAAAAGTCACTGGTGCAAAGCCCATGGAAATTGTTCAGGTATACACAAAGATTTGATCTGTAGTTCAATGTGCAACAATGACAATGAAAGCTTTGTGAGCAGTAGAGCTCTGATTCTCTGCCCGCGCCCAATTGGGCCTGACCTGACCCGCCGAGTTCGGGCCGGGCAGGGCTGTAATTTCTCATTATTCCGCCAGGCTTGAATTGTGTTGGTTCCTCGCCAATTTACCTTCTTTTTATGAAACTGGCAGTTCTTGTGTGTAAATGGCAGGAGTTTTAATGGACTGAATCAAGAGGGAAAGAGAGAATGGGGGTTGGGGTGGCGGCATGCAACTGAGAGAGGGAAAGTGACGGAACAACACAGCGATAAAGCACAGAACTGGGGGAGAGAGATAGGGCGACTTGGTTGGCAGCGTTTACTTCTGCCTCCCCAGCAGTAGGAGAAATTTGTATAACATGCAGAGAGCAGCGGTGATCATCATCTGTGTGCCACATCGCCATGGACCACCATGCACCACAGACGCACCGAGGGGCGCAGCCCGCTCTGCCAAAATCCATGCTGTGCACGAGCTGACAAACTATTGAAATAAGGAGGAGCAGAAGGAAAAGTAGTGTAACGAAACACAACAGCCCATAGCTTTTTTTTTTTTTTTTTTTTTTTTTTTTTTAATTAATCAGGTTCCAAAACTGCTGCCATGGTTCAGGCTTGGACAGAAACTGTACGGGTTCATTTTGGGTCAGGCCTGATTTTCGGGACAGAAACATCTACATCTGAGGCACTGATAATATTAAATTCAGTTCAGATAATTATATTTTTGTTCATTCCTTTTAAAAAATCTGTCCTTTGTATGTGCCCATCCTAACTACTTAGATACAGTGGGCAGCTAAAGTGCAGCATCTCAATTCAATTCAATTCAATTTCATTTATAAAGCCCAATATCACAAATCACAATTAGCCTCAGAGGGCTTTACAGAATATGACTTCCCTCTGTCCTTGGACCCTCCCCAAAAAAACCTTTAACAGGGAAACAATGGTAGAAACCTCAGGAAGAGTGAGCGTGGAGGGATCCCTCTTACAGCACGGACAGACATGCAAGAGATGATGTGAAGTAGATGTTGTGTGTACATGTCGTGTGTATCTCGAGATCAATTTCAGCCCCAAGGTCACCGGCAGGAGTATTCCTAATACTAATGGTAAGCATGAGCGGGGGGTGGGGTTGGAGGAAACCAGAGCACCTGAGGTGAACATGCACCTTTCACACAGGAAGGCAGGAGGAGGCCCTGGTGAGCTGTGAGCCGCCCAGGACCCAGGATCTATACTGGGTACACACTGACATGATTTGCACTACTTTTAATCTGTTTACAAAAAAAAAAAAAAAAAGGGAATACATCTCATATACATATATCTCTTCCCCCCTTTGTCAAAATCACATAGTTCTGAGGTTCAACTCTGTTTTCTTTTTTTAAATTATTGTGATCCAAAAAAATGCTAAACACAAGAGATGTTAATTGAACAGTTCTATCTGCCTCAAAATGAGGTTAAAATCAAAATGGAACTTGAATACCATCGTTTCGGGCGCCCTCCTGATTTCCACTGCCCCTAACCACGTATTTCAGTTTTGCAGTCTTTACGTTATCTACATTCATGTTTTCATTTGACTTTCTTAAAGTTTCACTATTTCCAGTTTCGGCTCAGGCATTTTCAAGCTATCACATCTGTCCTTGCTACTATTTTTGTAAACGACCTGCAGAAGGAGTGTTCCAACACTGGTATTTTCCTGTCCTCTAAATTCGTTCTTCCCATCTGTTGTATTTTGGTGCCCAGCACAGCACACCTGGTGCACAGGTGGGAGGAGAGTTTAAAAGGATCTTAGACTTTGCGCTGAAAATAGATGTCTTAGACAATGTTTCTGGTGCAACGCCACTCTGCTGCCAAAACACTGTTGTTATGCAAATATACAGCATAATACCGTACGAAAACCCCCTCCTTAATTTCATGAAATCTTGTGAAAAATGGAGGACAGTAGTGAGTACAGCCTTGCCCAAAATATTTAAAATACACCAAAGCATCTGAAAAGCAGTGTGTGGCAGTATTTTGGGTTCTACTCTGTAGATGGCAAAATTACCCGTTAGCCGACTTTGTAAAAAGCAGTTGCCTCACACTACATCAACAAGTAATCTGAAGTTTGGCTTTGTTTTTCACTCAAAACTAAGTTTTTAAAAAGTTGACAGCCCTACGTCACATACCTTTACACATCAGACGGGCCTGTTATACCTCAGTGTTCTGATGTTCATACAAGAGACGTCAGATTGGCTGCGCTCATTATTTCTGTGTGTCATGACCTCTTTTCCAACTTCTGTTGCAGGTTATTCAGCAGATCATGTCTGATTCAATACATGCATTACGGTGCAAATGCTGCTGTGCATGTAGATTCTATGATGTGATTTGAAAATTTACAACCTGAGAGAGTAGAATCAAAGAAGCTGTATGCAACATTCAGCGCATTAACACAGCAGCAGCAAACCACTATTAGCTGTGTGGAGATACAGGAGAGAAATACTGTCCTGAGCAAAGAATGAAGTGCCGCTTGTACATGTATGTTAGAGCATGTAAGTTCCTGTGACTGTGACCCACTGGCTAGCTCATCACCGCTGCTCATTACTGCGCACATTACTGCTGATTGCCACTGATATCAAGTAAGCATCATTGTGGGAGGTTGTGTTTTTCAAACATTGTTTGCCATTTGTTGAGCTGCTGCAATATATCATTGTGATTGGCAGAGCTCTTTCAGAGTGATGTGTCTGGCTGAGGGTGTATTTATCGATCACCACGCCCTCTGCTGATCTAAATTCCACTTCAGCCAGCCCCTTTACACTTTGCACTGCTACATCTCCATGAACTAAAAAAGGAGGAGATGCCCACACAGTCTGTGCACCCAAGCCAAGAAAAGCTTCAACCAATCAGTTGACATTCAACGCTGAAATGCTGTAGCTCACTTAAAAAAGAGGTGAGTAGCATCCGTATCAAGCTCTAGCACCTCACATAGTTTATCACTCACTAACAACTAATGAACTAAAATCTGCCACTGCTAAAGTACCTCAACTTGCATCACTAAGAGTAACTTTGCAGGCAGCAAAAGTCGAGTGTCATGGTCTCACACATGCCAAAACAGCCCTCGCTGAAACCTTCTGCCACGCTTCAGCGATCCACCATCTTCTGCCGCTGAGGGCTCTAACCTTTGCTGTGTCCACCAACTTTCTGACTATAGGTCAAAGTGGGCCCACTGCTGCGGTCACACTGTAATCGACCTACCTCACCTGCCATCTGGAACTCCCACAAGGGAATGTCATCCATTTTCTTACACCATCAACACCAATAGAAAACAGCAGAACAGTAATATTAGGCCACATAAATGAAATAACCTTCCACTTTTACAGTGGAACAAAGCATCACCAAGGCAGACAACATATAGATGTAAAGGCAATAAAAACTCCACAGCAGCGAGAGCCCTAATCTCTACAAACACATATATGCATATGTGTGCTGCAGACAACAATACAAGTCTTTGGTTTTGGAAGAGTTCTGGTTTGTGTTTATAGTGAGATAATCGTTAAGAGTACTATTGACTAATCAAGTTTGAGCAGCAGGTATAAAGTCTGTGTGGAGAGGCAGAACACATTAGCCGGAAAAATGCAATCTTGGAATGCAACGGCTATTTTCTGACAAGGATTTAGATCTATACTATGTTCTTATTTTATTTTGCTTTGTTTTTTAAATTTATCTGCATTCACATCTACTTCTAGAGATTTGCAAAAATGTCCGGCACACAAAACAGGAGGTCACACCGGGTCTGCCACAATATTGGACATTGCCTCAGGGGCTTTATTGTCACCATTAAAGCAAAAAGAGAGCCTCAACAATTTGCACACCGCATAGCGCATACTCATAGTTAAATTGCAAGGCCAGCCAGGTTGATTAAATCCTACTCTGTGCAGTGAGATGTACATTTTCAGTAAAATGACAATCTTATTGTTAAAAGTTTTAATAACACATATTCCGACACAAAACCTTACAACCCATATGTTTCATCAAATGCTGCGGCCTGCCTTCTCTGGTGTCAGTTGGATGTAATACTCCAGTAACTACGAATGGCAAAACATTGCGAGCAGAAAAACTGGGTGTTTTAGCAACTCTGGCGTAAAGGATTGTGATGTTCATTACAAAGTAAGTAATATCTGCTGCCTTACGTTTGACACACAGCTCCGCTCACTCACCAGACCACTCCCAGTCTGTGAATGCTTCACTCTCTGCCCATCTTTGGCACAGCGGCCTTCAGTACTGATAAGCGTGATATTTACCAAATAGGATAGCGCTGTGAGCAGGACGCTGATCTGACTGCATTGGAGCCAAAGTGGCACAATTTTCATTGAATTTGTTTTATTGATTTTCAGATAACAATTCTGATAATTGTAAGAAAGGTTGAATCTGTTGATCCCTAGTACTCACCAGTCCACTCAGCCTGTCTTGTCCCACTCTGCTCCACAAAATAAAACGAGCTGAAAAGGGCTCAGCAGTCACAACTGTGACAGAGATTGTCACAACAGAACAAAGGCTGTTCACTCCTCAGTAAAGGTTGAGGTAGTTAGTTAAATGTCGTTTACTGTAGATGAGCCTCCCGGAAGGCCACTGTGAGCATTGTTCCTCCTCATGTTTTTCCACACAAGAAAAAAAGATTAAAAGAAATTACCTCATCTCTTCCGAATATGTGAATAAGCTATTACCTATCTTAAAAGGTTTAACCATAAGAAAGAAAGTGATTCTTCCTATCTACCTCTAAGTATATGTGCATTAAAAGCCTCGAGTTTTGTGTGAGTTTTATGTTGGCCCTCACTTGGCTTCCAAACTACAAATCCTGTACTTACTCACACATCTTAAACTCAGATTCACGTGAGCCAGTTCAGCTTTTAATGTGCCAAATATACATATCATTCTACACAGAGAATGACATGATGGAACAAAGGGCAAAACACACTTCGTGAGACAGAGTGCTAAAAAGACAGTACAACAACAATTTTCAAAGCTACTGGTAAAGGGGCTGCATTCACACACACTGGTGGCAGCACTGGGATTGTCTATTGTGTATAATGACATGAAAATGTATCAAAAAATTTCAGCAATTCTGAAAATGAATTAGGGCATATCACTTCAAAATAACTTTAATTTTGATAATTTCTTCCTTTATTTCACAAATTGTTGCTTCATGATGTATTTTACACAAATTGCTTATGATTTATTTATATCTGACAATGTTGAATGTGGGGGTGGGTTGTCTTCACAGTTAACAGGAAGAACTCTTTTTACATGACAGTCAGAGACAGAAGCGACACCGTTGCGGCTGATATTCCCATTTAAGAGGCAGTGGAAAGGCGAGAGTGGAGAATGACGGATGAGAGGAAAATGTGAGCGCAGAGGTCAAAGGTAATAAACGCTGAAGATGTAGGGAAGTGTTCTCTGCGACATGCACATGAAAATGTATGTTCATGCTGGTCCACACTATTCATCACTTCCCATGTTCCCTTTTGCACTTGAGTCACTGGGCTGAGAGCATGGTGGGATTTTAGACACGCACAGTACAGTACATACACACACTAGTGTTCAAGCCTGGCTGAGCACCAATGAGCCTGCTTTTAATGTAACCAACCAGCCAGCAAGAGGCACACACAACCAATGTGCTGAAACACACTGCATTTCACTGTGTGTGTGTGTGTGTGTGTGTGTGTGTGTGTGTGTGTGTGTGTGTAGAAATGTTAATGTAACCAGTCAGCCAGTGAGAGACCCACACTTTCAATGCAGGGTGGCAATGACCTTTTAACACATTAATAACCAGACAGACATTTTGGTTGTTGCTGGATGGCTGGTTACATTAAAAGCACTGTCATTGTTGTGTGTACACGTGTACATATCTACATACACAGTGTGTGCACGTAGAGTGTTACTGATTGCTTTTTTGTTACAATGCTACTTAACTTTAAAGAAGTTTTGAAAAGCATAAAAATGCATCGGTACAGGACTTTTTTTTTTTTCCAATGACATTGACGGAGGCTTTGCAATGACAGCGGAGCAGCGAATTTTACCAGTACCTTGAATGTTTGTATTTTAATTTGCTGTGTGACCAAGAAAGGATGGCAGAGGAAATACCCGCACACCAATGCAACTGGGCTGGAAAAAAAAAAGGTTCACAGGCTGAGCTCAATGCAAAAAAGTGTCAATTTATTTAGGACATCTATGCACAAAAAGAAAGGTGCTCAAAGTGCAAAAAAATAAAATAAAAAGTGAATAACAGCAGTAGCAAACATTTCAGTCCTTGACTATTATCACTGCTGAATAAACTGACTTTTTTTTTTGCAATTATCACAGCCTTTGAACCTTTTTTTCTGGTGGCTGTCCAGGCCAGTTGCAGTCGCCTGTAGGTATCTCCTCTGCCGTCCTTTCTTGGTTGTCCATTGTGCCGACACACCCGAGATAAACTTTTTTGTTGCCCAAGGTAGGCGCAGTTTCACAGCAACCCCATGTGAGCCAGGTCAATGATGAATTCACATTGCCTTGCAGTGGACAATTCATTCTTTTCCCCCTCTCCCTCCAATTCCAATAGGAGACTTAAAGGCAACTTCAAAGGTCACAGTAAAAAATGATTCAGGATAAAATTTATCACTTTGATGTTATCAGTCTTTAACAATGTTTTTATCTGATTTTTGTAAACGAAAGCTATTTACTAACTATAATGAACAATGATTAACTTGTACACCCATATTACAAATGCTTGCACACTCAAAGGATACAGATGATCAAAACTGATGACAGACAATGGCGACAGATGCCTTCAACATATTGATGTCATCCTGATATTTTTCCAAAATCTGCCACTCTATAACTTCAACTCCTCGTGCTTCATGAGTCACTTCGAAAATGTTACAAACCCTTCACTTTATATTCTCCATCTCGTCCTTCTTATTAGGAAAAATACCATCTTTATTGCTCTTGTGGCAAAGGACGCCAAAGTCAAAAATATGGAATGTAAATTATGTCAATAGTTGTAATGTGTAAATGTGTCTTTGTGACTTTTCTCAGCATCTGCATTAGTATGAACAGAAACAGAAAATCTTTCTTTATCTATTTTGTATGTACACACTGCATTGCTGTGTCCTTGTCTCACTTCTCAGTCCTGAAACCTGTGCTATATAATGCATAAAGTTGATGGTTTTCGGGTCATGTCAGGCAGCTGAGTAACACTTATTTTTGAGGGACTGTTGGGGCGGATTGGCTCTCTTAACCCCCACAACATTGTCATATGCTAATTTAGTTGACATCGTCCAACCCCAATCTCTCACTCACAAACACTCCCGCAAAGCCGAACTGACCTCCCCACATGCACACAGCTCTGTCTGTGGAGTGTGTGACATTGAATAAATGACACGTGTGAAGTCAAGTGTTGCTATCCACCAACTCCAACCTGTTAATGTCAGCTAATATGAATAATACAAGTGCGTTTGTCTCAATGTGTGAATGGCCCAAATAGCAAAAGTGAGAGTAGTTGACTGTGTGTGTCAGTGAGAGGAAGGGGAGGCAATCGTACCATGCTGTGTGTGTTGTATCGGTGTGGAATAACTGAAAGATAATTGAAAACCAAGCATCATTAGAAGGGCAAAGATATAATAAACAAAATCTATTCAACAATAGATTGTATAATTCCAAGACATTATTTTCATACTATTTTGATCCAGTGAAAATGCTGATTTGAAATATGACCAAGTACACTGATCTGATTCTCACCATGTTTGAAATGTACTCTCATTGTTTCAGTGGCCGTGTTAGCTTCCAGCCACAGAGTGCCAGATCTCTGAATCCTACTCATTTGCTGCTGGTACACTCGTAACATCCAACTCATTACATCCATGGCTTCTGAAATCCATGCAATACAAAGTTGTCACTGTTTCCGTAGGAAGATCATTTGGGGCTAGCCTCAAGGTCTAGCCTAGAGGTTTGGGAAAGATTAGGGGGATGTTTGAATGTTAGAAATGTCGACAGTGACTTTCATGGGATGCAAACCCAGGCTTTACACATCAAACTCACATGTTTTAAATACAATCATCCTTTCCAACAACCTACATGCCATTACAACTTTGCTGTCACATATCAATATATGCATATTGACATGGCATGATTCTAAATCAGAAGAAACAATTAATTTGATTCTCTTTTCAAATTACACTGTGGCCTCTGGGGGGAGGGAGGAGGCTGCTGATCGGGCAGGATGTGATTAGCCAACACTGAATGGTCCGGTCAATGAGTATTGCTGATCTGACACACAATAATTATCCAAATCAACACAGGAAAGCAGCTGGTGAGCCATGATTCATAGGAAAGAAAAAAAAGAAAAACACCCGGCGCATGCAGATCAATCTTGTCCCATGAATTTTTGACAGAGATAAAGTCACTGATCAGGACAGAGCTGCGCATATTTAAAAATACCCATGACAAGAGATAAGATTTTAATTTGGTTTTATGTAGTCAATGCAGTATCAAAAATACCAAAAGCAATTTATGGCTTTTTCGAGACCTCCAGTCTTGAATTCTAAATTGTTGTCTTGCTGCCGCATCACTGAGTGTGTTTTAAAGGGCTGACTTGAGTTATCGGAGTAATACAACAGCACTGAGGATGATGGAAGGAATTTCCCCTGAGGAGTGGTGCAAGGTGAAACTCAACAAGGGCACATTAAAATGACCAATGCATGGCCGTGTAGATTTCCTGAAAGGAATCTGTTGGTAATAGAGTTGGGCGATTTTGTCCGTATCCTATCGTGCTATTGCCATCTAGTGAAATCGCTGATGAACGATGTCATCGCCGAGGGAGGTGCGGCATAGGTCATTACACGTCGCCGCTGAAACATTCACTTATAGCCTCTCTTTGACGTTTGAGCAGCTTTATAAAACTCTTGAACATGTGATGTATTGTTTGGTTTGTTCACCGCTCTGCAACATGCGCGTTAGTGTCGAGCGGGCGGAGGCGTTGATCTCCCCCGCTCCCCCCACCCTCTGGTCTCTCACTAAGCAGCCTCCCTCTGTGTCCTCTCACTCAGCCTCGTTCAGCCTCGATCCCGTCAGCATGCGCCACACACGCACTGCCACTATATCTGCTAAGAGTATGCACGCATAATATGGTGTTAATTCCACTAGATATATCAACATCGTTTTTGGTTATCGGTCAAATAAGTTGTTACATCTCCGCTTATCAGATTTCGGCAAGAAATCCCATATCGTGCATCGCTACATGATTGTTCAATGTATTCTACTGTCACTATGCAGCATAATGTCTATTCTAATATTCACATAAGGGCATTTTTTGGATCTTTGTATTCTTCAGGTGAAGCTTTCACAATATCAGCTGCTACACAGTACAACATGAATTTGTGTGGACATACAATATCTAGGATGTCATTTACATCACCACTGTATTGCGACCCAATTCTGATTTGACAGTTTTCTGATGCAACTGCTTCAGGGTGAACAGAACAGAAAAATCTGTTGCAGATCTCCATCATGGTCACGATCTGCTGGAAACCAAAGGCACACAGGTATCTGCAATTTTTAAATGGCAGAAACAATGTGCATTCCTTGCCAAGGAAGGTGACAGGAAAGATTATGGTCAAAATATTCAAATATCTGTCTTTTCCTTCTGTAGTTTTTCAGAAGTCATGAAAGAGTGCACAGCACGACGCCACTGCTGACTCCAGCTGTGCATCCAGAGCCTCCTCTTAGCTGAGGCAGGGGAGCTGGTAGTTGCAAAATATGAACAAGTTACTACAAGCACCCTCTTTACCCTGATGCTGTATCTGTAAACTTCTTTCCCAAAATATAGTCCTGTTCTATTTCTGTAATGTCATCTCTATTTCTGTCAGGCAACAACGGTGTATTAGAAAATTATCTCACACAGACTTCTGTTTTTTACTTTCAAATATAAGATTAAGGCATACTTCGTAATTGCCCCTTTTTCACACCATCCACTGTTTGACAATAGGCTTGGGCAGTTTCTCGATATTACAGCATGTCAGGCTATTTAGAAATCCTAAAGGCACGATTTTCAATAGCGCTGAAAATACAGACGCTCTTCTATTAAACTGATATGGAGTTGCCGTATTTAGGTATTATATTGTAGCGCACATCATACACCACCAGAGGTCGGTCTCTACCTATGGAAAAGGCAGCTGAGCTGAAACAGATGGCAACTGCAAATGGTGGGCATAAGGTTACAGGACTAAAAAAATGACGGCAATCAATGGCAAGGAAAACACGGGATATAACAGCAGTAGAGCTGGCTCATACTGAGCTCAGTGAATTAAAGGTTTATTTCAATCAATGACTAACCAATGTGGTCTTGGTAAGTCTTATATTCTTTCTTTCTGGTTTTAATAAAGTGCAAGCTAATGACGCAAATAAGCTAGGCTTAAGTCAGTGAAAGAGAGGATGGAATTCAAAAGGTGTACAGTTGAATTATTCTGTTGAATAGGGAAAATAAGTAAGACATGTAAGAAATATCTCCTCTCTTGTCATAATGTGGGGGAGGGGGATTTTTTTTTTTTTAACACAAATACTGTTGCATTCCCTGGTGAACTGTCAGGAAGGTATGAGGGTAGTTATCATCCAAGCCTATTTGACAATATATCTCATATTCTGTGTCGAGTGTGTCCAATGGCCTGAGGCCAGTGGAGAGCCACATTGGAACAGAAGATCAGAGCATAAAGACATATATATATATATATATATATATATATATATATATATAGTATACATTTTTCTATCACAAATGTGCCGCAAGGGTATCTACAATCTGCACAGCATATGACACCCTCTATCCTTAGACCCTTCCTTCAGATAAGGAAAAACCTTTTGAGATGGATAAAAAAGGATAGACCTCAGGTGGAGCAACTGAGGAGGAATCCCTCTCCCTGAATGGGCAAATATGCAATAAATGTCGTGTGTACAGAGCAGACCAACACAACAACATTACAGTATGGACAATCATTGTGAAAAAAAAAATTATGCACTGTAAACATGTGGAGAATATATTAGGAAAAAAAAGATTAATAATAGGTGTAGGTGGTTATAGCAGGATGGAAAGGATTAAACATGTCGGCCGCCCAAGTTCCATGTCATTATTAGTAACCCGCTCAAAGTTTCATCTAATGACTACTTTTAAGAAGCTTTGACACACTACAGTTTAAAAAAATAAAACACAGTGTAAATGCAATCAGTTGAATGAATATTCATCCATTGCACACACACACTCACGCATATTAACTTGGGTTCAGCAAACTTAACCAAACAATTTATTGACTTCTATTCATTGTGCCGATTGCAACTGTGTCATGAAATCAATTAGGGCTGCAAGTAACAATTATCATTTTGAATCAATCTGCTGATTAATTTCTCGATCATCCTATTCATGATTTGTCAATAAAATGTCTGTTTAATTTTGCAGAGCCCATGGTAACATCTTCAAATTGTACGTTTAATCCAACCAACAGTACAAAAGTCCAGAGCTACTGAAGTTACTATCATGACTGACAAAAATAAATGGCTTCAAATTACACATTTACGAACCATTAAACCAGCTAATGTTTTGCCTTTTTTGCTTAAAAATGACTAAAACAATTTAATGATGAAAAAGTTGCCAACTAATTTTCTGTCCATCAACTACTTGACAAAATGTTGCAGCTCTCAAATCAATGACAATTAGGAGCACTTACGTCACCTATTAGAAAAGGTAATGATTATCAGAAAAGGCATATTGCTGCTAGCCTGTGATGGAAGTAAGCAGCAAACACAACATGCCTCAGGTGACCTTAACATTAGGAGGTATAACAGTTCAGAGGCAGCTATATGCCACAAGGTTGCTGGGGTTTTATTTTTTTTATTTTTTTTTTTAACTGTGCTGCTTGCGTTACCTTGTACTCCGGAGGCTATAGGCACGCAAGCCCATGGCAGATGAGTACAGGGGCTGTTCAAAAAGCCTGAGAACGTGTCTATAGGTCTAAGGACAGATCTAGAACAAGTATGGTTTAGCTGCAGGCAATATTGTGGAAAAACAAAATACAAATATATTTTGTCAAGAGAATACGTCCCCGACGACGACAGAAAGCCAGCCAGTGATTTTTCTTTGTTTTTTTCTTACTTTTTCCAAATTAATTTTACGGCCAATACAGTTGGAGCTTTATTCATCCATTTAACTTTTTTACTATTTGAAAAACTCAGCGGTCAAAACTGAGGAAAAATCTACCAAATCACACAGGACATATGGCAGCAGCAAGTGCCTGACAGATTTGGTGCAGCATCTCTGACAAAACATTTTGTTTCTACCGGATTTTCAGCAAAGATTTAGGCTTAGCAACACACACACACACACACACACACACACACACACACACACACACACACACACACACACACATACACATACACATAGGCTCTGCTGCTGCTGGACAAAGGGCCCATTTATGAAGCTCCAGGTAGCTTTCATCAGCTGGATCTTCAGTCTGAGCACTCCCTGGACAATATACACACACACGTACACACACACACATACACACACACTATGTGGATAAATCTTCAGTTTGAGGGCTCTCATGGTAATTATTGAAAACACACACACACACACACACACACACTAGAGAAAGCCCACAAGGTACCTATGCACACAGAAATACACACACAGCATACTTTTAAGTCCTTACACAAGCATATACAAGCACGCACGGGCACACACACACACACACACACACACAAACACACACAATCTCGCAAAAATACATGCAAGGTTATCACTCTAGCCCTGTGTTGTCATCCAGTGAGTGTGTATGTTTGTGTCCATGTTGTTGCTGAACTGTCTGTCTCTTGCCAGTTGACTGGTTGTGTGTTAACATATTCACAATAAATACAAAAGCACGCACACACACACACACACACACACACACGTACATGCTAATACAGTACATAGTGTGTCTAATTTTTTTCCGTAAGGCGAAGCGTGCATAAATCAAACGAATGCAAATTTAATCAAATCATCATGGTGTGTATGTAAGCACCCACACACACACATGCATGCACATAAAATAATGGCTGCATATAATTAAAGCCCATACTGATACTTAGAGTTCCCTTAAAAGTTTCTTTCTCTTGTTGCTTTTGCTTTATTGTGTAGATTTTGATTTTTTTCCCCCCAATTTACTGGTGATTGATTAACTGGTGCATTTGTTTATTTATTTCTAAAAATGCAATCCATGTACAGAGGACAGTCCAGGTGAGCTAAATATAATTGAGCAAAGAAAAAAAAGTCAGTGCATTAAATTTAAATGTCTACAGTGTGTTAGAGAACGACTGGGAAGCTCTAACATGCAGCATTTCAAGTCGACTGTGAAACAAAGCATCCATGCTGCTTTTTTTTTTTCAAGAGTGAAACTGAGATGAACAAAGATTAACTCTGCAGAAAGAAAAATAATGTGGATTTTACTGATACTTTTTTTTTTAAAGAAAAAAGGAAGCTAATTACAGTGTTTTCAAAATAGGAACTTTTTTTTGTCTATTCTAAACTTCCCACAGTTAAACATGCAGACCGTTCAAAACAAATTGTGCAAGAACAGTCTAGCTATAACAAAAAAATAAATAAATAAAAAATAACTGGGCAAGATGTTCACTGAGACGTGCTACCTATCTAGTTTTACAGCTGTGCAAGTTTATTTTGTACTGTAAGAAAATAATTTGAAACAGATGGCTGCCTAGAGGGCAGGGAAAATACTCTCAATGCAGTTTCAGTGGCGTTATAGTGTCCAGTGAGGGCTAAATGATGTTTCTGTCCCGACAAAAACAATATTCGCTGAGCTTCTTGTGTTTAACATGAACTGGTTGAATCAATAGATAAAAGTATGAAAAAACATAGATTTTAAAAAAAGTATACTATTTTCTTGGTATACTAAAGATGCCCACAGGCAAACAGATATATTTCCCACAAAATAATTCTAAATTTGCCAAAATCACAGTGACTATGTCGCATATAAAAATATGAATTGGTATGTACTGTTTACTATATCCGTCCTTTAAACAGACCACATATGCTAGCATCTACCCGTCTGTCATCTGTTCTATTAAACCTGGAACTGTCACACACAATTGTTTTAAACACAAAATGTTTTCTCAAGCAATATTACCAAATATGTGCTTCACTTGCAATCTGCTCACTTCTTCTTATGTTCAGTGAGGGGGCTGCCTGTGCCATCTGTGAAACCAACAGCGGTGTACAGTACACTTCCACAGTGCTACAGTGTCTGTGCAAACACCACTCACAGTTCATTTCACCCTCCTCTCCAGCCTGTTTGTTGAAACTGATGACTGCTCTATATTGTTGGACGACTACCACTGTTAGCACTACGGAGTGATACAAGCTTCTGTACTTAAGTGACCGCTGAATATCCGTTAAACTAATATGGCGTCTCTCGATTCTACAGTGTGCCCTCATTGTTGTGCAGAGGCTGTAGTTCAGATGTGAGGACAAGACGGGTGGGCGTTCTCTGAAGAACACTACCATGAGCTCAGAAGATTCAGTCATTTAATCAATCAGTTTGCTGTAATGAAGCCACAAAAAAAGGAAAAGATAAAACATGCATGACAATATTGTTGGTCTGAAAAATACACACAAACGTACGTGGGAGGCCCCACAATATAATACCATCACGACACGTCAGTCCGGATACAATATTATTGTGATTTTAAATGTTTTGTGATTCGCTGAGTGCTGCGATAACATATATCACAATACATCGTGATTGATTGTTTTTTTTAACACCCATTTGTCTATAAAATAAAGTTTGTTTATCTGTTTAGTCCTTTTATCACACTTAAGTCATTTTCTTGCAGCAGAATGTATCAAGCAAATTGGAAAAACTACCGCTTTAGTTATTCTATGCTACAAGTTTCATTTATTTTTGCAATATTACTAATATATTTCGTTTTTTAAAAATGAACTTGGCGTGCACATATCAATACCATATTGCCACGCAAAATATCACGATACTATGCTGCATCGATATTCCCCCTATCCCTACATATAGCCAAAATTGTAGATAGACACATTCTAGATAAACGTACAATACAGTCTCATATCACTGTATCAATATCAAATTTTACATATCTCACAGCTCTACAATAAATCTTTGCATATATGTACACCGCACCTTGCATAAGAAGCAATTATAAGCGCTGTAGCAGCGGACCACTAAAGCCAACTTTCTCATCATGAGCACTGTAGTAATAATGACGACCAACTTGTTTACTTTCGCTAATCAATACCATTTCATCAGCAACACTCGCAGTGCAGATATAGCCGGCATAAAAAAAAGTGAATATATGATATGAAGATTGTTTTTAATCTAAAAAAAAAAAAAAAAAAAAAGGTGAGACCGTTTCAATTTACTCAAGGTCACATCCACACTCCCTTCACCTTTGCAGTGCTCCACTGACGGCCACACCGGTGTACAGTAACTACAGAAGCTCTGATGCCTGAGCAATACTGCTGCAATTTCTGTAAAGCCAGTTCAAACAAAAATTTCTATGAAATTTAACTTCGACATTGTATCTACTAATCCCAAAGCCTAATGATTGAATGAGACAAAGATATTTTTACTACCTGTCACACAGTGAAGTGAAAAGACCAAGGACATACGCTCTCTCTCATTTAAGGCTCAGGTAAGAAGGGGACGCAAGTGAAAATGTCACTTCACTGGCAGACAAGGTCAAGGCAGCGAGTAAGTTTGCACACAAAGTGACAGAAAAATGCAGAGCAGCGTGCACATTTGTACAAACTACAGAGTACAGACACATATTGCACGCTTTACATGGGGGCAGCTAAGGATATTACAGTACGTACGTGGGTTAACTGAACTGAGCAGAGCCGCTAGAAACAACAGAGACAAGTAAGAGGGGCGAGAAAGCCACTCCGTGTCTACCTTGCCGGATTAGTACAGTTTGAGATCCTTTCTTTACAATATTTCATACCAGTCTGGCATTACTTTTGACTTTCACACTCTCACACACACACACACACACACACACACACACACACACACACACACACCATCTCCCAACTACTCACAAGACAACACAAGCCTCTAACAGGGTTTATTCCTCAAAGCTGTACCACAGGCTAAATGCCAGCACTCCTCTTTCAGAGTGGGGTCCTATTTGTAATCAGCACCAGAACAGAGGTTAAACTGTTAAAACTGTAATAATCCGTCATATTAGAAGTCAGTGGCTTTTCAGAGTATGTGCAGCAGCACTTAGAGGAGGAACAGTTTAATTTCAGTGTTATTTAATTCACAAGAAATTGCCCCAATTACAGACTGCAGGAGAATGATGGTTATAATAATAGGTTTCACTCTCACTTCTATTACAGTATCTCTCCAGTTCTAAAATTCATTAATAAAATTACCACTGGATATCTTCCCATATAGCAGTCTGGAATCTAATTCAATTAAATTGGGGTTTGGTATAATAAATGGTTTTGGGAAATATTCATTTGCAAACACTTGAGAAAATACTTGAAAACAGGCACAGACAATAGAATAATGTCCCCCTTTGTTGTGAGTTTGATATACATACGTTTTCCAAAGCTACATAACTCAACTTTTCTCCCCTTTTTTCTTTTGTTCTGCCCACTCCCATATCAAGACCCTCTCCTCTGCCCTTTGAATTCCCCCAATGTATGCTTACATAACAAAGCTACAGCAAAATTAATTTTATTTACGATTTTATTAGAATATCTCAGTGTCAGTCTCTTCAATTTGCGACTAAATATTGACAATAATGAACAGGATATCTAACCACGAACCAAAGCTCAACTACGCTACGTAGAGAACGCCATGTTCGCCATTAAAAATAATGTAAATTTAATTAACTCTGGGTTAACGGCAATGGTTACGTGCACTGTGAATTAAAATGCAATACATTCCCTAAATGTTAAGTTAAGTGGTCTCAATTCGGCATATAAATTGTGTAGAAGCGACGAGCCTTTAATAAATAAAATCAACTTTTATAACAGGTTCTCAGTGTTGACTCGTCCGCTCGTCTACTACAACACGGTGAGGATAACAAGCGAGCCAATTAGAAAAGTTACAATTGTACTGGACAAGTGGCGTTTCTTTATTTTAATTGTTGCCGAGTTAAAGTGCGGATAATGGTGTTTTAATGCTCTCAGAACATTCCTTGAGTGATAGCTACGTATCGACATGCAAAGCAACAATGACCTGCCATTTTTAACGGGGAGAATGGCATCTGTCGTGGATGAGACACTTGCGTTCAGGTAACCTCGGACTGCTTTACAGATGGTAATGATATGCTAATAAACATGGCGTTGTTCATTAGCTTATATGTGGCTTGCCTCCTTTTTTATAGTCATGTTTGGTGTGTGTGAGGGTTGTCCTACCTGTGTGGGGGGACCCTCCTCTCCCAGTTTACGACCACCGTCGCGTAGCCGGTTATTTTTCTTCCACTTTTTCCAACAAAAAAAACTTCTTCCACTCGTTCAGCTGCTCGACGTCAGTGTTAATGGTGAAAATGGCAAAAAAGAAAACTAGAAAAAGCGCGTTCAGAGCACCATATTCGCCGCACGGTCCTCTTTCACTACTTTACTCACGTTTCTAGACGGTTTATTTCCAATTATCTCACTCCGGAAAGTGCTGTGTCTTTGTTTTCCTGCGGAGTGTGAAGCCTCGTTGTTAATTTTAAGTTTTGTGAAACGCAACGCGGCGCGTGGACCAACCCAGAGAGGCTCGAGGATACTATGTCCAAGGCAGCACGGCGCGCGCGGCTGTCAGCAACAACGCACACGTGAAATGAAGTGTCGGTCTGTGAAGACAGATGAAATGGTGGCTTCTTCTGTCTCTACAGCGGCAAAACTACAATTAAACTAACGCGGAGTCAATAAAACCGGGATGTTTTTCCGTCCATAGCGTCCTTTTTCCTCCCGAAAATAAATCGCTCAGGTGGTGAAACACCTTTCCCCTTTGCTCTCTACTCTTCCCTCGCGCTGTCCCGGCCGCCCGGCGCAAGCGACAGCTACTGTAATAATAAGAAGAGCCTCTGCAGCAGCACACACACTGGTGAAGGGGAGAGAGAAGGAGCGAGAGAGCGCGCTCCGGTGAAACGGAGAAACAAGACCGTCCTCTGTTACTGCTGCCCTCTGCGAGTGTGAGCCGGCGCGAGCTCATCTCCTCTCGGTAAAAGATGATGATACGCCAAGCGAGGCAGAAACGGAATGCTGGGGGATCCCCTGCTGCGTCCAATCCTGACGTCTCTACCGGTGTGCCGGCGTGCGCGTGTGCGCGAGCGGCTGTGTGTGTATGTGTGTGTGTGTGTGTACTACATGAATGATCGGTACGGGTGGTTGTTGTGGGGTGGTGGGGGGTCAGCCGTGACTTTGAACTGTATGCCCTGACTGTGACAGGTGACGGCGAAAAAGCAAGAGCAGCACGAGGACATAGTAGCCTAAGACACCCGGTTGATGAGGTGTTTTTTTATCCACTCTCAGTCTGACAGTCTGCACACAGCAAAACAATAGGATGGTAAAACGGATGTAGTTAAAACATACAGCTTGAGTAGTTCACACAATCAACATGTATATAAAATGTATATGTGGCTCCTAAAATGACTGCATGTTCTGATTCTGTGTGATTTTAGATAACTGTAAGGAGAATTTATCACTCAGGAGCGATCACACAACACTTCCACGGGGCCCTCAAGATTATGATTGTTGTCTCCACTGGCTTTGGTGACTTCTCATAATTATTTTTATCCTCTTAGACTTGCAAAAGGAGCTAAAACAAATAAACAACGCAATGTCATCCACTTACCACAAATCCGGTAAGTATAAGTGTATTTAGCCTCTGAAAGCCAGGTTGACCAAATGAGATGAACACCATGTGCTATCTGATGCCGTGCCTTTATATCATTTCAATTTGTAAGCTATGGTGAACAGTGTTTACAAGCAAAACAATATATTGAACCTTGCAGTCACGTTCACACACACACACAAAAGATTTTTCTGCCTAAAGTAAGTTGGCTTTGTCAGCGTGGAGGTATTGTTCTTAGAGAAAGGGGGTGATTCTCCTCTGACACAGTCAACTGAGTAAAGAGCCTACAAAAGCCCTGACAGAAATATCACTTAGTGAGTCATGTATTAAATCGCCGCTTCAAAATGCAAAAGACTATCACGACCTTTTTAACTGATCAATGGGGAACAAATTGTGCTTATTTTCTGAGTGAAAAGCAAACACGGTGTAACGGTGGATATGTCTGCGTGAGTTGAACTCTGTGGAGAAAACTCTGGACTAAAACCTTCGGATTCTGGGGGAACAATCAGACAGCGTGTAATTTATTGTGGTTGTTAATTTTGTGCCAAATAAAAGACGGACAAGAAAGCTTTCACAGTGTGTTGCCTTCGATGAATAGCCGAGTTGCTCGAGCACCTGCATTCAGCATTGAGATCAGCATGCTCCTGAAATATATTCACAAGAATCAGTTCTAAGGTGTGTTATGATGTGCTCGTGGGCCGTAACGAAGGGAGGTGCATGCGAGGCACTGAAGATATTTATTAAAGAAAACAATGGGGAAAGAAAACAGCAAGGTGCAGAAGAAAGCACAGTTAGAGGTGCGTGAAAGTGCATTTGTTCAGTGACCACTGTAAGGCGTGCGGTTAGTGCGTACAAAAGCAAAAAGTGTGTGGGCAGGCTGGCTTATATGGTAGGGACACTGGCAAGGATGAAATGTAAATGGTGTCGTCTCAGCCTCCAGGAAATTATTCTTCCAAAGCAGGATAATTAATTGGACAAAAGATAATACATTTATTTGTCTATAAAAGAAGAAAAAAATGTAGATTATAATATTGCTTGGTTTTGGTCAAACTAAAACACTTGTACCAAAGTTTTTTAAGAAAAGGAAAAACACATTCTCATCCTCCAAAATCTTAACACTTCAATAATACCACTGTGATTATAATAATGTAACATAACACGAGGTGGAACTTTAACAATAAGATAAAACTGTTTGATAATACAAATGTCATTTTCACATTCCTTCTCTACTTCTGTGTGAGTGATCAGGAAACTGTAAAATCTTTTATTTTGTAACACAATCCTGCACCGTGTGAAATTTTCAACTGTGTCAGGAGCTCATCCTACTCTATATTAATTGTTCAAGAGACTACCAAGAGATCGGACTCGATCATGTGATATGCATCAGTCAGAGTGTCCCCTCCCCTGTGTGGCTGCAGCAAATTGGTGAGCAAGTAAGTGCTGGGGAGAAAACGGGAGGTAAAATAAAGCAGTAATAAGTTGCCGAGGACGGAGTTTACTAGCTTAATTAGCTTCTACGCCTTTGGATAACCCGTGTGTGTGTGTGTGAATGAAAACAAAGTAAGTGCAGATCCTCTCTGTCCTCGCGTCCACGTGGAGAATTATACGACCACATGGTTGAGCAAAGTGGCCTCCAGGCAGCCCATTAAGTTGTCCGAAGTTAATGTAAGTTTGTTGAATCCAGAGTTTTTAGTTCTTAAAGTGTCACAGTTTATGTGCGGTGTAACAAAAGCTTTAAGTGAAATGTGAGAGACATTTGCACTTTCTCCTGCTAAGTGACTCCTAATTTCCGAGTACAATGTTTGCACAGCTATTTTTTTTGCAGTATTGTAGAGCAGAGTGATATATTGTTACTTCCGCAGCATGCATGTGATTGATGTGATGTGATTCAGTTCAGTGCTGTTACTTCCTTTTTTCTTATGTTTAAGATTTTCAGCTGAAAATTGAGGAACTCTCTGATCTGAAATTATACACACTGTAGTTTTCCAGAAAGGTGACATTGAGCACAGGCTAAGAAGATGCATGTGTGTGCATATATTTGACTGTGTAAGGTAGTTGTAACTTATTGGGCTTTCAATGAAAGAGCACATGGTCTAACACTGACCTGAAACTTTCTTGTTATATGCTGTTTAGTGGTGTTATTAGTGGCAAATATGTTAATCGTATAACCTCATTATTATGTATTGTTCATGAATGTGTTCTCCTGTAAAGCACACACTCACCCATTAACCAGTAAAGGGAAGTGCTGCATCGCTTTGTGTCTGACCAACACACTGCTGCGATGGCTGATAGACCTGAACCTCTGCGTCTGGCCTGAATTAATGTTTGACGGTCTTGTTTTTGGTGGTATTAAATTTCCTTTTTAATATTACATTTTTTGCTCATCTGTGAATGCAAACAAAGTAGAAGAAATATTAGAAACAACACAGGTAAACCACAACCTCAAAACACAGTATAGAACTGCATCAGTACACACCTAAAATAGTAATGCGATGTGGCGTGTTTTGCAGGGCTATTGCATTGCATCGCATTACATCATACAGCATGTTATTGTTTTTAAGTCATTCAGTGTAATTTTATTTCTTGATTTTCAAAATAAAAAAGAATTAAAGAAAATAGGCAATCATGACATATGCAGAGTGACAAACATTTAATGTGAGTCTGTGTAATTAGCTTCAATTATATCTCTGTGTGACGCAGATTGAGATCTGGTTTATGTACAGTACATGTTGTGTCTTTCGTATAATAAAAGGTTTTGGTATTTTCCTATTCTGACAGTGTATCCTTTGTCATTGGTGCTACACGTACTACTTTTAGACATATGGCAGGTTTTTGCTTGACACAATACACTCGTGTGGACAAGGACACACTTACTATACAGTGGGATGTCAATAATAGCATCTGAAGTGAATGGGGTGAAAGCTACCATTAGATTGTCGTATCACAGGATATTCATATGCACAAAAATACATGCCTGCTTTTCAACACTGTATCTCCTAAAAACTGAACACTGTGTGGATTTAACCCGTGCCAGTCTTCACGGATGAGCCTGGCATTCTTTATTTTTTCTTATTCTCAGCAACTCCCATCAATACTTCACTAACCTGCGGCCTAGCCCATCTGTTCCCACTGAACACGTAAACCTTCAAAACCAGCTTGCAAGTACATAGTTTGATTTTTTTTTTTCGTCTAAAAGCTCAATATTATACTGCAACAGATGGGTACACTTTTTTCAAAAACATTTTCAAACAGGAAAAAATAGTGCACTTATCAGGGACTATATTCAGCAGCGGATAAATACACACCCGTTCTAGTTAGTATTTGTGGCAGCAGGATGGTGTATGTGGAATTGAGTCAAAATAAACAGTGTGTGTGTTCGTGCTAATAAAGGAACATGTCACCCAGCGCAACAGTGCAGCTCCTTGATGTGTTTTTAGTAGTTTTTGGACAACAGTGGAGCTCCATGGCACAGAGGAAGAAGATCTATCAGGCTTTGATACACACACAATATTTGTAAGTAGGATACACTCATTGTTGAATTCAATGTACGCATGGGATTTGTTGGCAATGAGAAAAATAATGAATATTGCTAGCCTTATCTTTTAGGCTGACCTCCTCCAAAATAATTAGTCAAACTTTATCTAAAACTAATATGAAATGAGAAAATGTTGCCCACTGAGCCAACATGCTCAACAATTTTGGAATCACACTTCACTTTTAGAAAATGGGTTCACAATTTTTGTCTTATTAGAAGGAGTGATTGCAGCAAGATAACCCTCAAAGTTCACCTGACCATTATTTTAAAACAGACTGCAAGAAATGAGAACCTGCCCTTTAATCTCAGACACCTTTACTGAATTGTGTTGCAAGCAACACCATTATTTAATCAACTGGCTCAATGGATTTTCAGTTGTTTTTCAGACTTCAATTCCATCTTAAAAACTGAGCAGGGAGATGTAGTATGGCTGTACAAGGTCAAGGACATGCTCAAACTAGAGTTACCTGATGTGGGAATTAAAAATTCAAACAATGGAGTCCAAGGATGCGGGTTAGAGTCCAGCTGGGGACCTTTGTTTAATCTCGCTTTCTCTCATTTTCTGTCATCTCTCTACTTGCACTATCTATTGAAAGCATGACATGCTCAAATAATAGTAATATAAAAGAGCCCAAGGATATATTACATGCACACACACACAAAAAAAAAAAGAATATGGTGAACAAAAAGTATTTTTGGGAGCTAACAGAACACAATTGTTGACTTGTGGCCTTCAACAAGTCTGGTCAAACCTAACTTCTAAAAGACACTTTATGCTCTCTTTAAAGCTTCTGCAAAAATCATACTGGTTTGGGCCATGAGAGAAAAGCCTCATGAACTGGGGCCCATTTCACATACATGATTTGCAACAATGTTTTTACAGAGATTGCAAATAGTGTCGGGGTCACATGTCACAAATGATTATCAGCTTTATATTGTTGATAAAATTGCAAGTCGTAAATGGTTCTGCAATTCTCATGTATCCTCATGAGCAGCAAGTGTTGAGGTTGTCTTGATTAGTGACATATGTCAAAATTAAGGGGTGAGGAAATGACCTCATGTTGCAAATCACAGCTTGCATGCTGCAAATTAAGTGAAACCGGCCTTGGGACAGTGACTGGCAGAGGGTGGGATCAGACATATGGCCCTCAATGGCTATTCATGTTTACTTATCTAAGTCCCTAATGGTATTTTTATTAGTTTATTGTTCTTTTTTTGCAGGTTTTTTAAATTAACTCCACAGCCTTTGACCTCTGATGTGACCACGTCAGTTGCAATGTGAGTTTCCTTGGATCTGCTGCACATGTTTATGTTTTGCGAGGAAATGGTCTAAAATGACTGACAATAATACTCTTAACAGACTAATGGTTACAACGTAATCAGCTCACATCTGCCCTGCCCTTAAAAACATAACAACTCCAATCCAGCCCTGTCCCCTAGAAATGTGTCATTTGCAACAGCAAATGTTGTGAGGCAAACGTAATGCTGACTGATTACGTTTTTTATTAACTTAATAAGAAAGTGTTGTTGAATGACATATCCGGCAAGTTCTTCTGACAGGAACTAAAAAATAGATCATACAGTATTTCTCCTGTTTTAGCTTCACTGCACTGGCTCTGTGTAAAATCCAGAATTGAATTTAAAACCCTTCTCCTCACTTACAAAGCTCTAAATGGTCAGGCTCTGTCATATCTTAGAGAGCCCACAGCACCCTATTATCCCACCAGATCACTGCACTCTGAGAATGCAGGGTTACTTATGGTTCCTAAAGTCTCCAAAAGTAGAATAGGACTCAGAACATTTATCTATCAGGCTCCTCTCCTGTGGAACCATATTGCAGTTTCAGTCTGGAAGGCAGATACTGTCTTCACATTTAAGAGTAGACTTTCCTCTTTAATAAAACTTATAGTTGGGGCTGGCTCAGGCTTGCCTTGGACCAGCCCCTAGTTAGGCTGATATGGGCCTAGTTTGTGGGAGACTTCCTATGATACACTGTACCCCTTCTCTCCTTTTCTTCCTCTTCATTTGCTAGCATTAATGTCATATTCTGCATATCACTAACTCAGATTCTCCCCCAGAGCCTTCGTGCTTCCTTGTCTTGCAGGTTTCAATCGGATCGCGGTTGTGCCTGGATCATAGGTCGTGGCTGTGCTGCAGCATTATTAAACCTTTTTCAAGTTTAGACCTGGACAGGATGTGTTTATTTACATTAATTTGAAACCACAATCTTTCCTTAACACTAACCAAAGCGCCATTGTTGCCAAAGCTTAATCGCAGATGGGAGTCAGTGTGTATTTTACCCATTGGTCTCTGCAGTACAAATTCAATCCCACCAAAAAAAAAAAAAAAAAAAAAAAAGCATTGCTTCTGAACTTAATTCAGGCAGTGATTACGTTTGTCACCACAACCTCATTGGGAAAACAATTTGGTGTGAAGTAATTCCTTGGAGACAGAGTTGCTTAAATCAGGGTCTGGCTTGAGCACTTTGCTGAGCTTCACTTTATTGGATTGGTTTGTTTGAAGTTTGATGAGATATTTTTCCTCAGTGAAAACAATCACAGCATGAGGGTTTCTAAGTTTGTAAAATATATATGCCAGCAAATCTGACTGCATTTCACTGATGAGACATCATGTAAATGTACAGTGGTGATGGCTCTCGTAGTGGGATCATGAGGTTTGGAAGACAATGAGTGCTACATCAACATTTTGAGCTTGTTACAAAAACATCACTTACACATCCAGCAGAAACAGAGCGAGGTGCTGGTGAGAGTTGTTGGGACATGGTCATACGGACAGTCAAACCAATGTAATTAACCTCAAACAGCTCAGTGGGATCAGCAGCACTTAAAACTCCTTAACACTGTTATGTGATTCAGCGTTAGTGACAATGTTACATTGATAATGGTATGACAAATTAATTTTAACATTTTGCCAAGTCAAATATTTTTGATATTACATTTGGATGATTCGACTCGCACTATAACACTTGTTTGTTTTTCCTTTGCTATTGTACTTCAATGTCAGACTTGTCACTGTATCACTTCCATCCACAGTAATCTTTTCCTCTTGCACAGAGCTCACATTTGAATTTCAACACATGATACTCATTTCATTAGAATTAGCAGAAGCTGGTATAAATGGGTTGTTAAAACAAGTGAAAACAATATGTGACAGTAGCAGTTTAAAAAACAGAACTCAACTGAAAAGACGTGTTTGTGTGCATTTGTCTTTATCTGCATATAATGGTGTGTTGCGTTGCTAAAGCTTGCCCATCCATGTGCCATCTGCTATTTTACACAGCAGGCTACCAAGTGTGTTGTTTTTGAATTTGGCTAAATATATCAAATACACACACATAAACATACACACATAGACACAAAAGTATCAATCTATATCACATAAACATTTCTTCTCTGTCAAACACACACGTGTACACAATCATTTCAGCCTATACATTGATGGTTACCATGCATATTAGTCTGAAGTGTGTGTTTAATCAGTGCCACTGTCTTTAACGCCATTATTTTAATACCTAGGTTAATTTTCTCACTCAGAAGGCTGTGCTGGTTTAAAGGCAATATGAACGCTCTGCAAGATAGAAGGACGCATGTCAAGAAAATGCACTAATGCACTTTTGTCTACAATTCAGTAAAAAGTATTTACGCAAGAACATTAACTTAATTAAATCTAGTTTCATTAAAATCCACTTAACTTTACACCTGCAAAATCATTTTTAAAGCAAAAAGAAAGAAAAGCACACATTATCAAAATGAATAAATTTCATATTGGAATCAAGTTGCTGAACTTTGTAAATTGGTGCTCATTAAAAACTATAACTGCAATCGTTTTGCACTGCAGCAGTTAGAGTAATGCAGTAGATGTAAATTGTTGCTTATAGGACGACTTCTATGGTGCAGATCACGATCCCATTAGTTGCCGAAAATGCCATTAACATTAAGTTACATATTGTTTCTGTCTAGTATTTAACTTTAAACTTGATGTCCCTGTCATGATGCTACTATAGTGATACTGTGTTATGAGTTAATTTTGTTTTTACCCCTGGAGATATACTTGTCACACAAGCCTTTCCACAGCAGCTATTTTAAAAATGTAATCAGAGAAAGAGCACAGATTAGCTAATAACATCAGTGATGACTCCTCTTAGTTTTGCAACTAAGCTAGCATGTACAACACCCTTTAATTTAGCCTTTATCCATACTAGTACTTACACCTTTGACATTAAGTCAATTTTTATTCTACAGCCCACAATCAGGGTTTTCTCTCAGAGGGCTTCACAATCAGCACAACATATGACTTCCTTTGATTTCAAAGTTTCAGCCTGGGGAGCATTTATGAATTATTAAACAATCAAAGCAGCAAAAGAAAAGATCTTAAAGGGAAATGTGCTTGACATGCATCATATAGTTCCACTGGTATGCTCACAGATAAAGGGCTCACACTTGGATAGTTAAATCAGGGTATTCACAAAAATACATTTAAATAATGCAACTAATATTGGAGCACTTTACATACTGTATATTATGCATGGTATTATCATGTCTTCGTAGGCTCCATCTTTCTGACTAACTGGCCTAATCCATCCTTATAGGATTCTCAGCGACCTGCACACTGCCTGCCATCAGTACTCTGCTAGGAGCTTCATGTACAGGCCACTCCACGCTGCACAGGCCTGAAAATTTAGGTTCAAGCCTTAGGCATGCAGACTCCGCCTGAGACTGACAGCTTACGTAATTTTTCTGCTCTTGTTCGACTCAAAACTAAAGCCAGTGTGAAGACAAAAAAGAAGATACTTCACTCACTCTTAATAGCCACTGAACACCAACCAGCACAAACAGAAAAAAAATGATAACGCAACAATATACAGACACAGTGGTATGAAATATGCAAGGAAGACAATGAACACCTAATGCACAATCTAATGCACTTCAGCGCATACAACAAACTACGGCCACAACAAAAAGACTCGACAGAGAAGAGTTTCATCATAAATGTTTCACTTGTACAAAGGCTCATGATATTTTAAATCCACAACCAATTGCTTAATAAAACAAGATGGAACCACCATGTGTCGGCCTCAGATACGAGCCGAACCGATGCCAACTTCCATTACTTGCAGGGATTTAACAGATTTCACTGTGTGGAGATGGATGTTTGACAGAAAACAGAATAAATAAAACACAATTTTAAAAAGTGTACTTTAATAGTTTCTGTTATTCTTCCCCCTTTTTTTCTTTCTTTATTTCCTTGGTCTAGACGTGCTTGAAATGAAAGGCGTCTTGAGATATTTTGTTATGATTTGGTGTGATAAATAAAACTTGCTTGGATGGACCCATCTGTAGTATGAATTTATCTGGAATTTTAATACACTGAGTGCACAAACTGGGTTGTAGCCTTGATTATTTAATATTGACGTATATCAAATATTCCTCATTCACATAATCATCTTTAGTTTTTGTATCAAAACACCCAACGCACACTTGCATTCACTTATGCATGCGCACGCACGTGTCCAAATACTGAGACACCCACTGACACGCCACAATCTGACTCACTGACACACTGACACACCACATCTGGGGACATTTCCGAAGGAAAATCATGCAGATTTATTCCTCCTATGGGTCAAAAGAGAGAGAACCCTGGGGAGAGAAAGAGAGGGAGAATGAGGAAGGTAAGAATGAAAAACAGGGAGCAGGCGATCAAAAAGAGTGAATGAAAAGACAAGTACGAAATAAAATAAAAAAAATGAAAAGAATAAACAGAGGGACAGAAAGAGAGTAAGGCTGTTGTACAGGACTTTTGGCCTGTGAGGAGCTGTCTGTGTACATGAATACCCTGGAGGCCCTTTGACACATACACACACACACGCACACACACATACAGTACACGCACACACGCACACACACACAGAGCATGGCCTGTGGTCAGACTGTGTGCTGTGTACCATAGAGCGAAAGGACAGGTGTGTATTCAAGCGAAACCTCTTTCTGTGTCACTGTCAGTGTGTTTGTTCGTGTGCGTGTATGCGTGTGTCTGTGTGTGTGTGGGTCGTAAGTGTAGCTTTGGCTAAGGGTTATGCTCTTATGTACATTCATTGCCAATGTGCACTCAACGATGGGCATGAATCTCCCTCTGTCACCAACTCACAAACACACACACACACACAAGTATGCCAAAGCTTTGTCATTGTGTCAGTAATCTATGGCATCCAATGTGAGAGTAAACACACCCTCTTTTTGTCACACACACACACACACACACACACACACACACACACACACACACACACACACACACACACACACACACACACACACACACACACACACACAGATGCTTTCACATAACTAGAGAAGTGTTAGAACAAGCCAATGTCACCCCTCTGTAGCTGCGTACTTTCCATGTCTCTTTCTCCCTCTCTCTGATACTTTGTCTGCCTGCAGCATTTCCCCATTACGTCTTTATAATTATCTGTGCCTGCTATTTTGGCATTATGTCCTCATCAGGTATCTGTACCTTCTACAGCATTTCAACCTTTTGACATTAAAGAGGAACTAATGTTTTTTTCAACCTGGGCCCTATTTTCGAATCTACTTTTGTCTAAATGAGTGATGATGTTCAATATTTGACATTTCTCCAGTACGAAGCTCGGGCTGACCTGCCTGCAGCCCGTGAGAGCGCGCTATATTAAATAATAGGGCACTCAGACAGCGTCAAACAACGTCAAAATTCATCCAGTAAAAAAAGTTAGTATAATTATCCCACAACATAACGGAAAGGAGAAATGAACATCTGTGTTTACCTTTAGCTGGATTCGGACATGTTCCTCTGCCTGTTGCAATTTTAGTATATGTGCTACCGAAATAACACTGCTCCCCCTCTCTCTCCTTGTCCGCTCTTCAGTTTCAATGAGCTCTGCATCTGTGTATGTCTGTGTACTCCGTGTTCAAATAAATACGGGCAGTCATCAAATTCAAATGGCTCATCCAGACCCAGTTGGTCAAAATCAGGTAAAAATTCATCCATGACTACTCCAAACAACGTAACTCCTCGCGTTTGTGTTTTGACAACAAACATGTCCGAATTTCTACCTGATTTTGACCAACTGGATCTGGATGAGCCATTTGAATTTGATGACCGCCCATATTTATTTGAACACGGAGTACACGGACATACACGGACGCTACTCACTGAAACTGAAGAGCGGACGAGGAGAGAGAGGGAGCAGCAACAGGCAGAGGAATGTGATGAACATGATGATGATGATCAACAGTGCATCTTAATTGGTTATTTGTATCTGTGACAATGTGTCATCAATACGTCTTCATCGGGTATTTGTACTTTGTATGCCATTTCAACAGTTCATCTTCATTGGGTATTCGTATCTGCTACGACATTTAAGCATTATGTCCTTGTGGGGTATTTATATCTGTGACAATGTCTCGACTTTATGTCTTTATTGGGTAGGTATATATGCAACAATGTCTCAAGATTACATTTTCACTGTGTATTTCTAGCTCTACGATGTTTCGAAATTGTGTCTTCATCGTAAATTAGTATCTGTGATGATGTTTCAACATTATGTCTGTATAGAGCATTTGTATCTGCAATGATGTTTCGTCAATACATTTCAACAGCACATCATTGATTCTTTGTACATTTATCAGTGGTATTTGTACAGCAGTGCTTTCAACATTGAACCTACTACATTCTGACATTTCTTCTTTCTCTGATATTCATACCTGCTATAAGGTTTCAGCATGTTTTCATTAGATATTAATACCTTCTACAACATTTTTACGTTACATCAAAACGCACATCAATAAATATTTTTGGTGCATCATGTTAGGTTTTAATTTTAGTGACATAACTGTACAATATATCTCAAGGAAAGACCAGTATCAAATAAAACGACTTAAAATGTATAAGTAAAAAATACATTATTAAGGTTGACTTGATACCCACAGTTTTGTCATGAGGCATCTGGGGAAAAGAAAAGTGAAGAAATAGTATGTGTGTGCTTGCATCTCTGTTACAGACTAAACTCAGGAAATTGACTTGGACGGTCCTCACACATCTTTTGTCAAATATGGTTCCCTCTCCCCGAACCGCAAAGTGCTTAACCTGAACCTTACAGCCCACTGGTGCATACTGTAACGCAATGTGGGTGTTTATATAGGAGTTTTCATCAACATCTGTTTTCTGAAGAGTTCCTTTTCAAGGAAGAGACAGTTTACATCACTTGTCTAAACACAGCAAAATAGATAGATGGACCTTTTCATTCTTTCTGTATCTCTTTTAGGTAGAAACTCAGACGTGTGACAACAATCTTTTACAAGTCTGTCTATGTCATGAAGACACACACACACATCCACACACAGTGTCAGGTTTAAGTGGTTAGGTGGCTTAAAGGAATGTTCCACACGCGGGAATATGGACTCGCATACAGCTATCAAAATATGTTTTAAACCACTCGGGAAGTCCCTGTATCAGGCCAGTTTCCCATGTACCTATGAACATATACACACATACACACATCATGCACAAATTCCCATTCACAGATCAGTTTACTAATGGCTATGCATTAAGTGCCAGATGAACTTGACTGGACATGCCTTTAGGGGGGCTTAAATGTGTTTTCTTAGCCGAGTGTATGTGTGTGTGTTGCTCTTTTTCAGGCACTGAGGTCATAGAGGTTTTCTTTTTGTCTCTCTGACTTTCTTTCTTTCTTCCTCTCTTGTTCTTTCTTTCTCTCTGATACCACAGATAATCAGTGTAATCTTGATATCCTGTCAGTTTTGATCCAGATGCATTTTGCTGGGGTCTTTTCATGTAGGATCTGCACATAGGGGCAATTACACTTTCCATACATTCAGAGTGTGGGCGACCTAACACATCACTAAGAGCCCCTTCATATCCTTTTAGCTGAATGAGCGGAGAGGCTTGGCAAAGACCCCGTTGGTCAGCCGGTCTATATTCTGAACTGTGTCTTTTGATGTTCATAGTTCTTAAAATTGCTTTAGCAATATTGATTACGTGTAAGGTACTGTGAGGCATGTCACATACAGCTATTTATATTGTACGCTCTCCATTGATTTCAGCTCAGGGGCATGTATCAGGTACTGGTGGATATGAAAGGTATCTGTTTGCTGTGGTTAAAGCTGGTGCCATGTATTTTAGAGGTAATTAATACCAACAAATACCAAAGATGTGTATTTTTGTCACATTTGCAAAATGAAAAGAAAGACAAAACCTGTTTTAACAGATAATTAAATTCAGAGGGTGCCCGCATGAGACACAGGGAATTGGTCACACTCATACCTGACTGGAAGTGTAAGCAGACAGGCTGGGTGTGCAAGACATTTGGCGTGACTGCTGTGTAAGCTTTTGTCAAAAATTGGATGTAACCAAGCCGTTCTTATGCACTGTTTGTACATTTTCCTATGAAAATAAAGGCGCCAAAATGTGTACATATCCCACATAATCATGAGCCAGTAAGTCATGTATAACCCTAGATATGCTGCAATTACTTGACCAAAGCCTGATGGGAGTAATGAAGGAAGCAGTGCCGTAAGAAGGTAGGTCAGGGTGGTGGATGGGTCGGAAAACATTAGACTTTTCCCCGGGACCTCCTTCATTAAACCGGTGAACTGTGTGAACTTTTTTTAAGGTACGTCATCACCATGTTTCTTTGCCCAAAACCTAACCACAGTATCTTTACTTGCCTAAACTTAACCTCAATAACTTTACGTTGAGTACGTAACTTTAGGTTGAGTAGGCTACATAGCGTCATTCGTGGGATATCATACGCACTGTTGTAAGAGGATATGTTGATAGAAGACCTAAGATATCTAAAGTTAGCACCTACAAAATCTGGAAAATGTTCCAGCTAGTGTAGTGAGATTCATACTTTTTACTTACACACTTGATTGATAAATGTATGAACCTGCACATTTTATGGTGACACGCAATGGAGAAAAAAAACAACCTTTTCATAACAGTGTCAGATATTTTAGAGGAACATCAAGTCAAGAGACAGTATTGCCATTCAAAAATGTTCCCACTTTGTCTCGGGAGGTGGGGCTGCAGGAGGTGGATCAACCCTGTCACTCTACACGAACCTTTAATAATTTACCTTCAATCTTTATTCTCACTATCTACAATATCTGTGACTCACAACCATGGTATGGTTAAGGTTAGCAAAAGAGTGCAGTAGCACATAGATTCTGTGCTCGCTACATAAAGGGCGTCCTGCATTGACACTGAAGGTTGGCATGAGACATAAATCATGACATACTAATTCATCCAATAAGGATATCATTTCTTGGAAGAAGAGACTTAAAGGAATTTGCATTGTGTTTCTCTAGTGGCAACATTACAGTAATTCTGAGTTCATTTTTGAATATCCTATGTTCATGTTAGAACTTTATTTTTTCGACTGTTTATTTATTGTGTCTAAATACTTCAATGTCTGTGGCTGTGTTATTCTGCTTTATATAATTGATCAGGAGCAAAGGTACAGAGTCCTATTGATCAATGTGACTAGTATCAGTTTGCAGCTGTTGGGATTTGTTTGTCGTGCATCGTTGAGCCAATCAATTCTTTATAAAGGAAATATAAAATAGGTGGAATTGGAATATTGATTCCACCTCTGGATGAACTAAATTTCAACAAGCGTTCATAACATTAAAAGCTTTTTTACATTCTGATTTGCAGTACTGCAATTTCTCCCTAAAAGTGGCCCTGATACCTGACTACCTAACTTAGACCCCCAATATGCACAACAACTGTACGCAAATTGCATAGCATTATTTTAAAACAACCGTGTCAGTAGGGACCCTGCATAATGTTACGTAATATAGTGGTTCCTAACTTTTCCGGCCACGTGGTCCAGATTTCTACTTAGTCCTCAGTTCGAGGTCCACACAGTTTAACACATGTAGCATCATACCTGTGTTCTGACATGTCATCAAGCTAGTTTGCTATCTTTATGAGTAAGTAGCTGCCAGTTATCCACTCACTCTACAGCAGGAAACAGCACTTCAAAATGAAAGCTCTGAGCTGGAAATTCACTGTATTTAAAAATAAAGAGTTTTTTTTACAAACTTGACACATTCATGAGTCACTCGCGGTCCCTTCAGAATGGACCCATATGGGACACAAACTGCAGTTTCCTAGGTGAAAGTCTTGTTTTGCTTGACCCATCCACCTCCCTGTCTCTCACTGTATGCTGGCTTTTTTCGCTCTTTATACTGCATCATTTGCTTTTAACCTCAAGTTCTGCACTGGATGGGTTTACTCTGAACTTGGTAAAAGTACTGGTGCATTACATAAACGCCTGAAGGGTGTCTCTAGCATCGATATCACACACCTTGGGGCATGACAGAGTGTGGGTATTTGAAGACTTAGTAATGAGAACAGGCTGTCCTGTGAGGGGGCAAAAATATGTCAGATATGTCCTCAGAATCAAAGCATAGGTATTATAATTACCAAGTTCAAAAGTTCTTCAAAATCTTCCTCTGGTTAGTGTGTGCAATGCTCAGGAATGAAGGGATTTTACAGCCTGAGGGATGTCCAAAATGTAAATGGTTCGTCACTTGGGGAATTTGAATGTGATCAATACATTTAATTGCAATCTGATTTAGATTGTTATTGTTTTTGTTATTAGATTGTGTACAAATTCTAAGTTTTTGAAAGTCTGGCCTGAAGGGGGAGCTAAAGACAGCATCTCTTCTGAAACCATTAATGAACGCTTGCACACTTGATTGCTCAAATGGTCTTTTGCGTCTTGATGTGCCCTGAGGTCTTGCTTATAGCAGGGGCAACAAAAAAGAGAAGTAAATTTAACATTCAACAAAAGAAAGAAATCACAGCCAGTTAAATTATTAGAACCATGAAACAGCCGAGCAAACACAGCAAAGGAGCCTTGATTCTATTTAGACGGTGGCTTTGGGAGGAAGGATGGAAGGGCAAGCAAATCAAACAATGTGGAAGGAAAAAAAGAGCCGTCCGTAAACACCATTTACATGAAATACAGCCAATATCCAGCAGTCAGGTTTTGCCTTTCGGGGAAGAGTGTCTGCATCTGGGGAGAAAACTATCCAAGCTGGGGGATCCACACTAAGTCCTGCTGACTGGGCACTTCTACATGGAAAATAAAAGGGGATGGGAGACTGTAAGAGAGAGCCATTTATGCACGCACACATACACACCTATATGCACGTATGTCCACGTACACACACAGCTTATTGTTCTCAAGGCAGTTCATCTCCTCCATCACCAGCATTATGTTGTCAGCTGCTCTGTTCCTTTCATCATTATGGCAGTTATACTGTTTCTTCACACGCCTCAGTACTACATCAATAGCTATAAAACTCTGCCCAAACAGAAGCAAGAAAATCACTTTTTAAGTCACTGACATGGCAATTTTGTAATACTAATGTCAGTGCACACCCTGATGTTGCATTATTCTGGAAGAAATCTAAATGGAGACAAAATGTTCAGTTAGAAATCATTGCCCACAGTGTGAACTGCATTCAATAATCACAGTATGCGTACTGGGCTCCAAATTTCACATCAATCTTCTGTTCTGGAAAGAAACTCTTTTTACCATTCAGCCCCAATGGTATGCAAACATCTCTGCAACAGTTTTTTTTATCTGACCTTATTTACCACTGTGTTATAGAAATTAAGATGTCATCTGAATATAAACATGTTTATTTAACAGCTTTGAAGAGCATTTATTTCTGATGGTAATGTTAAGGCTTTCTGAGGTCTTTTAGTTCTGTATAATAGGAATCAATTCTACTTACTTCCCTTTGCAGTTTAAGTCAGGTCACTTTTGTGGATTTATAATCAAATAAATTTAGTTTCAGTTCAACTTATCATAAAATAATTCAGCTTCTAAAAAATATGGCCAGTAATTTAACAGTAATTTAACATTAAAAACCCACACCTTATTTGTAAGTACAGTGAATTTCCGGTGCAGACCTTTTATTTTTAAGTAACATTTCCTGCTATAGAGTGACTGACTAACAAACAGCTACTTGACAGAGATGGCAAACTAGCTCGATGACATGGCCAAACCCAGGTATGACGCTGAATGCATTACACTGTGTGGACCTCATACTAATGACTAAGAAGAAGTCTGGACCCCGTGGCTGGACCAGTTTGGAACCACTGATCTAGAAATATCAGTGATTTTTAAAGTATCTTTCTTACTTTAGACAGTTTTGGAAAATAACACCTGTTTATGCATCTTACCTGGAATTTGTCAATACTCTTTTACTGCATCTTACATTTTGATTTGTGTGCACTTTAGTACTATGTTTATGTTCTATTTATTGCTGTAGCAATGTTTTAATGCACTCTTGGACAGATGTCAATTGAAGAGAGCTTTTTTTTGCCTTGATGAGACTTTTGCCTGATTAAATATACAAATGAGTTAAAAAAATGTAATTATTATCTTAATTTGTAACCTAAGATACTGGCAATGATACCACGGTGAGCCTGAGGTTTGTGTAAATGGTTTGTCCTGCTCTGATGGGTTTTTCTTTATTTTCTGAGCTTACAAACTTTCTCACTAAGTGACAAGCTACAACTAACAAGCTTTATTTCCTCTAAGCCAACTGTATTTGACCTCTGTGTCCATGATCACCTTCAGCAAAGTCCTGCAGATTGATGGCTTATTGATTTATATATTTTTTTGCCTTAGGGTCCTAGTGGTGTGTGGTTTGTTTTTCCTGTAAGAAAGCTTTGGTGCCCATGAATCATATCTTTAACGCTCTGGATTGTTTAGAAAGAGACAGACTGGTGTCATTTTTTTTGAAGAGGTGTTTTTGCATTAAGAGTAAAACAAAGCTCAATTTGGTTGACAGTCACAGTACTTAAGATGTCTGCAGTAGATATAAATATTGGTTCAATGGCAATTCAATGTATATCTTTCGGCATTTAGTAGGTTTAATAAAAGACCTGCTACATATAGGCAACTGTGGCTGTAGATTACAGAATAATGATGAAAAACTGCATGAAAAATTGTTAGGATAAGAAACCATTTGTGAAGCTGAGCGTTAGTTTGCATTTACACAGACTCAACCTTGAGACAGCTCAACGCTAGATTAGAGCTCAGCTGCCAGAAGAAAATGTTGGCATTTTATCTTCCTGAAAACCACAGATACTAACATATGTACATTTCATTAGCATATCAACATTTCTAAAGTGACTGAGTTCTGATTACATGTATATGAGTTGACTGTGGCATCGGGAGATGTGTCACCGAGACAAGAGGCCGAGCAGCGAACAACTGCATACCATGGTTCAAGATCAACAAATAGCTAAAGCAGTTGTTTTTTAGCGACCCATCGCTGCGTCTCCAGTGGGGATTCTAACATGAAAACCATGATCTAACCATAACCAAGTGAATTTTGTGCCTAAACACAGTGACACATTCCCACAGCATTGTTGAAACATAAAGAAACATGAGTTTCAATGTATAAGTGACATAACAATGTAGAGATTTGTGTGTGGTGGTTTGCAGAAATGTACAAAACCAACACTCATTGTGGCAATTGGTGTAAAATTACAGAATTGCTTAAACACTGCCTTGCATAGCCTGGAGAAGTTCAACATTATATGAACAATTAATGTTGCTGTCATCAGAGTCAGCAGTCATTAACGGAAGTTGGTTCAGGGCTGTAACCCTTTTGATATACATTTTTGATCACCAATGCAGACATGTCACACCAACACACTGTCACTCCAAACTTGTCAAATATTGACGTTTTGGTCATGGACACATCCACATACGATGTGCAACGTACCCTGGGTGCGTTAGTTGTTGACGTTCTAGGACACCATGTCAAGTACACTTTCGTTTTCTCAGGAAGGTTAACGGATGCTTTTTGTCATTGGTCACTGCCCAAGTGCAGGATTGTGACGACTTCAGAGTGAGAGCGAAATCGTTTTGCTAGTAGTGGCTAGTGTAGCCTTCAGTTGCCAGCGTCAGGCAAAGATGAGGGGAGGGCTAACTGTAGTAACTGTAGTAAGCCCGCCTCTTTCCTACTGCCACTAAACTCTTAGATTTTATCAATCAATCAATCAATTTTATTTATAAAGCCCAATATCACAATTTTACTGCTTCAAAATCCTGATCCTCAACTCAGAGGAAAGCTGTTGTGTTTATGTCAGTGTGAGTGCTAAAGTGTCCATAACCTTTGCAAAAATTATGCAGACAGTGAGCTTGAAAATGGGACCTAAAAAAAGTTCAGATTTACCAGAATCTTCTTTTTTCTGTTTTAAATGAAGCACTAGCATCCTAGCAGGTCCAGTGCCAGAACTAGCTACAGTACAGTACATGAAATAATCACCCAATCTCAGACTGTATAATTGAAAACAATAGCCAAATTATGTTCAAATGAACTGTGCCAACAGTTCTGACTTAAGGGTATGATCTACATTTGGTAGGTGATTTCTATCTCAGCTGTCAGTCACAGTTCAAACAACAAAAACATGAGGATAAGATTATAAAAATCTGTCTAACACTAAACCAGAAAGCCTCCTCTAAAGGTGCTAACATGCCTCCCAGATACACTGAGACAGCACAGTCAAAGCCACAGGATTATGGCGATGACTCTGACTAAAAGTTGCTGAGTTATGAACACAGCTTTCCACAAATCCCCAGCTTCCCTTTTGTGCTTTGCAATTACACTCAACAACATGTCGAAATGTGTCAGCATGTGTTGCTCTTTGGCACATCCTCTACTTGCAGAGTTGTGCATTAACCGTTTGCTCCTCACATTCTCCAGCTCATATTTTCTGTGATCTGACCACTGTGTTGTTGCATTTAGCTGCTCCACTGTGCTTAATATTCAGAACAAGTCAGCATGTCTAGGTATGTATTTTTTCCTCTTGCCTTTAAACTTTACATTGTTGAATTACCTTGCTGTCTAGACCGATGTATCCTCCAATGGTTCACTCTGTTATGTTCAGCAGCTATTGTCGCTTCTTGTGTTTTTTATGTAATTGTCTTCTTGTTTCTTTTTCCTGTATAGAGAATGATTATGTTTCTATCATGTAACCTGTGCATTCTTTCAGTCTGTGTTAAATGTATAACATAATTTAGTCTTTTAATGTGTGAACTCGATACCTTGAAGGATGTACAGACTATGTGACGTGCTTTAAAAAAGGCTGTGATGAAGCACTATTAAAGTAAAATAACTTAAACCTTTAGAGATGCCAATAACAAACAAATGCTTTCACTGGGAACATAAGTACTCCTTTTAACAATTGCAGAAGTCTGATTTCAGTCTTGAGTGATTCTTCATTTTCTGTAAAGTGTAAGGTAAAGGCTTGAGTCTGTGTGTGTGTGTGTGTGTGTGTCATGGCAAAATGTGGTCATGGAGACACCTATTGTAGTGGGATCTACCACGTATATGTCTGACTGTGGATAGAAAATGGTCAACGCGTTAGCATCAAAACCATGCGACAATTAAACTTAACTTGTGTGAAGTTGAGATCAAAATGCAGGCAGCTCAAAGATGGATGTTATCCAAGCAAGGGGGCTGGAAGAGGACGGGTTGAAAGCTCAGTCAATAGGGACTTGGGTGTGGAACCAGAGGGTCGCCTGTTCAAGTACCCGTCCGGACCAAAATATGGAGTGTGGACTGGTAGCTGGAGAGGTGCCAGTTCACCTCCTGGGCACTGCTGAGGTGCCCCTGAGCAAGGCACCGAACCCCCCAACTGCTCGGAGTGCCTGTCATGGGCAGCCCACTTAGTGCATGTATAGGTCCAGTTTGTGCATGTGTGTGTTCGGACCTGTGTGTAATTGACAGAGTGAAAAATTGAATTTCCCCTCAGGGATTAATAAAGTATATAAAATAAAATTAAAAAAAATCATGAGAGGGCTCATTAACCCCCCGACTCCCAAGGCTGTATATAGGGTGCAATTGCGGAATGGGGAGACAAAGTGGGCTCATTTTTAATGCACCACAGGAGGTAGTAACAGGGCTGAAATTGTGTCTGCATAGACACTCTGCAGGACAAGATCATAGATCATGATGTTCTGACAACATCTTATGTGTACAACCCACTGTGGGAGATTTAAAAAGTAGCTGTTAGCAATTAGCAGCTAACTCAAAGGTGAAAACAGGAGCCTGGAATGTCAGCAAATTAGGAAAACAATGATGTCTGGGAGCTCCTTACCGTCCGAGTAGAAGATGGGATCAGCTGTCATATAACGGGCAGTAATTGATAGCTATTGACACGTTAATGCTATTGTTGTTGAGAAACCGCTGCCAACACGTATGTTATATGTCACACTACAGACCGATGCTGCTGTGTTACATGTCACACCCCTGACGCCTCTTTTGATTCCCGCAAATTTTGATGCAGTGTATAGTCACACACTGAAGCGGAATGATGCTGCCGTCATTTTGTTCTGTGTAAAAATGCAAAGGCGGGATAAATAATTGACTTTGTAGTGGCCCTATAGCATCAGCTCTGTGTATAAAGGGCTATAGGTATGTAGTTGACATCACAATGAAGGATGAGTTCAAAGATGGATGTTGTCTGAGCAACGGAGCCAGAGGTAGGGGAATGAGAGGAAGGAGCCATTGCCTCTCTTTACACCGCTGGCCCACAATTATTCAAAGTTGCGTATCGCTGTCTCACAGCTGGAGTGATTCCATCACAAGATGGTCTCTCGATACTTTCTGTGTATGTGGTCCCTATTTAATGCTAATAGAGTGTCATTAGGTGTTTAAAAACATGTCAGCATGGCACTTTGGTCATGTTGGGAGAAAAAAAAGAGCATATGAAGACTGTAAACAGACCAGTCATGCTGGGAGCCACTACAAAAAAAGCCCATGACCCATTTTTTGGTCCTGACCCATCATTAAAGGCCTACAGCAATGAGGACAGTGCGAACAGGATAGAATTGCCTTGAATATTTAAGTGGAATAGAGGGCTATCCTCTGTGTGATATATTGAATCCCAAGCCAAGCCATTTGACGGTTGCAGTTTTTGAAGAATCACAGGAGGGGGCCGCTTGAAAATCCCCTACTGTGGCGGCTTTTTAAACTTTCTCAGCCTGGGACAGAAATGGAATAAATTTTGCTTCTCCCATGGACTCAAGCTCATTAGGACACTCTCTTGTTATGGTGGAACCCACCAAAAACAGGGACCATGACCCACTTTTGGGGTCTCCACTAGAAATATAAACTTGTTTCACTTTGGCAAAAATTCCAATTACTGTACTGTACACAGAGTGGCTCTGTTGGCCGTAAATTTGTCTGCTCTCACTTTAAAGAAGGCATTTGGTACTGCTAGTACTGGTAAACCTTTTCAAACATGCAAAGATTGGTTTTAAGATTTTCCAGAAGTAAAATTGTAAATATTATATTATTGCAACTAATCCATATTAATTAGATGTTGGACACATAATTTCCAAATTATGAAATAAACAGCATCACCAGTGATCACTGGCAAGCTCCTGTTGGTGGGTAACTGAGGCTTATCCCAGTTTTGATCATATTCAAGATATGATGTTTACATGCACACAGAGAAATCTGTTTCTTCATAACCGAGTATATATATGTATATATATATATCCTAGTATCCCAGTTACTGATTACTGGGGTCGAACACAAATCTGCAATGAGAGATGTGAGTTTTAGGAAATATTAACAATTCTGTACATTTACTTACACTTGACAACATGAGTGCTAATATCTTCCTCCAACAGCTGTCTGTTCTGAGCGTATCCACCACCACGCTCTCTCATTCACTATGCACTGAGCTACGCTTCCCTTATAACACTGTCCTCCAAAAGACAAAACTCACTTTTTTTTCATCACTCTAAAAGTGAGACACTCTCGCTGCCGCCATTATTTATGTCTCTGCTTCGTCACTTGTCTGAAGCCACGCCTGCGCAGATTGTTGGCGGCTCTCACAAAACGGGATGAAGTGCATACATGCAAAAGTGTCCTGGTTCATTTTGGAATTGACTGTTTCAAGGTGACTGTGGCCCAGAGGTAGGGGTGGTCGTCCACTAATTGGAAGATCGGTAGTTTGATCCCCAGCTCCTCCAGTCAAAGTATCCATGGGCAAGATACTGAACCCCAAATTGCTCCTGAAGGTTGCACAGTGTATGGTAGCCTTGGCCACCAGCGTGTGACTGCATGTGGGAATGGGTGAATGTGACATGTACCGTAATTATTTTTTTATTTTTATTTGCACAATTCAAACTGATGTAAGGAAATCAGAAAATACAAAAAAGTGTAAAAAAAGAAAAAAAAATCAAGTGTTGATAAAAAAAGACATGGAATAAGATAGAACAAAAAAAGTGTTTAAAAATAGAGGATCTCTTATTTAGTTAAATGTACATACTGTTTACATATTCATAGAACAAATTATTCTGTGGGTCTTGAAAGATTAGTGAATGCGATCAAAAATGCTGGTGATGACTGGCAACTTAAAAATAATACCCTGGCGGGGAAATTGTTAATAACCATACCATTAACACTAATAATTTTTGGAAGTTGATACATTTACCTTTGTTAAATGATGCCAAAAACAATGCCATAGTTAACCCTGGAGCACTATCTTTGTCAAAAGTAGGCTGACACAGACTACAGTGTACAGTCTGCATACTGTCCAGGTGTGCTTTTTTTTTTTTTTTTTTTTTAAATGAGTGTCTTTCTGACTGACTACATGGAAACACAAGCACACCCATGAGTGCCAGTACTATATATTTAAGTGAGTGCATTAGTGTGTGTGTGCGTTTGCAGACTACTTCTGTGATCAGGTAGGAGGTGGAGGAATTCTGACATATAACACAGGGAAGGGAACATTGAGATTGACAGGCCAGACTGTATTGTGACGGCTGGGTCCTTGGGGTCCTTCAGAAAAGGCCACGTCTCCAACACGCTGACGTGATTTCCATAGCTATTGGACCAGTCATAATATTTGAGACACTTTTGGGAGCAATTCTTTGATTAGAAGAGCAGTTTGAGAGGGAGGGAGAGAGAGGATCCGAATCATCTGGAAGAAGATGGCTTTGCGTCAGCGCTGAGAACAAGAGAGAGGAACACGGATCTTGAGAAAAAAAGAGAAGCTGATCTGACCTTTCCATTCAATGCCAATTTTCAGACAGATTCCATAAGGTCTCCAAATAATATAGCTCCATCCTCATGCTCATCCACATCTATATGAACAAACTGTACTTGGTGGCAGATTCATTTAGACTTTAATTTCAACTTCATGGTAGGTTGCGTCTTTTAAACAGAAACTAATGAGGCATTCCTGACAGCACACAAAGCCTTGGATGGCTCAAATAATAACAGTGTGACTCATTCAGACGTCTTTAATGTAAAGACACCTAAATACATGTTTAAGGCTTCAGTGAGAAAAAGTTAAAAGAGGCAGAGATGGAGCAATAGACCAGATCTGCCTGGGTGGTTCTAATACCGATCAGTGTAAAGACAGCAATATTGTGAGACAGCTTCTCATTCTGTAAGAGTTGGGCTGTGAGGGAGATATGGCTGCTGATGTTTAATGACGTGTGCATAAGCTCCTCATTTGAAATGGAAGCTGCCAGTCTACCACTTCCTCGATCTGTGGTTTGTTTGTGTTATTGGGTGCCTTTGGTGAAACCGAACCGACCCTTAAAAACACTGAAATCAGACAATTACAAAAACAAAGTGATTGTGGCAGTGGTAAACCATCAGCTCCTGTGTTCAGTGAGAGTGAAGAGAGCATCTATTAGTTTCACTTTTGGTTCAGTTCCCTGGCTGTCTGTTGGGAAGCACTGAGCATAAGACTGGATGAATGAGACTTGGATTAGTTGTGTGAGAGTCTAAAAACAGATGTTACGATATTGTATTAGTCAGGCCTCTCAGCCACTCTGCCTCTCCCAGTTATTAGTCAAGTTTGTGTTTATCATTCCCCTGTGTTTCATTTTCATTCACTTCCTGTCTTACTTTGGTACTCACTGTTGTGTCTCGTTTCAGGTGACTTCACTTCGTGTCTTTGTCTGTTTCCCGCCAAAACCTCACCTGGGTCCCCTCCCCTCCCCCCTTGCTTGCCTGTTTTTTGACTGTGGATTTTGGATTGTGGATTTTTGGACTTGGTTGCTTCCAATAAACTGCTTCTCAGATTATCTCGAGTGTCTTGCATTTGGGTTCACCTCACCTTGGCTCAGTTCCTTGACAGTATTGCTATTGTTAAGCATGGACCCCTACGACCTCAATTCATAGAATTTTCTCGTTTCGTTTTTGGATTATTTTTTTCACCAGAGGCATGTGATAAAGACAAAGATCTCTCCATGAATTCAACCCTAACACTTTATGTACTTGATATACAAATGGTCATTTGGGGGGTGATGTATGTCTTTAAAGGTGCAATCAAACAAAAGTTATATTATTGGATACGTTTATTTCCTCTTAAACATTTTGCAAAGCTAATTTTTTGGACATCTTAAACCATTTATTGTTTACTTCCATGTGCCCAGAACACCTCTAACAGAAGCGGCCCAGGAGGCATCCTGATCAGATGCCCAAACTACCTCAAATGAGCCCTTTTGACACGAAGGAGCAGCGGCTCTACTCCGAGCTCCCTCTGGATGTCCAAGCTCCTCACCCCATCTCTAAGGCTGAGCACAGCAACCCTCCGGAAACCTATTGTAGCCGCTTGTATCCACGACCTCATAGTTTCGGTCATTACCCAGAGCTCAAGACCACAAGTGAGGGTTGGGTCGTACTGTAGATGGACCAGTAAATCAAACGCTTGGGGGAAGAAAGAGCACACAGTAGTCTCATTAATAGTTGGTCCATGCTGGTTTTGGATAAAAACAAATACGTGTATCACAGAGCAATGTTCTCAGGTAATCAATGCAATCTGCTATCTTCCTACTACTGTTTACTTCTGCTGTGCATTGCGCAACGACCCCCGTTAATGACACATCCTTAATACAATGTTTCTGATTGAAACTGGTGGCAATGCAGGCTGGTTCACTAGAAGGCACCAAGGTTCAGAGAGTACTGAATGGAAGTTGAACAACCAGAGGTGATTTTGTGGAAAAGAAGTAAGAGTGTGATTGATGCAGCAGAGTTCAGGCAGCCAGAACAGGTTTATAGTCAACTGCTGAAGTAAGCCAGATGATCAGAAACTTGGGGAGCCAAGTAGCCCACCTGGTAAAGTGGGCACTTTATGATTCCAACCCATTGCCCAATGCTGCATGTCATCATGTCATCTCCCCCTTTCCTGTCACTCTAACCTGTACTTTCAAATAAATCTGTACAAAGACATCAGTAACCCTGAATATGATGATAACTACTGAACAGCAGTGTAAAACTAACAGTGCACATGAAAACATCAATGCTCCTTTTATTGTGCCTCTGAGTGACTTTGAAGGTCTGCAGACAGTGAGGTTCCTGGTCAGCACAGTCTGTTAGAGATTCATTTCTTACTCCTCAAAAACAAAAAGAAAGAAAAAAGTTGAGTTGTTGAGGTCTCCTCTGCTGCTCTGTGTGTCCAATTTGAGTAAGGAGTGCTACAGTTAGTTTTTAATAGAGTTTTGGTGTCACACTGAGAAGGTCTGCTTCATTGGGTCTCTTTCAGTGTTTTGGATTGATATGGAGTGTTTGCATCACAAGGTGTGATTGATGTTTGAATGACCTTTCTGAACCATGAAGAAGAGGGAATATCTTGCCGTTCTGGGTGGAGGTAGCTGCCTCTAAAGGAGATCTGTGACCGTGAGGTTTAAAGTCAAGACTAGCTTCAAAGGGAGAACAAGTATTCTCTCATCTGTTAAACCCTGACATTAATGTGACCTTGATTTATCTCACGGCTGCTTTAATCTAAAACTAAAAAAGTTCTCTCTGTCAGACAAACAAAGACACATAATTAATATTCATATTCTGGGGTTTCATGAGTCGCTGTGAGCACTTATATTAAGTTGAACTGCACAAATTAATGATGAAAAGAAAAAACACGATCCAATTTCAAAACACTTGGCAATTAAAGGAATAAATGAATGAAATGCTCTCCCATTTAACGTCACATTTACCTTCTCTTGTCGCTGCTCCTAAAACAAAGCACTGTTGCCATCTTTTTTGGAGGGACAAAGTTAACAGTTCTTTGCAGCTGTATTGTAGGGACTCGCAATTTGAACCAATCCCCACAGTTTTACTTTATAGAAGTGCTCTCAAGCTCTCAGACTAATGACAGGAACTGCAATTTCCACAAATCATTCCAGTTTCCCTGCAATACACATAATAATGAAAGCACTTGTCAACAAGCAATTCACCATAACCCTTCCCTTTGACTTTTACCTTTGGTGTGATTGAGTTTTTGTTTTTAACATTCCTGCCACTGTGTTCAATAATTTACACTGGAGCATTACAGCTGGAATTTGACCCCCAAATTGTGTAATATGATATCTATATATATATATATATATATATATATATATATATATATATATATATATATATATATCTACAGTATATATATTGAAATTTTACAGGTCATTTACATATGCAAAGCTTTTGTCTCTGCCAGCTTTTTTTGCTGAGAGATATCTTTAAAATATACCAATTTGCTCCTTGAGGAGAGGAGTTCCTCACGAGACAGTGATGCCACAGGACGCCTTAGCTATCTAGAAACATATTTTCATTTTGCGGCACGACCTTTTCTTTCAGTGTCACTTGTAGCCGATCAGATGTTTTATGAAGAGATATCACGATCCATCTCAAAGATCTGTATTGACCCAATTTAATCTTTTCTTTTACATCTGCTGATGTTTTTACTTGCAAAGCTTTTGTGCACTGCAATGCAAAGACTGCAGCTGTAGTCAACTCCCCAACTCACTCTGTCTGGCCCTGCTCTACTCCATGGAACTCCTGTGTGTGTAAGAGTAGAGCCTGAGTCCCTCCCAAAACACCACATGCCACAAACAAAAGCAAAATGCAGTATCAGACTGTTTACTCCTGTTTTTTTTGTTTTTTTTTTTACTGTAGTTTTGAGGTCTCATCTAATTTCAGTTCAATGTGAGAGTCTTGCATTTTGCTGTCATCTATGGACCAATGGATGATTGTCCCTAATGTTAGATGACATTTATTTTTGTGATGAAGTAACCAGTAGATTGGCTTGTTTTTCTCTGTTTGGCAGAGTGATATATATATATATATATATATATATATATATATATATATATATATATATATGTATACAAGATGTGAGATGCCACTTCTGTTGTTGATGTTCAGTTGTCCTACACTCTTTTTCGGACATTAAAGTGGATCAAGTTACCCAGAGAAGCTGTCCCCGTGCTCTTACTTCACCCACAGCCCTTTGATAGCTAATTCAGTAACTAGTTAGTTTAAAGGTAAGACATGAGAGACAAACCTAATTATACTCACCAAAACACAAAAATAATAACTGTAAAAACACACATTAAAGATGCCTCTGTGATCCTCCACTGAAACAAAAGCCCTGCTGCAAAACCTTGGCATCTTAATCAAAGGAGGCTTAACGACACATCTGCTGAAAACAGCAATAACTAAATGAACTGAATTAAATAAAAACTTTAAACAAATACAACGAACACAACTGTTGTGATTCAACATAGATTAAACAGATGTTACAGATCTGCTGTAGTGCCAGCAGTGTCAGAGATGCTGCTGCAAAAACTTCCCTGTCACTGTGTAACAACGAATTTGCAAATGACGACTGATCTGTTGTGAGTGCAACAAATACTCAGTAATATACACAATGGTCTTTGGCTGCTGCGCAATTTGCAACAATCATATTAAGTGCTACGCTGAAGGTCAGTTGTTTCTGCTTCCCACTTTGTAGCACTCACCTACACTAACAGAAAACACACACATTTGTCTTACTTGTGACGACTCTTTTTGACATAATTGATTCCCTAGCCTCTAACCATAATCATCACCATTGGATGTCAACTGAATGTGTGACCTGTGTTTGTTAAATTCTAACTTAGTTCTTAGAAATTGATTTTAAGAAAACCAAGATATTACATATTGAGGTTCATGTACAGTGGCAGCCACGGGCCTTTTCACAGCAGATATTTTGACTTATATATAGTAGTTATGTGTATAAATGTCACAGCAGTAAAGCACAGGTGTTAATAACATTATCAGCAGCTCTGTTCTTCCACTTGTACCAGTAAACCATGACGGTGTGACAGTGGGCCAGCATGCACAATACCAGGACTCTGAAACTAAAGCAGCCAAGTAAAATTCAGGCATTACTAGCTAATTATTGGTATTACATTAATTGCTTTTTGCAATTGCAAAACTCAAACAATTATAAACAAAACCCAAGTTACAACACTATTCAGGCAATCCATTCACTTATCTTTGTAGTTATGAGATATAAATAGATATCAATCAAGGTTACGTGGTCTGCAGTCAGTTGTTTTTTTTAACAAATGAAAGAGCTGTCTCTTTGATTTCACTTGACTAAGACGACCATGACAAATCACTCCTACATCCAACCGAAAAAAGGAGACAGACAAAAATAATTGTCTATTGAGACTGACACAGTGACGTGGGTCAAACCTGCATCAGCAGTCTATATGTGGATCAGCATGCGTCAGCCAAATCTACCTCACCACCATTTTCTGAAAAAAAGATGATGCTAGGCTTTGATGAACCAGTTCCTCCTTTAATGATGGATAAGGAAAAGACCAAAACACACCAACAGACCACTTTGATCCATCTCTCGATGCGTCCTTCTTTGAATGTCCTACACTAACCATGGTGGGGCTCCGAGAGCATCATAATTTGAAGCGTAGTGCCACTGACCAAGTTGCTGTATTTGACAAGCGCGGAGTGAGAACGTGTTGGGAAATGAATAATCCGAGTGCAGACACACCCTCTCTTTCTCCTTGCTGACCACACACACACACACACACACACACACACACACTGCACTGAATGCCCCTATAGAGACAGGAATACACTCTGCTGTTTTCTGAAAGTGTTTACATTTACCTTTTCGCCTGTATTGTACCCACATGGCCAACATTGCATGTTTACGATAGCGAGCTCTTTCTCATCTGCATTTCTCTAGGATTTGCATTGTTTTGTCTCTGCGACTGGAGGGTCGATTAAGGGAGACCAGAGGCAATTGGGACAATTTTGGGGTTTGATGGCATTACTCAAAAACCTCCTCAACTATTTGGTTGGTGTTCTACTTATTTTTTACTTTTTTTAAGAATCAGGATATTAACTGAAAGATTAGATGTCAAATGTTATATCTGTCCCCACATGTGGGGGTGATTGTAACAACATATTAGGTGTGGCAAGAATTTATTCAAACACAATTCAATGTCTACAACTGTGTACAAATACGTGTCAAGCCCTTCTCATGTCAGCAGACACGCTAAATGTCATCTGGCGGCACAGAATACAACTCATGCACTGTAGCAACGTTGCTGGAAGAAACACTGGTTTTGCTTTTATGTATGTACACTATGAGTTAATCAATTTTAAGGGAAAAATGTGATTATGGTGGCCCAAGTTGAATTTGGGGACAGGCAGTGCTGCAAGCTTTATAAATACAGTTGTTGATTTGAGGTATCATAGGTAAAAGCTGGTTCCATTCAGGCTGAAGGTAAGGCTTGCTGAGAATTTGAATTGGTGGAGCTTGCTGGGGGTGATACACAGCCTGGATGTAAGTGCTGCCTGAGAAGACATCTCAGACAGAGAGGCTTTAATACATTTATAAGGACGTTGGTTTCTGGAGGTCTGGTCTGATTTGACCTGCCGTACGGGCCAGAGTTATTAATTGGATTGTTTGTATAAAGTAAAGCAATTTTGTCAAACCTTTGAACCATTCTTCAGACAGCTCTCTATGGAAATATTTCAAGGATCAGACAGAATTGCAGGTGTTTTACAAATTGTGGACACATATCTGCGATTTGCAAGTCGAGTTCCACTCCAAGCAATCAGTCTGGATTAGAATGACACTCTATAGGAGCAGAACTACCAGGAAGTACCAGAAGGTCGAAGCAAGGGTTTGACATTTACACTGCAGGGAATCCCACTCACTCTCCCTCGTCGTCCTTCTAGCAGCAAAAAAGACCCCATGAAAGTTGTGGCCCTTTTCCAGCAGATAATTATCTTTTAATTGCTGTTCTTTCCCTCCTTTTTCAACTTTGGCCTTTTTCTTCTTCTTTCACACTTTGTTAAATCTCTCTGTAACAAAAGGTCAGAGTGCACCAAATGTGATGCCACTGCTGCGTGCGTGTGTGTGAGATGGACAGATCTATAATCGCGCAGCTACTGCTCTTTGTGCGTGTCATTTGCCATGGTAACTGGTAGTCAAATGGAATGCCGTGCAGTCAGACAAAAGCAAGAACAAGAGAACGGAGAAAGATGAAGGGGAATGGAGAGGATGGACGGAGAGGAAAGAATAGGACAGCTGATAAATCTGTCGTATTGTAAGGGTCAAGGGAGTACTCTTTTCTCTGCTCTCTCCTTATTGATAGAATCATCGCGGCACTAGAAAGAGATGGAAAGCTTTGTGTGTGAGGGAGTGTGTGTACTTCTGTCACAGACAGTGAAGTCTGTTTGTGTGTGTCACACAACAAGTAAAGCAATGCATTTTTGTGTGTGTATCTGTGTGTGTGTGTGCGACTGTGTGAGCATCTCTCTCTCTGTCTGGGTCAAGCGTCCTCTCTCTCAGCGTGCGGTCTCGACGCCGCGCCCCACTCCCTACCCATAATCCCTTTCTCCCCAGGCGCTTCACTCTCCCGCAACTCGCCCCCACGCTGAGATGAAGTTATCACACTACGCACACTACCCTTGCTTGTCCAACCCTGTGTGTATGTGTGTGTGTGTGTGAGTCTATGTGTGGTGGTGTGCATTTTCCCAAAAACCTCGCCCATTATTACTTGCTCTGCTCTTTCTGTGCAAAGGTTCTGCAGTCGGACACGCCTGTTTACTGCATAATAAGGCAGAGTTGCTACAAACACCATTCTATTCACAGAAACTAATAGGAAATGAGAGCATATGAGTACACTCACTGTCTCTCTGCTTCACACACACATACACACAAATACAAACACACCATTTTTGCGAGAAGACAAAGATTCAAATATATACTGTAAACAACTCATGGACACATGGTGTTTCTTCCCACAGTTGGTTGGGCAAATTAGATTCTAGTTCTTTAATTGAAGCTTCCTGTCAGTATATCTTAGCCCTGTGATAGACTATCCAGGTTCTAACCAGCCTTTTATTAAGCCTTCTGCGTCCTGAGAACAGTTTACACTAACTATTGCTATTCCAACACGTTCTCATTCCAAGTCGACACATATCGCTGCTTTGTCAGTGGCCTTTCACGTCTACATATCAGGTGCTAGGTATCCTTCTGTGTCTGCAGCTAGAAAAAAAAACATCATGGTCTGGCTCTACATTCATACAGGAAGTGAACTACTGGCTGAAAGTCTGTGGTTTGTTGGACCCATACATAATCCTCTAGCCCACCCTATAAGGACTTTCCAGGTCCTAATACTATGTCAGTGTCAGCAGCATTTCAACCTAAGGCTTTCTGGCCGCATATCATACCATCGCAACAGCAGCTGCATTACGGACTAACGCCAACTGTTCGCATACCTGCCATGACAGGTACCGTCGTACGGCATAATGACACCGTGAAAAAGGCTTATGTCCAGCCGTACTGACACTGCCCTGCCACAAAGGCTGGCTTTTGGCATCAGGTGTCTGACGCTGAAATAGCCGTCAAAACACCAATATTCGATGACTTCAGAATGAGAACAGGTTGGGTATTCCTAAAACCTTACCAGGACTAAAGAACAGTGCCGAAACTAGCACATTCTGCGCCTTAGGCATGATTTCCCTGGTGCCAGGTACATGCACAGCAGAACATACAAATTAAACCTAAACAGCACTGCAAAATCTGCAGCCCTGCTGGCGCTGCTGTGGGGCTTTACTTGGGCACAATTAAGCTAAATGCTTGCATGTAAACATGCTCACAATAGTAAAGCCTGTTAATATGCGGTGCAACTCCTTAAATCCAGGAACGCCCCTGTGAACATGTACCATAAAGGACATCACCAAAGTCATGAGGCTATGTTGTCTGACACTCACAGATGTCCGTACAAATTCATTGCCACTATATCAAGTTTGTTAATACTGGCTACTGTCTGTTGGATCTTCAGGCCGTTGGACCATTAAACTGACCATCACTGTAGTTCTTAGTCCCCGTTGCTACATGTGGGTAGGGGAAATGGAGAAAAAAAAGAAATATCAAAGGTAAACTGTACAGACAAAGAAAGGTAGAATGGACACAGAATTCTTCATGAGCTCAATTCCTTAGAGGATTGCCAGCAAGAAAGAGAGTAAGCAAGTCAGACAGAAAGGAACCAGGAGGAAACAAACATACCTAAGGAAACAAAGATAAGAATAGAATTTCTGAGAGGAACTCTGTGGAGATTTGCTGTGAATGCCAAATGTCACCTCTGCATCTCCAAAGCTTTGGTTTGTCCTAGTTTGGTCTGAGATGCAAAATACAGCACTTAAAAGCTGCATCAGGCTCATTTTTACGTGGAAAAATCCAGAATCTTCTAAAACTGAACCAAAAAGTAGGGCTCAAACACTAAAGAACAGCCCTTCATGACGAATTAAGATGCCACACATTGACTCTGTTGCCTCCAATCCAAATGGATGCTGGTGGGCGATTTCAGACAAGTCATAGCATCAAATAAAAGCAAGTCATAACTTCTAAACAGCAGTGTGTGTGTGTGTGTGTGTGTGTGTGTGTGCTCCACCCAAAGACAGCTGTACTCACCAACCTCAGATCTTATTGGCCCTTTGGTCATGATTTGGACCGGCCAATGAATGATGCTGACAAGAGCTGCATTAACGTTGTGTAGGATATCACTACCTTGAAGATAAAAAATAATATATTTGAGAGATTTTAGTCTATTGAGAGAATAATGGCCCTTCTGAACATCTTGCAGCACACCTGACGTTGATTATCTGTAACAGGAATTACATTTGCACCATACTATCGGCCGCACATCGGTATCAGCCAATAGTCACCGTGCTGACTGCCATCAGTCCATCAGCAAATTAAATGACATTCAGCGATGGCAGTGGGCAATGTTTTTCTGTGGGGTTTTTTTCTGTGTCACATGAATTTTGTGCAGGCTAAAAAGCAGGGATCAAAACTGACAGGTTCCCATCGTTTCGGCAACAATGGAGAACGTGTTTGGGATGAACAGAGATCTTCCCTGGGATGCCATCAGGATAAAAGGATGCATTAAACTACTGACGCACCAGGGGACGCATCCTGTTGTTGCTAATGATAATGCTTAACAACAAATCTGCATTCACATTGACAGGAGGAGAGCTAGTTAACATTAGCTGTAGGCAGCCAGTGGCCAAAACTAACGGCTTACGGAGGTTACACTAAGTTACATGATGATGCATTAAACCTCTCTTTGGAAGAAATGAGCATTAGGAGAAGGTGAATTTTAACATTCTCATGATGTGTTCACATGCAATCTTATAAAATATATAGTTTTTGGTGAGCAAATCCTTAAATAGAAACAGCTGTTTGAAGGAGGAATTTGTTGATGTTTTCACAGAAATATTAGATAGGTATTAAAAAGAGAATTTTTGAAACAGGTTTTTTTTTTTTTCCACGTCAAAGAAGGTCACTTTAAAGGTTGTTCCATAAATGTGTGTGTTTAAATTTGTGCTCATTCATAGAAAGTATGAAATGAAGGACTGAATGACTTTAAAGCATTAATTCAATCATTCATTTTCCACAACCACTTATCCTGTCAGGGGCTGTGGGGGCACTGGAGCCTATCCCAGCTGACACTGGGCGAGAGGCGGGGTACACCCCGGACAGGTCGCCAGACTGTCACAGGGCTGACACATAGAGACAGATGTTTAACCCATGCTGACACTGGATTGAACCCAGGGAAGAAACCTTCTTGCTGTGAGTCAACAATGCTAACAACTGCATCACCATGCAGTTTAATATTTATTCATGCATTTATTTTTTTTATAATGATAATTTCTTTGTTTGCCTGGCAAAAAACAGGAACAACCAATACAAAATAAACAATAACAACAGCAAAACCTAACAAATAAACAAAAAACCCCCCACATCCGCTATAAGCCAACTTGTTATTTTAAGCATCTGTATCTGTATCAGCCCAGAATTTTGGTGCCTCCCTAGGGTGTATTGCAGCAAATGTTAAGTGGTACCCACACTGGTAATGTCACAGCAACTGATGCCCAATGCACACAGGACATGTCTTACATATAGAAGTTGTTAAGGTACGGTGGCCTGAGGGCATCAAACAGGACATTGTATGTGATAAAGTTACTACTTTTCTGGTGCATTAACGCCTGTCGAACAGCTAAAAACAACAATGGTATTAACCTGCAATAAAATTAATCAAGAGGCTGCCAGTGTTTGTGCTTCTATATAAATCAATCAGTGCAGGTGTTTTAACACTATCGTATTCAGCCGCTGTGTGTTGCCCTGGTTAGCACACATGTTAAGTATGACCGAGCAAAGCACCCTCACAGAGGGAAAGTGTACTCTTTGACATCAGGTTGGATGAATAGCTGCTTGATTAATTAACTTTAGCAGTTTGAATAGGCTCTAATGCACCTGGAAATGTCATGATCTTTTTTATATTTTTTTAGATGAGGTAACTATAATAAGGCCCTCCAACCAACAACAGAGATGAGTGTTGCAAATGAGCGAGCTATGGAGCAGCCTGCACATTCAATTTGAAACATTATCTACACTGTCAGTTGCCTTGCGTTGAAAAACACAGATAACAAATAATTTTGTGATATTTTGCAGGTGCTTCAATGTTTGTTGTTTTTTTCTGCCACAACAAAAAAAAACACGTCTGTATCAGAATACACATTTACTGTATTGGTTTTCTTCAGCATTGGCGTGAACATTCAGACACGTTTCCCAGCCCATTCTCATCACCTCCACTAAATGTCAAAGTGAAACAGGAGCTCTCTCGCATGCAAAGCCAGCATTTGGTGCTTTTTGGACAAGCGGGGAAGGAAAGAAGTACAGAAGAAAGAAACCTAGGTCAGGATAGAAGGAACACAGAGAGTTCTTCACACCTGAGAGTTTCTGATATAACAAAGTCTTCAGAGGTTTGGATAACAGGTGCCAAATGTCAGCAGCTCCATCTCCACAGAGCTGCTGTTGGCCTAGTTTGTCTTGAGATGCAGCTGTATGCTCTGTCATAGAGATGGCAAATAAGCACCAGAGGGGGTTCTGACACACACACACACACACACACACACACACGGAAAGATATATACATTCCCTGAATACAAGTGTGATGCACACCTCCAACAGCTTTTCCAGCACACACAAGGAAATGTAAGTGTAAGTCAAACATGGGCATATGTACAAGCATGTACGCAAACACACATGCACACACAGCGTACGCACAGTGTGATGCCGTACCCGGAGTGAATAGTGAAAAATAGGACAGCGTGGATCCACACACCACCCTTGGTTGTTGGTGGGGATGACTGTCAAAAACTTCTATTCTCTCTCTTCCCTTCTGTCTCACATCTTCTCTCACTTCTCATCCTTTTGTCTAGATTCCACACACCTTTTAGAAACTGCTCTTTTAACATGAAGAACTCAAGTTGAGACTTTGGAACACACATCATTTATATAAAGCATACTTGTGCATTTCTCTTCTTCTTCATTTCAATTAAAAGTCACATAGACTTGCTTTAATCACATAGATTTTATCGGAAAGATTACTGTAGTACTGTTTAGAAATAATAAGGTTTGCGTTTGGTAAGAACTTTGAAGAAATCATTGTGCGTTTGCAGTGCAATGCCAAAAAACAATGTCTGATGTGTTGTTATATTTATCAATCTTAAGTTAGCTAAGAGCAAGAACAATAAGGACACATAACAACTAGAAACATCAGTCACAAAAATAGGCATTCTATTTATGACTGCTTGCACAGGATCGTCTCAGTGAACTCTGGTAAGTGAACCTTAAAGAGATGACTAATATATGCTGTTACTGTGGTTTGTTGTATTATTTATCACCTAAGAACACGTCTTTAATAAGTTTTATTTCTCTATGTGTGCCTGCACAGTTTGTAAAAGTATCCTAACAGGTTTATTGTGCACGCGTGGACACAAACACCTTTTCAGCCATGTAGACATGTGGTGAGTGCTGTGTGACACTTAGTGTATGATTTAAGGTACTATTTGCATACACCATTGACCTGCTTGTTAGTCGGCAGCAGGATTAAGCTAATATACAGACGACGTTTGTGCTCATGTCCTGTGCATTTCAGAGGAGATATCTCAGACAATTTCATGTCGTGATAGTCAGGTTTGCATGTTGCTAAAAATTATATCATTTAATGCAAGCATGCAAGAGAAAAAATAATGGCGGATGGAATATATATATATATATATATACATTATGTATTTTAAATTAGCCATTTGCTTCACAACCAAGCAACTAGTTGAAAAAATCTTGCACCACTGTGTGATTATTCCCATGTCTCTAGCTCCCCCACTGTGTTTTAGAACCATAGCAAAACTGCGTCCATTATCACAAACGTCTTTGCAAAGTTTTGTGTGTGTGGAAATTATGCATGCTCAAAATAAGTAAGGTTAGGTGAGTGGTATGTGTGTGACACAGCTCTATCAGACATCACTGTACTTGTATTAACATGTATGTCCTGGTGTTTATTTTATTGTTTGGTCTTTATTTTTTTTTCCTGTTTTTGGTGTAGTTAGCAACAAAAAAAAAAAAAATCATAAAAAAAGGTTTCTCTTCTAATTTGCTGACAGACAACTAATAACTTCCATCTTATTGAGCATATTTTGGTATCTAGTGGGTTTCACTTTCACATTTTAGCACACTGATCAGACAGTTGGTCACACAGAACTTGCAGGATATAAAAATTATGGTTATTTTATGATATTATTGTAACACAGACTATAATTGTACACTGATAATATTGTAATTAACATATAATAATATCACTGATCTGACATTATTGTTTGTACTTTTACATCAAACAAACATTAGTCTCAATTTACTTTCATCTTTTGCAATAATTCCCTCTAAATCTCCTGTGTCTTCTATCCCATGTTGATTTCACTGCTTTTTTTAAATTATAAATATAGTTGATTTAAAACTTAAAAGAATTTGATTGCCTTTTAAACAGCTCCCCCAGTTAAATTATATTGACTTAAAAAGTGTAGCTTTCTAACATTTTCCACCGCAAAGTATTTTTAACCACGTCTTGCTGGATGATAGGCGTCTTATTTCAGGTTCTGCAGGGGGCCAGACCTATAATCTCCCTCTGTCAAGCGCGGCCTGTGTGAAGCCTTGTCCACTGTTCTCCTCTCGGCCATGTTAACCAGCACGTTAACTCACAGCATGTTTAACATAACTGCCCGTCCAGCCTGCTGAAACCAAATAAAGAAAACCGTTATGGGCTTCACGTATCACATGTGGCTGTGTAAAACTCTGCACTGTGATTGGGTCAGCTATCCAAACTGCCATGACACTGATTGGCTGACCTTCCTTTGCAGGCAGCATTTTAATTGGATACTCACTTAGTGTGGTTTCCAAGGAAGCCATGTTGTTGTTGTATGGGCTCGTAAAAGGCAAAGCCATGTTGAAATGTTTTCATCCCAAGCAAGAGGGCTTTTCCATGGCAACATTTGACAGCCAATGAACATACATGAGGTTACACCCCTTTGTGCTGACATCATTTCCTGTTATAAGCAAAGGGCTCAGAGGGCGAATCAACCATGGCCATTGCAGCACCCAATCAAGTCCTGACATGCCTTGCAGAGCATCAATCTCACAGCAGCAGATGCAACGTTAATATCTGTAGTGTGACTGACGTTTTAAGACAATACATCATAAAGGTCAAATGTTTGAAGCAATAGTAAGAAATTCAGTGATGCTTTCAAAGTAAAGAGGAGTGAATGAATCAGGATAAGTCCTCACGAAGTCAAGAAAAACAAGAGAGCTGCAAATTACTGTAATTGTCACAATTATTGAAGTTTCCTCAGGATGTTACTCATGAGTCATGGCATTAAAAGAATTCATTGATGGAGGCTCCTCGTGTGTGTGTGTGTGTGTGTGTGTGTGTGTGTGTGCTAGTGTGTCAGCCTGTCGTGTGGTGAGAATATGCATTGTCCATTTTTATTCCTTTTTTTTATGCTGTGTGGGAGTTGAGTGTCAGGACCACTGATGCTTGATTTTATGCTCATCTGTGTAATTACATTAACTAATAGAATCACAGTGACGGTGCACCTTTGACACTGAACTCTGACTGTTAACTCTTCGGTCAGCACTTCGCTGTGTGTTTCTCATTTCAGCGTGACTCCTTATGTAATTAACTGAGGGCCAAACTATTTCACCAGAGTTTGAATCTGAAATAGAAACGTAAAACAAGATTTAAAGCTAAAAAAATGTTTTCAATCTTACCGGAATATTAAAACCTTGAGAAGTCAGGCAGTGTGTCTTTGTCCGAGATTGTTGTCGTCTAACGTTGAAAGGAAATACTCTTTGCAAACACCAACATCTGGAGGATAAAGAAAAGGGTGGAAAAAGAAAGAAAATACAACAATTTTTAGTCAAAGGGTCAGGAAAAGGACAGGATTTACAAAGTCATAATCACCTAAAACAGTCAGCGCTTGGTGATGGGTAGTAAGTTTGTGATTATGAAAAGCCAAGAGAAAACCAAGCATGATAAAAATATAAAAAGTTGCCTCAATTCCTCCTCAATCAGTAAATCACATTCTGCAGACACAAAACCCTCATAGGATTGGTCTAAATAATACAGGCCTCAACCTCTTCTGCCAGTAAAATTGCTTCGAAAATAATTTCTTTGGAAACTGAGGAGCGAAGATGGACTGGGGGGGGGGGGTAAGAAAGCTTTCCACCCACAGGTTATTAAAGGACGAGTGCTTCGGCAGAGTGCAGATGACGTGAAGTGTGAGGGAAGGTAGGCTGAAAGCAGTGCTTCACTGTACCGTCTTCTCTTGATGTGCTTTGTCATGTGCATTGTGCCTCCGCCTTCATCAGCCATCATGTTTCCAAGCCCTTACAAAATGAACGGTCATGGGAAACTCAGTAGGCAGCGCACAGGCTCCACGGGGAAACCCAGCTCTGCTAGGCCCCCCATGGACGAGCAGTGTCTCTCTGTCTGATTCTGTTCCATGGCAGACTGTCGTCCCTGGGGCAGCCAGTTTATGTGCCACGAGAAAGGTAAGAAAGGCTAAGATAGCAGGCAGCTTATGATGAGCATGTCACGATATTATCTGATGTCTGATCCTCGAAAAGTCTTTGTGTAATCTCGCTCCATATCAGTGTCTCATCTTATCTCACTTCGCCATTGTTTTGCTACCAAAGTCTTGAACAGAGTCTCGTAGAAGACACGAATATTCTTGTCACATCACATAAAACATGACCCATATTTTTTGTAACAATACTGCAGGTTTTTCCTTTTAATTGAAAAAGAAAATCAAGGTGGTTTCTGCTGTTTTGGTTAAATTTCTGCTCAGCAAAATGTGATTAGTTAGGGTTAGATGTTTTGGTTGGCATCAGTTAATGGCTTTGGATGGGATTCCCCCTTTTTTTTTTACTGTAAAGACAAGCAGGTTGAGTCCGTTTTGTTCAATTTTTGGACCCATAATAACAATATTCCTGTGAGATCAGGTGGAATAAATATATGGTATCCCGGCACACTGATCCTATGACCTCCTAACTTATAGTCTGTTTCGTGACGGACAGATCTGGAGAGATAAATGTTTCTATCTGACACTTCAATTCTCGTTTGCTATGAAACATGAATTAATGTGTTCAGCCAGTACAAAGAGATTAGAGGCTACCCAACTATCTAGCGTCTTGACAGCTGAATAAGATAGTCTGGATGTGAATACTATGCCTTTGCTTTGAACTGTGAAGATGTTCTGATGCTTATTACCGTACCATGTGAAGGCAGCATCGCAGTGTCATGTTACATAGTCCTGAAACATGTTACGTACTTGTCTGTGGTAAAACTCCATTATTTTTTCCCCCAGTGTAATCCATCCACATTAGGAGTTACACAGTTTGACCCCCTACACAGTCAGCCAGTGTCTCTCTGACAAATGTCATTTCATGCCAGAGCCTCTCTGCAGTCAGCCATTTTGGGTCACAGAGGCAAACCCCCCTTGTCCCCGCAGCTCTTCTCTGGTCTAGTATTATTCCACGGCCTCCACTCACTCTGCAGGTGGCACATTGTGTCCTGGTCACTGAATGAAGTGCGAAGCATTGACCCCCTATGGCCTTTAAATGTCCCCTTGTCCAACCCTATTCCATGCCATCTTGTCTCCCACTAGGCAGCCATTTTGTACTAAATGGAGGAGAAGCAGCTGAAGCCTCCAGCTTCATTGTCATGTACAATATTGCTTATTTCATTCTGCTATATTGCCAAGCTATTCATAGCAAGGCATTTCATATTTGAGTGTCCACCTGTGGACTTTGAATAGGAGTATTATATTGCAGTATACTGCCATATATTCTCCTCAGACTTATTTTAAAAAACACAATAAATCCAAGGTATTTTGTTCTACATTTTAGAAATGTTTAATTTTAAGGAACTGTGTTGGCTGTGCAGTATGTAAAGACAAGGATAGGTATCATTTCCCTGCATCTGATTTATTTTAACTGTTGAAAGGTGGGTAATCACCGCTGCAGACATGGAGTCAAAACACCTGTATATGAAATATGGCAATTGGTTGTTCCTTAATATTACTTACTGAACAGACAAGTCATCAGAACCATCCAAAAGCTAATGCAAAACTGATTGATACCCTAGCACACAGTGCAGGTACCAGTCAAAATCTAGGCTAAATAATGTGGTGGTCTGGTATAATTCCTGTTCTGTGTTACAATGAAATCTGTATTGAAAACATCTAATTTTACCCCTTAATTAATTTTTTTTATTTTTATTAATAATATATATAAAAAGATTACTTTCTTAATGATTATTATAAAAAAAACAACAACATTTATTATAAATATTTATATCGAAAATCTTATCTTTATTTTGGTCAATTATTCAGCAATTCAGCAGTTTATACCTCTGTAACTATCCATGTTTTCACAGCTTATTTTAGTCCGTTTCATAGATTTTCTTTTCACTCACATTGCTTTACATAAAACTTTTTTTGCAGCATTATTATTATATCATACCGAAGCACAATATACGTCAGCACAATATAAGTCAAGTAGAGGCAGAGGGCTAGTGGGCGACAATGCAATCAATTTTCATCTCTTAAAGTTTATGCTTGGCAGCTGAAGCTATTATCTCAAGAATAAAAGAAACAACTCCTTAAGAGGGAGCCTTTGCACCTGACATTTCCAGAGACCACTGATTCAGTAAAAGGCTTCAGAAGCTTTCCTTACGACTTTAAAAACTTTATTTTGTCACAGGAAATCAAGATTCTTGTAAGGCTGTTGTAAATTGGCTTGGGATGTAGTCACAAAAAGTGGTGACTGTGTCATTAGTGAAAGTGTCTAGTCACTGTTCACTCTGACATTTGACTTTGGTTGGAAGAGAGGATCATTTATTCTAAAATAAATTGTCAGTAACCTCAGACAGAACAGCTCCATAGTCCTGTCACCTGTCCTGAGGTCCACTCACCACAGCGGTCTGCAGGATGTGCCTTCCTCTGTACAATCACTGCAAGCAACACAGAACCCTGATGAGAGCCAGTGGGGAAGCTTTAAGAGCTGGGTCTGGTCACGTCAACCTCATTTTGGATCAGGTCTATCACTCTAGTCAGTTTTGGGTTTGACTTCGTACCATATTCAGAACATGAAAGGTTAACAATAGAAAGAAAAAAAATATACGGTTAAGAGAAGAAAAAACACTTAATTTAATTTACTTTAATTTACTTAATCAAGTATTTAACAAAAAAACACCTTTAAAACACTTAATCAAGAGGTATTCTTAGGAATAAGGACCACTGTGCCAGAGTAAAAACTATCCCAATGTGTTAAAATATATTTATATTAAAAATGTGTGAAAAAAGGAATAAAAAAAGAAGCAGTGATCACCTTCACTCATGTACTCATAATGAATCAGAGCATTACCAATCAAACTGTGATGGACTTGAGCCTGTTACATGCGTCTGATTTCAACATTTAGTTCCAGTTTCACAGGACATACAGAGTTTGCAGACAGTCTCTTTTTTTTTTTTTCTTAGCTCATATTACTGAATACTGATTGAACTTCCCATGGTCATGGAAATAATATATTTGAATTCTTAATTTAGGTGGTGCTCCCCTTTAAAAATGGTATTCTCTTTGAATCAATGCATCTCTACATACTGACTAATGTACATATTGCATAGTTATTGTACGTGTCACACTGTCTTCTGCAAAAACTTGTGCAGAAGCGAAGTAAAAAAGTACAGAGTTCTCCTGTACAGCATAAGCAACCAGAGAAGGAGTGATGGATCAAAGTTGGGAGGATGGACTGATGCAGGGATGGATAGTCGGATGAAAAACAGGTGGGATGAGGTGAGTTGAGGAGATACCATCCACATCCACAGAGGAGCATGGTAAAGCAAGTGCGCATGTTCACTGTGCTCAGCGTGTTCGTGATTCTGAGACCACCTGCAAGGACAGACAAAGCCAGTGTTGGCTGGTGTTGGTGGAGGTGGTTGGGGTGTGGACGTGTACACAGACGCACGTACAAACACACAGACCCCCCGCCAGTACAGAAGGAGCTGAAGCAGGCTCTGTGCTGGTTGATAAGCAATAGCAACACGGCTCCCAACAGGGAAGTTGTGTTTCCAAAAGAAAAACACAGTCCTAATTTGTGTGTGCTGTGCCTGGACCCAGAGTCTATTATCAGCAGGGAAGCACAAATACCTAGAGACTGGGCTCAGATTCATATATGGAACTGTACTTTTATTAACAATCGCATACAATCAGTGTGGTCCTGCAGGTTCCACTGAAGAAATCTGTCCTCTTTCAATGAGACACTTGTTTTTATATAGTGCAATGATATTATTTCTGAACAGAAAAAGATTTTTTTCTCTTGGTTCCCACTGTTCACTCTCGATAAGTGCCATGATAAGTAGTCAATAAAATAATCTATACTTATAGGTCTTATGTATGTCTCTTGATCCTCTACAGAGGTCTCTGGCAAAATGCTCATGGGGAAACAGGTGACAATGAGCATGAGTCACAACTTGAAGTGAGCAGGTGTAACACAACTTTAAATGTCACACTGAACAGCTCCTGTGATTAGCTTGTGCAGGCAAGAATATACGGGGCCCCGCAGGTATCGGGGGTAACATTTTTTTGGTAATCTGAGTGCATGAATTATTTATTTGTACCCCAGCATTATTCTTACTAACAACTTTTCCCCCTTCAATGAATTACTTGTACCATCACTTGGTTCCCTTGAATTACAAAATTTGAGGTTTAATTTGATTCATCTCCTCAAAGCAGACCATACGCAGTAGGAAGTTGAGTTTTTGTGCTGTTAAAGGAGTGTTTCAATGCTGGAAGATTCTTTTGAAATTGAGAAAACAATGGAAAAGGGCTATGGCATTTGTTTTTTAATTACGAGGTAGAAAACCTACGATTACCAGAATGCACTGGGCCACATTGGGCCGATAAACACTTCTGCTGGTGTGTGATGTAATGCGTGTTTGCCCCTTTTTTCCACAAGAAGCAATATAGTGGCGAGCTGGTAGCAATGATCTCAAATTACAAGCTAAATATTTTTTTTGAAAACATCTTAGATAAGAAAAAGGCAATCCAGGAACAGACTCTTGGTTCATATTTGATCAGCGCTGCCTAGTTTGACAGTTTGATCTCTGTATTTTTAGCTCACGTTTTTACAACACAGGAACAAATCAGGTGCCCACTTCTTCACATATTTTCATATCACAGCCAAACAGTGCACAAAAATATGTTTCTGAAAATAGTTAGGGCGATACAGTAACACTATCTTTCTCCATTAGCACTGCCTAGTTTTACTGTTTGATCTGTGTTTGGTCCATGTTTAAAAGGACCGTACACATGCCGTGCCTTCAACAGACAAAAGTTTCCCAAGCATCACTCTTGTGCCTACTATGTGCCAACTTTCAAGGGCATGGTGGCAGGTTGCGTCCTCACTTGCTAAGCGACCATAACTAGCACCGTAACATAGCCTGCTTACTAGAAACCCTGAGCATACAGTAGAGCTGATTTTCCAAGCATTGTTTTTGAAGTGTGTATTAGGCCAAAAACACAGACAGATGTAAAGTTCAGGCAGCTCTGCACTAAAATAATGAACTTCTCCTCCATATTTACCACAGACTGATATTTACAGAAGACGAGAAAGATATCTGTCGGCTGTGATTGGTTGTTCCTGGTCACATGATGTAATGTGCGTTGCTGCATTCCAACAATTGAACTCAGTTTATATTGTGGGTCCTGAAAAATAGGCACTCAGGAATGCGTGCGTGCCGCAACGATGGCGCTCTTACAATTAATTTAGGGTGCAAAAAATGCGGCATGTGTACGGCCCCTAAGAGAGCAAGAGAAAGGGTTTTTCTCCATCTGCTTCTTCGTATTGATAGTGGCGGGCATACGAAAATGCAGAAGTACAATCTACAGGTCTAGCAACAGCGTGGGAGCCAGCCAAAATCTGCTTGAGCTAAGAGATGAGCAGGGAGATCTGGGTCCTGGTAAAATATAGGGAATGACCACTAGGCTACATGTGACAATGAGCTTATCTTCCATTGTACGCTAAAGTTTAACTAGCTTCCATCAAAGATGATCCTAATGATAACAGTATTTATCAACCGGTAATTCCCCTGAAAATCCCTTTTGACTGTAAAGTAAAGACTAAAGATTCTGAGTAAAGATTTAGGCCAGGCCTATATTTTAGTGACATCCCTTTACCACACTTTATGCTACAAAGATTCATTGTCTTTCTCATGGCATTACTCCGAGGACATATTTCAACTCATTAACTCACAATATAGTTCTCAAACCAAATGAATTTATGTGAGCCTATTTACCATTTTGGAATATTTATGAGACGATGTGGAATAAGAAATCAGCTTTTCTTCACTGCAAGGACTGTATAAACCTTCGTGTTTCACTGCTTAATTTATTTTCGGTCACGATCACTGCATTGTGTACCTTTGACAAACAGTCTGTTGAAGTTATTTAATCAGTGGAATATCATTTTAGCCCAAAATGTTACTTCTGATTGGCCCTGATACCCAAAAACCCATAGTGGTTCTTGACAAACATGTCCGTCTTTACAAAGCCTTTTCTCTTGTAGACTTTTTAAATGAATGAAGTTAACAAGTTAACTTAGCTTCAGCAGCAGGGCCAGAAATGACCATTTTTCCAATGCAGTTCAAACTGCACTCTCTTTTTCTTAAGTTTTAACTACAGAGTTTAAACAGGTAATAATTAAAAAGTAAAACAGACCTTTAATTGAATTATTATCACTTGAGAGACACACAGAATGCTGATCTTCTCTTGAGAAGCCAAACTTTCTAATTGCAGATTTGAATCGGTCACAAAACACATGGCCTTTAATGCAAGAGCCTTACATCCATGTATAGTTACACGCCCAGTCTTCAGCATAAACCCATACTAGTCCATAGTTAAAATGGTGATCACTGAAATATACAGCTGTCTATATTAAGTCAATCTATGTGCGCATACGTGTCTCATACTGTAACAACACTGTCAAGGCAAGTGGCACTGATAAGTAATTAATTAAAATGTCACCATTATATAAAAGGCTGTCAGATAAAAAGAAATATATATATGGCAGTTTCTGACAGCATGGCACATTCTTTTACATCTTGATTGCTGTCTTGCAACACAGCATTTGCTTACTGTGTATGGGTTTGTTTCAACCTATAATGGATAAAGTACCAAATGTACCAAAGATGATGCACAACCATAATCAGCATTTTATCTTGTGCAATACTTTGTAATGTCAAAAAGTAAGATTCTGTATTGCCTGTATTTACAGCAGCAAAAGATTTTCACAAGCATTTATATACTTCAAGTGTGTGGTAATGAGCTTTGGAATCTGTAATTCAATGATAATTAGTTATTGTTTGACAATATCATTTTATCCTCACTGTTTTACCTTCAAATTCAAGAATGATTAATATTCCAGTGATGGTTATTTTAAATCGTTTTGATTCTGTGGTAGTTTTCCCAATAGCTTGCTTAACATATGCAGGTAACACAAGATTATCTATCTATCATCCATCCATCCATCCATCCATCCAAAATGTTGGGTTTTTTTGTAACTCAATTACTTTGAATTTGTGAGGAAAGCTTTGTTTCCCTCACATGCGTCCTTGGTAAATGAAAAATTCAAAAATGGACAAAATTCTTAATGGATTAGAGTAAACAAGGCTGTTTAACATCAGCATAAGTATACCAAAACATTAGTTGACAAACTCTTACACAACTTATTCATAATCCAAGTTTTATTTATCCAGTGTTGTGCTCAATACTTTTCCAAACACACTATTTTTGTAAAAACGCTACAATTTAAAACACTTGCATAAACAGTTTTGCGCACAGACGAGTAGCGTGCCTGGGCAAGCGTGTGTATTTGAACTCTGCTTGATGCAATGTGCAGGCAGAATTCAAACACACGCGCTCGTCTGCCCAAGCATACCACTCGTGTTATAAATAGTAGCAAAAAATGCATGTGTTTGCGAACTGTGAATACGACCGGATAAATGAGACCTGGATTATACTGCACAAGTCGTGTGAGACCTGGTAAATGGATATTTGGATATAGTTCATGATACCCCTTTTCTTTGATTCATCAAGAACTGTCTCAGTTTTTGGAGTCTTTGTTTTTCTTGCAGTTTTCTTCACGAATCCAAAGTAGCAAGGGTGAGTACCTGATGTAGAAATTATAACTGTGTGGGTAAAGTGTTCCTTTACACTGTTCTGTGCATGAAACGATACACACACTTGTGTAAAGACATACACACAAGACCTTTGCCTCCATAATTCTGGTTTGGGAGAATGTTGATGGCACACTTCATGCAAGGGTTCGAAAAAAAAGGCTTTCTACAACACATGCACATTATTTACTGAGACTCACAAACACCGTAAACCACTCCAAAGCTAGTTGACAACATTAAATCAAAAAGAAATATTACGTGGAAAGTGGTGTGCTCCTGTGCTGATGGAAATATATTCATATGACCTTAAAAAGCCTTGTAAAGGCTGTTGTATGTGGTGCATTCATTAATATTAATTAAAGCCTCCAATCATTTTTGTAGCTGCCCAGATTGTTTGTGTAATCATGGTCCAGGGTATTGTTCCCACTGGTGGACATGCTGATAAAACTGCTCTGAGGTCTGTTTGATTAAGATCAGCTGCAATAAAAAAAAAACATCCGGTTGTTTTTCATGTGACTATTGATGATCTCATATAGTTCTTGTAGTACATTTATTGGACTTGCATCAGGAGGGATTTGAAAAGCAGCAACAAAAACAATGGGCAGATTATATGGTAAGATTTTAACACTAAAAATCGACACTTGGGGAACACAGTCCATCAACTTTGACTATCACTGATGTAGAGCAGCTCCTCTTGTCTTACTGGAGTCTTGCACGGGTTTGACCATCAAGTGCAACTTGATTTCTTATTGCTAGGTTACCATGAGTCTTGTTTCGTCTATTTTATTTTCCTGCGACCAGACACTGACCAGTAGCTGCGTTAGCTTCGCCCTTATTTTGGGTCTTTACCCCCTCTTTCTAGGGTGGTCTCTCTGCTTGTGCTGGCGTTTGATCCAGGATGGTGTGGACAATGATCATCCCACGGTCCCCTGCACTTAATCCAATCACTGTGCTTCCTTCTCCTTTTTGTAGGGAATTTTAAGGGAGCTACTGCATTTACTGCATATGCATGTGCCCCCATGGCAACATGGCATTTAATGGATAGTATTTATAGTATCAATATTGATCCAGCCTCCTACTATTCAGCTCAGCAGAAGAAGGTTCTTGTACTTAATACTTATCAAAAGCACTTTTCTTGGCACAGTTTTTGCTGGAGGAAAATCTTTTCTGTGGCACTCAGCTCCAAGCCTATAGGTTTCTACTAAAAATGTAATTCTTAAAAAGGGTGAATTTGCAATATCTGCAATCACATACATGCATGCATCCATGTATTTATACACACAACTTCACAAACACTTCACTAGTCACTTCACTAGAAGCCTCTTTCCTACAGCACAAAAAACCCACCAACAGCCACTAACATCTGGCTTTTGTATTCAATGGGAAAGGTTACGACTGGCATTCGCTCCTGGGACATATGACTCTGCAGTAGTCACAGGTATTTATCGGCTCCAGTTTCAATTGTCTCCGATCAGCAGTGATGAAAATACAGCACCCAGGTGGATGTGCTAATTTTAGCCCCTTTGACAGGTTGGCGGAAAAATACCGTCCGTCTCCCTCCAAGCAATGCTTGAACATCATTCAAAACTGAGGCGACCTGTAACTCAACATGTAGAGTGTGTGCCCCATAGACCATTTAAAAAAACACCTGCATATACACGCTAATATCATTGCATTCATGATTTGATTTGTTACAATGCCAGGAAAAACTACAGCTCCCATGAAAAAATACTAGTGCAGCACTTTGTGTATTTACGTCACTGTTAATTAGTTTTGCCCATATCTCAAGTCATTGCTATACTCTTGAGCTGTAAAATCTGCTGTCTAAATACTTCCTTATTACAGACATGTCTGAACTAACCACGACCCCTTCATAAATGACGAGTATAAACTCATTGTGTATTATAAATCTATCAGATCTCTTCATCAAGTTGATACACAGTTTGTGTACTAAATCTACAAAATTGGCAAATGTGGAAAGAAACAGAGTGGGAGAAAAACTGAGAGGGAGTGAAAGACAGACCCAAAGAGACTGAAGGTTACTGCAGTCATGACACCCTCCCACTCCCATCTTAACTAAAACCAAACCAGCATCCCCACAGTTAACCCCTGCTCGTACTTGGCCAGAGAAATAAACTGATATAGCTGTTAGCTGGACCCTGTCTACTCACAGGGGATATGGGGCCAACTCATGTTAGCATGTCCTGTGCTCTGCTGTGACGGGAGACGCGCCAATAGGAGGGCGGAGCTCGGCTCATGAAGGGTATGAATACAAAAACACACACACACACAAAGTGTAGCTGGATATCACATAACCATGGAGACAAAATGGATGTTTGAGTCCATCATGTTGTCTTGAACATACACTTCCTTATCAGACGGTCCTTATCATTAACTCTCGTAGTTAATCAAGAGTTTTAAACACGTCGTAAAAATCCTGTCAAGAATAACCCTACGTGGTGCCAGAATAAGAACACTCTGTCACACCCTTCCAGATATATGTTGTAAGGATCAGTGTAATTTAAACAAACCCCTCCTTGAGTAAATGATCCTTCTCATGGGCAAACATGAGGTTGGACGGAGGAGTCGGAAAGTTAGAGGGCTGGAAATTGGAACAAAATAAAAGAGGGAAGAAGGAAAGAAAAGACGCGAGGAAAGGAAGAAAGAAAAAGTGTGAGGGAAAGACAAATAAATCAGGAGAGAAGGAAAGCAGAGCAGATTGAAACAAATGGAGCAGAATGCGAGCTGGGAGTCTCTAATTCTCCCACGTCTCTGTCTCACTCACACACCTGGTAGCAATTGAAAAGTAACCTTATTACCTACAATAACTCTCTCTCTTTCTCTCGCTCTCATACACGCACCCACAGAGTCACACAACTAGACACCCACTGCCTCTCTCTCTCACACACACACACACACACACACACACACACACACACACACACACACACACACACACACACACACACACACACACACACACACACACACGGCCTATTAGCCGGGATAACAAGGCCTATTTATGACCAACATCACACTTACTCCATTTCACTTTAATAGCTAGATGTATTCTACAGCAAATTGGTCATGTCACAGGTACACACACACACACACACATGCACACACACAAGCTAATACTACTGTAATCAAGAGCACACATACAGACGCCCACACACCTACACAAATGCGAAACATTTGTGAGTTAAAGCTCCCACAAATGCACGGCTGCATATGCACTTATGGTTAGGGATATGTTAGGGAAAAATTGCAAGAGAGGGCAGCGCTGAAATGTGCTTATGTGTCAATCAGTTTTATGTGATATGTTAAGAGCAATTTCTTGTTTAGAATAAAATTACATTATTAGTAAAAAAAAAAAAAAAAAAAAAAAAGACATAGCAAAGTGGTTTATTTAGAAAGGTACATAAAGAAAAAAGTCATAAGAAATAAAACTCAAACAAGATCGAATAAGAAATTACAACAACCCTCAAGGTGTGTTAGTGTAAGGCCTTTTCAAAATAAATGGTTAAAACATAGTTTTGCTTTGACATCAAATGGAAACCAGTATAATTCACCAAGGCTACAGCTACTAAACAAAACTAGAAAGGTTAATAGAGGTTGCTTCGGTTCTGAATAAAATATCGTAAACCCCACATGGTATCACTACACTTCAAGATGAAATATTTTCTATTAAGCGGGCTTTTCTAGGGTGTGGCAAATCTCAGTATTTGTTGTGAATTTATCATTTTGTGGTGTGAAGTTAAAACAACGACAAGTCGATTTATATTTACATTCATATTTCCCCAGAGTAACCTGTGACTTTGAAAGAAAAAGAAAACAATAGAAGAAGTGGCTGTTATTTTCTAGTGTCTTTACAAGCATGTTTTCTCAAAGTAAATTTAATTTAAACAAATTACAGAAAATACAATTTCTCGCTAACCCCTAGTAGGACATAGACATGCAGATACCTTAAGTTTTATGTGCTGAGGTTTGGAGATGTTGGGCTCTGAAATATCTCCCTCCACTTAAATTTTGTTTGTGGTGTTTAAATGATTTAGAGATATTTGTAAAATCTCAAAAGCAACTTAACTGTGGATAATACACAAACCTTGCTGCCAACAGCTTGAAATGTGATTTTAAAATTACGAATGAAACATAAAACGTGAATGGATTTATACAAATAAGACAAACAAACAAAAACAAAACATGAATACTTTAGTCAGTTTTTATGTATTTGTAATTTGGCTGAACTCACAATCTAATGTGGCATATTTATCCTATGTATAGTTCATACTATTTTCATATTGTTTGATATCTAAAGAAAGTGAAATTAAAAATTTGTTTCCTACAAAAAAATCACACTTGCAAACCTATGTTGTTGAAGTTGCACTAATCAATAGTGTAATACGACCGGGGTTGCTTTAAGTGATAAACCCATAGAAGGTTATCACCCAACACTTCAGTCCGTCTCAGCTTTACATGCTGTCGTATCATGCTCATCCAATTTGTTTTGCAGCACACAACTTTAATGTTTGGGTTCAGTATCATCGTTCATTTCAACCCTAATTTTTAGCAGCAGCAAGCAAAAAGGGGAGTGATTAAGTCTCTGTGTATTAACTGCCTTGCGCCGAACGACAGATGAACTAGTGGAACACACAGCAGCTAAAGGGACAGACTTTCCCTCAGATGTTGGTGCAGACTTAAGGGTTAAATGGAGTGAACGTTACTTCCATCAGGTGGCTAAAAGCACGAATGCTAATTTTTCTGTTTCTGTTCTGTTTCTGCTGGTTTCGTCGGCAGCTGTTTGTGAGCATTAATTAGCTTTAAACAACTTTCATATCAATGTTATGTTTAGAGCTTGGTCAGAAGTAAGTAAATAAATCATACACCGATAAATTCGTGCAGTATTACTCAGCTCCTAGGAGTCTAAACCAAATGTTAAGCTCAATAATATTGTTCAGGGTCAATTTAGTGTTTTGGTTGATCAACACTTTATTTGATTTACTAATAGTCTATATGAATAAATAGGAAAAATAACAACAATGATTTACTGCACTCATATGAAAACTGTGGGCTGGGTTTACTTTACTTTTTGCATACCTGTGTGCATATCTTATCCATTTAGAATGAAGAATGTAACTGACAGCTGTCTCGAGCAAAAAACTGGCAAGATGGAGTAGTGAAAGTGAAAGTGCAAAAGCAGCAGCAATGTCTGCAGAAGAGATCAAATATTCCACCATATATTAGTGACCCTGGAGAACATTGGTCTTCATTCAACCAAGGACAGAATCTGATGATGAAATGCACCATCAGTATGTCTGCCTGTCTGCTTGGACATGTGATGATCATTACACACAAAACCTCATAAAATCAGCCAGTGCGTGTAGCGTAGTGGTTTGGCGTCACCCTCTGTTGCTTTCTCCTGGCAGCCAGTTTCAAGCTAGCAGCCGCAACAGTTTGAATAGTGAGCGAGGAGTGAAAGCTTCACGGCCGGCACAGAGAAGTGACTTTATGGCTTTCCTTAAAGCAGCATGACGGAAAATATCTAGGGGACTGCTAGAAGGAGGGCCATGGGATGTAGGGGTGCTGTAGGTCCGTCTGTTGGGTCTGAATAGATCCAACAGCATGACATGATTTAGCCAAGTAGAACATGTTCCTGGATCAACATCCCACATTGCGTTCCTGGATCAACATTGGGAGCAACCAATCACAGCCCTCTGACAAACTAACTTCAACTGTAAAACTTGGCTTAGCTCTGAAGAAGCACAAAGGAATTTTGGAAGAAGCACAGGAGCAGCATACTGATGATGTCAGAGGGCTGTGATTGGCTCCTCCAAATGTTGATCCAGGCACATGTCCTACTTGGTGATATCGCGTTGATAGATTTCGTGTTGCTGCTGTTACCCAGTAAAACCCTGTGCTGCAGCTGGGTCTGTACCTTGCTGGCTGAATTTGAGTTGAAAAATTTAGTATGTTTTCCTGTTTTCTTTAAAAGTATTATATTGAGTTTCAAGTCCAATTCAATTCTATTCAGATTCAGTGGTGGTGGCATTGGTTAGCGTTGCCACCTCAAAGGTTCCTGGTTCAGGGTGGAGGAGCACTTCTGTGTGGAGATGCATGTTCTCCCCATGTCAGCGTGGGTTTTCTCCGGGTACTCCAGCTTCCTCCAACAGTCCAAAGACATGCAGGTTAATTGGTGACTCTAAATTGCCCATAGGTGTGAATGAGCGTGAATGGTCGTATGTCTCAATGTGTTAGTCTGGGATAGTCTGGTGACCTGCCCGGGGTGTACGGGCTGCAGACCCCTGTGACCGCCAACAGGATGAAAAGAAAACGAATGAATGAATGAAGATTCAGATATTAGCAAGTTGGGCTAAAGTGACAGCAACCAGTTGGAAGACAGATGCTACAATGTAAATCCAAACTACTATCATTGTAGTTGAAAGACTAGAATTCCACCCTCTGGTTTATCTTATTCTCGTGCTAATAACAACTGTATTATAGCCACTTTTGCTGACTTTGCTATTTATTGTATTGAACAATCAATAAACCAGCTATTCTTTGAGACTTTACAGTACTTCATGTGGTGAGAAAGCTCATGGAGTGATGGAATGTGGATGTGCTTAGATAATTTGATAGTCATCTACCCATGAGATCATGAGTAAAACAATAAAAGAGGTCAGGCCAGCGTCCCCAAAATCAAATATTTTCCTCCACAGGGGATCTTACATTTCACAGACATGACACCATTCACGTTAGAGACATCTTGTTTTTGGACTTAATTCTTATTGAAGGAAAAGTACTGACCTAAATGCAATGTTATGTGAAAGACAAATACATCACAGAAATCGTCAACCATGAATATCCACAATGGTGCTGCTCGGACTTTTTTCCCTCAAAATGGATGGATGGACCCCCAGACCAACATCAGCATCCTTTATATGGGACAATGAATTGGAAAATAGTATAGAGGCAAAGAAAGGAAAAGACACTTGGGACATAGCCATCAGAATTCTTCAGGCTCTGAGTCTTGATCATTAAGGTTTTTGTGACTTCACTGCACTGGTTTTGAATAGATACAGTAAGCGTTCTCATGACACAAATTTCCATTTACATGACTGTGATACACTGTACCACAGAGCCCCGATACACACACACACAAACACACCCCAAAGGGAAAGTAAATCAAGTTTTACAATTCATTTTTTATGGACTACATAAGTAGTTATCAAGCTTACATCTCTTATAAATATATGTTCAGCACATTTAAATTGTTAGTCCAGCCTACTTTTATTGCATAGCTCCGGTATTTATCATTTGTTTTGTTTAAATACCAAGCCAAACATAAACAGTCATAAATCTTCCATGAAGAACACAGCATACATGTCCCGGGGGACTCAATGTTTCAGCTCCCCATAGGGGAGCCGTTCACAGTGCCTGACTGTAAATGGCAAATTCCCCTGAAACTCTTTGTCCCATTTTAACAACTATGCTCCGGTCTTGCTTTCAATTCAAGGCACAGGGAATTTTTGTTGTTGTCTTCTTTTAGTTTAAAAAAGAATAAGTCAAGCACATGAACAGCCGACGCCCCCACCCAGCACACAAGCACATTTTTGAGCATGTAATCAGTCACATGTAGATATACACTACAAACAAGTGCACACGCAAACACGGTTGGTGACCTTACAAGCTATTTGAAGGATTTTAGCCAAGCCACCGTTAAAAATGATTAGGCACTTGTTGGGGGCGAGGTGATTGCAAGTGAAGGGCTTTCCAGTGGTTAAGGGGTGTTTAAGGTCACAGCGCTTTCAGCCTCTAATGCAGTCTGAAGAGGTCATTCAATAGAATGGCACCCTTTATCCCACCCACACTAAAATATACAGCACAAGGAAAAGTAAGACTTTGCCCTTTGTTTTGACTTTCTTTTGAATGTTGAATCAAACTACTTTAAAACGTACGTCATCCAGTGCTGCACAAATGTAGAAACATACCTTTTCTACATGATGAATTTTAAGCAAAGGTTGATACACCTGTCTTGTTACACCTGTCCTTGTTGACATTTCCAATAATATCAGTTCTAAACAGATCCAACGCGGCGAAACGCAATGTTTGTGTTTCATCACATTTAAATTACACAACATACGCCCAGCAGAAACACAGGTAAACTCAACTGTTCAAGCAAAGAACAATCAAACAAAGAAAGTTGGTACGCAGTGAAAACAGGGGGCACGCAAAGGTAATGTGATGTGAAAGAAGGTCAACTGTACTGATACACCATAATGAATCGATTGTGAAATTGTTACCTTGGGCGAAGGATACTGCTCCAGCCCTTGGAGCTGTGTGTTCTGCTGCAAGCTGATTTTACAATTCATCTACAATCGATCAAAGAGGGCAGTATTTGCGGTAATGTTGTATTGGATTAATTGGGGATTATAATGCACTTTACAATATACATAATGAATTCCAATGCAAAACTGGAAACTACGAGCAAACTAGAGATTAACTAACACTTCTTTGGCATGGAAAAAAAAGAACAATTATAGCCTTCACAAAGTGCAAAATTGTTCATTAGATGATGTATGTTTTCAATACACAGGCTAGAGTGTAGTGGTTGGAGCACTCGTCTTCAATGTGGAAGGTCAAAGGTTTGAATCTTGCTGGGGTCAACGTCAGCAAAGGCATGCGGTCGCAAGAGGTTCCCACCGCCAAATCAAACGGGATTAGATTCCTTAAGGAGGCTTCAGGATAAGAGAGTAACTCCAGAATCTGAGCCAAGACCTCAACAAGGTCGCGCCTCAAGCCTGTTGTAGACAGGAGGTTCCAGGTTCCAGATAAACAGACTCAATAGAAAGACTGTCATAAAAACTGCAGTAAACAGCCAGTAAACTGCCAGGGATTACTTTACCAGGTATGGAATTCTTTCCCGATATCGGACATAACTGTCAAACTGTTAGACTCCATTTCTTTAGTCTGACATTGTATCCACTCTAACTGATTTGTGTGAGGGAGGGGGATTCAATCTCTTCCCAACCAAATTACTACGAAAGGACGTATCCACCTGAATCTAATGTTATTTTAAGTCCATACTGAGGTGTAGCTATGCCACCATACTGGTTCTTGCTAGGGTTTTAAGATTGGAGTGGAGCAGAGTAAGAACAAACTGTAATGTTGGGCATTATTGAATAGACGTGATTTATAATAGCCTCCACAGCAGCGTATATCATGTCAGTGGTTGTCAGCAGTGTTGTTATAACTCCTAATTTGTTCCAGCGCACCACTTAACAACAACTTAAAAACAGTTCTGTCCCACCAGCGATGCTGGTTGACTGATTATCAATCCCCCCTTTGGCGTTTTTTTGGAATGATTTTTATTTCAAGCAGGGAGCCACTGTTTCATGGCACAATGCCAGGCGAATCAGGCAACTTGAACTTGGTGGAGTGGGTGGAGTCAAAGGTCTTGACCCCGGCAAATGAAATGCATCCACAGAGAACAATGAAGTAGGCAAACAACACTGTGGATGAACAGAGGCGCCTTGCCTAATTTAAACTGTTGCCAACAACCCAACAATATTGCCTCACTCTATTTATTAGGAATAAATCATATTTTTCATCCGTTCTACAAGCCATCGCACTTTTAAAGAGGTAATGTGCTAGTACCTTATCCCATATCACTGCATATGCATTGTGGCCACACCTTCCTGGTCAACAAAAAGATGTCCAGATCTTGTGGTCCATCCCTCTTTTACTGGTATTTGTATAGGTATGTCTAAATATATGTCTATTGATGACTTTTGTATGTGTATCTATCTATCTATCCTAGCCTGCACTCTGTTTCTTAAGTGTGTGATTTATGTGTGGCTTTGTTAGGGTTCAGGTGCACACACAAAAGTGTAATCAGGTGTGGAACTTGAAAAACTAAAAATGCAAATATGCTTCCTTCGCACGACACACCTGAACTTCGGCGCCCGACATTAACCATTGTAGTGCACAAATTGCATCAGGATTCATTACAGAAATCAGCTGCACTCTTATTGTAAATCCACACACACTTATATGCATTAACATACATTAAAAACACACGTGTGCTTTCACTCTTGCATACATCATGCACACACATACACACACAAACACTGTCTGATTCATGGATAAGCATGCACCTGCACATTCCTAACCAGTTAATATATGCAGCTTCAGGAACACAGATGACAGCACATGCTTTGCCAATCTGGAGGACACGAAGAGGCTTTAAGGCTAACGCAGCCACATGATGTTGCTGCCTTTCATACAGTCCCTCTTGTGCGTCAGTGACTCATGAATACAATTAACAAAAAAACTGGTGTAGTCATACAAGTCATTATGTCAGTGTAAGTCATAAGGACCAGCACTGTTCGAAGCTGCAGCACATCGTTCTCGACTTTTTCCTATTTACTTTCCTTCACCTAGATAGGGGTCAAGGATGCTGGTCAGGGCACAACACGTTGGTCAAGAAAAAAAAAAACCCAAAAAAACCCAACTATACTGACAGCTACTGGCCAGGTTGCCATAAAGTATGAAGACAACCTTTCAACAAGTTACACAACAAGTTAAAAATAGTCTGGTCAGGTATCGATTACATTTGCTGTGGATATTCAGGCCCCAGAGAATGAATCTGAATGCTTTCTGTGACCTTATGACCTTTCCTCTTGCACTATCTGATATCAGAGCCAACTTAAGATAAGCAAATAGGTATTGACTGCTTTGGAAAGAAAACAAAACAAAACAAAACAAAAAAACACTGTGATGTTTTGAATTTTGTAAAAGCTGAATTTAAAACCAAGGTTTTAAAAAAACAAACAAAAAACAACAATGAACAGAATTCTAAAAACTAGTCCATACCCATTGAGTGCACAGTTGCCCATGTACCATTTCACATGGTGTGTGTTTGGGATACAGGTCATAGGAAACTGCAGATTAAATAGTCAACTGGACCCATTAAGAAGAGCAATTTATTCAGACAGAGGTTTTATGAATTTGATAGTACGACTGCTTCATTGAAAGTACAGTAGATTGACCACGTCAGTGTGTAGAAAAGGGTGGGAGAGACAGAATGACTGACAGACAGAATGACACACTGACAGTTTCCGTGATAATGTACAACATACCATACCATGACTTAGTCATGCCAAGAATTAGAAAGAAAACAACATTGGTCCACAGGGGGAGCCACAGCGATCAGTCGCATTTTCGCTATTTTTAAGCATTTTTCTGTTGCTATAGCGCCACCCAGTTGCCAATTAGAGTTAAATTTCTCCAGTCACCTTGAGGCGTCCTGTTCTACATATCTACCAAGTTTAGTAAAAATCGATACGGCGGTTAGGTCTAGAGAAGAAATTAGCTCTGTAGCGCCCCCATTTTGTTTGATGGGGTCAATAATGGAGGGGTCCCCTCAGATTATGTGTGGTCATATGCCTACAAAGTTGTGTGGTGATGGGTGAAACCCTTGAGATGTTATACACCTTTATGTGATGAGCCACGCCCTCCGCAATATTCATTGCCTTATAGAAGCTCAGTTTTAGTAAGTTTTCCAACTTCTGCCAAGAAGGAACTTTAGATATTGGTCCCTACATTATGTTCACCCAGTTTCATGCAGATCGGTCAAACTTCCTAGGAAGAGATTGATTTTAAGTGTTTTTCAAAAAATTCAAAATGGCGTAAAATCTACAGAACAGGAAGTTATGGGTTCTTGAGGCAAATTTGTTCCTCATGAGGAGAGGCATCTCTGTGCAAAGTTTCATGTCTCTACAACATACGGGGCATGAGATATGCCCATTCAAGGTTTGCAATTTCAGTGGGTTGCTATAGCGCCCCCCTTTGGCCAATTGATGTAATATTGCTTCATTCGCATCCTCCCATGACCCTCTACCACTGTGCCACATTTCACATGGATTGACCAAGTCAGTGAGGAGAAAAACGTGGAACAGACACACACACCCACACACACAGACAGTTTTCCTCATTATATAGTAAGATAAGATGGCAGTAAAGTTATTAGATATGACAAGAACAAAAATGCAAACAGAACTAAAAAAATATATTCCCTGAAAATGATCACTTATGGCCCACTATAAGTGTGGGGTGGTGTATTTATTGTAGAAACTCTACTTTTTGCCTGTTTTTGTCTCATTTTTGTCATATTTCCTGTGTTTGGGACGTTTATGGGCACAGTGCGCAGGTGAGGTTGGGACTTTATAGAAGGGAAGCTACAAAATCAGTGACACTGCAGCAAAATAAAGCAAGCTAAAACACCAAGAAGACAAAAGTTTTGACTAAACGAGAGAGAATCTGGGGTTGGCTTCCACTTTTCCTGGCGATGTTTACACACAGCAACTTATAATCTCTATATAGTTTACTTTTAAACGTACAGTGTGTATTAATAGAGTAGGTGCCACATATTTACAGCCTTTCCTAGTGTGGTGTGTGTGTGTGTGTGTGTGTGTGTGTGTGTGTGTGTGTGTGTGTGTGTGTGTGTGTGTGTGTGTGTGTGTGTGTGTGTGTGTTTGTGCAGAGGAATACTTATAAGTAGTTCAAATTCAGGACTTTATTTCAGGGTTGTAATATAAATGTATGAGTGTGTCATTGCTACTCTGTCCGTGAGTGTGTGTTTTATTATTCCATTTTGACTTCATTCTCGTTCAAAATCCATGCCTCTTTATCTTTGTGGTGTGTGTTTCGAGTCAGACTGCTGTTTCAAAACTGAAGTAAACAGAAAACCACTTCATGGAAAGAGCAAGAGAGACAGAGGAGAAAAAGGAGAGAGAGAGAGAGAGAGAGGGGGGGGGGGGGAGCTTGAGTTTGTGCAGAAGCAGCCAGAGAAACTGGATCTATCCAAACACACCTGCTTATAATGATTTTTACCAAGTTATGTGTATGTGTGTGAGTGTGTGTCTGTCTGTGTGTGCACTCAAAACACGCCTGTGGTTCATCGGTTTTCCAAAGGCTGAAACATAGATGCACGGAAACACACATACACACACTCAAAGTATGGTATAGATTAGCGGAGAACAGACTTTATAAACACACTCATGTAAACAGAGCAGATTAACACACTCACACACACACAGACAGACACACACACTGGCCGCCATTTCAGAAAGACTGTCCTCTTAATGGTATAAAGAGCGTTATGAACAGGACATTTGCGCATTAAGACACAAAGTCAAACACAGATTCATGGTGTATAAACATGCCATTTTCACTTAGAAGTACAGGAAAGGAGGGATAATGGAAGTCATTATAAACACACACCCCTCCCTCCTGCATAATTGTATGGAAAGTGGGTCACCATTGACCTTGCTTCCATTGCTGGCTAATACTTTAAAATAACAGTCTTTACCAAATGTATAAATTGTTATCATCTACACTTACAGTAAGCATATTGCTAACTATCAGCATTTGTGTTACATAGGTTACTATGTACAGGGCTACAGCACCCCAAATAAGTCACTATTAAATACACGACATTAAAATAATATAATTAGAAAACAATACATATAAAATACATAACAAATGTCAAATACATAAATGAGCAATTTGTGAAATAACTGGGGAAATAAAAAAAATTCAAGTTAATAATATGAAAAAAAATATTTTATTTGAGACTTAAAGTTTTTCATGTCAAATTTGTGTCTCTTTTCATAAGGTCACATTTTATTTCATAATGTCATTCTCCATTTCTGTGTTGTTCTGTCGTTCTGTTGTCTACAGCTTCAAATACATTGGTGTCCACATGACGAGGGCCTAACCTGGGTGCTGAATATGGACTTTGTAGTGAGAAAGCCAGGGCGGAGACTTTTTTATGTTAAACACCTGACAAAATTCCGGGTATCCCCTCAAATACTGAGGAATTTCTGCTCCTACATGCACCATTGAGAGCTTCCTGACAGGGATCACCACTGTCTGGTACAGAAACAGCACCAAACTGGACCATACTTAGATCTGTGAATACTACAGGAATGTGCAAAATGTATTCAGAGTCTGTGTGTGTGTAATCACAATGGTAAATGTGTCAAAAAATTCTCCAAATCCGTATTCAGATTTGCAAGTGTATTGAGATTTTTAAATGTATAGGCAAATCTGTAAATGTGTACACAGATAGCCTATTAATTAAAAGTATCATTTTCTCCAAGCGCTGAAAACACAGACAAGTCATCAGGTACAACTCCAGCAGACCTCTAAATTGGCTGTCTTAATACATGTGAATTTTGCTACCATCTGGTAAAACGCAATCAGAGCTTCCAATCCATGGACTGCACAGCTGGTCTACTGCTTAATAGTGTTATTATACAGTTTTCAAATAGGAACAGCACATATGCTTTTTTTTTCCTAATCAGATGAGGCGCAGTCCATGGTGTTAAAGGTGATCTCTGTAGGTGTGCTAAGTGTTGCAATAATTCCCCCCATCCTGATGAATGCCTTTGGTGCATAAATGCATACATATACAAGTATTTTGCTGGCTCTAGGGCTGTTGCTCGAACTACAGATTGTGCTTCTGCATTCATGTATCAATCAAACTGTAAAACTAGGCAGTCCTGATATACTATAATCAATGAATATAAACCAAGATTCTGTTAATGCATTGCTTACTCTCACCAAACATGTCTTTAGAAATGGATTTCAGTGTACTGTTTAGCTGTAGTGCAAGAATTTGTTCATAGGAAGTGACTGCCATACTGTTTTCTGTAATGAAAAGATTGAGGCTGAAAAAAACACAGATCAAACAGTAAAACCTAGCAGCCATGATCAAATAGGAACCAGGATAATATTACTGATGCAGGTTTCTTGCCTAGATCTGTTTTCAGGAACATATTTCAACTTACTGTTTAGCTGTAATTCAAGACTGTTTGACTCTTCACAGTGCATTCTGGTAGTTGTAGGTCTTCACGTAGTATCACTAGTATTCACGTCCTTCCACAGCACACACAGCCATGTTTTATGAAAAGACCATCCTTCCAGTAATAAAATACTTACTTACTTAAATATTTCTCTGCATTCAAGTCAAAACTCAGTGTTAGTTAGCTCCTGATGGCTAGAGAACACACAGAGAAACACTCCCTGTGTTTTTGATCTTCAGAGATGTGTGTCTTTCTCTGAGGAACATCTCTCTCTCAACTCTTCACTTTGATGCCGAGTAATAAAGAAAGCTCACAGCAATGCTGAGCTAGTTAGGCAGGTAGGTGGGTAAGTAGGCAGTATATTCTGCCTTTAAATAAAAAATAATAAATACAAAATAAAAGTCAAAATAAAAGGAGTGATTGAAATAAAAATATTATTAATAATATTTCTGACATATCACATTAATGACTGATGACCAAAATGATCACTTCACCATGGTTGAGGTCCGTTGAAACTCAATAAACAATTACTCTTCACTGAATTACAGCCCAGGTACGTTGCTAAGCATTATTACATGCTATTCATAAAATTATTTTAACACTTTTTTTTTAACACACACGCTTAAGATAAGAGGTGAAATAAGGGGTTTAACATGGTTGTATGTTTATGTACTAACAGAATATTCTACTCTCTCCACTTCTAACTGAGCTCCTGCTGTAGCAGCCCTGACACAGCACGTCCCAGACCTTTCTGTGACCTCGTCTCTCTCTATCCAATATTCACTAACTCCTCTCTTTCCCTCTTTGTGTCTCTCCCCCCCCCCCCCCCCCTTCACTCCCTCCCAACAGGTCTTTCATATTTCAGTAGGTTTTAGCGAGGATCAACTCTCTAAGGTTAAGTTACTCCTTTTAAAGGTCTCCGAACATGTTTGTGTGCGTGTGTGTGTGTGTGTGTGTGTGTGTTGTGTGTGTGTGTGTGTGTTGTACCAGCTGAGGATGAGGCTGATGTTCTTCAATGAAACAAATGTAGAGCGTCAGCTTGTGATGTTTTTGAATTTATTTTAATCTGCGTTTTAATTTCTGATGGCTAAAAATGAATTTCTCTAAATAAGTTCACTCTGAGGCACCATATGACAGTGATCTATGACATGAAAACTTTGTTTTTCTTTCTTTGCGGTGATTTTTTTTTTTTTTTACCCATGATCTATCACTCTATTTAACCCACCAATACCCTTTGGTCTGTCTCTACATTTACATGCCAGATTGCCTTAAAATGTATTATTTGGTCCCCAGAGGAGATTCCCCATGAGCCTTAATGAAATACTATCTCTAGTGGTTCGGCACTGGTGCTCCTAAAGACACCTTTTAACATATTCTCTTATTAAGCTCTCTAAGGGGAAAGCTGTATCAGAAACTTTAGCAGACATCGAGGAATTAAATACTTATGCCATCTACTTTTATTAGAACAACAATGTGTTCTTTCTTTTTAAATTACACCCACATAAGCCAATTACAAACCCGAATTCAAGCAAATATCTCAATGCAATATGCCAGCATAATAGCCTGCTTTGTTAACACAGCAGGCAATTAAAGGAGAATATTTTCACCAGTGGAGTGTCTACTTTTTCCAACTCTGCAAATTTATATGTAACAAGCTTTGCTTCATTGTGTTATTTTCCTGTGTGTGTGTGTGTGTGTGTGTGTGTGTGTGTGTGTTTGAGGGCTATGCTTGCATTGACATGTTGACATTTTTGTTGTTTCTATTTATGTGCTGACGACAACCTGACCTAAATCTTACTCTGATCGGGTCCCTGGGAGGCTTGTACAAGTGCATTCTGGGAAAATAAAACCTCTCACCAGCTGACCCTGTCACACCTTTCTGTCACTCCTCAGGATGTGAATTTGTATGGTAGTGTGTATGAGTGTGTGCGTCTTTCCCCAATGGTTATACTTTTTTACCTTTGCTTTTCTTGTTATATCAGGGTTTTTTTCACCTCCGCCAGTCTCCAGCTGTCTGAAACTAACCCCATCAAGTGAAGTGCTGTCTTTATTAAGAGATCTATTGCACATAGTGTGAGTGTTTTCAAGGTCAGTCCTGGTACTTTTGGTTTTAGTGTATGGATAGCTAATATCATTTTTGTTCCAAGTTTCTGCTCTTGCTTCTTTCCTGTTCCTACTTTTGCCATGTATTTATTTTTTTGGGTGTCATCTTTTCTTTTGGTTTGCGCAGGGGTCTAGATTAATTTTATCAGGTCGAGTCTAGTCTCAAACAAAACACACCATGTTTTCATATCCTGAGGAGAACTGCAAAGAGTGCTTGTGTCAAATTTAAAACATGAAAATCACATAAGGAAAATTGAGTAAGCTAAGATATACTCCATTGTCCAGCAGCAGAATTTGTTTTGGGCTGTGAGTCACAGCATCAAACCACAAACATTACAATGCATACACACGCATAGAACATACATCATACATACACTCATGCCTACACCTGCCAAAATTTCCATGTTGAGTGTGAGAATGTAGTTTTTTGAAATACTTAAAGGTAATGAAAGACAACTGTTTCAAATACTAAAACTAGTAAAATCAAATCAGATAATAAAATAATCAAACTGGAATATATTACTCCCCAAATAAAATCTAATAAAACTACTACTTGTTCCTACTTAATATTCTCACAGAGGATGGAATTAATGAATTTGTGTATTGGTTTATGTCCTGATCACACAGAAAGCATTTTAGCAGCTGAAGGCAGCTTTTTATAATTGTTTTAATGAGATTGAAGCTTTTCACTTGCACTTTTTGTATTGAGACGCGCCATGTGTTTCTGCACTCTAGGCGCCTGGTGTTTTTGCCAGAGTGCTTTGAACTCCTCTAGCTGAAAAAACTTTAACTCAAGAGCTGAAAAACGCCCCACATCATCTCTTTTTTTGTCATCTTTTTTTTTGTTACCAGGAAGGAAGGAAGGAAGGAAGAGAGAAAAAAAAAGGTGACAGGTAAGGAAGGGAGAAAGAAAGGTGACGGGTAAGGAAGGGAGAAAGAAAGGTGACGGGTAAGGAAGGGAAAAAGTAAGGAGGGAATCAAGGGAGAGAGGAAGGGAGGAAGAGATGCTTCGTACTTTTAACTACACACTGCTGATTTATGCCTTTTATTATTCTACTTCTTTTCTTATCCTGACTGTTAAATGTTTTGAACCTGTTTTTATTTTATGTTACTGTATTTTATTATTATCACTATCATTCTCAATTTCTATTTCCCTTTTTAATCGACTGTTTTTCTTGCCTTGTCTTACCATTATCCAATTGGATGATTTGAGAGGCAGGCCTTCTGTGGTGGTCACAACAAAAAGTTTATACTTGGTAAACAATGGTGGAGAAACTGGTGGTAGTGGTTGCTGGATACCCAGAGCTATACAGCCTGACGATAGCAGGTTGTCAAACTGCCCCCGCATCAACCCTAAAATATGCCTGGAAACAGCCATCGTGGAGGCGAAGCTCCTGGACCAACTGGTGGTACTCCCCATGATCCACCCTCTTTTTTAGGGCCTCATGTACCCACACAGACCTACTAATAACTGTGACAGAAAAAAAGAAATAAAGGTAGATTGATAACATGGGAAGGTTAGTGTAAGGACAAGATGGGGTGGTTGCCTGGCAACAATTAGAAGGCACAGCAAGTGTTTACTAGTGGCATTCAATTAAAAAAAAAAAAAAAAAAGGTAGTGTGGTGTGCCTCGTGTTTTTCAACCTGCAAAACTCTTTTTGTTTGATCGGGGAGTGATGTTCCTCTTTTAAGATGTGCAAGCTTAGATATTAACTTATCAGGACTTCACTATTTACAGCATTCTCATAAAATGTATCCTCTGGTGTAGCCTAGCCCATGGAGGCAGTAAAACCTTCAATCAGAATAGGCACTCTTATGACTCTGACTACCACAGGGTTCATTCCTTCAGTGATTTAAATAGTGAAAAAAGAAACTCTTCCCCATTTTTCTGGGCACCCCCTAGAACTCCCTCAAGGATCCGTAGGGGTTCCCAGCCCCCTGGTTGAGAACCACTCCCCTGTAGCAAAGGTTTTTTAACATGCACATGCCATGTGAGTCAGCTATCAATGTGGACACCAAATATTTATATGGTGAAAAGAAACGATTTATGGATACAATGTGAATGATTGCTGGACTGTGGTCACAAATTGGCTTTTGACCAAGTACTATCTCCTCAGTTTTCTTCACATTCACAATAAGGTGTATCAGACCAATCCAAATAATGGGGCTTTTTCTCATGACACCAGCAATATGTTCAATTGCCCAGTTTTCCAGTAACTCAGACGTTTACACTAAAGACATTACAAGGAAGCCAGACTGTAACAGAGTCCGTTTTCAGAAGATTTCTGCCATGTCACGGACAGTAAACAGTACAAAATCTATGTCAGATGTTTTAGTCTCTCCAGCCCTGGCAGAGTCTGTTCTGCCACAGTAGTTCTTCCATCATGTAGCAGCACTGACACAGCACATGTCCCAGACCTTTCCATGACCTCGTCTTTTCCCATCTAATATTCACTCATTCCTTCTGCATCTACTGCCGCCTCTCTCTTCCCTCTTCGTACGTGCTTGTGTTCAACCTCCTCCCCTCCTCCCACCAGGTCTTTCATATTTCAGTAGGTTTTAGCAAGGATCAACTCTCTGAGGTTAAGTTGTTCCTTTCAAAGGTCTGTGTATTCGTGTGTGTCTGTGTGTGTGTGTGTGCTCAGTAGACCAGCATATCCCGGAGGTTAAGTCGAGTGTTTCAGAAATCAGTAGGGGAGGTGTTTTACTGCTGTACAGTCAGTGCAGCGTGTGTGTGTGTGTGTGTGTGTGTGTGTGTGTGTTTTCTCTTTCAGCAAAGAAATTGTGAATCATAGGCGGAGAAACAGGAAACAACTTTTTTTTGGCTTTGGACATTGAAATTAGGGGACCGTTTGGTAGTGTTGGTACCACTCACTTTGAAGGTCATTGACAAAATTATACTGGTACAACCAAGGAGGCTACAAATTCACTTTAAATCAATCGGTGCCAAATTTCAGTAGGCTTCCTGAGAGTGCATCTGGGGGAAAGACCCATGTCTGGACCGCAAGGTTGTCAGACACATTTTTCTTGAACGTCTCACACAACTGATGCGCTCTCATTTTAATCTGTGCAGCTGTCTGCACCTGCTCTGTGCAGGCTCATGTCTCAACTGCATCTCACGATCGTAGCCACGACCTGAATCATTTATTTATGCTTCAGGTCACACATAAACATGAAGTTGATGCCTAATAATACACGACTACTTACTACATTACTACAATTTACTACATATTTTAGGCTCCACTAACTATCTTATCATTTTAATTATTAAAACTCTATCATATAATCATTATTCTTTTATTATCTGACCCTGTTCTTTGATTTTATTGTTTCTGATGGTGTTTTTTATCCTTAATTGCTCTTTATTTATTGATTCTGGACATTTGGACTTATTCTTAAACACTGAAATGACATTTTCCTGTCCTTTAATGCACTTGAGGTGCTTTCCATTGTGATTATGTGCCACTTTTTTAACTTTTATTGTGTGTGTTATGCCTTCTATTCTGATCCATGTGCTTTTATATGTGCTGTGCTGTATATTTTACTGTTATTACGAAATGGCGAGTGTCATGTTTTCTCTTCCTTTTAGCTGGCATTTAACACCTTGCCTGGGGACTGCAGTTGGAAACTGGCTACTAAAACTGGCACATTTACAGAAATGTCCATTAATGTGCATTGTCCCTGTACAAATAAACAAATAAATTAAAAAATATATATATATATTTTTTGTTATTACAGAGATTAAAGTACACAAGAATTTGGTACTGTTGGGTACTGACACTGAATTCCAGTTACTGGTACTGGTATCAGTTCAGATGTGATTTCTACACAACACTATTCTCCAAGTACCCTGCCTTGGCAGTTCTCTCTAATATTCTAATTTGAGAACAAATCAGTCCAATTATAATTACGATTATAATATTTACTACAGATCCAAGAATCAGTTCCATTTGGGGGGTTTCAATTATCATTATCAAACCTTCCATCATCAGGCTAATGTAGTACAACCAAACCTCAGCATCTTATTACAATCGATGTTTGATTTTGTACCAGAGTTTTGGACAACATTTCTTACCAACAGTCTGCACAGAAGTGAGCCTTTATCTGCACTTTGCAAAGCTTGCAGCTGGTGTATTTACAAAGTGCAGTGTGTTCTATAAGGACAGTACAGTAAGTGTGCTTTGGGTTTTGCAGTCACCCACACAAAGTCTGATAAACACTGTCCAAAATCAGCAAGTCATAACAAATTTATTCTTTTAGTTTCTTTCATGAAAAGTCAAGGGTTCATCAAATCAGGCAGACTACATAACCATGATTAGTGGACAACCCACACTCATCCCCACTTCCCTAAATTACATTGCTGAATGCATTAAGATGATCACAGGTATTTGGCAAGACTCTTGTCCTCTTTTGTTAAGGTGTGGGTCACTTTGGGTGAAAGACAGCCAATGAAAATGGTGAGCCTCAGCCTTGGAAATTATTTTTCCGAGCTGGCAGATATACATATGCGTACAGCTTTTTGACCTAGCACACCATGTGGTTATGTCACTATTGCACCAGCATCATCTCCCAAACAAATGAGTGTGTTGTGGATAATAAGTGTGGATAATTGAGCAGTGTAGACACAATACACAAGAATGTCTTCCATATGGTTGCTATGTAAATTTTCTCTGGCTAATGATGCTAACTTCATATGCATCGTAATGTAGTTATTCACAGTTAGAGGTGCATAGTTACAGGCTATGGGTCGTTGCATTTACATAATAGTGCACCTACATATTTACATACAGGCAGACCTATTCATTATGGTTTCTTTTGACAGAAATACCTTGAACAACATGCAGCAATAATACTGTATGTGACAAGTAATATGTACTCTACTCCATTTTTTGATTTTGATATTGATGTAGTTTTAAGATTGAATTTTTTGTTTTAAGCGTTCTGTTTTCTATTATGCTGCATTCAAGAGTTGGTGCTGCAGTCTGAAATTGGCCCACTTCAAAGCATATTGTTATATTTGTTGGAAAGTCAACGTTTAAACGAACAAACCATTACAGAAGCTGTTGCTTTGCAAGGTGTTGAATTGTTCAGCATTAGTCGAGTTTTGTGCTCTACCAAGTGTCATTGAGTTTTTAAGTATCCTCTGCTTTCATCCTTTTAATTGTGTTTTCCCTCTGCATAGCTCACCACTTTATGCATTTATACACTTTCCTTTCTTATTACTATTTCTCATAGCAGGGCGAGCAGCGGTGGCAATATTCATCAACAATCTAACAAAGGCAGTAGTCCTCCCTCCAGCTTCCCTTCATGTTACTTCTCTTACCTTATTATCACACCATCTCCTAGTCCTTCCTCCCACATTTTCATACTGGTAGTCCATCCTGTTTCTTCCCTCTTCTCTCCCAGTCTCCCTGTCTGAGTTACTAACAGATAGAAGTGTCAATTTGGGAAAAGAGTCAGGTAGTGATTTATGCTCAAATCCCCCTCTCTGTTCTCTCTCCATCTCACACACATGCCCTTTCTGCCTTTTAGTGACCCATAAATCTTATGGTGAGAGACACAAACACACATGCACACAGAAATGCATGAATTCACACCCACAAACACTCCTGTCCACATACTGTATCATTCTGAAGGTGAAAGACTATCATCCTGCTGCCTTTCTATCTTTCTCTATATATCACTCACTCACTCACACACACACACGCACACACTTCTTTTACTTGGTGACATCAGCCCCTCATCATTAATTTTAATGACCACCAATACTCCATAATACACCGGAGCATGCACACACACACACATCCGCACAGCAACAGGCGCCACAGATCCTGGAGAGCAATTATAGTCTGCACTTTGTTTATTATCTGTTACGAGAGGCAAGGGACTATGTGTGTGTGCGTGCGTGTGTGTGTGTGTGTGTGTGTGAGAGTGAGGAGAGAGAGATTTTGATAAGATCAGCCCTGTGTTTCTACTATCCAATCCTGCATTCGCACCTCTCTTTGTCCTGCTTGACACTCCACCATTAAAGAAACCCAGCATCAAACTGAGAGTGAATAACGGGAAAAGGTGGGGAGTTTGTGTGTGTGTGTGTGTGTGTGTGTGTGAGTGAGAGAGAGAGAGAGAGAGACCAAGAGAAATCTAACATCTAACTCTATTAAGACCAATATATAAAACCAATAACAATCTTCTATTCAAAATCGGATCATGTCTGCTAATGGTGGGTCCTCCCCGATTACAGTACAGTGTGGGTTTAAAATAAAGCCTGCAAAGCCAGGTTGAGCAAGGAATTTTAGTGAGGTAGCAACTCATGTGTCATTCCACGTATTTACTCTACATGTGTTAGTAGAAAGGGTCTATTTATTGTAAGGAAAACAAAAAAGAACAGGCCAGCCATACCATCAAACTGACAACTGTCCAAATGCTAAAGCCATTCTGTTTGAACAACTGCACTTAGACCATTAATTTTCTAATCTATCACACAATGTGAGGCTAATTTAAATTTACAGGGTGTAACACACTGGGGAAAACTGCAGAACAAACCAAACCTATTGTGTCTGGGACAAACACAGGTGCCATTATACCCCTTGAAATGCATAAATCCAAGAGCAGCACTACTATTTACACTGCTGATGGCTGCAGCAGCCTCAAACCAACTGGCAAGAAGTGCTCCTGGTCGCTGACAGAGACATGCTCATGCTTTAAAAGCAATCAAGACATATACTTAGCCATTGCACTTAAACTTGTTGTAAAGCGCCAGAAAAGTAAGCCCTGCCATCGAACCTAAAGCTCAAACCACAGCTGCTTTGTAGAAATGTATTGGGGAGTAGAGCATTTAGCAACAAATCTCATATTCAGTCATGCTTATTTATACTTTGGCCCAATCCTAATACACCCCTTGCCCCTACCACCTTGCCCTTTCCGCTCCATTTTGTGTGTTCACGTCCAGGGGTAGGGTATTCCGATTCTTGTCGTTAGCCTGCAGAGTACTGCTAGTTGCCTGGTAATGAAGCAATGCTTGTTTAATTGACTGAAAGAATGAAACTTAATTTGTGGACAAATCAGTATCATCTTGACAACAGCAAAAGGCTGCCTGTAGCCTGTACCTACTCTTAATGCAACTTACCTGGTTAAAAATGGGTCACATACATACATTTTAAAAAATAGCCTGCGCAATGTTTGCAATGTCTGGCAACCCTTATTGCTTCTGTTGTCCAATTTGATAGAAGGAGATTTCAAGCACTACCCCTTGTAACTGTGTTCTGAGAGGCAGGGCGGCTCTCGAAAACAAGGGTAGGGGTAGAATATGAAATGGGATTAAGCCTTTGAGTCGCCTGAGTCCTTTACTCTCATAGTTATACCAGTGATATTTGCCTTTCCATGATATTTAATTTCAGATCTTTTACAGAGCTGAAACACGATTCATCTAACAAGGATGCTTAAGGACATGTATCAAAAATGCTGATATTTAGTCAGTAACTAAACCTGACTCTGTTAATCAACCTGAATTTGGGATTTGTTGGTAAATGCTCTACTTTTAATGCCTGGAATTCCTCGAGAACGAGCTGCAATTTAGGTTTGGTGGCATATTGAGCAGGTCTTTGTTTGGGCTTCACACCAGGTTTACTAACTAAATATCAGCATCTTCAATACATTTCTTCAAACATCCTTGTCAGCTGAACCCTGCTTCAAATCTGTAGAGGATCTGAAATTAAATATCACAGAAAAGCAGCAACCACTGTGAAAACGATGAGAGCGAAGGACTCAGGTGACTCAAAGTCTGAAGAAAAGTGGGCATTAGAGAAGGGTAAAGTTTCAGAGAGGTGTCTCTCTCAGTGTGACTCCTCTCAATTTTATCCTGCTGGACTGGTCGCAGCTTCTTTGTGTTCTTCCTCACCACGCTGTCGCTACACAGTTAGAGAGGAGAAAGGAGGGAGAGTGGAAAGAAAAATAATATGAAAAGAAAAACAGGTATCCAGGGGTTGGAAGAAGATAAGACAGCAGAGTGGAATCAGAGATTTGAAAGATGGGTTGCAAGATGCCACCAACCACTCATGGAGTAAATAAGTGGTAGAAATGGAACATGAGTTAATAATGGACAGTAGAACGTACAGTCAGAGAGAGTATGTGGAGACATAATGAGCGTGAAGCAAGGTAGACAGCAGGGTAAATGGATGAAAGAGAGTGAAAAGAGGTAGTAGAGGATATAGAGTGAAATGGAAAATAAAAGAGCTGATGGTGTCTTTGTAGTGGCAGCTTGAGACAGATCACAATATCTGCACCTTTTGGATTGTTTTCTAACATTTTTCTATCTTTGCCTTCTATTCTTTTTTTCCGTGTTTTGTAATCTCCTGTCCGAGACATTCCCACCACTCTCTTTTTTTGTTCTCAGTTTTGTTCTTCTCATCACTGTCTTGATTTCCTCCCTCAGCCTCCCTCTTGCTCCTGTCCTGCATCACCCCTCGCACCTCAGCGTCCACCTGCTTTCATCACCATGGCTACAGCACAGCCAGTGTTTTATGTTGTCATGGTGACGGGGATGGAGGCTCAAGCCATATTTAACAAGGTGAAGATGGCATAGCCCTCTGATAATTGTCAAGGGATGGTGCACAGAGGAAAAGGTTTTGTTTTTTTTGGGTTTTTTCATTAGACTATCAATGTTAAGGCAAACAATGTATAAATGAAGCTTTAAAGTGCCTTACTGAACCATCCAATCTACTGGTAAATTAAACAAAAGACATATGCAGAAGATATTTTCAAAAAGTGTCAGGAGCTGATCAGAGAAACACATGGCTGGAAGTAAGTCTTGACAGGTTGCCACATAAGTCTTAAGATAAATGATTTTTACATCAAAAAATGCCTCTTTGACCACGCCATCAGGAGAGCAGATTGCCTCTTGGCTTGTACGCCCAAGGCTTCAGATGTCTCATATTCAGAGTATTAATATAGCATAAGCAATCATTTCCTATGTTCAGATATAGTAGTAGTACACTGTAGTAGTGTCCTGAGCAGAGAAAAAAGTCACGCTACCTCTGTGTTTTATAATCTGAACCTCTCTGGTCTTTATTATTGTAGACAGTCTGACTGCGCATGCATACTAATGCATGTGAGTCCTCTGTGTGTATCCAGCTGGCTAGCTAGTCACCGCTGCTTTGCACTGCACTCATGTGGTGGTTACCGCTGAGACTGGGAAGGCACCTTTAGCTCTGTCCGCACTGTTGCCAATGTTAGCACTACAACTAGGGGGCGGCTGTTGCTCCGGAGGTAGAGCAGATCATCAACTAATCAAAAGATCAGCGGATAGACGCAGGCTCCTCTAGTCTGCATGTCGAAATATCCATGGGCAAGATACTGAACCCCAGATGGCTCCCAGTGGCAGTGCCATTAGTTTGAGAATGTGTATGAATGCTAAAGATGCGTAGCAGGTGGGACCTTTCATGGTAGCCTTGGCCACCAATGTGTGAATATGTGTGTGAATGGGTAAATATGACATGTAGTGTTAAAGCACTTTGAGTAGTCAGAAGACTAGAAAGGCCATATAGAAGGGCAGGTCCATTTACCATTTACTGCTGTTCACGATGTTAGCACTGTTAAGTGCTAGCTGCTGGCACAGACACATCCATGTGGAGAGCAGTGAACAGACAGCCTCTGAGTCATAGATACACTCAGCATATCATATAGAGCATCTTTGTTCCCAGTAGTTCCTCAGGGCAGTGCAGTGGGGCAACCTGTAGCTCCAGTATACTGTACACAGGCTGTTGATAATCTCACATGTCATGGTTCAGTTAAAGGATCAGTTTAGGAATCATGGGTGCAAGGATGGTACAGCAAGAAAAAAAATGCAAAAGAATGCATTTATTTTCATTGATTTTAAACAGACAGTAGCGCACGTGTCAAAGACAGACACAATCCTCTTGCTGGGGGCTACAGTAGCATTTTGCCCAGTGGCAACGTTGGTGAACTGTTTTCATTATAAATAAAGGAACATGTCAAATAAAATTATCTATATTACACTGCATGGACACTAAACAAACAGTTTCCTAAAAAGCAATGGGTCACAAAAGACTATAACACTATTACTACTAATTATACCATGGTCAAATTTATTCCCTCTAAACGCGAATAAATCGCACGTCAATCAAAAACTATGAACCAAAAAAGCACAATCTATCCCGAGTGAGACAAACTGCTTGATCCCCGTCTCCAGTGTAACAGCAGAGAACCTGCAGAACCGAATCAGCGAAAAAACACACCGTGCTACACAGCCTCTCTACCTGAGCAACTGAAGCTGCGGCTCGCACCCTCGACACACAGACGGTGCTTCTGCCAAACATGTGCGCAACTGTGAGAGATAAATATGTGAGGTGTACACTACTTTTCTATCTAACGTTTAGCCATCATCTCACTTTCCTTCACTGATCAGAGTGCTGCCTTAGCATATTCTGCTAATGGCGTATGGGTTAAAGTTTCCAGGTGGAACTTGTAAACTTTGGTTCCACATCACCTGCATCAGTCTGCATATCGTGTATTTTGCATGCGGCTGTGTGCACCAAACCTGCCACAGTTTGGTACAAATACATGAACAGTTACAGCCCTTGTCTGTAGGCAGTAAAAACAAGCTGTTAACATAATACTGCCATATTACCTTTTCAACTGATATAGCAAACTTGTCACAAAACAGTAGCATTCGTTTTGAGTCCTGTCTCTGACCACCTGGCGAATGCCAATTCAATATCTACCGTCTTAGCTCTGCATTGGTCTCCACCAACTCCAAAGAAAAAACTTCTGGCTCTTAAGCTGCTAAAGGCTTCACTTCTTTATACAGTAGTTACTGAAAACAGCTGTCTACTGCATCTGAAAATGATGCTAACAAGTGTTGAGAGATGGCAGACTGTAAATATACAAAACAATATACAAAAGATTGAGTATGGTTTTATCAGTAGTTAACTTGCCCACATATACAGAAGATATGCAGGGTCAAGCGTTTTTAAGTATTTTATATTCCCATGAGCACTTACCTGACTTGACTGAATGATCTATAACCCCTGATGTACAGAGTCTGTGTACTATTAAAACCTTCTGAACATGTACAGTATACTACACTGTCAGCTTTTAGAAGAAGTTTTTTCTTTCTTTTTCTTTCTTTTTTAACCCTGAATAAAGTGTCTGACATGATGTACTTCAATCATAAAGGCTTTCTTCCCCTGTCGTATTTCCAATTTACTTGTCAAAAAGAGTACATCAAAGGACAACCACTGATGGCAAGGCTGCAACTCCTCTGCCACAATGCCATGATAGAGTTCTGCCAATTTCTCTAAGAAAACCGAAAACACTGAGTGAGTGGTCAATCTCCATGAATGAGTTGAGCCAAGGTCACCAAACAGTATATTTGTTAGCATGCATCTATCAGTTTGTGTGGAAGGTTTTTTTTTTTAAAATTCAAATCCATTTTTCCCCAAATACGGAAATGAGCTGAGCAAAGGAAATAAAGAGTAGACCTCTGAAATAATTCAACTTAACTTTTGCCACGTAATTTCTCCATTTCAAAAGAGAAATTTGACATTCCTGCCACACTGCCCTTGTGTCGTGACTATCTGAGGAGTTTTTTGATCACTCTGTGTTTGTCGTAGTGTCAACTTCATGAAGGTAAACTAATTGGAAAAGAATGTGAAGGTGATGGTTAAAGTATCGCTGGGTTCACGCTGGTCACCGAAGCGCCCAGATATGTTAATTGCCACGGAGATGCCCGTCAGTAGTCTCCTGGCCATTCACACCAAAAGTACATTTCTCTGCGCTGGTCAGCAGGTGATCCTGTTTCTCTGCTCTGTTTTAATCACATGTAGAGCTCTGTCTCCATATGTTTGAGTGTGTGTGTGTTTGTGATTGTGTGTGTGTGTGGGTGTAATTGGGTGTGAGTGCTGGGGTTTGTTGCTCTGCTTGTCTCTTTCAATCTGTCTTAAGACACAACTCACAAATATGTGGAAGCCTGGGATGCATACTCCATCATTTAACACAGTCAGATCATTTATATCATATTTAGTGTACACTGTATATTGTTTACAGTACATTTTCAGTGTTTTCTTGCCAGATTGGCTCACAGCTCGTGTAAGAAATAGACCAGACGCTGCAGCTATTGCTGCGGACTGTGAACCAGCTGCAGTGCTCGATGGAAAATTGGCGTGCTTCCGTGTCCAGGGGAGTGGAACCGTATTCCAGGTATCCTCTTCCTCTCATATCATCTGCCTTTGAGTTACTACAGGAGGGCTGCAAGTTGCAAATGCAAGTTTCCTGGGCTTCATGGTGGCTATTGGTGATATCCACATGGACTCTGCCAAGATGAAAGTAATCCTTGACCTTCTGGTTTCCCCATCATTAAAGGACCTACAGCGGTTCTTGGGCTCAACCAGTGTCTACTGGAGGTTCATCTGGAACTACAGCTCAGTTGCAAGCCCACTCACATCCCTCACTACACTCAACTCACCCTTCCTCTGGTCACCGGCTGCTGATAAGCTCAAAAAATGTGTTACTCCAGCACCTAGCCTAACTCTTCCCAACTCTTTTTGCCAGTTTGAGGCTGAAATGGAGGCTTTGGATCCTTGAGTTGGGGCCATACTCTCCCAGACCTCCAGCCATTGACTTCATGTTTCATCCATCTGCCTTCATCTCCTGCAAGCTCTCCCTCGCAGAACAGAACTGCTACATTGGGAAACAAGAGCTGGAAGTCAAGATGGCATTGATGGAGTGGATCTATTGGTTGGAGGGGGCGAAGCAGCTGCTCATTGTCTGGACAGATAAGATGAACCTAGACTATATTTGTTCTGCCAAGAGACAACTTTTATTAATTTTTCTTATTTCCCTGGCTTAAACAATATGCATCCAGGTTCTGCAGTGGGGACATTCTTACTGGCTGTGGTTGGGAGGACCATGCCTCTCGTGCCACAGCTGCTCTGATAGGGCTCCACAGAAGTAGATGCCAAGGGGTTTGTTGCTGCCTGCATGGTCTGCTCCCAGAACAAGAGCTCTTAAAAATCTCCTGCAGCGCTTCCACTTACCTTTTCTGTTTTTCTATGCCCTCTGTCACTGGCCTCCTATCAATATGTGGTGATACAGGCACTTTTTTTGAACCTTTTACAAGTCTGCACACCTCATCATGTTAATCATATTACAATTAGACTGCATGGCCTTCCAAAGGACATGGGGCCTCATTCATCTCTCGTTTCAGGGTTGCCCTCCAACGCCACCCTACACCACAGGCCAGGTTTGGCTTTCCATCCAGGATCTCCCTCTTTAAGTGGAGTCCAGGAAACTGGCCTTCAGGTTTGTAGGATCATTCTCCATCTCTAAGTTCAACAGTCCTGCAGCAGTTTGTTTACGACCCCCCGTGCTATTTGTATACGTCCTACTTTCCATGTCTCACAGCTAAAACCCATGATGAGAATCAGTTACAGTCTTGGTTTTTAATCTCACCCACTGTCTTGTCATTTCAGACCCACCCACAACCACCTGCTCTCTGATATTCATTTTCCAGCCAGTTTTATCAGATGACCTGCACCCCTACTTACACACATCCTTCCAATTTGTCTGATTGCCTCTGCAGTATATATACCGTCCACAGCCAGTTGCCAGATTGTTTTTTGCAGTATTTGAGCATCCCCTGTACTTACCTGTTTGAGCCTGCCTGCATGAAACCCTGCCTGATTTACTGGACTCCAATTTCTTGCCTGCCCCTTGCCTCATTAAATTTGCCTCCTCCATTTGCCTTTCTGGTGCTGACCTTTTGCCTGTTGTACAGATCAAAGATATTGGACTTTTTACTTGCTGCTCAAGTTGTGCTTTTGGGTTTTTGTCTGTTCTTTATTGAATCCAAAATGTGAGTAAAGATCATCATCACTAGTTATTCCAATTGAATCCTGCCCTCTGTAAAAAGATGTGACATTCCACAATAAGCTATTTATCTGAACACCTATCACCTAACTCCCCACAGCTCTACAGCTCTCTCAGCTCAATGTTTTGGTATCACAGCCTAAAATATTGCTGTTATTTTTTTTTTTTTTCTTCAGTCTCACCATTCTTATCAACTCTGTTTTGGCAGCAGCTGTTTTCAGTAAAAGAGCTCTGATACACCCTGTGCACAGTAAATGCCCTGCAACAAACAAGCCCAAAGTTGCAAACTAGCTTATGAATTTAGGTTTTAGCGGCTAAAGAGCCAGATATTTTCCTTAAATGCTGGTGGAGACCAAATGCAGAGCAAAAAGGAGAATGAATATTGGACTTACTGTCATCAGAGGAAACTCGACTGTAAAAGAATGCTCATGTTGCTCTGTGTTGGTTGGCTGTCTAAAGGGGCTACTGCTTGCCAATACATCTACCATATCAAATTTAAAGAGATTTAAAGAGTGATAAGATGTCAGTATTGTTTTTCCTCTCTGCTGCCCCCCAACAAAAGAACATTCAATACTGCAGTTACGTCATCTTGATCATGAACAATTGCTAAACCCAGACACTGTTTGGCTCACACTTTGAGCAGACCCTTCTCTGGAAACACTGCTAGATGTACCACAGTTCTCTTCATGAAATGATAATGATGATAACCTTTTCAGAATCACAGCGACACATCCAACACTTTAAAGATCAGGTGGCGTAGCTCTTTGTCAAGATGACATTTCTTTACTTACACTGGCAGTTGAGCTAAAATATGTCCAGTGACATAGAAACTCTTGGCACCTACTGTACATATGTCTCTGACTGTGCCTATTCAGCTACCCAGGATACATTTCTCTTGTTTAGTCTGCTTTCTGGATGTTAGTGAGAGGAGAGTGTACTGTAATTGAGGTACAATTAGGACTGGGTTCATTCAAAAGCTACCACTAATGTAATCTATGGATTCTGGCCTGTGCTGGCAATATATCAGGACATTCTTTCTATATTTCTTACAAATGTGGAAATAATTCTGGCCCCTTACTCTGCTGCCATTTTCACTCTCTCCACTCCTATTTTGTGTCGTACTGTCTTTTTGTGTGTACTGTTTACCTACTTCTCTTTTCTCACACACTTGTTTTTCTTAGTCTTCCATCCTATCTCTCTCTCTCTCTCTCTTGCGCTCTCACTCTCGCAACAGGTTTCTATTAGCCGGTGGGTTTTTTTTAGTTTTTTTTTAGCTCTGTTCTCTTCTTTAAGTAGCAGCCGTGGATCCAGCACTCTGCTGAGGCCATTTTGTTATTTGCAGCGCGTCCATGCTGTGCTTCAAAGAATGTCAGTCTGTGTATTCGTCTGCCTACCTGTCATATATGTCTGTGTGGGTGCGCACGCATGTGCATCTAAACTGTAGAGTTGATGAGATCCGATGAACACGTCCACAGGTGGTTCTGAAATCCCCATGGTAACTAGATACTTCCATCTGTCCGTATTCTTTTCTGGGGTCGGCTCACATCAGTCTAATTAGGAGGTGAGACTTTCCTACTCAAGAAAAGTCAGTACTTTTCCAAAGTACAGAAAATGTAAGCTTTAGTCTCAACGTGTGGTGATGTAGTTGAAAGTTCAGCATATTCAATATCCCCCTGTCAGAGGTGTCTATAGTTAGAACCAAAAAGTATCTCAGAGGAAGGCTCCGGGATGTGATATTTAATCATAATGTCATGCTTAGATCGACTTTTCTGTCTATTGTGACTAAGCCTTCACTTCTGCTTTTTAACAGAAGAGAATTGCACAGTTTTAGTCACTGACGACCAACCATGCCATAAAAGAGCTGGTTGTTTATCTTGACTTCAGACAAATCTGGTGAAGCATCAATAGCAAACTGCACCACTGCAGAAGTTACTGCAGGCACAAACACGCTAAATTTGCTCTGATGGAATTTAAATCACCCTCTCACCTCAACTTGGCTCAGCGTGTTGGTTATTGTGTGTGATTCTTATTTCAGGGAAGGCAAAAGGTGAATTGAAAAAGTAGGCACAATGAAATTCTTGTCAGCGTTCTATATCGTCAAGGCATTAGCCAAAGATTTGCTGTTGTTGTCCCTCTACAGACAAAACTGACAAACACAAAGCAAGCAAAACTACTCTGGCAGAAATCGGGATGTGACACCGGTCACATTTAAAACCCAGAACACTGGCATTGCCCGGCAACAGACACTGTTAACTGCTCGTAAATATGTCCTTGTTTCTTTAGTGTTCAACAGAAAACTTGACAAAAAAGAATTTAGCAAAACAACAAAACAAAAATATCCCATGTCAAGGTCCTGTTACTAGCCTTTTCCAGGAATTGCAAGGACATCTCTGCCTTTCTTGCTAGATAGGCACTGCTTAAATAAGCAACCGCCATTACATTTCACTCATGCTCAACTAAGGCATAATGAGAAACTGTCCTGACAGTGCTCATAAAGACCATTTAATGAAGTAAATACCTTCTGTGCTGATGTAGCCACGAGAATCTGTGCATTTCATCAGCTATAGTAACATATATTTTATCAAATTTCATCAGCTCTATTCTCAGTACAAAATACAGGTCTATGACACACGTTCAATAAGTGCTTTCCGGGCTTAAGGCTGCCTTTAGATTTTAAAACAGAAATGCATCATCTACTATGAGCTACCTCCTGTGATTTTGGCACTGACATTGGAATGAGGCGCGTGCACATCATCCAAACAGTGTTGCAGATATCAAGGTATAATACAGAGGTCAAGATACGAGGTGTGCTCTAGCTCCACTGGAGTGCTCTTGAGGCATTGGGCCCTGAAATGTGAAGTATTCTCAATTACAAATTAGGCATTTAACTGACACTCCTGTGTAGAGCAACTTCACAGCACTCCACAAGGAGAGTGCTATTACTATCAGAACCTGATGTAATAAATGAATTCAACCTCTGACCTCCACACAATGACATAAAGTTAAATATTGAAGTTGAAGATGTTTAACTCAGCCCAGGGACATACTTCAGTTTTATGACTTCTTTAGCTGTCAGTTTTTTCTCATTAGTTTATGATTCTTCATTCATGATCTTGCAGTAACATTGAGTGAATAAATCAGTCTCACCCCCCTTAAATCTGCCCTGACCAGATTTAGCTGAAATCATTACTTACCACAATTATTTAAAATGACAGTTTCACCTGATAACTGCACCATTTACATTTGATTTATGAGCCACTGTAATGTGTTAGGGGGTTGTACCATTTTTTTTCTTTAATACATAAGGTTTTGAAGTCCTGCTGTGGCATTTCCATTAGCTGTGTTTACCTGCACACAGCAAGGAAAGCCCTAGCCCACATGTTCTGCCGTGATTTGTCAAAGCAATTAGACCTTCAATGGAAGCGCGTTCCTCCCTGTAAAGAGCACAAAGCACAGAGCTATGACAGAGGCTTTATTTCAAAGCAAGATTACTAGTGCAAGATGCTTGTGTGACGACTGGAACTTGGCATTCAAGCATAATGCTGAATGCTTTTAGAGTGGTTGCTGTCACGTGGGTGAACTCCATTGTCACACAGTTGCTGCGGAGCTGTCAAATGCATGTTGCTCAAAATAGATTATAGGCTATTCACCTTAAGTGGTGCTGCAGCGGCTCAGTTGTTTTGGAGAGGGATGTTGCCTTCAAAATTGCTGCACAGTTTTGGTGATCTTTTAATCTCGTAACCTTTATGGCTTCCAAATCCAGGTTGTGTTTGAAGTGAAATATGATTAGACTGATTAAAGTGTGTGGTAGGCACAAAATGGGAGACAGTCATTAATGAGATGTAAACAGGATAGATGTAAATGTTTAAAATGTTGTGTAGAACACAACAGCTTGACCTCATTGTGTCAAAGCCTGATTGAGTACAGTGAGGGAGAGTTGTAGAGTCAGAGACGGTGGAAGGGAAAAGGGTAGGGAGGAAGAAACAAAGGGAAAGTGATTGATAGTTATACCCAATGAAGAAGCTATTTCTTAAAGGGACAAGATTAAATTAAGAATGAAAATGAGACTGAAGGTGGAAGTGGAGGGGGAGGTTTGGAAAAGGGAGATCATAGATCTTAAGACAAGCCCATACAGTCATACAGCTGTGTATGCAGTATACATATAATTTGATGGTCTACTTCTTATTTTTATTGCTGCAACTCCACTGAGGGGTTTACATTTTGAGTCCCTACTTTCTTTTTGTTTTTGTTTTTGTGTGGATAAATCGTTAAAATTGTTCATGATGCAGAAATCATTCAACATTGGGATTGTCCCCCAAGAAATTTCAATTTTCACTTTTTGCTATTGATTTATTAGACTCAGAAGTCAGTCTTTAGACGCTTTGCTTAACTAAAGACTGATGTATTTCTCCCTGATTTTGTGTTTAGATGGGCAGATACAATTTCAGAGTTTAAACAAACTCCCTTCGTTGCAGAACCAATAGTAAATTCGCAGGGCAGTCCTTTGGTGGCTTGCTGAACTCTTGTGCTCGTATACATAGTCCGACTAGAAACACGTGTAGTGGTAAAAAGTGGCTCAAGTCGCTGTAAGTCCTTCATTTCCACAATCTTGTGGACTGAGCACACGTTTGATTAAACTGAGTTAAATCTCTCAGCATCCATTTTCAAGCTCTCTGTTTGTTTGTTTCCTTGCGGACGAGAAAGGGGGGGCACTTTTTCGGGAGGGCGTGTCCTTTTCAAAAATGCAAGAGGCGTTGCTTTGTTGCCGGCCGTTTTCGACGGTGTGTTAAACAAACTTTAGAAAGGAGTGTCCCCAGACTTTCAGAAGCTGGAGATCTGGTGGCGAGGCTATTGATTTATTGTAGTTACGTCATTTTTTATGTGACAATTCAAAATGTAAAATTAAATTATATATTTTGGGCGGGGCAACCCCGCTGCTGAAAAAAATCCTAGAGGAAACACTGCAGGTATTAGGATCATTACATACTTACAGCAAAGGCGAGACACAAGTGCTCATACTATGCTCAGAAGGCAAACTGTTCTGTCACCAGCTACCATGAAAGTCCAACTTGAAGTCTTTCAGTGTTGCTAAAGAACAGCACCCCTTATCTGCAATGTATGTCTATCAAAAATGAAACACAGCACCCACTTCTTTTCCAGGGCATCATGCTTTATTCACCGAATATGTTCCACCATCTTGCTTCATTCACTGTCATCCAACTCTCCTTCTCTCGCAATGTTGCTTTTCTGCATCTCTGCTCTGAAGTATCTAATAACTAGTGGCGCACTGATCTGACTCTCCTTATACCAATTTCAATATCTGAACTCAGGGTATGTGCCAACAATGAATACAGATCTGATATCTTTGCTTCCCTTTCCTCTTATTTAAAATACAGTATGTGCAGGAGCTACAGTACCTTATTACCTATTACCAGGTGACTCACTGAGATATACCTTATGACACATTATAATGTGATGCTGTGATGGAAAAAATTGAGCCGACAGCCTGCCATGACCAAGTGAATAACTTTAAGCAGGAGAAGGGTGAAATTTATGAAGGCTCTGATAAAGAAATCATATCTAATGTAAATAATCTGGTCACATCTGGTGATATCCATTTGTGTAGCATGGTACTGAGGCATATATCATTCAATCAAATCTGTTCACCAGCCATCTGTCAGGATTTACAACACCACTTGTAACTTGTACTCACTTCATTTGCTCACTTAAGACATTAAGCTCCTTTATAAGATAATTATCACTCCAGTCGCAAATTTAAACACTTAAATGCACCATAGCACAACAGTGTCAGCAACAAAATAAAAAAGCAGTCTGCAGCAGACATTTTAACCAACTGCAGTTGAAGCATGGAGTTGACAATAAACCTGCTCTGTGTAGAACTTTAACGTTTTACATCTTTGGTACACCCCTGGGTTATTTTAAAATTCACACAGACTGCAGACATTTTAGTGGGATTATTTCCATGGTGTTGGATTAACATGAAAGATACTATAATTAAATGCAAATGCAGAACAAAGGGCTTAAACACCTCTGCTGTTCAATACTTGTTAGTATTTATATTGATGCCAAAGCAGCTCATTTTCACACTGTTCCCACAGTCATCCCAGTGTGCTCAAGAAATATCTGAACATCATTGCCGCAAACACATGACAGGACTTCCCATCTTCCCATTCACACCTCTCAGGGCCTCTGTCTCTCTGCTGACTAACAGGGACTTTATAATGTGCTAGCAATCATAAAGTTGGGTAGTGAAACATGCTTATGTGGTCAACAGCAGTGGTCAGTAGCACATCTTCTGTGCTGTGCATCCAAACACATTAAAGTCAGAGTCATAAAGCCGCATAGACACCTGACTGTGTTTTATGAATCTTATAAATCGTTCTGGAATTGAGCACAAAAGCCTCAACCTTAAACATTTGTTTGCATATTGCTCCAGCACTCACTGGATCTGTCCAAAAGGACAGCAAACACCAAGTGCAGTTTCATCGACCGTGTTGCATCGGCAAGGTTCTACAACAGATCAGCTGTCATTAAGCAAAGCTGTGGCTGTGTATAGCGCCAGGATTATCAAAATAAAGAGTGCTTTAGAGCTCAGGAAAAAAATAAAAGATCATTAACCGGGAAATGATACCTCAAATGTGAATAAAAATAACTAATTGTATTATTTCTTAGAAAAGTTACATTACAGAACACTGTGTTAACAGCAATATCAATTACACCTCAAGTGAGCCTGCAAGTGAAACAATCTAAATTAACGTTTTATTATAAGGTTAAATCACTAATCTTTGATTTAATATTCACCTTTTCATTCCACCCGGAGCTATCAGTAGAAAACCCTCTGTATGCTGGTCTGAGGTATGTGCCAGGTGTGCGCATACTCATCACCAAACAACGTGCCTTTGTGTTGTTTATACACCTGGCTCTAGGAATTTTGAATTGCATCAAAAATGAAAATTAATTTGACAGTTATCTACAACGACTGAAAGAGTGCACCAGAGAAACGATACCTGATGATGAGAAAATGAACATGAAGCTGTAGCATTTCAGTGTATTCTCATAGAACGGTTTGTATGATATGCATGAAACTGCATGCACAACAGTTGGTATGATATCCTAGGAATTAGAGCACCATGAATGGCGTTACGTCCGTAATATACAGTTACATAACAAATGTAAAATGACAGAGGGAAGGTATAGAAAAAGAAACATGGTTCAGTGTTTGAAGGTTTTGGCACGTTACTGGGGTTAGGTTTTGGAAAGAAAACATGGTGAGCACGTACCTTAAAATGACTCAAAGTTCATTCAAATTTGACATGGTTCCAAACACGTGACTCCAGGGGAAAGACTTTGTTTGGGTTATTGTGACCCATCCATCACCCAAATCTGCCTCCTTACAAGACGGCTCAAAACTACTTCCTTGCTTACTCCCATCAGCGCATTGGTCACCTGATTACAGCCTTTCAAAATACGTGGGATATATAGCAATTTGGGTGCATTATTTAGGAAAGGAAAATGTACAAACAGTATGTGAGAACAACCTGAGCATTTCTGAGTAGCGCTACACCAAAGCAGTGAAGCATTTCAAAATAAAAAATGTGGAAAAAATGGGTTTGAAATACTTTTTCTAACTCCCAAACTCCTGTGAAGAACTGCAGACCGGCTCTTTTCATCATTTGAAAAAGACTTGCATTCATGGATGTTTGAGAGAAATGCACGCTCACGACATATGTGACTCTTAAATGGTGTTCGATTTTGACGGTGGCAGCTGCTCGGAGGAAGTCTTCTATGCATCTGAGTTATGATGGTGTATTGATTTTAGTCCCAACCTACCTTACCACCACAAACCTCTGACTATTCAGCTTGACAAAAGAGTCCCCCTCACATAAACACTTTGCGCTCTGAACCCATCAAAACGGGACACAGAGTTTTGCACCTCGGTTGTATTCGTGAGCTTCGCCCTCATGCATGACGAGATATTGATTTAGCAGCGGAGGCCCCAGTGTGACCATGAACCGGCTCTCTGCAGACACACAACCTCCAGTGGGCTGACACACGGGAGGGGAGTCAACAGTGTGCACTAGAGCAAAGATGGGGAAAAAAGACCTTTAATAAATTTGTCTCCCATCAGTTCACAACTGAAGACCACAGAGCTGAGTTTGAAATCGGCATCCATGTTTCCACAGAAATGTACGGTAATTTATGATTTAGACAAAATGTTCTCACGGAACGGTTTGCACATCAAGTGTTGAAGAAAATTGCAACTATAACCTTACATCATAACCAAAATCCTGCACATAATTATAAACCCTTTAGAACAGAATAGATCAAGGAGTATGCATTTTATTAAAACAAAAAAAACAAAAAAAAGAAAACAATGTCAGTTGGCATTGGTTGCAATCAGATAATAAAGTGTTCATACATCTGCATTAATTGGTATTTAGTGTGTCAGTAAACAGCTGCCTATTTACACATCCAGAAAACATGGAGTAACATTAGCATTAATTTGAACTAGTTTTCTAGCCTCGATCGTCTTTCCAGCCGCTAAACACTCCACCATGTTCACCAGCTAGTCTAACTGTGTCTGCCTGCTATTTGGTGTTAAACAGATAACAGATGTGTGTGGTGGCTTTATCAGAGCTTTTTTGATGAAAAACAATGAGCTTTAAAGAGGCTGACAAGTTCTGTAGAGCTGAGAAGAAAAGCAGAGTTGGGGTGTAATTATCTGAGGGTCCATAACTACAAGTGACAACGTTCACACCGACTTTTTGATCCATTGTTAATATGAAAATATTGATAAGTGCACTTTGAAATAAAATTCTGAATAAATGCTACAGGCTCTATAACTGATATGAAATACTGATACAAAATACAAAATACAGGTGAAAAGGGGGTACCTCAAAACCTGAGCCAAATGTTATTTTTGACTCACTGAGAGCAAGTTGCTACGACGTATCCTTCAATAAGCGTGAATCTCTGATCTCCGTCATGTTGTCGACTGTGTCCTCAGTCATCAGTTAAATCCAGAGTCCATCATAAAGTGACATAAAAACAAACAAACATAAGGCAGCCTAATTTTACACCCTTTAAAACAGAATGGATCAAGGAGTATGCAAACAAACATGTCAGAAATGATAAGGTTGCCATTTTTGTAATTCAATATAAATGTTAAAACTAAGCAGGTTTTACGTACAAGAGTGAGAGCTTGTGTGTTCGGAGTTAACAGTGTCATTTTTCAAATGTCCCCCTCTCCACTTAGCCGGGTCATGGTCATAAACTCTCTGAAAAAATAAAGGTATCAAATCTCAAATGTCTACGTAAGGCCAAAAAATGAAAACACACCGCTGGACTGATATAATGTGTGTGTGTCTGTGTGTTTGTGTGTCTGTGTGTGAGTGTGTGTGTGTCTGTGTGTCTGTCTGCGTGTCTGGGATGTGTGAGTGTATGCTCAAATGCATTTTCAATAGATCATGTTACTTATACATGATTTTACAAGGGAGGCTGTTAGTAAAGGTTTTTTTTTTCTTTGTTGATTATGAAAAAAGTGAATTCATTAACACCTATGATTTTTCCATTATAGTAAAATGACACACTGTCACAACTGTCTTACTGTAATAATTATTTTGACAAACAATTTAGATAACAAAAAGAGGTGTTAAATTTGTACTATATATATATATATATATATATATGTATGTGTGTGTGTGTGTATGTGTGTATGTTAATATGAGAGTCCAAAACTACAGAATATTGTATAATGTCTTAATTGATGCGTTTGAAGTCGGCCCAGCTTGTGATTTCGCGTGCAGTAATAAAAACAATCAAATGATGTCCATTACTGAAATGAAAAAAACATGAGTTTGGGTGACTGCCATTTTCAAAAACCTGCATAATAAAAATCATTTTAAGACATACTTATTGACAATTAAAATAGAAATCGCCTTATTTTATCACAGACATAGATAAATAAAAAGAGACCCACTCGGCTTAAACATTTTTGACTAACCATAGAAAATAAATAGACAAATAGAATTAAAAAAAAACAAACAAAAAACCCTAATGAGGCAACTTTGCAATGATATTTTCTGTCCATTTTATCTGCCTGCCCGATGGCCTCACTGTTGTTTCTCTTTGTTTCTCTTCACTGTCAGGGATGTAATTCCAGTGGAAAAAACCCCGAACAAAAACAACTGTATCCTTTCCATAGAAAATTATTAGATGTTGGCCTAAAATCTGTAAAATGTAAAGATATCAAAATTATAAAAATATTTAAAAAAAACCCCACAACATTTGTATATTGCAGATAATCATGTAATGTAAACTGACTTCAGTGTCCTCTGTGGTAGGTACGGCTCTGCGCACAACTCATTGCGTTTGTCATTAAAAGGCATGAGGATAAAAATGTCTTTTTAGACCTAATCTAAAATGTAGAATATTATATTTACTCGTGTTTGTCAAACTAAACTAACTAAAATAAACTAAATCACTACAATCTATAAAAAAATTCTGAGGCACTTCCACCCTAAGAGAACACCAAACATGATGGGACACGGGACATGGGAGATGATTACCTGTTAAAAAATGTCACTTCCTCCAAAGCTGGATACATTTCTACAACAATTCTTTGTTAATATTTTCACTATTACTGAAAAATGAAGGAGGCATGGAAAGTTTCTAACTCACACAAGCTGGAGGTCAAAAACACCCTGAGTAAGACATTTAAAAGACAAAAAAGAGAATACGGTTCACTGTGTGTGTGTGTGTCTATATGTCAATATGTGTGCGCCTTCACACAAGCTGTAAAAGTGTGCCCTTCCGTCCGGGCAATCAGTATGCATGTGTGTGTGAGTTTTAATCTGTCAGCTGCCTAGTTCTTACACTCATCATATTTGCATCAGTTGGGAGTAAATCTAAATCCATTTAGACAGCCGGGAGACAAGGACATGATCCATTATTTACACAATCAACCATTTCTCTCGTCTCTGACCCAGAAAGAATGAATTTGTCACTTCAGCTCAGTGCTCAGTCCGGGTAGTTAGTGTGAGAAGAGGAAGAGAGAGACAGAGACCCTATAATAATGAATATTTCACTTCATTGCACAATGCTGTGGTGCCTATCGAAGAACTTCTCCTGGAGAAAGTTCATATGACTGTTATTAATGCTATATCGTACATTATTGTTTGTGTATGAGTGTGTGTGGGAGATAGAAAGCCAGTGTTTGTCCAAGACTGGAGGTGTGTAATTATGTGTGTTTTAGCAGTCTATTTATTTCCATGTATGTGTGTGTATTAGCCAGCAAGATTTTCAATCTACGCCTGATTCATCAGAGCAATACAGCCAAGGTTGAATCCGTGTGTGAAAAAAACAACCATAAAAACTTCTTAAAATTACTTTTTTCATACTTGCATAACTAGGATGCAAAAGATGCAGAGATGCAAAAACACACCTGCCTATGCCCTTGATGCCTTTGAGTAACACTCCCAGTGTAATTAGTTATTTGCAGGACAGCGTTAATGCAGTGTGTCTACATGTTGTACCCGTGTCCTGCCACTTTAGAAACTGAAATGTTTATTTTGCAATAATTCCGGTTTGTTTGCTATCATCTTTTAACTTGAAGCCTTCAACAAACCAAACCTCCAATATGTATTGTACTTTTGCTTTGTTCACACATGCACACAGTCATTTCCTACTGCACATACACCAACATGCTCTCACAAATTTATGCCCATTAAGACAATCACAAACCAATTCCAAAGTCCCTCTAGAAAAAAAACCAAAAAAAAAAACATGATTATCAAACTGAGCGAGTGAACAAACCAAAATAACACCATCATAATACCACTATTTAACTGAGGTATCACAGCACTTTCAATTACAAAGCTGCCGCATTTGTTTCTTTCTATTGTCGATGTTGAGCACAAGTGAACCCGCATCGAGCCACCATTAAAAACACCAACTGATTAAAAACCATTTAATTTGATAGCTAAAACGGTGCTTCCCCGTTTTCAGACGAGCCATTCATCACGACACCAGACGCACAAATGCAAAAAAACAATTTGACTCCAAATGTTGTAAGCGTTGAATCACGCTGCGAGACATGCTAAAGCTAATTTGCCAGACAAATTAGTTGGCTCGATTCAAACTTCATTGGCGAAGTTATAAAATCTCGTATGGAGAGGAAAGTGCTCCTGCCGTACATTTATAGTAATTGTTTCACCGGAACCCCGCTGTGGGGGGCATTTTAGACGCCCACCCCCCATGCCATTTTTTAAACACTGCGACTGTCAAATGGCTTGGCTCAGGATCCCAAACATTACAAAGACAGCTCCTCCATTCCTTTTCACTACTGGAGTCCATCTTCCCTGCGATGCCAACACATGCCGAACTGGTTGTAGTCCAGTATTTTTAGGCTAAAATGCTCCATTAAATCGTGCTGCAACACAAGGTGAAAGTTAGTTTTACATCACAATTACTTCTATTCAAAGATATATTGACAAGTAGAGAGAGCTGGGTAACAGAGAAAAAAAATAAGTTGAAATATACAAACAGAGATGGTTGTAATAAAGTGGCACAAAGCTCCAAAAGCTGTTTAGATGCCACACAAACCCTATTTTGAGATTGGAAAAGTTACATCTGTGTGTTCAGATGTTCCAGGAAATAAACTCGGTTACTGAGCAGAACAGAGCTGGATGTGTTCTGAGCTTGCATTTTAACAACTTTACAATAAGATGCTTTATAATGTGATTGGGTTTCTGTTGTCAGCAACCCACTACGATTTAATTTAAGGATTTCCAATAAACTCAACAGAGAAATCAGTGTATTCTCAAGACCATATTGAAATTTAAAGGTCCAGGGTGTAGCATTTATGGACATGTATTGTCATAAAGGGTGAATAATATTCATTACTTTGTGTTCATTAGTTTAAAATCACCTGAAAATAAGAATTAGTGTGTTTTTGTCACCTTAGAATGAGCTGTTTTTAATCTACATATGGAGTGGGTCCTCTTCCACCGAGTCTGCCATGTTGTTTCTACGGCATCCCAGAATGGACAAATCAAACACTGGCTCTATATCAGACCATTTGCTTTTTTGCTTCAGCCAACATGGTTCTCCTACACTTGGCACATGGGAGAAGTTTCAGTTGTGCAATAGCCAGTATTGCTGAATGAAAATTAATAATTCTTCTTTTTAAAAGATGGCTACAGTAGCCATTTCTTGCCCACCAAAGGCATTATAGCAGAACTGGATCAGTCGTGGGAACAATGATGTGGACTTACTACTGATGGCACCATACCAATTGTGCTAGATTATGTACTACACTTTGTTTAAGGCAAAGACAAAATTCTCCCAACGATCTGACTTTCAATAGACAAAATGTATACACTAAGCCAGTGCCAATATTTACTCTGAATGCCATTTGCCTCAATCCCAGCATGTGCTCTTTCACTGTGTGGCATTAATGACTTTTCTTTGTTTTGGCCACATTTGAGAATCTGGTGTGGTGCAGTGGTGCCCCCATAAATGTTTCATGGGGTGGCCAGATGGTGCCACTTAAAAATCTTGGGGTGGCGCACGAAAAACAAAAGTCATAACTGAATTGTAGAAGGTCTTTATGTAGTTAGTTGAGAGCTTTGTCAATATGAGTGAGAAAGGTGCTTCAATGAAAATAGTTTGTAGCCTTGTCCACATGTTGTTTTTTCTGTTACTAGGAGGGTTGTCAAAATTGCTCAAAAATGACGTTCGAATATTCTTTCTAAGAATAACTCATAGGTTCGAACCATTCAGTTTTTTTTTTCGCATTATGTCCACAAGAGGGCAAACAAGGTGGTGTTTGTTTTTTTCTCCACCATCGAATATCAATTTTCACAATCGAAGGTCCATTTTTTTTTCAAATTCGAATTTAAATTCGAATTTAGAATATTCGTTGACAGCCCTAGTTACTAGACATATCTTGAGCGAAATAAGCAGTCACCTCAATGGCTGATCATTTCTGCCTTGAAACTGCAGTGCACCAATGACAGACAGCCAAGGTCTCATAAGTCACAAACCCAAGGAGTTAATCCTGTCAACTTGTGAAGCGAGTGGTATCAGAGAAGAAGTTTCACTTGCACTTTCCTTTTAACTTGTCAAAGCTGGTGATCCGGAACAAGGATTATCGAACATTAGCAACACATAATTACGCTGTCAAGCCAAAGGCTCATTTATCTATGACTGTAACGTTTCTAATATTGTAGATGCCTACGAGTAGAGTCTAAGGTGAGCAGGGGGCGTTGAGCTGCAGGTGAGCAGCTGAGTTGTGGTTTGGGATAGAGGCGGGGCTAAATTGCATATGCATAGATTCACACATACTAAACAGGGCAAAGGTGAAGAGTCACATCCAGGCCATTTGACGGGATTGAAGGAATTCATTTTTTTAATGGACAAAAAAACTTTCTAAATCTGTAATTTCAATAAAAAGAGATGACGATTTTTGTCACACTTTAATCAATGCTAGGAAAGGAACTTTAATTAATCACATGCTGATCTAGTGTCACTTTTTAATTTACACTAAATGTTACTTATTATCTGATTTGCACAGACTAATATCTGTACAGTTAACACTTAGAGTTCCACGACAATCCTTTGTCCTTAAAAAGACAAATATATAGCTTTATTTTGATAGACTGGATCTACAGTGGCCATGTATCAGGGTGGCACCATTGCTTTTGTGCACCCAAGAACATGTCTACTGACGACACTGTATATTTCTGGTCTTGCTTACCAAACATTCTCAAAGATGTCATTGTCCTGTATAACATAGAGACAACAGAGACTACTGTAGTGAAGTTTAAACAACCTTGGTCTGGCATCAGTGTGTGTTTAGGTACAGCAACCTGTAAAACAGTTTTATTTGTTTTATTCTCCAGTTTAGTGGTTGTCTTTCTGCCTGTATATTAAGCAACCACAGTAATTTGTATTATGGATTTTAAGGCTGTTCTTCCTCTCGAAGGAAGTTTCAGTCAGTTGCACTTTGGCACCTGGAGAACAGCTCTGCCCCAATCTGCTTTATTACACGTCATTTTAAACTTAGCATTTGCTTTGGCTGAACAGATGTGTCCCTTTTATAATTGTTTAGTCACACTGTCACTGTGATGGCTGCTACTATGGTAACCAATCAGATCCCCTTAAAATCCATGACTTCAATTTACACAAACACACAAACTCACACACTTATATACCAACATACACGATTTTTTCTTTTTCACAAAAGTAAAGGAAAGAAGTTGCTGTCATGCTGTTAAAGGTTTCCATTTCAGCGTATAAGCATTTTTTGTGTGATGTATGGTGTGTGTGTGTGATGTGTGTGTATGTGTGTGTTCACTAAACAGACACTGCAGTCCAAAGCCTAAAGCAACGCTATTGTATCGGCTATTGGATTAACTGAGCGCATGCTATTAGACATACCCAAACCTTTGCCAAGGTCTTACACTGACACACACACTCACCCGCTTTCTCTCAAACACACACACACACACACACACACACACACACACACACACACACACACACACACACACACACACACACACACACACACACTGCCAAATGCCTGATTTCAAGGCTATGTGCTTGGTTAATTGTGTGCAGTCTGCTCTCTGATTATGAAATGTTATTTTGTGCTCAAGGCCACATTTCTTTCCATCAAAAGAATGCCATTAGTCCAAACAAAGATTGTTTAATCTACATCTTTTGTTTCGATAAATCTACATTCATAGACCAGGAAAAGCACAAAGGGACATACACGATTATCCAGTAATGTAACCAAACAATACACTTAACCATTATCATTTTAGGACTATAAGACTTACGTATATACTAAAGATTAAAATCGGGTTATTTGTTGTTGGGAGAGATTTCCGTAAACTTTTTTTTTAGTTATGTTGTGACCATAAATATAAACAAAAAAAACATACATTGTTTATCATTTAAAAGCAAACTTAATACGACATTTTAATACTATTTCTGGGTAAAGGGTTGACGGCTTCATTTGATCAAACCTGCATGTAGTTTTGAATCTCTTCTTTAATCCATTTGTCTTTAATGATACAAGGCTTTAATTGAGGCCTTTAATTGCCTTGAGGCAAAGCAACACAACTTTGAGTGGCATTATCATTTATAATTTGAAAATGTTAATTAAATGTGTACTTGACACATTGAAATAACTTTTTGTCCAACTTACCTGTCACACCTTATTTTGCAAAAGCTACAGGAAGGGTATTCTGCTCGGATCCAGAACTATTAAGCTGATCAACCGAAAATATTGGCATGATGCGGCTAAAAGTTCAAGTGAGAGATTAAAATGGAACTGCTAGATTTCAGTAGAGGAGAGTTTTTACTCTGTTGGCCTTGTTGGACTATAAAAAAAACATATGGTCCACCTGCAATATATAGAGCGATGATTATTTTACCTCACCAGTGATCTATGGCCAAGGACAAACACCTGCTTACAGAGAGCAAATAGAGCTTTTTTCACAGCAGATACTTTGACTCATCATAGTAGGAAAAGCACTGTGGGAAAAAAACACTGCTGTGAAAAAGGTCTCTTAACTTGAGACCAGACTAAAGTTCAGGCTTGTGCTCTTTTGGCAGGTAACTTATGCCGTCAACATTAATTAGCTAAAGCTGTTAGAATTTTTTTGCATGTCAAATCTGTCACTTTAGCCAGCAAAGAAAAAGTCATAAGTCTGCCTTACTGAATATGTTAATGCCACAATGTGCCGGTGTGCACTGCAAAATGCATCTCTTTCCTGCTTGCAGTGCCTCTGTTGTCAAAAATATAAATGGTTGAGTCATTTATAACACAGCCTTTAATAGTTTGGTGTTGTGAGGATATTAAGTCATTCCAAATAAAAAGGTTAAGGTCCAACTGAAGTCCTAAATAATTAATGTTAATACCAAGATTGAGCTGCAAGGCTTTTATGATTTTGTCAAGCCCAGTTTAAAGGCTTCAGATTCATGACTCTAGTCCGAGTCATGCAAATCCAGCAAATATTGGTCATAGGGTGACGTCCCTGGCCAAAAATGGTCCTGGTTGGACACCAAAAACTGCAATGTGGTTATAGGGCACACGTCCACATGGAGACATTTCAATGCCCAATAATGGTACAATAAGACTTTTTTTTTTACAAGCCAAGAAATATTAATCATATTATTGCTGTTTATTTTTCTGGTTGTGATGGTCAGACGGCCACAGTGTGATGTCCACTCCATGTTCAAGGAAAGAAGGAAGGAAGGAAAGAAAAATGGCATTTATGTAAATCTACATGTAAATAATCCTGTTTCATCTTCTGAATCCCTCTGTAAAAGCCAAAAGTCCTTATCCAAGCTCTTTGATTGCAAATTGAAGAAGAGCAACGGTGTCCATGTGGATAGAAAGTAACGGTAAATGGATGAGTAAAGCACAGGACTTTCACTCAGGAGACTGAGGATTGAGTCACATGTAGGTTAACATTTGTTTATTATTTATTTTTTTTAATATTGTATTTTGACGTTGCTGGGACGCTCAGGAGGGATGACCAACCGATGGCTAGGAAACGTTGCAGACGACGGCACAACTTTCATTTCACTGTTTTTGAAACATCATGGGACGTCTTGATTGGACACTCAAACAAAGGTCATTCAAAACTTCCGATGGGAATGGAGACCTCAATTCTAGCAGACTGACTGAGAACTTACAGCTTTTGTCATACTATTGGGACGAACTTTCACCACATGCCTCATGCAGACAAAGAGAAAGACTCTCGACTCTGCTTCGCACATTGTTTCATGATAACTAATGCTCTGTAGCAGGTGTGTAATCCCAGCAGGAAATCTAAGGATGGATCCCCCAAGAGTTGAAAAAACTTCCCCAGAAACTACAAACATATCGGAGCACCCTTCCTCTTACTTTAATATGAACTTACCACATCCATGCTTCACTACTGAGCATGTAGCAGCTAATACTTATTTATAATGATACGCTATAAGGCAGTTATTGTTATAAGAAAACTAAACCTGAAGGGTTTAGCCGGGAGTCATTTCTTTTGTGATTCCTGCTTTATCAAGACTAACCTCTATAAATAAAACATGTAATCAACGCAGTTCTCGCTCCTTCCTCCACACAACTTCCTTGCCGCCTCTGCCCTGCTTTGAGTCCAACAACCTGTAGTTTTTACAAGTTGCAGTAACTAAGATACACAGGTGGATTCGTGGGGCTCCGGTATCGAGTTTGCAAGCACTCAGTTTACCATGAAACGATGTAGCTGGTGTTACCTGTGTGGCTAATTAACCAAACGTCAGGTCAAGCTGCAGAACTAGAGCAAGACTGTAGAAAACTATCCAATTAAGTGATGTGGGAGGACCTTCAGACAACAAAGATACAGACTTAGCCCTTCTGATTCTCCTCTGGAATGCAGAAATCTCTGGTGTGGGTGTGTGAGTTGTTTACTTAGTTTGACTCGCTAACATTCAGCCACCCCTGCTGATACATACAAGTCTTATTATGCTTCTGACACATAGAGCCTTGAAGAATCACACTGGGTTCTCTGTCCTCATGCACCCTTTTTGATTCGCTTTTGAACCGATGTTGTGTTTGTTCAATGGCCCTAAAGAAATTAGAGCTAGAAATGGAGAGAAGGTAGAGAGAATGAGGCGGCGTGCATGGCAAGATGAGACAAAAGAAAGAAAGGACCAAAGATAAAGAAGGAAAGAAAAGAATCGCTGCTGGAGATTTTTTTTTTTTTTTTGGGCGAGACTCAGTGAGACCCCGGCTTTGAGGTCAAACTAGTACAAAAAGTTTCAAACACCAGTGACTCTGTTTTTCAAAGTCCAGATATGAATGTAATGTACTCTCAGTATCAGAAATGCACATGTAAATTATTGGTCACAGGGCACTCTTAAAGTTGAACAGCACTGTGCGCAGCAGCGTTTGAGTATCTCAACAATGCAGCAAAAGCACACCGCAGTCGCATCCAACACGATGTTGGTGCAGTGAGATTCACCGTTGCGATGGAAAAAAGAATATCTGCCTGCTGTATGCAAAGCAAAATAAAACCCTCCTTAATACTGTGCATTACATCAGTGATTTTATTTCCTCACCGGTTGACCTATTCTCTTCTGTCCTTGTTCATTCACAGATCATGAACTCAGCCCCAACACACTGGAAACTCATTTCCTGTCTCCACAGGCCGCCTGCTCCTCTTGACTCCCCTCACCGCTCCAACAACATACAACAACCCCAGCGATTGAGAATGAGAGACTGGGCTTGTACTGGGCAGCACCTTTTCATTTACCACTGTGTCCCCTGGTGCGAAGGTACATCATATTCAGCCCGTGAAGAAATAATTGATGATGATTTATAACGTTGCTGGCAGGTGGAGTGTCAAATCATATCACTCCCCCACGGTCAACTAAGGTTTCTTTGATCCACGAGGGCGATCGTTTTCTAAACTGAAAGTTGTGATGAATCAGTCTGGTGACATTTGGTGGTTTCTGGCGGTAACAGCAAGTGCAGTTTAGTACTACAAACTGCAAACCTGAGCAGCTACTCTGTTAAGAATACAACAGAAACGCAGCTGCTGTATCTGTTTACAGTGCAGCCAGGCAAACTCATGTTGGTTTAATAAAGACGTCAGTCAAAAGTGATTGCAACTGTGATCTGACTTCAGACTGCACGCAGCGTGACTCGTTCTCCACACAGCAGCAGGACACAGTGAAGTGTGTTACCTTGCTGAAGAGTCGGAGGTGTGCAGCCCGCTCCCCCCTTGTGTTCTTCATCTAACTTGTTCCTTTTTGTTTCATCACTTCCTTGTAAAAATTAAAAAAAAAAAGATCTGCTGACGGAGAAATGCCAAAAATGACCGTCAGCTTGTTTTGTTGACACATTTTTGATGAAGATGACAAACAAACACTACATTCCCTGTGGCTGCTTCACAATGAAAGCCACCAGTTTTCACCAGTTGAACACGTCTGATGTGATTGATGACTGATTGATGAATATGATGTATGATACTCCTGTGAATCCCTTGTGGAAGGCAATCTGATTCCAGCATGGGAATGGTGGACTTCACCACTGACAGAGAAATTATTACTGAATTTAACTGCATTGAATGACTATTAAAGAAAAATGCCAGCTATAAACAGAGACCAAAATCAAGGTTTAATTTTGTGGAAAAATTCTAATATTTTAAATATTTAAACTTTATCTAAATTATTTTTTTGACCATAAAGAGGCAGATAACAAAATATTTATAAGGGTGGTCAGTTGATCCTAGTAATACTGATAAATGACCTACTTTGATGTACCAGGATCAGACCAATAGTCCTCATAGCTTTAAAAAGGACATATTATAGCTTATTCAGATTGTTCTGCATATTCCATTTCAGACCATGAACACATTTCTTTATATAGCCATATGCTTAGTGTTTACATCACATAGCTGACGGCGACATGAAGCTACATGCTGAAGTCAGGGAAACATATAATCTCATATTTCTGCTGAAACATGTTCAGTTGTGTTTAAAATCTTTTGTTGTTCATTTTTTAATGAGAGGAAGTGCCGTTATACAGAGTCATTCCCCAGCTGTGATTTAACTGCTACATGTAGCTACATGCTAATACCAGGGAAACCTAATCTTGGTTGGTGTTGATGTTAATCATTTGTGTTTAAAATTAGTTTTATGGTGATTTTTCACAGTAGGAAGTGCCGCTATTCTCCATAACAGTCATTTCCCTGGCTGAAATGACTGTTACGGAGGAGAGTGCCGAGACGCTGAGTCACGGAAGACACGGAAATGCCGACCATCAGCGCAGACTGGACTCTTTCAGGATGCTAAAATAGAGCCGTCTTTTTGAAGGGTGAATACAGGTGTTACAGAACAGGAAGTATGAGGAAAATAAAGTGGTTTGGGGCATAAAAGGATGGAAAAATGTTCTTGCAGAAACCCAAAAATACAAGTTATACCTGATAATGAGCACAATAGGTTCCATTAAAAATATTTTTTGGCTGGAACAACTTGTGAAATAAACAAACAAAAAAGGGGGAAAATAAGAAAAAAAGGGGGGAAATATAATTATTTTGATAAATAACTGTTTTGTTTGTTTGTTTGTTTTTGCAGTTTTTTAATGTCTTTTTGGGTAAACTGAGAATCGGTTGTTTTGTTTGTTCGTGTGTTTGCTTTTTGCCCCCAGACCTGATCCAAGAAAAATCCCCTTCCAATAACTAATTCTAACCCCAGCATAAATATGGATGTTTCATTAAATACATCCAGTACACAAATAAAGAACATCCTTAGACATATAATTTAGTCTATATTGTAGAAAAGAGATGAAAACCTGCCCTCTTAGACTCATTTCAGCTAAATTAGAGGTTGTGTGTGTGCATACAATAAAATTGTGTCCTGCACCCTAATGTTTAGTTGCTGTCTGGTTCTTCCCTCGCTCTGGATTCAACCTAAAGTTTAGGCAAGGTGTATTATTATGGCAATGTCATTATGGCAAATTAATTCAGCACCAACATGGTTGTTTTTTTTAACACTTTATGGCTGTGTAACATAAACGTAGGTCAACATCTTCAGTTTGAAAAGGCTCCCTGGTCTGTTGTTAAACAGCAAGCAAAGTCTACAATTATCTCATGTCTATAATTTTTATTTTCAGTTTTATCATCTTCATAACTTCAGGATAGCTAGCTACTAATTAGATTGCTTACCAGATGTAAAATGCAGCAGTGCTCCCTGCATGTGCCTATGTCCTCTTATTCTTCAGCTTCGCAGCCATTACTTGCCCGAGGCTCCACTTTTAGCTCTCATCACCCCAGGATTACAAGTGTTAAATTGTCATGTGAATTTGAGCATGGCAGATTTATTTTCTATTTTCACAAATAGTGAAGAAGTGCCACATGGGTTATTAATGCAGTACTTATTTATTTAAATAGTTATGCTATGACACCTCAACAAAATCAGTCTCCGTGGGGGTTGTGACTTGCCAAGGTCGAAAGAGTGTGAAACAGTGTGTGTTGTGTTAACTGACATCTGTCACAGTTCAGCTTTGTTTAACAAGAATAAAAAGAAAAAAGAAAAGTACAGACAAAAAAAGGATAAAAAAAAGTCCCCTTTATCTAAGCACATCCTTAAGAAAGAAGCCAAGTATTGTACTGTAGTGGTTAACAAGTCTGGAGCGTGAAACTCATTTGAGGCAACAATGAAGGTGCAAAGCATTCTCTTGTGAGAATAAATAAATAAAAAATAAACCTCTCTGAAGAGTATATTTACTCTAAAAAATCATGATGAACTACAATGGGCACACACACACACACACACACACACACACACACATACACATACACACACAAGCCCTCTGTTACAGCCCCGTGGAGAGGTTAGTGACTCTTCACACATGCATGCAGTGGAGCACAGCAGTATCCTGCAGAGTGGTCATTCACCTTTTACTCACATACACACATACACACACTCATAGCGTGTCCTGGTTCTTGACCTCAACTACATCTGCTATATTAGAGCTACATCATGTACACAGATGCAGACACACATTGCTGATGAGAAAGAATATGGCCCACACACACACACACACACACACACACACCCACACACACACACACACACAGGCAGCATATTCTATCAATGCCCAGGCTCTACTACTGAAACTACGTAAAATAAAATATTTTAAAGGTCAAAGATTAAAGCTTTCTCTTTCTGAAAATTCCGAAACACAAATAATTTTCATCCATCTTTAAGGTCAAGCAGTGGTCAATAGCAGTTGGCCGGGGTCAACAAAACAAATTTCAACAAATCTGAACTTTCTGTGCACATCCCTGCAGTGACGGCCCAGCACGCCACGTACATGATAATGAACTAGTAGGCACACGCAAAAGCTGCAATCATGTCAAATTAAAAACATGATCCATCATTATCACATCATCGTCATACTGCTAACCATTCCCTCTCTGCTATCACACTTATATGAAAGACAAAATGAGCCCTTTCTCACTCCCAACTCGTCAGATACCACCGCTTTGTCAGTGGCATCTGCCATCAGACACTGACGCACAGAGGCACCTTTCGCCGCAGTAAAATACACACTGGATGGCGGCTATTTCTGACACAGCGGGCAGCAACTCAACTCAAATACCACAACATTGTCTATGGATCTTGGCGTCAAACAGTGACGCACAGAGGCACCTTTCAATGGTGTGATACACACCAGGTGGCAGCAATTTGTGACGCTGCTGTCTACTGTGTTAGTGACTTTAATGAGTGGGAAAGTCTGTACAGGGAAAGTAGGAGGGGAGTTGGATGGGTCAAACAAACTCGTGACTTTCACCTGAGAGCCCAGTGTTCATTTCCCCTTTGAAACCAAAAGTCAATGGAGATATTTTAATAACATAGTGTGCTATTATATGTAGCATGCTACCCTAGCGACATATATAACATGACATACGTTTATTTTGAAAAAGACACAATGCATATAACGAGCATAAATTGACATCCCGTGCCAGAATGTCCATAACTTACACAGGAGGGCACATATCATGTCATATTTTGACTTGTTGGTCCACTTGACAAAGTGCAGATATTTGACGTGCTGGGTAGATGGATAACCTGGAGGTCACTGTTAGAGTCTGAGAGCATTGGCAGCTACTGTAGCAGAGTTGCATCCTCATGCATAAAACAGAACACTGTCAGTGGGTGGCAGATGCAGCAGTAGCAACTTATTGTCTGGGAGCACTTTTAGGGAGCGACCTAACCTCAGCTGACACTTACACTGAGATTGCATATCACAAATTATGAATGGAACACATTTGGAAAAAAGTCACCAAATTCTTGCAACTTGCAAAATGATGGTCATCTTATATGGAGTGACAGAAAATGAGAAAGCATATATGATAAAAACACAGCCATGAGAGGGGTGAGAGGAAGCTTAATACTGGAACAAAGGAAAGGAAGATTAGAGGCGGCGAATAGAGCGAGGATATCCTCATCTTTGCTTAGCAAACAGGTGAGAGAGTGACAGAGAGAGTGAAAGATTACAGAACGAGAAAAATAAAGAGTCAGCGAGGAGTACTGCCATCCTGCCTTTGCTCAGCAAACACAGAACAGTAGCTCAGGGGTTTTAGGAAGAGAGGGGACAGAGAGACAGTGAAAGAGAGATAAATGGAGGAGAGCAAGAGAAAACAATAAAGCACAAGTGAACGGGAAGAGTGAGACGTTTAAGGACAGAATGAGAAATCAGTGTGTGAGGGGAGACAGAGAGTGACAGTGCCGAGGGCTTGTTGAACAGGCTCCTTTTATGCAGAGGCACGGCTGCCTGACAGACAGCTCTGATATGGAGCATTAACACACACACACACACACACACACACACACACACACACACACACACACACACACACACACACACACACACACACACACTCAACTAGTGATAGGGTGTATTACATATTACAAGCTGTTAAGTCTGCAGTCAGAGCAGATGTTTATTCATGACAAGCACAGGAGGAGAGTGTCAGGGCATACCTGCTGCTTAGCGCGTGTACACACGCACACGCACACACACACACACACACACACACACACACGCACACACACACACACACACACACACACACACAGGGGTTGTATGTGTATATGGTTGATGTATGTGTACACATATAGGGGGTTATAGCAGGAGGCAGAAGGGGAGTCATTGATTTGTTCAAGGGCACATTAACTGTAGATAATCAGCGTCTGAAATAAACATGTTGGGAAATGCCAGTACTGCACATAATTCATAAATCCATGGAAATATAGCACTTATAATGCAGGAAATTCCCAGTGCCATTTATAGCATTCAAACAAATTTCATCTAATAATTGCACCGGAATGCTGGACGATTGGCCAAAACGCTGCATCAGATGGATCGACTTGTGCCCCAAACACATGGCGTGCTCCCTCTAATTCTCTTCACAAGGCTACGAGCCCCCTCTGCCTACACATTCTCACTCCAGCCTTCTCACATACCCATGTTTGGTCATGGACTTCAACGTCCAGATATGATGTGCAAGATACCCTGTATTTTGGTCATTGACATTTTGGGACGCCATGTCAAGTTCTGCCTCTTACGTACATGCATTGCCTTTTTTTTTACATACAGTCTCTTTCAAAATAAAAGCACTACATCGGTACGACACCGCAAACTGACTTTTTTTTTCTTCAACAACAAACGCACATGGTTACGTTTTGCCAACACACGTGGTTGGGTTTAGAAAAAACAGGAACAGGGTTTGGCTTTATAATCTTGCAGGAAGTGAACACCGAGGAAAAGGCCATGCCTGGATGTCAGCGTTAACAACGGTAATCCTCAGGATCCTTAAACCTGTGGCGATGATGTTACTAAGATGAAGCAGCAGTCCAAAGACAAGTTCCAGGCTAACTGGCTCAGAATGTATATCCGTAGCTCAAACTTAACAGCTCGATATGAAAAATGTAGTGTTGTAACAAAATGTCAACTTCAAGTCGGCCCTTAGATGATATTTCTCAAACAGCAGGGAAAGGCTTGAGGACAAGAGAGAGGAGGGAGCCACCAAAAGAAACACTGAGGGCACTGATGCAACTCAGAAGGATGACCACTAAGAGATGGCAAATTACAGCAATGTATATAGTTTAGAGTATGTCAAGGACAGCTACACAATGCAATCCAATGTAAGAATAGGTCATGAAAGGAGTATGAAGTGTGGCTAGAACACCATGTGGCAAACAACTGGCTACAGAAACATTGGAGTACCTTTTTAAGAGGGCTCTGTGGCGCTGAGACATAGGGACGGTAGTACCCTCTTATTTCCTACACTCACACACAAATGCAGGTTGTTCACCATCCAAAGAATTTGTACTCACGAAATTTATTTCTCCCAAATACTGCTCTGTGTCACCTACGTAATGTGTGACACAGAGGGTCAGGGGACACAGAGAAGACTGACTGACCGCCATTCAGCGTGGGTAGAGACGTAGAGCTGGCACTGCAGTCAGAGCTAAAACACTATAAACAGTTACTGTCAGGCGCTCTGTGCCTCCGCAGGAAAGACAGGGAGTCTGACAGAGCTTTAACCATCACTAGAAGCACATTTACATCCGTTTGAGAGAAGTATTGTGTGAGTACCTGCGCTGTAGCTCGGAGAGCGGCTTTGCTACAAGAGGCCTTCCCAGTGTGTGTGTGTGTGTGTGTGTGTGTGTGTGTGTGTGTGTGTGTGTTTTGCAGAGTACTGGTATATATAGATCTTTTATTTGTGTTAATGTACGACTTGTTTTTCTACCAGTGGTTGTCAGGCTTGCTCATGCTAACGCTACCAGCAGCTACAGTATGGTTAAGACGTACAAACTATGTTTAGTCAGTGTTATATTTATGCTTGGCTCAGCAGCTGACATAAAATAGACCTACTAGACTTCGCCTAGTATGTCACAGATAAAGAGGGCTGAGAATTTGGTTGAACCAAATTTTCAAATCCACATAAGCAAATTTTGAGCAGAAAATCTTGTCCTGTTTTTCAAGGGACCTCAGTTCAGTCAAGTAGCTCGATATCACTACTCAAAAACATTTTATTTTAATTGCTTATAAAAGTGGGTCTATTCATCTACTTCATCTTCATCGTCTACTCATCTTTTCTACTGTTTTCTATTCTATTTTGTGGTTGACAGGCACCTTGTTTGGTGACCTGACAGTGGTTCTCACTAATGGAGTCTCTCTCTGAGTGTCACCACACGCGCACACACACACACACACACACACACACACACACACACACACACACACACACACACACACACACACACACACACACACACACACACAAAGTGCTGCAGAGAGGACAAGACTTTTGATTGCACTTCAGTGCTCTGCTGGTATTGCCAAATTGCCACCTTTACCCCCCTCTCCACTCGTCTCTGCCTCTCTCTATCTGCTCTTTCGTGTTTGTGTCATCCAAAACAAAACATGGGTGAAGGACAGAAAAGGACATAGCGGAAAACACAAGGGTCAAATCACGACGGCATTTCAGGACCTGGCAATTACATAGTGCTAAAGCCCACTGAAAACACTACAGCATGCCAACACAACTAAGAGTGAATGTGCAGTCAAATCAGCAGTTCAAGTGTGACTGCAGTTTTTGTTTTCCATGAAAATCTCCAATCAATCAAATTTTGCTACTGTTTGACATGTGCACAATTTATTTATTCATTTTTCAATTATTCTTGTCCTCTTTTAGAAACTTCATGCCTCTCATTCAGAATCAAAAAGCAAAGAAACCAAAAAACTCACATTTTGCTTAATAACTGGGGAAGGCAGCTAATATTAGTGCTTAACTGGTACATAGTACAGTACAACTGATAGCTGGAAGCAAGTGTCAGTTATTATGCTGAGTTGCCTAATTTAAAAATGCTATTTAAGTTGGGCTTTTGTGAAAAAAGGAGGGAGTGAAGTGGGAATACAATAGAAGTAGTAGTAGTGGTAAAAGTGTTGGGCTGCGTGTAACGGGTAGTGTAACTAATTACCAATAAAATTTCTGTAATAATATTACAGTAACTCCAAAACCAAACAATTCGTAACAACATTACTTTTGCTATGACATCACTACTGACTTGAAATACAACTGTCACATCAGCAGACTCATTTTAGTCATTGTTGTGCTGTGCAGGCACGTCACAAAGCAGCAAGCTAGTTGGAAACGATTACCTTAGCAGCTGGAAATATTCCCATCAGGAAGAAAGATGACAAGAACAGTGTTGCTGTAGGTGGTTGAACTAAAACTCTTTCCACTTTGAAAAACACATCCTCAAACCTTTGGTCTGAAGCACCTCGGCTACTACAACCAACTACACACCAACGTTGATCTCCAGGAAATACACCCAACCAAAGTTGAGCCCTCCTCGGCCCTGGAGGTTACCTGTAACCCTGCACTGGCTAAACAACCAAAACAGGATTTAATTGTGGGCGGCTGCAGGCGACAAAGAAGTGATAAAGCTTGTAGCTGGATATATGGTGGATGGAATGTTGCTCCATGAGTGACTCTCCGTCTTTCAGACAGAACCTTAGAAAACATCAGTCAAAGGCAACAGAAAACCCCCAAGTGAAAAAAGAAGCTATCTAGAAGCTATCTAATCGCTATCTATCTATCTAGCGATTACCCTGACATTCACACAGAGGCACACATCTGAATTTTGGGGAGATACACAATTGCCAATAATACAACAAGTAGTGTATTGAATTACAGCTGGCAGGGAATAAAAAGTAAAGTAACAATATGACACTTGAAAAGAGTAAGTGCTAGTGTAACAAGCCCAACACTGGTAGTAGCACAGAGCCTCCATTTCTGAGCCAGCATGAACAAAGGCAACAATACTCTACTATCTTTTCATATTGTCCATAGCAAAGCATTACTGCCTCACCCAGTTTTTTCCCTTCACAATAAAAGCCCAACATAAATTACTCAGAGCATTTTGGTGGGAGGCAACTCAACAGCAGAGCTCACACAAGTAACAAAAATATGTATTTACAGAACGTACCGTGCTATGGCTTTGCTCACTTTTCTCCAAGACCTCTTGTCATAGACCTCTGGGTGCCCATAGATGGTGACAGAAAGTCTGCCCTTCATTTCTGACTCCCGGTGGCTTCAGGAGAATCTCAGTACTAACAGTCTTGTGTGACACAGAGCACTTGTGCAGATGCGTATTTGGGTCTAATCGCATCTTTGCAGTGGCTTTAAATGTAATCTCCCCGCATGGAAATTTGACTTTGCCTTTGGTCTGAACGTCCCTTTAGGGTGCTTTCACAACTTACCTGTCTGGTGCAGTTCAAACCAACTTGTCTTTGGCCCTTTAACCTGGTGTGAAAGCTTTTAACCAAATTCTGGATTAAACAAATGGTTCCTGTTCCTTGTGCAGTTTATTTTTGGTGTGGGCAAAATCACAAATGGTGGGATTTTGTGAAAGCAGATATGTGTTGTTTTAGTACAAACTCCTAAGCTTAAGATCTATTAAGTATCTTGATAATGAACTGTCAAGGCAGCAATCTATGTTTTGGCATAGACAGTACCTTTATCTGGGATCATGTCGTAACCATGGTGACATGTATGCTTGTCAGAAGGCAAGGGTGGGGACCTCTATCAGAAGGTTAATAAAAGTGAAGGTGTAATGAAGCATGTTAAGCGTGTATCCTTTGTTTTCACAGCACCTTGTTAGAAAGTGAGTGAAACATAGTGATTCCATAATAACAGATACGTATCTTATTCTGTTCTCGACGCTTACCTTTGAAGCCGCCTGGCATATTTACAGTTATCTTTTTGCCTGCATGTCTTAAAACATAAAATGACAGCTTTCTTTGTCTGCGCTTAGAAAGTCCACAACATTGTGAGTAGTACACAATGCCTCTGCTCTGCTTTTGTGAAAAAGTTAAAACAAATGTTCCCAAACAAGTTATCTTGGCTTCCTTTATTCTAGTATACCGTTTGTATTTTCAAAGCTCTCATTTAATATCTTCAAAAGTCTTAACCAAAAAGGAGAGCAGGGTTTTGCCACCCTTGATCTTTGAGTTGTTAAGGTGGAGTTCTCGAGTAAATTCCAGCGCTGTAAGCATGTTGAAATGATCCATGTTACTAAAGTTGATTCCATTACATTTTAACCCAGATTAAATACTTTTGTCTATGTCTTAACTTACTTTGTATAAGAATATACACATTTGAAGCTCCTTACCTAAAATGAGACTTCCGAACTGGCTCTTCAGGGTTTTTAGGATTTATGTCAACGAACCCCAAGAGGCCAATTAGCACTTTGTTAGTGGACGTTAGAACTGTTTTTCTTACATCGAGTCAAGTTTCAGAAAGCCTGGCAAGACTGAGTGATGAGCACTCCGATGGTTTCATGTTGTTTGATTGGAGCAGTGATCAACCACAAAAAACAAGGTTTGATGGTAGTTCATGAATCCATTGAAAGGTTCTGCTCATCTTTTTGTGTGAGGCAAAAATCAGTTTGGCCAGTCAGTGTACAAAGTCCTATAAGTATTCAGTTTTTTTTTCTTCTTTTTTGCTTATGTCGACCCAATCAGTACTGTGCTGCGAATCCATTTATAAATTTTTGCAATATCTTCTTATGGCTGTTCTCATGAACTCTTTGTATGCATACCTATAAACAGTGATGCACTACAATCAGTGTATGTCCCACATAACCATGAGCCAGTAAGTCGTGTACAACCCACTAATCGGGAAGGCTGCATTCACGTGAGCAGTGTGCCGACTGGAGTAAAGAATTACATAGCCCACATAAGGAGGCAGGTTAGGGTGGTGGATAAGTCACAAAACACAGGACTTTCCAACAGAGGAGACCGATGATTAATATCATATAAAAGCAAATTAACTTTGACTCCTTTTATGGTATGTCCTCACCGTGCTTCTTTTCCCAATCCTAACCCACGTAACTTTAAATTAAGTACGTAACATCATCCGTCTGGTGTGAATTTGGAAAAGACCAGACCCTCCCATTTCGAAGACCGTTCAGTTTAGCTGATGCAGTCTTCATAGGAGCTACAATATTTTGTCTTTCAAACATGAGCTGAGTCGATTAGACGGAGGCCAGACCAAATAGCAGAATATTGGCAGAGGTCTGGATGATGACATCACCAGCACAATGTCTGTGAATTTGGACAGATTATTTTTGAGGCCAACGAGAGATTTTAGAGCAGTAGTCACTTAGTCACTTCATTGAGTGTAGAAAATATGTCTGTCTTCATCATCTGGTATCTCAATGGTGATGTCAAACAAGGCGAGCAATTAGATGTGTGATTAGAATAGCATTGATAGAAAAAAAGGTAAAAGTTTCTGCTTGTTGGATGACTCAAACCTGAAAGACACTGACTAATTAGACAATAAGGAGAGAGGAAACAAGAAACGTTGCTATAGCTTATATATAGGGTGAACTGATGATCAGGAGAACTGAGGATTTAAAATGAAACACAATTGTGTTGCTGCTTGGCCTCGTTCACCTCAATAAAAATAAATGTAGCTCAACACAGTCTCAAAGTTTTTCCAGTTTGAACACAGTGTAATGCAGTGAGAGATCTGAAAAGGTGTAGGAGGAGTTCATATTGGCATTTTGACAAAGGATAGCAGCTGTCAGACATCTGTTGGCTGCTTAAAAGCTGATCCAATCACTCACTAAGTAATTTTGGTCTACGCCCACTGATAGTGCCTGTAGCACAGCGACCCCATATCCAGGGCACATAAGGAGGTTTGGCACTGGAAAATGTTAAAAGAGATGCTGAAGAACCAGGTCGATGAGCAGGAGGAAGTGCAGAAAAAATGCATTTATAAACATAAAGTTTACTGGAACAAAGGCAAACCCGAGAAATCCAATAACACTAAATTTAACTGAGGCATAAGAACACCAAACAAATGAAAGCCACAGTCTCACAGCAAGCTGCTAACTCCTTTTTCCAAGGAATGACATGTCACCTTCTCAGCCTCAACTGGAACCTACCAATGTGCCAACCACGTAGGAAAAGAGGAAGCAATCATCCAAATTGTACAAAGTAATTAAATTACCATTAATGCAAGATTTCAAATTACTGCTGACATCAAAATTTAACTTTTGGCACCCACGCTGTACATACTGATGAGCACACCAAATATAATGGAATGTCATTTACTGCAAAAATATCTAATCTATGTTCCGTCATCTTGCCAGGACATAATTAGGCAAACCAGGGCTGCGTTCAGCCTCAACAGAACTTAAAACATTTATCTAATTAGTGGCACCTAGCGGCGAGGATTGCAACCAGCTAAAACTTCCTCCATGTGCCAAGCATGAACTCCTGGTTAGAATTTCTTCAGTGCTCATGAGGTTTTTACCAGGAGCCAAATTATCAGCAGAGGTCTCTTCCTCTCCGAAACAAATAGACGATGGTGATTTTAACTGGTAAAAATACTGAATAAAGCAGTTTCACGTTAATAAATCAGTGTTTTCTCAACATTGCTCATCGCAGAGTGGGTGCTAACTATGGTGGCTGGCGAACAATTTGAATGGCCCTATATTGAGCCAGTGTTTGGTTTGTCCATTCTGAGGTACTATAGAAACATGGCGTTGCAACACGGCTGACTCTGTGGACAAGGACTCAAGGACCTAGATATAAATGGCTTATTCTAAGGTAAGAAAAATCTAACAATTCTTATTTTAAGGGGATTATACACTAAAGAAAACAAAGTAATTATATTCTATTCTATTTCTGACGACATATCCCCCTAAATCCTACACGCTAAACCTTTAATTTAATTCAATTCAAAGGCACTTAACTGGTGTTGGAAACATGCGTTATGTTGCCAAAACAAGAATGAAAAAAAAGGTATGTACAACAAGTAAAGCTTTACTAGAATTTGGTTTATATGCACATCACTGCTGACTGGGTAACACCTCTGACACACCCACCAAACAAGAGCAAATGTATCTCAAAGCCTGTTGCAAACCTTTTTGATTTTCAAACTGAATGCATCCCTGTTTGCTCTACCCCTGATTAAGCTGCTGATTAGCTGATCTACCCCAACTTCCCAAGCAGAACAACAAAGAAAACCATCGCACAAAAATCCACAGTACCCCTGATCCAGCAAATGCCAATTGAACCTTGTCAGACAACAGTGGGTAAGGAGAACCTGGGAACTGGCTGTACCAGGCTAGTTAAATTGTTGTTAGAAATACAACTATCAACTTTTCTGTTAAAGTAATCAGATACTTACACCAAGGGAAGTTAGACAAAATTTTAGCAGGGTCCAAAACTCTGAGACTACTGGCCAAGATACTTCTATTTTGTACTTATTTTGAATGTAACCATGTTTTGACAGCATGTACTGGAGCTTACATGGGCTCCACAAGTTTGTGCAAAACATGATGACCCATGTTACCCCAGCATGACTTGACAATGTCATGGAGCTTCTTGTGATGTCACAGAGTGCCTGGCTTTCTTATTACCTCTGCCAAGGTGGTTATGTTTTCGCTGGCGTTGGTCTGTTTGTCTGTCTGCAAAATAACTCAAAAAGTTCTGAATGGATTTTCATGAAATTTTCAGGAAAGGTTGATAATGGGACAAGGAACAAATGATAAAGTTTTGGTGGTTGAAGCAAAGTGGATAAAATGATAAAATAGCAGGGAATCCGAGCTGCTTGGCGGAGGTCTGCGCTCTCCGAGTGCTCCTCTAGTTGTTAAAGTGCCTTCATCGATGTTCAGTGGGGTTAAGGTCAGGTGACTGTGTGAGAAAGTCCATGGCAGTCAGGACTCTTTTATCTTCTTTGGTCTTCATGGTAAATGGAATGGCCTTGCACTTGTATAGTGCCTGTCTAGTCTCTTGGCCACTCAAAGCGTTTTGACACGACATGCCACAGTTATTCATCTACACACATTCATACACCGGTGGCCGAGGCTACCACTCAAGGTGCCACCTGCTACTAAGTTAAATATTCAAAGGATTACACACCAATGGCACAGAAAGCGAGAGCAATTTGTGGTTCAGTATCTTGCCCAAGGATACTTCAACATGCAGACCAAAGGAGACAGAAATCAAAGTGTCAGTCTTCTTATTAGTGGCCGACCTGCTCTACTGTATCTCCTGAGCCTCCCAGTCAAGTAGTTCTTGCAAAATGGTTTAGAGTTCCATACACTGCCCGCTTAGAAACCTTTAGTTTAGCCATGATTTGAAAGACCCTCTTTGCTTAGAAAAACAAATTGACTTCTGACTCTTTCACTTGGTTCTGATGCCATGTTTCTTACTATTGCATTGCCACTTAGTAGGCAATGATCTGCTAGAAACTTGAGGCACAGCCAGATTTATAACAGGTGAACATTGAGTTATTAAATGTGCCTCAAATGAGTGGCCTCTGAACTCATGCTTCAATGGAAGGGAGACAACTCAAGGAATCGGTCAATGCCACAAATCTGATTGCCTGGAGATGGTAGAGAGTCTTAAATATTTCTTCTTCATTTAATATATCATAATTTTTTGTGTTTTAGTTTTTTCTGAATCCCCAACTTTTGAGATTATTTCAAAGTTTACATGAGCATATCACATATTTCCAATGTGGCCTCAGACTTTTGGACCCAACTGTATATATTTATTATTTAGAATCGAATCACAAAACAGTACTGCTCTTCAGCCAGTAGTAGCCTACTGTATCTCATTAGCTTTACAATAACGGAGCCCATTTGGCATTTTGTTAAACTGTTTAAATCTAGAACTAGGAGTCCTCAAATGGAAATATGGAGTCAGCAAAATTCCTTTATTACATCAGCAGTGAAAAATATGGAATACAGAACTTAGAAATGATGGAGACAGAGGGAGAAAGACAGAGACGACAAAAGGAATAGGGTATTAGACGGGAGGGTGGAGCAGAGAAAGAGTGAGTGAGAGGTATGGATTATAGATTTCCAAAAGAGGAAAAAATTAAATATTACTGAAGCCCAGCTGTGCTGCAGCTACAACTCGCTGAGTTGACACATACAGAATCTAAAATTCATCTATCATCATCATCTAACTAGTCAGTCGATTCCAGTCCTGTACTGTATATCATCTATAATCTTTCCTCTTTCTATCTCTCTGTGTTTGTCTAAACCTTGTCTAATTTGTTAAATCATATGGATTCGGAATATGTGCCTTCATTTCTGTTCTTCATCCCGCCATCAAAGAGTAATGCTGTCACCATGTGCCTCACTGTGAATGTGTACATACCTCTGTATGAGTGTTTGTGACCGAGTGTGTGTGTGTGTGTTTAAACTAAGCACCATTCAGATCATCATTTGCTGAGTCAGCCCTGAGCCAGCAGAAAAACTCACGGACACATACACTGGAAAAATAGAATTATTATTGTTTTTGTTTTTTTCCCCAAGTTAATTGGTTGATGCCGTTGAATTACTTCTAAATCTAAAATAATATTGACTCTACTTACATTGTTGAATTTACCATGTCATGGTGAGAGCCATACAACATCACACAAAAAACAAAAAGGTTGATGTTGTACAACTGTGTTTCAACTGTCACATGAAGGACAACATGTTTGGACAGTAACATCTTATGATTCCCACTGCAGTATAAATTCAGGCAATAAACACTTTGTGAAATTCAGAGTGGCTGAGCTTGTAGCTAGGAGCAAAATGTGGTAACTCCTAAAACAGCACTAAACAACGGCAAAAGTGCTGTCAGAGCTAACAGTATTGACCAGGGGGAAAACCAGAGGATGGGATCTAGACTTCAGCGAAGAAGTTGTCCCGATATCAGCAATATCAACAGTTTCAGTGCAGTGTAAAGTGGTGGTGATGAGCTAGCCTGTGGGATACACAAAGGCATTAACATGCGCAACCAGACGGGCCTACCACAAGAAACCACAGAGGAGCTCCAATTACAACACACACAGAGGTAGCTTGACTTTGGCCCAATCCCAATACCCCTCCTTGTCCGCTACCCCTTGGCCCTCGAAATGAAGCAATGAGGGGTAGGGGTTGAAACTCTCTCCCTAGGAACTGGGACACCACTCACTACGTCATCATGTTGGTTACATTCACGAATACATAACTATTTTTAAACAGAAAGCTGCGAGCCATCTACATTTCCAACCAGCATCAACAGCGTAACGGTAACATTAGCTATTATTATGCTTGCTACTAACGTATCATTAGAGTAATAAGATATGTACGACAGGGGACTTCTGAAAGCTAGCTAGCTAGCTAGCTAACCAGCTAACATTACGAGACAGCAAAGTTACACTAGCTGGTGTGTTATCGAATGTGAAAAATCCGACAATTTTGCAGAACAGGACAGATGACAGACGCCAAATAGTGCAAGCTAGTTAGTTAGCTAACAAGAAACCTGGCGACGGTAAAGTTAGCTAGCTGCCTAGCTTTCTGTCAACACCAATCTGGACATCATGAATACTAATAAAAACCTTTTTCCCCCATCTCTTGCTCGGTGGTAGCCATGGCGTCATCGACCCCTCGCTGGCAAGGCAGCATCTGAAATCCCTCGCTCCGGAGGGCTAGTTTCATACCCACTACCCCTCGTTATGCCCCCAACCCCTACAAGCAAAAAGTAATTAGGACACCTCTACCCCTCGCGGGAACGCGCTAACCTAGGGGTAGGGACAAGGGGTCAGGCTAATGGGGGGTATTGGGATGGGCCCTTTATTCCCTGCTCTGGATGCCATTCCTCCACTATATCTTTACATAATAAATATAGTGGTTTGCTGCTGTAAAGATCTGAATGTCGCATAATGAGTCTTAAATGTTAAAAGGAAAACAATGTTTATTACTGGTATAAGATACAATTAACCACAGGCCTCCTGTGTCCAAATGAAAACAGTTGAGTAATTTCAAAATATTTCTGTCTAGCTTTAGTGCCTGGCAAAAGTACTGACGTGATCATACAGTATTTTCAATTTTGAAAATGTATCCTATCTGCAGTACGGTGGTACGTATTGTTTGTAATGCATACACACTCGCACTGAGAGCATTTGGCGGCAGAGTAGGTCAGTTGTTTGCATTATTGCTTCACAGCAAAAGGGTTCCCGGTTTGAATCCAGGGTGGGGGGATCGAGCCTGAGTGGAGAAGGCCCCTCTGTGCCGAGTTTGCATGTTCTCGCTGTGTCACCGTGTGGGTTTTCCCCTGGTGCTCCCGCTTCCTCCCACAATCCAAAGACATACAGGTTAATTGGTGACTCTAAATGTCTCACAATGTGTACTGGGATGGATTTGATTGGCCAATACAGTGTAGTGCCTGATGATGGACTATGCTGCAGCAAAAGCTTAGCCAGGATAACCTTTTTGCTGGACTACTAGAAGATGATGGTTTTATGGTAGAACAGCCATGCATTAAAAAATCTAGGGGGATGCGGTGGTAGAGGCATGCTGTTGCAGATATGGCTGAGATGATGCAATACAATCCAGAAAAATTAGCTTGTGTAAAATGAATGAAAATGCTGCTTAAACCCTTAATTGGTGTAAAAGTAAATCCATCAAGATTTGAAGCCTCTTTATGCTGATGAAATTTGTCAATGTAAAAATGCAATATTAATTGTATTACATGACAAAAAGCCAGTTTTGCACTGAACCAGTACTTCTATTTACTATTTCTGCTTCTAGTTTGAAATATTGATGGTGTCTCTAAGAATCTGAAAACAGAGACTTCAGTGTTGTTTCATGATAATCTATATGGTGTGTCATATACTCTACTATTTAGATATTGAGTCTCATATGTGCTACAGCACAGCCAGCGCATTAATTCAAATTATCAACGGCAGCTTTGTTAAACCTTATCCAAATTTCAGCAATTCAACATGATATTCACCACTAAATATTTGGTCTGTCTCTAGTTATTGGCTGTCTCACACTGTGGCCTTTACTTAGCTCATCACAGTGTGTGTCAACATATCTTTAGACAAACACACTCCTAATAACTCTCTCTCTCGTATTCTCTCTCTGTTTAAGTCTTGCCCTCTCTCTCCTCTCCCTTCTGGCTGAGAGCCGGCCACAGTGGATTTCTACACCACACTGTTCAAACAAAGCACTGAAAGAAACCGAGCACTACGGGGAAAGCTTGATATTAAAACCAGTTTCAAAGGAACACTGATGTGCAAGCGTGCACACATACATAAATACACGAAGACACTTGAATTCAACGCTAACAAGAATTTCTAATGCAACAAATGATAATACATTTTGTGATAAAATAAGTGACCACAATGAATGTTATCTCAAAATCTGATGTAAGACAGTCTGAGGCTCACTGTACACTTCCATTGATCATGTGGTAAGGGCTCCAAAGACATTTAAATGCATGTACTATTGACTGGTCTTTACATTTAGCTCTTTTCTCTGTCTTTTCTCTTTCAATTGATTGGTCTTTAAATGTAGCCTATTGACAGGCCAGTGCACTTGTCTCGCTCGTCTTGCTATTAGCACATATGTGCAGCATGATATTGACGGGGCATGGCCCAATTCCTGGGAGACGTACCCTTGTAATATATGGCTGTCTCTTCAGTTAAATTGCAATGATGAATAAATGCATTTATTTTTTCACCTTCATCAAGAGTCAAACAAATTACACCACAGGTCATTCGGGTTTGTTTGTGAGTGAGAGTTATTTTCATTCCAAGGATTCAAATGATACAAAGCCGTTTTAAAAGGAGCCATAGGCGATATTCAAAGCATATTTATAATTCGGAGACTTCGGCAGGATTGCCTACACACAGCTCTCAAAATGGAGGTGGCTGAGCTGGCGGGCAGCAGCTAACAGTTCTAGCAGTGTGAACAGTGCAAACAACGGCAACGGCGCTGACAGAGCTAACACTTGGTGATAACAATGTTCTGCCACTGTGGTTTGGGAGAGTGTTCTCAACCATAACCACTGTATGAGCCCTGTTCAGAGCACCAGTGATTAGCTTGCCAGTGGGATACCCAAACAGGGACTTGCACGCACTAACATGCACACGTGGCTGGGCCTTCTACCACAACAAAGAACAGAGAAGATCAGATAACAACACTCACAGATGGAGTGTGACTGCATTCTTTGCTTAGGATGCCATTAGTCTACCATATCTTTACATAGATAATATCTGCTTGCTGCTTTATTGATGCTCTGAATGTTGTACACAGCTCCATTGAAAAGGCAGCATTTTTTGGAACCTGTGGTCGATTTGATGCAGTCAAAACAAACATTTACCTTTTAACAAAATCTTTAGAGGAGGAAATACCGGTGTTAAAAATCAAAGTATTCATACCCTAATGAACCCTTTAACCTAGCCTTTTCACTGCCTTTATCCACAGGCTTTTATGAGTAGATTAGAGAGGAGAGCAGTCTCAGAAGCATGCTAATGGGACATTCTGATCCTGAGTTCTTTCAAATCATGCCTTGACAGTGTAAAATGATTTTTAAATATCTTAATGGATTTTGTGACTCCTATTGTTTTTCTTATTTCAATGAATATGTTTAGAGTTTTTGGAACAACACTTCCCATCATGCTTTGAGTGATGCAAACTGAAGCTGGCAAAAAGGCTTCCCTGTGTATTGTTCAGCAATGTGCAACCTTTAAGAGTAAATATACAGAATAATAACAGATTGACTTTTTGATACTACTGTGACGTCAGTGTCAAAATGATGAAAGGTATAAGGCATGTATACAGCCATGCTAGAATATGTCCACATTTGCCATTGGATAGTTAGTTGAAAAAGCTTCCACATCTAGACACATTGAAGATATTAGTGTCAAAATTTTAGTCTACATTATTAGCATTAAAATTCCACTAAAAGAGCAATGTTGTTATTGAGTCAATGACCCGAAAATGGGCATCACAAGCTTCATTTGTTTAGCCTAAAGTGGTTGTTTTGGCAAATCTGCACCATGACAGTCACGCTGCATTAGCCACTTATACCTCTTGTTGCCACAACAATCGCAGGATTACTGTCGACGCTGAATAAAATGTCAACAGACAGAGGATTCACAGGCAATCTCTTAAGTTATAAGAAGCGTATTTGGATATAATACTCAATACAGATTTAGGAACATGCATCTTCAACAAACACTGGAGAAGTGGCTACTGCCAATAAGTGTAAGTTCCACTGATTTCAGCAGTACATTAATGTCTCTTGGTGCACTCTTGTTAGAATGAGGTGTGACTGTGAGAGCATGGGGCGTGGACCAACAGACCTGCAGTATATTGAAATGTACAGGGTCATTCACAGACATTTGTCAGCATGGCTCTAACAGTAGCAAGTCACATAACTATTACAGGAATGCCAATTGTTTGACTTGCTTCATAAATGTACAAAAAAAATCTTGACTGTTTTTTGTTATATTTTATGTGTATGTGCTGTGTTTTCCTATTCACAAAGCAGGCAAGCAGTGGCACTTTCTTCTGAGAACACGGATGTGGTTGTGAGCTTTGTGAGCTAGCCAGATAATATGTCTGACTAGCTCTGGATAGACAGGCCTTATCGTGTCCACTTCCAAAGATGCTAAGGGGCTGTGCGTCGGCCATCATCTCCAGTGCCGATTAAAGTAAATGAAGGCAAATCCCCTTTTCCCGTAAATACCACAGTACAATGGAACTATCTAATGTTGTCTTGATTCAATAGGGCCTCTGAAAGGGAATGAGACAGCAGCCTGATGGACAGTCAACAAAGACTGACAAAGGAAAACTGTTTGAAAGTATGGAGGGAAGACAAAGAGGACGACAGCATGACAAATTGTTTTCCTCTTGGCTGCCCTCTCAGGTTATACATTTGGTCCTCTGCTCTTACTTATTGTCCTCTCATTTTCCCCCTGTCATTCCTGAATCTAAAGTATGCCATCAAAGTGGTTTACAAGGCAAAGCAAGTCACAGATGTAGTTTGTGATGAAGCCTGACACTATACTTTACTTTTATTTTGTTTTTATATGAATAAAGAGTGCTTTTTAAATGGGTAATTTGCTTTTGGTCAGATAACTCACAACACTGAAAACGACAATGAAAAAGCCAAGCAAGCAAGCAAGCTGCTATTCCTGCCTAAAGAAAAACAATCCCATAATATATTGTGACACAAAAAGCAACAGTGCCAAACAGCTCCATTTACAACTATTAAATAGTATTCAATTTGACTGCATTTGCAGCTGCAAACTGTGGTTTCTAGTGATCCGAGCACAAAGAGCAAGTTGTACAAATGAATTCCCAAAAAGTTGGTGGACACAATAAATCCATTCGGTTTCTGCATGGAGTTTAATGGACACTCACCTTGAAATGACACAAAAATGTTAACTTGTTTCCACGGCAATGAAAAGATGTGTTACTGCTGTCTAACTTGGGCTTTTTGAAGACACTCAATTTAGATTTTCAGGTTTGTCTGAATGACTGTATACTTTTATGATCTGATTCAGACAGGTACAAAGTTGAAAGATTAAAGTCCACAGATCTGAAAGGTAATGTTTTAGCCATTGAGACAAACACATCAAAAAGCTTTCATTATGAGGAAATATCTACAGGATTAGGAATTCTTCTCAATCAATTTCAACATGGCTTTCTTGAGGGTAGTTACTATTCAGTCTACTCTTTACAAAGTGGAACTGTCAATATGAGATGGACATATTGTAAAGTAATCAGATTTGTTGGTAGATATCAACGGGAAATTCAAATTTAAAATTTCAGTGGCAACCTCTGTATTTATCTGTGTTTTTCTAAGCATACTTTTGTGTGTCTGGCTTTTTTTCTGATGAGAAAAAAGGTCGGGGGAGGAAAGGTGAGAGCAACGGAATGTGCGAGTGCTTTCTTCTTCCTTTTATTGCCACATTTCACCTTGAAATTGCACTTCTCCTTGAACAAGGCCCCAGCCCTTCTGAAACCTCATATGTCATCTCCAGCTGAAGACAAAGAGGCTGTGGCAAAGGTTGGATGGAGTATTTTTCTAAATGGACTCCCTTAAAATTTCCTTTTGATAGCGACAATTCCACCAAAAACTGAGGTTAACAACAACACAACAAACTCAGACATGAGCACAAAATAAAAAAACACCTTCACCGGAGGTTTCAGCATTCCAAATCAGATCTCCAGAAACATTGGTCTGAATCAATTGGTGAAGCCTCATCAAAACATGTATGTTTTGAATTAAATATCTGAATGAGGGCTGACCAAAGGCAAGCTCACTGAAGGGCCTCAACCACCGCCGCTGCCTGACCATGGCCTCCCGTGGCTGAGTTTAGTTCTATATTACAGTGTCTTGCAAAAATATCCAAGGTCCACTTGATAAAGTTCCTTTAAAGTACCTACATTTCATACAATTGTAGGTTTATAAAGAAAATGGCAAAAAACAGTTCTCCATGCAAAACTGTCTCTTTATGAGTTTCTGATGTCCTCAACTAATATCAAATGATTATTCTACAATTCCAGATAGGGAAGCTCCTTATTTTAATGTGTTTCAACAGGAACTACTGCCTTGAAAAACTTTTGCTCTGCTCTGCAACATCAGTGTCAGTTGTAAAAGGACATCTTCCATTATTGGAAGAATTATTACCCAGCAATTATACAATGAGCAATCCATGTTTCAAGAGCCACATATGCTATTTTTTTCTCCCCACGGGTATACAACCACAAAACAGCATGTTATATCAAGTGTTTTCACTATTGCTGTCTTCATACAATAAAACCTAGCTGAGTACAAGGTAAAGCTGCTCTGTGGTCTCAGGGCTGCAGAGACTGTTGATGTTTTTAAAAAGAGGCTCAAGACTCATCTTTTGAATGAGGCTTTTAACCGATTTATCTATTTGGTTTTTTTTATGCTCCTTCCCTTCCTCTTTTTACGTTCTTATCTCATTTAAACTTTATCTTTTGTTATTTTAGTTATAGGTTTTAGTTTTGATGCATTTTATGTCTCTGTTTTAGATAATTCTTACCTAGCTATTAACTTAATTTTATGAGCTAAATAGCTTTTTGTTTATTGGTTCATTTTATACCTTTTATCCTATCCTACTGTTTTAGTCCCTCAGTTTTTAGCTCAAGTGTTTCCTCATGGGGGCCTAGCACACTGAGAGTTGTTCCTGGTCTACCGATCGGGGTGCCGTCCCGTGGACAGCTCTGACCCGGGTGGCTGAAGGGCACTGCACCTCGGTGTGGAGCCTCCTGTCTGCCCGGGTCGGGGTGGTCTCTATGGCGGCGCTCCCTGTGGCCGTGGACCGTGGGCCCTCTCAGTGCTCGGCCATGTCTCTTTAGTGATAGCTAGTGTGTGTGTGTGTGTGTGTGTGTGTGTGTGTGTGTGTGCGTGTGTGTATATTTATGTATCTCTATGTGGGATGGGAGGGTTGGGTTTTCTCTTTTCTTTTTTGTTTTCTGTTTTGTTGCTTTTAACCTCTGTGAGGCACTTTGTGTTACTGTTGTATGAAAAGCGCCATATAAATAAAGTTGATGTGATTTGATTTGATTTGATATGGCGTTTTTGACTGGTATCGACTGTTGTTGATAAAGAGCTGGTCCTAACATTATTTGTCATACATGACTAGTGCATATAAAACGACACACATTTCTGGATGGTCCTAATGTGCCACACACAAATTGCAATGTGCCAATAAAAAGGAAGGGAAGACTATCACAAAATGATGTAGACAAATCCAACCTGTTCCAATTGCCAGGTTGTCAAATGCTGACAAATTGTCACACACTGACACACACAGGCCACCCTTTGATATATTTCTATGATGGATATTCATTCATTCCCAGTAACCGCTTATCCTGGAACAGGGTCATGGGTGTGATGCAGAATATCCAAGCTGTCACTGGTTGAGAGGTGGGGTACACCCTGGACAGGTTGCCAGACTATCACAGGGCTGACGCATAGAGACTGACAAACATCCATGCTAACATTTACACCTATGGGCACTTTAGAGTAACATGCATGTTTTTGGATTGTGGGAGGAAGCTGGGGCACCCAGAGAAAACCCTAGTGGAGAACATGCAAACTCCACAGAAGGGGCCCTGACTGGCTGATGGATTTGAACCCTGAACATTCTTGCTGTGAGGCAACAGTGCTACCCACTGCTCCACCATGCTGCCCCATGTGATACACAGCTGAAACACATTATAATGTGTTAATGTTGTGAAATGGTTGTAATTAGGTGGAGGCATCAAAACTACTTGGGCACTACCTATGCCTTTCCTCAGGCCTACGCAGAAAGCCTCTTCCACGTGCCTATGTGGGAAGCATAAGGCGGACAGAGCACACCTCTCCGCCCTTCTGCGTGCCTACATGGAAAGCCAAAGGTGGAGAGAGCACACCTCTCCACCCTTCCACATGCAAATGAGGAAAGCCTGAGGCAGATAGAAAACCTCCCTGCCCTTCCATGTGCCTACGTGGAAAGCCTAAGGCAGGGAGAGCAGCAGCATAGCCCTGCGGGAACACAACAGAGCAGCATCAATGACAACCAGAAAGGACACTGATATGTTAGACAGCTTGAAAAGGAGGATCTGGGGTGGAGGTGGGTTGTGAAGCTGCTTGCAGAGGAAGCAGCAACAGTAGGCAGCCCAGAGCCCAGTTTAAATAGGGCGCTCTGAATGAGATTTGGAAATTGGTTGCATTGAAAGGAATCATGTGATCTTTGAGCTGACTCCCTTCCATCAATCAGCTGATCATCAGATGTAGCTGGGATGTGAGCTGAGCTTGTCATCGTGTCCTGCCTGAACTAATGCTATGTTCTATTTTTGGGTTAATATAAGTAGTAGTTTGTTACATAACATAATGTGAAAAAAAAGAAAGAAAGAAAATTCTGTACCGTTACATTAAAACAACAATGACTTTTGTTTTAAACGGGACACAAACTGTGGGTAGAGTAACATCAAAGCCTGATGTGTCTCATATTAATGCTAAAGGGTGTCTTCAGCATCGATGTTACATGCCTAGGGGTGTGACAGTATGTCAGTATTAGACACCCTGGGGATGAGAATGGGCTATTGAATCATGTATCAAAATATTTTTTTTTGTTTATATCGTTGTGACGCAAATTACACTTTGCATGGCAATATTTTTTGTCATTTGGAGTCTGTCCATCTTTTGCACACATCTCATTGATAAATTACTCTTCTTGGCTTTTTAATTTGCGGAGCGCTTATGGCACTTACAGTAACATAACAAGTTTATAAAACTCCGCTGTCTGTTTCTGCTGCGCTGCACACACTGAGGGCAGGGCTCAGCCCCAAAGAGAGCATGAGACGCAGCGAGATGGCGACAATATTCAGGTAACATTTTATTCATTGGATTAAAATGTGCTATAGCATGATATGTATCGTTATCGGGATATGAAATGACCTATATCGTGATATGAGATTTTGGTGGTATCGCCCAGCCCTACTTGCCACGGTATGAACAATCGTTACAAAAACCTAAAACCAGCCACAACTCAACCCTGAGCAAGAGTGACCATCAGCTGTTGACCAATCAAGGGACTGCAGTGTTCACAGCTCCACCTTTTAGGACCAGATCTGTGTGCTAGGTCCCCAACAGAGGGGGGACCAAAAATGGGCATAGTACAGAATGGTTCCATTGGCACGATTCACAACTTTTTACGGTGGAAACAGAAATAAAGTGTACCGAACTGACTAAACTGTACCTTGCTGCTTGGTGGAAACAGGGCTATAGATCCCAATGGCCAAGACTCACAATTCCCAGTGCTGCTAGGAGCTGTTGTTATAAGGCATTTGCAGGGCAACATTGTTCGTCAGCACCTCTGAGGTAACCCACACTTAAAGAACTCAAATGGCCATTTCCTGATTGTGGGATTGCTGGAAGGTCATCACTAGGATTTCAAACAACTACGAGAGAAAAAACACACAAGCCCAACCCTTTTACTCATCCTTGTACCTATAAGTGGTATTGCCTTTAAGCGATAACTGAAAAAAAAAGAAGTTGTTTTAAGTGTTTAATCATACAACCAAGGCTGTCCTTTTTCCTGATAAGAACGGCCTCAAGTTTTCAGATAAATACCTCTGAAATGTCTGTTGCCACAATAATACAATGATTTGTGTTGCTTACAGGATTGAAAATAGCATCTTGAATTCACCAGTGTCAATGTTAGTGTCACTCTGGATAATTCACAGAACAGGCTGTCAACAGTTCAGTGAGTCGCTGCTTTGAGAGACAAAAACAAATCTCTATCCACCTCCTTTGTGTTGCTGAGTTTTATAAGTTAGAAATGCATATATATTAATAAAGGAAAAAAATTAGAATTTATAACCAACGAATCATGAAACCAATCGTCATCTACACAACGCTTTCTCAGCAAATTTGGACATCTGACAGCGGGCACTGTTGCATTTGCATCATGTCAACACTGGTGATTCTGCTTGTATTTACTCATTGTATTTGACAACCACTCCTTTAAACAAGCATAAGTAATAATCAAGCATCACTTTATTTTTCTTTCGTGTGATATTGTTTCCCAAACACAAACAACAGCAGGCCTATAGCACACTTTGGCCAAAGGAAAAACACAAGATATTTCTTTTTTAATCATGGTGAGCTCTTTTGCTGACGAAAACGGGTTTGGAAAAATAGTGGTAGCATTATGAGGGTGGACACAATAACATGAACACCTGTGCGGTATAATGAAATCCAATGCAATAGCCCTGCAATAAATATTACCTTTGTAACAATATCTCAAGTTCAATTTTAATATCGAAGCCAAAATAAGTAAATAGAAGAAAATGAGAGGAAATAAGTGAAGTGAAATGAGTGTGCAGAGAGACAGGATGGGAAAGCTTAAGAAGTGGTGATGAAAATCGTGGAGAGGCATGGAAAACAAAACGGCAGAGTAGAGGAGAGAGGAGACAGAGGGAGGAAAGGACAAGTGAGAAGGAGAGATGGGTGACGTAAAAGAGGATAAATAAAAGATGGAAAATGAAAAGGTTAGATGAAGAGGAACGGGAAGGTGGGGTAAGAGAAGTGGAAAAGAGAAATAAGGTATGACTAAAAGTATACATTAGAAGAGAAATGAAAGGCGATGAATGGTAATGTTAGATGAGATGAAGACAAGAGAAGAAACGATGGCAAGAAAAAGGCAATGGAGAGAAAAGAAGAGGACAAAAAAGGCCATGCAAGATAATGAAATAAGACAAAAGTGAAGAGAAATAAAGAGTAAGCAAACGCAAAGACAGAGTGCTGGTGATGAGTGGAGACAAGAGATGGAGAGGAAGGGAAGCAGTGGAGCATGGGTAATGTGTCGACAGAGAGAGAGAGAGAGGGAGAAAGAGGGAGAGCAGAAGGCTTGTAAATGTTGGATGAGAGAAGTATACATGGCACGGTGACTCACTGGAGCTGCCCCAGCACTTGTGAGGGCAAGTGCTTCACACACACACACACACACACACACACACACACACACACACACACACACACACACACACACACACACACACACACACACACACACTTTAAAATTACCCTTTTTGTGAGGACTGCACATCCTTCCTTAATCCTCTAACCCAAGCAGTGCTCTAATCTTTAGTTTTAATCCTAATCCACCTCTTTAAATAATAATAACAGGGTCAGTGGTCAGAATTAAACAAATAATTATGAAATAATCACATGGGACACATTAATGTAACAGCAATTTGTGAAATATTTTGAGACATTATCTCAACTCAACTTGCAGTAATAGCACAAAATTATATAGAAGTTGTTTTTTATGTTTTGTTTTGTTTTGTTTTAATCACATATTATACATATTTTTAAATTTTAATTTACTTTTACGTCATGCCACTTTTATTTCACGATGGCAGTCTCTAGACAGTGGTGTTTACCAGGAGTTGACTGGCTAAATCTGGTAGCAGTTACTGAGCTTCCATGCATATGGGGCAGGGGGAGCCCAGTCTCACTCCAAAGTTGATGAAATCTGGTGCTTGGGCTGTGACGAAAAACGCGTCCTTTAACGTCTGCATGATACACTTCAGGTCGCCATTACAGTTTAATGGTGGATGGGTCCAACCAACATCGACTTTCACACAAGAGAGAAGTGTTTGTGTCCCATAAGCATGCTAACACCAAACCCTGTTCTTTTTTCCTAAACCTATTCACTTCCTTTTGTTGCCTACACAAAATATGCCATTATGAAATGAAAACAGGCTTTTGAATAGGGATATTTCTATAATTAATAATTATATATTATATGTTAAACCGAATCATTATTATACCATCATTTCATTTTTGATAAAATGAACATTATTATTATTATTATTATTATTATTATTATTAATATTTATTTATTTATCTATTTATTTATTTTTATAAAATATAATATCACAGGTCAAGGGTTATTTCCCACTGGAGTGTCTATTATATATCCATTGTATTTATTGATCCTATATCTATATTAAAGGGCCACATGGTTCTTTGTATTCTAGGTGATATTTAATTAAGGCTAATTCTGATTCACTGCTCTTTAATAAGAGTGTGTGAGGCAGGTAAGACTTTTAAATTATATTTACATAAAACACTTTGCAAGTCAATATATGACGCAGATCACATATTCTTTACATAAGTGCCCGTCATGCGATAATATAACATTTTATAAACATCCTGGTAACAGATGTAATCTGACAAAAAGGCATTTACGTAATGTTATTCCAATAATAGTTGTGGTGATAACGCCCACCCGCACTAAAAACAGCGTGTTTCACAGTTACATAGACAAAAACACAAAGAAGAATACAAAAGGTACAAAGATACAGCCTTTAATCTAAAATAATATATATATATCATCCTTAACATACATTTATCAAATAGGTGTTTTTCTTAGTCACATATTCCTCCAAGCCTGATTAGTACTGTATGTTCCAAACACTCACAAAACATGACTCACACGACCCTGCTGACCTCATGAGTCAGTGCATGCACAGGTTTGATGCAGAGGTTGACATTATTGTACAACCTGTGAAGCTGGGTTTCTTGAGAATTCAAGTTACGAACTGTTGGTAAATTATTTATTCTTTTTCTCTTACAATTAACATTCCCTTGTGGGAAAAAAAAATGTGAGTGGTGAGCTTTGCCCATGGACTGATGTAGCCGCCGTGACGTCACCCATTGGTTTGTGGCTGTTTTGAAGCCTTGAGTTCGGCAGTTTGGCTGTCGCCAACTTGGATTTTTAGAGCCAGAAGTGATCAATTTTGGTCGAGAGGTTGGGGCTGTGGAGGTTGACCTGACTCATAGACTGTGACAGCGCCTCACAGACAACCTGTCAATCAAAGCGACCACACCCTTGATTAAGGGTAGCTCTTAAAGCCTTAATAAAATAAAATAAAATAAAATGCCAATGCTCCCCACCCAAATGATTTCTATACAGCTCCTGACCTGCCGGCAAATGTTATTCATCAAAGTCAATTTAAAAATCATGCTGCTGCTTTGATTTTGACTATTATCATTATTATTTTAATCTGTAATCTACTCGTGAGACCCTCAGTTTTATGGAAGTGCATCACTAAACTGCTGTAATCATGCTTTAATTTGTCTTTTTACAGTTTAGGAGTTACTTTGTGAGCCTGAGAACGTGCAGTGTGACACGCATCCCCCCCCGTTTCTTGTGAACACAGCACACCAGACAAGTGCTTTTTTTTCTTCCCCTGGTTGGGCAGGTAAAATATTTATGAGTGTTTTAACCTCTGGCTGACCCCAGTGCAGCATTACAAGGGGCTTCTTGGAAAGTTCCCAGGGAGGCGGAAAGACACTGACTAATAGAGAGAGCGGGAGAGTGATTGCAACGCCTGACGTGTGTGTAGGTTTTGAATGATATTGTATATGTTGAATATGTCAGCGGGAAGGAGTTTGAATCAAAGATGCAGTGTGGGCATGAAATAAAAAAATAAGGCGATCCTTAGACTTTGCATGCATGCAGGAAGCTCTGAATACACGCAGTCATAGATGCATGAGGACCATCCATCCACTTTTATCTTTGTGTTCTGCATATATGCCTGCCTTTATTAAAGCCAGCCAAGCGGAGCTGTCAGCGCACTAAGTGCCTCTTTTTGCTGCCATTTTGGGTCTTTGTTTTCCCTTTTTCTGTTCCCTTGTCAGTATCTCTCATGTCTCACCCGCCGATGTTACTGTTCTATTGACAGGTGATAATTTTACACCCCAGCAGTTGTTTATCTGCTACTTACATGATTGAGTAATAGCTGGGGAAGAGAAAGGTTCCCTAACAGCTTAATTATGTCCTCTGTCACATTGTTTAAGGAAAATAAACCAAACTGTGTCTTCCTCTCCACTTGATTTATTCCCTTTTCCCGTGCTCTGTGGTCTTTTCACAAAGCCTTGCTCTGTCTAAATTTGTTTTTATTAACACTGAAACGCGTGGAATAATGAAACATTGTCTCTTGGGGAAAAAAAAAAAAAATGTTTTAATCTTTTCGCTTTTAAAGTAACAGTAGTTCTCACCAAACTCCCTTTGCCCTTTCAGGACAAGTTATTTGTTCTAAACAGTACTGTTTGGTAAATACATCGTTGTGTTGTTTATCAGTTTGAAGTTATGTTTACATCAGAACTCCTGGTTTTTATATGACAAATGACTCAGTGAACATCGTGAGAGCATGTTTAAACAAAATGATCCCTTGCTGTTAGACACTGGCACAAAATGACTGTAGTTCAGTGGGTGTATTTTCCTTAAGTTCCCTCCACGATTAACATTACATCACTATTTTTCTATCTATTGAACTTCAACTCTAATGCCCCTGTTACATGCAGACAGTTTGTTTCATCATTACAACCAGTCCTGTGCATCAGCCACTGTGAGCTGCCAAGTATGATCACAGCTTTACTGTGGCAGTTGTGTCATGCTTGGCTGCCTTGCTCAAGAGAACATGGACAACACTTATAAGGGGATGAGACACTGTGGCGCATTCACTCTTCTATTCATGACAAATTACCGTAAAACTTCAATTGAATGCGTCGTCCCAGTTTAACGCTCAGTCCCTTTTACTAGCCCAGTGTGGCTACACATTTTACAAATAAACACCTGTCTCAATTAGACGCCTGGTCTGATTGCCAAGCAGTTCATTTTTATAGAAGTTATTTGGATGTACAAAACCAGCTACCCACAGGAGCTAATGTTAGTTTGGTGCTTCGATCGCACATAAAAAGAAAAATGTTTAAACTATCGCCAATGTGGAGATGCTACGTATTGTTAGCTTGATTAGATTCTCCACAAATCAACTGTTTAGTTCATTTTTCTGAAACTACAGTATGTCCGGTCTGTTGGAGCTTGATCAGATTAATGATTTATAATTCATATGTTTTTCAAAGCCTAATTTCTAAACAAGTATCATTCATATTGGTTTGAATAAACAATTTCACTGTATTTCCTGATCTTTGCTGAGCAATAGTTTTATGTGAAAGGAAAAAAAAGCCTGTTGAGTTCAGTGATTTAAGCAATTAATAGCCCGGGCTATTATTACAAAGTATACATAGCTGTAGGAAAAATATTATATACAAACTTTTTTTCTTGCATGCTGCATTATATTGAAGCATTTATGAATTTTTTCAATGGATACAATGAGTCATTTCAATTATGACAAGGCGTGCATGAAACTGATGACTTGGGTGACGCAACCCGGCTATTTTCTGATTCAGTATTATGGATTATGGATGTGTGTAATTCATAACTAATAACTTGGGTGCACTGGGGCCCATTGTTACTAACTTACACCACTGGGATAGACACAATTGTAGTCCCTATTTCACAGCACTTCAGTTTCCTCTTAAAAATCAGAGTTAAACTTTGCTAAAGGCTGCCCTGATCTAATCCAGCAGTGTATAACCCTATGACCTAATATCAGTAATATCGTAAGATGTGCATCATTAGATTACACTAGATTACACTGAATGACAATATGTAATATATGTGTTTTAGAACCCCACAACCTGCTGGGAGGTTTGAAAGGCACAATTTTTTTCTTCTTTTTTTGTTGTTACCATTTAGCGAGAAACTTTAAAAACATAAATCATCTTGGATTTTTAAAATTTCTGACAGTCCTTGAACAAACCACAACAGATGAACACTTCTGTCAGGAACCATAACCATATCTAAGTTTAAAATTGTGACACTTTATCAAACAAGTACATTCAACATGTCTATTCAAAATGATGCCAAATATTAACCATTTGCACAAACCAGAAAACCTGGATCTGAAAAAGGAAACCTTAAACCCCATGCTCCTCAGCGCATTCACAAAGGCATAACAGTCATGACACAAACATTCAGCAAAACTTTGACTGAACTGCAGGATATTCACTCAGAGCAGAGACAACAGGACAAAAGTGGATGTAAGCAATAGTAGTAAAGGTGTTAATTGTTCAATTTGTAAGCTATAGTGTGTAAAACCCATTTTTTTTCCCAGTACTGGCAACACATGTGGGCCCTTGGCAGAAGTTGTATATTCCATATTTTCCAATTAAAAAAAATATGTCAAAGAAACTCAACTTGTGGTTTTTACTGCAATGATAAAAGGCATTTTAATTGTGTTATACTGAACAAAAGACATGCTAAGCTCTTCCTATTTCAAGCCATGATTGTGCTGTCAGGTGCAGAACATATTTAGTATATCTTGTGGTGAAAATAAGGCCACAGTGAGTAAAATGACACCCTGAAACTGCTTTTGTTTCAGATGATATGAATCCTGCTAAAAGCTTATCAAAGCATTTTTCATAGTATTATTTTCCAATGAAACATCTGTGCTACATTCAAGAAAAAAAAAAGTGTTTGTCGAGATTACTGCCGTGAATGAATTAACCCAACAATTTCCATAAAAGTGCACACGTCTAGTAATCAACCCTTGTTGACAATTCACAGCTGTGACTGAACCTTCAGCACAGTTGCAGACAGAGCCTCTGGTGAGGATAGAGAGACCAGCCTGCTCAGATTGAAGAAGCCACATGTCCCGCTCAGAGTCCATTGAGCAACACATGTCAGGAAGCAGAGTTGTAGAATGACTGCTGTGGAGTTTTAGCATGGAGTGGAACTGCAGGACTCTGCCACAGCGGACAGTCATATGCAAATGTGTCGGACCTCAGGGCCTACTGGTGTGTGTGTTGAAAGTGTCAGGGGCTGAGATTGCAGTGTGCAGGCGGACCACTGACGCATGTCCAAACCTTGGCCACTGTCTCTCTCGTCTCAGACACACACACATACACACACACAGATATGCACGCACACACGCACACTGGTCTCTGACACATCCCTGAGGCCGATCAGTCCATTGTACAGGCTCTCCAGTGAGCCATAGCTTTTACATATATTAAAATGAGCCTTGGGTAGAGAGTGGCCCCTGAAGACCCGCTACTCTCAGTCCACAGTGCACACACACACACAGACATACTGAGGACACACACACAGGCGGAAAAGCAGCAGTGTTCTGTGTGTGTGAAGACAGGAGTGTAGAGAAGGCAGCAGACCATATCTGAAGCAACATTGGTCTCTTCTTCTTCTCTTTTAACTAAAACTTTTCTACTTCATAGGGTTCTTTAACTTTATTCACCTCTGAGATCCCAAATTAAAGAACTCAGACTTTCACTGGGACCTAAACTCATAAGAAACATTATTACTTTTATCATATGATCAAACTGCTGAAGCCAGCCCAACAAGACTTAGGGAAGGGAAGTCTGAAACAATGTTCACCTTATAAAGAAAATGTGAAGTTATTGTAATGGAAGACATAAAAACCAACAGAAATATAGCTTGAGAACCGAATGTCACACCTGTTTGGTCAAGAGGACGGATGTGGAAAATAAACAGGTGTGAAAAATAGTTTTACAGTGAAAGAAAGTGGGCTGAAAAAAATATCTATATATGACAAAATAAACTTACTTTTGAATGGGCCGGCCCAGTAAACATTTATCTAATTTTTTACCCAAGACTGCATTGCATCAGCCATAAGTTGGTTTCTACTGCTCAAGAAAAAAGCAATACCTCATGATTGGCCAATTGCAAAAACCAGTTGCACATTCTGATAATACAAGTCTTCATTCTATAAACTCATTATTATATTGTGTTTAACTTTTTACATTTACTGTAATTATGACTGGTCACGAATTTGACCAAAAACCTTTGACCACCAAAATGCAATCTGTTCATTGTTGAGTCCAAGTGAACGTTTGTGCCAAATTTGAAGAAATGCTCTCGAGACCTTCTTGAGATATTGTGTTCCCGAGCATAAGACAGACGAGAAGGTCACACTGACATTGACCTTTGCCCTATGACCATCAAAATCAAATCAATTCATTGTTGAGTCCAAGTGAATATTTGTGCCAAATTTGCTAAAAAAACAAACAAACAAAAAAAACAACCCTCAAGGTATTTTTGAGAAATTGCATTCACAAGAATGAAAAAGGCAAAGTCACAGTGATTTTGACCTTTGACCTACGCCCGACAGCTACCGAAATGTATTCAGCTCATCGATGAGTCCGAGTGGATGTTTGAGCCAAATTTCAAGAAATTCCATCAAAGCGTACATGGCGTTTACGAGAATGGGACAGACGTATGTGACAAATGTACATGCATATATACATATAGACGGTCAACCCAAACACATCATGCCTCGGCATAGCCACAGCTATCACTGGAATGGAGGCAAAAAAACAACCAAAATTTAATTTCTGCTCATTGCTGGTGCCTCAGATAGCAGCTGAAAAAAACGGTCAAAGTTTAGTTGATTATTCAAACTGAATACTCTTCAAGAAGATGGCAATTCGAGATAAAGTACATGTCAGAATAGGAATTTCTGTCCAGCCAATGGACTCTCCTTGACATATCTAAATTCAGTTCATCCACTGTGCTACGGATAAAACTTCTTAAAAAAATATATATTTTGTATAGTTTGGAAAGGTTATTTAGTTTTTCTTTATAAAAATCCCCCATTTGTTATTCCTTTAGCATATTTATTTTTCAAATGATGTACAATATGAAAGGATGGTGGTAAGGAGGTTGGAAAAATGTCATTTTTCTTTTCAGCGTGATGTGGACTGCAGTGAGTTGGCCTGAGCTGACCTTAATACATATGAGATGCACACAAAAAAAGAACGAGTAAAGGCCACCCTTTAATTATTTTTCAGTTCGTTGATTCATCTTTTTGGCACCCATGGACACTTGCAGTTAAATTCATATCTCAACATAAAGAGTTCTCAAGAAAAAGTGCACTTACCAGAGGCTGCTGTCTCCGCTGGCTGCTTGAATTTGGCTATTTTATCGGAGGACCTGAAAGTGACATGAGAGAATAAAAAAGAATGTCCTCTACCGATTCACTAAATGAATACTGAAAAATTATAAAACATATGCTCGAATTACACAGGGCAAAGTGAAATGAGGAGCGTGCTCAGAAATGGAGAGAACATTTCTACAAAGCGTCTCATCACTGAGCAAATGAGGACTGACGAACTAAAAACTTACTCAAGAGGAAGCTCTTAAACAAAAGTTATTTCACAATCATTTATCTATTCACAAGATTCAAAGATGACTCAATTGACTACACAAAGGAAACTCATACAATCAGCATGAAAATAAGGATAGAAAAGGTTCTAAGTGTACTCAAATATAACATCTCATGTCTATGTGGCACTGCAGGACCGGATCATAGAAATGAAACCCCAAAGGAAAGAATGATTTACCCTTGACAGTGGAAAAAAAAGACACCTCAGAGAGGCGCAGAAGAGGAGAGCAGCCTTTTGATACGCAGCTATTGAGACAGTAATTACTATGTATCCTCCTAAGAATTCATTAATAACTAATTGTCTTTACCGTCAAAAGAGATTTAATTACTACTGAACCATGGCATAAACACATTTGGCTTGGAAGATGATTTGTTGTATTCAAGTGCTCATTTATTCAGGACTGTTATTCAGACACTAATATTCAACTCAGCGTCCTGTAGTCCAAATAATAAATTCTGTTTCAGTGTGTCCTCTCACCCTTTTGTGACATTCTGCACAACAGTGGTGCAATACATTACAAAAGTGAATTAGCAGACAACTAAAACAATTACTTAAATGCAGCTCATTTGTTGCTCAGGACAAACACAAATACAGATTTTATCGAAAGTCTTGGCCTTGATTCCATGACAGAGTTTCAAAAGATTAATAAAATCTGGCACAAACAATTGTGGCTGGTCACTGCTAAAGGCCACCATTATTCGAGGGACTTACCTGTACACTAATAGTTTATATAGCAGTTGAAGTATTTTGCATACACTGTTAACATCCATGAAACTGAGTTCAAGTTTTGTTTGTGTTGTTGTTGTCCCTAATTCTTACGGTGCAGACACAATAAAAGAGGAGGCTCTTAGAACTAACTATGAGAAAGTTCCTCCAATGTTCTGAGTTTGCGTCAACTGTACACAGCATAGACAGCAAATTAAAATGGGGACAGGTCAGAAAATAGGAAAGCAACTTGCTTAAAATACAATAATACTTATTTAAAAACACCTGGTCGCACAGAAATACATAAAATGACCACAATCTCCTGACTTCGCATGATGTGGTGGTGGTATGTAATGTCTTAAAACAGCCTGCCAGCACCATGGAAACACTGCAAATCAAAAGTCACGTTTGATGCTTTGTCTGAGTGGACACGCAAATTCAACTTCAACAACATGACACAATAGACAGTGGTTATGTAGGGTCCTATTGGAAGCATGAGGAGCAAAAAAGTCTGCGTTTGGAGGAAGTCAGGGTGATGGAAGGGTGAAATTAACAGTACTTTTACACAGTAGATCATGCTTTTGTGGCTTTTAAGTAGTGGCTCCAACACTATGGAACTCTCTCCCATTATGTTTATGGTCTCTTTGGAAATTTCTAAAAAAACACCTGAAGAACCATCTTTTCAAAGTGGCCTTTGTCCCACCCTGAATTGTCCAGTGCTTGTTCCCTGGTATATTTCTGTTCTGGGGCCTCAGCAGCCTGTATGTGCTCTATGTTTTACCTTCTTTTGTTGCCTTGTTATTTTGTCGTTGTTTATATTGATTGCATGTTTCATTGTTTGATTGCTTGATTGTATTTTGTGAGGCTCTTTGTGAATTTCCTTTCTGTGAAGGGTGCTATATCAACTATATTTACCATTCATTTGTTATTATTAGACCAAACCCTAAACCAAAAGTCAGCATTGGCCTCCATGCTGCTGTCTACTCTTTACTAACTCGTTTTCTGGGCCGTCTGTGACACGCCGGTTTAAAGGAAAAAAATAACTTATCTGCTGCAGAGCCCTGCACATGGCTCTGGCTTAAAACTCCCACGTACACACATTCATTCTATTAGAAACTGTATGTTTACTGTATGTTTTGAGGCCTTTTATAGTATTTGCAATTTTTACATGGAAGGACAACTGTCTGCGAAGAATACCGTTCATATTCAACTAATGTGCATTAGCATCTTTTGAAGGAAATGTTATGCTGACAAGATAAAAAAAAAAGAAAAATGTATTTACATGAGGACACATTAATATGAAATGCATCTCCAAATCATGCACTGTTGATGCATCTTACTTGTTTTCTGAAGCGTGATAGGATTAACACAGCACGCATTGAGTTTGTCAATATTTAACCAAAACCACAATTGTTCAGTTTTACTAGCACCAACCTGATCACATGAAATGCAGAACTTGAACCCCATCTCTGGTGTTACATACAACCGTTCACCCTGACCAGCTGCCTATGTCTGCTGTGTCACAGGACACAATGACATTTCCTCTAAACCATATTTGGAAAACCAAATTAATTGTTGATAACGAGAAAGACTCTCATGCATATAACTACTTAATAACTGATAAATGAAGCCCATTGTGCTGAAGACATGATGACGGGTGGTCATACAGTAAACTCATGAATCTGAACATGATGACTCATCATTCCTCATGTATGGCTGCGGGTTTCCGTGGGTCACCGACGTACGCCACATCCAAACATTTATACAACACTCAAACATGCATGCATGTCCACACACACACATCTCTGTAGCATTTTTTTAAATGACTGAGTGAGAATAAAAAAAAACTACTGAGAGCATGGTGCTTATCCATAATTCACACTTTGAGGTCACACTATCTACCCTGCCTCTCTCTCCCCCCTCTCTCTCAACTTGAACTCATGAACTCTGCATTCCTTTTCCATAAAGTGAGGGCAATCAAAGTGCACCAGAGTTGTTCCAAAGTGCCTCCAACTGGAAACTGTGAATACTGGGGAGAGAGAGAGAAAGAGAAACGAGGGAGGGAGAGAGGTCTACCTGTGTTATGGAGTGATGGAGGTCACAAGGTCGCCATTGCCAAAAGCTGTTAATGGACATGACATAGCACCTTGTGGCTCTGGTAAAACTGGGACAAAATAAACAAGGCTGCACAAGTGCTGACTGTAAGGCGAGCAAGAGGCCAGGTTTAGGGCGGTTAAGGACTGCTCAAAGTAAAGGTCCAGGAGCAAAGGGATATTCAAGAGACTGAAATTGTAAATACCTCCTTAAATGACTAATTTGATATTTTATTTATCATTTAAATGTAGAGATGAACCTCAGTGTAATTGTATTTTCACAGAGGTGATATATTCTATCAACCCAAGAGCCAAATAATATCAAAATAACAATTGGCAAGCAAAATTCCTGTATTTACTTTTACTGTTTTACTTGATTTGCAACAATTATGAAAACAGAAAAAAACAAAAAAAAAAAAAAACAGAGGTATACATTTGTGTTCCTTTTTATCTTTATTTTAAAAGGACACAAGCCTTTGAGACACATCCATGATTGCTATGTGTTTAGACACTTGAGCTGCAACTTGTCAGAAAGACCATAAACGGTTCAAAATGGTGCAAAGCATTGTCAAGTTTTTTTTTTTGTTTTTTTTTTAATATATTCTTTTGTTTGTTCTTTTTTCCTCCCTCTCTTGAAGTGAATAGAGTTGCAAAATTTGGGGAATTCTGCAGGTTGAAAGTTGTCATGAACATTAGTGGAAATTTATGGGAATTAATGGAAATTAAATTTCAATATATGGGTTATTTGCTCAGGCTACATCATCATATGTAGATAGTGCGAAACCTTTTCCTATATATATTATTTCCTTTATTATTCACCATTTTGACAATCATACATGCATACAATGTCAAATTTGACATGTGGTAAGTTAGTTCGTTGGCAAGTTAAATAAAGGATTCCAAAATTTCAGTCTTAACTTGCAGTACAACACTGACTGCACAGACGTCCTGAATAAGTTGGGTTAGTGCCAAGGTAACTAAAATTACTGTTTTTGAAACTCACATCCAGTTTTTATGCTAGGACCTTGATTTAATGTTTTATTCACCAATCCATCCATTTCAGACAGTTTTTTTTTATGTAAAATTGTATTATATTTTAATGTTCATCTCTGCCTCTTTGCTGTCCACATAATCCTTTGCAACAAAGTTAACATACGGGTTCATTCACACGATATACAGCATTGGCTGCATAGCTTGGCCACTTTCACCCTCTTTCACTTTATGTTGCCTCCACCTAGAAGGTCACATATATGCCTGGAGAACAACAACCCCTGAGCTGATAAGGATACGGTGCCTCATCAAGCACACTTCACCAGGGTGGATATCATCCAGTTCATGTCACCAGAGCAGTGAAATTTCCAACATCAGCTCTCACACAGATAAATATTGAAAGTTGAAGCCGGAGACAGAGAGGCTGAGCAGTGAACAGTTAACAAGCATCATCACGGCTGTTCCTGGCACCAACACCGTATTATCTCCTAATTTGTCAGTTAGCACTCCTGCGTCCCTGTCAAGGCTCATTGACTGCAGTCTTGCTATGCTAGTATGTTGCTTAATGTACAGCTGTTCAGAGTCGATGGGGAAATGGCAGCTCTGCCATTTGCACTTATGGAGATCCCAACCATTCAATAGCTGCCCATTTCAAACAGGCACGGCATCCTGATAGAGCAGTCACAGAATTGGAAAGGTTGAACGGTCCAGACATGAACGAGGTCAAGGAAGCATCCTTGTAATCCTTTGCAAGAGGTTTCAACAGTGAACTTGACCTGTATAACATTGATTATGTGATTTACATTTCTTAATAGGATACAAGTTTTCTTAAAACAGTACTATAAAAGCATGTTTACTTTAAAGCTACTTTAGTTGGTGTCTGGCCACTAGGGGGGCACAATTCCCAAACGAGCTGACTAACACACAGCTATAGGCCCTGTTCTTTAACTAATTCAGGCTAAGATGCTATAATCAGGCTTAATAATCCTGTTTATTATCATCCAGCTAATTTTGTTCTTTGAAAGCAGTTTGGGGATCAATCTGTTAATCCTGGATTCATTTATTTACGCTCTTCCTTGGAAATCACAGCAAAATAAGTTGAGTTGAAATCATCGTAACCGCCAAACACGCACTGGGGAAACAGATTCTTGGACATATGCTTTATGTGTGTTCTTGTTTTTTCAGGGGTGTAATTTTGTTCTATTGTGCTCCACAATGTTTCCATTATCTCCATTCTGTTAAACATTACCAGCGGATGTGGTCAGACTACAAATGATGTTGGTGCATGATTGATGATCTTCCCCTGAATGGATGTGAAGGAGAATTTTCAGTGATGATCAAAAAGAAATGCTCAATTAATTACAGAAGTTAGTGGTACGCAGCCTGGACCAGATGTGACATCATGACTTTGGCTCGCTATTATGTCCTGTAGAGCTGTAACAGTGAACATGTTAGCAAAAATACCTACTTACACATCTGCCACAGAGCTGTTATCTCCTCACTAAAGTTGTGTTCCTGGTCACTTGATACATTTGAGTCCAGTATTCACTCTACTTTAAGCTCTGTTTTGTTCTCCACCTGCTAAATGGTTGACTTTCTTCATCAGCTGGCTTTGTCTGTCTACTGTTTGGGGCTGGACAGGTAATACACACAGGGTTTATCAAAGCATTTTTTGCAGAAAACAGCTGTCTGCTGGAAAGGTGTCTAATGAGAAAGGCGAGACTGAATCAAACAGTAAATGCAAAGCTTCCTTATGTAGACTTCCTTTTTATTTGTCCTCATTTTTTTTCTCAGCCCTAGAGGTCTACTCATAACTTCTCTTCTTGTCTGCAACAAATGAAAGGGGTGAAAACAGCCAGGGAACTCATAGTGGCTTCACTACATCAACAAGGGTCAGCAGCCCACAATATAATTACGGTACATGTGTCGGAGGTGAGCTTGTTCTTTGGACTGTTGACTGTTAGTGACACCTATGTTAATTATCATCAGCATGCTAGCTAGCTGACAAGGTTAACGTTTTGTGCACACAAATTGCTCGAAAGCACAAAGTCTATTCATTCCTGCACAGCTGTGAGAGGGTGCATACAAGCACAAATCAAGCACAAATTGCAGATTGCAGCATTAATCAGAATTCTCCTAGCAACAAGGCAGTCTGCCACTGTGCTTGACTGAAATCCCATGATGGCAGCCGCCTATTCGTTTCTTTATTTAAACCAAAGGAGTAAGCGGAGCCCAAGAGTTGGCTTGAGGCTTATTTTGCCTCCTTTGCACACTGCAGCAACTTCTACAAATCTTTACTTTTAATCTCTAGGGTGAGCTGTAATGTGTTCTCTGAGCAGAACTTGACTGACCCTGTGAAGATACTCCTGGGAGTGGAGTTTCTCTTCACACTGTTTTAAAAATATTTTTTTTGATTTTAATTATTTAATTTTGTACAATTTAAAATACACAAAATGCCTAAGATAACAAGTAATAATCTTGGTAGAGGCCAAAAATCCAATGGTCTTATTTGAAGACGCCACCTAATCAATGTTAAAATTTCATTGAGAACATGAACATTAACACACAAAAAATCAAATGACAACATAAAACTAATTGGCAAACTAATCATAAGAAAAATATAGCAAAACAATAAAGGTATTTGATTGCAGTAGAAAAATGTGAGTGTGTGTAAAGTGTATATATTAGGATATTGGTTCATACACTGTATCACTGTACTGACTCCTGAGTAACAGCAACAACATGGTAGGAATGAACCTGTCTTGAAATACTTCAGAATATTCCCCTCGCTTGAAGGTATCTTATGCTGAAAATAAAAAAAAAACATATTTGCAAAATGAAGCTCATGCAAAACTTCAGTCAAGGAGAGTATACTTTTGCATCCTTAGGCCTGCATATATTTCTCACACCATCTGTTATTCATGGCTGACAACTGAGGTATTAGCTGTCCTATCAGCGAATCACATCTAACCTAAAGCACAGCGACATACCTACATTGTTAATCATCTTGCTGCCGTCATTTTAAATATGATACTCTTTCTGCCTTTAGTATCCCCACGCTGCAGTTGTGCGCACCCTGCAGCTCCCCATCACTGCCTAGTGTTCGCAGATTCATCAGCTTTATCAGTCTCGGCAGAGTCACCAGCCACCAGCCGCCACCTGTGTCCGGACTCCATGGAGGGATTTATCTTGCTACTCTTCTGGGCAGGCGCCCCTTTATTACAAAATCTCCCAGTAGAGTCTAAGTGCCAGAGTCTTTCAGTCAAACCATCACATATCACCTTTTAATCCACACATCTGTAATCTGTAAACAGCTATGTTTACTTCAGTCCCCTGTATCTCTTGACTGAAATACTGACGTCAATAAAAGAATCTGAAAATTCTAGAATAGAGCAGAAGATGAGATGTACGTTGTACGTTGTACGATGTATCTTAAAAATGGGTGACATGGTTTGGTCATCGGCCTTTAAGGCCTACACGGCCCAAAGTTCACTAGCATAGAGCCAGAAACCTCCACAAGATATTAATAATGTCTACAATGTGACTACAGGAACAAATGACTCAATACTAAAGATGGACATAATCACACGTCAGTATACAGTCCATTAAAGACACTGCAAAGGTGGTCTTAAAAATTAATGTCACTCTGTCTGTATAGTAGTGCTGGACTTTAGATTAACAAATACATACAGTTAATATTATTACCATTATTTACTGTATATTTGTTAATCAGGGTTAAAACCAGGCCAATGGTAAGAGGAGTAAAGCTGAGGCCAGGTTATCAATATAATTATGGTTCACATTTATTTGGTCCACATTGAAAAACATAAAAAGAGACACAATATGTAGGAGAGGAAAAGTGTGTCAAAAACGACAGCTATGGAAATGGTGAGGAAAGAGATGAACAGCTAAGAAAAACAATTGACAAAAAACAAGTGGTGACTTGAGAAGAACAGACAGTCGCCACTCAGCGTCTGTTCCACTGTGAATATGGCAGCGGAGCAAAAAAAGTGTCCCTGCCCTGACCTGGGAGAGACTGACAGCATGTATCAGAGAGACAGAGAGAGGGAGAGCTTGTGTGTAAGTGTGACAGATAGAGTGACAGGGACAGGGACAGGGAAGCAGCAGCGTCCCCAGTGATTGTGGTTTCTTGTCTGGTTACATATTCAGTCCTGACAGACACTGAAGGCTGAATAAGGATTTACTCGACTGGACAGTTACAGACAGAAAAAAAAACGCATTATATATTTGAAAATATCAGATTAGTTCACCACAAAAGGCTGTAAAACCTAATTAATTTATAGAATAATAAAATAAAGTAGTATTTGCTACAGATCGTTTTATCTTTATTTGTGAAGCTAATAGATTTTGTTTATTTATCAACCTCATGCATTTTAGTTGCAAAGAGCTATTTTTTTTCTTCAGAAATTAGTTTATCAGAAGTTAAAACAGAATGATTTAATAGTGACGTAAATGTCATGTTGCACCATGCGTCACTAAAATAAAAAATAAAGAAACAAAAAACAAACAAACAAAAAAGAAAAAGAAAAACTGCAGTTCCTTGAATGGCCACTTGAGGCTGGCTCCAGTAATACGTCAATCCTCATAGACACCCGATGTCAAAATGCCCAACTTTAAAGCGGAAATAAACATGTTTACGGCTTGGTACAAAAACAGTTTTCGCCAACTTCAGCATTCATGACAACTCTATGAGGGGTTTAACTCCTCCCCCAGGAGGAGCTGGAAAGCATTACTGGGAATATGGACGTCTGGAATACTTTGCTCAGCCAGCTGCTCCCATGACCCGGCTTCGGATAAGTGGTTGAAAATGGATAGATGGATGGACCCTTAAATCTTTTTTAAGTTAGGCGTATTTAAGGGTGAGGCCGCTTGAGTGACAGGATGTCTGTGAGTCAGATCCGCCCCTCGCTCCTCCACAGCTCCATCCTCTTATGACAAACATGGTCCCTTCTGACTCCAAAAAAAGCAAGATGGCGATGGCCAAAATGCCGAACTTGAGGCTTCAAAACAGAAGTACACAAACCAGTGGGTGATGTCATGGAAGCCATCATTTTATACAGTCTATAAATGTCACTTTGCGTGGAAGGCTTCAACAGAACCAGGTCTCACTCCAAAGTCGTCGAAATCTGGCGCTTGGGCAGTGACTTGCAGTGTCAGCCAGGTGCCATTATAGTTTAACGGCAGTCGGAGTGGAGTGGGCAGGAGGGGTGGTGGATGGATCCAACAAAACCAGCTTTCACCCAAGAGAGCGGTGTTTGCGTCCCAGAGGATTCTAAAGCCAAACCCTGTTCTTTTTTCTAAACCTAACCAATTGCTTTTATTGCCTCAACCAAACCATGTGTGTTTGTTGTTGAAGGAAAAACACGTCAATTTGCGGTGTTGTACCGGCATTATTATTTTGAAAGAGACTGTATGTAATTGTTACATTTCTCAGCTTCTTCTCGGGAGCCTTTGTGCTCCACTGTCTCTCAGGTTAACTTCTATCACAACGGTGCCTGGATAGTGCGACGTGTGTGGTTGTGCTGCTGCTGTGGTCCTGCCAGATGCCTCCTGCTGCTGCTGTTATCATTAGTCATACTTCTACTGTTATTATACACATATGGTCACATATGTATACTATCAGATATTAATATATACTTTCAACATATTGTACCACAGTAGCCAGAATTATAATTATAATATTATTACTTTCATTCATGTTGTTGTAAGCTACCGTCATTACCGTCTGTCCTGCATCTGTCTCTGTCTGCGTCTCATTGTGTCATACAGATTACCGTTAATGTATTATGTTGATCTGTTCTGTACAACATCTACTGCACATCTGTCCGTCCCGGAAGAGGGATCCCTCCTCAGTTGCTCTTCCTGAGGTTTCTACCGTTTTTCCCCCCGTTAAAGGTTTTTTTTCACAAATTGTGATTTGTCATATTGGGCTTTATAAATACAATTGATTGAATTGATTGTTTTCCTGTGAAAACTTAAAAGAAGAGAACTTGACACGGTGTCCCAGAACGTCAACAACCAATGCACCCAGGGGACCTTGCACGTTATATATGTGGACACAGAAAGTCCATGACCAAAACGTCAATATGTAACGAGGTCGGAGTGAGAAAAATGCACATCACTTTTTCTTCACTGTTTTCATCTTCTCAGAAATTAAGGTTTATAAAATCATTGTCTTCAACACACAGATATTCATCATGGAACCAAGCAAATTGTAATTGGAAGGTGGACAACACCTTCTGGATGGCACCGGAAAACAACAGTCTGATGAAATAGCAGGACGGCAAAACAAAACACTCCTGACATTATGTTGCCATGGTGATGTTGTATTGTTTACAAAAAATGGCATAAATTGAATTGCATTCAATACTTTTGTTTTCATTGTTTTATGTAATTAAAAATAATTACCTTCTTGTTTTTAAGATTACCCATGTTTCTATTTCTGTGAGGCAGCCACACAACATCTGGTTATACATTTTTTTCATTGAGGATGGTAAAAAGTTCAAATATTTCAATGGGCTTGCAGCTTGGAGGAGAGTCATCGTGTCACTTGACTCATTAGTGTAAGACAACACAGGTGTATAAGCTACAGCAGACAATGACCCTGACGAAGACCTGTGAATCACAATGCGTTGGTCTTTATTATCTATACTGCTGTGTAAAATAAAGGCATTTCTTTACTCATGCAATGAGCCCTTCACAAGATGGAATAAACACAGCACACCTGAAGTATGCAAAGTGCACCTGTATGTGACTGCTACTAAGACCCAGCCATGCTTCTCCTCAGTATTAAAATGTTTTAACTTTGGATGGCAGTGCCGTCCACCATTACCGTTACTGTAATTCTCTCATCTAATTGTACCATCCTGCTCTCATTAACTAAAGTGTTATCTGGTTTCCTGTCTTCCGTCTGTCCATGTGAAAGCAGCATTAATGAGTGTGAATGTGTTTGTCCGTATGTGTCAGCGCTGTGGTATGCTGGCAATATAGTTTTGGATCTACACGGCCTCTTACCTAATGCATGCTGGGATAAGCTGCAGGCCAATGTGATCCTGAACAGGATAAGTAGTTTGGAGAATGAATGGATGGATGGATGGATGTTGACACGCTTATGTGGTGTTTTGCCCCCCATCATTTCATTATTACTTTTTCTTTGGGCTGTTTTGGATCAGATGCACGACCTGATGGGTGGCTACATTACAGCCTGATGTTGCAACTCATTTGTTGCCAGAAAGAAAATGAAAGGATGAAGTGAAAGCAGGTCCTACAACATGTCTGGACCAACCAAATGCAAAAACACAGCAGCGATTTTTGTTTTTAAATGACACGTCAGGTACGATTACACCTTTAAAGATGTATAGAAATCATTAAGAAAGAGTGAAATGAATCATATGTGTAATAGGAACAGCAGCTGGTCTCTGTCTCTCCTCCACTTTCCATCTCTCCATCTCTGCAGCCATCCTAAAATCCATCCATACCTCTAAATAAAGAGGTTAACATGACCGGGCCTGGCGTCTAAATGTGATTACTGAAGTGATTTTTTAGCCCATCCAACCACTAATGTGACAGGCAGCCATTTTCCGCTAGAGTTACACAAACACGCACACGCACACACACACACAGACCCAACGCCCTCGTGTAGAAATACACACCACATCCTGCGATACACACAAAAAACACACACACAAACACAAACAAACTCCCCAGACACTCATAAAATTAGATGGACAGAGATGAGAGGAGGGATGGGTAAAAGGTGGTGGTGGTGGAGGTAGGGGAGGAGGGGTCAGGGACAACTGGGGAGGGAGGAATTTGATTGTTATTGCTTCCTCTGGGTCTGTGCAAGTGTGTGTGTGGCATATGAGTGTGTGTGTGTGTGTGTGTGAGAGAGAGTGAGAGAGAAACAAAGACAGAGAGGGAGAGATAAAGGCGATGAGAAATAATACGTAGAGACGAACATAAAAGAGAAAAGGAAAAGACAAAGAGAGACGTACAACATCAATACATTCATTTACAGTATATTAACTGATCCCACCTCTCTAACCTCACACGTCTTCACAGTTGCTCAGTCACTTGATAGAAAATGTATTACTATCATTTTATTATGACATGAAAATTTAATTCCTACAATGTCTCACACGTCATTGTATTCAACCTTTGTGCTGAGTGATTAATTTGTCGATGGATATAATCAGTTGTTGTAACTTCACATCTTAATGTCACAAAGTCGCAACATTGGTTAGAAAGTCAAAATGATGAAGGTCGTGTAAGGAGAGCTTCTTTTCAGGGGAAATTATGTTCTTTCTGAAAGGGTACTCTGTCATTTCATTAAGTAAAAATAGGACTGTTTGAAAGTGTTAAATAAAAGCAGTATACTGTTACATAAGAGGAATACGTGTTTTTCAAAGGGAGAGGTGACATCTTACAAATAAAAAAGACTATTTGTATCAAAGGGGTGAAATTATGAAACAGCTGTGGTAAGAAGCTAAAAAATACAGCACATTTTCCACATTAAAAATAGTTTATTTAACAAATATTGAAGTCAGAATGGCCTATTGGCATCACACATATTGTACATTTTTGACATCATTTGGTTGTGCATTGTGAGGAGGGTCGTTTGCCGTTTGTAAAGAGTAATGGCCTTTGAATATCTGCGCAACTGCTTACACCAGCATAAATTTGAAATAAATAGTTCACCCAAACCGAGGTCCTCATTTTATTAACAGAATAAGGTTAATATCTCCCCGACTTTGCACAACTAAGTACATTAAATTAGAACTAAACTTAAATTACTGAAAGTACTTTTCCTTCATTTAAAATATCACCCACTAAATATATTTGGCAGTTAAAGTTACATTGTACTTCCCGGATCAATATTTAACATGCAAAACATATACAATACAATGCATCGTCATAGGAACTCACTAATTATGTATAATAGATTGAATTAGCTCTACCTTGGTGTTTCTCCGGATGCTCCCACAGAACAAACATGCAGGTTTGGCTAATGGGAGACGATGATGTGAATATGAGCGTGAATACCCTGCCTCTCGGCCGGTGCCAGCTGGGATCAGCCCTCCGCAACCATCGACACAACTGATGGACGGATAATAATAATTCATTTTGTTAATATAAGAAAATAAAACACTTGGACAGGGCCTATTCTTCATCATGAGTACTTTAATTTAATATATTTAAGTACATTTTGCCAATCTTTAAACTACATTTGAACATAAAACACTTCCTAGTAATGACATAAATTACAACACTTTATCAAACCTTTAGTTTCTTAGTACTTTTCTAGGACGTTTACTGGAAATAAAATGTGTTATTTTGTATTAATTATAGGGAGCAAAACATTTTATTTTTTTTGATAAAGTACACAAAGTCTTACCTCATTTATTTAAGTTTTTAGGAAAGAATAAGAACATGTACGTGCAGTTTGTTTATTTGCAGAGGGACTTTCTTGAAAAATGGGCTGAAATCTTATTAAAATAATAACGTAAATAACAATTATCAGTATTATAATCAGTACTTATAATCACAAACTTTACTATGAATTTACAGTTGCATAAGAGACATGTTCTAGAAAACAGAAAAAGGAAACAATGGCACCAGTGAAAGTGTTACCAACTATTTATACACTTGCGTAAAATATTTGAAATTGTCTTCCATCACTGGTAACAAGAGTTGTAAAAAAGAGGAAAAAAAGAACTTTTTGGGAGCGTAAGTGAAGCCATAAACTGCCGTCAAACACAGATTTTTGTGCGTTTAAACAAACTGTGGGCGGTTTTTGTATTTTGTATGGAACTGGCATAATGTTATAGGCTTCATTGTGTTCAGTTTGTCTTAACAATAAATGGCAATGGAGCACAAATTATGATGCCAAAAGAGATACGAAAAAAACACAAAGCTTGCACACAAAGCACTGAAATGCGCTGCGAGAGGAAAGAAAGAGACAGACTGAGAGGGAGCAGGCACAATCTTTATCTCCGTCTTTCTCTCTGTTGCTGTCTGGCTCTTTCTCCCTCTCTACCCTCCTAGACAAATGTGACACTCGGGACTCCCCCTCTTTCCACTCTCCCTTGATGGATAGCACACACACACCGACACACACACACACACACACACACACACATGATGTATTGCCAGAGGGTGGGGGTGTGTGGGGGGGTTGAGGGCTAACGATTACGGGAATTGTCATTCGCCGATCATTCGTCTGCATTTGTAAACCATCAACGTCAAGAGCTCGCGCACACACTTCCATACACATATATACACACACACACAGATGTTGCTACAAGGGGGGCTGGGGTCATAAGTGTGTGCGCGTGTGTCTATGTGTGTGTGCGTGTGCGCATGTTTCTGGCATTTTCCGTCATCTAATCTCCAAAACTCACATTAAGAACATTAGAAACAGATCATGTATCACTGGTCTGTGTCTGTCCATGTGTGCGTGTGTGTTTGTGTGTATATGTGTATGGGTGTGTGTGCAGGGACACTCTTTCACTGCCTCTTGACACTGATGGGTTGTAAATGCAGATAGATTATTATTATTATCATAGAGAGTGAGGGAAGAAGGGAAGGAAGGAAAGAAAAAGAGAGAGAAAGAAAGAAAGAAAGTAAACGCAGCTGACAGATGAATTATTTCTGAATATTATACATTCACTGTTTTAAATTTACGCTGACTTAACATCAGCTGATATTCAGCTGATCTCCCTGCAGCGTCAGGACACACCTGTTCACAGAGTGATCTATTTAAAACCACATAATGCAGCATGTTCACGTTTGGGCCCCGGGGACTGAGAATGACATGAATGATAACTTTACAAGACTGAAAGCTTTTTTTTTTGTAATTTCGGTTCTGAGTGGAAGACAAAACCACGTCAGCACACATCCGCACAGTGCTCAGCTAATTATCGTGGCCTGCTGGTGCTGTAAAAATAAATTAATTAATTCAAGAAATGTTTGGTGTGTTCAGTAGTTATAGAATATAAACCACAGACACTAATGCAAGCATCCTCTGACTTACTGTGGTTTGATACTATTTTCTTTCTAATGAATGAAAAGTTTCTTCAGCCAGCTGTAGATGTCTGTTCCCACAGCTGTCAGAGTTTCTTCTTCTTCTTGTTCTTTGTTTCAGTTCATTTAAATATGCAGCATTTTAGTATGCTCCTCTTTAACAGAAGTTGTGTACTGTTTTATAAGAAAGCTAATACTTCCCAGACTATATTTACATATACAGTTAATGTATTTATTTTTCCCCCCACAATTTTTGCTCTTGAAACGCAGCATGTTTTTTTTTTTGTTTTATTTTTTATTTGTTTTATTGTTTTGTTTTGCTTTTCTTTTTAGACTTAGCACACATTCAACAAGGGAAAATCTGATAAGAAAGATTTAAAACAATGTGATTTCGTTTCTCTGCCAGATTTTAATGCTCTCACAAGTACAAGTACATTATGTGTAGGTGTTCTGGTATTCCTCCATGTTACTGTGTATCGTTTATGTTTTTATTGTGTGGTTGTTTGGCTGGAACTCTTTGTGTGCTGCTGCCTTGGACAGGTCTCCCTTGTAAAAGAGATCGTTGATCTCAATGGGACTCGTCTGGTTAAATATGGGTTGAATAAATAAAATAAATAAAACATACTGCAAAAAAAAAAAAGAACAAAAAAAAGAACAAAAAACAAAACAAAACAAACAGTAACCAAAAATGAAAAATAAAATAAAGATATAGGAGGAGGGAAGAGGGGACATCCATAATATTATGTCACATACATTGGATCTCATATGTCCATTGTATACAAGCCTTTTAAACTGGAGGCAACTGCTTTAAAAGTGCACACACAGTGTCCTTATGGTCTTCCAGGCCCTTACCAAAGTCTTCCAACAGGCAGGCCGTCCCTCCAATGTTTAGCAAGTCAAGGTATTCCCGAGTGAAGTAGGCTGTATTACGCTTCTTCCACTTTAGAAGAATTTTTTCATTAAATTGAATCTCATTTATTTGACTCACGACCACGTCACATGGTATGGAGCACAAACATTGCATACACTAACAAAGCAATGGCACATGGCGTCGCAAAAGTACAACCAATATTACAATGTTGCAATAAAGTCTGCTCCAATACGCTCTGCAGGAAGTGCAGTGTCCGTCTCAGCTTTTCAGACGAAAGGAACTGCTTTTTGGAGTACGACTGTACATGGACACTGGGCACTGGTTTTTGAATAAAGTTGTCATCACCGTCTTCTCCCACTAATCCGGATCCTGCCGGCGTGTCCTGCGTCTGCCCCGAAGTTTTCATTCTGTTTTTTTTTTAGACCAATAAATTATGATTCATAAAAATATGGCTGTTGTGTGATTATTATTCTTGATATTTACTGTTATGGAGCTTTGTAAGCAATCCACACTGCAAATGAACCGTTAGTTCAGTAGATTTGATCTGACAGTGTGAGCACACAAATTCTGCTCCCATCCAGGCCCGATGTTGCAATATTACAACACTTCTGTAAAAACTTACTAAAATGTAAAAAATTAAATAACCCTTCAATTTCTGCATCAGAGGCCTTCTGTTACATCATCTGAGAGGTGAAAAAAAAGTTGCTCTTTTTTCTATATTTGGGTTTTACAGGGTTAAGCAGAGGATGGACATTCTTCAAAAAAGCACCAAAATACGTTTGGCTTATCTGACTGTAATAACAGAACTAATTTAAACATAGATGGATGGTTTCAAAAATATCTTTCTTTGTCAGTCAGTAAGCTTCTATTCGGACATTCAACCAAAATGTGACACTCATCTCCCACGCGATTATCATCACAGAGGTTGCAGATCCTCTGATTTCCTCCCAGCTCTTTATATCTTCAAGAGACTTTACGAATTCTGTTGTTGCTTATTCTACAATTACATATAGCTTGTCTGTACTTTTGGTTTTCATGCAGCACATATTTCTCCACTTTAAACTCTTGTTTAATTTTGACATATATATCACATGATGTCACACTTCTGAGCTCACTTTGCCACTTCTGCATGAACTAAACTTTTAGCCTCTGTTCATCTGACTTAGCAGATAAGCAGCCCAACATCCATACTGTAGGCGCTCGACGGTGACTCCAACTTTATTGTCTAATTTCAGGCCCAGCAAGCGTGCTTTGGCGCACACTGGGAAATTAACATCGAAAAACTCTGACATAAGAGATATCGCTTCTAACCAGTGTTTTAACAGCTGGACAGTCCCAGAGCAAGCGGAATAAAGAACCTCGGCTGCCACAATTGTGCCAGCATCAATCTGGATGTCTTGGATAATCTAACAGGAGTGATGTACGTTCTGCATGGAGTCTCATCTTGCAGTATGGATTTGATTTATTTTCAATCATCCACATTGTTTACCTGAACTTCATCCATGTCCACACACCATCCACCTTTCAAACGTAACAAAATTACTTCACTGAAAACAAAACACCGCCATTAAACAAAGTCCAGGCACCAATTATGTTTCTTCACTAATTGTAACTGACAAAACAAATTAGTGTTGTAGGTGACAGGGTTGGTTCCTTCATTTTACAGCTCACACTTCACATAAAATTGTCATGAGGTGATACTAAAAATAAAATGCTTCCAACATATGAACTGTTGACCCACATTTAGTGAAGGTGAGACTTTTCATGTAATGTGCAACGATGCCTTTTGTTTTAAATTTCAGACAGTTCAGGTTCTCTGCAGCCCGTCACAAAAGTCTGGTTTTTAGTTTCTCTATTTCCCTCTGCTCTGTTTTTTTTTCTTTCTTAAAAAGGTTTACAAAAAATATTTCCAGTGCATCCAAGAATTTACATGTCCGTTCACTGAAGTTTTATTTTATAATAACTGCTTTCTTTTATTCCTATGCATTTATTTTTCTACCTGAATAATGCTGACTTTACTGAAGGTCATTTCACACCAGGCTGACTGTAAAACACAAACAGTGCTTGATCAGTTGATACGAACGCTTCGCTGTCACATGTTGAGAAGAAAACAGCAAAACTGTGGTCAAAGTTCTGAAAATTAGACTCCAGAATAGACTGAAACACGAGCAGATGAATGCTGACATATGGAGGCACAGAAGAGCGCGCGAATGCATGCGCGCACACACACACACACACACACACACACACACACACACACACACACACACACACACACACAGACAGACTGTATAAAGAGGGCAAATGACTCAGCGAGATCCATCTGTCGGACATGACTGGTAAACACCAGGCAATATGGGATACGGACTGTGTGTGTGTGTGTGTGTGGGGATGTGTGTGTGTGTGAGACGGAGAGGTTGAGCAAGGAGTGTGATTACATTGCTCACCCCATTATTCAGTTTTATCACACTTAATAAAGTCATTGTATTGGAGGTGAGCTCAGTATTGATTCCATCTTCTGATAATCACAAAGGTTATGACGTTGCTAATTTGTCCAACAGCAAGAGAGGAGGTACTATGTCATACGAAGTTCACCAAACGCAGTTGTAACTATTGAAAGTCAACGCTGATAATCAACTTTTAAATTATGAAACGCTGTAAATAAAGGGATGCACTGATCTTCATTCTTCGCCATGAAGACCAGAGAAGATTTATACATGAAAGAACCACAGATTTCCACGAATGATGCAACAGTGTGATGCTTTGGCATCAATCATGTACAGCGCATGTCCAAGGCAAAATAAATTAAAAAACTCTCCAAAAAGCTCAGGACACACTGTAAGAATTTACATGTCCCACGTGACAGCTGGCATGATGAGTTCTGACTTGGTGACTTCATCATACTGTCTGTCACTTTGAGCACGAGAGTACGCAAAGTGTACTAAAATTGGAGTTGCTTCGTCCAAGGGTGATTGAATTTGACAGTGAGGGAGGATTTCATCATACTGGTTAGGCATGTCAACAGGGATGCAAACAGCGGCGTTGCTTCATCTACAGTGTGACGTGGGCTGCTCAGCATGAGGTGAGTTATCATGTAAAATCAGCCTCTGGCCCTTTGAAGACAACAACTTCAACTCATGTCTTCCCCATTATTTTACATTTATATTATTGTCAACAACTCACATGAAAGACCAGTGTGTGTGTGTGTGTGTGTGTGCACATGTGTGTGTGGGTGGGAAGTGATTAGATGGGGACTATTTTCAGCAGGGGATTAATCCACATTTGGTGCTCTACTGAGTATTTGTGGCAGCAGGACGGTGCATTCGGGATATAGTGAAAACACTAAAGACTACAGTGTGTGTGTGTTCATGGTAATAAAACACGTCCAACAGTGTGGCTCGTTGATGTGTGTTTAGTAGTTTTTGGAAAACAATGAAGCTCTATGGCACTGAGAAGAAGATATATCAGGCTCTGGATACACACACAGTACTAGGAGAATATTTGCTTTGGGTCTTTTCATGCATTTTTGTGCAGCTCGTAGAATCAAGTTGACTCTATGTTCCATTTGTAATTGTCAAAGATTATGTGGGTATTGCAGAGTTGAGAAGAAACTGTATTAATAAAATCCAGACTTGATGCCTGTGAAATTACATGGCTTGAAAGCAAGGACAGGGTGTGCTTTTGTTCATGACTTCAACTACAGACTTAGACTAGGAAAAGAAATGTATACTGAACAAGATTAGAAAGTTTCATACTTATGTAATTTGTGTTATGAATGTTACATGTGCAGCAGTTTGCCAACCCTAAGGTCTCGTTTCCACTTACGTATGTGCATGGTGACGAGGCAACCACAAGTCTGCCACCAGTCAGTGGTCTAGTGGCAGAGTGTCTGCCCTGAGACTGGGAGGTCGTGGGTTCGATCTGTGGCTGGGTCATACCAAAGACTATAAAAATGGGACCCATTGCCTCCTGGCTTGGCACTCAGCATCAGGGGTTGGAATTGGGGGGTTAGATTACCACATGATTCCCGAGCGCGGCACCGCTGCTCCTCACCGCTCCCTCAGGGGATGGGTCAAATGCGGAGAACAAATTTCAACCGGATTTATTGGATAAAACGAGATACCCCACTCAGCTCACTTCCTGATTCAGTGACGTCAGCGCCACGCCCCAGTAGGAGACTTGCGTCAGCTCTGAATGTATTGTCGTCAATGAGGAAAATGAACGTGATCACAATTTATGGTCAATTCTTTCGCCCTATAGTCACCAAATATTGGATTCATTTTCCACAACCCACATATCTTACCAACATTCTGACACTAAAGCTGCATTTTTCATCCGCACAGATCAAGAGAAAGTTACGGTTGAGGGAGAACAAGCTCTGATTGGAAGGAGAGCTAACCACGCCCACTTAGGAGACAGGAAGAGTAACTGTTTTCTTAACATTGGATAAGCCTACGATGGGGTATCTCCTTTATCCAATATCTCTGTTTCAGCAAACAATCAGTGGAACTTTAAACTTTGAACTTTCATTCCTACGGGAATCTCTGTGATATCCGATGTGCCTGTGAAACTCTTCCCCCCCATAATATTTGGTGTACGTTAAATTTTTTTTAACTTTTGTGGTGGGTTTCGGAGAGACAGTAAGACAGTGTGCTACCTTAGCTAACAGGCTATTTTCTTCAGTTCAGTTACCTGTGTCGATCGTCAAGTGAGTTTGTATGATTAAAATATCTTGTTTATCTAGTTTTAACACATTCAGAATCTGAGAAATATTGTTTGGCTAAAATATGGTTATACATTACAGGCAGTCAGATCGTCATTGTGACACGTAAAGCCGTTCGTAAGTCTTTTTCATTAAATATTTCACAAAACATGCCACGTACCTGGCAGGTCCTGTTTTGGTCCTGGTAATGTTCAGAGCGCATATTCCAAACTACTGGGTGGCGAAAAATGGACAAAATGACAGTTGTCATTTGTGCCAGAATTTTTCCAGAGTTTTCCACTGAATTTTGGACTTGTTTGACTGTGCAAACACAGCCTCCCTCCTTCAATCCTTCAGTCACCTTCTTGAAAAGGTCGGAGTTGCGATATTTGCACATATCCAAAAACCAGTTGATATTCAAGTCTTTATGTAGGTGTGTTTCTTCTTCTGCCCAGAAATGTGGGCTTTTCTTTTGAGCATGCATCACCACCAAAGCCCTGCAAACTGTTGGCGTGTTGGTTGTTGTTGGTTGTGTACAACACATCCATGACAACGCTCAGAGCTGACAGTAAATAGACATGAGGCTGCGTGTCGCAAACTGTGGTTTACCCAGACTGAGACGTTAATTCAACATATTCTCACTCCGACCTCTGATGTTTTGGTCAAAGTACTCTGGGTCATCAAGTTCTGCCTGTTACATGCATTGTGTGTTTTCAAAATACACTTCCATTTTCACAGGAAATGTACAGTTTGCATCCAGGCTCTTCCAAATTAAATGCTCTACATCTGTACAACTCCACAAATGGATTTTTTTTTTTCTCGTCAACAGCTAACTCATGTGGTTGGGTTTGGTAAAAAGTGAACAGGGTTTGGCTTTACAGTCTTACAGGAAGCAAACACCGGCCTCCTGGGTGAAAGTTGGTGCTGCTGGGACCCATCCACCAACCCTTCCGCCCACCCTACTTGGACTTCCACTACCTTTACCGTCATTGTGGCATTTCCTCCTGACGTCCTCAAGTGCCGCTAAACAATTTCGGCAACTGGCCAAGAATCACGAAAAGTTGAAAGGACAGCTTTTTTCATCTGCGTCTGATGCCAGAAGTCACTGACCAAGCACTGGTTTTTCTGTTTGCATGCCCTGTATTAAATTCATAATATTGTCATATTTAGTACAGAAACATTTAATATTAATGTGCATGTAAACGTACCCACTTTTTATGTTTTACTGATTTTTGTCAGTGACCTTTCAAGATTTACTCATTAAAATCATTTCTATCATTTTAGGGCAATATGACAGGTTGTTCTCTATCATGTCACATTTGGTCTACAATAACAACAAAAAACATACAAAAAAAGTATCTTCATTACAACATGCTGAGTTGCTATACAGTATTTTCTTTTGTGTGTTTTTCCCTGTTCAATTTGAGTACTATTAAACATAATGCATCAAAAATGAGAAATGATCCTTTGCTACATTATGTGGCCATAAAATTGACTGAGTGCCAAAAAATGCATTTTCATATTACAAACACTTGGTTTGATTATGTCTACAAAATAAAGCACTTAATCTGATGTATAAAATTGGGTTCATGAACTGTGAGTTAGTGGACATAATTAGAATTTTACAGACAATGGTCTTTTTTTTGTCATTAAAAATGAAAGTTTTAAAAATAAAACAAATAGTTCTTCCTCTTCTTCAGAGGAGACAAACCATCCTTAAAAAACACACCTGGCTTCTGAGCAGTGGTACGTACAGTATGTATGTTTTCTTTAGTACTCCTACTCCCCACAGCCTCTCTCCCTATCTGACTTACTGTTTCTTATCCATATGAGGCCATTTTGCTCAGATCTGCATTTCTACGTGTGATGTGTCATTCATCAAGAGCAGAGTAATAGCATGCTTGATTTATTCCATAGACATCTGGTTGGAATATGTGCATTTATCACTGCGATCGCTTCCCAATCACTCTTTCACCACTGAGCTCAACAGTGCAAATGCAGACACACAGCATGTGCACATATACGCACAGGCAAACACTCCCCAAACACACACACTTCGACAGATGTGCCTGTTCATTTATTTCTTGTATATGGGGAAACATTTGCATGGCCATAAAAGTGCAGGTGCGTTGGAGAAAAAGACTTATGTCTAACTCAGTGAGGGGAATCCCAGTTCTGCTCAGCAATATGTAAATGCACCTCTCGGTAGAATATTCAAATTTACTCATCGTTTCACAATATCGTGATCACACTAAGTAAGCATTGTTTATTCTACACAGCCAGCCGTTGTACATTCATCCTCCTCTGTGACTGAATTGGACTTTTATGTCATATTATGGAATGCATCATTTTCTGTGGTAATGGTGCAAGGGCCAAACGGATGCTGGGCTAGTTTGTATAATGGGTGAGCATGGTCGTTCCGTCTTCACATAATACCCTGTCTCAAACAAACCCACTAGCCTGTAATTGCCCTGAATGTACAAAGCTGTAATACACAGTGGACAGGCTGTTCTCAATCACTGTTCATATTTATACCTACGGAAAGTAATGCACTATAGTTCATATATAACGCACTTAAGTGACCTTTCGCTAAGCCCCACCCCTTTGTGATGGTCCGTCAAGCATGGAGTAAGCATGGAGCCCACACTGTAACTAACTGCACTCCCTGAAGAAATATTATCATATTTTGGAAAAATTAAGTAGAGATTCCAGAGAGAAGCAGACAGAGGGGTCTACAGTCTGTGTTTGAAGGATATATCCAGGATGTCAAACTGACTCAGCAGCAACAACAGGTTCAAAAGACAAAGATAGTTAGAAGCTAAAGCCGAACTATAGACTACAGATCACAGTGTAAAAGTGAACCACCACATCGCTGCTGATCGCCACACAAGACAATGAATATAAAGGGAAACTTCAGTGATATTGAACCAGCTGTGTGGCATCGCAGTGTGTGCAGATGAATGGTGTTTGGCTTTGACCCTGTGCCACTGCCAGCACCTGGACCTCCGCCGCCAGATGGGATTTCGGGGCGAAGTCAATAGATGTTCATTCACGCACAATGTGATGACACACAGCTGGCTGAATATCAGCAAAGTTTCCCTGCTTCCCTTCACTGGTTCCTGTACAGCAGGGTCGGTCTTTTTTTTCCAGTTATAATCATTAAAAAGCAAAAGCAGCATGTGTATACATTCAGTAGGCTATATCTTCAGTAGCTAGCTAGCTAACCCTACACAAGAAACGTATCTCCTTCCAACCTCTCCAGGTAACGAGTATCATTAATACACAAAATTAAGGGAATCTAAAACTGTTGTATTAGACTCCATGGATCACAGCTTTGTTGTTGTTGAACCCTGGTCTGAGCCGGCCTGATGCTACGTTATGATTGGCCAGTCTGCATTTGGGGGCGGGACTTAGTGAAGGGTCAGTTGTGAGCCAGGAGGCTGCAGGCCATCCTCACTTATACGATTAGAGCAAAGGCGTAAGTCAGGTGCTGTAGTATAAAGAGTGACAAAATCCACAAAGTGAGGTGGTGAGGGTGGATGGATTGGTGAAGCAAATGCAGGACTTTGACCCAGAAGATCAGGGTTTGTGTCCCCTGTGAAGTAAACGTTTAGTTATTTGAAGCCAAGACAAGACACAATTACTTTCCTGAACATAATCCAACTGGTTGGGATGCTAATTTGTAATATCATACATACCATGTGCATAACTTTTTGTATATCATACAAACCTTTGTATGAAGATATGTCACAGAGGAAGACAAGATAAATCTCTAGAATAAGTATTCAGTATAAGTCAACAGAAATAACAGTGATTCGTGAAAGGAACCCAGACACACAACGAAACATAAGCCAGAAATTGAGGCTGGTTACGTGTACATGTAGCTGGAATCTGGGAAATGTACATTACATTAAAGTACACTTTGGCACATGCCTTGTCCTATTTTGAAAAGTGAACAAGTTCATAAACTCAAAAGGTTGTCTGGCTGTCCTTGTACAGGGTTGGAAAATGGACAAAGCCCATAAAGTAAGTATTGTTTGGGATTCCATTTAATGCGATGCAGCCTTCGAGAGAAGTTTCAGTTATGCAACCTCACTGCTGGAGGTCACTAAATTCTACATGCTGGGCTGTTAACATTTTCTGTGGTAAATTTCTACTATTTGCTCCCATTCAAATTGTCTTTGTCACTCCCACCTTCCTAAGCTGTTGTTTTCTTACATCTGGCCAATGATCTTTCTCTTTGTGTTCCTAAAGCCCATAAGTCCTTGAATTCTTTACTTGAAATGTCACCTCTTCTGCCGTTATGTCTTTCAGACCTACTACTGTTCAACCCACAACCCCCCACCACCACTGGCATTACCTCCAGCATGTTCAGGGAAATTCAACAGGAACTTTGCTTCATCCACCCGCTGGCTTTACTCCAGCACCACCAGTGTCTACACTCCAGGGCATCCTGTCCTGTCTCCTATCTATATGTGGACCTCAGTAAACACTGCTATACACTTCCGATTGAGCTGTGGCCTCAAGGCTTTATATACAACAGAGCAGCTATTATGTGTTATATTTTTCAATGTTCTTTGATGTATTCAGGATCCTCCTACACCGAGTAGGAAAAGTATTTTCACTGAGATTAAGCAATCAAGTCTAAAAGGAAGCTTCCGTTAAAAGTGAACTACAGTGAGTGAAATCAGTCTTCATCATTAATCAGACTTAACAGCAGTGACCCTGATGTTCAGCATGAATGTATTTTACACACAATCTGAGAAGTGGTGATAAGTTAGTCCCAATATTGGTAGAGCATACATCTCAATATAAGTTCCTCAGTGGATGTCAGTACAGGTCCTTCATTAGACCACAGGGGGAAGAAATAATGCCACTTAGTATTACCCTTGCTGAATGTGCAGAATGTGTAAATTGTAAACAATTACGCGAAAAATGAACTGCCAAGCCTCAGTGCTAATCAAAGACATTCTCATTCCAACCTCGACACATATCGAAGTTTGGTCATGGACTCTCCACATCCAGATACGAAGTGCAAGGTACCCTGGGTATGTTGATGATGTGGGACACCGTGTCAAGTTCTTTCAAATACACTTCCATTTTCACAGGAAGTTTAAGGTTTACGTACAGTCGCTTTCAATATAAATGCACTACGTCAGTACAACACCACAAATTGATATTTTTTTCCTTCAACAACAAAGGGTTGGTTTTCGGAAAAAAAGAACAGGGTTTGTTGGACCCATCCGTCACCCCTCTCTCCCGCCCCACTTGGACTGTCTTCACCTTAACTTCCATTCTTGTCCTGCTGCGTTACCTTCTGACGTAAAGGCAACTTTCGTCCTTGGTGTCTGATGCCGCAAGTCATTGCCCAAGCGCCTTATTTTGAAGTCTTTGGAGTGAGACCGGATTGGCTAATCAGGAAACAGGTAGCAAAACACTGATCAACTGTTGCTCACAACAACTTCATCTTCTTAAGTTGGAAAGTTCTTTGTTGTACTTATTGCTCTGAATTTGCTGTCAGATGCTTGTTTTTCTATAGACAGATACAAAATATTGTTACTGCTTTATTTAGAAGTGCCTAGAAACTCAGCATTGGGAATACAGTCAATGAGGGTGCAGCTTTTGGGAGCTCTGAACAGCTCAACAGATTATGTAACCGGTCATACTGTTACTTACATCACATTGACACTGTCGGTAAAGAGGAATATGTGACAATCTGTTCTGCAAAAATTAGGTTAAGGGGTGATTTGAGTGGTGCTGTGAACAGATGGCCACATCGGCTGAATTTACTGCGTTTCTAGCAGCAAAATACATTTTATGTAAAAGCATGTTTATTTTCCTTATTTTGCTTTGCCGTTTCATTTGGCTTTTCTTACTTCTCCCTACCTTTTCTAAACTTTTGTTGATCTCTTATTGCACTATCTTGTTTTTTTTTCAGTTTAATATAAGGTTATTCAGATGCACTCCAATCCCTGCCACCTTTTGATTTAAATTAGTCTTTCGCTCTTGAAAAAAAAATCTCTAACACACCTTTAAGCCCACTAAAAGCATATTTGTCTCCACAGCATGTGTGTGTGTGGGACTAAGCTTCCTCCCTGATAATAGTTTGTGGATAAATAAAAAAGGCTTTTATTTATCCAAGTCCAAAAATGTCACTTCCGCCCTGTTCGCCTCCAGCTTTTAACAGTCTACTTTACCATGACCTGAGTGTGCATGAGCGATGAGGTCAAGTCGAAAACATTTTATACAGATGTTAATATTTAAACACTTGTTTTTTTCGCACCCAAACCATGAATTAAACACTCTCCTTATGAGTCACACCTTGCTCTCTCTTTCCCTCCATCTCCATTGCTGTGTATCAAACAGTCTTGTCTTTTTCTTGTCTCACTCCATCCATCCATCCCACTTTCTTATTTCCCTCCATCTATCTCTCAATGTCTCTTTCTACCTCCCTCCCTCCCTCCCTCCATGTCTCCACCCCCCTCTTTTTCTCTCTGTGGCTCAATAATTGATGTGAGACGTTCTGTCTCCCTTCGGCTGGCTGGGGAGGTTTAAGAGACATGACTCGACTATGGAGGGCACTTTGTACAACCTCTGACACGCACTCACACAAACATATACACATGGACGCACACACTGTCACACACACACGGTAGAGTTCAAGCAAGGGTCATCTCTGTTGCATTAATGTTGCAGGAGAGAAAGTGCTTGGTGTGCGTGTGTGTTAAGCATATATTGAGATCCCCATAAGTTGACACCAAATAGTATAACTGCGTGTGTGAATCACTGGCAGGGTTAAGACCTCCCTTCCACTCAAACAACAGCTAACACTACCAGGGTTACTGGTTCTTTTTCCTTGCATGTTTAATGTGACATTTTTGATTTTGATTTGACACTGATTTTCTGTTAATGACGTCTGGGTTTTGGCAAATTGCAGGTGACACTCCTTGTAAAATTCAGCCACTGCAACACCTGCTGACTTCCCAATTCTTAAACCAAACAAACCAAAAACATAAAAATATAGATAAATAAATAAATAAAAAAATCACTTCTTGTGTGCTTGATGGATTTCCCCCAGGAACGAGCTCCAAGATATAAAGATAAATAGAGCAAAATCAAAGCATTTTTATGAAAACACTGACTTAATACTCAGACATATGATCCTTCCAAATGTGTGACCTTTTAGGTGGCTGCACTTACTTGGTCTGAGCAGCCTTCACCTGCTGTATGCAGGATGCCGCAGCCTACGCACATGGGCTATGTCGTTGTGAGCATTTATACTAGTGCAGTGGTGTCTGTGTCACTCTGCAGTTACACTTTCAAAACACTAGTTGGCGGTAGGGTTTCTGTGAAGTGCTGTAAAGTTTAGTTGATTCAAAACACACCCAAAACTCATATTAAAGGCTTAATGGTAACAATTTCAAACACAAGTACACAAATCAGCTTCACTATAACTCGCAGCATTCACAGACAAAGCATTTGTCTTTGCTGGACACATTTTCCCCCACAAATACAAAATGCTAATGTTTTTAGCACAAGCCTATGGCATTTTACATTGTATAACTTAGCCTAGAAGCTAGCAGACTTTCCCTCTACTCATATGAAGCCAGGGACAACAGCAACATTTAACAAAGGTGACGTTACAAAATTTGGCTCCATTATAACTCACAAGGTTCACCGAAAAAACAACTGTCTCATACTGAACATCTTCTCCAAACAAATGTAACATGCTAATATTATTAGCACAAGCGCAAGACTTAAAATGTTATTTTGTCGAGGCTTTATGTCTTCATGATTTATTGCTTTTATTTTAATCTGCAAAATTAAAGTAAACTTAAGCTTAGTTTCCACTGGAAATGGTTTTCAGCTTACAAAAATAGACAGGAGGTCCGCAATGCCACGATGTGTAGTTACATTTCTGGGGAGGTGCACGTCAAGCTACGGTGTAGGTTATGGCATAGGCTCTAACATGTCCCTGTTAGGGGATTTTGTTAGCATAGATTTAAAGGAATACTTCACTCACAAAATTAAAACCTTTTCTCACATACCTCCACAGAAAACAGCAAACATATTGATTTATTGATTGATTCAGGATCACGTTTAACAACAGCAAAACTATATCAAAACATCAGTTAACAAACTCTCATGCAACTTGTGCAGTATCATCCAAATCTCATTTATCCAGTTTTATCCTCAATACTTCCCTAAACACAAGCATCTTTGCTAAAACCTTAAAATTGAACAGAAAGTGAAAGGTATCAATGCTCTTTACAAAACTAGACACCAATACTACGGTTCCCCCACAACTGCACAGTTAAGAACAATCTCCCTTTTGTCAGTGGAATGAAATGTTTTCTTCTCATTGCTCATCAGACGTCAAGAAAGTTTTATTTTTAAAGCATGTGTCATACACAGAGACAGGCTAAATGTGCTTCAAAGGGAAGTTAAAACAACACACTTCAAAAGCACAACTCAATTCAGAGTTTTAAACAACACAATTTAAAGTATTTGCCTTTTAAAATAATGCAATTTAAATAGGCCCTATACTTCCTTACCCCCATACTTCAGCCCCCTTGCTTGGACTATATCCATCTTAAAAGTTGGCCTTAATGATCTTAACTACAGACCTGTGACATTTCCTGACTGCATCATACATGGTTGTGACGCCATTGTGGTGGCAGAATCTGCCCACAGACAGACAGACATCTAAACACCTGGTAAAGTACTCAAAGGAGCTTCTGTTGTAGTTCCCACGTCAATAGTTGCCACCAAGACCATATTTTGCCGTGAAGACACACACACAAACACAATTATGCACACACACACTCACAGTGTAAATGTAATACCAGCCAACGTGACGTTGTTGCGGCTGGTAAAGAAGGCCTTGGTTTTTTAAACATTTAGTCAAAAACGTTTCTCAGTCTGGATTTGAAAACTGCAATCGGCATACTTTAGACCACCGGGCAAGTGGTTTCCAATGCTGTTCTGCATCATCACTGAATGAAAGTCTTCTCTTTGTTTAGATTTGAGGAAGGCTGACCTATAATATAATATCTAGTTTCAATTTTTTACAGACTGACATGATATTGTTAGAATAGATATAGGAAAACAAATGAAACATTGTTTTGCAGATACATTCCCTACTGACAACTGGCAACTTAGGAGAATTGTTAATTAACAATGTTTCCTCATTGTTTTCTTTAAATTGTAATTTTGGTGGTGTTAGGCTTCTTTCAAAAAAATATTTGCTTTTGCAAATTTGCAGCAGATAAACAGTAAACAGAATCTGGGAAACAGGGTTGCCCTCAGGATGCTCCAGTTTCCTCTGACAGTTCAAACACCTGCAGTTATAGATGATGCCTGGATGGTTGCTTATAAATCAGTCCACAGTTTTCTTCAATTTCTTGCATGTTTTTCTTACAATTTAAAAATAATGTTTTACTAAGAATCTCAAACAAATGACAGGAAACACGTGCAGAGAGTCTGGTTTTAGGCAATGGAGAATGTTTTTGAGATTAAACACATTTTAAAAAAGAATCTGATGAAGCAGTGATCCACGTATTGGGTGTTTTGTTTTTTCTATATGACAAAAAAATGATTGATATTTTTGCACCAAATATGTTGTCGGAGCAATAAATCACCCCAGAAAAAAGTTTTTGATGATTTGCAGCTGGAAAACCCTCAACAGTTTGAATACTTGCATTAAAAAGTAAAGTTGGCTGAGAAAGTTTTTGAGTACTTGAACCCACAGAATGTACACGCAGGCCAGCTCTTTGACCATCCTCATTCTAAATCAAAAAGAAAACTCTGGGACGCATTATGAAAAGTTCTGTGCTTTTTCTTTCTGTCATCTGTGAGAATTATAAAATCACACAATGTATCAGATGAAAAGAAAAATCTTTTTTAGAATATACTGACATGGTTACAAGGTAATGCAGGTGGAATATGCTCAAATTGACCCCACTGGCCTTTGAAAACTCACAACATAAAGAATGTTTGAATAGTTTTCTTGTGAAACTGGTTGTGAAAGATATTTTTTTTTAAAAAAGAGGATAAAATGAATGTTTTTTTTTTCTTTTTTTAGAAATACAAGGCACTTTAGTTATTAATTTATGTGGTTTTTTTAGCATTAGTATAACGTCTGAATCTTATTATGTCAGCTCTTGACAGCTCTTGATACTTTTTAACCTGCATTTTCAAGTCCGCACAGTTAATTAAAACTCTAACCTTTATCTCTAAAGGCCTTTTATCTCCAAGTAAAAGCTTGTCCTTCTCACGTAAGTCTTTAAAATAACTTATAAATGTTACTGATTGTCCAGCAACTTTGACGGATGAATTGTCAGGGAGAAAAGTGTTAGCCTTTGAGTTAGCTTGCCAGTCTGCTTAAAGGTAAAAGGCGACAAAGACAAGAACGGGAAGTCGTGGTTCACATGATCATTGACTTGCATTCATATACACTTTTTATAGTCTCGCCTGCTAAGACTGACAGATGCAAAAAATGAAGACAGTACCCTCTCGTGGGTTGAGACTACACAATATCTGCCTGAATATAGTGCAACCCAGCAGATGCAGGGCGTCGGTTTGGATCTGCAACAACAATGGGTGTCGGGCGCAACAATTGATTGTTTAATCCCACATGTCATTGTGGAGAATAACTGACACTGCATCTGAGATGCCTCACGACAGTCTTTCTCTAGTTTCGACCGTGCATACAGAAATACATAAAGACGAGCATTGATGGGACTCATGTCTGCAACTTTGAACAACAGAAGCACAGTGAAGGAGGAATAATGTTCGCGATGCAGGTAGAACTGTGAAACAAAGAAATGTCCGGCTTCTACAAACAAAATACAGCCAGCATCATACACACCTCCACTGTTTGTTCACATTCTTGCTCTTGGAAGTCAGTTCTTAGCACTTACTTCCTGATTACATCATCTGTGACATGAAAGAGAGCTTAAATTGGTCAGGGACCAAACTGTAGTCTCTTACGTCTCTTTGCTGGGTCAGGGCTATAATGGCCGAACCTGACACAATGACCAATATAATAGACAAAAATATTGTGAACCTTGCATTAACCTTATAACCTGACAGTGTCACTACATGACAAAAAGTCCCTTAAAAACGCTGACTTAATTTTGTTGTACTGCAATGCAATCTGTGCACATATAACCTACCTCAGTCTCTACCAACATGTGCCTGTGAGCTCAACAGGGTCAGGTGTGGGTATTGAGACACTGTAAAGGTTGCCATTGCCAAGTGTTGTGTACAAATCTATAGCCATTCAAAGGACGGCCACTTGAAACTACACTTCAACTGTAAATCTTTTACAAAGGCTGCATGTCACCATTGTACAGCGTATTGTGTATTGATATCTTCCCCTGATTCTTTCCTCACTCTCGTCCTCTGGTCGCCGGTATTTTTTTAAAGTAGGTGGAAAGGGAGCAATTGACTACCACAGATCCAATCGTTACCTTATAATAATAATACATTCTATTTATAGGCACCTTTTAAGACACTCAAGGTCACCTTACAGGCACACATAGAGAAAATAACAGCAGATTAATAAAGTCAACAGGATGAAACGAATGAATAATCAGCAAAACAATTTTACGGAGAATAAAATTCTGTGTAAATAGGTGATGTGTGTGGCTAGACGGGCGGGAATCAAACTGAATAGGCTTTTTGAAAGAGATGAGTTTTGAGGTGAGATCTAAAAGTGGAGCGAGAGCTGATGTTACGAATGTTTGGTGGTACTTGGATTCATTATCCAAGTAGCTGTTGATGCGGCCACCGATTGTGATGTTTCACATTTTTAGCCATGCACCAGTTTTATGTGCCTGCTGCAGATTTTTCAGTGTGCGTGCAAGAAGTTTAATCTGGCTCAACTTCTGCCACAGAACAAGGCTTTGTCATCTGACAATGCACTATAAATATGTTCAAGTGCATATTCTTGGTAGCTTATTTTGTAACATCAGTGTGGGTCCTCATCAGGGCAGAAATAGGATGAACAGACTGTATATTTTATATATACATATATGCCATTTTCAGTGTGCACCCTATCTCAAACACGATTCTTTAGGTGACCATTTTGTTTCTTAAACTTTGCATCATAATCAATGCAACTGCAATTAAAAAGCACATTTCATTTTAAAAAGCAAACAGCTTTGGATCTATGATATCAAATTATTTAGTTCTAATTACAGGAGGAATGCAATCCGATGTATCAATCTAACTTTTAATGAAATCAACATAAGTGAGGGAATTCAAATTTTAAAAAGCCAACAGGTTGATTATTTTATTTATCGTTTGCGTCTCATATATATTTCAGTCCTCCTCTCCCTGTCTCTTCTTTCCCGTCTTAATTGAAAGGCCATGGCAGGGGACCCGAGCAGCAAATAGCCTGATCAATACGACTCCTGATGTGTAAATTGATCGTGTTTGTGTGTATGATGGAGACTGTGCCTGCGTGAGAGTGTTTGAGTGACGGAAGGAGCGTTTGCCTGCGTGTGTTTGTGTGTGTGTGTAGTCGCGCTCCCTCTTATTGAGGTGTTCAATCAGTCTAATTCATTCTCGCCCAGAGACTGCTGTGTGGTTGCAGGACGATTCATTTACTCTGCAGGCTCCAATCAAAACTATTCCCAGCATTCCCTGCTGTAATAATCACTGCATATGAAATTAGAGGATCCATAATGCCAAAGAGCTTTACACTAAGGGCCAAACAGGCTCGTGCTGAGGTGTAATAAATATATGCAGAAAATTCTGGTAATTTGCGTCTTCTAAGAAAAAAAAATATCCTCATTGATTTCTAAAATTAAATGCATCTGTTGAGAATAATATCAAGATCAAGACAAAGCTTAAAGTCATGGGTATAAAAGGCAATTTTAATATTCAATCAGTGAAATAAAGTTAATAAGACATCATCGGCACAGAAGAGGAGTGCATCACATGACGCCTGTGGTACACACACAATGAGCAGACAGGACTGTACTGCTGTGAACCATAATATATGTGGCTGTAAAGGTCTAGCTATTGACATATAAACTGTTATTATGATGAAGGTCTGTCAGACAAAGCTGATTTAGCCTGACTCTATTAGAAGGGAGCAGATAAGAGAGTAATATAAAAATAATGGACTTGTCAAAAAAGCAAAACATTTCAAAACTTTCACATTTACATTAGCATTATTTTTGCTACATCGGCAGAAGCGATCCCTCCCTGTCTTTGACATCAGTGTAGCATCCGCTTGATCTTACTTTCTTAATAACCAAACCCAGACAGCTCCCTTGTTTGTTAACAATAATTCAATTTCTCCACTATGAAAGCCATTTCCAAAGGTAAACATAATTTCAGGACACTCTTCAAACTCTGGCTGACATTACAATTATTATCATCTGGCTGAGCGCTGCCCTTTACTCCCACGCTGGCCCCTTCTCCCAGCTTGTCAACAATCGTTCATTAGATACATATAGGCATCCAAATGTGAGTACACAAAGTAGGAGGTCAGAAACAACAAGGCAAGCAGTGATGACATACTTTCGAAGAACTTGAGGAGTGCCTGTAATCTCTGCTGCAAAATGGAAAGTGAAATGCACAATGCTCTTGTTAAAAGAGACGAAGCAGAACAGAGTGTAACTGCTAACATTATGTATTTATTAACATTTATATCAGCAGCAGTATCAAGTGCACTGTATTCATCGATAAAATGATGAATGAAATGTATGTTATTTATATTGTTCCAAGGGTATTACAGGTACAAATACCTCGGTCAAAAAAATGCTCATTCTGTTTTTTATGGTTTTGTAGTTTTGGAATAATTTCCGAACACTTTACTGGTTCAAAAAATAAAATAAAAAGATATAACGTGGTACTAATTGTGCACTGAAAAAATACAGTTTGTGATTCGTATACCTCTTAAAAATGAATTCAAAATCTTTCTCACTGCAGCCTCGGAATCTTGCAGACGAGCTGAACAGGCAAAAATGTGCAATGTGTCTGCAGGGATGACTACAAGTCAACATATATCAATAAAGTGACTACTGATAAATAAATAATTTACCCTCAAGCACCTTTTTCACCCCTGGTAATATGCTAGTATGGGAACTTCTGTCAGCCCTCGCATGCAGACACTGGAGGGATTTCTCTTTGAGATACAATGGAATAGAAACCTCCAGAAACTTCTAAACTCCACCTGCAGCGCAATATTATGGACCTGTAGCATTAAGGGTTGACATTAAACCTTTATCAAATGGTTCAATATACAGTGAGAAAGTGTTATGGCTGAGAAATCTGGGAGAAGATTTATTTATTTATGTATTTATTTTATTCATTATTTAGGAGGGCATGGGCTCCGGGCAGGACACCCAACAGGATTTAGCATGAGAAAGGTCTAAATATGTTGAAAAAATGAGTTCAAGTTGGATATTGCACCATGCTTTGTCGAGACGACAGAATGAAATGGCTGAATGGTAAAATGTATTGAAAGCACCGAATGGAACTGGAGGGCATTTTGCGCTGAGAATTCAGCAGGATCTTTAGAATAGCTGATCAATTTTAGTGTATTCAAACTGCTCATTATGGGAGAGATCCAAGTACCAAGTACAACAAAAAGTGCATTTGCAGTTATTGAATGGAAGTATGAAACAGCTAAAAGTCCATTAGTTAAAGAAGAAATGATGCAATAGTGACAACAGAGTAATCTGAGCATGCTCAGTGGATCGGATGCTGGTCTGGAAGATAAAAAGTCTCTTTGGGATCTTTCATCAAATTTCCAATAGGCCTGCTTCTCTCTGAGTCACTGCTTACTTTTGACATATGATGTGTCGTTAATGTCTGTCCTGCTGAACCTGACATGATGCAAAAGCTTTTTATTTTTTTAACTCTATGCACATCTGAAATTTATAAAATATATTGTTTAAGTTGATGTACACCTTTTAAAAGTAAAGTGGTACCATATTTTCAGTGTTATCCATTTACTATATGGAGATAAATTAATTGATTAAAAAATATATATATAAATAAACTCCATCATCTGACTTTTAATTTTGCGATAAAATCACAAATAATTATACATAATTTTAATTTAATAATTTCACTTAATAATAATTTTAGTTATATATCTATTACATACATAACAACCATTATATACACATATTTATTAACATTATGTTTGAGGCTATGGGATAATGGTGATTTATAGTTCTTATTCTGTATAAGAGACACTATTGGTTGTTTATTTGTTTGTTTGTGTGTTTGCTTGGTTGGTTGAATGGATACATGGATGCAATACTACTGCTACTAATAATAATAAAAGCACATGTGATTGTGAATGGTTATGCTTTAAGAGGTGATATTTCATATTATGGAAATTATATATTTGTGTATTTTATTTTAATTGGTCCAAAAGTATTCATACTAAGTACTGATGCAAACCTTTTGACGACAGCAAATAAGTCGTTCTGCAACAAGTAAATTATCCTTCAGAAATAATCCAAACTCCACGTAGCAAAAAATCCCCATCCTGCTCTCTGAGCACAGAAAACCTTTGGGCTTTCAGGACTCTAAATCTATTTAAAGTGTATGTGTGTGTGTGTGTGTGTGTGTGTGTGTGTGTGTGTGTGTGTGTGTGTGTGTGTGTATGAGAGGGGGGCGAGTGGAGGTTTAAAATGGCGCCTGTCTGGAAATAGGTCCATTATGGGTTTAAAGTACTTTTAGTCTTCCAAACATTCCTGGCTCACTCTCTTTCATTTTCTCTCACTTTACAGCATCTTCTCTCTCCCTCTCTCGTGTTGCCTCTCTCGCTCCACTTCTCTATGCTGTCTCCAAACTTCTCTCTAGCCAATTAGTGCTCAGTCTGTTCCAGCAGAAGACAATATGTCTACTCCGAATCCAGAGAGGAGGCCTTAAACGCTCTCCAGAGAGGGAGGGATAGGGAGAGGGAGGGATGCAGAGAGAGAGCGCACACACATGCATTAGGTAGCAAGGGTCTTCTGGGTGCACTGATTAGATTTGCATATTTGAACTCAAAGTGATGTTGCGTTTTTCAGGCTAAATATGCAACTGACAACACCTGCGCTTGCTTTATTCAAAGCTTTGTGAGGAATTTAAAAAGGGCTTTAAATGTAAGATTAAAACCACATTATTAATATCACTGTGACTTAAATCTAAAATAATAATTTTGACTTTACCCAATACTGATAACGCTCATGTGCATACGCGTGTGTGTGTGTGTGTGTGTGTGTGTGTCTAAATATATATCATGTGAACAATGATGCAATGTCACCGGGGAGAGATATGGTCAACACTGACGCCAGACATCAGACATACCCATTACACACACACTTACACACACACACACAAGCACGTCGAGTTTATCGATGATACAGCGGAAAAAAGCAAACTAGGCACACTGTGATTGATGGAAGACTGAAAGACACAGAAAGACCCGGTTACACAGAGGAATATATGATATTAGACGATGATACAGGCTGATATTAATAGTTTTGGATTAAAGCTGACAATACTTCAGTGTTGCAGACTTGTGCTTGTCAGGGAGGAGAAAACACTGAGAGAGCTAACAGAGCATCACAGAGCACTAAAACTCCAGTGATATACATAATCATATTATACACAAGTTGGTAAATAATAAACAAGATAAGACAGATTCGATCTGTGGGTTTTCTTATAGTGTAACAATTTTTATATTTTAATATATGTAAGAACTTAATTTAAAATGCATTGTTTTTAAAGCTGGGCTCATATCAGAATTTGTTTATGATAATAATATATCCTCATCCCGACTTTACAACATTATCTTTATTGAAAATGTCTATTAGCAGTTTGGTGACAAATTCAGATGACCAGACTCCATCAATTCCAGTGATGGAATAAAACAAAACAAAAAAAACAAAACAAACTATTGGCATCCTTCTTTAAGTGATAGTGGCAATGACAAAAAGCACCTGCAACACAAAATACATACAAATAAAACTAATTTGGAAATGCAAAAATACATAAATAAAAAAAAAAATTAAATAAAAAAAATAAGTATCATTAGCATACAAGTGCCAAAAGTATATATAATGAAGACAAATGTCCTCAGTAAGCAGCAATTTTAATGCTGTAACATTTACTGAAGCTAATTTTAACTTCTTTTTTATACATAGTGTTGGGTAGTTTGTTCAAGAATAGTAGATCATATTTTTATTGTTGACCAAATGTTTTGTATGTACAATCTGAATATAAAGGCAGCTTTAGTGACGCAGGCCACCAGATAAACGTAAAGAGTGCAAGATTTTCTTTTCATAACGTTGAAGGAGACAGTAGCATAAACCATGGTAATAGTCAGGCTAAGTGCAAATCCCTCAAAACTGCACTGCGGTACACTTCAGTTAATTTTTTTTCCATGCCTCCTGTGTTCACCTCTCCCTCAAAACTAAGGAGAATAACTTTAAATGAATATGCAGTAAAGTGCACACAAAATGCATTTACATAACACATGAACAATATACAAGTCGATTCCAACAGAGATGGATCACTCTTCTTAAAATACAGAATTAGCTGGATTCACATCTATGTGGAAAATCATTTCAAACTGAGAATTTACGCTATATCATTATCTATATAGTGTTGTACTATACAGTGGAACTTTTATTAAATCTCTCAACAAATTTTAAGATGTAGTCCACTTTCCAAAAAAGATTGTTTGTTCTTAATGTCGACACTGTGGAGTGGAACCAAATCTGTCATCCTTCAATGGCTGATTTTTTTTCTTGCTGTATCAAAGTGTTTTGGAAATACTGCATTGTGTTCTTTTTGCAAATTGTTGCCACTAACACTGTGCACTACAGCCAAGTAGTGTCAGTGCTTAAAACTGTGGTCAGAGTTAAATCGAGATAATCAGGACAGTATGTAATGTACTAAAGTTAACAGAGGCCCTTTGTGGGAGTTGTAGAAGACTCGGTTTAAGCTGCTTGCGTCCAGACATGATTTTAGGCTCACGAGGAAACAAATAATTCTTGACATCCACACTACCTGTCCACCAAAACAACTGTGCCTGTCCACTACCACTGTAAGGGACTCGAGAATGTGCACAATGCAATCAGGCTAACATGATGGAGAAATATCTGTGATTTAAAATCTGCTGAGATGATGATTTATTTCTTTATTTGTATTTTTTAATGAACAAATTTAAAGTTACCTCTAATCTGCTTCGTCTCAGGAGCACACGCAGTGAGACGAGATCCACTGATCACAACTGGCCATCACAAATTACAGCCGACACACCGCTCGTCAGAAACAGAAAATAATGAAAGGGAGGGCCAGATTAGCCTTTAACAATTTAGATAAAGGCAGAACAAATTATTATTTGAGATGTAAAAGCAGATGAAGCATTTGAAAACATTTACAATATTCTGATCTTATTTCCAATAATATTTTATCATCAGTTGTTATTACTGCTTCCATGCTTCCAGGTCACACATGGGGAAACATGGAAAACACCGTACAACACCAACTTTTCCTCATCTGTCACTTTCAGCTCTGGGCTCTGATTGGTTATTATACGTCTAATTATGATGCTGGCCAATCCCAGCTCAGATTTGTTAATTGTTTGTTCATTGAAAAACCAACATACCACCCAAAATATAATGTAAAATAAGACTTCATGTGAACTGTTAACGATTAAACAAACGTTTAAATATATAAAAATTCTGAAATTATTTCATAATAAATCACATTTTAAGTTGATCACTTTCTCCTCTTTCCCCTCCATTTTCAAACAGCATCCCACTATTACTAATATTCAATACTCCACAAGAAGTGATGCCCACCCTGTAATTTATAACACTTTATTATGTAATATTGACATCAACTGGATATCAGTGCTGAGTATCTAAACTTATTTGTTAGAGATTAAGTAAAAGCTGAACATGTTTTTTGCAATGACGGTTCAATCACTTCATCCCTAGTTTGATTGTTAGTAACCACAATTACTGCACACATTATATTTTGGGGTTACTTTTATTACTTAAGTTACTATGTTTATTTATTAATGGGTACATTATCTATATTTAAATACCAATAGATTCAGCACTATTGACTTACTGGTAAATTATTATTTCATTGCCATTGATAGTACTTTGTATATGGTTTCATTTGTATTTTCATATGCGGTGTTTAAGTGGAGTCATTGTGTTCCCTTGGTTATGAGCTAATTGGTTCCTACCTGCCCTTGTTTGTGGGGACAAGTATGAGTGATACACAAGAGAGAGTGAGTGCCTCGTGCTTAACAGTGAGGAGAAGTTGCTGTATCCCTAAAGTGGGATCTGTTATTAATACTGTCTTGCCGTGTTGGTAAAAATTAAACAAAGAGGAGGAAACAAATGCTGTAGCCCGCTTATTACACACAGTCTGTAAGAACTGGGGAACACCAACGACCAAGAAAAGGGAGTTAGAGTAAAACCAAACACAAATTTAGGATATGCACCATAAGCAAAATACCTACTGAAAAACTAAAGATATTAAAACAACATTCTGACACACGGCCCCTCTAAGACAGGGGTGAGATATTGGGTAGAACTGCAGTAGCCACCTTAGGGAACAAAATTAATTACAGTGATATTAAATACAGAAACAAATGAAAGTGCAAGTGGAACAAGTTCAGCTGGCAGAACTTGTTTAATTAAACAGTTCTTTGCAAAGTACACCCTCAGCTTTGCAAAACAAGGAGTCAAAAAGAATTTGCAGTGATGGGATGTGCGCCGTTTCTCCAGTTCTTCATGTCTGGAAAGTGTTTGGTATCTGCCTCTGGTTTCTCACAGCAGCGTGACGTTATTGTGGAATTTTTTTTTTCTTAGATGTTGTATTTGCTTGTTTTCACTGTGTCCTTTTTTCCCATGTGTGTACAGATTCTTCACACCGGAAGGTCACACACACACACACACGCACACACAGAGAGACAGACAGAGAGAGTGAGACGAAAGATGACTGAAGTGCTTTTAACTTTCCTCTCTTCCTCTCATCATCCCCCCCCCCCTGTCTCTTTATCCCTCTGAGAGGATGAGAGGGAAAAAGACAAGTGTCTGCAGCAATTGCCCCTCACTCTAAGTGTGTGTGTGCGTGTTGGTGTGTGTGTGTGCGTGAGTGATCACCCGACAGCAAACCCAGTGAGAACTCTCCCTCTTCTTTACCTCACCTCTCTTATTTTTCTTTCCCTCTTTCTCGTTTTCTGCTTGCATCTCAGTAGTATTTTCCTTCCCTCCTCCACACACACACACACACACACACACACACATGCACAAACCTACCTATACTCTTCAACACATCCAGCAGGCTCTGTTGTAGCCACTCTGCGAGGTCAGAGAGTGTAAGTGTCGTGAAATGCATGTCAGCCTCCTGAGACGCCGCTCCTCCCTCTCCCCCCCCTCCTCTTTCTTTCTGCTTTTAAGACACGGAAACCGCAGTAACCACGACAACTCCAGGCACAATTACTACCTGCTCCCTTGTGTGTGTGTGTGTGTTTGTGTGTGTGTGTGTGTGTATGAGAGAGAGAGAGAGAGAGAGAGAGAGAGAGAGCTGCGATTTTGACTTGAGACCACATAACAGAAATTTGCCCTCGCTTTGTTTACACACAGAGAGAATTCCCCTTCTTAACATGGTCGCTATAGTAACTGGCTTTTGGGTCAGATCATGTAACTGCTGTAATTGGGATAGAGTAACCTGGGTAAGCTCATACTGTGATTAGAAGCGATCCAGTTAAAGCCCTGTCAACACAGAGGAGCATTCTGCGGCGCTCTACATGTAATTAAAGATTTAGCCTCTGAAATCTGCTGAAATAATCTGAGGTCAAGATTTCCCTCGTGCTAAAGTGAAGAGAGAAAGTTTGTTTTAAAACTGAAACTCTTTGTTGGGGAAATATGATTTGTTGAAAACATCTAATTGTTGCATTTTTCTGTAGGTGTACTTTTAACCCTTAAAGGGAAACCTAAAGAGCTACACAGCTCTGAGTCATCGCAGTGTTGGCAGGTGAACAGTCTTCAGCCTCCCCACCGTGCTGCCAGCACCCAGAGCTCCCCACCCATCTGCCAGTGGATGCTCTACCATGTGATGTCACTGATGACACAAATGATGTCACCCAGCAGACAACAATCAGAGTTTCAGTTGCTAAAGTGTTATTGTTACAACTTCAAGTACAGCAGAGCTGCCCGTATTTATTATCACTAACTATAGTGCTGTTAGCACATCTGAGTGCTCTCAGTCAAACACTGGTATTTTGTGCTCTGGGCATGAAATGAGAACTTCGACAGCAGTTTTGGAAAATTGTGCGCTCTTAGGCATGCTTTCAAAACAACTCTTGCGGCTTTATTAGCACCTAGGTCTTTACTGAAAGTGGTATCTTAAATTACAACTCTTTAGACGTACTTTGTGGACTTTAAAATGCCTGGGGGACAAAGCTGGGGCCAAAAATTGAAAAGCTACAGACTGTTGAAGAGTTGATCCAACACAAATTGTTGGAGAACAAAAGGACAAAAAAAAGGGGTGTGGGTGGGGGTGGGGGACATCTGTAAGCGATGTCAACACAGAGTAGTTGATGGTAGATGGAAGTGGACAGAATTTATAAAGTAGACAAGGTAAAAGCAAGCTTCAGTTTGAGAAAGTTAGTGACTACTAATAAAAATAATGGAAAATATATATGTATATATATATATATATATATATATATATATATATATACATTAATATAGCTTAACTCTGTTATAATGCATATGACAGTACAGTACAATAGTAAATGGTCAAGGTTGTAATAATACTAATACCATTGTATAATTATTATCTGTGTTTGCTACAGAGATGCCCCGGCCTGTGAATCCTATTCTAGATGTAATAGAATATGATTGTTTGGTACAGACTCCATTAAAATTCAACCAACATCATTTTTATATTTTTTTAAAGTGAGAATAAATAGTAAAAATGACGTGACATATTGTGCAGCCCTACTCCATTTCCAACAAGCTCAAGGCTAACACATTTAAATGATAAAGCAAGCAAGCAAACAAACAAACGAATGAATAAATAAATAAATATTTTTTTTTAAAACAACAACAACACACGAGTCCCTGATTTAACTCTTCTGTTTTCTCTTATTATATGTGGGAAAAATATTTCAGCATATTAAACTCCCTCTCTTTTATCTTCTTGTACAACATTAAAATTATTTTGATGGCTCATCCTGCACCTGTGGATGACATGAATCTATCCAATCAAATGTGATTAAGGACACAAGGTAACCTCTTCCATTATACACAACTGCTCTTGACATCATTTGTTGTAGCTACTCTAGCTACTGTAGCAGAGCAATATAAGAGGTATGGGGTGAGGCTAACAGTCCTCCATAACCCTAAAGCTCTGTATTTGTGCCTGTGTTTGAGTTATCCGATAAAATTGAAACAATTCTAGTTAATCGTTTAAATTCATACTGAAAATCATAATTGGTTCAAATTTTAATATCAAGATATTTATGTCTTTAAAATTTTCAGAGAGGACGAAAGAAACCCATAATAAATTTAGCGTCAGTAAAAGCTAAACCAGAACGGTAGCCAACGCAGATGGACTTCGGCTCTTTATGTAGATGTCCATTGTTTAACGAATCCTTCCCAACCATACGGAGGAGAACAATGTGGTTGGAAAGATGAGGAGATCTGACTTCAAGATGTTGTGCTCAAAATGTTTCAACCCCAACAAGGTCGTGTTAAAAGTCCTGTACTGTTTGATGGCTTCACTACTTTCAAAAAAGTGAATATACAGAAACGTGGTAAAAAAAAGTTTGGCCTTGTGTTTTTGCACTTCCTTTTTTGTTCAAGCTTGTTCAGAAAAGTTCAGCCCCATATACTGCACAGTGCACTGTCACAGAGTGAAGGAATTTATTTATTTCTCTACAGTCTGTGCTTGAATTTCATCCAATCTTTTCACCTAATTAGGTATGAAATCATTTAGAAGCACACTCATCTCAAGAAAGAAAAAATAAAGATAAAAAGCTGTTTATTTCTGATATCCCACATGCTAGTTTTATAATTAAAAGCCAAGTTCTGATTTCAGTATGAGTCTCAAAGTGGGTATGGGTTCAATAGACAGTCGACAGACAGACCATCCACATATTCAACGGCGGAACCGTCCTTCAAAATATACCACAAAGCATGACCTTTTGAGGAGCATATAAAATGTAGCTTGGGCCTCCTATAAGAACATATGGAGTGAGTTCTGAAAAGGTTTTCTATAAATCCAAAGCTGCTTTTATTCACCAACACAGGCATAATTGAATCAGTGGGAACCGTACGGTTTTACAGTAACATAAGATTGGTTGTGCAAGCTAAAAGGAAATAGGGACTGAATGAAATGGTGAAGAAGAAAAAGAAGTAAGGTGCAGACATAGAAAAGAAATAGGAACATGAGGGAAAAGGGAACATAGTGAATGTAACTACAAATAAAAAAAATGAGGAGAATAAAGGAGATCAGATAAAAAGGGTTGAAAAGGAAAGGCCAGACAGGAGCTAAAGAAAAGTTTTACAACAGCAATAATATAAATCTATCCAATTTACTTTGTCTTTGTGCATCTGTGTGTGTGTGTTAGCGTGTGTGACTGAGTGTGGGCAGCGAGGGTCCACTAAAAAGGACCTATGTGGCACATAACCAGGCGTGGACCCACAATATTACCACAGGGATATGTCTCCGTGTCACACTCGCTCACACACACACACACACACACACACACACACACACACACACACACACACACACACACACACACACACACACACACACACACACACACACACACACACACAAGTAAAGGGGACAGGGACAGTATAGCAAGCCTTTAATGAGAAGTCTGATGTTCTCTTAGTGGCCTATTCCTTGAGTCACAGCTTCATTTAGAGGTGTGTGTGCATGCATGTGTGTGTATTTGAGAAGGAGAGAGATTTTTATAGTTTATTCCCACTAGGGAGACATGCATGTGGTGGCCGGAGCCAATTGGACATGCCTGAAAGATTTCTTTTGGAGAGGAAAATTGGGGGAAAAGGAAAGAAAGGAAAGAGAAAGGCAGAAAAAAGAAAGAGTTATCAATAGAGCGGGCGAGAGGCAGAGACCAAGAAAGAGAGGGAGAGCGAGAAACCCTGTAATCCTATTCATTATGTATTCTCATGGTGAAAAGAGGATGGGATGACCATGGTGGAGGATACATCTTTGTAATAGGGACGTCATTATTTTAAGAAATAATTATCAAAGCTGCGCTCCCTTTGAAATAATAAAACCCCCTCTACTCCCTCTCTAGATGTGAGCAGAAATAGAAGTTAGAAGGCCCACATTTCACAGCTCCAGCAGTGAATCTTCACCGAGCAATAAGAAACTCAAGAAAATCCCCTGAAGAAAAGAAACAATGAGCCGCCTTCTGCCACATTCCACATAAACTAAACCTGGATACACTGGATAATAGAGCTGCGTATTCGCACCAAAACTTTGTTTTGCAGCCTTTTCGGTTTTCCACTTTCTAAAGAATACATTTAGAAATAAAGGATTTATGAAGTGCATTAATACTGATACTGCACATAGAATAAAGACTTCTATTTCACTTTTTATTCCAAGTATATATTAATAAAGTACACAGGCCTACACCTACAGCATTCAGTTGTATGACATGTGTAAAAACACTCCATTAGAAGTAGCCCATAAGAGTTTTATGGAAAGCCACTGTGTAGAAGTGATGTGTGATTATAGCAATGGTAACAGCTTATTTTATAAGTCCCATTAGCCTGTAATTGACCAGAGAGGAACTGATATGCAACTGTAAATTCATAAGAAGGTTCTCAGGAACACATAGAGAAAACTCTGCCAGTATGCAAATGGTACATTTTCTGTTATGTAATAGCATTTAACTTCCAGTTAAATTAAATGAACTTTTTAAAGTTCAATTATTGCAATTAATACAGTGTAAAATCACATTTTTCATTTTTTTTCTTGATGGTATCAGGATTTGTTCTTTACTTTACTATTATCTAAATAATAAATGCACAACGCCTATGATAAAGTTAGCAGTTAATTGAAATTTTAGACACTTTTTTGCATCATTTTCTGCCACTGACAGCTACAATGGGCATCTCGTAAGTGTAATTTGTACACTTATTGCGAAGCACTGCATTGTGACATACTTGGCGTGAAGACTGAGACTCTATAGTCATACTAGTGTTACTTCAACATAGTAGTTCTTTGAGCTAAGTTCTAACATCAGAGTTCACTGTCTGAGTTTACCAGGCTAACATTAACTAGTTAGCTCTTAATATAAAGTACAACCGAAGCTGCTGATGTATAAACAACAGTAGCCTACTGGAAAACCTGAAATATTTGCATGATGAAAAGGAATCACCACAGTGATCACTCCTCATCCTGAGAGGGATGAGAATACCAAGGCAATCCATGCAATAGTTGTTCAGTCATTTCACTCAAATCACAAATGTCATGGTGGCGATAGAGGGAAAAATCAGGACATGACATGAGTCCAGAGGAATCATCCTCTGGGCACCAACAAATATCTGTACTAAATTTGCAACACATTCTCATTCTAACCTCGTCACAAATTGCTGTTTGGTCAACAAAAACATGTTGTTAGGTTTAGGAAAAAAGAACATGGTTTGGCTTCATGATCTCATGGGACGTGAACACGACTCTCCCAAATGAAAGTCAGTGTTTGTTGAAAATGAATGGCAGCTATCAGTCTGGTGATGCCCAAAGTCAGTCAGATTCATCTTCTGAGGACCAGGAATTACTGTAATATACACGGTAGTCCCTCCAACAGTTGTTGAGATATTTTAGTCTGGAGCAAATTTATGGACTGATCATCCAAACACCCGTCTGACTGACACTGCCATACAGAGTAATGCTGCTAGCATGGCTGAAAAAGTAGTGTACATGCTATGGACACTTAAGTTTGCCATGTTTTTTTTTTTTTTATAGCACTATATAATGCATACATTTTGAATAAATAAAAAAGAATGTCCAGGAAGGAGGGTAAAAACAGTGCAATACACAGTAAATACAACACGATTTTGGACAAAGCCTACCTATTGCTCATTTCATGTTGCCCTCTGCCAGTGTATTTGGGATTACTTAAGTTAGATATTTGCTCATGCTAAACATAGTGGCTTTAGACAAAAGTACAGAAGTATTTTCAGTGCCAAGTACCAAAAAAAAAGCACTCACACCACAGCATGGCTCTTTTCAGAGCGTTGCATCATTACAGACAACATAGTATTTGATTATTATAACTGACACATTAAAATAAAAGCAGCGTTTTCATGTTGTAGCTGGTCGAGAAGGAGCTAATTTTATACACTGAATGACTTAATCTATGACCACATATTATTTTCTATGAACTGATCATGTTGTATGTAAAATCCTAATCTTCAAAGTAACTTTGGCTGCCAAAGAAATAGTAAATTAAATAAAAAGTAAATTATTTTCCTTCATTATGTAGCTGAGTAAAAGTATTGTGAATTCTCAAATGAACTGTACTTAGGTGCAGTCATACATTATGTTCACAGTTACTGCAGTAAAGTCTTCCCACTCTGAGTTTTTGTGAATTGGATGAACTAAAAACAAAAACAAACCACATGCCATATAAACTAGACAAATACCCACATGCACTATGGAAAAGAGAGTGTTTGGTAGAGGAGACAAACCTGTGGCCCCTCTGGTTATTGGACAGTCTGTCTAACACGAGCACCAGAGGCTCTCACTTGGCTGAGGGACTGTTGCCAAATAAATAGGTTGTACCCCATTAGGCTGTGGAGCTGGCAGGCTTGGACCCGAAGCATCGTTTTATTTCATGTTTTATTCCAACTTGTGTCTGCTGGACTTTTTGAGGGGTTTTCAAACCTGCCATATTTCTCTGTGTTTCACCATGTTGTAGTGATTTCTCCCTCAGCGAACTCTTTGATTTTACAAATTTCGGGTGGGAGCCTGCACAAGTTTGACAAGGGAATATTTTCGCTGGCAGCTGTGCTAAGTGCAACTTGTGTAAATTTAATAAGAAATACTTAGAATATGAAGAGACAAAACTGCTCATAAATAGCTGCTCGGAAGAAATGAACTTTCTCTCTTTTTTATTTTTTTTTCTATCATCTGGTTTCTTTTTTCATTTTCTCTTCTTCTCTTCTCTTCTCATGCTCTCTTCTATTTCCACTTGTCTTTCACCGCCCCCTCCTCCCTCATTCCTTGCCTCCCTTCATCTCTACATCCATCACTCCCTCCCATCACCCCATGAATCTGTTTTTTCCCCTCTTCCCTAACTCACATACCCAGCTTCACAGACCAAAAAACCCTCCCTTCCACATTTTCGACAAATCAGGAGATGATCCAAGGTACAGATTCCCCAGAAACTCAAATTCTCCCAGCATGCTACGGCGAGGCAAGCTGAGGCCGTGATGCAATGTTGAATGGCGGAGCAGAAATCAGAAGGAGAGAGATCATAATGAAAGATGGATCAAACACTTTCTTTTTCCTTGTTCAGCCCCCATGTTCATGTAGACACGACCAGCGTTCTACCTGCTTTTCCTAAAGAAACATGTCTCATGATTGAGATAAGCAAGCAGGAAGTACGGCCTGGGGTTTATGTTTATTTTTGTCTCGGCTTTGGAGATTTTCCCATAGGTGAAAATAAGACATCTCATGTGTTTAGCTGAATTGTAGATGTGGGGATATCTCATAAGCTAATGTCTTTATTTGACCCATAAAAAAGATTTAACTTTTGTTACCTGTAATAACCCCTACCAAATTTTAGTTTACACTATGCAGTGCAGAACTCTTTTATAGCCATGATCATCAACATTTGTTACAAGTGACCCCAACTCAGGGAACACAAAGGCTATCCAATAAGAAAATTTAAAGTTTAATAATTGGATCTCCGGTTGTTGAATGATGATTATGCATAATAGACTTGATATTCATCCTTTATATATGATGAGTAAAAGTAAATCCTGTCATAAAAACCTATGACAGAAGCTGTCCCCTGTCTCTATTTGCAGTTAATCTGCATCCTCAGTTCTAATTTCATGTGGCGTCCCTCAGGGCTTGATTCTGGGTCCTGTCCACTTTCCATTTACATGTACCTGATTAGACTACATTGTTAAATATGTATTTTCTTTAACTGTTAGGCTTTGACAACATTGTCCTTGTGTAATGCTGAAGAACCAATAGATAACCTGATCTTGACAAAAGCTAAATTACATGGTTTGAAAATATTCCACAGCAAATTCTGAATAAATCTAAATGATTGTAATCATTCTTCAAAATCAAACCACCCAGTAAAATGTTTGTATATGTTCCCCTCTACATTTAGAAATATGAAAAAACAAAAAACAAAACAAGTGCAGTAAGGTTTCATAAATAAACATCACCAGTATTAGCCTCTCCTTTCTGTTTCTGACCTGAATGAATCATATTCACCCATGTCTCACTTTTGCTGTGTTTTGCCATATTTTGGATTGGAAACTCGGCATAAAGGCTTCAAACAGGATCAAAAAATAAAAACTGTACCTGAATTTGTACTTCCCTTCACTGACTCCCTGTTATTTCCAGTTGAATTTAGAATCTTTTATTTGTACAGCTCTTTCTGTAGCACTGCATGGTCCTGCCCTCGCATGCATTTTTACTCAGCCAGAAACCCACACACCTCCTAAACTGGGCTTTTGTCTGTCCTTCCATTTAAGAAACAGTCATACGGTGACAGAACTCTGGCTCTCCTTCTTTGCAGTCCGTCAATAACATTAGGAACGATCAAAAACACACTTTCACAAGTTGGCTTTTGACCATGCCTGCATGACCTCTTGTTTTAATTGTGTGAAAAGCTGCTGGAGTGTTACTGTGGGTTAGTTTTTGCTTTTTGGTTCATAGATTTCTTCAATGTCCTAAACAGCATCAATTTTGCTGTATTTCAAGCACTATTTAAAAGGTTCAAATGGAAGTTGTGGTGTAAATCACATTAACAATATAACTGCAAAGTAAAAGGGGGGGGTTTATCCTTATATAAGCAGTAGGTACAAGAACAATAGAACCGGAAAACACAATCCGTCTTTTTTCTACCTTTTCTTCTTCTCCAATGTGAGAGCAAAGTCTCCCTGTAGACCTTTAAACATGTGCACAAAATTAAGATCCTAATTTGGGATTAGACGACACACACTGCCCCCCCATTTATCTGGAAGTGGTATGTAAATGTGGCTGCTCTCTGAGAAGTTTTTAAACTTCTTACAAAGTGCAACAAATACATTTTCGGTGATTTGTCAACCCTGGCGCTCGATAAGACGTTACATTCTTAATTAAAAGGGGATATACCGGAACAATCTGTGAAATGTTTTCCATTTAAAGCCTGGCAAAATTTTGATTAAGTTCAAGTGATGGTTCCTGATTTTCTAACGGAGCAGTAAATGACATCCTGAGTGGAGGAATTGTGACCTCAGAAAACAGTCGGTCCTGTGTTTATCACTCTTGTTAAGGCAGAGCCGAATGTACTGTATGTTACTAGTTGTTAAAGACTAAAGATGGGTTTTGGTAATTAAAGCATTAGGGATGATGACAAATTAAGGCCAAAATGACAAAACAAAACAGTAATGAGGATTTATTAAGCAGTCATTTGAACATACTAGGAGAAAACTACAAATACAGTAAGTGATGACAAATGCCAGGTGTAAAGAAACATGTGAGAATAAAGTGGGGGCATGATTGTGTTTCAGACGGAGTTATTTTTGAAGCGTAGTTACAAGCGTAAACAGATAGTTCTTAAGAGTCATGTGCAGGTGGTTTAAGAGAACTTGTAGCATTTACCAAAATTCATGTATTTAGAATTTTCTCTTAGGTTCAAACAAAATTCACGGAGGTAATAAATCTTTGCCTTTCTCCACAGTACGACGAGTGTTGATAGTATCTACTCCGTATAAATACAAAGGAATTTTATTGTTATAATTCAAAATAATTTGGAGTTTAACTGTTTCCACTATGAAAGTCCACTAAGGTCCACCACCACCTGCTGCTAGAGTCTATGAAATGTAGGTATCATTATGGACCAAGCACTGACTCTTGACCAACATGGTCAATGTTTGATTTGCCCTCCCTGCTGAGAAAGACTGAAAAACTGATATGGGGATCATTATTCACGCTTTTATTTTGTATATATATATATTTTGTTTATCTTTTGAGAACTTGTAGACCTTTGTGGTCAGGCACCTGTCTACATTACAGATCCACAGCAGGCCTACTGTATTTCATTAGTGGGTCCTTAAAGTCCTCTGATCAGGGTTTGTTGGTTGTTCCTAACTCCAGGCTTAAAATTAAAGGTGGCTATTGAAGCTGTGGCAATGAACTTTGTAACTCTCTCCATTTGGACTTAAGACATGTGGATGCTGTGGACACCTTTAAAAAGCAGCTGTTCTCTCTGTTGAGACTTGCTTTTGTGAATTTTTTAAATTATTATCTTTTTCTTTTTTTTTTACTATTATTTCATTATGTTTTTACCTGTCTTAGGTCTGTATTTTATTTTATTTCATTTTAATTCTTTTTTTGTTTTGTTTTTAGTTTGTTGTTTTTTGGTTGTGAAGCACTGAATGAAATTCTGCTCTTGAAAGGTGCTTTATAAACAAACATACTTGCTTTCATCATCTGATTTCTGACAGCAAGTGCTAAGTGCTAGGGTGAAAATATATTTTTTATTACTCTTTTACTCATGGGTAACATCTTTGTAAAATAAACTTGCCTACAAATAAACACAACGGTAGCCTTTCATAGCAACTTGGAGGGTGTTGATTATGTCAATGATCAAATTTTAAAAATGAGTACCTATTAATGTACAGCTGGCATTTATCAGGTTAAAATAAGTGTGCAGAGAGTTTGGTGAATCTGATTGGATCACCCTGCTTCACAGAAAAAAAAAGTATTTATAAAGTATGTAACATGTAAACTATGATTACCTTTTATTTTCACTAGCATTTATTTATTTATTTACTTATTTTCATTTCACTTATTTATTAATTTTGTTTTTTTTGTTTATTTTTTCCATTTATTTATATGAAATCCTTTGGCGATGTTTGTTGGTTATTGGCATGAACAAAGATATGTTATCATTGTTCAAACCAATAATTGAACAGCTGAATTATAATTACATTGGATAGGGATATGACAATGTTCTTGTATGAGACTCAATATAAAATACTGTTGTTGTCTTTTTTTATATACATATATTAGTATGTATATTTCAAATTTCCAGACATTATATTTGAGATTTTCAGACAAAAGAAGGTTAACTACAAGATAACTACATAAACATTACACGCAAGTTTAAAAAACATTTGGCGTCTCACGTCTTTCAGGAGGAGAGAAGAGAGAGCGATACACACACATGCACACACACAAAGAGAGAGAGACAATGCAGTAATAAGCATGCAGCCGGGGCGAGCGAGTGATTGTTGTGAGATAGAGAGTGAAAGGAGGGTGAGCGGGAGAAATGTGTGTCCATTGCTAATGGATGTTTCTGCTGTGTGTGTGGTTGAATGTGTGTTTGTGTCTCAGTGTTTTCTCTCTCCTTTTTAACAGCACACTAATCCTGTTTTACAGCAACTGGTGTGTGTGTGTGTGTGCATGTGTGTGTGTGTGTCTGGGTGTGTGAGTGTGCGTATTATAATGGGGTTGCTAAACTTTCTTGTCTCCTTCCTTATTTTGTTCACCTCTGCCACTCCCCTTATTCTCTTTCTCCTAACTTATATTACTTGATCTGATCTCTCTCTTCCTGTCTTTCATCATTCTCCCTCCATTCTTGTCTCCCAAACCATTTTTCCTCTCTCCTCCCCTTCCTGCTCTCCACCTCTATTCCCTTACTTCCCACTCTCCCCTCTGTCCTCTTTTTTTATGTCTTGTCTCCATCTTAAGCATCTATCACCATGGACCATCCATTGTCTCAGTCTTCACATTAACATGAAGTAAACGCTGTTGTTTCAACATATTTGCACTCATTTCTGGAAAATAACTGACAAGAAATACAAATTTCAGCGGGAAGTGTTCTCCCCATGTCCTCTCAAAACCTTTTATTCCTTAGTGTTTGAGTCTCTCTTCTGACATGTGCCTGTGTGTGTTGTGTCTCTGAATATCTGAGTCGTGTACCTGACAGTTATGTTGCCTCTCGTGTATGTTTTTAGCATCTTATTCCTTTTGTGCAGCGCTTTGGTCAACGTGAGTTGTTTTTAAATGTGCTTTATAAATAAATTTGAGTTGAGTTTCAGATGTGAATTCTTTTTTCGGCTTAGCTTGAATACAACAGCCAACTACATAAACTATGTTAAGAAGAGTCAACTATGTCTTCCAATACCCAAAACAAATTGTTTGAAAGATAAGAACTTTTTTTGTTAATAGTGCGACGTAAACATCTTCTATCTCTTTTTGGCTTATCACTTTCAATCCCTGTTTTCAATCAGCTGTGTTAATTTTGTATGATTTAATTTTCTTCATGTTATGCTTTTTTTCCCTTTTAGGAGCCGTCATGGTATAGATCTTGTCCTCTGTAGCCTATGTTTTTGTGTATTGGAAACCAAGCAGACAAGCATCACTGTAAACTGCATGGGCTCCTCTTAACAATATAATATAATGAGCAATAAACTGACTAAGACCCTAATCCAAATACACTGCCATATCTTTGTCGTTGTAAAGAAAAATGAACGCTGAAGGCAGACAATAGAATAAATAAGTTGTTTAGACAGTCATTTTCTTATGTAAAGAATTTTGTTTGACTTGACTTCAGAGCAAATTAGTTTTTAATCAATGGTGACCTCAGAATAACAAAGTCTATGGGCCCATCAAACCTTTGCTGTGGGTATTCATGGTCCCCACAGGGTGAACCATAACAATTTTGATGCTTCCCATAGACAGCAAGGCAGTAACTATATATAGTGAAGAACATATTATTAAAAAAGTTGAAGTAATCATTAGCAAATGCAATTATAATCAAACATAACCTTAACAAAGGCTTGTCCAAATGGTGCTGCCATACACAAGCAGAACACAGCTCACGGACATACTTGACTAATGTCTTTATTCCATTACATTTGTCAAATTTAGCCCACGTAAAGTCTGAGTGAAGTGTCAATCATTTTTGTTATGCTATATGTCAAGTAGCTTTCATTTACTGCATATCTTTTGAGTATATGTGGCTATAGTTGCTTATAATAATATAATATAGTGGGAAATAAGATTGTAGACAGTAGTGGCTTTCATTTATTGCATTTCTGTTAAGTACACTGTAACTGTACTTGTTTATAATAAACAATGTAGAAGGAAATGTGTTTTCAAATTTTGAAATATTTCACAGGGGTGGGGGTCAATGTTGACTCTGTGGCTATGGCCTTGATATGGTATTTCCACCAGTGCCACCATCAAGCCAAATGTTTTCACTTGTACACAAATAAAAATACCAGTCTAATGGGCGGCCATAAATTTACTTCATGCTCCCCAGGGGACGAACCCTTTCCATTTGGACACTCCATGAGTTTTCCTTTCGCACCACCCTCTGGCCAAAATATAACTTTCCTAGAAATTTGCTGAGTTTTTTTTTCCTCCCAAGGAGATAAGCTCTTCAGATTTGTACAATCCCATGGCCCTCTACTAATTACTTTTTAACATTACAGTGTCGGCCCCATAAGGCTTTAAGAGTAACAACACTGTAAGTATCTTGTCCAGTCTGTTCAGCGCTCTTATGGGCTGTAATGAACACTGAACCCTTACAGGCCGCTAGTGGGGCTTTTGGGTGTTAGTCTTGTCTTTGTAGCAGCAGGAGGGGTTTTACCATCTTACTCAACATATACTGTATTACTCAATATATGATGATAGCTGAATAAGACTACCTGATGAGACAAAGGAAATTTCTTCAGTCCCCCCGTGCTCTTCATCATCCTCCTCCCCCAACCTCCTTCTCCTCAATTGCTTTGTCACCCTTCACCTCTGTCTCGTTAATGACCGGCCAATTAAGCTGCTCACCGCATTGTTGGTGGGGCGTTCAATAACACACAAGGGTCAACGGCACTTGAAAAACATTGCGCATTAATGGTAATTATAGTTGTGAAAAAGTCAAAGGGTTTGTGGGTACGGCGGGTTTAAATGCCAGCATGGGGTAACAGTTTTTAAATGGACCTCATCAACGCATTTGCCTGTTATCTTTTCTCTTTCTGTCCCCCCCTCCTTTTTTTTCTCCTCGTCTTCTTTCTCTTTCTTTCACCCATCCTTTCCACTGTGTTTTGGGGCTGCTGATTAAGTTGGGTTTGCTGGTAATGAGCCATGAGGACTAATTGGGATTGTCAGAAAGAGAGAGACAGCGGGAGACATAGTACTTTGGCATTTACAAGTGCAATAAGTCAAATATGAGGAAAGGAGATGAAAAGAGGAAGCTGCAGAAATCCCCCATCATTCTGATGAATCACGAGGAAGCTTAAAATCTTATTTTTTTTCTTCAAATAAGGGAACAAATAGTAGCCCTTTCCCCTCTGAGTATTATTATCCTCATATTTTAAATCCTTGGCTAATTTTGGCCTGCGTTTGATTTGACTACAGTAACTCTGACACTGTGAAACTGAGAGCCTAAAAACTGTCAGCTTTGGGTAATTTGCATGTGTGTGTGTGTGTGTCTGTGTGTTCTTCTATTATCTACTTTTAATAGACTATTTTGTCAGGAAAATGCTAATGTTGAGAAATACTTTCATGAATTTTCTTGAATGGAGTGACATTTTCTTGGAACAAGTGCTGTGATTTTTCTAAATTATGCAAAAATATTGGAGAATATTGTCAAACAAATGTGTCACTATTGTTGCTTGTTCTCTCACTTGCATAAAAAGAAAATCTTGATTTATAAATTGATGGGATTCGTAGCATGCCACAGACTATTTTATGATAATGTCATGGACTGAAATCTAAGGGTTGAATAGTCTTTCAAAGTACTGTAGTTATATTTGGAAAGCTAGAACTAAAACATGTGGTAACTTTGGTGAATGAATATGTGAAAAATATTTTCCTTGTGGTATCGTCATTTTTAGTAGTATCTAAATATGTTTTACATGAACGCAAAAGAAGTCAAAATGCCAGTATTTCAAGTTGATTTCACAGCAGAGTCGAACACTGTTGTTTCTTTGTATGCTAGGTACACGAGTCAACTGTACAAAAACAATCAAGGGTTTGGCAACACGTCTGAACACACACACACATGCACACAAACTAGGTAACTAAGTAAGCAAATTGTGGAATATAAAAGCCGTAGAAGCCACGATCCCTTGTTGTTCCTCCTCCAGCCCTCCTGTCTGTCTGTGTTATTTAATTATTTATTTTTAATCACTCATTAACGAGTTGGCACTGCTCCAGAGACGATCATTAAAGTGAGGTGCAGGCTTTATTTCTTTATTTATTTTTACAAAAATTTAACACACAAACACACAGTCCTTATTAAACTGTGTTTTTATAATTTTATTTGTATTTTTTCTGATTTTTTTTTAATGATGGCTGTCTTCTTTTCAACCTTTGTGCTTAAGATTTCACTTCATATTAAATTTAGCAGCTTAATTAAACAACCAAAGCATGAGAAATTGCATTTAAAGCAACTACTTTTTTAAAATATCTTTTTCTGATATTATCTGGAATCCAAACTAACAACCAGAATAGCAAATAAGAAAGAGCTTGTGCGATGATAGAATGACTAGAAAGTGCTACCCAGTTGCGTCTACAAAAGCCAGTTTAATTGCTGCTTGAGAGAGTGTGATTTAATGTCCTAATCATTGTTTGGGTTCAGCTGCTGGATAGTGGCTTTGCTGTGTGTGTGTGAATATCGGTGGAGGGGTTGAAAATACACACTTCAGACGCAACCTGCTTTTTGAAGGCTTTTCAATTTGGTCCAGTTTCATTGTTTAAGTGAATTGGATTTCAGTAACCTTAGACACACTGTTGGTTATTATTGTGTTCAACCAATCAACGCCATCCTCCACATCTGAAATGCCTTTTACTGCATCTCAGATGTTAGTGCATTATTTTTTTCATCTTTTATTTGTGAGATGCAACTAAAAGAAAACAGCTATTTGTGTTTTCATGTCAATTTTAGTACATCTGAACATTTTCTTCATTAAAAAAACAGAAGTTTAATCAAACAGCCTTGTGATTACAGTGTGAACCCTTTTTCAGGACTGTCAGAGAGGTGTGTATTGTTCATTCCAGCGCACCTCCTGCAGAAAGACTAAGCTGTGTATCGATACTATACTTGCATAATTTCTCCTAACACCCTCTGCATCAACTAGAATTTTCAATTTTTTTGTCATCGCTGCTAAAATCTCTCCTCCTCTGGCCTCCTCCTAAAAAGCAGATGTGCCATATACAGGCTTCAACAAGTCCTCTGTTAAAAATCCTCTGGCCTCTACAGTGATTTGTGTGTGCGTGTGTGTGAGAGCGAGTCTCTTTGTCATCCACTTTGCTTTTTAGATTGCATAGCTTCATTACAGACATTAGTGCATTAACAAACAAAATCCTCTCAGCGCGCACATTAAAAGCATCTCATTCCCACCTCGACCCACAATCAAGGCCATAAAACAATACGTTACAGCCCTGACTAATTACCAATGTGAAAACTTTCATAATTGAATAGCGCCCCTTACCCAATCCCGCTTGGCCAGGGCGTATTAAAAGAGGCTGTTCTCAATTAGAATTTGTCAAAGCAAACAAATGAGATAGTTTGCATGGAGCGATTTATCTGAAGTCAGGTAATAAGGTGGGAATCACAACCACTTTGTTGTTTGGGTGTTTGCTAAATGAAGCTCATTAGTGGTGGGAAAACTCTGCCAAGAACATCACTAAATTATACTGAACCTCGGTTATGAGCAAAAAAATGTACATGAGCACACATGAAAGCACATATAAGCTTTATGATTAAATAACTATAGTAGAGATTGGGTTTCTTATTCTCGCTGTTCATTGTTTTCCAAAGTGCAGATTATTATGTTTGCATTAATTTACCTGCCGTGCCGCACTCAGTTTATTACTGAAATAAAGTTAATACCAAATCATATATATATCTGGATGAATTTGTGTTATTGTGTGAAAAGAAATCTAGTTCCACCTTTTGTCTCTCCTTCTCTTTCATTCTCCTACCTTAGCCAATAATTCAGTTCTGCTCCTTGTGTGTTTGTCCTCTTTACAGGTTACATGATGGAGAGGAGGTGATGTGGCTCAGGCTCTAGCTGTTTGCCAACATTTGCACTGCATGACATCCTGCCGGATCCATCTTTTTCATGTTTTCACATTCCACGTATCACTTTGTCATATGGATTGTCTGTATTGTAACGTCACCATGTCGGTCTATTCTGTTCACACAACATCTATTACATGTCTGTCCCTCCTGGGAGGTGGATCTTTCCTACGTTGCTCTCCCTGAGGTTTCTTCCATTTTTTTATCTCATTTATCTATTTTTAATTCCAGGGGGCGTTTCCCTTATCCAAAGTAAGGGTCAAAAAGGACAGAGGGTGTCGTATGTTATACAGATCGTAGAGCCTCTGAGGCAAATTTGTGACTGGTGATATTGGGCTAAACAACACTGACTTGATTTCATTTCAAAACCAGTTGTGCAGTAGCCATAAGACAGTGTTTACTGCTGGTAAACATGTCCTTCATGCCCATGATGTCAGCAGGTGTTCTCTCTGAAAAAAGACTGCCAACTCACATACTGCACAGTGAGCCTGCTTCTCATAGACATTGTGTTATTATGACATGTTCACTGGACACAGAAGCGTCTCAATATGTCAGTTATGTCACAGACAGCCGTCAGCGGGTGACTTGGCCGTGACCTGGACCGTTTGCACATTAGCGCATTTCCCTGCGCTAGTCAGCAAGTGATTCTTCTCCTCTGCTCTTTTCCAGTCGCACGGAGAGCTCTGTCACTGTCTGCTTTTGTGTGTGTGCTTGTCTGCTCATTTCTCATTTGGTTTAGACACAACTGACAAATATGTTGAAGCCCTGGATGCACATTTTATTATTTATCAATTCAGATAATTTATATCATACTGAAAATATTTCTTAAATTGTTCATAATACATTAACAGTGTCTGTTCTTGTGAGATTCACTCGCAGCTCGCACAAAAATTAGACCAGACACAGAAACTAACGCTGCGGATCACAAGGGTGTCCGGTGTGAACAGCCCAACTGGCCAACATTGGCGCTAAAAGAAAGCACTTTGTGGGGCTTCAACATCCAGTGTGGACCCAGCATTAGGCTGACCACTCGGCTAACAAGTTTCTGCATACCTACAGTTTGCTACAGCCCTAAAAGAAACTAATAAACCCAGTTTAACCTGCAGGTTGCAAGTCAGCCTGACAATCGGACTGAATTAACATTTTGTTTTCAGTCATGGGCACTGATTCAGAAGTCTGGCTTCAGGCTGCTATCAATGTCTGGTGTCATGCATCTTGCTGCTACACAGGGAGACAATTTACAGTGGCAGAAATGGACCAGCTGTGTCCATTAGCCAAAACAAAAATTAGTGAGTGGCTGATTATGTAACTGAAAAACAAAGTGTCTGCTAACAGGGCTGTTATTTAGCTAAAATTAAAATCAGAGAGCTAAATCCACGGGCTAATACTGCTTTAGTGATTTTTTTCTGATTTCCTTTTGTTGGCCAATAGGAGGCAGCATAAATCAAAATAACAGCTGGCACGTGTACTGTCCTGACATATTACCACCCTGCTGTTTTGGCTACCGTTTTAGCGAAAAAATTGCAGGAGATGGAGGAATATTCCTTTTAGCTTGAGTTTCTAAAGGAAATACCGGACTCTTTAGCTATTGAGGAAATGTATTCATTTAGCAGCTAGTCACAAAAAAATTACCCACTGGTGCTGAAAATAGTGACTGAGAGTGGTGAGACTATAACAAACAGTAAATGTGCCATAAAACCAAAACAACGAGCTGAAGAAGCAAGGATGATGCAAGTAATCCATTTCACGTAATATGTAATGTCAATTACCTATGAGACGACAAAATGTTTTTTTCTTTTAATAAATCATTCATTGGTGTCTCTTTTTACCAGTTAGTGACTGAATTAATGTTTACCCAACTTTTTTTTTTTTTTTTTGCAGATTGTTATTTTACTGTTGGAAGATGTTATATGGCATATCTCTCTAATGTGTTATTTATTAGTGTGTCGTATCTGTAAACAAGGTAAATGTCACTTAATTGACACACAGTGTGTGTCAGGGAAATATGTGCACATACAAATAAAAACAAAGAGACTGTGACATTACTTGACATTTAATATTGATTAAAACAATGAACTCTGTTTCATTAGAAAAACAACTCAATCAGTTTAATGTTTGTCACTTGGCGTCTATTTATTTAATTATTTCTTGTACGAAAAGTGTTTTATTGATTATCAAATTACCCTTAATGACTACAAAATGCCACTTCCTCTCGTTTTGTCAGCTAACCTCGGCCATATTTCAACTATAGACAAATTGGTGGGGTCATTGAAGGGAAGACAAATTAAGATACTGAGTGGTTACTAAAAATCTGATTGAAACAAACAACAGTAGTTTCTGCCCTTATTAGACTTTGTCCTGTCTGATCTGGGATTGCCTTGAAATTGACTGAAGAGCCAAGCCCGGAAAATAAGCTCATTATATGAACAAACCACAGAATGCAAAGAAATAAAGTTGTTATCGCATATTTCACAGTCCTAGAGTGACTCTAAACGCAATGGAGATATAACACATGCTGAATTAACATCTAACAAAGAACGTCAAACATCACATCCTCACATTAAAATAAATTAGATCTGCTTGTGGCAAATTTAATTTCCATGGAGAAGTCTGACAAGGCGTACTTTGCTTTAAAATGTCACATTGCTGTCAATAAATTTAGACTTGCGTGCATGGAGATTGGGGGCTATTTTCTGCTTCAGTTATATGATGATCAAAGAGAGCTGATCATCTCTTTGTGGTCAGACAGCTACTGAAGTCTTCAGCATCGAAAATATAATTAAAAATCATTCCTGGCATTGTGAGAGTTTTGTTTTGACTTAAACTTTAAATTCTGATGGAATTTCCATCTCTGCCAAAGTGGACTTTTAGTGACACCGGTTTCACTCACGAGCTAAGACTAATTAGCCTCTATTTGTAACAGAACATAATAACAATAATTGTGCTAAAGTGCCGCAAGTGCAGCTTTTATAAGCATACCCTCTGTTAAAAACATTCATTTGTATTTAGAGCTATTGAAATCCTTTTGCTATGATAACTACTCACACCTCTCTCAATTTGAACAAGAGTGGGCACCAACAGGGCTCATCAATGCGACATCTGCCCCAGCACATCCACATTTATGTCACATAAAATAAATAAATAAAATAGAAAATACTAAGACCAGTTTCCCGGCATTGAAGCTTCAGTGAGAAATGTAGTTGATGCACCTTAGGCCCAGTTCAGACTAAAGATTTGTGATGAGTTGAAAATGCTTTAAAACACTGTAAAGAAAAGTTGCAGTGGTGTGAACTGGCCGGTCTCAGCTGGAATCAAGCCAGTGATGATGTCACCTGTGACATCAAGTCCTGCGCGTCAAGTCGCCAGCAGCAGGTTTTAGAACATAAGGCACATCACCTGTTCATCAGCCAATTAGTCTGTTGCAAAGTCTGCTGGCCAAGTTAATTCCAAATTGTCTGATGATGACTGTCCGCTGTTCACAGACAGTGTGGCATATTCTGACAGCAGCTGTCCATCCCTGCAGAGCTGGCTCATTTACATCCCCACGTCTGCTGACACGATTGTCAGTCTACATCTTCAAGTTTAGAAACTATTCCAGATGCTTAACGTTTTCAACATCTTGCTAGCGTATCTGTGAGCCTGTCACATGTGGTTAAACTCAACAGCAGTAAGCAAAATGAAGCGCGCAGTAGTTTGATCCTGATAGATCACCTGGCATCACTAAACTAGCTAATGTTACAGCTTAGCCAAGGAGGACGCCATTAACGTTAACATCTCCCAATGACTCGAGCCTCTTGCCCATGAGTAGATGCACACTTCCTTCTGGGCGGTGATATGGTTGGTGGGTGTAGTTTGGTAGAAAGGAAATAGTTCCTTTATGAAACTGCTCACAACAACGTCCGTGGGTTAACTTGAGTAAACTATGTCATGATTTTTTGGCACTTTGAGCACCATAAGCCAAGCGCCATCTAGTTCTTTTTCATTCAAGAAAAGTCAGACATGTCTACGGCCAGTATCTCCGACACTCCAGCCTGTTCTCATTCAAATGTCATCAAATAATGTTGCTTTGTCTGTGATTTTACCATTGGACACCTGACGCCAAAAGCCAGCTTTCGCTGTGGTATGATATGCCACAGGGCGGCATCAGTTGGTAACATGGCTGGATGTAAGCTTTTATGGTTTTATGAAACACCACCGGTTGAAATGCTGCTGTTAATGACAAAAAATAAGGAGCTGGAAAGTCCCTGTAGGGCGGGCAGGGGGGGGTGGATGGTTCAAACAAACCCTGGACTTTCACCCGTGAGACCAATATATACTCCCCACATACATGTAGAGCCAAATCATGATATTTTTTCTACACCTAACCAAGTGCTTTTACTGCCTAAACCTTAACACATTCTTTTGTTAACTACCTGGCATTGGTTGCCATGTGCTTTTGTTGAATTCCTGGCGTTGGTAGTAGCATCCCAGAACGTGAACAGCAGACACAGGATGCCTAGCGTGTAATATGTAGACATGAAACACCCCATGAAAGACAGCTGAACAAAACTGAAATAGAATTGTGTTATTTATTTTGTAGCATAACATGTTACCATTTCAGTCCCTGAAAGCATAACATAATCATATGCCCCCACTGGGCTGTAAAGAAATACTCATGCCTGGATTAAAGTATAGCCACATTTGGCTCCTTCCTCTACCTCTTCATCTACACTACTTTCAGAGCTCTCTTCACCACCATCATCCTCTGCACTGCTTTCTGTGCTTCTAATTCAGCCTCTCTCTCTGGCTCAAGAACAGACCCATGTAAAAACATGAAGCATGATACAAGATTAATGTCAAAATATAGCCACATTTGGCTTAAGGTTAATTTGCACAGTCTAGCCTATAGGATAAGTCGATATAGTATATATTATTGATGTTTTGCTAAATGAAGCTGCTTTCCACATGAATAAAACCACTCAAAAAATAAATATTATAGATGGCTGACTGTTCCCCAGAGGGAAATACTTTGCAATAGAAACGGCACACTTTGTTAAAGTCTGCTGTATTCACATTACTTACAGTACATGTAAACACAATGGTTCACTAAAGCTCTGACTGTATTTCCTTATTACTGGTGACACAAAGGGAAGTCTACACCTGGTGTATCGTCCACAGAACAGGGTTGCACATTGACATTTTCTGAACAAAATAGAACAGGCTGCAGTGAGAGTCCCTCTTGATGGGATATTCAGTGCATTTAGTCCTTTTCAGGCAAGCTCAGGGGTTTAGTGTTGCTGCAGCCACAGGAATGACACTGCTTTTCTTTTATCCAAGTGAGGATTAAGTTACATGCCGCTAACATGACCCACTCAAAATCATGTGCATGCTTGAAAATCCACTAAAAGTGTTTGTCGTATATAAACTACAGTAGTACCGTATCTGTGTGTTAGCTACCCCAACAGAAGAGGGACCAAAAATGGTGACTGTATGGAACGGTTCCATTGGTACCATCCACGTTTCACAGTGGAAATGGAAATAAAGTGTACTGAACTGAACTGAACTGTACCATACTGCTGAAAGCAAATGGGGCTTAAATGCAAGCAGATTCAATACCAGCATGATGGGACAGCAGCAGGCCTGGGCCTTGTAATACAATCAAACCTACAGGCATAGCCTAAATGAAATGTACTTATTTGCAACAGATTTTTTCTGACCTACCACTTGTTTGTGAAACCTAACACAAAACAACTTTACTGTTGGATCAGATGTTCAACCAGAGCAGATGAGTTTGAATATGACATGAGAGAAACTCTCTGATTGTGTTATTATTGTTTTTGGGATACACAGTTTCTGTAAAATGTTGCTTAAAGGTGAATGAATGAAGTGATGGAATCTTTGTAGCACTGTGAATGATCATCCTCCTGACATTTAATAATAATGATGATTGAGATATTTCTGTGATGATGTTTACAGGTACAGGTGATAAATTAGTGCTTGGGTGCTATTAATAGTCAGATTTGTGGGTGCGTACTGACAGCTGCTCCGGCACCATCAGAGAACCTCACTGATGCGACACAGTCGGTGAAACTGCATTTTCTTTTTGGTGTTTTTCATTGACAGGTCTAATGAGTGTTGGAGCAGGCACAACTATCAATATGCAAACGACTGTTTCGGTGTGTCTGCGGGAGTGTAGTCCGTGCATTCCACAATGATTGAGATTTATAAAACACAATGAGGTGTACATGTGGCTTTATAAATCTGACGGGAAGACAGATTTTTATCTGTGCAGTACACGCAGCTTTAGTCAGGAATTTACACTGAGTTTTATGCATCTGGCCCCAGGTCTGTCAGAAGCACCTGCTGATCCACTCCCCGTTGATTTGTCAGAAATTGAGGTTCATATTTTTCCTCTTTTATCTGATTTACCAACAAGCCATGTTAAGACTGCATGCTGACCGCTCATCTATCAAACGCATTTCAGATATTTCCCTTTGCTTGTGCATTTCCTTTGTTGTTTAGACAATATTTTCTCAGACGTGAATAACTCTTGACGGGTAATAAGCCGGCTGATGTTACTGTCTGTTCCAGCTAAGTCAAACAGCTGCATCAATCTGCAGAGCAAAACAATCGCTCACCTTTCTTCTGAGTCAACTTGGTGAGGAGTTGTTTACCCTCATCTTCTCTCATCATTTTCTCCTTTCTCTGTTTTGTCTTTGGGAACCTCGATTTCCTCTTCTCAAAAGGCATGGCTAATGAGCGGCTTCATCAGGATCACTGTGGCACTTTAAACCGAAAATAGCGGCAAAGAAAACAGCGCCATTATGGTTTCAGGGTGGTGGGAGCACTGAAGCACCTACAAACCCTATGTTTGTGTTTATCACATAAAGTTCAAAACTCTTTCTGTTAATTAAACGGTTCTACTAATAGTATTCTACAGTTTGTAGAAACCCTATTTAATTTGGTGAAAAACATTTTTATGTAATTTCAGGGGTTCCCTGCACATGTTTGGACCCTATAAATTAGCACTCATTGTCCCCCTGCCCTACAGCCCTGTCTATGAACATGTATTCACACATTTGTCTTTATTTAATTTAATGTATGTGATAAACTTCACATTCAATTATTGTTTCTTATTCACACGGAAATAAAAATGTTTTTATTATCCACTATGACACAGTAAAATGTTTTTACCGGTCAGCAACTTCATTAGTTGTTTACAGTTTATTTAACATATTTGCAGATTTTCATTTATATGAAAGTGACAGTACATTTAAAAGAATTATGGCATATGTTCCTACCTTCTTTCATTTATTTAGTGTTTTTTTGTTTATAAACAAGCTAAATGTCATTTCATTAAAGAGTGTCAGGTAGACATGCAAATAACATGCAAGTACAAATAAAGCCACAGGAAATGTGTAGTTACTTGACATTTCCTTTGGATTCAGAACAATGAACAATTTTATTACAAAAAACAAACAAACAAAAAACGTCAGTCATCATTTGTGGGTCTATTTTTATGAATCATGTTTTATTAGTCATGCAATTATTCTTAATGACTACAAAGCATTTTCGTTTAGTCTGCTATCTTTGTACATTTCAACTAGAGGTTCTGTAATGGTGCAGTGGGCAGGCAACATGGAATTTTTCCATAACACATACGTGTGAAAGCCAAAAGATATTACTTTGACAGAAAAATGAACCCATTTATTTAAATCTGAAAGAGGATAAAGTGAGAGAATAAAGCAAAGAAAATGTGGTAAAGAGATAACAAAAAAGGCAGCCAAAAAAGTAAAAGGTAAAAAGGAATAGTAGAGACACAGAAAGATGGTGTGATACAAACAGAGGAAGAGGGGTGAATGGAAGAAGAAGCCTAAAGAAAGGAGTTAAAGGTTAAAACAAAAGGGATGGAAGAAGGAGGAGAAGAGGGTCTTTTATCAGAATAAGAGGACTGCGAGCAAAAAAGGGGCAAAAGCAGGAGAAATAACACAAAAGAAACAAAATAGCAGAGAAAAGGATCCAAGAAGGAGCCAGAAAGGAACAATATGAGAGAAGAGGAGAAAAGGAAAGATAAAGTTAAAGAGAGGAAAGAGCAGGAAAGGTGTGACGGGAGAGAGGAGACATCCAGAGAGAAACAGAGGAGATGAACAAAAGAGGAAGTTATTACGGCTCAGCGGGAGCCAGATGAAAGAGCTGTGATGGCTGAGGCAGATGGAACTCCTCTCCCAAATGAACAAGTCAGCCTGATGAGGGATGCATAGTGAAGCAGAATCTCCTCGCAGACTGCCGTGGTACAAATCACACTGTGGCTGGACTTATTCGCTCCTCTGAAGTACCTTGTCGAGCAAATTCCCAACAAAATGGGTCGTTTGTCGAGCTCTTCAACAACACACATATGACTATTCCCAAAACGATCTGTGTGAGTGTTTTCTGTCACCTCTACGGTTAAAGCTAGTGATGTAAGCTCAGGGAGGTCTAAGGGTTGGGGTAAGATGATACTTGAAGCAGTAGTAGGTTTTGTACAGGTAGAAGGTTACTCATCCTTTTAGTTGCTGTACACTGAGACTTTTTTAAAGGTTTCCCACACACTCAAGCAGATATTTCATGTTTTGTTTTTTAGTTAATTTATATTTTTGAAACTCAAAACAGCAAAAAGAGGATGAGGAAAATAGAAAAGGAAAGAGAGATGGTGCAGAGATGAAAACAAAGTCCCACTTTGAGACATTTCCACAGTTTGGCTTCAAAGCCTCTCAGCTCAAGCAACTTGTTTTTCACACAGCACGATCTGGCTAATTTATTTTCCCTTTGAATAAAAATTACAGTTATTTATTATGTAATAGGGTTCTTTCCCTCCTTTTCGTGCAAATTAGGGGGATTTTGGTGGAGTGTGAGGTGCAGACTACTGCATGTGCACAAGTGAGACAAAATAAACTGAAATCTTAGTGTCCCCATGAAGAGTGATACAAGAAAGTAAACAGTAATGAGAACTGGATTTTAATCATGCTGTATTATATTTATAGTACAATGCATAATATTTAATTGCAATATCTGAGCAGTAGAACTGAAAGAGTCTCTCTCTTTTAAAAGAGGTTTGACGTTTTTTCTTTACAGTTTCTTATTGAGAATAACTGCTCTCTGAATGGTTCATGATTTGACTAAAGGAAATATTGATAGAATCATAAAGTGAGCAAATGTATAATCACGGACTACAAACATTTCCCTCCAGTCGCAGTGTTTCCACTGCCGAAGAACAAACTCACATGAGATTTACCTCACACGAGTCTCTGACACAGGATGAGGCTTTTAAAGCATCAGTAAAGACGTTTGGCCTGTTTCCTGGCTGGCTAAAGCATATTGCTTTTTTAGGCAACCAATCAATGGAAGATTTAAATCTGGTTGCAAAGTTGCCCCTTCTACTAATAAAAATACTAATGAAAATCACAAACATATAAAGGCACTCAACTGAAAGGGTATAAAAAACCAAAACAAGCACGGAATAGTAACACAATAACTTAAAATAATGATGTGTAATGGTCGACAAAGACCAGGAGACACAGGAGACAGGACTTTGAGCATCAAACATTTAATTTATTTACAGTTAATTTACAGTATAAATGTCTTGAATTTTGTCAAAATAAAAGTGTTATGCTACATTCAAGTTTTTATTGGGGAAGACAAACACAGGGGACATATTTCCTGTGCCCCCCCTGAAGTCTACACCGACACTACACCGGATTTCTTTCTGCAAATGCATACTTAATAGATGAATGTTCAGGGACACTGGCATATGCTGTATGAAAAGAGAGGTGAACCTCAGCACAAGTGAATGGAATTAGCGATAAACTGATTATTTGTGAAGAACTGAGTTAAACAGAAAGGCAAAAGATTTGTGATTAATTACAATAAAATGTGAATTGTAGATTTGTTGTTTTGGAAAAGTACAGATATATTCTTGGAAAGCAACAGTATACCATTCTCACACTGTCTGCTATTATAATCAAACATTCTGTTATATATATTTTTTTTTAGAATTAAATGCATATAAAAACAGTTTATCATGAAATAGCTCTTTTAATTTCTGTATGATTTCAATAATTTTTGTCGGAGGTGGATGGAAAGACATAAGGAGGATGCTGTCCCACAACAGACACGTGCTCTCTGTGTGCATCCAGAATTTAGGATTTAGAGCTAAATATCATCCTGCAATACGACGGTAATGGCAATATAGCAAAGACTGAACCATTCAGCATGTCAGCGTTTTAAATCAGTGTGTGCCCACAGTTTTATGATCCCACAGAGATGATCAGCCTAAGGGTAGCGTTTCAAAACAAAAAGGTTGTCTCAATAAATGCAACCACAACTATAATGACTTACTGTATGCAGAAGGGAGACCTCACTTATTTACACATTCACAGATCCACACACACCCCGTCACAGTAACAGATACGTATAAGCTATACTGCTCTGTGGTGCAAGAACCCCCATAAACTACTGGCCCTACTGGAGAACTACAGGAATCTCTCACACAGAGTGGAGATATCAGTTTCTTGTTTCAAGATACATTAAAAAAACATTTAAGTCTGTTGCAGCCGATTCAGTTTTGTCCATTAACTGAAAGCGAAATTGAAAACCTCAGTAGTATACTTTAGCTCTCAGCGACGAGGCTGCCGTTTTGATTGGAGGTTAAAGTCTGGGCCTTGCTGTTATTAGTGATGCAGCCAGGACTTCTCGAGTTAATTATTTGCAGTAATGACTACCTGAAAGTATTTCAGCTCAGGCAGGCCATCCAACTTTAACTAATAAAATTAGCAGTGTTAAAAATTCTCAATACCAGGATTAAGAGAAGTTAATAGTTCAGCAGAAAAGTGGCTTGAAGAGCGAAAAGGCCATGAAGAAAACAGAAACACTCACCACCTCCAAACTTTCAGTCTTCAATCCCCTGCATGTGTTTTCTTGTTTTCTTGCTCAGTTTGTTGGTGACAAACCAACCCTAAATCTAATTTAATAACATGGTTCCCTTGGCTAAAGTAAATGACTAGATCAAAATTAAAATTACCTCAATGTTCCAGCCAATAAACAACACCGTCTTCTCGACAGACACCAACAACAAATATTTGACTAAATGTCTGGGCAGTGGGTTTGAAACTCCACATAAGCCTTAACGCCATTACTTATTCAGGAAGTTTATTGGTGTGTTAATAATTGATCACCTAATTAAGGGGGGAAGTTGGGGAGATATGGGGCTGAATGCCTCTTTACCAGTGGGCTTTTGGTAAGTGCATGGTTTGGTGGAGCACGACAGAGAGGCGCCGACGAGAGTAACTTCTGACCAGCGCGTAAAATTCCTTTTCGTATAAATTGACCTGAGCATGGAATACACTGCCGAGGAAAAGATGCAAAGCGGCACCAACTAACAGTTCTGCGCGCTCACAACCAGGTGAGGTTCTTTACACTTTGAGAATCAGTGTGTTTATCTTAGAATCATTATAACTTCTGCTTTTGTGCTGCATGTGGAGAGCCACCTGTGCTGCCTCTGACTTTGTTTTCTTGGGCAGATGTTGCTGTTTATTTGAGGTTCCCATTTGACCATTTTTGGGTCGTCTCTTTTCGCTAAAACTCATCACTGAAAGTCATGAAGAGCAGTGAAAACAACAATTTGCAGCTGTTGGTTCCTTACTGTGGGATTTGATCTCGCTGGAAAGTTGTGCAAATTTTACAAAGTTAACACGCCTCAAAATTAGTTGAGCCAAACTGCATGTAGTGACAATTTTGCTGTGAATTACACAATAACAATAGCGGTTTAGGATTATATCTATATTTTCCATATACTATGTTCTCTTTTTCTCAACAAATCCCAAGAATCTATAATAAATTGAGGAACAATCAACAATGAATAAAGACATTTCAATAGATTTCAATCTTCAGTTAGAACAAATGGGCTTGGGGTCAGACGTCACATAGAGCGTACAGAGGTCAAATCAAGCCATTGTTTTTCTTCTTTCCATGGGATTTATTAATAAAAAGAATATTATATTAAATGCCAGCGTTATCCTTTTAAGGTGCTTTATGTAACTTTGGTTACTTGCAATGCTTTGGGTTAGCAGTTCGGTTTGAACCTGCCCAAAGCGTTCGATGGCCTGGGAATGAGACTCAACAATGAGCTACCTTTCTCCAGAGTTACATATCGCACCTTTATTTCAAATTAATTAATTGGTTTTGATATTTATGAATGTTTTATTTAACAATTAAATTATTACAATTTCATTATCAAATGAAATGCACCATTAGACACTTAGAGAAAAATCTTGCGTCTTATCAGAACAATGTTGGTTTATTTTTGATACATAGTGGACAAAGAATTACACGACAGACCTTTAAAGTTTAGACACAACTGGCAGATGAAGTATCTGGGTGAATTAGAAAAGAAAGAAATGTGCATCCAGGAGTATTTAAGTGAAAGATTTCAAAATATACTGTATGTACTGAGACAGGGCAGCTGTACCCAACAACTGCGTATTATTTGTTCCTTATTTTTATTTTTTTTATCATACACTGTTTGTGGCCACACAGAATGCATCATGTATTAAACCACAAAGACACAAAAACACTCATTAGCATGCTGAATATGATGAGGAAACCCCTTCAAATGGTTTCCCACACAGTGATGGTTCTATGAAGCACCATTCCCCTCGCTCTCTCCGCAGGACTCGTTTTTTTCAGAGTGATTTCACTATCGGAGCCAATGGATTCTCCTAGAGAGGCCTTTTAAGAAAGCCGTCTAATGCCAACCATTCATCATCTTGTTGGAAAACACACGCCAAGCCAGCAGATAAAAGTGGCATTCATCATTCCATTTATCGTACATGAACATAAATATCAGCCATTTGGGCCACACTTTTTACCCTGCACGGTTTACAGTAGAAGCAATTTTAGAATGAGAGGCTCCAGTGAGACTGAGATCAGTGTTTTGCATCGCGCTGCACCCTCGGGTGTTTTAAAGATTTTTTTTTTGTTATTCTGGTGTGTGTATTTACTGATTTTAGTAAATATACACCCTCACCCTTGGGCTCAAGATCATTTCTGGAATATAAACGGGGTAAATATAGACTCATTAAACCGTATTTTAATGTGGAAAGCGTCCAGATACTGCAGGCCCTGGGACTATCTGTTGGAAAACGGCAGCTGTAAGTGATTAAAAACTATTCAAAATGTGACATATTTACTGCAGCTTTGCAATATTAGTTTCCAGTAAATAGGAAAGATGGGCGATTTTATTAAGGCCTATTTCATTTTCCTCTCTTTTTTTTTTGCCTGCATGCAGCCATCCAATTGTTGAAAAAGTAAGAGATTTAAACATATAAACTGTTTTAAACACTGCACAAAGAGCATGAAAATATAAACAAATATTGGCATCTGACTTCAGAACAGAATGCTCCGTTATGCCATGCATCCAGAATATATTCAAACAAATAATTAAAAGGTAAACAAGCAGTAAGTTGTATATTTGCAGCCTTTTGAGCTCAGCTCCTCAAGCATCCACCTGCATTGAGCTAAATAGGAATTTGACCAACCCCCAGCCAGAGGCAGCTGAATGCAGTATTTAAAAAGTGTTACAGTAGAACACGGTACATTAATGGGCTGCTATCACTTTATTTAAGTGTCACACTGCTGGCTTATGATGGCAGGCCCTGAGCGGTTAATGTTTTGTTAACAACAAAGATGCAACATATAAATGCAAAATGCCGGGCCTTGATCTTGGCTCATTATATTTGTGGCCCATATTTATTTTTTTTAGATGGTCCAAAATCTAAATGGCAAATCCTCAGCATTTCTCAAGCGAACTGAGCATTTTTCAGAAAGTGAAAGGAAACAATCTCACAGTGTATCTATATATAGATAACAACATGCAGTGACAGGGAAGCTAATTTGAAAGCATAACTTGCAAGCTACCAATTACTTCACAATGGAAGGAGATGAAATGCAGCAAAACTTCCCTATAGAAATCTAGTTTAGTTAACTCAACTTGCTTTATAAAAAAAGAGATCAAATACACTGTCGCCTTGTGACATGGAATTATGATGAAATATAATACACTAAGTCACATGCCAGCAAAAAATGGCAGTGGACTGAGTTTATTGTAAAAAGTGCCCACTTGTTGTCAGGTCATACGAATGTTAATCAGTCTTTTTACAAAATCTCAAGGCTATAATAGAGAGTTTTTAAACCATTTGGTAATAGCTGTTTATTGCTCAAATAATATTTGGGTCTGACCATTTTCTTATCCAATATGTTTGAAATAAACTGTACTGAGTGATGTTTTTCCAGATATGTTCATTATTTTTCTGAAGTACCACATCTTTTAAACCAAAGCGAGACAGGTCTAGACATTCCATTTAAATTCCTACAAAAACACAGACTGAATACAGAACATTTTTTTAAAGGACGTCTTTATCTGGTGGTAGAGTGTGTTATTGATGCCATGTTCAGAGAGGAAGCTCCATCATTCCTCAGTGACACTGAATGATTGAAAAAAAGGCCAATATCAGCCTTGTGTCAGTCTAACCCCACTTTAAACCCCGTCTGCAAACCTCTTATGAGACAATCAAGATAAGGACATCAATAATGGGTAGTAAAGGGTATAATACAGAACCCTTGTATAACAAATGAGCAGAGGAGGAAAAGACTCCTGGGAAACTTGCTTAAATAGTTTCAGTTTATCGTGGAGTGAGGCAGATATGAGTGTAAGTGGTAATGAAGTCAAAGTTCCAGCACAGTGAAGTAGAGCTGTGCAATGAGATTCATTATAGCAACGACAGGAGTCCCACAGCACACACCCCCCCTTAGTTTACTTTGTTTGGCCTTTATTATCTTTATTTATTTATCCAGTAATTTAGTAAGTGAATGCCATAATGCCACTGGAGTATTCTTTAATGCTATCGTGCACAGTCTGATTTCTGCTTTGGTTCTCAAAAGCAAAAGCATGTTAGAAATACAAGTTTTAGCATTTTAGATTTTAATGTTTAAACGAATTTAGAAAATATTCAACTGGCCATGCAGCCATGAAAGACTTTACTTGTTTTTGTTTCTTTTTTCTTTTTTGCTCCACCTTTTTTCATTTGGTGAATTTTCAGGTTTGATGTGCATTAAAACGTGGTATCTTACTATATAATGACGAAAACTCTGTCTGTCTGTCTGTGTGTCTGTCTGTGTGTCTGTCTGTGTGTCTGTCTGTTCCACGTTTTTCTCCTCACTGACTTGGTCAATCCATGTGAAATTTGGCACAGTGGTAGAGGGTCATGGGAGGATGCGAATGAAGTAATATTACATCAATTGGCCAAAGGGGGGCGCTATAGCCACCGATTGAAATCGCAAACTTTGAATGGGCATATCTCATGCCCCGTATGTCGTAGAGACATGAAACTTTGCACAGAGATGCCTCTCCTCATGAGGAACACATTTGCCTCAAGAACCCATAACTTCCAGTTATATGGATTTTCCGCCATTTTGAATTTTTTTGAAAAACACTTAAAATTGATCTCTTCCTAGGAAGTTTGACCGATCTGCATGAAACTCGGTGAACATAATCTAGGGACCAATATCTAAAGTTCCCTCTTGGCAAAAGTTGGAAAACTTACTAAAACTGAGCTTCTATAAGGCAATGAATATTGCGGAGGGTGTGGCTCATCACATAAAGGTGTATAACATCTCAAGGGTTTCACCCATCACCACGCAACTTTGTAGGCATATGACCACACATAATCTGAGGGGACCCCTCCATTATTGACCCGATCAAACAAAATGGGGGCGCTACAGAGCTAATTTCTTATCTAGGCCTAACCGCCATATCGATTTTTACTAAACTTGGTAGATATGTAGAACAGGACGCCTCAAGGTGACTGGAGAAATTTAACTAATTGGCAACTGGATGGTGCAATAACACTCAATAGGTATGGACTAGTTAATATTATAAAGAACATACAGCAACACACACTTACAATGTTTTGATTTGCATGAGCTTTCAAAGTTCTTGTATCAGACGATATTCAAATAAACACTGGATGACTAAAGAACTAAAATAATAGCTGCTAATACGTCATCACTTGTTAATAGTATTAACAGTTTGGTTTGATCAGGATTCGTTGGTCCTTCTACAGACTTTAAGCAGTTGCCTACAAAAGCTGATAATGTTGAAGTCATAACATTATGACTGGTGAGTCCCATGCATTTCCATTTCTATATTTATATTTATGCTTCTCCATCCAAACCAAAGATACAGCAATGATAATACAATGCTTATATGAAATGAAACTGAATCCATCATATTATGTTATATTTGATGTGGGCAGACCTGACATTATTATTTGATAAAAGACCAATACTGGGCGGATGCAATGAGAAACTGACATATTTGTATTGTCCTAACCAATTAGGCATGGCAACACACTGATTGCTTGACCAGCATAATTGATGTATGTATTAATAAAAGACAATTATGAGAAGAACAGTGGTCTACGGTATTAAAAAAAACTGCATATAGTCATCATCTGAAATGACACTCTGAAATGAATCAATCAATACAAACTGAATAGGTTAATTATCCAATATGGTTGATAAATCATTTTGATTAGAAAACAGAATGAGCGACAAAGTGGCATGATGAGAAATATGAGCTTTTCAGTGTGAGTGGCAACAGATCAATCAATATTTATTGTGTAGGTTAATAGTCACACTAATTGCCCAGCAGTGGCTGATGGATGATGTTAAAGACATGGCAGCAAGACGACAACATGACAGGAAAATCTCAGGAATGAATGGAGAAAGAATGACACTGAGAAGACATAATAGATGCGTTCTTGACAAATCAGTGTATTTAGACATGCACTGTGGCATTATGTCAGTGACGCTTTAATGAAACCTTCAATAATTGTTGCTTAATAAATAGCACCAACAAGCTCATGTTCTGCATTCTGTATGAACTGTGTGATGCTGAAAAGACAAATGTCAGAAGATATAAATATCAAACCCTGAAAATCAGCAGTATTAAAGGCTAAGTTCGTTTTTTTGACACCTGGGCCTTATTTTTAGGAATAAATACGCTCGTAGACTCACCCAGACAATTTTGGTGGAGCTCGGAGCCGTTTTCGAGCAATTTAGATCCATCCGACAGCGTTTTCTCTCATGCCATGGAAGCGGACGGGGCCAGACATCGAAGCCCCTAAATTAGACATTATCTGCTGCGAAACTCGCTCATTTCACCTACATTTTATAAATGAATGTCCAGTGTTATCACCATGTCAGCTCAACTTCCTTGTTATGATCATCCGGGGCTTTACAAGGATGGGTAACTTTTGCTCCCATACATGTACATATACATGCATATACCCAGCACCATTCCCCACCATTCTGTGAGATGAGGTTGAGCTGAGATAAGACAATTTCATAGCCTAGATACTCATCAAGACAACTGACCCTGTGTGGGCTGATTGACATTGCACTCAGATCGCACTGCCTGCTTGAGCAGCATGTGACGGCAACCTTATTGAACTGTTGAGGCTTGCACGCTATGGTGTCCACACTGACAGTGTTGTTGCTGTGGCGCCCCTGAGCTGAATGTAATTACTATATTTCCACAATTAAGAGCCCCACTCATTTATGGAGTTGTGAAAGCCACAACACTGCCAGAGGGCATTTATTCTGAAATGGAAAAGGATGCATTGAGTTGGAAATAACTATATATATATTGTTTCATGTCTGTGACGGATCTAGAAATCAAAACTGTAGTGAAAGGTGGTGTAATGTCAATCTGATCATGAAAGACTACTTTCACAGTCTAATTTTTCTAATTTTTGGAAAAAAATAGGTGAGACTCCTGCAGCTGAGCAGCAGTGGTGACACAGTATGCCTGCAAAGCACTGCCCACACTGGCAGTGTGGCTGGGCTGCACACACACTGCTAAAGCAGGCAGTGTTTTCTGAGGGTTAAATGCAAAATTGTTGCTAAAAAGATAAATGAGGCAACAGAAACCAGTGCAAATTAAAGAAAGTGATGTTGATGATTTTGATGCGCAGCATTCAAAGAGTTGACAAACCAATACTTGTAAGAGCAGTAGTACCATTTCCACATGGCGCCATAGAGTACATATCAGGTTCATAGTATCAAAACATTTTCTGGTGGACTTTCTGATAAATAAAAGGTGCATGCAGATAGATGGTTGGATGGAACAATTGATAGATGGCCGTGAACTTTTTGATGCCAAATGAATGCCCAGCTTACTGAGTGAAAGGTCAGGGAGAGATGAGCGATGATAATGATTTTTTAATGATGGTTCTGAAAGGCACCCCATTTGCTTCTCATGTGAAGTGCTTTGAGGGAGAGAAGGCGATATGTAGGGAGAGAAAGAAAGACATGAGTCTGACAAGCACAATTGGCCCACCCCTTATATTCCGCAGATGAACAGCATGACCTTACCACTCTGTTCTGTTCACTTCTTAACTATAATATTGTGTGATGTAACGACTGGTGGGGGGAAAAAAAACAGGTTATACAACCGTTTGATGGAACATCTTTTATTTTCCTTACATTTCTGTAACAAAGTTTGAGTTAAAGGCACAGCAGTGCACTCAGATGTAAGGGATGTTAAAAAAAAAAGTCAGTTTTCAAAGGGTTGGCTCGGTTTGAGAGACTGTTTCTCAGCAGGTTTCCTGTTTGACAGTGGTAAATGGAAAGAAGAAATAAAATAAGGGTATTTAGAGAGAACACAAAAGGTAGGGACCTAAATTGGTGGGAGAGAATTAGAGAAAAGACTGGAGTCTGTAAATGAAAGATTAGCAGTGATGGTAAAGAGAGGATCAGGATTTCATACTTAATTAGATGAGTTCACATCAGATGTTATTAATAGCACTGCACTCAATTTTTTCATGTAATTGTAAAAAGAGGTGTACAGGCTCATGTTCAGTTTACTGTGCATGGATAATAAAAGTGAAATTACTGTTTTAACTGAGGTTTTGCAATCTTAAGGAAGAGAAAAGGACGTGTTCATATAATATAACATGAATTAACTTTTTGCTGCATGAGGTTAAGAACAAATTTAAGGAAAGAAAAAACATCCATTAATGTGGCCCACTGAAATAATGATACTTAGAAGGCCTTCAACATTTAGCTTTTAGTTGGTTAGTGTTCATAGTAAGTTATCGCTCATATGTTTCAGGTCAAATTACAGAAATATTGACTGACATGTATTTTGATAAATCTCAAACACTAGGGGTTAATAACATAAATGTTATGTGCATTGCAAGACCTTTATTATGATGATTACAAAGAAATATATAAGTCAAGAGTCACTTTTTGGCTTCGAATGATTCACTTTTTTGTAGATGTCACTTTCTTTTACACCATTATAAGACTTTAAAGAACTGCAGTGACACAGACATTATAACAACACTCTGTTCCAATGGAACACCCCCCCAAACAAACAATGAATTAATCACCAGCCCAGTCATCTGTTGCAGACGCAGTGGCATTATGACCTCACAAAAAAACAACATATGGAAGAAGATTGCAGAGCAGGTGAACTGTTTCACATTCAAGCAGACTTGGGTAAAAAGTTTCAGAAAGTGGCTTGGTTAAAAAGTTTCACCAAACATTGTGTCACAGCCTTCCAAACCAACATCAGTGCCGCAGGAGGAGGCCACAGCGCACTACACAAAACTGCTGAGTGCATCGGTGCCAGCACTGGGGAATAGTATTTCCCTGGCATTGTTCCAGACATGGGCAGTGACATCATGCCAAGCGTTGAAAGTATTCATTGGTGGACTGATTATGTGTTGAATGGAAGACAACCATGTCTCCTAAAACTACTTGCATCCCTCTGAGTCCAGATAATTTGTGGCATTGCACTTTTAGTGTGATTTCATTAATAGAAGTGAGTATGATAATGGATAAATTACAAAACATTGCTAATTGCTCTGATTGTGTTCTTTGGACACATTGTGACAATTTGAAACAACTTGATGAGACAACATTTGCCACTCTTCCTCACCCCCCAAAAATGTGTTTAATAAATGACCAGCAGTGTTCTACAAAACTTAATTTATCCTGAGCTGAATGTTTGTTAAGGCTACAAATCTCTTTCCCACTCCCACTTTTCAGATAGTGAGCAACTGTGCAAACTTGTTGAAACGTTAGAGGAATAAAAGGAGCAGGAATCTTGTCCTTGATGTGGGACAACAAAACTGTTTAGTTTCTTATGTCATCAGAAAACGTAATGCTCATGGAAGATTATGTTTAACACAGACTTTCTTTTCCTTTCAAATTTGTGACCCATTGTTCCTGATGGTCAGCATTCAGTGTTTATAGGTAAATGAAGCTGCTGCCAACCATTACAGCAACTTCGCGTACATTATATGTTTTTGTCTGTGTGATCATACCTCTCTTCTTGTGTCTCTCTGTGAATTCCAGCAGAGTACTGGGAGTCCTCTGGCTCTATTTCATCACAGTGGGGAGCAGCACTGCAACTTTGATCAGGGGAATCTGTAAAGCAAAGCAAAAACAGATCTCAGCTTGATGTACTTCTACCAAACTCCACCAAACAATATCAAACCGGGTGCCGACTCAATGGCCCCTGGGAACTGAGTAATGGTGGATAATTTGACTTGTAGGAGAAAACAGAAGACACAGTCTTATGCTGTGTTCCCACAAGAGCATCAACACAACAGCCTGACCAGCCGCAATATAGCTGAGTCACTAATGAAGTGAAGCTCAAACTCTTGCTGGCATGGTTACATCATCACAAGCGTGTGTGTGCCTGCTACTTGCAACAGTGCACCTCGACTAAGCATCATGTAAAGTTTGTAGTTGGTCAAAAAAATATCTCTGCTTTTGGTCAATGTCTGAGCACCATTTTACATCACATATTGCAGCCACATTGTGTCTCCACTTGCACCCCAATTCACAGAGAGCTAGAAAGAACAACATATGACTGGTTTGTAGCTTAATGCAATTGGCTTTTTAGAGAAAATGACTTATAGCTGTTGCTGTGTTGCTTGTAGTTTGAACAAAGCATTAGGTAAAGACAGTCGCAACAATATAAATGGCTGTTACGAGCCTGCACGTTTGTCATCTGAAACTCTGTTAGGGGTGATAGATTTTGAACTTTGCAGAGGTTTTTACCAGGTCGAATATCTGTATTTCTTGCTGGCATTCATAATCTGTATCACGGCTGTAGAAAAACGAGGCCATCACAGTGTAAATACGTTTATTCTGTGAACCATTCTGAATGAGCTGTTGAGCAGACTTACAACATAAGGGAGACGGTCTCAGCCAAAATAGAAAGAGGACAGTTTCACTTCATATTGTTTGTACATGAACAAATGCACAAACATGTCCAGATGCTGTATGGGCTTTACTCCACCAACGTATCATCAAGAACTAGTATTACCACCTTGCGATTGTCAAGTTGCATTAACAGTTTACATCCACGTCTTTCCACACTCGTGTCGCTTTCACAGTTAACAATGCCCCATGTACTGTATATATGTTGCTGCAAAGAAGCAAGATAATTGAAAAATGTGAATGCTTCACAGGCAGATACAATGTGGCAGCATAGAAGATCTTAATAATTAACACAATTCCAAGATGGGCATGCAAGATTAGACATTTGTGTACAATGTTGTCATATTTAGCACATGAGTTCTTGAGTTATGGCCAAAAACGGGTTTCGTCTGTCACAGTGACCTTCACCTGACCAGGAAAAAATTCTAACCTGTGCATCCTTGAGTCCAAGAGGACGTTTGTGCCAAATTTGAGGAAATTTCCTCAAGGTCTTCTTGAGATATCGTGATAACGAGAATGAGATGGGTGCATCGCGACCTTTTCTTCTTCAGTCAAGAGAGTATTTGTGCAAAAGTTGAAAAAAATTCTTGAGATATCGCATTTACAAGAATGTGACAAACTGGGTCAGAGTGACCTTGACCTTTGACCAGAGAAATCGAATCCGTTTATCATTGAGTCCAAGTTTATTTATGCTAAATTTGAGCGAATTCCCTGAAGGTCTTATTGAGATATCACATTCACAAGAATGACATGGATGCAAGTCACAGCAACCTTGACCTTTGACCACCCAATTCTAATCAGTTCATTCTTGAGTCCAAGTGGATGTTTGTGTCAAATGTGAGGAAAAATACCTCAAAGCCTTCTTGAGATATCACATTTGGGAGAATGAGACTGACCAGGTTACAGTGACCTTGACCCTTGACCACCAAAATTGACTAGTGTTATGGAGATATCGCCTCACAAGAATGGCACAGAAGCACGTTTTTAGAATATTCCTAATGTCATGGCACGCTGATCATATTTTGATATGGGTTACGTATGAACAGACATTTAGACCAGGCAGTGCCACTAGAGGAATAGTCAGGGAAACTAAACATTATAGGTCAAATGATTAGGGTTTACTACTTACTTGAGTATCCATATAAAATTGCACAGCATCCTGGCTAGATGTTTTTGAACGGACAGACCAAGTGAACAAACTAACAAAAACATCAGCGTGACGCCAAAAATTCAAAGTACAGGCGAGGGTAAGGGAAAAGCATATGTCCATACCACATACTGGGATCATAATGCTGGTCTGTCACTGCTTTCATTAGCCTTTGTGTCGGTAATGTACTGGCCTCCATTGTTGTGCCTCATTGTGTCTGCTGTTGTTAGTGTGTATTTTGGACTTTAAATATACCCCTGAGTTTCTTGCTGTCATTTGTTGCAGTCTTTTAAAAAAGTTATATAATTGGCATTAAGTAAGATTATAAGGCATTACAAGGTATCATAAGTGCATTACCTGCACACTGTGAGAGCATGATAATAATTGTAATCACTGCTTACAATAAATAAACACAATGAGCATTAATTGCTGGTTGTTTATGGTCAAAACGTTAATGATGTTTTAATACTTGCCTGGTGATTATATTTTAATAAGTTCATGTGAGCTTCTAATTGGCTTATTGTCTGCTTGAAATGCAACACCTTATACTCTCTCATTTGTGCTTGTATTTCTAACCACACACGGCAGTTTCAATTTTGCATTTCAATCAGTGTAGTTCACATCTTTTTCAGGGAAGCTGTTGCAGCACGCAGGCATCATTAGCCTGTGTTTACATGCAGGTGCGTGTCTACGGGATCTAAAGGATCTCTGCCTCTGTGATTGGTCAGGCATTATTCTGGCTGAGGATTATAAATATCATTGGTCCAGTTGCTGATGAATTCAAGGAGGCAGCACCGAAAACAACACTGATATTAAGTTTCCACAAACAAAATGTGCATCTTAACATGCTGCTCAACAATCTTTTGTTCTTTAGCACACACTCGTTTCAGTGATTTCTGGAATCTTGACAAGAGGCCAGTCAGCCCTCAAGGCCTCTTGAGGAGGGAGCATCCCTCTTAGACTATTATCTGTTGTGAATAAACAGAATTATATTACTTTGCAACTCATAACTAGTTTTTTACTTCTTGCATGCAATAACTCACAAATCACAGTTCAGGTATACACCACAGTGACATCACAACACATGTGGTTTTCATGCTCCACACACTTTCACTGACTTTTACAGGTTTGCTCACACATTTAAATGAGTAATAACACATTTGATACCAAAGCTCTGAGGCATTAATTGGGAGCTTCTGCAAAAGCTCCTTATTAAAACTTGTATCAACTCCAAAAAAATCATATGCTCAATGACCATCACGGTCTTGTTTTCCGTAGAATCATGGAAGGTTTTAGTCCAATGCAGTCATATAATAATAAACTCAGGTATACTCAGGCTGTTTCCACTATAATGCCTTGACTGATAAGCTTCTACATACAGCATATGCCATACATTCAAACTACAAACATACTTTGAATATGCGGTAAAGATGTGCCTGAGGACGCTTGCGCATCACCAGTGTTAAAAATCTCTTGATGGGGCGTCGGTGGCTTAGTGGATGGAGCAGGCGCCCCATGTACAAGGCTGTTGCCGCAGCGGCCCGGGTTCCAATCCAGCCTGTGGCCCTTTGCTGCATGTCATCCCCCTTCTCTCTCTCTCCCCCTTTCACACTTACCTGTCCTACCCATTAAAGGCAAAATGCCCCCCCCCCCCAAAAAAAAATCTCTTGATGCCCGCTGTGCCAGTGTTTTCCTATGGAAACTTCGGCGTCGTGTTGTGGGCTTCACCGTTTTGACGCAACGCTGAAAGTTCAATTTTGTTGAACTTCCACACCATTTGACGCTGACCTTCCCATATAGAGCTGATGATTTTACAGTAGAAGGCAGGCGGGGGCGGAGATGGGGCATGGAAAAATTTAAAGATCCGATTGCAAGATGGAGATGATCAGCTTTGGGTCAAGCCCACGGCGAGCACTGCGGGATCAGCAAAACAGCAATCATGTGCAAGCACCTTGAGGGATATCTTATAGCAGCATCACTTGGCCCTCACTGTCTAAAAGGTATTGTTGAATTCATCAATCATTACAGGAGGAGGGGGGAATTTGTTTGTACAACTATCAAGAGTCTGTGTATTTCAGTGTATGAGGTGGACTCCTGGAATTGACTGTGTGATGAGTTGAAACAGCACAAACATAAATCAATCTAAAAAACTATGCAAAAAAGATATTTTTTGGCAGATATATGGATGAGGAAAGGTTGTGTTGTGGAGTGTATATTTATTTGGGTGGTACTTGGACTGTAAATAAACTGGCTTTATTACTTATTTATTCAAGTGGGTGGTAAATTGACTGGGGAGAGTTGTATATTAGTTGTAAAGTAATTTGGAAATTTGTTGAAATAATATGACTTAAATGAAGAAAGAGGTAGGAGCATATAAGTTTTACATCTACTTACTGCCTTTTTTGACACTGGTATCTTTGTCTTGTCTGTTTTTTATTATGTTTTCTTTTTTGGTTCAAAATGAAGTCATTCATTCTTTCATTCAATTTGTTAATAATGAATAAGTCTCAATATGGCAAAGTTGGTCAATTCAATTCAATTGTGTTCAGAAATCCCAATTTCACATACTGTATGCCTCTGTCCTTGGACCCTCACAGCAAAAAAGGCCACATGGATATCTGTGCAGTTTGGTGTAAATGTTTCAATTCAATTACCGGACAAGAACATCTCTGTTGGGCGATTCTGCAAAGCCCTGGAATGCATTCAGCAAATATAAGGGCACAGGCCATTTGAACAGACATCCTACCTCACTCCCCTCAACTGTGAAAATGTGTCTCTCTGAATCTCCTAGATTTAATTTCATGCTTTCCAGCTGATATAACAGAACATGGGGACATTTCCCTTATTTGCAATTCAAAGAAACAGAAGGCAATAATGGAATATAATCAACAACAAAAACATGTGTTAGTCATTTTAGTCAACACGTGCTCTGCATTCTGGGATAAATTGGTTGAATTGCAGGTAATAAAGGAGGCTTGTAGGAGTTTTGGATCAAGAATCACATTTCTCCCACACTGCTGTTTCCAGCAGAGAAAACACTTCACAGGCAGAGAAACACTTCAGTTTTCATGAAGTGTTTACAGTGGAGTGGATCTGTTGTACTTGACAATACATTAGTGAATGATGTGGTTACGCTCATTATTCCAGGGCCGTATAAACCTCAGCTATGTACAGTTGATGCCACTGTACACACCTACTGTAGGTACCAGGGGACTGTGTGTTCATGCCTATACACATGTGCATACATGACATGCATGCATTACGTTAGAATGTAACGTGTTTTCTGACAAATTAATTTTGAGTAGGTCACACTATAATTGCTTATAAACACTGGCTGTTGTTAGTCCCATGTGTCAAGAAAGTTCCTTTTTGTTCTTCCTTGAGTGTGTGCAGAAACATGCACAAACACACACATGGCTCAGTGGTCTAAGTATGTAATTGAAGGTGACACAAATACGGGCGACTGGCACATTAACAACTTTTTACAGCTCCTTAATTAGTACCAGCTAATGGCATATACATAAATTTAAGAGATCACTTGTCTAGGGCATTATAATGCATTAGCACACACACCAACAGCTGAACACACAGGGCTTTTATTTCAAAAAGAAAAAAGAAACACCGAAAGAGAGAGAGAGCTGTCAATCCAACCAGGAGAGCAACAATAGCAGTGAGGCAGAAACACTCCAGATGTCACCTTTGTATGTGTGTGTGTGTGTGTGTGTTTGGGAGGACAGAGAGGAGGGTGAGATCTTGTTTGGCCTCTTCTGCCCTCCAATGCTCAAATGCTCTTTTGGGATCCCCTTCACCATACACACACACACACTGTCAGAGTGCTTCACTTCACTCTTCTGGGTCACTGGTAGGTCTCACACATCATGCGCTCATCAAACTGTGAGTGTGAATTTGCGTGTGTGTATGTGAGTGTGTCAGCATATCAGTGTGAGAGAGCAAGAGAATGGAGGAGAGTGTTTACTAGTGTCTGCACAAGTACTTTACATGCAGAGGTACAGTATAGGCTACAACAACTACGTCACTGTTAGGAGAGAAACATCCACCCCTCTCCTTCAACAAGCACAGGTGCAAAAAGATGAAACACATATTTACGCTTTTGCAGGGGAATATTATCGCTGATGACCTCGGCTGTGATCACAGTTAAGCAGCAGAAGATGCAAAACAGGTCTCATTTGAATAGGCCCTTACTTTGCTCTGCACTGCAAACATAAGCCTACTCCACGTTTGTAGTGGTGTCTCCTCTGGATGACCCTTTCTTGCTGCTTTTTGTGCAGGATTCATGATCATAATTTCAGGCGTTGATTCAGAATAGTACTGCAAATATACTATCATGCCTGCAAAACATCTCGTCACCATCTTTTTTTTTTTCTTCACATGTGCAGGGTATTTACAGATGATGTCAGTAAGCAGAGCCACAGAGTAATTCACCTGAATGCACTGCTGTGAATTCAGATGTGATTCATGATGTCAGATGTGGACTTTCCACGCCCACGTACAGTACGACGTGCAAGGTACCCTGAGTGCGTTGTTTGTTGACGTTCTGGGACACCATGTCAAGTTCTGATTGTTACGTGCATTGTCTTCTTTCAAAATACAATTCCGTTTTCACAGGAGATTTAACATTTGCATACAGTCGCTTTCAAAATGAACGCACTATGTCGGTACAATTCCGCAATTTTTTTTCCTTCAACAACAAACACACGTTGTTGGACCCATCCACCACCCCTCCTGCCTGCCCCAGTCGAATTCCCGCCGGCTTAACTTTTGTCCTTGCCCCGCTGTGTTTCCCCCTGATGCCGCCAGGCACGTTAAACTATAACTGCAACCGGCCGCGTATCATGCCGATGTGGAAGGACGGCCTTTTTCATTGGTTTCTGACGCGGCAAGTCACTGCCCAAGCGCCAGATTTTGATGACTTCGATGTGAGACAGGGTTCTTTTAACATGTCTGAGGAGAATGAGCGCAAAAACAGGGTGTATGTTGTCTGGAATTCAAAAATAAGTTAAAGAAGCCAATGAATATTTTTAAACTAAAAACACCAGAACCAGGTGATTCCAGTAAGACTGTAGCGCATAACTGTTCATGTGCAGTTCATGGGCGATGTATACACCCACAGAATTAGGACAATACATGCACATATCCTGTTGCTGGCACCACTCTTTGCTGCACTGGGTACGATAAATTGCCTTACTAAGGTGTGACCAGAAAATAACATGAGCTCAAATGTATACTACCAATTTTGTTCTCAGCTGAATACAGATGGTCACAGCCCCTTTAGTCATGGTCACACGACTTCATCCACCTGTTTTGCCCCTGTGTTCATTAAAATTGGCAGCAATCTTGTTTCCATGCGACAATGGTGATTCATACAGAAGTGTGAAAGTAGACTTGCATGGTTAAAGGTTCAGACGAACTACAGCAATTATGGAAGATCAATTAGCGTCTCTCCTTGGGCAAGAGAACTATTGTAATTTATCTCTCAGTTAGGATGAACACCAGATATAATAATAATAATAATAATAATACATTTTATTTGTTAGGGCGCCTTTGAAGCCACTCAAGGTCGGTAATGATATGATTTGCTGCTCCAGTCTTAATACAATGGGTCAGACCTGCTGTGATGTAAAAGCGAAGGAAAAATACATATTAAGAGAAATGACAGCTGACTGTGGTGACTAACAATAATAAGTGGATTATCATCTGGTTTTCTATTGCCGACATGATTTGTGGCATTGAATAAAAAGCCCCCGTAGAGAGAACGTTACACACTATTTCTATTTTTGGCAGCCATATACTGATGTATATCATCATCATTAATAAAATACTTCCTACTTTTTATTTTTTTTTTTAGAAATAGATACGTGGATAGGTATAGGTACTTATCCACCAAGTGATTGACTGGTTCTCCAAATGAATATTTCACGGAGCATCTATATGCAATTTATACAGTATGGAAATGTTGCAGTTGTTCTTCATACCCTCGATGAGGGCTGTCGAGACCAAAATGTTCTATTAAATTCACTAGCAGTTAGTGAGACAATGTTTAAGATGATGTGGAAGCAGCAAGTGAAGCAGCCGGCTCAAAACTTTGGTCTGGCTGTCACTGTGAATATGGATGAATGCTGTCTCATTTGTTAGCGCACAGAAAACAGCACTAAATCAATTTCAGATGTGTGGCTAATTTTATGCAGCATTATGAATGTTTCTTAATCTGACACACATTACTTACCTGAATTTCTGTTACTATTTTATCACTCTGCTGTAACACATTGGCCCTCATTTATGAAACAAACGTACAACGGAGAGTTGGGCGCCTGGTCATTTCCATGCAAAACTCAACATTCATCAAAGTGGATTTGAGCATCGGTGCAAGTTAAAGTAAGTGGGGAGTTGCGCTGCAGCATGCTGTAATAAATCTGGTTGAGTTGGAGAACTGTTGGAGAATTGTTGGTAGACTATATCCTGACTGGCATCTGAGTATTTGCAGCAACATTTTAATCACTTAAAATGTATTGTCAATGAGAAAGTGAGAAATATTAGGGCAAAGCTCTGTCCCTAAGAAATGAGACACCACTTCATGCCAAATGGCGGCTCCAGTGCTTGTGTTGTGGCATATGCTATGTTTATTCTTCTCTGTCTGATGAATCAACAGAGAAGAAATGCTGAAAACAGGAGGCGCCTACGACGTCTTCTAGTTCTGATCGATTTTGTTCGGGTAAGTTGATTTGTTTAAATATTTTGACGCCGTGTTCATCTGAGTTGCTGATGAGTCCAACCACCTATGTTTGTATGTCTACAATCTGATCGTACGGTAACAAATTGTTTTCCAAAACTTGCCGAAGTTGCTGACTTCGCAAGTGTTTTGGGAAATTTTCTTACACTTCGTTGAAAGTGTGGGTCGGGGCTCCCTTGGAATCTAGGGTGGGTTTTAAGTGTTGGAAACAACTTCCACTACCTCATTTCTGTTCTGGGACACCACTAGCCTAAACGTGAAGGCACACAACCAAGTGCAAGTGCGTATTTCTAGGGAAAGTGTGGGTATTGGGACAGACCCTATGTCTCCTCTGCCACCTGTTATGCCCGAAACAGAAGCAGACCACATGCTCCTTGTTCTGGCTCAATTTTAAGCTTGTAAATGAATATTATAACAATGTCAATATTATATAATGGAAAGGCTTATATTATTAACAGATGTAGGCTATAGGTTGGTACATATTATGGACGTATAATCTGAATATTCCAACCTCAGCTGAAGTCTGACAATTGCAACTCTCTTGACGGCAGCATTTTTTTCCGCGTTGTGCTCTTTAGACTTCCTTTGATGCCACTCTCAGGCTGCCCAATAGAAACAATTGGTTAAATTGGACCTGGTGTGTCAGTGATTCCATTTATAGCTCAGAATGATTTGTCTTCTTGGTTGTATTATGTCTCTCCATGTAAACTCTAGGGTCGAGCCCTGCAAACCGAGAATATATTGGGATGGAATATTTAAATGACCATTGTTTTTAGCTGCCACTTTCATCACTGCCTGATCATTCCTATGCTGTGATTGGTAAAATAAGCATGTTTACCCAATTGTTAGATGTTCTCTGCACTTGGATCTACACTGCTTTAGATAAATAAGGGCCACTGACTCCATGTTGCAAGAGCTTCAGGAAAACTTTTGTGGCATATGCATGTTTGAAGGTAATGAAGGAGATGCAGTTAGATACGGCTACACAGTGTTTATGGAGTAAATGTCAACGAGGCAATCAGTGCAACACAACAGGGCTCAAGGGGAAAAACATGCACTATGGCCAGTTAGAATTATGTTATGCTGGTGCCAAAAGTTAAAAACCGTAGTTACTTAAAAAAATAAAACATAATACTGATATCATGAAAAGGCTAATTGAAGCATTATGAAACATAATATGCCAGGATTCAGTGTATGTTTCTGTGCCTGCCTTGTACTGACACAAGTTGCCCTTGACTACTATACAGCCAAAGATGAGACGCAACAAGAAGCAGGTTGTCTTTTTTCTCACAACACAATGAATTTCCTTTGAAGAGAATGCATTTCTTTTGGATCTAGCGTGTTGTTTCTGAATGTGTTGAATAAAAACAAGGTTAGAAAACATTACAGCCATTTGCCTTAGAAGCTCTTGTTGTTGCAAGACAAAGGAACCGAGAGGCTTTCTTCTACCACAGTATCAGCCTTCTGAAGTCAACATTGTCATTACAGACACAAAGCGGTACTGTATGTGGAAATGATTTGCTCTTGTCAAAACAAGAGTGCCATTATAAAGCAATTTCACCCACCGACAACAAGTCATAATCATTGTCACCCAATGACATCAACAGCAGGAACCTTAAAGGTATCAACTGAATGGAACATAACCATATTATAGACCCTAATGACAACTGCATGTTCCAAGCCTCTGGTGACATTAAGCAAAATGCATGGTCAAGTACAGGAAAATGACCCCGGGGTGTTGGTGGATTGGTGGGTGGAGCGGGCGCCCTATGTGCATAGCTGTTGCCGCAGCGGCCCGGGTTCAACTCCAGCCTGTGGCCCTTTGCTGCATGTCACTCCCTCTCTCTTTCTCTCCCCCTTTCACTCTCAACTGTCCTATCAAGTAAAGGCTAAAATACCCCCAAAAATATCTAAAAAAAAGGGAAAATATTTACCCCAAATGTCAGTGTTGTCGAAATCTGTAGAGCATCTAAACCCAGTTTATAGTTGTATCCAACTGGTGCTTAAAATTGCTTGGATTTATTTGTATTTTAAAGTAAAAAAAAAAAATAAATATAAAAAAAAGAGTAATACCATCATCTTTCCAAATCTCTGACACAAAGAAATATGCTATGAAATGGTGAAATTATTTGATTATTTTTTTCTATTGTGTCAATGTGTTATCTGATCAAAAATGTGAATCTTTTTGCTGCTTTAATCTCAGTCAAATAATTTGGGAAATACACTTACTTGTCTTACTGCTAAGCTTCAGATAAAAAGATCAATACCCCTCCTAGCTAGAGCCAGGAGGCAGTTAGCTTAGCTTGTCATAAATAAAGACTGGAAAGGACTCACTACAGTATAAGTAACATTTACTTAATTACAAAATAAAAAAAGTAGATTTTTAGTATTTTTCCCATTCAGCAGCTGAGGTTGCCTGGGTCCACACCTTGGCTTTTGCCCACTTCACAGATTAACTGATTTTCTGGTATTAGGACATGAAACAGTGGTTTCTTGGTTGAAACTGGAAACAATGCATGCCAGTGGCGGGACTAACGCTGTTGTCATGCTGTTGTCAAGCAGTGTGCCAGAACCATTCAGTAGATATAACAACAATGGAGAGCCCTATAGCCAAGGAAGGCGCTGCTATCATGGCTGTCCCAAATTGATATGTCTTCTCATGATTGCCTGGATCCGTAGTTTGTTTTTTCTTGCTCCACTCATTTTTGAAAGCCCAGCGACACCACTATGTCAGCATGGTTACACATCAGTGCGGACTTAAAATGATGTAAGAAACAGGCGGATACGTTGGTCTTTAGTAACTGGTGAGGGACAATCGTATTCCCCACCCCTACAGACAGGCTATAGTGGATGCAATGTCAGACTTGCCAGTTGAGCATTGTTATAACGCCACAGCCTACCTGAGTATTGTTGCTGACTGTGTCCATCCCTTTATGACCACAGTGTACCCATCTTCTGATGGCTACGTCCAGCAGGATAAAGCACCATGTCACAAAGCTCAAATCATCTCAAACTGGTGTCTTGAACATGACAATGAGTTCACTGTACTCCAATGGCCTCCACAGTCACCAGATTGCAATCCAGTAGAGCACCTTTGGGATGTGGTGGAACGGGAGATTCTCATCATGGATGTGCAGCTGACAAATCTGCAGCAACTGTGTGATGCCATCATGTCAATATGGACCAGAATCTCTGAGGAATGTTTCCAGCACCTTGTTGAATCTATGACACAAGAGTTCTGAAGGCAAAAAGGGGTCCAACCAGGTACTGGCAAGGTGTACCTAATAAAATGGCTGGTGAGTGCTGATTCTGATTTGGTATGATTTTGAGATAACTACAAAAATATATACACAGAACATTGCAACGCTTTATTAACATTGTAGATTTATGCCCTTTAAACAAATTAACAAATTCTCCAAAAATAAAGGGTGTGTATTTTATTCAGTTACGACACTGAGCAGAACACGTTGGGCGAAGGGAGTGAAAGGGCTCATTAAGCTGTAATTAGATTAATATTAGTGACAGCTCTCCACTGCAGTGAGGTTTTAAACACTTCCACTTACACACAAGCAGAGATGCGCACGCAGGACCTCTGTAAATGAGGTCTCTGGTGTAGTATTTGGTTGGAATGAAAACCTGCCGACACTTTGCCCTCCATGGCACACGGTTGATGATCTCTGGCCTTGAAACATGAAGAGCGCTTCAGAAAGCACTTACGTATCCAATCCATGACATGTCTACATGACTAAAGTGCCCTGACAATTTGTGAAAACTCAATCCGTGCCTGGTTTGCTGGAAGAAATGTTAAAAGGAGGTCAAGTTCACTAATCTGCTGGCTGGTATGTTGATCGGGAAGCTTTCCAGTAAGAGTGGACGGGCTGGGGCTGAAACCACCCCCAGAGTTCTCCCAACTACAAACAAATCTCTAAGACTGCTGATTTCCTGGCCTTACTCTTCCTAACTGTGTATCTTTATTCTTACTAGAAATTACTTTCCCGATCAGCTTGGCAATACAGAGAGGCAGTCAGATAGCAAATAATACAGTGAAAGACAAAGGGAAAGGGAGAAATCCCAATAGACTGATGCTGCGCACAGAGTGATAGAGACAGTATAAAAAGTAATGAAGATAATATCCACTCATCATACATGCACACAATGATGATTCACAGTGACATCAAGGAGGTTGCAAAGTTAACAATCACTCAGCCTCTTTCACAAAACAAATAATAAGATTCAATTTTAAAGGTCACTCACTTATCTTCCCACAAATATTTCACCATTGATAAAAAGAGCTTATATTGAGGACCACATGTGTTTCAATGCATTTATATGGCCACTGTATAACCCCATGAACAAAACTTTTAGAATAAATTCAAATGCAGCTCTGTTCACAAAGACATTTTGCAGACTGATCGGAGTGATTAATTAAGATATAAAGACTTTACTGATGACCTTTAGAGCACTTCATGGCTCAGCTCCCAGTTACATTTCTGAAATGCTGCTCTCCTGTGAGCCAGAGCACAGCTTCGACTCCTCAGGCCAACCTCATCTCCAAGAAATTACGTTTGTATATTACTAAATTGACTTCATAATTATAGTGTGGTAACAATTTAATCACTGCCTGGAATTTGTTCAGTGACAAAGTTTCTTTGAGTTAACGAAACACTACACTAATAACCAGCACTGGAATTGCTTACAGAGTTCAGGACTGTTACACAAAGGCCTCCTTAGGTTTGAGCAACACAAGCTCCAAGTGCTTCACAGAGCAAGTCAGCATTCAGCCATTCACATACACATTCATGCACTAGTGGCAGAGGACACCATGTAAGAGGTCACCCACTCAGGAGCCATTCAAACTCAATTCAGGGCTCAGTATCTGGCTCAAGGACACTTTGACATGTAGACTGCAGGGGCCAGAGATCAAACCACTGACCTTCTGATTCGTGGATGACCACTCTACCTTCTGAGCCACAGCAGCCCAACCAAGTGGCAGCTTCCTGGGCTTGAAAAAGGAGGATGATGCAGAAGTGCCCAAAAGTGCAGTTTCTTGAATAGCCTCTTAAAGCTGGCTCCAAGGGCAAGTCAATCCCCATAGATGTCCAGCCTTACAGCAGAAAGAAACATGTTGCCTGGTACAAAATATGGTTTTGGTCTCTATCGCTAATTTCCCCGGTTCATTAGTACAGTTTTGTATTTCTCTGAAATGTAGCATAGTGTTAACAATGTTACTTATAATTTTCTTTCTCAGACCTTCAACTCAAACCATTGTGTTGCCACGCAAAAAATGTTTTATTTTAATAATCACATTAATGTGGGCGACCCGTCGACTAATGGCCCAAAATGATGACTATTGGTTGACTAGGAAAATTCTTAGTTGGGGGCAGACCTATTAATTAGCAACATTTCTTTATCATGTGAATAGAAAACTTAATTTGCTTGGCATTATGTTAACCTCAAAAACATTTGCTGTTTGAAATTAGCTGTACATAAATGTAATGCCTAGGATACAGGGCCGCTGAAGAAGGGCTCTGCTGGCTGTTCCTAGATCAAAACAAAAGGTGACCTGGCTTCAGGTCCCCTCAGATATGGAACTTGCTGCCTGTGGATCTGAGACTTGCAGAATCAGTGACATCTTTTCCAATCCAATACCATGCAACAGATTGCACAAACTCTTTAAGATACAGCAATTTTGTCAGAACTGGGGGTGAATGAATGGATGTGTTTCTCCTCACGATCGCTGAACTTCTGCAACTCTGACATTTTTTCGTTGTTTCTAAAAGAAATTCTTTTTTTCTCCCCACTGCATTTTATATCCCTGTTGCTCACACATATATTTATTGACATCAATATCCCACCACATGCTCGGGATCTCAACGCTAATGCAAACACTGTAATCATCACATAAAAAGAGGTCTACAATGAGAACATATTTTGATAAATCCTGCAGCCCTTTGACAGTGATTCATTATTATTTACACCTTCCTTTCACTGCCAAAGGTAACGCCAGTGTTTCACAATTTGGAATTCTCTTACTGGGCCTCTTTTTAGCACTGTCCACTTTTCAAGAATGGCTTTTCATCAGCACATGATCATCAAGCCAGCATGTTGAGTTAAGAGTTTCCAGGGTTTTCATTGTGCTAATCAACAACTTTATAAACAAGCAGCATTGATAAACAAATACAGCTGGGATACAGAAAACTCAAGAGCCTGCACATGTTGTCTTAATCCTGCATTACTGTCTAGTAGGCACGTTTCTCAAGAACAAAAGGGAGATCAAATTAAGGAGAAGATCTCAGAGAGTGGGACAGTGGCTTGGTCATATGGTAGATACTTGTGTCTCTGTCTTTGGTCCCTTTTCTCTCTGTTGGCCGTTTCGTTTGTGACTTTATATTATAAAGCTTTAGGATAATGCACAGAAAGCATCTTGTTGGATAATTAAGACCTATGTTTATATTTTTTTTCTTGATTAAACGGTATTTAATGAACAATAAAAATTGATTATTTCCACTTCCTTGCAAGGGTGATTAAACTGATTTCAATCAACTTGTTTCATGTTTAAAAGGAAACTGAGGTTATAGGCTTAATGGCAACAGATGATTTACAGAGGTTTTTTGCAGCAGGGCTGAGGAAACACTAGTGTATGGGGAGATAAATGTTCCTAGAAAGGTCAGGGAAGGAAAGGGAGAGAGAATGAAAGAAAATTGAACAAGGAAAGGAAATAGTGGGGGGATAAAGGGAGGAAGTAATGGCAAAAGCATGTGGAACAAAGAGAGAAAAAAAGAGGACGACAGAGAGCAGAAGAGGTTAAGGGATGAAGAAGGAGAAGAATGGAAAGCTACAATAAAAGCTAGTGAAGAGGAGAAGAAAGGGTATGGTGAAAGAGCATGTAGTAGATGGGGCAAAGTGGTGGAAAATAGAATAAAGAGGTTTGGAGACGAGGGGAGTGAAAAGGCACTGTTTGCATTGAAAACTAAAGCAGGAGTGAAAGGGGTAAAAATCAAATAAAGAGTGGAAGGAAGCAAATAATTAGGAAATTGATTTTCAGGTCCTCCTGAGGGAATTATCACCTACAAAGGAATAGCAGAAGGTGACAGCACCTATTATTAACAGTTTGACTGGTTAAACTGTTCAAATGTGATGACAGAGGAATTTGGGGGGGGAGCATCAGTACTGAGGCATTAATGTGTCTCTCAGGAAGATGCTGAGTTCTGCTCTCTATGTCCTTATATAGGTTAGTTTTTCTCCAACAGGCATTTCGTCAAGTTCTGTATGTGGATACTTTAACTGGATCAGGAAACTTATAATGCAGGTGTGAATACATGCAGATTACACTGAGATGGTCCGGCTCACGTTGTGCTCAGAACTCAGTCAGAGTTAATGGCAGTCTGTACAGTTCAGCTGTGTTTATAAGAAATGAAATCCAGCCCAGCCTGGTATCACAGAAATCTGTCAGATTACCCCTTGCATTACATGGTTGCAGAACAATGCCAATAGAAAGCCAATTATGATACTTTGTCATGGTTACGACCTCATGAGGAGTATAAAGAGCAAGGAAGTACGCATTCAGAGGTGGCAGGTGGGGGATGGGTGCAACACATTCTCACTCCGACCTCAATGCATATCGATGTTTGGTCATAGACTTTCCATGTCCAGATGTGACATGCGAGGTACCCTACGTTGGCTGTTGAAGTCCTGGGTCGCTGTGTTACATGCCTTGTCTTCTTTCAAAATACACCTCGGTTTTCACAGGAAATTTACCGTTTAAACACAGTTTTTGAAAATAAACTCACTATGTCTGTTAAACACTGCAAACTGACATTTGTTCCACATCGGTGTTTGTTGGACCCATCCACCGCCCCTCCCACCTGCCCCACTCGGACTTTCGTCGCCGATTTGGCCAGGAAGTTTGAAAAGTCGACTAATTCAGCTGCAACCTGTTGCCTCAAGCCAACCATCAAAACGCTACAGATGACCCCCTCAACTGCAAAGGTAAAAGTAAGAACAGCCCACACAGCAGCATTGTTTTCCTTGACCTGGGGGTGCACCTTGTTTGTTTGCATATTGAGCAGAGTTGAGTTTCCATTGTCAGATTTCATTATCCTTGTGACAAATGCAGAACCCCTGCAGTTAGTAGAGTTTCTTGAGCAGTGATTTTGTTACACTAACTAGAGTGATGTTAGCCCTCATTACCCAAGACAGGAGATATTTATTGTCATGTGGTTTCTATAAATCTGTCTTGCAAAAAAAGTGAAAGACATCTGATACAAATTTGAGAGGTTTAGCATGTTGTTATTGTTGTAGACTAATGGATGCCTTTTCCTTATTCCTTCCAGGCAGCCACGTGGGTTTCAGACAATTTTTCGTTTTATTTATTTACTATATTTATCAAATACTGTATTTTTGAATATGCAGATTAAAGTACAACAAAATGTGTAACTGACTTAGGCTGCATTCATGTGCTAGTTGGAGATTTTGAAATCTCAGAGACTCACCCTACTTGAGACTGAAGGTTTTGTGAGGTCTCTATTAAAACATAATTCAGCTTTGGAATAGTTTGTCTATTATGATGTTTCTCCATACTTGAACATGAAGTTTTGTCGTTAGCATGGAAGCGGTTCTTTGGCCAATGATTGCCCCCTGATAGCTGTAAGCGTTAAATGACCCAGCAGAGGACCAGCCAAAGCTGGCACTGCATGGTAGGGGCCTTGTGCAGTATAGAAATAGGTATGATTATCAGTTTAGCAGCCCCCTTGGTGGCTGTGCGCCTCACAAAGCTGTGCATTACACCAAACTAGAGCCCTGGTGTTCAGTATCCCTGAGACCGGTGCTCTGACAGAGGTGCTTAAAGCCCCTTTCCTGCTCACTCAGGAGGCCTCACTGTGATAGAGCAGGGACATTTAGGTCACAGCAGTCATGTATATGGACACTGGATTTGGGCATTGTCCCAGGTGATGCCCTGGGTAGCTCCTCTGCAGCCAGTTACTCAGTGACTGGTGGTGTGGGGGCAACGTGAACAGAATTTTGTATCATTTTATGGATGCTGAGGGTTTGCATCATGTTTCAGTCTTGTATTTTCAAAAAGTTTTTTGAAAAATGTCCCAGTGAGAATGCCTGTTTGTTGAAAACGTATTCAACCATGCGAAACATGGCTCAATGTGGATGCCAGTTCACAAATGCTTTGAGCACCATGAGTTCCACTCAGGGCCATTAGATAAATCCCAGCAGCACAGGACTCTACTCAGAAAGTTTTAACTGCTCTCTCAACACAATCACACAATTTTCACAAAAAAAGTGGGGACAATCATCTGCCAATTAATGGGATTTATGGCATAAATAGAAATTTGCTTTTGAACATATTTCTCATGGTCGGACGATCACAGTCAGATGTGGTCGTGCCATTTGCTTACATCAGCTTTGCTCCACCAAGGCTTCATTTCTCTTTGAGGAAAATTGGATTGTCTTGCTCCAGGAGCTGACAATGATGGTGGCAAGCAGTAAACCCAAATAAAAACTTTGCACATTTGGTACACATATTTGCTATGACAAAGTTTGCACATTGTTATATCTTTTTGTTTTATAACTAGGTAATCTCCACACAATAGAGGATGCCCCATTTTCTTACATAATTTCCCCCTCATCAAGACACTGAGTGCTTCTCTCAGTTTTATTTCCCTCAAGCTGTCACTGTCTCAATAAACAAATACACAAGTACTAAAGCAGCTCGACACATATACAAAGTACTTCTGCATCTGGATGGAAACTGCTTGGCATTAAGTCTGTAAATGTAAATGTGTCTGCATGGCTTATAGTCAGTAAAGGGTTGTTTGCCTCCAGCTTTTTTAGCTCAGCAGCAGAAATGGTATGTGTAATCCTCAGACTTTTATTGGTGTATTTGCTCTGTAGCAGTAGTGGTGATGGGTTATACCATGAGATGTTTAAGGCGTAATGATCTTGAAAGTCCATTCACAATAACATACATTGATAGGTACATAATATTGATGCATGGGTCAACCCAAAACCTATAGGTCCCATTGGATGACCCGTGGGTCAAGAAGTCTGGGCAAGCTTGTTAGAAAATATTGTGGGTTTCAAACAGGCACGGCATAAAGTGACAAAGCAGCGCTCTGAGTACGATATTAATTACTCACAGAAACATTGTGCAATAGTCCACCTTCCACCTTGTCTTTACCTGTTTCTGTCTCTCACTCTGTCTCTCTCAAACACACACACAGCAAGCAGCTTTATCAGCAGTGCTGCTACACTCAGGGTTTCTATTGTCTGGTTTCTGACTAAGGAAATCTGTTGAAGTCAGTACATTTGATGCCCTAGGCAAGCCCCCCACCACCAATCACAGTACTGCATGTTTAATACCAAAATGCAAATAGACAACCTTGCTAACTAGAAAAAATGTGTGCAAATATGCTTTTAGTAAAATGAAAAAAAAATTAACTGGACTTGTTCAGAAGAATGAACAATAACATAATATTTGACAAATATGACAAAATAATAATAAAATGTACAAATTCAATTTCTTTTTGAGCTTGGGACCAATTTTTAAATTCTGGGCCGAAACTGATAACACTTTTTAAAATAACTATTTTGTCAATAGTCAAAATTGATTTTAGCAGGCTTTGCTTTTGTTGTTGTTGTTTTCAATTTTTTTTTTCTCCCCCCATTGTGGCGCCCCCTGTGGGTGACAGTGCCTTTAGCATTCACCTATACTGCCTGTGCCATGGACTGGCGCTGGTTGAAGTCCTACATATTTAAATCTCTTCAGTCATAATATCTGGTAAAATATTTCCCTGTGAGAATACGCTGTTTAACTATAGTGCATAAAGTTGCCGGTTTGCAGGTCAGGTCCTGGTGATTGATTAATGTTTGCAGGTACAACCACTACAGAGACACAAAGGCCTGCTATAGAACCTTTTTTCCCCTCTAGTGGCTAAGTGTATTCCCGTCATTTGGTCTGAATGGGGGACCTTTGTTTTTAATGTTTGTTGAATATGTTGTTATTATGCACTAAACATCTTTGCTAAATGCATGGGTAGGGGCAAATTTGGACTGTCAAATTTGAATGTTGAAATAGTTATAGCTGAATGGATGTTTTTTATTTTATAATTCCAGATGTGTTAAACTTAAACAGGGGACTGATCTTTCCGTCAATATCAAACTGAAGTAAAATAAAACAAATTCAGTATGCTGTAGACAGTCTAGAGCCTGCGAACACAGTACGGCACTTGACACTTTCTTTATGAGTACCATTTTCAAGGTCAAAGTTGTACAAAGATTGGATATTTTACTTCAGGATAGGGGAAAGGTGTGTCAGCAACCTCTGTTCAAAGTGATGGCTTCATCAGGCCTCTCTGGCACAGTAGGATGGTTTGCAGGCAAGTGTGAAGCTGTGGAGATGAAGGTCAGCACCTTAAAGTGTGAGGCCATGGTCTCTGCAGAGAACACTGGAGTTTAAGCACAAGGGACTTGTTGAAGAGTGAAGGAAAATGAAGCGTGACATTGACAGGCAGGCGTGTGCAGCTTCAGAACTGGGGCGGAAAATACATGGATGGATATTCATATGGCAGTGATCAAGTTCTCACTGACCTTTATGTTTTCTTCCTCAAGGACCTGATCGATGACTGCAACATGGTGGCCTCTCTCCACACAGTGTCAACAGAAAAATTTGAAACTGCAGACCGGATTTTTTTATTTTAATACCCGAGTCTGTAAAGAATGTATAAACGCTGAAAGACTTTATTCTCAAGTAACAGAGCACCTCGTAAAAAATCCATGCTAATGTGCCGTGCCTACAGGCTAGTCAAACAGACAGTCTTAAATAGTGGATTTAGATGATGCAAGGACAGAGAGTGCAGCACAGGAAGCTCTCCTCTCTCTGTTCCACGTCCATCTTTCTCTTAATATATGCCTCTTACACACACGCACACACAGAGTCTAAGAGTCTTCCTCTTATTGTGCATCAGAACAAAATATTTCAGATAGAATTTTTTGTCTCTGTGTAAGTGTGGTGTGCGTATGCATACGTGTGTGTGTGTGTGTGTGTGTGTGTGTGTAAGCCTATGTTAGTGATAATAATTGATTTGACAGAGTCTAGGAGTTAGGTGTCAGCTAAAATGAGAGTATGGTTGAATGGACCCACCATGCATGCCCACACACACACACACACACACACACACACACACACACACACACACACACACACACACACACACACACACACACACACACACACAAATGCAGACTGTGTTTGCAGGGTTAAATAGAGTTATTTCAGCTTGTCCCCCTCTTCACTGACACCTGGCGCACACATGCATACCCTCTCTCTCTCTCTCTCTCTCTCTCTCGCGCACACACACACACACGCACACGCACACGCACACACACACACATCATTACAGGTAGCTAAATAGATAAAGCAGATATACATGCTGAAAACAAACATATATACTACTATAAATATGTCTTACAGCTCAAGTTTGTTGTCTGCAGCATGAAATGACATTAGGTGAAAAAAATGTGAGGTAATAAAATTCTTCTTCTTCTTGGTAGTAGTATGTATTTTATTTTTTCATTTATTAATTATTTTATTTTATTTTATTTATTTATTTGTTCTTTTCTAAAATTGGTCTTTTAAAGGGTGGGTTCATCTTCATTCTTTTCCATTTTTTTTATTTTATTTTTTTTATTTTATTTTATTTATTCATTTAGGAAAACGCCCACTCACTTGTGTGCAAAAGCAGGGATGCAGGTCAGAGTAGCAAGCACTCATCATCATACTACTACTAATAATAATAATAGCACCTGGAGGTGTCGGTTCATTTTCCAAATAGGGTTATATGAGGTTTCCATAGTCAGTTTAGTATTAAGACTTCACCTTGTCCTCTGTCGGTTTTCTCTAGGGTTTTAGCCGAAAGGCCCACCTGAACTTGACCCAGCGTTGACAACAACATTTCCTTCACATTTTGAAATGACGATCACTGAAGAGTTTGAGCATAAGGTTGACACCTCTCAGACAGAAGTATAAATCATCAGCAATCAGCTACCATCCTCTGTGTGATGGCTATCGTCACACAGCCCTATTTGGCATGGAACTCAACAGGAAGTTTACCTTGCAGAACACAGGAGTTGCTGGTGTACTGCTGCCTCTGATAGTTTGGTTAGTCTGTGTTATTGTGAGACTTTCTGATCCCAGCAAACATGGCATCCACAGCAGAACAGGCTTCTGTTCCGGTTAGGAAGTTAGAGGAGTTTAGAAGATCGATAACCCAAAATTTTCAAAGAAGGCTTGGCTGGGTCGCGAAAAGACGCAGGTGGGTTAAGGAGGTTATATGTTGTAGCTTCATGTGGGAAAATGTTTTTAGAAGGGCTTGGAAAAACAGCAATTTGACACTAAATCATACAAACTTTGACTAAAATTTGAATGTTGTGGATATGAATACATAAGAAACACTACTGGGAAGCTTCAGAGTGATGCACAGATCTCAAAAACAAACAAACAAACAAACAAACAAAAGCAAAACAACATGCCCTTATAGATTGTTCAGACAGTGGGACTATCTGAAGTTGTTTCAGTGACAACATCCCAAACTGGCAACAAGAACAGCCTGGACCTCCAGTGTTAAGTCAGAACATGTGCATCAGATCTGAGAGCCAAGGCAGTAATTAGAATATGTAAGTGTATGCATAATGAATGAGTCTTTCAACCTGTTTTCTGTGATTAAGTATAATTACATTGTGTATTGCATGTAAACAATACTGCTAAGTGTGGACACATTTGGAAGATGATATAAAGTTTCGCAAGTGATTCCAAGGTCACCTTCGACTTCACTCTGTTTTCTCTGAAGAACGTAGGGGATGTGACTTGCATGAGGAAAACACAGAAAAAGAAAGTTAAATGAAATAAAAAAAAAAATATCAAAGTTTTATTTAACAAATCTCCTGAAAGGCTTGAAGCTTTTATTGAGGTCTCTGCTGCACCAAATTGGAAACCATTTTATTTATGAATGTATTTTCTTTCCCGAACACAATGCAGAGTCAGACGTAATGATGTGAAAAAATGTCTTTAATAAAACAAGTTGGTGCATAAAATTGAACAGCCAGACTTATTTCTAATATAGTGTGGTAATATTTATTTTCATTTTGTTTTCAGTAGGTGTGTGAGGTTTAATAATTTAGTAGCCCACAGTGCTCATTTAGACCAGGTTTAAAATGCTCTGGAGTCTGAGCAGAGTATTGTGTGAAATGACTTGTGGCAGCCGTGAGAGAAGAACGGATCACTACAGCAGTGCTCACTCTCATTTAGCGTCCAATCTGTGCTCTTCCAGCTCAACACCCTTTAAAGACTGTTGAAGCATATGTCACTTTCACCACCTTCAACTTTCTACAAGTTACATCATGTTAATTTTAGCAAAAGTATGTCAGTAATTTCTTCAAAAGTTCAATTTTTAATTAATATTTCTTACTGCTGTAGCACAAACTGCATGGAGCCTTTATTTTCTGTTTTAAGCATCAACAGATGACACTGATAAAGACTCACAATGATGTCATCTTCTAATTAATCTCTGATCCTCCAAAGTATTCTGCCTGCAAATATCCTGCTACTGATGAAATTTTGATATGAATAAATGCTTAAAAACAAATTAAGGATGCAAAAAAATATTATGTGCCATCTCATAAACCGTTATGTCACTTTAATATGAATAGCATTTTGTGACAATAATAAAAAGTATATATGACATGCAGCTTTCCTTTGTCTGCCACATTTTCATATTTAATGTGTTTATGTTAGTTTAGCCAACTTCAATAACAACAGTTAATTCAGAGTAACGGTAGATTAGTCAACTAACAGAACATAGGTGATATATTTCCCTACCCAATCTGTAAGGCCAGGTAAGTTTATTTATATAGCAACAAAGCAATGCAAAGTGCTTTGCACAGAATATTAAAAACACTGAGCAAAATAAATAAATAATGAAAAATAAAAATAAAAAAAGAGGATGTTTAATTACAAATGAAAAATGACAATAAAGAGCTGGAGAATTAAAAATGTACCTTTTATTTCTATTTTATTTTATTTTATTTTACTACTTCACATTTACATAATTTCATTTCATTCTCTTATTTTTTACTTTATATAATTCTCTATTCTTACTTTATACAATTGCCCCTAGGAGACCATACAGTATTTCTTTTTTTGATTCTGAAAAAAAAAAAAAAAAAGCTTAAAATATACTAAGACAGGTACAACATACAAAAATAAAAGTTACAGTAAAGTGTAAGAAATGATCAATTATTTGATTTAATAAAAGGCAGCTTCAGCCTTGATTTAATAACATTTAGAGTTACAGCTGACCTGCAGTTTTTCAGGGAGTTTGTTTCTGAAATTTGGTGCATAAAAATGAAATGCTTCTTCCCTGTGTTAAGTCTTGACTCTGGGGACACAAAGCAGTTGTAATGTAATAATGGAACGGAAGAGCCTAAATTTATTTGGGCCATAAACTGTAGCACTCAGGCTTGAGCTTGTTTATTCCTACTGAAATCATAATTCTTGATAAATTGCTCAGACAGTTTTATATTTTGGGGGAAAAACAAACAAACAAACAAATAAACAAACAAAAAAAAACACCTTGGTAATTTTCTTAAAAAGCTAAAATCAACTAAAAATTAATGACAGTGTGTGTGTTCATGGTAATGAATGAATGTGTTGCCCAGTGCAACAGTTGCTGAACAACAATGGAGCTCTATGGGAGAATGTGGGAAATGTTCAGGCTGTAGATGCACATGCACTACTAATGTTGAATCAGTTGTTAGTTTGGGTCTTTTCATTAGATTCTTAAAATTGGAATTTAGAATTTCATCAAACTTATAGTTAAAGTTTTGAATACAGTTAATGATGCATTATTATGCTGCAATCACTTATTATAAAACATGAGAGATTAATTTGGGATAATCAAACAGAGGCTTGCATGTAAATGAGTGGATGTTCACCCTTGAACCAAAAATATAAGGATCGTTTTGGCAAAGCACATTCTTCTAATGACACTGATGCTTGTTTTAAGGCTGTATCTGACTCAGAATTATGTCAATTAAATCAGATTTGGCTTTCCAATTCAAATTGATTTCCATTCTTTTTTTTTGACACTCAGGGTGACAAATGATTTAGTAAACAAGCTACATGTAAGGTAGGCCTCTGAGCTAATGTGTGCTTACTATGCTAACGACGGATTGGAAATGTGCTATGACATTTTTTGCTGAAACTTGATATCAAATAAAAGGTGGAGACTGTATCATATTAAGTTGCAGTGAGCTGTAAATTTACAACTTTTAATGTTGCTCGAGACATGAGCAGCTTATGAGTCAGTGGGCCCCTGGACACAGATATGCAAAGGGCCCCACCACCTCTCCTACACAGAAGGAAGACACTGAATTTGAGGTGTTTTGGAGTCTCTTTGGGGTAATTTTGTGTCTTTTTTTTGTTGTTGTTTTGTGTCTCTTTGCAGTTCCTCTGCCGGTATTTTACCGCCAATCTTTTACTAGCCTGTATGAGTTAATCTAAGTAACATTTTGCAAAAATGCCAGGAGGCCTATGACACTTTGAGTCCCCGTGTCTGTGCCTGGTAGGCCCACTGAGTAATCATCCATGACTGAAAAGCAGTCACAAACATACCCTGCACACTGACTGATACAAAATAATTATTTTAGTAATAATAATAATTAATTAATTAAGAAAATAAAAAAAAGTTGTATGCCTGCCTCTGTGCACCAGTCAAGTTGCAGCTACAGTTCACATCCATATCTGTGAAAACATGGATGCTTCACACATATATTCAGCCTGGCTGTGCAGATCTTTATGATCAGCTCAGTTTCAAGGTGAGTCACCATTTCTGTATCTGACCAAATGTCTCCCCTTCTGTTCCTGAGTTATGATGCTGAATAATGGCCATAAAAGTGTATATGAAGAACATTGTGATGTACCAGGGAAGTTGACCTTAGATGATTTGGATATTAAAAAAGAGTCATCACTTCATGGTTTAATCCTATTATTGTGAAATGTGACAATTAGCAGGCATGAATTCTTGAGTTCTGGCCCAAAACATGTTTTGTAAGGTCACAGTGACCTTGACCTGACCACCAAATTCTAATCAGTTCATTGTTGAGTCCAAGTGGACACTTTGCCAAATTTAAGGAATTTCCCTCAAGGCTTTCTTGAGATATCAACTTCAGGAGCATGAAATGAGTGAGGTCACAATGACCTTGACCTTTGGCCACCAAAATCTATTCAGTTCATTGTTGAGTCCAAGTGGATGCTTGTGCTAAATGTGAGGAAATCCCCTCATGATCTTCATGAGATATTGTGTTCATGAGAATAAGACAGGTGAGGTCACAGTGACCTTGACCTTCCACCTACAACTACCAAAATCTATTCAGTTCATCCTTGCCTCAAAGTGGAGAGTTGTGCCAAATTTGAAAAAGAAAAAAATCCTCAAGGGGTACTTGAGATATCGTAATGGATGGACAATCTGAAAACATATTGCCTCTGGCCACAGTTATCTCCGGCACGGAGGCATTAAAACAAGAATTGAGATCTGACTTCATATCATAAAGAGCTCCACTGGTGAGTAGAGATTTAGAGGACAAATGTCATCAAAGTGTCCGTCACTTAAATTATCTAAGAAAAGATGAATTAAATTCAAGGAAAACTGATTTTTAGAAAAAAAAATAACAAACTTTATAATATATTTTCTATAATAATCGTGTTACCTTCTGCCCCCAATCACTTGATGATAGCACTGCCCCCTTACACTATGCTATTATTTTCAACCTGTCTAAATCCTCAGAGGAAGCCTGGAGACAAAAACAATCCTAGGCCATGAATTAATGAAGGTGGAGCGGTCACTGGGCTGCGATATGATCAAGAACTACTTCCCGCCTCTCTCGACAACTGTGCCAACACACTCTCAGTCTGCCCGTGAGCCCAGAGGTCTGTGCAGTGGCCCGTAGTACCAGCAGAACACTGTGGCTGTACTGGGCAGCTCCCCGTGTGAACGCATAGGAGTGTGAGAATGTGAAGCGGGGCAGTTCTACATCTGAGCATGGATCTCAGCTCACTTCCCCCTGATAAATAGGAAAAAAATCCCTGACACACACACACGCACACACACACACACACACGCAAAGGCAAAAAGAGGCTACTGTGGTGCTGTCACTGCCTTCTCTTCCCTCTCCCGGCTCCTCTCTTTCCTCCACATCCTTTTGTCCTGTCTTTCATTTGTTCCCTGTAGAGTTTTCCATTGGTCACTCTTGTTCTCTCTCTTTTTTATTCCATCTATTCTCTGTCTATGTGGATCGCTCCCCCGCTCAGTGTTCCTCTCTCTGTGTGTTTGCCTCTCTCTTGGTGACATGGTTCAGTAGAGCGTATTCTCACTGGCCACAGTAACACTCCAGTAATCCAGGGAATTCTCTCTCTTTCTCTCTCTCACACACACACACACACACACACACACACACACACACATTATGAAAGAAAAGCAAAAAACAAACAAAGCTGGATGTGCCGCTGTCAGTTTCACCCCTTTGCCATTGGCTGTGTGTTTGTGTGTGTGTGTGTGTCATCAGTAGTTTTTTGGGGGGGCAGCTTATTTAAGATAGTGATTTTATCATTATGTAAATGACATCAGGAGAGCAGCCTCATCTCTTTTGATTGGCTGCTGCTCCCACATCCTTGCGTGTCTGTGTGTTTGCGTGTTTGTGTGTGTGTGTGTGTGTGCGCGCGCGTGAGAGCGGGTTCAAAATGAGCCAATCAACACTAATTGTTTCCTGTGTGTCTGTCTCTCATCTTGTCCGTTGAGAGGTTGATGTCAAAAAGTCACTGTTAATTTGATGCATCCTCCCTCTGTGTGTGCTTGTGTGTGTCGGGTCCATCGTCAGATCCTCTCCTTGGAATTTAGAAAGCACCGCTGACAGTAACAGCAGTCACCACTGCCACCTACATCACAACAGCTCCTTCTTAGACACTTTCAAGGCCAGACAGAAACTGAAATGGAATGGGTCTCTCAACAGGGTACAGATGTTATGATCCTACCTCAACCTTAATGACCTGTGTCTAGGGTGACCAGATGAGAGTGGGAAGTAATTCGGGACCAGGCGGGTGGGGGTGTTGACTGTCATGACATGTCAGCTTCATTAAAATCATAGCTGCAAATTAAAGCAACAATAGATGTAAAAACACACAGAGACAATACATCTGTGATCAATGTTTTCAATCTTTTTTCAAATTGGAAATTTCTCGTTTTATTTTATGGAAAAAAAAAAAAAAAGCTAACAAAATAAAAGACACCTGGTACATTCGTTTCAGGTGTATCAGTTTGTAGAACAGTTCTGAACAGTTAGAGCAAGGGTCTGCACTGCAACGTGCAAATCACTCCTTCTTGTGGCTGCCTGCGCTTTCCCTGTCCTTGCGGCTGCAGCTTGTGCTCTCTTCATCTACTTCATCGCCACTGCTGTACACAATTTAAAAACTACAACACCCATCATTCATGTAGGAACTGCTGCAGCCAATGTGCAGCCGACGGGAGCTGCAGGAATGTTTTATGAGGCAATAACTACTCCAGACTCTGCTCTAGTGTCATTTTCGGGACAATTAGGCCAGGATTCAGGACAACTGCTTGGATTTTGGGATAAAAAGACACTATGTAAGTGTTTTTTTAATGTTTTCTTTTTGGGTGTTTGGGTCCTTAAACAAACGTCTAGTCTATGGCCTTAGTGTGCACATTTCACATTGTTTAATTTGAAGGATTTTTAGAGGTCTGAAGACGTGGAGGTTTTTCATTACTTCAAAATAAAAAGGGCAAAATTAGTGAAAGGTAACAAAAGATAAACACAACACTAATTACGCAGATGAACAAAGCCCTTGAGTTGGACCTGTCAAACCACTTTTTCAAAGTTAAGACTGGATTTTGATACTTAGACAAGAAGTCCTCAAGTGCTATGAACACTTGGGTTGGGCTCTGTCATTTTATTTTGTCTTCTGGGAATTTTCCACAGGAAACCCTCAGAAAATATAATCGCATTGCTAAATAAATACATACATTTGAAAAAAAAGACTATGACAAAACTATGACATGCAAGGTTATGTAATCACAACAGCTATTCTGATCTCCACCTGTCATCTATGACCACTCAAATGTAGGACCTGTTGGGGGGCCTAACCCCGCAGGTTGGGAGCCATTGTGTTATTGAATTGCATCATGGGAAAAACAGCATTGTGTTTGAAACATTGCTGCCATTGTTGTGTTAATTAATATTATTCATTTGCACTCTTAATGTCACTAGCATAGCACATGCCATCATTGCTCGTCCTGGTTTCTAAGCACTTATTTGAATTCAGCTTGGATTGACTTGACCCGACAATAAGGCCAACACATTACAGCAGCATTACAGCGATGAGACATGAAACACAGTATGTTGCAATATATTTGAAATTAGAACCAACCACATGTAAGTAGCCAAATTAAAACAATAAAAGTTTATTCAGAAAAAAAGATATTTTAAATTTCAAAGCATGTCCAAGTGCCTTTTGTGCATGTGTGCATGTGTGTGTGTGTGTGTGTGTGCGTGTGTGTGTGTTTGGCTATTGTTTTCCCAAAACTCCGGCTTCTCTGCCTTTATCAGCTCTCCTCTGATGGAATGCCCTGCTGCGTGTGTGTGCGCATGTGTGTGTGCGTATGTGTGCGTGTGCACGTGAGCGTGCACGGGTCATCTGTGTTGATGAGATATTCATTAAGCGCCAAACCATGAAATATCAATTATGCAAAAGTCTTGTTTGTGTTTGGCCGTCCAAAACTCATCCAAGAAGGCTGTGAGAATGCCGACAGAAAAGCATAATGACGCCGAGAGCGGATTAACAGGCGCTATTACAATGGTTTCAAATGCCAAACAGAGCAGAGTCACACAGATATGAAAACCTGCATGTTCGTTTATCACGGCCCTCAGTGGCCCGCACAAACCTCACACTGCTCATTTCATAATTATTCTGTTGTAATTAACAACTGGCATTGTCCTCTAATAAACATGTGGGGAATGTTTACTGTCTGCAAAATGAGGCTTAAATACTTAAACAGATGTGGATTATTGATGCCATATTTATTCATTTATTTTATTTAAACTGTTAATGGCCAGTATCTTCAGAAAGTCATTTCTTCTTCTTTTTTTTCCACAGACCCAGATTTATTTTCTGATCATGACCGAACAGCATCTGAAACAATGTTTGGACTGTTGAACGATTTTCAGTGCTGAAATACTGGAAACTGGTATTTTGTAAATGACCTCTCTTTTAGAATTTATTTATTTATTTTTTTTTTTTGGTCATGTGCAAAGAGCCATGCTATACATCAGATTTTTAATGAAAATAAATTATTATTTATCAAGAATCAAAACTGGTTAAATGACAGAGGAGAGTCGACTGTTGCTATGGAATGAAAAGTGAAAACAAGGAGTGTGATTGGCCAGGGGAGGGACTACCTGATAAACTACTAGCAATATATAACACACACACACACACACACACACACACACACACACACACACACACACACACACACACACACACATCTATCAGTTCTTTCAAAGACCACAACCCCTCAAATCAAAATTTTGTTGCTTCTGGGCGAGCTCTCCCTCTTTTTATCGGACCTCCTCATCATCAGTTATTCCCCCTCTGCTTATTTTCTTTTACTCTGACCCCTCTCTCACACACACTCACCATCTTTTTTACCTTAACACCTCCATCCTAACCCCTCTCTTTTATTCTGCTGTCAATGTCTCTGCCATACAGACATGGAAAGATTAGTCCAAAGAGACTAAATGGATTTCTTCTCTACAACAAAATCAGAGCACTTAATACAATTCTCACCTCTCCTTTCATACATGCTCAGAGTGACTCAAAGAAGCACCTTACTTATTCATATGTAACCGTAATTACTGCACACATTATATTTGGGGTTATTACAGTGTAATTTTTTTTAATGGGTACATCATTTATATACTAAGATTAAGCATTACTGAGTTACTGCTAAAATATTACGACATTGTCATTCATAGTACTTTGTGGATTGTTTATTATTTTAATGTGCATTGTTTACGTGGAGTCATTGTGTTCCCTTGGTTATGAGCTATTTGGTTCCTACCTGCCCTTGTTTTGTGGGGACAGGTATGAGTGATACATAAAGTAAAGTGAGTGCCTTGTGCGTCACAGTGCAAAGAAGTTGCTGCACCCCTTAAGTCGGGATGTGTCAGTACTGTCTTGCAGAAGAGGTTAACGCATATTTTCCTCAGACTATGTTACACAAATAATCAAAAACATTTATAAAATCACCTCTGGTTAATTACATTTACTCTGGTTTCAAGTTTTTTGTTTGTTTGTTTGTTTGTTATTTTGAGTATGAGTCAATGGCACAAAACTGAAAAGTGAAAAGTATCATATACTAATACAGATTATACGATCATTAATGACACTGCTTATTCAGGAAACACGACAAAAAGACTTGTTTTTCTGGACAAAAAGAGGTTGTATTGTTAATATATTACACACACACACACACACACACACACACACACACACACACACACACACACACACACACACACACCGATGCATGTAATGAATGCCAATACATTTGTGTGGGAAAATCCCTGAAACCAGTTTGATAGATTTTTCTATATATTTTCTTTCCTCAAATAGATATATATTAAAAATGCCGCTACAGCAGCTCTCCGTGAGGTGAATATCATCTTATTACCTTTCGCAGAATACAAGGACATGCAATAATAAACCCGCCCACCTCCTGTCTGACGGCTGAGAGGTCGGTTCATACACTGAAATATGAATTGGGGGTAAGACCAGGTCTCACTCATGCTTTGTGATCACTTAAACTCAAATTTTGATCAAGTAATAGCCTTTGAATCACTCTGAATAAGATGTACACCATTTGAATGCATGACACAAGAGCTCCTATCAATGAAGTTTAAACAAATCCCTTAAAGTTAAAATGACAGAGAATATGTCTACGCACACCAAAACCACTCGCTGTTGTCTTCCCTCATATTTTGCTTGTGCTTTCAGCAAGTCATATCTTTCTTTCCCTGCCAACACCTGGAAATGGAACACACTCACTCCAATCCATTAATTAACATGCAATGGAATCATTATCTCACCGCTCCAGCACAGACCAAACTGGCGTTGGAGAAGAATTTCCCATTCCAAAACATTTATGAGCCACCACATCAAGGTTACACTAATAATGTAGTGCTATGTTGCCATCCTGTGGAGTTCAGAGGAGAAAAAAAACACACACATACATACACACATACACACACACACACACACACACACACACACACACACACACACACACAATACTGCATCTGTTCATGCTGAACCAGATGAGAACATGAATGATGAATTTAGAGGACTGATCTTGTTTCAGAGCCACATTATGTGTGCATATACAGGGCTGCATGTTACTCTGTGCATTTCAACCTGCCTCATTGGGATCAAGATAAAACTGCCATGCCAAGAGATTCTCAGCATGCAGTTGCTACATTAGATTGAGCCTTTCAGACAGACTATCAAACGGCTCTGTGCACAGTACATCAAAAAACATTCACTTGTACTGTACTAAGAAAACACCTAATTTGATTTGGCTGGATGAGCATGTAATAGAGGTTATCTAATAAGGTTTAGAGATGTCCCAACTGGTGGTGGAATATTCTCAAGAAAGAATCTGGTGTAATAGAGCAGATCACTCAAACGATCAAAAGACAGTGTTTTCCCTTATTGCACTGCTATCTAACTTTATCATTTGTTTGAACATGATATTGTTTGCTGCGTTCAAAGTTCTGTTTGCAACGGATAATTAACAGAGTTCCCTGTTGACAGTTTTTAGTGCAACTACTTTCCGCTCATGGAAAAGTCCCTGTTGACAGCAACATCTGTGGATTACCCAGATAAACAGAGACAGGGATATCGGAAAGACACGCAGAAATTTAAAAGTGATTTTTCAGCACATTCTCACTCCTGACGTGGTAAATACCAACGCTCGGTCAGTGGCCCCACACGTTAAGCTATGACACCCGAGGCACCCCTCCAGCATCAGTTTGGGGTGCTTAGGGACAGCATGTCAATTTAAGAACTCTACTTGCATTCTGTCTTCTCAAAATAAACTTCAGTTATTATACAAGAATTTTACAGTTTCCACTTGGTAAATGTATTTTTAAAATAAACAACAAATGCATATGGTTAGGTAAAGAAAAAAAACATCATGGTCTGGCTTAAAATAAGTACATTTGTCACTATTGCAATGTAGTGTGTAATGTGTGCCTGCAGTAGCCTCTCCAAGGCTTTGGAATAGCCTTCCACTCTCAATCAAATGCTCCTCCTCTACTGGCACTTTAAAGACAATCTTAACACGTACATGTTCTTTGGTTTCTCTTAATGGTTTTAATATTTTATAATCTTTTTACATATGTAATTGTCCTCACAGGTGTTGTTGTGTTTTATATTTGTGCTCATGTTATATCTTTATATCTTTGTGTGTCATTCTTGTAATTTGTACAGCACTTTGGTCAACTGCAGTTGCTTTTAAATGTGATACAGACTTGATTTGATGTTGATTTGATATGTCACATGTGACACATCACTTGCATAGTATCTCCGACAAGTAAATAGAAAGCCCGAGGTGCAATGAATGGACACCTATTATCCTGCTTGAACACAGACAAGTAAATTCTTTCAACAATGTGACTCAAAATAATGATAAAACAGATTTTATTGATGTAAAATAATATGCTGATGGTGACATTTTCGACTGGTCCGCTGCGCTCTGAGTCTGTTGTCAGTGACATGTGCTGCTCTGAGTCGTGCATCTCTCTGCTTACGCTGCAGTGTGCGCCGAGGGTTTTACTTTTTAGTGTTAAATCAAAAATTAAACACTACATATCAGCAACCACAAGTGTTTTTTTTTATTTTTTAATATTTTTATCTTAATTCTAGGGTTGCAAGAAACTACCTTTTCGCCATAATTTTTAAGTTAATAACTTTGATGGACTTTTGTTTTATACTGACATTCCATCATGGCTAAACAAAAAGTCGATCCAGTGCTCACACGGGTCCAGTCTTAAAGCAGAACACCACCTAAATTGAGACTTCCAATATTTTCATGGCCTAGGAAATGGCCTCAATCAACATTTGTGAACATGAGCTACTCTCTGTCAAAGCCAGAAACCAGAGAGTCTGGTCCAAAGTCTAGAGCTGCTCCATGGATAATAAATGGAACCTAATTTTTTTTGGACCCACCCATATACTCAACATTCTCCTGAGGGCTCACAGTGTGATCTACAAACATCTTTCCCAATTCACTGTCTATGGAGCAGTTCTGGACTTTATACCCTATGACATCACAAATTTGAGTTTTAGCACTGTCGTTTTTAGGTTTGGGAGAATTGTTCATGTTTCAAAATGAGCAAAGTTCCCCTTTAAGGCCAAACCTCACACAAAAACACTAAATGCTAATAAAGCAGATTCAGCCACCGTTTACTGTGGTTACACTAAGTCCAAGACCCGTATGTCAGTTCAGTGCAGGAAACACGATCACCTGCAATTTTCAAATTGTGAACAGTAAGGCCACTTTCTGACTAATTCAGGAAGGATGACTTGATTTACATCTGGCTAACTGTGCCGGAAATCCAGTCACAATGTGAGCTACACCACCTACAGAAGTGCTCTAGCAAATCATCACCACAGTTCTGATTGCATGCCACATGCATTTACACCTCAAATTAAATCATGTTGTGTCATTTGTTACCCAGAGGAGACATCTAGATACAGATGTCATGTGTTGATAGAGGGTTGCCATCATCCAAACGCATACCTTTCTAACTTGGACCTCTCTCTTCCTCTCTGTCACACGCACATAGGTTAAAACTGGAAAACCCTCCGTCCTGTCTTAAATTAGCACATATTAAAGTGCACTTTTTCATGGTTTGTCAACACAGATATGTGTCTCTGGTCAGATTTGCAGCTGCATGTAACGTCCTATGGGGCTCTACCCTGCTGTCCGCCATTGGTATTTCCTAGCTATTGCCAATAGTGTGGCGATGTTGCAGGCAATCACCCCTTCAGCGAAGGTTCATCCTGTCCGGAAGAGCAGAGCAGACTGGGCTTCTTGAGAGGCCTTAAAGAGACCGGCGCTAAACGGGCCATTTCAGACAAAAGGTGAATATTGGTGCTGCAGCAATGAACAATACAAGACACATAATGTGTTTCTGAACATTTAAGCATGCAGACATTTTTAGTAGGACCCCCGAAATAAAACGTTGAACCTGAAAATGAGTATAATATGTCACCTTTAAAATTAGTTGCCATTGAATGCCATTGTTTCTATCGAGGCTGGCAGTTGAGAGTTTCAGAAGCAGAAGTTTTTTTCCACTTATAACCTTTAAAAGCCAAACAGCATCAACATAATTTATTTTTTTCCCTCCTCTTATGATGGATTTAATTGAGACAAATATTGAAGAAATTAGATTCATGTCTTTTCATAATGAACAAGTGCCATTAGCACACCATGAGAATAATAACTCGACTGGTGACACCCAAGTGTGTGTTATTTAGTTTTGATTAAAAGGTGACTTATAAGAGCTGATTTTTCCTCATTTAATTTTCACTTTGAATTATGCCAGTTTTTGTCTTTGACAGCAAAGTCAGTCGCAGTCCTGCTGCCTTCTGTCACTCTGAATTACAATCAGTTTGAAAACATTTCCAGATAGCATTATGGGCAGACATAGCTTCATGTATTTTACTAATAGTGACATACCAGTGTGTTGGTTTTCTTATGTACTGCATGTATGTGCCCAGTAACAGTTTTTCCACATCTCGTCATGTTTAAGGGATGACAATGTCAATCAGTCTGTTGGTTGGTCTGGCCTGAAATATCCCAACAATATGGATTACAGTGCATTTTTGTAAAGACATTAATGGTTCCCAGAGGGGGTGGAAATCTCAAGGCACCTCATGATTCCATCCAATTACAATCGAGACGGCTATGATGCGGTTGAGTGCTGCCTCTTTTGTTCCATCACCATCACGTTATTGAGTAGCATTTAGATTATGGATTACTGACATCCGTGTATTGATGCCAAATTGTCAATATCTGCATTGAAATGCATTTAGGAATCTATTTTTTCCCCCGCCACCCCTCGTCCTCGGAGGACAAAACCTACGGATTTTTCAGTGACCTTTCCTCTTGCACCACCACAAGGCCACAAATTACACATAAACACAAGTTAAAATCTAACACATGGATTGCCATAACATTTACTGAATGACATCCATGCTTCCAGCAGGATGAAAACCTTTCCATTGTGGACACTCTCTCCCAGTTCCTAGGCTGCCTTCTTTGAAGTCTACACATCAAGACTGAACATGTCAGAGTGGTTTGACAAGGCTGTGTCATTTCAAAGGCTTTTCCAAATGTGGCCCTCTTTTTCCTGAATTTGGAGGACACAACTGGTGTACTCTCCATTGCATGCAGCTGTAATACATTCAAACAGTCCTCATCGACTCAGGAATTCTCAGGGTTTAATGTCGCTGGTCAAATATCACATGAAAATGACCAAGAAAAAGCCAATTCAGGATAGAGCTCATGGAAGCCAAGCATCACTTCTACTGTTCTTGTTAGCAGCCTTGACAGGTTGTTTATGCCGTTACTCACAAGCATACATACACACACCATGAAAGAAAAATGGAAGTTTGACTTTTTCTTGCAAAGTTATACCTTTGTGTTCTCATCAAACATATCCTCTTTCTTTGTTAGTTCCCCTTGTTTTATACAAAAAAGTACAGTCTCCTAAAACCCATTCATCTGAGTCAAATCATTCCTCTTGTTGTTTTCTACAAAAACATTAATGATATGGTTATGTAAAGGCCAATTTATCTACCTTTGGGTCACTTTCAGTTGCATGTGGCTCGGACTTCCGTTATTGTTTTTAACTGCTATCAAAGTCAACTCTTGTCCAAATATTGTTTTGTCAAAGCCTTGATTGCATTTTCGCATCTGCGTGGTTCAGAGCCATGTTTTAACTGCACTTTATATCCTGGCACCTCAGCGGCCCGTTGTGTCTGTGGATCACACAATTGGCTTTGAATCAGCATCAAAGAGCGCAATCTCCTTCTCTAAAAGTCAAGCCATTTCAAAGAGCGCTGCTTCTCCACGTGCCATATGGAATGGTACTGGGTTTTCTGGGGAAATGTTGGCAGGAAATATTGTCAAAAAAAGCAGGGTTCGTTTTAACAATGGCTTACCATGTGAGCCACATCAAAACCATATCTGCGTTTTCAATCATCTATGTGTTGCCAAGCTGGCACTTCAGGACAGCATTGTATGTCTATATATCAAAAAAAAGACTGCTTTTGTGACCTACATCAAAGCAGTCCCACTCTTCTTCTCCAGAAACCAAGGAGTTTTAATGACAACTTTCTTGGTGTGGCGCAGTGCCACGTTGAGAATCTGTAATTACTAATAGCAGATACAGAGTTCCAAGAAATGATTCTCTGCCAACCTCACAGGCACCTCTCTGAGCACTGTGCGCCATATCACACAGGCTTCTCATTTCAGATTCACATCAAAGTCACCAATCCCTGCTTCTCCAAAAAAAAAAGAGAGAAATCTTTCACTGTGGAGAGTTTTGAATTAGCTGGGGCTTGAGTGAAGACATTTGTCAAAACATTTTAACCACTGAGCAGACATTTGAACCAGATCAAAAACAGCTCTAGTGTTTGGCGTTGCCAATCAAAAGCGAAGTGGAGCCTTGGTGTCCATTATATGAGCTGTATTACAGGGTAAAACTCTCCCTACTGAAATCAAAGCAGTTCGGATGAACGTGAAGACATATGCAGGTTTTATGTGTGTGCGGGTATGTGGGCAGCGTGTGTCATTTTGAAACTGGCACATAATATCAGACATATTTTAATGAAATCTATAGCTAGATATTTTCAGAATTTTACCAAAAAATATGAAGAGATTATTTTCTAAAGAATAAACTGTTTGTAAATGTGCAGATGGGCAAAAAATGACTGGAAAAGCCATGGTTCCCAACATTCCTAACAAGCAGTTTTGCCTAGCAAGTAGTTTTGAAATGCCTCAAGACAAATGATACCTGTATTTGATCCTTTTCGTACCAAGATCTAGAAAAAAATGTCTATTCGTATGGTTTTACTCGCAGTGAACTCCCACAAGTCTTCTTTGATTTAATGCCATGTGTGGTGGCCCAGCAGCTACAACCCACACAGCCTGTGATATGGTGAAGTTGAGTGTTGTGTATTTGACGGAGTTGGCAGTTCAGCATGTTGAGATGCCTCTAAAATGTTCCAAACTATGGCTAAACTACATGTCTGTGGGTCTGGTGGCACTTTACACTACTGACTGCTTCTATTTACATGATGGGTATTGAAATAAGTAGAAACTAGACATGCTGCCTTGCTGTTGTATGCCTCCATGCACCAGTCAAGTTTCTCTTCCCCCAAGAGCACAGAAGATCTTTAAGATCAATGTCAACACTTCAGTATCTGACCAAATATAATCTACTTTGTTCCTGAGATATGATGCTGAATAATGGCCAGAAAAAGTGCATTATGCAGAACATTATGATGTCACAGTGAAGCTGACCTTTGACCTTTTAAAAAAGAAATGACGTCACTTAATTATTTTATCCTACTAGTCATTTGCGTGGAGTTTTGTCATAATTAGCTTATGAATTAATGAGTTGTGGCCAAAAACATATTTTGTGAGCTTTAACCACAAAATTGGAATCGATTTTTTTTTCTTCAGTCCTTGTGGATGCTTCTGTCAAATTTAAAGAAATTCCCTTGAGGTGTTTTTGAGATATCGCATTCACGAGAATAAGACAGATGCAAGAACGCTGACCTTGACCTTTGACCACAAAATCCAATCATTTCATTGTTGGGTCTAAGTGGATGTTTGGGCTACATTTGAGGAATTTCCCTTGAGGTGTTCTTGAGATACTGCATTCATAAGAATGAGGCAGACGCAAGGTCACACTGACCTTGACCTTTGACCAATGAAATTCTTTGAATTTATTGTTGAGTCCAGTTGAATTTGAAGCAATTACTTCCAGCTGTTCTTGAGATATCGCATTCATGTGATTAAGACAGTCAAGGTCACAGTGACCTTAATTTTTGATGTATGACCACCAAAAACTAATCAGTTAATCTTCGAGTCCATGTGAACATTTGTGCCAAATTTGAAAATCACCTTGATATGTTCTTGAGATGTTATGTTCTCAAGGATGGGCCATGTGGACGGACATACGCATGGACGGACGGACAACCCAAAAACATAATGCCTCCAGCCACAGCTACGGCGCAGAGGCTTTAAGGGTACTGGTAAAGGAAACCCAACCATAAATATAAGTGACATGTCTATGTTTTTTTCACTATCCCTCACTTTCCGTCTTCTTTCTTTACTCACTTTCCCTTTTATCTCTCACTCTTACATCCAGCACTCTAAAACGTTCCCCCCCTTTTTTATATTTTCCTCTGCCATGTTTTAACTCCCTTGGAGCAAATAATATTCTAATAGATGCTGGATGGTTGGATAACAACTGCTGATTATTGGAAGCTAATCAAAAGAAAACAAGCCAATGAAAACTTTTTTTTTTTTTTTAATCTCTGTGCATGTACCTGTGTGTGTGTGCGTGTGTGTGTGTGTGTGTGTGTGTGTGTGTGTGTGTGTGTGTGTGAGAGAGAGAGAGAGAGAGAGAGAGAGTTTGTGAAAGAGAGAGAGATGAAAAACAAGTACAAAACCTTCCACTGTGATGCTGTGCCTATACGGCGCTCAAGCAAATGTTCTGTGTAATTTCTGCCACAAGTTGAACATGGGCTACATTTGTGTCACATCTAAATGGAATATTTACTGAACGTGATATGTAAAAAATGAACAAGCATCAACAGTCATTTTCATGCAGGCAGACTGGACTGTCCCCTCAGTGTTCTTGAGTGACCATAGTTAAAAAAATAATTCCCTGTTATAATGTTTCACTGTGTGCGTACCTTAAGAAAAACTGGGCATCTATTGTAGCCACACACACACACACACACACACACACACACACACACACACACACACACACACACACACACACACACACACACACACTCAGGTTACATGCTATTTTTAATCACTGAGCATGAGGAGTCTTTATTTGGATTAAATAACGTGTCTCGCCAAGGAACGCTGTTGACTTCTTTTTCCTGTATGACATTAATTCAGATCAGGCGGGAGACGGTTGATTGTGAAGGACTCACTGTGCTCCTTGATATCCAATAATGGCTCTAAGAAGCTTGTATTCCAGGGATAACTGCACTCTTGTATTTGTTGCCCCCATGAACTCACATGACAGTAACAGAGGGTCGGCTGGGGAGATGTGGCTCCACAAAAACCCTGACTTACATGGCACTAGTAGAGTTGTATCTACAGGACTACACCATTCTTGTTTTGAGAGGGTGTTCCTTTGCATTGTGGTGTCGTGTTGAGGAAAGGTATTTTTTGCATACTGTGGTACAAGGTTAAAGCGTAAAACAGCAATGAATCACATAGTACAGAATAATCATACAAAATAATGGATGTTTTCACCGTGGCATCACCAATTGGTTTGTGGACTCCCATTCTGTCTCTGGGACACTCAAAGTGGCCTGGCCCTTAATTGTGCATAGCTTTAAGCCTTAATAACATGGGAATGGGTGTGTTGCATGGAAATTCAACCCCATACATTTGTCATGAATGGGTAAAATCGCAATAGGGACCAAAACCATTTTCTCTACCAGGCTATGAATAAGTTTATTTCTGTTGTAAGTTTGGGCATTTTAACACGGGGGTCTATATGGAATGACTCACTTTTGGAGTCAGCCTCAAGTGGCCATTAGAGGAACTGCAGTCCCTGGGACTTCAGCATTGGCTTCAGTTTTCAGCCCTGGAGGTTGCCACTGGAGAAAAATATTGCTGCACTTCTCTGTTTTGGTGGAAACTTTCAAGCATGTTGCACATCTGATCACATCACAATCAATGATGACACAGAAGGTGACAGCTGATGGAGAACAGATGGTGTGTAACTGAATGGGCAGAGTAAGATCTCGTGCTTTAAATAGCCCATGTAAGATTTTACTTACGGGCAAAGGTACAACAAAGTTTGCAAGTTTTGGTTGAAGTCCTATGCGAATTAAAACCAACAAGCCACAACTCAAGTCCTAAAAAAATTAAATGCCATTTTAAAATAACAATAAATGGTGACGTTTCAGGGATAAGCAATGCTTCTTAAAAAGCTGATTTCTATTGTGTTTAAGGGTTTGTGAACCAATGGCTTATTTGAACACCTTACATTCACTTGTGGGCAAACATACAGAACATTGTGGATGTACCATAAAGAAATGAATTAAAAAAAACAAACAAAAAAAACAACAACAACAACATTAAAACTACTCCAAAGTCTAGATGTCGTTATCTATTTTTTTCTATTTAATTATTTTCTACAAATGTTTAAGTCAACAAAATAAACTGTGAATTGGTGTGTGTTTGCTTTATTATTTGTGCAGGTATTCTGATAAAGGTGCAAAGGTTTACATAAATAAAAGAACCTAAACTTCCGGTAACACAAGTAAAAATTATAATTTGTTATTTAATGTATGTTACCTTAACTAATGGATTGATTGGTTATGCAAATACTATGTGTGTGTCCCTCCCATGGTGGAGGTTTGGGTCAGGAAGGTCCCAGCTGACATTGGGCCAGAGGCGGGGTACACCCTGGACAGGTGGCCAGTCAATTGCAGGGCTGACACTTAGAGATAGAAAACTATTCTACTCACATTCACACCTACCGGCAGTTAAGAGTCAATTGAATTAACCTACGTGTCTTTGGACTGTGGGAGGGAGCCGGAGGCCCCAGAGACAACCCACGCTGCGAGAACATAAAAACTCCAGCCAGCTTGCAGGTTTGAACCCACAACCTTTATTTTATATTTTATGTTATGATTTATCCCTTATTTCAACTTGCAGTATTTTATGCATAGATTCTAATTTTGTTTTTACTTGTGAAATCTTATTTTTCTTTTTAATATAAAAATGAAATAAAAGAAATTAATAAATAAAGGAGGTCATAATGTTACTATTTTTCTAAAATATTTGTTTGTACCATCCTTGACCTCATTTTCTAACAATGTTGTGTAGTCACATTAATAACAGCAAGTAATATATTACAACAATGAAACTAGCCATTGCTCGGGATGGGTTCCCGAAACTCAGTATTAAAGTACCAGACTGATAAAGAGTGTCAATCAGAGTAGTAATATCAATAAGATCTTAACGATACCCATCCCTAGTCATTGAGTGTTCAGAGCATATGGCTAATGATGTCTGTTTAACAATCTTAGACATAAATGCAGTCATATCTGTCTGTACACACACACATTTACACACACATCTATTGCCACTTTCCTCTCTTTGGGACTCTTTAGCTGGCATTCTTTTTAAAAGTCTCACATTAAATCGTAGAGCTCAAAGTGAAAGCATTAAAATATTATAAAAACGGTAACCCGAATTAAAAATGAATTTGTCTCAGAAAGACTGTGAGGGTAAAACCTTGACTTGTGGGTCTTTTGCATGTCACACTGAAGACAGGTGACGTTCATACATTAAAAAAAAATTAAAAAAAAAAAGGTAATAAATCACATAAAAGGTGTACCGTGGTCTTTTTCATAACCTATAACTCTTATTTAAAAAAGGCCATCCTAGAGATAGCTTCAGACTGATACAACATCTACTGATTAAAAAAAAACCTTGTGCTGCCAAGTGAATTACTCTAGTGTGAATGCTAAAAATTATGAAAAGGGTCATAACCCTGTATTTATGAAGAGTGCTAATGCAGGATCACAATTGAGTTAATTTTACTTTTGCTGTAAAATAAAAAAAATGTTGCTTTGAAAGTAAAAAAAAAAAAAAAAAAGAAGTAATACTCGCTGAAGTTGGTGCTTGATAGAGTTGTTTGATGGAATGTGCTTCACCTTATTAAAACCCCTTGGAATCATACCTTCCACTCTGCTAAAGCCTACTTAGCCTGAAGAGGATCTGAACAGCACGCTAGTGTTTTCTGAAGAGGCTTTCCGCTTACAGAGGAGAGAGAATTTAAGGGTGGGGGTGTTGAAGAAGAAGAAAGAAAAAAAAAGAAAACTAGGTCACCATTTTTACTACGATCTCTCTTTCCCCCCTCATTGTTGCTGAGCAGCTTTACACCCCCCGTTGTGACGCAGAAACCAGCAATTCCTGTTGGCCGAGAGCTGGGGGCGACTTTCAGGTGTAGGGGAAGAGGGTATTGGATGAGTCCGGCGGACAGGATGTGATTGGAGGGGAGGCAGGAAGAGGATAGGGGGTGTGGTTGCAGAGAGGAGTGAGGCAGGGGTGACGCTCCCCTCCCACTGAGTTGCTATGGCACCCTGGGGAGAGTGTTGGGGGTGTTGGAGAGTGTGTGTGTGTGTATATGTGAAACTGTGGAAGCAGGAATAGAATCGGGAAAAATGGGAATGCAGCTTGAATTGTGCTGACAGGAGAGACAAAGTGATTGGATGAGAGAAAAACAGAGAAGGGGGGGTGGGAGAAAGAAAGAAAAATGGGGGTGAGTGGGCCAATTCCGTCTTTGCTAGCAGCAGGAGGTGTGTGTGTGTGTGTGCGTGCGCTCACACAAAATCGGGTGAAGTGGAGAATATATCAATCTTTGTGCAGAGCCTGATGGAAACTGCTCAACATTCATATTTTGCCAAAAACATGCCCCCAAAGCCTTGCACTTTTTGTCTCCCAAAACAGCTCAACAGAGTCCAGAGCTCAGCAGCGTGATCCATAATGAAGAGGACAATTCTCGCACAGCAGCAGTGTTAAATGAATCCCAAGCCTACACACTGATGAATGTGATGCAGCAACTGATTACGGAAACAGGCCACATATCAGCCCAGAATCCTGAGGAATTACAGCTTCATTGTCAAACTTTAAAACACGCCTCCAGTGCCAACAGTCAGTCTTGATGCAGCCCTATGCTCTTTTTGTAGTGAGGTGGAGGTCGAGGTGGTGTACGGGTTGTGTGGGAGACCAGAGTTAGCACCTGACACAGACCTGCCATTCATCTATACTTGTTTTTCAAACCATACCCACAATCCTACCCTCACCTTCACCAACTGTTCTATTTGCCAAACTTTCCATTCATCAGTATGCAACTACACCAGATTGCGTGTGAAACCCCCCTCCCCCGACACCTTTCCTCCAATGACTTGTCAGAACTGTGTCCAACATTTTTGAAACTTTCCCAAACTGCCAATCCAACGATCCCGTCCACTTCATGTAGCGACTGGCCAGGTGTGCAGATGTGAGAAAGAAAGCAGGCTTTAAGCTTCTCTCTCACACTCTTTCTTTTCCTCATTCTTCACACATCTACTTGCTTCAATTTCTGTGTGTACAACCATGCGAAACAACCACGGATGCCCTTGAGGAGAGACTGTCTGGAATGTGCATCAGTTTTACCCATTTGAAAAATGATGGCGTCTTGCCCGCTCTGTGTCGGCAGACCTTTTGCCTCACCCTCTGAATGTGGCCATTTTGAACAGCTATAAAAAATTTGCCTCTACTTGTGTTTGGATAACTCAAAATATAAATGTGTAGCTGTGAAACTAGACCTTAAACTGTACCTTGAACATTATTAATGTACCGAAACTGCAAGGTTTCCTGTTTTCTTATAAGCCCAACAAAATGCATCCTGTTTGTCCTGCTTTGCCCTCAGATAGAAACCCTATATGTCATTTTCAAAAGCATGGAAAATGAATATTATCTCTGCAGCCTCAGTTGCATCAAAGCAGATCCTGAAGAGCTGCTTCAGTACCAAATCAGCCTGTTAATGGTTGTATTCTTCCTTCGATAGATGAAGCAGCTACATTCCAATGTCCAACATTTAATTGGTTTGTATTCAACAGATCCTTGGTATTAATCTTCCTCATTTTGCTCCTGTGTTATGCATTCATTTGCATTTTTTTTGTTTTTGTATTCATCTCAGGAGAATTGATCACCAATATGAAATCAAGAGGTCGTGCCTCCCCCCCAGGTAGCGTGAATTTAGACGTCCTGTGTTGTTTTTCTCCTACTAGGAAGTCATAAAACCCCCCTGAGTGCTGGAACTCCTTGGAGAATTAAAATCAAGGCACAACCACAATTTGTTTGTTATTTAGTTTCAGGGTTATCCCATCTCTCCCAGCAGAGAACACTGATGGTAGAAGAAATCAACAGCATCAAAAATCCATTGATGTTTCAGGGTGCTCGCTCATAGATAGCGAGATCAGTGGGTTACCGAGCCAACGTCAGGCTTAACCCTTGCTTTTCAGGTCTCACAACGGTGAGTTTGCAGCAGAGCAGATCACCATGGCAACTTAAACTGCATGGCTAACCTGCTTCGATGCAGGATATGTTCAAGCTCCTGAAGAAAATATAACCAGGATGGCAGATTATTTTTTCTGCTGACATAATTCTACCTCTAAAATTGAATGTAAATGAAAAACAAAGGTGACAAAATAAACTATACATATAGGAATGATACTGAATTACCATATCGCAACAATGGCTCTTTACATAGTGTGTGATCAGAGACTAGAGGAAACAATTTTCCTTGATTTATTGTGTCAGAGATATAATAAATATTTGTAGCGTTTCCAGGACACTTGCAACAAACTGTGCTTTTTTTAAATAGCACACAACTTACATTATTTGACAATGGTTATTAATAATGGGTGAAATTTACTGTCGGATATTAAGTATGCTGATTTTTTTTTTTTTTTTTTTATAGGATTCAGAGGAGTTATTTGTGCAATGGATTATTCCTGTATTTCATCACTGCAGACTCATTCTGCCAAGGAAATATCTTTATAAAGCCTCCGTGAGGTGACCAGCAATAACTGCAGTATGCACACTGTGCCTCGATGAACTCACAGTGATGAGCTTTTTATTTGCACATTCACACTTTCTGTACGTGGAGCAAACTCCTCCGGTCACCGCAGAACCAGTGTTATTTCATTTTTCTTGTCTTGACAGAGGAAAAAGAAACAGATCTAAATATTTTCCCTGCTTTAGCTCCTGAGCCGCAGCCACCCCAGCACAATACCAACACTAATAGCACCAATGGCCAGAGCAAAGAAAATTAAACCAAGTTGCAATGAGCCGTAGTTTTCAGACAGAAAAAAAAAGGTAACGTTACTGATATAATGTAAGGCTGTATTTCTTAGGGTAAATATATTTTTCCTTGAAAGAACAGCTTCCTTCAAACCCCCCAAAATATTTCAACAATATCAATTTATTATTGGAACCTTATTCTTCAAACATTTTCAACTGTTTGCTTGTGGTCAAATTAATAGTTTTGCACGCTGAATTGATCATCTGTGCACTAACTCATATACTTTCTTAGTTACACTGGAACTAATTGGCTGTTTTTCATTAGAAGTTTACTATTTGTACACTGTGTCTGTTTTCCCAATAATTAGTACAGAGCTGTGCACTTTTTACCAAGAAATTAACAAAAAAGTAAACAGAAATTACAGTTTGGTATGTTATTAAACTTATTACAGCTATATTGAAAACCTTATGATTCTTATAGCTGGACCATTACATCAAATGGACATATTCAAGATGTCTTTTCCATCATTTCAGTCATATATTCCCAATTTCAGCCTTTTGTGACGTCCGCTAAATTTCACCGTAAAATACTTTTCAGTGGGTTTGACCAATGTTTGACCACCAGCCGACTACTTGCTACTTGCTAAATGTTCAAAATGAAAAAGTGTGCCCATAATCTGACAGCAGAAACTCATCTTCCTCAGCTCCGACTAAAGAAGTCATGAGTGGTTTTAGTGACACTGATCTGTGCCTAATGAAGCATGACTTTCATTGATAGGTCTCAGTCCGTCTCTAACAGCCCTCTGCATTGGTTCCAGATGCAATTCAGTTTGACCCCCGTCTGCTTTCCCAGCACACACACACAGATAGGACACAGAGGTCGTCAGATTCCACAAATTAACAATGCTCCCTGTATGAATCATTTTCCACGAGTTAGCAGCTTTCCCCTTTACATTCACTCAGCAAAATATGACAGCCTAATGTAGGTCAGTAGAATAAGTGCCAAGCATTAATGCTGTTATTATGGGTGAAGTATCTAAATAGGATCTGCTTAACAACCCTGACAAGAAGCAAGACTGTGAGAGATATAGAGGTCATAGCAGAATTAACCTCATTAACCAGTGTGACAAATGCACTCCAGCCAAAAGTCTTCAGCAGTAGCATCTCGCTGCTGTCTCATTCGCTCAGTGTGCAGAGCGTCGCCACAGCACTGACTCCGCTGGTCGTGTGCTCTCTGACACACATGCCACTACCATGCTAATCCTGTTAGCGCTGTGGCCTGCTGCCTGACACAGACACACACACACACACACCGGCAGAGACACAAAATACACACACACTAAAGCTTGTGGAAAGGCGAGCACACAACTAAAGGTGTTTTTTTGCAGGGTTTTAAGCAGACTGACTGGGCCTGGCTCCTTTTTAGCCTATTTTCAATGACATGATGATGATGACATACTGTTTCAACACTGGAGACTGACATTTAGCTCCAGTTTCATGCTTTGAATTAGCTTTGACTTTTCAACATTTAGCTAAGACCTCCCTCAACCAAGTGCTCTACTTTCCTTAACATTACCTAAAAACCTTAAATAATTTAGATTTAGGTGGCATGACCAGACATTGCCGTTAAAACAAATAAAAAATATTGTAAATTACATTAAAAATAGATAAAAATAGATATATTAATTAAAATAAATAATAATGATAATAAAAAAAAAAATAATTAAAAGAAACAACAAAAAAAAAAACCATCCAGGCTGCAATGAATGTCTTGCAAAATGCATTTGGTTAATACAATACTGTTTTATACACAGTATATATAAGTCTTAGAGAGAAAGTTATCCAGGGCCAAAAATAAATCCATCAAAAACAGAAACATGTAAAACAAGGGCTTAAAAAAAATTCCCTGTTTATTGCTAAAGCTGTCTGACAACATGCCTAAATGGTTCTATGGGACGTTTATGGTGATGCACTACACAGAGCATTGGCCATTATATATTATATTGCCCCCTAAATCATCAAAACGTAACAGAACTTAGTGCAGCATTCTTTGTTTCTATTTATTTATTTAACATTCACAGAGGTCTTGTGGAGTGAAGGGGGTCTTTATTCCAACCTGGATCTTGATTTACACAATAATTATAAATAATTATATAATATATACTATTTCTTCTCCCTATGAAAGGGTTTTTTGGGGGAGTTTTTCCTTATCCGCTGTGAGGGTCCAAGGACAGAAGAATGTCGTTTGCTGTAAAGCCCTCTGAGGCAAACTGTTATTTGTGACATTGGGCTTTATGAATAAAATTGAATTGAATTGACACTGAATAAAATAATCAAATTCCACCTACTATTTCGTCATTTTAATTTTGGGGGAAAACATCTTTACTTGTTGACAGTTTATCCATGATGGGTACATTCTTATAAATACAGTCTATTGGAAGCACTGTGACTTGACAAAACTCGTAATCCTGCAAAGAAGGGGGAGAAGAAAAGCAGAGTGGAAAAGCAGAAAGAGAAATCAGTGAAGAGAGAAGCGAAGGAGATGGCTAAGGTCAGACGAAAGAAGAGAGAAAGCAGAGGAGATAAAAGGAGAGAGGATGGATGGATGAAGGAAGGCACTCCCTTCTTTTGGTAAATGCCTCCTGACTGTTCTGTGTCCTCATTCACCAGTAAAACCTCATTTGGACGGATAACACACAGCCAGCGACAAGAAGAGAATGAAACAAAAAACACTACATGAAAGCTTTCATTGTAAACATGTCAGTGTAACCCAGGAACAGAACAAACAAACAAAAAGAAGTTTTATTTAGCCTTGGATAAATAAGAGAATAGTTTTCTTGCTTCTCAAATGCTTTCCATCTCTGCGCCTGCCACAGAAACCACAGGAAATGCTTTCTTTAAATACAAAGTAATGGCGTCCTTTAAAGCTGCAAACATATTTTGTTTGTGAGTCTCATGATAAAATGGCTCTTGCGAGTCAGGGGGTTTACTGCACCTATAGATCTGTATGTTTGTTTATCCTTTTGAGCATCCTAACTATCTCTCCTCAACTGAAGACACTTTCCTTTCAAAGTCTAATTGTTTGACTGAAAACACATATAAACACTTTTAAAATGTAAAATAATAATAAACTGCAATAAATCAAGAAAAAATACAGAAGGATGATGTGACAATGGATGGCTGAAACTATAAAAATATTTTGAAATAATTAATAATTATCAATAGTTTAAAAATATTTAAGTTATTATAATAATTAAATGGTTATTATGACCATGATAACTTATTGTGATATAATAATAATAATAATAATAATAATAATAATGATGATGATGATGATGATGATGATGATTATTATTATTAGCAGTAGTAATAGTAGTTTTATGTATCATTAATATTATTATTAATATTATCTTAAAATGTTTATTTTTTTTAATCTTATATGCTTGTGGAATTATGTTATAATTCAATAAAAAAAACAGTTTAATTGTTTAATTAAATGTTTAATTTGTTGTAAAACAACTTTGCTGCCCGAAGTTTGGACTCTATTTTTTTTTTTTTATGTAAATTTGGATATTTGTATGAACATAAAAAAAAATTTGTTAATTAATGTACCTGGCAAGCTGCAAGATTGTTGATACTGAACATATCAGCAAAGTGTTTTTATTTTTATTTTTATTTTTAAATTAACCTTTAACCAGAATCACAGTCTTTCTCTAACCTAAACCAAAGTGCTATTGTTGCCTAAACCTAAACCTATACCACGTCTCGACATGAATGCAGGAGTCTGCATTTTGTAACTATGGGATACAGCTGCCTGCCTCCCCATGTAGTGCGTCAGTAATGTAGCGCACTACCCACAGATGCTCGATCAGATTGGGGTCTGGGGAATTTGGTGGCCAGAATGATGCCTTGAGCTCTTTGTCGTGTTCCTTGTGCCTTTGCCGAACAGTTTTTGCAATGTGGAATGGTGCACTGTCCTGCTGGGGGGGCACTCCCATTGGGAAGTGCCATTGCCATGGGTGGGGACTGGTCTGCAACTTTGGGGCCAGTGGACCGTGTCCGGTGGTATCAACATGAATGCCAGGACGCAAGGTTTCCCAGCTGAACAATACATTGTAATGAGAAGATCAATCTTATTCACTTCAGTTGTCAGTAGTTTCAATGTTTTGGCTGATTGGTGTGTGTTTAAATGTCTATAAGCATTAAAATAAAGCAAAAGATGTTTTTTGTTGTATGCTGATGACTAAATGCTTTCTTTAGTATATCTGAAATGTTAAAAATTATGTTTTATCATATTATATATATCATTATGAGGGGTGCAATAAGCAAAAAAGATGATTAAAAAACAAAAAAAATGGGGTTTCCTGTGTCCAATGAATCAAATACATTAAACAAGAGAGTCAAACATTTTTGGCTGTGCCAATGTGAGGCAGAGTACTGCCATCTCAAAATGCCATCTCTTTTTTAAGACTTCACTGAAAACATGGCTGGGAAACTTTACGACATCTGCCGTGTTGAAAACAAGTGTCTATCTGTCAGGAATAATTTATAACAAACAGATTCAGGGAACATGATTAATTAAAAACTGGTCTTAATTAACGGCCTCAATCAATGGAGCTCATTACCAGCTCTGCTGGAGGTATCACAGGTAGGCCTGCACTCCCCCCCCACACCCACACACACACACTCACAGACACAAATGCAAGTTCATATTTGCGCACGCACACACACACACACACACACACACACACACACACACACACACACACACACACACACACACACACACACACACACACACACACACACACACACACACAGCAGGACGTCCCAGATGTAATGACTTATTTTTGGTGGATTTCAAAAGAACTCCTTTGGGTTCAGTATCTAGCCCAGGGTTATACACATCACACACACACACAGCGTGCACGCACTCTGCAGTGTCGCAAAAAAAGTCTTGAAAATTAAAATGATAGTCAATAGTCAAAGCAAAATGAAGTGAATTCATATAAATAAATAAAATAAAATTGAATGTTTTCTCTTGATTAATTTAGTGCCACAGCAGCAGGCCACGCTGCAAGACACTCTCCCAGAGCTATACCAGAGGAGAGACTAAAAAAGGATGAGTGACTTCATATTTCTTACAGAAAAATCTCAGTAAACCCAACAGAGCTCTCAGCAATATTCCGTGTAACTGCACAAATCTGAAGAGTTCCAGCAGCTGTCATTTACACTACAGAACCAGCTGAAATCACAAATGTGGACCATAACACACCAGAACTACTGTATATTCACACTCACAGCTCATGAGAGCAAACCTTGGAAATATCCAGAGCACATCCATCCAGGAGTTTGCTCCAACCTACAGTGCCACTGCTCCGCCTGGTGAAATTAGCAGCACTACCATGTTGGCCACGGTCCAGCAGGCTAATTCATAATTGATCACAACAGATGAACGTCTACAGTGGCACGATATAGATGTCAAAATAAATATATCTTATTGATGTCATTTTAGATGACTGTAAACAGTAATTTAGCAATTCCCTTTATATTAAGATACATATGACAATGACAATTTTTAAATCGGACATTGCACAGTATCATCCACAGGAGTGATCTACTATGTTTCCATTATTATTAAAGCATAATGGGAATACAGTAGATCTAGCATCAAGAGTGCAGCCTTTCCAGTTATCAACTATCAATATTTTTCCTGTATTTTACTTATATTGTCTACAAAATAGACAACACTGAAATACACACTGTCTCCAGCAAATTTACACGTGCATATTTATGAGTAATCTATTACATACACCACACATCCATTACAAAAGAACCATGGTACCTCTACAGTGTATGGACTGTGCTACCTTACAGTATATGTTAAAGAAACACATTTGAAATGCTGTAATACACTTTATTTTGATAATTTTCAGAGTGATTCAAAAATGCACAAAATAGATCTAGGTAATGATGTCATCTACGTCACACCTCTCATGCAGTACGTTTAAGTAGGCCATCAGCTAAAATGGCTCTGGTTGGACTTATTTTCTTTATGTTTTACATGCAAATATACCAAAATATATACATGTAATTGTTGTTTAATTTGATTATGTATTTTTACACATCTGTTTTTGTACTTAAATCTGGCTTTGATTTTGTTTTTGATATATAGTGTTGTGCTGTAAATTCACAAAGTTTTGCTGGTTGTTGAGTTTGAATGCCAAAAAATATGTGGTAATTGAAAAAAAAATAGACAAAGCAAAAAAAAAAAAAAAAAAAAAAAAATCTTTAAATGAATAAAAAATATGTAATAAAATATAACTAAATAAATGTGAATTTCAGAGCAAAGGGTACTTTTTGCAGTTTGTGTTTGACCCCTGAGTCTCACAAGTCAAATGGTTGTGTTTAAGGTAAGTTTGGAGGTGGGTCATGGTTGCTCTTCAGACCTACCAATTCTACTTAAAAGAGATTTTACTGGGAGGGTATAAAGGAAAAAAGTCGTGATTTAGGTAGAGAAGGCCATATTTTCATTCAGCACTTAGTGTGTGCACACTGAGCATCAGTTTTATGAAATCAGGTCACATTCTCTAACTTTGAAAGTACTAGATTTTAAGAATCCTGGAAAAATATCCCCCATCATCTCCTGAAGAACTGCCAGCACTGGGTGGCATGTAATTAAAATAAATAAGAAATAAAAAAACAAAAACAAAACTTGAATTTTCCTTTCCGATAAAGTTACTATTTTAAGAATATGTTTAACTTCAAGTCCCCCAAATTTCATTTGTAACGCATGTTTCTGGTGCGGTTTTGTGATTTCTTTGTGCTGGGCTGTACGACAGTAGGTGGGAAAATGGGGGTTGGATAATCATATAACACTCACACACACACCAGCAGCAATGAAGGCTGTGTTTTACTCAGTTACGACTCAATTTGGTGACGTCACTGTAGTTGATAGCCAATCGTAGCACGGCAGCGGTTGTGGAAGTATTGAGGGGTTCATACATGTTGAGTGAGAGCGAGAGAGAGAGAGAGAGAGAGAGAGAGAGAAAGACAGTGTGTGTGTGTGTGTGTGTGTGTGTGTGTGTGTGTGTGTGTGTGAGAGAGAGAGGGAGCTCTTCTCGGGGGGATTTTAGCCAGATGTCAAACTGAAGTTACGGCCACAACTCAGCTCAGCTGCTGTGCGCCACTTCAAACATTCTCTTTTCTGCATGAGTGTGTGCGTGTGTGTGTGTGTGTGTGTGTACATGTTTGTGTGTGTGTGTGTATGTGTGTATATGCACGCTCACCAGCAGCGCTTTCATCTGCACACCTACAGTGAGACACTGTGGGGGGGCTTGGGCTACTGAGTGCTCACACACACACACACACACACACAGGGTTGGGGCTGCATGTTGAGCAGCCGTGCCTTCACCCCAGGTGTTAGCAGAGCGGAATGCTCAGGAATGACTTCGAAAAACACACTCGCCTATTACGGCTAGTTTAAGTTTAAAGGTGTAATTCGCCATATAAGGGAAAAACCCACAGCTGCAGCACAGAGGTGCACCATCAATATTCATTTTTATAAGTTTCTTTCTTAATGATTCCTGTTTCCTAAAGCACCAAACCAATGATTTTATATGTGAAGCCCATATAAATGCTACATAACATGTCATGAAAGCTTTCTGTAGCAGCTAAACCGAGTTGTCGTGTTTCAGAAATGTTTTCTTCTGATCCAGGCAACCATTGGTTTCTGTTTCTTTCTGAACAATGTGAGAAGCTATTAGCCAGCTCTTGAAATGTGCCTCAGATATGTAACTGTTCACCTTGCATTCTTTTTGTCAAAGTAACTATATAATGGGGTAATAGTGCAAACTTTTGCACTTATAGTCCTTTGTTACCAGCTCACCCTTTTTCCCCGAGGGTATGACGTGTACTCCATGGTGTCATGGCAAAGAGGCATGCAGCAAAGAGTGATGACAGTCAGCAGAATTAAGTGTCTAGATAAGCTCAGGGCTACTGCTAAACCTCATGAGAAGGTCATGTTTGTTGTTTTGTGGTGAAGACTGCAATAAAGCCATCGTTGGTGAACGGCATCCGAACACCCCGCCAACTTTCCCTCTGTGGAGCCAAGCTAAATTAATGTAATTAACGGTTCGGGCCGGTAAGCTGTCACTGAGATAGGTAGCATCTTCAAATATCAGTCCTGGCGTATTTGGTGAAACCTGTCACCAAAGCAAGTGTTAAGCTACTACAAGTCCCAAAGCTCCATTTGAAATAACATATGTATTCTTAACATGGTTTGAGCTTGTGCATATTGATACCTGCAAACCATTAAAAACAAACATGAATGCATTTAACGCCACTTCTAGTACTCCGGCCGTTAGCCCCAGACTTCTCGGACAATGCAACACTGCAACAATCCCTCTTGAATACATCAGTGCAACAGCAGTGTGCACAACAATACAGTAATTTACATGATGCAGTGCAGTAGCATACAACAGAAATTTGAGAATCCCATCCCAAACAGACACTCAACAACCAAACTCCCCCAGTCACCAGGTCTGACTGGGAGGTGTGATACATACTACACACTGCTGGTAAATACTCACTAGACATACGTATAATCCACAGCTGAAAATAATCTCCATAAAAGCTCTATTTTCTCTGATTATAGTTTGCCAAATGCTACAGTGACCAGATGCTTTGGGAAATTCCCGAGCCTTTTAAAAATAAAATGATATTTGAAGATTAATGCTTTCAGTGTGAACCAGTGGGCCTGGTGCTGAATGCCTCAGACAGGGCAGGGAAGTCAAGAAGTATAAAGAGACAAACCATTCTAACAAAACTACTGAATAACTCCAACACACAAACACAGCTAATACATGAGAACTATTTGCAGGTAGGACGCGCAATGACATTCACATCACATGGCTGTGTAAACACTAGCACTGTAGCTACAAAGGCACAGGAGCTGCCTCAATCAATTCAGCCAATGTGGCAGCAGCACATTTACAATTCTATTAAACTACAGTTTTAACATCATCGCAAAACATGCCAAAACATCATCGTCAGGACATGCTGCTCTAACAAATACAGTACACAGTCTTAGTAATGGCGACAACTTGAATCCACTGAGCCGTCTTTGTATATTTAGCATCACATTGTCCCAATACCACTACGCTTTCTGTCACAGTTCCACACAACAGCAGATGCACGGGATGAGACCAAATGAAGACATGTGATATGTCCAACCTATGGATACGAGCACCAAATGACCAAATGACAGAGAAGAGAAAAAAGAAAGAAAAAAAGAAAAAGAGTACAGAGTAAGACATATATGAGAGTATTATAGTAAACAATATTCATCTTACCGTTTCTTTGCACATAATCTGAAAACTTGCAACTAAAAAACAACCAGCCCTGCCGTCATACCTATTCACTGCATGCTTGCCCTGTCTGCTCTCGTCTGTCTGGCTTTTTGTCTGTGTTTGTCAGATTGCATCCCTTCTGGTTTTACCTGCCTTCTGTAATGTAATGTGATTTTATGTTGTCATGTTTTAACTGCTTGTGCTGATTGTCTGCCTGTGCCATGTCTTCCGTAATGTAATTTTATGTTGTTCTGTTTCATCTGCTTGTGCTGATTGTCTGCTGTGTGTCTTTGCTAATGTGGTTTTATGTTGTCCTGTTTTAAGTGTCTGTGCTGATTGTCTGCTTAAAATTGTTTTGTATAAACTGCCTGCATTTTTACATTTCCTACTTTGCATGATGCGGCCTAACTCCTTGGAGCTTTTTTTATTCTGTTCAGCTGTTTGTGTTTGGCCTCTCCTTTTTCTAATTTTATATGTTCTGTGTTTTATTTGTTGTTTTAATGGTCAATTTAACATGGGGCTGACAGACAGAAAAAAAATTAGCCTTTTGGCTAACACTGGCACATTTACAGTGATGTTGATCAATGTGCATTGTCCTTGAGAATAAATACAATTAAAAATAAAAACAGAAACTGTGAGGTTTGAGGAAGATAGAGAATGAAGGCGAATCTATAGAAAGATAGCTGCAAGAAGAAAGATGATTAAATTGGAAAATAATGAAATAGAAAATTGAGAATAATAGAGAGATTTGGAAGAAAGGAAAAGAGACAGATGGAAAGGAAAGAAAAAAGGAGAGAAACAACAGAGAGGGGAGAGATTTGGTTCACAGTCGCCACAGTAGCAGATCCCTCACTGGTCTTGCCATCTTGTAATTCAGACTCCTCTGTTCCTCTCCTTCTCTGACTCTCCTTATGGGTGACAGTCGGGTGTCTCTATTTGGTGCCAATTACAGATTGTTCGGCGTTGGCGTGGCGCTGAGACTCAAGGCTGTGGAGTCTCTGGCCCCCACAGCTCCCAATTTACCCATCAAACACTCTCATCCACAATCCGACCACTTAGGAAAGTTACACTGCTCCTTAATAACTCCCTCACTGGTCGTTATTGCTGGAGGGACTAAAGTGAAAGAGCAACCTTTTGTTGGAGAGGGAAGCATGAATGAAAATGAACAATGGTACTATTCAAATCCAGGCCGTTATGAAGAGAAAGATATTTTTTTTTATTATTCCCTAAGTGCTCCAGACTAAATATGAAAGGATCTTTCTTAAACTTTACAAGGGGTGGACAAAATTAATCCCTGATGGAAAAATGACTTTGAAGCAACTCAATCACAAGCGCTGCAACAATGGCGGGGTATTTGAGGTGGAATGACAATTAGCAGCCTTTGTAAGCAATGGAAGAGTTCTGGCAATCAGCAGTTTGATATGTGAGCTTTCAAAGCCACATGAGGTGACAATGTGCTACAGAGAGGGCAAATTATATGTGCTCAAATTGATGAGTTGTTCACTCTGATTTTAAATTTGAAGGGGAGCATTTGGAAAATCAGGACAGCACATGTTAAGTTAGAAAACTGCATCTTCAAAGTGAAAGTAGAAATTCAGACTTTAGTGATTTGATTTAAAAATCCAATCCTTTATAAAAATGGAGTGCATTGATTTTTTTTTTCATCAGATGTGATCCCAGCAGTTTATTTTGCTTTTACTGTGTCTTACAAGCAAATTTAAAAGAAACTATATACAGATTTTCAGTGCCTCTAAGTAGAATGTGTGTAAAATTTACATTTTCTGGTTTTCTTTGTAGAAAAATGAGATAATTGATGTGAAATTGGCACAGTCAAAGTGCTGCTTTCATCCCCTTCATTAAAACTGTCCTGAGGTCAGAGCTATCTCGAAAATGGGGGTTATGTCTGTTGTGATGCCACCATTAGGAGTCACCAAAGTCAGAAATATCCAAATGCTATACATAGGGGCTGTAAAAAGTGTCCATTGCTTGATTAACAGGGGCCTCAGCCTATTACTGTCCAACCTCATCACTAGACAAGAGTGTGCATTTTGCGAAACCCTGTATAACAATGTGTTTTTAAGGTTCTGTTTTTCAACGATATCTGTCTGCCAACATTGTCACCACTACAGTATGATTAAGGTTAGGGACCAACTGTAGCTGTGGCAAATAAACCATAATTAAAGTATAGCTCGGGTTGCGCATCTAAACCATTAGTTTAAAGTTCAGGGAAAATTCTGTAATGAATAATAAAGGTCTGTGGCAGGATGTCTGTCTCCTACATAAAAGCCAGATTTGTTAACACCAATCTACCATCCTGAACACTACCTCCAACACTGGCATTGACGGAATCATCTATTGTAGACTTAAATTCAAAGGGGTACCTGGCAGTAATGTCGGTGTGGTTGCAGACTGCTCTAACTCCAGCCAGGCTCCATTCCTCTCTGACCTAATTTGATTTTTTCTGTCTCCAGTGACTGACAAGAGAGCAACCATTGATAAAGCCAAATATCCATCCACTTATTCTTTTGAGGGTCACAGACATAACCAAGCATCCTCTGAGTGAGAGGCAGGGTACTCTCTGGACCTCCTGAACAGCGCAGGACCCTATCTGAAATGCAGGTCAAGTGGTGCACTTGGGTCTAAAATTACTTTTTTTTTTTTCCTACACAGCTGGTACAATAACGGAAATGACTGTTTGTACTATCACGGTTTGAGCCACTGGAAAAAATAAACCAATATCAGTGTATCAATTTCAATGCCATTCATTCGTGCTGAAGGTTGGCAGCTCTGCCAAAAGACGGTCGTGCCCAAGGTCCTTGGGCCAAAAAATCTACAAGCCTGAAGTAGCAGTTGACGAAACTGAGTGGCCCTTGGAATGGTAATGGTGGTCGGTCAGTCTATCACTTTGGTCCGACAGAAATTTCTCAACAACTATTATATACATTTTTAGGAAATTCAATACAGACATCCATGCCCCCCTTGTGATAAAGTATTGTAACTTTGGTGAACCCCTGACTTTTCATCCATCTGGTGTGGGCGGGTGCAAGGCAAAGCTAATCAGCTGCTGGTCGAGGAAGTACGGAAGTACACAGATTTGGATCCAATCACATCACTGCTGCTGGGAGCCAGCACTAGTTCTATTACAACTTTCCTACAGACATCATCGGCGTATGTGTAAGATACTAAGCTGCTAGCAGACTCTTACTTTTATTGTTTTAGATCTTTTGTACTCATTAGAGGCAGGAAGTTCTAGAGTTTACTACATATTTTGATGACCAAGGACTTAACAACTTCCTCAGTTCCCTCACACCTTTCAGACCATGTTCTTGTCTTGTAATTCTCTGAGGGGCAAAGTTGACAACCAAAAGGAAATGGACTTTCTAAAGACCACATGTTGTATTTACTCGAGGTATCACCTTGCAAACTGCACCAGAAAAGACTCTTAGTTTTTCACCTACGATGTTGAAAATGTAAAAGCTCTTCAGTTAATTAGTCGACAATGTGCAGTTGTAGTTTCGATTGCTCAAATCCACCTTGCCACCTTTCCATTTCTAAAACACACTGAAAAACACAATTTACTCCCCCTCTACACTCGCTCACAGAAGAAACACACACATACAAAGAGCCATCAGTCATGTTTTCACAAACTGCTGCCATTCACATCTTTTATTTATTACATTTTCATATCCACTTAATATCTGTGTTATTGGATTTTTATCCACAGCATCCATTTTATGTTTTCCATTCTGCAGCTTTATTAGTTTAGTTATCCTGCTATTATGTATATCCTCTGTCCTTTTTCCTCCCACTCTTCACTGCTTTTTATCATTTGCTTTCCTTCTTATTTTTGTATTATCTTATCTCTTAAATGTCTAAATGACAGAAATTGTATTTTACATCAGTTTATATTATTGTATTCAGTGGCTCTGAGTTGTATGTAAGATTAATGTCTTTTTAACAAAGCTTTAAATTTGAACGTTTTAGACGCTGTTTAAATGCTAAAAGAAAACATCAAATCTTGTTGTGAAATGCTTTATATACCAAGAGGTATACCAAGGCTTAGCAGTTTATGGTCTCACTGTGTCATGATTGCAGATTGGCCACAGGCAGGATGTTCGTTGCTCCCACCCACAGTGTGATGTATGTGTTAATGATGGTGGTTTGCAGTTGGAGCAATTTCATTTCCATTCTGGGTTTGGGTCCATACATGATAATGGTGCCACTGGTCTTTAATGTTTCCATATTCAAGGATCATTAAAATGTATGTCTGACATGTAAACTGAAAACTAGAGGTGATCACTTTTTTTCCTTCTTTTTACACCCACAGTCCCTAGACTTTGGTTGAAGCAACCTGAGGCGCTCAGGCTGCTTTTATTGTGATCTTTTATTGTTTTGACAATCTTTTTGTTTCTTGCTGTGCTTACTTCGCTTTCAGTTCTGCTGTTGATTTAGCTGTCTGTCTGTAACTATTTGCCCACATAGGAGGCAGCCCCAAGTTACTTTTCACTCTCTGTTCTCTCCACCCTACATGTTGAAGACATTCTGTTTTGTTTTGTTTCCAGCCATATGCAGTGAAAGGTTTCAGGAGACGCTCTATAAAGAAACCAAATTGTAATGTGCTTCCAACAGTCATTGTGCCATAGAATACTGGCAACATTAGTGCATAATTAAGCAATGTATGTACATATCCTTATGAAAAGTAACACAACACAATTCATATTGAACCCATTTTATTATGAGCCAGTAATTGGTGTATAGCCCATGCAATTGCGAAGGCTGTGATCACATGACGAATACATTCAAAGGAGTGAGGAGGTAATCAGTCCCACTAAGGAAGCAGGTTGGTGTGGTGGACAGGTCAAAAAACACTGGACTTTCCCCCAAAAGACTGGTGTCCATGTTCTGTGTGAAATCAAGTGCAAATTGAGTTCTTTTAAGGTATGTCGTCACTATGTGTCCTTTCCTAAATCTAACCTATGTAACTTTACTTGCCCAAACATAACTTTGCATTAAGTATCTACTGTCATTTGTGGGATGCTAATTCGTTACGAACCGCTATAAAAGGATGTGTGAATTAAGAGCTCCTGTAACTCATTAGCATTAACTTGTGATGTTTCATTGCCTCATTTTGAGATGGCAGAAATGTACACCACCTTCATTCAGCAATTTGCTGACATTGTCCACACAACTAATATTTATTAATTGACAAAAATTGACGAAAACACATTAGTTAATAGTTCTACATTACACAGTATTTCAGCTACAGTATACTACAACAACCCACTGAAAGATTATAAGACAAAATTATTTCAAAGCATTTGAAAACTTTTACAGACTTACAGACACAAAGTTTTACTAAGTATTGAATAATAAAAAGTGCCACTTGGACTCTATTCATTGCTGGGTCTAACAGTAAATGACAAAAAACAAACAAAAACAACAACAAAAAACTTAAAAAGGTTGAAAGAAGAGTGCAAAGAGAAGAGAAGAAGAAGAGAAGTATTGAACTACCATCGCCAAGGACATGGGAGGGTGTATCGGTGCGATACCCAGCATGATGTCTGCTTCTGTGAAGAAATTGGTTCAAGGATGCAACAACATTAATAAATGATGCTGCGCACACAACACACACTCACATGCACACTTAAAAAATGCACCACTTGGCATAGGGGTTGGAAAACAGCGGGAACCTTTCCTTGACGACACGCACGCACACACACACACACACACACACACACACACACACACACACACACACACACACACACACACACACACACACACAATGACTACAGTATGGAACCTTTATCTGGGTCAAGTAACCTTTGGTTTTTATGGCCAAATCCTAGCATGCTTCATACCTTGACTAATATTAGGACTAATGATCACACATTAGCCTTTGGTGTGTTGGGGGAAAGCAATCAGGCAAAAGAAAAAAAAAAAATCGAAGGAAACGCTGGATTATGGATGCTAACACCATCTCTCTTTCTGTGCTCCTTCCTTGAACTCATGGTGTGTGACTCACAAACACACACACACACACACACACACTAGTACACACACGTGCACACCAGTACGGCGCCCCTTGAGGGTCACACTACAGGGGGTTTGTCCCAATTAGCACAGAGTCAAGGTGTGGAGGAGACATACTGAGCTAGCAGGTTATGGTAACTGGGAACACACTGAGCCAGTATGCTGGCTAACTGCTAACTAGCCTACTTCACAGGCACAGCATGCCTTTTATCAAAAAAAACACTTTCATCCACAGGCACTTTACAGCACAGGCTGCAGCATTAACATGACTTTTGAAACATCTTTATGCCAAGGACCCCAAATAGACAGGCGTTTAGCCAAGGATGCAGAAAATGCATAAACAGGCAAGGTGATGTGTTAGTGGTTTCCCAGATCAGCACTTGCTGATGTTAACGGTCCTCCATCTTGCATAAATATTGCAACAGCAGCTATGGTATTATAACAGTCCAACATCCTCTATCTGTCCTATATTGCTGCTATATTTTCAATTTATTGTTTTTTGTTGTTCCTTCTCTCATTATATGCTCAAAATGTGCAAGCATCACTAAGGGGGACCTGGGTGCCAACTCATACGTTCTAGAAATCACACTGAAAGTTTAACAAGGTGAAATGCTGCTGCCTCAGAGAAAAACATGAGGTGGTTATGAGCATGGTTGTATCCACCATTTAGGTCACTGAGGTCCAAACCTCTGTACTTTATCCAAGGTATACATTCTAAAACACACAAAATGATTGCCTAAAAATAAATTTCCTTCGGTACACCAACACCAACATTAACGATGTGGATGTGAAAGCGGATGATCTTGTCATCAAAAACTTTACTCAACACATGGTTCTTCGCTTATGTCAGCAACTTGAGAAAACGGAACAGACAGCTAAATCCATGTGACAACTTTATAAATTCCACCTTACAAAGAAGACGGCAGCCACTCAGCAAGTCAGTCAGGAGTTGTTTAGTCCCCCTGAGAGCAGTGATCGTGAGCAAAGTCACACCCCAGCAGCTGAGTAAAAGTGCACACGTACCCTTTGTAAGGTTTGACACGATTGACTATTAAAAATTGTCAGGCTCCGACCTGACAAGCACCCCAGCAACCCTAAGTCAAACCATTACAAGCTTGATACAGGCAACTAAGTTATTTAATTAGTGGATTTCTAGTTGACTGCCATTCATCCCCAGACATCAGCACACATTCTTATAATACAAATGAGATCCAGAATGATGCAAATTCAAACACAAATATGAAATAAAGACAGTGTATAAAATTAGGAGGGTGGACAAGAATCTTGGCTCTGGTTAATAGAGGGCTAAACTATCAGCAACATTTTCTCTCTATCTCTGAAACACACTGCCAATACTGGCACAATTTATTGTGTTTGCTGTCAGACTCTCTTTTTGACTCTTTTTTTTTGGTGAGTCTGCCTTACTTCTTTTGGTTTGTTTTATACTGTAGACAGTTGCTGGCAATGCTAGAATGGCAACTGTCTTTGCACGATTCCTTGCCATTGAATCAGGCTTTCACCAAAGGGTTGTGCACTTGCATCTGCGTCTGGAGAACAGCAAATAGGAACACCCTGTGTCTGACAGACAGGCAGAGTTATCCAGTCATTTCATTCAGCCCAAATTAAATGATTGGATAGGCTTTTTTAGAGCAATTATTCATTGATGACTGAAGGGATTTTAGGGAGAATTTCTATAAATACAGCAAAGCATGTCTCGAAAATAAGTTACCTACCCTTGCTTTAATATAGTTTGTTAGAACGGAAAAGTGAGAAGACACAGAGAAAAGGACGGGCAGTGAATACAGAGGGTGAGAGAGAGCGATGAGTAGAGAACAGAGACAGAAATGAACAGAAAGGATGTCATGTTGATATAAGAGAGAGGTAGCAGGTCATGAAAAGCAGAGAAACACAGAAGAGCTGGCTAAGATGAAGGGTACAAACACATACAGAACCAATGAGTCAACCTATTGCTTTTGATTTGAATGGTGTGAACTTCTCTTACTGAAGCACTTTAATTACACATCCTCAGCATTCATTTTCAGACGGTTAATGGACTGCATTTAAATAGTGCCTTTCAACCTTACCTGATAAAATGCTTTGCAAATTCATTCACTCACACAGTCATACACCGATGGAAGCGGAATTGCCATGCAAGGCACTGGCTTGCCCATTCAGAAACACTTTTAGTTTAGTGTCTTGCTTAAAGACATTTTGATGTGTGGACAGAAGAGATGCAGATACTCAGTACTCATTTTAGCCACCTCTGTATTTACAGGTTATAGGGTGGATCATCCATTAAAATGTTTAACCAGATTCTCATGTTTGATAGATGATTTGTGCTACTGCCTACTGACATGGTCTTATTCAATTTTTTCCCTCCAGAAATCTTAAAATGCAAATATCTAAATGAAGGACATCAAAGATATGTTTGCACATAAGCTCAGTTTTGGGATATCCATATTTCTAAAACCCTGTGTACAAACCTGGTTTTGACATGTTTTACTTAGGTGAGGAGGAGTGGTTTACTTTTGAAGAATTGATGACCTATAGGTCTGTCAGTTCAGTGTCTGGTCTTTTTAAGGGTACCCACTGAAAACTGTCAGTGTAAGGGGGCGATCACACGGAGATGAAATGCTAGAAGCGTTTTGGAGACGCTTATTTTTAGAAATGTGAAATGTTAAAAGTTAAAATATTTTCAACTTTTTGAGCGTCAGACGCCAGTAGCACCATTCGTCACTGTCGTCATTAGCCCAGGCAGCCAATCAAATTCTCCTTCCTGTTATGTTGTGGCAGTTACAACAGTTTACGGCAGTTATGAGCGACGGACAACACAATGCAATCCGAAGACGAGAAATTTATCCTTACAATATTTGATTTTTAAGAATTACGCAACACACACACACACCTCAGTACTCGAACAAACACAGGAGGAGACACGCATGGAGCTGTGTGAGCAGCACAACAAATTTGTCTGGTGAGTACAATGTAATTGACCAAGACGATATCGCCGGGATATGTGAGAGGGCTGGTGACCTTATGTCGTAGTTCACAGTTTTTGTTCTGCATTTTTATGAATGAAAAGTGCTAAATAAACAAAGTTGGATTTGATGTGATAGCTCGTGATAGTTTCATGTAAGCTAGTACTGTCTCTACTGTCTGAGGGAAACACTATATTCAAGGGGAGACATAGGGAGATGACAGGAGGTGTGTGTGTGTTTTTTTGTGTGTGTGTGTGTGTTGCGCATGCACCCCCGCTCCACAGGCGCTCCTTGCTGTTTTTTTTGTCTAGCGTGCACTGAATCAGTGTTTCAAGCGTCTTTGAAGCATCCACGTCTCTAGCATCTCATTTCTGTGTGATCGCCCCCTTAAGATTTACATTAAATCAATTGGTGCCAAATATTGGTGCCTGAATTCACATCTGGATAAGAGAAAGCTCAACTGCTGCCACTGGAGGTGGCACAAGATCAGGTTGCAGCTGAGAGGCAGTACAGCGGCAGGTAGAGACATCACCCCTCTCAAGACTGCAAGTGTATCAGCCGCCTTTTTCACTCACACATCTCACGCAACCTGTCCCTGGACAGAGCCAGAGAGCAGCACACTGTTACAGTTGCAGTCCCACTGACTGTCCCTTCATGTTTGCACCCCCGGCTGAAAATTTGAACATACTCTTTTACAACTGACATTTTTGTTATTACAGGAAGAGTAAACGTCCAAAAAAGGTAACATTGGGTACAGGTACTGAATTCCAGGTAGTGGTACAGGTTCAAATGTAAACACTACCCAACCCTATTGTTTCATACTGTAAATCCTTAAAAAACAGCTCACAAATAAACTAAGCACAAAAAGTAAGGCGATTTGTGTTTGGTAGATTATTTGTTGGAACAATGCTTCTTGGCAAAAAATCTTATACCACTGGAAAGCCTGTTTAGTTCCCTTTTAAATGGTGCCACATTTGTAAGGAACATGCATTTGTGGGATGAGCAGCAGAGCTGAGTATGTGGGTTGCACCCATGAAAAATTTGCCAAACCTTCTCTGCTAGTGCCAAACAGCTTTTTTTTTTGCTGTTGCTTGTTTTAAACTTCTGGTACACCCAGGTGCTGACAATCAGGTGCCTGATTGGCACCTCACTGGAGGCAATCTCAATGCAGAGAGATATCGAGATGAAATTCTGCAACCAGTGGCAATCCCATATCTCCACAGTCTGGAACCGAACTCTATCCTCCAAGATGACAATGCTCCTCCCCACAGAGCAGGGTTTATCAGAGACAACCTCCAGAATTTGGGAGTGAAGAGGATGGAATGGCCCACGGGCAGTCCTGACCTCAACCCCATTGAACACTTGTGTTCAGCTTGTGAACAGCTTGGGTGTGCTGTTGGTGCCAGAGTGAGCAACACAACCACTTTGGCTAACTTGCGACAAATGCTGGTAGAAGAATTGGATGCCATCCCACAACAGTGTGTGACCAGGCTGGTGACCACCATGAGGAGGAGGTGCCAGGCTGTTGTGACTGTGAATGGTTCTTCCACACGCTACTGAGGCTCCTGTTTGTTAAATGAATAAATTGTTAAATTGCCGATATGTCTTGTTTCTTCAGACTTAAATCATCCAATCCAGCAAACAAGAGTCAACGGCAAAAAAAAGCTGTTTGGCACTGGCAGACAAGATGTGTTAATGTTGAAGATGAATTTTTCATGGGTGCAACCCACATACTGAGCTCTGCTGCTCATCCCACAAATGCATGTTCCTTACAAATGTAGCATCATTTTAAATAGGAATAAACAGGCTTCCCAACAGTATAAGAATTATTGCCAAGACACATTGTTAAAACAAAGAAATAAATCACCAAACACATTTCCTTACTTTTTGTGCTTAGTTTTATAGTTTCTTTTTTTTCCAGTGCCACTCTAATTTCAGCCTCTGACAACTTTTCAAATACAGCCAATACAAAACACATGTACAGAGAGTTCATTTGTCTTCATACTTAGAATCACTCCATTTGCCATGTGTCACTGAGGACCTTTGTGTTACGACCTGCGGGAACTTAGTGAAAAACCTGTTCAATCATGTTTTTCATGTGGCAACACACTGGTTAGTCTGTTTACAGCCTTCTAATGCACCTTAAAGGTATAGGGTCAAAATGCCATTATGAGTACAGTTCCAGAACATAATGATGGCTTTCTGCTTTAGACTCACAGTGTGTGAGTGTGTGTGTGTGTGTGTGTGTGTGTGTGTGTGTGTGTGTGTGTGTGTGTGTGTGTGTGTGTGTGTGTGTGTGTGGGTTGGTGATCGTTCAGGGGTGGTTGGTATTGTGCAGCCTGAAGAGGTTTCATTACCTGAGTCTGGAAAGCAGATGGAGGGTGGGGGGTGGTGGTTTTGTGTGTGTGTGTGTGTGTGTGTGTGTGTGTGTGTGTGTGTGTGTGTGTGTGGTGAGGGCTATTAACACCAAGAGCCTGTTCCCCAGGGAGAGCTTTAGCAGGTGCACCGTACTGCTACACAAACAGAATGTATGGAGTGTACCAAGACCCCAGTGATGTGTGTGTGTGTGTGTGTGTGATGTTTGCTACATCAACAAGCAAGCTTATGAATAAGAATTGGACATAAAAATAGAGAAAGGCACACATTCAAGTATTCTTTGATAATGTGTTTTGGCATGGTAAAAACATAGAGTTCTCCAGGGATGGTGTTTTTCTGTCGGCCGAAGTGGAAGTTAGCATTCATCAAAATGCCTATGGGATTTTTCCATTGGATTTGGATTATTGCCAAAAATAAGCTCTGTGGCAAACAAACATTTAAGGTTCTTACAAGTTTTGTTCAGCAAGAATATCCTCACAAATTAACACAATTTTCATGATGATTGAAGCCTAAATGAAATTGCCTGAAGTCAAAAGCTAATGCTAAAGGCTATAAACGAGCAATACTACAGTCGCATGGTGTAACTTCACCACCATAACGAGACTGTAAAGCCGTGTTCGGCACAGCTTGGCATCAAGATGTTATGTTTAGCCACTTGTAAGCAGCAACCTTTTTAAAAATACATAGAAGCTTCAAAGTTTTTCATATCTGCTACTACTGCAGACCAATTTTGAACTATGATGAGCATTGCTTGGATGGAGACAGACAGAATTTGTGGCGGCGCGCCATTGCATTACACTGGAAAAGGGGCAAAAATGGGTGTGTCCACCTGCGTGTCATGCTTCCATCACTGCTGATCGGAGCTGAAGCTGATGAATACTTCTAACTTCTGCAAAGTCATTTGTCTTGGAAATGAATGCAGATTGTAACCCTTTCCACTAAATACAAAAGCCAGATGCTAGTGGAGTTAGCGGTTATTTTCTCCAGTGGGAAAGGGGTTATAGAGACGCTAAAGGGTGCCCTGTGCGCTGCTATGAGATATGGAGGGGTGTGACAAAGCATCAGTTTTTGGTGACCCGGGAATGAGAACAGGTTGGATGTTATTAAGATAATGTATGCTTTTCTTGATGTAGTTATATCCCCTGTTTTTATTTGATCATTCTTCTGTATTATTTAATCTCTGTAAGGCATTTTGGTCAACATTTCTTGTTTTCCAATGTGCTCTATAAATAAACCTGACTTGACTTGACTAGGCACTTGAGACACTGACACTAAGGATACACACAGAAAAAACTGTTGTCGGGGTCAAAATAAATAAATATACATTTAACAACACATTTTTGAAAAGCACGAAACACTTCAGATCTCAGCTCTGACATCCTTCCAAAACTTGTGGGGAACAAGCTCCAGACTGACTGAATGTGAATTTCAATAAATGCTAAATCTCTCTCCTCCTTTCTGTGTGTGTGTGTGTGTGTGTGTGTGTGTGTGTGTGTGTGTGTGTGTGTGTGTGAGAGAGAGAGTGAGTGAGTGAGTGTGTTGAAAGAGTGTCACCTCTTATTACGGTTACAAAAATTATCATGACAGAAATCTGCACAAACAAGCAAACTAGGAGGGCTACAAGTTGCCTGGTTTTAACAAGCACTCTTCACAATGTGCATCTGACAGAAACTATCTGTGAGTGTGTGTGCACGTATGTGTGAGTGTTTGTTCATTATACTATTTGCTGGGATTGTCATTACTTATTGATAGTGCTTCTGTTTAAAATGCAGCATCACAGCGGTAGGTGGCACAATACTGTCATAAACACACACTCACACACCACACACACACACACAGACAAGTACACATACATCTTTACAGAGTTGGGTTAAAGGAAATCAGCAAGAGGCCATGCTTTCAGCCTCACTGTTCCTCTCCATCCCTTTTCTCTCTAATCTCACTTTTTCAGTCTTTTCTATCAGTCTCCCTGTCCCCCCATCTCTAGCCCTTCCTCCCTCTGTTTGTTTCTTCCGCTTCAAATTCAAAGCTAAAACTCAAATTATTTACAATATTTTATAATTGTATAATCTTTCAGTAGCTTTTCTTCATAACAACTCAGACCATGGCAGTTTCCAAGAAAGCATTTACACAATAACTAAATAAAATATCTATTAAAAATGAATAAATAAATGAAATCTGATATGTGCAAACATCACCTATACTTGGAGCAAACATCTCAGGAAAACAATTTTTCTTCATTGCATTTGTGTTAAAGAACTGGACAGACTGGATGAGTTAAACTGGAAATCAAGGTCTGACTAAATTGTTATAATACTGTTCAAAAGTTAAGAATCAGCTGTTATGTTGATATTTTTCTTCATATATACAGAATGCATTTTAGCAGCCAGAAGCCCCTTTTTGTGGTTGTTTTTATTGGGAATGAAGGTTTTTGCTCACTGTTTTTGGGTTGTGACGCAGCTTGCATTTCTTTGCTCTAAGCGCTTGGCGTTTTTGCTTTGAACTCCGTTGATCTCCGTTTCCCTGTGCCCAACAAACTATTTGCTTACAGCCTCTCACCCTGAACCAGAGCTATAGTTAGTACCCTCTACCTGTCCATTTTAGGAACTAGATACTGATTACTGTGAAATAACTAAAATAAACGGTAGATTGATTACACGGAAAGGTTAGAATAAGGAGGTGAGTCCGTGGTCGCCTGGCAACAATATAAAGGTGCAGCAAGCATTTTGTTTTCACCAGTGGCCTAAAAGAAAAAAGAAAAAAGAAAAGGCAATGCGGCGCATCTTGAGTTTTGCCACCTGCAAAACACTTTCGGTGTGTTTGGGACCTAATTTTAGACACCAGCTGTATTGTTTACATTTGAAATAGTAATTAAATAATTCAAATTTTAGTCAATGTATCCACAGTGATGCGAGAATACTGTTGGAACTTGGATTTTGAATTTGTTTTCCAGTACAGAAAAACCTAGGTGATCCTTGATCATTTAACTAAAACAGTGCAATCAGACTTTGAGTATAGTTTGTTGTTTTAGTTTTTTTCTTTGGGCCCTCTGCAGTCTACTCAGTGGTTAGATTGAACAGGTATCAACTGTAATGTGTCTATAGTATGCTAAGCTGATATTCCAACAATGCTTAACCTTGATGAACCGTCTATTGTTAAGTTTAAAGAATAGCTTCGCTAAAGCAACACATTACACATGCCTGCTAATTACAGCTTGTTATAGACATTACTGTACACCTGACACTGATACAGGAAGCTGTTTCAATTCACTCTGCACACGTTTTGATGCTAAGCTTCCAGTGGCTTTCGAATGACTCGCAAATTCTTCTATTCGTATTGTATGTTTGCGCAGACGTATTTTTGTCTCTTTCTGACCTTTCACTTGTCACATCGTTCCCCCTGTATACTCTACATAGTATACTAAATAAAATCTACTGTTTTGCACATTTATTTTGGCAGAGATAAAGGTACATTTCATTGGGATATATAGATATACAAACAAAACTGCTTTGAGGACTTCTGGGGAAAATACAAATAAAAAAAATAGACGCATTTATTTTATGAAAAATGAGCTTGTTATTCAAAAAGCATGCTATTAAATGTACCCTGTGGAGTTTTTGACCACTAATAGAGCCATGGAGCAAGGTTTTAATGACTGAGTCCCTGGTTACTTTGTATCACATACGTGTGCAGTAAGGCACACACCACAACATTTCACACTGTTCCACTGATCCCTTAAATTACTGAGCTTGAAGCAGATTGATTGAAGAACCTCTTCAGACCTTAAAGTCTTGCAAATAGCCACTTAAAGATATTTAAACATGCCAGTTTGAGACTCTTAACATGTATCTCAAACTGTGCAACTAATGAGCTGTTCTAATTTCTTACACAAATATACTCACATACATGTGTGCAGATGCAAACACCACATAATGCAGCCTACACATGAGCAAGGGATTACCAATACTGTCAGAGCCCTTGGCACCCATTACTGTATAGATCAGATAATTATTTCATTATAAGCCACCTGCAACCTCCAAGCATAGTCATCAGTTCTGCACGTCAAATCACTGCTGTACCTTTGCTCCCTTTAGATATTTTCACTGCACTGTGTTTTTCTTTGGACTACTCTTTCTTGCAATGTATGAAATGGGCCTGTTCTACAGCAGAACTTTAATTTGTGTCTGCCCTTCGTGTCATAAACGTTATGGCACTCTTGTGCAAATGCCCAAGTTACTATTTATTTCTGCTGTTGAGCTGCTGCTTTTATTGTTTTGCTTGCAGACGGAATATTTTCCATTGAGAGAATGCTCGGTGTAAATCAAAACTGTTACCTATTATGGTGGCATCAGTGTAATCTTTGAATGGCACATTCGTCTTTTGCAAAACCATCATGCTCTGTTTCCTGGTCAGCACAGAAGCCTCTGTATCCGTGCTGAATACACATTAGAAATGCTGATCTAAAAAGTAAGCGTGTTATGACAAAGCATCAGTTACTGTTGTTTACCAGTGTGCCGTTTTAATTGAAAATGGTCCTAATAAAAGATAGAGTCCTGACATGAGGGACTGGCAAAATATCAACAGCTTCATTCCATCAGTCAAAACCTTGTATAAATTCATTAGAGTGCAGATTTATGTGCCATTTGTCAGCACTGAATGATTCAAGTGATGGAAAAGATGGCCTATCGAGAAACACATCACTGCAGCTGTTGTGTCCATAATACACAGACAATGGAATGTTGACCATCCCTCCCAGTGTGTATCCAGATAGCCATCATGGTGTATTGCCTGTTTTTATATTACACTCTCTACAGGTAAGCCTATGATTTGTACTATAATCCTCTACTTGGCATGGCAGGCAGACAGGCTACCTGCCTCTGTGCTTTTGTGTGTTTGTGTGTCTGGTGGATACTTTTTGTTTCTCTGGTCGCATGTATGTCAATGTGTCATTATGCATGTGTGCACACAAGAAGGACCCTCTGTGTGATGACGGTCATGTGTGTGTGTGTGTGTACAGACATGCTAGGCTGCATTTCATCTTGGGGCTTAGGGCTCATCTTGGAATGGCAGGGACCCAGGTGTTATTTAGAATTAAGGCAGACAAACACACACACACACACACACACACACACACACACTCTCTCCCTCGCACTGTCTGCTGGAATGATGGAGTGTTCAAGGGGCCAGCTGGTCAGCAGGTCCTGCACTGTTAATCCATGCAGCACAAACAATTGCTTCACCTCTTGGCACCTATTGGTTTCATTTCCATATGAAAGATGCATGGGATTTTTGTCCATGTTGTGGATGGAGAGTTGTTTCACTAGACACTTATGAACTTATATGTGATGGTGACACAAGATGAAAAGTCAAAGCCATTTGGATTAAGTCCAAATCTCTGTTTTATTCCGTTCATGAGACGAGACATGAAAAAAATGTTTGTAGACTACTGGACACTGAGGGCTGAGCATGGCGGAGCTTGCAATTATCTTCAAATGCCACATGAGTGACAGGTTGGATGCTGGTGCAAGTTGTGAGCTGTAATTCAGCAGTAAATAAGCAGCTGTGTGTGTCTGACTGTGGATGGTGGAGCTGCTGAATGAATTTGTGGAGTTTGTTAGCTACAATGGTTGCTGTAGCTCTGCTTGTTAGCCACCAAATGGCAGTGGAGCAAGCAGCCACTGGCCGCTATTCTTCATAGCTGACCTCTGCAGGACTCCACTCAATCCAGACTGCCTCAGAAAGCTTTTTTGGGTTGATTGCTGTTTGACAGGTAGGTAGGAGCCTTGGTTGTCTGTGAGAGTGGCTGTGTTCTGACAGACCTCTGACAGAGATGAAAGTTTAGTTTTAATCACCAACTCTGTGAGAGGACACGAGTCCAATCCTCCAGGCTAACTTGTTGCAGGTTAAGAAAAGCCCTTAATTATTTTTCTACCTCTGAACAGAGAGATCAATAAGGCAGAGTGAACCTGGGTACAAATCTTAGTTGTCCCAGATTAGTTATTTGTGGTGTCAAAGTTTTTGAGAGCATTAACAGAGAGGTGCTGAGCTTTCCAAATGATGATCGCTAAGTGTGTGCTCGTAAATCACCCCTTAAACCTGTCAAAAACAGCTGGAGGAGTCACCTTGATTCCAATTTCTGATACATGAATTAGCCTAACTGATTTAGATTAAAGGCTAAAACAATGTAGAAAACATAATGACAAAATGTCAAGAATTTTTATTGACTAAAATGTTTTGAATTCTCATTGACAAAAACTAGACTTAAACTATGAGGGATGAAAATGACGAATGACTAAACTAAACTGAACTAAAACTAATAAGCATTTTCGTCTTAGACTAGACTAATCTTTCCCAAGCAACTGGGACACCACTAACTATGTCACCGCGTCGGTTACGTAACAGGATGACAGACACCAGATAGTGTGAGCTAGCTAGCTAGTTAACAAGCAACCTGATGACGGTAACATTAGATATGTATGAACTTTTTTCCCCGTCTCTTGCTTGGTGGTAGCCATGGCCCCTCGTTATGCCCCCTACCCCTACACGCAAAAAGGAATTGGGACACAACTACCCCTAGCAGGAACGCACAAATATAGGGGTAGGGCTAGGGGGGGTATTGGGATGGGCCGTTAGACTTAATCTAAAATAGCTGTCAAATTAACACTGCTCTGAGGGCCATGAATGTCTGTAAAAAAAAATCCTGGCCATCCATCCAAGCACTGTATCAATTTAGCCTGGACCAAAATGGTGATTCGGCCTACTGACCAACACTGTCATCCTTACAGCCACACTGCTCCCATAACTACATGTCATACAAGCAAGGAAGTGTCTTTATCTACTAACACTCTAACTGTACCATATGTTTGTATACCTGTATGTCGCAAACTACCATTGCTTAGCCGGGCTTACCAAACCAGCACAAAATTAAAATGAATCAGAAATGAAAAAAAAAAAAGTCAGATGACTTTACTGGGAATGTTTGAATCATCCCTATCCTGTTTAATGGTGTTTAATGTGAAGCCTGTCAGCCAACCAGCTGTCATCCCTGCAATTGAAGACATGTCCATTAATCAAAGTTTATGGACAGCTACCATTTACAGCAGGACAGTCTGGCGGGACGGCTGAATGAATACAAATCAGAAATGTTTAACTTAATGGTAGCTGGCCAGGTAAAATGAAAATGGAATAGAATTGAGGGATTTTTTTTTTATGCAAGTTGTCAATTAAGTTTTTGTTAGCTGCTTGCTTGTGTAGAACCCTAATGCCTGATCTGTCTATGTCCAATAATGAGGGCACCAACACCATCAGGTCAAAATTTGTATCTTGAACTATACTCACAACACTGCTGTTGAGTTTCCATTGAATTTGTATTTCTATTTACTCTATTGACACTTATTTTTTTGTTTTTGCTTTTTTTTTTCCTCCATGGCCTTGTCTGCCTGCACACGGAAAATATCATCATTTATTGAGTGTGGTGGAAATGTTGTCTTCTTCAGGCATATGCTTATATTGTTTTATTTTTCATATGCGTTTGTAAGTGTGTGACCTTTGCATTCCCCTTTTGTAAACATCTGTCGTTACTTGACATCATCAAGAGATTTACATTCACTATAATCTCACCTTCAAAGACAGCCCATTGACTGTCTAACAGATACAGCCAATTACCTAACATGTTTGATACTAGATGGCAACAGGTATGTTCCTCTGATCTTATCAAGAGAATATAATTAAATCAGGAAAGCCCAAGAAAGCTACAATTGATTTCTCATCATCTTGTCGTCTGAGTGAAGGTATAAAGATGCCCTGTATTCACTGTTCTGGCCACAACCTCTGAGCTCTGAGCCTGAGCCTGACCGGCTAAGAATTGCCGTGACATTGAGAATGGTCATGCTCCTAGGATGATGAACCATTTGAATTTGTACACTCATGTAAGCACGACAAAATATCTACTTTGCACATAGTATATCAATCTTAGTTCTCCTAAAATCAGCTCACCTTAATCATTAAACTGTCAGCCTTGTGCATATGAAATCAGCCCTTCACAGATAAAATTGAACAATAGAGTGAGAGAACCAACCACAAAGACAGAAGAGGAAGATGTGAAAGGAGGGACGAGAGAGGTTGAGGAGGTTGGGAACTCAAAAGGAGATTGAAGAGAATAGGAGATGAGAGAAAACTGAGAGGGAGGAGGACAGGGGGTAAGAAACCAGGAAAGGGGAAAAGATGAGGAAAGAAATATGAAGGGGGGAAAGAAGAAAATATGGAGGGAAATATGGTCAGAATCAGGAAAAAGGGAGTGAACTCTGTGAGGGGTTGCACTGCCTAATCAAAGATACTTTGCTTTCCTACAGATGTCCGCTCAGTGCTAAATGACAAAAGCACTCATAGTCAAACAGGCATCCCATCCGTGCAATTGGCTGAAATGAATCATCTGGGGCGAGACCGTTCACTTTTCACAGTGGCCTTGACAAGAGGCTCTTTAATGAGGTCTGCACGCACACACACACACACACACACACACACACACACACACACAAAAAATCTTGTTACAGGGTCTACACTGGAGTGCCAACCCATAATCAACTCTTGCCCTTGGAGTTTTTTTTTTTCCTTTTTCTTTTCTTCTTTTTGGGGGTGTTTTACAGAAATAAGTCTAACATGCAACAATCACAGATAATCACAAGCTCGTTGTATGGCCTTTTATCTTCCTGGGTTTTAAACACTACAGGATGCTATTTGTAGCTGCTCTGATGTCTACAGAATAAAAGTAATGATCTGCCAAATTTTCAAACACCCTCAGAAACTTCAACAAAAAATCTGACAAAAAGTCAAAAGCACAGGTGAGCCTGGGGAAAGGAGTGGGCATTTTTGGGATTTGATGTAGTTTTGAGTTTTGATTCTTGGTGTTACAATGCAACATCTCTTAAATTGGGCGACTGTGGATTGGGAGGTAGAATAGGCTTTCCATTAATCACAAGATCGACAGTTAAATCCCCGGATCCTCCTGTTTGCATGACTCTTTGAGCAAGACAATGCGGTTTCTGTCTAAATATAATGTATGTTTTAACTGGAAGGTTTGGGAAATCTGTAAATGAAAACAATCCACTAACTGTTCTGCAAAAATTGGGAGTTGGTTCATCAAGGTAAGCAGTAGGTGGCATTAATCCTCCAGTCAGACGCCATTATACCACTGCAGATGAAGAGGGTGCAACAAAGGAAAACAATGGATAGATAATAATCTACATCTTCGATATTAGCGAAGAGCACACTGGGCAATGGAAACAGAATTTTGAACTACTATTATGAAATGGCGTAGAGAGCTTGTGGTGTCCTATACAATGACGCTATGCCATTACAGTACATCATCACTAATAAATGCATCTGTCTGCATTAAACTTAGTTACAATAATCTTTTATCAATACTCAAATTTTTCCACCTCCCCCGGCACCAAAATGTTTTTACTCTATCTACTGAATCCTAAGTTGCTCCCAATGGGCAGACCAAGTGTGGCACTTCCACCACCATTGGTGGGTGAGTATGTGTGTCTTTCTAAACGGTGTCAATTTACTATTTGTAAAATAAAGTATTCAAATAAACAGGCCAAATGGGATTTATGATCCAGGTCTTGCTCTGGGTCTGCCTTGGCGATACGAAGTCATTCACACCAGATGCCTGATCTACCTTAACTGACTTCTTTCAATGCACATGAGCAACAATCCTAGCCAGCGATCCTCCTTAATGTCTGAGCTCCAAGAGTGAGAGTCTCTGTTAACGTGTGAAGGAAACTTATTTCAGTCAGGGGACTAAAACTCATGACCATGGGTGGGGGCTGGGACATAGATCAACTGGTAAATTGACAGATTCGCCTTCGGGCTCAGCTCCCAATTCACCATGACACTCTGGTAGAAGAGTGCTCGACCTCATGTTCCATTTTAGCCTCACTTGAGAAAAAGTGACTTCGGGTAACTCACTCCCAACCTAGACTGACCAGTTAATCATTTCTCACAGAGGCCTAAAAAACATATAAACAACAGTAGCGACAGCCAGTGACAACAGTGTACTGTAAAGATCAACACCATTGGCAACAAAGCCTACCTTCTTTTGTGGAAAAAAAAGTTGGTCTTTGTGTTATCAAATGACTTCACCTTTGTCCTGCTAGCATGTAACATTTAAGTCGAACACTTTCCAACCTTAATTTTTAATCAGAAAATGGATGAATAATTACAGAAGACATTCAGTCTGATATTATAACTATGGATTTATTTTACTAAGTCTCTACAAAAACACTGCAGTTCAAGGCTGAATTACAAGGCTTCTGAAAGAAATGGAATCACACTGGAGCCATGATGGCCAGCGTCAGCTACTGGAATAAAAATGGTAAGTCTGTTTCTCACATGCAGCGTTACAGAGATATCTAATGTTAGTAACCTTAGTTGTATATGACAGTATCAAACACAGAGTGAACCTCTATAGTGTCAAGTATGCCAAATATCTTGTTAATTTTCCGCTAATATTACAAAGGAGATCATGTTATTTCTTCACTCCAGGCATCCCATTTGCCTGAACACAGAGTTTACTTGCCCTGGGCAAGTGTTAATGTTGGGCTCTGTGACAGGGAAAAAAATGCTTTAGTGGGCACACAACATTACCAGGTTGAGTGCACCAAGGTCACTGTGGCCAATTTAGTTAATCTAGAGATAACGTGCTGATCTTTTTCCCCCATTGACCGATCAATTTGGTTGAATACAGCCCTGCTGTGAACTGATTCAGGAATGTAGAAAGTAAGGATTGCAATCCTTATGTGAATCCGTCTCCCTCAAAGCCCAACTACAACTGAATAAAACACTTTAATACACATTGTATAACTGTTTTATGTGCATATGACTATATTCATGGCTGACATTGCAAATATGTATTGGCAGATTTTACAACCACAAATATCCACCTGTAATTTTCATTATTTTAAAATTGCAAGTAAACACCATGTCTTACACAAACCCCATCATCTGATTTCTTGACAAATCCACTTTTATTAGTATGTTCTGCTTGAGCTGTACATGAGTACATGAAGCTGCTGGTTAAAATGTATTCATTTCAGATCTTTTGCTCACATATGGCACAGATCAGATGTGAAAATATGGGGGTGTCAACAAGGGAAAAAAATGTTTTTCAGACTTGTTTTGTTCCATATTTATGTCTGATAGCTCTCACATATCTGGCACTGTGACTCTATTACAAAAACACACACCAGACAGTTTTTCCAATCGTAACAACAGGAGATGTGCTGGAATGACCCCAACATGGCTACAGGTTCCTCCCATTGACTCAAGAGATGCTCCAGCCGCACACTCAGGTTCAAAGTCTGTAATCCTACCAAAACTGCTGTTGCCTTGCATGAGCCAACTGTAGATCTGACTGCGCTCATTTAGAAAGTTAAGCCCATTAGATTATTAATGTGTGTATGTTGAATGTAATCAAAGTAATCCTGTAAAAAACAACACAGACAAAACAGACTGATTTAAAACTAGTTGACAGGCCCAACAATTCAAGACTATGTGTGGATTGCAGACACACTAAATGTTGAATGTATGGCTGCATGGTTTATGTAAGTGTGAGTAATTTCTCCAGACTAAATTGTGTAATCATAATTATTACTTGACCTATTCTGCAACTTTAATCTCAATTGGAGCAACCATGTCAGTAATTTTCTCTTCAGACTCCATCATTAATTTGTTTTTTTCAGCACCATCAAAGGTGATAATAGCAGTGCATTTTGAGGAAAAAAAAACATTTGTTGTAAATGATTTGAGTATAAGTCATAGTCATTATTCACATAGTTTCATTTCCTTGCTAATTCTGCCAAAGACCACTTACTGGTTGTTGTTTTTTTTGTTTTGTAAGACTGCCACTCCCTCCTGGTGTTGCCTGCTTGTTCCATGCACCTTTTTAGTGGCTCAGGATGTGCCGAATAACTTTTTCAAGCAGCTGATGAGATGAGGCTCAGTTTCTGCACTGGTGTTGTGCTTTATTCTGTTGCCCTCTCTGATGCCATATTGAACTTCTGAGCGCTCTTAGCATTGGAAACAATCTATTAGTATTCAGGAGCAGTTGACCAAACGGCCCATCATCTCACCTTCGCCCGGTATTTGGTTTTGACTATAAACTATCAGCAGTCAGGTCATAAAGTATGGCAGATCTTTAATTGCCCTTGTCACTGTACTTTTAAGTCTGTCCAAAAGGGTTTTTCAGGGGGCAATATAATGCAGTTTTGCTTTATCTGAATGCAATCTGATCACCCAGGGTGAGTGTTATGTCAGTAGGCAGGCTGTCTACGAGTCCTAATGAGAAGCTTGACTTGGCTCTGATTGGAACTACTGCTCTGAGAAATAACAGTGGCTGCCATCACATATAATTCACTGATGAGTGGATTGGAGTCTGCCTGCTTCTGCTTGATTGCTGGTAATCCAACTGCTCCTTAGTTATGGCATCTGCAGCTTGTTGTTTTCATTTATTTATTTTTAATTGTTCTGTTTGTTTTTGTGTATTGCTTGTAGGCCCTAATGCGGATGATGTCATTTGTTCTGTCCAGCCTTATTCAGATTGTTTTGATATTTTCTTTTAACATTCACAACCCCAAGAGAATAACTGTTGTGAATTTAGTGACTCCCCTGACCATTTGTCTGGTACCACCAGCAAGCCAAGTTTTCTTGTTGACCATCACTTGTCTTGGAGGTGTAATTGCTGACCTTTCAAGAGGTGCCAAAATTTCTTCTTACAAAGGAAAAAAAAATGCAATGGGTGGATTATGATGACTTTTCTGACCACATTCACAGCGCTAAGAGTTTAAACCCTTTCCCTGTGTAAACACACCATTAAGCCTGGTCTTACTCCAACGTCATCAATCTCTGGTGCTTGGAGAGTGACTTGCGGCATCAGAAACAAACTAATAAGGCATTCTCTAATGTCTGTATGATACATGGCATCGTCAATATATGACGAGGTTGGAGTGAGAACGTGTTGCTCCATTAGGGTTGGGGTCCAATTGCATTTTATCAAATAAGAATCCACTGATCACATCCAACGATTTTAACTTACCTTTAACTGCAAGTAACTTATTTTTTATATCACTAAAACCCAAAGATCCAATTAAAATCTATAACTGCTTTCCCTTGATGTCCAGATCCTAATGCATACCAACATTTTAAGCTTATGGATCCAGTTATCCATTATGGATCCAGACTGGAACAGGATTTGGTATCCAACTCTACATTCACTTTGGTTTTCTGTGGAGTAAACCCTAAGGGGTTAATATCAGTTTTGGACACAAGATTTTTAATGACCAAATACATAATGGCTGGATGTGGACTTCCAAGAAGAATTTATTTATTAATTGAATTTATTTTCAATTCATTCTAATTTATTGTTATCAATGACTGAGAGATAAAAGATAAATGAGCGGTACCTAAAAGGAAAAATCTGTCACACTTTATATGAATAAACTGTACGTGTGTGTGTGTGTGTGTGTGTGGGCGTGTGTTTGGGTGTGTGCATGTGCACCCGCAAGCGCTTTAAAAAGCTTCAGCCCTGCTGATGTAGCAACAGTTGGTTGAGCTGAGATATGACTGATCCTACAAGACACCCTAATTGCTGATTATTATAGCACATATAGGGGGGCTGTGTTTGTATTAGCGCGTGCACTTGTCATTATGTTTATGTCTCTTTTGTTCTGCATGTATATACTGTTGCTCGCAATATATACCTATGTGTGAGAGCTCACAGTGTACTCATTGTCTGTGCTGCGGTGTGAGTACAAAGAGTTATTGCTGGTATAAATCAAGTCCTGTAATTGGTCAGGAGCTATAACCACAGCAGGAGGTCCCGCCTCAGGCTGCTGCTAATTGGCCACCTGCAGCGAGGTGCGATGCACCGTTGGTCCAAACTAGTAGTCACTTAACACCAGGGCATCAACAGGTGAGCATGTTTGTGTTTGTGTGTCGTAAAAATGTGTTTTTCTCTCTTTTCTTTACGCATGTATTGGATATCCCTGTTTCACCCGTGTAATAAGGCGCAGAGTTGTGCAGTGCGCATGGATTTGGGTATGTGTTCTTAACACAGGTTAATTAAAGGTTATTTATGGCACACGGTGTGTTGTAAATTAGACTTGGTTTTCTTAAGTCGTTTTGTTTTCTATGCAGGGCTGACATAGACAAAATGAAATTTACCTTGTACTGAGTGTAAATAAGCAGGTGTGTGTGTGTGTGTGTGTGTGTGTGTGTGTCTCAATCCTTTCTGAATGCCAAACTAGAAGAGGCTCAGCCTTACTTTGGAAAACCATCAGTCATAATAATGCAGGGGTGTGATAGGAGTTGCCAACTGTCAACAGGTGAAACTACAGATTCAGCACTAGAGCTCACTCCTCAACATTTATTGTGAAGAGCATTGACAGTGCCACTTTAATGACCTGTTGGACTAAATCAGAGTAGTCGTGTGCAGATCTACAAAACCTCAGGGGCATAAGTGTTGGATAGAAATATGCCTGAGAAAGACCTGTGGTTGGTCGAAAGGTCACTGACAGGAAATTTGAGATTTCAGTGCACTTTGAGATTTGTATTCAAATGTAAAGTGTGTTATAAATAAAATCTATTATTATTTTATTATTAATTACAGGAAACTGCATGTGCGAATGCTCTTAGGATTGCAAATTTAATGACCTGCGCAATCCCAGCCAATGAGAATAAAGAAATATCTGTTCATTAATACCAAAACTGCTGGTGATTGTAATATGTCCAAGGTTCCTGTGAGGAATTTGAATGATGTTGAGAGATTAATTTGCAATGCGCAGTGTTACCTTGGTTGAGTAATGATGCCCATTTAGAGATTACTCTCTACCTGTGAAGGCGTTGGTGGTTGTAAGGAATTACTTTAATTTTAGGCCTGCCGCTAATAGCACTTCATTTCTGACCTTTTAAAAGCTGTAGCTGTTCTAGACTTCTCAATTCTATGTAACAGAAATGATTGGAAGCTACAGAGCAGCCACCAAAATATACCTTGAGGTGACTGATTGACTAATCAAAATAATTTTTTAACAAAATATCACAGTGCTCATCACAATTACTCTAAGCCAAAAATAAAGTCCAAAATCAAAACATATTCATATTCTGATGTTTAGCACTTTTGTTTCATAATTAAATTACTGTAATTATGCCTTGATTATCAAAACCACTGGTTTAAATCCCTTAGTCAAAAGAGCAAGAATCAACCGCACTATGTTAATGTCATCTGTCTTTTTTGTTTGCAAATCATGGAGGTCCTTTCATTTTTTTTATTTTTTATTTTTTTAAACAGGAAAAGATTAAGAGTAACATAATAAAGATCAGTCACAATTAATCAGGCCTGACTGAGTTAAAACTGGTTTACAGCAGGTTACCGTTCTGCAGCACATAAAAACAGAAACACATCACAAAAACAGTGACGTCTAACAAAAAAATAAACAAAACAGCAACATGAACATATAAAGAGGCATGGACTTGAATAAAGTACGCACAAATTATGGGTTAAGTCAGTGGTTGCAAGTGTATCCCTCCATCAGGCAGTGTTTGTATGCCTGTTTAAAATATACAACAGAGGTTATTGTTCCAATATGATATGGGATCTCATTCCAGAGTTTGGTATATGCGTGAAAAAAAAGATCTCTGACCATAGCTATTTTTATAAGCTGGTGCTGGGATATGTGCTTGGGAGACTGATCTAGTGATGCGTTCCTGTCCTGTGTTGTGTCTTGGAACTGGATCGGCAAGTGCTGGAGACGTGTTATTGTTTTGTATCCAATGATAAAATTTATTAGCCTGATTATTTGTGTAGTTCTGAAAGGTCAAGGCATTCAAATTTGAAAGTGCAGTGCAATAGAGTGTGCCAGTAAACCCAGAACTCCGTTAGCGCTTTTAGCACTTCTGGTTCTCTCGTCTAAAAGTCAATAAAGGTCTGTGGTTCACAAAAGCTTAAGCAGGTTTTGTTCTACGACATAAAACACGTCAGTAAAAACCCTACTTGTGAATTTTGAAGCGTTTATGTGTCGTAATAAAGGCGGTTGCTAACAAGTTGCTCAATATGACTACAAACTTTGTCAGGGACATTAAACGTCATCACCCCCGAACAGGCGAGAGTGCTGGCAGTCCGCCATTACAGCTTCTTATTTAGCTTAAACAGTCTGATTTTCCCATTATACAATGTTTTTAAAAGAAAGCGGCCGAAATCAGTTGAAAGCTTAGTGGCGATGACGTCAACAGTCATGTGACCATGGAGTAGTCATGTCATTAAAGCCTAACGTTAGCTTTTTACTTCTGGCGATCGCATTTAAGCTTCAAATGCGGTATGAAAGGTGTTCATATGTGAAGATTATCTCGCTGAACAAAACCTGTAAGTATCATAAACTTGTGTTAGCCACAGAGCTTATTTTCTAACATAATCCAAAACGCAATGCAAAAATCACATTCACATTGTCTTCCAGGAACCAGCTACACATTTTTTGCATTCTGTATAAACAAAAGTAGGCAGGCAGCATTTTGCTGCACTCCCCGATTTTGTTTTTATACTGCCAATGCTGAAAAAAGACTGATTGGGCTTTCCTGCAAATTTGCACAATTCCAATTTAAAAGGGGCTTATCTTGTACTCAAGTTTTTAATCTCTATTTAGATTATTATGTCATTGAAATAAATATTTTTTTCATGACTTTGTGTTAGCTTCAAATTGCTGCAAACACAGACATTGGTTAAAACTGGAATTGTTCAATTGCAGTTGTGGGTCCAGTCCCCCACAGTAGCTGGAGTTTGATGTTGTATGTTTTTAATACTGCATGTACCAAAAACACAGTACAGATAACATAAAAGTAGGAGGTGTGAATATCATGCTAGTCAACTGTTGAGCTATTAGGAAAGAGTGATGTCCTGTCTAAATGCACAAGCAGCTGGGGCGAAGACAAAACGAGAAGGACAGAGAGGGGAAAGTGTGATGAGGCAGCCACAGCAAAAGCAACAGAATGTTTAATTGAAGCTTGATCCCTTTAAGAGAAACTACATTTAATCAGTTTCAAATCCTGGGCTGAGAAAGTTGTATGTACCCCCTGATCCAATTACTTATTTACTGCAATCTAATCAGTTAACAAAAGGCCATTCTCACCTTCCCACAGAGCAGCTAATAAAATCTAATCCATCATTTTCGCTGCCTTCATTAAGCATTAATGAATGTTTAAACTGTGGTGCGTCTCAAGGCTCCAAAGTGTGTTTTTCCTCATCTGTATGATTGACCTGTGTGTGTATGTGTGACAAAAAAAGACAGAAAAGGTGACGACAAGAAAGGAAGAAAGACATACGGAGAGTAATTGTTAGAATACCTATGGAGAATCAGAAATACAATTAAAACAAGATGTTTATTGCTTGGCCTGTTTGTTTTGTGTTTAAAGGTGTGTGGGTATATACGTGTGTGTGTTGAGCTCCGATCAATGCCTCCAGTCAATTAGTGGTGTAATGATTTAATCAATGTGCTCTCCGTTAGGACCATCATTAATTCTCAAGCAATTTATGATACCGCATGTGCCTGCGTGTGTTTGGGTTTGTCAACAGTCATTCATGTGGACGTTGTGTGTATAGGGTGTGTAGTAAGTGTGTCTGATGAAGTGAGAGAAGTGAAGCGGATCAATGGTATTGATCTAACCAGCGAATGAAAAAGACCCTTTGTGTGTTTGTGTGTGTCCTGTAAATAGATATGTGTGGTTATATCATGAGAGGATAAGGCATTAATAATCTTTAATATTGCTGTGTTTTTCCTGTATTATGTAGTGTAATAAATGATTATTTCCAATATCACTGTAAAACTGAGCCTGGCAGAGGATGAAAAAAAGTAATTACGTTAATCTCTCTCTTACTGTGTGTGTGTGTGTATGCAAGTTTGTAGAACACTAGTTTGTATATACATGGTCCCCAGAGGTTAGGCTATACTGCGTCCCATGTTGATGTTAAACAGGTGTGATGTTTACCATGTTTAAGATCTTAGTTTAGCGTGTTAGCATGCTATTTTTTGCTATTAGCACTAATCACACAGCAAAGAAGACACGCGTTTGTGTACCAAATGTAGTGGCAATCAATCTGACAGTTGTTGAGATATTTCACTAAGAGCCCAAACCGTCCACCCCTTGTTGACACTAGAGGAACAGTCAGGAGATCACCAAAGTGACCAAAGTTCGTGCTTCTGTTTCCAAAAAAATATTCGTCCACATGAGTGCTTTGATAAAAAAAATGATATCCACACGAAACCGCAAAACCCGCTCCCAAGTGATGCAATACACATGCCAAAGCAGTAGGTGGCGATGTAACTTCTAACAGAAAAGCCATTTTAACCAATCAGAAGTCGGAGTCAATACCGGAGTAAGGAAATGTGGAAAATAAAAACAACCCGATCCACAAAAATAGAGCGAAACAATCTTTCTTTCTTTCTTTCTTTTTAACCAACAATAGCGAATCGAGGCAGGGGAGAGCCTTTCGTGTGGACAGATAGCGAAGTAGAATTGCTCCTCAAGGTAACAAACCAATACAAGGTGGATAAAATACAAGAAAAGGTGGATCTGGTCGGGCAAAGTATGAAAATATTCAAGCTCTCTTCATTGAGCAGTACCGTGAAATACACTCACAAATAAAGTTAGCACCAGCGTGTTTGTTTGGTCTGCCATTTCACTAACTATTTACCGTCGCTCTGACGACAAACAATGGAGAAGGGTAATAAAATACTGCGGTTATCCTATCTACATGCAACCACTGGCACTGGAGTCTTCCAAAAACACCCTGGACTCTGGTTTCAAAGTCACATGGTGTCGGGGGCCCAAAGGTGCGGTTGCGTGTGGCCAAACACACAAATTGCATAGAATAATACACAGTTTCAGAAGTACACGGGTCCGTGTGGACTAGGCCTAAGAAACATGGATATCTGTACAACATGTACACTAATCCACCCTGTAGGTTTTGAGATATTTCACAGAATAAGTGAAAAAGGTGACCCGCCTGTGGCTCTAGAGGAAAGGTCAGTGGAACGCCACAATCATTAGGATTCATCCTCTGGGCACAACAGATATGTGTACCACATTTTATATTAATCCAACACACTCATTCTGACCTTGTCACATTTTGACGTTTGGTCATGGACCTTCCACAACCAGATACAACTTGAAAGGTACCCTGGGTGCGTTTGTTAAGGACACTCTGGGACTCTGTGTCAAGTTCTGCCTGTTACCCTACTTGGACTTCTGCTACATTAACTTTTTGCCCCACTGCATTTCCCCCTAACACCACCAAGCGCTGTTAAACTATGATGGATTTCGACAGCTTCAAAGTGAGACCGGGGTGGTCAATCCATCAGTTATTTTGTGTTTTCTTTATCACCCAAAGCCAAAGAAATACATTTTAAAATATACCTCTGCAATGACTTGCTACTTGCTACTAACTGTTTTAATTAATCAATATAGAGTCTGTTAAAAATTGCCACTTGCTTATTCCAAATATTTACCCAAAACAGGTAACATTTGGATTTATTTCGAAGGACAAAGTTAGCAAAATATTTCATACAATATATAAAGATTTTTTTCAAATGTTCACCTTGTTATTCAAAGGCCATTAAGCTGCCACATAGAGGGAAGATACAAACTAGGGACAGCCATATCCTCTAAGTGTATGCAGAACACTTGATGTAGTCCTGTCATTTACTTAAACATTTGTAAATGCAGATTTGTTCACAGAAAAAAAGAACAAAGAAGAAGTCAAACACTAGACTGCACATCACAAAATGAATAAAGAGCTGATTTAAATGAAAGTTGGTTGGAGCCTGTTGAGCTATGCACATATTCATAGAAGTGGAGTAAGATCTGGTAATTACTATTTCCTTTACATGACCAGGTTTCTGATGATTTTACACCCTGGGAATTTAAATTTGAAACTTTCAAAGGTCTTCAACTCATTAAAACTTGTACAGCTCATTTTTAGGACCCAGCAGAGACCACACACGTAGACTCACACACACATAGACTCACAGACAAAGTGTTTATTGAGAATATATCTATGTGTGTTCTTCCTTTAAAGCTGAGACAGTTCTGTAACTACCTCTGGGTAACTGGGGGGGGGTGAAATACTGCTGTGATCCCGAGGGGTCTCGGTGAGTCAACAGCCTCCTGGAGGGAAAGGGAGCCAATGACAAAGCGCCCAGGGACACAGCGGGCCAATGAGAAGCCACCTAGTGAGCCACACAGGAATAATGTTCTCATGGAGGGTTTGGTTTCACGGTTGGTGGGACATTTGAGCACCAAGAGCACCAAATACAGACAGGAAGGCAGCAAGGACAATGAATCCCATATCTTTCCTTACAGTTGGACAACTGAATACTTTTGTTAGATAAATTGTATGCACATGCATGCGTCCACACTGTCAGCAGTGCTCAAGTATGTTAAAACTGCAGAAACAGTATAATATTTGTGCTGTGCTCGGTCATATGTTTATTCCAGCTCTCACGGCTCTCAGTTTTATACCTTCAAGATACAGTAATAATAGAATTACTGTTCTCCATATTTGTCCACGGTAATGAGAGTGATCTATGGGGCCGACACTAAATAGGTGGCGTTTTTGGCATGGAAAGTCTTCAGTTTTGGAATGTACAGGTTGTGCCTGGTATTAACCTCACCGGCATCTTGGCTGATGCACCTCCTCCGGTGCACTTGGGGTCAGCTGCAGGGTCTTCAGCTGGTGCCACCTTTCACTGATGTTTCGCCCTCTAGCCAGTACATCTCCGGGTGGGGGGGCCAGCGGCTGTCTCGGGACGTCTCCCTGCCACTCCCTGCAGCTGACCCTACTGGGGTGTCTGGCCCCATATGCTGTCCTTCCTCCGTAACACAGCCAGTGGCTAGCTCTCTCAGCCTCCAGCCTCTGCAGACTTGAGACTGTCGTTCCAGCAGCCCGGAGAAGCTGGCTGCAGACCTGCCCACAAAGCCCCTGCACCCAACTTCCACTGGGTGGATGGACGCTTCCCAGCCTGCCTCTCTGCACTCTGCAGCAAGCTCAGAGAACTTGAGCCGCTTGAGCTCATGCACCGCTGGTATTCCCTCCTCCCAGGGGACAAGCAACTCCATGATGAGTACCCGCTTAGTAGCTGTGGACAACATCACAACATCTGGTCTCAGGGTCGTCTGCACAATCTTGCCGGGGAAGACCAGCTGCTTGCCGTGGTCCACACTCATCGCCCAGTCCTTTCCAGAGGTCTGCAGTGATTTTGAATGGCCTGTCACTGGCCTGTGCTGGCTCTCTCCTGGTTTGACAAAGGCAACACCAGGCGTGATGAGTTTAAAAGCTAAAATGTCTAACTTTCTTCATCAGTCTTTCGGTACAAAGGTACCTTTGACTGACCCGAGCCAGTCTTTGGGTGAATATAGGCCTTCTGAAGTGTTGAGGTATCTTCATCTATCAGAGTCTTTACATCCATTAATTTTCTGGCCTTCAGCTATTGCATCTATTATGTCTATTATGTCACTAGCATCAGTAATGATCTTTCTACCATTGTCCACAAAGGCAGGCTTTCACATAGTGATTTAATGGCTTCTGAGGGACAAAAGACATGATTCTTAGACCAAAGTACGCAACCTGACCCCATCCCCACCTGGAACTCTAAAGTTTAAGTGTTTGACATTTGTACACTTTCCACTGTTTACATATCACTAAAATGTTGCCATAAAATGACAGGGCTAGAGTTTAAGCCCCTGTGTGATAATGCATATCACTGCAGAACACTGCTTTCCATAACCTATAATACTGCAGCGTTAAGCTGGTAAATCTCTCTCCTAGAGGGGATGGGACTAATTGCCAATGCCCTACAACAGGTGTGTTTGGCTGTTTACAGCGTGCTGTCTGAGATAGTGACAATCAAACATTTTAACAGCTTGTGGGAAAGATCATTAATTCACACTCTCCCATATTTAGAAAATGCTACGTTTTGTTAAGATTTGCTATTTCCTGTAGCAGCAGTTTTGCTGGGAGAGGACATGTGGGAAGAGCCTGGTGGTGGACGTAATGTAGCAGTGAATAAGAAAGGCAGGAAAGCTATAGTTAAAGCTCAATTTATGTCAGTAATCACAAAACAACCAACCACCAATATCAAGACAAATGTTAAGTAAACCACTCATTTCTCCACTTTCCCTGATCTAGTGTTCATTCGGACTAATTTATGTAATTGTGGCAAAAAATGAACACTATAGTGCTGAGCAGCAAACAGCAGCATGTCGGCAAAAAAAAAAAAAAACAGTGTGAAAGTGAAAAGGGAAACAAAGTGAAATAAAAGGTGGCTATTTGTTTTCTTTGGATTTCAAGATCCTGGAAAGAAATGACTGAGCTTATCGACAGCAGTATCACTGCCAATTAGTCTGAAGGCATGAAACTACAAAGTGGTGACATCTAAAAAAAGAATATTATTAAAACACAACATGGATTTGACAAACTATATTGTACATGACACGTAACACTTAGTAGAGTGGACTGTAGCTGATGATAGGTTCAGGTTGATTACCATCAACACTGCATTCTAGGTTTTTATTTCTCTAAACGTCTGCACTTCCTATTGTCTGCTGCTGTCTGATGAGTTTCGAGAGCATCTTATTAAGTTCCAGAGCATCGTCTGAGCTAAAACAAGTAAACAAGTTCACAAGGTGTTCTTAGACAGGAGTCCTGATTATTAAAGGTATGTGGAGGACACTCAAAACACTTTATGAGTTGGGTTAGGGTTAGAGTCTTTTTGCTTTGAGTTGAGTAGGTTTTTTTGTAGTCTTTGAAGTATGATTGCCTCACCTGCAGATCTTTTTTTAAACATTGACTGCTCTTAGGATTTGTCAAGTATGTGTGCAGACAAAGGAAAACATCAGATTTTAATTTCCAAAGTTGAATGCATTAATGGTAATTAGTTCTCATTGGTAGTAACTGTAAAGTGATGCTGAATCAGTATTCCTTAGTGCCTCCAGGATCTTGCACCAAAAAACCTTCAAATTGCAGCCAATTTTGTACAAAATTTTGATTAAAATTGCTGCATTTTTATGTGTTTTCTTACGGGATATTGCGGCAATTGACACAAATTGTGGGTAATAAAATGATTTTTTTTTAAATTTACTATCTCCAAAAAAATAAGGCATGTAATCACTTGCTATAATAATCATACTGAATATAAAAAAATAGCTGCAATTTATTTTTTTATTTTTTTAATAGTTTTCTTCTTTAGTTTTATTTGATTAGTTTCAAAACATGGACTCCAATAATGTTGCAAATTGTAGCTCTCAAAGTAGACAATGTGGCTGTAAAACAACATGTACATTACATCTTCTGTAAACATAACATTTTAATACAATCAACACATATTGTATGCATTTAGTGCAAATTCTTATGTTAATACAGAGCGTTTCTCCACTGACTCACTGCAATGCCATTAGCGCATTTGTCACAGATAGGTTAGTGAAGACAACTAATAAACAAAGAGTGTCAAGTTAAAACTGACTCTATGCTCAGAAGCATGCACGCAGTATGGTGAATGGAATATCTGCCAAAAAGTCCCCTGAAAATAATTACAATAATAGAAGATGGGGATTTAATCAGTGGTCAATCTGCTTGGATTATATGAAAAGTTCAAGGGGCATCTGGTGTGCATTTAACATGCTAGGAAAAAAAAAAATAGTAAAACAGATATCATATGTGCCAACACATATGGGTTTTGCTCACATGCTTTGCAGGATTAGTCATATATGAGCAGCTACATGTTGTGAAATCACACAACATATTGGAATGAGGCCAAAGCAGCATTCACAGCTTGATGACATCTAATTTGGGGAGCTTTGCTACTTTTCCCTCCTTGTACTTTCTCTCTTGCCCTTTCTTACTGCCACTTTTATGTCTAAAAGGCATGACTGCTCGCTGGGCTTGCAGATGTGCTAAGCTTGTCAGTCTTGACAGATTTTGCACTCCATCACACATCACACAGGAGCACACATGTATACACTATTAATAATTCAAACAAACTCAGACAAAATATAAATTCAATTACTCAATTAATTAATTCATTTTAACTGAAATAAATCAGCAATCTAACCTTAGCCGAGGTTAGCCAGGCAACAGTGCACATATCTTTATTTTGGCTGATCGGCTAATATTCTTGTAGCTTGGTGGTTATGGATAGAAAGCTTTTGTCAGACACATTGATGCAGGAGGAGACATTTTCAGATAACAGATTTTGATTCACTCCACTCAAACAGCAAACGCTCCACAATCATCCCCGTCCCCAAGAAACCTTCCATCACAGGATTAAATTACTACAGGCCTGTCTCCCTGACGTCTATGGTCATGAAATCCTTTGAGAGACTGGTGTTGACCCACCTGAAGGACATCACAGGCCCCCCGCTGGACCCCCCTGCAGTTTACCTACCAGGCAAACAGGTCAGTGGATGATGCAGCCAACATGGGACTGCACTACATCCTGCAACACCTCCACTCCCCAGGGACAAACGCAAGGATCCTATTTGCGGACTTGAGCTCAGCTTTCACGATCATCCCAGAAATCCTCGGCTCCAAACTCACCCAGCTCACTGTGACAGGCTCCACTTGTCAGTGGATCACAAACTTCCTGACACCAATGCAGCATGAGAGGCTCGGGAAAATCACACCTAGCACCTGGACCATCAACACTGATGCCCCCTAGGGAAGTATTCTACCCCATACTGCTCTTTTCCATCTACACGAGCGACTGCTCCTCAGGAGATCCCACTTTTAAACTCTTGAAATTTGCAGACAGCACAACAGTCATCTGTCTCATCAGGGATGGTGATGAGTCTGCAAACAGACTAGAGGTTGGCCCTCCAGCTGGAGGGCTGACCCTCTGGTGCAGTCACAACAACCTGTAGCTGAACTCACTCAACTGTGGAGTTGACAGTGGACTTCAGGAGGAGCCCCCAAACACTGCCCTCATCACACGGGGCTAGCAACTAGCCAACTGACTGCACAATAAGTCATAAACAATGCAGATGGTGCCAAGCTAGTTAGACAACATCACACTGAACAGACAAAGTCTTCTAACTTCTCTTTACTGATACAGGACACCAGCAAACTTTTAGAATGATCACAGGCTGACCTCAGCAGGCAGCTGCTTGGTCCTCAGGCTCTGAAGGCTGGGCCATTCTGTCTCTGTCCCTTTCTACAGCAGACAGCCGCCCTGCAGCATTGTCTTTTCATTTTGCACCTTTAACACTGCCAAAACACACGGCACACATCCATGCACTGCTTAAACTGATGACACTGATCTATTATCTCCATTAACCATATGATTTAACCTTAGTTATAAAATCAAATATGTTTTTAACTAAATCTCTTGCATGCGTTCCCTCCTTGTCGCATTTCCTCAGCCAGTTTGTGACACTAAGTAGTTTGCAAGGTGGCAGACGGTGACATGCTGGGAATATTAAAACTAATATTACATTGTCACAAGCAGCTTCAGGCAACGTCAGGGGAGAAAATCCTCCTCTTTAGAGGCCGTGATCCATTGCGTGTAGAAGCTAGCAGGTTAGGCTGTGATACATGCAGACAAAAGCTCAGACAGAGGGACGACTGTAAGACATGCAACAGAAGTCCCTGACCGGAATCGGGAACTGCCCATTGGTCCGACAGCCCATTGTTGTGACTATATTACACCCACTGCTCCGAAGTCCGTTCCGAAATCATCATGATGCCCTGTGGTTAAGGTCTCGTTAGGTTTAGGCACAAAAACCACCTGGTTAGGGTCAGGAAAAGATCATGGTGTGGGTTCAAATGAAAAAGAAAGTGACAAACACATAAGCTGTGAGCCTGCTAAGCCTTTCTCCTTATGCCCTGTAAAGCAGTCTCACTTATCTTTCCATTCTCATACACTGGGAATCACAAACACCACAAGGCAGAAATTACTTAGCAGTCTTACTGGATTGAAGGTATAACCACACTTTGACATTCTTAGGGTGCAGCTCACAATTTGCTAAGTTATTTCAGTTGTGGTAGATGGGGCGAAAAATCACTACCCTGGATATTCAGCATGCGGTCAGATTGTTTGCCTGAATATTTATTACCATCAGTAGACCTGCGAGTGGCATGCTTTGGAGGGATAATTATGCTACAGTTTCATTTTAGCTCTACAAAAGGCATTTGAACACACACACACAAATTTTTATGTCAGAACATCAACGAACACCACTGACCACTCGGTGAGTCTCACGGCTTTGAAAACCAACATTTAGGTTTTAGGACAGGTTCACACATGGACCATTAAGCCAGGCAGGGGAAAGCCAAATTCTCTGAAAAGGAGTGATCATTACAATTTTGGTCTTAACCACTCTATTTCATCATAAACAACCCAGACATGGGGCTCAACATGCAAAATACTTCTCCTTTAAAACAAAGCATGTGGCTGTGTTGGTGGGGGCATGTTGTTTAAAATACTGGTGAGAGAATTCAGAAATCCAGTTGGAGTAACAGATTAATGCATTTTACGCCTTATCAGGTGCTTAAAACACTGCACACCAGTTTGTAATACTCACAGACAGGATTTAACAACTGAGGGTGGCAACCATTTTATCTTTCCTGTGTCTATCATTTTATCTTTTCGACAAGTACGATGTCACCGGCAGACATACAGCATTCACATCACAAAGTAATCCACCTGCAATGTGCACCTGCATGTACATGACCTGTCTCAGCCTTGTTTGATTAAGTTGCATTGCATTACAGAAAAAGTTGAAACGGGTTCAAGGAAATTGTTGGATCACTATTATCGTCTGTGTTAATTCATAAAGCCGAATCTCTTGCACTGACAGCAGCTTGTTCAGCAGCCTTGTCTCTGCTCGCAGAGATCATATGTCAACTGATTTCTACATTGTCAGTTTAAACATAATAGTTTGTGACTCTGTTTCTCCCTTCCTTTTTTTTATTATTTATTTGTGAAGAACAAAACTAGCCCAGAAGGTTCACAAAAGGTGCATTGTGTGTATTTCTGTGGGTCTCCTTTCAGTTATACTATTTTTCTTTTTTTGCCACAATTAGCTTACTGTGTTTCTAATAATGCTCCCTGGGGATATGGGACAAAAAAAAAAATTGTTTTTGCATGTTGCAAAAAGGAAATTAAGACATTACTCAGAACATTGACGGACATTTTAAATTACATCAATCACTTGTTCCAATCTGTGCATTGTGTGTGTTTAATTTTGTTTTAGACAGAGAGATAATCGAAAAACGAAAGAGGACATAGCAACATAGCTTGGCACTCTGGTGGCTTAAAAAATACAAATAATTGAAAATTGCTTTCAAATTTTCACAACTTAATGTTAACTCTATTGTGTCACTTAATGTGACATAATTGGAAAAGATCAGACAATTTTCTCACTCCTTTCCCATTTTTCTTTTTCATGCCCATTTCTGATGTTGCTTTTCTCAGCTGTATGTAAAGTGAGGGTGGTGTCTGGATGATGGTGGGTGGGACTGAGACAGATTACAGTACAGTGAGTGGTCATTTAAAATTTACAATGTAGTAATTCTGACCAAGCGCCAAGAATTTATGCCAGAAAAATGTATGAAACAGTATTTCAGAAATAAAAAAAAAAAGAAGAATATGAATTCATGTCTTGTTAAACAAATCAGTAACCTAATTTTCTATTTTCTTTATCTTGACTGTGACAGAGAAAATAAGAAGAAAAAAAAACGTGTCTTTGAAGAAGACTCGGAGCTCAGTAAGTTCGCACTGCTATTGTGAAGACATGGAAAGCATCAAAGTAACTCGGCTGTAAAACCAGTCTGACTGTGAGACAGATGAATTTAAAAAAAAGGCTCTGGCACAGCATCAGAAATCTCTCACGTCAGGCTGCAAATGTCAAGTGGACTTTCAATACGCTGCTCCATTTCTCATTTATTTCCATGTCATTAACTTAAATGCCAGACTGTAACATGTATGTGTGTGTATTTGTGTGCCCTTGTGTGTATGCATTGAGTCCAGAGACTGACAAGCGGTCTGTTCCCATCACTCACCCTCATCATGTCAGGTGCTTCTTCTCTACTTGAGTGTACTGACCTGAACTTTTACAAGAAGGATCAGAGGATGTTCTTATTGTTAACTAAAAAGTCTCAGAATACCAGGGATTACCTCGGGAGCGACTCGCTGTGTCAGTCATCACACTCCTGTATCCACTGCTGTAAATCTCCTGCATATACTCCAGAAAGAAAACGCACTTCGCTCAATTGCAGCACTGGAACATTCTCATATTTAAGACAGTTTTTAAGCTTATATTGTCCCATAAACAACAAGCATACATCATAATCATGTCAACAGTTTAGACACAATGAGGTAGAGAATATCTGCCCCAGGAGGGAAAAGAAAGATGATGGGATAAAGATTGTTTTACTTTAATAAAGATAAAGCTTTCCAGTGTTAAAATGAGGAAGCGTATCATCCAACTCAATCTCACTCCGAACTCATTAAATACAGACGCTTGTTCAGTTGCCCTACACATCAAACTATGACGCTGTAGCTCAGTGGTTCCCAACTGGTGGTCTTGGTCCAAAAGTGTGTCGCGGGCCTATTGTAAATGGGCCGCAAGTGACTCGCACTTATGTCAAATTTATAAAAAACAAAAAAACAAACAAACAAACAAAAAACACTTTCTTTTTATGAACAGTAAATTTCCAGCAAAAAGCTTTTATTTTGACATGCTGTTTTGTGCTGTAGAGTGAGTGACTGATGGACAGCTTCTTACCAGAAATGCTAAGTAGCTCATTGACATGGCCAAATGCAAGTATGACGCTGAATGTAATAAACTGTGGGACTTCAAACTAACGACTTAGGAGAAATCTGGACGTCATGGTTGGACAAGCTGGGAACCACTTCTTCAGGTAATCTTCCAGTTAAAAATGTGGATGTTTCTTACTAATGTAACATTACATATGCAATGCAATGTACTAAGCTATATTCTTTAAATAATTCAACTTTGATTTTTGGTTTCATGAGATACAAACAGCCGTCACCTGAGTGAAAGTCCTGTGTTTGTTTGACCCATCTATATGGACTTTCTCGCTCTTTATACTATGGCTGTTGCTCAAAGCGTCATAAAATGACACAGCCCAGTGCATCTCTTGCAGATGCTAAAGGGTGCCTCAGTGCATCAGTAGCTGACACCTAGGGCCACTGATCAAGTGTATTTGACAAGTTGGGAGTTAGAATGTGTCGGACCATCTGGATACACCTATGGTCTACACTCAGTGTTTTTTCCATGCAGCATCTATGCTTAAAAATGATGTTAGTCTGGACAGATGTAAAATGGTCTTGTTTATGGTCGACAGACTTAGTTTTCTTAAAGGTGAGGCTAGGGATGTCAACAGTTAACCAATAATGCACCAATACATCAATGTTTGACTTTCCACGTCCAGATACAACTTGAACGGTACCCTGGTGCGTTGGTTGTTGACATTCTGGGAGTTTCGTTCTCGTCCAGCCGTGTTTCCCTCTGATGCTGCCGAGCACCACTAAACTATAACATATCATGCCTTCATTAAAGGACATCTTTTTCATCAGTGTTTGATGCAGCAAGTCACTGCCCAAGCGCCGAATTTCAATGACTTTGAAGTTTTTATGTTAAGGTCTCATTGACTGTAATATAAAGATACAGAATGTTCTATGCATGTAGTGATATGATTAAGACCTTTAAGTTCAAGAAATTCCTACAACACAGAAGTTTCATCAGCATCAAAGCAGAAGCATCACTTAAACCCTCGTGTCACATCCTCAGTCATATGACTGACACAGAGGTCTGTAGGTGTGAAGGGCAACTCAGATTAATAGTCACTCTCGCTCTTGACTCTCACTGGTTTACTTAGATTGACTGGTCATCTTTTCTCTCCTCTCACTGTCCCCTTCTGTCCCACTTTCTTCTATGCACTTGTCTTTATTCCGCTCTTTCTCTGCCCTGCTCTCCCCATGTCCATCTTTGGTGGATTAAGCCACCAAGGCCTGGATGGTTTAATTCCTTTTTCCTTTCTATTCTCCTCTTTCATTTAATCTTTCCCTGTTTCTCGCCGTCTGTATCCAGACAGACTTATCCTTAAACCTCCGGCTGGAATAGAGGAATTACCAGTCTTCTTCTCTGCCCGTTCATCATCCCAGGACAACACGGGATTAAACTGGTCATTCATATGTTCATAAAGGCCTTTGCATATATCAAAGCCAAAACATGTAATGTTCTTGAAATGCACAGCAAAAATTTAGCCGTCTGCTCCACGACGGCTAATCCCTACTTTCTCTCTTTGAGTGTCTCCCTCGCTTCTCCTCTGTCCAGGTTCAGCCAGGTGATTAAAGGTGCTTCCTTTCTTCTTTGCCTGACTGATTGAGAATAGCCGCACAAGCAGGTCAGCTGAACATGGACAAATGTGAAGTTTGTTGACTTCTGCTGACAACTCAACATGAAGATTTAAGTTTCCAATAATAAATGAATGATGAATGAATATTTACAGAGAGTTGAATGGAGCAGTTCTTTTGGGAGTATTCACATTTCCCCTATAATAAGTACCACATTAAATAGTTCTTTCCAATAAACTTTCTAGGAATTTACGAGGACATCATTTTTATTTTCTACGTAAACATTATTTGTCCCCTAGAAATTGCATTTATTCATACTGGACACATAATATCGGTCAGATTCCGTTTTCTAGTAACATAATGAGGAAATATTTAGTGTATCTGGCAAGTTTTAAAATGGTAAAGTTCCAGAGTTGGGCTGAAGAAGGTGCAACCCGATGTTAAATACGCCACTCCGGCCCTGGTTTTCCTTAATTTTGAAATGGTAGGCTTTCAGGGCTTGACATTAACGTTAGCCCAGGGCAAATGAATCCTGTGCTCTGGGAAGTGTAATGTCTCATGCTTTTGTCCACTCAGGCAAATGAAAGATAAATGTGACATCTAATGTAACATTAACTGAACACAAACTGCATACTGTATCACCAAAGCTGAGCTTTCCCAGCTGGGTTCCAAGACTGCCTCACCACAAAGCATTAAATAGGACTGATAAGGAAAATCTGACATGTTGGACATCATAGAAATTAACTCTATGGTTGAAAATGTCATATACAGCATTTAGTTTCCAATGCTGAATATCTGTGGAACATGGCATGTGAGAGACTTTGTTTTTTTTGCACACAAAGTAACATTTACCATTGTGCCATTCTAACAAGGGCTCCACAGCAATCACATCCCTTTTTGGAAGCGTTGTAATCCAGCCTTGAACTGGTCTTTTTGGAGACTTTGCTCTGTGATTATCTATCCATTTTCCTTGCTGTTTTTGTTGGCCGTCCACTAGCTGCTACCTGTAGCAGTAGGTGGCCTGCATATAAGATATTAGAGCAACATTATTAAATTGTACCAGTAGTCTGTGAGGTCTTTCAAATCACACAAGAAGCCACAAAGGTCAACGGTCATCTTCTTTTGTGACAGTAGCGGCAGTAGCTCAGTCCATAGGGACTTAGGTTGGGAACTGCAGGGTCGCCTGTTCATGTCCTTGTCCGACCCAAATATGGAGCGTGGACTGGTAGCTGGAGAGGTGCCAGTTCACCTCCTGGGCACTGCTGCGGTGCTCTTGAGCAAGGCACAAACCCCCCCAACCGCTCAGGGCGCCTGTCCATGGGCAGCCCACTCTGACATCTCTCAACTTAGTGCATGTATAGGTCCTATTTGCGCATGTGTGTGTTTCGGACCTGTGTGTAATTGACAATGGAGTGAAAAAATTGAATTTCCTCTCAGAAATTGATAACTATATATAAATTCAAAAAATTTAAAATCAAATAAATTAAAAATATGATTTTATAGTTAAGTTTTGTTACATGTATATATAACACTCCTTCCCTTCCTCAGCCTCTCTAGTAATGCTATGTGCATAAATAAGATTAATAGAAATAAATAAAAGTATTTAATTTTGCAGTAGATACATTTGAAATGTCATGAAAACTACTCTTTAACTCTCCCCACTGCAAAGATCTTTAATTGTTATTAACTACAATGGATTTGATACTTTTATACTCATGCAATTGTTTTGTGTCCTGTGCTACAAACCTTTAGACCTCTGTAGCTCCAGAGCTATGCGCAGAAAGTTAACGTACAGCCATGCTATTTAATTTATATAATTTTCTACTTGCATGTTGTGCAGCTGTATATTATCTAATCCCTGTCTTTGCATTTTATTTTATTCATATTCTGTTTTTTTTTTAAAATAAAGACAAAGTGCTTGTGACATCTCAAATGTGGCTTTGACTTTGCAAATGAACATGTAGCCCAAGATATATATCGTGTATCGCCATTTAGCCTGAAAATACAGAGACATACATTTTTGTCTATATCGGCCAGTGCTAATATCTATCTATCCATCTATCCATCCATCTATCCATCTATCCATCTATCCATCCATCCATCCATAACATATTACTGTGGTTTGGGGGAGGGGAGGCTTCTGTCAGAGGGAGCTTACGACTCCGCTTCCCCCTTCCTCCTACCGTCTTTGAGAACAACCACAATCTCTTCCTAACCTTAACCTTAACCAAAGTGCTTTTGCTGCCTTAACTCTCACTCTAATTCTAAAATAAAATTTAAGCCCCGCCATTTAGCCCCCAGTTTGGATGCACTTCACCATCAATCTGTTTATTATTTTATGAGTCACACCGTTAACTGTAACAAACCGGCTGTTTGGCTCTTAAAAATACATTGACAGAGATTTTTTTTTTAAACAATCACGACCAGCAGAAGGTGAAGTCATTTATATATTATATTTAAGATGACAAAGTGTTCATTGTATTTACCTGTCTAAAGTTTCATCAGACAGGCCTGTCTCAGTGATTTAAAAAGGGAAAACAGAAAAAAGACGAACCCAAGCGCACACAAGCTAATAACACTGAACATTTCAAAGTTTGAATGGCATTTCTAGAACAGAGAATAATAATAAAACTATAAATATCAGTCCAACAGTGTTTCTCGCTGAACTGCTGTCCACCACCATCCTCTTCTATCAGTTCAAAGCAGTCACCTCATCGCGATGCACAAATCCAGTCACACATTATTCCACTGTCTATTTGTGTGTGTTTGTGTGTCAGCATTGGATACCTTATGAATAAAAACACAGGAAAGAAAGCATGTGTGTGTGTGTGTGTGTGTGTGTGTGTGTGTGTGTGTGTGTGTGTGTGTGTGTGTGTGTGTGTGTGTGTAAAACCACAGAGAGCAAGACAGAGCACAAGGGCGCGAGAAAGGGAGAGGAAAAGAAAGAGAGATCACAGGTATTGATTTTCTTACTTTTAGTGTAGGTGATAAGGCAGACAGGGATTTACCTGGTGGGGAGAGAGCGAGAGGAAATGTTGTTAGAAAACAATGAACGCACACACACACATCCAGCGGTAGGGCTTGCTGTGGGGTACGCCAGTGACAGTTGAATTATGGATTTCTGTAATGTGGAGGACAGAGAGAGAGGGCGAGAGTCAGCTGGGCTTAGCTTTACAACCACATTGTCAAACTGACATACTACACACATACACACACAGGCATCGCAGTATTCCCTTTAAAGTGTGTGTGTGTGTGTTTGTGTGTGTGTGTGTATCAGATACACAGACGGCCACAGAGACAGACCAGGAGCTTCTGCATGCTTCCACTACCCCAGCTAAAATCTGACGGAGCCTATGCAGGTGCTCCTTGCCGAGCTTTTAACCATTAGGTGTCATGATGAATGGCAGGTGCGATCAAATAGTCATTATTTATTAGGAAAGTTTCTAACTGACTAAACTGACCTGAAAGTGTCAGAGATGCAGCCAATGGTAAGAAAAACAGCGTCATCTATTCTTTCATTTTCTAAGATGCTCATCCAACTCATTGTTACAGGGGCTGGAGCCTGTCCCAGCATGCACCATGTGAGAGGCAGGGTACCAGGATAATAGAAGCAGTAGCCTATACTTGACGCACTAGACATTCACTCTTGAATTCACACCTACAGGCAAGTTAGAATTTCCAATCCACATACATGTCTTTGAAGTAGACATAAACACACAGACACAGGAAAAAAAAGGCCTCCACACGGAAAGAATCCAGCTGGACAAAGACCAGCCACACTCGACATAGAGGAAAGAAAAGCCTTGCTCGAGCAACTGGCAACACAAAAACAGGTGTTCTCTATTCAACCAGTGAAAATATGTATATATTACAAGGCTCACGTTGGCCGAGTGGTTCGCTGTCACTGTTAGATGAAGGCAAAATGCTGAAAGAAAACTATAATGGGTTCATAACAACGCATTGTAGCACATGTCTCTTACACTGTAAAAAAAAAAATAAAATAAAATAAAATTAATAAATGTTTTTCTTTGGACAGCAACAAACTGCACCCTGCATCTGTCACTCTGATTAAATTATATTTCTCAGTGCAGTCTCTTTTGTTGTGACGTAGTGTGACCTTACTGACACCATCACACTGAGTGCACGCAGGTCATGTGTGTTCATGTGTTTTAACCTGCTTCATTTTCTGTCCATTTCCTGTTTTTACAACAACAGTATGTAACGCAGCCTCAATTTTCCATCTGCTGTTAAATCTGGAAAAAAGATGTGTGTACACCTGTGTGTGCGTAAGTGCACGTGACTGTGTGTGTGTGTGTGTGTGTTGGGTGTATAGCAGCGGGATAGCAGTCTAAGTAGCCTTGGGATAAAGTGTGTGAGAGGAGATAAGGATAACACACAAACACTCTGTTGGATTAGACATATTATTTTGTTACCTTTAAACACACTCAGCTACAGTACAAACACACACACACACACACACACACACACACATAAACACAGGACGCCAACGAATCTGGCAGAGTACACAATAAAACACACAAGTGCAGCATGTACACTTCAACTCCATTCAATTACACTTGCATATGGACAAACACACACATGTAAGGCAGTCTGTGGGTGTAAAGCTATGTGCGTCTTTGTGTGTGTGTGAGAGAGCAGGCACGTGTCATGTGTATAAGTAATACAGTGTATCTGCACACTAAGAGGTGTGTGAGTATGCATGTGAGTGTATTTGAGGTATAGCGGGTAAGAGTAGGTTTTTGTTTTGTTGTGTCTTTATATTTCTGTGTGTGTGTGTGTGTGTGTGTGTGTGTGTGTGTGGTACAACACTTATATACATGTAACTGTGGTTCCCAAAGATGCAAGGGCACATGGAGAAGCAAGCAACATTGACCCCTGAAGATAATGTGAGAGATAATGAGGTAAATATTGGACCTCTCGACACACTTGTTTGGTTTCAGGCCACTTGGATTATTACTGCACAAACTGGAGAGCACTTGTTTTGCAAAGAGCTTGACACAAATAAAACATTGTGTTGCAGTTTTGTTGTTTTTTTCTGGGGTTTTTTTTAATGGAAAACCAATAAATGAATTTCATGAGTATTTATTAACACTGAATTGAGAGGTCAGTGTCATGTCACAGAGTATGATTGGCTGGTTCCTATTTTAAAATTATTTGGGTCAGGGCTGCAAGGAGCTCATTGTATTGTGCCATTCATGCTAGATCTCTGATTGGCTGGTTGCTGCGTGATGTCGTAAATGGAAGGGCTGTAAGTGGCTGGTTGATGGTGCATCTCTCTGAATTGTAGACCATATATGGTGTCATCATATATGGTGTCACCAGTAACACCCCCACCCATTAATATAGGTTTGGTTTGCGGGGCACAAAGAAGTTTTAGGTTCTATCAGTATCATACAAATAAAAATTGGTTACTGTGATTGGTAATAGTGCACAAAATGAAATTCTGAATACATTAAATTTCTGCATTGTTAACTCACTAATGAATGTGTTTTGTAAGAGACCTGATGCTTGATGATAAATAATGTTGAATGAACATCTTTACTAAGGAAGGAGCGCTGTCCTTTCATGCCCAGTAAGCGTACTTGTAATAAAATTGTTGTTTTTGTCCCATACTTGAACTCACAGTCCTTCTTGCAGCCCCAAAAACCTCCACCAAAAAAACACAGCAGTCTGAGAAGCCAAAAAGGCATGAACACATGGTTATAATTGAAGGTGACTCAGATGAAACGCATCAACATTTTTATCAAATCAGATTATGATGGCTGAATAGGAACCCTAGTGAAATGGCCCACACCTGCTCACATGTGAGCATGAACTCATTCACAACCATATATGACAAATGCACAAATACCCGATTTACCATGCTTTTACTCAAGGTTGTTCTCAATACTACGAGTGTCACTGGAGTTTTTCCACACATGCCAAAGTAAATCTTGAAATCTAAAATTTGTTTAAGGTACAGCACAAGGTCTTTGTGGTGCGTCTGCCTCACACAATTACACTCTACAGGGGAACATATTAATATAACCCAGGCAATGGGGGGTCGTGTGAAAAATAGTAAAGAATGTCTGTGTCTGTGCTAAGAAGTGGGTTAAAGAGAGAGGAGGCAAACAAATCTTGGAGAAATATGGCCACCAATTTTGCACTAAACCACCAACCCAACAAATACCATTTTGCTGGCTCAAGGTCATTGCACATTTCTTTTGCCGAGATGAAAACGGTGCACACAATATTGTGTTTCAAAGAAAGAAGAGTGGGTCTGAAGCCTGCTAGTGGCCCCTAGAGGCTGCAATATGTATTACATTCCACTATACAAAGGAAAGAATAAAATGCATACTGGTGATTTTGTTTTCCATATCGTCTTATTAACAATTGGACAAAATTTGATACCTTCCAACATGTCTTGTGTTTGGCTACCAGGACCCTGTCATGTACCAAAGTGTCGATCAAGCAAACAAAACACATCCCGATGGATTTCTAAAAACATGTAAGGGGGTCAGTAATTTCGTATCATCTTTCGGGGCCCACAGTTATCTAAATCAAATTTCATGGCCGGCAGGAGACATGCTGCTGTGGACCAGCAGGCCAACCAGCAAACTTGGACAGCCTTGGCCCACACCAGGGCCTAATCTCTGCCTGAAACCTCAACAAAAATGTTTTTTTTTTTTTTTTTTACCAAAGAATCTGGACATCATGCAGTCATCAATTCTTCCATTTATCAATTCTCTAAAGCTCTTGCTGTGTTCAGGGCAGCGGGGTGCTGGAGCCGATCCCAGCTCACATTGGGAAAGAGGTGGAGTACACCGTGGACAGGTCAACAGCCTATCACAGGCCTGAATATATGGACAAAGACTTCACACTTAGAGGCAATTTAGGGATTCCAATTCACCTAACGGCATGCCTCTGAAATGTGGGAGGAACATACAAACTCCACACACAAAATGGGTTCAAACCTCAGACCTTCTCGCTGTGAGGCGACAGCACTAACCACTGAGCCACCATGCACTCATTGAGAGACTAATGGATATCATGAGAGTATTAGAGTTCACTGTTTTTGATCTGAAACTTAATGGAGGTAGATTACACAGCACGACGGTGACCCTGAGCACAGAAGTAATTCTACAAAAGAGGAGCTCAAAAGGGTGACAATTCACAGGTGGTATGATCTGCTCTTGCTGTCACTTAGCTTCTACCACACAGAAATTTAACAGATGTACTTGCATTATTTCTGATGGGGAAATGCTTTATTATTCTTGTGTTACACACTGTATTTATTCAGATTGTGTTTATGTGTTATTGTGTATCAAATCAGACACTAGTTCAGGAGAAATTACCAGAGAATTCTACGTGAGAAAAGAGATCTGTATTTGATCACATGTGGCATATTGTTGCCTGTTTCGCTTCACTGTAGGCGATGAGGAGCAAATACATATTAATGAGTCTATACACTGTCTATGAACTGACAAAGAAAACCTACGTGCATAATTCCCTCTAGCAGCCTATATCATCTTTTTGACCCTACAGTAAAGCTAAAGCCAAAAGTTGGCAGAGCAACACCGTCATAAACTTCTACAACAGACGAATGCAGGCAGCTGCAGCTAAACACATTAGGCTTGGTCTTCAGTGCAGATTAAAATCATCACATATTGGTCTGCCAATTGCTTGTGTGTGTCTGCGTGTGTGAAGCAGACAGAGACATCTCCCGGTCAGCTCATTGTGTTGTGTGCGACAGCACCTTTTGTACAGCTTGGCGTCGGACGCTACTCACTATATAAAAGGGTCAGGCGGGGAGCAGAAAAAGAGAGAAAGATTATAGTCAGAATAATTTCCACAGGCATAGAGAAAAGAGAATATGAAGACAATAAAGACTGGGTGGAAAAACGTAAACTGCACTGAGTAAGACACACATACACACACAAGATAATCAGTATGATGCCATGCGGCAAAGAATAGAGTGAAAAAGATGTTTATATGAATAGATGGTAATATCATCACAGCATCAAATACTGGACACATTTTTTCTGAGCTCTTGGAAATATAACCCTTTTAAATATGCCCTTAGCTAACAAAATTCTAAAATCTGGTCTACACAGCAGCACATTTTCACTTACTTTTATTTTAAATATATGTTTTTAGTAAAGTACCACTGTTAGCATGACAGAGTCATAATTGATGTCATCAAAGTCCAGGCATCCTCTTGCTCGTATTGTCTAAATGCTGTCAATGAGTTCCTGAAATGAAACCCTGCTGTCCAAATCAACAAAGCAAAGCACACTTAAAATTGCCAATAGTGCTATGTGGATAGAATCACAAAGACAAGAGGGATTGCAAGGATTTGTTCAATTCAAATTGCACTTAAATAAAAACTACAGGTACAAGAGGAGATGCAAAGTTGCATTAATTTAACTCACAGTCTGTTAAAGAGACATAATGATTGGAGTGGCTGGATTGTCTGAAGAGAAAAAATCTCTCAACCACCACCACAGGAAGCTTGGGTCAATCCATGTCAGCAGTGATTCCTTAGCCTGACTGATGGTAGTGTTCCCATGCGACAAGCTGGTGAGGGATCATGTCCTTGACCAGTGACACTAACTGGTTGGTCTGTCTTCACTATCCTCAGGCTAAGAGTGTGATATATATATATATATATATATATATATATACGTAGATAAAGTCCTTTTTTTCCAATGGAGAGCGCGGCTGGGAGAGAAGCAAACTGACTTCCTGCCAGGTTTTGCCACAAAATTAAAATACACATTAACCACCAAGTGCTGAACTCTCATTGGACACATTGTCCAATGGGATTCTGGTATTGATGTGAGGCAGAGGTTAGGACGCAGATGATTCTGCTGAAGAAAAGAATAAAGAAAATGCTGTCAAGATGCTGTGCAACTCTGAATTACAGGAGACACTGTATGTAACTCTACTCTCTGATCCTAGGATTTTATTTTAAAAAAAAAAAAAAAAACCTCGACCGAATTGTCAAGATAAATGTTGCCATTGTACATTTCTGCAAACCACAGATAAGTGACATTTGTACATAATTATGAAGCAGATATGTTGAATCATTATATTTCATCTTATAAGAATGCTGTGGTTAATTTGTGGCACAAAAAAACACCTGATTATGGTTTGGGAAAAGATCATGTTTTGGCTTTAACACCCGCTTTTGGTGGCACAATCACAGCTGGAGATACTGCCAATGCCTCGCCAAAACACACCCAGTCTTTTTTCTTTGTTGGTGTCGATCAGTGGACTGCAGCTTGGCAGCCATCCCGTCCATCCACCATTTTCTCCTCTTCCCAATGACAAAGTCATTTCACATACTACATGTAATCAGAACTATGTCTCCTCAGAAACATTAATATGATGATAATGAAAAACAATACATCCAGGGTTACATCCACATGTTCTTCAGGTGACTTGGCTAAAAGCATGGCAGAAAACATCAGAAAGGACGGAGATACCAGGTTAGAAAATAATATCGTGACTATTAATACATTCCCTAGTCCATCTCAGCCTAGCTACCTGCTTCGCAGAATTCTACGCTGCACCTCATAACTATTTGTTGTTGGGCTTTTGTTCTGAAACAGGAAGGCAACCAGATGAAGCAGGAGATCCAAAGAATGAACTTAAAGAAGTTAACGCCACAAAGATATTGTGAGTTCAGCTGCACTACAGACCTTTTTAAATACATTAATTTCATTCAGTCAGTGTTAATATACAAACATGACATAACGTAGATGTATTGTGAAGAGAAGATATCCATCCACCGGCTTTATTACATGTGTACGAGACATTCCAGCACATACACCATGGTGTTACAGTATATAGCTCCCTATAAGGCCATGGGTGTCCTCTGTGAGAAAGATTCTTGTTAAACTTTTGTTCTTAGAGGAACTAGTTTTCCAAAGGACAAAGGTACAACAAACAAACCACACACAATTAGGATGGCAAGATATAAAAGCGTGTTTGTACCCTCAGCTGTGTGACACTTTATTTTTTTAACCTGGGCCACAGCCGTTAGAGAAGACAGGATAGGCCAGCAGGGGTTTGATGCAGCCTTCCCACAGTGCAGCCTGACCAACCTGTGTGGTAATAAATTCCCGTTCGACTGAATATCTTTCTTCCCATCTCCGTCGTGGTGCACACACCTTTACAAATTCCTTTCTTAAGTTTTACCTGTACACACAAAATATTCAATACCCAGGTAAGCTATCTTCAAATAAGTGAATTGTTGAGCGGTGGGAAAGTTATTTCTCAAGTCATCTCTCTGAAGCAGACATGAGAAGAAGCTTGTAATATTCCTCAAAGAGATGCAGCAAAGGAGAGTCATTTGACTGCCACTGTGTGTGTGTGTGTGTGTGTGTGTGTGTGTGTGTGTGTGTGTGTGTGTGTGTGTGTGCAGGAGAGGTGTCCTTGAATGGCTGGATGGTGAGATAGAGGGCGTTTGTTTGAACAGCCAAGAAACAGAGGAGGTGACACCGAGGGGGGTCGGACACACCGGGGGCTAGTAATAGGGGAGGTGTTTGTGTGTGTGTGTGTGTTTGTGTGTGTGTAATGCAAGTTGACTTGAAATGATGTGGTGTGCATAGCAGACACAGTAAGGGAGCGAAAGATGGTGACGAAAGAAATAAAAAGGGGAATGAGAGAAGAGTGTGTGAGGGGTAAATGTGAGATAGACAGAGAGACAAAGGCAGAGATGGAGGGCAGATGATGAGGCCCCTTCAATAAAGATGCCATACCCAAACAGATGCCAGCTGTTCCACTGTGTGTGTGTTTGTGTGTGTGAGATAGGATGTGTGTGTGTGCGCAATCATCCTCATGCTGTTGTGAGCTCATTACAGGAGCAGATCTGAAAGGATTGGTGATGATGATAGAGATGATGGTAATGATGATGGTGATAATGATGATGATGATAACATGATCGTCATAACAACAATATCTGCCAATCTCTGCCTGGATTCACTCTGATGCAGTGGACTATTTCAGGTTAAAAGATGGCAGTAAAGAAACTGTTGCACTCGTCTATTAAAACAAACCAATGAATCATTATCCGTATCCGTATTTCTGCTTGGAATTATTTTTTCTGTCAAAGCAGACCCTAAATATAAAATACCCAAAATAGTCTTTACAAAACAGAACCACATGTGAAATGTGACACATCACATGTAAATCACACATTTACCACGATGCGTTCAGGGACATGATGTAGACACACAATTTTAATTTCTCGTGTGTGTGAGAAGTCGCACAACCAGCGTAACATAACAAGATTAATTCGTTCCTGTTTTACAGATATTTCACATGTGAAATGTGACAGTTAAATGTCATTTAACACATACTGCAAAGGTGACACACATCTTATCTAACCTGTGAGCCAAAATATATGAGCTCATGTTTCATTTGCTCTGGTATAGGCTATGTGTTTGGTCCCCCTCCTGTTCTAACAGATTTCCACCTGACCTGGCCCGAGCAATAACGGCAGGCATAAACCTAGCGTAATAAAGAGGAGGACCATTGAGGCATCTTTGAAAATGATTTGAAAAGATGGCTACAGCTGATGTGAAACTTTGTGTTGAGGTCCGTTTTTAGAAAAGATCCTGATTAAAAAACAGCAACAGTCATTAACAGATATAGAGACCGTTTTAGGGCTAACGTCACAATGACATCAGTTTGTTAGCTTAAGGCAAAACACGACTCGCCACCACAGGGCTGTAGGCTACATAGGAGTCTTAAAATGTCATTGAGTCATGGCTGAAGACTTAAATTCTATGGCATACCAGCCGCCACAAAACAACAATAAGAAATATTCATTCCGAATGAGGGTTCACACGGTAGATCAGTTTAATCGCCTTTATTCGGGTCTGCGCAAGGTTTGGGGCAGGGAAGGTTTCTGATTGGATAGGGGGTGGGGCAGATGTTACGTGTTTACGTTTACCGGAAGAAAACACTGTAGTCCTCGCTCCGAATAACAAGATGCTTGACGAACGCCTTTTTCGGGCTTGTTATGCTTATATTCTTGAAGCAGCAGGACGACAACAACCTTGTTCTGCTAATGCTTCGTCTGTTGAGGAGGAGAAGGGAGGTAGAAGGTTGAAAAAGGGAGGTAGATGACCGTGCTTTGGCGAATGGAAACCGGTGAGCGCAACGAGTCCGACTGCTTTTTCTCAGCCCGTTGCTATGCGCGCTATACTTCATCGCACCAGAAGGGCAAGGAAACGAGCATGCGCAGAAAGACCAGAATGAACTTCAAGAGGATTAAGTGTATACAAGTTTTTCATTCGGAATTATAAGCGGAATACTCCAGCCCCTTACATCGGATTGAATTTCCAATCGCATTGGCCATTTTCATTCTGAATTAGGTGTTAACAAGATCACTTTTAATAGGAATGAACTTTCATTCCGAATGAAAAGGGAATTAAACTGTCCATGTAAACGCACTCACTGACAGCCCTCTGACGACCTGTCTAGGGTGTACAAACCTTGCACACAATGTCAGCTGGGATAGGCTCCAGCCCCCCCGCCACCCCAACATGATAAGCGGTTACAGAAAATGAATGAAAGTACTATACCCTTCTGACATAATTCATCAACTTACGCATTTTTTATAGTTGCAAAAGTCAGTAAAACAACTTCAAAGCATGTACTGTATCTAATTCCTCTGATTTTTTTCTCTTCCCTAGATCAAAGTGTCATGTTTATAACTGTCCTTTATTTTTCACAAGTTCTACAACACACTGATTGATGCAAGTGTAATAAAAGATGACACCATTATCCTGAGTGTCTTTGATTAGCATGGATGAAAAACCATCCCTGCAACCATTTACAAGTGACATTGATTGGATGGGAAAGCATCTCAAATCTGAGAATTTTACTCGGAAGAACAGAACACACTCAAACTGTGGGAAAGTGTTCACACTGTCTGACAGCTTTTAAAAGTTCTTTTTCCTGAAAAACAATTGGAGCATGCTCCGACAGAAGTGCGTGAAACTCAACTGAATTAAATTTTCCCCATTACATTCTGGTATACTGAAGATATTGAATGGAAAATACAGAAATTATTAAATCTTTGTCACTGCCCCCTTCTTTGTATGCAATACACCAAGCCATAACCCTTGAGGCCTCGTGTTTTACTGTGTATTTTTCCATTCCTCAGGCATCAGTGGAATTCAGTGCAAGTAAGCTGGTGGATCACTGCAGCCCCCAAAAGTCAATTCTGTTTTAGACTCCTGAGGTTGTGTGATGCTGCACCTGCTCCGTTCACAAACACATGTTGGAAAAAGAAGCAAGAAACAGTGTTTCCAAGTTAACACATTCAACAATCGAACGGTGAATGCGAAAAATCAGAATTTCAAAATGAAAGACTTCTCAAGGCCTTTGCAGATAAAGACATAAAACAGCCTCTAGGACTTCGGCTCAGTTGCAGAGGTATACTGCTGTGTTATTTTCCTGGCTAAAGGTCTCACGCAAGCTGTTTTATGTAACCTCATTTTCACAAACTCTTCAGTGTAAAATTGGTGTTCTGTGTCATTATTACTGGCCTTAAAAAGTGTCGGACTCAACTTGATGCAACTTGTCGACGCCCTGAAGCCAACAGGTGAGCCTACTGACCCCTGGAAAGCTGCCAGTCGATATCAACAAACACCAGAGGCTCACCGGCTGGAGGGGTGAGATTAGATGGAAACCTAACAAGTGACTTTCTTGTAGCTGACATGTCTAACTCTGCCCATACTTGGGATTTAGACAAAGGGGAAGATGGGAAGGAGAGACACAAGATAGTGAAGATAATGACAGTCTCTCAAGCTCACACATCTCCCAGGACACAGAGGGACAAACAGACAGATAAGCAGACGGACAAGTGAGTATAACAACCTCACCAACACGACAAGCCTCTGCTTGTCTTCTCTCCTAGGATTTAGATACAAACACAGATAGACAGGAGAGAGGAGAGACAGAGGAAAGAGCAGTGTGGGCCTTGAGGAGAGCCTCATTGCAGCATCAGTAGGTGCGTTACAACATGAGCTTTCAGAACATGAGACTAAAAACTAAAAGCGCACTAGTGATTCCAAAATGTGTTGGACAAAAACGTCGTACTACGTGGGGCTAGGTACCATGTCTGAAGGGTTACTTTTGGTTCCAAAGGTCCCATACTAAAAGTGTTTGGTGGAAACGGGGCTTTAGTCATCAGCTAGCTCATTCATATAGGGAAAGCATGTCCAAAGCCTGGCCCGCGTACTTTGACCTGTTGATCAATTTTAATCGTCTTGTCTCTCAAAATACACTACATATGGCCCACCACATCATATTAACCAAGCCAATTTGCTTTCCTTTTTTTTTGCTCAGTTTATGATGGCAGCACTTTTATACAGTTTGTAGACATGGACCAAGTTGGCCGAAACAGTGCCATTTGTTTCACCTGCCAAGAGATCATCACTGTCATGACAGAGTATAATGTGAAGAGACAAAACAAGACTAAGGATAATTCATACCAATGGTTGTCCTGCACTGATCAGGTGGAGAAAGCAAAACTTCTTGAAGGTAGCTTAGCCAAGCTGCATCTCACAATAAGTCACGCAGCCAACACCAGCAGCTCAAAGCTGTCAATTTGTATCAGCACCAGCATAAAGACAAATTCCCTTAATATCCTCTGCCGAAGTCTACGTACTTGTGTGAACAGACCCTCTCTGTTATAACGATCTGGTGCACTTTAACTATTGGCACTTCTAGTATTGACATAGCTTTAAACACATGTTTGCTTGTATTTTTTGTATATTTATATAGTTTCATGTTTATGTCTACCTTGTTCAGCTTTGTTGTCCTTGTTGTAGCTGTATATCCATTTCTGTATATGTACACTCAGTCAGATTTTCGTATAATTACACATACTTGGCCAATAAGATTCTGATTCTGAAACATCATGGTTCCCTGGGCAGCAGTAGTCAAGATACCGTATTCATCACTAAATGCATCATTGCACATTGTCAGCCAAGACAAAAAAAAAAAAAAAAAACATTTAGTTTTAGATGCTGTTTGGCTTTGAAGAAATAATACTATCAGTCTAACTGAAAGCCTCTCTGCCAGCAAGCATTCGCTATACTTGAAACATCTGCCTGGCATCTCAACCCTTTAACAAAACACGGACCATAGATCAACTTTACAACACACTGTAAATCGTACCTCCCTCCACAGTAACTTCTATTAAATCACCAAATCGGATTGGCCTTGAACTTGTGGCAGATTAATACAGCCTCCCTGACAAATACACACAGAAACACACACATAGATCTCTCTTTCAGAGGGGAAACTCAAATATTTGTGGGTCATAAAACGGGTCGTTTGTCATGCCAGGTTAATAGGATAATCACTGCGAGTATATGTGAGGCCTTTCACATAGACGCACAGTGTGATGTTCACCCTTGATAAAGTCAACATATGTAATAATGAAAAAGTTAAGCCGCATTAATGTTTTTTTATTTTAGTTTAATAGACAAATTCCAGATGGAAATTTATTTTGATCACTCTACCAACAGTACTGGGTGTCCTGCTGTTCTCTGGAAACCTGCGATGAAGTCTCTATTGTTGAGTCTTTTTTATCCATCTGAACTCAGTTTAAAGATGGCTTTTTTGGTATCCTTTGTAAATCAAACACTGACAAAGCACAGACACAAGGCTGTCTGCAGTAAATTGGGTCATTTGTCAAACTACAGAGAATAGATACATACACACACAAAACTGAAAACTCAATTTCAGAAAAATCAAGACAAGCTCCACAAGCTGCCCATTTAGGCTGCACGATACATGACACCACCGTACACCTAAATCCTAACTGAATACCAACAGGAACATTCAAACTGTGGAACTTGTCTAGTAGCAAGCACACATTTGAACATATATGAAGGTAAATGTTTTCAATAACAAATGAATGACTGAATATTGAGTTTGGTTTAAATGCATGTGCTCTTCCACGCAAGTTCCTTTCTTTGGCCCAATCCCATCGTCCACAGTCATGGACTCACAGACTTTGAGGCGCATTAGTGCATGAGGACTTAGGGATGATTGTCAAGTGCATGAAGGCTCTTTCGCAGACATTCTGAGCCATTTATGCACATTTGTGCACATTTGTAAATCCACATTTCTGCTGGCTTTGACTGATGAAATATCCCAGAATAAAACACAAGGTTACCATGGGAAGCACACACACACACACACACACACACACACACACACACACACACACACACACACACACACACAACTTTATGAGCCCTATGACTACTGGCTCATGACTTATGAAGGAGGAAGTGGCAAAATGGTGTGTGTGTGTGCGTGTGTGTGTCTGTGTGTGTGTTTGTTCCTTTTTAGAAGTTTGATCATGTTATGAAGAAACTATCTACATTTTGATGCCCACCTCGCCCCCTTTTAGCAAGTTGGCATGAACACAAACGCACATCTTTACACATACTCACACACACACACTTGACCTCCATGACAAATCTCAGTGTCCTACAACCAAAATTGTGGCTCCCGAGGCATTGGTGGCTTAGTGGATAGAGCAGGCACCCCATGTACAAGGCTGTTGCCGCAGCGGCCTGGGTTCGACTCCAGCCTGTGGCCCCTTACTGCATGTCAGTCCCTCTCTCTCTCCCCTCTTCATGCTTAGCTGTCCTATCAATTAAAGACAAAAATGCCCCAAAATATATATATATATATATTAAAAAAAAAATGTGGCTACAAAAATAAGGAGAATTTTTTGTGGACCAAGCAACTGACAAAACGAGCTCTAAAGCTGCTGGCTGCAGCTTAAAAACACACACGCACATACACAAAAAAGTAAATTGATTATTTGACCATTATCTACCACCCACTCAGATCAGCCAAGTGATCTCTTAAGTGCCTTTCTCATGAAAAAAGTAAAAAAAAAAAAAAAAAAAAAAAGTCCATAACCCATGTTTTGGCATCATCAAGGTAATGCAATGTTGCAAAGAGCATATTCTATTTAAACAATTTGAAGCCCTTGCTAGAGATTTAGACTGGGCCACATTTTTGGGTCTCTTTTATGAGACGAGAAGAAAGCCGACAAACTTCAGTCTAATTTTATGATCACTTCATCTGCCATTGACCCTGCCAATCATTACTTTCACAGACTGCTTACTGATGTTGTAAAGATTACATCTACATATTGGAGCTACAGATATATAACCTTTTCAGCATCTGGCTAGCATGCTGGTCTGAGTAATGTAGCTATAGTGTCGAGAACCATGTATGTAATGTAGTGCTCAATGACTTGGGGGCTGCATATCTGTACCAAATTTTAATGCAATCCATCAAATGTCTGTGAATCAGGACACCTGTGCACAACCTTGTGCCAATCAAGAGCATGCCACTAAACACCCTAACCTCCTCTTAAAACCAGCCTGGAAAAGACAAACATAACATTTTGACAAATGACAATCACATGCGAAACCACAATCAGATTTCATGATGCATGAGTGGCATCCAACAAGACTACATGGTAAAAGTGGTTGTCTACTTTGACCACATGTTGAAGGTGGGCTGATGTGGTCAGGTAAGGTATCCCTGCAATATTTGATCTGCTGAAAAAGGTGCTTGTTGTGGATGCAAAATTGCAGCAGACAATTGCAGTGATGCTAGTTTCTGTGACAAATACAATGCATTCTCTGTGGTTGCTTCACAATAAAAGTCTCAATGTGATTCACCAATGCAAAGTCATAATATACTGGATATTAAGAGCAGCTCTGAAGTTGCAGTAACCACTTCAGCTTTAAAAGAATATTCTAAAAATTGACAAATCACCCTTGTCTCGACGCCTCTTGACTTGGAACTCTACAAAGATCAACAGGATGATCACAGTCAAAGAGCTGGTGACCACTGATCTATTAGACTTCGAGATATTTTAGTGGGTGAGTGAAAACTTCCTGGCAAAGAGACAAAAGCTCGGCCCTGATGACTCTCACAGTCTCACAGTGCATCTTTTAAGTCTGCTGCTCCAAACACTCCCTGGTTTTCTCCCTCTTAGCTCCAAACAAGCTTCAGCACTTCACACCAGTCACACTAACAACCACAGCTCAGATGGCTGTAGCCTTTGTCAGACTAGTGGTGGGCCTATAAACGGACCCCCTGCAGTATGCATACAAGGTCGGCAGGGGTAGAGGTTGCTCTGACCTCGGGTTGAGCTTCTAAAGCAAACTGAAACACCTACAAATGATGCTAGTGTACTTTTCTTTGACTTCTGATGTATATCTCTAGCTGTTTGCATCATTAAGCGTGTTCCTCAGAAGTGTTTCATGTGAGGAAAGATGTATAATCAAAAGGTTTCATACGCGTTTACAAAAGTTTTATGCACAAGAATACCAAAGACTTTTGATCTTCAGAGGATGCTTGTGTTGTCAACTTAGTTCTTCTGCTCAGGCTTTAACTGCATGAGCAGATGGTTGAAATCACAGAGATAAAAAAACAAAAAACTGATGTGTCTTTTGTAATTACAATTTATATATTGCAACTACTTGTTTTGATTAGATGGAAATATTAAGTCAGAGTAATAATTAGCCGACAGTAAAATATGTGGTTAATTAATAGTTCAAATTCAAGCAGAACAAATCATCTTGTTTTTCAGTGCACATTCAGTTGCTAAAAACCTCCTCAATGCATCAAGCAGTCTGAAAAATAATAAATTTCCTTCATCCAAACACACAAGACCTTCATAAAATTCTGCTCAAAGAGGTTATCACAATTACCTCTTACCCATTCAGCCTCTGACTACTGCAATGTACTACCATACAAATTTGTGATATAACCCTTAATAGCACCTCTGACTCAAAACTTACTGGAATGTTCTTCACCCTCGATAACTTTGTGAAAGATTTCCTTGTTATATCTACATTCCCCTGTCACGGTTTGTTGGTCTGTGTCAAGGTGTTTCTGGATGAATGTATCTGTATCTGACGGTGAAAATGAATTTCTTCTCTGACATTTAAGCCCTGGGAAATATTTTGAAGATAGGAGGTTAATGCAGGATAGAGAAGCTCGGGGGTTTCAATAAAAGGCTGCTGTATTCTGATCACTGTTGGACAGTAGTGTGAGTGGAAACATGCACAGTGAAGGTACAGGATTTCTCTGAGGTTTCTGTCATGAAATATTCATATTTTGTGGGGAATCTGTCTCTCGCCATCGTCTTCTTCCTGCCTTTGTCTTCCCTCTGTGTAAGGAGCTACAGTATGGAGGTGCTCTATTTGTCATATTCTCTAGGTAACTAATTATGTCTCACTCACTACCACACACAGAAATAGACACGCACACACATTGAGACACACATGATGTAATACATGTGTAATGATGCAACTTAGTTGTCATAATCCTCACACACACACACTGCAGATCCATGTGAAAGGCAGCAGAGGAAAAATGTTGCATTCAGGAGTCCAGTCGACTTTCCAATTAAAGAACCTTTTTACTATTGATTGAATCTCATGGACAGCAACATTAGTTGTATGCATGCTGGTTCATGGCTGTGGCTGTCAATGCAAAAGGCTCATGATCAATGTTGTTTTTGTAGCTGCTTCTCCATACTTATGCATTTGTGATTGAGGAGGCATTGTTCACATACATTTTGCTTGCATATTTTGTGTGTGACTCAGACAACATCCTCCTGAAACGTGGACATTTGGTTGCTATGCATTTTTTTTATTTCTCCTAGCTATTTGGGATCAGTAGGACCCAATAAGTCTAAAAAATGTCTTCCATGCGCTCTCTCTCCCATCCTTCCTGTCATGCTTCACTGCCCTGTCAAATATAGGCAACAAATGCCACGCCCCCCGCAATATTCATTGCCTTATAGAAGCCCAGTTTTAGTAAGTTTTCCGACTTTTGCCAAGAAGGAACTTTAGATATTGGTCCCTAGATTATGTTCACCCAGTTTCATGCAGATCAGTCAAACTTCCTAAAAATGGTGGAAAATCTATACAACGTTATGGGTTCTTGAGGCAAATGTGTTCCTCATGAGGAGAGGCATCTCTGTGCAAAGTTTCATGTCTCTACAACATACGGGGCATGAGATATGCCCATTCAAAGTTTGCAATTTCAATCGGTTGCTATAGCGCCCCCCTTTGGCCAATTGATGTAATATTGCTTCATTCTCATCCTCCCATGACCCTCTACCACTGTGCCAAATTTCACATGGATTGACCAAGTCAGTGAGGAGAAAAACATGGAACAGACACACAGACAGAGTTTTCATCATTATATAGTAAGATAAGATAAGATAGTAAGATAAATAAACAAGTTTCAACCATAAAATGTGATCAGGTTTTGGACCTTGTCCACTTTTGTGTCGTAATCCGCTGCAGACTGACATGGCAGAGATGGCTGACATCTTTTTTTTTTTTACATGGATTAATGTATTGTGCAAACTGTCTTTCCGCATGTTCACCTACAGAAACCTTGTTACGACTTTTACTTCCTCTAGATAATCAAGTTTGGGTCTAATTTAAGTAGACTGAAGTATAAGGTCAAGTAAACCCAAAATGAGATGACCTCATATGAGGACACAGGGTCTTGAAAGGATACATCCGACTGGGGCAGATGAGAGCATCTCACATGGAATTATGTAGTAGGAAGTTATTTTGCCCTGCTACAGAAAGAGAAAAAAAAAATCAGGTAGCCTAGCTTGCTAGCATTAGGACTAACTGCCACTTGTGTAACTTTTGTTCATGTTATCTCCTGCTTATGACTCAGCAGGTGTTTCTTAATTTAAGTTTGACTTTAAATATGGTGACACGGGAGGTTGTTACTATATTGTCAAGAAAAGTGGCAGCGATGACGAGTTCTGTTTCTCCTCAAGTTTTTCTGATTTTGCTCAGATTTGTTTCATTTGTTCAGAGTCTACTGCGTATCTTGACATACTGCCTCCACCATTCATGTGCTTAATTGCATATTTTCATCCACAGTCTGAAAAGGCACTCTGCACTGCTTTTGACCTCTAGTGCGGCTGAATCAGTCTCTGTGTTGTCTTGGCACATGCACGAGGACACACATGCATGTCGGTGATGCAATGCACATTGACAATGGTTTATAGTATTCCACTATGTAGTAATGCATCAAGAAAGGCAGCAATGCGCCATCAAAGGCAAGGAGGAAGACTGAGTGATTAGAAGAAGAAAAAGAAGAACTTCATTTGTCATTATATGAGCAAGCATACAACAAAATTGCAAACTCCCCATGGTGCACAATATGCATTAATACATGAATAAATAATTTATAAATTAGTCCCTAAGAAAAACAAGGCACTGCAATAACAAAATAAACACAATAGTAATAAAATTAGCGCCATACAAAGGGGGGGAATGTGGTAGAGTGATTTGGTTCTGAATTAATCACATATGATTGTGTAGTGATTGATTCAACTGCACAATATCATGCAGATAGATGGTGTTTCTTAGTCAAGTTGTGTTGGGTTTTTATTGTTCTGTAGCGCCTCCCAGGGGCAGAGGTGCAAACAGAAGATGTTCAGGGTTAGAAGCGTCTTTCAGAGTGTTTAACGTTCTGTTCATACAGCAAGTTTTGTCGATATTTGCCAGGGTGGGAAGCTGTGGCTGATGATTTTTCGTCAGTCTTGATTTTGTTATATCGGGACTTTTTGTCTCAGGCTGTACAGCTGCCATACCAGACAGTGATGGCGTAGGTGAGCACACTCGCTATTGCAAATCTAAAAAAAAGACACTAATAACTCCTCTGTTATGTTTGTTTTTTCAAAGTCTGTAGAAAGTACAGTCGTTTCTGTTCCTTCTTTGTTACTGCTGATGTGAGTGTCTTTCATGTATCCTCAGAGATGTGGATGCCAAGGAAGATACTCTCTCCGCTGATGCACTGTTATTTGTGGGTGGCATAATTGGTTGTTTTCTGATTTTTACTGACCATGACCTTTTCCTTGGTCATTTTGATACTGAGGTCCAGGTTGTTTAAAGCAGACCACTCTGTAATGCTCTGAATTTCTTCCTTCTTCCTGTGTCGTCTGCAAATTTAATAACTACAGTGGTGTTGTGGGAAGCCAAGGAGTCATGGGTGGACAAGGTATTAAGGAGAGGGCTGAGGACACTGTTGATGGAGGGAGTGGAGGATGTAGGTGTTCCCATCCTCACTGTTTGGTGCTGGTTAGACAGGCAAAACCCACATGCAGGAGTTAGTGTAGACCAATGTTAATGATGTTTAAAGATTTTTTTTTTTTAAGTTGCAATGGTTTTATGAGGAAGGAACTGCACACAACACATTAGACCAACCATTAGACCAAGGATTTTGACAGTGCTAAATAAAAACTTAACATCATGGACAAGAAAACAAATTTAATGTTGTGCTGTAACACTTCAGACCAGCCAAACCAATAAAGTAGGCACATACCCTAACTCCATTTATCCCTCACACTGACCTACAGTCCATGTACAACATGCCAGAATGTTCCTATGCTTTCTCTATATTTAGAAATCTATTATATGTGATTCATAGAAAAATAATTTCCATGAAGGGAAATCTTAAGGCTCAAACTGAAGTGCTTAGTTGAACAATGTCTGTCGAGCATTTCTGCAACTTTCTGAAATCCAGTAATTGGCCAAGACCGTGGAGGTGAGAACAGTGCAGCAATTTATGGCTGTTATGAAGTCCGGACTATATCCAGAGAATCAGGTCTGGACATTGTCTGAAAGTGCCTTTTCACAAATGTCACTCACAAGACAAGACTGCCCATGTCAGACATGTTTTCACTTACTGTAAATACTGCTGGTTTAGGTAAAGGTTGGTGCTGGGGTAGAGCGTGCAGAAGGCGGGACAAAAAATATGCTGCAGAAATTGTGTTTTCTTACAAAGTTGGTTTGCAATTTGGTCATAAACAACTGAGTTTTTTGCCATTTGTTGACTTTGTCTGAAGTTTGTATCAAATGGTTTCACACCAGTGGCATGATAGAGATGTCATGACCACATCCACTCACTTGCAATGACCTGCTCAATTCACACATAGGCTCAATCTGACATTACATGAACTCTCTCAGGAGCTTACAGGGTAAAGTCCATGTAATGTCCAGTCCACCTAATTCAGAGATTTGCATTCTCACATACAGCTCCTCTGGGTAATGACTAGATACATTCAGGGTTGCAGTGCATGTGTGAAAAGGCCTTATGTTTGTCCCTTTCCTGTTTCAACATGACAGTACCCAAGTGCACAAAGCCAGCTTCATGAAGAAACATTTTCCTCAGTGTGGAATGGCCCGCAGAGCACTGATCTCAGCCCCATCCAAATCTTTGTGTGAAACTGAAATGCCGACTGATAGCTAGGCATTTCAGTGTTGGACCTACGTGTAACTGGTGAGCAAACCCCTGCAGCCGGGGGCCAAAGAGGCTGGCACAACAGCAGATAATACCTGCATTCAGAATAAGACATCCAACAATCACATATGGGACATGGGTTCACTTGAGGCAGCCTGAATTGGTAGCCCAAGTTGGAAAAAAATATCAATTTGAGCACAACATGTGTTGTTTTAATGACTAAACTTTGGGAATGTACAGAGAGTGCTGGAAATGGTAGAGTGTTTGCAGAAAATAACAGAAAACCACACAGAAAGACTTGTTAATTTGGACATTTCTTCTGTGTAGAGCCAAGCTAAGAGTACTTGTTCCTTGCTGATTATGTAAGATTGTAGACACCGGAGTCAACCTGAAGCGCGTTCTTATTTTATTTTAGTCTGATAAGTAGACTGGAGACATGAAGTGTATCCTTGTGGAAAGCAGATAGTTATGCTGACAGTAAGCTCTGTAAAGCTTGTTCTCTTGCTCCACTTTTCTCTCTTACACATATTTCTGGATGATGGTAAGCTTTTAAAAGCCAGAGGAACACTTCTAAAAAACAGTAGTTTCTTAGGGTTACACCAATGACGCTGCCAATAAACGAGGGGCCAGCACTTCTATTTTAGATGAAGCTTCCCAAGAGCTCCAATTTTATTTCATTATAGGAAGTAAAACAGTCTTCCAGGAGGATGAAAATACACCACTTGTCTTGCAGCATTATAAATGAAAATATTTCACCCTGTGACATTTTGTTTGTTTTTTTCAATTTGTTTTGCAGAATGAGATGGCAATACCCAGTATAAGACGACATCATTTAAAGACTGGCTGTCCACTGTGTGAAATGCAAGCAAGTCTCAGTCAATTTAGCTGCCCAGCTGAATGTAACCCTTAATATAACCCCAAAAGCTACTTTTATTAAGTGGTTGTCAAAGTTGTCAAAGTGGGTTACCATGGAGTTCCTCAAGGCCTTTCGTCAAGTCAGAATTAGCTTAATGTTTCTATTCTATACCACTCACAATGATTCCAATTGATGCCTCCCAAGTGATGTAATGCGTTTTCCGGGGCCCTTGTTATATGTCTTTCAGAAAACTCAATAAGTGTTCTTATTCTGCTTCTCTTCAAATCTGGGAAATAATACACATTATAGTTCTGTTTAAGGCCAAAGATCCATATCGGCATCACATCTGAGTGACTGTAAGTAAACAAGTAATGGTCTGCAGCTGCTATTATGTCCTGCCAGTAACATTTAAAAAAAGAAACAAAAAAAAACCCTCTCAGATCGACATAGGAACAAAAGAAGAAAGTGCTGCACTTAAGCATCAAGCAAGCAATTAAAAAAAAAAAAGTACCTGTTACGGGCTCATGCTGCTGCAGGTAGGTTATATAACAGTAGATATCAACAAAAAATGTGAGAAGCACTGATTAAATGAAATTACAGTAATGTATGCCATGACTGTACCGTATTGAAGTCTGTGACTCGATGCAAGCTACTGTGTGATGTGCAGTACAGTGACTGAGCATGTAGCAGATGTTGCAAATGTGTAAATGAGACACCAGGATCACCAGAACCAACACATTCTCACTCCGACCTTGTCACATTTCGATGTTTGGTCATGGACCTTCCACATTCAGCTAGGATGTGAAAGGAAGCATGGGTGCATGAGCTGTTGATGTTCAAGGATGCCATGACAAGTTAGGCCTGTTACACACTTCCGTTTTCACAGGAAATTTACCATTTGCACGCAGTCTCTTTCAAAATAAATGCACTACGTCAGTACAGCACTGCAAGTTGACTTTTTTCCCTTCAACAACCAACACACGTGGTTGGGTTTAGGCAACAAAAACACCACTCTCCTGGGTGAAGGTAGATGTTTGTTGGACCAATCCACCACCCTTCCCTCCCGACCTACTCAGACCTTCGCCACCTTAACTTTTGTTCTTGGCCCGCTGCGTGTCCCTTTGATGCTGCCATGTACCGCTAAACTATAACAGCAACCGGCTGCTTATCATGCCTATGGTAAAGAACGGCTTTTTTCGATGCAGCAAGTCACTACCAGCCCAAGTGTCAGATTTCAACAACTTAAGAGTGAGAACGGGTTGCCAGAAACTTTCTGTGTCATTTGAAGCTGAAAACAGGTATTTTATGCTTAAGAAAGTGTGGATAATGTGTAGCTGATTTTGTAGGTGATTTTGTTGTGAAAGGCAATTGTGGTAAAAGTTAAAGTAAAAGACCTTCAGTTCAGCATAACATCATAAAATATTCTAAAAGTATGACAAAAAAGAAATAAGAAAAAAAGGAGTACAAGCCAAATTTTGATTCTGAAATCACAGTAATCTTCTAAATGGAATGCTATTCTATGGTAAAAATGCCACTTGGACATCAGTGCTTTTGGTAAATTACCACAGCTCCTGCTAGAATAAGACTTTTGATCACAACAATCCAATGAGCCCCGATCTGGCCATCAGGAACGCCGGGAGGATTCCTACTTGGCGAGTAGAATGGCCCAGAGTGTCAGGCCAGTCTTAAAAATGAAAAGTGTAATAGGTAAATCAAAGCAAAAAACAACACAGGGTGGCTAAAGTCACTCAGGGGCACAGACCGTATAATCTCTGCCTGTCATCACACATGATTGGAGAGCGCATGGCCAAGCAGTGTGCAGGATAAAAGGACAGCACAGATGAAAAACAGGTTGAAAGACAGAGAAGAGGTCGAGCTGAGGAAAAAGGAGCAAAGCTTTGAAGGAAAGTGCAGCAAGATATTGCAAAATGACAGATATTCTCACAGTACAGGTTACTGGCCAGTGTTTCAAAAAGATCATGCCTTCAAAAAAATAATCTTCCCAAATTCATTCTGTGTTTTGATAACAAAAAAACTAATGAATGACACTAAACATGTATTCGCTCTATGGGAATACAGTAGATTTGTACGCACATAGTAATATAGAAAATAAAGACCGGCATACTCCTTCCCATTAGGCGCAAGTAACTCAGTTACACTGAGCCACTGGAGACTGATGATGAACAGTTTAGTCATAATTCTGAGGAAATGCAAGGTGCAAAACAAACAGCAATGTACTAACTTTTTTGTGTGTAGTAATAGCAGGTAAACAGTAGGCTACAACAAAATAATTATTTCAAATGAAACTGTCACAGTTTATGTGATCTGTTGTGAACGTGTGGAGATTGTACTTGGCTCATGTTAGATTCCAGTACCCTGGAAATCCAGAGTTCTCGCGTGAGCACAATTTCCCAATTTGAATTTGCTCAGCGAGTCACTCTGGCAATCAGTAATGATGCTCATTACCCATGCCGTTGGAGCCGAGCTGCACCAATCACATCGGTGTATCTGATAAAGGCGGGCCAGAGGCGAACTAAACAGATGACGACAGCGCTGCAACGTCGAAGTCCGGAATCAGTCAGTAAACATTGCAAGGTGGCTACGGATGAACACCAGTTGTTTGTTCGCTACAATGAGCGAGTTAGACTTGGCTTTTTCTCTAAAAGAGTGAACAGAAGACGGCGCTGGAATCTTTCCTTTGCAAGAAGGACGTTTTTGCTGTTTTGCTGACCGGATATGGCAAGAGTCTAATCTACCAGTTAGCTCAGCTAGTAGTGCTCTGGATACGTCACCTCGTGTATTGTTCTGATTGGTCGTAGTGTTATCCAATTGCGTGCAGTGATATTTTCAAATGCATGCTTGGTGCCGCCCCTCGAGTTGGGCCATTTGCATTACTCATAGCCAGACCCTAAATCTTTCTAGATTTGGGTTTGGATTTCCAGGCTAAGATTCCAACACATTCTCACTCCGACCTTGTGACATATCAACGTTTGGTCATGGACTCTCCATTTCCAGATACAAAGTGCAACGTTACCTGGGTGCGTTGCTTGTTGACGTTCTGGGTCGCCATGTCAAGTTCTGCCTGTTACATGCATTGTCACAATACACTTCTGTTTTAACAGGAAATTTACCGTTTACATACGAGCTCTTTCAAAAGAAATGCAGTACGTCAGTACAACACTGCAAGTTGACGTTTTTTTCCCTTCAACAACTAATGCACATAGTTACGTTACGCCAACACATGCACGTGGTTGGGTTTGGCAAAACGTCTAGGTTTGGCTTTATAATCTTATGGGAAGCAAACACCACGCTCCTGGGTGAAAGGTGGTGTTTACTGGATCCAACCACCACCCCTCCTTTCCTCCACCTGCCTTAACACCATTAAAATATAGCAGTGACCGGTCGCTCATCCTGCTGACATTAAAGGACGGCTTTTTCCATCGGTGTCTGACACCACAAGTCACTGCCATTGCCCCGAATTTTGAAGACTTTGGAGTGGACCTGGTTGTAGATTCCTAGCCCAATTATTATCCCAGTCTGGCCTGGCCAGTATCCTGGGAATCACATCAGCATTGGATGATTACTTATAAATCAACTGAAAATTAAAAAAAAAAATATTCTTGCCAAAAAACAAAACAGTTGTAGGTTTGGCTGACCTTCACCAGTGCCACTTGTTGATAGATAATACATGATGGGATCCTCAAAAGTTAAAGTATCCTTGATTGAAAAAAAACAAAACACTTAGAGTACAGAGTTCATGGCGAAAGTGGACATCAAGTTGGGACAGTATTTTGGTCGTGACTGATGATGTTTTTCAAGTTCAGACAAGAATGCAGTTTGAATCAAGGTGAGCGATCAAAAATAATCTGTAAATGTTTATATGAGTCTATTTCATTTTCAAGGATATGAAAATGTTTGGGAATGTTTTACTCACTACATGTAAATGCAAATACCAAAGCTGGGCTACAAGTGATTAATATTACATTAAACAAAGATATACGGTTCCATCCATATTTAGTATTAAGTATAGAAACAGCGGGAAGCCTGGTGCTTCTGCTTTTGAGTGTATGTGTGTGCAGCATATAGAACTCCGATGTCATCTGAGAATGGAGTGATTAGCACAACAAAGATATCCCACCCTACTCATCTCATCACTCACTCGTGCGCGCACACACACACACACACACACACACACACACACACACACACTCTAACCTCTATTTTCTCATCAAGAATATAGCTCAGCACGGTTTCTGCCTCCTGACATGTGAGGAGGTGAGATGAGGGAGGCTAAAAAGTCTGTTATGTATCTGTGTTGTATGCATCTCTAGGTATGTGTGTGTGAGTGTGTGTCAGTCATGACATTTTCTTTCAAAACTGTTGGCAGAAAAAAAAAAAAAATCAATTGTTGATGTGACTGTGTGTTCCATATTTATAAGTGAGCGAACCAGTGAGGCTGAATGGCAGGTACAGCTTTAAGTACATGAAAGCTCATATCATTCAGCGAACTCAGCTGCAATGTTGCAGTAGAGTTGTTGAGTGACTGTGGGTCTAAACAGGATGTGGATTCACGAAGGACTGATGTAGCTGTGATCAAGAGAGCATGTTATTCTTGTCAGGATGAAAACACCTCTCAAATGGGTTCACAGTGATGACCATTAAGCATTAAACAGCTGTAAACAAAGTTGTTGAGAGCATAGTTTAAAGTGGCAAAATAATAAAAATAGTGTGTTTAATGATGCTAAAAGGCTCAATAATTCTAGGACAAACTGCAGTGATAACGATCTCTGGGTTCTTCTTTGCACTCACAGCCCTCCACATTACTCATTTATCTATTCATGCCTAAATGTCTGAATAGGTTGGTTGCCAATGACACCCAAAACCACTGGAGTATACCAACAACAGGTGCTCGTACTAATAGAACTGGAGTTACATTCAGTGACTACTATTTACCATGAAATGGCGACAGTTTGGCTAAGTTTAGGCAACCAAAATATTTGTTAGGTGTAGGAAAAGATCATGGTTTCTGTTAAAATAAGTACGTTTGTTAGGTAACTTAAGTTAGGTACCTAACTTACGCAGGACACAAACAGCAGTCTCCTGGGTGAAAATCCTGTTTGTTTTACCCACCCACCCTGACCTCCTCCATATGCTAGTTTGCTCTTGAAACTATGTAACACAACGTACTCCTTTGCTCCCATCACGACTACAACAGCCAGAGGTCGTTGACTAACAGGTGGCTAATATGGGCAGTTTTTGTGGGGGGAGGTCATACTGCAAGATATAGATTGTGGTGGCTGCAGTCCAGTTCATCCAAAAACCTCCAAAAAAAAACCCATCCAAAAATTTTTGTTTGTAGTTCAGTTAAACTAATAAACTACAGCATTCAACTTGGCAGTTATATTTAAGAGCCTTGAAAATATGAGTCCAACGGCATAATCTTCAAATTATATACAACTGTTCTCATTTATATTTTCTTTCTCGTGCTGCCATTCTTCTCTCCCTCCATCTTAGAGTGTCTCGTCTTATGTCCTTACTGTTTGCTCTTTCATCTTAAATGTCTGGCAGACAAAAAAAAAAAAAAGAAAAAAGGCAAGGGAGGACACACAAGGACATGTTGTCACGGCAACAAAATTATATGAGAAATGAGCTGGGATGTCAAAGAAAGAGAGGGCAGTTAAGCATGTGGGACATGTGGGAAGAGATGGGAGAAGTGGAGACAGGAAAGACGAATGGATTTACTGAAAAAATGCAGACAAAGTGAAAACAGTTTAGATACATGAGCAAACAAACAAACTGGGTGTTACATTTTCGAACGCCAAGTTTCAATACGTTGGCAACGTATGTATGCCAGTGTAAGTACAATGATGGAAGAGAGAGGGAACATGAAAGAGTGGACAGAAAATGGAAGCATGGTAAAGCAAAACAGACAAAATACGAGATGGTAAGAGGAAAAGGGATGTGAATTCATGAGTGGAGAATAAATAGCCTGTCATCAAGGTGCAGACATGGTAAGTTCAAGGATACGGCGAAATTCTGTTTTCTTTCCTGTCAACTAAAAAGTGAGTTTATCCTACTGACAAACACTGTGTGCATCAAAACCTGATCTATCTTCTTCCTCTGTGCAATAGAGCTCCACTGTTATCCAAGAACTCGGAAAACCACATTGGTGAGTCACACTGTGATTATTTTTACTCAGTCATACATCCCTTTACATTAAAAATAAGTGTGACCTGTTTTTAAAGATGTCTCCAGTGGGAACCAAAGGACACGTGGATGTGTTAAAGACAGGGTAGGAATATCAGAAGAAACTAAAGAGATGGATTTACATTTTGTTGTTTTTTTTATTGACAGTAAGGAAAATGTTGAATAAGGCAAGCCTTAAAGCCACCTCCATATTGAGAGCTGTGTGCAGGCAATCCCAGCCCAGACTCTGAATCATAGATATGCTGTCAATGGAGATTGTCTTCCTCCAACAGACCGCCACATAGGTTGTTCATGCAAACAGCTCAGTATGATGTTATTGATAGGCTGCAGCTTAGTGACTGTTGTAAGTTTGATAGGAGCAAAGGCGACGTAGTAAAAAAGAGCAAGAAAGTCAGTGTCGGGAGGCAGTCAGGGTGGACTAATGGGTCAAAAAACACAGGACCATCACCACATAAAAGGCTTCTGCAGGGTCAGAAATTAACACCTGCGAAGCATCAAAGGCGGGTAGCTTTTCCATTTGGGGTGTAAAGCTCAGAAGGCTATATGGGTAAATGTTTTTATCACAGTAGTCATGTAATTAATCACTATGCTGAGAGTCTGAATTATGTTTTGATTTCATTTAGGGTCGCGGTGCTCTGCTGCTTCTGTCCGGTCAGTGTCGGAGTTTGACACAGAAACACACACACACACACACTACATGTATTTTCACTCAAATAAATGGTGGAACGATCTGATCATCTCGAACATTCCTATTTTTGCTGCACTGTGTACAATACAGGACATCAGCTGATCTGCTAAAATATCAGTTGCCGTTGCTGCTAACTAACACAATGTTTATGCAAAGCTGACGGTTATGAGCTGTGCCCATTCATATGAACGTAATAAAATAATAACACGGGGGCTCCGTAGTCTGAAACAACACAGCAAACTTTTTTTTGTCTCCCACATTGGGAACGACAGCACATTACAGCTTCACTCTTTGCATTCTTACCCTTCACAATAAAAGCATATATTGACCGCATCACTAATTACCAGAGGGATCTAATTCACACCCTGAGGTCGTGGTGATTAGTTGCTTAATACACTGGTTTCAAAGGGGTCACAAGGCCTTTGTGCTTTTTAGGGGTATCAGAATTAATTTTTTTCTTTATATATTTAGTTGACCTGTAACTCAGGATTTCATTATTTTCTGCAAAGGAATCTAAACATATGTCTTATTTTGAAAGTTTGGATTATTATTTCCAGATATGAACCTTATAAAACCTCACAGGACGAGGCAAAATAAGCTTTAGTCATAGCACAAGCATTTAAAAAAAAAAAACAAAACAAAAAAAAAAACATAAAAAAAAAACGGGGCTTACAGTGTGGAGTGTATTCTGTGTTGTCTCATGTCAAATTCCCATTGGTTGGTTTGTAGACGTGGGTCTTGGTGGCAGTTACTTTGTACGAATTTGCTCTTAAATTTCTGACGCTGTCTGAATTTTAGAAGTCTTTGATCATCAAAGCTTAAAATCAGCTGTCAGTGGACATGTCTTACTGGATGATCCAGGACCACCAAATACTTCACCATGTTCCTCTCACTATTGTCAACTTTTACCTGCGCCTTATAGGTGCCTTGAGAAAAACAAAATAACAAAGAACGAGGGAGATGATAAAGACGGAAAACAGTTGTCAGGAAAAATAAGTGGGAGCTAAACATGAAACAAAATAAGGAGGGAGAAAGGAATCACAAAAGAGAGGACAGACAAAGAAAAAGGACAGGTAAGGTGAGCAGGAATGATACAAGACGAGATGAAAGAGAGGAATGAGGAATGAGGAGAGAAGAAGAGAGGAGGAGAGGTGGACAGAACAGAAGAAAAGAGGAGATAATTGTGGGAAAGGAGAATAGGAGACGCGGAGGTGCAGAGCAGACGAAAGAGAAGCGATAGGGAGATGCCGTTAATTCGGAGTTCAGAGAGATTTTTTAGTTTGACACACTCTGCAGGAGGCCTTTGACTACTGCTGCCTTTGAACTGCAGCGCGCGCACACACACACACACACACACACACACACACACACACACACACACACACACACACACACACACACACACACGGTTGGCCAAGGATAATGTTTGCTTGAAGGTAAAACAAAACAGAGAAGAAGACAGCACAAATGGACAGAGCCACAGATCCTTATTTGTGTATTCATTTCTGTTGGTCCATCTTGTCCATAAATGCCACATACTATTAAAGGCCCCACTGGTTTCAACATACAGAGATATCATTGGTTCAGAGGACATGCATGTCTATCTGTTCCTGGAATACGAGTGTCTGACATGGACCAAAGCTCCTGATGGTCATACCACGTAGAGATACCGAACACCTGCTGCAGATGATAATGCCACAAAAACTCTCACCACAGACCTCGTCTCCTTTGAACCACCTGCCCTGTCACCTCACTCTCTGTTTTCCCTCGTACTCTTCATTTCCCATATCTCTCCACCTGTTGTTTTAAGTGCTTTCCTGCATCAAATCACGACATCATCCACTCATTAGCTCCCCGAGCATAAATGCCAGCCATTTTCCCTCTTTCCTGTGCCAGGTCAGCAACGTTGCATCATCGCCACTTACAGCCTCTCCTGAGTGCTATCCCGATCCCCTGTTCCTGCCTACATGTACTCTGTTCCTCTTAGGTTCAATATGCACCAATGTTTAGACCTGCCGCCTGGCTCTGACATGCCTACCTGACCTTCTGTTTGCCTGCTTAGGTTGTCTTTATGTGTATCCTGAATGCAACATTCAATAAACAACTAAGACCTGAATTTATTTTTGGTTTGGTTTTACATTGAAAGTTGGCGATGTGATGCCAGAAGCTTGGTGACAGTGACTTGTGCTCTCAGCTCAGCAACTAACCACACATTTTATTGAAGCACATATATTTGTACTGTCCACTCGCATATCACGACTGACTGCAAACCCAGCTGCCTCTCGTTTGTGGAGTAGTTTATACTCCAACAGAGCAGGGTTATATACAATTTGACAGTGCCAGACAGCTGATACAGTATGATAGCTTCCTCTATTTTGGATGTTCCATTCCCTCAAAACTCAGCACTGTCAAGATGTTTTTCAGACTACTGGTGTGACTGAGTCTTTAAAGGGGGCCTGTTATTCTTTTCCTTATTTTCTGTCATGAAGAAGATGTTGCAGTATGGGATGTTTATATCCAACATGGCCAAAGTTTCAAACAATGAGGTAAAGGTTTGTAAAAGTAATCCCTCAGTCTTCATGTTCCACTCTGAATGCTCTGTATCCAATGTTTGTTTGTTTTTTTGTTTTTTTGCTTTCAAACCAAGCTGACATCATCCCATGATACATGTCTTCATAAGATTGTTATATACAACTGTATGCTCATTCTTGGATGTTAGCTACATGCTAATGTCAAAAAAACATGTACTCTTAGTTGGGGATGGTGGTAATTTGTCCCTAATTTCAGATCATATTACTGGTAAAGCATTTCCTGTATAAAGATTTTGGTTTAGAAGCTTTTTATTGGTGATTTTCCACAGTAGAAAGTGCTGCTATACTCCGTAACAACCATTTTCTGTCTGCAAGTACACTGCTACTTGTAGCTACATGCTAACATCAGAGAATTATGTAATCTTGGTTGCCTGTGTTGTGAACGTATTCTTGATTTTGGATTATATTCCTGTTGGGACATATCTGATTGTGAAGATTTTGGTTTCAAAGTTGTTCATTGGTGATTTTTCACAGTTACCATCATTCCCCGGCTGCAAGCACAATGTTACATGTAGCTACATGCTAATGTCAGGAAAACATGTAATCTTGGTTGTCAATGTATTTCATTTTCCCCTAAATTAGGATCATATTACTGCTGGAACATGTCTGGTTTTGAAACTTAAGGCTTAGAAATTTTTTATTGATATTTTTTTTCATAGTGGAAAGTGCTGCTATAATCTGTTAAAGTAATTTCCCGGCTGCAAGTACACTGCTACTTATAGCTACATGCTAACATCAGGGAAATGTGTAATGTCTTTTGCAGATTTTTCATTTTTGTTCTGCTGTTCTAAAGAGACAGGTGCTAAAACTGAGCATTTTCAGGCAGAGGCTGGTTATAGATGTTAAAGCACAGACAGCAGAAGTTAACTGAAGAGTGTTTTTAACAATAAAAGATATACATATGTTCTTGTGGAAACCCAAAATACAAGTATGAAACTGAAAATGATCATAATAGGTGTTAAGGTGGTAGCTTTCGTTGCCAACACCCTGAATGTTGTGTATGTGTGTTCCCTTAACCTTAAGTTTATCTTGTCATGGTCATATTGCTGTCATCGTCCTATTGATTGTTTGCCAAACATCATAAGGGCAGCTCCTGTCTAATATGAGCCTGTCTGAGGCAGACATGAAGGAAGAAAAGAGGCAGAAAGAAAAACATCACTGAATAAAGTTGGTTGAGGGTCTGTCTGCATTTAGATGTTGACCTAAATGAACTGATACAAACGCCAAGCTGTGAGCCATCTGTGCACGTCTGGCAACGCACCAGAAGACACCAGGTCTACCTCCCACCACCCAGTCAAAGAAAGCAACACCGCGGGGGACGGGTTGAACTCACCAGGGTTCAGGTAAGCCCACGTCCTTTCTTGGAGTGTTCCCCAGCAGGCACTGACTGAGGAGCGGTAAACATTTTACTTTTATTAGATAGTGGTACTAAATAATAAGTAACAATGGAGTCGGAGAGAAATCTAATTTGCTAGTATGAAACCAGTGGCCTGCCTCAAGCAGCGTACGCAACCTTGATAACAGCCTTTATGATAGCATTGAAACTGAGGGAGGACAACCCTTTGAGCTGATGAGAAAAGACAACATAGCAACGGTATAGCCGCATATGCAATGTAACAATTCCAGGCCAAGAATTCATAACAAAAATAATTCTACTAATGAACTGCTAATGAAGAAAATCCAGCTTAACACGAACTCATATTAAGTCATCACTGTAGCGTTCACCAAGACGTTCGATTTACAATTCATGCAGCACACAGGTTTTTATTAAGAAATGAAGGCGAACCAAGCCACAGTTAAATATGTTTCTGAGACTGTTGCTACTAAGGCAGAGTGGAACAGCACTTTGGACTGAAGATGAAAGACGCAGCTCGTTTTAGTAACTGCCAACTTGGATCTCTCTTCCTCCCTCGTTGACACACACCAAGAACACTGGTTATCTTGATCAGTCTCCTGATATCCTGTTTCTTGTCCCTGGAGCTGTTTTTAACACCAGATCCTCTGTCAAAAGTGTTTAATTTTCATCCCTCTCCTCTGATTTCTACTGCACCCCTTACTCTCTCTGTCTGTCCCTTCCCTGCTCTCATCACCTCAATCTCTTCATCTGTACTCATTGCTTGACATTAAGGCACTAATTTCTAGAAAGAGATATCTGAATATAAATGCAGAATCTGTTGGTAACTGTAGGAGATTGTGGTAATGGAGGCGTTCTGGTTTCCGTTTGTAGTTCGAGCATAACTGACCAATCACTTTTGGGTGGGCTTTGGTTGCCTGCAGGTAAACAGTCCATGTGCAGAGCAAAAGAAGTGGAACACATTGGCTAAAATGCAATCTGGGAACCCATCGGCTATCTGCTGATGACGATTTAGCTTTTTATTAGCTTTTTCCCAATTAATCTGCATTTATATGCACATATCTGTTTATAGAGATTAGCTGAAATGTTCTCTGGACCCAGACGTCCGCTGGCTACACCAGATCTCCCAAATTACTGGCCGTTGCCCCCCAGAGGCTTTATCGTTGTCAGACAATGGCCGATGGGTTCAAAGATTGTTAAGGCACTAGCTCTGTGTACAGTATGTGTGTGTGTGTGTGTGATTGGGTATGAGTATTAGAAAAAGGAGAAATTTTCGGTTTGTTTTTGTAGCACAAAAGGATGGTGGCTAAGAAAGCTCAAACCACTTAATCCTGCAGTAACTTGGGAGCAGTGGAAAGAGATCTGAACACAACATTAACACATCAGTGTTTTATTTGTCAGCACCTTTTAATTTGATGTGGTGAACAGTCATTATTAGGGTTATTTCCACCAGTTGTTACAGAGCAACATTATTCATCAGGCATTTCTGTGTTTGTGACAACCTGATGAATGTAAATCCAATATTCACTCTGTTTCAGCTTTGTTTTTGCCTCTACCAACTCCTGAGGAAACTTTCCATCTCTTTAGCTACTCAATGCTCCACTATGCTCGCCCACAAGTCATTAACTGTGTCTATCTGCTGTTTGCTGCTGAGCAGGTAGTGCAACATGGGTTTTTGGAACTTTTTCCACAGAAAACAACTGCCTGCTGTGGCTAAAAATGACACCATGAGAGGGATCAGAGTGATCCAGAGGAGTGAAATTGTGGGTCTGACTGCTAAAAAAAGAACTGAACCTCAATACAGCTCTGTTTAGCTGAGGGGAGCTGTAGCCACAACTTCACTGATTAATAACTGCTATTAGACTAAAAATGGCAGCCCGTGAAACTATGCTGTACACTATGTACAATATGCCATACTCTGTTTGGTTGCCAATTAAGGAATTCAGCATGTGTGGCACAGAAGTTTATGTCAAAGCGGTTTCAGGTAGCAACGCTATAGAAATCTGCTAAGAACCGCTTCAACTTGAAATTGAAAAAAGGACCTGGTACCAAAAGTGAGTCGAACTGAGTCGAGTCAAAACATGCAGTAGAATTGAGGCGATAGGCCGCTTTGTTTTGCTGGACTGCGCTGCCTTAAATGTGCAGTATTTCTACATTGCCTGTGTTTTCAAAATTTGTCGAGCATTTCTTGATGCTGCTTATCTGTTGTCAAATTTCTGACTGTCAACCTTTCGTTTGTTTTTTTAAGGCAATTTTTCTTGATGTGAAGTATGTGAGGCTCAGATTTCTAGCTTGTCCGCTCTCACCTGTCCAGTGTCACAATAAAATACTTGGAAAAAAAATGCTGTGTATGTGTTTGCATGGATTTCTGTGGACACCCTGGGGCAAGGAAGGTACGAGCGGCTCGAAGGATCACACCAGAAAATTAGCTATTTAAAAAAAGGTGGCAATAAGAGGCAGAATGATGGCAAGAAGGATATTTTTTTGTGTCTTTGTGTGTTATGTATTAGCACCTTTGTAATGAAAGTGTATTGATCTATGTTCATCAGTGCTCTGAGGATCAGCAGAGGGCTGAGTGAGGCATAGGTAACACAGTGGGATATACAAACACATTTGTGTAACTACACTTCTAAGGGCCCTCCATTGACTGCATGCCTTTCTTAACCCAGTTGGAGTTGGATTAGGGAGAATACATTATCAGTCGCTAAGGCTTTAGACATAACCAATCAAATCACCACGTTCCCTTCCCTTTAAAAGCACTGCACTCTCTGCCACAGTGCTCTGATAATTTGGTGGCAGAATGGGAGTGTTCTCTTCCACTACCAAAGCTTCTCCCCTGAGGAAACTGATGCCCATGTGCACAGAACAAGCAAATATACAGCACCTTCCATTAAATTAGCTCAGGAGGAGATAACACATTTGGTTAATTTGTTTTGCTCTGGTCCTAAGAGAACAGTTGCACAGTATAGGAGATGGCTTAATGATATTAGATGGTTCAATGATATTAGATGAAAAGCCAAATAAGAGTTGGTGGCAAACTGCAGGACAGTTTGGCTCCAGGAGGGGGGCCTACCAGCAGCCACTCCCTGACATCTGTAGAGGTTGCAGGCTCCAGACTCTTTACTCAGTGTCTCATGGTGCAGTAAGAATTACATATGTTACATCTTATTTTTTGCTTTTCGAGTCAGCAAATTGGCAGAAAAATCCATCAATCCAAGAAAGGCTTGCTGGTGAGCAACATAAGCTAATAGTCTTGTCAGTCTTAACAATTAGTTGCACTGCGGGTTGATCCACATGTTCTCTTTAAAAACTTGAGATTCTGAGGGCTCCACTTTCATTGGCTTGTCAATTACAAGATTGCTGACCCACTAATGAATGATGTCGACCAGGAATACTCAACAAGACAGGAAAACAGGACCCTGTTAATAAAAACATTTTTGATATGCTGATGCTTTTTTATGCTCTCTGGTGCCTTATTTACATTAAAAGTACAAAAAATTTGTTTCTATTGTAAATTAAAAAATGGTTTGCAGGCCGCCCAGCACCTTCACCAGGTCAGAGTTATTGACTTGATTGTTATCAGTCAGAAAACAAACATTTAACATTTAAACCAGAGCAGCAACAAAGAGAACCTCCCCGAGCCGTACGGAGAGGAACAGCTGAGTTTAAGAAGTGCATCATCAGCATATATAGAGTCATTTGCTAGACAAGGTGTTATTGGCGTTATTTGTTACCCCCCATTCAGACTGGCACAGCAATGTGGTTCACACAGACACAATGATCAGCACTCTAGGATCAGCACGCCAGCCAACCCTCCTCAACGACCATCCTTTTGCCCAGGAACATGGGACATGTGTTGGATATGGGTCAGGCTCTGGCTGGATTTGGTGAACAGCTGTTGTTATACCCTTTTCCACCAAAGTTAGCTCATGTCTGCAGGTTTTTTAAAAGCCAGAAAAGTCATTAAAATGGGCAATAAACTCCTTTATTCATTGCCAGTAGACAAGAGCATTTTTTGGTAAACAGTAGAAAGCAGTATGGAGGCCTGTGAAATGTTACTGTTCTTTTTTATACCACTCATTTAGTCACTGTCTCTCTCAAACTTTTTGAAATTTTTGAACAGTGTTGGAGCACTGCTTGGACGGAGACAGATGGTATTTTGTGGTGCCTTAACATTTCATTGCGCCGGAAAAAGGTCTAAAATTAGCATGTCCACCAGGGTGTCATATTGACATCACTCAATCGGAGCTGCCATTTGTCCTGGGAGTGCATGCCCATTATAACCTTTTTCATTAAACACAAAAGCCAGATGTTAGTGGGTGTTGGTTGTTTTCTTGTCCAGTGGGAAAGGGGCTTTAGGGATGGAAATTAATTTAATTAATTTGGTACCATCATTTAAACTTCTCCCCAAAATTAGTGTGTGTGTAGAGAAGCAAAGAGAAAGTACTAGAGCGAGAGAGAGAGAGCATGAATGCATTATGTGGTTGTGTGTTATTTTATCAGTAAAGTCTATTTGGTTATTACTTTGTTGACCTTTATATATTTAGGGAGGTTTCAATGAGAGCCCAGCATGATGACATCATCAAGGTTATTTTTTCAGACCGCAGAAATCTCCCTTCGAAGCTGTGCAACAGGCTCAGGAGCACGCTGGAGTGCCCCTTTAAAGAAATGGCCCATACCTTATCTCAAAATACCAAATGGCTGTGCATGAGGATAAAAAAAGAGCACTCTCTGGAAGTGCCGCTTCGCCAGTTCAAAGCTCCGCCATGTAACAAGCAGCAGCTTGAAAAAAAAGAGCTTTACTCCTGAGCTAACTTAACCCTAAACAAAGCCTAATTGTGTAAGACACAGGTCCTACCAGGTGTAAACAGGGCCCGCGGCAGCCGCTTTTACCACAAGGCCACAACACTACCCCAATCAATCAATACCATGAGATAATTCATTTGTCACAATCAGGCATTGACTGCTCCTCCTCTCCTGTTCTTCCTTTCATTTTGCCCTGTTGTATTTGAATTGTAATCATTTTTTGTCTGCATTTTATTTTGCCCTAATGGAGTTAGATATATTTATATACTTGTGGCTCTCAACAAGAACATGAAGTATACTGCTGGATGCTAGATCCCTAATTATGATTTCCACATCTGCATGGCAACTCATGGTGCAAATTGTGACACCTGTTCATGTCTGCAAGAATCCACACAGACTAATTGTGTGTGTGGACTGTGTGGAGCATGTGTGAACAAGTCCGCCTGTGCAAATATAATATAAAATATTTTTCTCATTAGAACTTGGATAAAGCTTCAAATTAAATGACTGAAATCCAAAACTAAGCTTATGTGTGAGTACGTACATGAAAGAGATAATAAAGTTTGGAAATTTAATTTGGAATATGATTTAAAAAAAAATGTGATGTGATACACAATTAAGATAATTTATGGGTCATTGAAGGATAATTCACATCACTCCCTCTCTCCTTTTATGTCCCTCACACACACAATAGTTCTCACAAATGTGTGTGAACATGACGAGCCAACTGTACGTTCATTTAGATTCACAGATTAATCTCACACACAGCGTAACAGAGACAGTATGAATGACAGGATTTGTGTGTGTATGAGTAAAAGAGATCATGAGAGAACAAAGAGAGAACAGTGTGAGCCGTACAATCCTTTTATAAATCCTTAAACATGATTGGCTGCTGTGTCTCTAGGAGGTGGGGGAGAGAGTCTTCCCAAAAATCAACCAATCCCCCCACTTGATAAAGATACTACAACAAACCCATTGGCTCCCCTAAGAAGCAATTGACCAATTGAACTGCTCTGCCCAAATATGGATGTGTGGTAACCCGGTCACCACCAAATCATCAGGGGCTCTTCTTTGAACCTCTTGGCTGCAATGCTTTCTCTTTTTTTCCTCACAGGAAATGAAGATAAAGTGTGCACAATAAGGACTATATCATTTCCAAAGGCGCACTCAGTTTAAAGCTCAGGGCAGTAAGCGGGGCAGCATTCAATATATCAATATGGCAATTATCCAACTATAGAGAGGAACCAACCATAAATACTGACAGTGCTGCTTCAACTACCGTTTTCAAGTTTAAAGGTCGACACATTTTTTTCCAATATTACCACAGGTTGCAGTCGTAGGTTTGTAATAATAATAACTGAATGTGCTGAATATTGTGTGCATGTGTCAGAGTTTTCCAAGGGAACGTTCGATCTGAAAATGGTGCACTGCTTTGCTGCAGTTTCCAGGTTGAACATGTTTCCTCAAAATAGTGCGAAACGCTGTGCAGTTAGCTTTGAGGTATGTTTTCCTTCGTTTGGTGGGTGTGTCAGTACCCAATTGGCAATGACATGCACCTCAATGGATCCAACAAAAGTCCTTTACAAATAATTCCACTGCAGCTTGGTGTACGCAACAATTGAAGACATTGAAAGACGTGTTTGCTGTATGCTTGTAATAGAATAAGCCGCCTTCTTAGCTGCCCTATTTGCAACGCTTGCTGAACACAACAGGGCGTTCAATGCACCAACATTTCTGTTTAAATTAACGTGTTGCTGTTTCGTCAGGGTTGAACGCAGCTCAGGTTTCAGAAGCTTTTCATCATTTCCTGTTTATAAGTGAACTGGAGATAATGGGAATCTTCCCTGACAGTGTACGAGTGTCAGTGAGGGTAAACAAAAAGTGATCATTCCCATAATATGCAGCACTTTTGGTTCGATCATTGTTACGGCAGTATATGCTGTACGATGAGAAAATAAAAAACAAAAAGAGCAGCAGCATGACCTTTGTGATCCGGCACACGCAGAACAATAAAATGGTCTCGCAATGATTATAGCTAGAGACTGTTACAGTATTTATAGTAATGGAATCAGTGACAACCCAGCTGCCAAGCAGCTGTATCATGAGTGTGTGGTGTTATTTTGTGGCTGGCACTGAGAGTATCTTTGCTCTCAGTAACAAGACGTTATAAAATGCATCTTCAGTGAGAGGAAAAACTGTCTGCTGTGTGGCAGGTCTTTGATCTCAGTGGCCCGTTGGTAAATCTGCAACAGGATGATGTGATGGGTTGTGTTGAGACTGAGACTGAGGCAACGGAGCCATCTCAGATCAGCCGAGGATGACACAAATGATTCTGCCCTCAAAATTATTTAGTCACAGTGTTCTAAAAACTACAAAAATAAAATAGAGTAAATATGGAAATCATTGAAATATACTGAAATACTTTTGTTCTTTGTCTTATCCACCCTAAGGTTAGTTAGTTATCTCTGTTCACATAAATATGATGCCTCTGGGACTGGTACTTATAGACCAAACGCTTGAAGCCACCATGTGTAGTGGTTTAAAGTTATTCTGATGACACACACTTAACACTGGTGTTGCAGCAGTGTGTGCAGTGGTTAGCTCCAGTAACATCTTCTGTTCAAGTTCACCACACCAATGAAATGCTCAATACGTGGTGCTGTAAGAGAACAGTTCGGCCCTGGCAGCACTTTGCCTACAGTATGCAAAGACTTCACATTCTTGCCTCTTGCCTATTGTGAGCTAGCACAGGCTCCAGCAAACCCCACGACCCTGCACAAGCAGGTGTAAAAAATGTCTGAATGGATACCAAGGCACAGCTGAGGTTTGACGTTCAGTGACACTGGAGCTGCGCCTCTGCTTAAGATGTTTTCATTTTAGCTTCATTGAACCATGGCCTGCTGCATGCACTGGAGCATTTCACAGTTGAGCGCGATGCAGTTTGAAGTCTGACACATACGGCTGTCTCTTAGAAATGTGAGATTGCTCAATCCAAGTGGAAGAGTTCAAGTATCCCGGAGTCATGAGTGTTGGTAGAAGTGATTGTGAGATCAACTGCTGATGAGAAGCACTGGCAGCGGTAATGTTATGGAGCTAGAACAGGGACAGTAAATTTTGGCATCTAAAAAAAATAATTGGCAATGAAAACAAAACTTTGAGTGAAAAAGGGGAAATATTGGCATTGAAACACTTGTACTGGAAAAAGTTGTATTGGCGCTGAAACGAGCATTGGCACAGGAAAAAAGTTCAACTGAAAAACAAAATACAGGCATTAAAAATTATTATTATTTTTTTTTGCATTCTGATGTGTTCCTAATGATTCTTAATTTTCCTTCATGTCATTTATTTTCACTATCTTGTTTTTGCACTGACAGTGGTTTTCAGTTTCAACTTTTTTTCTGTCACACTTTTGGCACAGAGGGGTTTGTTTTCAATGCCAATTTTTTTCCGATGCCAAAATTCGCTACCACTGTTCTAGCTCAATATAATGCAGACTTTTTCATCGGGCCACTGTGGTGACGAAAGATATGAGCTAAAGAAGAAAGCTCTCAATTTACTGTCTGATCTTACTGCTCAAGTGAAACACACAATGCTTGAACTGCGAGGGATAATGCCATTTGTTGCACATCATACAGACAGAAGAAGAAGTGAAGTATTTACATGAGCCAAACCAGCGATGTCACAGACACAAAGATGCTGTCTATACTTTAGGGTTGAGGTATGAGATGTTCACAGTACGATAACCATCTCAAAAAATATCTCAGTTTTAAGACATCATGGTATTATAGAGTTTTTATTATTATCAGCCACAATGACCCTTAAAGGGATGAAAATGGAGGGTTTATTTTTGGTTGAGCCAACGTATTTGTACTGTAATTGAAACTTGAAACCATTTTTAATGGAAGTATGTGCAAAAAGTCTCACGTTTGAAAATAACTCACGTCCATCCAGGTGCATTTTATTTTCAGTATTGTAGATAAGCAAATATACATGGTATGATAACTGTCAACTTTTATATCCAGGTATGCCTTAAAACTGGTATATCGCTGCAACCTTAGTTTGGTCCCTAATGGATTTTAAAATATAAATACATTTTTTAAAAAAATGTGAAAAGTTCTTATACTGACTTGGTCAAACATTACATGTAGAACGAGTTACGGATATTATATGTAATTTTAAATCACAATAACAATAACACAATAATTGTTCTTTAGATTAAATTAGGAAATGGTTTCAAATAACCAAACGAAGCAAAGTAAGTACATTTAAATTTAATTAAATAAACAACTGCCTCACAAACACTGGAGTTATAGACCAGTCTCGCTACCAGAGTTTCAAAACACGCCGCTTGGGCAACGGCCGCAGCATCATCAATGTGATGCCAGGGACCTCCTTTAGCGTCAATATGCGATGAACTGGGATGTCAGCCAACTCCAATGTAAACCCACCTGCATCATTATTGGATGGTTAGAGCAAAGAAAAGAGTATAAAGAGGGCAAAAGTCCACTTACTGAGGTGGATGGGTCCAACACACTCAGGACTTTCACCCAGGAGACCATTGTTTGTGTCCTGTGTGACACTAAAAGTCAACATTTAGGTATTTTTTTCACATCAGTTGTTTATTCACTATCATGTGTCACGTCAATTGCAATCTTTTCCTAAACATAACTAAGTACTGTTGCTGCCTAAACCTAACCACCAACCCCTTCTGCGTCAAGGTACAAAGCAAAAAGCTGCCCCCACTGTCATTATAATAACACCTGGAGCTTCTGCCTAAGCATCAAAATATGACCATTAGAGATAAGGTCACATTGTGAGATTAAAACAGACAATTTAATAAGTAAAACTGAAATTGGATGGTTCCTGAGTAACAGGTTTTAGTATTTACAAGATCACGAGAGAATCACAAGATCACACACGACTCCAGCTCTGATGTGAATGACACTGCCAAATCTCTATCAGTGAAAACATTTCTACCATTGCACAGTATATAACATCATATCTCCCAAATCTGAGTACAAGACTACGATAAGCCTAAAGCTGTGAAAATTACAGCTGTTGTTGGTAACTTTTACACAAATAACTTGTCATATTTGTTGAAACTGTCACTATATCCAAGCTGAAATGGACGACTCAGATATTTTCAGAAACATATTTTAGTGAACTGTTTAGCTGTAAAATGTGAAAGTTTGTAACCCAGCCGCCATGTTGACAACAATTGCACGAAAAACCAAATACTGGCAGAGCAAACTCAATTTGCAGCTAAACAGTACACAGAAATATGTTTCTGAAAACACTTGAGTCGAGAAATAGGCAATGCAGTAACAGTATCTTGATTCATATTCCATCAGTGCTGCCTGGCTTCAATGTTCAGCCACAGTTGAGGGAAGCAGCAGGGGGAAGGTGAGTTTTTTCCTGCCTCATGTCCTACTGTGTGAATGTAGTGACAGTTTTGTTGATATGATAAAAAGTTATTGTTGACACAAGTTACCAACTGTAGCATTATGTCACCATCAGAACATGTTTCTGAAACAAAGAATAAGCAAAACACTTGTGCAGTAGCACCAAAGATCATCATACATCACCACAATCCAGTCAAAGCTGTACATGGCAGAGCAGGCCCCATAAAAAAAACCCAAACATCATTAGCAAAGGTTTAAAATAGCACCAAAATCTCTCTAATATCCTGTTTAGCATTAGAAAAGGCATTTGATAGCACCAGGATGTGGCTCCCTCATGCTAATCACCTGTGATGGTGTGAGGCAGCGTTCTTTACTCAGAGTGTAGAAGGGTGCTGTGAGCTGAGGGCTGGTGACAGCGTTAATCAGTCAACCAGTAGACATGACAGCCTTAATCAAGGCAATGAGCGGATGGCAGGAGTGCTCGCTGGCTGAAAATCAACACCGAGTCCATTTGTACGTCTCAATTGCTCACTGTGATGCATATAAATAACTTGCATGGCCCATTACACTCATCACAAGCTGACAGAAACACACTAGGTTACACGCGCGCACACAAGCGTTCTGAGAGTGGCTCACTCCGACAACTCTCAGAGTTGTCAGAGTGAATTACCTGCATGTCAGAATGGAACAGATAAATTGTCGGGAGAGCACAGCAAATTGACTCGGTCAAGGCTGTTGATCTGTTGTTGTAGTGCAGAGAGGACAGACAGATAAACTCACTCTTAAACACACACACACACACACACACACACACACACACACACACACACACACACACACACACACACACACACACACAAGCCTCAGTTTCTGTTTTGCCCAGAATCCATCAAGTCCAGCTCCAGTTGGACACTGACACCACAAACTGAATATAAATTAACAGTTAAATAAAACAGCTACAAAGTCATAATTTTGTAAGTCCAAACAGAGATTTAGGAGTTTTAGTTTTGAAAATACAGAACACACAGATAAATGCCCTTGACAAAACTGTATTACTGTGTTTATAACTCATCTTAAGAGATTTACCTACAAAACTGCTGTTTGTTTCACTTTTTGAGGTCAAAAAAAGAGTTTTGGAATCTGTAAATGGCGTTTGATAAGTACCAAACAAAAGATACAAAACATCATTTTGGTAATATTGTATGGTTTTAGAGGGTAAATGTAAGGTGCATATTGCCATTTATGGCCTTGAATGTAGACGTTACATATATCATTGGACATATTTACACCCACTTATATACTCTGTAAACTGATGAAACACCTCTACAGGGAGGGAAGGAAGTAAGCAGGGAAATGTCTGTGGTTTCTTTTTATTTCAGGATGCTACCACTGTTGATTGCTAGTTATCCTATAAATGTTCTGTAAAGACAGTGTAGGACTGTAACGCTACAATTAAAAGCTCTTAATTGCTTAAATCAATTAACTCAACCAGTGTATATTTGGGGCAGGCATCTATACACCCAACCAGACCAGTTGTCTGATTAAATCAGGTGTTATTTGTCAATAAATGGAGCCTGGTAAAAGGGACTTGGCTTTTAATTGGAACTTGGCTATAAATTGAAGTTTTACGGAATAAGTGCAAACTAAATAGATACATAAGCATTTGCACAATCTCTGATAGGCTAAAGACTTTTAATTCAGAAAAATGTGTTAAAATGTTGAAAAATGTCTGTCTGTCTCTCCCAAACCCCAAAATTATGTCATCTAATGTCTTGTTTCATACTCACGTCAAAGGGTTTTTAGTTCATGGTTATGGGAGAGTGTGTAAAGCTGCCAATATCTGAACGTATGAAGCTGGAATAAGAGTATTTTGGGGTACTTTTATAGTACTTTTCTATGAAAAAATGACTGATTAGTCGACTACTAAAATAGTCACAGAATATTTTAATAGTTGATTAGTCATCGATTAGTCGACTAATCGTTGCAGCCCTAATCTCTGATTGGCTTTTTTTAGTTATAAAATGTTACTTTATGCTGACAGAAAAAAAACTAATCAAAGACACTTTGTGCAGAAGTGTTAGCATTAGTGGAAGAGTGAGTTCATGCTAGCTTAGTGCATTTTTTGACAATGTGATTTCACAGAAATACATGAAATGACCACAACCTCTCCACCTTTCAACTGCTTAACATGGTGATGGTGCGGATGACTTTCGGCACCAAGACTACTTGGTGAAGTCTTATTTTTATTTTCTTTTAAACAAGACGTTTGCGGATTAAAGGGCAAAACTACCTACGTTTGTTATGTATGGGATGTAAGTATGTGACAAGAACGTACGTGATGTAGTTACATAAAGAACATTCTTACATCAAGTTAAGATGAGTAAATATTGACTTCACCGAACCAGGGAACTGACCTATGGTTAAGTCCCGCCCTCAAACGCAATGAGCCAATCACAGTGCGTATAGCCATTCCCTTACACTCGGACATTCTCTGCCTGGACGTTCATTGAAGTGCATTACACAAAGTCAGTTTTGTTCACTTTTATGAGCTTTTTCAGAGATTTGAAGTGTGCATGGGGTACATGCAACTCCAACACAAGGTATCCTGAGAGGCTGGGCGACCAGGTGTATTTTTTACACTTTAAACCACATCTCAACTGAGAAAAGTGTCTCCTTTGGATAAAGTTGTGTGGTAACGTTAGACCACAACATCAACTCAACGTGAATGAGATTAACAACGATGTCTACATCTGTTCTAAGGTAAGTCAGCATTGTGTTTGAGGCAACATATTGTCACTTTGCTGGAAAGAAATATAAAGTTATCTTTAACATCTCTAGCTAACGTTAGCTAAAGTTAGCCTAACGTTAGCTCCTAGCTGCGTTGTTCATCATGTCACCTTGTTTGCTGGGAGTTCATTAGCCTGTTTTGTTCTAGTTTTGTACTTTGGTGATGGTACATCATTGTTAGCTAGGTCAATTAGTGTGTTCATCATGACAAGTGATTCAAATTGGTACCACCATATAATGCTATGTTAAGAGGACTTGGTCATTTCATGTATTTCTATGAGACCAGGTTGTTTTTGGGTGTGAGATTAACTGTTATGCTGAACTGCCTTTTGGTAAAGAAAAATGTGTGTGGACTTTTGAGGCAAACTCAGTAGCTACAGAGAAATGTCTATAAAACTATGAAACACATTTCACACAGCTACATTTTATTGTTGACTCAAATCTCTGTTTTGTCCTTGACACACCAACCTGAGGAGTCGCATACACTGTGACAATACGGGTTTTGTAACTTACGCAAGTTTGAAGTTTCTTTAAGTTGATTTCTAAAGTGCATTGAGCTAAACTGAAATGAATGGCTCTCTGGCAGGTCGCAAATTAATGAAACAATGACCATTTCAAGACACCAGTCAGCAATATAGTCAAGCATACACAATGTGAAGAAAATGAACTGAACTGAAAAACACTGTCCCTTTGACTTCCTTTAAAAAAAAAACACACGTTTGACTGAGAAATAGTGACAGGTGTCCTCACAAAGACACCGCTTAGTTAAACTTCAAACACACCCTACATAAATACACAAGTGCGTCACGTCTGACTTATGCAAAGTCGATTCATTGTTACATGTGTGTCACAGTCGTAGCTGCGTGTGGGTGAAGTTGTCTGTCAGTCTGCAGAGTTTGATGAGTCTATTTGATGTTCGCCCCTTTGAAAGCTCAGGTGTTTTACCTCCACAGGGAGACACTGAGAATGAGTGCCATTCATTTGCCAAGTGTAAGCCAGTTGTTGTTTGTATTTACGTACACCATGTTCAGAGACTCCAACTAATCCCATAAAGCTGAAAAGGAGTCTAAATATGCCCGTCAGTCTCTCTTTGTTTGTCTTTTTATATATGTTGATCTGTTTGCATTGGCTGTCTGTCCAAGGTGTTAGATGCTCAGTGCATGCTGGGATATGCTCCACCCACCCTCCACAGTGCGGATGATGTCTGACTGAAGTCTGAGACATAACAGAGGCATCACAAATCAGGAGGCCTGTGTTTAAGAGAGAAAGTGAAATTATGTCTGAAAAACAGTAAATCTCTAGCAGCTACGCAGCACATCCAAATCACATTTCTGAACCCATAATCACTCTCACAAATGCTCTTTTTCTCTCAATGTGAATTTGGAAAGGCTCTAAATAAGTTGAAGCTATGTGTATCAGCTGTTACCACCTTTCTTCTCTTTTTTCTCCCTTTCTTTTCCCGTCTCTCATCTTCCCTTTTACCCCAGCCACAAAATATTGTGTCCAATGAAGCAGAAACAGCACCATCCCAGTCTTCAAACGAGAGAAGAAATTGTCTCGAGTTTTTCCATCATGATGTTTTTTTGTTGGTCCCATCCCCTGGCATGCACTACCAGACGTTTTGAGACCCACTTTTCCAGTTTAATTTGACCAACCTCTGAATAACCATGTTTAATTTCCACATTACTTGACTTAACTGCCACCGTAACTGCCTGGCTGCTGTTAATGTGCTTTGGTCTTATCTGGAATCTTCAGCTTCATTTTTCGGCCATAACTCAGCCAATAATCTAAGCTGCACCGTGCAAATTAACATAAAATATGTGAAAGGGAAGCGAGTGGAGTTACTTACTGAATGTGGCTTGTTGAGCTACCTGCAATTACCTGTATAATTACACCTGGAGTGGCTCCATCTATATGAACAGTGATGGGTATTTTACACCAATTTGTACATGTCTGCTCATTTAAATAAAAAGTTACATAGAAAGATAGAGAATTATTATGCTCAAATCATGACCACCAGTTACCCAGTGAATCACCAAGAAGTGTGAATAACCCTAAAACAATTCAAACACAAAGGGTTTTGCTATTTTTAGACCATTTTTAGACCATTTTTTAAACGTCTATAAAGATGATAAAGGCATAATGATGCCAGTACAGCCTTTTAAAGAGAAATAAAAATTTATTTAACAAGAATATTTAGGAATGCAAAAAAAGAAAATTTAAATATCCTAAATAACACGTAAAAATATCGAAATAAATACAAAAAAATGGACTCTCAGTCTCTCACTCTCAGGTGTGCAGTTAAGTTGGTCGTATTCGCTTTTTGTTGAGATGGTTTTAGAACAAACCCGGCATACCGGCTCGTCCAAACACACATTTAGAGTCACCAATTCACCTATCCCCAATCTGCATGTCTTTGGGCTGTGGACCATCTGGAGAGAACCCATGCTGACACGGGGGAGAACATGCAAACTCCGCACAGAAGGGCTCCCACACCCAGGATCGAACCAGGAACCCCCTTGCTGTGGGGTGACACTGCTAACCACCACACCACCGTGCCGCCTGTCAGTTGCCTTCAATTACCAGAAGCATGAACAAAGATGCCAAAACATCCTTAAAATGCATCAAGAAATGAGCTAAAGTTCACTTTGAGGTTGAGCCAATGAATATTTTTATATCACCACTGAATCAAATGACTATGTTTTTGTTGTATAAGGTGCGGCTGCACCTACAACGTTTTCCTTTGTTGGTATGGGTTCATGCTCACTGTGCTCATCAGCTTTGTTTCCAGCTCGTTTCTTAGTCTGAATGACTAAAAGATTCAGGACGCAGTACTGGGAAGAGGGAACAGCAGCTGCCTGCCTCAACCAGTTTGGTGAAGCTGGAAATATATCACAGATTCAACCTTTCCAGATCAATAACTTATAAGCAAAAGGTAGTTAAAACAAAAAACATGCATCTTTTTTAATTTTCATGAAAACAAGCCTTCCCCTAGACAAATAACATTGCTCTTCGTGTGCAGCCAGCTGTGAGATGAGTGCACAGTAACCATCTACAAAGTCCAACACCAAAAAGAGAGATACAACAAAAATATGCAGTACCTTCGGTCTTATCTAGTGTAGTGTCTCCAAAATCACTTTGCATATCAATGGTCTCCGGTTGGTTTACTACAGTGCTTAGTTTCCAGAGAAATAGGGAATGTTCATGAAAAAAATGAAAATAAAAAATTGTGAACATTATCAAATTCTGTAGCACTTACAGTGTCAGGGAGGGTTGATTTTAAAATGTATTCCACTACAGATTACTTTGGATTACTTTTGGAGTACTTCACGCTCATCTTGCTGAGCTCATGTGCCTGGGTCTTATATATCCATGCCAAAAACACTTGTTATCTTTCAGTGTTTGTACTTTAAAACAGAAAACACACATTTTATATTGTGCCATGTCCTTACATAGAATATGACTAACAAGTAGGTTGATAGCAGTGGTCATTTTCCAGAAACTGTCTGCTTCTTTCAGCCAGATATTTACAGTTAAATGAGAAGGTATCATGTGGATTACTCCTCATTTTAACTTCATAAATCTGCTGTTCCTCGACCTCTGCAGAGCTTTCAAAGCTAGCAGAAAGACTAAATAAATAGAATTCTCCAGTCAGAAAGTTGCAGAAGAAGAGGACGCAATGAGATGAGCGCCAGTCAAACCTTAAACAAAGGAAAACAATGGATATATAATAACAGAAGTGCTCTCTGAGGTGTCGTGGTAACAGCTCTGTGTAAATACATGAGTTGTTAAAAGACATCCAGAGACAATGAAGAGAACTTGGACCAATGCAATAAAGGGTGACACGGGAGTGGATATTCACTACTGTCCCATCCTCATCCCATGACAGAGTACTCCCGTCCCATCTCCTTCCCATGGTGTATTTTTAAATAATAAAGAAAATAGTGTTTATTCATATGAGAACTGCATACTTATATATAAAAACTGACCTATTATCATTGAGATATTTCTTGTCTAGTCTCAGTCACATGATGAATAGCGAAATTAACTCCAATCCTGCAGGAACCCTGTGACCCAGAGGATTCCTGAAAAAAAAATATCAGCCTCTACTATTCCATGGATGTACAGTCATGACTACACTTTTATTAGCTTAATCTGCTTCCATTGCACATAGTTGCATTTACCTTTATCGACACTCTAACTTTTTCACCTCCCCAAGCATAAAAACTTTGCACACATTTAACTTTTTTGGGGGGAATTTTGGCATTTCCCCTCTGGATTTATATATGCACAAACTGAAAACACAAATTCAAAGACGTGGGTGGAAACACACCTACTGAAGGTATTGTGGAGGCACACGGGGGAACAATATGTTGCTAAGACATGTTATGCTAGCTGGACATAAACGTACAAAATTAAATGGTCGAACAAACTTAACTTGCACAACAGGGAGTATAAGAAGTGTGACCTCTTTACCAACACTCCTCAAAGGAAACACTACTTCACAGCATGTCATAATGTCCTCGTTCAAAACCCCATGACATCATGCATGTACCCTGGCACAGGTCAAAAGTTATGTCAGCTGCTGCATTGTGACATGATTCATTTCATGTTGGAGTAATTTAATCCTGACAGACAGCTACTTGTTCCCACATAATGTAATCTGCAGTCCAGAGTTCATGGAGTTCACGAGTTTCTGTTGCGTGAAGCAAACTTTGCCCATCTCTGGACTTTTCTCCACAAGCAGTGACTCTCAGCTAATTCAGTGAGCCTCCCCTCAATGTTGGATGATGAATGTTGGCTAAGTTGTCCCTGTGCTCTACTGTATAACCAGCCTCTCTGCCTCTCCAGACACTTCTCTATAAATGCCGACCCACTGGGCTAATTTAATAAAAGCCTTTTCTATGTTACCACGGAGACACACCAGGTAATTACACCCACAGCCTGGCCCGCACGCACATGTTATTATGGGATACAGAATTGATCTGAGCGGGCCCAGGGGTTGCCAAGGGAGACGGATGGCCACCGCCAAGTGTCTTGTCTCCCGTGGCCATGGAAACGCAAGGCAAACAAGCGCATTAACGAGGCGTCCGTTAACAACACCCTCCACACACACATACTCACACACACACACACACACACACACACAAACACACTATTGAAGAACAGTTTGGCTAATTTAGTCTTTAATCAAATAGCCAGATTAACACGAGACAAGACTCCTCTCTGTCTCTGACACCTGTTCAAACAGCAGCCGCTTCATTTCAATCCACGAGTCAACACACTCAGTCAATTGTTTGGCCTTTTAGCCGCGAAGAGAAACAATGAAGTAATAGAAAAAAGCAGTGGTGAATGAGAGGGAGAGGAAGAAAGCTGGCTGCAACCTTTTAAAGCCTTCATTTAAAACCCTGGTGTGTTTTTAAGTTGTTTCATTATTAAGACAAGGTGGAGAGAGCGAGAGAGGATATGTGTGTGTTATTTCATTATTAGTAGGGGAGGAGGGAGCAGAGTGAAGAGCAGGAATTGTCCAAAGACTTTTAATTGGATTGCTAAAGCGTTTTCTTAATTGAGTTCTGTATTCTTGCTAATATAAAAGTGTACATCTTTATGTTGTGTTGTGCTAACACACACACAGGCGCGCACGCACACAGACTCACACCTAAATTGAACCCAGGGGGTCAGGGGTAGCAAGAGGAGATGAGATTTGATGAGTCGAACGCCGGACGCTTCAGCAAAAATTCAATTTAGACGCCCTTAGATTGACTGGTTAATTTCTAACAGCTTACCTATAATAGCTTTCCTTACTGTCGCCTTAATTAAGTTCTCACATTAATGCTTTAGCTGGGGATCAGCGCTCTTTAGAACCTGTTAACGCACATTTCCCTGGTGGTCAGAGCACACAGGCATGAACACACACACACACCTATAAGAGGTGAGGGGAAGTTTGAGAAATTAAAAACACAAAATCTTTGTCTCTCAGCGACCACACACTCAAATTGACAAGGTAAAGGGGCCCTCAGGAGCTGCACCTGAAAATGGCCAAACTCATCTAATGTCATTCCTCGGAGATTTGGGCCGCACTATGTTTTCCACCCGTGACGAGCGAGGAAATATGGCCGCTCACAGAGTTGCAATCATAGACCAAATTTATTCCAAATTGTTTTTCATTTATGTTCCGCCTGTTTTTTCTTTTCTTTTCTTTTTTTTGGTTTTCATGCTGGAAAGTGAACAGACAGAAAACGCTGACATCGAGAGTTCATTTGCACTTCTCCTACCTGTAGGCTATACAAGGAGCATCTGCCACAGCGTGCTAAAACATGAAATTCAATCTTGTAATGTGGTTGGAAAGGTTTCCTCGCTGCACTGCGTAGATCCACGTCTGGGAAGTAAAAAAAAAAGGAGTGTATTCAGCCGGTTCTGGCAGGTTAAAGTAAAGTCTGAATATAAAATAGACTCAATTGAATTCCAATTGGTTTCACTGAAGGAGTTTGCAGATTCCATTTGGAACCTGTTGGCAAGGCGTATTAGCTTTGTATTACCACTTTACACTTAAGTGTATGAATTGATCAAGTGGATTTAATGAGTTTAGCTCGTTTCTTTCCCAGCTGAGAGGCTCTACTCAGGTTAGACGGCACATATCTGTACACACACCAGGGGCCCTGTTTCTAGAAAGGTGTGATGATCTAATGCGATCTTCCCTCAGCTGGGTGTTGTAATGCTCATCAGGTTTATAGCCGGCATATGAACATTGTCTGCTGGTTATGCCATAGCTGGTGGCTGTTAAACAGAGGAGGCTGAGAGAAGCAGAAATTCATATGAAACGCTTGAGTTAACCTCTTTGTACAGAGATGATGAATAATCAGTTTCCATCCACGTATTTGGAGCCTTAATAAAAAGTCAAAACACAATGTCATATACAAGTAAAATTTTCTAATTATAAAGCATGCTGCCTTATCCAGAACATATAAAAGTGCTGAGTGCAGAGTTATTGTCCATTTATAATGCCAATCGCAAAATGTGGCACAATGAAGAAATTACTCAGTAACGAGATATACTTTATTTGTCCTCATGGGAAATTCGTGTTGCATTCCTCACTGCACTTTCACAATAAATTAACAGCACAGAGCAACAACACAGGCAGTAAGAACACACATAACATAAAACCTGTAACACACATCATAAAACCACCATGCATAGAAAACATAAAGCATAAGACCCGCAGCATAAAAATCTCCTTTCAAAGTGTCTCCTTAAAGACACGCCTGTTCATGCTCGTGGTAAGGCTGCTTGTCTTTGTCGAAAACTGCTCATACAAACAACTTCACACTCGACACTGTGTTTCCTTGGATCCCGAGCAATACACCTACCATGACATAGTTGCCCCACACAGCCAAGCTGCGGCTACATATGGTCAAAAACACCAGTGAAATACACTTAGCAGAGCTATTCAAAAAGTAGATTTTTCGTCACCTTTTTCTCATTGTCCAATCAGATGATTTGAGAGGTGAGCTAATCTTCACCAACATCTATCTCCATGGAAGCAAAGGACAGTTTGGTTGTAATGCTAGGATGGCCAGCAGCATCCAGTGGCAAAAATCAAACTGCAGTCAATGAGGCCCCAAAAATCTCCCAAGACCATGACGGAACAATACTGTGGCATCATTGTGCATTTTCACTACTTTTTGGACCGCTTACAGCATAACAAAATGACGTTATCTCATGCAGACAACAAGATGGCGCAAAAGACGAAAGTTTCAGCTCTCTGTTGCAAAAAGAGTGAATGCTCTCGCTCCTACAGTTTTTTTTATGTTAGATTGATTTTAGGTCCTGATCACACAGAAAGCATTTCAGCAGCTGGAGGCGCCTTTTCAGTATTGTTTTTAATGAGAATGAAGCTTTTTGGTCACCATTTTTGCATTGCGAGGCTCCTTGCGTTTCTGCACTCTAGGCTCCCAACATTTTTGACGAAGCACTCTGAACTCCTTGAGTCGAAAAAACTCAAGAGTGGAAAAGCAGCCCACGTCATCTCTTTTTTCATTATCTTTTTTCCCCATTGTCCAATCCGATGATTTGAGAGGCGGGCCTTCTGTGGTGGTCATGACAACAAGTTAACAATTGGTAAACAGTGGAGGAGAAACTGGTGATAGCAGTTGCTGGATACCCAGAGTTATATGACCCAACGAGCCTTCAATAGGATCATGACAACAACAAATCCCCACGGCCGCCCACTGGAAATCCATTTTCAGAGTGTTAATAAAAGCTACTTTCTTTTTCGTGTTACATTATTCTTCCTTATATTTCCGTTCATATTTTTCTTGTCTTTATTACAGACTGCAGAGGGCCAAAGACAACACAACACAAATACACAGTACCAACAAAAAATTGAGAAAAAGACCCAACGCTGACACAGGTTTGGAGACCAGTATCCACAAACTGAACAAAAAACTGATTCGATATATTGATAATGATGCCTCACATATATCTGATTATTTATTTATTTATTTAGTTAGAATTTTCCAGGGTGCCTTCACTTCATATTGTAGGTGTAACAACATACCAAGTTGGATTTCTTAAATAGCATCTTACTGTATTTGTCCAGTACAACATCCTGTCTCGTTTCCTTTATGTTGAGCATTAAATGAATTGATTCAAACCAGGAAAGACGGAGACCCAAATAGAGATTTCTGATCTGTTCATGGCCACGTAACATGAAATAATAATGAATAAAAATATATCACCTAACCTGATGTAAGCAGGAGTAAACTGTAAACACCTTCAGAGTTTTGGTCTTGTATCAGTTTCCTGTTGGGCTTATATGCAATATAGAAAAATCAGTGTCCATTTCCATGTTTTTTTCCAGGACCTTAGAAAAGCCTCATTAAGAAGCTGAAGGTATTTTATGATGAAAAGGAATTTCATCTTGTGAAGCTTCCCTTGAGTAAAATGTCCAGTCAACCACTGTGGTTGCAGGGAAAGAGTTTTTAAGATCTGTAGATAAATGGCTTCCAGGCTGCTGTGAGGGCTAGTTGATATTTTCCTTTTAATTAAGTGTAATTTTCCCAATAAACTTGTATGGTGTTCTTTTTTCTGTTTTCTATATATGTGTTAAGGTGATGAAAGATGATATTCTGAAATCAATGTTGGCAATTGCACATATTATCAAATAAAAGAGAAAATGATCAAGAGACGTCTGATAAACACAACCTGCGAAGTTCTTGTAATTTCATCAAAAGTAAAAGTTTGCAGCTCCTTTTTATTTTATGTGTGCATGTGTGTGTGTGTGTGTGTGTGTGTGTGTGAGAAGAGAGAGAGAGAGAGAAGGGGAGCTTCTATAGTCGTTAGGCGTAGTTAACATAGCATCTTGTTATCATAACTATTATCTTACATCCCACAAAGTATCATTTGATCTTACATTCATATGGGGAAAAATTAATCAGAGCCCCAGAGCTGCACACTGCGAGGAGATGGAGAGGATTTTTTCCTTCCTTTTTTTGCCCAGCTAAATTCCCAATTTAAATCACACATTCACCTAAAAACGAGTTCATATTCCATATCCCTGTGATCGCACACAGCTCGGTTTCATATGTGGACATGAGTAAGTGTCTCCCACAGCTCCTGAGATGATCCATTTTCAGCTACTGATCAGATACTCTTGGGAACACGGGGGCAGTGAGGAGATCTGTTCTGATTCACGATACTGGCAATATGATCTGTGCTTTGTTCAAAGTCCTTGTCGTTTTCTAGGGAATATTCTTCACACTGTAACACACTGTGATAGAGAATAAATCAAACAATACCAATGATGAAAAGACAAAGTTTTGCATTACATGAACTGATACTGATTTACTCATTCAATTATTTTAAAAACAAAACAGAGGTCAGATTTTAGAACCACAATCAGGTGGCACAAGCACTTTGTCCATCCATTATGTGTAACCACTTATCCTTTACAGGGTCGCAGGGTGCTGGAGCTGATCCCAGCTGACATAAATGAATAAAGAGCGAGACAGAAACAGAGAAATTTTGTACCTGGCAGTGCTGGGATCTGGTCAAATGTAGTTGTTTCCTGCTCATCTCACCGTACAAACACCGGCAGCTCTTAAAGTTAAGAAATCTATCTGGACACTGGAGAGCACGTCAAAATTACATATCAACTTAGACACCCAACATCATGTCTCTGCTTTGTGTAACATTACACACACACCATCTTAACGACATTAATTTGAAAAAAATATCACCTGTATCCAAGCCGTTTTATAAATTGCTCTGAGCACACATTATAAGCAGAGTCTTATTTTTCTATTTTGGCCTTCAGTCTTTCACAAAGCTGTTGACAGACTGTAGATCTGCTGCCTTGTTGGATGCACGCAGCTTTGGGTACTGGTAAAACATGCAATACAATTCAGAAGGTGCAGCCTGAGATCTGTGAGTTTGGAGGCTGCAGTTTGAGGTTAATGCAATCATTCTGTTTATCACTGTGACAAGATAAAGTAAAAGCAAAACAGTTCAAGTTACAAAGTAATGTATCACAAATATGCACTCACACTTACTTATTAGGCCACAACAGCATTTTGCCAAATAATGTCATGTTGAGCGAGGTTTTACTGTTTATATGGATGACCCCCAGGTTTAAACGTGGTTAACGTTGGAAAACGGTCACAGTTATGCACAAAAACTATGGTAAGGTTTGGAAAAAAGATAAAATTTTAGGTTAAAATAAGTGCAATTGTTGCGTAATATAAATTAAACTAAAGCCCTTTTTAAATAGATAAATAAATAAATTGTGCGAATTTGCAGGAAAGCCCAATCAGTCTTTGTTCAGCATTGGCAGCATAAAAACAAAATCGGGGCGTGCAGCAAAATGCAGCCTACCTACTTTCGTTTATACAGAATGCGCCTTTTTCGGGCCAATGGGGGGCGTGAGCGAGTAACAAAACGTGTAGCTCAGCGTGTGACGTAAACAGTGATGTACTCCGAGGAAAGCCGCGGTTGGTCAGTCCTTCGGTGATTCTCTTGTAAGTTGGCCCGTCCTTCACTGTCCCTGTCATTTGACGGTTAATGGTCTCTTCATTTGTGAGGGCAAAGAGGGCGCGCAGTTCCTCTCCAGTTGCTCATCTTTACAGTGTCTGTAAGTTTTGCGTTCCTCATTCTTTTTAAACCAAAAAGTTTCCGCCAATATGTCTACCCCGTCTACACGGCAGAAAATTGGGCACCTCTGTGTGTCTAAACGCTTGCAGCTTGTTGGCAAAACGGCCCAACATTCACCAAAAATATGGCAGTGTAAAAGGGGCTTGAGTCAAAGTTGACTTGTGGTTTTGCTCGGGACATGACCAGCGGTCTCCTGAGTGAAGGTCCTGTGTTTGTTTCACCCGTCAATCCATCCTGACCTCCTCCATAAGCAGACTTACTCGCTTTGTACACTACATCACCTTAATTCCTTCTTTGCTATTGTTGCTACGGCGGGGTCATCCCTATGTTTCCCGGGTTCTATGTTCTATGTGTAGACGGCACTTCCTAACAATAAAATATCAATAAAACATAAATATGGGAGGTATTAAGCTGCTTGCACAAACATCCTATATAGCCGTTTTTTTTGGTGAGGGCAGGCTGATTTTTTTTGCACTGTGAAGAGCATACGTTTTCCATGAATGCTGCCCGCGTCTTTCTGCACCCATGTAACCAATTGGGCTGTTCACACTGGATGCAGCGCAGCATCGAGCACCCTGGCCGGCTCTGCAGTGATAGTTTCAGTGTCTGTTCTATTTTTTCCACCAAGAGAACACATTGATAATCTATTCTGAAGTATTTAAAGGATATATTACATCTATTATAAATGATCTGACTGTGATAAATGATAAAATATGCATCCCATGCTTTCACATGTTTGACAGTTGTGTCTAAATAGGGAGCGAGAGAGACACTCGGACACACACACTCACTCAAAAACAGACAAATGCACTCACACACACCTACAGAGACAGAGCTCTACGTGTAATTAAACAGAGCAGAGAGGAGAATCACTCGCTGACCAGCATGGAGAAATGTGCTTCTCCTGTGAGCGGCCAGGTGACTGCTGACAGGCAGCTGTGCGACAATTAAAAAATCGGGGCGCTTCCATGTTTCATGCAGAGCTAAAGTTAGTCTTACAGGCCTAACATGAGAGGTAGGACAAATAGGACACAGCTTTATTTATGACCTCGATATATAAAGCAATTTACCCTTTGACATGCGTTCTGACAACAAATATTCCCTTTTAACTAAAATGTTATCGAGCCTTTTCCACCCTGACAAACAAAATCACCTGTAACCACACTTAACACTTGCATCATAAAATGTAAATGGGCAAATTTATATTTAAATATCAACACATTGGCTTTGGTTTTGTCCACTTAAGTTGAAAACTGTTTCAGTATCAGCTTCAAATCCACATCCACTACACTCTCCAGCCTGCTGGTGGAAAAACTGGTCTCCACCCTGCGCTCCACAGAGTCACGTCCCATAATTCCAGCAACCTTATAAACCTGACAGTCCGTGTGTGTGTGTGTATGTGTGTGTGTGTGTGTGTGTGTGTAAATGCTTGCGTATGTGTGTGAGACTGTCTTATGTATGGTAATTAGCGTTTTTGTGTGTCTTTGTGTGCATGCCTCCTCGCCTCTGTGTGTGTGTCTGTGTGCGTTGTCAAGTAGAGTTTTACAGGCCAGACCCTGACATAAAGCCTTTAGCGGCCTGTCATGGAGCTTTATAAGGTTAAACCGAACAAGGCCTAATCCACACCCAGAGAACATGAGGTAAGTGTGTAAGTGAGTGCATGTGTGTGTGTGTGTGTGTGTGAGTGTGTTTGAGAAAGAATAAAAGAAAGAAAAAGAGAGAGAAAGAGAGAGACTGACATCCAACTAAAGCCTGATCTAGACTGTGGTTGGCTGACATCTTTGTTCATCTTGGCTTTCGAATAGTAGCGTTCTTTGTGCACTTGGTTGTAGGTGTGTGTGTGTGTGTGTGTGTGCGTGTGTGTGTGTGTGTGTGACCATGGAGGGCATACTTTTTTTTATTTTAAATTAAAAACCTGCCTACAGATTACCCAATTTTTCACTCGAGCATTTACATGTACATGAAAGTGGAGTGCTACATGAAGAAGCTGTGTGAATCTCACCTCTAATTACGCTGATTCTTTCTTTCTGTCTCCATTTCCTTCAGACCTTGTAGAAATAATAACAAAAAAAACCCACTAAACGGATGTGAAAAATACTGCCTAGGAGCTAAAAAAAGAAATAAAAAAAAGTGCAGAAGGAAAAAAAAAACACCTCACAATCTCAAATTTTTCTGATTGCTCCATTAGCTCAGTTAAAGGTGTAATTACAGAAACTCCTAATCTTTAATCATCTTTTAATTACCATATCATGTAGTCATTATAGCAGCTCCTGAAGGGAGGAAGTTAAACTTTTTACTTTGGTGTTTAAGGGTAATTATTTTGGCCCTGAATACTTGGCTGAGTGCAGTCGTGTTCTTAGGTGTGATGATACACATCTCCTGCACCTTCATTCCATTAACTAGCTCTTTGATTTCACACCATCATTATCTGCTCCTAATATTTGGCTAATAATCTCCTTGACAGTATCTTTGTAAATTTGAATATCGACATTAAAAAGCCAGAGTTTGTTTTTTTTTCAAATACACAAAAAAGACATTTTACTTTTATTGGATTGTACATTTGGCCAGCACCACCTTTTTTTTTTGTTAATATTTATATGAAAATTCTGGAGTCTTTTCGTTTGTGTATAGAAACCATATCGTTATCTGGCTGGAATTTGGCTGTAAGCTTCATTTTGGAAGTATTTATTAGCTGTTAAATTGTTGATCTTAACTGCCAACTGTTTAATCTGCTGGTGAGTGAATAGCATTTTTCCTGAGAGCTCACACTGACATTTTGAGGACAGAGTAATCTTAAAAAAAAAAAAGTTTTCGCTTTAAATGACATCCAGGGTTCAGGTTCAGCCAAGCAACATGGATTCTACTTCATGAGCCGACGTCTGTGAGACAGAAATGACTGTCAGAGCAAAGCGGCTGGCTTCTAATGTCTCTTAACCAGAAGAGATCCACCCTAAAACATATTTCACATATTAATACCCCCGATTAAAGTCTAAATGACTCTTTTTTTTTGGGTGCATGTCGAACATGGAGAGAATCTTGCTACTTAGTTGATCCAAATTCTTTGACTCTAAGTGTTTGAACATCAAGAACAATGAAAATGTACACTTACTAAGACCTAATCGGACGGGATTAATTTAACGTGGAGACGTGGGGTAAAGTAATTATCACCAGGGATTTTAGTCCCGTCCAAATGCACCATGTCTGTTATCATTACGGATAATGTCAGTAAAAATTACGGCGATGTTTACAACCATTTTTTTTTTCTTAAAGAATCATTTGGTGTTGTCTGCAGTCGTGATAGTGGACATTCTTCTAATGATCGCATAGCTCTACGTGGGAGACCGATCAAAAAGGTCGAGAAGAAAGTACTTTTCAGTGCCACGAGACTTCTGGTTGTGTTAGGCAGGTATATGGTTATAAATCCATATAGCTAACCGTTGTGTTATACACAATCCTGATCATGGGCAATATTTCATATTGGGCTAAGCATGAATTATTATTACACATACAGGAAGCAACGTAGGACGCACATGCCGACAGGGAGGTGACGCCATGGTGCAAACTGAGTTACCACTCACATCTCTGGTAGAATTACAGAGATTTCTTGTCCCGTGCGAATCGGACATTTATATTACAGACATCCTGTGATAAACTGACATTAGTCCACATCCCTATGTAAAACTAATCCCATCCGAATAGCAGACTTACACATTTGTGTCACTTGCTTTGGTTGTACTATCACTAAACAAATCCTTAAACCTTTAATGACCGTTCTGAGTTGTTTTTCAGTGAGTTGTTTGCCAGTGCCTTCCAAAAAAATGGCCCAAGCGTCTCGCTGCACTGGTGCTCCATCAGTTATGAACGATAGAAAAAAGACCAGCAGTCCCTTTTTGTTGTTGTTTTACTTGAGTGTATCCTCACTGTATCTTCATCCATCCACCCTAACACCCCTCCAACTGGGTATCCATATCAGAAGCAAGGCAGCGGTGTGTAAGCGCTACTGAAGCATTCAATAAACACCAACTCCGACCTCTGTTACAGCATCGCTAGCCTGTGACAAAGCTGTCCTGTCAGCAGCACAAGGACACCAGGCTGACTCATATCACATATTAACTGAACGAAAACGGTTTTCAAGTAGGTTTAACTACAATTAAACAGGAAGTAAACAGCATTGTTTGTGTTAATTGATTAATTCAGTTCACTTCTCCAGTCCCACAAAGCCCTATGCTTTAGAGGCTTACCTGTTTTGTCACTATATTTTATCACACCTTTTTTATACCTTACTGTCAGCTAGTTGTGTATTCTGTGCCTTACTGTTACCTAGTTTATTATATTTGCCACATATTTTGTTTCATATTTGGATATTTGGCATGCATGTGCTTTCCTGCTATGCTATTTTAGTCCTTTTGCACTGCACTCTTTGTATCTCAACTCCTCCAACTTTTCAACTGTGGCACAGCAATTTCCCTCAGGTTAAATAAAGTTCTGTCTTAGTTTATCTTATCTCTTATCTTTAAGACTTTTCAGTCTGGCATAACAACATCAAACTACTTACGCCCACATAAGTACAGTACATATATTTAAAAATAAAAACATCTAACTTTTTTTATTTGGTTACATAAATTGTTTGAAGCCGTTTGTGTCAAGTGCAAATGAACTTGCAGGTGAACTTAATTACCCTGTAGAGTTTTCATTGTGAATAAAATACATTGTTCTACATTAAAACACGTTGCGTGCATCATTTCTTCTTTAAAAACATATTTAAAAAGTACCAATTTATTTAAGGGGGAAGACTCTTTTTTTATGTTTATAGATGCTGAAAAATGATAATAGACTTACCTTGAATAGTTTTTCCTGATACCTACAAACATGTTGTTTTAAAAAAATTAAACCCTTCTTACATTCGAACTGAACCAACACAGGGAAACTGAACAATATGGTTGGGTGATATGACAACACAACATGACATGAGAGAGACATTCTCAAATGTAAAAGACTTTACCAAATATTTTATATAGTGGTAGCTTTCCTTTTTTAGTACTGATTGAATAAAACCACTGCAACATCAATAAGCAGGACTGTTTATGGCACTATCCTGACATCTTAAGTTTATTCATAGGGAGATAATGAACAGACTGCTTAAGAACACTATGTTTGTTTATTTTTCTTTTCACAATAACTTTCAATAGTGTTGTATAGATTTACATTTACCATGATTAAATAATTGTCTATACACATATGTCATTGTCTGTCTGCTTGATTAGACGGCTGCAGTCCAAATGGCTGATTACTATTTACAGCAACACCCTCATACTAAGCTGTTATTTACACGTCAGTTTGTCACAAAATATTTACAATGAAGATATCAGATGAACGTTTAACTGATCAAACAGGTTCTGATTGCTCCTCCAACAGCAGTTAGTACTCAGTATTTTACAGCGCTGACCTTAAAGTGGGATCAAATTTCCCCTCCTACAGCTACATTCACTCTTTCTTCTTTCTTCAGGCTGAAACAAGGTTTTTTTTTTTTTTTTTTTATCATTGGCTTTGATGATTATTTCATCAAATATCAGGAACTTCTGCTTTCATTGCAGGATAAAAGCAGGATGTGGTACAATTTAAATCAAACGCACATGGGTCTACAATTCCATAATTACCTTGCTTTTTTTTCTCTTGTTGAAATATGTATATTTAAATAACCCAAACAGTTCAAACCTATCTTGCCGTACTTAATTAGAAATGGTCAGGATCTGATTGCTTACTGTAATGAAGTTACATTTAATCAGCTTTTTCTCTGTTAAGAAAATAAATGCTTTTCTATTTCTGGTGCTGCTTTTATTAACTAAAGGTGAACATACAGTATATGAGTCGTGCACTGTGTGCATCATGACAGCAGAAGTCTTTGAAAATATCTGCAACGCAGGTAATAACTGACTTATTATAGATTTTAAAAGAATAGGAATATTTTCTTTCTCTATAACCTTAAATATTCAAATTCATCACGATGATTACTTCCTGTGAAGTTTAATTACGGTCATTTTAAACTAGACCGGTTCAACCCTGCAGTAGTTTTGGCAGCCATTTTAAAAATGGCCACCAGGGAGACATTATGCTAATTCTTTGATAGTACTATTGCTAAAAGCACTTATAATTAGCACATGTGTATGCCGAATTTCCGTCTTGTGAATAATTAGTAAATGTGTGTGCCAAATTTCCCTCTCCCTTAAAACATCATAGTGTGCACTGACTGGTGCTATCAAAGGCAATGCACAAAAAAGGCATGTTTTAAGCCTCCTGCATGGAGCGATCCTCAACATGTTCTACTTTTTAGATTCAAGAAATAGACACTTTCGTCAGGTTTAGTTTTTGGCCTAAAGATAAAGGATTTTATTTTTTTTTTCCAAAGAACTGAAAAACCATATAAATACAAAGAATACACTGTAAATCCAGGACCTCAAACTAGTTCAAAGAGGTTTTTGAAACTATTTCTTAAAAATATTTTCTATCTTGACAAACTCTAATGGATGGTGTAGGGTACACTAATTTAATTCAAGTAAAAGTATGAGCAACATCACCCCAACTGGCACTGTTTTTTTTTTTTTTTTCACTATGACAGCATCAAATCTCCTCACTCGCTCCAGGCTCACTACTGCCACATTAGCATTACATTTGCATTAGATTAGTGTTGCAAAAAAAAAGTCGACACGTTGAATCCGCAGCTGTCCTGCCATCATCTAGAACCAATATTGATACAGTAAGACTGCTGCTTTAAAAAACACAGAGAGGAACGTTGACAGGGGTGTACTGAAAACACAGACACAAGGGAGGCCTGCATACCCAATTAAACATGAGTCCCAGGTTTGGTGTAGTACCAGGGCTGAATCAGGAAAATGAGAACTTGAGCTGACACTGACACTTGTACAGAATCTGATGGGGAAGGAAGGCAAGGAGGCGAGGTGGAGAGAAAGATATTGACAAAAGTTGGCTCAAAGCTAAAAGAGGGATTACTTGCAGAAGACAACCAAGGTCAAAGGGGCTGAAGACAAACGTGAAATGGGACGTGAGGGATCATTAGGCTCATTTCTACAAGCAGTCAGGTTCAGCTGAGGTCAGTTTGTTAGATATTAGAATGGTTATGTTGTGGATGGTGCCAATAGAGCTACTCCATGCTGTCCTGTTTTTTCATTACCCCTCTTTTGAGGTATCTCACACACTGATCCAAAACTAAACGATGGAGCTAGAAACACTGCAGTCCATTAATTAATTCAGCGGGAATCGTCACTCTTGCTCAACAAGGACTCAACGCACAAACCCCCTATTTTTAAATATCCAATTGAGAGTGATGGAGACTCAAAATAATACAGCCTTTTCTTTGTCGAAAGAGGTGCACTGGTGAAGAGGAAATACAGCAAGAGCAGTAACAACCCCACCTACATGTAAGAATACTGTCTGCAGTGGAAACACCAAGCAGGTCTAGGGTTCAGGTGCATATCTGTTTGGGTTACGCACTAGTTTAAAGGGTACTACTCCAAAAGAGCTTGATGGAACCAAGGCTTCTGTGTCTGGCGTAGTTCCATAGTCCGCCATCCTCATCCTCACTGCCATATGGCAGTAAGAACAAGAGAAACAGGAAGAGAGATGGATAACCTTCAGAGTGCACCATGCCTCACTCCATCAGAAAATCTAGCATTTACTGCACAACTCTTGCGAAGGACTAATGCACTCTTGTGGCCAATTTGAACACACATTAGCCTGGATAGCTGATGTTGAGACAGGATGCAGCAAAGTAAATCTATAAGTCTACACGGAGGTTAAAGTTTATATCAGTATTGACATTGGTATCACTCATGTTCTGTATCAAAGCAGTTTTGTTTTTTCAGACTTAGAGTGCACAATGTGCAGTAAAAGTTGCTGTGTAAAAAATAAAAAACGACAACTTTACCATCCTTATTCCACAACTTAGGCTTCAAAAGAGCAGTTTACAGTATACTTTATAGAACCACGTGGGATCAGTTTAATATTGTTTAACCACAACGTGAGCTTAATCAGGTCACCAGTGTAACCTCCACAAAGTTCCAGTTTGCCTCGCTTGAACCATGAAGTAAGGCCTTTGCGCACTGAGTCTGTTGTTTTTCTTCCTAAACTGTATCACATCTGAAAATAAATACGACCTCACGACTTCGGAGTATAAAACAACTACATTTTCTGCTTTTTCTCTCACGTTTAGAAAGTCATTTGACCAAGAAGCACAGAAAAAAACATGGTGGTGGGACACATCCACAGCAAGAGAATGGAAAAGGTGTCACGGTATCCTCTTCTCGGTTTCACTTCGAAGTTGTCAAAACCCAGCGCCTGGGCAGCGACTTCCAGCATCAGACACCAACGAAAAAAGCCATACTTGAACGTTGGCATTATACACAGCTGGTCGCTGTTATAGTTTTACGGTGGCCGGCGGCATCAGGGTAGAACGCAACAGGACAAGAATGAAAGCTAAGGTCCAACAAACACCGACATTTTCCTTGGAGAAAGTGACACCCTGCTCTTTTTTCCGAACCCAACCACGTGCGTTTGTTGTTGAAGGAAAAAAAATAAATAAATTTGCGGTGTTGTACTGACGTAGTGCGTTTATCTTGAAAGAGACTGTATATAAATGGTAAATTTCCTGTGAAAACAGAAGTGTCCCAGAATATCAACAACCGACACACCCAGGGTACCTTACACGTCTTATGTGGAAGTGGAAAGTCTATGATCAAATGTCAGTATGTGACGAGGTCAGACTGAGAATGTGAAGAAGAGATAGTGACAGTGTGGAGACAGAGATGGAGAACAGCTCAGCCTATTCAGGTAGCCACAGTGCCAAATGCAAGACACCAGCAGAGAGTGGTGACAGATAAGGAGATAACCCTAGTGCAGAGATTCAAGGGATTTTATCCTAATTGCAAATGCTAAAAATACAAATCAGACTCAAGGATTCTGTGTAAATTTTTTTTTTTCTTTTTTGCAAATGATGGATCAAAGAAATGCATATGAAAAAACGGAATCTGTATGCAAAGGCCTTTAGGCTTCCAAAGGATCATTCAGCCACAACTAAAGCCTAAAAAGAAAGGTTAAGCCTTCATATAGGCTTCAAACAGACCAAACCTCCTGATAACACCAGTTTAATTTCTCAGAGACACACCACTAAAAAGGTTTAAAAGACTAATTGCAGCTCTGTGACCAAGAATTAGGGTTGAAAGGGTTAAATATTTAGAAAGACCTCTTTCAGCTGGGACTTACAGTATGCTATTAAAGACTCTCATTACTTCACTGACCAAGGCCTTAGCTTTAAAGGCCAAGATGCCATTGTTTTACTACACTTGGCTCAAAAGCTCAACCTCAGTTCATCACCCCTCCATGCTGACTGATGGAGCCCTGTACACACTGCATCAGAGCCCAGAGCTATTACAGGAAAACCTCCCAACAAAGTCTGGAAATACTGGTACGCTACTGGAGTGACGTTAATTTTCATAAGATGACAGAGCTAAGCAGCAGTAAGCGACTGACTCTGTGAAACATGGAAATCTCTGACCTTCCTTTCAGCTCAAAAGTTTTCTGGTTTCAGTGCTCAGCCCTGTTTCAGCCATGTTATCCCGAGAGCTTTGAATGTGTTGGAGAAATGATGTGATGGACAAAAGCAGACGTGCTGCTGACTTCATCATATCGTTGCTGCACTGACACACAGAATATATTATCGGTGTCATGATCACTTGGTGACTGAAGAGCTACCTACATGATCTTGTATGTTGTGTGTTGACAGACACCGAGGTACGGGACCACAAAATGCATAGCTGGTATTAGCTGGTGTTAGTAAGCAAACTTCATTTAGATATTGCTTAGTACAGACTCACTTATCTGACTTTATGACAACTGTGCATCTGTTGAGAGAGTTTGTTTTATATTAACAATGGCTCCAGTGACAATGCATTATGTGGATGTGCTTCTCAGAGTGACCAATACAAAGCCACTTGAGCTCTGTGGAGCATTGTAGTGCCTTTCAGCACATTGTTTTGGTTTTATGATCCAAAATGTGTACAGTTTTGGTTCACTCTCACTACTGAGAGCTAAAAAGCCCCAATATACCCATCATATTCTACCTGCCCAGGTCCCTCTGGAGTTGGAGGAGACCAAACCAGAGCTAGAAAAATAAAAAATAAAATATTGAGTATTTGTTGGATAGCCAAATTAATGCTGTGGCACTTCCCTATGTAATTGTTGTAGTTCTTACATGAGCCTATAAGGCTAGCCCATATTTGGCATCACACTGAACAGCTTTTATAGGGTGGGCTACAATAGGAAAATGTATTTTAATTCCCTCTATAATGGAATAGTGTCATAGTTAAATATTACTGTATATTAGGCCTACATGATAAAGGTAATGTTTTAATACAGTTTTACATTTTCATTACGTACTTTCCAGTTGGTAATTGTAAATACTTCAATGTCTGCATTGCAATGAATTGCGGGTAATTAAATCAGTGAAGTCTGTAACCCCAGCCGACACTCTGGAAATGTGCGGAAAGTCTGCTTAAGGCCCCAGATTGTGATTGGACAGCCCTAACAGTAGCAGGCTTCTCGCAAACACGGCCGCAAAGTCTGCTTTAGATTCAGCCCGAGCCGCACACCACAACATCACAAAACTAAAATCCAGAGGAGAGAAAGACGGGGACAATTTGCCCACAGCTGGAGCTCATCAGCCATCACACCTGATGTCAATCCCAGCTCATCAGGAGAGGCAGCCTCAATCACAGAGGTAGGTCAGTTAGCAGCACATCTGCATGCATGCTAATAAGTTCATCTCACCATAATTAAAGCAACGCTCCAACGACTGAACTTGTCAGTTAAATGCCTTTTGTCGGCCTATTTCAGTCACAGTAGGACATAATAATAGTAATGAACAGCAGTAGAGTGGCTACTGCTGCATGTAGACAAATAGCAGACACTCCAATATCCACTTATGTCAGAAATAATCTGAAACAAGTAGCTCACTGATCAACCAATGCAGGAGCTTGACAAATCCATATATTAGTTTGGTACCCAGTTAGTCCCAGTTATTTCTACTTGACACTACCACTATTTTCATGGAGTCACGAGGATTGTCGAGGAATGTTGACCCCCCCCCCCCCCCAAATACACAAAATGCATAAAATGTGTTTAGTTTTGTGGACATTGAATTTTTTGTTACGGCAATAGAAAAATGGAACAAAATGAAATCATTACTTTTTGAAATAGTACAATGGGCTTAAAAAGCATTTGTGCGATTTCAACCTTCTTTTTGTTGCGAGATGAAATGTCTTGAATTTCTTTTTTTTGTTTGACTTCACATATCCAAGGTTGCCAGACGCAGCGACCAAAATGCTGCAAAGCAAACGGCAACAAAGGAACAAATCATTTACTTTGGAGAAACAGTGATAAAAGAACTGAGACCTTCCTCCTTTGGGAAACGATAAGGATATTATTATTTAAAAAGCTTTCATCCACCTATGTGAATGCTCAGCAGCAGAGGTGGAAGCAATGTAATGTTGACACGTTCAGCAAAGGTGGCTGTGCACTTTGACACCTGAGGGGTGTACAATGAAGCCAGTTCGACAGAGTCAGGCTTTCTTCTTCTTCTGCGTTAGCTGGCTAGACATCACCTAAAGCCCCAGTCAGATTATGGGTATTACAATAATGGTTATGAACTGTGTTTGTAAAACCCAGGCTTTCTTCTTCAGGCTTTTTGTGCGTCCTATTGAAAAGGAGGCATCTGACGTTATCCGACTTTTCTACTGCACAAAATGGGCCGATCGTGTGCCGCCTACTTCCACCTTTGTATATTGTTAAATATTATTACATCAAAAAGCTACACTATTGTTGCATATAAGGCAAGAGAGGAATGTTTACGGAAAATGTCTCATTGTGTGAATTCATAAGTTAATATAATTATTTCACCTCTTAACGCACTCTCAGTGCCTCAGCTTTATTTCTAACATGACAGCTGCACATTCTTCTTCTAAACTTTAAACTTGATGCAACAGATTAAAATGTTAAACTCATTTATTGTATTTAAGTCTGACACTGTCCCTTAATGGCAGAGATGTGGAAATCGCTTCAGTTTTTTGCCAAATCAAAATTAATATAATTGTAGGCTACTGATTAAATATTACCCTTGATAAATACCAACTGACGAATACATTTTGTAATCTGTGTTCTATTGGCTGAAATACAAGCAGTGTAAGACAGAGTGAAGCAAATCAGGACCACACATAAAAACATTATCCAAGGTCATAATATTAAGGTATGGTGAGAAGGAATTATACCACATTAAATTTGCACGCTATTAGTGTAAGTGAGCTAGCAACGTATGCTGCCAGCAAATTTATAGAAGGCTTCTTTTAGAGTCAGTGTGGGCAAATGGTAAGAGATCACTAGTGAGAGCAATGTAATATCTAGAGTTCAACTTTTGGGGAACTTTGATATTCAAATTTTAACCACCGACAAATTGCAAAACATCTTTACAGTAGTATGGAGCACCATACCATAAATGCTCCACAAAACAGTTTGCAGTCAGTCACCAGACTCGAGTCGAAGGTATAAATCTCCTGAAACAGTCTCTTGTGCGTACATCACTAAACCAGCTATAGACTCTAGATAGCTTGGCAATCTTGTGGCTACCTATCAATAGCATGCACACATTTTTGACAAACATGAGACTTCATGCTTTGAATGAAAGCAACATAACTGACCTTGTGGTCGAATCTGAGTGTTGTGTGATCTCATAAATGTTCTTTTAGTATATGTAACACTTAAATAACAGAGAAGTACACTCAGGATTTGGTTGCAGTGTTGCCTTGGCAATCTAAGTGGAAATAAAGACGCACGGTGGGTGCTGTCAGTCGATCTAAAGACACACCCCGCAGTCCTTCCTCACACTGTTTATCTAATGGTATGTGGGTAATCATGTGTGAAATTAGTTTTGATTGAGTTTTGGTCGAGCTCACCTGATGTATCAGCTACTCAGGTGCTGAAGAGAAGAGCAGGACGAGATGAAGAACCATTTTCATCCTGCCCCCAGACGTTTTAGTAGAGATGGGTTTCATTTTTTAATTTACTTTCTAAATTATTATGCTACTAAAACTTTTAAGATGACACACAGTTAAGTCTAAAGTATTTAAAGAATGACTGTAGTTGCCTGATAACAGACTGAACTGCTAAACTGTTTTACTCTTTAGTGTGAAATTGTGTCCAATCTAACCAACTTCTTTAGGGGAGGGGGATGTGATTTTCACCAACCAATCATTGGAGACCAATGTATCTGCCTGAATGGGTCCATACCATTAGCACTCTAGTACGCGCCTGTGCTGCATAGGTCTGACATTCACTGTAGCCAGCAGATATAAATCTGCCACCAAACTTCAGTGGCATGAGCGGTGTATATATCACCACGACCACATGACCCAAACACAAGCATGGATCCAGAGGTCTAGACCCGAGTGATGAGTGTGGATGAATGAACGTGTTCAGGAGTTTGAGTTATAAATTTCAGGTTCCATGCATCAATGATTTTCTGGTGTTAAAGTTTGTTCGGTACTGTTGTACCTAAGTACAAAGACATCACAGGATATAAAGGATGACTGAAGGTGAGAAAGAAAGTCTGGTTGCAGTTTCAAAAAGTCAGGGGAAAAAGCACAGGAATAAAGAAACAAAAGAAGGGAGGAAAGAAAGGACGGAAGCGCACTGAGGTGCTGCTGAGTTGACTGAATATAAGTGATGTTGATATGATGAACAGCCACCTCTGTCCTCTACTGTAATCAGTCATTCTGCACTGACAGACTAGAATCCGCCATTTACTTCAAGAAGGGGATAAGAGAGCAGTGAATAGAGATAGATGGAGGGATCGGAGAAAGAGAGACAGTCAGCGATAAAAGGAAGCACGGGGAGACAGACAAGTGTTGGAGAGACAGAGGAAGGCAAACAATGCTGATATAAAGAGAGGGTAATGTGTATGAGTCAGGTAGATAAAGAGAAAGAGGGATTGTTGGAGAAGTGGGGGAGTGAAAGAGATAAATAACCTGTCTGGACTCATCTAGTCTGTGCTTCATTTTGCCCAGGCAGTGATGAGGTGATGATTAAGCTCTGATGAACATCCACCTGATTAACATGGTGAAGTACAGAGGTCACTTACTTTTACACAAACTTTTTAGACAGTTCATTTTCAAGAACTGAACTTCTCCCACCTTTGGGCGTTCCCTCTGCCAGGTGCAGCACCCCCCATAACTTTGAGACTAAAACCTTACCTTGTCCTCAGCACTGTAGGGTACCTGCACAAAACTTGTTTGCTAGAGGTTGATATTCCAGGTTGATGAGTTGAAATTTAATCATCTAAAATTGGTTTGGTAGGGTTGTTGTTTGTTTAAATATGGCCTTGCAGAGTTTATTAGCTTGTATATCGAGGCACTGATGTGTCTAGTTGTTGCAATGACAGTGGTAATAAAGCCATCCCAGACAAGAAAGTGGCTGACACCAATGAATGAAAAATCTGCCCATAAAAGCTGGCTCTTAAAACAGTGTAATTACAATAAAAAACGTTGTTTTATATGGTGACTAAAAACATCTTTTGTTCTCATTTGCTCCATTGCCACAGCTAAGAACTAAAATGAACAGAGCTACTTATACATTCACTGTTTGATCCAGATGGTTGTTGCTCAGATACTGTAGCTATGTAATGAATTCATTAAACCTCAAGGGAAGAATGTGACAAAGAGATACTATACAATCAAACTTTCGACGAGTGTTGTGTGAAAATACAGACAAGTGAAAAGCTGTGCCATTACATTTGTGAAAGGAATAAAAGGCATTAAAACACCTTGGATTCAAAGGATACAGCAACGCGGGAAAATCTGACAAATGATAGAAGAGTTTTTGATTTTGATTTGTGAGCAACTGCATAATGATGCGTTAAAACATATTAGACATGAGGAGATGGATCTTTAGATGGATCCATTGTATTGGATTTCAGGTTTTAAATGGTCTCCCTGAGTTAGTTCAGGAAGTTCTTGCAATATTTGTTGTTGACTTTCAATTCATTTGATTTCTTTTTTAAAGGAGGTTGCTACAAACCTGGCATTAAACGTGGATTTGAAATTTAATAAGTTGCATTATTTTTTTGCCACTAGGGGGGTTACAAAAAGGATACAGCACCATGTACAGCTGTTTATTTACACATCCCGCAGACATGATGCAGCATTCGTTTAGAGTTGTGTTTCTGTCCACAAAACCAAAAATGTTAATTATAATGATAACTATAATAATAACAATGTGAGCATCCATACTGATGAACAATAATGACTAAAAGGTGGTGCAATGGACACACTGCACGCTCCAGCTGAGACACCCTCAACCTTCTCCACCAAATTAGCTCTGGCTCCTGAACTGATACCATTCATGATTCTTGGGACCTTGGTGCCATCTAGCCAACTAGCCAGCATTCCCACCAGTTTTACACTGAACCACTGTCACCAAGAATGTGTCATCAATGTAGAGTGTTGCACAATGCACAACAGAAGTTAACAGTAGTAGCAAGAATCAGACCTAGAGTTGTCTCCTTTGGTCCGAATCAGGGACTAATTTTGTTACCAAGTTGCGTAATTGCCTCGAGGTGGTTTGTGTTCTCACTGCAGCATTTACAAGCGGACCAGATCAAATTTCTGTGCAAGAAAGCTGCTCTTGATTGGTCAGAATTTCTATGAGGTATACAAAATATTGAAGATCAGTACACTTGCAAGATAAGGACCCAATCTAAACACCGGTGGTGTCATTATTCTATAGCCATTACATTGTGCAATCAACATATTTAAGTTTCAAGTTTCTTTTCTTTTAGACATAACTGCCTTGGATTCATTAATGATCTTCTCTATTAAATGTAAGATTACCTGGCTCTCCACTGAGCACCCCTGTGGTCTAACCACAAAGTCACTGGAGCTAGTTTAGTCCAGTGTCTCAATACACTCTCGTCTTTAGTGACACACCAGACACACAGTCAGAGTCATTTACCAGGCAGCACGTGTATCATAAATATGAATAGAAAATAGCCTGGTCCTTTATAAAGCTCAAGATCATTTCAACAGTGCATGGTTATCAACACAGAAAATTACGTTGTCGTTCTCTGGTTAAATGAAAATGTGTGTGTTTGTGTGTGATATGCGGATGGAAAGCTTTAAGTGTTTAGATCTGTAAACCACTGTGTACACTGTGCACTCCTTCAAAGTCCAGCCTTTTTAGACAGAAAGAAACATCAGATTAGTAATACAACATCAGCGGGAATGGAGGTGTTATTCAATTCCACTTAGCGCCTATCCCATAATATAGACGTAGACACTCACACTCTCAATTTTGTCTGACACATAAATACATAATAACACTGCTTTGAGCGAGGTTGCCCAACACACACACACACACACACACACACACACACACACACACACACACACACACACACACACACACACACACACACACACACACACAAAGACAACATCATAAAATGCATCTAGAATCAGGTCTATTATCTTTGGTGGAGCTTAGGATATTGGAGTTGTGGGAGAATGGGCTTTGCTGCTGGCACCGTTCAAAGCCCACTCCTTGTTGCTTTGTTTTTTCTTTCTTTTTTTTTTTTTTTTTTCATGAATTTTAATCAAAACATCTGTAAACAAAAAGCCAACAGCCTGCATTAGGGTTGGCCTGTTCCCGGTGCTTCAGACTGATGCGTCGGCACTTTTTCTCTCGCTCGTGTTTAACAGGCTGACCTTGAGAAAGAACTTTTCCTCAAACAGTGGAACCACACAGAGCGTTACTCTGTCGTCTGACACATTATAGGGTGATGATTAAATAATGATGATGATGATGACGATGGGAGAAATGGTGATGGTAAGGACTGCTTGTTCCTATGAAATCATTTTGTTGATTGTTCTGGTATTGAAATTTATGGATGGCATGTTGAGTTTGAATCCAGATAATCTAATTAAACCCTCTGGATGATACCAGAAATGCCAACATGTCTCCTAAAGAACTGGTTCAAAGAACACTAAATTGTTTTGTCAAATACATCTTGTAGAAAACATACAGTAATTATTATGGTTTACCGTGGTTCATGTCCAACATATGGTTGGATTTATAATACTAAATTCCTTTGCCAAAGGTTAAGGAAGGATGATTTTGGCCAAGCGGCCACCCAGGCAGATCCCGAGTCACTCTCCACAAGTTTCAGAAGTTCACAGAAGCTAAGGAAAATACGTGCCTCAACTATTTTGAAGGAGCCATGGCATAACTGGATTTACTCTTATTAGTTAGTATTAGTTAGTTACTTTGTATACACTTTGTTTGTTGGCTGCAGCACAAGAAATTAGGAAGTATCAAGAATAAACAATTAAAATATACCAGAAAAGAAACCATTTAACTACATAGCCTACTTATTTATGGATGTCAGCTTTTGAGCCACATCAAAGGCCAAAATGTGGCCTGCAACAGACAGTGAGGCTTGTTGTGTATACCCGAGCGCATTTTCCAAAAAACTTGCAGCCTGCACTGGCTGGTTAAGAGGAGTGAGGAGTCAGCAGTCAATGATCGGTGTCTGCAATTAACCTTTTGAGTCACTGGCTACAGTAAGTGGGCTGGTAGATGAAAGAATCCACCAGCCAAGCATATTTTTTTAATCGGCCAAAATGATACATTACCTTTTTGTGTCAGATATACAATTGTTTCAGTACATTTCACTGGGATGGGTTAATGTGTTTAAGCCAAAGCAAAATGTTGGATAACTCATCACCACAGCCTCAGTGCGGGAACAAGCTCCCTCTGGTGAACTGTATTACAGTGTATATGCCTAGAGCTTTCATGGTGAAAGATAAGAGCGGGAAGGAGTGAAGACGTAATGCGCTGCAGCTGACAATGTGGGGGGCAATAAAGCGTTTATTGTCTTGATATAGACCAAAGAGCACACACCATCATTGAACACACTCATTGACGTGAGTTTGTGCGTGTTGCCGCCCCAACACACGCAGAAAGCGTCCTGCTGCGGAGCACCAGGCTGAATTCTAGTGCACACTCCACTCTGCTAGGTGGCGGTAATGTGACTAGCTGGTTGCCAACCGGCAGTTAGAACAAAAGACGAAGAAGAAGACGCAGGAAGAGAAGGAAAACACACAATGCAGGACGACCACGACAACCAGACAATGACAATACCAATGTGAGTTACTACTAATGTGCTAGTACGGGAGCTGGGAAGTACAAAATTGGCTTTTCTCTGAAATAGAAGCGCTTTTCAAGGGCGGCGACGCTGGAACATAGAACAATAGCAAGAAGTGCCGCGGCGCAGTGCGTCGATGTGCATCAACATGCTGCCGGTGTGGGTGTGTAAATAGAGGATAATGGGGGCGTTTGTTTTGATGTGCATCGTACGGCGGCGGTGTGTTTTGGCCTTTACACTTCATCACCACAAAGTCACTGACAAATGTAAATAAAAAAAGGGGAAAAATACATTTCTCACATCTTGTTGTTGAAACCAAAGTTCTCCCGTTGAGCACCTGGGATCTCTGTTGCATGTTTTATCAAAACCCTTTAAACACTTAAAGAGACATGTCAAGACGAATTTTCTGAAATATTTAATCAATTTTCACTACTTTCTGTAACACATCACTGAGAGATGACAAGCTCTCAAAGCTGAGCCCAGCTTCATTGACAACTTTGCTGTATTCACTTTATCAAACTCCAGTGGTGAGCAGTCTGTGATTTCCCCACCTCAACAACGTGTGCTGTCACTGGAAAACTGCAAAATTCACCGAACTTTGACTTTTTCCAACAGCTTTCAAAAAGCTGCAAGCACAAGAATATTAAAGCTGACTTCTACAACTGTCAGGTGAGGTTCATTCTTCATCTTGTGACGTTTCTCTCACGACAGGCCTTCGAGCTCGACTTTCTCCGCATCCGACCTACGTGAAGATCTGATATTACCACCAGCAGAGACACAGCGTGCAGAGATGACATCTGAGCAAAACCAGCAGAGATAAACTGCCATCTAAACATGTCTGTTTGTTTAATTTGACAATTAATGCAAGAGAAAAGAAAACATCTAAACACTTGTACTCTCATAGAGTCATTTATCATTCAGACTGCATCAGAAAAATATAAGAACTGACAAAACTGAATGGTCTTTTTTTTTTTAAATTGTTCCCATCTACTATAGAAACAGAGAAAAGAATTGTATAAACAAAAACACTTAGTGTGTTGCTTTTAAACGGGAACACTTGGAAATACATGCCTTTGTTCAAGACAGTCTCATAGTTGTATGTGCAGCTTTTAAACTATTATGTAGTGCAATCAATATAACGCCGACAACAAAAGCTGTTTTGTTCCTGACCTTCAGAAACAGAACAGATAAGAAATACAAGCGTGATGCTTTGAAGCTGAAAGTAAAGACTGACTCGGTAAGCATTAGTAATTTAGCTTTTTTCCCAGTAATGTGCAGATCTATAACAAAAACAAGTTGAAGTATCCCAAAACAATTTTTCACTGCTTTCCTGATTTGTTTTCTTCATAAAAACCCATCACTCTCAAACTGGCCTGTGTTCCTCTTTCAATCTTAGAGGCTAACAGTCTGTGTGCTCCAATACGCATGCTATTTAGTATGCCAGAAAAAGATTTAATATGTCCCAATACATAATATGTCAGTATGCCAAAAATACCAGATGTTCTACTGCATCTGGTCACATTTGGAGTTTGCAATCCAGCATGCTTTTCTGGCTATTCAGACCCATGGTCGTCTGCACAGAGGAAGACTCATCACACCGACTGAGCCGCAGACACATGACAGCTCACTGACAGCTGAGAGAAGCTGCAATGACAGAGACAGCGCATTTAAGTGACTGGTGACCAGTCGAATAAGTAGGAATAATAGGAATTGTTTAAGCAAAAGCAAAAGATAACCAACAATAAAACAACAGGAAAATGCGTATGTAGTTTCACCATCATGCATATATTATGTTAGAATCCACAATGTATGCACTTATTACTTAAAAGTTAACAAACAACGCAACAAAACAGAGCTCACCAGGTTGACCACCGTCTCTAGCAAGCTCGGCAAATGGCGTCATGTATCTCCGAGGGAACATTAAGATCTGCTGCGTTACAAATCACAGACTTTTTCTTTTCAATTCAAATTCAAACTCCACAGACTGCGATGTATATATGAGCAAGAGGGTCGAAGCTAAAGGTGCTACGTTATGTCAAAGTGTGCATCCCTGACTGCATGCACCAGGGCCTACTCTATGAGGGCACCTGCAGTACATACTGATGGTAAAAAGAAAATGCACGTAATTGAGAGCATAGGGAGTGTTTTTCAGCAAACTTCTGTCCATGCAATAAAGTTCTTCTCCGCATCCATTCATGTCACAGAAAAATCATACAAACAAATCACTCTAAATAAGTATTGTGTGAGCTTAGTGTCACTTTCACACAGCCTACTGCACCGCCTTTCAACGCTTGTGTGTTTGTTTATTGCAGTTTCTATGACGCCAAAAGAAAAAAGTAAAATATTCTAACCTTATAAAAGGTGTTAATTATCAATTAAATGAGAAATATCACTGTATGTACACACAATAGAACAAAAGAAGGAGAGGAAGTAATAGAAATTGGATAAAGCGTTTGTCCATGAGATGAAAGTGGTATTGAAGGAATAAAGGAAATAAAAGAAAAACATTACATTTACTGGAACCAAGGGCACAGCAACAAATACAAGAAATAAAATAAAATAAAATAAAGGAAGACACAAGTCTATGGGTGATGAAACCAACATGACTGAGAGGAGCTAGAGGAGGATTATAGTGACTGATTAGCAGATATAAATCAGTGATGAATTACAGTTTGTGTTCCTACATCTTCTTACTTTTGACTATGTATAGTAGGTAAGGTGTTGCTCATAGTGATACATCTATTATTATTTCTTATAATAACCAGGGATCAAATTACTACATGTAATCTGAAAGGGGTCACTTGTAGTAAGTAAGTAAGTGAAGGAGTGTGAGAGAATGGTTACTGAGTAGTATGGTATCTTCTGCCACCACTGTGTGAATGAGTGAATGTGACACGTAGGGCTCTAGTTTTGCAGACCGGGCAAGGTGGAGGCGCAGCACACCTGCGCTTTGCCAACTGCGTGTGGCCAGGTAGATTTTGCAAGTTTGGCACACTGTGCGCTCTGGTGCAGCTACTCCTCTTTCCCACCTCCGTCCCTCCTACCGGTGCAAGTCGGAAAGAGGGAGGAGAGAAGGAGTGGAGTGGGTTTTACACACATCACACCAGTCAAATAAGCCCCTCTCCTCGCCCTTAAATGCACTGCGCGAAGGCGTAATGAGAGTTTACTCAATTCACCATGGCAGAAGAGAGCAGCAGCGTCAGACGGCCAAACTTCTCCCATGGGGAAACTGATGTTTTGGTCCGGGAGGTCCAAGCTCGCAGTGTCCGAATATACGGAACTGCAAGCAGACCTCCGCAGGCTGATGATGCAAAGGTAGCCTGGGAGGAGGTCACCACAATTGTAAATCAATGTTGCGTTTCTCTCGTGCGCATGTTCTCTCTCTGTCTCTCTGTCTCTCTCTCTCTCTCTCTCTCTCTCTCTCTCTCTCTCTCATGACTTTTCTAAGATGACAGATGCTGAATATATACTCCCTATCTGATGCTGTGGCTGTTTGTGGTTGGCTGAGAGGGATGTGAACTCATTAGTTTGTGTTGACTGAGTTGATTATTAAGCCATAGTGATGCACCCGAATCAGCATGTACCTATCAATCATCCAGCCACACCCGCCTGCAGCTACACTGTAGCAAATACTGTGGGGCATTCTGGCATCTGGCGTTACAGCTTACCGGGCCAATCACAACTGTTTATTATTCTGGGGCGGGCACCTCATCAGAATAGGTGGAACAAGGAGTGGAGTGAATGCATTTCGTAAACAAACAACATGGCTACTGATTTTGAAACTGCAGTGGTAAATGTGCTGAATGAACTGGAATGTACATTTTCTTTGAAAACAAGCAGAACAAACGGCTGCACTGAAAGCTTTTATTGGAAAAAAAAAAGGTTGTGTTTGCCATCCTTCCTACGGGGTTTGGTAAAAGTTTAATTCACCAACTGGCTCTGTTGATTGGGAAAAAGATAGGACTCAGTGAAAACCCAGTGGATATTGTTGTTTCTCTGCTAGTTGCTCTCATGGAGGAGCAGGTCAGGGAAGCGACCGAGCTGGGAATCACAGCAATGCAACTCGGAGTCCACAGTGAGGAGGAAATCCGCAAAGATGGCAACACTTTCTCAGACATGAATGGTAATGTTTCTCTGTGTCCGCTGGATGTGTAAAACTACTAAAGCTATGACATTTTTCTAACTTATAAAATGCAACTTACATGTTAATTATTCAGCTGTTCTGTGGCCCACAACTAATGCAGCTTTAAACTGTGTAGGGGCATTAGTATTTACACAACATCTTCTGCTTATGTTGGGCTGTTCTAATATCTAAAGACTACTGCTCATGGGGAACACTCACAATCATGACAAAAGCAGAGGTGTAAGGATAAAACAGACAACATGAGAGAGGAAATAAACCCACTCCATCCTTGTTACTGTTTTCACCTTTTAAAACCCTAACTAAAGCTCTCACGAACACCTATTTAATCATCTCCAAGGTGACGTTTCAGTGGTTAGAAATGTCACCTTGGTGGTAATTAAATGTGTTAATGGGAGCATTATCTAGTGAAGACTATTTTTCTGACTTTTAACATGTTCAGTCTGACACCTAGAATTTACTGTCTGGATGTGTGTGCTCACATTTCCTTGCCTCTTTTTCACTTCTTTTCTACCTCTCTGTTTTTCCTGGCTGTGGAACATCCCCACCTGACCTCCTGGCCCGAATCCTTCAGTCCACTTCTCCTTTAATTTAAATGTTAAACATTTAACTACATTCTGATGAAGTGGGCTCCTTGTTAATTCGTCGAGACGTGTTGAAAAACTGATGTATGAGGCAGTTCCTACTCGGGATGATAGGCTTCTTAAGATGCTCTCTGCGAGTGGGCGAGAGGAACCTGATAATCTGTGATCATTTCTCAGAGTGTCTTAAGTTAAGATGCTTTTCCAAAGCAAGTGTAAGAAGATGGGTAAGATGGGCTTTACCGTCATCAAAGCCTTAAGATGCTTTATGGAGACAGGGGCCTGCTTCAGTGATAGCTGGCAGAAATGATACTCGCAGCACTGATGATAAATGTACAAGTGGGGAAGATACAAGTGTTCTGACTACAGTGGTCAGAAATGGTAAAATGGTTACGTTTACCATCATCCCTCTCCAACAGTATAAGATTTGGAACAGTTCCTCCCCAGGTCATGTCCTGCTCAGCACGCTGCTTCGACCTCAACCGTCAGAAGGTCGATTCTGTCAACACGCTGCTCTGTCTCTCTACCAACCCTTTCAGTGTGACGTGATCCCTTCACATTCAGTATCATGGTAGTTTTCATTCAAGTGGGTTGTGGACAGCAAGGAGAGGGTTTTAATTTGACTGCAGAAAGTAACTGGTGACTGGTCAATGCTGAAATTAGACCGGTTTATCGCAAGCGGCCATGTTTGTTTTAAAGAACTAAACTTCTTTGAAAATGCAAATGTAAACAGTCGAGTGCAACTTTGCAGCTGGATTCTCATTCACAATTATAGGAGCTTTAAGCGGAGGTTGACAGTTATTTACTTCTAATTTGTAATTCAGTTGGTCGAAAGCCTTAAAGATTTTGTTATGTCTTGAAATACGGTGGTGCTGTATCAATATTGGAATTCCTTTGAAAATTGTATTAGAAGGTAAATATACAACAACAAAAAAAGAAAGGTCATCATTGTCATGGTATAATATCATAGCGATGACATTAACCATGAGAGAAAGAAAGCACAGCCTGTATTAAACATGAGTATTGTAACCATTTAAAATATTCAGTATTGATTTGTATTGATAAATCAACGTGTTTGACACCGCTAATATGTGTCATCTTTATCTATCGAAGGTTGAAGAGAGAAAGTGTTTAAAATGTCGTTGTCTGGAAAACAACATGCGGATTTGTCGCAAAAAAACAAAGTAAACAATACAAAGAAGCCTCCAAGAAAAATTGAAAGTAAAAATGGTCAAGCTTAAACTGGAATGCATTACAATAACCTCCAGTGGTTTGACACTGGCATGCTACTGGACCCAGTGACACACACCCGACATGGTCTCACTCTGAAGTCATTGAAATCTGGTGTCAGAGGGAAACACCACAAAAGGTAAGCGGGTCCAACAAACACACACTTTCACCTGGGACAGCGGTGTTTGCATCCAGTAAGATCATAAAGCCAAACCAGTTCTTTTTTCCTAAACCTAACCACATGCGTTAGTTGTTGAAGGGAAAAAATGTCAATTGGCGGTGTTGTGCCGATGTAGTGCATAGATTTAGAAAGAAACTGTGTGTAAACATTATATTTCCTGTCAAAATGGAAGTGTATTTTGAAAGAACAGATCGCATGTAAAAGGTGACGCGGTGTCCCAGAACGTCAACAACCAACACACCCAGGGTACCTTGTGCGTCATATCTGGACGTGGAGAGTCAATGACCAAACGTTGATATGTGACAAAGCTGTGAGAATGTGTTGACATGACCTCAACAACACAGACCAATCTGCTACGTCACTGGATTAAGTATCCAGCATGCCAGCTTCTCTGTTTTGCTCTAGAATCAGTAAATGAAGGAGAAAAATTCTAACGCATGTGTCCGAGTTCTTCATCATCATATTCACCTCTGAATGCTACATATCCCTTTACCTAAGGGCTCTATTTAAGGGAGATGACAGAACAAATAAGCTTTCACAATGCAGTTATTCACATTGTCTCAAAAATCAGAGAAAACAAAGGCAAAACGCTGCAAACACATTTGTTGGGGACTATTTTCAGCTGCAGATTAATCCAAATTTGGCGTTCTACTGAGTATTTGGGGCAGCGGGATGGTGTATGTTGGATTGAGTCAAAAAAAAAAAAAAAGCTACAGTGTGTGTGTTCATAGTAATGAAGGAACGTGTCACCCAGTGCGACAGCGTGGCTCATTGGTGGGTTTTTAATAGTTTTCGGACAGCGGAGCTCTATGGTGCTAAGGAGGAGGATAAATCAGGCTTTGATACACACACAGTACTTGTTAATAGATACATTCATTGTTGGTTTGGGTCTATTCATGGGAGTAAGAGAGAGAGCACATTGCTGGTCTTACTTTCAGTGCTAAAAAAAAAGGCAGAAAACAGACTTTCAGAAATTCTTAAGAGGCCAGAAACACAACCAGCATAAAACCTTATTCATTCAAGAGTATTTCCTGGAGGTTTTTTTTTATTATCTTAATTTGTGTAACCCCGTTTTTTGAAATCGGAGGAAACCTCTACGAGGAAATGTTTCTTAAAAAGCTTGATGCAACTGGGCCGCGAATGTCAGCTCGACATGAAGGCAATTTCCAGGACGTGAATCAGATGTTGTCTTTGAAAGCAGATATATGGGGGGCAGCAGTCCCTTTGTTCAGGTACCACCCTTAATGTGAAATAGTGATCACTGCTCAAACTGCTCCTGCCAAAAGCAGATCTTTACCTGTAGCTCCACCTGCTTCATCTACAAAGACCGCACTCCATGTTTGATCACTTCCTGATGAAAAACTAATCTTTTACTAATGTTTTCACACCGCATCAGGCCTGTACATTAGATTAAGACTTCCACCGTGATCAAACGGGCCTTTGATTAATAAAAAAGAGGTTGTGAAATCAACTAAAAATCAACTGTTAATACACACAAGTGAGTGGCTCCTGGCAGTAAGCGAGCGGTGTGTGTGTGTGTGTGTGTGTGTGTGTGTGTGTGTGTGTGTGTGTGTGTGTGTGTGTGTGCTGTCACACTGAGAAGCAGCAGGCGAATATTACACACTGAGAGGTAAATATTCACTTAGAGATAACATCGTAAGCACCTTTCTCTCTTTCTTTTGCCTCTTTCTCCCTCGCCTGTCCCTCTCTTTCTTCTCTCTGAGTAAATATATATGTATATATCAATCTCTCTCTCTTTCTGGTCGCAGGTATACTTCACTGACTACACAACTCCAATGCTTATCTACACAGAGCAGGCTGCGCAGTCAGTAGCTGTGTGCGTGTGTGTGTGTGTGTGTGTGTTAGCAGATATAGTGGCAGGAGCAGTGGATTTTGGACAGCGGGGTCTGGGCGAGGCTTTTTTTTTCTCACAAGATGGATTCATCTATTACACACACACACGCACACACACACACACAAGTACACATTAAACGGTGCAGAGTGTATATTGTGGTGCTTACACCTCACAGAGGGGGACATTTGGGGGGATGGGTTGGGGGGCGGTTAAGATGTGGCACACTGTGAGAGTTGAGTGGCTTGTCTTAAAAAGCACCTTCACTAAACAGATTTTTATCAGGTAGAATTTTCTGTGGGGGGCCGCAATTTGAAGGGGAAGTGGGCCCACAACAAAAAAAAAAAAAGTGATCTCTGAGTAGTGTCTGGGCTGAAGAATCAAACCAGCTGAAGCTGTGGGGATGTGTAGTGTGTGTTGGTTCGGAAACGCAGCAGGGACGGCGCTTTGTCCGCAAGGTCCTGATGTAGTTGTAAAAACTACATTCATCAAATAATCTATTCTCATTTTATTTTATATTCTGTAAAGCAAACGTAATGTTGATAGCCCTGACATTGTCCAACGGCTTGCTAAAAAAATGACACTAAAATAAAAAGTCACATATTTATTTCACTAACACATTAAAGCAATTTAGTTTTCTTTTTTTTCTCGTTTTTTTTTAAAACACTTCTTACAAGCTGCAGTGCCTCTAACAGTCAACATAAATGCTTGAATAAAGGCTGTGCAAAATGATTTGACTGCCCATATTAAATTATATTATTTTTACTTATACCAAGTTGTGCTTCTATAAGATGAATATTTGCTTTTATATACTTTTTCTAATATTTTATCGGAATCAGCGATCAGGCAGCCTCTGAGCAAAGCCCGTAAATCATGACCTTTGCAGCAGGTCGATTTACGGGCTTACGGGCTTTGATTTACGTCAGTCTAAAATTCTGTCATGATAGCTGCCAGGCCTCTAACCACATATTTAACTGGCCTTAAGCTGCAAAGATACAGGAACACTACCAGCTGCATGGACCTCTGACCTCCCTGTGTTTCTCTGGGTGAAGGTACTGTATTATTAATTAACTGTTAAGCCACAAGCTGGACAGAGATCCTTGTAGACATGTCATCCAGTCATTTACATGCACAGGGTCAGCGGTCTCTCACAGGGCTAACACAAAGACAAATAGAAACACCCAGCCAACTGAGCAGCATGTTGTTACACTGAGAATCCTCTTGCTGTGATGAGTCGGTGCCCACGTTGTACCAAAACTGAATGCTATTTCGGTAAATTTTGGAAACCTTTTTCTCCAGGAATATCCACCTCCTTGTTTGTGACTGAAAACTTTTCAGCCAGCGGAGGGAGCTTGGCAAGTCACAGAGGTTGTGATAAGCTATTTAAGAAGCCATTTATATTTCATTTCAATCAGAGCAAATCCACTCTAATTAAAAAAATTCATTGTAAACTACTCAACCTTTACTGGCGACTTCCCATTCCCAATAATCAGGTGAAGTCATTAATGAGCGACCGCTAGCGCTTAATTTCTCTCCCCACTAAGTCCACTCTCTCTTTTGCATTTTTATTTCCTTCAGTAAGAACGGAGCAATAAAACGATAAGAGAAGTTGCCGGGGAGAAAACCTTTAACACTTGGAGTAATTACTTCTCTTTGTGTCTTTCTTTTTAAATTAATTTTAATTACAGGCGTCAGCGTTGCCTGTAAATGTCCACTTTCTGCTAATCTAAAGTAATGTGACTGCTAATGAAGAGGGAATTGAATGTGTGGAGCCAAGTGGCCTTTTGGCTTTGAGACACTCCCCCACTGGCTCACTTACCCAGTGGTCAAGGATACATGGGCAGGTGGACACACACACACACTCGCACACGTGCACATACACAGCACATGTAGACAATACTTGAGCACCAGTGGCGTGAAACCTCCCCTCGGTCTCTCATCCAAACACACACACACGCACACACTGTATGATCAGTGCTAAGGTTAGAAAAATTATCCCCAGTGTTACAGTGGTGTGTATCTTGAAACTAAAAGATGTTCGCACTGATTGAAATACTCAAAGCTACAATTACATCAAACTGAAATACTCTCGCTGACATTACACAGAGACTGATGTAAATTTTCTAAAGGTGTTAAAGTAAAGTTTGTTGGGTTTGAACAATGTTTTGCTGCACAGCATGAATTTGTAACGACCAATCCACCAGCAGTGTCTAAACACGTGCTCAAGTTGCACGTAAATCACATAAAGTCTTTGTCCTCTGATACGTTATATGCTTTAAACAGTGGAGTAAGCAAACCATACAGCAAACTACTGGTTTATGCTCATTCAGACCAAAGCAACCAGCTGTGCTTTGTTTGTCCTGAGAGATAAAGACTTAGGATGCAAAGTGACGTTATGAAATACGGCAGTCATTGAGAGAAATGAAAATAATAAGTGATAAATTGACCGCACATACTCCTACTTTTCTATCTTCAAAAATACAAAAAATAAACATATTTCATCACAGATCACTGAATAAATGCCCTAAAATATAATTTGAAACCTATTCCATTAGATTGCTCAAATAATTACGTATTCTAAATACCTTGGATACTTTTGGAATACTTCAAACTCGTCTCGCTGAGCTCATTTGTCTGGGTTTTATATTTCTATACCAAAACCACGACAATCCCCTGGTTGTGCATCTGTCATTGGGAAATGCATGCCTCATGAATTTTACACCATGTCTGTCCACACTGAATCCGTTAAAAATGCACTTCTGTTACGTCCTGTAAACAAACCACATAGGCCACCTATCAGCTGTGCACTCCACAGGAGACATAATGATCTAAATGATTGGCGAGTACTGCTATATTTCTTAGTTTGTACCTTTTAAACAGAATCAGGTTTTATATTGTGATATTTTCCTGGAAAAGACACAAAATATAGCTAACGGCGAGTAGGTTGTTAACAGCAAGGATCATTTACTAGAAACTGTCTGCTTCCTTGCGATCTCCCTCCAGCCAGCTGAGAGCTTATTGAGGTTTTTGGAGGTGTTGTGCAGGTATTTTGGACTTTATAAAGCAGCTGCTCCTAATCCAGCAATTTAAGGTTCAGTGTCTTGTTCATGTGGACAGCAGGAATTAAGAATCAAACAATGAACCAACGAACAGCCTTTAAAAAAAATAAATTTTTGAAAGAAACACTGACTAAATGAACCAGAAATGACTTACAGTAACTCTGTTTATTGTGTTATTTATTGTTTATGAGTATTTATTTCTCATTATTATTAATTTATTAACTGTATTATCATTATCATAATTATTGATATTATTATTATTATTATTATTATTATTATTATTATTATTTTATGTCATTGTATTTTTCTTTACAACCCAATATTTATTTTTTATTTTTATGAGTATTTATTTCCAATTATTAATTTATTAACTCTATTATCATCATCATTATTATTATTATTATTTATTTTATTTATTGTATTTTTCTTTACAACCCAGAATTTTATTTTTATTTTTAGGAGTATTTATTTCTTATTATTCATTTTATTAGCTCTAATTATTTTTTATTTAACTTTTTTTCCTTACAACCCAATCACTGGAAAATATGTTTTACACATTTCTACAAACCACAGATATATGTTACATTTGCACATTGAAAGTTTAGGCACAAAAGCCACAGATTGTGTTTTAAAAGATGGCTTTTAGGGGGCACAGAGTGAAGTGTTGGTAAAAAAAAACTCCAACTGCTTCTCAGGCCTGTACACCAGCTGCAAAAACGAGGACTTCTAATACATTTATTTATCGATTTATTTTTCGGAACAGGAAGGATTTCAGGACTTGGTAATGACCAAAAATAAAATGAACACTGGGCTCACATTAAAGAGGCGACCCAAAGTCATGACATCAAATAAATGCTGCAGTTGCTCTGCGGCTGCTGGGTGTGTAAAAGGTGACCATTTGCTGTAAAAACTTTATAAGGTGATAATATGTCCGTGTGTTTTCAGGTTGTTAGATGCTCCAAGGTGATTTAAAAAAAAAAACAGTTAGTATTGCTGTAAAATACAGAGAGTGGTGGGGTGGACACGTTTTGATTTTTGGGCTGACCCTGATTTCAGTCATTCAAAAAGCAGTCAGTCTGCAGTTTGTCACCATAGCAACTTATTTGGACTCCATGTCAGCCTGACACATTGCAAAACACTTTAACAGCAGGTCTTACCTAAGGAAACATTTTGACATAAAGGCCTGTCCTTATGGCTAAGAGGTTAAGTGAAACAACAGAGGAGGCTTCGCACAGCTGGCTACACATCTGCATATTCATCTCTCTGAAGTAAGATTTCAGAGCAACAGGATTGGAAGTTAAATGCAGAATTTATGTATGTGCTGAGATGTAGAATTTGGACTGATATCTGGGTCAAGCTGATCCACTCAGTGTGCTCCACCTCTGATGTGTCGGAGTCCCTTCCTGACCACAGCAAGTCATTCTGGTGGTGTGAGGGAGGATTTCCATCAACAGCCTGTAAAATCTGCAATGTAACCCGCCTCGCCCTGCCTCCTGGAGCTGCTGACCCACTTTAAACTACTTCACAGGGAGAGTTTTAGCAGCCAGTGACTGGTTAAATGCTGTGTCAGAGGCTTTTACACAATGACAAAACTAACATCCTGGGAAAACTTGGTCTTACATTGAGTATTGTGGCTTGAAGACACTGGCACATAATAATAGCTCCCTGTGGCTTAAATCAAACAAAATGTTACCTGCACATGAAGCACACATGAAACCCTATTTAAAGGCTTGTGAAGAGCACACAGTACTACTGTCACTGTACATCGAGGAGCAATGATGATCCATACGTTAAATGTGTGCTAGCAGGACACACTTGTGTAAAACTCAAGATTTCTGGAGGAATTCTTCAGTTAATTAAAACCAAGGCTTTTTTCATGTCACTTTTATACACTGAAAGATCAAAATTCCGCTTTTATGCTATTCATAATTGAAAAGACGCAGGTTCGAGTAGCCGTTTGGGTCAAACGGTGGCTGAAGTAAGTGCACCTGGCTTTGTTCTGGCACCAGACGATCACATATGAGCCAACAATAGCCAGATCTGTAAGTTTTAAATCACCACTGAATTTCTCTTGAATCTGAAAAACAACACACCATTTTGTTTCAGGGCGGGCTGTGATTGGCTAGTCACATCACTGCAATGCAACACAGATGGAAAGAAATAGGTCATGGCTCTACTTTCCCAAGCACAGCAGCACAAGTGCGCTCAAAGTGTTTGCAAGAACATACTGCACACCAAGACTTTGAATTTCAAGACGGAGTCCACAGAGGCTTACCTTTTGACTCAAAGTGATTTCATAGAAATATGTGAAATGACCACGACCGCTTGACATCACATTACATGGTGGTGCTAAGTGATGTGTTAGAATTACGGGCCGGCATCACACAAGCAATGCCAATGGAAAGTCAATAATGAATGGTCGCACAAGTGGTTCAGATTGTGAAGCGGTTGCAGTTTGGTTTGGTTTAGGGAAAAGACATACTTGGTTCGGTTTAGTGCACCGAAACGAGACGTTGTTTCGTTGAGTTTAGGTAAAATTAGACAAAACTTAACGTTGACTTTTGGTTTCACACAGGACACAAACAGGGTTTTCTGGGTGAAAGTCCTGTGCTTGTTTGACCACACCTTTACACCCTAAGCGGACTTTCTCACTCTTTAAACTGCCTATTGCATGACGTTGTCCAGTGTATTTGTGTGCCACGACAAAGGATCGCAATTGACTTTCTATTGACATTGTTTTAATTGTGCCGGCACGTAATTTCAACAGATTTTGTGTCACCACCAGGTAATACAGCATTTAAACGTTGTTATTTTATGTGCTGTATTTCTGTGATACGAGGCTGTTTTTGACTCGTGGTCTATCAGCACGTTTGGGTCGGTCAGCTTCGTTTTGCAGTTTGTTCCAACAGTGTAGCGGTAACTAAAGTATGTCAGTCGTGATTTAATGTTTCCTTATAAATCGTAATTCTGCAAAGCAGTGAAGAAAGTTGTGAGATACCTACCTAAAAAATGGAAACACCAGAGCTCCCATTACCTATTACGCAAAATGATCCCACGGTCTTACATCTCTATTTTGCTACAGTATGGATTAGTATGTTGCAGCAAGTCAAAATCTAAAAGATACAGACAGTGAGTGTGATCCAATACATCACATCATGAAATACTGATGAGATAAATCCATCTCTATTTTTAGAATAAGATGTGAGAACACGGCAAATAAAGTTAGAATGACACAAAGCATTACGCAGAGAAAGAGTGGGAAGACGCCGCTGACTGGACAGTTAAGGCAAACGTATATCACAGAGGTGAGGGCCTGCCTTGTGTGTAGTTCCTCAGTGAAGCAGATGAAGATGCACAGTAGTTGGCATGTGAGGTGTGATGGTACTCATGTCAACTGAAGAAGTGTTGACAAGTGATTCATTCTGAAAAGCTGTTTGACAGGGACTTTCAACCATTTAACTGAATACAGACACAAAACTACAAAACACATGTTATGCGAATAAATAAACTGCAAAGTCCTGCTTATAACAGAAGCATTTATAGATTATTTTAGCACTGTGGCACGATATGACAAAATAAGAAAAAGACTGCGCAGCACACCGAACTCAATATCACTTAAATAAAACAAGGGGACTTGAGTAGAGAAGGCCTCAGTGTGACAGCTATCCCGTCCAATTTCTAATTAAGATGACTGATTTTACGTCCGTTTTCACAGCAAGACCTCAAAATGCTGCAGCCAGCTGCTGCACACAGTTTCCAGCCATGCTCAGATTATTATCTCACACACACACACACACACACACTCTCACAGTAACAACACTCTCATACCTCATTGATGGTTCATCGTGTTGCAATCCTCCAATCCGCCATTTTGTGATCTCAGAAGACGTATAAAAATATCCTAAAATGTCCGCCATGCAAAATGAACTCAACAAAATAAAATCCACAACATGCTCCATGATTAAATTTAAAAAAAAAATAAATAAAATAAATTTTAAAAAAAAGTTGAAATCCAGAGTCTGACTTGTGTTTAAGAAAGTTTCGCCTTAATATTTTTCATCTACAATTTAGCTCAATTATTTTGTGTCTTGAGGATTTTTGGGGTGATTTAATCAGTTTTCCTTGGCGACTTGATGAGCTTTGTGAAAACTCATCCCGCGGGTAGCAGAGCTGTGGGCCCATAATAATGTCATCTGTCTCTCCCGCACTCCCTCTCTCTCTCTCCGTCTCGCCCTCTCTCCTCTCTCTATCCGTCTTTTCAGAGATTTGTGTGTGTGATAGAGGCCTCAGTGAGAGACCAAGCGCTAACCTTTACTGCATTGGCTCACACTTAATCCCCTCACCCTGGGGTGACTGGCATGCACGCACGCACATGCACATGCACACACACACACACACACACACACACACACACACACAGCTTCGACACCCCCCCCCCCCACATGCGTCCCCCACTGTTCCTCACACACACAAAATGTAGAACAAAACAGCAACGCACATACATGCACAAGGTTGCCAATTTATGCATTTTGAAGTATCATCCAACACTTGAGTAGCCATGAGTTTGATCAAATGAAAAAAAAAATATGCAACAAACTGAATATAATAATATATTTATGAGTTGGACCACATCAGACATGTAACAGGCCTTTTGCATAAGGTTAAACGTACCTTTAAAACAGGCCGAATTCAAAAAATTATTCATTTTGGTACCCACAATGTGTCAAAAAAAACTGTATTTCATTCATTCACTATTGTCCAATATACACTCTAGAATTTATTCTGCAGTGAGGAGTAGCCTAAATTTAGATTCCTGACACCTATGAGTCATCATTTTGCATGATCAATAACTGATGTAGTGTCACATGACTGTGGCGATACTGCCCACAGACAGGAAAACTTTTTTTGGCAGCACACACTATGTTCACCCTTCACAATGAGAATCTGGATGGAAATGATAAATAAATAAATAAAATGATGGAAAGTCAATACACTGCCCTGCCTGGTGAAGTGATAGTTGTGTCGGACACAGCCACGGAGATTTGGGATGATGTTAAAATCCATAGTTTGGATGTGGATGTCGTCGCTAAGTCTGTGATTACCGTCACATTTCAAACTAGATATAAAATACATCCATCTAATTTTTACCCTGTTCACATGTTCATGTTACCTGTCGCCCTCTGTTGCATGTGTGAACAAGACTAATTGAATTACATAGTCGTGCATTTGCATTTCGACATTCTAGGGAATTGCGACTAATTGCTGCTGGGTTTTTTTAAATTCATTTTTATTTTTTTTAATTTTATTTTCTCGTCTAATACTCACTGTGTGATGTTGCGATTGCAATTTTAACGCTTTCCACTTTGTTATTTGTATGTTTTGTTCTTATGCTACTACAGATTCTATTAAACTATATTAAAATCAGTGGTGGACAAAGTAAACAAAAAGTAAATTTAAAAAGTAAAGTAAACAAAGTAAATTTACTCGAGTACTGTACTTAAGTACATTTTTTGAGTATCTGTACTTTACTTGAGTATTATTTTTTGGGGATACTTTTACTTTTACTCCACTACATTTGAAGGAAAAATATTGTTCTTTTTACTCCAATACATTTCCATTGATGCTCTCTTTACTTGCTGCTTTTGCTCTTACGTCAGCTGATGAATTCTCTTTTTTCCTTTTTATTTTTTGGTGCTAAATTCTGATACCAAAGAAAATAAACTGTTTCTGCTGATTCTTATTACAAGCAAAAACAATCTTGCTCCACTGGCAGATTTGAAACAAGTGAAAATTGTCTAAAAACAAGTTACTTTTTCAGTGATGTGTCTCATTTTACGTGTAATGAGATTTGTTTTGATGAGAAATGAGACAAATATTCTTCGTAAGATTTTAAGTTTTTGCAGTGTATACTTTATGATGTGTTCAAATGTAACTACAAGAAAGGGAAATTTGGGTTTTTGTGAGAAAAATACAGTTGGGGGGTGAAATTTGTTTTCTTGGCAATATGAAACAATTTCATTAGTTGATGAATGCAGTTTGTGCTCTGAGGCTTCTTGCCTTTATTTCTTTATTTTTGAGCTATAAACATTTCTGTAGCAGAATCGCATCAGAATAACAATAAAGCTACTTTCCTTTCCTGTATTTCCTAAGATTTTTTAAAGTACTTTTACTCAAGTATTTTTTTAAGTAAATATTTTATTACTTTCACTTAAGTAATATTTTGACAAGGAGTATCTGTACTGTTACTTAAGTAGTGAAGTTGTGTACTCTGTCCAACTCTGATTAAAATTAACATTTAAACTGACTCAACTTTAACCCAAACTCAATCTTAAACTTGAATTGAGTCGCTTTCACAAATCAGTGTAAAAAAAACAAATGCATTTCTGTGAGAAACTGATTGCATGATGTCATCTTTCATGACATCATAATATATTACTATTACTGTAATCTGATTACCTAGTATACAGGTCTCTGTAATTGGATAACTGTGATCAGGCCACATATAATCAATGAACCCCACACACCTCTCAAACTCTAGCCTATAGACACATGAACAAAACTGTGAGCCCTCTGTGGATCTCACACACACACACACACACACACACACACACACACACACACACACACACACACACACACACACACACACACACACACACTCATCTCAGAGGGTAGTAGTCATGACATTGTCTCTTGCTAAACAACAATGATATACACTGCAGGAAGCTTGGACATGAAAACACACACACTGGCTCACACATTCACACAGTGTCTTACACACACGCACAAACACACACAGACACACACTCCTTGATACCCTCAATAGGAGGGTGGGTACAGCGGGTAGGGAGCCGGACCCCTCTGTGGAGCTTTGGATTATGGGATAGCAGTATGATGCAAGGAGAAAAAAAACAGGGAGGTGTGAACAAAGGAGGGGAGAATGAAAAGAGGGAAGGAGGTAGAGACAGAGGTGGAGGAGGATGAAGCAAGGAATGAAAAGGAGAGGGAGAAGGAAGGAAAGGAGGGAATTAAAAATTAAAACTGCAGTAGAGGAGGAAGGGAAAAGGAAGGAGGCGAAAAGTGGAAGGAAAGAAAGATGTTAAGGGGGAAGGAGGGAAACAAGGAAGCATGGAAGCGGGGAACTGGAGAAAGGGAAGGTAAAAATAAGTATCGAGAAGGAAATAAAAAGCAGAGACAAGGAGGCAAAGAGAGGAGAAGAAATGGAGTGAGGAGGAAAAGGTGGAGGAATAAAATCAAACCGACTTACATGTGCTGTTTTCCACTCCTTCACTTCAGAAGCAACTGATTGAAAGATGAGGAAGCTGTGGGGAAGGAGAGGAGGAGAGAGAGATGGAGCCAGTTAAGGTCACTCTTCTTTCAAGATAAAAAAAATTCCTTATGCTTAAATACACATACACACAAAAATGCAACCAGATATTCATGATTTATTTATTTTACCTCGGTTTCTCTTTTTCAGTGTACGTGTGATGAAGCAATATAAATATGACTGCTGGCTTTCTGAGGAAACCTGTGTCTATGTCAGAAAATTATGATTCATGGTTTGAAAGGTTTAAAAAAAAAAAAGTGCTGGAAAGAGGTGGAGCTTTAAAGAAACAAAACACAGTATAATGAAGACGGTGTGCGAGCTTCTTAACTTGCTGTGTGTCTAGCCATCAGTGACACATGTTGAAGTGCCACTTCACACACACACACACACACAAACACACACACACACGCAGACGCACACACACAAAAACACACAGGCTCATAAATAAACAGTGACACTGTTTGTCACTGTAACCTCGTGCTCACCTAAGCTCTGCGCGCCGTGTATACGTGATCCTAAACTATATACGAGTGCATAATATGACACTGCAAGTGTGTGTGTGTGTGTGTGTGAGTGTATGTGTATGTGTGTGTGCTTATGGTACAGTAATGCAGAGATTGTCCTGACAGCAGCTCTCTAGCGCCATCTACTGATCTGGACACTGAGAGAGACGTGCTGGGAAGCCACCACAGCAGCACTGAGCCCTCCCAGTAACACCCGTTAGAAAGGGTAAGCTGGGATTCAAATTTGACTGTGAAGCAATAGCGTAAAAAAAAAAAAAAAAAGACAAAATTAATATTTAAAAAAATAGATATATAATAACATTTTCAGAGAGCAGGAACAGCCTTTGAATTGTGCATGAAGTGTAAGTGTGGGAAGGAAGAGAGGTTGCGAGAGAGGTGAAGCAGAGAAGGAATGAGGACAGACGCAAAAAAGAAAAGAAGACAGTCAGGTATGAAGGGAGGAATAAAATAAAGAGGAAAGCCTGAAACAGTGAAGAGACAGAGGTGTGTGTATATGCAACAATACGGACAAAAACGAAAAAATGAGCGTCAAAAATGTGTCAAATTTCCATTAAAAAAAAGGGACAAAACTATTAAATATATATCTAGAAATATACTCTCTGAGACGTGTATTATTATTTACATAAATGAACAGTGTCCACACATTTCAACTGTGGCGCTAATTAGCCCTAAATACAATATGTTTATGTCAAATATGAAATTCTCATAGAGAGCCTTAAAAAAGGACTGAATATAACGCATGTGAATGTATCGTATAAATGTACGTGTCATGTTTTGTTTTTGTTGACGGCTTCCAGCTGATTTATTTACACCAAAATAAATTAATTACACATTCATATTTCAGGTTGGTTAAGTGCCAGATTTGTTTATGTATTTAGACGGCTGAAACATTGTTTATTTTACGTCTCATGACTAATTTAATGTAAGGAAAATAAATGTGTCTTTTTCTGAGCTGAATTCTTTTTGTTTTTTCCAATGAAGACTCTTTAATTTATATTTTAAAAAATTCTTAGTGGTTTGGTTCTAGTATTTGAAAAATTGAAGTAAAGTGAAATATTTTTAAATAATTTAATTTAGTATAAAAATATACAAAAAAAATGTACATGCTGTAATCATGTAGCTGCTTTACATTATTTTTTCCCGCCTTCAGGGTCATGTGAGGACAGCGTGCGTCCCAGCATGCCCTCTGCTGTGACAAAGTGAAGAAAAAGAAACCTGAGCAGCTCTCCTGTGCGTCTCATATCCCTCACACACACACACACACACACACACACACACACACACACACACACACACACACACACACACACACGCAAACACTTTCGCACCTTAAGTGCGAGCAGTTCTGAGTTCACTGTGAGCTGATCGTCTGTGGGAGGACACAGGTCAGCCGAACCAACGCGAACACGGAGACAACACACACTCTGCTCTCAGTGAGCGCTGCTGATTAAAACCAAACCCTGAACACTGTGAGTATGATTTACCTGTCAAACTTATGTCACTTATTTTTCCCTTTTACACCTTTATCGTTTGCCTCTCATTACACTTCACTTGTCCTTTTTATCATGTGCAACATCTCCTTCTGTTTCTCCATATTAGAATTCTGCTCCTGCCGCCTCCGTCTGCCGTATGGCATCGGCATGTCTGTCCGTCCTGCGGGAGGGTTCCCTGCTCTGTTTCTCCCCTCAGTTTTTTCGTCCCCCCTCGTATCTAAATCAAAAGTCTAAGGATACAGGGTGTTGTACATTATACAGATTGTTAAGCCCTCAGCGACAAATTTTAATTCTGGGCTGTAGAAATAAACCTGACTTGACTTGACTTTATCTCACAGTAATAATTATGATCGCTACAAGCAGCAGAATGTCATCTGGGCTCTGGTCTCATTAAGTCTTAGAGGGAGGGAAAAAGGGAGAAAGGGAAAAATAGATATGGACAGATTGTTCTATTTTTAAATGAGGTAAAGCAATTAGCAATATTTACTTAGCATGTTCTTATGACTTCATAAGACAAAATCCAAGTGCAGTATCTCTTAAAACAATAGTGATGCATAACGGGGTTTTTAGTTCCCTTTAATGTGTGTGCGTGTGTGTGTGTGTGTGTGTTTGTGTGTAAAGCTTTTTAGGTTGTTTTGTATTAATTTAGATGGCTGCTATTTCTGGATATAACACCAAAGGAAATAATAAGTGTTCTGATATACACACTGAAGTGTAAAATCTGTTCCCAAAGCTTTAGTTCGTGTGTCTTAATTTGGCCTATATTTGGCGGAAAGTTGCAAAGCCATGCCATGTTTCCTATTTTAACTCCACACCCGCATTGCAGACCGTTTGATTAGATGCCGTCAGTATCGGCCATCAATCACCTGTCCAAGTCAAGACGACTGGAGGTACTGGCCGAGGACGACACAGAGGAAACACTCTGCTGGAGCTTTAACGTAACAGGATAAATGTGGCTCTGTAAAAAATTAAGTTAAAGTTTGTGAAGTATTATTAAGATACACAGATACTGCATGTCGTGTGGGTGCTGCCTTAACAGCACTTAAATTACTGTAGTCTGTTCATAATGAAGAAACATTTAGCTTATAAATAAACAGAGAAAATAATACGATTGAAATGACAACTTTGATCATTTAGAGTCATTTAAATTCTTTTTGTAAACCCTTGCTGTGTTTCTCTGTTTGAGCCGTGAATTCAGGTGTTAAGATAATACACACATTGCTACTGTTACACACATGCACGGTGCTGCATTTTATCTGTCTAGCAAATAACAGATTGTGATACTGTGATGCTGAAACTGGTTTCCATGCCAACCATAATCATGTTTTGTAAACCTCTGTATTATAAGTGATCATAAGTTTCACTGACACAGACTTGATGCTTCATGACGGATGGTTTTGCACCTCTACCAAAAATAGTCTTTTACTCCCTTCACTTCTAATTGATGCATCAAATCCAGGCATCTCTTAGGGACAGTATTAACTGTTAATCTAAATTTAAACAGACATTGAATGTGGGTTTTTTTCTTCTCTGTCTTGAGAAGCATGTAGCGGTGGCTCGGCAGCTTTTTCAATCACGGGAAGTGTCTGCAGTGCTCGCTATTAGGCTGCAATAACCATCACCAAAAATCAGAGGGTAGCGCAGCCTGTAGCCTGAGAGGACAAATGCAGAGAGGTAAAAGCCTAGCAACAACTTACTGCTGGGGTAAAGCTTATTCCTGATGACGCATGGTAACAATTCAGCCAAATCTGTTCCAATGTTTTTGGTTAGTCAGAGGTTCTTCCATTTAGATTTTGGTGGGTGGGCAGAAAGAGGACTCACACTGGCCGGACAAAACAACCATTTTGAGTAAAATCTTGTTGCGGTATAATTGGAAATTAATATTTTTGGAATTTTATACACAAATAAATGAGCAAAAATTAGAAAAGGTAGATTAATTCTAGTCATGTAAAGAACTGCCAGTGCTGCTGCCTCTGGCTGCTCTGGCACCTTCTCATTAAAGGAAAAATCAGAGGATACATAGGGCTGAGATTTGGCAACTGACACTTGCCCACCCACCCCCAAACCCTCCTCCTCCTCCTCCTCCTCCTCCTTCTGCCACTGTAAGTCCAGGCTTCCACTTTTCTCTTCCCACTAAGGGCCTCCTGTTGGCAGGTGACAGCTCAGCGGATGGGCCCCTTAGCAAGCTCCCGGATGTCCTGAGGGGGGGTTGGGGTTTGTACAGAGGCAAGGGGCAGAGTCGAGGGAGCTTCCCCCAGCTCCCCTCACCCCAACCCAGGCCTAATGGTGTGGAGCGAGCCCCTTCACTCCCGCTGCTCTACAAGCATCAAAACTACGGACAGAGAGGCAGGAGTAGAGCCCTGTTCTCAGTTCCACTCTGCTAAACAGGTGCAGGCGTGCCGGGTGTGAGCCAAAAAGAAACACAACACACACACACACACACACATGCATGTACACACACACACGGGACTGCCACTTCTTGTCAAGTACATTATGGAAGCACTGCATGAGTTTTAGTTCCTCGGAGGAAAACACATTGTATTTGCAGAGGTTGTGTGTTTTATGAGTGTATGTGTGTGTGTGTGTGTGTGTGTGTGTGTGAGTCCCTCAGAGCAGGACAAGTTTGCGATGACAGAAGTTTAATCCCTGTGGTTTTCTGGGTTTGAGTTTAAACAAGGAAGCAAGTCGAAGCGTAGTCTACCCCCTCTTACAAGTCTTTACCCGACTGGAACCGCTGTCAAATAAAAACCTCTGTCCAAGAAATACCACAGAGGAAGAAAGCCTCTGGCACCGGCTTTCCCTCCCCGCTGAGCGAAGTGTCTGAGAGGGAGCAGAGGGCTTAAAGTAGCGTCAGCCCGGTGCTTTGGGCTGATATTGGCCTTTGATAAAAAATCAGTTTGGGTCCAGCCGGTGTGGTCTATCTCTGATATGATGGAGGTTCCTGCCTGACCACAGATAGTCATTTCATTCTTATTATTTTTATATCAGATGTCGAAGCAAAAAAAAAAAAAAAAAAAAATCATTCCAGTAGTGGTGTGGGAGGATTTAAGTCCACATTCTGCAGTGAAACCTGCCTCATGCCGCTGGTGGCTCCTCCACTCAACCTCTTTTACAAGCCCCGAAATTACATCCACATAGGAATATCAGCAGAACACGATTTACGTCCTATACTGGAGTTCAGGGCAAAGTGGAGGTACAGGTGGCGGATGGACGTGTAGCATATTTGACTTTTATGCAGGAGGCCGGAGTCACAATCCAGCTAACATTTCCCACTAAGCAATACCTCTCCCTATAACCTAAAGTGTTTTGTTGCCGAACACAAACTATACTTGATTCTATGATTATTTGCACTGAACTCATTTCCCCGACCGAAACGATAATATAAATGTCATGTGCAGATATTGTAAAAATAAATAAATAAAAATAATTGAAATGTCGCAACCGAACGTTTTAATTAGCTAGTTATCTGTCGATAGGGGAGGTATTTCAGAACAAAAACACCCAATGAGATCCAATTTAAAGTAACCCATTAACTAAGGGTACTTGTGATAGGATTATGACACCAGCTGTTTTCTGCTAACTTTTTGCCAATATAAAATAGATTTAAAACAATAGTACTCGGCTTCCAGTCAGCCTTAAAAGTCATCAATTTGGCTCTCAGTGCTTCGTTTATTAGGCACTTAGTTTTAGAGGCTTTTTTACCCTTAGAGTCAAGGGGGTCAGATTCATTTACGCATGTATTTGCAGATGAATATTGTGAAAAAAAATTACATTTGCAAAACTCAGCGGTAGTGTCTCTTCCCAAAAATCATGACCCCTTAACTTAGAATAATCCACAGATAGCAGTTTCATGTAGGAACTGTTTTCTTTCTATTGAACCAAACTCACCTTCACTCCACAGAAGGACGTGTGCACCTATTCATTAACAAGAGGCTTGTGCTCGTGACAGTGCAAGATGTAAACATTAATGGCGTCCTTGTTAGCTGAGCTGTATACTGTTAGCTAGCTCAGTGGTGCTAAGTGAGCAAGCAGTAGAAGCACACTTCCTTCTGCGCTGTGATACAGTTGGCAGGTGTAGTTCGGTCGAGAGAAAATAGTTCCTACATAAAACTGCTCACAACAAGGTCTGTGGATTGTCTGAAGTAACCAGGTTATGATTTCTGGAAATAGACACTGGTGTTGAGTTTTTGAGATGTATTTTTTGGCACTTGGAGCACCACAAGCTGAGTGTCATCTAGGTTCCATTAGGGATGTCCTCGGATCGGGTATCGGCACCGATCACCTAATTTCTACAAAATCGGAATCGTTAATAAAAGATGGAGGAATCAAAACAACAAAAATGGCCAGGTCCCTTTAAAGCTAAATTTTGACACAGGAGCCCACACTGATGTCACAGTGCTGTGGTGCATGTTCCCAAACACATTTAATTTTCATGAACTGGTCAACACACAGTGAGCTTGGAGCTCTTATGGCCCTGGAGTTCTGGAACAGTCGACTTTGCTGGTTGGTAATCCAGCTTCGAATGCAATTCTCAAAAATAGGTTTGCCAGTCCCAGCTGTGCAGGCTGGCCTGGATCAGTGCAGCTCTGATCTAAATGGCAAACATATAAAGGTTAAATTGAATCAATCAATAAATAAATGCCTGTAGGAGAATGAAAACAACACTCATACCAAGTTTTCAAAGTAAGTAAACTTTGCTTTTGCAGCCTCACGCAAACAATGCCAAATATTTGAAATCTCTACATGCTCCACACACGCGCACACACACACACACACACACACACACACACACACACACACACACACACACATACACACACACCCTTATTAAACAGCTAACCCTACAGCAGGCCTAATGAGCTCCTTAAGTTTCTTCACCTCTCTCCGTCAGTTTGAGCTGCCTCCTAGAAGTCGCTGACACAGAATGTACACACAGCCTCGTTTTCAGGATGCAATTAATGAGCAATTCAGCTAACAAGTCACAGTGTTGTACACTGTTTTGTTTTGTCTGTAACTTGTTTTGTTGTCATATGTTTCGGCTGTTTGTTGTTCTGCAATAACAAAGAAAAAAAACACAAAGAAAAGTTTGAGAAATGAGGGTGGAGATGTGAAACAGTGATTAGGGTGTGCTCACTGCTGGGTTTTATGGCTGTTATTTATGTACAAAAACAGTATTTTCCAAGAGAAAAAAAAAGAAATAATAAAAGAAATACAGTTATGTGAAGATGCAAAAGCAACTAAGGTCATCATGGGACAGTGAAAGCCACTCTTTTTTCAATGGGGAACAACACACAGAGCAGGAGTGCAGGCTGAAGCTGGACCTTTGGCCTGCTGTGGTTGTGATAATACTGCCACCTAGGGGCACACACACTCACACTAAAGGGAGGGCGTATGGAGGCAGCGTTCATCACTCTCAGTACACTGTACCTATCATACGCTGGGTGAAAATGAACAAAACAAAAACATTGTAAGGAACTTGTATTCATGCCTGCAAATTCATCCCATAGAGTGTTCAGTACTGAAGAGGTTAGTTATCACACTGAACAACTAATACTTGGTGAGTTTCTGTTGTCATTACTTTCATTAAATAATTAAATGTTGTCAGTCAACATTCATTCATAAAAAATTAAGCCAGGTTAGAAGCTCCATTCATAAACCAGCAGCCGAAGTGAGCCCACCTTCCAGATGAAGCACTTAATAAAAACCTATGTTCAGCAATGATCATTTCTGTTCACTGCAAAGCTCCTTTAATTCACTCTCTACAAAAAATAGCAAAAAAAATGCAGATCCCCCTCCCAGCTCTCTGTCAGTGTCAGTGACTCCGCAGATGTCCCACGAGGTCACATGACAGAGACATAATGGAGTCATGGACTAAGAATGATTTGCTCCCGATAATCAACATGATTCCGCTCTTTCTCCCGCTCTCTGTGTCTGAGCACTGTGTAATGACTCCGGTTAATTTCTCAGGGGAGAAACAGTAATAAGTGATCATTGACAAAAGGATTTCTATGGAGACGTTCACATTATCTCTGCTTGGCCGCCCGGCTCAGCGCGTCTGTGAGTCTGTCTCACTGCCTGTCTGTGTGCTACTTCTTGAATGTTATACCCGCATGGACAGTCTGTGTGTGATGTTTATATTTGTATTCAGTATTCACAGACATGTGCAGAGCTAATATCAGAAGTTGGCACAAATTGTCTAGTCTGCTTCTGCATGCAATTTAGTTTTTTTTTTATTTTTCTTATATATTAAAAAAATATATAAGATCAGCAACAAAATAATATTTTAACCATGTACCTTAATTAATCAAATAATAAAACAAAACAAAAACAAGTTAAAATTGAGTCTAAATAAAAGAGTTGTGTAACTCTTAATGATGAACGCTAGAGGAAAAAATGCATTGGATATACTGCATGATTTTCTCGATAAACTGGAGGTTGTGACCCAGATTACTGTAAAGTTGGTCTATGAAATTGCTTTCGACAAAAGAGGGCCATGATAGCTCATGATGGATGATTGATCATGCGATGAAAGGAGGTCCACGTTTGTCTGAAGTGTCCATGAAAAAAAAAAAAAAAATGAGGAAGCTACTGACAAAATTTTGAAAAGCACCCTTGGCCTCCATCAGTCAATTCCTATCTGCTGTCAAGCCGTGAAAGGTGCCGGGCTTTAAAGCTCCACTCCTGCGTGTTTTGTCATTTTCATATCTCATATTTTTCAGAGTCATTTTCTGACAATGCTGATTAGCCACAGTTTGCCAAATAATTTTTTTGGGGACAAACAACTAGTTTTGTGCTCAAAGTTGAAAAAAAGAAAAAGGAAAAAAAGAAGATGGTTGCTGCTGAAACAGGAAGATGATGTATGACAAATGTAGAAGCTGCAGATCATTCGTCATCCTCCAAGCTTTCACAGGTGCATTGTCATGTGTCTTTGCATCTGACTGGCAAACCGACAAACATTGTTGTGAGCTGGATAGTAAGTTTATCTTGTATTTTGGGTACACTGACGAGTGATGGATGTGGACAGTTCGCAGAGCGGTGCTGCGGATTGTATCTTTTCACTGGCTACACCTGCAGCACACACATGGTGCAGGGTTGTGTGAGTCAAAGGCCAGACAAGATGGTAAACTTTTGTTTTGGGATTGTGTGGGTTTTTTTTTTCTTTCTTTCTTTTCTGGTTTTGGAACAAGCCAACATATTCTCACCCCCAACTCATCACATATTGACGCTTGTTCAGTGAACTTTTGACGTCTACGTTTGAAGCGCTAGGTATCCAGGTGCACCTGTTGTTGACGTTTTGGGACGCTGTGTCAATGTATGCTTGTTACTGTACAGGCATTGTGTCTTTCCAAAATACGCTTTTGTTTTTACAGGAAATATACAATTTCTGCTCGATACATGCATCCAATCTTTTTCTAAATAAACGTATAACACCTTGTGTGATGTTTATGCAGAGCACCAAAGCACATGGTTGGGTTTAGACAATAAAAGCACATAGTTAGGTTCAGAAAAAAACATCTTGGTTTGGTATTCGAGAAGCAAACACCAGGCTCCAAGGTGAAAGTCCGCATTGTTGGACCCATACACCATCCCTCTCGCCCCCTCTTATGCCCTCTATACACTGTGCGATTTTAGCACTCTTATACGACCACTGCATGACACACTGTGAGACTTGGATCTAATAAACTTTGGTACAACTTCAAGTTTGATATATGCAGATTGTACGATGGCCGTTTACTACTGAATCGCAGGTTACGACGTACGTCAATATGCAACGTCATCAGCGTACGTCATCCATCTGCGCCATCATAGGTAGCTTGCTCACCTGGAAGTTGCAGTTCCTTCGCAATTTCCTTCTATGCAGCGCCTTTTTTCTCGCAGTCATGATAGCAGCTGGAGGAAACATCAAATAAACAAGGCTTCTGCTGCCACAGCTCCACCAAACTTTCCTCTTTCTGGGAGTTCCACAGACTTCTTTTTGTTCGTTTTACCATCATGGCAAGCGATCATTTGTTTGGGTTTAGCGCCGGTGTCGCGGTGACCAATGTGTCATTTTGCGCCTTAAGTTACTTTGTTTTCTGGCGGTGTTTGAAAGTGACACTGTCCAGCTATGCTTCGCAGCGTATGATACCACCGTGAAGGAATTCTTATCTCGTGGGTGTCTGACGTGGAAATCACTGACCAAACAGCCATATTTACAACATGTTTGGAGGATATAGGTATTTTAACATCCGCTCAGAGCGCCTGTCATGGGCAGCCCACTCTGACATCTCTCCACTTAGTGCATGTATAGGTCCAGTTTGTGCATGTGTGTGTTCAGACCTGTGTGTAATTGACAAACAGAGTGAAAAATTGAATTTCCCCTCAGGGATTAATAAAGTATATTAAAAAAAAAAAAATACAAAAAAAAAAAAAATTACACATACAATATGCCTGTTTCTGATTGTAAATACTGTGAACCACAGGGAAGCATCCTGACAGCAGCAGAGCTGGATGGAAACAAGCAGCCTTTTATAGCCTGCCACTGGCATTGGTCTCAGCCCCTAACAGAAAATAGGGAAGCCTGTCCCTCACCTTACCTTAAATTACTACAAAAACACAACAAATACTGTGCTTGAGACTTTGAAAGCCTGACTCTAACTCCACTCCAAAGAATGGGGACTCCCTGAGGACATCTGCTGCATTCAGAGCGCTAATGGTCACCAAGTTACAAGATTTAGCTGCCCGTATTACTGGGACCACTACAGCCTCTGCTAATGGGGCCTCCCTGCATTCTTGCTCTGGGCTCTGAACCTAGTTGTTGTGTTGAGTTCTGGCAAAGGTTCTGGTGTCTGCCTGCTGCAAGACATTTAGGAGAGTGGGGACGTCATTATGGGGAACAACGGTAAGGTAACTAAGGTAACTAAAGCTACTGCGAAAAGAAAGTCTGCCTCCCTGCTGTCAAATATACCTCAGGAGTGAGGTGTACTTGCTCATCTCCAGGAACACAACTTATACATGTTTTGTCTTCACTCTCGTTGGGACAAGGCTGGACACTGCTACTAACTGAAACACTCTGAATCTAACAGGGCCATTAACCATTAACAAAAACTGGTGCACTATGAGTTGCCGCTTTAACTAAGGGTACTTTCACACCTGCCCTGTTGGGTTCAGTTCAATCAAACTCAAGTTCATTTAAACTTGTGGTGTGTGGTTCATTTGGGCAGGTGTGCACCAAAACAACCAGACCAAGTCCTTGTTGAAGAGGTGGTCTTGGTCTGGTTACAAACAAACTCTGGTGCGGTTCGTTTGCGGTGAGAACGTGTGCCGACCTAGGTCTGATCCAACTGCAGTCACATGATGCATTGTTTGGGTTAAACATGAGCATGTTACAGTCCTGGAGGATTATTAATGTGCACCTCCTCCTGTACTGCCTTAATATGCACATTCAGCACATCCAATGCATCAAAACATTGTTTTCTAGTTGGAGCCGCGCCTCGTTTTCAAACTGTATGGTTTGACTAAAACGAACAATGACAGCAATATAGTCCACGATGAGTAGCGCTAAAATCAACCTGCGTAGTTGTCCCTCCATTGTGACATTAGAAAGTGTCACATTTATCTCGCAAGTGTACTCTTTGTCAACACTTAGTTTACTTCCTGGATTCGGATCAATCAAGAGCAGCTTTCTCACACAAGTCATTTGATCTGGTCCACTTGTAAATGCTGCTGTGAGAACATGAACCAGCTCTTGGAAATTATGCAACTTTGTGCTATGATTTGAATTCCCTTTTGATATTTGTTGTTAATACAACCTTGAACTTTCTCCATGTTTACATATCGTCTTGATAACTCAACATAATGTACATGGTTTCCCGCAATAATTTTCACATATTGTACAGAAGTCACTCTGTGAGCCATTTAAGTGCAGGTAATTCCTCTCCTTCCACATTGTTTTTTTTTAACCCAGACCTTTAAAGCAACTGGCCTTAATTTGTTCTTTATTACAGCAGTTGTTTTTTTGTTTCTTCTCTGGAATGCTGGTTTTTATTTGAGACTTTACTATGGTAATAATTCCCACCTGTATAATATTTGCTCCCAATGCACAAACTGAACCAGCAGACTGTAAAGTTTATTTTAAGTAGTTTGGTTGTGCAAAAATCTTCTCTGACATCCCAGGTGGAAAGTTTACCAACAATAACAGAGAGAAGCTAAACGTTCTGTTCCAACTTAAAATGGCTTAGTGCCACTGTTTCCTGACTAAAGGTGTGCGGCATATTAATAAATCTTACGGGAGTACGGAGTGCATTGAATCATCACTGTCAATCAGTACTTTTATTGCAGTGAAGTCCCCCTCAATGGTGAATGAAAAAGCTCACTGTCAGCTGAGCTGTGATTCACAATATGTACACTCATGTTTAAAAGCGTGCAGAGCCACAGTGAATCACGATGTGATGACTCACAGACAGGTGGTTGCTGGGCAAACAGGCTTATAACTGTGCTTATCTAAGTTTTCTACTGAATTGAAGAGTGTATTTACTACTGAACTAAATACAACCAGAGACAGTACAGTCACATCACAGCATTATGCATGATGATATGATCATTTACCGATGAAGTGATCTGTATTTTCCACTTTCGTTCCTGATAAGTGGCCAGTTGTGTTTGTGTGGACTCCTGTTCTTGCTCTGTAGCAAAAGCAGGAGTAGCATGACTTCATCATAAAGTTGTGAAACCTTTTAGGAGGTCAGGGTGGATGTTTGGTCATACTAAATGTCTGACTCTGACACCAGAGCACATCTCTGCTGAACATCTTTACTCTGAATCTCAGAGCTCAAACGTGACCTCAACAACTGTAAGGGTTCACACCCACAGGGTTTAAAACCTGTGGCCAAGCACCAGTCTGTTAGAACTGAAGAAGCCTCTTGGATGAGAGGTGAAAAGTCTTCAAGAAACTCAAGCAAGTTCAGTTGCCTGCGATATATCACTTGAGATAACCATGACCCGGATAACTAAGCATCTTCGCCAACACGAGAGAACATCCTGTCTCCTACCTAAGTCAGTGTTGGTTCTGAGCTGCCTGACCTCTGTGTTTATTGTATCTGTTTGTCGGACTGTCAAAGTTATGCAATATTGCAATTAATTAATTGCGGAAAGATTAACAGTGGCTTTGTCACATGATGGAGACAGACACGACGACGCTTCTTGACCCGTGAGTGGAACATATACATTTAAAAACCGCCCAGATGGAACTGTTGATAGGAGCACAGTTCTCTGCAATTTCTGCAGCAAGGATTTTCGTACCATCGGAGAACTTCAAGCCTAAAATACCACCTAGCCCTAGCAGCCAGCCTCATCAAGCTACACTGGACCAGCGTTCGGATGCAAACTCAGTAAGTCTACCTGTGACAACTTAACTGCCTTGGATTGCAATGAACTGCAGAGCAGCTTTAGAGGACAGGGAACAAATGACCTATGGCTAAACCCCGCCCTCTAATGTGATGAACCAATCAGAGTGCGTATAGCCATTCCCATACACTCGGACATTCTCTGCCTGGACGTCCATTGAAATGCATTACTTACAGAAAGTCAGTTTTGTTTGGTTTTATGAGCTTTTTCGGAGATTTGAAGTTTAAAAATGGTCAAACGGTGCGCATGGGGTACATGCAACTCCAACACAAGGTATCCTGAGAGGCTGGACGACCAGGTGTATTTCTTACACTTTAAACCACATCTCAACTGAGAAAAGTGTCTCCTTTGGATAAAGTTGTGTGCTAACGTTAGACCACAACATCAACTCAACGTGAATGAGATTAACAATGATGTCTACATCTGTTCTAAGGTAAGTCAACATCGTGTTTGAGGCAACATATTGTCACTTTGCTGGAAAGAAATATAAAGTTATCTTTAACATCTCTAGCTAACGTTAGCTAAAGTTAGCCTAACGTTAGCTCCTAGCTGCGTTGTTCATCATGTCACCTTGTTTGCTGGGAGTTCATTAGCCTGTTTTGTTCTAGTTTTGTACTTTGGTGATGGTACATCATTGTTAGCTGTTGTCCAAAGGGCTCTAGTTAAGCTAACGTTAACTTCTAGAGCTTAGCTTCATTAACTTATCTGTAATGGCAGAGATAACAAAGGTTGGCAAATGTTATGCTGAATGATTCAGTGTAAATACTGTAGCACCAAACTAACGGAGAGACACTCTTGGTAAAGATGGTAAAAAGGCCTTTCTCCTTTTCTTAACTTCAGTGCACCTTGTTGTCTCTAAAAATCATCAATTGCCTCCTGCGAAATGCCGTGTACTGTGACGCCTGCCTGGAAAATGTATATGCCATCACAATATATATGCAGTTTGGAGTTTCTTGAAATAAATAATATTACAAACAGCTTGCACAGGGAAGGAGAAAGATACAGTGCAGACCAAAAGAATACAAGAAAAGACGTATCAATCAGTCAATAATGCTGCCAAAAAATGGTAAAAGCCTTTGTTGTGTGTGTGTGTGTGTGTGTGTGTGTGTGTGTGTGTGTGTGTGTGAGTGTGAGTGTGTGGGCGAGGGGCTAACATGTGTTTGGAACGCACCGTTTTTGCAGGAACACTTGAACTTGCAAGCAAAAAATGAAAACCATAATAAATGGAAATAAAATTTGAAAAAATAAAAAGGCAATTGATAAAACGCAAGAAAAGATAAAGGTTTCCAATCATTCTTTGTCAGCAGCCGAATCAGGATTTCAGGTTTCACCCGTGTGTCATAAACAGCTGGTAAACATTCTCAACCGCAGAGACACCTGCATTACAGCTCAAAGGGAAGCTGATGCGTTGCCGTGGCAACAGAGGATGCTGAGTGAGAGAGCCTGTTGAACACAATGCAACAAAGAAATCCTTCAATTACAGGTGACAGAGAAATCTCAATCAGCTACAAGAAAGAAACTGTTGAGTTGAGAGTTGAAGATGTAGGCTATTAGTTACATTTATTAGTCTGTGATAAAGGCAGAGACGAGGGCAACTGAAATTTAAAAGTCTTATTAACAGAAAAAAAAAAATCCCTGTTGTTATTAATGGATGGGCCACTAATGAACACCTCTCTTTCATTATTACTTTTCTTCACCAGCAGCTTCTTTCAAATATTTGCAGCTCTCATTTGGAAATGTCAGCTTACCAGGTCCCAGTCTGTGTGTGAGGCCATTCATTACTTCCTCTCTGCATTTCAGACAGGGTCAAAAAGCAATCTCATGTGGATTATATAAATCCCAGGTGGTTTGTTTAGTCCTGCATTATTATCCTCATTATGAGAGAGTTAAGACACGGACAGATGTTTGGCTCGGAGCTGCTCTGACAGACGGCTGCCTTCTTAACTAAACTAAGCTTGAATGTAACAGAAGCGACTTATACAAATATTATTTTTTTCCTTTCTGTTTGAGTGTGTTATTGTAATATTCTTATTATACGCCCCACCACACATGACATAAATGGGAATGAAATTATCCTACTACCTTCTGTATTTTAAGGATTATGATAGCAGTCTTGCTCACCGCTATTATCTGTGGTTATAAATGACATCCCCTATTTTTTATGTGATAGGGGGTTAAATCAGAGCCCTGTCTCCTGATAACACTGATCTCGGAGCTCTTAAACTATTTTTTTTTTTTTTTTTTTACAAGTATTTCCCAAAACACAGCTTTTCATGGCACTTACGCGGATGCTGAAAAAATGATGTATTTATCTGCAGTAGAAATGCTTTGGACTTGAAATTGTTTAATAAGGAAAGGAAGCTTAATGTGCAGTTGACAGTCCACAGCTTTCATGCGCTTTATGATTCATGTTAACATGTGGAAGTCAGACAAAGAGGGCAGAAATCACTCTTAAGCACCAGTGAAACCTGAAATCATGAATATGCCCTCTATCTATTGTGACTGTCGTCATTTCTTACTTTAAATGTCAAAATCATTGTTTTGTGATCATCTGTTTTCGTTTTATTGTCTTGTTTTCTAATGTAAACACACTGCCAGCCCTAGGCAAGTCCCCCCGCCCCCCTAAATAAAACAACCTGTTCCTTGCTGCAGCTCGAGAGTCAAAATAGCAGCCATCCATTCCCAAAATGCAAATAAACTACCTACCTAATAAAAAAATAAGACGATAGTATGCCAATTTGCTTTCAGTAACATGTTCTACATGTCTTATAATAATCATATAAATTAATAAATGATAAAAGAATTACAAATTCACTTGTTCAAAAGAATAAACAATAAAATAATATATGACATTGTAAAAAATAATAATAAAATGTAAAAGTGATGTTTCTGATTGAACAAGGGATGCACCGATTTTGAAATTCTGAAAAATACTGATACCAATGTTTCAAATAACAATTTTGCCAATAGCAGACACTGATGTTTTTATTTTGGTGTTTTATTTTTTATTTTTTGTCATTTATTCCTGTTTTGTGGCAGGGCAACACAGAAATCTACACTATAAAAAAAAAATAAATGAAGAATCATTCAGTCCTTCATTACATTACCTTTAAATGAGCACACATTTTATAATACAAATTTATGAAACAATCTTAAAATAACCTTCTTTCACATGAAAAACGTGTTTAAAAAATTTGCAAAAAGCCTTTTTCGTCCTGTATATCATACATCATAATGCCCTTTCTAACATCTCTTTTATAGTGTTGTGAAAACATCAACAAATTTCTCCTTCAGACAGCTGTTTAATCCAATTTTCTCACCAAAAGCTATGTTTTACAAGATTACATTGAACACATCATAAGTACAGTATTTTACATGGACTCAAATTGTACTTCATGACTGTTGGCGTTTATATATTCATGTCAGAATCTGCACTTTAGATGAAATACGTAATTATGGGCATCATGCAATAACCACAGCACATAGCAGATGTAGATGTTTGTACACCATGCTGTTATGTTTTCTCTTATAATAAAGGTATTTATTTTTTTCTCCTTTTGTCCTAAGTGATCTAATGTATTCAGTATCCCATGTCCCACTCAAAGCGCTGTAACACTACATGTCACATTCATCCATTTATGCGCTGGTGGTTGAGGCTACCATACACCTGCTATTCAGTGACCATTCACATACACACTCACACACTTTGGAATTACAATTTCGGGTTCAGCATCTTTCCCAAGGATACTTGGACATGCTGTACCGAGGACCTTAAGATCGAACCACAGATCCTCCAATAAGTGGACGACCCATTCTACCACTGAGCCACAGCCGTCCCACTTTTGTAAGCCAAGTTACATAAAACACAAACTTATATGGGCGTTTTTATGTCTTCATTGTTAGTGCAGCTGGATTGGATAGGAAAGGTGGGCCAGAGAGAGGGGGGATGATTTGCAGCAAAGGGACGGCAGGTCAGAGTCTACATGGTGCCCACACTCTACCGAGTGAGCTAGAGGTCGCCCCGTTAAGTGGTGGATTTAACCAAATACAGGATAAAGGATAGCGAGGGTCTCGTTTTGGTCACAGGGGAGGTTTAAGCCTCAGATGAACCTTCATTGCTGGCAGCAGTGCCATAATTAACATCACTGTGTGCATTGTCTGCATTAGTGCAACACAGAGATTAAATATTACTGCCATTTTTAAAGTAGAAAATGAACCCATAATGGAAGCTAAAAATTACTCTTGTCACTTCAAAAGAGCAAATTAAACACTGCATTGTCACTCGATTACGACTGTCTACTGTCCTGCTACAGCAGGGGTGTGTATCTCTGCCTCTGAGATTGATTTGACACACACATCCAGATACGGAATCAACAGCACAACATTCATTCAGGCCTGTTAGTGCAATAAAACAAGACTGTGACAACATCTGATATGACACAACACTCTTTAAGCAAACAGCTATCTTCTAACATAGTCTGCTGGTTGCATGAAAAAGCAATGTGTTTCAGTAGAAATCTATCCAGTGTCCTCATGTAGGAGAACAAATTGCAGTGGAGTGATCACCAGCATGTTTCAGTCACCAAGAAATCAAAGTATTCTGGTTGGTTCTGCAGCAGTGTGTTGGCATGCACAACAAAGTCTGACTCATAAAACCTTAAGTAAGTTTGCACTTGCAATTTATAAAATATGAGTTTGCAGTTTCATGAATTTTCATGTGGATTGACATCACTATCTGTGACTAACATTCACTGGTCTGCCAGCAGTGGTAGAATCAAGCTCAGGATTCAAAGGTTTTCTGTTGTGTCCAGTGCTTCTCTGTTCTGTAGTTTGCTGCCATGTCTTGTCTTGTCTTTGTCATGTTCCTCTCTATTTTTCTGTCCAGTCTTTTGACTTCTTCATGTATCACATCTTGTAGCTTGCTGTCATGTTCTGATTGAATGGTTCAGTTTAAATCCTGCTTTGTCATTGTCTGTCTTTAGGGAAATGATAACTTTATGAGACTGATAGCTTTGCAACACCGACGTAAAGAGTTAAAAGCACTAGTATGCAGTGCAGGTATGGGCTCCTATATATATTTACGATATATTGGATAAGGGAATTGCTGTTTCAGGTGAGATGATGGAACCAGGGAGAAACTCTTATTCTATTCTATGTGACCAGTGTGAGGTAAACTATTTTGAAACATAGATTACTTTGGAATGTACTGTAACATGAATGTTCCAAAGTAATCCATTACGAATGTGTGCTTGCACGTATCTGATTGGCCGATACAGTACTTTGCATGATGACGCTGCATAGCATGCAGCAAAAGTTGAGCCTGGTTACATTTTTTTGTTGGTGATCCAGTGTTTATTAAGGGTGTAAATCACTAGTTTTATTACGATGCCCTATTACATACCTTCCTATGACAACAAATCAATATTTGCCAATATCACAAAGTCTGCCGCATGGAATTTCAAATTGATTCATTTCAGGGGCCTGTGATCAATATAAGATGATACCATGTGCCTGTTTAACACTTTCAGTTACAGACAAAGCTGCCACCCATGTCTTTTTTTGTGCTTGGCCATAAACGATAAAAATAACACATAAATAATGTAACTAATTTTAACATTAAGGGCAGTAAATTTGGCTTAGAATTGATTCTGTGAATTTGTGAATAGAAGATTACAGCTCAGGGTAGTACGACGCAGTTTTTTTGAGCGGAGTGGTGAGCGAGTGGAGCAGGATAAAATTTATGATGGAGCGGAGCGAAGAATGCGCAGAACCAAGCGGAGCGGACGAGCGGCGCAAAGTGACAGGTCTGCGAGCAAGGAGTGGAAATTTTCACCTGCTCTACTCCGCTCACATGCTGCAACAAGTTAGTGAAGTGAGATCCCTATCCAGGCACTAGCAGGTTCATCATGTTTCCTGAGTACAGTATATGGCATGTGATCTGTCTGTTGACCAGTATTTACTCTGAAATCAAACCTATTTCTACACTGCTGAGTTATTCCCAAGTAAATAGTGTTATCCTCATCGTCCTTCTTTTGGCACCATTTAACAGTTTCACAGAATTTAAAAATGAAGGCATATCCTATGGATGATGATCTGGATTGATGTTTTCACTTTGCATCAATGATACTGGATCATTGATCGTTGAATCAATACATTGTTTTTTTTCCAGTTTATCTGTTTTATTATTCCTTTCCTTTCTTCAATGTATTATTTTTAGCCTTGTGCATTGGCACCCTTACTGTGTCAACACAGTAATGTCTTTAAATGGATGAGGGAGCTGTGCAGTGCGCAGTGCTAATGTCAGTCTCAGCATGGCGTGATCATTATCAACTGACCACTGTGACAGAGGAAATTAGGTTGAAAATTCAATGTCTGGCAAAACTTTTGTTGGCTCCCTAAAGACTAGAGCCAGTTCAAACCGTAAGATAAGTGCTAACACAATGCCTTCAGACAATGGAAACACTTTGTGACAGCAGTAAAGTATATAGAGGCAAATGCAATACATACATGCTCATAGATACTCTGCATGAAAACCTGTTTCCTTTTGTTCCCCCAATATGATTTAATATGTATTATTTTTTGTTTAAAGAAAAAAAAAAAACACCAAAAATTTGAAAAATAAAATTCATTTAAAAAGTAATATATTATGATTAATTTTAATTATCAATAATAAATCCATTGAAAGGATTATTTTTTATTATTATTATTATTATTATTGAAATTAAATCAGAAATAAGAAAAATGTCATGTCCAGCAACACCAAACAAAAGGAGCTGTTTTTAATGGCTTTCATTTTTGAAGGTAGATTTACCTTTAAAAATATAATACTGAAGTAAGAATCTAACTGTGTTAAAGTGGCTGCCCACTCAGCTGTTCAGTAAACTGCTGTGAACTGTAATAATGACACAGCAGTGACCAGCCACCTCTGCCTCTGTTTGTTTCTAATAGAAAACGGGTAAAAAAGCTGGCATTTAATCCAGACCAGTTCTCATCATTAGTGGCTTTTTTCAGGTCCTTTATAGCCGGCTGAACTGTGAAAAGAGCTCTCATTTTCTCTGTCTTGTTTCTCTCCATTGTCACTGACAATACTTAGCCTGAAGAAGAAACTGCAGCTCACTCACTCTCACTCTCCGTACTGTGTGTGACCCAGTGTGGGCTGACCCTGACATTTTCCTCTCCTCTAATGCTCTTTAAATGGGCTGCAGGGCAACTGGAGTCTTGTATGGCTCCACAGGTAGCCATTATGAGGCAAAGAGCAAAACCAGAGGGCGAGGCAAGACATTACCTCTCCAGGTTTCTCCCCAGCTCTCGTTTTTTTTTTGTCTCTCTGTCTCACACACATACACACTCATATGCACAGTTACTTATGTAATTTACACTATCGTGCAGCTCAAAATTAGAGAGACATGTGGGGGGGTATTCTTATCATTAGAGGTCCAGGCACCACAGGTGCTGGAAGCCCATTATTCTGCTGAAACAGCTTGTTAGCCATTATGTTTCAACCTTCACTGGTCGCCTCCTTGCTTAACCTTTTGGGCTTGTTTGTTTGAACCGCTTCCTCAGAGCTGATCTTAAACCTGCTTAATCCTCAAACACTTCTTTGAACTCGACTGCTCTTCCTTTTAAGGCTGCTTTTGAGTGTTCATACTTGTTCAGCCCAGTTGCCGAAATAAAATGATGGTATTGTGTTTTCTGCAAACCATAGATATGTTGTACATTTCATACATATTGCATCAACATTTCTTAAGTGAAGTTGTTCAGATTACACATATCTGAGTGAGAGGATAGTGGAAGGGATGACACCGCCACTATTCTAGATCAACAAAAGCAACAATAAAAGCTCTTTTCTCACAAGATTTTGGGACATTTCGAGCAGTGTTTGTGGCAACCAAAGTGGAAATTTTGTTTGACGTCGTCCTAACTAGGGATGGGTACGACATTTCTGTTATATTTACGGTATATTTATGGTACCAGTGTGGACGTATACGGTAGTAATAAGACCGGATGACAACACGAATTTTGATGCTCCATTTCGGTGCCGCCGCGTCCCCTCGTGTTCCGGAGTCAATTGCAGCACCTGCACTGCGAGTGTGAGTCAGATGAAGAAGAAGAGCTTCCAGTCAAGATGCCGCCCAATGGGGGAAAGCGACATTTAGGTTTTGCACATTTCTAGGGTTAATGGAAAAGCACTTACTGTTGTGGACATCACTGATGATGATGACAGCAGCAGCCTTTCATCGTCATTAGGACTAGGAGAGGTCTTTGGCTACTATTAAGAAAGTATGTCGATTCTTTCTTACCCACTTGCACCCAAAGTTTAAGATGGAGATTACCCTGGTGATAATGGTAAATTATGGCTCTATTGCTAGGTTTGATACAGAATTGTTTTATTGTAATATTTGAGATTTGTTGTGACAGTGATTTTATAATGGTTAATCTATAACGTATACATCATTTTATTTATAATTCTTAATAATATGAGAGTTCAAGTTTATACTTTTAAGAATTTAATATACTGTGTGTGTCAGAAAATGCCTTAAAAGTACCGGTTTGAGCACCATTTAAGCACCATTTAAAAAGTACCGAATAGGCACCGGTATCGGATAAAACCTATATGATACCCATCCCTAGTCCTAACCCTACCCAAGTGGTTTCTGTGACCAAACCAAGTGGTTAATCACATCACCATGAAAACATAAAATTGAAAACTAAAATGTAAAGAAACGTAAAGTTTCATTGTATTCGCTACATATTAAATGTACAAATGAAACCTATTTGTTGTTTGCAGAAACGTACAATGCCAACATTTATTCTGGCAGCTGGGTTAACTTGTTTCCAATGTGGCCATTTGACATATTTAATAGGTTGCTGCACAGCAGATAACGCCAGAATCTCCGGTGTCAGTTTGTCTTGCATGATGGTGACTGCTTGCAGGTTGTGCAGTCCAGTGGTTGGTTTTTTTCAGTCGTGGCAAAATGGACATGAATTATGAATGTGGGCAAAGGAACAGTTTCACTATCAGAATAACTAAGTGCAGCCCTGATGATTATTACTGTATGTGTCTTCAGTATAGGGTGATATGTGGACTTTTGCCCGCTGTTGTACTATTTTCTCGCTCCTTGTCATATGTTCTTAAGTTAGTGTTATTATCCTTATTGCTCTCATTACTCTTATACTTTTTAATAGTGCCAGGGCATCAATGACAACTTTCCACATCAGTGTGATTAATCCCATCTCATCTCAACTCATATTATCTCCTCTTTTTTTTCCCCTAAACCCCTTTACATCCATCCATCAACCATCCATCCATCCATCTATCCCTCCTTTCCTCCTTCCATCAAATCGGTGCCAGGGGTCATGGTAATAAAACCCAGGACTCATGATGTAATTATGATTACATACATTCCAATTTAAATGCTAATGGTCCTGGTAATTATTAGGTATATTAAACAAAACACACACACGTTCATGTACACACACATATGGGGATGGAAGCCAACGTATCTACAGTACACCACAAATGGATGGCGACATGGATTCACACTCATATACGCACAAGCACACACTCGCACACACTTATTAATAATAAGATGAAATTCCCTAATTATAATGAAGTCTGTGATAGCTGGCTAGCCCTCTCAGTCATTAGTGTGAATACATTTCCCTTAGGTAATTATGAACATATTTCAACCCTGTGATTAAAAGATGATTCCTGATTTTTTCTCTCTTCTTCATAAGATAATGGGGCTAAAGAACATAGTCCCAAGGGTTTTACTTTGACGGTCACTGCCACAACCTTCTCAGAGTGATACCGGCCCGGTGTACCTCTGAATTCACTATCTAACTGTATCTCTGTCTGACATAAGAGCTCCCATGGTTGTGAAGTACTTTAGTACCTCCGGTCTGATAGATCCTCCAGGGCCACAAGAAGCTCATCACCAGTGGCCAGATGTGCTTCAGGCTGCCGATATCTAAGTCACAGGCGCTGAGGGGGAGGGTGGAGGGGGGGGGGGTCGACAATTTTGGTTTCTTCCTAGGAGGCACTGCACTCCCATCCATCACACAAAGGAGCCTGTCAGAAGCCTTGATAAGACTTCAGATTGCTCCTTGAAGGACGTGAGGCATCTAGCCAGCAAGTAGAGATAGACCAGCAGGGAGAAGTGGTGAAAATTGGATGTTTTGGGGAACAGGATTTGATTCCTTGACACATCAGTTTAGTTATGTTGTGTCCTGCAGATAATAGGAGTGTATATAGTACACACACGTTTTGTTAGGTTGTCACTAATTCTAGGCAGATTAAGAATATGTAATGCCTGCAAAAGTGATGAAAGTAAGTATACTGAAACATATCAGTATGCACGCTAAGTCTGCAGATGTTTTAGCGTGCTGTAGTAAATTCAACTCGATTCAATTTTCTATTTATAAAGCCCAATATCACAAATCACAATGTGCCTCAAAGGACTTTTCAGCATACGACATCCCTCTGTCCTTGAGCCCTCACAGCGTACAGGGACAGATGAATGTAGATGGACATTACTTTTCTACAATTTAATACATCAAGGACATGGATAGTTACTTCCAGCTGAGGAAAATATTGCTATTAATGAAGTTTAACTGGCAGTGCTATTTGGAAAATGCAATTTCTGTTGATCCCTCAAAGGGTTGCAGCGATATACTGGTTTTAAGGTATACTATGACATAAAAGTTGATGGTTATCATACTGTGTACATTTGCTACATTATGGACCAAAAATACAACTGAATTCTCCCTGTATTTTAGTTGTTTTCAAAGATGAGACTTTTTACACACACACATCCATTAACAAAGTGGTTTCAGGTTTCAGTTGTAGTAATAAAATGTTCATTCAACCAAAAATAACCCTTTCATTTTCATTCCTGTAATGGTCACTCTGACTGCAATTCTGCAATACCTGATGCTGTTGCACAATGGCAGATTGGCCATCGGGACGTTCGGGATGAATCCCAATGGGCCGGTGGGGTCGGCCTGATGGTCAAAGAAAGAAAAAAAAGAATAAAGGACTAGTGAATGTCAAGCTAGCTGTCGGTACTGCAATGTGCATCCCTCCCATGTTGTTTGTTTGCTGTGAGATGTTCAGAGGGAACGTAGGTGTCAGTCTTATGTTTTGATGCTCGAAGGAGGAGATAAGAGCGCACTCCTTCAATACGAAAGAGGCCCCCGTTTTTCTTTAAAGCTACTGGCTCAGCCGAAGTCATCAGTCATTACTCATGGTAGACCAGGCTAGTTTGACCATTAGTGCTAGCTACTGAGAAAGGATAAAGACAGAAATCATGGATAAAGCCGGTAAAACAAGAAAGGAAAGGGTGGCGTGGAAAAAACTTGAATAAAAAAACTTAAATGTTTACAAGAAGAGGCAGCTAAGTGCTCCAAAATAACCGACCTGCTTGGCCCCGGCGTTGGTTGATGATGACAGTTCCATTATAGCAGGCATATTAACGTTACCTAACGACATTATTTCTAATGGCTCTTATGAAGTGATTGACCGGTTTGCAGAGACAAGTGACCACCTGCTGGTGATGTAAGGTAGGACACCCTCTATTTGTTTTGGGTTTCTGAGAAGGTATAAGTCTGTGTGCCTTGAAGTTGGTTGTTTCAATCTCTGAATATTAGCATTGATTTTACTGATGTCTTTGTATAATAATTAGTCAGTGCATTTGTGTAGTGTGTACAAGCATGTAGAGGATTATAGGCAGAAATGTGTGGGCCAGTGCGCCTGAATGACCTGGGCTGAATTTGTGTCCCAGTCCGCCCCTGCCGTTGCAACCCTAATCCATCACAACATGTCTTTACATCAAACCACCATAGGCTCAAAATCCATCAACCTATCAGCCAAAAATATGTTTAATATAATCTTTATAGAGTAGAGAAATAGTAATTTGATTGATGTGTCTGGCTGCAGAGCTTCCTCACAGACTGTGCCTTCCTTAACAAACACCACCAATCAAATCCCTCAGTTTAGACTGAGTTAAAGACATGACACCTTGTCCAACACCTGAAGAAGCAAAGGCAGAGCAGCCTTCCAGTAACGAGTTACTGCATATATCACGTCCGTGGCCACTACTCGTTAGGGATGTTCTGATCTCGCTTTTTCCCCAATCCTGTTCAAAGCTCTTTAACTCTGGGTATCTGCTGATACTGAGTCCGATCTGATAAGAAGTGTTGAATAAATTTGTATCTGACCTGAAATAACAACTATAGAGTACTGACTTTGGCACACCTTTTTTTCTCAAGCTTCTTGATCCAAACACCTAATGACCTGCATCAAAACTATTACCTTATAAGTCTACATTATTCATATGATATAAATACAAGTTAACCATGAGATTTAGACTCTGAAACTGATCCACGAGAGAGACGAGGTGTGACTCTGATGGTTGCACATTCTAACCGGTAAAAGTGTTAGTCAGTGCCAGCTAAAAATGAGCGGTGGTATTTTGCCGATCCATGAGTCAGAATTCTGAGTCACTTCCACAAATAGGTTCAGATCATTTTTACTGGCATGTGTGTTAAATGCTGCACTGATGTCATACAGGAGCGTGAGATCCAACACCAGCACACTGAGGTGGACAAAGAGCAGCAGAGTATTAAGAAAGAATTAGATTTCAGCAGGCGATACTACAGACGCTAGTGCGAGGGTGATTCATCGAGGTCACCGATTATGGAAATTCATCAATGTGCGTCAGTGAGTTGCAGTTTAGTCAACATCAACTATTTTTTTCTGTTAAACTGCCATGCACGAGTGAGAGAGCGGTTTAAAGTAACATTACAGACTGTTGTTCCAGTCTGTCACAGGTATTTTCTTTGCCCCACAATGATGCATAGCACAACACAGAGATATACAGTCATTGAATTACTGCAATCCTTTTGAATTTGAGGCAAAGTATTTTTGCTGACCAGGCATCTGACAGATGTGGGGGCGGCTGTGGCTCACAGACAGAGTGGGCCCCTGCTCCTCCAGTCTGCATGTTGAAGTATCCTTGAGCAAGACACTGAAACCCGAATTGCTCTACATGATGCTTCCATCTCTGTGTGAGTGTGTTAAAAACCTTGTAAACCTTGGAAACCCTGTCACTTTGTATGGTAGCCTCAGCCACCAGTGTATGAATGTGTGTGTGAATGGGTGAATGCGACATGTATAATTGTACAGTAGTGTAAAGAAAGCGCTTTGAGTGGGCGAATAATTAATCAATTTAGGTTCATTTATTATGTCATTGTTTTAAGAGAAGATTGAATATAGTTATTTATTTATAAATGAGACAAGTTTTTGATATTTCTTTTGGAGTAAATAAACTGTTGTATTAATCAAGTAATTAAAATTTAGAATAACCAATAAATTAGTCATCAGATTAATCAACTAATCAAAAAAACAACGGTTAGATTAATCGAGAAAAAAATAATCAATAGGTGCAGCCCTAACAGAAGCTAATGAGTAGTTCCTCTTTTAATTCCAGGAAACCAGAATGCGCTGATCACAACAGGTTCACCCTTGAAAAAACTGCAGTTGTGTTTTTTATTACTGTCCTACACCGACCATGAACACCTGCCCACCCCTGCTGCTATAAAAATGAAAACTATATAAAACTGCAGAAAATGAAAACTTTGAGTCTTCTGGAGAAAATACTGGAGAATTGATGTTCCTTCAATTTTCCTTTGACTGACGATGACAGCACAAACACAAGCGCGCGCACACTCTGAGAAACACCCATGCACAGACACACACAGAGCTGACAGGAGCAGTAATCAACTCTGGTATGTCCAGGATGAATGGTTGTCCAGGGAACAGGTAGAAATAGAGAAGCAGGCGAAGGAACAAGGAGGATGGAGTTACCACATGTTTCTAAAAGAGCGATGCATGTGTGTGTGTGTGTGTGTGTATGTGTGTGTGTGTGTGTGTGATCTCTAGAGAGCTACCAGTACAGTGCCTCGCAGCCCTGCATTGATTGAGAAAATACAAAAAGTGCTCCCAATAAACACCAGCTTCAAACCCCAGAAAAATATTCCCAAACACAATCCACCCTTCGCCTTCAATCACACAGAGAGGACTCGTACATTTCAGCTATCAGTGCTTATTCTGTGCAGAAAGTGTATCAGAGGAATAAGGTGCCAGTTACTTTAGCGTCTCTGATACCGTATATCGAAAAAGGAATATTATCCCATTTATTTCAGGGAGACGTGCACTAAGACATGATATGGGTTGACCAAGCGGAGACCATGCTTAGAATTTTAAGCAACACTGGAGTCTCAAGTAACATGACTTCTTCAAAACTGAAATAACAAAACACATTGTTGGAAATGTTGGGCACGTTACCTGTGGCCAGCTCTGCACACTCTACGTTTTCCAGTCTTGACAACTGATTTGGCTCACAGCTTTGTGAACTGAAATCCAGTGTCGGGGGTCACTGTAAGCACATTACACTTACTAATCAAGCAATTATGTTGTTAATTGTGTCACTTAACTTCTTTAATTATCCGCATAATGGATGGCTAGAATAAAAAAAAAACACATCAACGTGCCAAGTGAACATCAGTGGCGTTATCCAGTGCGCCTGTGGAGAGGCTCTTCAGCTTCTCCACAGGTTGTCAGTCTTGTGCTGACTCAGAGGAGGAACAGTTTGTCCGATAAACAATTATCGAGACTCCTCATGAGATATAATCGCTGCTTTAGTGATAAACACATCAAAGGAGATGGACTAATCTGCTATACAGCTATGGTTTGGTGATGGAGTGATTCAAGTGGGTGTTTGTGTTTGTCCCATTAAATGCAACTCACATGCCATTTAAATTTGCTTTTTTTTTTCTTTAAGTCTGTCATCATCTAACTGTGTTTGGAACGCCAATCTTTCATTATTTAAGCAACTAATGTTTGTACTAGGAAGTGTTACAAAGATATCAGACACAGATTAAGAATAGACTACTAAATTTTGGGAGCACCTGTAGCTTGTACAGATTTACACTGACACAATGTCAACACCTAGATATTTTCTCTCTTACAGGATTTACACCACATGACTGCAACAATACCTTCCTGGGCCAGCAGCAACAATATCAACACATCACTCTGCAGTTTGTAGCTCAGTGGCATATGGAAACACATTCTGACCCACCTCCACCAATACAGCTCTGTGATTCAGAATGTTCCATCATTCACACACACACATACAAAATGAATAATATGAGAGAAATGGACAGCTGTTCATTTCTTCTATGGGTTTGCTCTGATTTTAAGGCCTACACAGGATCTAAACAGACAGGCAGACCTTAGGGAAAGGGGCACATGCTGACGGGAAAGTGATGGGACAAAGAGATAGAGAGAGGTGCAAGCTGGAAACTGCTGTTTGTACGCACTTCCTCCTGCTGATTTTGATTTAATTGTTCATAAGTTAAAGGACATTTTAAATGCTCTGCTAGTGCTCTGTTCTTGTGTGAGAGCTGTGCTCTGATTAATAAATGTAACATAATTCTTTGATATTGAAACAGCAGTGTTGATGTTATTTGGCCTTTCTGAGGCCATTTCATTAAATCAATTCATTTTACTTTATGAAAAAAAAAAAACACCCTGTTACAATCTTTAACAGCCCTCTTTGTCACCTCTGACACCTGGCCTGGGTATTTAGGTAAACAGTATGTTTGAGGCAGCTGAACTAGGAGCCTACCCGCTGCAGCTGCATCTCTGCCATCTGCTTTGGTGTCACGGTCAGGCCGCTGGGTGGCAGACCACGTGTGGATGTCGGGCTGCAGCAGGTGGCTGTCACAGTTCAGCCTGTGGTTCTCCGTCCATCATGTTGATGCTCAGGTCCTCCTGGATGCTCCTGGTCAGGTTGAACAGACAGCTTAAGCTTAATGGCTGCTGCTGACGGTTACGGTCCTCTTCACTAAGGTCAGCAGTGAGCAGTGTTAGCATAGTCCTCGCGAGGCTCTTTCCCAGGGAGCTGACTTTTGGAAAAGTTGCCACAAGGACCGGACACATAGCCTACCGCGTTTTTTGCGCCCTCAAATACATTGATTTCAATAAAGACGCACAGCAGACGTGCTCAGACGCCAGAGCGACACGGTCGCGAGCAGGGCACGACGGCTGCGCCCTGAGAGAAACAGAGTTCACGTGTCGGAGCGCAGCAGCGCGTACCGCATGTCATGTGACAAGGCACAGCCAATCACAACTGACAGATAATATTTCCCTTCTTCAGTTAAGATCAGTCTGTGATAAAAATGGAGGAGAAGCTATTAATTTTAGTGCAGAGTCAAGGTCTCAAAAGTTGGCACAAAAAAAGCACAAAGTAGCGCCCAGTGCCCTACCTCACATTTTCCAGGCGGCCCCATAGTCGGCATGTTGTTCCGAAATGATGTCCTTACTAGACGTGGGGGGGAATCGATTCTTAGATGCATCACGATGCAGACGTGGTCGATTTGGCATCAATTAAAAAATAGCAATAATTAATTTTGTAAATGTTTGTTCATGGCATGATGTTGACAGAATAAAAGAGGCGGGACGCAACTGCAAAGTCAGCATAGCACCGGGACAGTGTATGGCACGGACAAGCTTCAGTGAACTTTTAAATAAAACTTTTAAATTAAATAAAATTTTAAATTAAATAATAATAAGTATCGTTATTATCATTATCATCTTTATTAGGCATAGGCGGCGCTGGGGGGAGCTTGGAGGAGCTTCAGCACCCCCAAAGAAGCCTGTAGCACCCCCGAGAAATGCTCAAACAAAATTTAATTTTTTCACTGTCCCTGAATAAAATTGTTTTTGTTCAATTGTGTGACATTATCTGGTGGTCATATTATTAATAGGCTATCTATGAATAGGCTGATGCATAAATTAGCGAACGTACCATAAATAATGTATTATAGGGTGCCTGATAATACATTATTCATGGTAGGTCCTGCCCAAGCGCAGCACCTGACCCCCCACCAGGTTGAAGTGATTGCGGAAACAGTGTGGCGGGAGCTTTGATGAAAAAAATGGAGCGGTTCTTGGTCTCTAAGCAGCCTTGTGTGATAGAGGATCAACCAATTCAACCAAACACCAGGAGGACCAAAGATCTGGACACAGATAAAATCACTGATGAAAAATCAATCGATTAAAAATCGGCTGCCGCCACCACTGGTTTCAGGTGACATATTACAGAAGGCTATGCAAACACCGGACCCTACTCAGGCATGTGTATATCCCAAATGTATATCCCACAATGGACAAGCACGAGTATCTGCAGATGTAAACAATCAGACTGGCACCCCCTGGTTCAAAAGTGAGGGTATGGAGGTAGGTCAAAGGGAAAAGGGACCTGGACAAGAGCCACACTGTATGCAAGTAAAACAATCTGTTTATGGATCACCAAAAACACAGTATGCTAGAGAAACAGAAAAATAAATTGTGTTGAAATCAAACATTTTGATGCTTTGTGAGGCATCGATAATCGTTTTATTATCAAATTGTTACCCCTTGAATCATAATTGAATCAAATCCTGAGGTGCCTGGAGATTCCCACCCCTCGCCCCTCGTTTGGAGGCCCCTAGAGGTCAAAGGTCCCCATATCGATTGTAGCCTACTGCCAGTACCATGAAACATGTTTTTAACATGTAGGCCTAGTGAAACAAGATTAAATAGTATTTACTAGACCACTATAGCACTTATCATAATCTACTGTAGTAATACTCAACTTGCTTTACCTGGGGGCCACTTTTGCAAAATGTCAGGAGACCAGGTGTCAGTTAATAAACAAACATTAGCCCCACAACTTATCTTACTTTAAAACTCTTCATTTTCAAAGTAACTGGTTTAGGATTGATAAAAAGTGGCAATATAAAAGAATTTTTTCCCCCATTTTTCATTGAATGCCTGTTTTCAACCTTTTGATGTCACTGTTCACACTCATCTTTGCCAAGAGGTCAATCTGGCTGCATGTGTACACGGGGACATTTATATACACACAGTATACATAGCCCACTTGACTCGTCTCAGTCTTTAAAGCTGGTGGAGCTGAACCCACAATGATCCTGGTCGTGTATAAAACTGTTAAAATGAGTTAAAGTCGCTAAAAACTGAAATCTTAAATAATTAAGAATTTCACATTGTTTTATTAAAATGATATGTCATATAATTTTAGACAAAGTTCTTACTTTTGGAACAGAGCCTGGAGGTTCCTTTTTTCACCTCATGTCTCTGTAGTGCTGAAGAAGCTCATGTTAAGAATATTAACATGCATCTTTCCTGTTGTTATTGGCTGGGCCATCTTTTTAAAAAAGGATTATGTCACTGAACCTCATTATAAACCTGTCTGTGTGGCCAAAAGTAAGTGGACCCTCTCCTCGTATGTTGGTGTTATTTGGACTTGGGGCTGTTTGTCATGGTTTTGCCAGAGCCTCTTAGCTTCAGTGAAGGGACTTCTAAATCATTTAGACTACATTGTGCTTTCAACTTTGTTGCAACAGTCAGTAGAACAAGAGTCTCTTTCCTGTTTCAACCTGACAATGGCCGCATGAACAAAGTGATCATTCATAAAGAAATAGTTTTCCCCGTCTGGTGTGGAAGACTGGCCTGCACAACCCCATCCAACACATTTTATATGAATTGTAACAGTCACAGCGAGGCAGGTCTTGGTGATATCACTTTCATTTTGGGTTGAAGCAATTATCAAACTTGTTTACACTAACACGACTGAGCTAAAGGTCTATGGCAAACAGAACATAACCAGACTTGTGCTGATGACATTGGCAGGCTGTCTAAAGGAAAAGGGAAGAAGGTAAGGGGTGGAATTCACTTGAACAGCATCAAGGCTACAGAGGCAAACACACAGAAACGTACATTCACACATTCAGCAGCCCGCTGAAATGAGGACATTCCATTCCATTCACTCGCCGTCGATGTAACCCCAACCTTAACTCTTATCACAAAAAGCCTCAACCTTACAGCTTCTCTGAAAGGAGCGAGAAAGAGCAAAACCACTGTGTCCAATAGGTACAAAATGTTGTCACTGCCTGTCTGCTCGATTTCCATGGCCTCTAAAGCCAACAACAACTCCAGCTACTGTGACCAAACAATCTTGTTAGTTTCCCCCACAACTTCTTTCTTTTCTGCATCTTACAAGGAAAGTGACCGCCCTTCCCTGCAACTGGTTTTCAATTCAAATAGCACGCTGGAGACAGGATTATTTCCCTTACAGACACTGTTTATGTTGTAAAACTGCACTGCACTGGTTTCTATCAACTATTCAATTCTTTGGATGAAAAACACTCTAAATAGTTTCAGTCAAAAAGAATTTTCCTTTTTAACAGTAGATCTTTCGAGGTTAAATGATAAGTTTTTGATATAAAAATGCCTGGTACCACACATTCAGCTTTAACTAGTACATAATAAAATAAGAAAAGTTTTTTTGATATGCTATGATGCTATGATATTTGATACACTTGTTCCAACCTTAGTGTCCCCATCTCCACAAGGGGTCACTAACGCTTCACAGGGAGTTGTGAGGCCTTTCTAATTTTAAAGGGTTTAAGAAAAAGTTCTTGGATAACACACAGTACACCTATATTCCGGCATGTTGCTCATTTCTGCGATGCAAACTTAATTAAATGTTTATTTTTAAAGTCTAGATAATTATTCCAGATGTAAGGACACAGGTCCCAAGTTGTCACATATTGCTGCTTTGTCAGTGGCCTTTCATGTCTACAGTACATATTACATGCCAAGTATTCTTCTGCATCTGCTGCTGATGTTCCAGGATGTGCTGCCATGCCGTAACATCAACAAAAGCAAATGCTTGGGTTTAGACAATTAAAGCATGTGGTTAGGTTTAGAAAAAAACCATCTTGGTTTGGTATTTGAGAAGCGGCCATTGGGCTCCCAGGTGAAAGTCCACAGTTTGTTAGATCCATCCAACACCCATGGCACTGTAGTGTGGTTATGAAGCCCCTCACTTTCAGATATTCTTACAACTGGAAGAAAACCTTCTGTTTTTGTGTTGTAGACTGTTGCAGTTTGATGCATTATACATTCCACATCTGGAGACGTGCAGTGTCTTCTATGGACCAAACTACTACTCATCTTGCGACCTTATAAGGCACATGTGGTTCCTTCAGTTTTTTCAAGCGTCCCAATGCAATGACATGCGATCTAGACGGCTAAACACAATGGCAAAGAGCAAAGTGAACCTGGAGTACTTTGTGTTCACAAGACACACGTTATGTGAACCACACCGCGGGCTTGAAGCGAACTGAACTCAGACCATCTCAGGAGGCAGTCTAACAATGGTTCACTTCAGAGGAGTTCTCTTGGGGTGTTCACATATGTGCAAAAAATGCTGAGTCACTGCTCTGAGGCCTCTTAGCAGGCTGAAAAGGACCTAGTGTGAAAACACCCTTATATCACGTTTTTACGGGCAGCATTTCATTCTGACGCCATTTGGCGGCGTATCATACTGTCGCAACATGTGCCGTCCGGCCGCTAATAAAACATCACCTTAGCAAAAGGAGGAGGAAAATACTGTCTTTCTCAAAAACAAAGTTGATTTATTTTTTTGTTTGTTTGTTTTTTTGCAAAGATTATTTTTTGGGCTTTTTGCCTTTCATGAACAGGACAGGGTGAAATGGGGTGAGAGAGAGAGAGAGAGAGAGAGTGGGGGTTGACATGCAACAAAGCTGGAGTCCAACCTGCGACCACTGCAGCGAGGCATTGCCTCTGTATATGGGGCGCCGGCACTATCCACTATGCTACCGACGACCCCAAAAAGCTAAGTCTTTTAAGTATGTTTGTTACCAAAAAAAATATAAAAAAAATAATATAAAAGTTCCTAAGATATCAGGAGAACTATTCACCAATGCAATATTCACAAAAAATTATCTGCTTAAAATTCATCCAAATTGCTTATCTTTCACAAACCGCAACCTCCAGATGAAAAAAATAAACCCACAAAAGTGCCAAAAATTGCAGTTCCTCAAATGGCCACTTGAGGCTGTCTCCAGAAGCCACTCCATCACCATAGACACCCATGTTAAAAAGATCAACTTCACAGCAGCAATAAACATGTTTACAGCCTGGGTCTCTGTAGCTTACTTCCCCTAAAGTTAAGCATAATCAAGGGCGGGCCACTTTGAGTGACAAGACGTCTGCCAACAGTGACCTACAGTTTATTAGTTGTTTGTAATGTTGTTGTTATGCATTGAATACATCATGTAATCTCCATAAAATATGTTACTCACTCAGGGGTCACCAGTTTACTCTATGAAAGAAAAAAGGTCTCTTAAGGATAAAGTTGGGAACCACTGACTTACTGTAATATCCTTTCGATTTAATGTTTGCTTCTCATCTGGTCATTGATGAAGTAAACTGCATTAACAGAAAAGCAGAGATGAGCTCATTGCTCTTTTCACGTCAGTGCGCTCTGCAATGTAATTTTGTTCAAATTTCTTGTAAAGTGTTGAAACATGTTAAGCTTTGAATGCCAATCCTTTCCACTTACTGTACAGTCAAAGACTGAACTCCAAGGCTCTCACAGAATAACTGCAGCGGCCTTGCAGGCTGTAATGACAGACGAAATTTGTGCTCAGTTTGAGTTGTCAGAAATGTTAATTGGACATTATGGAATCACTGTTTGTGATCTTATACTTACTCATGCTCCATTTGATTCTGTTTTATGCTGTTACCTGAAACAAGCTGGAAATCTGCTCAGACCACGGTGTCTGTAATTGCACCTTGAGGAAGCACTGAATTCATGCTTGGGGAATCCTCCTTGTTAGCAGATTTTTCTCCTAATTCAAGTGGTTTCAGTTTCAGTTAAATGGCAGTTCACTTCATGCTCTTGATGGGGCTTTAACATTGTTTTCAGTGGCAGATGAACCACGAGAGATGGGGGGGAAAGACCCCTACTGAAATAAACAGCAGCATTTTAGCATAACTCATTATCGACCACTAAGATGCCCTCCAGTGGTACACACAGCCACACATACAGCAGCATTAAAGAGTCTTATTTATTTGTATTCCTATTTATATGTAATCTAGTGTATGTATTATACATGCTGCTGGGAATTCATTTTGACCTCCTGTTTGTCTGACTCCAGTTTTCCTTTGGGCTGCTGGAGGTTGTATTGGATATTTTCTGATGCTGCCAGGCAAGAGAATGAGCAATTATCTCTTGTATTATTTTGACTTCACCGCGAAAATAAATTTACCCAAATATACATACAGACAGAAACAGGCAAACAGTATTTATGAACACAGCCAAAGATGCTATTATAACTGTCATGGTGAAATTAGTTGTGATTTGTTAGGATTGTATTGTGTTTCCAAGTGCATGAATATTGTAATTATATGATTTCAAAATAATGCACTGCACTACACTAACATGTCAATTTTTCTCCCTGAAAAATTTTCTAAATCTTAAAAATAAGGCAAAGTCAGTAAGGATAAAAGCTCCGCCGACTGGATAACGACTATTATTTTGGATGTACTTTTAAAATTTGACTGTTATATTTTGAACAAAACAAAGGAAATACAATCAGCAACAATGTTGGTACTCAAGGCAACAGTTAAGATAATTGTGAGTTATGAATAGAGAGAACATTTTGTAGCAGGGAAAATCAGTCCTCCGGGTGTACTATATGCGAAACTGTTCCAGACAGACTGCATGTACTGTATGTTATGTAAACTAAAATTACCGCATTGACATGGAAGATCTGTAGAAGATCTAAACAATCACCAGTTTCAAGGTGAGAACTTAAGATTAGCATCACAAATGTCATCACTTCATCATTTTATTTATCCTATTAGACACTTAATATTATGTCATAATTAACGTGGCATTTTTCCTTGAGTCCAAATGCATGTTTGTGCCAAATTTGTAAAAAAAAAATTCCTTCCCACAGTCACAACAATGTGACAGATGTGAGGTCACAGTGACCTTGACTTTTGACCACCTAAAGCTAATCACTTCATTTTTAAGTGTATGTAGACGTTTGTGCCAAATTTGAAGAAATTCCCTCAAGTTGTTCCTGATATATTGGAGCCACGAGAATGAGGTCACTGTAACCTTGAGCTTTAACCAACAAAATCTGTCCAGTTTATTGTTGAGTCCATGTGGACATTTGTGCTAACTTTAAAAGAATCCCCACAAGGTGTTCCTGATATATTGCATTCCCGAGAATAAAACGGACGTAAGCTTACCGTGACCTTGACCTTTGACCAACAAAATCTATTCAGTTCATTTTTGAGTACAACTGGACATTTGTGCCAAATTTTGTCACATTCCTTGAGGGTATTTCTAAGATATCACATTCACAAAAATGGGACGGAGGGACACAGACTTACACAGTCATTCATGGTTCCCAGATGTTGAATCTAACTGCCACCATGAGGTTGACAAGTATGGATAACGCAGTAGTAAATTAGTTACAGATCATGCCTGACTATGTCTGTGAAAAGCCTGACGACACCTGAATTTCAACTTTTGATTTGTATCGTTACATTTTCTCTGCCTTCATCTGTTCTTTCATCCTGTGATCGTTGTTATATATGAAACATTCCATGCTCAAAACAAGAAGAAGAAGAGGGCAAGTTATGCTGTGATATCACTGGTGTTACTTTCAATAACCCAAACCTCTAAAGCTCATGGTGTGTCTCAAATCACATACATCCGTCAGTACATTTCTATGTAGTATACTGTGTGCACTATGTACTCATTGGCGTAGTGCGCAAATTTCGACAGGGTAGTGTTGTCTCAAACCAAACACAGCCGTTGTGGACTCAGCGGAAATGACGACCGCAAATTAGCTAGTTAGCAAACTAGCTTTAGCATTTGCGTTATCATTCGCAGTACCCAATCATTACAGACTGCTAAATTACCCCAACAAACATACTGCTGGCTTATACCCGACAACAGTATAGTGGTGCTTAGTGCAAAAAACTAGTGAACCTGTACAATGCAGTGACGTTCACGGTTGCACAGTCCTGGGCCGTTTTACCTCACCTTACCTTACCTCACCTCACCTCACCTCACCTCTGCACATTATCGGCTAGGGGCTACAGGGTAGGTTCTCTGCAGATAAATACACTTCTACATTCTTCTAGTGGGTGATGACTATTTTTGTATGAGTCCATACATTTCTTTTTCAGGAAAATCATCTAGCCTATACCTTTAAATACCATACAATAACTGCATCATACCAAAATTTAGAAAATAGCACAAACCCATTCTTCATTATATTGGGAACAAATGTAGCAGAAACAATATTTCTGTGACCTGACCTGAAGTCAACAGCTGTTTATTCATCTCAAGTTACTGTCCTAGTCACTGCTCTGTGCCCGTGAACAATTAAGCAGCACCAAGCACAACACACGCACGCACACACACCTCCTAAGTGGCTGTCAGGCGGCAGTGTTATTATCCTATCTGTGCAGAGGTTGTTGCAGGAGAACAAAGAGGAAACAATAGAGGCTGATAATTACTGGGATGAGAACTAGATGACAGAAAGAGGTGGATGACATGTGAACGAGGGCAGCTGAGGACTCAGACAGGAGGGAGGTAGGAATGAAAGTAGAAGAGAGGGAAGCATGAGTCCAAGCTTGTTAGAGTTGCTCTGTGTGCTGTAAAGACTGCCAGTGGTTTTGGATCATCAGCTCAGAAAACAGTGAAGGAAATGAGTCCCGGCCACCAGCCAAACAATACCGCTGTGCTTGGCTACTAGCCACCATGGCAGCTAGTTGCAAATTGCCTGAAAACAATTTCCTTCTTTAAATCCAATTTGGCAGCTCAAGTTGAATTTGGAATCTGGGGTAATGTATTAGACCATTATACTGACACCATTACTGTTGCTGCTCGCAAATGCCAAATACGTGAGGCTGCACAATTATTCATTTAATAGTTGTGATCATTAATTTGTGCTTTCACTACTAATCAGACTTGAACTGCGTGCATGTTCTGCTGCATTAGATCAAGGGCTTAATTCTCAGGTGAGCCATCTGACCAATTATGTGTTTGTTTTAATCACAATTAATATTATCAACAGTATAAAAAATATACAGTTATAAAATGAACACATGAATTCTCAGAATGAGTAAAAAATGTGAAACGACAAAAAGGCCAAGCAGTGTAGAAATGAGCCTTTAAACAGGTTGATAGAATGTGGCTAAGATGTCATGAGTTATCCCATTTTGACTGGAGTTTAGTTTGAAGGCACTGCTCTGACGATGCATGGCATTAAACCGCTGAAATAGCAATGTACTCCAGAGCCATGGCTTATATTACCTGTAAGAATTTAATCAACTGAAAAATGAACTGTAAGCCAATGAAATTAAGCTTAAATCAACATGTGAGCAGATTGTTCAAGCCGCAGCTGCCAGAACTCTGTCAATCAGCAAATCTAGTCAATTAAAGATGATAACAAGCCAAAGAAAAGTGTTACATAGTCCAAAAAACACTTTTGAAATTCTTGTTTTCACGTGTTCAGGGGTGATTTTGGCTCAGGAGGCAGAGCTCAGGAGGTTGAGTGTGTTAGTGAATGGGTGGATGGGAAGCAGAAATGTGACAGTCACATGATGCCATGGGGCTCAAAAAGACTCCATAGACTTACATTGTTAAATGAGAGATGTCTGTAAATTAGCAAATACATTGTCCTTAAGTCTTACAACCCCCGCGAACTGACTAGCAGTTAGGATTTAATCCATTCAGTCCAATAACGTTTTGAAAGTCTAGAAGAGCTGCATCAATAAATCGTATTTATCCCCATTTCAGTCAGCAGAGGGCTAAACCAAAAGTTAACTGCTTAGATGCTTTCTGCCACCAAAATCTCTAGTGCGATTGTTCTATGGGTCCCACAGTGTGGAAGTTTGGGTAATTTCACACTGTGGAAATTGAATCTTTTTGGCTTCATGCACCACTGAACACGTTTCATACGTATAAACAGGGGCGTACCTCCAACACTGTATCCAGTTCTCTTTATACATCCACAAGCAGAATACATATTCTGTAGTTTTCTACAATGTTAGGGGTCAGCAACCTTTGCAATCTATGGTGCCATTTGTTGCCAAGAAGTCTTTTTTTTTAAAATTTATCTGGAGCCACAATATATATTTGTGCCTTATAGTGACGGCAACACAGCCTATTAAATCTAAATTAGCCCATAACCATAAGTTGTACAGCAAAGTAGTGACTCTGTAGTGGGTTATTTATGATTATTTGGTACTTTTATTTTGCAGTGTTGGTGATGGAAGCAATCTGTATATTCACTATGAAATTCTCTATTTTTTCTCGGAGACATTTTCGTAATTGGATTTGGAATCAGTTGCTAGCCTCACGCGTAGTTCACATTACATGATTTTCACAAGGATTTTGACATCGCAGAGGATCTTGAGAGCCACCTTGGGTCGGAGGTGAGTCGGCAGATCTCGTCGTCTGCCACGACGAGTCCTCATGTGTGAACAAGCCTACGATCAAGTCGCCTCCTCGTCTGCGACTGGGACTGGATATCTGGCATGCTAGAAAACTGGAGAGGTATGACATGACTGACAAAGAGCATCAGCCAATGAGAGGCGGGATACTGTACGTCCCACACCAGCACGCAGGAGGATGGAAGAAATGTGAGGAGGACAAGCCGCAGGGTTACCAGGTTCGCTTATAAGCCACGACTTTGGGCTTGCTGTCTAAACGTCACCTTCCTCTATATATCCGCCTAATAAGTTATTTAAATGCATGAAAGTCGCTTCTTTTGGGCTTGTTTCCATAGCCCTGGTTGCTTGTTTCTCTCCCAAGATCTGGCAACACTGACAAGCTGGCCGGCAAGTAACAACAACAATGGCAGCGTCCACAGGATCACAGGGAGCGTGTTGTGTTTGCACCCAGGATAATAAAGAATATCCATGCCTTTAAGATGTGTCGTCTCAAAGTTTGGTGACGTCACCACGTTATCTGGGTCTCTGTCAGCCAGGGCTCGGTGGAGAAATCCTCTGGTGTGCACACACAGGTTGTAACGCAGTTGGTGAGACTCCAGCTGACAGAAACACGTCGCCAGGTATGAACACTCAAAAGATTATAATAGTCTCCGCGACGAAAAATCAGGGTGAAAATCCTGTAATGTGAACTAGGCTTTAGGAGACTCAAGACTAGCCATCACTTTTTAGATTATATTTTATTATTTTGTCATTTTAGGAAAAGGTGCCACACCATATAAGCATGATGCAAATAGCTGACAAGATGTTAAAACGTTTTTTTAATTCAGTGTGGGGCTAGACATTTATATAATTTGAAAATGTAAGAATCACTTTAGAGCCACAGCAATGATAAATGAAAATTAAAACAACTGTAACTGAAATTAATTAATATTAACTAGGCTAATATGGATTAAAATGAGGCAGCAAAGCAGAAAAGCTAGATGATATAGTGTATGAATACATCTGTGAGTAGCTGACACAAACACTGAAACCATTTTTTTTCTTGCCAATATCAGTCTTAAGGCTGTGGAGTCCCACTAAGAAACCCCTCATTTCTCAGCTCCCATCCCATGGAGTGTGTCCTGCCTCAGTGTCAAGAGACTGAGCTGGAGACTGAAGTGTCAGCTAAAGCATTTCAAGTTATGAAAGGACAAAAATCCCCCCGTGGACACTTTTATTCTTTTAGATCTCATCGATCTGTGATCCTCAGTGCTTTCAGACACTTATTTTTTGATGGAGTGTGGAGATTTACCTTTTTCCTAAATTACTACCCTGGCCCACTTTTCCCTCAGCCAGCCCTGTCTAATTCTCATCATTTCCCAGAATGACTTTCAACTGTCTCCACAGAGAGGAGGCCTGAACTTGTTGCATTCAGCTGTTGGCTTCAAGTGTGTCTGGGGAAAGCAATAATGACAGCAACAGCAGAGTGAGACTTTCTCAGGTTGAGATACAGCCAGTGTTGTGCCTGACACTCCTGCACTGCTTTATTCAGGCTGCTCCTGGAGGACAAATTGGTGTCTCTATGTTGGTGTATACACACACTGAAACACTCTCTGCTACTGTAGATATCCCAAACCACCATTGAAACCACAACACAGTAAACACAGATGTTGACACAGAAATGCAAAGAGCATCACAACAGCTGCTAACAACTGTGCTTTGGGCTATGCTGTCATTTAGTACTAACTCAAAGGAGGATTTAGGAGTTGAAATAGTAAACTTGCACAATGCCGAATTTGGGTATGTGGTCAAGGGCATTTTAGCTATAATGTACCCTTTTTTCATTGTGGACTACTTGGGTTAAAATAAATAAATAAATAAATAAAAATATACCATCTTATCGTCATTATATAAATGACGAAAACTCTGTGTGTCTGTTCCACGTTTTTCTCCTCACTGACTTGGTCAATCCATGTGAAATTTGGCACAGTGATAGAGGGTCATGGGATGGCAATATTACATCAATTGGCCAAAGGGGGGCGCTATAGCAACCGATTGAAATTGCAAACTTTGAATGGGCATATCTCATGCCCTGTATGTTGTAGAGGCATGAAACTTTGCACAGAGATGCCTCTCCTCATGAGGAACAAATTTGCCTCAAGAACCCATAACTTCCACTTATACAGATTTTCCACCATTTTGAACTTTTTGAAAAACACTTAAAATCGATCTCTTCCTGAAGTTTGACCGATCTGAAACTGTGAACATAATCGAGGGACCAATATCTAAAGTTCCTTCTTGGCAAAAGTTGGAAAACTTACTAAAACTGAGCTTCTATAAGGCAATGAATATTGCGGAGGGCGTGGCTCATCACATAAAGGTGTATAACATCTCAAGGGTTTCACCCATCACCACGCAACTTTGTAGGCATATGACCACACATAATCTGAGGGGACCCCTCCATTATTGACCCCATCAAACAAAATGGGGGCGCTAGAGAGCAAATTTCTTATCTATGCCTAACCGGCATATCGATTTTTACTAAACTTTATAGATATGTAGAACAGGACACCTCAAGGTGACTGGAGAAATTTAACTCTAATTGGCAACTGGGTGGCGCTATAACAACAGAAAAATGCTTAAAAATGGCTAAAATGCGACCGATCGTTGTGGCTCCCCCTGTGGACCAATGTTTTTACCTCAACTACTAATGTACAATTTTAGCCCACTAACTATCCCACTATTGGCAATGGTACTACTGTACTTTCAATAAGCTATTGTACTATCAAATTCACAAAAACTCTGTCTGAATAAATTGCTCTTATTAATGGGTTCAGTTGACTATTTAATCTGCAGTTTCCTATGACCTGTATCCCAAACACACACCATGTGAAACTGTACGTGGGCAACTGTGCACTCAATGGGTATGGACTAGTTATGATATATTGAAAAGAATACAAAACATGTAAAAACAAACAAACAAAAAACCAGACCACATAAAACCAATTAAATAAATAATCCAATAAAACCATGTTGTATGGCATTAAAGTAATTGTGACAATTTATTTTAACAATAATATGTTGATATGAACCAATTGATCAAGGGGTTGGTTTATTACAAGGTAAAAAAAAAAAAGGTCCCGACATGCATAAAAAATTTAATTTTGAATGAAAATAGACAACTTAATACACACAAACAAACATGACCAACTAACAAAACAAACAAACAAACAAAAAATTTCCACGCATGAATTTATTTTTACATTATATTGTATTTATTATTTATTATTCATTAATTTAAAACATGATATTAAGATTTATTCATCAAAAAAGGATTGTTTTTGTGGGCAAGATGTGAAGTAACCATCATAAAATAAAACTAAAATAATATAAATAGGACTATTATTTTTTGTCTATATTTGTATGTTTTTACTGTATATTTTCTTTTTGTGTGTACAATTTTGAATTTGGATATTGATCAGATTTCTAAACATTTCCAGTTTGTAAAAGTCAGTGGGGATTAATGTCGCCATGTTCAGATGGTTTAAGTAAATTTTCCATACTGAAAGAGAAAAATAGGTTATATTGGAATTTTTTTTCCTTGACATAAAAACTAAACATTCGTCTAGTTTTCCATGAACTTAAAACTGTAGCTTGGAGCCCTAGATAAGACTGAGTTAATGGTAGCGACCTTATCCAATGTTGTATGTGTGTGTTATAATATGTCATCAGTTTGGCAGAGTGGACGTGTGTGTGTGTGTGTGTGTGTGTGTGTGTGTGTGTGTGTGTGTGTGTGTGTGTGTGTTGTGGGGTTGTCCTCTCTGAAGATTAGTAGCCATACATACTGCATACAAATGAAGCTTTGACTGTAGATTGCTTTTCTTCTTTTTGGCTCCAGATGACAAAAGTGAAATATGATTTTTAAAGTGAATGGAATTGAATGGAAGCTGGTTTGCCTTCGCTCATTGGCTGAAGCCGAGTGTGGATCTCATGCGGTTCTTCTACATTACAGTGTCAGACTGGAGGGCTCCTGTCTGCAGCTAATCACATCCATGAGAAATAGCCACGTAACAGCCTGATAGAGGAGGCAGTGGAGCATGCACACACACACACACACACACACACACACACACGCGCACAGAGTTTCTGGTATCACCGATGCCTGCAGTCATTCTGAGTGTGATATCCTGGACACAAGGTATTGCCTACAGCTCTCTCCCTTGCTCTCTAACTGGGTGTATGGGAGTAACAAGCAGCTGAATGTAGCTGACCAAGTGTGTGTATTTTTGTGTGTTTGTGTGTGTGCATATGTGTGTGTGTGTGTGTGTGTGTGTGTGTGTGTGTGGGTTTCATCCAGAGAGAGATTGCCAATGTTTTTCCGTCTGGTGCTTGTGCTCACATTCATTACCTGTTCTGATGGAGCGGCCGCATACACACTCACAACACACACAGACACACGAGCATACATGCACAGACATACATGCTAGAGACGCACAAAAAAATAACACTATGGTCACTGAAATAGGGTCAACAAAACACATGTTAACACACACACACACATACAGAAATGAGACGAGCATAGACACAACAGACCAGCACACACATGCAAACACATATACACACACTCAGGCAGACATAAAATGACCTGCAGCAAGAGAACATTTCTAGTTCTTACTGCCTCTCAAACCAATCTGCTTTCCTCTTACACTTAACAATGACTCTCCCTCTCTCTCTCCATCGCTCTCCCTCTGTCTGGTCAGTGTTGTGTGAAATGAGGAAACATGACAGCTGAGTCCGACAAGGCCGCCGTATCCTCACCGTAACACAACCTACACACACATGCACACACACACACCTGCCTCAGTTCAGTGGCTCAAGCTCAACATTCACTACAGTGTAAAAGTGTACGATCTAGACCTGCTGGATATGAAAAGTGGGATAACTTTTGTTATGACTTTGGGCTATATAAATAGAAAGTAACTTGACTGTGCAGTCGGCTGTATTATGGTAGAGTTAGGTTATTGATAGTTACTAGAGTTACATATGCAGTGCATGTACAATTCTGTCAAAATGCCATCACATGACACTATTAAATAACATAATTGGAAAAATAATGATTATATAATAGTAATTACAAGTGAAGATTAAAGAGAGTCTCCTTACATTGCTAGCAACTTCATTAGTTTTAAAAATTATTTGTGAGATCGTTTGACTTTTTTTTTTTACCTTTTATTTTATTTATCTTACTATATAATGATGAAAACTCTGTGTGTGTGTTCCACGTTTTTCTCCTCACTGACTTGGTCAATCCATGTGAAATGTGGCACAGTGGTAGAGGGTCATGGGAGGATGCCAATGAAGCAATATTACATCAATTGGCCAAAGGGGGGCGCTATAGCAACCGATTGAAATTGCAAACTTTGAATGGGCATATCTCATGCCCCGTATGTTGTAGAGACATGAAACTTTGCACAGAGATGCCTCTCCTCACGAGGAACAAATTTTTCTCAAGAACCCTTAATTTCCAGTTACATAGATTTTCCGTCATTTTGAATTTTTTGAAAAACACTTCAAAATCGATCTCTTCCTAGGAAGTTTGAGCGATCTGCATGAAACTGGGTGAACATAATCTAGGGACCAATATCTAAAGTTCCCTCTTGGCAGAAGTTGGAAAACTTACTAAAACTGAGCTTCTATAAGGCAATGAATATTGCAGAGGGCGTGGCTCATCACATAAAGGTGTATAACATCTCAAGGGTTTCACCCATCACCACGCAACTTTGTAGGCATATGACCACACATAATCTGAGGGGACCCCTCCATGGGTGAGTGGGCAGAAACAAGTTACAGCATAAAGTTTAGGGAAAAAATATGAATAGTTGGAATGATTGCGGGAGTAATAAATGGAAATATTAATATAAACATATGATACATAATAATTCTTCATCAGCATGATAATGGGGTCCCATCCTTCCCCTTGGCTTAGATGTTCCCATCTATTTATACATTTCAAGGTCTGTAGATTTTTTTTAGATGTTAATTTTTGTGTACCTCTTATTCATAAAAAAGAAAGACTGTCATGAGCTAATTCATCTTCCTCTCATATTCCATCTTACATTTCAGTTTTCTCCTGTTTTACAAATTTCAGGTATTTATTTAAAGCTGCTTAAATCAATATTTTTATATTAACAGTGGATCAAATAACTGACTCATGCGAAAAGTCTTGCTGGTAGTTTTTGCCCCTCAGATAATTATCTCCTGACCCTGCAGTTGCCAACAAATCTACTGTTTTAGTTCAGTCTCACTGCTTTCATCGATCTCATCAGCAGCAAAGTTAAAGACTAGCTGGTGAACACAGTGGAGCATTTAGCAGCTAAAGAGGTGGATATTTCCCTCAGTATTTCACACACACCAAACCAGCACTAATGGAGGAGGAATATTGGACTTCCATTTGTCAGGTGCACATAAACACTGGCCCTAAAAAGGTATAAATTGAAATTAAAAAAAGGTTTTCCAAGCTCTGATTCTGGTTCCCTGCACTGTTCTGCTCCGTCATTGTACAAGTGAAATGTGTGTTTTTGAGTGTCTGTCTAACCCTTCACCCTGTTAAATAATCAGCTGACTATAGGACACACATATTTACCTCAAAACAAGTCATATTAATTAATTAATTACAATTAACATCTCTCTTACTGTTGAGCTGTCATAATCCAGATGAGATGATTTAAAGGTACAATGTGAAAGATATGGCCATTAAAAAATGAACTACCAAGAGATACTCTGATACCAGTGTTGCAAATTCCTCCTACACTGCCTAAAGTGCTGGATTGGGTTTCGGCAAGTACACAAGTCCATGCACTGATCTGATACCACATACTTTACTGATAAACTTTATGATAGTTTCACACCTGGATATGATGGAAATCAGTTCCAGAAATCAGTTCTTCTTTGTGTAGAACTGATTTCCTGTTAATAGTGTAATGTTAGCTCTTAGCAGTTTGGTAATTTCGATGGCATTCATTCCCCGTGTTGTGCATGTTTTACAAAGGGTCTAATACCATGCCATACAACAATGATGGCAATAAAATTAAATAAATTAATAGGTTTTTTGGCCTTTAATGTGATCATGTCGGATGGGTAGTGGTATCGGCCAATATGCAAGTTCAGGTATTGGTATTGGTGTCCGAAAGGAGAGTATGGTATCGGAGCATCTCGGGAACTAACACTATCAACAGAATGTGAAGAAGTAACAGTTCTGACTTTATGACAACAACCTCTATACATTGTGTCCTGTCTTGCAATACCATCGGTTCAGTCAAACTCAAGTTGGTTTGCCCCCTAAGTGCGGTTCGTGTGGGCAGGTGTGAACACAGCAATCGCACTCGGGTGCACACCAAAACAGACCCTCTTGAAGAGGTGGTCTCGGTCCGGTTACAAACAGACTCTGGTGTGGTTCATATACAGTGAGAACATGTTCTGACCTCGATCCGAACCAACTGCAGTTAGAAAGTGTCACATTTATCTTGCAAGTGTACTCTCCTTCAACATTTTGTTCAATTCCTGGATTTTTTCACATGGAAATTCTGACCACTCAGAGCAGCTTTCTCACGCAGGCATTTGATCTGGTCCGCTTGTAAATGCTGCCGTGAGAACACGAATCAACTCTAGCCAATTATTCAGCTTTGTAACAAAATGTGTCCCTGATTCGGACCAAATCAAGACAACTCTAGGTCTGAAAGCACCCTTAGATTGTACGGACCCAGTAGTAGAATGGTAGAATGCTGCACCCTACTTCTTTGGAGCATGTGGCCAGGCATTAAACATTTCACCTATAGGTCACCTTCAAATCCTACACAAATTTAGGAGCAGAAGAGAGTGCTGTTTAAGCTATTTTGCCCTGGCTTTTACTTCTCAGGCTACATACAGGCTGATATAACTGATTTATATTTACATATTGATTTACAAGTGACAATGTGTATTACTGTGTTATCTTAAAAACCCAAGAATGGAGTGTCAATCAAAGATGAGGCAGGAAAGGACTTTGGTTGTTTTTGCAAGGATGCAAATATTAGTGTGTTTGGCTTCACTTGTAAGTTGGTTCTCTCCAGTCAGATATTGATAAAGTTCTCAACCTCCCCTCCTCATTATAATCAAGCTGAGTGAGTGTGGCAAAGCCAGTACCTGCAGAGAAAGCCTCATTAGCAGTGTTTAGACACCCTCAGGTCGCTCCTGGTGCAAGCTATTTGGCATTTCTCAGATGGAGGTGCATATTGAGTCGTCAGCATGCCAAGCTGTAGAGGGAGTCATTTTCAAAACTAACTTAACTCCGGTGTAGCCATGTAGCGTGGACGCATAGCGACTGACAGTCTAACACAAGGCTGCATGCTCACTCTCAGTGTTTTCACAATCCCACAGGCTCATGACCTGCCACTCATTTGACACTCACTCAGCTGGACTAACTTTTATTTTGGACAGAAAGTGTGTACAAGCCAAGCAGGGAAACTAAGTCAAGCAAATGAACCCAAACTGAAAATATGGCAGCATAGAAGACGTCAGTGGCCAGTGTTAGTTATTACAGGTATTAAATGTCCATTTCTATTTTCCATTCCAATGGTTTATTCGTTTGACTACCTGGCTGCTGTTAGTTGTGGCCGTCAGTTGAAACCAGTTTTTATTTGATTTAATAGCGTGTGGGGATGTGGTGGTATAAGTACACACAACCTTAACGTGGTCAAAGGGGGTAACCTTGGGAATTATGTTGGATAATTCTATAGCACCCAATTGTCCAATGCTAACATTCGGAGCCAATACATGCAGTACTGTGCCCTTTAAGTATAATGGTGGGGTCATCTGTATCACTGATGCATGGGTGTCAAAAATAAAAACCAACATTCTGTCAGTGGCTGAGTACATTGAAACAGCCAGAAATATTTTTTAAAAACATTTTTCTATTGAAATCATCTCAAATCTGACACAGGGAGTAGCTCTGTAAGATCTTATATCAATAGATCTAAGGCCTTGCTCCTTAAAGTGGGTCCTATGGGACAATGGCAGCCCTCACAAACATTGTGTGTGGCCCCTGAATACGATATATTTCAATATGTTCACTTTCAATCGCTCACATTCAATACACTACTAAAAGACTGCATCAAACTGCGCCCCCCTAACAAGCACCTGTCAGGTTAGGGATGCAACTTGTAGAAAGCTACTGGTTGCATGGCAACCAGTGGCACCTCATGAGTCTCACAGGAATTATGTTCTGTCATCAATGCTCGCACCTGCACTTTTCCTGTACGGCCCTCAATCATATGCTGGCTCTCTGATTGGCACCCAGTCATGGAAACATCGAGCAGCCCTTAATCGAAAGGATGTTTAGTATTAACTGTAGTTGTCTGATTGCTTAAAGTGGCTCCCCACACACTGCACAGTTGTTTCTGTCAGAGTCACCACATCTACAGATTCAGGCAATGAGGAGATTAAAATGTTGTCTCAAATCATAAAAGGAGTCCTACATAAGTGAAATTGCAAAACAGCTTGCAATTTCTAGCATCAACATTGCTGTCACCAGAGTGGTGGTGGTGCATTAGTAGTTATACAGCATATACAGGCTTATTTACCGTATCCTGGCTATGTCAAGACATATGGTACATGCAAGTTTCTGCTGCAGCCAGTTATTTGAATACGCTATCCAAAAGACTAACATTAGCTTTTAAGGCAATGCCTCCTCCCAGGTAATGGATGCACCACCCTGTAATGCACCAAGCCTGGAGTCAAGCACTGTGATAAGTCAAGGTAATAAAAATGTCTTCCATTGAATTTATCCGTCGTCTATGGCTTTACTAGCCTGGAAATCCAGACCCAAATCTAGAAAGGTTTAGGGTCTGGCTATGAGTAATGAAAATGGCCCAACTCGAGGGGCGGCACCAAGCATGCATTTGAAAATATCACTGCACGCAACTGAATAACACTGCGAGCAATCAGAACAATACACGGGGTGTTCATCCGTAGCCATCTTGCAATGTTTACTGACTAATTCAGGACTTCGTCATTGCATCGCTGTCGTCATCTGTTTAGCTCGCCTCTGGCCCGCCTATATCAGATACACCGATGTGATTGGTGCAGCTCGGCTCCAACGGCATGGGTAATGAGCATCATTACTGATTGCCAGAGTGACTCGCTGAGCAAATTCAAATTGTGCTCTAGTGAGAACTCTGGATTTCCAGGGTATGGCTTTATGGATCAATATACTGTATTCAAACACTAGTAGCTAATGGGGTTGGGTGATATGTCCTGAAAATTATATCATATCTTTCAGTTATATCTCAATACACAAAATAAATCTTGATATTTTTAAATCTCTTTAAGGCTAGGACTGGGAGACAAAATGGAACATAACATTTCTGACTAAATACCGTCTGACGCAACAAAGTTGTCGGGATGACTATTGTTTTGATTTTGTTTTTTTCCAGAAAATATTACCACAATTGGATTTTCGATCAGTAATCATCAATAATGTGGATATAACAACTAAGTGGGTAAAATGTAAGTGTCAAAACAAATAGAAAAGTCTGGTAAGTGAATACATTTACATCACTGTAATAAAGCATTTAAAATGTGAGAAAAAACACCATTTACACCAAATCACGATACTACGATATCCAAAATTGAAGATATATCTCAGTAACAATATAATATCTTCATATTGCCCAGTCCTATGGCTAGCAGATCGTAACAATGTAAAGCCAACACACTAAAGCTCTTTTTTTAAAAAAAAAAAAACCTGACAACTTTACATTTCAACAACGCTTCCTTTAATACGTGACTGGGTTTAGGCACCCAAAGAATTGGCTGTGGGGGGAAAAGGTCATATTTTGGCATAAAATACCTGCTTTTAGCGACACTATTCCAGCTGTAAAAGGCAGCAATGTCTGTAAAAAAAAAAGCTTCTTTTTGTGGCACTGTCCCAGCTGGAAATGCAGCGACAAATCACTAAAAAACACCCAGGTTCGGTGGCTAAAATGCCTCTGGAAAAACAACAACAGGTTCCTAATAAACAACTGGTTCTATTAGTTTGTCTCCAGTGGTCGGCAGCTTGGCAGGCATCTTGCCTAGGTGTCACACCATTCACCTTCCCCTCCACCTCCAGATGACAAAACTCATTTACAATGCAACTTTGGAAACTATGATATGATATGTATGAAACAAACACATATAACGTATATGTGGTTTGAAGAAACATACAGTGCCCACATTTTCTTCTGGCGACTGGGCTGACAGAAGAGTGATTTGTCCAAACAGTGTTGATCAGTGATTGAAGTGTCTGTTGTGATGACTCCCTGCTAATCGGATTTGAGTAGCTTCATTCTGCCTATATGCTGGAAAACAACCAGCTCTGTAGGTGTGAGTGTGTGCATAGGCAGTCATCACTCAGTGCTGCGATGTAAGGGTGTATACATGCATGACAGATGCACCTATATGCATAATTGTGCACAGCATGTGCATGACAGAGTGTGAGTGCATATAAAGTATGTGGGTGTAAATAAATACACAGGCAGCCCCTTATTTTGTACTTATCCCTGTGAAGAACAAATGAATATAAATCAGTGGGAAAACCCTTAAGAATCTAGTCATAAAAATGCATGGCTTGTGTGTGTGTGTGTGTGTGTGTGTGTGTGTGTGTGTGTGTGTGTGTGTGTGTGTGTGTGTGTGTGTGTGTGTGTGTGTGGATGAGACAGGGAGAAAGATTGTGATTGTGTGGCCTTCCGCCACCTTGCCTGTCTTGTTAGTAAAACAGATTGGTGGCAGTGATTCAAAGTGAAGCAGCCCCTAATGTTTCTGTTAGAGTTTTTCTTTTCACTTCACCCGTTTGAATAATTTATCTCTTCTTCCGCTCCTTTCTCTAACACCTGTTAGTACACACACATACATACAGATTTAATAAGACCCGCGATACTGCCGGCAATTACCAATACATCACTCCCCTACCACAATGCTGAAACGACACACACATACACACTTGTGTAGACGGAGTAAGGGGATTTGAGATCACAGGCTGAGGTGGACACGAAAATACACACCTGACCACAGATGTACGAAAGTAACAGGGACCATGAGCTGTGGGGTTGCAAACACATTTTATGACACAAACGACACTGAACATTTTTCTCAATGATGTACAAAGCAAAGAACAGACACATGTTCATTTCTGACGTGTATATTCACTGTATATATGATAAATAAATAGTCAATGTTAGCATTCACCAACCTTTCAGTAAGCTTTAACATCCACTTTTGTCAACACTTCATCTATGATGCCTTTAAATTTTATGGTTTGCTTGTAATGAACAGAAAAACTGCTAAGGCAAGAAATACATTAAAGAAGGGGAAAGAAAAAAGAGAAGCGTACCAACAAAAAATTAATCCATATCAACAGATAACTAAAGTATTTTCAGTGAGTAAAAGCTGATGATAAAAAAAAAATCATTTATTTATATCAAATGACACCAGCAGGGACACTGTGGTCTTGTATCTGCGCAGCGATGAAAGCCAGCCTCCATATCATGAAACAGGCTGTTCTTGTTCGCTGTTAGTAATCATATCTATGAAATGTAATGTGTTATAATTCCTAGATAACCAACATAATCCTGAGCCAGAAGGTTGAGATCATATGATCTATGCACTGAAGGCAGTCCTTCAATATATGATGGGAGCAAAGGAGGAAGTCAGGTCCCTTAGTATGAACAACAGACTCATGCATAACCCATGTAGGGAGGTGGTTGGTCAAACAAACACAGGACTTTGACTCAAGAGACCGCAGTTTGTGTCCTGTGTATCCATGAAACCAAAGTCAGTGTTGATTTATTTAAGTTATATACGTAGGTAAAGTCACGTTCCAAACAAGATTCTTTTCCTAAACCTAACCTAACTTGCAGGGGTGCTAAGTGCTTAAGATATCATATGGACCATGTGTGCAACTTTTCGTAAGGTATTATATGAAGTATAGTTTGTAAGTACGAGTTTGTAAAAAACACATTTCATTTGCAAGTACAGTAAATTTTCGGCACAGAGCCTTTATTTTTAAATGCCGTTCCTGCTGTAGAGTGAGTGGCTATCGGACAGCTACTTGACAGAGACAGCAACCTTGCTCAACGACACGACCAAACACAAGTATGACGCTGAATGTGTTGAACTGTGTGGACCTTGAACTAATGACGAAGGGAAAATCTGGACCCTGTGGCTGGACCAGTTGGGAACCACTGTTTTAGATAATAATGTGCTTCCAACAATGGCAACAGTTTAAGAAAGGCCTTTTCCTGTTTCACTATAACAATGACCCCGTGCAGAAAGCCGGCTGCATAAAGAAATGTTGCTTCCAGTTTGGTGTTGAAGATCCTGATTGGCCTGCACAGAAGCCTGACATTAACCCCATGCAACACCTCTGAGATGAACTGCAGAGTGTGAGCCAGGACTCATCACCCAACATCAGTGCTGGCCCTCACTAATGCTCTTGTGACTGAGTGGGAGCCAATCCCTGCAGCCAGATTCAACATCTGGTGGAAATGTGACCAAAAGAGCAAAGGCTGTTAAAGCAGCAGATTAATGCCCATGATTCTGGAATGAGATGGGTGCAGCCTCATCCTCAGGTGTCCACATTGATCGTTACCTTCTGGCCCCACTGCTTGAGAGGTAAAAAATGGCAGCTTCCCGATGACACTATTACTAAAGAAGATAGCAAAAAACATACGCCCATAAAACAATGAAAAAGTGTGAATGCACACTTACTGCTACTGTTTCTCAGGATTTTGAAAATATGTCCCATAAGTCCCATTGCTCCCTGTTTGTACAATTATCACAGAGTTATGCTGTTAATAACTTACAGTATTGATGAACATAATACAGAAAGAGTGCGAGCGAGTGTTGTGTGTTATGCATAATGCATCTGATTTATTGAACATCATGATGTGTTTCTTTATGGTTTTTAATATGTTGTCAGCTCCTCAAGGCTTCTGCGTGCAATTACTTAGTGGCAGCATCGTGCTTATAATGCCACTACTTTACATCCCGCTGCATGGGAAGCACACACACACACACACACACGCACACACACACACACACACACATATACAGAATACGATGTGCACTGTCTGTGCACATGTATACACAGTGACACATTCATATGGTGGCTCACACACTTCAACATGGACTCCATGTTCGCATGTACAAGTGTACACGCACTTTGTCTAAAATATACATACAAGGGACCCAACATGCAGCTTTATAAGTACATGCACACACACACACACACACACACACACACACACTATTGTAGGCGACACTAATGATATAGAGAAGTATTTCTAAGCCATGCAATATGCATGCCTGGAGAGTAGTATCGCTGAATAAAACTGCCTAACAACAGGAGGGAGGAACTGTCTCATTGTGGTTCGGAGTTTCCCTGGGGAGTGTAATGTTTGGAGCGCAGCCCTTATCACTGCTGGCTGTGAATATGTATGGCCTCTTCTTCTCTTTTCTACTCTCTTTGGTATTAAAAGAGAAATTTAGATGATTCTTGTTGTTTGCCTTCTGTTTTCTGTGTTTTGAAGGTCAGAAAGTTTACAGATTCTGTGAAAGAAGTACCTAAAAGTTTTTGGTAGATTGTCCCATTGAACAACTTAGAGTGCAAATTATACAGGACACAGGATTTGCCTACAACAAGTAATGCCAGTGAGGGAATTTAATTTCTCCAGATTCCCATTCACTAAAGTTTTGTACAGGTTAAATGGAAGAAAAGCAACACTGCTGAAAATGTCTTTTTTTTACCTTAATATTTTGGATTACTTTGGGAGTACTTCAAAAATATCTTGCTGAACTTATTTGTCTGGGTCTTATATTGCCATGCCATGCCTTGGCTGAGCGTCTCCTCTGCTCCTGCCCTGTGGTTGGTGCACTGCACACACTTTGTGTAAAAATCTGTTTATGGGAAACGTATGCTTCGTATGAATTTTACACCATGTCCTCGCAGCAAGCAAGACTCCCACTCTTCACATTGAATTCATCTGCTGCGCACTCAACTGGAGTCGTAACCACTTAAAGATGGCCAATACTATCTTTCTAAGTTTGTACTTTTTAAACAGAAGTCGCATTTTATGTTGTGATATTCACAAGAAATGGCTTAGACAGAAACGCAGTCTCAGTCAGTCTCCCTCCAGCCAGCCGCCACTGTAATCTGGTTTTTGTAGTTAAAGGCACTATGTGGAACAATTTCAGTTGTTCTTTGAGACAAACAAATTTTGCAGTCAAAAGTGTGTCCTAGAACATGTGTATTTACCTCCATCAGCGCATCTAAGTATGTCCGTAAGCTCCGAAATTCTCATTTAATTATACATTGCGACCGGTGTCTCATCATATACGTGCGCCATCTTGAAAATACATCCACCAGCAAGGGACATACAGCCCCGCCTTTGCCGTTTTCACTGAGTGTGTGACTGAGAAGCCGAAGGCGCTTCGCTACTACCCCAGCAAATCTGAAACAAAGTCCCACTCTTTCAGCATAATGCAGGATCATGCATAAGCTCCATCACAGGAGACAGAATCCTCGTCGTCAAGAAAGCTCAAAAAGGAATCAAACAGGTAACGAGACTGGCGAATTAAAAAAAACGAGGGTCAACATCGGGGTAGCCTTTCCCAGGTGGAAGGAGCTGCTGCAGGAGAGATGTAATGCGATCACAACTAACAGCGCTAACAGCGGCTAACAGCTGTTAGTTCAACGTTAGATGGGAGAGATTTCTACACTCTGTGGCTTTAAATGAAGTGTTGTGTAGATAACTCCTCATTACAACTTCATGAATCAGCCGTTCTTCATCCATTGTGACATTTTCAAAGAGAGTGAAAGGATTAAACCAGGGTGTCCGACAGAAGTTCAGCTCAAAATGGCAGCACTGCTTCCCTCGTAGCTAGTTCAGTAGGAAACAGTGCAATAAAACTGAGGCTCCTTTGTGTTGCATGAAGTTAAGACACTTTGTTGGAGAAAATAAAGCAGAAACAAATTAAGAAATCCCTTCAAGTAATGTATTTTTAAAGACAGTAACTATATTCCAATTATCACAGATTTAAACTGCAATGAAATACAGTAACTTTTTTTTTTTTTTTTAACTTTAATTTTATATATGTTACACCATTACTTATTTTCCAAACTCCCAACCCCGATGATGTTTTGTGAACGAATTGTACTTTTTGAACGACTCAAAGAGGACAACTCAATTGGCAAGGTGGGGTGAATTGGTTATGGACTCTATGTCAAAATATGACGTCCAAGGTACCCTGGATACGTTGGTTGTTGACACTCTTGGACGCTGTGTCAGCTTCATCCTGTTACGTTTTTAAAATGAACCTCTGTTTTCACAGGAAATATACAGTTTGCATACAGTCTCTTACAAACAAACAAACAAACAAAAAATGCACTATGTTGTACAGCATCGGAAATTGAAGTTTGAACGTGGTTACAACACAAGCACGTGGTTTTGTTTAGGAAAAAAGAACAATTTTTGGCTTTACAAACCTATGGGAAGCAAACACTGACCTCCCAGGTGAAAGTCAGTGGTTGTTGGACCCCTTCACCACCACTCCCACCCGCCCTACTCGGAGTTCCACCTCCCTTACTTGTGTTGTTGTCCCACAGTGTTACAGAATAACACTGACCGGCCGTGTACTATGCTGATGTTAAAGGACATTTTTTTTTTTTTTTTGTTGGTGCCTTGACGCCGAAAATCCCTGACCAAGCACTGGTATTCGACAACTTCCAAGTGAGACCAGGTTGGCTCAGCTGTACAGAGATAGGATTTTTAACTTCCAAAAGCTGCTGCTCCAGACTTGCATTCAGCCAGTGTGACTCTTGTTCTGCACACACCCACTGAGCCAAAGAACAAGTCGTTCATGTCAAACTTTTCTTACATTGTTTTCCCTCCTGAGTCCTCCATCCTTATGGCCTAGCCGGTACGTGTCATTCCATGCTGCTGACTCATCTTGCTCTTGGCTTCTTTCAAAGTTTCCACACAGAGTCACACTTTACAGCTGTTGACTGCATCAACAGCATCCTACTTTGCTGTAAAATAAGCATCAGCAAAAGAAGACAAGACGTCTCCCCCCAGGCACCTTGGAAAATGTGCGTGTGCCCGAGTTAGAGTGTGACTGATACGTAAGTCTGCCAATATATGAAAACTGTCACGATGAAGAAAAGATTGAATATCAGCATATAACACACATTATTTCCAGCTGGGCAGTTCAGTTGCCTAATGTCTCACCATAACCATTGATAAGCAATTATGCAAAGTCGCGCAGAAGAGAAGACTAGTAGTTTATAAAAATGTGAATTTGCTGCCTTGAATCTGCTTCGACAAAACAATAAAAGGTACACTGTATGTGATCCATGTTAAAATTAAAAGACAGGATCTTTTTTTGTTTTATTTCAACACCAACACCTTGACATTACGACTGTAACGTTGAAACCTGACCATTTTGATTCTGTTTCATCCTGTGGTTAAAAAACGATTACACCTTATGTCCAATTATATCTTAAAGCAGAAAAAACAAAGTTTTAACAGCAGATAGGACAGAGACAGAGGAAGTGGAAAATACCTCCACTCCTGAAAAACTTTTAACAGAAAAGTTAAGCTTCTCTGTCACCTTCTAAAAGCGGTGCATGCAGACTAGTGTTTCCCCACAGGACTGCAACAAAGACAATAAACTGACATTGTTGACATTCTGTGTTGCCTGCAAACTCACTGCGAATATCACTGCTGTTCCTCTGATGGAGGAAGTGAGTGAGAACAGGACAAAGAGAAAAGAAAGGCAGAGACAGATGGAGAGTTAAAAGTTTGGAGAAAGAGATATATTCAGAAGTGAATCGTCTCCTGGTGCCTCAGTGCAGCAGCACAGCAGTATGGTTTCTCTTTTCAGTTGCTGCTGGAGCTGACATATGGTTCTGCCAGCTGTCTCGCTGTAAACGCCAGTGCGAGACATGGTGGGCATCAAGTGTCTCGACTTATTATCGGCCAGCTTCTGCTTTATTATACACTTACTGCGGCTATTCTACAGTTTTTCTGTGGCCGCAAAATGACAATTAAATGTTTCCTTGCGGCTCAGGAAATTATTGATTTGATCGATTCTAATCTATTCCCATCGACCCTGAAGACATAATCACCTTAATGAAGTAGTTACAAAGTGCAGTCGAAGGAGGTTAGGCACAAAAATCACTTGGTAATAGTCTGGAAAAGATAATGTTTTGGCTTTAAATACCCAGTTTTGGAGGCACAATCCCTGCTGGAAAAAGCAGCAATATCTGTAAATATCAATTACATTTTATGCCACTATTCCAGCAGGAAAAGCAGCATTTTCTCATAAAAAAAATCACTCATCATTGCACTAGCAAATGTGATGTATTAGTGGTTTGCAGAAATGTCCAATGTTTCCTGGCCCTCAACTCTTTTTTTCTGTAATTAGTTTGGACTTTATTCTAATTCTAACTGACCTCTCTTGGTAAAGCATTGCAGGGCTGATATTTGCATCACCTAGTTTCAAATGACATCAACATTTTTGCCTAAAATATGTTTCACAAAAATATTGGAACGCAACAGTATCTATTGAAGGGCATGTTAGCCATTTGTTCTACTTACCCAAAGGCCTTATTTCAAGAAGTTAAAGTCAATATTCAATCTGACTGAGCCTGACCGATGAGTTAAGTCATCTTCTGCCATATTACTACATTATTATGCACAGTCAGTTACACAGACCAGGTTGAGATGTCAGACCCCATTTCATTTAAAATGAGGATAAATCACGAGGCTACTGTAAACTGATTTTTTTGTCTGTAAATGTCACTGTCATTCTAGCTGTCACCCCAATTAGCAATGCTAATCCTTACAGTAATTAGAGCTAATTGAATAATCTTGGTGTCTCCTCCCCCCTCTGTCCTCTACATGCTCCTCTTTCATTTCTTCTTTCCTCAGCAAATCTATAGTTTACTCCCTCACCCAGAGGATAATTACAGGGTTTAAAACAAGCGTCTATGTTATTAATAATTAATTTAGGTTAATTTACCTCAGCTGACAGGGAGGAGAAGCAGCAACACTCACACAACAGAAAAGAATACACAAGCACAGGGCTGAGATGCCGCTGTCTCTATTGCTCCGGTGCAACCTTTTCTTTAAAAAGGTTTTTTTTGGGACAAAAAAGACCCCTACAACACAGCAGACATCTAAGGCATTATAATTAAAGGGCAAACAAGACAACAACTACTCAAAGTTATAAATGTGTCCTAATGTCAGTATATGTGAGTAACCAAACCTTAAAGTTTTAATGAATTATAATTTGAAGATCACTACAATTTTGTAGTCAAAACAATAGTTATGGTTACTCTGCACTTTAAGACGAAAAACAATAAATACATTGTCTTAGAAATAAAGTTTTTTTTGATAGGGTTTTTGAACACCTTCAATAAATTCTGTAAACTTCATCTATTTTATATAATGTATTCCAACAGTTTGAGTTTCAGTTCAGTCTAAGGAATGATTTAGTCAGAATTGTACTGGTGACATGCTCACCAAAAATATTATGTAAAAAGTTTATCCTCTCAGTCTGCTCGACACAATCATCAGACACCAAACACAACAGACAGGAGATTCACACAGCCCAAACAAGCATGATATTAATAACAGTCATGTACAGAGCCATGGTCAGGTGGAACTCATTGCCAGGTCATACTGTATTATTCAAGGGAATATTAAAAGTCAGTTAAATATTTCATTAAAACAGTATCGCCAAACATTGCAGAAACCATACTTGAACAGTGTAGGTGGAAAATAAAGAAAAAGGTGTTCAAAATAAACTGTGAACTATGGTGGAAGAAGAAATCTCCTTGGCAGAGAAACGCCTGGGCCACACTGCCTATCTCTACCTGTGTGTGACGGTTACCTTGTTAAACTGCTCCAGCTTGCACATGGCTTCTCATTCGGAGTGAAATAAATCTGAATGAAATCATTTGGAATTAAAGTGTTTCCAGGTAGTTTACATGAGAAATATTCATTCTGAATGAGGGTTTACACGGGAGATCAGATTAATCGCCTTTTAATCGCCGTTATTCAGGTCCGTGCAAGGTTTGGGGCAGGGAAGGTTTCTGATTGGATAGGGGACGGGGCGGATGTTACATGTTTACGTTTAACAGACGAAAACACTGTAGTCCTCGCTGCGGATAACAAGATGCTTGATGCCACCGTTCTTAGTGCCTTTTTCGGGCTTGTTTTGCTTATGTTCTTGAAGCAGCAGTACAACAACAACCTTGTTCTGCTAATGCTTCGTCTGTAGAGGAGGAGAAAGGAGGTTGAGGGTAGAAGAAGGGATCTTTATTATATATATATATTCTATTTTTTTTCATGTCTGAGATGTTCAACATTAACACTGGGGAAATGTGCTATGTTGCTGATATAATGTCATGTTGAGTATCATCAGATCATTTGGACTGTCTATTTTTTCTGGGAACTGTGTGCATCATGTAGAAAAAAATAGGCAAAACTCTGAATCTCTCAATAAGCTGCAGACAAGCCTGAGCTGTGCTGCTCACATGGGCAGTGTGGCCGCTCTAACCTGTTAACATGGGCACCAGAATAAAAAGCAAAATGTTTTGCGATGCACACATGCTGCTCACACAGGCAGTGTGGCCCTGGATCAGAAATGTATTTTTCAATACTCTATTTTCTTAGAATTAAATGCGTAACAGTGCAGGATGGATACTTATTAAGAATTACTTCTTTTTTTTGTATGAATGAGGAAAAATAAATAAATTTGCTTATTAAAAAGGAACTGTAATTCATTTGAAATATTGTGTTTGGCTTAATGTTTGTTAAAAATGATTATTAATTCAAGGTGATGAGCTGTTTTGTTTGCTCTGTTTTAAGTGATTAAAGTGTGTATAAGTGTACTGGAAGAGTGTGTGCCCCAGGAAGAATAGCCAGTGCTTTCACTGGTGCTAATGGGGATCTGAAATCAGAAAGAAAGACAGAAAAAATGAAAGAAAGAAAGCACTCAGCAGCCATATTGCTCTGCAGCTCCACTCTTTCATCTGTCTCTCAAATCAATAGGCCACATTGGGGACAAGACTGGAGGAGAAAATCAAGTGTTAGTCCAGATTCTCATTTCCCCAAGCTCTGGTCTTTCTTGTACTCATATTGGCTTTCTATTAGTGTCTCTACCATGTCGCTGTGTGCGTGTGTGTGTGTCTCTGGGATTCTGTGTGTGTTTTGAGGGTGTGACAGGGAGACAGAGATGCTGTAAAGTGCTTCATTCAAAGCCCATGTTAAACAGAAACACTGTATGAAGTGGTTCCAGGAGCAACTTCAGCCTTTCACCTCCCTCCTTCTTTAAACTTTCTCTGTTTCCCACATTTGTCCTCTCTTTTCCACCAGTCCACTGTATCGCCCTCCATTCAGCCCTCCCTCTTTCTCCACCTCCCTTCTTTATCCACCTATCGTTCTCTTTCCACTGTATTTTCCTTTCTTACTTGCTTCTCTTTTCGCTTTCCTTGTTTCTTCTTCTCTCCTCCCTCTTACCCATCCCTGTATCTTTTTCCCTCTGTTTCTTCCTTATAAACATTTTTTTCTTCCCACCCTTTTCTTTTTTCAACCCCCTGTCAATCTTTTCCCCCTTTCTCTCTCTCATTGTCTTCCTTTCTCCACCACAATTTCACTCCTTGCATCCCTTGTCTGTTCTTTGTCTCAATCCGCCCCCCTTCTCTTTATCTCTCCCTCCTCCTCTTCTGCCTATCCATCCTATTATATCTGTTAATCTGTACAGCAAAGTCTCATCAGCTCTTCAGCATGAAGTCTTCATTAGAGAGAGCACTGATTGGCAGCCGAGCTTCATGTCCACTTTGTGTGTGCGTGTTTCTTCCTGATGGATTGTAATTGTTACTCATTATAATGACAGCTGGAGACACATCTGGCATTGGCATTAAAGAAGCACTGTTTAAGTCTACAAAGATTGATGTTGGCCTCAACATTCTATATGAGCGGATGATTTGAAAACATCTCAATCCAAACATCCTGGACCCCTTTGTAAAAGTTTAATTACAGCAGTGGCTCGCAACCACATTGTCTTGTGATTCTAAATTATAGGTTGCATATGAGGTGTGAGCAGTTAAACTATACAGTGATGTTTGGGTAGTTTTAAAGGCCTGAAAACTCTCCAGTGTTTCGCTGGTGTAATATACATCTTTATGCTGATGATTCTATTTTGTACTTTAATGTGGTGGCGGAATATTACGCTGTTAAATCCCTTCAGCACAGCTTTGCTAAATTACAGGTTGCACTCACTAATTAAAAACTAGATCTTATTGCAGATAAAACTAAATTTATGTTTTTCACCAGAGCCAAAAATATTGATCATGATGATCTAATCATCCCGACTAAAAATGTTATAAAGTTTGAAATAAACATTATCACCCCAGCACAGCCTGCTCACCCTGCTGCCATCTGGCAAGTGATACAAAAGTATTCGCTGCCAACCACAGGGCAGCTTCATACCTCAGACTGTGAGACTCCTCAGCTCATCCCCCGTACTACATCGTTCATTCATTCATTTTCTGTAACCGCTTATCCTGGGGGGGCCTGGAGCCTATCCCAGCTGACATTGGGTGAGAGGCGGGTACACCCTGGACAAGTCACCAGGCTATCACAGGGCTGACACATAGAGACAAACAACCATTCACACTCACATTCACACCTACGGGCAATTTAGAGTCACCAGTTAACCTGCATGTCTTTGTACTGTGGGAGGAAGCTGGAGTACCTGCAGAAAACCCATGCTGACACGGGGAGAGCATGCAAACTCCACACAGAAGGGTTCCCCCACCCCTGGATTCAAACTGGGAACCCTCATGCTGTGAGTCGACAATGCTAACCACTGCTCGACCATGCCAGCCACTATACCTTATTTTTCATGTGTAGCATAAAGGGACAACTTCTATCATTTCATTGTTCAACCCTGTATTGTAGAACAACAATAAATGAACCTTGTAACCTTGCAATTGCTCAGGAGCCCTGGATCTCCAGAGGCCCCGATAGTTCCAGGTTTACTGTGTGTCAGCTCATTTTAATTGAACATTTGTTTAAGAATGCACAAATGAAGTGCAATATCAACTGACACGATGAGACCCTTAAGGTGGGTCCTGCTTTTTTGCCTGATGTTGAGTCCTTGTCTTGAAGAGGGTCCCTCTGTCACAATTTAGTTAGAAGACATTATTATTTCAGTTTTTGTTTTATTCTCAAATCAATGTGCTTGATCAAATAACCAGACTGAGAGTCTGTAGCCAGGGAGTAATCTAGCTCAAGAAAAGTGGGAAGTGCAGTGGCTTATTTTTGTTCTGTGGCCCCTGAGCAGCTTATTCTGGCCGTGATGCTAGTCACAGTGTGACAAACAGTCTGTTACTGACGTTGACTGTCCAACACAAAGAGTAAAAGACAAGCATCAATATACATTACACAGTGTGTTACATTATGGCCTTTTCCCCACCCTGCAGTCAGACTGAGCTTTTTAAAAATGTAAAAAATGGATCACCGCTGTTGTTTTCTGAAAAATGAACAAACTTGTTCTTATGGCTGGTGAACAAGTCATATATGTCTGTGGAGTCATTATGTGGCCTGCTGCTGGTCAGGGCACATTTCAGTTTAAACTGTTTCAACACCCACAGGAAACAAAAAGCCCTGGTTTGGGCACACACACACACATACTGTACACACAGGGGATCATGTATTCAATATATCTTTCACAATGCAAAGGCCACTGTGGAGTCCTGCTGTTCACATCTGTGTGTGTGTGTGTGTGTGTGTGTGTGTGTGTGTGTGTGTGTGTGTGTGCAGGGATGGCACTTTTATGACAAGTCATAAAACAAAGACAGCAGCCGTTGCCCCAGGAGAGGTCATTTGGCTGGACATGGCAACCAGTCGCACACACTCACAAACACACACGCACAGTATGCAACCTCAGTGGTGGCCTTACATCAAGGGGCAGAAGACACAGGGAGAGAAAGAGAACAAGACAAAGAGAGAGAAAATGTTGAGAGTAAAGAGAGGAAAGAAAATAGAAAAGTATTCCTATTTTTCTTTACTTTTTAGAGAGTTTTCTTTTTCTCTTTCTCTATGTTTATTCCAGTATTTTTTATTTTTTTAAATGAGCATCTAGACCTTGTCAATTCAAGCAATTCTTGACTTGGTGGAAAATAAGAAACCCAAGGAAAAGATTTATGTTGCACGGCAGCTGAATCCTCACGTGACAAGAAATCACAGAAGAATCTATCTGTCAGGCTTCAATTAATGCATTTGTATTCGCATCAGCAGTTGTTTGGACCAATCAATGTCCTGTGAGGAGCCATATGCAGCTACAGGGTCTGATCTTCAAGACCTGCTCCCAAACCAGAACTGTGACATGCAATACTGCACCTGCCCTGCCACTCGCATATATAACCAATTAGTTCTGCAAACCCACATGACCCACTGACACAAGATCTGTCTGCCTTGAAACTGCAAATCCTACTATAAACATGTGCTCTTTCAATAATTTGGCTGGGCAGCACATTGGCTGCAGTGATCATTTTGGGACATTTCATACATTTGTTACTATTATATTATATTTTACAACAAAGGTTATTCAGCACCTCCAAGTCTAAGGCCATGGTTCTCTGGAAAATGGTGGATTGCCCCATCCAGGTTGGGAGAGAGTTACTGCCCCAAGCAAAGGAGTTAAAGTACCTTGGGGTTACAAGTGAGGGTAGAATGGAGCATGAGATGGATCGATGGTTTGGCAAGGCGTCCGCAGAGGCGCTGTGCTGGACTGACACGGTGAAGAGAGAGCGGAGCCGGAAGGCAAAGCTTTCCATTGACTGGTCCATCTACTACCCAACCCTCACCTTTGGTCATGAGCTCTGGGTAATGATGGAAAGAATGAGGTCACGGATACAAGCCGCCGAAATTAGTTTCCTCAGAAGGGTGGCTGGGCTCAGCCTTAGAGATAGGGTAAGGAGCATGGACATCCAGAGGGAGCTTGGAGTAGAGCCGCTGCTCCTTTGCGTCAAAAGGGGTCAGTGGGATGGTTCAGGCATCCGGTCAGGATGCATCCTGGGCGCCTCAGGTTGGAGGTGTTGCAGGCATGTCCCACTGGTAGGAGGCCCCAGGGTAGACCCAGAACATGCTGGAGGGATTACATCCCTCGTCTGACCTTAGAGCGCATAAAGGTCCCAAAGGAGGAGCTGGAAAGTGTTGCTGGGGAGAGAGACGTCTGGGGTGCTTTGGTCAGCCTGCTGCCCCCATGACCTGGCTTCGGAAAAGCGGTTGAAAATGGATGGATGGATGGTAATTCAGGAAATACAATTTAAATGAATATTTTTAGCTTATTATCATGAACTGAGCAGTGCATCTCCACAGTAACCATGCTTGTTAGGAACACACCTGATTAAAGCGACTTTCACATTCCAGCTGGCACAGAAAATAGCAGACATACAAAGCCAGCAGTCAGACGATTAAAACACTAAAACTAAATTAAATTACTATGATTCTCATTTTATTTATTTATTTATTTATTTATTTATTATCAGACACCAACATTCCAGACAGCATGTCCTTTTTCTACCCTGAACCGAACCTGGACATAAAATGAGGATAAAATACCCCCGATGAATCTCCTTTGGTTGGCACTGGGCGTGTGTTAGGTGTGTGACAACACAAAGAGGCAACTGTTTGTTCAAAACGACAATGGCCGCTCCGAAAGGGGTCAGTGTAGATGCTGCCACAGCACTAGTTATGTCAAAACTGAAGATTATTTCTTTTTTGAAAGAAGAGCAAATAACAGCACTGAAGGCTTTTCTTGACCGGTCTGTGATAAACTGTGATAGACAGATGGTTCATCCAATCCACTGCCAAGCGTCTATTTAAAAGTGCCTGCCCTTTTCCAAACAGTTTTCAATGACAGCTCCTCAGATGGTTCTGTCTTACAAACCATCTGGCGTGTCAGGTTATTAAAAGATAGCACTGAATGAAAAATGGAAAACTCTATTAAGAAAAAAAAAAATCAAGATCAGAGTCTTCCCAAGAGATTCAAGCAATAAAATATGAATATAAGAGGTGATGTCTAAAATACGAATGTTTACAATGGGCTTTTAATTCTGATACTGCAGCAGCTGTATAAAACAGTGTTCATTTTGGCAGCTGCTTCAGATTTAGTCTTAGTCTTAAGACAAAAATGCGTTTTAGTTTGAGTCACATTTTAGTCAGTTTTATCCTTCATAGTTTAGTCTACTTTTAGTTGATGAAAATGTTTTTGATAGGTTTAAGGGGTGATTTACGAGCACACACTTACTGATCATCATTTGAAAAACTCAACAGCTCTCTATTTATGGTCTCTGAGGGCTGGTGATTAAAACTAAAACTTAACTTTAATCCCTGTCAGAGAGAACTGATCTGAGTTCAGACTGTTTACTCACAGCGCAGCTACACTCACAGGTAACCGAGCCGCCTGTCAAATAGCAATCAACCCATAAACCTTCCCTAGACAGTCTGGAACTGAGAGGAGTCCTGCAGGAATCAACAGATGTGTAGTACGGCGGCCAGTGGCTGCTTGCTCTGCTGCAGTTCAGCGGCCAACAAGTGGATCTGCCAACAGCAACCACCGCAACTGACAAAGCAACATCTTGGTGCAGGGTATTTACTGGAGTGTGCTAGCCTGTCGCTCATGCAGCATTTGAACGTATTTGTAAGCACGGCTTTCAATGTGTGACAGACCACTACGAACATGTTCATCATGTCTCGCCAACGAAAATGGAATATAAATTTTGTCTTAGTTTTTATCATCTATCTATTTTTACCTCATCATCGTCTCATTTTCGTCATGGAAGGTTGTTGACAAAAAAAGTATAATAATAGTTTTCGTCAATAAAATTAACACTAGCGTAAAACATATTGATAGAGGGGAATTACTCTATTGCTCTATTACTCATAACATAAGCCTGTACGCTTAGCAATTCAAATCACTCTTACTTTGCCATCAGTGTGATCAGCTACTATCAATGAAACTGTTTCACATGACAAGCAAACCAGAAATATGAGCGATTTTGGAGCTCGTAGAATGATTTTAATGTGAAAGATATGTGCAAGAAATAAAGCTGTCATTGGGGTAGCTATTTGAGAAATTCAGTGTATCTGGACAGTCAGTGATGTCTCTGGCAGAAAAATGGTGACTAATTTCAACTGATGCTTTAAAAGGCTGATTTTTCCAGTGCTCGTGGCATTAGCAAACAATCCGGCTGTCTCTCCTGCTTAGCTGTTAAGTCTGGTGAGAACAAACCTCCTACAGTCAATTTCTTTAACACTCATTGCTGTAAAATGTGTTTACAATGCATTTAATGAGCCGACTGTTGCCCACGGCTGTTTGCAGCATATGTGGGATTTTACAGCTCCAAGCCTACATGTCTTATTTACATACAATATCATAAGAATTACCATTGGCAATCTGCTGATTAGTATTAAGCCAAGTGCTCTAGTTGTGTGTGTGTGTGTGTGTGTGTGTGTGTGTGCGTGCACGTCACTGTCTTTTCTTATTTAGCCATGTCTGACTTTTTCGAATCCCTGTGCAATTTGCTGGTGTAATTGAGTGTGCTCCTCTGTATGTGTGTGTTTAAGTGTGTGTGGAAACAGTGTGGAGGTATTCCTCCAGAGATGTTGGATGGAAGGTGAGAAATAATTCAATGTGTGAAAGCTAACCTGATCCTGAGGGTCACATGAGGTCACTGAGTAAAGGGAGGAATGAGTTCAGATAGTCACTGCTGCCTGACTCTGATTTAAATATACTTGTGTTACGTTGGAAAAGAACAGTATGTACAGTATGTATGACCTTAAATGTAATCCAGGATAAAGTGTTTATCCTTCCTCTTACTCAAAAAAGTGGTCTTCTTTGGTGCATATATGAATATTTTCTTTCCAACAACTGAACATTGGGAACACATTCAGTGCAGATATATAACATTGAAGGAGAGTAAATGGTTTAAAGGTTTTCTACAGTAAAATCACACTAATCAGTTGTGATTTTTATCCCCTCAAGACCATGCATTTGGTCATGTGTGTGCATATCCATCTGTCCGCAGCTAATTTTGCAAACTACTGGACCAATCAGCATCATATTTTGTGTTTACATGGATGACTGTATGCCCAAGGACCTCTTGATTTGGAGTGATTCATTATTGCTGAAAAACCTGTTTTACTGACTGTTTCATATCGTCATTAACTGCTGACTTCTCACTCCTCTCAACCGGCCAGTAAGTCAGCTGAAAACAACAAGCCTTACCATCTGATGCAGGCCACATTTTAGCCTTTGTTGTTGCTCAAAAACTGACATCCATAGAAAAGTTTGGTTTCATTTCTTTAACTGGAGCATCTGCCTGTTATGTTACGATTAAAGTTAGGCACGATATGAGATGAATTAGTCCCTGTTTTTGTTGTCTTTGCAGCCATCTTGGCTGCTTGGGTCTTTTTTATTGTGTTTATTGTTGTTATTTCCTGCTGTGCTGTAGCCTACAGACAAAGTTAGAAGACCAGTTATACATGATTAAATCAATGATTTACGGCTGTGTTTTAATTATCAAAAATAACCCCCATAGTTATATTCTATATACATTTCACATACAGTGCCTGTTAGGAGGAAAACTCAATCTACTCTGCTCCGTCCATCAGATATAGGTGTGTGGTCTTATTAGCCTCTGGGAAGCTTCTGAAATCCACTGCAGTGGGTCTGCGGAAATTACTAGAATTGTCTCAAGTGGCAGTGATCTGCCCTTCTAGAGATCTGCACTCTAGTGAACTTTTCCATTTTATTTTTTTCCTGCACCCTGCAGAGTTTGAGAGGCTTTTGCCAGGCAAGCAGGTTTTAATGAAAGTGCATTCTGGGATGTGTAGGATTCTGTGTTTTTGTAGCTTGATTCAGGCAGGGTACTGAATGCAGGAATGCACTTCCTTCATCTGAAAAGCTTCTTAATTCCTCTGCCTTTATGGATGTACGATACTAAAGCCCTTTTTAGATAGGAATTGTGCAAATTTGCAGGAAGGTCCAATCAGTCTTTTTTCAGGGGGGTGAGCAAGTAACAAAACGTGTAGCTCAGCGTGTGACGTAAACAGTGACGTGGGAGGGCAGCCGCGGCTGGTCAGTCCTTCCTCCTTCTCTTAAGTTGGCCCGTTGGCCTCTTCGTTTGCGAGGACATGGAGGGCGCGCAATTCCTTGTCTCCCCAGTTGCTCATCTTTACAGTGTCTGTCAGGTTTGTGTTTCCCTCTTGCTTCTAGCTGCTCACTAATTCCTGCTATCAGCCGTTTCCTGTTCATCCACCGCCAGTGGGTCGCATGTGCGGCGTCATCAACAGCTCCTTCGACAAGTCTTCAACAGCCCCTCCCATTGCGGAAGGCCACCTCGGTCTGTTAAAACTAAAAGGGGTCCACAGATATGACTACCCTACGAGGCGGAAAATTGGCCATCTTGGATCAACTTGCCAAACTGGCTCTGTGTGTCTAAACGCTCACAGCTTGCTGGCAAAACGGCCCAACATTCACGGAACATCTGGCAGTGTAAAAGGGGCTTAAATTGCTGGTGTACTTTTTTTTTTTTAAATGTCTAGGGGTCACAGCAACAACACACATTTGTCTGGATGGACTGTGCCATCAAAACACAGTCTTTTCCTAACCATAACCAAGTAGTTAACCACAGCACTGCTGAAATGTTAGGTTTCAACATACCCACCACAGAATAGAGAGCAAATGTAACATTCGTTGTTTGCAGAAATGTACGATGGCAACATTTTTTCAGGTAATTGGCTTGTTGTATATCAAATGCAATATAAGTAACCCTGTGTGTGTATGGTGAATTCAGGATGTTCATGATTATGTCCATGACATTGCACTTATTGTCCCATCATTGTACATTATGTCCCATTATGCCCTGTACATCAGCCGTATGGAGTTAATTTGTTATGATAAATAACACGTTATTCTGGCCGTGCTATATAACAGCCGACTTCAGCTTTAGATTTTTTTGCAGTACAGACCCGGAGACAACTAATGCATGTTTTGGAAGGGCTTTTCTGATCATACAAGCGCAGAGCACAGCTTTAATTATATAGTGATCCATGTTCTCTGATCCTTGGATGTCAAGGAGGCTTGAGGCTGATCCGGTCTCTCCATTACCATAAACTATCAGTACATGTACATCTCAGCAGGGTCAGCACTGCTTTTAAAGGTATTGAGTGGAGCGAATCTTCCTGCCTTTGATTGATGCCAGCCCCTAATACACCTGTTCTAATAATGTACCCTATAATTGCATACAAAGGTCTGTTACCACTCCCATGCTCAGTGCTACTTCATGCCTGTGCTTTTTGCTTTGCACCTTGATTGAGAAAAATAGGGCTGCAAATAAAACCAATCTCATGCCAAACAAAAGCTGTGCAGTGTTCTGCGAGTCCTATACCAGTGGTTTCAAGAGCTTGTCACGCAAAACATTTCTTTGTGCACACGGCTTCCTACCCTCATCTTGTTAAAGGTAAAGGAGACCTATATTGCTCATCTACAGGTGCATACTTGTGTTTTGGGTTTCTACTATAACATATATGGTCTGCGTTTCTGGGTCTCCTGCATCTCAGCATCCCTGCAACATCATTGTAGCTGGGGAGTGACTGTGACGTAAAATAGTGGCACTTTCTACCGTGAAAAAATAATCAGTTAATTATTCTAAACACAAATGGACATTTTCAAGATGGAATATGGTCAATGTCGTGGAAATATTAAAGGGATAGTGCATCCAAAAATGAAAATTCAGCCATTATCTACTCACCCATATGCCGATGGAGGCTCAGGTGGAGTTTTAGAGTCCTCACATCACTTGCGGAGATCCCAGGGGAGAGGGGGTAGCAACACGGTGTCCATGTCTCATGGTCGCACGCAAGCGTGCTCAAATGAGCGAGGTGCACACAGAGGCAGTTAAGCTACAGGCTACAGTGAGGCTAGAAACAGAATTCAAATGACGTTTTTCCAAACAACTTTTTATGTCAGGCTTCAGGACACTTGTATCACTACGGACGAGCAGTATGGAGATATTTGGTGGTTTCAGTTACGTGTTTTTGGACGTTTTAATCTGGGGCACCGTAAGCCTGCATTAGGTGGAGTTGTGCTGCTACCCACTCTCCCCTTGGATCTCCGCAAGGGATGTGAGAACTTCACCTGAGCCTCCCTTGGCATATGGGTGAGTAGATAATGGCTGAATTTCCATTTTTGGGTGCACTATCCCTTTAACAACATCAGCTTCCAAAAATGTCCTAAATGTTGGCTGGTTGCTCCTATACTTTAACAGCAGCCAGCAGTGTCAGTGGGGGAAACACGGCAGGACAAGAACAAATGTTATTGCGGTGAAACTCTGAGTAGGGTGTGTTGGAGGGGCGATGGATGGGTCCAACAAACACTGACTGTCACCCCTGAGAGCGGTGTTCGCGTCCCAAAAAATGATAAAGCCAGACCTTGTCCTTTTTTTCCTAAACCTAATCATGTTCATTAGTTGTTGAAGGAAAAAAAAAGTCAATTTGTGATGTCGCAGTGCATTTATTTTGGAAGAGACTGTATGTAAACGGTAAATTTCCTGTGAAAACAAAAGTGAATCTTGAAAGAAGACAACGCATGTAACAGGCAGAACTTGACACGGTGTCCCAGAACGTCAATAACCAATGCACTCAAGGTACCTAGCACATTGTAACTGGACGTAGAAAGCCCACAACTAAACATCAATATGCGATGAGGTCAGAATGAGGATGTGTCCAATAAATAGCTCCCCTTTAAAGTCTACCTCAGCAGATTGATGAGTTGCATCTTGCAACACAGACTTTCAAAAACAATCATTCCTAGTCTTTGAGCCACTATAATTTAAGACCTACCCATAGACTGAGGTGTGTATGTGTGTGTCTGACTGACTCAGGAGACTCAGAGCTGGACAGGTGGCCAGGAACACACCAGGGATTAGATATTATATTAATTGTTACAGGGCTCAAATGAACGGGTTTAAGAGATATGAGAAATCCTCACAGATTTATGCGTCAGCTGGGAAATGTGTGGATGAGCCAGTCAAGGACAGTGACAACCACAGAAACATAATTATGACTAAAATAAAATAAAAAAAATACTGGCCAGAATATTGTAATGTATGACAAAATTAAATGTAACCAGCTTTAGAGTGTCGTCAGCAAAATGTATTTATTATTATATTAATTAACAAGAATTACTTATAATTCAGTGATGAGTATTTTCTCAGCTACACAACTGCAATTTACAGGAATTTCTGTCGATCAATGAAAATTAAAAAATTAAATCATCATTTCAGTTCTGCTGTCGATCAAACAAAGGAACAGCAGAAAAACAAACGAGGCCAAAGTCTCACAAAGTGACCATTCATTTTAAATAGACAAACAAAACAATACATTTACCTGGCAGAAAAATGCTGCTGTAAAATGCTTTTTTGAATGTGCACTGATTTAGATTCTGTGAGAGTTCGACAGAGGTTGTTCCAGAGTCGAGGAAGCACAGTGACAAAGGCATCATCACCTTTGATCACTGCTCAAAGGAACAGAGGCTCCTCCCAGTGGTGAGAGAAGACAACATGTCTTGTGAGCACAGAGGGGAATGACCCTGTGATGCAGAGAACAACAAAAGTAAACGAGTGAAGTGAAAGGTTCAAGTAAAGAGGCTAAAACTGGTGTTATTTCTGCTCCGTCTGGAGTTGGAGAGGAGCTGGTGCAGACTGACGAGGGTGAACAAGGTGTTTCAGCAGAGGGTAGAACTAATTTGATAATCAATTGATCGATTTAATTGATTTTTTTTAAGAGAAAAAGGTTGACATTTTTGTTTCCAGCCTCTTAAATGTGAATATTTCCTGGTGTCTTTACTGCTCTGTGACTATAAACTGAATATATATGGGGTGTAGAGAAAAAACAAGACATCCGAGGACATCATCGTGAGCTTTGGGAAACACTTTTTTCACTATATTCTGATATTTTATGGACCAAACAACTATCGATTGACAGGTTAATCAAGAATGAAAATAAGTGTTAGTTGCAGCCCTACTTTAGGGTTGATGTGACAAAAGCATTTATGGCTTTTTAAATTATTTAAGTGGAATGGAGGGTTTCACATTCATGACTACGACGAATAAGAACGAGTATGGATCTTTTACATACATTTCAATTAGAGGTCAAATATGTGTCGTGCTGAAACAGTTTGAAAATTGCACTTGCATTGCATTTTGTTTTAATTAATAAACTAACTTTAGGTTGCCTTTGCTTCCTCTTACAATTGACGCACTCAGCTAACTTGTGTGTGAAGAAGCATCACACCTTCCTCCTCGTCTGTGTGTGTTTTCCCAGGGCGGGGCAAGACTAACAAGATCTAAAGTTTCAAATCATTACCGATCATTTAGACATTCATCACTGATATTACAAAGCGTGTGTATGTGTGTGTGTGAGCATGAGTGCAGCATTACTCCACAAAGCCCATGTAATGAAGACTTGTAACGCTGTGTGTGTGTGTGTGTGTGTGTGTGTGTGTGTGTGTGTGTGTGTGTGTGTGTGTGCACGCACGTATGTGTAATGTTGCACAGCTGACAATCCGTGCAGTAATACTGAGACGAGCAACGATCATAAAGCTTTTACCCGCAAAGACAGCGAGAGACAGAGAGAGAGACAGAGGGAGAGAGAAGAGGAAAAAGAAAAGAAACAGATGGAGGGATGAAGAGAGATAAGAGCAAATGGCACTCAGAGAGAAAGAGAGCGATCAAAGGAAAAAAACAAAGTTAGAGCGGGTGTGAAAGAGAGCAGAGAGTGGGCGATAACATGAAACGGAGAGCAAATAGATTAAGAGAAATAATTAAGAAAAATGACGGAAAAGAGTTGGAGAGCATGATGAAAAAAGAGAGGGAGCGGGGAACAGAGACAAAGAGAAAGAGAGACAGAGAGACAGAGAGAGAGTGTCCTTAATGACCACTTTAGTAGTTTGGAGGCGGTAATTTGGTTAGCCTCCGGGCTGCAGGTCATGTAACACTATCCGCGCCAAAGCACATGATTCTGGCTTTATATGCGTGTGCGCATTTGCATGAGTGTGTGCGAGAGCTCGCGTGTGCGTGTGTGTGTTTGTAAGCCAATCCCGATGTAGCCTGAATCACTTCTCTGTAGGAGTCTTGTGGAAATTGCTGCCTAAATGAAATTATGTTGTAATTTAAAAACTATTTATCAAAGACAGTTTGGTGTCACTCCCATTGGAGCCATTAGGCGCTCTCACACTACCAGAAGCCAGGAAGACTTCCAGCTCTGAGAACAACAGCAGCATCAGTGAGGAGAGGTGAAGCAGAGCAAAATGAGAAAGAAACACTTGGGTTGTATCACCAGAGAGCTCTAGAAATGGTTGTTATCTATATACATTGACTGTTGTAGTCGCAACATTATTGTCCCTGTGGGGGGAGTTGGATGCAGCACTTGAGGAATCAAACAGTAAAACAGGACATTAAGCACTAACAAAGGACAGACGATTTCCAAATTCAGCCCCAAAGCACCATCAAAGAGGAAGAAATGTAATGAAAGAGTTAAACCAGAGCAGCAACTTGATGTAATAATTCTTTTTTACAGGCTGTTGTCAAACACTAAACGCTGGAGGAGCATCAAGCAGATTATGAAAATATGAGGCAAAATGAGTCAGTATGCATTTTCTGGATATGTTTGAAAGCCCTTGTTTTGTAAACTGTAAACTGCATTGAATGAATGGATGACTGAATGAATATTTTATCATTGTGTCATGGGAAAACATTACGCCCAGCTCACATTGGCTGACAAAACACCATAAAAATCAACTAAGCCAAGACCAGAGTCCAGCGGACATATTTCCAAGACGACACTGAGGAAAAAAGAAAATGGAGCAAAGCAACAAAAGCAGCCGACATAATCAGATCATCATTGTGTGAGACGGAGTTCATGGATCACTCACAGAGACAGTAACTGTGCAGCAGTGAAAAATCAAAACAAGCACTAATTAAACAATCTGTCTTGGGTTTTTTTTTCTCAGTGTTTTTGCAATGAAACGGGCAAACTTTAACACATCAGAATTAAACAAGCATTCCAGCTTTTGGTTATCTGTGCACCAGTGTATATCAGAGTTTAGCTGAGCCATTTCATGGAACGCTAACACACACACACACACACACACACACACACACACACACACACACACACACACACACACAAATGTCTTTTCTTACCAAATTGTATGGCTGCACTTTAACCTGTGTCTTGATCTGTGTCAACACTGGATAATAATAATAATAATATTAATAATAATAATAATAATAATAAAACGTTTATTGGCATTTATTCTACTATTATGTATTTATTTCTCAATACTTTACATAGAGTTTTAGGAGTTGACACATAAAACAATTCATATACCATCCATTTTTATTTTACGCGCTGGTATCGGATTGGTACTCGGTATCGGCAGATAACTAAGGTTCAGGGATCGGTATCGGGAATTGTGAATCGGGAAGGAAAAAGTGGTATCGGTACATCTCTAAATAGGAGCTAATCTATTGTATGAATGCCCAGAAAACATCGTATGGCTCTATTACGATAATAATAATAATACAAGTTTGTATTTATATAGAAAGAATATCCAAGTGAAAATCCCTCCAGTCTATCGGCTGCTTTCAGCCCTTCAGACCAGTCAACAACCTATAGACCACTTCAGAATACTGGTCGAAGCAACAGGCAACAAAACTGGTTAGATTTTAGCGACCTGTATTTCCTGCTCCAATAATGGTATGCAGCTGAGGGCCAGATGTCAATATAGGCAGTTATATAAATGGGTCTTGTATTGTCTTAATGGAAACATCTAGTCGTTCTTATTACTTTAAACTTCTACAATTGTTTTTATATACAATGAGATTCTATATAGGCATGTCTGTCTTTGCTGATTTGTTTTTCCACTATTAATCTATTAATACCTACAAATACCTTTAAAACATGTAAAATGCTTATTTTCAGTTGTATTGTCATCTACTCTGAATTTGGGCAAAGTAAGGCTTCATGCCTTGGATAGGCATTTAATACAGATTTTACAGGAATGGCAAGAGGTTAAACTAGATCAGTGGTTCCCAACTGGTCCAGCCATGGGATCCAGATTTCTCCTAAGTCATTAGTTTAAGGTCCGCACGGTTTAATATATCCAGCGTCAAACTTACATTTGTCCATGTCATCGAGCTGGTTTTCTCTCTGTCAAGTAGCTGTCCTTTAGTCGCTCAGCCCACAGCAGGAAACGGCACGTCACATTCAAAGCTCTGTGCCAAAAAGTCACTGTACTTCTATATAACGTGTGTTTTTTTTGTTTTTTTTTACAAAGTTAACATGTCCACAAGTGCCTTGCACCTCATTAAGAATGGCCCGCAGCTCCACCAGTTGGGAGCCACTGATCTTAATTATATTGTGCTCACATAGCACATAATAATAAACTAAGATGTCATAAAACTATCAAAACTAACCCATATGCAGTGACTCTGGGGCTCAGTGTAGTCTGTCAGGTGCACTGCGCTTGAAAGAGAGGTGAAATGGCACATGCACAGGACACAGAAAAAGTGGGTGTGCAATAGGAGCCTAGCAAAATTTATTTTATAACAGCACCACTAACAGGTTAATTCAACCATGTCTGTAAGTAGTCCTGTTTGAGGCTGAGAACAACACATGCTGTTTTAGTCTTTTCATGGAATTTGCAGATGATTAAAAAACAGACAAACAAAAAACAACTTCTACTCTGAATGCACTTCAAGTTGCAGTAACTTAAAATGTTTCAGGGTGCAGGTGCACTGAATCCATTACAAACTGAGGTGAGAGTTTGATGAAGCAATATCATCAATATGGTGTTGCATGATACCTATAGCAGCAAGCGTCAACATGCAAGCATGGCAGGTGATTGAAGAAGTTTGTATCAGTACCTATAGGTACTATATTATACCAGTGTCTTTGATTTACACACACTGGCACACACACAGACACACACACACACACACACACACACACACAGACACACACACACACACCACGAGTATTGATTTAGTTTTAGAAAACAGACGAGTAGATTCAGCAGGAACAATAAAACATACTGTACATGAAATATTCAAAAGCAGCCATGAGTTAACCATCTATCACAGAGAAGAACTCCGCATTCCCATACTGTAGAGAAGAGAGAAAAAACAAGACCCAGAGAGAGAGAATTGAAAATGAGTTATGGAAGTATGTGCTGGATGTGGCGGGCCAGGTATGAGACAGAAAGAAATTATTGATCAAGAACTCGAACTTCCTGCGGACCCATTCCTGCTAAAAGCATTGATAGGTGAGTGTGAGTCTGTGGGCTGTTTGTTCAGGTATAAGACAGAACAAACAGAAGCTGTGTGTCATCAGAATGGGTCGAGAGAAAACTACAAAATACTCTCCACATCTCCCGTAATTAGATTGGACGGGGATTCCATTAGAGCTGCAGTGCTGTAGTAGTGCATATTTTTAGTGGTGTGCGTGCGTGTGTGTGTGTGTATGAACTTGTTTACTTTTCCTCTGTTCAACCTGTGTGTGTGTGTGTGTGTGTGTGTGAGTGAGTGATACATTTGGTGGATTTGTAGAGCTGTAGTGCAGAATTGTAAAAGGAAGCTTAGAGCATCCTCATCAGCGTCATCATTCTGAGCAGATGTGTGTGTGTGTGTGTGTGTGTGTGTGTGTGTGTGTGTGTGTGTGTGTGGAGTGCAATGTTTCCTCATATTCATTTACAAGTTCTGAGCCAACAGCCACAAATATGAGAGTTTACTGCAGGTCTGACAACAGTAAACTGGCACAATCAACCAATAATGCCCTAGTGCTGTGTGTTTACCCCAGACTTACAGGAATGCTACGGAAATATTATACAAAGCCTGGTGTTAAAATGAAACTAAGTGAGGAGGATACCGATGACATTGAAAAAAAAAAAAAATCAGTATGAAGCACAAACTTCACTTAAACTGAAACAACTGGCTATAAAATGAAACTGTCCATTGAGTGGCAACCTCTTGCTTGCATCCTGGATTGAAAATGCAACTGAAATATTATCAAATCTATGAAACTGACACAGCACACAACAACAGATATAGTCCTGCCCAAACCAGTTTCCCAAGTTCATACTGGATGATTTCACACCTCAACACCAATGCAATAAATAGCGTTCCCTTTAAGTTGGTGGAAAGTAAAGCCTCAGTTATGTTTTCCCCATGGATGGTTACACAGTGATGAGCTGACTTGGGATTGTGACAAAAAACAACAACTTTTAAACTCAATGCCATTTCTACTCAAAGCAGGGGGGGGGTAGTGTATCAAATATTCACGTCTACAGCATAATTCTCTACCCATTGCAGTCCACTTAATCAGAAAATGTCGGATGTGAGCAGTCAGGCAAAAACCAGAAAAGGGCTACAACCGATGGTGAGACGCCACTTTGGCTGTGCAGTAAGCATAAATCAAGTATAAGGGCGTATAGGTTGAGGCGGAGATGAGCATGTAGTGCACTAATTTGTTCTCATTCCTAGGTCTTCAAAAACTGACATATATGACACCCCTCGGTGTCTCTATGTGACGCAGAAACACATTGTAACATGCGGTTGATGCTGTGAAACTGGTAAGGTTTAGGCAACAAAACTACTTGGTTGGTTTACAATAAAGATGATGATGATGTGTTGAGTTAAAATAAGTATGTTTGTAACAAAACAACAACCTAACATCACATAAATAGGTCACCTGAGTGATGTCAGTGCGCGATGGCCCTATGTAGGTCACGTAATGTTACATTAAAACATGTAAAATTCAACTGGGATACAAACTGCAGTCTCCTGGGTGAAAGTCTTTGTTTGTTTGACCAATCCACCTCCCTCCCTTTCAGCCAACTCAGACTTCCTTTAGCTTTATACCACGCCAGTTGCTCTGAGTGGCAAGTATTGCCATGGATGGGTTTACACTGGAGTGAGCAGACAGCCCAAGGTGCATGACAAAGCGTTATTAATGACCTGAGGATAAGAACATGCTGAAAACATTTAATTTTCATGCAGAGAACCAGGGTCCACATTGACATCAAGACAAAAGTCAAAAATAACGGTTGCAAAGTTAAGATCAAAGTCTGTTTATCAAATATCTTATGACTTAAAAATGAAACTTTGACATACATACTTGAACATCTTATAGGCTGAAACATCATCTTTGCTTCCCTTATGTTTTCTTTTGTTGGGTACAAACAAGTATAAAGCTAGCACTGATTTGTTTGCAGTCACATTCTATACATCGTCATTATTTGCACCAGTCAATGTAATCTTAAATTATTCTTCTTATATGTGTCTACCAGCAGCAGAATATCTTCCCTGCCCTAGTTTGGCTTTGTATCAGTCATTTCATATACTATTTCTTTTTAGTTCCAATCTATACAATCCTGTCTCCTCGAAATTAAGCCACCAATTTGTCTTCCCAATTACATTATAATGGGAATTGTAACAGCTGTCTGGGTTATGTTCAGAGACAAGCTGTTTCCAGTGAAGTATGCACTATATAAAGTGCAGGACTTTGGCACCAGAGTCTTCAATTAGGCAACGAACGCACTTTGGTTAAGGGTAGAGAAAGATTGTAGTTTTAGTTGAATGTAAATTGTCTAAATATGTCGAGACGCTGTCTTCAAGTCACTGCAGACTTTATCTGTATTAAACCACAGTTTTTTTTACTAACCTTCACTAAGTGTGTGTGTGTGCTGTGAGTGCCTAAATATATCCATTTAAAGTTGAATCATGCTTTGATGACATTCTAATGTCAGTATGATATATGATCCGTAACTCTGAGCATGGATAAAATCAATATATATATATATATATTTTTTTTTTAAGCCAAACATATATGTTAATACCCCAATCCAAATATTGGGGTTTTCTTTTTACAGATTCAAAAACTTTTCATCCTCAAAAACGTATGACAGCTCTTATCTGGGCAACACATTCTCTCTCCCAACTTGTCAAAGAGTGATGCTTGGTCAAAAATATGACACACTATGTTCCCCTCTTACATCAGTTGGGAAGTTTAGGAACAGCCTGTCTTACACTTATGATGTGCATCGTCTCTTTTCAAAGTAACTTTTGGTTTCACAGGAAATGTACAGTTTCTGCTTGTTAAATGCATGCAGCCAATTTCAAAATAAACTTTGAACAGAGATATTTTGTTTTTAAGTTTACTTCCCAAGTGTAGGCTGGATACAAGTTTATAGAAGTTATATCAATTTTTACTGTTTAAACAGATTTTTCCGTCACACCATTTCACAAATAATCACCAGACTCTGGCCACACACACACACACACACACACACACACACACACACACACATATATATATATATATATATATATATATATACACATATATATAAAGCAATCTTGCCTTTTACCGTACAACAACAATATCCAACTTAGCTAGAAAAACAAAATATCAAAGAAACCAAGAGAGTAGAAAAGAGATAAATGCTTTAAAAGTCTATGCCTATTATAACATTTGGAGACAGAAATTATCCGTGGATACTTTGCAGATAATAGGAAGAAAGGATGGCTGCAGGAATTGTGTGCAGGTATTTCTTTCACAATGAGACAGGGTTTGCCTTTGTTCCACGAGGTTGTATTCAGCCTGCATGTTACCACTCTTCTTTGTAAGTCAGATACTCTGATATGCGGGATCTAACTTTGAGAGGAAAACAGAGCAGACAAATGGAGCCGACCTGTCAGAGTGTTTACTCAAGAAATTTTCCCTCTAAAGACTAGCATTCTTTACCCCCGACGTTCATAAAACAGGAATCATTTTTGAGTTGTTTATTTATGAGAAAAACATACTCCCTCTCCCACTCACAAACTCTGAGACGAAGCAGTAACCAGAGATTTAATGTTCCGAAAGTTTACATTATGGATTTGCTTATTGGACTGAGATTTCAGATCCTCTGGTGGCTTTAAGCACTGTTTATGTGTTTTGCAGTTTCCAGCAGAGGAGGCACAAACTTCCCACGACGTACTGTTACATACATACCGTCTTATACCTGTTATGAAATGCATTCCCCAGGCCATTAGAATCTATTTACTGAATCTCCCCCTCAAGAATCACCACAGTATCGTGGAGGAGGGGTTTGCATGTCCTTTTGACCCTGGGAGCTGCGTTGCCAGGGTCTTCAAGTGCAAAGTGGTCCCAGGAGAGGGGCCAGACTATGACTACGGAGCTGCACTATTTTGCTTGTAGAAGGGATCCCCTTCTGGAGCCAGACTTGGGAGGGAAGCTCACGTGCCAGCATCTGTTGGCCAGGCTTTGACCCATGGGGCTTGGCCACGAAACAACAACATGGGGTCACAACCCTGTGGGTCCACCACTTATAGGAATAGGCACCGGGGTCAGGCGCATTGTGAGCAGAGCGGCAGACAAAGGCGGGAACCTAATTGTGCTGACTCCTGGCATTGCAGACTGGCTTCAGGGATGTGGAATGTCACCTCTCTGGAGGTACTGGAGCTGCTATGGGAGAAGGAGCAGTGCCAACTACATAAAGTTGGGCTCAACACTACATGTAGCACTGGCTCTGGAACCAGACTCCTGGAGAGGGCCTGGACTTTCTCCAAAGTTGCCCAAGGTGAGAGGCGCCAGGTGGGTGTGAGGATACTCAAACTCCCCTGGTTGCTGCGTTGGAGTTCTCAAGAACAAGACAGTTGACTCTATACGTCTATCTATGCGAGTCATTGAGAGGAAGTCTCTGACTGTGGTTTGTGCTTATGTGCCTAAGAGCAGCTCAGAGTATCCAGTCTTCTTGAAGTCTCTGGGTGGTGTCCTGGATAGGATAACTAATTAGGACTCTACAGTTCTGCTGGGGGACTTTCAACACTCACATGGCCAACAGCTGAGAACATGGAGGGGTGACTGGGAGGAACAGTCTGGCTAATCTGAATTTTCTTTGCGTTTTATGATCGGACTTGGATTGATCATAAGTGCACTTCGTACCAGAACACCCTTGACCAAAGATCGATCATCAACCTTGTGGTTGTATCATCAGATCTGCAGTCATAACTTGGACACTCGGGTGAAGAGAGGAGGGGAGCGGTCAACTGATCACCACCCGGTGGTAAGTTGGAGCCAGGTGTGGATGAGATTCACCCTGAAATGCTGAAGGCTCTAGACAGTGTTAGGCTGTCTTGGCTTTGATGCCTCTTCAATGTGGCATGGAGATCAGACACAGTGCAAATTGTTTGCTTAATCCACTGCACTGGGAGTGTAATGAACATGCCTGTTGGGCTTCTTTAGACATTTAGGCCTCTAGTTTAGCACTGGTAGCAGAATCAGCCATTAATGGCCAAGTGCAATGTAATCACTCATACTGTAATGGTATCTCCCATTAGTGTGTTGTGATTTTTTATGGGTGTGTTATGAATATTCTGCTGACAGTGTTCAAGTTGGACAAGTGCATTCCCATCTTTCACAGCCAACTGGACACACATATTTCTCCTTAATTTATAAACTGTGTTTTGCTTGTTGAAATAAACATGAATAAATGCAGGATAAGCTACTTTATGTATGTATACAGTATTTACATCTTTCTATGATATTACACTGGTCACTACCTCAAAGTAACAGTGCATATTAATAATTAATGTTTCCAATCAGCATAAAGCTTGCAAAAAACTTAATCAACAAGGCATCAAGTTTATGTATCACATGTAGCACATGTAGCACATTTGTCTCTGTTTAAAGGTCCAGTGTGATGGATTTAGAAGGATATAGTGGTAGAATTGGAATATAATAAGTATGTTATTTTAGTGTATTATCATCTAAAAAACAAGACATGTTGTGTTTTTGCTACCTTAGAGAGAGCTGTTTATATATCTTCATAGGGAGGGGGTCCTGATCCAGAGTCCACCATGAATCTACAGTAGCCCACAATGGACAAACAAAACACTGGCTCCAGATAGAGTTATTTGCGTTTTTGTGCCGGCCCCCATGTTTAGAAGTCTCTCTGCTACGAGCAGCTTCGAAAAAAAAAAAAAATCAGTGTGAAACTGCTTTATCCAGTGATATTTTTACCGGCTTAAATCACTGGACCTGGACGTTTTAGAGGGGAAGAGACCTCTGTAGACAGCTCAGCTCCCGATATAACCCTCCAAACGCCTGGCTCTTATGTTAACAGAGTAAAAAGGTGAGCACAAATTAGCAGGTGCTGGGCTAGGAGTCTATCTCCAACGAGGGAAAACACTTATTTGTAATATGACACTGCTCCTTTAAAGACTAAAATGGTACTCCAGATTTGTACATTTCAAATGTTGAGCTGTGACACGCAGATTAAAAAAGAATGTTAAAATGTTGTAGCAAATACTAAAATATCCTGACTTTAATTCCCTAATATGTGTCAAGCCCCCAAAACTCCAGCCCTTACATGCCAATGCAATAGCTACAGTCATTCATTACATGCTCTGTGCTGGAAGGAATGTCTTTCAAATTTGCAGCCTTGAAGTGTGAAAGCCAAAACTGAGAAAGCATTTCTGATATCACTGAAGTTATTTTCTCAGACTTAACAAAGCTCCTCCAGAACCACTGTCAACAAACAGCTATTTGCACTGTAATATTCGGATGACTAATAAACAGATTTCAATAGGTAAAATTGGTAGAGTGCCACTTAAAGCCTACAACTTACTGACCGATAGTGCCACTGTGTGTCAACAGCTGAAAACAACACTTAAATCTCATATTCACAGCTATATTTGTTATTGCTTTCATCTGTAACTCTTCACACATCTCTGCTCCTGAGGTTGGTCAATGAAAAGGCATAAAAGCCAGTCCTCTGACGTGATGAAATGTGGCATCATTAAAACAACAAATAAACCGGTCTAACAATATGCTGATGTGTATCGCAATAGAACAGTATAAAACAGCAAAGCTTGTGCTTTGCTTTAAACATCATTTCCCCATCACACACACACAAACACGCGCACACAGGCAGTCAGACTAATGTGTGTGACCTATGGTGCTAGCTTACGGCACAGGGAACATTAGTGGTTCAGATTGAAACAAATGAAGACAGCTCTTCACTTAGTCACAGTCAGATGGAGCCAGGCAATAATAACACAAAGAGGGAGTGTGTGTGTTTGTGTGTGCGTGTGTGTGTATGGGTGCGAATACATATCTGCACTTGTGTGTATGCAGGTGTAAGCATTTGCACATGCATATGGTCCCTCCTTAACGTGTGCGTGCCTTTTATATATGGACGTGCATTATTACGTAATGCAATAATGAAGTTAATGTTAGTGTGTGTTTTGGTTTGTCTGTGTAAGTGTGTGTACTTTTGTGCCCAAGTGTGTCGGTATGTGGTGCATGGTTGTTTGATGTATGAGCGCTGTGTGTGTGTGCAAAAGTGCATGTTTATGCGTGTGTGTGTGTGTGTGCAAAAGTGCATGTTTATGCGTGTGTGTGTGTGTGTGTGTGTGTGTGTGTGTGTGTGTGTGTGTGTGCATGCGTAAGTTTTGAGGTTAGAGCCAGTGCAGAATATATTGGGGTGGTGGAGATGATGATGAGAACCTTCAGGGCTTTTCTGATGAGAGCCATGTGAATTAAAAACTGACAATACAAGTCTTACCCAAGACAAATGCCTTCTCTACGACACTCATTATTATGTGGATTGCTGGTGCCCACACATTTCTCTGTGTGTGTGTGTGTGTGAGAGAGAGCATACTAAGTGCTTTGCTGTTATTAAAATAACACTATTAGTTGTGATCTATGATGTATTGGTGATTAAGTTTTACAGTGCTTTTCAAAACCATTTTTCCGGCCATCAAACAGATCTGCAGGCATCACTCAGAGTCTGGGATCGGATACAAACTGCGGAAGGGAGAAAACCCTGACAGTGAATCACAGTAATACTGTAGCTGTCCCCTTCTCATACGGCAACTGTACAACCCAGCCCCTTTCAGACATGCACTTCATTATGTACGTACAAGCTCATGTTTGATCAAGCCCCCGATTAACTGGCAATCGGTCCGAGTCAGACCTGGTAACAATTGAATACTGCTGCACCAACTGCAGCAGCACAAAGTTAACCGAACACAGAGATATTAAATGGGCTTCCTTTACCCCTTCTTAGGAGCGCTGTGATAAATGTATTACTCAAAGAAGTATTTCACTGCTTGAAAGAAGGTCTTTTCATAAAACTGGGTTGTCAATGCAGTAGAAAGACACTTCAAACCTACAACTACCAGAATGCACTGTGCTGCACCACAGCAATAAATGCTCCTGCTGTTGGGTGATATAATGCGAGCTGCTTTGCCACAGGAAACAATATGGTGACTGACTAGCTTAGTTTATATTTGATCAGTGCTGCCTCGTTTCACCATTTGATCTGAGTTTGCTCTGAGTTTGCGAGGGATGGAGGAAGAGAGAGAGGCAGCTCTCTTGATCCGCTCCAATACTGTTTGTCTTTGTGGTGTCAGCATATGAAAATGTGGAGGTACAATTTTTAGTTTCAGCAGCAGCACCAGAGCCAGTGAAAATATGCTGGATGGCACATTTTGTGATGTGATGAGCAGGGAGATCTAAGCGCTGGTAAGATGCAGGGAAGTTTGCCACAGTTCAGTTACACAGTCCATTGCTAACTGTATGCAAACTTAGTTCATCAAATGGACTGCAGCTACACTGGCATCTTTTCCTCCTGTTTTTGTTTTGAGTAGGCTTGTTTTTATTATTTTCCTGACTACAAAATGAAAAACTACCAAATTTTCTGTGTATTTTCACCGTGGGACAGCCCCTGGTGTACAGCATGCACTCTCAGTTTGGAAGGCCAATGGGCTAAATCACACTGTGATAGAACAAGCTCTTATTGTTACTCAACACATCAATCACTAATGATTGTAGCCAATCACATTTCCTATTGAACAATGCATCGCATGGGTAGTTGGGCTGCACGGGAGCCCATTTAAATCAGTGTGTCACAGTATAAAGTACTTGCTTGTGGGAGGGACTTTGACCCCCAGTTGAAAGCTTTTATGTCCATCAAAGGGCTTCAGTATGTTTTCAAGTATGTTCTCAGTGTGGCAGAAGAAGCACTTGGAAATGTTTTGGAGAGGTTCAGGGATACAAGTAACACTAAAAACCCCCTCCTAGGATGACCACACATTCCCATTCAGAGTTAGTTTTCATGTCTTTACTTTCACAAGTGGAACGTTCAGCCGCTCGGTTCCCACCAGAAGCCACCACGGGCTTGTGAACCAAGCGGTGCGGCCAGATGGCAGTCAAGTATGCCCTGCTCAGTGCAATGGATCGGGAGCGTGCCGAACAAAAAAATGACTTTTGATAAATTTGTAGCCAAACAGCATTTGGGAAGTGAGTGTTACAACACTGGAAATGAATGTATCTATGTCCATACAGAAAGGGAATGTAAATGAGCCCATCTGGCTGCCATAGGCTTTTGTCACTTGAATGGAAACATTTGCCATTTTGGGTTAATTGCTGAAACAACTGATGCTGTTGCTCCTCTTGGGAAGACAGATAGTGCTGATCATCACAATCACCTACAGGAGCCATCCTCTGGAGGATGAATTGATGGATCAATATATTAATGGATGGATGGATGGATTGATGGATTGATCTATTGATGGATGTATTGATCGATTGATGTATTGATCGATTGATGTACTGATTGATGTATTGATGTATTGATCGACTGATGTATTGACTGATGTATTGATCGATGTATTGATTGATTGATTGATTGATTGATTGATGGATCAACTTTTAAGAAAAACTGAACAACAAACCACATACAGCACTGACCTGGTCATACAATAACAAGATAAAAGAAAATAGCAATTAAATGAAAGTTAGCTGCACATACAGCAGCTGTGGTGCTAAATAGTGTACTATGATTTGCACATGCAAAGCTTACAGTAAATATATGTGCACCTGCTCCACAGTGCTGCAACTAAGTTGTGTGTTAGGTTTCAAATTGCCGGAGTAAACCTCAACAACCTGAATTTGTTGACCACATATGATTATAGATTGTGATTGTCAGCAGTATTTCATCAAAATGCTACTAAACTTAGGAAATAAATTGGAAACATAACGCAGCTTTGAGCAGAGCCCATACTTGTCAGTGGTGATAGTAGTGTATTAAATATGACAATTGTTGTGTATTCGTAAAATGTGGTATTGGCAATCAGGCCAGTAGTGTTTCTGCACCAAAGTTTGGAACGGACTAACAGATTTCTCTGAGTAGTAAACATAGTGACAAAAGCAGCAATGTGGGCTGTGGTGGCACAGGCTCAATCTGCCTGCAGTCATGCGTCCTGCTGAAGAACTGCTGAACGGAGACACCAAACTGGCTACAGACTCAGTGCGAGCTGCTCTGAATAAGGAGCTAAATGCCTAAAATGGCAAATGTAAATGTGGAAAGTAACATCATAGCCTGGAATGGCTGGCAAGGAAAACGCATATCAACAACAACATAACAAAACTAGAGAGGCACTCAGAGAGCACTGACCTCAGCCAAAGCCAATAGTCCAGACTTCTATGATATGCAAATCTACAACCACCACCACTACATACAGTATGTCTGGATATATTTTCAAAATTATTATGACTGCTCCATAATGACTGCTTTCTATAGAGAAGCTGGGACAACTACATGGGAGGGCTAACCACAAAGGGTTACTAGTGCTTTCAAAACTGGGCCAGTCATTTTCCATAACCCTGCTGACAAACAGACAAACCAACAAACAAACAAGCCAAAACAAAAACATAACCACCCTGGTGAAGATAACAAGTGACTGTAGTGAGAGCAAAGAAAAATGTTTTTAATGATAGAGACAAGGCTGACCAAAGACATGAAATTAGAAACCATTTTTAGTTGCGCTTTGCCTGAACGTCTGTCATTTGATTTACGTGTAAATGAAGTAATCAAATCTGAGGCCATATGCTGGCATAGAGTCTCTGTGTGATTTAAGCCAATAATGTTGATGCGTGCCACTGAGGAGAGCGGAGGGACTGGACGAGTCCTAGTGGGGCCACTCTGAAATGTTGCCTCAGGTGCCAAGTGCACCAGGACCAGCCCAGTGACAAATCATTCATGTTGGTTTGATATAGAACATCAAGTGAAGGCCAAAGGGGCCGAGGTCAATAAGAGATGATATATTGCAAGCAAAGCTATTGACAAATTGAGTTTGACCAGGTTGGCCAAAGGAACACCACACATCTAGATGCAGGTAATAAACAATACCCTTTATTTGATGCTCATGCATTTACTGGGAGACATTAGTGTACTGGATTATGGTGCATTACAACCACTGAAAACAAGCTGAAATACATTTGACAAACAAGCTGCAAATAAGAAAAGCTGTATCCAATTAGGCTTTCTATAAATCAATAAATGTTACCTTGGTGAGGCAAACTTTAATATACTGCACAACAGAAAGATATATCTTGTGTTTTTCTGCACTTATTATGAGGAATAATCATTTATATATATTTTTTCATCCCATTCAAATTAGGACAAATCAATGGTCCACTTTGGTGGAGATTGAAATGACATGCTGCATTTTATGATATGATTGATACAATTCCTTCAGAATGTGCATGTCACAATGATAATACCACTTGTTATCAGCATCTACACCATGAAGTTTTACCTGTGCACTGGACATGGGCTCGGCAGCACCCCCGATTGACAAGGGGTTACCATAACCAACCAGGTAGGCTATCCGAACATTTGATAAAGTGCCTGTCAGAAAAAAAAAAAAGTATGAGGATGATGTTTAAAATGTGTTAATTTAATTAATTCCTCTGATCTGCCATGACAATGTCATCATGTCATGTAGGAGTGCGACAGTCCCTCGACTCCTCGCTCATGGGGCAGCTAAACGCGAGCAGAGATATGCAATAGCTGACAATGGAGCTGCAGAGGAGAGGACGTAACGTCATGATTTGCCCAGGGGATATGTGTGGCTTCAGCGAGCAGACAACTGCATGACCACCACTATTCAAAAGCAGATTTTGGCACATGCAGTCCAGAGACAAACTGTGTTTGAGACACGGGAGCACACATTCTTTGGACGGACAGAACCATTAAAGTAAGTACATCTGAGCCATTTTCCTGTGCCTTGAAACCCCATTGCCAAATGTTGTAAAGGTTTCTGCAAACCACAGATACATCGCATTTGTAAGTTATTATGTGGTGGATATGCTAAAACGTTTCCACAGTGCTGTGGTAATCATGTGGTAAGGTTTAGTCACATAATCCACTTGGTTATGGTTTAGAAAAGATTACAATTTGGCTTAAAAACAGCCTGTTTTGGTGGCACAATCACAGCTTAAATTCTGCTTACTATGTCTTTCTAAAAAACAACAACAACCAGTTTTGTTGTTTGTTGGTCTGGAACAGTGGACTAAGGCTGGCAGCCGTGGTGCCGAAATTCGTGCACATACATAGTCATGCATGCAAATTTATACTGTGCAGCACCCCTCAGCAAAAGTATGTCCCTGCGCTCATGGCACTGAATAGGTCTTCCACATCAAATCAGAGTACATTATTTATTGTGGACCCAAAGTATTGAAAACATGGATAACCTTGTATGTTAGCTCTCTGATGATCAGAGACCGACGCTGTTATATGTGTTTTTGAAGAACATATTTGTGTTTAGGAGAAGTGGGCACCCAATATAAGTCAACTTTGAGGGCCCCTATCATCTAAATGGTCATCCTGGTTAATCAAACCACATTTTAAAACACTCTCTATTCAGTATGTTAATATACTTTTCTACTGCAGGGTTTGTACTACTGTTGTCTGCTGGTGACAGCTCCCAGCCGTGTCAGACCTCTGTCACTGCTGTTTGTATTGTCAGTTCTGCTTTTTGCTATTTCAATTAAAATGTTTTGATATTGCCATTGAATTAAAATGCTAACTGTGATATGACAAGTTGTTTAGCACATTGATTTCAAATGATTGAAGGTATTGTTGTATCCCAGCAGCTCACCAACCTCGGAATATAAAATTGTGGCCGAGGGCAACTGTTTGGAAATACATTGAACTTCATACAGAAACCGTTTATCAAGGCTTTGTTCCTGTGTGTTTGTTTTGTCTTTGTAGCCTCTAGTGCTCAAAAATCAATTAATAAAGATTGAAAGAGCGCAGACTGGAAAAGAAAACAGAGATAGGTTATGGAGTCAGAGTACAGCTCTCCTCAATATAAAATGTAATAATGGTACCAGAGGAGAAAATGTTTGCTCTCCATGCCTCAGTGGGCACTGGCCACCTGGAACATATCCTTTAGACTCAAAGAGACAACTTAAGGATGGAGGACCGACATGTTTCTTAGTGAGATTTGAGACTACAAAACAAAACAGTGTACAACTGGTTACATTTTAAGCACGAACCAAAGAGACATGTCCATCTCGGAGGTTCCCTATGGATTGCTTCAGTTAGAATGGTACATGCTGCCATTGAGGGAGGAGAACTTGATCCATGTTCTGCATCCTTCTCTGCTGACAAGCTGCCAGAAAAAAGGATGGCATTGTACATTTCTGCAAACCACAGATGTGTTACATTTGCACGTTATCATGTAGTGGATACATTAAAAGTTTAAGTTTCAACAGCCTATGTTTAATGTGGTATGGTGTAGGCACAAAAAAATAAACTTGGGTATGATTTGGAGAAGATCATGTTTTGGCTAAAAAAAATACCATGTTTTAGGAGCACGATCCCAGCAGGAAAAGAACCGATGTCTCTGTAAAAAAAGTTTTTCACTGGACTCTCCCCACTACAAAATAGCCATATTTGGAGCCAAGCAGCCAAAACACATCCCTTTATTTTTGTTTGTTGGTCTTAAACAGGTGGTGGTCTGTGGTGGTTTGCAGGCATCACGCTGACAACCTCAATGGCAAAATCAGCTCATATACTATGTCACTTTAGAAACGTTGATATGACGTTCATATATTCATATGATGTATGATTGTGAAACAAGCCCCAGGTCATCGGCATCCACTGGGAGGAGGGATCACAGACATGGCAATGGCATGTCTACCAGCTGCACATAAGGGAACCTTTGCCTTATGTGAATCAAGGGTCGAAGGACAGAGGGTGTCGTAGGCTGGACATACTGTAAGGCCCCTTGATGTGTAATTGAGGTATACAAATACAACTGACTAGACTTGATTTGAGGGTTGTGGTAGTGAGAATAAATGGAAACTTGTAAGATGAACTGCAGAAGAGAAAGAGTAGGATTAGTTTAAGATGGGTTGGATGTCGAGGAACAGACTGTGGGAGACAAAAACTGTCAGCGAAGGAGAAGAGAAGGGGCAGGATTTGTTTGGAGATGTGAGTGAATGTATGATGTGCTGTAATGAGAGAGGCCAATTGTTTGTGATAATTATTGAATGAAAGCTGAATCATGAGGGGAATAATTTGAGCGGTTGAGTATACAATGGGAACAAGGTGTATTGTTTAATGAGTACCAAAAGCATAATATCCATTTTCCTGTAATTTCACTCAAACAAAATGACTAAGAGTTTTGCACTTGTGTTCTAATTGAGGTAAAAAATGTAGTTTTGATGGTAGTTGTTGGAAATTGTAGGAAAAAAATTGTGCTGAAAGGATGTAATGTGTGTTTTTTTCTTTTGGTATTTTTCAAAATGATAAATTGATTGACTGAGAAAAAATGTGCAATGTGAATTGACAATGAAAAGCACTGGTTTCAGCTCTATGGGTTTCAAAAACAGACAGATGATGATATAATATCAGTCTCAGTTAGTCCATTTATTCATCAAAGTTAAAGAAATGAAACATTTTGCAGCCTCTTTTCAGCCTTAAGAGACTAAATAGACTCTGTAGTGTCTCTTACTCTCAGTCTGTGTCGCACTAACAATAAATTCACATTTGTTTGACGTTCTGTGAAGGTACGTCTGTAGTTTGTTTAGTTCAGGTAAGAAGTTAAGAGTTTTAGGAGGGACTTTGACTTAGTGAAACTTGTTGGGCTCATACACAGCAAAAAAAAAAATAAAATCCCATTGCAGCTGTGTCTTTGTAGCCCGCCGGCCCTCTGTGTTTACCGCCTGCCCTGTATATCCTCATTTTTTCTCATCTACTTAAATTAGACCTCCCCTCACTGAGTCACTGTGTAGCAGTGCTCCAGACTGCCCTCCTGCTAGTAAGAGTACCTCAAAGCAACTACAAAGGGATCTTGATCTCATTAGCTTAAAATCAAGGCTTTAGAGCACAAACGTGTAATTAACTTTGTCACTGAACACAGTCAGACACACCTTCACGAAACAACAGCAACTAGCCACCGCTGTGTGACCCAGTCTGAATACAATGCCGTTCAGTCATCATACCCAAATGATCAATGTACAATCCACGGTAGATTTCTGGCTGGCACCTCTGAGGTCACATGTAAAAAATGGCACTGGAATGAAAAATGCACCTATTGCTGTATATTACAATTTTTGGAGGCAAGAATGCCAGTGTGATCAGATTAGCTGAAACATTTACAATCCCTCTGGGCAGAATTACAGCAAAGGATGAGACAAATACAGACGAATAAAACATCCTGAAGGTTATGACTTTGTGTGTTTTGGAAAAGCCAAAACACAGATTTATGTGTTGGTCCTGTTTTGTTATATTGATATTTAGGGTCATTATGAGCATTTTAATTTAATTGGTTTGACTCAGCAGCTTCTGCGACCAGGTTTCAAAACTCATGTATTCAACACAGGAGAACTCTTAGCTCTACATGCTAAGATGTAGAAAACAGTGGCCATAATAAGTAGCATAATTAATATACTATTATTATGCTGCATATATACATATACAGAGCACTATGGAGATATTTTGTGGGTTCAATTATGTGTTTTTGGACGTTTGGATCTGGGGCGCCGTCGGCCTCCATTAGATGGAGTTGTGTTGCTACTCCCTCTCCCCTGGGATCTCCCTCTCCCCTCCCTGGGTTTGCCATCTACTGTCTGCCTTTTATTTTAGGACTTTGCTGCAGCCAGCTGTGGTTATCTTCATCCACTGCAAGCAAACTTCCTTTTGTATCTGACTTTAAGTTTATATAGCTTTTTATAACCTACATAGATAACAAATTTTAGAGGTTTTATTTAGGGGCAGTTACTGTAGGTCTGGCAAAATGTCCTCCACATTTCATGTATTACTTCATTCACATACAATGTGCACTTCTTAATCCAGTGTTAGTTCATTCTTGCATTAGGGATTTCAGACCACTGAGTGGCAGAAAGAGTCCAAACCAAAGACCCTTCGACCAACACCAGAGGCATCATGATGCTCTAGTATGCGATTTTAGATGCCAGCGCTCCGGAAGCAAAAGAGGCATGACAGGCGTGACATGTAACATAACAGCATCGGCCTCGAGTGTGACATACTGTATAGCATTCGCGACGGCAGCACTTTGTAAACAATAACAATAGCATGGCATGGCAATAACAAGCATTCCTGTTACAAAGTGGTTGATCTTGTCCTCTTTTTGGAGGGTAAGGAGCTCCCAGACCTCATTGTTTTCCCAATTCGCAGACACTGGCTGCTGTTATTCTTTTTCGAGTTAGCTGCTAACTACTTCTAGCTGCTTTATAAATTTCCCAGCGTTGGGTCACACACATGACATATCATCAATATGTCACACCGGTGCAACATTTCTGTCTCGAACAGTCAGTGATCTTTGTTAAACCTTTGCCAATGTGAGGTGAAAACCCATCTAATCCTTTTAATCTATCAGTGTCTGGTTCAAACCAAGAGTGTCACACCTCTTCAAGGACAGATGTGCCTGTGTGTGTGTGTGTGTGTGTATGTGTGTAGGGTTGTCTGTGTGAGTCTTACACTCCCTAGACCTGGAATTATCACTTCTCACCTGATTTTGGTTTACACATACACACTGTTAAGTATCGCTGCCAGAGCCTGAGCAGTAACTCTTCCATCACGGCGACACCTGGTCAGCTGGTAATCAAGTGTTGGCCTTACTGGAGATGAGGTAAGCTGCTGTGTCCTTGTGGCCATACACAGAACAAATAAAACATTTCAGTCAATCCGTGCTCTCCAACCTATGTGTTGTACTGATGTATGCCACTATAGTGAGTTTGTGCAGACGCGTGTTTGGATGCATGTTTGCGTACATCAGCATTGCTTGTCTCACTTGGAGTTGAGTGAATGTCACGTGTGCAGAATCTCACCTTTAAGGTCTCGGACAAACAGTTGCAGAAAAACACACCACAAAGACAACAGCCAACGACCAACTATGCACATGTGAAAGAATGTAAATCTCCATAGTAACAGGCCATGGTGGAAGACCAACAGGACAGCTTCAGAACACAAGCTAGCACATTAACAACACAACGCATTGTTGAAAGAACAAATATGTGCTAACAAAAATAACAATTACCAATCTTTCTGCTAAAGAGCTCAATGGCTACAAAAATAATCTTACCTAATATAACTTGTTTGTTTCGATCTCATGCCCTCTTGACTTTGGCTGTTTGCTTTTCTCACGTCTGTTTCTCTTCTCATGCACTGAGCTGAACTGCCAATCAGAGTGATTTCATTCACCAACAGGCTTTGCTAGTGTGCTGAATCAGCTGCAAAAAAGCCGTCATAGGCCAACTACTGCCAACAGTGCGGGACACCCCGCCAAAATAAGGTAACGGACATCCCTCATCCCTCATTGACAGCCAGCCTTCAGCTTGGTGTGTCAGGGGGCCCTTACCCAATGTTACTCTTGCACTTGCAGCAACTTTCTCATCTACTTATAGGGTAACTTTTTCAACTTGGACCCTATTTTCCCATGTTTTTGTGTATAAGTTGCTAGGGAACAACAATTTTTGAACTTGGTCCAGCTGCAAAACAGGCTGCAATGTAACCACTCGCTGGGTATGCCCCCTCAAAGTACAAGTGCCATTGCCAGGCTCAGATTGTATTCTAAGTGTCTGACAACATTTTCAAAAGGATCCCTACAGAGATAGACACTCATTGTTAGAGTTTTAACTAGAAACAGCCCCGAAATTGCTATTGCCAAAGCCACCAATCTGAGCCTATCAGCTAACTTCTATAGGTTATATTACGACAGCAGTCATGTGCAGATAAAAAGGTCTACTAGTTAGTTAGGCTAAGTAGTTTGACAAATAGTAAACAAAGTAAACTCTCTTGGGGAAAGTAATCGGTAGAGGTAAAAAAAGCATTCACCTACGCTAATATTAATCCCTCGCCACACGTCTAACATCTTACTCATAAGTCTACTACCCCACAAATGTAACCCTATATTTGAGGTTAAACCTAGTGCAACATTTCTCTTAAACCTCGCTTGGAGAACACTGCATTATATGCCGTGTGCATCCCATGGGGTGTATAGCTTAGACCTGTTGGGAGTCTGGGCACACCGAGGCCCCTCTGGTTCTTTCTGCTTCACATGAGCTAAAAGTAGGACATTGGACATGAGGGAATGCAGACAGACTGTGGCTACATTCCCACATGCACAGAGGATCACTGAGGTAATACATGCCATCAGTTATCATCCCCCATGGCCTACAATAGGAAACTGGCCACTGTCTGTGATCCTGAAGGTGTTCCCTGGGGCCAGTACTGGGGCTATGGAGACGCCATATTATTATTACACTGGGAAAGTTTGCTGAGCATGCATAGTCTTTTTCAAGAACACCCTGCTTTACATTCATGCAAGGGATGCTCCTGCCCCAAGTCTTGAGTGTCTTTAAGACAGAAATATAATGCGACATGAAATACAAAACTCTGCATTTTACAATATATTATAACAGCTACTACCAACTCTTACACTCAGAGAAGAAGAGATTACAATGTCTACCCTATAAGTCTATCTTGAGACAGTACTCACGTCATATACGCGTCAGTTATGGGTCCCTGTGACTGGTCCATTTCGGCTGTGAAGCAATTCCTTTGTAGCACCACTTCTCTGTAAGTAACAGGGGACAGGTTCCATATTCTTTAGTCACCTTTTTGGCAAAATATGCTGTTTTGAATTCAAAATAGGTAATTTGTGTGATTAAGGGCATCCTTTATTTCTTTACAACAGAAACTTGAACAAAATCCGAGCAAATAGCCAAGCTATTGGGGAGGGGGCGTCAGTTAGTAACATGACCGGACATAACCTCTCGCTGTGTTATTGTATATTTTACATCCTCAGTCAGCAATTAAAAAGCTGCCAGTAATAATATAGAATAAGGAGGTGGAGAGTCCCTATAGTGTGGCTGGTAGGGGTGGTGGATGGGTCCAAAAAACCCTGGACTTTCACTTGGGAGCCGAGTGTTTGCTTCATATATGAATGTAAAGCTAAACCATGATGTTTTTTTCTAAACCTAATCAGTGCTTTTTGTTGCCTTAATCTTACCATGTGATTTTTTTTATGTCCCAGTTTTGATTGCGACATCCTGAAACATCAACAGCAGATGAGGGAGGATACCTGGCAGGTAATATGTAGACGTGAAAGGCCGCTGACAAAGAGGCGAACTGGGACGACTTTGGATAAGAACGTGTTGTTCTTTAGTTGTAGTGGTTGTAAAATTCTATTAAAAACTTTGTATGTCTTTTAATTAACCCAACAGCAGTTCCAATGGTTCCTGATGATTTTGCACCCCAAAAGATAACAGGCCTTAGCAGTTTTACAAATCAAGTCAATGTCTTTCTCCTGGTTTCACATGTAAGTTTATTGCTAGTGTTTTTTCTCCGGAACACACAACACACAACACACAACTTTAATTTGGCTAACTCAGACTGCTATTTTGCACGAAACAAGGACTGTGGATTTTGATTAACCATAGTTAACACTGAGAATGAGATCTGTTTAGGCCCTCTTTAAAAAGACTCCATGCGGGGCAACAATAACTGTCAAGAATATCATTCAAGATCATTTTCATTCATCTTTTATTTCAACATTTATCTGAAGGGTAGAACTGGAGTGCCTTATAAGGAGCCAAGACAGATTTCAGTCCGTCATCTGGTCTTGGCATGCTGTTGAGGATGCTCCTGTTCAGGGTCATCCACTTTAAGTGCTTCATATTAAATGGAACTATTTAACACGGTGGTGTGTTCAAGTGAAAACCTGCTGGGTTTAATATTTTGATTCAGTTGAAAATATTCTGACATGAATGAAAACAAAAAAAAAAAAAAAAAAAAAAAAGTACAAAATTTATCAGGTGACAGCACTCTTACCCGACCCATTTTACTTTTGTCAATACATTTTTGGATAGAATCTTAATATTCAGTATGCATATCAAATATATGGCAATGTATGTGTCATGTATTGAAACACTCTGGGAATATTTCTGTAAGTGGATGTAGTTGCTGACATGGTCTCCACTCAGAGCCCAATTTGGCCCCATTAATAACGAACATAAGCAGACACACATGGGGGCCCAAATGGAGTTGGTGGACAACTTTTTATGGTACTCAAAAGCCAGCCTGTGGGCCACACAACAACGTGATGTCACAGCTCTTCATAACAATATAGTTTGTATGAAAATATGATAAGAAATGGACATGTGGCTGCGCTACCTATTTTTGTTCCCAGATTGTCAAATATTGACGCTTTGTTACACTCCAGCATCTCATAGCGATGCACCAGGCATCCTTTGGCATCTGTATGTGACGCACAGCTGAAACGCTTTGTGACGTGGTTAATGTTGCACACAGTTGCTTTTAGGTTTAGGCAAGAAATCATTACATTAAACAACAATAATTTTTGTTTTTTTACACAGAACGTGAGCTGCGGCCTCCTGGATGATCAACCCAGTCTCACTCCAAAATCATCAAAGTTCGGTGCTTGGACACTGACTTGCGGCATCAGACACTGACGAAAAAGCTTTCCTCAAACGTCAGCATGATACGCAGTCGATTGCTGTTACAGTTCAACGCCGCTCAGCAGTATCAGGGAAACGCAACGGGACAAAGGGTGGGCGGGAGTGGTGGATAGATCCAACAAACACCAACTTTCACCCAGGAGAGCGGTGTCCGCATCCCGTTAGACTCTAAAACCAAACCCTGTTCTTTTTTGTAAACGTAACCACATGTTCCTGTTGCCTAAACCCAACCACGTGCGTTAGTTGTTGGAAGAAAAATGTCAATTTGCGTTGTAGCACTGATGTAGTGCTTTTATTTTTGAAAGAGACTGTATGTAAATAGCAAGCTTTCTGTGAAAACGGAAGTGTATTTTGAAAGAAGACAATGCATGTAACAGCCAGAACTTGACAAGGCGTCCCAGAACGTCAACAACCAACGCACCCAGTGTACCTTTCACGTGATATCTGGATGTGCAAGGTCCACAACTAAACGTCAATATATGACGAGGTCGGAGTGAGAATGTGTTGGGATGAAAGTCCAGTTTTGTTGGACCCATCCATCCACCTTACCTCCCACCCTGCAATGTTCCTGTTGTTCACACTACGTCAGCTGCTTTCAGTGTCAAGTATTGCCAGGGATGGGTTTCTAATAGAGTTGGTTGAAAGCCGTCTCGTAATGACGTTAAAGGGGGCCTTTAGTGTTGATATTACACGGTGAGGGGCATAAACTACTGTAGCAGCGGTATGGAGGCTCTGGGCATGAGCACAGCCTGGGAAGCTGCTAAAAGAATCTGTTGACACCAGACTCCCTTACCATGAGTTATATTCAGCCACAGGATTGGTTGGTTTTACCTGCTGAGTCTCTGAGACTTCTGCCAATACCTCAACACAATAGTTTGTGATGCTCAAAGCACTGAAAAAAACTACAAACCCGAGAGCAGTGTATATTTCCACAAACAATGAATAATCCAAAGACATTGTTATGAAAAGTTTTCTTTTGAACTGCTCTCCAGCAAAGAACAGTTCTATGAAAACGGCCCAAGGTCACAAACAAAACATTCACCTCTGTTGTTCTGGGTTGGTAGTGAAAGTCAGATATCTCAAAAAGTTGGCAACTAAAAGGAAAACTATCTGCATGGTTGGATAGAGATGAAGCAATTGAGAAAATATGCTTTTGTGAATTAGGTGAACTAACCATTAAACAACACGAGAGCTGAGCAGACCCATCAGTAAAATCTATTTAGTTCAGTTTGACAGTAAATGGAGAGAAAACTGTTTCCTTTTTAACAAAATATAAAATGTCTGAGCTGCCAACTGCCTCAATCATGTCATCTCTACAGGTTTCCATCAGTGTGACAATTTCATGTGGATGTTGAAAAGACCTGAGTCTCACATTTAATATAAGACAATTTAACCTTTATTGATCCCAGAGGGAAAGCTCGGTAATGGTAAAGAGCAGTGTTAGTGCCTTGCTCTGGAGAATAAAAGTCCTAACCCTTAACTAAAGAAAACCTTTAACTAAAACCAACAGCAGGAAATGAGGTAAGAGCATGAGTGTGCCCTGTAACCTCTGGAGATCGGCAAAGAGAAATGAGTGTCAGACACATTGTTATCACCTTTCTTTATGGCATCACACAGCAGCTGTTTGTCTATGTGTGTTGGAGTGGGTGTGTTTACTTAAAGCTACTCTCTATAAATCAATGTCAAATCAAGATGAAGGCTATATATGACTGAGGCAATTATCACATAGGACCTATATAGACACATAGAGTGACTGGGAGTCAATTATCACTGTGTGACTGCTTAATTTTCACTCTTGGCCTTGAACGAGCACCTGACACCTCACAAGGCAGGAAGAAGGGAAAGAAAGGGAGCGACAGGAAGAGATTAAATATTGAGAGAAAAATGCTGCATTTTTAGTGCATGAGTAGCTTAATTGAATAACAGCCATTTTAGATACTTTCCAAATTAGGTTTCTTCCTTTTAATTTTATTTCTAAATATATGGAAAATTAATCTTTTCCCTCAGTTTGTATTCTTTTCAGGTTGGAAAATACTAAACATACCTTCTCTTACTGTTCCTTCAAACCAACAGCGACCAGAGCTTCCAAAACGGTGGAGCTCATTCGTTTTCAATGGGAGCCCAGCGACTTGGGCGACTTGGGCAACCTGGTCGTCAGCCACGCGTCTTGGCCAACCAAAGCACTCCGGAGAGGAGCTAAACCTTGTTTAACTTTATGGTAATGAGCTCTGACGCGGTGCGGCGGCAATCAATCAGAATGCTGACGTGCTTCGATGAAGCGGGTCCCAGAGAACAAGCCACGTAATGTTGGTTCCTACAGCACACTTGTTCCGACAATGGATATTGAGAAGTTTCTTACTTGCGTTCGCGCCCCCTCGGTCCTTTATAATGTGTCACTGTTCAGTTACAGAGACCAAAATAAAAAGAATGAGGCTTGGGACTGAGTCACAGAGGTAGCTGGTTGGTCTGGGGAGTTTTAAAGTGTGTAATGTTGGGGATGACAATGGGATGACATACTGCAAAGCAAAGCATTTTATCAACACAGACGACGGTGTCTTCGAATGCACAAGGTGGCAGCAGCACATCACAGCAGCACTATCATCTTCCATGTTGAGTTGATACGATTTTGGAGGGTAAGCATAACTTTCTGGAGGCCAACTATGTGCTTTTCAACTGGACAACAGCAAGCAGCAACTACGCTGCTTTCAAGCCAGTAGTCCACTGTGCGGCTCCTTTAAATTGACAAGTACAATCAAATGCTCAATGATTGACGTGATGAGCGACTAGAGCGACCAAGCTGCCACAAAATTTTTGACAGTTGTGCTTCTTGGGCGTCCATGAGAGACTTTGCCTCTTTGGAAGCTTCTGGTTTTAACGTACAGTTACATAAAACCCAGAATCATAAAGTGAAAGGGTGGACATGGAGCTTTGACTGCCGTTACTGACAGTTACAGTAGCATAATAATAATCTGATTTATTTTCATACATAATTTTGGAGGGGTAAACAGACAGACAACAAAGAGGCCGGAAAAGCAGTTTTTATGATATGCCCATAAACACTGCTTTCAGCCTCTAGATACATCCCACACTACTTTTATTTCAGTGTTGCTGCTATAAGAGCATTTAAATGGAATGGTGAGCAGGACCTCTTTAAAAATATATAAGGAGATATACTTTTCTGCAGTGATGCTGGAGTTCACATTGCAGCCTCTCCTCTAAAGTCTGCAGTTAGTTTCTGCTCCCTGTGGACATTACTTGTATCATCTTTTTTGTGTGTGGAAACTGTCAAAACTGACACACCTGAACCTTTTCAGGAAACAGTCAGGAAGACAAATCTGACTATCACAACACCTCAAATGCTGTGCTGTTGCCATTGTACATGGACCAACTCGCCAACAGTTTGCAAGGCTGGTGCAGAGATGCGTGCCCAAGAGAAAAGCCTACATTGCTGGTCGGAATGAGGAAAAACACCTACTTTTAAACATTATGAAAGACTTGGATATCACAACTGAAATACATTTATTAATTAGTTTAAAATAAAACAAACAAACAAAAAAAAGGCAGCTGAGATTTTCTAATTGTTATACACGTGTTTAGGTGTGTGTGTGTATGTGTGTGTATGTGTCAGTGGATGGGCTTCTCTGTAAAACATAAAGAGTGGAGAGAGAGCAAAAGGAGGAGCCAAAGGAATAAAGAAAAAGAGATATGAAGAAAAAAAAATCATAACTACCTTGCTCTTTGCCAGATTGACATGCGGTGGCTTTAGGTTCTCACACAGAGCAGCATGTGTTGGAGGTTAAATGCAATGCACTCATCCTGGTATTTATTATCTTCCACACAGACACCATGAGACACAGCAACACCAACTTACACTAAACACAACTAGCTGCCTTATGTACCCGCCCTGCTGCAGGAAATTAGGTGGACAAGACCACTTAAGAGGGACCAACATTCTATGAAATAATAAATATTTGCATGAAATCGACACCATACCAAAAATAAAATACAAAGAATAAATACTGACATAAATACAAATTCTTATTGATAAATCAAGAATACATAGACTCAAAATAATCATATCAATGACCACCGTTTGTACCTCCACTCCCCCTCTTCATCTAAATGGTTTGCTCCTGGAGCTCTTAAGCAGGTGCTTTGGTCTACCTCACTCCTTTGCCCCGCCCCCCTGAGGACACAACCAGGAAGAGGTGAGTACAGACACTGTCGGACGCTGGGATGGAGAGGTGGAGGGATGAATCTGGGGCAGGGCAGAAGTTAAAATACTGTATTTATTTATGGTTTTTATTTTTCCCCTTGGTTTTACCCCCTCCATTTTTTTTCAGCTCCTCCACTTTCTTCTTAATCTTGTTGTCTTTGCTGTTGCCTGCTTTAATCTGCCTCCAGGCCTGTAGGAGGTGCAGGCCTGTTGCAAGTCAGATCCCCTTCAGAACTTTTAGAGAGTAATTCTTCATACCAAAATGTTGCAAACATGCATTTTTCAAGTTTATTTGCAGAATTGTATCAGCCGATTCAAATAAGGCTTTTTTTCTTTTCCTAAACATCAAATCTAGCACAAACTTTTGATCATTTTACCTTTAAAGGAAGAAGTACAACGATTTTAGGGCTAACAAACAACTTTTTCATGGGGTCTTGTTTCCACCATCTGTAAGCTTTGCTACAGAGATTGTACAGTACTGTAGGGCTGTCGATACCCTACTGACTGGTGGTGCAGTAGCTGGATGTTGGAGTTGGATAGCAATTTATTTTTTTCACAATACACACACACACACACACACAAAGAGACACACACACAAAGAGACACACACACACACACACAAAGAGACACACACACACACACACACACACACACACACACACAAAGACACACACACACACACACACACACACACACACCATGACGGTGTAAATTGAGGAAAAGAAATGGAGCAGGGAGAACAAATACTCCTCTCTCTTTGTTCATCCTCACAAATGAATGGAGGGAACTATTGGAGACACTCGCTTGCACTCAACTTATGACTGTGTGTGTGTGTGTGTGTGTGTGTGTATAACTGTGTGTCTTTGAGTTTAGAGTGTTTCCGAAGTGTGAAAGAGGTAGACGGAGAAGAAATAGTGAGGTGTTAGTTTCTTTTCTTTTCTTTTTAAAAAAAATGTATATATAGTGTGTGTTTGTTTGTGTGTGTGTGTGTGTGTGTGTGTGTGTGCTTGAACTGTATATGTAACACCATATGATGTCAAGGCTACAGCAATAATAGTTGTGTCTATCATGGTTTTCACACACAAGATGAAAAATTGGATAGACCCTAACATACTTAACACCGGAAGGTGGTGATAATACGCCTGAAGCTGTTAAAAAAAAGGAAATACAAGTTAAGGTGAAAAATGAGATAATGGCCTTGTAGCAGCAGCAGCAGCAGCAGCAGCAGAAGATTCAAGATTTAAAAGGCTTTATTTTCAATTCTACAGCTATGCAACAGACATACAGCGCATCGAAAAAATGTTTCACTCTGAACTGACCCGCGATGCACACAGTGCAAAAGTATAAATAAGGAAGTCAAAGAGAAAAAGAGTTAATACAAAAATCTGAATAAATACACACTGTATAAAGTAGTGCAAAAAATATATATTTCTTACAAGGATCTGCAAACATTAGCATAGGTAGCTAACAACTTAGTAGCAACTAACACAAACTTTAGGATGATTATTTTTTCAGTGACAATGGTGGTGGATGGCGTGATTGCTAGGTCAACTGGTTGCCAAGCTGCAGGCTGCTGCTCAAGACCAACTAGCAACAAAAGCAGTTGTTTTGTTGAGCTTTTAAGGCATCAACATGGATGTTTTGTTGCAGCTTGTCTGTGATTTTTCCAGCGGCTTGTTAGGCTCCGAACATGCTAGTTTTGAAATGATGCGTCGGTGTGTTTCCATCAGCTTTTAAGGCTTAAACAAAGGTGTTTTTTAGTGAGTTGTTTGTATTTTTCCAGTGGCGATAGTTCCCCCCAAAAAATCTGAAAATCAGAAACTTCTTTACCGTAACATTGCTGCTTGTCCTGACAGGATTGTGGCCTCCAAACTGGGTATTTTAAGCCAAAACATGATCTTTACTAACTGTACCAAGCACTTTTCGTGTCAAAACCCAACCATGACGCTGTTAAAAAGAAGTTTCACTGTATCCGGTATATAGTTACATACAAATATAACGAAGCCATGTAGAAGCGTACATTGCCAACATTTTTTGTAGTGATTGGGTTGCATACAACCTTAATCTTGCCTTCTATAAGCACAGAACGCCTGGTTATGACACTGTGTCCATTTATACAGTACTGGCCAGGTATTGATGTGCCTGCCCTAAATGCCCGGGTAAGTACATGCAAATCTAGCACACTGTACTCATTGAGGTGTGGACAAGCCTGGAGAGCCAAGTAGAGACCTCTACCTCGGCTCACAGAACTAGGGTTACAATGCATAACCGCCACACCTATCCCTCTTGCCTCCCTTTGCTATCTTGTAGCATGAGACATCACACAGCGTCTGGGGCTGTGGCATTTTACTGACAGCATCACCACCAATGAGCAGCCAACATGAAAAGTTAACAAAATAAATACAGCATATATTTGAAACGATGAGTTCATGGTATGAATTTGTGGAAATGTATTTACCTGCTCCTGTATAAACAATCAATTTCTCTCTGGTTAGGCATCCATAAAAAAAAAAATCAAAACTACTCCCTCAAGAGTTAAAAAATTCCATGTCTGTGGCTCCTTTATAAATCCAGCACTGAGTAGAATCCTATAGTAGGCTGTTTATAATTCTACAGAGTCCAAGGGAGAGAAAGAAATGGTGGTGAAAAAGCAACACAATGAGGCCTGTCTGGTCAAAGACTGTTTGTTCATAGAGATTCTGGACACACACACACACACACACACACATAGTTAGCTGGTCAGCAGTGGGATGAGCAGGGCAACAGGGTTATTGATTTTTGCTTGTTGTTGTTTGGAAGGCTAGCTTGTCATAGCCGCGCTCCAGATGATGTCCAGATAGACTGCACACAGCAACAACAAAAGTCATTTAGTCTGGAGGGGATGAGGAGCAGATTTAAAGATAGAACACTCAAAGGCAACACTTTCAAAGGTTAAACCTACAGCTGGCCCCGGCGTAATCAAAGGGACAACACTGCTTATTGTTGAGACAGAAAAAAATACGTTTTCCAACAATCTTTGTGCGCTTGATGATTCTTTTTCTTTTGTTTGGTCTTTTATATTTTGATGCATATGAGTCATTGTTCTACAATCATTTGTAATACAATAATTAATAATTAAGTACTGAGGTGTATAAACAGCTTAACAGCAGTTGGCTGCTAAAAAGACGCATTTTAATATGAGTGATTATTTTGTCTTTAAAGCTTTCTACTTAAGCCAGTTGATGAGTCATACATTTCGGGTGCAATCAGCATGAAAGTAAAATAACTTGCCAAAAGTAAAACAAGAAATATTGGGCCCCTTTCAGCAACATCTTGCTAAGTTTTTTTTCTTCTTAAATGTGTTCTTAAGAAAGGTTAGAAGTAAAGTCTATGCGAGACTCATGACATGTTCTTGAACTGCAATTTTGTATGTACTTGTGGTTGATAATGATGAATCCCACTGGCCACGTAATTTCTAAGTGTGTGCTGGTTGATCCTAATTAGTAAAGGTAAACAGCAACAAGAAAGGTAAACAAGAACAACAAGAAGAGAAGTTAAGAGAGAAGTCAAGAATGCCCAGCCTGAAGTCCAAAGAGTCTGGAGCACTTGAATATAAACATAAAATAAATAAATAATAATAATAATAATAATAATAATAATAATAATTAATAATAATAATAATAATAATTAATAATAATTAATAAGATTAAATATAAAAGAGTAAATAATAAAGGTTTGAATGCAAAACGAGCTTTAATATTTATTAGTGTCAGTAGTGCATATAAAAAAGAGGGGGAAAAAACAACCGAAAAAAAAAAAAGAAAACTTGATGCATTATAGTAGCACAATTGTCAGGACTGAAGACAGACAAAAGCACCACAGTGCTCCCCAAATTGTGCGTATGTGTTTGAGAGAGAGTTGAAGAGAGGGGGGATGAAGGTGGAAGGTGGACTATTTAATGCATAATTTCTGCAAGCAATTAATAACTTACTTGGAACATTGCTTTGTCACTTTTTGCCCTGCCTACATGACCATCCATAATATTTATTAGCATGATCTTTCACTATTAGATGCCCATTAACATAATGCACAATGCTTTTGTAATGAAATGTAAAGAAAATAATTATTGGAAAAATATTATGAATGATAAAAATAGTATTGAAATTTAAAAACTTTAATGATATACAATGATAGAATTAAAGAAAATACAGTAGCCAGTTATTTTGCACAAATATGTTAACACAAAATATGCATAACTCTGCTGTTGAGTGATTTTGTTCATACCTAAGAAAAAATCCCAAATAAAACATTGGTGAATGTCAGACTCTTTGGAACATAGGAAGTGCAGGACTGACAGCAGAGTCCTGGGTTTGTGTCCAGACTGCTGTCTTTGGTTGGATTTAGGTAACGAATGCACCTTAGTTACACTTGGGGGGAAGAGTGTGATTTTGTTCCAATGTTAATAAAAAAAAAAATGTAATTTAAAAAAGAGAAAGAGAGAGAATTATGTTGTCATTGAACATTTTGCTGATACATTTAGTGTCAAAATTTTTGCATGCTTTGTACGTTACTTGGCAACAATTCCTCATCAGGTTAATAGAAAACATAATTTCCTTGGCATTAAGTTTCCCCTAAAATTATTTGCTGTTTGAACTGTGTGCATATCAACTTTTTTTTATTTTTCGGAGAAGGGGATGTCTTCCAATTTTTCAGTGCGACTGTTTCCTTCACTTTTGTTTATAATGCCTTTTTTCCCCTCAATGCCTGTTCCAATGCCTATGGTTGCTAGATGCCGTCAAGTCTGCTTAGAAAGTCCCAGTTTTCAGAACACATTCTGTGACAATTTACCACCCTGGGCCTGCCATGTAATGGCTTGATTGAAAATTCTACTTTCTGGTTTGTGTCACTGGGAGCTCTCAACTGAAAAGACATAACAGCATGAAGCTTGTACTTTATGAAATCGTTAGTTAAATAGATGGGTCATACTGCAAAATACAAAATTGGGCCCCTCAACCACCAATTATTAGTGTCTTTTGTTAGCAGTGAGAAGCGACGTCAGTACAGGACTTTGTGCACATTTTCAAACCCTGTGTGTGCTGCTTTCTGTTAAGGAGGTCTTAGTATTTATTTTTAATAGATATTTCTTTGCATTCAGTGTGGACATAAGTGGTGTAAGAGGATCGACCCTAAACACCCGCCCTTTCATGTCCCTCAAAATTGTGTTTGTACACAGGTTCATTATTTTCTGAAATTACCAGAAATTTGTGCTTCTATCTATATATATATACTTTATTAATCCCCCTGAGGGGAAATTCAATTTTCTTTCACTCTTTCTGTCATTAACACACAGGTCCGAAAGACACACATATGCACAAACAGGACCTATGCATGCACAAAGTGGAGAGATGTCAGAGTGAGTGAGTGAGAGTGAGCGGTTGGGGGGGTCCGGTGCCTTGCTCAAGGGCAGGGCACTGTACTGGCACCTCTACAGCCACCAGTCCATGCTCCATATTTGGTCCGGACATGGACTCGAACAGGCGACCCTCCGGTTCCCAACCCAAGTCCCTATGGACTGAGCTACTGCTGCACCAAGAATCTTAAACAGTTCAGTTGGCGAGTTCACCACCTGCTTGCTTTGATCTTGTATCTCTTAAACCCTATGGCCTTAGATGGATCCACTGAGGAGCCACCATCATGTACAGCATCCATCCTACATGGGGTCTCGCTTTATCATTTCAGGGAGTCCCCAGAAGAAGGCATGGTCCCAAGGCCATCATCTTTCTATGCTGCCCAGTGAACAATTTCAAGTGCAGTAAATCATTGAATCTACTGGTTTGTAATAGTGTTGACCGGTCCTAATCTTCTTTCTTATGCCTTATCTTAATGTTTCCCCCAAATAATTTATACTCTACGCACTGCTATGCTTTTGACCCCAATGTAATTATTGATGATAATTAGGATTGGAGCATCTTTTCCATTTACGGGCTTTAAACTAATATGTCTGAAATCGCAGTTGATATGTTGGCCAGTGCTTACTCTAACGAAGATTGTGGTTGTTAAGCCAGAAAATGTAATCTGTGACTGAGGGCAAGACGCCCTGCATATGTGCTTGTGTTCATAACTCAGACTTGCTGGTGCCTGGCAACAATAGGGCTAACCAAGCTCCTGCTTATTTATTCATTTAATCATTTATTTGTTGTCATATTCATTTAACATTTATCGGACCACCAGAAAACTCATTAAGATTCAAAATAATTTCTACAAGAGACAAAAAATTTGAAAGAACTCAGTATGGCAGACAGGACTATGCATACAACATCTAGCATCTTCTAAAGTATAGAAACAGAAGAACAAGTGACAGGGAGAAGAAGGAAGGAGGGAGAGAAGGAGCAGGGAGTGACAGGGAGGGAACAGCAAAGGGATGAGAGAGAAGGAGTGAGTCACTCAGCACAGACTAACTTCTAACTCCTGCCCACGGTGTGTGAGTGGAATAACGATGGATGTATTCTGTCTCCCAACTCTCTTTAACTTGTTTTATCTTTTACAGACTGAGATGAAGTTTACTGGTGCAGCTCAATGAGGTGTGATTTTAATTTAAGTCAGACTTAAGATAAATATGTAAAGAGAGACCAAAACTGAAAAACATGTGTTCTCTTTGAATGCTGTTGATATAAGCAGTGGACGCCACCGAAATGAAATGGTAAGACATCATTATTACAATGTCTATTAGAGACAAGAAGAAACCATTTTAGAACATTGCAGCGGTGTGAACTGGCCCGTCTGAGCTCGACTCAAGCTGGCTAATCGTGTCACCTGCAACTCAGCTGATCAATTCGCTGGCGGCTGGTTTTAAAGCACGTCACTTGTTTCAACAGCCAATCAGCCTATGGTGAAGTCTGCTGGTCAAGTCAAATTGAATGTGTTTGCTTGCTGCGGGAAGCGCTCCTCATGGTGTGCCAGTGGGTCACTGCTGCTGCACGCTGTATGTGCTTATGCCCCCTCACACACACACACACATTCTCATTGACTGACAAATGTATCTCACTATCACGATCCTCATTCATATTCTAAGAAGCTACAAATTATAATCAGCCACACAATAAGCCTGAAAAGCTAAAAATCAGAACGGAAGTACAGAGAGTTGTTGCATAGAGATGATACACCATCTCATCTAGCTGGATTTGTGTGAACCTGCAGGTATTCGGAAACGGTTCCAGAACGGGGCATTGCAAGTAGTTGCATATTTCAGCTGGCGCATTCGATGTTAGGCTGTGCAAATAAGCAAAGTGCTCACCAGAACAACTTTCTAAGGTCACTCTGTTCTGCTTTGCCTAAGTGGCCAACAAAGGTCAATGAATGCAGCTTTAAGTTCATATGCAATTTCATGAGTATTTTTTTTTTTTATTATTTAAAGGTTCTATATTATCTTTTTAAAAATGAAGCAGGTATATGTGCTTTATAAAACCCTCAGTCCACAGAGATATGCACACAGTCCATATTGAAAAATTATCTTTAAACGAGCTGTCAGGACTTTTACAAAGTTGTGATGTCACAACTGTACATAAACATTCTTAATGAGACCTTGTATTTCTTGTTTGAATGTTTTACAGTGTATGTGAATGACATCAGCTGACAGGGAGTAAACATAGACCCAAGCTGTTGCCTAGCAATGTAATTCCAGTGAAACGGCCTATAAATATAGAAAACAGAGCGCTTCAGACAGGGTGATTACAGGTTTATTCAGGCAGACAATTTGAGAAAAATGTTTTTGTTTTTTTTCTAACGTTTAAGCACGTAAATATGTTGCACAAAACCTAAAATACAAGTATGAACCTGAATATGAGCATAGTATGGGACCTTTAAAGTTATTTCAATTTGTTTGTTGTCAAATCAGAAGTCATTAATGTTTTTATGTCACTTAAAAAGTATCATTTATTTTTTTCAGTCTACAAGGTGTTTTATTACATGATATACACTTAAATTTTTTTCAACCAAAATGCTTCTATTCAATTCTGTTCTTTTCTATTAAGTCTTGTTTCGGAAGGTTCTAATGAGACAAAGTGATTAAAGATAGAAAGCCCTCTTCAATCAGCATGCTGCCAAAGGTCACACACACAGGCACACGCCATTTAAGTCCCCCTCAAAGCTCCCATCCTAAAGGTTATTTCACGTTAACAATCAATAACGCTTTGATCCTTCACATCTCCACTGAGAGCTGTGCAGTGTGTGCATGCGTACGCATGTGTGTTTTTCATTTTCATGCCGTGAACCCTCTGCTCCCCTCGCCAGGCCGTCAAAAGATAAGTTTGGTTCTGAATTGACTCATCCGGTTAAACAAAGGTTGCATGAAAAAAAAAAAAAAGGAACACAGGATTTTGATGTGAAACAATCCTCCCACACTTCTCTGAAAAACAATTTAGGGTTTTGAATTTTTAAACATGTTTGCATAAAGATTTGTCAGTGTCTGTGTAGAGTTTCATCACTGGGGTAACTAACGAAGCACAGAGCATGGATGAGTGAGGAGAATAAAACACACGCAGAGAGATGTGATTCTGTTACCAAATTACCTGTTACCATCAGGTATTGGTTATTGGTCATGAACCAGGTTTTAAATGTGACTAAATTGACCTTGCGTCTTTACCAGATTGGATTAATCTCGTCAGACCTGTGCTTTCAGTTGATGCGTTTGCTGCCAATGATTTCACCAGCTAAGTAAAAGAATTCAAATCATCAGTGGCACTGATCATCAGAAAATACTACAAAACCCAAGACTGCACCCTTCAACAACCAAGTCCGCAGAGTTAGAGCTGCAGCCTGGCATTTTCTTGTGCCCAAGTTGCTGTAAGAAAATCTGTTTTTTTGGCAGATCCTTCAAGACAAGACCAACTCTGGCTATTTGCACTTCTTAAGAAAAAAAGAAGAAATTAAAATCCCCTCAAAAGTCACCAAAGTTGGGCATAAAATTTGCACCGTATTTCTTTTCGGAATATATTAAACGAAATGGAACACCCTTGTGTTCTAACTGCACCAGGCACACTCCAGCAGATACAAAATACAAAAATGAGGTAAAATCTTAAATCTTACTGCAAGCAAAAAATAATTCTGACAGAAATTGTCCTGTTTCCAAATCGATTTCAAATGATTGTCATTTTAATTCCATTTCCGTTTCTGGCACAAATTTCTACAAAATCTCTGAAACAAACTCTGTTGAACACAACATTGGCAGAATTTTGTCTTTGCTTTTTACAGGACACAAAAGTATGACTGATACTAAAGTTTTCACTCAGTGTTGGAAAAAAAAAAAAAAAGTCCAGAAAGCGAAATTAAACACGACACATTTTTCTTGAAAGAGCAGCACACAAAAAAGTTTCAGGTCATCATCAGCTTTTTATAGTTCGTTAAAACTGAGTGTGGACACTATGGATGCACAACATTGGATTTTTTGCGGATATCCAATATGCTGATATATAACAACTTATAAACTTTTCCCTACCTAATTTTAATGATCAAAGTCTCTTCTGTAGTGAAACTAACATCATAATATGCATGCATACTCTTATCATGATCGCCCACCAGCAGATGGAGACATAAATAGAAGGCTTTTCAATTTATGTAATATTCATTCATTGTGCAAACTCAGAAAAAGCATGTTAGCAGATTATCATAGTTCACTTAAAGCCAATATTGTGCCGATGCCAGTGATTTGCCAATATTATCGTACATCCCTAATTTAAACAGTTCATCAACCCCCAAAACTGTCACATCCAGGTCTACAATATAGTAAAGAGCTAACACTATGTTACCACAACTTCATTAAGTATACTTTAAATATAGCCTTTAGGTGATTACTGCATGCACTGGTGTAGATTTCAGGGAGTATGCAAAGGACACACCCCATTTAATATTTAGAAGATGTGCACTTGTAATTTACCAGAATGCAGGAAACTGATGCTCCAAATGTTCTTGCTGAGGACCCCCAAATTCTCAAATGAAACCTTAGCCTTTGACTGCATGGCAGTTGTATTTACAGTAATAGTATACAATACACACAGATTCTCCGGCAACAGGGATAAAAACACAGTATACCTGTGATTTTTTTTTTTTTTTAAGAAATCCCCGTTTCTTTTAGTGATTCCTGGTAGAAGGGGGTGCTGCTCTACCCTTGTCCCCTGTCTTGGCGATTGCAAGGCAGACAGTAAAATTACTCAGCTCCTGTTAGGAAGTAAGACACCAGAAATATCTGCAATAAGTTGATGTTGCATTGCATCAGGGGTTGAACCAGGTTTAAGTTTTTGCTGGACAGCCCTTTTTTTGTATGGAGCCTTTTGTGTGGTGCTCATTGAAAACAATAAGGGAGCTGTATTTTTTCTTTTCACCCTGAGCTGATGTCAATCTGAACGCGGCCTTATGCTCCATCATTTATGATGCTGAGCTGCAGTAACAATAGAGTGAGTCAGTTGGGCTCAGCCACCTTCACCCTGCCCTTGAACAGGTTTGGCTGAAAGAACAGTTACCACAGTAACCGAACGTACAACGTATTACTTACAAAATAATTTTAATTTACTGCTTTAGCTTGTCTCCTTAAATACCCCCATTACTCTACTTTGGGACAAAATGCCCCTGCTGTGGGAGTTACAAAACTCTCAATCTTTGTTCACCTGCTGTTTTCATCAGCATACAATGATGCTAACAGCAAGATTGTTAGGGCAAAACACACAAACTGAAGCACATTGTGATTATGAATCTATTCAATAAGAACCTAATTATCTAAGCCCTGTGAGTGTCTCGGCAAAACACACCTTACATCACCATTTCTTTCTCTCTTGCCTTCAATCTGTCCTCAAATGGCGAAACACATTCAGTATTACCATAATTAACAGAACTGACCCCAGCAAAATACCAAACTTCTTCTAGACATTTCAATAAAACACCTGAAAAAATCTTTATACATCTGTGACATGATTTAAAAAAAATGCGTACTCAAAATTTGATTCACGCTCATAACAACACTAACGACACAACTATTGTGAGGTTTTTCTGTAGTTTTTGGTGAAGCTTATTTTTCCTTTTTATTTTCAGGAAGAGACCCCTATGCCATACATTAGAAATTATTTAAAACAAATTTATGAAAATAAATTATATTGCATAAATCATAAAAAAATGAGAAAAGGCAACAATATTGATTTCAGTCACAGAGTGATCTGTACACATATTGTACACATGTGGCTTCACTGATCATCCGAGATGCAATTACCAATCAGAGGAGAATTTCAAGGCAGTTTCCCCCTGCTTGTTCCAGTCTAAATACACACAGATTTCATCATTGTCAGTCTTTTCTTCTCATGACTTCCTATGTCATATTATTCAGCATATATCAAAATGATATCACATTTGAATATAATTGGTTAGTTGAAGGTTTTGTAGGCTCCAGGAGTAAAGTTTTTAAAAAAATACAAAAGAAAATGATAAATGAACTAAACCTAAACTAAAAAACTAAACAATAGTAAGGCAGCTTGAGTGACGGTGAATGCCTTTATACTAGATGATAAATATGAAAACCTGCCCAGTCTCATCAGTTGAGACAGTCAAGACTATTGATGTAGGTAGAACCAACCTGCAGGACAGGGCAGGAGGCTGACAAGATATAAATTTGCATTTCCTCAGATAGCAAAGGTGTGACCCGCCGTATTCTTCCATACTCTGCCACTGACTGGCTTACCCTGACAGTCTCACCCTAACCTTAACCATTCTTAATCTTCATACCTAAAGCTGACCAATCCAACTAAAGAGGGCAATGATACTAGCCAATCAAAAGGAGAGTAGGGTGGGTCACGCCTTCACTACCCTGGGAAATTTGCCAACAAGACAGCAGAGATGGCAAACTGAAGATCTGGAAGATCTAGCAAGGTGATGAAGGAGATGGCTGACTGGAGATCTGGTTGGTGGTCTGCAGCACTGGACAGCTAAAGGCCTTGGGACCACATTTTCTTTTGAGGACTCCAAGACAAAGGCAATCCTGATAATGGCAAGAGGAGAACCAAGCTGGAGTTTAATGATTCTGAGGCTTGTTGGCGATGTGTAGAATCCCTTAAATTTGTGATATAGATGCTTTAGATATATAAAATAGTATCGTCTGCATACAGGTGTGCACAACAATTGGAAAAAAAGAGTTGGAGGTCATCATAAAAATAAAGAAAAAATATGGTCCAAAAGTAGAGCCTTGAGGCACCTCTCTGCTGGGTAAGCAAATCTGATTTACACCTTTTAAAAACAACACATTTTTCTGCAAATTAAACCACATCAGTGCTGTTCAGAAAGACCAACAGCACAAAACCTGTCTGAAAGAAGATACTGACCTGTCAGATCAATGGCTTTGGTGTGATCAACAAATATTCCTCCTGTGAGATGACAGCGAAGAGGAGGAATATTATTAATATGAAAATATTGTGATAACTGACCAGAATTGTATTTTCAAACATTTTGGCAATGGAGCACATAGTTGAAAAAGGTATTATTAGGATCAAATAGAAGAAGCTCACAGATTTCCAAATAGCTGGTGTTTCATAGGAACATGGCATAAGGTTGAGAAGGTCAGAGAGATGAAATATGAGAGGCTAATTTAATGACTTTAGTTTTAATCCCATCAAGTCCTGGGCGACTGCTCTTTTTTGAATCATAAATGGCACTGCAGACATCTGCAGGCACCAGAGATATTATATGAAATTCAAAGAACTTTAACAAGCTGAAATGGAACTGGAGGTCTTGTAGACTGTTAGGAATTAAATCAGAACAGAGTAAAAATGCTGATTGAATGCACTTGCAATTAGTAACGGATCATTTAGTATTGTACCAGTAACTCTCAATTGACTAGCAGAACACATTTATCAGATGTATTATTTTCTTACTTTAATTTAATTTAATGTAATCCAATTTGGTTTTATTCCTTATTTACTTGGCCACAGAATTTTTTTATTTTTTTTTTAGGACTTTTGACATAATTACTTGGAGACATTCTTTGAAGTAATTGGACTTAGCAAATCAGACTTTACAACATTGAACATTTTAGGGTTCCATAGTATGAGAGAGAACATGGTGTAGATGGAGTGCATGGGGGTTATGCGTGCACTGCAAAAAGCAATCTAATGTGATGCTTGGTCTAACGTATTAAAAGATTTCTGTGCAGAGAGATAATTCCACTTGTCTCTGGTTTTACTTGTATGTACATGGTAAAGTGTCAATGTCTGGTAAAAGCAGCCCACTCAACAAGTAGAAAGACTGACTCACCATTGGAAAAAGATCCACGGAAAAGACTGAGGTCTCTGGGCATATGACCTTTCTGAGAGTTTACATGGCACACAATTGAAGGGTAAAAAATTCTTTAGTCCACTGTTGATTTTGCCAGTAACATTTTATTGTCAGCTGAACAAGAGGGAGACACAGTGGAAAATAAAATACAGTCAGATTCTTGAAGCCAAAACAAGTATGAATAATATTACTTCCGCAGGGAGATATGTTGCCTACGAAACGGGTGTTATTGTCTGAATCCTGGATCAAATTACTTATGTTGGATATTCATTGTAGTGTGTGTGTGTCTGTGCTTGTGTGTGTATGTGTGTGTGCGCGCGTGTCCGTCATGTCTTGTTCCATCACTGTGTTCTTCATAATTTAACAGTACGGGTCCCCATGCCAGTGACCTGACAATGAATAAGACATGGCTGCCAGGACCTCTCCCTCCTTCATATACCAACCCTCTGTCTCTGAATATATTCTCTCAGTACACACAGACATGTCCAAGCGTTCTCATCTCTACTACATATTCTCACAATTTCTGCTTCTTCTTCTTATCGTTTATATTATTTAACAGAATACCACACTATTCCAAACTATGAATACAAATCGTTAATGACGAAAATTACATTGACATTGTCTGATGATTACAGACGTGTACTTGCAAGTTTAGACACAACGTGATGCTTCCCTTAATTAACTGCACTATTGGTTTGTCTTTACATCCCCAAATACTGTCTGTCATGGGTTTATAATATGTAGTTTTTCTTTTTTTGTTATCTTCTTTTAATAATTTCTTTTGTGTATCTTCAAGTGTCAACAAAAACGTCATTACAAGTAAGTCATTTTACATAACTGTAGTGATTGTAAAGGCCTGCCCAAAGAAAACACAGAATTGTTTTTGATATTTTTTATCCTTTTTTTTAAGTAATTAATCAGAACACTGTGTCAAGTAAAATGGGGAAAAAACACAGATCCTAATTACATTTCGATGCAGCGGTTCTCTACAAAGATTTTTAGTGTCTTTCAGCTTGTTGTTTTGGTTTTTAATGGCTTGCAGCTTTGCTATTTTTATTCACTCTCACTGTTTCCAACCTCATGTCCAGCCTGCTGCAGGCTGCTGTTTTCAACAGTAACACACACAAAAAAAAGCTGGGATAAGCCCACTGTACACAATCTGCCCAGCAGAAAACAGCAGACAGACACTTAGAGGCTAGCTGGGGGACATAATGGAGCATTTAACAGTTGAGCAGACAGATATTTCCCTCCGGAATTGGTGGTGACCAAACACAAAGCTAAAAGAGAGCGAATATTGGACTTCTATTCACAAGCTGGCCAGAAACACCTCTCCAAATGAATCATCATGTCTCTGTGTGTCCGGATTTGTAAATGAGCAACCGATTTCTAACAAGTTTACCATATCAAAGGCGAATGATATCAAGGCCTGTCACAATATTTATGTTAGATGGACATATCGCCCATTTAGCCGACACGATGCCAAGAAAGGATTTTCCCTTCCATTATAAGATTTGGGTGCAATCATTCTCCCTTTCTTTTTTTCCACCCCTGCCTACTTATGCTAGTCTAAAGAAAAATAAAACATTTCTAAGATGCAAGCTCCTAGGCCATCCATTCCTGGGAGTCAACTGCAGCACAGCAGCTGGAGGTAACTGGAGTTTCACTATCTACATGTGTCAGTGCAATAATGTAAATATCTGTTTTTAATTATATCTTGCTTGGACTTTTCACTGCTCTCAATCATCACTTAGGTGCAATATCAATAAATGCTTAACTGTGCAATATCTATACTATCCCATCAGTCAGTCATGTGAAATCAGCCATTCTGTCTGTCTCTTTATTATATTTTGTTTCATTCATATTACTTTGTGTTTGCTAAGTACACAGATCTACAGTATGTGTTTGTCTTTACAGATACATACTTAAATATTGCCCTGTGTTTTTTTTCTACCGGTGCTTCCTGCTTGTACGATCCCTCTGCTGCTGTAATGTTGCAAATTTCCCCGCTGTGGGACGAGTAAAGGATTATCTTAAACTTGTCTTTTAGTTAAAAGATGTTCCCCCTGGTTTTGGTTTTGTTTGGCCAAATTTTGTAGTAAGTCTCAAACTTGTGTAATTTTGGGCTGTTCCCATGATGTATTGTCCCCTTATATACATTAAATATTTTTCAAATATTCCAATTCCAAAGTCTGATTGTTCTTAAAAGCAAATGTTCATTGTTCTTTTGGAGGGTGTAATGTGCCACCGTGTTTGTTTACATGAGTATTTTTTTGTAACAATGACAGTAAACCTGCACTTAATATATTTTTCACTTAGTTCTTTAATTGCATGTCAAACACTTAAGTAATAAATTTAGTAATATTTGAAATTAAATGGTCAAAAAAAAAAAAAATAATGCTGATTAGTCCTTGAAGCGATGCAACTGTCAGGCTGATAACTTCTAAGAACTCACCTCCTACTCATGTAAACAGCTTAATTTGTTGGAGAAGCCTCAGACCTTTGCAAGATACTGTAAATTGCTGATAGACTGGTCCTTGTCTGCCATCATCAGCTTTGACCCTCATCACACAGTATATTGGTACAGATGTGCAGCAGATGTCCAGTTTGTCTTGGACACCACTGCTGCTATCAAACATCCAGGTTGTTTGTGGCTCCAGGGAGGAGAATCATCCACAATCATCCTGACTGGCTGCTCGAGATCAGCTGCTTCTCTGCCTTATTAATGGCAACAGGGAGACTCTCTGTCAGTGTGTCAATCATTTATCTAAGCAGTTTAATCTGAGGAAGAGCACGGCTTAACTGAAGAATGCTTTATCGATGGACGTCCTCCTTTATCATCACCTAACGTCATGGTTAGAAGAACACATCGCTGAAAGTGAAGTGTTATCTCCGACAATTTAGCGTTGACTAAATATTTTTCAGTCCACACTGACACGCCTAAGTCTGATTCCTGTTCATTACTTGGATGTTAGGTCTTATCTCTTCACCTCCCTGTCTGAACTCTCTATATGAGAATCTTTAGTATTCATGCAGTCCCATCTGCTCCGTCTGTGAAACTGAGAGCAGCTGAATCCAGGTCAAAGCTCTGAATCATTATTGATTTTACTCATAGAAACCACTTCACTCATGGTCAGCTTTATTTGTTTAGCACAGAGGAACATCAGCAATTAACAGGAGACCTTCCACCGCTCACTGTCATTTCAATCACGCATGAGATACAGCTCACTTACAGGCACTGGTTCCCAACCTTTCTGGCTTGTAATCATTCAGCACCAAGCGATGTATATTCACGTCAACTGGTCACCGGTTGCATACGTCTATGGGTGGTGAGCAATTTAATGAGTTTCATTTTTAGTAGTTTCAGAGGTCTGAAGAGGTGAAACTTTGTGGAGAAAAAAGACTGACTGTGGGTGGCTGTGGCTCAAGAGATAGAGCAGTCGTATTTTAATCATATGGTGGGTGGTGCGGTCTCCAGCTTTTCTGTCCAAATGTTCAAGTGCACCCCAAGTTGTTCCCAATGATTAAGTCGGCACATAGCAAGGTAGCTCAATGCCACTGGTGTGTGTGTGAATGGGTGAACGAAAATTGTGAAGCACTTTGGATTATAAGCACAATGTAAATGAGGGACATTCACAAAGAGTGTAGTGTAGAGGTATTTTACTTTTAATTTTTCCTTTTTAATTTCTCAGTCCCTGGACCTATAAGATTGATCTTGTGACTAGTAGGAAAATAAAAATGTAAGGTTTATTAAAGTCTAGTCCAAAGTGACATACTTCATGTATGAAATGACTGAACAAATACATCTACGGTTCACCAGTGAGCCAAAAAGCAAGCAAATAGCATTGTAAAAATCAGATAAAAATTCTTATGGCATTATTGTTTCTTTTTTATTTATCATCACTGCTGATTGATCAGTTATTATTATTCCAAAGAATGGGTTGATTATTTAGTCTACATAGTACAATGTCAAAATGTTGTGCAAATTGTCTATTGCATTGCATTGGTCTCGAGTCCATTTTAAGATTAATTTTCTATCAATTATGGCATCTCGGGACTTTGCTTTGCATTTTTAAGGCGATAGTTAGAACATTACATTGTCTCTATCTGCCCCACATTTTACCACACTCTGGTGTTCATAAAATAACTCTATTGACGTTTAAATAAGTCGATTTACTTTGGTTTCACATGGGAAACAAATGGCAGTCGTCCGGGTGAAAGACAAAAGTTTGTCTGACCCATCCACCAGCCCTCACTTACCTTATGCAGACTTTCTTACTCTTTTTACCAATGCAGTTACTCAGAAGGTCACAAAATGCCGCCTGATGCATTTCATACCGCTAAAGAGTGCCTCCGTGCATCAATATCCAACGCCGAGGGTCGCTGACCAAGTGTAAGTATCTGATGAGTTTGGTTTGAGCCTGACATCCTGGAGCCTGGGCTTTCCAGTCTGGAGGCCATAATGCTAATGTGTGTCACAATGGCAAATTTATTTTGGAACCATAAATGTTCCACTAAAAAACGAAAAAGTTTTTGAGGAGTAAAGGCATCCATAAAGCCTGTCACACAACTCTCAATATAGACAGCTGTCGCCCTTTAGTTGTCTCCTGTTCTTCCCTCTATCTGTCTTTCTGTCTGCCTCCCTGTGTGGTGTCAGCGCCTTATGACTTCAGGGTTCACTGCCTGAATCCCTTCTACAACAGGAAATGAATAGGATAGCGCTCCTGCATTTATATTAATAACTTTATCAGTATTCACAAATCACAGCAGCCATCTCTCATTCATTTAAGAATGTGTCATTTGCATCATGGATGTGCTCTGGATTTTGACGTCCTTGAGAGAAAGCTGTGGAAGTTACGGCTACTCAGTCATTCACTTACACTTTCATTTTTCTTTTGCTTGATATATGTTGTTTATACCATCGTAAATATAGGTAAAAAAAAAAAAAAAATCTAAAGTAATTTTACACACACAGACACACACACTGAGGTCAGTCATTGTGAAGGGAAATAATGTGTTTCGAAATTTCTGTTTACTCTTGTAATACACTTATTTGACCTTGAGCCCTGTACATTGGCTTCTTGTGTTGAACATGTCCTCCCACGGGAGCCATTCACACCTGCTCTATTTTCAAAATTACAAAGTCATTGATTAGAAAAAGTCTTTCTTCAGGAACTTGAAATGTGTTTCAGGGCCTGTAGGGGATAATAGAAGCAGTCTGGCTGAAACTCCTTCAAGTGTCTCTGAGAGTCTTGAAACGTGCGTGATTCTGAACGTTTATATTTGGGCATATTTTAACACAATGAATTGTAGGACAAAATGGTCATACTGTATATGTAATATAAAATAAATAATATGACTTGAAATTCAATTTACACTCCTGTAAATCAGAGGAAAGCAATAAGTCCTCACATTTGATAAACGTGAAGGAGACAATGTTAGCTAATTGTTCTGTAATAATGTTCTGTTGCTCACTTATTAAATCGTCATCAATGTATACACAAAAGCATTCAAGTTTATTCTTGACCTTGGGACAAGAAAAAAAAAAATCTTAACTCAATGTCCACTTACTAGATTTTTGAAGAGCTTTCATCCACTGAGGACGATTGAGGTGAAAAGTGCCGGAAAAGCTAACAAGTGGACCTTGAATTATTATTAAATTTTTCTGTCTGCAAATTGTTCCCTCGACAGTGTTGATGTAATAATGAAGACATGCATACGATTTTCACAGTGTGCGTAAAAATAAAAATAAAAAACATCTTTACTTAACACTGCACATTTAGAAATGCCACTTATGCTGTAATATTGCATATTGACGTATTCAAAGGAGACTGTGCTGTACGATGCACGATGGCAAACTGTAGTGAAGTGAAGGAAGTGAGTGCCGAGGTTCCTGCAGTCCCTGCTGTTGGCCACACACCATACAAACACTTGAGGTTTGAAATAAATTAGTTTATCTTACAGTGTTTTAAGCAATTTTCTATCGTAGTCAATTCTGAACAAAATTTAACCATTATGCTAAAACTGGAAAATATAATTCTACATTACTCAGTGACACTTTGAAGCATGTAAGCCTGCACACATGCACATACAGTGTCGTGTAGTATATGCATATATTGAGTCTATATGTTTGGGGTTTTTTTTTAAATAGGCTAAAGCATAGAAAAACCCAAACAAACAAACAAACAAACAAACAAAAACACCAGCAAGATCCTTTAACTGGCCGTGACTGTCGCACCGAATCACTTGCAGTCAAATAATAAACAGCAAGGTGAAAAATAAATCCACTTAATGCAATTTCATATTTATAGTTTTGATTACCTCTTTAAGCCGAAGCACAGCTCCTACATTAAAACCACATAAAACTCGTACTGTGAACTAATTGCTTGTATTAAACATGGTTAGTAGACAGTAGAATTTAATGAGTGGGAAAAAGCTTAAATATTCCTTCACAATGTTTTCTATGTTTTTACTGCATAACTGGCTTTTAGAGATTCTTTCATTTACCACAGCGTCTGTATTGAAGAGAGAATCAAGGGGGAACCCAGAGCCATAAACTATAAAGACACTTTATTGTTAACTTTAGTGTTTCTTGATGTGGGCTGTAATCACCCTGTGAATTTACCCTGCTTGATCAGGCTGCCAGAGTAGTTTCACTTTACTTTCAGGCTTGGATCGTCTTGTATAACCCTTTCCAAGGCCACAATCCAAATTAATCAGGACTGACATCAGGTTGTTTTAGTTGAGCGGCCCGACCTGTGTGTTGCTGCTGCACGGTGTTACTTCACAGCAGCAGCCTCTTGTGACATTTTCAAATCTCTCAATCTGACACCTGGCCTCTTCAGGCGGGTAAAGGCTTTGGTGTCTTGCTTTTTGTCTGTGTTGCGGTCATTTTAAGGTCAAAAAAATATTTGGTCCATCTTGGCGGGGCCACTGACCTTGGATCTGCTCATTAATTGCTTTCGGAAGTGAAGCATATTTGCCAGAATTCACTTCACGAGAAATATTATATATGATGTAAAATGGAAATTAAAGAAAAACACCACACAAACACACGTATATGTAAATATATGTAAATTAAAACTGCTGTTAAACTTGAGGTATCGCGGTAAAGTGACTCTTCTTAGCTCATTCATGATGATCATAAATAGCTGTAATACAATTAGATGACACAGTGACTGGTAAATTACATCAACTATCTCAGTCCTAATTAATATTAGCAACTGTAAAAAAATTAAAATATATCGGCCTAGCTGTGATTAATTAACAAATGTAACAATTACCAGTTGGGGTTGAAGGAAAAGTTACCACAGATCAATAAATCTCAAATAGTATCGACATCATGCGAGGTTGAATGCACTCAATAGTGTTTGATATTTCATTTATTACAGGCCACCTCACTTTCATTTCAGCCAATTTACAATCTCATCTGCAACTGAGTGGATTTTAAAGACGGGATTTCAATTCTAATGCAGCGCTCTTAAAATGCAACAGCCAAACCCAGAGATGCCGTGTAAAAATAAAAAGGATGGCTTCCATATCCATCTGGCAAATATCCCCAGAAATCAATATAACTGCGGACCAGCAATAATCTAAAATTGTATAATACCTTACTTTATGACACGCTGTATGTAATAGTTACCTCGTAAATGTTTATGCGAAGGAGCGTGGGAATATAGACCTAATCATGCTGCACTCGGCTTCTCAGAATTTGAATTCGGAGGTACATAAACACGACTGACTGGCCTGAGAAGGAACTGGAATTTGGTGTAATACGCCAACTATAAACCAAAGTCTCCAGCAGCCACCTGACAGCCACACCATGTTTATGCACTTTGATGACAGAATGGCTTTCACCCAAATCCCATAGTATCCAACATCTTCTAACCTGCAACCACAAAGTCCTGCAAGTGCCACTGAGCACATCATGACCTCTTTCATTTTCATCCATCCACTCGACTCCACTTAGGCAACAAACTGAAACCCTGAGGGTGCAATCTAAGCCGTAGTATCAACAAATGAAATAAACAAATAATCAAACATATAATAAAATCTTCAAACAGCATAAAGAAACTGGTCATCTAGAAAACATCAGCTGCATTAAACACACCATGTGGGAGAGCAGTAACCCTGCCGCAGTGCCCTTAGGCAACACTTATTCCCTCCAAACGCAATGCATTTTCATAAATCAATTTCTAGTGGGTCCTTGGGTATAATCCTGAACTCTATTATTTGCTATTACAAGCATGGTTTTATTTTTTAAAAAGTGAGTGCAGTGATAATTTTGGATTTCGGAATTTTGGATGGTTTGATTAAAAACTGTTGTTTTCATGAAAACAAAACCATTATTGAATTTTTTTTAAAGGCTTGTTTTGCTTCACTTCTCCATCACTCGTCACATGTTTCTGCACCACTGTGTGTACAACGTGTTTAACATTTGCACTGGTTTTGGGCGTCCTGGTGGCCTACAGTCAGTGTTTATGATGCTGGCTTTAAAATTGCAGCACTCCTCGTCCAGTGCAGACAGACTTTTGTTTCCTGTTTGTTTCCTTTTCTTTCCGTCCTTCATATTTCCTGTCAGCTCTCGACTATCACAATGTAATAAAGGCAAAAATGCCTCCCGGTCCCTCCAAGAAATAAAAGGTGCCAACGACACACCTTGCCATTGACACCCATCTCTATCTAATCAGTTCAGTGAGGTGGCGCCTGGTCCGAACCAAGATAACATGCTTTCTTATTTTCAAGTTAAGACGAGCTGGAAAGTGCAAAAAAACTTGGCTGAAGTTCTGCATATGGACGAGCTCTGGCTTCATGCATTTGTGGAAAACGTGCAGTCTAACGAAGCAAAGTCGGCCTTCAAAAGGCGGCAGGAGGAGCGTGGTACAGATTGCTGAGGGGCTGTGATTAGTGGCCTGTGACTGACATGTCGGCCAGAGCACGTTTAATGATAGTGTCAGCAGTGCCAATGTTGACTGGCGAACAACATTCATGAATGATGAGGGAGTTAAATGTGCAATTAAGAACAATGTTTTAAAATTCAGCTGCACTTTTGCTGCTGTAACAGAGTGTATCACTCCAATATTTGACCAACTTTAAGATGCACAAAACAACTGGATGAACAGGAGCAGCCATCTGCCCTGCTGAACCCATCAGCAGACACCCAAACCCCCACATCAGCTGTCTCACCGTGAAGCAGCTGACCATGCAACCTCTGACCTGCTGGGAAGCTCCAATATGGAGTTTCCCAATTAACAGCAGCCAATCAGAAACGAACCTCCTCATTCATTCATTCATTCATTCACTGCAATTAAGCGTAGCAGCCTGCACATCCACACTCACTGGACAACTTCTCACACACGCACGTGCACACTCAAACCTCCTCTCCACGAGCCGTGAGAGCATCCAGCTGCGGCTATTAATCTCCATAAAAGTCCTTACCTTGAGCAGGGAGCGCCGGTAGCTCCTCTCCGCCGTTGCTCCGCTTGAAGACAGACCAGATGCGCCGCTGCGCCCCGTGATCCGCCGCGCTCTGCTCCTCTTCTCCTCCAGCAGGTGTGCGTGCGCGCGCGCGTGTGTGTGTGAGAGGAAAGAGAGGAAGACAGACAGAGGCAGTGTATGTGTGAATGTGTGTGAATGTGTGTGTGTGTTACCGGGGGGAGCGCGAGCCTGTCGGTATCTGGATGTAGTCTGGAGGATAACGGAGAGGGAGGGTTGTGTCGTTATGAAGGCTCCTCTCTCGCTCCCTCTCTCTTTAACCCTTGTTGATCCAAAGATGAGACACAACTGACCAGAAAACACTCTCCAGCATCCACATCACTCATTCACATGCTGTTTGTGTTGTTGCTGTTATCTAGACTGGACTGAACGTAGCTCAGCTGATCAATACAGGGCAAATAAAATAAGACAAAAATATATATATATTATCAGGAAATAATCTCAAGTAAACCAAATCTTTTTTCTTTTTTTTTGCATCTAAAACTGAAATACTTCTCCCAGATATTTCTGCAGAAACTTTCTTTCTTTGTTTCTTTCTTCTCACTCTCACTCTATTTAGTCCTCTCCATCCTCCATCCTGTACTCCATTGTCATTCTTTATTGCTTTTTGGTCTTATTTTCTTTCCATACTTCTCACATTTCTCTCCATCTCTTATCTGCCATTTATCTCTCAACACATCTGTCCAGTATTTTTTTTTTTTTTATTTAGGCTTGACTAAACTCAGTATCTCAGTCGATCAATATAGGTGAAATAAAATGTAAAATAAAAAAAAGCTACATTCTCAGGAAATAATTTATACATATGCTAAAAAACAAACATCTAAAGTAGAGCAAATCTTCTCAGCAAAAAAACACATGACCTTAAATTTGAAACTGAAATACTTCTTCCAAATATCTCTGCTGAAACTTTTCTGTTTTATCCTCTGCTCTTATTCGTTATTGCCTTTTTGGTCTCACTTTCTTTCCATACTTCTCCAATTTCTCTCCATCTCTAATCCGCCATTTGTTTCTTTCTACACATCAGTCCAGTTTCTCCTCTCCCTCCTATCTACTGCTATTATGTACAAACTAAATCACACACACACACTTCACACACTGCATTTCATTCAGACACATTCTGTTGTTGTTGTTATTTGGGCCGGACTAAACTTAGTATCAGAAGACTTAAAGGGCTGGGTCCCTTGATCCCTGAGGACTGATTTGAAATTGAAATACTCCTTCTTTTTCTTTCTTTCTCTCTATTTATTCTTCTCCATCCTTTACTCTATTGTTTGTTTGTCTCATTTCTTCCACATACATCAGCCATTTCTTAATGTATACTTCTCAAGCTTCTCTCCATCCCTCTCTCTTTTCCCTCTTTTCGTTTGACTGGACTAAACTTATCTCAGTTGATGAAATAAAATCTAAACTTAAACAAAAAATTGTCTTTCCTTTACTCTATTTGTATACTTTATTGCTTTTTTTCTCACTTTCTTTCCATACCTCTCTAGTTTCCCTCCATCTCTTATCCACCACTTGTTTCTCTCTACACATCCGGGCAGTTTCTCCTCTCCCTCTCTCCACTGCGCTCTTTCCCTCTGTTCTTCCTACTGCTCTTATCTACAAACTAAATCACACACTATGTATTTACATTTGCACTCTAACTGTTAAAATGTGATATTTAACATACATTTAGCTTCACTAAGAGGTCACTGCTGTATGTGAATGTGTGTGTGTGTGTGTGTGTGTGTGTGTGTGTGTGTGTGTGTGTGTGTGTGTGTGTGTGTGTGTGTGTGTGTGTGTGTGTGTGTGTGTGTGTGTGTGAAGGGGAGCTGCAGGAGGAGAATTTGTGTGCCAAACAAAATAAATCTGCATAATGTTGCTTCAAATTTGGCAACATTAAGTGGAATTGACTACGTGACATAATATTTTACATTGAGTAATGTCACATTATATTATTACGGTGGGTTTTTTAATTGTTGTTTTTTTTTTTTTAATTAGCAAAGAAGCAATAAAGCTTTATTAATATTTATTATAAAACTGTATTTATTAGCCTTACAATGATATTATGTAGTACAAACAAACCTCTACACACAATAATGTTATCAATAAAATATTTTTTACATCACAGCAGAGTTCGCAGGTAGACACAAAAGTTGTTTATATACCACTTAAAAACAGTTGCTGGTTTCTTAAAGTTTTAGGAAAGAAAGTTCCCACAGCGACTTTTTATGTTCCAGACTTACTTCAGAGGAAGTTACTTCTGTTACTGTCTCAAGTCGTCCTTAATTACGGACCTTTAGTTGTTTGGTTGCACCTTCAAAGTCAGTAACTCCCAGTCACAACTGAACCTGCACTTTCTGATGTGTTTGCCGTGTGAGATATTTCCCATTATGAGCATCAGCCGAGAGCTGAACAACTAAATTAGCCAACGTGTATCAGTTTCCTGTCCGTATTCCTCACCCAGCATAACCTCTGCTGCTCACATTAGATGATTCCTTCTGCTTATAATTGGTCAAACTGTAAAAATGTGAAGCATCTGTGGAGTGAATGAGTCAGTGATTCACACACTGAGAATTTACAGAGTAGTTATTCACCTGTACGGCAACAGAAGAGTCATTTCTGAACACAGTGAATTTGTAATTAATGAAACAGAATCTGTTGAAAGTCTTGAATTTAAACTCTATTTGGCTTATAACAGATTTTTCCCCCTTGTATTAACATACTAAAAAGAGCAAATATAGAAATATAATAAAAGATATAATGTAAAGTCGTTTAAAATGCACACATCTGAAGCTGCAAGATAAAATGAGGGGTGATGGTTAAGTTAAAGATGTCTATGTATTTATAATTTATATATTAAACTATGATGTTGATTATGACTGAAGCGGCGGTAATTCATGTGAGAGTTTATCCCAGCATCATCCAAATGTATAAGATGCCTGTTTCAAACCAGTCAGGGAAGAGCTTTTAAAAAAGTAGATTAAGAAAAGGCTTTGTTTGGTATTTCAAATTAACTGTGTTAGAGGGTTAAAAGAGGTCATGGAAAGCAGTGCGTAAACTTTCAGGTTAGAGTGTCAAAACTCAGAAAAACATCTATAAATATCTATAAATAAATAAATAAATAAAACTCAGTAATGTTGATAATGTCAAATGAAGACAGCCTTTTTTAAATGTTCTTTTCATTGAGCTTTGCACATGGCCTCAGTTCAGGGCCTGTCTTTCATGGGTTTTTACAATATTACACAATATTTAGGCTCCCAGCTGCAACACATAGCAAAGACCGTCGGGATTCTCTACATCTTTCCTCTGAATGCTTCTCTTTAGCTGGAGCAGAGTTTGGGCTACTCTTTCTGTCTTTCTTTGGATCTCCATTATCACCTGTTTAAGCATTTGCTGTTCTTCCTGGGGTCCACACATCCATATAAGCTGTTGCTTTAACATTAAGTAGGGAAAGAAACAAAAGTGTCATCCTTGTAAAAGAAGTTAAGCCAAACACAGCATTATTATTAAACTGCAATGCCTAAGAATTCACAGCAGACCTGACTCTGATCTTCATCCAAATACATATAGTGATTTAAAATAGATGTAAATCCTTGTGCGGCTGACCTTAAATTATACATTACCCATCCTCTTCTTTTACACATTTAATATCATTAAAATAGGGTACTTAAAAAGACAAAAAACAAAACATACCTCATCATCTTCCAAGGGGGGTTTCTACTTTATCTCAGGTATACAATTAATTCTTCTTCCATTTCCATAATTTACAAAAACAGTTCACTCAGAGTTCCTGAACTGTTTGGAGAGTCTATAAATTATTCCTTAACATAATATAATATAAACCTGACCATGGCTCTGTGCACACTTCACTTGTTTAAACACTTGGTAGCAAGAGCACTATAATGCACAGTTTGCCGCTTTTCTTTAACCTACTTCTAAGTCAGACATCTCTTTCATTGACGCATTGGACCAAATCACAAAAGCAGTAATCGAGCTGTAACAGAAGTAAAGTATTCAGAACTTTTACAGCTTTTCTTCGAACTGACACACCCCTTCCCATTTTACTCACAATGTTATCAGTGTGTTTGGACCATGATCATTTATTATCCAAGGTTATACCCAGCAGTTTCATGTCATATACATGTTCAGTGGCAGTATTGTTTGTACTTAATTTCAGTGTTGGTCCAACTAAGTGATACCTTGATCCTTAGACAGTAGACCTTGTTTTACCCACATTAAGTACCAAATTGCTATTTGATACTCATTCATATTGTTTAGGTCTGCTATTGATGATGCAGCAGTATATTGGCTGTAGCAGAATCATCCATATAGTATATAGTGGTTTGGGATGATTTTGTGTGAGATCAAATGCAGCTTAATGTATGGAAAATGTTTTTCGACATGTGTTGGAGGTTGAAGAATTAAGATAATTTTGGAAAGGTGTGGTCAACATTACTGGCAAACAATTAAAGACATAACAAAAACAAAGAAACGCAAAAAAGTTAAAACTTAAAAGGGCACAACAGGTTTCAGAGCACAAACTAGTAAACAATCTGTCGACCTCGAAACTATTGTTGAATTACTGAAGTGATTGTGTTTCTAAAATAAGGGAGTTATAAAGCTTCCTTTTTTCCTAGATGTTATATCTCTTATGCACAAACTCAAAACAGTGAACAGAAGGGTAAAAATCCTGTTCGACCATTTTATATTCTAAATAACATCCATCTACTTCTCCACTGACTCTCATTCATCCAGACAAGAGCAAGAAAATATCTAACCCCAGCACTGGGATGGGTGCGTCCATTCCAGCCACACATTGTTCAAAGAAAAAAAAGAAAAAGTGCCCTACCGTGTCGTTAAGTGCTCAGAATCTGCCGAAACAGCTGGAGACAGCTGTTGAGCAGATTTTAAACCCACAATTTACACGCCTTTTTTTTTTTTTTCCAAAACTCTCTCTTGAATCCATCAAATATTGAGTCGCGGATTGATTGCAGCTTGAATGCTTCATGTTCACTCGATAGTTTTGTCATCAACAAGCTTTCAAACTCCCACAGACGTGATGCTGCTTTCTCTCGCTGGCATTCATCTTTTGACAACCAGTGTTTAGATAACAGCGAAGTGGTATCAGTGTCTGATCTGATTGATATCTGATTCTGTTCCTCACCTTGTTTCATCAGTAAGCTGATTTTAAATGTGAGCTTCAGGGAAGAGGGATTTGTAGTTAGAGCGAGGGTAATTTCATGCAACTTAACAAACATAAAATTACCAGCTAAGTGTAAAAGCACCAAAACAGGGAGGCAGTGGGCAAATCATTGCAATTTATTGCTCAGACTGATGTTGTCTCGTTGTCTTGGTTTGGATTTAAAAGCAATATTGTAACAGTGGAAATCCCATATCAGTAGCACTGCAGAAACCTATGTGTTAGTTCCTTAGTTAAAGTTTTATGTGACCTTTTATAGAAATCTGCTAAATTAAAAAAAAATATATATATATATTCTTAATATCAGATATTATTTTATGTATTGGTATTTCCTACAGTAAAGGACCTACAGAGTGTAACCTGATGTACCCTTTATTAATGCAGTCCCTCTGATGCTATGTAGAGTGTAAATCATTGGTAGATGTTCATCACATTCAAACACAGGCCATAATGAACACACTGATTAACATATAAGGACAGGGGGAGGCTGAGGCGAGGTGTGTTTTGGAATGAAATATGGACTCAGAATGAAGTGTTGGGAGGCGAGCCTGGTTTAATTCTGTCTAATAACACAAAGTCAAGGCAATTTGTTCATTATCATTCAAATGACGGTGATGAGCTTATCACGGCGGTGTAAATTAAATAAAGGAAGCGGTGGGCTGATAAAACACGGAGCCTGAAATTAATCGGCTGTTGTTTCTTTAACTATGCTTCGTGGCCTGTAAAAGTTTGCAGGATGAATATCTGGCATATGAATGAATAAATAAATAAATGGGTAAACACATGCGCAGCAGTAACAGTTAGATGTGATTTTAATATAGACATTTCATACTGTATAATATATGTGATTTCTTGCTCTTCTGTTATTATAGATAGTGTTGTAAGAATATGCTTTGTACACGTAATAAAAATGATATTTAATTATGTATGGATGGATCGTTGTGAGATACAATTAGAGTAATCGAATGCAGTTTGAATTATCAAGTAATATTGCTTTTAAATAATACAAAAATAATTAAAATGTTAATTGTCTTCATACATATTGGTGATCCTGATTCTTTATTGGAATGTTCATGATTTGTTTTTATACTTATTAAATCACTTTACTGAGGTTTAAGTTTTAAATTTTAATTTTACATTTATTTTTATTTTTTTTAACAGATTACAATGACAATGACATTTAAAAATGAACTCAATACACTTAAATGTGCATAGATGTAAAGCTGCTGTATAGCTGCTGCTACTACTAATAATCTGAGTAATAACATAAATATTGGCTGCATTTTAAGTTAATTAATATGAACACTAGTTCAATTTCCTGCAATCGTTTTACTTTATGAAGGTAGTAGTGACTCAGTAATTGGAACCCATGCAATATCAAATTATGGAGATTTAATATAACTTGATTGAGAACGGCAACTCTTATTGATCATTGAAAAGAAACAACAACTCTCCTTGATGTTTCCCCGGTTCCTCTTCATAATCTGCTCTGCTGGAAGACAATCGGGGTAGAAAAAAAACACTCCCCAAATTCCATGCTTTGATCATATTTTACTCCTGAGATTCCACCTGATATTGTTTAACAGACATAAAGACGTCACGCAGACAGGAAAAAGCATGTTTTGAGACGTGCGAGCTGGCGAGCCTGGCCGGTGTGCTGGGAGTAAGGGAGATTTTTAATATTGTGTGGGTAGCACTGGGAGGGTGAATGGGTGCTGAGGAGGAGAAATTGCCAAGACGGGGTTTCATTTAGTCAACAGAGAGCCAAAGTAATGGGATGCACACATATACACATCTGACTGTGCACACAACTTTGAAGTTTTGGATGAGGAAGTGTCTGTGTGCGCTCACACCGACACGCACACATACTCTTGTGTGCTAATGAAAAACTGTAACTCATAAATAGACACACACAAGCACGGACACACATAAGGTTTTTTTGCAGAAAAGGGTCTTTTGAGCATGCAGACACACACACACACACACACACACACACACACACACACACACCAAAGACGCGCGCACACGTACACACACAGTCCATATGCACAGCAAGTGCTGCGTTTCTGTAATCAGCGGTAAGTGTACCACGGTGAGTCATTGACAATCTCTCCATCCATTTACCTATGAGCCTCAGCAGACTACAGCTGCCTGCTGTGTTTATTAAAAATATAACAGCTCTATTATACTCATTAGGTTATTGCTTGCACTGACACAGATAGGGAGACACACACACAGCCATACACACACAGAGGGAAAAAAATAAAGCAATATATTCCCAAAATGAACAAAGTGATCCATTGCTTTGATACTGGTGTTTGATAAAAATCACATGTGGTCCAGTCACTTTGTTCCATCTATGATGTAATGGAAGTTCCTCCCTGACTGCTACATTCAATATGGTTTTATTATTGTTATGATTATTACATGATATCAGGCCTGAGAAATCACCCCAGGGCGATGTGGGAGAATTTAATTCAACAGTCTGTAAAACCAGCATCAAAACCTGCCAGGGAGTCGGGTTTCAATCCAGAGCACGTGTGTGTCCCGTTACGGCCAAATTTAGGCTTTCGGAGTCTCACAAGACACACTCCATGCAGCTGCCCAGAGCTGTCAGGCTCCAACGGCTGCACTTTGATTGGCCATTCTCAAGCAGTGTCAATAACAAGGTTGGACATGCACTTCTGAAAGATGTGGGTGATGTTTGCAACATGGATGAGTTTTAATCACTGCATCGTGGCTGTTCCCTCTGGAAGGATGGACACTCTGAAAGTCATTAGCCGCATTTCCATAAACATATCTTTAAAAAGCTGTGTGGAGCTGAATATGATAAAACTTCCTCAACAACACAAAAAGTGTATAAGCTTGCTTGAGTTGGTTTTTGCCTTTGTCAAAAGAAGAGTTGATGTGAGTGACAAGATATGGAAATGCTTCTGCCGAATAAGTTCTGACATAGCAAACGTTTCAAGGTCCACTGTGTAGGATTTAGGGGAATATATCATAATAAGTATGTTTTCTGTACTGTTTAATCACCTGAAAATAAAAAAATTGTACTGTTTTCATTCCTGATGTATTTCTACACAGGAAGTGGGACCTTGCCATGTTGCACCACCATGTTTCTACAGCAGCCTGAATGGACAAACGTTGGAAAAACTCAGATTTTTATAAGTGAAACTGCTTCGTTCAGTTTTTGACTGGTTTAAATTCATTTGTTTTGGAGAAGAGGAGACCGCTGAGGATAATTTGGCTCCTGGTAAAAACCTGAACACAAACACTGAAGAAAATGTAACCAGGAGAAGTTTTAGCTGTTTGTAATCTACATTCCTCACTGCTGTACCATGAAGTCCCCTTAAATCTTACACAGTGGACCTTTAACTCACACGACTGATCAGCTCTTTGCACAGTCAGCAAGAACTGGAGCCAAGGTTTTTAAGTTGAGCCTATACGTATGCAGATAATAGAATAAAAACAGAGGAGCTCTGTATTCTGAACGAGCATGAGCCAAGATGCCAACACAGTGTTATTTTTAGAACGACAGTGCATCAAAGCTTTGACCTGTTATTATGCTTTGTTTGTAGGTTGCAAACTCTGCCTCTGGTCCTTTGTTTGCTGGTGGGTTACATTCATTTTTTTCTGTACTGTGTATGCTTTTGAGGGTAGCAGGGGGCTGGAGCTTATTCCAGCTGACTTTGGGTTCAGGTCACCAGACTATCACAGGGCTGACACATAGAGACACATGCACACCTACAGGTAATTTAGAGTCATCATTTAACCTAACCTGCATGTCTTTGGACTGTGGGAGGAAGCTGGAGAACCCAGAGAAAACCCACGCTGACATGGGGAGAACATGCAAAGTCCATATGGAACGGCCCCAGCCAGCCTGCAGGTTCCAACCCAAAACCTTCTTGCTGTGAGACGACCGTACTCAGTACAGACTAAACTATAGTCTATACTGCGAGCTTATGAAGAAACCATGCTTTTTTCTTTTTTCAAAAGTTTGCTTAAAATCTGCCCGACAATTTAACGAAAACATGTTACACAGTATTCAGAGTTCACTGCATGACGTTACGCCAAACCTGAGTACTGCCATTGCCAGTTAAAAGAAGTCACTGCTTGCAAAAGTGGGATTTCTGTCTGAAAGCCTCGAGTCTTAAACCTGTTAAAAAGTCTTGCCAGTTTGTACGACTTTATGCTTTTCACCATCTCCAGGTTGCAGTTGAGACCTCTGAGATTTTACAGTGTTAATTGATAGTATGTAACAGTCCCCTCTGGCATTTCTTGTAACTATTACAACTCTTTGGGCTTCATAACCGATCAGTGTGTAACGGCTATTGGGATCCATTATTTGCTTAATGACGCATATTAACACATTTTTACATTGTGATAAACTATAAGACCCACAGTGGGGTCTGACTCTGTGCCCTGCCCAGGAGAGTGCACAGCTCACACGCTTTATCATGTTCAGGCAGCCTTGTGGTTGTTTAACTTTTCCGACCCGTGCCCCTTTTTTTTAATTTCAAAATTAGAATGATTCAAGCTGTCTCGTGAAGTACACCAGCTGTTTTAATTAAAAATATGTATAAAATATGTTAAGCATAGTTTAAAAAAAACCTCACCATTATAGCACAACATTAAACAAGTGGAGGAGACTGAAAAGCAAAGGAGGAAATGATGATTGCTATTTATTAAACTCAAGAAACGCAGGATGATTCCAAAGATTAGCCCTGTAGCTCTGAACATATATTGTACACCTGTTTCTAAACATCTTGATTCATCCATTCCTCCCCTTCATATTCATGACTCATTAATAACTAAGGTTGAAATTGAGAAAATCAATTAGCGATCAATGAGGTCTCTCGCCTGGATTCACCTGAGAGACTGTACCTCAGTGTGACTTCTATGAAACACATAACCTTAATATGAACTGCTTTTGGTGATTGTGACCATAGAGACAGTCACTCTGTCTTTCTCTCTAACTCTTTCCAACACACACACACACGCACACACAGGCACACGCGCACACAAGTCCGCCTGCTGTGCTTATTAAATAGTTGGGTTTGCTAAGTAGTGCGGGACCCAGTGGCCTATCTGCTGATAAAAAGAAAACAGCAGCCCCTCAAACACACACACAGACACACACACACACAGGCAGACACTGTCTAAGTTGCTGTCTATGTTAAGTATTGAGGGACTGTGGAAGGCTCTCGGCTCATAAAGTGAAAATGTAACAAGGCAGACAACACTCCATGTAATAACTCTGACGATCGCCCTGGCTTGCAGAACTGCACACGAGAGGGTTAGTGTGTGCGCGTGCGCGTGTGTGAGGCTTGATTGGCTGAGCGGGTTGGAAAGTGGCGGCAAGGGGGAAAGGCAGCCGTCTCACCTCAAACAGAGAAAATAAAGTAGGTTTTATGATTATTATTGGAATTCCCCATTCTGCTGCTACTGAGGCTAAATGAGCGTGGCGTGCACTGCGCACACACACACACACACACACACAGACACACTGATGTTTTGAGAGTAAATGCATGAGCGTTTGACATACACACTCCCTCACTTCCATGCACTCCCACACACACACACACACACACACACACACACACACTATGTAGATGTGATGCACAGAGACACACACTCACATATTCACAGTCCAATATTTTGAGTGTAAATGAGCGTAGCTTATGACACACACTTTCTGTGTGAGAGAGTGGGTGAGTTGGAGCAAACGACACACTCACACACTCTCTCTCTCTCTCTCTCACACACACACACACACACACACACACACACACACACACACACACACACACACACCAATATTTTGAGTGTAAATGAGCGTAGCTTATGACAAGCAGAAGAGACATTCACTGGAGACAATTACCATTCCTTAGTGTGTAAAGAACGCCACACACAGTCGCACAAAAACAAATGCACACACAAATATGCATGCACATTCACACAAATGAACTACTACACGTACACAAACACACACATGTGCGCACCCCCCCCCCCCCCCCCCCCCCACACACACACACACACACACCAGAATATCTCTCCCTCGCTGTGCTGACAGGACTGTCCGTAGTGGGCCTTTGTTAGTTCTGGTTGGGCAGCCTTATTTATTGTGTGTGTGTGTGTGTGTGTGTGTGTGTGTGTGTGTGTGTGTGTGTGTGTGTGTGTGTGTGTGTGTGTGTGTGTGTGTGTGTGTGTGCGCGCACATGTCTGTGTGTTATTCATATACCAACAACCTTTGTGAGTCTTGTCAGCGACTTCTGCAGCCTAGAAGCTTCTGTCTTTTCACTACGGCCAATTTATAATTTGATATTTTATCCTCCCATTTACATCACGCTAATTAACTATTAATAGTAATCTAATGTATTTTCATATTTTAATCAAGTTTAAATCTAACAAAATTTCCTCTTGTATTTTATTATTTTTTTGTTTTCCATCCAGTTTTACAATTTGCAGAATCCAAAATGGATTTTAATACATTTCTAATAAAGCTAACTCACTCCTCTTCTGCGGCTGTTAGGAATGATACAATCATGTATTAATAATTGTTGATACATGAATAACCTGGGAAAAAGTAGACTGAGAGGCAGGTTGAAAGATAGATGGATAGATCTATCATATCTTCTTTGTACCATATTTGTCTTGATCACCATTTCATATTCCACAAGTCTTAAGTCTTGTAAAGGATTACACAGTGGCAGTATCAGATGTAGCACTAGTAAAGTGAATACATTTTAAATATGAATTACCAGCCCAAATACATGAAAGTCATCATTATTGTTCTTTTGCTCACATTTTCAGTTGAAATATGAATGAATTTTTTTTTTTTTACCTAATTTTTCAGTCAGTATTCAACCATTTAACATGTAACACACTGTATGTATCAGCAGCCACTGGTGAATGTAATTTCGACTGAGACTTCACTCAGTATGTCAAGATTATTAAAACAGATGGAAGTAAAAAGAACTGGGAAATAAATTGGGAAATAAAAGTCCTCTGAATTAAATAAAAAATAAAACCCTGTAGATTTACCTATTTATCCAACATTGGCTCATTTATATACTTACATCTACATTTATTTCTAAATGCATTTCCTCATTTTGAAAAGGTCAGCATTAATTTCAAAGGCACATTCAGTTATTTATTAAATATTGACTTAAATGGCATGCCGTAGTGGTGGAGTTCAGATAGCTCGTTAGACTTTTAGTTAAAAATAAGAGAGATAAAAGAGAGATGGATGAGAAGGTACAGTATGAAGATGTGAAACTATATTTCATTATCAATTATATGCCACATTACACCAATATGAAGCTCCAAAGGCACAACAGTTGCATTGCTGATGAATGGTACAAGCCACATCCACCTCCGGTCTTCTATCTGAATACAAATGCAGATCATTTCATTGGTTGGACAGAAAAAAATACAGATAATGACATCTCATATATGTCATGTATACTATGTGTGTTTAGATTTTGTGGATGCGTTCATGTGTGAAAGCATTTGACGGACATAGCACAGTATATTATGGTAAAACACACAGAACATTATATCTAATTACACAGAGGACACGGTGACAGGAGACGATACGTGGCTTAAGAAATATTTGACTTGTCACTGGGTTTACAAACACACACACGCACACACACGCACAGAGAGAGAGAGAGAGAGATAGAGAGAGAGAGAGGGAAACACACACATGTTGTGAGCTGACATCACCTTTCTTACCTAATTGCGCCTGGAACATCATGTCAGGAAATGATAGCTGATTTACCAAACATTTGCATTACGCTCTCTCTCTCTCTCTGACACACACACACACACACACACACACACACCAAAAACCACTTTTGGACAACAAAACCCTTCCTTTCAGCCATGCTCACTGTGAATAAATCCATGGCAATGAGACACTTAGTCAAATTAACGTGTTGACTATTACTGTAACAGATCGTATGGGTGACAGAACAGCAGCGCTTCATATCTGTTGGAATAACTCTGGAAGTTTATATACACTTAAAGTTTTAATGGTATTTGGTGGATCTTTCTTTTTTTTTTTTTTTTTTTTTTAAAGCGAAATATTTCCCTTGGCTCTCCTGGAATACATTATTCACACCAGCTCCACTTTTTGGAACTAATGTGGTCTTGAACCGATATTAGGAGCGTAGTCAAACAGCAGTTATAATGAGTGATAATAGTGATATTTTATCTGAAATTATGTCATTAATTTTCTGCCCTTACAAAAAGTCATGTAAAATCCACATTTGGAAAAATGTTTTACATGTGAACATTTCATTCTTCATATTACAGGCTGAAGATATGGGCTTTTTTTTTTGTTTATAACGTAATTGGTTTTTCTTTGTTGAACTTGTTAGCACAAGTTTAATACTTAAGATGTTGTATCTAATACTGACTATGGATTTATGTTTATTTCCTTGAATTAATGAGATATGAGAGAAATATAAGTAGGATAATAACATACAACAAAAGCACGATACAATGTCTAATTTTAATTCTCAAAATACAGCGTATTATTAAACATTAATGCTGTGATGATGTCACACTCAGGCCTCCTTCCTCTATCAGCAGTATCTCTGTGTAGAATGATCCATTTCTAATTGCTTAATTATGCACAGAGTAAAGAGCTTACATTAAGTTTACAAAGCAGATTTATTTGCCCGTGCTACAGACTTTGACTACCATCAGACATGTATTACACTGTCCATTGGTGGCTCACACCGTGCACAACGTGTTTACAGTTCAGGGACATCACATGGTGTTGCTGTAGCAACCAGAGGAAGCCCACCTGAGGTTTGTTTACATCCTCTGAAAGACATGGCAGGCCATAATGAAGTGTTGGATAGTGTGGGGGAGGAAGAAACGCTCCGTTTAAGAGGGGAAGTGGGAACATAAAAGGAGACTGTCCTCCAAAATCCAACCACATAGGTCGTTTATACAAGCAGCATATTTTGACCCAAATTTACGATTAGAATTAGGCAGAGACGTCTAGTGGCTGCAGTAATTATGATAGAAGAAAGAGGAAGTCAGGCGATGCAGTATGAATAACGACAAGTCAGGGGAGGGAGGAGGTTGAGATGGATGGACGTGTTAAACAAACACAGGACTTTGACTCAGGAGAATGGAGTTTGTGTCTTTTCACGTCACTTCCAGGGAGGCTCAGCTTCCCTGGGACCTAATGGAGCGGTGGGCGGGAGAGGACGCTCGGTGTATGCATGATGATTGGAGGAATTGTCTAAAAGGCTGAACCCCTTTGTGAGTGACAGCGCTTTGGAAATAAACACAGACATTGTTGCATTTCGAGCTCAGCCCCATGCGGATACTTCTGACAGAGTGCCGTCCGGAGTTCCTTATTTCCATAAGCGATATAGCTCATTTTCAACGTTAAACCCATCTAAAAGTCTTTGACGTGTGTTTTGAAAAAAAAAGAAAAAAGTATTGAATATTTTTTACAGTCTAAAGCCTTGCTCAAACAAAAACTTGAATTGTCCTTTTACGGTTAAGTTAGTGATGCTAAATACTGAAAAAAAGAAATCCAAAGTTCTGTAAAATCTTTCAAAGTGGTAACAATATCTATTAGAGTGGTGCTTTCAGTGTCTATAAAGACTGTAAGAGAAGATACCTTTGGACTCTTGAGCTCCAGAGGATTTACTGTAGTTATATTTTTTCATTTATTTTTATTTTTACTTAAAAAAAAGTACTTTTAATTTATCCTCCTTACTTTACACATTTTTTTTATTGTACCACCTTACAGTAATTGTTTTCTTGCAAAGTTTCTCAGTCAATATGAAGACCTGCACTGTGCCAATGTTCCATCATATATTATGTAAAGTAAAAGACTCTTTTATAAAGGCATCTGTGTGAAATTTCTGCCTACGACAACTATGTATTCAAAAGCCCCTCAGCTCTTGTTTTATAACAAATACATATTTTGATACTAATATAGGACAGACATCAGGGCATTGTTCCTGCACATTTGAACTGATCCCAAGCAATAAACCCACCGTTTCCTGAGTGGTTTTACTCTGTACTATTTCGCTCATGGGGTGAGTTAATATATTGATCAACGTAGCTATCCAAAAATCCAAGGTCCCCTGAAATCAAATTCCGCCCCTGCACCAGAAACACAGCGAGATGTTTGGTAGCAACTTAACATCATCAGTTTTTCTCTGACAATAATCATCCAGGCTCAGCTGCACAACACATATGACAATTTCTGTAACCTTGCAAACATAGCGAGTGTGCAACAGCGTGACAGAGTCAGACCTGCTCCTGCTTATTGTCAGTGGTGTGTTCCTGCGGCCGCTGTGTTTAATGCCTGCCTGACAACCAGATTCATGAATAATAAAGTTAAAAGTTTGTTTGCTTTTTTTTTTTTTTAAACAACAACTTCTGACTATGCATTATTGAGACCCGAAAAAACTTGTTGGATGAGACCTTTTCTTGCTGATATGTGCTGAATAGAGAATGAAATGAAATAATCATGAACAGTTAAACAGGACTAAATGTCAACAACCCCGTATTAGACCCTGGAGGCTGCGGTGTCAGTCACACCCACCATAGTGTATCCTTATACTGGATGAATGCAGAGAACTTCCTATCTGCCAAACATCCAAATGAATCATGTCACATCTCAAGTTTACACAACAAAAATTCAAAGCCAGTTTTATTTAAACTGAACATGAATGCAATTTATATTTCCAGACTTTCAGGCACCCTGCATTTCTTTGTCTGAATCATAAAACTTCCACCTAAACAGAGGCGGAAGTCAAGGGTGTCAGCTCTTGCCATAGTTTTTTTTAATGTTCTACTCAACTGTTTCATAGAGCACATTTTTAGTTACTATATCTTAATGAAACTCAATCTGACTGAGTTATCTCTACCATTCGGTTTTGGTATTTTATGCTAAAAAACCCCACAAAACATCCACTAGATGTCGCTGTGTCTTTAAACAGCACATCTTTTTATTATATGTCCAACAGCGAGTTATGAACCAAAAAAAAAAAGTCACTCCAGACATGAGCACTCTGTATGGTAGGATTTTCAAGGATCAGATTTATGTAACCCTGTGCATAAAATAAAAGGCTATAAGGGTCAGATGGCCTTCTATGGTAAAGGTAAAGAAGCTAAGCTAATGTAATGAAAAGTGACTGTGACTGAAAAGTATCAGGTATTACTGTCCACAGCTATACTCAAACAAAAGGTTGAATTTTCCCTTTACGGTTAAGTTGGTGATGCTATAAATTTACAATTTTTTATGGTATAATGAAACATATATACATACAATATAATTGTTTAAAAAAAAACGTGAAAAAAATTATACCAGTATGATTTTTCATCATTTCAGAGATTTTTTCAAAGTACTGTAATGGTACATATTTAGATAGATATGTGTAAATAATACCAGTACTATTCATTCCATGGTGAAAAATTGATAGATGTTGGTATACTAACATATCACTGGCATAATAATGTAATGTAATTGAGATTTTTTCTTGTTTTTAAAATTACTGTGAAGTGGCTTCTCAGCCATTTGGTATAGGCCTTTCTTTTAACACTACGGGATCTGTTTAAATAAATAAGCTTGCTTATGTTATTGACCCAATAAAATAAAAATGCAAAGAAAATTGCTTTCTTCTTACTGTGGGCGTCAAAGGGTTAACCACATTGTTTTGCATTAACTAATATATATCCTTCTCTGCGTTGTTAATCACAATAGTTTTGTTTTATAAAATTGCAATTATTTTTCAATATTGACAATATTGTTATAATGGCACAACACTAGTGTTAACTGTTCTTCTTATTCTAATTTTTACCTTTTTTGAACTATTAAATATTTTACACACAAATATTGAACACCTCCATGTTTATCTGTCTACTTTTGCCAGTTATGAGTTTGTGTCGGTTGAAAATATGCAAAAAACTAAAGTCATACAAGTTGTGTATATTCTGCAGAGGTCCACTGTGCATGCATGGCATATGTACCGTATGTGTCTGTGTTTGCATGTGTGTGTGTGTGTGTGTGCGTGTGTGTGTGTGTGTGTGTGTGCCGGTTGCTATGTGGTGAGGAGAGCTTGTTATACTCTGACAGGGCGAGACCGTTGGAGTGAAATGCATGATGGGATTCTGTGATGAGCAGGAAGAGTTTGAATAAACATGGTTGATTTCAGCTCACCCCCGCGTGTGTGTGTGTGTGTGTGTGTGTGTGTGTGTGTGTGTGTGTGTGTGTTTGTGTGTGTGTGTGTGTGTGTGACCATCAGGCCTGTCTGTTTGTGCTGTGTTCACTGAAGCTTTTTATTGAAGCCCTCATGAATCTTTTTCCTTCTCAAATATTCAGTCCTTCCCTCACTCTATCCTCCTTCCTCCCCTTGCTGACTTCTCAGCTTCATCTTTTACTCCCTTGCTGACGCCCTCTTCAGACTTCATCACTCATTCCCTCTTATTTCCAACTCCCGCTCCGCCACTATCTCCATCATTCTCTCCCTTGGTTTTGTGTCTTTGTCTTCCCTCTTCTTCAGTGAGATACATATATATATATATATATATATATATTTGTTTTTTTAATGAGAGTGAGAACGAGAGAAATAGAAAGACGGCTCACTTGCAGCTTCCCTGCTTTCATTGAGCTTTACCTAAATAATGTGATGCAGACCATATGTTGCATCAAGTTATATCTCTTTAGATGTTACAGTTAATTAAATGTTAATTAAAAGTTTATTAAGCCATATATAAAGGGTTTGCTGTCTGTAAAATATCTGCTTGTAGCAACCTCAGCGTGATTGACTTTTTAAAAGTTTTGTTTTGGCACTCACACTCTGAGGTAAGGAAAGATCACAATGACTTGACAAAGTGACTCGAGGCACAAGACAGGACATGAAAATAAATCAAATCAAGGCTGCATTTGACAGAAAGCATGTTTTCCCCTTTTTAAAATAATGTTTTAAATTAGATTTCAGCACATTAAATTTGTCACTGACCAGTCACAGAGCTTCTTAGTTTAGACTTTAATTATCTAGTCTTACAAAATGCCAGAATCATGGACTGTGACTAAATGGAAATTACAGAATACTAATAATATTCTGTTTCTACACAAAACACATTCATTTACTTGTTATCATTCTTACATGGCTCTGAAACATAGTGCTGTTATTTCAGAAACATGGACAGAGCTGTTTGTTGTTCATTGTCAAGAGATTTATTTATTAGATTTGAACCGCCGGCTGGCTGTATGAGTTGCAATAAAGAGACAAAGCTACAACCGTGGGAGAGAGAAGAAGAAGAGCTGCGTGGCATGAGCAGAAAGACAACCAAAACAATTGAATCATCTTTTTTTTTGTATTTATTTAATGATGCTGATACTGAGGCCATTGATTTGTTGATTTTAGCAGTCATGTCTTAGTGGTTAGAACCATAAATGATATCATTTTGTGTCTGATTAACGTTTTCAGGGCTCCAATTAACCAAAATCAAGTGAGGACACACAGGTTTAATAGCTTCCATGGATTCAATTCTGCTGTGAATTCCATTTAGAAACGGTCGTCTTGTGTTATTATTTGGCCTTTCAGAGGCTACTGCATGGTTAAACCAATACAGTTCATGAACCTTGCCACCAGACCAATTTTAGGTGGTGACCTGGCAATCTGCCCCAAATATTCCTTTTCATGTAATGGCCATGATGCACAAACACGTTGAAAAGGTAAGGCGGGGAACTGCTGGGGGCGGCTGGGGCTCAGGAGGTAGAGCCAGTCATCCACTAATTGGAAGATCGGTGTTTCGATCTCTGGCTCCCCCAGTACGCGTGCCGAACTGAACCCTAAATTGCTCCCTATGGTTGTGCCATCGATGTGTGAGCGCATGTGGATGCTTAAGCGGAGTAGCAGGTGGCACCTTGTGTGGTAGCCTTGGCCACTAGTGTTTGCATGTGTGTGCAAATAGGTGAAAGTGGCACTGTGTAAAAGTGCTTTGAGTGGTCGGAAGATTGCGTCTTCCAATCAAAATGTCACTATATTGCCACCCACATGAAAAAAATGGGTAAAAATAAGCGTAGCAGGATGATAACCTTTTGTTTGCTTTCAAAACATTTGTCCCCTTGCAAATTGGAATGGCGCCGGATTGTGCCCTGATATGCGGTTGTGTCATAGACTGACATTTTAAAAAAGTATTTGTAAAAAAACAAGAACTATTTAAACATTTCCACTGCATTTCCAACCATAATGAATTTTCAGAGTTCTGTTAAGTCTAATATTAGAAAGACAGAACTTCACTTCTCCACTGATCAGTCTGACAGATGGCTGTGACTCGATGTAAGAGGAGAGGTCAATAAGAAGAAAGTAGGATGGATTAAAATTAGCAGCCCCAACTTTAAAACAGTAAATCAATGTCTCGTAAAGCAGACATAAGAAACTATGAAAAAAAAAAAAGTTAGAAAAATTAGAGAACCCGAGCTTAAGTTTGCCCCTGAGGTGAAACTTACTGTCTACAAGATTGTCAGTTTGAAAGATGGAGTGTGCTTGATTTATGGATTAAATTTGCATTTTTGTGAGTAAATGCTGGCTAACTCACAGTAGCTGACTACTCACAACTTACTACACACTGAGCAAGAAGGAACAACACGCAGTGAGCGGAGGCAGCGAGTGGCTGTGGCCTCACCCGGGGAAATAATTATAATACCATAGATGTCACATGTTGGCTTTGTTGCTGGAATCTCATTGTCAAACAGTGTTGAAAATGACTATGTTGAAACATAAATCTTACATTTAACATATCCACGGGCTGTGAGTGTATTAAGCTTGAATTTTAAGCATCTGACTTTATTCTTTAAAGCTTCTGAAAGCATGGTACAGATCATACCTGTATATCTATGATTGAACATTAAAGACTAAGGGCCTTAAACAAGCTAATGGTCGGCTGTTGTCCGGTTGTTGCAGCATCTGTCACCTTAGTTTTTGTGGCGTGTCCCGCACTGCTGGCATTACACCCTTGTCGGCTTTTTTCCCGCAGCAAACGGAGTCCTTCAGTTAATGAAATCACTCTGATTGGCAGTTTAACTCAGTGCACAATGAACAAACAGAGTCAAGATTTCATAAAAATGGGGCCCATGTGGGTAATAAATTGGCCCAATTCCAATTGCCCACATGCATGGGTTTACCCAAGTGGGCCCCATATCAGATTCCCATTTTGCTAGCACCACGGTACGCAGGCAATCCTAGCATAACTATGTGGGGCCCACTTGGGTAAAGCCATCAATGTGGGCAGTTGGCACGGGCCAATATGGAACCCATGGACAATCCGATATAGGGCCCATTTCTCAACACATTTGCTACCCACATTGTTCGCACACACAAATGTTGGATGGGTCAGCAGAACAGTATTTTTGTCAATGCCTGCCAACTCTATTATTACTTTTGAAAAAAATCACATGACAGTTTCTGATCTGGTGTTGCTGTGGCTTATAGGTTTGGTTTAGGCACAAAAACTACTTGGTTTGGGTTCGGGAAAGAATATGTTTTGCGTTACACTAAATATAGCACTTAGAAAGGTTGGGTTTCTTTAAGGTAAGGGGGGCATTTAAAGTTATGGCTAAAGTTAAGAAAATATTGTGGCCATGAGTAAAAGAAACCAATTTTGACTGTCAATAGAAAACAGGAAAAAAAACATCACTCTCCAGTGTCAAAGTCACACATTTTATTGAGCAATCTATCCACACAGGACCTCCTCTCAATGAGATTTATGCTCTATGAGACTCTGTTCCAATAGTACACTTTCTCTCCTGACAGATCAGAGTCATAACTCACACGCTTTCAGTTTAATATAAACATAGGTTGTATTTGGACAATACATTTTCTAATTTTGGCCATGCACCTTTATTGTTCTTTTTTTCCTCCTCAGTTCATTTCAGTTCAACTTAGCGATTAAATAACTCCCTTGTTAAAATAAGTGAGACTTCTCCAGTACATAAAAGTGTTAGATTTTGCACCACCCAGTCCTGTCTTCAATCTCAGAGTAGATCAGGGCTGATAGGCTTCCTTTGAGCCCTGGTGAGGAGTTGAATAGTAGCTGGTTCCCCTCCCATCATCCCCACCGAGCTGAGGACAGCAGTCTGATTCTCCTCATATGACCCCCACTGTGACTTGAACTTGGCTTGATTCCCCCAGATATGAGTCCTGCTGAGCTTGTTTGCTTGGGCCAACAAATGTCAGACATAGTCGCGTATATTTTTGGTCACGGTGGAAAATAAACAAAGGGATGAGATAAATTCTTCGCTTTCCTTTATTTGGAAGCTTCGCCTTGTTTTATTTTCTGGTTGCTGAAGATTATTGGGCAAAGTGTTTCAGATTTATTAGCCAAGCTGGGTGACAACTCTGAACCTCTTCAAAGCATGTGTGTTGCAGCAGCTCTATGCTGCTCGTACAGAATTTTATTAACCTGGTGTTACATTATAAAGAACAAAGTGAAGTGTATTGGTGCATTGTTAAAGTCTGTATCTCTGGATCATTCTACTGCCACACTTAAACTGTGCAAATGCAGGATTTATTGGCTGTGGCGTGTGTCTCAGAACAGCACGCTGTTTATGAAATCAGTAGTACAATGATTATGTGAAGCAAAGACTTTTTGAGACAGAGTCTTCTAATAAATAAATAAATAAATACAGATAAGTGTACTGCCAAGATTTTTAGTTTATTTTGTTTTATTGTGCATTGTTCATTTTGCACACAAATTTCAAATCTGTTACAAATCAAATTGCTCATAAAAATACAACTTCAAATGTTGTTACATCAGATTCTACAATAGGTGCAATTATTGAGGTTTACCAGAGTGTCTTCTCATGCCACTAAATATAATCCGGGTTTTGCTAAAACATCAATAGACCCACTGAAGTTTTGTTTGCTGCTGACAGCTTTTTGTAGGATTATTTCCTCTGTGTTTATTAAATACCTGTAGCCATCACACAGCAGCGGGATCAATATGTGCTTCTCTAGAGGTGCTGTGTGCATTCACGCACCTGGCAAGCTGTAACTTTATTAATAATTCATAATTATTAATTATCCCGGACACGGCGACAGATCAGTCAGGATCTAATTAACCTTCTGTACTTTTCTACACTTCAGACAGATGAGCTGTCACACACAGATTCCAACTTTATGGCTACAGTCAAATCATTTGTTACAAACTTGACATACGTCTTCTGGTTGAGTCCTGAGCTCCCCTCAGAGCTGTCTGGATGTTTTCAGTTTGCTGTGAAGTCTGATACATTTTTCAGGTCCTATCAACTTCATTATTACAGGTTACTATCCCTGCTTGTGTTTAGTCTCACAATATTTCCAGAAGCGTCATTACCAGTATATTGTGTGCATGAATGTGTTCCCATATACTGTACAGGACACAGCCTCACCTAAATGACAAAACTGGCAACAATGAAAACACATTTCATTGTGCCATACCGTAGACAGATAATTCATCTCACATTGACAGGGATTTCAGCATTCAGATAATCGCAAGTTCAACTGGGAAAAAGATTTCAAAGACATGAACAGCATATTTGGGGGTGACAAATATTAATGATTTGGGGAATGATTGTGTCTCCTCCGAAGCCATTTAAAGGGTTACTTCATCCAAATTACTATGAGAATTACTATTTTCTTAGTGGTATTTTTTTTATCCAGATAATTAGTTTTTTAATGTTATTTGTGATCCTCAAAGCATAAAAAAAACACTGAAAATTCAACATCTCTTCTGCTGAGCAGATGATCCACAGAGTTCACTGCCATTTTCTTGAAAACGTTTTCTATCGAAGAAACAATGTACACGAACATGTTCACAGTGGTCCGTCCAAACTGTGACTCTAACTGCAGTGATGTCCACGATTTTGGTTTTGCAGTTTTGCAGTAGAGAACTTTCACATTCAGTGTGGTTGAAGCAAACTCTGGTACATTTGCCTGTCTGGTTCGGTCCACACCAGGATTTGATGTGGGCACAGTTGGTATGTGTTGTCAGAGGAATTCAATAACTTGACTTCTTTTTAAATTCACTCAAATCATCTTTTGATCATAGGAATTGTCAAAAAAGTGATTTCACAAGGCCACGTGGATTTAATCCGCACATAGCAGTTTGGACTGTAAAAGATAAAAGAGGAGCCATGTAGGGCAGAAATTTAAAGCTGGAGGCCATTCAAGCCGCTGAACCACAGTTGAATTTCCTTTTAATGTCCCTTTTAATGTCTCCACACTCATAATATTGAATCAAACTATCTAATATGTGCCCGTTATTGAGACTTTGAGTATGATATATTGCATTTCAATAAGCAGTAAAAGGTTATTGCCCTCATCCTCTGCCAGACATAGACACACATGCACACGTGTATATATATATATAAATAAATATATATAGGACACACACACACACACACACACACACACACACACACACACACACACACATATATATATATATATATATATTTATATAATATGAGAGACAGAAAGACAGAAAGAAGGAGAGAGAGAGGAGAGAAAGAGATTCACTCGTATGTGAAATCTGTGTGATTTTTTTTTTCCAATAAAATAAAATAATCTAATATTTGTCTCTACGCGATATCTTGGCCATGATATATTACAGCTAAAGATAAGCCAGTCAAAGGTTATTGCCCTCCTGACACTCCTATCATGATTTTAATATGGCTAAATTTCCTCTCACTCTAACTACATAAAATAAATTATAACAGCTAATAATAAATGTTATTATCCTTTCAGGTGGCGCCTCTGTGAGGGGAGCTGGCATTATTCTTCCAGTGCCCAACGTGTCAGCGCAGGAATGGTGAGGTAGCCTATTTTAGAAACTAGTGTATCTCTGTGGAATTTAACTTTTCAGGAGGTGTGGAAAGCACTCGACCCGTTGGGGTTGATCATCTCACTCTCTTTGAGTCCAGATGATTGTGCTGTTCTGAATTGAAGTTGCTGGTAGTTGTGTTAATATACAGTAAATCTGTTGAATTTTTGTTACCACACAATGAACTTTTTTTTTTTTTTAACACAATAGTTTCGAATAACTTTTTTGTTGCTGTTTAATGATGTAATAATGCTAGCTAAATAATCAATGCTGTCTCTCAGTCTGTACTTGGGTGAATCAGTGTGAACTTTGCACTTGCTCTCTGTCTCTCTTTTCAGGAAGTCAGGAAGTTGCTTCAATTATAGAGTTTGTGATAAAGAGGCCAAAAGTAATCAATTTAATTTATTAAACATGGCACACAGGGAAAAAAAGAAGAATAGGAGATGAGTCTTTGATGATTTTTTTTAAGATGTAGTGATGCCATGACGTACGGGGGCTGGAGGTGCTGCAACACCCAAAAATGGATTTACTCCAAAAAAGATCAAATACAATGTTAACATTTTCTACTATGCATCATCTAAAGACAAGATTACACACAACATGACTCAATAAAGTCTGACACACCTTGCTCTCATGCGTGTTTGTGGTGATATTGTGGATGGTCTAGACATTAATGCCGTAATGAAGACCTTCAACCCAGAGACCCACCCAGTTGACTAATGTCTTTAACTTTGTCACAGTGGTTAAAAAACCTGAGCCATGTTTAATATGTAGGCATGCATGCATAATGAAAATAGTGACAATGACTCTGTTCTGTTAAAGTGTCCCTGTAAAGCAGGATTTATACTTCTGCCACGATTCAATGCCATACCTACGCCGTAGCCTGACGTGCACCTCCCCAGAACTGAAACTACATGTTGCAGTGACGCAGACCTCCTGTCTGTTTTTGAAAGCTGAAACTATTTATCTTAACTTTTATTTACTTTAATGTCACAGATCAGAAACAATTAATTGTAAAGACAATCAAGCACCCCACAAAATAATTGTTTAAGTCTTGTGTGTAATTTATCGTGGCTTTATATGAGTAAAGGAAATCTCTACTAGCCACTAGGCTAATTTACACAATGTAAAATGCCATAGGCTTGTGCTAATAACATTAGCATGTTGTATCTGTGGGGAAAATGTGTCCAGGAAAAGACAAAGTGCTTTGTTTGTGAATAGCTGTCAGTTATAATGAAGCTGTCACTATTAAGTCATGTTGAATGGGTGTTTTGGGTGGGTTTTGAATCAAATAAACTTTGCAGCACTTCACAGAATCCCCACTGCAGGTTTGCATTTTGGAGGTGTAACTGCAGAGCGACAGGCGGACCACTGCACAAGCATACATGCACACAACAGCGTAGGCCACGTGCATATGGCGCTGACACAAGTAAAAATCCGCCTTGAGTCTCGACAACAAGCAGAATACCAGGACCCTGATAATAAAGCAGCTAAATGGATCATTATGTTTTTCATATGAATGATTATTCATGAAAAGCCATATATACTTATGTACACATTTATTTAAATGTATTTATTGGACTATTAATAACAGAGGATTTGTAGATTTTTGAAAGAAGTTAATGGAATGTGAAATTCCTTCAAGTGAACATGGCCATTATCGGGGGAGGCAAAAGTGAAGAGGAGACAGAGGGCAGAAATATTTGGCAGAAAAAAAGACAAGAGACTGTTGTGAGGAGCTGCGAGAGGTAATTAAAAAGAAAAGAAGAGAACGAGAGAGTGAGTCAGAGAGTGAGTGATGCAGGATAAGGTTGATGGCCTCTCCCTGGTTGTAAATATGGTTTGATTTGGTGATTTATTCATGGTGTTGATTTATTCAGCTGCAGTGCAAAACATCGCCCTCCGACTGCTTCTCTATCAATAATACAATGCTTCTGGAGACAGACAAGTGTGTGTGCGTGTGTGTGTGTGTGTGTGTGTATGTGTGAAAATGAGTCCCATCATGCATATACCAGTAAGATGAGACCAGCTATCCTGAAACCACCCAGAGAGCAGAGCAGTTTTCATTTACAACTAACAACTGGAACTTTTCTCTGGCCTCCAGTGTTTCAGTTTCAACTTCTGACGAATAAAGTTTTCCAGCAAAAACAGCTCCACAGATTTATGACTCCATCCTCCCCCTATCCTGAGAGGATTGTTGAAGCTCACACTCTCGGGAACACCCTATGACATTTGGAATCATGTTTATAACTGTGAGAGAGTAACGAGTCACTTAATTAAAAGGAAATTTCAACACAAAGGTAGCATCGATCATTTCCAAAGGCAGCAGGGTTGGTTCTGAACTCTGTACTTTTATACAGTATGTGACCTTTGTTTAAGTAGGAAGGCACATTGGGATTAAAACCGTTTTTGCAAGTAAGACCTATAGCCAACAGAGGACCGAACAAATGTCAAAATATATAACATAATAAAGTGCCGTAGAAAGGCAGCAATTAAGGGTACCAACCAAATAATGTCAATATTACCAAGTAGCTATTCCCGTTAGATCAATTGGTGATAATTTTCTACAGAGTGTAGTGCGCAGTGTGTGGTTCAGTGAGAGAGAAGTCTGTGGCTGTGCTCAGGACAAACAGGTGTTGGCGATCAGAACAGAGGCAGAGGTTAGTAATGAAGCTGTCTAGTGGCGATGTGAAGGTTACGGTTTGCCCATAAATAAACTATGTGGCTCCTCAATACCCAAAAAGTTCTCGCCTTGCTTCCCAGCTGCTGGGAACGGAGAGTGGGTGTGCTGCTCCCTGGCATTGTCCAGAGACACAACATTTGTCATCACATAGGTTGCAAAATTCATTTAGCGCTTTTTTTATTGGGCATCAACCTTACATTTACTACTGCCAAAAAAAAGAAAAAAAGATGCATAATTAACGCTTCAGGTCATGTTAACACCTGTGAGACACTGCTGAGACTCAAGTCTGCACTGAGCTGGTGCAGACAACTGCACATATTAAAATGAGAGTGTATCTGTTGAGTGGAACGTGACAAAAAAAAAAAAAAAAAAGCCTCATCCAGTATGCTTGCAGTCTAGACACAGAGGGCAATGGTCAGCTGAAAGTAGTGGCAAACGTAATTAGGCTTTTCAAAACTTGATGCAGACAGCGCTCGTTGTGATATGTGTATGTGTAATGCAAATCTGGCCAGGGCAACCATTTTCTAACAAGAAATTTAGAAGTTTGGATTCATTTTTCACAACTGAAATTAAATTTTGTTATTACAGAGATAGTAAAGTACCAAAAAAAGTTAGCGTTGAGTTCTGGCACCAAATTCCAGATACTGCTATTGGTTTAAAAATGAACAGTACTCCACCCTAACAAGACGTGTGCCTTTCCTGTCTGATGGACACCAGGCTTTTTGTGTGTCAATCACAGAAAAAGTGGTCTTTTTTTTCAGCACATGCCCTGAAGTTATACAACTCCCTTGGAAAAATTAATTTTGGATGTCAGTTGTGCCGGACGTCAACTTCTCAGTTAGCACGGCCTCCAGGGTTGAATTACCTGTGGAGTCCTTTAAGAGCAACATCATCAAAAACTTGACCTTGGTGCTTCTGTGAGTGTGACTTTCAAAGAGATTGAGGTGTGTTATAATGACTTGGACGGTAGAGATGGGGAGTGAAGTCCTGGGGGTTTACTCTGGTGGGAATGATGATGGTTAGGAGTGGAAAAGAATGGCAGGTCTGGAGCGAGGAAGAGGAGTGGCAGTTTTAGGCAGGCAATAGGGCAAAGTGAGGAGACAGTGATCCCAGAACACAAGATGACGAACTCCGAATAAACAGAATAAAAATTCCTCTAAAGATAAACATGTGTGTGCTATCACAAGTGTTCTAGTGACAAGTGAGTGAAGAGCCGGTGTTAATATACTGGAGCACTGATGAACTGATGGATGGCAGGAGAGGAAGAAGAAGGAGGTGATGAGCTGATTGCATGCAGGTGTGTATGATGAGGAGCGCCAGGGACCAGGAGAGCTGGGAGAGCCGCTCCCACAGCGAACACACAGACACAAGCAGGGAGAGACAGACAGGGAGGAGCTGGGAACACAGAGAGGGGGAAACAGAAGGGAACACAGGGGGATTGTGTGGAGGCATGCCCGCGGCTGTGACAAGTGACTCTGCCCTAGATCATCACTCCAGATTGGCAGCTGGACCTTGATCTACTCATTTGTCTGTTAGAATTAGTTTCTTTGTGTCCTATTTAGACGATGCCATTCACAGTAAATATTGGCGTGCGAAGGAGTGCATAGTATTCTGCTAATATGTTGAGTTTTCTCCTTCAGATGAGACAATGCAGGAACCACCCTGATTGTTCTGATAATATGCCTACTTGCCAAGAGCCATGGAGGCCCCTGTGGCTTCATCTTTTTGGTCACTTCTCACAACTTAAGCTTACGTATTTATCATAAAACGAAGACGATTATGCTTAATCATAAGTACAGATGTCTTTTTTTTTCCATTTAAATCTATTCTATTATTTTCCTCTCTCTGTCAGTGCGGTTATCACCTTCAAAGACCCTCGTGCAGTCGACTCGACTCGTGTCAAATCCCATCATGTTGCTGTGTGTGTGTGTTCATGTGTGTGTATTAGAGAAAGAGAGTGATGGGATTACTCTTGTTATGTGGGATCAGATGTGCTCTGTTTGTCTGCTTTGTGTCAGTGGGAGAGGCTGGTCCCAGTCAAAATGTGGGATCAGTGTCAGGATCAGTGAGAATCTCCAGAAGCTGCGACACACACACCATGTGGGTTTCAGACATGGCCAACTTACCGTTGAATTATTTCTGTGTGCGCCTGTGTGTGTTGATGTTTGCACTGGTGGATTTGTAGTATTTGTCTGTCTACTAGACTCTGTAAGCTTCTCTCTCAGTGTTTGTCACCGTGTTCGTGTGTGTGTGTGTGTGTGTGTGTGTGTGTGTAGACTGGTGAACACTGAATGTCTCTTCTTTGTGTGTGTCTGTCACTGTCTGTTGTCATTGAGTTTGTGTATCTCTGCGTGCAAATCACAGTGTAACTCTTTACTGTGTAGTTCTGCAACTCTTTTTTATTTACTTTTCTCTTCTCCTCCTCTCCCTCCACTGGCTAAACAACCCAAATTAGATTTTAATAGTGATCAGTAGGCTGCAAGCGACAAAGAACTGATGAAGTCTGAAGCTGGATATGTGGTGGATGAAATGTTGCTTCTCTTTGATTGACTCTCTTTCAGACGGATCTTTGGGAAAATACCGGTCACAGGCAACAGAAGACTCCAGGTAAACGGACCTGCACTTGTATAGCACCTTTATAGTCTTTCAACTACTCAAAGCGCTTTAACACTATGAGTCACATTTACACACACATTCACACACTGGTATCTGAGGCCACCACACAAGGTGTCACCTGCTACTTAGTTTTAACACATTCACACTGATGACACAGCCATCGGGAGCAGTTTGGGGTTCAGTGTCTTGCCCATGAGGACTGGAGGAGCCAGAGATCAAACCGCTGATCCTGTAATTAGAAGACGACCAGCTCTACCTCCTTAGCCACAGCTGGCCAGGTATGAAATAAATGAATAAATAATAATAATTTGCAAGCTATCTAGCCTTGGCTAGACATTTACACAGAGGCACACATGTGAAGTCTGAATTTTAAGGAGAAAGGATGCAATTACCAATTTTGTGTGGCTTAATTACTGTTGGCAGAAAGTAAACAGTAAAGTATACTTTTGAAAATAGTATCAAGTAATATGTAATAAATCACATTTTTGGGGGAGAGAGAGAAACAGTAATTTATTTAGTGGTAAAATATTGTATGGTTTCCTTGGAGTCATTACCGGGGCTTTGAACTGTATCCCAAGGTTCTCTTCAGTAAATCGACTTTGTCTGTGATCTGCTCAAGTACAGGACTTTTGTTTAGTAATAACATGTGGTCACACTGTATATGTGAGCAATATTGTGTTGCTTGTCTGTGGTCAAAACGGTCTTTAGAGTCAAATGTGAATTTTCTACTTGATCTTTCTACATCTGATGACTTCAGGTTGATAACTCATTTCAAAATCGTTAAATACCGATGCTTTGATTTCAAATTTCAATTTCACTTTTATTTATAAAGCCCAATATCACAAATCTCAGTTTGCCTCAGAGGGCTTTACAGCACACAACATCCCTCTGTCCTGTGACACTTATAGCGGATAAAGAAAAACTCCCCCAAAAAAATTCTTGATGGGAAAAATAAATAGTAGAAACCTCAGGAAGAGCAGCTGAGGAGAGGTCCCTCTTCCAGGATGGACATATGTGGAATTGATGCCATGTGTACAGAACAGATCAGCATAATAAATGTACAGTGATCCATATGACAAAACGATACTGCTTGGGCAGTGACTTCCAGCATCAGACACCAACGAAAAAAGCTGCTTTCACATCAGCATGACATGCTGCCGGTGGTCGTTATTATGAACAGCGCCCGGTGGCATGAGGGGGCGATGTGGCAGGACAACAACGTAAGTTAAGGGGGCGAAAGTCCGAACACTTTCACCCGGGAGGCCGGCGCTTGCTTCCCTTAAGATTGTAAAGCCAACCCTTGTTCACATGCTTTGTGTGCCTAAACCCCACCACATGAGTGTTGGCAAAACTTAACCATGTGTGTTTGTTGTTGAAGAAAAGAAAACGGCAATTTGCAGCACTGTACCAACGTATTTTGAAAACACAGAATGCATGTAACATGCTGAAGTTGACATGGCCTCCTAGCATGTCAATAACCAACACACCCAGGGTACCTTGCATGTCATACGTCGACGTGGAAAGTCTATGACCAAGCGTCGATATGTGACGAGGTCAGAGAGAGAATGTGTTGCACCAGCGGATGTTAGATGACAGACTGGCTCCCAACTGTACAAAATCATTATAAAAAAAAAAAAAAAAAAGAATAGTACAGGTGCGCAGTGCGACCACCTGGATTCTACCTGAATACTGTTTCCTAACATTACAGTCATTACAAAAACTCCACCACATGATTCTGATTGTTTTGAATACAATCCAACACATTTGGGAGTTGATTATAGATTATAGATCGATGGGAGGGTTAAAGTTTTACCTCCTCTATTCCTCTATCACCTGTCCTCTATCGTGACAAAATTTCTTTCCCCATTTTTCTCCCCTTTGTTGAAATGATGTACCTTTCCTCTTCCGACTTTCCTTCCGTCAACCCTCTTTCCCTTTAAGGATGATTCAGTTGCAAAACAAGTGCATTGGCTTTATCTTTCTCTCTTTTCTCTGCTCCTTGTCCCTCAATTGTCAACCCCTCTATATTTGTGCTTAAGTAGCCTCCGCTGACTTTCTCTGTCTTATATCTCTTCTGCTTCCTCTCTTTCTCTTGCCAGTGATTGTCTGTCTTGCTGGGCACCAGATAAGAGCTTTTCACGGCACAAATGACAAGCACACAGGAGGGGGTTCATTCCATTCGCAAACAATGATCTGTAAAAACACACTGGATGAGATGTAAAACAAGCACTCTGCAGAGACCGCCTGGGTGGACCTGGAATAGACAATTCAACGCACCACTTAACGACACATTCAGCCAATTTGTACTTAGAGGGAATATGCACAAGGTGGAGGGACTATAAGCAAAAAGCACTGTGACAAAAATGTTTTATATAACACGAGGAAATGGTTCCATAGGATTTTATCAACTTGAATCTTGATGGGGCAGATTCAAGGCCTATAGAAAATAAGAGCCTCGTCTCACATGTTCAAAGTCAAGAGCTCCACCACCTGATGAAATAATGTACATGAGATGTTTCATGAATATAAAAGTATTTTTCAGCTTGACACGTGTAAAAAATGTTAGTCATAGTGATTTTAGTTATCAGTGTCTCAGAGTATCTGATCGGGGCCATACACTCACAGATGCTCAAACCAAGAGATCCTTCAGCAAGTCTTAAATAGGAGAGCAACGGGGTAGTTAGCATAAGCTACAACAGATCAATGGCGAAACAAATACAGCACCTTAAGACTTTTAGAAGTTAAAAGTCATAAGAATTTTCTAAACACAGCATCACTCTGTCACTCCTTCAAACACCTTCTTTAAAAAGTCAGCACTGTGATGTTTGCGTATATCCAAAACCTGTTGATATAAGTTTTTCATAATGTTTAAAAGCAAATGTGTTTCTCCTTCCAACCAGACATGCATCTCTATCCAGCCTTGCAAACTGACGGCAAGTTGATTTGTGTCACAACAAATTTATGACACTGACATTGTAACAATGCAGAGAGCTGACTGTAAACAGGCAAGAGACTGTGTGTGTCCTCAAAACCCCAGCTGAGATGCACATTCTAAATGCTCCTAAAATGGGAATTATACTTGTATTATATTAAACTGAATTGAATTTCAACCTCCAAATGTGCTGACCTCCATAACTTGCATCCTATTGCATTCTGTCACTGACAGCACCAGTATCACTGTCACATCTTACAAGTACCTTGGGTAAAAATCCCAAGCATGTGATCCACAGCATTGTGGTTACCTGACCAGTCAGATAGTAAAGCTTTAAGAAATACAACGTGCTATAGCTTAAGAAAAAGTAGAGTACAGACCATCCATGTTTTTCAATGTTGTGGATTCACTCCTGCCTAAATCACATTTACCTACACCTATACCTATTTACCCATTAGGCTATGTGTTGCTCTCACCCATCTTTTAGCCTTTTGGCATCACCACTTTTTGCTGCGCCACGTCAAACCACAGTGCACCAATTTGTCTTTCGATTATCAATCAAGACGTGACAATCCACACTGAGCCATACCAAAAATGGACCTTTCTCTGGAGCAGGGCTAAAAGCCCACCTTCTAGTTAGTAGTAGTGACATCTCGTTGACCGCAGCCAACTCCTGACGACCTCCGTTCTCCCCCTGTAATAAGCGTGAGTGTTGTGAGACTCAACTCACCTCACCACACATTTTGCTGTAAAATAATAATAATAATAATAATAATAATAATTTCTCCTAAAAGGATTCTTAAATAATTGGACTTTTTTTTTTTTTTTTGGATACCACCCTGTATCCTGTAATTCATCTATGACAATGTATGTTGATCATTTTATATTGTCTAAGTCCACTAAAACTGAAGTGAACCTGAATGTGTTCCAGTTCTGAATCATGCACAGGGGACTGAGTTACCTCTCCCTCCCTCAATAAAGGGTGTAACTTTGGAGTAAGTCAATGAAGTGAAGCTTTTGAGTGTCACTCTGGATGAGCAGCTTACCTGGTTTTGCAATATTGACGAGATTGTTGATAAAAATGGGAAGAGCAGTGTCTGTTACCACAAGGTGTGCAGCTTTCTCTCATATTAACTGTTTCTCAGTAGTTTGATGCGACTAAGAGATTTGCAGAAGATTTCATGCATGCATGTAGTCAGAGCGGTTTAGACGCTACAGTCATTTTAATTTGGATATGTCATTTTAGGCGTTTTTGCTACAAAATGGTGGTGGTGAACAGTAGAAAGCTGCATGGAGACCAGTGAAAATCATTACTACTGCTACTTTTGGTATCTCCTGTTTAATTAGTCTCTCTTAACTTGGCACAGACTAAATTGTGAGCGATGTTTGAGTGCTGCTTGAATGGAGACAAACAGTATTTTATGGCAGTCTGTCATTGCACTGCACCAGCAAAGGGGCTAACATCAGTGTGTCCAGTGGTGCCATGGTAGCTGATGAGTTAATGATGTACTACTAGGTAGATGGGTAAGTTACCAAGGACATTCTCTCCTATATATTATAAATAAATCTCCTATATCTCCTATATATTATAAAAAAAGAGGTGTGCACACCCCATATACCTGTCCTTCACTTCACCACTAAGCACATCCACCCAGGTGTCATGTTTCCATCACTGCTGACTGGAGCCAATTGGAGCTAGAGCAAATTAATACCCGTGACTACTGCAGAGTCATTTGTCCCGCGAGTGAATGCCAATTGTAACTTTTTACAATTAAATACAAAAGCCAGATGTTAGTGGGTGTTAGTGGGCTTCTGTCATGGCACAGGAGTGCAATACTGAGCCAGTGAATGCACAAAATAAAATGAGAGGCCTAAAACCAAATGCTTTTTTGCCCTCTGGCATAGAGGACAGTATTGTTTGTGTGTGTGTGTGTGTGTGTGTGTGTGTGTGTGTGTGTGTGTGTGTGTGTGTGTGTGTGTGTGTGTATTTTACTTTGTTACAGAGTATTGTGACATACAGATGTATCATCCTAAGTGCTGCTTCTGTGGCCGTGGAACCTGTCGCGCGCACACACACACAAGCACACACACTGGTATACCGACTATGTAAATAGCTTCAATTGGTATGCATTGGAAGGTGAAAAGAGTGTGAAGAACAGAGATTTCCTTGCAAGATTGTGAGTGGAAAGAAAAGAAGTACACTTCGCCTCCAAATGAGACCTGTGTGTGTTTGTGTGTGTTTGTGTGTGAGTGTGTGTGTGTGTGGTCCTCAGCGTCTGTTTGCCTCCTTGGAAATGAGCTCTTTTCAATAGTGAGATGTGTGAAGTGCCACCTCTTTCCATTCAGAAGAAGTTTCCGCTTGTCTGCCTCCTGGATATTGTTCCGCTTTCTCTTTCTCTCATGCTCCCTCCATCCCCCTCCTGTTTCTCTCTCTCTTCCTCCATCCTCTCTACTTCGTTTAACTGGCTCTTGTGTTTGTCCTCTCTCCCTCGTTTCTGTTTTCCCCTTACAGATATGATACCTGGCATCATATCTGTCTTTGCATCGCCCCACTTACCAACCCCTCTCTCTTTTTCCCACCTTATATCTTTCTTCAACTCCATCCCTCTGTCCTTCACTTCCCTTCCTCGACACAACAACACACATGTTGGATGAGTTAATGATGTGCTTGTGCTTGGATCTGCCTCGACTGCATATTCACCACAATATTTACCATATTATTATTTATTTACTGGGATGTTTTACATATCGCAGAATCTCCAAATCATCTCCTGCATTTGCATTTTCAGTTTTTTCTCTTTTCTCTTCGGCAGGTTTGCCCCCCTCATAGAAAAGAAATGTGCTGACTTGTTTCACTGTTAAACTCTCACGGCCAGTAGTCAGGGCGAGAGTGTCAGCCAAATGACTAAATTGTAAACAGCGAAAGTGCAAACTGTTTTTTAAAATGTTTAGGGGGTTAGGGGGGACATTTCTCTTAATGCATGCTAGACAGGTTCCATTATTTCTTCCAAAACCTGGAATTCTAGAGGGGCTCGCTGAGTGTTTAAACTGTCCAGCGTGCCACAGATATATGGACCCAAGTCTCATTTGATGTGTGTCCCTGCATTGATAATGCACAATGCATATACTATTCCCACATGTAGTCCAATTTTACATATAGAAAGAGCTTTGAATAACATGCAAAAAGGTTTTATTCCTCTCCGGTTAATGTTCTGTCCATCTCGTATGAAACATTTTGTTCCATGTGATATGTGTGTATTAAAGATGCCAGGAAGCAACTAATATAATCTTGCGGAGATCCTCTTGTTTCATATTTCTGCTCATCTGCCTTAGTGTCTTTGGCTTTACTAAAGATGACAATAGAGTCATCATGTCACAGCCGTGGGGAGGAGGGGGTCCAATTTGGGGATCTTGGAATTGCATCTCTGCTTTTTGCAGATGATGTGGTTTTGTTGGCTTCATCACGCCATGACCTTCAGCATGCACTGGGGCGGTTTGCAGCTGAGTGTGAAGTAGTTGAGAGTCAGCACCTCCAAATTTGAGGCCACGGTTCTCTGCTGGAAACTGGTGGATTGCCTCGTCCGTTGGGAGAGTGTTACTGCCTCAAGCAAGGGAGTTCAAGTATTGTGGAGTCTTGATCACGAATGAGGGTACAATGGAGTGTGAGATGGTGTGGTTTCTGCAGTGATGTGGGCACGGCGCCGAACTGTCGTGGTGAAGTCGCAGTGAAGGCCAAGCTCTCAGTTTACTGGTCCATGTTCAACCCAACCCTCACCTATGGTCATGAACTCATGAACTAGGTAAGGGGTAGGGTAAGGAGCTGGAAAGCATTCCTGGTGAGAGGGATGTCTGGGGTGCCTTGCTTGGCCTGCTGCCTCTGCGACCTGGCCTCGGATCAGCGGATAAAAATGGGTGGATGGATGGACAATAATGGGTTTTTTTTGTTTGTTTGTTTGTTTTTCCATCACCCCTCTGAACTCAAAGGGGCTCCTGTATGGGTTTTTTGCTAAGACAAAAAAACGCCACAAACACAAACAATGCAGGGGTGGCAAAAACTGCAGTTCATAGGATGGCCACTTGAGGCTGGCTCCAAGATAGAGTCAGTTCCCATTAACCTCCATGTTAAAATGCTCAACTCTACAGCAAAATAAACAAACTTTCGACAACTGTCCAGGGACTGAATTTTAACATAAGTCACCTGTTTACAATTTAAAGTTATAGTCAGATTTAAGGGCGTTGCTGCTTGAGTGACAGGCTGTCTGTGAAGAGTAGCTACAGTCTATGCGTCAGATCCACCTCCTGCTCCTCCACAGCTCCACTCTCGTTTAAATATGGTCTTTCTCCAAAAAAAAGAAGATGGTGACAGCTGGGCAATTATGGTTCCCCACTTTCATTTCAATACCATACATTCCTACAAAAAAAAAGTGTCAGGACATGACCCATCTAAATGCTCTTCACCCATAACTCCACGACCACAAGATGAGTGGATGGATGGTGCATTGAAATAATCAATCTAACCCCCAGTTTGTCAAAAACTAGATGCATCATGAATGAATTAACTCTGAGATGAAGCAAAGGCATCTCCCTAACTGATCCAGCATCCTGAATTTTAATGACTTGATGGAATATTTTTCTCAGAGACATATGAGGAAGAGTAAACACTTGGTATGAGGTCACACATCTTGCCCTGGTACCACCTGTGAATGCTTGCCACTCGTTCAGTGAGCAGTATAACAGTTTGTCAGATTGCATGATCAGTTCTTTGCTGATCAGTGGAGTAGTATTGTCTGGCTGTGTGTAGAGTTTCACTGTCTGACAGCTGCTGGTGTTTGATAAACGTATGTTGGTATTGGATGAAATATTCAGCATTGTGTCAGACTTTATTAGAGATGAAACCAAACAGATGTATGGCAGACAATGAGCACTGTCAGTTACCTCCAAACACATGCAGGTATTAGACATGTGGTATTAGCACTGTCAGACAGCAGCATTACATTTCTCTGTTTTTGTTATTTAAACCACATGGCTTTTAAGACACAGCAACATGTAACACAGTGAGAGAAGGACGAGGACTAAGTGTGACAAGGGTCCCTGCACAAACTCAAGCCAGCCACATGGCAAGTCTTCCAGACCGTCGGTCCAGGAGAACACGCGCGTATCAGCCAGTAATCCTGGGGAGAGTGGGACAGAGCCCAAATGTTCTTAATCCCTGTTTGTGATTAACTGCTGTGCAAACTGCATTTTAATTCTACCTGCTGACACTGTTGAGTCTCTGCAGAGTCCTCTTCCTGAAGAAAGTTTGCTAGAATTTCAACTCAAAGTCTCATTAAAAAACAATATTTATGTGTCTGCAATAAAAATGAAGGTGTTGGCTGCCATGCTAGGGCTCGAGGCTGTTGTTTAGCCGGTCCATCACTTTGGTCCAGACTGAATTATCTCAATAACTACCGGATGAGTTTCCATGAAATATTGTACGGACATTCATAGTCCCTGGAGGATGAATTCGAGACAGTCTTTTGTGAACTCTAGTGACTTTTTATTTGGCGTCTGTAGCCATTTTGCTACCACTGTGAGTTCCCCAGCAGAAATGCACAGATTCTGCACTCTGTCTAAATGCAATACTTTTATTTATAGCTGCCCAGCAAACAACAAAATCAGTCAATAACATGTGCCTTTGGCTGCCCAGCTTCTCAAGCACGACTGTAAGTCAGTCTTGGACCGAAAGTGTCCTACTCCTCGGTCTGGGCCGCAGTCATCCGAGGGCCAGCACACTACTGCATGAAACAGGGAGAGATGTAACCAGAACAAACAAGTGGCAGCTGTGTCAGTCGACTTACCTGGTGCTACTCTCATGAGCCATCACCCCACACCTTTCCCCTGCATCTGACTACTAACAACACCTACCTCCAAAGTGGCATCATCAGCTCACTATTTCAACTTGTCCAGTGCTTTGGTTTATCTGTACATTGGTGTGGCCAGAGGTGTGATTCCTGTGTTAGCCTCCATACACAGGTTCCTTGTATTGATTGATTGATTGAAGGCTCTTTATGAATATATTTACTATGTTTCTCCGCATTTTCTATTTTTTAGACTGTGTCTAGTTTGCGATCATCAGGCAGAGCTTCTCTGTCTTTTCCAAAGTACCAGCTTCTGCAGCCGCCTGGCCTCACTCCCAATTCATCCACTACTGACTGTTGGATGAGGTATGAGACTCACATGGTGGCAACGTTTTTTTTACCATCTGATCAACTTCTGTAGTATAAAGAGCAAGACAGTCTGCACAAGGTGGGTGCAAGCAAAGGTGGATGGGTCAAGCAGTCTCTAAACTTTTAATCGAGGAGCCCTCTGTTTGACTTTTGGTTTCACATGGAACACAATTGAGTTATTTTGAACACACAGAGGCAGGAAATAAAATGACCTGATAAATAAGTGTGAATATCAAAATAAAACCTTTACTATGAATTAACAAATGAATGACACAAGGCTCGTGACAGAAAACGCCAAAACCAGGAGTAAAAACAAATACAGATAAACTAATATAAGCAACTAAAAGATACGGCACCAAATAGTCACGTACAGAAAGTCTCTGGATGCAGAGCAACACCGTGACAGAAAATTCAGCTACACTGTAAATGTATCACTAACAACCACAGATGGGACAAACAGATGACTGCAGGCTGACTGTGATGTTGGGTATTGTGGCAGCGATGACAGGAAACACCAAACTCTGCAGGCACGCCAAGTAAACAGCACTAACACTGCAGCAGGAATGCCCCCAAACCTGGGGATCACCCTGGAGCAGTCTACACCGCTGTTTACCAAACATCAATTACAGTATGCGCTACACAAATGATTCACATGTTTGTCCCTTATTAAGGCAGTAGTACACATGCCTGAAAATAATACATGCAATAACCACGAGGAGAAATAAATAACAGATTAGGCAAAGCAGCAGTGGCAGACATCCTCAAGAAGGGAAATAAACAATTCCTCAGTTGCTTCGGGCCAAGACACATTTACATAAAATACACTGAGGTGGAGGTTAAAGCACAACCAACTGGAAAGAAACACTCAGTGCAGTCGATGTTTCCCCTCGTAACACAACGAGCCTCCATGCAGAGCTTCCATTGATGTGTTGGAACAAGCAAAAAACAGTGGAATGGCCCTTTATGGATGATTTAAAGTCCATCTTGCTGGGATCTGTAAAACAGGAGGACAGAAGCAAAAAAAAAAAGACTTTAACAGCTCATTTGATCGGTCAAGCCATCAGATGAAAGCCCCCCTCCAACCAGGCTATTCCATGCTACTATATATTACATTTAAAATGCTTTGGGAACAAATTCCCAATAAAAGTCCAGTTCCTATGCAGCTTTATGAAACCTGAAGCGCATGTCTTTGAGAAACATAACCCTCCTATTTCTTATTTAGATTCTTATTTTCATTCCTTTTGTTAAGCAGGGCGGAAAATAAAGCGTCTGCATGCATGTCATTTAAGGCCTAACATTTGTAGCAGTACTGAAATGTTGTCATTATGTAGTTATGGCCATGGGTAATGATGCACAGTAACTGCTCCTGCACTGTTGGAGAATAATGGCTGACTTCACAAAGAATCCATTTCTCCACATGGAGGAATAGTGTTTAGAGAGCCTAATATTTATGATCATCTGTTCTCTGATGGCATGTGCATTTCATCTGTTATCTGACTTTTTTTCCTTCGAATGCTCGGATCAAGATGTACGAAAACAAATATTGATAAAATGTCGATTCATAAAGCCTTTTTCAAAACAGTTCAGAACGTAACATCTAAACTGCAATACTGATAGCAAAATTACTTAAGTTATACAAATGAATAAAATATAATTGATACTTTCATCTTATAAAAAGCCAAAAGTCCAAAGAATTAGATTTTTTTTAAATTGATGATGAATTGAGACATTATCTTTAGAAATATTAAGAATAATAAACAGTCATCTAAAGCCTTGTTTCCACCAGGCAGTCTGGTACGATACAGATCAGTTGGGTATCGTTTCTTCTTTTTTGCACTGCAAAAAGTTGGGGTACCTAGCACACAGATCTGATACTAGAAAGGTGGAGCTGTGAACACTGCAGTCTGTTGACTGGTCAATAGCGACGGTCACTCTCCTCAGGGTCGAGTTGTCGCTGGTTTTGTAACCACCGTTCATACCGTGGTAAGTTTTACATAAGTAGACTATAACTATAAAATAAAGGATGTTTTGCTGCCTCTTGCAGCAGCTGGAGTCTGAGAACATAATTCAATTCACTGGGCCGACTGCTGGCCACTTTTAAGGTGGAACATTTACTCATAATGTTACTTAATGCATGAGTTGATGACCTGAATCCATCAGAACACCTTAAATTTCAATGTGACAACTTTGACCATTACTTCAGCTGTTTTTTGTCTCTCTTGGATGAAACAGAAGTTTTTTAATGAGTGGATCTTCAAGAGTTTAAATATATATATTATCAATTTCAACTGGGTTATGTGAACTGCATATATTCTAATCCTCATTTGGGGACAAAAAGCATCACAAAGCATCGTTTCTGTGCCTGAGAAGGACTGAATGCACAAACCTGCTATTTTTAAATATCCCATGTAGAGAGTCTCTCACTGCAGCCTGATCTGTTTTGTTCTGAAAATGTTAGCATGCAATCCCGTTCCGTAGACAATAAATGAGGTGCAGACGTTCCATTTATGAGGAAATACAGTGAGTGCTGGACGGAGCAGTGAGTGACAACAACCCCGTCCACATTCAAGGGTAGTGTTTGCAGTCGAAACGCTAAACGGATCCAGGGTCTAGGTACCATGTCTGAAGAGTTACCTTGGTCCCAAAGGTACCATTCCAAAAGCGTTTGGTGGAAATGCAGCTTAACTAGCAAGAGGTATGGTTCATTGTACATTTTTGGTACTTCTTTTCACCCCATCTTTGTAAAAAGCAACAGTTTGGCTATAACAAAATGAGAATACTAGAATAATTGAAAGGTTGGAATGTGGTGTTTTTTTTTTTTTCTTTAAGTCAAAATATAATCACGATGGTTTCTGTCAAAGGTGTTGCAGCTTGGTGGGGAACTTAACACATATATTCTGCAACTCCCCAAAACTAGTGAAAAATAAATAGATGAATAAGGAGATAGCTGGTTTTGGGTTTTAATTGGACTTATTCTTGGTACCCTACATGAAAACATACAAAACATGAAGGATTTTTCTAATGATTTTTCCAAAGAAATTGACCACAGTCTCACTGAAACCCCTCAGTACTGTAAGGGAAACAATGAAGATATTTTTTGTCATCTCAGTGCTTCCATTGTTTGCCAGTTATGTTTTGGAGATTCGCAATTATTGCAAAAATGTAAATTCTTGGAAAATTCTGCAAAACCCCAGATTACATTCGAAGGTTTGTGAATATTGGTGACTTCAAGTTCACATACTCACAGCACACAGCTCTGATCTCTGAAACAGGAAATGGCCTGCACAGACTGAAGGAGGGCATTAATGGAACACTGGCAAATTCATGATGCCAACCCCCTTTTGGTGCAAATATCCTGCACTCCTGGTGGCTGTGTGATAGTCAAACACACACACACACACACACACACACACACACACACACACACACACTCAGCTGGAAATAAAGGACAAAAGAAACTCAATGCAAAATGAATAGAAATGTACATTAATTTATATGTTATGCAACCCCTATGTGTCATTTTCACCAGTATCAAATTTTGATTACCTTCTATGAACCTTTTAATTCAGTTAATCAAGTTTTAGGATAAGCAAAGCAAACAATGTTTATAATGTAAAAGACAGTTTAAAGAGAATCAGACTGAGACTTTTATTGATTGGAGGAGTTAAAGCCCAGCTGAAATCTGGGCTCACTCGGAACTAAGATGAAGATCCGGCTGCCTGCTGACAGAGAAAAATGGGGAGATCGACTCAAGCCGTCTCGCCACGTTGGGCTGAGCAGACTCGTGAAAAACTGGCAATGCCTGAGGATCCCCGAGAGCTCTGGATGAGAATTGACTGCCTGTTTCCTCCAGCCCAGCTTTCCTGTGACTGAATATTGTCATCTTGTCTCTCTTGACTGGCATTGTCCACTAGCTTTAAGACTGATTAGGTTAAATCTGTACTTAAATAATTCTTAACCCCCAAAATCTCCACGTCTGTTACTCACCAAGTGTTGCCTTGAATTCTTAGAGAAAACTTTGTTTTTCTTGCATGCCTCCAAGGTGAATGTAAAATCCAAAAACAAACAAATGTCTCGATGAATTAAAGTAGAGGGGGTCTGCGTTTAATAACCACAAATCTATATCTGTCTACATAATCTCACACAACTCCTGCAGGATAATCCAAATGTCATTTATACAGTCAGATGCTCAGTACGTCCCAAATACATGCATTTTTGCATTTGGCGTAAGAGTACCGATCCCTGAGCTGCCCCGTTCAAATGCAAATGTTTGCCTGGAATCGCTCCTTTTTGGTGCATGAGACTGTTTGTGTGGAAGGATTTTAAAAGGGCTTTTTAAAGTGTTTGAAAAGCACTGAGCATCCAACTGTATAAATGACATTTGGATCATTCTGCAGGAGTTGTGTGAGAGTTTGTAATTGTGTTTGTGATATAGTCTTGCTGTTGTCCAGTGTGGAGGGCTTGTGTGATAGTGATAGGGAGGAGGTGATGAAGGATTTCACTAACTGCTCAAAGCACTTCATGGTGATGGATGCAAGTGAGACTGGGCGGTAGCTGTTCAGACAGAGGGCTTTAGTCTTCCTAGAGACAATAATGGTCTTTGACAACAGACTGGAGCACTGAGAGGTTAAAAGAGAAACATCTGCCTGTTGATCTTCACACATCTCAAGAGCTCAGCCAGGGATGCCATCAGGTCCAGGTGCCCTCTGTGGATTTATCCTTTCAAAGGATCTGCACACATGTGCCCTGGATATTACCAGTGGGCAGGGGTCCTGGGCCCTCTGTCCCTCCTCAGACAGGGAGTTGTTATCAAAGCGTGCATTGAATGTGTTCGGTTCATCTGGGAGAGATGCAGACATTACTCAGTGCTGCTGCTCTTCCTTTTGTTGTCTGTGATGGTTCTTAGTCCAGACTACATGGTCCTGGTGTTGAGTTAGACTCCTCTCTGTCCCTGTACTGTCTCTTAGCACTGCTAATTGCTCCTGAGTTGTTAGTGCCAGTCAGAGGCATGGACATCCCCATTAACCCTGGGATTCTGGTTTCAGATCGTTCTTACAGTAATCCTCAGTACGTCATTGATGCATTTGGTGATGTAGCTAATGACCACGTCCATGTATGTGTATGTTGTTGTCCCGAGACCGAGAGCGTAAACAGTTAGAGTGAGTGCTAAAAACTACGAACTACCAATTCAGCTGTAGTAAAACCTATTTGTAAAGCCTGATTCAGACCAAAGACTCACGACAAGATGAAACTGTTTTAGAAAGTTGCAGAGAAAAGTTGCAGCAGTGTAAGCTGGCCGTTCTGAGCCCAACTCAAGCACAGCTGATGATGTCACCTCCTACTTCTACTTCACTTCCACTTCACAGTCTGGTCTGGTCTGCTCTGGTCAGTGACTGTAGTCTTTCTAGTTTCTCGATAACCAAGAAGTTCCAAAGGAATCTCTCCATCTCGTGGTAGTCATGGATGTGCCGGTAGTCGTTTACATCAGTTGTGGACATGAGACGCTCTCAATGACGTCATCTCACGGCGCTCTCTTCTTCTACGGGTGTTCTTTTGCATTTTTATTTTTCACGAGAAGCGCCACCTACTGCTCGACCTCTTGACTCCCAATACTTGCAAAACAATAGTGAATGGAAATGTGCATAAATTCGCATTTTCTTTTACACATTTTCACAAAACTCGCTTAAAATTTGCGATACTTTTGGATGGAAACCCAGTTACTGTCCTCATTCATATTTTGAGAAGCTACAAATTATATTCAGCCACAAAATAAGCCCAAAAGGCTGGAAATCAAAATTGAGAGTTGTTGCAAAGAGATGACGCACCGTCTCATCTTGTTGCACTGGTGTGAATGAAAATTGCAAAATGGCGCATTCCAAGTAGACGCCTGTTTCAACTCGTCTTGTCGCAAATCTTTGGTCGAAATTGGGGTTGACAGCTGTTAAATAGACTACTGTTAAATAAATCTTAAATTTAAATAGACTCTTAAATAGAGTCAAGATTTTAAAAAATGCTTAAGTGAAAGTAAAATTAAAACACATCAAATCACCAACACTAAAGAAAATAGCTTATTCTTCTGAAAATGAGCAAAGTATGTGAGTAAGAAAAAAATACATTTAACTGCTGTTCTACATTAATTTAGTCATGTTTAGGTAATAAGGAGGCTTTAAAGTAACATGGCAGAACAAATTAAAGTCTACTAATATACACATAAACACCCACAATACAATTAGAGAAAAAATGAACCGAAAATAAAACTAAAGCAAAATTAGATTTGGGCCAATAAACTGCAATAACCCTGCTTCCCAGCTTTCACTTACTCCGTCTTACACCTTGCCCTGCAATTGAAGATATTTGTTACACACGGCCTGAAACCCTCATAAAGCCACAAGTGCTGAGAAATGCATCAGAAATTTAATATTGTTAAACATTAGGAAGGCTCCAAATTGTGTTAAAAAGCTTGATTTATCCAGTTCTACACAGGAGGTACTTTCATATTTTATTTCAGTTTTATCACATTATAAAATTAGAATGTGTCCAGGAGTGTTTTCTCTTTGTGACACAAGTTTGTTTTTACAGTTTGGATCCCTGTTCGCTGTCAGTCACTGCGAGTCTTAACGAGTGTCTGTGTGTGTAAGTGTAGGTGTGTGTGCATGTGTGTGTTATCCCGAGCCCAGGGAATAATCATTAAAATTACATTAAAATAGATTGCTGCCTCTAGATTTATCCTGCACCTTACTCAGACCTGTCACTCAACTTTATGTGCCTGTGTGTGCCTGTGTGTGTGTGTGTGTGTGTGTGTGTGTGTGTGTGTGTGTGTTGTTTATATAAGCGTGCGCCTGCATGTGTGCACATGTGCTAACGGTAGAGCACATGTAAGAGGATTATAGTAATCTTATTACAAAATTTCTACCTACTAATGGATCAGATAAACCGGATCAGACCACTCAATGCATCTTTCCTGTTGTCTTTTATTTTGAAAAACTGTTGATTAACTGTTGGATTACTTATAAACACTTGAAGGTGAAAGGTGTCTATATTTTGGGCTGTTTACAGTAAGTGCTACAAGTCCTTCAGATATTTAGTAAGTTACACTGTTCTCATTGAATTATATTTTAAACGTCATTTAAAATATAATTTAATGATTCAAAAAGAGGTGAAAAAGTGCAACTAAAGCAACATTTACATTACAGAAATGCTATATATTGCATTTTGTGTAATATATATACTTTAGTAAAGCCAAAATTTGTCAGTAAAGAAAATGACACCGACAAAAGTCAGTGATACATTACAGACAAAATAAAGTGATAATAAACAAATGAAGACACTAATTGAATAAGTACATGTCACTTATACATTCAAAACTGTCAGAATTATTTTAACTTTATTCAATTCAATTCAATGGAACTTTATTTATCCCGAAGGAAATTCTTGTGCCAGAGAATGCTTCAAATTACCGCTACACTAAGTACACTAACCACAATACTGACGACTCACAACCAGTAACAACCACGACAACCTGTGGGTTCCCCGGGTCACTATTACATATCTGACAAAATATATAAATCTACAAAAGAAGTGTTTTCAAGGAGCAACAGCAAAAAACAGTGCCTAATAGAGAAATGATAGAAGTATGATAAGTACAAGAGTCACCTAAAATGAAATAAAATGGTGGGAAAAAAACCAGACTGCACCTGATAATCAATGTCTTATTGAATATGATGTAGTTTTGCACATGATTAAGAAAATGATTTACATGTGAACATGATATTGAAAAGTAGTAATGTGCATCATATTAAGTAATAGTGCAGCTAATGTAGATGAATATTGCTGTCATATGGAATTATGTTTCCTAAAGATTATTATTGATGTCATAAAATAGCAATACTAAATTATGCATTACAGGAACACCTTACTAAATGTATTTATTTGACCTTTATTTAACCAAAAATCTGTTGATATAATTTCCAAAATAATCATAAAAGAATCATTTTAAAAATTGCGGTTAAAATGTATCGTATTTGTGTTTCTCAACAAGCCATGTAGTTTCATTTTAAGCATTTTTTTCTTGAATCCTGCCACACACACACACACACACACACACAGAAAACATTTGTAGTAAAGACAACAAAATCAAACAAGAAAAAGCACAAAAAATAAACCTAAGTGAGGAAATATAAAAATGTAACATAATAATAACGGGTTTGTCTAAGTGGGTCAGAAAACATTTACAACAAATGGGTTTACAAAAATGTCAAGCAGACAAATTGATTTGTTTTCCTTCCAGTTTTCAGGACAATGATGCCAAGACGTGCACATACAGTAAACATTATCTCTCCATTTACAGACTATCAACTTTTGGCAACAGAGGCTTCAGCCATCCATTTATTATGTTATTGATCAGACAGTCTAGACAGAATCCCTCATCTGTCTGTAGTGCTGCAGCTGACTTTATACAACATTCATCTCTGGAAAAGTGAAAATTAATCTCCAAAAACCTTTGAGCAATAATACTTTACACTGACATGTTTTCAGACCAACATGTCTAGAACATTTTTAGAACCATCGGTCCTTCAGTTTGCTGGGAGTCTGGTGAAACTGATATCATGTTGTGAGCTGAGTTTGAAAGAAAATATTGTCAAAATAAGCTCCTCTCTAGGTCTCCTCTAGTTCTGATCAGTGATGTGACAACTGATTTACTGTGGATTTACAGTTCAGCAGCTTCAGCTCATTCACACTGCTGCTGCTGCTGCTGCTGCTGCTGCAGCAGCGAGAGAACTCAAAAGACAAAGAAAACTGGACACATTACACCAATTCCCAGGTTTCTAAAACATGATGAAGCTGCATAACCACTTTTAAAAACAGTCTAAATACTTTTATGTTAATGACTTCCTTTTATTTAAATTTCATTCTGTTAGATTTGGTTTTTAAAAATGTCTTTTTATTTTTTTTAATTTATTTATTTTACTTTTTTATATAACTTTTCATTATATTTCTACTCATTATTTTTTTCTTGTGAAAAAATAAATTTCATCCACCTTTATTTTTCTTGCCCTGTTTTTATATATATATATATTTATATATATATATATATAATGTATGTATATATATATATATATATAATGTATATATATATATATATATATATATATATATATATATATATATATTATAATGTTAAGTTTAAGTTTATGCATTTACATATAAAGAACAGAGAAAAAAATAAGATCAAATAAAATAAAAACAATTTACATGTGCAGGTAAGGTAGAAACCCAGAAAGGGTCACCTATCTGGAAAAATAAAATGTGCACAGATTTAAAAATACAACATGATGCAAAGTAAAATGTCATTACAGATACATATCTTCCACACAATCAACACAACTGAGGAGAAACAAACAGAACATAAAATAAATCAGCACTATGCAGAAACACAGCAGACACACAGCACAGTGATGTTTTTTAGTACCAAATGTTTTTGTCATTAACCCATTTTTAACCCACCTGTAAAGCAACTTGCCTCTATGTATTAAATGTGCTATATAAATAAACTTGTCTTGTTTATATCATACCCAAGATCCAAAATTCAGGCATACTGCAAGGCCTGCTTATCAGATGTTATTTTACTAGTGGGTTCTTTATAGTCTCCAATGCTTTTAATTGAGAAATATAACCATAAAGTACATGATTATTCTAATAAGAGGCTTTGGGCCCTTCCTTCACCTTATCCCGATGGCAACCACCACACTCTTCAAAGGGGAACTCTTTAAAGAGTGATTTTACACATCAGTGTCTGAGTACCACTCAATGTGAAAAAAGTTCAACCTCTCTCAATACATGTCTCCATGTCATATCACTTGAGTCAGCGTCAGTCGGGGCTACAAGTTTGAAGATGATATAATCTGAAGGTGTGAAGTTAGACGGACAGATGTGATCTTACCAGACCTCTTGAGCCTGCTCCTCAGCTCTGCTGCAGGCTAGAGGCTCCTTGCTACGTTAGCCACTGCTAGCACATTACACTGACAATTATCCAGTGGTGTAGTGGGAGTTGATGAGGTGAGTGTAGTACAAGGTAGATTAATAGGGTCCCGAGGAGGAAGTGAGGACTGTGAATATCATACTATCGCACTGTCTGTGGTACATTTACATTGTAGGTATTGTAGGCAGAGGTTTTGACAAGAACATGTTATAGAAGTGCAATGCTTAATTCATAGAGAACTCTATAGATTGGAGATATGTCCACTTAGATGGTCTGGGGAGTCTTCTGATTAGTCCTCCAAACATTTAACTTTTATAAGGCAAAACTAATTCTTCTGGTATAAGATTAGGTATAAGACCTGTTTTCCAGGAGCCTCCCTTGTCTTCTTTACTCTTCTAGAGATGAGCTTCAGTTTTGGGAGACAAGTCTTCAAGAATCAAATCTAAAAAAAAACAACTTGACAAAATAGAGATGTTTTATGGCATTTTTCATTTCTTGTGTACAAGACAGCAGGAGACAGAGAGACATTTCTGAACTTCACCTTTGAGCACCTGTGTGGCCACCTGCCTGTTCGATATCGTAACAACAAATTGTTTGACGGAGGGACAGTCAGACAGCTCGGAGGAGACACAGAGATACAGCTGGTGTAGCTGCAACTTTTCTCGACTTCAGATACCTCCATTACTTGACCTCTCCCTCTCTCTCTCCATCTTTCTCTTTCTCTCTCTCTTTCAACACACACACACACACACACACACACGTGCGAACACACACCACCTCCTGTCACTTTCTGGTTCCTGCAGTTCATTGCCAGCCTTATGACAGTGCTGACAACCTGCTCTGTGCCCCCTACACACCCTTCCTGCATTAGCCCTGACAGGTGTGCGTGAGCATGTGTGTGTGTGTGTGTGTGTGTGTGTGTGTGTGTGTGTGTGTGTGTGTGTGTGTGCAGGACGTAAAAAAGGCCAGACTGTCTCCCAGCCCAACTAATGTGTGTTCAGGGGACTCTCCTTTTTACTCAATCTATCAGTCTGTCTCTACACACACACACACACACCCACACACAGACACACACACACACACACCCACATTCACACCCACACACTTGCATACACTCCATAAGTGTGTATATATATGCCATGTATGTTATAATTGCGTGTCAAGTTCGGTATAGGCCAACTCTCCTGCCACACTGTCCCTCCCTGCAGTTCCATTAGCCCTATCTCCCATCCCACCCAGTCAAATTGTCATCCCAAACCCCCCCACCCTACACACTCCCACCCCTTACTCCGTGTCACTCTATGCTAAATAGTCCTCCCTTGGAAGCTGTAGAAGCGTCTACTCTCAGTGGAAGTTGATAGCACTGTGGCGTACTTTGGCTTAAGTCGAGTTCAGTTGGAAGCTGGAAATGTCAGCTGTGGAATAACTAGCTGTGAGCTGCACTGCGGCTCGTTGCTGGAGTTCGGCTGGGGCAGCAGTGGCCATATTGGGTCTTTGTTTCTCACTGGGGGCCCCATCTGCACTGCAGTGTGGTGTGCATTGTGCTCTTGGAAAATGCAGCCCTTTTGGGGAGCAGTTGCCAGAACATCAGCTTTCAGTGTTGCACAGATGACACACAGCTCCAACTCCTCAAAAATCCCAGGCTCTGCCAAGATGTGCTGGTGAAACTTACAAATATATGATAATAAATCAGCCTTCTGTCATAAGAATGTTGCATACGGATTGTGGCCGTCAATGTACAGTATGTCCACAGAAGGTCTGACTGGTTGACTTTAACACACATGTACATACATGTGTAGAAGCCAAAGCCAACAGGGCATGTACTCTCACAATGTTCTACTGTACACAGTCAGTTCCTAAAGTAAAGGCCTTCACACACCAAGTCTGCATTTATCTGCTGAAATTGTTGCATCTTTTAAACACTAACTCTGAAACTTTCGTCCATCATTAGAGTTTCCCCAACCCAAATACGGATTTGGTGTGTAAAGGACCTTCAGGAAAAAGAGCTGCTTACTCTAAAAATGTAAATGTTAGATATTTGCCTCTTTAGTTTGGATAATTATAGCTATTAATGCATCTTAACTGGACTTCACTGGAGGCAATCAGAGGTTGATTCTTATTAAACAACACAAACAACACAAATCAAAGTGTAGACATGTGCATCAAAGCAAAGTTAAGATTGTGTTTCTTCGGAGTTATATGACTTCAAATGTACAGAAACCTGAGCAGAGGCTGGAGGTAGTGGTGAATTCTGAATTCAGTCTGTCGGAGCATTCACACACACTGTTCAGGAAATGGATCCTGTGACAGATGAATACTTTAAAAAAAAAACTTTTCTTTAGTTTCTTTTCTTTCTCTCTCTTTCTGACAGTTTCTTTTTATGACAGACATATTGCTGCATGATCTGACCATGGAATAAGCTTAGCTTGACTTAAATAAAATGCTGTTTTTCAGCTACATGGGCACATCAGCTATATGTTGTTGCTCCTGTGTGAATTCTATTTTTTTTTTGTATATATTTAAAATGCAGACTTCATACCACCAGATTTCACAAAGATCGATAACTGGGATATTGCCAGACTTGACCTCATAATTGGCTTGTGCTCGTCATAATCTGCCCTGCTTCTGCTCCTGAGGTCATTTTTTTTCTGTTTTGTTAATGATGCATCCATGCTCAGTGTGTCCTGTTTTATTATTCACCTCTCCTCTCATTTTAGATCGTTTCACATCCTGCCCTTGTGTGTTTCCCCACCAGTTTTAATTTCAATCTGCCCCGCCTTGACAACCCATTGTTATTCCCAGATTGCCGAATACTGTCACGCCCCTCCTTACGTATCTATATGTCCTGCTGTCACATCTGGCATCTGTCACATGGCATATTTCAGCCCAAAATATCTTTTTTTCTGAACCTAACTAAGTAGTGTTTTTGCCTCTGCCTTACTGCAACTGTTTCAGACAGAGACGCTAAAGGGTGCCCTGTACATGTCTTTCACATGTCGAGGAGAGTGACAAAATGTCATTATTTGACAACTTGGGAATGAGAATGGTTGGCCTTGATTAGCGTCAGCCAGCACATTGTCACTCTGACCTCGTCACATGTCGACATTTAGTCAGTGACTTTCCACGTTGACATATGATGTGCAAGTTACCCTGGGTGCGTTGGCTGATGACGCACTGGGACTGTGTCAACGTCAGCCTCTTATGTGCATTGCCTGTTTTCAAAAATATTCACAGGATATGCATCGTTTGCATACAGTCTCTTTCAAACATTGCGAACTGATGTTGTTTTTTTTAACTTCAACAACAAATGCACATAGTTACATTTAGCAAAGGACATGCATGTGGTTGGGTTTAGAAAAATAACAGAAAAAAAGAACAGGGTTTGGCTTTACAATCATACGGGAAGCAAACACTGGCCTCCTGGGTGAAAGTCGATGGTCGTTGGACCCATCCACTAACCTTCCTGCCCAACCGAATTGGACTTTTGCCCCCTTAACTGTCGTTGTTGTCCAGCTGCGTATTTCCCTGATGCCGTTGGGTGCTGTTACACACTGACAGCAAATGGCCGAGTATCATGTCGATGTGAAAGGACAGCCTTTTTCGCTAGTGTCTGACACTGAAAGTCACTGCCTATGCGCCAGTATTCGACAACTACTACAGTGCACTGACACCAGGTTGCTTCAGTTGTCCCCATCAGCCCTGCAGTCACCTTACCTCCTGCTCATCGGTTCTCACTTCCCCAGTAAGTCCAGTTGGTCAATCTTTTTACCCTAAGGGGATGCATTCCAGCACTTGTCCTTCTTTTTGGGTTTTGCTTGTTATCGTACCTCGTCTTCGCCACCTCTGTGCTGGATGTTGTTCACCTGCTTGACCTTTCTGCTTGAACTCCTGTGCACCATACCTATTCTGGCAGTAACAATTAGGTCCAGTTCCTGATTTCTGTCTTTACCAACTGCACAGTGCTTATTCCTAAACTTGCTTTGAATATAAAACACAGTATTAATATGAAGAAATATATGTAATATTTAAAAATCACATTATTTGGAGGATTTTAAGTACAAACTCTGAAATTTCTAAAATAAATTAATCAACTGTGTAGCATTTAATAGGTAACATTTCATACTGTATGGGTTTTGAATTATGTTCTTATCAGTTTATCGAGCCCACTGGCCTCTGCCATAAGGACAGATTCTACATTTCATTGCTTGCAATAATTGGTCAATTTTGTAAATTATACCAGTAGATCTCAAATAATTATCTCCAGACTCCCTGTTCCTTCAGCGATCTCTTAAGTTTTTCTTAGTCAGACTCTTCACTGTGTCTGTGAGGTAGCAGGTCTGCAGGTAGCACAGCTGGGCAGCAGATAAGGATGATTGACAGCTTGGATTTTCATCTGGAATAATTTCACTGTTTTTCTTGTCTTTTTTTCTTCATGCATTAGGCAGCTAGATGCAGACAACCTCAAAAGTGAAAAGTACATCAACCATACCATAGTTGCCAAAAAAGTTCTTCAGAGTAGTTACCAACATACAGCCCATGGCTGTGTTTACATGGTGCTAAATGGCAAAGTCTTGAAGCAGCACCAAATGTTGAGAGGCATCACAAACAGTAACTGATTTTTGGAAGTGACAGAAAAAACACACAGGCAAATGTGAATGTAAAATAATGATGAAAAGTAAAAATACATAGTTATTTACTTTACTACATTTGACAACATCACGCTGCTGCTGGGGGCTGGGGGGGCTCTGAACATATCTGTAAGTTTATGACATTTGGCCGCCTCCTTCTCAATGGCCCTTTTTTTTTTTTTTTTTTTTTTTTTAAATCTCTCTCCCGTTCAGCTCCATCTTCCCTCTTTTTGTGGTCCATTGTAACGGCGCTGCTGAGCTGCAGAGCTCCTACTGCACAGTCTGCACACACAGGCACACGTACACACTCTCTGCTCTCTGCTACACCTGACTCTCCACAACCAAACTGCTTTCAGTTTACTGGAGCACTGATCTGGTGGCGGGCGCAGGCGGAAAGCGAAACAAACTAATCACGTTTTGAATCTACAAAAAAATAAAACACTTTTTGACCAATCGTTGTGACGAATGCTGACAAGCACCTATCATTTCTGACAGCGGATGGGCTCTCTGCCAGCCGGCACGGCCACCTGCGCTGCACAGCCCATAGATATATATACATAGATGCCGCACCCTGGCTTGTGGGCTGTGTCAGTACCGCCGCCATCTTGCCTAGGTGCTCTGACCAGTTCAAACCTGTGTCAGACTTGGTAAAAATGCCACATTTTTGCTCTGCATTTGGGTGTACTACGAAAGAAGTGTTAAAACCAAGTGGAAGGGAATAACATTCCACAGGTGAGAAGCTGTTTTACAATATTTTACTGTTACAAACATGTTTAATGAGATATATATCTCAAAAAGTGATCCTTCTTTTAAGCTAATCAAGTAACGTAACTGTCCTGATCTGGTCCTAATGCCAAATTAAGCTAACGCCATGTCACACAACTTAAAGAAAAAAGGTTAAGATTTATATAATATTACTTATAAAACTATGATGCTTTGTCAAACAGCTATGTCGGTGTATGTGTTATTTCAAATTGTCCACTGTCTGTTTCATGGCACCAACGTGACATAACGCAGTATAACGTTAGTAGTTAACTTGTGGCCTGAATTGTAACTACAAATTATGTAGAACTGCGTTTTTCTGACACACTTATTTTGTGTGTAGTTTCCCAAAAAACACAGATAGGAGACGGGCATGGGTAGCAGCAGTGAGGAGAAAGGACTTTGTCCCGAGTGACTCCTCAGTCATCTGCAACTGTCACTTCAGACCTGAGGACTTCGACTTCTGTTTTCAATTTTCCTGAGCATCTCTGCAAGGACTCCTAAAAATACTACTACTGTACACTGTATATAGTTTTTGTAAATATGACCTAATAATGTAAGCAGTCCTGTGTCCAGGCTCCCATGAGCACTGTGGTGTTATACATGTGAGATTAAAGCAAAATTTTGTGTAAACATGCAGCTCTAAGTCATTCATTTTCACTTGTACAAATCCAACATTTGTTAATCAGAATGTGTAACTACACTGCAGCTCGGCACAACCCTGCTGATACGCTATTTTTTGCACACTGTGTGACCTAAAATGTTAATAAATATTTATAATCAAAATTAATAATTACATGACATCATGGTGTGCATTGTACATCTAGTGAGAAAAAAGAATATTTATTACATGGGGAAAGTTTAGTTTAAATGTGTTGTAGAACTATTACTGTTACTTTATCTACATAAGATCAAATATTTTGGTATGAAAAGCTGCATTTTTTATTTAACCAAGTATCCTGTATCATAACTACATGTCTGATGATTGTAACAAACCAAACCGCATGAAAATCGGTTGAGAATTCATTGAGTAATGATGATTTTAATCATAAATAGTCTCCTGCCTCAATACACATACATGCATTAGTCAGCGCGGCTCCACCTGGGCAAGATGGCGGCCGCGTTGATGTATTGCTCCAATGAGGAGCGCCGTTGAATGCATCTACGTATATATATATCTATGTGCACAGCCTGCACTGCAGAGCGCGCCTTAAAAAAGAATATTTTTTAATTTTGAATTTGAAGTGAATTTTATAATTTTCTCGAGGAGAAAATAGCTTTATTAAAATGAGGCTCATCATGCTGCAGTCTCTCCTCCCTGCAGTGCCTGGTTACAAATGTCAGCCTGGTGTTCAGCACCATAGCCTCCTATTCTTGTCGAAGAGAAGACATCATCAGGAGGTTAGCCTGCTGTCAGACCTGTCAGTGCAACACACGTGGCTGCTACACTATGAGAGGACTCGACTGAGGCCGTCCTGAGCAGAGCAGGGAAAGCAGAGGCCTGCTTATGCGCTCCTGCAGACACAATAGGCAGTCAGTGAGTGGGAGGAGGAGGCCGTCACACTGGATGTAGCACATAGCAGGAGTGCGAGAAAGGAACTGATTTGAAAGTAGAAATATAATTATAAACAAAGCAACAGTACGATACCCTGAGGTCCTGCACAAATGCTCAAACCGCCAGTGCCATTAACCACCACTGTAAGTGTGACTCGGTCATTATGAAGCCTCATTCACACTGAACCCAAAATATCTGTGGACTTAATGTGATTTATAAATGTACCACTCACATTTGTGTCAGTACACGATAAACAGATTCAGTCTGACTCACATTTACTCACTGATTTGATTTGCTTCAATGTTGAGTGGTCAGATAAGCCTCCTGAATTCGTCTAGGCTATATATCGGTGTCTAGGCTATATTTTAAAAATTACACATATATATATATATATATTTTTTAAACAACAGTTAAGTTATACAACCAGTGGTTTCCAAACTTTTTAGTCTGATGTGCCCCCACAGCCCAATCAGATGTAGTTACCCGTAGTAAGTAACCCGTAATCAGCACCACCCATGAAGTTACAAATGTGGTCATTTAAACGGATATCAATGAACACTAATATGCCTGCCTCCGCCCATTATGATGTTTTCAAGGTGTAGTGCAGGTAAATATGATCTGCCGTGAACACTGTGTATTTTATTTTGAAAATTAACCGGATGTTTTATTTTGTTTCTGTGCACGACTTCCTGCCCCGCACGATCTGCTCTGTGCTGAATTGCTGTGTTGTGCTCTGGCATCCAGCAAAAGTAGAAGTCCTGCATATCTGTTGCAGAGAGCTCAGGAGCGCCGCAGCTGTGACGGAGCCGAAACGCAGCACAGCCGCAGCCGGTGGGTACACACATTGACTAGAATTGAAACGTATCGGCTCCGCTGCCGTTCAGGAGCGCAGACACAACCAACACGCATCTGGTGGAATTTGGGGGTTACCCTTCAGTATTACCAGGTAGCAATAGTAACTGGGAAAGTACCCAGCAGGGTACAGGCTCCGCTGGATCACTGACCTTGATGTCTGAAAAACTTTTTTCACCCAATTTATCTCACCTTGCCCTCGACCTCTGTGCTTATTGATTAGAGACAGTCCACTGCATTCAAACAAGAAGAAGAAGAAGAAGAATATAATATAAAGGAAAAAAATAATCAATTAGCCAAAATACTCATTTATTATCAACACAGAAAAGTACAAAAAAAAAGTTGGAAAACAAGAAAATTGCATAAATAAATATGTGAAGAAAAATAATACACTAAGAAAATCCAACTGCCTATTGGTGCCAGTTTCCTTACGCCTATTATTATGAGATGGCCTCAGTGTTTGGTGACATGTTGGTGAGTGGAGCAACCCTTAGTTTCTGCATTCAATTTAGTGTAGCACAAAGTGCACAAACATAAAAAGCAGGAGCAGCAGCTGTAGGAATGGTTGTGATTAAAGTATCAATAATCTATAATCTATCTATTTATAGCAATTATGGCACTCCTGATTCAGTTTGCAGGAGAGTAGGTGGCTAGGTGCGCGGGCACACAGACACACAGACGCACACACACACACACACACACACACACACACACACACACACACACACACACACACACACACACACACACACACACACACACACACACACACAGAGCTAATTATCAGCGCCCTAGCCACAGTGTGGAATATATTGCTGTGTTTGGATGCTGAGCAGAGAATAGCATTAGCATACTTTACACAGCTGACATCTTTGAATTGTCAACAGCCTATCCATCACTAACTGGTCTTACCTATCCACACACACAAACACCTACACACACACACACACACACACACACACACACACACACACACACACACACACACACACACACACAGTCATGCATGAATATATGAAGACAATATGTGTGCCTACACATTAATAGTCACAGTTCATGTATATATGAACGTGTCACTGTCTCTCCCACACACTCACACACACATCCACACAGGGTGCCGTCAGTATGTGACCATTTCTTTTGATTCCTCTCAGAAAATGAACTGGGTTTTTTTATTATTATAAATATATCTATATATAGACTGTATATTTTCGTAAGATTGCAAAGTACCTACAATAAGGTACGTTTCAGAAAGTTTTATGGAGCAACTTTCTCAATAATTGTTTGCAGTTTATTGTCTGTTGCATCACATTGACAATATGAATCATGTTTATATTGTCTTTACACAATATGAAGCATGAGTGATATGATAAAAGTGACTTTGCATGTAATCTGTTTCAAACATATCCACATAAAAAAGCAGACAGTCAGGCTGATAAATAAATATTCAGACATCTGTATTATTGCCACCTGTCATGTATGACTTGTTTGTCTTGTATATGAGCCCCTATATTTCAACATGACACATGACAAAGTACATAGATTCCTGCAGAGATCTAACTTCTGACTTTCTGTTTCTCATAACCGTGTCCCTTGAGCGTTTTAGAATTAATCATGGAGGCGTCCATGTTTTATTCTTCTTAATCCAACAGAGAAAGTGTATCTGTTGTTTGGATTCATAGGAAAGGCAATGTGCAAATGTCTTGCCACCTGCTTCATTCCTCAGTAAGTTAAGCTGCACAAGACTTTATCCACATGATCGCACAAATTAAGTGTTTTCATCTCCAGTGATTGTTTCTCTCTCTTTTTCTCTTTTCTCTTTATATTTTTTGCAGTAATGTTTATTTTTTATGTCCTCTCTGAATTGTTTTACTGTGCTGCTGTGGTGTATTTGGACAGCTGAAGCATCTGACACATCATTTGCATTTTCATCCACTAAATATTCCGTTTTTTTGCCCTTACTCTGAAAAAGACAATATTCCTGCTGAGCTCTTTACATGGCTAATGAAAAGGAATTTTCCACTAATATTCCCCTTTACATGCAGCTGTGCATACTCTGATCAACGTGCATAAGTGGAACAGCTGGAGCTGCTTGTGCCATTTTGCTTCTTCTCATCAAAATATAACTTTTCTTCCTGCTGTTGTGATCACAGCCTCCCCCTTTTGTTCCTTCAACCACCTTTTTGAAAAGGTCAGTGTTACAATATTTGCACATATCCAAAAAGCTGTTAATATCCAAGTCTTATCTAATTCTTGAAAGTAGGTGTAATTCTCCTTCGGACCAGAAAAGTGGGTTAAAGTGGGGAAAAGTGACAGCAGCAAACATTTCAGTCCTTGACGATCATCACTGCTACTGATGTGTGTGCTTCACAGAACAGATCACACAGATTACTACCAGGTGTGATGAATCAGTCAGCTGGTGCCACTAATTGAGCTGAGATCAACTCTGAGGAGCAGAGGACTGACTACCAATCACAATGACCTGCCCTATGAGTACTGTACTATTCACAGCATCCTCAAACACCAATGTATGATAGCAGAACATATACAGATGTACAAAAAACACAACTATACACAGAATAATAAAAAGCAAAGTACAAAATATGACATGCAAACATTATATGCTAGTTCTTGCCACTCTCTTACTCATTCCTTAACCTTCCTCCTTATGGGATCGCTTTTATCATCACTCCCATCAGTGCATTGAACACTTGATCACAGCCAATTACTGGCTCATATTTACTGTTTTAGGAAAATGTATTAACAGTGCATGAAAACAGCCTAAGGTAGGAAGGACTGGCCTCTTGGGCCAAGTTAGTATGTTGCAATCTGGGTACCTGAGCATGATGCACAAGGTTCTTTGCCTTGTTCTCTGCTCCTTCGCCAGGACAAACAGCCGCACTTTTCATTTACTTCTCTGGGTGTATGTTTTGATAGAGGCTTGCCCTGTCTTTGCTAGAGGCAGGCGAACAGCTTGGCAGAGACCCCGCCTGTGCTCTCTCATCTCCGTCAAATCAACAGCCAAAGAAAAATGCCACAATTACTGTGTTCAGGGTTACAGAGGGGTTTCTGTTTCTCTCTGCTTTTGCTCTGTGGTAGCATAACCTCTTTCCTCCTCTGCTTGTTTTGGTGAAAATTCACATTTAAGAAAAATCACCTACTCCAAGCAGCATCTTTCCCCCTGAAGTTATGAAAAGAAATGTGGATATCAACTTAGCCCCCAGAAAAGTTTCTAAAATTTGGTGAGCAGCAGGGCCTTAGCAAGAGCAAATTTTAAAATGAAGTCCACCAGAGGCCATTGGGGGTTATCAAGGAAAAATGTTGTCATTTCCTGAAGTCCTGTGCGGTAGCTTTCATTCTGCAGGGCACATTTAATTTGTATGCCCCACTTTTCACTGTATCATCATCCCATGTCTGTTGGAAGGTGATCTCTTTGATTGAACTCCCTCAGATGCCTCAATAACACAAATCATAAAGCCAAATACTGGATTAATACATCACAGCAACTTGTGATAAATATGTTAGATTACACAAGTCACAACGTAAGCACAATGTGTTGTCTAATCTGATCAAGTTGCATCTACTGACTGTGTTTTGTGTCAAAGCCCTTTAAAATTGTATGGTCTACATCATCTTTCAGATTGAAATCATGGTATTCTGGAGGCAGACCAAGTTGTGCTTTAAAAATGTAAGTAAAGTTATTCTAAGATGCAGAGGAAGCCGGTGCAATGCTGCTGGGACAGGTGTTATGTGGTCCCTTTTTGTTAATGTCCACTGAAGGGGAACTACATCCATTTTCAAGACAGTCCAAAAATATTTTGGCAACAACTTTTTACCAAATCCAAGTCAAGTCCATATTGTGACAACATCACAGATATTTAAAGTCACTTTTCAGAGCTTGAAAAAACTTCCATGGATGAAAAATGCATAACAGAAAGAGTCATAATTTACCTTATTTTCAGCTCAAGGTGTCCTGTAAACAGTTTTGCAAATGTCTCTTTTACAGTGGTGGTCCATGGGAAAAATGTTTTTTGGGCTGCGTGGGATTATTTTGCTGTAATACCACAAGTGGCCTCTGGGAAAAAGTGGAGGCAAGGCTGAGCTGCTTCCTTGGGCGGCTGCTATTCCTCCACTAAATGAAGGGTTTGTAGACTAATTCTACAAACACTGAACACTGATTTTATCTGTAAAATAACAGTCTACACTGCAGCAGGTATGAGTCAGATTTATTTCCCCGCATACCTGAAGCATGCTACTATCCATCCATCCATTTTCAACTGCTTATCCGAAGTCAGATTGCAGGGGCAGCAGGCTGAGCAAAGTATTCCAGACACCCCTCTCCCCAGTTACACTTTCCAGCTCCTCCTGGGGGACCCCAAGGCGTTCCCAGGCCAGATGAGATATGTTATCCCTTCAGTGTGTTCTGGGTCAGCTCCGGGGCCTCCAACCAGTTGGACATGCCTGGAACAACTATGACGGAAGGCACCCAGGAGGCATCCTAATCAGATGCCCAAACCACCTCAACTGACCCCTTTCAATGTGAAGGAGCAGCAGCTCTACTCCACACTTCCTCCGGATGTCTTAGCTCCTTACCCTATCTCTAAGGCTGAGCCCAGCCACCCTTCAGAGAAAACGGCCGCTTGTAACCGTTATCTCATTCTTTCAGTCATTACCCAAAGCTCATGACCATAGGTGAGGGTTGGGACATGGATGGGCTAGTAAATCAAAAGCTTTGCTTCTGGCTCAGCTCTCTCTTCACCACGACGGTCCAGCGCAGAGCCTGCATCACTGAAAACACTGTGCCAAACCATCTCAGACTCCATTCTACCCTCATTCGTGAACAAGACCCTGAGATACTTCAACTTAGTCGCCTGGGGCTGGAACTCTCTCCCAACCTAGAGGGGGCAATCCCCCATTTTCAAGCAGAGAACCATGGCCTCAGACTTGGAGGTGCTGACTCTTATCCTGACCACTTCACACTCAGCCTCAAACCGCCCACAGTGCATGCTGGAGGTCACAGCGTGATGAAGCCAACAGAACTACATCATCTGCAAAAAGAAGAATTCTGAGGTCACCAAACTGGACCCCTTCCTCCCCCTGGCTCATGAATAACAATAACAATAATAACAGAATCAGAGACAAGGGACAACCCTGGCAGAGGCCAACAACCAACACCCACCCAATAAACATACTGCTGGCTTATACCCAACAACAGTATAGTGGTGCAGTATAGTAGTGCAAAAAACACATGTATTTGTACAATGCAGCGACGTTGACAGTTGCACAGTCCTCTGCTGTTAGTGTCATAGTGCACTGCATTTTTCCATACTTCTCAGTGTGAACGCACTTATGCACTCAAAATATTAACTGTAAGAAGTATGCAATTTGAGACACAGCATGAGACTTGATAGGGTAAGTCAGAGTGTGTTGGAAAATGGTCTGGTAAAAGTCACTGTTCTAAGCTTTTGGTCAGACCACTTCACATGAACATGTTAACATGTGACATTTTCATGGCAGTTGAAGATGGGTGCTACAACTTAGCTACAGCTGACCACCCTAGACACACTACATTTATTGCATTGCTTATCTTTGTGTAACAATGTATAACTGTATGGTCCCTGTTAAATAAACCAAAAAATAGTACATATAATGCATTTAACACCTTGAAAAGAGTGGGTCTCAAAATTCCAACCCATCTGTCCCACTGCCACTCAGATCAGCAAAGCACATGCTGTGCTTTTGTTTGTGTTTGTGCAGGATCTGTCACTTCAACAACTCTCCACTGTACTGCAAGGTTCAATCTGCGTACTGTCTAACACTGGACTAAATTCAAGATGTATTTGGAGTCACAATAAATTGCGCTGGCATGGCATTTGTCTTGTTTGTGAGATTGCACAAATGGAAAAAAAAACAAATGAAAAAAATACAACCACTTAAGCGCAGCCATTCCAGTGAGTACAGGGAAGAGATTTTGCTGTCCAGATGAGGAATGCCTGGCTAATATGACAGACGTATTACCAGTAACGATCCACCAGACAAATGATGCAGCAGCCGATTCAATTTAACATCTACATTAGCCATGTGATGTGATTTAGGGGATGCATCCACACTCATTTTCCACCGCACACACACACAAATACACAGTCACTATAAACACAAATGCATGCACTGTTTTTTAAGCAATCATGCTGAGTAACACGTAAACTCCCTGCCCTGCTTTTATATATGCACACACACACACACACACACACACACACACACACACACACACACACACACACACACACACACACACACACCCTGGCTGTTATGAATCCTGTGGGGCTGAGCGCAGAGCGGTAGAGATAATGATAATAGATGGAGAGAGTCCGAAGATTATTTTACTAGCATGCCAATATTAGCTCCTCATCCAGCTAGCACGCTGCAAGTGTAAGTGTACCTCACATTAAGCAAGCCAAACACTGAATACTTGTTATTAGATAAACAACACATTTTCCATCCTCTCTAGAAAGACAGAGAGATGGAAAGGTATGGCATTTCTAATTTAGTCCTTTGTTGTGTACTGGCACCCCAGAGAGTTGTAATAGGGACGACCAGATGGGGCCACTGAAAATATTGGGGTGGCACACCAGAACCAAAAGCCATGACTGAATTCCAGGAATTTGATTATGTTTTAATGTGTTATGTATGTATGTTGCTCTTCAAATATGCTGGTTAACCTTTTCCTTAACAAGACAAGTATACAGCTTTAGTTTGAAGAAGTACATTGATTGTATGGGACATAACATCTACTGGGAAAGAGCCTCCTCCAGTTTAGGGGAGACTTGAGGCTACAGAGCTCATCTTCATTCAGATAGCTTCACATTAGAGGTCAAGGGACCCCTGCCATGCCAAGCCATATGTCCCTTCCCAAAAATTAGCCTTACTTTGGAGCATTACTTGATGGATTCTTATTCAATGCCTTAAAGTGAGATTTATACTTGTGCAGCAGCTGTATGCAGAACCTACGCAGGAGCCTACGCTGTTTAAAGCATTTATACTTGTGCTGTGTTGTGTCTGTTTCACTCTGCAGTTACACCTTCCAACCACTAGTTGGTTGTGGGGTTTCTGTGAAGTGCTGTGAAGTTTAGTTGATTCAAAACACACCCGAAACACACATTAAGCTGTTGATTTGACTCAAGTATAAGTTGGTTGTCTAGTTTCACAAGATATCACAGCCTTGGCCTAACTAGCTTTAAAGATGAGCACACCACAGCCTCTTAAAGACATTAAAGTTGGCTTCCAATTATTTTTGCCAAGGGAGTCTAATTGTTTCAAGGGAGCCATGTTCATAAAGTTCACATTATTGTCTCACATGCAACTGAGGTCAAAGAGCTGCTAGAGATGACACACTGCCAAAATAATTTCCAAAATGATTGCACTAATCAGCTTTAAAAAATTTAATTCAATGAAAACTTTGAAAACTTGCTTCACACATTGTGTCTTTGCAAATTACATGCGACGACCTTAATGTGTTCATTTGATTGTAAAGTGTTGTATATTTAAAAGGGACTCTTGTTTAAATAAACAGCTGATAAACATCAGAGTGAAAAATGAGAAGATGTTTACAATTTAAAGAAAGAAAGAAAGAAAGGAAAAAAATGGCACCACAGAATCTTGAGCATAAAGTGAAACAAAGTACAGTACACTACAGTTCGGATCGGTGCACTTTTTTTCCGTTTCCACTGTAAAAAGTTGTGGATGGTACCAATGAAACCATTCTGTACTGTCTGTAGTTTGTCTGTTGTTATTTTGAAATGTCAGCACGCAACATTTCTTGGATGATTACCGAGGTGCAGACGTTCCTCTCTATCATAGGAGAGGAGGAAAGACAACAGGAACTGAATGGCACCATGAGGGATGAGAAGGTGCTCCAGCTTGTATGCCAGCAAATGGCTGACCACGGCTTCCAGCGGATGGCCGAACAATGTCATACCAAAAAAACTCAAAAGCGACTACAGAAGAATTAAGGACCACAACGGGCAGAGTGGCGCAACCAGAAAGAGCCGGCAGTGGTTTGAAGCCATGGACGCCATTTATGGACACAGGCCACCGAGCGTTGAAAGAGAAGGGTCATCGACTCAGCCACGGCTTTGCTAGAGTCCTTACTTGGAGGCCGACAGTGAGTCTTCTGTCATTAGCTAACGTGTAAGCCTTGTACTCTGCTTGCAGCTCAGTTCACTTTCAGCCTAACATTGCCGTCAAACCTGTGTGAAATCTTTGAAAATGTTTGGCTTGCCTGCTCACCAGTTCTGCCTGCTAGTGACCTATTGTTAGCCCCCAGCTAGCGTTGTACTTTCTATGTTTGCTATTTCATATAGGCCTAGTGTTGAAGTATTGCATCCTACATGTGGTTGTAAAAGTGGATGTAGTTCCAAGGTACCCTGCTCAAAAATGGGGGCTAAAGACACGTGAATAGCATAAAATGGGAGTGCATTTTTTTTTCATGATTAATTATGAAAAGTTACGACCTCTTGAAGACGGAAAGAGAGGAAAGTAGGTCCTTAAGCTTGCAGCTGTATTAATGCCCTCCACCTTAATGAAGGGTGCATCGTTTGGCTGTGAAGGTGATTACAGAGTCACACTTCTTAACTGTCTTAAAGTCTTTTTGGGAAAGGCTCACCATCACCACGTACAACTGGCTCATAGCCAGTTGTGTACCCACACATCCAACAGACTTTGTTTCTGGCCACCTAATGAATGTAAATGCAACCAACATTCATTCTCCTTTGCTTCAGTCTGTGTGGAGAAAGATAACTAGTCATTTGCCCCTTTGTTAATAATAGAAATATTGGTTGGTGCAGCTTTAACATGTGCTCCAAACGTCAGACTGGATGCATAGCAGATGACTTTGCTTTATTTTTAGAGATCTGACTGCTGGGGTGTATTTGCAGTCCATGTTTTTCCACCCCAAACAGCCAGTGTACCGACTGTAAAGACTGGCTGCAGGTTGCTGGCAATATATGCACCGAGTGTGTGCAGGTTGTCTGTGTATGTGACAGCTCAGACTCTTACTCATCACAGAACTCACCGGGATCTCCGCTTCTTTATTTTCACTCCTTTTTCTTCTTGTGTCTGTACATTTATGAAGTGTCGTCATAAAGTCTCGGGATATCCAAACTTTATTTTTGCTCAGGTTTTCAATTGGTGTGTCCATGTGAGCCCACTCAAGTATTTATGTTGACTGTGCATGCTGTGGTGCCACATTTCAAATACTTATTTCACTCTCACCTATCACTGAAGGGGTTACAGGTATGTTTTTGTCCTCATTAATGGTTGTCTTTTGGGGGTGAGTTTATCTTATCTGACATGAGGGTCTAAAATAGAGGATGTTGCAAGCTGTACAGATTGTAAAACCCCTTGAAGCTGATTTGTGATATTAGAATAGAAGCTTTATATATTTTATACATTCAGTTTTATACAGACATTACAAATCTGTCACCATTTATTCATCCATTAATTTTCCCATCTGACCTTTGACTTCTTAGACAAAGATGATCATGAACTCTAATATATACATTACATTAACATATACATTAATACTGCGAAATTGTAATACTATTTGATGAAACATGGGCCCAGTAATTACAGTTTAAGTTGTATTAACTTTAAATAGAAGCTAAGGATTTGTCATGCATGAACATATATTTCTTTTTCATGTTTATCTTAATAATTCTTTATGTTTTTATGTATTTCAAGTGGCTCAAAGGTAAGAGCATGTTTTATTGTAGATGTTTATTTTGTGCCGTTTAACACATAACAGGTGGAAACATGGCAATACATTTTTCACCTGTGTTTTCTCATCCACCCAGGCGTGAATTGGTCCTCCATCCACCCATCCTGTCACTCTGACTCTGCTATTCTTAGTCGGTCCGTCTGCCACTGCGGTCTCCCCGGACGCTGTGCCTACAGACAGACAGTTCCCATCTGACAAACCATTCTTACCTCCTATCCAGACAGAACGGATTAAATTGGTCATGGTGGAAATCAGCTGCACTGTGTTTAATTAACACCGGGCGTCAGTCTATAAGGGCTGCTGGGAGATGTAAACATCCTGAGGTTCCCATTTGGCGCAGCGGAGTGATGTTAGATGACACAGTGCAATATGGAAACTGTCTGAAGCATTCAACATGTGACAGAAACCCAGAGGAAGACAGCAAGAGACTCAAACGGCTCAGATTAACATGTGGCTGTAGGTTGATTTACCTGTGTCTCTCTCTCCACACTGATTTGGAAGCATTCCTGAACTTGTAAATACGGCCCAGCATACAGTTTTTATGATTTTATTTGTCATGTTTTAAGAAGCTCTTCTTTGTGATTCCAGTCGTTTGTGGAGAATTCCCATACTTCAAGCTGACGGTGAGAAATTAAAGAACATTTACACAAATTTTAAAGCCTGCTTTAAAGCAACAGTCATGCTTGCTGTAATCATTCCTGTTTATAATAACCATGAAAAGATTCCCTAATATGCTATTCAGGGGGGTGACATGCAGCAAGGGGCCGTAGACTATAGAACCAAACCTGCAGTTGCTGTGGTAAGGACATTACCTGGCACATATGGCATCCCTGCTCTATCCACTAAGCCACTGGCCACCCCTTCATGTTATTTCATTTCATTTCATTTTATGTTGTTTTATTTATTTTTTAAATTTTATTTTGTTTATTTTTTATTTTTTTTAAATTGTATTTATTTTTATTGTATTTTTCTTTCCAGAATCAGAACTCAACTCAGCGAAATTGGACGGGATCTTTAACTGGCCGGTAGGAGCAGGAGGACTTGTTAAGGTTATTACTTGTTAATTATTACTTGTTTCAATCTTCATATGGGCACATGACTATTTTTAAGACAGACTTAAAATGTCCTGTCCTGTCTTTTAAAACAAGGAGTCTTGGGACAATTTTCAGTTTTTTTACTCTATATTTAATGCAGCATATCACACATATAATATTACTGTAACCTTACATATGTAAAGAGCCATCATCCTGTTTGTGTCTTTTTTTCTTTCAGTCTCTTTCTTTATTTATTTGTTTTTTATTTATTTTAATTGATCGTGGAACAAAGAGGGTGATGGGAGCAAAGATTAGTTTCCCAAACAAGTATTCACTGTACTACATTCAACTATGTTAACTAAATAGGTCATTTTATTTCAGTTTCAGTAACTCTTGAAGTCTAATTCTAAATTGAACAGGATTTAATTCTATCAATATTCTGTTTTTAAACCCTGATTAGTTTCAGTTTTCTTACCGTGAAATTTTACACTTCAATTTTGATGACAGTAAAATCACTTATGGTGGTTTAATTTTCAAAAATGAGCTTAATTTTTAATCATGTATTTATACAAATATGCCTATTTTGTGAAAACACCTCGGAGTATGTTTATGATCGTCACCATACAGTGCATTTTTATTTACTCTTCTATCTGTATAATAACAATAATAACAATATTGTATATTGTCATTTATTAAATTGATATTTGGAATTAATGCTTTGGGAATGTGGCTGATTGCAAACTCACAGTCACTCCCTACTTACGAGCCCTTCTCTTTGTCACAGAACTGCCTGAGGATGGTCTAGTTACCCGTAACGTCACAATACATTTAAATTGAGTTTGTCCAACTTGTTCCTCTCTCGTGCACCTGTTTCAAAAGATGTGTGAAGTATTCTTGTGTTCATTTGAATGGCGGCTGTCCTGTCCGTCCTGTCAGAGGGATCCCTCCTCAGTTGCTCTTCCTAAGGTTTCTACTATTTTTCAGGGGAGTTTTTTCAGAGGGATGTCATAAGCTGTAAAGCTCTGAGGCAAATTGTGATATTGGGCTTTATAATTATTATTGTATTGAATTTAATTGAATTTAATGTTTGGTGTTAATAATAACAGATAATAGATGAGGTAGTTTAATGTGCAGCTAGGATATGGATGATTTCAGTTTCTCTGTCTAGTTACTATAGCCAACACCGCTGACTTTCTGGAGAGGTGACAGCCCACTGCAAGTGTGTGAAACATTTTGACTAATCATCATTCACTTCTTTTTAGTCAGACATTTATATAAATGTAGTATTTTTTGTTTAAATCATTTTTGAATAATGTTTTGACTGCAAAACTGTTTAATTTGCCAGATTTTTATTTGAAACATGGCATCATTTCAAGACAAGTTTCACTAGTTACGCTGCATCATTCCTCATTTTTGTTCAAATGAATTACTGTTACTGTAGCATACAATAATTATGAGCAGGAGACACGTATCAGAGAATTACTGAGTACATACGAGTTGTGCGAACTAAATAAAATGAAGTGAAGGCAACTTTTGTGAGCAGTTCACAGACTGTATATTTCATTCAGTGCACTGGATGTAGCAGCTGCTCCTCCCTATCCCTCCTCCTCAGGTCCTCATCTGGGTGGACAGGTTTCGTGGGCATGATCAGAAGACACAGAGGGGAGCAGGTGCAAGAGAGGGGAGGACATCAAACTGTACATCCGTGACCTTCTCTGACCTCGGCTACTTTGTGAAAGGCAGGGGTGACAAAAAGAAAGGAGACAGCATAAAGAAAAGAACGATGGCTGAGAGTGAGGAGAGAGGGGAAGAGAAGGAAAGAGGAGGCTGTGAACAGATGTGGAGAAGGAGAAACAGCAAAAAAGAAAAAGAAAGAGAATGAAAAAGGGGAGAGAGTGACTTGACAAAGACAATCCCTGGGGTTGTCTTCGCTCAGTTTGTGTGTATGAGTGTGTGTAATGAGCATAGTGGGCTGTTGAAGCGCTCATGTTGAATCCCTCAAACAGACAATAGTGTGGCTGCAAAGGGAGGAGAGAGAGAAGTCGTTATGGACACAATAACACATACATATGTAGGCAGGTCTGCGCACACGCACACAGACACACACACACACACACACACACACATATATACTCCTAGTGAATCAGTGAGCTGAAACTGTCACAGTGAGAGAAGGTTCCAGTGGGTGCCAAGTTGTGTCCCTGTGGATCAGAAAAATGCTGGTGGCATTTGATATGCACACACACACACACACACACACACACACAAAGCTAGAGGCTCAAACTATTGTCCATAGCAGGATTCACAAACCCCCAGCTGCTACCTCTCTCCCCCCTTCAGTCTGTTTTCTAATTAGTTTGAAGCTCCTGCCATCATCTCAGCATGTCTTTGCTTCTTAAAATTATGTTTACTATATGGTGACACTTTTAATCTACTGTCTGTCTCATGTATAGAAGTAAACATCAGAAACATGTAGCAATAAAAAGGCATCATCCAAAGCCATAACTGGCTCTAGAGTTGAATGAGATCCTCTGTGACACAGCGTCAAGAGAACCTCAGCATACAAGCTTTGTATGGTAAGGCTGTTGTATTGGATTACATTAAGCCCAGTTCAGACCAAAGAAGAAGTCGAAACATGCAACTTCTTGCAATGTGCTGTTCCGTAACGTGCCGGTTCACACCTATGCAACTAGATGAGATGGTGTATCATCTCTATGCAACAACTCTCTGCACTTCAGTTCTGATTTGACACTGTCTGACACTGGCACATCATGCTTGGCGGGGACAGAGCACCTGCTGCAGCAAGCGAACACGCCGCCTGCGGTCATTTTGACTTGACCAGAGGACTTCACTTCAAGCCGACTGGCTGTTGCAAACAGGCCACATGCTTTATGTTCTAAAACCAGCCGCCAGTGATTTGACCAGCTGAGTTGGAGTGACACCGTCAGCTGGCTTGAGTCGAGCTCAGACGGCCAGTTCACACCGCTGCAACTTTTCTCTGCAACGTTCTAAAGCGGTTTCGTCTCGTCGTGAATCTTTGGTCTGAACTGGGCTTAAGATTGTAAAAGTGATTCTATAGATTGAATCACAATTTTTTTTCACAGTGACTTGCAGCTAGAAAACCCTCACATCAGGTACGTAAAACGGTGCTGAGCAAAAGCTGCTTCAATTGGTTAGTTTTTAAGTGTATGCTATATATACAACGTTCTTGCCTTTTTACCTTGCTGTCAGACAGCCCTTTAGAACAGGGGATTGAAGCCGTTATCTCATTTTAGTAAGGAGAACACTGGTGTTGCTGGTTACTCATTGGCTAAGGTATTGTGGTGAAAATATTCCAAATATAGCATACACTCTCTCTTTTTTTTTTTTTTTTTTTTTTTACATATCTAAAACAAGTTTGGTGCAGCCCCCGCCCACAGCAGTACTTTTCCTAGCCTCCGTGGTGGTAGATTTGGTTTTTAGAGACGCTGGCAAAGCAATGCAGTACATAAATTAAGCACAGCCACAATATCAGGTCGGACCACCATGTTTAACTAAATACGTAGGTTAGGTTTAGGAAAGTAAAGTTACTTTGGTTAGCTTTAGGAAAAGAAACATGGTGACAGTGTTCCCTACAATAACTCAAAGTTAATAATAATAAAAACAATTTGATACAGCACCTTTTACAGAAAGTGCTTCACAAAATACAATCAACCAAGCAAACAATAAAGCATGCAATCAATAAAAACAAAATGAAATAGAACAAATAAAAACAAAACAAAAAGAAATAACATAGCGCAAATACAGGCTACTGAGGCCGCAAACGGAAACATACCATGGAATAAGCACTGCACAATTTAGAGTGCAGCAAAGGCCATTTTGAAAAGATGTTTGTTCTTTGATTTTCAATTAAAAAAAAGTTATAAAAAGGCTTCAAGAGAGTTCCATAGTGTTGTAGCCACTACTTCACTTGGTTCACTTTAGTTCATTTGGCTTCATATGGTTTCGAATGACAGTCTCTTGGGGGAAAGTCCTGTGTTGTTTGACCCATCCACCACCTCAATTTGCCTCCCTACGTGAACATTTGATCTTTATACCGCATTTTCTTTACTCCCATCAGTGCATTGATCACATAATCACAGCCTTCCTGATCACATGGGTTATACATGAATTACTGACTCATGATTATGTGGGTTCTATACAAATTGTATGTTCTCTCTTTGTCTGAGTGAGGTTCCTTTGGGTGCTCTGGTTTCTTTCAGCAGGCCAAAGACATGCAAGAGTTGGTAACTCCTAATTGCCTTTTGGTGTTAATAGTTTTTTCTCTAAGTGTTAGCCTTGTGATAGACTGGTGACTTATCCAGGGTGTGTCCCAGTGCGTGCTGTGTTGGCTCTAGCCCCCTGGGACAGGATGGATACATCAATGGAAGAGTGAAATCCAGTCAAATCTCCCGAAAAGTAACAACTTAACCTCCAGTGCAAGACAAGTTTTATTTCATACACATCCACTCCACAACAAAACCAACACATCTGATTAAGCGATGACTTTTTGCAGGTTTTCTGGATAATGAAGTCACATTTCCATCAGTTAGCTCTTGCCACCATCTCATCTAGAGTAGCTTCAGTAAAATTACGCAGCCAACATCAAACATTAAGTCTAGAGTGAGAAGGCAGACCCAAAATACTAAACTATTCAGATACTGCTCTGCTTTCCAAATGAGAGGCAAACTTTATTTCAAGTGGGCTCAATTCCATATAAATATCATACTGACTGGGAGGTGTGGAGAGGGAGAAAGAGCAAACACGGATGAAAAGAAGAAGACAGTATAACTTGCAAGAAAATGTGGAGTTTGTTTTCCCAGAGGTGATGAAACACTCAGCAGGAAGCAGAGTGGAAAAAATGGAAAATAAGCACTTTGCAGTGTTTCATGCAGCCGAGAAACTTCAGCCCTCCTGCTTTTAGACAATTAGACTGTGTTGCTGTTGCACTGAATACATATGCAGCCACACACACACACACACACACACACACACACACACACACACACACACACACACACACACACACACACACACACACCTACTGTACAATGATTCTAAGGGCGAGATTTGAGAAGGAATCATGTCTTTGTTGAAGCGTTCACGTACGCAGACTCCATTCAAACACACACCGGTGGATTGTAAGATGTCTTTTTTTCTCCTGCTCCGCTGACAGCTTGTCAGCCAGGGTTCAGTGGTCATGGAAATTACAGATGTGTGCGAGTGTGTGTGGAGTAATACTGCTGATCAGTCTATCTAGTGATATGCTCCAATAACGACACATTTCCTTCCCGTATCTCACTCAAAAATAAACCTTGCTGTTTGTTTCTCACTGTATGAATGCGTGTGTGAGTGTGTTTGCAGTGATCAACACACTGCCCTTCAGTGTGAGGGCCAGTTCACCTTCAATTCAGCCAGTCAGAGGGATTTTTTTAGAATATTATATTAAAAACGATTGAGCAGATTTTCAGAGTCACATACTGAATATTAAATTTACTATTCTATTTTGTTTTTCCATTACTGATCATTAGTACAATCAGTCAACTTCTTTTGCAGACAGCAACTCTCCTAATTATCAAATTTAAAAAGTTAAATTAAACATCATTCTTTTCTTTTTTTAGCTTTAAAATAGATTTATACCATACTATAAATATGTTTCAGTAAAAGGAGGTTATATATATTTTTTTCTATTTAATTATTTGTATAATATTGTGTTAATAAATAATAAAATTGCCCAACCTGTTGTGATCAAGTGCCATCATGTAATTATACCTATGGATAAATGTATGAATTACATAGACTTTACATATGGATGCACTTTATTTCCACACTTCAAGCTTACTTGAAGTTTAGCATTTTTCTGGCTTCCAACCTGCTCGGCACATAAATATTTATCCAACAGAAACAAGGTCTATAAAACCCACACATTAATATTTATCAACATAAACAAGCTAAAAGCACTGTTTTCTTCTTTGTTACTGATGTTGAAATGACACAAGTTTTATTACCTCTGCCGCTGCGCTCGAAGATGAAATTTCGGTGCTGTTCAACATGCAATATTCACGCTTCACAGCCCAGCCAATGACCGGCATTACACTGCGTTTGAAATGTGGATATGCTTTTCATTAATGCAGTTGTACACTTTGTACACTCACCACGAAAAAAAAGAAAAGAAAAGATCCCATAATAAAGTCACAGAAGCGAAATGATGCACAAGAACAGGTTCTGTATATAAATGTAGTATAACACTATTTACAAAATAAAGCATTAAAAATAGATGCAATATATTCACAATAATAATGCATATAGTAAACACAAAAGTGACACATAAATAACAGAATGAGAAGACAAAGAAGCTGCTACAAAACAGTAGGTAAACAAAGCAATGCAACAGATAGGCCATTTTCCCTTGGTTTATACTCAGACTGATGTGTAGGACAATATAAGTATTGGAATGTATATTTAGTGTTATCATACAAGGTAAGTCTGTGTTTGTATGCTTGATTATTTGCTCGCCTGCCGTTATTTGTTTCATTATTTATGTAATTTTCCTTCAGTCCAGTGACTTATTTCTCTCTGATAAAACTATTGTAACTGCATTTATACACAGCATCATGCCTTAGAATAAAATAAAATGTATCCAGGCAAAAAGTATTTAAAGCATCACTTATATTTAGTAGAAGCATGGCTTTTTGTGGCATTAAAATATTGTCAAAATGAAAAATAAATACAGTAATAAAAGGGGAAAACAATAAAATAACAAAAATGAAAATAATAATAATAATAATAATAATGAAAATAATAATAATAACAATAATGATAATTATATAATGTTAAAACTATGAAGGACAAATATTCAACAAACAGCAGATAAACACTGAATTATTGCATATTACCTGAATAATAATCCTAATAATGATTTTAGTACACACATTTTTTAAAGAAAATTATTATTTTTTTAATCAAAAAGTATTTATTATTCATTATTTAAAATTATTTGTTTAATTAAATTATTAAAGAAAAACACATTTTGTCTCAATTTTAAGTAATCTTCCATGTTAGCAAAGAAGTAAATTAATTAATTAATTAAAAAAATTGAAAGCACCATACACAAGTGAGTTTCTCATTATCAGTCTTATGAATATTTACTCTTTATTTTCCTACGTGTGTATAGAGCTGTTTAACAAAAGGAGGACAGAGAAGCATACAGAAGTGTGTGGTTGCGTGTGGATGCAGAATAATTCCAGTCTCAGTCTGCTTCTTTAAGCCAGACTCTTCTTCTACAGCCTACACTTTGCTACAGCTTTCATGAGTGGAATTAATAACCTCCAGGTAGGCATATAAACAGGGTTACATGCATCAATATGTAGGTCAATATTCTCTCCTTTAATAAAAAGAAGCTGTGCTCCAGCCAGTGTGGTTCAGCTCTGATATGATGGGTATAATGCAGTTTGATCACATATTTATTGTAGAGGTGTGTCAATACTGTGCTGGCTGCCCGTGGGAAGCCTTTAACCTGACTTGACTCCAATACAGCATATTGGGCAAGTTTAATACATGTAAGCATGAACGTGGAGGACTGTGCTGTGTTATTGCACTGCAACCCCAAGCGGCTGTGAGATGGCTGTGGAGGAATCCATTACCCTGAAATGCATGATGAGATATGTGCTGGAAAAGTTCAGCTTTTCTCAGTAAATCCGATTAATACAGTATAGTTATTTTTTTAACATTCCTACAGTGTATTTGGATGTGTGGTGAGGACTTCCCATCAGGGACCACACACACACACATAAATTTTGGCTATTAGGGAGTGAGTAGTGGAGTGGGATGCTCTTGCTAAAGCCCCATTTAGGTAAAATGGGGGAATGCGAAAGAAATGTGGTAGAGTTGCAGTATTGATTCTAAATTTCAGCTTGCCAGGACAAAGCCTAAAAAACAGTTGCCAATCACATATTATAAAAAAATATTTTCTTGGACAAAAAAAAAATATATATATATTAATAATTTTAAAAAATAAAGTAAATTTTAAAAATAATTAATTAAAAAAAATAAAGAAAACTCTTAAATAATAATCATAAACGTGTTTTTGATAATCAAAAAAAAGTCCTTTCAGTACTAAGCCGATGTTTATGTAGAGTTAGGGTTTACATTGGGTTTCAGTTAAATCAGACCAGTACACAAAATAATAAAACAAAATTTGCTTTAAGTTGTCATTGAGCAAGCAACAACTCTTGTAGAACACTAAGAGCTGCCCTGATACAGATAACCTGACCCTCAATCAGAGCAGCAAAAGACAAAGAAGTCTGCAACAGGCTTATAGACCAGGGTTTCTGGCTGACAATATCTGCTAACAAGAGGTCTGCATGAGGTCACAAAAGGATCAGAATGCTCTGGGTGTGAATTTTCCCACTTCTCTTAAGCCCTAAGAAAGGACATTGTCACACTCTGATTGGCCCAGAGAGGGAAAGCACCAAGCTGCTCTCAGTTCTTATTAAGGAGTCAGTCCCCACATCCTGTGCAACAGGTGAGCTGAATCACCCTCAGATCAATTCAGGGGAAATGACAGGAAAGTGCCAGAAAATGTGGAACTGCAACAATAGATCACATTTAGCCAAACTTTGACGCAACAAATTAAATAGGTGGTTTGTGACAATGCATTTCCCAGTTCTGATTTCTCTGGATTTCAGTGCAAATTGTGACACTGTAGGGCTCCATAAAGACTGGCCGCAGTATTAGATAATGGCAGTGACTATGTTTACATGCAAACTAACATTTCACCAGCATTCTGAATATGACAGTACACTAAGGGTGTAAACAGCATGTTCAGCTCAGATATTATAAATTAGACTGTTTTCTAGATGTAGGATTTTACTGTTGAGACGTGACATTCGGGCATTATTCAGGTTTTGGGAACATTCTTTGGACATGTACACAGTGCATTCAGAATATACGTCACAAGACACAGCCTCTTCCCTGTTTACGGTCAGCTCTGTGCATGGTCATGGATGTGCTGTAAACCAACGGACAGTTTTAAGGTTGGGGTAGAGATGCATGCACATCCTGTTTGGAAGGAGAAACACACCTACTTTGAAAAATCACAACGTAAAAACCGATAAGTTAATATAACTCAAAAGACTTTTTGAAACTGATCACATCTGAAATTTTAAGTTACTGTAACTCAAAGACTGAAGGCAAAGATTAAAGATGTAGATATCAACAGGTTTTTGGATATGTGCTCGTATCACAACACCGACCTTTTCAAGAAGGTGGTTGAAGGAATAAAAGAGGGACGCTGTGTTCCCCAAACAAGAAAAACTTTTTAAATGTAAATGATCTTAGGGCATGTTTTTGTTTTTTTATATTTTTATTATTCATTACTATTATTATTTTACTTGTTTCGACAACGTAACAGCTGCAATACATCCAGAGTGGAATACCAAAATACAATCCTGTAAAACTAACCTGTAAAGCCATCCAGCGTACACCTCTGCCTCCATCTCATAAGCACAAGGTGTCTAGCAATTGACGGGCAAAGGAAACAGTATCTGAATAGTGTCTAGGAAGAGGTACGTTCTCTGGAACTACTCCAAAAATTGCAATTAGTTGGGAAGGGGGAAACTTGACTCCAAAAACCACAGAAAATGTATTAAATGTCAATGTTCAATAGTTAGAAAGTATGAATGAGGGATGATGTTAGGGCATTTTAATCAGAGGATGAATGGAATATAATTTTATATAATTTATTTTTTATCATTTTGCAAAATAAGGGCAAAAACAGAATATTATCTGCAAGTAAAAATGTTTCTTTCTTTTTTTTTAATGACCCTTTTTTTTAACCATTCTTTAGTCATATTGTAGATGCGACAAGCTGATATTAAAGGAGTTTCCAATTTAACATTAGGGGGAAAGTGTAGCCAAGGAAGCATTATATTTTCTTTCAAACTTATTTTGCTGATTTATTAAAAAAGAAAAAAAAAAGTATTTCCAGTTTTCAACTTGCTCTAAATTATGCTGCTGTCACAAAGACAGATAACCATGTTTCAACAGTCCCTCTGTCCTTTTACACTTCTGATTGCCTCAAGAAGTGATTTTCAAATTTCACTGATAACTTTTAAAGCTCTAACAGGCCTAACTGGTTCCATTACTGCGCTGTTAAACCCCCCGTGCCCCGCTTGCAATCTGCATATGTTTCCTCTTATGAAAATTAATTCAAATATCCGCCAACAAGCCTCGAAGTGTGAATAAAATAACCTGTGAATAATCACTGGAATTTGACCTCTTATGTATTTGTCAAAGAAACGGCAATCCTTGTTGTAGCAAAGGAAATAATGTTAAGACTGGGTGTTTTTTTTTTTTTTGTTCCGAGTTGTGCCACAGCCCCCATTTCTTTCTTTGCTTCTTTCTCTCTGGGAACCCAAATGTTATTGTTCACCCACAGTGGGTGACAGTAATTCTGCTCTCCCCCTCAGCTTAAGGCGCCTCCTCTGGGCTCTGTCTATCCTCCTCTGCCACAAATGTTTCCTCCACATGACCATCATCCCATACCTCTTTGTCTGAGTCTCCCTCGGCAGTCTGGTTAGGAATTCTCTTTGCTTCACTCAGTGAAAAACTCCACACCTGCAGTGTGTTGTGTGTGTGTGTGTGTGTGTGTGTGTGTGTGTGTGTGTGTGTGTGTTGTGTGAAGTGCTGAGGTCCAAGGGGCATCCACAAATAGTTCCCGCTTCAATAAACGGAGCCGATTTCTGCAAATCCACCGTTCTACATGTACACTTACCATTAAGATGAGGGGGGAAAAAACCCTTTCCTTCTCTGCTAAAATGTGCGTGAACTGACTTCAGCCATTTTGTAAAGGCACAAAAAGAGGCTGCCATGGTTACACCCCAACTAATGGGAAACGGGCTGTAATGTAATGTAATGTAAATGTAACTGGAAAACCGTGGATGTCCTTTCAGCGTTCAACAAAGTAGCATGCACGGCCTTTGATATCATGACCACAGAGCAGTATCTTTACTTCTGGATGCGACTTTACAGCGCTCCCACATGCCTGTTGTACACATGTGTCTTTTCCACAGTTGTTATTATTTTCAATGTTTTATTTATTCTTCCATTTTCCCCTTCCAGTTGAAACTGTGAGCAGAATGATGTGCATTGACTGTACTGCACTGGGGGAAAAACAAATGTTCTACATAAATCATGTTAATTATTTATTAGAAGCTTTTTCGCATGTTTTATTTCCATCTCATTGACCGTTTGTTTGTTTGTTTGTTTAACTTTTGTTTTTCTGGGCATTTTTGCCTTTATTCAATAGACAGACAGAAAACTTGCAACAAATGTCCGCAGGCAGACATGAACTGCTGATAAGTTGTGATTATAGTATGTGTCTTATTCACTCGGCTACCCGTTGGCCCCAGCCAGATAGAAAAGGCCTTGGCGGGGCCTTCTGTCCAAACTAAGACAACAATCTCACCCTCAAAAGAGTACCGTAAACTAGAGTGGATAGATCTGTATTGTCATGTGGTTAAAGGCTATATGGTAATAAAGTTTAGAAGACAACTTTCTTTCTCTTTGATGTTAATATAGTTGATCACATCATTTAATTAAGCTGAATTTCTATCTTTAAATCTCTTAAAAAAAACTGTGATTAATCCCAAATTACTCACACATTTTTTATCTGTTCTAAATGTTCAGGTTTCTAATACTCTTAACAACATCTGAGTGGACAAATATGCTTGCTATGCTCTGCCTTCCATCTGCAACGTTACTGCTGCATCGCTTCCTGATTTCCCAAACTATGGGGTGGGCTGAGGGTCATAATTATAGAATGTCTGCGTGTTAATCGCATCAAAACAATTGTCATTAAATATATATGATAAATAATAGGAGTCTCTTGTCACATGGGGCCAATTTGATCAAATATGCAACATGCAAAACTGTGAAACAGGTTCCTGATTAACAGATGGCATTCATATCTACCATGTCAAATAACTGTCTCTTGCTAGTTCGGTCATCTGACAACAGAGAAAAAAAAAAAAAAAAAAAAAAAAGCTAAATTAAATTGTGCAACTGGAATATTACTTCATATTCATAAGTGAATATTTCATAATAATAATAATAATCCAGATATGATTTTGTAGGAGGAGTTCAGCACTGAGGTCTAAAATTTCATGTTTTTTATTTATTATTATTAACCGGACTCTCAGTTCCGTTGCCAACCAGTGCAGTTTCACAAAAGTGAGTGCTTTTTACAAATTAGTGTCGCTTGTAAATTAAAAAAAAATATATTAAAATATCCCGTGTTAGCTTAGGTTTTCTCCAGGTACTCCGGCTAATTCCCGCAGTGCAAAATGCAGGTTAATTGTTGACTCTGAATTGCCTGTAGGTGTGAATGTGAGTGTGAAATGCTGTCAGCACTGTCTGGCGTCCTGTCCAGGGTGTACACTGCCTCTCGCCCAATGTCAGGATGAATGGATAGTGAAACATGTCAAAAGAGTGAGAGGAACTGATCTCATTGATGTTGCAATTTGGGTGAAATTTGGCTCAAACTATTCTATCATTTCTCTACTGAAAGAGGACAAAGAAGAACAATATTTGTTAAAGCATTTAGATGTGGACAGAAGTCTAAAAAAGAACATCCTGAAAAATACTAGTGTGATTCTGTGTGTCATTTATCACACATAGATAACACTTTCATGGACGTGGTTTCACTTTAATCACAACATCGCCGCTTCCAGCAGTTACAGAATCAGTTCACCTTGAGATATTGTCCATAATGTTGATTTATATTGCCTCGTTTGGAGTTCTACAAATCTGCACCAGATAAAACTGTGAGGTAGTTGATTTTCTCTCATTTGATCCAAATAAAGCTTGGTCTCCTCCAGCTAAAATGTATCCTGACTGATGACCTTTGCTGCGACATCATCCCTCTATTTGTAATCTCACTGATCATTCTCCTCCACATTCTGTCTAATACAGCATAAATCCCCCTTAAAAATCCGACATACACAATTTCCTCTCTCATTTGCACTTTATCCTGCTGATTCTCTCTAAAATAAAGCAATGAAATGCATCCATCACTCCACTGATAATGAAAGACGACCGCGACACTGCTTCCGGGATTTTATTTTGTACATTTAGCCGAAAAATGATTCTGAACTGTCATGAAGTGAAATTCTCAGATGGAAGTGCTTATGTGCGTGAAGCTGTATCTGTGTGTGTGTGCATGTGTGTGTGTGTGTGTGTGTGTGTGTGTGTGTGTGTGTGTGTGTGTGTGTGTGTGTGTATGGCTTCCAGCCCCAGTCATCATGAATCATTGGTTTCAATGATCCTAGCATGCTAATTCCTGCTGATTCCTTTCCATGCTGTTATTATAAAAGTCAGCACAACAGTCATTAACAGCAGAAAACAGCTTAAAACTTTACCCATCTGACTCCTGAATGAACCCAGCGCAGCACGCCATGAAACATGACCCTGTGTGGGTGTGTGTATGTGTGTGTGTGTGTGTGTGTGTGTGTGTGTGAGTGTGTGTGAGTGTGTGTGAGAGAGAGAGAGAGAGAGAGAGAGAGAGAGAGAGAGAGAGAGAGAGAGAGAGAGAGAGAGAGAGAAAGAGGGAGAGAGAGAGTGCGTGTGAGCTTCCTAATCCAGGATTTATTGGCCATTAGTACAGCCTGAAAGTCATTACAGTTCATTTTGCTGCCGGGTTGACGTTTTATTAGGACAAATACAGGCTTTTTGGATACGTGCGTGTGTGTATTTGTGTGTGTATAAGCGTGTGTGCATGCCTTAGTGTTTATGAGTACGTTTGCATGTGAGTGTGTGTGAGTGACATTTTATCAGGACAAATTTCCCCATAGGGATCGAGGCCATGATTTCTGAGAGCAGGAAAAAGACTAAAAAGCCTCAAGAAAGGAGAGATGGATAGATAATAGAGGGATTGACAGATGGATAGAGAGAGAAAAGAAGGATTGACATGAGGTGCAACGGATGGATGATGTGAAAGACAGATGGATGGACACAAACAAAGATCACAGAAGGGGTTAGACAGATGGACAGCAATAGGCAAATGATGGTGGGAAACAGTAGGAAAAGACATGGAGAAAACTGTAAGGCAGTACAGTTGAATACAATGGAAGAAATGAATAGATAGATGGTAAGAAAAGATGGCAGAGATGGATGGGGTTCCATTGATCTTAAAATTTCAGCCAGGTTAATAAACAGTTCATCCGTACAGATGCACATTAAAAACCAAGTTTTGACACTTGCATGTCAAACTAAAGTGGAATGTTATTATCACATTTATAAAGGTTGTAAATCTAGTCTTTCATCAAAACTGTAGAACACCACAGTCAGCTTTAATAAAATGAGTATGCGGTACATATAATGTACTTTTTATGAGGGCGAGTTGCATCTGAGTCAAGTATTTCAATTTCCGTATCCGTGATGGAGATCCTAATCTAGGTAGCTGTGTTCGATCTCTTACTCTCAAAATCAAAAATGATCTGAAGTTGAATCCAGAGATTGTTCTATGAAATGGTTTTCTGATAAATAAAAAATTTAACAACTTCAGATCAATATCCATATCGATTTCAGGTTTAAAACAACAACTTCTGATTATGTCTGGTCCATCTCCAGTTGACGCCCCACTCACTCCTGATTCAAATTCTGGCCATTCCCTGCAAAGATACGAATAAGAATTATCAAGTTGGTTGAAAAATGACAAATACAGATAGAGATGATGGTGTCCTCACTCATCCCTAGTGGCTCTTTGGAAAACAACTAGCCCTGACTATACCCATAATGTCAAGTTCAGAATTTTGGCTTCATGCACTCAAAATCTAACTTACTAATTCCTCTGGAGTCTAAATTGTGTCAACCTGTTTCCAACATCCAGTCTTCTTTTAGCTCTGTTTTGGTCCCCACCAACTCCTCCTCTGTTTGAAAATGACACAGATGAGAGTAGTGAAACTGAAACCTAACAGTAAAGTTGCGGGCGGCAGTCCTCTGTGCAGGTTTGTCAAATACGGTTTGTTAATCAGTTAGTTAGTCAAATTAATTTTGAGGTTGCAATACAGTGAGGTGGCTGCATGAAAGGTTTGCAGAAAGTACATCAGAAGTCCTTAACTCTTAAAAACAGTTGTCAGCCATTAACTAAACATAATGCTTCACAAGCTAATGTCGACAATAAAATGGGACAATATGACAGACTATTATTGCCTACAGTGTGAAAGGAGTATGTTTTTGCCCATTTTAGAAGTAAGTGAAATGTTAACACCAGCTAACTGTGATTGTTATTGCTATGTTATTGTCATAAATGAGCTATGTTGTTCAGTGTCTCGACAGAATCGGACCCAAGTGATATATAATCATATTTATGTGCAGCCATCTCACATTAGGTGACTGGGTAGTTACTCAGGTCGCCATGTAGCGGTTTTCATTCCACACAGGCACCGACCAGCATTCAGTGTCTATGTCCACAGAAGCAGCCATCTGTCGGTGGCCGGCCAAATTGGCTTTACCAAGTTGACTGACAGCAGACATTATACATCAAAATATTTTTTGTGTCAGCACCACAGGAAAAAATGAACACTGTTTGTATATTGATTCATTGATCTTATTTCCCAGCCCACCGTAGCAAGTGGGGGGATCAGGCAGACTGAGAGTAGATCAATCAATAAATATATGGTTAATAACAGCAGTCTATTTCTCTGACTAAGCTAATATTTGTGTTTTTTGATCAGACATTGGTCTGAATTTGAGAGAAAGAGGGGACAGGTCTCTCCTGGTTATGACCCAACAACTGTTTAGAAAAGAGTTATACATTTCAAACACAAGAAAAACTCTGGAGGCAAAATCCGATGCAAAAGAGTTCATTTGTGCTCAAAAACAGTAACATGAACTCAAGGTGCTGTTCTGGAACAAAGACTGCCTTAGCTCTTCCCTCAAGTCTCCACTTAATTTCTTAAAAGTTGACCAAACATGGGCTTGTAAATACTGGAGTGCAGGGCTGCCCCATAATAGCTGGCCAAATATTATTTTGAGAAAAAATTGAATGAATGAATCAAAACCTATATGACTGGACCATGTGGGAATTTAATTTGAAAGGACAAACACAGGAAGTGGCCATGCTCAGCAGTCAGACAGGAGTCAGGTTAATTTCCAGGGCTGGTACCTGCGGTTATTCCACAGGCTAGTTAATAACATGTCAGGCAGGAAATCCAAAGTGTGGGATCATTTTAAGAAGGTGAAGGACGAACCCAAGGTGATATGTAAACTCATCTTCATTGGTCGACTACAAACATGACGTATCATCTGAAACATGGAAGTAGCTACATGCCCATTAGCCCACAGCGTCATTAACAGGTGGCTCGCTCAGTGTGTGACGTGCACTTGTAGATAGAATATAATCTGTAATGTAGCACAGTGTTAACAATGTTACTGATACTATTCTTTCTCACACCTTCAACTCAAACCATTGTGTTGCTCCGCCCAAAATACATAATTTAATAATTAAATCAATATCATAAACATGCTGGCGACTGGTCAAGGAATGGCTTTAAATGCTGACTATTGGTTGACTAGGAAAATTCTTAGTCGGGGGCAGCCTCTACTGGTGTGAAAAAAAAACTTGTATCAGCTTACAGTATTATATAATGGTATCTTGTGGCCTGACCTACTTTGGAAACTTAGGTACTATCCAGTTCTCCTGCTCCCTCAGTGGAAATCCCCACAGTGTGCTTCTGCTACACACAGGTATTTTCTACTCCTAATATATCTTTTAAAAGACATTTAACAAGTTTTATTCTTCCATTACATTTGAATCGCATCCAAATTATATTTTAATTTTTTATTTTTTTCCAAGTTTTAATTCGCACAATACAGATATGATTTAAAACACTGTGCTCCTGATTAAACATTTGGTGCTCTTGATTAAACACTTGACTCTAACACAAGATCACAAGATATGATGTTTAAAATGATTGCGCTGCTTTGTTCTCTTTCCACCCTCAATCATTGCTCACAAAAAAGCACAACAAAACTTCTCCCAACAGCGCCACAAATCAGCCTTGATGTCACTAATACACATCAAGATGAATAGGAAAATATAAAGTCATTGAAAAACATAGCAATAATAATTACCTGTTCCATCCTGAGCATCAGTTAACACTTACTTTCATTGTGGCTTTTGCATTTGTGCATTTTTGTCTTTTGTTAATGCTGTTTTCAAAGCATTGTGGATGTGCAGTTTGTTCAAACTGCCTCGGCCGCTGCAATAAGCAGTGCAAATATGGTTAGAAACCGAACCCGTGGTCAGTTTAAACTTTCAGAGGAAACTCCAGTAGGGCAGTAACTAAAAGTCAATGATACTCCAGTGAGTAATGTTGACATACAACCATTTAACCAGAATATTATTCTTGTCAGAGTGGAGAAGCTCCTCCAAAAGCATTTGGGCCATCAGGGGACACTGACAGTGTTTCCCACAGCCAAACAGAGCAGTATTGATTCAATTTACAATAAGCATGGAATCCATCAAACTGCATCACATCCATCAAACCAGACTGGAGACCATGACATCCTGACTAACAGTACTGTGCTGTCCTGATATATCAATCTAATCCACTCTGTGTAGCTGTCCTTATACAGAGAAGTGTGTGTCCGTGTGTGTGTGTGTGTTTATGTTAATTGTTTACTGCACATCTTATTTGCTCAAAACTTTTTGAGTTCATGTGTGCATCCATGTCCTTTTTTAATCGGACATATTTCCATTTCATTTCATAAACACCCTACTAACAGTGTGTGTGTGTGTGTGTGTGTGTGTGTGTGTGTGTGTGGCACTCTGCTATCTTCTCCCAGTATCTAGCTCATCAGTCACTATGCAGCACTTTTTGTCCTATAGTGGGACATAGCACTGCACACTACTCTGTAAGAGTGCACACACACACACACACACACACACACACACACATACACACACACACACGCTAATAGGATTCACCAATCATCATAAACCTTCTAGCAAGGAAGAGAAAATATGTATGAGTGTGAGCAGGAGAGTGAGAGAGAAATAATAAACACACATCATTATGATATATATCAGCCTAAAAGGAGGACAACTGTAATCTGCAAAAACAGCCCAGTAGACTAAACTCTACTATATTCCTGAATAGTAAAAATCACCATCTGAATTAAGAGAGTTAATGCACCACAAAAAAACGGTCAAATCACCAAAACCCACATCTCGATGTAGTAAAGCCGAAACAAATCCTCTGAGTAATTATTAGCAGACAGTTGCCGTAAACAGCTCCAGTGAACACACTTATTTCTTTTCAAAGCCAGAGAGGCTAATTGGCTGCACGCCCTAATTGGCCCTAAGTAATTGTCCTAACAAATAAATAAATCAGCCTCTAATTTGAAGCTGACATTCTTCCTTTCTTGGAATTCAGTGATATCCGCTTTTCCCGTAAACAATGTAGAAAACAAATGAGCTTTATTTGGGCTTCGTCCGAGTTCTTTTATCTCCCAATTAGCAACTTTCTAAACTCATTTTGATGGTGGTCACGCTGGCGGATGCTGTAGTATAATGTTTCTTGTTCTTTTCCAGTCACATTGATTATAAATATTTACATGTGGAGGAAAAAATTAGTACACCGTCCCATAGCTTTTAAAGGATCACTTTGCCAATTTTCAACCTTATCTTATCTATCCGAATTAGGAATATACTGTGACAAGCAACAACTGTTTTTTTATGTCTCTGAGGGCTTCAAAAACTGCAATTCATCTGCAAACCAGTGAAATTATTGGTTCTTGATGCGGCAAGTCACTGCCCAAGTGCCTGATTTGGATGATTTTGGAGTGAGACCGGGCTCAGCCTTTTGTTGGACGCTGTTAACATTGACTACCCCGAGAGAGACTGTGTGTGCTTTACTATGCATGAAAGTTTTGCTCCTTCCTTGGACAGAAGCGTGCTGGTAAGTATGGTTGGACTATTAGGCAAATATATTCATGACTGGCTGAGTATGCAGCTTTTGGGGGCGGGGTTGTAAGGAACTGCCCATTGGTCCGACCATATTAAACCCATTGTTCCGAAGTCCATTCCGAAATCATCATGATGCCCTGTGGTTAAGGTCTGGTTAGGTTTAGGCACAAAAACCACTTGGTTAGGGTCAGGAAAACATCATGGTGTGGGTTAAAATGAAAAAGAAAGTGACAAACACATAAGCCGTGAGCCTGCTCCGCCTCAAGCCTTTCCCAGCTGACCCAGAGCCGGTCGCGGCGCACCATACGCCCGCCGTGAGCTGTTCAGCACCGCAGACAGTCAGACTAACGGGATGTCGAACTAATGGGCTGTTGGACCAATGACATGGACCCGGGGTTGTAGAGGAGGTCGTAATTATACACCTTTTAATGGAGGCAGGGTTGTAGTGGTCGTGGTCTTTGAGGCCATTTAAAAGATTACGACATGTCGATAAAGAAATCTTTCCACTATATATTTCCATTTCCTTCCATTCTGCCATTTTTAAAATGTCTACGGTCGTATCTTGCTTGGACTACTCTAGATTAAACTATTCTATTCTAGACTCCCCCACAATCTCCAGGGGTACTGCTCCTGTTTGTCCGTATCTGTAAGCTTTTAGAAAATATGCACAAACACGAATGAAATGAATGCAGAGTAGGGATAGAAGGCTCCGACCATGTCTGTATACATATCTAATGTTTACCGGACATAAGCCAGTAGGGCAAGTGCACAATGAAATGTCACCTGGTCATAATAGAGTTGCATTCAAATACAGTGTCTCTCAGTATTCCATATGCCTCCAAACACTGCACCTAATCAACTTGTTTTTCATGCACTCTCTTTTTGGACAAGTGATACATACATTTCATTCATGAACAGAGGCATGTATGCCTACTCTAATAAATCAAAGCTGTATTGTTTACAGCATCTGATTTATGTCTGTTGCTATGGAAACTCTTAGCGAAACAGGGAGGATCCTTATTATTTTTATCACTTGTAGTTCACATTGCATGGATGTGAAGGTTTTTTTTGTTTTTTTTTTAATCAGGCTTGTTTTCGTGTCTGCTTAACTGGGCTCATTACTTCTTCACAGAAATGAAAAAAATCATGGTCTGCAAGCTTTGTAGTTTTTACACCATTTTCAACAGAAAACTATTTCAGGCAGTTATGATCAGTATCTCTGTGGGAGCAGGTGGGAGTGAGATGACACATCTGCGGGAGCCGGTGGAGACAGTCGGACATCCGTCAGGAGCTGCAGGTGCAGAATTAAGAAAAAAAAACAACAGTCCTACACACAAGACCCAATATGACCTAATGTGTGTGAACAGCAGGGCTGCCAATTTGGTGCCCGAGGCCAGACACTCAGTGGTGCTCCAAACGTACAGTGCAGCACACCCGCCACTGCTGCTATTAACCTCTTAATGACAAAACATTTTTCTATTAATAAATTCCATCAATTGCTACGGTACAATTATTATTACAAAAAAAATGAATTGAAATTGGAACAGTCTTGCAGAAATCAATGTAAAAACATCATCATATTTTCAGTCTTAACTCTTTTTCCTTTTTTATTGCACTCCTGGGAGTTTTAAAATAATTCATCATCATACTAATGAGTCTATACTGTCTGTTTCATTGAACCTCCACTCATACATCATCCCAATCCCATATGTTTATCTGTCATTTCTGAACTACACTTGACCTTCCTGCAGCCCCATCTCCCACAGTGCACCTCTATCATGCCAGCCGCTGTAATTGACAACATACATGTGTCTTCAGCTTCACACAGTGGCTCAGGACAGTCTGGGAAAGGCAGTTTTAGGTGTGAATGGTCGTGCTTGTGTTGTTTTCCCATATCTTTGATATCTGAATTTAGATGCATGCTGGAAAAATGACTGAAACTGTTTTCTTTCCTCCATGCACTTCTTTTGGCTGGTGGCGCTCTAGGCGCCTGCCTAGTTCCCCTGTGTTTACAAACAGGGCAACAAAGTGGGGCAATTTCCTCACCCCTGTAGAAAATATCCAGTGCTGTCAACTGCTCTGAGTTTTCTATTCGTCACTCTGGGCTCATGCTGAGAGAAAACATGCTTCATTTTATCCATAGCAGGGCCTGAAACCAGTTCATGTTTTATGAAAATGTTAATATTGTAAATGAGGGTTCAGCAATTTGCACTTTGTTTGCCATGGCAAGTGCACCTCAGCTGGATATGCAGCATAATGTACAAGATCGAGGCAGATTTAAAGGAGGCAAAAAGGCAAATAAAGTCAAAGCAAAGATATAATCAGAGATGAAAAACAGAACTGCTGTCAATCCTGTCTCGTCCTGATCTCATTACTGGATAGGCTCAAAGTATGACAGGCAGTTTTCTTAACAGCAAATGAAAACAACATGAAGAGTTACATGAAAAAGAAAACAAAGAAAATTGATAAAGGAGTATTTGATCAATTGTAGTCATATTGGTCATTACGGTTTTAAGATTTCTGAGTAAGCTGCACACTTTCAAGCAATCTAAGTGTTATATCGTGGGCAACTGGGGTTGCTGTAGTTTCTGAAAGAAGTTTCAACTCTCATCCAAGAAGCTTCTTCAGTTCTAAACTGAAGAAGCTTCTTGGATAAGAGGTGAGTTCTCTACGATATAACAACTAGAATTACCATGACCCGAGTGACTGAGAGTCATCACCTACTTTCAAGCATGCAGTTTTACCTGCCCTGTCCCTTTACCATCACTGGTTAGGTCATGGTATGCTAGACACCTTTCGACAATGTTCTGATCCTAGTAGAAACTCTGTGCCACTAGAATCTTGTCGGACTAATTGGAAATCACGTCATTGTCAATTCTGATGAAAAAAATAATATAATAATAATAATAATAACAATAACTGAAACAGTTGTGAATTCATAAAGAGTATTTTGCAAATTAAGATTGAGCTAATCATTTTAAACAGTTACCACTCACTGCCAGTTTGAGGCAGTAGCCATGCAAAATTTTCTCCATGTCATACTTTCAAAAAAAAAAAAAAAATGGTTGTATGCTTCAGCAAACCAGTCAATATGCAGTTACAGTTTCCAACCATGTCTGTCCAAACCCATATGTGGTCATGACAGTTCAAATATGTATGTTGCTACAAAGAAGCTACATATTCTTAAATACGGATGCCTCAACACTCATCTTCAGCCCGGCAGCACATAAGATCTATACAATTAGCAGTTTCAAGGTGGACATCTAAGATTTGTGTCACCAATTCAATATCTGACCAAATGTCGCTTCTTCCGTTCATGAGTTACAGTGCTAAAAAAATTATGATGTCACAATGAAATTGACCTTTGACCTTTTGGATATAAAATGTCATTCCTTCATTAGTGGGAAATGTTGTCATAATTGGCATATCAGTTCTTGAGTTATGGCCAAAAACATGTTTTTTGAGGTCACAGTGACCTTGACCTTTTTTTTCGTTTGACCACCTAATTCCAGTCCAAATGGACATTTGTGCCAAATGTGAGCAAAAAAACCCCTCAAGGTGTTTTCATATGCGTCATTACGAGAATGAGGTGGATGCGAGTGAGAGTCGCAGTGGATGAGAGTCCAAGTGGATGTTTGTGCTAAATTTAAAAAAAAAAAAAAAAAATCCCTTAAGGCTTTGTTGATATATTGCATTCATGAGAATGAGAGGGATGCAAGAGGAGAGGGACCATTACCCTTGACCACCAAAATCAAGACAGTTTATCCCTGAGTCCAAATGGACATTTGTGCCAAATTTGGAAAAAAAAAAAAAGCCCTCAAAGCGTTCTTAAGATATTGTTATGAGAATTAGAAGGATGCAAGGTCGCAGAGACCTTAACTTTTTCCCCGTCACTGACGAGATATTCTGTCCATTCGTGTTTTCACTGTTATAAGATAGGGGGCGCTTGTGAAATAGAACAGCACTGCTGTGGTAAAAAACAAATGAACAACCACAGAAGAGAAGGAGAAAACAGAGCACTGATTTGTTGTTGTTTTTTTGTTTGTTATGAAAATGCACAAATTCCTTTTTAAAAACAGAAGGTCTCGTGTATATACTGTTTACATATCCATAGAACAAATTATTCTGTGGGTCTTTAAAGACTAGTGAATACGATCAAAAATGCTGGTGGTGGCTGGCAACTTAAAAATAACACTCTGCGGGGAAAGTGTAAAGCTTTGTCCACCAAAATCTAATCAGTTTATCCCTGAGTCCAAGTTAACATTGTGCCAAATTTGAAAACAATTCCCTCAAGGCGTTCTTGTGATATTGCGTCCACAAGAATGGGATGGACCGTACATATAGAGAGACCTATGTAAATGAAAACATAATGCCTCCGGCCACGGCTATCGCCAGCGCAGAGGCATAAAATATATTTCGGAAGTGCATTTACTTCTCAGTGGGGCTCCACACTGTATAGGCTGTCGAGGTGCATGAAAGTAAACCCAGTATGCTTATGATTATTTAATGCAGAGGGGTGTCATATTTCACAACAACTGTATATGAAAAAAATGAGTATTTACCAACTTTGCCTATTATGTGCACCACTGTGCAAACGCTCCTGTTGAGTGAAAGTGCTCCCAGCATGGAGTGAATATATTCTACTTTTATACATTTAATATTTCATAGCTTATATTCCTAACTTTACCAATTAAGATCGCCCTGGGGGAAGTAGGACTCCAGCTCTGGTTCCCTCTCTCCCTCTCTCTTTCTCCCTCTTTGTCTCTCCCTCTCTCTCATTCCCTCCTCTCCTATGGCATAGTGTCAATTAAAATGACATCTGGTGTCACTGTCACTGTCGATGAAATGACATGTTTCTCCTGAAAGCCCTAATAGGATCGCCTCTCCACCACTCAACCCAAATCTCTGCTATAATTGTTTCACATTCAGTCATCAGCTGATGTTTGAAACTTTGCCTCTGTTTCCCAGCCCATTCTGTAGACTTTCCTCCTTCTCCAAGGCTTCCTCACTCACCCCTCTGTCACTTTATCTTTGTTTTCTTTGCCCTAAAATAATTTCATTTTCATTTCAAGGCAGCTGATGCCACAGAAAGCTGCTGTACATCGCTGTGAGTGACCATTGAAAATGAAGGGTTGATAGATAGATAATTGTACCATGAATGTTCTGCCTAGCGAGCCGTTTAAACACACAGATGCCTACTGGTGATGTCTAAACACAACGTCAATACTCATTAAAGATCGTGAAGAACAACCAGTGCCGATAGCTTAGCCATACAAACCAAATTACACCTATGATGCCACCTTTTGCAAGTTCACTAAAGCTCCTACTTTTTCTGTGGATGAGAGTTCCTTTCCACTTGAGTTTTTTTTTTGTTTTTTTGTTTTTTTGCCCAGGACGAGTCCTCTGCTACAGAGGAAGTGATGTGGCTGTATATACACAAGTAGTAACTGGGGCTTGTTTGTAATACATATAAGCTAGAGTGCATAAGGATTCACATGAAGGTGTTTACTCTTACAATATGTATGCACAGTACCACAGAAATAACCAATTATGAAAGGTGCAAAATTTAGAAAAAAACACTTATTTTGTGAATTGTTGCTTTATAAACAGAGTTTAACATATTTGCTGCATATTTCAATGAGTGTTTTTGTGTTTGTAGACACATGCAATCTGAATGCATTTAATCAGCAAGGAACAGGGTCCTATTTATAGATCATCTTTTCACAATAGAAAGTTAAGTCTTTAAAGTAAAGAACACAAAGTGAGACAAATAAGCAGTTGGCAGGATTACTTTTAAGATGTATTCCACTAAAACATAGCTGACTGTATTCGCTAAAATATCATTTGTAATGTATTCCATCACTCAAAGTAATGTAATTAAATACTTTGGATTACTTTTGGAGTACCTAAAAATATGTTTTGCTATACACATTTGTTTGGGTCTTTATTTCCATGCCAAAAACACATCGCTGATAGTGTCCTGGCTTTGCATGCATCTCTGCCATTGCCATGCGGCAGAGCTCTGCACACACTCTTTTTTTTTTTGTTTTAGGTTTATGGTCCCAGCAGCGAGCGAGCATTGCTTTCTGCCCACACTGAATCTGCTACAGTAAGAGAATTTTATTGTACTCTTGTACTCGACATTACCCTGGAACTATCCACAAAAAAAAAAAAAGAAACATGCCTCTGTGTTTTTGTGTTTGTGATTTTTTTCCACTTAAAAACTGTCTATCCAATGATTGCCACAATTGTTCAAATGTAAACCTTGAATATAACAATAAGAATTACTTTGTCATAATTTTCAATTTCTAATTTTTGTCAAGGTTGTCTTTTTAGTGCGTGTGTGTTTTTGCAAATGCATAAGCCTGTCCCCAAAAACACTTTGCGTGCAAGCGTGTGGCTGTGCAAGTGTGTGAGTAGCAAAAGCGCTGCAGAGCCGAGGTTATGAAATCATGTTGCTCATGAAATTGTATCTTGCAATATGATAGAACTGTGATGCCATACCAGATTATTAAGCTAAACTTTTAATTTGATTTAAATATCTAACACCTTGTCTCTGTTAAGACAGACATAGCAGAGAATCAAAGTTTTAAAACTTGTGCAGTCGTACCTCGATCACTGTTAGATTTTCAAATTTACACAAGAAATAACAGTTATAATCATATTTACTTAGTTCATAGCTCTTCACCTCATACATGTATTTGTAGTTTCCTCCTAAGATGTGCGTAGAAATGCAGCAGAAGTTTGTGTGTTTACTCTATGTCTATCTTTTATGGGTGCTGTCCAAGGTACTGAATTACTTGTTTGACACCTAACGAGTCAGATCTGTGCTATTCTTTTTTCACCAAATTAACTCCGGCTCTTGAACCAGTTCTTTTCGGGATTTTTGGAGCCCAGGTGCCATCCAGCAAACCAACCAGCGTTTCCACCAGTTTCAAGAATGTGTCATTAATGGAGGGCATTACACAATGCAGAGCAGAAGTAAGCAGTAACAAAAAAATAAAAATAAAAAAATAATAATAATTAAAATGATTACGTGCAAACTTGTGTTCAGTTATTACAGATATTTGTTCTATTCCTGTCAAGGAAAACCTTATATTTTTTGGTTCCAGCTTAGAACCATCTTTCCAGGTTCTGAACCAGTTAATTTTGCTGTGAGGAAAAGCCCTAAAATTAATTTTTAGTATTTCTACATGTGATAGATTTCAGATCCCCTGCATTTTTATGTTTCACTTTTGGCAGAATGTTTCACCTCTTTGCATGGGACATACGTTTCTGGTCTAATCAAATCATATTATTACAATACATATTAATAAAACTACATAACCTCACCTGAGTGTGACAGGTGGTTCAGATTTTACAAAATAATGTGTCAGTAATATGTGTTACAAACTCCCTTTCAAAACCCTTTATGAAGATTTTAAACTAAGGTGCTCCAGGCAGTGTGAACAGTGTGTTACAGCAGTGTTTCAGTTGGACGGGCATGAATGTAAATGTGTTGTTTACTTTGCTAAAGTGAATTGGAAAGGTGGGCCGACTGTGCAGCCATCACTTCAGGCGGAAAGTGTCAGGCAGATGAACAAGGAGTAAGACAGTGGACAACTGCATTGTGTTGGACACTTGCTCCACCAACGTTGCAGGCAAAAAAAAAAAAGCTCCTTCAAGGAGAGACTGAAAGCTCTAAAGTTTATTCTGTTTTGTCCATCTTTTACTAATGTCTTTACATTTTCTTTTGTACCATGCTACAGAAGATAACAGATATTTATATAACCATGACTACCTTATTATAAAACCTGTGGAGATAAAATCAGAATTCATTAGAATTTGAGATAAAAATCCAATGTCATAACCACTATTTTTTATTTTCATTTTTGAATAGTTTGTTCCTGGCAAAAAAAGGACATAAAAAAAATAAAAATAAATATATGTACGCTAATACATCTTAAAAAAAATTTTTTATTAATTGTTGTGAACATTTTTCTAACAAATGTGGCTATGGGTAGGTAACTGAATATTGCCCTTTTTATTTATATGATTAATAAATTACTTTTGTTATTGCAAGACAAAAGACAAAGCAGTCACTACTAACTAGGGTTAAACAAAGCAGCACAAAGACAGTAAGGTAAGAAAACAGTGAGGTCAGCCTTGACATTAAACTTAAATGCTTGTGGCTTTGGCTGTTTGTAGAATGATGTTAGCTAGTGAACAAAGCATGCAACGTTTGCTAACAGCTAAAGTACACCATGCTGCAGTTGTCGTTGAAGAGAGGGGTGACAGTGAGTTAGGTTGCGGTCTGAAAGACAGACACAACTTTCTGATTTATATTGCTGCAGTGGCGTATGGTAACTACTCTAACTTTAAATACTGCTTATGTGGTATGTCTCCTCAAAGTGTCAAAGGCTGTGTGGATCATAAAATTTTACAGACATGAAGTGAATGGTTTCCGTCATGATGGATTTCAATGGGGCGTGATCTATCAGCTGACTCCCTTCCATCAGTCAGCTGCTGTATTTGGTTGATTGGCTGTTTGAGATTATCTGATGTAGCTGGGATGTGTCCTGCCTGAACTAACACTATGCTCAATTTGTATGTGATGCCATAAATTGTCAAAATTAATGTATGGATATAAAAGATCTTCTTGCACATAAGACCTCCGTGTTTGAGACGGGAGGAGAGGGGAGAAGGAGAAATATAACAAAATAAGATAAAATAGGAAAACCTGTCTCCCTCTTTTATTTTATTTTCAGCATTTAATCAAGGCGGAGGCGGACAGCGGGAGGTCCGAAACAGCCAATGTGTGTGTGTGTTCTGTTCAGGTGTTGTCACGTAAATAACAGTGCCCAAGCATGAATGCATTTAAGTATTTTTTTATTACACTGCTGTGGTTAATTTGAGGTAATAGTGTTACTGTAGAAATCAGAGAATCACTTTTTGTTGTTATATATTCTCAGGGAGATGATACAAGCTCTAAATCTGAAATACACACCACACACAAATGTGTATTTTCATCTAATTGTACTGTGCAACAGTTAGAATAAAGTTTTTGTAATTGTGTGATTGCATTTGTGTTTATTATATACTTGTTTAAGTATAGCAAGTATAATGAATATAATGTAGGAATCAGTAAGGAATCGGAATCGTTAAAATCCTAACGAGTCCCAACGCTAAACAGAAGTGAGTAATCCAGCTACAACTTATGAGCCGTCTGTGTCCTCTTTGATTCAGCTCAGTGTAGTTGACACTGACAGTGAAATGGCCCCGGGTGGAAGTGACTCTGAGATTACTGCTGATACTGATGCTAGACCATTGTCCATGTCAAATCTGTGCATGTTTTACATGCAGCTAGAGGCAAAATATCCTGTTCCTTCATTAACTATTCAAATGATTGTTGAAGAAATCAGTGGTTTGAAAGACAATTGTCATATATATACACACACACACAAAAGAACAAGACTAAAGACAATTAAAAGCAAACAGCAGCTTGACTGGGGACGTTCTTTGAAGTTTGCAAGACACCAATTTGCATGCAGCATTTAGCTCCATCACAAAATTTACAAGAGGGTGGTATTTTAAGAAGAACTTCTCCGTTGTGCAGCCATACAATATTTACTTTGGAACTGATGAAAACAGAAGAGACTGTTATGCACAGTATATCCCACTGAGTAACACATTGAGATAATCCAAAAGATCCTGTTGTGTGGCAAGAACAGGCACAGTCTCAAAATCCACTCACATCTGACAGTATCTTAGGGGATATTTGTGATGGATTGGTCTATAAATCCAATGAGCTGTTCCAGCAAATGGACATAAGCTTATCACTGATCTTGTATCAGGGTGCGTTTGAGGTTGTGAACCCACTTGGGTCAGCCAAGGACAAACATAAAATTGTGAGTGTTTATGTCACACTTGCTAACTCTGATGATAATATGCAGTTATTGCTTTCGTGCAAAAAGACAGATTCTAGTTTGGTCAGAACAAGTTGACTGATATCAGATCTAAGAGAGCTTGAGGAACATGGGCTAATGACGGCTGCTGGTCATGTGGTTAGAGCAACAATCGCATCCATTGTAGGTGACAATTTGGGATCACATGGCATTTTAGCACTTCGAAAGTCCTCTGCAGGTTCTGTAGAGTAAGTCGAGACCAAGAGGTTTCCTGCACAAACACTTGATAGCAACAAAGTAGTAGTTCCAACATTGCAAAACAGTAGATGATGTCAATGACATACGATTTGCAGGCCTTTCTCCATGTCGGGCCACAAATTGTTTGAAGGAGTTGTAGGATATGACTCAGCCATTGACCTGTGCTACCTGTGGTTCAGCTTCTCTCAGATAAACAGAAGAATAACACAGTTTGCACTCAGATACCAGTTCTTCTCTGTGTCAGATTAGCAAAAAGTGCAATAAAGTAGGAGGTCAAGCAACTAAGAATTGGTGTCTCCTCAGACTCCTGCCTGTCATTATTGAAGACAGATACCATAGATCATCATGACCCAATGCAGCAATAGTCTGCCTGAAAGAACAATTGAGAGCTGGTGTGTGCTCTCTACATCACTAATTGCTCAGGTCCCTTATCTCAGTGTTGTTTGCTCTTGACTATCTGGAAACAAGGTAAGCAATATCTCCTTCTAAAAACCTAAAACCCAAGCACCATTTACCTTACCATTACCCATCACTGATCCCTAAACTTGGCCCCTAAATATGGCTATGGACGATGAGGTTTGAGAGTAAACACTCCTACTTCAGGTTTATGAACATATGCCAATCTCTTGCAAACCATTACCAACTCCACCAAACAGCCCTAAACTTTTTGCCCCAGTTTTGAGGTAAAGATTTTATTTAAAGTGTTGGAAGTGATATATATTCCTCAATATGCTTCCAACAGACATTTTTGAAACAGTTAGGGGTATGCTGATAAGGACTTGACTTGATTATCTATCATTCAGTCTCTGCCATCTTAAAGGTTATCTTTTTTCCAATGTGTCTTTAAAATCAATCTGGATTATGGCACTAAAGTCCAATGCAAAGAAAAGGGATGCCAGTATGCTGTGAACCCAAAGGTGCTGAGGCTTATTTCCCAGATTGGTGATTCTAAATGGTGTGAAAAGTAAACTCACTCAATTCCTCAATTCACAAAGCCCCATTATTCCTCATATGTCCCCTTGGACAGAAAACCCATTTCTCTGCCAGCCAAAAACCCCAAAACAAATGCCCAATGCTCCAAAGTCCCATTTCTCTGAAAAGACACACTCCTTGCAAATAGTTTTTGTTTCTCAACGGCATTTGAGCCATTGATACCAGGTGTTTACTGACCTTTCACGGTGTTACCCAGTGGAGTTTTAGCCACCATACCTGGGTGGTTTTCACCAATTCACCCCTGCTTTTCCAGTGACTTTTGTGCCATCAAATGTGGGTGTTTTAAGCCACTTGATATTTTCCTCACCAAGTGTTTTTTGTACCAAAACCTAACCACACATTCACCACAGTGGTGCTTACAAATGTAAAATATTCATGGTTCACAGAAACGTAATGCTCAGAAACATAATGCGAGCAATGTTTTTCTGGTAATTAGGTTGTGTAACTGCAGGGAATGCCTGTTATCAGAGAAGCAGGAGTTTGGAGCAATGGGCACATGTTTTTTTTGGGCCTCATCTGGTTTTAGTTCTTGAGAATCTTCAGTCAATTAATCAATGTTTTGTTAAGGCTAGCTAGTGAACCAAAGTGCGAGATGATAAAAAGCTAAGGAAACTGGAGTTAGAATAAGGAAAATATTTTTTGCAAGGCAAAAAGGACGGGATGTGAGCCAGGGAGAAGCTGTGCAGGAGGGATGATTGAAAGCGTGGGTACTGGGCTTTTGGCTGGTGGCTGGTTGCGTCAAGCAGGGGAAAAGCCGGGGCTGAGTCTAACAGAAAATCCAGAGGCAGAACAGGGGAGTTGCTGAGTTGAGCAGAGGTTTGAAGCAGGGGAGCAGGGCTGATGAGGTGGAGGGGCTGGAGACAGGGACTGAGGGGAGAGGAGAAACTAGTAAACACAGGCAACAAGCAAAGACAAACTTGTCGGCTGGAGATGCAGACTGACTGAGCAGGAACTACGATCTGGCAAGGTGGACGTGGTGGAGCTGAGTCTTTGTTGGAGGCTTGAATACAGGATGGGATACAGCTGGTGGAGCTCTGGCTTCAGCACACCTGTCTCCAGTCAGATAATCACACTCACATACAGGGAGAGAGAGAAAGAGAGAGCACCGTAAAAACCATGACATGTATCTATCAATCTCAAGCCTTGTCCACACGTAAATGGATCTATTTAAAAACATAGCTTTTTCTGTGTTTTGGCCTTTCGTCCTCGTGCAAAATGGGTCTCAGGTCACTGAAGACAAATCTTTTGTAAAACTCTGTTTTTAGCGTTGATGTGTTGACGTCAGAGTGTGTGCCGTTATCTCCTTTGTGAGGCAGGTACAGTTGGTACAATTGTGGATGTGACCAAAATAGCGCTGGCTCCAACCGCAGGACTTAATTTTCTACACCACTGTGCCAGAAAAATTAAAATAGGTAATTATATGGTGAAATATGTCTATGGTATATTAGTATATGTGGTATGGTATATACCTGTGTATATATATATATTCTGATCAGTCAGGAATAGATGTGATTTTAAATATTAATTGCCCAATCAATCAATGCCCATCTTGAATTCAAGAGTGACTTTTTTGGTCATTTATTTCAAAACCATGCTCGTGATTCCATTCGTAATGCTTTCAGACACCAGCGTATTAGCTACTTCAGTAAAGATGGACACCGTTAATTAAATGAGCTCTTTTTTTTTTTCATTTCTGCACCTGTATGTACACACATAATTATCCAACAGAGAGTTCTCATAACTCACTATACCAGATTTAGGTCTTAACTCGCTGCACCTGCCCATTTTTGGGGATAAGAAAGAAACATTGAAACGCCAGGTACCTCGAGGCTAAAACACCCCAAAAACCAGTCCATGTCAGCTTTGCCAGCACAAAACATGGCATTCAACAACCAAAAGGACCAATTGAGACAAACAGACAACAAAGTAAAATAACACAAACTGTCCCATGTCCATCGTCCCTCTGTCTCTGTCTCTATCTTTTGTTGCTCTTTCCTCACATCTTATTTCCATTTATCATTTTTTTCCGGGTAGGATTTTTGGTAGATGGAGCAACGCAGAGAGAGAAAGGTAGAGAAAGACAGGGAGAGACAGACAGAGAGGTGGAAGTGGTGAATGCAATTGGGCTGGTATCAATATCCCACAGGCCAGCCGACAGACTGCCTCATCCTCAGCAAACACAACCTGTCTGAAACATGGATTAGATACAGACACTTGGAAAGAGTGCTCATACGTGTGTGTGTGTGTGTGTGTGTGTGTGTGTGTGTGTGTGTGTGCGTGTGCGTGTGCGTGCATGTGTGTGTGTTTACCTTGTGGGACACTGATTGCTTTGTGTTGACTTGTTCAGACAGATTTCAGTTGTACTGAAACCTGCTTTATTTACCAAACTGACTTTGACTTTTAACTAAAGCCCTGTTTACTCAACAGCCGCTTGAAAATTGATGTTTCAAAGTGTGAGAGGATCCTGTTTTTGTTTCTTACATGCTTTGAGATGCTGCATGTGTTATTTTAATAGCATGTGGCATTTTATCTTCCAGTAAACTACTCAAGGCTCAAAGGACAAATTGTTTGGTACTGAGGACATATATTCACCAAATAGACAGCAGGAATGTTCGTCAGCACAATTTCAAACCACAGGCTAGGAGGTTACCAAAAATTGTATTTTCAATGTCATTTCTTGGTAATCTGACTGGTAAGTGTTGACATTTTGCAGTATCATGCTGTAGTGCTATAGCAGCAATTGTAGCTCTATTCATAGTAACATTAGTCGCATCAGAAGTAGTGGTAGTAGCACAGCACAGTATAATCGTATCTTTGATGGTTAAGAGATCCACATATGTCTAGTATTTATCAAAGCTGAATGTAGTAAACATGAGATTTATATTTTGTCCATATTTACTAATTACCAGATCCATACATGGTAGCTATAAAACCTGCATCTGTAATGATGAAATCTTTATCTTTTGGTCATGAGATCCATGTTTGATGATGTAAAACTGGTAGCCTATTTTGTGATTATGAGATTTGTATCTCAAAAGTTTCAGATTTGTATGGTCTAACTATAAAAATCATTTTCTTTCAGAGATCTTTTAGATATTTCATGAGATTATGAGATTTGCATCTTGTAATTATGAGACTGGTATTTCTTAATTATGAAATCTGTATGTCATGAGTTCCATATGTCGTAATGTAAAATTGGTATTTTGTAATTGAGTTCTGAATCTCCTAAATATGAGACTTTTATTTCAAAAGTTTGAGTTATGTAGTGCTTGAATATAAAAACTGGCTCTTGTGATCATTCTATGTTAGATGTAATTATGGGATTAGTATCTCTCAATTATGAAATTTGTATGTTGTTATTAGAAGAATGTTTCTAATGATAAAAAAATCAGTACTTCGTGATTAATAAATCTGTATTTTGCAAATATAAGATAAGCAGCTATTAGTATCTTGTCTTTATGAAATTTGTATTTCATAATTATGTTATCTGTATCTTTTAAATTATGGGATACGTACACTGAAATTTCTGAGATTTGTTTCTGGTAGTCATGTGATTTGTATGATGTGATTATGAGATATGCATTTACAAATTATGAGCTCCGTACTGTATCTTGTGATGGTGATATTTGCTTGTAATCCTGAAAATCATATCTCGTATCTGTATCAGATCTTATGAGATCTTATGAGATCTGTATTGTGTATTTCTGAAATCTCTTCCTCCTAATTATGAGGGTTATATACATAAATATAGGGTCTCTATTTTGTTTAATTATCTCCGTTTTTTGTAATTTTGATATCTTGTTACTTAGATTTTTCTATCTTGTATTGTAAAAACAGATTTTAATTTCATTTCATTTCTTATGATTGTTTGGTAATTATAAAATACATGCCATATCCTTACTACACACATTCTTACACAGTATAATTTGTGTCTTGGAATTTTGAAATTTGTATTTTATAGTTATGAGGTTTGTCTTCCATAATTATAGTATTTGCCTCTCATAGTTAGGATTAGAATTAGGGTATCTGTATGAAATCTGCATTTTGTAATTTTTAGAATTTTCTTGTAATTATGACTGCAATTTTTATTCAGCATCTTAACTGTGGTGGATGCAATGTGCCTGTGTACATTTATTTCCGGATATACTGAAAAAAACACACGTTATTTTAAACGTGCAGCTATGCAGTTTAAAAAGTGAAACTTTATTCTAAACAAGGTCAGAAAGTTGGCTCGATAGAGTCATTTGTAATTTTGACCAAAATTAAGTTGGTATAAGGGTCAAACCATTCCTTTTCTTCGGGTTAAATTCACATAATTATGACTTTAGCTGTCAATAATGCCTTGAGGAAATATGTCCATCATACCACTCTCACACACACACTCACCAAGCCCAAACAGGTGTCTAGGTGTGACTATTTTCTCTGCCCCTGAGGATTTCTGCCAATCACACCAGCAGCAGGCCAAAGGACAATAGAAAATGTGTTACTTTATTTTTATTTATTTTCATTTTTACCAAAAAATAACTGTCCACTGCCCCTAAGAATGTGTCAGAGCGATCAAGAAATGTCAAAACTGCCGCTGTCTCACATTTAGACAACGTTTAGACACACATACACACACACACACGCGTGCTCACACACACATTACCACTCACTCATGGATACCTCTGGTCTTTGGCCAGGGATAGTCTGACAGCTCCTTGTGAATTGACTTTCAGGATCCAGGTGTGTGTGTGTGTGTGTGTGTGTGTATGTGTGTGTGTGTGTGTGTGTGTGCATGGACCATTAGAGACCCATGGGAGAGATGTCAGTCGGTGACAAGGGACCGGTCCATTCCCCAAAGGGGACAGCTGGGAAGGGGTAATAATGGTGGTGATAGGTGAGCTCCTCTCTGTCTTTTTTCACCGTGTGCTCGTGCGCTTGCCTAAGGGCCTCGGCTTACCCTTGTGGGAATTATAGGTGTGAACTATTATGTTGGTGGTGATAATGATAAAGATAATAGTGATAATGTTGTCCATGATGCTGATGATGGGGAGAATGAAACAGCAGCACTGGAAAACAAGATGACCTGAACCACAGAGGAGTGTCAATAATTACAGTTGTTAAATGTGTGACTCACCAAACCAGAAAGAATAATTTGACAGTAAATCTCAAAAACATCCAAAAACTGTTTAAAAGACATCATTTCAATGTTAGTTTGTATAATACCTTGTGTGTTTAGTTGACATTTTATGTCTGTGTGGCCCCTGATAGAAGAGAGAAAGTGAAAATCTAAGTGTGCATGCCCAAAAGAAAGTTACAAAGAGAGTATAGATGTGCACCATGACATTATGAGAGTGTAACAATCACAGGAACACCAAAACTTGAGGAATCATCCTCTGGAGACAATGAATATCTTTTTTTTTAATTAATTAATTTTTAGCGTTTTGAAATTTTGGCTATTAACTGTTGAAACATCTAAAGTTTGGAGGATACTACGTGATTTTAAACTGGAATTTGCAGATTAGAAATTATGTGGATTCTGTTCTGACATTCAAAATTGGCTCTAACATCAGTGTCCCCACCTCCACGACCCTGCCAGGTCTGTCCATACTACAGTAGATGTCACTGCGAAATATCAGACTATTCATTCGTTTAATTTTCATTTGTCCCTTCCTATTACCTCCTAATGTGTTTGTTTTTTCAAGATGATTCTTCTTTTTATTATTATTATTACATGATATAGTTAATAATTAATAGATTTGTGGGTACTAAATCTACTTTGGCTAAACCACACAGTTTCTATTTAACCATTGACAACTCCAAGTCGATGACTCTGTCCATCCCTTTAGGTTAAGAGTCAGGGTGTCATCCTGGACAGTGCATTGTCCTTTGAAGCTTATATCAATAATGCTACTCAGTCTGCAAACTTTCACCTAGGAAACAATAACCATCTTAGCCGTCATTTACACCTCAGTGCGCTACTATCCTTGTTCATTCTTTGGTTACATCTTGTATTGATTATTGCAATTCTGTCCTCTTTGGTGTCCCTCTCAAGTGTCTTCATAAACTCCAGTTTGTCCAGAATTCAGCCGCCTGTATCATTACCAGAACCCTCTCCATAGATCATATCCCTCCTGTTCTCCGGCAGCTTCACTAGCTTCCTGTTAAACATTGCATCGATTTCAAGATTCTGCTTCTCACCTTTAAGGCCCTTCATAATCAAGCCTCTTCCTACCTGTACCTGCTGTACTGTTAGATCCTCTACTGCGATCCAGATCACATCACCACCATCTTCCAGCTTGACCTCCATGGATTTTAGAGCCTTCAGTCGTTCTGCCCCCGCCTCTGGAACTCTGTCCCCCACCACATTCACAATTTTGACTTCCTTTCCACCTTTAAATCCTGTCTGAAAACACACCTTTTCAAACTGGCATATTCAGTCTGATTTAATGGAGACATGCACATCGAGACTTGCACAGATGATGATTTTGTAATGATGATTCTATCCCCAAAATTTATAATTATTTTTGTCTCGTTATTCTATTAACTTTTATTGAATATTATGGAATTGTTTGATTTTATGAACTATGGATACGTTGCTTCATTTCTTTTTAACTGTGTCTTGTAAGGCATCCTAAAATGTATTATTATTATTATATTATTATCATTATTATTATTATCAGTATTATATATCTTTTTTGTGTACTGAGTTATTTCCCTCCTTAAACATGCAATGATCCTACACATTTACACTTGGTAATAACACAAATGTAAGTCTATAATGACAAATTAAATAACTATTATTTTATCCTAAGGAACCAAAGACCAAACATGGCCTCAAAAACAGCTATTTAGCATCAGTGACATGTGAATGATCACTTTCATTGCCTTGCTCAAGGACATTGGGTTTCAATCAACAACCTTCTACTCACCATCCTTCTCCAACGTCCAGGCTACCAGCATCTGCTTACAGCTGGTTAAGAAGCGAATACCATCAGGGGACTCCTCGCAAATATACTGTAACAATACCAAGTCTGTGGGTCTGTCTGTGTCTGTCTCTTTCTGTGTGTGTGTGTGTGTGTCTGTGGTCCCAAAGCAGTGATTGATCATTAATATTTTATTTCTTCAGGCTTGGTGGAGCCCCTCAGGAGAAAAACACATTGTTATTATTCACACACATTCACCTATCTCTCTCTCTCTCTCACACACACACACACACACACACACACATGAACACACATACCCTCAACCACACAACACTACATGGATACATGAACTATAAAATACTCAAAGAACACACACACACACACACACACACACACACACACACACACACACACACACACACACACACACACACACACACACACTTCACATATCCAAACAAAGGTTGCAACCTTTCTTGTCTCCATTCATTTTGTCTTTTTTGTCTTGTTTTTGATCAACGTGATCACTTGATGCGCACACAAACACATGCACGTACACACGTACACACACACTCACATGTCGACACACAAAACAAAGCACATGGTCCTGGCATGGACACATTTGTGTCCCTCGAGACTGCTTGTCCAAAACAACTCAACCATCCAGGAGACAAATTGGACAGTGTGTGTGTGTGTGTGTGTGTGTGTGTGTGTGTGTGTGTGTGTGTGTGTGTGTGTGTGTGTGTGTGTGTGTGTGTGTGTGTGTGTGTTACAGCGCATCAGCTTTTGAAAAGTCTCCTGGCTGAATTTGTTTAAAACTGTCCTGAGCTGTTAATTTCCTACAGAGCACCCACAAAAATACTACGAACTCCTCCTCCAAGACCAATGCCATCAATTATTGATACATTTCAGATATTCTTGCTTCTTTCTTCAGTTTATTTGCCTGAAAAGTTGTCAAAAATTTAAACTCAGGACATTCATGTTTTACTTTCCGGGTGTATTTTGGCTGTAGTTACTGTACAGACTGAAATATGCTAATGCTAGTCCTGCTATCAGGAGTCCCAGTAGATCTTTTTTTTTCAACTGATTCAACTGATTAAAACTTGGAAACTAGAAAAAACTTCTAACTTTACATGTGATGAGACATATGCACAACCAGAGATACACAAACACTTTCAGGTCAAAAATGTATGACAAAAAGATGTTTTGAGGAATTGATGTGCAGTATTGAAATGTATGTTTAGTTAACAGAATAACATGTTTAAGTTGCAGAGAAAAGTTGCTGCAATTCATGTTTTTAGAATGGATGAAACCAGTTTATGTGGGCTGATAAACCCACCTTTACAGTTTTTCTCGATTGTTCACGCACATTTTCTGAAAGCATGCCTCATACTCTCAGAACTCTACACACAAATCGAAAAACACACACACAATGGGCAAAACCCCTCAATTCTCCTGCAAAATGAAACTTTACATTCAAAACAATGTTATTTCTTCTCAAAATGATATTTTGTTTTCAAATGACACACACAAACCATCATATGAATAGACATTTATAAGAACCAGTTGAACACCGATGTGCTCAATGTAAAACACTATGGTGAATGGAAAACACTTCTTATCCATTCATCATAATGACTTTTTTGTTCAGTGATACACTTACTACAGACAGTACATACATAAGTGTGTTGTAAAATATTTTAGAATATTGTTTTTATACTCAGGACACACAAATACACGGTAACAAATATATTTTATTTTTCCCACAAAAACAATGTACACAGTGTACATCCCAACCAACACAAAGTTGCACATACAGTGGTCTACATACAAAACAACAGAAGAATTTACTGTCTACAGTTACAGTAAAAAAACAAAACAAAACTATGCTGCATCCTCTCTTCTGTTTTGGTCTGGCCACAACACCTCATCCACATCACAAGCAATGTTTTCCCTGGCCAAGCAGCGGGGGAAATATCGCCTAGCATGGCGAATCCAGCCATGAAAAGCATCAACTACTATATCTCCACATGCGTCTTCCATAGCTTGGCGAAAAGGGTTTACACATTTGTGGATTTCGGTCATACACTTTCCATCTACAGGCATAAAAAAAATTCCTCAATAGGATTGAGGAATGGAGAATATGGAGGGAGATAAACAACTAAAAAGCGTGGGTGGTCCGTGAACCAGTTACGAACCAGAGCAGCCTGGTGGAAACTGTGTAGGGTGTCCGGGAATGTGATCAGATGGGCAGTGTTGTAGGGGCCAAGGGTAGCAGAGATTATGGTCCTTGGCCTTCCTCGTCCTCCTCCTCTTACTCTCACTCCTCTGGCTCTGCCTCTGTTTCCAATGTTGGCATCCATTGCTCCAAAACAGAAGAGCTCACCTGTTGCCCTTTGTATGCTAAAGCTCTGATTGCTAATTGTAAAACTATGTGACAGGTGTTTGCCCATGTGATGATCAGTGTGCATAGTAGGACAATTAACTGTAGAATTTTGAATGACAGTGTGTTCCTTGTGAAAACAAGAGATTTTCTTCATGAAAATTGTGCCAAATGCAGAGAATTGTGTGTAATGTTTTGAAAAAAGTGTGTTTTAGAACTGCAATTTGAGTGTAAAACAGGAATTGTGCTTGTAGTTTAGCAGAATTGGTTCAGGGGGTTGGTGCATGAGTTACATGTTGTGGTCACTGTGTCTCAAGTACCAGTATTTGTGTGTTAACAATTGAGAAAAACTGTAATTATGACCCAACTATGACCCAGTTCCCCTCGGCTCTCCACAGTGAACACATGAACGTGGGCCCCATACACAGCCATGCAGCCTCATTGCGCCCTGCTCTGCTTTTGTAACATCCATTTTCACACCTGCTTAGATTACTAAATCAGAGTAAGTGGACTGCTTGATGTCAATGTTGTTTGTCTGACATCCTCAGTAACATGATAGTGATGATGGACCTGCAGTTTCTAAACTTAGGCCCAATCCCATTTCTACCCCTTAAATCTTCCACTTGGTATTGAGTGCCCTCTTTGCTGGATAACCCTTGATGAGGGATGCTAGGGTAGAGATCTTTGCCTAAGAAATGAGACACCACTTCATGCAAATTGGCGTGGCTGACGTGCAGGCATATGTCATGCGTAGTAGCAACGCAAGATACCGGTAGTCATTCAGGTTTGAAAATGCCGGCTCCAGTGCTTTTGTTGTGGCGTGTGCTATGTTTATTCTTCTCCATCTGATGAATCAACGGAGAAGAAATGCTGAAAACAGGAGGCGCCTACAACGTCTTCTAGTTCTGATTGATTGTGTTCGGGTACGTTGATTTGTTTAAATATTTTGGCGCTGTGTTCAACTGAGTTGCTGATGAGTTTACGCGAGTCCAACCACCTATGTTTGTATAGCCTACAGTCTGATCGTACAGTAACAAATTGTTTTTCAAAACTTGCCGATGTTGCTGACTTCGCAAGGTGTTTCAACTTCCACTTCGTTGAAAGGGTGAGTCGGGGCTCCCTTGGAATCTAGGGCGGGTTTTAAGTGTTGGAAACCACTTCCACTACCTCAATTCTGTTCTGGGACACCACTAGCCTAAATGTGAACGCACACAACCAAGTGCAAGTGGGTGTTTCTAAGGGAAGTGTGGGAATTGGGACAAACCCTACTGTAGCTTTTTCTCAAACTGAAGGCAATGTTGCTTCATTCCCTTTAGGAATTTCAAGGTTTGTAGTTCTCTTTTAGAGGTTAATCTCTCTATCATCCAGTGTGTTTTAAGATGTAACAGGTGAGTTTAGGACCCAAATGCAGCACCAGCGACAGGTGGAACAGTTTATACTGAGCTTTAATGCTCCACTTTAACAAATACAGGGTAAGCAGGCTGATAAAGCAACAGAGAGAGAGAGTCAGTGTTTAGAGTTTCCAGGGGAACAGAGTCAGTCCACAGCTCTTGCTGAACACTTAAGGAGCACACAGGTGAAGAGCCAGTGTCCGCCGGATGCACACACACAGCAGACCATTCAATTGTGTGCATTGTTAAGGTGAGGGGGCAGGCAGAGAGTAATGAGCAGGGATTCCAACACCAGGGGTACTCAGAGGGGAAACAGTCTCTCCAATGCGAAGCCGAAAATGTGTGAACAGGTGATATAGGCTGCCAGGTGGGAGTGGTGGAGAGGCGAATGAGCTGAGAAGATGGCATAGTTGACAGGTGAACAGTGCCCTCTCCAACAAAAGATTGTTAAATTTGAAATTCTGAAGTGTTAATCTGTGCTGTTATTTTATGTTTCCCAAACAATATTACAGTGTTGTTTGGCATTGTTTTCTTTATTACTCCTAACTTTCTTTTCTCTTTCGCCTCAGGTCCACAGCATCAGTGCAGTAAGCGTGTTTGGTGCAAGAGTGAATGAAACCATGTGCACCTGCCTGAGGGTGTGGGAACTGTGATGCTGTTTCACATACAACTGTCAAACTATTTATTCAGCCAACAGCAATTTTTACTTTCAAAACTGCAGATGAAAACACACTAATTATGCCAGGCTTTTTGATGGCCCTCCACGTGTTGGGGACTGATTTTTAATTTGGTGTTTTGCCTTCAGAGTCATCAGGAATACAAGGTCATAGCCTTTAAGAGTCTACTGAGGCCCATATTTAAACCTGATGTCTACTGTATCTGGCTGCTTATACTCTGGCTGAATACTGCAGAGTCAAAATCAAACAAACAAACAAACAATGTTTCAATAACAACCAGATCTATGAGCAAATCAATTGCATCAAGTTCAGCGCCTGCTCTGTTTGCTGATAGGCCTCATGTCAAGGAAGCGTATAGAGCTATCTACATTTATTCACCATTGATATTAAAATCAACATTTAATCATAAATTCCTTCATGTGGTGTTCCTCAGTGTCCCGTTGCTGTTCATTGTTTGCTTATTGTTAACCCAGTGAGTTCTCTCTGATTATTGTAGAGTGATTTATTTGTGCTCTTTATTTATATGTGCGATTGTTCCGAATATAGTGCAGAAACTATACTGTGTTGTCACATTATGTATCACTAATGTGATTAACTGTGTGTGTGTGTGTGTGTGTGTGTGTGTGTGTGTGTGTGTGTGTGTGTGTGTGGTGACAGGATGGTGGTGCTCTTTGTGTGTATTATGAGATGAAAGTGTGCTGGCACCACTACTTCCACAGTCATTTACTGAGGAACATTTTATTATATATGTCAGGGTGGATAATTCTGCGGATTAAACTCCATCAGCTCCATCACTGTGTTCTGCCCTGACACTTCTGCTGTTGCAGTTGATGTACTGCGTCTTGCAGAGAGAGACTGACCCCACTGTGTCAGTATACCCTTTGTCTTCTTTAAAGTTAAACACTGACTTTAATTATCTGATCTATAAAAACTCCATTGTGTAAATGTCTTTAAATGCCACTCGCCGGCTTCCCTGTAACACCTTCAGCTCTAAATGACACAGAGAAAAATTAACAGACCACTTAGTCCACCACAAAAGGTCAATTACACACAATGTCAGTACAATGAATACACATCATTTTACTGTAGATACCAGAGAGAACTGATTAGATTTAACAAGCTGAAAAGTGGGCAATTATTTCCATTTTGATTTAATGTCATTCCTACTGATAAAATACACTGCTTAAAAAATTAAGGGAACACTTAATGGTCACAGTATAACACCAAATCAAACTTAAGAGATATCAATCTATCCATTTAGGAAGCACAAGTGAATGTGAATCAGTTTGGTTTTACATGTGGTGGCCACAGACTGTTGCTCTCTCCTCATCCTTCCTGACTGAATCTTCTCTCGTTTTGTGTTCTGCTAGTGTCCTCGTCGCTACTGGTAGCAACAGGGCGACACCTGCAGCCCAATCAGGTTGCACAGGTAGTCCAGCTCCTCCAGGATGGTACATCCATATGTGCAGTCACAAGAAGGTTTATGTCACAGCCAACGGCACCTTGACTGCTGTTAGGTACTGGGAAGAAATCCTCAGAGCGACTGTCAGACCTTACGCTGATGCAGTGGGCCCTGGGTTCCTCCAGGTGCAGGACAGTGCTGAACCTCATGTGGCCAGTGTGTAGGCAGTTCCTGGATGATGAAGGCATTGATGCCACTGACTGGCCCTCTCGTCCCTCTGACTTGACCTAACTGAGCACCTATGGGACGTTACGTATCAGTGCATAAAGTACCGCCACAGACTGTTCAGGAGCTCACTAATGTCCTGATGCAGGTCTGGGAGGAGATCCCCCAGGACGCCATCCGCCTACTTATCAGGAACATGTCCAGACATGTAACATATTTACATCATGTACGTGTTTCACCCAGGAGATAGCTGTGCATTACATACAGGTGCTACAGGGTGCCTTTGGTGCTGGTATCACGCCCCGAGAGGCTTGAGAAAGCGTTGGGAGCGTCTATATTTGACGCCATAGGATGAAAACATGTTGGAATTATGGATTGCCTCATTCAAACTGAACCTCCATCACACTAAAGGTTTGTTGGTGGAAAATGTTTCCACCAGGCCTGTTTTAAAACCAACACACACTCCTTGTAATGTTGAACCAAATCCAAGTTTATTCGGAGAACTTAGAGAAAGTTAGTTGGTGTATACAAAAGCTCTGCAGAGCCTCATGCTTGAGAAGTCATTTGAAAGAGGCATGGATGTCAAGCCAAGGTCAAGCTAATTGGACACCAATGTACATGACACTGACTTTTACAAGTTATCAAAACCACACTAAAAAGAGAGAAAGTCAAAAACTGAGTGTGTAGGAAAGGGACTGTGGAGAACAACTTTTACTATTCCACCCTGCAATACTTCAAATGACTCTGCTGACCAATTTGGTCTGAGCCTGCAGATTTCTTGCTGTCAACCTTTTTAATTACTGAACTGTACCACCACTAAAATAGTACTGCTAAACTGGTGACAAATTCAATGAATTTCTTTTAGCTGCCTCTCAATGAAAAGCCATCCCTGCTTCAGTGGTGAAAAAGTAACAGCAAGGAATGTTGGGTTTCCATCAGCAGTTAGGTTTAAACGTAAAGCGATCATAAACAGTAAATAAGGCTGATATATTCAGAACAATCAGGAACATACTGTAGCAGTGAAAGTGAACTCCATTTAGTAGGAGGCTACAAAAGTACTCACAGCTGAACACAAAGACTTTCTTGTCACCACATGTTGAGCCAATCAGTTTAGCACAGTAACACAGCCTCGTCTGAGTGAAGGAGACCGCCACATGTTGGACAAGCCAAAAATGGCTTTAAAGAGTGCCAATGAAGCAAACAGGCTATTTCTAAAGCTGTAAAAAAAGATCAGAAAGATTAGATTTGGAGAGATCATTATTCAATGGGAGCACTCCAAGCACAAATATGAGTGATGTAATTGTGAACTTAGGGCTGTTGTTCAGATGTGGAGGTACCATGTGCCGGGATGTCTATACTTTCATGGCTCTAAACAAACTTTGGTGGAATATCGGTTAATTTTCAAGTTCAAGTTTTTTCTGAGTACTCAGCTGCATGTTGCTGATGTGAATGAGCCAGCTTCTCCTGCCCTTTTATTATGGAATGACAGCATGTATATTGTATTGTAATGTATTGCACTGTGACATTGCAATTTGTTTAACAATGTAAACCCCCCCGTGGCTTTCTTTCTCTTTGTCAAAACATCTGGGTTTTAATTGATTCTCTTTTCACACCATTCACTGTTCCTCAGCTTCCTGCTCAGACTGTGTGCACATGCCCTCAAAGGTGAAGTCATACGAGTGTGTGTGCGTGTGTGCGTTCAGCATTGTCACAGTAATTGCTGGGCTCGTATCTGTGCTTGTGCTACAGGGAGCCGAGTGACAAATTTGTTTCCTCTGTGTGAGAAAAGCTCCAGCCTATTCTCCCCCGTCCTGCCTCTGAGGGGCGCTGCTCATTGTTTAAACATCTGGCTTCCTATCGCCTCCGAGTGTTCAACTACTTGGCAGCGTTTCTGTGTGAGTCTGCGCATGTGTGTGTGCGTGCGTAAGTGAGCAAACAAAAATAAGTGTGTAAATGTGTGTAAGAGGGATTGAGTCTGTAAAAAGACTGTGAATGTGATTGTTTCAATCAGGGAAAGAAAGTTGGAGTTAGTCCACGTGTTTGCCTGTGTGTGTGTGTGTGTGTGTGTGTGTGTGTGTGTGTGTGTGTGTGTGTGTGTGTGTGTGTGTGTGTGTGTGTGTGTGTGTGTGTGTGTGTGTGTGTGTGTGTGCATTACAGTATGAAGGAGATGGATATATGTGGCATTGATAGATTGAGCTATTTGTTTTCCATCTCAATAGAAATGAAGTTGATTGCTTGACTTGGCAGGCTCAACCCTCTTCAGGAAACAAACCCCCACCCTCACCCCGTTACCACACACACACACACACACACACACACACACACACACACACACACACACACACAGAAAAATACTTACACTCGTGCTTGTGGACACATACAAGCTGACATTTAATTTTGCCTACCAATACACAGACTGACAGTATAAGTACCTGAACAAAAATTCAAATGCAACATTTTTTTTGTTTCTTGCTTCCATTTGTACAGACTTTTTATGCACAGTGACGACTTATGATTACAATTGTGATTTCCTGTGCATTTCCTGTGGATTACCTCGCCACATGGCTGCACATTCTGCCCCTGTGTGTGCGCTGCAGGATCAACTCATCATCGCTGTTGTCAAGTCCCTCGCTGCCTACAGTCGATTCCGCACAGGTGTGTTGGCTTCTAACACATGTACTCCTGGTTCCAGACTCCCTGATCGCCTTCTGCCTCCTCTCTCACGGTACCATTGCACACATCTGAACTGTTAGACGCGACATATCCCCTTCACACAGAGTTGATCAGGTTGTGGTCAGTGGAATGTTGGCCCACCCTTCTTTAATGACTGTGTGAGGTTGCTGTATAGTAGCATACATTACTTACACACCAATCCAGAGCATCCCAAACATCCCTTACATGTCTGGTGAGTATGCAACAACTGTGATGTTTTAAGCTTCCAGGAATTCTGTACAGATCTTTGCGACATAAGGCCATGCATTATTATGCTGCAAAATGGTCATGGTGGTTGTGGATGAATTTCATGCATTCAATTTTCCATCAATAAAATACACTTGTTTGTTGTCTGAAGCTTCTGCCAGCCCATAACATAACCCCACTGCCACAATGGGGCACTCTGTTTACAACTTTGGCATTAGCAAACTGCTCACCCCCAGAATGCCATACATGCTGTCTGCCATCTGTCTGGTGCAACATAAACAGGGATCATTTGTGAAGAGAACCCTTCTCCAAATGCCAGATGCAGTTACAGGTGAGCAGTTGCCCAGTCAAGTCAGTTACGACCATGAACTGCTGTAAGGTCAAGACCCTGCTGAGGATGACAAGCATGTAGATGAGCTTCCCTGAGACGGTCTCTGAAGATTTGTGGATAAATTCTGTAGTTGCACAAACCTGTTATCGCATCAGCTGTCCAGGTGGCTGGTCTTGGACAATCTTACAGTGTGAAGATGCTGGATGTGGAGGTCCTAAGCTAGCATGGTTACAATTAGTCTGTGGTTGTGAAGCCGGTTGGATGTGCTGCCAAATTCACGGAAACGACATTTAAGACAGCTTATGGTAGTGAAATGAACATTCCGTTCCCAGGCAACAGCTCTGGACCAAGCTCTGCTGTGCTTTCCTCTAGAATATCATCAAACAGTTTCCAAGTCTGCTCTTTGCTTCAGCCTCCACCTGTGGAGTCTTCTTTGGTGGCTCTGAGGCTGCTGATTCAGGTCCCCACTGCAGGCACTGAGGCTACTGATGTGGTCCTCCTCAGCACTTCTTCCATCTGTAATACCCCTGCCAGTAATGCATCCTTTGCAGGTCTTGAGGTGTCTGCATTTGTTCAGTACCTGGAATGATAAAAATACATACAGTGTATCTAGCATTTAAAATGATCCTACCCTCAATATCAAGTGGTTAATCTCATTCTGGAAGCTGATGCTTTATAAACGTAGAGGTGCTGGATTTGTGTCTGTAAATCACTTCCTCACAGTCTCACACACACACACACACACACACACACACACACACACACACACACACACACACACACACACACACACACACACACACACACACACACACACACACACGGATCATGTTAAATAAAGTTTACAGAGACCCCACATACCTGTCTTTATATCTTGGATCCAGCAGCGCTGCAGCTGAGTATAAGAATTTAGATTCCACGTCTCAAACGTCTGTTCACAGCTTTAAGGAGGGAGCCTTTCATAGCCATAATTCCCTTGTCGGCCTCGTTTTCTCAAGTGAGAATGCATTTAAGGACGCTGACAATGGGGATGACATTAGATGCAGATGAAGAGCTTACCTCTATTGTCATCCTCTCCAAGGGGGCTAGAGCTGCGATCGTCTTTTTCAGTACCCCCCACTAGTTTGCAGTCAATGTTGCTGGCAGGTTGCACTATGCTGTTTATGAACATGGGGCCCATTTCTGAGCAATGTCCTTCTCAAACATGTAATGTGTAGCCTACTGTTGATACTACTATCAATTGTTGCAGATGCTTGGGTGGTGTATTTACTGTAGCTCCATTTGAATCTCTCTAAGTGCCAATACGCAAGTGGTGAGTGCTTGAGGTGGCCCACAGTTTTTTTAACCAGCAGCCGGTGCCTCACTTACAATACGCTGTGATAGCAGTCCCTCATTCACAATAAGTTGCAGGGCATTTGCAAAGCATCCAAAATAGCAAATTCAAGGCTAACTATTGCTCAACATTATTGGCATTGTCTGATGAAGTGTCATGGACTTTCCTTTTCCTGTGTGGTAGCCACTAAATTTCTTAACATGCTGCACTGTTGGCATTGTACAGGTGGATCATGTTTTGGCTTTGAATACATTGCCTTGCAAAATGTATTCACCCCTTGGCATTTTCCAGTTTTGTTGCATTCCAACCTGTAATTGAAATTGATTTTTATTTGGATTTTTTTCTACACAAAATAGTCAAAACTTGAGAAAAAATATTTTAAAAATGAACTGAAAAGTGTTGCAAGCATAATGCATTCATCCCCTTTGCTATGAAGTCCCTAGATAAGCTAAAGTGCTACCAATTATCTTCAAATGTCACATAAACAATCAAATACAGTCAACCTGTGTGCAACCTAGGTTTCACATGATCTTTTATACACCTGTTCTAAAAGGCCCCAGAATCTGAAACACCACTAAGCAAGGTTTATCGCCACGCAAGTGGCCCCATGAAGACCTAGGAGCTCTCTAACAGGTCAAGGACAAAGTTCTGGAGACGTACAGATTGGGGTTGGGTTATAAAAAGATATCTGAAACTCTGAACTTCCTAATGAGCACCGTCTAATCCATTATTACAAAATGGAAAAAAATGGCACCACAACAAACCTACCAAGAGAGGGCCACCCTCCACACTTGCAGACCAGGCAAGGAGGACATTAATCAGAGAGACAACAAATAGACTAAAGATAACCCTGACGGAGCCAGAAAGCTCCACGGCAGAGACTGGAGTATGTACCCACAGGACCACTTTAAGCCCTACACTCAACACAGCTGGGCTTTATGGAAGAGTGGCCAGGAGAAAAAGCCATTGCTCAAAGAAAGTATTAAAAACATTTTTAGAGTCTGCCAAAAGGCATGTGGGAGACTCCCCAAATACATGCAAGAAAGTATTCTGATCATTAGAGACCAAAAAACTGAACTTTCTGGCCACTCCTCCATTAAGCCCTAATGTATCCACTGTGCCATTGGACACATCTGAGTTGCAGATGTCAGTTGTAAAGCTAACCATGGCAACCTTGTCCAAGCATTTTGCATACGTTCTTGTACTTATCTGGGATGAAATGCTAGTTTAGCAGTGCATAGCAAGCTCCAAATGTTCGATTAAGCATTTCAACTCCACAAAGGGATCTATCTAGCACAATAAATTCACTTCCTTCATTATCTGATTTGCTTTGTTGCTGCCTGGAGCTTCTCCTGCTCTCGATGCCTGTTCCACTTACACCTTACCAGGATGCTTCTGCAGCATTAGTTCTGCCATGGCTGGTAACTCCTGGGATCTGATCATACCTGTCAAGTTTTGGATTTGAAAATAAGGGAAATTTTTCAGCGCCCGCCACGGCTCGGTTGTCCAGGTACTACTGGGCAGTCATGACACCAACGAAAGAGGAAATTACTGGACCTGGAGCCAGACTTCTCTGTCGCCGGTAAGCCGTTATCTTGCGCCGCAGAGCACTATGAGCCTCCGCCGTATTCCTGTCTGTGATCCCCGTTCAACCCACAACCACCAGGATTCGCTGTTCCTTTCTGCTGCTGTTTGAAACGTGATAATAGGGGTCGCCCCAGCACCCACTCCACTAACTTGATGTGGAAATGAGCGGTAGTCTAGAAAACTGGCGAGTTTGTTTTTTGTTTGTTTGTTTTTTTGTAGTTTTTTTTTCATGCACCCTCATATAGATTGCGCCCTGGGCAGTCACCCACATTGGCCATAGCAAAACCCGTCCCTGGGTGTACAGGAAATCTAAAATAACCACATGTCAACCAGACCTGCTGTCGACACTAACCTCGCAACAACTGCCACCCAGGCTACTGCAGGTGGCAGTTGTCGCGAGGCTAGTGACAGAGTTCAGTTTGGAGAGGCAGAGGAATGTTTTTTTTTTTTATTATATTATAATACGGGAGATTTACGGGAAAATACTAATACGGGAGGATGGCGGGTAAGAGGGGTAAAATACAGTAGTTTCCCGGCCAAAACGGGAGACTTGACAGCTATGGATCTGATGGAAGAAAAAAAGAATCCTCTCAAGGTAGCCCCCAGAGATGAATCGCCACTGGCTCCAGAAATGGTACAACATCATAGACTTAACCCAATCGGATGCACACAGGTAATTCTCTGACCAACAATCACTGATGGCTCTGAGACAGGGTGCATTCTCACAGCAAGGAAACACTGGATCGTAAATGATAATTAGGGTTGTAGCTGTGGAAACATGGCAACGCCCACAAGCCAGAACTTTTGCAGCTACGACTCAGCATGTACATAAGTTAGCTTTGGGGCTGTTGGAAAAAACTAGCCACCAATTAGCAAGTAATTCCATATTTTCACAAGACAAACACAAAAATGCTCTGCGTATGAAAATAAAGATAACTGATGGAAGATAGCAAATATATAAAATATTTCATGAACATCTATGAAACCAGTAGTCAAAGCCTGCCTCAGTAATGCATCTTACAGCACTGGGGTCACCTCAGCATTTCAACTCAACACGTAGCTTCTTTATCTGAATCCACATCTTCGGTCTCAAATCAAAGAAACCTTACAAAGAGAGACAGCAGCTGTTAAGATAATGACAAAGTCTATACGGCTGAGTGGTAGAAACTGGCATTAGTCAGTCTTTTAGGCAAATATTTCCATAGCTAGCTCTCTGTAGAGGCTTTAACAAGGTTTTCTAGATACAGCCCCGGGGCTTACTGCAGGCAAGGCTTTCCAATCAGCACAGGGAGAAAACACTGAGAGCTGCTCCACAGACACAGCAAAAATGATAAACACACTATTATTATAAGCACAGTCCTGATAGACACACACACACACACAGAGTTCTAATTAACAGAAGTTCAGTTATGAATAGCCTTGGAGTTAGTGTGCGGTTGTGATTTTTTTTCATTGATTTTAATTTTCTTATCAAAGGGCACCTGAGGACAGAGGAAGAGAAAGTCCTAGATGGAACATTTACTGAGTCCTCTTTGACTGTACTCTAAATATTTACAATGGATCAAAGGACTATTGTGTAATGTGAAAGGGATCGCTATTGATGAATCCACAGAGAATTTTCGCCCAACTTTGTAATTACCCTCAGTTTTTTGATCGATTGTTTTCGTTTTATGGCACACGACTTTACTGTTTCGGTTCACTCTTGCTGCTCTCATCAGCATCATCTGAAGTGAAATGCTTATTTCAGTCTGTCTGAAGAGACCATTAACAGGTTTGCCATGTCAGCTTTATAAAGTGATCATATGTCAGCACTGTGTTAACAGCTTGTTGCCATGTCCCCAAGTAGCTAAAAAACAATCTGTGAATTGAGGTTTGAGTACAATAATAAAACCAGAGACTTTTGTTAGTCTTCGTTAATGATGCAGTGCAATATAAAATGTTACTTCAATTACATAATTCAGTTGAATTTGACTACTTTTGAGTTACTGACCTAAAAAGTTCATCTTCAATCAGTGCATTTCAAGGAAAATAACTTTCACTTGGCTCATTGCTCCTTCTGCTTTTACAATATTTGTGTGATCACTATAATGAACATCCTTTTTCCTTTGCTCTGAAAGGTAAGAAACACCACCCGCGGGAGAGAAGAGCATAAATAAAGAACCAAATGTCAGAGGAGGCTGGATGCTTTGATAAGAGGAGATACTCACGAGATACCTACGCTGCCTGCACCATGTAAAGATAGGAATATCAGTGTAAAATGTAAGTTGTGTCCAGCTCAGAATCAGCTGTCTACAGCTGGAAACTCCACTGGCAATATGTGAATGTGCTTTATCAGAAAAATTTCACAAAAGCACCTCCTCCTGTTACGGATAATGGTCAGAATATCTCAACCCCAACTGAACAGGCTAGGATCAATGTTTGGTCTGCTGTGCAGTAACATAGCGAGAAATGAAGAGGCTTTGTATTGGCGGAAATGCTGCTTGGTAGAATCACCGTCATCAAAGATTGATTAGAGAACCTAAAGAAGGAGAAGTAAGCACTGAATGTGAAAGGGAGCAATTAAATTGATTGCACCGCGGCCACTTATTTTGATGTCTGATGCAATTTACGTCTGTGGTATTTATGTGAAACAGAGTACGTCTTGGGATGCAAGACAAATTTTTGAAAAAGATTCTGAAATCAGATCAATCAAAGATGGAAGTGAAACAGACCTTTAACAACCACTGCACACCACCACAACCTCTCCACTTTGTTTTATAAAGGTTTCAGGTTTACGCTCACTTTTTCGTGTGTTTACAGTGAATAAATGACGAATTCCAGGGCTGAATGATGAAAAGAGCGCCCTCTATAGAAATGCAAATGTCATCTACAGAAAACAAAATACCCACAGAAAGACACTACAATCTAGTATGTATGCATTTGAGTGTGTGTGAAACCCTGTATGCACTATGTGTGAGTCCCTGTGTGTGGCCTGCTTCTTATTCAAAGTGACATTTTAAGCCGTTTAGCTGTCACTCACCAGCGCAGCGGCACAGTGTTGATGACCACCCCCCCCCATGGGGGTTTTGGTACGACCCACTGGAGCTTTGCCTGTTAATAAGGGTCCTGCCATGTCCGGTGGGTAGGGGGGGGTGACAGGATAAGTGGCTATCCTAGCGGGAGTGACACAGCTGAATAAGTCCAGAGTCTCTGATGTGATGTCTAATAAGATTTTAAAGGAGTGAAAAAAGAAGCAGTCTGGAAGCAGAAAGGCAGTTAACTGCAAGTCATTTGAAGCTCTTTTTGAAGTTTTCTGCAGTGACAGAGAATCAATCAAGCTTCTGAACTTCCTCAGCCTGAGAGTAAAGCTGAGCAAGTTTAGTCTGTTATCTGGGGAGCTGACGATGACACATGAAAACATACCAACTCTACTGTTGTCTGCTGTGCAGAGACCCGGCAGAGCTAAGACTGTTCAGGGTCTCGGCTTAAAAGGAATACTTCACTCGTAAAATGGCCATTTGTAGCCTTTATCAATTACTCACTGATGTTATATTGAATTTGTGAAGAAAACCGTTTTCCTCACATGCCTCCACTGTGAACGGGGAATCCAAAAAAGGTAGAGATTCTTCATAAATTGGAGTAAATGAAACTGCAAACTTCAGGAGTTGTGTGAGAGTTTGTAAAGGGATCTTTTGAAATACTTTTGCTGTTGTTAAACATGGTCCCTGTCTGCCTTTTTTGGATTCTCCGCTCACTATGGACCCCAAATTTCAACGTAACACATAGTAATCAATATACAATGCCTATACAAAACTTCAGTATTATGTTTCAAGCCTGAGGAAGAAAATGTGTGTTAATTTATTCTCCTTTACAAATACATTTTGTAATTGTTACAAAACATTTTTCATTATAAGGGTTTAGCTGGACTGGATTGATTGCATTTTATTGTCAAATTTCCCCAAAATTAGTCTTGCGTCTCTGTATTACATACATAACACACACGCACATACAAAAACAAACAAGGAAAATTAAAATGATATAATCCATTAAACTAATCCATATTTTGTTGGTTCTCATCCCAAGACGTCACATACTGTATCATCGCATTTTCAGTGGCCTTTCACATCTACATATTATGCCGAGACATACTGACTTAGTGACATCAACAAAAGCACTTGGTTAGGTCTAGGCAACAAAATCACGTGGCAAGCTGTGATTCATTGAGGAACTCTGTGACCGGCACAGAGAAACACTTTTTTTATGCAAACCCCAGGCAATTGCTGATGGGTGGCAAGGTGACAATTGACATACCCAAATTAGCATGTGTATACAAGTTTTTAAAACACGGGTAAACCCGCTAAAAATAGGCTACAGACTCCTTTCCCATTGCCAGTAGAACAGAGCTGTGCACAGAGCTTTTTTTGGTGTACCACTCTGACGTCACAGACAGGCCGGGACAGGTAAATAGTAGACATCACTATACGGCAGCATGGAGGAAAGAAAACCTCAGGTGAGTTCTTCTTTTTATCTCTTACATACTCAGTCATACTCCTTTCACTCAGCGCAAACTTATTTTGAACAATGTTTGAGTTCTGCCTTGACGAAGACAGACGAGGTTTTGTAATAGTGTTTCATTGCATCCTGCCACTTCAGGGGCTAAACTTAGCACGTTCACCCGCGTGCTGTCTTCTCATCAATGCCAGTTGGAGCAGGAGGCGATAAATACCCGTGACTACTGCAGAGTAATTTGACCCAGGCGTGAATGCCAATTAAAACCTTTCCCTTTGCTCCCATTGTTAGTGGGTTTTTTATGCAGTGGAAAACAGGCTATATTGGGGCACTATAGCACCCAGTGTGAACATGGTGCCATACAGTACATGTAGTAATGGTTGATGTCATTTTCTGTCCATGCAGATAGAACTAAAACTTGCTGAGATAGAAAGAGAACACAAAAAAACACTGACAAAGATGAACGACTGTTGCTTTGTTAGCAAACTGCTAAACTCCTGTTAATGTCATAAAACACTTTGCTTTGCTTTACCTCACTGCAGTAGTAGTGTCAGCACAAGGTTTCTGTGTGTCAGTGGTAGTTTCTCAGTGTCTTTGGGAAATCTGGTTTGTTTTGCTGTAGATGTTGTGCTAAAAATGTCTTCGTACTTCTGATCTCTTCACCTGTACAAGATGCTACCTGCAGTGTGGGGTCACACCCCCCGACATCCATAGAGGGACGGGTGCTTAAACCTTATCCTTCAGACTGTCAACTTTTGCCTTGCCAGCAGGCCTCAACAGCTAAGTGGGTCCATCGATCTGTCCATTCAGGCTCTGGTCAGAGGAAAAGAAAAGAATTGCTTGGAAATCAAAGAAGATTAGGATCTCACAAAGAGAAGAGGGCTGCTCGGCAGGACTGAAAGATACGGCTGAAAATAAACACTATAAAATGTGTATTTGGGTAAGGGCATAAACAAAATGGACCTAATGTAATACTAAATGATTGGGACAGCTGTCACCATGTGTAAGACACGGCATGTATATTGCAGCCAAGGTTAAGTTAAAACTGAGACCAGGTTAGGTCAGTTACTTTTGTTTCCTCATAGACCTAGAAAATACCATCTCACCTCCATAAGTAAATTATTTAAATACACACACACAGCTCTTAAGTAGAGCGACTACACTTTATGTTAAAGTCAGGTAAGCCGATTGCACAGTAGAGTGCATGTGAGAAAGAGGAAAGTCTCCAGGACGTAGTTAATTCCAGAGAGTGGAACAGCGGAGTTAATTTGCAAAGTTTGCAAAGTAGGTGGTGTTGGTTCACCATGAGGCCATGCGACAGCAAACAGTGTTTTAGACAGTGGCGTGCTTCCAACTTTGTGGCAACAGTTTTCTTGCCCCATACACAAGAGCCTTGACATTAACCCCCTCTGATCTTTTGGGATCACCTGGACTGTCAACTACATGAACAACCCATGGATATATTTAAAAGCTGGATACTGCAGGTGTTGCCGCAACCCGCTCTCACTCCAAAGTTGTCCAAATGCGTTGGTTGCCTCAGTCTACCTTTCAGACAATTTGCTCCAGCAGCCAGCCATGGTACTGAAATAAAAAACATGACAGTGGCACTAGCGTCTGTGAGAGGGTAAAGGTTAAGACCATAATGGGGACATGTCAGACCCAAACACACGTATGTCAATGGAATCACTGCAATCAAGGGATTCATGGAGGCAAAAGAAAATCCATGCAGAATTAGGGCAGGTTTCAACTCAAGTGAACTTTGACATGCAATTCTTTTCTTGGCAGTGCGGACTTTTCAGGGAGCCAAAGAGTGGAAACATGAGGGAAGCTGGATAGTGCTGTCCAGTTATATACAACTCTGGTCTTTCTGAATAAGAAGCAACCTCAATAAAACTTTCATCTCTGTATCAATTTGCCAAGAATGGGAAAAAAAACCCACAAGCATAAACAACCAATGCTGGACACTGCACAACCTACAAGTAGTTACTGCACTACATAACAAAGCATGTGGACACCTCAACATTTCTACCATTTGTCATCGGCGAACCTGTGATTTAAAAACTGTGGGCGTTAGTATGTTGCTATATCAGCCTCCAGTCTTAACAGCCACAAGAGCATTAGTGAAGGTGTTTCCATGGAGAAACCAACTATTCCACAACACAGATGTGGTACGGTCTGCAGTCAGGCATGAGGCAGATGTTGGTGGTACAAATATGTTCACTTATATTAACTGTTAAATTATCTTATTAGTGACCAAGAGCAACGAGGGTGCAAGTGATTTTTCTGATGCTGTTTTGTGGTGTGTGTTTTATGGTGTGTATCAAGACCACGCAAGACAATAGTTTTACATTGAACAAACAACATAGCCATGTGGGGCTTGTCCTGAGGGTGGGATGAAAGAAAAGGCCAGAGCTCATTGAATAAAATAAAAAAAAGCATGCCCCCATAAATGTGCTCAGTAAATGTAATGGAAATCTGCAGGTTAAATTATATCTTGTGTACAGATGTATCCCTTTGGCCTGAAAGTGGTAATAAAGCAATGGAAAAAGTGTTATCCTCTGGGCAACATGAATAAGCTCCATAAATTTCATGGCAATCTGCCCTTTGGATTTTTAAATTGCTTGTTTACAAGTTGTTGTTTTTTTGGCCTGAAGGTGCTGTTAGAGGAAAGGTCAGGAGGCTTACCACAAGCATCAGGGTTCATCCTCTGGGGCGCTTCATTATCCTAAGAAAATTTCACAATCTGGCAGAGGTGGAAAGAGTACCTGAATATTGTACTCAAGCGAAAGTACTGATGGTTTAAAGAAATGTTACTCAAATAAAAGTATTTATGTAAAATTTACTGGAGGAAAAGTAAAAAGTAGGTTAGTTAAAATTAACTTTGAGTAAACTTACTTACTTGCTAGTACTTTTTTTGAAAAGGTACCGTGGCACACAATGCAATGTTGCAGTGGCTGGGCTCAGCCTTAGAGATAGGGTAAGGAGCTCAGACATCCAAAGGGGTCAGGGGCTCAGTTGAGGTGGTTTGGGCATCTGATCAGGATCCTGGGCAACTCTTGTTAGAGGTGTTCCGGGCATGTCCCACTAGTAAGAGGCCTGGGGGTAGACCCAGGACACGCTGGAGGTATTACATATCTCATTTGGCCTGGGAACGGCTTGGGAGAGAGACGTCGGGGGTGCTTTGCATAACCCACTGCCCCGACAACCCGGCCCCAGATAAGCAGGTGAAAATGCACTTCAGCACATACTAATCATCAATCAGTTTAGCTTCATTAGAATTGGCCAGATATGAGACAAAACTCAAAGACAACTGAGAAGAAATTTAAAAAAAATTGGAACAAATTAGCGTCTGGAGAGTGAGTTGGAAGAGTCTTTGTTGTACTCTCCTGTCTGAACGTCACTTTGGGAGCCTTGTGCACCGCAAAGTCCTCCTCAGTCTGCTCTACGTTCAACTTCACTGCTTGTTTTTTTTTTGAGTGGGCACAGGTGTATATCCTACTGTTAATCCTACTACCCTACTATTAAATGGAGAAACCTCTGTCCCTCCGTCTTTCCTTCTGTCATCATCTGTTTTCCTCCTCACTGCTTTGACCTATTTCTCCTACAAACATTACAAACTAAATATTGTGCTGTGCACTTTGCGCTGTTTCTTTCATTCTTTCTCTGTGTTGTGTGTGTATGTGTGTACCTGTGTGCCCGTGCACAGCCCTGCGCATGCGCGTGCCTCCATGCCATCAGCCAAAACTATGCTCCATGTATTTTGCCATAAAGCATGTTTCTAAATGCAGTGTGCATTGTTTGTCTTACATAAATATTTATTACACAGTGCATTTACAGTGCTCTGATTTTGCATCTCCTCTAATATACTGTTTTTGATTTCTTATTCCTCTATACAGAACACATCTGGGTATGGACTAGTGATCATTTATCTACAGAACCTGCACCCTAGCTTTAGTTTTAAGCTTGGACCTGGGAGCCTTGTGCACCGCAAAGGTCTCCTCAATCTGCTCTACGTTCAACTTCTCTGCTTGGTTATTACCAAGGCATAGCATTGATATAACCAGTCCAGGCAGTTTCTCTGTCCCATTGCACTCCTCAGAGGTTTCCAACATGTTGAGCTGAATGCAGTCACATCAGATTATTGTCAAAAACAGTAGAAAGTCCTCACATACCAATTTTTATTTTCTATAAAATGAGGCAGTCTTGCTGAAATTTGGTGCAGTGTATGAGTTACTTTTCAGCCCATTATTGTCTGTTTCTCATAGTACATCAGTTACCACTATAATCCTTTTTTAATAAAATTTCAAGTGTATTTATATAGCGTTTTAACAGATGTCTAAAGGTGCTTCACAAGACAATAAAAGCAGATAAATGAATCAAAGGTAAAAAGGGCATCACGGAACTTATCAGTAACACTGAAACAGTAAAACAGAAAACTGGTAAAACAAGGGGATAAAAATTAATTTCATAAATGTATATAAATATATACATGCACACTCACAAATGGGCACATACAGTACATACACATAAATACTCATACACACATGCTCTGTTCACGTGTCACTACACATGCGCACAAAAATCTATGTACATTTACAAATGTATAATACTGGGACCCTATAAAAAATGGCACCTTAAAAAATCCTCTTTAGTTTTAAACTTGGACCTGGGAGCAGCAGTAAGCAGCTGTCTAGATGATCTCAGACCACATTCATACTCAGGGTGTGAAGAGATCCATTAAGCACTCCGGTCCAAGTTGTGCTTTTAAAGTGAGGAATACAATTTTGAAATTGATTCTAAGATGTGGAGAAAGCCAGTGCAATGATGCTAGGACAGGTGTGATGTGCTCTCTTGTATTAATGTGCATTTGAATCTGGCAGCAGAATTCTGAATCATCTGTAGCCATTAAATTTGTTTCTGACTGAAGCTGACATAAAAAGACTTGCAGTAACCCAGTCTAAAAAAAATGAAAGCATGTTTGAGCTTCTCCATATCGCTGAAGGACGGAAAAGATTTTGTTCTGGAGGTGATTATTAATTGAAGAAGACAAGCTTGAACAACTGCTTTTCAAAAGTGAGGTGGAGTCAAACATGACTCCTAAGTTTCTGGCGGAGAGTCTTAGGGAGCTAAAGAACCCAGCTGGTGTCAGTTGTGCAGTAGACTATTAGTCATTCCTCTGTTTTGTTATTGCTGAGTTGCAGGTAGTATTGATGCATCCACTCATTGATTTCATTTAGGCAATTATGCAGGGGAATGGGACTATTGAGGTCCTTAGGAATGATGGGTATATAACTGGGGGTTACCAAAGGTGAAAACATTGACATTCTACTCTAACTACTCATAAACCAAATAGCTTTAGTGAAACCAAACTTAAGCAGGCTATAGTTGCAATGCACACCTACAAATTGTAGGAATAATAATCATAATAAAATGTTGAGAGTGGAAATTTATTCATCTATTTTGTTCCATTTATCTGGGGCCAAGCCGTGGGGGCAGCCAGCTAAACAAGGTATTCCAGACGTCCCTCTCCCAAGCAATGCTTTCCAGCACCTCCTGGGGGATTGTGAGGCCTTCTCCGGCCAGATGACATGTATAATCCCTCTAGCATGATTTGGGTCAACACTGGGGTCTCCTACTAGTTGGATGTACCCAGAAAACATCTGAAGAAAAAGCACCAGACGCTCACTGGTGAGCTCCCCTCCCAGGTCTGGCTCCAGAAGGATGCCTCAGTTTCCCTCTTACAGGCGAGGTGCTGTCGCTCCTTTTCCCTGATTTATATGGGGTCTGTGAATCACTCTTAGTCTGGCCCCTCCTCTTGGATCCCTTTGCCTTGAAAGACCCTACCAGGAACTTCCCAAGGGAGAAGAAAGGACTGGAGCACACTAATCAATTCACAGCCTCTAATAGCGTAGAGTCAAAGACTGTCAGAGACAAAGACTCTGTCAAGGACTCTGATGAAGACACAGTGGTGTTGAAACATTAGTTTTTTTGCACTATTAAAGGCTATAAATTGATCAGTGTGTTCCTCTCCTTTTATTCTCCCTTGAAAAGTCCCTGAGCAAACAAGCACCTGATTTGGCCGCATGCAGTTGGATAATGCGCAGGGAGCCCTGTTTCGACCCTACCTGGAACTGTTGCCCCCAGAAACATAGCTCCCCGGCTGACAAGAACACACAAACCAATCCACCACTTTAAGGTGATGAGTCTTGGAAAAAGTCAAACCTTCCAAAATAATTTAATCCAAGGTTCAGTGTCCAGCCAACACTAGATCTTAAAGTATATGCTTTAGCTCTGCAGTTAGCAATTCAAAATGTACATCACAGATGAGATGCTTACTAATATGATTAATCCACCCAGTCCATTCAAAGGTCAGATCAGTCAATCACCAACTTGATAATGCTTGTGTGTGTTTGCATGTCAGGAAATCATGCCGTTGAGACTGATGGAGGAAAAGAAATAACGGGGGGAAATCAAGTGAGAGAGTCAGGGAGAGGAAAGGATGACAGATGAGAGGAAATAAGAAGTGAGCAGTCGAGAACATAGGCGGAGAACAGAGGCTGTACAGTACCTTTTCCTTACCCTGTCCTGTCAGTGTGAGGTCAGTAGCATTACGGTGATGATTCTGAAGCCAGTGAGGAATGTCATCAGATCTGGCTGAAATCTGTGGGCAGATTGCCCCCAGCACAACGATCAGCATTTGAGATTTTGGTGGTGATCTGAATCAAGAACAGCCCGAACTATTCTGCTGTATTAAACTGCTGGTGGGAAACCCCAGCTCTGAATTTACACAATTAAAGCAGGAAGATAAGGGAAAGCAGAAAACTTTCTGAAGGCAGGCAAATTTGCAAGTGTCTGGATTGTTTTGCACTGCTGGGGGTTTCTGGTTTCCAGTTGTTTCACAAAATCCCTTAGTTTTATCAGATTAGTACAACAGAGTGTCACATAAGCACAGCAAGATTTCCATGAGCGAGATATTGATTGCAGTGTGTGAAACATTTCTCTAGCTTTTCCCATGTCTCCGAGAAACAGGTTTTCTCTTGTACCAAGTACACTGAAGTCAATTTGAGAATCTAATCAGACTAGAAACCCCTGAAGTAACTGTCTAGGTTTACATGAAGCATAATATTCATTCATTATGAGAATAAAGCCTTTCCTTCTGTAACCATCTTTAAATGAAGGGACAAAAGCTAAGCAAAAGCTAACACCTGGCATGAACGTAGTGTTTGACTGCCCTCTCTGGCTGATGGTGTTTGTAATTACTTTGTGAGCACAGAAAAACTACCGCTCCTGCTTACATCTGTAACCCAGGCTAAGGTAAAGCTGATAATACTATTTACTTGTGAACAGTTTGAGCTCTATGCGTTGTCTAAATCGACTGAATTTAAAATACTCGTGTCGTCTTCCTTCTTTTTTTCCTTTTTATTAGTTTCAGTCAGCCATGGTCATGGCTTTTCCATCGCTGTTTGGTTAGCTGGAGACATCTTACATCAGCGTGCCGTCATGTTTTCAAAGCATGATCAGGAGGATGGTGATGAAACGAGTTTTTTTTTTTTTTTGTTGAACTACTTGTGTTCCTGTCAAAAACCTCAAAGATTTACCACATGACAGAAGAGAGAGACAAGGAGGGCGGGGAGAGAAAGAGGCCAGATGACTGAGCTTTTCTGTGTGTGTGTGTGTGTGTGTGTCTGTTGGTAATGTGGGGGAACTAAATATTCTTGTGGTTATTCTCCTGTAGGGAAAAGGCAAGTCTATGAAGTGTGTAAGCTGCTCAGAGTCTGTGTGTGTGTGTCTGTGTGTGGTTCTGTGTGTGCGGGTGGGTGGGTGGTGGTTGTGATTGACAGGCCGTGACGAGGGGCCTCTCATTCCCATCTGCACGCTGAGCTTCCGATCCGACAGCGCTCGGGATCAATCAAAAACTTCCGGGATGGGAATGTTGAGGAAGCAGGAAAACACGACTCGCTTCCCTGGTTTTACACAAACCCAGACAGACAGATAGATCGATCCACGGCCCCATCTCCACTGCTGCTTTAAAACGACAACTGCTCAGTGCTGAATCTCAAACAGTCTCCAAATGAACAGTAACTTTGCTATAACTAAAGTTTACCGCATTGATAACAGATTTACCAGAACTGTTTTGAAACTGTTTTTGTCTACACATATCCAATAACTAAACACAGGGGTTAAGTCACTGCTTGGGGTAATACTTTTTTTTCCATTTTCACAACCAGGTAAATAACATTTCTCGTATTTTCCATTTAAGCGCAACAATCAAAATGTGAGCGATGAAAGAGGCAATGGTTGGTGCTGCCTATTGTTCTGATGGCCAAAACTTTCAAAAGCCCCACTTGTCTAAAAAATGTCTCATAGTTGTCAACAGCACTGTGGTGAATGTGTGATTAGGTTTAGGCACCAAAACAGTTGGTTATGGTTAGGAAAAGATCATATTTTGGCTTAAAACACCAACATATGGTCACACAAATGTCGCTGGCAAAGCAGGGATGGGTTGATGAAAAACACATGGGTTGGGTAGCTCAGACACTGCTGTGAAATACCACAAAGGGTGAGTAAAAACAGTCAAGATCAGTGGCTCAAACGCCCCTGAGAAACTGAAATTAAGTGCAGGGAGTATGTATTTTCAGAGAAACAGGACTTAGATGCAACAGGTTTTTTTTTTAGATGTTAAGGGCTATCGGAGAAATGAGCCCAATGGGACAATTTCAAACTAACGGGGCTTTGGAATTTTGGGCCGACAGAACAAACCACTCCAAGCTTCAATAACAGCTCTCTACTCACTTTTAAAACATCCATTCATTCATCCATGATCTTTGAGCTTATCCAATCCTTGCTGACACAGGACATGGGAGGCGGGGGACATGTACACCTGTACAGGTTGCCAGTTCATCACAGGGCACTTTCAAAACATGCTACAACAAAACATACACAAAAATGTGAGATTATAAAACAATATTTTCTGGAGGTAGTACAACATTTTAGAGGTTGATGGTACCACTGTACACTGAGCATGAAGGTACCGCCAGCAGGGGACTGACTTAAAGACTTAAGATGAGGGGAAACAGCTAGTCTGCCTCTGTCCAAAGGCAACAAGACTCCCTTCTCCCAGCTGTTTTGTACAGCACAGACTTAGTTCACCACTGCGAACCATCAGCCTCCAGATAAGCTGACATTTATTGACAGCTGCTGAGAAAATATCTTATACCATCAAATTAGTATTTTGTTTCTCAAGTGGCATATTTATCCAACTCTAGCTCCATGTTTTATCATGGTCCTGCTGAGCGTGTAGACGCCTTCAGACTTTTTATTTTGGACTATTTGTTTATATATAAGTTTGTAGTTTGTTATATTTTAGTAATCTGTTTTTTTCACATGCTCTATTATCATGAGGAGTTTGTTTTCTAGATTTTGGGTTTAGAATTTTTCTTTATTGGATTTTTTTAGTTAGCAATGTTCCAAACGTTACTTTGTCATACTCACCACGCTTGATTTCCTTCCCTTTGTGTGTTTTCCCTCCAGTCTTGATTGTCCGTCCAGCCCTGATATATCTAACCTGTCCCAGTCACCTCACCCTCTGTTTACCTGTTGTCACCTCACAATCAGTCACTCTGTAGCTGCCCAATTCTTTTGTTCTTTGTCTCTTCGTCTCTTCCTGCCAGTCTTGCTCCAGTCTGTTTCGTGGTTTTGGTTTTCCTAGTGTTCAGTAGTCCAAGTGTGCCAGTTTAGTTTTGGATTTTCTTGCTTATTATTACATGCCTACCCCTGGACTCTTTCAGTTGAGGTAGTTTTCTTGTAACTCTAGTCATCCTGCTGCCTCCTCCTCCATTCATTGAGAAACCGCTATTGAATTGCAAAATCTTTGAAAAAGCCATCATGCAAAGAATCTCAGACACAGTAGACAAACACTTCAGGCAAGAACAAGCAGCTTTTTGGAGAGAAAGAGGATGTGCTGACCAGATTTTTATACTGCGCAACAACATAGTGCAGTGCACAGAATGGCAAGGACAGCTCTGCATCAACTTTGCGGACACTGACAGCATTTACAGGTGTTCATGGCTCAGTCTATGGCACAACTGGCATTCAATAACAGATCGTCCTCAGCATCAAGAGTCTGTGCAGCAATCACATTGTCAGCATTACTTGTTACAATGGTTATAGACTGGGTGATGGAAAGAAACCTGCAGGATCAGAAACATTTGAGGAGGACTGGACTGAGGTTTATCTGTAAGAGACAATAGAATAAGTTAGTCTGTCTTTGTTTCCACTTTGTTCAGTTTATTATGGAAAGAAACAAGTTTTTGTGTTTCTGCTCTCCTGTGTTCCTGTGCCGCAGTTCCCTCATTTGCCCGTCTGCACACCTGCCCTGAATCAGCCTCATTAGTCCTTCCCTGTTCCAGAGTTTTTCCAAAATCACCTTATTCCCCACACCTGAGCTTCTCCACCTGCACTCAATCACCTCGTCAGATTAGTTTGAGTTTAAATCCCAGTTTTTAGTTTAGTCTTTTTTGGATCCTTTTTTTTTTTTTTTTTTTTTTTCCAGTTTTCTTTTATCCTCTACAAACCTTGAATATAAATTAATTTATTCAATTTCCTGTCAACTGAAGTGTTCTGCATCTGGGTCCACCTGCTCCACACTAATTTATGTAAATTCCTTGTATATGTCATGTAAACACAATGGAAGTAAGTAAAGAGACACATTTGTGAGGGAAAAAAAATGAAAAAATAAAATACAAAAATTTGCAATAGAAAATACAAAAATAAAGAAAAAAAATAGATCTTTTGTAAGAGGAAGAGCTTTACAGCTTTGTCCAGGAATGTGCACAATATTCACCAGGGGTTATGCAAAAGTTCACAGTGTAAAGTACAGAGAATATGGGCATATGGGGAGATAGTAAAGATGTGCATTAATGTAACCTATAGCGACAAATGTGGATGAGCATGTGGAAATGCAAAGAAGGTATAATTCTACCATAGGACTGCGGGTTGGTTTCTAGGGCTCGGGGCAAAAAGACAATAATAAAGTGAATTTTTTTATAACAATGGACATACGACTATTTGAAATCTCAATGGTGTAACATGTTGTGACGAACTTAGCACTGCAGTTCTCTCAAAATCTACAGTCCTGCTTGTTGAAGCTCTTCTTTTTCTTGTTTCTCTGGCCTGAATACTACCTGTCCAGCACCACTCGGCCGAAGAACAATGTCAGCAACTAGCTGGTGAACACGGTGGACCATGTGGTTGCTGAAAAGCCAAATAGTTTTCTCAGAAGTTGTTGGAGAGCTTAAAGGTGAGTGAATATTGGACTTAATTAGTCACGTAGCCGGACCCACTGTTCCAAATGAATGCTAATGCAGCTGCATGTCTGCTGGATGTTTAACTATGCAGTTGTTTGAGGCATTTGCCAAAACAACTTTATAAGATCATACTATGTTAGTGTTGTGTTTTCAACTTGTGCTGCTGCCCCCAAAATGACCAAAAGAAATTAATGAATACAGCTTTAAAGGTGACAGGGTACATGCACAATGCACTAAGAACAGAGAGACTAAAGGTCATTAAGGGCCTACAGCACATTTATTCCCTGTGGTTATTATAACCATGGCTTTAATTTCTCTGTTAGTTTAGTTAGAGGTAATGACTTTCAAATCCCTATACATAGTTTCTGTGGTAATGGATGGGGCATTTCTATTTTAAATGTTAGACATTTCATGCTTTACAGTTCGAAGTCCAGCACTGAAGTTTAAATACTGCACAATAGTGTACATTAATATCTCAAACACAAACAAATGATGTCACCTGGTGGCATTGTCATCTTAAGTCTTGAAGCTCTTGCTTTGTATGATGGAGGAGAGCTTGTAGCTGTATTGTCCAAAATCAATATGAAAGCATATAATGCACATTTTATTTTAGGCTGGATTTTTCCTTTAATGCTTTTCCCTTGTGCATCCACAATGGTGGGATACTCAAAAACTAAGATAAGTACAAAATAAGACTTCTTGGTTGCAAAAGTTGGACAAAATATATTTTCTTGTCCCTACTTGGAGCTGCTGGAAGCAACGTCTGAGGGCTTTTTTACCTTTCAGGAGGTGTTTTTCAGCGCTGGGGAGGTGATTAAAGATCAGTTTACTTTGACCTGACCATCCATTTTCGTAATGCCTCCCATCATCGTAAATCGTCCCTCAGCAAAACACTCAGTAACCTCTTCATGAGTGAAGCATTTGGGATGACCCTGTTGTCAGGGCTGTGGGCTCTCTGCTTGATGTAATATAGAGGAAAAACAGACTTGGAGCAGATGCTGTTAAGACCTTTCTAGGAAAGTATTTGGCAGTTACTCCGGTGCTTCTGTGTGACTGCCAGTGTGGCCGACATTATGTGAATTTAGCTGCTTCAGTAAGCGCCTCTCATGTGGCACTTACTCCCTGTAGCTTAAAACAAACACCAAAAAATGATTTGCAGCTGCTAATTAACCCAGCAGGTCAGATGAAAAAGTGTTAGCCAGAGAAGTGAATGCTGGGATACCACCTGCTGCTTAACAGCAAATACAGTCCCAGAAGGCTGGGCCCTCCCGCAGCGTATTAACTTTCATCAATCTACCGTAGAAGAGGTTAATGATGAGGGTTAGATGCACCACACAATGATCTTAGTCAGATCAGTCAGTCTCGCCAGGGTGATGTGGGTGGTGAGTTCTCATTCCCAGGTCGTCAAATACCGACCCTCTGTCACGACCCCTTGGCATCTCACAGCGACACACAGAGTACCCTTTAGTGAATCTATGTGACACACAGCTGAAACACAATGGAACACATGGTTAATGATGTGAAATGGTCATGGTTGACTTTAGACAACAAAATTACTTGGTTAGGCATAGAAGGCTTTGTTTTACTCCTTTCACCTCATTTGCTCTCAGCATCAAGTATAGCCACTGATGGAGTATCACTCCAAGGGCTGTGACTAAGCGCTATTTAACACCCTGGGAATGAGACATGGCTGAACATAAGAGTTCTTCTTAATCTGGTATTTGGACCAATAGTATTTGATGGGCAAAGCATTCTAGGTCAAGAAATGGATTACCACTCGGGCACAGCAGGTGACTGACCCTGAGGTCATCCCAGTGGCAATCACTTTGTGGATATTTCAATAATTTCAAATTTGTTGCACCTTTAAAGCAAAGCAAAAACTGAAATGTATCCAGTTTTTTATCCAATCTTGTCTAATCTTTCATTTTCCGTAACCGCTTATCCTGTTCAGGGTCACCAGGGGGCACATAGAGACACACAACCATTCACACTCACATTCACACCTACGTCCAATATAGAAAGATAAATAAACCTGAATCTTTGGACTGTGGGAGGAAGCTGGCGCACCCAGAGAAAACCCATGCAGACACGAGGAGAACATGCACGCTCTGCACAGAAGGGCTCCTCCACCCTGGGTACAAAACAGGAACCTTTATCCTGTGAGGCGACAGTGCTAACCACTGCACCGCTGCACTTGTCTCACCTTACAATGGTCAAAATCTACTTCTGATACCTTTAGTATTTTAGTATTTCAGGTTGATATTCTGCTGACATGATGTGTATCCTTAAACAATTCATAACCCACAGTCGACCTGGTAGAGGGGTAGTACTTCAGCATATCAATACCGGTTGGTTTCTGGGACTCTAGACATAAATTTGTAGGGGGGGAACAATTTTGCTGGCTCAACTGGGGCCCACAGTGCCCAGCAAATTATTCCTGCCCTTTCATTAGTCGGTTACCAATACTTATAAATCATCATAGATGTCCACATCAGGCATTCAAACCTTTAATAATAGAGGAATTGAATGAATAATTAACATTGTGCAACACACTTGAATAAACACAATCCTTCTTTTCTATTCTTGATTATACAAGCACCATCCTGCTCTGTTGTAATGTTGCACGATGACCACAAGATGGAAGCATTTAGCTGTTTTTAAACAAAGGGTGTTATTGTTGCATCTGCTGGCTGCAGTGCAGTTCGAGGCCACTGGTGTGAAGGTATTCACTTTGATTCAATATCAGTCTTTTAAAGGATTGTTGGATATGGACTAATACCTACCGGTGTGGGTGTTAAACCTCTGAGAGTGTCTGTCAGACCAACAGGTGGCGGTTTGTAGACGCATTTGGCAGAGAGAAGAATGACCATCAAGGGTCACTGACCTCTGCTTCGTTCTGTACATTACATCCAAGGCACACATATAAGATAAACAATGTATGATCTTCAACTGCTGAACTGCTGCAGGTAACTGTTAGTGATGTCACAATATGCATCCAAGCGGAACGGTTTACTTAAACTTTTGACTTATTACCTCGTCACTGGGTCAGAGAAGGCTTACATGCTCTGGAGGGACCAGTCAAACTGTGTTGGCCACAGTTTTGTATGAGTAACAGTTGTGACATTGAAATGTCTGGAAGCACTTTAAGCTTTAAGCAGTTTGCTCTTTCTTGTGTGTTTCCTGGAGCTACAGTCTTGTTGCTAAGCATTGTAGGCTACAATACAGCTCACCGGCTGGTACAGTATGAGTGATCTGGAACCACTAAGTGATCGACCAGCCCCTCAGGAAGTGTCAGGGCCTTGGAGCAATTCAGACTAAACAGTCAAGGTGAACAGTGGTCAGTGAACAGTATTTTGCAATAAGACCGCAGTTACTATGACATTGTTTTCATTTTTTTTCTTCCAAACACCATATTCTCTGGAAACAAAACACTTTTATATAACCTTGGGTTGGTGAATCACAGCTGTTTTTAAACCTCTAAAGAATCTGTTTACAGCAGTGTTGACTCCAGCATGGGTTGAACAGACATTATTGTGTACTGAGTTGGTTTGAATGTTAGCCCAAAGACACCTTGAGTGTCATCAGTAAAGTCTTGCTAGGACTGTACAAGGAGGTCTTTTTCTTCTCACAAAATAATGTCTTTGGATTATGAAAACTTGGTGATTCAAATTGAAGCCTGCACTATGACACAACTTCAGCATTATCTATGCATTTTCTAACCTTCAGCATTGGCCGTCTGGAAAACCAGCATCACTGAGCTGGTTACTTATGGCAAGCCGTTTTAACATTCAATCACTAAGTTTGACTATCTGGAATTACCATTATAGATATCTATAACGTCATTCTGACCAGTCAAAACTGAATTACATATCTATCACGTCATTCTGACTAGTCAAAACTACAGTTACAGATATCTGTAATTCAGTTTAGTAAGATTCAAACTATTTTTGCCTTTCATGTGTATGGGGTTTCTCATTATAGATATCTACAATTACATTATGACTATCTATAATTCCAGTTTGAGATATCTACAACGTCATTTTGACTAGTCATAATTCAGTTGCAGATATCTACAACGTCATTCTGACTGTCTGAAACTCAATTCAAGATATCTAGAAAGGACCATGTAGATATCTTCAATTGAGATATTGAAGAGATAGATATCTTGAACTTGAATTATGACTAGTCAAAATTAAATTGTAGATATCTCAAACTGGAATTACAGATATCCACAATTAAGTTGCACACTGGGTGTGGACAGCGTACTTGCGGGAAAAGCTGTCAGGTGCTGACTGGAAGATGAGCAGAGTGGTGTGTGCAGGAGGAGCAGGAGGAGGGTGGGGGTAAGGAGGTAAGGCAGGAGGCTCCAGCAGAGTCCACGATGGCCAAGGTTTAACATATGTGTAGGTAAGATTTTGATTTAAGCACAGAGTATAGACTGTGTAAAATAATGGACGTAGCTACAGTGGCATCACCCTTTGGTTTGTGGGTTTCCATTTTGCAGGGCTGAGTTCATCATTTTGGCCGTCACCATCTTGAAAGTTTGGAGCCAAAAGTGACCATTATTGGACAAGAAGGTGGAGCTGTGAGGGAGGGAGGGGTAGATCTCACACACAGACTGAGGTGACGCCTTGCGGACGACCTTTCACTCAAGCGTCTGAAGAAAGTTACCTGATTGGCATAAGCTGTTGTGCTGATTTATCCCTGTAAAAATACGACCAGCTTTGCAATAGTGAAGACCCAAAGTTAACCCTGAAGTTACCTTGCTATCCCCAAATCCTTCTTTGCAGTTCAGGCCTTTGACTAAAAGTCCAGAATTTAAGTGTCATCTGGTTCAGGTTTACACCCAGCAATTACTTTGTTCTTAAGTCTCTATTACCACAAGTCTACGTTTTGACAGAGCCCAACAACAGGAGAACAAAGAATATTTTACAAATAATGTTCCAAGTTAGTACGACTTTGTTTAGGCTGCATCTCAGCCAATGAACAATAGCCAGGTGCTGGAATAAACCTGATAGAAATGTTTGGCTGCAAAATGCACCATGTGCAAATGTAGGTGTTGGGTCTCATTCCCTTGTCTGGTTCTTTTCAGGTTCAAGTTCACATTTTTGGATCTTGAATTCAGCAATTCATAATGCATAAATAAATCTACTAGCTAGTGCGTCAGACATTTCTTCGTTGTCTTCTTCTGCATGTGCGCCTATTCATATTTTCCTTACTCTGCTGAAAGCTATAATGCTCCACCAAGCACACAGCACTTTAATAAAGTGAATCAAGATGTCAAATATTTGATACGACAACCTCCCTGAACCTGAACATCCCCCTGGACTCCAGCAGATCCCACTGAAAACATTCTCCCAATGATGTGAGAGGTGATCCGCCATAAATAAAGGTTCATGTTCATTAAATATTTTATGTCCCATGTGATTGACTGTTTCATTCCCATGTTTAGAATTCAGAATGGAAGACCTTATATAGAATAATGTGTGTTTTTCAGGGATTTAATATTAGCTAGACCAAGTGTCTGCCAGTGCTGGCGGTCGCTGTGTTTTCATAACCAGGGGAGAGAAGTAGTAACTCTGCCTCTCTGTTTCTGCCTCTCTCAAACACACACACACACACACACACACACACACACACACACACACACACACACACACACACAGTGCATCACTGCAGTCAGCGAGTGCTTCAAAGATGTGACATAAAAAATGTATTTTGGCTGATAGGCATCCCGTCTGACAGGCATGTTCAAAGTCAAAAGAAGGTCAGATAGTGAGCAGGTTTCAGATGAACACTGGTTTGTACATCACACACTGACCTTTCATCCAAACTCCCGTTGACCAAACACACTCATACAACCCTCTTTAACTCGTCCACAGTTTCAGTTGTTGCAGCTGCAATCCATGCAAAAGGTCCTGTCAATCTCTTTTCATTACAAGTTTTTGTTGCAGGTTAAGGCATCACAAACGCAAATAAAGTCTTCATATGACTTTTCAAATTATTAGGTTACATACAAAAGTGAACAGTAGGCCTCTTTTCAGGAGCCCTTTTCACACAGAGATTGCACTATAGAGCCCCTTTTTTACACAGAACCAAATAACAGCAGCATCACCCCCTCCAGTGTGTATTTATTTACTGCATCATGGCTCTGCTGAATCAAAAGAGGCATGTCAGGCCTGACATTAGCATCAGCAGCGCTTACTAAACAACATCAATGGCATAGATGTGAAAATAACAACCATCCCTGTTATGGTGGCTGATCTGGTTCTCTTAGGTTAGCCGCTAATTGCTAACAGCTACTTTTTAACTCTCCTGTGGTGGGTCGTAATCGTAGCACGCCATCAAAATGTCAAAATGATGCGGTCCTGTTGACTGTCCTGTTTATACAGACACCATTTTGGCACACAAAACTGATCAATGATTCTGCTTGTTGTGTTTGGCTCCCTGTAAAAGCCACCACTCCACCACTTTGCTGAGGCTCTAACACCCTGTCAACACATTTCAGCCTGCCCTCACCGAAAAAAGCGACCACATGGCTCCACTGTGCATGCAGCTTATTACGCCTGTCACAAACTGGCTCGGTGAATGTGACATGAAGGGAGTCCACATAAAAGATTTAGTTGAAGCAAGCAGAATTTATCAAACTAAGACTGACTTAATTGAACAATGGAGTGTGTAGATCAGCAAAGTCAGTAATGGAAGCCATGCACAGATGTGTGCCAGGTGTGCTGCTGAGGTGTTGAAGATGCAAAACCAAAAAGCAATGGCGCAGGGTGAACGTCTGCTGGAAGAAGGGAGTGAAAACATGAGGCAGTGTGGAAGGCCCAGGTGAGCCAAAATCAATGCAAACAGCCTAAGCCACCTGGATCAGAGTCTACATAGATAAACACTGGCATCTCGTTCTGCATTACAGTTGTATCTTTGGGTTCAACTGAGACCTTAAGTGTTCCATAATGCTTCAGATGCTTCCCACCCCCATCAGAAAAAAACATCTTTTGTTGTCTATCTATATCTAGCCTTTCAGTTTTTTTGTTTAAAGACAAGGCAGATAAACAGATGTAACAGGTTCATTTGGAGGGAGAAATGAGAGGAGACAGACAAACGGACACAGAGACAGGCAGTGTTTTTCACTTTTTGTGACTCAACATGTGGCTGTTTATTTCACCATTGCACACTATCAGTCACTCTAGCATCTGTAAAGTCATGCAGTCTGCCTCTGTTAGACAGCTCGTTACACTTTAAGATGATTTTTATGGATGTTAAGATTAGGACTAAGAATTGCACAGCAACCACACACACACACGCACACACACACACAGAGACAAACACAGCTGTTTTTAATCTCTGTTGCTTTCATTTACAATTATTCACAGCTAGTAGACGGTTTGAATATTATTGACCCACAGGAGACACACACTCACGAGTTAAATAAAAACCTGATGTGTAGGATGTGTGTCTGTGTACACACAGGCTCAATGGGCCTTTTTAAATGTGGCCATTTTTATACAAAATAAACTCCACTTTAATTCTTTCCAGTGTAGAATAAATCAGCATTTCGCCCATCATGAGACAATAAAACAGTGGGAGCCACAGTAAAAGGATACTTCAGGTGGTTTAGGGCAGCTTGTTAAGGTCGACTGAGGCACAAAGAAACCTGAAATCTGAGCCAAATTATCTGCTCAGACTTCTGTTAGAATGAGATAAATAACCGTATCAATATAGTGCCTTGTTAAAATGAGATCAGAGAGTACAAATAATTAACAGCAGAATATGGCCTGAACATACATAAATAATTCCAATAGTACATTACAACAATATGTTAAAATGCTGACTGCAGAGCCAGGTGAAAGTTCTCTGTGGGATTTTCACTAAGAACAAGTTTCACATTGCTCATAGTCATGGAGTCTGCTGTTAATATAAAGAGCACACTTATAGAACATTGTATCACATGTGGAAAAAGGAAAGCAGAAATGTGATGTGGTTTACCTTGAAGCAGGTTGATAGCCTACCTGTTAAGCAAATCACTTCTGTAATAGTCATGAACCGCTGATGGACCCCTAAGGAAACAGGTGGGACTGTAACCCTTCATCCTCCTTTATAACAAAAAACCCATCTGTTAACAAACCCCAGCTGAGTCTTGGATACAGGGCTGTTTCTGGTCTTCATGTCCTCCAGTGTCTTTTGACAGAAATGTTTATTAGTTTTGTTCAAATCTTCGTCATTTGTTTTTTCTTAGCTTTAGTCTAGTTTTTGTCAGGCCTGACATCTTTTTCTGTCTTTGAAGCATTTTGAGGCAGCCCTCTAGGCAGGGATAAGGAGCTAACACTGGGCTCTGGTATGATTTTTCCTTGTCCGGGTGATCGGCACATCTGGATGATGCTGATAAATGAGAGATGATCTTGTTAGATATGTTTCCATTCACACGCCAACAACTGGCAGAGCAGCACAAACACATTGTCCTTGTCATGTAAACAACTCTCTCCTCGGTGCTGCTGTAGCTGACCAAGAACCCGCAGGCAGGTCTTCAAGCTCTTGCGTTTTATTTGCCATCAGCCGTTTGTTGTGCTATCATCATCAGTATCTGCTACTAATGGTGGACAGCTATAAAGCCGTCCTTTAACATCGGCATGATATGCAGTCGGTCACCATTATACAGTAGTTTAACGGTGCTCAGAGGTGGCGGGACAATAACGAAAGTTGAAGCGGTGAAAGTCCAAATAGAGCAGGCGGGAGGAGTGGTGGATGAGTCCAACAAACATCAACCTTCACCCAGGAGTGCGACGTTTGCATCCTGTATGATTATAAAGCCAAACCCTGTTCTTTTTTCCTAAACCCAACCACGTGTTTGTTGCTGGAGGGACAAAAAAACAGCAATTTGTGTCGTTGTACTGACATAGTATATTTATTTTGAAAGGAAACTGTGTGTAAATTTCCTGTGAAAACAGAAGTGTATTTTGAAAGAAAACAATGCATGTAACAGGCATAAATTGACATGGCCTCCCAGAACGTCAATAACCAACGCACCCAGAGTACCTTTCATGTTGTATCTGGACTTGGAAGGTCCATGACCAAACATTGATATGTGACGAGGTCAGAGTGAGAATGTGCCGGACCAACCAGCTAATGTCGTCATCCAAAAACACACACCAGCCCGTGTACACACCAGTTTAAGCGGAACCAAAGTGGGAGGATGTTACTCCGCGTCGCTCAGGTGGAAGTAAACATAACAACGGCAAGCAGAAATAAACACAGCAGCCGGCAAAATAACAGATCGCATGGATTATCTGCAAGCTTTAGCTTTGTTACTCCAGTTGTTTGTTTTCATCCAACGATCCAGCATGCATCAACTTTTGATGATGAGGAGACGTAGAAGACGATTACGTATAAGGCGAATGGTACGTAAAGTGTTTTTATAGATATCTATGGTCTTCACAGCCTAGAATGTCACACGCCCACTTATGATGTCATGGTTCACAAGGAAAAACCAACTATTTTTTGGTTCCGCTGGTAACCGACTTTTCAGGTTCCAAACCAATTATTTTTTCGGTCTGAATGCACCAGCCGGTTCAAAGTTGGGTTCGGGAACCATGAATCAGATGTAGCTACTTTACCATATTTGTTCATTTTAGCTTAGTTTTTTAACAATTCCATTTCAGATTAACTCTTGCTTTAGATGTAGTTAGATCCACTCTGCAGTTTGTTATTTTAAATCTAGATGTGGAGGATTGGTTTCACCATTTCCATGAACCAAGGTTTTTGTTCCATTCCAAACGTCACTTCAAATATCAGTTCTGAAACAAAATCAAGCTGCTAAATATGTAGATAGCATTTATTTCAGGTCAGGGAAGAGACGGTTTGTTCCTAGTTGTAAATCTACTGTAAATCTGGTAAGAAAACACTTCTGTATGAACAAGTGTTATTTATTTGAAATGGAATGTCTGGCAGAAGTCGAATTTTTTAGGGGGGGTCTGATTTCTTTGTAACTTTATAATAACATTAGCTGTTGTGAACATTCCAGTCCACATTTATAGAGGCGATTCCTTTTCTATTGCAGCAAGCAAATTGTACACACACACACCCACACCCACCCACACACACACACGCACACACACGCACACACATGCACACACACACACACACACACACACACACACACACAGCGTCTTATTCTATTGTGTTATCTAAGCAGCTGACACACCCAGTACCCCCATTTCCCTCTGATACAGTCTCCCTCTCTCTCCCTCCATCTCTTTCTCCGCTCTGTCTCTCTCTCTCCTTCATAGACACACATTCACACACACACTTGCACACACACGGGTCATAAGTCAAAAAGGGTTTGAATGGCAGGAAGGGAGTGGGATTGTTAATACTGGACTTAACTGTAATATATGGTGTGAACTGCTTTCTGTGCCACCGAGATTTATCTCCACATCGCTCTCTCTCTCCTCCCCTTCTCTCTCTCTCTCTTGCTCTCTCTTTCTCTCTCTCTCTCTCTCTGTCTCTCTCTCTCTCACACACACACACACATACACACACATTGTGTGTGCCAACATCTTATCTTCTCATCGGCAGACCTGGGTAGCTCCGTTACCTTCCTTCCCTATTTTAGGGGGGCTTGAAGTGTGTTTATGTGTGTGTGTGTGTGTGTGTGTGTGTGTGTGTTGGAGCCTCAACAACTGTCCCACCTTTACTTCCTGGAGACTATAACAAAAACAAAACAAAACAAAATAAAGCAAATTATTGTGTGAAAAAAGGCAATATAAAAAAGGCCAACTCTATTGATGAGTTATTTGTGTATCATAACACTGGTCTGTTGAGTGTTACCACCATGGTAAGCATTCCACCTCCATACATAAAGTTAAATTTGTATGGTTCAATTTTAGGGCCCGGACACATGCAGCTTTTTTTGCGCCCTCAGATTCATTGTTTTCAATGTAGACACGTGGCAGGCGTGCTCAAACACCAGAGCGATGCTGTCACGGCATGCACGCGTTTTTGAGCGCCTACTTTTCATTGTGTGACAGCTGCACTCTGAGATAAACCAAGTTCAACTTTTGGAACGCAGCAGGGCACCAACCAATCACAGCTGACAGATATCTTTCCCTTCTTCTGTTTATATCTGTCTGTGATAAATATGGAAAAGTTGATCAGCGCCTGGAAGAAGATCACTCAGGATTTCAGGTAAATAGGCTATGACACGGTGCTTATTAAGGGTGCTTAGCAACCTGAGACACAACCTGCGGCAGCACTTTTGAAAGCTGGCACAAGAGTAGCGCCCAGTGTCCGACCTCATGTTTTCCAGGCGGTTAAAGACATGGCATGTGTCCGGCCCCTAAGACAGTCTTGAAAGCATCCATCCATTTCTGACACTTATACAGGACAGGGTTGCCATGGCAGCAGGTAGTCCACACATCTCTCTCTCCCAGCAGTGTTTTGCAGCTCCTGCTGGGGGATTCAAAGCATTTCTGTCCAACTTTACATGTCTCTCTAAACCCCCTGACTTACACAATCATGGTCTAACCCAAGCCAACCTGGAAAAGCTGTTTGGATGTATAAAAAAACAACAACAACAAAAATCAAAAACAGGACTTTCCACCAGGAAAATGGTGTTTGTGTCCCGAGTGAAACCAAGTGAACTTAAAGTGATGGTAAGATGTGTCGTCATCATGTTTCTTTACCTAAATCTAACCTATGTAACTTTAATTTCCTAAACAAGGTTTTCCACACATTCATTTATTTATGGCAGGATTCAATTCTAGTCAATGTGCGTGCTTCCACCGGCTGCGGCTATGCTGTGTTATGGCTCCGTCTCAGCTCCGGCACTCCAGAGCCCTCTGCAACAGATACACAGGACTATTGCCGGATGCCAGAGCACAACGCAGCAATTCAGCACAGAGCAGATCATGTGGGGCAGGAACTCATGCACAGAAACAAAAAAAAAACATCTGGTTAATTTTCAAAATAAAATACACAGTGTTCAGATTTCCCTGCACTACACCTTGAAAACTACATAATGGGCAGAGACAGGCCTGAAGTCAACAGATCAGAGGTTTTCAGACGTCATTTCACCACGTTGACACCATGGACGAGGAGATATTCATCATGGCGGTGCACCGAGATGTCTTCAGGTGGAGCTGCACTGCTCCGCGCATCAAACGCAGCCGGTGGGTGTTGACGGACGGCGGAGCACGCAGTGGATGTCCAGCGCTGCCGTTCCACAATGGACACGCCAGGGGTTTATCCCTGTCTGAGTCTGAGCACACACATATACAGACATCATCTCTGACTAAATGGGCGTTAGTGTCACATACTCAACAAATAATGTTTGAGTTTGTGCTCACTTGATGAAATCTTGTGGGGGATTTCTAGTGAAACTTGACCTCCAAACTACAGAAAGGCTAGCTTTCACTTGATGAATGTATGACTAGAACTAATAACGTCACTGAAGACGAAGAACATTGCACCACAATTGTTTTCCTGGTTGCTCATAGCTGAGGATCCTGATTTCGTGTGAACTATGAAGCAATCACCAGCTGAGTAACAACAAGGAAAAGCACCAGAACAAGAAGTTCCATCTGAACTGAGTCACAACATTATCGATATTGTGACCTCATCACTTCTAAAATTTAAAAAAACACTGAGAAACAGTATAACCCTCTAACTCAGTGTCTCTGTCAGAGTTGATTTCTCTTTTTAAAGAGATTAAAGGCCACAGAGGGTTGTTTTTTATTTCTCACTGGGCAGTCCCGACCTTCCATCATCAGATTCCAGGCAGCCGTTTGCACATCCTGTGTGAAGTTTTACAGGCTGCCTGTAAAGTATTCATGAGCATATAAAACTTACTCCACTTTACTGACATTAAAGAAAAAAAATCACCTGCTTTAGTTGAGATTGACACATTGAAAATGAGACAGGGGCTATTCTAAAAGAGTTTAATCATTTTGTGTCTCCGTGTCTTTCGACTGAGATTGATCTGTTTAGAATTTAAAAAGGGTAAAGCATAAACAAATAAGAGCAGGTCATTTGATAGATCAGGCTGTTCTCATTCACTGTTTGTACTTGATTCCTTGGTTAAGGTCAGGGGAAAAAAATGTGGTATGGATTACAATGAATAGATTTCTGTCAGAAAGCCATCTAGGACAAAAATTCTCCCATGTTTTGAGATCTTTAACCAGGAGGACAGGTTCATGTGACCTATGTGCGGCTGGTTGTTTGCCGTCATATGACAAAAACAGAGGAGGAAGTTGAATAAAGAGCATCAAAGTCGTGTAGCAAGGTGGTCAGGTGGTAGCTGGTCAGTCAAACACAGGACTTTGATCCAGGAGATTGCAGTTTGTCCTTTGTGAAACCAAGACAATGTCAAGTTATTTTAAGTTACATTTGTATGAATGTTACATTGTGTCATCATGTAACGCTAAGTACATAACTTGACAATACCCAACCGAGATTCTTTTCCGAAACCTAACCCAAGCAGCAGGGGCATTTATATGTATGATATCATGAACCGTTAGAGGTGCATAACTTTTCTTAAGAGACAAATTTATAAACCATTGTAGGAGGCTATGTTGGGTTAAATATGAAGCCTCACAGGCGAAAGTGCAAATCTATACTGCTTAGAGTACAGATGTTTTTTAAGCGTAAAAAATGTTTTGTTGTTTTTAAGCTCAAAGGAACTTTGAGACTTGCTCACAGTTCGGTAGGATTGATCTACTATCCTTTCAGTAAAAGGTTGAAGTTTCTCACCTCTTGGCTATTTGCTACAGCTGCATATTGAGTTACACTCAGTGTCAATGTGATCTCATCCCAACTGGTCATGCGCTCACTCTCTTGGTCTTGATACTACCGTTGCTTTGACCAATAATGATGCAAATGGGTTTACGTTGGAGTTGGCTCACACAGATGGTAAAAGGTACAATGTGCATCCGAATCTGATGCCAAGGGTCACCGCCCAGGCGCCATTTTTGGATGAATTGAGACTAGGCTGACATGTGTCTGTGTGGATTTGTGTGGACCTGACAATGGACCACACACTTCATAAAACACTGCACTATAACAAGATTAAGAACAAATGTTGTGAGGTTCTGTAATCTAATTTGAATCTAAATGATATTTCCTTCAGCAGAAATAACATTCAGTCACTTTGTAAACAAGTTATTTTTTACTTTGAAACTTATATGAGATCATGAACTTGTGTGTGTGTGTGTGTGTGTGTGTGTGTGTGTGTGTGTGTGTGTGTGTGTGTGTGTGTTCAATACTCGAAACTTGATCTTAGTTTATTTTGATGTCTGACACTGCTGATGAGACACAAACAACAAAGGCAAAGATACACACATTAAAAGACACGCACACATTAGCAAGGTTGACATGAGAGGTGATGGTGGTTCAACAACTAACATTCTACATCTGGAGTGGATTATGAAGTATATCAGCCTCTGGAGCAGCATGTCCTGTCTACACACACGCACACACACACACGAGCACACACACTAACCTCTGTTCTGCTGCACTCAGGGCAAGAATGCTAACACACACGCATACACACACACACACACACACACCTGGGTGCCTGAATGATTGGCATGCTGGACTGATCCGTCTCTGAGGGAAGTCCATTGCTCTGTGTGTGTGTGTGTGTGTGTGTGTGTGTGTGTGTGTGTGTGTGTGTGTGTGTGTGTGTGTGTGTGTGTGTGTGTGGAGCACAAATCAGGCTAAAGGACAAAGACAGATAGTGGGATGAAAGGAGACAGAGAAAAAGAAAATTAATCTTTCTTTCTCTTCCAGAATAAATAAACTAAACTGCAAATTCAGTTATAGTGACAGTGATATATGTACTACTTCTATGCTGTCATGTAGTTGAATAACAGCCTAATTGCATGCATATACTTCAATCTGATGCTGATATCAGACAGTAGGCCTTTTTGAAATCTGCAATCTTGTTTGTGCTTGTGTCCTTGCGGGTTTGTAAAACATCAGCGATCCTGACCAAAATCCTGTCCTTATTCATAATCTGTACTTAGCTCAGTATGCTTTGTTGTTGCTATGTGTATTTTTTCTCTCATGCTTTGAAACCATCAGCCAGCAGTGATGTGTAGCTGATGTACAACTGTTATTGAATCACTAAAGGTGGTGAGAAAGTTCAGATTTAGATCCGAAGTACTCGATTTAAATCCCTCTGTTGTCTACACCCTACCCACATATTCAGTTTTACTCGGACATACATCACATTATCAAAGATAAACACTGACCTAGTATGATCTTTTAAGACTGTTGACATATCCACCAGACACAAAGCAATATAAGCTTTCAGTTGGAGTCATGTTTGTGGCCACCCAGTGAATGGAGGTCTAATAGTTATGCTACTTTTAGCTCTGTTTTTGGTCTCCACACACCGGAGAGAAATATGGCTCTTTTGCTGCTAAATGCTCCACTATCCTCAGCAGCTAGTTGCCAGTCAAAACAGTAAACTGAAAAGCACTAAAACAATCTGTAGAGCAGAGAGTAGAGATTTTTTTTTTAAATGAAGTTAAAGTTCTCTGCCTCTGTACTATTTGCTCCTTGAAAAAGTACAGATCTGGCCAAGATTCAATAAAAAAATCAGGTAGTTTTCCAGGTTTAACTCCTGGGTTCTTCATCCTGCTTATTAATGGCAAATCTGTCGACTGAGAGCATCTTAGTTCAATTTAAAAGTTGATGGATGTTTTCATATTTGCATGACGTTAACCTTCATTTGGACTCAGCCGTCTGTGTAGCCGTAGGGAGGACGACTCATTCCTGGAGAATGTCCAGGAAGGAAATGAGGAGGAAACAATAATATGGTTAGTTTTTTGATAACATGTCTTCAGGAGAGACTCACAATTCTTAACCTTCCAGGATCCTCAGAATGTAAGACTTCTGCAATTGTTTTTTTTTGTTGTTGTTGTTTTAATTTTTGTAACTTTTTAATGTGTTGAGTTTATTTGTATTGTATTTGAATACAATATTTTAACCCTGCAAATACCATTTTCTTTCCATTACAGTAATGCTCAACACATTCCAGTGCAGTGGAGTATTCTTGAACATGTCCTCCCTACAAGTCAGTCACAGGCTTCAATTTAGAATTGTTGTCTAGACCTGTCTCAAGTTGCTACTGAAGCTGTAACATTGAGCAGAAGTGTTGGTCTGGATATCTGCTGGCTACACTCCCAAAATACTGGTCAGTGCCCCCAGAGGCTTTATAGTCCTAAGACAATAGCTGAAGGGTTCCAGGATTGTGTTGTTAATGATGATCAGTTAAGAATCCTGCTTACGTTTGGGGTTTCTATCCGCAGTAGAAAAAGAAATTGAGAAAGGTACCTGTTGCATAACTTAAAAACATGAATAAATGACCTTCCTCAGATTTGAGGATCGGGATGTCTCCTTGAAGGGAAAGGAGATTTTAGACACTATGAATCCTACTCGGAAATGTGACCTTTTTCATTTCACCACAGCAGATGCAGGCTGTCTTTAGCAACGTGTGCAAAAGAAAATAAATGGTTCCTGATGGCTTGCCTGCCTTTTTAATTAGAAGTTGTTCAGTAGAACTATCTGTTGCTTGGTGTCCCATTTATCTTATCTTATCTCACTAAAAGTGAGTCGAGTAGAACCGTACCATGCAGTGGGAATAAGGCTTTTGATTTCCTAGAGGTACACAGAGCCTGAAATGTAACCATAAATATAAATAATATTTTTAAGTAATACTTGCCAGTAAAAATTAGATAGAAGATGATTGTGTAGGAGCGATAAGGAACTTACACAAACCTCAAATCAGCTAAAATGGTACGCTCATGTCACGTCAACTGAATTGCTCTTTCATATTTTCCGTTACCTCTCAAATATAAAAACTCTTCAGGTTTTCTGGGTTTGACTGTCAGTTTTATAATATGAATAAAGTAAAATCAATAGAAGGAGAACCTGGGTAGTTCCAAATAAAGCCGTTACACTATGTGCAACGCAGATTTTACCTTTGGCTTTAACCTGACAGCCCTGATTTTACCACTCAGCTTTTGACAACCTCTAGGTGTGTTTTTCTGATGCTGCATTTGATTAAAAGCAGAATAACCTCAGTAAAATACGCACCAGAGCAGACACACTATGTTTACAATATACAACATCCAGTATACTTTATTTTACACATATACTATACATGATACAAAAATATTGATCACAGTGTATTTTCATGGAAAAGATTGAAATTGCAATGAACAGAGGTTGAAAAATAACATTTAATAAATTATATAATCAATATCTGACATAAGAATACAGAGACATAATTAATACAAAACCCCCCAAATATATATAAAAAAAAAATATTTAGACAGTATTTTAAGTGTCGAGTTTTGACTCTTTTTCCTTCAGTCCTTCCTTCCTCTTCTGGGTTCCGATCAGCCGCTCTCCCATTAAATCGACCTCATAGCCAAGTCAGTGCATTTCCCACCTTCAAATCACCAGAGCTTCCCAAATCTGCACTCCAGTCACTAAGGTTTCCCCACGTTCATCAGGGTCCGCACACTTAGCTGCCATCACAGCTGATGGGGATACTCATGACCAGCAGCAGGATGGGTGATTAATTCTACTTGTTAAGTTTGTTATCTGCTCGTCAGCACCTAGTTAGTGTGTTTTTAGCCGGCGGTTAGTCCAGACGTCTCCAGTGGGACGGTACACAGCGACACACTTCCTCGCTGAAGGAGAAACCTGGATCACACCTTCGCCTCCTCACCTCGCAGGGAGGCCTGAGACAACTGCAATGAAAAAGAAAAAAATGAATTAGCTTTAAAACGAATAACATAGCAGCAAAATGTCTACAGTGGGTCAGGATAGGTAAGTAAGAAACTGTTTAAATGTATGGGTTTGGCAGGTTTCGGTCTAACTTTGAGTGCAACAGAAGCTCAAACAAATGTACTTCTGAATACACAAATTGTGTATCAGCCAGTTTTGTTCCTGCCCAGGTGGGTTTTCTGGTAAGTCAAGTCAATTTATACAATTGGTTGATGTAGGCCTGCAGTTTTGAGCAATATAGTAAACACTGGAACATTTTAAAGACACTCTTTTAAAGAGTTAGACATAGAAAGCAGTTGGAATGCCCAGAACAACTCATATTATGACATCCTTGAGTGAGTTATTTTTGCCACAAGTGGGGAAAATTGTAATACATGGTGCTGAAGGAATAAAGAAAATGTAAAGGCTGCACCCCCCTGGGGGCATGAATGTGCTAATGTGAGCCATATCTGACATCAGAGTGAACAGATGTCTGCCCTGAAATGACTCGCATGCAAAACAATAACATCATACACATGTGCGCTGGAAAAACAACCAAATTGTCATATTTTTGAAAAACATGAATGACATAGTGATGCAAGCTTCGTCTCCCAAACGATTGCAAAAGTAGGAAGGTCCGATGTCATCATTCTGCAATGTAATCAGCCACATATTTCTGTCTCAGAGAGTGTGTAGTATATTTTCAGAGAAATGGCCCTTCGGAGCAATGGGCATTTGTTTTCAGGCTGTCGAGCAATTGTGCAATTGTCGTGCAGCAATTGCTGTAGTCAGGAGTGGTGGGGCAGCTATGTGGAGGGTTTCAAGGAGGACAAGTTCTTCCAAAACCTTAGGATGTCCAGGGCTACATTCCAATATTTCTGTCGGCGCCTTGTGACAATGCTGTCACGGCATGTAGGCGAGCTGGTCCCGTCACAAAGTGTCTGGCAGTCAGGCTCTATTGGCTGCCGACTGGGGCAGCCTTCTGTAGTTTCAACAGACCGCTCCGACACTGTATGATGAGTGATCTGCTCCTGCGCAGTGAAGCATGAGGTGGAAATACCATGGATGTAGTTGAAAAGCGTTCGTGAATTCTGATACTACTGTTCTCACAGTGGCTGCAGAGCCATTGATCGGATATGAATCAGAGCAAGACCCACATATAAAGTGGCCTGGATCTGATAAGGGAAAAAAATGGATTTGTATCCACACTACTGTCCCTTGAGAGCGAGAAAATCAGATGCTGGCCATATTTGCTTGTCGTGTGAACATCGCCTTGTCTACGTCCATGATCCTCTGTTTCCCAGAAGTCTGTAGGTTTTCACTACAGCTAAACACGGCTGTAAATGATTGAGAACCACATCTGTCTTACAAAGACAAACACTAACTACTTTCCTGTGTGTTCTAAAGGTCAAAGGTTAAAACTAGGATTTAGATTTCATAACAGTAAAAACTAAAGCCTTCAGAGCTCCTGTGATATACAGCCCATGCTTGAACCACCAGAGCAGTATTTCAGACTATTTTACAGTTTCACCTGTGATGCAGTTATTATTCTTCTGGCATCAGGAGGCAGTCTGGTCTAAATCCATTTTTAGAGGACTTTTAACCCAATAAAAATAAAATTAATTCAAGTATCTGTGACCACTTGGATTTTATGGACATGGAATTTGTGAAGTAAATGTCATGGAAGTCAATTTTGGCAACATAGCAACAGCCTGAAGCACAAAAACATTAGTGCTGGCCTTTATATCTGGTTAACCCCAGCCCAGAGTCAAGGTCTACCATTAAATGATTACAGAAGGAGTAGATCCGTGGAATCCAAAGAAAACATGAAGCAATGGAGGGATGATTTCTGTTTTACGTAGTACTTACTCACTTCATCAACACGACAAAGATTCTGGGACTGGCGTGTAATTGCCACTGCTTCTCTGGCAGCACGAGGTGTCACAGAATATTTAGTCATGGTTACTTAAAGAGATCTATGGGCCCATGATGAAATACACACAGGAGTTCAAATAGACACACACGCTCTCTTTCAAACACACACTCACAGCGACATACGCACCAGAGCCAGATCCCAGACACTAGATTCCTACCGTTACATTATACTCATAAATCACTCTCAAACAAGGTCACAAAGGGTCAAGACTGGACGGGATGGATGGATGTGTGTGTATGTGTGTGTGTTTCCTTCTGTGCGGGGAAAGGAAATGGTTAAGTGACAGCTAGGAGAAGTCATTAGCGCACTGAGGTCTTGTATTACACACTGGGTTCAACGCAATAACCACGTACCACTGCCGGACCAGCGGTTTTCTCTGGCTGAACAAAGCCGCTAACACTGCCAATATGTGTGTGTGTGTGTGTTTGTGTGTTAGAGCAGGGGTTGACTTCACTATAGGATGATGCAACCAGTGAACCACTGAAATATTGAAAACAAGAACCTTAGCTGCCAAATGCCGCGCCATGACCACAGTGATATAGAAATCATTTACGCAAGTTACGTCATTCATTAAACTTTGTGGAGCATAACTGAGCTGATAATTCTATGGCAACACACTTGGCTTCACATAACGCACTGCGATATGATATTACAAATACAGCTATGTAAACTAAAAGCACAAGAAAGAACTGCGTGTAGAGACAATGTTTGGTTCTCTGTAGATGAAATGACCACGAAATGAGTCTTGTGGTCCATATCTAGTAATTGCATTTTTATCCCTATCCAGGATAATACAGTATATACTCTATAGTTTCCAATGAAAAATAGTAATTGATTTTGGCTGTCAATAGCTATGCTTCAGTCCAAAAGTGATGCGAACCATTGGGAAACGTGCATTAAAAGAAATACGAATCCTGTGTGTTTCCATTAAATGTACGGACTTTGGTGAAAACTACAAACTCGCGCGAGATTTCTGCAGAACTGGAAACAAAACAAGTTTTACATTCTTTCACATTTTCTGGTGGTTGGCAACCAGCTTGTAAATGCATTACCGCCTTTCCAACCCGGAGTGTGGATATCACCATGGAGAGAGGGGCGCTACGTCAGACTTAATTCGAACATAACTGTTTCCATTCTGCGTTTTGCGAATCAACATCTTTTTGAATCAACCGAAACCCGGCTAAAGCGAGCGTATTTTAGTTTGTGCGAATCAGGGGATTTTAATGCGAATTTTGGCGTTTCCGACATAATTTTCTGATGCGATACTTCTAGATGCGCATCTAAACAGGCTGATGGAAACATGGCTAATATAGGCAATTTAAAATCAAATGAGTAATAGCAATAGGACTAGGACTAGGACTTGGTATCTTTCAAAAAGAAATCCAATACCAGTACCCTTAAAGTGATAACAATACTAATAGAATACTTCAATTGATACCTGTGTATCTACTATAAGTGTATAGTCATACTCTTGAATGTTTTGGTGGCTTTTCACTGAACTGCCAACCCCATAAAATATACTGCACTCGACTTCACCTCACCACAGTCTATGGGTTGCAGCTCCTGCAGTAATGAGCTAATCATACATCACAATAAATTAACTTGTGGTGATTGACTGTGAACAAACCTGTAGACTTTTTTCTAGATATGGGAAGAAAAAGGATCAAATGCAGGTATCATTTAGCTAGAAAAGTTTCAATACTACTTGGTATTGGGTTATTTCAGTCCACACCTTAATCATATTGAGTACTGATACCCTGACATAGTTATTATAAGGATAATAACCCTTCCTCTTGCCTGTTATCAAAGCATTAGGATGGAATAGATGGATGTATGGATGGACTATATATAGATGGATGAGTGGGTAGATGGGTGGATGGACAAATGGATGGATGGATGCATTACCCTTCACTTCTCTCTTCAGTTGGGATGTACCATCCCCAGCAACAATATAAACAGCAGAGAAAAACAAACACTGGCTCAGGATCGTACTTATCTATACTGGCTTATTTTTCTTTTCATTTTTGAGAACATTTCTTTAAGGTGTTAATAAGTATAATCAAATTACTGACTTAAGTTTAACACAATTGTCAGTGGAAACTTGGCGACGAGACTGTTACCATAAGGCGTGTTTCTATCCACCTCTTTTTATGTGCATTTACAATTTTACAGTTAAAAAATGACGAGAGGAGAGGGCAAAAATTCTAAAAAAAATAATTTTAAATATTGGGGGAGGTGGAAGAGTTGGTTTATCAACAAAACATGGGTGCAACAAACTGCAATAGAAACTGATTCAGTGTGTGCTACGCTTTTATACATCCATCCAAGCTGAAGACAAATGACTTTTCCCCAACAGTGGCAGCAGATGAAAGTGAACCCCTCATATCCCTCCTCACCTGCATGTGGCTTGGTGAAACCTCCTTCCTTTTAGGAAACACTTGTTGGGTGACTCGTTACATTCGCAGGAACACTTTGTTTTATTGAGGGGCTGGTGCCTCGGACATGTCTTGCTACATGTGCACTGACAGGTCTCCTTATTGAAGATGTAGTTCTGTGGACAGGAGGGAGAAGGCAAGTGGTTGCAAACGCACTGGCAGGTGTTGCGGTCGAGGTGCCGGTTAGGGCCGCAGTCTTGAGTTTGATCCCCGCGCCGACACACGCACTGACAGGTTTCCACGTCCAGTTCCTTATCTGGGCCACACACATCTGCTGAGAATATGTCTGTGGAGATAAAAGAAGAGGGAAACGCTAAGAGTTTGTCTTAAATGACTAAAGAGAGAGAGTGTACTGATATACAGTCTTTAAATATATTAGCTGGGTTGTATCAATGTTTAAAGTTGCAGTATATATATAGTAAATATCATGAAGCTAATATGAATATACAACTGTTAATTGAAACGAACGAAGATTACACACGAACTCAAATGACACCTTCTGCAAAACACTGTTGTAAATGCTGGTTACTGAAAACGCAACCACATGTAAAATCTGTGTGTGACAGTTGTTTGATGACACTGATAAACTATGTAATTGAGACATTCCTGAAATGAACTAGCGATGTTCTCTCCGTCCTCAGGGACAACACAGATGGTTCTCTTTCAATTCTGTTAAATCATCTTTTAGCTGAAAAACACAGTGAGAGACGGAGTGAGAGAGCAACAGAAGGTCTGGCAAATGGATGTTGAGACTGTTCCATACACACATACTCTGTGTGTGTGTCTACAGATGAACAAACACAGATAACAAAGACACACAGTTTATGGCTGACAAAATGCAAGCTGTGTCTACTCCAGCATAGCAGCATGTGCTGACACAGACTAACAACCTAAATCAATGTAATGAGCTTCAATGGAACTATATTTTCCCCCGAGGACGACTGTTTTCCAACTGAGAATGAAATCTTTAACCCAATTGCCAGAAAAAACGTTTGCATTGTATGTTTCTGCAAACCGCTGATACGTTACATTTGCAGCACTGTTGGTAAAAAACAACCACTTTTTGTGCTACTATTTTGGCAGACAAAGCAGCCATGTCTCTGTTAAAAACAACAGCTTTTCGTGCCTAAAAAACTGCTTGAAAAACAGCAAGGGTCTATAAAAACCACCCACGTTTAGTACCTAAAAAAACCCTGTGAACACAGTAATGACTTGCTCGTGTTCTTGTTTGTTGGTCTCCAACAGTACTTTGCAGTGGTCTGCAGTAGGGATCAACCGATATGGTTTTTTTAGAGCCTATGCCGATACTGATTGCTATGAAACAGAAATACCGATAGCCGATATCATCCGATATATGTCTGCTGTAAAAATCATAGTTGACACAGAATCAAAAAAATAAACACTGACAAAGAAACACCAGAGGCAGGATAGAAACTCAGAATAAAGAACAAAATTCTACATCTTTAAATAAATAGGAAAATAAATAAGTTAAAAATAAATAAATAACAAAGTTGAAGAATATGCCATTTACATAAAAAAGATTAAAATAAATAAATAAATACACAATAATCATAAATACAAAATTTGAAAAAATAAAAATAAAATAATAATAATAATAATTATAATAATAATAATGTTAAAATAAAATAAAATAAAATTATGGAGAACTCAATTAAAAGCCAAACTAAAAAGGTAGGTCTTGAGTTTGCTTTTAAGAGCCTAGAGTCGTACGTGCAGGCCGTGAGAAGCACGCCAGGGGCAAAACAGTGCAGCTAAGGAGAACAAAACTGTATATCAGCATTTTGGTGGAAAAAAATCACCAGTACCGATAACCCTAAAAATTCATAATATCGGCCCCCGATTATCTGTCGACCCCTAGTCTACAGCTTGGCAGGTGTCTCACCAAGTGACACACCTTCCATGTCTGACCAACCATCTCAGCTGTGGCTCAGAGGTCGAGGGGTTCGATCCCTGGCTCCTCCAGTCCACATGTCGAACTATCCTTGGGCAGGATACTGAAATCCAAATTGCACCCGATGGCTGATCCATCAGTGTGTGAATGGTTACTGCGTAGCAAGTGGCACCATGTGTGGTAGCCTAGACCACCAGTGTGTGAATGTGACATGTAAGCGCTTGGCATGGTCGGAAGACTAGAAAGGCACTTAGACCATTTAGCATTTGCAGTCCATTACATTCCCCTCCACCTCCCGATGGTTACAAAAGTTGATGTGAATTGTACGAATGTAACTTACTCATGTTTTGCAGAAAAATACAATGCCAACATTTTCTTCTGCCGACTGTGCTGAAATCGTCACTACACAATATCATGTACCAAAAAGTCTCAGTCTCCTAAACACTTTTAAATAGCTCCCTTAAATAAATCATTGTTGCCCTGAAATGACTTCTTAATAATTCATACCCTTGAATTACTTGCCCAAAATTACATTATTCAGGATCAACAAACACCAACTGCACACTGGAATTCCTCCGGGTAAAACCATCAAAACACAGAAAAGGATAGCATTCAGCCAGAGGGAGAGAGACATTGCCAGTTTCCTCAGTTTGTGGGAATGGTGTGTTTATCATGTTTTATTTACCACAGGGGCATCCAAGAGGGCATTTTTGCAGATTTTTTTTTTCAGTCTCAACCTTTGAAATAAAGTTAGAGGGAGAGAAGTAGTCGCCATGTGCTGTATAGGTAAAGCTTGAGCTAGAGCTAATCGTCGCACTAAATGTTCTGTGTCCTGTTATCTTTTCACAGATAATTTGTTTTGGCCTGTGATTCGTGAGTAGCTGAGGAATCTGCTACTCTGGGGTCTCCGCATTCTGCTCTTTTGCGTTTGTTTACACAGAGTCCAGAGTTTTATCATAGCCAAACACACACAAACACAGAGGAACTTGCAAACACGCACACACACACATACAGACTCTCAACAAACACACTGCAGTCATAAATACTCCTCCGTGAACACATGAACATTCTCCTGTCACAAAGACTAACACAGAGAAGGATGGCTCTGCTAACACTGTGTGTTTGCTTCAGTGTTTGGTATGTGTGTGCTCACTACAGGCCTTGGGGACACGGCATCATGCAGCAACGGGCCACACTGATCAGTTGCATCTATTGGCAGCTATTGTATTTACTTGTACTGTGCTGTAATCTAAAGGTTGATCTGCAGCATTTTTCTGGCTTTAGAACATTACTGTTATCTGACCCAAAACCTCTGACTTCTTTCTGAGGTTTGCTTGTTGGACTCAATAAACTCTCTTAACCGCACAAACTTGTTGTATTTTGCATATTTTAATTAATGCCATGTGTTCACACGGTGGTATGCACTCCCATCTGAGGATTAAATTAATTTACAAAACAAAATATTTGATCATTTGTTACTTTTTTCCAGGGTGACAGCAGTGTGTAGTTAACAAGCCAATTTAGCACTCTGAGCTAATCTGTGCTAACTATACTAAGATTGGAAATGTGCAACAACATTTTTGCCAACACTTGATAGCTGCTTTCATCTCACTCAGAGTCACCCTGGGTCTGCAGCTGCCTGTTCTGGAGAGCACAATGAAACTGAGGATTGAAACGTCCCCAGGCCTAAAACGTTGTCAGTGGGACAGATGTAAAGCTCTGGGTAGCCCTACAGTGATCAGGTGATCGTCTTCCTCCCAACCCTCACCCTACGGTCATAAGCTCTGGGTAGTGACCGAAAGAAAGCGTTCGGGGAGCTCAGCCTTAGAGAGAGGGTAAGGAGCTCGGAGTAGAGCCGCTGCTCCTTCGCAATGAAAGGGGTCAGTTGAGGTGACTTGGGCATCTGATTAGGATGCCTCCCGGGTGCCTCCTGTAAGAGGTGTCCACGTCCTACTGGTAGGAGGCCCCGGGGCAGACCCAGAACACCCTGGAGGGATTATATATCTTGTCTGGCCTTGGATTGCCTCAGGTTCCTGCAGAAGGAGCTGGAAAATTTTGCTGGGGAGAGGCATGTCTGGAATACTTTGCTCGGCCTGCTGCCGCTGTGACCTACCGGTAGCTTCGGATAAGTGGTTGAAACTGGATGAATGGATGGAAGGAAAGATATCTAGTAGCTGTGCTTGGTTGTTTGTCATTACATGACATACAGTGTCCAATGCTGTATCCAAAAGTTTGTTTATCTCAATGACAATTTACCTTGCAACTACTGAAATGTGTAAGCTCCCAGGCTGAAACGCTCACTTCTTGGCCACCATCTGTGGCCACCTTTACGTTCGGTTCTTTCATGTATACAGTTTCAAAAGAATTCCCACCAGAGAGCTCCCATTAGTTGTATTACACTGAACTGAGAGAGGTGAGTTTAAGGTATGCAGCTAGTGTAAACAGCAGCTGACGTCATCATAGTGTTTCCACATTAAAAGCTGATTTCCTGTCTATATCATTAAATACATTTGTTTAGGTTTTCCAAAATGCATACATTCACATGACCACACACACACAGCTTCCATTAGCTTTGCCCTCTGCTCTGCTTATTACTCCAATCTGAGCTTTGTTGGCAGCGAAGGGTAATTTCCCTGCTATTAGACCTACTGTATTCTTATCAACAGCGGAAATTGTCGGTCTTCCTTAGCTTCTGTCATTTTCTGTGGGCTACTACAGGAAAAATAAGCAAACACAATTTCCTCGACAGTGTTTTTTGAAAAAAAGACAAGAGATTCATTAAAAGTGTGCTTGTGTTCATATGTGCAAACACTCACCAAGGTGCTGCTGGGAGGGCCTCGGAGGGGGCAGTGGTGGAGGAGGTGGGTTGTGGTGCACATTGGCAGTCATGCTGACACACCGACACTGCCTGCTGCTCCAAGACTGACCCGGAGGACACGTCCTGTTGGCTATTGGACACCTTCAACAGAGAGAGACAGAGATAAAGATTTAAAAGAGACACCTGAGACGATGTTGCTAGAGATGCCTGGTATTGGTAATGCAGTCTTCTACATTAAGTTCTTGGAGATGCCCTCTTCAGACCCAAACTACTACTGTAAACACTGACCTCTCCAGGGGAAATTAGTGGTCCCACTGGGATTACAACTGGCACCCATGCAGTTAGAAAGCGAACAAAGACAAAAATGCTCATGTTTTCTCTCAGGTTTGAATCAAAACAGCAGTTTTTATTAGTTACAACCAATTTGTAGCTCCATTAAATGTGTTTGAATAAGAACACAATCAAATGCCTCCATGTAAAGTAAAGAGTCTCTTACTGCCATTCCCACAGAGAATTAACACCCTTCATTGGCCCAATTAGCCAACATGAGCATAAATAGCCATTAACCAGTTTAATTCCCATTGTACTCAAGCTGCAAATGAGTCTTCATTCTGCTTTGATTGTTTATTTTGGATGATTGCTCAAAACGACTGAATCCCCCCAGCTCTCGTCAATCCTCCGTGTAAAACTGTAGGTCACTGCTGCCAATGAACACCAGTGCCAAATGGCAGACGACCAATCTAAAATGAGTGAAAGTGAGGAGTGTATCAATTCAAAGCAAGTCTGATATTTTTTCAACAGATGGGCAGCACTCCAGAGGGATCCCCATGCTTCTGCAGAATGTTCAAGTGGGGAACTGTTTCTAATGGGTTAGCCATAAGAGCTTGACAAGCTAATGTACTACAAGGCTTGTTACTGTGAGGAAGTTTTGAAGTCTTCGTCTTTTCTTATTCATGTTTCTCTGTGGTACTGTTTTAATGCCCAAATTTCACATTTTTTTGTCGTCTGTTGTCATGTATTACTGCTATGTTTGACTTCACACCCTTCATCTACCCTTTCAGGATTCGTTATCAATCAATGATTTGTTCTGTTTTTAAAGACTGACCTAACTTTCAGCAGTGATGCTGACAATATGATTTCACAGATATACTTAAATGACCTCTTAACACCATATTTCATGGTGGTGGCACATATTGTGCAGAAATGATGGCACGGTTACATTAAGGCACCAAAACTACTTGGTTAGATCGTGTTTGCTTAAAATAAATTGAGCATAGCGTTAGTTCAGGCAGCTACCAATGTCAAGCTCAGCTCAATCAACTGATGGAGCAGCTGACTGATGGAGGGGTGTCCCATGTCTATGGATCACCTCCTTTCTATGCAACCAATTGGCAAATCCCATTCAGAGCGCCCTATTTAAACTACTCTGGCCTGCCCAGTTCCTCCTTTTCAGGCTGTGCTTGACTTATAAATGTCATTTCTGTTTGTCATTGATGCTGCTTAGTTCTGTTCCCGGGGGGTCTTTGCTGCTGCTCTCCCTGCCTTAGGCTGACCATGAAGGCGCATGGAGGGACAGGGAGGTTTGCTCTCTCTGCCTCAGGTATTCCACATAGGTGCGTGGAAGGGCAAAGAGGAGTGCTTCCACACCTAGGCTTTCTACAGAGGCACATGAAAGGGCGTAGAGGTGTGCTCTCTCCGCTTTGGGCTTTCCACATAGACGCTTGGAAGAGGCTTTCTGCGTAGGCCTAGGAAAGGCAGGGGGGCCCCAGAACGGAGCCTTACTGTCAAATATAATACTGCAAATGGAGTTTTCTTTTGACTAAAGTGGTCCTGACTGAACTACGCTTTTTATGTATGAGGCATAAATACATCGGAAAGAGGGTTAGAAACTGGGCAATTAACTGGTTCATGACATGGGATTCCTCAGATCTTTATGCGTGTGAATGTTAAATCTTTTAACACACTGCCCGCGATAAGCCATTTGAGGGATTGTAGACAAATAAATACCTTGATCAAAGAAAGATTTCTTGGGTCAGCTTCAATCGGACGGTCATGAGAGAGTGGGAAGTATCAGAGGATTATCTTTGATGAAATATCTCTGGGATTTCTACAGCCTTATGTCATTTTGGAATGAGGAATGCTTACATGCAGTTGCAGGCCCTCTACTGCTATATTTGTAAAGCTTCTGACATTATTATTAAATATTTTGCAGCAGAGCCAAAGGAAAATATTATGGTTGTACTTTTTCTCACCTACTGTACCAACAGCTAAAACTAAAATGTGTCATTTTCTCAACCACTTCCCTTTGAAGGGCAACATGCTAAGTATGATCATGAACATGGTTAACATAGCCTGCATCCCAAAGTACTGCAAGTGCCTGTACAAAGTAATTACTATTGCATGAAGTATGAAAACAACTGGGACATACTACCTCACCATGACATTGCACTTTGACCGTCCTGCTCATATATCCATTGTATTCCATAGCACAAAATCTGAAGTAAAAATACAGTATGTGATTTGGATGCGATCTTTCCTTAACCTTAACCAAGTCACTTTAGTTGCCTTAACACAGGTACAACTTCACCATACTTGCAAGGTGCAGATACAGTATTGTGAAATAAATGATTACAAAATGTTGGCAGTGGCATTTTGATGGTGCATGGATCAAACATAGAATAGTTTAGTTGATAAGGAGACTGGAAGGAAGCAGATTGTAGGCAAATAAATATCACCATCAAAGACAGGCCTCTTGGGTCAACTTCAGATAGGTGGAGGACAGTTACTGATATCTCTGTGAGGCTACAGCAGCTCTGCTGTTTGCTATGTTAAGACCACATGACCTTGTTATCTGCTTATCTAGCTCGTTTTTTTTTCTGTTACCTGTTCCTCTTAAATATTTTTTTCATTTTTTCATGTCCCTTTATAGTCTTTCACCTCATTTCTTCCTTACTGACTGCTCTATACAATGTCAAGAAAGCATATTTATTGCCTCTAAAGTCCACCGTTAAAGTGTCTGGAAACCACAGAGGTTGTCATGATAGTGTTCTAGCTGTGTGTCAATTCAAGTAATACATGTGTTTTTAAAGGACCAGTGGTTCTTGGTAATAGCCCAGTGTAGCTGAGTTTGGCTTTGGATATGATGACTGTAATGCTTGCCTGTTGCTGTAATACTTACTGTACTTGCTGTAATATGTTTGGAATGATTTAATATAGTGAACAGGCAGGACAGTAACGGGAAATGACAGAAATAAAAAGCTGCAGGTGACTGAGACATTCCTCTTGTCATGAGCAACTACTAATGACTGAAAAAAACTAAAAATCACAGCAGGGAAATGATGAAGCATGGAAATATCATACACACACACACACACAACACAGATTATTATCACCCACATATTTGTTAAAGTCTAATCACTTCAGTCACTCTACAGGAAATGAGCAGGCTGACAGTTATCAGCTGATGTGTCACTGTGAATGAGAGTGTTTCTCCACTGAATCATGATGGTTTAGATTCCTCAGATATTCAGAGTCCCCAGAGACAGAATCTCATTCTCAAACACGTCAGTGTTTTAGAACCTCATAGTTTTGGCCATCATTCCTATAGTAATGATGATGTCTTTACTCGCCAGGTTTCTTGTTGAGCTTTAGAACAAATCCTTACAGTAAAGTCTCAGAGGGCAGAAACAGGTGCTGCTCTATCAGTTTCAGTCACATTGACCCTGAAACATGTTTTGAGTTTTATCCACTGTTGGAAAGAGGACATTACTCGCTAATATCAGTATTGTTTTGTACTCCAAATATTAAGCAAATGACATCACTTTACATAATGACTGTCACTGACCATGATTCAGGGAAAATGGCCCTTAGTTTGTTGTACAGTGGCTGCAAATGATACACAACAGAGCCCATTAGCATTTTTAACCGAGAGTGCATGCTTCACTCCAGGGGCCGTCACAGAGGGACACTTTCATTTTGTAGCCAGCAAGTAGGGCTGCTCAATTAATCATCATTAATCGTTATGCGCTTCTTGTCAGTTTACTCTTGTTGTCCCCTCCTATTCTCTATTCCACGAGCCAGTCAAGTAGGTGAACTATGAATAACGTAAGGGGCAGGTGATCGCCGAAGATGTCAAAAACAGCGTGCGGAAAATGGCAGAGGGAGAACGAGAGAGGTTGATCTGTGTGTGTGTGTGTGTGTGTGTGTGTGTGTGTGTGTGTGTGTGTGTGTGTGTGTGTCCGTGTGTGTGTGTGTGTGTGGCAATGACGAGCAATGTTAGCATACAGTTAGCAATGGGCTTCACATGACAATATTCACAACTTGGATTAACTTTTATGAAAAACCGTTTGGATTTTTTGATCAGTTCACCCTTACAGACTTAAGATATATAGATAATAGAGGAAGGGACAAATCTGGACCTATGAGGTTGGAAGTCAGAACTTTTTTTTTCTTTGTTTACCATGCTGGTACATTTAATTGAATTATACTTTGGTGCTCATGGTTTCGATAAAATAGACTGAACAAGAAGTCAAGAATATAACCAAGCTCATGATGTGTAGAATATCCATATTGACAAAAGTTTAATGTCAGTCACTTGTATTTTTATAAGTGATGCTAAGCCGCTCAGAACTACCCCATATTCTGAAAGCTTTGTTGAAACGATGTGGAGGCGAGGTGTTTGAGATGTTACCACAAAAAGAAAAAAAATAAGTGGGGCAGCACAAAGTTGGATTAAAAACTGAATGAACAGATTTGGCAACATTTTAAATTCAAAATTTGTCTTTAATGTCTACTCCAAATAAGTTTTTACCATAACAAAATGGTGAGAATACTACTTTCTCGTTTTGAGTAAAGAGCAGCTCAATAAAGTGTTATGACAGCCATCTCACTCTTGACCCTGGAACAAGCTGCTGACTTTTATGAGGAAAATTAAAGAGATTATTATCCTCTGCATATGAGGTGAGCACAAATGTGAACTGAAACTGAAACTAGGATAAGGTACAAACAACAAATAACCCAAAACACTTTAAAACCAGTTACCTCCTGAGTCACTCTATGTTGCCGTTTTTAATTATATTAATATCAACTTGACAAATATTGGTAAAAATATTGGGATTGTCCATGTGATGGAAAACAAACCCCAGCCTGATGCTGACATTACTCCGGAAACCAGATACCTTGTTTGGATTTCTACCAACTGCCAAGAAAAATATACCTCCTCTGAAAATACTGAACACACACACACACACACACACACACACACACACACACACACACACACACACACACACACACACACGTAGTCTATTATATAAAACACCACAATGAGAAAATGATCTGGCTAAAACGCAACATTTAGGGAACCACTGAGTTGGACGCAGAGACAGACAGCAGGCGGTGTGTTTGCAGACAGACAAATTGTTTTAAGTTGAGAAAGAGTCTGGCGATGACAAGAGACACAGTGTGGTTTCAATTCGAGCTGCAGTGGCACGGACACATAAACGGAACGGACATATTCACTAATGGGGGGATAGAGGAGGAGAGTAAAAGAAAGAGATGGAGAGAGTGAAGAGAAAGAGAGAGACATTTTTGGGAGAAAGGCTGCTGGTGTGACTGCGGTGCTCCTCTCACTTCACCTAATGTGAAACATACGTGTGCTTCATGCTTACGTCTGTTTATTCGCTGGTTGATTTGTAGGTGTGAAAATCTCTACAATGCGTTTCCTTTTCCAGCCATTATCTGACACGCTGTGTTTAAAGCCATTGCTTTGTGCGTGCGTGTGTGCATGTATGAAACGTCAGATACCAACACGTATCAACATTCTTCTAACGTCACAAGTGTTCCTGCTCTCTCTCTGTCTAACACACACACACACACACACACACTCCAAAGCATCAAGGCCCATTAGCGTCAATATGAGCCACAACAACATCCAGAGAGAAAAATCTAGCCACATAATACTCAGGAAGGAGAATGAAACTGTAGATACTGAAGAAGTGCAAACAAAATATCGGAACCCATCAGCTGTATTTGGCGTCTGACTTGACCATGCAAACATAGCTTCCCTCTTTCACTCCTTTAACCACCTTCATTAAAGGGTCTTTCTCGCAATATTTGTGGCACATGCCCAAAAACCTGTTGATCTCTTATGTCTTAATGTTTTAAAGTAGGTGTGTTCCTGATTTTGACCAGAAATGCAGGCTTTTCTTTGGGGTATGCATCTCTACCTCAGCTATGCAAACTGTTGGCAAGTTGGTTCGTGCACATGGTTGGTTCGAGACATGTGTTGCAAACTGTGGTAAAAACTACTATGGAGAGGGGTAATCTGAATGTGCTTTACACATGTCCAAAGAATGCTATTAAAACCTGAATAATCTCGGCATATTCCACGTCTCAATTGGAAAATGATAGATTCGGTAAAGGCTTAGTTCGGAATATCCAACTGGAATATGCTGTTTATGTGACCTGTATCCAATTTAGAAAACTGTCATATTCAGAATAATAGTGTGCACGGTAACGCAGTCAATGTAGAAGTCTGAAGTTGTCTAAATGCACATAATTTCCATGTCATTAACAGAACATTTGTCATATTACGGCAGCCAACATCCTCCAGGTTACATTCCTATGATATGTCTTTGAAACACACACACACACACACACACACACACACACACACACACACACACACACACACACACACACACACAGTCTTCATTAACTAACCCTTCATGTCTTTCCTTGGTTTAGATTTATTGTCGTAATTGTTTTGTGAACTTCTGTGGCACATATAAGTGCACATTCCATATTGAACAGGTCATTACTCTTCAGTAGTACCCCACCCAGACACAGACACAGACACAGACACACACACACACACACACACACACACACACACACACACACACACACACACACACACACACACACACACACACACACACACACACACAGAGGCGTCTTCTAACAACATCGACTTGGATTTCATCTGCACCGGGATCTGACCGTCGTTCATCACGTTGCTTATTCACCTGATGTGAAAAATGAAAGGGACTGGAAAACGAGCTGAGCAGCACGCTGCAGGGATTCCTCTCATATAAGGTACGATGTGTCTGTCTCAGGAAATTTCCTTCACATTAACTACAAGTAGTCTATATATAACTGTATATGGAGGCTTAATAAAGATATATCATCAACAGGAATGCAAAAGATATGCTTGAGGTAAGTTATATACAGTGTTTCTGAAATATTTTTTTTTTTTAGAGTGTGTGTGTGTCTGTGTGTGTTTGCATGCTGTAAAATGGCCTGCTATCTAAAATGTATGATGTTGTTTTAAATAAATACTAATAATATAAATTCTGATTTTTAAATGAGATTTAACGGGGCGGTTCACTTCAAAATCAAAAATGCATATTCTTCCTCTTACCTGTAGGACTATTTGTTTTGTTGTGGGTTTTCAAGTAACTTTTTTTCTAAGCAGTTTTATGTAGGAACTATTATCTTTCTACTGAACTATACCCGCCAACCGTAACACCACACGGATAGAAGCGTGTATCTACTCATGGAAGAGAAGCATAAGATGGAAACAGTTATTCGGTCTTTCTGAAATAAGCTGTAATGTTAGCTAGCTCAGTGGCGCATTAGATGCACGCTTCCTTCCTTCTGTGATACGGCTGGTGGGTGCAGTTAGGTCATGATTTCTGGAAAGAGACACTGCTGTTGAGTTTTTCCAATTGTATTTTTAGCACTTTGGGCACCACAAACCAAGTGCCATCTAGTGCCATTATATTTGAGAAAGGGCAGGCATCTCTACAGCCGATATTTCCAACACTCTGCAGCTCACACCAAAATAATCTGGACTGATTAATAACACTACAGGTATGAGGAATAAAAAAATATATATATTTTGGATTTTGGGTTGAACTGTCCTTTTAAAATTTGGGCTTCATCCACTCAGTTTCTTCCTGGAACTACACTCGTAAACCAAATCCCAAGACATCTTAACTCAACCAACCTGAGTGGTAGCCCTCCACTGCTTTCTGGCACAGTACAATGGCCTATGTTGCCTCACACTCTGCTGAAAACTACCCCAGCGTGTGCTGACATTCAAGGGTCAACGGAGCCAGCAGGACTACATCATTGGCAGGAGCACACAAACAATTCTGAGGTCACCAAACTTCACACTCTACACTCCTGAGCTACACATTATGTCCCTAAAGATCCCAAACTCAACAGGAAACAAAGGACAGCCTTGGCAGAGTCCACACTGTTGTATTAAAAATGACGTGGGATGTAATGTCAACTTGACAAAATTGTTCATTAATGGACTAAAACGCGCAAACCAAATAAAATATCTTTGCATCCTTCTGTTTTCAGGACACACGCCAAAAAATACATCATGAACCACTTCCTCGTGGGATGCTGACTGTCAGAGAGTGTTTTGGAGAGGTCATAAATCACAGCATGCGTCATCTAGGTATGTACTCAGGAACATACATACATACATTTCATGTCATGACATTTCATGACTCTGAAGTTAATCAAGAGATAATTCAAGAGAGTTTCCTAAAGTAACACCCCTGTATGCACACAGCACAGGAAGCAACGTCTGTAACAATAGATTCAAACACTGTCTGTCTCTTTGTGTGTGTGTGTGTGTGTGTGTGTGTGTGTGTGTGTGTGTGTGTGTGTGTGTGTGTGTGTGTGTGTGTGTGTGTGTGTGTGTGTGTGTGTGTGTGTTTAGGACAGGAGCAGCCTTTTTCCAGCAAGAAGTGTTCTTACACACACATACTGCTCTGAGGAGACATGTGCCAGAGGTAGACTGAGGTCTCTTGGGTAACCTGCAGACAGTTCTGTGCAAAGCTGACAGAACTGTCTGCAGGTTTTGTGTGTGTATGCATGCGTGGATGCATGTGTGTGTGTGTGTGTGTGTGTGTGCGTGCGTGCGTGCGTGCGTGCGTGCGTGGATGCATGTGTGTGTGTGTGTGAGATCCACAGAGACAGAAAGATGCAGTGAGTGTGAGCACTTACTCAGGCAGGGATCTCCTGATGATGCTGTGCACTTGTTTGTAGACATCCAGTTTGGACAGACAGCTGCACTGGGTGTGGTTGGCCACACTGATAGTCACCGGCTTGGTGCCTTGTGTGATTGGCACTGTGATCTCAAACAGCTGCAGAAATTATAAAAGAGAAAAGAGTCAGAGAGAGTTAAGGTGAATCATGACAAGGTGCGAAAAGCATAGTGAGGAGCACCTTGAGGAATGGTCGTGCACACTTGTTTTTGTCAAGGCGAGCAGCACAGGAGCAAATGACTGCAGTGGTAGTTCTGAATAACACTGAAATAAATACTTTTGGAATAGAAAAGAACATATGATTTTACAGGTTATGTTTTCATCCTTTAAGTTACTCTGTTGCCTTGAACTAGGTGTGAATGTGTTCAATTCATGCAGCAACCTCTGGGCCTGAAAAATGAAGCCAACGCAGAATTGCCCCGAAGCCAAAATCTGCAGCTCTTTGAATGGCTACGTGAGGCTAATTCCAAAAGCACATCAAACCCATTAACCCCCATGTCAAACTGTCCAACTTTTCAGCACAAATAAAATGTCCTCAGCCTGGTACAAAAAACAGTTTTGGTCTCTATAAGTAATTTCAATATTCATGACAACTGTACAGGGGTGAATTTTTCTATAATGCACCTGTTCAAATGTTAAAGCTTAAAGTTATGCATAACTAATTAATGAGTGACAGGAGTATGCTGTCTGTTGACAGTTGTTACCATGGCAACAACGATGGTTAGATAACATAACCATGGCGCAACCCCGGATTCACAGAGCATAGGCATAGCCATAAGTATCGCTATTTCAGTGTGTAGTCAGTTCATGAAAACTAATTGTTGACTTACAAAGCAACTTCCAACAAAATGAGTTTTGATGACTTTGGTGATCCCTTTAGTTCCTCATTAGACATATTTTAATTCAGCTGTTGCAGAAATACCTGTACTCTACTTGACCAGACAGATGATTTAATACACGCTTGAATGGAAGGTGATGTGAAACCGCCTCAATGCAACGAGATTAAGCAGCCAAACTCATGTCAAACTGATCATTGCTTTCTTTGATCGCCGAATGTATGACCTAAGACAAAACAGAACAAATGTAGCGCTCGTTCATTTTGTTTTCGGCTTTGGAATTTGAAACACATGGCCCATAACCACTGAAAAGCTCATGCATAAAATTATTCACTGGTTCAAAGGTTGATCATTTGGACAGTGTTCCAAGTGATTAATATTTCAGACTAACATCATTACAGACAATCACACTGGGTAACAGCCAGGTAATCAATTGCACTGGCTGGCTGCTTTTACTTAAAGCTGCATTGATGGATGTGTGGCCACTAGGAGGCAGAAAAACAACAAGCACAAGTTTGTACAGCTACGTTTTGTTTTTTTATCAGACTGCTTACTTACACGTCCAGCAAACACAAAGCGATGCCGTCACCCCTCTTTCTGTCCACCTCATGAATAACTCCGATATTCTTTCTCATTTTACTTTGTCAGCAGCTCCTAAGAGATAACTTGGCAGTTTAGTTTCTTGTTTTTCGTCTTCACCAGGACTCCTAATGTTCTCCATGTCAGCTGGATTTGTCATAAAAGCTTCATGAGGTGATGTCAGTGCTTACAAATCTATTAAAGCAGCTTCGACTTTGTTTTTACATACAGTCACAATTAAAAATATTTTGAATTCATTTTCTGAAAGTCCTGGAGCCCACTTAGTCCCATTCATCTTGCCTAGACTTTGAATTCAGTCAATATAGGCCATCACAAGAAGCCACTATTTCACACATTCTTTTAACAAGGACCCTTCAACAGGGAACCCTCAACTTGAGTTCAACCTGAAGCCTGAATCACTGGGGAAATGAGCACATTTTAATCTGAAAACAATGAGCGAGAATGTGAAGGATTACCACTTGAAGAACAAAGTGAGTAATCAGGAGCTGGGCTTGGTTTTTCACATGGCACCGATGAAGATGCTTACACAAGACTGATGTACAGAACAGAGCAGAAACCCTGAGAGCCACTTCATTCTTTCAATCACAGAGTTGAACAGCATGAATGGAAACTAATTAGTCTCAATGACTCCTATTCAAGACCCTTAAACAGCTTAAACTGTCTCTCTCCCTCTCATCCTAATGAGGATATCATTAAGGCTGACCTCAGTCTCTTTGACCTGGTAAAGAGCTCACCATGGTTACAGAACACACACACATAAAGAGAGCTCTTTGAGATCACGCTGACCACCACTGGGTTGAAAAGTTCGCCTGGGGGCCTTATTAGAGACACTTCATAAGTCTGAAATCCATCTTATCTCAGTTTAGAATGACATTCGGGAATTTTTTGGTATTGCAAAAAAATGTTTTGCAACTGCATTTTGGGAAAAGTCCTATATCATCTTAGGATAGCAATTTAGCTAACAGAGAACGGTCCTGACGTGTCCTGAAGTTAGGAGTCCTAAGTTAGGATGGCATATTCCATGCTGTTAGGAGTGTATGGCAATGACAATGAAGATGGGGAAAACATGACGACTAAAATAATTCAAAGGGTACTCCAACCCTATGACACTTTTAATATCCTGGACCATGTATTAATGGGTATATAGCAACTGCCAAGACGATTCATTTTGAATTGGTTGACAAGCTACGTCCGGCTCTGGAGAGGCCGACAAGGAGACAGGGCTCTGCCAATGGTCAAAGCGACAGATCACAAATGCACTTTGTTTTATTTTCTCAGACTTCCAGACTGAGGTTGCAGATGGATCTTTAACGTTACAGCCTTACATCTCACCAAGCCTCACACCCACGATTAAACATACCATAAAAAGTCAGGGATCAAACACATGAAGGCAGTCAGCAGAGGCAGAAAAGTCCATTCAGGGAAAGCATTTTTCCTAGCTTTGAAACTTAAGTTAAGCCTGGCCCTAACTGCTAAGTCAGTCTTCGTTAAGACCAGTCTTTAGCATGGGTTTAAAGTTAGTTGGACCGACCAAACTTAAACCTAGACATAACTATGTCTGGTCTAAGCGCTGGATGTTCATGTGAATGTCCAGTGACTCTGGCTATTGCCTCGCAGCACATGCATTGCTAGGATACCCTGTTAAGATTCTTCTGCTGTCTTGCTAATGTGTAGCTAATCTTTGTGGCAATGCTGGATCAGAGAAAAAGAAAAGGACATTTCCCAGGCGTTAAGATACAAAGATTCATGGAGCTGTGCAGGAGAGGCTGTCTGTGTTCGACTGACCGGCAGGTAGAGCTCCACAGTTAATATGAAAGGACAGAAGTAGTTAACAAACCTGGCTGAAGCTGACAACTCATGGACAAACAGTGTGTTGTCAACAGTGGCATTAAGGAGTCAGCGTCAGTTCTCGTAAAACTGTGGCTGTCCAGTATTGCATATCTTAAGTATGTGGTTGGCGCCATTGTTCATAAAACAATGGACCAAGCCTGCTGTGATGTTAAAGTAGGAGGGACAAACTTACGAACTTAAACAGAGGGTCAATGAGAGACTGCAGGGAGAGAAGAAAATTATGTTGTTTGCCTTTTAGTTTGTGTTTTGGGATTTGTGGTGCTGAATGGAGAGCTCCCATAGAAGCACTTCACCTCTTAATTCACCTCAGTGTCATTAGTGTATGTCGATGATTGATGTTTTTATTTACAGACAGCTGTTTAGGAATAATGATGACAAGAACGGCCAAAGCTTTCTGGTGTTTTCCTCTCCCTTCTCTGTCTATCTGGGTGGCTGATAAAGCAGCCATGAGCATCAGTGCCACAGGGTTTACACCTTGTGTGGAGAAGCAATTATAAAACATCAAACAAAGAGCTTAAAATCCCTGAAAACTGTCATCTTCCAAATAGACCCATCTGCTTCTCTTCACTGTTGACATTGTTATTGTGATGTAGTTTGCAAGTAGGCTGCCAGTTAAGCTAGTCTTGTTTTAACCTGTTTATTTTAGTTATTCAGGTAAGTAATTCATTGTCTTTGATGCTATAATTCTTGTTAGTGTTGTTACCTTACTTCCAAGTTTTGTTTAGTAAATATGTGTAACCTTAAATTTTGGCTGCAGATGGCTTCTTAAAGTACTCAAAATGAAAAGGGTTATTCCTCTGAGGAGCATGAATGTGCTTGCCTAATATTTTTGGTACACATATGGAAATTTTAACCTGATAATGTTGCAAAATGAATGGTTAGAAAGTCATCAAAAAAATTGGGATTGATTGTTTAGGGACCGTGTATATATACACACAGCAAATTTCTTTGCCACCTGGCAATTAGTTTAAGATACCTTGCTATGCACTGGAACGTTGGCAGGAGTGACAGGCCAGCTGACGTTACCATTGTTGGGCCCCATTGCCAGTGGAGCAAAAAAAAAAAAAAATCTCTAATATAGCATATGTGAGGTATTAAGGTAACACAGCCAACTATGACAAAACCAGAACACACGAGGCACGATATAGAAGACTGAAAGACGGAATAAACCGGGCTGCTATAGAAAAAGTGGCACATCAGAGTGAAAAGTCATGACAGCACAGGTGTTGAGCTAAACCCTTATGCAGAGAACCACCAGACAGACATAAACGCTTAAAGATACTTACAGTCAGTCAAATTGTTAATTATACAGTTTAGCACAACTTCTATTACCTGCTAAGTGTTGAAACCTTTTAACGTTTGCCAGCTGCTTCAAGGCACTGCCAAGCAAATCAGCTCAATGAACCTTCCAGTATGACGAAACAAACCACAGAACGCTCTAAAAAGCAACAGCCACATTTGACTCCTCACCTTTCCACACATTCATTTTGAGACAAATTATGTAAAATCACATTCAAATAGTCATTAGAATTCAGCTGAACTGTAAATTATCTATCTAGCGTGCCATCATTTGAATGACGTACTGTGTAGCCTATGTAAATCTCCAAACTCTGGCCAGTGGTCTGAGACTGCAGCCAAACACAGCAGTTAGGAAAAACCAGCGGAGTGAAAGAATGTCTTGTGAAACCTCAAAGACTGTGTCTCAGCACCCACAGCGTTGTTACTGCTGCCAGGCGAAAGCCTCTCAGCTTCAACCTTGGCCTCCTTTTTTCTTACCTCAACTTAAGGAGGGCATGCTTCATTTCTTGTTTCTATGGTCCAAGAATCATTCAAAACACCTTTGTCCAATTTTCAATGTGCAACAAGCCTGACTTTTAAGTCTTTTAATCCTACCTGACTTTTTAAAGATGCGTGTTTTGACAATGGCATGCTCTTTCTGTGGAGGACAAAACAGCAATACAAAAGCATTTTCAGTGCAAGCATGATCGCTTGCCTCCTAAGTGTGGTTTGTTTGGTCGGTGTAGAACGTGTTCTGACCTGGATCTGAACCAACTGCAGTCACATGACACACTGTTTAGGTTAAACATGACCATGTTACAGTCCTGGAGGATTATTAATGTGCGCCTCCTCTGTGCTGCCTTAATATGTGCATTTGGTGCATTTGATTCATTAAAATATTATTTTCTAGTTGGAGCCTTGTTTTCAAACCGCTTTGCGTAAAATGAACAATGACAGCAATATAGTCCACGATGACCAGCGCTAAAATCAACCAAAGCAAGACAACTCTAGGTCTGAAAACACCCTTAGAAACGTCATTGCACTTTACAATATAGTTACATTTGTGTGTTTGGTCTAATTTTGTACATCTGTATATCATCTTTGATTCATGGTCTTACAATTCTGTGATTTTATGATGTCATAATTTCATCACTTTTTATGATTCATTTCATTTTATGATTTTTTAATGGTTTTAAGATGATTTTTTGTTATGATTAGCAGGTGGTGGATTTGAGGGAGAAAGACTGTGGTGAGTTATATTTGAACCACAGTGCCACAACTGGGTGGTAGATTCTGGGGCAGCTCAGGCAATACCTGTAGTGAGGTTAACTCTTGAGAAGATGTTCTTGGCTCATCTGAAAGACGCTTTTTTCAGTTAATCAATGTCTGTTGGTGAGTCTGTGCCCGTTAAAATAGAGACTCTTACTTTTAATGTCATAAATCAGTTCAGGAAGGACCCAAATGCAGAGCAGAGGGCAGGCTGAAGTTTAAACGAAAAGCGAGCTTTAATATTGATTAAAAAAATCCTCAAAACAGACAGGCAATAAAACACAAAGTCCAAAAGAAAAGAGAGCCAAAACTAAACCGAAAAAAAACCCTGGAAGCACAATGAACACAGGGAGGAACTTGGGGAAGAAATCAAAAATGGAACACATGAGACAAGGACGAAACAACACACCAAGAACATGGAGATGAACACAGACAAACTGACAAGGAACAAAGGGAAACCCACAGGTGTATAAACATATCTATGCACAGAAAACTAATCAAAAGAACGAGACACAGCCGCAGTAGGTGAACACAGGCAAAAGGAGGGAAATGGGGTTTGGCCAACAACAAGGGTGTGGTGGGAACACTCGGGTGGAGCAAACGAGACTAATGCAGAACAGGTGTGAAGGGAAGACTCTTGGAACAGGGAAGGACTAACGAGACAGGTGTGACAGAAAAAAGGCGGGAAAACACACAAAGCCATGAAGTAAAACCAATCATGACACATGAGGAGAGAATCCACAAATTAAAACAGGAAACTGATTAAAATGAATGAATACCATGAAACAAAGAGCACAAACAGAAAAACCCCAAACAAAGTCCAAAAGACAAAATCATATAAACAAAATCCCTGGATAATGACAGTTGCTGATGTTGGATTAATAGAATCTCACATTAACATAGTGTCTGTTCATATTTCACAGCAAGAAATAATGGTAAAGATATAAACTATGGCAGAACAAAAGAAACATGAATTGATTTATCACGGGGATTCCAAATACACCTACAACACAATTTGAAACATGGGTAAACATATACATGGGTGAATATTTGGGAGTTAGGATCTTTTAACATCTGTGCTTTCAATAATCTTTGAAAAATTTTCTTCCAGAAAGAGTTCTGTGGATAAAAAGGGCTCCTAATGGAACCCTGAGCCCCGTTACCACTGAGCAGTACGGTAAAATGTACAATGTGACACGGGGCTTTAGACTTACAAAGAACCCTTGAAGTACCCTTTCTTCAAAAATGGGTTCTTGGGACGCAAGTGGTTCAGTGTAGAACCTCAGCCCTTCATGAAGAGCCCTTTCAGAGCCCTTATTTCTAAGAGTATACACGTGGCTGCTTTCTTCAAGTGGGCATATCTATACTGTTAATATCATGCTTCTTCATTTATTGTAGCATATCTCAGTGTTAGTATGTCTTACTTGTAATGTGTGTGTTAGCATCAGTGGTTAGTCCTGAAGTGCAAATGTTTGAGGAAAAGTAGACCTCTTCATTAGCTGCTGTCTGGCCTCTAATGGGCAGAAAATCATTAAAACAAGCTGACAGAAACAGTCAGATCATATCACCTGCTTATGTGTTGTCTGCCATTTGGTGCTGTGTAGGTAGCGTGCAGCGGGTTTATCAAGGCTTTGTATGTTAGAAATGGCTCCCTACAACAGCTGATAAAATCATTTGATTCAATGTTAATGTCACCTAATGAATAACACAGGTTTAATGTGCCAGTATGCTGCGTATTACTGAGCACTGTTCACACCAAAGCATTAGCATTACTTACTTTCCTCCACTCTGCTGCATTGTTGATACACACTCACACACAGACCATCATGCACGGACATGAGCACACACACAAACATGCATTTGCGCATAAAGGTCAACAAACACTTACGCAGCCCGACACATACAGACACAGCCTCATTCTGGCCACAGTAGACTTCCTGCTCTGATTGAAATCAGCTCTAACAGATCCTATAACAAAGGAGCTATTAGCCCAGACCGCCACTGCCAGTTCATTAAGTTAACACTTATGGGAAATGAATAAAGCAGCTGAGCTGAAACAATACGCTATCGCACACTGCACAAGCCAGTCCATTAACAGCAGCTACCTGGAAATGAACTATCCAACTAAATGAACCTACCCAGCAGAGTGGTTATTGAGGTGTATGGAAATATATCAACAATGCATTGTATCACAAGGAGCTGGTGGCTAGACTGACTGTGTGTTATTTAAAGCTGCAACAGGAAATCATGATGTCATTTTTATCAGGTGCAAGTCCAGTTTTGCACTTTTGTGTGCTCCGAACAAAACAATCTCATCCACCTAACCAAAGTTGAGGTTGTATTTAGCGTTTTGTGCAATTTGTTAAGTTTCGGCATGAATTATTCTTGCATTTTTACCTTCTGCAACTACAAGGAGCAATTTAAGACCCAGAACATGCAAACTTAGAAACATATATATAACATATTTTCTCGCGGTCATGATAGCAGCTGGAGGAAACATCAAACTACATGTGCAGGCCTAACCACGACATTACCAAAACTGTGGCATGCCTCCAGCGCACAGGCTACTGACTGTGACCTCCACTGCATGAGAGAACACGTCATGGAATCAACAAGTTGAAAAAATGTTTGTAAGCATAAGCATTTCCAATGTGGATTATCAGCCCATTACATCTCACACTATGCTGCCTGCAGGTGAAATCTTTGGTGCAAGCATCATCAAACATATTGTGTTACGTCCCATGTGCGCATCCTTGTTTAGAAGGATTCTCTACTGTGTTACTGAGGCATGTCCTCACTGTGTACAAATGTTCCGCACTCCTCATCCAGCTGCAGGAAGACGTCATACCGGCTGATCTTCTTCAGGAGGTGTTTATAGAAAACATGTGCTCTGATATCTACAACTTCCAAGATTTTGAGAAACACTGCTCCGGGTCAACAGCAAGCAGCAGCAATTACTGTACACCAAAGTAAACATTAGCATCTCATCTAAAGTGTCAACACCAAACAACTGCTTGCATGCCTCTGCTATTTTGTCTCTGCTTTTTGCACAAGACGGCATCAGCTTCTGTTGGACGTTTGTGCTCCGCTGAGTGACTTATAGTTTTCATAACTGTGCTGCTGTATCATGAAGCAAATCTCTGTTTATGTGCCCTGGGTGGCAGGTCTCTCAGCTGCTCGCGTATTGCTCCCAAAAGAAGACAAATTCTTTCTATTTATATACACAGTACAGACGGTCAATCAAAGCCGAATCCATGTGTTATGTCTCAAGCATCATGTTTGGGTATTCTCCTGGCAGAAATGTTTAGGTGCAAACAAAATCTTCAGTTGATAATCTTCCCCTTAACAAGCTGATATTCAGCTGTCCAGCGTTTCAAAAAATATAAGTATAAAAAAGTCATAATAGCCTTCTTTGGAAACAGTGTTTACATATAAGTAAGTTGGACTGGCCCTGAGTTACTGGGAATCAACCCAATGACGCTTTAACTAGACAACCTCTTGTAACGGGGCGCTGCCTGAGCAAAACTTTGCTTCTGCTTTCAATATGCACTTGCTACTTTCTTTTGTTACCAGTATTTTACTCTTGTTGCACATAAGCTCAACAGCAAAAAAGAAAAAAAGTCTCCACCATACGTCTTCCATTACATTCAGTAGAAATCACTTAGTGGTTTGGATCTGTTCCAAACAGTACCACACATTCACCATGTGGACCGCATAATACTTCCTCTGTTGCTATTTCTGGCCACTCTGAAAGTCTGTCTGAAAAGATGAAGGTAATGAAATACATAGGTGCCTTCATTTTCCATAATTTGGAAATACAGAATAGAAAACACATGTTGGCTTCATTTTCATAATAGATGTTCACCACAGAAATACACTGTGTTACTTTCTGCCTTGCTCTTTTATCTCGATCTACATTTTTATCTAGCCAGCAGGCGGACTCTATGAATGGCAATGCCAGTTTGTCAATCCTCCACTTTGGTCCAGACTTAAACAGTTGGTCACAATTTTTTGGGGTAGATTCATCTTCCCCATAAGATGAATTGTTATCGCTTTGGGGATCTACTGGCTTTTCACACAGTGCCATCATCAGGTCAGGATTTCAGTTTGTCTAATATCTAGTTAATGACAAAATACAAGCAGTAATGACTACGTCATATTTGTGTTTAGTACTAATTAGCATGTATTAGCATACTAATACTGTAAACTATGATGGTAATGTGGATGTATAAAGACAACTGGATACAGAGTCAGAGGCAGGGCCCCATTCATTCCTCTGAAATTTGCTCAGTGGCACATGAAGCTTAAAAAGTTTGACTTGACAGGTCTAAAATTACCCCGATCTTCCGCATCATTGGGCCCACTGTCCAAGCGCACCAAAGACTTTGCCAGACAAGCAGCTTACCTCTGGTTTAGCGCTCTGCTAACTTTAATGGGGATAAAATGATTGAACATGTTATCAGACTGAATGGATCTAATTTGTGGGGTTTCATGCTCAAGAAATTGTATCCACTGATTTACAGATGTCTGTTTTCCAATGTAAGTCTTTAAGAAAAAGTCCTTTTGGTCCCAATGGCATCATGTAACAGACCTTTAGTTGTAGTTGCAAAATTTTGCCTCAATGTTTAAACTCCAGCGCAATTCCTGGGGGCTTGGGTGTTGACTATGGTATATATTATCTATATATTATTTATGTAATATTTGCATTTCTGAGCATGTTAGCATGCTAATGTTAGCATTTAGTTTGCCCATGGTAAATACCAATAGAGGTGACAGGTAATTTGGTGTCAGTCTGTTATAGTTCTTAGATCTTGCCACATGCTTCTGGGACTGGGACTCCCTGTAGCCCCCTTTGGCTTTCTTTACTGCTCTTCTTATATTGTTAGCTGTTGCTTTATAATTGTCCATGTTTCCAGACTGGCTGCAGTGCGTGTGCCAATGGCATCCTAGATGGTCCTGGTCACCCATAGTTTCAAGTTGTAGAATCATTTAACTGTAGGTTTGGGTACAGTTGCCTCTGTTCAACAAATTAATTCGCCACAGAGTGATGTCTTCAGTGACAGTGGTGTCCTGGAACGTACGTGAGACCACGTCATGTAGTGCAGACTGTATAGTGGCCTCCGATTAGCCTGACCATGTCCTGACCTCTCGTGTCACTGGGGGCATGCGTTGTAGATTGTTTGCATACTTTAACCTCAGCGAGATGGCCGCAAGGATGCTCTTCCAGAAAGCCGGTAGAGCTATCATGGGGTAAGAGGAGAGTTTACAAAGAAGTAAGATGACCACTTCCCTATCCTGAAGACTCATAGTCATACAGTATGTTATCATTGTCCAATATTATTCACAAAAAGTGCAACTCATACCTGTAAAAATACATGTAAAGAGCATAAATTTAACATAGCTAAGCGAGGTGTCTGGATTGGTCTGCGCCTTCTAGCAAATGCAGTCACCATGAACGATGTAGATTTTCTTCTTTAGCACTATTTTAAACTGAAGAACAACTCAAGAGAATAAAGACTAATACTTCTCTAAATGTTGTGCCACCATTTTTTCACCTAAAAATGCCACTGGATACAAATATTCCATATCTTCTAATATAGTAAAAAACATTTTAGGAAGGCCCCACTTGCGGCACAATACAACAGCTTGTGAAGTGCTCATAATGGAGCAAGCTCATTTACTGGGGAGCATGAACACATTGAATATATTTTTCCTGCCAGTTCAATTTTGTCTTTTGTTTGTGCACAAATTTAACTTTTGGATTTGGCCAGTTGTTCTTGCTTTTTCACTAAACTAAGCCAGCTCACTTTGTGCTGACGCAATCTAGTAGATCATCATAAAATCAACTCCATAAAGTGTTCCCAGTAATGGTCCAATAGTCATATTGAAACTATATTAAAATCTCAAAATTAACTTATAATTGATTTATTATTTTACAGTGACACATAAAGCAACTTTAGGGCCAGTTCAAACAAGCTCGGTCAAATTATACTTCAGAAGTGATTTACGGCCCCACACTGAACAGGGCAGCCTCAGGAAGAGCCCCTAACTGAGAGTGAAAACATGCTGTAAAACTCACTGACCACACACACACACACACACACACACACACACACACTTTTCCTCTGGTTAGACCACATCACAAGTCAATTAAAAGGCAGACCGCATGCTAGTAACTCCTTTTTAACCACAGTTGTACTCTGGAGAGCACTAGACACACACACACACACACACACACACACACACACACACACACACACACACACACACACACACTCCAGGATATTCTAGGGCTCCTGAATCTGCTCAGTTAACCAGCTGACATGTAGTACTGTAAAGTAAGTTGTTGTCATGAACTATAGTAACCAGGTTACTCGGAGATTGTCTGTGTTGAGTTAATGTGTTTTATACAAAATTTTACTGCTTACTTTGTTTTGTTTCATCTGGACTGTGAGTACATGTCCCCATCATATTATTGTTGCACTGAACCTCCAAACATTTAATATGAAAAGAGCCATTTTGACCCTTTCTTTCATCTGCCTGAAGCTGTAATACATATTTCTTCCTTATAATAAAGGTCACAGTCTAATAGGTCTAAATTAGCCAATCATCATTACCAATAGTTCTAAATAAGCATTCATTATTAAGTTTTGCCACAACGTTGTTTCTCCCCAGTGGACTATTTGGGATTACTTGGTACTTTTAACATTTCAGTTTTGGTGGTGAAAGCAAACAAATCTGCCCAAGCACTATAAAATTCTTGATTTCCTTTGAAAATTTTCGGAATCTGTAATTAGTCTTGCTAGGGAGACTTGAAACTAGCCCCATTATTGAGGTTCACCAAAATTTAAGAAGAAGCGCCAGGCTATTGATGAACACATTTTTACAACTGGAAAATATAAGAATCACTTTGGCCTACAGCAATCATAAATGAAATGTTATGTTATTCATTTCCATATTTTTAGTCAAAGCCACATAGAGTCACTGGAGAAGGGCTAAAGAGCTGCATACGGCTCCAGAGCTGCAGGTTGCCTTCCCTTGGTCTAGTGTGAACATTTTTCACAACTATTGGATGGATTCCCATCAGATTTGGTGCAGACACTCAGCATCCCCAGAGGATGAATCCAAATTAATTTTACTATTACCTGACATTTAATCCAGCACTCGTGGCATGGTATTTGAAATAGGTCTGTCAAGTTTTATTCAAAACTTAAAAATATTGGATCCATATGTTCAGATTTAACGTTTTCAGTGTACAACATGTTGTGCTTTGTGCTCCAACAGTACAGCTTTGAGCCATGCATTAGACATTCTTCTGAAATTCTGTGACTCCAATTTTTCCCCATCACAAAATAAAACAGAGAGAAGTTAAAGAAAATTGTGCTTACAGTTTTGCTGACGTAACCAGTGGAGATGTTCCTGCATTGTTTGTCTTCAGAGTGGCAGCATCCTCCACATCTGTAGACGGACACACAGGGTGGTTTATAGAAGATGTTGGTGGGAGCCCCAAACTCCCTGCCCACGTCGACACACACTTCCCTGGGCATGCATTGAGTCTTCCTCCATTCCGACTCTATACCTGCACACACACAGAAAGTCAGACCACCACCACAGCCATGCATATACATGTAATATAAATGGATTCTTCCTAATGTACCATGTTTCCATGCAATTACCTGCATGTGTAGGCACAAAAACACCAAAATTATTCTCTCAAGTACACTTTGGAACTCCACTGTCCAGTTTAATTTAAATAAACATAAATGTACTTGGTAACATTTTCTTTTTCCATTCAGTGTGATGATGTTATGACCCAATTTCTATTTTTGCAAGTCTGAAAAATATGTTAAAAGAAAGTAAAACATACTTTTCAGGGCATCCAAGTTGAGGTAGGCAGCAGCAAATGTTGGCTCTTCTGTATCAGCCAGCGGCCTCAGTCGGCGAGGCTGTGGCCGCTGAGAGTGTTTGGAGGCTGAGGACGCAGCAGCAGAAAGTTTGGATCTGCACTTCAGAGCGGCCCAGTATGAAGGATAGATAAGACTCATCAGTTCATCCACACTGGATGCTGAACGCAACTTCTGCTCCATGTCTGGCTTTGGTGAAGATTCCTGAAAGAGACAAGAAACACCCTCACTAAGAATACTGCTGTTACTCTTTGTCATTACACTGACTACTCAAGTACTGACTGAGGATCTACTCCTGGTAGCCAACAGTCTATGTCCTCATATGCAGCAGCTACTCCAGCTGGCATCCCTGTCCCTCCATCTGTAGTCAAGTTTAGTTAGCTGTAGTTTTTGTTCTCACCGCAAAGCATTGACATTACAGCATGTTGTCACACCACGTCACAGATGGGTCACAGAGGCTGTCATGAACTGTCATCAGCACTTTGCTGTGAAATTGGTGTACCACAGGGTCAGTTCTGGGGCCCCTGTTGTTTAGCCTTTACATAAATGATCTTCCCAATGTATGCAATGAGTCTGAGATTCATATGTACGCAGATGACACTGTCATTTATGGATATGCAATGACCAAACAGCAAGCTGCATCTAAACTCATGGCAGTGATGGCCTATGTCACACAGTGACTTATTAACTCCTGTCTTATCCTAAAGATAAAGAAATGAGTTTGTATGTCCACCACTGAGAGGTCAACAGATAATTTTACACCTGATGTATGACTTCAAATATCTTGTTGTAACACTTGATTCTAATCTGACATTAAAAAAATAATTTGGTAACAAATGTCATAAAGTTTAACTTATCAAACTTCTGCCATATTAGAAAATGTCTAACTACTGACGTAGCAACACTAATTTCAATGTCATCATCATGTTGCATTTGTTATATTATCTGACTCGCTGGGCACAAGCCTCCTGTTCAACACTCAAATCAGTACAGTGAGTACTATACCACCAGGCTCTTAAGGAGCTTGACAGGGAGCCAAACACACATCACCACTGTTACTGCTTCAAATAGCATACTTTACTGAGCTGGAACAATCCTATTAAATTTACAGATGCGTGTCTTGTTTATAAGATTCTGCACAGTTTGGCTCCTCCCTCCCTTAGTGCTTTCATAAAGAAGAAAACAACTGACGATAAAAGTAGTGATCTTATGATAAGTGATATGTATAAGCGGGTGCATATGTATGCAGATTAGTTTGCAACCATGGTAACATGTACATTTACTGTACACCAAGAGACAGTCTGTGTTAATGAGCGTAAAACAATCATTCATTTGGCAGACAGAGGACATTTACTGGCTGCATTACTGTTCAGTTTTTAGACGCGGCTCACAATTCATGTAATTCTTCTTCTGAGACAAATGTATGAGCAGTGTATGTGAATGTTATCTCACTTCCTGTCCTTCACTGCAATTAGATAAATGCCATTGTACTGTTTATGATAAACAGCAATTTAACATCCACACAATCACTCCGAAAACAATATGACTGTTCGCTGCAAGCAAGGCCGTCTCTCCCACACATACACAGAGACACAAACACACACACCGACTGGCCTTTGCATTAGAGGCCAGTCAAACAGACAGAGTGAAACAGTCCATTGTATTTTAGTGCCTCTGTTAGGCTGTTTACAGTCACTGCAAAGATAACACAGACATGCACGCGCACACACACACACACACACACACACACACACACACACACACACACACACAATTTCCTACAAGAAACGTATTTATGTGTTTCTATATGCATATGCATGTTTTGTGTATGTGATTCTGTCTGCACCTACTTTTTTTACATGAATGCGTCCTGTCTGGGTTTCCTCTTTGTGTGTGTGTGTGTGTGTTTGTGTGTGCGTGCGTGTCCTTCTGTACGTGTCCTGTCTCCATTTCCCCTGATTCTGTGTGTTTCTGCTTGTGTGATCGGAGTAGTGTTTTCACACACAAATCCATGTATACACACACACACACACACACACACACACACTGTCCCTTCACGTGGGAAAAAGGCCTTTCTCTGCCGTCACATTGGCTCAAAGAAGCCGAAACAAACAATTGAGAATGCAGCAACTCTAAATAGGACTGTGCTGTCACCTGAAAGAGGAACTACAGCTTCCTGCTTTAAAGACCAGACCAGGCATTACAAGGCTAACTTGGGACTCCATAAACTGACATGAGATCAGGTTTATCAACACTTTACAAATAGAGTGACCACATTCACCATTTTGGTCCTTCCTGCCTTGATGTTTCCTGGTTATTTAAAGGTTTGAGAGTGTTTTGGAACGTCAACACTGCTGAGACTGCCAGACTAATCACAACATTTTATACGTCTGGCAGCATATTAAAGCTCCCTTGTTGGTGCTTTAACATGTTGCAGCCCGTTAACTTTAGACTGTGCATGTGGTAAATTGCCGCAATTTCCAAGAGCATAGTGGACTTTTTGGATAAAAGTCAAAACTTAAAGGGCAGCTATTTGTTGTTCATTCCAGTAAACCATGTAAACTATGTTCACTGAGTGGGATAAAACTCAATCCATCCAAACAATGACAGACAGATGAAGCAAAAACAATGAAGTGAACTGAAATCCTTCTTGTACAAAAAAGAGCAAGACCAAGTGAGACAGACAGAGGGCTCTAGTTATTGATCATGACTGATGCTCTGTAACTTGAATTTGTCAGGAGACACAACATATTGTTTAATAACTGCGTGGAAAATGAAAGCAAAGAAGCCAGGGGAACACAAAGAACAAGTAGGGCTACTTAATCATTAAAAAAATAATGACAAATCAAAATGAAATATGATAAGAACTTCAGGAAATCAGGAGCACTGTTGCATTTCTTAATTTCAAGCCCTGCATAACATATTCCTATTCCAGCAGATCCAGTTGTCCCTAGTTACTTTACAGATAGCTTATCCAGCACTTACATCACTATAATACATTTTTGAAACAATATTTTTCTGTTTTGTAAAATGACTTGCCTTTCTAGTCGTCTGAAAAACTGTACATAAAAATCAGAATTTGGTTCATACCCAGGTTTGGAAGTCACAGCTTGGTGCAATTTTGGTTCTTTTCATTCATTTGGAACAGAAAGACAGACAGACACAATCCTCCTGCTGTAATCTAAGCTGGAATTTTGCCTACTGGCAACTTTGGTAGACTATTTTCTTTATAAAAATACGGAAAATTTTCAAATATGTGTATTACGCTGTACAAACAATTAACACTTTCTAAAAAGGCAACAACGGGTCACAACACGCTATAAAATTGAAATGATATTGGAAATACAAAATAAATAGAATATTAAAAATCAAAACTTGAGCATTAGGAGTGTTATGATTAGTTCAACATTGGTTATATGCCAATGTAAATGCCAGTTGCTTCAGTATTCATTTTTATTTTGTTCTGTTTTTGCACCTTAAGGCTCCTTAAAAGCAGCAGTAATAAGGAGTTGGGCACCGATTTGATTTTTCCTCGTCCTGGTGATCTGCACATCTGGGTGATGCCATCAGGGCATGTTGCAAATGAGCCATGGCTTAAAGTTTCAGGGTAGAACGGTCTGGTATGAACACACACACCCTACTGCTGGCATGGCTGCTAAAAAAGTATAGCAAAGGTGCACTAATACAAGCTTGTGGCACTTAGTTTTTGTGATCATTTTCTGAAGAGCAAAGGGAAAGAGAATATGATCAATAAAGGCAATCGCTTTTGCTGCTATAGAGTATTAAGTTATTTGTTTCTGAGTATTACACTCAGTGCTGCCTGTCTCTTTCCCTCTCTGTTTGCGTGTGTGTGTGTGTGTGTGTGTGTGCATGTCTGGGATTGCACTCAGTGCAGAGACAGACCATCTTGGCTTGGATTTTAATAACATTCAACTAGAATATACATATCCAGATGACGTGTGTTTAACGGGGCATTACCAAGAAAGAGAGAAACAGGAAGGAATAAAGATTTCCATACATATCATCAGTTGGATCAGACTCCATATAACCTCATATGAAACTGAAATTACATGGCACATCAAGGTAAGAGTTTCAACTTTAACAGATCACTTTCTTTCTTAAATACTTTACTTTTAAGAGCAAAAACGCAACAAAAACATACTAGAACAAACAGTTGGTCACATATACAGTCACAAACATTATGCTGATGAAATCTTAGAGTTCACAGACACAACTCATTTTTCCCAGTACTGCCAGAATTTATTAGCCAGTTGATTTACCCATAAAGTCATTCTCTCAGAGGTTTGATCTGTAGCCATTGTCATGTTACAGCTTTCTCACTGTACACATATCACTCTAGAGATTACTTTCAAAAAGTCTTAGATACAGATATAGAAATTGGAAGACAGATCTTCTGCAACCGCATTCAGACATCACACACACTGTAAAATATAAACATTAACATATATTAACCCTAACAATAACACTTAAGTTGTGTGGTTGAGCACAAGGAGAGACAGAAGAGTCCACTTCAGTTGTGATTTATTGTAGTAGTAGACAGGAAGTATAGCAAGGGAGTCTGGCACCAAACAATGCTGCTGCAATTAATCACAACTGATGTGGACTTTTAGTTGTCCCATAGTGCAGGGGTTCCCAACTGGTGGGTTGCATTCCAAAAGTGGGTCCCGGGTCTATTCTGAATGGATCACCATTGACTTGCAAATGTGTCAAGTTTGTAAAAATTACACTTTATTTTTTAGGCACATTGAATTTCAAGCACAGAGTGTTGTTTCCTGCTCTAGAGTGATTAAGTAATGGACAGCTCCTTGATAGAGACAGCAAAATAGCTTGATGACATGGCCAACCACAAGTATGACACTGAATGTATTTAACTGTGTGGACCTTGAATTAATGACTAAGGAGAAATCTGGACCCCGTGGCTGGACCAGTTGGAAACCACTGTCATAGTGCCTGATTGCACATCCATAGTGTTAAACCCAGTTCCGGGTAATCAGTGGAACCCTCATACTGGCTGGACAGAGCACCTCGGAGATCAAGTAGCCTCAACACCCCTTTTATCAGGATGAATATGAAAGGCAGTACAATGCCTATGGTTATGGGACATTCTCAACTGCTCAGCCACATGCAGCTCCACAGAGTTATGGAGCATCCATGGCGGCACCATCGACCAACCACACAGATAGCCATCCAACATCCACCCAGTATCCTCTGAGAGAGTTTGCTAATATGCGTTATGATACTAATAGGATTCGTCAAAGGATGGTTCAGGTTGGAGCCTGCAATTCCACTGCCTCTGCTGGGACCTCTACCTGTGCTTCTCCAGTCCACCATAACCATCCTCCTCATGACCAGGACCGTTCGTGCCAGGTTGGTCGGCCAAGAAACTTTGCCAATGCTTGAGACAACACATTCCCAACATCCAGTCTCCAAATGCTCTAACCCATGCAGCCCTACATGCACCACAGAGATCCATGCTTCCTGCACCAGAACTTCAGCCACTGCTTCAATCCCATCAGCGTCTCTTGTTTCACTCTGTCATATAGACTCTTGAGCCTCTGGACAATACCTGAGGCCCCGAGGTGCACAGAGCTAGAAACCTTCCCCTCACCACCAAGGGTATCCTCATCTCATTCAAAATGATTCAAAATTCTGCAAAGTACAACTGAACAAGAGGATCCAAGAGATATAATCGTAGAGCCACATAAACTGACAGGTAACACATTCACAAGACAGTTTTGGTGATATCGTCCTGCATCATCAGCGCGACATGGTCCCCCAGAGGGAAATCAAATTCAGGTGACAGACAGCAAGTCTTGCTGCACTGTAATGAACCTTTGTAATCAAGAGCTCAAAAGGAAAGAATAGATAAACAGGCAAACACACCGGAGTCCATTTGACCCACACCAAACTGTTTAGATGTGACAGCATCCTTGGACATTTAAACATTAGACCTAGAGCAGGTTGCAGACGACAAGCTGGAAAAAACAGCAGACAGCAATGGGCTTCAGACACTGAAGTGCCAGATGAAAAGTGAGACAGCTGTCAGACAGCTGCACATGTCAGACAGCTCAGGTTATATTTGTGATGACACTCCTCAAAGTCTGAAACCAGAGAGCGACCTTCTACTGCATGATGTCAGCGGCTGACACTCATCCACTGTCTGGGGACTCTATGTCTGAAGTTTGACTGAGCTTTTATCCACAAAGACTTCTTACTGTAAGACTCTGGGAAAAGACCCAGAATTTACATCCCAAGAGTTTTGCTTCTCTTCTGTCTAGTTTTTAGAGGACTGCTGCTCACAAATCTAAACTGAACTGTTTGGCTGTCTGAAAATGAAAAGGTACTGTATATTGGGGCTGACTGTTATTTATGTTTACTGTCCTCAGAGTGTCTTAAATGTCCAGATGCATGTTGAGGTCTAGATTCAGTCAAAATCTAAGTCCTACAGAAACCTTGTTTATCTTGTTGCATCTGGTCAATCAGAATTTAAAGCTAATTTTGTTGAAAGATTTTTGCATGGCAAAAGCACTTTTAGCACTTTGAACTGCATCTCACACTCTTTTTCATAAGTTTGAACGTTGCTCCATTATGTGCAACCTTGCATTTTCCATCTGCTGATAAAGTTCATCAGATATGAAGATCTCTGGGAAGAATGAGTGCTGTAAATGAACCTTGAGTTAACTCGTGTTTTTTGTCAAACTCCTATGTTCGAGGTAAAAAAAATAAGACCTCAATGACTCATATTGCCCGTTGTTTCCTTGCAAGTTCCTCTGTTTTTGACAGTTTTCTACTATAATAAGTGACAGTATCATGAAATCGGGAGGAAAAAGTCAGACTGATGCACTCATATCAAGAAAATGTTGGCTTATTTCTCTGAGACATTTGAAGGTTTCTCCATTTGTTTGTAAAAGTTGTGACTAAAGAACTCACAAAAAAAGATTTTTGGGCAACAAGGAAAGACAGTTGAAACTGTCACACATCTGTCAATCTGTTTCCTGATTAGGAACCACGCTTACACTGGCAACATATGCAGAAAAATAAAAAGTAAGATAACATACACATTTTAGCAGAAAAATTGAGAACTAACACAACAGCCAATGAACAGTTTTTTTTCCAAGAGAGGAAGCAGGGCCAGCAAAACACTGCAAGAGTAGAGCTCTGAACACAGATGGTAAAACATTTAGAGGCAGCAGACGTGGAAAAGACCTGTCAGATACTCAAACACGCAGCACATCAAAGAAAAGAAATCCCACATGGCTCTTAAGACCTTATATTAACCATTTAGGACACTGTAATAGAATACATGTAATGTTTTATATGCAGCTCACAGCCATCTATGGCTCTGTACACTGGTGTTGTTACTGTAAGTAGCACTTTAGTTCCTTTGAGACATAATGATAACATGTTCTTGTTGATACCAAAGACTTTTTATTTGACATATTATATTATATTACATTACATTATATTATATTATATTATATTATATTATATTAGATTAGATTAGATTAGATTAAATTAGATTAGATTAGGGTTATTATGTACTAGCTTGTCCAAAGCAGACAAAGTAATTAGCAAGGTTGTTCAATACTATCAATACTTCAACACTTTTTCAATACTACATACAACATTATGATTCAATAGTATTTGAAGTACCAAATCTAATCATATATTTTCTTTTCTAAATAGATTAGGAAGGAAGGAAGCTGGCTGTTATGGCACTGTAACAAACCCACCGCTTGTCTAGAGGTGTGCTCGGTGACTCTTTCTGTACCAGTATGATGTGCTGGTTGTTAATTTAAAAAGAAAAAAGAAAATCCTATTCTGTGTTTGCCCATGACTTATTTTTTTTTCTTTTGCAGTGTTATCAAGAATAGCTTTTTTAAGATAGTCCTTTATCAAAGTTTAAAATTTTAGTGTCACAACAAAATTTGTAACAAATTTGTAATAGCCTGTTGATCGAATATACATCATTGCAAGATAGTGATTGATTATGGCATGATCAAATAATATCCAAAACGATATGATATTATATCTAATACTCACTACTGCAGCACTGATCACGAGATACAGGTAGAAAACTGGTCAGAAAATGTTCATATATTACTAATATAGGGGGATTGCTGCAAACTTACATGTTAATGCAGCCCATGTGGACCTTTTTTTCCCTCAGCAGCAGTTTGTTGTGTTTGAGTCGCAGGGTGGAGAACTGATTAGTTAATCAGTCTGTAGTCAGATCGATTAGAGCCGATCCGATCGATGGATTAGAGGAGCAGCTGCCGCAGAAGTGAGTGAAAGCAAACTTTCTGTTGCTGCTGTTACACAGGTTACACACCAAGACATTCTCACTCCGATCTCGCCACATTTATATCTATGTTTGGCCATGGACCTTCCATGTCCAGATACGATGTGAAAGGTACCCTGGGTGCATTGGTTGTTGACATGCTGGGACGCCGTGTCAAGTTCTGTCTGTTACATGCATTGTCTTCTTTCAAAATACTCCTCTGTTTTCACAGGAAATTTACCGTGTACATACAGTCTCTTTTGAAATACAACGTCAGTACAGCATCACGAAGTGCTGCTTTTTTTACTTCGACAACAAAAGTATGGTTGGCTTTTGTTGTCAGCCACCGTTAAACTATAACGTGACCAGAAGACGGCTATTTTCATCGGTGTCTGACGCCGGAAGTCACTGTCCATGCGTCAGATTTCGACAGCTTGGTTGGAGCTGCAGCATGTGCAGTTTCGATGGGAACGCAGCCAGCTTCATCTAAAGTAAGTTGGAAAAACAATAGACAGCACTGAAATGAGAGTGCATTTGTGAGAAATAGTGTTCTATTTCATAGAAATTAGTGAGCAGTTAGGTTTCAATGTCACTGCCTCTGGTGCTCTGCTGTTCCATCTGTGCCCAGAGTACATTCTGCTGTCCAAGCGGTATATCCCAAAAGTGCTATGACTTAATTGTCCTGCTCCAAAAATAGAAAAGCAATATGTGGCGGTGAATGCTGATATCATGGCAGGCCACCGCAAATAAATGAATGTGTGGAAAACATTGAGTAACCAGTGACATGACTCCAAATGAATGATAATATTGTTCTGTGTTAGCTTGAAGTGTAAATAGCCAACTGTTTGTTGTTGACTTTCTGAATTTCTGCATGTCCTCATCTGGAAGGTAAACAGCTTCACTGCTATAGTTCCCCAGCCCCCATTTTGTGAACTGGTCTGTGGTTTCATATTGGTGACCTTACATTTACAAAACTTCTAGGCCACCAGTTTACAACTCCTTGTTCTCACATCCAAGCAACATACATTTTAAAACATTTTTAAAATCTTTATGGTCTAACAGATACGATTACAAGGAGGTGTGTGTGTGTGTGTGTGTGTGTGTGTGTGTGTGTGTGTGTGTGTTGCATAATCATGAGAAGACAGTAACCACGGCTTTTCTTTGCCAAATAAACCACTCGCTTGGTGGTCCACCCAGCAGTCAGTAGTTTGTGTTTCCCTAACTATGTGTGTGTGTGTGTGTGTGTGTGTGCGCGTTAGTGTTAAAAATTCATCATGGCTGTGTGTTTGTTTAACAATCAAGTGTTTGATTTTGTGTCTGTCCTGACACACAAACACACTCACAAACACACACACACACACACAGACAGTTTACATCGAGATCACCAATGTGTAACCGCCGCATGCCATGTCGAACAACAACACCCACTGATGTCATTCACTGCCGCAGGGAATGTTTACAGCACGAAACAGCTTTAGATTTTAAATGTCTTACAACAGTAAACAGTTAGTGGCTCACATGGACACAAGCCATCAGTCTTAAGTGATCATGGAGGCTGGAAATAGTTCTTCTTCCGTCTCATCTCTCACGTAACGAGAAAGCTAAGGGATGGATTTCTAGGAAGTTTGGATGAAATCAAGGTCCCATGAGGATGCTACATGGTGTTTTCACCCTTTCATCTTTTCTTTAGCACCAGTATCAGGCCAAAATGTCATCTTATACATCAGAGATCAAAATCCAATGAGCACATAGTCATAAAATTAGCTTAAAGTGAAAACGGTCATAAACTCTTATTTAGAGTAAGACTTAACAGGTGACTTAATAACGCAACATTCGGAATCCTCTTGTACTGAATACTAAGACGGCTGTGATTCGGTCGTACATAATCACATCCACACACAGACAAACTCACAAATGTTCACACGTGCCTGCACACACATGCCCACCGACACACACACACATACACATATGCCATGGAAATGCTGTCAGTTTCAATCACATTTAAATTTGAACTGCCTATTGATTTAAACCTTTTTCGTGTTGCAGAATCTAAGTGTTAAACCAGCTGTTCATATGGACGATCACACACACACACACACACACACACACACACACACACACACACACACACACACACACACACACACACACTCACTCACAGAAAACATCTGCAACAACTTACCGAAATTGAAAAGAAGTTATACTTTTTTTTTCAATATGTCACAGAGCAAGGTGCAGTTTGAGAAACACCCAGAGAGACAATGGCTCCATGTTCTCGTCCCCAACTCTCCACGTCAGAGGATTTTCACATCTCCATATGACACGCTAGGTATATTCTCCGGTGTCTGTTGATGACATTCAGGAACACTGTGTCGATTTATGGCTGCATTGTGTCTTCTTTTGACGTGGACATGATGTTGAAAATGGAGAATGACAGAGATGTGAGAGGAATGGATTAGACTAAATTAGGTTAGACTAGATTAGATTCAGTGATATTACTAGAACTGCATTAGATTGGATCAGAAGTTTGAACAACCCTGTGTGTAGATCGAGTTATTGCAGCACAAAGGAATGACTCCTAGCAGGCTTGGGCAGTATCTCAATGTAGTATGCCAGAGTGTATATATTCTAATATCCTCAAAAATGTGGTGTTGTGTTGCAGTCTCGTAGTCTTGCACATTGCTAGCCAGTGGCTGCCACATAATACTATTAATTCATGTACATGTTACAAATGGTAAGTAATGAAAAGAAACACTTTACATCACATGCATTAGTCCCTAAGTATTTTTCATGTGGAATCCTCACACACTGACATTTGTATGAGACAAAGGAAACTATTGAAATGTTCTAAAGCTTCAGTAAATCCCACTAATTGACATGGTCGGTGATGATTTGCAGCATTTGGTGTAAATATGGGCTATGTGAGCATGTGATATACAGACTACAAAATCATCAATGGTGTGACTGATATGTGTACAAAAGAGATTTGCTGCACATGTGGCTGCTTGTCAAGCAGTTTAAATGGCTTATAATAGGCAGAGGGAAATATGTCACATTCATTTGTCATATGGGAGGACAAAGCAACCATCTTAAAACAGCAAGTTGCTGACAGCTGATCCAGCTGTGCCGCCATCATCACCAACTGACATTGTTTCAGAGGATCCCTGAGAAGGATCATCATATTTCCTTGAATCTTCTTTTGTGTACTGTATCTCTTTCTTGTGTCTTAAGTGAGAGAGACTAGAGATGGAAGATGACAATACAACTGAGAGAAAAGAGAGAATACACCCTTTTCATGGCTGAAATTTTGACTTCTCACACGTACGTTTAACTAGACTTGTCCCAGCAGCAATTTACTGGTATAGTTCACCTGCAAAAAGTATCTGTACATAAACAAAACTTGTTGTCACTTAAACTTCTTAAGGATTTTTAGATCACGCATCTTGAATAAATAAAAAACTAGAATTACCGCCCCATGGTTGTATGCCTCCAGCAGGCATTAAAGTTGTATAGTTTACATGTATGTCTGTGACAACATGGATGCTTCACACACATCTTCCTCCCGGCAGCACAGACGATCTATACCATCAGCACAGTTTTAAGGCATGCACCCAAGATTAGTGTCACCAATTCAGTATTTGACTAAATGTCTCCCCTTCTGTTCCTGAGTCACAGTGACAGTCACAGTGAAGCTGACCTTTAACCCTTTGAATATACAATGTCATCATTTTATCCTATGAGACATTTGTGTGGCATTTCGCCATACATTGAGTTATGGCTGAAAACATGCTTTGTGAGGTCTGAGTGACCTTTGACCACCAAATTCTAATTATTTCATTCTTGAGTTCAAGTGGACATTTGTGCCAAATTTGAGGAAATTCCCTTTTCGAGATGGGCGTGAGGTCATAGAGACCTTGACCTTTCACTACCAAATTCTAATAAGTTTATCATTGACTAAAAGTGGATGTTTGTGCCAAATTTGCGATATCACACATGTATTCACAAGAATGAGACAGATGCAAGGTCATATGATCAAAAATGGCTTCCTCCTCTCTGGCAACCACCTAGCATGCCTATACGTAAAATGTCCCTTTTTAGAAATATATCATCATTAGCACACATTTCTAAGTTTCCTTTTTAAAGATGTTTTGAGGGCGGATACAAGGGGATGGAGCAAAGCATGACCTGCAACAAAGGTCCCAAGTGCAAACGTCGCTGTTAGGGCGCACTGCTTATGGTAGCTTATTTTTCAGGCATCTTAATTCGAAGCAAATAAGTCAAATGAGTAAGTATGAAATGCCAAAATCCTACTGATCATTGGCATCATTGATGCATTTTTTGTTTCCATTCAGTGGACCGAGGAGTGAGGAGTGAGGAGTTGGCACTCACATCAGGAAGGAAGCCTAACACTGTTCACTCCTCCTCAGCACAGACTGAAGTGCATATACTGTCCCCATCAGTTCCAACAGGAATCGACACGGCCCGCTGAGGGCAAAGTTGTATCTGATACTTATGGTACCAAAAAAAAAAAACAGGTACCGATGTATTTTCTGCGTGGGGGCATCGACTTGGTACCGAAGTATCGGTTCTCAAAACAACCCTAATATATGTTATGTGTTTTTGCATATTTACATTGATTTTACATGTATTTGACTCGTGCAAATTGTTTCATTCGTGCCCGGTGTGAACACAACATTATATATTTCATCAGTGGCAAAGACATCATCACGTCAACATCTGTGCTTGTATTGAAAGCTTTTTTCTTTGTTTGTTTTTTTAAGTACATGCAGATAATCATGTGGAACACGTGACAGGAGCAGAGCTGACTTAAAAAATGAAAATTTATGACCCATACATCAATCGCAAATTTTATGACTATCTGTGATGGTCACCATGAAGGAGTGTAGATTTATGTAAATGTATATAACTTTATAGTAAGAGATAAGGGATCCACAGTGTTGGATAGTGTGTCATGTTTTCAGAGTGAACTGCGTGCGTGTTTTTAGTAGAAAGACTGCATCTCGGCCTCTCAACTGCAACAATCTCACTTCATTATGCATTCTATCCTCACTGACCCTCTTTCACCTTCAACTCGCTCCCATTCACGCTCCCATTCAACCCCCTCCCATTCAGCCCCACACAGCCTGAAACAGAGTGTGTCAACTGGTGAGGTCTGCAGGTCAGTCTTTGGAGGGTCCAACACCAACAGGTTAACCTTCACATGTCAAAACACTCTGAATGAGCCCCTCACAGCGTTTGAGTTCAAAGAGCATCAAGAGTCAAAGAGCACTGCATTAAAACTAGTCGGCCAAAACGAGTCCCAGAGGACTGACTCAAACACAGAAGGTATTAAAGGTTGTTTTAAGTAAAATCTGTTTGTAATTGTAATATATTTTTTATCAGATTCTGTGCACAGATGGCAGAGTACAACTTGGAATATGGAGCATATCTCTACTTTATAAAAAGCCCAGGTGGTTTACAATAAATTAAATAGAACATTTTTCTTGACAACACATTACTCAGATGCAGACAGATGGAGTGAGGTCAGGTATGGAGGATAGAGTGGGAGAGATGGATTAGGTAAAGAAAGAGAGAAGGGAGAGAAAGGGAGGATGACGATCAGGTTTCATCAGCTTGGATTAGGTTTTATCAGGGTTTCAGTCCCATGACAAATGTTAAGAGTACAAAACTAACATTGTTGCATTTATTTTTGGGATTATGCGAAAGAAATGGAATCTAAAACTATCCATCCTGACAGATACTGGGCTCATTATGGATGCTCTGTGGACACTTTTATTCTGCCCTCTACACAAGCAGCAATGAATTCTTAAGGCCTAATCACACCTGCATTTAAAGTCCAACTGAAAGCACATTTAGTCTTTCATTTTGTTGTCAAATATAATGCTAAATGTACTGCCACTGCTCCTTTTTTTAAAGGAAAAAGGGTCTTTGGGGAAATATCAGAAATCTCCTATTCGTCCCAGCAGCTGGAGGGGCATGTACTTGTCTGTGTTTGATTGCCAGTGTGCCGGTGTAAAACCAACTATCAGATCTCAATGTGGACACTGGAGGTACATACTGTATTAATATCAAGTGTAAATGGAATCAGGTTAAATCATATCTAGATACAGTCTGGATACAAGACGCAACTTAATGCATGGTCTAAGGGAGAGTCACTCACTGACCATTTAAGGCACACCTGTGCAATCCAGTGTACTATTTTTGTCGATAGACATGACAACACAGTCTTTGCTCTTCCTCTATCTCAGCCGAAACTATTGCCATCACTCTCTGTTTCATAACATATCATACAGAGTACGTGCTGAGAGTATCTCTAGATATTACCAACACATATATGAATGATGTCATCCACATAATTTCCAGCTACATACACACTTCTGTACAGGTCTGACTTTTTTAATGAGCTGGAAACTGTTGGGAAATTTTCTGAAACAGTAGTTTAATCATCTAACAGTAAAACAATTTCACACTAAATGCACCAGATCTGACTTGAAATTAGTCCAATACTTGATTTCTGCTTGATGCATGATGAGAGTCATGAGGGTCTGTATGTCAACAGTGATGTCACACAATCAGAGAAGCCTCTGTGTGGCAGGTTTTTGCCAGTGGGTGCTTATCTAACATTTGCCAACCATGGGGACATGGATTGATGGAGTTTTCCACTCCTAACATGCCAAAACTAAGGATCACAAATGAGCAAATACCAATGTCCAGGACTTCTTGAGGACTAGGACACATAAACCAAACGTGTTGGTGTTTGTGACCAAACAAGAAATTCAGCTTTTTGTGTGCAAAAACGATACACTTTGAAGAAAAGGCACAAAGTGTCTTTTCAGACATAATAACATAAGGCCCAACAAGTGCATCCCAACTGGGGTAGGGGAAGAAACATCGCACACAGACTTATGGGAACTGGACAGATACACAATATCATAATCACCCACCATGCCCGAGAGAAATAATTTCCATCCAAATGAGGCATCTGTGTATTGTTACAGCAAATGTATGTACTGTCAGGAAATTATCCACTGGCTGCCTAATAGAGACGGAGAAGCTTATATTACTCCGTCCAGACTAAAATAAGTTGACTCAAGCTCCTCTGATCTCTCCTGTGATGGTGGAAGACCAGAGGGTACTTTGGTATGTATGCTGTGGCACTGCCCACCACCGCTTCATTTAGTTTATTGGTTCAATTAATGCATTAGTGCCATCATCTGGTAGGAAGTGGGGTTGAATGGATACTCTGTTTTAAAGGATAAAAGTGCAGGACGCTCCAGGATATTTCTCAGATGAAAACATGGTAGGGGAAAACACAGCAATTTAGTTTTCTGGGGTGTAATGAGCACTGCAGCCTTAGAGGGCGCTAGAATGGGTCAACTTTTCGACCAAAAACAGTTAAAAACAATCTAGGAATGAAAGTTTGAGAAATAGATACACAAGTTTGAAGGTTTATCAGATGCCAAAACAATGCAAAGCTGTTGAGAAATACTATGAACAGGATTTCACAACACTAGAAAGTTACCACAATCACAACGCTTTTATCTTTCACCATGACAATCTTTAAGTAAGTCACAGAAATATGGTATTCACATGATAAACTAATCTTCCACCAAAGTATGCTTGCATATTTGTTTGGCTAACACAGCGAAGTGGTTAAAGCATTGGAGGCGGGGCCCTGTTCATTCCTAAGATAGTTGCTCAGTGGTGTATGGAGCCAAAAAAATTTGATTGAAGTATAAAATTACTCTAAAAAATCAATTATGATGGGTCCTAATTCTGTACCATGTGGCCCATAGAGCACACAGACAAGAGGCTTCCACCAACTGAGCTGGCTACTTCGGTTTAGCGCTCTGATAACTCCAACAGTAACAAAATTATTCCATCATGTGGCTCTTGGAGACTTTCCAAAATTGGACCAAATGGATCAAATTCTGGGAATAAATCGAATCATTCAAAAATATATCCACTGATTAAGGACGTCTCTTTGGCCACGTAGGTCTGCGGGAAAAAGTCTTTCAGTCAGGACTATTTTAGCCAAAGAAAACTTTATTACCATTTGCAGTATTATATTTGGTGGTATGGCTCTGTTCTGGGACCTCTCTGCCTTTCCTAGGCCTATGTAGAAAGCCTAAAGCGGAGAGAGCACACCTCTCTGCCCTTCCACTCGCAAAGTCTTAGGCAGAGAGAGCAAATCTCCCTGCCCTTCCATGTGCCTACATGGAAAGACTATAAAGCAGGGAGAAGAGCAGCAAAGACCCCCAGAAATCGAACAGAGCCAGCACCAATAACAAACAGAAATTACATTGATAAGTCAGACACAGCATGAAAAGGAGGAGCTGGGGTGGAGGCAGGTTGCAGAGCAGCTTGCAGAGGCAGCAGCAACAGTAGGCAGGCCAGAGCAGTATAAATAGGGCGCATACTTACATAACAAGTTCATCTCATGCCCTCTTGACTTTAGTCGTCTGTTTGCTTTGCTCACTCCTGTTTCTCTTCTTGTGCACTGAGCTGAACTGCCACTCAGGGTGATTCCTCTCACCGAACTATGCCAGCGTTTTAATATGCTGAATCAGCCAAAAAACAGGCAACAAGGGCCAACTGGTGCCAGCAATGTCCATTGACTGCCACTGATCGATGGATAGATGGATCTATGTCAGGGCCTTTAAGGTATCTGAAATTTTTATTTATTTATTTTTTTTTCTACTTTGGAACCAGCAGTGAAAAGGAGTGCAAACACATGCTGAACAGGTTCAGTGTCAGAAGGAACATTGTACAATTTTACAGTGATGTTTATAGTTAACATGGTTGGTATTTAGAGCCGATGGACACGTATCTCAACACTCAGGCGGAGCGGGGAGACTGAGCTGGAGGGTCCACAGAGAAATCACAGAGAATTCCTTCGAAATGATTGCTAATTACACACCACATTCTTCTGCAGACTCCAGGGGGTTGTGAAATATGGGCGAGAGGCAAAGACAGACAGAGAGGGAAGTAGAGAAAGACACGGGGTGAAACAGTTGGGTAGAGAATAAATAGAAACTGAGATGAGAGATTATGTGGTGACTGGGTCAGGATAAAGGCTGCTCTATTCCTAGTCGTCTTCATCATGATGAAGTAAGAGTGATGGAGCAACATAAACCCACAGAGAGCGAGAGAGAGACATTGATGCTGGCATTGTGGCGGTATTTCACCACATCCATCTGTCGACAGAGTTAAGGGTCATCTACAGATTACATGAAGGTTGTAACTTTCTGGCGAGCTACAAAGCCCTGCCAGAAACCATCATCACTTTAAACCATCATTGGGTTTCAAAGATAACAGTAATATTTGACTTGGCGGAAGATTTTTCATCCCAGCTTGGCCACAGTATGTTGTATACTATAAAGGCTTCCTGGAGAGAAAACCAAAAGTAGCCTAAAATTTCATCCCTGGAACGTAACACAGCATTTCTGTTCACTCAGATGGAAAACTTCACACTCAACATGAACAAGTGTCTGTGAGAGTATAAACAAAAGCGCCAAGATGGTTTTCAAAAGAGCTCAGTGGGAAATACATCCTAAATCTGTTGCTGAGTCGCACCACTTTGTTTGGCACTCTTTGTTTTGTTTTGTTTGGCATATTAACATAGCCGGCTTCAACCTCTGTTTGGAAAGTTCACATTTCAAACATCCACTGATCACCATATTAGCCAAGGAAAAACTGATGGAAATAACAGCACATGCAAAAGACCTCCTCCAAAGTTACAAGTCTGTACCTACTTACTGCAAATAATTTGTACTTCTCATTGATGCAAACCATTTATGAAACCATGCTCTAGTGTTTTCGATTGATAAATGGCAGTAATTGGTGCCTGAGATGCTGGTCAAGAAAATGAAAAACACAATAGCTAAGATGAGAACAACACTGAAAAACATCTAAAGCTGCTCTGGCAAACAGTTAAAGCTGAGGTAGGGCGCTGTCCTATGCATGCCTTACATACAGTTACCCACTGTTGCACGCAGCTCATTCACTCAGCCCGTTTTTGCCCCGCTCTCTCTGTTAATCAGATCACAGATCAGACAAGAATTAGCACGCTGCCCACCCCACAGTCCCGCTCCCTGCCACTGTGGACTGCTTCTACCGGAGGAGAGCAGCCTGCAGCTCAGGAGACAAGCCTTTGGTCTGTGGATGAAGTGGCTTTAATTCCACTCCCCCTGCACCAGGTGTCACAGCAGTGCTGGGTCTATCCTGTGTAACAGCAGCAACAGAAAGTTTGCTGATCTTGCGGGAGTCAGGGCTATCTGGTCCCCCACACATGGGGTTTGCACTAAACTACCTACCCCAGGTTCAAATGTCTGGTACGTAAGATTTAGTGGCATCTAGCAGTGAGGTTGCAGGTTGTATCCCACTGAAACCTCTCCCATGTATTCAAGCACAGAGGCAAATATAATGGCTGACACAAAAAAACAGAAGATTAGTTAATGCAGAGTAAAACACCACAATGTATTAACCCTGTCTCCCTCAAATTACATTCCAGTACAATTAAGTGGCAACATTTGATCCCAGTGCAATGTTGTAATGTGACCTTTAATTCCCAAGGCAACAAGCTGTACAGAGGAGTTTGGGGTGAATGGTTAAGTGTACAAAACACATGAATTTGACACCAAGGTCAAGGTTTGTGCTTTGTGCTCTCTTCAAGTCACCATAGAGTTTTTCACTGTTTTGCCATGCACAATCCTTCCCAGACCTTTACCATGTGATTTGAGTTGCCTAAACATAAACTTCAACTTTTCGGTGGTTATCCAGTGTGGACAATGAAAACAAATAAAAAACTTTTGCAGATGCCCTCCCAACAAGTCGTTACTGCCATGCACAGTAACAGTATTGCCATGTGTGGTGAAATCCATGTCATCTGGTACCTCAGGTAAGAGTTTCCATAAAGTGCTATGTGCACCCACTAGCAGCATTTTTTTTTACAATATTGTTTTGTGAGAAATCGGTAGGTTGATAGGGCTTACCCTCAGAAAACCCCAAAGCAATGAAGCAACAGATCCCGAAGGTCAAACGGAAAACTAGACATGGAAAGCCAATGAAAACATGGAGGAGAGGTAAAAGACGAAGAGGAACCACGAGGAGTGTTATGAAGACAAATGGCACAGAGCAAGGTTCATTGGAGAAGTTGACTGGGGATTTTTCCTCTGTAACAAGCCAAATGTACTAAGTCAAATGGCTCGAGAAGGATCTATGCTGAATCACGAACAGATCTGTAGTAGTGTTGTGACAATACTGAAATTTCAAACTTTAAGACATTACCTAGGAAAATATTGATATTTAATACAATTTTCAATACCACTGGGGGAAATTGGCACTGAGGCCATATAATTCAATTCTTTTCTTGAAAGATAAATATAACAAAGCTGTAACATGACAAAGACGACTATTCTTTTCTTGGTTAGTAGCAGAGAGCAGTCGAATGATAGTAGTAATTGTAAGGGTGTATTGATACTGTAGAAAATGAGTATTGAAAGCAGAGTCAATGTGTTTCAATAAATCCATGTTTTTGACAACATTAATTTGCAGTGGTTTTTACTCCTGAAGGCTTTATTGCACTTACAGTAATGAGCATAGTTGTCAAGTTATCTTCACTTCATCTTCATCGTGGCCTCTATCTTCTGCTGTTCGCTGACTTCACACTGTGTTGCATGTGTGTGTGTTTGTGTGTGTGTATGTGTATGTGAAGGAGGTAAGCACCAACACAGCAGAGGAGAGGCTGCAGCGTGAAAATAGATTAAATCAAAATGTTAAAAAGCACTGATGAAAGAAACAATATTGTCGAAGCAGCTTTTCAGTAGTACCTGCTTTAATAATTTAGCCCAAGCTACATGTGGACCAGTGACATGATTTAATGGTGTGGAATTGCAAAATGGAGAAAGATAGAAAAAACAACAAGACAGGCCAGAGAAAAACGACAAAAAATTGTGATCATTTCAACCCGAGAAAAAAAAAAAGTGCATTGTGCGTCCATTGTAAAACCAAAGTCGCAACAGCATGATGTTAGTGCTTTAAGCTCTAAGCAAAGAGCATTCAGTCCACAGAGCAAACCCGACACAAGGTAACGTTAGTGTTAGCATTTAACTTAAATCAATGTGATTGCTAGTTAAGATGACGGCCGTTCAGTGCTGCAGTGCTCTTACCTTCACAGATTTTTTTCAATGTCAAACTTGTAGCCTGCAGACCCAACCAACGCTGATTCCAGCAACGCCATGTGAGGCAATTTATCAAATTTCATGCAGCTACCTCTGGAGCCACAAAAGGCTTTAAACAACATTTTTCACATATGCAGTAGTACTCCCCAAAACCCGTAAACACACTAATGTGTAAAATAGGTGGAGGGGTAAAAGGAGGGCTAAGGAAAATGCTAGAGGTGGCCTTGTCTTGAAACTGAGATTTTTCTGAGTTAAGCTGAAGGAAAGCATGAAATAAGCAACTCAAGTGTGAGCAGATTAAACGGTGGTTTGAAAGCCTCATTCCTCCTCCTGCATTATCTCTAGCTGGTATCAGTTGTTACTTAAATTCCTCACTGTGAGGGCTTTAAAGGTGGAAGACAGGAGCTGAGAGAAAAAACTCATCATCCCAATTAAGAGTCCACTGTGATCAAATGGCTGCATGTTACTGCTTAGCACTTATCCCCCCCTCACACACACACACACACACACACACACACACACACACACACACACACACACACACACACACACACTTGACCTCTATGACACCTGCCTTCATTGGCTCTTTTCTCTGGCTAATTTGAAAACACTCCTTCCTAATCCTCCCCCCTGGAAAATGTTCACTGCTCGCTCTCGCTGCTTTCCTTCCTCTCTCATTCAGATTCTATGGCAATTCACTTCAGTTCAAATGTGCTGCGCTGGCATGACATTAAAGAAAATGTTTCAATGGTGTATCAATCCAACTCTTATAATAAAACCCGACAATAACCATTTCATAAAAGCCAGTAGAAATCAGTGTTAACCTTCTGTGTGTGGAACAATAAACAGCTAGTTTAGAACGTGCATCTCTCTGTGTCCTTGACCTCTGGGATCCAAAAGGCTCAGCAGAAAAAGCTCAGGCTAAACCTTTGATATCCTGCACACCAGAACAGATGATTACAATCAGTTAGGAAAATACACTCAAAGAGATCTGGCTTTGGCTTCTCGTTCTGAGCACTGACGGTTACTAACGCGCCTTTTGTTTTCGCTCGTCCAAAGCCACACACACACACACACACACACACACACCAGGAGACTGAAACTTGGAAAGTGAACTGAGATTAAAATGACTGATTGAAACTAAGTGTTTTCCGGCTACGTTTGAACAGTTTGGTTGCTGTAAATTTCCTTTTAAAAGGCCTTATGGGTTGTTAGTCTGCATCATTTGGGCATACGCACAGTTTCTGTAGGTAGGCTGTAAATATTTTCCCAGGGTATAGTCTATGGCACAGTGGTATGTGCACATTTCTGTGGGATAGAGTCACGTTTTCTGGGTCAAATTTCAAAACAAAGCACACTGATGTTAAAAAAAACAAACATATAAACGTGACATCCTGTGGATGCATACAAAGTGTTTATTAATACACCTCTATAAAGATGGGGGACTCACAAGGCATATTTCGAAATCAATATCATAATGTAACTCAGTAGCATCTATCATTAGATCCACCTGTCCTCCAAATACCCACTTCTCTCAGACCCCACACCTCCAGTATGTAGTGCACAATTTAAAACCATCTCCTGGCCACTGAACTGAACTTCATGCATAAAACAGACTGAGGTTCCTTTAATAAATTGGCACTGAATTTCCTTATCATAGTTAACTACTGGTGCTTTCACAAAATGTTTACGCAATGACATTCTCTGATAAATAATCAGTAATTTGGATGTAACGACTAAGAGGGTAAAGACAAATGATAGAACAGCTAGAACGGTCTGGTGAGTTCAGAAAGTTACATCACTTTACTGCAATGAAGTCTTTAAGCCCAGGAAAAGACCACAAGGTATAACAATATCCAAAATCCAAGACAAGTCTCATATCATGTTATCGATTCAATATCAATATATTGCCCAGCCCTACAGTAGACTGTGTGCTGCTAATGTTTCCTAAATGAAATTCACAGCTTTCATTTGAATTATTGTAGTAATAATGCATGTTATAGATGCCCTCACCCAAGTTTGATGGCTTTATTTTCCTCATTATGTACACTAATGCTGCAACAATAAGTCAATTGATAAGTTGAATGAAAGAAAATTAATCACCAACTAGTCTGAGAGTTTTTCGAGTAAAAACGTCAAACATATGCTTCCAGTGTCTGAAATTGAAGAATTTGCTGCTTTTCTTCGTCATTTATGATTTGGACTGTTGGTTGGAAGCAATTTGAAGATGTCACTTTGGGTTGTAGGACATTGTGATGGCTGGGATATACTTTGTTTAAATGTATTTTATAGATGAAACAATTAATCGTGAAAACAATAGTTAATTGCGGTCTGAAAGTACACTATGAATTTACATCATTAGGATTTATTCCAGCCTCAGCAGCAGGGTCAACTGGGATAAAGTGCTTTTACTCAATTACACATTGGCTGTCCTTAAATCCACCTCCCTGTGTTTGGTTTCTATTAAAGTGGATGTTTAGCCCCAGAATCCCCAAAACAGCAACAGATCAAGTGAGGGTGGAATCTGTTCATGGAGGGAACAACAGTCCCTTCTTCACCCACACCTTGACTTTACACTTCAGTTTGCTGTGATGGACTACTGCACAATGGGATCATCTCAAGATCCCTGGCAGTCCATTGATCCCAAGCTGCACACCCCCAGCAGCCTAACATGAGACTGAGATAAAGGTTCACTATCTCCATCAAGAGTCCATCCTTCACCATGATACTGAAATAGCAGTCAGGTGATGCAGATCTTATTGTAATACTCCACACACAAACACCAGACTTAAGATGATTACATTCTGACTGTGGATCTGAACCTCTCTGGAGCCCCATGATGGACCCTGGTGGTCCCTGTGATAGGATCAGGTGAAGTATCCCAGCACATGTTGGCTGGTGCTGAGAGCATTCAGACACACACACGCAGCAGCCAGCTTCACTTTCCCTCAAACTTACCGGCTCGTCCATCTGCTCCTGCTCGTAGTAATCATCATAGTCGCTGTGGCTGAAGTCGCTGGCGAGGTTGGTGTAGAGAAGATATGCCAGTAAAAGAGATATTCCCAGTAGGTGCATGTTTATAAAGTCCTCAAGTGTTTATGATCCGAGAACCATAAAAAGGGAAATTTAAAAAACCCTCCCCTGTGTGTGCGCTCCCCTCTCCTTCAGCCGCTGATAACTCTCTCTCATCTGGCCCCTGTGTCTCTGTCTGGCTCTCTCTGCTCTTTGTCTCTCTGTCAGGGTCCAGGACTTGTTCCTCAGAGAGGCTGCAGCATGTATGGACCCCGCTATGAATGAAAGCCCGGTCAAATGGAAACAGATAAATCCGGTGGGTCAGGGGAGCCTGTCGCGTCAGTGAGGACCGCTAAGGCGCAAAATTACAGGAAAACGGACGATCTGCCTTCAAAATAAAAGCCTGCAGCTGACCGTGTTTTTAAGGAACAGGTGCGTTTAGTAATCGATATTTTCTACTGACCTCTGTCGCCAAGTGATGGGAACTGCAACACAGAGCAGCAGGCTGCAGGTATGCAACCAGGATGTCAAATAGCTGTCAAATGTCTCAAATAGCTTTATTCTATATCTTTTTCTCTTTTTCAGACAAACATTCAAATGTACACTAATCAGCCACTTTATTAGGTACACCTGGCAAATAGCTAATCAGCCAATCACAACTCAGTGCATTTAGGCATGTAGACATGGTCAAGACGACCTGCTGAGGTTCACACCAAGCATCAATGGGGAAGAAAGGTGATTTAAGTGACTTTGAACGTGACATGGTTGTTTAGTATTTCAGAAACTGCTGATCTGCTAGGATTTTTGTGCACAACCATCTCTAGGGTTTACAGAGGATGGTCCAAAGAAGAGGTAATATCCACTGAGCGGGGCAAAAATGAGAGAGGAAGAGGAGAATGGCCAGTTTGGTTCGAGATGATAGAAAGGCAACAGTAACTCAAATAACCACTTGTTACAACCAAGGTCTGCAGAAGACCATCTCTGAACCAACAACACGTCCAACCTTGAAGCAGATGGGCTACAGCAGCAGAAGACCACACCAGGTGCCACTCCTGTCAGCTAACAACAGGAAACTGAGGCTGCAGTTCACACAGGCCCACCAACACTGGACAATAGAAGATTGGAGAAACATTACCTGGTCTGATGAGTCTGGATTTCTGCTGCCACATTCAGATGGTAGGGTCAGAATTTGGTATAAACAACATGAAAACATGGATCCATCCTGCCTTGTATCAACGGTTCAGGCTGGTGCTGGTGGTGTAATGGTGTGAGGGATATTTACTTGGCACACTTTGGGCCCCTTAGTACCAACTGAGCATGGTTTAAACACCACAGCCTACCTGAGTATTGTTGCTGACCGTGTCCATCCCTTTATGACCACAGTGTACCCATCTTCTGATGGCTACTTCCAGCAGGATAACGCACCATGTCACAAAGCTCAGATCATCTCAAACTGGTGTCTTGAACATGACAATGAGTTCACTGTACTCCAATGGCCTCCACAGTCACCAAATCTCAGTCCAATAGAGCACCTTTGGGATGTGGTGGACTCACATCAGCCGACAAATCTGCAGCAACTGTGTGATGTCATCATGTCAATATGGACCAAAATCTCTGAGGAATGTTTCCAGCACCTTGTTGAATCTATGACACCAAGAATTAACTCAGTTCTGAAGGCAAAAGGGGTCCAACCTGGTACTAGCAAGGTGTACCTAATAAAGTAGCTAGTGAGTGTATTTTAAGTATATTAGGTATATTATTAAGTATGGAAGCCTTAATGAATTTGTATTTAGCTTTATTCAATTTTATTTAACCACTAAAATCCTCATTAAAATTAAAAATCTTCTTTTCAAGAGTGTCCTGGCTCAGACAGGCAGCAGCACATCATACTATGCTGCAGACACACAACATGTACAAGTTACAGACAATTAAAAAATACCAGAATCACAGCAAAACAGGAAATCAGGTCAACATATCCTGGATCAGACAGAAGCATTATAACACATTATGTTACATTATAGATTCATCAGTGTTTGGTGGCAGAGCTGCATGTCACTGACTGAGTTATGGCACACCTTTTCTTTTCACTCCAGTGATTCATTTGACTGTTTTTATTGCTTCCCCTGTGCCATGATGCTCTGTGGCATTTTGGTACAGTTGGTGATCTAGAGTAAAGGTGCAGGATACAGAGAGCTGTAATTTTACATGCTAGTGCTTTCGGCAGCCTGACCATAGACAATGATGTGTATCACGTTCAGTGACATGTAGCCTGCAGACTAACAGAGCCTGGACTTCTGTCTTAACAAGTGACTGCTGGAAACAAGTGTCAAGTGTGTGCTTGCAAGAAACCTCAAAAATCCTTCAATTAAGTGTGTGTAAATAATAAAACACTGACAAAACCCCCATATGAAGTTAATATAAACATCACAGGTAAAATATCTGCTGGCTGTTTGCTTGCGTAAGTATTTAGTGCATTGTAAGTTGAGGTACTGAGGCATTATTTATTATATTAATTATGTTATATTCATTCATATATTTTTATAATCTCCTAAAGTTATAGTACAGCTTGTAAAAATGTGTTAAAAGTAGTTATGACTTATTAAACTAGATGAACATTTGTGTTTTCAAATGATTATGAAAAAATAAGAACAACAAACAACATGTTACAGTGACAGACCACAAAAAAATAACCTGATGTAGCATTCCTCCAACTCCTTATCTATGTATCATACAAACGTATTTGCTTTGACTAATCTGGTCATGTAAAGAGGGAAAATACATTTGCCAGACATTTTGTCTAATTAAAATCTCAAAAATGTTCAAAGCTTAATGTGGTCAGCTTTAAGCTCATGCTTTAATACTGCCATTCCTCGTACAGAACAACTGTTGTGCTTTATATTAGATAATAATGCACTAAAACGACATAGCTTGTGTTTGCCCTGATCAAACTGTAGTGTAGTTTTATTGAGAAAGGTCAGGGCGGAAGTTATGCTCTTGAGTTCAGCTTCACGATTATCTGCTGCTTTACATGTGAGTCAGAAAATGAAGTTGAGGAAACAGCTCAGCATCCTGCAGACAGGCAGAGAGACAGAGAGAGAGAGAGAGACTGAGGCAGAATCTTTTTCTCATCTCTGCAAGCTCCTGTTGTGCCTTAAACGTCCAAGTGATTGCCTACAAATGATTTAATCTGAAAAATATATTTCAAAATAAAACATTTAAAAGTACAAGAGCTGACTTACCCTTGAAATCAAGAAGTAGCTGCAACCAAGTGATTTTTTGTTGCCCTTATCACTGATTAATCATCTGTCAGTTTGTTCATAATTTTGAGTTTAAATATGAAAACTAGACCCTTTCTGCTTGATTTGTTATTCGTGATGATTTATAGTTGACATTTATTAGGCTACAGTTTTAATATTCTATTGACCTGCTTATGATCCTCAGAGTACTCAGCAAACCAAACACAATTATGTTAAGTACACCACAATGGTCTGTCGGTGCTTATAAGGATGCAATTATGTGTAATGTGTGTTACCTTTGGCGAAGCCTCAGTGCTGTAGAAGCGAAACCTCAATAACCACACGCCTGCAAACTTTTAAATCAGAGCGTCTGCAGGTGGACACTCAGACTACTGGCGCAGCTGTTAGGATCAAAAAACTTGTAAAAACACCAAATCGTCTCTGCTCACTGTTGTTCTGGTATGTTGAATGGTTTGAGAAGCAAGTCTCTGTCTATAACCTTACAACCTCTCTATCCCCAGTAATAACCACTGGTCCAAAACTCACATAGCAACAACCTAGTGTTTCCAGTGGAGAAGAAGAAGAAGAAGAAGTCACTTTAACTGGACTGTAACTCCGGGTACTCCGGCTTCCTCCCACAATCCAAAGACATGCAGGTTAATTGGTGACTCTAAAACATTGACCGTTGGTGTGAATGGTCTGTCTCTATGTGTCAGCCCTGTGATAGTCTGGCGACCCCACCTCTCGCCCAGTGTCAGCTGGGATAGGCTCCAGCCCCCCTCACCTGATGTTCTTACTGCTCAGGGAAAGAAGTTAGAGGTTGTCATTTGTATAATATATCTTGGAATTTGGCTTAATGACTCCCTGTCTTTTAAACCTCAGGTTGATAATCTTCTGTAAAGCCCTCACTCATTACTGCACGCTTTATTCCAGGGCTGGTCGGCCATCTTTGACCTTTTGTGGGCTCAGTCACTAGTATTTGTTTATTCATAAAGCCATACTGGGTAAACTCCCTTCGTACGATTGTACTTTGACTGAACAGAGATCTGATTGTAGCAACAGTCTGAGATCTCAAGATTTAGTTTTGTTGTCTGTTCTTAGTGCACAGACTGAACTGGTCTCTCTGCCTGATTTTAAAGCTCTCATAAGTACAAAGGATGAATGAGTCGGTTGGGTCTTGTCATTGTGCGTAAGTGTCCATACTGTATATCTTTTATGTTTTTATTGTGTGGTTGTTTGGCTGTAACTCTTTGTGTGCTGCTGTCTTGGCCATGTCTTGTAACGTGACTTATCTGGTTAAATACAGGTTAAATGAAATAAACAATGGGTTTCCGGAGATCCTGCTGAAGATACGTATGGCATAAGATCACGTCTGCAACACTTGTCTGGCTCACAGGATGAAGACTGTGGGTATGAGCCTGTCATTGGCCGCCCGTTTCTGTTGTATGAAATGGAGAGAACTGGACCCAAAACCCAGACCCAGAGAGCTGTTCAGTTTTAAGTGGCTTTATTTTCCAAGAAAACACAAGAATGGATGTCTTGGGTTGAAGCTGGGCTCTCAGGAGAAACAGAGCAGGCAAATGGGTAACCAGTGAATGTGGATCTGAGGCAGGCGGGCAGAGCGAGGCTGGAAGCAGGCGGCAGGCTGAAGTAGCAGGCACAGGGGTAACCAGTGAGTCGATCTGAGGCAGAAGAAGACAAGTTTCAAGCAAAAATCCACAGGGAAAACAAGCAATCAGCAACAAGTAGACCGTGGTTAGTACTGCAACGTAGACTGAATTATCTGGTGGAGGCTAGACTGCAGAGCCGGGATATTTGTACTGCTGGAGTTGATTAGTGGATGGCTTTCAGGTGAGCAGGCAGATTGGCAGCAGGTCTGATGAGCCACAACCAGGCAGAGACAAAAGAGGAACCACTAGAAACAAAGGGGAGGGGGAAACAGCTGACACAAGAGGAATGAAGGAAAGGCACGGACTGTGACAGTTTCAGACATTAACACGCGTCCTGCATGTTACCATTTATCAAAATCCCACTCGCAATGTAAAACTAGTCTCACATAGCCAGACTATCTCCACACTGATTTCGAGCTGCGAGTGAAACAACAACCTCTGACCTGGAAACCTACGCGCTACAGCATTTTTTAATGTTTTATGTGCGGTTTCCATTTACGGGAATTTAGCCATTTTAATGCCAGCGCTCGCCTCCATCTATGCAAATATTAAACCAAAATATGTTCCTTTCTGACACTATTTTGCAAGAGCACCATTGCTGCATCCCGGGCTTAGTGCCGGCCAGAACTATTGTATTTAGTGCACTTTTATTTCCCTCAGTGCAGAGCTATGATAGCTCAGCTAGACCTTTCTCCAGAGTTGGCACAGTGTGAGATCTGGTCTGGCAATGTGTGACTATACATCACTAGATGGATGCATCATACCTGATCAGGTCGTATCATGCTTCTTTGTGGTATAGAGCACAGTGGAAAGCTCTGCCTTGTCTCATTAGCCTATTGAATATAAGATTGTTGGGTTTAATTGCTGTATTGACGTTGTTTCATTTAAGAATGACAGTCGGGGTGGAGACAAGGTTTGTTACAGAAGCATATCAACGCCCTTTGTTTTGCAATGGCATGTTCAACCATCAGATATAAGTGGACCGTATGCTTCACTTTGTCTTCACCTGCAAATATCTCTCGCTGGTTTTGATGAAAATGTCTGGGATTATTACATGGAAATTTCACTACAGCTGATTACATGTCTTCTGACAGTGGACAGAGTCAGCTGCGCCGCTCATATTCCTGATGGATAGAAGTGTTGAGGTGAACCCAGTCCACAGTGTGAGCAGGTTCAGCTGAAATAACTTGGCACAGAGCAGAGAGATATGAAGCGACAGAGTTATTGAAGAGGCCTTGAGTCAGAGACCAAACACTGACACACACACACACACACACACACCAGTGAAGTGGAAAGGTTGCGCTATGCAGGGGGTCTCTCTCCTTCTCCAAGTTAAGACTCTGTTATACTGAGGAATGAGTGTGTGCGTGTGTATGTGTGTGTGAGGCGCCACTCTGCAGATATTTAGGGGATATGAAATCCTTCAGCATGGCCGGCATTCCAAAGTATTACACATGCACACACACCACACACACACACAGATTAAGAGCAACAGGCTGGATGGACTTGTTTCCTTGGGGTATTCAGTTTGGATTAAACTGAGCCAGTTAGCAGAAACAATAGTGAGCTGGGGTCATTCAGAGACACTGAAGTATTTAGTGAATATTTATGACTGAGATAAATATGGAAATGTGCAGATTTGTATGCAGTCTTTGTTTTTACTACCATATGGCTGCTAGGCATCAAAAAATTGTGTGTGTGTGTGTGTGTGTGTGTGTGTGTGTGTGTGTGTGTGTGTGTGTGTGCGTGTGCGTGTGTGTGTGTCCCATGTTCCTCATTAGACCAAACAGGGATTACTATTTAGCTTTTCATTGTTTTGATTGGCCTGTGCCTCAGAGGTCAAGGGTCAATCCAAGGATTGTAGAACACAACAGTGTTTGGGGATCACTTATCTCCATGACAACAACCACTAGTGTAGCCAGCGGTATCTAGAACAAGCAGCAACCTCCAAGGCTGACATTTAAGGCCAACATGGAAGTGCCAAAAACCGCAGTTCTTTGAACGGCCATTTGACTCCAGAAGCCAGTAAGTCTCTGTAGACCCCCATGTTAATGTGCCGAACTTAACAGCACAGATAAACATGTTAACAGCCTGGTGCAAAAAAAAACGAAACAGTTTTGTTTCTATGGGTAATTTCCCCGTCCATTTCAAGTGTACAGGTGTGAATTTATATATAACTCACCTGCTCACATTTTGCACAGACTTAAAGTTACGCTTATAAAGGGCGGGCTGCGTTGAGATCCATCCCTCACTCCTCTGCAGCAAAAGCCTCTTGCGCAAATATGGTCACTTGTGGCTCCAAAAAAAGATGGTGACGGCCAAAATGCCAGACTTGAGGCTTCAAAACAGGAGTCCACAAACCAAGGGGTGACGTCACGGAAGCTACATCCATTATTTTTACAGTTTATGATCCAAAATCAAGGATAGACAAGGTATTAACATGCAGCCATGTTATGGATTTAAACTGATGAGCACTGATGATCGTCAAAGACTGAAACAGCTGCTGCTGTTTCTACTTAGTTTTTTGCACTCTGAGCACCTTTTTTGTGCACTTGTGCACTTTTTTGTGTCTTAAATAAATTGACTACTTTAGCAGTGATCTCAGCCTGTGGACATTTTTCAGGCTTTCTAGCCCGGAAACATTGGTGTGCAGGTATCTCCTCTGCCGTCCTTTCTTGTTTGTCGACCGTACCATCGCACCTTAGACAAACTTTTTTGAGCAGATTCACAGCAGCCCTGAGACTTTGCAACGTATATAAACTGAAACATCCAGTGATCAGTGACGACAGTGATCAGTCGTGCAAATTTCCATCCAAAATGCCTCCAAAAACTCCAAAGGGTGTCAGTTATCTTGATGACTTAAGTACTTTTGTTAATGATGTCTTCATTCTGTCACACAGTTTCGCTCCCATAATGTGAAATGCTGCTGCCACTGTGGGATGTACTATGTTCTAAGGTCATTATGTAAGTCCTTTGCACAATAATGTGACAAAGTGTAATGCTGTGGTTTTATTGGCCCAGCTGAAAATACATTGCAAGAATTTCCTCCCACAATATTGTTTTATGAAATGGAAATATCATCAATACTTCTATTATTTCCTGTTAGCCTTTATAATAACTCATGAATGAAAACAAAACAAAAGTAGGGTCAGACTACCTGGAAAATCCATTTCAAGTTTGTAGTCAGTCTCTCGCCTGACTAACGGAGCACATACAGCTTCATTTTATCAAATGTTTCAATCCAGTGACTCCGAGACACGAGCACTAGTCACCAGCAGAGTTCCTACATTTCCTTTACATTTTTTATAGCTCCTCGAAAGCTGTGCTACTGACATACAGCTGGTTCTGAGGACGGAGACAGCTGAAAGGAAGTCAGAGTTGATTGAGCGGACAGAACACTTCAATAGCACTTATGCGTCACTCATGTCTCATGTGAATTCCCAGTGACTCCATGACTGACTGACTGATAACTGGTAAACTGCAGTTTTGATCTCTCAAGGCTTTACAGTTCTGGGGAAAAGGCTGTGTATTTGTCATATTTGTAAGCGTGTGTGTGTGTGTGTGTGTGTGTGTGTGTGTGTGTGTGTGTGTGTGTGTGTGTGTGTGTGTGTGTGTGTGTGCTAAGCCACCCATTTCAACTGTGGGAATTCTTATTCTACCGGAACTGAACAACAATGGCTAGGGTGGTTATAGGGTGTTTTGTTAGAGTGTGTGTGTGTGTGTGTGTGTGTGTGTGTGTGTGTGTGTGTGTGTGTGTGTGTGTGTGTGTGTGTGTGTGTTTTCAGCTATATGAAAAATTCATGAAGTGGAAAAGACTCTTAGTCTTAGAAGGTCTGAATGGAAGTGGCTTTGCATTTTTGTCATTCTTTTAGTTCAAGAAAATTATGCTTCATATTGAAATGTGACAAATATTTATTATAATATGAAACGTCATTTTGCCAGTCAGTTTGGGGCAGGCTAGTCGGGGTAAGGCTGTTGTGTGAACTTAAATAATAGCAGAACCTATATGATATGTCCTTACCTTATATAGATATGTGTTTAAGTGGCTCTTACAAGGAGGTAGGGCCGTGGAGATGACCCCCCGTATACCAGCCTAAAGAGAGCAACTTCAAGTTTTTAAAAAGTATCTGAAATATTTTATCATATAGTAGGCTCATCCCAATTTGCATAATTAATATTTGTTTTTATCCAAATGGGTACAGGAGAAAGAAAATATGCCGTATTATAGGAAAAAAAGAAGGAAGAGAGAAAACACACACACACACACACACACACACACACACACAGGCGCTGGGGGGGGAAAGCATGTTAGTGGAAAGATAAGCCTTCTTTGTTAGCTGGTTGACACTTAGACACCATTCATTAGACTGGGCCCAAGGAAATAGGTCAATGACCCGACTAATAACTGTGTGTGTGCTGCAGTGCACCACAGTGTGTTTCACACTTTGAAACAATCTCACTGAATGACTCTTTCAGTATCAGGATTGTAGTTTGGACATGATATTCCTCACCTGACTGGCTCATTTGTATATCTTGCTGATCTTCCTCTTGCTGAGTGAAATGCTGAAATCTGTAATAAATGTGTTTTAACTTCAATTTTTTACACAGTTTTCACTCCTCTAATTTACAGGCCTGTGGCATAGTTTCTAGCCTCAGTTAGTCGTTCTGTTTATCTACTAAAAGGACTAAATGTTAGGTCGTTCCCCAGTTCCCAAGCCAGAAGTCTCAGATTCAGATTTAGACAACTATATTAATCCCACCAGGGGCTATTTGTTTGAATAGCTTGCCTTGCACACATACTATACACACTTGGTCATGGATTCCACGGATTTTCAAAAACACACGTGGTTGGGTTTAGGCAACAACACACATACTTAGGTTTAGGAAAAAGAAACAGGGTTTGGCTTTATAATCTTACAGGATGCGAACGCAGCTCTCCTGGGTGACAGTCTGTGTTTGTTAGACCCATCCAACACGCCTCCCACTCTCCCTCTTCGAACTTTCACCGCCTTAACATTCATTCTTGTTCCGCTGCAACCAGCGCATCAGCCATATATCATGCTGATGCTTTTTTTCATCTACGTCTTACGTTGTGAGTCGCTGCCCAAGTGCCAGATTCCGACAACTTCGGAGTGAGACCAGGTTGTCCTGAGGGCAACAGAGAAAATTCACCTGCAAGAACATGCCCAGAAGATGCTAAAATAGTTGTGACTTTCTGGAGGACTTGTTGATTGGAAAACCAGTCAAGTCCCTTTATGTCACTACTGTGATCTAAGAACCGATTTTAACAATGCTATTTAGACTGCTTCTGTCTTTCAGTGAGAGGCTGTGAAACCACAGATAAATGAAAAACACAAGAGGCTCTCAATAAAACACATGATAAATACAGCAGAGGGTGACGGGACTGACGAAAAGGGAATTTAGTTCACAGAGAAGGTGAATTCTCTGCTGCCCTTGCTTCACAATATCTGCGGCGTTTACATCAAATTTAAGATGTTCATCACAAAAGGTACTGAAATATTTGTTAGAGGTAACCCTTTCCACAGTTTCACTGTGAATAATGTTTTCTTTGGCTGTGTCTCAAAGCTGCATTGCAGTTTGAAGACAATTTATTTATTACTGCAACACAATTAAGTCAAATTAACAATAAACTGAAGCACTATAACTCAGGGTGAACCGAGGCAGAAACAACAAACAATATCTATCTTGTCTAAAAGCACTGGCTAAATGAAATAAAGACAGAAACAAAAAGACATTTAATGAATCTGGCTCCCTGTAGGAGAAGAAACAGGAGAAAATATACAAAATAAAATGACAACATTAAAGTTAATTACGAGCACAAAAAGTGGTTTTACCCAAAGGTCACACTTAAGCACTACTAGCCTATTAAACCTCACAGGTTAAACATAGTAACAGTCATCGTTTGGAGGCTGAGGACAGAACACTGCTGCTGTCAACAGGTTTAATGGAAACCAGAGGATTTTAGACGGCAGACTGTGATGATGAGCCGGTCAGCAGCCGATACTCCCCAAGCCGAACCCCTGACGCACACATGACAGAACACACACTCCGTCTAACTTGCAAAAATAATGATTTTGATGCTGCAACGTTTCAGTAACTCCACCTTAGTCAGGTAAAAGGTCTAGTTATCGAAACGTTGCAGCATTAAAATCATTATTTTTGCAAGTTAGACAGTGTGCAGGCGTTTTTCTACAAGCTGCTCATCCCTCTCCTTCACATCCGTTTGGAAATAGATGTGCAAACTATTCCTTGGTTTTGAGAACACACACTCCCACACAAACCACAGCCGTAGAAGACACAGAAAATAACTAGTCACGAAAACTGCTTTAAGGTTAGTGCAACTAAACTACTTGGTTAGGTTTAGAAAAAACACCATGGTTTGGGTTGTGTAACTTTACTGAGGAAGTAAGTTAACAAGGATGTCACGTTACATATGTGACATAATGTGCTGTATGTCACGTGACGTTAATTACGTAACGCTGGGAAAAACTCTATATTGACTTTTGGCTCCACGTGGGAACAGCAGTCTCCTGGGTCAAAGAACTCTGTTCTGTTGACCCATTCATTACTTCCTCCTGCCCGACTTTGTTGCTCCCTATACTATGTCACTGTCACAAATGGGTTTAACACTGGAGTCAGCTGAAATGTATGTGTCCATCTTATATGTGTACAGGAAGAACACAAATAGTGATTTGGGGGCATTATCTGAAGTTAAAAGGTGGGTTTTTAAGTGGGTTTCTGGTGGGTGTTTGTTCTTGTTCAACGTCAGAGACACCATTATCACTGGAAAGAGAAACTCCAGCTAATTTAGGTGCATGTATTAAGTTTTTGAGGTCTGATTTCACCGAGTTGTGACTCTGAGAAAAAAGGAGTATGTTTTTTTTTCTTGCTTTGAGTCAATTTGTCACTGAAGGTCAAGCACTATAAGCAATGTTAAGTCTGAGAAAATAACCATGGTCATGTCATCAGAGAGGATCTCACTAAACACTATGCTACTGGTTGCATTATGGGAATTGTAGGATCCAGTGTTTTTAGAGCTTGACCCTAATTAGGGGTAAATGTCTGGACATCTTTCCCTCCGCGGCATCGATTTTGACCTTTCTATTTATAGTAATGTGTCTGCTGTGAGCCTCCCAACTTTATGGGAGTGCAGGTCTCAATCGGTGGATGTAATTTGAATGTTTTGGGGTGATTATCTGCTGTTTTTTTTAAGAGTCAGAGCAGAGAAATCATATCATTCATACAGATATTATGACTTTCTGACGCCTTAAATGATTTGACAGGCAGTATCATATATGACATGCATGGTTTGTATGTTGCTATAGGAAGTTTAGCTTGTGCTCTTCCTCTGAGTCTCTTCAGCTCTCAGTTACATAAACAACACATCCTTGGCTCAACATTGACCTCTTGGTTAGGCAATTAATTGTGCACACATGCACACACACACACACACACACACACACACACAGAACATCCAGAGACTAATAGCTCAGACCCCCCACAAACAGCAGGTCAAGGTTGTATGAACTGAGAACCAATCTCCCTCTCTCTACGTGTGTGTGTGTGTGTGTGTTCATCCCTCTGCGCGTCAGTGTTTGTGTGTGTTCCCTAATTAGAATGCTATGCTTTTGGTCGTGCAATCACAGACGTCTGTGGAATTTGAGCTGATATGAAAATAATTGCTTCACTTTGGCTGGGTAGGACGTTGTAACGAGCGGCATGTTTTCACAGTCAGAAATGTAACAAAATATGCTCCAGTGTTTACACTCAAACTTGTTATAACCTGTTCACAGGAAGTTCTTTACTCGGTCTGCCACAGCGCACTTTGACGTACAACCAAAGTTCTCAGTTTGTGAGTGAGTGTGTCGGGAGCTAAGCTGTGTTTGTTCTGTGCGAGTGTGTGCGTTAGTCGATGTGTTTGTGGCTGGCGTGTGTGTGTGTGTGTGTGTGTCGGCTAACATGGAGACATGTAAATCCCTGATTAGCTCTTTAACATAAACTTCCTTCACTGACTGATCAACACAGGAATACCAGACACAGTGGTGGAGGGAATTTGAAGGGTGTGTGTGTGTGTGTGTGTGTGTGTGAGAGAGAGAGAGAGAGAGAGAGAGTTAACAGTAAAGTTTAAATGCTCCTGCAATGTCTTGCTCTCAGCTGAAATGATGGTTTCAACAAGGATTGCACCATTACTGGGTGAATGTCACACACTGATGTAAATGTTGAGGGCTTACGCAAGAAATTTCTTGAAATTTTTTGAACTGGAATGTCAGTGATGAAGTGTGTTTGGCTCATTATTTCAATACATCCTTAAATGTACATGTTTCAATAAGACTGTAAGGTAAGCAATAATACATGATGAGGTGTTTCAGCATGCATTATTGCAGTCGTGGATTACCATGAAATATAGTACATACGTTCATGCTGCTGAGGAGTCCATATTAGGAGAAAAAATCAGGATATCTTGGCTTCTACTTCATATACTTTGACTATTTTTTATAACAATCTGTCTCTTTTGATTCCCCCAACTTTACGGCAGTGTGATACTAAATAATTTGGAATACTCCTCTGACATACCAAGAACATGTTATTTGAATGTGCTCAGATGATCTAACTTAGAAATCTGATAAATTAGTTTGGGAACCCTCAGAATCTTTGAGTGTTCTTTGAATCCTTGCGACTTCTCCTGACTTTTACTCTTGCACCAAGCAGGTCAAATATTGCCTATGTGACCAGACTGAAGGCCTTTGCACATTCACTCCGTTTTTTTTCTTCCAAAATTGTTGCATGTCTAAGGGTGCTTTCTCACCTGCCCTGTTTGGTTCAGTTCAATCAAACTCAAGTGCGTTTGCCCTCTAAGTGCAGCTTGTTTGGGCAGGTGTGAACACAGCAATCACACTCTGGTGCACACCAAAACAACCGGACCGAGACCTTCTTGAAGACGTGGTTTTAGTCCGATTACAAACGACCTCTGGAGCAACCTATATTTGTTTGTGGTGAGAACATGTTCTGACCTGGATCTGAACCAACTGCAGTCACATGACACATTGTTTGGGTTAAACATGAGCATGTTACAGTCCTGGAGGATTATTAATGTGCACCTCCTCCTGCACTGCTTTAATATGCACATTCAGCACATCCAATGTATCAAAACATTGTTTTCTAGTTGGAGCCGCGCCTCGTTTTCAAACTGTATGGTTTGACGAAAATGAACAATGACAGCAATATAGTCCACGATGAGCAGCGCTAAAATCAACCCGCGTAGTTGTCCCTCCATTGTGACATTAGAAAGTGTCACATTTATCTTGCAAGTGTACTCTTCTTCAACGCTTTGTTTACTTCCTGGATTTTTCCTGCATGGAAATTCTGAACAATCGAGAGCAGCTTTCTCGCACAAGGCATTTTATCTGGTCCGCTTGTAAATGCTGCCGTGAGAACACGAACCAACTGCTTCACATCATTATGTTAGTATTGCCCGTCTGAGCATGTTAGTATGCGTACATTAGCATTTCCTTCAAAACACACCTGTGCCAAAGTGCAGCCTCACAGAGCTGCTAACATGACTCTCAGGGCCTTATTTTTGAGTTTACGCAATGCTCCAACAGTTTGGCATGTTCCTGACCTTGAAATTGGCTTTGCTTGTCTTTGTGGTATCTTGGTGCACAGGTGGAGAAGAAGAAACAGGTGGGAGGCTCATTCAAATGAAGCAGTACAAAGTGAGGTTGTTGGTATTTTAGTGGAAATTGTTTCTGGCACATGGTCACTCTGCTGTCAGTCTAGGGATTTAAACAACAAGAGCAAACTAAATATTTATAGCACATGCACAGCAGGAACAGAAACTTGCAGATGCATCGTTTGAGAGCCAAGAAACACATTATGTTCTGTTATATTTCTATATGTTTTTGAATCGTGGAATATGTTTTCCATGACTCACATGAACCCATGACACACACCAAAGATATTATGCACATTAAGGACATCTGATAATCTATGAACACACACTGCATGTGTTTGTGTGTTATTCAGGCTTCTTCCCAGGCCTGCGTTTGCTAGGTCCCGACAGACTAATCCTGTGGGAGAAGCTAGCCTAACGATTCACACACACACACACACACACACACACACACACACACACACACACACACACACACACACACACACATTTCTGTGTTTCCTAAATGGGGATGAACCCTGGGTCTTTAGTCTTTCTGGGTCAAACACCATCAGGAGGGGGAGACCACCAACAGTCTCAGTAGCAGCAGGTTCAATCAGTATCTGCTAAGAAGTGTTGTATGTGTATCAAAGCCTAATATATCTTTTCGCTCTGTGCCATAGAGCTCCATTGTTGTTCAAGACCTATTAAAATGTACCCCGGCTTGTGGAAAACTGCATTCACCTACTCTGCACCGTGGACATGGAACACTCTTCAAAAGGCTCTAAAACTAAAAAACTTTTAGGCCTTTAATGGACAGGGCAGTGTGAAAGGGGAAAGAGGGGATGACATGCAGAACAGGACCGCAGGCTGGAATCGAGCCTGTAGCAAGGAGCAAGCTGCAGCAAGGACAGTGCCTTTGTACATGGAGCGCCTGCTCTATCCTCTTGTTTGAGCACTGTTTGCAAAAAACTACAGTGACCAGCCACTTGAGGAAATTACTGAACCTATCTAAAAAATTAAACTATGTATTTTTGAGGTATTTTGAAGATTTATATCATCAGTAGGAACCAATGTGCTTGCAGCTGAAAGTCACAGACTGGATAAGGAAGTCAGAAAGTACTGACACGGACTAACACATTGTTGGTTTTGGTCCGCATATCGGACTTGCTGGCAGTAATTAAAATATAGAATATTGGCAGCATTATCCTTTAAGTTAAATAAGACCCGATCTCATTCTTACGCCGTGAGATACCAATGCTTTGTCGTGCCCATTGGTGTCTCATTGCAATGCACAGGGCACCCTTGTGACGCACCACTGAAACACATTGTAACATGTGGTTAATGTTGTGAAATGGTCTCGGTTAGGTTAAGGCAACATAAATACATGGGTAGGTTTAGAAAAAATATCATGGTATGGGTTAAAATAAGTTTGTAACAAGACATAACATGTCGTAAATATGTTGCATAATCCAGATCAGTGGGGAATGACTGTACGTAATTATCTATTGTTATGTTAAAACAATATTTTGGATTCACACAGGATAGAAATGCAGTCTCCTTGGTGAAAGTCCGGTTTTGTTTGACCCATCCACCTCCCCTCTCTCCAGCCCTATGCAGAATTTCTTGCTATTTATCCTACATCAGTTGCTCCCAGTGTCAAGTACTGCCTGAGATAGGTTTGTGTTAGAGTTTAAGCTGACGCCTCCCATTAAGATATAAAAGTGCTTTTGGCATTGATATCACAAGATAAAGGAGATGACAAAGCAGCGGTATTTGATGCCCTGGAAATGAACAGGCTGTGACATCACATGTTGGTTTGAAATTTGCACTCTGACCTGAGTGTACTAGCACATAGTATTCAAAATGAGAGAGATATGTGAGATATCAAATGTTTTATTAAAAGTTGAAACTGCGACTTGCAGACAGGTCATGCAGAAAGGTTATAGGATCGTAAAACGTGAGGATTCAGCATCTGGAGGTCATAGATATCCACTGCAGATTACTTGAAATTTGGCAATTAAGCAGTCTGAGTGGTCACAATGTTAGTTATTACCGTGCAAATTAAAACAGACATCAGACAGGAAGAAACTGCATGTAATGTCAGAATGTAGAAGATAGTGTACTTAAACTGTAAAACTGAAATAACACTGGTCATGTCCTTTTATGGCCTTTTAAGAGAGTTTTTTCCTTTAGAGCTCATAAACAGCTGAAGCTCGTCACCCACGGGAGGAAATGTGGAAGTGACACACTGACAACAGGAAAAAGAAATCCAGGAATTTGAGGAATTTTCTCTGACATATGGATATGTCATCGCGGAGCTGCAGTAAATTTAGCCCTGTTTGTGTGAGTGTGTGTTTGTACATGTGTGGAATGCTGTTGACAGTGTTTTGTCATGTGTGACACAATGAGTGACATTGGGACCATTAAAAAGAAGAATACTCACTGACAAACAGCACCTGCTCTCTGTGTGTGTCAGACAATGCCAGAAAAACACCTGCTGCCTTTATGGCCAGTAAACACATCCTGTGGCCCCTCAGAGACACAAGCTCATGTTCCCTGTCTACTGTAAAAACACAAACAGGCTCAGGTTGAGTGCACATCAACGGAAAAAGAAAAAGATTTTTAAGTGGAGAACAAAAGATGTAAGCACAAGAACAAATGCAGTACAGATTGCTGTGTTACAGAAAGAGTTCTTGTTGACTGTTTGTTGTGTGTCATCTTCATCAGATACTTCAGTACCTCGACTTGCTCCTCCAGTTTCAATCCAACATTTCATTCTTTCAATCACGACCCAAAGTTCATGACAACAACATCAACAGGTGAATCGCAGGGTTAATTTCGTTAACAAAAACTATGAGGAAAAATGTTGGTCAACAACCTTTTGTTCCCACGACAAAGACAAGACGTTGGAGAACTAAAAATCAATCTTTGATGATTAAAAACTGTGACGAAATGTGGATTTTGTTTTCTTCGATGAGAAGGAGCTAACATGTCTCTTGATGGCCTTCTTCTTAGGTTGCCGCCATGACACACCGATGACCTTCTGACCACAAGTCCTTGCAGCCGCCTCCATAGCAGAGGCTTGTGGTGTGTACAGCTTTGCATCGTCACCATCTTAGTTTAAATTTGACATAGTTTTGCAGGCATTTGGTCATGAACCCAAGCATTGGACAAACTCAAGTGTTGACCTGTTTGCTCTAAATAAGAAGCTCAAGAAATCTAAAGTTATTAGTTGTTCCTGAAGTAAACATGACTGTCTGTACAACATTTCTTGAAAATCCTTCTAATATTCATTGAGACATATCTCTCCGTGTACTGAAACCAAGCAAAACACCCACATGTCTTTTACACTATGTCAGCTAGAAGAAAATGCAGGAAATTGTCGAAAGATCCAATCAGACTGGAAAGCTGTGGGCATGAACACAGATCTGACGAAAAGATGTGATGCTTTGCAGGCCCACTCGTGATTCAGGCTGAGAAGCAATGTATCCTCATACAACAGTTTGTATGATATCTTACAAAAAAGCACATACAAAGTTTTGTATGATATCTAACAAATTAGGGCATCCTCACATTATGTACTTAAAGTGAAGTTGTGTACCTGATGTAAAGTTACATAGCTTGGGTTAAGGCAAGTAAAGTTTTGCATTTTAGGTTTAGCCGAGCAAAGTAGGCTACGTTTATGAAAGTAGAATCATGTTGGCTAAGTTTAGGCAAGTAAAGTTACATAGGTTAGGTTTAGGAAAAGAAACATGGTTGGGCGTGATCACGTTACGTATGTAACATAAAGTTATGTAAGTTAGGTTTTGGCAAGTTCAGTTACGTAGGTTAGATTTAGAAGAGTAAAGTTACGTAGGTTAGGTTTAAGAAAAGAATCATGGTTGGGCGTCACTACGCTTTATACTTAATGTAAAGTTATGTACTTAACACAAAGTTACAGAGGTTAGGTTTAGGCAAGTAAAGTTATGTACGTTAAGTTAAGGAAAAGGAGCAGGATTGGGTGTCATTACGTTACGTTTGTAACATAAATTTATGTATTAAATGCAAAGTTATATAGGCTTGGTTTTGGCAAGTTAAATAACGTAGGTTAGATTCAAGAAAGTAAAGTTATGTAAGTTAGGTTTAGGGAAAGATACATGGTTGGGTGTCACCACATTACATACTGTACATAAAGTTACGTACTTAACGCAAAGCCACATAGGTTAGGTTTAGGCAGGTAAAGTTATGTTTTAGGAAAGTAAAGTCACGAAGATTAGGTTCAGAAAAAGACACATGGTTGAGCGGCATCACGTTAGGTACGTGAACTTAAGCACTAGGTTTGGTTTAGGTAGGTAAAGTTGTGTTTTAGGAAAGAAAAGTGACGTAGTTTAGGTTTAAACGTGGTGATGATGTATCTCAAAGACACATCATCACATCATCTCAGAGACACAAACGCCAGTCTCCTGGGGGAAAGTCCTGTGTTTATTTGATCCATCCACCACCCAAACCTGCCTCCTTATGTGGACTTTCGCTCTTTATGCTACTGTCTTTGTTCTTCCCGTCAGTGCATTGGTCATGTGATCCCATCAGATTCCCGATTATGTGGGTTATACACGAATTCTGGTGCATTACGTCTGTAGGTACAGTAGATGCACAAACAGTTCATGTAACAGTCTGTTAGAAGACACAATTATCTTTGCACTAATGTATAAAGCTTCAGTGTGTTATTGCTGCTGTGAGGTTGATCTTCAAAGCTTCAAATGTTGGACTTTTTTTAAACAATGATTAAATGTTAAAAACAGCTGCATTTATTGTTGGAACAGAGAAACCTCTGTGGATATTCCTAATAATGAACCACGACCTCAAACAATTGCATTCCTATTTCTGTAAGACAATGTCACAGTGACCTTGATAGGCTGCCGTCATTTTATTTTTAAACAGTTTTGTGTTGTTTTTCAGTTTGGGCAGCTTGAGAAACCCAGAGGAAAACAGGTGGGATGAGCTGAACAATTGTCAGACAGAGGACCATCAGTGACACCACAGTGAAAAATGAATCAGTAATGTTCCGTATAGTGTCTTGAGTCACCAGGATAAATGAGCTGAATTGTTTTCAATGCAGCAAAACAAAGGTTTTCAAGGCTTTCTTTGAGTGTGCACATCAGGGATTTCTCAGCTATGGCTCCTTTCTAATTTGCCCTGTGGAACAATGGGAATCAGTATTAGAGGCTTGGCTCATACAATGTTATCATAGGAAATATCATAGGACACAGAGGCAGTGTCTCAATAAGACGTATTGGTGTTCCACTTCCCATGCACTTGAATGCACACACCAGTAGAATTCTAGTAAAGCATTCTGTGGAGGTGACTCATACACAGCAACAACAATAGCACATTTCTCAACTCCTTTGGTGCATGCAAATAAGAATCCGAGCTGTGACTGGAGACATTTATGTTGATTTCATTTCAAAAGCAACGCTGATTGGCACAAAGCGGCCGGGCTCTGAGTCGCTTGATGTTTCATGTGTGAACTGGCTTTGAACTGAAACAGTGGCACTGAGCCGCTGCCAGTTGATTAGCGCAGCAACAATATGGCCATTCAGGGGCCAACATCAGCTGATTTTCGGACGCATTTATTTCACCCTGCCACTAGGTGAAAAATCTAAAAACTTGACAGAACTTAACAAAAGATGGCCAGTAAGGAATCTTGGTTGCACAGGAAACACTTTGGCATTTTTGACACCACACAGGAAATTGATTTGGGATCTCTGACGTAGAATGAGCTGCTGAGAAACAGAAATTAGTGCACTTAGAAATGTCATCGCCTCGCCAATTTTCAACATTTTACAACAGAGACTGTGCAGACATTCTGCCGAGGAAAGGTCACGAAAGGGCTTGTTGAAAACTGAGACATTTTAAAAACAGTCAACCACAGTTTGGCTGTTCGAAAGTAAAAAGCATTCAAAAACAAAAGCTCATGACATAGTTCTTGGATAATGACTGTTGCTCAACCACACAGAAATACACGCCCCACATCCCTAAATCTATCACCACTATAGGTATGTTGAATTCAGTGAGGAAAACTCATCGTACACTCTCAGCAAATCATGTGAGATTGAATGCTGCCAATCATTTTAACACAGGATTACCTAAACACTAAAGTTGGGCTTTTAGAGCTTTGTGGTTTCGGAGCCAAAGGTTCTGTAGTATAAACTATTTGAATCCAAATATCACATGATATTGGTTCAGACCAATTTAATTACAAAGTTGTATTTTATGAACCTTTTTCCACTTTATATTGAGCCAGATTCTGTGTGACCATAGCCTTGACATCAATTCAAAATGATTCTGCTGCCACCTACTGGTCATATATGATTAAATGAAATTCTAACTGTATCCTGTAGGCTACATCCTCATTTGAAGAACAGTATATGCAACACACTGATATTTCACATTTTAAAAGTTTAGCTAATGTGTCAGCAGCATAAGCTGGAAATACAGACACATTGAAATGATGTATATGCAATTATCAACCTGCAACCGTTGCCATTCAGCGTTGCAAGAAGAAGGCCAACAGGATCATCAAAGATCTCAATCACCCCAACCACAAACTGCTCTGCCTGCTGCTTCCCGGTGGACAGTGGGCCTACCACAGCATCAGGTCCCACCCCACAAGGCTCAGGGTCAGCTTCACCCCACAGGCCACAAGACGTGAACCTTTGAGTTCATCACTATATGACACTTTATTTACACCCCATTGGTGCACTTTATCTTCACAATTCTTCTGCCAGCCTACCTGTTAATACACAAGGCAGTTAAAATACAGTACACATTCTCCTTTACAACATTTTTAGTTTACTTTTCATAAAGTTTTTTTTTTACTGTTTTAACTTCTGCACTAGTTTGTGATTTATGTTTGTGTCTGTTAGAATGTTTGTCTTTTTTTTTTTTAATCTAATTTTTTTTGGTAGCATCGTTGGAGGGAGCCGGATGACAAGAATTTCATTGCAGTTATTGTTCCACTGTAATCGTTGTGCATGCAACAAATAAACTTTAAACTTGACTGAAGCTGTATAACAGCAAGTTAAAGAGAACAGGTAACCCAGTGATCTGGTTTGCACCTGTCCCAAGCGTTATTAACCCCACCATTTAGGCTATTCCACCCAAAAACACCTTCAAGATCAGTGAATGCGATTGTTATGCATTTTGAGTATTTGTGCAAGAGACGCTGCCGGTGAGCTGCTGGTACATTGGCTATAGTCTCTTTCTTTTCTTGGTCCTTCAGCAATCCTGATCTGTTCTGTCTGGGCTTAGGACACATATAAGTGTGCGCGTCTGTAACTATTTTATTTTATTTTATTATCAATGTGGTTGTTATAGTATTAGTTTTATTGATTTATTTTTATTTATTCACAAAAGTGTCACTTTCTCTCGGTTGCTTTTGGACTGCATTACAGTCATGCGCAGACCCGGAAAAACATAGCCCCACGTTTTGGGATGAAGGTTTAACTGCGTCAAGCTCACAGAGGAAAAACGATTACCACCGGAATTCAAGACTTTTGCCTTCAGAATAAAATGTAGGTATGCGATGTGCGCTACAAATTACACATCTGTGCTGCAAAAATACAGCAAAAAGTCATTAATGCAACAATTCCATCGGCTATAAGCTTTAGAGTTTTGTTTAGAGTTTTCCGAACTCAGAAATGAATAGTAATTCACAATGTGATATGATTTTTAGATTTTAATAACACCGGAAGCATATTTTCTATCGTCAAATGACTGCGTACACCGATTCAGTGCGTTTATTAATGTAGGCTGATGCATGCTGTGAATAGGACACCATTAAATAAAACATTTCTTTGGCATAATGTCTGATTGTACGGTCTGTGTTCTTTATCATTTGTGCTACTTCAGCAGTGATTTTACGCAATCGACTATGACGCTTTTATTTTGAAGGTTGATAACGGAAGTCGTCTTCTTCACTGAGGTTAACGGTACGCTAGTGAGGAGTTTCATGAGGTTCTTCGCAACGCGGATTCAGCAGCCTCCACGACAGACAGGTATTACTCTCATCAAACTCATCGTTACTTCGTTGTCATGTTGTTATTGTAATTCCCTGAAAAGCAATATCCTGTGTCACGCTGGCTCGCGGCCGTTTAGCCCGGTTCATAACTCAAATTCAACGCTGTAAGCGGTGGTTAGCCAGTTAGCTAGTTAGCCGAGTGGCCCAAGCGTGGATGTAAGACAGCAAACGGTACACTTAAACAAAGCCTATCTTTTATCTTAGGTTGTCCATATTATAAAGTCGCGCTGCCTGAACACTTTCTTCTGCCGACACGTTAGTTTTGCTATCAATTAAGAAAGCTGTTGAAGTTTTCAGTTTACTCCTCGTGTCAGGGGTATACATGTAACCAAACACACCGATTTGAGACTCTTTTTATAGTCAACAAACTAAGGATGACATGTTTTCTGGTTGGACAGTGTTCTATTACATTGAATGGGTCCTTATATATAATCCGTGAACTCTTCTCTATCCCTTGCTTCATTTGTTAAGTTTGAGTACACAAAGACAGGGTGTCTGCAGGTCATTCACCTCATCCATCTTTTAATTTCATTTTGTCTAAACAGTCAAGCATGAAAGTCCACATCTGATGTTACTAATCTTTAAACTTACCATTAAACCTAATACTGTCAATTTACACTGTACTTGCACTTACCCTTGGCAAAATGTAGATTAACCCAATTTACTATAATAACCGTAATTCTAAATAAAAGCAAGCTCTGTAGATTACTACATTATACTACTTACTTATCCTGTGACGCTTGAACAGGAAAAAGATGATTTGTGCAAAAAATCAGTCCTAAGCTTGGCTATAATTTATCTTTTAAAAAGCAGTATAAGCATCAAATGTGTGTATCTAAATGTGAGTATCTAATACTTGTACACACCCCTCAAGACCATCATGGCAATTTAAGATGGAGTTTGTTCATTCACCCATGTTTATCCGCTTATCGGGGCCGGGCAACAAGCTGAGGGATGCTTTCCAGCTCTTCCTTGGGGACTCTCCAGCATGTTCTGGGTCTACCCCTGGTACTCCCACCAGTGGGGCGTGCCTTGAACACCTCTAACGGGAGGCGCCCAGCAGGCATCACAATGAGATGCCCAAACCACCCGAACTGACCCCCTTTTTTGGGGGGCATCTTTAATTGACAGGACAGCAGGGGGAGAGAGAGGGAATGACATGCAGCAAAGGGCCACAAGCTGGAGTCAAACCTGGGCCGCTGTGGCAACAGCCTTGTATATGGTGCGCCTGCTCTATCCACGAAGCCACTGACGCCCCAACTGACCCCTTTTGATGTGAAGGAGCAGCAGCTCAACTCCAAGTTCCCTCAGGATGTCCAAGCTCCTTACCTTATCTCTAAGGCTGAGCCCAGCCACTCCACGGAGGAAACTCATTTCGGCCCCTTGTATCCGCGATCTCATTCTTACGGTCACTACCCAAAGTTCATGATCAGTGAGGGTTGGGACGTAGATGGACCAGTAAATCAAAAGCTTCGCCTTCCAGCTTAGCTCTCTCTTTCTGCATCACTGCAGACACTGCATCAAACCGCCCATCCATCTCATGCTCCATTTTACCCTCATTTGTGAACAAGACCCTGAGATACTTGACCTCCTTCGCTTGAGGCAGTAACTCTCTCCCAACCCAGAGGAGGCAGTCCAACATTTTTTGGCAGAGAATCATAGCCTCAGATTTGGAGGTGCTGACTCTCATCTGAGGCCATGGCTCTCTGCCAGAAAACAGTGGATTGACCCCCTGAGTTGGGAGAGAGTTTGCAAGTTTGAATATAATTTGATAGCACTAGTGCCTCAAGCAGAGTGAAAGAGGGTGAGCCTGATAACAAATTGATAAAAGAAATAGACCATGTCTTAAGACTAAAATTGAAGCGTGTTTTGTTGATCCTTTACTTCCATGTGTCACCTACAGACATGCCTTCAAAGATTTAAAATATGTGTACATTTCAGATGGCTGAAAAATTATCAGAGGACGATGGACAGACGTTACCAGTGTCCAAGGAGGAGGAAGAGGAGATGGAGGTCACCATGACAACACAACTAGAAAACCTTGTCGTAAACCCTGCCAATGCAGACACATCATTAGAAACACACACACATCCAGAGGAAACAGAAGATGTGCAAACAGACTCAACAGCAGCCACGCTTTCTTTAGACATTGTGTGCAAGACAGAAGACTGTGATGACGATGAGTCAGAGGACTCAGACAGGTATTCACACACACTAATACACAACAATTTGACAAAGGGCTTGTTAGTGATGTTTTTTGACAGAACATGCTGGTTATCAGTCTAGTGGCACCAATAGTCTTCTTTGTATTCAACTTCAGAAATTTATAAGCAGGACGCAGTACAAGACTGGAAACAGATGACTGACTCTGATGCTCCTCTCCTCTCCTCTATTCTCCTCTCCTCTCCTCAGTGACAGCTCTTCTTCCTCCTCCTCCTCTTCCTCTTCTTCCTCATCCTCCTCTTCTCCCTCTGCCCCAATTCTTGAAGATGATGACGATGACGAGGGTTTCAGCCAACCACCCCCCATCAAAACCAGAGATGAAGTCCTACTCGAGGTCAGTCTGTGACTGTATGTTGGAAGACCTAAATGTTCCTATGTTATGCAACATTTTTCTGGCTGTTATTCAACGAAGGGGAGACACTTGGTCAGATTCTGATTTGGTGATACTATTTTTGACTGTCAACCTTGAAACAATGGTAATTGTATAGATCACCTCTTTGCAGGGAGATCCATAATTGAGGCATTGTCTACTGTCATGGCTACATATGAGTCTGGACAGACGGAGATGTAAACTGTAACTTGACTGGTTGGCAGAGGCATACAGCTGCGAGGCGATCATTCCAGTCTCTGAATGAAACAGCATTACGTACTGTAGTTGTTGATGAAACTCTGTGTGATCTAATAGATAGTAATTGTACAAGATTGCCTGGAAGTGAATCCTGGGTTGTAATAAGCATTAATTTGAAGCCGTGAGCTGTCAGTGGAAATGGATGCAATCACAAATGATTACAGCAGTTAGAGCAGTTTTCACGTTCTGTAGAACTGACACTGAAAATCATCAGTCTTAGCTTTTCAGTTAAAAGTAGAACCCAAAACAAATCTTGCAGGCTTTTGTAAGGATTGGCACTCAAAGACACCTGTTCTCGCTTGGATCATTGCATCAGTTTGTAAGGAGTCCCATTTACTTGCTGTCTGGAAACCCCACACTCTCAGCTATGAGCAAATTAACAGAAAAGAAGTCCTACTGCAGTATAGTAGATACTTTCCTTTTTCACACACTGTCATGTTAAGTTCTCATTTGTAAGTTCTGAACAGTCACCACAAGCTGCCGTAGAGTGCAGGAGGATCTTACTGGACATTTTACCAGATAGTTATTTGCTTGTTTTCCTATTATGTTCTAAAGTCTACGATGAATTTGATGTACTTTTATACAATCAGACCAGAAGCTGACATTGTGTTTGTGTGCAGGAGCTGCCAGCAGTGGAGGAGGTGTGTGTGTCGTTACCAGAGGATACAGAACTGCAGCCTGTTGGAACAGTCTCCAGTATTATACAGCAGCTTGGTAAATATCACACACACACTCATGCTGAGGTTACGCTGTAGCATTTCTATCTGATTGCTAAAGAACTGGAAACACTCTGCTCGTCTTAGGTAATGAATTATATAAGTGCGACTTTTAATGTGTATTTCTCTGCTCTGTCTTTAACCACCCATTCTGTGTCTGCAGTTATCATCCAGTCTCTGAAAGACACGCCCCCTTTGACTGATGACAGTGTCATCTTTACGTCTGACAGGGTGGCTATTGGCAAGGTGGGTGGACCAGCAGGGGCTGTCTGTATGAATATCTTTATGTCTGTCTACTTAGCTTTCCTGCAAGTGTTGAATTGCATTAGTTTGTTTGCGCCCTGTTAGTTTGGTAATGTTTTGTTGTTTATGTGTTCCAGGTGTTTGAGGTGTTTGGTCCGGTGTCCAGCCCCCTGTATATTTTGCGTTTTAACTCCGTGGAGCAGATAAGCAGCAGAGAGCTGTCAGAGGGTGTGACTGTTTATTACGCACCGACCATCAAAGAGTACACACACTTCATCCTGACACAGCAGCTCAAACTGTAAGTACACACAGGCGTAAATATTTCATTGAGCACATTAGCGTTCCACAAATAGAATGATAAGTTATTTAGGCTTTTGGGAAATAATCACTTTTGATCAGGGCTCTACAGTGCAAGTATTTCGCTTACATTTACAACAAAAAAATCATTTGTAAGCACAGTGTGTGAGTTAATGATAATACCTACTGTAATCATTCTTTCCCTGCTGCCATTCATTCTAATATTACAAGTCCCGCAATTGCAAAAGCTGCAATGCACCAATCACAAAAGAGTTTTCTGGGATGATGCAGCCGGCGTCAAGTGAGGAAAAAGGTTTTGGTTGAAAGGGTACAAGTTAATGTTAAACATGCAGATATCACTATCTAGCAATTTAGACATTATGAGGTTTGGACCTTTGCTGGGAGGAAACTTTAATAACTGGACCTTTCTAAATTTTATTAAATACCCCTGGTTTAGACACTAGAATGTGAACATTTCTTTTACTGTGCTTCTACATTTCTTTGTGTAGGCCTACATCATTTTCATTAAGAAGCACATGTACTCCTCTGGGGAATAAGTCAGCGTGGAGCCCTGTTGATATGATGACGTGAAGTTTGTTTCGGATCAAACCGAACTAGTGTGTTAAAGTGAAAATGCTTTTCCTGTAGGTTCAAGGGATCGGATGCATCCTGGAAGAACGACCAAGAACCACCAGAGGAGGTAAGCACATAGACAGGAATGTGTTCGAGCAGGGCGGAGGATGTTTGAACAAAACTGTGCAGTCAAATGACGCTGCAACTGTCAGTGGCCTCTACTGTGTCTATATCTCATGGAAACAAGGCAAAGATCCATTTTCTTTTTTTGCAACAAAGGCTTTTACTTATGTCAGCATTACAACATTGAATTATTTACACAAGCATCATTTGGCCAACAGAAGCACTGCTGTTCCTCCAGTAGGCTTTGGTGGTATCTAATTGTTCACACCTTCCTGAAATTTCCCCAGGGTAAATGATACATGACCATATTAGTTTGCAGTTTAGAGAAGCAGACCTGCTGGTCTCAGTCAGTTATTTTGTTTGTGTTACTGTGGGACTTTGATATTAAAAAAGGTTTGGTTTGGATTAACCAGAGTCACACAGTAACACCGACCGACATCTACTGTTTGTAATATACTGACTGTTGGTAATATCCTGTGCAACCTGATTTTAAAAATCCGAAATCTAAAGAAAGCAGTGGTTGTAGCCAAAATATTTAAGACCCATCTGACCGTGTTAACTTAATATATATTTTCCACTACGCTCAAAAAGATTGCTGTGTTTGCTTTATTATGAAATACTCGCGCTCACTCTCTCTCTTCTCTCTCCAGGCTTTGGATTATAGTGATGATGAGAAAGAACAGGAAGCAAAGAAGAAAGTGAAAAACTCCAGAAAGAAGAAGGACAATAACAGTGCAGGTATTTGCACACATATGCAGGAAGTGTATTCTGTATGTCAGATTGAAGACGGAATTTGAGGTGATAAGATAATAGTTGAAAGTAATAAACCTTCCTACTACTTTTTCTTGCTTTATTCATCTGTTTGTTTCTCTCCAGATAATCCTGCCCACGTTACCCAGAACCCCTTGCACCAGCAGCGTAATGCCAGGGGTTTCCCACCAAGACATGCAGGACATCCACCCAGGCACCAGAACCCGAGGAATAAACACCCACCTTTCAGCCACACACCCACTCCACACAGACACGCACACCCACCGCCTGGACACACACATGTCCCTCCCATGTACCTCCCCCCTCCCTGCCCTTACCCTCCACCTCCTCACATTTTCCCCCCACCCAACTTCCCTCTGTATCCCCCTCCTCCTCCTCCCTCGTACTTCAATCCATCTTTCTCCTCTCATCTGTGGCCACCAAACTCTGTCCCCTTCTCTGACCTCCCTCCTCCGCCTCCCCCACCACCACCCCCACCTCCTCCTCAGTGATGGCCTCTGCACATCAACACACGAACCAGAGTTCCTGCTGGTGAATTGATGTTTTGGTTTATTCTGGTTAGAGAAATGTGTCATGTGTTTGTAGGCTGTCAGACGGGACAGCTGGGCAAATCGTCCGTGTGTATCAATCACTGGCTCTGCTTGTTAGCAGTGCTCATTAGGCTGTACAGTCACTGATTATAAAGTAAAACATTTACCTAATACAGCTGGTGGAGTCCAGTGATGTGCTGTGACCAACCACATATTCTGCCACTGCAGGGTTTTTGAGTTGTAAATTTTATTTTATTTTTCCTACTGCAGACATTTGTTTACCATCTGAGGGAACGTATCCCCTGATCAAGATGGTATTTTTATTTTTCATATTCCAATTAAATGTGACCATGTTCTTCATCAAATCTCCCTTACGCACTGAAACACCAGAGAAGCGTCAGGCTGCCATTTATTGTGAAGTGAAACGCGATGAACCCAGTGAACGGAGAATCCAAAAAAAGGCGAATCTTCTTCATAAATTAAAATTCTTGGGGACCACATTTAACAACAGCAAAAATCCAAGTCTCATTTACCCAGTCATATGCTCAGCTCTGTGCAAACCTGCATTTTCTCTGAAACACTTTGGTCTATGAGTAGCTTACCTGACCACACACATGCGTATGAGCTCTGCTTTAGCAGATGCGCATGCTCAGGCGCGCTACACGGCCGTGTGAAGGACGGGAAGTGTTTTAAGTCGTATACACACAATATTATCACACATTAAAAGCAGTTCTGAAAAAGTGAGTTTTGATTCGTGATTTTTGAAGAGTGTTCTACTGATCCTAGTCTCATTTGTAAGTTTTGGTTGCCTTCATAATGTCTGCAAAAAAATGTTATGATCTGAAAAATTCAACTATGGGAAAGAACTGTTGTTCAGTTGCAGCTCCATGTGTTGTAGACCTACAAGGACGTCATGTGCTTTGGCATTTGTTAAAAATAATCAGCTGATGCGTCCGGTTAGGATGTGAAAGTCACCGTCACTCGTACGTGATACTGTATATGTACTGTATTTTTCACCAGAACGCTTTGTAAATGTCAATATTTTCCCCGTTTGATGAGCTGTGTCAATGGGAAATAAAAGGCCTTTGTGTAAGACTGACGTCAGTCGTCGGAGCCACGTTTCTCTTGTCCAACATGTTTCTGTCACGCTGTTGTGTAAAGCTGCTGCTGTGTTCACTCACTTCCACAACGTTTGCTCAACAGGACATTTCTGCACACACACACACACACACACACACATACACACAGCAAAAAGACAAAACAAGAGTGAATATTAAGTTGCTTTAATTTTCCTGTCCCACCTGAAATTATATGTTATCCTGGGGTTTATTTTATTGAAATGCTGAAGCATGAGGCGAGAACTGATTGGCAGTCAGGGAACCTAGAGTGACATCACGATTTGCTTTGATATGATTGGCTCATCATGAAATTATTTAAAAGGAAAAACGCTGAGTTTGAAGTTTAGGTTAATTTCAGGGTGAGGCTTAGAATTGTATTGAAATTGTGTCATTTGATTTTTAAATTTGTAAACATAAAATGCAGATAATACTATTGTGTATAAACCTATATTAAAATTCTTCAATTGCCAAACCCCCACCCTGACATAAAGTACAATAGTTGTATAATTCTGTGCATCACTGTGCAATAATTAAAATGGCACAAAGTGATTATTCAATTGTGCAATGTTCTTTTAAGTATCCCAATGTATTCTCACTTAAACTAGAATGTATATTTAACACATAGTAGTGTTAAACATTGGGGCATAAAACACATATTTTTACATCTTATTTTCGTACTTCTTATTTCTACTGTGTTATAATTTTCTGTAATATTGTGGAAAATCTTCCCGCTGCATAAGTTAGCAGTGATACAGGTGGAGTTTTTACTGTGGTAAAATGAAGGGATCAGGGAACACAGACTGATGATTCAATCAAGTGCTTCTTCTTTGAACAGGCCTGGATAACAGTTTGCTACCTGGGGATTAATAAAGTAAAACTGATTCTGATTCTGAGCAAACATTTTGTCAAGAAGAATGAAATCAGAATATTCTTACACTGATTTTCTCTGAAAAATGCCACTTTTTAACAATAAATATATAAAATAAAATCATTTAATGTTCTTATTAATGTGTTCAAAGAGAACACCAGAGGAATCAACAAGTCCATATTGCCTATGTAGGAAAGATTTGATGGGACAATACTTCCTCTACACAAGACAGGAAGACCCGTGACTGACAGGAAAAGGTGTAAGTTTTAAAAGTGCTGCCCAACAGCAGACAGAAAACACTTTGTCACTGCAGCTGCTTCAAAATGGCTGCGTTCTTTAAATCTAATGAGGCAAGTGTCAGCTTTGAAGTTGGTGAGTATCAGCAATTCCCCAAACCTGAACCTGAGGATGCTGCTAAAGAGAAAACCCCAAAACCAAGTAAGTAATCCAGAATGTGAGGTTATTTAAGTTTAAAATATGATTATTAAGCAGGTTAAAATAGTTAATGTTGTAGTCTGTGATTAACGGGGTTTGTGTGTTTGTGCTGTACAGAGCTAAAACATTTCAGCGTGGTTCTCCTGAGCTTTGCCCTGCTGTGTGTTCTGCAAGGGGTTCTCAACATCGCTCTGAGACTTGCTCTGACTGAACCCACTGATGAAGGTAAACAGACACCTGACTCTGTGGCTGTGTGCAGCTTTCAGCTCATTTTGCTGTTCATGCCTCTTAACTGTTCTCTTTTGGTTCTCTACAAAGTATCTGCAGGTCCTTTAAAAGTATTAAAATGTCTCGTTTAATTTTACAAATATTTGACCTAAAAAGTCATTTAATAGTCTTAATTTCAATTATTAATTCATAAAAAGTAGCAGACATTTTTTCCCCTCATGAAAACTTCTCTCAGAAATCTGAGATCATAATTCTCTTTTTTCATAATTAACAAGATTATTATTTTGTTTATTCAGGAAAACAAGCTGAATTTTTGTCCATGAAAACTTTAAAGGAAATGGCCACTTTAGAATGAAAATACAGACAGTACTTATTCACCCTCATGCTGACAAGAAGTGCCAGTGTAGTTTTTTTCTAATCCACAAAACTTGTTCGGGGTATCGGAGGATAACAGCTAGCCGGATTTTTCCATATACTTGAAGTGCATGGGACCCACATTTTGAAAATGTGATAAAACTCTGCTAATGCATTTCAAAAACGTCACAACGGCTCATCCGTCGAAATCCAAGTGCCCTGAAGCCACGGCATGCAACAATGACTTGAAAAGATGTCATTTACTCCACTTTGATAGCATCATTTCTCACCGTGGTCAGTTAGTCTGCAGGCGCGCTGTGTTTACACGGCAACTCGCGCGTTCTTGAGTCTTGCAAGTTACCTTTAATAACCGCACTGATCCAGAAAGACAAAACATTATTTTTTCCAGAGATACATTTTTCCTCAAAATTTTTTGATACTGTAAAAATCTTGCTAATTCAGATAATTTTGTCCATAAAGACTTTCCTCATAATTCTAAGATAATCTTGAAAAACAGAGTTTTCTTCTTAGATAAATGCATTATGTTTCTGTACTTCTGCAGTGTGTCACACAATTGTCTATTGACAAGAACAACGTCCTTATACCTGTAGAAGTATGTTGCCATGAATATAGCTTTGTTTTCTCCACTCAGCTTTTGAAATGTCTGCTTTCACACCAATATAAATCACGGTCAAGGGAATTTAACTTGTGTTGCAGAACTGAGATATCACATTTTTAAATATCAACATCTCTTTCTTGAAATAGTGTAAAAACTAAAATGTTTTCCTGGTAGGTTAACAGACCTTTTAAAAGTTTAAGTCCGACATAGATTTCTCCTTCACTAATCTCACTACCCTCTGCAGCTTTGTGGATTGTTGTGTTTTGCAGCATCCTGTTCTCTGTTGCATCAGAGATTGTTCTGTTCAACATGTTCTCTGTTGTGACATGTGATGTTGGGACACGCTGTCTGTGTTGTTGCTGTGTTGAGGTGAGACAGAGGAAGAGTTCTGTCCAGAGGGCTGGCTGATGTTCGGCTCCAGTTGTTACTACATTTCATCACAGAGGGGGAGGAGCTGGGACGACAGCCGGCAGGACTGCATGCAGAGAGGCGCTGACCTGGTCATCATCAACAGCAGGCAGGAACAGGTACCTTACAGCGTCCTTATTTGCTTCCTCTTGCTTTGAGAAACCACCTAAAGCGTATTTTAAATAAATAACCTGAGGGAGTATCTCATTATTAAACTGCACAAATGCTCAGATATCTCAGTGAACAGTGTGTGATGCTGTAGTTCCCTGTGTGTTTTGAGCCTGCTGATTAAGTGAATGTTGGTTTATGACAGGCCTTTCTCACTGGATTCACCGCAGCAGCGTGGGTTGGTATGACTGACAGGGAGAAGGAAGGGACTTGGATCTGGGTGGATGGAACACCAGTGGACAAAGACAGGTGAGATATTGATCAAGATATGGGTAACTGATAGGGCTGGGAATCACCAGACGATCCACGAAACGATATTATCAAGATACTTTAGTCAGAATACAATATTAGGCATTGTTGAATGGTGGCATTATTACGATAAATGATGATCATGACCTCTTCAGTTTTCAATGGTGGATAGGATACTGTAGCTGTGAAAAAATACTGTCTGTTGGCATGGCAAGTAACTGATTGAGCCCAGTGGCAAGAAGAAAATGTTTGCAGTGTACGTTTCTGCAAACCAGGAATATGTTACAGGGGATGGTGGATGGTGTGTCACTTAGACGAGATGCCCACCAAGCTGCAGACCACTGTTCGATATCAGCAGAGCCAGTTATTTTTAAGCGAGTCATTGCTGCGTTTCCAGCATATTTTTAGGCACCAAACGGGTGTTTGTAGCATTCCTTCACTGTTTTTCCACCTCTGGATAGCGCCACGAAAAGCAGTTGCTTTTTACCAAGACATCGCTGCTTCTCCAGCAGCAGTTTTGCCCCCACTACGGGGTATTTTAAGCATTTAACACATACTCTTTTTGTAATAACCAAATCTAATAATGTGATGTATCTGTGGTTTGCAGAAAAGTAAAATGCCAAAATTTTTTGGGGGGGGATTGGGTTTGTTTTTGGAGCTTGATCCAAATATCAAGGGGTGATTTAAAGCGTAGCAGCAGTTTAAAAGTGTGATTTTGCTGACCTCCAGTTGTTTATCTTCTCATCATTGCTGCAGTAAATGAAGTGTACTACAGGGTGCGTCTGTGCACTGTGACATCACTTTCCATACCCTTCAATAATGCTGGGTTTGGTCCAAGATGCAACACACTTTCAACCAAAATGATCAAAAACACGATGTACAGAAAAAGAACTGTAACTATAATTAACATTATACGCAAAGCTGTCCCTCATGGGTAAAAATAGCTAGTGTTAAGGTTCTGTCATGTGTTCTTTCCATCTGTCTGTAGGTTAAATTGGGCCCCTGGGCAGCCCGATGGTGCGTTTGGAGGAGAAGACTGTGGTGACATTCGCACAATGATGGATTTCATTGGCTTAAACGACTTCAACTGCAGTGCCAGAAGCCAGTGGATCTGTGAGAAAATGTAATGGCAGCTTAAACTGTAGGGATGTGTGTGCTGCTCGCCTTCTTTCGCTGTAACTAGTTCTGTTTGTGTTTGTAGTTGATGTAAAAATAAAACATAACCACAGAGTGACCAGCAGGAGTGCTTTGTTGAGCAACAAGGTGATGTCATTAACTAAGGGAATTAAAGTTGTGTCCGTGGCTAAGATGATAAGATGTGCCATGGAAAATCCAAACAGTCCAAACCATGGGCACACACTGTACAGCAACTGAAGAGTGATGGTTGTTTGTGGGTGGAGGGAGGAGTGGAGTTAGGGTATGGCAGGGTAGACCTGTGATTATGGCGATAGTGGTCTTTTTTATTATTTTATGTTGATCTAATTGCACTTAATTTCTACTACCTTATTCAGTCCTACGTTTGTGCCTATTACAACATTTGATCTCCTGTTAATGCCAGGGTATCATGCACAACTGTGATGTTCAGAAAAATGACCCTTAAATGTAGATGTGGACTATATGTGGAATCCATCTGCTCAATAAAAGGGAACATGGGGCAGACCTTTTCATTGCTAACTACTTGCTAACTTGCTAACACCCTAAAAATGTCTTTGGCAGGGCTGCGTGCACACGGCACACACACTGACCAGAAAACAATCAACAGTTTAGTTTTATAGTTTGGCTACTGTGTCTGCCAGCTGCACATAGCATCCTTCTAACTGAGCATTCTCATACTCAATGTGAAAAGAGAAATGTCTAGAGCAACAGTTAAATGCTCAAGGAAATTTATTTCATTGTATGATGTTCAAGTCTTGCCAAGGTGGATCTTGGCAAAGGACACAGTTCAGGTGTGTCAGTCAGATTCTCCTGACTCAAACTCAGCACACTCATCCTCCGAATCTAAACATGGCATGGCGTCACGAGGTGAAACGTAGGCAACCATGTTGTCGAGTTTGGGCACCACACAGCAGCTAACAGCACTGCGGTTAATGTCCATGTCGCAGGCGGCGTGCCACTCATTAGTTGCTGCGTCGTAGTACTCGACATTGTAGGTGGTTGAGTGGCCGTTGAAGCCCCCTACAACAAAGAGCAGATCTTCAAGCACTGCGATGCCGAAGTTGCTGCGGGGGGTCACCATCAGGGACACCTCATGCCAGGTGTTGGTGTGGGGGTTGTACGCCTCAGCGCTGCGCAGACGGGCGGAGCCATCAAAGCCACCAACCTTTGGGAGGAAAAGAACAATAAAGTCTCAAATGTTTGAAATGGAGATGGAAGCAGTTTGTCAAAGAAAGAACGCCTGCCTTTAAAGCATCTATGAGTTAAATCTAACAGCTGACCAAATCTTTGAACACCTCACACAGTTTGTATGTTATGAGAGAATCAGCTGAGTTTCTTGTACTTACCGCATAGACATGGTCTGCGTATGCAGTGACGCCAACTCCACTGCGCTGGGAGGTCATGAGGCTGATCATTGTCCACTGGTTGGTCTCTGGGTGGTAACATTCAGCCGTTTGCAGGCAGTCGTGCCCATTGAAACCACCACAGATGTAAATCTGGGGAGAATAGAAAGGGTTTTTAGTGATAGAGCATTTTTCTTGACTTCAACTGGTAAAAAAATAACAGAATTATTTCTACACTACTGCAAGATAATGAGAGAATTACAGCTGAGACGAGGCATCTAGTGAGGAATCTTAACTGAGAAATAAACTGGAAGGATAAATTAGACGTCCTTATCACCAAAGAGAAAATGTTATATATACGTCTGTGTATACTGTGATCAGATATTAGCTGTGCTTAGTTTGACAGTTTGTCTGCAGTTCACAGAGATGGGTTTCAATTCACCTACCTTGTTGTGGAGTGTTGTGCAGCTGGCATCGCTCCTGCTCTCATGCATGGATGCAATAAGACTCCACTGGTTGGTCTCGGGAGTGTAGCGTTCGGCAGTGCTCTGTCGTGTGTACCCATCATATCCTCCCATGGCATAGATGCACCCATTCAGCACAGTGGCGCTCACGTAGCAGCGGCGGTAGTACATGGGTGCCACCTCATGCCAGGTGCGTGAGCTCAGACTGAACCTGCGCACGCTGTTGAAATGCTCCGCCCTGTCAAAGCCACCAACACAGTAGACATCCCCATTGAGGAAGACGGTACCGTGGTAGGCACGACAACGTTCGTCATAGTTTGTCACGTTGATCCAGTTGTCAGTGCGGATATCATATGCCTCAATGGCATTGGTTGGATTGCTGCCGCTCCAGCCTCCAATGGCCAGCAGGATGGCTGTAGGCAGGCGAGGGCGGACAAGGGGGTTCCAGAGATGAAACAGAAAGGCCCTGTTTCCGCCGAAGTGATCAACGATGTCATGAGCTTTTCTGACCATGGACTGGCACATGGCGTTGTTTGTCACCAGCTCATTGGCCATCACATTCAGCTGCAGGTAGTCTAGACTCAGCAAGGCCAGTCGGACCTACACGGACAAAACAGGACAGAATCTTGAGCTTAATGAACTGCACTACTTGTGTCCAGACCTCTGTTGCCATTTTATAAGTATGTTAAATTCTCATAGTTTTAAACATCCAAAACTCAAAAGCTGCAGTTGGTAATTTAAATGAAAGTTACTTTGTCACACACACAGAAATACAGTCTCACAGTCAGACAGATAGTCTGTTAAAAAAAAAGAATCTAGTGACAGTATAGTGACAGTTTCGGCAAATGTGTGACACATGTTTGGTGTATATCCATGCCAAATCATCATGTGGGCATCAGCACATGGGTGCAGGGATCCTCCCCGATCAATGGGAACGCCATAAGGTGCAGCTAAGTGCAGCATGACTTGCTGTCAGTCTGCACAATCGGATTTCACCATGTGGGATCATTTAGTGCCGATGATGCAGGATGTCAGTCTCCAAATAAAATGATCTTTTAGCCCATATGACTTCAAGCTTACAGCTCTTAGTTTGATTGTAATAAGTTAGTCTGAACCCAAACTAAATTTTAAGAACTACAGTTGTGAAAGTAACCTTAAACTTAGCTGGACTTGATCTTGTGATTGACTTAAATTTGACTAAAGTGGCGTTACAGTTTTCATTATTGTAGTCAGGAAAACACCATCGGCCACATGTTGAAGATGTAGATCAAAAATATATGTAGTGATAGACAGGTGTCATACCTTAGACAGGAGCACAGCGATGTGACTGTTTCGCTCTTCAGGCATGTGGGCGATCCAGCGAAGGACGGCCTCATACACAGTGCTTTCTTTTCTCACATTGATGTCCTGTCTTCCAAGGAGGTCAGTGAGTTCCTGCACAGAGAGCTGCAGGAACTCTTGAGTGGAAACAACCTCCTCAAAGTGATCAATGATGAAGTGGTAGGCCTTGGCCCGCAGTCTGGGGTGGAAGCAGATGAAGGTGAACTGAAAGATGCCAATGCAGTTCTGGATGCAAAGCCGCTCTCCCAAGAAGTCGCAGCAAGTTTGCACAATGTCCATTATGTTGAGCTGATCGGCTGCCATCAACAGCTCCTGTACATTGTCCTCCGTCACAGAAACAGAGCCGGTGTACGCAAACTCGATGATGAGCTGCATCATGTCAGGAGACACGACCGATATGTTGAAGACCTTTTGGTCTGGAGTTGCCCAGCGTCTGAAGAGAGCTCTGTGGGACAAGATGAAGACAGAAGAGGGTTGCAAATAAGCTGTATTTAGCTTTTTCTTCTCATCTTTACACTGATAACAATAAAAAACGTTTCAAAACAGCAGCAAGAGTGAAATATCAGATCAGATGAACTCAGTGCACTAAATTACACACCTAAGGCACAAATATTATAATAGTCTGGATACATTTAGGGTCTTGTTGCAACTTTTCTCACCCATGTTTTATCTTAAGTCATAAAATCAGTTGAATAACTAACACATCGTGTGAAAATGTTCTTTTTTTTAGTATAAAGTTTAAGAACGCTGACGATTTTTAGTTGCACACATCTGATTGGCAATGAGAACCTTCAGTTGAACTGTAAACTGAAACTACATTGACTTTGTGAAGGCTAGAAATGTGCACCATTAGTTAACTTTTAAGATTTTAACTGTCCTTTAAAGTAATTTCTGCATGTTCTCATCTCTATGTCAAACTTCTTTTATCACAAATGCTCCATAAATCAAATGAATTCATTACTGTGACTGCTGTGTATATATTTTCTCATCAGATACTCACAGGAAATACGGGCTGCAATTACACAGGACGACCTTGTGGACTTGAAATTCAGCATCCTTGACTTTTATGACTGCATCACAAAACTCTCCCTCCTGACGGAGCTTGTCAAACATGGAGCTTGACTCGTGTGAAGATTCGCTGTGGTCGCTCATCTTGCTTCTTGGAGAGAGCTTTCTCTGTGTTTGTTGGTCAGTTTGACTTGTGAGTCTGAAATGTTCTGATGAGTCGAGGGCCTATTTCAAGGCTTTCAGGCGTCAAAGAGGTTCCAGAGTTCTAAACCCGGCATTCTGCTCTAGAATGGGTTCTTGTGACATGACGGCTGATAAAGTGCCAGCCTGTAGACTGTCTGATTTACATTAACACATTAACCTATGCATTATTTCATTATATAATTTAGTCTTTGTTTTACAGTATATCGGTTCAATAGTAGGTCGACGATGTTTCATTAAAATGTCAAAAAGATCGTGACTGTGGCTGTTGTATCATTTTGCTTATAGATGCACACTGAAAGGTTTATGGGTTTTGTCAGAGGCAGAGGTGAGCACAGCCTGTATTTGACAGACAGTTAAAGCATGAAAAGAGGGCAGAGAGATGGGATGACATGCAGCAAAGGGCCGTTGGTTGGCTGTAGCCAGCATAGTCTTTGTACATGGGACACCTGCTCTGCTTGGTGAGCTGCACTAGTTCTTTCGGATGACAACAAGACTTTTTCAAGAGCAATACATTTAAGGGCAGAGAGGTAAGTACATTTCTAAGATTTCCATCTCTACAGGTACCACTTGACTGAGTATAAAAGACACAAACAGTGAGTTGTCAGTTACATCGTGTAAAGTTACATGACGCATTTATTCATTGCTTATTCCTCCTTTTAAAAAGCTGAACTCTGAAAGTAGCATCCACTGCCTGTAAACACAGCTGCAGCTGCTCCGCCCGGCTGTGCTGGGAAAAGGCTGCGGCTGCAGAGATGGTTAGTGCTCAGACTACAGCTGCATTAGTGGTTGAATCTGTGATGCTATACATGTGGCTACCACAGTTTTGTTTGCCATGTAGATCTTCATTACAACTGCTCTGCTCTCGATTGAGCGTATGTTGGGACAGCATGCGAGGCCTCAAATGGCCATGTTGCAGCTGCCAGAAAAAAAAATATCACTGCCTGTCTTTTGACCACGATGCAATTATGACAGAGCAAAACCCAGAACAAGAAAATTCCTGGCCACACATTTCATACCAAAATTAATAAAAGACGGCAGCCTTGACAAAATATTTTGTATCAGCTGCACTGATCAAATCTACCACAAAGTGGAGCTGTAGTTACATATTAAAATGGTTGGTACAAAATAAGGACTTCTGATTGTCCAAAAGGTGCTTGTGTACATTTACACTGTGGCCTTGTGACCATTAGAGAACCATTTAAAAATAAATAAACACACCAGGTGTCACAGTGAGAGAAGAGAGGAAACAAGCGGAGACATTACCATCTTTATCCAGACTGGTTTCCTTTACTCCTGTGGGTAACACTTCATAAGCATTGTATTAATAATTAACAAATGCATATAGCACACTGTAATCCATCTGTAAGCAGATATGATGTGTTTTTATGTGTGTAATTTATAAATAACTCATTTTATATAACGTGTACTGTTAGTGAAGACTCTGCAGTGTAGGTCATACACTTCACTGATAAACCAGAGGATGTCCAGTAAGATTGGGCTTCGTGATCAAAGAAAGTTTTTGTATCACGTCTGCACTTCCGTCCGAACTCACTCACTACTTGCACGTTTGCCATAGTGACAGTTTGGAACTGTGATGATAAATTAATGTTGTGTTTACAGCTTGTTATGTTGCCGTCAAGTGGCTAAACCATCAGTTAATACTCATTTAAGGGGTTTGGTTTTTGCCTCTTTGGAGGGGTTTTGCTTAGTATTTCAATACAATGTGTAAATAAAAGAGAAAGTCCTTGTCCACACTGAGTGTTTTTTTAATTAATTTCAAATGAAGGATTAATTAAATCGATTTAAATTAAGGTTTAATTCATGCTGTTGCAGGAGTGGATAATCTGAGATGCTGTAAATGACCAGAGGAGAGTGAATGAGTTGATAAATGGGGGGAGTTGTTCAAATGTTTGTGTATGTTACACTAAGCTCAGCTACACTTTTCACCTCACAGACACACACACATGCACAAACACTAACACACACACTCATGGTCACAGATGGAATTTCATGCTGCTCAGGGTTTTGCATTTTTCGCCTGGGCAGAAATGGAAGCATGATCACTCATATCAATCAACACCTGTCACTCTGTGGTTTGCTTAAGACACACACACATGCTTTGGGACACACACAGGCCAGCTTACAGCACACAATCATTGACATACATTAAAATGATATCAGCAATCTTTACTCACAGGACTAGAAAGTACAAGTACACACTCACATACTATGACTTTTTTACAGTAACACGTTTCAATGTTCCCATTTATTTCCTACTTTTATTCTGCATTCTCCTCCTATGTTTCTGTGGGTTTTCTCCAGGTCTCCCACCAAAAAGACATGTTGCATACTGGAAAGGCTCCTGTCAGGATTGTCACTGCCTTTGACTGACACATTGAACTGTGGCTGCCCTTTGCTCCCAAAGAGGCAAAGGGGGTCACAGAGCAAAACATATTTTGTGTCAAACTATTCGTATAACATCAGTGCTGTCAAGCCACACTGACTGTTTTGGTTTTACATACCTAGGTTTGAGATACAATCTCTGAATGTTGGACTGTAAGACTAAGACAGAGAACGCAAATGGAATTTAATTTGTGCTGCTCAAAGCACTGAAAAACTTGCCTGGCAAGATGTCTTTGCAGAAACAATGTTGTGTTTGCTCTGGCAGAGCTCACTGTACGTTTTTACCTTTTTCCTGAAGAAATACAAGAACTGTTTATTCATGATTTATTCACTGGGGAAATTGTTTCCAAAAAGAAACGTAGCTGTTGATATTTCCAAATGCAATTTTTCAGTTCACTGACCGTTCAGCATTTCTGCAATAAACTCCAAAAAGCGAAAAAGCAGTTTCTAGTGATATGGGTGAGCAGACCTTTTAAAGGGACACTCCACTGATTTCACACGGGAAGTTCAGTGTACATGTCAGGAGGAGTGTAATATAGCCTATTCTATAGCATATTTTATTGTCTAGAGACACTGTATTATGGGAAATGTAGTATCTGGTCTTTTTGCTGCCCAGTTGCCGGAAGAAAATGTTGTCAATTGCACTTACAATCCCTTACATTTGCATGTTTTGTACGTATTGTATCAATGTTTCGAAAGTGACACAGGATATGAGCTCTGACTGCTGCTGGATCACAGAAACAGTTGTGATTTGGTGAGTGATTGCTGTGTTTCCAGTGGCTTTTTTTGGCACCAAACATGGGAGTTTTGTAGCAACCCATTGCTGCGTTTCCTGCCGGTATAGTGACACCACCAATATCTCGGCCTGTGGTGCTTTGATTTTGATCGTTCCTTTAATTAATCCGTGTCTCTCAAGACGCCCAACTTTAAAAGTGAAACATTAAATCAAATCAGATGTGTATCTTTCTGTATTGGTAAGCATAATAACAATAAATAATACACTTTTATAAAGCGCTTTTCAAAACAAAGTCACCAAGTGCTTTACACAGTTGATCCTGGATTTAAAACAGAATTGAGGACCAGATAAAATGAGGCAATTTTAGGAAAATACAAAGAAAGAAAAAATGACCTAAAGATAATATACTCTCACAGAAGCAGATCAGCAAAGTTGGCAACTAATTGAAAAGCCAAGCAGCTTTTGCACTAGCTGAAGCCATGAGATTGCTTTTTGGCTCGGCCCTGAATACACTATGTTGCTGTAATCTTACCGTGAAGAAATGAAAGCATAGATGACCTTTTAAAGATCATGTTGAGAGAGAGAGGACCTGGTTTTGGAGATTTTGGAGCATTTACTCATAGGCATAGATTTCAGGAGAAAAAAAATAAAACCTGAGAGTAGCAGGGGGCTTTTGTTTGACAAAATTAAAGACATTTCAACCATGAATTTAATGCAGAAAAGGCACAAAGTGGCGCATAACAACTGACCAAAATGCAAGAAATTAAACCCCCATTTCATGTGCGTCTACTTGTGACAACTGTTCCTCTTTGCTCTTTTGTGATGTTTGAGACAGAAAAAATTATTTCTGATGGATACAAAAGCAAAGATAAACAAGAGCAAGAGTTTCTGTGGTAGCAACCAAAGCCAACAAAAAAAAAAAAGGCCGGCCTGTGCTGTGCCAGAGCATGTTCTACCCCAACATTAATGCACCTGATTTGTTTTCATTATGTAATTGCTCGTTATGATCATGTTGGGGTGTTCCCTCCTTCCCCTCTCACTCCCCCAAAGAACACACTACTCCTCTTTCCTCCTACATGTCGATCTATCTTCTTACATCATCCCGACTCATCTTCCCTGTCACTGTCCCCCAACGCTTCACCAGTCACTCTCTGAATCAGCGGTCTGATGTAACTGGAGACTCTGAAGCTGTGGCTTGTGACCCAGTAATTCCTGCCATCCATACCATAAAAGAGGGCTAACCCTGGATGCTGCTCCACATGACTGACTGAAATTAAAAATATTACCAAGAGGTGAAGAAAGAATGTAGAAATTCAAATGTATGGTTATTGTGATACTGTAATCTATGAGCTAATCCACATGATAGTTTAAACCTGTTTGTTCTATTTACTATAATACCAGATTTGAAGTGCTGTAATGCTTTTCATTTGTAGGTGAACTATTTCTTTAGGGATGCATTTCCGACAGTAAAAATTCCTCACACTGGTTCAGCATGTCTGTCTGATACAGGGAGAAGGGGGTAACGTTGTATGTGTGTGTGAATGCCAGAGAGGGAGGAGGGAAAAAGAGAGGGAGCCAGTCAGAACATTTAAAACTACTGTGCGGGCTGCACATGGAGCAGTGTTCAGCACCAGAAAAAATCTTTTCGTGTCTTTGTTGGGACTTTGCAGATGGTGGAGTCAGACCTCCGAAGGTCTCACACTTTTGGATTATTCCTGACTTTTGCTCTTCAGTCTCGAGCCTTTTCGTTTGTCATTTCCATCTTTCATTTCAGTCTGTATTCACTGGATTTTTGAGGGAGGTGATCTGGGTTTCCAGAGTGCTCTGGAGATGCAGAAGACCAGCAAGAAGAAGCGTGCTCAGAGGAACAGTGCTAACCTCATGAAAGCAGCTCATCAGTGAGTAGCGGGGTTAGGTGAGAGGGGCAAGTCACGGACAGTTTAGGAAAATAAAGTCAGTAAGATAGGTTAGCCTCTCGTATGTCTGGAGATAAGTATTAATCTATCTGTCCTTTTGTGCCTGTTCACCCTTTTTACTAGCATGAAATGAAATAGAAAGTCACTCAGAGATGTTATTGACAAAGAGGATATGTTTGCATTTGGGGTGCTGGTTATTTCACCACTTTTTCCATAGATTAGTCTGTACTCATCCCTCTCACCCATTATTCTAACCCACTACCACTTTTGCATGTTGCTCTTCATGCATGCTATTTATCTAACCCTTGTCCATCCTTTTTAATGTTTAGTGAAGTTTTAAATTTTAAATTTAAAAACCTCAACTTTATTAATGGATATTTTGGAAATGGATTCGTCAGTAGATATAAAATTCAGACAGTCCACTCAAGCAGAATTGGGTGTGAAATGATGGCATCAAAATGTTGATGATTTAACATGAAAGTAAAGGATTAAGATTAAGATACAGTTACTATAGGCAAGAATAAAATCAGGAGTAAAAACAGTATAAATGTTGCCTTTTTGAAATTCCACCAATGAAAAGATCCACAGCACACCTTTAAGGTCACTGTATGTCAATCAGTGCAGCTGTGGACAGAACATTTATCATGACAGCAGTGAGAGAAAACACAAATCAACTGTCTTGACTGGTGTTTTTGCTGCGAAGCGTTTACACCTGTCAGTTTGTGTTTTGTTTGCAGTTAGGTGTTAATAGATGTGTATAGCATGACTCCAGCTGTGCTCCGTATCATTTCCATGTTTTTGTCGGAGAGGAGTCATTTTTCACACGGTGCAGACAGCTATAATCTCGAAGGTTTATCCCATAAGCCTCTGCTTGTCAGCATGCTTTAACATTCTCTCTCTGATGCTCTGTCACACATATGCACACACACACACTTCAATGCTGATTGTCGGCGGCTGTAAAATATTTGTCACCTGAAGAAGCTACGATGTTAATGTCGCCTCTAATTTCAACCCAGTATCAGATAATGCTCGTTGTTGGCTGAACACAAGCTGTAACAACATCCCTGGACTTCAGCGAGACACAAATCTTGAGTGTCTCATAGTAATGGTCAGTACGTAAACTCTAAATTTGTCTGGTTACCTTGTTAATTACCTTGATAATTGCAATCAAAATATTTCTGCACAGACATAAACTCAACACTCGAACGCAGAGGTTTTTTTTTTTACATGGCTCAGGTTTGGCTTGCTTTAGCCACCACATCCCATGAGAAGCCATGACACGTTTCTGTTACAGCCTCACAGCACGCGATAGATGGCAGCCAAAGGTGTAGGTTTCATTTGAGCATTAGGAGGGACACATATGAAGCAGGGGAGGGTGGGGTCCTCCTTCATTTCCTGCTTTTGGTAACATTTTAAGCACCAGTTTCGAGTGGAAATTAGGGTTGAGCAGGATACTTGGAGGAAATGAGTATCCGTTACATATCTTACTATACAATGATGAAAACTCTGTCTGTGTGTCTGTTCCACGTTTTTCTCCTCACTGACTTGGTCAATCCATGTAAAATTTGGCACAGTGGTAGAGGGTCATGGGAGGAAGCGAATGAAGCAATATTACATCAACTGGCCAAAGGGGGGCGCTATAGCCACCGATTGAAATTGCAAACTTTGAATGAGCATATCTATCGTAGAGACATGAAACTTTGCACAGAGATGCCTCTCCTCATGAGGAACACATTTGCCTCAAGAACCCATAACTCCTGGTTATATGGATTTTCTGCCATTTCTAATTTTTTGAAAACACATAACATCGATCTCTTCCTAGGAAGTTTGACCGATCTGCATGAAACTGGGTGAACATAATCTAGGGACCAATATCTAAAGTTCTAAAGGGTATAACATCTCAAGGGTTTCACTGATCACCACGCAACTTTGTAGGCATATGACCACACATAATCTGAGGGGACCCCTCCATTATTGACCCCATCAAACAAAATGGGGGCGAGAGCTAATTTCTTAACTAGGCCGAACTGCAATATGGATTTTTACTGAACTTGGTAGATATGTAGAACAGGACGCCTCAAGGTGACTGGAGAAATTTAACTCTAATTGGCAACTGGGTGGCGCTATAACAACTGAAAAATGCTTAAAAATTGCTAAAATGCAATCGATCGCTGTGGCTCCCCCTGTGGACCAATGTTGTTGTTTTTTTTCTAATTTTTGGCATGACTAAGTCATGGTATGGTATGCAGTACTCAATGGGTATGGACTAGTAATGTACATTTTAGATTTTTTTTTGGGAGGGCTTTTTGTCTTTATTAGATTACAGTCTAAGTGTGAAAGGGGGAGACAGAGAGAGAGAGAGAGGATGACATGCAGCAAAAGGCCACAGGCCAGAACCGAACCCATGGCCACCGCAGCAAGGACGCTGCCCTCATACACTCGATGCTCGTTCCTCCCACCAAGCCACCAGGTGCATTTATTATGAGTATGTGTATCGTCCAAGTAAAAAGCTCCAATAGTCATACTCGTGATAAAGGAAAATCCTCATTTGGGTAGTTGTGTTCGATCTCTTACTCCTGGGATCAGAAATGATTTGAAGCTCAATCCTAAGATTGTTCTGTAAATAGTTTTCTAATAAATAATACAGCAACACTATATACTTTGTTTTTATATTATGGTGTAGTACTGCTTCTATTAATGTCCCTTTGCCCCATGTTATGTGGTATGCCTGTCGTCTAAGATAATAAAGGTGTAGATAATAGTTAAGTTGGCAGTTTTCTAGTTCCGCTTTGTAGCTATATGCTGTTGTTGTGAGCGCTTTGGTGTGGACTTGAAAAGTTAATCTGCACTGTTGTTAGAGCATTCAACAGACTGTACTTAACTGCTGCCATCCTCTACAGTAAAGGAAGATAATGTTATACTTATTTTCCCAGTTAAGCATGCCTCCTCCAAGTGGACATATAGATATCCCTTATCAGCTGAAGTCAGCAATATATTTTGTGGGTCAGCCAGTCTCTCGCTGACTATGTGATCAGGTGGGGTGGGGTGTCATTTCAGCATGTAAATCATTAGAGCATCTTTTGCTGATGCCTGGAGTTGAAAACACAGCTGCACACTAATAATCCCTGTGAGTTTCATTCAGACATGGGATTATATTATGCTGTTTGCATGGAACATAAGTAATCGTGTTACAATACAGGCTTAACACAGTGGTGTGAGCAAATGAACGACACAAGAGCATAATAAGCAGCGTTCAGCAGGTTCATCATATTTTTAATGCCTTAGATGTGCATTAGCCTGGCCATCTGAAATAAACGGCTAAATATTTCCTCCTTCTCTTTGACACCCCGCCAGCTGGTAGCACCCGAGGCTGACTGTCTAGTCCATATGTCTAAAAATGGCCCTGTGTGACTATGACAGTGATGTTTCTGTGAACATGATCTGATCAGTTGGCACCTGTGTGTGAGTCACGAGTCAGGTCAGGTCCAGGACATGCTTGTAAGCCCTATTAAATAGGCTAACTGACAAACAGCGAACTCTTAGATACAGCTTTCCCCAGGGCACCTGGCATTATTGGACCCTGCTGCCGGTCACTGTTTCGAGAAAAAATATTCATAGATCGCAGAAGAGCGAGTGTAGTATTTCTAGTCCACGAGAGAGGAGAGGGTTTCCCATGACCCTGCTACTGTAAATCATACACACCTCAGGCCCTCCTGCTCAAACGCTCTGGGATGTTAGTCATATAGCAGGCATGTTGCCTGACACAGAGAGAGAGAGAGGGAGCGTGCCCCAGCACAGGGACTTAATCACCTCCAAATCACCTCCTTACCTCTGGCTTCCAATTAAAATTATGCTAATAGTTTATGGTTTATTGCAGTAACACTGCACTGATGGTTATAAGCTGCCACATTTTGCACACTGCTGTTGAAGTGCCATGGTGAGGACTAATCACTCCCTGTTTTGATATAATTCCCACCTATGTCCAACCAGATATCCCAGCAGAACACACACCATGTGACTGCAACATCTATTATTTACTCAGGCCATAAAAAAGAACTTACACCTACATGGAAATACATCTGTGGCTCTATCCTAAACACACTATGGGCCATTTTTGAGCAAAGAAAAGATTTTTTTTGCAGTTACACATGAATCCAATCATGATTTTGAGCATAAAATGAATGCTCAGATAAATGTAAATACATGTTTGCTGTTGTCCACATTCAGCCCAGTCACCAGAAGGAAATGCTGGCATTATATGTTTCTGCAAACCACAGATACATTGTATGTTTCACATCATAGCAGTGTTTCTAAGGTGACATAATGTATGAGCTGACATTGTCATTGTGAGGTTGAGGGGATGGTGGATGGTATGTCACCTAGGCGAACCACCTGCCAAGCTGCAGACCACTGTTTGAGACCAATAAACAACAAAAATAGTTGTGATTTAGTGAGTCATTGCTGCATTTTCCAGCAGACGTTTAGCCATCAAATGTGGGTATCTTGTAGTGACTCGTTGCTGTTTTTCCACTGGTTTTTAAATATGTAGAAGCAGTTGTTTTTAACAGAGACATAATTGCGTTTCCTGCTGAAACTGTGCCCCCAAAACTTGGTATTTTAAGCCAAAACATGATCTTTTCCTAACCATAACCAAGTGGTTTTGTGCCTAAACCTAACAACACTGTGAAATTAGCCCAGTCTTAACCTCTCTGAAATACTGACAAACATCAACGTATATGTGTTTTCCCATTTTTTGTCTTTTGACCTTCCATTGATCACCTAAGCCTTTACCGAAATCTAATCCTGAATCTCCATCCAATTTACAAATCTGAAAATAGAATTTGTTTTTTTTAAACCAGACCCTAAACCCATGTTACTCCTAAACTAATCCCTGGAAGTGGCAAAAGACAAGGCCATAAAACTTGAACTGGCTCTCACTGCGATGTCGAATAGGAGCACTAACATGACCCGAGATGACTCCATGGCCTTGGCCCCTCAGAGATGTACAAGCAGTAAAATGGTCCATAAATCTTGAAGACACAATTAGACAACTTATGCCGGGTTGTCTTGCACAGTTTGACCCTCAGAGGTATTTTGATGGTCAGTGTTGTGACATTTGCTGCTCATGTGCTTCATACATTTGTTCTAGTTGTGATAGACTCTTAAAATAGTTGTTCTAGGCCAACACAGCACATCACCTGTCCCTATAAAGTAAAACCTATGTATCTGCTACAGAGTGAGTGACGTCATCAATTTAAAAACTAAAAACGTGTTTGTAAAGTACAGGGTTTGGTGGTTGCCTCAGCAGGAGGGGTTTGTTCAAATCATGTGTCTGCCCATAAAATCAAGTTTGAACCAATGAGAACAAACACACAATTTGTTTAGTTTTGTGTTGTTCCATTCAAATGCAACACATAGCTTCATCCTAAACCACTACAATGAAGAATATTGAATCCAAAATGCTTTCGCACATTACTTCTTAAATGATACAGTATGCATTCAGCATGGTTTGCTAGTTTCCTTTATTTTGCATTTCCAGAGAAAACAAATATATTGTCTCACTTATAGGGCAGCGGGACATGCAGTAGATCAGAGTGCATTTTAGAAACACTCCCCACTGGAGTACAAGGCATGATCTGTTCTGCTCATGAACTTTAAATTTGAGCAGATCAAATACTTTCTTTGTCCCTTGTTCAAACAGTAGTTCAAACACTGGATACAAAGTGATGGCCTGAATATGGATGACTGAGCACTGAGCAAACCTATGATGGCTGATTGCAATTGCTGTATTCTCTTTTAGCAAGCAATTTCATGATATCATCTTGTTGTTTTGAGGTTAGTCTGGGAAAAGACCTGAATGCGTAGATTTGAGTGTATGGGTCATGTATGGTACAACTTTTTATGGTACAAAAGATTTTCAAAACCTCATAAAGGAAAGTAAATGTGTGACTTTATGTATATGATTCCAATCGATAAATAAATTATTTGAACAGACGTGAGGAGGATCATCAGGTCATATAAAGTCACCTCCAACCTATCACACTATTGAATTTCAGAATATGTAGCTGACTCCTGATTCATGGGATTCATGGGAGTGCAGTACGATTGTGGATCATGGCCTGCTACAACCCAATTACTGGGGAAAATGTTGGCATTGTACATTTCTGCAAATCGCAGATACTTTACATTTGCATGTTATATACGTAAGGCATACGCTGAAACCTTACATTTCAACAACACAAAGGGTTGAGGCACAAAAACTACTTGGTTATGGGAAAAAAATGTTTTGGCTTGAAAAAACAGCTGTTCATGGCACTATGCCCGCTGGGAAAATGACTAAAAACATTAGTTTTGGACGCAACTGACCTTTCACATCTACATATATTATGCACTAGGTATCCTCCTGAATTTGCTGTTGACTTTCTGGGACGCCGGGATTTCAACAAAAGCACATGGTTAGGTTTAGAACGAAACATCATGATTTGGGTTCACATTCATACGGGAAGAAAACACCGGGCTCCCGGGTGAAAGTCCAGGTTTTGTTGGACCTGTCTATAACCCCTCCCTCCCACTTTATAGGTACTTTCCAGCTCCTTATATTACGCTCTTACTAGCAGCGTTTCAATGTGACGCCATCCAGTGGTGTATCATACTGCTGCAACAGGTGCCATCCAGCTGCGTTATGAACTGACACCACCTGTCTGTGTATCATACAGCCACGACAGGTGCTGTCTGGCTGTCATAACACCGCAAAAGGTTACTTCTGGTCGCGTTACTGCGAAAGATCGCTTTTGGCTTTTAGTGTCAGGTGTCTGATGCCAAAATCATTGACAAAGGGGCAGTATTTACCAACTTCGGGATGAGAACGGGCTGCTGGACGACAACATTAGCCCATCTACGACATTGGTTTAGAAACAGTGATACCATACGTATGAAACATGCAACATATTGTGTAATGTGTTCATAGTTTGCAGAGCCATACAATGCAAACCTTCCACTTTCAGCCATGGACTCTCCACTTTGCCACTCTTTCCATTTGTCTTCTAGGCCTTCCCCGTAGTTAGGGTTGAGTCGTTAGTTGCATGGAACAGGTATCTGTGACAGTTAATATACTTAGTATGAGTACGAGTATCACCCAGTGTTTCAATATCTGTACTTGTGATAAAGGAAAATCCTCATTTGGGTAGTTGTGTTCAGTCTCTTGTGATCAAAAACGATCTGAAGCTCAATCCTGAGGCTGTTCTGTAAATAGTTGTCGTAAAGATAATGAATATAGTAACTTCTGATTGACCCAGAGTCATTTCTGGCTTAAAATAACAACTTCTGGTAAGGTCCTATCCATTTCCAGTTTAAATCCACCCACTTCAGATTTAAACTCTGCCCATTCTGAGTACAGATGCAGATTATTTAGTTGGTTGAACAGACACTGATACTGATAATGATGAACTCACTCATCCCTACTCATAGTCCTCCATATACATGTACATCCACCTTTCCTTCCTGCTTTTCTCCTGCCCTGCCCTCAGAGAGATACCTGACCGAGATTTTAGCAGGTCTTTCCTGGCAGTATGTTGATCCACTATCCACTATCAGAGGCAACACTTGATCTACACAATCTAATTAAGTCATTCATATGACTCAATTCAGGAATGTTGTCTGGGTGTAGAAACAAGTATCAAGTGGGAACACAAGGACTAAACCACAGCATGTGGGTTCATCCTGAGCAAGACTGTATATGTCCAAGATATGTCCACTGAAAATTTGACAGAATTACTCCTAAATACTACTGAATGAAGTACTCTTTGGTGATTGAACTGGAGATAGTTAAAATACCCAGACGAGGAGTGACAACTTCTACTAGGTGTGATTCAGATAGAAATGAAACCAAACACATGTGCCAGCAGTCAGTATAGCTAAGATTACAGCACCACATTGCAGTGGTCAAGCTGGTGTGTGTGTGTGTGTGTGTGTGTGTGTGTGTGTGTGTGTGTGTGTGTGTGTGTGTGTGTGTGTGTGTGTGTGTGTGTGTGTGTGTGTGTGCAGTGGCTAGTTGCTAATAAAGTTCAACCCCTGACATTCAGGTTAAGAGGGTCCAGCAGTGCAAACTCATTGCAGAAACAGATGACCACAGGACAGACATTTGATTACATTCTGTTCTTTCCATCTCCTCTTTCTTTCTTGTATAACATGCACATTACATAATTACACTTTGCAGAGTTATTTTGGTATATCTAGAGTCATTATCAGCACAATTTCTCATATGTTTTAAATGTCTTAGTGCCTGGTCATGAAGAAAATGTAATGACTGTACACGTACTCCATGCCACACAAGTTGAGTAAAGACAACATTTTGATCCTATTTGGAGCCTTGTCAGGGCAAAATGTGTGAGAGGTGGAGAGCACACCTGCATTTATACATAATGCGCAACGACAGGCTGACAAGTTCTATGATCGTGGAGTTGTCTTCTCAAATAAAAATGTTAATTTATTGGATTCTTCTATGTCATTGCCTTTGTACAAAAAAGGACTTAAAAATGCCCTGCTGTCAAAATAAGATAAAATAAAATAGAATAAAATGTAAAATAAAATGAAATAAAACAAATAAATAAATAAAAATATGATGGCAGGTGTGCTTAATCATCTAAATCGCCCAGGGTGATAAACAGTTGACAAAAAAAACAATTCCATAAAGTCCAAAGAAAAATGTACACAGAGAAAAAAACAGTATTACAAAAGCCATACTTTAAAATATCAAACATATATCTTAATGTATAAGACATTATATCAGATGTATCACTCCATATATCAGTCTACATCCTCCACGTTCAAAAATATGTTGTATTAAATTAGAGGCAAAAAACAGAAGAAATCTTGAATATATGTACAGAAGCTAGTTAGGTCAAATCCCAATAAGGGGGGTCAAAAACTCACTTGTAGTATTATAATTTTCTAATTTTTACAAATATGCACATCAGTTAGATGTCTATGTGGTTAGCACAAGCCAACACAGCAGCAGTGGCTAACGTCCACCATCAAGCTGTTAATTGGGCCCTGTCCAAATACCTGCACTGCACCTGCACCCTTAATGCACCCCTTCTGAAAGTGCCCATCAGACCTCACTTCGCTGAGGGATTTTACCCAGAATCCTCCGTAGCGCCGTGATGCCCTAACACTGCACAGCTGGCCGGTACAACTCACCATCTTCAAACAGTAACTGACATGTCCGCAAGCCGTTAACTCCGACTGACAACAACCGTTAGAGGAACATAACGTCAAACAACACGCTGTGTGGACTTAATAATACATGACAGGGCGTTAATAATGAAATAATATACAGTTTACAGTTGAGTGGAGGTTTGTATGATAGTCCACATGACTTTACAGTTTTGATTGTGTCTTTAATTATTATTATTTTATTACCGTATGTCTTTATAGATTATTTTACATCACAATTTATCCCAATTTATCCAAGCAAAAAATGTTTTAATGGGAATAACGGTAATCTAGGCTACGTTAACAGTAGAGTAAAAAAAGACGTTACAGCTAATATACACATTATTAACAGGTAAATTCAAGAGTAAAATTTAATTTAATTTACCTGTTGGTTGGGCATCAGCATCAATACTTGGATCTGACGTAGATGCCACCTTCTCCTGCGGCTCCTAATCCTCCTCATCATTCGCTGATTGCATCTACGTATTTATCATTTGCAGCAGCAGTGCTGCGAACAAAGTTATTTCCTCTAACACCATGTTTTGTCTCCTAGGAGACGGACGAGCTGGACCCAAACAGAAGTGACGTGAACAGAACTGTCCCAATTCTCCTTTTTAAACAGCGTCGGTCCCTTGCACACTTACGCCCCTAACTGCACTTTCGGCAAATGCACTTCAGGGAAGACCTCAGGGCGTAAGTGAGGGTATTTGGACAGGGCCTCGGTCCCAACAATCTCACACCAAATTAGCTCTACCCCGTCGTCAAATCCATTAATCATCGTTAGGTAATGTTAGCCATGTGTTTTTACAGTTAGCCCTGTCATCTTGTGCGTGCTGGCGGACTCTCACAAATTGTCCTTGGCATGGAGCTCACACTCCTGCAGCAGTCTCATGTTAAACAGAGTGAGAGCAGGGCAAGGATAGGCTGAGCAAATCAAAATGCTGTGCATGGTTTTACAATGAAATAAGATTTTTCACACTTTTAAAAAAGTAGAAAAGTTATGTTCAGAAACACCTCCAAGCGTTCAACGCTTGCTGTTGATTATTAACATTACTGAAGCTCCAAGGTCCAAAAATAGAAGAAAGAGGGACTGATGTGGTGCTGATGTGAAGGACAAGCAGGTTAATCCTGATTATGTTTATCAACCAGAGGCAGCTCAAGTTAAAATGATGGCTAATATCAAAGTATGGAGGAATTTTTACAACCTTATCTGTTGAAATTATTAACAACAAGAAACACAACCTCTGGAATAATGTATTACTAAACCCTTAATGTTTTATATGTTCCAGCCTGGAAAAGTTATTTTTATGTGCCTCACATCTTTCTAAGGGAAAGTCTGCACGCAGTGGGTTGGACAACGTGGAGGCAAACCAGGAAGCAGTAAAACTTTTTTTGGCCATGCTGGATGAGCAATTTATATTTAAGTGAATCTTGGAGTCGGGTACATAGTTCTTATAACGCATCCACGGTCAGCACAGTCCAAATGGTTTACTATTAATCAGTTCACCTAACTTCACATGAACATATCCACTTATTGAGCTGATTATATTGATATGAATTTATTTTGATTAAAAACTTTGTCATAAATGCTTATTGGAGTGCGTCCTGAGACTTGAATATTCAAATTGACTGATAAAAAAAAAAACGTAAAGTCTATTTCCAAGCTTGCCTTCCTCAAACTCTCTCTGCTCTTTCCATCTGTATGTCTCATCTGGCTCTAATATAAACAGACATAAGCAACATTTCTGCACCCCTCCACCTCATTTTGTCACCTTGTTTTCTCCTCAGCCTCACTGACAGTAAATCAGTCTCCCCTTGCTGGCTTATCATAGCAATGACAGGTTACTAGCATCCGCACAGGCTATTTGTGTGTGTGTGTGTGTGTGTGTCCAAGTGCAGACCAAAGTGAAATGTTACGAGTGTTTCGCCAGGCATAGACAGTGTTGTGTAATCATCACTGGGATTTCCATTAAGCAGCTAATGATTACATTGGTCTGTACGGAGTGTTACTTATGCTAACATCTACCAACAAGTTCTTGGCGGTGCATTCAGGTATGACTGTGCTTGATTAACACCTCAAAACCAGCCCCTGCCCAACACTTTGACTCCATTCATTCATACATACATGTGGTGAAGTTTGACAAGTACTGTACATTACAACAAGGAACAAATAAGTCACCACCTCTTTAAAAAAAATACATACAGTATATATGGAAAAAGAATAACAATCTTTTTCTTAAAAACAAGTGTCCCTGTTAGAGGCGCAAAGTAATTTCTAAATCTGATAGACCAGCCAGGACTCATTCCAAAGTCAGATGCCAATGAAAGAAAGCCATACTTTCACATGGGAGGAAATGCAGACGGACAACAATGTAAGTTAAGGGGCCAAAGTCCAAGTAGGGCAGGCAGCAGGGGTGTTGGTTAGGTCCAACAATCGCTGACTTTCACTGAGGAGGCCACTTTTTGCTTCTCAAAGTAAAGCCAAACCCAGCTGACATTGGGGGAATAAATGTCATTGTATTCAGTTACAGTTACAGGGAAAAAATGTGTAATTTAATATAATCTGTAACCAGTATGTAACGCAATCTGTAACCAATTACATTGCGAAAAATATGCGATTTAATTACAGTTACTAATCAAGGGGATACAGCCAAATATATTCTGTTGCTTTACATCTTTTTGCCATACAGGAATACCCTCTTTTGGCATTGTCTATTTACAGACATATTTCAGCTTTATTGCCTGATTTAAAACATTTGTTGGAAAAGTAAGGAATCAAATGTAATAAGCTGTACTTTGATGAGACAATTAAAATTATTTGTCATTGCATTACTTATCACAATTTACATTTTAAAAGCAACCCACCCAACGCTGATCTTGGATAATCCAAACCCAAGTGTACAGCGCTAAATACATTAAACAGCCATTTAGATGCATTATGATCAAGTCACTCAAACCACTTGCCGAGGTGGTCTGCAACTCATTTGACCATATATCTTTTGAAATGGAAATGCAAATGTGCCCTGATGCATTTCTGGCAAGGACATAAGAGCAAAATACATCATTTGAATTTAATATTAAAGCAAAAATTTTGACAGGTTGCAAAAATGAAAGTCCGTCCGATGCTTTCTCTGCATCCAGTGAGAGCAAATTATCAGGCCTCTGATTTCTGTATGTGGTGAATTATATTAAACATACATCTGACATTATCTGATAATGCTTTGCTGCTTTATATTGTTTTGGTCAACATGTTGTAAGGCTATAGGCCTGTGAGCCCCACAGTCAGATGGGCCCTTGCCCCCTTTATGTATAAATGTAATCAGGGAGTTACACCAGGTATTGGCCCATGTCCCATTCTCTAGTGCCCGATGTAAAGTAAAGTGGAGACCCATTCTTCCTTAAGCTCCTTATAAAGCTCAGCTGTTTAACCATAACTGTCTGGACTCTTTCCTGGTTTTAGTTTGTGAATTGCTTTTTGATATCCCTTCAACTGTAATACTGTAAGATTTTGGTTTTGTATCTCAATCACTTGTGGTAAACTAAGTCTTAACCTACTTGCACATGTTATGACAAGTGGGACGCAGTGTTGTGTTACCATCCATCATTTTGCCATATGGAAGGAGACATCTTGAATTCTAGTGACAGCAATACTTCCAGCTGTACTGAGAGAACTAACTAGCATGCTAGCTGGCAGCTGGCAAGAGTGTGGATGTAATAACTGCTCGTGGGGCCCTTTGACCTTCTAGCGTTAATAGGCAGCAACAAAATTTTTAAGATAGCCTTTTGTATTTATAGTCCTGGGAATAAGCAATAACTTTCAAATCGCCAAATAGTCATATCTGTCTTGAATTTAATTAAAGAAGGTTTCACCACATCTTCAGGAAAGTCAGGGTACCATGAAGTGAGAGCGGTAAATAAATTCAGCAGCCATCTGAGTAGCCATGATCCTGCAGTTTTACACAAGTGACCCCAAATGAATAAATCCAAAGATTTAAACTCTGGATTCAGCATGACATGGTCACCCAGTCAGGTTCATGATCTCCACTGGCAACAGCCTAGCAGCTGTTTTCTCAGTCTGATCCAACTATGGACCACGCACACGATATCACTCACCATAGTTCATGTATCATCTTTGTCACATGCTCCGACTGTTGCTTGCTCATCACATGCTCTCTCATATTTTGCCTCCATTCTCCATTCCAGTCACTCAGCAAGTTTGCTCTGTCTACACAAGGCCAGCCCTGCCCAGAATAGTTGTTGGCGCACCATATTTTTATTAACCTAAAAATGTGAATGATAATAACATAAATTCTGGGAGAGGCTGTTGATGTGGTTATTAAGCAGGAGAAGAGTTGAAGGAGTTTTATTTATGACTGACAAATGTTTCTCTCACCTCCTCCATCACACTAGTTGAAAGAGGAGAGTGTCTTAACAGGCGCGTGTGTGTGCATGTGTGTGTGTGTGTGTGTGTGTGTGTGTGTGTGTGTGGGTGTGGGTGTGTGATATACTTAGCATCACAGTCCCATAATACTCTAAACAATTTTAACTTTTTTGTTTCAGTTTTATCTTGTTTGTGTGAAGTGAACTTTGAGAAAGCTCTTTTGCAAAAGTTTTTCAGCAACAAGACAACGCATCATATTTAGAGGGGAAATATAGGCCCTTAAACGTACCATATTTACAGTGAAGTTTAGACGCATCCAGTGGTGTAGTGGTAGTTGATGAGGTGGGTGGACTGCTAGGTAGATAGGTAGGTTACCGATGAGGAAGTGGGCATACTCTCCTATATTTTACAATGGCTTTTTAGCTGATAGGTGGGTATACTGTCACTGGATAGAAAAAGAAGTGGGTATACCCCGTATACCGGAGTAAACCCCCCACTACACCACTGGATGCATCAAAGTATGGGGTGTTCCTCCTCTCATGGTACCAGCATAACCCAAATTATGAGAAAGTGAAGAGAGCCAAAATGTACATGCGATGTGAATGTTGCCATTTGCCAGAACAGTGAGGATGAGTGTTTAGTGGGTGGAAGAAGTGAGAACAGACAGGATGATGCTGTGTATTGACTCTGCAGCAGTTCTTCTAAGTTTACAGACTATGAAGTCAGTCAGAGGAGGTGTGATTTTTTTTTTAAAAAAATTGAATATGTATTTAGAATTCAGAGATTGGGACTTGTACATTTTTGTTGACTTTTTGTTCAATAGAATATAGATTTTTATCACTTGTTTTTCATTTATTGTTTAATGTTATTATTATTGTCACTATTTTATTTTTTATTTTATGTTTCTTGTTTTATTTTATTTTATTTTATTTTATTTTATTTTATTTTATTTTATTTTATTTTATTTTAGTTTAGTTTAGTTTAGTTTAGTTTAGTTTTTACAGACCAATATACAATTGATGTAAGCTGTATCCTGTTGTACATGGTCGGAGACGCTAGGTGGCGGGATACACCGTAAAGTTGGTACTGCAATCCTCCGAGGAATCCATAGAAGAAGAGGAATCCCGTTTTGTCTAATGGCGCTACGCAGCCTGATATTTATGACTTGGCGTTAAAAAGAAATCAAGACTTTCCAGCACAACAAAGGCACACATCGACTCACGGTTAAAGGTATTTATTGAATGTGTTATGCACTCGGAAAAAATACGAGTGGCCATTAAATGTGACGGAGCTGTTAATGCAGTTTTCTCTTGGTAGCTAACGTTAGCTAGCTAGCAACTGAAAACACCCAAAATGGCTGGTATGGCGGGTGGCCCTGTATCCCCCGATTTAAGTCATGATTTGTCCGAGTAAATGGATTATTTCATACTCTGTCACAATATGTACGTATATATCCATGCGATTTATGGGTTATATAGACCGTAGGCTACGTGTGCATTTAGCCGGTTTTAATTTAAATGGCACGGGGGTGCTGTAACATTAGCTTCAGTCTGGTTCAGACACAGGTGTCCCAGCTACGCAGGGATTTCAACGCGACATGCAGGGACTTTCGTGCAGCCAGAAACGCACTAACGTTACTCAGTGGAGTTGAATGAGTACTTGCACGGTAGTATAACAGCTCCATTTACAACCCTGTCGTTCAGTTAATTGTTAGCTTTAAAAAGGGAAATGGATACATGTTTTCTTGTTTTCATCTAGATGTGGGTAATCTGACACACAAAGAGACAAGCAACCAAAAACAAGTCTTAATTCTGTGTTATTTTGATTTGTTCTGTTTCTCTAATGTGCTCAATTACAAACTCTTTCTGCTCCAGCGAGGTAAGTGCAGGCTGCAGGCCAGACTGTGCAATACACACAGCGGAGAAACGGTACAAAACAAATCATAGGAAAAAAGAAGTAAGACTTGTCCTTTGCTTTTGGTTTCTCATTTATTATAGATTATCCATTTCAAGATGGAAACATAATAAACAGGTATTTCCCACCCTAAAGCCTACAAAGCCTGCACCTTGTGCCGTATGTTGCATTAGGAAATCACAGTATTAAACTTTAAATAATAATAGTAGTATGTGCTGACCTAAAGTGTTCAGCCCGTGACAGAATGCTAACGTGCAATTTTCTCTATGTACCTGTCAGCTTAACCAGACCATTAATGCACATGTCTGCCTATAGGGAGTGCAGCTAGATGCTGTGGTTGCTGTTATTCAACAGATTAAAAAGCACTGTGAGAAGTGAGCACTTTTTAATATAATTAAATAAGATATGAAGAGGCTTGTTGTTGCTTCAACTGCCTCGTTTTCTCTTGAAATATACAAATGTGCAATCTCTGTATTAGAGTGATTTTCTAAACAGTTAATGTGACTCTGCACTAGTGAAATTTAGGTGAAGTAGCTGTTAGAGGCATTGACACCAAACCGACTCTTTGGAGGATTGATTTGACATAACGGCATGCCAGTTTTATAAACATGTAGCTTTACGATAAGAGCATAGTAGACGCCCTTGCACCATGTTATCAATTCTAACACTTCTGCCTTGATTTTTTTCATTTATTTACGTTAGAAATTATATGTCAACATGCATGTGATATAGTCTTTAGTTAAATGTTGCTTTGCGTAACTTAAACTTAGCCTATTAACCTCCTTAACCAATAATCGGTGAGTTAATTAGCAACAAAACCAGTTTGCCCAGCATGCAAGCTCCCTCTTTTCTTAGCTAATATTTGGCCAATGGTTGCTCGGCTTGGTCTGTTTAAAGGAAACGTGTCCTCAAAGACTGGAGCTACTGTCAACAAAAGTAGGTTAAATGTTTAGATCACATGGACCTTCATATCTGATGATAGACTGTGACCAAAACTGCAAATACATAAAACTCACCATTTTATTATTTGAGTTTTACTGGTGTTATGTAAAGAAAAGAACAGTAAAGTTCACTGTTTGTGTGTTTACTTTGAATGTGTTCCAGGACATGGTAAGTGCGACCTAAAATTTATAGACATGACAATCTAGTGTTACTTGCAAGGAATATTCAGGAAAAAACTGCACTGTGTGCTTGTAGAATTGTTTCATCCTGTTGTAAACATTTTTGCAAAGAGGCATATGCCATGTTTGGACACAGTCCACTGTGTTGCAATGTTGAACATGCATTGTAGGCTAGCAAGTGTTTCATTGCAAGAATGATATTTCTTTTTCTTTTTCTGCAAGGCCCAGAACTTCCTTCCTTTTAGTGTCTCTGTAGGTTAAAACCACATTTGCTGTTTTGCATTTTCATGGTTTTCACTGATTCAATGTTGCATAATGTTGCTTTGCTTTCCTGCCCTGAAAGAAAAGCACAGTGGCCACACTTGACTACGGGAAAGAGATCTTGAGGCAGACCACATTTCTTAATGCTTTGACAAATTTAAATGGAAAGAAACTACGAGCAAAATGAAGATTGAGCCAACTTGTTTTAAAGAAAAAAAAAAAAAGTGCGTGGGGGAAAAGGACTTCATCTGAAAGCTACTTGTGAAATGAAAAATTGAAACTTGTTCATCTATAATAGTATATTTTTGCTTTCCACCTCACAGCCTTGCTGTGCACACTGACAGTAATTTGCACCTTGCTCCTACCCTTCGTTTGGAGCCCAGCGCATTCTCCGTCGCCAACACCACCAGAGGGACCCATTTCATATTCGGACCTGTGGCTGGTGCTGCTGCAGTAACAGCTCTCCGATTGGCTCAGATTGAGACTCAGGCACAGATTGCTCTTCAGCAGCTTGCTACTCTAGCGACAATAACTGTTGGCAGCCAGTGTCACAACAACGGATTTGCAGCCACATTACCTCCTCACCTGGCTCTCCTGAATCTTCTCAATAGACAACAGGTGTCAGCTGTTGGATTTAACTTGGACAAAAACAGCAAAACTTACACAAACACACAGCAAAGTCTTTGTGCTGCCATGTACCATCACCACTCCCAGCAACAAGGGCCACAGCCCTTCTCTAATGGGCCCAGGCCTCCACATCATCAGCCACCTCAAAATCAACATCAGAATCGCTCTCCCTCAAATATGCTGTCGCAGGCAATGGGTTTCCAGTTTCCTCGTCCCACCCAGCTCCCCGATGAGCTAGAGTCCGCCCTGGCTATCCGGGGTGGTAGGGACATTGATCACCGTCTCATTGACCACATGAACCGACCGAACCAACACCAGAACCAAGGCTCAGGTTCTGGGATCAGTCAACATGGAAACTTTGGCTCACACCCCTCTGACAGTCAGTCTGGCCACCAGCAAGGAGTAGATTGGTCCAGCTACCAACCTCCAACTAAACTGTTTGCTAGTCCTCCACCCGGTGCTAGCCACCAGTCTCAACGACACCAAGGGCCTCAAAAGCAGCCACAGAGCAGTCATGCTGGAACAAGCTGGACTGCCCCTGTAAGTGACTCACCATCACCCCAAGCCCGGCACCCCCACGGTGGCGGAGGTGGCAGCAGTGGGGATGGTCAGGCTTTGTACACACCAGAGAGTGCTGGAAGCATCTTGGCTAGTTTTGGACTTTCAAATGAGGACTTAGAAGTGCTGAGTCACTACCCCGATGATCAACTAACCCCAGATACTTTGCCATTCATACTCCGTGACATCCAGATCAACAAGTCTGGCAACCCAAAAACTGTGGGTTCCACTTCCTCATCCTCATTTCCACGCTCTTCGCCATTGGCCCGGTCACACTCGCCAGAAGTGCCCAGCCTTCTTACTGTTACACAGACAGCGGGTAAAGTCATTGACTATGGCCACGCCAGTCGGGCAAAGGATGAGAGCAATAGTACCAGAGAGACTTTCAAAAGAGAGCCGCTCCCCAGTGAAAGGACAGTTAAACTGTATCCATCCTCGTCAGCCTCATCAGCACCAAAAGTCGAGAAAACTGAGAGGCGGCAGGTTCGTTTGGAACACAGTGAATCAGGCAAGCATGGAGACCGGGACTATCGCAGGTCAAATAGTGATCATCGCAGGAGCAGTCGGTCACCTGGGAGAGAATTTCCACCAGCATCGAAATCTCGTAATCTGGACCGAGACTACAGGCGCGAGGGACCCAAACCTAGGACCCCATCTGAAACCAGGAGCGAATCTTCCTCGAGGCGGTCTCTCTCTTCTTCGTCTGGCTCAAAACCATACGGCAGCAACAAGAAGTTACCTACGCCCACCATGATAAGTGATTTCTCAGCTGTGTCTCCAAAGGTGTATCCCCATACCTGCTCCCTGTGCCACACACAGTGTGATGAGGAAAAGGTGAGTGCCAACATGCCCTCGTACCAATGTCTGAAAGGAATCCCTTCAAATTATTAATTTTAGTCTGCAGCCTAAGAGATGAGAGTGATACTGATGTTATTCAAGTGATGTTTTGCGGGCTTTGTAATCATCATTGAAAAAAGTAGGTACAGTTGCTCTAAATGATCCAATTAGCATGCAGCTGGCAAAACCCATGGTTTTGAATAATTAATGCACTATGCAGGGAACACTCTTGTTTCCTTGGGAAGCATTAAGCCAGACATTTGTAGCACTGTATGTGACCACCATCATGGCTGAAAGCTATAGCCAGTGCTGAAGTGACTTTAGATGCAGCACTGCTAATTGCTGCTAAGATGGCAGCTTTAAAAACACTTGATTTCACTTCTTCTCATATTTGTTTTGTTTGTAGTGGAACAGTGATTATATTGACATTTTTTACATGCACAAAATATTCCAATTTTTGCCCTTATTCCAAAATAGACAATATTTCTACACCTAGTTTTTTGGTTACGTGGCTGATAAAATTATTAAATTATTAATTATATTAAATATTTCACTCATATTCCTGTTTACATGCAGCTGTGAATATTCCAATTATTGCGCCCTAACGTCATTTATCACATCAAAATATGGAAAAGTTTTGCGTCTTTGCATCAAAATAGGATTTCTTTCCAAAGTTTTCCACCGTATTTTTGACGGTATTTAAAATCATACCATCAGGATTTCTAAAAACCAACCCAAGCCTAGTCATAATTGTAAAAATCCTAATTATGACCAAACTGGATATGCTGTTTACAAGGTCCCTATCAAATCAGAATATTGTCATATTTAGGAATAGCAGTGGAATATTACTGTGCATGTAAACGTGTAACATTAAGAAGAGTACGATATGGGGTTTGATTGACAGTGACTGACACCAGATATGGGGGTTGCCATGTGCTCATCCCACTGCAGCTCCACCCAGGCTTTCTTTCCCCAAGTTAGGATGTTCTGACTTGCCCTCAGAAACCTGAGGATGATGTCACAGACACCACAGCCATGTTTGTCAAAAAACAGCTGTCTGGTGAAGTAGAAAGACTCGAGTTGTAACTGCAAAGGTGTCCCGGGGGGGAAAAAGGCCAAAGGAGGCCCCCTTTATTTGAGCCACCACATTTGTCCAGGTATTAAATAAAACAACTTTGGAACTATGTTTTTCATTGGGGTTTCCCAATTAGAAGTTACATGTGCAAGCAATTAAACTTTTTCCATATAACCTCGAGAGGTTTGTGCAGAGGAGAAAAACATACTAGGGCTGTTTTTTTTTTTCCATAAAAAAAATGTCAGTCAGCAAACCTAAATGTATCAAGAAATAATAGGAGAACATATTTGTTACGTACCTGACCAGTCTACAATTTCAGGAAATGTTGAGTGAAGAATTTAGGCCATTGTATAAATTGCAGTTAAATTAAAAAGGTATTGTACTTAAGCTACATATCTATATATTTATTAATGAACAATGTCTACGAGATACAATAATCATTATTAACTATTTGGACAAATGGTTAATTATTAAATTGGTGTAAAGTGATAAAGGGAATTTTCAGACATAATAGAAATATTTCCTTAGTTCAACAATAATTACTGTTGAATAAACTCCTTTTGCGCTCTGAGAAAATCCAGTACTCTGGTCTCTGGTTTTGGGATGGAGTTTCTTGTGTTCTCAAATGGTGTTGTTATCGACTGTAAGGAGGTACACTGCTTCACTGTTGTAACAGCAATTATTTGTAGTCGAGTGTGACTGTCTTCATTTGTTAGGTACACCAAATGTGGGATTTTTAAAGATCTGGTACATTTCGAGAAAAGCAATGTGATGGTCTTTCATCCTACATTTTCTGAATAAAAGATGAATTTTTAGAGATCATAGATTGAGATTAAAGATTTCATAGTTTCCCCAAATTTACAAAAAATGTCATCAGCAAAACAAAGGTTATAGCCTGATGAATTATCAGTCCCTAAATCATCTATCAGTTGCATGTAATGATCTGCAGAATGTGATGTGGTCTTTGTCAAAAATGACTGTAAGGTTTTTAGGTTTCCAACTCAGCCTAATCTTAATATTGTAAACTTGTTTAACAAAGGTTTTGTTTATTGTTTTTTTGTTTTTAACTAAATTTCCATATGCCACACACTGTAGGAATTCCATTAGCACATAGGCAACATATTGGTGTTACTTAGTAAGTTAATCGAAAAGTGTTTACAACAAGAAGACTAAAAACAATTTGTTTTTGTTTCTGCTAGTGATACATAGTGTGTTAATGGTGAAGTTTGATAGTCACACTGAAGACGATGGAAAGTAGAATTGACACAGAACATGTCTGCGCAGAGCATGAATGATCTGGTACTGAAGACCAAGCATTGTGTTGTATTTCTGGTAGCAGCTGTAACAAAATTTGAACATAAAAATTGATAATATGTAATAAATGAACTGGGCCTCAACTTTCACTATGGTAAAAAATGACCTCATGGAACAAAGGTCCACTTAAGCTTTTGCCACAATACTTAAGTCTCTCACTTTAGACAAATGAGTTATCCGATTGCTTAGGTTTCTTCTCTTCATTCTTGTGAAATGTGAAGCTAGCGTTTAAATAATAAATATAAATATTTTTATTTGTGTTTGATTTGGATGTCTTCCTCTCCCCTTTGTCATTTTTCTTCAGGACTGGGTTGACCATATAAACACCGTCAACCACACAGCTGCCTGCAGAGATCTGCGCAACAAGTGAGGACATTTTTTAATGCGCTGCTGAAGCTGCATCTCCAGTTTATCTTCAGTATTATGTTATAGCACCATAGACAAGTATAAAACAGTATCAACAGTCAAAAAGTATTTAATATGAGAAGAAAATCAAAGGTGTACAAAGTAATTTTGATAACAGTAAAACAAGCATGTGGAAACACAGCCCAGGGATGTTTTTGGCTTACTGAGTGCTTATTTCTAATGTGTTGGCAAACAGCTGCGTACTTACACATTCATGTGACATAGATAACCATGAGTGTTCACTGAATTTGTATAGGGTGTACCTAAGTTCAATATTAACCTGCCATTTTGCCATGGATTAGCCATCTAGATTCAGAGAGAAAACATCCTGGCTCTTTAGCTTGATAGATGCTTGATCCTCTTCATGAACCATGTATTTACTTTGGGTGTTAATGCAGCTTTCGATAAGCTTGTTTTGGGGGAAAACAGCTGCCTGTTTGTTTTGGGAAATTGGCGTGATAGTATGAGTCAGTCATACAGCTGACGTGCAGACTGCAGAACCAAAACAAGCTTGAAGACAGCTAAATCTGGATAGAGCTACAGAGTAAGGCCAAGATCAGACAGTGTGTTTTAGGAGCATGGAGTGGCTTTTTGTAATTGTTTTCAGTGAGAGTGAAGTATTTTGCTCACTTACCATGCATTTTTTCAGGCACTTCGCATTTTTGCAGGAGCGCCCTAAATGTCTCGGGTTGAAAAGAACTTAAACTCAGGGCACCGAAAGTCATGTTTTTTCCCCCCATTGTTTAATCGGTTGAATTGAGAGGCAGGCCCTCAGTGGTGGCCATGACAATAAGTGGTAATGTACGTGGTTTGCGTTAAGCTAACATTAGCTCACTTTTAATGTTGCCCCACTTGGCAAGCTGTAAGACATACCTGAGCACATTTTAGCCTTAACTACTTTCTCACAATTTGCCAACCGTAATCAGGCCCGTTGACTGACAGCAGATAGACAAACTGTCCCTGACTCATCCTTAAATAAGCCTTAAACCGACCATCATTTAGGCAGAGTTCCTGGACCTGCTGACGGTACTGCCTGTGATGTCTCTTTCAGAGGATCTCATTAACCCACAAAGATCTGGGTTTCTCACTGTCCAACATACTATTTGGGAACCCCTCTTACCATCAGTTACAGCCACACCAAGTGCCCTCTGCCTGTCCCTTTTTTTAATGTGGATTTCAATCTACAGACCTCGGTCTGATGGGGCCCCAGGATTTAATTCTGAGTGGGTCTGGTATTACAAAGGACCGTTTGACATTACACTGAATATCATTAAACTTATTGCTCAATGCAGATTGCACTTGGTATTTCTTTTCAAGTACAAGTTTAGGAGTAAGAAGATGAAGGTCACTCTAACAAGTGTTTGTGTGTGTCTCTGAAGGTACCCTCACTGGAAACCAAATCTACCAAGGTTAGTTGGACTCTTGTTCTTATGTTTCTCTGATGTGAGCAGAAGCCATTGGGGGTCAGTGACCTTCCTGTCACTCAGGAAGGCCCACACATTCAGATGGCTTGCTTGTGCATATACAACCAATCTGACACAGCTCTTACAAAACAGTTTTGTTGGGTATCCATTTGAAAATAGCTCTACTTAATGTTTTTGATGTCTTTTATAATTTATGCCATATACAGTATGGAAGTATAGTTAATGTCGATGTTGGAAAGCCGAAAATATCGACATAACATGTTATTTCTGAACGTGGGCACTTAAGTACATAGCAAGTTGTTTTCAGAACAGTTTTAAGCAGTTGTTTGGTGAATGTTTTAGAATCCTGGAACCATAACCTGCCATGTTGCAACACGTAACACTGTTCTGTGCAAATATAGGCCTTTGGTCTACCATATGCCACAATCTACTTTAACTTCACCAGTTATGTCTGCTAATGAATGGTGTCTTTTATCCAGTCGCAGTGGAAGATACGGCAGCCGGGCTCAGTGGGATCCCAGGGATCAGTCTCCATCTCACTCTCTGTCTCGATCCCTCTCTTCTTCTCCTCCTCCCCCGAGTCCTTCTCACGGCAGAAACAGAGTGGGCCCTCATTCCCGTAGACCCCCCATTCCCGTAGGCCGCCCTCCTCACCATCAACCTCGCCACCAACACTACACAGGTAGGTCACATGCTAGAGAATAGAAAATACGCCCGGTCTTGAGGCATGATTTCTGGCATGGCTTCCCATGCACAGTGCATTCTCCCTGCACATGTGCACACAGTCAACACTACTATCCACAGTACTGTCCTGTCTGAGCCAAATGACTCCGTAAGTTTTGATTGGCTGAAGTCTGAATATGTTGTAATTTTATGAGTAGTTTACAGATACAGCAAACATTGTGAGAAGGAAGTGCATCACATGCAGCAAAAGTCTCCGTTTGAAATCAAACCATATATGTTGCAACGATGTTGTGTGCATCTCTGTGTTTTCAAAAGTAAACTGCATATCCTGGTTTTATAAAAGCCTTCATCTCAAACTTGAAAAAACGCAAGATACTAGCAGGGTTAGTAAAATGTTTTTATACTGCAAGGATTAAATTTGTTTTCTGTGTTTCGTATCATTGTAAATTTAAAAAATAATTTATTATCGTATTTGTGAATTTTTCTTCCATTTCTTTTTGCTCCTTTGTACTCCTCCTGATTCATGGCATGTCTACAGTGGGTTCCTCTCGCAGCGGTTTGAAGCGTCCACATGATGATTCAACCAAGTTCTCCCCTGACACCAGCCGACATCCATCCTTCTCTAAGGCAGGTCATGGCACCAAACATGGTCCTTTACAGTCCACCACCAAAACTTTCAAGAGTGGGACAAAGCCTGGGACCAAGACAACTAAGATGGCAAGTGCCAAGGCTGCTGACACAGTGCGTGTCCTTCACTAAAGTTGTTTTTCACAGCCACAGAAACACCTGCTAGTGTGTCTTGAATGAAATATGTTCATATAGCAGCTTTACAGCAGTTAGATGACTCAAAACTGGTGTTTACACCATTCTGTTCTCAAGTGTGCTAAAGGCTGATTTCAGGCACAATGCTAGAAATAATTCTGTTCTATCGGCTTGACAAGTTGACACTGAATTATGCTAATTTTACGAAATGAGCAGGTTTTTGTTCAGCCGCTTCAGTATTTTCTCAAACTCATCCACACTGTCATTGTAAATTAAACAAGTAGCAGTTTAGTATGTGATTAAAGTAGTAAAACCTTGAATTGATTTGCCTCTGGTTCTCTTAAACTTGATTCCTCTTAAAACTAACCTGCAGTTATTGCTGTTGGTTTCTAGTCTGCCAAGCCTCCACCAGCAAAGAAGAAGAAGAAGGTGGTGACCCCAGCTTCCCAGGTCTGGTCCGTTGCAGAGCGTCTGGTATATCTGAGAGGCATCCCAAAAGATGCGTCAGAGCAGGAAGTTACCGACTTGGTGGGGTCCTTTGGCAAGATCAACAATGTGATCCTCATGCCATGCTCCGAGGAAGAAAGCGAGAAGGGCGAAGGGCAAAAGGTAATATTTACATGTAATGTGTGTTTACCCCAGTTGTTTTTACTTTTGCAAGAAAGCATTATATTCAATTTGGTCATATCTTTCAAAAGGATTAGGTTTGATATGTTTTCACTGTTAGCCCAGCTTGTGGTGCTAAAATGTATTAGTTAACAATGCTAGAGGAGTTTGGGGGCTCAAAATGAAGCTGCTTGCTCACTGGGGCAACATGAGAGGAGACTGAAGGGTGCCACCATGTCTCTGCAGCAGTGTCGTCCCAAAGTGTCAATCAGAGAATGAGCGGCAGCACTAGCTAGCTCTCATCCAAACTTGGTTGCGCAAAGTGCCAAGGCTACCTAACCAGTGGAGACCAGAGGATGGGCAGTGGGCACTATGTTTATGCATTTTAACATAGGTAGCTGGCTGTAGCAGCAAAGCCAGCAGAAAAACCGAAAATAAAATAAAAAGCAAAACAATTACATTAGAAAACATTTAAATGTCACCACCTCTAAATGGATAGCGCCTCTAAATCAGTGGAGCACCATATTAAAAGACAAAAGCTCCCTCTGTTTCATTTCATTTTGTGTTTTTTATTCTAACAAATTAAGTAGTTTGTTACTGGTGTCGAGCTGCCGAAAGAAAAATTAACGGAAACTGACATCCTCAGGATGACCTGTGTCTGTGTTGCAGAATGTCATAATGGTCTCTGTCTGTCCCACATTATAACTTTGTCACTCCTCTTGTTGCAGGCATCTGTATGCATGTTGAGGGCTGAAGACGCCCAGGCTCTGGCTAACTCCACCAATCTCTCCATCAAAGACCAACAAATCACTGCTTCAGTGGCCAAGGTACCACGTAGAAAACACATGCATGTGGATTGAGCGTGTATCCCAAACCCTTTGATACATAAATATCATGATGCTTCCACCAATAACAGTAGACTGACATTTTATTTTTGCCTGTGTAAAGAGGAATTTTTTGATACAGAAACTGTTTGGACCACGTGCATGTAATCTCATGAACACTGTCAGTAAACACATTCTGTTTATTTGTTTTAGAAACCTGAAGCAGGGCAGTCTTCTGATGCTAACAACAGGTTTGTCACCGTTACCATCTCAAGCATTTTCCTTTTTAATCCCCACACTCACCCATCAATTTCCAAACTGCTCCGGTTGCACTCAGCTGACAGTATTTCTGTCTTCACAGCAAACCTGCTCCAGGAGCAGACAAAGATGCTGCTGGGGAAGACTTGGGTAAGAAAACAAGAAAACAGCTACTCAAAGTCTGCAATACAGATATTCAAAACCGTACAAGAAATCCTTTTGATATCAACTGTTATCATATCTAAAGCTAAGGCTCATGTAGTCAGGTTTATGATGGCATGTGATGTTAAAAACATACTAATTGTAGCTCTGTTTGCACCTTGGCTTCTCATCCCCTCCTCCTCTAACTCCCCACTGCAGGAGGTGAGGCAGACCAGAAGACTTCTGATGAGGTACATGATGCAAGCAGTGCTCACACACTATAAAATATACATAACAACATTGTGAAAAGAGCTGGTATTTTCACTTTAATCTCAGAGCTCAAATATATGTTTAAATTTCAGCTTCATCACGAATAAGAAAATGTCACTATTAATGTATTTTACATCCCATACAATGTCTCCTACAGAAGGGCACGGTGTTGATCACAGGACTTCCTGAGAGCGACTGGTCAGAGAGTGATATCATCAAGCTGGTGCAGCCCTTTGGGACTCCCTCTGACATCATCCTGGCAACACAAAACGGAAAGGTTGGTATAAACACAATTTCATCTGAAGCTTTAACACTTTAGTCTTTAAAAATTGAGGATATAAAAACAGTCTACATGAACTTAAAAGTCAAGTAAAATCAGGAAGGGCTCTTCAATATAAGTATGTTTTAAGAAGGGACTGTTCCAGAGCTTTGGGGCCCTGAGAGTAAACGCTCTGTCCCCTTAAGTTTTAACTGGGCTGAAGCAGACAAAAGACCTTTTCTCGTGGACCTCAAAGTATGTCCTGGTGTTCACTGGCACTAAGAGGTCAGAGATATAGCTGGGAGAGCTATAATCTATTCTAAAACATACTGGGAGCCAGTGTAAAGAGGGTAAAACTGGAGTGATAGTACAACAAGATAATGTAAGTCCTGAGTACGTTTTTGCAAGATACTTGGCCTTCTCTTTTCATTGAGGGCTACAAACCAGATGTTCAATGGAATAGTCAAAATGAATAATCATGAATACCTACAACACAATACAAAACAAAATATTGTGTGTGCTATGTCTACAGAATCTGTGCATAATATTTTTGCATGGATTTCGGATTGTTGTTGTTATTATGTGGCCTGCTGACCATTTTCAAATTGGAATTTATACATATATATTTTTTGTACTCTGAGTGTAAATAAGGTGCCAGAGTTCACAAAAGACCATCAACATAGAGCTTGCTTATCAAAATCTGTTTTAGGGGAGGATCCCCAGGACTCCCGACAGAGGTCTGAGCTAAATATTTATATATTAATTACTAATGTTTGATTATTATGTGGCCCCTGGACTCCTGACATGTTGCCAAAGGGGAAAACAAATTGGGTATCCCTCTCTCAATGACCGTTTCCTGTGACAGTATATGTTTGTTGAAAAACACTGAGTTGATAAAATGTTCCAACAACACACTATTAAAACATTCTTTGCATGTTAGGCACTTGTGTCAGTGCCAGACACGGAGATTGCTCAAGAGATGGTGAAAGTCCACTCCTTCATGCCCATGAAGATGAACGACTCTGAGCTGAAGCTGGTCCATGTCAAACAGCGCGTCAGTCTCAGCACACCGGTAGGTCTCTCATCAATAATGCAGTTCCCCGCGTCAGTATATTGATCATTTCGTCTGCCCTGTTGCTGTCTGGTGTTCTATGTCCATTATCTTATTTTTGATATTGTATTGTGTTGAACAATGAAGGCTGAGCAATGACTGACATTACTACTTACAAACTCTTCACGCAGGTGGCTCTCTACAATCTTCTGATGGGATCAGCCGAACCACTGGTGAGTATTTCTCTGAATAAGTATTCCGCTGTGTTTTGTCCACGTGATGGAGTGTGCTCAGGTTATTTATGTACTGCTTTGCTAAAGCAGCGTGAAGCTTTGGGCAGCACTCTTTAGATTTAGATAAGCAAAGACACTCTTGCAGTGTGTGTTGTGTGCAGTACTTCAGAAAAACCGTAAACTTAACAAACATCAATATTTGAAATGCCTGTCAAAGAATTTTTTCAGGGATTTAAGTTGCTGTGAAACTCATTTATTCACATAAATGAATTCATCTGACTAACTTAAATAGTCTGTATACTTTGAACTGATTTACTGTGATACTGTTGAACTGGTGACGAATGAGTGACAGAATGTTTCTTTCCATCCTGCAGGAGAGTGCTATTCCAGTAGGCTGGAGCTGCCTGTTGGTGATCAATAATGTTCCCAACACACCGTCTGCCTCCTCTGAGGTCCAAAAATTGGTGCGGCGCTTTGGTACCGTCATCAAGACCCTTGTGCTCAACAACATGGTGAGAGCTAGTTGTCTGTGCAGCTGCAAACATGCCAATCCATTATATTCTGAACCTTCCCGACTCTCATTCAGAGCTATGGCCTAGTTTGGAAATCCATTTTCTCCAACTCTGTCCTGCCTCACCTCTCTGTTTATAAATTATGTGTCTCTCCCTGCTTAGGTGATCTGTGAGATGGCGACTGCAGCTATGGCCTTGTCTGTCTACAAACGCTTCCAGACGTTTCCGTGCATCATCCAGAACAACCCTCTGTTCTTCTCCCGCAAGCCTGACCCCAAAGCCAACACACAGACCAAAGTCATTGCTGCATATCTTGATTCATCTGAGGTTGGTGGCAATTTATTTGCAATAGTTGTCTGAGATATGGGACATCCATTTAGTTTTATCTACTACTGGGATACATTCCTGTAGCTTTAACTCATATGTAAAAAAAAAAATTTAAAAAAACCTGAATGCATTGATCTGACGCAACAATACCTCCTTGTCTCTGATCGCAGGACGCACCTGCAAATGGCAAAGGCAGCCAAGAAGCAGCTGCAGACGAAGAGGAGACAGCACATAAAGAGAATTCCGAACCTGCATTGGAGGGGATTGAAAAAGACGGTGATGAGAAGGAGGAGAACAGCCCAGAGAGGACAGCTGGTGAAAACAAAGCTTTGGGAGAAGACCAGGGCAAAGAGGAAGAAATACAAAAAGACGAGCTCACTGATGCACCTTCTGACACTTTGGCCGCACCGGGAGCCAAACTAGAAGCAGATCCGGAGACAGACATGAAAGAAAAATCAGAAGTTGAAAATGAAATGGAGACGGCAGAGGAGAACAAAGCGCCCACAGGAGGAAATGACGAGACTCCTGCCGGTGAAGAAATAAAGCCATCTTGCTCTGATGGTGAAACAGCCTCCCAGGAGATGGTCATGCCAGCGCTCCCTAAGGTAAAATATCCTAAAACTGTCACTCTGCTGCTGTTGTTGGAGCCAGACTGTGTAGCTAAGGTCAGAAACCTCAAACATAATTGATATTTGTGACTTCTGACATCTTTTCATCCCTTTTTTTCACAGGTTACTCAAGAGATGGTCAACGCACTGCTTGTGGAGTGCCGAACAAGAACCGCCAGCAATTCCAACAACGCAGCAGCGTCCACCAATGGAGACCAGGGGAAAACGCAAGTGAAGACAGAGCAGGGTGAAAAGACAGCAGAGGAAAAAAAGGAGCCAGCCAAGAACCACAAAGAGGTGGAGGTGAAGAAGCAGGAGAGGGAGCGAAAAGAGAGGGAGGCAAGAAAAGAGAGGGAGACGAGGGAGAAAGAGCGGAAGGAGAGGGAGAGGGAGCGGAGGGCCTGGGAGAAGGAGGAGAGGACCAGGCGGGACAGGGAGCGGGATGAAAGAAACAGGAGGGACAGGGAGAAGAGAGAGGAGGAGAGGAAGGAAAGAGAGAGGAGGGAGAGGAAGAGAGCACACCGCGAGGGTTCATCAGGGTCACGGTCGTCCTTCAGGTCGGATGGACACAGACACAGCTCCTGGAGGGATGAGCATTCTAACAACTCAGAAGCGGAGAACAAAATGGTGAGAAGACAGTCAGGTTGAGAAGTGACAAACTAGAAGTTAAATCTCTCCTTATTCTTATCCCCATTTTTTTTGTCCTGTCTTGCATTCAGGTGGAGGGGGAGGAGGAGTGTGATGACTTCCCGTTCAACTTGAGTGACTTTGTGACGGTAGATGAAGTTGGAGATGTGAACGACCTTCCTTCCCCTCCTTCCCCTGCTGCTCCCTCTGTTCCCATGGAAACCACAGAGGAAGTGGAGGACGCTCCCACATCTGTCCAACAGGACACTCCAGAGGTATCACATTTAACTTACTCTCTACATGGTCATTACAGTGTAGGGGCCTTAAATTTCCACAATGTAATGACATCATGGTCCTCATCCTGTTTTCTTTTCTAGGAGACGCCCATGGAGGTTACCACGGAGACAACAGCAGACACCACAGAAATCTTGGTGCAGGCTGCCGAGCACGTTTCAGAGTCTGAAGTTGAGAATGTGCTGACGGCTGAGACTGCAGATGATGCTATGTCATCAGATTTATCATCCGGTCCCATCATCATCGCTGTAGCTTCCCTCTCACAGGATTTACAGGCCGACGCCAGCCAAACATACATGCCAACATATCAAGCACCTGAGACTGAGATCACACCTGAGACTGAGATCACACCTGAGACAGATACAGTGTCACCTGAGACAGATACAGTGTCTCCTGAGACAGGTAGAACCTCACACTGATTTAATCTAATTGCCAAGTGAAGGAAACACCATATTAGATGTTTTTTCTTTACAATTACGTAATTAATTTCAGCCTGAAATATGTCATCACATTTTAGAAGCCACGCCAACAGCCATTGTGGACTCCACCACTGAAGATGAACCCCCTCCTGCACCTGCTCCTGAAGCTGCAGCTGTCCCAGCTGACTCCTCCTCAAACAGCACAGCACCAGGAGCAGTGACTTCAGAGAGCGAGAAGCATGAGACAGAGGACAGTACTCTCAATCACGATCAGGCTAAAAAGGAGGAGATGGTGCCAGACAAAACAGAGGAGCAGGAGAAGATGCAGGATGAAGAGGACAAAGAGACGGCAGCTCCTGCTGTGCAGACAGGTATTGTCATGGTGTTGATTAAGTGTGCTGAATACATTCAAAAAGTACTGATACACAAACACTCATACACTGAAACCACAAATAAGTAGGCACAAATAAGGAGGAGAGGAGGTGAGACACAAATGCCACCACAAATAAGCAGCACAAACACAAAGTCACTTTCAGTGAAGACAGAGCAGGTTATCTGGATTAGCTCACTGAGTAAAACTAGCACCAGGTCTTTCCCCCATCAGTCCCTGCCTCAGATTTTAAAGAGGTCTCTGTTGCTCACAGGAAACCCTGAGAGACCTGGGGATCAAACAAACACCAAAGAGGAGTGTGTGAGCAAAGAATCCTCTCTTCCTCCTTTTGACCCCAGCAACCCAGTTGGTAAGAATAATCACTATTTACCATTGTGTTTTCAGTTGTGTTATCTGTACTTTACATGTTTTTTCACAATATCTGATAGATAGAGTTCACGTCATGTGTGTGTGTGTATGTGTGTGTGCACAGGTATGGAGTACTTGGTCCCAAAGACAGGTTTCTTCTGCAAGGTGTGTAACAGGTTCTTTACCGGAGCCAAAGAGGCAGAGATCAACCACTGCAAAACCCTCAAACACTACGAGAACCTGCAGGTAAGCAACACACACAGTTTTATCTGTGGGTGCACTGTGAAGATGAAATTTCTGTAGCTTTCTCCTCTTCTCTACAACAACAGGCCCATTGCAGGTGCTGATTGTGTCTGCAATTAATTGATTATATGTTTTGGGAAGACCGAAGTCAGAAGGTTTTATGGTTTTAACCCAAAGTGGAATTAGCAAGTGCAATCAAAATCATAGCCATAGAGCTCCCCCAGTCACCAGCCAGTTGAGCCTGTCTGCCAGATTCTTTGCGACGGGGACAGCTTGCCTACATTTTGAGTCCTACTGTAACAGCCTTGTTGTGAGGCATTGACAGAGATATTGGAATGTAGCCCTGGAAGTACTAAACTTTTAGAGGAACTATTCCTCCTTGAAATCCTCCACATCATGGCCCCAGAAATCTCTACTATTCTCGCACCAATGCGTCTCCCTCCAGAGAGCTACCAGCAACACCTGCTTGTAGAGCTTTAACTTACCTTTTGCAAATTAGAATTGAGCATTGAGCCCTGTAATGTGAATGTAGCCTTACAGAATCTCCAGACATGTGTTTGTTCACAAAGAGGTAACAATATTCACGTCTAATCCAGTCTCCTTGTTCGTTCTTTTGCAGAAATACTTGCAGACAACAAAGACGGCGAACGTCACTGCTAAGCCCGACTCCACCTGAATGCGGTTATGAAAATCCCGACTGAATTCACCATTCCCCTCCTTTTGTATTGTCTCTTCATTTCTCACACAGGGTCCAGATTCTCACACTGATGTAGATTAGTCCGACGTCCCATCTCAGTTTGAATATGTGCTGTAGATTTTTCATGTGCAATTAATTAAGAGAAATGAGTTTGTGTACAGTGGAAGGTGGCTGTCGGTAAGAAGTGTGCACAATCAATAAAATGTTTGTACTTAATTGTTTGTCATGACTCACTTAACAGTGTTATGTGCTGCATGCTCAGATAGCGTGGAGTTAAAGACACAGTTGTGGCATCAGCAGCTGTTTTGACAGGCTTCATTCACCTTCTGTTTTACTGCAAGCTACCTGCAGTTAAGTTAAATGATGTAAACTTCTAAATGTAACCAGTGGCTCTAGGTTTCCCTTTTGTTCACAGTGACATTTGTTAAGTTTATTTTCATACATTGAGGCTTCGTTTCTCTGGTGCTCTGCTGCTGTGCATCACTGAAAGCAGTTTTTCTAATGTAACCGTGTCTCTATTTAAAGAGTAATTTAACACTGCATCCACTTTTTTAAACATAAATAAAATATGTATGCAGCAGCTATCAGTAGATTCTGGTCTAATTCTGTAGCACATATGCATAAACTAATCCAAGTCCGTCGAGCTACCAGAGATCAGAAGAGTGTGAGAAGGGAGTAATTGACTGAGTTTAGTGTAAGCGGGTGGTGTGTAAGAGGGTAGTTACCTTACGGAGTTCAAAAGTGATGACTTGAGGGATGAAGCTGTTGCAAAACCTGGCTGTCCTGCTCCTGATGCTGTGGTACCTCTTGAGGCCAGCAGGGAGAACAGTCCATGGTGGGGGTGGGTACATGTGTCAGGCAGTGTTTGTGTTCAAAGTCCTGGGTGAAGGGAAGAGAGGTTCCTTAATCTTCACATGTAACACCTGTGCTGTTCTCTGAAATTAAGTGTTATCAAACCACTGTTCCATTTTTTTTTAAAGCTAATTCCTCCAGTGAAGCCAGCAGCTAGGTTACAGTGACAGTGTCTACCCTAAGGCCTTAAACCCTGAACCCTCGGGGTCTGTACTGACACCACCTAACAAATGTTTGCGTGCGAGAGGCTGCAAAGGTTTGAAATGGTACTAACAGGAATGGGACAGCACCCCCATGACGTTACCTTGACGAACTCAATGTATTTTTTGATTTGAGACTTTATTTTGTGTTCATGCCTTCTTCACAGCTGGGGCTCTTCAGAGGTCAGTCCAGGATTTGAATGTCTTAAAGAGTGGACAAGAAGTTGTCAAATCAATTTAGCATCATTAAGCAAAACCAACAGAAAAGTAAACCAAGTATATATATCCTATTTTTGCAATCCTCTGATTTCAATTTTTTATTAAGGATCATCTTAAATCCTTAAAATAGCGTTGTAAACAAGCAAATTTATTTCTATGTAAATTTAATGTGCCAGGTTGAACACCCATGTAGTCATGTTCATTATTTTTAAAAACTCCCCCAGGCAGACTTTCTGCAGACTCATATAGAATCAGATGGTTTAATTACACACAGTTCATTGCAATTTGGGCATGACATATGACAAATTGCAGATTAAAAAGACAAAAAACAAAAGTTGTTACTGTGTAAAACAATTACCGTATTAAAACTTTATTTGAATCGTGTTGGCCAAAAAATAATAAACGGCATTATGACACAGAAATATGTATTAATAATGCCAAATACATAAACTGATGATTTATAGAATAAACAGTCACAGGTGTATGTTGTATCATTAGAGCAGCAGTAATATGAAATAAAAGACCAGAAAAAGAATCCACAGAGTAATCAATACTGAGCAAACTGTCTGACAATAGTAACAGGAGTGAATGTAGCGAGCCCTGAAGCTGCCATATTCTTCAGTAGCACTTCATCACTATGTATAGGATCACCAGTTAAGCAAGCATACAGGTTTGTACAGCAGCAAGTGAATCTTGGCTTTGACAGTGAGGGAAACATGTCAGCAGCCACTCACAGTGCTTCACATAATCTACACTTTGTCACAACACTAGTAGGCTTGATTTTGTACCACTGTTAAAGGTTGTTATGTTTGTATCATGATTGCTGTCAGTCCCTAGAACAGGCTTCACTGGAAAAACTATCAATAAAAATGGTCTGTTTGTGTTTGCCAGCACTATTCTCACCATCCACTCCTTTTAACCGTGACCCAAAGTGTCACTTGTACCTTTAAAAATAGAAATTTGGATGCTGTCATTTTGCACGGAAGGTGCTGTACAAACATGTTTGTATGTCATTTGCGCATTTGTGTACAAGCTCACGAATCAACTTAAATTTTGCATGCAACCTATTTGCATGAGATGTGATCTCACAATGTGGGAGCTAATGAATGGTCTGTGACAGCCTGGACGTTTGGGCAGCCCAACACTTTTGAGCGCTCTCTGGACATTATTAGCTTGTTAGAGCTCTGGCTTGTTCACAATCCTTGTCAGGAAAGGACAGGTGATTCAAATTTCAAAGCTTTATAAATACTCTGACTCCTCAAACCTTGTCCCAACAATCAGCAGCCGTGTGCTCCTCTAAACAGCTGCCTAGCACCATGAAAACTAAAATGGCCGATGCCCACAAATCAGGACAAGGATATAAGAAGATAGGAAAGAGTTTTGAGGTGACTGTTTCCTGAGTTCGTAATGTAATTAAGAAAAGGCAATGGCAATGTCAAGTTGAGGTTTGGAAGACCAAAAAAAAACTTTCAGAGAGAGCTGCTCATGGGATTGTTAGAACGGCAAATCAAATCCTTTGTTTGACTGCAAAAGACCTACGGTAAGATTTATGACCTTCATGGAAGAGTCATCAGAATAACACCTTGTACGTTTCCTCAACACAAGATTCAGCAGCAGAAGTTTGCAAAGAAACATCCAAACAAGCCTGATGCTTTTTGGAAACAAGTCCCGTGGATTGATGAAGTTAAAATAGAACTTCTTGGATGCAATGAACAAAGGTATGTTTCACCTGTCCAACTGTTAAACACGGAGGTGGATCGATCATGCTTTGGGTTTGTGTTGCAGCCAGCGGCACGGGGAACATTTCACAGGTAGAGGGAAGAATGGATTCAGTCAATTCCAGCAAATTCTGGAGGCAAACATCACAGCATCTGTAAAAAAAAAAAAAAGCTGAAGATGAAGAGAGGATGGTTTCTACAACAGGACAATGATCCTCAACATGCCTCAAGATCCACAATGGACTACCTCAAGAGGCACATCATTGAAAATCTGTGGCTAGACCTCAGAAGAGCAGTGCATGCAAGACGGGTCATGAATCTCCCTGAACTAGGAGCCTTTTACAATGAAGAATGGGTGAAAATACCGCAACAAGAACTGACAGACTCTTAGCAGGATGCAAAGAGCATTTAGAAAATCTGATACTTCCCAAAAGGGTCGCTACAAACTACTGACCATGACGGGTACCCAAACTTTTGCCTCAGGCCCCTTTTTTTTTTGTTATTTTGAAACTGTAAAAGGTTGAAATTAAAAAGTAGTCTTGCTTCAAATATTAGATGTGGCTTTTGGAAATCAGTTTGTCTTCTACTTACTTAACTTTTCACAGTAAATGAAATTTTGATCAGGGGTGGCTAAACTTTTGCACGCCACTGTAAATGTACCAGTGTGCTGTGATTTCTCTTTCGCAAACCGAGGTTTTTATACAAATGAGCCATTAGTCAAATAGCCAGACATGCAAAGTGTCATGGATAAAATTACTCACACGTTTTTGACAGAACCAGGTGCAAGCTGCTGTGCACAGGAGAGACACCCATATCCAGCAGGTAAGTGTTTGCAGTTTTATTATCGGGACATATCTGTTACGTAAACATGAGTTTATTTATCATTTTAAAAAAACAACATTTTATGTCAGATTCAGTTTTGTTTATAAAGCCCTCGGTGAGGCACAGGATACCCTGTGTTTATAGCTCCAGCTCTAACTATATAATGAGGAAAAAATGGATGAAACCCACTTTCACAGACTCATAGACACATTTCAAAATCTAAAAATATAACCCAAAAAAAAGACAATTATACATACAGAAATGCAAGCTGTGTCCCATGTCAAGACTCCTCTGCTTTTTTATTTTCAGTTAACTGATCTTCAGAAAACAAAGGGATAAATGGCCAACGATTCCTCACGCTTAGAAGAGTTCATTTTTATTTTTACGGGCTCAGTGGACCACATGATAAGCATTCCTGTGAACTGCTGGGCTCTATGGCTGATTGTCTCTGGGAAGCGGAGTGTCATCGAAACTGAACTTTTAACTCTCAACCTGCTAAGCACGGAAATTGTGTGTTCCGTGTGTTTTTTTCTTTCAGTGCTCCGAATATTTTCAGACCCTCTTAAAGACTTTTATCGGGCTGTGGCTGTTGTGGACAGAGTTCTGTTCCAGTGCCACATCTGTGTTGATCGCTACTTGGCGGTTGTTCATCCTGTGGTGTTCATCAGGTAACTTAAATTATAAAGACTTACATCTAGGAAGTGCATTAACCTTGTTACATTTCTGAAAACCCTGAATACATTACATTTGCATGTTTGATATGTATCATATCAACGTTTCTAAAGTGAAGTGGTATATGAGCTGACTTTGTCATCTGGAGGTGGATGGTGGATGGTGGTGGCAGACCACTGTGCCACACCAACAAACCAACAACAAAACCAGTTGTGATTTCCTGAGACATTGCTTCATAGGCACGGAAAGTGGTTGTTTTTTTTAACTGCTTTTCCAGCCTGGATTGTGACCCCCAAACTAAGTATTTTAAGACAAAAAAGTAATTTTTCATAACAACTAGTCCATACCCATTGAGTGCAGAGTTGCCCACGTACAGTTTTACATGGTGTGTGTTTGGTAAGAGATCGATTTTTAGTGTTTTTCAAAAAAATTCAAAATGGCGGGAAATCTATAGAACCGGAAGTTATGGGTTCTTGAAATGTGTTCCTCATTAGGAGAGGCATCTCTGTGCAAAGTTTCACGTCTCTACGACATGTCTCTATTATTTGCTTAAATCACTGAAATCAACAGGCTTATATTTGGGACAGGTCTTTAATTCCTTTCACATAGAACTGTTGCTCAGCAAGGATCTGGAAATGCAAAGTATTTATTCAAACCAATATAAATATTACTTGAATCAAAATTATGCTTCAGGTAATATATCAGTTATCAATCTTTCATTTGATCTAGCTCTGACAAGCAGCACATCAGAGAGAGAGAAAGGTACCCAGCATACCGAGACAACACCGCTTTATTCAAACAATACTCACTACTCGGATTAATTTTGAATAATAATAAATAACGTACAGGGTAACTGAGGAATGGAAACATCATTTGAGATAACAAACAACCCGCTTTTATACAGCCTCAATTTGTGTTGCACTTGTATTTGCATGTACTGTATAAACGTTACTCTACAGCCTGACTGCTCTGGGTGTGGCCTCAGGGTCAGTCGCTGCGAGGTGACCTGTACAACCACATTCCTCTACTGGTGACTACAGAATAGTTTGATAAGGTCCTGATAAGCTTGATGGTTGCTGTATTTCTCATGTTGGGTAACTAACTGGTTTTCTTCTCATGATTCAGATACAAAAAAATAAGGAATAGGGGCGCCTGCCTTGTTGCTGTTTGGCTGATTGTCATATGTAAGCAAAGAGAAATTAAGGGTAATTCACAAACATACCATATACTATGATCAGGATCCTGTAGACAGTTTTCATTGCCTTCCTTTTGCTTATCTCCAGGCTGTGGACTCTCCTATGTCCTGATACCACGCAATGGTGCTACATTTTTAGTTTGTTCGTTGGCTCTACTGGCCCCTGCCCTCTTCATTGAACTCTTCTGCAGTCTGTCCATTCTCAGGATCCTGAGAAGACCTGGTCCAGGAAATAAAGAGGCTCAAGAGAAGAAGGACGGAAACCAGCAGAAGAAGAGAGCTATCAGGATCATCTGTGTTGTGCTGCTTATGCTAGTTTTTAATGCGGCTGCGTTCATTGTATTGCCGTTGGTCAATGGACTGACTCAAATTGATTTGTTGGCCATAGCGTTCATGCTTTCCACTGTTGGAAGTTCAGCACAGGGTTTTTTATATCTCAGCAGGTCTGGAAAGCTGCCATGTAGGGGCAAACGCTAAATCCATATTCTGTTTTCTGTTTGTGTTCCTTGCTCCATGTTATTCACTCATGTTTAATCTGCTTCCTGTTTTATTTTGTAGATTCTCTCCTCATGTGTCGTGTCTGGTTTTACTTCCTGTCTGTGTGTGTTTTCCTGCCTGTTTTCTGTCACACCTGTCTCATTAGTCCTTTCCTGTTTCTAGAGTCTTCCCCTCACACCTGTTCTGTATTAGCCTTGTCTGCTCCACCCTTGTTGTAAGACAATCTCCATTTCTCTCCTTTTGCCCACCATGTCTTTCTACTCCAGCTGTGTCTTTCATTCTGTGGTTGCTCCTACGTTGTGTTTTTCCCAGTTAGTTTCCAGTTTGGTTTTTGTTCTGCTTTCGTTTGGAGCTGCCTGCCTGTACTGGATGTTTTCAATCTTTGAATTTGAGTGCAGTAACCGTTTTGGCCACATTCTTACATACAGCGCCTTTAAAGCTTGTGTTTTTGTTAGGAACTCAGACTGTCTGCATTTGGGTCCTCCTCTGAACTGACACGTGACAAGCTCAGCTAACAATGGATGTGTGATTTACAAGATTTGTAGTTCTCGTTGTTAAAGGATGCAATGGAAATACTTTATATTTCAATGGAAATGTAGTTCAAGACAATATGTCACCTCCCCTTTAGTTCTTGGAAGTCTAATAATAATAAAAGTCTTGCAAATAAACATGGCAAAGAACACCAGAGAAACACTGATTGTTAACGTGAAACAGCTTTATTTAGTGCATTTGTTTTGGAGAGGAAGAGCCATCTGGAGATAATTCAGCTCCTAAAAAAACCTCCTGAACAATTAACATTGAAGGAATTCTACCTGGGAGAAGATTCAGCTGGCTGCAATCTGCAATCCTCACTTCCAGATGCCACTAAATTCCTCTAGAAAACATTGTGAGGATGAAGATTAACTGGTTAGTTTGGCAAATGAACATCAAGTGCAGTACTTTTTTTCTGACTTTCTTACTTATTATCTGATATAATCAGTATTTCACTATAAACATCAAATGATGGTCAAATGGTGGTTGTTGTAATGAACCCACAGACAATTATCATGCAACTCTACATTTCCCCTCGGCTCCATCGTATGTCCACCAAGTTTCTGGGGGTTGCGCCACATTTAAGCACAATCCCAACAGGAAAAGCAGCAATGTCACGGAAAAAAACAACCTGTCTTTGTTCCTTAAAGCAGCTGGAAACTTAGCGTCAGGTTGCTATAAACACCCACACAAGCTGCTGGAAACACAACAATGACTCGTTAAATCACAGCTGGTGGTGTTGTTTGTTAGTCTTGAACAGTGGTCTGCAGCCTGGCAGGGGTCTTACCTAGCTGATGTTGAAATTTGAAGCTTTGTCACAACCCTACTTATAGACATATTTGTCATCTTTTTTTCTTTTTTTTTACAAATACGTTCTTCAACTGCGTCTCTTCACATCTAATTTGTGTAAATGCATCAGTTAAGTCATTCTGGCCTGGCTTAGAAGAGCAGGGAGGCGTGTCGGTGTGTTGCACCTGTCGAGCAGGTTGGATTGGATGAACTTTGTGGGGGGTGGGGGGGGTTGGGAGGGAGGGATCGGCGGCACAATGACAGCGGGGAGGAGGGAAAAAGGAAAAGAATGTGACAAGTGAAAAGCAGTCACAGAGATTAACATGAGGAGGAAAGACTGCAGAGAGGGAGAGAGACAGAAGTGTTGGAAATACGCTGCATCTGTTTACTGACACAGAAATCATCTCTGGGATCACTTCAGGCCTCAGAACAGGTAAGGCATATTTGTCACACTGGGATTTTTGTTCAGGAATCTGTGTCTCACATGTTGTCTTTTATCATGTTATGAAGTTCTGTTTCTACAGTGTCTGCATAGTGTCCACTCCATCCTGACGTCTGTGGTATATTTGCAATAAATAAAAAGGTTTTCTACACTGTTATCTCAAAGTAAGTCTGTGAGATAGCAGACAATAGTATGTATATGTAAGCACTGGTACTTGATGCTCTGTTATTGTCAGCAGGAAAGACCATGAACACTATGTTCTTGTGAGGACACAAGGTTCAAGTACCACAGTGTTTGTTATAGTTTTGTTAGAGTGTGTGAAAGAATGTGAAAAGGCATTTAATGGGTGCTGTTGGATAAGCAGATATTGTAGAAGGTGTAGATTACACCCATTACTGACCCACCTGTTCCTACAGAGGTTGAATACACGTACTTTGAACAAAAGCAACTGCTAAATGGATGTAATGCTAATGTGTCGGGAAAGAATGGCAGATAATACAGGTGTAGGCACCAGGCACTTTTATCAATAGTGTTTGGGGCCTGTTTACATTGCAACTTTACAGTTTCACCCAGCAGAACTCAACCCATGACTGATTTCTCAACATGTAACAATGCACTGAATGGTACTGTTGACAGGTGACGTACAGCCGCGTTGTATAACACCTGATACATGAGAACCGAGGATCAAGTTTAAATATGTGTCTAAGATGTGACCATAAACACAAGAGCGGGGAGAATACGGAGCAGCCGACGGACGGGAAAGGTTCAGTTTGGTCTTTTCCTGGAACATTTGCTGAAAGACACTTGACTCAGCTTCCACTCTCGCATTTTATGTTTGAGCGGTTGAAAGGAGACGCATTGATTGATGCTAAAAGGCATTTTTTTTCCACTACATGAATGCACTTCACATTTCTAAAAGGAAAAAATGTAAGACAAAGTTAAACACCTTGAGGGTTGGCGGGAAGCCATGCTCTCTTATCACTGCCTATTTTGCGGTGATTCCATTGAATATTTTGACGTTTAGAAAGGACGGAGAAGTCCAGTCACCAGAAGAAAATGTAGGAATTGTACATTTCTGTAAATCACGAATGCGCTACATTTGCAAGTTTCATACGCATCTATGTTTCTAAAATGACACAGTATATGAGCTGACTTTGCCATCAGGAGGTGAAGAGGAAGGTGGATGTCAGACACCGGCCAAGCTGCAGACTACTGTTTAAGGCCAACAAACAAACAACAAAAACCATTGTGTTTTAGTGAGTCATTGCTGTGTTTCCTGTGGCTTTTTAGCCCCTAAATGTGGATGTTTTTTAAGCGGCCCGTCGCTGTTTTTCCATCGGGGATCGTGCATGGGAAAGCAGTTGTTTTTTACAGAGACATCATTGTGATGCCAGTGGGGATTTTAACACCAACACTGGGTACTCTTAGCTAAAACATGATCATTTCCCAGCCCTAACCAAGCGGTTTTGCACGGTAAAAAGAAACTATTTGTTTTAACTTATAAACACAAGTGTCCAGGCTGCCTTAAATTATCAAGTTGACTGAATCTGAGAAAGCACGTTGAATGATCACAAAAAAACCTCAACTTATCTTCTCAAATTCAGTCAACATAAAATTTTAAGGCAGCCTGAACACTACCTTTTTTAAGTTAAAACAAATAGGTTATTTTTTACAGTGTGTGCCTGAACCTAACCACACATTAACCACATCGAAACATAAAGAAACGTAAAGTCATCTCATCTGATGCATGATAACGTACAAATGTAGCACAGCCATGGTTCGCAGAAACGTACAATGCCAAGACTTATCTGGCAATGGTGAAAATCACTCAACATAAAGATGGAAGTATCTACAATTAAAGTTTAATTTTAAAATATGACATCAGCAATAGACTGTATATATTCACTGTGTCAAATATGGGGGATTGGAAAAGTTGGTATGTTGGTAAAAGTACACGTGACTTAGTGCAGTGGAAACAGATCCAGCGAATACATGATGACATACAGTCAACCTGTCACTATTGCATAGACCACTGAAAGCTCTCTTTGACGTCTCTAAACAGCTGTTAACATCCTTATTTGTAATTTCAGTTGTTAAAAAGTTGCTGTTTCCATTGTCCAGTTTCATCTCGGTTGTTTTCCTTCATTTGAAGTTTGACTGGCGCTCTTTTTCATCATCTTGTTGCACCCTCTTCTACACTTTTTAAGTTTGATTAAGAACAAAATGACGTCAGCAGTAGGCTGTATGTATTCATTGTGTAAACTATGAGGGGCTGGAAAAGTTGGTATGTTGGTAAAAACATAAATGCGGCTCAGTGTTGTATCATGGCTCCTGAGAGAGAATTAGTGAATCCTGCTGCTTATCTCTATGAACCAATTCCAAATATTCCCATTAAAGAAGAATGAGCACAACAGCAAAAATATTTTCGGTTTAGTGTTGGGGTCAGCTAACTCTAACCCAAATCAAGTCATGTAAAAGTGAATGAAAACTAACAAGAAAAATGGAAGTGATAGAAATGTATAAATTTGCTTCCTGGTGACGATGCTGCTGATGAGTTTATGTAACCAATATGGATGAATCTTGATCCAGAGCTTTGACACACGTTACTCCGTAGCTATAAATACCTAATGTCATGAGAAAAACACACAATCAACAGTGTCTCATTTCCTTTCTGTTCCAACTAGGATCATTATGCTCAGGTTGTTTACTGCATACCTCACTCCTTTGGCTGCAGCTCACCAATAAGAAACTGGCACTACCTGTACTGCAGCTGCTTGTGTGTGTGTGCTTGTTTCCGTTCCTCAGGTATAAACAGCAACTACTTCCACTCTTTAAATCTATCCAGGCTTAGGTCTGGGTTAATTAAAATTTGTGCGTGTGTTTGTGTGTGTCTGCTATTTCCTTTAAACATACTGCGGACAATGAGAGAGACAGTCAAGCATGATTAAACTAATCAGGCAATTACACTGCTTACTAAGTGTATGACTCAGCATTTTAGCTGCTAAATAAACAACTGATTGTGCATAACTGTGGTTGATGCCTACGCCACCCTGAAATAATGTGTTCATATGATCTCCCAAGTCAGTACAAAGTTCAGTATTAAAAAAAAAAAATGGTAAAAATGAATAAAGACTTAACAATTCAAGGAAGTAAAGCTGCAGAAGCCAAGATATCCTGACTTTTAGTTCCCAAAGTGGATCAAACTCCCAACTCCCTTAGGCCTGGGCATCCGAAGCTTTGGCCCCCAAATGTTTTATGAGCAGTAAGGAGGTCCCTGGTTCGATCTCCAGGGTGGGTGGGTGGGGCCCTCTATACACAGTTTGCATGTTCTCCCTGTGTCAGCGTGGGTTTTCTCCGGGTACTCCAGCTTCCTCCCACAGTCCAAAGACATGCAGGTTAACTGGTGACTCTAAATTGTCCGTAGATGTGAATGTGAGTGTGAATGGTTGTCGGTCTCTATGTGTCAGCCCTGTGATAGTCTGGCGACCTGTCCAGGGTGTATTACAGAAAATGAATGAATGAATATACATATATTTCAAGGCCCAGATGTCTACTCAGACCTTTTACGTACGTACAAGTAGTAATAGTACAGTGTAAAAATACTTTGTCAAAAGGAAAAGTCCTGCATTCACAGTGTTACTCCAGTTTAGGTATTAGCATCAAAATATACTTCAAGTACCAAAAGTAAAAGTATTTATTAGATGATCCATTTCAGATCCATGCTGGGTTGTAATTACTGGTGCATTAATGTGTTCATCACTTTGATGTTGCAGCTGGTGAAGGTGGAGCTCATCTTACTATATAATGACGAAAACTCTGTCTGTGTGTGTGTGTGTCTGTTCCACGTTTTTCTCCTCACTGACTTGGTCAATCCATGTGAAATGTGGCACAGTGGTAGAGGGTCATGGGAGGATGCCAATGAAGCAATATTACATCAATTGGCCAAAGGGGGGTGCTATAGCAACCGATTGAAATTTCAAACTTTGAATGGGCATATCTCATGCCCCGTATGTCGTAGAGACATGAAACTTTGCACAGAGACACCTCTCCTCATGAGGAACAAATTTGCCTCAAGAACCCATGACTTCTGGTTATATAGATTTTTTTCGCCATTTTGAATTTTTTCAAAAACACTTAAAATTGATCTCTTCCTAGGAAGTTTGACCGATCTGCATGAAACTGGGTGAACATAATCTAGGGACCAATATCTAAAGTTCCCTCTTGGCAAAAGTTGGAAAACTTACTAAAACTGAGCTTCTATAAGGCAATGAATATTGCGGCGGGCGTGGCTCATAAATAAATGTAGTGGAGTAAAAAGTCAAATATTTCCCTTGAACGTTTGCTTAATTACAGTATTAATGTATTTTGTTATGTTTCACTACTGTTAACATAAATACATTCATACATTTTTCATGTTAGCAGTTGCAAAGTATTCTGTTTTTAATCAATACTAATAACTAACAACTACAAATATTTCTAACATCACAATTCATAATGAATCTGGACCCCCCTACAGAGGTCTGGGCAAAGCCCCCAATGTCTTCAAATCCTCGAAACGCCCCTGATCCACACCCTTAGTTTGTAATGTCTGTTTAAAAAATGCAGCCTGGTGACATCACTTTGACATCAGCAGGGTGCTTTTTTTTACTTGACAAAGCTCCTCCAAAGACACAGAGTAACTTTACACGACTAATCTTCATGTATGATATCAGGTTGTAGGATGTTAAGTATTGTGAAGTATATGTTGCTAATTACTTTTCTCCTTCAACAAGCGGATAAACTTGCCGCTTGTTAACACCTGAAACCAGCTGCCTTCCAGCTATGAGATTAAGTTACAACACTGATGATGACGCTACGACAGATGTCAGAATTAAGTATAATCTGTGTCTGTAGAGAGGGAACATTTTGCTTTGACTCTCCCCTCCAAACAAGTTACAGTTTAATAGAGTAACTGAAGCTGTGCTTGAGAATAATATCACTGTAATGCTCCAGTCTTGGCAAATAAAAAGACAAAGTGATACTCTGTCTGTTGTGATGTATTTAGCAAGTGTTAAACAGCAAAGCTGGCATCTTTCTGTACGTGGCACTCTCTTAAAAAAATTCTTACAAGTATGTCGTTTATTAAATTGTTTTGGAAAAGGTTCAGTAGTTTCCTAAAGTAGGTGTTTACTGTAGTTTTTGGTGTTCAAGTCAGTATCTGGTGCAGCAGGAAGGTGTATGTGGGGTTGAATCGAGATAAACTACAGTGTGTGTTCATGATCAAGAATATGTCAGCCACTACAACAGTGTGGCTCACCGATGTGTGTTTAATAGTTTACTTCTATGCCACAGAGGTGTAAGATATAATCAGTATATCAATACTCATTAGTAGACACACTCATTGTTGGTTTGCGTCTGTTGTTAGTAAGAAAAATATAGAATTTTACCAGACTTGTCTTTTGAGGTTGCCGTTTGATATTTCCAGCTGCAGAACAAACAGGAAATATGGATGACTTTCAGGTTTTGAGTTTGTTTTCATATTTAACATTTTATTGATGAAGTTACGTTCAACAGAACGAGCTGAAATGTTCCCGCCGAGCCGGAATATCCTGATCTTGTGTAACTACTCACGTGTAGGGTTTTAGTGTTAGTGTGGGTGTGTTTGAGTGCAACATGCACACATTCATTCAGACAGACTCACATTCTACCTGCATATAGACAGGGGTCAAACTGAAGCAGTTCATGGGTAAGGTTAGAGGTAGGATTAGTTTTGATTGTCTGGCCGTTAATTCATAGCGGACCTAATGACACCCTTATGATACTCTGGATAAAGAGTATCATTGACAATGACTGTGACGCCTGGAGCTATGGACTAGAGACACTGAGATGATTTCAGTATCAGTCCTATGATTATTGGGTCAGACGGAGAAAATACAAAAGGCCTGGGTACACAGGGAGTAAAGACAGTGGACATTAGACATTAAAAAATTAGCATTGAGCAACTATGCACAATAATAACCACTATGCAACCCAAAGTCAGGACATGTCTGCTCATGAAAAATATATTTTTTCATTGCTTTTAGCACCACAAGGACAGGAAAAAAATCTCAGAGGTAAATATCACAAACCTGGACAAATCACACAAAACTTCTCAGCATGTTAAGTATGGTCATGGACTTGGACTTGTGTAGCACCTCTGTCGCTCCAACCACTTAAAACAGTTGTCACATTCAACCGTTCACACACACATTTATACACTGGTGCCTGAGACTATCCTACGAGGTGTCACCTGCTAGGATCAGTATAAACATTCACACACACTCACACATCGATTGCACGGCTACCAGGAGCAACTTGGGATTCAGTATCTTGTCCAAGTTGACATACAGCCTGGAGGAGCCGGGTATTGAACCACTGATCTTCTGATAAGTGGACGACCTCAGAAACCTCCTGAGCCACAGCCGCATCACTAGGAAAAAGAGTCACTGAAAGAACTGATTTGGGTGAAGTGACTTAATTTGAATCTTGCTTTAAAACTCTTAACACCACAGCAAAACAGCGGGTGTGCTGCAAAAGGGTACAAGTGAGGAAGATGAAGTATAAACCTGCAAGTGGAGTTTTAAGGTTTAGATGTGGAACCCGACTTTGATTTTTACCTGAATCCTCTGCATCGATACTGTCAGTGATTGATTGTGTAATCAGCTGAGGCCTTGGTAAATCTACACTCATGCAGATTGTGAGTGTAGACTGAAAGCAAAGCCTTTTCTTATGTGTAAATCTGGCTTCACAGTATTTCACATTACCATAGGAACCTGTTTGAGTTGTTTCTGACGATGCCTGCAAGTAAGGAACAGTAGATTCATATCTTTCACAGCAAAGACACAACAACTAGCAGATCACAAAAAAGGGCAAAGGGGATCAAGAATATAATTTATCATTATAGTTTACTGTATATATCCTGAATGACGTATTTCTGTCTAATGGCAGCACTGTCTCTCATACAGCTTAACAGTGGATGGCAATGGCGCTGCCTGCAGCCTTCCTATCTGAAGACCAGTTCACCTGCTCCATCTGTCTGGATGTGTTCAGGAACCCAGTCTCAACTCCATGTGGCCACAGCTTCTGCCAGGCCTGCATCTCTTCCTACTGGGATGGACCAGGAGGAGGAGTTGGAGCAGGGGGGAGGGGCGCCAAGTCCTACCAGTGTCCCCTCTGCAAGGAGTCCTTCCGCAAGCGACCAGAGCTCCATATCAACCGAACCCTGAAGGAAATCACCGAACGGTTCAAGGAGATGGCCAACGCCGGGGTGCCGTGGGATGGAAGAGATGGAGGAGGAGTAGAGAATCCAAACTCACATCTGCACCATCATCATCACCTGGCCCTGACATCATCATCATCACCCCAGAGGCTGGGGGAGATGCCAGAGACAGTCTTGGCTGAGATGATGACTCGTTTTCAGATGCTGCCAACTCCCGGCCCTCACCCCCAAAGCCTCGGTTCAGTCAATGCTCACCAGTCCTTCCAGGCGCAGAACCATAAGCCCCATGACCCACCTCCGCCCTACTCACCTCCGCCCTACTCACCTCCCCGCAGGTGCGAAACTACATACGCTCTTAGACTACATTAAAATGGGTTTCATTCAACTTCATCTTCAATGCTCCACTAAAAAAGGATAATACTAAATACTATGTATTGGGAGCGAGTAAATGTTGCATAATAATGGCATAAATGAAAAACACATTTTAAAAAATTACACGTTTACGGTGTTAATGTCGGGTGTGCCAAGTTACAAAAAGCAAACATGTAGCGACAAAGAAAATTTGAATGTGGGAAACAGTATGAAATTGCCTAACAGAGCCAACAGCATGTGGATCATATTTTAATTCTTGTGCTTTAGCTTAGCGTAACATTTTACTGATGGTGGCGCTAAAAGAAAGGTCATAGAATCATTAAATAAAAAGGGTTCATCCCCACAGCAGGTTTTGGCCTAACAGTGGCATGAGTAGAAGGTCAGGGACTAAATAAAAACATTGAGACTTGTCCTGTGGGGACCATTGAAATTAATAGTAAACTAGATTTTTGTCACTTGTTAATCTGTGGTATAGAGTTTTGATTTTAATTACCGAGTTACTTGATCTTTAGTATCCTTATTGATACTCTTGTTGTAGTACTCGAGGTTCCAAGACAAATTTTTGAAGGTCTCAGTCTCATCTCCGGCTCGACTGCATTTTTAGTCGCTCCTGTCTCAGTCTCAGACAAAAAGTTGCTTTTTAAAAAAGATGGCAACATAGCTTTTACGTTAGCAGCATGGCAGCAAGCATGTTGCAAAAGACTAAGCAGAGCAGTGACAGCTTGAATACACCACCATGATTAAAAAGGGGGTGTAAGATATTAGTTGTGGTGAGAGGAGTTTGTCACGAGACTCGACTTACCTGAAAAATGACTGAAATGATTAATCGGTTATCAAAATTGTTGCTGATTATTTTTTCTTTTCTTTGTTGTAATGTTACGACAGGTACACACTGAGCGGTTCCATTGATTCTCCCCCCAATCTGCCTCTTTGCCCCGCCCACATGAGAGGTCTCGAGTTCTTCTGCCGTACCGACAACACCTGTGTCTGCTGCACCTGTGTGGAGACAGCAGAGCACCGAGGACACAATATCATCCCTGCCAAGAGAGAGTGGCACATCAAGAAGGTGTGTGTGTGTGTGTGTGTGTGTGTGTGTGTGTGTGTGTGTCAATCAGTTAGGGAGAGTTGTCTAAAGGCCCTGACACACCAAGCCGACAGTCACCCTTGCTTTTGCGGTGTGTCACTCACTGTTGGCACTAGTCGACCCGTGGTGTTAAATCCTCAGTGGAGTTGTCAGTGCGAGAGATCACTATTGATTGGCAGTTTAGCTCGGTACATGTGAGGATTACCAGAGTGGGAAAGGAAACAAATGACTAATGTCAAGAGGGCATGAGACTGAAACAAACGAGTTACTTCCTCTCACACATGCGCAGAATGTACATGCTGCTTGGCCACTGGCTATAGGCTTTGTGGTGTGTTCAGGTGCAACCTTCTGGCCAAAACACAGGCAACATGAGGCGATGCGAGAGTCGGCCTTCATCGCCACTAGGGTTTTTTTTATGTTGGTTTGGCGTGTCAGGGCTTTAACTGGGGACAACATTATGTTTACATTGTAACTGTATTATTGAAAGACATATTGTTTCATTGAGGTCATATTAAAGACAAAAACACTGGTGACATTGGCAACACTTAGTGGTTGTATTGAAAAAACGCATCGTAATAGACGGTGAAAACATGAATTTGACTCAGTGACAATGAAAATAAACGGGCTGACAGCAACACGTCAGTTGCACGAATTTACACAGGGCTTGTCTAATTTTGCTACAACAAACCAGAAATAATTTGTAAGATACCATAACTACATGAATAAAGGATAGGTTAAGGCACTATATATACGGAGCATGTGCAATAATTCAAAGAGCACCAAAAGGGGTGTTTGCACTCAAGGACCTATTTGAAGGATGTTGTTGACCATCTTAAACTCTCCTTTTCTTGCAGCCATGGAAATTCTTATTTAAAAAAAGCTTGTGTTTCCCACACACTTGTGTTTCTATATCCTGGTAGGTGTATCTGGCATAGAATATGTGACAAGCACCAGGCTTCAGGGTCAGGATAAGGCTAGTTGTGGCTATTGGTTATACACACAGTGAGGTTAATACTGACCAAATGTGTGTTTTCTGTCTTCTCCAGTCCCAGTTAGGTATCGCAGAGGTGGAGCTGAAGGATCAAATCTGTGAGAGAGAGAGGAAAGTGGAGGAAATACAGAACTCCTTACGAGAGATACAGGTGAGTTTTCAGTCTGTGTCAAGGTGGGTTCTTCTTCACCTTTCGCTCCTAACAATGATGGGTTGAAGCAAAACTTTGGAAAATGTGCAAATGTTTCAAGAAACTGTCACTTCTCCTGTCTTGCATCTAGTTGTGTGCACTTCATTTGGCATTTTTCAACTTTTGGCTCCCCCAAGTGGTAGTATCTAAGAAGACACTGTGGCAGGGGGAAAACATGCTGAACACAGTTTGCACAAATTGTGTCTACAAACAAAACCTATTTTATTTCAGTGTGTTATTGTTCTGAAGGTGTTGTGCATCTATAGTTATAACAAACATTTTCACTCTGTTGTGAAAATGAATCTGGGGATGTTATGGGACTGGTGGATTTCAAACCAGTAGCGGGGAAGGGCAAACAAAAGCAAGGTTGTAACAAGTTATTTTTGGGGTGTACTTGTGATATTAATGCTGAAATTTCATCAATAATTCATTACACTACTCGTTAATGGGAGAAGTAGTATTATTACTGTTACTGGTGACACATTACTGTCCAACACTGTCCCCTGCACACTCTTTATCAGTGGTAAAGGGTCCTCCAGTCTACTCCATGGTTTGCTCATGAGCTTATAGAAGCTGCCAAACACAAACTTCCAGCGGGCGCCTTTAAACACCTCACCCCTCCTGCTGTTCATCTTCTATCCAGGCCGCTGCTGAGAGAGAGACAGAGGGAGCTGTTTGTGTGTTTACAAAGCTCATCTCCAGTTTGGAGCACTGCCAAGCTGAAGTCTTGGAGGTAAATAACGCTGACACAAGAAGTGCGGAGAGAATCTTGTATCAGTATCTCAAAGCCTTTTCTGTTTTCATAGAAATAAAAGTAGACAAGTCCTCTTACCATTATTAACACAAATCAGCATTTGGAGTAGTATTAACTGAGCTCCATGGCATCTGTTATTCCCAGGTGTTAGAGATGACTTGGCGGGCGGCTGAGCACAAAGCCAAAGGCCTGCTGAGAGAGCTGGAGGAGGAGCTAACTGAGCTGAGAAAGAGGAGAACAACACTGAGCGAGCTGGCTCTGTCTGAGGACTGTGTGTTCTTTCTCAAGGTATGCTAATTTTTTAAAGGAAAATAGTTCTTTTTTTTTCTTTCTTCTTAAGGAAATGTGTGGGGAAAGTAATGTTTTAAATATAACAAGTTCAAATTTAGAATGCATTTATTTTTTTAATTCATATGATGTTTTTTTTAGCCCAGTAAAATGTGTCCCTACTTTTCCAGTGAGGCTGAAAATGCACTCCTTGTACATTTTACAAAATTGTGTTTTTCATTTGGGTTGGACTCGAATACTAGAATAAAATTGGTAGGAGACACCTGTATCTGTTCAGGAAATTATTTTCATTACGGACCAAGTATTGGGTAATGGAGGGTTACTTTGTGTCAGTACAAAAATGTCCCAACTGACCCCTCTCTCCCCTACCCATACTCCAATTTGAGAAACTATGTGTCACATGGTTAACATGGAGAACTCATCAAGTGATCTACCAGCAGATAGACGCATTTGGAGATCATTTTCCTCATCATGATGTTCACCAACAAGACAGTCTTAAAAAGCTGATGCATTTCTTTACATCTGTTGAGGCCACGTCTGTTTTTGACATTAATTCCCTCTGCAGACGTTCTCTGCCCTGTCCACCCCTCCACAAGCTAAGGACTGGTCCAATGTCTCTGTGGTGTCTGAGCTGACCTCAGGGGTGATCCTCCGGACTGTCAATCAAATGATGGAGCGCTTTCAGGAAGAGATGCAGAAACTGCCAGAAGTCTGTAAGTCTTCGTTTAGACCAAGAGTACAACTGCATTGTCAAGTACAGACGTTGAATTTAAGACAGTGTCTTGTATGTGTTTTTGTTCTAGAAGCTCTGATATGTTTCTTGGCTCTTTGATTCAGAGCTTAGATTATATGAATAAATTAAAGGAAATGTTCTTTTCCCTCATTAACAGGCCAGCGATCTTTGGCTGTACCCAGGCCCAACCCAAGTAAGATTCTGATTAGCTAACAGCACAAAATGTGATTTCGTTCATTTTTTTTATCCTGTTAAATTCAATAAAAATCAATAAAAAAAAGTGGCAAAATAAAAAAGAAAGTAAATATATTGATACTCTTCTATTTGCAGAGGTAAGGAGGGTTCAAGAATATGCAGGTAAGGTTTTTTTTCTGTATAGTTTGTTGTCACTTTCACTCAGTTGTCATATGAGGTGTTATTTTTAATCACCAACCATCACTCTCTTTCTCAATCTGTCAGCCGACATCACTTTAGACCCCAACACAGCCCACCCACGTCTCATCATCTCAGCGGATGGGAAGCAGGTGCAGTGTGGCGAACGCCATCAGGCGTTACCCGACAACCCTGAGCGCTTTGACCGGGTGGTGTGTGTGTTAGCCAGCCAGGGCTTCAACTCAGGACGGCATTACTGGGAGGTAAGTGTGCCTCAGTGTGAAGCTGTGTACATGTCAGTGGCAGAGGGCGTCTGTGTGAGAGCCAACCAGCCCCAAAGCTTAATTCCGCGTCAGCAAGCTTTAAGGAGTGATTCACCCAAAAACAATATACATTGTACAAAGTCTTCACCTCCCAAGGCTCTCTGTGGTCCCAGAAAAAGTTTTCCATCGAGTGGAATTAAGGAGAGTGGAGCGCCCCAAAAAATGAAAGCATATCAGTGCAAACAGACTTGGACTGAGGCTGAATTATAGACAGCAAAAACAATTTGTTGTGTGCATGTCCACAAATGTCCTCAATTATCCAGTCTTATGCTCAGTGCTTCCCAAACACAGTCTGGCTTTGAAGAGCGCATAGATAAGTTTCACTTCTAGTTCAGTTTTAAATGGTAAGGTTTGCACTCTTTGCAGTAAATCTATAATGCTGCCCTCTTCTAGGTGGAGGTGGGAGGTAAGACTGACTGGGACCTGGGAGTAGCGAGCCGGTCTGTCAATCGGAAGGGCAAAATCACCGTAAGCCCTGCCAATGGCTACTGGTTCCTCAGCCTGCGGGATCGGACTGACTACGCCTTTCGGACAGAGCCCTCAACCAACCTGACAGTCAACCTCAGACCCTCCCGGATCGGAATCTTTGTGGACTGCGATAAGGGACTGGTGTCCTTCTACAACGTGGAGGCCAGATTGCTCATCTATACATTCACAGATATTTTTTCTGACACCATCCATCCATTCTTCAGCCCCTGTACTAATAAATCAGGACGGAATGAGGCTCCGCTAATCATTTGCCCTATTGCAACATGGGAATGAAATGAGCTTGAGGACATCTTCACTAATGAGGAATGCTTCCACATGCTTTCATGTATATTTAAAGAAGACTGAGTTGCGCAAACACACCACTGGAACAGACCACATGTGCACTTCATTCCTTCGCTGCGATAGAGTAGATAATAAGCAGGCTGTTTGTTGACTTGTGTCACTGATGTGGTTGTTTTATGGGCCCATAGCAACACTGTTAGACTGAAGTTAGCAGTAGCCATTTGAAACAGGGTTCCCTGTACATCTTCCAGCGGCATATGGCTAAATCAGGTGCAAGGACTGATTATTTTACAGGCTTTAATCGTGCAGACTAATGTTTCAACACCTCTGTGTCTTCACCACAGTCAAAGGTAGTCAGCAGTAGCCATTCAGAATCGTCAGGTTTGGCCGGAAGACAGTCGTAAGCACCCGTTTAACTTTGGTGGCACCATTGTCAGTCGACACCTTCTGCACTGACTCCTGCAGAAGTCTGGGGGGAATTCCCCTGAGGATACATTTTTATAAACTTAGCAGCTAAACTGACCATTTTAAGGCATTTTGAATCAAAAAAACGAGATCAGGGGTTCTGAAAATGTTGATGACTGAGTGCCATGTAGGGAGCCAGCATATAATGAAGGGCCACACAGGAGAAGTGCACACACTATCACTTTTCTATTACTTTTTTTTTTTTTAATGATGTTTTCTGAATTTGTTTTTATGACACACTTTACTGTGACGTTATTAATGATTTTTAAATGAGTTTCTTATGGCATACTGTACTATGACCTATTTCTATAATGTTTTTATGACATGTTCTCACTTACCAAAAACTCTAGCAGTTGACATTGATACAAGCTACACAAATATCATGTTACATCCTAGTTTTCCACTTTTTAATACATTTGAAAGTCATGAAATAGAGAAAGTAGGATGTTTGATATTGACTGTACCTTCCACAGCAGTCAAGCAATGGCTTCTGCTGGGGTACGGCAATGCCACTTGTACACACCACACACAAACCTGCAGTACTCTGTGATATTAGAACTGGAAGTAGTTGCAATTTGTTATGTTTATTTATGATTATGATAACATTCACTAATGATTATGTCATATGGGTGATTTCCTTTCGGAGCATAGTAAATTCTATTCTTTATCAATAAATTCGGGGTGACATTTTGAACACGTTTGTGTATTCATACACATCCATGATGAGAATCTCCCGTTCCACCACATCCCAAAGGTGCTCTATTGGATTGAGATCTGGTGACTGTGGAGGCCACTGGAGTACAGTGAACTCATTGTCATGTTCAAGAAACCAGTGCCTCTTGTCCATGAGTAGATACACCCCTCCTTCTATGCAGTGATACAGTTAGCAGGTGTAGTTCAGTAGAGAGAAAATAGTTCCTATGTGAAACTGCTCACAGTGAGGTCTGTGGATTATCTTGAGTTACCGGGTCATGATTTCGGGAAAGCGATATGACAGTTGGAAGGAATTTAACACATCACATTTATCTTCATAAGTTGTTGAGTAATATTACGTGAAACCATTTTACCAACAGTACTGACTAAATATGCATTTAGTTTAAAAAATAGAAGGATAATGGAAAGGGTAAGGATGAGACATAAGAGGCATATAAATTTAGTTAAACAGAAAAGTGCATGACCTTGTGCAGTTCACATGTGAGAGGATACTTTATTAACATCAGGTAAACAGACAAAAGTTGCAAGAGGACATGTTCTGTATGGTGGCAGGTCACAGTCAGACAACAGAGCAACACATATAAACACACTTCAGGTCGCATTTTCACAATCAACAATGTTTAAACAAACTGTAAATGTATATAGAATTGTCATGTTTGGTACTTAATGTGTCTTTGAGAGATGAGAGGCAGTAGAGCGCCATTCCAACACATCCAGTAAACATTCATGTTGAGCAATAGGCCACTGGTATGAGAAAGTGTTATTACGAAGCCTAGCCTCATCTAAGCTTTGCTATATTGCCACTAGGGTTGAACAAGTTGAGGTAAATATGTATTTTTGATTTTTCTGATCATTACTTTGTTTAAAATTCAATTACTGTCAATAAAAAAACTGCGACACAGAAATGTGCATCTACTGCTAGCTCACCTAGCACCACTAAGCAAGCCAACATTACTCCTCAGCTGAGGAGGACGCCATTAATGTTTACATGTAATGCTGTTACAAACATAAGCCTCTCGTCCATTAGTGAATGCACGCTGCCTTGTACGTAGTGATATGGTTAGCAAGGCTGAGCTTGGTAGAAAGAAAGCAGTTCCTACATGAAACTGCTCACAAGGTCTGTGGATTATCTTGAGCCACTGGGTCATGGTTTCTGGAAAATAACATTCTGTGTACTCCAATATCGATGCCACAAAAGTATATAGTATGCCAAGAAAAGATTTAGTATGTCCCAGTACATAGTAAGTCAAATACAATATGCCAAAAATACCAGGATGTCGTAAAACTTTGTAGCATCCAATCTAGCATGCTTCTTTGGCTATTCTGACCCACAATCCTCTGTGCAGCGGACGATACATCACACTGGCTGAGATGCAAACAGATGACAGCTTGACAGCTCATTGACAGCTGACTGACAGCTGACCAACACCAGTCAGAAGTCGCAATGACAGATAACAGTGCATTCAACTAACTGATGACCGGTCAAATAGTAATAATAGAAATATTTTTTAAGCGAACAAAATAATCATAAATATTACAAACAATAGGACATAAATGCAAAAGCAACGACAGAGAACGCAGATGTAATTTTGCTGCTGCAAATGATATGTTGCAATCGACAATGTATGCAGTTTCAGTTTGATATCCATCTCTGACCAACTCACAAAGTGGTGTTTTATCTCCAAGACAACGGCTATGAAAGCAAGAGGGTCAAAGTTCAGGGCGTAGTGTTATGAGAGTGAAAAGTAGGCGATTCAGATTACACCCATTGTAGCAGCTCCTCATTATGTTGTACTTACTGTCATTTCCTGATTAATTTTAGCAGAAAGTCACATTTCCCCTGAGTTAATTAAAGGGCCAGATCACCTGTTGCACAGGCTGTGGGGAATGACTCCTCAATATGAATTGAGAGCAGCTTGGTGCATTTCCCCTCTGGGCCAATCAGGGTGTGATGACGGCCTTCCTTAATTAAAGCTAAAGGGAGATGGGGAAATGCACACCCAGAGCATTCTGATCCTTCCTCAGTCTAATGCAGACCTTCTGTTAGCAGATATTGTCAGCCAGAAACTCTGGTCTCTTCTTTGCTTTCTTTTATTGTTCTGGTTAAGGGTGATTTTGTGAATTCTGAATATTAAAGAACACCTTTCCACAAGGTGATCTGCATTGGGAAAGTTCTTAGTGCTTTTTATGCAAGAGTTTTCTCTTGCCTAACGTTAACCTTACTCCCGTAAGCTTTATTTTGAGGTTTTGTTTATTGGTTTAGTTTTAACCTAATAAAACCCTTAACTTCATATATAAACATGTTTGTTTATAATGAACGAGGCATCTGTTTACAATTATTAATATTATTATTTATGAGGCGCATTTTCACTGTGTTGTTCCATTATATTGGAGAGAAGGCAGACATCTCTACAGCCGATATCTCCAACACTCACACCAAAACAGTCTAGATTGATAAATAGCACCACGGATAAGACAAAAAATATGTATTTGGATTTTGGAGTGAACTTGAGAAACAATCACTTAATTTACTGTACGCTAAAGGGTTAGCACGGAGTCTATTTCTCAACATGTATGCTAAAATGTCAGTATGGAGCAGATGATCCACCAAGAATACACACGTTACCTTAGTGTTAATTAAACACATCAGACAATACACCAATAACTCAGTGTACTCCTATAATAAATAACTTTAACACTCTCGGCTGCAGCTTCCCTTTTCTAACAATGCAATAAATATGGTATAGTTTAAAAAATAAATAAACATTTGACACATTTCTATTGGTTTATAATTCACATGGCCTGTCTTAGTTATTTGGTCAGGATAATTGATTTGGTTACACTTAGTGACAAACAGCATAAAGCATGCAAATAAAGGGTAAAAACTCTGCAATCTTTTTCTCTGTTACAGTATTAACAGTATAACAGCATATTCAAAATAACTGACATATTATTGTAGCATTTGCTGATATAAGCTGTTATAAGACACATGAAGAAGGCTATGCTGATAACAATTTAAAAAAAAAAGACGGTTAAGGCGAATAAGCATTCATTTTCTTAACATATGATGCAATAAACTCCTTAGTTATAAAAGATTTTAACTTCTTATTCCAAGGTTGTCAAATACAGACGCTTTGTCACGTGCCTCAGCATCTCATAGCGACACAAAGCGCAACCTTTCGAGTATCCACGTGACACACAGCTGAAACACATTGTAACATGTGGTTAATGGTGAGAAACAGTTGTAGTTAAGTTTAGGGGGAAAAATCCTGTTTTGGGTTAAAATTAGTATGTTTTTTACTTACTGTAACATCACGTAATCACCTGACTGACCTCAGTGCGCGACATGACTGAATTTGGTTTTACATGTGACACGCAGTCGGGTCGTACGGTTGGGATGTACTGTTGGGACTTTAGTGACATAACATTAAGTTAAAACAACACTGACTTCTGGTTTCACATGGGACACCAACAGTCTCCTGAATGAAGTCCATTTCTGTTCGACCCATCCATTTCCCTTCCTTTCTGCCTTACACTGACTTTCTCGTGCTTCATACTACATCATCTGGTCTTGGCATCAAGTACTGCCACAGGTGGGTTTACACCAGAGAGCCCACGTTGTCTTATAAAGACACATACGGGTGCTTTGGTGCCTATATCACAAGCTAAGGTGTGTGGCAAAGCAGTCTTATTTAGCGCCCTGTGAATGAGAACATGCTTAAAATTTGCAGAAACATGATGATGATGATAATAATAGCATTTCTTGTCCAATCAGAGAAAGAGATTTTTTTTTCCTCTGTTTAGCTTTTACACCACAAATTTTATATTTCATGGTCTTAGTATAGTAGTAAACACTCATATTAAACACTTTCTGCTTTTCAAGATGACACATTAAAATATGTATTCGGTATTGTGCTTTAACTAATTAATTTTTAAGCTATAGTTAAAATACAAATATCAGGTTATGTAGATATATGGGAAATCCTCATGATCTCTCTTTTCATTTATGGCTATTTAGGAATACAACAATAACCCACCATCATGTCACCTGATAGTGCAGTGTGATGGCAGACAGGTGGATTGGTTAAGAAAGCTGCTGAGCAGTCACACATGGCTCTTATTGCAAACAGTGCCAATGCTGCTGCAGTGCACTTCAACAACTGTCGTCTCTAAGGTGGAATCAATTTTCTTGCGTGATTTATCAAAATAGTACAATGAGAATTGTATTGGTGCAATAATAAGGTGTACTCTGTTAAAATATTTGGTGGCAGCCGTGGGTAACAGTAGCGAACGCATTGTCGTGCACAAACCCTGTAAACTACATCTCATAGATTTGAATTACTTCTATGTTGGGTAGGGCTGGGGCTGGTGTAGAAATTTTCAAAATCCTGGATGGTGCACTGAAATTCCCAAGTGGAATGTAATGACACTGTGTCCTAACAGCAAACAAGTGTTCAACTATCACGACACATCATGAAACATTGGAGCTCCCTGTCCACAGTGAATCCCTTATTATGCACCTCTGTTACATCATGTAAACACACCACATAGCTACGTAGCACATAGCTATACGCTTTGAGAACAGACTGGAGACATAACCCCCGAAAAGATGGGTGAGTACTTGCTATCCTCCTATGTTTGTACTTTTTAAATAGAAAACATGAGTTTTATATTGTGATATTTACTGGAAATGACATACAAGTAGCCAACGGCAAGTAGCCTAGCTTGTTATCAGCGATGGTCATTTACCAGAAACTTTCAGCTCCATGGCGATCCCCCATCTGTCAGCTGGTCCCTTAGTTATGTTTTTGCTGTGACAAAATACGTTGTTTTTTTTATAGATAACTCCTCATTTCAGCTTCAGTGCTTTCAAAGTGAGCGACAGGAATAAAAAAAAAAAACAGGGTCGCTGACAAAAGTTCAGCTTGAAATGCTGCATCGCATCACTAAGAGCTAAGTAGGACAGCTCTTTAATCAGCTTCAAATCCAAAATGTTGCCATCGGTGCAGTTTTAGATTTCTTGAGATACTAACTCTGCCATGTCTCCTCTCATCATGTTAATTTTCTAATAAACAAACACAATATGCGCCGCTTTTCCAGTGGTTAGTCTATTTAAAACAAACATAATGTTGTATCAGTCATATTGTCATAATGCTTATTACTAATGCAGCACGTGGCTCTAGCACTGCGAAGCCGTCAACTCAGTTTGCTGATGAAGGCTTCTTTGTAATTTGCCAGAACGCGTTTGCAAAAAAATCACACTAGACCAGACCTGCAAACCGGAAATCGTCTCGATTCTAATGTTGTGATTTGATTTATTTTGAATTTCAAGATGAACTGCCTGTCAGTAATCAACTTAAGAGAAGGTCTCAGAAAAGTGACTCCAGTCCAGCTGGCTCTGTTTTTGAAGCCACTGAAGAAAACAGGGAAATGACCAGCTTTGATTAGCAACACTCATGAAACCACCATTAAAGTTTTGTGAAAAGATTGAATAACATTAGTTCTTGTACCATTATCTTGTGCAAGTCTACCATTTTTCTTGATATGGACCACAAACAGTTAAATGTACTTTGTGCTGATGAGTGTTCTTTATGATATGTGGTGCACACAGTTAAGGGACGGGGGAACATAATGAGTCAATATCTGAGTTTTCCTTGGTTGCACTGCTGTAAAATGATAATGTATTTATCTGCAGTTACTTTACAGTTTATAACTATATGTGTAGTGCTGATTTTGACTTTTGTTTTAACAGGACGTGGCTTGGTGTGTATGTGTGTGTGTTTGTGATGTGTAAGCTGGCTTGTGTTGAGTGTTGCTTTACTGTATCTTCAAAAAACAGAGGCTCATGACTATCTATACATTTGATTGTCACCCAGAGCTCTGACTGAAATACTCTGTTGTACAAACATGTACATCACGCGTGTGTCTTTGCGTCATATCCTCTCACGGCTGCTGCTGTGCCTCGTGCGGGCGTCTCTCTGAGAACCCAGGCACCTCACCCCGTCCAGCAGCATGGGAGTCCCGTGATGTGGATCTGTGCAGAGGAAGAGAAAGGGATGAGGGCAAGATGATATGATAAGAAGAAAAAATGGTATTACACTAGTTTAGATGTCAGGCTCAGTCAGAGCTGCGTTAACACAGTCTTTGTCTGTTATTTTCTATGTGACGACGCTGGTTAATTAATTATGGTGCTTAGACCATGGCCACTTACATCAGTAACATATTCTTGGAAATACATTTCACTGTGTGTTTGTGAAGTTAATCTTGCAGTGGCATTCAAAACTTGCAGTTTGATTGACGTGTGTAGTTGCAAGAATGTACTGATACAGTGTGTGTGTGTGTGTGTGTTTGTGTGTGTGTGTGCTAGCACATACCAATGACTTTGGCCTGGAATCTGACCTTCAGAGTGCTGCCTTTTTTCCCTCTGGTTACCAGAGTGATCTCCTCCTGCAGCACCCCCTCCTGGTGAGTCCTGTACTCACATGTTACCTTTACACCTCCTGTAAGAGGGGGAGAGGGTTCATTCATCAACACGTACATTTACTAACACTACTTTGTTTTTTACTTGTATTTTTATGTAGCCCCTTTATTCAGTGGTTTGGAAAGAGCCTTATCAAGCCAATCAGGACAGCACAAGTGGACTGACGTAAAAGGAGGGAAGTGAGGGAAGTGATGTACGAGACAGATAAAGAAGAAGAGATAGGACAAGAGAGGAACTGTGCGTCATCATCAGACAGACAAAGTGCTGACAGAGCAGCGCTGCATTTTCTACTTTTGCTTCAGATGCACGTTTTTGTGCGGGATGTTGCTGACTCAGCTCTGCATCAAAACAGTGTGTCCTGAGCTGTATGGTACATATTTGTCCCGTAAGGTTATCAAACCCAGTGCACGTGGACCACACACCCAGGTGGTACTAAATATTGTACACAGGGTATCTGAAAACTGGAACAAAGAAAGAGAGATTAAGATTCTACGGACATGCTAGCAGCTCTGTGAGGCTGCAGACAAAGCAGTGCTTTGAGCTGAATGCTAATGTTAGCATGCTAACATGCTCACAATGACAAAATGCTGATGATAATCAAGTCTTAAAGCTCTGATTCTCTGTCCGAGCCCAATTGGGCCTGACCCGACCTGCCGGATTTGGGCCAGGCTAAGCTGTAATGAGATTACAGACGCCAGGCTTAAATCAGGTGTGATATTGGACTTTATAAATAAAATTGAATTGAATTAAATCATCATCTGCATGCTACATTGCCATGGCTCGCTGTGTGCAGTGGATGCACCAAGGGGCGCAGTATACTCTGCCGAACCTGTCATGCACAAGTCGAGAAATGGTGCAAGGCAACACATCAGCCCTTAGCTTGTAATAAATGGTCTGATATTAAAAAATTACATGTCTTTTAATATAGAAAATACATACTGAGCAGGACATGTTGCAGTTGTCTGTGCTTTCTAGTGGATAAACTATGCACTGTTATCAAATGTTCTCAGTTTACCAATTTTGTATCGGCCGACATATATATAAAATCAGCTGACATTCACAGACACTGTAGATATGCACTGCTGGATTTACCCTCCAGTGTGGAGTTTATACGATGGACCCGGAGGTTGGGGAACCTCCGAGATGGAGAGGAGGAAGGAAGGCAGGAGAGCTCTTTCCCCAGTGTGGGGACATCTGGGACGGTGAAGACAATCTCGTAACACTGGTGGCTCTTCAGGAAACCAGCCTGGACAGAGGAACGACAGAGTAGAGGCAAAGAGTAAAGGAGAGAGTTGACACAGTGTTTTCTGAGAGTGAACCAGAACAGTGAAGCTGCGACCAGGCTGCTAAACAATGAACTGAAACTCACTGTAAAGCTCTGTAAACTGAGAGGAGCTGCAGATTCAGGTGATATTCTTTATAGATTTATCACTATGATCACCTGATGGTCACATTGTTTTCACATTGTCACTATATACAGTCTTACTATAAGAACACTGATTATAACTACATCCATATCGCACACAGACACACCTTGACCAAGTAGCTGCCATCCTTCTCCTGGATAGCGATGAGAGAACAGAGGTTTGACTCATCTTTCCGTGTTGGAGAGCCAGGGGGCTCGTCATCGTCAGGGAAACGTACACCACCAGCCTTTGAGGTGGAGCCTGGTGACAGAGAGAGAACACAGGTTTTAAATTATCTAGCAACCACAGCACAATTATAGAGATGTAGTAAATCTTGCTCACACTGAAAGCACAATCCCTGCTTTGTTACAGGGCCTGAGGCCTAAATTTCCTCCCCCACTCACTGTTGACATGTTAAATTTCAAAATATATTGAGTTAACTGAGAAAATGTCATGTAGTAATACTGCTGGGAGCTGTGCAGTAAACTGTTCTCCACCCAGCAGTGGAGGCTGTTACATCATCAGACACACAGATGCAGTGCTTTGAGGACAAAGTACTTAACCTGTGACATCTGACTCTTTTGTGGTGCTGCGGTCTGATTTTACAAAGGATTAATTTTGCTCAGCAATCTACACAAATTCCTCAGTGATGACAATGTGAAACAAAATGAAGTGTGTGTTATATAATTTCAGTGTCTAAACTACTGAGCAAAAAGGATGGGAACCATCAATGCAGAATATTGAGATGATGTAATGTGTTTTCTGCATTCAGATTCAGGCAACTGAAGTAATCCAACCAGAGGGGATTTGTTTGAACAGCTTGCCTTGCACACATACTGTAACGTACAGCAACATGTCGACACATAAATAAATGAGTAATAAACAAAAATAAAGTAAAAAATAGGCCATGGAGTTCAGTGGAATAAAGGAATCTGTAAATTATTATATTAAAAAAAACAGTGAAAATATTTTAAAGGATGAATTCTACAGCTAACCTCCTTTTCTCTGTGACTCATCACTGACATGTTTGCTTCCTGTGGATTCCTGAATACAATGTCCAAAGTACATCTTGTAGGTTTACAGACGTAAGTGTATGAAGGCCAAACTACTGCAAGTCAACTGTAGCACTCAAACACTGCGCACATGGGCAGTGTTGAACTTACCTTTTCTTCCTGTTGCCATGGTAATGTGATTAGGAAATGGGAAGTGTCAGACAGTACCCGAGTGATGTCATCACTGACCTTCTGAGTTTGAGGACAGACAATGAGAGAGAGGAGCACAGAGAGAGACAGTGCCACACTTGTTAGGTCCGACAGTGTCAGCTCTATGTTGCATTATTTATTAAAGACTATACAGAGTCTTGAAGTCTGGGGTCTTTTCTCTGTCCTGGGCTTTATAAGAGATGGCACAGAGGGTATCGATATCACAGGGCTCCGCGGGACGTCAATACTGTATTGATCTTACATGTGTCTCTCGCTGTCCTTCACTTCGCTGTCTCGTCTGTTAAATCCATGAAGGAAAATATGCTGACATGGAAATGAACTGCATAGCTTGTAGACAGAATTTCAGTTTTCTTACAGAAGCAGGATTGTGAGCGGAAGGTCGGCAGTTCTTTCCCCGAACTCACAGGATGAATCTGGGTGAGGAAAGTGCACCTGCCCTTAAAGGAATAATTCACCCACAAAATGACCATTCGTATATCAGTTAGTCACTCTGTGTTTTTCTTGCATGCCTCCACGGAAAACCATGAACATACTGATGTTTTGATTGACAGGGGACCACATTTACAACAGCTAAACTATACTAAGACATCTGTTCACAAACTCTAACACAACTAGTACAGTATAATCCAAGTCTCATTTATCCAGTCATACGCTCAGTGTAGAGTATTTCAATAAAAGAAACGTGACACTAAAGGCTCTGAGGGGCAAATGGGGAGAACTTTTCAGATCCATGTTCTGGGCAACAACAATAAACCAGTGTGCAATTCATCCGGTTTCTTTGAGTGCGATGGCCCATGGAGCTTCACATTTGCTCACATTCACACAGGTAAAATATCGTCTGTCCGTAATTCATCTTAGGTAGGTTTCCACTTTACAGTTTCAGAGTTAATTACAGGAAAGTGTCCATTCAGAAGTTAAATATTCAAGTTTCCATTCAACCCTTCTAGTTTCCACGCTACAAACTATTAATGCTACCACACTTCATGGTCAAAAATCTGTTTGCTTACCCTGCCACACACCTGCTGCTCCTCACCTGCACCTTCCCCATATTACCTGCGTGTTCCTGCTCAAGTGCGCCACCCCGTGTACAGACAACAAAACTGCATCCATTTACATCTAGTCACTATTAGTTAAACATGAATCAAAACCAATACAAAGAATGTTATTGTTGCTCCATCACTCAGTGCTTCCAACCCAGTCTCACTCTGAAGTCATCGAAATCTGGCGGTAGGGTAGTGAAGTGCAGTGACGAAAAAAGCCAACCTTTGACATCAACATGACGCGGCCAATCACCATTACTGTTTAAAGGCTCAGGGGGATACGTGGCGGGACAAGAGCGGAAGTTAAGGCAGAGAAAGTCCAAGTACGGTGGGCAGGAGTTGTGATTGATTTGTCCAACATCACCAACTTTTACCCAGGAGAGCGGTATTCACATACTGTAAGGTTACAAAGCCAAACCCTGTACTTTTTCCTAAACCTAACCACTTGCTTTTGTTGCCTAAACGCAACCTTGTGGGTTAGTTGTTGGAGGAAAAAAAAACACGTCAGTTTGCATTGTTGTACTGACGTAGTGCGTTTGTTTTGAAAGACACAGTATGTAACGGTGAATTTCCTGTGAAAACGGAAAAGTATATCAAAACAAGGCAATACCTGTAACAGGCAGAACTTGACACGGCGTCCCAGAACATCAATAACCAACGCACCCAGGGTACCTTTCATGTCGTATCTGGATATGGAAGGTCCATGACCTAACGTCGATATGTGACGAGGTCGGAGTGAGAATGTGTTGGTACTTAACAAACACATGCATTAAATCTTACTACACTCTCTTAAAAGCCAGACACCAATACGAACGGCTGGATAAATGAGACTTGGATTTTACTGCAGGAGTTGTGGGAGAGTTTCTATATGAATGTTTTGATATATAATTTTCCTGTTCTTTCACATGGTCACCAATTAATCACTAAATCAGCGTGTTCTCCATTTTTCTATGACGGCATGCAAGAAAACCAATGTTTTCTTTGTGAATCCTAGGTACCATGGCATGACTACCTGATACACAAATGGTCATTTTGTAGGTTCCTGTTCCTTTTAGCAAATCCCTTAACCCCCAGCCATTCTAGGGGAGCTGCCGATTAGCCAACAGATCAGACTGTGGTTGTCCTGGGCGGCTTGTGTGTGTGAATGTAAATAGAGTTTTCCTGAAAAAGAGAGCATTACTGTATTGCTCTCAGTGATAGCCCCCTTGGTAAAAAGGGTGGCCTACATAAGAAAAAACTAAAATAACCCAACATTTAGAAAAAAGGATATCTGCACAGGTTTTCACAAAATAAACGAGCTACTGAAAATCCCCATGAGATAGTCTCAGAGTCACTTTCTTGCTTACATTGTGGTAAAGCTGTAAAGGATCCGAAAGCTTCAAACAACGTGCCTGTCGATCATCTTACAGTGTCTGTATCCTTCTTTCCGACCTTGGAATTGGTCTTTTTTTTCATTCCTCACACAACAGCAATGCCATACCTTCGAGGAGAGACTCTTTAAAGTGTGCAGCCTTCCCCCCTGGAGACAGATCATAGTGGCTGAGGGATGCAGCCGGGAGGATGCTAAGACAGCAGATTTTTTATCCTGCCTTTGAGTGTGTCCCTTTGGAACAGAAATAAGCTTTGCCTTTAGATGTGGTCCGATTGCACATCATCTGAAGCATACTGAGGCCTTAAAGGGACAGTTCAACCTTAAACCAAAAATACCTTTCTCCTCTTACCTGTGGTGCTATTTATCAATCTAGAATATTCAGATGTGAGTTGCAGAGTGTTGGGATATCGCTGTAGAGATGTCTATTAGCTCTTGAATATAACTGAACTAGATAGCACTCGGCATGTGGTGCTTAAAGAGATACAAACTTTAAGAACCCCTGATCTGATATTTCTGTTTTTAAAGCTCTAAAATGGTCACTTTAGCTGTTAAAGGTCCAGTGTGTAACATTTAGGGGGATTTAGTGCCATCTAGTGGTGAGGATTGCAGATTGCAACCTCTCCTGGCTAGGATTCCTTCAGTGTTAATTGTTGGGGAGGTTTTTTAGCAGGAGCCCAATTGTCTGCAGAGGTCTCTTCCTCTCCAAACTAAGTGAGGCAGGTGATTTTAACCACTTAAACAATGAAAAAGCAGTTTCACGTTAAAAAAAATCTGTGGTTTTCTGATGCTCTTGTTGCAGAGGGGTTATTATCTACAGTGGATGACAAGGAAACTCGGGCCTTATCTAGTGCCAGTGTTTGGTTTGTCCTGGTGTATGAAATGTGCTACCAATAAAGCTGCCTTGCCTTGTCTAAAAATAGCACACTTTCCCTATTAGATTCCATTTCTGCCAGTATCCAATCATCCCTCCATCCATCCATCCATATTCATCCACTTATCCGGGTCGTTGGGGCAGCAGGCTGAGCGAGTAACTCCAGACATCCCTCTCCCCAGCAATGCTTCCCAGGTCCTCTGGGGGGAATCCAAGGCGTCCCCAGGCCAGATGAGATATATAATCCCTCCAGCGTGTTCTGGGTCAGCCCAGAAAACCTCTAGCAGTAGGCTCCCAGGAGGCACCTGGCCCCATTTCTGCCAGTATATCCCCCTTAATCCTACACACTGAGGTTTCTAAAAATGCATCCTTGGGGGGGAATTCCTCCAAGACACTAAGACTTTAACATTTAGTAATTCTCTTCCCCAGAAATCAGACAGGCAGGATGATGTACAGCACAGAGTGTCTGCACCGACTGCAGCTGCCACAGAGAGGAAACAAACAAGTAGGCTAGGTTCCTCTGAAAACTGTGATAAAAATAAAAACATTTTGGATTCACTCAGGCTAAAGTAAAGGGCCTCTGTCATTATGAGCCCAGTGAGGATGATGTCTCATTACTGGAGTGAGATGAGAGAGAAAGGCAACACCCCAGCTTACACTGAATGTGCATCCCTCCTGCTCAACTGTAACGTTACGTCACGGACATGACCTGAGTCGTTGAGCTCTTGAACACATCACCTTTTGCATGAAGGTGTGTTTGCACAATGTTTTGAAACAGCCTTATTTTTATATATGGATCAATAAATGAAACTCTCTCGATCGGTCACAACACAGATACACGCCCGTCAATAAGCATCCCGCAGCAACCCTCCTAAAGCCAGATGAGCCAATGAAATCACATACATACCGTTCAGAGTAGATGTGCCGGACGCGTGAAGTGTCTCTCTACATTCATAACACCACCGGTGACATGTCGTTATTCCTCTCAGAGCACAAACACCGGCATCTGTCCTGATGAAGCGCTGCCAAAATGGTACTGCGGTGTAGAGACAGAGAGAGGGATCAAACATGTTTCATGCGCGCGGGCGTGTGCCTTCTGAGCGGACACGCGCGTGGCGTCTGGTCTGCGTCGCGGGTAAACACAGACTGCACAGACGGTCCGGTGGTCAAGCACAGTGTGGCCAGAGGGCGGCGCCAGAACATATGGTGTGTTTATGGACAGCTGAGCCCACACTCATCTGGACACATCTGGCTCATCTTAGTCAGGCCAGTGGCGCCCCCAGAATTTTTTCATTGGGGGGCCAGATGGGGCCAGTGATAATCTTGGGGTCGCACACTGAAAATGAAATCTGTAATTGAATTTTGTACTGATATACCTTGGTTTCTCAAAATATGTTTCTTTTTTTAATATAACTATCTGTTGTGCATACACTAATGCTGGTTCAGTTTAACACTTTGAGCTCCACAACATCCTGCCAAAATGTTTATATATCTGTGTGGACTGAACCTTTTTCATGAGGGACCCAAATTTTTACCATTGTTCCACATGCCTGTATCCTCAAGACACATAGTATTTTAAAAAATTTCTACACTATTTTTCTTTTTTAAGTAAATTAATACCTTTAAACATAACCCTTAAATGTGTTTGTTTCTGAAATTTCTTACATGTAAATTTATGTGTAGAACCTATGTTAATGTATGTGTATTTTTGTGGATCTATGTGTGTATTTTACTACTCAGTTTGGTGTTATCATTAGCTGGGTTGTTCAGGAAAATGTTTGTGAACAAAAGTCTCAAATGAAAATATGCTTAAAGGGGGGAAAATGAGATCACAAGCATGTTCAATTTTATTTTTTGTGAATAAGTTGCTTTTATTCAGTGGCATACAGCAGCTAGCTGGCAGGAAATGATGGGACAAAGAGAGGGAGGATGACATGCAACAAAGGTCTATAAGCCAACTGGACCAGGTAAGTAACACAGGCACACTCATTTAAAGTTGCCAGAATATGGCATTTATTAAAGTTGTTAAAAAGCAAATGTACAGACACAGAACTTCATCCTGTAAAAGTTGGGTAACATTAGTAAAACTCATCATCCGTCCTCTTACGTGCCCTGACATCCTTCGCTCTTGAAGACAAACAAAACTTTGTATTTTTATGTTCATGACAATCTGCACCAACTTGTTTTCAAGCATAAAATGAGTGTAACCTTGACATGTCTTGTCATGAAATGTATTGACAACTAACAGAATTCCCCTTGGATTTCAAAAAAAGAAAAGAAAATGAAAGTAAACTCTAGGCATTGGTGTAAAACACCATGATCTAATGAGTGACTCAACCGTACTATTCTGCTTCAGTAAAGCAAATGTGGACAGCAACAGGGCAGTGAATCATCATCTAAACAAAAGGAGAACATAGAAGACACAAACTGTGACTAACTTCTATCATGTGACACTTTTTAAGTTAAAAGAAGTTAACTGGTGTCTGATAAAAATGAACTGAAACATAGGAAATCAATGGAATAATCCCAATAACCACAATAGCTAGTAATGTTTTTGAACAAACTTAATACTAAAATCTTAATGAACACTAAGTAGAACACCCACTCAGCTATCATTTTAATGATTTAAATAGATGATTAGAAGTTCCTAAAAGGTTGACATGAATTTGATCAACACCCAACCAGTTATAAGATTACACAAGGAAATGGACTGCTCCTTTCAGCTTGATGTCTAGCCATATTATTAAACTTTTCAGACAATCTTTGTTGTTCGTCTCTCAGCTCTCTGTCATGATTTGCTTTTAATTCATTCATCCTGTTTGCCATATCCCTTTCTCTCTCCTCTCTTTCTCTCTGTCTCTCCGCTGCTCTCTCTTCCCTTTCCCTCCTTCTCTCCTCATTCATCTCCTCCTTCGCCTTCTTCATCTCCTCCTCTAACAGTTTTCTCTCCCTCTCCCTCTCAGCCTGGAGTTGTTCATTAATTCTCCTCATCTGCTCTTCATATTTCTCTTGTATTTTCCTCTCCACTTCCTCTCTTTCTCTGCGTATCTGCTCTTCTTTCTCTTTCAGGATGCGTTGTTTCTCCTCTTCGATTTTCCTCTCGGCCTCTTGGAACATCTCGTTGGTGTAGTGGCTGCCTCCGTTCCTCTGGGCTATATTTCTGATCTTCTGGAGCAGCTCAGTGACCTGAGAACGATCTTTTGTCTTATTATTGAAGACATGGTACTGGCCATTACATCTGGCCACAAGTTCCTGCAGGTCAGGGCTTTCAACCAAGAAGTCCTCAATAGTCGTGTCTTCAAGAAGGTCACCATGAGTAAAGAGAACCATGCTGTATCTGTCTGAAGCTTGGCCGAAGATTTCTTGAATCTTTTGCACCGTCTGCTTTTCCTCTTCAGTGAATCGGCCCAGCCTGATGACCACCAGGAACACGTGGGGTCCAGGAGCAGCGAAAGAGATGCACTGGCCTACATCTTTAGTTGTTTTGTCCATGCCGAACCTGGTGTCAAACAGACCTGGGGTGTCGATAACAGCAACCTGTTGCCCGTCCATCCCAGTTGTGCCCTTGGAGCAGTCAACAGTCATAGACTTTGCACTGAACTTTGATTCAAAGCACTGTCGTCCCAGGATGGTGTTTCCAGTGGCACTCTTCCCAATTCCAGTCTTCCCCACCATCACTATCCTCAGCTCTTTGTCATTTCTGAGGGTGTCTGTATAGAAGAACGAATAACATTACATAAGTATTGACAATGGGCATTTATATTATTCTATAGAATTGATCTAAATCAGAGTGTAAATTTATAGATATAACTGGGTGGAGTTAGTATATAAAAGAATGACTACTATAATAGTACAGAATAATGTCCTCCTGAGGCCTGAACTTTTGTTAGGTATGCATTTTTAATTTCTCCAAGCTATCTGGGATCAGTAGGAAGTATGAAAAATGTAACATTTTCAACGTCTCATTTTAAATCTAAAATTCAAAGTCAAAGTTGTTGCCATAACAAACTACAAACATGATTAATCATAAATAAACAAGTTTCAATCATAAAATGTGATCAGGTTTTGGACCTTGTCCTTTGTATCGGGATTGGCTGCAGACTGACTTGGCAGAGATGGCTGCCATCTTGTTTTTACATGGATAAGTGTATTGTGGTCTTACCACCAATAGATGGCACAAAAAGTGTCCATGAACCAGGACAACACGTCCAAGTTAAGTTGAATGAAGTATAAGGTCAAGTAAACTCAAAATATGATGTGCTCATATGAAGACAGAGGGTCTCAGGAGGATATAATAACTATAATGATTTTATATTAGATACATAGTATCTGAGATTATGAGTTTTCACCATGATTTAAGGTCTGACTCATTTTTACCTGAAGTAAATTGTGATGATGTGACAAAATATGTGATGCCCATTAATGTGAGAGAAAGTTGGAATTTGTAAAGTGTTAAGACAGTAAATGATAAACTGTCCATAAACATCATTGGATTGTCACAGCTCAAGTTTCTCAGGGTATTTTTTTATTTCATTCATCGATGTTGTTTCCCGTTTTACTTTGAAACTCACATCGCCTCTTGTTTCAGATCCCTTCACTTCCTGCCCCTGTGTGTTTTCATTTATTCATTTATTATTATACTGTCCCAGCTGACATTGGGCGAGAGGCAGGGTGCACCTTTGACAGGTCACCAGACTATCACAGGGCTGACAAATAGAGACAGACAACCATTCAGGCTCACGGTCACTCCTACGGGCAATTTAGAGTCATGTGGACTGAGGGAGGAAACAGGAGTACCCGGTAAAAACCCACACTGACACAGAGAATATGCAGACTCCACACAGAGGGGCCCCCAGCCAGCCAGCAGGCAGGATTGTACCCAGAGCATTATTAATTATCATTTCATTGTTTGTTAACAGTAAAATAACTATTGACTAGTGATGGTTATTATAAAGTGTTACTAATATTCAGGAGAGCTGCCGGAGAGCTGCAGACAAAATGCTTACAAATCGTATTATGACTTACCACCGCTGCTTGGTTTCATGTCCATGTTTGGGTTACAGAGTGCAGAGTAGCTGTTGCTGCTGATGTGAAAATACAGAGTTCTGTGTCCTTCTGCTGCTGCTGCTAATGCTTCTCCTGTTATTATAGATCCAGTGCCCCAAACCACACCCACGACTATCTGCATGTCAGATGTCACAGTGAAAGTGAAAGTGAAACTGAATCTTGATATCTGCTGCTCACTATTCAGGTTAAGTACAATATGCATGAGCTTTGTGCTGTGTGTAAAAGTTATCACATCATACATCAGAACATATTTCTGGTTTTTTTCCATCACCAAAAAGGTTTGACATTTTGTCAGCATTCAAAGGGTTAGCTAATTAATATCTTTGCCTTTGGCAAACATTTCTATTCATGTCTCAATCCTCACTACTACTTCTGCTTTCTGTTTGACCCGAGCGCATTATACCTTAGAAAGTCCCTACACTTCCCTCAACAAGTACACCATTGTCACTGTTGCAGTCTTAAAGACCTAACAGAATGTAGCAAGTTAATGCACGAAAAACAATCACGAGCTGACACTGAGTTAGTCCTGTGCTCATCCCACTCCTTTTAAAGCATACAAAAGCACCAGTAAGCAGCCCTCCTCTGCCCACAGGAAGTCTGGCTGTCTCTCCCCCTCCCTCTCTCACTTACAAGAAATCTGCACAGTTCTTTGAAAGGCTGCAGCAGCTTCCCCACCAAATGAGAGACTTGTTTCTAAACAATACTCACATGCCCACATTAAAAGAGATACAGTTGGCTGAATAAAATCCACAGTATTTGCTCTGTGTAAAAAGTTCTTCTGAAGCTGCATTGAGGCTTTAGGCCGAATAATATGGCTGTTTTCCAAAGTGCTGGTCTTTTTAGAATGAAATTCGACGTATGGCCCACTGAATAATAGCCCACAGTATACCTAATAATGTGAATTAGTCATATTAGTCGACATATTACAAACATAGACTATTCTATGAGTGATATATGATGTCAGAGAAAGAGGGAGATAGAATCCTAGCCTGTTAAACCAGGATGACCGGTAAAAGCGGGAGTGTGTATAAGCAGAGACCCTTCAGTGTTTTTTTTTTCAGGGTGTTCAGGTTCATGAAAAAGAAGGAGAAGAAAAAGAAGATGTGCCACATGAGAGCTTTAGGGTTCAAAAGTCTTATGGTCTGATGGACGAAGCTGACCCTGAGCCTGGTGGTCAGGACTGGATGCTGCAGCACCATGTGCTGGACAGAGCAGGGGAAGCAGTTTTTGGCTGGGGTGATCGGGGTCTCTGATAATCCTGTTGTTCTTCCTCTTGCACCACTGGTAGTGGTCCTACCATAGACTGTATAAAAATAAGTGCTGGCCAGTTTTCATCACCTTCTGTAAAGCCTCACAGCTAATACCAGGTGGTGAGCGCAGAGGGGCCCTGATTTTCCAAGGAAACCTGATATTATATACAGATGCCCAAAGGTTTTACCCACTGAGACATTTAAAAAGCGCTTTATACATTAAGATTATTATGATTATTATTATTATTATTGATTGGTGGCATGTGTGAAACACTATTTCATCTTTATGTGGAGCTTAAAAATGACAAATGTGAATCTGAGTTGCTAATATCTGCCTCACACAACTTTATCATACATTTAATACACAGAACACTTTATTACTTTTGATACTATAAAATCAAAATGTCACCCTTACCAAAACAGTAAGTGACTTTCAGATGTTTTTCAGATAGTAGATGGGTGCAGCTCAGGAAGGCAAACACCTCGATGTTACATTCATGTTTCTGTGACCTTCAAAAGATGGGAAAATCGCTGTGTGCCAACCAACCTCAGTCTCCCCTAAGTTCTCGGGGACAAGGCTGGCAGGAAACAGGTACAGTTTCATATGAAGAAGTGTGTCCAACTTAGGATGAAGATGCAACCTTTGAACTGGTGGTTGAACAGTTAATAATTAATTTGACAAAGGTTTGGTCTTAATATCACAACTTTATTTCTTGTTCGGTTTGGCACATGAACACAACAAAAGGATCAATGAATTTATTTGTCACATGAAATCATATGAGTTGCAATTCCAGTGAAATGCAATGATGTCAGGTCCTTTAGTCTGTGCACAAAAAAAGACTGAAAACTTTTAATGAGTCGTTTGATGTAAAGCATAGTTTCAAGTATGAAATTATCTTTAAAATGTTAATGATATGCAAACATTTTACACTGTGAAATACTAAGTAAAACACTGAATAGCTCCTTGGCTGTTTAGGTTATATGAAAAAAAGCATGCAAAAAGAACACTAGATGGCAACATAAGAGTATGATATGATGAACAACTTAGCTCTACTTAGACATATTATATTAACTTTATGACAAGTGACTCAGGTAATGAAAAGGCAAATTGTGATTATGGTTCTGCAGATGAAATGTTTTTTTGTTTTGTTTTTTGTTTTGTTTTTTAATGGAGTGCTCCTCTCTAGTTAAACTGCCTGAACCACTCAAAATCTGAACAACCTCCCAAGCCCCTTTCCAAATTCCGAAATTCCAGCAACTACCAGTTTGCCAGCTTTCACAATGTGATGCAATGGATTGTCATCCTCAGCTTCATTTCTGGCCTCATTTTCATACTTGGTCTGCAACTCCTCTGTTGCCTGGCTCAGCTGTTTCTCATGCTGCTCCTTCATTATCACCATCATGTCTTGCATCTGCCTTTCTTTCTCCTCTCTTTCTCTCTGCCTCTCTGCTGCTCTCTCCTCCCTCTCCCTCCTTCTCTCCTCATTCATCTCCTCCCTATCCCTCCTCCTCTCCTCATCTCTCTGTATTCTCTCCCTCTCCCTCTCAGCCTGGATTTGCTCATTCATTCTCCTCATCTGTTCGTCATATTGCGCCCTCATTGCCCTCTCTATTTCTTCTCTTTCTCTGCGTATCTGCTCTTCTTTCTCTTTCAGGATGCGTTGTTTCTCCTCTTCGATTTTCCTCTCGGCCTCTTGGAACATCTCGTTGGTGTAGTGGCTGCCTCCGTTCCTCTGGGTTAAATTTCTGATCTTCTGGAGCAGCCCAGTGACCTGAGAAGGATCGTTTGTCTTATTATTGAAGACATGGTACTGGCCATTACATCTGGCCACAAGTTCTTGCAGGTCAGGGCTTTCAGCCAAGAAGGCCTCAATCGGGGCTTCAAGAGAGTCACCATTAGTAAAGAGAACCATGCTGTATCTGTCTGCAGCCTGGCCGAAAATTTCTTGAATCCTCTGCACCGTCTGCTTTTCCTCCTCAGTGTATCGGCCCAGCTTGATGACCACCAGGAACACGTGGGGTCCAGGAGCTGCGTAAGAGATGCACTGGCATACATCTTTAGTTGTTTTGTCCATGCCGAACCTGGTGTCAAACAGACCGGGGGTGTCGATAACAGCAACCTCTTGCCCGTCCACCACAGCTTTGCCCTTGGAGCAGTCAACAGTCATAGACTTTGCACTGAACTTTGATTCAAAGCACTGTCGTCCCAGGATGGTGTTTCCAGTGGCACTCTTCCCAATTCCAGTCTTCCCCACCATCACTATCCTCAGCTCCCTGTTATTCTGAATGCCATATCCTGCGTAGAAGAATGAGTCACAGTGAATAAGAATCTTAATCAGGTTGTACATACATTGCACTTAATGCTATTCATACAAAGATGAGAGAAGAGAAATATCTTTTATCTTCTCCTCTCAATATATCTTGCATGCACTGTTCAGTTCAAGTCAGTGTGTCTATGGCTACAGACACAGGAAAAGATGTTGGGAGTATTTGAAGTGAGTAGTCTGCATCTGAGCTCGTCTCAGTTCACCATTTACAGGAAGCAGGCAGCAGGTCTTATAATCAACACCCTTTTCAGCTAAACGTGGAACTGCAGAGTGGAAACCTCCCCACCTATCCTGACTGACACACAGAGCGCCCCAAGGCTGTGTCCTAAAAACCAGAAATGAGTTAACATTTTTGCTCTCCGGGTTCCCTAGTCTCTAAGACATTGGTTTTTGGTTCGATGCCTGAAATAACGGCTGAGGTTAACAGAAGCTTAAAGGACATCTGTGTTTTAAAATACATCAGTAAATACACCTCTCGTTAAATTTAAAGCTTTCACGTGTCTTAAAAAGAGGTGGTTGCTAACAAGTGGCTAAATGAGACTAGAGAACGTCATCACAGGATGCTCAGAGCAGAGGATCCTAGCTGTCACTGTACCCTGGACAACTTGAGGTCATGCAAATTCAATTAAAATCAGCTATTTAACCAATATCTTATGACAAGGAAATGCGCGGGGCTCTGTGTTTTTATGCCAAAGATTTTTCACACTTAGCATTATGGGAATTAAGGCAGAAGAATCCCACATGCAGAGTGAGAAACACAAAAGTGCCATGAAAACACACAAACAAATGCAAAGTGTTTTTCTCTTTCTGTTTTGCCCTTGTCTCCACAACCTCTAGAAGGGGTTTTTATTTGTTTGGGTTTTTTTTGTTTTCAACATTTAAATTAGATACAAATAATCATGTTTTATGTTACAATAAACATTTAGGCAAAATTGTCCCTCACTCTAAGTCACTGATGTTGGTTCACGTTTTGTTTTTGTTGTGGTTATTGTAAAACTGGTCTGAAATTTCATTCTGAGTGATGCTGAAATATTGTAGTTCTACCCAGTGTAAGTCTACCTCTGTAGACTTACACTGGGTAGAACTACAATTACATAATACATGTATAGGAGCCACTGTTACACCACTTTCAAAACAAACTGTATGTTAAAACATGGATACAGTGTCATGACTTACCATAGTTGCTGGTCATGTGTGGGTTGTAATATTGGTTGGCCATGTTGAGATGAGAGAGTACGGAGCAGATTGTGCTGCTGCAGTGAAGACAGAGTTCAGCCTGTGTGTGTGCAGCAGCTTCTTTAAAGTGACACGAAGCCACACCCAGGGAAAGCTGCCCACAGTGAGAGTGAAACTAAAGCGTTTAGTGGCTACAGAAGGAATTTTTTTTATAGATGGAGTAGGCTATTTCCTACAAGAGATCAACACATCTAATTTTGGATTACCAAAGAGAGCAAGAGCAGCTTCATCTGAATAATGCCTCACCTCATACGACAACCAGTTATTTTCAGTTAATGCAGTATTGTTAAGTTTATTCATCAGGTTAAAACCTTGAGATGAACCATCTCATTTTCAGGGGCAGTCCTATCGTATACAAACAGATATGAATAACAAGAGACAAAACAAAGATGTTAAAGCAACAAAACAACAATCAACACATTAACCAACACACTACAACTGAGACAATCCACACAAAATCATACAAAGAAGAGTAAATGACATGCAATTTAACTTAAAGCAACCAAACCATTTATAAACTTGTGAAATTATGTTAGGGATTGTGTATTTAAAAGCAAGTTATTCCAGTCTTAAGGAACCTTATACAAAGTAATGTATTAAACCTTGAGCCATCCTGGAGCTGGAGAGCTTGCTTGAGGAAAAAAGATGATATTTAGCTATGCATACAGTCATGATAATTATTTAATGCTCGTCAAAGATGTATGTAAAAAAAGTTGTTTTTTCTTCTGACCACATGCTGACTTGTCGTCACAGTGCTTTCTCTGACTTCTTTAATTTCATTCATTTACTTTCAGATGTGTAAAAAAGTGAAAACTAGAATGCAATATGAGTGAGTGGGCCATGTCAGTATCAATTGTTATAGTTTATGTAAAATGATATGCCATTAAAAAAAAAAAAGTCATAAAAAGTCGTAGTGTGTGCACTTGTCCTGTGCAGCTTTCAATCATATGCTCACTCCCTAAAAATGATACTCACTCATCAAAACTTTGAGAACCTATGATCTGAGATTTTTCAAAATGCTCTAGCTCTGGTCAGATTAGCTGTTGAGTTTTTAAAAAAATTCTCCTCTAGGGGGAATTTTCCCCCCTGGTAAGGAAGGGACTTTTCTCCCCGTGTGTATCCACTGCTGCTTCATTTCCGGGAAGTCCCTGTGTTTACGCTACGCTGCAAACCTTGCTCTCTCCTCCCTGAGCATTTCCAAGAAATAGCAGTACTTCTTGCAGACACTGTTGCACAAAGCAGCCTAAAGCCCCTCCTTTCAATACTTAGAATAAATTGCAGCTCTTCCTAAACATCCACTTGTGCTCCACCCTTCAGGTGAAAGTGAAACAGTAAGGTAACAGTTTCTTTCTGAATGCCTGCACACTATTCTTTGAGCTGAAGCTGAAGCTCTCTGAGACCATAAACGTCTACAGCCACTCCTTTTACAGAGTGGGTCAAACTGAATGCATGTTCTCTATTTTACACTCACTTTTGCAAAACTGTGGTCTTGACATTGCTACAGTATTTTGCCAGTTGCCTTTCTGCACTCATTCGTTGTCCTCTGACAAATGAAAACACTTTTAGATAATGAGTTCACTTACAAGTCAAAGTTTGAACTATTTATAGGCGACCAGTAAACATTTGGACAACAATAATGAGGATTGTGTGTGTGTGTGTGTGTGTGTGTGTGTGTGTGTGTGTGTGTGTGTGTGTGTGTGTGTGTGTGTGTGTGTGTGTGTGTGTGTTTTAAAAAAAACTTTTCAAATAGTAATAGTAATAATTATTCATGATTATTTAATTAGGTTTTAATTCATTTCTGTAAAATAGGACATTTTGGAGTTTCGTCAGTTTTCCCATTGACTTATTTAAAACATGTTAACACAGTGAGCACAACTTGATAATCCAAGACACAGCTAGGCAGGTTTATTTGATTAGCAAACATTACACACAAAAGCACCTCAAAGTATTTCATGAAATGCATTAACATTTTATTAATGAGTTAAGCAAAAAGTACAGAAGAAGAAGTGAATATATCAATATGTACATGTCAGTCTATGTGAAACTGCACATAGGCATTAAGGATTGGCATAGGTAGAAGGTGACAAAGCTACCAATGGGTATGGACTAGTTGATAATAATGGACGTAACTTCCGATACGTCACCCATTGGTTTTTGGACTGCCATTTTAAAACCTTGAGGTCGGCATTTTGTCCGTCACCATCTTGTTTTTTGGAGCCAGAAGTGACCATATTTGGAGGAGGGAGGGGTGGACACCAGCGCATTGTAATTATCTGAGGATTTTGTTGTTACCTCTTGCTGACAGGTATGTTTTCTGTGATTTACTGTATTTAATTCAATGTAACATGGCTGCCCTCTTGCTGTGGTATAGAAGAGGGCCTCGAGTTAATATGGTTGTAATTGACGGAGGATTTTGTTTTTACCCCTTGCTGTCAGGAATAAACGGAAATTGTGGAGATCACAGTCTGGGCCTCTTCATGTCAACACAACACTAAACTCCATCAGTTACATACACTCATTCATATTTTCTCCCACCTAAAACATATAAACACGCCTCTCGGCTGCAGAAAAATGTAATTATTGCAGCGAGCTGTGCTTTGCCGCTGCTTGGTGTGTTTTAAGTGTAACTTTGTCCAAGTCTTAAAGATAAATAAAAGTCTTAAATGAATGCAGACACCCATGAAAAAAAAAAACCAAGACACTCCATCGTCAGATTGAATAATCTCATTTATTTATTCCTTGAACACAGGCAATTTAACAGACCAACGCATACTGACTCTAGGTTCTTATCAGGGTCTGAGAAACACATATAGCAGAAGTTTTTTCCAGCTTTGTGGTGAAAAGTAATTTAACGCTGCCATTCCATGTTTACTTTGATGGATGATTACAGAGGTACAAAGAAAAACAAGCAGTCCAGGTTCAAGTTATTTAAGTTACTGGTCGACAAACATTCAAAATATTTTATTTCATTGGGCTTATTATTTGATTATTAATCTGCAACATAAAATACTGCAGGCACTCTGTAGCTCAAAGCACCAAAATCTGTCATGTCTCACAAATCTTTCTGTGTTGTTTTGGAGATTTGATTTATAAATCTAATACATTGAATTTTGTTGCTAAAGCCAATACAGTACCTGTATTATCTGCATTTCTGCTGCTGATGGCTCTTCTAGGTTTTAAACTGTGAAGGTGTCATTTTCAAAGTTAATGGTTATGTTAACTTGAGCTGTCATTACCATTCATGAACCATAAGAGGAGAGAGGTTCAACCCTTCCCTCCTCTTATACATTTAAATAGTTAAATAGTTTTTTTTTTCATATCAGCACATGAGCACACAAATACAAAGACTTGAAAACCAAATCAAAGAATTGTGCAATCATCTTGCTGACTGTGTTCATGCACTACTTGCCGCTCTTCTTGCTGTCTCAACCTTTCTCTTTCCTCCTCCAGTTGTCTTTCCCGTTCTTCTGCTAAACGTCGCCTCATATTTTCAAGCTGCCTCTCTCTCTCCTCTTCCTCTCTCCTCCTTTCTGCTTCTCTTTGCTCTCTCTCCCACCTCATCTCCTCCTCCTTCCTCTGTCTCTCCCACCTCAACTCCATCTCTCTGTGTTTTCTCTCCCTCTCCATCTCAGCCTGGCGTTGTTGATAAATTCTCCTCATCTTTTTCTCATATTGCTGCTGTAGCCTCCTCTCTATTTCCTCGCTTTCTCTGCGTTCTTGCTCCTCTTTCTCTCTCAGGATGCGTTGCTTCTCAGCTTGGATTTTCCTCTCGGCCTTTTGGAACATCTTGTTAGTGTAGTGGCTGCCTCCGTTCCTCTGGGTTAAATTTCTGATCTTCTGGAGCAGCTCAGTGACCTGAGAAGGATCATTTGTCTTATTATTGAAGACATGGTACTGGCCATTACATCTGGCCACGAGTTCCTGCAGGTCAGGGCTTTCAACCAAGAAGTCCTCAATAGTCGTGTCTTCAAGAAGGTCACCATGAGTAAAGAGAACCATGCTGTATCTGTCTGCAGCCTGGCCGAAGATTTCTTGAATCTTTTGCACCGTCTGCTGTTCCTCTTCAGTGAATCGGCCCAGCCTGATGACCACCAGGAACACGTGGGGTCCAGGAGCAGCGAAAGAGATGCACTGGCCTACATCTTTAGTTGTTTTGTTCATGCCAAACCTGGTGTCAAACAGACCGGGGGTGTCGATAACAGCAACCTCTTGCCCGTCCACCACAGCTTTGCCCAGGGAGCAGTCAACAGTCATAGACCTTGCACTGAACTTTGATTCAAAGCACTGTTGTCCCAGGATGGTGTTTCCAGAGGCACTCTTCCCAATTCCAGTCTTCCCCACCATCACTATCCTCAGCTCATTGCCATTGTGGCTGCTATATCCTGTGCAGAAGAGTGAGTCACACAATGAATAAGAATCTTCATCAAGTTGCACACACACTAGACTTAATGCAATTTAAACAAAGATGAGAGAAATGACTTTTTTTTCCTTATATCCACAGCATTTTGTTACACATGGCAGAATAAATAGCATTTGAATAAGAATGGATGCTCTAGATATTAATATGCTTTCATGACACATCATGCAAAATTATAACTCTCCTTAATACACTATAAGACACTTACTACTTTAACATGGTGAACATATTATTATTAATATCAATAATATTGAGGGCTCTGTGTTTTTAACATTAAAACCTGACCCTGAAATAAAAGTATGAAGCTGAAAATGAGCATAGCATGTCTCCTTGAACAACATGAGGATAGTAGTATCATTAGTCAGGACTTACCGTTGCAGTATTGGCTGCCCATGTTTGGGTTACAGAGTGCAGGCGCTTGCACAGGTCCTGGTGAAGATGTAGGGTCTGTCTGCTGCTTCTGCTCTTTGTCTGGTTCTTTGCAGTAAACCACACCCACATATAGTGACACAGTGGACATTAAAGTGAAAGTGAAACTGAGCTTTGGCCGGTTCAATCAAATAGGGAATTTTTTTACAGCCCAAATGGGAAAGAACAGACAATATGTTGTTGCACTTTTTGAGGGGATGTGACAGACTTTGGGACAGTGACTCTGGACAATATTTATAACCCTCATCTATAATTTGAAACATTTTAACTTGCATGCTGTCGTCATTCAACACCCCAAACTGAGAGGGAAACAAAAAGGTTTATTTATTGGCACAAAGACATACACACAGATCTCATTTCAGTGAGTGTTTGCTCTCTATCTGTTGTGTTATAACTGCAGTGTAGCGCTGTACCGTAATAATTTCCTGTTGCGGTCATTTGTTAGTCAGGTGTTTCCTAAAAATAGGCGGGGTGGTTTTACTGTATGGAAGACCAACTCTGGCTTGTTTGGAAGTAAATAAGTACATGCATAAAATAAATGATAATAATAAAATAAAATAAGAGATAAAATCAAAGAAGGAAAAGAGATATAACCAGAAAAGGGCACTCAGACAATTCTTCTAATTCCTGCAGGTGCAGTGGAGTGTGTTTCAGAAGTGTCCCAGAAGTGAAAACAAACTATTTGTGACGGAGCCACAGCATGTTGCACAGAGCAGATTGATTTTATTCAGAATTTGTATTACTCAGGATCAGTAATATTTTATTTTTTGTAATTACCTGGTAGAGCACACAGGGCAGCTATGTTCGACAAAATCGTTTGTAAAAATCTGAGGATCATTTGGCAGAAGGACCTAAGTGTAAGCAATGAGGAATGACTGAAAATATTATCAAATACTGGCTGATACATTCACCATTAGGGGTACCCCACCTGTAACCGGTGTCTCCCGCCTTATCCCTGGCCTTTTGCTGTTGTGCTCCAAGAGAGAGGGGCTCGAGTTAGTTGTAAGTGATGGAGGATTTTGTTTTTACTTCTTGTTGTCAGGTATGTTTTCTGTGATTTATTGTATTTAACTGAATGCAACATGGCCGCCTCTTTGCTGTGGTACTGCATGGGAGAGGGGCTCGAGTTAATATGGTCGTAATTGACTCCATCGGTCACATATACTCAGTCGTGGACTTTCACCTTGAGTTTCACTAACAGAGCTGCCCTTGTTGTTGCGGTCAAGCCCAAAAACTCATGTGAATGCATGTTGAATGAACAACAATAAGTGGAGACACAGTCACGTAGCAGAGGGGACATGCTTTTTCTGGAGCTGCACCCACTGATCATTTAACACAACCCTCTCCTCTTCACCTCCGGTCGGGGATGTATATCCTCATGCGATGTGTGTCTTTGGCCGCGGTGAGAGCCAAGTTCCAATGAGGGAGAATTTTGTCATTGGGGTGACACCTGTTTGGGCATTGATTGAAATTGAAGTAAATATTAGACATTACATTGTCTTATATCCACTTTCTCCTCATAACAGTGGTGGCACAGATGGCTGTTCCTCCACCAGTTTGATAGCTCAGATGGGTCTCGATGACAAGGTCATTAACATTATATTTCATGAACATATTTGGGGCAATACTATTAAAAAATAGAAACATTCTTTTGAAATATTATTATTAATTTGTTATTATTAATATTAAATATTCCATTATAAGTTAAGTTTTAATTACATTTCAAATCATTTCATAAATTATTGGTTCACTTATATTTAAAAAAAAATAATGATCAGTTTATCAAGTTGAAATTATTTCTGTAAAATAGGACATTTTGGAGTTTAACCAATTTGTACAATGACTTGTGTAGTGCAGAATGTAACAAGAGTGCTGAGCTGTAATCCAAGACACAGCATGACAAGTTTAGTTGAAAAGCACATATTATACTTAATAGCAGTGTTTTATAAAGTTCATTAATCACATTAAACAGAAGGTGCAGAAGAAGATAGTTTCAAATTATTGCAGAAACCTGCACTTTGCCGCTGCTTGGTGTGTTTTCAGCGCAAAGCGAGCAATGATAAGTGCTTGGTTCAGTCGGTGACACTGGGGAACAAGTTTGTCCAAGTCTTAAAACATAACTAAAAGTCTTGCAGACAACCATGGAAAAAATAAAACACAAGACACTCCATCCTCGGATTAAATAATCTCATATATTTATTCCTCGAACACAGGCAATTCAACAGACTCTAGGTTCTTGTCAGCAGAAGTTTTTCAATCAATCAAAGTTATTTAAGTTACTGGTCAACAAACTCCTCACATAAATTTTAATAGTTAAATAGTTTATTTCGCACACTAGCACACAAATACAAAGACATCTAAAACCAATCAGTTAATTCTACAATCACTTCTTCTATGCCGCCGTCTCTGCCACTCTGCATGCCGTCTCTGCCTTTCTCTTTCCTCCTCCAGTTGTCTTTCACGTTCTTCTGCTAAATGTCGCCTCATATTTTCAAGCTGCCTCTCTTTCTCCTCTTCCTCTCTCCTCCTTTCTGCTTCTCTTTCCTCTCTCTCCCTCCTGATCTCCTCCTCCTTCCTTTCCCTCTCCCTCCTCAGCTCCTCCTCTCTCTGTATTCTCTCCCTCTCCCTCTCAGCCTGGAGTTGTTCATTAATTCTCCTCATCTCTTCTTCATATTTTTCCTGTTGTTTCCTCTCTATTTCCTCTCTTTCTCTGCATTCTTGCTCTTCTTTCTCTCTCAGGATGCGTTGTTTCTCCTCTTCGATTTTCCTCTCGGCCTCCTGGAACATCTCGTTGGTGTAGTGGCTGCCTCCGTTACTCTGGGTTAAATTTCTGATCTTCTGGAGCAGCTCAGTGACCTGAGAAGGATCATTTGTCTTATTATTGAAGACATGGTACTGGCCATTACATCTGGCCACGAGTTCCTGCAGGTCAGGGCTTTCAACCAAGAAGTCCTCAATAGTCATGTCTTCAAGAAGGTCACCATGAGTAAAGAGAACCATGCTGTATCTGTCTGCAGCCTGGCCGAAGATTTCTTGAATCTTTTGCACCGTCTGCTGTTCCTCTTCAGTGAATCTGCCCGGCATGATGACCACCAGGAACACGTGGGGTCCAGGAGCAGCGAAGGAGATGCACTGACTTATATCTGCAGTTGTTTTGTCCATGCCGAACCTGGTGTCAAAAAGACCGGGAGTGTCGACAACAGCAACCTGTTGCCCGTCCACCACAGCTTTGCCCAGTGAGCAGTCAACAGTCATAGACTTTGCACTGAACTTTGATTCAAAGCACTGTTGTCCCAGGATGGTGTTTCCAGACGCACTCTTCCCAATTCCAGTCTTCCCCATCATCACTATCCTCAGCTCTTTGCCATTGTGGCTGCTATATCCTGTGCAGAAGAGTGAGTCACAATGAATAAGAATCTTCATCAAGCTGTTCATACATTGTACTTAATGCAACTTAAACAAAGACATATAGTTTGTTATGTATGGAAGAATAAATAGCATTTGAACGAGAATGAATGTCCTGAATATTATTAGCCTTTTATGACAAATCATGCAAGCTTTAACAGTTTGCTGTCTGTGCAGAACTCTAGTATTAAGTCCATAATTCAACACTGGATCCTTGAGGAGCATTTTTGAAATCTTTAATTTAGTGCATAAAGATAGTAGCGGTGCTCTTTTCAGCTTTTTTGGCTGATACCTGACACCTTGAAAATATACATATACATTGTTCTATAGACAAGGACGAGTCCATGCAAGGTCATACTTAAAACAATTTATTTAACCAAGGATTACTCAAAAGGAAGGGGGAGAGAGAGTGAGTGCAGAGATCCGCATTTGTAGGTCAAGGACCCAGGTGAGCCCAATCAGCTGACAGCCGAGGTTGGCCAGGACAGCCTCCAAAACACAGGGAGGGTGTCACGTATTTACTTTAGTTTTGCTTGCCGTCATCTCAGCTAGTCACTGATCTTGACCTCTAGCACATATTTTTTGTGTAAGTACCTTTTGGAGAGTTTTTCATACAAATATCTGACAAATAACATGGCCTGCTGTACAGTTAATTTACAGGCCATCCAAGAAGTCTGCCTCTTTTTCAGCGAGTTAGCTCATTCCTTAGCTAAACAGCCAGCTCATGAAGTAGCCTTGGGTTAGACCAGCTCTGCACATGCTATCCACAGTTATTAATACGTCACACGTGAAAACATTTATGATGCAGTACTTTTGAACCAAAGGCATCTCTGTGAGGTTGGAAAATAAAGGTCCACCAAGTTAGTTAGCTAACCTTCTGTTAACATTTAAACTCTCCATACTAATGCTAACGTCACATTAATGCTGGACCTGGTTAGGTACGAGGCAGGGCCAAGCACCTGCTCGCTCTGTTTGGAGTGGTTGCAGTGGTTTCCCTTCGTGACTTATGGCAACTTATGCACTGCCTGTTCAAGGCGGGAATTTGGTGCAGTTACTCTGCTTCGTTGTTCTTTACAGCAGGTACAATCACGGAGTGAGGGGCAGAGTTGTCTCGCGTTTACGTTGGAGGTTTTAACAGCACCAAGTCTGTGTAAAAGGGACAGCCAGCAGGACAGGGACACGGACAGGACGGGTGTGATGTTTTGACAATGCGTTCTGTGTGCAACCCACCCCCGGGACATTTAAAAAGCAGCAGTAGCAGTCAGCAGCTAACTCAAAGAAGAGCAGTGGCGTAAATGTCCACTAATTAGGTAGACATTAAGCTTCTTACCCTCTGAGCAGATGCAGCTGCCGTATAACAGGGATGGTAAATTATTATTATTGCCATGTTATGTTATTGTTTATGACGCACTGCCAGTGCGTATGTTATAATTCACATTAAAGGCCGATGCTGTTGTGTTCAGGCCTATCATGCCTCTTTTGCTTGCGAGATGCCTGCATGCTGTCAAAAACCACGCCCAGGGGCAGCATGCAGAAGGAAGAAGGGACGTTAAAGAAGGGACTCTTGTTTTATACAGTCTATGAGAATAGCATACGTATACTGGTAGCCTATTTGTTAGCCTTAGCTAGCTTGGTAGCTTCAAGCTAGGTGTGCGTGTTTCAGCAACCAGGCTTCATTCTGCACCACCTCAAGTCTGCCCATGCTCCACCTCTTTTTAGATTAGCCAGGACTTATGTGGAGTCAGGCACTGCTCGGCAGGCGAGGGCAAAGACACTCCCTCTCTTCAGAAACCTATGGGAGACGTCACGGAGACTAAAACTATTATTCATACAGTCTGTGTGTGTGTGTGTGTGTGTGTGTGTGTGTGTGTGTGTGTGTGTATATATAAAAAACTTCTAGGAAGAATAATGGAGAAAAATGGCAGCTCCGTTAAATTGGATGAAGAACAAAGGTGCTGTCAAAGCTGGAAAACTGATTTGGGGTTGGTATTACTTTAGTGTCAAAGAAGTGGGTGACATTAGTCCATATATATGATGATATATTTATGATTCTGGTCATTTACATTATGACTCCTTGGCTATGTGTCTGTCACTTTACATGTCAACTTTGTGTGTAACTGGAGGAAAGTCTTACCGATATACAACATATCAGCTTTCCCACTGGTGAGGTCAAAACATTTGAATGAAAATGAAATTATAGCTCCGTAATACACTATAAAAGACACTTACTGTTTTAACATTGTGAAATGAGGATAGTAGTATCATTAGTCAGGACTTACCGTTGCAGTATTGGCTGCCCATGTTTGGGTTACAGAGTGCAGGCGCTCACACAGGTCCTGGTGAAGGTGTAGAGTCTGTCTGCTGCTTTTCCTTGTCTGATGGCTCCATGTCAGTAAACTATACCTACATATAGTGACACAGCAAAGTGAAACTGAACTCTGGCTGGTTTAATGAAATGAGGGATTTTTTACAGCCTAAATGGGAAATTACAGACATGATCTTGTTCCACTTTTTGAGGGGATGTGACAGACTTTGGGACAGTGTCTTTGGACAATATTTATAAACCTCCACAATTTGAAACATTTTAACTTGCATGCTGTCATCATTCTGAAACTCCCCAAACTGAGAGGGAAACAAAAAGATTCACATATCTCATTTCAGTGAGTGTTTGCTCTCTATCTGTTGTGTCATAACTGCAGTGTAGCGCTGTACCGTAATAATTTCCTGTTGCAGTCATTTGTCTATCAAGTGTTTCCTAAAACAGGCGGGGTGGTTTTACTGTATGGAAGACCAAATCTGGATATTTGGAGGTACATTTCAAGTATGGATTGACGTTTCCATATTTGTGAACATGAGCTGCTCTCTCTCAAAGCCAGAAACCAGAGGATTAAGTCTTTTAACTTGTGATGTCATAGGGTATAAAGTCTGGAGCTGCTTCATAGACAATGAATAAGAGACCCATGGGAGATTTTGTGGACCCACAGAATGTCTGTTTCCTTTTTTGTACCTAAATTAGCTCTATTCTATTGTAGTGTTCTCAGTCCTGAAAAAGAAAATGTACCCATACACTCCGGACATTCCCCTGGGTGCTCTCAGTGTCATCTGTAAGAGTGGTTCCCAACCTTTTTCCCTTAAGGGACCCTTTTTTTCTATTGAGTAAATTAACATAAAGTCAGTGGCCACTTTATTAGGTACATCTTACTAGTACTAGGTTGGACCCCTTTTGCTTTCAGACCTGCCTTAAGTCTTGTACCTAATAAAGTGGCCGGTGAGTGAAGCTGTTTTATGGATGTTATATGTCCTCACTGTGCCCTTATCCTGTAAGTGTTTTTATTCACGTGTTTCTTGAATGGCCATGTAAGGTTTAAGAATAACACTTTGATTTAGTTGTTCACAGAAGTGACTGAAATTATGAGATGAAAGCCTATCGCATTTTTATTTAAAAGTTCTCTTACACCCCTTGAGATAAAAAGGCCCACTGTGAAGCTTTAGCGACCCCTAACAGAGGTCAAAATCCCCAAGTTAGGAAGCAGTGATCTGGAACTGTGTTTTTCAAATGATGTGCCGTGGCACACGGGGGAGTTGTGATGCTGATCCAGATGTGCCTTGGGGTTTTGTGATAACCACACATTATTATTGCAATATTCAAGTTGGCCTATACAATTAGTTAAGAATTCATTTCTAGCTGACTGTATCAGTATTTTGTGTGCACCTATTTCCTAATAAAGAGGCAACTCAAGCTAAAAAATGTCATAATTTAATCTTATTTAAAAGAAAAAAAACATCTTGACAGGGAACTTATTGGTCACTGAAAACATTTAAAAGGAGAAAGCCATGAGTGAGACAATGGATCTCTTTATTGTACAGAGAAAATTACAACAAAGAGAGTCAGGCAACAATATCACGAGAGCTATTTTCTCTTATTTTCATTATATTGTGTTGTGATAAGAGTGATAACAGATGTTATAGAAGCTATTGTGCACAGATATAAATACAGATGTGCCTTGACATTTTGGCTTGCCCTTTGATGTGCCACCGATCTAGAACATCTTACCCAATTCACTGTGCATGGAGCAGCTGCAGACTTAACACTCAGTGACATCACTAATTTGAGTTTTTCCACTTTAGCTTTTAATTTTTTCTACATTTTTCATGTTGCATTATATTCATGCCTGGAGACAAATTTCACATTGTTATGTGTGTAGCTGTGTACTGACTTTAAAACTGTCAAGGTCACACTGACAGAATTTCTCTTTACATAGTGCCAAAATACAGCACACGGTCCTTTCTATGAAACGACTTGGAAATTACTGGAAAATTATCAAAAAGTTATGAACCATGATCTTCCATATACCTGGAAAAGAGTCTGCTGTTTATCTGACATGAGCTTCTAAATCCTTTTGTATCTTCCTCCTGAAGCTCCTCTGATAACGCCTCACCTCACCCTCTGCTCACCCCTCCCTCCACCATTTACAAGAAATGGCAGCTAACTGCAGGAAACCATTCCCCCTATAGAATGAAAATGAAACTACATTTGTTGGAAATGTCCTGCAGTAATATAAACCCAACGTATTGTTGAATAACAGTGTTCTGTCTAGACTCACAGCTGGTGAGTGTTAACTGTGACATCTCTCCACTGCATGTATAGGTCCAGTTTGTGCATGTGTGTGTTCGGACCTGTGTGTAAATGACAACAGAGTGAAAAATTGAATTTCCCTTCGGGGATTAATAAAGTATATAAAAAAATAAAAAATTCACGGTGCCTGGTTGGATAACAGATTTCTCCATTTTTCTGTTTAGTTTTTAATCTCTAAAGCATGACATGTAGTGTATGTTTTCCAGGAGCATTTTTTTTTCTAGTCAAAGGCGTCTATTATTCACACATTTAACTCTATTATCTGGCTTTTGAGTTACGAATACGATTTTTTGGCACATAGTGATTCATTTATATTCAGAATGTACCACACTCCTGGTGGCAGTAGCTCAGTCCATCGCGACTTGAGTTGGGAATCGAAAGGTCACAGTTCAAGTCCCTGTCTGGACCAAGGACGAAGCATGGACTGGTAGCTGGAGAGCAAAACACCAAACCCCTAACTGCTGTCCAAGGCTGCCCCTTGCTCTGACATTTCTCTGTTTAATGCATGTATAGGTTCTGTTTGTGCATGTGTGTGTATTTCGGGCCTGTGTATATGACAACAGAATGAAAAAAATGAATAAAGTGTATCTTCTTCTCCTCTGCTACAGTGATAGCTAAATATGATGGACAGCATGGTTGTTTTGTCAAGACGAGTATTTGCATTCAGAAATGAAAATATAGTTAGCTATAATTATATTTCATATGCCAATAGATGTCCCTAAATTAAACACACTTAAACGATTTAATAAATCTCACACACACACATTATTATTGCAATATTCAAGTTGGCCTATACAATTAGTTAAGAATTCATTTCTAGCTGACTGTATCAGTATTTTGTGTGCACCTATTTCCTAATAAAGAGGCAACTCAAGCTAAAAAATGTCATAATTTAATCTTATTTAAAAGAAAAAAAACCATCTTAACAGGGAACTTATTGGTCGCTGAAAACATTTAAAAGGAGAAAGCCATGAGGGAGACAATGGATCTCTTTATTGTACAGAGAAAATTACAACAAAGAGAGTCAGGCGACAATATCACGAGAGCTATTTTCTCTTATTTTCATTATATTGTGTTGTGATAAGAGTGATAACACATGTTATAGAAGCTATTGTGCACAGATATAAATACAGATGTGCCTTGACATTTTGGCTTGCCCTTTGATGTGCCACCGATCTAGAACATCTTACCCAATTCACTGTGCATGGAGCAGCTGCAGACTTAACACTCAGTGACATCACTAATTTGAGTTTTTCCACTTTAGCTTTTAATTTTGGGAGAGAGTTGTTCATCTTAACATATACTTTTGGACTGTCTCAGATCATAGGAAGTTCCCCTTCAACAATTCTACTTATACTACATTTTTCATGTTGCATTATATTCATGCCTGGAGACAAATTTCACATTGTTATGTGTGTAGCTGTGTACTGACTTTAAAACTGTCAAGGTCACACTGACAGAATTTCTCTTTACATAATGCCAAAATACAGCACATGGTCCTTTCTATGAAACGACTTGGAAATTACTGGAAAATTATCAAAAAGTCATGAACCATGATCTTCCATATACCTGGAAAAGAGTCTGCTGTTTATCTGACATGAGCTTCTAAATCCTTTTGTATCTTCCTCCTGAAGCTCCTCTGATAACGCCTCGCCTCACCCTCTGCTCACCCCTCCCTCCACCATTTACAAGAAATGGCAGCTAACTGCAGGAAACCATTCCCCCTATAGAATGAAAATGAAACTACATTTGTTGGAAATGTCCTGCGGTAATATAAACCCAACATATTGTTGAATAACAGTGTTCTGCCTAGACTCACAGCTGGTGAGTGTTAACTGCCTGTCTGACCCGTTTTTAAAGGCGTGCGGTCTTTGCTCTCTCGAGGTCAATGAGGGCAGTAGATCTGCATCACAGGCACCCACAGTTCTTTCTGTTGGCTTTTAGATTTTTGTATTTTACGGTTACATCATACAGGTGATAAGAATGCATGAGTTGTAGAACATGTTTTTGTGGTATTTCCTTTTGTGGAAGTAAAAGTTTGTTGCAGAGCTGCTGACGGCTGCAAGCGAGGGTAGAAATGTTTTCAGGTTATTCCTCAGGAAGAGTATGTTGTGGTACAGGAATAAGAATGTTGGTTTCTGCAGAGCTTATTGCTGTAGATAAGAGCAGACAAGTTCACTGAGAGGTCGTGTGTTTGCATGTAGGGTTTTTGGGGCGGCAGTAGCTAGTAGGTGCCAGTTCACCTCCTGGGCACTGCCGAGGTGGCCCGAGCAAGGCACCAAACCCCCCAACCACTCCAGTTTGTGCATGTGTGTGTTCGGACCTGTGTGTAAATCACAACAGAGTGAAAAATTGAATTTCCCTTCGGGGATTAATAAAGTATATAAAAAAATAAAAAATTCACGGTGCCTGGTTGGATAACAGATTTCTCCATTTTTCTTTTTAGTTTTTAATCTCTAAAGCATGACATGTAGTGTATGTTTTCCAGGAGCATTTTTTTTTTTTATAGTCAAAGGCGTCTATTATTCACACATTTAACTCTATTATCTGGCTTTTGAGTTACGAATACGATTTTTTGGCACATAGTGATTCAGTTATATTCAGAATGTACCACACTCCTGGTGGCAGTAGCTCAGTCCATCGCGACTTGAGTTGGGAATCGGAAGGTCACAGTTCAAGTCCCTGTCTGGACCAAGGACGAAGTATGGACTGGTAGCTGGAGAGCAAAACACCAAACCCCTAACTGCTGTCCAAGGCTGCCCCTTGCTCTGACATTTCTCTGTTTAATGCATGTATAGGTTCTGTTTGTGCATGTGTGTGTATTTCGGGCCTGTGTGTATATGACAACAGTGTGAAAAAAATGAATAAAGTGTATCTTCTTCTCCTCTGCTACAGTGATAGCTAAATATGATGGACAGCATGGTGGTTTTGTCAAGACGAGTATTTGCATTCAGAAATGAAAATATAGTTAGCTATAATTATATTTCATATGCCAATAGATGTCCCTAAATTTTACACACTTAAACGATTTAATAAATCTCACACACACACATTATTATTGCAATATTCAAGTTGGCCTATACAATTAGTTAAGAATTCATTTCTAGCTGACTGTATCAGTATTTTGTGTGCACCTATTTCCTAATAAAGAGGCAACTCAAGCTAAAAAATGTCATAATTTAATCTTATTTAAAAGAAAAAAAACCATCTTAACAGGGAACTTATTGGTCACTGAAAACATTTAAAAGGAGAAAGCCATGAGTGAGACAATGGATCTCTTTATTGTACAGAGAAAATTACAACAAAGAGAGTCAGGCGACAATATCATGAGAGCTATTTTCTCTTATTTTCATTATATTGTGTTGTGATAAGAGTGATAACACATGTTATAGAAGCTATTGTGCACAGATATAAATACAGATGTGCCTTGACATTTTGGCTTGCCCTTTGATGTGCCACCGATCTAGAACATCTTACCCAATTCACTGTGCATGGAGCAGCTGCAGACTTAACACTCAGTGACATCACTAATTTGAGTTTTTCCACTTTAGCTTTTAATTTTGGGAGAGAGTTGTTCATCTTAACATATACTTTTGGACTGTCTCAGATCATAGGAAGTTCCCCTTCAGCAATTCTACTTATACTACATTTTTCATGTTGCATTATATTCATGCCTGTAGACAAATTTCACATTGTTATGTGTGTAGCTGTGTACTGACTTTAAAACTGTCAAGGTCACACTGACAGAATTCTCTTCACATAATGCCAAAATACAGCACATGGTCCTTTCTATGAAACGACTTGGAAATTACTGGAAAATTATCAAAAAGTTATGAACCATGATCTTCCATATACCTGGAAAAGAGTCTGCTGTTTATCTGACATGAGCTTCTAAATCCTTTTGTATCTTCCTCCTGAAGCTCCTCTGATAACGCCTCGCCTCACTCTCTGCTCACCCCTCCCTCCACCATTTACAAGAAATGGCAGCTAACTGCAGGAAACCATTCCCCCTATAGAATGAAAATGAAACTACATTTGTTGGAAATGTCCTGCGGTAATATAAACCCAACATATTGTTGAATAACAGTGTTCTGCCTAGACTCACAGCTGGTGAGTGTTAACTGTGACATCTCTCCACTGCATGTATAGGTCCAGTTTGTGCATGTGTGTGTTGGGACCTGTGTGTAATTGACAACAGATTGAAAAATTTAATTTCCCTTCGGTGATTAATAAAGTATATAAAAAAATAAAAAATTCACGGTGCCTGGTTGGATAACAGATTTCTCCATTTTTCTGTTTAGTTTTTAATCTCTAAAGCATGACATGTAGTGTATGTTTTCCAGGAGCGTTTTTTTTTCTAGTCAAAGACGTCTATTATTCACACATTTAACTCTATTATCTGGCTTTTGAGTTACGAATACGATTTTTTGGCACATAGTGATTCAGTTATATTCAGAATGTACCACACTCCTGGTGGCAGTAGCTCAGTCCATCGCGACTTGAGTTGGGAATCGGAAGGTCACAGTTCAAGTCCCTGTCTGGACCAAGGACGAAGCATGGACTGGTAGCTGGAGAGCAAAACACCAAACCCCTAACTGCTGTCCAAGGCTGCCCCTTGCTCTGACATTTCTCTGTTTAATGCATGTATAGGTTCTGTTTGTGCATGTGTGTGTATTTTGGGCCTGTGTATATGACAACAGAGTGAAAAAAATGAATAAAGTGTATCTTCTTCTCCTCTGCTACAGTGATAGTTAAATATGATGGACAGCATGGTGGTTTTGTCAAGACGAGTATTTGCATTCAGAAATGAAAATATAGTTAGCTATAATTATATTTCATATGCCAATAGATGTCCCTAAATTTTACACACTTAAACGATTTAATAAATCTCACACACACACATTATTATTGCAATATTCAAGTTGGCCTATACAATTAGTTAAGAATTCATTTCTAGCTGACTGTATCAGTATTTTGTGTGCACCTATTTCCTAATAAAGAGGCAACTCAAGCTAAAAAATGTCATAATTTAATCTTATTTAAAATAAAAAAAAAACATCTTGACAGGGAACTTATTGGTCACTGAAAACATTTAAAAGGAGAAAGCCATGAGTGAGACAATGGATCTCTTTATTGTACGGAGAAAATTACAACAAAGAGAGTCAGGCGACAATATCATGAGAGCTATTTTCTCTTATTTTCATTATATTGTGTTGTGATAAGAGTGATAACACATGTTATAGAAGCTATTGTGCACAGATATAAATACAGATGTGCCTTGACATTTTGGCTTGCCCTTTGATGTGCCACCGATCTAGAACATCTTACCCAATTCACTGTGCATGGAGCAGCTGCAGACTTAACACTCAGTGACATCACTAATTTGAGTTTTTCCACTTTAGCTTTTAATTTTGGGAGAGAGTTGTTCATCTTAACATATACTTTTGGACTGTCTCAGATCATAGGAAGTTCCCCTTCAACAATTCTACTTATACTACATTTTTCATGTTGCATTATATTCATGCCTGGAGACAAATTTCACATTGTTATGTGTGTAGCTGTGTACTGACTTTAAAACTGTCAAGGTCACACTGACAGAATTTCTCTTTACATAGTGCCAAAATACAGCACAGGGTCCTTTCTATGAAACGACTTGGAAATTACTGGAAAATTATCAAAAAGTTATGAACCATGATCTTCCATATACCTGGAAAAGAGTCTGCTGTTTATCTGACATGAGCTTCTAAATCCTTTTGTATCTTCCTCCTGAAGCTCCTCTGATAACGCCTCGCCTCACTCTCTGCTCACCCCTCCCTCCACCATTTACAAGAAATGGCAGCTAACTGCAGGAAACCATTCCCCCTATAGAATGAAAATGAAACTACATTTGTTGGAAATGTCCTGCGGTAATATAAACCCAACGTATTGTTGAATAACAGTGTTCTGCCTAGACTCACAGCTGGTGAGTGTTAACTGCCTGTCTGACCCGTTTTTAAAGGCGTGCGGTCTTTGCTCTCTCGAGGTCAATGAGGGCAGCAGATCTGCATCACAGGCACCCACAGTTCTTTCTGTTGGCTTTTAGATTTTTGTATTTTACGGTTACATCATACATGTGATAAGAATGTGTGAGTTGCAGAACATGTTTTAGTGGTATTTCCTTTTGTGGAAGTAAAAGTTTGTTGCAGAGCTGCTGACGGCTGCAAGCGAGGGTAGAAATGTTTTCAGGTTATTCCTCAGGAAGAGTATGTTGTGGTACAGGAATAAGAATGTTGGTTTCTGCAGAGCTTATTGCTGTAGATAAGAGCAGACAAGTTCACTGAGAGGTCGTGTGTTTGCATGTAGGGTTTTTGGGGCAGCAGTAGCTAGTAGGTGCCAGTTCACCTCCTGGGCACTGCCGAGGTGGCCCGAGCAAGGCACCGAACCCCCCAACCACTCCAGTTTGTGCATGTGTGTGTTCGGACCTGTGTGTAAATCACAACAGAGTGAAAAATTGAATTTCCCTTCGGGGATTAATAAAGTATATAAAAAAATAAAAAATTCACGGTGCCTGGTTGGATAACAGATTTCTCCATTTTTCTGTTTAGTTTTTAATCTCTAAAGCATGACATGTAGTGTATGTTTTCCAGGAGCATTTTTTTGTATAGTCACAGATGTTTATTATTCACACATTTAACTCTATTATCTGGCTTTTGAGTTACGAATACGATTTTTTGGCACATAGTGATTCAGTTATATTCAGAATGTACCACACTCCTGGTGGCAGTAGCTCAGTCCATCGCGACTTGAGTTGGGAATCGGAAGGTCACAGTTCAAGTCCCTGTCTGGACCAAGGACGAAGCATGGACTGGTAGCTGGAGAGCAAAACACCAAACCCCTAACTGCTGTCCAAGGCTGCCCCTTGCTCTGACATTTCTCTGTTTAATGCATGTATAGGTTCTGTCTGTGCATGTGTGTGTATTTCGGGCCTGTGCATATGACAACAGAGTGAAAAAAATGAATAAAGTGTATCTTCTTCTCCTCTGCTACAGTGATAGCTAAATATGATGGACAGCATGGTGGTTTTGTCAAGACGAGTATTTGCATTCAGAAATGAAAATATAGTTAGCTATAATTATATTTCATATGCCAATAGATGTCCCTAAATTAAACACACTTAAACGATTTAATAAATCTCATGTGATTGCCTTTTTTCACTGATTGTCTTGTGGCATGGTTGGGATTTTTATCTTTACGCTCATACACATACTCACCATCTCACCAGGTCAGTACCGTTTCACTTTCACCCATGTAGTAAATGTTAAAGAAAAAAAATATTAAAAACAGCACAGAGGGTTATGCACAACCATATTTGTTTATTACCAGATTATTGCACGCAGGTTTCTAACTGTATAGAAGAACAGAACATAGAAATGAAGCGAGATCATAGTTCAACATCAGAAATGACGGGATAAAAGTTATCCTGCGAGTATCCATCACTACCTTTCGCTCAAAAGCACATACACACACAGTGTGTGGAATGATCTGTACAATAAATATGCATACCTGCTTCACATACCACTTTTTAAGTTACAACAATGTAATCAAAATGCACATGTAGACACACGAGATACATGTGAGGGGGAGCAGATGTCAAAGGATGAAAGGTTTGTAGTTTGTTGGGCCAGTAGCGCACGCACGCACACCCACTCACTCACACGCACACACACACACACACACACACACACACACACGTATAAAACACCAGTAGCACAGATTTAAATAAAGCACCATTTCGTAAAAGCCTGGTGTCTTACTGCAAAGTGCTCTGAACTGAAGTGCAAAAATAAAGAATTTACATGACAAGCCCAGGATAAGTCCCCCAAAGCAACAGATATCAGCTCCTCTCTCGCTCTGTCTCTCACACACACACACACACACACACACACACACACACACACACACACACACACACACACACACACACACACACACACAACTGCTATAAAAATGTCAGAAGTAAATCATCTTTATTCATTTTATAAATATTCCCCCTGTAGCTACTGTTAATCAGTTAAATAGAAGTAAAAACAGTGTTTTCACATACAGTTATGAACCAGCAGCCACACTGTGCTTTACATGTGTCCCAACACAACTTGGGATTAACAGTGCAGTGCAGCAGTGTTTCCATCAGTCGTGGGCCTGCAGAGCGCCACTGCCGGCGCCGCCATGCAAAACAAAAGAGTTTTTATTCCTCCTAAACTTCCTCCATAAAGGGAGGGGCAATGAATTACAAAAGGTTCTCTCCTCCCACCACCTTTGCCAAAAAGCACTGTACAAAATAAAGGACAATCCTCATCCTCATCTTTTCACTTATTTTTGTAGTGTGGGCCATTATCTATATCTATACTTACTTAAGTTATTGCTGAGAACTAGGAACACGGTGAAATATAACGATAAAGCTGTCTGTGTTTCCTTTCCATACCTCGAGAACTGTCCATCCAATCAACTTCACACTTCACAGGTGTATTGCTGGGGGCGCAAGGATGTGGACTGTCGAATTTGATAAGCGACACATTCAGTATTAATAAACTCTGAATAAACAAGTGAACTGTGCCGCAGGGGGGGCAGGGTTTCAGGGCTCTGCAGAGTCGAAATGTCTCGCTAAGTGCATTTCACCAATGTTTCTGACTCCCTACACCTGACAAAATACCTTGCTCTACTTTAAAATCGCGGTGGTTACATCAAAGCGAAATTAATAACTTCACTTGTGTATTTCACTAATGTTTCTGATCATGAGTAGCCACAACAGATTTTTTAGGGGCAGACCCTGTGAGCGGGATCAGGAATGCTGGTATTGGCAGTGATAGAAGAAGAATGAACTTTTAAACTATTGATACCGCGTTGTAAAAGTCCTGCATTCAAATTTTTATTTGAAGTGAAGAGTGAAAGCGAAGCATTACCTCACAATATCCTTAAATGTATTGAATCTGTACCTGAAACATAACCAGTAACAGGTCTCTGTCAGGGTACATGTAGTAGTGTAATCTTTTACTCTGAGGTTCTTAGTTAATAAGTAGTGTATCATTGAGTTGCATATTTTTTAAGTGCTTTGGGACCTTTTGCGTGTTATTTCAGGGTACAATGAGTTAGGATAGCATCATAATTCAATGTTTTTTATTTCTAAACTTATAATAAATCTGTAGCTGTGGGGGACCAGGTGTATTGCTCAGCACCCAAGGAGTCGCAGTGTCAAGTGTGAAGTTGTTTGAGTGGTTCTCGAGAAAGCTGCAACCAGCAATACCACAGGCCAAACAGACGGCCCGTTCTGAACAGGCACGTTTTGAACCTGGCACTGAACTAATCACTGCAATACAATGAAACCTTACGTGGTAACAAACACAAGCAGTCAGGCCATCAATACATTCTGAGGCAAAACCAAAAGTGACCAGTGTCCACTATCACGTGTTCACAGACTTCAGCAGTTAACTTGGTGAGTACAATGTTATTATTACTGATAGAAACAATGGCCAAGACTTCCAAAATAAGACCCACGTTGTAATTAACCACAAGTATGCTTAGACTTAGCTTCTTAAATCACCCACACACCTTTTTTCCCCCAGTGACAGCTTCCAGATTTGAAGCCAGCACAGTTGAGTTCAGTTTGATTTGGTTCAGAAGAATTGGGACGAGCGTCACTGTGCATCAAACTAGCTGCTCTGTTTGGATCAGCACCATTCCAGCGGCAGTAACGTGTTGTTGACCCTGACTGTTCAATGTTCAGCCGTATTCTGCCTGCTTTAGCTACCTCCTCCGTTACACCACCGTGTTCTTCACCGTCACAGCGATTTGTTGTGTTTAATCCTCCAGCCCACCAGGTGGCACTCTAGTCACCAAGTGTTTGCTGTGACTGCACAGAATTAACAACACGTATCAGAGGCCGGGGTCAGTATTGGGTTCTTGGTGTTAGCATAGCGACCTTTTGTGTTGCTATGTTTGTCCGCTAACATTCAGTACCGGTGCATGTCGCAAGTTCAAAACCAAATTCCCAGTAAGCAGGCTTATGTCTGGGCCTCTGGCAGGGACCGCCCAGGCTCACATGGCACCGTGGGCCCACCCACTACTAGTCCATTTGTGCTGCGACACAGTAGAGCTTTGGTTGCCGTGGCGGCTGTTGTTGACGAGGAAGCGCTGCCACCAGTTATGGTGCCATTGAGGTTCCGGTAGGGTCGCTGCCGTGGTAACGAAGCCCTTCGGCGGGGAGTAGGCACGGCAGCTGAACCACGGAGGCACACAGAGGGAAAACTCAGACCCACCAGACAGCAGCCAGGACAGGAGATGACCTCGTCCTGCTCAGAGGGGCCGCTAGGGTCAGAGGACTGGACCTGGGCTCCACTGTAACCATTAGCCCGTCCTCCTCCACCCCACTGCACCTGCTGGCCAATCACAAGGGCCGAGCCGTTGTTATTGTCCAGTCGTGGCAGAGCGGGCAAGGAGGGAGGTCCGTTAGAGATGGGAAGTCGCCAACCATTTGTCTGTAAGGAGGAAGAGGAAGTGGAGGTGAGCAGGGGTCTTCCAGGTGTGCAGTCCAGGACTCCCTCTGCTGGCTCAGGAGACTTGGTGCAGTCCATGGGTTCTGTGAGACACACACTCTCATCCTCCTCCTCCTCCTCCTCTTCCTCCTCCTCTAACCGCTCCAGTGACACCATCTCCAGCTCCACAGGAAGACCTGAATCGTCTCCCATTTCATCTTCCTCCTTCAACAACTCTTTCTTCTCAGTTATCTCCATTTGCTCTACCTGCAACCTTTCATCTGCCCTCTCTGACACCCCCGTCTTCTTCCTCATCTCGTCCTCCACAACCTCCCCTATACCTCTCCTTATCACCGCTCTGACATCCTCCTCTTTTTCATCCTCCTTCCCTTCTGTTTCTCTTGACAAGGCTACAGTCCGGCTGAGCTCTGGAGTGCACGGTAGTGACCGGCATCTCCTCGGCAGCGTTCGCGTTCCAGGCATCCCTCGGAGAAGGTGGGGGGAAGAACATGGGTCCCGCAGCGCCGGGAGGGTGAAGGTCAGAGAGATGACGGACTTGCTCGGCGTGTCTAAGAGTTTACACCGCCCCCCATTCAGATCCTGCCTGAGAGAGAAGGGGTTGACGCGTGCAGGGGTCCCGAGAAGAGGTGGGGTCAGGGTTGCTGGGGGTAACATGTCCGACTGGCTCCTTGCCAATCCTTGCCGCTGCTGGCTGCGGTCACCAGGGTGACAGGGAGAGCTGCAGCGCCGGTACGGGCTGACGTCTACCGCCACTGGCTCTGAGTAAGGAAAAGAAGAAGAAAGACGTGAGTGGGGTGGAAGATGAACACGAGTCAACAATCAAGAACTTTTTTATTCTCTTTTGCATTATATTCTCTCACCAGTTTTAGCCATAGACTGTGTGGTTGAACTGTGTGCTCGGTTTTGGGAAGTTGTCTTGGTAAATGATGTGCTAAAAATTTCCTGGTTCCTTCAGGTAGTTTTTACTGGTAAAACAAAAGTAGATTTTTTGGTAGAACTCTAAGGGCATGACATCCTGGTATTTCCCGGGAGTTCTACCAAAAATCTACTTTCTTTTTCATTCATCTCTTTGCTGGGCATGAGTCAGCCTTGAAGTAAGCTAACTCTCATGGGGAAAACCTACAAGAGGAAACCTTTATGTGGCAGTCATGTGATTTCATCATGTGTCAGGCGCTGTGGCCAAGGCTGGAGGACCAACTGGGCAAGACGTGCAACTACTGTGTGTCAAATGGTTTGTGCTACTTTTAATGAAAGTTTGTTTGGAAATATGTATCACTAAAGCACAATGGGGTGATAAATGGGTCCTGCTTTATAACCTCATCTTGAGATTATGTCTTGAAGAGGATCCCTGCATTGATTAACACCTTTTTTTTTTTTTAATGCACACCCTCTGGCTAATCAGAGTGTTGGCCATCTATGCTATTGTTATATCCATGATGCATTTCCCTCGCCCCATCCTCCGGTTAATCAACAGTGCTGTAAATGCGTGTATTTTACATTTAATGAAGACATGAAAAATGTTTTTTTTCTTACCGAGTGCAATGGGCTTCTCTCTCTCTTCTTCCCTGTCCATGCCCTCCAGTATGAAGACAATTTCAGAGAACGAGGGACGCCTCTCTGCAATCATCTGCAAACAACACAAGGACAAAAGATCAACACAAAGACTGATGCCGATGGCTAAGAATCTAAACATCAATAAAACATTAATTTAGAGAACTTAACAACGCGTTGTCAACAAAGACACACTGTCTCAGATAGGTCACGCTGCCCATGGTGATGTCAGACATTCAAAAATGAAACTGAAAACATTTTTTGCAATAATGGGTTATCATGATGACAAATGAGACGGTGTATGTGCGTGGACTTACGTTACAGCAGGTCACAGCGAGGCTAAAGAACGCAGCGGGACAGTCCCCAACCATGTTCTCAAATGCTTCCACGTCCAGACCAAAGTCCTGCACACACGTACATACACAAGTGTTTCAGTGTAATGCGTTAATTACTCAATGTCTTGTAGTGCTACTGCAAATATTAAGTGAAATCACATCATATCAAGTCTGAATAACAATAAAGGCTGCTAATACAGGTTACAGAATTACCATTAAAATTACACCGTGATCTTACATGGTCATTGACACATACAGCCACACGTCACTATAGCGATGAACTATTCAGGTCCTCTCACTGCGGACTGAAGACTAGTTTTACCTGGATCAACATCTGCAACTAGCTTCCATGGCTCTCTATTGAAATGCTTTTTTCTCCTAAGGAGCAGTTTGGAACACTGACATAAGATATTATTCTTCCCACACACGTTTCTGTCTGTGAGAGAGAGACATGTCTCTCCTTTACATCACCACAATAACCAGATTGAATTATAAGTGTGAAGGGTACCTCTGTCCTGGGTAAGAAGTCAGGATCAGCTTCAATCCGGGCGATGATCTCACACAGGATGATGCCGTACGCAAACACGTCCACCTGAACAGAGGAGAGGAATTTAGATTAGTTCTCTGACCATGCACACACAGGTTAGGTTAGGGCTCAACCTAGAATCACAAATACGTCTTGATAAGCTCAGTGTTATCTAAAAGATTGTCAATGTCATGTTTCCTCCATGATGAAAACAAAAAGAAAAACAACCCGGAGCAAGCCCACGCTGACATGGGGAAAGCATGCAAACTCCGCACAGAAGGGCTCCCCCACCCTGGGTTTGGACACCCCACCAAAAATAGGGATTAAATAGCGGCCTGTTTTACTCCTGAAAAATCATCTTGAGTGTGTTTGAAACCAAATGCTGTGGAGATACCTTCTCATCGTACAGCTCTCCTCTCAGAACTTCAGGGGCCATCCAGTAGGGGGAGCCCACGATGGCCAGAGGCTGCTTTACCACACCGTCACTGCAAAGAAAGAGAGGGCTTCCATGAAGTCAGGTGCTCACTCTGAATCACTACTATAGTCAGAATTTTCTGTGAGTTAGTGTTACAGTTTATGTATATAGAATATTATTTTTATGTATGTTATTTTGTGTATTACAGATACAGTCTATGATGTAGCTTTAGACTGCACTGAATAACGTAAGGCAATAAAAGCAACAGTCCTGCAACACGTCTTAGTTAAGCCTGTAATGCTTAATTTTGTTGACATGCTTTGTTGTTGTTGTTGGTTCATATTATATTGATTTTTTCCCATGCCGTTCCCACAGGGTCACAAAATATTAGCAACAACTCTGTGCTAATACTCCTTTCATACATTAAGGAGTTATAAAAATATGAAAATAAAGCTCTATCCCCAACTAATAATAGAGTCTATTCATCTCCGGTATCGTATAGAGACCTGGCTCTGCACAAGGAGTAATTCATCGATACATAATGCACAAAAGACACACTGAGATGGCACTGACCTTTGACCCCAAGCATAGATAACCTCCAGTACTGACTGATTTATATTGGCTCCTCAGTAGATACAGATCTGTTTGCTTTTTGTTCAAGTTAATCAGCCCTGTTTGAGTTACATATGATCTTTATTGACAGACAGTTACCCATCTATTACACTGTCTCTGCCCATTAGATTTGCACAGGCTTCATTGCTGACTACAATTACCTCATTGTTATTATACAACAGCAAAGGAAAAGGCATCAAGATTCTGGATTTCACCCCACTGACCTGTAATCGGGGATCTTCTCTGCCAGGCCGAAGTCTCCCACTACAGCCGTGAACACGCCGTTATCACAGCGAACCAGACAGTTCTGCACAGGAAAAAGAATCAGGAGGTGAGATCCACAAACAGCTATTGGTGAAATTTTATCACCTGAAAGTACAATGCGTAGCCATGCGGATAGTTTTGGTTTTATTTGTCCAGGTTGTGATGAAATACATCATCCATTTCATCAATTACCTGAGGTTTTTTACAAGATGGCATTAGCTGTGAAGTGTTATGCTCTTCTCCCGGGAGATGCTACTCACTCACTAAAGTTATTACCCTTTTCCACCAGAATTAACACGTGTACGTGAAAGCTCTGCAGCAGACGAGGATGCCTTTCTGTGTGTGTTTTTTTTTTTTTTTTTTTTAGGTGTGTTGCATTCAACATGACACACTAAAAACGGTGGTTACTTCGTCATTTATATCTCTTACTCATTCAGCCTCTCTTTCACTCAGTGCAGACTGGTTTGTAACAATGTTTGAGTGCTGCTTGGGCGGAGACAGGCAGTATTTTGTGGTGGCGCATCATTGCACCTTGCCAGTTAAGGGGCTAAAATTAGCGCATTGACCTGGGTGTTGTGTTTCCATCAATGCCGATCACAGCCGCAGCTGATGAATACCCAGGACTACTGCAGAGTCATTTGACCCACGTGTATATGTAGATTGTAACATTTCCCATTACAATAAAAAGACAGATGTTAGCGACTGTTAGTGATTTTTTTGAGCAGAGGAGCAACAAAGTCTGCATCAGAGAGAAGACGTGGGGGAAGTATGGTTTATGCATGAGATATTCACGTGCATAAAACACAGCCGGGGTTCAAGTCATGTGTAAAGCAACTTTTGAAAGTTATTTTTAGACTTAGTTAGCAGAATAGCTAAACAGGCCTGTTATGATTTATTTTCTTGAAATTAAGACTTTTTTGTCAAAATCTCAGATTTATTTTTTCCTCAATGTGGCCCTAATACTCTGTTGTACGATCCAAATGATGTCCAAACTTTGTTTTAGGGTGAAAAATCCGTGTAATGTTGCTTTAATAGCAACATAGCAGAGCTTCTCACATTCTATTTATTGAATCAACCTGTATGCTGTACCTTGGAGGTGAGGTCTCTGTGGAATATGCCCTTGTTGTGCAGGTACTGCAGCCCTCGGGCGATATCCAGAGACAGACCAATCCTGACGCACCACGACAGGTACAGGTCACTGTCCAACAGCTGTTCCAGGTTGCCTCCGTTTATATACTGCAGAGAGAAACAGATACATGTCTTCAATAAATCTTCCCAATGTTACTGGTGGGTTTTAAGATCATTTTTGCTACGTGGAGTTTCACTTATTTTATCTATTACATACTTCAGACGTTTCAAGAAACTGAAGAAATCTGACAGTGTAAAAAGAAGAAAGATTCGAGTAAAAGTTTTACCTCAGTCAGAGCGTGGAGTTGACCTTCGTGCACACAAACCCCAAGAAACCTGAGGAGAGGAGAAGAAATATTATTTGAAAAAACGTTCTCTGCATTCCCATTATCTCATCCAGCATTTCAAAGCCCCCTATGGTGAAATATGTTGACTCTGGCGACCCCCTGTGTTTCTCAGTAGTAATGACAAAATCATCTGATACTGCCACGGTGCAAACTGAGTGATGGGATATTTGTAAGAGCTCATCGGGAGCCACATCCAAATTTATCATTCACTCACAGCATTGCCTCACCAGCTGCTGAGACACTTCTTTGTCTAAACAGCTGAGTGCTGTATGGATTTAACTGTATTAAAAACATACAGGCAAGAGGAAGCAATCACAGAACGAGACCGAACTTGAGTACTACAGCCCTACAGAAAGGTAAAGAAACAACAAAAATGCTACATCTCAATGTGTTGGTGGACGGAGAGGTTGGTTACCGAGAACTTCTCAGAGAGCCCTGGAGGCGCAACTTCAGCTGAAATGTTTTAGGGTTATTTGAACTATTATTTCTCATCATCACACGTGATGTCGACGGCCTTGGATCTAGTTGTAGAAAATTAAACGTTTGAAAACATCTGATGCGTCTGGATCAGAAAGTAAACAGTTTGAATAATCTAACACCCAAACTCGACACACTCCAAACTAAAGTTTGATCTATTGTAATGCTCAAATCTTAATTATAACTGGCAGGACAATTGTAATCTGTGTACCTGCCTTTAAAGGAACATTACACAGTACAACAATGCACATGTCCCCTTAAAACCAGACTGATAGGTGTATTAGCAGTATTTGTTTCACCGTTTACCAATTGCTGAGAAAAACAGTGATTGAACCTGATCAGAGGTTTTAGTAAAAGAACGATTAACACTCATTATAGTAATCTAATCTCACCTGACAACATTAAGGCTTCGATACCACACTGGAAATGTGTTTTCAGATGTACGTTTTTACCTACCTGAGTATGTTGGGGTGGCAAAGCCGGTTCATGAGCTGCACTTCTCGTAGCATGTTAGCTTTGTTGCTAGCCAGCGTGTTCATTTTCAGTGCCATCACCTGCCCTGTGATCCGATGCTGCACCTGCAACAAACACCCAGAGAGGGTTTACAGTTGGGAAGCACTGTAAACACTGAGAGATATGGAGGTGTCTTCATCTCGTGAACACAGAAAATACAGTCATTGGATAGAGTTAGCTAATGCTAGCTAAGTGGCACAGCAAAGATAAAAACACACAAAGAGCTACTGTATACACAACACTGGGTCCCCACACAGTTAGCTGACATTTATTCAAGCTTGTCTTTAATTATCAAACAGACGCATCAGGTTGGAGTTGCAGTTTGTGTCCTTTTTTTTCTTCAAACCCCAGCACAAGGTGTCTGATCCTGGACTGCCTCGACTCCCAACTGCATCAGCAAACTTTCTGACGCACAATTTAGACCCAGTGCTGCCACTGGCCACCGCCGTATCCCCTGCCACTGGGGCTGCTCCCTGCTGTCCTTCCAGCAGAGCAGTCCCTAGCTGTGGGGAGTTAGACAGAGGGACTGCAAGGTGCATGCAACGGAGCCTGGTCAGAGCGAGAAATTTAACCAGATGATCATAGTTTTTTTTTAAAAATGCAGCGCAGTGACAATACAGGCATTACAAACACCAGAGATATAACGCGGACCTGCCACAGCTGTCACTTTGTCAGAGTTAGAGACTTCAGTCTGCATCGTGCCACTGCATGAATGCGACCATGTGAAATTTTGACTTGCACTTAAACAAAAAAATATAGACCATGGGACCTTTTCTTTTCTAGTTTTCACTTGTTAAAGGTTTGACCTTTACACTGTACAGCAGAGCATCCCAGTGTCACACTTCATGAACATGTGCTGAACATGTGAAGCTGCAGGTACAGTGGGTCTGTGGTCATGTGTGTGACCGGACTGGTCATTGACTGGTAATTTGTGCCTGCAAAGTTCAGACAGTGTCTGGCTGGACCTGCAAGTGCATGCATCTGTGTGTGTGTGTGTGTGTGTGTGTGTGTGTGTGTGTATTAATAGCGTAGCACTAATAGGCTTTCTGGATTTCCCATCAACCCTCCTGATCTGCACAAATCCAATGGGCCTTTACCGAGACCTGGCCCAGCAGCAGACAGGAGGTACGCACGCCAACACAACTCAGAGTTAACAGGAAAACAGCAGGCTGAGTTTAACAGTAATAATAAACCTAATAAACTTCTGATTCTGATTCATCCAACATCTTGAACATAGCAACGTAAGAGGGAAATAGGAAAATACAGGCAGAGGGCGGGGTCTCTGCAGGTCAACACACTGCCACACACACTTCTAGTTGGATTACTTCTGTACTGTACTGGCACCACTGTTAGTTTCTGGGTTGATTTAACTAGCCATTTTAAAGTAACAGCTGCCCCCCTGTGGTTGAAATTAACCATTTTCTATCTCAACCACACAGCTGAGAAGATCAGCATCAGTTTCACTTTGTGTGCACAGAATAAACAAAATGAGGATAATTCAGGATTCAATGTTAATGATGTTTTTACACTTGCCTGGTTGGGCAAGTAGGTCGGAAATCTACTTGCCAAAAGTCAATTTAACTTGCTCCTAAAACAAACTGTTTTATTTATTTGTGGTTATCATGTCCCCAATTAATTTGCCTTGCTCTCAAACTTGCTGCAAACTGTACAATACATAGTTAAGAGTTTTACCCTACTTAATTCCTGTTCCCAGGATAAATGAAATGCTCACTTGTGCTTCAGTTCATAAACTTTACCCACATTTTCTCTCAAGTACCCAAGCAGTACTGCACATGTACAACTTTCAAAATAAATAAGAAAGAAGTGAGATGGGTCACTGCTTAGCTACTCCCATCATCAGCTCCAGGAAAATAACAGGTAAGTGCCAGCAGTGTGTTGCTAGATTTACTCGCCCAACATGACATTTTATTTGCCCCTTGCAAAGGACACTATTGTTAGTTGCTGCGATATACTGGTTTCAAGATATACTGTGATATAAAAGTTGACGGCTATCATACCGTGGGTTTGCTTGCCGACGATATTGGAAGAAGAAGAAACTGGGTGGAGAATCTCACCTTTATTTTAGTTATATTCAAAGGGAAGACTTTTTTACACATACTTACATTAAAAAATGGTTTGAAGTTTCAATTAAAGTAACAAAATGTTTGTTCAACCCAAAAAAACCTCTGTTTTCATTCCTTTAAACGTCATTGTGACTGATAATAATTATTCCACAATACTGTAAAACTGTGTGTTTTCTAAGGCTGTTATTGTACCACACTGTTGCAACCCTAGTTTGTGGTTTGTGGACAGATCTACATTAAAAAAAAAAGACACAAAACTTCATTCTTTGCAGCACTTGGGCGTTGGCCATTAAACCACTGGATGTTACCAGAGGTATTCATATCATTTAAATCATATGAAGCACTGAGTAACCTTAAGTATGAAGTTTTATAAAAGATGTTCGTCAAACTACTTGGAACCATAAACAGTCCTCATCTATACCAGGCGCCACTCCCCTGGTTTTCGATGACTCTGTTTCTGGGAGTGAGTGTGTAAAGCTTTGGCTATTTCAGATAAGAGCGGAGGAATGTGCGCTGGAATCCGCTCTGTATAAACCCTCACCCTGAGCAAATACTCCAACAACTACTTCACATGCCTTTACTGTACATGGTCATGACTGATGCATGTGGATGCTGTGTGGACTCTTGATATGGTGGGCAGGAGGTGATCATTTACACACATACATAAAGACTACCTAAGAGGAAAAAAAGTAGGATGTCTACACACACACACACACACACACACACACACACACACACACACACACACACACACACACACACACACACACACACACACACGCACACAGGTGGAGTGAGAGTAATCTACTTAGTCTGGACAGTGGGATCTGTCCTCCAGTCAGCCCGTCACCTGACATACACACACCCACACGCTGTCTGTGCAACACACGCGACAAATATGCACAAATGAAGACACGCACAAATGTATGTGCATGAATTACAAACAGGCCTTTAATGCAACAACTAATGACTTAAACATTAGTGCGATGCATTAACGAAGCTACAGTCAGGACCCACTGGGAATCATTTCTTTATGCTGCTCTGTAAATCATGTTATGCTCAATCTGACTTGTGCATTATGCATCACTTGGAGTCATCACCATAGTGTTGTTGCACAGAGCGAGTATCTAACATTTTGAGAGTATCCAGCTTCAGTATTATATATGAGAGAGACAGGATAGAAAGGCAGGATATAACACTGGGAGGAATTTAGGATATAGTAGGATTGTAGTATCAGTCACGGTGCGAGAGATGTAGTCCATCATGTAGCCGTGGTTGCTGAAGCAGTCCACTGTAAAATGCCTTGTGCATAATCTGGAGCTGCCACAGATACCACTCCTCAAAGTGAATTAATTCTAGCCAGAGGGCTGTAACCACGGTATTTTGGGTTAATGAAGACACAACGACATAGCATGCTGTTGCTAACTAGCTAACTTAATCTTAGCTCTGTGTGGCTAAAAGTTGCAGATTGATTGATGGGTGGATGTCAAAATATTATTGGTTAAAACTGGCTGGTAATAGCTTCTGTAAGCACATGTCATATTTTGTTTTACAGGAAGAGAACGTGTTTGAATTTTGATATAAACATATGAAAAAACTGATATCTTTTGCAGATATTATTAAACAGCTGCACAGTATGCCATGGTATATGATTGCAAAAGGTTAAAAAGGCTTTTTTTGTATTATCTTGACTTAAATTCAACGAAAATTTTGTCAACTAAAACTATGACAGGGTGTCTACAGATATAACGAAGTTAAATTTAAGACTTTTTAATGCAACCTTATATAAAATTTAAGACCAAACCTGCAACGGAAATACACATTCTCAAATTATAGACTATATATTATTTATTCATGAACTGAATCCGGCATACAATTTGCAAACTGGCATGAATCAGTGCATAAATGTAATACATTTGTTTTTATTAGGGATATTTATGTTCATATTTGTATTGAGGTAAGGCTGTGTATTTAAATTCCAGGGGTGGATATCTCCAGGGACATTTCATTGTGACTGTTTAAGGCAGGACAGTATATTGTGCTGTTAGATCCTGGTGAGTAAAATGCACAAGAATTTTTGTTTTGTTGTTTATTAATCTGTCCGAATAATTCCATAAGGGACTGATTATGTAAACAGAATGGCTGATGCAGTACATACGCAATGACTTTATATTGCATTGCAGCAAACACTGAGCCAGGTTTGACTTTTTTGCTATATGTCAAAGGTACGATGCAGGATTGTCGATTACTTTCTGAAAATACCCTTCCCAGCGAAAGTGAAAGCCAACCTCAGATTTAGTCTCTGCACCAAAACACACTGCCAAACATTTCTAGTGGGTCATAAGTGATGACTGAGAGAGACTACTTTTGTATGTGTCTATACATTGATTCTTGGGAGAATCCTGCATAGTGTGGCTTTACTGTCATTTATAAAGCAAAAATAACAAACAGTCTCTGGTTCCAGCTTGTGTGCTGTTTTTCTCATGTCTATATCATTGTAAACTGAATATATTTGGGTTTGAGTTTGTGTTGGCTATGGGGATGAGCTGATTTTGATACTCATTTGCTGATACAGAGTACCAATCACACATCAGTGCTCCTTTGCCCCCCACATTTACAATTTGTAACAGTGTGGAGCTCATTGATATCATTTTCAAATGAGGTAACGTCAGTCTAGAGACAGTTGTGGCATTAGAAATGTGTCAGCAGTCCTCTGTGGCTGAATGTTAACATCACACTGTCAGAGAATCTGTATCTCATGTGGATCTGTTAATGCTGGTATCTGATATTTAATAATAAAGATAGATATTAAGAAATAAACTTGACAAGTAAGGTTCAAATAATGTCTCTTAATCATGTATGATTTCAGTGTTTCTTTTCTAAATGTTGTGGTGTTATTTTTGTGCATGCATGTCAAATGTTGATTTGATAAATGGACAGGTGAACAGGATGCTGCAGACGAAAGTAAACATATATTCTAGCAGGTGAACTATAGAAAGGGGATCATTACTGGACTGGACTGACATGCACCGAGAAGCCTTTGTTTAATCAGTAGACAGCTCACATACCTTGAAGACCTCCGAGAAGAAGCCAGAACCTATCTTCTCACAGAAGAAGTCATCGATGCGGGCCAGACTGGACACAGCGCTCCTCAGGGCTCTGTAGGAGGACGGGCGGATCCTGTTGGGAGCGTGGATACTGTGAAGCGGCAGCTCGTCACCATGACCCTCCTCGGGATCACAGAAGCAGCACTCAGCGTGGTAGTCCATGTTGCTGGAGGACCACCACCAGTTGCTCCGTTCTTTCCCACAGGGGAACCAAAATGTCTGTTAGATTGCAGTAGTCCTGAGACTCGAGGTGATGGTGGCTTCCACCATCATGATGCCAGAATGCTCAGTGTCTTCTGTGGGTTATACGTGTGACCTAATGACCTGATGGTATATCTTATATTTTTTTATTACTGCAGCTCTGGTTACATCTGCTTTCCAGGTTCCACCTTGATGAAGACTGCAGCAGATCTCACTATTACACAAATATTGAATAAATATAATTTCTACTTAGTCAGACGTTTCTTATTGGTTCATTGGTGTCCTTGATTCCTCTAAAGTAGACTCCAAGTTCCTACCAGCTCCAGTGGCACAAAGAGTTAAGTCAAATTTCTGCTGCGCTGCCACCGAGGTTTTCGAAATTCCTGCAGTCCATGAACGTCGCCTCGCCGTGCCGGTAGCCTACGTGCGGAGGCTCGGTTCCCTTCGTCATCCCGTTAGTGTGGAGGCTGAGATGACGGATGCTGCAGCTGCACGGTACCGGGAGAGGGTAGGAGGGCCGAGCAGCCGGCTGCCATGTAAAGGTCCCTGTGGAAGTGTTGTAAGAATATTAAAGGGGTACTATATTAAAATATAACACAGCAACACCGACATATTTGACGTCACAGCAGCGAACTTGTATTTAAATCACAGAGACGGCAGCATGGTCGATGTTAACACCACCGTTTTATAATATTATAAGACACATTATGCGCTGATTTTGTCGCATTTACGGAGCGAGAGCCTCCTCTGAAGGCAGCCCGGGCCTGCCTGCTGCCTGTACGGTGGCCGTGAGGCTAGTAGCCACAGAAAATCACCGCTAGCGGGGCGATAAGCCATAACCTCCAGTGCATATCAGCGACCTGCACCAGCTCAACCGGGACTATCAGGCTTCGAAATAATCACAGGCCTCAATCAACCATGATTTTTTTTTTTTTTTGCAACTGCGTATAGTTGAATAATATTTAAACAAAAGCTAAATAAAGGCAAAAATGTAACGTAAGCGTTTCCGAATCCCATATTTCTCCTGGCCAATAAATAAAAAAAAAAAATCCGGGCTACTGTTAATAACGCGAGCTGTCAATGACAAGCGGGCTGCAGAGGCTGAGTCGACGGCTTACCTCTCTGCTAGGGAGGGAAATGTCGATGTGGTCCGGAGGTTAGAGGCGGACTGACGGCAGAAATATCGCTCCGGAGCTCGGCGGTGTCTGCTGCTGATAATCCTGTCTGGATTGCTGCTCTACGAGCCGCTTGTTGGGACGACTACCATCATGAAACAGCGCGGAGTCAAGCTCGCGAGAGTGGTACTGAGGACTTCCGGGAATGTCACAATAAAAGCTTCTCAGCCTAAACATCGATTTATGTGCGCACTATGCACACACTTGTGTTTAGCTCTACTTTAAAGAAGATTATAGAAGCATAGACTTGTTTACTTAACAAATAACTATTTTTTTAAAGCTATTAAAGGTGTAGTTCATAAACCCAGATGTAAAGCATGCCCATATTTTAAAGATCAATTTGTTAATTGCATCAAATGAATTTAATCTAAGTTTTCAACTTCATGTGGGGAATAATTTCACGTTTTTCTTACAACACCAGAGTATATCTTTAGTCTTAAGTGGTTGCAAGTTTTAAATAAGTATAGACTGACAATTATACAGGCTAAACAAAAATGTATTTTAAAAAAGAAGTGATTTATTGTGTTAACAGCAACTGAAAAAGTACATTTAGTATACAGTTAATTAAATATAGAATGATAATTTGATAGACTATGACCAAGCAGCCTTATTTCTGTCATTTATAGCCCAAAGTAGCCTTATAATAATTATACTTAAACGTAGACAAGAGTTGAGCAGGAGTGACTGTATGAAAATCATGTCTTGCTTTGAAAAAAATGTAAATAATATTGTTCTTTTATGTTCATTTTTATTTAACGATTCATCCCTGTAAGACAGATTTGAACTTCCTGAATGTTTCACTCTAACTCTGTGGAGCTTGACAACTGGCACACGGTTCTGATTGGAGCAGATGAGAGGAGTCAAACCCAAACAGCTGATCTGGAATCGGTTTCTTCTGTCTAACCTCAAGACTGGAAGACCAGAGATTTATAACAAAAACCGATCCCAGACCAGTCACTGAGCCGGAAGTGGCGCACTGGCAGTGACACACATTTTGATTGAAATAAATAAATAACAATTATATTTAAAACTATTATAACAATAATGATAACAATGATAATGTTGAAGCAGATACACTGTACCAGTAACAACAATGAAACATAATTGTAGAAAATAATTTCAACATATAATAGGTAAAAAGAAAGGATAGATCATCTTCATGTGGTCCTCCCCCTCCTCCCCCTCCTCCTCCTCCTCCTCCTCCTGCTGTGTGCCACTGACATGTTTTTTGCTGTGACGCTGGAGGAAGTGATGAAGGCACTCTGCACCATGATGTATACATCCATACCACACCGGCCCACAGCACGGCACTGCACAGTGCAGCACACCAGCCTCCATTCAGCCTGGATGTACTCAAGCTTTCCTGTAACAATGGAGCAATGCTACTACACCATCAAATACATACATGTTGTCATGTAATTTTAGCATATGAAAATATATATAGACCTAACATGTTTGATAAAATGCTGTAATATCAGGGGAAATGTAGCTATTATGACATTTTATAATCCCATTAAACAAATTCCTGCCAAAATAATTAAGGGTTAAAAGTGATGTCAGAGTTGGTTGATTCAAATGCTGCAAGCATGACATCATGGTTTGGTTTCATCTCGAGGAGCAATAGATTAGATCACTCACAATACTATATATGATGCACAGTTTGGATTCCACCTGGCTGCTTAAGAGCAGAGTTGGTCTCCACAATACTGACTCCATACGGCCTTGATATAGGTCATTGTGGGGCACATAATAACTCAGAAGTGACAGATAACAGAAACATTGTGCACTGTAAAGAAAACATACATGTTTAGGAAATAAAAGCTGATGTTGCTAAAGCTACCATGACTCCTTTTTGTTTTATATAGCTTGATAATTTAGATTTATGCCATGCATGTTTAATATGAACGTAAACATGGAGACATGGACAGACATAGCTGCTAATTCAAAAGCTTAGACAACAAAAAACTACAAAAAGAAACCATCTTGTGATGTGATCATTTGATATGGGACACAGTGATCCATGACTTAAAGGGAATGCTGACCAGAGGTGTAAAGTAAGTCAGCCAAATGCCCCTTTACCTCTGCCCCCCTTGCTTGGACCACACTTATATTTAAGCTCAGCCTTCATTTTGATCTCAACTACACACCTGTAAAGTTTCATGACTTCCTCCTGCAGAGTTGAAACGTTATCACATTGACAAAATTTGTCCACAGACAGATGGACAGACACATAAACACCTATCAGAATACTCAAAATGGCTTCTGTGGTAGTTTAATAGGTGTCACCAGATCCACATTTTGTCATGATGACTCACACACACACACACACAAAGACTCATGAGGTGAAAACATTACTAGCTTTCGTGACACTGTTTTTTGTGAAATCCACACATGTAGGCGATGACCTCATGAACTCAAAATCAACATAATATCCGGATGAATCACACAGGGTGATGTCACTGCAAAGCAAATAGCAGAGATGTTCCTACTACATGCTTGTGCTGCATTCAAGTGAGGTGGGAAAACAGATAGATAGATGGATAGATGCACTCCCACGTTGCCATTTGAAGTCATCCACACCTTATGAGGGAGGTAATCACTTGGTTTTACATCAAACTAAACATTCTTATGGAAAATACAGTCCAATTCCAACTTTGGACATGGGAGTCATCTCGTTGCGAAAACACACAGGTGTCAATGCTGAGTCATCTTACATAATGTTAATGTCTGTGTCAATATATCTTTATGATCCTGATTTGTAAGACAGACCTATGGATTTGGGGTTTTATTATCTAATATGCTTAACCACATTTGCACTCTGATCTTTTTTCTCATCCTCTTATTTCTCTCCAGGGGCCAGGGCGTAACATTTTCTCCAACATGCCGTGTGTCATGGGGAATACTGGCAGCCAAAGTTTAAGAGCGTTATTGTCCTCTCTCGTGCTATTCATAGGGCATCACATGATCACAGGATCTACACTCTCATGTTTAAAAACATAACTGTGAGGACAGAAGATGATGTCACCAGTGTAATGCACGCAACATATACAGGTGAACTTCACTCCTACATTCATAACAGGTAGGCTAATTTTATCACAAATAAACCTGGTTATTATCTCTGATTTATTTTTCTCCGTTTCCCCCCAAATTAACTAAAATATACCTTAAATTACATTAAATCTCTCCTCAAACCCTCCTGCAATGGGGCAGGTATTTCATTATATCACAATTGACCAATCAGCAGCGACCTGTTCTCTGCGCTGACCAATCAGCGCCCGTTATAGCACATTCGTCCTGATTGACCTCCGCACCTCTTTCCGCCCCTTTAAATCAGGTTTTCTATACAATTTAGCCGACCGCAAACTGCAAAGTCAAAACAAGCTACCAAGAGTAATCACAGTGATACCGGATGTTAGGCCTTTTACCTTCACATTAAAAGCATATGTATGTTAAGATGAGTGAGAAAACGCGCCCGTGGGTGTAGAGAACTCAAAAATATATCAAATATAAATCACTATATTATATTTACTTCAGCTACACTTAGAAATACGATAAAACACATTTTAAAGTCGCACAGTGTGGGCCATATAATCATAAATGTGTTTTACTTTTAACATTTAAACCGGAAGTTGTATTTCTGGCTACTTTCACCCCGTTCAGCGCTAAGCTAGCTAACGGTGAGCCATTCATAGCGAGCTAGCTGCCTCATCACTGGCTACCTCGGATCTTTCGAGGTTCATTACCGGTGTTAGTTGTAGTGCGACAGTTAAATAGAAAATGGCTCTGCTAACGCCGTTATTTGCTTTCTTGTACCACCTGCCGCAGGTGTACAAGTGGTTGCTGAAGCCCTACTATGTAGCTTCTCTCTTCATGTCCATAGCCTTTCTAGCTGTCCGCAAGACGCCTGGCATCTGCGACCACCTTTCCACACAGCGAGAGGACGGCAACTCCTGCGACTTCGACTGGGTCCGTAGAAAATGCTAGAAGGTCACAAATTGTTGGTCAAGAATTGGTATCGATTAGCCAACGTTAGCTAGCTGGTCAGTGGATCGTTGGGCAGGATGACAGCAAAGGCTAGGTGACATTAGCTGCTCTTAGCTATAGGGAGGGAATGACAGGCCAAACCACGGTCAAGAAACTGTAAATTTATACACTTTTGCTCATCGGCTGAGATAACAAATGTCAAAACGGAATTTATAAGTTGTTACAGTTAGCTAAGGTATTTATATTAAATACGGCACACTTAAACTCTAAAACCAGCGGTTATTTAAATGCAGAAACAACTTAAGGCTAGTCACAGTAACGGTACGCCATTTAGTTTTAGCTAGCTAACGTTAGCGAAATTACTGACGTTCTCCATCGTCAATAAGCATCAGAAGTACAAGGAGACACAGTGCAGGAGAGTATAGGTATTAAGATTTTCATAAAAACAAAAGCCAAGTCGTGTATTTACTGTTTGCCGAATTTCACAGTGTGTCCCCACTTAACTGTCAAAAGTCGGTTATCTCACTCTAAGACATGAATCTACCTTGACAAGCAAAATGTCTTAAAGCTCATTTATAAATTAAGAGAGCGTTGACCTGAAGGATATAATATGTTATGCTGCAGAAACCTGGGCTTGATAAAGTATTGTCTCATTAACACTAGCTCATTGAAGACCCAGGGAGATGCTTGCCTGTTAATGTAAGCACACCTGCTGCAACCTTCAAGGTCTCCCTGCAAACATCCGTTTATTGTAGAGTGTTCTTAAATGCACTGAGTAGTTTGTATTAGGTGGTTTTTTTTCTTCAAAGCATGCAACCCACAGCTGACTTAAATATATACTGCATTTTTCAGTAATAATATAAGATACTGCATCCAAGCTCCACATTACACAATTAAAAATGCTGTCACAAAATGTAAAATTACTAGATAGTTTGATATCATGGTGTCCCACAGTGACCTAAATGCTGTAAATATAAACAGACTGGTTAAGGCGGCTGGCTGTAGTTAAGACAAGTCATGTTTGTGTTCTCAGAGGGAGGTGGAGATCCTCATGTTCCTCAGCGCCATCGTCATGATGAAGAACAGACGAGCGAGTGAGTAAATGTTGTGTTTTTGGTTTGGTTCTGAATTAATTCCTGGGCAGAGCATGATTCTCTTATGGTCAGATATGTGTCTTTTTCTAAAAGACTCACGTTTAATTATTTGCTTTTTTATGTCAGTAACTGTGGAGCAGCATGTGGGCAACATCATCCTGTTCAGCAAAGTGGCCAACGTCATCCTGTTCTTCAGACTGGACATCAGGATGGGACTGCTCTACCTGACACTTTGCATAGGTCAGTCCAACCTTTACACGCATACATCAGCTGACACTTCTGTTTTTTTGTTGTGTGAATTCAAATGTCAAAAACTAGGGTCTGACGTGATTTTTCAGATGTCAGATTAAAGTCTGGTGACATGATACATACATTTTTCTTATTGTCAACAAATCCAATTTAAAAGACCAAAACCAACAGTGACCGTTTCTACGTACACGTATTGTGTGTGTATCAAAGCCTGAACAGAGTCCCACATCAGGTCGGGTAGATGACCCACAAAAAAGAAGATTTGCGCGAGTTATTTAGTCTTAATTTTATTTCTAGGTTATTTCTGGCCATGTTGGAATTGGTCGAACTGTAACTTAAGTACCACCCACCAGCTTGAGCAGACTTTATAATTTTACAGCTAAACACTACACTAAAAGGCGTATCTGTAAATATTTGAGGTGAGAAACAGGCAATGCAGTTACAGAATCTTGATTCATATTTAATCAGTGCCGCCTGGTTTGATAGTTTGACCACAGTTCATGAGCAGTGATTGACACAATTATCAGATACGTTAGAGACTCCTCGGCTCTGATTGGGTTTTTTCGTGACCTGTGGTAAATTCCAGTAAATGGTGTTAGAAGCACAAGGATTGGGAGGATGGCCCTGAAATTTTTTCAAAGACTCATGTGCTTTAGTGTGGATGTAGTGATAGTTTTAGTAAATATTACTAAATTCTAGTTTTTAAGTTACCAACCGTATCCTCCATTGTTGTGTTTCAGTGTTTTTGATGACCTGTAAGCCTCCTCTTTACATGGGACCAGAGTACATCAAGTACTTCAGCGACAAAACCATTGATGTAAGTAATAACGGTAGAATTTGCAGTAGCAGTTTGTCCATTACCAGGAAAAATTATCTCTACAATTTCTTTTTAATCATAAATCAAAACTGCTTGTGTGTCCAGGATGAGCTGGACAGAGACACTCGCGTGACGTGGATCGTCGAGTTTTTCGCCAACTGGTCTCCAGAGTGCCAGTCCTTCGCTTCTGTCTATGCTGATCTGTCTCTCAAGTAGGACTCCGTCAACCCACTCAGTAGAAGTTGAAAGTACACTCGGTGACATTAACAGAAGTAGCTTGAGTTGTTTGGTTTTTTTTTTCGTTCCTGTGTTTTCAGGTATAACTGTTCTGGTCTCAAGTTTGGTAAAGTGGACATCGGACGTTACGGAGAGGTCTCCAAAAAGTAAGGAATTTTATTTATTTTTGTAAATTCTCTTTTGTCTTTAAAGAGTAATTGACCCCCTGTCCATGTTGATACTTTTTTCACATCCTAGAGGAATTTTTCACATTTTTTAGGGTAGAGGCACTTCAGCCAATTTTCTGCGGTTTAATTACTCTTAAAGAAGTTTGTGTCATGCATTGATGGGCAATATTTTGTCAGTGACGACTGACTAGACGTTTGAATATGTCTTGTATGGATTTAATTTTGCTCTGTAGGTATAAGGTGTCTACGTCCCCACTTTCCAAGCAGCTTCCCTCCTTAGTGCTGTTTCAGGGAGGGAAGGAGGTGATGCGGCGCCCTCAGGTAGACAAGAAGGGCAGAGCCGTATCCTGGAGCTTCACTGAGGTGAGACTGGACAGTGCACTGCAGACCTGTGACTGTTAATTAGAAAATACAGGGCTTATGTAGTCAGTAATAGTTGCAGTTTACACCTTAATATCAGCTTTTCCCATCAAGTGTTTTCTTCTAAAATTGTTGTGTTCATGCCAAATACTGAACAGATTTGATTTTTTAGCACTTAAAGGGTCATATTCAAATTAAATCCCGTCAATAACAGTCTCTGTCTCTCCCCACCAGGAGAACATCATCCGAGAGTTCAACCTGAATGAACTCTACCAGAAATCCAAGAAGCTCAACAAGACCAAAGGAGACAAGGTCAGCCAATCCCAGTTCCCACCGGTCCCAGAGGAGGACGAGCCCGAACAGCAAGGAGCCGGCGCAGAGGAGGTGGAGACTGAATCCAAGAAGGACAAATAAGACGGTTTGAATCACTCAGCTTTCACTCCTGGATGGAACTGGTGGGTTCAGGTCAGCTCCTCCTCCTCCTCCTCCACCACTACCACCACCTCTTCTTCCCTCTCCTCTTCAAAGTGTTCAGTTTGTTCACTTGTGAACCAGAACAGGGCTGGTGTTGCTGTGGATCATCGTGAGAATGAAACAACCTCAGTACATCTGCCTCTCCCCGCCACCATTTAACACTAAACCCTGTTAAACAAATAATTCAACACTGGGGCAGCTGCAGTGACCTCAGTCGGTTTCCCTTCTATAACAGAACAAAGTAGACTTTAGCAGAGGAGCAAACTGGGGTGCAGTAAACCAGCTTTTTGAGGAGGTTGTTATGCTAAAACCAGCCCAGTGTATCAGTGTAAGGCCTGGAAATGTGCTGTGCAGGGTTATTAGAGTCTACACTGCACATTTCTGATGGCTAAAGCTGTGAAGTCTGAGTGACTGCTAATCTAGGAGTCGGTTCCTACTAATGAACAGAAAGGGAGCAGTGAATGTGATGCCTCTTTGTTGTTTTAGATTTTTTATGCAACTAATTAAATTAAATTAGAGTAGAGTAGATTTTTTAAAAATCATTCTATGAATAACTGTAAATTTATGTAAACTAAGTTATAACTCAGTGGCTGTTTTGACATAGAATTCCTTTGCAGTGTTAAACGGTGCGTTCAGGTTCCTGGTAGTTTTGGTTTGAGAGAGAAATAAAATACAGGAGCGCTTGTTTAACATCTACACATCTGCATGAGTCTGCTGGTGTTACTCAAGTTTACTAATAGTTTGACAGCATCCCTGTGCATACCTATGGACCTGAACGTGTGCTCATGTACAGACCGAGCTCAAGTACGGTCATTCCATCATTTTCAATTTATTTTACAGATTCCAGCTCTCCTTTGTGTTGTTGCTTTTTTTTTAATTTGGTGTTTGTGCCTCTCAGAGAGGGATGAACATGACTGTTTTCAGCTCTCAGCAATGCCTTCATGGCTAACGTGGGACACATTTTCTTCTTTCAAAACACTTACAGATTTAGTTTCTTTGACTGTTCTTATGCTGAGACGAAGATAATTTGTTTTAATTTTCCAACATTATTTCCTGCTCGTTATGAACATTCCTGATCAGGATTTTGACCTTTTTTTCCTTTGTAGTAGTTAACTGGTAAACATGCACACATACTGTTTAAATTTGCTTTTTGAAGACACTGTGAGTTTATTTCTTTAATGATTCTGTTATTACTAAAACTTGTTTTGTACTGTACACTTGTGACATTGATTTGACCTTATGTTGCATTTTATTTGAGCTGCATTCCAAGGCTTGTATGTATATTCGCTCCTGTACATGAACGGAGACGTCTGCTGAAAAGACCTCAAAGGTCTGGCCTGTTTTGTTATTCATGCAATAAAACAATGTGCACATGAGGCGTTTCAGTGCAGCTGTTTTTCCTTCAGATGAATAATTGTCACTCTTCTTCTCGGAAACTTTTAGTTGAGACTTGTTGTGCAAGTGTTTGTGTTTGTGTCTTTGGATTACTTTGTACTAGGGGGTTACACTGATGTGGTTACAGTGAACTGTATATACAGTGCACTCAAAAGTATTTAGACCCCATGTTATGCTGCAGCCTTGTGCCAAAATCATTTAACTTTCCCTCACTCAGTACCCCATAATGACAAAGCCAAAACACAATTTTAAGAGACTGAAATATTACACTGACTTGAGTATTCTGGCCTCATCTTCATGGACAGAGTTATTTTTTTCTCAGTCTTTTTCTCCTCTCGACATTCGGACAAAATCAAACATTCAATATTATAAGTTTCTAGTCATTGCTTGTGCAAATAGTGAAGTTCAAGGATATCAACATTAACAACCAATAGCTGAAAAATATGTGCAAATTCGATCGTACGTTTTTCCACATTGAGTCAGTCTACTACTCACTTTCATTACATGTGGATTTTGTTCATGTTTTCCCACTGAAGTGGAAGCTGGTGAAGAAGCAGGTACAGTCATTCCCTGCCTTAGAAACCATTTTACAATCTGAAGTTTTGTCAGTGCCTCAGCAGCAGGGTTCCACCCACGTTGTTTTAAGATAGAAGCCTGCTAGATTTATTTTGTACTGAAGCTGAGGGTTGACATATTTTGCACAATGTTCAGTATCTCTAATATGACCACAGAAAGGATTCATCATCATTTAAATTCCTCCTGACACCTCAACATGTGCATTAATGTTGGGTGTGCAAGTCATCTACTGGGCTGGATTGGACCCTTTGGTGGGCCACATGTTTGACACTCTTGTGTTAGAGAGTGAACATGGAGGGAGCTTTGGGGAGGCACAGGAATGTGACCAAGTGTTGGTTCTCTTGTACTGTGGGAAAGGAGGAGAAAATGGTGGAGATGTGATGTAAACAAGAGTCAGTGATCAATTTCGTGTGTGTCTGATCCACCAACCGGCACTTATCTTAGTGAGAAGTCTTGGTAATGGTTTGCGTTTTAATTCCACTGGTCTCCTCCTGCTAAAGTAGCACAGCTAACCAGTGGAAGATGATAAGAAGTTGAGGCGACAAAATCCAAAGTGTAAAGTTTGTATGCAAATACATATTCTGTACAGATAGACTTAACTCTGTCAACATGACGCCTTTTGTCTTGAACTTTTAATGTGATATTTCTTAGAGATAGTTTGTCGTAATCTCCAAGGAATCAAGTTGTAGTCTTGTAATTAGCGACCCTGCAAGATCCCCAGTCTTTGGAAAATCTTGCACAGTAAAAACCCACAGTTGCAAAAACCCTTGAAAGTGAAAAAAGAAACTATGTTCCACCTCTTTGTTTTAAGTTTATTATCAATCTTCCAGTCCCGCATCACATCCATCCATCCATCCATCCATCCATCCACATGCGCACGCACATACGTACACACACACACACACACACACACATAATAAGCTGTACAGTACACATATTTGTCATGTCTCTGATTTCAATCTGTTCCCCAGCCCTCTCCTAATCAAACACACAAGCAAAGAAGCCTGCCAAAGCTGTGCTTGCTAACCAACAGCCCACTGTCTTCATCTACCGTCCATTCAAACAAAGACATGTCCTCACATTACAGGATACTCCTCCTGTTTAGAGCTCTCTGTGCTTCATTTATTTTACTATCACTGGTTCTATCATATCCAACCATGAGTGATGTGGTCCTGTGTTTGTGTCCCAGACTGCATTAAGACAACATGGCCAAAAAGGTGACACTCGAGAGAAAGAGACTCGAGTTAAAAGTCATACTTAGGCCCATTTGTGTCATTACAAAGTGATGACATAGTCGCAAAGCACTACGTAACGTCACTAACCAACAACTGATAAACACACATTGTCCTTCAATGTGTTGCAACAGTTAGCTCGTTCCAGCTAACAGGTAGGAGCCATGAAACAAAATGGCTGGTGTAATTAGTTTCAAGGTGAGACTTAGGGCCCGTTCACACCTGCCTCGCTGGGTTCGGACTTTTGGGGATTTCAGTTTGATCTGAAAATTACAGGCATGAAACCTTGTTGACCAGGGTTTGGACCAAACCGCCAAACTTTGGTTCGACGAAGAGATGGTCTCAGTCCGGATCAAACTGAACTGTAGTTCGGTTTGTTTCTGGGGTCAAAAAAAGTTTTTGGATGGTGGGGACGACTTTCTAAAGAGTTGGTTGGAATATTTTTTGAAAGGGAGAGGATACGAGATCATGGGTAGGCTTGTATGCAAACCAATCAATGTCAAGTATAGGGGGACGCAGCTCACATAGAACATAGGTATGTCATGAATAGTTGTTGCAATGTAAAACCAAATCTAACCGGATCAAACGTACTCAGTTCAACAAAAATGCAAACCTTGGCTCAGACTTTAAGGTGTGAAAAGGCCCTTAGTGAACACCGTAGATTTTTTCCACAGCTGAATCGAGGTTTAACTGGTGCAACAAAGTGTTGGACTTGATCCCATAAAGCTCTCAGATACATTTGATGCCTAAAGTGTTTTGAATTTGAATGTGAAATCTTTAGCAAAAAATGGACAGCTAATGTATAGCGGGAAAAGGAAGACTTGGTGCATTGTTTTACAAGTGTCCACTACATCATCACAACTTCTTTTTAAACCATTTAACACATTTTCTCAGACGAGGAGCCTCATTTATGTTTAAACGTAATTCTAAAACCATTCCCATGGAGCTAAAATAAAATTATTTGGAGACCAGTTAGTAATAAGACAGAGTATTGGGATCACTGGCTTATTATTGAAGCCGTAACACTACCATACAACAGAGATCATTTCCATATGGAGTTTAAGTAACTGACTGAAAACTGAAGATCTTAAAAATAAGGCGTCTGGTCTGAGAGTTTGTAACTGAACTGTGGAGCTTCAAGCCAAATCAATCTGAACTGCTGCTTCAATCTTTTTTTTTTTTTTTTTTTACCGTGGTTTTAAATCTTAACCCCTTCTTCGCATCAATATTTAAAAACGTTCCATTTATCAATAGCTATATTTCCATATAAATTCATATAAAACAATTTCAAATTAAATAGGTGACATTAAAAAAAAAAAAACACTTTCATTTTCAAGGCATTTGCTCGAGGAATGAATTTTCTAGAAAAGCCGACCTTGTCTTAAAGACCCCATTAACGACAAAAGGCCAAAACATGATTTCCTTGTTCACTTTAGTTTCCTCACTTCCTGTTTTGTTCAAACAGACGACATGGTCCACAGCCAAACACAGTGGCCTATAGTGGCTAGTAGTAATAGTAGTGCATGCTGCAGTCCAGTATGAACGCCACTTAAAAAAAAGAAAAGAAAAAAAAAATCCACATTTAAAATCACATCATCCTGTACAAACATGGAATCATATTCACATCTAGGAAAAAAAAACAATAAATGAATCAAAGAAAACAGGGAATCCGCATTTTTTTCCCCCTCAATGTCACATTTTTCATCCCTCCATTAAAAGGCAAGTCAATTCACACAGCGACGTCCATTGAAAAGTTCATGTGTGTTTCTTCCAGCCACTGGTAGATTGTCACAAGTCCAGAATAGATCCTAATAATTGCTTGAGTGTTGGCTGACCGGAAGGCTGTGAATGAGACGACGGCCTCGAGGAGAGTGACAGCAGGTTAGAGGGATTCTGCCTGGGCTGCGTTACTGACTCCGTGCATCACAAACACCACCTGTGTTCTTGGTCCACTGACTCACTCCATTTGGTGGATGCTGTTATTTAAAGTAGGGTTTAACTGACAACTGGGGTCATAATTTGTACTAAAGGAATACTCCACCTACAAAATAATCATTTGTATGCCAATTACTCATCGCGTTGAATTCGCGAAGAAAACTCGTGAACGGAGAATTAAAACAAGACAAACTTTCTTTACGACTTGAAGTAAAGAGGAATTGTGTTTCACAGCAAAACTATATAAAACATCGGTTTACAAACTCTCACACAACTCGTGCAGTATAATCCAAGTCTCATTGATCCAGTTGTACACTCAGAACTTCCCAAATACATGCCTTTTTGCCAAAAATGTTACACAACGCCAACAAATAGTGTGCCCTGAGCATGCCTGAGCACTAAGTGCATATGAGCTTCATTAAGTAGAAATCAAACACACGTGTCCAGGCACTCTACTCGGCTACTAAACCATAATGTTTTAGCATGGAGCAATGGATGTGTTCAGGAAGTACTGAGCACACAAATGGATGGATGACACTTGGATTATACTGCACAAGTTGTGTGAGAGTTTAAATGTATTGATACAGGTTGGCTGTTCAGATGCTGCGTCAAACCATCGTAGTGACAAGGGAGCTGAGTTGAAAGGTAAGGTTAGGCTCTCAATTTACCGCTCCATCTATGTTTCATCCCTCACCTATGGTCAAGAGTTCTGGGTAGTGACTAATAGAATGAGGTGGATATATGTGACCGAAATGAGTTTCTCTGTAAGGTGTCTGGGTTCAGCGTAAGAGATATGGTAAGGAGTTCGGACATCCAGAGGGAGCACAGAGTACAGCCGCTGCTTCTTCACGTCAAAAGGAGCCAGTTGAGGTGGTCAGGATGCCACCTTGGCACCTCCCATTAGAGGATTTCCAGGCACATCCAACTGGTAGGAGACCCAGCAGTAAAGCCAGAACACACTGGAGGGATTATGTGTCTCATCTGGCCCGAGAAGCCTCGGGATCCCTCAGGAGGAGTTGGAAAGTGTTTCTGGAGAGAGGGACGTCTGGAGCTAAGCCTGCTGCCCCTGCACCCTGGCTCCGGATGAGCCAATGAAAAGAAATGCATGGATGTTGTTAAATTTGGACCCTGACTTCAATTTACCGACAGTCTTTGCCTTTTGATTCTCTATTGACCATGGAGGCAAGCAAGAAAAACAGTTTTCTTCACAAGTTCAAGGTAACACTGCGAGTAATTGATATACAAATGGTCATTTTGCGGGGGAAGTATTCCTTTAAAAACGAGCTATGACTTGATCTTATATGACTGATCACACATTTAGTTTACACTTAACTGGTTGTCTATGGGAAGCCCTTAACTTTAAATGGATTCTACTTTGATTTTGATCGGGTTCCACAGACTGTGCATAAATGTGTTCACTATTATAACCATCATTATCATCATCATGGTGTTTTGGTTTTTTTTAATGTTCTAAAAGTGAAAATGGTGAAATGTTAAAATATCAAACATCTGCACCAATTTTTACCTAAATGCAGCTTCAGTGCAAAAGTGCTGATTCCAACCTTTGTAAACCTGCAGTCGTCAAACCCTAATCCAGAGCTCATCGGTGAGCCGGTGTGGATCACACTCCTCATCCTGGCAGTGGTGATGCCTTGCGCTGCTATACTTGTATAATGTAACACCCAGACCTGACCATGCCAGTGCCTCCTGCTACCTACTGAGCTACAGTGAGGATAAAACCCACAGAAATGAGCCAAACTGGGGTTCCTGTTTGGTCCAGTGAGATCCCGAAAAAGTAGTCTTTTATAGCCCAGTGCCAGAAAGTCCTGGCTTACATCAGTGCAGGTCTTCTCATTTTACCAGCAGAGATATCGAGGTGAATGTCTAGAGGCCAGACAGTCCAGCATAGTTTAGCTGCACGGTCAATCGGCCAGCGAGGAGTGAGATCTGGACAAAATGGTTCAACTCATCCTCAGATGTCCAGGTCTGCAGTCAGTCAGTGGCTTGTTGCATTATGAAAAATCCAAATCTCTCCCTAAAAGGCAGAAGGAGATGGCAGTATCTCCTCTTCGTCTCATTGGTCCTCAAGCAGGAGGCTGGTTGCCACTCAGACAGAAATCTCATAGGTGGTGCCCCCAACGCCTGTTACCTTCTTCACCCCGCCACCCTGAGGCTTGTGGGCGGGACTCTGCACCAATGCCGAGCTGGGATAGGCCACTCCGGGCCGGGCGGACACGCTGACTGGGTGAGAGGGGGAGGAAGGGGCGGAGCAGGAGGAAGTGGAGGAGAAGGGCTGGCCGCCGTTGGTCCGACTCAGAGGTTTCATCTGGATCAGCTCATCCCTGGTTTTTAGAAAAACACAAAGTGGATCAGCGTCACAATTCAGGACAGGAGGTCAATGACACTAATCAGTTTTTAAACACTTAATTTCAAACAGCTCGCTCACTCCCACTATACATAAGACATAACTAAAGGTCTGAACTAGCCTTAACTTTTGTCTTTTCTTTTAGCTCTGATCTAGTCTGAGTTCACACTGACTTCTTACAAACAAATTGAGAGGAGTAAACATGAAGTCTGCAGTTGACAGTGACATTAACAATGGAGTGGTTTGTGCTAAACTGGAAACTGAACAGGAGAAGCCTGCAGGACTGTCTCACACACACAGTACAGTTGTCAGGTAAACATTGTTGGTGACAGCTTGTATCTCAGTATGAAGGTTGAAGCATTCATGTTAGACTAACAGTCGACTGGGAATTTTTTGCGATGCTGGAGAAACGATCATAAGCACATTTTCCTTTGACAGTTGGTTAATCTGTGAACTAGAATACATGCGGCATTCAAACTCTGCACAGTCCATTTCATTTAGTCATCAAGGTCACAATGAAGATATCACAATGAGGCGTTCCTGTGATCAGAGAACCATAGCGGTAGAACTAAACCCATGCAGCTGTGGAGTACGGTGAGCAGGATGGAAAAGCAACGGGGATGCTAGACAGGACAGAGACGCACATGTCAGAAGATGAAGCAGTCTAACTATGGTCATGCAAAAGTTTGACTGTGCCTCGGTGTAACTAAATTGAGAAGAACTAAGCTAAAATACAAAAATGTTGGATCACAAGTCCGAGGAGCTTCATCTCGAGCTACATCAGATATAATTGCCTATTTTTATATGTTTTTATTTGTTTGATGAGAAGGTTTTCACTTTGCAGTTTTACCATCAGATTTAATGCTGCTACTGTTACTTTTGCACATCCTGAATTTATGTTTTTATACGTCTTTATTCATGAATTGACATACCAACACCAGGGTTCCCACACCTTCTTTACCCAATGAATTTTAAAAAGTTTTCCATAATATTTCACCCATTTCAATGACTTTATTAAAACAGTTAAAAATAGGTGGCACTATTTAGCGTTACAGCCATGAATTATTAAACATGCATTTCCCAGGCATTTACAAGTAAACAAAACATTTGACATTCCTGCTGCTAACTAGCTGCATATGCCGATAGACCAGACTGGCACATACTGGTACTTAGCAAAACGTCAAGGCCACGCCCTTTAGGGAAACATAAAAGCAAAAATGCAATTGATGTCAATGCAATTTGACATGTTTGGATTATAATTTTGATAGGTTTTTATGCATTTATTTCTTGTTAAACATGTTTATTTATGGACATGTCTATAGATTTTTGTGACCTTGCCTGAACCTGAGAGTTCACGAGACCTTAATAATTAAAGGTTGATCATCGTCATGCCGCTTCATTCTTTCAAAGTGGATCAATGACCCAACACAGTGGCTGGATATCATAGATTTCGGGATGGATACCTGAAGTCTCATTTATAAAACAGCGCGTGGGCTCCATACTAAAAATGCACGTGTAGACAAAAGCCAAAAATGGTGTGCACCAAATTTTTTTTCAACAATTTCTACAACCAGGCTTTCACCTCACGACCTGCATTGCCAATTTCCTGTCTCCTTCCTGTCCATTTTTATAGATTGCAACTTTTGCGTGGGAGGCCTCGTTTTGTATGTATGCAATGTTTATAAACGAGACTCCTGGTGATTAAGTCAAATATGTATATTTGATGTAATCACTGGGTATCTGTAGGCTAAGTGTTGTCTGTAAATAAGCAACCTGTTATTAGCCAACTGTCTCATGTACAGGCTAAGATTTAGGTGAAGACAACAGTCTCATGCTGCTATACTGTATTGCTGTATAGCTGCAGCCTCCCAGTCAAGCAGCTGTCCATCAGTAGTAACGGTCACTGGCATCAGCTTTTTAACATTGTCCTGTTTCTCTCCTGATGTGACGGCGCAGTTCTTTCCCCCTACAGGGAACCTTGGCGATGACGTGATGCTGGTCTATGTGTATCACGTGATTCTGGTGATGTTTCAATGGTCACATAGTGCAGTACTAGATTTTAAAATTAGTAATACAAGGAACATATTTGGCATAACAAAGTATAAGTGTTTGGGGATTTTAAAACAATGTATGTTCTCGGGAACATTCTGTTACTTCCAAACCATTTCCAGGCCTGGAAAATAGTTTTTTTGATTGCATAACTTTTCCAGGAATTTCATAGCCGTGGGAACCCTGTAACACTAAAACTGCCCGCTGAGTATGGTAGTATACACTCCTCTGTTTTTCTGCTCTTGTTATCATAACATTGCTGCATCACGTTGAAGATTTGTAATATTATTTTTGTGCCTTTTACATCGGCACACGTTTCATGTCGTGGTATGGATACAGATGTGTCTGCTAAAGGTGCTGGCACAAAATAATATGCCGACCAGACAGAAAGTGGTTATAATGCAGAGCCCGAGGACATACAGGCAGACCACAACAGCATCACACATGTAACAGTGAGACACAGAAAGAAGGAAGAACTCACAGGAAGTCTGGCAGGAGGAGGAGGAGGAGGAGGAGAGAAGGGAAGAGGAGGAGGAGGAGGAGCAGTCAATCAGGTAGTCAGGTTTTCAGGCGGGCAGGTGGTTTGTTCAGGGTTAACAGCAAACCAATCGTCCTGACAAAAGGCGAAATTCATACTCACTTCGGCGCTTGTATTCCTCCTCCTCCTCCTCCCATCCCTCCACTTCCTCCTCCTCCTACCCCCGCCGCGTTCGCTCCGGCTGACGCAGAAGCCTTTCGGACCAGCCGGTACTGCATTTCGGCGGCGGCGGCACTCGAGTAAGAGAGCGACTTGCCCAGAGGTGGGGGGTGCGGGGAGCGAGGAGGGTGGGTTGTGGAGGTGGAGGAGGATCCCAGTGGGGTGTCAGTGGAGCGGGTGCGGTAGGGATAAGCGTGGTGGGGTGGTGCATGAGGGGCAGAGAAGCGGGGTGGGCGGGAGGTAGAGGAAGAGGAAGAGGAGTGGTGGTGGTGATGATGGGCGTGGTGGTGGTGGTGATGGTGGTGGTGATGATGGTGTGGGGGAGGCGGGGCAGAGGAAGAAGGGGGAGCAGAGGCCTGATTGGTGGACTGGGGGTGAACGCCGGAGTGGGGCTCGCCTAGCAGGCGCTCCCTCTCTGGAGGAGGTGGTGGGGAGGAGGATGTGGAAGAGGAGGAGCGATGGAGGAAGGAGTGATGGTGGTGGTGGTGGGTGGAGGAACGGTGGTAGTGATGGGGTGACTGGGAGGACTGGGAGTGCATCTCAGAATCTCTCTGTTGTGACGACAGGAAGGGGGAGCTGTAGCCGCCTGCTGCCGGCGTGCAGGGTCTCCCAGAGGAAACCTCGGGGGCTGCCGAACCCGCTGCCACCCCTTTGTCGAACTCGTCACCACCTGCCAGTAAGCTGTCATACGACAGGCTCCCATTGCGGGACGGGTGGTGAGGCGGGGGTGTCTGATTGGCTAAGCTCTTGAAGCTGGCTGAGGTGGTGGTTGCCTCGGAGACGTGGACGGCGCCTGCTGAGGTGTGCGTGGAGCTGGAAGATCGTGACGCCACTCCCGATAGGACCGTAGGGTCGGAGAAGGAGGGGTACGAGCGTCCGCCGAGGGAGTAGCCAGGGATGCCCCCTCCCCCCGCCTCTCTCCCTCCCTCTCTCCTCTCCCCACCTTCTCCCCCTCCCACTCTGTCAGACGAAGTGTCCCTCCGGTCCAGGCTGGGCTGGGAGCGGAAACCAGGCTGCTGACTGGCCTGAAGGAGGGAGGAGGTGGAGGAGGAGGAATCCCTGGCACTGCCAACACTCTCCCCTCGACTTAACTGGAGGAGGCAGGAGGAGGAGGAGGAGGAGAGAGAGGAGGGAAGGTGAAGGAGAGAGGGGGCAGCAGGAGGGAAAAGAAACAAGAAGAAGCTGAGCAAATAAGAGTAGAGAGCCACACGGGAGTTTCACCATGAATTCCTGCTGCACTGAAACTCCCTCTAGTGTTCACATCCTGACACAACACCTCAACTGCCAGTGTGTCTTTGCCACACAGGAAGTTGTCTCTTTTTAGGTCAACACTGATATTATTGCTCTTAAACTTCCTATAACCCTTTTTGTTAAATAGTCAACGTGTTTACTTGATAATATCACCACTCAATGCTAAAATAAAGGAAGGCCAAAGAGAACTAAAGGGTTGACAATATGACGATAATAATACAATAAGGGTGAAAATATCCTACATTTAGCGTGCACTTAGACTGATATGATATGATAGGTGGGCCTCCATCCACAGCAGTACTGTCTGCTTCTCCAAACTAGGGGATAGCTGACCACCATCTAATAGAAGTAATACACTGGCCATGGATGAGTACCTCATACAGCCCCACTTTAAAAAATCCAAACTATCCCTTTAAGACATTAAAATAAATTTAATAAAAAAGAAAATATTGTCCGAACTTGAACAGGAACAACGAACAGAATTAATTTTGTTGGTACTTTTATCCACCTTATTCCTAGCCCCCATGATATCTTGCCTGAATTATGGGTGCAACTACTGGCAAACATTTAGCAGCTACATGTAAAGTGAACAAATGTGATGTTTCCCAGCTAATCCTCCGCTCGTCTGCGTTAACGACACAGTTCACATTTTTTTTACTTTTTTAACAAATTTTAATAAATCAGAAGTTCTGATTTATTAAAATTTGTTCTGAGCGAAACATGATGCTGAATTTAGCAGCAGACTTCAGCAATAGTAATATAAAGTAGTAGTAAAAAGAAATAACTTTTGGCGTTCATTTTTTTATATGATATAAAGGAAGTGCAGTAAATCAGTAACACATTCTCAGCCCTAATGACTACATACATATTTCAAAGTATGTTGCCGAGTTTATTTTATAACGAGCAATTTTCTAATGTAGCTTGAGAATGAAGTCGGATGGGGAAAGACGGGGATATCGTGTACTGACATTGAGTGACGGACCTGTCAATGTAGGAGTCATTCTCTCCTGCAAATTCTGATTGAAGACTTTTTCGCTATGTCTCGTGAAAATTATTTGGTTTTTATTTCTCATATCAACATTGACAAAAGGAACAATCCCTTTTTGTTCTGGTTACGTGTTCATCACACAGTTGCTGATGACAAATATTTAGTTTAGAGTGGTTATTAGTCGTTACACACACTGACAGTGCAACAGGTACCAGAGCTCTGCAAAGACATTTTAGAAAATGCTAAGTTAACATTATTTAATAATAAATCAGTCCTTAGTAAATTAAAAGCAAATTACTTTTGTAGTGCTGGCAGGTAGCCACTAAGATTAGCCACTGGGAGTAACTATAGACAATATATGGGACTGACTAGCTCATTGTTACTTCTGCTATCTCACCGGAAGTTGCGCCCATAATCATTTCTACAGTAGTGCCCTCAACAATAAGGTGGATTTAGATTTGTTACTGAGATTACACTTTATATACACTCCCTGCTTTTACCTCCTAAAGCCCACAATACAGGAAAAGAGGAAGAGTTCTTCCCCTTTGACTTTTTTCTCCATATGAGATTAACTCAGGTGACAGCAGCATGAAACACCAACATTAATATCAAATAGTATTTATAGGACAATACTGACACTTCATATTAAAATATGGAGGTAAATTTGAGCCTTTAATACTGTGTCTGAGCTACAAGGGAACTCTGGGGGAATCTACAGGAAACACATTTCTAATCAGGGAGAAATGAAGGAGAATCAAAATAATATGCGAGTGCTGGACTGACACGACAGGGAGGATATGGACCAGACATGGGTGCAAATACTGAGTAGAACCAACTTATCCATACCAAATTAGGTGTATTCGTGTACAACTTAAATACAAAAATAACTTTCTTTCTCAGCCTTATACTTCTGTTTTACTTTTTCTGTCCAGTCATGCCAAGACAGATCAATCTAGTCACTAACCATTTTAAATGTATCCAAACAGTATTTCACCCACATCCAGGGCAAACAGAAAGGGGCAGGAAACAAAGTTACGAGTGGAGATAAGAGGGGAAAAAAATGCTTTTAGAACAATCACTTACTGATACTGATCAACAGAAAGCCACTGAGAAACCAAACCCAGATGACCGACAGGAAATCAAAAGGAAAAAACAAACAAAAATGGAGATGCATTAGACTGAAATTGAAGAGATAAAAGAAGCAGAAGCAGGGACAAATGGAAAAAAAACTTCTCACAAACACACACATACACATACCATACATGCACTTCCCAAATTTGAATGTCCTCGAAACTTTTTAGGATTATAGTTACTGCAGATTTGGAGTCCACTAGCTTAGTTAATATGTCCAGTGAGTCGCACCTCCACAGTCCAGACTATCAGACTGATAGCCCAGGTTACAACACTGGGATTGGCTCCCTCCACTGCGTCACTCATAAATTCTCTTTCCCTAAAATTCAATGCCTTCAAAAGACTTTTAAGGATCCGCAGGAACTCTGTGCATACTCTTGAGAACTGTGTGATCTTTCAAAGTTTCTCTTGCTTGTGTGCTTGTCCTTGTCTCTCTCTGTCCCTCTGCATGTGCTCGTTTTTGTTCTCCGTCCTGTGTGAAGTCTTTCCTCTTCCCAGGTCTCCATGGTGAAGAGGAGGTCCTGCGTTTCAGGTGCTGTGCGTTTGGTGGCACCTTAAGTAGCGTGACTCACTCCCGGATCCATTTTCCACATACGTTTACAATCTATCTGTAATTTTGTTGTTCTTATTGTCCATACTGTAGTTTTATTAATAAGGTACACACGATCTATTGCATATCTGTTCATCTAGGGAGAGGGATCCCCTCTCAGTTGCTTTTTCTGATATTGGGCTTTAAAGGAAAAAACTGTCTTGACTGTGCTTGTATATCACCTGGCTGTCTTTCCTGTGTGTTTATGTGTGCATTACCTGGTTGGCGTAAGCATGTGTGAGCGCTGTGTGGTTCTTGCCGGGGCTGTAGGTGGGCCTGTATTTGTACATGGTGGGGGTGGGAGGGGCTTTGTTCAGTAGACTGCACTCTGCAGGAGGGTGAGAAGAGAAAGAACAAAAAATATCACTGTGAGATCAGAATCCCATCAGTGTTTCATGTTAACAGGACATTAAGACAAGATGCAGATGGCCAATGGAAGTCAAGACTGTAGCAGGATGTTAGAAAATGTTACCCTCTGTGTTTCCCCTGGTGATTCCAGGGTAGCGGAGCTCTGGTTTAGGAGGAGGAGGCGGCTCAGCGTCACACGACTGGCTCTCCATCATCTCCAGACTGGACTTGGACTGGACAGAAGAGAAAAGACAGATAAGGGTCAGAGATAGGAAGTCAAAATATCACATTCAGCTGACTGAAATATAGGTGTTGTTATTGATCCCTATAGTGTATGTATGTACAGACAGGTGACCGAAGAAACATGGAGACATGAAAATGATGTGACTCATATATCCAAAAAACAGGTAGGAATGTTACATTGACCATCTTTTTAATACTGTAACTGCAAACCAGTGATAGATCGATAAATTGATGGATTGAAATGACAAAATAGAAGAACGGCAGTATTTTTTAAACTCTGTTTCACCTATAGAATAATTGCAAATTCAACCATTCTTGGCTTCAATGATAAAAAAACAACCAAAAACTCTAGGACCCCACTGGAACTGACTCATGTGTGTTTTTGTACCAATGTTATGAAGCGTCACTCACAGCCAATCTAGGCTGATACATGTGGCTGTCTTGCCGTTACTGATGTGACCTTAGAGGATTTCTGGCTGTTGAATTTCAAACAGCTTTTAAACCTCTCGCTGCCATCTGGACCTGCCCATAAGAAAAACTCACCAAGTGCAGATCTGAATGAGAAGCGCAGCGTCCTTACATAACGGGTTTACAAACAGGCGAAAGCAATTCTGTTTTTTCTTTAACTCATGACTGAATCAAACAGAATGATTCTTACCCGGTGCAGGTCTCCCTGTATACCATTGTCCAGGATCTTTGCAGCCAGCTGGGCCTCCGTCAGCTGTGGCCGCAGAAAGGGAGGCTGCACACAGACACTCTGCACACACTTCTTTCTGCCCAGATACCTGCAGAGAGCACAGAGACAGTGAATGTCCCCATCATAAAGACCGACCACATGTACACTGTTAGTACACACTTTTTTTCGAATGCAGCAGCAGAAAAATTCATCCACCCTTTTGTTACCTCAAGGCTGGATTACTGTAACTCTTTATTATCAGGTAGCTCTAGTAAGTCTTTAAAAACTCTCCAGCTAATCCAGAATGCAGCAGCACGTGTACTAACAGGAACTAAGAAACAAGATCATATTTCTCCCGTTTTAGCTTCTCTGTACTGGCTCCCTGTAAAATCCAGAATTGAATTTAAAATCCTACTGTTAACTTATAAAACTCTAAATGGTCAAGCTCCGTCATATGTTAGAGAGCTCATAGTGCCTTATTATCCCACCAGAACTCTGCGCTATACTTTCAACATATTGTACCACAGTAACCAGAATTACAATTATAATATTATTACTTTCATTAATGTTGCTGTAAGCTACTGTCATTACCGACTTGAAATGTACAGCAAACCAGAGAGAGTAGTGGAAGCAAAAAAAAGAAGCAAAAGGTTAAAAAAATGCACCTGGGTGCTTGTGAGCTGCAGAGGACATGGGAGACATTCTTCCAACAGCCATTGGTGAAAGGGTTAACACCCCCTCTGAATTTCCCTGTTACCTGGAGAAAGAAAAAGAGACACCAACAGAGGCATTCAAAACATGAAAGGGAGGATGGATACAGTATAAAAGGATGTTTAGTAACACATCACTACTACCATCTACTACTACATCTATATTAATACAGTATGATTTAAGGCATTACCTCTGACTCTAAATGTGGTCTAAATATCGTCACTTATACTGAAATCTTCCGCATAACTCTGCACAGAGACAACGGGTCATTTGTGGCAAGCAGTGCAAATCTCCACCTGCTGCTGACAGTTTTAAAATGATGTTGTAAATGCGCTTGGGTCAAGTGGCCCCTAGGTGGGGACTGACCCACACTCACAATGTGAAGTGCCCAGAGTGTGGGAAAACAACAATCTGCATGTCCAGAGCCAAATGCTATTTGCAGAGTACTGCTGTCATCATTTGTTCACAGTTGGCAAAGGTCTGTATTTCTTTTAAAGAAGGTGGTTACAGCGGTCACCATGAATAACTTGGATTATCTTCTACAAAATGAATGTAAAAGTCTGTCGTTTTGAAGTAAAATATCATGTTAAATATTATAAGAGACTATTATAAACTAAATCTTTTCGTAAAAATAATCTGATTTAATGTAAAGTGGATTTTTTTTGCTTCCTCTGTGTTATTATTCTGAGGTGATGGTTCCTGGTTAAGAACCGGATTTTAAGAACTCAAACACTTTGCTTTTATGCTTAAAAGCAGTAAGACAACATGGTGAAGCTGGGGTTGCTCATAAGAGCAAACATAGCAACCTCAAGGACAGACAGGAGCCCAGATGGATTATCACCTGTGTTAAATCTAGGAATGTGCAACTCGATCAAATGTTGCTACCCTTGCTATCCCACACCAGAAATATTCGTCAGTTAAACTTATTAAGATGCCCAGAGGTAAATGGGAGGGGCTTTGGATTGGCATGTGAGATTAACCAGCGGCTCTGATAAACTGTTCTCCTTCTCTTTCATACACGTGCACTCTAAGACTCGCATGCGCGTTTGTGCGCCCAGTACATCTCTGCAGCTGTACACAGACTCGTTAAGTATGAAACCTTAACACACACTTGCACTGGCTGGATGTCTTCTCACTAGGCTGAATGAGAGAGGAGCTTTGGCTTGACACTAGTTTGGTGAATGGGAGAGCCTGAGAACCCTGGATGTGGGTGTGTGTCTTAATGTGAGAGCACACTCATGCATGAGAGTTATTGTGTGTGTGAGTGAGTGTGCATTTTTAGATGGAGATAAGTTGGGACATTAAATATGCAATAAATAAACATTTGATAATAATGCAATGTGCAATGTTCATAATGTACAGTGCCACACATTTCAGCGCATTAACAATTTCAAATGGCTCCTATAATACATGCAATATTTTTTAGGATAATGTTTAACCTTATACAATAAATTTTGCTCAATTTTGACAGTTTTCTGAGCATTTTCTTACTTAGAGACCAGTCGACTTATATAAGTGTAAACTGCCTTTCAACATCAGGGACATTAGTCATAATGAACATTCCTGTTTAACTGTGTGGAAAATGTGAAACAGTGCATTGTGTGAAATTGTCTTGTATGCAGTAAATGTTGTTTCTTCCACCTAAAAATGCCACTGATTGATAGATGTCCTACTGTACATAGTCTGGGTGGGCGGAAGTTCGCTGCATAGATCAGCCTCTCATTGGGTGGAACGAGCCACCCGCCGAAGTCCTGCCCTACCACCTCTGTTTGTGTAGCAATTTTCAACCGTTTAACACGTCCTTTACTAACTTTTGCGGTGTTTGGTCTGGTGGGGATGTAGCCATTTTTCTGCCATGGTTTGGGTCCTGTAGGTGGGCATGTTACACCAAAACCTGTTTCCCCCCGGCAATGTTTTTACAAGTGCTCTGTTCCTGTGGCACTGCCCAGAACGATTGTGTTTGGTGAAAGAAATACAAGCAGCCGGGGCGTTTTTTTCTCCAATCTTAAAGTGAGAGTCGGCCCAGCCAGACCTTTCTTTTCGTGAGAAAGGTCTGGTGAGCGAGACTATACTGTACATGACACTGGTGCACATGTACTGAAACACTGCGTATCCCACCTGTTCATTGGTCGTCCTGCCTCTGGCCACAAGCACTATGTGGAAACCGGTAAGACCAGCAACAGGGATGAAGAACAGGCCTGCAACACACATTACAGCCAGCCTGGGAGCACAGGGGGGGTCAAGGAATATTTTAAGAGACTGGATTAAACAGACCAAAAACTGGACTGATAAAATCTGTTTAAGGCAGTTAGCTTTCCTCAAGTCAAAAAAAGACAAGTTTCATTACTTGTCTCAGAGTGTTGAGTGAAATCCTCCCACACCACACTGAAATGAATCCTCAGGACATCTCATAGCTGATGCCAAGGAGGAACTTCAGCTTTTGCCAAGGTGGACAAAACTGTGACTGAACAGATTGGATAGGACAAAAATACATGGGGAAAGCTCTGTAAAGGATACGTGACGATGGCGTGCAGGCGGTCGATGTTCTGGCGATGGTAGAGGATAAAAAGCAGGCCGAAGCCAAACACGGCCATGATGTGGGCCGTCAGAGACAGGAGGAAGAGGAAAAAGTAGCGGTAGTTCCTCCTGCCAATGCAGTTGTTCACCCAGGGACAGTGGTGGTCGAAGTCCTGCATTATGAGGGTTAAAAGACACTGTGGTGAGAAAAACAGCAATGACATTTTTCTGTACTCTCTTCTACATCTCTTTCACCATGGTCCTCTGTAGTGGACTGCTTAGGCACAGTAACCAATTGATTTGATTGGTAATTGAGTGAGGCTACTGCTGCATTAACTGGATTAGCTGTGCCCGCAGTCTCGAGCGGTGACCTTCAGAAAAAACAACATTCAGTGGGGACTAATATTTATTGTCATTAATTTACCAGAAATTGGTCACAGGTCCAGAGAAAACTGTCACTTGATCAAAATCTGGACCGCAGGCCACTATTTGGTGATGCCTGTCCTTTGCTGTAAACATTAAAATACCATTGAATCTTCAAGCTACAGTCTGCAGTCAGTCTCCATGGCTTAATCTCAATTACAACTCAACTGAGGGTGCCTATAATCTACCACTTTATTCTAACCCCATGATACTTTGTGTGAATTATGGGCTCAGCTTTTGGTTATTTCTGTTATCAAACTGGCTTCTATGAGAGCTAGCAGTGTTCTACAGAGGGTTTCCTGATCTTACAGATTTCTGGGAGATAAATGTTGTGGCAACACCTTAAACAGATTAAAGCTCCAGTAGGCAACATTGTTTTGGTATAATTGAGTAAAAAATTTATAATATCCTCTAAGCATAATGTAAATCAAGTGGTCTGAGACTATCTGTCTCGTGTCCTTTTGTGTGGATTTAGTGACAGTTTATTATCATTTCCCAGAAATCCCTAAGAAAAGGTAAGACACCCAAAGACGACAGCTACCTCTCACAGTGAAAGGAGACATCGAAAGTTGCACACATACACACAAGGTATCCTGGAGCCAGGAATAATGTGGATTGTAATCATTTATTGTTGTTAACTCAGTCTGGTGATGCAGTGTGGGCTTTTTCCACACCAAACTGCACTTTCAACTCTATTATCCAGCAACCATTAAGCAAAATTGAAAACAATAAGAGAAGATGTGGAATGAAAGAAAGGCATAAGCACTTGTTTTGATGTGTTCATGGTGCCAACATCAAAATAGGTCACATTCAGTGACTCCTATACCAATACCAAAAAGGTCTAGAGATGTCCCAAGTTGATCTGACAGACTGTTAGAATCTTTAATGGATGGGCATCAGCTATATATATATATATATGTAGGCTGATCCATTTCGATCATTAATTGACTTTAACCAAATGCACTTTGGGTATGCTTGCTGTCACAGGAAAGTATATCTTCAAGTGAGTCTGGAGAAAGTCTTTGTGTCTATCACAGAAACATTTTGCGTATGTGTAATGCATCTAAAGTGCTGCTGCTGGTTGCATTTAAGCATCAGTTTTTGTTGATTCAAAGGATGAAGGGAGCCTGTCCAATGTCTTACCACAACAGATCAACACTGATTCTCTCCTCTCCACCAGAAACCATTAAAGGAAAGCTGTGTTTCAGGAGACATACTGCTGATGCAGTTTTACCAAATATATCTAAACTGGATTTACAAATTTTAATGTAGACCTACGTCAGGCTAAGTGTGCATGATGCAGCTTTCATTTTGTCTTTCACTTTTCCATCTTACTGTCATGTATTCAGAGATGGTGCACATGAATAATGTCCTAATTTATTACAAGTAAAAGGTGAATGGGTGAGTGTGTGCACACCTCGACACAGTTGTCACAGACGGAGCAGTGGGAGCACCGTGGCGGCCTGTAGAAGCGACAGGTTGAGCACCACTTCATCCTGACCTGGATCCCTCTGATCTCCACAGTCTTGTAGAGGGGAGCACGAAAATCGTCCTCCTTGTCCTCGTCCTCTTCGGCTGCAGGGGGCGGGAACAGAAGACACACACATGATGACACACACGCTCACAACCCTGAAATTTAACAAAACGAACATTTGAGCCCTGGCATCAAAAGACATACACACATTAACTTCTTAAAATACCCTGCCATCAAACAAATGTTTGACACATTTTTGTACCAGTTCTCATTAAAAACTTGGCACAAGACCAAACAGTTCACATGTTCAATATTTCTACATAACACTGCAGAAAATCAGTGATTAGTAAAAAACCGGATGATACAGATCTTGTTTGTACACTTGGGAGAATCTTAATCCGATTTTCTCCTATAGTTCAGCTACAGGTCAATGAATTAATCAGTCCGTCAATCAGCAATTAGGGCTGTAACAGTTTGTGTTTTCATGCCAAACCGTCACAGTCTGGTGCACACAGTCGTACGCAGACTACAAGATATGTGGACAGATTCATGCAATGCAGAACCAAAGTTCACACACGCAAGTTTGCCTGGGAACTCTTAGCCGATGGTTGTTGCATGCAGTAGCTTGTACGGGTTTCAGCCATGTCGCGAAATCTTGGTTGAAGCATTAATTTTAATTAAATCCGCACTTCCCCTGTTGTCCAGGTTACAGTGACAGCGAGCTAACATACAGTGAATCCTCTGCTCTGAGAATCCAAGCCAGAAACAAAATATGAGTGCAGTCCACAATCTTATTCTGTGTGATAATAGTGTGAGAGGCATTCACTAAATTATTAAAAAAAAGAAGAAGATGATTTCAACAATTATTGAGATTTTACATCAGGAAAAAAATAGTCAAATCCAACTTCCCATGTCTAAGCATTGTTAAGACTCTTGAAGGATTGATTTAAGACATTATATTATCAATTCAGGCCTTATTTTTAGATCAATTAATTCAATGTCTTTCAAGACTTTTAAATGATCTGCAGGAACCCTGCATATAAGCTATCGTTGTAGATCAGTTGATACGACTGCTTTGAGCTCTGATTACATTTAAAATCAAACTAAATCAAATTGTGAATTTCAAACTTGTGCTGTAACCACTCCCCTTACTGACCCACCCACAGTCTGCTCATTGGACACAGGTGGAGAAGTTCTTCATCTTTGTGATGATTAAAATGTAAATTAGAGTTTTGATAACAGTAAATTACCTTTGAGTGTGGATAAGCAAGAAATGTAAACACTTTGGAAATGAGTCCAAATGGCAAACTTGACAGTTTGAAACAACAGAAATATAAAAATACTGCAGACAGTAATTAGTGGACAATGTGCTGACACATGAACGTCACATAGATACAGTATACTCAACCATCCACGTGCTCACCTCTTGGGAAGATGCCGGGGTCCATGAATGTAGCCATACAGAAGTTAGCCAAAACAAACAGGAAGATGACTCCATTGTAAATGGGCACCGCTACCGAGAAACGCTCCGAAAGCCACGGACACCTGAAACATGACGAGAGAGGACAGCGCCTGACACTTAGAGGAAAAACAAGAGAAAGATTCTTCTGTCACAAAACATGGATAGACCATGCAGATCTATGAAAATGGTTCATGGCTACAAAAACACACCTAAATTTTTCTACAATCGGTCACTGTGGTTTTTAGCAAACATTATTCAAATAGTGGGAAAGTGTGCATTTGTTGGGGATGATTTTTGACTGTAGATTAATGCGCATTTAGTCAGGGTTTCCCACACGTTCATTTATTTGTGGTGAGCTGTCACGATTAAAACATCCGCCGCCACGTTTAGATATTCTATTTTTGGAGCTGGAATGTTCATTAGGTGAGTTGTTGGAATATATATACTGTTAGCTCATTATTTGCTCCACAGATGGAGGGCACAGAGCGTAAGGTGCAGTGAAAGTGAAACTTTTCTTCTTAAAAAAATTAAGAAAGGGAACAGAGACTGATACAAAGACAGGCAGGCTATCATCAAGTGATAAGAGTAGTGTAACGCTTCAGTGCATCGTGTTTGTGTGTGGTTCAGTGACAGAGAAAATGACGGTGGCTGCACTCAGAGCAGACAGATGCTGGCGATGGGAGCAGAGGAGAAATTAGCAGTTTAGTCGTAGTAAATGTACAGTGTAGGTTTCAGTTTGTATGGAAACGACAAGAGGATGAGAGCGAGGGCATATGAGGACACAAGAGCCTGTTGAAAAACCAATCGGTGTCAAGTGTAGGGAGAAGCTGTTCATGTAGGTGACGACGACAGGACTTTGCTATGTCATGTATAGTTCTTTTGTGTGCTCACATGATTGCAATTTGAAACCAAAACTAAACTGGATCAAATGTATGAATTGTAAGACAAAGTTCCAGGTGTAAGAAAGGGGTTAAACAATCCAAGGTGTGTTCCAACCTCCATGAAATAGTGCCGACACTAACCGTTCCAGTGTTTTGCAACAAGTCCGTAAGATTTTTTAAGCTGCGGGAAAGCACATTTGGGCACATTTGATGGACACTGCTGATTGTGCTGGCAGTTCACTCCTGCTTCCAGTCTTCTACGACAGCACACAGGTGTGTTTCCGAAACGGTTTAATAAAAGAAGGGTTTTTGACAGTGCTTTAGGAATAATACACGCTGCCAATAGCTGTGACAGTCTGCTGGTATTTGTATATTTGACTATATGCAAACCAAAATAAACCAAGTCCATGCTAATTATTTTTTGCAAATAAAAATAACAAGCCAACATATCAAAATTAATTACAAGCATGTTACTGCTTTACGTTCTCCAAGGAGTTTTCTTTGATGTTTTTTTATTAATTCACTAGTGAGAAAACAAGAGGAGGTGTGAGAGTGACCGCAGGGATTCAAACACTGACAGAGTCTGGGAGAAAGAAACAGCGAGAGACTGGATGATGAGCTTTTGTCAGAGTGACAGATGTTGGCCTATTTTCTCCTCACTAATCTGACCACCACACTGACCACACACACACACACAGATTAGATTTTCCCACATATGCGCGCACAAATACACACAGACAGCAAGCACACACTTGTTCACACCTGTCAATCTGACTTTCTCACATTTAAATGATGTACACGCTGCTTTTCCCACAGAGACTGGTTCGCACGCTCCAACTCTCACCACTATTTTTCCCTTCTCTCACACACACAAACCCACTCTGGAGTGAGGTGTCAGCGAGATTAGTGATGACAGTCTATAACACCATTGACTTAGCATTCTGTCAGAAACACTCATGAGGCTGAAGGCCACACAGAGGCGGATAAAACTGAAAATGCTGTTTACATGTGAAAACGACCTTAGCTCAGTCCACACTACTGTTTTCAGCTTGTTGTTTTAAAAGATTAGTATCCAAAGTCCGAAACTATAAAGCCAGCCAAACTGCTTTTTACCGCTGTTTTTTGTTGAGAGACAACACAATTGTCAAGCCTGTATCCGACCCACAAAGGACAGACAGACAGACAGATATTGCTCTTAAACATCAGTTCTGTTGGCCAGCTGAAATGATATCCCAGGTGTTAAGGTGTTGACCATGAACTGCGACGTTCCAGGTTCACGTCCGGCTCAGGATGTTTGCTGCTCCACATCTCCCTTCCTCCTCATTTCCCGTCATCACTCTACTTTTGCTATAAAATAAGGCAAAAAGAAGCCCCTAACATAACCTAATCTTATTTAACTTCCTATTATCCAGCTATAATAGGTAGTAGTGCTCTTCAAACACAGCTTTAGCTTTGATTTGTTCTTTGAATTAAGTTATTGTGAATGAAAGTACACTCTTATTTTTAAATACAGTTAACTTAAAAAGGGAGTTCAAACCATGATCAGCTTGAATGTGATTGATTCAGTGTCTATTATATGATCATACTTATAATTGGCTGCCACTTCACTATGGTTATTACATCTTTGTTGCAGCTTTGTCAGTCGATTTAAAGCTTAATCTATATATTATATATATTGCCAACAGCTGCCTCTCTGTGTTTGCTGTGCATATAACAATCAATAACTTGAAACTGAAATTTACAGCAACAACTCAGATGTGACTGCAACTGTTTGTTTCAATCTGACTGTACTGAAATGCAACATTACATTACGTTTTAGTTTTTAAAAAGGGCTCTTTGCAAAATTCAGAGCATATGAGTTGTCTGGACATCGCTCTTAACATGGAGGTGGCTGAGCTGACAGCTGAGCTGACAGCTAGCAGCTAACAGTGTTAACTTTAAAAACAGCACTGTATAACGGCAACAGTACTGACAGAGCTAATGGTAACCAGGGAGAAACCGAAGGTGATGACGCCGTCCCGATATCAGCAGTAATTGCCATATGACCATAGTGAAAAGTGGCAGCAATGAGCTAGCCATTGGGATACAAACATGCACGCGTGTCCGGACTGGCTTACCACAACAAAGAACTTGGATTGCAACACACACACAGGGTTACCGTGACTTCATTCTCTGCTCAGGACGCCATTAATCTACTGTATCTTTATATAGCAAATAGTGGTTTGCTGCTGTATTAATGCTCTGAATGTTGCAAACTGAATGTTTAAATAACAAATATCTGTTATAATACCTATTATAATATTAAAATGTCATGACTGAAAAATGTTTTATGGTTCAAATAGTCTGATAGCCTTCACAAACTTTTAGTTAAGATCATTTGTTCTGCCAAAAGTATCCCAAACTGGACTGGCTTTAGAAGATACGTTTAATAAGTCTATTTACTCCTATTAACTCCAATTATCATTTCTCTATTGGTTCTGCTAAGCAAAGGTTAAGAGTTTGGGGTCGTTATGAACTTAAATGAGCAGTGTTTAGGATTTAGTGGCATCTACAACGAGAAGAATTGCAGATGGCAACCAGCTGAAACTTCTCCCATGTGCTCAGCGTGAACGAGTTTTTGTTTTACTGTGAGCTGAATGTGTGCTCACTTTTTTTCTCTTATAAGTTAAGACATAGACATTCAAGCAGTTTTTTGTCAAGAACTGAATTATCCATCTCTTATTTCTTCCTCTCAAAAAAATGGACCCAGTGATTTCAGCTGCTACAACACCAAACAAAGCAGTTTCACGTTAAAAATCAGTGTTTTTCCTACAGTGCTCATCGTGACGGGAAGGCGAACTAATTCCTCTATTCCACCACAATTAGCACATGTATGTTGTTTTGGTTTCAGTTTTAGATTTTAAACACGGGTACACCTGCTAAGAATAGGCTGTAGACTCCTTTCCCATTGCCAGTAGACAAGAGCAGCTCTGCAGCAGATGATTATGCCTTTCTGTGTGTGTGTGTGTGGTTTTTTTTTGGTGTGTCACGTTCAATGTCAGGGACACGCCAGAGAACAGGCAAACAACAGAGAGCAGTATGGAGGCCTATGAAAACTTTTACAGTGGTTACTTTCTTTTTATATGTCTCTTACTCATTCATTCTCTCTTTCAAACCCGGTGTAGACTAATTTGGACTGATATTTGAGGGCTGCTTAACTGGAAACTGACAGTATTTTGAGGTGGCGTGTCAGTGCATCTCACCGGTTAAGACGCTAAAATAAGCATGTTCACCCTGCTCCAATCGGCACTGATAGAGACATCCAAATCATACACACTAAACCTTGAAGCTGCAGTTACTGACAGCAATTTGTTGACTTGGGAGCACTGGTAACCACGAACAACGCCTTTCTCATTGTACAGTCACCAATTAATGCAGCTTTAAAGAAACTTTACAGCTCCAGGAGTGATCAAGGCATGCGTCAAATCATCACCACTCCAATCAAACTCAGCTGTCCATGCCCAAAGAAAGAGTCCCTGCGCTCTATTGTCACTTATGTTTGTTATGAAATATTTTTTCGTTTGTGAGATGAAATAATCAGTGGTTTCATTGCAGCATATTAACAGGTCTGCATGTGTGTGACACAATGCACTATTGCCACTTACGTGAAGCAGAAGAAGAGCGTGGTGGAGCCAACGAGGAAGAAGGTGGCTGCAGACACCGGGACGTAGCGGGAGGGTCTCAGTGGTCTGCTGGGCGGGACTACGGCGTGGGGGAGGGGTGACGAGGAGGGACCCCGCCCTACACTCTTACTGCTGCCACCTGGCATCACTTCCTTTGTGTTGTGGTGTGTGTGTCTGTTCAGCAACTGCTATGCTGAGGAATTTATCATTCAGAGTTAAATGTTTCTTTAGGCGTGGTGTGTTGAGTGGATTTGTAGTTTGTGGGTAAAATGACTGCTTGGCAAAACGAAAAAAAAAAAAGGACAGATACAAATGAGATGGAGGGATAATTGAGGAGGTGTAAAATAGGAAAACACTCCCCTGCTTGACCACAATGAGAGGGGAGGAGGAGCGATCGCTTGTTTTTTTTTAGGTTCTTAGGTCAATCCTGATCTACTGTGTGTGTCTGTGTGAGATTAAAAGAAGCTTACAAGTCGCTCTGATGTAAAAGCCTTGTTTTCCCGTCAGCCAGAAAACAGGTGGGAAGGCGGGATGAACAAATAAGCCACAGATTGTAAAGAGGAGGAGGTGTCCGGACAGCTATCTCTGTCAGCGTTGCAGGTAAAAACAACACTAGTTCGTCTCCAACATGTCAATCAATTACAAATACGGGCCGATAGAAACTGATATTTCTTACAGGTCTGTTTCCACAAACAAGTCTAAAAAGAGGACATCTGGGAGGTGAATGAAGGCGTGGTGGAAAACGTGATAATAGTGCAATAAAAAAAAATGGCTGTTATTTAGATATAAAAAACAATTTGGACCCTTCCATTAAAACATAATTTAGCGGAGTGATTTTGTGCTGTGAAAATCCAATCAAATCCTGACAGACAGAAAACCTCAGCTAAACTGATGAACCTTGAGCCTGATGTGATACGGTCCAGTTTGATGTGATTGGTCTATAAGTGGGAGTCTAGTGAGGTACGAGAGTTGGCAGAGGTAGGCCTATTTTGGTGGGAGATGGACTTACAACATGGAAACAGCGAGAAATGAAGTGAGGCTCAGAGAAAGAAAAAACGGGAAGCCTGAAAGAAAAAAAAAGTCCAGGATGATGACTTTCCTTTGTGTAGAAAAAGTGCAGGTCAAGACCTCAAATGGGAAAAGGGGTTGTTTGTAGCTGGGTCTGTGATAGAAAAAAGTATGGGGTTTCCCATTCACTTCAATTCAAACTTTAAGCACCCAGAGATCAGCAGTCTGGGCAGCTGTAGCAACGTGAGAAAAAAGTCTTGCAAATGAAAAGGGACAACCCCTTGCTCTCTGTTGGAGACGATTCGCTTTCAGTCCAGGACTCGTATTAGAAACAGCAGTCTGTAAGCGGGCCAATGGAGTAGCCTGGTTTTCCTGTGTCGGGGCATCCCTAAACCCCGCCGGTGGCTGATTCAAACCACCTCACCTGCCAGCTGCACCAGGGATGTGCTTGGAAGACAAAAAGCAGGAAGTGTTGGTGTCGTTCTTTCCAAAACATCTGGGGGAAAATCCAGTAGAACATCCATTAGTATCCATGTAAATGAAATTTTCGAGAAAGAGAGTGCTAATTTGAAACACTGGGGGGTTATGTGCCAATTGATAGTGGTATTATCTCATATATCAGCCAGCAATGGCAACATAGAACAGCTCAGTTCCACCACTGGTCTCCTTGTTCCACTGTGTTAGTGGACGACCGCGCCTGTTAGTTATGTAACTGTCAGCCTTCCAGCTTCAGGCCGCTTTCTGTTTTGCCCTCTTCTCCAGGGACTTCCAGGGCCTTCCCTCTGCTTCCTTCCCCAGCAGAGAGCACTGAGGCTTGGATAACACCCTCCCACAACAATCCCTTGGCAGATAGAGCCTCTCCGGAGCTACGTCCTCAAAATAACCTCAACAAAAACGTGAAAAAACGTGGCTTTTATGTGTGGAAAATGGACACTCCTTGAGCCATTTCTATCATGAGGTTTTTCAGGTTTTAAGTATTCTTCTCCACCCTGGTAAGCAGGATCCAGTGCTGATCAAAAACCTCCTTGACTGTTGATTCTGATCGCTTTGAGTGTATGGAGGAACACAGAGGTGGCCGTGTTGAATATCAACTTCAACAGGTCATCCTGGGTCACAAAAGAAGTTAATCTAGTCTGAAGGTTGGCCGGGATGCTGCACCTACAGTAACAAGGAGAGGACAAAGAGTTGGGTAAAGATCAAATGCTCCAGTGTGTAAACATTCATTTAACAAAGAATTTACAGGTACAATTAGATGTTTGGTCCATCCTCTCTGCAACAATAAGGCACAGTCAATGCACACAGTTAGGGATGATAAAAAGGCTGGAGTGTGATGACAATATTATGTTTTCCTATGTTACTCACACTGTCTTAAATCTGAGCTGCTCCTGAACTCGCTTATCTACATTCACTTCCATGAACACAAAACAAAGTGAGAGTTGAGTCTGAACCAAACCCCAACAATAGCCGGCGCACAATAACAATTCTAGGGGAAACACCACTTCCTAAGACAACTCTTGTTGACAGTATCTGCTTACAAGCGATAGATGGAGGACAAATGTTTGAGGGGGTTTTCTCTGCAGAGACTTTCCCAGGGGACCAATAACCTTTTTAAGAGCTCAGAAACTTCACCTGCCTTTTGAGCAGAGGAACCACGGACCAAATTAAGTTCCTTTAGAATAGTTTTGTACAAAGACTTTAAGGGTGCTTTCACACCTAACTAGGGCTGTAATGATAACCGCATCCCCGCAATACTACAGTGGCGTGAGGTCACCATGGTACAATGGTAGTCTACAGGGATTTTTTGGCTGCAATACCACGAGTGGCCACTGGGAAAAATTGCACGCAAGGCTGAGCTGCTTTCCTGGGGGCCTGGGCCAAACTAAAAGTTGGGGATAGTTTAACTTTTAGCAGTGACCTGAGGCCAGTGAATACCCGCAGTCAATCAGAAAACAGTCCTGTGACTCCTGTGACGTATTGATCTATTTTACAAAGATGTACTTCCTGCCTAAAACACATGAGCACCCCTCCCAGCTGCAGAGAAATGTAGATTATAATTGCAGCAAGCTGCACTTCGCTGCTGCTTGGTGTGTTTGCGACATAAGGCAGCAGATATTTCTGAAGTTCTACTCAACATCACAATCTCTTAAACTGAAGTTGCAAAAAACAGACCAGTGTTTCTGCTACATTCACGTAGCCAGTGGATGTAACCTCAGTTATTTGAGTACAAGAACTGCAAGGAGAGGCACTGTAAAGTAGAGGCCGACATTTTTTTGGGAATCTTGTGGGTTTTGGGATTCCTGTGGGATTCCCGTGGGATGGGAGTCAATTTCACTCTTCATCACGTGCATTCACACACAGCATGTGTTTGCAGTATTGAGTGTACACACTGAGCTTTTAAGACAACAGGTCATCTGCAGGGAACCATTTTATAGGACACTGTTGTACATGTCAACAACACTAACGCTTTGGCTGTGCCTCTCCCTTTTCTGAAGTCTCTGTAGAGCTACTACCTGCCCCTCTCCCTCCTCTTTGATCCATCACAGAGCACTCACAGCTCAGCAGCTTAACCAGAGAAAGCTGTTTGCAGAGACAAAGACAGGCGGAGAGACACAGTCCCTGTACACAGTTGTTCACTTTATGGACTCGAGGCTTCAACTCTTCAATCAATACGCAAATGAGTGCACCTGTTCAGGCAAGGCATGATGGATAGACCTGTCTTCCTACTCTTTATCTATTACCGCTGCCCCATTCATCAGCATTAATTGACCCCTCCTCCTTTTCTGTGCCTCACCCTGTATTGACGCTCATCATGTTATAGCCTTTTCAAACTCCACAAAGTCAAGGAAAATAAATGAAATCTCCTGACAGCAGGTCTATAGCCCAATTAGCATACCTGGTATCCCACACTTGCATGAGATAAACTCTGAAAAGTCTCCAACAGCGTTGCAGTTATTGCATGAAACTGCTCACAAAAAGGTTTGTGGATTATCTTAAGTAACTGGGTCATGATTTCTGGAAAGAGACATTGCTGTCGAGTTATTCAAATATATTTTTTGGCACTTTGAGCACCACAAGCCTCGTGCACTTTAGTTCTATTATATTCGAGAGAAGGCAGACATCTCTATGGCTGATATGTCCAACACTCTGCAACTCACACAAAAACAATCTAGACTTATAATACAACTACAGGTAAGAAGAAAAATAGGCAGTTTTGAATTTGGGTGTCAAACTGTCCCTTTGAGGGAGTTTACCCTACAACAGGATTGAAAGCCGTATAGGTCTTGCCCGCATTAAACCGCCTATTTCGGATATGCAAATAGCATCCTATCCATCTGATTAGCCAAAAACTTTTTTAATCCTGACATTTTATCTGTATTTGCATCTGTATGTATTACACATTTACTGATATACTAAGATTTGGGCCAACAATTTTTGGTCATGCCATCCTGAAAAGTGTCAGCACTCATTTTCTACCCACTTTTTATTATGGCCTCAAATGTATTCTTCAAAATAGGAATTTCAAGAAAAACCTGCTCTTTGAATGGGCTTAATGACTGTAAGCTAATGCACAGGTGTGAATGGGATTTGTCAAGTCTCATGACAAACACGTGAACCCTACCATGCAAACTAGCAGGGATACAAGAGCTCGCATCTTGTTTATTACCCAATATTTGCCTAAACCTGGCAGCCTGCCATAGCCATTATGACATGTCAAGACCAAATTATAGTTTGTATCTCTATCAAATGGTCCTGCCCAATACTGAACACACACATCTGTACAATAAGGGATACAACAGCCCAACCATTCAATAAATCTCAATCTATCACTTTCGGGGACTACACACAGGATGAGATGGTTGAGTGCTCACTCAAATCTATATTGCAGTATATTGCAGAGGAAATCTGAAAATACATGGGCTCATTTGCATTTCCTCAAGCTCCATGAAGATATAGATATTTCCTCATTCAACCATGACTGCTTTTCCATGTGATCCTATCAAAACTATGCATCCTTACGCCATCGGTCAGATTCTCTACCCTACAGTGCCATTAATGCTTGAAAATCCCCAGACACAATGGCACCTTCTTGCATCTAAAAGGAGCCTAAGCACTGCCAGCAATTACACATATAAATCCTGGGTGTGTATGGCCCGCTGCAGTCACGGCAGCGCGGTAGCAGCAGCAGTTAGAGCATCGGTATATGCACCAAACCGGTAAAAATGGTGCCAGCAACCTCATTTCCTGAGCACGAGTCTCTAATTTTGGATTGCCATTTTGGTGAAATTTTGCAGCGTTGAAAAAAAAAATAACAACTGGCTTGAATGGGAGCGCTCACTGACGTCTCAAATGCTGGCAAAGGATGCTTTATGGACACAGCTGAGCCAGGTGACATGCAGCCCCCAATTGATTCAGTCAAACGGCCCAGCAGCGCTCGGTTTGACAGCTCAGTGGACACGATTCAGCCCGGCAGATGTGCCATTCAGTTTCGAAACGGAACGCCACGCCAAACCACACTGGAAAATGTCACAATTTAGTGTGGCGGTTGCGATAAGCAAGTGCACATGTTGCAACACCCCATTTAAAGCCTCCTCTCGATCACTGTGGGATCCACTCTGTAAATCGGCGTGGATGTACGATCGTGCAGTGGCTTCTGGGTTTGATTACCGAGCAGCTAAACACCCATTCCCGGCCAGATTTAGGAGAAATCATTTGACATAACGTTCCGTGCATGCAAGTGAAAGACATCCAGCCCACACTGGACTGGTGGGTGATATTGAAGCCGGGGTGGGGACGCGTATTGAGGACGATATAAACGTTACAGACCTGGGATGAGGAGCAAAATTAAGCTTCAATTAAAGTCCTGTTGTTACGTTAACGGCAACGTTAAGTTAGCTATCTTATATCAGAATGCTAAATGTAACGATAACGAGTCCGTAGTGATGAAAGGAAAGCAAAGTAGGGTGGAGATAACTAACGTTAGCTTCCGTTACAGAGACACGGTAGCAGCACGATAATGGACATTATCCAACAGGATACATGACACATTTATTACACATAAGCTTTCGTCACACCAAAGTAATAAAGATTCCTGGTTTAAGCGATAAAATTATTAGTAAGGCTCAGTACACTGCACGAGCTTCCTTTCCCATGTAACATTAGCTAGCCTAAGCTACCAGTCTCCACTGGCTAACCCTGGCTAGCAGCAGGCTAACAATTCACCTCACCTGTGAAAGGTTTTACAATTGCTCTGGGTGCAAAAACGGTGAATGGTATGTGCCACTCCTGGTCGTGTTATTCCCTCTGTGGACTATGATCGGCAGAGACAACTCCTCACATCCATTATTATCCATTCGACTCATTCAGCGGTGCCAGCAAGCTGTGCGGGTCTTGCTGTGATGGCTAGCTAAGTTGTCCCAGCGCCAAGCTAACACAGATAACGTTAAATGTTTGGCTAGCTAGCCACACACCGATACGTCTGACGTTATTTTACTACACGCAGCTATCTTAACTAGCTGTTAGCTAGGGGTGGGAAGCTGCTTGGTTCCTTAACTTCTTTTAAATAGCTAACCTAGCATCTGTCTGCAGGCCGCTCCACCAACACGGAAGTTCACGAAGAGAAAGGCAAGTGGTTATAATCCCAAAACAACTGTGTGCTCCTCTCATATGTCCACAATACTGGTGGCCAAGAGATTCCCAGAGGCCGACATATTTGTCAGTACTACAAAACTCTAATGCCAGGTTCACCAGCAGTCGCAATGAAAATAGCGTTGATTGGACAAGAAGGGTGTCAATCAAGCTGCAAGCGTATTCTATTGCTTCTCCAGCCTTGACCCCCCGCCCCTCCTTACAGTAGGCTAAACGTCATGATTGCACTAAATCGTGATTAAATTTATTTCCCAGCACAGCAAAGCACAGCCACTGGCCTGTTGACTGAGTTGCAATAGGTAATAACGCCCTGGTTAATATATTTTATTGTCACTAAGCATGGTTGGCACATAAGCTGTCTCTGACATGAGGTTTTAATCCTCTCATGTGACACACTGACACAGTAACGTATGCTTGTGTGTGTGTGTGTGTGTCCACATAATGAGAATAAACACACACACGTTGGCAACACAAAGGGGAGATTAAAATGACAGCAGGGGCTATGGGGATAAACCCACACAACCAAGCTCCTCATCATTAACACACAAACACACACACACACACACACATGCACAATCTCCAAAATAATAACAAATGTGAATCCTGCCACCAGGAAATTGTACAGTACATGGAATTGGATTGTGACTCACCCTGCATGCATGTGTGTGTGCGTGCACGTGTTGAAGCCCCTTGGCAGTTGGCATGTGAGGCCATAAAGCTCTTAAACTAAAAGGGCAATCATGGCATTAAAAAAACAATGGCTGATTTTGCGATGACCCATTTCCCATAGGAGGTGGAACAAAGAAAGCAGTTTTTCAATATGTGTGCCTCCATGTGAAGGCCTGAGTGTCACAGGATAGGTCAATTCTACCTTAATATAATATTAACCTGTCCTTTAATCTGTCCTCTGTCACAGAGTTTGAGTAAATAGCTTAGGGTATCAGCGATGACTGCAAATAGTTTTAATCTATCAAAAGAAAGAAAAGTGCACCTCAGTCCATGTGGAAAGGGACTAGCACCTATTTTTAGAGGACTTTTACTTTGATGGTTTATCCTGGCATTTTGCATTATATCGCGGGCCAGATTTGGCTGATCATGTTTTGCCTTAAAATACATGGTTTTGTGTGCAAAAGAGGGAAAAGCAGCTATGTCTCAGTAAAAAACAATTGCTTTTCTTGCCCGTATCTCTGCTTGTAAAACAGCGACAGGTTGCTACAAAACACTCATTGTTTGTGCCTGAAAAGCAGCTGGAAAAGAAGCAACGTCCAGCTAAATCATAACTGGTTTTGTAGTTATTGCTGGTTTCGAACAGCTGCCTGCAGTGGTCAGCAGCTTAGCAGGTGTCTCCCCTAGATATTTTCTCCTCTTCCCAGTGACAAAGTCAGCTTGTATACTACACTTCAGTTTGTTTTAGAAACACGGATATGCATGAAACATTAGTGGTTTGCAGAAACACACCATGCTAACATTTACTTCTGGCGGCTGGGCTGAAAGTAAGTCCTCTTTATGCAAGGTAATAAGTCTTTGATAAGTATCTTTACTGTCGCTGCCGAGCTGGGTAATGTCTGTGCAACACAGTTTGTAGGAAAGAAGGAGTAATTTATTAATCCCTCAGGGGGATTTCTTTCCTCTCTATTGTTTTGTGTAACACACACACAGCAGGCCTGAAATAGACAGACGTGCACAAACAGGACCTACATATGCTTTAACGCCACTGTGGCTGTCAGGGAGAGTGGGTCGTCCACTAATAGGAGGATTGGCGGTTCCATCCCCAGCTCCTCCAGTCCTCACGTCTAAGTATCCTTGGCAGAGATATTGAACCTCAGATTGCTCCCAGTGGCTGTTCCATCGGTGTGTGAGTGTGTGTGAATGGTTACTGAGCAGCAAGTGACACCTTGTACGGTAGCCTCAGCCACCAGTGTGTGAATGTGACATAGTGTAAAAGCGCTTTGAGTGGTTGGAAGACTACAAGTTCAGTCCATTTAATGTATAGAGAGATGTCAGAGTGAAAGGAATGCCTCATAGGATGGTGCCCTGAACAGCTAGAGGTCCTGTGCCTTGTTTAAGAGCACCTTGACAGTGGCCACAAGGCGAACTGGTACCTCTCCAGTTACCAGTAAACACACTCAAATAGTCGGAGCTGGACTTTAACCGCAGACCCTGTGGTTCCCAAGCTGGTTTCACAATGAGGCATCATAATATAAATTATTGCAAAGAATCTATTTGACTTTCTTGGCAAATTCTTATTCATTAAAATAAGATTAAACATGTAAATGTGGAAACAAGAACAGACAGGCAATTTCATTTAACATTTTTAATGGCTTTTAATTCTTTATTTCTCCACAATGCAACATTGCAAATCAAGTCAGAAACCAAATAAATGTTACACAAAATACATCTTCCTCCTTTGAGAAAAGTTATTTACACTAAACAGTTATTTTTTAATTATGTTTTCCTGGACATTCAGTTTTTAAAGGTAATATTCTGTCACCTTTTACATTTGATTTTAATTCTATGATTATTTCATAAAACTTTAGCTCCCTCTTCATCGCCAAAATAAGCGATGACAAACGCTGTTGATTCTGCTGCGACCAGAATCGACTCACTGATGATAAACAATTAAATAATAACACACAGTAGGTGAACACAACACAAGCAACACCTGTACATTGTGATGCAATCCAATACAATGGATATACAATAAATACTACCTCTCTAAAGCCTATAATGGCCTGTGTTTCTGTGATGGATTGTGTCATTCTTAAAAAGCGCCTTCTTTATATTCTGTCTAGACAGCTATCAGATGAGCAGCGCGTCACAAAAACATTTTTTAAACAAGGTGTTTTCTTTATTTGTGTGTATGCTGCCTTTAAATCAAGACACTCAAACATCAGCAGGTTGCACTTTACACTAGAGGTCAACCCAAGGCACTTCCAAAGCATGCAGATTATGCCGCACACATTTGAACTATTTTACATATTATTGTGTAACTACTAAAACAAAGCTTATCATTGAACTATTATCACATTTTCCTATTAACACTGTACAAGCTCTCTATTCACAGGTTTTACTGGAAGCCATGTTGTGCTGTCAGCCTGAAGGGATTCACGACAAATCACAGTTTCTAATCTTTATTCATCACGGTGTGCTGCTGGCTTTGCTACATTCAAGTGCTTCTTGAATTGGAACAGTAAAATAAAGCAGCTTTTGTTACTATAATATTTATTTTTATACTCTATAAAACACTTTATTTTCTTGAATGAACTCCTTACCTGTGCCTGCACAGGCGAGGAGATGGAGGGATAAAACCTATCTAATATTTCTGGCACCAAAATCCTTTAACTTTCTGAATCTCTATCACTTAACACCAAGATTTAAAACTTATTAAGTCACATGTGGCACATTATGGCACCATATATCAAATTGACAATATGACAGGTGGCACATGGAAAGGCTACTTGGTGCAAATGCTTTGAATTCAGTCGACATGCAGAGAGAAGCAAGCGAACAGTTTAGAAAAGCTTGTAAAAAGTGCTTCTTGCTTCATTCTCTGCATTGAGTTTTAATGTCTGGCAGCAGCCTTTGCAAATCGAATTGTCAGGGTTATCTGCGTTCTGCTTTGTGTTATGTCTGATTTGGTTTCCTTCATTTTGGGGGAACTTTCTTCTGGGCACAGAAACATGTCATAAAACACCAAAAGTCAAAAGTTAAAGTGATTGTCAAATTATATTTGCTGGTTTCATACTAGAAATCTTTTGGCAACAGACAGAGTTGAAGCATTTTTTTCAACCACTTAGGGCATTCGAAATAAGTTATTAACATGAGAGTGACATACAAACCTAATCCCCAGGAAAATGTTGGCACTGTAAGTTTCTGTGAACCACGGATATGTTACATTTGCACGTTATTGTGTGGTGGATGCTGAAATTTTTTGTCTCAAGAGCACTGTGTTTAGCCTGTGGTTAGGTTAAGGCACAAAAAACACTTGGTCATGTTTTGGCTTAAAATAACCGGCTCTGGGGTCACTATCCCTGCTAGAGACGGAGCAGTGTTTCAGTAAAAAACGGTTGCTTTTCTTGACACAATGCAGCGACGTCTCGGCAAAAACCAATCGCTATTTGTGGCACTATCCTTGCTGGCAAAACTAGTACAGTCGGCTACAAAACACTCACATTTGGTGCCTTAAAAGCTGCTGGAAACACAGCACTGACTCACTAAATCACAACCAGTTTTGTTGTTTGTCTGTTTGCAGTGGTCTGAAGCTTGGCAGGTGTCTTGCCTAGGTGGCATGCCATTCACCATCCCCTCTAATTTCATACAGTCAGATACTGACTCCTCCTTTGTTTACAGATAAAACAAACAAAAAATAACTTTCATTTATGAGCTTTAAAGGTGTTGTCCTGTGCATTTCTTTTTACATATTGGACAGGGCCAGGCTAGCTGTTTCCCCCTTCTCCTGCAGTCTTTATGCAAAGCTAAGCTAATCAGCTACCTACAAATTAACACACAGAGACAAGAGTGGTATTAATCTTCTCTTCAGCTATTCCAACTAACAGCCTACCCACCGGGGGATTATTTGCAATACTACATGCATGTTGTTTATCATGTTGCTTGTTGCTTTCATGTTAGCATGCTGCATTCAGCAAATACCTTCTTCAAGAGCAGAGGCTACTAACCTCAGATTGTCATACTGCCATATACGTATGTTTGCTAAGTTAAATATGGAAGCAGTGGCTGTGGTTGCCACTTATTTTTAGGTCCATTATCTTAACATCACAACTTAAATCCAGACTATGTAAGTGTTGCTGAACAATAGCCACTGCTGCAGGATAATTGCAACCCAATCACCATGATAAATGTTGCAAACCACAGATATGCTACATTTGTGTGTTATTAGGCAGCGGTTGAAACCTAACACTGCTGTTAACATGTGGCTAGGTTTTGGCAACATTTCTTTCTGGCAACTGGGCTGATAACTGTCACTTAAAGAAAAATCATGAAGTCAGCAAAATGGCTTTTTGATTATAGAACAATATTTAGTTAAAGTTTGTCACAGTTGCTTACATTTAGCGAGCAAAAGGTAGTGGTCTTACCGGATAGTGTTATGCAGTAGAAGCAAAAAAACCCTGAGTGTATTGAATTGAGAAAAAGTGTGTTTTAATGTCTATAAAGTCAACTTTCAGTTTGTAGAGGAAGAATGTGTAGTCTATTTCATTTTGTCTTTAAAGTTACACAGTTTGTCTAAATGTCGTATTTTCTTGAGATAAAAGCTTTTATTATGATCATAATTGTCTCTTTTTTCAGGATAACAATTTATCTTTTGTCATTTATAGTAATTAATCTTGAAGGGCAGGTTCACAGATTTTTAAGTTTAAGTTTGCCTTAAAATGATACGTTTGGACAGACTTAGCAAGGCAAACAGGAGAATTACAACAATGCTACGGCTACAGCTACAAAAAAAAAAGTAGATTTAGGATTTAACTGTATACAGCACCTCATGAAGCACCTCATCAGGATTTAATGTTGACTAGGATGAATATTGTTTTAAGACAGACTTGAAAAACTGTGAACCTTTCCTTAAAAGTAGACATTAAAAACATGTCTAAATTATATTACTATGTCAAGATGACAAATATTGCTCATAACTGTAACATACAGTTACATACATAACATTCAAAATGCCACTGACAGACTCCACAGAGCACATATAACTTCATCACACTCGCTACCTGTGCGTTTTAGAATCGATTTTAGGATTTGAATTAGCACTTTTAAGGCCCGGATGGGATTGGCCCCTGAGTATATCGATACATTTTTAAATCCCATATGAGCCTGAGTGTAGCCTGAGATCCTCCAGTGGGTCCCTTTAAGAGATTCCAAGATCTAGATTTAAAACCAGGGGTGACAGGGCCTTTGCTGTCAGGGCCCCGTCACCCCTGGAATGATTGGCCGCAGGAGATCAGGCAAGCCACATCTTCTTCCTCTTTTAAAAGCACACTTTTTGAAATGTGCTTTCACCTACTGTACTGTGCTTTTACTTTACTTATTTAAAGAAGTTATTTGGTCTATTTTTTACACATTTCAATTAAATACAAAATGTCACTCAACTGAGTCAAGTAATTCTGAAATAAACCGAAAAAGTACCATTTATGTAATTTAACCTAATAAAAACTGTGACAACCTGACTATGAAACTATAGCTCACAGAATCTGCCTAAAGTTTATGTCATTATTGTTAATGAAGTCTATAAATTATAGATATGTTAATAAACATCAACATAAATTCAATTACATTAATTTAATGTAATTTAATTTAATTCAACGAGCAATAGTTATATAAATTCTTAGACTATTTATATCAGTTTTATGTCATTTTATTACATAAATAGTACTTTTGTACTTTATATTAGAATTACTTGACCCAATGGAAACTTTATATGTAATTCAAATATGTAAACTTGACATTAGACCAAACATTTTTACTGCTAATTCCTTGCTGTGTATAACAAATAATAAGGTCTATTGTTTTTTTTATTTTAATATATTTTATATTATGTTTTTTTTATAATGCTGTATTTTACTTTTATCGGTTTTCATTTTTGCTCGTATTAAACACTTTGCATCTATATTATCATCATTATACAGTATGTGTAGGCCTGTTTTTTTGGCTTGCAGTTTTGCTGTCAGCTGTGATGGATTGCTTCGTTTCAAGCACATTCAATAATCTAAAGAGTTCAGTTACACTTTGAAAAACGTCTGGAAATACTCTTGTAGACCGACTGTATGTTATTGGTGGGATAAAACATGCAGAAACACTGTATGGTCCTTGAATTATTATGTTATTTGTCAGTTAATGCTTTGGGGACTGGAAGCTTGTCAGTCCATCACATGTACTCATATTCTCACTTATGGGCAATTTGAGTGTTCGCGGAGAAAACAAACCCCCACAGTCAGAACAACATGTAAACTCCACACTGGAGGGAGCAGAGCTGAGACTCATGCTGTGAAGCTGCAGTGCTAACCACTGAGCCATCTTTACATGTTATTTTTAAATGACCATGTGATGAAATCTAGTGAAAAGTCAGAGAATATATTCCAAACGAGAAGCCTGGCATTAGGTCAAACTGTTGACCTACTGCTGGCGATAATCTTAAAAGTAAAAGACATTTTTGCTGTCTTGTTTTGTTTTTGCTAGATGTCATAGTTTCCAAACCGGGGTAAGGTTGCATTTACATCCTCAGAATATATTTTTAAACTACTAAAAACAGTAGTCAAAACAGACTATTACATAAATTGTTCATTTCAGTCCCATTCATTGTTTTAAGCAGTGTGTCCATTGGGTGTGTATCCATTAGCCGCATGCCCATTGGCTTGGCTCTTCAAATCAGACTGGTTTAGAGGAGCATTTTCTGATTGGCTGGCAGCCAACCTATCACGCTCTGCCTTTGCCCTGATCAAGTTTCTACGGTGATAAAACAGATAGCCGGGCAACAGGAAGCCAGTCAGGGAGAAGATGAGGAGGGCAAAATTGATCTGTTGTAAGGAGAGACATGTCAGTGCATGTGATAAACTTGTTATTAAACCTGTTGTATGTATTTACATATGTCTGTCTTCTCTTTGATTATGTGTGTGAGTGTGTGTGTGTGCTCCCTACCCAGTAAGGATCTCCTTTGAGGGGTCCCAGCATCACTATGAACAGAGGCTGTTGGAGCAAGGCGAAGGCAGCGCTGATCATTGACTGCAGGCCTGTCAGTGTTCCAAAGTGGTTAGCTGGATACCTGCAGCGGGATGGGAATTTCACAGTTAAAATATTGTAAGCCTAGCACAGTAGAATAATCGAGTACCAACTCCACAGAGCACTGGTGAAAGGTAAATAAGTATATTTACTTGAGTACTTTACTTAAGCATATATTTGAGGTATCTGTACCTCTGTAGGTATTTGTCTGCAACGCAGTAATAAAACCAAGCAGCAACCTGTGGCACTGAAAAATGAAGCCAATGCGAAGTGCCAAAAACTGCAGTTCACTGAACTACCACTTGAGGTTGGCTCCAAAACAGAGTAAATCCCCATAGATCACCATGGTAAAATGCCCGGCCTTACAGGATAAATAACCATGTTTACTGCCTGGTACAAAAACGTCTTTGGTCTTTATAGCTTATTTCAACATTCATGACAACTGTACAGGGGGTGAATTTTTATGTAACTTAACCATTTACATTTTATCAAGGCCCAAAGTTACGCATATTCAAGGGTGGGGCCACTTTAGTGACAGGCTGTCTGCAAGGCCTTGATACAGTTTATGAGTCAGACCCTCCACAGCGCCAACCTCTCGTCCAAATATGGTCACTTCTTTCTCCAAAAATCCAAGATGGCAGTGGCCGAAATGCTGAATTCAAGGCCTCAAACAAATGAATGCGTGATGCCATGGTAGCTATGTCCATTATTTATACAGACTGTGTAAATAAACATGTTCACAGCCTGGTACAAAACAGATCTGTAGAGAGACAGATTTCGATAGTCCATAGGGACTTGGATGGGTTGGGAACCGGAGGGTCGCCGGCTCAAGTCCCATCCGGACCAAAAATGGAGCATGGACTGGTAGCTGGAGAGGTGCCTGTTCACCTCCTGGGCACCGCAGAGGTGCCCTTGCGCAAGGCCGAACCCCCAACTGCTCAGGGTGCCTGTCGATGGCAGCCCCCTGACTCTGACATCTCTCCATTTAATGTGTATATGACAACAGAGTGAAAGAATTGAATTTCCCCTCAGGGATTAATAAAGTATATCTTCTTCCTCTTCTTCAAATACTACTACTTCTGCCACTAACAATAATACATTTTATTTACAGTGCGCTTTTCATAGTACTCAAAGACACTTTACATTAGTCAAAAACGATCATTATACGATCATTATTATTTTAAATGATCATTTTAACTCACTCGTTTAAATGTTATTAAGGCTTAAAATTATGCATATTTAGGGGCATTGCGTCTTTGAGTGACAGGTGTGTACTCTGTCTTGACAAGGCATTACCAAGGCAAACAGTGCTGGTTTGATTATGTAACCACTGTGGTGTAGCCATAGCTGTCGCTATTTCAGTGTGTTCAACAAAGACTGTAAAATAGTGGACTCAGCTACTGCAATGTCACCCATTGGTTTGTGGACTTCCAATTTGAAGCCTCCGGTTCCCCATTTCAGCTGTTGCCATCTTGTTTTTTTGGAGCCAAAAGTGACCATATTTTGGTGAGATTCTGGCGCTGCAGAGAAGCAGGGAGTGGATCTGGCAGAGATGCCGAGGACACTATCGGCGAAAAGCCCGTCACTCAAAGCGACACACCCTTATTTATGCATATCCTCAAGGCTTATTAAATGTTAATGGGTGAGTTATATAAAAAGACCGCCCTGTACAGTGTCTTGATTAGGGAAATTAGCCATAGAGACCAAATTTATTTTTTGTATCAGGCTGTAAACACGTTTATTTCTGCTGTAAAGTCAGGCCTTTTAACACTGGGGTTGCAAGAGGATTAACGGGCCCCTGGAGCCTGCCTCAAATGGCCGATCAAAGAACTGCAGTTTTTGGCACTTTTGTGTTGGCTCATGTTTTTGCTCAGTCAGATTATCACCTGTCTTAAACTGTGTGGAAAATGTGAACTAGTGCATTATGTCAAACTGTAAAATTGTGTAATTTTCTGGTTTTGCATCTGTCCACAATAGTTGCTGCCCCACAATTTATTCCACCTAGAAACATCACTTTGTAGGGCTGAGGGTAATTACAGAGTCAGCTAATATCTGTTAGTGCAGCTTTAAACATGACAGTGGTGTCACTCACACAGCAGCGTAGAGACCTCCACAGCAGGAGTGGATAAATCCTCTAACTATGGTGTGCAGAACGTACGACACCAACTAATAGATGGAAAGACATAGCAGAGAACAAATTAATAAATGATCATCGAAAGTGTTCCTTGGTGTTTCTTTTTCTGTATTAGTATAATGTGTAAAACACTTTGTATTCCTGTTCAGTGTTTTTCTAACCTGTAGGGGCAAGTTGTCAATCAAGGAAAGTATTCCGAAGGTGACCAATAGGAGGTTAGTGAAGATGAAAGCTCTCATGGCATTGGTCAGTTTCTGGATCTTCCTGTCTCTCTTCGGGGGATCTGATGGGCTGAAGGGGACAAAACTTTCTCAGCCTACAATAGACATTGTCTTGCAAACAGCTGTACAAAATATACATGTAGCAGCACAATACCTCTTTACTGTTTGTGTGTTTGCGTTCTCCTCTTCACACTCCATCAGCCTCCAGTCCATGATGTAGCCAATCAAAGGACAGGTCAATAGACACAGGAGCTGCATTGTGCCGAAGATAGATGAGTAGAAACCAACTGGGGAGGACACGCAGAGATAGAGTGAGGTTCATAGAAACACGTGGACAGAAGCAAATAGGAGACAGGTTGAAATGGTATTTTAAATCCCATGCTGTTAGGAACACAATTCAGACGGAGAAGCAGTGGGTCTAAAAATACTGGGATCAGTCTAACACAATGTGCAAGGACCAAGGACACCAAGGACATGACTTTAGTTACATGTTGCTTCCTGTCCAACTAATGAATACAATATCATAACAACAATAAGTGGTTGTCTTGGTAATATATTGATTGAATTCCACACACGTAACCTTCAACTTGGACCATATTTTCCATGTTTATGTGTTTAAGTTACTTGTTGGAGCAGCAAATTTTTAAATCAGTCCAGCATTGAGAAAGACTGCTGCGACTGGCAGCAACAAAACAGCTGCAAAGTAACCACTCAGGACAGATTTATTCATATTAGGCTTCTGAGAGAGCATTTAGAGCATTGGGGACTAGAAATTATTTTTAAAGTAATTATTTTTCATTATAATTTCTAGTGTCCAGTGGTCTAAATGCTGTCTCTCAGCTTGATATGAATGAATTTCTAACTGTGTTTTGAACAAGTAAACACACAAAATACAACTGGGAACATAAGTCAAAACACTGTAGTAACTCCACTCAGCCCAGTCGATAGTAGGCACTTGTTAACGTAAGGACAGCTTGTCTACACTGTGCGTCTTGACTCTTACCTTGTTCCTTCGCCTCATTCACCATCTCTTCTGAGGCTGAAAGAAACAACAGTTTCAGGTCAACTCCCCTGATGGTTTTACACAGTGACAATGTTTACATGCACCAAGTATTCCAGTTTCTGCCTTTAATCCAAAAAAGACAATATTCCTAATAAGCTGTTAACATGGCTGATGAAAATGATTATTCCACTGATATTCCTGTTTACATGCAACCATGCGTTAATGTGCCCTAACATGTCGCTTGTTTCATTTTGCTTCGTTGCACCATGACAGGATTTTTCCAAAGTTTTCATCCTGTGTGAAAACAGCCTACCTCTTTCATTCCTTCAAACACCTTCTTGAAAAGGTTGGCATTGGGTTATTTATGCATATCCAAAAACCTGTTGATTTCCAAGTCTGTCATAATGTTTAAAAGCAGGTGTGTTTCTCCCCCCGACCAGAAATGTTGGCTTTTCTTTAGGGCATGCATCTCTGCTCCAGGCTTGCAAATTGTTGGTGATTTGGTCTGTGGACAACCAACACATTCTCACTCCGACCTCAATACACATATCAACGTTTGGTCATGGTTCTTCCACATCAAGAATTGACGTGAAAGGTACCTTGGCTGCGTTGGTTGTGAGTGTAACAAACAAGAGGCTGTGTATTGTGAACTGCGGTAAAAAACCCAAATTGAGATGCATATTCTGAATGTCTTTTGTCTGAAAATGCTACACTTGGCTACATTTGGATAAAGTCCTAATTCAGAATATCCAAACGCTGTTTACATGACCTGTATCAAATTCAGAATACTGTCATGTTTGGCGTAATAGTGAAATAGTAGTGTGCATGTAAACGTAGTCAGTGATGACAAAGGAAACCAGACAGTGTTTATACTCTTGTCAATGTTTTGTTCAGTGATAATAAAGTACTTCTTAAATTATTTAGGTTAGATAATTATTCTTACGGTTGGGGTCGCCATGGGTGACCAGGAACTCCACCATCTTGTTCATGGCACCCATGAAGAAGATCAGCCTCAGCTGGGTCATTGCCATGGTGATGAGACTCCACAGTAAGATGGGAGAGCACACAGAGTGACAGAGTGGCACTGCGTCTGAAGGAGGATAGAGAGAGAATGTGTGAAAACAGCCTTTAGTTCAGGTAGTGAACTATTCATGGAGTCACTGCAACAACTCAGCCAAATTGTTACAGTTCACTTCCCTGGAAAACTCCCAGAATGCACAGTTTCTCTTTTATTTTTCAAGGCACTTTTATACCTAACCCTGGAGCTGGCATTACATTATTACCATGTAAAACTTCAGAGGTTTAATGACAGAAACTGATACATCAGTGTCCTAATTTATGGTGTAGTTATTCACCACAACAAGGAGCCGTTTGGAAAAAGGGAAGGAGCACAGTGTGAGACAGATGGATGAGACTAATGAAAGCATGACACACGTGATGAGTGACACTTTCAGTTGAAGCCTCAGGGAGTTTCACACAGCACTAAAAGAACCAGTTTCACCATAATAAAACAAATATAAAACCAGTGTAGTAGAATTCGTAGAATAATTAATTCAAGTTCTCAGTTGTTCCAAAGTAAAATGTCTATTCATGTTGTTCCACTGGATTGCAGATACATTGGCACTGTTACTGGTTTTGTGTGTCTTTTAATCATAAGAGCTTTTGTTGTTTGCAGTTGCCTGGCACACAGTCTGAGGCTTTAGTAACAGGCACTGTGTTTTTTTTTCTGTAAAAGGTATGAGATTAGTCCATTGGTTATAACGTCTCCCTTATTTAAAAGGCAAGTTATACACTTTCAGAAGACATGCATGCTTGCTTGCTTCCAAGCGTTAGATTAGAAGATTGAATCCACTGTCATATTTGTGTATCAATTATGGAGTTAGAGCCCGAAGGTGGTCAGCGTAGCTTAGCAATAAAGACTGGAGGCAGGGGCAAACTGCTAGCCTGGCTCTGTCCAGAGTTCAAACATACAACAATTAGTTCCTCTAAAGCTCACAAGACATTGCATGTCGTTTATTTAATCCTTAAACTAGGTTTATGCTCGCTGTAGTGTCTCTAATGTCATCATTTCTTTTGCGTCAAGTGTGAAGGCTCTGAAAGTTGCCTTAGTGCTTGGGCCTGCACCTCTGAGTTTTCATAACAACACACCCACTGTGCATACTGCCGTTTTGAGTTTAACATGGATGCCTTACAGGGAAGACTGGCCCAGTAGGTTCGCCTATACAGACTCTACACAATCTCTATAACACTTTAATTATCAAAAGTTAATTAAACTTAATTTCATGTAAATTGGATAGTTCATTTTTTTAAATGATTATTTTAAGATTATTATTATTGTCAGTGATAATGTTTCTTACCCTGGGTTGTGCCTTTGGAGTCTGTCTGTTCGGGTTCTGGCTGCTTAGCTCCCATCATGTCCTCCATAAGAGTCACATGGGTGACATACGATTCCCCAGTCACCTTGTCCTCTGTCACAACTCCGCTCAGCTTCACCTTTTTACTGATAAGAAAAGAGAAAGACAATAAAATAACTCCAGCCATCACCAAATGAAGAAAACCTGTCACCATCTCAAAAACATATGAACCTACAGATTAGTGGACATCATATCCATGATTACTTTACTCAACATCTGCTTTCAAGTCATGGAGTGCTGAACATGGACAGGGTTCGGTTCAGCATGTATGTGGTCAGTAAATTATGAGGGCATCATAAAAGAAGCCATGGGGTTACCAGAATCATGATGAATTATCCTCTGATTACATAGAAGAGTAGAGGTGCGGATTCGAGTCACATGACTCGGACTTGAATCAGAATTGAGTCACCAATTTGATGACTTAAGACTTCACTTTGCAAAATCAAAAAAGACTTCTAACCTGATTTGGACTTAAACACCAGTGACCCATGACTTCACTTCGACATGAGCCTTTTGACTTGAAAATACTTCATACCCTCTCCCAAATCCACATATTAAAAAATATGTTATTGAAAACAATGAGGAACTAATGTTACGTCACTGAGCACCATTTGGAAATAATGATGATGTGCCATGCCATTGTTCCAATGGCCCAAAACTCCGAAGCCTCATTCGCTGGAAAATGTCCCATTGGACCAAATGCCCATCTCTTACCATCAATGCTTAATCCACCTATTCCGGGTGTTATTCACAAACCCGTCCCTGCTTTTCCAGCAACTTTTGTGCCACCAAGCGTGGGTGTTTTAAGCCAAAATATGATCTTTTCCAAACTGTAACCAAGTGTTTTTTATGCCTAAACCTGACCACACAATCACCCCTGTGTTGTTGACAAAAGTAATTTATCCATGGTATATAAAAACATACAATGCAAAACATTTCCTGGTGATTAGGCTGTCTAACTTCAGGGAGTAGAAATAAAACTTGGGCGCAATGAATGTTTGGTTTTGAGATAACGGGCTGTCAAAGAAATGGTCCAGTGGGACATTTATTAAAGGACTAACAGAGCTTTGGAATTTTGGGTTGTCCCAAGCAGGATACTAAACATAATTTTGTTAGTGTACAAAAACTACATGGTGATCAGCAAGAAAACAAATTGTAGTGTGCAAAACTAAAAATTATAGATGGAGATGCAACAACTTAAAACTTTGTTCGACACTGAAAGTTGCACAAAGAACAGTACGTCAAGGCTAATATTAACATAGCTTGTGAGCTAATGCTCAGCTAACATTATCTTAACAGCTAAGTAACATTTTGCAAACTTGCTTTAACAAATTTTTACAAATTCAAGTCATTATTGCTCTGTTGTTAAAATGGAGTTACATTTGGAGAAGAGTGCATTATTGTTTAGGGCTCAAATCTCAAAGTTTAAGACTCAGGATGGTAGCCAGTAGTTGTCTACTTATCTCTGTTTTCTCATGATCCTGACTGACACAAGCCCAGCAGACGTCCCTTGTGTTTTTACTAAGTGCAATCACCTGTTTACTTGTCACAGCTGCGCACAGTAATCTCATTAAGCCCTACGTACATGTGTGTATTTACTGTATTTACTCCCTGTTCTGTGTTCAGTCAGTGTGAGATTATCTTCTGTGCTACCTGCATGATTCTCGCCACAGTCAGAGGCTGTGTTAGTGATTCCACAGTCTCTGCTCTGCTCCCTCTCCCTGCTGTCGGGTAGCTACATGAGGCCAAACCAGTTAGAGCCACAAATGTGACAATCATGGTGTGGTTTTCACAGCTTGCCATCAAGCCAGTGTTTGAGAAATGACATGTCTGTACATGCCAATGAATTACTGTTAGAGGATGGAATTAACCTGAAATAGTACCTGAGTTGTGGAAACTGTAGATTAAGAGAAATTCATTTGATTCGTCTTTTGTCATGTTTCCTTAATTACTTAGCGTTATAGGATTTCACAAGCTCACACAGTAAGCTATGACAGTGTCGTCATCGCCACAAAAATGCCCTAGCACCCTTGATGTGATGTCTCCAGAGCCACTTTGTGTAGAATATCAATGTGTTTATAGGACGTAGAGCGCACTGACGTGTATCTGACGTCTTCGGGTGCAGGGAAGGATTCAACAGGCCAGTTTACAAAGCAGTTGACGAAGACCATGCAGGCCATGCCAGACCAAACCCACATGAGGACGCGGAACGACACGCCAAGGTCATAAATCACCTGGAGTTGAAAAACAGGAAGGAAGAGGAGGGTTTGGGAGAGAGATGGGTAGAGGAGGGACGAGGACAAGGATGAATAGAGGAGACAGGGACAGGGAAAATATGTTAAAAATTTAGTGTAGTAAAATTGACCTTGTTGCATCATTGCATTACATTTAACTTTAACAGCTTCCCCCTTCTGCCTCCCCATGTGCACTTCTGTATCCATTTAATCACTGATCTATTCCTCCTTCTTTAGTTTCCATTTATTTTCTTTCCTCCTGACATCATCTCCCTTTCCAAACCTTTCTTCCCTCCTTCTGTCCTTTGTTAATGCTCCCTTAAAAACAAAACTTGACAAATCTGTGCTCGTTAATTAATGACCACAACCCTTAATAAGTAATTTGTGATGATTAAGTTGTATTAAAAGGTAATCTGTACTGTCCAACAGTTCAAGCAGGTTTGTGCATGCATGCATGTGTGGTTGTACCTTGACACCAGGGAAGGTCACGGCTGAAGAAGCATAGGAGCCAATCATCAGGGAGAGGATGGTCGATCGTATATTTCCAAACATGTTAGGCAGCTAGATGAGAGAGAAAGACATTAAAGAGAGAGGAAACTTGTGTAATATCAAACTAATAATTGAACCACCGTCCCTATCAGTCAGCAGGAAGTGTGGAAAACACTGTGGAAACACTTTTTCTAAATCTATTAATCAGCTGTGACCCCTGTTAGGAGAGAGCTAATGTTCATTCTCAGTTATCCAAATGCACTTTCAAAGCGTAACCAGTAGGCGGTGCTGCTGCATTCTTTTAATCACAAGCTTTTTATGTGAGGGGTGAAAATTGAGCTGATTAACACACACACACACACACACACACACACACACACACACACACACACACACACACACACACACACACACACTGTTCCTGTGTGACTGTCACCCGTCCTTTTGTCATAGAAAGTTGGCATGTGTCTGTGTGCATGTGAACATTCTCTGGCCATGCAGATGGTGTTTGAGTTTTGGAGAGTGTAAGAGTGTGTGACTACAGACTTTCACTCTAACTATAGCCGCAGCTGGAGCGCTGCCAATCACACAGCAACTGCACGTGTCTCTGTTCACACTACAGGCCTTCATGGTGAGTTTAAATTTACTGCTCATATCAGATTTTTTGCACGACTGTTCATTTCTATTTGAGAGTGTCACCAGTAGCATATCTCATATACCAGTATGAACTGAGGCTGTGTCAAAAACACAAACTCCTCTGTTTTTTGAAGTGTCCCTATTGACTGAGACATCTACTACCACCGTCAGAAATGTTGGATGATAAACGACAGCATGTTGTTTGTTCTAGTGCTGGGAATTATGGTTCTTTGAAGGGAGCCAGATCTTATGGCTCTGTTCTTTTCCGAGAGCCGTTTGAAAGAGGTTGCTACTGGCATAACATACAAAAGTCTCACCACGTTTCTGGATTGTATTTAAGATATATCTCATAGGATCATCCTATTATTCTGTCTAATTTACAAAAAAAAAGGCAGAAAAAAGAAATCAGCTCTCAGACAGGAGCTGGCTCATATAGGCGACTCATTTGCAACACATTACTACTTTTCCTGAACACAGCAAACTAAATGACAACCCAGCTTGTAAGCTTTTGACATATCTTGGATGTAAGGTTTTGTCTTCAGGGTGGTGCCTAGTCCATTCTCATTTCCAGGTCATTGAATACAGATACTTTGTCACACCCTGTGTGATCATACACATGATATTGACACCAAGGGTAACCATTGAGTGGACGCATGAGACTTCCCACTGACTCCAATTTAAACCCAATCACTGCAATATTTGACACTGAAGAAAGTCCACATAGCTTGGGAGGAAGGGAAGGTGGATGCCTCAAGCAGAACAAGACTTGCCCTCACGAGTCAACAGTTCGTGTCCCATGTGAAACCAAAAGTCACCTTTGTTTAAATGAAACATTAGATACTGTATTTTATGTATGGTCATTGCACTATGATGTTACTCACGTGACATATTTATGTCACGTTTTGTTATGTAACATACCTATTCTATCTCAAAACATGATCTTTTTGTAAACCTTTCCAATCAGTTTTGCTGCCTAAACCTGACCAGAACTGTTTTTATTATGTGTTACAATGTGTTTCAGCTGTGTGTCAGACAGACACACTAAAGGGTGACTAATGTGTTGCTATGACACGCCAAGGGGAATGACAAAGCGTCGGCAATTGACCTCCGAGGAATGAGACAGGGCTGCAGCACCAAAGGAAAGTGCACAGAAAAACCATAGAAAGGCTCCTTTCTATGTGGAGCAAGGTACTGTGTGTTCAGTTAGGGCTGTGGTTAGTTAAAAATTAGGTTTCAACAAATTAAAACTAACAGGTTATTTGTTTTGAATTCATTTAAACACAACCCAATCAACACAGATTTGTTAATTTGTGGTGCATTCGTTGCCTTACTTGAGTGACAAGCTCATGTTACTGTAAGGCAGTTGCGTTTAAAAAGTCGGCAAACAGTCTTACCAAAATTAACAGTTTTTCTATTTATGGTGTCAAATCCAAAATGCCTCCACACATGACCTCTTAGATGGTTTGTCACGAGCACAGCTCACTAGCTTTTCTCCATTTTGTAGTGGCAAAGATAGCAAACGAAGCGGTGTGTCAGATGGACAGTGGCTACATCTTAGGATTGCCTCCTGCTGTAGTACACAGCACTTATACACTGTGTACTTTGATATTATTCCACCTATGAATGTCATTAAGATCGCCATGTTTTCAATATTTGTTTAAAAAAATTAAATCAGTATTTGCTAAACTTAAGGCAAATTACTTGTGATAAGAACCAACGTTGGTGGGTAGCCACCAAGAGGAACATCCCTGAAATGTCATTTACAAGGTAATATCAAGCTAAATTAGCTAACATTAGCTTGTACCAAAGCAAGTCAGACTGTAAGTAAGACCAGTGGGATGGGATCGTCCTTTCTTCCTTTTCAGCCCAGAAAGTTATATGCATGTAGTTTCCATAAAGACTTCATCAGTGTTTTAAATCACAGCCATTATTGTAGCAAAACTGTTGACAAATGTGTGCGGAGAGTTGTGAAACTGTATCTTGTTGTGAGTGTGTGTGTGTAATTAGACGTGTAAATGTTTTAAATAATCTCTAAATGTGTACTGAGATTTGTGAATGTTTACAGGAATCTGCAAATGAGTAGGCCTACTGAGAATCTGATTTGTAACACTTCCCAAACATAAAATACAGTAGTTTAGTGGTTTATTGAAATGTTGTACACTTTTCTTGTTTTCTACTGACAGTTTTGACAAACACAGGGGGGCAGGGGTCCACCTCTGTAAACACTGTGGACTAATGTCCTTCTCAGGGCAGCAGTAGAGTGAAAATCAGTCAGACTTGGCTCGTTGACATTCACGTAGTTTAAGCACATTGTGTACTCAGCTTGTGTGTTTTTTGCCCTCTGTGTTATCCCAAAATCTGTAATCTGACTTCTGCATTGATTGGATAAAATCTTTCCCTCACTGAAAGGAACTAGTTCCTTTTGATTCTGTTAACTGGAACCTCATGAGAGTGTTTGACATGTGGATTAATACTACAGATTATATTAAATACATTTAACTGGTTTAATTTTTGCTTTATGACCATGGCACTCCATCAAAGTACATGGAGGAGAGAGGGAGGCCATGCTGTTGACCCACAGCAAGCTGCCCTCCTTGGCCAACACACCCCTGGGTCCACGACGCGTCGTGCGGCAGACCCTACGCACATCGCCTACGCTGTTATGAGCACTATACTTGTGTGATGGTGTGTCTGTGTATCTCTGCAGTTACTCCTCCAGAACACTAGTCAGAGGTGGGGTTTCTCTGAAACACTGTAAACTTTAGTTGATTCAGGAAACACCCAACATACATTAAATATGTGACAATTTCAAACACAAGTACACAAACTGGCTTCAGTGTAATTCGCACCATTCACAGACAAAGCACTTGTCTTTTGCTGGACACATTTTCCTTCACCACCATTACGAGACAAACCCACTAATGTGATGATTATTTAAATCGCACTATAATGCCACATTGTTGTGATTAAATATGAGGCCAAACGTGGGAATAAACCACTTTATACTAGATTATACATAAAGATGTATGATGATTCACCTTATAAGTAGCAAAATGCCTTTGTTTTAAGATAGCACTTCATAGCTAGCAAAATGCTAACCTAGCATTTTCTTCAGGGCTTGTGCTTCCGGACCAAGGGACCAAGGGACCAAGGGACCAAGGGACCAAGGGGGCTGATCCTGGCCTGACCTGTCCGTATGTTGGGTGAGTCATGTAGCTCCAGCTGCACCTACTCACATCCGCTGGAAAAGTCCGCTGGGTGAAGCGAAATGTTGTTGAAATCTGTCAGCCATGCGAGCACTTGCGGCACAGAAGGCAAGTCATACACTGTTCATCAGCACACAGTGTCATGACACAGAGCTGGTTGAAAATCGGACAAGTTTCCCTGTAGCGAGTTTCCAAATAGTCAAGTGGCCAAAAAATAACAGACACAAAGTAATCAGGATGTTAGGGTTCTCTGAGGCTCACTTTGTGTGATTGAAGGTCTAATTATTGTCATTGTTGAATACAGGGTTACACAATGAAATGCTACACGAGAAAAAGAAATCAAAATAGAAGTGCATTCCAGTCGAGCATTTGTTGAATTTGCATCAGGAGGGATGTAAATGGAAGCTACAAAAACAATGAACATGAATATTTGGGCAGGTAATATGGCCAAAATTCAACAGACAGGAAACAACTTGTCCTTAAACTCTGACTATGTTTGAGCGCCAAGCATCACTGATATAAACAAACATAGACCATGACTAAATATCACCTGTGTTTCTCTCTCTGTCCCCAGTCCTCAAGTATAGCTAACGTCATACCTCTTTGCTCAGTAATGTTTCCATGCTGCAGCTTTGCTTCCAACTCTGTTTTTTCCACTCTTATCTGCCCTCCCTTCTTTTCCATGGCTCTCCCCCTGTCTTTCCATTAGCTTTTCCATCTGTTCTTGCCTTCATTTCCCCAAAGCCTCCCTTGTCTCTCTTTCATTATTGTCCACATGTAGTTTGCAAGATGAACCAAATATGTAGGGAAAACCTATCAACCTGAAGTTCTTCCCACAGGTAGGCTATACCTGCAGAACATCTTCATGTTGACAGTGTTATTGTGGGCATGTTCTCAGAACTCTTTCCCAGAGCCACAAGCACTCTTTCTAAAAATGTAATTAGGACAATATTGAGCCCTGCTTAGATCTGAAGGAGATCTCAGAAGATTAGAATAAGACTGCTGCACTGGTCAGTCACTTTATTATAGTGCGAAGTGCTTTATCGAAGTTCACAGAGCGTGTGTTTGCAGCTAGTTAGGTTATGTCCACCATTTACATCAAGCTGTTATGTAAGAGCTTATCAAGGAGATAAAGACTCCACCAGACAAAACACATAAACACACACCAGACCAGGAATGACAGCAGTGCGGCCAGGATGACCATGTCAATACCAGGACATGGTCAGGGTCAGAAAGAGGGTGAAGGAGAGAGTGACAGAGTGAGACTGAGGGGGAGAGAGTGAGATAGATAGATAGACAGATGGACAGAGAGAGAGAAAGAGAGATGGTGTGGACAAGGGTAGAGGGCCGTGGGAGGGTGTGTTGGCTGGCCATGCTTCGGATTGGCTGAGAGGCTGCAGCAGAATTTAGAACAAGTAGAACAGCATGTGCTGCTGTGCAAATACACACACACACACACACACACACACACACACATACACACACGCAGAGCACATGGACATGAGCTCATGATCTAAGGTACACACAAAGCAGTCAAAACCACACAGTCAAAACCACACACACAATGTGTTGGAGCATGACTACTGAGGTTTATGGTTGGATGTAGGTGTACTGGACTCAGAAAGTGAATCCACGTTGACTCACTGGGGTCAGGGAACGCTGCTGCCCTGTAGGCTGAAACCTTAAAGCATTTACACCTCTGGCCACGCCCCAGTCTGTGATGTCAAGACAGGTGTTTTGATTTTACAAAGAGGGGGGTGTATAAAGTGGGTATATGGGGCGTCCTGGTGACCTAGCGGTCCATGCAATATACTTTGATGTCCAAAGTTCAAGTCCAGACAGCTGGGACCTTTGTCCTACGTCCCTGTCCCCCCTGTACCTCCCCCGCACTGATGATGTACACAGACTGATGAGCTGAGATGGCCTCTCTTGTGTTTCATCTGTGTCAATTATAAAATGGTTTCCCGGGTGTCATTGATTAAAAATAGTGGGAAAACTAGAGGATGTTACGTTGTTGTTGGTCACAGCATTTACATATTATCACCTGGTAAGGTTATTATAGTGAACTTCACCTGAGCTGAACTCAGGAAACACTTGTCTATTTACTCATCCAACAGATATTGAGCAACACTGGCATTCATCAGTTGTGTTTGTGTCCGACTGATGAATGTAAGTCCAATACTTGCTCTCTTTTAGCTCTAGCCTGGTCCCCAACAACTCATGAGATAAAAGGCCTCTGTCTTTTTAACTGAAAAATCCTCCACAATGTTCCGTGGCTGGTAGTCTGCTGCAAAGTCACGCAGTGGGTGATGGCTAATGTAACAACCCTACAGGCAGTTTAAAGAATCAAAAAAATTAACACATTCTCACTCCCAACTCATCACATATTGCCACTTGGTCAGTGGACATTTACATCTACAAATTATGTGCTAGGTATCCTGGGTGTGTCTGTTGTTTATGATGTGGGATGCCGTGTGAATTTACACCTGTTTCATGTATGTGTCTTTGTATCTTTACAAATTACACTTCTGTTTTCAAAGGAAATGTACAGTTTTTGCTGGTAAGATTCATTCAGTCTTTTTCAAAATAAACTTTGGTAAACCACTGCATATTTATGTTGATTTATTTCATAGTGCAACAAAGGCACATGGTTAGGTTTAGAAAAAAACCCCATCATAGTGTGTGTGTGTGTGTGTGTGTGTGTGTGTGTGTGTGTGTGTGTGTGTGTGTGTGTGTGTGTGTGTGTGTGTGGGAATCATACTGTGAGTGAGGTGAAGGTCAGACAGATCCCTCCAAAGCCGTTGAGGGAGACAGCAAGGAAGATGAGGGCGGACAGCACTGATGGAACACATGGAAATGAAGATTATAATAAACCATGATGAAACGTTGACGGTACATTTAGTTGTTTTTTTTCTTCTCAGCTAGTTTGGTAATAGTGTGTGTGTGCCTGTGTGTGAGTGGGAATCACACTTAAAATAAGTGCACCCAGCATGTCCGTTAAACGTGTGATTATTCAAGGGTTCATATTAATGTGTCGTCTTACCTTCAGGGTTGTATGCAACGATAGCGATCATTGCGCAGGAGGCTGCAAAACATGAGCTGAAATATACACAAGGTGTCAGAGCACATATGGTTTCAATGTCACTTTCACTGAATATGTAAGAAACTCTCATCTGGTCTGTCACACCTGCCGATGAGCCTCAGTGGGCGCGGCCCGTATTTGTCCATCAGGATGCCCAGGGGTAGAGTGGCTGCACTCAAGAGGAATGAGCCAATGGTGAAGCCAAGGTTCAACATCTCCTCCTGCTCCACGCAACTCCGCCACTGACCGCTCTCCATGGAAGTCACGTTGGTGTGGTGAGTTTCGTTTTCTGGACAGGGTTGTTTAAAGAACAAGTCAGGAGAGGGTAAAGGGTTGAAAGAAGAGAACCAAACACTTACTGACTGCAATAAAAATACCAGTTTTTTTTTAAATTTATAGACACATAATATACAACTAACGAGATGTAGGCCCTTACACAACAGGATGTTTTTTGTGCGATTGATTTGTATGTCCTTATATATATTTTCAAGCTGTTGTTTCTGTGGAATTTAAATGGAAGCAACAGAAAGTAGTCAGAGTTGAAGGACAAATGTTTTTCTTATGTCGAATTTTGGGCATATTATCTGCCCAAATAATTTAGGTTATATACACGCTACAAGTACAAGTATAGCTTGGCAATATTATGCAGCACTAAAACAACCTAATTTTCGAGTTTAGCGCTGTGAATAAAGCCATCAAACAATTACAGTGTGTCGAACAGACATTAGGTCATGTTGTCACGATGGTAAAACTATGACGGCAAACTTAAGTACTCTATTTAGTCTTGACAATGGCAGCACATACCAGATCATCTCCTTTCACTGTTACCTTTCATAATAAAAGCCTTAGACAGATAGCCTACACTGCCTAGCTGTTTACTAGAGGGAACTGAAATTCACCCAGAGCATTTGGCTAAAAGGAAACTCAATAAAATAGCTTACAGTAATGCAGGCTCTACAACAACTTACACCAGACAGACTGCCAGACGCTGGTCAGAGATCATTTTGTCACACTTACACTAAGATCTGGACTGAAATCCTATACAACATAGGAGTAATAACCTCTATTACACATTTCCAACACACATATAAACACTGTCTGATGGAAGGAAACACCAGCTGTGTGCAGCCACTGATTTAAATCCCATTTTGCTAAAACACAATGTTACTTTTAATTCCTCTCCTGTATAAATAAATAAAATGAAATGAAATGAAATACAATTCAGGTAGATGTCCCTCTGCCTCCTCAGCTTGTTGCCATTCCCACCTCATCAAATACAGATGCTTTGTAATGTCCCTTTGCAGATGATAGTGACACTAAAGGCACCCTTTGGCATCTCTATGAGACGTGTCGGGCTTTCCATTAACTGCAATGTAAACCCATCTGTGGCAATATTTAATGGTGGGGTGGTAGATGGGTCAAACAAACACAGACTTTCATTCAGGAGACCACTGTTTGTGTCTTGTGTGAAAACAAAGGGGTATGCTGTTTTGATTCAACGTTATGTAACTTACGTCCGTCCAAGATGTACTTACATCACCCATGTAGGGTTTTACGTCGTCACGTTACATACTTATTTGAACCCAAAACATAACAAATTGCGACCATTTGACAACGTTAACCACGTGTTACAAGGAGTTTCACCCAGGAGACAGCTGTGTATTACATGGAGACGCTAAAGGGTGCCTTTGGTTAAATTTAGGCCTAACATTCCCTGCTGGACAAACATTAATGGTTGCTAAATAACACCCACATTTTATGCCTAAAAACTGCTGGAATCACAGTACTAACACGCTAAATCACAACTGGTTTTGCTGTTTGTTGGTCTCGAGCAGTTGTCTGCAGTGGTTAGCAGCTTGGCAGTCATCTTGCCAAGGCAACACGCCATCCACCATCCCCTCCACCTCCCAATGACAAAGTTATACTATGTCACTTTTGAAACATTGATACTTATGAAACACGCAAATGTAATGTTGTCACGGTTTGCCAAAACATACAGTGCCATCATTTTCTTCTGGCGACCGGGCTGGCGTCTGACATATCTGACTGTGAGTGATTACGAGCTGCTTGGACTGGACGGTGGTCTTACCAATACAAAGGTGAGAATAGAAGCCTTCATTCTTCAGCATGATGAGCAGTGAGCCCCAACCCAGCAGAACAGCAGAGAAGAGCAGGTTCTCTATAATGGCTGTGATAGCCATCCACCACCTCCTCCTGTACGCTTGGGCCAAGCTGGGAGCCATGACAGCTGTGGACACATGAGCACAGGAAACGCATAAGAAGAAAAGTCCGCCAAACAGCTGGAGACCAAGTTCTACCAGGAACAAGCACAAGAAAGCCTTAACTTTGCACCACCAAACTTTAGTGTCACATTACAGTTTCCTTCACTTGACATTTAGCTGCCTTGCACAGAGCTTGTACTGTATTTACATTTGAAGATGTCTTTTTGGCACTGTGGTTGAGAAAGAGAGAGATTGAAGTGGAGAAGGTCATCAGTTGGGAATGTACATTTTGTGAGCTAAATTCCTGAAAGTTACCTCATCATATTGATGCCAAAATCCTTTGAATCCCAAACTGTCATGAGGCAGTCCAGCACAGTGATCAGCAGACGATGGCCGAGTATACCCAGATATTAAAGGGCAGTTATCTCAGTATAAACATAAATGTTTTTCATTCTCCATATAGTTAATCCTTAACACTGTTACTATATATTTAAATGATAAAAATGGTCAATTGTGTTTTTAACTGTGAAAATATCCAGAAACTTTAAATGTTTTGTAGACATTCATTCACAGCAAGACCAGAGGGAGACACACTATTGGTTTTGGTGAGAATCACTGAATGTAAACTGTGTGTGTTTACAGGAACACGCTACAGAGAGCCCCTCAGTCTGCCACCAGTAACCACCATCACTGTTGCATGAGTGAAACCCAGAGGAGCTATATACTGTACCGTGTGAGGTGTCAGCTGAGAGGTGCCATGACATCTGGAGGAGTCCGACCCCACTTGACCTTCAAAGGTATCAAGTAGCGTGCACTGATCTAACCCATGTGCACACACCTACACACACACCCACACACAATCCCAACTAAAAATCAATGGACTCTGTTCTTCCTGAGTGTGTAAATATTTGATGGAATTAATTCAAAACTCTGTGTGTTTGTGTGTGTGTGTGTGTGTGTGTGTGAAGCTCTAGAAAGCAGTGACTCAACCTGTATAAGGTACATGTTTGTACACTAGGGGTACAGCTGACTAGCCATAGATAGACGTCATCCAATGAGCTGTGTGTGTGTGTGTGTGTGTGTGTGTGGTGTGTGTGAGTGTGTGTCTGTGTACATTTGTGTCCAGAGATTTGTTTAAGGAGTCCTTCACCCACAAAATGACCATTTGCATATCATCTACATTGTGTGTTGTTATCCTGAATTTATCTTGCACATCTCTAGAGTGAACAAAGAATCCAAAAAAGGCGAACATTCTTCATGAGGGAAACACAGGCAGCATTTAACAACAGCAAAACAATTTCAAAACATCCATTTACAAACTCCCACACAACTCACGCGGGTGTATATTCACTAAAACGTTACAATTTAAAAGATGTCAGTATTAACAGTTACATGCATGGCCGAGTCGTGTCTAGGCGTGGGCGTGTGTTAGAACTCACACCCAGGCATGCTCAGGGCGTGTCATTTGTAGGTGGAAGTGTGTTATATTGTAACATTTAAGTGAAAATGCAACTACTGGGATGTTCTGAGCGTGCGACTGGATAAATGAGACTTGGATTATACAGCACGAGTTGGTTGAGAGTTTGTAAATGGATGTTCTGATATAGTTTTGTTGCTAAACGTGGTCCCCATTTATTTGCATTTCATGAAGGATATTAGTCATTTTTGGATTCTCCGTTCACTGTGGAGGCATACAAGAAGTTTTCTCCATGAAGTCAAGGTAACACACGGTGAGTAATTGATACACAAATGGTCATTCTGCAGGTGGCTCCTTTAATGAAAAAAAAAAAAAGCTTCATTCGGCATCACACAAATCTGATTCCATACAAATCAGCTTTAATTCTGATGACTAAAGTAATTTTTATCTTACAGGTCTTCATGTTGTGATTATGTGTCTGACGGGCTTTATATGTGTTTGAGAGGAAATCATATGCAAGCAAAACATTTTTATTTGAGCAGCAAAACTATTCTGTGCTCACTAAATGAATTTGCGTCGCAATTATCAACATTAATGTGCAGTAATAACTCTCACTCAGTGCCACTCTTATACCCTCTCACAAACTCTTGCTTGGTGCGCTGGCGAGCTGCTGCGCACTTGCTCAACCTGGCACAGCGTTACAGTGTGGCACACAATCCACCAATGGGAAACTTGAAGAAGGCAATTTCTGATTGGCTTTTTCGTCTTAGATTGCAAGTGGAACTGTCTACAGCATCCAAGGAAACTTTAATAGAGTCCTTGACAGCATCCTGGAAGTATTATGAAAAATATATAAAACTGACTAGAGAGGAGTTTTTTTTTTTTTACTATAGCCTGGTTGAAATTAATTAGCACAGACTGACAGGCTAAAATAGTGATTAATTTTTTCTTTACTTGGGTTTAAATTTATGTTCAGGATCAACAAATGAGAAGGCACAACAGCGATAACCTAGGTCACACCTAGTAAACACAGCCATATATCAGAAAATGTTCCCTATCAAGGTCATGTATACCACTTCAGTTGGAATAGACTCTTCTAATGGACACAATAAACATGGTCAAACCTTTCTGTATCTAGATAACATGTTGTGCTTTTACCTTTTCTCAGTTTTGTTAATAAATGAAGGTTTCCATGTCAAAGTGACGCAAACCCATCGACAGTGGTTGACAGGAGGGTGAACTACTTATGCAGTTTTGATCACCCTAACTCACAAGTACCTCGAGAGTGCATTCCCATAGAGCCATAGGAGTTGAGTCATGAAACCCTTACTGCCGCCTTTATGAGGGGACACTGTCACATGTGGCAACATGTTTAAAGTCACTTACTTTATGAGTTGAGCTCCTCCAGTAGATGATCTGTATTTATATGGTGATGATTCAACACGTTTTCTTCTTCACTGCTGCTTCTGTTTCCCAATAGAAGAAAGTTTAAACAATCTTTCTTTCTTTCTCTTGAAGATTTAAAGCGTGTGGCAGCTGTATTCAGTGGCACATGTGCGCACACATTGACTCTCTCTTTCTAAGTACAGTATGTCTATAAATGGAGCTCAAGTCTTGCCCGCCCACCCTGCTGACCGTAACATACACACACACACACACACACACACACACACACACACATTTGTCCACACCTAATATGTCTTACAATCTGGACACATGACTGTAGGTCTGATGGTTTGATGGAAATAATGTTGTTGCTGGAGCTGATGTCTTCATTGTTAAAATACTTTTTCATTTCTCAGCCCCTCTAGTGTCATAAAACCAACTTGTTGCTTGTAGTGCTTTGGCTCCTGACAAAGTTTTTTCGCCTGAAACCAGAGACACTGGTGTGCTGATAGCTTGCTCACTGGCCCCATCATGTGGTCAGCGACAGGGTGTCTCAGAAACTTTTTTCAGTACACAGTATATAGAGAACATAAACTGTCTAAAATGTAGATAAAACAGCAGCAGACATTATTATGTAATGTTTTGTGTAACTTTTGTATCATGTCAATCAAACACAGCACACTTGAGCTCTGGTCCATTTTATTTATTGTTGTTTTCATCCTGTAACATCGTTTCAATGACAACAAACCCTCCGACAGTAGAACGAACGAGAAAGAACTTACAAATAAAATCTACAAAACGGTGCTCCTTCAATAGCACCAGTGGAAATGTTTCTTAGTGATGAGGGAACAGTGAAAAAGGAGAGGGAAAACAGTCTCTCTGATTATAATGTTTTTCAATCCAACCTTTATTTTAACAGGTGAGTTTGTCAAGAAAAACTTCTCATTTATTGTGACAGTCTGGAACAATAAAAACTCACATCAACTCATTCGTCTCCCAAGATATGGGCATGAGCTAATATAACAAATAATAATTATAATGATAATAATAATAATAATATAGAACAAACAGTGTAAACAAAAATTGGTACATTAGGGATTTGTCATGGCATAATACACCCTTAAAGAAAAAAAATATCAATAAATAATGAAGTAAATACTCACTATTGATTGCATCTACATGTGTTTCTTCTGCCTTACTAGTATCAAAACCAAAATATTATATTGCAACAAATGTCCCTCTTTGTCATTATTTTGCAGTTTTCAAGCTATTATGTGAGAAATGGAGCATAAACCAAAATAACAACAACAAAACAAAAAACAGAGAAAAAAAAGAGGCAGAACTTTGGGCAGCAAAGAAACAAAAACTTTTTGATTTGGATAATTGAAACAAAAGGTGAGTTAGCCCAACACCTCCAAAACAATGTAATGATTTTCTATTATAAAGCAACAGCTTAATGTTTTTATCAAATGGTATCACAAAGAGCCTACGACCGACTGCTAGGGCCACTTTCTTTGGGGAAAAACAAATCAGACATTAAGAATAAAGATGCATCATTTTGAGAAAAAAAAAAGTTACAGCCTACAGTTATGGGTAAAGTGTTAATTTTGAATAATGTTGCACTTTTATGCAGAAAAAAATCATTAAATCACAGATTAAAGTTGCAATTTAATGAAATGAGGTCATAATATGAGAATGAAGTCACAGTATTATGAGTAAAGTCATAATTTTGAAATGTTAAATGACAAAATAATGCAGAATATTACCATAATAATATGTATAACTTCACAAGATATTTCACAAGATATTATGAGTTTATTAAAATTCTAATTGAAGTCCTACGTTGACATACATATGCTGTATGTCGCTCGGTGCAGAGTATAAATAGTATCTGCACATATTGTGACTTTACTCGCATATTGTCATGACATTATTTCTCATAAAAGTATGACTTTATATTAAAAAAATATGACTTTTTTTCTTGTAAAATTATGACATCACCTCAGATCATGATGACTTTATTCTCTAAATCTCTGATTTTTCTTTCCTGACAGCAGAGGTGGGACCAAGTCGTTGTTTTGCAAGTAACAAGAAAGTCTTGAGTCTTTGCACTCGAGCCCCAAGTCCTTAACTTTGGTTTTGAGTCTTAAACAAGTTATAATGGTCTGCTCTATTAAATATAAAGCCATTTTAACAACAAATTAATGTTATATTAAATTTGCAAAAATCACAGATGCTTAAAACAAGTGTATGGAGCCTCTGAAGTCGTGGAAAAGTGAACCTTTTTTATCTTGTGCACACAAGTCATTATCTTTTGGAACAACTTATTTATCTTGTCAAGATTAGAGAAAATGTTACCTTTCGGGACTTAGGGGCTCCGTACAAGTGTGACCAAACTTATCCAGAAAAAAATAGCACACAACACGATTAACCAGTGCACAACAGAATTAATTTAGTAGGTTTCTGTCCTGTCTTGTTGAATTTAACTCATCTCAGATTGTAAAAATGTCAGTAGCTTTATCCTCCTAAATTTGTAAGACACTTTCTGTAAGACTGTTCTTCCTCTTAGGTGATATTGTTTGTGCTGCATGTGTTATGTCTAATAGAAATAAAAAGATTATTGTTAGCTGATACAGGACATGAGCTGATTCATGGCACACTTTTTAAATAACACGCGTATTATCAAGTCAAAAGGCTCGAGTCTAAGTGTAGTCATGAGTTATTGGTGTTAAAGTCCGAGTCAGGTTTTAAGTCTTTTCTCACTTTGTTGAGTCAAAAGTCATAACATTTGTGCGTTGAGTCCACACCTCTGTCTAACAGTGGCCCTATGTTTCGTCATCGTGGCTGAATGCGATATACAACAAAAGTCATTGTAACTACATAAATCAAAAACGCTTTGTTCAAAAATCCCTTCAATGGCAAACAGAGTGAGATGTCACAATGGCATCGCTGGAGAAAATGGCAAACAGGTCACCAACTCGCACATAAAAACACATTTAAGTGAAACACTGACTCACTGTCAGGCCTACTGTGTGACTCATTAGGAATCTACGGCTCTGCTAAAAGCGTCGGTCGCCAAATTTAAATCCTGCATCTGAAGTACACTAACACAGAGGCAGATTCTGTGGTTAACAGGAGTAAATAACTAAAAGAGAAGTGCTGCCGTGTACTGAGCAGGACCGGTGTAATAAACACAGTACAATCAAAGCCCTAACATTATATTAATCCATTTAGCTTACACACAGGTAGCAGACGCATCATTGAAATGCTGACCGGACCTGGAAGCACAGAACAACCTCTAATGTGTTTAAACATGAATATAAATAATATCAACATTTCTCCTGGTGTGAAGGCTTAAAGTCAGCTTCAGTCCGTCTGTGAAGCCTCAGGACGCCAAGTCAAGTTACATTTAAGACTTTCTGAGCTTTTCAGTGTCAGTAACAATCAACAGAAAAGACAAAGGAGGATACTGAACTGTAGATCTATCAGAACGACTGGCCTTTAAATGCGATGATGAACTGTACTCCAACATGTGAACCCTTCTACAGCCTGTGGACACCCATGATGCCCCACTTTAAGCCCAGACTCGGCAGGACATGATGTGTTTCTTTCACAGTACAGACACTTCTGCTTTAAAGAGTGTTAGAAATGTGTGACGTGCGTTGACATGCATCCTGTAATGGTCTGCTAACAGTCTTCCTTCACAGGTTAAATGCTTATTTTAGTCTCATGTACAGTATCTACAAAGAGGTTCTAACAATATTGTGGCTGGATATTTTTGCATCGCAGAAAAAAGACTGTTGCAGTGGCCAGTCGGGGGAATCTATTGTACATCTAGTCGTCTGGCCTCATCGCCTGTCACTGACCACAGATTATTACTGGTGAATTACAGTGTGGACGTAAAGCTGGTGTGTGTATGTATGTATGTATGTATGTGTGTATGTGTGTGTTTGATTCAAGACCACTCACTTTCCAACAAGACATTTTCATCTAAAAGGTGCTTTATGTAGCATTTAACCAGCAATAAATCATCAACATGCTGTTAGAATTACTCTGAACTCATTAAACATCCTCATCAGAGGTTTCCGACATGGAGGTCGGGACCACGAGGGTGTCATTCACAAGACACAGAGAAAAAAGTAAAAGAGAAATATTTCTGCAACACAAATTAATTTTCGGACTTTCTGATCTTTGCCGTTTTATTTTGAAGACGTGTTTACTTTCACATCTTCAGGAGCTGCTTGCACCAGCTCTCCCAAAGTTTAACGTCAGCCTCATTGTTACAGAAGTTTCACCAAGTGGAGATCAATGCATCACTAAATAAAGAGAGAACTGGACACAGATCAGAGACAGGGCCCCGTTCATTTCTACGAAAGTTGCTCAGTAGCGCATGAAGCCAATAAAGTTCGACTGCTGTGTATAAAATAAAATTACCCGGGTGATGCGCTGTGCAGCCCATAAAGCAGGCACGCTAGAGACTTGCACAGGCTAAGCTGGCAACTTCAAGTTTACCGCTCCGCCAACTTGAATGGTGATAAAATAATTCAGTCATGCGGCCCTTGTAGTCAATCAAAATGTTACTGGACTGAATGGATCAAGTTCTGTTGCTAAAACAAGTCATTTTGCAATGGTTTTAACGCTCAAAAAATGTATCTACTGATTAACAGATGTTTCTTTTGCCATGTAAGTCTATGGCAAAAAGTCTTTTGAGGCCACACGGCATCATGTGGATGGATATAGTCAAATCTGAGTGGTATAGATGTTTCCTCGCAAAAGATTCACACATTACAAAAGCCCTGTCTACACGTATACAGATATTTTGGGAAACTGATAATTCCTCTGTGTTTTAGCCTCTCCTCTACATGCCAATGGATCTTTATGTCACTAAAATAAAGATTTCTAAAGATGTTTTCTAAGCCTTATATTTTTCAAAACTCTGGTCACTTTGGTCTGGCCACATGTAAAACGGAGAATTTAAGAAACGATGACTTCCTGTGCTCAGTTCCTCCATTGCTGCTTTGTGTAATAAGTACGGTACCTAAAACAATAACAACGGTGGACTACAGGTTTGCTTATGTTTGGTTAGCACAACTTGATCTAATAATGACACTTTACGCTTAAACTTGTTGGTGCTACAGTTTTGGCTAATCTGGACCGGTTGAACCAGCAGCAGTTGGTACAACGTTAAGAGTGGGATTGCTGTCAAGTGTAAGGAAAACTTTTGCATGTCCAGAGCATCACTTCAATCTTTGAGTCAGCTCCTTCGTTCATATATTTAAGTGGAATCAACAGTGCTTTGACAAAAGATAACATTAGCCTGTACACTTTACTACCTTTGCGACAAGGGGAAACTGTGGAATATCTTTTCCTAGCATGCAGCAAGCAAATTTTGGCAGATGGAGAGTAGAAAAGTGTCCAGATATACAAGCAACCACAACATTCAGCCCTTAGTGAGCCTATGCAACAGGTTGTTGTTGATCTAAAAATCGATTACTTCATCAAAACAGAGCCAAGGCGAGCGCTTTTTCAAACGCTGACATGTCGCTTAGCCTATTTGCTGATGCATGGAGCAGGTGAGGATATCTTCATTGGCAAATACTGGAACAATCTGATGTTAGCGCACTTGCTTGTTCACATCTCGTCTAGGTAGCAAAAGGTCACAAACATGCGAGCGTTTTAGTGTGTGCAGAGATATTTTGTAAAAAAAAAAGGGGGAAATTTCCCATTTTTAAAACTATCTGTAGACGCGTAGACAGGGCCTAAAGTCTTTATTACATTTCATAAGTTTTATTTGTGCATTCTGATTTAGTAAATTACTGGTTTGAAGATAGCTAGCAGTTACTGAGAAGGTTAGACACAAAGTTTTATGAACAGCTGGTGCAACCGAGGTGAAACAATCTGAGAGGTGACGAGCCATAACTGTTGGGAACCAGTGATGATCTACACTATACTTTACATTGCGTATTCCTTGTCTAAAAAAACACATCATAGAATGCTAACATGCTAATTTTTATCATGTAACCTACAGTACATTATAATGCAAAGGTTAGCAGGTGAGCATGCTATGTTAGCATTAAACTGTAACTTTTGAGATCATGTCTCACTCAGGGTCAAAGTGTTGGACAGACAAGCTGAACAACAGCCAGCTCATAGAAGAACAGCCTCACTGAGCTATGGGATGCAAATGAAATGCTACACATAGCACCTTTTAGCATCGAGGAAGAGAAGGTATTTCTTTCTTACTGTTTCCTGATTGTCTGTTGGTTAAATATGTCGCTCTTTATCCCTTATGTTCTTGTATCTCAGCAAAGTATTTATCATCTTTGCTTGTTACGCTCTTACCTCGCCTCACCCTTACACACCCAATCCTCTGCATTTCATTCCAACAGTCCTTCTTTACATTTTCCCTTTCTTCTTTCCCCCACAGTCCACCCGTCCTCTCTGTCCGCCATCACTCCCAGAAGATGTTGGTGATGTCAGAGTCCAGGCTGAAGATCCAGATCACTAGTGGTGCAGAGATCAGGACGAACGACCAGGACACGCCCTTCAGCGACTGGCGCAGCTTCGTCATCATGGCACCAACAAATCCTGTGTTAGCCCCCGTCCTCCGCAGCTCCTCCTCCTCTTCCAGTGACTTTTTGAAAGATGAATTGCGACAAAGGAAAGGTTAGACCACTTTGAGATACAAATATAGCTGCTGCACATGAACAGAAACACTGTCAGGCACGTCTTCTGACCTGGATCTGGCTTCCTGGCTCGATGTAGTTGCGGGCTAGAAACTTGAGAGCCTCGTCCATCAAGATGACAGGAAGTGACATCTTCAACACCACCACCCACTGAGGCCAAGACAGAGGGCGTATCTGGAAAATCACCTGAAGACACAGACAGGACGAATGGAGGATATTTAAGTCCTGGGTAGATTGAAAGTGTCAGCGATCTGATGTATGACACCATGGAATAAGTGTGGGTCATCTGTTAACAATCAGTGCAACCTTTTAAGGAATCTTTCAGACATATACTGTTCGTGCATGCATGCTTACCGGAAGCGGGTCTACATATAGAATGAGGAAGTGTAGAGCCATGGACAGACAGATGGCACCCACCAGCCAGGGGTTTGACCAGGGAGGCATTTTCAGCAGGGACTGGTTCTCCGAAAGACTGGACAGCACAGATAAAGAAGAAAGACATTATTCTTACCGTTATACTGCTGATCTGTCACTTTCACTTTGTGTAATATATGACAATAAAATGGTGACACAGCACTGATGGATATATGGTTGAGTGTGTGTGTGTGTCTTTGTTTTATTCTTACCTGTTCAAGGCGTTGCACATCTCTATGGTAACCAGGACAGACAGGGCCATAGTCATGGGATACGGAGACTCAAAGACTGAACACTGCACGCCGGCAAACTCAATGTGTCCCTCACTGCACTGCAGGTAGTGGGACTGTAGAGGAAACAAACAAGGAAATAACATTCTTACCACCTTCATACCTGCCTCACTTACCTTCCTGCTGTGATATCTAGATAAATAGAGTCTGACAGATGTTAATGAGCAATGTCAGGGCAGCAGTTCCAAAATATGTGTCTCAGTAATTTCTCTGACCATCAGAGAGCACTGATGAGTTCATTTCTTAGTGTAAGTTAGTGTCCTGCTCAGCGCGTATCTTTGCCATCCTAACCCTCCCCTCACTGTGATGTAGCCTTGAGTTCTCGTTCGAAAGGACCCCCCTAATATTGACTCTTTAAAGGGGCATTTCACCCACATATCAAAAATTTAAGTTGCTGAGTGTTGGACATATCAGCCGTTGAAATGTCTGCTCTGTTTTAATCTCCACTAACTACTAAGGGAATTATCCGTCTCTTTAGCTTCTAAATGCTTCATTGTGTTCACCAGCAGGTCTCTGACTTTCTCTGTCTGCTGTCTGATGCTGAGCGGGTAGTGTGCAGTGGGGTTATCAGAGCTGTTTGCTGCCTGCTGCGTCTAGAAACTACACTGATGAGAGCAGTGACAACTAAACAAAAAACTGAAAGACACTTTTACAACTGAAAGACAATTTTAACTTCGTTACACACAAACATTTTTAAATTGTTTTTTAATCATTTTGAATTAATATTTCATTATTAATATTCTTCTCCTGCCTGATTACTCAGGTACTGTAGTGACACTGGAATTCTGGAATTCAAAATACTTAAGACAGAGTAGCTGAAACAGACCACTAGGCAGACAGACCACTGATCATACAGCTCAGGTAGGTCTGACCTATAACAAAGTTCCTATTCTGAATAAGCAGTTATTAACTATATTATCAACAACAAATATAAGCTGTTTATTGCCCCACTTATTTCTATTTTCTATACATTACCTGCAGTTTGTCAGTAAGTTGTTTGATAGTTTGAAATAAATGTGGAACTCTGCCTGTGTAACGTGATAGTGTGATTTTCTTCATACTGTTTTCAGCAACAAGTAAAATCAAGTGTTTAGGGTAACAAGAAGGTTTCAGCTTCTCCTGCTTATGTTGGTGCCACCGTGTATCTATTTAACTACAGTGTATAGTTTAGGGCAGCAGAGCATGTGAGGCCTGAAAGGGGTGTAGTGAAGGGGAGATGTGTGTTTACCAGTTGATAGAAGGAAAGTTTTGGTCCATCGTGGGCTGCCATGAACCACCAGGCAGCAGCTCCGACAGTTGCAGCTCCCACATAACCTACAGAGAAGGGTGGTGAGTAGCAATAAGTCAGATGCTCTGATGATACATAAATGATCTGGAGGGTTTTGTCAATGTTCTAGTGGTAATGATCAGTTCTGTTCCAGGCTCATGACTCACATCCGATGATGAGGTAGCGACAGAACAACCAGCTGGAGATCAGAGGCTCCTTGGGGGAACGGGGAGGGCGTGACATGATGTCCAGGTCTGGGGGGTTGAAGCCCAGAGCTGTTGCCGGGAAACCGTCTGTGACAAGGTTGACCCATAGCAGCTGGACAGGGATCAGTGCTTCAGGCATGCCAAGTGCGGCCGTCAGGAAAATACTGAGGAGGAAGGAAGGACAGATGGAAGAGAAGATAACATTGAGAGGCACAAAATATTAATTCAGTGAATCTCTCTCTCTGTCAGTGTTAAAGTTAGCAAAGCACACTTATATCAGCTGTTACTAACCAGACCACCTCTCCTATGTTGGAGGATATCAGGTATCTGATAAACTGTTTCATGTTGTTGTAAATGGCTCGGCCCTCCTCCACCGCAGCCACAATGGTGGAGAAGTTGTCATCAGCCAGGATCATCTCAGAGGCTGACTTAGCCACCGCTGTGCCACTGCCCATAGCAATGCCAATCTCCGCCTTCTTCAGTGCAGGTGCATCGTTCACCCCGTCACCTGTCTGAAGTCATGAGAGAGGGGTGAGATGTGGGAGGATAATTCAGTGACACCACAGGAGAAAGGGTGTTATACTGGTTATCGACACACCTATGATACTGGCAGTACTCCTACCATGGCAGTGATGTCACTCAGGCTCTGAAGGTACTCCACTATACGACTCTTGTGTGCTGGTTCCACCCGGGCGAAGCACCGCGCCGTCCTGCAGGCCTGACGCTGCAGATGAGGGGGCAACTCATCAAACTCGCGCCCTGTCAGGCCACCATTGACCCCCGCGCCCTCTTGCTCCTCTTCCTGCTCCGTGATGATGCCCACCCTCCGACAGATAGACAGGGCTGTCCCTTTGTTGTCACCTGAAGAGATACATTGTTAGATTAATGATTGTATTGGTTAGCAAGGGAAGGTTTCTTTCATTAAAATCTAATGGCCTATCATTAGTAATTTTAAATTTGTGTGCACAACTAATGCACATAACGTGATTTATCTGCATGTGCAGGGTGTTATTTTTGTGTCATGGCCAATGGGCGGCTTTCATGTCTCCTTTTGCAGGTCTAAGAGTAACTATGAGTATTGTGTGTGGATTTGGTGAACCATGAACTGTTTTCACTGGCTGAGTGGTATTAACATTACCAAGTAAACTGACTTTTATGTGCAAAAAAAGTGCCCTTCAACAAGTGTCTGGGGTAACCTCACATCTACAGACTGCATAAAAGAAGTGGACGTAGCCACCGTGATGTCACTGATTGAGTCTTGAGTCTTGAGTTTAGCATTTTGGCTGTTGCCATGTTGTTTTTTTGGAACTAGAAGTGACCGTATTTGTAGATGCAGATGGAGCTATGGGTGATACACATTACTGCACCTCTACTCCCATTGACAGGTCATGATCGAGACCATAGACTCACGAGGAAAATGTTTACTGAGGTAATAAGAACTTGCATGCAGTCTGACTTCTTTTTGCACCTGTGGAGTCGCCCTCTGCTGACAACATGACACCATAATGCAAATCACACACAGTCTCTACTGATGTTATAGTTGTCTGTTATATTTCTGTATCTGTGTAGTTTAATGTGTGCGTATTAAAGGTGAGTTTTAGCACACATATAGTGTACTTTTAAATGTGTGCGTGGTCGTGCGCATTACCTGTGATCATGATGACTCTTATGCCAGCCTGCCGACACATTCTGACGGCGCAAAGCACCTCTTTCCTGGGGGGGTCCAACATGCCCACACAGCCCACAAAGGTCAGGTCCGACTGGGGAGAGGGAAGAGATGGAAGAGAAGGCGTAGGGGACAACAGTTAATCTCGTTAGTTAGAGCCACTGGTGATTTGACAGGTAAGTCATCTATATCTGAATTTAATGCCCAAATGGTATGGATACAGTGTTTTGTTATTTAAGAGTATGTCAGCACCATCATCACTATCATCATTTTAATCATCACCTCATAGTCAGCAAAGGCAGCTGTGTTCTCCAGGTTGAGGCAGTGGATATCAGGGGGATTGTCCCTGGTTGCCATGGCGAGGCAACGTAGCGTGTCCCGACCTGATCCCCATTCCCGCACAGTGGACAGGAGCTGCTCTCGTACCGCTGGGCTCAAAGGCACACGGGCCGAACCGCTAACCCTGATATAATTACAGCGCTCCAACACGCTCTCTGGAGCTCCCTGAGGAGACATGGGGAAATGATTAGATACTGAAGGGGAAGAAGAAGACATGACAGTGTCTTTGTAGCCACAGAATAACCACATGTATTAAAGAGAGTGATGGGGAACACACCTTGACAAACATCTTGGCTCCAGAAGCCGACCTGGTAAGTTTATTGGATGAGCAGAAGACAGACATGGACTTCCTGTCTCTGGAAAACTCCAGCGTCAGCTCCTTCCTCATCAGCTGCTTAATCACCTGAAAACAACCAGTAAAAACTACAGTATGTACAGATCATCTTGAACACAGGTCAGTGAGCTTTACTGGCAGAGCGTAGAGAAATAAAAACACAGCACATTTAGTCACTTTGAACCACTGCAACCAAAACACAGACGTACAGAATGTCAAACTAGTGTTCATGGGCCAACGCTCAATACAACAGCTTAATGGTCTCATAGGTAACGAGACATAAGAGAGAAGAGAAATGCATGGAAAAGGTTTCAGCGTAATGGATTCAGAGGTCAGAGGGAAGGATCAATTTGAGGGGAATTATTTTCACCAGACAAGGACCAGAGACATTTAAATGTGTTGGACTTGGACAGATTATCCCAGTCGAAAACCGGTGGTTACCAGTTAACAGCCTGATACAGACACACACACACACTTACAGAGCAGCACGCTGTAGCTCTCTCAGCAGGGCTCAGTCCTCTCAGGTCGGTGTCAAACACGTTCATCTTCTCCACCAGACAGCAGAGGGCGGTCTCTGTTGCCTCCCCAACCTTCTCATACACACCCTTTGCCTGGAACACACACACACACACACACACACACACACAGGGAACAGAGGTTAAAGTATGCTGTTCACGGTATTTATAACGCAGAATCAGTTTCCAGTTGTACATGTTCCAGCACCGTATACGGTAGTCTATGATGGTCTGAGTCGTCGCTGCAGTAATGTCTTACCTCATTGTAGTCTAGTGATGAGTCATTGCACAGTGCACAGATGGTGGCCATCTCCACCAGGCCTTCGTACTGACTGGACTTCACCACCGAGCCATCCTTATAACTGGAGAAACAGCAGGACAGGCCACGACAGAGAGAGTAGGAATAAAGAGAGAAGAGTAGAGGCAGTAGAAACAAATTGTAAGAAAAGGGTGGAGAGATAAACGATCTTAATCCATATCCATCCATAACCCATCAGGGGTTAGAGGTTAAAGGTTAAAGACACTCACACTTCCCCTTCAGGGGCGTAAGTAGATCCAGTCACTGAAAACTCGCTCAGGCTGCAGCGCTCCCCCGACACACTGTCTACTACAAACATCTAAACACACACCCATGCACATAGACAGACAGACAGTGCAGTAGTTGATTAGTTCAATAATATTATCAGATCATATTTGGGGTTAGCTTCACATTCCAACGGGTCATTCCAGCACATGAGTCTTTTATATCAAAGCCGACACAACACTAAGAGGCAACTTCCTGTTGATTAACATGGAAATTCTTCAGAGTGTGAGGCAAAGTCCTGAACCTTATTTTGCTGCACTGATGCAGGTTTTCATCACTTCTTTTTAAATGTAGATTTTTCTAATAGTGCAAAAAGGCTGTCGTGATAACAACAATATTGCAATACCGTGCTATTGATAAGCTAACTGTGGGGGGTGGCAGGCAATCGCCATGTTTTTTGTTCATGAGGCTAGGCCCTTCTTGTTTTTACACTTCAGTGGGTTGAGACGGTGTGCGCTCCATTTTAAGTGTGTTTTGCTGGTCACCATAAGTTGAAAAATGTTCAACGTCAGGTAGAACACTGCGCTAGTCACTATCACTTTATACCCAACTGTTCAATCACAGAGCAGAAAGGGTGGGACAAATAGCCTGTCACAAAGGCCAATGGTCACATCCTACATGTACAGTGCTGCTATGGAGAAGAAATTAGTACTGAGTCCACACAGACCAGCAAGTTTGTCCCTTTTCTTACATACTTAAGCCACCCCTTCATCTAGAGCCCATGGGCTGCTTTTTGCAAAATGTCAGGAGGCCAGGAGCCAGTTAAGATGGACATTTGCTGTCCTCACTCATCTTTTACAAAGTAAAAATCCAGTTACAGCAACCCCTCACAGGCCAGGCTGCGTGGTGTTACTAGGATTTCAAGACATTCAAAACTTAGCCCAGGCATCTGTCGGGGGGTCTGAGGAATCCTCCCCTGGCTTTTTTTTTTAATAATCATGCTCTATTTTGATGTTTTTTAATGCCTTCTGGCACCGTAATGACATTCAAAGTACAAAAAAAAAAGAATAAAATTCCCAGTGTGAATCAATTTAGTTTCATTGTGAAGAAGAAAATGGTTGGTAGGCCACCAGGCACCATATCACTGGCCAGATGTGGCCCACAGGCCTTGAGTTGAGTATCACTGATCTAGAGCAATTACTCTACCTTGTGCTGACAGTTTTACTTCCACTGATAATCCAAATCAAAGCAGTCAGACGCAACTGAAGCTGAAAAACATGCACCTCATTGCCCTTCTGTGTTCTGCATTTACCAATAAACAAGTACTTTTTCTTTGTCATTTAAAAGGCAACAATATAATTAATACTGAGAGCTGAATGAGGCTGACTGGCCCACACAGAAATCCTGATACAAAGCAGATGTCAGCCTTTTATGTATCATCCTGATTTAACATTCGTCCCACAACTTACCCTGCAGACTGACATCTGGTTGGTGGTCAGTGTTCCTGTCTTGTCAGAGCAGATAACCGAAGTGCAACCCAGCGTCTCCACTGATGGCAGGCTGCGGACAATGGCGTTCTTCCTGGCCATCCTCCTGGTGCCCAGTGCCAGGCAGGTAGTGATGACTGCTGGGAGGCCTGGGAGAAAACACGACAGGCAGACGATGGTGAGGAGAAAGAGAGGGAGTTAAACAGCTGCATTGTCCTGTTTTTTTCTGTCAACCACTGAGATTTATTTGAGCAGTTGGATTTATGTGCTTTAATCAATGGCTCATAGAAGACTTTTAGAGTGAGTGGAGAAAGCTATTTTGTTCCTCTATCCAAATTTTGCCAGCTCAGTGTCTTTAACAATAAAAAGTGAAAAATACATCTAAAAGAAGTGATTTTGTTGCACTGATAAACAGATAAGATGTTTGACCTTCTGGTATGGCAGCTACAGCCAGTGCGACAGCGATCTTGAAATAGTACACAGCTCCTCTCAGCCAGCTGCCTCCATGGACCGGATCGTTAAAGTGTCCCACATTGATGGCCCACACTGCCACACAGATCACACTGATAACCTGCAGGTTAAACACAAGTGCAGGGTAGTAACAGAGATACTGTGTATTAAATCTTTAGATTACTGTTTTAGAAAGTGTCAAAAACATTGATTAAATTAGAGTCCAAAGTGATGCCAGGCACTAACACACACACACAAACACAAAGAGGTCCTTGCCTTAGACAGCTGTTCTCCAAACTGGTCTAGTTTCTGTTGTAGTGGGGTCCGTTCAGGGTCAGTTGAGGCCATCTCATCTCGGATTTTCCCAATCTCTGTCTGCACCCCCGTTGCCACGACAACGCCGATGGCACGGCCTGCTGCAATGTTGGTGCCCTGAGGAAAAGGTCATGAACTCTGCTGTCAAACTTGTTGTCATCATGACAAATATTGGGACATAGTAACGCACAGTTTCTGTAGTTCTTCAGCAGAGAGCCATTTAAGAGATGGTGAGTAGAATCTGTATGTGTCTTTGAACACTTTGCGTATTTCATATGCTCCCACATAAAGCAGTGAGAGTGAAATCCAATATCTGAGTGTAATGATTTCTTTCTCCCCTGTAACAGCAGGTTCTAAATTGTTGCCTACACATCGGTGTGTGAAGTCACACTCAGGACAGCAGCACTGAGAGAACCACGCCAACAAAGACAACCTGCAGACCTGCAGCCTGTCAGAGTGATGGCGCTGAATAAAACATCACTTGCTGTTGTTCTTTGACCACAGACCACCTGGTGACTCAGCAGTCTTTGAGGTCTCACACACACACACACACACACACACACACACACACACACACACACACACACACACACACACACACACACACACACACACACACACACACACACACACACACACACACACACACACACACACACACACACACACACCACAGCTGCTTTGTCTGATCAAATAATGGTCATTTTCCCTGCCACACTCTCTGGTCATGTTGTGTGTAAATACATGAAACACATGTCTTGTCATCTATCGTACCATTAAATGTAAGATGTATAATAATTTAAACCCCTTCTATATTTCATAATTTTAATTTCATATCTTTAACTAATTTTAGTGCATAAACAAATAAATTAATAAGTATGTAAGAGAGTAAGTATTTTTCTACTTAATTTTCAATGGGTATGAAGTGTTTTGCACCTTGTTTTATCCTCCTAAATACATCTGGTAATTTTAGAGACGTGCCATGAGCAAAGAGAAAAAATGTGTGACTCGTGTAGCAGATAAATGCTTTATGTCACTGCAACTCTTTTTTCTTAGCGCTGCGGAGCTCAGTGACTGCTGCCTCAGCAAGTCAACGATAAATATATTATATACAGATGTTAGGTAACAACATAACATTGTTCCAGCACTGAACTTAAAAGATAAGGCTGGCTGTATTCTGTATGTGTTAGTCTCGTAGATGTGAATCTTTAAATACATCATTTCCTAAATCTGCTGGTCACTGTAGTTTTTAGCAATTGCTACTTAAACAAGAGGAATTTGTGCATTTGTTGGGGACTGTTTTCAGCAGCACATAAATCCACATTTAGTGCTCGAGTTAGTGTTTGGTGCTGCAGGATGACGTATGAGGAATAGAGTCAAAATAAACTACAGTGGTAATAAAGGAAAATGTCTCCTAGTGCAACAGTGTGACTCATTAATATTGACAATAATAGAAATCATTCAGGTATAACTTAAACACTTGGTAGTCCCATTCTCCCTGGTCCTTTCCCTGGTGGTGTGTGTTACGTTGACTGTATGTGAATTAGGAAAAGACAGATATGGTTGTTGAGACTCACAGAGAAGAGCATGTTCTTCTTGTCCTGGTTGACAGCCCGGGGGTCTGGTACAGGGTCTGTGTGTTTGAGCACCGACACAGACTCCCCCGTCAGAATGGACTGGTCCACCCTCAGAGTGGTGGAACGGATGGACGTCAGCCTGATGTCAGCGGGGACCTTATCGCCAACTGCAGGGGGTTGAAAAGACAAATCTTACTTTCACTTTTCATTTCTGTATTTAACTTGGAACAAAGGTGGTGTTTAACCCCCAAGTAGTGACCAAAAACTTGAGCATGACATACTCTATATCACTTTACATTATATAATATTTTTATACTTTTATACTAATATTTTTAATGACTTAAATGTTGATTATGTGGAATGAAACTGCCTGGATTCCCTTCCTCCCCTCTTCTACCTCCACATCATAAAAGAACAAGCTAATCTAAAGATCATGATTAAACACACCAGCTGGGGTTAAAAAGTACTCTCTGTGGACGACAAGCAAACAGTCGCACTCCATTTAAGATCAAAGCACGGGGGCTTAAACAAGCAACACACTTCACTTCTCTGACATTTGTCAGAGCTGCAAGATGTAAACTTGCTTTGCCAGGCGCAATCATCGTAGTTTCCTGTGAGCTTCACCAATCAGAGCAGTCCACCACAAAAAAAAACCCTCTGTCTTGTTTCTAGTTGTAAAGATGCAACATGAACGTCTCACACAAGAAAATTACTGCTAAACACAGAGCATGGAAATGTCCTGATGGTTGGCACAAAAGTGGGGGTAAACTGTTTTGCACCGTGTACAACGCTGAGGTGGAACACAAAAAACATCAATAGACAAACACTTTTCTACTGCAAAACACACCTGGAGAATGTCTGAAACGTGTTGATAACAGAAAAGACAAATCACCATGATAGAGGTGGTTGCGTCCAAATCTACTGCGTGTGTCGAAAGAATCAGGATGACAGTATTTGTCACAGACTCAGAACAGAGTGGTTTTATTCTCACGGGAAGTTGCATTTATATTTTAATGAAATATTCGGAAAAAAGAATTTGCAATTTTCACTTACTCCTGGACTCTCGTGAAAAAACCCACCTAAAAAAATCACAACATGCACCTCAATTATTTAGAATAGCTGCCGGGAAATCATGCAGGGAAAAAACCCTATAAAATCTTGGTGGGACTGACATGTATAGACCAATCCCAGTGACACCTCACTAGTGAGCTGAGGCATTACACTGTAATGTAGCCAGAGGCTTTTCCTTTTAAAATGCTGCTGCTGATCCGGTAGAACTTTTTACATGTAAAGAATATTGTTATCAAAACAATTAAAATGAAGGTTATGATCTACAAAGCTTAAGTTTAGCCTAACAGAAGATGAGGCGTCCTTTCTGGGCCTATCTGTTATCAGCTGCTCTGACAATAAACTTTGAATATAATAAAAAATGGACAAGTAAAATCCCACAGGGGAGCTTTAACAAATGAAGCTCAGCCTATGTTCAGTCAGGAAGACTTCCTTTGTGCTCATCCATCCACAATTCTCTCCATCCCACTCTCACTACTTCCCCTCATCAGCTGACTCTGGGCGCTCACTCCTCTAGTTATCCAATCGAACTTTGCCACGATCTCTATCAGCCTATTCGACTATGGATTCATCACCCTCCTTAAATCATACCATCTCTACGAGGCCAAATGACAAAGACTTTCCACATTTTTATTCTTATGTGCACGTTAATAAATATTCTTTTACTATATAAAACAATTCTCTCCCGATCGAGTAGCAATGATTTCGGACAAAAATGTTTTCTTTAAACGGTCTCTGCGACACACCCTGATACACAAAGCTGTATGTCAGTATTACTAATTGTAAAAATAAATTACAAATGGATGAAATTGTTTGCACAGTCACTCTCAACAGTAAACAGACAGACAAAGATCAGTACATGAATCTCATTGGCCTAACCACAACTTAATATGGACACTTTATTGTTATCCAAGACACTGACGCATGTGTCTGTTCCTTATCTAGCTTGCTTGTTTTTACAAATAAGCGGAGGAGGAAGTTCTGAGACTGTTTCATGGTTCTTTCCATCATAAAAGAGCTTAATATTAAGGGTTGTTTGGCTTACACATGAGATAAGCTATAATCCTTTTTTCATTGGCATAGTTTTTTGCTAGCAAGACAAATCACTGGTAATTCATGAGTACAGGGAAATGTGAGAGCATTTTTATTAAATGTGCGTATAAACACTCCTTTCTGGCTAAGATCTTCAATATTATGAAGTAACGATACAAAGGAAATTTTCCACTTGTGTCCAGGAAGATTTCTAGAGGCAATCATATGTTTATGACCTTTGAAATCATGTCTTATTTATGCAAATAAGGATGGACTCCTACACATGAAAGGTTTGCATTCTTTCTCTTGGAAGAGCACAGCCTTTCATAAACTGTTTACAAGTGTTTCTATAAGCGAGTGACTCAGAGAGGGCCAGCGAGAAACGAGAGAGAAATGAAGAAAGAGAGGCTGCACTGACACATTGACCTTTCGCTTTCTTTCGACACTAAAGAGAGGCTGACACTTAATATGAGCTCCATCCATCTCAAAATACCATCAATAATCTCAACACCAGACCTATCTGAACTGTTGAAAATCAGAGGTGTGGGCAAACAGTTAATTTGGATGTATAAAATAATAATTTTAGTTTTTTCTTTGTAAAAGAAATCACGTACTATCTACTCTCACACTATATCTATACTACCTACGCACTACTAGCCATGCCAACACAGTGGTTTTACTGCAGTTTTTACAGTGGAGTGGAGTTAAGTAAAATAAACTGATGTTAGGGGATTAGATATAGAGCAGCCTCGATGGCAGTGTCTTTCTGGTCTATAGCAGTCGCCATTGTTGTTATTACCCTTTATTCATTCCAGCGCACTGCCTGACAAGAGCTTGACAGCTATGTTGGTCCAGCCCATCATGCTAATTGGCTAATTGTTAATCCCCCCCGTGGCACTCATGGGTTGTTTTTTAATTTTTTTTTTAAAGATATTTTGGGGGATTTATTTGCCTTTAATTGATAGGGCAGATTTAGCGTGAAAAGGAGGAGGGGCTGGGATCTGTGGCTGCTGCAGCAAGGACACAGCCTTTGTGCATGGGGTGCCTGCTCTACCACATGAGATAGTGGGCACCCCAGGTTGTTTTTTATTTCAACCAAGAAACCGCTGTTTCATGTCACAATGCCAGACGATCAGTCATCTTAAACTCAGTGGAGTGGGTGGATTCAAAGTTCTGGATCCAGGCACATGTGACTGTTATCTGTGAATATCTACAAAGATCCATTCACCAAAATGACAGATCTGCACAGCTGCGATTCACTCCAACTCACGTTACAGGCGAATGGTAACCAGGCACAATACTGATTTTTGGAAGTATTACATAACAGGGAAAATTCATATTGAGGGCATACAATTTTCTATTAAAAGATAAACATAACAAGGGTATAACATGACAACTTTTCTTTTCTTGGTTAGCAGCAGAGAACAGCAGAATGACTGTGTTAAATATTAACAGTAAGAGAGAGCGAGAAAGCACAGCTGGTGCTGTTGTATCAGTACTGCGGAAAATGAGCAATGAAACCCTTACCACTTGAAATGGTTCACTTGAAATTCAAAGGTCTGCAACTAGACGACCTCAACAGGTAGGTGTTTTTTTAGAAAGAACGCATTACAACTGATACACACATGACATGAATACAACTATAAAACAGTGATTACATCAGTTTGCTTTTTTTTGTAATAGTGATGGATACATGTACTTTAAAACTAACTACTAACACAAACTACTGGCAGCTTCATTCCAAAAATATGCGGCTGTACCCAAACAGTCATATTGGTCACTGTGTTATGTTTGGCCTGAAATGTCGGAAAGATAATAAAAGCATGAGCCACATTAAACACAGCCTCCAGCTCCGTCCTGTTGTTCCAGCTCTGATTAGTGTCACTGTGTTCCCATGCTCTGGAAGTCGAATACTTTTACTACAGACAGAAGGGCACTGGATCACACACACACATACACACACTCCTAACCCTGCTTCCTCTCTCCGAGCAGCCTGAAATAGCAGTGGGTATCTGGAGGATTCAACAGTTTTCTTACTGGGTCAAGATGAAATGTGTGTGTGTGCAGACTGTTACTATGACCCAGCTGGACTGGTTTTAACTGTGTATACAACTGATCTCAATGTGTTTATTCAAATACAAAACATTTTTTTCATGTGAATCCATTCAGCTGTAAAATGTGCAAAAAGAAGTGGACTCATAGGACAGGGTCACATCTGGTCACATCTGTCCGACTGCCAACTTTGACAAGAGAAGTGCACCGACAGATCTTGCAAAATGCTCAGAAGCACTTGAAGTGTTCTCGGACCGAGAAACTTTGCTGCTCACAATCAGGGCTGGAAATTAGCACGAGCCACCAGCCAAATGCTGATAAACTACGCAAGTGGCTGCTAGATTTGCTTCACTCACCAGCCAAAAAACAATTATAATCTATTAAGTGGCTGGTAGATGTTGAAATCCACCAGCCAGAGTGGCAGGTGGACAAAATGGTTCATTTCCAACCTCACAGCAATCTTTTCTTGCTGTGAGGTTGGAAATGCTTTCTTAAAAAAAAGTAATACAGTAACGTACTTTGATTACTTTTAAAGTAACCCTTACCCAACACTGCTTGTAACTTGTTTCTTGTCAGAGGTTTCTCAACTATGAGAACAGAAAGCTGAGATTTGAATTTGATCACTGAGACAATTTTCTGAAATTGTGCAGACTCATTCATGAGCCAGTGACGTTTTCTTTTGGATTTTATGGTTATCTCAAGAGCTGATAAATTGAGACAAATTTAAATGACTGCAATGAGAAAAGAAAAAGAGCATTTTAAGATCTTAAATTAGGGTCAGGCTGAGACATGCGAAAGGCTATTTCTCTGGAGCTGAATTTAAAGCCCAGTTCAGACCAATGATGAGACGAAGACGAGACGAAACCCTTCTAGAACGTGCAGAGAAACGTCCCAACACTGTGAACTGGTCAGTCTGAACTCAACTCAAGCCGGCTGATGGTGTCACCTTCAACTCAGCTGGCAGAATGTAAAGCTCGTCCCTTGTTTCTACAGCCAGTCGGCTTGTCGTAAAGTCTGCTGGTCAAGGCAAAATAACCACAGGCGGAGGGTGCTCCAGTTTTTAATATTATTGTGGCATATTTACTATGAAAACAGTCCATCTCATGCTCATTTTATGTTTTTACTATAAATGCAGCTGTAGCCAGTGTCTCCCTATCACTCTCCTCATTCATATTTTAAGAAGCTACAAATTAAATTCAGCCACAAAATAAACCCGAAAAGCTGGAAATCAGAACTTAAGTAAAGAGTTGTTGCATAGAGATGATACACCAACTCATCAAGTTGCATCAGTGTGAACCGTCAGGATTTTAGAACATTTCTGAATGGCGTGTTGCAAGTAGTTGCATGTTTCAACTCGTCTTGTTGTGAATCTTTGGTCTGAACTGGGCTTAAGAGGTATGAGAAAATGGTCTCCAAATCTCATATTAACATTATATTGAGCTCTGTTGTGTCTAGGAGGAAAAAGCTTGGTCAAAGAAGAGATCTTAATTTAAAATTTCCTTTCCCCTAGGCTTTTTCATTGTTCTGAGGACACCCCTTTATGCTCTGTCCGCACTGTAAGGACTAGGAATGATTGTGGATTCTTGGAACAATATTTTGAGGGACAACCAATCCAGCAACTGCAACTGCCATTCTTAGGAAAAACTGTTAACCGTGTCAACAAAAGACAACACAAAACAGAAACAGCATATATCAGAAAACAGACAAATGAACTTGCAATGAAGTCCAGATTTTACTGAGTCTATATGTGATGGTGGAAATACAAAATGATCTTGACTGGTCTATGCGGAAGTGACGTTGCTATCCAACCATCGGCTGGCTTACAGTATATCACTTCAGAGTTCTTTCTGGCAGTGCAAATGCAAACAAAAAAACAGCCCTTTAAGGTATGTAGTTCTAGCGGGTGCTCCCCGGTGGGCAACTTCTCTCAGGGATCCCAGAAATATGTCGCCTGCACATGCCTTTAGCCCTGCGCTTGTGTAGCTCCTTTTTTAGTCTTCCGACCACTCAAAGAGCTTTTACACTACGAGTCACAGTCTCCCATTCACACACTCATTCATACACTGGTAGCTGAAGTTACCATACAAGGTGCTACTCAGTTTTTAACACACTCATACACCAATGAAAAACAGCCATCGGGTTCAGTATCTTGCCCAAGGATACTTCAACATGCGGACTGGAGGAGCTGGGGATTGTCGATCTTTCAATTAGTGGACAACCCACTTCACCTCTGAGCCACAACCGCCCGATGTTGAAAACAATACTGTTTACCCATTCAGATTTTCCACCTCCTTTTATATGTCTGGTCACACTGGTGACAAATCAGTTGCTAAACAACCATCACAACCTCCCAAACAAGCCAGAACAATGAATACTAACACCGGCATTCACAAGCACCTAAAAACTCTACATGCACTCTAACACTCTAAAACACTTGATAAAAAATGGCGGCACTCAAAAAACACTCCAAGTGGATGAAAAAGGTTTACACACGAGGCCATTAGCTTAGATGTCCCATATATCATTAACATACTGCTCAAAAGAGATACAAATGATTACTTCAGACCCTCCATTTCATTTCAGCATTCATGAATCCATACAGCAAAACCTTCTGAGACTGCTGCGTTGATATACACTCCAATCAAATATTTTCCACGAAGGCCGTGTGTGCCTCTCACTGGGTTTCCATGACGATAACAGGCGGAGGAAAGGGCAGAGATTAAGATGTTTGCCAGGAATGACTAAACAAAGACGCCGCAGTGTTATTTCAACCATGTCTAAACAACAATCCAGTGTAAATGCATTGTGCTGGAATACAAAGGTCTTTCCAAGCTCACTGCAGTACTACAGATACACTGTTAAAACAGCATATCAAGTGAGTGTGTAAAAACACGTTAGGGCTTCTGTTTTGGGTTATTGATGGCTCCCATTCATATTCTTGTTTGCTGCCTTCTGATGGCGTTACCTTTTGAAAACTAATGACACCTTTGTGCAGGAGTCAAGTTAAATTTAAGACTTTTAATACCACATAGAATGCAATTTAACACATTTTACAACTATACCATCAAATATACGAATGGGGTGGGATGATATGGCCTAGAACTATTCTTTATATCACTTTCTATTCAGTACTTCTAGGCAGTATGTAACTATTATTTCTAATAAAAGTTAATTCAATATATGCAACCTGGACCCAGAGAAGTGCCATGAAATGAATAGATGGATTAACCAATGAAACTGCTGACTGAAACCTCCTACAGCACAATCCCACTCTAAATTCGGAAGTGTATAACATCTTGTAGCCCACAGATTATCGCTGATATTACTGCCTACAGCACTTTTTCTGAACCTTTTAAGGGAGCTTTTACACTTAATCTGTTTAGCTTGGTTAAAACGAACTCAGGTCCTTTTGCCTGGTTAGTATGGTTTGTTTTTGCTGGTGTAAAATCTGTCAGTGGAACCCTTGTGTGAATGAAACAACCAAACCAAGATTGCCTGAAAAAGTGGGTCTCTGTCCACTTCCAAGTTGACTCACGTGCAGTTCGTTCATGGTAGGAAAGCAAACAAATCATGCAAAAAAGTTCACAAAAGCGCACACATCAAGATAGTAATTACTAGGTGCAGGACAGAGGGATGGAAAAAACAGAGTCTGCACACTACCTACGACATGCTGCATGTACAGCTCTTCTTCAGGTCTAAAGAATACATAAAACAATTTTACATCTTAAAGCAGAAAACCATCTATTGGCTGACTATTTGACACTCAAGAGACATTTAATAAATTGAATTTTACTTGAGAGGGTGAAGAGAATTTGCCACTACTCACCTGCGACTTCCACAATGTCTCCAGGAACGATGTCTCGGGCTCTGACTCTCTGGACGCTCTTCTTGTCCTGTCGGTACACCTTCCCCATCTCTGGCTCGTACTCCTTCAGAGCCTCAATGGCATTCTCTGCATTACGCTCCTGGAGGACACAGCGCCATAGAAAGGTTCTATGAGTTTATTTCAATTGTTGATGTGGAAGCAACGATTATTAATGTGAAAAATCCCTTTGAGCATGGTTGCCCTCATATGAAGACAAAGACAGCAGGGAAGGAGAGACAGGAAGCTACAGGTATGACAGAACATGAGGTCTTGCTAAGCTGGACAGTTTTCTGTTTGTGATATGGATAATTTCAGCAGTGATTTAAAAATGGGGACTGGTTCACAAACAGCTCAGAAACCTCACATACACACACCCGTTAATTCTGTTTGATTGTTACCATCCATGTGAGCATATAAATGATATAATCCGAACAACACACCACCGAGCACGAAAGCTAAACCCAGGAAACAGAGGCACATCCAAGAGGCTTTAAAAGCCTGTGGTTGCCCTGACTAGTCTTTGTTAAAACCCAAACTAGGTCAACAGACCTAGACACATTACATCAAAAAAGAAACAAACATAACACAAGATGAAATACACCGTTAACCCACATGTAGTCAGTGTCTCTGAAACTAATCGAAGGACTTGGGTGTTTCTGTTATTCAGCCCACTGTCAATTAAATAAATGAGGTGTACAAAATGTAAACTGAACTTGAAGGAAACAGATGTTTTGCACAACTGTTGTATGAGACTGCATTACTTTTAGCTAAGTGTACCTACTAAACTGGCATCTGAGTGTAGCACCTCAGTTTTGGACTGATGGCAAGTCTCTCATGACTGGCAACTTTCCTCGAGTCTTGTGTAGTTGAAGGGATATTTTGCCAATTTTCAAGTAGGCTTGTGTTACAGCAGTGTGGGGAGTGTGTGAAGATGAATGGCATTAAGGCGCCCCCCTGCTGCTAAATCCCGGAGCTCCCCGCCTGTCCACCTGCCAAAATCCACCAAATAATGCTAAATGTTGCTTTTCACGCTATAGTTACTTAATGGTCTAAAAAACAGCCTTGATATGATGATATTGCCAGTCCGTAAGAACCTGCAAACACTGTTTACCTGCCATACTCCTACAATAGCATTGGCGATGAGAATGAGGAGGATGACAAAGGGTTCAACAAAGGCTGTGATTGTCCCCTCGCCTTCTTCAAACCAAGCCAGGGTCTATGAGACAGAAGACAAAACCAAGAGAAAGGTGAATGTTTGTGTTCAGTGTAGATCTGTGTTATTAAAACTCATTTCATTTGTATGTATATCTAGCAGGGTTAAACTAATACAAACTCCATCATCATCACTACTTGATTATGTGAATTTGACTGTGTATGTGTTTGCTTGTGTGCTGTGCAGACAGTTGTGTTTTCTTACAAAGGAGATGCACGCAGCCAGCAGCAAGATCCGCACCAGTAGATCCTCAAACTGTTCCAGGACCAGCTCCCACAGTGACTTCCCTGTATGAGGAAACAGAGGAACACAATGAGCAGCAGCAAAAAGAAACACAGACAGACTTTGATGTAAATTAGTTAATGTGACGATGGAAGAAAGAAAAAGAAAGAGTAACAATAAAGGGGATAATAAAACAGATAGCTCACCTTCTTCTGCTGGCAATTCTGTAAGTACAGAAAGAGTTAAAGGCAGAGAGAAAGCAGAGAGGATGGAGAAAAAGAACAAATTACATCACCACCACTGGTACTTTGTTTAATAAATTACATTGCGGAAAAGTAATCAGTTATTTTCCTTCCCAAAGTGCTTGGTGCATATAATTTTCTTATTTCCCAGCAGCAGGACTAGATTGATATTGTGCTTGCTCAGACTTGAACATGATGCAGATATAAAGTGCTCCTTCTACTGAAAACAGGATATATATTGGATATGACGTGGACTCACAACACTGCAGGGTAAGTGTGTATCTATGTACACATTTACTGAACGTTTTAATCAATACGACTGCTGCACATGACAGGCCTGATGGTTTTTTCGTATATGTTTTTTTATAACAATGATGGATATTATTATTGTGAGTGGCAGTAGTAGTATGACCTATAGTAATTTCATCATCATCATCATCACAGAGATTTACTCTCCAGAGACTACAGTGAAATTGTCAGTTTGTTTTGAAGAAATGTAATTAGTGTTTAATGAATAAAAAAAGAAGCTATTTCCATGAGTACCGTTGGGTCCCCATCTCTCCCTGTTCTTCTTCAGCTGCTCACAGCTCAGACCTGTAGACTCATTTACACTGAAGAAGCCCAAAACCTCCTCCACCGTCTTAGTATGAGCATTATCCATCACTATGGCGAGAAGAGAAGAAAGAAGACAAGGAAATATGAATATCAACAGATAGCTTCTTCGTTATAAAAATATCAGTTGTCAATGGCTATTTTACTAACTTACAGAGGGAGTTATGACCTGTGAAAAGCAGTTTGATTCAAAATGTTAGTAGTACTGCAGTACAATCATCCTTCTTTACTACGCTTGGGTGGTATCAAGGTATTGCGTTATACCAGTTCATTTATTAATCCCGAAGATATGATTTTCAATAGCATCAAAAATACTGACTCTTTCTATTAAAGTGATACGGAGATGCTGTAATGAGTTCTGTAGAGCACAACACGCATCTCCAGAGGTTAGTCTGGGGAGAAAGATGGCAACTGCGACTGGTGGGGATGATGTTACTGTAACAACAGGCCATCAACAAGCTGGCCGGCAACAGAGGACAGAGAGCAGGGGAAAACAATGTAGAGCCAGCATATTTTCACATTTAACTTAGTGAGTTAAAGGTTATCTTCAAGTAAACCGGTGGTGGTGATTATTGGGACAATGATAAGACAAAAAATGGGGTGGGGGTTACACAAAGACCATCATATTGTATACTCTGGTTAAAAGTCAGGAGGATATAAAGGTACCGCCCTAGCCTTTTCTACTATTATGGCTCTGATAAAAAATACATTGAAAATACAGTCAACATTTTTCAAATCTTACTATTTCCATGATACGTTGTATAGCTTTTTTTTTTTTTTAATTGCATCAGAGATAGAGCACCCTGACTGGAGCTCATCTGGTTTTCAATAAAAAAGGCAGCACTATTATCAGTGTTTTCCACCCCTGCTTCTTGAATGTGTAAAAATTACACACTGTTACAGCATGAGTTGGCTGGGGAATCAAATGTACTGGATAGCCAAGCAACCACACAAACTGGAACCCGTAGAGGCAAACAGGCCCAAGAGACATGAGTTACTATCCATAGGGTGTGAACTGGCTCTGTGAAAAAGAAAAAAAAAACATCTCCCTGTGTTGCATCAAATGGGACAGGATTTATTTCTGAGTATTTGGGGGTTGTGCTGCTCGGAAGGGCTTTATTGTACAAGTTTTTACAAGATTTAAGGCCTTTAACAAGCAGGTAGGGGCCATGCCAATTCAACAGCAGGCTAGTTTTCACCCATTTAAATTACATGATAATAAGAAATCATTTGCCTGTTATTCCCATTCCACCACTATGGTGTGTATAAGCAGGCAGCTTGAAATAATTACAAACTTTTCACGTGATTTACTGGAACATGCTTCATGGTAACGTTAGATGATCTGTGCTGGATTTATCACAAGACTTTATTCTCAGTGATTGGTAAAGGCCAGTCAGACTGTCAGAAGAGGGCCTGTGTTTAGAATAATTAACTCGGGAGCATCGCCTTTACATCACTTAGGCCAATTTCTGCATCTGCAAAATACCAGCGACTGCCTCTGCATTCAGCACAGGAGCCAAACATTAACATTATGCTAATAAATAGGCTACCGACGAAACGGTGATAATGATGACACTTCCGGTCTTTTGCTTAACGTTATACACCATATATGAAGGGTTAACACTGACACTTTCTCGCTGTTATTACGAAGAGCCTCGCCTAAATTCTGGGTAACGTTGATATGGATGACATGACGGCAAATGCTCAGACATGTAGCTCACGACTGGTGAGGGTTACCAGCAATTTGACATGTCTGCATAATTAACTGGTTACACGCTGATATCATGAGCCGTGTGTCAAATGACAGGTGAAAAACTGTAACAAGCTAAAGGCTTCGAGCCACAAGCTAGCTGATAGCTAACGGGCTACATCTCTGTAGGTGACTAACGTTAGCTAGCTAGGCAGCTAACGCTGATATAACGTTAATCCTCCGGAGATGAACAGGTTGCTTACCAGAGTGTGGCGTCTGTCCACTATCCCTACAGTTCCAGTAAGACAGTGTATATCACAGCACCATGGGTTTTGGATTAAATTCCCCACAGCGACGGAAAAAAAGCAGCAAAATATACTTTAAATGATAGTTTTCACAACAGGCTATCTAGCTAGTTATATTGTGACAGCCGCTCATGAGTGAAAAATCATCAGAACGATATTTCCATTGAAAGAGTACCGGATTCCCGAGTGGTAAAAATGTTGTTTTTTAAGAAAAAAATAAGGCTGTTTTAAGGCGAATTATTCTGTAAATATTTAAGACAAGTTTGTACAGACAGTGTGATATTATTACTCCTTGTCCTGGCTGCAGGAGTGTCTGTGGGTCACTAATACTCAGCCTACACGCTACAACAGCCAATAAAATCAAGCTAGCCACTCACAAAAAGCAACTTCCGGTCTTAACCTTCAAAGTAAACATTTATGCTTAATACATATTACGTACTTTGATATAATCTAAATGCCAAGTCCATGAAAATGATGAACTCAAAAATTAGAAAACAATCATAAAGAATTACGCGAACAAAACATAACTGGGCGCTAAATTACTTCCAACGCTAACATATTTTAGACCTTTATTCTGAAAAGACATCTATTGACTTCCCGTTTTATGATTGCTAATGCTCTCTACCTTGACGTGCTGCTCAGTAATGAGCGTGATTAACGGTGTTTGTCAATGCAGAAACCAAACGGAGATAAAAATGAACCAATGGGAGGCCCGGGAATCAGACTGATGCAACATACTAACGAATCAGCGTTCAGAAACCTCTGAAATCCCGCCCACTAGAAGCCTTACTACAGAAGCGCCCTCCTTCCCAAGCTCTCGGGTCAATCAGCGGGCGGTGCGTCTGCTGTCGCTCAACGGATCGACATGCGAACCAATCAGCTTTGAGCTCTGAGTTTTTGACAACACTGTGGACCAATCAAACAGCGCCGGAGGCGGGACATATGTTTAAAGTGTATCTGGCAGCCTTCCTTTTCCTCCTGGTGTCCATCTGTCAAAAAAACTGTTGTGGGTTTGTATTTTTTAAATCAAGGCTGCAGAACCTCCACAACCAGTATTTTCAGAATAACTTGAAAATAAATTTTTTCACTTAAGTACACTCTTTTCTTTCAACTGCATTCACAATGGATGTGCAGTATAGGAAAAAAAGAACATTTTAAAAGTAGTTATGTACATGTTTTTTTCAAATTTGATTGAATTTACATGTAGGAAAAAAGCCAACTACCACTTAATGACATACACATAGTCTTCCCAGCAGTATGAACACGTTTTTTTTGTAATAATCCTCTCTTTTTAAATAATAACCCCCTTTGCTGTCTGAAAACATTTTTTGTATGTTACTTAAAATGAGTTACTTTTTGCTTTACACATTTGCTCTGTTTTAAATTCTACATGATTCATGAACTTCAGAGGATATGACTCTAAAAAGAGTGTGTTAATGTAGTCACAATATCCTACAGTGTTTACAATCCATATGGCTCTCATGTTATTTTGTTTATGGTCTCCCACACCTCCACACAGTAAATCAAATATGTAAACACATGTGAACAATACAGTGTGTAAAGCTTTATGATTTAGCATGTGGCTAGTTTTCCCAACTCTTTGTCAACTTTGCACACATATGAGGTTTCCAGCAGATTTTGTGGTCTAATATCACAATCAGAAGTTAATTTTCGTATTCTCTTTTTTTAATATCATGTATGTGTATCATCACTATTTATTTGTTCCAATTCCAAGTTCACATCTATCACTTTATCTGCTAACACAGACCTTTCACGAATGCTGAACTCTCTCCAATGTGCCCATGTTTTGGTATCACTGTGGAACTCATTCACTTACTCATTCTCAATCTTGTGGAGAGTAAAAACAGAGAGACTGTGCTAAGTTAGGTCAGTTATAAAAAGACTGAGGCAAATGTATGTCAGCGTTCAGACCACACGGGAGATACCAGAGGGTAGCAAATTATGTGACTGTGTAACTCTTTGTCATTTATATCTCCTTCACCATTTTCGTTCCACAGTGTTAACCGTGAGGTAACCCCCCCCCCTTTCATTGTACATCACAAGATGACAGAAGAAGTAAAATTAGCAAACTTCTTTTTTATTAAAAATGTAGTAGACTGTGCGGAAGCAATGTGGTGCAACTGCAAGACAAAACACACACAGCTGGATGCTCTGTCATTCCCTTTGTGTCTTACAATGTCTTTCTCACAATGGGTATTCGCTCCACAGGCTGAAAGACAAAGAAAACGTTATCATCATCATTACCTGCAAATTAAGATGGACTTTATTAATGTATCTCCAAGAGATAGGGCTGAATATAGTTACACATTTTTCAGCAGAACATGAACTTTGCCTGAAGATAATAATGAATCACAATAATTAACCATGAATCTCTAACCATATGAATTCAAGTAGGTATTTTGTGTTTTATGCTCAGGACTATGGACACATTTTGGTGAGTACTGAAAAGCATAGATTTTTTAATACTCAGCATTTAGTAATAGTTGGAGTTCCACACCACGATAAAGTCTCCATGTCATAGCGCTGTTACTGACATAACAATCTCAAAGTTATCACTCATTTGCTTGAGGACATAACAGTGTTGTTTAATGACTTTACATGCACTTTGATCTGGTTACTCTCAGCTTTCTGCACTGTGGTGATTTATTAAACGGCAGGTAGATAAGAAATCCGGTTCCTATAATCACGCTGAATTATGGTAGCTGAGTTCCTCAAAATAATTACATCTAGGATGAAAGGAGACATTAGACAGGCATAATCTGATTTCTACCAGTAACATGCTTTTGTGAAGATGTTAAAGGCTAACCTTGGTATTTTTCAACCTGAACCCTCTTTGTTTAGCCAGAAACAGCCCTGAATCTGCTGTCGCCAAAGCCGCCTGATTACATTTGAATAAACAGTAATTTAGCATTGTAAAACACACTTCATTCAAAGTTGACTGAAACAAAATAAAACTAGAAAAAAGGTCTTGGTTCATCTTTCCATTGTTCCAACAATCAGCAACTCTGGGCTGGTCGAAATAAACCCTTAATTCACCCAGTTGGATGTAAATATATGCTGGCTCTATGCACGCTAAAATTACTATTTATTTAAATGGAGTCTGGTGGGTGAGATATGCGTGAGTGTGTGTGTTACCTCAGGCTGTACTCGGGGTCAGTGTGTGTTTGCAGCAGCAGCTCTTTGATCTCCTCAGGTGGGCTCAGACCATGAAGCTTTGCTCTCTCCCATCTCTGCAACCTGCTGATACCTGGAAACAGAGAGATGATGTGATGAATGATGCAGTGTTCTGTGTGATTAAAAGCTGCTTCTGCACCACTAAAACTTTACCTTTCCCAAAAAGAGCAGAGCCCAAAACAATGGAAAAAAACCCCAGCAGCAGGACAGATTGTAGTAAAACATGGACATATTGTCCGGTAGATCTACTGAGCCTAAACCACAGCAGTAAGACTGAACCAGACAGTAAAGCTGTAGGCGGTAAAACCAAAGCAAAGAGCTAAAACTGGCCAAAAAGCTTCACAGGACTGAGGAGAACTACAGAGTTTGTGATCACTCTCTATCTGTTCGTTGGTTACTAGTGTTCATGTGTATGTATGGTATGTTACCTGTGCAAGGCCCAAATCTCCAGTCCAGATCAAAATTTCTGAGCGTCTCCAGCTCCTCCTCTCGGATCGTTTTAGTTTCAGCCTCTGCTTGAGAAAGAAAATTTAGAGAGAACTAAATAAAACAACAAAATCTAAAAAACAAAACAATGGCCGATCATTTTCAGTGAACTCTAAAGTAAGTAAACACTACATAATGCATTTCCATATACTGTTAATTGGACACTGAATTTTACAGAGCGCATGTACGTATGTATAAACCAATAGAGAAAGACCTTTAAAAAGCTACCCAGAGCTGACAGTAACACAAAAATATTTCAGCGTTTTTCACAGTCTGTAGATGCTGATTGATATTTGGATTTTGTTGACTGTTTTTCAAAGTGATATTGCAAATACAGAGTCAGTTTGTACCACTGAGGGGAGATTAGATACAACACAGAACACAGCTATAGTAGCCAAACACGACCTCTATAGAAACACCATGCTGCTCTTCACCTTTCTGTGGCGGAGGAGGAGAAGAAGGCGTCTTCACTCGTTTCGTCCCCCTCCTTGCTCTCTTCACCACCTTGAATGAATCAGTTATCAGTCCGCGCTTGGTTGTCATGGTGACTGATCTAGAACATACACACATGCACACACTTTACTGTATACTCCACATCACTGTTCAGGGACTTTTTTCAAGCCAAACAATAGTCAAATCTATTCTGAGATGGAAATCTATGCACACCCCAAAGACAACACCTTAGAGTTGCTAATTACGGCTGCAACCAATAATTATTTTCTTTGTTGATACATCTATCAATTACTTTCTTGATTAATTGATTGATAATTGATATATTTTCTTTCACATTTCAAGTAGAACCCTATTTGCAGCTCCATTAAGAGTACCTCTGTTAAATTCTTGATTTAACCACATTTAAAATAAACTTTAATGGAGATTTAACCAACCTAAACCTAAAACCAAGACACACGACCACATCACACCAGTTTTGGCCCCTTTACATCGGCTCCCTGTTTGTTATAAGATTGACCTTAGAGTCTTTTGATTACTTTAAGTATCTTCATGGCCTGGCTCCAGATTACATTTCAGACCTGTTATGAACCGCTGTGTAGGTTGAGATCCTCAAGCAGAGGTCTTCTGCTTGTTCCAGAGTCCAGACTGAAAACTAAAGGGGACAGAGCTTTTGCCATCGACCCTGGAACGACCTTCCCGAGGATATAAGGCTGTCTGAGTCTCTGGCTTCCTTTAGGTCTCTCCTAATGACATGTCCAGATTTCGTAAGTTCACTCACATCACTCAGATTTTAACCATCACTTACAGAGCCCTCCATGGTCAAGTACCTGCATACTTGACGGATCTAGTGTCCTTTCACTGTCCTGTCAGGTCACTGCGGTCCGCTGAAGGCCATCTGCTTACTGCCCCTCACACAAAATTAAAGACCAAAGGTGATAGAGCATTTAAAGCTGTTGCACCTAAATGGTGGAATGTACAACCTCATGAGCTGAGAGCAGCCTCTTCCGTGGACATTTTTAAAAGGCAGTTAAAAACACATCTGTTTAGGCATGCCTTCCAGTAATAGCCCATTGTATCATCTCTGTATTTCGCTGAACTTTATTTTTTATTGTTTTTGCATTGTTTCTGTTATTGTATTTTTTTGTATTTTAACTTGTGAAGCACTTTGTGAGACCTCTCTGTGAGAAGTGCTATATAAATAAATTTACTTACTATACAAATGAAGTTTGTTATTATCATTATTATTATTATTATTATTATTATTATTATGAAATGCAGTTATATCACTTCTTAATGCATGGAGACTACCCTGAATCGTCCACATTAATTTAAATTAAAGAAACTAAACTTCAAATTAGGAAGCACATTTGTAGCTGCTGCCTTTTATGCTCACCTCCTGATGCTGGTCACACAGCACAGTCTTATTGGAATTTACATAGCAGTCTGTACTTGTCAGTTTTTAACTGTTAGTATAATTAAGCAATAATACAATCTTGTCCTTGCAGTGTTTAGCTGCTGTTTGCTTTAAAACATTCACATTAGGATGTTTTGTACAGCTGGACATGTCTGGGCAAACGCTCCCATACTTCTCGTTTTTCAAAATAAAAGCAGCGCTCAATAATATTACAATTTTGTTTGACAGTTTTGATAAAAATCATACATGTGTGTATATGGTTAGAATAGCATGTCACCACGATTTAAATGACACGTATCCTCTTGCCCCGAAGCTGCACTCTTATAACGTCACACCAAATTCACCTCAACAATCTGGTTAATTATGGTGACATACTTCCCAGCAAACACATGTATGCCGATAAAATAATTTATTAAATGTTTACGTATCTCTGCGATGCCATCTTAAATTCGGCACAAATAAACAAAAGCTATTTCGATGAGAAAATTAATTACTGCCTTATCAACCTTTCAATCTCCTCTGCTGACTGCCACACCTTCTTTTTCAAAATCCTGCGGTAATTTGATTGAAAGCGTTGTAACGAAGTCATTACAACTTTACAAGCATATATCAACAGCATTGTTAGATTATATTTCAGACGACTTCGCCGATTCAAAACAGATGGACGAGCCACAGTATGTCTGACGATACTGACCCTATCGATGGTCAAAGCTGCAGGAAACAACATGTTCCACTAAAAGCTATAAGATAACACAGTGGACGTGTTTCAGCGCGAGCATCTTAGCGTTCAGCTAAAGGTTTCTGCGGCTGTCTACTTAACTTACCTCTTTATTCAACCAATACAAGCTCCAGCAGATGTATCGCCCAGTTCAAAATGTTTCCCTTCATTCACTCTGCAGAAAAACCAGTCGACCAAAACAATGACGACTGACGCTTCTCCTTCTTCTGTCAGTGTCGCTACGGCAGACTACAGACTGCTGGGCCTCTTTGCTGCCCCCTGCCGTCACCTTCACGTGTACTACAGGTCAGTGGTTGGCTACAGGACAGTCAACCAATATCACTATTGTATTTTTGTCTCCCTCAATATTTAGAACATGTGCATCTGTCTCCCCGAATAAAAATATTTATTTTATCATGTTATTTTATTTTTACACCATAAGTTGATGCAAAGACACAAACTAGACTCGAGAGCTGAAGTGAAACCCGAAAAATGTTTCTGTTCCGCAATTAAGAAAACTCAAATTCACCAACATTCAAATCACACAAACATCTGTAATAACGCAGATTACAGAAAAAGGAACAGCTTTGAACACAAACATCCTGCTCAACAGTTCGTTTTCTTGTACACTTCATATGTATAGATAAAGATGGCAATTAACATTAACCGTCAATGTTTATTTGGTTTATGTTGTGTTTTAAGCTGTTTAATGAACATAATTTTCCATAACTGAACTTTTAGGTCACACCATCAGCCTGAGGCAGTAGCTCAGTCCCATAGACTGTAAAAATAATGAAATAATAGATGTAGCCACCGTGAGAATTTTCACTTGAGCGGTGGCGTGTCTGTGTCACTCTGCATCTGCAAAGTTTAGTTGATTAGAAACACACCCAAAACACACATTAAATATGGTTAAATAGTGACAATTTAGTAGTTCACAAATTGACTTCACTATGACTCGCAGCATTCACAGACAAACATTTGTGGTAATACCAACACATTTTCCCCACAAATACGACATGCTAATGTTATTAGCACAAGCCTATGGCATTGTACATTGTATAAATTAGCCTAGCAGCTAGTGATCTCTTCCTCTTCTCATATAAAACCAAGGACAACAGTAACATTTAACAAAGCTAATGGCACACAATTTGGCTCCATTATTACAACTCACAGAGTTCACTGACAAAACAACTGTCTTGTACTAAACACGTTTTCCAAACAAATAAAACATGTTAACGTTATTAGCACAAGTCTATGGCATTTAATATTGTATAGATTAGCCTAGCGGCCAGCGATCTTTCCCTCTTCTCATATAAAGCCAGGGACAACAGCAACATTCAGCAAAGGTAACGGCGCACAATTTTGCTCCATTACAACTCACAAGATTCACTGTCAAAACAGCTGTCATACTATACACGTTTTCCAAACAAATACAAAATGCTAACGTTATTAGCGCCAGCCTACGGTATTTTACATTGTATGAATTAGCCTAGTGATTTCCTCTTTGCATATGAAACCTGGATAAATCCCTGGAGGATAAATCACACACAGGGCTTAAAATGCTTTCTTAGTGGATGCATACTGTCTTTCAGTTCACCGCCTGGGCACTGCCGATGTGCCTTTGTGCAAGGCACTGAACCCCCAACTGCATAGGGCGCCTGCATGTATAGGTGTGTGTATTTTGGGCCTGTGGTGGTGCAGAGTGGTACAGATATTTTTAATAGTTTATGTAGAATTATATTTTGTTATAGATGCCACTGACTGTTAAACAAAAACAAAACAAAACAAAAAACCCACACAGATGAGTTTGCCTTTTTCAAGGGTATATAGTAATTGGCACTGAACACAGGCATATTTCCAAAGTGTCAGTCACTCTTAAGGGCCCATTCTTCACCCAACACATTGTTGGAGGGCCCACTTCACGGGCCCCACTGCGACCACACTGCCTGCACTGTCTATATTTACGCCCCTGATTTCAGTAATTCTTCTTGATGAAGACCGCAGACACAGCAGTGTTCACCAGCTGTTAACAGTATCCAAAGACAAGAGCAGCACTGTCTGTTGTCACTGCTCTTGTTTTATAACAATGGCAATCTAATTTAACCAGAACAATAAAAGCAGCTGTGTATAATTATAATTACTATTATTTACTTGCTCCATGAGGCTCCATGGAGAGAGCTGGACTCAGCAGTGATGGCTGAACACTTTATTCTTTATTTGGTTTCCCATTAGCTTCCACAAAGTGGAAGGGTCCACATCAAATTGTACTGCCGTGATCTTTGTGGCCAATCCTTCAGTCATGTGGACGGATGTCTTTACAGTGCAACTGATGATGATGACGATGATGATAATGATGATGAGTGACAGGAAGGCAGAGGACAAAGTAACCTCCTCTCACTCTAACTGGTCATAAATATCAAAATCAATACAAATCTTTTTGACCAGTTCTGCAGCCGTCTTCGTGGGTATTTCCCTCTTTATGTCTCCCTCATCCCTCCATCCAGATGGATCACTTACTGTATAATCTAATCTAAGGTGTTTGTGAGTGTGTGTACACGCTTGAGTGTTAACCACTGTAGAGAAATGCACTTTCTCTTTGTCTTTACATTGAAATCAAGGCAATGCTTGAGAGATTTATAATTTGGGAAATAACATTTACATGTCAGTGTATGAGTCATTCTTTTTAATGTTGCAGTATGATGCATGTTCCCTGCTTCTCTCCACCGTCTGCTTTCCCATGAGGTCTCACTGAATTCAAAAGTCTGTTTTCACATGTCTTTCATGACTGTCCAGTTTCAAGTGCATGCACACACTATGTACATCCCATAAAGTTTCATACAGTTAAGAGCAAAAATCATTACAGTGGATGGCATATTTTGAGAAGTAGAGAATATGTGTTTATAAATTGTATTATTGGTACATTTTATTATTTACTGTCTTCCTGACAGATGTATTCTTGTTTATATTTAGACCATTGTAGAGTGCTAGAAATTAAAACTTAAACAGGAGACATCAACCATATTAAAATAAGGAAATATTTCGATGTGGTCATGTATGAAAAGATCTTTAGTGCAGTATTCTTCATTTTCTTGGCCTTCTGTCATCAGCCTGCAGCCCTGGGTCAACACTGTTCTGCTCAGCTTCATTTTATATGTGGTTAAGCCTGCTCTCCATCTCTTTGCTCTCTTTTTCTCATCTGTTACTCCCCCCCTTTGTGCCCCTTCTCTATTCCTCTCTCCTACCCCCCTCCTCCATTGGTTCTCATCCAATGGCAGTCCATTATCAACTCCACTTAAGTGACTGCTGTTTAATGGAGGTATTCTGAGAGTCTAGGTGGCATTAAACTGAAGACAGCTGTGATTGAGTTAGACTGAAACGTTATATCCTGGATATGGTTTGTGGTGTGTATTCGGATGTAGAGACTGATAAATGGGCCTGATAGTAGACTTTTCTACACTCACTGTGGTTCACATTGAACATGATGGATATAATGCACTTTGAACCATGAAATATTTATCATACAATTGATGTGCTACACTAAACTGGATGTGTAAGACACTTGTCTGAGGTCCTGACATGACACCAAAGGGCAGCAGTCGATTTGTTAATCTGTATTTCGCTCGAGTCACAATGCTGATTGGTATACGTGGATTTGAATAGCTGAGCAGCCTCTTGTGGGATTAAAATAGAAAAGCTCCAACAAAATGTAATGATTCTCAATATTTTATTGGTCATAGGTCGATTTGGAAAACATGGCATCTGGATCCGGACTGGGGATGGAGAGGACAGCAAGTTAGCAAGGAGGGTGCATTTTGATTATTGTGCTAACCAGGAGGATGTCCTTCCCCTTGTCCTTCCTCAGATTGCCTACTGCTAAGGTGATATTGACATTTGGACTTAAAGGTGTTTTGATTACATTTTAATGTAGAAGAAATATTTTAAAAAAAATCCACAGAGCTTTTAGCAAGGTGCTTTCCTAAAACAAAGTCGTTATGATCCTTTAATAATCATTTTCAACTGATCCAAAATTATGGATGGTCCAAAATGAATGTGAACGAGAACGCTGCTCACAAAAAACTTTAGACATCCACTGTACACTGAGCAGAAGGAGGGAGGGGGCCTGTGAGGAGCCGTTGAGATAATCGAGGGGGGAACCTGAGAGTCGGATAAACAAGAGAGAGGAAAGAAGAAAGAGGCTGTGCTGTGGGTTAAGAGAGAGGGAGAGCTATTTACTTGTTAGTCAGCATCATACATGAAGTTACAGGAAGACATCATTAACTGAAGACTGGTGCCGCTGAGCTACAGGGATTTATTTACCCTTTCCGTGAAGAAGAAGAGAAACAGCTCTTGGATATCTGGATACTGCTGTCAGTGTCGGACCTGATTTATTTTTCCTCAACACAAAATAATAATGAAGATGTCAGCTTCAACTGGGGGCCAACATTTGTAGCTTCTGTAGGATCACACTCTAACATCTGCTTCATCTGGAGTTCAGTTTCAGCCTTTATTTCCATAATCCATACATTGTGGGATTTTCTTTATGATTCTGTAAATATTGTAAAGCTTCATACCCAAACACACGCTTTTTTCTATTCACTAACACACATACTGCCAGAATGTGGTCTTGTATTAAAGACTTCTTCACCTATGAAACCACCAAGTCAGTGGTAGTGAAGAGCTGGACCATCGGCATCATCAACCGCGTCGTCCAACTCCTCATCATCACTTACTTCATTGGGTAAGTGTTTACCTTCAGTCTGGTGTATTTTTTTGGATTATTCAATTTTTACGTTGGTCTGGTTGAGTGAATTAGCAGCAGCTGCCAGTTACAGAAAATATATATTTATTATACATTAATATTTAATGTAATCGATTAGGCATTTATTATCATATCACATCTGCCCTGATTAACTGATAAACTATTGCTTGTGGTGGTGATGGGATACCTGGTCGGTTTAGAATTAAAATGCAATGTTACACACGGCATTGCCATATTATATTATCATGTTTATTATTGTATTCTCGTGCTGTAAGTATTATAGGTGCTATTACCTCAGTTGTAGTTATATACAAATATTATGTTTTATACATATGTGATATCTAAATATATATTAATTCAAAATGTTAATGTTCAGATATTAAACATATTTATTTACTACTAGAAATATAATACAAGTGGATAGTGCCGGTGCCCCGTGTATAGAGGCAATGCGGCGCTGCAGCGGTTGCGAGTTCAACTCCGGCTTGCAACCCTTTGCTGCATGTCGTCCCCCCACTCTCCCCCATTTCTCACACTGTCCTGTCCATTAAAGGCAAAACGCCCCCCAAAAATAATCTTAACAATATAATACAAGTGTCCTGTACCTGACATTAAAAGAGGCAAATTTGTTCCATTTCACAGGTTAGAAGTGCTATATTATAAATAAATTAATGAATGAATAAATGAATACATAAATTAATAAATAAATAAATAAATAAAAATACAGAATCTTATTTTATTCATTCACTATCTATACAAAATATCTCTGCCAGTTAAGTTATGCTATATTTGTTTTGTGTAGTATAATTGTAACTGTAGGCTGAGTTTTAGGTTTGAATGCATTGCAGTGTGTCAAATTAAAATTCATTGAACTAAGTTACATTTAAGGTTCATAATTTTCCTCTGTTCTTAATGTAAACTTAGGTACATTTAATCTTATTTTTCCTAATTAAAATCAATTAGCTGTAGTTGTAGTGATTTATCACCCTTAATCTGCTCTTGACCTTTTTAGTTAATGGGTTACTATGTTGATCAGCAGTTATACTGGAAAGTTACAGAGAGAGTCTCTTTATCAACAATATCTCACTTGAACATTTGAGCTTAAAGTGTTGCATGTGAAAAGCAAAGATCATTGCTATTCATATCCCTCTCAACCACACCCGACTGACCACATCCTCTGGTAGTTCATGATTTCATGAGCTCTTGGTATCAAGGTATCAGACTGTGAGTTATATGACTGTAATTGAACCTCCCATCCAACACACGAGCGTAAACATCTGCATGCTATTAAAAATATTTAAAACCACCAAAGCTGTCAAACTAACAAGCTATAGGTGATGCTCACTTTGAGCCTTTTTCAAGTCACTACTCGTTCAGTCTACAGCAGCTGAAAAACAGTGAGCAGTCAAACAGCAGCTTAAACTCATGGCCTAATTTACAGCTAATTCCTAGTAAATTATAGAATACAGCATTAACAGGCTCCACTGCATCTTAAAATGAAGTCTGAGAGAATCAACACACAAGATTTACTACTGTATTGCACTGTTTGTATGTAAGTATCCGCAAACGATGGATATGTTACATTTCCACATTTCATATCAACTTTTTTAAAGTGATATATATCCTCCTGAGACCTTGCGTCCTCATATGAGGACATCTCATTCTGAGTTTGTTGCAGCTTATGCGTCATTCTAACTAGACCTGTTGTCCTCATTCGTGGACAGTTTTTTGTGCGATTTAGAGGGTAGCAAAAGCACAACAAACTGACTGATCTATGTGAAAACAAGATGGTAGCCATCTCTGCCAAGTCAGGCTGCAGCTGATCCCGACATAAAAGTGGATATGGCACAAAACCTGATCACATTATGGCTGAAACTTGTTTTTTTTATGATTAATGTTTGTAGTTTGATATGTCAATCAGTAACACGTTTTTATAGTCGTCTCATTTGAGGACGCTGGGACCAATTAGGTGTAAGAGACTGTTCCTACAGACACAAGGACACTCCTAACTTGGAGTGTGGATCAAGGGAAATTCATGCAGAGTTTCTAAATGAACAAAATACACGACAAGTGGTTGTTTTTCACTGGGGCATGGCTGCTTTTCCTGTGGTGATTGTGCCACCCAAACCGGGAATTTTTAGCCAAAGCATGATCTTTTTCTAACCATAACCAAGCAATTTTTTGTGCCTAAACATAATGCTAACCACGGTGTTATTTAAAAGTAAAGGTTCAATGTATCCGCTACATAATAATACAACATACAATGCCAACATTTTTTCTGGCTTCTGTGTACTTCAGGTGGGTGTTTGTCAATGAAAAGGCCTACCAGGTGAGAGACACAGCTATTGAATCCTCAGTGATGACCAAGGTCAAAGGTTTTGGAATCTACAATAACAAGGTCATGGATGTTGCCGACTACGTCACTCCCACACAGGTTTGGACAGACTGATGGATGAACAGATGGATGGATAAATATTTGTTTAACAGTGGGCTACAGTGATGATGTCCTATAAATGTGTTTTCCACAGGGAGCTTCAGTCTTCTGCATCATCACCAAAATGATCACGACGGAGAACCAAGTCCAAGGATACTGTCCCGAGGTCAGCAACTGCCACTACCATTACTGTAATACCACTACTGTTATTAGTGCCTTACAGTTATTAATACTCCTACCATCACAACTAGTGCACATCAGAATTGATTGGCAATCTGACAAAAGAATAAGGACGCTATGCTCATTTTAGTTTTGTTTTAAACTGTATATTTTGATAACATATAAAAGCCCAACTAGGGACAAGAAATGACAATTAGCAACAGCTATAAACTCTCTGTGCAACACATCAGTCCCATAGTCTGTATTGGAACTATGTTACATTGCATTGTCCCCATAAAATGAAACTGAACTAAATTAAATAAAATAAACAATCTTATCCTTGAAACTGTACACATTTATACCACTTCTAAATTTTTTGCATTGCATTCTCTTTAACTGCCCTTTTACAGTCACTGTTGCTAATAGTGCTAATAGTCTGCTTTCACTGTTAACACATGTTGCACAGAGCAGACAGAGTTTTCCTGCTGACATGCACTGTTTGTGAAATATAGATACGATATCATTATGAGGATGGTATATTTTTGATAACCAAAACACAGCCACAAATCTTTGATCTGTGTCATTCAGAACTGGACTTTTAAAGATCTTCGCGTTGTCTGGAGGCTACAGAACAACAAAGTAGGAAATGACAATAAACTACTATTACTTTTACGGATAAATGAGCAAAGCAACAAAATATGTAAGTTTACAAAATTTGCTACGCAAAATGTTGCACTTTTGAAACACTTATGGTGTGGAACTGAGAGAAGAAAATCAGTGGTCGTATCAAACAGTCAATAAAACAGGGTTTTCAATGATTGTGAATCAAAGCGACCATGGAAGGTCTTTGAGCATAGCTACCGCAGCTATAGAACCGTCAGATACACAGACTCACTCACGCATGCACACACACACACACAAACACACACACACACACACAACCAAATTGTATGATCCCCTCCAAACAGATATGCTAAAATCTCTGTAGATATGAGGGTAACTGCAGAGTTGGATGATAACTCTTTGTGGGTTCGCCATTACTAGAGATCCCTTACACATTAAACATAGTCATTTGATTCATTATTATTATGAAAATAACTCAGCTTAAGCATGAGTGTGTGTGTGTGTGCGTTTAATTGTGTTACCCAGAGTGAGAAGAAGTATATTTGTACCAAGCAAAGTGACTGCACAAGGCTCCTCAACAAGCCAGGAAGTTATGGTGAGATCTTCTCTCTGTGTATTTATCTTCTCTCATCATATCAGTGTTTGATCGATATAATTTTATACTCATTTCTATTATTACAATTATGTATATGTATTGTATTGCTACATTTCAACTGCTATGTATTTCTGAGCCTCACATTTGTTTTTGGTTTTGCAATTTGAATAAAAGCTTTTTCTTGTCCTGCTCAGGAATCCTGACAGGGAACTGTGTTCCTTTCAATGCCACTGTCAAAATGTGTGAGATAAAAGGATGGTGTCCTGCCGAGATCGACACCATCAAGACGTAAGGCAATACTCTGATGGAGAGCTTTTTACAAGGCTGTGCTATCACTGATCTCTACTGTTATAAAAACTGACAGAGGGTATCCTGCTACCAAAGTTATGTTAGGGCAGTGCGCTCTTTAAAGGTCTCCATCTAGTCATATTTATCCATGCAGATAGTTTGGATTTTATTTTGTCCAGCTTTTGAGATGTAAACAGCTTCTGCCTCCACCTCAGCACAGTAGAGGTGAACAGAATCATCTCTATTGGTCGAAACTGAGGCACAGGTGAGAGAAAAATAACACATTTAAACCCAATGCTGTTTGTATGTCTTTTTTTCTATGTTCGTCTCTGCACGTCTTTTTCAGTACGCCAATGATGGAAGTGGAGAATTTCACCATTTTCATTAAGAACAGCATCCGCTTTCCAACCTTCAACTATACCAAGTATGACAGTTGTGATTTTAAATATGATGATGCTGCTGCTGCTGCTGCTGCTACTCATGATGATATTTCTGTATCTGTGCAGGGGGAACTTCCTTCCCACCATCACTGATGATTACATCAAAAAATGTAACTTTGACACGGTCAACAACATCTACTGCCCCATCTTCAGAGTCGGAGACGTGGTCCGCTACGCAGAGCAGAACTTCACGAAACTGGCTGACAAGGTAGAGTCAAGAGACGTTGTAAAAGTCCCAGTGAAACGCAAATCAGAGCGTCTTAAGCTTCTGCACTGTGAAGTTTTTCCCCAGTTAATATTCAAGGCTGCAGATAAATGGAGTCAATCAAATCCTTTGCATTTGATTGGACTGCCAAAAAGTATAAGGGCCAAGCTACAACAGTGACCGTCCGTCCTCTCTTATTTTTTAAAATTCTGTCAGGGAGGTGTGATTGGAATAAAGATCGGCTGGGTATGTGATCTGGACAAGCCCGATGACCAGTGTAACCCCTCGTACTCATTCACCCGCCTGGATGCCATGTCACAGAAGAACGCTGTCTCACCAGGCTACAATTTCAGGTAAGACATAGTTCGACTGCTATGATCCATACAGAGAATTAAACAACTACTGAGCAGATTGCCATAAAAATCAGTGGCTTAAGGTAGTTGCGACAGGCCCCAGTACACACTATTATGATGGGCCAGAGTGCATGATTTTGTGCACATATTGTCTTGTCACTTAACATTGGATAACACCAACATACATATTACCGAACAATCATCACTGCATAGCTGTACATGACAAAAAAAGAAAATAAGAAATTATTATTTTAATTTAACAATGTTATTAGTTTATCAGAGTTTATTCAGAATAAGATTATTATTTTGTCATATTTGCTACTGACTATTTTACAGAAAAAAGAAAAAGGGCATATATAGCAATTGGCACTGTTTTTAATCTAATGAGAGCTCTTTTTTTTAACACAAGCATATTTTTAAGTCTGCAATTACTTACAAGGGCCCATCCTCCACCCAACACATAGTTGGAGAGCCCACCCTCTATGGGCCCTCCCACCTCACAGGCTCCAGTGCAACTGCATTGCCTGCACTGTCTATATTTATGCCCCTGACTTTGTAAACAAGATATTGCAAGAAAAATGCTCAACTTCAGCAAACACTGAAATGAAGAGACTCAGAGAACCATGGAGAAAAGTTACAGCCAACGGGGTCGCTTGGGTCGCATTTTCTGGGAATCCTAAGTTCTCCTGGTTTCCTACTTATTCCTGGAACTGAGGTTCGTGCGTCAATACATTCTGTTTTTCTTTCTGGCAAAAACAATCGTTTCTATTGTGAAACTTGGCACATCTGTCCCAACGGTCAGGTCACCCTAGCCCAGAATGTTCTCCCTCATTTAACCTCCCAAGGCCTGACTTATGAACGAACTACTCAATTTATCTAAACACCTCTTATGGGTCCTTTTTGCTGCCAAATCTGATATTTGACCAGCTGCTTTCTAAACCTTGTGTAACTGAAGTTAATTTCACCTTTAGTATAAAATGATACATTATCTGCCTCTACATAGTCCCTCCTCTTTATGATTTTATCATAAATTACTTGCAGAGATAATGTATGGTAAATGAACGCTTATGCCTGTATGAATATGACTAGGATATATGGCACTGTAACTATAACCAGTGTTCCTTACTAACATGAACATAGGGTCGTGTATGAAACTCTGAATATGATGATGCACAAGAAACCATACGATATAGTGATATATGAACTTAACATGAACGTATGATAATGTATTTTATCATCGGCCCCTTCCCTTCTCGGCTCGTGCCACTTCCTCCTGAAGACCTTCAGGTACACTTGGTCACCTTGCACCACCTGTTTTTCGGCCTCCTGGTCGGCTTTTGGCTCCTTAACTTTTTCCTGCAAATACATAGATCTATGGATGGCAGTTAATTGTGTCATGTATTCAGACAACTCCATTTGCAGTTGTTCCAGATTAGGCCCTTTATGTGGCAGCCTTATTGCTAGTGGGACAGACATGCATCGTCCCGTAAGCATTTGGTGATGCAAAAGGTGCGAGTGGTAGCGCATCCACCCAGTTAAGCTTCGTGCTGGCGCAGATCTTACTGATTTTGGCTTTCAGGGTTCCATTAATTCTCTCTACTATACCCTGGCAAGCTGGATGGTATACACTACCTAATCTCTGTTTGATCTTCAGATACTGCAACACTCCTTTCACCGCTTTTTGAACAAAAGCAGAGCCATTATCTGAGCTTATTTCTGATGGGATGCCAAACCGTGGTATGACCTCTCTGGTGAGGAACTTAATGACTGTATCCGCTCCAGGAGTCTTAGATGGAGTTGCCTCAACCCATCGGCTGAAGCGATCAATTAACACCAACATGTATCGTTTGCCATGGACAGATTTTATCATGTCCACATAGTCCATACATAAGTGTTTAAAGGCTCCCTCCGGGACTGGAATGTGTCCCACAGGGGTTTTCACCCCTTTTCGGTAATTGTTTTCAGCACAAATCTCGCATTGGTTCAGTACTTCTTCAACCATTGCTTGCATGTATGGGGACTAATACAAATGACAGACACCATGAACATAAGCAGAATCTGCATAAACATTGGCTGTCCTCCCAGCCGCCAGCTGACACACCTCTGTTAGCGCCTTCAACTCCACCAACTGGGCTGAACAGAGCTGTCAACACCTGGCTCTGCTCAATGTTTTCCTCAGCCTCTTGTTTCCATCTTTTCAACTGGTTGTTTATGTATGCTGCAGGATTATCAGTCTCTGTGAAAGGTTCACCCTGCAATGCTTTAGGGTCAACTCATGTAGGGTATTCTCTCCTCAATGTAGCCTACACTTTCCCACGATAGGCATCAAATTCAGTCCCATCAGCCATGGGACTTATCATCCATTCACACTCATTGTGCTTCAGCATGCTCTCCATTGCCGAGGCTCCAAGAGTCTGAGCCCACACCGCCTTCACATCCCCCAAAGCCAACAATTTGCCAATGGTAGCTTCCTCAAAAGCTCTGATCCACTTTGAGGCCCCGTCGTGAATATCAGGGAGTCTGGAGACCAGGCCGGTCAGATCGAGGGTCTGCCATGGGATATAATGTCCCTGGGTCCCCTTTATTAAGATTGGAGCCATATAATGTTCATTATTATATCGGTCTGTTTTTTTAAGTAATGCTCTGTTTCTGAGATTTATTTTTAGCTCTTCTTCTTCCTCCTCATCTTCTTCGCAGCCCCTCAACTCAGCTGCCTGTTTGTCTATCTCCTCCTCAAACTTCATAATGGCGGACTGATTAAGTTCCCGTCTTAAGTCTATTCCTGCATTTGGCAGATCAAGCCAATAACTGTATGATTGTTCTCCTCCTGCACTCTTTCTTCCCTCGTAACAATCCAGTACGGCTGGCATACTACGTCTCACTTTCCTGGCAGTGAGGGGGCTGGGCTCTTATCTTCTCCAGGTGTGGTGGTTTTGTCCTCATTCCTAGCCTTGTCATTTAAAATGATCCTGGATATTTCTTCTGTAGTTGGTTCTTTAACATTACCGTTGAAACGTAGCCAACCCTCCAAATTTGGATATAGTCCCGCGACCTCCATCACGTTAAGTTGCTTGTTCTCCTGACCCTTCTCTTTGCCTACGTTGTTCTGTAGTTACATTAATCCCTGTCTCATCTTTGCCCTGTAGTGCTGGCCTTCATCTTTGAACAGTTTCAAAATTTTCAATTCCAATTCTCTCTTTTCTAGACCTTTCTTTGACTGGTCTTTAGGCTTGTAATCTCTCTCTCTGATTTCCATACCCTCACAAACCATCATGTCAAACGTGCCTCCCTTTGGCCAAGGGTATTCTAGTCCCTTGGTTCGTTTCTCCCATTTCTCTGAAATTTTCTGGATGTCTTTCAAGATGTCAGGGTTTTTGCTTCCCACCAGAGCTATTGGTGTTGGATTCATTGTTGGATTGCAGTGTAATTGTCTTATCTAAATTTGTATACTTATGTGCTCTCGAAAGGAGGGGCTGGGAGGGGACTGTGCTGTGGTGCACCTAAACTATTTTTTAAATAGGATGTAGAATGTTAAAGGGTAACTTAAGTACTTTTCAACCTGGACCCTATCTTCCCATGTTTATGTGTCTAAGGGACTAATGGGGACAACAATTTTTGAATTTGGTGCCATACTGAACAAGACTACTGCAGCCTGGAGCCATATAACAGGCTGCAATGTAACCTAAAGACTCTGGGAAATTGTGCATTGTCAATGTACAATGCTTGTTTTTGCTACTAACAGACTCAGATTTGTCTGTCAACATTATGGAAAGGATCCCTACAGAGGTAGAGCTTTTTGTCAAAAACGTACTAGATCCTTTTTGTTTAACCAGATAATGCCACAAAATCGCTGTTCTTTCTTTCTATTCCACCAAGAAAGTGTCTCAGTTGCAGACTAATCCATAAGCTTAATAGTGTTTTATTTGATATAAAAGTGGTGTGATTTTTCCGTCTGTACAGGTTTGCCAAATACTTTAAGATGGAGAACGGCACAGACTACCGCACTCTTGTCAAAGCCTATGCCATCAGGTTTGATGTTCTGGTCAATGGAAATGTGAGTATGTATCTCATGCTGTGAGGCCGAGTCCCCATTGAAGTGTTGCTCAACTGCTTGTTAACAGAGCCACGTCGTCATGGGCTTGTGTGTGTCTGCTATTTGCCACAAAGCACCTCAACTGAATATCGCAATACACAGAATGCTGGTACAGTGTCAGCTAACCAACCTAGCTACAGAACAACACCACAGCTAGACACAAAAACATATAATTTGTTGATGCTTCACCTCGTCAGTGGAACACTGAAAAAAGCTGAGGCCAGCTCAACTTTGGTTTGTGGCGCATCACGCCTGACAGCAGCAACAAGTGTCGGGTATTGGTTTGTAGCTTCATGTCACCGTCTTCCAATAAAAATGACATGCAGCCTGTTGCTGTGTTGCTACTAGTGTGAACAAAGCATCAGTGTGTGTCAAGGTTTGTGTACTTACAAAACACAATCTGTTATGAATAATGACAGACATTTGTTTGTAGTCGTTTTCACAGCTCATCATGGAAGCTCTCGTTCCTCTTTACAAAGTACTAAAATATATTTTATGGCACCAGTTGCATACGTTTTTATGCACAACACTTCTCCGTCTTTTGAAGCACCCTATTACAAATGCCTCATTTAGGCATTACTAGAGCAGAATAGCAGATTAATTTATACAGCACATCTAAATGCATTCTTGATAACTGTTGCCCTGTGTGTTTGGGGCATGAAAGGGTTATTGTCTTTAACATAATTTCAGGTAAAAGTAGCTATGATCAGTGAAACTGATTCATATAAAGCCTGGGGTCTTTGAATTGAAACTCCCTTGTTATTATTCTCCCTTTGCAGGCAGGGAAGTTCAACATGATCCCTACACTTATCAACATGGTGGCAGCCTTCACATCAGTGGGAGTGGTGAGTTTTACTGGTATACTCGACACAACCAGTGTAAAGCTCATTATAAACCAGTTTGGGTTTTTTTGTTTAGTAGTTTTGAGTTTTTTCTCAGAATTGTTAAATGGAGTCAATTATTTTCCTGTAATCTCTGATTTTAAGCATTATATCAGATACAATTTTACCTGTGCCGCACTTAAATACATCACAAAAAATGTCCTCCCATCTCGCTGATACTTAACTGAAGTGTGTTAGGTTTTAATTAGTTATGAAGGAAATTTGAGGCTGTTGGGCTGAATCTTACAAGTGTCATCTCTACTCTTGCTTTGTTGATTGCTGTATAAATAAATGTTCTTCTTATTATTATCATCATTATTATCATTGTTGTTGTTGTTATCATGTAGGGTACAGTGTTGTGTGACATCATACTGTTGAACTTCCTGAAAGGAGCAGAGCAGTACAAGGCCAAGAAATTTGAAGAGGTAAAATACCCAGCTCTTCAGATAAACACAATGGATTGTGCACCTCATCAGATTATTTGAACATATTAATCACAATGTTGGTAATCACAAATGTGTGGCTTGCCAACCCGTAGAGCTGCATTAATCGATTTTAAGCCATTTGGTTTGCTGTGGAACAAGCTGTAAACACAACACTGACAATTCATCCCCATTTAACTAGGAGTAATGGCATCCCGAGCAGAGAAAAAGGTCAAGATATCTCTATGTGTTTTAATCAGAGCTTCTCTGTTCCTCTGCACATGCATGTAAGCACACATGGAGTCCCTGTGTGTGTATCCCATGAATCACCACTGCTCTGCACTGCACTTGTATGGTGGTTACCTCTGATAATGCCGTCCCGACTCATGGTGGCGAAACAGATGACAGATGCCAATATGTGTGTGGTAGTATACTAAAAAGAAACATGTCTCCCTCTGTCTCTTTCAAATACTGTAGGTGTCAGACAACCCGCTGGATTCCCCAAGCAATGGGTTGTACCGCTCCCAGCTGTCACTACGACATAACGAAACCATCATGAGGTCCAGTGACTCAGGGGCATTTTCTATTGAACATTACAGCTAAATGGACAGGAGCATCAGCCAATGGTTTGGGAGGAGTGGACTGAGGACGACAGATGTGGGTTGGATTTCTCTAAAAATGTTTAAAGTTTTATCGATTTCACACATGCAGGTCTTTTACTCTTTATATAATACCTCAACATTACCAATTTGTTTATGTCAATGTCAAAAAACATCTGAAGATCCCTGAATCGCTGCTATGTAATCCTTAAATTCACAGAACAGCTGCGGTCAATGACAAACAGTTATATCTAAAATAAAAATATATTTGCATGAGGACACTTTTGGCATGTGACGTTGGCTCAGGATTTACCGGGCAAGAAGAAAACCTTGGAATTAAGATTTCATGTCTGAGCTCTCTGTACTTGTTTTGTACTTTGCATTGAAACTACTATAATGCACCACAACTAATGACGGCCTTTGTGAATTGAATCACTTGCTTGGCCTTCTTTAATAGCTCTATTGTGGTTTCTATTCTAATAGTTTTACTCTGTGTAATGGAGCTGAATTGTGGTTTGGTATGATAAAAGTGGCCATTTTGTCTCTGATGATAACAAACTGGATAAAGCCACAGCAGTCATGGCGAGCATGCTATTTCTTATGTATGTTTGTGTGTCCTTTTGTGTTGGATATATGTGCATGGCTCTACACATTCAAGCAAATTTTTACCCTTAAAAGTCTAATGTTAGGGGGATATATTGGCAGAAAGAAATACAATATAATAAGTCTATTTTCTTTAGTGTATAATCACCTGAAAATAAGAATTGTCGTGTTTTTGTTACCTTTGAATGAACTGTTTATATCTACATATGGAGCAGGTCCTCATCTAGGGAGATCACCATGTCCACTGCAGTGTTTCTATTGTTGTAGACAGGGCCATTCGCAGTTTGGCCACTAGGTGGCCCCCCATTCCTCCATCTCATCACCACCATGATGAGATGGAGGAATGTGGATGGCACACAGGAAAACATCAAAAAGAGATTATACCCGGATGCTGAGGAGAGAAAGAAGCTAATCCAATAAAGACAGAAACACCATGTGATGTCTTCTCATGTTTCTAATGGAGCCTCCCTCAAAGTCAAGCCCAGTCGTGTGTATCCTCTGGTGTGTGTTGAGTTTCACATATGAAAGAAAGGTATAATGTACTGCAAGATAAAGACACACGCGGCATAGCCATAACTTTGCTAGAATAACAAGGGAGTGGAGGAGTGTACAGCCCTATTCAGACATGCACCCCTTAACGTTAATATGACGGCAATGTAACATGTTGGTCTCATGAAATAAGTACATTAGTCACTCTTATGTAAAAGGTATAGCAGCAATCTTACTATGAACATGGCAAAAGTCTGAGTTCTATGCTGTATGATTAATCTAAAGGCTTATCACTTTGATACCCTACTTAATTGTTTGGTAGCGTTGCAGTTCTTCTGGCTTGGGGGTAATAAGTGGACAAAACTGCAGCACAAGTTAACCCTTGTCTGTTACTCTAACATATTTCCCCCGCCCAACTAGTAGCTAGGAACTATAATTACTCTGACTATAAAAATACACATAAAACAATAGTTAAAGTGCCATTTATTTTAATGTAATACTGTATGTAATATACAACTTAATTCTGTAAATCCAAAATGACAGTGCAGAATTAATCCAGCTATATACAGCTTTCCTAACAGCATAAATTGGTTTGGAGCAAATAGAATAATCCAAAAACATAATGTGTACACTACCTACGATTCCAACTGTAATAAATACATTACTTCCATCATCATATCTAATGCACTAAATCAGCTTAATAAAGTAGGAAATACCATGAAAGAGCAAGTTTAATAACCTGGATCCAGAGTGAATAGCCTAATGTAGTTCAAATCAAAATGAACACCTCCTAAACCAGCAGCAACATTAAGGTGATGCATCATATGTAGGCTATAGTATATTACTTAAGAATATCTCCATAATAGAGCAGGCTATGTTTTAGCATCTTTCTTATTTCTAATGTCCTTGATTGTGGCAGCATGCAGTTCTAGCCAAAAGAGTACACTTGGTTTAGATTTGGCCCATTTGTTTTTATGGAAGTGAAATTTCCCCAATATCATGATCAACTGACAGAAAAAAAACACAAATCTTTGTCTTCCTTCCGGTCATCAAAATAAAAAATAAAAATAAAAAAAATCCTGGAAACTGATTGCTTTCCCTGTTTTCTCTTGTACAAAATGCTGAACATCTTTCCAAAAAGTTCTACTGTAAGTACATTGATAAAATAAGTGAGCGATGGTTTCATCTTCAAGTCCACAGAAATCGCACAAATATTCAATGTCCATTTTAAATCTTTCAAGTGTTTTCTTTGCAGGGTAGATTTGATGTAAAATTTTAAACAAGACTTCTTTCACCTTGTTAGTCCAGTAAATTTGACCTCAAGGCAGAATCGCTGATTGCAAGCAGCTTCTCAAATATCTGTTAGAGCAGGATTTTTTTGTAATGTCTACTCCGCCAACAAAAATCTCACACTTGTAATTTTCTGCAACAGCAGTATTTCTTTCATCCCCTTTAAGAAGCTGCAGCACACCCTGTGGTAGTGCATCAGAAATCACAGCATAGGCCTATTTCTTCGGCGTAACTGGCAACTGAGATTTTAACAAAAATTCTTCATAAGAGAGTAAAAAACCTTGGTCATTAATAAGTTGGTTAACTAAAGAAATTCCATGCTCCATCCAATCCTTATAAAACAGTGATTTGTTTTTATAAAGGATGTCTTCATTATTCCAAATATAATCACTGGTTGGTGGGAAGTTATGCTTGTAGATCAGTTTCCAGGCCAGCAAAGCTTGTCAGTGGGTGCTGACATCTCTTTCTTCATTTATTAGATTTTTCTCTTCACGATCTGTTATTTCCCTCATCAACTTTTATTATGGATACAATCAAAGTCAGAGTCTGTCTGTCAGCAAGAAACACTGTTACATCACTGATCGTCATTTCCATTCAGTCACACTGAGGCTGATCATTCCTCAGCGTGGGGTTGATGAGTTACAGAATTTGAATTTTCCCTGAAACATTTGGCCTAATAAATTATTTCCAGTGTCCAAAGACATTGTGGTCATTTTCTGGGTTATCAAATAATGAACTCACAAATAATAATAATAATAACATCAATAATAACAAAGAATAAATCATAAACACATAGTGTGACTCTGAGCAGGACACAGGACAGATTATAAATAGGCTACAGAAAGCAGGTTGTTGTTCATGTGCAGGTGATTGTTAGACAGAGAGAAAACACTGCTGCTCTGTTACTGATAACTGTGGCTTGTCTGTGTCTGTATCATTATATATCTACATATAACATTATGTGTGTGCAGACACAAACTCCATTAAAACTTTCTATAGCTGTTAATAAAGCCTCCTGACAGCTGATCATCACAAACGTCTTTTACTGACCGACACACCCTCTGATTGGATATGAGTTATTAATTGGACAGTGCAGCGCTTCAGCTGATCTGACGGATCTGATAGGCTATCCCAACATCACCGGAGTTTCATACAGAGTGAAGACATATAAGAGATTAAATTCAGGTGCATCACACACAGAAGAGCAGAACAATCTCCAGTTTCCATCAGTTGGAAGATTAAGAAAATCAGCAGCCAACGCCTGATCAACCAAAGAGGTAACTACTTTTAACTTTTGTCTAAGTTTAACATGACAGGCGCAAACATCTACCAAGAAATGTTTGTTACCGGGCAGGTGGCACACCATGGTGTCATGTGTTTTTCCCCACAGTGTTTGTTAAGTTTGCTTTCAGTATTTAGGCTACGTTTCTCATAGGCTATTTAAAACACCAGCCTGAGTAAACCTGCTTCAGTAGGCTATATTGAGTTTAACTCTAGATCACATGCATTCTTGTTAACCTTAGCAACACAATTTAAAGCCACTTGAGTAACTACCGCCCGAAGCTCTTTGCAGAAATTAAACTGCAGTCTAATTTTAAAAATGAGAAGAGCATCTTCATTATCAAACACAACATTGCTCCCCTTTGTTCGACAGGTTCGGCAGTATGAACGTCTATACACTGATTTCTAGAGATAAAGACACACAACATGTAGCTAAGGGATAATGTGAGCCAGTGACTGTTGGAAAAATAGCCTAACTCCCGACAGGGGCTCCATTCCCTTGTCGGGAGTTGCTATGACGTCCCTAGCAACGGAGCAGCAGAGCAGCGGTGATACCTCAAGAAATAAACACCGCAGAATTTTGTTGATTGACCGAGCTGTATATGATGACCAAATGTTTTATATTTTAATCTTTAAAAGTGCAGACACAACAGAGGCAGCAAAAAACAAAGCTCTCTGTGTGACAGTCTAAAGTACCCCCCACATGTCTAAAGGGGAATACATAATATAATGAATCATTTACAAGTAAATACTTTTTTCTAAATATTTCTATTTCTCTTGAGACAGGAATTGCTGCAGTGCTTTGTGATCTCCGAGAAAGTTCTCAAACTTAAAGTCCTCTCTCTGTCTTTTTTGTGTCCCTCTGTAGCAGCACAGCCATGGCGAGGGCAGACTTCCTGGTATCATCAGACTACTTTATGGCTGTAGCCGTCCTGTCAGCCCAAAGGAGCAAAGACCCAAGCACACAGGTGTGTGTGTAATGTGTGTTAGGGCTATAACATTTAGATACTTGGCAATGTAGTTGCTGATTTAGTTTTAACAAAAAGTTTTTGTTAAAAAACACAGAAGGTAACCAAACAAATAGGCCTAGGTGGGTAACAGACAACCCAAATATAAGGAGTAGGCTACAATACTTGGGTAAATGTGATTGTTCACCATGCTTTTTGTTACAGCATACCTTTGATAAATAAGCTATAGTGCGCACTAATGCTGACACATATAATTTGCTGGCTGAGAACATCATCGATGACAATTTTGATATAAGTTCAAAGGTAAATGGTAAATTTCCAGTTGGGCCTACCACTTTTCAAAAGTAACGATGTAGCCTATGTCTTTTCTGTTAGTTGTATCAAAGTCAAAAAGGAAAAAAATGATCTGCACACCGATAGAGCTCCCATTAATCCATTTAATTTTCTGTCAAGTGACGTTTCAAGCAACGCAGGCTCTTCCTCAGACTTGTAATAAGATACAACCAGAAACGCCATCTTTAAATATCCACCGTAATCAGTGAGATGAATCACAGCTGTGTGTAAACCAAACATATAAAGAAATGAAAAAATACAGACAAAGAAGTATTCATATAAATACAGTAGTCCAGCATAAACATCTTTTTTCTGAGTTGTATCAAAGTGAAAATGTTTGTGTGTTTCACTTACACATAAAGTCAGAGGTCATAGACACACTACGCATGCTGCCAAAATCAAGCAGCAATAAAACTAAACCATAGCCTACTTCTTAGACAGAGAGGAGATTTCAGTAAATTAAACTACAACCTGTTCCCCTGGTGCTTGTAAGAGAGACAGACTGTAAACTCATCATGTTGGAGCTTTTTACTGAGGATTATGCACATTAAGCTTCTTCTCAGAATATAATTCTGGTATTTTAAAGTGACTGTGTTCACGATGATCATGTTGCCACTCCTTAACATTTCACAACTGGTAATACAAGTTGAATTAAAACAGGAACCTGGATAGGTGTGTGAACAGAGAGAGTTCCTGAGCAGGAACTGTTTTGCATTTATTGAAGTCAGTGACTTCAATAAATGCAAAACAGTTCAATACTATCTTTCTCACGTTATGTATCCAAAATGAGAACATACAGATATTCGGTTTGACTCAGATTTGTAAGACTGGTATTTTCTAGTCTTACACTTGGTAAGAAAACAGTTCCTGTGGTATTAATTACAGATTTTGATGAGAGTTGTCAATGAGGAGATCCAGACAAGTGGAATTAGAGATGATGAGGGTTTTGGCACTGTGGCTTAGGGTTGGATCCCGAACTTTGTACTTTTAACAGTACTGACCAAATTATGAAGATACTAACGAATATGGATTCATGTCAAAGCCATTGGTGCCAAATGTTGGTACCTGGGAGCACATCTGTGTGAGAACAGCGGGTTTAGACAAAAAGGGGAAGCCTAGAAGCGAGCCATGGAGATCCAAGGCCAGCAACAGAGCTCTGCAGAGCCCCTTGGTTTTACTTCAGACAGGAGGCGGAAGCACCAGGAAGCCTGCTGCCCCATTTGGCTGCTCTTTCACCTTCCCAGATCGCTCCATTGGCTGCTCCTTTGGCCACTCCGTTGGCTTCCCAGCTAGCCAAAATTATTGCTGCAGAGCTGATCTGCCGCAATAATTTTGGATCCCAGCAGAGCTCCTTGGTTCCACAAGACAGGAGGTGGAGGCAATGGAAAGCCAGCTGTCCCTTTGGCTGCTCTATCACCTTCCCAGATCACTGCGCTGGCCACTATGTTGGCCTCCCAGCTAGCCAAAACTATTGCTGCAGCGCTAATCTGCACCAATAGTTCTGTGTTATTTTATCAAAGCCTAGTATCACTGTTAGACAAGCGGACACTAGTCTCGCCACCAGACAATCAGAGATCTCCGCCTTCTGATAGTCTGGGGACACTCCTTTCTAAAGTGTGTTTAACACACCGGAGAAAACGACCGGCAACAAAGCAACGGCTCTTGCATTTTTGAAAAGGACACGCCCTGCCGGAAATTTACGCTCCCCCCTTTTCTCGTCCACAAGGAGCTTGAAAACAGATGCCGAGAGATTTAACTCCGTTTTATCAAACGTGTGCTCAGTCCACAAGATTGTGGAATGAAGGACTTACAGCAACTTTGTTTAAAACTTTTAACACAGGACAAAAGCCATTTTGTACCGCTGCACGTGTTTCTAATTGGACTATGTTTTGCGAGCACAAGAGTTCAGCGAGCCACCGAAGGACCGCTCTGCGGATTTACTATTGTAGGGAGGTTTTTTAAACTCTGAAGTTGTATCCACCCAAAAATTAACATCCTGCAGTCCGACATACTATCATGCGTTTGAATAACTTATTAGACGGATATATATAGAGAAAGACGACACTTAGAGAGCAAGCCCAAATAAGCAACTCCACTTTGGAAACAAGCCCAAAAAACTGCAACCCGTGACTACCAGTATTTGTAAGGGACTTTATAAAAACACAAACCCAAAGTCACGGACCTGAGAAACCTGCTTGTGAATACCCGCCCTACTCTGCCTCTGATTCGTTTGTGATGAAATTTTCCTCTCCCTAAGCCATTCATCACTTATGCTTCCCCATCACCTGCCCTCACCAAAGAACCCAGCAAGCATTTTTTGGTTTAAAAAACGTCTAATAGCCGCCTACATGAAAAAAATTAAATCGGCTAGATTTGTGTTACATGTAGCTAGACTAAATCGGAGCTAAATAGAGCCAATACGTTTAAATCACGACTATTGCTTGCTGGGAAGAAACACTTTAAAGCTGAGAAGAAGCTGGTCTGGGTGAAAGCTGCTTCAGTGAACTCAAGTAAAGCCGAGTAACGGCGCATTTTATTGTGAGTAACCATAACTTTTTTGATTACTCGTTACTGAAATATTTAATGACATTAATGATAGCAGCATTTCATTCAGGGGAGGTGCTGGTATTGTGCATGCTGGCTCACTGGAACAGCTTGCTGGCATTCTTAATGGAACTGAGCCGTCCTTAATGCTATCAGTTTCACCTGTGGTTTTGCTAGGATGTCAAGTCAAAATGTCTGCCATGAAAAAAGTCCATAGAATGAGTTTAACACAAAGGCACTACACCAAAATAAACTGAATTTGTGTTTTTGTTTCTCCTTTTTTAAGCAATGTCCTGATGGCTGAGAAAACCGACCCTGTATGGCAGCACTTCACCGAGTCATACTTATGTTCAGACATATACTTGAATGCTGCTTACTAAGTGCAGTACTCTACATTTACTGAATGTAGAGTCTGTATATAGAGACTATTATTATTATGACATTTCTATCATGCAAATACAGGAAGAAAAAACAATATCAAAAACATAAAAAAATCCATGTCGGTTGACCTCTACTTTAGAGTGTGTGACATACTACTGAGGGTAGTGGACTACTGAAATTTATCTTGGATTAGTTCATGTGTAGATTAGATTAATTGATCATTAAAAAAATTAAAAAATACGGCCAGACTAAACTGTGGAACATCTCTCCCTCTCTGCAGGTGGGGGCCTGTATAGTGAACCAGGAGAATAAGGTAGTTGGCATTGGTTGCAATGGCATGCCCAACGGCTGTGATGATGCTGGGCTGCCGTGGGCCCGCTCTGGTACTGCTCCTTGGCTTGAGACGAAACATCCTTATGGTGACAACACATGTGCAAACACACTTCCTGCTTTTTTGTTGCTTTATTTTTGGATAATCATTTTGGTGAAGAAAATGTGCACTTGCAGCAAAGAGCTCCTGGTTTCATCCACCACAGCACAGAACCTTGTAGTAATTATCCTGAATTGAGTGGGAGGATTTCTGGGATCAACATAATACAATTTTAAAGGCATCTCTGTGCAGCAAAGACTGTGATTGACTAGTTGTCCATACCGTGCTGCTGAGTTCTCTTCATGTCTCAAGTGCTAAGCTTGGGCCTGTAGAGGGGATAAATAATGAAGGAATCTCACTCTTTCTCCACTGACCACATGCTCTGTTCACATTCTACTTTGACATCTCTGACTCTCTCTCTTCCCTCCTCCTTTAGTGCTCATGTAAGGGTGGGATATTAGAGCAAATAAGTAGTCTACATCTTTCTCCACTTATAATGAACCCCTTCTTATTTTGAGTTGTTTTTACTTTAAATGAACTGACAGTCCACAGAAAGTGTCTGATGGTGGTGCTAGAGGAAAGGTTACATCAGGATTCATCCTTCATCCATGAAAATGTTCTTATTTTCTTCTTATTTTCTGTGTGCAGGACATTTATGGGTGTGTAAAACCAAAAGCCAGCATAGGAGGGATGGATGGACAAACTAAATTGAACAAGTAGTACATAGACCAAGACCAAGAAAAAGCACTGAAAAATTCAACTAGTTTAAACTGAGTTTAATGAGTCCTTTAATCCCAACAGTATCCTGGGAAAAATCTCTCCTGTTGTCCCCAGGATAATGGGACACTATAAGTCTCGAGCCCTGCTTTTTAGCCTGCACAAAAATTGATGTAACACAATAGAAAAACATCGTCCACTGCCATTTCTCAATGACATCTTACTTGCTGATAAGCCAGTGGCAGTAAACAAAGCGAACATCGGCAGATACCGACGTGGGACTAATAAATGGGTGCATCAGGTGCATCTCTTGCAAGGAGCACCTGTAACATAAATAATTTCCCCTCTGGGATCAATAAAGTATTTCTGATTCTGATTCTGATTCATCGCTAAATATCATGAATGTCATTCAAATGGTTTTTCTGTCGCCCGTGTCACAGAAAACATACACCATCCAGAGGCCTGGTTCTTGTATATTATGCCTGCCTGTCTGTTTATAGAGTGTTTGTAGTACATCTTAATATATAACAACGAAAACTCTGTCTGTGTGTCTGTTCCACGTTTTTCTCCTCACTGACTTGGTGAAGCCATGTGAAATTTGGCACAGTGATAGAGGGTCATGGGAGGATGCGAATGAAGCAATATTACATCAATTGGCCAAAGGGGGGCGCTATAGCAACCGACTGAAATTGCAAACTTTGAATGGGCGTATCTCATGCCCCGTATGTCGTAGAGTAGAGCTTAGATTCTCTGCCCGAGCCCAAGCCGGGTCGGACCGGAACCCAGATGTGTGTGTGTGTGTGTGAGAGAGAGAGAGAGAGAGAGAGAGAGAGAGAGAGAGAGAGAGAGAGAGAAATGGCTACAGGTTGGGGGTTGCAATTCACACATACAGAAAGAGAGAGGGGGGGGTGGTAGATATAAGTGGGAGGGACAGCGGCTTTCCATGCCTCCAAAAAATATGCCCTATTCATTCAGTGTTTACCCAACACGCTCAATACATGGACATGCAATCACAAATTGTCATTACGTTATAAAAAACAAGGAAATTTATGGACTTACCCATGTTTAAAATGAGCTGTTGAAGTGAAAAAAACGAGTACTGACGGGAACAAACGAGTGGAGTCGATGTTTAACCGGCGTGGAGAGCGCAGGAGAAATGCGCTGCCTGTATGGACAGTCAGTCAATTCAATCAATTCAATCAATTTTATTTATAAAGCCCAATATCACAAATCACAATTTTCCTCACAGGGCTTTACAGCATACAACATCCCTCTGTCCTTTGGACCCTCACAGCAGATAAGGAAAAACTCCCCCCAAAAAAACCTTTAACGGGAAAAAAAACGGTAGAAACCTCAGGAAAGGCAACTGAGGAGGGATCCCTCTTCCAGGATGGACAGATGTGCAATAGATGTCATACAGAACAGATCAACATGATAAATTAACAGTAATCTGTATGACACAATGAGATAGAAAGAGAGAGAGAGACAGAGAGAGATGCAGGACAGACGGTAATGACAGTAGCTTACAACAACATTAATGAAAGCGACTTCCGCGGCACTAACGCACTCAGCGTGTCCTTAGTGTTAATTATAACAGCCAACTTATTGAAAGATGTCGGGTTTAAATCGGACTCGGGCCCATAATTACAGTTAATTGGACGGGCCAGGCCGGTCCCAGACATAACGTGCACAGGCTCGGGCCGGGTCGGGCTGAATTTTTTGGGCCCGATCTAAGCTCTATCGTAGAGACATGAAACTTTGCACAGAGATGCCTCTCCTCATGAGGAACACATTTGCCTCAAGAACCCATAACTTCCGGTTATATAGATTTTCCGCCATTTTGAATTTTTGGACACTTTAAAATGATCTCTTCCTAGGAAGTTTGAGCGATTTGCATGAAACTGGGTGAACATAATGTAGGGACCAATATCTAAAGTTCCCTCTTGGCAAAAGTTGGAAAATTTACTAAAACTGAGCTTCTATAAGGCAATGAATATTGCGGCGGGCGTGGCTCATCACATAAAGGTGTATAACATCTCAAGGGTTTCACCCATCACCACACAACTTTGTAGGCATATGACCACACATAATCTGAGGAGACCCCTCCATTATTGACCCTATCAAACAAAATGGGGGCGCTACAGAGCTAATTTCTTATCTCGACCTAACCGCCACATCAATTTTTACTAAACTTGGTAGATATGTAGAACAGGACGCCTCAAGGTGACTGGAGAAATTTAACTCTAATTGGTAACTGGGTGGCGCTATAACAACAGAAAAATGCTTAAAAATGGCTAAAACCCGACTGATCGCTGTGGCTCCCCCTGTGGACCAATGTTGTTGTTTTTTTTCTAATTTTTGGTATGACTAAGTCATGGTATGGTATGCTGTACATAATCACGGAAACTGTCAGTGTGTCATTCTGTCTGTTCCACGTTTTTCTACTCACTGACGTGGTCAATCTACTGTACTTTCAATAAAGCAATCGTACTGTCAAATTCACAAAAACTGAGTCTGAATACATTGCTCTTCTTAATGGGTTCACTTGACTATTTAATCTGCAATTTCCTATGACCTGTATCCCAAACACACAAAAACTGTACATGGGCAACTGTGCACTCAATGGGTATGGACTAGTCCTAATTAAACTTAAAAGAAAAAAACTCGTAACATCTTGTACTGACTGGAGACCATCTCAACGCTCTGTCCCACAGTGTGCCACGCAGAGCTGAATGCCATCATAAACAACAACAGCGCTGACGTGAGAGGCTGCACCATTTATGTGACTTTGTTCCCCTGCAACGAGTGCGCCAAGCTCATCATCCAGGCTGGTGAGTGTTGACAGCAGGCGTGCACACACACACACACACACACACACACACACACACAAACACACACACACACACACACACACACACACACACACACACACACACACACACACACACACACACACTCATGCTCTATTCAGTTGTAACTAAAGACTGATACTCATCTTTGAAGGCCTATTATGATATTTTATTTTATTATGTTTTATATGTTAACTACTTAAAGTTGTTGCTAACTGTGTCTGTACTTTGTTTCAATATTCAGTGTCTAGAAATAAGAGATTAATTAAGCAAACCACCTTCAATACTAAATAACTTGGATGATATCACTGTTCCCCAAATATAGATTTTTTTTACCCAAATAGATTTGTTTTTTCTTCCTCTGTGTCCCCTCTGTTTTCCATCATTTCCAGTAGTCACTTGCCTCTTCAGCTCTATTTTTCTTCCTCTTCCTATGTGTGTGTTTTCCTGAGTGATCGGCCACTTCTGTGTTAGCTGCTGTCATTTCAGATGTCATCATCATTGTGAAACACACTTCATTTTAACTTAACAAAAACAAAATGCAACTCTTCAAACCCATCATGGTCACAGTGAGGTGGTGTTGTTGCTGCTGCTCGCTGCAATAATTACATTTTTCTGTGGCTGGGATGTGTGTTCATGTGTTTCAGATGGGAAGAAATTCTTTGTAACATATGTGAACAAGTCACAGAAGTCACAGCACTCTATTAACTGATTATTCTCAGGCCACAATTCGCGGCTAAAGTTGAACCATCCCAAACTTTTAGTATTGCAAAATCAAACACCTGCAGCTGGGAGCAGCCGCCACAGCTTTCTGTAGATGTTGCATGGCAGCTCACCTGGGCCACACATCACCCCTGCTTTAGTCTTTTCATTGGTCCAACAATCACCAAATAAACAAAATAAAGATTAATTCAGTGAGTTGTATATCAAAATATGCAGGGTCTACTGCTGTTGTTTCCTGTTGTTTCTCTCTGCTGTTGCTAGCCAGCATTTCCCTAGTCCTGTAACATTCCAACCATCACGATTTTCTCAGTGCCCTGGTATACCCGATACCACCCAAGCCTAACACCTCACAGTACAAATGCGCTGGTTAGCATGAACACAGCATACTTCTGATTCTTCTATTCTGGGGGCATTTTTAAAGAGTATAAAGTTCGTCCTAAAGATGGTCACCAGAATTATAAAGATTCATCATCTATAGAACATGAATACTGTCCAGCATTTACTGAAATATCTTGCTTTGAGCCGAGCAATTGGCAGGATGGACCGCCTGTTGGATGTTGCCGTATTAAGGAGACAAAAACGGCATGATTATAAATTGTGCTTGTACGCGGATGATATATTATTGACATTGACCAGACCATTGTCTTCCTTACCAGCAGTTTTAAATTTAGTTAATACCTTCGGAGGTTTTTCAGGGTACAAAATTAATTGGAGGAAAAGTGAGGCGATACCTCTTAACTCTCGCACATCCAAGGCTGATCTTGGGGATATACCGTTTTTGTGGCAGTTAAAGGGAATGAAATATCTGGGAATTATTGTTAAAGCCCCAGTCACAGAAATATTTAGTTTGAATGGCCCTTCTATCCTGCGTGTAATAAAAGATGACCTGGAGAGGTGGTCCAGTTTACCTCTTTCTTTATGGGGCAGAATTGAACTTTTGAAAATGAATGTTTTGCCCAGACTTTTGTATATAATTTCTTATATTCCTCTTAAGTTTCCTGATTCTTGGTTTAAAGAAATACGTTCTTTTTTTATTAAGTTTTTATGGTGTGGAAATAAACCCAGAATTTCATACAAAAAGTTATGCATCCCAAGATCCAAAGGTGGACTAGGCGTTCCAGATTTATTCAATTACTACATTTCATATAATGCACGGTATCCACTCTCATGGGCATACAAAGATCATTATCAGGTGGGCAGCTGGGAACAGCTAGAGGAATTGGTATTGGCTCGATATAAAAGTAGGTCACTAGCTTCGTTATGGTACTACTCTAAACCTCCCGCTGCCTTGGATAATTGTATTATTAGTTTTTCATGTTCCATTGTCAGAATTTTACATAAAAGGTTTAATATTAATAGTGGACTATGTCTTCCTTCATGCCCTGTCTGGAACAATCCTGCTCTTTTGTCTGGAAGAGGCACGCTTAGTAACAAACAATGGATGACATGTGGCATTAATACAATCAGACAGATCTACGATGGTAGGATCTTACCCTATGAGTTGATTAAGGAAAGATTCGCTCTATCAGATACATTTTTTCTGACATACGCTCAGTTATCTTCCATTCTGAAAAAAAATCTTACTGAGGGAACAGAGCCTGCCTCTTGCCAAGAACAAGATGAAGTTTTTGCAAAAGCCATCCAGTCTAGACGCACTGTTTCTTGCATTTATAAATTTTTGTCATCTGATTGTTATAAGTTGTACATCTCCATTCAGGAGGCGTGGGAGGATGACCTCAAATTATCTCTTTCTGTTGCTCAGTGGTCCCATATCTGGAATTCTGGTATACATTTATCTAAATGCGTAAGATACAAGATGATGCAGTATAAAATTCTATGCAGAGCCTATATTACCCCCGTCAGACTTGCCAAGATGTCTGAAAATGTTGATGATCTGTGCTGGCATAACTGTGGCCTTCGTGGCTCATTATTTCACCTACTGTGGGAATGCCCAGCCGTCCAAACTTTATGGTCAGAGATGCATGCAGTCATGACGGAGATCCTTGGTGTCACCCTCACCCCGTCACCCACTGTTTGTATCTTGGGCTGTAACCCTGACAATAGAATTAGCCCCGTTATCAATTGCCTCTGGGCGTTAGGCTGCCTTTCAGTTAAAAGATTAATTCTTTGCAATTGGAAAGAACGAAGGCCGGCCTGTTTCGTAAAGGAGGCATGGCTCATAGAATACTTAGACCTCCTTAACATGGAGAGAGCAGCTGGGCTATTGAAAGATTGTGATAGAGGTCTTAGTAGTCAAGGGGATATTGTCAGGAGGTTTCTGAACTGATACAAACAGTTGGTATACCCACATCTTAGACCTTGATGAGCAATTTTCTTTATTGTATATCCATCATCTGTTGTTTTTGAGAAGTGGATACTGTCATGAAGTAACATGTACCCCCCCCCCCCCCCCCCCTGTTATACCAGGTATAAAGAATGTGGTCTATCTTTCTGATAAGTACCGTGACCGACGAGAGACGGTTGCTTCCAGGAGACTTCTCAGTGCAGCACACATACCATACACGTGAGTAACAGGTTTGATCTGGCACACAAAAACAAGTGGGAGTGTTTTTGCAGTCTGTTTTTATTATTACACAAGGCCAAGGGATACATACATTCACACATACACATAAAGGAACATAATAACAAACCAGCAGCTGAAACCAACAACAAGTTATAGGAGATACAAAGAACAATAGACAAAAGAATAAATAAAACAAGTGCAAGTGTTGCTTCTTCGCCTTAAAGGAAAATTGTGATGGTGTTGTAATTAACCTCTTTTTGTTGCACAAACCTTTTCCCAACTTTACTCCTCCGCCCGACTCAGTATCACTTTGAGAATTGTCAAACACCTGTGCTGTGTTGAGAGGAGAAGCTGACACCCAAGACTTACATTTAAAATATAGATATTGTGATTGTTTCAGACAGATAGAAATCTTGGTTTACTTCCATTGCAGCTACTGTCATCCACCTTTGACCAGTTATTGATAACAAAAATTCCCCAGAGAACTACAACATCAAGGCAGTATGTTAACTCCGGAGCTTCTCATGGATACAACACGGCTCTAGTACTAGTCAGATAAATGGTGAATGAAATGTGAGCTGTGACACAACCCTGCTTGAAAGGGTCTCTATCTGATCCACCACAGTGAACAGCAGCAGTCATGACATGCAGGAGGTGGGTGGTGATGAGAAATTTTTGAGGCTTCCTGGTTGATTAAATTAAAGAGGCAACAGTTAGGGTTTTTTTTTTTTTAGCTTGGCGCCACCTAGCATCAGTGGTGTTGCATCGCACTGTCACAACGACCAAATTGACCGTGGGGATCAGAGGTAATCAATAATAGGACTCTGTTAGACTCTCTAGTTAGACTCTCTAAATTGAATAAAATGTAGGCTGTAAAGCCACCAGTATACCTCTATGTATATGTAGAATGAGAAGGTGTGTGGACACTCTACTAAATAAATTAGTAAAGAGACTAAGCAACAATTATCAGATTTATCTGAAGAAAAAACAAATAGTAATGCAAATAATTATATCAGAATGCACAGTACCAGTACAAACAACTCACAGTAAATGATACCAATATGTACAGTATCAGTACAAACAACAGCAGACACAGTGAATTATACCAATATGCACATAAACAGTCCTGATTCTAGAATAAACAGTACAGTATGGAAACCATGCGGCCGGTTGGAGTTCAAATTGAATGGGAAAAAAAGTTCAGTGTTCACTTAGCTGGGTGTAACTTAGCTGGGCGATGTCCGTCGATAGCTGCCACCGTGAGAAGAGAACAGAAGGAAGGGATGAGGTATCACTGTCCGAGGGCTGCCATAGAATGGCAACAAGGATGTCAGCCGACCAACACTCGCTACCCGGTCCCTGGTTGTGGCGATTTGCGATGCTGGCCAGCTAGGAATGAACTAGCAGCCAGTACAGTACAGTCCTCTCTGGTCTAGCTAACATTTAGCCGTGTTACTTCCTGATCCATTAGAAAGAAAGCTAGCTGGACATCGGTCTTGAAGCCTCTTTAGTCACGGAGCTCCCTCCATCTCTTGAATGCCTGACTGAGGTTTACTCTTGTTTTTCCTCTTCTTTTATCACTCTCCTTTTGTGCATCCTCGCCTCCTCAGACAGAGGAGCTCGTTTTTTTTTTTTACATGATGCGTTTCCTGGCGTAAAGCAGACTTTTTCCGCGAAATTTTGGCACCGGTGGCAGAAGCTTATTGCAAAGATTGCAAAGCCACTAAGTAAACGCTGTATAAAATACTTGACTGCAAGATTAACAGTGCATCAATCTTTATAAGAAGCTTACACCCTTTTGTGGCGCTAAACTACGAAGACCAATGCAGACAAGTAGGGAAAAAAAGAAGAAGAAGAAGAAAAAAAAAGAATCTACATGTGTGTGTGTTTGGGTTTGTCCTGGGTTGGCTTGGGACTGGATTTGTGTCCAGGACATGGTGGTGTATGTGTGTTTTGGGAGCTGTTGGAAAAAGTGCCCACTTTGCCCATTAATAATCTGCTCAGGGACACCTGGTCACAGAGAGAGAAGCTTTTACATGACAAGGAAAAAAGGAAAAAAATTAGTCTTTATGGGTTTTATTGATCTCAAGCTGTTTTTTGTGTGCCTTCTTTTTCCTTCTTGGTCTTGCTCTCTTTTTCTGTCCACACTTCTTTCTGTGTACAATTTACCCGGACCTTGTGAAACTGTATCGGGGTTGGCTGACAGATGAAAGTGAGACCTGATAAGAAAACCAAGAAGTGACTTTCATCCTCATCCATGTTTGTATTTGGTGTTTTCCATGTGTGTCCTCATACCTGCGCGTCCCTGACTACAATGCATTTGTTGCTTTTTTCCTCTCTGTGTTTTGGCAGGATGTTCGAGCCCATAAGGAATGAGATTGTGATTCCATTAACCCCCCCTGAAAACTAACCAGCGTGACCAAGTGAAAATACAAAAGGCTCACCTTGGGGAACTGCTGAATGAGGCGGGAAGTAGAAGGAGACTGACACGATTGAAAGGGACTTTGATGCCTCTTTTCTTCTGTGTGCCTTCTTGCCCCCTGCCTTGTCCAAAGGAAACCTCAAGGATACCTCAAGATAGTTTAATTTGACGCTTCCGCTCTTTGTGGATGGGTGTGGTAGAAGGCCTTTCAATGCTGCTTTCACACTTTCTTGAGTGTTTGATTTTAAAATCTTTTGTGTTGTTAATCAGATCTTCCAGCTCATGGCTGTCTGCACAGGGGAGAACCACAATGTGTTTAATTCCTCCTTCAAACAAGGTTCCAGATTATTAAAGAGGCACCTTGACATTTACTGCATTTGACCTTTCACATTCACAGTGAAAGCTGCTCTCAGTAAATCAGTCTTTATGCAATTTGGTTCATCAAACCTGTCTGCAGAAAGTAGCCACTATGTAGCCTGGGGTTTTTACTTTTGATTGTATTTCTTTTTTTGACGCTCTCATGGGTATCAGCCGTACTGGCAAGTAAATATAGAAAAGATATTTTAACAAAGATGTAACAATGACTTAACCTGGAAATCCAGACTCAGATCTAGAAAGATTCTGAGTCTGGCCCTCAATGACGCACCCTTCCTCCTCAAGGGGCAGCACTAACTGAGGCATATTAAATGCCGCTGCACACAATTGGATAGCACGATGGCCAATCGGAGCAAAAAACAAAGGTGACATATTTATTGCACTAAGTCCCATTTGTTTGACGACCAGTGGGGCTAACTGATAAATTATGCTTTTGCCGTATCCAAAACAGCAAAAACATGTAGTCGGCTTAGCGTTTCTTCCAAAGCCAAATTGAATGGACGCGGTCCTTCAGCAGCTGCCATCTTGGCTGTTTACTTTTGCACTCCTACGGCACAGCGCTGTCGTCATCACATTACGCCCGCCTCGGTCAGATAGAGTGTATAAACAACACGTTAATAACTGTTTGAAGCTTTTATTACCAAGTGATTTTTATTTTGCACTTCCACTAAAACTAATGAATTGCTTTACTTGAGTAATGCTAATAAATACTTCATCTAATTTAGGTTGCTCTACATGAATAAGGTGATGGATATAACCTAATACCATCTTACAAATTACAGTCAGGCAAAAAAATGACATGCAATACCTGAATTTAAAAAAAGTTTTGCCATCAACTGAACTTTTTTTTTTTGTTTGCCATGTTCCTGCATTTATGACCTCAGCTTGGCAGCTCGTATGCCAGAATTTGTCCCAACTTTCCATGTTGTTACTGTGACTTGAGGGGGTGTTCACATGAATATTCCCAGTTGGGAACTAATTTTGTTGATTATTCCACCGCCTCATGAATGCAGGGTAACACCTACGGTAACTCTATTCCATCAAGCTAACAAAAATCATTGCTTTTACTGAAAGACAAAATAATGCCAGTTTGCCAGATTAGAGGGACTGTTGGAGCTTCTTAGCTTCTTAATTATTCCAACATCAGCACTGTCCTCTTATTGTTACACATTATATATGTTACTGTATGCTTTTGGGTTTTTAAAAATATTCCTTGTAGGTCATGGGATATGGATCTTAGTTTTAATGACCATTTTACATTTTTTCCTCCAAAAGATGTTGCAGTCTTTAGTGGGATAAAGTTTCTGTGTGTCTATTTTCAATTTAGTAAAACAAGGCTGCATATTCTCATATAACACTATATTTACTCTGGTTTCTCTCATGGGACCAAACAGCCCACTCGCCTGAAGGCAATCTTGGCATTGTACGTTACATTTGCACATTATTATATAGCTGTTACGTTTTAAACTTGACAGCAATGAGTTGTAATAAAACACCCACATTTGGTACCTAAAAAGCTGCTGGAAACACAGCAATGACTCGCTAAATTAAGTGCAAGTAAATTAAGTGTTTTTGTGCCCAAACCTAACGACACACAAACTTCAGTGTCGTTGAAATGTAAAGTTTCAACATATTCAACACATGTTACAAATTTAATGTATCTGTGGTTTGCAGAAATGCACAATGCCAACATTTATTCTAGTGTTTGGGATGCATATAAAGGCTTTTAAAAATACGTATCTGTGACTCATGATACTACATTGTTTTCAAGACTACCTGTCATTAAGATGAGAACAGCTGATTCTTTTTGTCATACTGTCTAATATGCTGTACAAGTGTATGAGAGCTATAGTCTTTCCTTCATAATGTGTCTGTGTATTAAATCAATGTACATGACCAGAAAGCACTTGTCAGTTCTGTGACTTCATACCATCATGTCCGCTGTGAGTGCAGCTGAAGTCAATAAAACTTTTGGGCCACATCAGCTTGTGTTCAGTGTGTTCATTATTCTTGAAAAGGCATTTTAGAATCTGATCAGTCTGAGAGTCTCTGCAGCTCAAATGAAAAAGTACATAGTTTGTCATTCATGTTAATGGACAGCAGGTCCTTCACTGCTTTGTTAAGTAGCCTTTAGAAACTGCCAGACAGATTTTAATCAAAGCTAAGTTTTTGATGTGGATAGTTCCACCATTGTTGGAGCCAAATATTTGACTTAATAATTCACAGAATATTTTGTTTTTGTTTATTAAATTAAGAAAAGCAAAGGAAATGATGAATGAATATGAATAATATATGAATATGTATTGTGCCATGGATTATGTGTTTTGTTTCATTTGAATTTCCAATTATTATTTGATTGATTACTGTTGGTTATTGGATGCTGTAGTGATAATGACCTGGAGCTGTATTCACAAACATTCTGAAAACACTCTCAAAGAGATCCCGACTTAGACTAAAATTTTTTAGTAAGGAGTCTTCGCTTCGGAGTGATTTAGGAAACTTCTCAGAACTCCAAGCAAGGACGGGACAGAAACTTTTACGTTGGGGTGGAGTTGTTGTTGGTTCACCCAGTGCTAGGTATGCTGCATTCTTTTATCAGATGCAATGGTTGTCACAGACGCACCCTTTTGTGAGCCTGCAAGGTGTGGAAAGGGATTACTTTTGTATGAGTCATTGTTTTTTTTCAGGAAAATCCTTTGGGGTATGTCTTTAGAAATGTCTCACATGTCCTGACCACAGTATTTTATAGTGTTGTGCTGTAGCACATGCAGTCTGTAGGAGCCAAATATGTTATTGTTTGTTTGTATTTAGCTCTGTAATTCACTGTGTCGGCACTGGGGGGCACTGTACCGTCACCTGGTGAGTGCAGGTATTTAGGATGTGACCTCACTATGGTCAGCAGGTGTTTGGCCCGGAAGGGCAAAAGGTTTTTGACCGCTGTGGCGGGAGATGCCGGCGTTTGGTGTGCTGCTGTTTGTTACTCGGAATATGGACTTTTGCTTTTGTACAATAAACCATTCATCGCATTGCATCAGAGGAAGTGTCCGGATTCTCACTCATCATCTTCATCAACGTACGGTATTTAAATATGCACAGCGAGTCAACCAGGCTCTGGGTCAAAACATCTCAGTAGCCAAGTACTAGACTTTGCTCCTACACAGTCTAATGATTAAACTATGCAGACAGTACATAATAAAGGAGACAGCCATCTACATGCATGTCTGCTTTCAGGCCACACAGGCTACACATTGCCTAATATCTGTTTGGGAACAAGAATAATATTTACTTTAGTTGTTTTTTTTATATCTCAGACATGATGTATACACAGCTGACAACACACCTAGGCAGGCTCTGCAAAGGCACAAGTCACATTGTAAACTACATAATTCTTCTCTTATTTTCTCAATAAATGCACTTTCTGGCATGGAGAGTGGCACCACACTCTTCTTTATCAGTAAAGATCGATTGATAATCCTGCTGTTGAAGAAAGGAGAAAACCAGAAATGGAAATGGTTCCCTTTTCAAGACTTTAATCAGTTTACAAAACTCAGTCGAGTCACTGAAAACAGAGCTTTTTATTATTTCTTTTTAATTTTTAGAAATGATGTAATGCCACTCAGAAACAGGCTAATCACAGAGTGACAAAGAACTGAACACCAAAATCTTTTTCTTCCCAAATCTACTCAAAACTCATCAGGTTGTTATTTGTGCTTCAATACTGCCATCTAGTGGGCACTTAGGCGAACACACCACTTTAAATGAAAACGTCAAAGATGATCAAAGATTTTTTCTTAGCCTACAAATAAAAACAATTTTAAAAAATCTGATTTTTAATAATGTCACCATAAACAATAAGTTCCTCAGCCCAGTTTAATCAGTGTTATGTCTTAACAATTCATACAAGGTAAACTGAGTGGGTAGTTGTTTTCTGTCTTGCAACGGTTGTATGTAAGGATTCCCCTCAGAAACTCATGAAGTGGTGGCACTTTATTTTTAACGCATTAAAACCTCTTAAGACAATAAAATCCAACTTATAAATACAAAGGCAGAACTATACAGTACGTTTTGATCCCATTTGTGTTCCATATCATTAAGACTTTAGTGGAGATGTTGGGACTGGGCCTGTCAAAATAAGGGACTGTTCTTTACCGTCTTTAAAGCAAGGTCCAATATTTGCCTGTGGGATGTAATACATTATGATTTAAATACACAGTACTTACACTACAGTATATACACTTGCTTATATTTCACCACTGAAAACTTTTGACAGTTAATTATGAGGAACAGGCCTAAACAGAACATTTTTCAAATGCAACTATAGAGAATCGAAGCTACATAAAAAGTAATACATTAGCAATAAATTAGTCTGTAACAGATGTAGGGTAGCTGAAAGGTGTGCAGTTTATAAGGCACAAATTAACCTGGAAGGTCACACTGAACTGTCTGCTCTCCAGGGGAAGTGGGTGGCTCTTAAAAGAGCCGTTGTGTTGGTTTCCGTTCAACAGCTGAGCCGTTTACTTGGAGCTGGTGTACTTGGTCACAGCCTTGGTGCCTTCAGACACTGCGTGCTTGGCCAGCTCCCCGGGGAGCAGGAGGCGCACGGCGGTCTGGATCTCCCTGGAGGTGATGGTGGAGCGCTTGTTGTACTGAGCCAGGCGAGACGCCTCACCTGCGATGCGCTCAAAGATGTCACTCACGAAGGAGTTCATGATGCCCATGGCCTTGGACGAGATGCCGGTGTCGGGATGAACCTGCTTCAGCACCTTGTACACGTAGATGGCGTAGGTCTCCCTCCTGGGCCTTCTCCTCTTCCCCTTTCCTTTGCCGGGGGCCTTGGTCGCTCCCTTCTTGGAGCCCTTCTTGGCGGCAGGTTTTGCTGTCTCAGGCATGTTTTCCTCTTCGATAGTCTCGAAATGATACAATAAGCTGTGAGCGACTGTATTTAGACACAACTCATGCAAATAAGACTGTGCGATCCCCCTCCTGTGATTGGTTGAGCTGCTCACTGGAGGCGGTGTTGTCTCTGCGTGGGAAAACACCTTTTTGAAAAGTGGCGCGAGTGGCTTGGTGCAGATAGTACACAGCAGGAAGAAAAGCCGCCCTAAATAACCGACAAAAGCACACGGTTAAAACAAACATAGATAAAACAAGGGTCAAACATCAAGGAGAAAAAACACTGAGATTCATTAAAAAAAATTCTGATTGTTTTAGAAAAAATACAATTAGAGAGAGAGGAGACAAAAGTTGTGACTTGGCCCTGAACATACAGATCTCAGGACAAATTCAGCCCCTCACTCCAAACACACACACACACACACAGAGAGTCATACATGCTCTTTTACCTTCCACCTTGATTACAGTAATGCCTTGCTCAGCTACCTAAACACTTGAACAACACATCAGCTCCTAATAATTTAAAAATTCAGCAGCTAGATTTCAATTAAAGCAAAACCATCCCCATACATCACAACTCTTGGCTTCCAGTCTCTTTCTGAATCCATTTTAAAGTTATTTTAATCACCTACAAGGCTCTGAATGATCCTGCACCGGAGTATATGACTGAGGTTCTCACACTGTACCGTCCAAACAGGCCCCTCAGGCCTGCTAGTCTGTCTGTTACTACTATTGTTAAAATATGTGGTGCAATATTTAGGCCTGCAGGAAATAGTCTGCTGAAAATTCTTCCACAAACGTCCTGCAGTTATTGTGTTCACTGTTTGGGTTTATTGGTTTATCAATTTTTTCTGTCTTGTTATTGTAATACATTGAATATAATGTGAAATATACATTAAATATGAGGTATCATCATCATAGAATAGGTGTCCCTCAAGGAAAATGGTTGGGAAGCACTGCATTGGAATATTTACTCACTATTTTACCTTTTAAATAAAGGCCTGTATTGTTTATCTCTGGACTCCTTTCATAACAGACTTGCAAAGTGGGGCGACACCCCTGACTGAGCCCTGGCTGCTGAGGATCTGATTGCTGCTCTGTCGTCTTTTAGCTGGAAAGTTGTTCCTCAGACCCGAAAGATTAACCACCCTCTGTAGAGGAGGACGGGTTTCTCCTCACAAAAAACCTATGGCTTTATGCAACACCATACTTTCTTCTTTTTAATTTAGTTCACTCTTCTAGTCTTCATACCATCATTCTGCATGTATTACTGTCAGCAAGAATGTAGCGTTCAAACTTCCAAGACATTAGAGGGTCATTTACACATGCAATGACTCATTACATCAATAGGTTTCATTTGGATTTGAATGTTTAGAAGCAGATATTACACCTAAGTGATAACTGTAGTATTGTGAGGTTTGTGTTAGTTATATAAATACTATCCTTATATTTTTCCTGCCTCTCGTAATGGGGTAGTTTCAAGCCTTCAAACTAAAAAAGTAAAGATACAGTAATACACTGGAAGACGCCCTGGTCTTTAAGGACATCTTGAAGACACTTGTTATACTCACACCTTTACATAGTTGTGGTAATGCCGTTTGATTTTGTGCAAGAAAAAAAGAATGCAAAGAACATTGTTAATATGAGGAGAAAGCAGCTCTTTACAGTATATGGGCGGCCCTTAAAAGGACCTTTGAGTTTTGATGATGGATTATGTGGCTGTTTAACCGCCGAAGCCATACAGGGTGCGGCCCTGTCTCTTCAGGGCGTACACCACGTCCATGGCGGTCACAGTCTTCCTCTTGGCGTGCTCGGTGTAGGTGACGGCATCACGGATCACGTTCTCCAGGAAGACCTTCAACACACCGCGGGTCTCCTCGTAGATCAGGCCGGAGATACGCTTCACTCCACCGCGGCGAGCCAGGCGGCGGATGGCGGGCTTGGTGATGCCCTGGATGTTGTCACGGAGGACTTTACGGTGACGCTTAGCGCCTCCTTTGCCGAGTCCCTTCCCGCCTTTTCCTCTTCCGCTCATGTCTTAGGTTTGACGTTTCAACAACGAATGAAATCTTCCGCTTGAGCCCCGGATTTATAAAGCCTGTCTGAGGACGTAGTAGGAAACACAGTCTCTCTCTCTCTCTCTCTCTCTCTCTCTCTCTCTCTCTCTCTCTCTCTCTCTCTCTCTCTCTCTCTCTCTCTCTCTCTCTCTCTCTCTCTCTCTCTCTCTCTCTCTCTCTCTCTCTCTCTCTCTCTCTCTCTCTCTCTCTCTCTCTCTCTCTCTCTCTCTCTCTCTCTCTCTCTCTCTCTCTCTCTCTCTCTCTCTCTCTCTCTCTCTCTCTCTCTCTCTCTCTCTCTCTCTCTTTTTTTTCTTCTTCTTCTTCTTCTTCTTTGGATTGCTACATGGTTGATCATTAACTCTCGGGTGCATTAGCGCCACCTGCTGCCCCACAGCATGAATCAGACAGCACGTGTCAGGTCGCGCTGAGCTCTTAATGAAGCAGCACAGCAGTTAACCCTTTGAACCCTGAGTGAACTAGTGTGTTTCCTTTTACACACATGGGGGAAAAGGGTAAGAAATGCCCCACAGATTGCATAGTAAATAAATAAAATACAAATAAAGAATAGATAAAATAATTTAGAAAATTTGACTTAAAAAAAACTATGGAAAAAAAGCAGTAAAACTAATTTTTTTATTATTACTATTATTAAGTTTTAAAAGTATTATGATTTATTTATTTTTAAACTATTCTTTTGTTTTTAGTTTTCTCTTTGTAGTAATTTATTGCTACATTTTGGGGTCATTTTGTCTTTCATTGGCCATTGCCTTCTTCCCATGTCCTTGAAAGAAATCAAGCCAATTTGTTCAGGTTTCAAAGGGTTAAACCTGTTTTCTAAACCTATTTTAGCGCAAAATAATATAATTATTGACAGCATTAATTACAGTTAATATCCTTTACAATAATCTGACTATTAAACTCAGATTGTCACTGTGTTATTAACAATTTGCGTGTGACCAGGGTTCTTATTGAGATTAGACCAAAATGTTAAATTGTCTTCAGCTTAATGTTCAGTGTCTGAAACCCCTCTGCCCCCCTTCACAGCTGGTGTTATTCCAACAAGATAACTTTGCTTAAATCTGTCTGTGTTATCCACTGTTTCACAGTACATTATACCTCCCTTATTTTATCTCAGAGTGGAACTCAAAACACACACACTGTATCACTGCTGTAAATATTGAGAGACTTTAACCGTCACTTTATCCCAACATGTTCTCATCCAAGGTCACTGAATACCAACATGTTCTAGTACATGTGGCGTGTGATGCCCCAGTCCAGTGGCACCCTTTGGTGTTTTACCCAATTTAGCCTACTGCTTTGTGCCAAAATAATCGTAGTAAAATAATCTATTTTTGTATTTTGGCCTAAAGTAAGGTCCAAGATAGAAATAAATGACTTTAGCTGGTTATATTATCTGTAAATCTGACTTTCATCAGTGGCGTCCCTTATTACAACAGTGCGTGGAAAGGGAATTTCTTATGAGTATGTATGTGTGTCTATACCCTTGTCCAAATGGATCTGTAGCTTCCTATTTACTGTACAGACATGACAGTGTATTAAATGTATTAAAAGCAGCTATCAAAAGGAAAATAACTCATTCTGCAGAACCGTATTGTTGGATTATAATACGTGATACATTAATGTGTTTGACACTTGAATGTTACAGCTGGTAAAAGTTGAAGTGGTTTCCACTAGTGATGACCTGCCTGAGGAACTCCAGCTTGCTACTCTCGTATCGTCTTTTAAATCACTCCTAAAAACTTATTTATATGCAACAGCTTTACAATTATTTCTTTTAATTTGTCTTTTAATTTTTTATGGATTTTCTGAAGGGTTTATTTGATATTCTTAAGCCGAGGGTTACACTGTATCTAACTCCAGACAATATGCACTGAAGTATTGCGCCTTCTCTTTCGTTTCAAACTCACCCATTGGTTTTTCATTTTTTCTGTGTTGTAAATCTGTTTTTAATTATCCAATGTTTTTACAAGGCGATGCCTGTGTGTTTTATTGTGATATACAAATATATTTTATTAACATACATTACGTATTAATTGATCTTTTATTGTATTAACCTGAACTAATTTCAAATATTAAAGCAAAAAGTATGGTCCAATATTTGCTTATATGTCACCACTGAAAAATTCTGACAATTATGAAAAATACTAAAATAGAGCAATTTTTTTTTTCAAATGCCAACTATAGAGAATCGAAGCTACATAAAAAGTAATACATTAGCAATAAATTAGTCTGTAACAGATGTGGGGTAGCTCACTGGCGTACTGTTATGCAAAGCATTAATTATCCTGTATAAAGGAAGTTCATACCATGAACTGTCTGCTCTCCAGGGGAAGTGGGTGGCTCTTAAAAGAGCCGTTGTGTTGGTTTCCTTTCAACAGCTGAGCCGTTTACTTGGAGCTGGTGTACTTGGTCACAGCCTTGGTGCCTTCAGACACTGCGTGCTTGGCCAGCTCCCCGGGGAGCAGGAGGCGCACGGCGGTCTGGATCTCCCTGGAGGTGATGGTGGAGCGCTTGTTGTACTGAGCCAGGCGAGACGCCTCACCTGCGATGCGCTCAAAGATGTCACTCACGAAGGAGTTCATGATGCCCATGGCCTTGGACGAGATGCCGGTGTCGGGATGAACCTGCTTCAGCACCTTGTACACGTAGATGGCGTAGGTCTCCCTCCTGGGCCTTCTCCTCTTCCCCTTTCCTTTGCCGGGGGCCTTGGTCGCTCCCTTCTTGGAGCCCTTCTTGGGGGCGGTTTTCGCTGGCTCAGGCATGTTTTCCTCTTCGATAGTCTCGAAATAATGTACTAGGGCGTCAGCAACTGTATATATACACAGCTCATGCAAATAAGACTGTGCGATCCCCCTCATGTGATTGGTTGAGGCCGTGGCAAAATGCATTTTTGAAACGTGGCGCAAGTCAGTTTGGTACAGTTTGTTCTCAGCAGGAAGAAAAAACGCCCCAAATAAGCGGCAGCAGGCATAAAGTGAAGACTTTCTTTAGATGGGACTAAAAGCCTATGATAGTTTGAAAAAAATACTTTGAGAGAGACACTTAAAAGGGTCATGAAATAAGAGCACTCTGTGCTTCCAGCTCAAAAAATGCTCCACAAATAAAGTTATTGCTACTATTATTTAAACATATCTGGTGCAATATTTAAGCCTGCAGGAAATGGTCTGCTGAAAATTCTTCCACAAACATCCTGCAGTTATTGTGTTCACTGTTTGGGTTTATTGTAGTTTACCAATCGGTCTGTCTTGTTATTATAATACATTGAATATAATGTGAAATATACATTAAATATGTCAGGTAGTCAGGGGTCATCAGTTCACTCATCATAGAATAGGGGTTCCACAAGCAAAAAGGTTGGGAAGCACTGCATTAGAATATTTACTCACTATTTTACTATTTGATTGCATATTTGACAAAGGTCTTATCTCTGGACTCCTTTCATAACAGACTTGCCAAATGGGGCGACACCCCTGACTGAGCCCTGGCTGCTGAGGATCTGATCCCTGCTCAGTTGTCTTTAAACTTGAAAGCTGCTCCTCAGACCCAGAAGAATAAATTTTGGCCAGTCTACTTCTACACAGATGCAGATGGTGTATGGCAAGCCGTTTTAACATTTAATCGCTAGACTTGATATTCATTAATTTTGCCTAGTTAAAACTCTAATTACAGATATCTGTAATTCAGTTTTGACTAGTAAGATTCAAACTATTTTTGCCATTCATGTGTATGGGGTTTGTCATTATAGATATCTCCAATTTAGTTGTGGATATCTGCAACTGAATTGTGGATATCTGTAATTCCAGTTTGAGATATCTACAATTTAATTTTGACTAGTCATCATTCAAGTTCAAGATATCTTTAATTATCATCATTGAAGATATCTACATGGTCCTTTCTAGATATCTTGAACTGAGTTTCAGATAGTCAGAATGACGTTGTAGATATCTGCAACTGAATTACGACTAGTCAAAACGACGTTGTAGATATCTCAAACTGGAATTATAGATAGTCATAATGTAATTGTATATCTATGATGACAAACCCCATACACATGAAAAGCAAAAATAGTTTGAATCTTACTAGTCAAAACTGAATTACAGATATCTGTAATTAAAATTCATACTAGTCACAATAACATTACTACTAGTCAGAATGACGTTATAGATATCTATGATAATTCCGGATAGTCAAACTTAGTGATTAAATGTTAAAACGGCTGCCTGCCAAGTTTCATCTGAGATGGTCAACTGTAACTCAACTTAAGCACTCTTAACGTGACTGAGAGAGGGGCTGGAAATATTTTGAATTATCTTACTAGATCTTACTTTCTTCTTACTATATAATGATGAAAACTCTGTCTGTGGGTCTGCCTGTGTGTCTGTTCCATGTTTTTCTCCTCACTGACTTGGTCAATCCATGTGAAATGTGGCACAGTGGTAGAGGCTCATGGGAGGATGCGAATAAAGCAATATTACATCAGTTGGCCAAAGGGGGGCGCTATAGCAACCGATTGAAATTGCAAACTTTGAATGGGCATATCTCATGCCCCGTATGTTGTAGAGACATGAAACTTTGCACAGAGATGCCTCTCTTCAGGAGGAACAAATTTGCCTCAGGCACCCATAACTTCCAGTTATTTAGATTTTCCACCATTTTGAATTTTTTGAAAAACACTTAAAATTGATCTCTTCCTAGGAGGTTTGACCGATCTGCATGAAACTCAGTGAACATAATCGAGGGACCAATATCTAAAGTTCCCTCTTGGCAAAAGTTGGAAAACTTAATAAAACTGAGCTTCTGTACCTGACGGTATTAAATTCAGATTGTCACTGTGTTAATAGTAAATTTGCCTTTTACATAACAGTCACCAGGGTTCTTATTTAGATGAGACTGACATGTTAAATTGTCTTCATCTTAATGTTGAGTGTCTGAAACTCCTCCACCCCTTCACAGCTGATGTTATTCCAATAACAATCTTATCCAATGTCAATAAATACCAACGCTTTCTAATGCATTTGGCGTGTGACACCCTGAAGGCACCCTTTGGTGTCTGCACGAGGCGCTGCCTTCCACATGTTTATGTGATGCACAGCTGTAGCACATTGTCAAACAGACACGGTTGGGATTAGGTAACAAATCTACTTGGTAGGTTCAGAAAAAACATGACAAAACCCACAAACAGCAGAGTCCTGGGTGATTTGGTCATGTGTAAAACTCCCAGAGTGCTTCACCGCAGCGCGTAACCATAGAAACAAGCAACCTGTTACACTGCGTTGCATGCCGGGAGACAACTCTGTTGCTAGGAGACGGTAAACTTTAGGTGTCATTTTCCTGGGGTGGCTCAGTCATTACCCGCCCACCGCTGACGAGACGGGGGAGTAGGATTGGTCAGGATGTCTGGAGAAGCCAATCAGAGGCCGAGAAAGGCAGAGGAGGGCGGGCCCTGCCTTCGTTCTGAAGCAGGTTAGTAACCGATACAAATGTGTTAGCATGCCTCAAGAAACGTCACTGGAAGTTTTAAACAGCTAAAGTTATCAATAGTTACAGCGCTACGCCACAACAGAAACATTCAGAAGGTAGGTTGGAGTCGTTTGAATATCTCTGGAGGACAATGCCCACTCTGTATAAGTGTAACCTACAGGCAGACACTTTACAGCTTTAACGTTACTGTTTGAACTATGACACCGTTAACGTACATTAACTAGTTAGCTAACGTCATTTCAACGGCTAACATTACAAGTTTAAAATGGTGTCATGGTGAATTCTCAGGACAGCTACATTTCGTTTTGCAACCCTGTGTTGCACAGTGATAAATAAATTCAGTGGAAACAAATTGAGAAAAAATGAAAATGTTGTGGGGTCACAAATTGAGCCGAAGTTTTGCAAAATGAACGTGCTCCCTGTAACGTTAGGTACAATGTGTCTTTAATTCGCTAATTTGTCCGATAATATAAGGGACCGTCCGTTGCTTGTCAATGGAAGGGGTCGCAGGGGTGTGACTTTGTTCTTGTATTCATTTATTTTTCATTTTGACCCTCACCAAAGCTACTAATACTTTTCCTTAAGTCTCCCTGAGTGACTGCCTGAAAATTCATGACTCTCCTTCTACCGTACATTAACTTAGTTATTAGATTTTTGAAACTTGAAAGTTAAACGTTGAAGACAAAATCTTTGAGTTAAAAAACGCTATGGTTTTTTACTACTGTTGTGCATGCTGGTTAGTGCAATTTTAACATTTTAAATGAAACTTAAAATACATTGATTTTAATGAAATATCTCTACTTTAAGCTCAGATTTAGGCTTTTTTTTCGCTGCACATGATGTGTCTAAGGACAATTGGAAATTTGAATACTCAATTATAATTTCTGTTTTTAATTTTCTCGCTGTTTTGGCAGGGTTTGAAAAGCATGCTTACTTTAAAAATCAGTGGTAAAACAAATACAAAATACAACCATTGAAATTTGTATGCCCCTCCCCTAAGCCAAAATAAAAAGTCCTCCCTTGAACCAAGAAAATTACTTGACATGCCTCCCCTTTTTGCACCATCCCCTCTCCCCACATAAGTCACAAACAGTCCCTAACCTGCAGCTATCACACCATTTGATGCATCCCATACTCTAATTTAAAAAAATAACCCCTCCAAGTGTTCAATATCATCATAATTATGGGTAAATATCACATTCACTCATGTAAATGGAAAAATCAGAAACCCTCATTAATTTAGTTTAGAAATAAAGTATAGAAGTATTTTTCTCTGCAAATATAAACTGATGCACGAATGTGAAAAGTCTGTCAAACTATGTCACAATTTCTCGTATATTGACCGAAAATGGAGGGATTTGTTTTATTTATTCATTGGCTTGGCTCTGTTACCATATGGGTTTACTGTGTGAATTGCGGAAGGGGTCTTAAAATATATTGCCTTAAACATGTATTTTCACTATGTAGCCTACATGTCTTATTGTTTTATTTTTATTTGTACTTAAATATGTATAATTTTTTTTCTGTCATGCTGTGCCTCCACTGTCCCGTAGCCTGTGAGCACATGTGCCATGGCCTCTGCATCCCCGAGGGTCTCTCAGCTGAGCTGCCCTGGTCAGTGCAGGGAAGATGAGTCCAGAGGTAGGCCCCAGCTAATATAAGGCCTTTTAGGCAGCTGTGAAGGAAGTGCTCAGATCTTATACTGAAGTAAAAGTAGCAATACAACAATGTAAAAATACTCCTGAAGTCCTGAGTACAGAATATTATGTTAAAGGTACATCAGTATTGGCATCAAAGTATGCTTAAAGTACCAAAAGATCAATGTATTAGTCGGTTATATTCTGTATTAATAATCTAACACTGCAAAATAATTTGTGAAAAAGTTATCAAACAATAGTAGTGGAGTAAAAAAGTACAATATTTACCAATGAATTGTAGGGGATTAGAAGTATGAAGTAGCATAAAATGGAATACTAAAGTAAAGTACAAGTACCTCAAACTTGTACTGAAGTATGATAAATGAGTAAATGTATTTAGTTACATTCCACCCGTTCTTCTAGGTATCATGAAACTGTTTTATACTGTATAAGCAACAAGCCTTGGTTAGTTACATCTTAAATTTAATGCCAGTTGTAAACCTAAATTCCACTTCACATACTGTCCCAGAGCGGCTGCACAAGTTCCCTGAACTACAGAGCTCCACCATCCTGCCAAGGATCTCAGTCCATGTTGAAGACCCACAGGTGAGACTTGGCAACCTAAGATCAAACTGAGACCATATGAAATACCATCTACTGTTCACCCAGTTTAGTTCTTTCTTTTAGTGTTGTCATGATACTGGAATTTCTAACTTTGATACAATACTTTGAAAAATATTGATCTATGATGATCTATAAAAAAAATCATGTTGTGGGCCTACGATTTAATTATATGATCCTTGGCTCAGTCAAAAAGTAATTATAGCATGTAGATATGGATCTTTTGTAGATGTCTTTATCTTTCCCTTTATCTAGGCTGTGCTGAAGAGACGTGTAAAACGGAAACAACCCAGCCTCTCCCATCTAAAGGCTCGTGAGCGAATGTTTTTTCCAGGCTGGGACACTCAGTCACCTTCATCTCAACAAACAGACCAGCCACACAGGCGCCGTGAACAATTGCCTGTCCACCTACCTCCTCTGCAATTCAGGACCATGGTCAGTGACAGACAAAAAGATGTCTATCGTGCATGATGGACAGGTTCCTCAAATGTATCTCTACAATGAAGTCTTCTCACAAATCTAAGAGCCCTGACACACCGAGCTGATGATTGCCCGTTGGTCAATGTCTGGCCGTTGGTGAGCATCTGTCACCTTAGTCTTGGCAGTGTGTAACAGCACCATAGTGGTGTGTTCAGGTGCAACTTTTTGGCTGAGATACAAGGGATGTTTGGTGGTGCAATTGTCAGCCTTGCCTGCCATAAGTTCTTAGATGTGGGTGATGTTCCTTAAAGGAAATGCTGAAAGCCAAGACTACCAGTAAAACTGTGGCAAATTCATCAGGCATACAAGCTCACCCAAACCTAATCCTAACTGGTGAGAAAATGTAGTGTAATGTGAAAATGGTCTTGGGAAAGTTTGGTCCTTTAGGCAGAGGCTTGAAAAAGCCTTTGCTAAAGCCCCAGTTCATTGTTTATTGGTTTTTAAATGAGGTACATACAGGAGGAAATTGATCTGTGATTGTGTCTCTCCTCCACTCCTCAGTTGTCCCAGAATGTGATGTCAACCCCAAGTCTTCCAAAACGACCCTTTTCTATTAAGAGTGATGAGACTAAGAAACAGATGGACACTCCCTCCAAAGTTAAAATCCAGAAGTATAGCAAGGAGGCCTTTATGATTATGAGCCAAGGAGGTGTTTTGCCAGCGTCTGAGGATGAGTTTGACTTCGTACCCCCTGAGCGCCGTGATGAGTATTACTACCTCTGCAAGCTGACCTGCATCCCCTTTTTTGCCCGCTTCAAAATGTGGAAACCCTTCTATGTCTGGCGCACCAAAGTCCGCAATATGAAGATTCATTTGGCCAGGAAATCCCTCCAAGAACATTTGTTCATTGTCAGTCAGGTATGTACCTGTGTGTATAAACTAAGGTCTGGATTTTTTCTCAGGCTGTTTTAATGATATTTCATTTGAATATCATACACTGTAAGAATGCTCACTGAGTGAAACAGACTTTGAGGTTGACAGCATTGAAATAGTTGAGCAGTGTGGATGTTATGTTGTTATTAACATTTGTATATGTCATACAGTGTCTAAGTCCTACGCTGATGGACATCAGAAAAATGTGTTACCAAATCAGTGACACGTGCTTGTGTCACATGGAAAAAAAACGCACTTACACACTGCAGGAGTTCCAGGACATCCAGTTCAAACAACTGCAAGAGGTGCAGTTGTTAATACAAAATTAAACTTGATGTTTGAAGTGTATATCTATACATTATTTTATGTCTTGTATGCCTCCTCAGCAGCTCATTGCTCTCATTTGTTCATTATTGTCAGGTGGTGGTTGACTTAAAGAAGTTTCAGGACCTGGTAAAGGAGGTGACAGTTTGTGCATGTCACAACTACTTGTCAGCACTTCCGTTCAATTCTGATAAGCCAGGTGTGTGCACACGGACCAAATGAAGACACTGGAATGTACATATCACAATTTTAAAAGGTTGATAATGTTTTCTTTTCTTTCAGATGATTCATTCATAGCACGGATCAAGAAGACTTGGCATGCTAGCCGCCTCATCCGGTGGGTAACTTTCATGTATTTGTTTCCCTTTATTCTCTCTTTATAAACTGCTGCTGTGGCTCAGACTTGGGTCAGGCTTGGACAGAAATGTGCAGGTTAACAATGGGTCACGTCTGAATTCTTGGGACCAACAAAGCTCAGTTACAGAAGATGTTTTCATATGTCATGGTTGGAAAACAGGTGTGAAAAATAAAATGAATGATGGCTGTATGTATTCCACCAACTGTCATCATTGATTTTATTAGTAGCACCTGTTTCTCTCCTACTATGATAAGTCATGATCCTTTTTACACCTGGTATTAACATGCATCATGGGTGATCCGACCCCCAAGATGCATTATGATTTGATCACTTTACTTGTTGAGGTGGTTTGGGACGCATTTGACCTCCTATCTTTTGTAGTGTAAACGGTAATGCATCCTGATGCTTCCCCGAGGAGGACCACGTCATCAGTGCAGGATGTGGTGGTTGTTTTGGTGATAAACACACCAAAACAAATCTTAAGGGTTTGACTCAGGATTCTTAGCTTTATGTGGTTGCTCTATACTGTATTGGTGTATATTTTATGTCTTTTATGTATTTTTAACTCGTGTTTTATTGTGAGCCATGTCAAAGACAAATTTTCCACTGCTGCCCTGCAATAGACAATAAAGTTCTTTCTGATTCTGATTCTAATATGTTAAGGCTCTATAACTTGCCCATTTTATGGCAAGTTGGATGAAGTGTTGCATGACTGTCAATAGTTTAGTTTTCTCTTTCTGTCATCTACCCAGCTTCATCCGTCTTGTTGACTATTTGGTCGTCAACACCTTGCATACTTTGGTGGCAAATTCAGTGGCCAAACTACTGTCGGCACTCCAGGAACAGATACATCTAACGCCCAGCCACGCCATCATTCAGAGCTGGAACCAGCACCCTGAGGCTGCTGCTGACCCTACAGAAGACCAGATGAGCAAGAAGGTAGGGCATTATTTCAGTATTGTTATTATATTGTGTCATTTGCAGTTAAACCACAGTAGTTGCTGTGCCCACCAAATTGAGTTTTCAAATAGACACAGACTGGTGTTCACTTTTGGTTTTGGTTGGTGTGTTTTTATTTATAGTCCGTCGAGTCGGACATTCCCTCTGTCCAACCTATGTTCATTTCTGAGCTGATGCTGGAAACAAATGCTTTGACCTACAAGCCCTCTGAGGAGAACTTTCAGGTTAGTTTTCCAAATTGTTCCAAGTTGTTCCACTTCATATATCACCCATCAACAATATTCTCTTTGTTCAATTCTACAGGAGGCTTTTGCAGAAATCATTTTGTGGTTTGAGAAAACAGTGATGTCAGTCGAAACACTTACAGCAGATCCCGATTTTGATTCTGTGACAGAGCCTGGACACTGTGAGGTAGTCAAAATCCAACCACCTCAGCTTAACAGCCCTGATGTGTATATTCAGCAAAACTTTGTTTTTTTTAAACGTCAGTTTTGTTGATGATATCAAAAACATTATGGTGCCATTAGATTACTCGGTAACTGATCTGTGATGTAGTCTGTGTTTTTGTGTATGTTTGTTAACTTTCAGACAATGAAAATACAATATGAGGATGCCCCCTGTTTGGAACCCATCTTAGATAACGATGGTAACTTTCAAAGCATCATCCAAGACATAAAGGTAAGTTTTTACTTTGCATAGGTTTCTACCGCTGAAGGTTGTACTTTGTGAATACAGTACTGTGTATGTATGGGCCTGACTTGGTTTTTTTCCCTTTAGGAATCACTCCAGTTTGCCTTTGACGCAGCAAAAGTGTACTCACACACATTTGAGCGTTTTCGGCTGTTCTATAAAGAGAACGAGAGCCTGGATGTGGATGCAATGCGGCAACAGGAACATGGTGATTTACTGTGCTTCCACATAAACCTTGTTTTGAATGTTGAAACTTTAAACAAACAAACAAACTCAAAGACATCCAGTAAGCAAACATACACAAGCTGTTTTTAGGGAGTCCAGCATACAAGGTCATATAGTTCTTTTAGACTGATGGATATTGACTGCTTCGTCACACAGGCTTATCCTTTTATGGAGAAGCACTGAAGTTATACCACAGCGAGCATAAGGAGGCCATAGCCATCCAACAGAAGAGACATCTAGGCTTACTGCTTGTGGACACAAAACAGCTCAAAGAGAAGCTTGTGTCTTCCCCACTCTGCTGTCTGGAGGTAAGGACTAGCAATGTGCAAACATAGACTACAGCTGCTTTTGGTTTGATAGTCATGGAGAGCTTTTAACCATGGTGAGCAAGTGATTTAAACTAAAGAACAGTCTGGCCATTTTGTGTCGAAATATCTTCTGACTCAAATATTAAAGTAACGCTACAGCAACAAGATGTTAATGGCACGTTGGAATCATTGTTCTTATCTGAATCTCTGCTCCAGGTCATTTCTGAGATGCTTACTCAGCTGGCTAGGACAAAGCTAAATGCTGTCATTGCTGAAGCTTGTGAAGCTCAGTTTAAACTAGAGTCTAGTCCATCCACCACAGCTGAATTTGCCAACTCGCTCACATTCCTGGATGAAATTAAAGAGAGGGTAAGACAAACATTTCACTTTATCAACAATTTCTTTAGCAATTATAAGAGTTTGTAACCAAACCAACAAAGAAAAGTTATTTTTACAGGATGTTGTCATGAACCCAGTCTCCTTATATCTGTTCTGCCGCCTCCTCTTACCTACTTGGTAACTTTTTCCTAACTGACTTTATTCTCCTTCTTTGTTTTTCTCCCCCTGACCAGATTACAGGGCTAGAAGAGGAGCAGGAGACAGTATGTCAGATGTACAGTCTGATTAACATGTACTCAATTCCCACACAACCTGAAGATCTGGTTGTTTTCGCCACCTTGCAACCATCCATTAACTCACTGAGCAACATCATCGATGAGGCAGCAGCAGAGAGGCAGTACAGTGTGAGCAATCTGTGCAGCTCCCTGAACAAGGACATAAAGGAGCTGAACTCTAAAGTCAAAAAGCTCAAGTTTAAGTCACAGGTACATGAAGAGGTTTTATTAATTTGTCTATTAACCATAGTTTGGGAGGGTGTTTGTCATGCTGAGCCTTATTACTCAAGGTGTGTCTATGTGTATGTCTTTGCTTAATGTTCACGTGTTTGCCTTGTGATGTTTCATGTGTAGGATCAACAAATCCTTGACATCAATGCAGATTCTTCCAAAGTGCGTATGCTGCTGGGGGAGATCCAAATATCCATAGACGAGCTGCAGGACCAGGCCTCTGCCTACACCTCCTACCAGAAGAAATTCAAGGTGCTATAATTCTGTATACCCATACAGTTGATCCAAAATGATTCTTGCAACAAAACATGTCCCAAGTCAAGTCATAACAATTTTATTTTGTGTTGGAAAACTGGGTCTGAAGCAGAGAGTAATTGTATTTAAACTTTACCAACAACAAACAAACCAACCAACCAAACCAAATTCAGTTACCCCCTCTATGTTCTGATGGATAAAGGTGGAGGTGACCAAGTTTGATGCCCTGGAGGAGTTAACCACAGAGTTTAGGTTGAAGCAGCTGCTGTGGGACTCCCTAGAGGAATGGGACTCGTTATCAGATGGATGGAGACAGGTGAGGTGCACTTAACACATTGTATGTGAAGGCTTGAACATGTATGGGCATATGTAAACAGCTCTTCCTCTCTTTGAAATTTGACCATATCCTTCCATGTTCACCCATCCTCAGAGCACACTTAAGCAGCTGGACTTGGAGCAGTTCAATTCAATGGCCAGCAAATACAACAAACACGTCAACCAGGTGGAGAAGGGTCTGCCACGTAACAATGTGGTAACAAGTCTGAAGGGCAAGGTGGAAGTCACAAAGCAGAGGGTGGGTAGGACAAAGTGTTCAGCAGCAACTGACGTGTGTTGACGTTATCAAAAATATTTGAAATGAATATATATGCAAGTACTAGTGAATAAGCCAGCTGGTACTTGACTTAAGTTTTGTGACTTCATCTAAATAACATTTCGCATTTTCCTTCAGCTGCCTGTGATCACTGATCTGCGTAACCCCTGTTTGAAACCAGAGCACTGGAAGACTCTTGAGTCTGTTGTGGGGACTTCTTTGAATGTGGAGGAGCTCACGGTTGCAGATTTGGAGGACCTCAACATCTTCTCCTATGGCACGGAGATACAGGAGGTAACGCATAAATATAGGCCACATTATGACCTTCTCTTGCAATTCTTGTGGGATCTCAGTTACTGTTACCTATTATTATGAGAAAAGGATGAGTATGTGCTACCACTTGCCCTTACCCAATTTAGCCTACTGCCTTGTGCTAAAATAATCGTAGTAAAATAATCTGTTTTTGTATTTTGGCCTTAAGTAAGGTCCAAGATAGAAATAAATTACTTAAGCTGGTTATACTTATTATCTGTAAGTCTGACTTGGATAAACACGACTAACACAGCCTTTGACTTTTAGGTGTCAGGACAGGCTTCAGGAGAGGCATCAGTGGCGTCCCTTATTACAAAGGTGCGTGGAAAGGGAATTTCTTATGAATATGTATGTGTGTCTATACCCTTGTTCGAACAGACACGGATATCTGTAGCTTCCTGTTTACTGTACAGACATGACAGTGGTATCAGTCCTTTCATTTAACTAACAAGGATATAAATATGCATTTTTTTTTCTCTAAAAATATCCCGTTAAGTTGGATTTATGTTCCTAGAGACAATGAAAGCCTGGTCACCATGTTTTCCATACACACATGAGTTTATGTCTGAATTTAAGTGATACACACAATAGCCACATGTGCAGTGACAAGTAGCTTTGTACTACAATATATATGCTGTCAACACATATGCATACACTGGAGCAATTAGTTAGAATGTTAACAACTTAAGTCTAGAGTTGTCCACCATTCAGATTTGATGCTTTCAATTTAACATTTAATCTCCACCCTCTTAATGAGCCATGCAGGTGGAGGATGCGTGGAAGACCACAGAGTTTACTGTGCTGCCTCACGGCGACTCCACAGATGTCTTCATCTTGGGAGGCACAGATGATATCCAGGTGGTAACATGCAGCACACACACTCTCATACTGTCTGTTGTAGTACCCTTGTAGAGTTGCAGTGCACCTAATTGTGTGTGTTTCTTTGTTTCTATGTTTACTATGAAGGTACTCCTGGATGACAGCATTATCAATGTTGGTACGGCGGCATCTTCACGCTACGTAGCTCCCATCAAGCTGAGGGTGGACAAATTGCTGAAACAGCTGACCCTCTTCAACCAAACACTGGTAAAGGCTTAGAGAAGGATCGCTTAGAGTATTCTTTTATTCAGCAAAGTGAAATGTTGCTTTTTAAAGGTCCAGTATGTAAGATTTAGGGGGATATATGGCATCTAGCAGTGAGGATTGCAGCCTGCAACCAGTTGAAACTTTTCTAGGTTAGAATTTCTCCAGTGTTTATTGTTCAGGAGGTTTTTATTGGTAGCTGAATTATCCACAGAGATGTCTTCCTCTCCAAAACAATTTGATTTGAAGCAGTGAAAAAATGAATAAAGCAATTTCACATAAAAAAAGATAGTGTTTTTCCAATGTCCTTGTCTTGGAGGGGATGCTAACTACAGTGACTAATGTGAAAATGCAAATACGTCAATGGCCCTATCGAGAGCCAGTCTTTGGTTTGCTCGTTCTGGGCTACTGTTGGAACATGGCAGTGCAACATGGCGATCTCCATAGACGAGGATGCTCCCAATGTAGATACAAATGGTTCTTCTAGGGCAACAAAAACACAAGGATTTTTATTTTTAGGTGATTATACACAATGAAAAACATAATTATTATTTTATATTCCTTTTATGCCAATATATGCCCCTAAATCCTACACACTTGACCTTTAATGTCTCTTGAGGTCTATATTCTGGTTCATGTAAGGAAAGAAACGGTATCACAGTATATTCCTTCTGCCTTTCTTCTGTTCCCTCCCTGTATTTCTGTCTTCTTCCTCTCCTCTTTCTACCCTTCTTGCCAGGATGAGTGGCTTACATGCCAAAGGAACTGGCTCTACCTAGAGAGTATCTTCTTGGCCCCAGACATCAAGAGACAGCTGCCTGCTGAGTCCAAGATGTTTCTTAAAGTGGACAATTCTTGGAAGCAGATCATGGCAAAAGTCAATAAGATGCCTAATGCCCTTAAAGCAGCCACACAGCCTGGTAGGTAGACATTCAGCATTGATGGAAATGAAATAGACAAGAAGACATGTATATGCAGAGACAGGCAGAGGTGCACGTCCATACATGCACTCATTTTGTCCTACACAGATCTGTTGGAGACTTTTCAGCATAACAACACTCTTTTGGACGAGATACAGAAGTGTCTGGAAGACTACCTGGAGTCCAAGAGAGTCATATTCCCAAGGTAAACACACATGCTTGGTTTGTTATAGATTAGAATAACATCATTGTTCATCTTGTTTTTATGAGCCTTAACTTTTTGAGTTATTTCTACTTTTTTTCCCTGTGCACAAACTAAATGTAAAAGGTTAGGTTGTTACTCTACACCTCTCTTTCCAGTGACACTGAGTGATAAACATGTGATATGGATGCTGATGGGTTGTGTTCCTCTATCTGTCCCTCGCAGGTTCTACTTCTTATCTAACGACGAGCTGCTTAAGATCCTGGCTCAGACAAGAAACCCCCAGGCAGTGCAGCCCCACCTCAGGAAGTGCTTTGATGCCATTACACGACTAGAGTTTGCTTTGCTGCCTGAACACTCCTCTGGGGTCAATACAGGGAATGGCCAGGATGCTGGAGAACGGGAGAATGTCTATAGCAAAGACATCCTGAGCATGGTTTCTCCTGAGGGAGAGAAGGTCAGTTTGAGTCACCTGAACAGCTCTCTGTTTTGGTGTAGCTGTTACTCTCTTGTTAAGTAACGGTAGTTACACTAACGTTAGCTAACATTATTACTATGGATATACTACTCGTGCAGAACTCAAAGTCTCTAGCACGCCAACGTCAGCTGTGTAAATCAGCTTCACTTTCATTATACAGTAAAAGATGAGGGCCATGTGTGAAAAACAAAAAAGAAAGAAAAATAAAAAAGTATACGTACCTTTCTGTGTTGCCTGTCCCGGCTCTTTCCTCCAAACATAACTTTCTTCTTCTCGCTCACTCGTTTGTCTCTCTGGTGGAAGCTTAGCATTGCCCCTAGAGGCCTGGAGCACTTCCGTTGTATGAGTGTATATGCAGCGTTTTCCCTTGCATTTGTTTTCTCATATGCAGTGTGTTTCTCTATTTGCAGTGCGTTTCTCTATTTGCATCGCATTTGTCCTTGTTGGCCACTGTAGAAAATCCTGCATAGTGTATCTTTAAGCTCTTGCTGAGAGTGTGTAAGTGAGAAAAAAACACTGTAACGCTAACTTCCTTTCAGCAATAACTCAAACAATAGCAAACCCTGTCAGCCATCTTGAATGACACCATTTTTTTCTCACTTAGTAACAAGTGAGAGTGCAAGAATAAAGCAGGTTCTCAAAGTATTCCAAAGCTTGTACCAGCGGTAATTAAACTGCCATAACTGGCATACTGCCAAATTCTGATCTGCATTCATTAAAAAAAAAAAGAAGACCAGTCTTGTACTCCACTGTAGGCAGTCTGTGGCTGCTGGCTCCTTTCTGCTCTGGGTTCAGGTTTCTCTGTACCCAGTCGAAGACCAGCCTATCCTTAGTTGTAAAGTATACCCCAGCAATCATTTTGGTATAATTGTTTGAATAAAATAAAATAATAAACAATAGATTTGTTTTCTCGGTGAAAGAAAGTGAATTCCTGCAAACTGCCCTGTTACTTGTAGTAAACCTTATTAAGTAAACAATGTTTTGGTTCCTCAGACCTTCATTAGGGTAACCTGAGTTTATCCTGAGTGTATAGCAAGTAAAAGGACATTGTGGGGGAATTCTCTTTTATTCACCTTGGAACAATTTCCTCCTGCGCACCTGCCTAAAGGTTTTTGAAGGTGTGCATGAGCCTTCACATTCTAGTATAATTGTTTGATTGTTTGAAATCTCAAATGTTGCAGTGATGATGATAAACAATTTTTGGGTCGCAGACGAAATGTAGTTTGCACTGATTGCTCGGTCACCTGTTCTATCATACATAGGGCTTGTCAGTCATGACCACAGCAGGTTGTTAGTTATCACTCTTGCAGTCCTTTCATCACAAAAGGCAACTAAAAACGTATTGACACAGAAGATTCACAGTTGAAGCCCTAATAACACAAATCAAGCCACATGTCCTTAATTGTAACTAATCGTGTCCTTCTGTGTGGAAGCGTAGGTAGGTTTGACTAAAGGTCTGAAGGCACAAGGCAATGTTGAAGATTGGCTCTGCAAGGTGGAGGAGGCTATGTTCTCCTCACTGCGATGCCTCAGCAAGGCTGCCATCGCTGACTACCAGGTGAAGTCTAGAGAGGAATGGGTGGTTGCTGGACATCCATCACAGGTACATACACACACAGAGACACACACAAACTCTAAATAGACCAGTGCAGACTTCTGTGTTATTGTTTCTATAAATGCAATGGAAACTGCTTGTAGGGATCATGATGACAGTGATCGGCCACATCAAAATGCTTTGGACAGAATCATTCCTATACACATGCTGATATAAAAATTTGCTTATAATATAATCAAGTGTCCCACTTACAATGTTCTTTTTGGGTCTTTTCAAGACTTCAAGAACGATTGCTATTGTCTAAAACTTTGATAGATTTTGCAATCGATTTCTATAGTTTCAGCTGGTGCATCGTGCTCCGTCTCAGCTGTTGTTAGGCAGTGATTATACATCAGTGTGTGCGTATGTGTGTCCACCAGGTGGTGCTGACTATCTCCCAGATGATGTGGTGCAGGGACATGGATGCCTGCCTGGAGGGAGACCACGACCACTTTGCTGCCCTGCAGGAATTTGAACTCACTAACTTTGATGTAAACCACACTAGTTACTCCATTGCATGCATTTTCCTTAACTGTTGGGTTGAAAGTAAGATCTGATTAAACATGTTTCCTGTGTTTGCTGAAGTATTTTTACTTTTCAACTTCAACATTATAACCCAGTAATGTCTGTGTGGTTGTATGTGTGTATGTGGTTTTGTGTGTATTCCAGAGGTTGAATGCCCTGGCAGCATTGGTAAGGGGACAGCTGCCTACCTTACACCGTAACATCATCACTGCCCTCATCACCATCGACGTCCACGCCAGAGACATAGTCACAGATCTTGTCCACCAGAAGGTACAGTAGCGCAGTGTTAGTGCAGCAGTGCAAACATGCATAGACACCATGAGGCAGCTTATAGCTGTATCTGTCCCTGGCTTGGTATGATAGATGCAGGTAGTGACAGGGGATGTTTAGGTGATCAGAAAATATTTGTAGCAGCTCACTATGTTACAGTAACGTCAGCCTTCTTTTTCAGGTGGACACCAGGTCTAACTTTGAATGGCAAAGACAGCTGCGGTACTACTGGGACCTGGACCTGGACACCTGTGTAGCCAAAATGGCTTTATCCACTTACATTTATGGCTATGAATATCTGGGAGCCTGTCCTAGACTGGTCATCACACCACTCACGGTAACACATGGACACACATTAATACTGAGACACATTATTGTATGTCTTATCCTGTCCCAAGCGTTATTTAACCCCAGTTTAACGAAGAAACCTTCTTTTGCGTTCTGTAGTATGATAAATCTTGGAGCGCACATTTTATCCTCAGTTAGAAAAGCTTACCCAGGGGCACAACTTCGTAGATATTATTTAACTTCATTCAGATTGTCTGCAAACCCACAGACCTTCATAGAAAAAACACAAACAACCAAACCACAAGCTTCAAAATCACTACAGAGAGCTCGTGGTGTAGCCAACAGAATGTATGTCCTGTCGTAGCTAGAACTGAATATGTGACATAGAGGCACTACATATTGTGTGTCAGTTATTCAAACTGTCCTTAATCTCTCACCCTGCCCAGGACCGCTGCTATCTCTGTCTGATGGGGGCTCTCCAGTTAGACCTGGGTGGAGCTCCAGCTGGGCCAGCAGGGACAGGCAAAACAGAGACCACAAAGGATTTGGCTAAAGCTCTGGCCATACAGTGTGTGGTCTTCAACTGCTCTGATGGACTTGACTACAAGGTCAGCCATGACAGTCTGCATTCATCTATAACCCACATCCTTTTGTTACACTTTCTGTTTCTCTTGTTTGCTTATTTGTCCACTTTTTTATTAGTTGTTACATCATTTATCCCCCCTGCACCTCTTTTCCTACATGTGATACAACACTGGTTCTCATTTTGTTCCCAATACCTTACACTGCAACTGCATGTGCTTGCTCCATTTTTATTCATCTCTACAAGGCTGTCTCACTGTGACTGTACCTACCAAGTGATACCATTAGATGGCACTATTGCAAAAGCTGCCAGGTGCCATTGCCAGTTAAAAGCACAGATACACTGTACAGAGCATCTGATAGTTGTGCGCTTCTTAAACATTCCCTCAAGCCAGATTTGATCCTTTCCTCCGTGTTCCTTTAACACTTCCCCTATAATGTCTGCCTGCCCCTTCAGTAACATTAGGAGAGTTATAAGACAATTGCACGTGATAGTATGATAATAGGTATTTAACTCTAACCATTTAATGGCAAATCATGCTGTATGTGGCTGATTACGACGTAAGGTGTGTTATTTGTGCGTGTATTTTTTGCGGTAACAACTCAGTAAAAGGCACATTCTGTGAACCAAAGGGATTTTGTTTTTTGCTTTTGCAGATACAAGCTTCATGAATACAATTCAGGAAGCCTACCACTGATTTGCAGCTACTCAGGAATATGTGTGAAGCTGATATGTGTGTGATTGAAGTCCTTGAGCTTTAGGATTGCAGTTTCATGCTGAGCAGGTGTTTATTCAGTCACATCTTTAAGGCGTGAACATTACCTAAGCTAACGTCTCTGACGACAGCAGGGAGAAGGTTGTTCAGTGATCTTCCAGAGAGTGGAGAAAGCTCCCCTCAAGGCATTTTGCGTTAGCCCTGGGGGGTGACAAGGCATGGGTTGGTGCTAACCCCCGGGTGGTTTGCCCTGGGACGTGAGCAGAGGAGAGCAGTGCTTTCAGGTCTGCTGGACAGTTGGGAGCATGCATCTTGGAAAGAGCAGTTGTTGGAGGAACTGTTCTGTGATTAGTCAGCTTTGTGATGGCGTAATCCTTTAGTCATACTCCTCATCCGCGCCAGTGATCCTCAGTGTCTTATTTTGGATGATATCTCAGTGCCTAAAAGTGGTTTGTGATGCATTTATCCAGGCAAAGCACAAGTACTTTATGATACTCCTGACCTGGGTTTTGTGGATGTTGGCTCTGCCTTTAGGATTAAACTTGTTGGCCAACAACTGCAATGCTCCGAGATGATGTCCAGCACGTTTACAGATGTTAGACAAAGTGCTATCTCATCAAAATTCAAAACACAGGATTGGAACCAATCTAATTATTGTTTCTTTACAGTTTGTTTACATCAGTCATATTTTTTTTTTATTTAGTATGATTAGTTGACAAACACACAGAATGCTGATATTTCATCTGTATGTAATAACCTTCAAAATATAAATATGAAAATCTGCATGTTATAAGCTCCAAACTTCTGACTGGGCCTTTAACCTTGAGACAAACTCTACATTTCAGTTTAATGTTAAACAGTACTTTATCTTGCAGTACAGCGAGGTGGGGGTTGAAAGCACATGCTGTCAAGACAGCTGGAAAGCCATTCTCTCTCTGTCTGTTGTAGTTAGTTGTTGGTTGCAGACACCTGTGTATTAGAGTTGGAAAGGGCTCTGATTTAGCCAGGCTAGAATCACAGCACTCTGTGGTTTCATGCTTTGTTCAACTCAGCTCCACTGTGGCTTAACATCATGTACTTGTAACATTTAATTCTGTTGTCCATGAGAGTTGAACAACTTTGAACAGTGGTTTTTGTGTTATCCATAGAAGTGGTGCAAGTAACACAAAGTAACACAGGTATAATGAAATTTACTACTAAATTTCTTAGGCAGCTGCAATGGCTCCCTTCTGGTCAAAAAGCTTAACATTTACAAACCAAAATACAATCTCTTCTAACTTATTTATATCCAAATAATTATAGGTTTTACAGGAATTTAGTTATTTTTTAGTTATCTTTTATTATTTATGTATTTTCAAACTAATTTTCTATGGACAAGGTTGACCCCAAGCTGATTTTAAAGGGATTATGCAGCACAGTAATTTTTAAAATCTGGTTCTGTACCTGACCCAGTTATTTGTGGTAAACAAAAATGTTGCACTGGTGTTTCCACAATGAACCCAGTTTAAGCTAGAAAAGAATTCACAATGAATTTAAAAGTAAAAAAAAAATGTGTATGCTGCTTTTGCCTCGACTACAACATTCCTCTCAGACTCCACTCTCTCTCTTGTCACATTGTTCCTAAATTACGTTAGTAACTTGTTTACTGTAAATAAGCAAATGTCTCAATCTGCACAGCAGGGTGAAACGTTTACCACAGACAGGTTGCCGTGATTATGATACATGTGTAACCTTGAATTACAGTGACAGTCTCACATGGCTGTAATAATCCTGTTTTATGAAACAATCCTTAAAAATAGAAGTAGAAATGACAGCCCAACCCTGCGTTAATATTTAACTTGTAATAGTTCCTTCTCTTGTTTTTAATCAGTCACACTTCTGTCTTCCAGATGATGGGGCGCTTCTTCAGTGGGCTTGCTCAGTCAGGTGCTTGGTGCTGTTTTGACGAATTTAACCGAATCGACATTGAAGTGTTGTCTGTCATCGCTCAGCAGCTCATAACCATACGAAACGCCAAAGCTGCTAAGGTACAGCCACACATGTTACATCACACCATTTTTGTTTTGCTCCCAACACACTTTGTACTCTATGTATGGAGGAGAATTAAGCACATAGCTGTAGTCTTCTAAAACTCTGGGTAACACCAAGCGATACAAATCTTAGGAGTTAGTAGAGTATTTGGTGCTGTACTGAATGTCATTTTTATATTTTTGAAGCTTCTACTGAGGTATTCAAAAGCAGCTTTGAATGTTAGTCGTCATATTGTGTTCAGCAGACTTGGCGTGCTCATTCAAAGAGTCTCAAAAAAGTAATAGGGTGCCGGTCCAACAAAATCCCATAAAAGTAAAAAAAACCTGACAGCACTCACTTGCAAGTGTAACAATTTAGATTTAATAAACTGCACGGCAGCAGACAAACGGACGCGTTTCAGCTCATAGCGCTGAGGACGGCTATGAGCTGAGTTTCGTCATATTGTATGTCATCATCACCCCCCCAAAAAAACTTAAAAAATCCTCAATTTGAATAGTGATTCATCGGATTAAATGAATTATTCCTAAATCCATCCATCTGCCTATTATCTGTAACTGCTTATCCTGTTCAGGGTCATGGGATTAAATGAGTTAGTCTTTTTTGATTATATCAACTTCTTTAAAATGAATAAATGTAATTTTTGGTGCTATTAGATTAAGTGCATGCCTCCCACTGTGTGCGGCAAGCAGGAGAGCAAACAGTTTTTTGACCACTGCAAATGTGTTATTTTTTAAAGGCTTAAGACCAACAAATATGGATTAAAGCAAAGTATGGTGTTAGATAAAAAGATCTTTTGAGTATTTGAAATAATTAAATCTATCTTTTTTTTTTTTTTTAATTAATTTTCAACTTTGGGATTTTCAACGCTCTAGAGTTGTCAGAAATGTTAGGATCACAGGAGTCAGAAATGATGCTCTGCAGTTACCACTTGAACCTAATTCTACAAATAATATAATGATAATAATAATATTAGTGTAGCCTAATCTTTGTCTGCAACTGTGCAGTAATACTGGGTTTAAACAGGTTTGCATAAAAAAGCTGCACAGTATTTGAATGTTGATTTAGAAGTTGAATTTCAGAGTTATAAATTATGGTCTGTCACTATAAAATAATTTTCTATTTTTATAGTTCCTCTCTATGTATATATAGTAATGTATAGATGAAATTCAACTCTCAGGCTGTAAGATAGGATATGATAATCCTTTATTAGTCCCACAGCAGGGAAATTTGCATCATTACAGCAGCAAAGGGGATAGTGCAAACAAGAAGCATCAGTAAATGAAACACAGAACAATACAATAAGTATGCACTGGTGAAAATCACAGATAAGTCAAATGAGTTTACAGTAAAAAGACACAGGGCAACTAGAATAAATAAACAGTTAAAAAAAAACCCACAGAGCTATGCAGCAAAGTAAACAGTATAAAAGCAAAATATATTAAATTGAAAGGCTGATTAATGTTTTGATATGGATGTCTCTAATTTTTAACAAAACACCTATAACTTGATTTACAGAGATGTGTGATAACAAATTCCATGCACAACTGTTTGACCTATGTAATATGCCACAAGTTCAACTGAGTAGCTGTCAGTAATCTACTATAGCATTTCCCTGGAGACCATTAGGTCAGGAGCCAGCACAGATTACATAAATTAGAAATTAATTAGGTCCATAAATCACAACCACACACAAACTTTACTTGCTTGTGTAGATGATTAAGACATCACACCCGCACATAAACAAGGGCCTCTCACTCAGCTCTGTGTTATGCAGCTGTCAAGGTTTCGATTTGAGGGCCGGGAGATCAAACTCGTGATGACATGTGCTGCATTCATCACCATGAACCCCGGCTATGCTGGAAGAACAGAGCTACCTGACAACCTTAAAGCTCTCTTCAGACCCATAGCCATGATGGTGCCAAACTACGCACTCATTGCTGAGGTAACAGGCTCTCTCAGTGTGCGTGTATATGCTCCGTCATTTTCCCTGCATGTCTTTTATCATTCCTCTGTTTCTCTGTCTCCCGCCAGGTGATTTTGTACTCAGAGGGATTTGAGTCCAGTAAGACCCTTGCGAGGAAAATGACCCAGATGTACAAGCTGTGCTCTGAGCAGCTGTCCCAGCAGGACCACTATGACTTTGGCATGAGGGCCGTCAAGTCTGTCCTGGTCATGGCGGGGTCAGAGCATCACACTCATGCATACACTGACCCACATGTGCATTCAGTCATAGAAGCAAACAAATATTCACCTTTTCAGGCATGTCCCAGAAGGACCATCGTGACTTTGACACTCACGCAGTCACACATGCGCTCGGTATATTTAGCATTCTTGTACATAATGTGCTTTGAGAGATTGTTATGGTAAAATGGGTATGCTGCTAAACAGCACACAGTTGTCATATTATAATCCAGTGATACTCAACTTGTGATTTGATGCCAGATGGCCCACCTAACATTTTCTGATTCACAATGAAAACAAATTGATCTACACTCAGATCTTTTGTACTTTAAAGTAAAGTGCCAGCGCAAAAAGTGATCTCACATAGAGACGAAGAGGATTAGGTAGACATAGAAAGCTCTGCAAACAGCATAAACAGTTGTCCCTGGTCTGCGTGGGTGCATAAATAGATTTGAATGGATCTCCAAGGGAAGAAAAGGGACCTAAATACACTGATTGATTTGCAGCCATTACTCAGAGTGAAAATGATTCATTTAAACTCTGATGAAGACACAGTAGGTTTGAAACATTTGCACAATTAAAGGCTGCAAATCAATCTGCGCGCTCCAGTTCCCTTGGAGGTTTACTGTCCGACAACTGAGATGCACTTGAATCAGCTGCATGTTGGAAGATGCATGAAGAGCCCCGTTTGAACCATATTTAAATGGATGCTCTCGACCGTATGTAGTGAAAGTCATGCTTTCACCGGTTGGTTATTAGCTAAAGCTCAGGGAACTGTAATTGGCTTGTGATTCATTGTCTGTCTTTGCCTACATATTACTCTTCTGAGTCTGCTTATTCTACGCTAAGCACACATTCATTATCTCCCACTCTAATGTCTCTACTTTGTTTTTTTTACAATTGAGTGGAGCCAACTTGTTGTGAAGATCAGGTTATGCAATATTGAATTATCAACTTATGTCAGCAGCTGATTATCTGTATTACATCTCTGTTTGTAAAGAGTCTGTTTTCCACAAATGAATTTGTCCATTTGAACATTGATTTTTCAGTATTATCGATATCTGTTTCTGCACCAACTTCTTTCAATGGGATGCCTGTGTTCTCACTTTTAATAATGTTTAATGAAAAGTGTTATTAAATTTTGTTTTATAACAGATTTTCTTAATGTTTTTTTTATCAAACTGACAATGTTGGGGAAGATTCTTTATCATCCAGGTCATGGTAATTCTGAGTGCCATACTGTAAGCAACTGGACTTGCTTTAGTTTCTTGAAGACGTTTCATCTCTTGGGTGAGAGGCAAAGCGCATATGATTTAATGTTGTGATTTGTGTGTTCTTAGATCACTAAAAAGAGAAAACCCCCATCTGAACGAGGATGTGGTTCTTATCAGAGCCCTGAGGGATTCCAACCTGCCAAAGTTCCTCACTGATGATGCTGTGCTGTTTGGGTAAGCCTGTTACGTTTCTGTAAGGAAGCACATCTCCTGGTGCTCCAAATGCACACTTACTGAAAAATAAAGGGACATTAGTCAGTGTTTGGATGGTTACTTTTAATATGTATTCCACTAGAATATTGATTAAATGCCCTAAAATGTAATTTATAACTTTTTCTTTTAGACTAAACTATATATTGTATTCTGAATACTTTCAATTACTTTTGGAATACTTACAAATCATCTTGCTGAGCTCATTTGTCTGGTTCTTACATTCCCAAGCTAAAAACATGACATTGTCCCCTCTGCTATTGTAGTGTGTCAGATGAACTGCACGCACTTTTAAAAAACTCTGTTAATGGGAAATGCATACCTCAAATGAATTTTACACCGTATCCTAACAGAAAGTTAGCAGTGTTCTATGTCCAAACTAAATCCCTTAAATATGCACTTCTGTAACAAACCAAGTAGGCTACCTATCAGCTGTACACTTGACTAGAGATGCAACCACTTAAAAGGTGGGTAAGTACTTTCTACTTTAAGCTCCCTGGCGATTTCCCTCCAGCCAGCCGCCACCCTATTTGGGATTTTGTAGTTAAATAAGAAGGTGTTGTGTAGATAACATCTAATTTAAACTTCACAAATCAACCCTTCTTTGTCCATTTTAGTGCCTCCAAAGTGAGCTCCAGGAATAAATAGAACCAGGGCATCCAACAGAAGTTCAACTGAGAACAGCAGCACTGCGTCACCCTCGGCCAGTTAGGACATTCCAATAGAAAAAAATGCAACCAAACTGATGCTTGCTTGGATTGAATTTGGTTAGGACAAGTTGTTACAATGAATAAAACAAAGCAAAAACAAAAAAAACCCTAACCCCTTCCAGTAATCAATTTTTAAAGACAGTAACTGCATTCTGAATAACAACAATTTCCTTATTTTGTGTGTGTTGTATGTGTATATGTATTATGCCAACCCCTCTCCAGTGGTATCCTATCTGACCTCTTCCCCGGTGTGAGTATTCCCGAGCATGACTACGGTGTGCTACACTCAACAATCCTGGAGTCTCTTGTTAAGCGAAACCTCCAGCCACTGGACAGCATGACCAAGAAGGTACAAGGGGGAATGATGTTTCTTTATTTAATTTCCTCATAGTTATTTTAATATTTTAATTTTGTAAATCATTTTGCATGTAATATTTACATTTTAAAAATGGGGCTGGTATTATTCTTTATTTTTCCCATCATCAACAAATCCCATGAACCCATCTTACTGATGATGTAAATCTTTGAAGCAAAGTCACAGTAAAAACAAGAATTCTTCAACATATTTGGCACTCTAGACTAGGGTTGATATAGGTAATTGTGAATTGCTGGGGGACTTTTTTCAGCTGTGGATTAATACACTTTTGGTGCGCTAGTGAGTGTTTACAGCACTAGGACAGTGTATATGAGAGCAACCCAAAATAAACTATGGTGCTTATGTAATCATAATGATAAAAAAAAGTCACATGTCACCAGCAGGCATGTCAAAGTACCCTTGAACAAGACACTGGAAGCTATATCAAGTTTTGGCCACATGGGCAACAGCTGTTAATTTTTATGTTCATCAGCTTTGTTAATGATGATAAAATGATAACTTTTACAGGGTTGCATCATCTAAATATAGGCAAATAGAATCCAGATGCCTTGTGTTTGTTTCACTTTGATAGAGCAGTGAACTTGTTTGTATTTAGTTTATTTTTGAAAACAGGTCGATCCTCAAACATGTCCTCATTCCCCTCCTTTCTACCTCTTTTCATACGACCAGGTGATCCAGCTGTATGAGACCATGTTAGTGCGTCATGGTGTCATGTTGGTAGGACCTACTGGTGGAGGTAAGACCACTGTCTACACCATCCTGGCAGACACACTGGAGACCCTCAATCTCACAGGGCACACAGCGAACAACCCCTTCTATCAGCGTGTCAAGACCTACGTTCTCAACCCAAAATCTGTCACAATGGGAGAGCTCTATGGAGAGGTAGTGCGGACAAGAGAAAACATGACACAACAACTTTTTTTACTTTTCTCTTTATACTCATGCATGATTTTCCTCAACCCCTCAGGTTAACACATTAACATTGGAGTGGCGTGATGGACTGATGGCGCTGAGCGTCCGCGATGCGGTCAACGACACCAGTGATGACCACAAGTGGGTGATCTGCGACGGGCCAGTGGACGCCCTGTGGATTGAGAACATGAACACGGTGCTGGATGACAACAAGATGCTCTGTCTGGCTAACAGCGAGCGAATCAAACTTACTCCATCCATACACATGGTGTTTGAGGTTAGAGCTGAACATAGCAACAGTAAAGTTTAATGTTTTGTTTCAATAATGTTTCAATATGGCAAAGTTTTCAAACTTATGTATGCACAGTGCTTTGTATACTTATAGTTCCAGTATTTTGTGCTCCCAAATCGGCTTCTTTTATCTTCTTCATCATCTGTTTTTCAGGTCCAGGACCTGGCTGTAGCATCTCCAGCCACAGTCAGCCGCTGTGGGATGGTATATATTGACCCAGATGAGCTCAAGTGGATGCCCTATGTCCAGACATGGATCAGTGGTCTAGGACCCAAGGTTTTGCATACTCTAATCTCTGTCATTCCAAGATCTTTTTTATAACAGTATCTGAAACTATCAAATGCCTTTGAAAGTGTCTAGAAGCATGTAATAGTAATCTGACTGTTACTGTACGACACACAAAGTCCGAAGGGACTGATAAATATTTATCTCTCTAGAGGGGTTGTGCTTGAGACTTGGGACAGAACTGCTCCTCAAGCAGTGTTAGTCCCACCTCAGACCAAAGATTTGCAATGAAACAAAACTTTTTCAGACCAATGCAATGAAAAGTTGCAGCAACGTGAACCGGCCTATTTCAGCCTGACTCAAGCCGTCTGATGGTGTCACCTGCGACTCAGCTTGTCGAGTCGCCAGGCATTGGTTTTTAGAGCGTAAAGCACTTGACCTGTTTGAACAACCAATCGGCTTATAGCGAAGTCTGCAGGCCAAGCCAGTTACAAAGTCTGCAGACAGTGTGTTCGCTTGCTGTGGTATTCTCTGACAGCAGCCCTCAGTCCATGTGGAGTCTGAGTCCATGTCATTTATATCCCAGCGGCTGCTGACACATATGTCGGTCTCCGTCCTCACAGTATGTCGATGCCGGATGGTGGGTCACTGCAGCTGCAGTTTTTGGGACCAAAAGTTATCATAACCATATATAAACATGTGAGATCATGCTGTTTGAAGAGTGTTTTGCTTCCTTGTGATGTGTAAGTTTTTACCTGGCCTAAGCTGAACTGTGTCCAAATTTCATCTGTGTATGGGAGACTTGCTTTGCTCCTGTTCTCGTAAAAGTTATCAGTAAACTGGAGGCCTCCCTATTCTCCCTCTTCTCCCCAGTTATAACTTCATTATGAGACTGCATCTATGATTTTTTTGTAAGTCATATGAAGGACACTCCGATTGTCGGAGCCCTGACCTTTCAGCTGAAATAAGATTGAATCTGTTGTAACTTCCTTTATTCTGTTATCAATTTATTAAATAACACAAAGGACAGCTTGATCATTTCACCCTTCATTTGTCCACGTCTGCCATCACACAGTCCATATGAAGCTCACGTTGTTTTGTTTATGCGTTCAACACTTAATCACAAAAATGCGACTGGAGCAAGTATCTCACTATCTCTATACTCATTAATATTTTAAAAAAGCTAGAAAATGTATTCAGCGCTGAAATAGGACTGAAAAACGAGGTCAAAAGGGAAATACAGAGAGTTGTTACCACGGAGAGGATACTCTACACTGTCTCGCCTCGTTGCATTGATGTAAACTGGCAGGTTTGATAAAGTTGCAGACTGGAACATTGCAAGTAGTTGCAAATTACAACTCATCTTGTTCCTCACTGTTTGTGCACTGGTACATGAATGGTAATGTGCATTTTCAAGCTGCACAAGCAGAAGAACTTAAGCATCAGCATAAATGTTGATGACAGCCCATCACATCAAAGTTTATAGCTTGCAACGTTAACCTTGAGTTTTTCACTGACTTTAAACGGCAGTGGGAGTGGGTCATCTGTCCTCTCAACTTCTAACTCACTCTCTCTTGTATTTCTCAATTAATTGACTGAGACTGGTCTGTTTGTTGACAGTGCATTTATCTGAAAAGATGTCATTTCTTTGTTTTACTTTGTTTTGTTTGTGCCTTCTCCTGTTTTCTCTCTACATTTATTTTCCACCTTTGAGTATTTCAGCCTCTCCATTAAGATACGTCAATCGTTTTTTTAACAAGCAACATTTTTAAGTGTCGCATTGTGCTTTGTCTGGGATACCTTTGATTACATTTTAAGCAAATTTGTGGAGGTGTTAGACTTTATTAAAGTTCTAATTTGTTTTGCATTGATTTCCACTTAGCATTTTAACTGAAGGAGTCTCTTTCTGTCTCGTGGGAGCAGGGAGAGCATTGCCTGTACTTATTCCAATTTTCTTTCTTCTCTGAGTTACAGTCTCCTTCAAATTATTAGCTTGTATGCCATACCTGTTCAGGGAAAGGTTCAACATTTTGGGAAATAGTACCACTCGCTTCTGTAATTATGTAGATAAACATCTTTTGAAAATCACTGCATGACCTTTCCATCCTCAATCTCTTTGTGACCTATCATGTTGTCCCTCTAGCTCCCAGACTCAGTTCGAACATACCTGCTGGAGCTGTTTGAGCAGTACGTGGAGAAGGGTCTTCAGTTCGTGTTGAAGCACTGTACCCAGGCAATTCGACAGGTGGACATCAGTAAAGTCACCACCCTGTGCTCCCTGCTGGAGGCACTGCTGCTGGGCAACGGAGGGCCAGACCTTAAAATGGTACGTGCCGGTCTATCGGAATCAGAATCAGAAATACTTAATTAATCCCTGAGGGGACACTGTGATTTGTTACAGTCACTCCGATGTAAAGATTAGAGAATTATAAGAAGTAAGAATAAGAGTATGAAATAGAAGTATGTAAAGTAATAAACTCAATGAAATAGAAATAAAGATGTACATTATGCTACAATGTCAACACTAGTACTATATTACTATAGTAATAATAAGATATACATCTTTACTGTGCTGAGCCTGTACTTCATCATCAGTAAGTGCTGAGCCTGTAAGTGTGTAAATATAAACAAATATGTGCATTATGCTACATTATACTGTATAAACTAGTGTTACATTCAGAATATAAAAAATGTATTGTGCTTTAAGGGTTACTACAATATATACAGTAATAGAATAAAGACAAAAATAAGAATTCACATAAGAAGTATGTCCAATTATGTGCATTGAGTATTGCGGCAGTTGAATTATTGCACCAATAATTGCACATTAAAAAAAATAAATAGTGCAGTTAGTGCAAATGAGGATATTTTTGAACAGTAGAGAGAGAGATTCGGGTTGGTGTGGGAAAGGTCATATGACAACGGCAGCACCTCTTCCTAAACCATGCATGACAACAGTACCTTATAGATAATAGGACCCCACAAATACATGCAGTCAATAGAGGTAATGTGTGTACTTCATTCTGGACCACGCCAGGCTTACTAACTGAGCCTCTTCATCTCCTGTTTTTTTTCTATGTGTGTGTGTGTGTGTGTGTTGGTGTCAGGATTCCAAGTATCTCAACAGTATATTATGTCAGACGTTCATATTTTGCTACCTGTGGGCAGTAGGCGGAAACCTGACCAGTTCTCACTGGGATGCTTTTGACACCTTCATCAGAGAGCAGTTTGAAGACAACAGCAATGCCAAGGTATATATCTGCGCACACACACACACACACACACACACATTCAAATAGATGGACAGGATGGAAGAGCTTTTTGCTTTATACTGTATTGTTGCAGACACCAAATGTATTCATAACACACTGACACACATAAAGACAAAAATGGAGTGTTTCTAACAGAATTAGGTTCTGTTTAATATTTACTATTACTAATGGCCTCCAAATTGAAGAATGAGCCGCTGAACAGTGACAGACTCCTACCTGGTATCAAACACAGTCTCCACTATACAGCACACACACCCTCAGCCAAAGAACAAATGCCGCTCCAAGGTGTCAGACTTATGTTAGCAGCTAACCCAATAGCACACACAGTCGCTGGCAGCACAGCACACACACTTTGAACCTACAAATGAGAGAGCCAGTGCACGCTGCAAGCCTCTCGTTCAGCAGCTAACAGCAGCTAATGTTAGCACAAAGAACACACCCACAGCAGTGAGCAGTAACTGCCAGGACACCAGGTAGCCGATTCGGGCTAATACACTGAAAAGTACCCCAGTGATGGCTATTTTGCTTGTGTTTATTTGATTATGTTATTTAAACACACTGATGCTAGTATGCACTCAAACGCTGGTAGTAAAGTACTTTGTTTCTTATGAAAGAGAAGGGGTTATGTTAAAGATGGCTCCATTGCGTCATCCAGCAGTGACCTTTGACCCACAGATATAGTAAAATACAGTTTAACGGTTTAACTCTACAGTTCAGTACGTCACAGTTTCCAGTCTGTTCACATTTTCAACAAGTATTTTCTGACATGTTAAATGTGTTTAGGAAGAAATCCCTGATTTTGCTTTCCCAACACTTAAAGTAATAAAGTTGTCGTTACTGTGGTGGGCTTCTACAAATACATCAATGTATGGGAATCATTGAAATATCATAACTGAGTCTCCCATATCCAGTGCTCCTAGTAAATCTCCTCTCTGCCACTCAAGGCATTTTTTATCCCTCATCTGTGTTAGAAAGAGTCTAATCCATTTACCAACGCATTTGCTGGTATTAGCATGAAATATGGGAAAAGGCCTGAAGGTTTGCTCACATTATATCACATCAAAGTACTCTTGGCACTGGATGTATCTAGCTGGAGTGCAGCTAGTAGGAAAGAGGATTATTCTCTATGATATCAGTCACTCATGTAAAATGAATACATAAAGGAAGAGCATCCATATTGTAATACCTTCAGAGGGTCACGGGGAACATATTGGAAAGGTAAATCTGATAAAATGGTGAGCTTTGTGCCAAGGCTATAAACGGCCATTGAATATCATTATTCAGTCTTGCCAACTATGCAGAATTATGAATTGGTTAACAGAGATCATTTTTAGTTGGAAAGAAGGTGCAGAGATGTAGATGAAGGAAAGTGGGGACTGACATCACAAGCCCTTCAGCCTAACAGGAAATGGAAATTCGGTTGTTTAAGAGGTTTGTCTTGGTTAGCAGATGTAGCAGATGATTGAAGGAGCGCCTTACTGACAGAGGCAGAACACAGTAGGGCAGGAACATGGCTCACTTACCTGAGTGAGCATGGAAGTGAAAGGTTCATGGAGGCTGCAGTGTATCATCTGGAACATCCCACATGTTCCACATCTGTTCATCTGTCTGCGCATAAGGAGCTGATGGTGTTGTTGTGTTTGTGGTGGTGTGTGTATTTGGGAGTTTTGATATTATTTGGATCTGAGAATTGTATGTGTGTACATTTTTGTGTGTTTACCATGAGATGAAGCCAGTGCAGCCAGGTCCCAGCTGTGAGGCTTGAGGGAAAGCAGACTCTTCACACATGTGCGCGCACACACACACACACACACACACACACACACACACACACACACGCGCACACACACACACACACACACACACACACACACACACACACACCAGTAACAACAGGATTCAGGGAAACAAATGTAGCAGAGAAATGCTACTTCAAATGCCACAGGGAAACTTCTAAAGTGCCACATAACAGAGACTACAACAAACAACAGAGTAAAATGAGCTTCTTTAATGCCTAATTTCTAAGAAGGTTTTATAGGTAATGAACAGGCACTCTAATGTGGGCATTTGTATTGAACTACATTACATTTGCTTTGTTTTTGTGTGTATTTTTTGTGCCGTGCAGCTCCCAAAGAATGGCACACTGTGGAGTGTATACATGAACTTCAATCAAAAGCGTCTGGAGCCATGGGAGAAGATAATCCCTTCATTTAAATACAACAGGGAGCAGCCCTTTTTTGAGATGCTGGTTCCCACCACTGATACTGTCCGCTATGGCTACCTGATGGAGAAATTGCTGTCTGTCCGACGTTCTGTTCTATTCACTGGTGGCACTGGAGTGGGGAAGGTAAAGATAAATTCATACAGTTGAAACGGCAGCAACACTGTGATATGCTGTACTTTTAATTGTAGCACACAGACCTAATAGAAGTAATTTAACAAGAGAATCCAGTTACAGCGCTATGTAGACAGTTATTTGCTAGCTTGTGTCCTTTATTTTTACAGTCAGTGGTGGCCCGTGGCCTTCTTAACAGTATCCAGGAAAAGGCAGGATACCTCCCAGTCTACATCAACTTCTCGGCTCAGACCTCCTCCGCCCGTACGCAGGAGATCATTGAGTCCAAACTGGAGAAAAAGAGGAAAAACATTCTGGGTATTGGCTTGCAGTGGCATCACCACACAACCATTCATATACGGCAATGTAGAAATTCTGTGCTACAACATGCAAAATTTCTAGCCATCCATTCATCCTTCTGGTCAAACAGCCGTCCTTCACGATTCGGGTCTTTCAATCCATCCACATACAGTTTAAGACTTTCTATCTTTTGTTCTGTTAACCTTTTCCTCCCTCTCTCCTCATCCTTTTCCCTCTCCCACCCTGTAGGTGCTCCTAATAACAAGAAGTTAGTGGTCTTTGTGGATGATCTGAATATGCCTAAACTGGACAGTTATGGCTCTCAGCCTCCTATAGAGCTCCTGCGTCAGTTCCAGGACTTTTCTGGCTTCTATGACAGAAACAAGTTCTTCTGGAAGGAGATCCAGGTATAAACGTATACAGATAAGATGAGCTGCATTGTAAAGTTACATTTGACTGTAATGGTTGTGCATCATTGTCAATACATCTAACTTTGGCTGCTTGGAGTTCAGCAGATTGTTATCCTGTAACATGCCTTTGTCCTTGTCATGAATCCACAAACAGACGAGTAAACACATCCTTCAGTGTTCAGTTAGAACTGTTGTTTAAGCATTTCGAACATTCGCGCATTTTGGCACCTAGGCTTGTTTGCTGTCTTACACAGAGTTAGCTGTCATCTTAACCAACAAGTCAGGACTATTGAGGTGCTCCAGTTACTCTGCTCAAATATTTTTCTGGCCAGATGAGCTCCTATCTGTAATTATTTCTAGCGAAGCCACAATTCTCGTTTTATTTCTACACATGTTGAACACAGAATATATACATCCTACAAACAAGTCATTTTTGGAGTTGTTGTAGAGGCAACTAAGATAAAATTTGCCCAACTGTTTCCTCCTGTTTCCAGTGTTTATGCAAAGCAAGTCTAAACCATCTAGGTGCTGTACTTAATGTAATGTAAAAGTATATTGATGTTCTCGTCTAACTCAGGGTAACAAGGCAAACAAACGTAATTCCTGATATGCCGAGAGTGCCTTTTTAATGGTCAATTGGTTTTCTTTTATGTTGAAAAGTGTTGATATAGCTCTGTAGTTTTTGTTTTTACACAGTCAGCATCAGCTTCATTTGTTTTCTTTTAATGAAGTAAGTCCATTTATATAAGAAACCCATTCATCTTGTTTGCCTGTGTGTGTTTGCATCTGGGTTTCTGTTAATGCAGATATATTGATATAAAGTTTCCTGCAATTAACCTTTGCTATACAACCACAAATAACTGATTGTGCTTTATACTGCATGTGATGATGAAGTGTATTAGAGGGTGCATATACTGTATGTGATGTTGGAGTTGAACATAAGCAATACATTCAGGATCTTGTGTGATAATCCACAGACAGACATGGTCAAATATATGCAGACAGCATATATATATTTGGGTTCACCAGGATCCCAGTCCCATTTCAGTTCCCTAGCTGGAGACATTCGATGAAGTTTCTGTTTGGAAACATGTTGTTCAGCTTTTCTTGCCCTTCCTCTCTTTTTAAAGTTTGGCAAACCTTCTTTCCTTTCTACTTGTCCTCCTATCATCCTGCCCTCCAGGAAATGACCATTGCCGCAGCGTGTGCTCCTCCAGGAGGGGGGCGCAATCCGGTAACCCCCCGTTTCATCCGCCACTTCAGCATGCTGTGTCTTCCCACACCGTCAGAACACAGCCTCAAGCAGATCTTCAAAGTGAGGAGACACACATACACAGACCTACACATCAGTACACAAAGAATGAAGGCTCTGAAGGAGTTGTCACATGGATCAAAGATAAGCCACACACTTGTACACAGACAGACAGTTACTTTTCCGTAGACATAATGTTTGTTATTATACGACTGCTGTAAAACCCATTCAGAATTACAAACTAAATTTAATCTTGAAAAAACTTATCTCAACATAAATAAATGTACTTCTCTTGATACTATCTCCTCTCTCACTCTCTCATTTCTTCATCTCACCCCACTCCCCACGATTAATCGCACTTGATTCCATCTTTCATGCTTGTTATGATCTCTTTTCCCTCCCAATCCTCCTCTAGGCCATCCTGAGCGGTTTCCTCAGTGAGTTTTCCCAGGTAGTGAAGGACTGTGCTGGCCAGATTGTGGATGCAGCTGTGGAAATTTTCAACCGCTTGAGTGTAGATCTGCTGCCCACCCCAGCTAAGTCCCACTATGTCTTCAATCTGCGGGACCTCTCCAAGTGCGTCCAAGGTGAGACATGTGCACGGGCGCTCTTTGCACACAAAGACACATGCACATTTAGATCAAACTCACTGGACACCCAGGGCTCTGCAAAGAACAGTTGCAGTTGTCACAACGGCTAATGTTCAACAGCCCTGAGTCCAGTTGAGACGCCAGGCAGTTTTGGATACCTGCTTGCTGAATTGACTTCCCTTTTGCAGCTTCCCAGTTTGCCTCTTGAGCTAGCCAGCAGTCTAGCCAGATTTGTATTTTATGGACTTTTAGAAACAGGATCACAAATATGAGAGCATAACATACATACACCTGAAACACAGGAAGCGGAATAAGGCATTAAGGAAAAAGGATGCAGCCAGATTAGGCATTCGTCTGTAGTACCTTGTATCCAGATATGTCCAATTTTTTGCCTTTTGTTTGGCCACTTGGGATTTAACTTGAACATTGAGTTGGTTTTTGGGTGAAACATCCAACCCTTATATTTCCACGACAGCACAAACTAAACTTAAGCTCTGCTGAAAAAGACTGACAGATACAGAGGGTATCTTAATCTTTGTACCTCCACAGCTTGGGGCACTGCTATGATTTATCTCTTCAAGCCACATTACCAACATTTATAAGCTCTTTCTCAGCCTCGTGCTCCCAAATCGTCTGCACCATCACCCCCTCTGCCTCCTTCCCCCCCTCTGTCTTTACCCAACAGGCATCATTACAGCACCAAGATGAGTTGAAGTGACTTCTTCAGTACAGCGGCTTTCTGTACACCACTTGTACAATGTAGCTAGAGTGCACCACCCAAAAACATAGTCCCTTTATATGGGCTGAAATATGTGCCACCAGAAACTGAATTTGAATCATTTATATTAAAATTTGAATTTCTAAACTTGAATACTTGCATTGAAAAACTGAATTTGAATCACATAATTTGAAATTGTATTGTTTAATTTGAATCATTGTATTGAAAAACTTGAATTTATTTCTATATATCTTCACATAGACCATAGACAATAGGCTCGTTCGAGATGAACTGCGCCTCGCCTTAAAAGTATACAAGAGCAGGCGGCTGCAGCGGGGGCAGTGACAAAAAGATGCGGTGAAGTCGGACAGTTTCCCGACAGTTTCCAGCAGCCTTCAGTCCATACAGGAAGTCACAGACACACTTACATTATGTCTGGAATGATGTCAATTCATTAAAAAAAGTGATCAGACCCATATATCAGTTTGTTTTCAGTCTCCAGTTGTTTTAATTATGATAGATTAATTTATTAAAATGCTTTAAAGGTGATCTGTAGTTTATGGTCATGGTTTATCCTCCATTTGACATGAATTCTCTGTAAATCAACATCATATCAGTTTGATAAGGTAGTGCTTTAGGTTGTTTGCATTGGGAAAAATTGCAAGAGTTTGTTATACTTTCTTTATAAACTGCAAGTAAAGCAGTTTCACAAAGTGAGCAGCAGAAATAGATTTTGACAGCAGGTCCTTAAAATGTCTTAAATTTGAATTTGTATGGTCTTAATTGCCTCAAACATCTACTTTAATTTGTCAGTCTTTTAATTATTTCTCTGAAGTTGAGTCAAGTCCACATTTCTGATGTTACAAATCTATAAATCTACTGAACCTAATACTGTCTTTTTACTCTGTACCAGCGCTTACCTGTTGGCAATTTGCAGATTTACCTAACTCACTCTAATTACTTTCTTCCTACATAAAAGCTACCTATGCATGCAACCACATATATACTACTTACTTTTATACTTACCTACAGTGCTTGAATAAGAAAAGGATGATAAGTCCAAAAGTTAATCTAAAAGTTGATTTAAAAATATCTTTAAAAGGTCTTAAAAAACATTTAATTTATGTGTCTGATACCTGTAGACACTCTGTGACAATACAGTATGTCTCTGTTTTCTTTCATTTTCATTTCATTTCATTTGTCCTTGTTTATATCTAATGGCTCTCACAGTAAGTGTTTTTCACTTTGTTGAATCACATTATCCAATCAAGCTGTGTCTTACCTTTTTGTGGTGCTTCTGTTGTTTTGCTTTTTGTCTTTTGTTTACTTTGAGAGGTATTTATTAGCTCCCTCTTTACAGCTCAATTTTTTGTTTCATCCTTCTGCTCCTACATAATTTGCATATGCATGTAAAATAAAAAAGTGGAGCAGTTTTCCTTTCTGATATATCTTTCCCCTCTCTTGATGTCCAGGTATATTGCAGTGTGAGCCGAGTCAAGTGAGAGACAAGAACCAAATCTTCCGTCTCTTCTGCCATGAGTGTCAGCGAGTGTTCCATGATCGACTCATCAACAGCCAAGACAAGACCTACTTCAACACCATCATCTCTGAGATGGCCAGTAAGAACTCAGTGACAACTCACTACTAAGCATAGTGACTATGAAGTGTCACTCCACCCATTCTCCACTTATTTGACATCTTTCCCAGTTGAAGAATACCCCCCTGCTCCCCACTTGACCGTCTCTCTCTCTTTCTGCCAGGCAAATATTTTAGCATTAACTTGGAGCCCTCATACTTTGTGACTCAGCCCATCATATTTGGGGACTTCATCAAGGTCAGATTCTCTCTGCTTATTGAGAATGCTTGATCAGTTCAGAAAGCATTTGATTTCTGTGTTTACTCTGATCTCTATCTAATAATCCCCGTAGGTGGGTGCAGACAAAGAAGATCGTCTGTACGAGGATCTGCCAGACATGGATAAGGTTCAGGCTGTTCTCCAGGACTACCTCGATGATTACAACATGACCTTCTCCAAGGAGACCAAACTGATTTTCTTCCAGGACGCTGTCGAGCATGTCTCCAGGTGTGTACATGCGAACCTGCACTGCTGAATTGACAGATGTTTTTGTAAGGTGACTTCGTAGTTGGTGGTTAATGGATTCTAGCTGTAGGTGGCGTAAATTGTGAAATGAAAGTTAGAAAGAACCAAGAAAGAAGTTGCACAAGAGACACCTTGACATGCTTAAGTAGTGTTAAACTGTTCTATGGAGCAATTACAAGTTAGTGTTTGAAAAAAGCATATATGTATTGCATAAAATGGCACATACGTGTTGCTGCTGCTGTTGAGGTCATTAACACATTTAAATACACTTTGATTATCGGTGATTATGCTGTTGGTGTACATCAGGACTCTGCTTATATGTTTATCAGTAATGTGTCACTGCATATCAGTACATGCGAATGTGACCTTTATATGTCACAACATTTCCCAATTTTTGGTATAAAGATGAAGACAATGCTTTTTTTTTATCTTCCAGGATTTCCCGTATGATTCGCCAGGAAAGAGGCAATGCCCTACTTGTGGGGGTGGGAGGCACAGGCAAGCAGTCACTCACTCGGTTAGCATCCCACATGTGTGGATACCGCTGTTTTGAAATTGAACTCAGCCGAGGCTACAACTATGACAGCTTCCATGAAGACTTGAGAAGGCTCTACAAGATGGCTGGAGTGGAGGGCAAGGATATGGTGTTCCTCTTTACGGACACTCAGGTATAATGGAAGGACCTGGCTGATATAAAAACAATATTTGGATGCTTGCGAATTGCTTTTTTTTTTCTTTGCAAGTATAATGAGAGAGGTCCATTCTCTCTTTTTAGATTGTGGTGGAGGAATTTTTGGAGGATATCAACAACATGCTAAACTCTGGCGAGGTGCCCAACCTCTTTGAGAAAGATGAGCTGGAACAAGTACTAGCTGCCACCCGCCCCAAAGCCAAAGAAGCTGGAATCAGTGAGGAGAACAGGGATGAGGTACACGCAGACACAAACACTTTCTGTAGAAAACAGTCATCATTCAGGCATTGAAAATGCGTCACAGTACATATCTACAACATCTGCAAGTTATGGGCTATCTGCCGGATTGTCTCTTGGCCCGGCACAGTAACACAAAGGGTCCTTTCTGAGAGGTTTGAATAATTCATTCTGCAGCAATACCAGATGTGCCCACTGAATGTTTACGATGTTAAAATCAAGAGATTGTCAGTATGAAAAGCTGTCAGTAGCCAAAAGATGAAAATTAAGATCTTGCTTAACATTTCAGACACAACACACGTACAGTTTTTCACACAAAGGGCCAATGTAGCCATAGAGTCTGGGCAGGAGCACACAGTTAAAGTCAGTGCCCCATAGCGAGCTGCAAGAAAACATTAGCCTTTAATGTTATCTGCCTGCTGAGACCAAACCTCCAGAAAGTATGGAATCTCTCAATGTGTGTGTGTGTGTGTGTGTGTGTGTGTGTGTGTGTGTGTGTGTGTGTGTGTGTGTGTGTGTGTGTGTGCGTGTGTCTGTGTGTGCGTGCGTGCGTGCGTGCGTGCGTGTGGCCCTCAGGTGTTCCAGTACTTTATCTCTCGTGTACGGGAGAAGCTGCACATCGTGCTGTGTATGAGTCCTGTGGGTGATGCCTTCAGGTCCCGGTGTCGTATGTTTCCTTCACTGGTTAACTGCTGCACTATTGACTGGTTTGTACAGGTATGCTGAGATAGCTTCCATTGTTCTGGCCATATCTAGTCACACATTATGATTCAGTTTGGTTTCGGGTTGTAAAATTAAAGATGATTATTATTTATAAAGAGAATATGAATACAATTATTCCAAGGGGATCATCTCCATGTTTGTTAGGATGTTTCATTCCCCCATCTTAAACCAGTCTACAGCACCATGCTTAAGTATTCAGTATTAAGTATTGCTTGTCCTGGCAGCTATATCTAAAATTTAATTTCTTCTCCACACTGATATAATTTCCCATCTCATTGCATTTTTATTGTTTTAAAACTGTCCTCGCTCTCATCCACTATTCTCATCACCTGCTCTTGTTCAGGATTATAGTTTATGGCTTACTGTCCTTATTGTTGTGTTTATGTCTTTAGTTAGCACATTGAATTTTTGTTTTTAAACTCATTTGTGGTAGCTTGTAATTTGCATCTTTACTGAATGTCTTTATTATTGCATTTTGTAAAAATTTTATGACTTTCTATTGCTGGTCTGCTGAATCGCTGTGCAAATAAACAAAACATTATATAAAAACTGTATATTCTTGCATTTGCTGCTTTTCTCCTTTCCCATTTACCCCCTGATGCCCAGTGGCCTCGTGAGGCGCTGCTCTCTGTTTCGGAGGCCTTCTTCCAGAATGTGGACTTTGGCAGTGAGGAGCTGAAGCAGAGCTTCTCAGCCATGTGTGTGGAGATACATGTAAGTGTCACTGACATGGCAGAGCGATTCTACTCAGAGCTGAGACGCCGATACTACACCACCCCTACCTCCTACCTGGAGCTCATTAACCTCTACCTGTCAATGCTGGGGGAGAAGCGACAGCAGTTAGTTCTTGTAAGTCTGACCATCCAAATGCACCAGTGGCAATTATTAGTAATTATCATTATTTTGTAGATTATGTTTGCATGTGAAATATGCATTATACCTTTATGTGTGGGTTTATGTGCAGGCCAGGGATCGTGTGAAGAACGGTCTGACCAAACTGCTGGAGACCAATGAGCTTGTGGACAAAATGAAAGTGGACCTGTCTGCTCTGGAGCCAGTGCTGAAACAAAAATCAATTGATGTCGATGCCCTCATGGAGAAACTGGCGGTAGACCAGGAGAAGGCTGATGAGGTCGGTCTGTGTGTGTGTGTGTGTGTGTGTGTGTGTGTGTGTGTGTGTGTGTGTGTGTGTGTGTGTGTGTGTGTGTGTGTGTGTGTGTGTGTGTGTGTGTGTGTGTGTGTGTGAGAGAGATAAGGCAGTATTAACACTGAACTTCCAAAAGTGTGTCTGTTGTTTCCTGGAAGATACTGAAAAGGCATGATAGCTTTATATCATGGCTGAATTGCATGTGCATGTATCATACAAAAATATCCTTGCCCCAGGTGCGTAAAGTGGTGACAGAGGATGAAGCTTTGGCCAAGGTCAAAGCTGAAGACACCCAGGCCATAGCCGATGATGCCCAGAGGGACCTGGATGAGGCTCTGCCAGCACTGGAGGGTGCCAATCAGGCCCTTAATTCTCTCGACAAGGCTGACATTTCTGAGATCAAGGTGTTCACCAAGCCCCCAGACCTGGTCATGACTGTCATGGAGGCTGTCTGCATCCTGCTAAACTGCAAGTCAGTGTCCTTCTCTCCCTCTAAAAACTAAAACTTTTCCTCCTCAAAGATGTTTTGTTAGACAGGTATGTTCGAGAGAAGTGATCTTACTCCCAGCCGATATTCCATAGTTACAATATCCCTTCTCACTAATTATGTCACACCCTAACACAGTCATTTTCAACCAGCTTTATATATATAATTTGAGTAGTATGTGTAAATAGACTGTGGTAAACTCCATCATGCCAGCACCCAGATTTTCCTGCTCATTTGCCAGCAAACATTTGCTGGCTGGGTCCTCTCCCTTGGAACAAACAGTAAAATGAGGCTATGTTTATCAAACATAAACAAACATCATGTTACTGCACTGCTTATTCTTATTCTTCTCTGTTTTCTCTGATGATATAGCAACAGTTTCAAATTATTTTTTTCTACTGCATAAATAGCCTAGTTTTATGAATAGACCATCTTTCCTACAGTAAAATACTTTCTTAAGAAGTCAATACATCAAACTGGGGCTGGCAGATGCCATTTGATGGGGCGTTTTCTTAATTAAATCATAAAAACACGGGAGACAGACCAGACTTTAAGGATAAAAGACTGTAATAGCTAATCTCACGATGTGTGTTTCATTTGTTCACACCAACGCCATTGGCAAATGTTCATCTGAAAACACTTTGGGATAAAAAGAGAATGCGGGGATGGATACCTAATCCAGTGTTAGTCTAGGATTAATGACGACAAAAAAAGAAAGAACACCTAAGAGGAAAATATTTGACTAAAACATCTGTCCCAAAAAAAGATTGATCAGGCATCCTGATTTCATCCCATTAATCATGATGATCCATCATTATAATCACAGTCATCACTATAGCCACCTTCATTATCTTGGCATGTGTAATACCTTCAGCATAATCATAATCACCATCATTTTAGGAATTCCAAAAATGATGATCATCATTATAATCACAATCTTCTCTGTTGTTTTGCAGTCACTCTGCCAACTTTATAAGATTTGGGCATATTTTTTAATCCCACATATTTTGTAGTCAGCATCCAGATGGATTACCCTCCCATCTCATGACTCAGCACTCATCTCTCTGTCAATCCTTAAATATCACCAGTTATTAATCTGCTGCATTGCTGCACTAAATCCAATCCTTCCCAATATCCTATCTACTTTCACCTTTTCAACACCCACTGTTTGGCTCTGCAGCACACTGGCATTATGCTGCATTCTCACTGACTTTGCACTATGACAAGTTAAGTGCTTATGAATGTGTTATAAATCACTTGATAGATTAGACTCTAAACTTTTGTTTCTGCTTGTTCTTGGTTGTATTGGATTTGTAATTGCTGCATGTACCTTGTATGTTGAAGTGGAGTGCATTATATTTATAGTATCGTGAGTATCATATCAGTAGTTTGCATTAGCATGTGCCTTTATTATTTGCAAGTAGTGTTTCATTCTCATATCATTACTAGCAAATGACAGTTCCAGGCCGGGTTTGCTAACTTATGCACCATGTTCTATGACTGTACAACGTGCCAGAATATTACCATTGAAAATCAGCTTACATCATTCTTTAACAGATATATTTTGGCCCTATAAAAATTACGCCACACATGCACACATATTAATTACTATTGTAAGCCAGCTCCTCACTAACATGCCTGTCTTCTCACAGACCAGACTGGACTGGTGCCAAGCAATTACTGGGAGATGCCAATTTCCTCAGGCGTCTGACAGACTATGACAAGGACAATATCAAGCCGCAGATCCTGCTGAAGCTGCAAAAATATGTCAACAACCCTGATTTCATACCTGAGAAGGTCTGTTTGGATTTCATGTCAAACACTCTGATATGTCAGTCAGATTTCTGGAAGCAGGCCTCAGAGTAAACAGATGAAATTGGAATTCAAACACTTTTGCAGTTTTGAAGGTGCCACAGTTCGAATGGAAATTAGGGAAGTTTTGATTATGGCATTAAGGTCATATGTATGTCTCTGATTTGAACTGTGTAGATTTTGTGATGGCATGAATCATCAGTAATTTATGGAACATAAAACAGGATGCCTCAATATCTGCTACTTGGTGTAATTCCTTATTGGGTTTGTGTTATTAGGTGGAGAAAGTGTCCAAAGCCTGCAGATCAATGTGCATGTGGGTCAGAGCCATGGATCTTTACTCCAGAGTCCTAAAAGAAGTGGGTCCCAAGAGAGAAAAACTGGCTAAGGCACAGGTCAGTAACATACAGCTGAGTAATCTAATGGAATGGCCTTTATATGCTCTTGGTTTCAATCTCAGTGCTGTCTATTTTTGTCAAGTGTGTTACAGTCAAAGCATTCTTCCACTAAACACCAACCCTTGGTGTGTAACCGCTCAATTGAAGTAAAGTTTACAGACTTTGATAGCACACATAAGACAGGGCTTAACAAAAAGAATATTTAACAAAAGTATAAAATTGGTTTGATAATAACTGTAAAAGTTGATAGACAAAACAGTAGTTTTTTAATTTTCTTTTACTCATATAGCCTAACAGATTATATGCATTATTATACTTTTCTTACTCACCATTAGTTTGTCACTGCACCTCCTGACAGAACAGCACGGTTGAATTTCAGCCGGCATGCACAATTTTTCAGCCTACCATAAGTGAAACAGAGGGGAACAGCTAATGTTGCCATAGCAAAAGCAACAAGTTAGAGGGGTGAGATGCTTGGCCAGGTTAGTCGGTTTCCTGAGTGTTTTATCTTGTAACGGCATTGTTTACATATGGCATGTGCTCTTTCTGTCTGTCTTTTCTCTGATTTTCACGTTTCGTCACTGCTGATTTATTCCTGAGACGGGGGTAAATATCCTTGTTGTCTTTTCTTGTCTGCTTGCCATTATCCACTTGGCACTGTTTGACAGTGAAGTTATATCTTAAAGATGACGATATGGATCAATGTATCAATTTTGCATCAGATTGTTGATCATTGTATTGATACATTAATCCAGATCGATGCCCTTAACCAGTACATTCTTTGTTCTCTCTCGGTGTCAGTCAGGATTGCCCTGCACATATTAGACCAAATAATGAGAATAAAACATTGACTTAATGCTCCCTTAGTGGTTCATTAATGGTATTTTCCTCTGCTCCCTACTCTGTTCCAACCCATGCAGGAGGAGCTGGATATGACGATGGCAACCCTGAGGGAGAAGCAGCAAAAGCTTCAGGAAGTGGAGGACCAGATCAAGGTCCTACAGGAGCAGTTTGAGAGCAGCGAAAACGAGAAGGAGGAATTGGGTAAGGGGTGTGCACTTTACATTTTACCACTTTAAACTCGTTCTGGGTTTTAAACTGCCCAGCTACTGTATATTTAATACGAACTGATGTGTGAAAATCTCAAGAGATGAAGGAAATTCTACCAAGAAGTGCTCACTTATATTTCTGCATACAAGGATGTTTTATTACCCTCTGGAATTGAGGAAGAAAGTCTGCCATCATTTACCTTGCTAATACTTTTTCCCCTCTCTTACTTCAAAGTTAACACCATGGCTCTGACACAGGCTCGGTTGACCAGGGCAGGGAAGCTAACTTCTGCTCTTGGTGATGAGCAAATACGCTGGGAAGAAAGCGTTGCCTTGTTTGAGCAAGAAATCATCAACGTTGTGGGGAATGTCTTTATTGCAGCTGCCTGTGTGGCTTACTATGGAGCATTCACATCCCACTACAGACAGCTGGTAGGTTCAGTCTGATGAAATGAAATTCAGAACTTTTGAATACTCCTCTGGTGTGCAGAATTTGTAGGTTTAGTAAGAGCATACTCTGCAGTCTTACAAGTTGTTCCTTGCTCTGACAGTACAGTATGCCTCTTTATGTTGTGCTGTCTTTATGAAAGAAAATAAAGTCCAATTTTGTCTAATTATTGTACTTCTGCTTAGAGATGCAGTTCCCAGGACAAAATAGATGTATGTTAACGGCACTGAACTGAATGTGTTTGTACATTATTAAAACACAGAAGTACATTATTACAATCAGTGATAAGAAAGTGATTAGGAAAGTAGAAACATTATAAAATATGCAGAATACAGAAACAAATATTTAAAATAAAACACCACAAATCAATCATCTTTTAAACAAACAAAAAAAAAGGAAAACTAAAATGAATGCACTCATACATGTGTGTGTGTGCCCTCTTTCCCCAGCTGATTGACCAGTGGATAAAGCAGTGCCAGGAGCTGAACATCCCCATCAGTTCCAGCTTCAGTTTGATCAAAATTCTGGGTGACCCATTTGTCATCCGCCAGTGGAACACAGAGGGTCTCCCTCGTGACACCGTCTCTACAGAGAACGGGATCCTGGTGACCGAGGGCCGTCGCTGGCCTCTTATGATTGACCCACAGGATCAGGTGAACCACAAACTGGGACCTAACCCAACTTAGGCTACATACACACTAATGCATTTATGTTTTCAAACACATAACTATTGCAGTGTTTACACCGTGTCTACACTAATCCAGCATTTTGGGACCCCTAAAATGAAGACTTCTGAAAATGCTGCTTACCCTGTTTCAGTTTGAAAACTCCTGGGTTACGTTTTAGTCCGGAGGAGCGGAAACAGATGATTTGCAAAAGATGATGCAGACACCCTTGTTCACTTCTCGATCGGGTCTTAACAGTTACAGTGTGTCAAGCCACAACATTATAACTAAGCCAACAAACCTTTTGAAACAAACCTCCATGTGTGGGTAGCCCAACATTACTCTCTTCCTATTGCCACGGCTTCTTCCAGCGATTAACAATGCTCCTGGTATCGCTCTATTTTGTCGTCATATTTGCTTTGGAACAACTCCCAGCCTGTTTTTTCAACTAATGGCAGAGTTGTAACTCTGCTTCGCGTTTATACCGATATGCGCGTGCCTAGTGCAGTTAATGGTCATGTGATTTCAGCCGTGTTAGAAAGGACAGAGATTATTTCTGAAACAGCGCTAGAATGCTTGTGTGTATGGAAATCGTTTTTGTTTAAAACACTATCTTAAAATTACACATTAGTGTGGATGTGGGCTTACCCTTCCTTGTCTGTCTGGATTTCATGTGATGTTACACTGGCCACATGGCCATGGTACCAGCAGAAAGAACAAAAAAATCTCTCCTAAAATAGAACTTGTTGTCAGACACAGTCAGAGACAAAGTCAAGACCAGCCGCCGCCCCAGGACACACAGTTCCCAGCTTCCCCACACAGAAAGGACACAAACCAGCTCACTCAGATTTACAAGCACGTACAGGATGGCAATATTGTCAAACTTCAGTTTTGAGGCTTCCTTTCAGCTCACTGTTCTGTGTCTTTTTGACCACTGACAAGTCCAGTTGTCTCTCCTGTCACGTTTGAGATTTTTTTTTTCCTCCTTCCCCCTGTAACTCTTGTCTGTCATCTTTTTCTGAGCAGCACCACCCTGTCTTGCTTTACATAAACAGGAATGCACATATGGGTCAGACAGGTTGTTTGTGAAGCCCTCCGTGTCTGACTGTGCCTGTCAGATACATGGTTCACTGTAGATGATGTATTGTACACTCCCACAGGATTGAGCTCAGTCACATACAGTATTATGTTTTTTTTATCACTGCCCTACCATTGCCACAGTCTCCCTGTATTACATCAAATGCGACAGTGCATTCTTATCTTGTACATGTATGTAAACAGGCCGTCTTTTGTTACATTAAATAAAGTTATTTCCTTTATCCTCAGGCCAACAGATGGATCCGCTCCAAGGAGGCCAAGAATGGTCTAAAAGTGATCAAGCTGACAGACCCAAACTTTCTGCGCACCTTAGAGAATGCCATACGCATGGGCATGCCTGTACTGCTAGAGGAGGTAGGAGAACACATAAACATGTTTGAGCCTAAAGGAGGTGATTTATTGTAAAACATGATTCCATGTATAATTGATGGTGTGTATAATTTACAATTTTGCCATTTAACAGAGCTGCATATTTACTTCCACTGACTGAGCTATGTGACCTTTATTTGACAGTGTTGTTTATTATCATTTATGTGTAAGCATTTTTGTATTGTGTATTTAGTTAAAGGAGACCCTAGATCCAGCTCTGGAGCCCATCCTGCTGAAGCAGACATTCGTGGCTGGTGGACGGACTTTGATCCGACTTGGAGACTCAGATATAGACTATGACAAAAACTTCAGGTTCTATATTACCACCAAGATGGCCAACCCACACTACCTACCAGAGGTGAGGGCAGCACACATACTCCTGTAAATCCCCATATTAGGTTAACCTGGCATCAGCAGTTGTAAGATACAATGCCAATGGAGACACTTGGAGTCTTAGATTAGAGTCTTAGATGAACACCAGCACACCACTGCTGGTTGCCTCAAGGATTTTTTTTAGAGAAAGAAGCCCAAACAGTTTACAGCTATGGCAACCAGATATTTATAGGCTTGCAACAGGGCTGTTGAATTTAATTTTGGGAGTCAAATATAAATCAAATAGTAACGAAATAAATACTGATCAAATGTTGAACTTACTGTTCGAATACAATTTGAGTATCCTGACTTGCGCATCGAAATCAGTCTCTCTCATGTCGGCTATTGGCTATGCGAGATCGTACTGGAGACGTAACTTTAAAGATAGGTGAGTAGCCTATTTGCTATCTTTCTACATGTACACTTTTTAAACAGAAAACACATGTTTTACATTGTTTTATTTCCTGGAAATGACATTTACTGTAATTTACCATGATGAGCCTGATCCAGCAAACTGGAAACTTTCATCCCCCTGGCAATCTCACTCCAGCCAGCTGCCATCTTATTTTACAGTTCAAAACAATAATTTTTCAATACCAAAAATAACATCAAATGCCCATTAATTCGGATATCAATGATTTGCGCTAGTGTTCATTTTGCTGTCATTTACAGTCATGCTAGTTTCTCTCCTTTCTGTGCTTCGCCCATCCACACACACAAAGCCGTCAGAGAACAGGAGAGAAGAGAAAGGTGAATTGAGCATCACTTGAGCTGACAACAACTCGTTATGTTAAGAAAAATGACAGCAAATGCCACAGGCTTAAGCTAATATTGGTGACTAGTGAAAAGTAACTGTTTTATCAGTGACACTTAACTAATATTATTGAGCTGAATTTTAATGCCAAAACTATGTTTTATATGTCTAAGTGGAGTCAATTTAATTGGTAATGATAATGATGATAATGATTATGATGAAACCTGTTATTTTAAACCCCTATTAATTAATTGGTTCAGACATAATAAAGTTTGGCATAAAAGGTTTTTTTATATAAATTCAAATGGGATTATAGGGGAAGATTGGCAGCTCTAGCTTTCACAAAAACACGTTTTGTAGACCAAAAGAAATGGTAACACAAAAGAACCTTTGTGCCCCGGTACAATTAGTGCTTGGCTTCCCGTAATGGGCATCGACTGTGGTCAGTTTACAGGCATTTGTCAAGATGTAGTCTCCTGCCAGCTCACCAACTGTGTTATGGCCTTTTATTCAACAGCAGCCCAGGAGAGCAGCAGCAGCAGCAGTATGTGAATGCAAGCTTTTATTCCAGTGTTGTTTCAAACCTGCGTGCAAAAGGGCAGTAACTTAGACAACATGAGCCCATTTGACTATTGTATTTTGGTTTTACATCAGATGTCAAAAACATGAAAGATTTTAGTGCCATGGCAGTTAAAGTCCCAGTGCAAATTAGTTGTTGTTTGGGGAACATGTAGAATTGTGTTTGAATTGACAGTTTTACTGTGTGTGTGTGTGTGTGTGTGTGTGTGTGTGTGTGTGTGTGTGTGTTTGTGCGTGCGTGCGTGCCTTCTTGTTGCCCATCAGGTTTGCATCAAAGTTACAATTATCAACTTCACCGTGACAAGGTCTGGCTTGGAGGACCAACTGTTGAGGTACAAACATGCATAGACACACATGGGAGAAAAAACAAATTGCATTTACAAAGATCTATACAACTCTATGTACCTCAGTAATGACTAACTGCATTGTCTTTTTTACCTAAGGATATTTGTATTTGATTTAGTTTCTTTCTCCAACATTCTTTTCTCTACCACGATCCTCTTGCAACCCTTTTTCTCTCCTCAGTGACGTGGTACGTCTGGAGAGTCCACACCTTGAGGAACAGAGGAATGAGCTAATTTTGCGAATCAATGCAGACCGCAACCAGTTAAAAGATATTGAAGACCGGATCCTTAAGCTTCTCTTCACCTCGGAGGGGAATATTCTTGACAATGAGGAGCTAGTTCAGACTCTTCAGGAGTCAAAGGTGACATGTGGATCATCTTCAAAGATCATTTCCACATGTATTTGGAATTTGGCTTGTTAATCTGATATTGTCCTGTTTTGTCTCCCTCTTTTCCTCTACCAAATCTCTTCTGTTCTTGTTTGGTTGCTTGTCTCCTTTTTTTTTTTTTGTCTTTTCCTCTGTTTCCTCCATTCTTTAGGTGACATCAGAGGCCATAAAGCATCGTCTGGAGGAGGCAGAGGCAACAGAGGAAATGATCAACTCTGCAAGGGAGCGTTACCGACCCGTGGCCACCCGAGGCTCGGTCTTGTACTTTGTCATCGCCAGTCTTTCTGAGATTGATCCAATGTACCAGTTCTCCCTTAAGTACTTCAAACAGGTGAGAGAGAGTAGAGGCTTCGTTTTTTAAGCTGCAGGCGAATATCTTTGTTTTTTAAGCTGTTGTAAGAAACACATTATGACGAGACTTTAAGCCCCTTTGTAACATAATAATTTTCTTCCTGCTCAGTATCTTTCTGTTCTTTTCATTTTCTACCCTCAGCTCTTTAACTCCACCATTGAGACATCAGAGAAGAGCAGTGTGCTAGAAGAGCGTCTTCAGATCCTGCTGGACCAGATCCTGCTCAACTCCTACATCAATGTGTCCCGTGGCCTCTTTGAGCAGCACAAGCTCATCTACAGCTTCATGTTATGTGTAGAGATCATGAGGCAGCGTGGTGAGATCTCCGATGCTGAGTGGCAGCATTTCCTGAGAGGAGCTGCCTCTTTGGAAAAGGTAAGGTGGGAAATCAAGTAAAAACAAGTTCATGCTGGTGAATTGCTGGTGTCAGATAAGAATCTCTCTAATGTCCCTGTTACTTCATTAATAATTTAATTTGATCTCACTTCATTGTTAGAAAAAAAAATGCTCCAAATGACCTCAGTCTCCTGAGTAAATGAGTTGTTGTGCCTTGCTACAAATATAATCAATATGTGCACTCTGGTATAAAGCAGTACCCACATAGATGCCCAAATATTTATTGGAGGAAACCAATGAATAATTCAACGATCGTTTATCAGTCGCTTCTGTCGTACTTTGATGTTTGCTTACTGAGGTGAGGACTGCTCTATCACACATGAATATGGTCATGACTAAAATACATATCAACAAAAGTCTCTGGAACTGCTGAAGAACCATCTCTGCAGAAGTATTCTGCAGATATCAGCCCCCTTACAGCTGCTAGTTTCTGTTACAAGCACCCAAGTGGTGCCAGAACAGTTTTCATTGCGGGTGAACGTAGCATAAAATCACACTTGTGCCCCCGTCTGTTCAAAACAACAGTAACTGTAGAACATAATGCATGTCAGTGCCTGTCATCATAAATGTAAAGGGATGTAGTCTGTGCTCCTGGCATGAATATTAAAAAAACTTAAACTTAAACTAACTTAAACTTGCTTGGGGAACTTGTACATTTCAAGTTAAAGGAATACTACGCAGGATGTGTCACTTAAACAACATTCAAACTTGTTACATTCTAACTTACACACAGTAGTTGGTGCAACAGGCTGCAAACTTATTAACAGAAAGAACAGCTGAACTACATCAGTTTACATATACCAGAATGGCCAAATGTCAGTTAGAAGATTTGACCACTGGAGCCAGAACTAATTGTAAGTTATGAGGCTTAATTGCCTGCAGGAGTCGAGAGATAACATCCTATTTTTAACTGTCATGAGCTCCCAAAAAAAAAAAATCCATATTTTTTGGCATCCAGGTATTCTTAAAATTACATGAAAATAGGGAAATTCGTCACAGTTTGTTGGCAAGATCCTCTTAACTGCAAATAAACAAGGTGTTGCATTATTTTTCCCTCCGAAAATCCCCCAGGTTGGCATGTGAGGCAGTATCTTCCCTCCCCTCCTCCTTCTTATATTAGGATTGAGTTGATTGAAAAAAAAGTCAGTTGTCACATAGCGGCAGTCAGCCTCTCTCTCTCTCCTGGCCGGCTTATTGCTGAGGCACTATTGAGACTGATGGAAACACACACAGTAAGTGAGAGACAAAAGAACATATGAGAAAATCTGTCTGTGGAGAGGTTGACAAAATAAATATGTCTGCAGAAGAGAGATAAGAAAAGGAGAGTATCTGTGTTTCTCAGCTGTCCATACAACCTGTATGTGGCATGCTAATAGGCCCTGAGTATTTAGTGCAAAAGCTTTAGTACGTCAAACCAGACAGGACACCTTCAGATGGGCTGAGGTCATCTGAACTAAAACTCCAATAGACCTCAGAATAGTCCGTCTTTAATAATCAACTTTTCACTCTCTTTCTCTCTATGTATTTCTCTATAATTGTTTTGTTCCCTGGTGTATCAGACGGGTGTGCAGCTGAGGCATCGTTGGTTTGGGCAATGAAGAAGGTGAAAGGTAGAACAGAGCAAGGAATAAAAGGCCCTTAGAGATTCAGCTCGATTTAGACGCTTTTGTGCCCACATTACAGATCAGTCAGTGGCACCCAGGGATATATTCCTGTGTTCATCCACCATTTATATAGCATTAGTTAGGCTGGAGGTGCTGCCTGTCAGCCGTCGTGATCACCGTGCTAATGCCGTCCCTCCTTTCCTCTCCTTCCCTTCTGTGCCTCCTGTTTTGTGCAAAACAGCTTCAATACATCCATCATCTATTCTTCTTTTGCTAATTTTGAGCACCTTTCAAATTTTTCAAATCACCGTCTCTCATCTGCTACGTCTACCTGCCTTAGACATGTTGAATCATCCTCTCTTCACACTTTTATTGACATCCTTTAATTCTTCTTTACTGCCTCTTCACTCAAGGTCTGTCCTCCATCTCTTTCTCATCTCCTTTCTTTATGGTTGTAACCGTCTCCTTTTCAATTTCCCCTTCTCCCAGGACTATGCAGAAGGGCCAGATGTGCCATGGCTAAGTGATTTTTACTGGCAGATATGCTGTGAACTAGAGGACACGCTGCCCTGCTTCAAGGGCATCTCCAAGGAAATCACAAGAACCCACATCCACATCAAGCTAGGTAACCCAACCCAACTGTAATCCTGACTGCTCTGACAAGAATCACCATATTTAGTGCATTGGGTTTCTGCTAAATATAAAAACTAGAATGTTTGACCTAGATACAGACATAATGTTTCACTGTCAGATATTCTGTCAGATATGCTGTTATTTATTCTTCTGCCTTTCTTCCACCACATAGTGATTTGTACAGAAGATTTGCATAGCATTAAATGACAGTTGCCTCTCCTTTAGGACATTTTCAAGCATCTATTAATCCAGAAGACTGGGAAGGCTATGTGTCAGAGTTGTCTCCTATTGGGGAGTCCAAAGAGGTAAAACAAGAGAGTGGGATCAGAGGTGACTGGAGTGAGAGGTTGGGGGCCTTCCAGAAGCTTGTCCTTATCAAGAGCTTCCTTGAAGAAAAGGTGAGCCTAAATGAAGTCTGTGGAAAGATATTTGGTCCTCCTCGAAGGGATCAAGCATTTGGTTGTATGTGCATGTTTGTGTTAACATGTGTAAGTGTGTATATCCTTTTTTTCGCAGCTAGTCTTGCAAACTACTGAACCAATCAGTCTAATATTTTGTGTGCACATGTATGGCTGTATGCTCAAGGACCTGTCGTCGCTGTGGTGATTCAAAATTCTTGACTGTTTTATGCCATCATTGACGAGAGACTCCTCACTACTCTCAACTGACCAGCTAAAAACAACACACCTTACTGTCTGCTACATTTTGGCCTTTGTAGTGGCTCAGAAACTGACACCCACAGAAAAGTTTGGTATTATTTTTAACTGGAGCATTTACAGATTAATTTCATACCTGGTATGTTACAATCCACTGAGGTTAGGCATAATATGACTGTAAAGCAGCCAGAAAGGATGATTCCACCCGTCCCAGCTCTCTGCGGTCCAACTGTGACCCATTTTTGTCCCGTCTTCCATATGGCATACTACACCAGGAATGTTTAACAAGTGGAGCGTTTTGCCTGGCTGATTTTGTGTAGTTGCAGATTTTGGTGATTTAGTAATTTGTTCTTGATATTTATGCTTCTACTGTAAGTAAGTCGGTAGGATTTGTAGTTAAATGGTTTGCTTTTTGTTTGTTTTAGTTTTGTTTATTTTTGTAACTTCCTCCTTTTTTGCTGTAGCTTACAAAGTTGATACTTTTAAAAGTCCAGTTACGAATGACATGAATCAAAGATTTCTACAGCACCTCTTTGTATTTTTATTAACTTCTGGGACTCTTGTGGAAGACGCTGTGTCTTCTGGAAAAGAATTGTCTAGAATGGCTGCCATCAGTTTTGGCGGCTGCATGGCTCCCTTGCAGAGATCTGAACTTCACTGAGTGCTCTTTTCTTGTTAAACCTGCAATAACTTTTTGTCTGGCCGCTTTTAAGTTTTGAATTTCAAAAAAGAAGAATTGGTGTCCATGTCAGTTAATTTTTTATTATTAAGCCAACAAAGATTTGGCTAATTACACGAATTTACAGCTGTGCTGGCTTGCTGCCCTCAGCTAGACCCTGACACAAAAGTCTTCTGTCCTTTGCCCCATGGGAAACTCAGACATGCCAGCAGCTGGATCTAAGAAGGTAGAGCCTTCCTGTCTCATCAGTTATGTCCAGTCCACTATTGATAAAAAAAACATCCCCTTTACGTATTTCATTTTATTTCTGCCTGTGTCCCCACAATGCCATTTAGCTTGATTATAAAATCTGTCTGACTCTTTTTGCTTGCTGTTCTTTTCATCTGTCACATTCTCTTATGCACATGCCACTGTTTTACTCTTTCTTGTCTACTTTGTCCTGATATTGTGTGATTTACTTCCTCCCCATTTTGTCCAGGTGGTGTTTGCAGCAACAGAGTTTGTGATTGTCAGCCTCGGGAAGCAGTTTGTGGAGAACCCTCCAGTCGACCTGGCAAACCTCTACAACGATATGTCCCCTTCCACACCATTGGTCTTCATTCTGAGCACGGGATCTGATCCCATGGGTGCATTCCAGCGCTTTGCAAAAGAGAGAGGTTGCCTTGACAGGTAAAAGAAATTAAAAAAAGACAGACAGCACAGATAAAAGAACGGTGGAGTGATGTGATAGAATAGAGGTGAATAGTAATACAAACGTCGAACAGAGGAGTTTGATATGATGATCACAACTGTTAACACATGATCACGGGGGCATTTCTATTCTCTTTTGTCTGTCAGCGTTGAGTCAATATCGCTGGGTCAAGGCCAGGGGCCCATAGCAGAGAAGATGATCCGTGCAGCACTGAAGAGTGGCAACTGGGTCTTTCTGCAGAACTGTCATCTGGCGGTCTCCTGGATGTTAGCCATGGAGGAGCTCATCAAGACCTTTGCTGAACCAGGTATTAACCACACTGACACATCACACACGCAACTACATGCATGACCACACAAGGGCAGAGCATCATGAAACCTATTTCAGATGTGGCTTCTGACCCATTTTTGATTACATTTTGTACTCTTGCTCCTGCCTAGTGCATGATGGCTGAAAATCACCAAGTAAATACAGAAAACAAACACACTGCAACATAACTGAGCTTCTGGGGACACGAATGACTAAACAACTGCTGTTTATGTTGTTTCCATTGTTTATCGCAGCATTTGTTATCAGTGAAAAAATACTTCAATGCACATTTTTCTTTGTAGTCAGAGACACTTTCATTAAGTTTTTCTATTATTTTTCTTGTGTATGACTGTGAGTAACGGGCCCCTCTCTTCCTCTGCAGACACATCAATCCATGAGAACTTTCGTTTGTTTCTCAGTTCCATGCCGACCAAAGAATTTCCTGTTACAGTGCTTCAGAACTCTGTCAAGGTATGCACACACACACACACACACACACACACACACACAGTGCCACTCAATAATCTCACTTTAGTTCATTTCATTTGAAGATTGTCTGTCGGAGAAAGCTCTTAGCTTTGAACAAATTAACAATCGCCCCACTTAGCGTACTTCAGTTGTTCATTGCTCTTCATCATTCTTCTCCATAAAGAGTGTTCACACCCACGTGCTTTGAAAGCAAATATTCCAAATACTTAAACTGAGTTTACCTTGCTAGATTTTTGTGAGAAACCTACAGTTGATACTGCACATTTTGCATCTGTACAAAATACTTTTAATAATTAATTTCAATGCTGTTGTGTATTCTTGAGATAGTAGGTTGCAGAAAGCTCATTAATTACAAAGAGGAACATGATGTTCGTGTTCTAAAGCATTAGATAATGGCATTTTAGTTGTGTCTGCTGGGATAAGGGATGTAAGTAAAAAGGCTAAGTGGATGTGATTTGCATTTCTTCTAATGGAATGTTATGTGACATTTTGCATGCTTTGTAATTTGTTGAACAAAAGACAGAAGTGATGCCAGCGTCTAAAAAGAAAGTGTCACAACATCAGAATAAACCGTGTCAGTAATGCCAGGCTGTGTGGTCGTAAAAAAATATTTATATTTTAGGTGTATTTGAGGATTACATGCACTTTATTCCATCGGTGTGTGTGTTAAGTAAAACTGACTTGACCCAAAATGTATTCCCGTCAAAAATCCGGAAATGCATTGGATAGACACTCCGCATGTAACTTGTTTTTACAGCTGTCTCTGAGCCTATCCATTGCTGTGCATTAGAGCTCAGTACCAATAGACCCCTTGTTCCTACCACTTAGCCCTCACCCCTCTGTTTTGCGCATTCACATCCAGGGGTAGAGTGTTCAGGGGATTCTTGTTAGGACTACATGGCCCTTCAACGCAGGTTTTTCAGAGGCACAGTCCAAACCAAGTGTTATGACAAATCATCAGTGAAATGCCTGCACAGGCAACAAAAATGCCCACAAATGTGTTTTCTTGGTTATTAAAAGTTTAAAAATTACACTTACCATCTTATTTTTTTAGTTTGATATTGTTTTGATGTATTATTGTCCTTTTCTTTGTAACAAGCATCAAAAAACAATAGCTAGTAGTATGCTGATGTCTCTGGAGCTAACTATCTAGCTAGCAAATGTTGCATTGTTATTGCTGATTTGTGCATGACAGTCCTGCACTCTGACATATTTCCATGTTGTATATGATGGCATATGAAGCCTGAAATTTGAATATAAGTCCAGCAGCAAAGTTACTGCACTTGTTGCTGCTCCTTTAATATCAGTGCAGACTGGCAGGATAGGAACACAAGTTCTTAGCAGGTAAGCCTGCTGAGCACTGCTAATGGTAATGAACCAGTCTTCTTCTTTATTTGATGATTTGTTTTATCAATCGAGAGTGTGAAACTTAAGTTGTGAATGAATCCATGCTTGTCTTTCTCTATGTGATAAGTGGCAGATGTCTTTGTAATGATACCATTATTGCCATAGTTGCATCTGTTTACGTCAACGCCTTCTACGACTACCGATGATTTTTCAGGATCTTGAAGGTATGTCTCATTTCATTGGGGAAGATTTCAAACACTACACTTGTCACTCTGTTTTGAAGGGCAGAGGGGCACTTGAAAATGGAGGTATGGTTAAAAATAAGAAATGGGATTGGGCCCAGGTTTAAAGCAAGTTAAACAACTGCAAAGCTGCTCAAAAGTCTGCGAGCTCACCTAAATTGTTAATGGTAGATGTGGACAGAAATCGAGAACTTGCAGTTTGGGATTTGTGTATACTGTACATCGTTTGGGACATGCCACAGCTCCACAAGAATTTAAAATAATAGCAACATACAGTATAAGAATAATCAGGGGCATATTGACGTCAGAATTTTTACACTGCTAAGTTGTTGGTTTAAGAATCATCCATGTCTTTTTAGTGGCAATTCTGTAATAAGTTAGGAATAGTTAGAGGACTCCTGCGTCACGTCCTAAGATCAATCCACAAGCAGTGCTGAAAGTGGCCGCTGATCTCATTCATTGATAAACATTTGGACATCCCCGACCTAGAGAATAAATCAAGCCATAAAGACCATTTTAGACCTTATACTGTCCTATACTGTTACATATGTTGAGGTGGCAAAAAGTGTGGGGCCTTGAGAGCCAGATGGCACCCAGCTTCTTGTCCTCTTGCCTAACTGCAACTCACACTCTGGATAAACTGTAATATCTTAGGTTCAGCAGGCTGGAATTGAAGAACACACTGGAAACACGAATAATCAGGTGCAATCGAGTTTAATGTGCTTACAAGCAACAAAACACATCAACTCTGAGTCAAGCCCAGGGACAAGACTGAAGATTCGCTACAGAACACTCTCTTTTAAGCCCGTGGAGATTCGGCTGAATCTCCACCTCTTTCCCTTATGCCTTCCCATCGCGGTCAAATTCGATTGGTAAAAAACTTTTCTTTTTTTGTCCAAATCTGCCCTTAGCATGACATAATGGTAGCAACCAATCTGGCCTTTCTCCAAGGCTGACCTCAGGGCCCTGGAAAGTACCAAACGTTTTAACCAATAGATTCGAGCCGTTGTGCACTTTATTTTTTAAAAGACACGTGAGCCCTGGGGATCCTTTCTTTAATATGATCCCCCGGGCTTACATGTAATACAGACCTTTTCAATACAGACCTTAGAGTGTGTGTGTGTGTGTCTAGTGTTACATTTTCAGGTGATGCATAGTGTCTTATGTGTGTGCTTTAAATCATACAAGATATGATGTGTTTTAATCAGGTGTGTGGTTACAACAATGATTCACCTTTCATAGTTACTCAAATATCACACAACTTAATCATTAGACGAAATCAACTTATGCAGGGTAAAGTATTTATCTGATCCTTAAATGATTTCACTTCAAACTTAATCAATTTATGCAAAGTAGAGGCCTTTACCTGATTAGTCATAAAACATTACACTACAATGTATAAAAAAGCTGGTTTCATTGCTATCACTTGACTATCTGACACTGCTGGATTTAGATGCTACACTTAATGTCATCACTAGCAACAGGCCAGCCACTCTAATCCTTTGAGTAATATTTTTTTCCCATTCTTTAATTCAGTAGCTTTAAAAAAAGTTTTGAAAACAAACTCTTAAAAGTATGACCATACCATATAATCTGATCTAGTTTGAAAAATACATTATGAATACAGTCTTAGGTGTGTTTCCACTGATAGAAATTGCATTGGTGACTAATCTGTTTTGTTCTTGGAATAGAAAATATGAGTGTGTGATATATTTGTGTATGCACTCACAAACACTTTTAAACAAGCATTTGGAACAATAATCCATGATTGTTTTTACTTTGGTGAATGCCTTTTTGAAATGATAAACTGCACCAGGGGTGCTAACAACAACCGTATTGCTGGCAGAGCTAACAGTGTTAACCAGGGAGGTAGCGTGACTTAATTCTCTGCTGAGGACTTTACAAAGAAAACAGTGTTTTTTTTGTTATATTAATGCTCTGAGTGTTGCATACAGAACCGTTAAGCCCTCTCTGTCTCTGTGTTGTCTTTGCCAGGTGACTAATGAGCCTCCTAAAGGCCTGCGAGCCAACATGCGACGGGCTTTCACAGAGATTTCCAACAGTTTCTTTGAAGACCACGTTCTGGGACGCCAGTGGAGGAAGATCATCTTTGGAATCTGCTTTTTCCATGCAATTGTCCAGGTGACACACTTTCTCACACACCTCATGCATACTTGATTGTTACTGCTTTGTGTGCCTGTACTGTATGGTTTTAGTCTCTTGCATGCTGTTTTATGTGTTTGCACAGGTGTGTGCCCATTCTTCTACTTACTGTTTGTCCTTTTTTTGTGTCTTATTTTTCATGTGTCTTAGGAGCGGAAGAAGTTTGGTCCTTTGGGCTGGAACATCCGCTATGAGTTTAACGACAGTGACAGGGAGTGCGCTCTGCTCAACCTCAACCTCTACTGCAAAGAGGGCACCATCCCTTGGGATGCTCTCATCTACATCACCGGTAGGGAAGCCTTCACACACGGATAAGTGTGTGTGTCTGTGCAGTGTGCCGAGCATTATATGAAACGTCCGATTTTGTGGCTTTAAACAGGGCAGAAAGTGTGGATGGAATCTGTCTCTTTTGGTCACTAAGGCTGGCTTGTTTGTTGATTTGCCAGTGTGTGGCACAGACCGCACACTGTTGTTTTGTCAACAACACACATTTCAAGCATCATGTGAAATGGGTAATGGGCAAAATGTTTGCTGATTTCACAAAGCAGGGCAGTTCTGTAACACGATTTGACTCTGTGTTGCAGCTGCAATCCTGCATTTGTTCAACTTTCACTCAGTGAACTTTTGCTGCTCTCTTCCTTTTAGCTTTATGTTTATAGAAATAAAATGGAAAAGAACAGATGTTCCCCTGTACAGCCAAGCTAGTTTTCTAAGTCAAACACAACAGATAAAGAAATCCAAATGTTATGGCTGTAAGGTTTTGCAATATGAAATAGTTTGACAAATTACAGTATTTATCACGGTATATGGGAGTGTTTACCCCATTTATGTCAATGAGGGTAGACTAAATATTGGAAATACCTCACAGTGTAGCACAAGACAATTCAACACCATAACTACATCCTGTTGTATTAGACTATGCTAATTTCTAGCCAAGTGTACCTAATAAAGTGGCAATTGAGTGAATATCTGTTGCACATTTCTGTAAAAATTTAAAAAGCTGACATATTTTAAGACCTCTTGCAGAAATCCTGACATCGTTTGAATGGAAATTTCAATTCCTATTTAGTATTCTTCAGGGATTTAAATTTTGTTAAAGCTATACTGTAGCAGACGTTAGAGTTAAACATTTATTTGTGAAAGGAGTTTTATATGTTGTATTTAACTTTGTTGGATAATACATTTTCAAACATAAAACTGAAAACTTTTTAATGTATTTATATTATCATTATATATTCTGGGCACACATATGAACACAAATGAAATTTCGATTTAATTGAATTATGCTGATTTAATGTCGTCTGTCCCGCACTTCCATAACAGACATCTTCAAAGGTCATTATGAAGAAGAGGGAGGGATCCCTTTCATTAACAATACTCATCAAATCTCTAAAGTTCATTTGTTTTCCTAATCTGGTTTTCAATTACACCTTCAAATGATTATGTGCTGCGTTCAGTCTCAGTGGAGCGCACCAGATCAAATTGATGTCTCTCGTTGTTATCACACTACGGTGTTATTAGTTTAATCCTTAATTTTAACAGTCCTTGTATGCCGGAGCTACACACTCTTTGAGGGAAAGAATGTGGGCTCAAACCAAGCATGATATTGCCTTTCCTCTTTTAGAAGGAGCTGTTCTTCTTTTCTTGTGCAAAAAGAAGGCTCTGCCAGCTTTACCACGCCTGCAGCTCACTAAAGGCTTCAGCAGAGATTTGTCTGATTATTCACTCCCATACTTACTGTCTTACATAACTGTGTCTTTACACAAAGTATGGATTTTAAGTGTTGAATTGTTAGCGTTAAGTATAATTTCCATTCCATCTTACTTTCTGCTCCTTGGTAATATTAACCCTCCAGCTATGGCTGTCTTTCCACAGTTTCTTTCCTCTTGTCTATTTTTTCCTGCTGGCCAGAAGTGTTTTCCTCTCTGTGCTGTTCATTAGAACTGGAAAAGTCAAGGATTGTTATTTATGTCTTTTCACATCACTGTGTAAGTGAAAAAGAAAACAATTGTTATTGTATTTCTGTGTTTAAGCTCTAAGCCATCCAAGTCTGGTTTGTGTCTGTAGACTACCCAGTGCCACTGTCGTGCTCTCTGTAATTCTCTCCCCTACTGTCTCTTTCTCGCCCATATGTGACACAATAAGATGTCTGTACATAGCCTGCAGACTCTATGATGTTGCTGTAGTCTTTATGTCTTTTTATATTTATCCTAACAGACTACTAGGTTCATGCAAGGTTTTAAAGGGGAGGCTGGGCTGGCTGGTGCCACCACTATAATGTCATTAGCCAACCCAGATGCCACTCCAAATTTTTTGCCACGTCATTGGCTTTCACCTCCGTATGGGGGCAAGTGTTTGGCCAGCATGTTCCCACAAGATCCCACATCCTCTAACTCATAGGTGTATTAAGGCATCTGGATACAAAGTTGGAGGTGGGACCCTGTTCCCTACTCTGAAAGTTGCTCAGTGGCATATGAAGCCAAAAAAACCCTCTATTTCCCCAGTATGAAATTACCTGGATATCTGCAAGTGCACTAAAGACTTCTACTGTCTGAGCTTGCTACTTCCAGTTTAGGACTTTGCTAACTTGAATGGCAATAAAATGATTTAATGTTGCAGCGCTTCTAAACTTTCCAAATGTTATCAGACAGAATAGATTCCAGAAGTCCTGATAGTGAAATAAGTAATTTTGTGGGGCTTGCGACGCTCAAAAAATGTATCCTTTGATTTATAGATGTCTCTTTTCCAATGTAAGTCTGTGGGAAAAAAGTCTGTGGCATCACATAACAGACTTGGGAGCTGTAATTCCACTGTTTGTCCGCTACGAAAATACAGTCTGCTTCCTGGGGGCCTGCTCTCACTCCAGTCTCTACCTGGTCCGATGCTGCTTACTCTCAAGCCACAATTACACACAGCAGATCTGTGGGTCATATTTTGTGCAACCAGCATCAGCCTATTGTAAAATAAACACAGATCCCCTCGTACTCATGTGAAAATCAAACATGTCGTTTTGATTAATTATTCTAAACAGTGTCTTCTGCACATTAACAGGCAGATGGACACATTGAAAACAATTTAAGCGGCACCACAAAAAAATGTGAATCACTTAAAATGTATTACTCTGATTATAACTCCCTCAGGACCGTCCATTCCTGCCAGTTTTTCACCCGGTGTCTCAGTTCGAAACACCAGGTAACCCGGTAATAGCTGCAGTGGTCATCTTTTTTAAATGAGGCTCGCCAAAATGTTGCCGGGAGCTTTACAATTTAATTGTAAAACAGGTAGCCTGGATGGGTGGCTGTGATGAGCAATATGATTTGATAGAGATTAATTTGGTCCTCCCCTTCAGCTACCACCACACATGCCATAAATATACAGACTGAAAATTATTTGATACATCTCTCTGCTTTGTAAAGAGCTGAGGAGCTCACAGTGCTTGTTTGTGGCATGTTAAAGTACTGGGGGGGTTTAAAGCTGCAATATGGACATTTTCAAAATTTTTATTAACGTTTTAATAATAAATACATATGATGTATTTTGCAGTCCTAGTCTGTATCTGTGCTTGACCTCTTTTGTCCATACAATCCCCAACTACCTGACTTGGGCTTTTTACTATTTCAGGTTTATTGTTGTTATGGTATTTTTTAGTGCCTGTGGTGTCTGTACAGATTACCTTGCCTCGGGCTACACGTTGCTTAAAGATAGACAGCTGGTCAAGAAGTGCAAAAGTAGTGACAAGGTGCAGTTTGAACCTGCCCAGCTGAGAAGGAGACAGGAAAGCAGGACAAACAAGACACTTGGCAGTCTCAAGGAAAATGCTGCTAACGTCTTTCTCAGCTTTGCCTTCTCCTGCCATTGTTTACTTGACAGTCATTTATCTATATTCAATTTTCATAAATATTTAATGTCTTATTTAAAATGTTTGCTTCAGACTAAGTGTTTTTTCGTGCTGAGAGTTGACTCTGAAGAAGACGCAGTAGTGTCGAAACGTCAGTTTGTTTGCACCTTATTAAAAGCTCTGCAATTTCATCGAGTGCTCCTGCCTCCTTTCATTTGGGTTCAGTCATTTTTTGAAGTGGCCCACTTGATTTAGTGTCAGTTATAAACAAACTCTGATGCAGAGTGATATCATTATGTGGTCTCATTGTTTGCCTGCTTAGGTGAGATCACATATGGAGGCAGAGTGACGGACGCGTGGGACCAACGCTGCCTCAGGACAGTCCTCAAAGGCTTCTTCTCACCTCAAACCCTGGAGCCTGACTACACCTACTCCCCCTCAGGTATTTTTTCTGTGTCAAGCTCTCAAGCTCTCTCCTCCTTTACCCTGTATGTAAACAGGGTATGGACAAGATAACAGGAACACTTTGTAATGTATTGGAATTCTTTATAGGCGGTGTTTGTGTTTGCAAGTCTGTCTCTATGTATGCGCATCTTCTGTATACGTTCTTTGTATAGTTTCCTCGCTTGTCTGTTTAAGGTATCTACTATGCCCCTAAGACGGATGAACTTGAAGAATACAAAAAATACATTGAGAGTCTTCCAATCATAGATGATCCAGAGGTCTTTGGCATGCATGAGAATGCCAACCTGGCCTTCCAGGTGAGGATCAATGTGCTTATTTCTCATATGAGCAGATGTTGAAAACTAATTCACTTATTATTTGCTTTCGATTTTTGTTTGTAGAAGGGCAATCGTGTTTAATAGCTCATTTTAAACAGTAAATGTCATCATTTATGAGCCTTCATGATTTAATCTGGAGATGCTCAGTTTATGGCCTGTGATAAAAGCATGAGAGTGCAACTGTGAAATATCAGTAAATGAGGATGCTACAAAATGTGTGCATTTCCTTGTGTGTGTGTGTGTGTATTATGTGTTTGTCTCCACAGCGCCAAGAAACCATGACTCTAATCAGCACCATACTGGATGTAAATCCTCGCTCATCAGCCTGCCATGGAGCTAAAAGCAACGATGACATCGTCTGTGAGCTTGCTGAATCTGTTTTAGCCAAGCTGCCTGGTACATGCTCACACACACACACACACACACACACACACACACACACACATGCAAACACTCGCATAACTAAAGCAGTGTTTTCCATGTCCATCTTGTCTGTCTTCCTGCCTATCTTTCTGTTTTTGTTATCGGTTTGTCTGCCTGTTTGTCTGCCTGTCTGTGCAGAGCGTCTAGACATGGATGAGGCAGTGGAAAGTCTGTTTGTCCGAGACGAAAACGGCCGCCTTAACTCCCTGACAACCGTGTTGGGCCAAGAGGCAGACCGATTCAACAACTTGCTGAGAGTGCTAAGGGTGACGCACATAGCTAACTCCCTCAAGTACACACTCTGGAAATGTAGTTATGCTTTGCTCAGGGTTTATTTCCTGTCAGCTATTGACGTTAACAAAAACTGCTAGAGGAGTTATACTTGTTCCCATTAGCTGACTGACCAGAGAACCCACCCCCCCTCCCCCCACCCACATATTACAGTGTATATTATTATATCAGAAATAAACAACATATTTAAAGACCTACATTGTCCTTTCCACCACCTCATTGTGATGTATGCTTTTTTGTGTATGTTTCCCAGATATCACTTATCACTCTGAAGAAGGCCATAGCAGGTCTGGTGGTGATGTCAGAGGAGATGGACCGCATATACACAAGCTTCCTGAACAACCAGGTTCCCACCCACTGGGCAAACTCTGCCTACCCTTCTCTCAAGCCGCTGGCCTCCTGGGTCAGAGACCTGACCCTCAGGACCTCCTTTATCCAGGTTTGGAAGAGAAAGGAAAACAATCAGTATATTTACATGCACAGTTAAGTCGAGCTGCGGTTATAGCTCGAGTGGGCCATTTAATTGGACTCCTGTACTTGTCTCAGGAAACAAGTATTGGATGGAAATCTATTTATTGACCAAAGTATGTCCGACTCTGCTACAATAGGTGGCAACATGCCTCCTTTCAGCTTGTTAGTATTGGACCTTTTTTCTGGTTACCAAACAGTCAACAAACGAGTTAGCTAGGGTTAGCTAGTGGCAAACTGGAACCATGGTGCACAACTCAACAGCTCTTTACAGTCTGTCTGTCCAAAACTGCACAGCTCTGGATGTAGATTTCACCATGTTGTTACAGGCTTCTTCTGTCACACATTGAATGCTTTTCGACTTCCAGGTCAAAGCCTGGGGCGGACACTGTGGAACCTGCACAGCGCCCCTTGGCCAGTTTGGGTACGATTGACTGTATACATGCAGGAGTAATTCGACTCCCAATCGCATTATCTGGTGTGTTAGTCCAGCTTTGAGGAATTTTATTCAGTATGATTTCAATTGGACTAATATGTTTACATGTGTTTTAAAAGTCCAGTTTTAGTCAGACTAATAGAATAATTCGATTTCCTCTAATGTCATGCAGACATACTGACTGACACACATACACACATTGGCATCTTCTGCACTTGCTAACGCTGAATTGTATTTATAAGTTGTTTAAAATAATCTGTCCTGATAAAGAAAACATGAATTAATTAGAAATTAGTGAAAACATGGGAACAAATATAATAATAGGATTCACTTCCCTCTTCTGGCTCAAGTCTCTGTATCACTGACTCTGAATATGCACATTCAAGTGTGTGTGTGTGTGTGTGTGTGTGTGTGTGTGTGTGTGTGTGTGTGTGTGTGTGTGTGTGTGTGTGTGTGTGTGTGTTTTCTCGTCAAGTTGAGAAACACTAATAGCACATGAACATTCTGCGTTTTTCCCTGAGGCACAGACCATCCCTCTTTCTCTCCCTTCATCCCTCTCTTTCTGTCTGTACACCCTCTTTCAATGTCGGGTTCATCTCCCCTGACTTAAAATTGTTCTTCCATGAGACTGGTCTGAACATGTGTGCTGCACAATCACTAAAATTCCCACACAAACACAAAAATGGGACAAACGGGGGAGAGTTGCATTAGTTTATGAAGTGATGGGTAGTCAGTGAGTCAGACTGCACATGTTCACCACCTCAGAAGAGAAAATCCACCTCGCTCCCAGTCCAAGTTGAGTCACTCTCATAAGTAACAGGATGCCTGTAATGCACCATGGCTTGTTAAACACTGAGCACAATATATTAAAACAGTTATTTTAAGATATGCACATTTTCTTTCTCTCCCCCTCTCTCTCACCAGACTTGGATCACACGTGGTCAACCCAAATCTTTCTGGATCTCTGGATTCTTTTTCCCCCAAGGCTTTCTTACTGGTAAAACACTGCATCACCAAAATATCTTCCATGTTTTTAATGAACCATAGCAGTAAGGGACATGTCAAAGCTGCTAGAATATAGAGCTCAGTCTAACTATTCTCTAAAGCACACATAAAATAATGTGATTGGCACTTAACTGCTCAAAAATATACAGAGTTGCCACTTTTAACATGTGTTAGACCTTGCAAATAAAACATCATAAAATATATTTTTCATGTCCCGTCTGCTTGCTGGCCTGTAGGGGTGCTTCAGAACCACGCCAGACGCTACAATATGCCCATTGATGAGCTCAACTTCCGCTTCAACATGGTGCCGGTGTACAGAGACCAGGTAGCCGTCTGTGAGGCTCTACGCACTCTGCCTAACAACGCCAAACTGGACATGGATGATGAGGTACAGGAAGGGGGAGGGGGGTCGTTGTTGGTAAGTGATGCTTACAGATCATAATAAATCTGGTAGGGATGCACGATAGTAACAGATTATTGGAATTGGCCAACATGCTTTTTCTTATTTTGAACAATAGATGAATATTACGTACACTGAAAAGCATTTTATTTCATGTCTCCATCTGCTGGTGGGCTATCACAATAAGAGTATACATGCATAATATGATATGAATTCCACTACAGAAGGGATTTGATGATCACTAAACCAAGGTGGGGAAAAAAGATGAATATATCTGTATCGGTATCTGTATTGGTTATCGGCCAAATAAATTGTTAAATATCTACATCTCAGATGTCGGCATAAAATCCAATATCTTTCATCCCGGAAATCTAGCTGGTTCCAGAACTGCAGCATTCCTGTGTTTGATAGCCCGACACCAATTAACCAGTAGCTAACAGGTTGATTTAAAAAGATGGCTTGGGTACTTTGTGTTCAGGCAGGTGTAATCAGGCTGTTGTCTTATTGGGCAAGTGAAAATGTGATGTCTAATGCAATGTTGATAAGAAAATAAATTGTGCACAAGTCTGCCTCACCTCAAAGCAATGAACGGGACCGATGACAAAAATTCGACGTACTGGACTCTGTCAACCTAGAGTTAAATGTTACCAACGTTGAATATCTCTGGAGGGTAATATGTAAGAGAGACTTGCTTCTTTTTAGCCCAGAAGCTAACATAAACCATCATGACGATCCGTATCCCTTTCAGAAGCTTTGCCTTGAACCTCTTTGTCCTTTTTGAGACGTTGTAAAGTAAATCTAAAATGATAAATCTGACACAGGCTGTACTCTGTGATTATTTACCCATTTTTCAGTGTTGAAAATAATAATTGATGTTGTTGTTAGACATACCCAATTGGCAACCATTTGTCAAACCAATCAGTGGCTTTGTTTCTGACTGTATTTATCAATGGGGAGAGATACAGGTGACTGAGATGTGCCAAGTTGTAGTAGTCCCCCCTCCAGAAGTTGCATCAGTTGGTCTCTCTCAAGCTGTTAGCCAATTTACAGCTAACCGTTGACATCCCTAGCCAGAATAGAGCCACCTACCTGTCATTAAGTCTGATATTTACTGTCTCTACTGTCCAGTGATTCAGTATGTGTTCTTTTGTATGTCTAAAATTAAATCAGTTTTAACAAGTCCTCCTAACTGTTCTCAGTTTAAAATGAGATTTGTTTAATTTTCCTTCCTTTCCTGTAATGATAAGGAAAATAAAACCTATCAAGCTTTGATAAAATTTCTGTATTAAGGCAAAGACAACGTTGGTGACCCAGCATACCATGCTCCATGGCGACATAAATTTACTGTGAAAACACAAGGCAACGATGCATTAAAAAGAGAGGATTGATTACTGTGTGTGAATATGCATCTTTCACTCACTGCTGCTCCATCTCATTTGTGGATACAACAGTTACCAGAGCCAGAGGACGGCGTGATCGTGCACGGCATGTTCATGGATTCCTGTCGCTGGGACAATGACAAAATGGTGATTGAGGATGCATTGCCTCGAGTGATGAACGCCATGCTGCCTGTGGTGCACTTCGAGCCACAGCAAAATTACGTGCCGGGGCCTGACCTCTACCATGCTCCTCTGTACAAGACCTCAGTCAGAGCTGGGACTCTGTCCACCACAGGTACATACAGGCTCCACACAGGGGCCCACACTTAGACACTGCTTTAGATTGCGCTGACACATTGATATTGAATGAGCAGGCAGGGGTTTATTGTTATGCTCAAGAGCACTTTAGCATCGTAGTTACTCCCTGGATTTTTTGGGGAGTTTTTGGTGTCCATAACCATCTCATTCACTATTTAGCAATGTAATGGATTGCTAGTTTTTCCCCTCACCCTTCATTTCTGTCTCCATCCAGGTCACTCAACTAATTTCGTTGTGACAGTAATGATCCCCTCCAAACGATCCAGCGACTATTGGATATCAAAAGCCTCTGCTCTCCTGTGCCAATTGGATGATTAAGTTTTTATTGAAGGACAAAAAGGAATTTTAAATGGGACTGAAACATGTACCTCGATGCACAACTTTGAATTAATGCTGAAGCTTTTGTGGAATTATTTATAAAGAGTTTTACAGCAACAATTTATGCTGAAAATGCACCTAGAGTTTAATAAACACTTCAGAGCATGCCCTGGCTGATCTATCCGCTTCCTTCATGCACTCATGTGTATCGGTGAAGATTCATATCAGTTATATGCAGCAACAAAGTCTTACCCTGCTGACGCTGGATGAGAGCGGGGCAGTACATCCAGATCTTTGAAGATGAGACGCGCCGTCTCCACGGTGTAAACAACATATACTAGACTCTCATACTGGAGAGCTCCATTCATGCTGTGCGAATGAATGTGCTTACTGAAATTTACAGTACACATGTAGCCTCAGGGAGGGAAAGGACGGAAGGATGGACAGCAGAATAGCTGCAGTAGATGGATGAGCGGAGATGTGTGGCCAGACACATAGATGTTAATGGTTCTCAAAAAAAAAAAAGAAATAAAAAAGGGAATACCAAAGACAAATGAGTTGAGACAGGAAAAGGAGTGATGATCATCAAATGATGAAATGTTTCCACTATAACCCCCACACACATCGGCAGCCTATTTGTGTCACTTAGGGCATGCAGTGCAAACACATAAAATATGGCTCTTCAAGCACATTAAGTACACCCACTGCAGTACTGGGGCAGGGTGCAGACACACTCAATCTCTGTCTCTGTCACACACATTGCCTCCTCCACACCTTACTGCTCCAGTAACGCCAAGCAGGGATGGACATATATAAACACTATATTTAACCTCACCCTGGGGAAGAGCAGCACAAAAACATAAATAAAAATATGACACTGTAGAGAGAAAGATAACTGTAAAAGCATAGGTAGAAATGACCCGCCCCCTATGTCGATATAAAAAGCTCAGTCTAAGGTAACGAAAGCACAACATTTCTTATTTCCAGGTGATTATACACTAAAGAAAACATACTTAATATATTCCATTTCTGCCAGTATATCCCCCCTAAATTCTACACACTGGACCTTATAGTAAAGTTAAAACTAAATTGATTGTATTGAGTAAATGCATCATTCCACAAGTTTATCATTGCCTCAAAACCTCTCATTTAAACACAGCATGCGGTGGTCATTTCCCTTACAATTACACAAATCACAAGAAGACAGAAGGCGGCACGGTGGTTCAGTGGTTAGCATTGTCATCTCACGGCAAGAGGATTCCTGAACCCAGGGTGGAGTAGCCCTTCTGTGTGGAGTTTGCATGTTCTCCCCATGTCAGTGTGACTTTTCTTCGGGTTGCCCGTAGGTGTGAACGGTTGTCTGTCTCTGTATCAGCCCTGTGATAGTCTGGCAACCTGTCCAGAGTGTACCCTGCCTCTTGCCCCACATCAGCGGGGATAGGCTCCAGCCCCCTGCGGCCCCCAACAGAATAAGCGGTTATGGAAAATGAATAAAAAGAAGACAAAATTGTGTGATTTATGGAACGATACAGAGTAAGTATTATCTTTGAAAATCTCAGTTTTATTAATGCATTACTATAAATGTAGATAAAGCAGTCTAGAGTTCACACCTTAGTACCAATAACAGCTGTAACTTGTGCTAATATAATTTGCCGGAGTATTAGTATGTGCTTTAATATTTAAAGAAAGAAGAACTTTGTGTGTATTGCTAAGAATATTGTTTTATTCTTGTCATGTAAGTTACTGATACTTACAGAACTTAGCCAGAGTAGTTGTAAAAGAGTGTAACGTGTAGGCACGCTATTGAATTCTAATACAGTGACTATAGAGTTAAATAAGATGGTTAAATGTTGTGTAGAAGTTTTTCCATTGTATCCGTCAGCTGGAAGAGATAAAAATGAGTCATGACAAGTTTGATGAATCTACAGCTTTAATATAAGGTCCTACCTGGTTTCCAAGTCTTTTCTGATGATCATCATTCACTCTCACTTTGCCACTATCTGTTCCTCTCTCCTGTACTGTATGTGCAGACTACTGTGCACTTTGGTTATTAGACTAACTTACTCTGTCTATTTTTGTGCAGGATTGGAATCTGCAGCAGAAGCTATTGTGTTATATGCCATTCACAGGCTTCGCTAAAGCTGTAAATGATGATGAGTTGTCTGGCTCTGTGGGGACTTACAAGTACACATCATCAGGACATGTCATCTCAGAGGTGAAACCTTTCTGTTTTATTAATCTCACCTTCATACACTGATTGTGAAAACAGACAGTTTTGACTTGCTGCACCTGATTTTCTGTGCTAAAAAAATATCCCGTCTGTTTTCCTGGCTTAGGTAAAGCACAGTGATCCAGCTAAATTAATTTCAGTTTTCATTTTGTGCAATTGCACGCACAGTGACTGCACAAATGCCTTCACACATGCATGCATCTCTGCAGCTATTGTTTCATCAACAGCAACATCCACTGACATCCTAACCTCCTTTATTAACCCACTTTCTCCTGATCAATCCTTTTTGTGCCAAGATTATGCACTATGAATAACTGTTAATGTACTGTACTGCTGTTAGGTTATGAGTTGTATGAAAAGGGAGGGGAAGGATTGAAGGAGTAAATAAGATTATATGCCCAGTCACTCTGAAACCAGATTAACAATGTTTTATCATCATTGCACACACACACACACACACACACACACACACACACTTCCCTGTGGATTAAGTCAGAGGAAAGAGGACATAGTTGAAACAGATGGGTCCAAAGAAAAATTGACTTTTTTTCTAAAGGACGAAGAAAAGGAGAAGAGATTATAAATGAAATGAGTGTGTAAGACTGAGGCACAAAGCAAGCAGCTGATGAAAACAGCTCTCTGACAATGAGGACAGCTGTTAACATGAATATCTGACAACAAATCACCATGTTTAAAATTATGAAAACAGTCAGACAGTGGGTCCGCGTTGTGCTCTCACTGTGACTTGTCAGTTGGTTTATTGATGTTGGCAGCAGTCATTTAGGTTATTCAGCACCAGTTGATACCATTGAAAATTCTACCTCAGCAATGACAATACAGTGTTGGAGGCAGGGTCCCATTCATTCCTATACAAGTTGCTCAGTAGTGCATGGAGCCAGAAAAGTTTGTATTCCCTGTTTTAAAATTACCCGGGTCCTCTTGAGCATCATGGGGCTTATAGAGCAAGTGCACTATAGACTTTGCAGACCGAGTGTTTAACTTCTGGCTTAGCCATCTTGAGTGGGGATAAAATGATTTAATCACGCGGCCTTTCTAGACTTTTGAAGTGTAATCAAACCAAATTAAGTCATTTCGTGGGTGTTGTGACGCTCAAAACATTTATCCACTGATTTACAGAAGCCTTTCCCAATATAAATCCATGGGAAAACGTTGTTTAAGGCCCAATGGCATCACAGGATGGACCCAGAAGTTGTAGTTACACAGTTGGCCACTCTTTCCCAGGGGTCTGGTCTATACAATAAATATGAAGCTCAAGCCAACAGCTGGTTAGCTTAGTGAAGCATAAAGGCAATGAGCAGAGACTCCATTGCCTGGCCAAGAAACCCCCCACCCCTTAACACCACAACACTTGTCTTTGCACAGATTACAGCTACAGTACACAGCCAGTTATCAAAGCATAAAGACAGGAAACAGAACAGCTACCCAAACACATAATCCTTTGTAAAACCACAAATTTTTGATTTTACGCTTCGGTTTTTCTACGGATTAAACAAAGGAGGTTAATCGGTGTAATGAGCTTTTGAGGTGCTAATAGGCAGATTTTGACAGAGCTGTTTCCCTGTTTTCAGTATTTTTGCTAAGCTACGATAACCAGCTGCTGGTTATACATTCATATGTAGCGGAGAGATATGAGAGAGAGTGGTATCTGTCCTCTTATCTAAGTCTTGGCAAGAATGAAGATAAACAATCCTTGTTTTTTTATTTTTAAATAATATTTTTTGGATAAATGTGTACATGAATTAATAATAATTACAGAGTGTGTGTGCATGAGTGAGCATCGTCACAACTTTTTGGCTATATACACCCATCCCAACAGCGCATTATTATGTATCCCACTTGTCATGTTGATGCGTCAAGGTTGGAAGTGTTAGGATTAGGGCAAAGAGGTCATGGTTTGGGCTAGTACTAGGCATTCTTAGATAATCTCTGAGATTAAAGTGGTAAATTTATGAGAAATAACTTACAAAAGTACTGCCAGAGAGTGAAGTGATGTAGTTAAAGACTGAGACAGTCCAAGGAGGAGTGAGTAGTGGTGGATGAATGGGTTAAGCACAGGACTTTCTTTCGTAGACTGTGTCGGTCTTTAGTGGCTTATTTTTGGATTTATCATTTTCAGTTTTTAGAATATATATAAAGCTGCTGAATGCACATTGTACACAGTAACTTTAGCAGAGTAGCTGAAAAGACCTGTTCATGTAAACTTCATATATCGACCTTGCGAGGATGCCCATGAATATACACTCAGGGTGTAAATAGCCACATTAGCTATCAACACCTTGGTGCCCTAAGCCTTATATACAGTTTACAATATACAGGTCAGGGTAAACAGCATCTGAGGCCGTGAACGTGCCTTCCACCCCAGTCAGTGCCCACCTGAAGACCAGAAGGGTGGGTGTGTGCGTGCAGGCAATTATTCTACAAAGCGAAAAGCAATATAGATCTCACAGGAGGGGCAGGTGTGTGGTCTTTACATTACACTAACTGCACCAAGTCTGTGGAGATCTCTTCCAGCTGACCTGGTACTAACAGTGCCACCAAACAGAGCAAACATTATTCACTATAATTGCGTAACTACACCCTTCCCCCCTCCACACCACCTACAACCCAGGTGGTCTGTTCCATCTCAGGAACAGAAAAATGAAGGGAAAGCACTGGGACAGCCTGCAGGGTGGAGCGGGGACGCGCTGTCTGTCTGCGTGGTCTGTTGGCAAATGGAAGGTTTTTGGATTTGTGTGTGTGTTTGCATGGGTTGATACAGTGTGCTACAATTCCAGCCACCCACAGCTGTCTGTCTGCACGTAGTGAAGCCTGAGATTAGATTTGACCAATTTGAACATGTCATCACTCTGCTGAGAAGCATTTAGTGTGTGTGCACACGCGCACGTGTTTGTCGGTGTGAGCTGCCAAATGTCCTGTCTAATATCAGTGAGGAGATTGGATCCCTCCTGACTTGGCCCACAGTATCTCAGTCATTCATTCCTGCTGGGAAATGAGGAAGGTTTCTAAGCCTTCCTGGCTAACGACTCGCCCTTACATTTTCACATGTCTGAGCTCACGTCAGTCTATCAGCTCTGGATGCAGAGACTTTGTGCAGTAGTCTGAAACCTATTATTTAACTTTAATCCCACTATATCTGGCCACATGCACACCTGAAAGGCACATTAATGATAGAGCACACACACACCATTTACAAATACTGTTCCCAAGACAGAAAACCTTTGAATGGTTGCATTCAGTGTGCCTGAGATGTAAATATACAGCTGAAATCAAATGTATAGTTCAATCTTCAATAAGTATGAGGCAGTGTTGAAACTGGAAAAATGTGTCAGTTCTGTTTTGTCTATCAAAATAAAAACAAAAAAAAGGATAGGAACAAAAAATCTGATCAATACAGAGAGCTGCCAGGTTTCATAAATCAAGATAAGGGATGCTGGGCTCAGTTGCTGACGTTTCTGTCTCACTTACTGTGTCCTTTTACAACTAGTCCTTACTAGGCCCTCAGGAAGTTCACCAGGCTTTGAAGGCGATTTTCAAAGTGGCCAAACAGTATAATCACATCCCTCAAGTTGTGCTATGCGGCTCAAAAAGACTTCCCATAGAGACATCTGTGGACAAATTTTTTAAGCATCACAACCCCTGAGAAATGACCTGTTATACTATCATGAACCGATCCATTCAGTCTGGTAACATTTGAAACGTCTATAACAGCCACAACATTAGTCATTTTATTCCATAGATAGATATTAATAACTAGATACCAGATGGCAAGATTGCAACTATACATTCCAACGGAGTTGCTTGCCCGGAGCATACGCCAAAAAAGTTCTAGCTTCCAGGCTTACTTCCTTCGCATGCCGCCCACTGAGTATGCACAGTAGTGTCTCTTCCAATGGCTCTGACCGTGAGTTCCTGCTCGGCTCATAGACTTTACATTGTGATGACATCACAGATTTTTAAATAATTTTACTTGGCTCAAGGAAAGTTTCACAAATATGAAACCTCCATGGATCAAAAAATTATAATAAAAGAAGTCATAATTGACCTTGTTTGCAGTTTGAGGTGTCCTGTCAAGTTTCCCAGATGTTTCTTTTATAATGGTGGTCTATGGGAAATGTTTTTTATTTATTTTTTTTGTTTGTTTGTTTTTTCCTGCAATACCGTGAGCAGCCACTAGGAAAAATTGACTTCAAGGCTGCGGGCGGTGGAGATCCTAACCAGATCTCTGGTGTGCCTCTTCTATAGGTCAAACAGTGTGGAACTAAAGGTAATTTTATATGCAGCAGTTTAACTTTTTTTTGGCTTCATGTGCCAGTGAACAGCTTTCTTAGACCGATTTTTTATTTTTCCCGTTAAAGGTTTTTTTGGGGGGGAGTTTTTCCTTATCCACTGCGAGGGTCCTAAGGACAAAGTGATGTCATATGCTGTAAAACCCTGTGAGGCAAATTGTGATTTGTGATATTGGGCTTTATAAATAAAATTGATTGATTGATTGATTGATAGCAATGAATGGGGCCCCGCCTCAACGCGCTATCCTGTTCTCTTTATACATCCATGGTGCTTTTTGCTGGAGATTTCATATTCAAAGAAATAGTAGGGGTACTTCATCTGTTAAGCACCTTCTTGAGGTTAGCACATTCTTCAGTTGAGCACAGTGTTCAATTCATATTGCTCCTAAATGTACTTCTGATGTGCCTCTGCCTTGGAGATGATTTGTCTGTAAGAAATATGTGTCTGTAATTATCAGACATTTGAATTTTTAAAAGGAATGTCATGTCGTAAATGTTATTGTTGTTTTGCTTGCTAGCCAGCATTTGCAGCAGTAGCTCATTATTATGGTTGGTAAGCTGTTTTCACACAGTATAGTAATTTTCTTGCTTTATAGTTTGGCAGGAATTATGTAGTAATACTGTACTGATTTGTGGTTTTATCTCTGTAGGGTTTCAGTTTTTCAAACAAAAGTCATAAAAAAGGGATAACTGGACTTCACTAAAATACAAGAAATGTCAAGCCTTGTGTGGCTGTCTAGCTTTGCACAAGAGAACACACTGCAAGGGCAGTAAAGTATGGGAACAATATTATGACAATCGCATTCTGTGTTTAACCAGCACATGAGATGACAAGCTGCCTTTACGATGTCTGTCGTGTCAGATCAACCCTGTCGAAACCCAGGATGCTCTGACAACTTTGGTGAGTGAAAGCATTTTCAAATGTATTATCTGGTGAATAGTAGCATGTCAGCCACTCAGGTGCCAGTAATTATCACATTTCTCCTTTATTTTTCTCAAAATAGTCATGTACAGTGAGCATTTATGTACATCCTTCAAAGGAGAAAGAATCATACTGAGCAAAGAGGCACAGACCACAAAGAAAAAGACACTCAAGTTGACCAAAATACAACACTGGTGATTGAAGAAAAAAACTGTGATAGCATGGCAAAAGTAAACAGTAAGACCCTCATTCTTTAGCATTGAATTTGCAACACTGCATTTTGAGTGTGGTTTCAGCTTCAACATAGCTTTGACTTGTCAGCAGCAGAATATGTTTTACTGTATCCCAAACACCAAATTCTCTCTTCATATTTTCCGCAAGTCCCATTTACAAGTTTCCATATTCTTCATTTGATACACTTGGATCACTTTTAGCGACATAAATGCCTCTCATATGAAAATCAAATGCTGAATGGACATCAACATGAGTGAGTAACAATAGAAATGGGTCAGGTTATCTCACAGAGTATCTACATAAGTCAGTCTGAATCACATGTATGTAGAAGACACTTCTCACTCCACATCTCATACGAGTCATTACATCTCCAGTGAGTCAGTGATCAAGGATTTGCATTATTCCTCAATCTATTACACAACATACATACAGCAACCAAGACCTTTCCATTTACATCCATTTAAATCCAGCATGAATTCCTTTATCAAAAAAAGAAGCTTTGTTTTCTTCTTCACTGTACACAGTAACCCCTGCAACTTGCAATCTATTATCTACACAATGTTCAACGACAAATGGACAAATATCAGAGGAATTGTAAATTTTGGGAAAAACCTTTTTTTTTTTGCTTTTTGCTACAACAACAGAGGTGTAAAAACAATGCCTTTAGTTTTCCCCCTTTTCCAGTCAGCTAAACTCACTGGCTGCTGTCTGTAGCTTCATATTAACCATTCAGACATGAGAGGAAGGATTGAACTTCTCTTGTTACTGTCATTTTTGCCTGTTTCCAGACTCTGTGTCAAGCTAAAGTAAGTGGGGGTTGGTTGGCACACTTTTCACTCTCTGCCATACTTATATTCTAACCAGCAGGAAATGAAAAGGTTAAGGTATAAGTTATAAATTCACCTTTTTTAATGTACACATATGTTTTCTAAAACTGTCACAAGGTTGGTGGGCACCCAGTAGAAACAATTTAAGCATTTAATTCAAACAAGAACCAGAAATATGAGCATTTAGTATTATATATACCCATTTTAATTAAAAAAATAAAAATAAAAAATACAATTTTTTAAACAACTCATTCATAGGAATGTCTAATTACTTTGCCATTGACCATTAAAAATAATAATCTTACTATATAATGACGAAAACTCTGTCTGTGTGTTTGTGGGTGTGTCCGTGTGTGTGTCTGTTCCACGTTTTTCTCCTCACTGACTTGGTCAATCCATGTGAAATTTGGCACAGTTGTAGAGGGTCATGGGATGATGAGAATGAAGCAATATTACATCATTTGGCCAAAGGGCCAATAACAACCGATTGAAATTACAAACTTTTAATGGGCATATCTCATGCCCCGTATGTCGTAGAGACATGAAACTTTACACAGAGATGCCCAAATTTGCCTCAAGAACCCATAACTTCCGGTTATATAGATTTTCTGCCACTTTGAATTTTTTTGAAAAACACTTAAAATCGATCTCTTCCTTGGAAGTTTGACCGATCTGCATGAAACTGGGTGAACATAATCTAGGGACCAATATCTAAAGTTCCCGCTTGGCAGAAGTTGGAAAACTTACTAAAACTGAGCTTCTATAAGGCAATGAATATTGCAGAGGGCGTGGCTCATCACATAAAGGTGTACAACATCTCAAGGGTTTCACCCATCACCACGCAACTTTGTAGGCATATGACCACACATAATCTGAGGGGACCCCTCCATTATTGACCCTATCAAACAAAATGGGGGTGCTAGAGAGCTAATTTCTTCTCTAGGCCTGACCGCCATATTGACTTTTTACTAAACTTGTTAGATATGCAGAACAGGACACCTCAAGGTGACTGGAGAAATTTAACTCTAATTGGCAAATGGCTAAAATTGCTGTGGCTCACCCTGTGGCCAAATGTTGTTGTTTTTTTTTCTCTAATTTTTGGTATGACTAAGTCATGGTATGGTATGCTGTACTCAATGGGTATGGACTAGTAATGATAAATATTGTTTTTAATCGTTCAAATAGTTTAAGTCTCTGAAAATACAGTTACAGTTGTTAATTTTGCAATGTGCCAACCAACCACACTCAGATGTGACCCAGCTTTGTGATGAAATTATGTTAGCCAGCAAACATCACTTGTCAGAGACTTTCAGATCTTATGTCAAAATGTAGCTGATTGTTATGTCTATTAACTAAAAGTAACACTTTTCCAGTATCTCTGTCTAACACAGTTTTACAATGCATTTAGTCCACAGACCACTTTTTTTACTTTTGATACCATACAACTGAAATGTTATCCTTGCCAAAAAAAAGTTACTGACTAATATCTTTATTGCTGTGACCTTTAAAGGACCAGAAAGTAGCAGTGTCCCAGCCAACCCCGGTCTCCCTTATTTGCTGTAGCCTCATATTTACTGTACTAAAGCAATCAAGTTATATATTGTCTGTTTAATCCATACAAAAACAGAAGAATAAAAAACAACTAATTGGGTTAAGTAGTGCTTCCCTGTTTCCTGTCTTTAAGCTAAGCTAAGCTAACTGGCTGTTGGCTGTAGCTTTATATTAACCACACACATTAGAGTTATATCTTTATCAGCTCTTGACAAGAAACCCTAAACATGGAGCTATTCCTTTAATCTAATACCATTACATTACATAAAAGACTGACCATATTTGCAGTGTTTAAAACAAAAAAATATCACATTCTGGTTGGAAATAAAAAAGGGGTATGAAGATTAAAACTTCACAGCTGGATAAAAAATGAAGGAACAGAGTTCTGCAAAGTACTGGCTTCACCTTGTCCTGTTTGTCCATTATAAGTGGACATGACATTTAAACGCTTTACAGTCTTGGAGTCATAGAGTGACATGAAAGGTAGGCTAGTCGATGGGTGGCAGCTGTTTGTCTTCACTCGGCCCATTGATTAACTGTAACAGCATGAATTCCATTTCAGTGGCTGTTTCTGCAGCAGTCACGCAGTGTCCAGCATTTTGATGTTTTTATTCCCCCTCGGTTCTTCTTAAAACTCCACTTAGAATGGCTATGTGTGAGTTTTGGAGAAGTCTGCGAGTGCACTTGCGTGCGTAAAAGTGGAAATTCATGCGTGTCTTGTACCACTGAGGATCAGCGGGGATGCTCGGGTAGTGAGAAGGTTTAACACAAATCTGTTACATAAGGTCATCCAGTATAACTTGTTGCATGTTGTTGCTAGAGATTAGAGAAGAAAGTGTTTGCCTTTCGCTGAGTATTAGAGAGTAAAAACACAAATCACTCGGCACTACAAAAGATTAGTACCGAATGTGTCCCTACCGGGGTGATGTCCCCTCGGAATCTATTTAAAAATCCCTCAGAAGAACAAATATTGTCTTTACTTGCACTGATCGTCTTTCTTCATTGTGAGCTTTTTCTGCGAATTCAGCAGCACATTGTGTAACTTGCACACAAGTCAGATAAACATTACTCTCAAAAGAAATATACATTGCTAATTAATGTGAGTGATTTACAAATAGCCAGAGTGAATCATATGCTAACTAACTATATTGTTTAGCACAAGGGATGATGGCAAAGAGAAATGTTGGGAGATCCCCTCTGAAATTACTTCACGCTTTAATAAACTGTCTTCAAAAGAGCAAAACTGTAAATGTCTCTGATGTCATAGTGAAGTATGACTTTTACTGGCAATGGTAAAACTTTATCTCTTCACATTTATGGATATAGAACCACCTGGATGTAAGCTGTGCCAGAAGGGAAGTGCAAGGAAATAATGAGGATGACTTGGAAGGCAAGAAAGAGGTGAGTAATGACCAATCCAGTAACTACAAATGGGAAAAAAGAGATAAGATGGAGATCTTTAAAGTAGAGCTGAAACATGAGTCGGTCAAGAGACAGTTAATTGGTAGCTTTTTCTGATTATTAACAAACTGTTTTAGTCATTTTCAAGCAAACATATTCACTGTTTCCAGCTCCTCTAATGTCAGGAATTGATGCTTGTCTTTTTCATATATGCAGCCCAGTGACCAGAGGAAAATGTTGGCATGATATGTTTCTGGAAACCACAAGTCCATTACATTTGCACATTTCACACATATCAGCATTTTTAAAGTGACATATGTGCTGACTTTGTCATTGGGAGGTGGAAAGCATGGTGGATGGTGTGTCACATAGAAGATACGCCTGCCAAGCTGCAGTCAAACTGACCAAAAAAACAACAAAACCCATTGTGATTTAGTGAGTCATTGTTGCGTTTCCATTGGCTTTTTAGGTCAAATGTGGGTGCAGTTGTTTTTTACCAAGACATCACTGCTTTTTCAGTGGGAATAGCTCCACAAAACCAACTATAGCCAAATTGTTTGTGTGCCTAAACTACTAATACATTAACCACAGTGTTGTTGAGACGTCAAATGTAATAAGGGAATTAATGAAGGTGCAAGTATACAGGGTTTACCCACTTCTATTTCTGGCCCATCCCATCAGCCAAAAAGTAACTGGAATATAAAGGCGAGTGCACCCACTTCATACTTAGTAACCTAACCAATGAATTCAACATGTCCATGGTTTGCAGAGATTTATCATGCCAATATTTTTTCCCGGCAACTGGGTTGAAAAATGAATTTAACAGACCACCATATTTGGAGGGTGTGTTTTGTAGATAACATATGGAGAGTGAAATATGACGTGTGTATGAATCAGTGAAGTTGACTGCCTGAACTAGCTTGCAGGCGTTGCTCCATTTCAGTCAGACATATCATGTTTTAAATGTTTATTTCAACAGCAGAGCATAGAGTTTGGCGTCTAGACTCCGGCCTCATCGCTTCCCGCAGGTGTCTTTTCATGTGATATTGGGGAGTAATTATTAAATATTTCTCCCCTTACCCGGAGCCTGCATGTGGATGTTGGGGATGGAAGTAGGGCTGAAAAAGTGAGCAGCAGTACCGATGCAGGCATCTAGACTCTGGCCTCATCACTCCCTGTTGTGTGAATAAAACAAGCAATCTGAATACATCATCTTCGAGTCTGGAAAACTGTACCTGGCATTTTTCAGGTATAAGTGCATTAATTTAAAATGAAAGCAACCAGTTGCAGCTCTAGTTAAAGAGAAGTGAGATACACAGACGTACAGAGTCAACAGGTCAGTATGTTATATTTATAAAGTGAGATGTAGATTTAGGTTTATTTACAAAACACAAAAAAAACTGGCATCACGAGAATACAGGCCTGCAAAAACTATTCGTAATATGTTTATTGAACTCTACTGACTGTACTGTATGTAACTGCTGAAGACATTAAGACATTTGTAGAAGATGAGAAGCACGACACATGGGAAAGGAAGGGGAAAAAGTGAGGAAAATAGCAGAAAAAAGAGCTGTAAGAGGAGGGAATGTTAACGATATATTCTGATGAGATGTGAAGCCCAGGTGGTGGCAGGTAAATGATGTGGTACAGCAGGGGTACAGATGAAAGTGCATTAGTGTGAGTTTCTACATCATTAAATACTGCATGTAGCCTCAGCCTCCTACATACTGCGGCATACTTTATGTGCAGTGTTAGCAAGGAGAGCCACCCTGAATGGGGAAAAATCACATCATCTCCAAACAACCATATACTACTGACAAATATGTGAAGATAGAGGGAAAGGTTTGCTTCTGGTGACTTGTAACAACACTTGTAAAATAATTGTGTGGCTTCATGTTGTCGTAGCAGGGAGGCTTGTGTGGCACAGTTGTAATCGTATCAGGATTTTTAATGTTAGCTCTCTTTTTCCTCTCAGAGAGGGAGGAGATCAACCTTATGTGAAGTCTTTGGACACAGCCTCGATGAAATTGGGGGCTGACATGAGGATGGTGAAGGTGCAGATGATGGAGAAGAGCGAGAAAGCCACCAGGCACAACCGATCCACCACAGCCGCTGCAAACTTCCACTCGCTGCAGATTGCCTCCCCCTCGTCCTGCTCCCGGAAGCGTCTGGCAATGTACTGCACTTCCTCCAGGATCCGGGAAATTTCCGGAACCTGCTCCAGCAGCAAAGTCCGCGTCTGTTCTGAGTGGATGTCATGTGGAGAGGAGCCGTTAGGATGGCCGCCTCCGCCACCACCACACACCACCACACCCGAATCAGTGCTTGGTGGGAAAGCAGGGTTGTCTGTGCCCATTGAGTGGTAGCCAAAGTACAGGTTCATGCTCCCGTTGGTCGTGGTCGACTGGGTGGATGCCTGCCCTGGTATGGTGCTCATCTGAATGCTGTTGGTGCTGGTATGGTGTGCAGGAGGGTGGGAGTACTTGTAGTTTTGGGGGCTCATGGCTGCTCTGCTTTCCTCTCCAGGTTTCTTCATGCGGAGGAACCAAGCGCACCAGTTGAGAAGGATAACTCGGACCTGGATGAAAAGATGAGATAAGGTGGAGTGATGGAAGACAGATTGGTGAGTTAAGGACCAAAATATAAGTGTTAAATTCATATGAAAAACAGACAGAGATGCCAGAAGGTAGAAATACAAAAAAAACAGAACCTCTACTCCCCCATACTTCTGCTAGTGTGATATTTGTCTTTCCATAGAGTACATCATTATTTAATAACTGTGTAGTTCACAATATATAATCTTGCTAATGATGAATTGCTTTTATGATGTTGATTCATATTTTGGGTAGTGATGGGCAGACTGATTGATAAAGGTAAAGTATTCATTATAATGTATTGATTCAGCATCCCATCTGTATGTAGGTAGGCAATGTAAGCTCATTATAAGGTTACAGAAATGCCACTGACCACTGACATGCCATTCAAGTAGCAGACCATACCAGTTACCTCTGCAGCCCCGTGCTGCATTCATGTGTCAGAATAATCTGAAAAATAAGTTCCCGATCATTTTTGTGGCTCATCTGATCTGTTTCCTTTGCCCTTTATTAACAACATGTTGTTTAAATGCTCTTGGCAACACATAACTCATCCTCTTTGTAGCATTACAACTTAAATTTCAAGAAAACACTGAAATCGGAAAAACGACCATCCAAGGAGCCTGTGAATGCATCATTGGCCTTGACTGACAGAGGTCTCGACTCGAGTCCAATTTTATAGTCCCTCTTTCACTCACCATAGCAGGCAGAGCGACCAGTTCCCTGTGACAACAGCTAGTGGGCGAGTGGGAAAAGTCAGGGATTCATGAACACATTGACACATTTGACAGGCTGACCCAGTACATACTAGACACTAAAATCAGTTGTTTAAAAAGATGTGTTAGTTCATTTTTGCCCATCACTAATATTGGTGGAAATGTATGTAATACAAAGCTTTGTCAACCTTAAGATAAAATAAAACCTTTAGAAATAAATCTAAATGTACTGTATAACTGTACAGTTAATACAGAGTCACTGCACTGTTCGTGGACATTTCTGCTTATGATGGTCTCTCACAAACAGTGTTACTGTATTACTCCAGCCTACATGAGTAGTTAAGTGTAACAATATTAATAAGTTGTGTGGTTATTTGAAAATAATGCAGTTGTTGGGATTAAAAAAATATTGTTAACCTACCCATTTAGGCATCTTCCCTCCATGGGGGTCATGGTGGTGGAACTGTAGTACCAGGACTGTCACCACCACAGACAAGCCCACAATCATCATGGTGCTGGCAAAGTACTGAGCTAGAGGAGAAAAGGTACATAAGTACAGCAGAGTAACTTCCATTTGTGACAGAGAACAACTAATACAGTGTAAAAGTGTAATTCTGAATGAAAAGCTCATGAATCTACATACAGTCCGAGGAGAAACATGAGAGGTAAGCATTGTATTTTGGCAGGGCTGCTGCCGAGTCAGTCAGTTGGTTGGTTAGTCAGTGGGGAGTTTATCCGTGTCAACAGACCTGAGGTCATACCACCACAGGGAGTGGTGGGAGGATGACTAACGTTTTACTTCCTAATGTACAAACCAACCAAAACACAGACACACACTCGCGGGTATTTGCAGCCACAGAAACATGGAAATGCATAACATATGCATGTAGGCAAGCACGCTACACGATCCACCACACACACAAAACACAGACACACACACAAACATGAGTTGTTCCCCTTTAAACAAAAATTGGTCATGTTTTATTTTGGTCTGGCTCTGATATCAGTGAGCGCATATAAAGGCGGACCAATTAAATGCTTCTGTATACACCTCCATGTCAAAGTATAATTGGAGCTCTCATTGTGAACCTTAAGGAGTATTTATTTTGTCTTCAATCTATCAGTTCCGCTCCACCTACAATGTGTTAATATGTCTACACCAATAAAGGTGAGTTTGCTAATGGCTTCGTTTTACATCACTGAGCTGCCAAATGATACAGAGCAGCATTTGTGTCTGCAGCCTCCCCTCCCATGTCATGGGTGGCTGCCTCATCTCTTCTAGTCTGTATCAGCATGGCTTGAGCATGCAACTCTATTGGTCCTCTGCTCTGAGGATAATCTCCACATCCTGTATCAGCAACCTCCCACACCCAGCTGCTAACGGCTGCCCTGTGGTGAACATGAAGTGTGAATATCTCGACAGTTTAACTTATGGTTAATGGAGAAAACTTTCCACACTGACCCACCAACTCCGGTATGGCACTTTTTAGCCTGTCTGGCTCCTTAATGAAGGTCAGATTCAGGTACAAGGTGAAAAATACATGAAATATAACCTTTATATTTTCCTTGCAAAAAGACTGACACCAGTGTACCACCATTTTTAAAAAATCTTGAGCATTAATGTAGAATACTCGCCCACATTCTGCATTGTCTCACTTCATTTCCCCAAAGTGGTTAGAGGACCTGTTATGCTTATTTTCGGGTCGATACTTTCTACTTGAACACATTTACAGGCTTACACAACTGCATACAAAGTAAATAGAAAGACATTGAAAATGCTGAGGGAATTAGTGAGCTGCAGAGATGATTTTTTTTTTTTAACCTTTGGAAATAGCCAGGTTAGCTGTTTGCCCTTTTCCAGTGTTTATCTATTATTATGAGTAAACATCACGTCTGGCACAAATAGCTAACTGTTAGGAAATAAGCCCTTGCTCATTTTGTAATCCATCTCAGTTATTTTTCTTTCTTTTTCATGACTTTGAAAGCCAGACAATAATCACACTGAGCACCAATTAAAACAGAAATGTGTCTTACCAATCAGAGGAACAGAGTCTGAAGTGGCAGGCATGATCTCTGCTACCAGTAACATGAACACGGTTAGAGACAGCAGCACTGTGATGCCTGGAGGACGACAGTAGAGCAGAAAAACAGAGGATAAATTCTTTCATCACAGCCTAGTTTTCTCTTAAATGGTGACTTGAGAGTACTCAAAATAAATGCAGCTGGTCGCTTCAAAATAGGTGAAATCAGCTGTGGATTTATTTTAGAATATTCAGTCTCTTTTCTACCCTCGAGGGATTACTTGCAGTTATATATTTACTCTGACCCCGTCTCACTGAATGGCGTTTTGAAACTAGCTGACATTTTCGGGTCCAGGTGATTATCTTTGCTGTGTTTATAATGGAGCTTTTATTCATCTGCTAATGAGTAAAATCCAACTCAAATGCTAATTCCCAGTCATAATGCCAGCATTAGCATAGAGCAATGACAAATAAATGAGTTAGCAACAGTGTCAGGACCTGGTGGGCTGATATCTCCAAGGCGGGGGAGAGAAATACATTTTTGTCTCTATGTATGATTGTAATCATGAATCACTGTCTCTCTGTGTTAGTGTGAGAGAATGTGTGCTGGGATGGACTGATGTGTGTGTCCTGCCCTGTACCGAGTGAGATCTTTTCTCCAGAGTCAGCAGGGAGCAGGAAGACCAGCAGGGCCAGGCCAGAGATGAGCACACAGGGGATGAGCAGGTTGAGGCCGTAGTAGAGTGTCCTGCGGCGCATGGTGACCGTGAACGTCACATCGGGGTAGGGCTCCTTACAGCACTCGTAGTACAGCTCATTACGCTTGGCCGGCACACCTGGGGGAGAAAGGAAGAGATGGGAAGGTGTAAATCAAAGGTAAAACACACAGAACTTTAAAACAAAAGTCCAGCTCTCAGTTCTGCTTGGCTGAGTAATATTTAAGATCTTATAAAATAAGCAGTAATGGTGCGGCTGTGGCTGTTTGAGCGGTTGGCAGAGAGAATCAGTTAACAATCATTATTAATACATGTTTATTAGTGGCATTTAAACATGATTGAATGGGTAGATTTGTGGTCAGACAGTTACTGGTTTGAATCCTTTGACATAAAGAGAAAAATTAAATGATAAATGAGCCTCTGTCCTTTTTATTTCATCGTGTACAATACAGTGGGTTATGGATTTAATGTCAGTCACTCAAAGATGCCACAAAATCTACATTTTCTGTCTCTGAGGGTGAAATTCCAGACTTTAACTAAGCACAGTTGTCGCAGTTGTTGTGTTTTTAGGAAGATTAGGATTTCAACATTAATGTATTGTCCTGGTAACAGTGTGGAAAGCAGCTTGTTGCTGGAAAAAAAAGCAATGCACTCTTGCCTAAATGATTACTGTACATAATAGAGTGATGTAATCTTTTATATAAAGTAATAATCCTCCCAACACAGTTTTCACCTTGTGTAGAAGAGCACATTTAAGCTGGTCCAAAATCACAATGAAGCGCAGCTTGTTGTGGTTTGTTGTCTAAACATTTGGGTCGTAAATTTTTTTCTGCAGCAAATTGAATTTATGTTTTTTACAACGGCAGCCACCTGTTTGAGAGCAGCCTTTCTGTTCTAACTCTGTACACTGACTGATAGGCAGTTGTTGCTCTTAAGCTCTTCATCCTCACTGGATCTGTCTAGACGTGTTTTGTGTAACCACAGCGGTGATTTGTAGACAAGGTTCATGTATCGTCCAATCTCACGTCCAGTTTGTTCAGTGGACTTTACGGCCCAACATCAGCAACAGTTCCTTATATAGCACATTTCATACTGAAGAGCAGTTTAAAGAGCTTTACAAATTGCACAATAAAGTCAATAAGACAATATAAAAAACATTAAGGGACAGTTCACACCAAAATCAAATCTTCATATTTTTCCTCTTACCTGTAGTGCTATTTATTGGTATAAATTGTTTTGGTGTGAGTTGCCAAGTGTTGGAGTTATAAGCTGTAGAGATGACTGACTTCTCTCCAATATAATAGAACTAGATGGGACTCGGCTTTTGCTGCTTAATGCGCCAAAAAAAAATCATTTGAAAAACTCAACAACAACAATGTCTTTTTCAGAAACTATTGTGGAGGCTAAGCCAACACTTTAAGCCACTGAGATGCTGCACTAGGATGACTTAAGTGATGCACTGATTGTTACTGTGTCTAATGAATCAAAGTCTGAGTCAAACTTGCTTGTTGAACCGTTGTCAGTGTCAATTAACCTCAAATATGTTTCCAATGATATTCAAAAACATCCACATGTTTAACTCCCACAGCGACAAGCTGCTTCAGCAGTCAAAAAACTGTTTTTCTTTCCAGGTGGAACTACTGAACAACATCTGCCAACTGTACCACTGTGCAGACAGAAGTGTGCATCTACTCATGGATGAAAAGCTCCTGCTTGTGTGTCCTCTTCAACTGAGCTGTAAAGTCAACTAGCTCAGTGGTGCCAGGTGAGCCAACAGTAGATGCTAGCAAAAGTCTAAAAGAGGCACACGGTTAAGTCATTTTACCCAAAGTCAAAAGTTAGTCATTGGCGTGGCGGAAGTCTCCAGTGGTCTTGGTCTGTATACACAATGATTATAATTTTAAACCCTGTGAAGTCGAATTTTTTGGCTTCATGCGCCTCTGAGCACCTTTTGCAGGAATGAATGGTGCCCCACCTCCAACACTGTGTCTTTATACATCCATGTCCAGGACAGATAGCGGCTAGTGTAGCCTCAAGCAGACATGAGGAGTGGGCTTCAGAAGCCTAGTGACCTTGCTTCTTTCTAACTTTATGCCCCCATTTTTATTTATTTTTTTCATTTTCACACTTTGGTATTCTTCAACCAATGTTGACTCAAGTGACATCACATTAGAGATTTATCAGACTTCACACAGCTTCCTCTGGAGCCACAAAGGGCTTTAAACAACTTTGTCCACATAAGCAGTAATAGCCTACTACCTGACGCCTGAAAACAGACTTTGATGTGTAAAATCAGTGGAGTTCCCCTTTAAGATAGACTTAAAAAATGTGAACCTATCCTTTAATCCTCACATTCGAACATGGGCATATTATACATGCATACATACATGTACTCCATATTTTGTGTTTACCCGTGGAACAATCAGTGGACCTTAGTCACAAGACCTACGTGCTTGTACTTAGAATGATGAGCACTGCTTGGGCAGGAGAAACTGTCAAGACCTGTCAAGAAGCTTATTAAACTCTGTGTCAACTTTAAATTACCCCACTATCCCTGCAAAACAATCCTAAATCATTTATTAATCCCTAATGCTCATCACCATGCCCTTATCTGTCGTGGCGGCATATTCACATTTACAAGACTAATCTGCCTTTTCCATCAGATAAACAACAGAAAACAATGTCACCTTGGTCTGGTCAGACGCAAACAAGTCCAAAAACTTGTGTGCATTTGTGCGTGTAGGAAGATTAGAAAGCAGGACTTTGATAGATTTCATAGTGCAGTCATTTCAAAGTGTTATCTTTTCCCCTTGATTAAAAAGCCACAATCAGTGAATTGTCTATGTTTTGTGTGTGTCTGTGTGAGAGAGAAGGAGGGAGACTCATTTGTGGCTCGAAGTCAAAAATCAGCCTCATCGTACAGTTGTATCAGCCATTCACAAGTTCAAGTGTTTACTGATTCTGAATGAGGCCTGGTTCAATGTAATCAGTGATATGATTAAAATACACTACTCAAAAAAGCCCAGACTGTGTGTGTGTGTGTGTGTGTGTGTGTGTGTGTGTGTGTGTGTGTGTGTGTGTGTGTGTGTGTGTGTGTGTGTAAACAGTGTTTATTCTTATAGAAATGCAATTTAAATTAATTGCATGGATTCAGTTTAATTTCATTTAAACTGTGTCGCTTGAACGCTGAAGAGAAATAGCCTTTGTTAACCATCTATTAATTTGATGGATTGCAGACCTGCAGATGCATCCACCACATCGTGTGTGTGTGTGTGTCTGTCTGTCTACTGTATGTGTAGATACATACGGCGGCATGGGCATGGGAATGTTCTAAGGCACCAGGACAGTGTGTGTTCTTGGCCAGCTTGCCGCCTGACCGTGCCTGAATTAAGTGAACCATCCCGAGGCCAGCTGTCACCACACACACAAACACACACACACACACACATGCCCCTCCATTCCCCTAGCCAGCTGGGCACTCTCACTTTGTGTTGAAGTATATTTGTGTGTGAATGTGAATTATATACTGTTGGCCTCTGACTAACACCCAAACTTGAGTTAAAGATGATGTGAGCACTTCATTTCCACATGGGGAGAAAAATAACAAAAAAACAAACGAGGGGAGAAGAAAGAAAACAAAGAAATGAGCAGGATTTATTACCTTTATTTTACCTTTAGAATTTTATCTTGAGCTTAACTATTTCTGTCTTCCTTAGTTTCAAAAGAAGAGACAAAAGAAACTCGGACTACGAAAGGATCACAGTAAAAGACACAAATAAAAATGAATTGAGCTGCGAAGAATCCTGTTTTTGTAAACTGTAATGTTAAAGTAAACACACTTATTTGCTCCCTTGTTGAAATAAAAGAGAAGATAGATAACACTCTGTCTGTGCAGTATATATGAAGCTTAAGACAGACACTAACATACTATTCATACTAAGCAGGATGTCAAATTAAGCATGTAGTGTGTTCCAGCTGCATAGTATGTGGATTTTGTATATGCAAGACATACCAAGATCTATACTAGATTAGCAACAGACTAGTAGGTCTCTTTCTCTATGGGCCCAATGATGCAGAAGCAGCACTGATCATCTGGGTAATTTCTCACTCAAATAAAGTGTTTTTGGCTTTATGTGCCACTGACCAACTTTCATAGGAATAAATGGAGTCCCGCCTCCAACGCTTTTTCCAGGTCTCTTAATACATCCATGGGCTAACCCCATGAAAACCGAGGATGCATAATTATAACTAGGTACCCAAGATGGCGCCTTATCAGTCCAATGGAACTGCTCATCTGACAAGTGCCAAAAAAACCTCCGTGATATGTGGCCTACTAGATATGTGCAGTAGTGTTTCTCCTGCTGGCTCTGCCTGCTAGTTCTCACTTGGCTTATAGACATGACATAACATCACAGATTTTTAAATTGCTTTTCTCAGCTTGAGGAAAGTTTTACAAGTATAAAACCTCCATGAATCAAAAATTCATGATAGAACGAGTCATAATTGACCTTGTTTGCAGTTCATTAAAATCCAAGGCTGAGCAGCATTCTTGGGCCCCGATAGAAACACAAATTGCTATTTTCACTGTAGCCAGACTAGGTTTCTCCCCCAGTTGTCAGTCTTCATGCTGAGTTAATGTAAGCAGCTGGCAGTAGCTTTATATTTACCACACAGGCACAAGAGTAGTATCGGTCTTTCCATCTATCTCCCACCAAAAAAACAGATGTGTATTTCCAAAAATGTCAAACTGTTCCTTTAAAATTCTATCGAGCTAAAACCACTTGTTTTACACCATGAGAGCCACTCAACCTTTAGTCCCATAATTCTCACACAAATCACGTTTTAGGTAGCAATCACCCAAAGTAATCAACTTACAAAGGGATGTATATAATCAAGGGCAAGATGTGTAAGAATTCAAGAGGAAACTGTGTGGATACTGCTGCAATAAACAACATTCTTCAGCCTATCTTTAAGCAGAACTGATAGACAGGAAAGTGTCAGTGAGAGCAGCGTCTTACATGGAAGTCGACATCGCTGAATCACCTGCTGTCAGAGCTGTGTCATGCTGACTGGTTGTCTGCCTCTCTGGAATATGACTTGGAGGGCCTAGCTAATGTTGAAAGTGTCTGTCTGTCTGTCTGTCTCAGAATCTGTCAGAGTCTTTCAGATTCCCTGAAGGTTTTTACAATTTGCATCGCAAACATATCCTCCAGATATTTGGAGTGGTGTCAGTCATTCATCATATCAGCTCTCACACCCTATCTTTATCCCTCGTATGTCACCATGCAAGTTATTTTACATTGATTTCTGCACTCATATTTACCCATACCAAATGATCACCAAAATATTTAGTGTCTGACAGCACTGCTTTGACATTTACTTCCGTAAACAGCCACTAAAAGCTTTCTCCACGACGACTGATACATTTGTTCTAATATTATCCTGTCAGAAAAATACACATTTCATAAAAGCAATATGGGTAAATATGTTGTGTTATAACAAGACAGAAACTGAAGGACGGTCATATCTTAGATTTTATTTTTATTTTGTTTTACTGTTGTCGTCCAACTGAATGTGTTTGAGTGTGCCTGTCTGTTTTTCCACTTACCTACTAGATCCCATTCCCCGTTTGGTATGTAGGTCGAGATGTCCACATCCATCATCTGGAGGTCCAGCAGCCAGCCGTTGTGGGTCCACGAGCCAAACTTGAGGTCACACTTCTGCACATCAAAGGGGAACCACCGGACATCGATGTAGCAGGTACTCTTCAGGATGCCTAGAGAGAAGTGTTGAGGGAAGTTACGAAAGGGAAGCACTAAACACTTATTTTGGTGTGTGATTTGCTTAATATGTTTAAAATCTAAAGTAACTAGTACATTTCAGTATGAGTCATTTCACTCTTTCAAGCCTCAGAGACTGGAGCAAAACATGCCAGTGACCAACAGGCAAAAGTGTTTCTGGTTCTGTTGATCAAGAAACACTTCAGTGTCAATTAACGTCAAATTGTCCACCAAAATACCTTAATTTTTGCTTTTATTTTTCAGTTTGACATACTCATAAGCATTTTCGTTTAAAAAGTTACCAGAGTAATCAGCAAAAGTCAGAAATCTAGGGTTAAATTTGATTGAAATGCGAACGTTTTTAGACATACACATATAACTTTTGTTTCTATAGTGTCCACCTTGTGGCAGGTCCTACAATAAGAGATGCATTGAAATGTAGTTGACACACTGTTAAATGACAATCTGTAATTTTCTGCTGCTAGGGGTCTCAATCAAAACAAAAACAAAAGATGGAGCAATGCAGTCAGATTCTCCCGATAAGGATTCCGTCAGTGTTCATTGTTCAGGATGATGATGAATTATCTGCTGAGTGCTCCTCTTCTCCAAAACAAACAGACCCAGTGATGTAAACTGGAAAGAGAAGAAAGCAGTTTGGCTTGTTGTGGAGGGGCTGCTAGCCCAGCTCCCGCTAATGTATGCTCACATTTCTTCCACGATAACTTAAGATCCGGACAATCAGGAGATTTTCATCAGGAGTCGAATCATCCACAGAGATTTACTGCTCTCCAAAACAAACAGACCCAGTAATTTAAGCCGGTAAAAATACTGAATAAAGCAGTTCCACTTCAAAAAATTAGTGTTTCTCCTACGTTGTTCTTTACTTAACAGGCTGGAGTCAAACTGCTGCTGATGTTTGTTCAGTTAGTTTCTTTGCTAATGTAAGATCCAGACATCTGATGAATTAAAATCCTTCAACCAGCTGAAATATATAGCCAAAAACGATCACAATCTAAAAAGTATAATGTAAAAAGTGTGGCTTGAAGCTGGATAAAAGTCCATTTATGACAGCTTCAGGCAGACAACCACAACCCTGAAGCATGGGGAAGGAGATATGACCCCCTAACAGGTGATGAAATGGATTGTGTCCTGTATTAAAACCACAGATTTCTCTGGGTTTAAACATTGTTGGAAACATTTGGGATAATGTGAGTGACCTCAACAAAATATAAAATACTGGTCGTTTTTAGACATTTTAATTTAGAAAAGATTGGTTATATGAAACATTGGTGCCTATCACTTTTCTCAATATTTTGCCTGTTTTATCCTTGACACCTCTTTGTATCTGAAAATCACCAAAACAATGGGCAACATTTCAGTCAGTGAGTTAGAAAACAGTGAGGAGGAGAATGATGACAGCGATGATGATGATGATAATGACAGTGATCATGTTGGTGTTCCTAAAGATGACCACAATGATCAAAATAGTTCTGATCTGAAAGGATGCTAATGGTGGTGAGGATACAGCAGAACAACTATAAGTAATGGTAATACAGTGATAAGATAGAGCTAATGCAACTGAATTGAAAGTGGGTCATTAGTGAGAGAGAATATATTTTGAATGTCTCACCTGGTGGGATGTACTGGCAGGATCCTGACGCATTTACCAGCACGTTTGTATGGAATGTAGCATCAAACCTCTCGTCAGCACTACGGGGAGAGAGGAATGGATAATGTAAAACCAGTATCGCAGCATGCAAAGAAGGATCTCCCAAAGCAAGGGAAATAGGAGTTCTAGAGAAAAAGGTTGTAATTATGAAGTTGACTGAGAGTAAGGTACAAAGGTAAAGACAGATACCAAGAAAAACACAGACCATAAACAGTAAGTGAAGGTGACAGAGAGAGGTAGAGACAGTGGGGATTTGTGTAGATCCAGGCAGACTGTTTAATTTTACTGATCATCTTAAACAAACATGGTTGTCTGCCATCGAGACGTCCTTCAAGCAGACAGGGATTATGTACACCCAAAAAGCAAAGCACAGACATCATAATCACAAAATTACACATTTCACACAGGAACAGAAATCATCCCTTGAACATTACAACAAAGGACTCTACATATCAAAGGACAGCCATTCTTAGACTATAATTACAAATGTTGAGGACTCTTTCTTGCTAGATATAAAGTATCTCTCTGCATTCACTGTCGTAAAAAGCAGTACGTCAGAAATATTACAAATCCAGTCCTGGCTAATTGAATGCCTTTAACAAGAACTTCAAAGAACCTAAGAAGTGCATTCAACTGCTAGTATTTGTTAACTAAAGAGCACTTAAAGAGCATATCTTCCCATTGTGGCTACAGATTACTCACTATGTGGATCTGTCATCTAAATTTTCCACACCTTCAAGAACACGGTGACCGAATAAAAACAGAAATACTTGTAATACATATTTCTGATGCCAGAAAAAATGTCACACAATCTGTTAAGGCAGAATAACCTTGGCCTACGAATTGAGGAATCCAAGAAAAAAATACTGTATATGATTTGTGCATAAACTACCTTTCACCATGCTTTATAAAATCTGTGATATACTGTACTTTTTAATCATGCTAGCCGCCCTAAGGATGGCAACTTCAGCTGATCAATTCAGGCTGTTTTTCAGCATTTTTGCCAAGACTGAAATATCTTAACAGCCATTGAACATTTAGCAATTAATTTTTGTAAAGACATCTATGGTAAACGAAGGGTATATTCAGTCCAGTCATTGGAAGAAAAAATTGGAATTGTATGTTTCTGCACACCACAAATATGTCACATTTGCACCTTGTCTTACATTTCACATCAATGTTTCTAAACTAATGTCTTATATAAGATGAATTTATCATCTGGAGGTGGAGGGGATGGTGGATGGTGCATCACCTAGGCCAGACCATCTGACTGTTTGAAACCAACAAAAAACAAAAGTGATTGTGATTTAGCAAGTCATTGCTGTGTTTCCAGCAGCATTTTTAGGCTCCAGACATGGGTGTTTTTTATTAACCCATTTTTTTTTTCTATCAGAGATAGAGCCATGAAAAGTGGTTGTTTTTGTCGAGACGTCACTGTGGTGATGAAGTTGGGACTGTGCCCCCCAAACTGGGTATCTTAGGCCAAAATATGATTTTTTTTTCCCTGACCTCTAGTGTCATCAACAGATCACAATTTAATTTGGCTATTTCGCTCAAAGCACAGTCAAGCTTTATAGAGCTGCTGGCATGGCAGACAAAACAGGACATCCTTTACAGAAGCTGTAAAAGGCTTTATACGACAGCAACTGAACATGTATCAATTTATTCAGAACAAGCATTATATTTTTTAATACCTCTCAGTAAGCTGTGACCCCCATAGAAACTCCGAATGACATATACTCATCATTTTAAACATTATATGAGCACACATCCAGAGCCAGACAAAACACCCTGACTCATACAATCATCCATTATTGTCCATTAGTACATATCTACCACTAACATTATGAGACTGGGAGCAGTGGGAGAATGTGAGGGGCATGCCTAAACTCCTCCTGAAGGCTTTTTGTTGGACAGGTAGAACATAAATTTAAGCTAAGTGAGTTGGGAATGAGCCCAGGAGGCCAATAACAGGACAAGGCTTTACCCAATGCAGATTTATAGCCGCTACATCAATAATCTAAATCTAATCACTCTTTTCACTTAGCAGAGGGTGGAAAAACAAAGAGGCTGTGAGAGTACTTCGAAGCAGCTGTAATTACTCTTATTCACTGACGAGAACAAATGAGCTAAATTAGCATTTAGCCTTGTAATGGTATTTGGAATACATCTGCCCAACACATACATTAGTTGTGGGGCACAAGCATTTTCAAACTGTTAGGTGAACCTTGTACAAATGTGGAGACTTTTATATAAATATATATATATACCTTAAAATGGTAGCACACATGAGCTTCACCAGGTGTCTTGATGTGAAAGATACATTTTAATCAGATCACTAAGCAGGTGGAACATATGCCATGTGGAAAGATAAGGGCATGATCAAGGTGTTGAATCCCAATGGAGTCCTTTTGCCCTCAAGGGAATTCTTGAATAGCTTCACCATCTTTTTTTTGGATGTAAGCCATTGAATGAAAAAACAATAGACACGTGTAAAAATGTGGAGCCATTTACTTGCAAAGCAATATATCTTGCCAAATGTATAAGCTCAGAAAAGTCAAGAGAAGCTATTAAAGAAAATCCAAGGTAGACGTGTACCTCTAATGTTAAGCTCTCTTGGAGCTTGTAAAGTTTCATGACTACATCTTGCACACTTGTGATGCTATCGCTGTGACAAAATTTGTACAAAGACACACCTGATAAAATACTAAAAACTGCTTCCTGCTATAAAAGATGTCTCCAGGACCACATTTTGCCATGATGACACACACAGACTTTCAAGGTTAAAACACAACTCAGTCGCAAAATGTTGGAATTGTACATTTCTGCAAACCACGAATATGATACATTTGCAGGTTATTGATTCTTTACCTCTCAACAACACTGTTGATAACACGTTGTTAGGTTCAGGCACCAAAACCATTTGTTTGTGATTAGGAAAAAAAACATTTTTTGGCTCAAAATACCTGCTTTTGGTGTTGTAATGCCAACAGGAAACGCAGCAATATCTTCATAAAAAAACATCTATTTTTGCGGCACAGTCTCCACAGAAATCGCAGCGATGTCTCAGCAAAAAATGGTTCCTTTTTGCAGCCCTATCACTGATGGAAACTCAGCATCATGTTGCTAAAAAACATCCAAGCTTAGTGGCTGCTGAAAATGTAGCCACAGTTCGCTAAAAAACAACTGGTTTTGTTGTTTGTTGGTTTAGAACGTGGTCTGCAGCTTGGCAGGTGTCTTGCTAAGGTAACGCATCCATCATCCCCTCCACCTTCTGATGAGAAAGTGAGCTCATATACTATGTCATTTTAGAGACGTTCATATAGTCAGTATGAAGTGTAAAACTGCATTGTATTTAGGGATTGTTAAATGCCAAAATTTTCTCGCGATGTCACAGCATGTAATAACCTGCTTAACCTGAGGACAAGATGGTCCACAAAATGGACACATATCATATTTTAGGCAAATATTTTTCCCTCTTATACAATACAGAATGTACTTCTTGAACATCCACTCACTCAATTAAATTGTATCACCCACACTGACATTTCATGCCTATGAAACACTGTTACATGATATGTTAAAATATCATCATCAAGATATGCAGCTGAGGTCAGGAAAGGCAGCAGTGTACAGTCTGTACCAGTTCACAAGTGAAATCATCTTTACATGTACAGACAGCAGCTCAACAGCGAGATGGCTTCCATTATTTACATAAAAAATAAAATGAAAGCAGAAAACTCAGTCCCTTTGTGTCACAGCTTCCCAAGTGTCTGTAGATGGTGAAATATTCAAAATCATGCTGGGGACAGGACAAATAGTTCCTATATTATTCATCTGGCATGGGTTTAGGTTTGCTGCAGTGCTGACATGGGCACATACAAAACATACAGCTGTCTACCTCCTGTATCCCCCACCAGTCTGGCTTTACAGCACTTCATGTCCAAACTGTCTTGGCTAGCTTGGACAGACTACCCTGTCCCTCCAAGCTAAACTGAAGGAACAGACAATCCTGAATCTCCAATAGTGGATACATGCATCGTGGAAAATGCATAACTTTGCAAATTCTCTGCAAATGAAATAACATCAAAGTCGATCATTGATCTTTGGCCGAAGGTGTTGTTGTATGAACCACCATATGATCAAACAATATGTCTGTTACGAATTCCCCAGGCGGCATCCTCTTCTGAGCCCCACCCAGGTACTCCAGGAAGATCAGATACTTTGAGCTGCTGTTTGCTGCATATGCATTAACAAAAGTCAGACCTTTCATCCTCAAAATATACCAAGCCCTTCCAAGTTTTTTCTATCCCCTCCAAGTCGCTCCGATTACAACAGGTACATGATATCATATTTACACAAGATGGATTCTTTCTAGCCATAACCCTGCGGCTACCTGTTCACACCTGGTATGATCATTCATCTTGGGTCACAAGTGGACAGCTCGTAGTCTTTCTGTTCACAACATACATTAGAATGTGTCTTCACCATTAGATCTCCCTTACATGTACATCATTTCATTCAATGTCATTCGGGAAATATTGTTGCAAGAGTGTGAGCTTGGCGCTGTGAACAGTTGGTGAGAGTCTGCCACCACACACAGTGACAGGGCTAACTGTTAGCATCACACAGCTAACATTATCTAACAGTTATCAGTGAGTCCTCATACAATGGTTCATATCATATCCTAAGAAAATGCCCATACAACAGTTTGTATGATATCCTACAAATTGGCACGCCATGAATGACGTTATGTTCTGAACATAAAATTACATAATTAACATAAATTTACGGAAGTTAGGTTTGGGCAAGTAAAGTTACTGTGGTTAGGTTTAGGAGTAAAAAAAAATTGCAATGGGGACAAACCTTAAAATGAGTTCACTTAAAGTTATTCATTTCCATCAGCACATTGGTCACATGACTGCAGCCTTTTGAAATGTGTGGGTTATGCAGGAATTACTGATTTATCATTACCAGGGATATCTATGAATTTTAGTGCATTACTTTTCATAGGAAAACTTATAAACAGTGCATGAGAACAGCCTGACAGAGTCAAGCCGTTTCAGTGTTGAGGTGAGTTTGTTGAGACTGCTTAGCAGCTGCTGCTCTGTTAGATCGAGCTAATAAGGCAGATGTTGAACTGACTGTTCACTGGGAGGAAAGCAGCTCTGGGAAAGGTCCTTCAACATTGCGTCTAACTAACCTATGTAACTGCAGCAACAGTCGGGTAAGCAAGGGCATCAGCTAAGAAGGTTGTCCTTCAGTGTGGCTCGGGAAACATTAGCATACAATCTGCTGAATGAATGTGGCCATATGCAGAGAGACTGGGTGCATTCACGCCTGTACTTAAAGCTCGCCACTTGTAATCCTATCACCCAGGATGCATGTTAATGCCAGTTGTAAACAGGGTCTGTCAAAGCACCAAATCTCTATATCTAACTTAACAGGAGATGGGCTCACAAAGTACGCCTGCAAGCTCCCCTCTCAGGCTTGGCTCTAGCAGGGCACCCCCGGCAAGGCTGCTCAATCCAAACACTGCTCTTAAATGTGTCGTTGTATTGTGTACGATGGCTGTGAGGTAAACAGTAGAAAGCAATCTTCCAGTAAAGAGCACATGCCTGTATTTGATTGGCCACCACAGCATCTCACCAAATGAGGTTGGGTTGCAGTCCAGCTGGATGACCCTGCCTGTTTTTCACCAGAGCCCTTTGCATTGGCACCCAAACTGCATCACTGCACTGTCCTCATTCAAATTAATGAGGAGGATGCGTTTTCGTCATGCAGGGCTGAAGTTGCTCTGAATGTGGCTTTAAAGCACCAGTATACCACGCTACAACTGCTTTTCAGATAGTTATATAGCTTTGGAAACCCCTTTCCCCTCATACCTTACCAACGTCAGAATTGGGAATGCTCCATCCGACATTTTCTATAAGTGTCTGAAACCAGCAATGGGATATTAACAAGCACTTCATGGTGCAATTGGTCACCTGTGCAGAGAGAAAAAGGAGCCAGTGTTTTTGAACTTCTCTCTGAAGTTCTTTTTCTGTTTCTTACACAACTGTTCCCATCATTTGTTTGGTAAACAACCATAAAAACACCATGAATACTTTTGCACCATTATCCTCACGCCTCCCCACGTGACAATTCTCAGAGGAGCTTTCCTGGTATTTATTCAAAATACTTTCACAGCTTAATTGTTTTACTACATTTACAATGTTTGTATTTCTTATACTTTTTGTCTTTTGAAGTCATGCTACTGCAACAACCTAATTTCCAGGTGGGTATCAGTGAAAGTTCACCTTATCTCATAGTTTTAATCCCTTTTCTCGCTTGCTTTCCAACTTCATAAAAATAGAAACGAATGATTTTACTGATGATTTATACTGCATGCATAAGGAATGTCAGTTTCAATCTGCGTCTGTGTCAGGACTATATTGTTGTTATCATTAGCGATCACTGATCCCCACCGTAAGCTGCTTAATGTTCTGTATCATCCCTGTTAGATAGCCAAACCTCTCTTTTCCTCCTCTCCGTCTCTCGTGCACACACTAAGTGAGAAATCTGTCGCTACCATCCCATAAAAGAATCCTCAATCACCTTGAGGGTACAGCTGAAAAGCCGGTGCCATCAATCAACCCTGCCATGTATCAGGTTATTTTTCCCACATTACAAGTGTGATCTTTAAGTGTGGGAGTGTGTGTGATTCTGAGGAGGCATGAAAAGGATTGATGCATTAAAGACATCTTACTCCCCTGTTAAATACCCTCTCTTAGAGCTTGACGGTTTAATAATGGTCAATAATCACACAACCTTCTCCCCAGGTGCCTTTTACCATAAGCAGCACTATAAAAAAGCAGTTTCACGCACATATGCAACAGCACCAGACAAACATCGCTTTGGTATTTACTCAGGTGGTATTCCCATGCACATTTATAATGTGATTTATGTCCTCATTCAAGTAACAATCAGCTTCCATAACTGTATTTACGTGAAACTGTACAGAATGCTTGCTGTTGCAATAACCTGATAAATGACTGTACATAATCTGATTTTCTTCCCTGTTATTGCATTTTATCTAATGCATAACTTTAGCTTTGTGTTACAGGCACAAAAACAACAAATGGAATCTTCAAGAGCCAAAACAACTTAAAGATAAAAACACCAGACTTCTGTGCAAGGTAAGAATCAGGCATTTCTCATGCGCTGTTGTTATATTTTCCTTTCAAAAAGTAATGAACCAAAATTCGCTCCCATTTAATCATGAGCCAATAATTTGTGTATAACACATGTATTTGGGAAGGCTGAGATCACTTGACGAATATGCCGATGGAAGTAAGAGTAGAAGCGGACTTTTCTTCAGGAGACTAGTGTTCGTCACCATGTTTCTTTTCCTAAACCTAACCTAACATTTCAAGACACTGCTATCTTACAACCATCTTCCGGTCTTGAACGTACAAAACAAAACAAAAAGTGGGAAGGGGAAAAAAGAAATAGAAGAAACACAAATCAGTAAAAAAAATCCTGTCAAACGTACAAAAAAACAATATCCCCAATGAATAGCACATAAGAAACTACCAAACATTTACAGATTATCTCAATAAAGAGCCCTCTTTCTTCTCTCCCAGGGTTTCCAAGATAACTGGTTAAGTTCTATGTTTCAAATGTAAACAGATATTTCAGTCTTTGTGAATTTAATATATTTACAAAATCACATTGTGCACTTCACAATAAAAATGCCAGCAGTAAGCAAAATTGATCGAATTTTCTATATTGTTTAGACAGACCTCAACCTAGCATGTAGAGATTTTTTCTTGCTTGCTTTTTAGACAAATTATATGCAACATTATTTTCCATAACATATTTGGTTTGTGTCATTGTAAAAGTATGCAGTTTTGGTTTTGGCCAGCCCACTGCCCTTTGTCCTTGGCACACAGATTCTCTAAACAAATCAATGTTGAGTTTTTAATTAAAAAAAAAAAAAAGCCTCACCAGACCCAGAGCTGCAAAACACTGTGCATATATCTTTAGACCAAGAACCATTACTTTGTTTATCCCAGATAAAAATGTGCCTCATCAACCTACTTTCATCCATATCAAGTAACTGATTCCATAACTGAGCTGTACATTTCTTCCAACAACCCTCATATGAAACTTTTCCAGCATGAACTAAGACCTGTATCGCTATGTGCCAGACAAGATCATGTGATTTCACAGAATGTACCATGTAAGAGGCACATTGGGTATTGGTTGTTGTTGTTTTTCAGTATGTCACAGCTGTTGAGCAAGACGGTAAATGTTCTGGATATCATTTGTTTACCATGTAGGCGACGGTCTGTAATAAATGTGTAAATATGGCTTGTTTTTCAGGACAAACTCCGACATGTTTTTTTAAAGTGCACAGAAAGCCTGAAAAACAAAATTGACACGGGTACATGATCAAGCTACTTAGAGGCAAACTTGAATCGTTCTCAGGAACTGAGCTGGTCCAGATTACATTGTCAGTATCAATCACAGAAACACCTAGCAACCTATTTTATTTGAACAGGCACAGCAGACTCATCTTGCCAAAATGGCTGAGCAGGTTGAAAAGGAAAGGGGTTCAGTTAGGCTGACCTATGAATCAAAGGTACGGATGAGCTGTTCAAAAACCATTAGTTCAGTTTTTTACCGTAATTCTTTGACAAAAGCAGTAAAAGAAATGAGCTCAGCCACGGGAATGTTTTCAATGAGACCTGTAGAGCTTCATATGAGGGTGAACCATCTCTACAAACATGATGAAGTCACATGGTGATGTCTTAAATAAAGGACTAAAAGAAATGACTAAAATACTTCATACAAATAAAGATAAATTACAGAAATCTGTTGACATTTCGAGCCACTTGTGTTTTCAGTCATCTAATTCCTACTGCCCATTGCAGGCAACAGATGCAAAGCCCCCTGGGAGTTATGGTTTTATGTCCTCCCAGAGGGAATTGGCTCAATCACCTCATTAAACGAGGCTGTAACCAAGAGTGAAATTTCATCTGGGGAATATTTGTATTCACTGTGTCATAGAGTAAACAGAGCCCAGGCAGTCTAGAGTGTCCATCCGTGTATTATAGAAAACAAATTCATATAGAGGGGGGGGGAGAAAAAATAAATACAAATGAAGGAGAGTATGCAGAGCAGAATGAAACTGTAGGAGCAGTGACAGATTAACCAATGTGCTGATCATGCCAGGCACTAGTAGCCATTGATATAATTATAAGCAAAAATTAGGTTTCATCATATTAGTTGCCTTTCTTCATTCCTTCCTTAACGTCAGTATACTTTATCAAATAACCATTCTAATTCGAAAGAGTAAAACTGCGCTATGTGGATGATTTTAAATGCAGTGTGGTGAAATGATGAATCACTCTGTCAGTTCACAAGTAAAGAGACTCTGAGGGCCTGTGGAGTAGAGATTAAATATGGACAGTAGAATTACATTATTATGCCAAGATTAATGTGACATTATAAAATATTTTATGTAATTCAGACTAGCCAGCTTCAGAATGTAGAAAAGTAGATTAAATCAATAAAACTTTAAAATGAACTCAAGTAGCTGGTGAAGGAATGAAATGATTGGAATAGTATTAAAGGAATACTCTGCCCATTTTCAACCAGGTCTGTGTCACGCTGGTGTGGGCGGTGTGTGCAGAAAAACAGTGCCAAGGGGCTTCTGTGTATTAGCAGTCCATGAGCCAAAATCTGACGGATGATGCGAAACACGTCATTTTACATCATCTGGCAGATTTTGGCAGACAGTGAGCTCCGTGAGCTGGCATCAAAGGGGGTGAAGGCCTTTAATGAGAATCAGCAAACTATCTCTTTAGGTCGGAGAGAATAAGAGAGGATATAAAACAAGACAAGACTAGGCAACAGAACAGAGCTAAAAGTTGTAAGTATACCCTACCTGTTGTAGAGGAGGATATCTGGGACCCATACCAGATTGGAAGGGAAGCGCAGGTTTTGAACCCCGGGGTAGCTCTCTGCGTTCCATGATAGGTAAATGTCTGTCCAATACTGAAACAAACAATAGAGTGTAAATGAGACAGGCGAGGTAAGGACATAAAAACAAGAACAAAACACAGGAAAATACAGGTTAAAAGTGCTGCATGTAACTCTGGAGGAAGATGGTTGATTGAGTCTCATTCCATCCGTCCATCCATTTTCATCCGCTTATCCGGGGCCGGTTTTTTAGGAGCAGCAGGCTGAGCAAAGCACCCCAGATGTCCCTCTCCCCAGCAACGCTTCCCAGCTCTTTCTTAGGGACCCCAAGGCGTTCCCAAGCCAGATGAGATATGTCATCCCTCCAGTGTGTCCTGGGTCTACCACTGGGACCTGATCAGACGCCCGAACAACCTCAACTGACCCCTGGCTCCACTCTGAGCTCCCTCCGGATGTCCAAGCTCCTTACCCTATCTCTAAGGCTGAGCCCAGCCACCCCACGGAGGAAACTCATTTTGGTTGCTTGTATCCGTGACCTCATTCTTTCAATCTCTACCCAGACCATGACCATAGGTGAGGGGTGGGACGTAGATGGACCAGTAAATAAAAAGCTCTCTCTTCACCACAACGGTCAGGTGCAGGGCCTACATAACTGCAGACGCCGCACCATGAGTGGTTGACCGGAAATACGTCTCATTCCCAGGTCTTCAAATGCCGCACTTTGGATTGGTGGTTCAGTCTGACTACCATCCCAAAGCATCGGTATTTGACAACCTGGGAATGAGACACAATAATAGTCATCTTTCTCCAGAGTTACATAACAGCACCTTTAAGTGAGCAAATGACAAAGAGTGAGAAACAAATAGAGGTTGAGAAAAATAAGATGAATGCCAAATTTAAGACTCTTAACTTTCTGTTTCTTGGTTTGTATCCCAGCCAGGCGATTTGCTCTTTTTGTTTTTGTTGCTCATATTATTATTAGCAATGTTCACAGCTCTGACAGCATCACACGTTCCACAGCTTAAATAGTGTTGGTACAATGCCACGCAAACTGAATTCTCATCTATGCATCATAGCATCTCTCCTGTAATATGAAGCATATCCAGTGCAAGCAATGCAGAACTTTCTTACAATTATGATCAGCCTAAAACCATCCGAAGTCAAACATTCTCCCTTTAGCCGGGCTGATATTCCATCAAACTGCTGGCTCTTACACTTTGTCTCCAGCTCTGCTAATGAATCCTGGCAGAGAAACCTTGCCAAGCCAACAGTTGCTGGCAGTGACCCCTACACTCCCAGTTGAGTGTGGGTCCGTATTCAGCAAGGGGCTAACTGAGCCCAACATCAAAGTGTCTAAAGGCACAAAGAGTGAATGTGTGTTGCCTCTGTGCCTCTTTTCATGACTCACAATACAAAGAAAGATGATGTATGGTCTGTGGAATAGTAAACATATTAGTGTGAATACTGTCGTGTCTCTCTATGGGTGTGTATGTGTGTGGTATACTGTATTTATAGAATTCACATATAGGTGGAGGCACTCAGATGTTGTAGCCGAAGGGCACATTCTCTATGGAGCAAACACAGTCCCATTGCTAATGTGGCCACAGTGCAGTGGGTACATCTGTTGGTGCCTTTATATGTGTGTGTGTGTGTGTGTGTGTGTGTGTGTGTGTGTGTGTGTGTGTGTGTGTGTGTGTGTGTGTGTGTGTGTGTATGTTAGTGTGTATGTTAGTGTGTATGTTAGTGTGTATGCATGGGCGTACACATATGGATATTGTGCAATGTTTTTTTTTGTGTTTGCATGAATGTGCTCTTGGGACTGTTAAATGTGTGCATGTTTCTTTTTGTGCACATGCAAATCCATCTGTGCTTCTGTCCATATTAGTGACCTTACAATCAGTCCCAAATCCTTTAAGGAGGGTGCCTGAATTGAACCATTTCAAAGAGATGCTATCCATCTAAAGGGGGCCTGCTGACATATGTCTCCACTCACGCAGCTAATGACTTAATCACTACACTTGTCAACTGTGGGCCTTGGCGGTTTGGTGCTACACAGCCTTCTTTTCATGTTGTTCACGTTGGCTGGGAAAGCACAACTAACAGCCAACAGAACAAATTACAGCTCAGTAACTTTGTAGCCTGTCAGGAATAGATGAGGAGGACACTGGGCTACATAAGGTAACAGCTGTCTAAGAATAGGTTTGGAGTTACATAACAGAAAATTAAGAAAGCGTCACTAATTTGAAACAACTATGTTCATATTAAGACACTGAAATTTTTTCTCTGAATGCAAGCACCAGATGAGGGTGTAGGATGCAAATGTGCAGTATATATCATGCATCCAAGAAAAGTAATGCTAAAATAGTTGGGGAGATGATTTAATATTTAGCACTTTGGCTGCTGCAAAGTCTCTGTAGCCAGGACAGTCAATACACTGCTGCTGTACTTGGAGAGATAATTGGAATATAAATTGCATGTAAATGATTAGTTACACTTTTATGGTTATCTGTTTTTTCATGTAACTACAAGTACATTCTAAATGTATATACTCTGATTGATATAATCCACAGATCTAACTGTGAACAGGTGTTATATGGAGAAGATTATACAACAAATAGTTCTGACTAAGCGATCTGATTGGTCCAAAAGACATTTAAAATGTGCTCAAACCAGCACAACAGCACACCTGACTTATCACTAAAAATATTACACCACCATTTCCATGGCAACGTTTTCAGTGCCAGAGAAAATACCAGAAGGCTACCAAACTGCTACAAAATGGACCATTTAATTTTTAATTTTGATTTATACAGCGGACTCAGTTTGATGAATGGTTGGAGGAAGATGAAGCTGCTGCTGCTGTTGCTTTGGTACATACTGGACACATGCATACTCTATATATCCATGTATATGGGCTAAAATCTATCGGAAAACTCTTTATTATATGTAAATATAAGCACACTGGAAGTCAATAATTATTAAACTAATATATCTGAAATATTTTTTGGTCTTTATTTCAAATTACCTGCAAGCACCACGGTCCTGACTGCATCACTGTTGTGCCACAGTTGATGTTAAAGCACACCCTCTTGTGTCATATTAAGTGTACCTCGGGCTGTATATCTCTGTGCAAACCCAACCCCAGCCTGAGAAACCCAACCCAAACCCGAAAAGCAACCTGTGTTTTTTATGCCCGAACCCGACTGGAGCCCGACACAGTAAATGTAACATTACTAAAGCACTGAGTTTTTGCCTGTCATGCTACTATTGTTACCATGGTTACAGCTTGCCAGGGGTGTCAATGTCATTTTAGTTCATGGGCCACATACAGTCCAATTTGACCTCAAATGGGTCAGACCAATTAAACATCACACAGTAACCTATAAATAACATCAGCTCCAATTTTTCCCTTTCTATTTATGTAAAGTAGTACAGCTACATTCTGTAGACATATATTCTTTTATAAAACAGATGAACAGCCTGAGATGTCTTAAGAAAAATAAGTGCAATTTCAAAAATATGGCTCAGTTTTTTCAGTCAGTCACTGTCATGATATTCATGATATTTGCATTTATCCATACGTTTCCTGATACAGATACAGGTGTGATACAGTCGGTACAGATTCTTTGAACTGCTGATATATTTGAATATATATATTTTGAAAATGCTCAATATCTTCAATCATGGTCACAATAAGCACTCATTGTTATGTCACAGAACTGTATTCTGGTCAGGGTGGAAAAGCCTATAAGCAGAATTTTATATGAAGTAGGCAAAGCAGGTTTAACTTGCTCCTGAAACCTTGCACCTCTTAGTATAGTCATCTAGTGGGCCCAGTTGGTGGGGGGGCCGGTTCTGGCCCACAGGCTGTATGTTTGACACCCCTTCTGTATACTATAATTATAAACGTGGAACCTCGTAAATGACCGTCAAAAGGCACATACGTCACAAACACATTATGCAATGTCATTAGCAGTTAGAAATAATACAATTTGAGTTGTTGTTGTATGCTAAGTCTTTATCTCCATAAACTCTTCCTGAGCTGTAATCATTGTAAAATAACTTAATTACATAATCCAACCATCGTGGCATATTTGGAGTCATTGTGAATAAAGAGGATATCATTCACCTTGTTTCATCCAATGTTTTCTGCCAGCAAAGCCTGCTCTTGGCTAAAAAGGCCAGAATCTTCGGAGCAAGTACACAAAGCTTTGGATAAGGTTAGGTGATCACAAATTATGTTTGATGTACATGAATATTTGCCATCTTAAATAGCCTATGTGTTGTGTTCATGTGTAACATAAATAACAAACCCAGCACTGAACAAGAAGTAGCTCAACACAGACAGTATGTTCGCACTTTTAGGCTGAACCCGACCCAAACATCATTTGTAAATATTTGCAGGTCGGGAATCCACACTTCAATATGGACTTTTTCTTCGATAGAACGCAGTAAAAACTGTTGACAGCATGACCTACAGATTATCCAGATTCACAGCTACACAGCTCCTGGAAAGACTCTTTATTGATAGATTTTCAGCAAACACACTTTTGTTCACCTTCATTGTATTCAGATTTAGGCAGGAATATCCAGCACTTTATTAAAATCCAGATAAAATAGTGACCCTTTCAAGGTCACTTTTCCACCATCAGTAATCACAGGCTATAGAGGAGGAGACAAAAGTAACACTCAGTTCTTAGAAAACTTAAGCTCATTACAATTCTCACAGCTAAAAACCACATAAAATCCTATCCATTCGGATGTGAGACATTCATTGCCTGATAAACCTGTAATCCTTAAATCCTTCACGATGCAGCGAAGGTGAACCTGCCCCTTCTCCGTCTGACTGTCTGTGAGCTACTTAATGTACTTCTCAAGTCTCCTTCAAAACCTGCTGCATCTGCAAAGCACCCTTAAGCCATTACACCAAAGTGGATGCTCATATTAAAGAGATAGCTTCCTGAATAATTGATTCATTCATAACTTGTAAGCCAGTCAGCAGCCAAGTCAACCTGTACGAGCGCAGGCTGTGACATCCTTAATAGGCTATTCTGACTGGGGCCGCTGTGATAATGAGGCTGTTGTTCCTATCTGACTGGTCTGATGTAACATTTTCCTGAGCGCTACAATGCATATTCACTGTACCATTAACTTATTGTCACCTTTCCATAATGGGATAGATGTGCTTTAAATGAGTTAAGTAGCTTAGTTTCTGCATATCTAAATGGCAGTACAGATGTTTAGGAATCTGACAATCGACTTCTCCTCTGCAGTTGTGTCTTAGCAACTATAATAGGCACAGCAGGTCTGTCAGGGTTTCACCTCATGCCAAAGTGTGCATGGGGCTGTAGCAAGAGAAATACTTGCCAAAACAAGTTCAGAAGTTTAGGGGATGTGAAGTAAACATTGGGTTTATCTACCCAAGGCCAAGAGTTCACGACTGTGTGGAGGCAAGTTTTGAATGCTATCAGAGTTAAGGTGAATGTTAGCAGCTCTGTCCAGCTCTTTGATTTGTGGGAGTTTACACTCCACCAACACCAGCCAGCTTCACCAAGACTGCGTTACACATGTTAGCTCTCGTCTTAAAAACCTTTTCTCTTGTAACGTTAATGTCACAAGTTACACTGCAATACAATTCCATGTCCTCTGATCATCTGGTGAGGATATACAGACTTAGTCAAGTCTAAAAATGTAGGCATTGTTTGTTCCTCAGTCCATGGACACATAACATTTGTATGTTGTGTACGTATCATTTTAACATTTCTAAAGTGACGTATTATATGAGCTGACTTTGTCATTTGGAGGTGGAGGCGATGGTGGATGGTGTGCCACCTATGCAAAATGACTGCCAAGCTGCAGATCACTGTTCAAGACCAACAAACAAATGTTTTCTTTTCTTTTTACCAAGTCATTGCTGTGTTTCCAGCTGCTTTTGAGCCACCACACATGGGTGTTTTAGCAACCTGTTGCTGTTTTTCAATCTTAGATAGCACCATGAGTGTTGCCAACTCTTTCCCAATGAAAGTAGCTAGCACTCCAACAGCTAAAAGTTGCCAGATGATGTAATGGGCTTATTTGCATATTGGTTATTGCACAATAACAAAGACATTAAACCTTTGCTGAATCAGGTTCAATAGGAAAATCCTCAACACTTGTTTGAGGGCTATGGCACTTATACAATAGAGCGTTTCACTGGAATTGCATTGCTAGGCAATAGCTTGAGTCATTGTTTACTTTCTGTCATTGGATGCAACTGCGAAACATTCCAACAGGAAGTACAAAGGGACCCATTTGAAATGTTGATGTTGTCAAGATTGAAAGGGTATCGTGCACTTTGTTGTGCTTCCAATCCAGAGAGCAAGCGTGTCAATGTAACCATAGAACCTCACAACAACTGAACTCCCAAGGCAAGCAGTGTCTCCCCTCCTCCCGTCCCACACCTACTGCACAGCAGACAAGGAGAGTGGAAAGAGGGAGGAAAATGCTGATGGCGTGGACAGGCAGGTAACTTAGCCACTGAAAAGTTGACACCACAAGCAAGTATTGTAAGCCAAAACATGGTATTTTCCCAACCGTAGCCAAGTTTTTTTGTGTCTAAATCTAACCGCACACTAACATTGCTGAAATGTAAAGAAACATAAAGTTTCAACATATTCTCTACATAATAATGTGCAAATGTAACATGTCCGTAGTTTGCAGAAATATACAATGCCAGCATTTTTTCTGGTGACTGGGTTGATTGACTTCCTGAGTCTTGGCGGTGTAGCCTCTTAACACAGTCTCATTTTTGTGGCCATCAAGTGCATATTTATGAGACCTTTTATGGCATTCCCATTTTAAAACGCGTCAGCTGTAAAGATAAAGACGTCAGCCAGAGACAGTTTTATCAGCCAACTAATGGCGCTAATGTTAGCTCAATTAGCCAGCTATGACTGATAAAACCTGCAAGCATTACTTGTCCTGTCACCCAGCAATATCAATTTGGAGAAGGCCTAATCAATATGCGCCATTATTATCCTGCTAGAATGGCTTACAGATGTAATAACAGCGACTAATGTAAAATATAAAGGCTTAAAAAGGCAGAAAAAGTAGCTCAGTGTTCAACTCAGAAATGCCATGCTATCATTTAGCTAAGTATCAAAGAGGAATAAAAAACTCATGCATAAAATATCATTTTTGACATAACCGAATGTTATCGCCTGTTTATTTTGTAGGAAAAGAACACGCCTATTCCATTTGATACAACTGCTGAACATAAGTTTTCAGATTGAATTTTATATCTTATATCGCATGAAGCCCTGAAGAGTCAATGAAATGCATTAACTTCTTATGTGGGGGATCACAGAAATGTTTTATGTTGGCAACAAAAGGTTATTGGTTGCAGCTCCAATCATACCTGGCTCTCTGACTTCAAAAGCAGTTTTTGAAAATATGAATGGCAGAGCCCACAAGACACAAACATCACACACACAGTTTCCAAAAATATACCAAATGACAATTATAACACAGTGATCACACAAGAAGTGCTCTGAAGGGAGACATACCAGCTGCAGCCAAGCGTTTGTGATCAACACCTGGTTCTTTTCATCCTGGAGGGAAACAGGAGGAGACAGAGAGAGAACAATCAGCGGCTAGGACACATGGCTGTAGACAGAAATTATTCTGCAGGGTGAGAAAATAAAAAATAAATACAGCATGTCTGGTAAACATGAGGTGGGATTACGAGACAGATCGGCTATGAAGTCAAACTGCAACCCAGATGACTCAGAGCTGGCGTGCACTCTGAATGACAATGATGCACTCGGCTTTATTCTGTTTTACGAGATTCTTGTGATGTAATGAGACAGAAGTTGTGTTTTTACCGTTTTTAACAAATGCAATCATAAACCATAAGGAATTAAAAAAAACAATGAAAGAGAGCAAAAAGCAATCTGCACATAAAATAGACTATGACACTGAGAAGAAAGGATGAGGCTCTTCTATAAAGAGATGAGTTTCTAACAATTTCTATATGCGTCATGAAAACAGAAATACGCAGACTCAGTAGCTCCAGCTGCATTTTATATTTCACAAGGGGTCAGTTCATGGTCAAATGGCCAGAGAAAGAATAAAAGGGGGGAGCGTAGAGGTAGGAAAAACTAAAGAGAAGAGAGTGAGAGGAATTGAGATTGACAGAGATAGAATCAGAACAGACAGAGGCTGAGATAATTCATGAGACAGCAAAGAGAGAAAGCATAGAAAGAAGTCAGAGGTAGAGCTACAAGGAGGAAGAGCCAAACAAAGTCTAAGGTAGTGATGGACTTAGAGTCTGTTTTGCACAATCCTACATGACAGCGACAAGTTTTGCTCCTTGTTACACACTGGTGCGCTGTGTGTTTGATGTATTACCTCTCTCTTACCCTTTAAAACTGTACAAACTGCTCGAGAGCATCTTCTGTTCTCTTTCTCCGCGGATTAGTCCTTTTTATTTTCACAGAATCTCTCAAGTGATCTATCATTTTATCTTTACACAAGCTGGAATAACACCGCAAGTCCAACCCTTTGAAAACTTTTCCTTTAATGTTACTGTGGTCAAATCAAATCATGAAATCAATTTTTCTCACTTTATTTCTTTCTGTTTCTCATCCCACCAGACCTAATCTACTGTACAGTTTTCTTTCTTATCACACAGTTTCACTGTTTTTGCTTCTTTCATCCTGCTTTCCTCACTCTCTCAGGATACAATTTCAGAGGTGGAACCTGAAAAATGAAGCTTGTTCTTATGCTGAGAGATAGTCACAGAGGAGTGTGTTTTGATCAGACCTTGAGGTTGTTGAATAACGAGTTTGGAGTGAGGGGCTATATCGTGGCTTTTCAAAATGCTTGGCAGTAATGTGAAGTAAGCACAGTTTGTAGTTAATGAGATAAAACTGGCAAAATCATAAGTGCAGTCCTTTTAAAGTCTTTGAAGAGAAAATGTGCCCAGTGATAAAGTGTACCATATTTGCAGCTGATGTTATTAGATTATAGATTCTTGAGCCACTGCATAATTTTCCTTTGACTCTATGTCACAGAGTTTGAATGAATGAGTATTTTATTTTCTTGTTTGGTAATTTACATGACCCATCCGTCATGGATGATTCAGACACATTTACCAAAAACAAAACAAATATTTGGTATGTTAATCCACCATCATCCAACAGCATGATACATAAACATCAACCAGGCACAAATCAAACATTAACCAAACCAAAAGAACATAAACCTCTCACAAATAACGCTTCAAGAGACATCAACAATGGAAAAAAATAACATAAAATAGAAAACACAATACAGAGATCCGAACAAACAGTGAGTATTTAGTCAGTTGTAAAGCCACATGATTTGTGGCGAGGTTGAGCTGTATTGCATTATGCTGAGATGTGTAGTATTTTTAGTCCACCTTCATTGATGTAAATGGGAGTGAACAAGTATGCTTGAAAAAACATACCAGTGCATAAATGGAAAAAAAGGCCATGTTATCTGGTTCTACAATTTCAAACAGTCACCAGTTCACCACATCTTTGTAAGCATGGATCTAAAAGCATTTTTGTGATGCACAGCTGAAAAACACATTCACATCACGTCACTTGACATAATGTAAATATTTCAATGTGACTAGAAATATGTGTTGTGACTGAGTAACATTAAGTTGAAACAGTAGTGACTTTTGGTATCACATGGGACATGACCTTTGGTCTCCTGGGTAGAAGTCCTGTTGTGTTTGATCCATCCACCTCTCCTCCCTCCCAGACTTTCTTGCACTTTATACCACGTTATTTACTCTCAGTGTCAAGTATTGCTCCAGATGGGTTTACATTGTAGTGAAGGAAAGCAGTGGACGTTCACGTCTGAAGACGAGTTCTTAAACGCGATAAAACTAAAAAGGATTAATAATGATAAAGGTATCCTTTGCAGATTTCTTGAAAACAAACAAATATTTAAAACAGATGATACACTAAAATAAAATATATTACAAAAGACCTGTTTGGCTTGTGGCCTCTTATAAAAAAAGTAGTTGGGGTCCCTTTTCACATTGAAAATGTCACCCAGTTGCCAGAAAAAAATGTTGGGATTGTACGTTTCTGCAAACAAAGGATATGTTACATTTGCACATTATTATGTAGCACATATATTGAAACTTTGAGTTTCTTCATGTGTCAACAATGCTGTGGTTATCATGTGGCAATGATGTTTTGGCTTAAGATAGCTGGTTTTTGTGTTACCATCCCCACTGGAAAAACAACAACGGTTCAATAAAAAGCACCCACGTTTGGTATCTAAATAGCCACTGAAGACACAGTAATGACTTGCTAAATTAAAATTGGATTTGCTGTTTGGTGGTTTCAAACAGTGGTCTGCAGCTTGGCAGGCATCTCCCCCACCCCCTACACCTCCTGATTACAAAGTCAGCTCAAATGCTTCCTCACTTTAGAAATGTTGATATGATAAGTATGAAATTTACAAATGTAACTATTCATAGTTTGCAGAAAGAGTAAAATGCCAACGTTTTGATCTGGCGACTGGGCTATAGAATGCCCATGAGTTGTTAGCAGTCCCACCAAAGAGTGATTTCCAGTCTAAACACCTCAATGTTATTGTTACCAGCTGTTGATCAGTGGAATAGTGTTAATCTGACAGCATGATGTGAATGGTGCCACCAATGATACAAACAAAACAGGGACCCAGTTGTAACATCCAGCACTCCACAGGGGACATTTAACTCTGACTGAGCCTGCACATTTGCAGGTTTGACTTTTCCACTTACGAAGACTAGGGTTCTCATGAGTGTCTCTCCCCCTCAGGTTTCCCCACACTATTCTCAGAAAAAGGACTTTTTGACATGAAAAATGATGCAACAGAATTTATGATAATGGATAAACTACACACTCAAGTTTGGAATAGTGGTGCAGTGGTCAGAGGCAAGAGGCCCCCGAGTTTGCATGTTCATACCATGTCAGTGCGGGTTTCCTCCAGGTGCTCCAGCTTCCTCCCACAGTCCAAAGACATGAAGGTTTGGTAATTGGTGACTCTAAATTGCCCGTAGGTGTGAATGTGAGTGTGAATGGTTGCCTGTCTCTATGTGTCAGCCCTGCAATAGTATGGCGAGGGTGTACCCCGCCCCTCACCCAGTGTCAGCTGGGATAGGCTCCAGCCCCCCCCCACAACCCCCAACAGGATAAGCAGTTACAGAAAATAATAAATAAATGAATGAATGAATGAATGAATGACTAATATGAGTGGGATCATGTTCAAGATATAAAGATATTAACCACCTGACAATCGAAATCCATTAATTTCATGTGTCTTATTATTAAGAAGAATGGATAAACTTCAAAAGGCGCTTAAACTCTTTGTTTAAGTGCCGACAAACAAAGCAAACTCACTGCTCTTACTTCTGTAGTGAAAATCGATTCTCACACAATCGCCGCCTCTCTCTTTCTCTTTCTCTCATCCCCGCCTCCTCATCTCTTCCCTAACTCCCTCCAATCTTATCTACCCCTGTCCTTTCTGATCTGTCCCTCTTCTAAACAGCCTCCTTTCTCCACTGCTGAAATAGAACAGCCTTCCATTGTGTGCTTCACAAAGCAACATATATTCTCTCCCTTTTTGCGTGTGTGTGTGCAATTGAGCCAGTCATGAAGATTTGGGAGGTTGCTGTGTTTTCGCTGTGTTTTGTACCTGCCCTCTCTTTTGTGGTGTTTTGTGGGATTTCTCTCAGCTGCAATAGGCAGAATCAACCCTGTCACAGCCACCATGAACACTCTAATCTCCTCATAAATCTGCTCTGATTGGTTTTAGACAGATTGGCGAGGGATTGATGGGCACTTGCATTCAGTGAAAGCTCCTTAACTATATTTTATTGCAAGTCATCTGACATCATATTGCCAAGGACAAAAACATGCTGTCATGAATTGATGCTTTACTGTAAATCTCTGTGTATATTGTCCCAGAACTGGCTTTTCATCTATGTTTTATCCTCAGGAGGGAAAATTATGATGACTGCCATATTTTCTTTCAATCCAGATCAGAGGATCAGTGTTTCTGAGATACTCAACAGACAAACAGTGGAGAAAAGAAATCCCGAAATCATGAATCATATCTCAAAATCCTCTATTCTGCTCCCTGCACTAGACTTCACCCTAGATTTTCATCAATTTCCTGAAAAACAGATCTTTAACAGGGCGTTGTAAAATGCATGGTGAACAGGATACCTTTGTGTTTTCATGGTTCACCGAATGTGGTTGAATTTCTGCAGCACGCAACACAGCATGATTTAGCAAGTGTCTCTCTATATTTATTTTCTGTCTCAGGCTTGATTAAATCAAATGTGAACAAAAGCAGAAAACTGCCATTGTATTGCGCAAAGCAAGACCAAACCAAAGAGGAATGTTTGGAATGTGAGGAAGAGTTGAGTAACACTATGATCACCATGCCAACAGCTCTTGATGTATAGCTTTTGTAGTTTCATTTGTTTCTTCCATTCTTTCTCTCTTTCCTTCCTCTCTTTCTTGTGGTGAGTAAGCCCCATTCGGACTGGATTTATTTCTCTAGACCTGTGCTGGTCAGTGATTTTAATCTTGTCTGGCACGCATATGGGTGCATTTTCTGTAATAATTGCAGGTGAACTTACCCACTGAGTTTTTTCTGCGATAACAGCTTCTTTTCCTTCCTCTGCTTTATCAGCTCAGTGTGGAATTTGATGTGAAAATGGAGGAAGTGAAAATGTTTTTGCTACTGTGAAACACAGAAACATGTCAACACCAACATATAGGCCGATTTGGCTGTTGTTATGTCAGCTGGGTACTGGTTTTGTCTTTTGGCTTGTCCTGCAGAATGTCCGCTTCTATTCAGTTAAAATGCCATCTGGAACAATGAGTTAAATTACAGAGTAGCACAGAAAGTATTTTATTCCTCTCTTCCCCCTGTAATCCTGTCCTAATGGGGCTTTAGATGAGAAGATTGATGCATCTCTCATATCTCTCGATTAAATATGAAGTTTGGAAAAGCAGTCGGTTATCTTAGCTTAGCATATGGACTGAAAACAGGGGGAACCATCTAGTCTGGGTCTGGCTAACTGGATTTATTTGTTACTTTTTGACAGAGCCAGGCTGTTTCCCCCTGTTCCCAGTCTTGTGCTTTGCATATTTCCTAAAATGTCAAACTATTGCTTGAAATAAATGTAGCAATATAGCAACATACAGTAACAGGAGGTACTCACTCACAACTTGTCAAACACGGCAGTTTGGTCAATGTTGTCTTTGTAATTATGATAGGGGCATTGGAGGAGGTCAGATGACATAGTACAAAGACTGACACAGTCCTCTTAGGGAGGAGGTCGGGGTGGATGGATGGGTCAAACAAACACAGGACTTTCACCCAGGAGACTGCCTGTCTCCAGAAGTCAACTTTGACTTATTTTAACTTTGGCAACGTACTTAACCTCACATAGTACTGTTATGTGGTTATTTATTTGCAGAGTCTGCAGGTCATGGGACAAGATTTTGATATCGGAAGTGTTCTAGTTTGGTTTGTTGTTTGGACTGCAGGTAGACAGTTTGTGTGGAGAGGCAGAACACAATGGCATAAATGCAATTTCAAAACCCTTTGGCTATGTCTGACAATAAGTCAGCTAGTAGTGTTTTTTTTTTATTGATCTGCATTAACATGTATATATTGTTTTCTATAGATACATTGAAATGGCATGCTTGAGTAGGAGGAAGTCTGGGCTGTATATCTGCTGGCTACACCAGATATGCCCTAAATATTGACCTTTGGGTTCTGAGATTGGTTACATAGTTACGTACATAACTGAACTTTAGTAACAAGCCTACTTATTTTAACCCGAACCACAATATTTTCTTAAACTTAACCCCCTAACTGTATTACCCTGCAGAAGGGAGCATGCATCTACTGCTAGCTCACATGGCATTACTGAGCTAGCTATAACATTACAGCTCAGCCAAGGGACCTGCCGTTGATGTTTAAATCTTGCTCTGTCGCAAGTGCAAGCTTCTGGTCCATAAGAAGATGCACGCTTCCTTCTGTGAGGTAACACAGATGGCGTTTGTAGTTTGGTTAAAAGAAGACAGTTTCCACATAAAGGTCTGAGGATTATTTTGAGCAACCAGGTCATAATTTCTGGAAACAGACATTGCTATTGAGTTTTTCCAAATGTATTTTTGGTGCTTTGAGCACCACAAGCTGAGTGCCGACTAGTTCCATTGTATTTGAGAGAAGGCAGACATCTCTACAGCCAGTATCTCTACGACTCTGCAACTCACACCAAAACTATCTAGATTAACAAATAGCACTACAGGTAAGAGGAAGAATATTTGATATGGGTGTGAACTGTCCCTTTCAGTACAGATTTCTGAAATGTAACCTTAGTTTCTTTGTTTGCTACATGCACATGCTGCCCCTTCACATACTGGACTGTGACCAGTCCTGTGCTCATCTGCCAGTCTGCTCGTGTATCTGTCATTATTCATGGTGATCATCATGGTGTCTGTGGGCTTTGACCTGCCCCACTTCCCTGGTTAGAGAGTTACCCGGAGCAGATGGAGGAATCAAAGGCCACATTACACACACTTATGAGCACACACAACCAGCTTTACATTATTTACAACTGCCCAGTAAGCATTTATTCATATGGTCTTGCCAGCTTATCCATTATGCATCGACTTATGGCCGGTATACACTGTGCGATTTTGGGCTGTCCCAGACGAAAGATGGCCATCGTGGGAGAAACGTGGCGATATCTTTGGTCGTGGCTCTAAAACGGTGGTCTTGCGTTGCACTGTGAGACAGGTTCAAGGACGGCCGTTGTCAACGTCTTGCGACCAAAGATAACCTGAGATAAAATTCTGACAGTGTCAGAAATTTAGGATAACTATCTCACAGTGTGACAGCTGCTACGATCTATGTCTACTAATCAACCAGTAGAAATGCAGCACGAAATGACAATGGTCACCGCGACACCGGCGCTAAACCCAAACAAATGATCTCTTGCCATGAAGGTAAAACGAACAAAAAGAAGTCTGTGTAACTCCCAGAAAGAGGAAAGTTTGGTGGAGCTGTGGCATCAGAAGCCTTGTTTATTTGATGTTTCCTCCAGCTGCTATCATGACTGCGAGAACAAAGACGCTGCATGGAAGGAAATTGCAGAGGAACTGCAACTTCCAGAAGAGGAAGCTACCTATGATGGTGCAGATGGATGATGTACGCTGATGCGGTGCACGCTGATGACGTTGGATATTGACGTATGTCGTAACCTGCGATTCAGTAGTAAACGGCCATCGTACAATCTGCACACATCGAACTTGACGTCATACCAAAGTTTATTAGATTCACGTCTCACAGAGTGTCATGCAGTAGTCTTACAAGATTGCTAAAATCGCATAGTGTATAGAGGGCATTAGTGAACAATGTCTTGAACAGTAACAACTAGCAGTGCATAAAAAGCAAACACATATTAAAACATATTCAACAGATATATGTTTGTCTTTGGTCTTTGGAGATGTATGGCTAATGAACAACAACTCAGATCAGTTAACTGTCTCAATATTGACCATAACTTAAGCACAACACATTATTTGTAACTTCACCAAATTAAAAACATTTTAAATCAACCTCTCCCTCACAAAAGGCACTAAAAGCTCTCGCCACATGGTGTTTGAAACACGCCATATGTTTTCTCCCGAGATTACCTCACCTCTTGTGTCTGTTGTTGGAAAGCTCTAAGAAAACATTTAAATGATGTTTTCTATGTGCTGTAAGAAACTTGCCTGTATTAATAATAGAACGGGAATCCTATATAACAGGCCAGCGTACGGCTCTTACCAGCATGTAGTTATCATGAGAAGACATACACGTCTTGTGACAGGACTGGCTCAGGGATGTGACGGGGTGTCGGCTTGGGTTTTTTGGATGAGTGCTCCGGCTGTGTGGTGGGGCTAACAGGCAAGGGGTTATGTGTGGGTTGAAGAGAGGATAGATGCATGAGATGAGGAACAGGAGGAAACACACAGTAAAGCACAGGGTGAACCAAAAAGGAACAAAACATAATATGAGATGTGACAGAAACTCTACCCAAACCACAGAAGTGTCGATTTAGGAGCAGAGGGTTTGACAGGAAGGATTGTGGCCATATTGAGCTAAAAGATGTTTCTGTGTGTTTCTGGTTATGTTTTTGTGAGTGTGTGTTTGTGGGTGTAAAATGTAGGACACACAGATAGGAACTGGGCTTTTGAATGAAGCTTTTGTCTTAAGAAACAACTTCAAATGATATAAATGAGGAAGAAGAAACAGTGATATTGTGTTCAAGTTTGGAGAGTATACAGAAAGTATTTAAAGGAATAGTTTGACAATTTGAGAACTACACATACTCGCTTTCTCACAGAGAGTTAAAGGAGAACTTTGATAGTACTCTCATATCTGTATAGTAAATATAAATCTACAGCCGCAGCCAGTAAGCTTAGACTGGAAACAGCTGAAAAAAGAAGTCCTACCAATTCCTCTAAAGCTCACTAATTAGTATTTCTCATCTCTGTATTGTAAAAAAAACAAAACACGTTGTGGTTTCCAGGGAGTTATGCATCCAAATGTTTCTTGGGTAGGTGCAATCTATTTCAAAGATACGTAAAGACAAAGAATGAAGCAAATTTTTGCCTTGCGCCTTTTGGGGAAATTTGAGTCAACCATTAGTGCAGTGCATGTTGATTGACCCCAAACAACCAATGTAGCAACTGTAGAAACATGACACAGTAATGGTCCCAGTGTGCATTTACATGAGCCCTAATGTTTCTATAATAATAAGAATAAAATAGCCCAACTAGAATAAAAATGTATAATCAGACTGAGCCGATACGTCCCAGTTGGAAATAAAAATTTTTTTGAGTGCTCCGATTCATAAATGTAGTCTTTGATTTTCAAACAGGAGCTTTTTGTAACAGCTGAATTGTGGATTTGCTTGTCATAACAATCGTCTATTGTTGCCAGAGGCAGTAGCCTGAATATGAGACATTAAGGGAACACCAGTAAATTATAGTGTCTATTGATAGTGTGAATGTGAGGTGTTAAATTGACATTTGTAATTTGTAGCTACAGAAAATAACCTAGGTTACACTTGCTTCACTTACTACTGAATTGTATCAACAGGTGGAACCACTTCTTCTCCCTCTACACTTTATGTATTGAATGAATTCAATTTTCTCAATGAAGTTGGAAAAAAACTTTCTTCTGTTATATTTAGAGCAGATTAGATGCTTCACAGCTGGCAAAACCACTTTGTACAAGTGAAAATAAATTATATTCTGAATAAATGCTTTGGGGCTTGTGAACACACATCTTATTGAATCACTTTATTTAGACTCTGTATAAACAGTAAAGTTGGAATCTCTACTCAGATTTACTTCAGTGACTTCAGCTACAGTGAGGCTGGCAGACCACCAGTGCAGAGTCAATGAAGTGGTTAGGCGGGGAACCATATGATTTCCAGCCTGCCTTAAATGAGTTGGATCAGTCATAATTGTTTATCTAATACGGGACATGTTTCAGACAATGACAGCTTGAAAAGCCTTCGCACTTTACGTAGCATATTTGATTAAATAATTTTTGTCTTGCAATTAAAGAGGAGTGCCATTAAGTCATTGTTAAGAAACAACCAGAATGGCTGCAGCTGATGTGGAACTTTTCAAATTCTGAGGAGCAGCGTGGTGCAAAAATGTAAGATGGCATATCTCAACAGTGAGATTGACTATTTTTGTCAAATAAAAGACAGGACTGAGAGTCTGTGATGCCACAAAATGAAAGAAAAGATCGAGGAGAGAAATAAAGAACTTGCTATTTCAAAGATGAATAGTCTTGGTTGGGTGCTACCACTGGTGGAATAACAGTTTTAAGTTCAGAGGAAGATGAAGTGTAGTAAGCACAAGGTGTGTGCATTAGCATGCACCACAGTCACTGTGGATAAATCAGATGGAAAAACTTTAACACAAACAAAACAAAACAAAAAAACCTGAAAAAACAATCCAACATGCAAAAAGTTTGACAAAGAGTGTCAACTTCACTCTTTCTTTCTCAGTCTCTGTGTTGATTTCCAAATGAATTCCACTCACACTCATTTTTCCACCTGTCTTCAAACATAATGTGTACCTCAGCCTTGCGTAAACACACACAGGCACTAACACTCACCACATCAATGATTTGTAGCAGTGTTAGGCCGAGTTCCACAACAATGGGCGCAGAGTCGTTTTGGACGGGTCTTTCCAGACGATTGTAGTTTTCCATCAGGTCTCGATACAGCTTCCTCTGGTACACACCGCCATGGCAACCTGGAGCGAAAAGAGGATGGACAGTGAACATGGGAGAAGAATGAAGGATAGAGAAAGAGGAGGAGATTCAGCGAGACAAATGGAAGCATGGCAAGGAGGAAAGAGGTGGATGATAAAAGTCATGTGAGGTGTAAGGAAGCAGAGGAAGGAGGAAAAGAATAACAGATAGCAGAGGTACAGAAGTAAAAGGGAGAGAGTAGGAGGTGAGAAAGAAGAAAATGGAAGGGTGACATGATATGTTCAGAAAAAGGAAAAGGAGCAATGGTGGGAACTGACGCATTTACATTCTACTGTGTATATCTTTGAAAGAGGCTCATCCAACCCTGCACTTTAATAAAACATACTCACAATATTATCCCACACATATTAATGCCTGTAATTTAATCAGCTCTATTATTGCAATTGTTGTTCATGCGGCACAGAATCCCTCAAGAAATCCTGATAAAGTCACAATAAGCCGAATGTAATGAAAATATTATTAACTATGTGACTTAAATTGTGTTGTCTGTGCTTTCTTTTTGTGTCTCCTGTAATCATTAGGTCACATCAAGAACTTTACACTGAACAACCACGCCTTCATCTCTAACAGGAAGGAATGTTACAGCGCAGTCCCTGATGCAAAGAAGAAAACCCAGTCAGTCATGAAGGTAGCATGTTTTCTCTATGGCAGAACAATGATAGGATTGTTTCTCTTTCACCAATGCTTCTATAAAAAATAATTAAATGTTGGTTCACATCATCATACCCTCTGGCACACAATCCTGAAACAAGTCCAAATAGAGTTTTTTTTTTTCCTTAAATCATAGTAATTTCATTTCAGTCAGGACCACTTTAGTCAAAGAAAATTGAATCTCCATTTGCAGTATTATATTTGTCGGTATGGCTCTGTTCTGGGGCCCCTCTGACTTTCCTAGGCCTATGCAGAAAGCCTCTTCCACATGCCTTCGTGGAAGGCCTTAATGCAAAGAGAGCCCACCTCTCTGCCTTTCCATGCACCTTTATGGAAAGCCTAAGGCAGGGAGAGCAGCAGCAAAGACCCCCCGGGAACAGAACAGATCCAGCATCAATGACAAACAGAAATGACATTGATGAGTCAGATACAGCATGAAAAAGAGGAGCTGGGGTGGAGGCGTGCAGAGGATGCAGCAACAGTAGGCAGGCCAGAGCAGTTTAAATAGGGCGCCCTGAATGAGATTGGTTGAAAAGAAAGGAATGGTGATCTATCAACTGACTCCCTTCCATCAATCAGCTGCTCCATCAGTTGATTGAGCTATTTAAGATTAGCTAATGTAGCTGGGATGTGAGCTGAACTTGCTCAATTTAATTTAGGGCTGTTCTCGCTGGGGTCCTCTCCCACACCAAATTAATTGACAACATAAAACCACATTGCAATACACCATAACATCAAATAACAATCAGGGGCTGTCATTACTTCTTACAAACAGTAGCTGACAATTTCTGCATAGTAGGGAAAGAAAATCATTGATCTCTCTTTGTGTTTTGAATGACACAAAAATGAATGAAAAAGTTACATGAAAATATGTCTCTGCTTCACAGTAGTTTAATGCACTTGTTACGGTTCTGTTCATCACCACTAGACTGCCTATAGTATGCCGTAAAACAATATATGTTAAAGTATAACTGTCCATGCCCTCTAGTCACTGTAGTAGTTATGACAGGAGCAAAGGTGGAAGGCAGGAGCTTGGACTTTCTTTATGGGTAGAGACCTCTCCTCATCTTATTTGCAAACATGTCAATATGTTTTAAAAATGATCATTCACTATCCAAAGAAGTTCAACTCGTTGAGCCTGCTCACCAGCAGAATATTGAGCATATTAAAGTTAAATCTTATCTTATCTTATCTCCTGTTGCATCCCATTTCATCTCTGCTCTGGTATCACTCTCACCACAAATTCGAAGTATGCTCAATGCAAAAATGCATCTGTATATTGCACACAAACTATTTTCTGTCAGAAATCAACTGCTGTGAGGTCGACAGTGGAGTTTACCTCGTACTTTCAAAAGGAAACGAAGGGAGCGATGAGTGATTTGAGTGGAGTGGGGTGAAATTTAAGGTGAGCATGGTGCAATAATGAGCAAGGGGAACAAACAGCTCCGTGAATGAGAAACAGAAATTCTCACCGCTCCACTCTGCTCAACAGGCACATGCTTTACATGCAACTCAAACTTTCTGCCTGATGTGTTGACCCAAATGCGGTAGCTTCAGTCCTAACAATTTGCTGTAGGCTCTCCAGTCAACATTTATAAGCAATACATAAACTTGTAAACGGTTAAGAAATGGCTTATAACACACTGTAATGAGTGTATTTATCAAAACTCTGCCTGTGTGCTCTCATAAGTAGACACTGGTGTATGAACAGATAATGAGGGACACTATAGTAAAACACAGTTGTTATAAAATTTGTCTTTGTAGTGTAGAATATAATTGTTAAAAAATAGTGTGCATTGATAAACTCAGCTATAAAGTGTGCTATAAACAGGTTAATAAATGTCTCTATGCTGCTTATAAGTGCTAAACAGGTGGGACTAATTTTAAAGATGCCATAATCACATAAAAATTCTCGACGCAGTGGCTTTAAGTTGCCCACCCACGCCTACTGAAACTTGAGAAGAACAACTTCCCCTCTCATGCCAAGGTTGCCACCAACACAGCATTTACAAAACTTCCAGACTCCCTCATCCTTCACTGTCTCATATGAGCCAGAACTGAAAAGGTCTCAGCCTGCATCTCCCTGGTGACCCTTGTCCAAATTAGATGTTGTCTCAACATATTCCAGCAATTACCGAGTGACAGCCAAGACGCCAGCTCTCCCACAATGACTGAGTGCATCACTAATTAGCTAATGAGGCAAAAATAAACAAAGATAGCTCACTGTGTGTTTGTGTGTGAGGGTGTTGGCGAGTGTCAGGTGGGGCACCCCTAAATCTCAGCGTGACGGGGAATCTGCATAATGGGTGAGAGTGGCAGCCAGCAGAAGTGTTAGGAGTCGATGGAGTGAAGTGAGCCGAGCCAAAACAAGCTGAACAGAGTTGAGCTTAACAGTAAAGAGGCCTGTCACTGAGCCACTGTAAGAATAAACACAGATCTGAATGGGTGCCAACCTGGGATACACTGCAGTTAATCTATAATTAAGTCCAGCTTTTATTTTCTTCCCTAGTGTCTCGCAACAAATTCCACATGTATCGCTTTCCTGCAATTTTTTTCATGCGTAGTACTTACAATTCTGAACAATTTGTCTGTGTTCAAACAGAGAAACACACAGAGTACTTCTTCCTCTCTGAAGAAGATGATTCCCGTCAGTTATTATCTTGTTTGTCAGAAATCAAGCACTGGATCTCCCAAAACTTTCTCTAGCTGAATGAAAACAAATCTGATGTAAATAGTTTGATCCTCCAAAGACCATCCCAATTTTACAAAAACATCTTGGCTACAAATGTCAGCCAGAAACCTGGGTGTAATATTTGACAGTGACCTTTCATTTGAAAAACAAGTTACAGATGTTTTTCAATCTTGTTTTTATCAGTTGAGGAGTTTCTTAAAAGTTAGAGCTTTTCTATCTCTCTTACTGAACTCAAAAGGTCATTAAGGCCTTTGTGAAGCCAAAAAATAATCTCATGTCTACAGCGAATACAGAATGCAGCTGCTTGATTTTTAAAGCTGGGCTGCGGAGCTTTTGTCTCCCCCTCTGGTAGTGAGAGTAATGAACACTGTTGACGTGTTTATGACATATGTGGTGAGCTTGCTGCATCTTCCCCCGCCTCCAGGAGCACTTTCTTCAAGTCTTGTTTGACCTTTATCCTTCCTCTGAATGCCAAGTTTCTTTTTATTTGGAGCTTCACTCCAGGAACTTTTCTTGTATACTTCCTAAGATTGTCCGCCACAGCTTTTGCCACCCCTAACTGCTGCTCTGTTGCCATTGTCTCCATTCCCCTTTTAAAAAGTCTTTATTTCACACTGTCAACATGCATAGCATCAAAGATAAACTATAACCTGTACCATTCACTACATCACTTACATATAAGATCACAAAAGAAAACACAAAACAAGTCTGACGTAAAATAAATAATTTTAGTCTCTCTCCCTTCATGCCAACAGTTGCTGTGGCTGGTTGACTTAAAACGCATCACTTAGTTGAATCCGCAGGGCAAAGTCGCAACATACACCACAACTATGGTATACTGTGAAATGTGTGAACTCATTAGGCAAGGGCTTGAGTGTAACAGATGTTCATTTGCTATATAAGTTTAAGTCCTGCACCCCAGCTGTAACAAATACTAGAAGACAGGATCATATCAGCCCCGTCTGAGCCTCTCATCACTGGTTACAAGTTTTAGAACTAATGTTAAAACTCTATGTGAAATTCAGAGCAGCGGCAATGAGCTACCCAGTGGGATACAAAACAAAACAAACCGCAGGTACTCTGTGATTACAACACACACAAGACACACACTGTGACTGTATTCTCTTCGTAGGACGCCATTACTCCACTCTATCGTTCACGGCAAGTAGTTGTTTGCTGCTATGTTATATATTAATGCTCTGAATTTTGCATACAGGGCCTTTGAGATTTTACCTATTACCTTCAAAGCACTTTATGGTTTAGCTCCCTGTTGCATTGCTAAATCGCTGCTCCCCTATGAGCCAGAGTGCAGCCTCAGATCTCAGATCCTCAGGCAGGACTCTCCTGGCTGTTTCTAAATCCTGGCTCAAAGTTAAAGGGTACCGGGCCTTTGCACTCATGACCCCACAGTGCTGGAACTCCATGCCTGAAGATCTAAAGCATTTCGAGTCTGTTGCCTCATTAGAGTCCTGATAAATAAAGTGTATGCATTTATTATTATTATCATTATTATTATTATTATTATTACGGGATGGAAGACAACATCTTTAAACCTCCATTAACAGATTGAAATCCTAACAGGTACAGTAGACTGCACTAGATACACACAGCATGTTGTTGGTAAGTTGTGATGACTTATTCCAGTGCAGCCTCAGGCAGTGTGTCTGGGCTTTGGTTTGCATCTGGACTGCTTCCTGAAAGCTGCCTGTTTATCCCTACAGTGTCCCATATGTGATGTTTCATGTCAGTAGTTCAGTAGTTATGTAACATCTCTCTTACTTTCTGCTCCCTCTGTATGCCTCTGTCTTTTTTTATTATGCACTGTATGTTTGTATTTACACAGGCTTATAAAGTTTATAAAAGTGCATTCCTTCGCATGTATCTGCTAATATATGGTACTGGTAGGCCCTTTATTTAAAACCCAGGGGAAAGATTGGTCAGTCAGTGCCTTTAGATGTTGGCAAAATAAACTTTGAAACTGTCAAATTTAAAGTGTAGCTTAAAGGGAAACTTCAGTTTTTTTTCAACCTTTACCCTATCTTCACAAATTTTTGTGTCTAAGTGACTAATGGGAATAACAGTTTTTGAAGCTGGTCCAATATTGAGTGAGAGTGCTACAGCCAGCAGCAGGAAAACAGGCTGCAGTGTAACCCCTGCAGGCAACTGAACACCGTCCATTTAAGTCTACTACATGACTGCTATGATAAGTGTTTGACAACCCTATAGAAAGGACTGCTACAGAGACAGACCTTTTTTGTCAAAGACTAAGATGCTTTTGGTTTAACCAGAAACAGGAAATCACCATTGCCAAACACACCAGACTCTAATAAACAGTCATTTTATCAGTGTAAAACACACTTAATTCAATGTTGGCAGAAGCAAAATAAAAACTCATAAAAACAATCTTGGCTCATCTTTCCACTGTTCCAACAATCATCACCTCTGGTTTGGTTGAAGTAAATCCGAGATTCACCCAGTTCGATGTGAAAATATGCTGCCCCTATACACACTGAAATTACTTTTTATTTGACCGCAGTCTGGTGGGTTTGGTGATGGCGATTTCGGGTTTGTTTCAGGTAAAACAAAAAAGATCTTACACTTTAATAAAGAGGTTGACCTCCAAAGGAATCCTTTCCAAAATGCTGTCAGACATGTCTTATAATTAATTACGTGAGCTTGTCAGTAGCAAAAACAAACACTTTTAGTGGACATAAAATGATGGTGCTCAATTAACATTGCAACCCGCTTCAGCGCTTTCATTCAGTGCTGGACCAAAAATTATTGTTGGTCATTTAAACCCCTTTTCCACCACACAGTACGGTACAGCATTGTTCGGTACTAAGGCCTTTTCTTCCGTTTCCACTGTGAAAAGTTGTGGATGGTACCAATGGAACTGTTCAGTATGGTCCCCATTTTTGGTCCCCCCTTTGTTGGGGTACCTAGCACACAGATCTGGTGCTATAAAGTGGAGCTGTGAACACTGCAGTCCATTGATTGGTCAATAGCGGACAGTCTCTCTGCTCAGGGCTGAGTTGTGGCTGGTTTTGAGGCTTAACCATTGTTCATACCATGGAAAGTTTTACATTTCAATGTGACTACTTTGATCATTACTTTTTAGTTTTTATTGGCTCTCTCTTGGATGACATACACTTTTAGTAATAAGTGGATCTTCAAGCGTTTGAAAATATATAGTAATTTTAATTTTAATTTAAATAGGGAAGAGGTCGTAAAATACAGAAGTTACTCTTTAGTTTTACTTCTCACCTTCTCACCAGAGGTGAACTTCAGTTACTTTCAAAAGATCTCATTTAACTTTTAAGACACATTTTAAGACACCTCAAGCTCTATGGGTGACGCTATCCTCTCAATTCTTCTCACAAAACATCTCATCATCCTAATATTCATCTTACCTTCAGAGCTTCAGCTCTGACAGAATTCCTGCAACCATACTTCCACTTCTATTCTCCCTCTTGCATCTCCCAGATTGCAATTGTTGTTCTTTTTTTCAATTTCCAGCAATAAACCCAGCGCTCACAGAGTTGCTTCATGATCCACAACCTCAACAGATACACTGAACATACTAATACACTCAACGTGGCCTGAAGGCATTCATCAGTTTCAAATGGCTACCATATATCTCTCTCATCACATTAGTGACCCCTCATATTTCCATTTCAGAGCCCACTGGGGGCCCTCATTCGATCCTCAATCATTAAAGCTCAGTTGCATTGTACAGAAATAAAAAGGCTGTCTTTTATTGCTGGGATGCTGCAGCAGTAGACACACAGGCAATTCACTTTATGAGTCGTTCACCCTTGAAAGGACTCGCTGCCTTCAAAATCATTTTTACAGACTCAGTGTCCATGGCCTGCTCATTTTTCCTGTCACACACAATGACACTCACAGGTGTAACAAATCATTGAGGAAAAAAAACCTGCCACAGGTTTGAAATCAAATATTACATGACACTGTTCAGTGAAATTTAATAATGTCCATTCTGTTGTGGATTTATTTGACTGAATGCAATTTTGGAGTGATGAATTTCATCTCAACAATTTCAATGCATGTTCTTTACAGGGTACTCCAGCAATTTATTATGTCACTTCCATAAAGCTCAAGACCTTGGGGAACAATGGTCAAAATCGATAAATCGAGGGCAAGACATCATGACTTTTGTTCCATAGGATGGGTCAGGCTCCAAAAAGACTGGAGCCTACATTTCCAACAGGGCAAGTGAATGGCTTCTTTTCATTAGACCTACATCCACATCGATGTGGACACACAAAACAATTGCCAGAAACAGATGTCGGCATTGCATGTCTCTGCAAACTCTAAATGCGTTGGGAAAAGATCATGCTTAGGCTTAAAATAGCCAATTTTGGTGCCACCATTTCCAGCAATGTCTCGTAAACAGCAGCTACTTTTCATGTCACTATCCTTGGTGGCTACAAAACAACCATGTTTGGTGATTATAAAGCTGCAGGAAACACAGCCTTGACTTGCTAAAACACACCTGGTTTTGCTGTTTGTTGGTCTGGAACAGTGATCTGCAGCCTGGCAGGCATCTCACCTAGGTGACCTACCATCCCCTCCACCTCCTAATGACAAAGTCAGCTCATATGCAATGTATCCCGGCTCTTCCTCCTTTTACTCAGCTATGTGATGTGATCTTTATTTTTGCATATACTGAAATTACTCACTCTACAAACCGTATTTTTGATACACAAAGACACATAAAGTGCTCATTTGTTAGTTAATTATACAAGTCTCAATATCTAGAGGAATGATTTATTTGGATCAATGATGTGATTCTAATAAAGCACACGCTGTATCATGTGCACATTCCCTAAAGGCCAAATGCAATGTTGTGTGTCTCTCTGAGTGTAAATATCAATGCATCAGCAAGTTACCAACGTGGCCTGCCATTAAAAGAACTATGGAACCAGTGAGTGCTAGAGCATTAAGACACTGAGACAAACACTGATATGCAGCCAACATTAAATACGAGCACATTTGAACCATTTTGTTAAGCTGACCACAGCAAAATGTAACATGGCACACTCTTGAGTTCTCTGCAGGTCAGTAGCATAACCCAGTCACCAGAAGAAAATGATGTCATTGTGCATTTGTTCAAACCATGAATTCGTTACATCTATACATTTCACCTGTTGTAGTTTTTCTGGCAGCTTTTTAGCCACCAAACATGGATGTTTTTTAGAAACCCCCTGCTGTTTTTCCACTGGAGATTGTGTAGCAGTTGTTTTTACAGAGACACTGCTGCATTCTCAGCACAGAAAGCCACAAAAAGCAGCTACATTAAGCCAAACCAGGATCTTTTCTATCCATCAAAAAGTGTTTTTTGTGTTTTAACCTAACAACACAGTAAGCACAGCATTGTTGAAACATAAAGAGACATTACTTTTCAATGTATAAACTACATAATAAGATACAAATGTAAGGTATCCAGGGTTTGCCGAAACGTACAATGCTAACACTTTTTTTTTTTGTGGAAATTGGGTTGAGTAGAGAGCAGCTGCAGAAAAGTTTTACACCCCGGAGCAAAATCCTAATCTGGGTTTTTCCCAATTTAGTGTGCACCATGTTGGAGCTTTACAGGGTCAGAAGACAGCCCCTAACAGCTTGCTGCTCGCAGCAATATTAACTTCACACTAAGAAGGACATTAGCAGGACAGTGCCAGAGTGGAGTCAATGTTTAATGTCCCCAAGAGGCAAATTGGTCTCCAGAAAGCAGTCAAACAAATAGCACATGAAAAATACTGTAAATACACAATAAATAAAGGGAAAAAATGGACCATTGTCACCACGACCAATTGAGCAAATGCAATGAAAACGTGAGGAAACCAGGTGTCAATATTTACAACAGGTGACTAAATTATAACTTGTTGCGAGTTGATAGCACAAAATCCCTGAGATAGATTTCATTTTACACAGGATGTAATGTGCTGTTTGCAATATTTAGTGCACTCTTGAAGGCTTTACATATAGTTGTCATACAGTAGCTTCTACATATCTACATATTGCTTTATACATGATTACATTGTCCTTGATGGATGTTTCTATCATTTTTCACACTAATGTTCCTGGTGCAATTTTTTTTATTCTTCATATAATCATGTTAGAACTGTTATTATATTGCTCAACTTGGATATTTCTCGCTTCAAGCTCTGCACACAGTAGCTACAGAAAAGTACCAGTAAGCACCTTTTAGGGTCTTTGCTGTAGTCCGATGAAGGAATTTACCGGAAACTAGATACCATTTAGCTCAAGAACATGACAACACTCACAAGGACCACAGAAACAGATTAAATATTGATTGACCTCAGACACTCTGAACATTGAGGAGACTTGGCCAAGTTAAAAATCGAATCACATTAAAGCAGCTGGTTCACAGATAACTGTATGAGATCGATACATATCCAGAATCTGAGAGGCAAAAAAAGTCGGTAGAACAGAATCGGATCAGGTCGACTTATTTTCCTCAAGAATATCAAACAAGGTCACTTTGTTAGCTTGTGAAAATATGTGATGAGGAAATACAGCAAGTACCGGATGAAGCAGTGAGTGGCAACAACCTCGCCCACATGTTTGCGTTGGAAACCCTATATGGACCTAGGGTCTACGTACCATGTCTAAGGGATTACATTTGGTTCCAAAGGTACCATACTGAAAGTGTTGGGTGGAAACGGGGCTTAACTTCATCTGTGTTGAGGAGGCAGTGTACAGTGGGCTTATCAAAGCTGTTTTGCTCAAAGTAACTCCCTGGAAATGAGGTTGATGAGAATGGTGAGACTGAAGCAAAACAGTTAAGTTACAGGCCCAGAAGACCAATATAATTAGCTGGAAGGTGCTAAACCATTATGTGGAGCCAAGGGAAACTGCAGAGTGGAGTGATATTAATTTGTTCGTCACATTTTTCCCATGATTCATTTTCAAAAATGTGATTATTGTGTCCATTATTTCATGTAAAACTCTTTTAATCTTCACCATCTAACACTGGCCATAAAGGCTGTATTAAGGACAACACAAAATGCTAAAGAACCAAATGAAGCTTAGCACAAGTTCAATCAGCAAGACTTTCTTTATGCTTTATTCATTCACAATTCTCTCTCTATCTCACTCCCACCGCTTCCTCCAATCAGCTGATTATGGCCGTTTGTTCTCCTGCTTAGCCAATCAAACTTTGCCCCAGTCTCTATCAGCCATTCATGTTGCTACTGTCAAACTTTAAATCTGTTCTACTCTCTGATCCTGTCAGCTGTCATTTCAGGCAGCATCATCACGCCCATTTCCACCGCATTCACCCCCAGTCGCTTTATCCAGAGCCCAGGACAAGCTCATCAAAAGCCCACTCTTGTTAAAATCTAGATCCTCAGCTCCCTCTTCATCTCATCTCATCACCACAGCCAGTGTCTCTACGGGGGGTTACAACCCTCCTGAAATACATGACACCACAATGGGATCTTATAGCTAAAGACCTTTTACATTTCTCATATGTGCAAATGTAAATATTCTTTTCTGTCAGAACAAGTCCTTCCTGATTGAAAGTTTTATTTAGTTTTATTTTAATTTAAAAACATTTACATATACATATATATACACACATATATATATATGCTGTCTTCTGCTGATGTTTTCAACAATGGTCATTCCCAATCAGCTGCAGTAGCGAAAATGATTTTGCTCATTTAAAACTGGAGCACACATTTCACAGAATATCTGGAGAGAAATTACACCCAAAATTGGAGCAGTGACAATAAGGAATAGAGTACGTATTAAGCTTGTCTTTCCCCCACTTTACAGTGAACTATAAGTATATTATAGTCAAGTGTTTCCTTTTTTTTTTAAAGAGTAAGAGATCTCACTGGCAACCATTGTAAACATCTGTGGCAAGCCAAGTGCAAAGTCATCTAATCACATGTTCAGTGAGCAGACACTAAGGTTGTGTCCACAACTACATTTGACACACTGAGAAGCTAATTAGAGGGACATAAAAATACAAACAGCTAATTACGTGAACAACAAGGACTATGTCAGCCTGTACCTTTAGCATATGTGCAGCAGAACACTCAATGAGGAGAGACTTCACTTCATTGAGGGATACAAGAGGTAGAAATCTACTTGGTGCTCTGCACTCCAGTTTTGTGGTGGTTGGGGATCTGACTTCATTTTGGGGTCTGTGGAACTGCTCTTAAATTTATTTAGCAAAGTGCCATCACCTTGTTGTCATATAGGAACAAGTACTGCTGCTATGGCAGCCATCATGATCATACAGAGCACCTTTGTGCTGAGTTACTTCATTTGTATTCTTCAACACTCTCACACCTTTCATTTTCTCATCCTGTTAGGGGTTGCAGCTAACATTAGCGGAGAGGCTGGGTACACCCTGGCAGGTTCAGACTATCATAGGGCTCACACATAGAGACAGTGACAGACAACCTACTGGCAATTTTGAGTCACCAATTAACCTGCATGCCTTTGGAAGCCAGACTACAGGGGGAAAGCCCACACTGACATGGGGAGAACATGCAGACTCCACACAGAAGGGCCCCCCTACCCCGGGTTCAAACCAGGAACCCTCTTGCTATGAGGCGACAATGCTAAACACTGCACCACCATCCCACCTGTTGGGAGACTTTGTGAGGAGGAGAGTGGAACCTCACCTGTGTGCATGTTGAACCAGGAAACAGAGGATATGTGATTTGTCTCTCTGTCAAGACCTGTTTTCCTCTCTCTCTTGTTCAGTCAGACAGAGCAAAGTCACCACAAAAACTGTATAAGACCCATCAGGAAAACATGATTGCATGACCTGTAGTATATTAAAAAAAACACATACATCATACAAACTCTAGAATTTAAACCAGGGATTCAAACATATTACAGAGATTTATCCTCCTCTAAGGGTCCTCTAGCTCTGCTCCAATGTAGTCACGCATTGAACAATCCTTCAGCTGCAGATTACACTGAAGGGATGAACGGCCCCAATGGGCTTCGTGCATCATCGCCGGGACGCCCATTCTGGGCCAGATGTTGTCGGGCTATTAGAGAAAGCTCAACCGCGTGCGCGCACACTCCCTGCTACAAGCGTGCAAATGTAACATTACAATGATTTATTAAACTGTGATCATAAGGGATCTCAGCAGCCTTTACGGATACTATAAGACAAATATAAACTGTTGAAACAGATGAAACAAGGTGACGCTTTCCTTTAAATTGCCTTTCTAAATGAATGTTATATATTTTTCTTGAGATCCATTCCTACTTCTCTTGACAGTTGTGGATACAGATGCTGCTGTCACGCCAGATGCGCACTAACTAAGCTCAAGTGTCTTAACTGCAGCTCTCATCTGTCTGACAAATGTTGATGGAAATGACGCTCAAATGACAAAATGTCAAAGATAAAAGGTGCCTGGCTGCATCTTTCCCCCCTGCTCTCTGCATCCTCTGACAGACAGACAGACAGCAGACGGAGTGCTCCATCAGTGACCCACCTTGACAGCAGAACATCGCCCACAGGTAAAATCCAATCAATACAGATCCAGTACACTTCCGAGGCTCCATGGCAGCGGCGGAGCACAACTCCCTCTGTAGCCCGCTGGGGATGTCAAACTTCGAGGGAGCGCAGCTTTGTCAGACTGCTGGTGCTGCGCTCTCTATCTCCCTCTCTCACTCACTCACACACACACACACACACACACACACACACACACAATGTTAGTCTCCTTGTCGAGTCGACGAGCCGACCGTCACCTCAAAAGTCACTTTGGATCCCGCTGTCCCCCCTTCTTTCTGCGCTCAGCTGTATTTTTATATCAAACATCTCGAGCTTGTCCTTTGCGTCTTTCCTGTCGTAACCGTGTGCGCTGATGATGACAGCCACCTGTCCGCTGGCTGCTTCTGCGCAATGCCGTCAACTTCGTCAAGGTTTGTCCCCTCTAGTCATTTAGGACTCATCCTCATCAGCTTTATGGGTGATGACTAAGGAGAGATGTGCACGCACGCAGGAATTCCCAACAGAGGGCGACTTCGGAAAACTTTTTTTTTTTCCACTCAAGCAAATGTTTAATTAAAAGTAGTCCCAACCTTGTTTAGTGGGTGCTGAGTACAATTGATCAGCAGAATTTGGTGGTATCCCTGTATTTCTTTCCCAGCAGTGGATTAGTGAACATGGTCTCCTTTCCAATCTATAATATATGGATAAAGGGATCATCTGTCACTGTGCTCCTTTCCTCCTACAGACGGTAAGATTGACTCTAATGCAACTGAGCAACAATAATGAACCTCCCTAAAAAGGTGCACAAATTAAGTTCAGTAATTTGTCTGTAAAGGGAGTATTGTCCCCTCCTTCCAAGCTGTTCTCAGACTTGCAGCCTTGTCCTCTTTTGCAAGCAGTGTCAGCAATCCAGTAGCCCGATGTTTAAGTTTCTGCAAATTGGGACCTGTTATTTTTGTATGTTATTGGGAAATGGATATGTTGAAACTTTATGTTTCTTTACATTTCAACTGCACTACGGTTAACATGGTTAGGTGTGGCAGAATGGGATCATTCCCTTCCCTCCCCCTCCTCAGTACCTGCACGCCAGGTGTGGCTCAATACTTGCCTGCACTCTGATTTCTGGGCAGAGCTGGCGGATCTATTACCTGGGCAGGTGCTCGCTGCTCAGTTTGGCATTCTTGTCTCTTCTTGGAGCCTGGTGTCTTTGTTTGGCGTGGTTCATGGTTTGGCCTAAGCAGCATGGCTGGTGGTGCGCTGTGTTTCTTCTGAACTTCTGAAGCTGTGAGTTGTGCCTTCTCGCTGTTTGTTTTTATAGGTTTAGGCACAAAAGCACTTGGCTAGTGGTGGCACTATTCTGGCAGGAAACTCAGCAATGTCTTGGTAAAAATACAGCTACCTTTTGTGGCACTGTCCCGGCTATAAATGAAGCGATGGGTCGCTAAAAAGCTGGTTTTGTTATGTGGTGGTCTGCAGCTTGGCAGGTTTCTTGCCCAAGTCAAGGTCAACTCATATACAACGTCACTGGAAAAAACAATTATATGATATGTGGTTTGCAGACACTTACAATGCCAATATTTTGTTCTGGTAACTGGGTTAATGCCAGCCACTTTTACGCAGCGCAGTCCTTTCTCACTCTCTTGTTTATCCTCATAATGGTGTTCCTCCTCCTCTCTCTTTTCATTGTCATCTTTCCTCATCCTCCCTTATTGTTTTCCCCTCCAGTCTCCATAATCTATGCCTTTTCACTGTCATGGGCATTACCTGTGGCATCCACAACTCTCCTCCAGTTATCCTCTCTTCCAGTCCAGTTATTAACTCATGTTTTCTACCAGCTAATAACGTGTCTCATGGTAGATGTTGGACCTCCCCATTGCTTTGAAATCAAACAGAATTTACGGGAATGTATTTAGAGAAGGTGAGGTAGATGTTTACGTACACATGAAGGAGGTTCCTACTCATTAATGGTAGTTTGTGGATATATTAAACAATGATATATCCAAACATGGAAGCCCATACTATTCAGTACTGTACTCTGTACAAGCCGCTTGTTGCCATACTGTACATGCACAAGAGCAGCTACAACCCAGTCGCCAGAAAAAATGTTGGCATTGTACTTTTCTGCACACTATGGACATTTTCAAATTATTATGTAGCGGATACATTTAATGTTTCAATAATGCTGATGTTAACATGCGTTTAGATTTAGGCACAAAAATCCCTTTTATGATTTGGAAAAGGTCATGTTATAGCTGAAAAACACACTTCTGGGGGAATAATCCCAGAGAAAATGCGGTAATGTCTGGGTAAAAAAACAGTTGCGTTTTGTGGCACTATTCCCACTAGAAAAACAGCAACAGCTTGATACAAATCACCCATATTTGGTGCATAAAAAGTCACTGGAAACACAGCAATGACTTGCTAAATCACCGTTGTTTTGTTGTTTGTTCGTCTCAGAAAGTAGCCTTAAGCTTTAGCCTTAAGCCCCCTTACATCACTTTACATTTGTTCATATGATATGTTTGAAACATGCAAATGTTATGTGTTTGTGGTTTGCAGAAATGCACAAAGCCAGTTTGCCTCTTCAGTAGTAGGGTTAGCTTTAGAATCAGAAATATTGGCTGCTGTACTGAACATTTCATAACAAGGACATTATGTGTTGCTACTCTGAGTTACAAGCATTTGCACAGCAGTGGCGCAGATGATGAATTAAGTCATAAATAGATTCATGTTAGCACGCACCACTGAACGCATCTTTAATCAGCTTGGCAGCCGTCCAGTGTGGTGAATTTTGGTGCATGTGGCCAGTTGTTAAAGCATATTGCGTCCTATAATTACCTCTAACGAGACAGCCTGAGCTTCAGTGTGGTGCGGTAAGGGAAACACCTTCAGGGCAGCACCCTTTACACTGCAGTGACATGAAATGGAGTATTATTGTGTGTGAGCAGGTGTGTGTGTGTGGGAGTCAGTGTTCGGCCTCATTAGCTTGTATGGAGACATTTAAAGTTGTCAGTTGGTGTGATGCACCCATGATCTGTGTCCTGCTCTATTAAATGCTCATATATGCCAACCCTGTCATCTTTGCATCATCGTCTCAATGTTCTTTTCTTTCCCTTTGTCTTCCTCTTCGTCAGCTATCATATACTCTCACTTCCTCTAGTTTTCTCTTTTGTTTTACCCACTACCCATCTGCCATGCACACTGATTCATTGTTGATCATACTGTCTGTTCACTCTCCTCCTCCTCAACCGTCCATCTCTTGTCTCCCCCTCCGTTTCCTGTCTCACTTCTCCGTTCTGTACTCTTGCAGTTTGAGCATCAGATGCAGTGATGTCCTCAGACCATTATGAGAGCGCCCACAGCGCTTCTGTAGCCCTCACTATCTATCACTCTCCCGCTCCCTCGCCCATCCGCTTTAGCCCCAGTGTGGAAACCCCCCACCTCCCCTCCTTGTCTTTCTGTCTCCCTCTGGCTTCAGTCTGGACACAGTGCTGCACATGTATGTAGACTGCCATCAGCTCATATTAAGTAAATGTCCTTTTGGCTGAGCCTGCAGGGATTGGAGTTGGTCCTGTGTGTGAGTGTGTGTGTATTTGTGAGTGTGGGCTTATGTGTGTGTTTATGTATGTGCACCTGTTTATTTACGTGCTGTAGATGTGTGTTGTCTCTTTTAGTCCAACTGAAAGTGACTCCCCTCCCTCCCTTTACAGCACACATCACATTAACATATACACAGCACATAGTAGCCCTGAGCCCATGCCATAAATATCATAAACAACATCATCAAGCATGGTTGGACATGTGGTGCATGCTGGCGCTTATGCCACTGCATATGTCTCAGCTTACTTCACCATGCTAAATCTAAATGCACTGTACGTACGGGAAGAGAAAGGGCTTGAAATTTTGAGGAAATTATAATTATCACCTAAATCTGCAGCCCCCCTCAGCTTTATGGAGCTATAGTAAGTTTTATCTCACTGTTTAGCTGTCTAGGCCACAACATTACTGTTATGGTTTACTTTCACTGCTCTCGTAGAGTATGTTTTTGGGTTGCAGCAGGAAATTGTTCTCAACAAGACAGTTCTAAAAACTCTCTGTGCTAGCTGGTGAACAAAGTGGAGCATTTAGCAGCTAAAGAGACAATCTATTATCGGCAGGAGTTGATGGAGACCATAAACTGTATAATAAAGATGGATGACATAAAAGCTCCTCAAAAGCGAAGGAAAAACACATTGATCGCCTCCTGGTGGCTGGCTGCAGTGTAAGTCCTAAAACCTGCCCCCTGGGGGCCATGGGAAAATGGGCCAAACTAGAGATCAAGTAACTACACAAAATACACATCAAATAATCTTTTTCCAAAGATGATTTTTGTCATTTTAGGTAGTTTTTGTCACGCTGATGTATGGTCATGTGTTCATTTTTCACGTTGTTACCAGCGGTGTCCCAAACTGATGCTGTCCGGTGGCTTCACAAACTGACACACCTTTTGCGGTGGTATGATACACTGCCAGGCAGCATCATAAACTAATGCTGTCGCCACCTGAGGGTGTGTAAAAGGTGTCTTTTTGCATCGGTGTCTGACACCGAAACCAGTGCTAAAGAGAGATTTGGGACTGAGAATGGGCTTGCTGCTCGTGATGGGGTCAGATGGTGGGACTTCTATGATGCAGAGATAGTTACGGCGCAGACTCTGGCTCCAATTATTACCAGTGCAAGATAGCAGGGGCCATATGTCGGATATCTTGGCCTTCATTTTTGTACAGTTTGAGAAAGTGAAGACATGATGCGTGTCTTCATAAACACTTATAATTACATTCATATTGTGCACCTACTGCAATTTGCACACTAGTATGCATGCACATGCTTTAAAGTACATACTCTTTAACTCCTGCATTTGCACTGGTGTCTGACATATCTAAAATTAATATAGCAAATGTCTTTACAAATGTAGTTAATAATTTATAGAGTACATAAATGAAAATGTGCTGCATGGGTGTTGTGTTGTAAGAAAACAGAAAAAAAAAACACAAAAAGGTATGATGAGGAGGTCTGCCATCACCCGACTGGCTACTCTGTTTTATATGTGCATGCAGCACACTGGACCCAGGTGTGTCCCATGAGGCTGATTGTGCCCAATCAAGGTCTGCAGCCCTGGAATGCAAAAACCCAGATACAGCAAGGTACCAAACAGAGGGGCCGTCACAAGGTACAGCGGCATACACTGAGTTTGTCAGTTATTGTGGGCAGATGTCTGCAGCAGCTGGAAATGTTGTTGATGAGAGCGGTGAGAGTGAACTGGAATAGTAAAGTTATGTTACTTTAAAGTTAAGATTACTTTTTCCAAAACCCAAAAGATTGAGCTGGGAGATGCTGAAATGCTCTGTAGAGCTGAGGGGAACTGCAGAGTTAGGTGATGATTCTCTGTTGATTGGTTTTACGACACTTCTCACATTCCTCATAGTCATAATTTTTCTCTGTTTTTTTAAAAATATAAATATATCGATTAGTGTGTGCTTTGAATCCAGAACTGAAGCCTTGAAATCCACCGTGCTCTGATGCAAAATGTAAACATGGCAATTACCACATCGACCATAGATATTTATTCCCAAATATTAGGAGCAGGGTCTTTAAAATCCATAACCTTTAATACATCAGTGCATCCCTCAGAGGAGTGCAAGAGCTAATCCTTCTCTCTGCCTATTCAGCCTCATTATCTATTTCTTTACTTTTATTTCTCTTGTTTCTAAATGAGTGAACAACATTAACCCAAAAAAAAAAATCACTCAGACTGTCTACTCTTATGACAGAAGATGTAAAAGTTAAAGGTCATGATTAAATCAGGCTGTTTTCCTCGAAAGGCAATATCACACCTTAAGATGAGATCAGCAAGGTGAGCAACAGAACACGTTTTGCGGCACCTACTACGACCTTTTCACAGGGCCATAGTGCTGCTGGCAGTTTGAGTCATGTAGTCAGGAAGTGACGAGACACACACACACACACAGAGTTTGCCTATGTGATGTTATAAGGGGTAGCACAGGTGAGATACAGTCATCTTACTGCTTTGGTCCCTGGCAGTTCAATCAGTAACTTGATGCATGATCAGCTCTCTCCCAAAGCTGCTTGCAGCCACAGAGCCAGGACCCTACCCCGTATTTTCCCCATGATGAACAACCTTGGGTTGCTTCATTAACAATGCATGTGAGGCTGACCTTGTGGCAAATGTGTTTCAGTCTTTCCATCCAGATGAGCTTCAATTCACAGCAGTGATAACAGATGTGAAGCAGAAAATTGCGACTTTCCATAAACCAAAAAAAATCCCCAGAGTGCTCCCCTAATCACCTTTTCAATCTTTTCTTATTCATAGCAACTGGAGCTGTACACAAGCATCACAGAAAATAAAGTATGCACATCCCAAGTCAATACTAAATAAAGGCAACACTGTATATTCTCTACATGTTGCTCAGAGTGAGCCTTTACTACAGCTTTAAATTGCAGCACTGACACATAAATGCAGGTCAGGTTTGATTCAGACTGTACAGGACTGAGCGTAGTAAATAATGTTCACTCAGATGGATCAGATTGCCCTCTGGCATAAGGCAAATACTACAACTCAGTCAAAAGCTCCATGAATTTAAAAGAAGAATATATGTGGACTCCATACAGAATATTGCTGGTCCCCAAATATATACTGACAGTGTGTATTACATCTTATAAATACTGCTTGTGCTAGCTGCATGGCTCTATCAGTGTTGCCTCTCCTGTCAGTCCACACTTTGGTCCAGACTTAAGTACTTGATAAACTATTGGATTGCCAAGAAAGTTCGTACAGACCAGTATTGTAATCTACCTGATATGCAGGTATGCACCGTATATCCACTACAACAAGCTCCAGGATTCCCGAGTACCCACCTAAAAAATGCACAAAGACAAGTAACAACATAATTTTGTGACAAAACTTCCACTTCAGCTATTTGTTTTTTGCAAATACAAGGTCAAGGGATGTGACAGCAAACTGAACAAACACTGCAAGACATGCAGAGAGACACTTATCATCTGTCCTCGGCCTCAGCTGGGCTCAGTGCACAGTGGATGCGTAGCAAGTGTGTGATAGAGCGAGAGACAGTGGATACACTGAGATCAGACAGGAGTTGGTATTTAGAACTTCATCTATCCCAGCATATGAAACACATAATCATGTTGTTTTAATAGATGAAGTGAGCAATATTTTAGAAATAACTGAACAATAAACTTACAATCCAATAAAGCAGATCTTCCTGAAAACAGCAACAACAAAAAAAGATATGCACCATGTCCAGATACATAACAATATGAACAAGTCTTCCTGGCTAAATGTCCTTGGCTTTTAAATCTTTGTGTTACTTACAAAAAAACATGTTTCAGGAGGTTTTATACTCAATCTTTTGAATGCCTTCAGCTGAATGTATGTACTGTATAAAACAAGTCCTCCAAACCCATACGACTACATTCGTTGTTTGTTTTTACCTTCTGATACAATCCCCAGGAATGTTTACCTACCTTTAGTGGCCGTTCCAACATACCACAGTTCTGAGGCCCCTTAGTCTGCAAGGTGTCTCAGTTTTGACTCATGTTTCTGTCCCTTTTCTGAACTCTTTGAGATCAGGTCCACTTCCTCTCAGGAGGAAGTCCAGGAAGAGGAAGGTTATATAAGTGTGGGAGTGGCCTATTCGAATCCCTTTTGTTCAAGACCATGCTGCAAGGTGAGTGTGTTTGCTGATCCTGTGAGTTTATCTATCTCACAGGATTTAGTATTGGTCCAGCTAAGTTTAATGTAAAAAAAAAGAAAAAAAAAAGAAGTGGGTCAGTTTCACAGCTTTGTGCTCTTTTGATACAAATAACTCCTTTTTGTGCAATTTAGCAGCATTAAATTATGAATTTCACAGCTGCACTAGAGAATCTTAGTACATGAAATATGTTTTTGCTGGTTCTCTACAAAATATTTTGGATGTCTCACATGCGCTCACAGATTTTTCTTCAATTCAAAGACCTGAAAGCTTGTTTATTTGTATGGAATCCTGAGGGGCTCACACCCTCCTCTGTCACAGTCTGTCTGTGTCTCACACACACACACACACACGCTGTGCCCTTCACGTGCACTCTCATTCTGTCTCACTTGAACACAGACACACCTTCTCACACACATGCACACACACACACACGCACACACACACCTGTCTGTCTGAGTCAGATCTGTAGCTGTGAATAATAGAAGAGTAGGCTGAGGTCAGACTGTTCAAGTGCAGGGGAAACGGGAGAGGCTCTCACTTAAGCATGCCAGCCGTTTTTAATAAGTCAGAGAACAAACTCATGTCTCCCCAAAACTAGGCCAAAGCACACAACGCCGTGATATCACCGGGGACTGCCACTGCCACTTGTAACAATATTTGGTGGGTGACAAAAGCCTGAAGGCTAGACAAGAAAGTAACAGCAGCTAATAACCGGAAGGTTGGCGGTTCGGATAGACAATCTCGGCCAGCTGGGAAAATAAGTGCGGGGGAAATGGATGAGCCACTGTCTCCTCTTGTAATTGCTACTGATGATGTGCCCTTGAGCAAAGCAGACAAGTTGGGGAGGCTTGAGTAGAGCTGATAAGAATAAGAAGAGGGACGACAGGATAATGCCATGCGACTTACAATACCTCACCACTACAAAATATATGTTCAAATTAACAAAAATCTCAACATTAAATTGACATTATAAGAAATAGTGTGTGTTGTATGTAATTCCATTGTACATGTTCTTATTCTGCGATATTGGATGACTGTAACCTTGTCCTATTCAGCTTATCATCCAGGCTGATGCAGTGAATGAAGATATTTCATTAGTGTTAGAACATGGTCATGAAAATGTCAGATTGTCCAAATACTGGGTTGTACCATGGAACCCTGATTAATATTTAATCTCTCTCCTGTTATCGTCTTATTTGTGTTCACACACACCATATTTGATTCGTTTTTTGATTTATTGTCACGTCATTATTTCAGTGAAGCAGGTTTTGAAGCAAAACCAGCTGTTTTCATGGCAGAAAAAGATGTTTGCTGCCATTCAGTGGTGATACAGTGTCACTACAGCTCAACGCACAGTCTAAGTCCAAAATTAAGCACAGTGATTCACATCCTTGGGTGCTTGCACCACAGGGGGCACTTCTGCTTTTGCTGTGGGTATGTGGAAAGATTGTCGGGTAGCTTATGATCTTATTAAAAGCATATATCCACACACTAAGTCAGCTGTAATGCCTGAACACTGTATGTTGCTGTTATGAAAGACGGTGTGAAATCTAGTTAGCAAGCAAGCACAGCAACAGGGCCAGATTAACCCTCTGGGGGACCCAGGTGCAAAAATGAGATATGAGCCCCTATTGATCCCTGTTTCTCCCACCCTCTTTGAATTGCATATGTAATACTACATCGGCTATTAAAAAAATCAGTGGATTATTCCCTCTGGATGGGGAGTGAGTTACTGCTCCAAGCAAATGAGTGTCTTGTCCATGAGTGAGGGTCAAATGGTGTGTAAGATGGAGAGGCAGATTGGTGCAGTGTCAGTAGTGATGCAGGTGCTGTGTTGGTCCGTGGTGGTGAAGAATGAGCTGAGCTGGAAGGCAAAAGTCATGAGCTTTGGGTAGTGATCAAAACAATGAGACTGCAGATATAAGCGGCCTAAATGAGTTCCTCTTATGGGTGGCTTGGTTCAGCCTGAGAGATAGGGTGAGGAGCTCAGACATCCAGAGGGAGCTCAGAGTAGAGCTGCTGCAGCTGCTGCTTTGCATCAAAAGGGGTCAGTTGAGGTGGTTTGGGCATCTCATTAAGATGCCTCCTGGGCACCTCCCATTAAAGGTTCTCCGGTCACGTCCAATTGGGCCAGAACACACCGGAGGTATTATGTATCTCAGCTGGCCTGGGAACACCTTGAGATCCCCCAGGAGGAGCTAAAAAAAAGTTGCTGGGGAGAGGGACGTCTGGGATGGCTTGCTTAGCCTGCTGTCCCTGAGATCCTGCCCCAGATGAGCTGAAGATGAATGGGTGGATGGATGTATAAATGGTTAGCACATACATTCAGAAATATGCACCATGTAAGCTGCAACATGTTAGCACAACCCTCTACAAAATGGGACCACATGCTTGCATTAATGCAGGTGTCACCTTAAACATTTTATTTATTTGTGGTGCATAACAGTTCTACCAAACAAATTCTCAATTTATCAAATTAACACAAACAAAGTGTAGTTGCTCACTTTGTCTGGTTGTCAGCATCAGGCCTCAAAAATGAATGTAAAAGTGATTTTGAACATCAGATTTATTTTTATCATCATCATTACAGCACTTACAGTGGAGTACAGCTGGCTGGACAACATAGTGCATGTGACACACAAAACAAGTCATTATTCATGGAGTGATATTGTGCATGTTGTTGCATTAATAATTACAGAATCACAGTTATACAAACATGGATACTCAAATCATACTCGCTACTATAACCGGCTTATTGCTTTCAGTCCTTTGCACTCCGGTGCATGCACCTTACAATAAATGACAAGTTGCATCTAGAACACCACAGTTTGCAGTAGTCGTTACTCACTGTAAACCACTCTGTAGGGAGGTAAAGTTTGTAGCTCGAGCTTGTTTCTACAAAATAAATATACAGTGTGAATGTTTTATTGAGCTTCATTAATAAGTCACAGCCAAAAACAAACAGGAAAACAAGAACGAGCTGTTGGAAAGTATCCACGTGTGTGTGTGTGTACGTGTGTGTGTTCATCAAGGTGTGCTGAGGTACATCTGCAGAGCAGGGGTGAAGATTAGGACAGTTCCCAGTATTGACACTGTGAGGAAGGCCCACAGGAAAATCCTGTCCAACACCTGAGCCACAAACTTCCAGTCTTGAACTACCTGAATGCGTCAGAGAAAGAGGAATAGACAGACAGAAGGAAAGGGAGACATAAAAGAAAGAAAAGATCCACGGGGGTGAATCTGTATCAGACTCAAGCACTTTTTTCACAGAAAAAAAAAAAACCTCATTCAAGAAATACTTCTGATAAGTAGTTATAGAGCAAATGAGATAAATTTAACAAGTAATGAGCTGTAATACAACACGCAAAAAAAACCTTCCTTCCCATGTCTGCCCACGCACCTCTCGTATGAAGTGCTCCTTTTTGATGTGACGGCTGATGTAGCGAACTGAACTCGTGGCTTTCTCCAGCATGGCCAGCCAGGCTTGGTTCTCATCCTCCTTCCCCGTGAGGGGCCCTCTCTGTTGGCCAGGAGCACCCCTCCTACCCACACCTTTGCGGGGCTTCAGCTCCGGGCTGCGCATCTCCATGTCTGGAAAGTGGTATCTGAGGATAATGGACACCAACTGTTTTATCCCTTTCACATTATTTATTTTCTAATGAGTTCTGGCAGATAGGATATCAGTGTTGCCAACTTGGCTACTTTCTTGCTAGATTTAGCGACTTTTCAGACCTTCTTAACAACTTTATTACCAAAGAGAGACTGGCAACAAATTTAGCAAATTAATCAGACCGTCAGGGAAAATGAGAGAAATATATTATATTGTAATTTATCCCCATGCATGCTGCTCAGACTAATTGCAGTTCAGAGCTATGTCAACCATCAGTTTGGGGCCTCCTCTTTCCTCTTGCGCCATGCTGAGTTTAATTGTAAGTTTCTAGGTTTACGCTGACGCTCTTGCTGTCTGGATTGGAAGCATGGTGCGCTATAGTCTAAGCTCCATGGCTCTCATGCCATGCAAATGTTTTGTTGCGAACTTTTCTGTTGAATCTAAGTCAGCAAAGTTTTAATGCTCCCATTAATGTGCGATGTCACCAAGATGCAAATGAGCATATAGCGTCATCTGACAACTTTTAGGGACTTTTCAAGCTAGTGCTAGCTTCTTTGATGAGACAGGTCTAGAGGCAGTCTTTCAGTCTCTTTCACAAGACACCCCACCACACAACATCTCGTCTAACCCTAACCAAAGTGTGTGCAGCTGCAGTTAGATCGACTTGACATTCACTGGAAAAGAGTTGGCAACACTATATTAAATGCTCAACTTTCTTGTAGAGAGTTTGATGATAAGATTAATACCACTCTCCCGTCTGCATGCTAAATATAAAGCCACCAGCAGGAGACTGTTCGCTAGCCTAGCACAAAGACTGGAAACAGGGGAAACAGCTACCCTTTCTCCGTCCAAAGGTAATAAAATCTGCCTGCCAGCACCTATAAAGCTCACTAATTAACCCATAAAATCTTGTATGTTTCATCCATTCAAAAACCAAAGTACAAAGACGACAATTCACTGTCTCATGAGGGTGATGAGTCGCACTATTTCTTGGCCAGGACCAGTAACTTCCTTGGTTCTCAGCTAATTGTCTGACGAATCATTAGCTAATTAGCAGATGAGCTGTGTGTCACCCTGCCTTTAATCTTTACTCTAAACTATGCTAATCTTTTCTAATAAGTCTTAGAAATAAAGCAAAATGTTGAACCATTCCTGAAACTACAGCTGATCCTGTATTACCTGTCTGTGTGCCCCCTCATACACAGCAGTCTGGGCAGTCTCTGAAGGAAGAGGCTCTTTACCCAGGGAGCCATGGGGTGGTAAGTAGCAGAGGACCGGTGGTGGACATTAATTACAAAGACGGTGACGATGATGGAGAAAGTGACGAAGATCATGATGAAGAGCAGGTATTCTCCTATCAGTGGGATCACCTGGGGACAGAAAAATGTAAGGCAAGGCAAGGCAAGTTTATTTGTAGAGCACAATTCGTACACAAAGTAATTCAAAGTGCTTTACAGAAGAAGAAAATGCATTAAAATCACAATACAAAATAAAAACATAAATAATCATTATAAAATGAACTTTAAAAGAGAAGAGTGCAGATAAGATCCTTTCAGTCATATGCACAGTGAAATAGAGCTGTTTTGAGCCTAGATTTGAACATTGTCAGAGTAGAGGCCTGTCTCACATCTTCAGAAAGACTGTTCCAGATTTTAGCTGCATAAAACTGGAACCCTGATTCCCCATGTTTAGTCCTGACTCTGGGCACCAGCAGGAGGCCGGTCCCTGAGGTCCTCAGAGTCCGAGATGGTTCATATGGCACTAACATGTCAGAGATGTACTTTGGTGCTAGGCCGTGGAGAGACTTGTACACAAGCAGAGCTGCTTTAAAGTCTATTCTCTGAGCCACAGGAAGCCAGTGTAGAGACCTGAGCACAGGACTAATGTGCTCGTACTTCCTGGTTCTGGTCAGGACCCGAGCAGCAGCATTCTGGATGTACTGCAGCTGTCTTACGGCCCGTTTGGAGAGGCCAGTGAGCAGGCCGTTACAGTAGTCTAACCTACTAGAGACAAATGCATGGATAAGTCTCTCCAAGTCAGGTTTAGACACTATACCTTTGATTTTGGCAATGTTTTTTAGATGGTAAAAGGCTGCTGATGTTATTGATTTGATGATTTGATTGATTTAAAGTTCAAGTCTGAGTCCATTATTACCCCGAGATTTCTAACCTGATTTGTAGGTTTTAGAGAGAGAGACTGGAGGTGACTGCTGACACTTTCTCTTTGTTTCTGTGGACCAAATACGATGACTTCAGTCTTGTCTGAATTTAGCTGGAGAAAGTTGTTTTGCATCCACACACTGACCTGTTGGATGCAGTGACAGAGTGAATCTACTGGTCCATATTCACCTGCTGTCAGTGACACATAGATCTGAGTGTCGTCTGCATAATTGTGGTAGGACACATTATTACTTTGTATTAACTGGCCTAAAGGCAGCATGTATAGATTGAACAGAAGGGGTCCCAGGATTGACCCTTGGGGCACCCCACAGGTCAAGGCCATGTGGTCTGAGGCACAGTTACCAATTTCAACAAAGTACTTCCTGTCTTCTAGATAGGACTTCAACCAATTTAGAGCATTGCCAGAGATGCCCACCCAGTCCTCTAATCTCTGTAACAGGATCTCATGATCGACAGTGTCAAAAGCAGCACTCAGATCTAGCAGGACTAAAACTGAGACTTTGCCTGCGTCAGTGTTCAGGCGGATGTCATTTGTCACCTTAATAAGAGCGGTCTCAGTGCTGTGATGGGGCCTAAAACCTGACTGGAAAACATCAAAGGAGTTGTTCATTAGGAGAAAGTCAGTCAGCTGTTGGTAAACAACTTTCTCAAGGAGTTTGCCTAAAAACGGCAGATTTGAAATGGGCCGGTAGTTGTTCAGTACTGTGGCATCAAGACTGCTCTTCTTTAGGAGAGGCTTTATGACCGCAGTTTTCAAGGCCTTTGGGAATGTTCCAGACTGTAGTGACATGTTAACTATGTGAGCGAGTGGTGGTAACAAACTGCTCAGCACAGACTTTAGAAATCTAGTGGGTAACACATCAAGGCAGCATGTAGATGAACTCAGACTGGTGATGATCTCTTGGACAGTTTTGTCAGTTACAGGTGCAAAATGAGTCAGCTCTAAGTGTCTAGGTGGCTGCAGGGTTGTTATTGGTGTTGTGGAAATGATGGCATTTCTAATGGTCTGAACCTTGTCGCAAAAGAATACTGCAAACTCATTACACTTAGATGTGGAGATCAGTTCCAACGGCAGTTGAGCTGGAGGGTTTGTTAATCTGTTCACTGTTGCAAATAAGACACGCGAGTTGTTACCGCAGTTTCCAATAATTTCAGAAAAGTACCTCTCCCTTGTTCTACGTAAGATCTGGTTGAACACGTACAACTTTTCTTTGTAAATTTCATAATGAACATGAAGCTTTGACTTGCGCCATTTCCGCTCGGCCCTCCGGCACTCCCTTTTCTGTGCCCTGACCGAGTCGTCATTCCTCCATGGCGCCTTCTGCTTATCTTTAACCATTTTAACCTTCACAGGGGCAATGGTGTCCAGAACAGTCAAAACACTCGAAGTAACAGAGTTCAACAAATCATCAACAGTAGAATTAGAACATGAGGCATTTTCAAAGTTTATCATTTCCATGAACAGAGCGCCTGTGCTGTTATTTATGTGTCTCCTCCGAACAACTGCAGGACCAGCCGGTGGTTTGGGAGAAACAGACAGGTCAAAGAAGACACAGAAATGATCAGACAGAGCAACATCAACCACATTGACATTTGAAATATTAACCCCCTTTGTAATGAGCAGGTCCAGAGTGTGCTGCGCTCTGCTGTGTGTGGGCTCACACACATGCTGAGTCAGGCCAAAGGTTTCAAGGACAGCACTGAGCTCTTTAGCATTTCTGTCACAGACATTATCCACATGTACATTAAAATCACCTGTAATGACCAAACCATCAAAGTCTGTGCATACAATTGAAAGCATCCTGGTAAAATCATCAATAAAACTTTGACGGTGCTGGGGAGGCTTGTATATAACTACATAGAGTATGGACGGAGATTGTTTTAGCTCCATTTTAAAGGATACATACTCAAATGATGAAAACACCCCAAATGACAACCTGTGCGTAACCATATGATCTCTATATATTGCACAGACACCTCCACCCTTTTTGTTTTCTCGTGTTTCAGATTCAAATTTGTAGTTGGGTGGAGCTGATTCTGTTAGAACAGCATTACCTGTGTTTTTGTCAAGCCATGTTTCAGTTAAAAACATAAAATCAAGATTATATGAAGAGATCAAATTATTAATTAAAAATGATTTGTTAGACAAGGATCTGACATTAAGCACAGCAAGTTTCAGATTAGTTTCAGTGGGACTGGACATTATCTTCTTACAAGGGATATGGATTAAATTTCTCTGATTGGACTGTCTAACTGTCCTTCTGTAATCTGGTCTATGTGGTGTGGCTGTAGATATAGCACTAGGGGAGAATATTGTCTCACAGGGCCCCAGCTTGATATTACCTTTATCATGGCTGTAAGTCCTGGGACAGCAGAGGCCCTGTGCATCCTAGCTCTTAGGGATACCAGCTCTGGGGGCAGGCAGGGGAGGACGAGCAGGGGGAAGTTTTGGTGATGGAGATGAAAACTGAGGGGGAGGAGCTGGGGGAGCTTTAGTTTGTGAAGCAGGAGAGTTGAAGCTCCTGTGTGACTTGATATTAGGGGTGAGGGGAACCATCTTAATCCCTGATTTGATCAGGCTTTCAAGATGGTTGGGAAGGCCCATGGGGGAAGGTGGGGATGGAAAGGAGAGGGAGAGGGACAAGGCTCTAGAGGGGGTAGATGTGGCAGGGGGGGCCCAGGGCTGGTCTGTGGGTAGAGGAGGTGATGGGGGTGCTGCCGGGTTTGAAACTTCTGCTGGGGCCGTCACAGACGAGTCCAAGGCCTGTGATGAGGGCCCGGAGGGAGGTGGAACCGATGGCGGGCCTGAAACCTTTGCTGGGGGCGGTGGAGGCTGTTGTGGTGCTGGAGCTGAATCCTTTGCTGGGGGCAGTGGAGGCTGTTGTGGTGCAGCTGGTGCTGAAACACTGGCTCGGTCTCTGGCTTCTGCGACAGAGATGCTTCTCTCATTCCTCTTTTCTCTCACTGGTCGCTCAGGACCCTGTCCCGGCCCATTCTGATGCCTCAGAGCGTGGAGGAGGTGCTCCGTCAGCACTCTCCTCCCACCTCTGCACAGGTGTGGGCCCTTTCCCTTGAACAGGTCCTCTCGTTTCCAGAACAGATAAAAGTTCTCAATGTAGTGCAATCCTCTGTGCGCACACTCTTTGGACAGCCATGTGTTCAGCTGAAGCAGCCTGCTGAACTTGTTTATCTTCCTGTCTATGTTTGGAAGAGGTCCACTAATGAATGCCTTGACCTCCAGTTTATTGAGCTCCTTGAAGAACTTAGTGAAATCCCTTTTCAAGACTTCAGTCTGTTCCTTTCTGATGTCCACTGCACCCACATGCACGATCAGCTGTTTGACTCCTCGGTGTGTAGACAAAACTTTTGAGAGGAGTGTGGTTATCTCAGAGACAGTGGCACTGGGACAGCAGCATGTTTGAATTCTTCCATGGTTTATGCCACTGATAGCACCGTCTCCTAACAGCAGCGTATCTCTGACCTTGACGTTTGGTCCAGATTGTCTGTCTGCCTGCTGTCTTTTGCCGACTTTATGGCTCCAGTTACGTGAAGATAATCCATTTTCTCTTTGTTCATTAGAAACATTAAATTCAGTCTCTGACAGTGGCAAAAATCTGTTTGTAAGCTGTATTTTGGGTGATGTTACGTAGGTATTAACATTGTCTCTCATCACTTTGTGCTGCTTTGGCTTAGCACCAAGTTCTCTCCAGGATGAGGCATTTTGGTCTTTACAGAGTTTTGGAAAAGACACAGTATCACTCAGGTTTAAGATGAAAGTAGCAGGTTTTTCACCCTTTTTACTGAAAGTAACTGTGGGCTTCTTACCACCGGATGTCACTGGGAGCGTCTTGTGAAGTCCTTTTTCAGATTCTAAAGCAAAAATCCGTGCTTGTAGCTCATTAATTTCTTGTTGATATCTCCGACAGCGTTCACAGAAAGAATTTGTTTGGTTTCTTCCCCCGGACATGCTGCTGGCTCGTCAGATCGGTTAAAAATATAAAAATGTTCTTCAAAGTCTTGATTTACTTAAAATAATTCATGAAATGATGGATATAGAGATTTTCCAGGATTTGTAGAAGGAGTAAAACGATTAAAAAGCAAAGTAAAGAAGGAAGCAGGCTGGAGCAAGCAGGAAAGCGTCTGCACTCTTCAGAAGCAGGAAGCACACATGTAATGGCTGTAGAATCAACCAGCTCAATCTAAGGATGAGGAATTTATGAGGAGATATATGTTTGTTTGCTACATCAATTTTTTTAAAAAACTACACATTGTTTGCTTCTTAAAAGGGCACGCCACCATTTTTTTTTTACATGAAGTTAGGTTGGCTCTTCACAAGCAGTATTACTCAGCCTGTGAAAACAGTTGTATAATGTCTCCTGTGACCTTTTGCTGTTTTTTTTTGGTATTCATCTTAACAGGTTAGAGCAGCCAAACTCCTCGCCTATTTCTTCCATGTGAAGCATGTGGTTTTCAGCAAAAATATACAGTACAAATAGTCTTTTGATGGTCATATTGACACCTCACCACCTTCCCCGACAGTTTCAATATCCGTGTCTGTCACAGACATGACAAAATATAAATATTTATTTTAACCCAACACTTCTCTGGCAGCATTTCTGTTGACTGAATCCCTTCATTTATTAACACAACACTTTTTATTGTGAAATGAAATTTTCAACCGTGTTGTTGAAAATGCAGTAGCAGGGGAGAAAGAGTCAGAGGATCACCAAAGACAATCCTCGCTATAAAATTCACCCCTCACCTGCTCACAATGCATGATGGTTGTTGAGGCTTTATTATCTATTGCATGTTCAGGACTGTTTAAGTTGCACTGTGGGATGATTTGATATAAAACAATCTCCACGATGAAATATGGAACAGTGGAGAATACAGAATAGTGAGTCAGTGATTTCGGATGCAGTCATTGTCTTTATAAGGTCTGCTTTTCTGTAGAGGACTCAGATGCATCTGAAAACAACAGCTTGTTAATTGAGTTGACATGCCATTTCGGCTGCAGGTAATTGAGAGAGCTGTGGTTGTGATCTGTGTTAATTAGGGCACGCTGCAATTAAGATTACAATTAGGATAATTGAACACAGGGAAAAGCAGGATCGATTTAAAACACAGAGCTCAGTAGAAACTAAAAAATGAACACTGGCTTCTACCCACCTTTGAGGATGAAGGGATGATTTCTTCTATGACCAGGAGGAACACAGTGAGTGACACCAGCACAGATGTGGAAAGTGACAGTTTCTCTCCTTCATCTGATGGTAAATAAAACACCAGCACTGTCAGAAAGGAGAGGCCGAGGCATGGGATGATGAGGAAGAGGGTGTAGAACAAGGGCAGTCTCTTGAGGATGAAGGAGTAAGTGACGAATGGGTACCAGTACACCCCATCCCTCCTGCTTCCCTTCACTCCTGTGGCATTTAGGATCTCCCACTCGCCATTATCGAAGAAGTCTTTGCGGTCCACGTAGTGATCCACCAGGACCAGGTCCACCATGTTACCATCATAAGTCCAGGAGCCGAACTTCATGGAGCAGTTCTGTCGGTCAAAGGGGAAGAAGGTGACGTCCATGGTGCAAGAGGACTTGTAGCTGGCAGGTGGAGTCCATGTTATGGTACCGTCCCAGCGCACAATGGCTTTAGTCATCAGGGAACCCTCAAAGCGACCGTCCGCACTGGGAGACAACAAACACGAAAAAAGAAAGGATGAGGTGTAAGAAAAAAGTCAAAGACCAGGCAAAGTGAGATGCAGATAAGACAGACGGGGAGAATGAAGTGGAAGAGACATGAGTAAGGAAATGTGCTGTGGATGTGTGCAGAGTGCTGCATTACTCACTTTTCATACAGGACGATGTCAGGCAGCCATATCGTCTCTGAAGGCACTCTGATGGAGGTAATGCCTCCATAGTCATCTGGGTTCCACTTTAGCTTCACGTCAACCCACTCCTTTGAATAAATAAACAACGTATGATAAGTAACATGATAAGACACTAGACTTCAGAAAGCTTCAGGAGTTTTTACATTGAGCTTTTCCATTTCAGCACCATGGACAGAACCACACTGCTGACTCTACAAAGGAAATGGAAAATATGTTTTTTACTCCATAGTTTTCCCACATTTGGTTGTTGCCTTTTCCATGACGACGTCGTTGATTCAGCATCTTAAAGACTACATGTATTTATTAGAGCAAAGTCTTGTGATATGTTAAAAGGAGCAGTCCCAAATCAATGTAACCTCCTCTATACTTCCAGCTGGGGATTTGGTTTAACCTCCTGAGACCTTGTATCCTGGTTTACTGCCCCTTATACTTCCTTCTACTTAACTTAGACCTGTTGTACTCATTTGTGGACACTTTTTTGTGCCATCGAGTGGTAGTAAGAGCACAATACACTAATTCATGTAAAAAGAAGATGACAGCCATCTCTGCCAAGTCAGTCTTCAGATGATCCCAACACAAAAGTACATAAAGTAGCATATGATTAATTAAGTTTGCAGTTTGATATGGCAACAACTTTTTTTTTTTTACCAATTTAAGTAACAGTAACAGGCTAAGAGACTGGTAATTAGAAAGTACTCATTTGAAGACATTGAGACTTTACTGTTGTCTCATTTGAGGACCCTGGGACTTAATTATCATTGACAATGTTCAGCTTTTTATACTTATCAGGTCCTACTAATCCCAAATTGCTAGAAGAAATTTAAAATGTATACCAAGCCAACGTTCAGGTCTCAGGAGTTTAATCAAATTTCATGGATTTTTATGAAAATTCTAAAATTTTCCTAGACTAATTATTCATTTCATTGTTATATATAGATTACACATTATATCTCTAATAGCAAATAACCTGACATTTATGACAACTTATCAATCTACCTGGAGCTCTTTTAAATATCCTGAAATATTTCTTAAAATATGTGTATATTAAAATACATACACTACATTTGTAAGCTCTGCTATCATAGCCCTCTGCTAAAATCATATTTTATAACGTTAACTGTTCATAATTACACATTTTATTTAGGCTACCATAAAAAATTGCACCTAATTATCATACTATATCAAATAGTCTTGGGTGGAATCACAGAATGATGGTATACCAGGGTATTTAAAAATCCAGATGGTATCATTTTCAATACCATCAAAAAAACAGACGCTCCTCTGTCTATTAAACTGATATGGAGATGCTGTATTGAGGTGATGTATTGTAGTGCACAGCACACCCCACCAGAGGTTAGTCTACACTGGTGGATCAGGTAGCTGAGCTGACAAATATGATGACTGTGAGTGGTGGGGATAATGTTACAGGACAAGTAATAAATTGTTTGGAAGTGTCTTGAGATGACTTCTTCTAACTACAAAGCAGTTTATTAGCAGCATATCTCCATTCAAAACATTGTCTCTGTCAGCCCATTGATGTGTTGGTATCCACTGTGGTAACAAGTGTCATCAAAACTTTCTTGTTTCTTGTTTGTTTTTGTTTTTTACACATATATCGTCATACATACACCAATGAAATGACAGGAAGGTATGGAAAACACAGATACCGCCCGAGGCTCATATCAAACTGTGTTAAAATTAGCTGATCACAGACTGACTAATCCAGTCATTGAAAACCTAACATGCAGCACACACACAGATGTGAAAATAGCACCCCACAATTTTTACCTGCCAGAGCCAGACGTTTGTAGTCATCAGTTGGTTCTTTTCATCCTGCAGGGAGACAGGAAGGAAGTTTAGTTCACTATTTATACTTCTTAGTGGTGCTTACTTTGAACGATAAGAGAGGCTAATGAGGAGGTGAGGAGCAAACCAGAATCTGGAGACAAAAAAAAAAAAAATTGAGTGGGATGAAAGAAAGTACTTAAACCTAGTTAGAAAGGAAGATATTTTTTTCTAAAGTGGGTTAATTGCTTCTCTTGCTTGACACTAGGAGAGTGCACTGGAACAGCTCGGGGGTGAAGTGCATTGCTTCAGGATATACAGCATTTAATGAGCAAGAGAAGTACAAGTTACTCTTCCGTGACCAGTATCACAATGGCAGTGCTAATATAGGCACTGCTGCTGTATCGACATATACTGTACAGTAACAAAAGAGAGGCACAGAGAGGAATAAGAGGAGGAAGAAAAAGACAGTAATGAATATCTGGAAGTCAGAAAGGTTTTCAGTGTAAGTGCAGTTTTTGTGCAGGAAAAGCCTCGCATGCAGAGTAAAACTAGGGTGGAGAGAAAATCTATGGAATAGATTTTGTGGTTTGTCTGCTCTTGCAAGGCGCTGAGGAAAACCTGACTGAATACCCGTCCTATCAACAAAAAATTGATTTGAGGTGTTTTTCTTTTTTAAATCAAAGTAGTTAAGTTAGAATACCACAAGATGGCACTCTTCTAAATGTTATATCTGCACGGCACAAGTACGAACATCAAAGGCTGATGTAGTCAAAATGTGGTCCTCTGTGGACTTGTGGAAGCAGCTTTGTGTGTGTGCGTAGGTGTGTGGGTGTGTGTGTGTGTCCTTGTGTAAATAATAAATGCGATCTGGTTCCTCTCAGCCTGATGGCCTCATTACTTCCTCTGCTGCTATGAAAGACCACTTTGGACCTCTCTTTTAACCTTTCTTCTTTTTACTCTCTTCCTGTCTTTGCCCCTTTAAATCCCTCCGCTCCTTACCCTCCTCTTCGTTTATCCTCACACTTCAGTCCTCTGTGTAGTAGCTTCTCTACTTTAGTTCCTCTGTTGACCTCCCTTTCCATCTCTTACACTCCTTCCTTTCTCCCTCTTTGAATATGCCTTCCTCCAACCTAGTAACCTTTTATAATTTCTTCTTAAAGGTCCAGTATGTAGGATTCAGGGGGATATATTGGCAGAAATGAAATATATAATATAACAAGTATGTTTTCTTTAGTTTATAATCACCTAAAAGTGAGAATCATTGTGTTTTCATTACCTTAGAATAAGCCGTTTCTATCTACATAGGAAGCAGGTCCTTGTCCGTGGAGATCACCATGTTTCTACGGTAGCCCATAACGGACAAACCAAACACTGGGCTCTAGATGGTGCCATTTGCATTTTCACCAGTTTTCACCAGTTTTAATCACCTGGTCCGTTTGTTTTGGAGAGGAAGGGAGACAATTTAGCACCCTGTAAAAACCTCCTGAACATCTCAATCTTAAGTTGTAAGAGACAAAAGGTGAGAGGTGGGCTAGCTAATGTCTCTGTTGAGCTAAAAAGTGTTGGAAAAACATGAAATTGCTCTTACGAGTTTTGTTTTGGAGAGGAGACCTCTGCAGATAATTCAGCTCCTGGTAAAAACCTCCTGAGCAATAAACACTGTGGGAATTCTAACCAGGAAGTATTTTAACTGGTCACAATCTGCAGTCCTCACTGCAGCATGCCACTGTATTCCCCTAAATTGTACACACTGGACCTTTAACATTAAATAGTAAGCTTCTGTACTGTCCGAAAAAGATGATGAGCCACCTCTGAACAATCTCCACCGATTTCTTCTCTCTGACTTCTTTATATTCACTCCCTTGCCTTTCTTCTTTCAGAAATAATCACCCGTCCTTCCTGTACTCTATATTCTTGTGCCGTCTCAGTGATGGTGAGCTTCACTTCCTCCCCTCCTTTACCTCCTTTCCTCTCATTCCAAACAAGAACCCTCTGATCCTCTATAACAGGATTTTATTAACCACATTACATAAGTCATTTTTAATTTCTGCAGAGAGCCTCCGTAACAGGTACACACAGCTTAAGACTGTGTGCTGCGTTAGTCTCCTGGAAGCATTCGAGCCTCTAAGTCTGGTTCCACTTTGCTCAAGGGCGCTCAGGATGTGATCACTGTGGAGACAGTTTAAAATACCCTCATCTATCTAATATTCATATAATACATAATGTATGGCATGGACAGAACCAGAGCTACTAGTGAGAACACTAAGGTCATGTTCTCAGCGTTTTGTTTTATTTGCAGGCTTTAGCAACATCTAGTTTCTAATTGGCTTTTCAAAGGTCAGCCTGAGTTTATTGATTTTCCTTCTTCCGTTCTGCCTTTGTCAATATACCTAAAAGTGCAAAGTAATCTCACAAGCTACATACAGATAAGATGCAGATGTTCAAATCAAAATCTGTTCAATACTCCACATTAATAATAGGTTACATGTTTATTTTTGCTGAGGCTTTATTACAAAAATGGCCTAACGATGACATCTGACCAGAATAAACTGCATGAATGCAGGTTTTTTTATTCTTGTGTGTACCTGAGTATATATATAATTGAACAGTTAGGATGAAGCATGTATTAGCCTTGCTTTACATGTGCCTCTAGACAGAGCCCAGAAGGCCCGCTCTCTTAAAATAACTTCACATTTCTCTACAGTTTGTGCCTCCTGTGTGTTTGCATGTGCGGGTTTTGTTTTCTCACCACATCAACCAGCTGTGAGATCTTGAGTCCAAAGCGTACAGTGATGGTGTCGTTGGCGTGCTGGACAGGCCGCACCCACTTCTGGTAACCCCTGAAAAGGTTCCTCAGCAAGGAATCCTCCATCTCGGCCAGCGACACAAAGTCTTCCTGAGCTGGAAGTAGACAGAGAAGAAAGAAGTGGGGAGGAAGAAAGTTTGGAAAAGAAAATGGTATAGTGTTAATGAGAATATGGCTATGGATATGATTTTAAGTAGTGCTGAAATTAATGGATTAGTCAATTAACATTAAACAAATTTGCTTTGGCAACAATTTTGATAATGAAGTAGTTTTGTAAGTCTTTTATAAAGTAAAAAAAACAAAAACAAAACAATTTTCTTCCTTTCAACCTGTGCAATGATAATGATAGTGTGTTGGATGTGTGTGTGTAAGAGCTGCCAAAATGCAGGTGACCTGTGCTGTGCCTGATTGCATCCTGTGCAGACACTAATGGATAGGGCTGGGTATCATTTTAAAATTGTGATTCCAGTACGGAAAAGTGATAACAATAGCAACAGAGTGCTTCATTTCATCCCCATCATGTGTATTGAAGCATTAAGTTAGGAAAAGTGCCAGCAGATGCCACAAGTGTGTAGTATAGCCATACTTTTGAACATTTTGGTGGCATCTCGGCACACTGAACTGCCAACTCCGCGCTTGTCTTCACCACACCACAAACTATATGGGCTGAAGCTGCTGCGTCAGTGGGACAATCAAATGTTGCATTAAATCAAAGAATTCTTACAGTGATTAGCTGCGAGCAAAACTATACAAATAGTGTGTAATTGCAGGTATCATTTGACAGGAGACATTTCAGTACTACTTGGTACTGTGTTCTTGTGGTTGATAAAGGTATCAAGTGATACCCAGCCCCTCTGATGGAGGACTGATATTGCTGCTGCTTGTGACTTCAGATGTCAGTTTCACATGTTTTCAGCTTTCCATACTGCAATGCTAACATGCGGCTCTCACTGCTGTATGTGGGCTGTATACACTATGGAATATACAGCCACGCTAGCAGCTCTGTGAGGCTCACAATGACTGTGCTGACATCCTAATGTTTAGCAGGTTTCATAATTACCATGTTCACCATCTTAGTTATGCAGTCAAACATGCTAACATTTTCTCATTAGCACTAAATACAAAATACAGCTGAATCTGATGAGAACGTCGTTATTTTTGTCAGGATTCGTCTGAGCCTTTGTTTTTTTTTTTGTTCCCCTGTGTTTTTCCCTTCCCTTGTGTTATGTGTTTGGTTGTCTTGTTCTCCCTGTCTGTCATCCCCAGGGCTGGGCGGGGCCACCAGTCTCCTGTTCTCACTCTCCTACGCACCTGCAATGCATCAGCCTGACTAGCCTACCTCTCCACTTCATACAGTATAAAACCCGGCTTCATGTTCCAGTCATCCAGTTTGTTGTTTCAGCGTCAGTGGTAATGCTCTCGGCCTCATTCATCTTTGTGCTCTTGTGTTATTTTGGATCTTTGAAGGGTTTTGGATTTATGCTCGTTTTTGGATTGTGTGTTGGACTGTCATCTCTAACAAACTTTTGTATTTATTTTTCAGCCCTGTCGTGTTGTCTTCCCTCACCCGGACTCCCTCACCTGCCCTGGATCCCCGTCATCGTCTTTATTTTAGTCACTTCTCAGCGCATTTTGAGCACGCACCTTTTGTAAACAAAAGCCCCTTTCACTGATCTGCATTGTGGGTCCTGTCTCGTTCCTTCGGGTATTTAAGTCCTGACAATTTGCTCTTTAACAAAAGTATTGAATAAACTGAGATTTTTTTTTTTTTTTCATTTTAAGTAATTACAATTTATCCTGATGGAGACATGAATGTCTTCCAAATTTCATGGCAGTCAATTCAGTAAATGCAGATGAAAAGTCACCAAAGTCGTTGGGTACCATGAATGCCTGTAAAAAAAAAAATGTTTACATCTGTTCGGTGGTTGTTGAGATATTTCAGTCTGGATCAAAGTGGTGTGTTGAGCCTGAACTGAACAACCAACATTTCCATCCTTAGAGCCATGACGCTAAATATGTGCAAAACAACAATAATGCCCTAATTATATGGCTAATTAGCTCACTCGCATATAATATTTATGAGCACAGACAGACGTGCACATAAATACCAACCTCTTTCACCTCTTGTATGTTTAAGAACATACAGAGATGCAGTCGTGCATGAACAAAGTGAACCGTCTCTCCAGAGCCTCAAAAGCAAGTGGAGAGAAAAATTAAGTCAGGGCCTTAGAGTCAGACACACACACACACTGTCAACCCCGGACTGACAGCTGGTCATGGCTGAGCAAATGCATCTAAGCTCCCAAGGCTGACAAAATGATCACGCTGACATGATCACCTCAGACAGGACAATTGCCAGGGGAGATGAGCTGAGCTCAGAGCGCTTTGTGCAGCCAGGCACAAGACATAATAGTCAGCTAAAGAGTGATGCTCAAGCTGAGCAGGAGACAGTGCGATGAAGGAACAGTGCCTTTACTTCATCAGCCACTGATTCAAGTGCAGACAGCTGGGAGATATCAGCCGTATTAGGTAGACAATTGCAGAATACGTGCTGTGATGTTTTGCAGTTACAGAGCAAAACATTTATGATGTGTAATTCAGTTTGGTTCGACTACACTAATCAGTTCGAAATACACAATCTGTCATTAAAAAGAGGAGCATGTATTCAGTAAAAACAAATGGTTAAGTCTTGTGGTCAAACTGTTCTTAAACTCTTCAGTGGTTTGCAGGCTTGATTCTACTGACAGCAAACACGCTCATCAAGAGCTGCACTGTATGTCCCATGGAACTGTCCTTGAGCAAGACAGTGAACCTCCTCCCTGTTACTCATTGTAATTCACTCTGAGAGATGCAGATGACAGCGGTATTTGCTGGACGCTCAGAGCATTGTGTGGTATTTATACTTGAGCCGCACAACAGAGCCTCCCACAGTAACTCCATCAACTCTAAGCTCTGAGCATTTCGGCTGCATAAGAGGACGATATCTGGCGCTGCCAATGGTAGTGCTGCAACAGAGGCAGAGGCTGATAGACAGAAAAGAGAAGTTTGAACCAACAGCCTCTCAAACAAGGGGAATAGAGCGGAGGAATGGAGAGAGCTGATAAGGGAAGGAGTGAGACAGAGTGACCCAGAGCAATTCCCTTCAGTGTCTGAGAGAGGCAGAACGAGGGGGCAGGGTAGAGGTTTGTACAGAAGGAGAAGTTAAGTGGGGCAAGGGGAATGAGAACAGACAGAAACAGATAGCAAGGAGAAAGCAAATTCCCTTTTCAACTTGTTCCTTAACACAGGGCTCTGTACTGTGTGAGCAAATCCCTCTACTCCAACATGCTACATTTAATACTTCATATTCTGCTACTATAATTCACCCTACAGAGATAGGATTTTCGCTTTAGGGTTGATTTAAAACCTATTTCTGTGCCCCTGAATGTGATGAAAGTAACAGCTGTATCATTATCTTTCTGTGTGTATGCTTGTATTTCTTGTTTAAGAGCTGTCACTTGAAAGGGGCTATTTCAACAACCCAATATCAGGAAGAAAATGTAGGATTCTGCAAACCACGAATACGCCACATTTATATGTTTCACACGAATCCTATTGACATTTGTGAAGTGGCTTAATACATGAACTGAACCATGTGCATTTTTCCAGCAGAGGTAGTGCCATGATATTTTGCCGAGACATCACTGCTCTTCCTACAAGATTTGTCCCCTAAAAACGGGTACTTTAAACCAAAATATAATCTTTTCCTAAGCATAATCAAGTGTTTTTTTGTGCCTGAACCTAACCACACATACAAACCTAACCACAACACAGTGCTGTCAACGTATCCACCACATAATATCATACAAATGTAACATATCCGAGAGTTTGCAAAAGGGTACAATGCAAACATTTTTTCTGGTGACTGGGTTGCAGCCTGTGGACCTGAGCTCATCTGTTTCAACCAGTCACAAATTTATTGTTTCGCTTACTTTTTAATAAAAGCCTCAGTATTGTTCTAAAACAGCTGGGTAATGTAGGTTTTTTGCAAACATTATTAAGACAGACACAAAATACACTAAAGTACAGTGGCCATATTTATTGTAATCGAAGACCATGTCACCCAGTGTAACAGTGTGGCTCACAGATGAGTTTTTGTGGTTACAGAACCACAATGGAGCTTTTTGGCTTCGGATACACAAATATTACTCCATCAGTAAGATCAATTCATTGTTGTTTTTTTCAATATTATGGTCTCTCCTGTGGATTATGATAAGACAGACAGCATGCTGTTCAATACCTGTGAGCATGTAAGGAAACAAGAAAACTCAGAGTGCTTTAGGGCATGTGTCTTCAGTCTCATCCTGTTTCCTGTTGGGTGTGTTGTAATCTGAGGTTAACGTACTCAGCGTGTTCAGACTCAGAAAGATTACCTCCCGTTGCATCAGATCCCATGTACAGCACTCCGCTTGTAAGGGCTTGAAACAGTCAGCTGAATCCTATCTACAATCTCCACAGGAAACAACTCTGTCTCAAGATCCTCATCAACAAGAAGACAGGAGCCCAAACGTCACACGCCACAGGGAAGGATCCCTCCACAGGAGCCTGCTCCCTCCCTCAGATAGAGACTGATTGACTGTGTGTGTGTGTGTGTGTGTGTGTGTGTGTGTGTGTGTGTGTGTGTGTGTGTGTGTGTGTGTGTGTGTGTGTGTGTGTGTGTGTGTGTGTGTGTGGTTGATTTGGCAGAGGTCAAGGGGATACTATTGATTAGAAGGTACAGCTGATGGCAGGGGGGGATGGGGCTGCTTCTCTGTGGGGAAATTATGATGCGTTAGCGTGTCTGCTTGTGCAGACATTGGACAGCATGTGCATACAATATGTTTGTGTGTGTGTGTGTGTGTGTGTGTGTATGTGTGTGTATGTGTGTAAGAGAAAAGAAATACTTTGTGCGCTGATGATTGATGCAGACACAGTGTGACCCAGCGTTCACACAAACACCTTGCCTCCTCCTCAATCTAAAACACCCCATGGGTGACACGGTAGTATGATCACCTTGCTGCCACCATCTGTTCGCTGGGGAACCAGTGGGATGTACCACTGAGAGGGGTGGAAGAATGAGAGACAAAACAGGGGGGAATCCATTTTTCTTTACACACTAATGTCACTGAAAAACACATTGACTTTGTGTTTTTGCTTTCTCTCAAAGCAGCTCTCATTGATTTCTGGTGAAATTCTACCAGACCTACAAGAAGGGGACGTTTGTGTGTTAAGAGAGAATCATGAAGACAGAGAGAGGGAAGCCAGCTTTGCAACCTGAGCTGCAGCTCTGATCTGGTTTACCCACAATGCAACAGGACAGGTACCTCTGAGGGAGCCAAGACTGTATCACAGTGGTTAACCCCATCAGTCATAATGCCTCTGGGGCATTTACTGCACTGTATGTGAGCATACATGCCAACACAGGTTTGTTCACGCACAGTCTCTGGATATTAAAGACACTGAGCATCACATTGACCAGAGGTGACCACATGTGTGAGATATTACAGTACACAGTCTACACATGTACATTTAAGACTGCATGAGCTGTTTTCATGGGTATTACTTTCCACTAAAGAAATAGATCCTATGGAAACTGTTGTCAGTGAGGTATTAGTCTGAGTGGGCGGAAGTTCGCTGCATAGATCAGCCTCTCATTGGGCAGAACGAGCCACCCGCTGAAGTCCCGCCCTACCTCCTCCAGTTGTGTAGCAGTATTCGGCCCAGCCAGACCTTTCTTTTCTTGAGAAAGGTCTGATGAGTGAGACTAGTGAGGTATTAAGATTACCCAGAGTGACTGGGACATTGTTTCTGGAATGACTCGGGGTTTAATGGTACAAAAAATTCACAGTTCAGTATGAACTGTGAATTTTACAATTACAACGCAAATGTCAGTGATGTAATGTAATTCTCCATCATAAGACTCTGGCCTACTGATATTTCCTGAACTGCAGCTCGTGCTTGTTTATACAGGCCAGGCACAACAGACTGACTTAAGACTTGCCTTCCGGTCTGTTTTTGTCTTGTTCAGCTAAATTATGCATTTGGGTGATGATGTTGTAAATTAAATGTTTCCACAGATCTATCTGAGTTCAGTTGACCAATGCTGGCATACCCTTACACACAAATTGTTGCTTGAATTACCCAGCTAACCGCGCTTAGCCAACTAGCATCCACAGCTGATAAACAGCAACTGTGCGCTGCCAAAACTCTCCATGTTAAATTTATGCTGCAGAATTTCTGTTCAAGATGTGCAAGCAGACATAATTAGACTACTCTGACTGTTTGGGTCACAGGGCATATCGAACGAATGTTGCATACTGAATGAAATATCCTGTATCAAATGGTTCAGGACGAATATTCATACTGTTACACCCCTTGGAAAGACATGATGCGGTTGCATTTTGAAAGGAAAACTTAAAAAGCTGTGAATGCCACAAAGGAAGTGCCATTTCATTGAGCTTGCAGCATGTGTGTTAGAGGTTAAAAAACCTGGCCAAACAAAAGTCAATATATCTGCATGGTACAAGAGAGAGGTGAGAATTTATTCATAAATTGGGTGAACTGAACCTTTAAAATCCCAGCATGCCATAGCATGCCATCCTGCTGACATAATTCCTTAGTGTCAGTTTGAAATGTGATTCCTCGTGAACTTAACTGTGGACTGACACTGGGACAGCTAATTTGTCTCTGAAGGTGGATTAATCATTTTCATCAACTTGTCATTACCCCCATCTATCTTGCTCTCTCTCTCTCTATCTCTCTCTCTCTCTCACACACACACACACACACACATATGCAGCATAAATATACAGCAAAGGAGATTTACAGCATGTGTTGCCAAGAGCCACTCCATCTCAAGATTAGAGTGGTGCAAATGCTTTACAGAAAGCTGATGGTAACACACACACACACACACACACACACACACACACACACACACAAATAGAAAAAGATAGATAACTCAGCTGGACACCAAGTGTCTGTTTTTTCTGTAGCTCAACACCACATTTCATTTCATTCTTTACTTTTCATATCAAGGCCATTCCTGAGTCACAGCTTTATTATGTGAGGGAATTCTTTTCCCATTCATTTCAGTGTTTATGTTGTCCCATATTGTTGTCCTGCAGCTAATATAAAGCCATGCTTGGTCACACATCCCCAGGGGGGCGCTGCGCTCCCATTCTTTAATAAATCATGAATGCGCTCCTCTCACCTGACCCCAACATTTTGTCCCGCTGCCTCCCACACGATTAAAAGTGCAATCACATCTGAATACTGCAATATGTCTTCTTCTTTACAAAACTCTTTCCTGTTCAGAAGCATCAGGCAGGACGGAGTGCATTGGCCATTTACTCTATTAGACTAATGAGGCTGTAAGGTGGTGGAATGCTGTGTTTTCATCGCAAACACGGTCCCAAATCCTCGTCAGGATTAAAATATCTCTGCATAACAAGTCAATTTACCCTTTGTTTGGCTGCTACCGGGCAGCGCAGCTTCAACAGTTTATATACGATTGTGTTTCCCGGTTCTTACCTTGCATAGTAGCCTTCCCGAGAGCCAGGGAGAACCACAACACCGCAACCGCAAACTTCATGCTCCCTCTTATCAACAACAGCACCGATTGGATGTATCCACAGCGAAGATCAAATCATTTTACTGTTCTCTCAGTCCTGCAGGGTGCATCACTTCCAGCAGCCGAGCGGGACCTCCGGAGTATCACCGCTGTGCTGTCCAGTTTAAATAATGAAGGACAGATGGTTGTTGGTGGCTTTGTAGAACATGGACCGCCTTCACAATGTGGGGCAGCAGCAGCAGCAAGTGTGATAGATATTTACCCCCTTTTCCTTTCGTTTTGTTCTGTCGCCTGTTCTGTTTCCCTGCAGCCTCTTCCCGTGTGTTTGTGTGCGTCCCGGTGCAGAGATGGATGCTGCCGGAGCGGAGCCGGGCTGAGGGCGGGACGGAGGAGGGCTGGCCCGTCAGAGGATGGAGGGAGACAGATCTGGTACCCATCCAAAAGGATATAAATAAATGATAGATAGATAGATAGATAGATAGATAGATAGATAGATAGATAGATAGATAGATAGATAGATAGATAGATAGATAGATGCCGACAATCGATAACTTCACTTTTAATCCCGTAATATAAATTTGGTTAATATCAGCTTTTGTGTAAAATAATATTACAAATAAATATTGTACAGTATTGTGCAGCTGGATGCTGGTCAATGAATGGCACTGCAAAATAATCAAAAATGCAGAAAGGGCTAACCACACATTGATCTCATACTGGCAGATATTTTGTCATAGTGTAATCTAATCCAAGGTTTCAATGCAGCTGGCTCATACATATACCATCCTCTGGGGTTCAGATTTCAGGTCTGTTGCACTTCTGATTCAGCATGTGGTCAGAAGTGGAAATATGCTCTGTTGCACCTGCAATCACATCAGATGTCACAGTGTAATTTCATTTCTACATCACTGCAGAAAAAGAAGTTAGGGGCATGTGAATATTGCTTTAAGAAAGAAAGAATATATCCTTCACGTCAGATGCTCCACACTTCATACCTTAAAGGGGAACCTTGATATGTTTCAATCTGATTACTATTTTGTTATGTTCTTGTGTCTGAGTGACTCATTGGAAGAACAAATTTTGAAACTGGTCCAGTGTTAAAAGAGAGCGTTGCAAACAGTAGGCTACAGTGAAACCACTCAGGGCAGATGTGCCCCTTTAAGTCCTTTAAAAGTGCTTGTTATGGGCGACTGTGGCTCAGAGGTAGAGCAGGTCGTCCGCCAATTGAAAGAACAACTGCTCGATCCTTCAGTCTGCATGTTGAAGTCTCCTTAGGCAAGATACTGAGGCACAAATTGCTCCCAATGGCTGTTCCATCTGTGTTTGAGTGCGTATGAATGGTTATTGAAAAGCATGTGGCACCATGCATGCATAGTCTAAGCCACCAGTGTGTGACTCTGTGTGTGTGTGTGAATGGGTGAATGTGACATGTAGTGTAAAAGTCCCTTGAGTGGTTGGAAGAGTAGAAAAGTGCTACAAAAGTGCAGTCCATTACCACTGACAGGCTCAGATTGTTATTATGAGTGCCCTACAACACTATAGTAAGGACCCCTTTTGAGGTCAAGATATGTAAACAAAGTGCAATGCATACACCCCAGTGATGTGAGAGATGGAGCCAGTCAGAGTCTGGAACACGTTCCAGGACACCACCGTTGACGTCACCAGTGACGTCAATAAATTTACTAAGTCTGGAGTGGAAAACAACTAAAGCAATTGTACCCATAACCACAGTTAAATCATTCTAAAATCAAAGACCATGGATTAGCAGAGACATCCAGGATGCCATAAACATGCACTGCAGCTTGTCTGGAAACACAGACAATCATAAAGCAGCAGCCACAGGTCAAAGGAGCTGACATGATACCTTGTATGAGTCCACGTTACCAATACATGATGTAATAATTGAGAAATTAAATGTTTCTCCTTTCACTTGTTCCAGTCTGTTTTGTGCCCAATTCTTGCCAATGAGAACTCTTATTCTGAAATCTCATGAATGGTGGCAGAAGGAAAATGGTGTGAATATTAGTGAGAGTTGGAGACAGGAGTGGCGGTAATAGTTTGTTGTGTTGGAGTACAGAAAGCATATCTTACTCTTTGCTTAAAGTTTTCAAATGTCACGTATGAATTTTAAGCTTATTTTGACATTTTGAAAAGTCTGTGCGACCTCTTGTTAGCAAAACTTGGGCACAAAACAGACCATGGAAAAAAAGTTTCATTTCTCTGTAGAGCCCTTTGTGTGAAGTTGTCAGACTCATAATGACAATCAGAGCCTGTTAGTGCAAAAACGAACGCTTGTAATAGACGGAAATTGACAGTGCACATCTGCCCTGAGTGGTTACATTGTGGTGTTTTCCCCCCCTGCCAGCTGGAGCTCTCTCAATACTGGACCAATATCAAAAAAATCTTGTTCCCATGAATCACTTGACACAAAAACAATGAAAAATAGGGTCCAGGTTGAAAAATAGCAAAACTACCTTTCACCATGACTGACATCAATCACGAAGATGACTTCACGGAGTCTAACTCAAGTTTCTGCACAAAGTTTCACATCAGGAGCAAGAGATTATGCTGAACTCCAGGGCTGCCCACTTAGCTTTATGGCTAACACTCTTAGATGATATGAAGCACTTTAGTTTATGATAAATGGCTCAAGATCATCTTTCAGGAAGCAGTGACCTGCAAGTTTCCTCTCAGAAGCCCATCACACTGTTTTATAGGCAGTGAGTCGGCACATTATCATAAATCACCAAGAGAGTGCAATCTGATGCTTCATTCATTCAGCTACACACAGAAAAAACCTACTGTAGACATGCCGTGCCGTGCCATGTCATGCCACACCAGACACGCCATGCTCTTTATTGTCACAGGAGACTTAAGAGTGAGGTCGTAAGCACAAAGAATTTTTCAAGCAAAACTGAATCCATACTAATGCTATAAGCACACTGTGCATTGGAGTGGGGAAAAGGATTCCAGATGACTGGAAAAATACACTCTGACACATCACATCCTGTAACCAAATCTGATTAGAGACCTTAATGTATATGTGGGCATCATAGATCCAGATTAGAGCCTAATTCCAATACAAGTGAACCCACAAGACTGGAGGTGGTTGCTTTTATTTTATGCATGTTGATATTCCAAAAGCTATCACCTTTCGCTGATAAAAGGTAAAGTGGCGAGGGTGAGCACTTACTGTGGCACAATCTGTCTAATTATCTGCTGTGCAAGCCAAGCGGATGAGGTGATCTAATATTGATCTTGCAGAAAGTTTCCATGGGCATCTCCTCTGGTTCAATTCACTTCTGTTACGACTTAATGGTGGTGGAACAGAGAGAAAACAGTACCTATATGAATATAATTAGGCTTCACAATGGGCTTGGCAGTTTTATTTTCCTCACATGTAATACAAAATGCATCATTGTGTCAGTGTGTAAAAGACAACTAGCAGGGGACTAATAGAGTGTGAAGAATGGGAGTGGATTTATGGGGGCGCAAAGGTCCGACAGCCAGAGCATCTGACAGAGACCAGAGAGCTCGGCTCTATTTGCTTTGTGTCATTTATTCAGGCAATCAAATAAGCAGTTAGTTGACTCGTAAAGATCTCGTGGCGGGCCAGTGAAGGAGATGGACTCTTGCTCTCTCTCTGTCTCGTAATTAATTTTGAGCTAACAGCAGCTGGAAGAGGAACTGCAAGGTGAATCATTCTGCACCCACGCACCGAAATGCACAAACACGCAAACAAATGATTGGACGGTTCATTCATCATCACCATGGACACATGCCTCTCTGCTGCACACATGCAGGTCACATGGCACTGGGCTGCTTTTGTTGGCTTTGTGTATCTCATTAAATGCTCAGGCACCTGATCGCTTGCTCTGCTCATTGCCAAGACTTGCCCACGGGGGAACCCAGCCTGTCTCATACACACATACGGGACAAACACACACACACACACACACACACGTATCAAGTAGGCACAGCCTCCCTGCTTATCTAACACCCAAACAAACTTCTGTGTCAGTGCACACAAACTGACAGCGAGTGCTTCAGTCTTGTTATCCAACGCTTGAGGTAAATGTAGACTCTGGAAGGTCTTTAAACTGCAGACTACTTCAGTAATTAGTCTCAATCCATGTTAATTAAGAAAATGAGTTCACATTCAGGTCGTCAGAGCTGAGGGGAGGTTGGGAGAGCAATCTGTGCTTTAATTATAAAAGAAATGTGAAAAGCCACATTTTTTGACAGAATTGTCAGAACTCTGCAGTATTTTGGAACAGAGGACAAAAGTCTTTCTTTCTTTCTTTCTTTCTTTCTTTCTTTCTTTCTTTCTTTCTTTCTTTCTTTCTGCCACTTCATAATAGCTTTCTAATGTGTTTACCCTCATCTACATTTTATCTCCCCTTTCATTCCCTTTTGAGGAGGAAAAGAGTAATTGAGTGTAGCAGAGAGCACCATGGGATCCTATTATCACATCTGTGTGATTTCCCAGAATTCCTGTATTTGTCTCTTATTGCAGTGCCTTGCCTTGTGTAAGAACGTTGTGTGTTGTTGTTATGTTACTCAGTCACATTAGACTTGCAGCTGCCCTTTCAGCCTTAACCTCAACACACCAATGCAGCAATATAAAGGCATGCACACCTGGCTGCCCACACACACACACACACACACACACACACACACACACACACACACACACACACACACACACACACACACACACACACACACACACAGAAAATCTAACAGCGAATGTGTCTGTGCTCTTTATCAAACAGCCATTGTTCCCACTACTATTTAACAGTCATGCTCCAGTGTGTGTGTGTTCAGTGACCTTTTCAATCCAAACAGAGAGGTAAACTACGGCCGAAATAGGAGCATTTGCCTGTGGCTGTGTACACATGTGTATGTGTTCCTGTACATCTATCTTTACAAGAACAAACTCCAGTTTCAACCCCTCAAAGTAAGCAAAAAGAGGCCATTTAAACTTTAGAATTTGGATTACTGGAAATTAAAGGGGGACTCTGCAGATTTTACTTAGTAAACTCGGTTAAAGGCTCATTTTTGCTTAATATTAGACATAGATATATATATATACAAATACGAAGGGAGCCTTCTCTCTGTTTACTCTGCATCTGAATTTGTCATGTTACGGACATGGCAAAACAGAGAAGTACCCCTGGAAATCATGTGGTCAGTGAAGAATTGCTTAAATGAGACACAACTGTAGGACACAAAAAAAGGCAATTTCAAAATGGTGGATCAGAACAAATCAGTAATATAGTGAAAAGAATTCGGCAGGATAACAATGAAAGTTAAGGTGGCCGAATTCTGAGTGGGTCAGGCGGGTGGGTCCAACAACCACGGCTTTTACCCAGGTGGCAGGTGTTCACTTCCCATAAGACTGTAAAGCCACACCCCATTATTTTTTTCCTAAACCCAACCATGTGTGTGTTGTTGAAGGAAAAACAAATGTTAATTTGCGGTGTTGTACTGATTTTGAAAGAGACTGTATGTTAACAGTAAATTTCCTGTGATAAGTGTATTTTGAAAAAAGACAATATACGTAACAGACAGAACTGTCCCCGATCATCAACAACCAATACACCCAGGGTACCTTGCACATCGTATCTGGATGTGGAAAGTCCATGACCAAAAGCTGATATGTGACGAGGTCGGAGCAAAAAGGTATTGAAAAAAGTGTCAATCGCCAGGGCTGAAAAATGAAGTGCTAAAAGTGCAATTCCTCGAATAGCCACTTGAGGCTGGCTCCAGAAGTGAGTAAATCTCCATAAATCCCAGGTTAAAATGCCCAACTTTAAAGCAGAAATAAGCATGTTTACAGCCTGGTACAAAAATTGTTTTGGTCTCTTTTGCTAATTTCACCTCTTCCACCTCCACAGCTCCACCCTCTCATCCACACATGTTACTTCCTGCTTCAAAGATCCAGGGTGGCAACTGACAAAATGTCAAAATCAAAGCTTTAAAATGGGAGTCCACAAGCCAATGGGTGACATCATGGTAGCTACATTCATTATTTTTATCCAGGCCATGGTGAAAAGAGCACTCAAAGGAAACTAACTTGATGATGTCATCGGGGTTATCTCAGTTTGGGCTTGGAGACTTGACATTTAAAACAGACAGACAGCCTTGTATTACAAACTGGAGGTGTCAAACTGAGAGGGTCTAATAAAAGATCCTGTCAAGTTGCATCATGGGAAATGTAGGCTCCAGGGTTTCTGGAGTTTTATCCCGAATAGGGAGTAAAATACAGGATATATCAGGCTCTGCTGAGATTGCATTTTTAATAATAGGTCATTTGCAAGTCCTTTATTCTTTGTCCTGTATGGAAGTGACATACTAAATAGATGGACTACCCCTTTGAGGTCAGGTACTGGAGAATGAATGTGGTCATTTAAACCTCCACATTAAGACAGAATAGAAAGGGATATAAGAGTGTGTTGAACTGTGTTATGGTGCATTAGCGTGATAACTCTGAGACTGGATCTATGCATTGCGGTAAAAGCATATAAGCAGCTAAATTTCACACAAGAAGATTTAGAGAAAGCTGACATGATTCAGACTACGGATCCCCACTGCTAGAGCTAATACCTGGGACTTCAGCTGCTGTCATTTGTCATGGCGATGTTATGTCACGTTATTATCCTTCCTTCCTCCCCTCCCACTGTCCCTCCTTCTTATACCAACACTTTATTTAGATTATATGAAACTGTTACTTCATTGGGAGGTTTCTTCTCTTTTCACCTTGAGAGTCCTCTGTTTCCACAAAATAATAAAACAGGCTTCTGAGCATCCATTTGAACAGAGGGTAACAATGAACGGCTGGTGCAAAGCATCACCCACCAGCAGTGAACCAGTATGGCTAAGTGACCCGCTTCTCTAGCATGGAACAGTGCCCGGGAGAATTAATCCTCTTCTCAGTCTAGTCATCTTAGACAGAAACAAAGTGAGAGGCAGAGAAAGGGTGGGAGATGGACAACAGAGGAAAAGACAACCACAGCCTAATTAAGAATGAGTTGTGGATTTCAAAGAGAGGAGTTTGGATCCAAAACAAACCCAACCTTAATCAGTATGCTTGTGTGCAGGTTGGGTGTTTTAGTGCAGGTCAAGAGCGAGGCAAGGAGGATCGTTTTTTATATTCAGATTGTGCAGCTAGACTGTAGGGACTGCACGGGTTAGATGTGAAAGAGTATGAAAACATGCTCTCAAACATGCAGCCACCACTGGTGCTTCATGCTGCATTGACTCCCGAGAGGAAACGCTTACAAAGTTCTGTGGTGCTAATGGAAGGTTGAGGGTGAAGAGCTCTCTGAAAGAGCTGGTGCATGTATGTTTGCACATGCACGCACATGGGCACATGTATACAGACAAATAGCATGGCTCAGATGCTTAAGAATCTTGAGAACGAGAGAGGAGAAAAAGGAGACACGAGTGCAAAAGCGTACCTGAGAAAGAAAATCATAAAATGAAAATCAGAGCACAGGAGAAGAGGCAGATGAGACAGAAAGCAGGCACAGAGACACAGAGGGTCGGAGAGATTGGAAACCGCGATCCGTTGCTGATTATGACAAAAGCGATAAGTCTGATTTTCTGCCCCAGTTGCCGTGGCAGCCAGGAGCAGCTGCAGTGGCAGGGTAGCATTTGCTCTGCCATTCCACTCCTTCGTTCCCCAAGCCGGTCGATTATCAACGATACGGAAAAGCAAGGAAGATCCTGTCGGGCCCGCTGCCCGGCACATGCTGGGGCCACAGGAAGGGGGAGGGGAGGGGGCTGAGGCACACACTGAGAGAAATGGTTAGAGAGAGAGAAGATGGCATGTTGTTAGCTGCGTTACTACACCAGTCCATGCTTAGAGGCATGAGGGGCATGTGGAGGGAGGGGAAGACAGTCACACATACACACACGCACACAAAAGATTGTTTTTGTCCCTCAGGGAAGTAATTGTACCTAATTACAGTAATGCCCTGGCGACGAACAATAACATTGACCATGTGTTATGCTGCCTCATCTCATATGAGGAAAATAGTTGATAAGGCAATGATTACTGTATTATTGACTTGCAAGCACCTAACCCAACTCAAAAAGGTTGCATGATTATGAAGCTGTTTAGACAGAAGCTGTCATGTAAGGGTTAAAATAACCCTAAAACATTGCCTTATCTTTTGGAGACCAGCTTTTTTTCCCCCATCAAATGGGAGGTGAGCGCAGCATGGTGATAAAGTGGTTAGCATTGTCACCTCACAGCAGGAGGGTTCCTGGTTCAAACCTGGCATGGGAGATTCAAACCCTGCTCCCCATGTCAGTGTGGGCTGTCTCTGGGTACTCCAGCTTCCTCCCACAATCCAAAGACATGCAGGTTAGATTGACTGGTGAATGTAAGCGTGACTGGCTGTCTGTCTTTATATGTCAGCCCTGCGATAGTCTGGCGACCTGTCCAGGGTCCAACGTCAGCTGGAATAGGCTCCAGCCCCCACTGCGACCCCCCCAACAGGACTGAATGGATTAAGTGCTTGTTAGAGGCAGGAGTGTTACACTGTTTTTCGTGCCTCACTGTTCTGTTTAAAAGGTACAGTCATGAGATGGGAGGACAACGTTGTCTTGCCTTTAAGCTGGTAGCAGAGGTAGAAACAGCACCAAATCAACATCTATGTAACAGCAACAGCCAGCAGGATGGGACCATGGATGGGACAGGTGTGACATTTTTATGATGTGCGACCCACTGCTAGGAGATTTTAAAAAACAGCAGCAGCAGTTAGCATCTAATTTAAAGAGGGAGGACAGCGGCAGGAAAAAAAACAATCTCTGCAAATTGGGTGATACAGTGAGGTCTGGGAGCTACTTCGCCTCCGAGCAGAGGGCAAGCTCAACCACCATATAACAGGGACGATAAATGATACTGTTTAGAAAGTGCTTCCAATGCCGATATTATTTGTCACACTAAAGGCCGACGCAGTTGTGCTACACATTATGCCCGTCACACCTCTTTTGTTTCTGGGAAGCCAGCATGCTATCTAATATCACACACTGGGGTGGCATTATGCATGCCTTGTTTGGTTCTGTGTAAAAAAGCAAAGCAAAGCCCTACTGCATTATCTCTGTGTAAAAAGGGCTACTGTAAGTGCGTAAACAAATTTATATTTAAACTATGTGATTAATACAAGTGCAAGTTGTAGAAGATACTTTTGATCTGAGGAACTGGTGCAGTATAGAAGTTATTAATAGTGAAAGTCATCACTTCAGAGTCATGTAACATCAGCTCTGTTGTTTGCCCCAACACATCTAGAGCTGAACTGACATTTTGTTTGTCGAACATTTTGTTTGTTGTCTGACGACAGCTAAAGGACCTTTCAGTGAAGAACGAAGGCGAGACACAAGCAAATACACAGTACCTACATGCACGCACCCACCCACACCCACGCACAAAAACCGAAGGGACAGGAGTTGGCATTAAGTAAAACCCAATCTGTCATTTCCACTCTACCTCTCTGCCTCTTTTCTACTGAAGCTGTCACAAAAATATTCTGATGAAGAGACCGAGATCTGACTCAGTGCGACTCACTGTGTGCACTCGTGGATGCTGCGTACCTTGATGCATGCACTCGTGCGCCATCTGCACACACATATATGCACATGCACACACACAGATGTACACACTCCTCCTGCTCCTCTGCCACTGAAGTTGTCACAAAAATGTTCTGGACTGAGAGTTAAAGGTATGACTCAATCAGACTCTTTCTCTCTTCCTTACTTTACTCCCTCCACTTAATGCATCACACACACACACACACACAGACACAGACACACACACACACACACACACACACACACACACACACACGACACTTTTCATTGTCTGCATGCACACACAAATCTTCAAGTTAAGCTGTCAGAAAGATGCAGACTTTCAGATGTGACTCATTGAGACTGTAGTGTTTCTCTTTCACCATACAACCTCTTTCAATCGCTCTCTCTCCCCCTCTCTCTGTCAGACACACACACACACACACACACACACACACACACACACACACACACACACACACACACACACACACACACAACATGTGGTCTACTGTATAATACCACCCTTGAACAGACCAGTATCTGAGGCCTCTGCAGTATCCTGGGGGTTAGCTGTGGCAGCTATCAAAGAATAATGATTCACCCAGCCTGTGTTAATAGGAAAAAACATTTTCTCTAATATGCTTACTCCAACCACACACATGCACACACACAAGTACACAATCACAGTGTTTGTCATATTAGCATATACACACTGCCATTAGAAACTGGTGCTCTGATTTTAAAGATTCATAAATGCTTGTGATTTATCGGGAGTTTATGTAACTGGATCTTCAAATGTCCACAAACAGGTTCATATAACAGTTTATCAACCATTAGCGTACACTGTCTGCTGTGCTTGGAATTTAAAGTTAAAGCATTAACAAAATTCTTGTTCTGATAAGCTAACAGACCGGCTGTGCTTTTGGGAAATCAGACGTTAGGCTGTTTATCTCTAGGGCAGGCAGTATTCTGGGAAAGGCAAAGCAGAATTTTAAAAATACACCCTCCTCCTGCAGCTATCTCCTCTCTGGTACATGCCTCTCTGACCAGACAACCCCTACACAAACACACTTCATACAGTGGCCCAGTGTCTCCCATACCTTGATTTATTTAATCTTATTTAATTGTAAGGTTGCCTGCAGCACATTCACTCAGCCCCCCTGTCCTGTTCTCTCCTTCTGTCTCACAAATAAGACAAGACTTAGCAACGCCAGCCACCCCACCGCTCCTTTGCCTGCTCCCCACTGTTATGGACTGCTTCCCTGGGAGGAGGGCAGGCAGCAGCTTGGGCGGTGGACCTGTAGTTGGTGAGCTCCAATTCGGCAACCCCCCCATGGGGTGTCACAACTTGTTGATGGCCAGCAGCAGCAGCAGGTCTAACCTGTCACCTGATCTGGGAATCTGGGCCGACTGGTCTCCCGGAGCTGGGGTTTGCGCTGGCAGGATACATATTACCATGACTGGTCTGCATTGCCAGGGAGGGAGACAGAGGACAGACTGTGATATGAGGATTTTGCTTATGTTAGCAACATACAGTAAACACAAACATAAAAGCCTTTGGCTCCGGTTAGCAGATGGGCTGAACTATTAGGAACATTTTCTCTCCATTTCTCAAATGCTGTGATGATATCAACACATGTTTTATTTTGCTTTTTGTCAGACTCTTATTTAGATTTTTTCCTTTTTGGGGTTGTTTTGCAGTTTTTTGTAGGCAGTTGTTGCCAGTACTGGAATAGTAGCTCTCTCTGCAGGATTCTCTACTACTGAATCGCGCTTTCACCAGAGAGACATGCACGCAACACTTGCAGAAGTGCAAATAAGTACCCCCTTCCTCTGACTGACAGAAGCTAACCTTTTATTTCATGCAGCTTGAATAAAATAATTGGACGGGCTTATAGAAGGCATGTGACAGCCACAGATACTGATTTATTTTTTCTTTATTTTCGAGAGCATTTTGTTTATTGATTGTTATCTGGATGTAAAGAGAATTTCAAAAATATTGACAAAAAATGCTTCTAAAATAAACTGCCTACACGAGCTTAAAGTGCGTCGGGTAAATCTCAGTGGAGGAGATGACTGAAGCTTAAACTGTGTCGTGTAGACACTAGTGAATGCTCTATTGGCAGACTGAGTGCAACACTTGTTTCTGAAGTATAAAACAGGAAGAGTTGATACTCGATGAGTGATCGGTGAGTTGTTATAAAAACATATCTCTTGCCACCCACTCCTGTTCTCTGTAGAGCTCTTTGCGAGGGGCCTTCAACAAGACAAATGAGTGGGTCATTAAAAATCCATTATGATGTCACAGTGCTCTCGGCTTGTGCCACTACACTGAGTCATTGGTGAAGACAACAGTCAGGAAGAAATGTCATTCCAATCGTCTTAGTGTGTAACCTTTGTGTGATAGCGTAGATCACATGACTTCTCTGAAATGACCTTTTGATATCAGTGATATGGAGCCTAGTGAGAGAGCACTTTAATAAATGAGTTGCGTGGGTGACTACGGAGTATGCTGATGTTTACTACACAGTCCCTGTATGCTTATCTTTAATCAAGGTGTCAGTAAAGTTGAGCACAGCATATTTTTATTTTAAAGCAGCTGTGCGGAACTTTTTACCATTCATAAAAGTGTCCCTAGTTCGTATCACCTCCCCTTGAAGATCCACATATTTATTTGAAGCCAACAGCGACAAAACAGCCTTTCTCTATATGGCTATTTACCGTAGCCTGGATCGGGTCGGCCACAGCAGAAGTAAGCAAACCAGAATACGGCACCCGGAGGCGGAAGTAAGTCTGCACGCCAGCAGCAGCTCACAGCCATTAAACCACAGAAGAAGAAGGAGCCATGTTTACGAGTAGGATTTAAGAAACAGGCTAAATGACGTGTAGTAGGGAGTAGTCTCTTGTACAGTAGGTGGTGGTATGCACCTGGAAGTTGTTTGCAATCCGGCAATAAATTGAGTGAAGAAGAAGAGCCGTGTTTACAGAGAGTGTTCTTCGAGTAAGCGGTATGCAACAGGCATTGCTGAACACATAACAGTTTTACCAGATGTATCTATCAGGACTTGGTTGTACTTTTGATGCCATGGCGGATAAAGAAGGAGCACCATCTAAAAGAAAAAGAACAGAAGGCGGCTAAACAGGACAGTGATAGGGCTCGAGCCCAAATGCGCGTAAACCTCAGTCGGACATTCACCAAGTGGAGAGAGCTGAGAGATTTGAAAGGTTTAAAAACTGATCCCGAGTTGGCCCTTTTCCTAATCGACAGGCATTTTAGTTTTTATTTAGAGAATATGCCGCAACTTGTTAGACGTTGTTTCACTTCAATATATGACGACATGGAAGTTATAAGCAAGCTAAATGTAACGTGAGCTGATCTGAACTGCTTTTGTCTAGTAACGTTACAACAAACGCCCTCTGTAGAACCTGCTGATTTCCATATATTAAAAGAAGACTTCAGCATTTTGGGAAATGAGTTTTAGATGACAAGATTACTCCTCATGTTCACATCTTAAAGACCTGGTGAAATAAGAAATACTTTTCCCACTTTACAACTCTGTTTCCATGTGTTACAGGTTCAGTTATCTCTTGTTATATGCCAAATATATGTTAGAAAAAAATCATTTTGTGACTAGTTTTGAGGTTGTGGTATATATACAGGAAATCATATCTTATCAAATGTGATATGGGGTGCCTAACCCCACCCATGACATCTCTGCTGGCAGGCTAGCTAGCAGGGGTGGGAGATACCACAAAATATGGTTTTGATGCAGTACAAAATCATTGGAATCAATACAATGCTATGGATACAATGCTTTTTATTATTAAAAGTGGCAACATTTTTTATGTCGGGTACAGCAGTGTGTCATGATTTATGAGGTGAATCATCAGTCTGCTCAGGTAACAGCTAATGATGACCAATTACAGTTTGAAAATGTAACATTAACTGATGCTCTAGACCTGATTTGACTTAAATATTCATTTCACTGCTTTGTACCTGGATATTCCTCATCTGAGCCTCTCTGAAAAGACTCTACCAGTGAACTCGGTCCATGTGTCAGAGGTCTGGATGCTGATGCGTTTCCCTCCTCCCCTCTTTTCGCTTTACGGTTGCAGCTCCAAGTTCTCTATCTCATGTTGTTTCCTCTTTTATCAAGCCATCACTGCTGTTATGTCAGATTAAACTCGTCAGGCTCAGACATACTTTCTGCAGTGACGTTTGCAGACCAGTACAGACACACGGACGTGCAGGCGCTTTTCTTCATAGTACAACTGAGGGTCCATGTCAGCCCCCAGCATTACACGGATGGACTGGGAGGTGAACTTTCTTTTCTCCTACTGCTGACATTGCATGACAGTGAAACAAAAAAACTCTGCTGGGTCTGGAGTAAGCTGTTTGAGTGCAGACAACACAAAAGCAGTGGAGAGGCAAAAAGTATGCTTGCTAGATGTGTTCAAGACAACAAAGAGAGTTTTACTCCTGAAATACAAACACAGAAGAGAGAAATGAATCCCTTTTTTGGTATCAATCCAATTCAAAATGAGAATATTGATATTTTGGTATTGATCAGCCCACCCCTTCCAGCAAGGCGAGCGTTTTTCCCTTGATCCCAGGCATCGTGCTAAGCTAATTATGGCTCCATAGCTAATGCACAGACTTGAGAGTTGTGTCAGTGTTTCCAAAAATGTTGATAATTTAAAATCTATTTCTGGTTTATTTCAACTTGGGCCTTTTTTTTTTTTTAGATATTCTAACAATCCTTACACAAACAACCAGTCGGAAAGGTTTCAAACAAGCCAACCATTTAGCCATGTTATTTAACCACGTTATGGCTAAATGTTTGGGTTGTTAACACGAGTGCACACATATCTGAGGCTAGTCAGTTTGTTCCTTTGTGTCAGAACAAAATGATCTAACCAGAAGTTGGTTTAAAATCTACACGATTGTCTGACTGCTCATGTTTTATGCAATGTCAGACTTTTTTTTCCAGTAATGTCACATTCCCAGACCTCAGTGAGTAACGTGGTTTATTACAATGTTATCATTTTTACTAGAAATTATGGCTGAAACTGCATTAAAGCTGCAGTAATATATACATGCAGTTAAGGTGTCATAAATTTTTTTTTACTTAGTCCACAGTTTGAATCTGTTTAGTGACAAGATGAATTGTGAGACATGTTGGCGTAGCACTGTGGGGTCTCAAACCTTTCATGCATTATTGAGAGACATGCAGCCTCTTTCTCGTTAGTTCCATGGTCCTGTCTGGCTTGATAGCAATAATGCTGAACCATACAAAAAACATCCTGCCACTATATCCTGTACATGTACTGCAGGAATATGTTATTGAAGAATTTCCCTGATGACCCAACTTAAGGGTTAGGTATTGGACTGTGGTGTTAAGGGGGTTAACAGCTGATTTGTCCCACCATCCTCTTGATATTGTTGGATACACAGAAATAGATGAAGAATGACACGGAGTTAGGCGGAGATAACAAGCAACCTCAGATGTCGGGATGATGTGTGGGTCTGCCTGTGGGACCCTGGGACACAAGCACAAACTTGTATTTGATCCCTAGACAGGAACTCACACGTCAGAAAGGTCCAAATCAGGAGTTCTGAATATTTGATGACCCAAGAAAACATAACGACACCATGAATAGAGCAGTAGATGGAGTTAGAAAGGCTGACAGTTAGACAGAGCTATTTGAGAAGAGCACACACAAAAAACAGATCTCAACAAGTCAAATTTTGAGTCTTTGAGAATGACAACACACCTCATCTTGTTTTAAGTTAAGTGTTGAAACAAGACAAGGCAGAGACGTGCCACTGTATCAACACATTTTAATGTCAAAGAGAAGTGGATTTTATTGGTTAAAATGAGCTGTTGAATACAGATTCCTCCAGTTGGATGATATCATGCAATGTGATCTCATCCCTACTCGTCATACTTTGCAGTTTGGGCGTTACTGTAATGATACCAGGGGCAGCCTTACTATATGTGTTGTTGTATCTTGACGAAGAAGGGGTTGGCACTAAAAAAAAAACCCACCTGACTTTGAAGAAACAGAAACACAGCTGGAAAAACAGTTGTTGGTCTGAGAGGGAGAAACTCCACAAATGATGCTGTTGTTTGTTCATTCAGAACACTACTCTCCTGGGTCAAGTTGCTGTGCTTGCTGGACCCATCCACTCACCCTAAGTGGACTTTGGTGCTCCTCAAATGTTGTCCATTGCTCTGAGCATCTAATAAAGACATGGATGGGTTCACATTGAAGTTTGCAGGAAGCTCAGTGTGTCATTCAGATGCTAAATAGTGCTGCTTGGACGCTGCCCAAGCGCCATATATTGACTCCCTGGGAGTGATAAAAATGTGTGTCCTTTTTAACATTGGAATAATTATCCCATTTATAACCTTTAGCAGTTGCCATCCAAGTTATGAAAGTTAGAAGTATGTAGGCTAACTACAACAGGCTTTAAAAAACTGCACTGAATGATTTTTCTGGCCACTTGGAGGCAGCAGAGCAAGCAGTAAACACAACACTGACATATAATCACCCAGTACATTTTTTTTTTTTTTTACAGTAAATATGTTAGCCAGCAATTGCCTCATCACACCTCCAGGACACACATATCAACAACACCTGTCATTTGAAGTTGCGTTTCTGGATATCTGAGATAATACATATAGACACAAAGGAGTAGGCAGTCTCACGCAGCATATCTCTGTCTGAAAAAAACTACACAACGAGCTATAAGGCAATAAAACAATAAGTAAGGTGTGTTCAGTGACCCCTTTTACATTAGACATAGTCATCTGATTTATTGTTAGTTTAAAAATAGTAATAACTGCAGCTTTCAACAAGCCTGAAACTCTCAAAAACACTTTGTCCAACTATTTAGTTCCAAAGTGCCAGATGTGTTTTTGTCATGGAAATGATTTTGTCCCTAGAACTGTCATGTTTTGGCAATATAAATGTATTAATTTATACGTGGGAATGTTAAATGTGAAAGCAGCACCCAGTGTAATACATCTATGCAGAGAAATCATCGGCAGTATGCAGCATTGTTTTACCTCACCCACCTCCCACTGTTCTGTCTGAAGTGTGCCATGTGAGAGTTGCTCAGTTTAACATCGAACATTAAATCTTGTGATTTCCTGCCTCCGCCAGCCATCAAAGAAACACCTCTCTGCTGCTGTGGACCGCATCTCTGTCTTTCTTCTTTTCCTCTACCTCCTCCTCCTCCAGTTTCCCACAAGCTGAGAGCAAACGCGTGTCTCAAAAAGGGAAAGTCAGAAACACCCTCATAACTACATCTGAAAAAGGTAAGAGAAAGGATTTCCACACATAAAAACCAAAAGTTTTCAATGTCAACAATAAAGTCGGTGCACATGTTTGATACACGTGTTCTCCAACAGCAGCCCAGTTGCCAGAGGAAAATGACTGTATTGCAAATAACGAATAGGGTACATTTGTATGTTTCATGTGGATCATACAATCACTTCTAAAGGTAGGCATGACACCTCGGCAAGATGCCTGCCAAGCTGCACACCACCACAGGATACTGTTAAGTACCAACAGACAGACTTTTTAGCCACCAAACATGGCAACTTGGGGCTGTGTTTCCACCAAATAGTGCCACAAATGTGGTTCTTTTTTCGAGAGACATCACAGCATTTCCTGCTGGGACAGATACAGGGAAAGCAGTTGTTTGGTACGGAGATATTGCTGCATCTCCTGCCAGGATAGTGCCTATAGTATTTTTACAGAGACATCACTGCATTTCCTATAGTGCCACAAACAACGGTTATTTTAAGCCAGAACATGATCTTTCCTTTTTCATAACCAAGTGGGTTTTGTGCCTAAACCCAACCATACGTTAACCACAGTGTTATGGAAACATAACATCATCTAGGGTGACCTCTAGCTCACCCAGTAGAGTATTCCCCCCATCTGGGTCCTTTGCACCCCCAAAGCCCTAACAAAAAGATCTTTGAAAAAAGAAACCTAAAGCTTCAACTTACACGCCACATAATAACGTACAAATGTAATGTTGCGTGCTTTGCTGAAACTTACAATACCAGCATTTATTCTGATGCCAACAGCACACAGGGTTATTATAGGACAAAAAGGTAAGGCTTGCATATATACTCTGTACTGTAGTGTGTGTGTGTGTGTTATACTATTAAAGACCCAGAGCAAGTGATAAACTGTGTTTGGTCTCCAGTGGATACACGTGTTAAATAAGCTATCTGTCTCTGGCCCGATCATAACTCTTAAACCACTTTACTCCAGTGTTTACAAAATGAAACCAACCATTCAAAATTAATTTAAAACTGATGCTCAGCTGTTTTACGCTCTCTGTCAGCTGCTATATGAGTGTGGGCAATCTCTCTGCAAGCAACGGAGCTTCAGATAACACAATTTGGGGTCATACATTTGTGTACTTGTTTTATTGCAATGCTAAAATTAGGACATAATTAACACAATTTTCAACAATGTCACCCCTCACATTCATTTTTTTTCAAACGTGCTTTCTTATTCACCCTCTAACTCTTCATCAAATAGAATTCTCTCCATAAATCCTCAGCAGCATAAAAAACTAATTACGTGTTTAAATATTGCTCCAGTCACACTGAACCAAGCACAAGGTTGCTTTGCTTCATCCATTTTCACAACTTGGCTTTTCATAAAGTCATATGACTTGATTGAATATGCCAGTGCAGCACAGAAAGGCAATTTTCTAAAGGGACTCAGATGTAAATTTGTATTACATATGATAATGTTTCCTATTAGGATTGAGCTCCGTTCCTTTTTGCAAATCCCACGGAAAATAGAACATGAATCACCCCATACAATGTAATTCCAATTCGGTCTGACATCCCAATTTCATTTGACCTCCGTTACTAAGAGCCTTCTATTGTAGACGGCGCTCCATAGTACCGTGTTACGCTGATCCATTAATGTTTTTCATTTCTCCATGTTTCTTCTGCCTTTAAGCATAGAGCTAAACTGGTTGTGAATCAAATCTAAAATTGCACACTTGTATACAAATTATGAAATCAAGCAACAGAGCGCATAAAATCTCTGCCAGTTCCAAACCTTGGATCATTGATACTTTCTGGGAAGATGACTCAATGTCTACGTCATAGGGTACAAAAAGAGTCCTGGTTTTGTTAAACTCAACATACCCCATGACTCAAAGAAAATCAATAAATAGATCCACAACGATCAAATGTGTTTGTCATCCCAAAAAGAAAGTCAATTGAGTCCCCCAAGGTCAAATAAATGTTTGCATTTAAGTGTGTCTGTCTATTGTGATCATGTGGTGGGTCTGCTCCACTTTTGGAGAGAAAAAGCTGGTGACTATACAGTAAACCAAATTTTAACGGAAAGACTTGGGTTTTGGTCATGACTGGAGCACTGACACACCGAGCTGATGGTTGGCTGTTGGTCAATGTCAGGCCGTCGCTGAGTGTCGCCCTAGCTTGGCTATGGAATGTAGGCACTAGTCGGCCCTTGTCGGGTTTTGCGGTCTCCAAACCTGCACAAATAAGACACAAAAAAATGGACCCCGCAGTACACGGCCAAGCAGATAGTGTCTCGATGCTCCAGTGCCATTTATACGTATATAAATTGGCTACTTTCTATGCAAATCAACCTCATTGCAAGAACAGTCCAATCAGCGCTAATGGCGACACACAGTTACAGGGAAAGTATTAGTGTCTAGAGCTGGTGGTAACTGAAGTAATTTATAAGGGGTGTCACTCCCAGACTTTCAAGTGATCAAATTCCTTGCCTGAAGTTCTGCAGAATGCCTGTGCACCTCGTCGGTCAGGAAAAATTCCACTTTCTTCTTCTCTCTGCTATTTTTCTGCCTATTGTGTTTTTTGCCACATGGATAATTACAATCAGACACAAAAAGGGGTAAATTGTTCTCAGCGACAAAACTTGGTGGGTGAGTTTGAACGTTTGTGAATTGGACCTTGACACAAGCAGAGAGTGGTTACAAGTGGTGCACAAAAATGCAAATATGTGTGGGTGTATGCATGTGTGCCACAGTATACATGTACTTTTTTCTTGTTTCATATTCAGGGTGTGATATTTACATGGAAAACAGAGTTAATTAGTTATTCATATCACAGGATATATGATTATCATCCAACAGCTGTCTGAACTAAAAAATGTCATCAACTTGGCAACATCCCCACATGTCTCTGTCGTTACCCACTGAGGTCTCTCAGCAGTGAAGATGAACACTGCGGTTTGTGCCGGATTAATTCTCAGTAATGGAAGATGGGAGCAAGTGGCAACCCTTAGTGTCATCTTTGAAATTGTCTGCATCTACAGTAGCTTTTACTTTCATTTATTGTAGGGTTTTTTGCCAGACTAACAGCTTATATGCACATTCTCCAGAGTAACCCTGCTACATAAGCTTTTAAAAAAAAATTTAATATTAGAAAAATCTCAAGGTTTCTTAAACCAACACCAAAGTGTGTGTTTAGACATACTTATCTTGACGTAAACATTAAACAAACAAAAACAACAACACCTTTCTACCAATCTAATCTTTCCCTCTGCTGCCCTTAACATTTAGTCTTTTTCTGTCTCTGTCTCACTATTACACAAACAGTTTGCATGATTACAAGCCCCGGGGGGGAGTTCAGAATATTGTGTTTTTGCCTTTATCACCTCAAATGGCGCCATTCATCTCCTGCGTGACTCTGAATTATGAGACACATCTTGCATATTTGTTAATCATGGGTGTTTAAGTGCCAGGGAAGGCTGCTCTTGTTTGCTGCAAACTACTGTGATTAACAAGAAATTTAATTCAAGAGCACATCTGTTATTACTATCTGCAACATTTTTGGTTGGTTTACCTATTGAACAGCGCTGAGTGTTAAAGTGTTTGCATGGAATTTAAAAGCTTTTTTCCAGGTCTTAATCCATCATCTATACTCATTCTGTACTCTGTACTCACAGAGAAACAAATGATCTCCTCACTTCCAAATAATGACTAACACTAAGACCACACTTGGTTCTGAAAACACTGCTCTAACAGCCTTGTACCACACAGTTATGTTACTGAGACATACTGTAACTGTTTGAATGCTGTTCAGCCTGTAACTGAAGCTATCTGTAGTATGTATGTAAGTAAACAGTGTCCTTACAGAATATATAAATAGGAGAGGCAATTTAACTGGATGTTTTATTTGATCCAATCCACAGGGCAACAAATAGTTGTGTAATGTAGCATTTAGTCCCACTCAGCATGTACAGTGTGTTCCCTTCTAGACCAGCCTCTGTGTCCCTGTTAGCTGTCCCTGCTCTCTGGCACTGTTACTGCATCACTGAGGCCTCTCCAGCCTCTGGGCTACAGCCATGTGTTTCATGCTCTGATGGCACCATAACTTACCATAGAGGAGATTATTCAGTGAGTCAAACTTCTCTCTGATCTCTTCCAAGGCTGTGTGTGTGTGTGTGTGTGTGTGTGTGTGTGTGTGTGTGTGTGTGTGTGTGTGTGTGTGTGTGTGTGTGTGTGTGTGTGTGTGTGTGTGTGTGTGTGTGTGTGGCCACCTCCCATGAATCATGTTCATGTACAACTACGGTATTCCACATTAGAGATTTAAGCCTAATGTGCATTGCCAGTGCAGGAATTCAACAAGACCTCATAAAGTGCGTGGGTGGTGCGTGTTTACCACTCGTCCTCATTCCCGGGCCATCCAATACCAACGCTGTGTGTGTCTCATAGTGACATGCAGGGTACCCTTTAGTGTATCCATGTGTCACACAGTTGAAATACATTGTAACACGTGGTTAATGTCGGGAAATGGTCGTGGTTGGGTTAAGGCAACAAAACAATGTGGTGAGGTTTAGAAAAAAGATCATGTTTTAGGTTACAATAAGTATGTTTGTTATGTAAGTAGCATCAGTGTGCAACGGCCATACTTAAAATATGTAACGTTACGTCTGAACAACTGACTCTTGGTTTCAAACAGGACACAAACTGTACTTGACCCATCCATCTATGCAGACTTTCTAGCTCTTTATACTGCGTCAGTTGCTCTCAAGTTGCTTGTCAAATATTTCAATGGATGGGTTTCCATTGGAGTTAATTGAAAACCTGATGTATTATTCAGTGTTGTGTGCATTACACACATAAATAATAAGTAAAACATATGATCAGTGCTTCACGACAGCAGGTTTGTTGGACACAAGACATTCAAGCTGTGTTCGGTCTCTACTAGGACTGACTCTTTAGTGATACTTAATCTAAAGTGTGTCTAAAATCACTCCCTGTTCACTAAATATTGCACTATTATTATCCATTTGAGTGCTGTGTGAAATTCCAGTTCCTCACAGTTGAGCGAAAAAGGTCCACTGCACATACACTACTTTCTGCCAGGCCAAAAGAAAAGAAAAGCAGATATTACTCTAGTGTGGCTCTACATCATGAATAAATCATAAATCTTCTGCATCTGTCAATGAAAAGGCAAAATGACAATGATTAACTGATGTCCGAAATTGAAATCTGCAAGTAGTGAACAAAGGAAGTGATTTCCGACACAGTCTATTGTCATGTTATCCTATGGACTTTGTTTTGGAATTTCCTGTTTGTGTTCCTTGCTTCATGTAATTCATTCATGTTTAATCTGTTTCCTGTTTTATTTTGTAGATTCTCTCCTCATGTGTCGTGTCTGGTTTAACTTCCTGTCTTTGTGTGTTTTCCCACCTGTTTTCTGTCACACCTGTCTCGTTAGTCCTCCTTCCCTGCTCCCAGAGTCTTCCCTTCGCACCTGTTCTGTATTAGTCTTGTCTGCTCCACCCGAGTGTTCCCCTCCACACCCTTGTTGTTAGCCAAACCCCATTTCGCCCTTTTTCCTGTGTCCACCTATCCAGCTGTGTCTCGTTCTTGTGATTAGGTTTCTGTGTATATATACCTGTGTGTTTCCCTTTGTCCTTGTCAGTTTGTCTGCATTCATTTACGGGGTGTACTTCCTTGTGTTCTTGGTGTTGTTCCCTGCTCTGTTTCTTGCCTGATATCTTTAGTTCTGTTTTGATTTTTTTTCTTTTAATCTAAGTTCATTGTATTCTTCTGTCATTTGGACTTACTGTTACCTAGATGTTTTCGCATTCGCTTTATTTAAGCTCGCATTTGTTTGACCTCGGACCTGCCTGCTGCTCTGCATTTGGGTCCTTCCTGCATTGATTCCTGATACAAACCTCCACAAACTCTGTGTAGAAAGGTCAAATATTTTTGGCATACTATATGATTGTAATTTATAAGGAGAGGAGAGCTTTGTGATACTACAATGTAGCACATGTAATTCAAATATAGCTATCCTGAAACAAAACAGGGAACAGTAAAAATAATGTCTTCTCTTACAAAATATGCATGTTGACATGCACTGACTTATTGCAAGCTGCAACAACCGACTCTGTCACTGCAACTGATAATTACATATGAGAACTACAGCTGTGTGACTGACCCTCTGTTATATAATTGTTATTATTTGGCAGTGTCATGCACAATAATGCATTTTATCTTAACACTAAAATTATGTCTGAATAGCACCAACATGTCCGGATTTTAATTAGACATTGCCACTGGAGCCTTAATTATACCTTTGGTGGCTTTTTTGAGCATAATGGCAACACAAGTATCAAAGCAATCCTCCTGTGCAATTGTGTGTGTGTGTGTGTGTGTGTGTGTGTGTGTGTGTGTGTGTGTGTGTGTGTGTGTGTGTGTGTGTGTGTGTGTGTGTGTGTGTGTGTGTGTGTGTGTGTGTGTGTGTGTGTGTGTGTGTGTGTGTGTGTGTGTGTGTGTGTGCATGTAAAATGTTTATGTGTAATGTCTTTTACGAGGAAGTTTTTTTTTTTTTTTTCCTGTGGCATATTTTAAAACATCTACCAGCAAATGGTATTCACTTTATTTGAACAAATATTGCATTTATTTTAAGTTAAAAGACAAAAGAAAGGCAAAGATCATCTGTACAAACATGTTTTCTCCCTTTCAGCATGAGTTGTGCATTTCATCATCATATAACAAAAAGCATGGGGATAAACCAAATCAATGAAATCAAGCAGTACCCTTATAGTGCTGTAATCTGACAATATATTTGTGCTCAAAGCAATCAAAATGTTTGTCATGCATGTTTCTTGCTTTGCATGTTTGCTCTTAATAATAAATGTAATCAAAAGTGACAAGAAAAAAAAGAGATGAAATTATCAGCCATGGAATTGGATGATAGAATCCTCTCACGCATAAATAAATGTAATGCTATTTCAGGAGCAACTAATCAAGTACCATTTAATCTATTAATTACCAGGCCAACCAATTATCTTGTGGAACATTAATCAGAGAGAACATTTATAAACACATGGTTTCTAATTACAAAAAAAATAAGAACAGCCTGCCCTTGTTTGTTAAAAGCGCTGCCAATTGCGGCAGAAATTGGAACTCTAATTGTAAATGACACAAAAAGCGGTGAGCGCAATCGGCTCTGACAGTGAGCAGCTTGATGAATTAGACTGGGGAGCGGGTACGACAGTCATCAGTCGGCTCAATTGGGGAAGAGTTCACCAACTGCTGCAGGGTTGATTTCAGTGTGGTAGAGAGTTTGTGTCACGTCTACTGGATGTGCAAAGTTCACAGTTCGCATCAGGTTCCAGTCCTGAAGGACTACTGGATGTGCCAAGTTTTGATCCCAGATGAATTCTGACAGACCTCTTAAGAACCAACCAACACCACATACAAGGCTAAAACACAGTAACTAATATTTGGTCAAAATTAAATGAAGATCTATGGAGGCCCACTTCTGCCAGTATGGTGAAAAACAATAGGCTGTCTAACTATTCAACTTATCACACCCATCCCTATGAGGCCTTATTATGAACCTCACTGTGTGCTGTAAATGGCTAATCCTCATCATGTTGATGCAAGGTCTGCTGGGGTCAGGATTAGGGCGTGAGACCGGAGGTCATGGTTAGTGCTAATATTTGCCTTGGATATTCTCTGATTAAAGAGGTAAATTTAGGAGGAAAAAAACTCACAAATGCACTGCCAGCAAATCAAGGGACATAGTATAAACAGCGACACAGTCCACAGAGGGAGTAAGATGTGGTGGATTAATGTGTCAGGCACAGAACCTTCACACCAGAGACGGGGTTCAAGTCCTGTGTGAGTCAACACTGGCTAGTTATTTTTAATGTTTTCACTTATTAGAATGCATAAAGCTGCTGAATTCACACTTTGTACATAAACTTTAGAACGGCTGAATAGACCCATTTGTGTTAATGTCATATTTCAACGTTTCTAGAATGCCTGTGGGTATACACCTGCATGCAGGTGTGTAAATAGCATTGTTAGCTACAGAATCCTGGGTGCTTGCCTCTGCAGTGATGGTATATACAAAAGGGTGTGCATAGCCACACTGGCAGAAATGGGCCTCCACAGAGATGCCTCCTCATATGCCATAGAAATAATTTCAGTGAAGACAGCATGTAAACCACAAACAAACCACAGTAGCTGCTCTGTGTTGCTGGCTAGGCTGCAGTATGTACACACTGTAATTTCTGTGCTCTATAACGTGTGGTCACACAAACCAACAAACCTGGCAAGACAGAAACATTTTTTTTTTAACTAAAAAATAATTCAAATATGTTTATTGTGTTTATCCAGGTGCAGAGTGTAGTGTTTTTAAGTATTATGTAGGTTCTATGGCGATGTATTTCACCCACAAAATAAGGCTGTGAAATTAATCGTCTGGTGATCGCAATTATGATTTTGAGGTCAAATGATTTCAAAATGAATGAAATCGAGGGTAAACGATTTTTGGTCACGGACACCTGGAGATGTTATTTTGTCTTCTACGGAAGCTGCGCATGCGCACTACCACCCCTCCCATTCTCTCCTCTATTCACTCCACGAGTCAGTCAAATAGCTGAACTACAAATAATGCGAAGGGTTGATGAAGGTGATTGCGGAGGATTTCAAAAACAGCGTGTGGCAAATGGCAGAGGGAGCACGAGACAGGTCGGTCTGTGTGTGCGCGCGCGCATCAGGGCCAAACGCCGCCGTGTGCGATACAGACAGCAGAGGAGAATTGGAAACACGCGACCATGTAGAGACAGAAATGACATGCCGTCGTGTAAACAATATAAGTCATCACGTGTGCTGCATAATCATTTGCATAATCGTGATTTCAATTTTGACCAAAATAATCGTGATTATGATTTTTTTCCATAATTGAGCAGCCCTACCACAGAATGACCATTTGCAAATCAATTAGTCATGCTGTGTTACCTTGAATTAGTGAAGGAAAATGGTGTTTAATTGTTGATTGATTGGTGACCATGTTTAACAACAGGAAAGTATAGCAAACGTTCGTTTCTAAAACTTTAGCTAAAAACCCTTAGTATTGGAGTTTGGTGAGTGAGCACGTATTTCAGTTTACTCTTTAAAGAGTAAGGTTATAACGGAAACCATGTGTTTTGGAAGTACTGAGCATACAAATGGATAGATAAGACTTGGATTATACTGCACGAGTTGTGTGAGAGATTGTAAATGGATGTGTTGGTATATATATTTATATACAGTATATGGATATGTTTGCTGTTTTCCATGGAGGCTGGAAGTTTTCTTCATCAATTCGAGGTAACATTGCATAACCAACTGATTTATAAGTAATTATTTTGTGGGTAAAATATTCCTTTAAAGAGCATAAAATTAAGGCATTATCATATTTGTTATTGTTTCGTTTAGCAGCTAGTCCAAAAACTTTAAACCCTTTTTCTCAGCTTCACTGTTTCTACATTACCTCACTCTGCAAAAGGCAAGAGGCAAAACCAGCACACCAAATAGTGCTTTAGGACTCAAAACTCTGTCTTCTGATTGGTCAACTGAGAACTGAGAGTAAGTCACTTGTTCAGGATTGGTCGACACAGGGCGTCAGTGAACCCCGATCGGTTAGCAGTTATGAGACGAAGCCACAAAGCGGCTGGAGGAAGAGGCCCACGGTTCCCAGGACGCACACGGTCACAAACACCCAAAGGAAGATTCTATCGATCACCATGGCGACGTACTTCCAGTCATCCTCCACCTGTGAGCAAGTGAGGGGACAAAAAAACAGTTGTGAGCAGACAGAGGAAAGTGTCAGTGGTGATCAATGAAAGATGAAAAGTGAGAAGGTGAGGAGAGGTGCACAGTGAGAAGAAACGGGTGATTTCGTATCTCAGAGGGTGGGAGGTTTGTAGGAGTCGATGAGGTGAGGTGAGGATTACACAGCAACGATGGAAACAAGGAAAGATATGAAAAAAGAGGAAGAGAGAAAAAGAGAGTTGAACATTTCTTGTAAGCCAGCAGAAAACTGATACATAATTTACACAGGGGAAAATTTCTATGATAATCACATTCAAACCACAGCATCAAAAAAGCGACAGGCATTTAGACAAAGCTGATTGAGCCACGGGTTTTGCATATCAAAGGCTGCTTCTCCCCAATGGGAGATTTCACCCACTGTGTTCATAACAGAGAGAGGAGAGAGCTCTCCACTCACATCCAAAATTATTTGGTTCTAACTTAATCTATTGTTAACTTATGGAGCAGGTTAGGATCTGCAACAATGCTTCCCAGAATCACAGCACAGCTCTCCCAGGCCGGCGCCGCTTCCAGTGTTTTTGCATAAATACATTATGCATCAACACGCAGGCTGTGTGTTTGCTTTCTATGAGAGACTGTAGGTTTATATAGAGTTTAGAAACACTGGGATAAGATACTTCCTATGTGACTTGATCCAAATGTTTTCAACTTTAGTATTTCCTAAAATGGTAAAGCTCAAAATAGTCCAATTGTATTCACAGACTGCATAGTATGAGCATGGTGTTAAATCAACACATACAATACAGTAGCTTAGTCTGTATTGGACGACCTGGGGCTCCTGCCGAAGGCTCCATATTCAAATATGCTTAAAATGCCCCCACCCCCACCCCTACTCTATTGTTAAAGCAACCACACACTGGTTTCTAAAATAAGGATGAGCAAATGTAATCTTAATAGTCGTAAACTTAACAAATTGCTATTATTGATAGCATAATATTAGAACCAGAAGTAATCTTCTGATTATTTTCGAGGGTATGAAAAAATGGAAAACTAGAATGAAATATGAGTGTTGCATAGTTTATATTAGAGTTTATATTAGTAGACTGTTATACTGTTTGTAAAGAGTTAATATGTCTTTAAAAAGTCAAAAAAAATTAGTGTTTGACTAAGTGACTTGCAAACGTGCCAAGTTTGTAAAAAACACACTTTTTGAAGAACAGTGAATTTACTACACAGAGCTTTTACCTTCAAGTGCCGTTGAGTGCAAGTTTCCTTCTGTAGAGTGAGCAACTAATGGACAGCCACTTAACAGAGACAGCAAACTAGCTCGACAACAAGTTCAAATGCAAGTATGACACTGAATATATTGAACTGTGTGGACGAGAAATCTGGACCCCAACGCTGAACCAGTTGGGAACCACTGATCTAAACCACTTTAAAGCTGATGTCAAAGGCACCACATTGTATTTGTTATGCGATTTACCAGCCAGTATTAAAACTTTAAACCTTTCTGCTCAATTTCAGTATTCACTACTTTTAGTAGACAGGAATACACTTCTAACAAAACTTTGGCCCAAACTGCATTTAAAGTCCATAGAAACAAGAGTTTGATTTCACCCAGAATTAGAGAACTACATAGTTCCCAAACAGATCAGTGCTGCGTCCGCATATTTTTTTTTAGAAATATCATGCCACCTGTCTGGTAGTAATTTTTTTTTTTTCTCTCTCTCCATGATTAAACTGGCATTTTGGCGTATTTAATTGAAGTTTTTATTTTTATTTAACCCTTTCCATTTGTCTCCCTCATTAGTTGTGGTTTTATTTGAGCTTAAAATGATGTTAACTCTGTTACTGTATTTCTTTTTGATTATTTTGGGCGACATGCAGTATTGCTTGAATAATTATCTAATAATTTACTATATTTATTCATTTTTATTTAATTTATTTTTGCAGAAAAACTGTTCTTTCCCTCTGTTCTTTCATTGTTGAATTTTATGGATTTACTTTGCATTCACAGTATGAAAATAAGCAAAACAAAACAAAAAAATTACCACCTTGTGCGTGTATTTTTGCAAGGGCTAAATCAGTTAATCTGGTACCAGTACTAATACCAGTGCCCTTTAGTGATGCAGATACCAATAGAATACTTCATTCAATACCCACAATGTAGAGTAGTGTATTACAGTATCATACTTGGAAATGTTTCTGTGGCATCTCTCCACATGCTAAACTGCCAGCTCCATCAAATGCATGGCACTTAACTTCAGAACACCACAGACTGTATGGGTTGCAGCTGCTGTTTCAGTGATGTGAGCTCTGCACCAGGAACAGCTGAGTCCACCTCACCCCACACACACAGTGATAGGACAAACTGTTAGCGTCACATGACTAACGTCACCTAGTCGGGATGGTCCAGGATCAGATTAAACAGCTTGAACAGGATCGATTACAGGTATCATTTGACTGGAGACATTCCGACATTACCTGGGTTATTTGGGTCGGTTCCTTAAAGGTATAGAGTACCAGTATCCAGCCCTAATTTTTGCATGTGTTCGTGGGAGGATATTTGAACAGCGGTGGCTCTTGATGAAAAGCTTTCATTAAATTTGATTTGTTTCTTATCACAGAATGACATTCACAGTGATCAAATACAGCGAAAATAGGAAATGACTCACTTCTTTGGCCTTGTTACGACTCCTCATGTTCTCAGCGATGTACTTGACGCTCTCGATGGCCTGTTTGATCTCAGGTGACACCACAGAAAAGGCAACCACAGTGTTGATGCTCTGTGGACTCAGCTGTCGTGATATCTTCCCCATGTCTGGTGTTTCTGGGGTCTCCTTCCCATGCTGGCAGGGGCAAGGGCATTTCTTCCCAGTGCATCCCTCCACAGATGAGAGCTTACTATCCCCGAACTCCAGACAGTTTAGGGAGCCTCCTCCGACCTGCTGCGGATCACAACCAGAGTTCGTATTAAGTTTCACACTCTGCTTCAACTCAAAGTCGACATTTTTGGGATCTTAAACAAACATCTGTAAGTGCAACAGTAACAAGGTGATATAGGGGAGAGACCTGACTCTTTCCAGTGTTTTGGGGAGGAAAAAAAGGAAGTGCTTCTCCTGAGCTCTGTGTTTGAGAACTTTATCAAAGTTTTTTCCAGTGGAGAAAAGTTTTTCAGTTGATTCACCTGGCAGTACAGAAGTGAGTAGCTAGATCCCAAAAGGTTTTAGAATAGCACTCAAAGATGGAAGACTGTTGTATGGTCTGATAAGCAAGCTATCAAATGGTTAGAAACACTTTCAGTTTGTTGGCGGAGGTAATCCAAAGTTTGCTTCCCAGACGGAGGAATACATTTTATACAGAAAATGTTTTACTTTACGGTGGAAAGTGTGTCACCTGGGCGAGACGCCTACCAAGCTGCAGCCCACTGCAGAACACTGTTTGACACCAACACACAACAAAACTGGTTGTGTTTTAGTGAGGTTTTGCTGTGTTTCCAGCAGATGTGAAGGCACTAAACGCGACCCAACTCTTTCTCCCTGCAGCTTTTCACCCCTTAGTGTGAGGGACCCTTTGTTGTGTTTTGAGGGACTTTTTAGGAATTGGAAGCGGTTGTTTTTTGACATTGTGCTTTTTCAGCCAGGATAGTAACATACTGTGACTGTTAGCTGTCTGAACTGTCAGTGGTGTGTGGTAGTGCTACTGCTCCTTGCCTCTTGTTGGCCTTCACCAAGCAGTGTGGTCCAGTGTAGCCACATCAAGATGACATAAACCCCCAAACTTGCTGTTCTTTATATAACAGGTCCAGACATGACACTTGGGTCAGAGCTTTGCTCGAGTGGACTGGATGGCTGTATTTCATTAGTCGTTCAACATGCCCTTGTTGACTTCCCCTCGAGGGAATTCCTTCCGTCATTGTAATGTTGTGTTCACACCAAACGCAACGCTAGAATATTCTGTGTTGACTCGCTTCATATGTGCGGATAACTCATGTCATATGTATGTGAAATCACTGAATCTATGACTGAGCATCTGCCAGTCCATCCTCGGTGTCATGCATCCCCTGAGAATCTCAATGCTGATTGGCTATCGCAGTGCGAATCGGTCGCTGAAGTTCCAATTTTCCAAAAAAGCGTATGATGCAAAATCATACTACTTGCTTCATTCGTGCCGATCAATTCTCAGATTTCACATTGCGTCGGGGTCTAATTGCATCTTTGCCTTTACATGTAATTCACTTGCACGAATTGTTTTATTCGTGCGTGGTGTGAACACAACCTAACTGCTGTACCAAGTGAGTTTGGTGAGCTGAGGGAGCTCCTCTGAGAACTACAGTCACCCTAGAAGATTATATCATCCACAAGAAGATACACCATTGGCTAGGTGGCAGTAAGAATTTTTTTTTTTCATCTGTAAACTCATTGAAAAAATGCTGTTTTGCAAGACACCATAAACCTGTGACATATTAGTTTTGTTAATGTGATAATTGTTATGATACAAATCACAAACAGAAATTTCTACATCAGAAACTGCTGCAACTTATTTACAGGTTTTGATGTATTGCCGTTATCCTCAGAAGACACCTCTGCCTCCCTGACAAGAGTCTGCAGGTGTCTCTGATGATTTGTAAAAAAAGGAATACTAAGAATACTGGCTTTCCCTCTGCTCTCCAAGTGGCCTCCATGTGACATATGTTTGTGCGTAATCCCAAGGGCTGAGGGGAAGTGAATGAGGGGAAGTGGAACTACTAATGAAACGCAGCTAATTTTTTGGGATGTGGACGCCTTACCTGCATCAAGCTATTCTTCCTTTTCTTTCCTCCTTTCCCTCCTCCGCCTCCTCCTCCCCCTCCAGCTCCTCCTGCCTCCCCACTGCTGTCCAACCCCCCAGCCTTGCTGTCTTCATCAATCGGTCTCCGCATCAGCATAATCCTCGGCAGCACTTTGAGAAACACAGAGCGCACCCAACCCGGCATAGTGTGGGTCATTGGCGTGCGGTAGTGTACATTCAGCACGAACACGGTGATGACGATGCTGAGCGTGACGAATATCATTGTGAAGAGCAGGTACTCTCCAATGAGTGGGATGACCAGCGACGTGGAGGGGATGGTCTCCGTGATAACGAGCAGGAACACAGTGAGGGAGAGCAGGACGGAGATACAGAGCGTGACCTTCTCTCCACAGTCGGACGGGAGATAGAAAACCAGCACTGTGAGGAAAGAGATGAGGAGGCAGGGGATGATGAGGTTGATGGTGTAGAAGAGTGGCAGGCGCCTGATGTAGAAGGAGTAGGTGATGTCTGGGTAGATCTCCTCACAGCAGTTGTACTTGATATCATGCTTGTAGCCTGGAGCGTCGATTATTTCCCACTCGCCGCTCTCCCAGAAGTCTTTGAGGTTCACCTAGGTGATGGATAAAGATATTAAAATGAAATCATGCAATGATTTTTTAAAAAGTCAGAGTCAACTTACCACTCTTAAAAAGCCCCTGTCAGTCAGCACAACACATAGAAGGCTAATTCTTTTGGTTTTTACAGTTTTCTCCTCATGAATATGGATTTGTTAGAATGTGCAACTTGCAGATTCATGTCCACATGCACCCAAGGAACACTGTGTTACTGCAAGATGCTGATCACTGTCTTGCTGTCTTGCTATGTTTGCTGCTCAAACAGAAAATGTGTGAAGAGGAAAATAAGTGATTGAGTCCCTCTTAGTGAGAAAAAAACACAAAATTGTTAAACTAAATAACAGTTGTGTGGAAAATCTTATTTTCAAAATAAAATTTTCTCCTTTTAATTCTTTGTGCTGGTTATATATCCAAAACAAACACTCATATGTTTTAAGGGGTACTCCAGCGATTTATTGCACTTTAATAAAGTTGGGGGACTAACAAGAGAAAAAATTTAAAATGAATGATTAAAATAGGTAAAGCTTCAAAAAATCTTGGATAGTACAATTCCCATAATGCAACTCAATAGGCCTTCCATCTTTCATTAGACCCTTTCTGCACCCAAATACCCACAAACGTCAGGCCCCAAGTTTATGACCAGCCCGCTCTCATTCACAGGTTGTCAGATACCAACACTTTGTCACGCCCCTCGGAGTGTGATATTGACACCAAAGGCTTTCAACTAACCCTAATATACACCCATCCATGGCAAAACTTGATATGCTAAGAGCAACTGATATAGTATAAAGGGCAAGACAGTCGGCCTAGGGTGGGAGAGAGGGGAGGATTTTACAATCTGTTTCAGCTGTGCATCACAGACGCTAAGGGGTTCCCTGTGCATCACTATGAGACGTCAAGGGGCGTGAAAATGTGTCAACATTTGACGACCTGGGAATGAGAAAGGGTTGTAATGATGCGCTTTGTCTTATTCAAGGTAACCCTGCTGACATCATTGGGTTATTTTGTCAGCGCTCACTCCAGAAGACATTATATAACTGTTTTCACAGTCTGAGTGGCGCTCTACATTACAAGTAACCTAACTTTTGTGTAAAGTGCGTGGAGTGCCCCTTTAATAAAAACCAAAAATAATGATCCCTACAGTGAATACATGCAGTATCTAAACCGATGAGTGTAAGCAGTGTGTTTTTTTAGGTAAAACACATAGAAAAACAATGAAATAGTTGATAGTTCGCCAGACTTGGACATCGTTACAAACACTGACCTTAGACCCAATAAGTACCAGGTCAATCTTGGCTTTGTCGTAAGTCCAGGAGCCAAACTTCATGGAGCAGTTCTGGTAGTCGAAGGGGAAGTAGGTGATGTCCATGGGGCAGGAGGATTTGAAAATGGCTGGAGGAACCCAGGTGATGGTACCATCAAACTTCAGCAGAGCTTTGGTCTTATCCTCCACCAGGAAATCACCTACAGCGCTGTATATGACGTGTGTGTGCGCGTGCGTTTGTGTATTCAAGCACAGTCGCCCCATGGTAGAGGAGGTATGAGGAGATATGATACATAATGTGGGTTTTGAATTGAACACAAAGGTTGGAGGGAGGCAGAAAGGTCAAACAATGATAGGAAAGGCGAGGAGAAAATGAAAGCGAGGAACACAAGAGAGCGGGGAAGATAAAAAGGGGAGGTTATGGAGGTAAGAAAAAGAGGATCAGGATTAAAAGACAGAGGACAATGAAACCGCATTACGCATTATTGTGAAATACATAATTGCCTTTGATTAGTATTGTGAGTCATTATTGTAAGTATAAAGAAGAAATTAGGCCACAATTAAGTGAACTGAAATTAAAAGATAGAGCACAGTACAAACTGACCTCGAACAATAGGCTACCACATTAGCATAGTTCTGTGCAATTATAGTATAGTCTGTTGCACAGCGAGATACAAAAGACATTTGTGCTTCAAGCAATTTTGACATTAATGTAATGTTTTGATGATTTAACAACACGAGTTCTTATGTGGAAATGACAAAATAGGCTTTTTGTCAGTGCCTTCCAAATGACCATTAAAGAATAATTCACATGAGCGGTTTCTTATAAACCATCTCTATGGATAGACTCTAATTAAGTTTGGAAAATAAAAACTATGTGGTTAAAACCACAGCAATTGTTTTTTGGCTTTTTTTTTGGCCACTTGGGGGCAGCAGAAGCTGTAAACACAACACTGTCATGTTTATACAATTTTTTTACAAGATTTTATTGCAAACGCGTATGCCAACAAGGCAAGCAGCCAATTTAAAATAAATGAATTGCTCGCATGCTGCAGCACTCCAATATCCACTAATTTATCACACCAAGTAACATGACATTTCTAGCACAACTACTCTTTATCAGATGAGTCTGATGAATAGCAGTTGCGCTTGAAACGTCACCACCTTGGTGTGAGAAATAAATAAAAGGACAGTGGAGCCCTGCAGTGTGTGAACAATTTATTCATTTTAATATCTGCTTACTTTCAGCTCAGCACCTGCCCTCGTTGGTTTGGATGTCTGTGCATACTCCTATTTGCAAACAGCCTTTTTCAGTCTCTCCAGGAATTTGCAGGCTGTTTTGGGGATTGTTGCAGACTAAAATGACTGATTTCATGGCAGCTTTTCCAAAGTTTATAGGTGTCTCTAAATAGTTGTGATGCTGTCATGGTTTCAGAGCTCGTTATTATGAGCATTAAGTGTTTCACACAGACTTAGAATTTATTTGTGATAGTAGTGGGGGTGCTGACAGCTGATTAGCCAACAATTAGCTGTTGATGCCATTCGATGCAAAGCTGAGGTACTGTTTCCCTGAGCTGCTCTCCTCTTGCTCTCTCCACCTGGTTAGCGTGAACTAACACAGCACAATGTGGTCCTATTCCTACTCTTCATATTTTGTCTCTTGGGCATAAGCCTAGCATCAGTGGTTTATACCCATCACCTAACTCTTAATATCGTACTGACGCCAAAACGGCTGCATTCTGTTGTTAAACCTAGCTGTGTGATGCTAACAGTTAGCCATGTCACTGCGTGCGTGACTCTGTCCCAGGCACATAGCTCCAGTCCTGCAGCAGCAGTCTCATGATAAACAAAGAGAAAGAAAGAGGGACTGAACGAATCAATGTCAATGAAATGAGATTTTACCCATTTTAAATAGTCAAATTTGTGTTAAGTTGCTGGATAGGACAAAATTGTACAGTCACACAGAATTTACTGGAATTGGTTTAATTGGACTGCTATTTACACATGTGCTGACACAGAGCAGCATCAGCATTTATTCTGAGTCGTGTTTCTGGTGACTTGGTGACTTCTGTTTCAGCTCTATTTTTGGTTTCGACCAAAGGCTGAGCAAAATACCTGCTTCTTTAGTTGTTAAATGCTCCACCATGCTCATCAGCTAGTTGCTAATGTTGTCTGTCTTTTATTATTGTGTGAGGTAGGTAGTGCACAGTGGATTTATCAGACCTTTTGCTGCAGCTTCAGGGGAAGCACTTTAATATCATGATACATCTGCTCTTAACATAATTCATAAGAGGTCACTCATCAGGAAAATGACCAGCGCTGTTGTTTTTCTGGTGTCTAATCTCTCTTTGTATGAAAATATCTAATAATGACTGCAAAGAGTGAGCAAGTTATCGGTACTGATGATGTAATAATGGTGACAGTCTCACTTGTTGTAGAGCACAATGTCTGGTCTCCAGATCTTGTTCGATGGAACTCTAATGAATTCAATGCCGTCAAACTCTGACGGCATCCATCGCAGCTTGTAGTCGTTCCAAATCTGGAAGAGAATAAGAGAAAAACATTGAGAGCATATTGGGGAGTAAACCATCTGTTTGGTGTTTTGCATTGTACACTGCAGACAGTATTAGTCACTGGAGATGTTTCCCTTCATGGGAATATTTTGAAATACATATTTATATTGCAGGCAGAACTTCCTTTGATGTTTTACAGTAGAGCCAAATAAGGATAAGGCAGCAAAAAAAATCTAATGTTTATAGACAGGAACACGAGTTTGACGGAGCTCCCGAGTGCTTTCATTGCTTTTTCACAGAAAATCCAGGAAACATCTCATTTTTTGATGCAGTTCCTCCTGGTAATAGAGCCACAAAGCTTCAGTAAGCAAATGATAAAAACTACAGCAGTCACATCTGAATAAAGAGCGGCTCAGAGAGAAGGGGAGTTTATGAGTAAATAGCTCACTGACAGAACACTGACAGTGCCATCGCTTGCTATTCTGTCAACAAACCTGAGGGTAACATTTCATGAGCCGTAGATCCATTAGTCTTGGCTATTTGCATGTCATTCAAGATGAATTCATTCATTAGCAAGGCGGATTAATATCCAGTTATGACCTGGGAGCTGTTTAATTAACCACTTCATGCTACACTGGCTTTTTCATTTATCTATCCAGGGAGTTTACAGTGTGAGAGGCTGGAGATAGAATTCCTGGTAGGTTGAGGGATGTTGCTTATTGTTTATGGAATATAGACGATTCTACTTTCACTCTCTGTGATCATGTGTATTTTTGGTAGATGCAGTATAACAATGATAGACAGAGTGACAGAGTTTTCACAAATGTATGAACATCTTTAACAGCTCTTTTTATTATTTCTTTTTTTATGATTTGTTTAAAGGGAGGGTACACCGACTGTATGGGAGAGCAGTGGAGCGCTCTCATTTTTTCCCCCATCATAATCAAATAGTAACTAAATAGGATGTAGATATTGTTATATTCTCCACAAATTTAGGATTTGCTAAATTAACTTGCTTGCTTGTAATGTTCCAATGAAGATAAACCATCTTAAATCCTTTGTTTTTGCCTCTTTTAGGTATAAATACTGAAATGAGTTGTACCAATACTATATGCTTTATTATTTTGAGATGCTGGGGGGAAGGTCTGGTTCCATACTTTTAGTCCTAATCTCTGCAAAGCAACAGAAAAGCCGATCATAAATGTTGATCCCATCCCAGGGGTTGATTCAGCCCAGCTGCCAGAGGACAATGTTGGCATTGCACATTTCTGCAAACCATAAATACATTATATTTGCACATTTCATATGCATCATATTAACATTTCTAAAGTGACGTAGGCTAATATAAATGCTGGATTTATCATCAGGAGGTAAAGGGGACAGTGGGTGGCGAGTCATCTAGGCAAGATGGCTGCATAGATGAGAGCAACAACAAAAACAGTTGTGATTTAGCGAATGATTGCTGATATTTCAGTGGCTTTTTAGGCCCGAAAAGCAGTTGTCGTTTTCTTTACAGTGACATTGCTGCTTTTCCTGGTGTGATTATGCCCAGCAAACGGGGTATTTTAAGCCAAAACATGATCTTTTCCTAACCATAACCAGTGTATTTTGTGCCTAGACTTAACCCCATGTTAACCACAGCGCTGTTCAAATATAACATGCAAATATAACATATCTGTGTTTTGCAGAAACATTCAATACCAACATTTTTGACGTTTGGGTTGCTCGATTAACAAGCGTCAACCAATAAATGCAATGAAATAAATAAAAATCTGCAAATTGACAGCCCGTATTTAATACATGTACAACAAAGTTTAAATAATGCTTTAAAATAATATTTATTCAATTGACACTGATTTATTTGTATATATTTCATTGCTTATTTATTTATTTATTTCACTGTTTACTTTTTAATTTTATTATTAATTTCTTTTTGGTATTTTCATGATACTATTTTTCTTGTAATGTTCATTCAATTTCCTATTAGTACATTTCACAGATAATTGTTTTATATGTAATTTTTATATGAATTACCTGATTAATTTATTTTCAGCTGTCTACTTTATCAGTATAGTTATGATCCATATAGCTTACAATTCTTAAAAAACAAACAAAGAAACGAACAAAAACATATGGTTCAGCCCTCCTTCCTACCACTCTTATTTTCTTACAATCTGCAGTGTACATGATCAGTATTGATGGAAGACAAATTAAAGAAGTAAAATGACAAAAAAAGGAAAACAAAGAGTCACAATAACAGTAGTAAAAAAGTTACAATTCTTAATGGTTAGTGTGAGGAGACAGTGAAATGATTCTTACATTCTGTCTCTTTGTTGCGAGCACACAAATCAGTTGTACAGTATTCAGTACTGTCTAAAATGAAGTTCTCTTATCCCTTTCATGAAAGTAGTGAATGAAGCTTGGTTTGAAGGAATATAAAGTTCACGCATTTAGAAACACTGTATGCTGCTACAGAAGGAATCCCCTGCAGTGTTACTGCAGAACAGATGCAGTAAATTCATCAAGGGGGGCTTTCTAAAATGGCTAACACTGTAAACCCATTGGTTGCGGTTCAAAGTCTCTATCAGTGACTGTGGCGTTGACACAGCTTCTCATTAGTGATGCCTTGTTATAAATAAACAGCTCAGCCATTACGAACAACAAACAAGATCAGCCTATACAGGCATTTCAATTCGCCTTAATTTGAGAGCTCAGAGATCACAGTATCATGGTATTCACCACTCAGTTGCATCAGCATCCAACAGCTGTTTGGCCGCCATTAGTCACTGATTTAAATGGGCAATAACTATAATGCTTATTATGAATTGCAGCTTAAATTATACATTTTAGTGCAGAGACATGGAAGAGAAAAATAACTACAAGGTAATCAGGAGAGTAGCAGTTTGGAGGACAGAGACAAAATGTGTTATTTGGGAGAATAGCTGGTTGTGGGAGGCCAGAGTTCAGGGTCCATGGCTATAGATCTGCAGGGAGACAGAGCGTGACCAACCATAATGCCACCATTGATCACCAGCTGATTGCATTCAAGTGTCTATCTGAGATATCCTTGTTTTCTCATTCACTCGTCTCATCTCCTTTATTTTTTACTGTGTTTAACATTTCAGTGATGTATGACATTCATTCACATACACACACACACACACAGACACACACACACACACACCCACACACAGAGGGAGAGACAGAGGGAGAGACAGAGTGTGGCATCCCATATTGATGTCTGCTTAGTATATATAGGTATGTGCAAACATACATGACCCCTCCACAGTCTTCACTTACCTCTCGAGATGGGGTTAGGTCAATGAAATAGTTAATAAATGCTGTATGTGATGGATGGGTGGGTGTGCGTATGGGTTTGTTTGTGTGCATGTGTGTGTGTACTTACATGTCTGAGCCATAAATTTGTTTCCATGATCTGATTCACCTCATCCTGCAAAGAAAAGGAGAAAGAAGAGAGCTTGTTAGCCAGCAGAACTATGTGTGTGTGTGTGTGTGTGTGTGTGTGTTAGTGCATGTGAGAGTGTGTTGTAGGTACAGCAGCTGATATATCTACAAGAGCATGCCATATGGAGTTTTAAAGGGACAGTTCACCCCAAAATCAAAAATCCAAATATTGTTCTCTTTCCTGTAGCGATATTTATCAAAGTAGATTGTTTGGATGTGAGCTGCTGAGTGTTAACAGCAATGTGTCCTTCCACAAATCATGACCCGGTTACTCAAGATGATCCACAGACCTTGTTGTGAGCAGTTTCATGTAGGAGCTAGTTTTAATTCAGTTCAGTTCAATGGGTTTTATTGGCATGGCATTTGATATGTGTGTCCAAAGCACAATTACACGGGACACCGTGTAAAGTAATGCCAAATGGTTGGGTTTATGCAACAAAAACACGTGGCTAGGTTTAGGCAAAAAGAACAGGGTTTGGCTTTATAATCTTATGGGACGCGAACGTTGCTCTCCCAGGTGAAAGTTGGTGTTTGTTGGACCCATCCACCATCACTCCCACCCACCCTACTCGGACTTTCGTCGCCTTAACGGTCATTATTGTCCCACCGCGTTTCCCCTGAAGCTGCCAAGCACTGTTAAACTATCACAGTGACCACTCACATATCATGCCGACATTATAGGGGGGCTTTTTTTTTTGTCAGTGTCTGACGCCGCAAGTCACTGCCCAAGTGCTGCATTACGACAACTTTGGAGTGAGACCAGGCTGCAGTGGTGCTAAGTGGGCTAGCAATATTAGCGCCTGGTGATGTGGTTGGTGGTGTTGTTGGTAGAAGAAAATAGTTCCTACATCAAACCGCTCACAGAAAGGAAAGAGACATTTCTGTTGAGTTCTTCAGATGCATTTTTTTGGCGCTTTGAGCTCCACATGCTGAGTTCCATCAAGTTCCATTATACTGAAGAGAAGGCAGACATCTCTATGGCCAATATTACCAACACTTTCCATCACATCAAAACAATAGACTAACATATAGCACTACAGGTAAGAGGAAAAATGTGGAGAACTGTGCCTTTAAAAAAAAAGAAACATAATAAAAATAAAGCCAGGAATACAAATTCAAAACATTTTCAAAATGGAATTCATCCTCTAATCTTTGTCCTCTACAGCTGGAGTTGATTGACTGAAAAGGTCGACTGTGAGTAAGTTAATAATAGATGGAGAGGTTAGGGATGTCACATGCTCTCCACCTTTCTCTCTCTCTCTGACCCTTTTTCAGTTTGATTTGCAGTCCTGTGATTCCCAGAATTCCACAGAAACACATACAGGAAATGCATCAGCCACATACACTGTATACAAGCAGACAAATGAAAATATGTGCACAGACACAATGTGGCACAATTCACTCAGTGCACCCATGAACACACATCCACACACTCACCTTTAGATTAATCTCACCTTGCCAAGCAAGCAGATATAGCTACATATCAGTCCAGTCTGAAAAAGGCTCCTGCAGGCAATTTTCCCTTAATCTGAGGATTTCCATCCTGAGCTGAAAACCTCTTTTCACCGGGGGATGTGCTGCAACCCCCCGAACCATCCCCCACTCGCATTAAACTTAACACTGCCAAAGCAAAACAGCACTGTCTAACAACACTGTGTGACATTTTTGCAATCCGTGAAATTGAACAGACTAAATAAAGACTGCATTCACTTTTTGCTTTCACTTCTCTCGTTCTGCGGCTTATCTTTTGCCTTTTCTGAATCAAAGGTAGAAAATATGATCAAGATGCTTGTTGGAAGACGTCTCTCAGCTCACACAGACACTCACATACTGTTGAGAGGATGCTATTCACCCCAGACATACAGAGAGGAAATGAAAGTGCAAAGGTGCTTAAAACACCTTTGATATATTGTTGAGTCTTTGCAAGCTTTGTGCGCATGTTATGATTACAACATCTACTACTTAGGCCTGTCACAATAACTACTTTCGGTCGAAGACATATTGTCCTAGCAAACATTTGCGATAAACAATATTATTGTGATTCTGAGACCATTTTACTGATATCATGATAATATACCAGCATAATCATGCAAGTACACTAATTCAAAGAGAAATTAAGTTTTAATTCTTGTGAGTATTCAGACATTTGAATTAGAAGGTGAACTTTTAAAAAAAATATCCTAAATAAATAAATGTTTCTGTTTGTGTTTTTGTGTTTGTTTATGTATGGAGGAGCTGAGCCCCGCCCACAGTGAAAACTCAAATAAGAGGACAGAAGTGGAAATGACAGCAAAACGCGTAGTTTTATTTTTATTAATTAATCAAAATGTTAGGGACAATAAACAAACAGGTATGTAAGCACAACAGGTAATATCATATATGACCTCAATCATTATTAACAGACCTTGATAACTTGACGATGTAATTATCGTGACAGGCCTACTACTCCCGTTCGTGTGTGTGTTTGGGTGTTTAGCTTACAACTTTGACTAGCTGCGAGATGGAAACCTCGAACTCCACAGTGACGGGGTCAGAGACATTCTCCACTGGTCTGATGAACTGGTTATATCTTCTGAACAGTTTCCTGAAGAGCCGGTCTTCTGCCTTGGATGAAAAGCAGTCTGGAGAGACACAAAGAGAGCAGAGACAAAGAGGAGAGGGGCAAACAGAGAGACGGAGAGAAAGAGATCATTGACTGGATGAGTGAATGTGAATAAAAAGAAGAGTGGGAAGAAAATGCAACTAATTCATTGGCAATCTAATTGTCTCTAAGAAGGCTAATGCCGGCAGTGCTAATAAATCACAGAACTGTGAGAAAAACAGACACCATCCGTTTCCAGTTTTAATGCAGCGTCACATCAATAAGTCTTTTGAGTTTGTGGATTAATGTTTCATGATATTTGATGAATCGTCTATAAAGAAGTCTCAGAGGATTATAGCTCCTCTGCTCAGATCATCAGAGTTAGAAGTCTACTTTGAACGAGCCGGTGACATGAGTTAACTTTTGAGATGTTTCTTTGTGTGATTTGACGGCTTTAAACGGAGTCACAGCATTAAAAACTGTGAAGTCAGGGAGCACAAAGCAGCCATGGCCAATCTGAATGATACAGTTTCGTAATATGTGATTTGTTATCTTGTATTCTTCAGGGTCATTCGCTGCTTTATTTTAGTCTTAACACGCATCACTGAAAATCATTGTAACTGACCTGAATTCATAAATTAACTGACCACCACTGCAATTCATGCAGTGTCACTTTAAAAACCCCAAGAGTAATGCTGTCTGCCTATTTAGATAGCATTCCAGGCAGGTGGTATATTTCCATATCCAAGATGTCCAAGAATAGAATTCATTCAAGCTTAAATAAAAAATCTAAATGGAGATAAATCGCAGTGACAAGCATGTCCTCTTTTCTAGGTAGGTGTTGGCAGCTGAGGGGGCTCATCCTGTATAAGAACATGGTTTATTATAATTTACCTAAATATAGGTATGTGTTTGGTTGGACTGTGGCTTACGTGCTGTATACATTACCAAAATAAGTAGGGCCTTATTTACTAATTACCCAGGAAGGAACCTAGAAGGCCCGAGGCACAGTATCAGCATGTCTACCGAGTGAAAAATGCACGGCAAGCTATTTTAACTTAGTGCAGAGGAATTGAAGGCTGTAGCCTGAGGACAGGAGATGAAGTGTTGAAAGTTTTTTTTTCTTTTTTAGCGCAGGTGAGGAGTCGAGTTGCGGGAGGAGCTTCTCGCTCTGTTAGTGTTTTCGCCCCATTCTGTGTTCAGATTTATTTGCCTTTCCTCTGTGTCAGAAACATTTCACTCTTGCAGATAATGTAACACTGGTACAGGTTTGTGTTATCATGGGAATCAGGACTGTGGCAAATTCAGAGCACCGTCCCATAGGTGCTAAATTGACCCAAAATTGACCCTGAAAGTAAATTCAAAGTTAAAAAGACCAAACTTGTGGTGTGGCAGAGTCCACCATTTCTGCCAGCATTCAAATTACTGTCCTGATTTCAAGGAATACAGTCTTTCTGTTCACTCTCCTGGCGCTGTAACATAACAGTAACTTAAGTTACCAAACATTTCCTGTTGCCAGTGCTTCACATTCAGAGCATTTATCATGTGGGGGCTTTTATTTTGAAGCAGCGACAGGACACACAATGTCACTGTAGTTTGCGGTAGCCGCAATCATGAATCACAAATGCATTTATATTACACAGGTCATTTTGTACATTGTCCGTTTTACATATCATACAAAACAGTAATTAATCAAGACGGGAAAGCAACTGAAGCTACAAACTACCTGCCTAATATCAGCCAGAACTATCAACTGGTTACTCTCCATTTCCATCTTCAGTTTGCATTGCATTGACTCTAACCGATTACTGTTGGGTGAGTGGGTGGATGGTTGGGGAGGTTGATTTTTGCTAACCAATCACTGGAGACCAAAATCGACGTTTGGTCATAGACTTTCCACAACTAGATGCGACATGAAAGACACCCTGGTTGACGTTCTGGGACTCCATGTCAAGTTCTGCCTGTTACATTCATTGTCTTCTTTCAAAATACACTTCCATTTTCACAGGAACATTAATGTTATATACAGTCTCTTTAGAAATAAACAAACTACATTGGTACAACACTGCAAATTGACTTGTTTTTTCAACAACTAATGCACGTGGTTGGGTTTAGGAACAAAGAGCAGGGTTTGACTTTAGAATCTTAAGGCACGTGAACACTGCTCTCCTGGGTGAAAGTTGGTGTTCGTTGCCGCCTTAACTTTCATTCTTGTCCCGCTGCATTTTCCCCTGATGTTGCCGGCCACCATTAAACTGTTACGACCACCGGCCGCGTATCATGCCAAGGTTAAAGGATGGCTTTTTTGTCAATGTCTGACATTGGAAGTCACAGCCAAAGTGCTAGATTTTGACAACTTCAGAGTGACTGTCTCATTTACGTCCACACTGATGCGTAGCCATGCTCACCTACCTGTTTTGCTGTAAGAGTAGTAAACATAAAACAAACTACGATGTCAGGCAAGAAGACATCCCATCTCTGTATTGATTTAGAACGGCCTATATATCAGCATCTATCTTGTCTATAGAGCTCACCATTGTTATTTTTATTCCTCATTGGTTCTGGCTTGACAGCACCACTCATGGCCCTGATTGGTTAATCAAGTCCCCCACTGGTTGTCCTTTTATTTTAATCAATAAACTGCTGTTTCATGTCACCATGCCAGACAAATCATTAAACTTAAACTTGTGGAGTGGGCAGATTCAAAGGTCTAAACTCAGGCAAATCAACTGCTGTTGTGTGAATAATTACTTGCGCTGTGTGCAGTATGAAATCAGATTGTGGCTCGTGGTTTGATGGGAAAGGGACATTGTCGACTGCCACTTTTATTCAAACAACATTAGTTTGTTGGGTTGCACTGTTACTGACAAATTAGCTGCAGAAGGAGTGTTTGCCATCTCCAAAATTCTGGGATATCTGTATTAAACAACACTTGCTGTTACCATGGGTTACTACAGATGTTGCAAAATCTAGTTATGATATTAAATGACAGTGAAACAGCACACTTTACCCAGACGAACCAGTTTATTTTGGTCGTGTAAGCTACAAAAGTTTTCAAAGTGAACCATATCAAAGCGACAAGTTGAAAGTGCTCCACACAGTTTGCTGCCTTGAGCCCAACTGAGTCACAACGGCTATGCCTCCCGCTGTTTGTGAGGGTGATCACCCACTCTTCCTCCTTCCAGACCCCCAGTGCTCCCAGAGTTCTCACACAAAGACCCTGCTACACCCCCCCATCATCCTCTATAAATATCCAGATCAATACCACATTCTTCTCTGCTGGGCAGCTCTCAAGGTTGTTGAACGGAGGAGAGGATGCAGGAGGGAGCTGGATTGGAGAGGGAATGCACAGAAGGGATAAAGAAAGCAAGAAAGATAAAACAAACTTATGTTTGTTTTATCTTTCTTGCTTTCTGTCTTTATGTTTCTAATAAACAGACAAAAAGACAAAGACATATGGGAAGCAGTTAGACAAAGAAGACGTCTTCCATTCAGCTGAAATTTGCAGAATTTCTGTCATCTCAAAGGCAGAGATTTTTCACAGCAGATTTTGCCTTGAGGTCCTTTTGTTGTTTTACCCTAAACTCTTCTTCAAATACGACCCTCATTTGATTAAAACCAGCAAAACTGAATTTGGGATAGATGAGAGAAAAATATCTTAATTAAAGTGGAGTTCTTTGGAGGAGGCCTTGAAATCCTAATGATGAAACCGTGTTGACCCTATTACATCAAGATCCCTTCCTCAAAGGCAAGAGATAACCCTGTTCATGCAGACAACAATGACACCAGAAACCCAGCTGGTGCTGAACTCCTGCTGACAGCCCTCCTGAGAGAACGACAAGAGGAATTAAAAAAGATACGAGGAGAGGAGAGGAGAGGAGAGGAGAGGAGAGGAGAGGAGAGGAGACTGAAAGCAAAGCCTTCTTAAGATGTCACTCAGAAGATTATGTGAATCCAGACTGTAGCTTTGTATCTAGTAGCTGCCTAGCATGCCCTAATGCTATGCTAAATAGAGTTTAAAGGGGGCATGATACCAAACATCTGATCCATGTTTGGCAAAAAAGTAAATAGCAAATAAATGCCAATACACAATGTTGTATGTTGTTGTCTTGATCACAGAAGAGAAGAGAAGAGAAGAGAAGAGAAGAGAAGAGAAGAGAAGAGAAGAGAAGAGAAGAGAAGAGAAGAGAAGAGAAGAGAGGTAATTCTAATTAGAAGGTAAAAGAAAAGAAGTGGAGAAATTAGATGGACTGAAATGGACTGTCATGGTGCATCGTCTACTTGTTGATATAATTACAAAGGCAGAGCTGCTCTCTGCTACACATCCACTGACTAACCCAGCTCTTTGATCATAACAGGACCCTGCACTCACATGCATGCACGCACGCACGCACACACATTTAACATGGTCAGATGCATTTCACGTTGGGAATCATAAAAGAACCAATTATGACAGAAAATGAGCCACAGGTTCTCCCCACTTTCATCTGGATTTGTCACATTTCTGTACTCTCTCCCTCCCTCTCACTCTCTGCGTGTTTCCAATTATGACTCTACCAATCTCACTCGCCAGTTTTCACTGGCTGCTTTCATCTTGCCAGGATTAACATATCACATGGCGAAAAGGTAAAGGGTGAAAAATTATTTACTAAAACAAAAGTATATAGAAGACAGGTGAAAATGTTTAACATAATGCCTTAACTAAAACATGTTGCATCTTGCTATTCGTTACCAACTAAATAAGCATTAAACTATTTTTCAAATGACAGTTTTGTAAACCCCTCCCCCACACTGCAGTTGTCCAATCATAGCTTAGAAACATACTAGACAAGGCAGGTCTGTCATGTTGTGGCTTTTTGAAGCAGTGTACATGAGGATGACGTAAGAGCAAAGCAAGGCAAGGCAGCTTTATTTGTAGAGCACATTTCATAGGGCAATTCAAAGTGTTTTATTCGGAGCTATAAAATATAAGACATAATGAAGGATACAGATTTACAGTAATGATAAGGGATTCAAAAGGTAAAATTAATTACTGATTGATTTACAGTTTAAAGGAAGTCAGTGCAGGCAAGAGGTGCAAAAATAAAAAGATTATTTTAAATGATTTCAAATTAAGTGAGGTAGGCAGTGTAAAAAAGGAATGCGTAGTCAGACTCAGGGCTTGTCTAACATCATCTGGGAGGTTATTCCAGGTTTGTGCTGCATAATAAGAAAACACTGCTTCATCATGTTTCCTGATTTTCGAATGCCCGCCTCCATGGACGCAAGGTATATGAGCAAATACAGAAAGAGACCCACCCCTCTTCCTCTTTCTGTCTCTTTATCTGTCAAACTTGGGCAAAGCTCAGTTCAAATTATTAAACTAGGCAGGCTGATCAAAATATAAGCCAAAATTCTGTCACTGCATTGTTTACTTTGCACCTAAAATGTCTTGAGAAACATATTATAGCGCGCTGCTTGGCTCTTATATGAGGATTTGTGAATCTGTTTCTTCTATTGTAATATTTCTCACCCTTTTTTAGCTTACCATTTAACAGTAATGTGAGTGGCCTTTCCTAAAGCAGTCCTATGTACTGATATAGTGGGAAAAGCACAGGTGTTACATATAACGTCAGCCATGGCCCAGTTTTATTCAAGGGTCCCAGTAAGTGTGACAGTGAGCAAGCATGCATGATATAAGGTATCTGAACCTGAAGCAGCTTCATGAAATTCAGCCATCATGATTTAGTTATTTACATCTGTGATTTTCCTACTATGACAAAATGTCTTCTGTGAAAACGGACTGTTGTGTTATCTTTGTGAAATCTAATTTGAAAATTCCCCAGTTACAATCATTGTTAAACATAATTTTGATTTCGATCTGGATTGTCGACCATAGGTTGTTTATATTACCTGTTGGGAGTGAGTTACTGCCCCAAGCGAGGGAGTTCAAGTATCTCGGGGTCTTGTTCACAGGTGAGGGTAGAATGGAGTGTGAGATGGATTGGTGGTTTCAGACCGTCGTGGTGAAGAGAGAGCTAAACTAGAAGGCGAAGCTTTCGATGTACTGGCCCATCCACGTCCCAACCCTCACCTATTATCATGAGCTCTGGGTAGTGACTGAAAGAATGAGATTATAGATATAAGCAGCCGAAATTAGTTTCCTTAGAGGGGTGGCTTTGCTCAGCCTTAGAGATAGGGTGAGGAGCACAGATATCAGGAGGGAGCTCGGAGTAGAGCCGCTGCTCCTTCGAATCAAAAGGGGTCATTTGAGGTGATTCGGACATCTGATCAGGATGCCTCCTGGGCGCCTCCCATTAGAGGGGTTCCAGGCACGTTTAACTGGAAGGCAGAACATGCTGGAGGCATTACATATCTCATCTGTCCTGGGGGTTCCCCAGGAGGAGCTGGAAAGCATTGCTGGGGAGAGCAACAGCAGGGGCAGCAGGTTGAGCAAAGCGGTTGAAAATGGATGGATGGATGTTATATATTATTATATATGTATATTATATAATATTTATCCACTAATTTAGAATGATATTTGAGCTTGGAAAGAAACGGACTGTGTTTTGTGATGGGGTGATGCAAGTGTTGAATTTCCATCACTGCGGATTGGAGCTAGAGCTGATGAATACCCGTGACCACTGCAAAGTCATCTGACCCGGGTGTAAATGTAGATTGGAACCTTTCCCATTGCATGCAAAAGTCAGATGATGCCTCGTTGTGGTGGTGACGTTAAGTTATGCATCTATAGTGTAGTTTGTTTATAGGCTAACATTAGCTTTTTACTTCTGGCAATTTTATCTACACTTAAAAAATCATGAACGTGGTGTTCAGTTTTGAGGATTGTCTTGCTAAACAACACATTTAAGTATCAGAAACAGAGAGCTCGTTATCTGCAAAATCAGAGATCAAATGGGGAAAATCCCATTTTGCTTTTCAATGCGGTAACCAGGGCAACGCTAACTAATCTAACTAACTAGCAACAACTAATCTCTGCAAAAGAACTTGCTTAGGTGGTACAGCCTGGTTTAATTTATGTATAAATAACCATTTACATGGGTGGTAAAACTGGCTCCTAATCAGCACCAATACAATGACACTACTGTGACAATACTGTAAGCCATATGTTACATGAAATATAGCGTTGTGTAGTTTTAATTTTAGCAACTTCTTTTGTACTAATTCTGTGCTGTCATGTCAGGCATGGAGAGGCTGTGTCCATCCAGCATTTCTTTTTCGTCCATTGCATGAATATAGGCATGCTTATTGACTATATCTGTTCTAATATGATAATAATTCAATTATAAGAAGCAGTCTGATGTGTCTTCTGACATCACTGTACAGCTTTAAAGTCATTGGTTGAGCTAATTTTTTCAATCAGACTTTTTTTAAAAACAAAATTCAGCTGCAGCTCATGGTTGAGGAAATACGAGGAGGTCAAGATTACAGTAAACTCAGCTGAATGTGCTGGTAATGTACTCAAACGCACTGTATCAGTTATTGAAGTCACTGTGCAGAATCTGTCAAAAACCACTTAGAAAGCACCTTAGTTAAAATATAGATCCTGTGAGATATTTAATGCACTCGAGACACGAGGGTCTCAGGTCAGCTTACATACTATAAAAAAAGTAGTCCAGGGATGACTGTCATTGAGGATGATGATGAAGAGCGAGTTTGAGTAGATGGAGGAGGGGGGAACGAGGGAGAAGGTGAAGGACGGATAATGAGTGATGGAGAGGAAGAGACCATTTTATGGGCTGTTTGAGAGGATACTGTTAGAGAGCCATTTAGCCTTCATTCTCCCCTGAGCATGCAAATGCTTTTAAAGGAGAGTGAGCGAGAGAGGCAGAGAGGAAACCAGAGAGAAGCAGGGGTGAAAGAGAAAGTGTGTTTTTACTTTTACATCTTCAGCATGTACAATGCTTGTATGGTAAACACTGTATAAAGGAGTAATTGCTCAGCGATGAGCCGGAATGCTCTGTTCGTGCTGTTTGTTTTCCTTTTGTGCCCGTAAAGCTGAGTTGAAATGAGCCGCAGTCAACTGACAGAGATTAAACGGCGAGAGAAAAGTAGAGAGAGGGAGAGAGACAGCAGAAAAGACGGAGATAAAACTGAGTAAGATGAAGTAGAAAGCTGATGACAGCAACAGAACCTGAGAGATTTGTGAGTGAGAAAGTGTGGAGACAGGTGCAAAGAGCCTGAGAAGATAGGATAGCGGAGAAGGGATAGGACTGTGTGTGACTGTGTGTGTGTGTGTGTGTGTGTGTGTGTGTGTGTGTGTCCAGTAAATGGAATAGAGAAAGATGAGAAACCTACGACAGCAGAATGCTCTTTCTCATCACTACAGTGTCAAACCTCCGCAAACAACTTCCTTTCATTCTGTCTTTGTCTTCTTTTAAAGGAGATATACGCACTAATATAGGGCCAATACAGTACTATTAAAAGCCTCATGACATTCACAGAAGACCGCACACGTCTCTGTGCACTCACACATTTTCATGCAGGAAGAAAATGAACATTTTTGACACCCAAAATGAGCAGATCATATAGAAATTGCACATCTTTCCCTCAAGGCGCTTTCCCCCCAAAAAGTGGGTTACATGAATTTGAATAATGTTTCATGTACAAGAGTCGTTCAATCTCTGTAGTTTAGTATCTCAACAGTGGTTTCCTCATTTAGAAATGAACATTTTTGTAGTGATTAGGCTTAAATGACACCCTGAAGTGGCCATTTTCTTATCTCTGGACTTAAGGAAATGTCATCTTAAAGGTCCAGTGGGTAAGATTTAAGGGGATTTATCTAGTGGGAATTGCAGATCGCAAACAGCTGAAACTTCTCCTAGGTAGAATTCCTTCAGTGTTAATTGTTCAGGAGGTTTGAACCAGGAGCTGAATTATCCACAGAAGTCTGTTTCTGTTTCACATTACAAATCAGTGTTCTTCCTACACTGTTTGGCACATTGCAGATGGGTCACTCGCCCAGCACCTGCTTAAGTGTGCTCACCTGTTTCCCTGATACCTTAATGTGTGCCCACTTCAGTTCTGATCCAGACGTTCAGGAGGCATTTATAGAGAGCCAAATTATCCACTGTGGTCTCTATCTCTCCAAATCAAACAAGTGTGGTGATTTAAATCAGTAAAAACACTGAATAAAGCAGTTTGACTTTGCAAATCAGTGTTTCTCTGACCCTGTTTGGCATGTCGGAGAGGGGCCACTTGCCCAGTGCCTGCTACTGTGTGTTCACCTTTTTTCTCTGATTACTTAAGATCCAGATGTTCAGGAGGTTTTTACCAGGAGCTGAATTATCTGCAGATGTGTCCTTATCTCCAAAATGAACAGACCAAGTGATTCAAACAGGTGAAATCACTTTAAAAAAGCAGTTTTACGTTAAAAAAATCAGTGTTTTTCCAACGCTCATCTCGGAGGGGCTTCTAAGTACGGTGGCTGTTGGGAAAATGCGAATGGCCCTATCTAGAGCCAGTGTTTGGTTTGTCCATTCTAGGCTACTATAGAAACATGACGGTGCAACATGGCAATCTCCGCAGTCAATGACCCAATTATACACTTAAGAAAACTCAGTTGTCGCTAATAGACCCCTAAATTCGACAGAGTGGACCTTTAACCTTGGAGAAGCTAGAGCACAAACAACTAGGCATCAACAATGTGTCTTCTTTACTTATATGCTATATTATTACTAAAAGCATTAAAACAGAAACCTCTGTTGGCGCATGTTATTTATTACAATATTGCCTTTCTGTTGACTGACACTGGATTTGTGCGTTCTGTGGAAATTAACAAAACACTCCCAAACTTTATGTGTTCCAGTGTAGACGGGCAGCTGGGTGTTGATGACAACAGGCAGATGATTACAGCGTTGTGAAATGAACACTGCAGCGTGAGGTGTTCTCGATACATTTATCTGTGACTCAGTTTGTGTTTAGCCCCGCCCCCTCTGCTCTGTGTTCTGCTCTATAAATGTTACTGTGATATAAGCCTTGTTACCACGCAGCTACACACACACACACACACACACACACACACACACACACACACACACACACCTCATAACCACAGTTCAGTGACCGGATCATCAGTCATGCATTCAAATACACAGCAGCCTCTATTTGAAAACAAGGGACAACGTGATGAAAATACCTACAGGCTGAAGTAACACATTAGTAGTAGCACATTTTTAAATCACCAGAAGCAATACATATACTGTATGTATGTGTACATGCTATTTACTCCTTGTGTGTTCATGCATTTTGAAGGCACAGGGACCTCTGTGTGTATATGAGTTGGTGTAGATGTGTATTACACTAAAAGTCTTGAGGTACGGCATGCTGTTTGTCACAATTACCCCACAGTTAGCCCTGAAAAAGGATGTGATGTCACAGTTTTGATGTAGGTATTATATGAATGTTGGTTAGAGATAATACAAATTGTAATCAGTCTGTTTCTGCAATGCAATGCCACAGTTTTTAGTCGGGTATACTGCACTTAACATGGTGGTGATACAGCCCCAGAAAAGTGACTTTTAAAGCTCCAGACACAGTGCATCAGTGTTTTCACTGGATGACTGATCACATCCATAAGTTTAAAGTTGAATTTAGGTGAACTCTGATATGTGTGACCATCAGAGCTGCCTGCGGATTGCACAGAAACAGGAAATGCATGGTTCTCTATAGAAATAAACAGGAGACAGAGCAAAATGTTTGTGTAGTGAAAAAGTGATTTTTAAGTGTCCTCAATTCAAACATGTCTCACACAAAATATGTTTATATACCACACGCTTGCTTTGCCAAATATGCTACAGAGGAAACATAATTGCTGCCCTGATTACATTCATTAGCAAAATTTCCTCTAAACCAGGAGTGTGACATCCCTATAGTGCACATTAGGAAGAGGTCCAAGTGGATGGATGCATGCACAAAGCACAGGATATTGGCATCTCTGAAGAGGGTTCTTGTCTAGCGTCCAACATATTAGGGTTCTAAAAAAATCTTCAAATCAGCATTGATGTTCAACATTTAATGAAGACGATGATCTTTGTTTAACCTTAACCAAGTGCTTTGGGTTGCCAAAACATAAGCAAAGATGTTGTAGGGGCCATGACAAAGAATTCAAGTCTTTGCAGTTTGCACATACAATCAGGACTGACATACATTCAGTATAATATTTTCCTCAATACGTGAGCGTTACATTTCCTCAAAAACACACATATTCATTTTATTGCAAGTGAAGGGGTTTTTTTTTAGCACATGAAAGAGCTTGTTTTGTTATCGGGTAAAAACATCTGTAAAAATACGTTGAGATTTGCAAGTGTTCTAAAATTTGTAAAGGTGTAGATATTCTCAGATTTATAAGTGTTCTAAAATTTGTGAATTTGTAAAATGATCAGACGTGTGAGAGTACTTGAACCTATAATGATGCACAGCAATCTGTCAATGTGCAGTGAGACTTGTAAATCTTACTATGATTTGTGGAAATGTAAATCAAACATAACACTTTAAACTTCATTGCAAAAGTCCTAAGCCTCAGAGTAGATGTTTGAAAGATATCAGTAAAAAGCTCACCTGCTAGCTGGCTACCATTAGCTACTGTAGCTGAATCCCCCACTAAATACCAGTAACTGCAGGATTTTTCGCACATGGGAGACGTTTGCCCTGAGGCCTTTCAAGTCTATTGATTTCAACCCAAACCACAATCTTTTCCCCCTAACCTTAAGCAAGAAGTCCCTTTATAGAAGACAGCCCTTGAAGAAAACTTCTCTCAGCAGTGGAGAGTTTAAGATGGTTTGACGGACTTCCCAGAAGTCCCTCTGACTTTAGTTAGTGTGTCTGGGTTCACATTTACATGTTCAGCTTGAGATTCAGGTTCAAAACTTTCCATGCTCATTTATAAATGTTTAGATGCAAACTTTGCTTCTGAAAATGTGGAAAACAAGGGAGTGCAGAGAAACACACACCGACACATAAACACTCACACACAAACACCTCCCAGCCAGGAGGGTCATGCATGGTATAAAATATGTGTGTGGAGCCTGATAAACCATAAAAGAGCCTATCTGCCACCTTGCATAAATCAGATATGCTGCTATTTATGCCTGTGGAGCAAATGTTTACGTTACTGCTTTGAAATGCCGCAGCATAATTACTCTCCCCCTGCATCTATTCCACAGAGTGGCTCCAGGTCACATCCAGGCTCTCTGCCTCAGCTGCGGTCAGTGATTAAGTCTGGGTGCATTTCAATAATACCATATCCCTCCTTCCCTCTTCCCTCCTTCCTTTCCTCCCTTCCTCCCCCTCCTCCTGCTTCCTTCCATTAATCTGTACCCTCTGCCTCTGTCACTCTCTCCCTTCCGCCCTTCCTTATTGCATCAATTTCACAGACAAAGCTGTTCTCATCTTGTTTTAACCTAATCCCAACCACCAATACATCAATAATGTTGCACTGACATTAACTTCTTCCTAATACTAAGATTAACCAAGCTAAACACAGCTTGTAACCCTACAATACCCCCTTTGAAAATGAGCCTTAAATGACCCCAATTCAACAAATATCCTCACTCTAAAACTTTTTTCCTCTTTCACAAACACATACAGGAGCAAACACACTCGTAAAAAAGTCAATACAACTTTTTTAATCATACCATAATTGGGGTATAACAAAATTAAGGTTATCAGACTTATCCAAAGACGCACATGGCATTGAGAAAGGTTTTTATCAAATGCCTGCAGACGGCATGCCTGAAATCCGCCTATCTGCCCTCTCTCTGGAAAAATACAATGTTAGCACAGGCCCTGCGTAACTCTACAAAACTCTCTCACCAGCCGTAAACAGGGAAACAGATCCTGTAAACAAATTCATAATCTGTTTTGGTTTCCTGAAATCACGACTGACGCCTCAAAACAAAATTTGCATTCATCAAAATTAATTTCCCGGATACTTCTGCATTTCATTTTGTTGGCCTAGTTAACACAAAACCAAGTCCTGGATATGTATGTATGTAGGGACGAGGTTTACAACACGATCACATCGCGAGGAAAACAACAACTTTGAATTCATAGTGGCTGAAAAGGACAATCGGGCATCAAATCTTAGGACACCAGCGATTATTTTTTATACATTTTCAAATCACTGAAAAATAGTTGAGGCTGATTATCTATGATGGAATTTCTTGGCTTTTACGCACAGGGTAGAAACTCCAGCACATTGCTGCTGAGACAAAGTTATTGAAAAGCGTTTGACTGAACCATCACAAAATCTAACTGTCCGGACACTGGCGCGCAAATCTCACACCATATCATCTCCTACTCTAACAACCCAAACGATCTGATAATCATCATGTTTCTGAAAGCATCAAATCTACATGCTATACAAGCCTACCTGGGTTAAATCCTACTTACCTTGTGCCATCAAACCCACGAGAAGAAGCAGCAAAGTCCATCTCGCCGCCGGCTGCATCTCTCCCCGGTGTCGTTTGGGGATCCTCTTCACTTTTTTTTCAGAGGGAACTCTGTCGGTTCAATCGATGAGCAAAGAAATAATTGAGTGTAATGGCACGAAAACGCGCGTCCCTCCCCTGGCGCCGCCTGTCTCGCTCTGCCGGTGCGCTCCTTCCTGATCTGATCCGAACTTGATTTTGCTCGTCCCTCCCCTACGAGCGCAAAGCTCCCCCCTGGCGCATCCATACGGACTCCACACAGGGAGGGAAGAGCCGCCCTAACACTTAGAAGGATAATAGACGTAATTTGATTCACTGGATGACAGGAAGAGAAAATTATTACATAAACACAATAAATATGAGCCTAAATTCATGAGGGATGTTTGGCACTGGTGACTGGTCACTGCACTCACCATGTTTTTATAGGTTTAAACAATGTTAGGATTGCGCAAAAAAGCCAAAACTCACATTTGGTAGCGTTCAAATGGCTCTTAATTTGTTTGTGTCAAGTCAGAAAGGTCAGTAACCACAATGATGAAAGAGGCTAATGTCTGACTTAATTGCAGGAAGCTGCTCAGGTTCTCGGCTGATACCGACGTGGTACTAAGTTTCTATGAGATGAAGGCAGGAGTGAATGATTTCTCGCCCCTGATGTGTGTAGAGATAACAGTACTTCAGCACCACGGACAGCGCCAGCGTGTTTCAGTGAGAGCTGCCCGTGGTGCTGAAGTCAGCTTACTCTATTTATTTAGAGGTGTGTTTCACATTAGATTAGATGTTGAAAGACATCTGTCTGAATCATGTCAGTGTACTCTGGTGAGTTTAAGTACAGTCTTTGCATCACTTCAGACTGTTTGCGTCGCCACATCCAGGATTTGGAGACGGACCGTTCAGCGTGCTGCTGTGTCTTTTCCCAGCCACTAAACTGCAGCACTGCGCTGCGCTGCGCTGAGGAGGAAAGTTTAGCTGCTCCGAAACATCGTTTCATGTCTCATTGAGAAGCGCTGCTCGTATTATATGCTCCCCTGGTGCCTCCGGATCGCGCTGATTATGTTTAATTTTAGCCCGCGATTTTCCACGCTTGGTTTGACGTCATCCAACAAAGTAATTACAGGAGTGATGCTCAACCGAGCCGAGCCGAGCCGACGCAACAAACCTTCAGTGAGTGGTTGGAAAGTGAAGGAGACAGAACTAGAGGATGTGTCCTGGACAGAGAGGGAGAGGGGGGCTGGATTTACCTATTAACTCGATGTTTGTGTGTGTGCAAATGTGTAGATGCAGGGGACACGCCCCCCTCAATATTTAGAACATGTGCATCTGTTTCCCCCAATAAAAACATAAAGATAGCAGAGGAGCTTTATTGGACACAATTAAAGACATTTACAAAAATGTCAGCAGAATGCAGGAAATTAAGTGTTTGATGGTCTAAACTTTCTGTCAAACCCCCTAATTCATGTGTGCCCCCTCAAGTTTTAAAACGAAACCCACGCCCTTGTGTGTGTGCCCTTCCCCACTTCCTTATTCAAGGACACACACCCAAGGACACACACAAACACACAAAGGTGCTTATTTCTGTTGACATTGATAAATTACTGGTGAGGGCAAATTTTCAGACTCTACTCCAGACTGAGTCCTGTGAATTTCCATAGAAAATGGTAATAACTGTCACAAGAAAGGACAGCAGAGGAGATGCCTGCACACCAAAGTAATTGGGCTAGAAAGCCATATAAAAGTTCACAGGCTGAGATCAATGCAAAAATAGTCAATTTATCTAAGACATCAGTGCACAAAAAGGTGGGTAAAAACAGCAGCAAACGTTTCAGTCCTTAAATGTCGATGACAGTTATCTCCTCTGCCATCATTTCCTGTTTTTCTATTGTACCAACATACCCAAGAAAAACTTTTTTGTTGCCCCAAGTAGGCACAGTACCACAGCAGCCCTAATAACTCTCACAATTATTTATTTGTCACACTTATTTGTCCATTCTACCAAAAACATGAAAGTAGCAGGGGACTTGTCTTTCAACAAAATAAAAGACATTTTCACTATAAATTGAGAAACTTTGCATAAACATTTATCAGAATGCAAGAAATTAAATGTTTGAAGCTCAAAACTTTCTTGAGAAGGACCCCCAAAGCCTCCCTTTCATGTGTGGGTGGATTGTGAGACAGCTGAGACTCTTACTTGTAGTTGTTCTGTTTCTCTTTGAGGTATTTTTGTGTCTCTTTGCATCTCCATGTGGTCTTTTGTGTCCCCATGTGGTCATTTTGAGTCTCTTCCTTGTCGGTAAGTTAAGTTAATTTTAGTGATATTTTGCAGGTGAAAGCCAGGGGCAGGGTCATAACACCTTATATTAGGCCCCTGGGCCTGTGCTCGGCATGCCTGTTCACTAATCCATCCATGCTGGTAGGCCTGTTAAATATTTATCCATGCTTACTAGTATATTTTGTATTAGATCTTAAAGATCCAGTATACATGTTTCAATATGTTGAATTGTTTTGTCACATAGTTCAGTGATCTATTATTATTTTTAATGTACCATCATTTGAAAAGGAAAATCACTGAGCCACATGTCCGATACACCCATTAATCACTTCAGTTTAGTTTAATCTTTTAAATTGATTACCAAGGCAGTCAAACGACTGCAATAAGAGACGGGATGAAACGATTATTAATTTTGCGATACTTAAGTGAAACAGGGTGGTGTGTTTGCCTCAAGTAAAACTCTACCAGATGTAGGATATAAATATCCTGTGAGTATACGCAGCATACTATATGGGTGTGTACACTGTCTATACACACACACTTTATGACAGGACCACCCCCTCACCCTCAGGCCATATCACCAGGACAAACACAATCAACCTTCACAACAATGTCTGAGTGTTGTCACCACAATCCCCTCATTTCAACACAAGTAAAAACGTCAAAACAGTGTGCGTCTCTCCTCTTCTTCCTTATTTAGCTATTCGAAGGATTTTAATCCCGGCAGGCAAGCACTGCATAAAAAGGACAGATGAGTAAAAACAGAATAAGCACGGTGGGGATAATGTGTTTTTGCTGTTGCTGGTGTCGCCATCTGACAAGTGCTGAGCTCACAGTGTGGCGTCATGACACGCTTGTCTTCACCAGCCTTATTAGTGAAGCGGTTTGGAGAAGGAACTAGGTGAGAATCAATGTTTCTGCCAGGATTGTTTAGCGTGACGCACCATGGCCTGTGCTGCTGCTCTGCCCTGGGAGATGTTTAATTCATGTTTTTTGTAAAAGCTGGATGCGCCGAGCCCAAAAGCCATTAGTGTCATCCTCTTTTCTCTCCGCAGCGTCATCTCTCCATTTGCACTTCCTCTCCTTTCAGTCCTCGTCCCAACAATAACTTTCTTTATCAATCTCTGCCCTCCTTTTCATACTTTTCTTTTCATCTCAGTCCTCTTGTTTTACTCAATTCTCCTCACTTGCTCAATCTTCCCTTCCATACCTTCTGTCACCCTCCTCCTTTCACCTCACATACCTCCAACATGCTTTTCCCCCTGCACCTCTTATTCATACAACGTACACTGGTGCCATCTTTCTGCCTCAAGTGAAACACAACATATAAAAATATCTATCTGCCTCGCTAGAACTTTTAGACCATCCTGAATTATTCACATCCACATATCTGCGCCACATCCCCTGACCCCGAGAGAAGTGCTTTTATTTTCATCTCCAAGTAATGAAATCTGGATGGCCTTTTTTATTCTCCTTGGCATGATCGTCTCACCGAGGTGGGTTTAATGGAGCGGAGGTGATCAGAGGCTTCTGGAAGCTTCCAGGAGGCAGGGAGGTGGATATCATGTCTTCCCTGTATGGTGAGAAAAGAAATAAGAGTGCTGGTATAGTATAGTAGGTCAGGGTTGCAATATGGACAGAGCAAAAGGCATGACTGTCAGAGAGGTTCAGCGCTGCTGCATCCAGGAAATCATTCAGTCAGACTCACCAAACAATAGTCTGTTCTATGAATGGCTGACTGTGATGCAATGCACAACACAAGTGAAATATATCATGGTGATACAATATATGCACTTTATTAGTTGGTCTAATGAGGTCATAAGTAGAAGATTAAATATAGTTTTGACTGTCTAAATACTTGTTCTTTGTTAAGTGTAAAGAGCTGCATCCTCCGCACTTCTCATGACGCTATTCCAGAAGGAAATGCAGCAATGTATCTGTGAAAAACAATCACTTTTCGTGGCACTATCCTGGCAGGAAATGCAGTGATGTCTTTGTAAACTTTTCGTGGCACTATCCTGTAAAAACAGCAATGGGTCACTAATGAACAAAACCCAATGGAAGCACAGTGATGGCTCATTAAACTCACCTAGGTGCCACGCCATCCCCTTCACTTCCTGATGACAAAGTCAGCTCACACACTACATCACTTTAGAGACATTACATAACTTGTGAAAACGTGCAAATGTAACGTATCTGTCTCTGCAGAAACATACAATGCCCACATTTTCCTCTAGCAACTGGGCTTGGACGGCATGCCCAGCCATCTTAAGCCAAAATATGATCTTTTTCTAATCATAATCAAGTGATTTTTGGGCCTTAACCTAACATACATAGTAGCATACAAAAGTAACATATCTGCGCTGTTTCTGGCGATTGGGTTGGCAGTCCATATGTGTCATTCTTTGCACTCTGCTGACCACTTTCTGTTTGAGATCATAGATATAGATTCAAATAAGTTTATTTAAAAAGTTTTTAATTCAACTTATCTCATCCTAGATCTGAATGTTGTAGGTGATTACTGCAACTGTCAAATAGAATTACTCTGCAGCGTTATGGTAAATAGTGTTATTTTAAACAAGTCACTTTTACCACGATTGTCACCACTGTTTTATTGCAAATAAAAAAAATATGCATAAATCAAGTGTTTCATTCACTAATGATGAAACTAGGCGGCTGTGGCTCTTGTCCACATGTTGAATCATCCTGGAGCTAGACAATGAACCCCAAAGTGCTCCAGTGTCTGTGTATAGGGAACAAAACACCATAATGAATGTAATAAATGACTATTTATTGCTTAAATGGAGGCTTAAGTGCACCCATTGAATCTGACATCTTTGCACGAGCAATCTTTTGTTTCAAGAAGCAGTCAACACTTAAGCAGCAAAATATGTATTCAGACCACAAGAAACGACCTCAGTAAACACTTCACATAAATTCTATGTGGTTGTTGTTTACATAAAATGACATGAGGTCTGCCAGCAGACGCAATCTTGCTCTTGAACGAAGGATTATCAGCTTAATGAACACACACACGCAGATGAATGCAGGTGGAAGACCACATATAAACACACACGCACACACACACACACACTTACACAAATACATCTGTTCATTTGTCTGATTACAGAGAGCAATAATTTGATTGGCTCTGCCCACGTAGATCCATTGCTTCACAGTGTGAGGGTACTGTTGTGTAGCTTGACATACAGCAGGGTGTGCAGTACACCTACATCGGGATGATTTACGTCAGTAGCAGGTACCATATTTTACACTGGAGCCAGAAGTGAAGGTACACACAGAAACACACACATGCTGGTCTTGCAAAACTAATTTCCCTCGGGACAGTAAATGTCATATGGTCTGGTGCATGTAGACCAAAAATGGGTTAGCTTATGCTGACTATAACTGCAATAAATCAAATTGGGGACACCCATTTCTGCCCCAAATGAAATATAAAACTCCCAGATTACTACTTTAAAGTCCTGAAATGTCCCCATATGTGGCTCATGATCGTCTTCCCATGCACACACTCATGCAAATCACTTCACTCCACAGGTCTCAGTGTGATGAGATTGCAAGTCAGGCATTGTAAACTGATGGGTATAAATGTGAAATAAATGTGGCAGTCTCAGCAGTCTGGCAATACTTTGACTGTTACAGCTTGTGATGGCGAGGGAAGGTGTATCTGACACTCATACGTACTCAAGCCACAGGCAAGAGGAATACTTAAACAAGCTCAAAAATCTGTTAGTACATCATAAGTGATGTCTAAGAGCATCGCTCTCATTACTGTCTGCAGAGCTGGATATCTTTTATTCATCACTGTGGCAGCAGAAGGGGAAGGGGGGTATAATTAGAGACCAAGTGTACTGTCAACACTGGCGATGTTTTTACATGTTTTGGAAATCTGAAACGAAGTAAAAAGCCAAACTTAAAGCTCCTGCCAAGTACAGAGCATCAGTGTTGTGCAGACTGTGAAATATCTGAAAGGATAAGTCTTTTAAATATTCAGAGTTGTTCATGGGACAGAAAAGTCTGGCAGTCGTTTTTCGTCTTGAATTTATTTCTTAGTGAAGTGTTTCTGAGCTGGTGTCCTTTCTGGTCATCTTCAGGCAGCAAGCCGAACAATTTGGGCACATGCACTCTCCAGCATGCAGACACACACACACGCACACACACACACACACATACACACACTGACTCACAGAGCGATCAAATATTGTGTGCTGCTGAAAGTGGGTTATCCTGTGGGACAAGCTGACTTAAGCCATCATGCTTAGCAGGCGATATCTAGAGGAGCCACAAAGACACAGTGAAAACTCAGAAAGTATAATACTGCAGGGTCATCAGGGAGCAGCCCACTGCTGCACTGGCACAACTTTATCTTGGCTGCGCTCTCTCTGTGAGTCTTAAAAGAAGAATACACTATTCTTCTCTGGTCCAAAATAGTAATTGTATCAAAAATCAATTTCAATTTCTCACAGTGAGCATCAGTGCCTTGCTTGGATGGATTACCGGCAACAGGCCCACTGGCCAAAAGTGTCATTCAGCTTAACTGGCTGAGAGAAGACTCAAAATGACCCCAAAAAGATGCAATGTAAAGCGACACAATACTAAGCGACACAAAATGACCAAAAACTGACCCGAAATTACCTCAAAGAAACACAGAATTACTTCAATAAAAAATACCGTGCAGAGACACAAACAACTAAAACAAGACACAAAACAAGACAAGACAAAACATAACCAAAAAGGAATAAAATTAACTCAATAAGACACCAAATTACCTCAAAGTAATTTAAATGACTACAAAAGACACAAATCAACCACGAGGAGACAAAACATTACTGCAAAGTGACAAAAAATGATCAAAAGGGGAACAAAATTACCCCAATAAGACACAAAACTTCCTCAGAGTGATTTAAACAACTACAAAGAGACACGAAACAATCACAAGAAGACAACAAAATTGCAACACAACATGACAAAATAAGAAATAAAATTACCTCAAAGCGACCTAAACAACCTCAAAAAGGCACAAAATGAACACAAGGAGACAGAATTTAACCACAAAGATATATAAAATTACCCCAGTAAGACCCCAAATTACCTCAGAGACCTAAACAACTACAAAAAGACACAAAACAACCTCAAGGAGATGAAAAAGGACTGCAAAGAGACAAAAAACTGACCAAAAAAAGAAATAAAGTTACCTGAATAAGACCCAAAATTACCTCAAAGTGACCAAAAGACTCAAAACGACCAAAAACGATGCATCACAACTACAACCATGCAAAACCACAACAAAGTATCTATGTCTTGCTTCTATGTAAGAGAGCTGTCAGGGCCCTTTGCATGTCTGTGCCCAGGGGCCCATTGTTTCATAATCAGCCCATGGTGCCTTGGTCAGTGCAGCGGATTGGTAGCTCCATGCTGCCAGCAGCACTCAGTTGCTCTTAAATGACTTCACTCAGGTGAAGGCACACAAACACACAGTGAGGGCTGGTATCTGGCACACAGCCTGTCCCATGTTCTAAAGCTATTTGGGCGTGTAGCGTGAAAAAGGACAGATAATTGGGTTTATCACTGGCGTATTTTTAGTTCCCGTTTCTCCACACGCAATTTACAACAGACTGAAAAGGGGCGGGAGGAAGTAAAGGAGTGGAAGAGCAGAAATAGAGAGAGGAGGAGGATAAGGAGGAGGGGAAGAAGAGGAATGGAGGTTAATAAAGGGAAGATAAAGGAGGAATGGGCCACAAAGATGGAGCCTGGCACGTGTCCAAGTTTGGTGGAGTGTGTGTGTGTGAAGGAGCACTAGTGTTTCCCTCCTCAGGCACCAGCGCGGGTAGACGGAGCAGAACGAGCCCTCTGGATGACTGCAGGGGTGTCTGACAAACGCTGCTTATTTAGGAGAGCAACCGTAGGAAACTTGAGCAACGCAGGGAGCCAGATTATCCACCATGATCTGTTAACACTGGCAAACGTCGCAGGGCATAAGAATATAAATACGATGGCTGTGTGGTTCGAGGCATTGATAAGTGAGATGAAGAAACAGTGAAAAGTGAGTGCAGGAGATTATTTCCAAGGCAGAATTTTCATTAAGGAAAAGAAGTTTTGATAAAAGTTTTCCATGAGTGTAATGACACGTGAGGTCCAAGTTAAAATAATAGTTAGGGAATGCTACAGAGCTTACCTTTGGAATCTGAGAGCATTTTGTGTCATTGCGTGACAGCACGCTGGATATTCACTGGAAGCTATGGCCCATTAAAAAGTATCAAATGCACTTCAGTCACCACGGTTACTGTACCTTAACAAATGGACAAAAGGCTCAATGTGTCCGTGTGTGTTGGATAAAAACTGCTGATCTGAAAAGCTGGGTTCACTTAAATTAACACTGCAGCAGAGATCAGATGGGTGAGGGGATGGTGAGGGTTAGAGCAGCACTAAAAGGAGAGATGGAAAGAGATCGGTTAAAAAGCAGTGTCCTGGAAAAGTGCTGCTCTGTGAAAAACAGTGACACCATTCAGAAATCATAGTCACAGTTAGAAGAGAAATGAAAGAAGATAACTCATGGTTGCAGTTAGTCTGGCCACAAGTACAATAAGAAATAGCCTTAATTCATATGACATGCTCAGGTTGCTTTGGTCAAACTTAAGTGTTTGGCAGAAGCCAGATGTTTCGACCATTTAACCAAAACTCTTAGACTCCTAGATCCATTTATAGCAATAAATAGTTGTTTCTTTTTAAATTACTTTTAGCCCATTATGTCAACCATCTATCTATTTCTTTTTGCCAATTACTTCAAATGTTTGTTCATACTTTTAGCAAACTATTTTTTCCATCGTAGCAATCTCCTGTATGTCTGTTTGACTTTTAGCCATTTCAATAGCCTATCTTTAAGTTTAGCTAACTATTTGAACTCTTTATTCATTACTTATAGCTTCCTGTGTAGACTTCTACTCATTTAGTTTATGCACTCTCATTTGCAATGCAGGTGTTACAGCTGACTTCTGTGTATGGATCTATATATTCAATCCAATCATTATTTCTTTTTTCTTAGTTGAGCTCAAGCAGCAATCTCCGGGGCTTAAAAATGATGCCACCCAGAAGTGCTGAAAATATCGCAGCTTCACAAATGGCATGGCTATTTTGAGTGACCGATGGATTGGGTTGCCAATACGGCAACAACGTTGGTTAGGTAACGTAACCAACAGAGTATAGGTGTAGCTGTAGCTCTAATGGGCTCTAATGAGTCAAACGTTCTTTTAAGTTGGAAAGTACATTTTGTTTTAATGGTTTAAACTAGCAGCTAGTGATAGGGTCATCTCCACCGTCTCGTCCAAATATGGTCACTTCCGGGCTCCATTAATTCAAGATAGTGAGGGTCAAAAAGCCAAATTCAAGGCTTCAAACAAGTCCCCAAGAAGTGCACCAGGCTTTGAGGTCGATTTTTGTTAAGGCCAAACAGTGGAATTACAACTCCTGAGTCTATCACATGTTGCCATGGGACCCAAAATGACTTTTACCATAAACTTACACTGTGAAAGAGATGAGAGAGACATCACAAGCCATGCAAAATTATGTCACTATCAGGATCTGATTAATTCGGTCCAATAACATTTAGAAAGTTAAGGAGAGCAACACAATTAAATAATTTTATTCCATTTCGCGCTTAACCAGAAATAGCTGTCTCAGCTGTTGGAAGTCCCAAGTGCGCCTGCTCTATGGGTACAATGATGTGGTAGCAGTGCCGATCATCCCGATTATTTTAGCTTCATGCACCACTGGGCAACTCTCATAGAAATGAACAGAGTCCTGCCTCCAACACTGTGTCCAGGTCTCTTTATACATCCATGGCCTCAAAGCAGTAGTCCACAAACCAATGGGAGACGTCACAGTTGCTACGTCCAGACTCCGGTTGAGCTATTCCACAAGCTTTCCAAATATCTCTGAAACTGCACATATGGTACACCCTGGAGTAAGGTTACAAGTACTCCTGACTGTTGTAGTCCATCACCATATTTTACAAATAATAAGTAAATAATGGTTTGCATTGTATATGGGATGCATTTTCAGGCCTTGTTTCTTTATGTCTAAGTTTTAAAGGCATTCATAAATTCTTACTGTTTTCAGATTCACAGCAACACAGAATGACAGTCAAACAGCGAGCTACAGTGTTCTTATATGAGTTACACATGCAATTTTAACACATTTTCTTATGAAATATGTAGTGACAAATTTACTTGCATATTCAAAGTGTAACATAATATGTGTTTTATCACCTTTTTATGTCGTATTGCTTTTCGTGCAAATTCAAAGGCCCCCCATTCACAGCCCCTTGGTAATATGTGTCTGATGAATTTGCTAAGTTGCACAGAGCAACAGGACATACACAGACTAATACTGTATGTGAGCTGGCCTGCTTGGTCTCATCTGCCTTTCACCCAGACACACCAACGTCACATCTGTCACCTTTATGCTCCAGCCAACCTTGTATTGATGGGTCGGGGCACCTGGTAAATATCACACACACACACACACACACCAGAGAGAGCACAGTAAATATGCGTTTTGTCGATAGCTGTCCACCACCGCAGAGGCTCCCAGTATTTTTGCTGACGTGCTGACTTCAGGAATCAGTGCTTCACTTTTGCTGAGGTAAAAAATTTGAGCCTGTTAAATCTTATCATAGTCTATTATGTGTGTGTGCGTGTTCATTCAGTAGTAGTACATAAAAAGTATCAGTGCCGTGCTCTGTCTTTAGAGGCTGCTGACAGTTGGAAGGTGATGTTATTCTCACCTGATATTACCTTTTTGCTGGCAGATGGAGTTCGCAAATTTGGGCACATGCACTCTCCAGCATGCACACACACACACACACACACACACACACACACACACGTGCCTCCAATGGAACAAAAGCGCATTAGTGCTGTCGAGCACATTTCCTCCTCTGTCAGATTGAGGAAGGCTTTCTCGTACACACAGAGAGACACACAATAACTAGAATGTCCATTAACACAATGTGACCCTGCATGTGGATTCAACCTTTTTCCACTTCAGATAGATCCACTGACCAGAACGAGGGCTTAAAAGGGGTTTTATTTCAAGTGTGTGTGTGTGTGTGTGTGTGTATGTGTGTGTGTGTGTTGTCCCACCAATAATACAAAGGAACAATAATCAAACAGGACAAATGCGTGCTGTCTGAATATGTATTTCAGACCAACACTTACACATACATTCACAAGACCTTGCACACACAAAACACACAACTGCTTGTCTGCTAAGGCTGTTTGATCATCACACGATGAAAACAAGTTTGGGAAAGGTTCAAAATGTATTTGAGGTCATCCAGATAAAACACATCACAAATGACACTAAGTGACATTATACCAACGTTTGAAAAGTATAAAAATAATTATACCACTTTCTGTCAACCCCCATCTGCCCCCTCCTGAGTGCTGAACACCTTCTTTCATCCTGTCCTGTCAGAGTCTTTTAACAATGTCACTTATCCCATCCATAAAAGTAATATAATTATTTCTCTTCCACTATTTTTATTTTATCCTTTATTTAGCCAGGTAGGTCGCATTGAGATACAAGATCTCTTCTTCCAGAGAGTCCTGGTCAAGACAGCAAGACAGCAGCTAATAGTGTCTCCGCTCCTCTCTCTTAGTGAGAGAGTGGCACAACTATATTTACCCTCAAGTACAGAACCCCTGCTGTCAGTGTTCAGCTCAGAGTAAATCTGGCCAGACGCTGAATTGTTTTCTATTTAGTACTTTGGGATCAACAGAGGACAGGGTCTAAAAGATTCTGAGCTGGTAATATGATGCTCAGACCTATGTTCACTAGGGCTGCATATCACCTTTTAAAATGCACTTAAAAACGAAACTGCAAAATATACAATTTGAGATTGTAGATTGAGGCGTTTGACATTAAGTCTATTTTTTGAGTCATTCTAAATTTTTTCTATTGACACAATGGCAACAGCTATGGCCATGAACACGCTATTTCAAAGCTTTGAGATGATTTCCTAGAATTTGGCACAAACATCCACTTGGACTGAAGGACGAACTGATTAAAATTTGTTGGTCAAAGGTCACTGTGATCTCACAAAACACGTTTTAAGCCTTTTTAATATGCTAATTATAACAAATTTCCACACAAATGTCCAATAGGATAAAATGAGAAAGTGATGACATTTTGTATGCAAAAGGTCAAAGGTCAGCTTCACAGCGATGTTCTGCAAAAACACTGCACTGGTCATATTTAAACGTCATAACTCAGGAACAGAAGGACATTTTTGGGACACCCCATTGCTCCAAGGGCTCAAATTTTCAAGCCCTGTTAATTCAAAAAATGTCCTATTGGACTGAAAGCCCATTTTTCAGAAAAAGCCCTTCATCCCAAAAACAAACACCCATTGCCTCAAAGTCTGCATGTGGTTCGCATCGTAGCGATATGTTTCTGTTAACAACAAATGTAACCATCTGTTACATTTGTCAATAGTGGTAAATGTGTGGTTAGGTTTAGGCACAAAAAAACTGCTTGATTATGGTTTGGAGAGATCCTGTGTTGGCTTAAAACACCCATGTTTTGTGGCACCAAAATTACTGAAAAAGCAGGGATGGGTTGGGGAAAACACCCTGGATTGGCGGCTCAAACGACGCTGTGAAATGCCACAAAGGGTCAGTAACAAGACCCAGAATCAGTGGCTCAAACGCAGCAGGGTAGCTGAAACCCAGCTGAAGGTAACTGAGAACAGTGGGTCTTTGGTTTTGGATAACAGGTTGTTGGAAAAATGGGCTTTCGGTCCATTTTTTGGCTAATAGGGTGTAAGATTATGGGCTGTTGGAACATTGGCATGGCATTGACACTTGGCTGGATACAGAACTGGTGACCCTAAACTTGAGCGTCAGCCTTGAAACTGTGCTGATTTTAAGGATCTTCTGTGCTGCTGGGTTGAAGATGTGTGCGACGCATTCACATTTTAGAATGTAGCTTCTTTGCAGCAACATCCATATTCAAAGCATTGTCGACTGTCATGGCTACATGAGTCTGGACAGACTCATGTCACTATCATCCTTGCAGTCGTATGTTATTCTCGGTTTGTGACGAAGTTGCTCATTATGTTGGTGAATCGTTGATGGTTTAAATGTTGCACATATTGTTAATAGGATAACATTTTTCTTTTTTATTGTCAACAAATCATATAGAAATATGATAGCTGTTGATGCATTAGTTCATCTTACACTCTCTGATTTTCCCTGTGTATGTAACCTCGCATCCAAGCCTATTTGTTTGTACCGGAGTTCTAAATATCTAAAAACAGCTCATTAATATACAGTTTCATTTTCTAAAACAGCCAAGTACTTTTCTTAAACAGCTTAAGGCTTTTGCATGTTACCCAAAGAGAAATAAAAGTGGACTTTTTGGAGACTATTTTCAGCCGTGGACTGATACGCATTTAATGCACCAGTGAATATTTGCGTCAGCAGGATGGTGTATGTATGACTGAGTCAAAATAAACTGCAGCTGCCGTGTTCATGGTAATAAAGGAACATATCTGGAACTTTAATCAACATTACTATAATAAAGTGCAGCTCTAAATATTTATGACTGTAACCTTGACTCAGACCAAATTAAAGGACCATACCAGTGGGTTTTCATGTTTTAACCAAGTGTGACTGTCAACTTAAACCATCCACTAGAGCCAGTATTTTTCCAAAGCATGCAGCAATATCTAAACTTTTGTACATTTGGCATAATTGTTTTCATTTCAAGTGAATTGTTAGCTGATGCATCCACCTTAGGATCCAGTGCTTTACAATCCAAATCTGTATAACTTATGGTAATTATAATTCCACTCAAAAAACAAATCGTGCTCCATAGCAAAAACATGATTTAATTTATTGAAAACTAGTGCAGATGTCTGTTTCATTGTGGTGCATTGGCTCTGCTGAGCAAGATTCAAGTCTTTGCGAATTGATTTGGATAATATACTAAATTTAAACCAATGGGCCCCTGGAAGCATTAAAAAATTATAGCACCACTAGCATCAATTGGAAATGGTTGTCAGTCATGTAATTGGTGTAATCACACAGGGTTTACTGATCTGACTGTGCAAATCCACTAGTATGGTCCTTTGAGTAAAGAGAGAAGATGTGAGAAAGAAACTGGGGAACATGTAACAGAGGGAACAGCATCAGACAGGCACATAAAATACAGAGCTTTTTATTCAACATGTATTAGATCACAGTCAGTGTCATATTTATGGATAATATTGTATGTAACCTGGAAGTGCTACAAGTGATGTGATGTGACACACAAAGAAAATACAAGAAAAAAAAAACGTGAAAGAGAAAGACAGAAAGAGAAAGGAAGCGGAGATGCACATTCTTCAAAATAAGACGATGCATTAACAATTACAACACTGCTCAGGAGGTGGATGGTGGAGATGAGGCACAAAGCTCTGAAGCAGAACATGAAGAGGACAGAGCGAGAGAGTAGATGCATTAATATTTTTATGAAGAGAAAGGGTGGATAGGACAGATTGTCCTTGCATTGTTACAATAAAGCTTGGTTCAAGAAAGGAGGAATTATGGTCCATTGTACTGTGCCAACATGAACAATTGGTATAATGTCTTGTAATGTCTTATTTTGCACGTCAATAGTGCTGCAGAGGCGAGCAGACCTCATGGCCTTGTAGGGAGCCGTTATGTGTAATGAACCTTTGTGCCTCTATTGCACATTGAGTCTGTAAAGAGCTCCAACTGTTCCATCAGCAGCACAGCCAGCTCAAAACAAAGACAACAAATTAACAGTTTTGTTTTCAGTTTTGTGGTTTGTGGTTGATCTTTACACTGGGAAAAACAGCTTAAAACTGTCTTGTATGTTGTGCACTGCACGGTCATCTTGGCTCCAGGACAGTCTTCTTTTTGGACAGTTATCAAAAGTATATCAAGACTGGCGCGCCTGTGCTAATGGCGAAGTTATATGGAGGCATAGTCCGTTACAGATAGAGGCCGTGCAGTTTTTTTTTGTTTTGTTTTTTTAAATTGTCCCACTATGATTCCGTTTGTTTGAGGCCCACTGTTGCTAACACCACCGATGTAGCTGGCTGCACTGATTAGGCTGGTTATGTATCTCATCCAGCCAGCAAAGACAGATCAGATCCGGACCTGGTGCAGCTTCACAAGTATAGTGTTTATGAGTGACGATTAGTTGGCTGTTTCCTATTTCATGTCACAGAAATTCTAGAAATCTCCATACCTGTGAAAAGAGAAACACACAAAAATTGATATAATTACAAATGAAGACGTACCATATTCTGCAAAATCCCTCTGTTTGTTTGAAATGAAGAGAATATTTTAAGTAGTTAGCGCTGGCTTTATCAATTCAGATTTTGCATACTGATTCTGCTTCCTATCAACTCCTGCAACTGTCGAAGCAATACTCAGCTTTTTCCCAGTTTGGCCCAGACACACCAAACTGACATCAAAGAACTAGTGGCGACAAAGGCCGACTGTTGCATCACTTCACGTTGGCTGCGTCCCGGCCAAAAAGTTGCACTTGAACACACCACAAAGACTACAGCCAAGGGCCAGCTAGCATGTACATTCTGCGACTGTGTGAGAGGAATAATAATTTTCCACACCAGCAGGTGGCGGTAGTCTGTATTCATCGTTCAAAAAGGGAAACGGGAGCCCAATGACAAAAAAATAATCTTACCTAATACAATTAGTTTGTCATCACTGCCTCTTGACTTTAGTTGTTTATGTGCACTGTGCTGAACTGCCAATAAGACTGATTTCATTTACTGATGGCTTCAACTGCCTCCAAAGCCAATTCAACATGCTGGATTGGCCAAAAAAAGCCAATAAGGGCCGACTAGCGTGCACCAGTGGGGGACACACTGCAAAAACGACAGACAACTGACAATCACCGAAGACCTGACATTGACCAACAGCCGAAGCAGCTGTGGACAGATGTAAGCAACTGCTAATTCTACGGTACATAAAAATAGGTTTACCTGATACAGACAATTTGCAGTGTTTTTTGGGTTGTTGTTTTTTTCATCAGCAGATCAGTTTTAAATTTCTCAAAAGAAGTGTCCACCATGAGCTGATGACAGACGTGTAGCGATGTGAGCAGCAGGTACTTACTGTGGGTGAACATCAGGCCCTCAACATGTCTCACTGAGGGTTGTTCTTGTTGTATGGAAAACCACTCACACCATTACATTTTGTTCAGTCAGACAATTTCAGCAGTACTTTGGTTTTATTGTAAAAACTATCTGTAACTGGCAAAGTAGAAAAGTGTAGCAGGTCAAGACTTTAAATTCAGGGAGAAATGAATCGAATTGAAAATCACTTCTCTTAACAAATACCCAGTTCATACAAGTTTGATTATCTAAACCAGAGCCGTTGTTTTATTACCATGCCCCACAGTGATAGGCTGAACAACGACAAAAACAGAACAGAAAAAAATATGGCATAGTACTAATAAAACTGATTAAATACAAAGTAAATTGGCATGTTACCAGTTAAAACCAAATAAAATAACAATGCAGAGCATCTTTGTGCAGAACAATGGGGTCAAGTCAACAAATGACAGTCTAAAAAGGTGTGTTGTGATGTATTTTAACGAGTGCTTTAATGAGTGTGTATGTGACTCACTCTGCATCATCAGCGGTGGGTGTATTGTAGCTTTGAAACAGCGGTTGCATGAAGAGCCCCAGAGTTCCCACCACACACACCAGGATGAAGATCCACAGGAACAGACGGTCTATCACCATGGCTACGTACTTCCAGTCCTCTATGATCTGGAACCAAACCAACAAGGTTAGATTACTACAGCTTGTTAAGAGTGATCAAATCATGACTATAGAGGTTGTGTGTGTACGAACAGACCTGCAGCATCGTGTTTTAACTGTTTGACTCAAGAGAATATGAGCTCACTGAGGGGTGTTCAAGGGTATTCTCATATTAGGTATGATTGATTTGTAATGTAATTTGTAATGTGTGTCATCATCTAGTTGTCAGTAGTTTCTGTTGTTGCTGCAGTGTAGAAGACAGTACTAATCGCAAGATCCCAAAACCATACTATGGATTATGTTCACTATTGTTTGGAGACAATGTCAAGAAGGACCCTTTCACCTGCCTTCCTTCTTTATCACCCATGACCGTGCAGTTCAGAAGATGAGATTGGCAGGTGCTATGTGCATACCAGCCCAGCAGTCAGAAGAAAATGTTTGCATTGTGAAAACGTTTGCATTTGCGCAAACCACAAAAATATGATATGATATGTATCATATCAACAATTCTAAAGTGACATAGTGTATGAGCCAGCTTTGTCATCAGGAGGAGGGGATGGTGTGTGGCGTGACACCTAGGTGAGTTTTAGCAAGTCACTCCTGCATTTCCAGTGGCTTTTTAACCACTAAAAGTGACAAATGGGATGGTGGATAACATCACACCTAGGCAAGACACCTGCCAAGCTGGAGACCACTGTTCAAGACCAACAAACAACCAAACCAGTTTCTTTTTAGAGACCCATTGCTGTGTCTCCTTTTTAGCCCCCCAACATGGGTGTTTTGGGGAGACCCATGGCAGTTTTTTTCAGCAGAGACAGTGCCATAAAAAGTGGGTATTTAGAGCCATATTCTAAACTTTTCCTGACCATAACTAACTCATGGAGCTAACTCTTTTAGCTTAGTAAGCAGTGTGTTATTATCTTCTGTGGTGTCTGCGAAACTTCTAGGGCACCAAATGCATATCAGGGTATAATTTTAACTGCAGAAAGGCATCTTAATGAAATTTGCCATGAGCAGTTACAGCTGCAAACCTTGTTTGTAATATTTATTAAGTGTGGGAGTTTGGGGGAAGTTTACGAGCCCAAAGCCACAAATCTGGGGTTAGGGTTTGTGTTTGTATGGGAGTGTGCACAGGGTTTTCTGAGGTTATCTGATATTTTAAGAAAAAGACAGACGACAGACAGGTTGGAATAATGTCACAGGAGGACAAATATAATCACTGAAATTTTAAGCACTGTGTGTCCCGTTTGGTCCTGATAATGTCCTTATTTCTTGAACAAATCTCCTTATTCCTCCCTGTTGAATCTTTCAATCACTCATCTTTATAATCTGCTCTCATAGGTCTTCTCCTCCCTTATTCTTTTCAATAATATATTGTCTTTCCTTTCTTTTACTCTCTATAGATGGTAAAAAAAAATTCTAAAGTTATTGTGTATTCTTCAAAGCACAGTTTTTATCTCCTCACCCCTTCATCGTCATCTTCTGTCTTCATGTGTTCAGCGATGTATCTCACACCATCCACTGCCTCCTCCACATCTGCATCCCACTGAACAGCCAAACGCCTCCGGAAGTCTGAAAACCCACCACCCCCATCTGGGATGTCGTCCACCTTCCAGCAAAACTTGTGTGCCAAGTCCTCATTCACGTAGAAAGAGTCTGCGTCTGTTCGGATCCCACCAAGTCGGATGTTGGAGTATTGCCTCTTGTCTGTGCTGCTTTGGAAATTGTTTTTCCCGACAGTGCTGCGGTTGGCATATTTCCTGCGGAGTTTATCGCGGACATTGGAAGAGCCTGGACGCCTCATAAGGAGGAAGTTAGGGAGGCGGACCAAGAAGAGACGTTTGACCCAGTCGGGCATGTGGTGGGTGGATGGGGAGCGGTGATGCACGTTGAGTACACAGACGGTGGTCACGATGGAGAAAGTGACAAGCACCATGGTAAACATCAAGTATTTACCTTAAAGAGAGAAAAGACGAGATGCCACCATAAACAAATAAATATTGCTGCTGCCTTTAATCACACTGCTCTAAGTCAGTCATTTGTTTCTCATTATTCTTATGGCTAAGTCTTAAATAATGCTGGCAGCATGTCCAACACAGACACATGAATCAAGGCCCCATACGTCTCACTTTTTTCAGGATGTTTCCACATCACTTATTCCATCAGCCCACCAACACAATCATGTTGAGCTCACCAATTTGCTGCTCTGAGGTTCCAATTTGAGCAGAAATACTGTTTTCATTTACTGAGCAACTCCAAAGGGTTTCTAGTTTACTGTTCTTTTGATCGCTGTGAACTTACTGTCAATAAAGGTCAGCACTCCCTGCATGGTTTACACTAAAAGTCTACCGGGAAAGGAAGGGATTATGCCCCTTGGGTTTTTTAATGCGACAGCAAATAACATCAACAGCAAAATAAAATGGGAGAAATTGGGATTTATGATAAAATATACTTACAAATTAGGGAAAATTAGTAATGAAGGTCTGTTTCTAATATAAGACATTTTCTCTGTACAGGTACAGACACTATTTATGTATTATCATGGTTTATATTTTGCACTTTTTGCACATGCAACACAAGGATTTAACTGTAATGACCCGGGCAGGCATTTTCTGTGTTTCCGTGCACCTGGTTGTACATTTTAACTTGAAATTTATAAAGCATTTGTTTCACATTCACAAGGGGAAAAGTGCTCTTGGTTGTTAGTATTTATTATTTATTCACTCAGACTTATTATTCAAACTAGTTACAATCATCTTGGGTGGCACTAAGCCTGGATGCAGCGATGGGGCTCTTGCAAAAATAGTGTCAGGAGGGAACTTGTTTTGGTGGAACAATTGCATGCTATGTTATATATTTTTGTATATTTCTGATGGACCATTAAACATGCTACATCCATCAACCTCTGGAGTGGACAATCCAGTTTTCTGATCAGCGTGCGAGCTTCTCCTGCTTTCTTCAGGGTACGTCGTTATGACATTTTTTTTTCTTAAGTCTAACCTACGTAACCTTATGTTACTGTAAGTGTGTAACTTCACGATAAGTAGGTTTACGTAACGTGGCGACGCCCAATCATGTTTCTTTTCCTAAACCTAACATAAACTAATCTGAGGTGCTAATTGGTTAGATATATGAACCATTGTATGAGGATACGTTGAGAGACGTTTTAGTGTGTAGGTTGCTAGCTTGGAGGTTGTTGTTTTACACACAGTGCTAAAATGTAGATTGAAGATAGGTCTGAGGAGACTAGTGTCATGTAAAGACGAGATTTTGGAAATGGTTTCATGCTTCCCATGCTTATTTACCATCTAAAATAGGTGGCCAATGACCGGCATATATCTAACAGTCTACTTCCTGTGAGCCAGACTACCTTTTGGCTACTTTCTGGCCTTCTTACCAGGTTACCAGAAGTTAACAAAGCCTGATTAGTTCTTACCTCGGAGAAGTTGCCTCCTGGAAGTTTTGTTATTAGCCTTGCAACCTCATGGTAATATCAAGACTCCAGGAAGTTGCTGCGCCCCACCAAAATATAGTCTACTACCTAACCTCCGATTCAAATCAGTACTTGTAGTTTTTGGTTGTTGTTTACATTAAAGAAATTAGATATAATGTCTTTGTTAGTGAACTTTAGAGGTGTTGGTAGATGAATAGGCTGGTTGTTTTCATCTTTCCACCTAACTCTCTGACAGAAAGCAAATAGGCTTACTGCCCAAAAAATGATCTAATGTAAACTACACTTTCAGTGCCAAGGAACTATGTGAAGATGTGTCATTCAAACATAAATACAGCTGAAGAATTCCTGTCCAACTGTGAAACTTTTAATCTAAGACATAATGACAGATTAAAAGTTCTGATTTATATGAGCAAATCTAACTGAAGGATATGTTTGTTTTGTTTGGTTCTTAACATCAGCATCAGCAACAGTATATGTGATATTATTTGATCATTTGAAATGTTATCAGAACATAAATATGACTGACCTATGAGTGGCACTGCGAGAGAGGTGGGTGGAACTATCTTTGATATCAGCAGCAGGAACACAGTAAGCGCCAGCAGCACTGAGATGCACAGTGTCATCTTCTCCCCGCAATCTGACGGCAGGTAGAACACCAGTATAGCCAGCGATGTGATCAGCACACACGGGATGATCAGATTAATGGTATAAAACAGTGGCTTCCTCTTAATCACAAAATCATAGGTGATATCCAGATAGGTGATGTCATTAGGGTCCTCATTTTTGCGCGCTGGGAGCGAGACTATGTCCCACTCTCCGCTTGGCGTGAAGTCATCTCGGCTGGCAAAATCACTCGTGAGGATTAGATCCACTTCTGTGTGGTCGTAGGTCCAGGAGCGGAATTTGAGAGTGCAGTTCTGCTGGTCGAAAGGGAAGTTCTGCACCTCAATGGCGCAGGCTGACTTGTAGATGGCTGGGGGGAGCCAGAAGATATCTCCTGTGTTGGAGACCACTGCATTGCAATAGAAGGAAACCTCGTACACACCATCGGCACTGTAAGAAGTTGTGGGTGAGATGGAAGATTAGAGAGAGTATGGATCCAGAGTCTATAATCACAATCAACACTAAAAACTGGAATAGGCCGTTTAATTTTTTGGGTCATTGTGCAAAGATCCCATAATCTGAGCTTGCTGTAATTCATGTGGCCTGAAAGAAAACTAGACTGCTGCACCTCCTATTAACTCTGTCCTCAGACTTTAGAAAATTTAACCCATGACTAGTGGCTTTGACCAGTCACAGCCATTTCACATAAACACAACAAAACATGTGTCAAGCAAAATGTTTCAGAGCTGGAGAGGAAATGTTGCTAATAATTTAGCCTTCTGCGAACCGGAGCCAAAGGCCCACAGCTGCGGCTTGAGGTTCACATTTTGTGCAGCTAATATTAGCTAGAGCCTCGACTCACCCCGTGTCATCCGCCTCACTCCCCACTGCTACAGACTAACTCACCAGGAGAAGAGTGGGCAGTAGTGCTAGACACAGTCAGTGGCCATAGCAACCTGAATCCAGCCAGCATACCCAGCTCTGGGGGAACAGACAGCCTGGACTACCCGCCGGATCTGCAAACTTTCTGTTGCTGCCGTTACACAGGTTGGACCCAGTACTGCTGCTGGTCACCAGCCCACCGTGACACCTGGTGCTAAAGGGTTTGTGCTGACTGAATTCAAGCCGCTACAGCCACCAACCAAAGGTCTGTCTACCAAGCTGCTGCCAGCTCTACTCCTGGGATAGCAGTTCACAGCAACAGGGAGCAAAGCAGAAGGACCTTGGAGTGGTCAGTGTATGGGAAAGACTGGGTTACTGTATGAAGCTCATGCTTGTCCTGTGGTTGTCTGGTGAGAAGGGCTTGGGACAGAGAGCGGGAGAGCGGGAGAGCGGCAGGAGGAGGATGTATTTTCAAAATCTGACTTTTTTGTATGTTTGTTTGTTTGTTTGTTTGTTTTTTGCCTTTTCCAGAATCCTGCCCACTCCAGCTTTAATAAGACATATTTGAAGTCAGCTAACTATCGAGGCTCCACTGTAAACCTTTTTTTTTGCGTTCACTGCAATGATGATAATCAGACAAACCCAAACTCTCCCCCATGATTGTCTGAAGTGATCCTAAAAGCAGACATTGATTAAGCCCATACTAATCCCCTTCACCTCAGCAAAAAAACAGGCTTGGAAGAAAGAGAACATTTTAATTACAAAATCCCCATAGAAAAGCATGCTTATTTTAGCAGCAGATTTTCTGCTTGTAATGCCCTGATAATAATGCTGGAAACCCTCTCAGAACTGTGGAAAGCTGCACTGTAACTCCATTATTAACGTACTGTAATCTATTAATGTGAAGCCACCACACACGCATACACACGCAGGCTGTAAATGTAGTTGAACTTTTTACTTGACTTCAGAATAAAACAGCAGAACCAGATCATCTAAATGTCAAATTGATGATATGCTCATACTTACTTGTTGTAGAGCACTATATCAGGAAGCCAGATGTGTTTGGATGGTATTCGTAGTTTCTTAATGCCTTCGTACTTCTCTGGGTCCCATCTTAGTCTGTAGTCATTCCACTCCTGCAGATAGAGCATTTATAAATTCCCACATATGTATGTACAGTATATTGAACATCGTATGTGCAATGGGCAGTTAGAAAGATTGTATTGTACCTGAAACAGCCACAAGTTGGTCGTCATTATCTGTTCTCTCTCATTCTGCAAGACAACAATAGTCAGCTTATTATACAATGAGTATTATTTCCATAAAAATTCACTTTACCGTAAAAATAGTGGATTTTTTCATTAAACCAAGCAGAGCAGCCGACACACTGTTTACTGGCAGTGGTTTTAGCACGACACACTGAAGGTCAAACCTAAATATCAGAGCATACCTTTAGGGAGCGGATGTAATAACAAACATTTTGGGGCAAAATCACATCTCTTCCAACACCTTCACAAAATGTCACAAAGTTAGACTTAACATGGGGCTGCATGTATTTTTTGTGCAGGAGTGTTCAACCAGAGCAGAAATGTGTGGCTAGAGAATGAGACTGTGTGTTTGATGGCTTTTGAGTTGTTGGGTAACACTTTTGACAGAGCTGCACCAAGTACCGAAAAGTAATGAGTACATGACTATAGCATAGAATTAATTCCTAAATCATAGATAATCCAGAGACAGATTACTTTAAAATATCCCACACTATCCATCCATCCATTTAGTTGCTTATTCCGTTTACAGGAGGGCTGCAGCCTTTCCCAGCATGCATTGGGTGTGCAGTGGCATACATCCTGGTTTGGTCACCCATCTGTCACGGGACTAACTCAAAGGCCCTGTTCACACCTGGTATTAATATGCATTTTGGGTGATTCGATCCCAAGTGGAAAGCGCTAAACACAAGTGTTAACAACAACCAAGACACAGTGTGAACCGAACACTCAAACTACTTGCCTCCATGGCGAGCTGCTATCTGTCTGTTTGTTTGGGTTTAGCAGCAGTGCGTCATTACATGCTGAATTTCTGTTGGTTGGTTAGCAGACATAGGTTAGTCTCTATATACAAACTCTACATTCAGTGAATGTAGCGTCTGTAGGAAAACCCCGGAGATCTTGCCTCCGGAAGAAGAGCCCTGGTTTCCCGTTGTAGGCTGTTTGTAGTCCGCGTGATATTGACCAATCACGTCTGAGCCGGCTGCAGTTGTTGCCAGGTTAAACGCTCTGTGCGGTGAACTAACGAGGCGGAACATAATTGGCGTCACTGCAAACTCTGAATCCATCACAATGGTTCAGCACATTTACTTATATAAAAACGGAAGTCTCCTCCACCCAAATCAAACCGGAATACCAAAAAATCAGCGGTCTGTCCCCAGAGGCTGTTTCGCCGTCTGCCGGAAGTCAGACGCCGAATACAGCCGATGGGTTCCGAGAATGGACGTAGGTTGTAACAGCAGTCACACTGGGAGATGGTCATCCCAAATTTCTGACACTGTTGAGAATTTTATTTCAGGCTGTCTTTGATCGCAAGACAGTGACAATGACCATCCTTGAATCTCACTCACTGTGGACGTAGGATCACCATTTTAGAGCCACGACCAAAGATCTCCACGTTTTTTTCACTTTGGTTATCTTTCATCACCAAAATCGCACTGTGCATACTGGGCTTTACCCATCTTATGATGAGTTGCATGACTATCCATCGATTTGCCCTATGGAAGGATATGCGTTGAATTCAGTGATATGTACTGACACAATGGCTCACATGAGTAACAAGCATGCTACAGAGCAGGTAGCAAAAGTATGTACGTAACAACTGTGCACGGGGCAGTAACAAAATCTGAACACAAATGGTCAGCTGGAGACACATGATAGGCACAGGTGTGAACAGCGATGTTCCGGATCATCAAAACACATGTTAATACCAGGTGTAAACAGGCTCAAAGAGACAGACAAACAGATTCAGGGAGCATGCCAAGTCTCTTATTTGTATGTCCTCACTCCTTGCTTGAACCAGATTTCGTCCTGGTGTGCCATCTCAAATGCTGTCTCAAAGCTCTTATTTCTGCTCTGAGGGGCCATGCGTGAGGATACACAAGAGCAGCATTCACAGAAGTCTTTTATTGGCCAACATGCCCTGTTATTGGACAGATTTGATATATCAGTGAAGACAGATAGTAGATTAAACTTAAGCGCATCACTCCCAAGTTTTATATTTTATTTATTTTTCAATTCACCATCTGTGTTAATTGTAGGCCTGAACAACTAAAGGACCACAAACAACTTTATTATAACTTTTTTTTCCTCACAACCCATTATTTCCCCCATTAAATTCTATTATGGATACAATTGAAGACAGAGATTAGGAGAGTCTGTCTGTCAGCGAGAAACTCTTTTTACATTATTTATCATCATTTCCATTCAGTCACATGTGAGGCTGATAAGTCCCAAGCGTCTGGGTTGATGAGTTACATAATTTCAATTTTCTCTGAAACATTTAGCCTACTAAATAATTTCCAGAGTTGAAAAGACACCATAATCATATTCTGTGTTATTAAATAATGAATTCACAATCAGAATATCAAAAAATACAGACGCAAATAATGAATAAATAATATAAACACATTCTGTGCCTCTGAGCGGGACACAGTATAAATACAGAATGCAAGTTGTTATTCATGTGCAGGTGTTTGTTAAACAGAGATAAAACACTGCTGCTCAGCCAGAGATAACTGGGTGCTTTTATTAGTGTAGCACAGTGCACATGTGTGCAGACACAACTCCATCAAAAGTCTCTGCAGCTGTTAAAGCTGACTGACAGCTGATTCTGCTGATCAGAAACAATGACACGTTAGAGGAAAAGAGTCATTTCTCTAAAAACATATTTCCTTGTTTCCTCTCCTCGCATGGCTTCCTTGTGTCTCTTCATACATCCCGTGTGGGAGGGACTAAGATGCAAAGCAAGTACACAAGTGAGGCAAACATGGATGATTTAAGAGACTTGGGATGCACCCACAGATTTATTCACACCCACAGGCAATTTAAAGTTGCCGGTTCACCTAACTTGAATTATCATAAAGTTTTTATAATAACACATACGATAATGTAATATTTATTCAGTGCTGTTGTAATATTTATGTAGCTGTAAAAAGAGACTGCACCGGAGCAGTTACAGCACATTGCGTATGTACTGTATGTATGGTATGTAAAGTCATGGCTTACTGGGACACATAATAAGGAGCCATCGTTAATGTTATCAGTGACACCTGTGTGCTGTTGCTGCTGTGAAAACATGTCCTCTGTGAAAAAGGCCTACTGAGCAGAGCAGTGCTTGGATTCATGCGATGTCACCAAACTCGAAAACTATAGAGATGTCAGTCAGTACAGTTGGTGCAGATCCACACAGTCATGAGAAGAGCAATAAGAGTGAAATCATGTGTGTGAGGGACTTTGGCCCAGTATGACTTTATAAAAACAAATATACCAGTGATGCTGCTTTTAAGGGACAATTTGGAGTTTTTGAAGTGGGTCTGTGTGGGGTACTTCATAGTTCATAGTCAGTGTGTTAGATGTCTGCCATGGAAGCTAAGCAATGTACTGCTGTGAAGGGGGCAGCAAAAAGTATTTTAGCCCCGTAAAAAAACTCAGTTTACAATATATTGAGAGTAGGCACCAACGTCTAGCTACGTTCTGCTGCTGAAACAAACATTTAAAACATGAGTTGTCTGACTGAAGTGAGCTTCTGTTCTACCCTCTGTCTCGATCAATTAGTTTGTTTGTGTCATTGTGTGACTTTGGTGAATCTAAACTAACCCTTTTAAAGGTCCTGCGTGTAGGTTTCGGGTGGACATATTGGCAGAAGTTGAATCTAATATTCATAACTATGTGTATTTTCACCTGAAAATAAGAATTGTCATCTTTTCACTACCTTAAAATGAACCGTTTACATCATACGGAGTGGGCCCCCTTTCGCAGGGTGTAGCGAACAACAGACAAACCAAACGCTAGCTCTAGATAGGGCTAATCACGTTTCCATGTCAGCCACCATAGTTCTCCTATACGCTACCATTAAACACCAAAGTCACGCAATAACACAAACAAAATAACTGATTAAGGCAGTTGTAGACCAGCAGCTCCTGTGTTCAGCACTTTTAACTCATTGTTTTTCTCAGTGGAGTCTGGCTTAAGAGAGAATGATAAAACAGCTTCATTTTTCCATCAGAAATCACTGTCTGATGGTAAGGTGAAGCTATAATATTCTAAATATAATGTACACTTAAACGTACATTGATTTTTTAAGAGGGGCTTTTTCAGCTGGCTAAAAATACTTTTGTTGCTGAACCCTCCGCAGCCGTATTGCTTAGCTTCTGTGATGCACTCCAGCTTGCTTCTACTAATTGGGGGTGTGCCAGCTGACATCTACTGAATATGGATAAGTGGCTCATACAACCCAGCTTCAAAAGATCTGAACTATCCCTTTAATGATGGCATCATTTTTTTAAAAGTGTAAAGCTATTACAACAGGTTACAAGTTTCGTATGAGTGTATAGAGAGCTGTGATGCAAAATAAACACTAGAGGCTTAAAGAGACATGAATCTGGAGTGCCAAGCAGCTCACCTGGGAGAGCAGGCATCCCATGTACATAGGCTACGTCCTCGCTGCAGCGGCTGCAGATCAGAATTGAACACTACCATACTACCACTGTCCTATCAAGAAAAAGGCCAAAAAGCCCCCCAAAATAGTCTCAGAAACAGAAATATGAATCCAAGTTGTCAGGTCAGATTCATTATAATATCTGGAAAGGGGTATGGTTATGTGCCTATAAACATTTTGTCCCAGTCAAAAGGTCACTGGTAATGTAAGAATAAGGAGCATTAGTGTCAGGGCACCAAAGCTTCTGTGATACATCTGTATTTGTGCAATGTACAAATGTGTGTTTCTATAAATATAAACATACTTACTACACTGATGAGCTGTGACAGAGACACCTGTATGGAGATGGTGACCTGTTGGCTCTTATTGACAGCTGGTCGGATCAGTTTGTTGTAGCGCTCTGGACCCAACAAGTAGTTCACCAGCCGCTCCTCTGCATTCTCTGCCCTGCTGCCTACAGAACGTTCAAGACACAGAGAAAGTGGAAACCATTTTATTTTGAAAGAGCTTTAAACCCTAGGATGCATCTCCCTTTTAGCATGTCTATAGGGGAAGCAAGTCGTGTAGTCACTGTATCTTTGCATAGAAAAATGTCACCACATTTCATGCGTGTGTGTGGGCTGCAGTTCAAAGCGTGATATCTTCTCTCTGTCACAGCATGTTTTCAGTCCAGTGTCGCCATGAATGATGAACAATAAACAAGTTGGCTGTAAATGAAGTAAATGTACCAACGGGCATTTAGGCTGAATCACGTGTCCTCTTTAAAATGTGACTGTGTGTGTATGGGTGTGCGTCTCGCTGTCTCACACTTTACTGCAGGGTTTTAGAGCAAAAAGAACAAACAAAAATCCAGCCATGCATCCATCCCTGCGAGAGGATCCCTGAAGCTTTGTGTTTCCTCAGCCCTAAAATATTGGTTATGTAAAAGTGATCGTATGAATAAGTCAGAAGCAAAATGCTTTTGACCCACTCTCCTGGCTTCCACAGCCATTATGTCTACATTGTCAAACAAACTGACAACAGCGCAGGGAGCGTTTAATATCTGGAATGCTTCGCCCCCTCTGTGCCACATGAATTGTCTGTTTTTGTAAGATTACATGCAGGGAAGGCTGAGTGAGCATGGATGGTCTTTTTTTTAAACAGCACCCTGCTGTTTCAAGTTTTCATGTCACCGCCAATGTGTTCAGCCATTTAAAAGCAACGAGAGGGAAGAGAATCTATTACAGCTTAATGGAACATCAGTCTACAGTTTATTTTAACTTCAGAGGATACATGAATTGCCATCAAGTAAGAACCTGAGTGGTGCGTTTGCACATAACTAACTGATGGTGAGAGGCCTTAATCGCATTTAGACTCTATTTGAAAGAACCTTAATGCAACAGTTAGACCTTCTTTTAGGTATTTGGCTCATATTTTAACCTAATCACTAGAACAGTAAGGTCCGTGAGCCTATTTAAAACATCTTGTGGCTTGTCTATCAAAATGTTAAATATGTGACCCACTACTAATCAAGCAAGATCACTTTGCATTTTTTCTTTTTACCTTACGATGGCAGGACTATCATTCAGTTTGTAGACAGGCACCAAGTAAGAACTACGCAGCTAGAACTAATGTGAGCACAACTAACTAACTAACAGATGGCAAACAAGCAAATGAACTGTTACCTAACAGCAGACATTTTCTGCTAGGGAGGAGCCAAGGCCACAGCACGGAAGCATAAAGTTGACAGCGAGGGCAACCTCTTTCAGGAGCAATGGAAAGTTACAAAAAATTTCACTGAAAGAGTTGCGACTGTCTCATTTGTGTATGACATATACTTTTGATGATGTGAGAAGCAGCTAATACACATTATCTAATCCAGCCCCCATTCACAAAAGTTTGGATGCCCCTGCACTAGAATAAATGTTGGCATTGTACGAGTGTGCAAATCACAGATAGGTTACCTTTGTACGTTGTTATGTAGCAGATATGTTAAAACCTTACGTTTCAACAACGCTGTGGTTGACAAATGGTTTGGTTTAGGCACAAAAAACACCTGGTTATGGTTGGAAAAGATCCTGTTTTTTGCTTAAAATACCTGCTTTTTGTCGCACAATCCTGACTCAAAATTCAGCAATGTCTCCGTAAAAACCAACTGCTTTTCTGGGCATCATCCTGGCTGAAGTCATAGTGATGGCTTGTTATAAACAGATGCCTTTCGTGGCATTACCTCCACTGTAAATACAGTGATGGGTTGCTAAAAAACACCCACTTTTGCCAGCTAAATAGCTCCCAGAGGCCAGCAATGAGTCACTAAAACACAACCGGTTTTATATTTGTTGGTCTCAAATAGTGATCTGCAGTGGTCTGCAGCTTATCATGTGTCTAGCACCCCATCAAGCATCACCTCACCTCACAATGAAAAACTCAGCTCATATACTACATCACTTTAGAAACGTGATATGATATGTCTGACACATGCAAATGTAACATATCAGAGGTTTCCAGAAATGTACGATGCCAAGATTTTCATAGACTTTAGATAACAGCTTTCAAATTATTCTGTAATTATCTTAATGTATACAGAAAATCAATAAAATACTTACTGTGTACCTATAGCAGGATTATGGGGAAAGAGTACAAGGGGTCAGGGAGTATGGGGGTGACAACTTTGTTTTTCATAGAGACTTAGAAATAAATGAATAATTACAGGGGAGTGATGACAAGTCAGGAAACTTGAACAGAAAATACTGTGGGGAAAATGCACTGTGACAGGAAGAGCTCGACATTTTGATTAATATGCTTAACACTCTTATGTCTGACTTACATTTTTAAAAAACAGTAAAAACAATATCAAAATCTGTCATGATCCTGGGTTTGTTTATATTCTGTTATCCTATGGACTTAGAGTTTTCTATTTGTGTTCCATTCTTCTTGTCATTAATTGATGTTTAATCTGTTTCCTGATTTATTTTGTAGATTCTCTCCTCATGTGTCGTGTCTGGTTTAACTTCCTGTCTTTGTGTGTTTTCCCGCCTGTTTTCTGTCACACCTGTCTCGTTAGTCCTTCCCTGTTCCAAGAGTCTTCCCCACACACCTGTTCTGTATTAGTCTCGTTTGCTTCACCCTAGTGTTCCCAACCACACCCTTGTTGTAAGCCAATCTCCAATCCTTGCTTTTGCCTGTGCCCTTCTCCACCAGCTGTGTCTCGCTCTTGTGATTAGGTATCTGTGTATATATACCTGTGTGTTTCCCTTTGTTTCTTGTCAGTTTGTCTGTGTTCATCCCTTTACCCAAGATTATATTTTACCATTTGCTTTATAGTTTTGGTTCTGCTTTCATTTGGACTTTCAGTTACCTCCTTGTTCTAAAGTTTTTTAACAGCTGCATTAAAGCTCAATTTGGCTACTTCCTAAACTGATTCCTGACAAAAATCAATGCAGCAGACCCAGAGAAATCATCTCTTGTATTCCATGCATTCGTCTTCCTTCTGAAAACCTGGCGTCCACATTAACCGCCATGCAACTTGACCTAGGTTGCGTGTGTTATTCTATAGCAGCTAAAGCAGCCTCAAGCCACTAGCCTCACTTCTATCCACACCCCCAGATTTTTTTTCTCATGTTCAAACTCCAAAAACTGTTAGTAGTGTATGTTTCTGCAAACCAAGGATACATTACATTTGTATTTTATTATACAGTGGGTATTTTAAAGCTTAACATTTCAACCTCACTATGGCTAACATGTTATCAGGTTTGGCACAAAAACCATTTAGTTATGGTGTGGGAAAAGACTGTGGCTTGAAATAATTGCTTTAGGTGGCACAATTCCAGTGGAATGTCTCGTTAAAAAACAACCACTTTTCCTGGCACTATTCCCAGTGGAAAAACAGCGATGGGTTGCCCAGAAACATTTGGTACCTAAAAAGGTGCTGGAAACACAGCAATGACAGCAATTTTTTTGCTTGTTGGTCTTAAACAGTGGTCTGCAGTTTGGCAGGCGTCTCACCTAGCTCACTATCCACCATCCCCTCCACCTCCATTGTATGAAAGGTGCAAATGTAATGTATTTATGGTGTGCAGAAACGTACAATGCCAACATTATCCGCTGGCAACTAGGCTGTCAATTTTGTAATTTCCGCCCCAACCAACGCTGACTCAAGTCACATCACTTGAGGCAATTTATCAGATTTCACACGGCTCCCTCTGGAGCGACGAAAGGCTTAATACAACTTGCCAAGACCTGTAAACAGACTTTGATGTTTAAAATTGATGAAATTGTTTATTGAGCCGGTGTGTCTTTTAAACTCCGTGTTTGATGACAGCTTTGGTTAAAGCACAGATGCTGTGACTGAGGAATGGTGCCAAACATCGTTGCATAGTACAAGGTCTGGTCAAGTCTCCAGGCCTTCAGGGAGACACAAACACTCACAACAACATAGTGGGAGACACAGTAAAGTGCTATGTGCCTTCTCGGTGTATTACATCATTTAAATAATTCAAACCTAGATTTCAGGGTATCTTTGCCTTGATGGATGTTGCAGAATAATGCTCGACTGTGTTGCCTGTCACACCTGATCTATGTCAGAGTCCAGCTGTTTTTGTAGAGCAGAAATTTAATTGATGGCTCTGATTTTTTTGCTTTCTGTCTTGTTAATTTTAATTTATTGAAGCCTTGTTGTAAGTCCAGAGCTAAAGCTGAACCTACAAGCTAACTCAATTTCATGGGGAAAGGACAAAAAAGTCAACACTGTAGAAGAAAACCTGAAACAAGGTCAGGTTAATAAAGGGAAGATCTTCTTTTAGGACAGTGGTGGAGACATCCAAGTGTTCTCCCTAAAAGACAGAAGACATCGCTTTCTGGGCCGTGAGTATAAAATAGCCTTATGTAAATTATTCAAAGAGCCCGTCTGCTTTTACTTACAAGTATTTTAAAAGTAGGAACACTACACACAGTTTTTTAAACTCTGTCTCTGAGGCAAAAGTGGCTGCTTTTGATTCACATACTCAACTTTGTTGTCAAAGACGTACCGCGTCCTCCCCTTTTGGGATACTCCAGGGTCTTCTGAGTTTGTGTCTCTGTCTTAAGTTATAAAAGGATCCGACTTAACTTCAAGCTCTACAGCAACAATGAAAAGTTAGATGTCACAGAATACAAATGTAGGTGAGACAGGTTGTGTAAGATCATTTTCACAATGCTTTTCAAGGCAACAAGAGCACACATCTGCTTATGTTATGCAACACAGAGCACAGCAAAGCTAAACTCCAAGCCACAGCTATCATTAAGGACACTGAGGTCATGTCTTGATATCCTTTCTGGAAATTTAAGAGGTTTAGCAGCCAGAGGAGGTGATGGGTTATTTAATGCTGATGCTGAAATCCTTGTGCACTTTCAAATCTGCCTGTTTCTTTTAAGAAGACAAATAAATTAAACATAATTTCAGTATAAGAATGTGACTTAGTTCACCACAATGATATGCTTGATCAATCACTAGAAAAATGTTGGCATTGCACAACAGATATGTTACATTTGCTTGTTCTTATGTAGTGAATACATCAAAACTTTATGTTTCAACATAGCTGTGCAGTTAGGTTTAGGCACTAACCACTTGGTTATGTTCAGGAAAAGATTATGTTTTGGCCTAAAATAGTGGTGACACAGCATCCACCATCTCCTCTAGCTCCCCGCTAGAAAAGCAGGGATGTCTTTGTAACAAAACAACTGCTTTTAATGCCACTATCCCCTCATGGAATATCAGTGGCAGGTCACTGCAAAACACCCACATTTGGTGCCTAAAAACTGCTATAAACACAGAAATGACTCAATAAATCACAATCAGTTTTGTTGTTTATTTGTCTTGGACAGTGCTAATAGTGTAATTAAATGAAGGCTAAAAAGAAAAAGAATCCAATTTTACTGCATGTTTTGCAAACTGCCACACTGATGGAAAATTAAATGACAAAATGTCTTTTTGGTAGAGCTAAAGTAAAGCATAGGAAACATGAGGACTGGTTAAGTTCTGGATGGTCTTACTATCAGTTCTTCTGTGTATCTTTCTGCTTGTTGGAATAACAAGTTCTGGAATATCTGAAACATCCAGTAGGCCACCTTTTTAATTTTGGTAACCTAAGTACATACAAAGTCAATGTGAATGGTTGGATCGTGCCAAAAAAAGTAGCATTTTGTTCAGTCTGTCTGCTTGAAGATTTCAAAGATTTGATGAGCATCTGACAGCAAAGAAGCGTTTGGGATGAAGCACAGCGCTGTATCAAAAGTCAAAATCAAACTTCTGAATGGTACATGATTATCTACATGACACTGCATCCAAGATATGTCTCCTGCGGCTCACTGACACCTAATTAAAAGTCTCCTGTGCATGTGTGTGTGCGTGTGTGTGTGTGTGAGAGAGAGAGAGAGGAGGGGGGGGGGGGGGGGTGCCTTCATCTTTCTGCAAAGATTTCTGCATGATGGCTAACTTGCGTGTCCATCAGCACCCTCGACAGCCTCTTAATGTCGCCAAAGCGCACAGAAAATGCCTGCCACGTCTGGAGGAAACACTTTTAACAAAGCAATACTTTTACAATGTCACCTCACTTAAATACCCATCAATACTTTGGCAAATTTAAAGAATACAGAGGAACTTACTTGTGAGAGAGAGGATGGAGAGCAGGAGAACAGTGTTCATAGTCATCTCCTCTCTGCTTCACTGGACAAACTTCGCTACTTTCTTTAATTGATCCTCCAAAAGAAAAAAGTACCTTGAGTGTAATCAGCGGAAATATGCAATGTTTATATCCCGTCGTGATACAGTAAGCCTTCTGTCTTACAACTGAACTCCCTTGTCTTCCCTGCGCTGGTTGGCACACACCTGCTCCGGTTGGTCGTCTTTTGGCGGAATATTGAGCCGCGCAAAAATAAATAAAAGAAAAAACTTCTCTAGTAAAATAAACAGGTCATTTGTTGACAATGTTTATTTGCAAAAGACAACATGTCGGTCTTTTGTTTTATAGCCGAGTATTAAAGGAGCTGGGCTGCCCATTGCGCGCCGACGCCTCAGCCACAAACCAGCCGCGGTGACATTTAAACTCGATCCAAATCCAGCAGTCCAGATGAGTGCCGTGTTGTCGTCGCCCAGAAGAAAATCCTCATTGAACTTCTTCCTCTTCTGTGGATTAAACCATCACCGCTCACCTGCGTTAAGTTCGCTCTCCTCTGGATGAAGCGCAGACAAGTTGTAGTGCGTTAAGAAACTGGCGCAGCTGTAGAAAGTGCACACAAGACGTTTGTACATTTGTCACCTCGGGGTAACTACCTGCAGGTAAAGTCCACAAAGAGGCCAGGGATGATTTCCCATGAAAGTCCGTGTTGCCCGGAGGTGAAGCCAGGAGGAGAAGCGGGAGGAGGAGGTGGGGGGTCAGGGAGGGGAGGTGTGTGTGTGTGTGTGTGTGTGTGTGTGTGTGTGTGTGTGTGTGTGTGTGTGTGTGTGTGTGTGTGTGTGTGTGTGTGTGTGTTCCTTGAGGAGTGGAAAAGATTCACGTCACGGCTTGAACTGATGTTCAGCTGTCTGTCTGCTCTGGATGGCCTCTGTTCTGCCAGTGGTGCTTTCATAGCCTACTTTTCATGGCATTAAGTGAACCCAAACTTGAACAATACAGAGAGGAAAACGCACCAGAGACAACAGCACATAACTGTAACCAGAAATGTGTGCACCATTCTGTACTTGTAAATGCCATTATAAGAAGCACAAGTTATTTTAAGATGATTGTTTAAGCTCAAAGTGAGTTTAGTTTGAATATAAGCTTTTTGATCACTGTAATATGCTTTGAAATAGCAGCGGACACCCACAGAGTGCCAGCTGTGAGCAGATGTGTTCATAATAAGAGAGGGGAGGGAGTGAAGGAGGGAGAGAGGAGAGGATTTCTCTCCACTGCTCTGCCAAAAAAGCACTGAAAATGTGAAAATGGAATAAAAATAAGCACAATAAAGCATATAATTAAAAAATGGTGTTGCAGAAAGTCAGTCAGTCTCTTCAGGCATTGCTTCACACTTCACCAGTTTGGTAAGCACCTATACTTATGTTTATCTTTAAAGATTACCTCAACTATATTGTCTGATGTGTTTTCTTCCACAAAAAATGTCAAATACTTCACCTGCATAATTCAGTTACTCACCTTGTGTTAGTAAGTTTTCTCGTGTGCCTCCACATTTTGAAAAGGCAACAATCTTTATAAATTGAAGTCATAATAGATGGTATTTAACAACAGCTAAACTATATCAAACAGTGCCGGGCCGAGCTCATTTGGCACCCTAGGCAAGCTTTCCCTGGCTTTTGCCTTTTCATTTTCTCTCACTCAAGTACACTTCCCAGGGGTGTAGCACCAAATTCTGGGCCCCCTGCCCTTCTTGTCTCGATCCATGTCTCTCTTACATGCCTTTTCTGTCTGTTTTTTCCTTTTTGGATCCACATTTCCCTTTCTTCAGGAATGACATGACAGTGTACGTTGGTGCTCTTGCAGTATAAGCAGTGACACACTCGGCTATAGTTGTATTTAGAGACATATTAATCCTGGTGCAGGAATGAACTGGACCATTTTTTTGCCTTTTTAAGGCGTGAGAAGGGCAGTTTAGTTTAGCCCTCCAACATATTCATATCTAGTCAGACTGAATGCAGTTATGGTGCTAATTACTTGGAAATACAAAGCTGCAAACAAAGACAAACGTTTCTTTTTTTTTTCTTTTTTTGAGTGTCAAAAAAATAAAAGTTCAGCGCCCATCCCCTCTGGGTGGCGCCCTAGGTGTTTGCCTACATTGCCTATAGAAAAATCTGCCACTGTTATCAAACATTCATTCATTCATTTCCATAACCGCTTGTCCTGTTGAGGGTCAAGGGGGGCTGAAGACTATCCCAGCTGACACTGGGTGAGAGGCGGGGTACACACTGGACAGGTCGCCAGACTATCACAGGGCTGACACATAGAGACAGACAACCATTCACACTCACATTCACACCTACGGACAATTTAGAGTCACCAGTTAACCTGCATGTCTCTGGACTGTCGGAGGAAGCCAGAGTACCTGGAGAAAACCCACGCTGACACAGGGAGAACATGCAAACTCCCACCATGCAGCCCTGTTATCAAACAACAGTTCACAAATTGTAACACAACTTGTGCAGCGTGAGCAGTATAATCCAAGTCTCAATTATTCAGTATGCTTAGTACTTACCAGTGTTTGTTAATAAAAACTATGAGGAAAAATGTCTGTCAACAACCTTTTTTAAATGATGAAGGCAAGATGATGAGGAGCTGAAATAAGATGCTGGTAAATGCAGTTTAGGTAAAGGATTCCTTTAAAATCCCAAAACAATGGGATGAATCGCAGTAACCTCAGATTTATTTATTCATTCACCATCAGCGGACTTTCTATATCTCTACTTTCTATTGTAAGAATATTAACCAACTCTTCTTAGGAATTTTTGTACGGGTTTCTGTTAAAATAAAAGAGCCAGTGTCTCTGGCTCATCTCACTATCCTATATCGTATACCTCAGAGCTGCTATACTCAGTTATGCTTTAACTATGCTGTTATGTGTATTTATGAGTGTGTGTATGTGTGTGTGTGGGCTTGCCTTTATACTCACGCCAAGTGTATTTTTAACAGTTGGACTGGATGCACATGGCTATGATTCTCCATCACACTAAGAGGAGAGTCATGTCGCAGGCCACTCTGCTGAACAGTCACAGTGAAAGGAGAGGGAGGCTTGGTGTGAAAGCAATAAAGACATGAGGACATGAACAGGCCGCACCTTTTTTAGATATTTCTGCTTGTAGCTCATGAATAACCCATTGCAGATTCAGCAGCTGACAGTCGCAAGCATGGATTTCTCCTCTCCGGGGGGATTTAGAGGTTTGCTTTTGTTTTGTGAGGTACAATGAAACATACAATGCAAAAGATGGATTATTTAAAAAGCAAACCAAAACAAAAAATGACCTTTTGGATCTTCTTGTGTCAAAAACCAAAAGGAAAATTTCAACACATTTTCATAAGAGAATCTAAATCAATTTTTCACTTCCTTTCGCATTCAAACACACTCATGCATGCACACAATCTCCTAATGAATGTGCTCTCACAAAAATTCCAAAAAACAGAAATAATGATGTCCAAACAAAGACTGATAAGAGATTTACTCTGGTGCCGTTATTGATGGGTTTTATCGTGTGCATAAATCCCTCACAGTCCAGGCCATATAGCTAACACATTACTCCTTTACACGGCCCAGTGGACATTTCAATCCGCCATAATGGAAGTGTGTGTGTGTCTGCTTCAGTCAAGTTAAGAGGCACAAGTGCACCAGAGCTTACGACAATTCACAACACCCTCCCCTCCCTGTCTAACTCCACTGCTCCATCACCACCAGGCAGCTTCAGCCTGCTAAATAACAGTGCCAAGATCATACCTGACACATTTATATATTTACAGTCAGGACACTCGGTGTTTGGTGGGACCCATATATCAACGTATTTCACAGAGGAGGAGTTACTCTGTTAGAGCTCTGTGCTTGTTGGGTTTTAATCTTTATTTATCCAGATAAGGTCTGCTGAGTGTGCATGTTGGAAAGATTGCTGAGCCTGCAGTAAACAGCCTCCACTCCCATTCATGAACACACTCTCACCTGGTTGAGTGAGCTAAAGCCAGCCAAGGGGTGGCCCCTCTCCAGTGTCTCCCTGTGGCTTTGAATTATAGGAAAATCATATGGATAATGGTTATTTTATTACATTTTTATTTTCATTTATAATTGTTGTGAGCCCAAAGTGATTCTTACATTTCCCAATTGTAAAAATGTGTAGCCTGTACATCAAATTATAAACAGGTTTTAACATTTTGTGCATCATATGTCTACAGCCTGGCAACTTTTCCTTTATATCCTGCAAAACCTCAATAGCAGTGACAAAACTTGAGTCTCCCTTGGCTAGCTACGGACTCCAAATCCCAAACAAAAAAAGTAACAAGTAAAAAATAAAGAATGTATTAGATTAACAGCTGCTAAATTAAACTACCACATAATCCTAACTAGCCCACTGCAGAGTAGCCACCTTGTGGTAAAGCAAATGAATGCTAATTTGGACCTTTTAGTTCTGTTAATAGGCTAATTTGGACTCAGCAGGCTTTATTACCTTCATCATAAGGCTCAAACACTCTTTGCAGTTTCACACAGATTTTATTTACTTTTGGCCAAAAATGGCTCTTTTTATAGTAAAGGATGCCGACCCCTGTGCTGGCCAATGAGTAGCTCCAGAGAAGGATTGTTGTTCTCTCAGAAAAATGGAAAGACCACTTCAACCGTAGCACAGCGGTGCAGTGGTTAGCATTGTCGCCTCTCAGCAAGAGGATTCCCGGTCCAAATCCAGGACGGGTGCTCAAATCCAGGGTGGTGGAGCCCTTCTGTGCAGAATCTGCATGTTCTCCCTGTGTCAGCATGGGCTCCCTCTGGGTACTCCAGCTTCCTTTTATAATCCAAGACATGCATGTTAATTGGTGACTCTAAATTGTCCGTGGGTGTGAATGCGAGCGTGAATGGTTGTCTGTCTCTATGTGTCAGCCCTGTGATAGTCTGGTGACCTGTCCAGGGTGTTCCCCACCTCTCGCCCAATGTCAGCTGGGATAGGCTCTTACCCCAGGATAAGTGGTTACGGAAAATGAATGAATGACTGAGTTCGACCAGCAGTCCTTGTTTTATGTTGAATGTTTATATTCTTTTATTTATTTATTTTGTTTTTTCTAATGCACACGTTTGTTAAGTTTAATTTTGAAGAGATACCCTCATTCTCTTATTGACAGTAATAAATGCATTGTCAAAGGTTACCTGCCCATTCTGCATTCTTAATAAATCAAGAGGATGGAGAAAGAAATGTCTGAGGGACAAGACGTAACCAGGCATTTTATATTTCTGCAAACTATGTTGGAGGATACATTTAAACTTTACATTCGAACAAGGCTGTTGTTAGCATGTGTTTTGTTTTAGGCACTAAAACCATTTTTTGTTAGGAAAAGATCATGTTCAGGCTTAAAATACCCAGGTTTGATGGCACTGTCTATGCTGGAAAGCAGCATGTCTTGGTTAAAAAAATAACGAATGCTTTCCATAGCACTATCCTCGCCTTGAAAGACAGTGATGGGTCACTGAAAACCACCCACGTTTGGTGCTTTAAAAGCCATAGGAAAAACAGTCTTGACTTGCTAAAAAAACAACTGGTTTTATTCTTGGCTGGTCTCAAACAGTGATCTGCAGTTTGGCAAGCATCTTGCCTAAGTGTCAGTCCATTCAACATCCCATGCCATCCACCCTCTGATGACAAAGTGGTATGCTGCATCACTTAAGAGACACTGATATGATATGTATGATATGTACGAATGTGATGTATTCATGGTTTGTAGGCACATACATTGCCAACATTGTCTTCCAGTGACTGAGCTGCAAGAGGCATACTGACTGGTTTGACAATTGATAGACTGCAGGAAATTCATGTAAAAGTCTTATGCAATAGTCAGCTTTCAAAAAAGCATCCTAAAAGTCCTTCTAATACAAAACAAAACCAAGCTACCGTGACTACACACAGGGAGTGGAACTCTTCTCTATCCTTGTAGCCTAAATCAGACAGAACATGAGTCAGCTTAGTCAATACCAGCATCAGTCTGTCTTAAAGGGGCACTTGGTGCACTTGGAGGTGGGTCCTTGTCACACTTCTTTAAAATTGGGGGACGTCCAAGAGACAGATTTTATATATATATATATATATATATATATATATATATATATATATATATATGGTTGAAATTAAAGCAGCAGAGAACAAGAATTCCTGATTTGAAGTCCCTATTTAAAGCTCATCTTACATTTCCTATAATGCAACTCCAGATCATATTTTCATTAGACCCACCATGATTTATAAACATCCATGTGATTCAAACACCCTCAGTTTGTAATGCAGGCAACCCTGATGACATCACTAAGCCTCCATTTACACCTGATTTGTCATCTGTATTTATGGATGTTGACATCCGGTTCATGGGTCTTTGCATTTAGCTCTGGTATTAAAATGTGCTTCATGTCATCTTGACTGTGCCTACATTCTGATCGGATCTTAATATGTAAAACATATCCAGATATTGTCAGGTGTTAATTGGGTATATGACATCATCAGGTGTTATTTTCTCATCATGACGGGTAAACTGATCTTTTTAGTGATGTGCCTCTTAAAGCCATTAAAAAGATCTCACTTTCTGCAGAAAAAATATAGCTTCAATACGATGTGGTGGACAGGATATGGGCAGCAGAGCAACAGGTAAATATGCAACCCAGTAGGAGGAGCGTGAGGATAGAAATGGAGCACACAGAAAGGTGGCAGGGAACAACCAAGGGTGTGCATCAACGCATGAAATGTAACAATGAGCCAGTCCAAAGAATCATAGGAGTCATATGGGGCATAGTCGGACTGGCCATCTGGAGCACCGGGAGTTTTCCCGGTGGGCCGCTTGACAAATGGACCGATGCAACGCAAAAAATACATAAAAATAATAACCAGGTGCTGTCTGGTTGACTGGCACAGACGTGTGGGCTGCCGACCTAATGCAGTCAGGTTTTGCATCTGTCAGCTTTGCTCTCCCAGCCATTTACTTTTGGTCCAGTCATTTTGGAGCCCACCTCTTTCCCATCTCTCTTACGGGGTAACATTTGGAGAAATCATGGAGTATGGAGCAAGATGTACAGAGAAAAGGGAAAAAAAATGAACGAAAAGGTGGTGCTGAAAAGCTGAGAGATAAGAGATTGAAGTCACTTGAGGCTAATGCACCCAAATGTTTTAAAATAACTAATTATTTATTTAGCAGCATTGCCAGTAAATCTTCACAGTCTGGTGAGTCTGAAGGCACCGGCAGCAGGAGGGAGAGCAGACAGCACGGCCCAATGAGCCCAGAGATACCAGTTCAACTGCTAGTCAAGGCCTTGCAGCTGAAGCAGTGAGATGGGAAGACAGTAGGAATAGCATAAGTAAGGCTTGGATTTGTCTGGCTGGCTGTTTATGTTGGGTGCCTTTTGTTAAAACATACTCAAGTTTTCATAAAGTCAATGCACTTGTCAGTGTCATTTTAATTGAACAGACCAATCACGACCTGGACGGGGTGGGACATTAAAAAAGGTTGATGTGCTGCAGCAAACTTTTGAAATGTTGAGCTCATGCATGAGTGGTTATGATACTGACATGTTAGTTAGTACGTTGCATTAACAAATTAGAGACTAACCACCAATGTCAAGCTTTTTCTTCCACAATAATTTAATGAGGAGACATAACCTAAAAGAAATTGTGACATCTAGTGGTGAGGTTGCAGACTGCAACTGACTGAAACTTCTCCCATGTCCCAAGCATGTAAGGGTACTTACATGAAAAAGCAAAGGCCACTCAGTGGATGGATGATTTGACAGGACTGCTGAAGGTGGGATGGCCGGCTTTGTGGTTTATCACTGTGTAAATCTTACAAAAACGGACAACACTTGAATGGTTTCCTCCGCTTTGTTTTGCTATCAAAGCTAACTTAGCAAATGTGCTAAAAGTTAGCATTGCAGAAAATCCAATATTCCTTTTAATAGCTTCTCAATTTCTGATGAGGTGGACATGATAACCCTTAATACACATAACGTTATTCATCCCTACAACAGTGAATACTTTTTCCATAACCTGATATGAAAGGTGCGCTACACACATAAGCATGTTCAGTCCTTCATCTCATTGTATTTAAACGAAGTTGTCTTCATTTTTATTGACAGGCAGTGGCAACTGGTATGTGATAAAATTTTAGTTTTGAGCCATGACTCCTTCTATTCTGGCTCCCAAAAACACAACAAGATGTCACTTTAAGACTCCTATGTAGCCTACAGCCCTGTGGGGGTAGTCGTGTTTTGCCTCCAGCTACTAAAACGATGTCACTGTGACGTCGGCCCTAAAGGGTCTACACATAGAAACATTACATTCACTTTCTGCCAATGTATCCCCTTAAATCCTAGACATTGGACCTTTAAACTGCTGTGCTGATGAACTGAAATTATTATATTATACTAGTCGTATATACTATCACATGAAATTATATGAATGTACTAAAAATTGATGGGATGGTCTTAATCAAAAAGTCCAGTCCATTTTTCATTTCCCATTGGCACTTGTATGGCAGAATTTTTTGAGTACAGACCAAAAGCAATAGCCCGGCACAAGATAATTGTTTTCCAAAATCGCACCAAGGTTTTAAAAGGATGTCACTACGGGTTCACAAGTCTTAATGTGGAGGTTATGTGCAGGGCAGACTGTTCCACAGAGAAGAGTCACTCCATCTTCTTGAGAATGGATCAGTGCAAGAGGTGCATAAGATACATACACCTCAGCCTGGGGGCTTGAGGCTGGAAATGTGGACTAGATTTGAGTGTCATTGGTGCAGTAATGGGAGGTGGGGGATGTTGTGATAAAGTAAACTGGAGTGAGAAGCAGATAAAGACTGAAGCCTGCAGAAATGTACTGCTCCCCTCCACATATCTGATGAGTGTAATCATACAGCTCAAACACAGAACATCAGACCCAAGGGCACCAGCTCACCAAACCTGCATTTTATGTTGTTTGTCAACACAAAACCTGCTAATCTGGGAATTATTTTTATGGCACAGTTGCAGGGTTCAGTGCAAATGGTAAGTGTGAGGAAGAAATTGCTGGTGTCCTGCCAAACCTCTGTGTTCAGATCTCTGGTTTTATCATGCATCTCCAGTTTCCTGTATTTCTGATTATTCACACCCTGTGGATTAAAAAAAAACAAGCAATAAAATAAGTCAAATGTTTGGACCTAAATGCAAATATTATATATTAAGGTAGTTTATTTGTAGTAACACATTGCAGTCCAGAGATAAAGCCCTGACACTGACAAGCAGGCAAAGGAACAAACATTCACACACACATATACACAGAAGGGTAACAGGTGTAATATGTCACAGTCATCAAAGCCCCCAGAGCTTTTATCCTGCATTTAGTCCTCCTTCTGTGCTCTTACATCATCACATTAGGTTTTTTGTGAGTGCATGTGCATCCAAACGTGTTTAACTTTCTGTGGCCTTTTATGGGAGTGCAATTATTATTATTATCTCTGCCAGGCGTGAGCCTGGAGGGTATCATGCGTATGGTCGTGTGAGTGTGTGTGTCTATATGTGTGAGTGTGTGCGCATGTGTGTGCATGTGTGTATTCGTCTTTCCGCAGCTAATCAGCTGCAAACTATTGGACAAATCAGCCTCATATTTTGTATGCACATTTATGACTGCGTGCTCAAGGACATTGTACCTATATTTCACATACAGTGCCTGTTAGCAGGGGAATTCAATTTGCTCTGTGTGACCCGCTGCATTTCGGTAATAAATAGACACGGCGTGTATTTTCATTAGCTTCTGGGATGCTTCTGAAGTTCATGGCTTCATGGCTGCTGGAACAGAATAGTCCAGAATGGCTGCAATCAGCCCGGGTGGCTGCCTGGTGGAGATCTGTACTCTTCCGGGTGCTTTTTACTAGTTATTATATTAGGTTTTTATTTTATTTTATTTTATTTTATTTGTAAAAGTCCTTATTTTATTTTATTTTATTTGTAAAAGTCCTTATTTTATTTTATTTTTTGATTTGATTTGATTTGGCGAAATTCCTCACAACCATTTTATGACTGGAAAATAATTTGCTTCATGACTTTATTTTTGTTATGTTATATAGAACCTTTGGATTCTGTTCTTTACAGGCTTCCCTTTCCATTTCACTCAACATAGTTCAAGATGGATAAAATGCTTTTCCGTACTCGTTGCCTGTATTACACAAACAGTACAGGAACAGACATACATATATGAATGTGTTGTTATGTTGTTGGACAAACTGAATACGGTATAGAAAAGTTTCCAAAAGTTGAATCAAGCAACATACTTGAACACACTCTGTTTTCTGAATAACACACATCTCTCGGCTCACTGAGGCATGTTTGCAAGTTACAGATGATGATCTTGTCTCAGTGACCATGGAGCATGATTGGATTATCAATGAGATTGTTAAAAACTTGCTGGTGGCACCTGGATATGTGCACAAGGCAGGTTAGATCATAATCCATGGCAAGAACTGAAACAGCAGTAAGTTCACTTCAGGTAGCAATGGAGGTGATGTCTCTGAAAGGCAGGCCTTAAAATGAATCTATCTCATTCGCTGGCACGATATGTCAGTGTAGCTGATTACATTTCCTGATGTTATGGAAGTGTGACACTCAGATTAGGCGGATTAGCTGACTCTCTGTGCAACACCTACCACTTTACTGATACATCGTGACAGCAGCTTGGATCTGGTTCAAACAATCAGACATTTCTTGCAAAATCATCTCGGTCAGACATCAGCTAATGACTCGGTTTGACCTGCCACAATGGCTCTGTATGTGGTGGCTAGTGTAAATGTGGATATACAGACAGTCAAGACCAAAATCTCCCAAAGATGCAGGTAAAATAAACAGCTTATATTTTCTCTATCATTACCTGTTGTATGCTTCAAATATGATTTCTAAAACTTAAAGCTCATTGAAGCCAAAGGTAAGAGGTATAGAAATGAATACATGCATTTTATGTGGTCATGCATATACTGTATCACCACTAGATGGCGATAGTAGCCTAATGATTAATGTTACAGTGCTACAGTTTGAAGGCAGACTGTGGTTTTGAAGTAACAAAGTAAAAAACACACTTTGCATTTATGTGTTTATGCTTCAGCCTCCCATTTGTTACTGTAACACTCCAGGTAGTGATTTATGTGGAAGTTTATGACTTGGTCATCCTGCTGGAGGACCCTAGGCAAAAAATAGGCAGCAAGGCCTCCATTAACCTGCCATTCCTCTCACTCTGTCTGCATTGTGTGCATTATTACTATGCTGAAATATTACATTGCCCTGGGTTTTTTGTGGTAATAAGATTAACACAAATTAACATATTTCTCATGTAAGCACAGCATCAGCTGAAATAAAAAGAATGATTTGACACGGCCTCAAAGTTGGGTCATGTTATGAGACCCATCTGAAGTCCCTGTGACATTAGTTGACTTTTTACTTTATTATTTCCACACAATGTATGTTGGGTTTTGAGTGGTTCCCTGGGATGGGTTGCACCAGCTATTCATAAACCACTAAATGTGTGTGTGTAAAATTCTTAGTGTAACTCAAACTGTTGATTTAGTGAATCAGGTTGTCCTTGAGGGTGCGCTATGTGGACAGCAACCAACAGGTACAACCTCATACCACAATGCAAGTTACTTGTGAGCAAAAATGTATGTGCTATGGGTGAATCAGTAAAAAGTTCTTAACCATAAATCAAACATCTGCCATATTTCTGTATCTAAGCCGTGTTCCAAAATTTCCAAGTTATAGTTCCAACTAGACAGGGTATCCACATGCATTTCCCATTATGTCTGAAACAAATGTTTCTGATTGTTACAGCACCACATGAAGGGTCTCCTACACGGAAACTATAAAAGTCAGAGTAAATCAGTTGCAAGGAAACATTTGTAGCCCTGTCCGGTCAAAAGCAACCAACAATGTAGACAGGCAGTGACTGTGGAATCACAAACTGCAAATTATATATGAAACATAACTGTGAATCCTTTGTAAATGTATGCGTGACTTTATTATGCAAACATGTAGAAATACTGTATGTGCATTTTAGAGTTAGTAGAATTTATGCCATTTACAATGATACTGGGCCTAATGCTATCATTAACCCAAGGAAACAAAAATTTAAATTTAAAGGTCCAAAGACAGAGGGATGTCGTATGCTGTAAAGCCCTCTGAGGCAAACTGTGATTTGTGATATTGGGCTTTAAAGATAAATTGAAATTGAATTGCAATTATTATTTAGACAGCCATTTGAGGCATGCTTTGCTATTGGGCTATAATGAACTTTGACTTATTTCTGAAGCACTTTGAGTTGCCTTTGCCTTAAAGTTTCCTTGCATAAATCTAGCTAGCATTATTTGGTTATTTAGCTAAATATTATTCACAAGTTTATAATTTGAGGTACAGTGTGTTGTGTTATCTTTGTGAAATGTAACTTAAAATCTTTGCGATTTGCGTTATTATCAACAAGTATTTGATAAGATGTCAGGTCCAATATATGAGTCATATATTAGCAAGCTAATGTTAGCTTTGTCAGTTGTTTTGCTTAACTAAACAACTGGTTCACCTGGCAATTACTGTATGTATTAGAATTAGTAGCATGAGCAACCTGTTTGAATTTAGTGATGTGTTCATCTCCACTTAGTCATCACATGCGTCATAACTAGCCTACATAATTGGATATAGAAAGAACTGGTGGAGCCGGTTCCTGTTGCCCGCTTTGCCTGGTTGGTAATCCAGTCATGTGGAAGCTGAGCAAAGACTGGGAGTCCACACAGTTAACAGTGAAATCCTTTTACTGTAATTCTGACCAAAATCACCAAACACACTGATGCACAAACACATATAAAGGTAAAAGAACTCTCACAGTCTCTCTGTCGCCATGATTTTAAACTTGCTGGTGGCATCCCACAAACCTGTCTTCACTGCATCGGTGGACGAGGACGGTTCAAGTCCAAGGTGTGTTGTAAGGAAATGTGCTACTTAAGATCAAATGACACTCTGTCTTCTTCAAGGATGAAGAGATGAAGGCTGATACTAAAAGCATCATCACCTCTCTTTCCTTCACCTGAGCCTCGAGAATGGGCACCTGATGGAGCATAAACAAGTCCCAGAGGACAGGAGCCCACCTTGCATGGTGGGGAACAACACTGCAGCAACAACACTGTCTGCAGACCATCCGGCACAGGCAGGCAGGCTGGCATCACTCAGGATAAATGATGTATAGAACAATTTCCAGTGATCCTTCAGTAATGAATGCGAACATGAATAAAGCAGCGACATCGTTTAGCACTCACATATTCTGTTTATTTTGACTGTTGTATTCAAAATTTTGTTGTTTCAAGTAGTGATAAAAACTGGGTTTCATGCAATATATGAGGGGATTCTTATGGTAGCTGAAGAAGGAAACACCTCAGACATTGCCTGAGACAGCAGATAGATAGTACTCTGAAAAAAACACATAGAGGGAACTCAACTATGAGCTACTTTTAAACAGGGAATGCACGCTTGATCTTTGAAGACAGCAGGCTGTGGTCATTGTACTGCACTTTTCCTCCTCCAGAGGGCGACAGATGTCCATATAACATACTGAGCATGTGTGTAGCCTGCATTCATAGCATTGTTTTTGCAATTCTTTTACAATAAATCATGTACTTTACCATTTTGTTCTTTCAGAAAGTTAGATTAGATTTATTACTTTCCTGTTGTTTCTCAAGCTGTTTCACTCTTCAGTGTTTTTAACTGCAAACAGCATCATCATTTACTCTGCGCACTATATTGTGGGACACTGAATTCAAATAATTTATTTCCAAAGGCTAGGAAAGTTCAATCACTATTGTGAACACAAGCTACTCTCTCTCAAAGCCAGAAACCAGAGGACCAAGTCTCAAACTTGTGATGTCATAGGATATAAAATCTGGAGCTGCTCCATAGAAAATGAAGGGGGACCTGATTTTGTGGACGTGTGACTCTCTCTGTATCTTTGGCAACAATTTGGTGTCAAAAGCACTTACCAGATTAAAATAAAAGTCAGCTGCAGTCAAACTGTCCACTTGTAAATGTTGTCCTAGAAGTCCATTCAGCTTTATATCACCTTCCCTGAGCCAACAGGTGATGCTGTGGGACACTCAAGTGTTGTTTCAGTTCAAACACTGTAAATGATTTTGAATGGTAGATAAATATTTGACATTAATCATCAGTATCAGCCCTCATATCCTGGAACGTGTGTGGCAAATTTAACAGTATTACCACTGCAAAAGGTTATGGTAAAAATTGTTTTATTTTGTTAAAATTTATTTATATCTCTGTCATAATTTTGTGTGTGTGTGATTTTATTGTTTAATGAGGTGAAATTGTTGCTGTAACTGTATAATGGAGGTCTGCTGAATGTAGTGTGAGTGCAATTCCAAGTATCATTACCAAGTAAACAAGTAATGAGGATGTATTGTAATAACAAAAAAAACAGCTTCTTTTCATTTACAGATTTTATTTGATAAATCCCTAAATGGATTATTTTGCATTTGTGGATTTATCCAATCAGCATGTTGATAAACGCATATGAGAATAATACAGTTCATTTAAAAAAAAAACAAAAAAAAAAAACAATCTGGTAATTCATTGAGAAAGTCATGTACTTCTGTGAGAAAAACAAACAAACAGCTGATATAAAATACTTTATTACCTTTCCCTAGCACCACCCTGAGGCCAAAAAATAAAGGATGACTCTGAACACCTAAATGTTTACCAGAGCCCGTGGGAAGCAGTAGAGAAATAGTGAACGTGTCACACATAGCCCACAAAAGTGGTTCCTTAAGTGGATCGGTTGCACCAGCAGGACGTACACTTGGACACACCCCTCTTGTGGACGTTAAATGTATTTTAAGCCAGAGATAATTAACACTTCTTACATCTTGGTTGGTCCTGGTATACAATACAGTATTTGTGCAGTTTTTGTTGCCTGGTACTTTGATGACTGCCGGAGAGTGTACCAGACGTCAACATGTGGAGGCAAGGATGAAGGGAAGGTAATGTATTGTCACATGTGATGAGATGGGTGAGTGTGGCTTGTGATGAAACTATTTTTAATGGTCAATAAATGTCTGTATATGTTCCTGAACATGTTTCATTTCACTGTGAAGTGATACCTACTTTACTCTGCCCATGTTTAATGGTTAAAATAAAATTAGCACCACTGTAGTTTTGTGTCAGAAAATTTAGTATTCATAGTAGCACAGGACACACCAATCAAAATGTCTTTCCAAAGGGCAGGGATGAGCAGGATATTGGCCATAACTCATCATCATAAATCTTGGTGGATATCTTCAGTATGTGCTGGGGAACAGGCCTACCCAGGCATTACGAGCCCAACCCATAGAGGGTGCCACAAATGCAAGAACTGTGTGCCTCAAAACCCAAGGGACAGAATTTCACCAAATTTTGTGCACATACTGTGGGGACAAGTATCAACAAGGATCTGACCTGTCATTCTGATACTTGCATGTGGGCATGGCCTGTTAGTCTTTTTTTCGTGGCGCTGCTCAATTTGCTGTGAGCTGGAACAAGCTAGAGACACAAAACTTGGCACCAATGGTGGAAACGATGTCCTAGAGCTTCACATCAAATTTGATCCCAATCAGCTTGATGGCGGACCCATATTTTAACATTTTTAAAAAGACCACACCCCACAATACATAAGTCTGAATAACATCTACACCTCAATGTGCTCAACAAAAAGCCTCTCGGACAATAAAGGTGACCATGACGGAGCTGTTGCTAATTTGCACAAGGGAAAAACAGCAATGTGACATCTACTTTTTTAGGTTTGACTGTATCAATACAAATTCGGTATCCAGCACTGCAGGACGGAGCGACAAAATTCTGTTACAAATGAGCAAGACCGGTCAAAAACATGGCAGGCATCAGTCAAGAAGTCTTTGCGAAGGGCAGGTTTAGCAGGAAATAGGCCGTAAGTCAAGCTGTGTTGGGGGAATCCCGATTAAACTCAGTGGAGACATCCGGCACTACATCCTGAACAAGCACCCAAAGGTTCATTCACATCCAATAAAGGCAGAGCAAAGGGCGGGGCTTTCAGTGTGCAATTATTTAAGTGTTGCTTACATTGTAACAATGAAACGACTGTGTGAGAAACTAAAGAAAATTAGGCCAGCCAAAGTGACTTTGCTCAGTTTTTTTGAAGCCTGAAACCCATTCACTGCTACTTGTGGCTTTGCCTTTGGCAACTGAGCTGCTGCTGAACCCAGGACTGCTGCTGCTTGCGGCCATGTTTACATTGGAAGCCTGCTCTTTGCATGAGGTGAACATCTCTGAGTTACATTATGACATGCTGACATGGGCCTTACAGAGATAAAGAACTGTGAAGAAACTGAGCCCCAAAAACTCTGAAAAATAGACAGATGTGCAGTGAGAAGAATATAAAGGATCTGACATACTGGGATACTGTAGGTGCTGGAAGTCAATGTGGAGAACATACATGTATTTAATGCGTTTGAATGTTTGTTCTCATACAAACATGGACTATGGGAAAACTGATCAGTGGTTTGTTCAGAATGAAAAGAGCGTGTAGGTCTTAAATCTACGTATTAAAGTGCTGAAGTGTCACATCCACCGTCTGCTGAAACAGTAGATTTAGCTGTGACCTTTTAAGTCTCTTCAAACTTGTTCCCTGTCAATGATGGAGAAATCATTGCATCTATATCTACCAACACCGACAAAACACTGCTTGGGTGCAGATATAAGACAGATATAGATGCGTGTTTTCAAAGGCCTCATTCCCGTAAGAAAGCTAGTAAACTGAGCATGTGTGAGTGTTTCAGTGACAGTTTTAATGAATGTTTTGCATCCACCTTGTCAGCCCTGTAAGATCCAACTATATTCACATAAATGTGTCTTGGGGGAGAGCTTCATGGATGTGTTGAAATAAAGAAAAATAGTCCCTATCTGTTTCCTTTACTCATTTGGGACAAAAACAATGCAGATGGCCAGACATGGAGTGATGGGATTCGAAGTGTGTCAATTATGCGTGACTTAGAAAGAAAAAGAAAGAAACGTGACATAAAAGCATTGTTAACTTCCGTGGAGGTGTTCCTGGTCCTACACTCTGATTTTAAACTTTGATTTTTGAACAGATCTCGGCTATAAAAGGTCTGAAGTTACCCTCAGCTTCCAGTGAGTCTAAATCTATCTTAAGTAGAGTGGAAAAAACAGGATTAAGGAAGTCAATGCACTGTACCACATGAACTGTATAAATACCACAGGAGGAGTAACACACACGCACACATACGCGCACACACACAAGCCCAAGGACACACACTGGCACACACTTGCACACAGACACACATATAGAGAAAATAAAGTCTATTTTTCACTGTTCCAAAGTCGCTCACTCTTTGATACACAGTGTACAGTATCTTTGTTTCACCCCATACAGACTGCTCTCACGCCAAGGAATGCAAGAATACACATAAAGATATTAAAATGGACTGATACTGTTCAACTGCAATTATAATGGGTTTAGTAAAAATGACAGTCTCTGCAAGCCAAGATGTGAATGCTTAATCATAACCAGAACAATAACAATGGAATTATTATAATCTTTGGACTGCCAATTCTCCCTAAATGTTTGTTAGTACAACTATACAGACGCTTTTCAAACAAAGTCTTTCTTTCTGTCAAGGGCTCATAACGAGTTTAAAAAAATACACATATATATATATATATGTCCACCTGCACATGACACTGAGTGTATGTGTTTCAAAGGCAATTCTTAGTAAGGGGTAACCATGAGCAGAAGGCAGAGTAGTAGGGGCGTAATAGTCCAAACAGAAGGCCTAGGAAGTCCAGCGATAAAGTGAGCACAAGTCAGTAGAAAGTTGCTGATCCCAGGTGAGAGTTACTGTTCAGTGTCCTGGGGGATAAAGAGTGAAAGGAAATAGGAGCACTGGTCCCAGTTATGTGGCAGAATGTGTGAACGGAGGCGTACGACAGAAGGAGAGAAGTTCATTGATTGGTTGGTTGGTGCATCCAAGAAGGGGAGTCGGGGATTCTGGGTGTTGATATGAGGTCACTCGGAATCCCGCTGGACCTCAGAGGCATCGGCTCGACAGATAGGGCAGGTTCGGTTAGCCTGGAAAGAACAAAATATAAGGAGGTGAGCGTTAAACAGACAAAAACATATATATCTAAAAATATCAGTACATTATAGATGCAAACACCTCGGTTAAATACGTGTTCAAATTGTCTGTTTATGGAAGGCGTTTGGAAGTCAGCAGATTAAAAGTACGGTATTTAACATACACCAGTATTTAAAACATACACCAGTATTTAAAACAGTAAATTTAAGTGGCAAAATACATTCATTGCACTTGCATCAGAGCAATCAGGGGATTTGCTCATGGGGTGTAAACTGAACTTTCATACTCAAATCCACACCATGGACCAATAGCAAGCTATAGCTATAACCATACCAATCAAATATCAATGCTGGCACAGCTATTTTCAAGGGTCTAAATCTAATGGAGCGATCATAGTTTATTTGCTGCGTCGCTCCATCTAACTTCTATTGAACTCGTTATATATTGCATGTCAGAGTGAAAACTGCTCCACAAACAGGATTGGTTTGTAAACAGTATGAGACAGGAGTTGATGGTAGCTATGGATGAAAGCTAGCTAAATGTCTGCTAACTGTCAGTTAGCTAGTTTGTTAACTCAGAAAGCCTTTTTCTCCCTTCAGTAATTGAATGAAAAGATGTAATATCCTTAAAACTAAACACCAGGGCCCTGTACTGATAAAACAGAAACCAGCCCAGAGAGTTATTGTGACAGACTAGTGGTAGCATGTTCCAGCTGGCAAGCATGTCAGCCATTTGCTCACTATCTACAGTAGTTCGCCAACTAGTCCTGTGGGTAGTCGCTACATTACCAAGCTTCCAGAATTAAATGTTATGCAAAGACACATGGATTAATTTCACTGAGCCACTATCTGGTGTGACCTGGCTTTAAGGGCAAAGTGGGAAACAGTCCATACATTTACAGTTACCCAAATAGCTAAGTGTCTTTACTCACCTTGAGCCACTTGTCTACACACTTGGCGTGGAACTCGTGATTACACGGCAAGACCCTCAGGAGCTGGCGAGACTCAAAGTCACACATACATACCACACACCTGGAAGACAAAGCAAGGTTGGTGTCATTTAAAACAGCATCTTGTACACACCTACAGCCACCCACATGAAAGATTCTTCACCACATGAGGATTTTTAAAGGCAGAAAGGCACTCACAGTGTTTGCTCAGACTGATGGTTGTTGGAGTTGAACCTGTATGATGGAAGCTGTTCAATATCTGCCTTAGTAAGACCACGGGGCTTGGCCTCTCCTAGACGTTCTGCGAGGTTCAAAAGGGCCTGAGGGGTTCACACAGAAATATTAAGTTTAGAGAACAAACTTCTGGCCATGTTCATAAACATTAAAGTTGTGTGGAAACTGACAGGTGGATAACAAATTATACATGTGTTATATATGGGATGAGAACAGAAGTCCCTTATAAATACTTCACAGAAATCCTACCTTGTACCATGTATTTTTCTTACACTGTTTTTAAATGTACTAAATGCTGCTGAATGCTTTGGCTACAATATGTCTTACCTCATAGTTTTCCACCTCTCCATCGTCTACATCCAGCTCTAGGTTGATAGTGGGGGCCACATTTGGGGGCATAGGAAGCATGGACCTGTATTTGGAAGACAAGGTACACAAAATTAATTTAGTACCTCTCTGTGGTATATTCAAATTAATTGCAAATTCACCTGGGCAGTTCCAACATAAATTTGAGGAAGTGAAAAACACTTACAGGAAGTAAGGCAGGAAGCTAGGGTTGTATGGTGATGGGGGCACAGCCTGCTGAGAGCGGTATCGCCGGCTTGTGAATCGTCGAGGCATAAAGTGGGGATAGGGCTGTGAAAGGTGGGACAGAGAAAAGAAAATCAATTCATTCAACCAAGTGTTAAAGCTTCATTTTAACATAACTGTATATTATAATCCAAACAAATGATGATGATGTCATGGTAAAGAATTTGTACTCACCACTGTAAAGAGCTCCTGCGACAGGGGGTCATGGTGCGAGAGGAACTGGAGGGGGGTGGAGGGCGGCAGAGTGGAGGGAGGCTGGTGGTGATGGTGGTGGTGATGGTGGGCGTAGCTGAAGCCTCCACCCACTGAGAGCTGCTCTCCTAGAAGCTCAACCTCATTTTCGATCCTTTGTAAGGGCTGAGAAGAAACACACTACGTTATCAATTATGTCATGACAATGGTGGCACAATAACTGGGCCAAAGGTATTTTAATGATGACGATAAATTAATATCATTTCTAGGTAGAAGATTCCCTGCTGTTATCGGACAGGAAAACTATTACAACTGGGGATTCATTATTAGTTAGAATTGCTTTTTAGGTCTACAATTACTAGTGAGCAAACAAAAACTTCACCCATATTAATGGTTTCCTTTTTACAAACCCAAGTTCATGTGTTGGCGTTATTTTTCGCACAGAATAACGCAAGTAAAAATAAATAAATACCAGATAAACTATGAAAACATAAACCATTCACGTACCGATCGTGGCTGCTGCGTCTGGAAAGGCAGGAACTGTCCGGGTGTGGGGAGATGGGGTGGGTGGTGTGAGAGGTGGGGTGGATGTGGAAGCAGGAACTGAGGGTCACTGGACAGCAGCGAGGGAAAGGCATACGGCACCGGCAAATGCTGCATTGAACACGCCGGTAGCATCTAGAAAAGTGGTGGAGAACAAGAGAAAGGAAAGAAAACGAAGAAATGAATGCATGTTTTCTCACTGTGGGGATTGTAATGTGCCTCATGTTGCCACAAGGTGGCAGCCAAGACCTGGAAGACAACAAGCCCCTTCAAACAGGGAACCTTTCTGTAGGTCTACTTTTACCCCACTTTCCTTTTGAGAACTTTTTCTGTAGTTAAGTTGGAAGAAAGACTGTGCAGCACAAAGTGTACTGTTTTTATTAGCAAGCAAACCCACACACTCCTACAAACTGCACGCTGTCGTGTTCTTCTCACCGGGTGGTAGTGTTGTCCAGTGCTGAAGACCACACTGCAGGCGGGGACTTGTTGTTGTGAAGAACAGGTAGGGGGAAGGTGCTGGCCGCTACACAAAGGTGCTGCGAGACCGTGTGGAGGGACTGGGGTCACTGTGTAGGAGACTGGTACACTGGCCTGCTGCAGCTAAGGGAGAAAACACACCACAGTTAATATGCAGCGACACACACACACACACACACACACACACACACACACACACACACACGTATTTGCAGACTTACCTGTTCATGCAAGTCCATGACCATGGCTCCTTGCTGTTGTTGCGTTGCGTGATGCTGTTGCTGATGATGATGATGGTGATGATGATGATGGGGGTGGTGGTGGTGGTGAGCAGCCGGGTGCAGTAGTCGCGGCGACAAGGTGGGAGGGTGGAAAGCTCGGGGCTCCTCCAAACTTGCGCCCGCGCCTCCGGTTGTGGGAGGCTGGCCGTAGGCGCTGGGCGTGTGTGTTGGGTAGGTCTGGTGTGTGGAGGGATGGAGGTTGTGGTGGTAGTTTTCATCCTGGTGCTCTGATGGTGACAGGCGAGGTGCGGGGCCTTGGGTGGAGGGATGGTGATGGGGAGGCAAGTGACGGGTGGGTCTGGAGAGACGGCCGCGTTGTCGCCTTGCTGGCGGGCTGGAGGTGGGAAGAGAGGGACAGGTTTACATTTGGGATACTCAATTTACTTTTTACAGTGGAACTAAGGTCGGCCTTACACCATAGACTTTTGTAACAGTTTCACCATCTTAGGCAGTTTTCACCAAACAAGACACAGCAAAGCAAGTAGACAGTAAACATGAATGGGACTCTGAGGAGGCGCAAGAACGTTTCAGGTTCTCTTGTACTGTGAAAAATGAGGGGACACTGGTTGAGCTGTGAAGTGAACAAGAGTCCATGTTTATTTCTGTGTGTATCTGATCCACCTGCCGGCATTTATTTTAGTGAGAAATCTTAATTCTGAAAAGGTTTGTCTCTTATTTCCACAGTCTTCTTCCACTAAAATAGCATTAACAACAGAGGCCAGTACAGAGTTGAGGTGACAAAATCCAAACTGTAAAACTTATTTTGTCTTTAGATGTTAGAGGGTTTCAGACTTTAAGTAATTTCAAAGTCTTTTCAAAGTCTTCCAGTGTACAGCTGGCATAAGTTGTGGAAACCAAGAAACCAACTTACCTGCGTCTGTGCCGAGCAGGAGTGAGGCATCTCTCCTGGTGGTAGTGTGTGTGGGGGTGCGGTTGTCTCCGACTTGGGGGTCCTGACTCCCAGGGGCGGATTGGGGGAGATGGAGTGGATGGTGGGGGGGCGGATGAGGTTAGCTGTTCCAAGACAGACTGACTGGACAGCCTCTGGCGCTTTGGACTGGGGCTTTCCTCACTCTGCAGAGGGAGAGGCGGAGAACAGAGGAGGGGAAAAGAGGGAAGAAAAGGAGAGTGGGAGAGAGGATGAGTGTTGTGGTTAGTGACCCATAGCACTCGTATCAAATCAATTTCACCATGCTTTACAGTCCCTCTAGCCTACAATCCAAACTAGTGCATAGACACTAAGTTCCTTTGTGACTCATGGCATTTCCTGTATGATCCAGAGTGTGTGTGCTCATATGCATTTGTGTGCATGTGTGTGTGAAAGAGAGCATATTACACCACCAGCGCTCAGAGGCCCTGAGGCCGCAAAGTCACTTCCTCTTGGAGTGAGGAAATGCAAACGCAAGACAAGCACTCACAAGTCCATGTGCGAGTCATACGAACACACCCTCAACTGGAAAGCTCAACAAATACTTTCTCTCTGAGAATCAAAAAAAGTCAGCGATACGCAGAAAAACTGTGACATAGCTGAACACAGAGTCATCCAGGTTTGGACTGAGTTATCATATACTCTGTTTCAACCCTATCAACTCATCTGTGAGTCACTTCACTTACAGTCAACCAGTGACTCTCACACTTGGCACTTGGTGAGGCAAGAGCACACACACACTCACGCTCATGTGTCAGTTCTTAGTCATTCGCCCTAACGCAGACCTTAGCTGTGTTCTGAAGAACACATCGGTTCTTTAAGAGACACCACAGAGACTCTACTCACACACACACATTTCCTCATAGTTACCATCTCAACACTTCCCCCCCACCCTCCACTTACTTGATCCCTGCTTCCACCTCTCCTCTTCGTGGGAGAGACACGTTGTAAAAGTGTGATAAAAATGACTCAGCGGCTGTGACTTTTAACACACACACAGACACACACATACACAGCTCAGCAACCTTGAGAGCAGTGTGATAGCTAACAGGAAACAGCTGGAGAGCAGGCTGCAGAAACACACACACACACACACACACAGTTATGGAAACGCCCGCAGACATGCGCAAATTCACATTCACACATGGGCAGCTGCCACTGTTTGAGTTCTACAGCCTATAAAGAACAATACCTTCTGAAGCGCTTCAGAGGCAGACGCTGCTGTTTTAACAAACGTGGATGAAATGTATTTTGACTGTAAGGCCTAAACACACTGTACACTAATGGCTCTATCGCTCACTCGTAGTGCTGGATGTGACCTGGGCTTGACCAGCTTATGGGAAAGACAAACAATAACAATGACTTCATTAACTCTTGACCAGAGTGGACTGAGTGATAGGAGAGGAATGGAAAGGAACAAGGACAAAGGAAGAAATGGAAAAGTATGGATAGAAGGAGTGTGTGAGACAGATTACAGAGAGGAGAAGCTTGGTGGAGCCTCAGGGCGCACCAGACCCTTAATGACAGAACACATTTGGCTCCTATCGAGGGTTACACACCAAGATTTGGAGTGTGTCTGTCTATGTCTGCTCTTCTGAATTTCAGTGTACACTGACAATAAAGATGTATCTTATCCAAATTACCATGCCTGAACTTCTTTTTCTAAGATGACTGATGCATCGGTGAGCCTGTCCCAACGCCTTCAAAGCTGTATTACACCTACAGGCATCCTCACCTGCCCTTTCCGTAGTTCAAAACACTTTTCTGTTCCCTCATTCTTTCTGGAAGGAAATAGTATAATATATTTACCTGCCAGCTTTTAAAATAGTGCCGTGGAATGACCCAAACATTTTTTCGTAACTGACAAGGATTTTCGGTTTTATGTTTATTTTTTATTCATACTGTTTGTGCTCCAACACAGTTGTTTCCAGTTCATTCCCACACATCGCAGCCTTGAACAGTTCTAACATTCATAGTTGTTACTAGGGCGGGGTGTCATTTTAAAAACGATACCAGTACCAAAACCAGCATTCTTAAAGTGAAACAAATACCATCAAAGCACTTCATTTGATCCCTTTTATTTCTACTTCATTTGACACCCATCATGTGAATGGAAGCACTGGGTTACATAAAATGTCACCAGATACCACAGGGGTGTAGTGTAGTCATACTTGCAAACATTTTGGTGGCATATTGACTCACTGAACTGCCATCTCTGTCAAATGCACCGCGCCCGACTCAAAACTGTTCTTTGCAATTGCCTCATAAATTGCAGAGATCTGCTAGTATACTTCTCTCTTCATTCCATCCACAAGTGTCTTGAATATCCTCAAGCTTTCCTGCTGGTAGCTTAGCTCACTAACTGGCTATTGGCTGCTGCCTCGCTGGTTTAGAATAGTTGCGCGCAATTATGTTTTTCAGCCCATGTAGTTGCTGTATGTAGCTTGAAAATGCAATCGCATTTACACTTGTGCTCAAGTGTGATTACAGTACATCCATGATTTCATGTGTTCAAACACAAACTGATTGCAATCTGTTCGCCCAAAATGCAAGTTAAAGATGAGTCCTACACAAAGACATTTGGACATAAAGACACATTTTAAAAATTCTGCATATTCTTTTTGGTAAATTAAAAAAAAGATATATACTTAACTTCTTCATTAAGTAAAGCTATGATGCACACTATAATAAAAAATGACATAGAAGGCGCACTCTATCTATGCCCGTGTCTACACAGGCTGGAGGGTACCAGCCATCCACCCCAACCCCCAAACCTCTCTGCTCTTCTCAACAACAACCCCCTCTCTTCCAACCAACACCCCACAACCTCTGTACCAGCCTAGCCCCAACACCAACACCCTAGGGACATCTACTGTGCCCATTTTCATATCTAAGCCACCCCCTCCATCCCAAGCCTGACATATTCCCTCCTCACACACTCCCCACCCTCCTCAACAACGTCCTCCCATCCCCCCCTTTCCTTCCATCAGATAAGCTGAACCCCCTCTTCCTCTTGTTCCCACCCCCTTTTTCCTCTGTCTGTCCCATCCTGTCCAAGACCCCGACTTAAAATCTGAGGGGACAAGACAAGAAGTTCTTAGACAGGACGTTCACACAGACACACACACACACATACACACACTGGTTTAACACATGCAGACTATTGCCCATTAGTATGAAAGTTTGATGGGCCTGTCTACCCGCGTTAGTTGGAGGGGAGCGGTGTCAGACAAAGGAGTGTGTGTGCATGTGTGTGTGTGTGTGTGTGTGTGTGTGTGTGTGTGTGAGTGTGTCCTCAAGCAATATGCCTTAATGTGGCCTTATGTTCTAATAGAGTGCTGGTTGTGAACATAAACACACACACGTCTGGTCCAAACATGTTTCCTCTAAAGCCAGAAAAATAGAGAAAAAAAAATTGCTGACTCTCAGAGGCTCAACACACACACACACACACAGATAGATAGACAAACAGACACACACAGTGACTCCTGCCGCGGCCCAGAAACATTGTGAACAGCTCTATGGCCGATATTACAGCACATTCTGCAGTGCTCACAGTGTGGAGACCACACACACACACACACACACACACACACACACACATACATACATACACACCCTCCATTCCTTTCACTGTGTCCACATTCAGCATGTGCACACACCAGGCTGGGCAGATATCCTAAAGCACGAGTACAGACACACCCTACCACGTTCTAGTTCACTATGTCCACATTTGGGATGTGCATGCATCTTCTCTCTCTCTCACTCACACACACACACACAGTAACTGTGGCCAGCAGCTGTTGTGGCTTCACTGTCATTGCTGAGAACCAAAATAAAGAGAGGTCCACTGAGTGTATGCGATCACACACCTAAGAAATACAACTGAGCCCAGGTTTCTCTTTTCCAGCATTCATGCCCTAGAAATTGCGCATGAATGTACACACTGCACACTGAGCAAATATGGTCATTTGCTTTTACAGATTCATTAATATTTGCAGACATGCTTCCACTAACACTCAAACACTTCTCCCTCCCCCACTTATTTTCTTTCCATCAACAAGATTTCAAAGCCCATTTTGTTTCCTCTGCCACTGTTCCTCCCTTCCTCCCCCTCCCTCCCCTCCTTTCCCTTCCCTCACTCCAACCAAGTCCCACAGCTGGAGGTGAAATCATTAGCAATACCCCCTCCCTGTTTTTGGCCTCACCTCCCTCCCCTCCTCCCTCCCTTCCCCTCTCTCCCTCGAAGCTTTCTGCAACACCTTCCTCAGCATCCTGCCTCCCCTCTTCTCCTTCTTTGCCGTTTTCTGCTTCGTCTGCTTGCTTTTTAAAGGTTCTGTCTGTAACTTTCAGAAAAGCCTTGTTATTAGTGACACCTCTCTCTGAGGCTCCTACGTGAACTGCAGTCATCATCCTATTGCTTGCGCTCCGGTGCTCGCACTCTGAAGCCATGAGAGAGCACCTGCCAGTTGGCCAGATAGATCAACACCATGTTGATAGTATGCTGGAGAGTTAGTTAAAATCATAATGAAACTGTTGGCAGTGTTCCTGTATTTCATTTGGACCATTGGCTCCATGATACTAGGTAGCTTGCTGTTTGCAAATTACTATATCATCTAACATCATGAATCTACAAACGACAGATCAATGTTGAGTAGCTAATTTATTGCTAGCTGGCTAAAGTAAAAAGCGCTTTGTACCACTGCTTCATTTATTGTTGGCTAAATCAATACTGTTCATCATAATACACAAGTTAGTATCATGGATCAGTTAGCTGGTGAAGTTATTTGGTAAGCTAGCCAACTGTGGTATCCACTCAGATAGGATTTTGCCTGCCCAAACAAGCAGAGAAGCTAAGGTTAGCCAGCTAGCTGCATTGATCTGGCATTGGTAGCTTCAAAATGATCAGTGATATTGTGCTTAAAATGTGCAATATGTAAATTTTGTTCTTGTGAATTTAATTTCATAGTGTCTAATAAATAACAAGCACTGTCTGAGAAAAACTATAAGTTAAGTGTAGACATTGTAGACATGAGGGGTGCTTGTGATGTTTCATTCCAGTAATCAGCTGATAAAACAAAAAGTTTCCACAACTGGCTGATCACTTAAAAGCATGGTCAGCTCCGACAATGTCCTTTTTAATGAAATGAAAAGAAGGAAAAACAAAAACTGTGTTGAGCGATGTGAGCACAACAGCTCATAAGGAATGTGCTTACACACTTAACATTTCTCCATCCTTAGGGGACATACTTGCCACAGGCCCATGCTCTGTATGCAGGCTCTCTAGGCTTGTATAATGTGTATAACGTATACTGTATAAACATACTTCAGCATTTGCGAAACATATAGCAGAGCCGAGATTTGCAAACTGTGCTGTGTTTGATTTTCTCAAGGAGGTACTACTGTTAAAAGCATATACACAATAAATAGGATTAACAACCTGAGAGTTAAACCTTCAATCAAAATAGCTCAAATTCGGTTTTTACATTTTCATTTAGTTATTTCAGCCAAAGCAGTGTTTCCCATTGATGCAAGTGTAGCAGAAATTCTCAAGTTACTTTTATTGGACAAAATTTTAGAAGAAGTCATCATTTTCTGACAGTGGATATTCCACACCACAATGAGTGAAAGCCATAGGTTGCTTGAGTTCATGGCTGTGGCAGCACCACAACCAAAATAATTCCAGTCATTTTTACTGGCTACAACTCAGCCTCCTACACTCTGAGACAACTATGAGTTCACTGGGGGAGCAGGAGACTCACACACTGCACTCTGCATATACGTTGCGAACGCACACACACACTGCTCAGAACTAGTTCTTTGTGTATGCGACTCAGTCCTTCACCCAGCAACAGCTCAGAGAAGAATTATCTAATATTGAGTCATTGCACAGCATGAGCTCAATCAGGCTGCATAGGGTGCAACTTAAAACCATCCATTAACTTCTTATGTTGTATCATGACATGTAAGCATGTTATAAGTGTGTGGCTTACCTTATCACTCTCCTCTCCGTATGCATGATCGGGGTGGCAGTGGTAGGACCCGCCAGAGGCTCCTACACAGAGAAGGAAAAGGGAAAACACAGTGAGACATACAGTATACCTTAATGTGTAGAGCATAGTGTTTATAACTTCGCTTTTATATAAAATGTTATTCATGCTCAGGGACCCTACATGCTCTACATTTCATAACTGTTATACATCTGATATTCATTCGTGAATTCATTTTTATTCAATGCAAGATTTTGTTTGGAATGTCAAATCCATCAAAATATAAAAAAAAATAAGTTTCATCACCGTATATGTCTCATTAAAACAGAGCATCAGCTCATTTGCCAGAACATTAAGGCATTCAGTGCTTGTAAGACCATGTAAATTGAGTTATATTCCCCCCACACAAAACTGGAAATCGTTTAAAACGTGTATTTTTTCATACATTATGATTAATTATAAGCATGAAGAAATGTGTAAGTTGTTGTTTTTTAATGTGATTCAATTTGAACCACCAACCAGATGCATCTGACATAAAAACAAAGAGCTCAAGTTGATGTGAGCAGAGAAACCATTAAGTTGCTTTTCAACACTTTCCCATATTTACAGATGAGCTCTGGCACCTGTATGGATACGGCTCCTGTATTAATTATCACTGAACTGTGTATTATTTTACAATACAATATACAAAACATCTTGGTAATACCTTTATTGAAACTGATAGCACCATTATACCCAGACATTGTGTGGAGACTTTTGTTTATCTACATGCAGTATGTTTAATCCTTTTGTTGTTATTGTTCCTGTGCAACTTGGATTTAATACACAGCGGCAAAAAACAATGACAACATGTTTGTGAGAACGGGTGCTGACCGTGTGTACGGCACAAAAGTGACTAAAACACATATGGTATAGTCTTAGATCAGAGGCAGTGGATGTAGGTTCACGTACACACATACACAAACACACACACACACACACACAAACACACACACAAAATAAACACAGTAATCCTGGATTAGAGAAGCTTTCTGATGATACCGCCGCTTGCATCACGGCTAAGACTTTTACTCTTTTGTTTTTCCACAATCCTTTCATCTTTTTATTGTCTTTTCTATTCATTCTGGCTTTTGTTTTTCCCTTTGTCATGGGCACGTCTTTAGCTGGGGACGTCCTCACCACAGATGGTGGCAGTGGTGTACACACCAAGGGTAAGCACTCCCAAGGGCACTCCAGACAAGGCTACCTTTACGATGGGGATGAAGAGAGCTAAAGTAGAAGGGAATAGATGCAAAAAGGCCTTTTTAAAAGAGCATTTTTCACCTCTCGGCTGTTTGTTTGTGGGATTTTTCCTGCTCACAGCCTCCCTCTTTGAAGAAAAGCTGTGATTGACAACAAAGAAGAGAGGGGGGAGAGAAAGAGAAAGAAGAGGCAGACAGAGTGAGGTTTTCACAACTGAATTCCTCAATCCTTAAAAAAGCATTTCCTCTCCAATCCCTAGAGCAGGCAAAATAAATGGATTGAAAAGGTTGAGTTAAGTAAAGCTTACATTAGTGTAGTGAAAACCGGCTAAAAGGCTATTTTCACCGAGATGATTTGGGACGGAGTACTGGTGAAGCATTCATGGGACTCGCCGGCTGCATAGCGCTCTTCTGTACGACACTCATTCACCGGTGACAATAGGCAAAAATCCAGCTCCTACCCTGAATATGGTCTCACTTGCACATTGTCGGACTCCGGTAAATTGAGTCAGAGACGAGTCATTCAGTCGGAGTCACTCTATAGAGCGCGACACAGAAGCTACAGAACAGGTTTAAAATGTTTCGATGACATCATGTCCACTGTTGGACTAACAGACTGCACACAGCACAGCACACACAGTTTAGTGTCTACACTTAGGGCCTCAAGGAAAGTTGAATAGTGGGATTGCGGTATGAATTTCAATGTGTGCGGACACGGTAATTTCTTCGCCTACATCTAGGAAATTTTAAAAAATGCTAATACAGGCGATTTCATGAATATTATAAACTTTAAAATATGTTAATACTTTAAATACACACATACACTCCTGTCAGGGAAGATACTGGAGACTTGTGCACACACAAAACAGACACACTGTAGGCAGAGTCGATGTCAATGTTGCATATGTTGGTGGGAAGTAGTGAAAAGAAGTGAAGAAAAGGAAATGGGTGGAGGAGAGGAACCAGGGGTTAAGTAATTGTTCTTTAAAACAATGTGATTTAAGATTTAGATTAAGGAGAGCCCATCTGAAATGGACATGTATTACATTGAACAATCATATGCCTTAGGGCCCTGACACATCAAGACGACAGTTGGCCTTCAGCCACTGTCAGGCAATCGGTGAGGATCTGTCCCCCCAGTTGGTGCAGTGTGTCCTAAACCATTTGCCCCAGTCAGCCCTTGTGGGCCTTTGTAGACTGGTTTTCAGCCAATTCCATATCAGAGATGGCAGTACCCATCTGTGAATAAAATCACTCTCATCAGCAGTTTAGCTCAACGCACAAGAAGATTAACAGAAGTAAGGGAAGCAAACAAACGTCTACCGTCAAGAGGGTGTCAGATCTCACCACACTTGTTATATTAGGTAAGATTATTTTCTTAGCTACTGAGCTCTTTAGCAGACATGGTTCTTAATTGTTATTGTTCACTAGCGCAAGTTAAATATCATTTGTTCTGTCAACATTGGGATGTGTTGTTAATGTGCTAACTTGAGTTTTCCCTTTTTTAATGAAATATACAGACTATCACGACTGCCGATACAGAGAGTTATTTCCTCTCATACCGGCGCAGTACATATGTTCTGGTCGACTGTTGGCTGTAGTCTTTGCGTTGTGTTCAAGTGCAACTGTTTGGCTGAGGCACATGAGAAGTGAGGAGATGCAACACTTGGCCTTCGTCACCGCTCATTCTTTGATGTCGGTTTGGTGTGTCGAGGCCTTTACAAACATGTTTTTTTATGGACAGCTTTCATTTACAGTAACTATTTGAAGACTTCTAACAGGCTTAGAAGGTGAGTGCATGCTTTAACCACAGACTGCCAAGCTAAATGAAAATTTGGGATGAGAAGGTGTCTGTCATAGCGAGGGATGCGATTGTGATCTTCTTTTCTGCCGTATTGACCAGACAATTTGAAATACTTGCACCGGCTGTAGAAAATTGCCATTGGCTTTAATTGTTTGTTTTGGAAAATTAAGAAAATCGTGGACACGGATTGTTCCGTCTAATGCGTGAAGCAACCCGTAAAAGAAATGAGGATGACTTGGAAAGAGGGTGAAAGACAAGGCCGGCACAACAGTGATGGGAGGTGTGGATGAAGAGGGGGTGTGAAGGAGACAGAAAGGACTGGGGAAGAGAATGTGGGGGACAAGAAGAAGGCAAAGTCGCGGTACAGAAGAAGAGGACAAGGCTGGAAATGCACATGAAAGGGTGAGAGCACTGAGGAGGAAAGGGAGGTGGGGAAAGATAAAGAGTGGAGGAAAAAACATAAGGAAGACGACTGGAGGGGGAGAGAGCAGTCAGAGAGGGAGAGGGAGAGGGAGCAGGGTGGGGGTTGTGGCTTCCCCTCTTGACTGCTATTGATTTTCTGTAAGCCTCAGAGTGCATCAGCTATTTCTATCCATTTCCTCCACCTCTCCCTCCCTTTCTCATCCCCCCACCCCACCTGCACTCAGCTCAGACACCCTCCTCACACATCCTCCTCCTCCTCCTCCTCACACTCTCCATCACTTCATCACCATCCCTTCCTGCCGCCGATCTATTTCCCTATCTGCCCAGCCTGTCTCTCTCTTCCATATATTCCTGTTGCTTTATCTCACAGCACCCACATTTCCTTGCTTTCCCTATCGCACCATCTCTGTCCGTGATCTCCATCACCCTCTCTGCTGCAGTCTTTCTCTAATAAACTTCCCTTCTCGTGTCATACAGAAAAAGGAGGAAGGGGGTGAATAGAAAGGTTGGCTGGATAGATAAGATGATGGATAAGTGACGGGCTAACTTAACAAATCACCAGGTGAACAGAAACAAATGGGAAAATGGGTGGAAACATTGTCGACTGCTGCAGAACTTGTACCAATTTACATATTAAGAAAGTAAAGATAAATTTCAGCCGGGCATATGTGTAACCCACACACACATATAACGCACCTCTCACATCACCCCGCCTCCTGAACACATGTCACCGCACACTTCACACCCTAGTGCAAAGCCGAGTCGAGTAACAAGCTGGCATACAGGCTTAAAATAGGCGGACATGTAACGCCTGCCCAGCCATTACCTGCCTAACACTGCTTCACACGGGCCTGATGGCAAGAGTGTGTGTATGTGTGTGTGTATAGAAATGGGACTGATTCTACCTCTCTCCCACTTCATTGTCCTCCTCCATCTATTTATTGTTCTCTCCTTCCTCATTATCTTTCTCATTATCTTCCTCTCTGTTCTGTGACTGCAGCAGTCCTTGAGGTTGCTCCTCCATCCCGCACTTCTTCTCAAGTCTGAAAACCGCTTCTACGTCCCACAGAACATGCGCAGGTGTTCGCACTCAACATACTTGATCGCAAAGTTATTATAGGCGGCGGTATTGCTTTGGCCGCACTGAGAAAACACTGGAAACACAAAGACACAAAGCCTGTTTTCAACTCTAGAATCTAGATAAAATAAAATGCATGAGAAAATAAATGTAATGCTAATTCTTCCTTGACCAATCAGTCACAGCTGGATTGAGTCACACAGCACTGCAAATACACATGATGTGAAGTTGAAATTTTGAAGGTGAGCATGGTATTTAATTCAAAAGCACAGGTGAGCTACCGAGAAACTCTTTTCATGTATCCCTTCACACGGATAAATGCAAGTCATTTTTGCTGAGGCATGTTTTGATGTTTTGGTTTGAGCCCTTTGACACACCCGTGACATATCTGAGCTTGGAGTATTTTTTCACATGGTTACTAACAGCCTCTATAGCCTTACAGAAAGCTCTCACCTGAGAGACCCCACAAAAAGACATTAGTTTGCCTCGTTATGTTTCTTTCAAAGTAAGAGACACTGCTTTAAAATATTACAGTCCCCGTTCACACCACAATCTGTTCCGCTTGTTGTGACTTTACTTGCTGTTTGCAGAAGGGTGTATGTGCAGAGTCTGACACTAGACGATCGCTTTTTCATTCATCTCCTGAAGGGGAACGTTTCTCTGTGCTCACCTTAGATTGGAGTTTAAGACATGTGCATACAAGGACGATATCTTGGCATCACAAACTCTTTGGAGACAGATCGCGATCAAGTATGCGGTGTGCACAAGTGTGATGTTGAAAACTGAAACCTCCAGCGCGCACACACACACTGAGAAAGGACTTTTCAGTAAAATGACAGGCATGTTGTGTCCAGAAGCTGAACTGCTGAATTGAAAAACATTTGCATATTCTTAGATTCAGGGGGTCTTGAAAAATATTCCATTACTCACTTTAAAGACCCTATGTGCGTAGGCCTGGAAAGTTTATCTTTAAGACTCATTGCGGCAGTATATGAGCTGTCTTTAGCGACTCCCAAAATTAACCCATTGCATCTCATCATCTTGTTGTTATATTTCTGGCTACAAAACTGAGAAGCTGTGTGCAGCATAGAGACGGCTGCTCGTCCTAACACACTGTAGGCATACAAAACACTAATAGATGAAAAAATAATCCTTCAAAATGTTTTAATTTGAAAAGGAACCTTTAAAGTAGCTTCTATGCATGGTATCCAGAGCACTTTAGTTTACATGCACCCTACCTCTGCGCTCTTGCTTTCACTTACGTTAACTTCATTCAGTGCAGTAAAAGCGTTTCTACGGTGACGTCAATCTGTATGTATGTATGCATACGTTTCTGACACTCCTGTTCCTGCTCCCAGCCCACCCAGGCAGCTACTAAACAAGGCCTGTGCACATACACACACGCAGTCACTAGAAAGGGAACATGAACATACACATACTCCCTCACACTCCTTACTCTTTCTCACTCCTCCTCCTGTCCTCACTATCTCCCTCTCCCTCCTTATTTCCCACTGAAAGACAGAAGCCAGCTGAGAGGGAGCATTAGGGGAGATAAAGTAATGGACAGAAAGGCAGAGAAAGATGACAGTCTTAATTCTCTTTTTCAATCATAAATCTCCACACTACGACCACAAACTGAGCTATCATCTCATTGAAACAACATTCCAAGGAGCTAAATGGAAATAACTTGTAATAAATGTACTTGTTCTGTGTCTTTGGGGCGACAAATGCACAATTTATAGCCCCAGGATCAGTGGCAGTACATCTATGAAAGCTGAGCTTAAAATTAAAATATCATTTCTTTTAAATTTGAGATCATTCTCTGCTTCGGTATTCTTCAGTTTTGGCTCAGTGTATGACCACAGATACTGCACTACACAGCTTTATGGTGCTAATAATAAAAGGTAGGTGTCACTTTATTTGAATAAAGACAAACCACAGCAAAGAGACACGAACATACACACACGCATTGGCATTTGTACAACAGTTATATATGCTCATGTATTCAGTCTATAGAGGTTTGTCCAAATCAGTGAATCGAAAATCAGAAAAGATATTGTCAGTATGTTCTAAACAGTCCTTCGTTTGCCAAAGTACAAAAAGAAAAGGATGTTTTATTACAACTTCAAAGTCTAAAAAACACCAAAAACAAAATTATTTACAACCTAAATCAGCATTCACAGAGATTTGCAGTGGGGAACTGATTATGTATACATCTGCGCTGAATACTTTTCCTGATGCTTAAACAGAAGTGTAAACTTAGACTAGCTGACTAGCACGGACTTGCAGTGGGGAACTCAGTTTCTGGGTATGGCAGCAGTGCAAACTGTCTTTGCATAACCATTACAACAGAGGTGGAAAGGGGCAACTAGAGGTGGAAATAAGGAAGGACACAAACGGGTTGTGTTGAAATGACAAGAGAAAGTTGAAGAAACTAACTAGGGTTGTTCTTAACAAATAATTTTCCTGACGTTTCAACGTTAAGTGTAAACTCAGACTTATCAACTACTCTAGAAATAAGAAAACACTCGAAAAACAAATTGGAAATTTAGCACAAACTTACCTATAAGTTTAAACATTGTTCAGAAAAATATTGTGTATTAGAGCCATTTGAAATCATTAATCCTTTTTTTTAATAACCAAATCTTATCTTAAATGCAGCTGACATTATCCTACATAAAATAGTGATTACGGAGGGTAGCTGTGTTTTATTGACTAGTCCACTAATCTTGCACATACCTGATGCTAAAAAACTGCTGCGACACAGGACGGCTACAAAAGCAACTAGACCTTGAAATTAAAAAGTGAGAGACCAACAAATGGTAGAATTGTTGGTGTCTGATAATTAAATCTATAGTAAGTTGGATTTTAAATTGCATGCACAAAAAAATAAAATCTTGAAATATTTCAAAAGTTTTTAAGTTTGGGGAAGGTGGAAGAGTGTGTGTATCTATTAACGAGAAATGTGACTAAGCACAATGGAAATGAACTCATCTTATAAATGATGATATAGCATCATGACGTACTGTCACTACATAGGCCACTGCCGGTTCTCTTTGTCGTCTCATGATGACTTTTAAAACACTCATGTATGCACACAGAGCTGTAACAAGAACTCCTCCAAGAGCAAAGAGCTGTTTGTCATGACTCTCTTTTCATTGTTTAGTACACTCTCTGTTATTATACATCCATAGTTTGACTGGCGCTCTTTCAATTACATCATCTTTTTGCGCCCTCTTCTTCTGACTGGAGAATTAATGCCATCTACTGCTTATCTCGATGAGTCAACTCCCTGCATTCAAACAACAGCAGTCAATGGAAAAGCGCATGTTCTTTTGCCAATTTTCAAAAAATTTCAATAAAATTTGACAGATACCTTCAGCACAGGTTTTGACATTATAATAACAAGGTAATCTATACGAAGTTTACAGTCCAGTCAGTGAGAGGCTGTGAGATCAAGCTTCAAAACAACACAAATCCAGCTGCCTCAAGACATGCTCCTTCTCAACTGCATCCAGTGAACGTTGGAAACATGGATTTGCATCCATGTCACAACCAAACCACATCTGCTGGACATTCCCAGTCATATCAACTGGGATGGGAGGCTAACATGCAAACAGCAGGAGCAAACAACCTTCCCCTCCCTCCCTTCTCATTAACTCTCCGTACATTCATTCATGCATTTATCACACACATACTTTCACCTACACACACAAACTTAACTGCCTCTAGTCTCTGCTCTAGACTCCTATATCCCACCCTCTACGGAGCCTCCATTTGCTCCCACCCAGTCATCTCATCCTTCTCTTTCCAGTCACAGTATCCACTCCTCCTCAGAGATTGCACACTAAACTGCTGTCTATGAAGCATGCTTCCTCTCTTTGCTTAGCTTACAGTAATGCTCATGATGTCCTGCGTCTCCCTCCAGCCCTTTTCCATGAAACTTCCTCCTTTGGCCATTTCTCCTGTGCTTCCATCTAATTATCCCTCCCTTTCCTTCCTCATCCTCTCTCTGCGCCTGACCTTCCTAAATCTCACACGCTGCACTTCTTCCAAACATCAACTCTTAAAACTGCCCAATCCAACCCATGACTTCTTTAAAAGCTGACTCTCATGTTGTCTCTATTTCCAGTCCAGTTTTTGCTCTTTCCCTGGCCTCCCTCTTGTATACTCCATATATTTACCTTACTTAAGGCTTTTAGTGACCTTTGGTATCCTCTCTCCCACTCCCTCTTAGAAGTACATCTTGTTTTCAAACCCAAGCAGAGCCCATCCATTGGGTTTAAGGCCAATTTTAGGTCACCGTCCTCTACCCCCAGGATCTCCTCTCGCTGGCCAAAGTGACTGCTTTGTTGTTTATCTGGAGTGACGAAGTAGCAGGGAACCCCTGCTACTTGGTCGATCCAAGTGAAAGACTTTCTCTTCAAACTGGAGGGGGTTGCCTGGGCGACAAGACAAAGGAAAGTAAAAAAAGAAAAAAAAAAGAGTGCATGTTTCCACTTCTGTTGCAGACAGAAGGATGGAGAGGATAGGAGTGGAGTGGAGGGGTAAAGGTAGAGTGGCAGGAGTGTCTGCCCCTCTGTTGCTTTGGGCAATCCATTAAAACGATCCCTCCATTAGACAAATGTGAGGGAGGAGGCCAGAGAAAATGGACCGGAGGGGTACAGAAAGGGTTGACTGATCTGGTGCAGGGTGGGGGGTGGAGGGGTAGTGTGACTAGCAGGGGACAGGCTGTGACAGAGTTGGGTCGGAATCAGGATTGGATATCAGCTGCTACAGAGGATGTTTTTATCCACTTGGACCAATTTGGCAGCAGTTTTAAGCATCTGGTGGGAACTTAAGATGAAGTACATTTTCTGTGCTTCTCTTTTGCACCTTGAGTCTAAATTTTGCAGACGTGGGCTCTCAAGGGTCTTTTTTACCTTGCAAGACATGTTAATTTCCTTAAAATGGTAAGCGAAGTGGTGTGAACGGTACATGAGATAGAATGTCAAAAAGGGGGTAGAAAAAATGTGAGCACTACAAACTGTTTAAAACAAGCATGAAAGAGCGAGGCACAAAGGGGCCAAAAGATTTAGAATAGACTACGAGAGAGAGAGAGAGGGGAGGGATTGAAGAGTACAGGATATCATTAGCTTTCATGCCCAACGCAGGTGACTAGCACAGGAAGAATGGACTAAGTATCTCTTCTCTCCCACTCTCTCCCAACAAGCAGGACCCATTCTAGAAATGGAAAGAGGGTCTAATAAAAGGTGTGTAGTGCTGGGAGATGTCCGGCTAGCCAGCTGCTTCACTTGTCTAAGAGAATATTCAACTATAAATTAGCCTTAAGGCTTCCTCTGGCTAATTTGACAATGTTAATAGCACTCAAATGCTGTCTGTTTTATATTTCAATATTAAGTAACTGCTTTATGTTTGAAGCGCTCCATAGCTACTAGATGACGCATACCCTTTTTCATGTTTTTGCTCTTTTTCTACAGCCTTTATTATTTCCACTGAAAAAGACACACACCTATAATTTTTCCCATATTACTGTTCTTTTGTGTGCTGTGCATTTCAGGTCTAATTGAAATTAATTCAGATAATGAGTGAGCGTCTATAGAATTTTTAGCCAGTGCCTCCCCCTCTAGATCGAAATCCATTTGGTTAGAAATACAATACAGTCATTCTATCCATTGATTTGTGCTATCCTACATGTCATAGCCGAGCTACTATGACAGAGTACGGGTCGTAGGTCACAGCAGACCGATAAACTCAGCCGATGACTAGTTCACTGTCTGTGATGCAGTGCGACTTGGCACACTGATCTGTTTTTTTAATTCAGTCTTTTAAATCCTATGTCTCAGTTCTTCCAGGTCTCTCTTTCGAACACAAACACAAAGCCAGCAAAGCCTCTACAAAGCTAGGCCTTGCCTGTAACACACAAGTTGCTGGATAACCAATAGGCTGGCAGTTGAGAAGGGGCCTTTGTTTATGTATGTTCAGCTGTTTTTTCTTACTCTCACTCTCCCAGACAGGTAATTCCAGTCCCCACACACAACTGCTCAGTCTCCCATGCGCACATGCAAACAGTTTTTGTTTAAAGGTGTCAGTCAACACACAGACTTTCGGAGCTGTAAATGTGAAATTTGGACTGGTAGAAAATAGTTTTGTGATTTTATATGCAAATGTAATAATTTCACTGTGTGGTTGGATTGTGGGCCTGAAAGAAAAAAAACACCTGTAGTGACTAATCTACATCGTGAGTTGCTCAATGAGAGGAATGACTGGGTTCTTAGTCAGTGCATGTTAAATTATCCCAACATGTAAAATCAGTATGAAGAGTGAGTCTGCTCAGGACAGAGCAAAAGGTTTTGGGTAAGAACGTTTAAGAAATGTCTCTTAAACCCCTCCTTTCATTTAGCCCTTAAATTTTGATTCTTTATAAATCAAATTTATGCTTTATTTTTCATGCCTGTAAGGAATTGTGCAAAAACAGTAAGTCACATCTTTCTTTTACCTTTTCCATTTGCTTCATTAAGAAATTACCACTTACCCCAAAGCACAGCAGGAGACAACTACCGACCAAGCATTTTCCTAACCTGAGAAGCCTGTTAGGTGTGATGAAAGAAAAGCTTTTCCATAGCCTCGCTGAATGCGAAACTCTAGCTGTGCTGTTTCTATGTTGTGTGGTTCACTGCACTGCATTCGCTGTGTCAGAGTGCCCTCACATGTATTCTACACCCAGCACCAGTCCATGCACACTCTCGCTAAGTTTTCTTTGGCAGTGAGGCACAGATATCAAAGCATGGCTCACTCAGATAGTTACCAGCAGAGAACCCCCTGTCTGAAACAGAATATACCCAGCTCTAGAATAAGGTATGTCTGTTATTATAGAAGCCGTGGCTATCTGCTTTTATATAGCATCACACATCCTTTTTTGTCACTTAGCTGATTCTCTTGTCCAGAGCACTACATCGAGCAAAGATTTACAGTACTATGAACATGTGAATGTGAAGACAAACCTGCATCTTTAACAGCCATACAAGTCTGTTTATAAAATGAACTCAAGTGTCACCAGAATGATGTGAAAAGGGTAAATTTCTGTCTTGTTTCTTGCCCACAAGTTAAATTAACAGCCCAGAAAGCCAACCCAGGGTTATCTAGCCATCATGTTGTACCTATGCCTAGTTTAGACAAAGATTAGTCTGTTCCCACTGTAAGCCTTGTTACCTAGCTACATCAATATTTGTGTAGTTGACTAAAAGTAGACATGCCACAGTGCCTTAAGAAACACAGTCTGGGTAACTAACTATGCACAGCAGTTCAATAAGCTTGAGGCTACCCCGGTCCACACCACAGACTGCTGTTGTTCATTTACCTACTGTATGTGCGAACTGTGTGCACCACATCTACACTGCAGCTCTGTGGCAAGCACATAAAACACCCTGTCTCATTAGAATAGAACAAATGTGTTCACACATGCACAGACACTTTTGTCATGCCAGCCCCTGGACAGCCCCCTCCTTCTCTTAATTTGCCTCTAAAAAACACCCCCATGTTGTTAAACACCTCGACCTCTATCCCTTTAACTTGGTGCTTGTGCATAGATACAAGTCGAATAAAACGCGTGATTCATCTGCCTCTCCTGGTCGAGGATACACTACCACATACACAGTCTGTGACAATGACAAGTGGGGACATTTACCTGCCGCCGGGATGCGGTGCGCTCCGGGAACCGAAGGCAGCCTCTGAATGCCGGAAGAGGCGTTACTTCCTGGGGCTCGAGGCTGGTTCTCCGGGTGGTTGCTGTGAGCTCCAAGCGGTGCGCAACCGGCACCGTGCTGCTGCTGAGGATGTAGTTGCTGCTGCTGATGGTGGAGGTGGTGGTGGTGATGGTTAGATCCCATGACTCCGCTGCCGGTAATTCCATTCCCATTCCCACCACCGTACTGCTGGTAATATCCAGACCGAGAACGCGATCGAGTCCTTGGGGGCTCCATGGCCATTTGGTGGGGGTGGTGAAGTGGATGGAAGAGAAAAGAGGAGGACGCGGCTGGGGACTGTGGCGGAGAGCCGTTGGTGGATCCGGGCTGTACAAAGCCCCTAGCGCCGCTCTGGCTGTAACTATAGCCCCCGAGTCCTCTGCCCCCCTCCGCGCCCCCGTACTCTGTTCGCTCCGCCGACTCCGCCGCCCCCGCCTCGTCGAATAAATCAGCCCCTTTAGGGACAGGCTCCGGGGTGGAGGGCAGCCGGGGGCACACTCTAGGCTCCTGAGTCGTTGGCTGTCCAGCGGCTGCGATTGGCATTTCCTTTCGGGGGATTTCCTCTGTTTCTCTTTTTCTGCGTTTTTCCTCCGGTTTCCTCTCACAGAAGAAGCTCTTTAGCCACTGTGCGAAAACACAAAGTTGGAGAGAGGCTAACAGTCAAACTGGGCTCTTTGGTACTGTTCACACAAACACTTAACGTTAACCGCCTCTGCTTATTTAGATAAGCATGTGTGCTTTAACTTGGAGGTGTCTACTTCCCTCAAGTTTGTCGAAGTAACGTTACTAAACACAACGTGATTCCCCAAACTGGTTCAACAACTAACTTAACAACGTCGTCCATTCGAGAAAACATCGATACTCTCTCCTTTTTATCTGAACTCTACTGTGACCAAGAGGCAGTAACTTGGGTTTAAAAATATCAGCTACTTCTACATGATAGTAGCGTTAAATATCATGGTTCACCGGCGACGTTTAGTTCACAACAACCGAGCACCGAGTACGGCCGTGGCTCGCTAGCTCACAGGAGGCTAACGCTGGGGGGACATGCTAACGTTAGTGCGCATAGCATACTGTGGTAAACGCGTTATAACGCCTATTCTAACCGTATAACAACCGCGTTATCATACCCGATCGCTTACACACAGCCGTATCATTCCCCAGGATGAGTTTAAGACAACTTTACCCACTTTAACAACCATTTAAACTTGTTTAGCCAGTCTGCGTAATGTCGTTCACTAGCTTGGCAAGCCAAACCAACCCCTCCTCCTCCACCGACCAACACATAGAAAAATCCCGTAGCTAGCCACCCACGCCTCGAATCCCTTTAAATTGCCTGGTTAGTAGTAACAAAACAAAAAGGCTTTTTAAAAAACTTACTCGGGGTGATTTCACTGAGTTAGGGTGAACCGGTGATGTTTTCCCAGCTGGGAAGGGGCAAACAGCAAAGCGCACAGAGGAAGATAAAAAGTGGTCAACCTAAAATTACAAAGAAAGAACCACGGCTAAAATTAACACGATCTTAAGGAATGACCCCGCCTCTGAGTCTACCGCTGAAACCCGGTCTCATTTCCCTGCCCGGAGTAGTTTTTCACAACAACTTACCTTCAATGTGCTCTCCTCGACTGTACTCCTGACTCGGATCTGTCGATAATATGGTGAGCCCAGCGTGTGAGTGTATGCGAATGTGTGTGTATGCGCCCAGTGTTCGCTTGGTGTCAGCGTGAAATGTGACAGACCGTCAACGCTCAAGTCAGATTTCACCAGGCATGCCCAATCGATACTGGAAAACACAACGCGTTTGTAGTTGCTTTTAAGCACACGCCTCTCCCATACAGTCACCGAGAGCAAAACAACACGAAACTACATCTAAAAGTGTCCATTATGGTCCGTTTTCATCCACTTTACCTCAGAAACACGAGTTTACCGGCAGTATGAACCGGTGGATGATCGGCGATCGATTATGCTTCCTGTTAAATCAGAAGCTGCGGATAGCAGAGAGGCAGGCTAAAAGGGGCTTTAAATTATTTATTTACAAATACCAAGCCTACCCATTGCAGCTGTTTCTTCTGGAGCCCGAAAGTTCGCCTTAAGAATAACTATTTCGCTGTGTTTGCAAAAGTTGCATGCCGTTTTACAGCGGCTAGAAAACAAGACGGAGGCATAAAGAAAATAAATAGTGACAAACGGGGAAAAAAGAGCTCGTCTGAAATAAATTGGCCTAATTCAATTCTCACCATCAAGGCAAAGGGAGGCGAGTCTGTTTGTGTGACACGCTGCTTGTGAGCAAAATATCTCAACGGATAGAACAAGTTTGTGCATGTGTCTTCACCCCCACGCTTACAATTTTTTCTCCTTACGTTAGTGAAATGTACAGAGATATGGCAAATTCTCACCAGCAATTAATGAAACCAGAGACATTTTTGTGTCAAAGGTCAGAATATGGCCTGCACAGAAATGTATGTGTATGCAATATTGTGTTGATATTCTGTGCATCCTCTGTGCGAGTTTGTGAGGGGTGTGATGGATGACATGTGAAGGGAAACATGCATGTGATCTCTGTCTGCCTGTCCTCTCTCTTTCACACACACACACACACCTAAAACCCATCCCAGTCTTTCTCACCTCCCATACTATATTCCCTTGGTCTTGTTCTCTCATTTCACACACACTCAACCCCAACCCATCAACACCACTCCTAATACACACACACACCCAACACACACACACACATTCTCTCCTCATTACACTCCCTTTCCCTACTTTGATGATATGCAAATATCCCTCACACCCTCCTTCCCTCACTCCTCCTCTCCTCCCTCCCTCCCTTCCTCCCTCCCTCCCTCAAGCAGCAAGCCTGCACACACACATACACATCACACACACTCACACACAGGCTAATGCACTGTGGCAGCGTCCACAGACAGGCGGGGAGGATCAATTTTTCACCCAGTGTGCTACCGATATTCATAAGATAAGGCCACAGAAGAGAGAGGAGAGAGTGAGGAAAGGGAGGGAGGAGAGAGAGAGAGAGGTGGGGGAAGGAAGGGGAGCAGCAGAGATGGGGATAAGGAAAATGGCGAGTGGGTGTAATGAAGGAGAGTCTGAAGAAAGGGTGTCCAGGAAGAAGGGTGAAGCAGAGTGAGAGGAGAGGGGAAGGAGGCTAGGGAGGATGAACACGGGTGAGAAAGTAGAGAGGGCGGGGAAGTCTCGTGGGTGTGCAGGAGGGTGGAGGCAGGATGAGTAAGTGGGTTAGGGGTGGTAGGAAAGGGGGATGGGGTGGAGAGAGGGCTCTGGGGGATGGGGTTGGGAATGGATGGGGTGGTAAGGGAAAACGAGGGATGGTGTGTGTGTGTGTGTGTGTGTGTGTGTGTGTGTGTGTGTGTGTGGAGGGGGGGTTATTTTGCTGACGTGCTCTCTTATTGGCTTGTTCAAACGCTGGGGGAGGGGCAGCCACAAACCATACTCTCACCAGCTGTAGGGAAGAGCAGAGAAACAAAGAGAGAGAGTGAGAGAGAGGAGGGAGGGGGACAGATATGTGTTTTAATGTTGATATTCTGGTCTAATTAGATTCCTGTCTAAGTGGCGGAATGAATGGTGCTGATCAGATAGAAATGGGCGTAGTAGAAGAGGGCGCAGGCTTTTGTTTGAGTTGGAGAATTCTGTTTTTAGTGAGCATAAGGGGTTCTTGATCTATAATTCAATTTCACTTGAGAGACAGAGAGAAGCAAATTGCCAGCACTGTCTCTTATGGACTCAAATTTGTTCGTATTGTGTAGAAAAAGACTGAATGTCTTCTGAGAAGCAGCTGAATTTTAGGCGACACGTCATTCCTTTCATACCTTCCAGTGTTACCTACTCATTACGCAATATGTTTTTGAATTCTATATGTGACAATAAGGCATTTCAAATGATCCAAGTGGTTGAGATTTGACACAAAGTTCACTACCAAAAGAAAAGCATATGGCTGTACACTGTACAGCATCTACCTCGTCCATATGTATAAGTGTAAAAACATTGACCTGCCTTTAAACATGTCCATAAATTAAAAGAAAATTAAGTACAACGCACGAACAGCATAGAAAACGAAATACCATTCCAGCACACACAAGAAGGCAGATTGAGAGCCATGTGTTTGTGGAGCCCAGCTGAACCCCGCCTGCTAAACCAGTCCGCTGGCTGTGACAGACTGACAGGCAGGGAAATAGAGAGGGTGGTGTGTGTGTGTGTGTGTGTGTGTGTGTGTGTGTGTGTGTGTGTGTGTGTGTGTGTGTGTGTGTGTGTGTGTGTGTGTGTGTCAGAAGGGAACACGAGAAAAACAGAAGAGAAATTGAGACAAAGAGGCAGATTGACCAACGCAGACGGACACCAAAAATGAAACAGAAAGGAGAAGAGACAAACAGGAGAGCCACAGCGACATAGACAAACATCCAAAGAGAAAGCGAGAGGGACGCACACTGTAGTCATACATGGAGAATGAGAGAGAGCGAGCAGAGAGTGGAGGAAGCCAAGCTTTCTGTGGCTTAGCCAGACTGGAGCGGTGGGACTTGGCTGGCTGTGGACCCTTGGCTTCACTATTAAAGCAAGGAAGAAAAAAAATCATAGTCAAAAAATGAAAAGGGCAAAGAGCTATGCCAAGAATGCACAGGCAAGAAGCAACACATTAGGTTCTTTCCTTCTGCCTGCCTCTCTGTTTCCCCAAGCAGATCTAAACAATAGGTGGGACCAGCCATGAGAACCCTACTGAGTGACTGAGGTCGACTCTCTAAGTTTGAAACTGTGTTTAATAAGCATATCATCCTCTTTATATACTGTTTTTCTTTTTCTGTTTTCTCCTAAGTAGCTTTAAGGCTGTTAAAATCACTTTATTCCAAACAGTTTGGCTGTGTTGTATACTGTATATTCTGTATCTGATTGTTCCAACTCTTCAGTGAAGCCTGACGTTTACTTAAGGAGAAAGAAAGAAGTGTTTTTAAGGCTTCGACATTCAGTCAACTGGAAACATTTTAGATATCTTGTTCATCATTTTATACACATTTTCACCAAACTCAGTCTCACATTTTGAGGGCCTCTGAAAATATTGCAGTCTCCATTAGTCCTATATATTGGGAGGCTGTGGTTCAGGAGGTAGTGCGGCTGTTTACCAATCGGAAGTGGTGGGATAAAGTATCTTTGAGTAAGATACTGAATCCCCTCCCGATGATATCTGATGAGCAGGTTGTACCTTGTGTGGTGGCCTTGTCTACAGTGCATACATTTATGTGAATGGTGTCTTCAGTGTTAGGATTTAATGTAAAGTTCTGTGGGTTTAATCAATGTTCGCTGCATGGCTTGAGTTTGTAACGACTGGCTAACTAGTCGGCCACACTGTGTGGTCTCTAGTGTCACTGAAGAAGTTCTAGATCATTTATTACAGTCTGGAAATATCATTGTGTGTGTCGTGTTAGAACAAGGCAATTTTGCAGCCACAGGAGTGTGCTGTACCTTGCGAGCCCCCCAGAACAGCGCAATGCTTTGAAGGCAATTTGACATAGTGGCCAAACCGTGGAACTACAACTTTGAGGTCTGTCACAAGATGCCATTAGGCCCAAAAGACTTTTACCCATGGACTTATATTGTGAAGGAGACATCTGTAAATCAGTGGATGCATTAATTTGAGCGGGACAACCCGTACGTAATATCTTGCTTTACTATTGGGATTTGAGCCATTCGATCTGATATCATTTAGAGAGTCTAGAAGAGCCGCACAATTAAATCACAGTATTTTCATTCAAGTTAGCGAAAGGCTAAACTGGAAGGTAGCTGCTCGACCTACAGAAGTCTCAAGCGCACTTGCTTTGCGTGATAAACAATGTTGAAGATTTGTGAAATTTTATACCCAGGAAGTTGACCTTTTTCGGCTTCATGCACCACTGAGCAGCTTTCATAGGAATGAACTGGGCCCCACCTCCAAAGCTGTATCCAGCTCCCTTTATAAAGTATATCCATGGCACTTAGGCACCGCAATGGTTTGAGCTAAATGTTAACATCATGTTCTGCAAGTATGTTGTCGGCCGTGCTCACCATCTTAGTTTAGTGTGTTAGTATGCTAACATATAATCAGTAAAAATAAAATAGTATAGCTGAGGCTGATGGGAATGACATTAGTTTGCAGATATTTAGTCAGAAACCAAAGTAGGCCTATAGCACACAGATGTGACCTGATCATGGAGCTAGAAGAAAATTCTGCTTCTCCACTTAGGCTATTGTAATTCATTCAGAGGGAGGCACAAATGTCTGTACCAAAATGATGCCAGTCCATCTGGTAGATAATGCAGTATTTCACTGAACAAGTCAAAATGGTGACCTGCTGGTAGTGCTCAGGAAAAGTATCAGATATCACTGCAATGTTGTATACATGTTTTACTAAAGCTATGGCAGCTCGAGAGGAAATATCAGGGGGTGGCCATTATGAACATACATCCTGACATGTGGACAGAGAATTCTTTTTACTATGTTACTGTTTCATTCCAGTCTACCATTAATTTAATTTCTTCATTGTCTCCTACGGTACCTCACTTGAGCTAGGCTGCACTGCCTCCACGATCTTCTGTGGTACTGCTCCGTTTCATTTGTGTCCTTAAGTTTTCAGAAAACATGCACAAATACAGATGAAATGAACGCAGACAGAATGAGTACAGACAGAAGGCTCTGTCCATCTCCATCTCTAACGTTAAGCACAAATGAGCCCTTCATCCTCTGGGAACCATGAATATTTGTGCAAAATTCCCTGGCCTTCCATCCAGTACTTGTTTTTTCAGTCTGGACGAAAATGGCAAACAGGCCGATTGACTGAGCGACTTGCCAATAGCTGAGCTAAAAATGCATTAAATAATCTCAACTTGGCCTTTACTGTGTTTACTCTCTTTTGTTAAGTAGCTCTTGGAGTTAATAGTGTGTCAACAACAAATGGAGGGTAGAAGTTTAGTTCTTGGTATGTATGGCATGGTGTGTATTTTAATGTGTGTGTATGGTATTTCAAGTGTTGTGTTTGTCGTCATTTGGAGGGTTGGTAATGCATATCAGCCCTAAAGAGAATTGAAAGTCAGAGCGGCATCAACACCTGGGTAATTTATGCCACTGGCACACACACACACACACACACACTCACACATAAACAAAGAACATTCCTCCATTGGTTTCTGCACTGACCATACAAAACAACAAAATATCCCATAATGCAATCTGACTGACCCAGCTACTCACAGCTACTAATCATGTAATAGCTGCCATGCCATAATCATATCACCACATAGAGGCACGAGGGGACTTATAGGCTTTGCCAGATTAATAGTGAAAAACAAGGACTTATTTTCCTGACTTTTCCATCCGCTGATACCCTAAATAGAGGATTATAGCCTTTAGATCGTCTGCCTCCAGAAAGGCCATCACAGAGGGGATATTTGTGGAAAACATACCCCAGAAATGGCTTGCCACAGCATGGTGCACCAAAATATCCAACCGGCTGTGCCAGATGAGCACCACAATGGCTTTGACACAGGGAAGGGTGAGAGATTTTCTTTGGCTTGGATAGAAAAGCTTAAGCTGTTTCCCTTTCTGCGGTTAATGGTCTGGTGATTCAAAAGAAGCAAGGAAAAGTCATTGTGAAAACTGATATTTTCACAAATGACAATATCAGAGGAAAGCAAAAAAGTTCCTCAAACAGGTACCACAAAGTAAATCGCCATGTGGCGCTTTGGTTATCTTCATCTATCAAGTGTTTGAAATGCTGCATGATTTTGTTTGCCATATGTCTTGTGTTGCGAGCCTGATTGTGTGTATGCAGCTGAGATGCAACCCCAAAGCCATGTCATATTCTGGGCTTGGGGGAGAAAGGAGGATGCCAAGAAGTGAAACGTGATGACGAGTGGGTGTGTGTGAGTGAGTGGGGGGAAAGGAAGCCTTCCAAAGCCTCCTTTTTGCTCTGGTGTGTGTGTGTCTATGTGCGTGAGTGTACTTTCATGTGTATGCACATGTGATCAAGAGTGCATTTATGTGTGGGAAGAAGGAATCCTTCCAGCCGTTTTCTTTCCTGAGCCTCTTCCTGTGTCCCCCCCGCACACAATTCTCAAAGCCGGCGTCGGAGGGTTTGGCCTCGGCAAGATCCAACCCACCAGAGGAGACGGAGGAGAGGAGCCAGTGTTTCTCTCCCTCTCTCTATCTCTCTCCTCCGAGCTCTGTCTGTTTCCACCACTCACTGAATGTTACTATAAATCCTGTTCACACACACTCACACAAACATTCCCACATCCCTCCATCCAGTGTGTGTTGGTGTATCTCATATGACTTGGCAGAAGTGAACCATGCATATGTGCGTGCCAGTGCGGGAATGTGTGTGTTAAGAGTTTTGGCAGTTTTCTTAACGTAGCCTTACCAAAAGATCCACTGGGAAATGTGGTTTTAACGCCCCCTCTTCTTCTCTCCTCTTGTTTCCTTTCTCTCTCCATTTCACAATTACATTGCCTCTGTTTCTCCATGCTCTGCTCCCTCTTTCTCTTTAATTTCTCCTTTCTCTCTCAGTTCCTTTACATTCTCCTCTAATTCAACCTGTGGAAATCCTCTCTGCTTCTCCTTCTAGCCATTCCCTTTCGCTCTAATGACTCCAATCTCTGCTTTTTTTTCCTCCTCTCTTGCATATTCACTATCTGTTCTCTATTAAAATAATGACATCATCATTTGCATAAAAAACATTGTAAGCTGTGCATACATATAGGCCTGCGATTCAGGATGTAACTCTCCTAGCGCTGTCCACACACAATGAATGCTGATGGAGAGACATGATAGGTTATCCTGTAGGGAAGGCTGGTCAGATGGAAATAGCTACTTGGTATTCCATCCCTCTGCAAAGCATGACACACAGGAGGCTGGCAAATATGCAAATGATGAAATACTTCATATATTTCATGGCCTTCTGAAGTTCATCAAGAACAGAAATGAGGTTTTTGTGATGCGTGAGGGCTGGGAAAATAAAAAATCACAAGTGTTGCAATTTACATGGTTGTCGAGCATGCATGTATTTGAAAAGTAACTTAGTACATTTACTCAAGTTCTGTACTTGAGTACTTGCATTTTATTTGATTACTCCCATTTAAGGCCACTTTATACTTCTACTCCACCTCATCTCAGAGGGAAATATTGTACTTTTTTACTCCACTATATTCATCTGGCAACTGCTACGATTGAGAGTGAAAGGTTTTACAAATATGAATGTTTATTAAATATGATCCATTGTTATCGATTACAGTACCCAGCAGTGTATGAAGTCATTAAAATAAGTAATAAAAAACTGACAAATGCTACTTGCTCGATGTAAAAAGTAACATCAGACAAACTCTTAAATCAAATCAAATCAAAATAAAAGAATGACACACAAATATACAGCAATATAAAATGCACACAAAAATAAAATAGAATAAAACCAAAAAGAACAAGTGCATGCATAAAAAAGATTTTAAAATGCTAAAATATTACAACCACTACACACGACCAAAGGCCATTGAAAACATGTATGTTTTAAGATTTGTCTTAAAAGTATCAATGGAGGGGAAGCATTTGATTTTGATTCCTACCATAATAACGCCAACATCCCATTCTGTTCATTTCATATTTGTACATTCAATTTAAGTGTTAGTATTGAATTTTAAGTTCCTCACACCTCTCCAGAAATTCACCCTTTTTATAGGAATACAATGATTTATTTATTTGCATTTAATTTTATTTCTTATTTATTTATTGTTTTAACATTAGTCCTGAGCCTTTGTATTTTAAACATGACTATTGCAGTCAAATTGCATTATAACTTTTGGATAATTAGTTTTTGGCCTAATGTGTACATTGTATTTGTATTTGCTTTATATGTTTACCCATTCTCTAACACTGTAAATATGTATGGAAAAAAGGTAAACAAGAAGCTTGATTTAAGTCCTTCATTTTCTGCAATACATGCAGACTCTGACATCTTTGCTTTGCCACAATTTACATCTACTTTTTGGCATTATTCATTATTTATGATCACCACCAAAAATATTCTTTTAGTTTCAATATCACTTACCATAAGTTTGCTTTTTGTATTTGTTACAACCTAAGATGATGAATTTGGTCTTTCATAAAGTTAGTGGGTTTTTCAATAAACCAATTTAAAATTCTTACCACAACATTATAAAAGTGTATAGTCTACAAATAAAATAGAGTTGAAGGGAGTAGGCTACTAGGCAGTTAAAACAAATATATATAATACAGATATTTTTTTGTTTTTATTGTACACATTCTTCTTGTTTGCCCAAACATGAAGCCTACACTAACAATAAAAGTGGACAGCCAACAGTTCAGTCAAAGATTCAGGTGTGTTAAAAGACTATTTCACCCACAAAAATGACCATTTATAAATAATAATTACTCACCAGGTGATACCTTGAATTCTTGAAAAAAACGTTGCTTTTCTGGCATGCCTCAACGATAGACGAAGAATCCAAAAAACCAAACATTCTCTTATGAATGGAAGTTATCAGGGACCACATTTAATGACAGCAAACCTAGTATAAGTCTCATTTATCCAGTCGTATGCACTGTATTTCCAAAACACTTATATTTACACTGAAATATTATGAAATTAAACATTTCTGTCCATAAGCAAGGCACCCTGGGCGTGCCTGAGCATGCGCGTGCATGAGCTTCACTCAAGCAGAGTTCAAATGCACGCTTGTGCCCAGACACGCTATACTCGTCAGTGCAGAGGCTGTTTGTACTGAAGTGTTTTAAATCATAAAATGCATATATTTGGAAAGAACTGAGCATAGGACTCATGTTCTTTGAGGGCATTTTGCTGCTGATACTTACAAAGTTTTACTAAAATTTGCTATACCAGAGTTTTATTCGTAATGGAGTCATTCTACCTTGAAGTATTGATACTTTTACTCAAGTAAAAGATCTGAATACTTCTTCCACCACTGTATTTTCCTGCCTGCTATGCAGTTGTACGTCTCTTTGGGTAATTCATAAGCAAGAAACAAGTCCCATTGACAGTGATAGGGATCGAACCACACAGACGTTTGCCTGTCCTCCACAGTGACTCCAGCAACCCCCTTTCTGCTCTGCGAAGTTCATCAGAGTTCATCTTCTTTGTCACTGCTGAGCTGAGGCCGGCTACTGTCTCCATCCTTGTCTCGCTCATCTCTCCTCACCCCTGTCCCTTCCCAGGTCTACTTCCATCACCTATCCCAAGGGGATAACTGCCTACACACACACACACACACACACACACAAACACACACACACACCTCCCCCTCTCTCCCTCAAACCAACCCGACCTCACCCTGCCTCTCCCTCTGCTCTTTGGCTGAAGCCTCTTTATGTGATGTCATTGAGGAGAAGTACAGCCTTTTGGTGTGTGTGTGTGTATGGGGGAGTATAAAGGGGTGTATGGTGTGTGTCTGTGTGAGTCAGTGAGCGGGGGCGTGCATGTGTATGTGACAGGGAAAGAGAGAGAGAGAGAAAGAGGATCGACAGAAAGAAGGAAAGAAAGGCACAAGTGTCAGGTTTCTCTTCTCAATTCAGAGGCTCAACTTGTTTTTAATCTAGAAAAGAGGGTGAAAACAGCAGGAAAGGAGAGAAGATAGCTGGGAACTTGAGCTGGTGACAGCTGTTTTGTCCCTTCTCTCCTCACCCCTCTTTCATTCTCTCTCCCTCTTTCTGTCTCTTTCTACAGAGTCATGGCTGTGTACCCAAAGCGTTTGTATAAACATATATACAACCGTCCACAAAATGATGCCTATTTACGTGGCCTTAAATCTGTTATCATAATGAAAAGATGTGATTAGAGATGCTGCCTGTCCCCTTTTTTTTTTCCTCCTCCGATAATATATGGCTTTTCAAATCACATCTTTCTCTTCCTGTGACGTCTCACTCACCACATCCTGGTTTTGACTTCACAAGACGCCGACATATCTGCAGTTTAACGGTTTTCCTGTCAAATTTCAGTTCACACACATATGCTCACATATGCTCTCGCGGTATATATTTTCTCACAACGCCAGCTCAAAGTGCAACCACACTGTACGTTAAATAATTATATACCATCATGGTAGGCTACTGTCCAATCTGTGGGAAGCCCGTCTACTTTGGTGAGTGTGACCTCTTTAATTTTTTACTCAATATGTCTGTCTTCCTCTGTCTGTCTGGCATTTTTTTCTCTGGCCTTGTTACCCTGATTTGTCTGTCTGTCTTACATTTACTTGTTTCATTTGAACAGGAAAAAGTGTTAATGAGAATGTTCTGGTTGTAATGATAATATATAGATTTTACAAAAGTAACAAGGTAAATGGTATAAAAATAAAGTAATAAACGTGAAAATGTCCTCATAATATTAATGATAAACCTTTCTCACAGTGGACATTTTAACCTGCCAAACACAGGTGCTGCTAATAATGTTAATGGCTGCATTCCATTTAGATGTATCAATATTAGGACCCTGTTATTATGCTGACTGGAACAGAGACATCGTTAACATTATTTGTTACACCTGTGCTTTTCCCTCTATGACAAGTTAATATGGGCCTATCTGCTTTGAAAAAGGGGCTTTGATATTTATTCAGATATGTGCTACGCAGGTTTTGGAGGTCTATTTGCTGATATGTCTGGCTCTATTCTCTGTTCGGAGGACAAAAAGAAGGCCTTTCTGTCTGGCTTTCTCATTCTCTTTTCAAGCACACGCACACACACTACACACACACGCAGACACACACAAATGTACGCACACGTATCCATGATAACAGGATGTGGGTCTAGCCAAACGAGCTTGCACGCTGCTCTCTGGGTTTCCTCCTCACCTTCTGTCTCTTTTAGTTGAGTCTCCTCTCACACTCAGATCTCACTATTAAAAGCACAGCTCCTAAAGCAACTGTTTCTAGTCTATTGTTGTTGTTCTGGTTGCTCTTGTTTTATAGCTAGTTATTTTTTTTACTTTTTTATTCGCGTGCCAGCTAAGTTCAAATTCTCTGATGTGACCTGGCCTACTTAGCTCATTTCCTCCACCACTACACCCCCTGGTTCAGTGAACTGATGAGAGTAGCAGTCTATATTCTGAACCAGACACTTGAATCTCACTCCTTGTGAATTTGTGTGTGCCAAGGCAAAATTCCTCTGACTTATTGTGAAATAGGCTATAATAGACTGCATAAAATTATGGACGTAGCTACCGTGTCGTCAGCCATTGATTTGTGGACTACCATTTTGAAGCCTCGAGTTCTGCATTTCAGCAGTTGCCATCTTGGATTTTTGGAGCCAGAAGTGACACCTTGCAATTAGCCTGTCACGCAAGCTCTTAAATTTACATCATTTTAAGCCTTTATTAAATGTAAACAAGTGAGTTATATAAACATTTACCTACCGTACAGTTGTTCTGAACGCTGAAACCAGCATGTTTCATTTTTGCTGTAAAGCCGGGCATTTCAACATGGGGGTCTATGGGGATTGACGCATGTTGAGAGCCTGCCTCAAGAGGCCACTCAAGGAATTGCAATTTGTGGCAGTTCAGAACTGGCTTCATTTTTTAAAGATATAGATTTTTTTGGCTATTTGCCTTTATTTGATAGGACAGATATAGTATGAAAGGGGGAGACATAAGGGGGGATGACATGAAGCAAAGGGCCATGGGTTGGAATCAAGCCTGCAGCTGCTGTGGCAAGGACACAGCCTTTGTACACGGAGCACCTGCTCTACCAGGTGAGCTAGTGGGTGACCTGTTGGCTTCATTTTCCAGGGCGAGGGGTTGCAGCTTGTGAAATATCCATAAACAAGTACAAGTTCACAATAGCTGCGACCACATATGCCACATGCAACCATGCATTGGCCTTCTTTGCCAGTTGGCACGAACAGTTAATCAGCTGTTCTTTGGCTCGTGACCAATCTTTCCACGAAATCTTGGACATGTCTGTGGTTCCATATGGAAGTTCTGGGCCTTTATGACGTAGGCCACTCCCATTGCCTCCATCCTGTTCAGCCAATTGGCATGAACACAAATATACACCTTCACACACACCCACAAACACACTTGACCTCCATGCTAAATATCAACCTCCTGGGGGAAAAACTGTGGCCGCCAAGGGTGGGGAAATTTTTGTAGACTGACCATACCACAATGGAGTGCGCTACAGAGCTGTTGGTGGCAGCTAAAAAAAAAACCATCCCACATATGTCCTCATTTTCTTTGCTGCAGGTGAGAAGAAGAGGTCCTTAGGGAGGGACTACCACCCTCTTTGTCTCAAGTGTCAAAAGTGCAACAGACAACTCACAGCTGGACAACATGCTGAGGTATATGAGGACAATGACTGAGGAAATATATAAGGAAAATAGCATAAGAGTGATTGAATGAATGTGCAGGAAGATGCAATAAACATCTCTTGCTCATTGTGTTTTAGTATGATGAGAAGCCATACTGCTCACACTGCTACCTGAAGATGTTTGGGCCAAGAGGTACTGCCTTCCCACTGTGAAATCATACATACACGAACACACGAACACACACTGGCACCCACATGCCATCTCTGAATGTCTTTTCTCTGTGTGAATCTTTCTTGACAGGTAACAGGTGACTGGTGTCGCCATGGCACAGTGCAGCTCCTTCACAGAAGACACCAGACTGAGCCAACGTGGACCAGCGCTGACATACAAGAGACACACAGAGTCTGTTTATTGGCCAAAGAATTAGTAAAGTTATAAATAAATATGGATGATACAGAGATATTTAACAGTCCATCCACTTTCGTCATTTACACTTCCACAAAATTATTATTTGTAAATGTGTGATGACCACTTGATGCCACGTGTGTGTGATTGCTCACTTTTATAATGTAATTGAATTTTGTATGTTGTAAGTCAGTATTAATAAATGCATTTTTTTTAAACATTCCAACGTCAAACCCTGGTGGATGTCTCTGTCTCTGTGGTGGATGGTGTAATCAGGAACCCACATGCTCATATCTGGGCACGCAGGGTGGATGTATTTGCACGCAAACTAACAAATGCTCTAATCGCCGACAACACACATGCACGTGAAAAAAAAAATGAGTTGAGCTAGAGGGTTCTCCCTCTCTCCCTCATCGAGCAGCCAGGGGAAAGGAGAAGGAAGGAAGGAGGAATGGATGAGGGTGGTTGCTGTTGGCAGGGTAAACCAGATCTTATGCCAGCAGAATCTGCTGGAATGGGTGCTACAGTGAGGCGGATCTCAAGCACTCACACACGCACACACACATGTATTCATGTACACTGCTGCCCCTGAAGCAGTGTGCCTTGACTGCTGCAGGGGCTTGTCACCCAGTGGTGGGTGAAGTACACTGACACACACACACATATATACACACACACACACACAGAGAAAGAGGTGTGCTGATGTGCTTCTCTGTAAAGTGTCATGTGTCACACGAGTGACATTTCAGGTATTTGTCCTTGGATGATGGAGGGATACAGAAGTATAGGGTATAAATGATAAAGGAGGCAGAGGTAGCATGGAGAAAGCTAATGGACAAAGAGAGAGAGAGAGAGGGCTGATGGGATTATTTTAACATGTAGCAAAGAGCTAGCAGAGGGAAGCCTGTGTGTCTCACCAACGTGTCTTTGAACCTGTCCGTCTCCCTCTCATCCGCCCAGATCCCTCCTTCATCCTCCCTCCTCTTCTATCCCTGCACTCTCCTCCCTCCCTCCTCCCTCCATGTCTCCTTCACCCCCTAACCCCCTACCTTGATAGATCACATGACTGCTGTGATACCAGCTGGCTGACTGCTCATTTGCATGTGTTTCAGCGACATTCTCTTATTAGGGAGAGGGGTGGTGACGGAGGGGCCGAGTTATAGGTGGAGAGGGGCTGAGGGTTAAGGGAGAGCAGAGTGCTGTGGGGAGCGCTGGGTGATTGAGGGGCACTGTGAGAATTGAAAGAAAAGAGGGAGAGACCATGAATTTATAGGGGAGACAGGAAGGGAGAGGGGAAAGTAGAGGAATAAAAATCGCTGCATTAAGCCTGGTAAATTTAAAGCAAGGGCTCTCCAACCTGCACTGGGTCCAAACTGAAGAGAGGAGCTTGAAAGAATTCGTCAGTGTCTTTCCATTTGGTGGCTGCACCAGGCCTATTTGTGGTTACAATCAGAGAGATTCTGTAGGCAGCCTCAGAATCAGGCCTCTGGTGGCACTTAATGAGGAACAGATATATTAAGGAGAATCATTTTACTTTAAAGACAAAAAAGAATGAATGAAGTATGTTTCTATTGAGTCTTTTTGCATGTGGACTCAACACTTAGCCATAACCTTCATTTGTGTGTCGCTGTCGACATCTAGTGGCCATAAAAGTTACTGCTACTTCTCAAAAGAAGGAAAGCAGTGACTTGAATGAAAAAACAGTGAGGGCATCACTGTGGGCCTACTTACATTTTACAGAGGGTCTTGAACATTTTGAAGTGTGATGATGATTTAAATTTCAAAATATCAGTGTTGTTTGTGTGATATTAAAGTTTAACCCACATGAAGTGAAAAAAAAACCTGCTCACTACTATAAAAGGGAATTACACACATTCATATATGTTATTTCTATAGTGTAAGACAGTCCTTAAATGATGACACTGGGAGCATCAGTTTTCTGTTCTGGCTCCCATTTACAGGTTGATTTCGGGGGATACAGGAGACCCATTTCTACCACAATTTGATGCATAAAAGTAAAATACTGCATAATGTATAAAATACTAGAATGCAGTTGAAGTTGAATGTTAAATGCTCAAAATTCCCTAGGCAAAGACCACCAAACCCCCACATTTCATACGCGTCCTCCCCAATTTTGAAACAAAACCTAGCGTCATTGCCTATGGGACAGCTCCAAACTTTACACTTGGTGATATCACAAGCTTTAGACTTCTGAGACTTACCTCTCTGGTTTCTGGCTTTGAGAGACAGTCAGTGTTAACAAATATTGATTTAATTTTCCTAGGCCACAGGAATACCATTGGAAATTGTATTTTTTTGTGGTATTCCCTTTCAAATTTAGTCCACACCAAGTTAAAAAAAAATGTCTGCCCACTATTCTAAATCATTCAAAGTTTAATTGGAGCCTCTGAGCTGCTTAATTGTAGACTAACAGGTTGATTGAGTGTAATTAGATGACATTACTGTAGCTCTATAAATTAAGCTTTATTTGGGTCTTGCTCATTGTGTACAGTGTAACCTTCCCTTGTAAACAAGCGACAGAGGCAGAGAGAGAAAGAGCAAAGGAAAGAAAGTGTTTCTGTGCAAAGCGGGCTTCAAATCAGGCCAACAGGTGAACCCAAAGTCTTTTGTTGATGTTAAAGTACTTGTTCTGGAGTGTAAAGCTAATATTTGGCCAATACCTTCCATTTGCTATCATCTTACCATGTGACATTGGTGATTTCAATGGCAAATCAAATGTTTTGTCTAGCTGTTATTATCGAGTGCAAATTTCACAAAGAAATTGCTAAGGTTTAAAACAGGGGTAGGCAACCTACGGCTCCGGAGCTGCATGTGGTTCATCAGCCCTTCTCCAGTGACTCCCTGTGGCTTTGACAAAAAATGAAATGGTTGTGAATAACAATTACTGTTTGACATTTTAATTTTCATTATCATTGTTGTTGGTCTGAAGTGATTATGACACTCTCCAGCTGTAAAACTGTTCAGCCTATACACCAAAGAAAAGAAAATGTTTTAACACTTCAACAACTACAATGTCTACAGCCTGGCGCCAAACCTCAGTAGATGAGTTTAGTCTTGAGTCTATCTTAACTATACATTCCAAATCCAAAAGAAAGGACAAAGTCTGGGATTAAAATTATTATTATTTTTTTTAATTTTATTTTATTTTATTTATTTATTTATTTTTTTTATTTTTTTTATTTTATTTTAGTCTATTTTATTTTATTAGCAATGGTTGGTGACCCCTGGTTTAAAATTTCCGGAGTTCGGACTTGACAACGAGCACTTGAAGGCAACTGTCCAACGGTGTTCTTTGTGTTGCGCATGCGCAGTGCCCCAACTAGGAAGCAGCGCAGACGAGCTTGACGGATTATGTGGACATATCGGTGAGCGAAAGCAGCTGCTTTCGAATAATTTATTAGGGCTTCATATACTCGTGGAAACAATGGAGTCTGTTTAAAATGGACGGCTGACAGCTTACAGGGAAGTCGGTGTAATTTAATGTACATGTAATTGTATGTATTAAAAACTGAGCAACAATGATGTCAGAATGCGACCCGACGGAGACCAGCGAGCCCGCGCTGGACACCGGAGCAACAGCGGTTCCTGCTTCGGAGTGTAACTTTCACTCGTCAGACCGTCCAGCGGTATTATTTGATAGGAACAGGATAGGTTTGGGACTTGCGGCGAACCCCGGAGCCGCTGTTCGTATCTCGGACTCTTGTGAAAGCGTCTTAACGGAGCTGGAGACTGACGGCTCCGGCGAAGAGGCGCTGTTGTTACCGTGCTTAGCAGGAAGCTCGTCGTCTCCGCGGGGCGCACGGGAGAAGAGGAGCAGGCGGAACAGACACAGCTCGTCGTCGGATAAAGACACCTTGGCCTCCCCAGGTAATTGTTTTGGATCGATGTCATCGAGATTGGATGAAAGGAAGTACACACACAGGCAGCTGAGTTACATCAGGCAGCCCACACTCAATGAGGATATGTGCTGAGGAACATACTGTATGTTTATGTCGCATTCGGTTCAGTGGAAAATGACACAGGCTGATTACTGGGAGCTATTTAAATACCACTGAATGCAACGTGGTTAAAGCTGTGATGTCATGCATGCCTTGTGGGGAGTGTTAACCGTTTCACTGAGTCTCTTCATGGTCCCCCCCAAGGGCCCCTGCAGGCAACCAGAACGTCGAATATTAATAAGACATATAGCAATAATTTGTTGTTGTTGCTCAGCAGAAAACTACCAAGCTCCTAAGCAAACAACTGTTGGGTTAATGCTAAGACTGTCCATACATTCATGTTGCACTGATTGCATTATAGGGTTGTATTTGCATAGGGATGTAGTCTGTACTTTATCTACCATCTGTGTATTTTCCAGTGAGCTGATGTAACAGCTGCATGTTATCATGTGGCTGATACGAGCTGGCACTTTCACCTGGTGACTTGAGCACTGCACAGAAGTCCAGCCACAAGTACAGTAAACAGTAACTACAAAATGCCCTCACCCTGAACACCCTTAAATCATATCATCATATCATTATTAAGAGACGTCGTATTAGATTTAGGTAATCGTAACATCACAGGTGTTGTCTTTTCCTGGTTTTAAAGGCTGCATTACAGTCAGCTGTGTTATTATTCGCTTTTACTTCCTTAGTCATTACATCCACATTTCTGGTGATTGTCTATCAAAAATATCATTGTTTAAATATCTTGTGAAAGCCCAAATAGTCAACTCTTCATTATTAACAATGAGGTAGTTGGTCCAAAATGTTGTGATTTTTATTTTTTTCTCCATTTCACCCAGTATGATTTATCAGTATTTAATTTATTTTTGTTTTTCTGTGTTCATTTCAGTTCAGATCAAGCAGATATGTCAAGGTTTCCAGGGAGCCTTACATATTCTCAGCAATAGATTTGTCTTGGACTATAAAAAGAAAAGGATGGTACAGTCAGTGGATAACAAAGAAAAGGTGATCTCGTCACCATGGAAGCGGCACATATTCTGACTTAACAACTAACTGGATTCAACACCACTCCCCCTCATACCGCCCACCATTTTTTCCCCTGCAACATAATTTTGGAGCATTCGCTTCCATTTATATTCACTTCCATCGGTCTCTATCTCTCTGTGGAGATCTATTGTTCGACCATGTTCTATCGGGGCCAGAAATCTAGGCCACAGGTAGCCACGCTGAGCCTGAAATCACAGGTGTTAGTGTCCCATTTCCTCTGGCCGTTTACAATAATGGTGTTCAGATCTGGAATTACAACACCATTTTAATTCAGTGCATCACAAATTAGGATCACACATAGGCCCAGTCCTGAGAGCCGTTGCACTGTGTTGCTTTGTGTGATGGAAAATGTCACACCAATCTCCATTGCAAATTCTTGCAGTTACATCCTGCCATGCATATCTCACGGAACAGGACCATAAACCATGTGAGTCCTTAAAGCTGGAATTTACATTTATATTATCTGTCAAACTGCTGTTCCTACTGTCTCCTTTTCACCAGGGTCCATTGTCCAAGAGTACTCCCATTGTGTAGGAAGAAATGGGAATGATCAGATTTAAAATGATGCAAAATACGTCAAATTTTGATCGGTACATTTGCATGCATGATGAAATATTTTATCATGTAACCATCTAAGAACAGGACAAACGTGTTTGTAGTGACTTAGATATAAAGTTGGAGTTGGCCACACATCTTAGCAGTAACCTTTTTCGGAGTGCAGCAGTGTTGCGACATGTGTGTGCACTGCAGGTCAGCAGGTCTCCAGAGCTCCAAGCGAGCTGCACTCCTGCTGTGAAAAAGCTCTGTTGGGCCCATTAACTGTCCGAGGGCTCCGAGAGACAGACATTAAATATGCATAAGGCCTTTGTGCAAGCAAACCCACAGACAGACATGCAAACACTCTGTAGCTCAGTACAGTGCATGATGTTGATGATGAAGAGGGAATTCGGGATAAAGGAAGTCTACATGTGTAGTTACTTTAGCTCGAGCTTTCTGTGGGGTGAAAATAATGGAGACAGAGAGAGACATTCCTGTCTGCTGCCTCCTGCAGTCACACTACACAATGATATTATCAGACTTTCATCAACAGTACAATCCAGTGCAAGTATACATCAATCATCGGGCAAGACAGCTCAATAAACACACTGCATCTATTGTTGGAAAATAAATGATGAAGACAAAATATTGTGTCAGCTCTGTCATACTCACAGACAAATAGTGTTGTAATTCAGAGCCACCCCACTTTCTCACAGTCTATACTTAAGTCTGTGTTGACCATATTATTTCCATATTAAAGTATTTTTAAAATAACAATCAGCTCCCTTGAGAGAACCAAAATGATACCTTCATGGCCACACTTCTTGTGGCATATTAGAAAGAAATTAGAACTTGCTAAATATTAATCAACCAGAAGACCTCCAGCTTCAGGGGGTTGCCATGAGCTGCAAGGGAATGGCCAAATGGCAAAATGGTGTAACATATGCGCAAAACCAGAGGATCACATGTTGCATGTCTTTCTAATATCAAGCATTTTCCATTTAGACCCAAGAATGCACAACAATGACATACACACAGCATTTTGTGCACTGATCCAGGTACGTTGCATGAAGGCTAATTTTTTTTTTTTACCACATATTCCTCCAGATAAGGATCTTGGAGTTTGGAATACCGCTCTTGTAAACTGAATGTGTTATATGTAAACTAGGGCTGAATGCTATGGAGAAAAAATATTCACACAATAAGATTTTTGATAAATAATCATCAGTAATGTGGATATAATGACAAAGTGGGCAAAGCCAAATAAACGAACAGCTAGAGGAGTTTGGAAAGTCCTGAAAATTACATCACTTTACTGTACTGCAGCCTTTAAAACCAGGAGAAGACAACACATATGATATTACAGTATCCAAAATCTAAGATGATATATATTGTCACATTAAGGTATTGATATTGTATTTATTCTTTATGTAGCCAGGAAGGTTCCACTGAGAAACAAGATCCCTGGTCAATATAGCAGCACATTAGGGACGGGAATAGCAAGCCAGTTACAACTGAGAACCAGTTCCAAATTGTCCCATCCATTAGAAATGTAGGTCTCCAAGCTTATCAGTTCCTTTTATCAATGCTGGCATGGTTTTCTAATGTTAAGCTCATGCGTTTACTCTGCTGGAAGCTTGCAACAAGGAGAAGTCATGGCAGAGAGGGAGAAGTGGTCGAAAGCGTGGCTTCATTTCACAAGACAGACAACCACAGTGCTGCTTGTAAATGATTATTTCAACACCATGGGCTTAAATTCCAGGATTATCATGAATTTGACACTCTCCACACGTGTGCCAATACTGTGAGCAACATATCTGTTACCTAGGATAAATATCCATTTATCATAACTAGCTCCATGCAGCTACACTGTGTTCAGACTCAGAGACAAGAAAACCTGTGTAGGCCTCCTTTTTTCCACACAAAATTGATCATGTGTCAATAAAATCGTATCAGTCCCCATCCCTGACAGTATACATTAGATGTATTGCGCAGCCTTACATATAAATTGGCCTCATCCAGAGGGCTGATTGTCAGGTCTTGAGGCAGTTTGCAGAAGGGTGATCAGACTTGCTGGTGATGATGTTTGCAGAAGTTAGACTTGCTCTTAAAATCGTCAAGTGCTCTACTTTCAGGATCCCTCTCAGGGCATGGGTTTAATAATTTCGCAGTACGAATTAGGCTTACAAAGTGCCAAATGGAGCACAAAACAGGAGTGCAGCCTTGCCTAATACATCAGTTTTGGTATCCTAGCACTACTTTTAGGTCCACCTCATGCACAGATGTTGAAAATATTAACAGCTTTAGGCAGTATGTGGCTTTTAGAGTGAGATCTCAGTGAAGAATGAGCTCATGAAGGAACAAATCACCCAAAATGGGAACAAAAGCACTGTGTGGACATCTTTTAGAGTCTCCCTGTGAAGTAAAAGAAATTGAATTTGACTCCAAACAGACAGATGATAGGACATTTTAATGTATTATTTGGTCAGTTCAAGGCAGGCCACATGGCGAGAAAAACCCTGACATGTATCTACTTTTTAGATAATCCAGGTCCCTGATGTAATTTTTGCATATCTCCATCCCTCTGTTCTCCCCTTCCTTCTTTTTAATTTGCTTCTCTCTCAGCCTCTCTTCAAGTGAATTAGCTTCAAAGCTATCTTTGTTTCTCCTTATCTCTCTGTGACAAACAGCGTGTTAACTGTCCTCCCGTTCCTTTGTCCATTCTTTCCTCCTCCCTGTGTCTCTCCCTTTATCCCTCCCTGCATCCCACTGTGACTTTAGTGTGACTGATACAGAGCATATGGAGCCTTTCTGTCAGCTGACTGTTCTTTGAGGAGGAGGCAGTAGAACGTGTCGTGTCATATGATTGGGCCATCATCAAGGAATTATTAGCACCCAATCCCCATCAGCCAGCAGTCATAGCCAGAGAATAATTTCAGATCTGCAAGGCAAAAGAAGACGCCTTTTTCTGACGAGTGGCAGAGTCACTCATTCAGCTCTGTCACCTCACAGTGAGGTTTAAATCCACTGACCAACTGGACCTGTGTGTGGATATTAGTGTGCCTGTGTGGGTTTCATCACACAGAAATGCAGGTTTGGAGAAATGATATTCTAAATTGCCCTTATGTGTTAATGTGTGTGTGATAGACCGGCCACCTGTCCTGACTGTACCCCGCCTCTCACCCAGTGTGTGCTGGGAACAGTTCCAGCCTCCCATGACCCTGAACAGGATAAGCGATTTAGAGAATGGATGGATGGCTCCGGTTGCCTCTCACATACTAATTGTGTGCATGATAGGACACAGGAGAATGGGTAATTAGAGGAGAAGAAAAATATTGACCTGTAGATAGGCTTACAGGCACAGGAATATAAATTATTTGGATGAAATTGTGAGAATTTTCTTTAAATTTTGTATAAATAAACACTTTTTATGGAGCATATTATCTTTTTACTTGAAATAGGTTTTGCAAAGATGGCCTTTAAATATTTTGTCTGAAGTATTTATCTGAACTTTGTTCCCCACTCCAGGTACCAACAGTGGGGACTTCAACCATTTCCCTGACGATCCCGAGTTTGCAGATATCATCCAAAGGGCTGAACAAGCTATTGAGAATGGCGTCTTTCCAGAGAGGATTTCCCAGGGTTCCAGTGGGAGCTACTTTGTCAAAGACCCAAAAGGGGTGAGGACGGGATAGAGGAATGACACTGATAAATGAGCAGTGAAGGAGAGGAAGGACAATGGAGCGTGCACTAAAAATAGCTTTAAAACATTTTAAAAGCCTTGCACATTAGGCTGTTTATTATTCGTTAGGAGATTTAAGAAAGCATAATATCTTCACTTTCCCCATCCAGATTAATCTTGCTAGTGTAGAAATTCTAGCTGGTGATTAAACGTGCTGGCTTTGATTTAGCTCCCTATAAGGTGGTTCTACATTACTTTTAAACAGTAGAGTCGAGCTGCTGAAAGGAGTGAACAGGAGGTGAGCTGGAAAGTTCACAGGAGGAATCCACTGTGGAGACTCGCTGAATAATGCAGCCAGCCGTGCTCACATCGATAACAGATAGCACTGTTAGCATCACATTAACAAGTTTAATGTACACCTCAGGGAAAAGATATTGATCTCCAACTTGTTAGCAGCATCTCTGTCACTTTACATTTGTTGCACTGTAACTTTACTTGTCTTGCATGCCGTTCTTTAATCTTGCTCTTTAAAGTTTCCGTTAAATTAAAAATTGCTAGTTATGTCCCTGTGTGTGCTGTGTTACCCATCGCCCGCCATATGCAACACTTTTGTCCTTCTCTTTTCTTTCTGCAGAAAATTATTGGTGTTTTCAAACCAAAGTCAGAGGAACCTTACGGTCACCTGAACCCCAAATGGACCAAATATTTTCACAAGGTACGCTGTCATATGTTTTATCTGCATGTAAACAACTGTAGGAGTAAAAGTAGAAGGGCTGTACGATATAAGGAAAATATGCGATATGCTATACTGTTATTTCCTTTTAATAAATAAACAGATATTTAAGTGTACTCAGTTCTGTGCTGCTGCTGCAGCATGCTGCTAAAATACAACAGATTGCTTATTGAATTAAAGAAAATGAAAGGAAATAATTTGCAGCATTCTATTAATGAACAAACTGGTTAAATATTGAACAGAACACAAAGGTACCAATTAACAAGAGTGATAGTAGCATTTTAATGTGCAGTTTCCTAATGATATTATCCTTCACATAACTCCAAAAAAAAATCCCTGCAGCCTTTTGGGATGTGTTAATCGCACAATTTTACATTGTGATGATGATTTTAAAAGGGATGTATTCCGCAGCAGCTTTCTCAAGCTTGCCTTTTCTCTTTTCCTTTCACACTAGCTGTGCTGTCCGTGTTGTTTTGGCCGAGGCTGCTTGTTGCCTAACCAGGGTTACCTCTCAGAGGCCGCTGCCTCACTGGTTGATACCAAGCTCGGCCTGGGAGTGGTGCCGAAAACGAAGGTGGGGCACTGACTGCATGCACGATATTACACTGTAAAGTTCTTAAGTTTGCAACATGCTATTGGAGTTTAACTGAAATCTGTAAATGTACTGAAAAAGAATATTTAGTGATCACCTGAACTGATCTGGATGTAGATGTGATTGTGCTCTAGCTGTAGCAGAAGCTATCCAGCAGTGGCCACAAGGTACAGCCAAACCAGTTGTAACTGAGCATCTTCCTTTTATAATCAGGTGGTGTATTTGGCCAGTGAGACGTTTCACTACAGCGCCATCGACAGAGCCAAATCCAGGGGGAAGAAGTACGCCTTAGAGAAAGTCCCCAAGGTGGGACGACGCTTCCACAGAGTGGGCCTGCCACCAAAGGTAAAAGAGAGTGGTAACACTACATAGGGTAATGTCACTTACTTTTAGCTGCTTTGTATGTAAAATACTTTGTAGCTGCGTTCTGAGAAGAGCTTTACAAATGACATTAACTAGAACTAATAACAATTTCATACGAATGTATTTACACAGTTTCTGTTAATGTTTTTATTTCACATACATGTGGTTCGCTGTCTCATCATGATGAATTGAAAGGTCTGTGTGGTCTCAGTGAGTGGAGGGCTCAGAATAGCTTCTGATGCAGTCCTGGCGGAGGACAGTGAAAGGAATCGTGTCACACTCTCCGTTCCCTGAAAAGACAGGTTTATTCAAATAAATAGGTCAGAGGAAGCATAAATGTCATCTCTGCTTCACACTGTGTTCTTTTTTCAGGGTCCTTCAAACAGTGCTTGTGTATTCTTATCTCTTTTGTCGTGTGCTGTACTCACACCCAGCGCCAATTTTAGCATTTCTTCAAAAACATGTACAGCAACGTTTTACACCTCCCTGTTTCTCATCTCAGACAGCCTCAGTGACGATCTATAGCTGTGTAAATGTTAGACGCTGTGAAAAGGTGGCTGAAAGAATGTGTTCAGGAAGCAGTATGAGGAAGTTGGCTTTGTGTTTCTACTGTCATGCACTGCTGACATTTCAGCCTGTTGACATCACAGTTTTACATGTTACGTCATTGCACCCAACCGCTTTTATTGCCATCTCAACAGGCTGCCTCAAGTTTCACAACATGCTGTTTTTCAAGTGTATGTGATGGCGGTGTGTGTTTGTTTCCAGGTGGGCTCGTTTCAGCTGTTTGTGGAGGGTTACCGCGAGGCAGATTACTGGCTGCGGCGCTTTGAGGCAGAGCCTCTGCCAGAGAACATCAGGAAGCAGCTGCAGTCACAGTTTGAGCGGCTGGTAGTGTTGGACTACGTCATCAGAAACACAGGTGAGGGGGTTTCTGTGTTGACATTTGAGCACAGTGTTTACTAAACTTCAACACAGCATTGCATAACAGTCCATCTCTCCAAATTTGTTACGTTCCTGTTCCTACAATGTTGGCAGTTTTAGCTGCATTCACTGATTTTGGTGATATTGAACATGAACAAATTTAATTTCTCTGGTTCTGTGGAAAAGGAGGAGAAACTGGTGGAGTTGCAGAGTAAACAGTAGTCTGTGTTGAATTAGGCATGTATCCGATCCACACTCAGTACCACAGTAGCGCAACAACAGAGGCTGGTAGTGAGTGGAGGCAACAAAATCCTAAATGTAAAGTTTGTGCACAAATACTTATTGTGGATTTTACTGATGCCGAATTGGCAAGAATTCTGTCAACATATGATGCCTCTTATCTTGTTTTTCTAGAGAGTTTTTTTTTTTTTTTGCGGATATGCAAGGACTTGTTAAGGTGTAATATTTCTTAAGGAGAGTTTGGCATACTTTCCACAAGGAGCAGGATGGGGAAATAGTCTCAAAAGGAATCTAGTTGTAATCTTACAAATAGTGACCCTGCAAGATCCCCAGTCTTTGCAAAATCTTACAGTGTGTGACTACAGAGGGTGTCAGTATTTAGTTTTTAAAAGTCCTTTCAAAGTTTTTTATTAAGTCTGCTAATGTTTGTCAGGCATTACTTCTCTCACTTCACTCTCCCCTCATTTTCTCTTTGCCGTCCTCCTCAGATCGAGGAAATGATAACTGGTTGATCAAGTATGAGAAGCCAGGAGAAGAAGGAGAAGGAGAAGAGGAGGGACAAAAGGTAAGTTTAAATCAACATGCACTGAGGGTGTGTTCAGACTAATTACAGAGTAAATTCCCACACTGCTTCATGGATCTGAACTGCTGGAATGCTGATACATTTTCACACAAAAACAGTTTGAACAAACACGTGCACTTGATGCTCTTTCACTCATTCACACACAGGGGCCCACATAGACAGACAATAGCTCTGATATTGCAGGTCTGGAACAAACTGGTACCCCAGTGACTTTGTTGGTTACACTAACCTGAACACTGCCTGACTCCCCTTCATCAATCATTGTTTGCCATGCTTTGATAAAGGAGCAAAGGTTGTCATCTATCTGTCTAATTAATCAGGCCTTTGGATTGTGATCAGTGGTCATTTGCCATAAATCACGACACTCACTCAGTTGTTGACGATGACGTCTCTGATCCTCTTTCCCCTATCTGTAGGATGCAGAGTGGCCAGAGAGTAGTTCCGACTCCTGCATGAAGATTGCAGCAATCGACAACGGCCTGGCCTTCCCCTTTAAACACCCAGACGAATGGAGAGCCTGTATGTTGGTCTCTTTCCTCCCTCACCTCTCTTCATACATGTTCTTGCTCCTAACTGTTTATGTCAATACCTTGTTCTTACTAATAATGGTGTGAACAGTGGTTGTTGAATTTGAACCTGGATTAATTACTTTTTTGTCCATTAGTCCATAAAATGCCAACAAAATGCACAGCACGATCACACTATATATTTAGTTAAAATACGGTGACAATAGCACTAATAGTAATATTTTTTAATTATGTGAAACACAAGAAAACTTTTCAATTTTAGATTATTTGTGTTTGTTTTATTATTTTAAAGTTGTTCTCAGTCAGGCCTGTGAAAGTTATTATCAGTTAAAGGAATACTTTGAAATGAGGTTGCAAAGACTAATCAAGTAGTTGTCAACTATTGTTAATCGCAAATTAGTTTGATTAGCAGTGAAGTCATTTAAGATAAATGTGAATATTTTCTGGTTTCTTTACTCTTCTTTGACAATAAACTGACTATCTTTTAGTTGTGGACAAAATTAGACATTTCAGGACATCAGCTTGAGCTTTGGGAAACACTGATGATTTTATAGACCAAACAACGAATGGATTAATCAAGAGAATAATCACCAGATTAATCAACAGTAAAATTAATCTTTAGTTGCAGTCTAGTTTAAATTGTGTGGAAATTCACTTATTCGCTTTCGAGCCGAGATTAATGCCACCCATCTCTGCTCTACACGTTTAACTAGAACCAGCAGACAGCTGCTAGCTTAGCTTAGCATTAAGACTGGAAACAGGAGGAAACAGATAGACTGACCCTACAGCATTTTTGTGTTTGTAAGGGTTAAATAAACAAGACTTAACATGTTGTTAGTGAGCTTTAGTCTTTGTGTATAGATACCAGCTGCATGCTGTAGCTTCATGTTTACTTTACAGACATCTGAGCGCTCTTTAAGAATGTAAATAAGCTAATAGCTATTAATTTTATTTTAGTTATTTAGCTATTATTTTAGTTTTCTGTCAATCAAATAGTAAAGTAGTTTTTCATTTTGATTCATTAGTTTTTGCCGCACTAGTCTTGCTACATCCATTTTTGAGAGTGTTCTGGTGAAAAGAAATTGAAGGACATGTTACAATATTTAACAACCAATGATAGACACAGTGTCATATAGCTAGACAGTTCAGACTCTTCAACTAGTTCTGCACTTGTGAAAAAGGGAGGCTTTGTCTGTAGTGGCAGGTAAAGGCTGTTTGATGTCATACAGTGTTTGGTGGTGACAAAGTGTACTGTTGCCTCCTTCTGTCAGACCCGTTCCACTGGGCATGGCTCCCCCAGGCTAAGGTGGCCTTCTCCCAGGAGACCAGAGACCTGGTGCTGTCCCGCCTCTCTGACATGAACTTTGTCCAGGACCTCTGTGAGGACCTGTATGAGATGTTCAAGGTACACGCCACCATACAGTTCTTCTCCTGTCCTGTTTTCTCTGCTCATCCAGATTAAAATGATGCGGGCAGCTGTCTGTCAGCACAGTAACATGCATTGTAGTGACACCTGCTAACAGGAGTTGTTGTTTTTCTCTTCAGACAGATAAAGGCTTTGATAAAACCATGTTTGAGAGACAGATGTCTGTCATGAGGGGACAGGTGAGTTGCCTTTTTTAAAGTATTTTTGACTCTGTTTTTCCTATCAGCCTCTCTGCCTTTTTAGTCCATCTCCTTTGTGTCCTCTATTTTGTTCCTTCCTTTTATATCCTACCTTGCTCACCTCTCTTTCTCTCCTGTGCCCTACTTTCAGTCACTTTTGTTGTTTGCTCTGTAACATGCCACCACCCATCTTGACCTAATTCCTCACCCTCCACCCTCTAATGTCCTGCCTCTTTTTTCTTGTCTTTCTATTCTGTTCCTCACCTCCAACCCTGCTTTTCCCTTTACCTCTTTGGATAAATGACCACTGAGTGTGACATGGCATAATGATTACAGTGGGTAAGGGAAGATAACAGCAGACAGTTACTTCAGTAAAACACATCTCTTTTTTGATGTATTAACTGTGCCTAGTGGTCTGCTTAGGCTACATCAGGCTATTCATTCACAAATGTAATTGGGCTGGATTTTAAAACCAGATAATGTAGATGGTCATTTTCAGCAGCCTATTCAAAACCTTTTTTAGCTCTTTTTAATGACGAATTTTAAACAAATGCAAATTAATGTAGTAGGGAAAAAAAAGCTATGGTTATGATTTCACTTTTGAAATAAAAAAATGTGTATTTTTGGTCACATATCTGACTCCAGGCACATTACAAAATGCGGACACCGATTAAGAAAGAGCCATCAATGCACAGAACCATAACAAGTGGCTACAACAGTAACCAATTACAAACTCAATCTCTTTCTACCAGTATCTCCCTCCTCCCACACACACACTTCACCGCATGACGTTTTCCATCGAGGTCAAGGAAAGGTGTTCAGGAAACGACATAGGGTGTATTGTTTGACTTTTCAACCACAGCTCAAATGTTGTGAAAAGCTTCTAAGCTTGGTCAGAGCTGCATCACGAGAAAACGATCTGTGAATATGATTGACAGTGTTGCAACCTGATCCGTACATCTTATGCGCTTCACACGGGGCTTGTGTAACTCAACAGAGATAAGATGGAGGCAAGATGGCTCAGTCATTAGCTACTTCCACAAACTATATGTAGTTTACATATTTTGTCATACTGATATATCGTATTTATGTAAACTGGGCCAGTCGGAGGTTGCTTCTGGGCCTGATGTGATTCGCAGGCCACCACTTTAATAGGCCTCAGGTACAAGATGCTGTCTTCTATTTCCATTTGAGTTTGACAGGAAATTATCAAAGTTGTTTTTCAACAGAGTAGATTAAACTAGCATAATCCATGTTGCTTCAGATTTTGGAAGTGCTTAGAGATGCCCTCCATTAAAGTTAAGCCTACCCCAGTTCAAACAGCAGAGTTTCCAGTTTCCCTCATCTGAGTCTGGGTCTGACTGAGGCTCAAACATGTGTGGCTGAATCTCTCTGATCTTTCCTCTAATGCTAACGCTAGCCATCTTTAATGCGCACTGCTCTTTCAATGGTCAATGGAGAGAGAGGATCTGCTTCCAGTCCCTTTTTATATGAGGGTTTTTTTGTTTGTTTTTTTATGTCAGAAAACCATGTTAAACAAAATATTAGTCATACCAGAGTATTTTCACATACTTTAATATGTGTCTGGAGGGGGACTTTAACCTCACAGACACTCAAATAAAATACAAGTACACCAGAAAAATGGTTTCTGTTTGTCACACATTATGAAACCTGTTCATCACCAGGTGCTGAACCTAACCCAAGCGCTGAAGGACGGTAAGAGCCCCATCCAGCTGGTGCAGATGCCCCGGGTGGTAGTGGAGCGCAGTCGCTCAGGCGGCCAGGGTCGCGTGGTCACACTTGGCAACGCCTTCACACAAACCTTCCACTGCAAGCGCCCATTTTTCTCCTCGTGGTAGTCAGAGACGAGCAAGGTCAGCTGAGGAGAGGCTTCTGCTACAGCCCTTTTTTTGTCCTGAAGTCAGGAAGCAAGGGAGAGGATGTGAATATCGCACTGGAGACTGCTCATATTTCTTTGGCAAGAGAAGAAATGAAGACACAGATGATAGAAAGTAAGATGAAGAAACTTGGCTGCGGCCCATTCCTCGTTTTGTGAAGAGAGCTCAGAGAAGCATGGGAGCTGGAGAGATTGGCATGCCAGTGTCTCCTAGAGACCTTGGGGCTGTTTGTAGTTACCATGGCGACTTGATTGGATAATCGGCTTTTCCACAGAGGTGGGCTTTGTTTATTGTTAGGAGGCAGAAAGGATTTTTTTTTCTACCCACCCAAAGTACCTACTGAAGTTTCTTGCAGGGTCTCTTGGTGGGGCTAATGGCCAAAGAAGAAGTACTTAGAAACCACAAACAGATCTGTGGTCCAGTATGTTTGGGAATCTTAAGGACTGGTTTCACAGATCTCTCCAGAAAGTGATTTTTAAAAATCTGGGACAGGTCTGGGATAAAGTCCCAAACTATTTGCTTTGCCTTGTAGGATTACTTGTTAAAATGTAGATGTGCACTCGCACTGCTGGAAGTGTTTGACTGGTTCTACAGAACTGGGTCAGACCGCTCTTTTAGCCAGTGTTAGCTTTCAAAACCACAAACCCAGTGTCTTCAACTCTCACTACTGCCAAAATCTGTTTGTGGAAGGAATATTTAGGCTCAAGAAAATGAGTATTGTTGAAACTTGAATATGAAATTTGGGGAAGGAGGACTAGTAATAAACACATTGCTTGAATGTAATCTGTTTACGGTTTCTATACAGATTCTTGCTCCGAAACATTTCAATACGAGTGAATGCTGTCAAAATTACTTTGTTTTTTTCGTAACAATGAATGTATTTGTTGTTTGACATGTATTTAATTGCTGGCAAGCAGCTTTCTCTTGAACCTTGTGGCATGGCGGATGGCACCTCGTCCCTGCCCTTTATAATACATTATATGAAGAGGAAAAAGAAAACAGAGGACAATATTTCACACTTGCTCGATGCCGTTGTGTTTTCTTATGTATGCATCTTGAAATTTTTATTCCAACTCAATGATTGTATGAGAAAAGTTGTATATTTAACAAATGAAAAATAAAATTTGGGAAATTTGAATCTTTGTTTTGTTTCACAGAAAAATCATCATTGATGGTGTAAGGATTCAGATAAAGATGAAAGGGCACCAGCCTGCTTTTTGGCTAACTGCTAAGAGAAACAACATGATATAGAGAATATTGAACTGTGGACATTTACTGTCTTGAAACACTGTTGACATAGGTGTGTTCAGCAGAGCCAGGGTGAGACAGTTCCCACACACCTGTGACAGGACCAATAAACCTGTGGACTTAATGATTAACTTATGACAGGAACAGAAACAGCTGAAGTCAAAGTGAGCTATTAATAACTGTTTAATCCAAACGCAGACTAACCAGCCTGTTTCTTCTTTTCAATTATACTGTCTTTGTTCAAAAACAAAACTATTTGAATTCTTTACTAAGCTCATGTATGTGGCATTTGAATTTACAGTGTATATTCATAAAACTGAGAGAAGAGAGAACACACTTCACATGAGGTAATTATAATGAACTATCATTCTGCAATGCACTATGGGTCTTTTCTGTTAGTTGTACTGTGAGGATCAGTGTATTTAACCCTTAACTTGCTGTTCATCCAACGCTGAAACTAACAGCTGTTTTCAGACTTATTTATCTGTCTAATATTTTTGATCCATTTAGAAAAATTGTCGTCTATACTAGTGGTTCCCAACTGGTCCAGCCACAGGGTCCAGATTTCTCCTCAGTCAATAGTCCAAGGTCCACACAGTGTAATACATTCGGCGTCATACTTGGGTTTTACCATGTCATCAAGCTAGTTTGCTGTCTCTGTCAAGAAGCTGTCCGTTAGTTAGTTATATTAATTTAAAAACATCTGCGCTCGAAATCCATTGCACAAAAGAATGAAGAGAGTTTTTTATAAACTTGATTTGTCTGCAGGTCACTTGCAGTCCATTCAGAAAGGACCCGTGATCCACTTTTGGATCACAACCCATCAGTTGGGAACCACTGGTCCATTATGTCAGAAAATACTAAAAAAAAAAATGCCCATCACTATTTCTCAGACCCCACTTTGCTTTTTTTCAAACAATTGTAGCAAGTACATGTAGTAATGCTCAATAAGAAGAGTATGAATTTGTTAATTTTATAAGGTGGTAACTGGACTAGATCAGAAAATGCTAAGGTTCGGCTCTGGGAGGTGCGTGTGGCAGTATAAAGACAACACAGACAAGTATTTATGGTTTAGTGGCCAGTGCCTTATTATTAACAGTGAAAAAAAAAGTGAACTCAATCAGTAGCCCCACAATATTTACAATCTGCAGATATGACCTGGTTCAAGCTTGATTTGAACCTATTAGAGAAGTTTGAAGAGGAAAAGTGCACTTTGTTTTAACTATTCATTCTGACCACAAATAAACAGTTCAGTTTACAGTTTCACAATAGCAACAGCAAAAGAAATGCAACAGTCCCAGTCCAGGAAAACACCTGGAGTACCTGTACGTATTCAGGGTGGTGTTATAATTGTCCATGGGCGCGCAAAACAGAGTTCATAAGCGGATTGCAAATGAGGGGAAAAAGAAGAGGAGAGGGGACTGGCTGCAGCAGCCCCTACCGAACCACAGGAGTGCTGTTGCTGTGTGAGGATGGTGTTCGAGGCTCCTTCTTGGGCTTAGCTCGCCATCGGGTGGGTGGCACCAAGCAGGGCACACCTGGCCTGTGTTTAATCAAACAGGACCAACCATGAGTAAAATTATTTAACAATAGATCATTAATACTAGCTAGTTTGGTTGTTTTGTTCTCAGTTCTCAGTGCATACACAGTTAAATATCAACAATAAATCATTACATTCAACCAGTAATAATAAACATACAATATACAACAAGCGTTGGCTTTAAAGTGCTTTGGCTGGCAATGCATAGGCCAAAAAAATACACAGTGTAACCATTCAGTCACTGTAACCTTAAATAGCTTGTAAATGCTTTAAACAAGAAGCAGAGTGGGCTACAAAAGCCAATAACACCGCTACATTAGCATAGCAATGCTCCGCCATTAAGTACAGGCATATGGGCGCAGCTAACAGTATGCTAATGCTAACGGCGTGTAGCAAAATAAAACTAGACCAAGCAGACTCACCAATTCCGCTCCTAGACAGTCACACAGCGAGCACCCAGCATCAGCACGCTGTTGGCATCAAACTTCTAAAAGTGTACAACGCATAGATGGAGTTAGAAGTGCACACGATATATTATTATGCGAGAAACAGCGTGTAAACGAGTCGCGTACCTGTTGCAGCCGTCCCTGCAGCCCGTCTCCCCTTGCCTGTCTGCCAACCGAGCAGGACACACAATTGAAGAGGACTACAGGAACGCGATTGGCTAACAGGCTCGCAAGGTGCTCAGCGTACGTGCGCACCTAACTACGTGACTCAAGGATGCGTTTAAGGACACGGGAGAATGTAGGAAATAAATATTTGTAACATTTATCCACCATAAGCGCATTTTCTATGTGGGTTACACAATGGTCATAAAACTCATCTTTTTTTCCAACTTTATTGAACAAAGATAAATATTACAGAATCAGACATCATAGAAACTGCATATTGTCAAAAAGACAAAAGACAGACTGGGATTCAACAATAAGGACAAAAACATGCCTTTTAAAAAGCCCTCAGTAGACAAATTACCAGCTGGTTATAATGATGTATGGCAGATACACTTATTACTATTCACATGTTGCAGAGACTGCATTAGACTGGAAAAATCTATCAAAAAAACTCTTAAACAGCAGTTCACATGGCAAATTTAGATTTGTGTGTATGATATTTACTAAGCCGGATCTCGAGGTCTATCAAAAAAAAACAAAAAAAAAACAAAGAATTAACATTGCTTTCAAAATAAACAATAACATCTTTGAGATTGATTTTTTTTACAGAGCGATCAGTATTCCTTAAAATATATATTTCTAAGTTTGTCTAAAAAAGCAAATGTGTCAATGTTTCACGTTCATTATTGCAAAATGTGCGTTTTTCATTCAAGTCAACCAATCTTAACACTATATTAACTATATTAGCAGGGCTGGGAATCACTTGAGCATCCATGATACAATATTATCACGATACTTGAATCACAACACAATATTATTGTGATTTAAAGTATGTTGTGATATGCCGAGTATTAATTTAATAATTTATATAATCAAAAAAACAATATATGACACTGTGTGATGACACAGTATTGCCACACGAAAATATTGCGATGTTATGCTGTATCCAAACTCTATAAATTAGAAAGGTAGAGATTGTGTAAAATTTTGAAATGTGTTCTGGAAGTCACAAATATTTGACATTGAACAAATTGAACGATTTCCCTCTTGGATAGAAAAGCATTGCCTATATGTTTATTAGTACATTTTGAATTCTTATTATCTTTTCCTTTCACGAGTAACATGGGATCTATTCTAAAAGCATTTCATAAGACATAATATTGTTTATTTAATTGGCATAAACCTGTGGAGTGGGCCTCAACCACAGATTTAAATTCTCTATAAGTCAGAAGAAGATTTCATAGCAAGTACATAAGTAACAAAGGTTATATTTTTATATTTTTATCTATCCAACTTTGCATGAACAGACATCTGTTTTAACTAGTGATACTGCAGCTGTTCCATAAATAGTTTTATGGGGTGAAAAGTCATGTACAAAACATAATTCCCATGTAATAAGAGCCGGCTGATAGAATTCTGATAATTAAAGAGGTAGTTCTGTGATACTGTAATTGACTGAGTAAAGCACATTTTAGATGTTCAAACTACTGAATGTTCAGCAATTTGTCTTGAAAATTTAGTTCAACACTGATCAACAAATTGATAAATTGTGTAGTCCTTCCAGGATTCAGGGGACATTAGCCTACCTACACTGCACCATTTAGCATAGTTTATATACATGGCTATGGAAACATCCTGGTAATCAATAACTTTAGAGGAAGTATTGATACTAAAACATTGAACATACACCATCACTGCATAGCTGTTTCTTACATGCAATGGAAGGATGCTCAGTCTCACAGTTCATGCTGCAGGTTAGACCGATGATATTTTAATGCCTGCATTTGAATGCATTGATGAGCAGATGTTGTCATGTGGACACAAACATGTGCATAATTTAACTGCCCTCATTAAAACATCTCTACATGCATGTGCACACGAAACACGTGCACCACACGCGCCCACACACTCCCTCCACGGTACGCCCCCCTCTACCATGTCACTGGTAGAAGTGTCACCACACGTTCATCTGTTTAGATAAAGGTGACACCCACACACACTGACTGAGGCGCAGCACACATCTGGAGAGGAAATATAATATGAAAACGTGTTGCAATACCATCAGTGTGCATGTGTCAGCTGTAGCAAGATGTAGGGGGACACAAAGCTTAACACTGCCACCATGTGGAAAATATCCCCTGTACTAAAGTTGAAGACACTGTTTGTGATCTCTTGATGTTCAAAATGCAATTTTTGGGAGCATGCTATCACGTTCAGATTGTCTGCCAGGTCTTCTAAAAACACTGACTAAAGTTATATGATGCTTTAAATTGGCTGATACATCAGTCATATTTTGAGGAAAACTGGCTTGTGTTTTGAATTATGGTTGCAGTATAGTGTTGTTTAATTACGGCACTGACAACACAGTCAGCCTTTATTCCTGCATTTTGACTCATCATAAAAACACACAGGGTTTACTAACAACAATAATGATTGTATTCAGGTGCTCCAGCATGTAGAATACCAGGACACTCAAAACGGAAGCACCTAATGAGATTCAGCTATTGTAAACTGGATTATTTTCACCTCGAGTTTTCCTACTTTCATTATACTGTAACACACACAAAAGCACCAGATATATAAAATGCAGCTATAGCACATATTGCCTGCAGGCTGTAAGACTGGATGCTTATTTTTCTTGTCAACCCAATAACCAGAATAAATGTTGGCATTACCTTTCTGCAACCCACAGATATGTTACATTAAGTTATTATGTAGCAGATATGTTGTAATTTTATGTTTCTTTGCGTTTTAACCATGCTGAGGTTAACGAGTGCTTAAGTTTAGGCACAAAAACACTTTGTTATGGTTAGGAGAAGATCATGTTTTGGCTTAAAATCCAAATAGCATACTTTTTTTTTTTACTTTTAGTATGCACTGCAGCTGCCTTTAAAAAGTACGTACTCTTGCATGCAGTATGCACACAATTGGGACATACTACTTCCTCATAATGTTACACCCTGAGCTCTGACCCTCTTACTCATATATACATCACCATGGAGATAAAACAAAGTGAAATTACAAAGGCTGTACATTTCTCTGTCGTCATTTAAAACGTATGCCCTTTTGTTGCTGGTTATATTTATGATTATTTTAATTAAACAATTAACATTCCTTTTATTACTAATTGACTGGTCATCAGTCACCTTAATCTGCTCTCTTCTGTCATTGTGATTTCTGACAGCTGTCAATCAGTGGTCAAACAGCTGTCAATGAGCTGTCAAGCTGTCATCTGCGACTCAGTTAATGTGATGTATTGTGCGCTGCGCAGAGGGGTGTGGGACAGAATAGCCAGAAAAGCATGCTGGCTTGCATACTGCATTATCGAACCGGATGTAGTGGAACATCTTGGTATTTTTGGTTCACTGCATTTGACATACTTTCTATCAGGACATACTAAATCTGGTATACTAGTATGGTAGTGTGGGGAGTGGGACGCACACTGTGTCTTTAAAACTTGCCCGTACTGAAAGGCTGCACTAAAACAGTGTAGTGTGTTTTGTCCCCACTAGATGGTGCGCATGATCAGTTTCATATCTTGAGCGGCTCCCGGCTCCAGCGCGCCTCAGCCTCTTGTATCACTTGCTCACAGAACTAAGTGATGAACACTCACCAGGCTGTCAAAATATGCAGGCACTGATGACTCGGCAATGTCTGGAGTTCAATCTACAGAGAGCTGAGAACACAAGCGTCATAGGCCCAGTCGTTTTTCAAACAGCGCCATACTCTGTGGAGTAAAGTGGAGAGTGTATATAGGCTACTTTTATTCATCTATTGTTCGGACACAGAAAAAAAATTTTTTAGAGACATTTAATATGACGATATAAAGAATCAATCAAACCCATCCGAGCTCTCTGGCGCTGTTAACACTCATCAAAATGCAGTTACTTTTACTTATAGCTGCGTTTCTCTTTACGCACGACTTCACCGGAGCTGTGCGCTCCGACAAGTGCGCCTCCCGCTGCGACGTGGGCTCGTGTCCGAGCCCCAGCTGTCCCGGCGGGTACGTCCCGGATAGATGCAACTGCTGCCTGGTGTGTTCACCGCGCGAGGGAGACCCCTGCGGCCGCAAAAACGACCTGCCCTGCGGGGATGGATTGGAGTGCAAGCTGCTCGCTGCGGGGAGGCGGCCGGGCTCCAAGGGGGTCTGCCGGTGTAAGATGGAGCATGAAGTGTGTGGAAGCGACGGGAAAACGTACGGTAATGTGTGTAAGATGAGAGCAGCCAGCCGTAAAGCTGAGCAGAAGGGGAGAGACGCAGTTAGCCAAGCGCACAAAGGACCATGTTCACCTTCAGGAGCAGGTAGGGAAGCTTTGGGTGGTCAGTGGAAGAAATTAGCTTTTTGATTTTGGGAAAATGATCATATGAATTCACAGAACATCCTAAGTGGACAACTGATGTGTCTGTGATGCAGTAGGTGGGTTATACCGCATGTGCTCAAATCCAATGGCTTTAATAGTTTACAGTGCCACCAACTCATATTATAAAATAAAGCTAACAGGAATCCTTCTGTCTTAACTTAGACTGTAGATGTGCTGAGACGTTTGCACGATGTATTATTATCTTTATTGTTATTATTAATTATTATTATTATTATTAGTAGTAGTAGTAGTAGTAGTAGTAGTATTCATAGTAGTACTAGACCTATTATCATTTATTATCCACTGTATGCAGGGGTGGACATTCAAATCAATATCTGTAATAAAACTGCAACTATTATTCGATTGAATTAATGAAAAATCATTTAAAAAATTGATTTATAATTAAGTAAATTTTCAAGCAAAATACACCTGCCATTTTTTCTGATTTCATTGTCTGCAGGATTTGCTGCTCTCTCCGTTTTATACTTTGTAAACTTTAAACTGTGGGAAACTGAGATTTTTCTTTCTGGGATTTTAGAATTAATAATCCAAAACTAATGAGTATTCAATACTGAAAGTAATCCTTAGTTGTAGCCTTAATCCAGAAGTGTTATGTTGTGTGTGTGTGTGTGTGTGTGTGTGTGTGTGTGTGTGTGTGTGTGTGTGTGTGTGTGTGTGTGTGTCCTATTTATCTTAATGCAGTGTGTTATTCATGTCAGATCGTCCCCTGGTCCATCCCAGCAGCCTTCGCTACAAGTTCAACTTCATCGCTGACGTAGTGGAGAAAATAGCACCTGCTGTTGTCCACATTGAACTGTTCATAAGGTGAGGTGTGTGTGTGTGTGTGTGTGTGTGTGTGTGTGTGTGTGTGTGTGTGTGTGTGTGTGTGTGTGTGTGTGTGTGTGTGTGTGGAGACAAATTAGATGAAAGGTAGTTGCACAACAGATACACCAATCTGAGTAGATAGTATCATCAACCATAGTTTGGCCCTTCATCCTTTAAATTGTAGACCGACTGACATCATTTGGGTTCATCTACATGTGTTCTTCTCAGTGCACAGAACTGATGGTTGGACCCTTATGCTGCCTTCAGATGAGGTTGTGTAACCACATTCAGGAGAGTCTATACGAACACCCCCTCCTTTGGTATTCACAGCCTCATAAGTGGATATTTCCTGAAAGCTCAGAGTTGAGACATGTTTTCATCTTTTCAGAAATAGTGTAGTCCATGGAATGGTTTGGTTTTTGGTAAATGATAACAAATTTTAATTGTAGTCGAGTTTGTCCTCGTGATTTTATAACATATCTGAGGAAAAAGTGATATTCTCATTATCTCTTTCATCTGTCGTTATGTCTTTGCATTTCTACTTTTTTCTGTCTCCAGACATCCTCTGTTTGGTCGCCATGTGCGTCTCTCCAGTGGCTCTGGTTTCATTGTGACCCACTCAGGTGTGATTGTGACCAACGCTCACGTGGTAACTACAGCTGCCACGGTGACAGGGAGGCCTCAGCTGCGCGTGCAGCTCCATGACGGCGATGCATATGATGCCACGGTCAGAGATGTAGACAGAAAGGCAGACATTGCTACAATCAAGGTCAATCCCCAGGTGAGACCGCATACTAACAGGCCCTGATAAGTCATAATCACTTTTTTTCTCTTTATCCAAACTGAAGTAAATTTTATTTTCCAGACATTTCTTGACCCTAATACATAAAACATTCTGCACTGTTGCGCAAGAACCCACATCCTGTCTGTGCCAACTTCTGACAGTTTTCTGCTAGACATTCATAGCGGGAATACTTTCCTAAACACTAGCTCTGTGACTCAGAGACACCACGCTGATGTGTGTATTCTCACACCCATATCTCAAATACTTTGACAGTTTTGTAAGCATTGAACTCTTCGTCTTTGTCAGTGTCTTTTCCAGACTTCTTTTACCCCTCATACATTTTTCTCTCTGTATGATTTGCCCAAAATGTCTCTATCCGACACACCTGTGTTTGATCCATGTGAATCCACATGGAAGCAGAAGAAGCTTCCCGTGCTGTCTCTGGGCCGCTCAGCTGATCTGAGACCAGGGGAGTTTGTGGTTGCTATTGGCAGCCCCTTCGCTCTGCAGAACACCGTCACCACTGGCATCGTCAGCACCGCTCAGAGAGACGGCAAGGAGCTGGGCATCAAGGACTCAGACATGGACTACATCCAGACTGACGCTATCATTAATGTGAGCTCACACACACATGCACACAGACAGTCGTGTTTCCATCACCTCAAAGGACATTACATTGACTTCCTTGTCTCACCCTAAAACTGAATTATTGACGTTATGGGGACTTGCTTTTGATTCCCAAATGGAAGGTGAGTCCCCAGAATGTCAATATGTCATTTATTCAGGACAGATGCACAATGAGATTTTTCGTTATATGCGTTTTGAATGTTTGCATATGTGTCAAAATCATTAATGTCACTGTCTCTGTCTCGAATTTCATCTGATCTATGAGAAGTATGGAAATTCTGGAGGACCTCTTGTTAACTTGGTGAGTAGTGCTGTGATGACTATGATTATTCTATTGGACTGTCGGAGGTCCACATTTTTTAATACTAAATATTTATTTAATAAGAATACATACAAATTGAAATTTATCAGTATTAGAAATACATAAACCCCCCATATCTGCAATTGGTATAGGCACAGAAGTCACTTAGTTATGGTCAGGAAATTGTTGCCAGAATGTTTTGGGTTGAAATACCCATGTTTAGTGGCCCAAAAGCTGCTGGAAAAGCTGCAATGTGTCTGTGAAAAACACCCAGGCTCAGTGCCACAAAGATCTGTGGAAAAGCTGTGAAAGGTTGCCAAAAAACAGTGGTGTTGTTGGTTTTGAACAGTGGTCAGCAGTGGTCCTAGGCATCTCACCAAGGCCACATGCCATCTACCATCCTCTCTAACTCCTGATGGCAAAAGTCAGCTGATTACATGGCTTTAGAAAGTGTGCAAATGTAAAATATTGGTAGGTGCAGAAAAGTACAATGTGAACATTCACTTCTTACGACTAGGCTGACAGTGTATATAGCTATATTTAATGTATTAAACAATGAACTATTTTCCTGTAGATGGTATTTGTGATAATGAAAAATACGATGTGCTGCTGATCCTGTTTGTATGTGTGTGTAATCTGTTTCAGGACGGCGAGGTGATAGGCATCAACACTCTGAAAGTGACAGCAGGGATCTCCTTCGCCATACCCTCAGACAGAATCAGCCGCTTCCTCACAGAGTCACAGACCAAACACAGCAAAGGTCAGAGGTCAAAGCCTGAACAGCACATAGGTAGAAACTAATAGCACATGGATTCAGTTTTTGTAATTTGAGATCCTGATGTGGTAAAGTGGTTATTTCTTAGTATTTCTCAGTAAATCACATCCCTGTTGTGACAGAAAAGACAAGACTGCAAAGACGACTCACAGACGAACTACAGTCAGATGCAGGTGAGAGCTGCTGATGTACAAACATCTGTCGTAATGAAATTTCCATGAGATGAACTTCATACTTTTGTGTTGTTTTCAGACGCGTCAGATGTGAAGAGACGCTTCTTAGGCATCAGGATGCTTACTGTCACCGAAGGGTGAGTTTTAATATCCACAAACACACATACATGTAACTTTTTTATTACAATGCCTGAGCATTTTCAGCACAGATTTAATCAGCCCAGACACCAGGAGAAAGTTTTAGCACTGGTGCATTCCATGCGTATTATATCAACCTTTCTAAAGTGACATAGTATATGAGCTGACTATGTCATCTGGAGGTGGAGGGAATGGTGGATGGCCTTTCACTTAGGCAAGACGCCTGCCAGCAGACCTCTGTTTCCAGTGACTTTTTGGGCACCAAACAAGGGTATCTGGTAGTGATCCCTACTGGCACAATGGATATTGACACAAAAAGCAGTCTTTGTTGCTTTCTCTGCCAGGATAGCGTGACAAAAAGCATTTCTGTTTTTACAGAGACATTGCTTTTCCAGCAAGGATTGTGCCCCCTAAACAGGGTATTTAAAGCCAAAAGACAATCTTTTCCTAACGATTACCATGTGGTTTTTGTACCTAGACCCAACCACACATCAACCACAGCGTTGTTAAAATGTAAAGTTTCAGTGTATTCGCTACATAATAACTTACTTAACATATATGTGGTTTGCAGAAACTTACAATGTCAACATTTTTTCTTGCATCTGGGTTGATTTAATTAAGCAAAATGATGATGGGCTCGCTACCCTTTAAGAAGCGTATTATCTCTGTCTTGTCAGTAGTATTTGTATTAGCTTTAACATTAGTAATAGTATTGTGTTTCGTGTGTCTCAGTCTAGTGGCAGAGTTGAAACGTCAGAATCCAGACTTTCCTGAGGTCAGCGGTGGAGTTTTGGTGCAGCAGGTCATACCTGACACTGCAGCAGAAAAGTATGTTCACACACAAGTGCAAAAACCCAAGAACACACACGCAGAGCTGAATCTTGCTAGAAAGAGACCGTGATTCATCAAAATAGCATCAAACTTTGATTTTCTTGAAAAGCCGTGATGTTACTTATTATTTGTGGAATATTCTACTTTACTCTTGTGTTTGCCATGTACACATTTTACGTTAAAACTTGGATCTCTTTCGTCCCCTAAGCACACCTACAGAAAAATCATTGACTACAGTTTCTTTGCTCTGTGTTTTAGAGGAGGGATTAAGGAAGGTGATGTTATAGTGAAAGTAAATGGACAACCAGTCCAGTCCACTGAAGACATCCATGAGGTGCTGCAGCGTGACCAGCCTCTCTTGCTCGAGATTCGCAGAGGCAATGATGACTTACTGTTCAACATCCACCCTCAAGTTGTGATACATTGAAGAACAGGATAGCTGATTTGTTTGAAAAATGTTGGGCAGGACTCAGTACAGTGGCATTATGGAAATTATTAAAAAAGAAGATTAAAAAATTAACTGATGTGAAGTGATTCCAGATTTCTGGTACAACAAGGAGAAAAAAACATTTGCAGCTTTAACCAGTTTGGTGATGTATATTTTGTTTGATAGATTTGCTAAATATTTAGGTGTGTTTTTCATACAGATTCTAATAAATACATCAGTTTTATTGCAATACTGAAAATACTGCAGAGGAAAATATATTGCGCCATATTTTGTATGAAGCTCAAAACTTTCAGAATAAAAGCTCCCAAACGAGAAGCTGTGCACTGGTGTGTATGTGTCTGTTCTGCAGCTGTCGTCCATCTGCACAGGCGGCACGTTGGACTCCTTTGTTTATGTCTTCTCATCCCTCCTCCCTCCCACTCTGCCTCGGAAAGGCATTCGCCTAATTTAAACAAATCTAAGCCGACACCTAGATACGCAGAGTGCACACACACACACACACACACACACACACACACGCACACTGAGTGAATTCCTGTTATTGGAAAACTCACTTTTATCCTCTCCCGTTTTGGTAATGGAAATCCTTGTGCGTATCATTTTCTGAACCTTGAAGTTCAGGACAGAGAATCTCTGTGGGGCTGCTGCTTTGTTTGTGTTTTGACATCAAATGCAGGCTGAGACTAAAGACAGCTTGGCAGCATTTGCTTCATAATAAAATGCATTAATGTATAGGTGACCTAAGCAAACTGTCATTCTTGGCGGCATGACTCTTTCTTAGGACAGTGTTACTCTTGATGTGTCTCTTCCAATTATGACATAACCCCAAAATGACCCACCTGATGTATGTGCACAGCTCATAAACTGGACCCAGACAGACAATCCTTCCTGATTATGTGAATACTGTGGTTTGTTACTTTTGGCTGTGGCGCTGTGGAAGACAGGGGCAAGATTTAAAAAAGGGGGGGAAATGGGAACAGTAACAGACTACTACGGTTGACAAATCACAACCATGTCAACCAGCAGGAGTCTTCCTTTAAATGTGCTCCTCTAAGTCTCAGCTGAGCGCGTGTGTGTGTAGCTGACCCAGTTGTTTGAGAGTGTGTGTGGTGTTTTCTCGTCTTGCAAAGACTTATTGTCATAGCAGAGCGCCAGACTACTTCAGTGGGGCAAACCGGGGACACAGCTGTTTGTCCTTATACAGACAAAATTAAAACTATGTCACGAAGCTCACACTGAATCAAAACACTTCATACTGCCTGTAACTATAACTCATAACTATAGATATGCCTGCATCAGATACATTCATCCACAATGGAAAATATACAGTACATTTCCCATAAGGTCCTGTCCAAGCCATGGACCAATGAATTTATCACCATCTAGAGGCCAAACAGAGTCAAATCTGGTTCAAATTAAACACAGATTATGATCCCCAGATAGACCACTAGATGGCATGTTGGGCATAATAATTTGCTCTTGACGTGGCAACTAATGCCCAGATTATAAGGCTACTGTGTATGTGAAGTATAGCTGTTGAAGAGTCTACATATAGCTGTGGTTTTTACGCGGGTAATGTTGGAGCTAAAGTAGAGGGCACTGTTAAACATCTAAAGCTGGATGATGGACTTCCATGTATGTCTGAGTGCTGCTGTCATGTCCCTAAACATAATGTAGTTGAGCTGCGGCCAGTGTTTCTGTAAACACTGTCCCTGTCAGTATAAACAGGCCAAGCATCTTACTAACTAAAAGACTTTTTATGTGGTCAACAAACCTGAGTGACCTCCATGAACAGTTTTGTGTATTAAATAGAACCAACCTTACTGGATAGATTATTATATTTATGCTGTTTGAGGCTGATTTCCCTGTGGCTCATGACACACACAGAGCTGAAGTGTCCAGTAATGACAATATTCACCAGTATGAAATACACATTTTTGGATGGAGTGTAATTTACAGTAATATCCAGGCATAAGAATTTATGGTCTCTTGAGAAAACCTTGGAAATTTTGTACCATCTTTTTATGCTCTGATGATATCATTGGGGCTATCTCAGCTTGGGCGTGGACGCTACTAATTCATAACAGAAGGCCTGCATTACATGTTGGAGGTCTGTAGTTTGAAAGATGTGGATATTTACCAGACAGGGAGGGTCTAGCAAAAGCTATGATATAGCAGTTTGACCCATGACTAACAGTCAAGATATCTCTGCCTCTGCTGCTGTAACTTTGACACTGCTTTGCTAAATCTTTCTCCGTTGAGTCCCCCAATTTCAATAAAAGTGCAATATTAAATTACTTGAGTACTTCTTTGATTTTGAACCTTTTATCCATACAGGATGTGGCCTGTCTTGAGATTGCATTTTCTGTTTTTGTTTGTTTCCCCTTGCTTCCCCCATTCCCCTTTAAAGGTTCTGTATGTGACATTCAGAGCATTAATATAGCTGCAAATCTGTATCTGATATAGTGGAGTAATGCTGTCCGGAACAGAGAATGAAGTCATGCTCCCTGTGTGTGTGTGCTGTAATCCGAGCTTCTCTGTGGTTTGTTGTGGTAAGCCGGATCGGCCACATGGGCATGTTAGTGCATGTGTGTATACCACTGGCTGGCTGACCACTGCTGCACTGTGCTCATATGACAGTTACTGCAAGACTATTAAATGAAGGATGGGACACCATCTCGGACATTTGGGGCATGACACAGCTGTGATGTTGGAGGGTTACAGCAGACAGCACTAAAAATAAAGGGATGGCGTTCACTCAGGTGCTCTCTGGGTGTAGCTCTTTTTAGCCTTCTTCTGCACTCAGCCTGAAAAAACTTTTTGGGTATACTGATTTTGATGATGGCAGATATACAATAGAGGGTTTTCATATAGAAAGCATTTATTAAAGACTTTTTCAACAACTGCAGAACAGTAATTCTCATCCATATTTTTTTCTGGTATAAAATATATGTAAAACTAATCAATCTTTCCCATGTTCTATGATGGTGCACCAACTATCAAGCCTTTTGGCAAGTGCAGGCCAGATCGGTTATCACTACTTAACCCTGTTAGCAATGTTGCCATTGTTTAGTGCTGCTCCTCTTGTTGTTGCTGCTCAGCCACCTCCTTGTTTAGAACCATGCCCAAACAGCTTGAGCCTCCTCAAAGGCCCTGAAAACCTGATGTCTCAAACAGCTTCTTATAATCAGTGATAGAGTCCTACACCAACACACAATTTGCTGCCAAACTTTGAACAGTTTGTGTTATTTTTACATGAGAGATTTATGTACTTGTGTTTTTATTTGCGCTCTGTTCAATTTTCAAGTGGGAGGGTAAAAGGGGGGTGTCACATATTTCTGTGTAGTATTCAGGATTTAGCAACATCTGAGCTGAACTCTGATGACAGTGGTGGAGTTGTTGCTCCTGTTGCCAGCACTGTCAATCAAATCTGATCAAATCACTCCCAGACAATTTCTAATAAAGCAGATTTGTTCAGCTTTATTAGTTCTGGAGTGTTAAAATGAAGCATGGTGGCAATTCAGGCAGAGAGAGCCCACCCACGCTTTGAGAGCAGCTTTATGGCTGGGAAGAGGCCGGGGTCGTGTCTAAAGACCTTAGACCTCTGGGAAAGACATCCATAGGGAATAATGGACCTTCAGCTCAGTCACATGTTCTCATGATGCTTTGTTTGTCGTTCAGAGAGAAAGAGATAAAGACCGAGAGACATTTATAGAAGGGTACAATCATTATGCCCTATATAATGTCAAACTGTGAGTCATCGGTGACCTCAGATCCTGATGACATTCTGAGTGCCATCAGCGCTTAATGGATGCTAATTAGCATCTGCTGTTTGCAAACAAACACAAGCACACATGCATTTTATGTAATATTATGCTGATGCAAATACTGAGCTGGAAATCTCTAACAATAAAGAAACCCCTCTTTATTTTAGCAGGGATGGAGAGTAACTAACTACATGTACTCAAGTACTGTATTTAAATACTTTTTAAACATTTACTGTACCTGATTAATTCCATGTTATTCTATTTTCTACTTATATTCCACTACATTTGTGAGGGTGTATATTGTAGTTTTTATTTCACTACATTTATTTGACAACATGAATTACTCCTCTGATTCAGATTATTACAACAAAATCATATCAGTAAAGAAACATTATGTTTTATTATGCATAAAGATAGCTGGCTGTAAATAAAGTATGCTAAGTAAAAGTTTGCTTTATTAGTTTCAGCATTAAAGTGATGCTTGTACATTAAAGAATTATTAAATTTAATCTAATAATATAATATATATGATTCTGAATTGGAACCATCTGCATAATTTTAATTTTGGTATATACTTTGCTTACTAAATGTTGAATGCAGGACTTTATTTCTGTGCATTTCTGCACTGTGGTATCAGTTTTACTCAAAGGAGCAGTGTGTAAGATTAAGGTGTATCTAGTGGCAGAAATAGGACGTAATATTTCTAATTTTGTTTTTATTAGAGGTCACACAAACCAAGTTTGAAGGCAATCCGATTAAATCTGTACGAGGAGTATCTTAAAATACAACATGTGGAAAACGCCAAAAATGATCACGGATTTCAAAATGGCTGATTTCCTGTTGGGTTTAGGCGGTGGGTCTAAGGGAGTTACTGATACAGTATTTGTTACCTTAGAGTGAGCAGTTTATATTTACTTTGGGAGCGGGTCCACTTCCATGTAGTGTGCTATGTTGCACTGCCATGTTTCTACAGCCCAGGATGGACACCGGCTTTAGAGAGCGCCTTTTGCTTTTTTACGTTGATGTTCAGACCACTGTGGGTTCTCCTATACGCTTTGAAAGGGAGTAGTAAGTGATGGGGTATTCATTTGGTTCAACACTTTCTCATCCAAAAACTCATCAAATACTGCTGCTTTGTCAGTGGATCTACATGTCAAAATATGATGCACAAGATACTCTCTTGTGTCAGTTTTGGATGCTCAGGGATGGTGTGTTAATTTATGCTCATTACATGCATTGCGTCTTTTTAAAATACACTTCTGTTTTCATAGGAAATGTACACTTTCTGCTTGTTACATGCATATAGTCTTTTCAAATTAAACTTAAAATGTGGGCAAAACACTTTGTTTTTAGGTTTACTTCCTGAGGTTCAGGCAAAAAAAGCACGTGGTTGGGTTCAGAAGAAAACACCATGGTTTGGTTTTAAAGAAATCTAATGTTACATCACGTGATATACATCACTAGCATAGCATGCTACATATACTAGCACACTATGTTATGATTAAAATAACTTCACTGACTTTTGGTTTCACAAGGGAAAAGAACAGTTGCCTCCTGAGTGAAAGTCCAGACTTTGTTTGATCCAACAACCATCTATCCCACCCACCCTGTACAGACTTTTTCACTCTTTATCGGTGCGTATCATCCCGCTGTGGAACGTGCCTCTGTGCGTTGGTGTCTGACGCCATGATCCACTGACAAAGCGAGATATTTGACGAGTTGAGAGTGAGAACTGGTTGGTTGGTTGCAATCTGCAAGCTCACCACTAGATGTCACTAAATCCTGCACACTGTTTTTTTAAATAAAATAACTGAGTTGTTCTTACACCACTTGATGTCGGATGTGTGTTTGTGTCTGCCGGTCCTCATATGGTCAAGTGAGTGAATAACATAAAACTGGAAAATGTTCCAAGAAAAGATTGTAAAACTGTGATTTTACGGTAGGCTATGTGGCCTCAGTTGAATCTTTAGCATGCACAAGAGACTGTTCACAGTAAAGTTGAGAAGTTGGAGGAACTTTGGAGCCACGGATTGCAGACTGTGGCATCTGGCATGGCAGCAGAGCTATAGACACATTGGAGTCACTTTAAAAAAAAATCTGTTACACTGTGGCATTACAGTAGTACAGGCCTAACTACTTCCATCTGTGTAGAAATCAAGTCTGACTGTATGACTCAGCGCATTGCTGACCAAAAACACTGTGGGCAACTTAGGAGAGGAGAGGAGAAGAACTTTTGAGCAGACATTTGGAGAAAAAAATAAAAAAGTCTTTCATCTCACCACGCACACAGACACCCACACAGCCTTAACATACAGTATATTACAGCTGAAGGCAACATCTCTCACACAATGAGGCTCCACAAGTGGACAAATAGTCCTGGTAAAAGCTAAGTAGATCCATGTGTTGTTGTGTTGAATATTCTGCTTGGCATCGACACTGAGCCTCCTCCTCCACAAATGTGATAAAACGGTACATTCAAATACAAATCTGTACATGCAAGGTGGATAGTAATTTTATGCCTATGGCAGCTATCACACAGAATATTACATTTTCCAAGGCGACACAGTTTTGGAAGACTTAATGAGGGCTAAAATTCCAGGCATTCCTGGCAAAGTATGATCTGTTTTTACTGAGATTTTCCTTTGGATATACTCTGTCTGTCCACAGTCATTTCAAAGTTGTTATTGGACTGAAGTGAGACAGTGGATGACTCCTCTGTTGTTTGTCCTTGTGGTCCATCCAAAGAGCTTTCTGTCCAAAAACAGAGGAAAGGTTGATAATACAAAAAGGGGTTACTTTATCTTTCAGAAGAAAATGTTTGCATTGTACATTTATATGGTAAATTTGCATGTTTCATATGTATCATATCAGTGTTTCTAAAGTGACATCCTAAGAGCTGACTTTGTCATATGGATTTAGAGGGGACAGTGATGGCGTGTGGCCTCGGCAAGATGCCTGCTAAGCTGCAGAACAATGTTTGAGACCAATAAACAACAAAACCAGTTGTCTTTTAGCAAGTCACTGCTGCATTTCCAGCAGCTTTTTAGGCTTTAAATGTGGAAGTTTGATGGGGACCTGATGATTGTTTTCCCAGCAGGTATAGTAGGGAAAAAAAGTGGCTGTTTTTACCAAGACATTGCTGCATTTCCTGCTGGGATAGAGGCACAAAAAGACTGAGACATCGCTGCTCTTCCAGTGGGGATGGTGCCCCCAAAAATGGATATTGAAGCCAAAACATTATCTTTTCCGAACTATGACCAAGTGGTTTTTGTGCCTAAACTTAACCACACATTAACCACAACATTATTAAAATGTATACTTTCAGTGTACAATGTACAAATGTAATGTATCCCTGGTTTGCAGAAATGTACAATGGCTTTTTTACTTTCTTCTGCTCAAATATATACAACATCTGTGCCAACACAGATGCTGAGAGATATTTTTCACTCTTTTTCAGCCCCTCTTCCCTGTTTGTCTCATCGTTCTTTGTCTGCTTTTAGCTCCTTACTTTCCTGCCTTGTCTATTTCTCATTCACACCTTCCTTTTTTCTCTCAAAAAGAAGATGAGTCTCTGGCGTCTCCCGTGTGGTCTCCAGCCCTCAAGCGCTAAAGGTACTACATAAAATCAGCGGCAGCAGACTGTGTAGAGGACACTCTGCCCCTTCTCCTCAAAGGCTTCTCATTTATTATTTCTGGGTGTGAATATAAATCCCCTGGTGAGGAAGATGTTTAATATTGCAGCACACCTAAATATTCTCTGGGCTCCCAGGCGTGGCAGGAAAAGGAGTTGTAACATTAGACAGCCAAGCTACCATGAACAAATCCACTCTAGGTCATATTGTTATAGTTATTTTAACAAAATCCACATTAAAGACATTAATGAGAGCATAGGCAGGACTGTTGTTTTTTTTTTACAAGACTACTGTTGGCTGATAACCTGTGTTATGGTGTAGTATCTGAGCTAGTTCAAGCAGATAAATATCTATTAACATATTAACAATGGATAATCTGACGTCACTTGTATACCAAAAGCTGTATAGCAACTTCCAGTTCATTCTTTTAGTGTTCTGACCCACAGCTTTTCAGTTTTGGTTCACTCCCACCACTCGCAAAGCATTTCCATAAACAGATAGCCTATTGCTCCCTGCAGCACTATAGACTGTGTAAATAATGGATGCAGCTTCTGTGAAATTCTCCATTGGTTTGTGGACTTTTTTGAGACAGAAGTGACCATATTTGGGCAAGAGGCTGGGGTGGATCTGACTGAGAAGCTGAGGACACTATTGGCAGACAGCCTGTTACTCAAGTGACCCCGCCCTTAAATATGCGTAACTTTGGAAAATGGGAAAAATCCCTACCTGTGCAGTTGTCATGAATGTTGAAATTAGCTATGGAGACCAAAACTTTTTTTTGTACCAGGCTGTAAACATGTTTATTTTTGCTGTAGAGTTGACCATTTTTAAGCGAGGGTCTGAGGAAGATTTACTCTGTTTTGGAGCCAGCCTCAAGTGGCTATCTGAAGTACTGCAGTTTTTGGCACTTCGGCATTGGCTTCATTTTTCAGCCTCAAGGATTGCTAATAGCCCAGCACCAAACAAGAGAAAGAAAAACTTAGCGACTAATAGTGGAGTATTTAACAGCTAAAGAGACATTTATTTTCCTTAGAAGTTGGTGGAGACCAAACACGGAGCTAAAAGGAGAGGGAACTTTGGCTACATTCATCAGATGGACAGAAACATGACGCTAAATGTTGCTAATGTTGCTCTGTAATTGCTGGATATGTAAAACGGAAACAGTTTGGCATATCAACTTATATGTCAGTTTTTTGTTTACAGATTCTCACCAAACAAAGTCAGTTATTGAAGTTTTAAAGAAGCAGTTAAATATTTTGGAAAATATTGTTTTCTTGTTGGGTTAGATGAAAAGATTGATACCACTCAAATATCCGTGCATTGACAATGCAGCCAGAGTTGGAGGACAGTTCGTGTTGCCTAGCATTAAGACTCGAAAACAGTTAGCCTGGCTCTCCTCAAAGTCTGAAGCTGCCTAATGAATATGATTTATTGCATTTCTTTGATTAGAACACAAACGGAAATGGGAAAAACAAAAGTTTAAGGGGCCGTACACATCCTGCATTTCTTGCACCCTCAAATTGTTTCCAATGTAGACGCATGGCAGGTGTGCTAAAATGCCAGAGTGACGTTGTGGCGCACACACAATCCTGAGTGCCTATTTTTCAGGCTGCGACAGCTGCACCCTGAGATAAACAGAGTCCAATTTTTGGAGCGCAGCAGCACACACAGGATGTCATGTGATGAGGAACAACTAATCACAGCTGGCAGATATGTTTATCTTCTTCCACAAATATCAGTCTGTGATAAATATGGAGGAAAAGTTGATCATTTTAATGCACGGCTACCCAGAGCTTTACATCTGTCCCACGGACAATATTTTTGGCCTAATACACACTTAAAAACAACGCCTGGAAGTAGGTCAGCTCTGCACTCAGGATTTCTGGTAAGCAGGCTGTCACACAGTGCTGGTTATGGTTACTTAGCAACTTCAGACGCAACCTGCCTCTGCACCCTTGAAAGCTGGTGCAGAGTAGGTACAAGAGTAGTGCCCAGTGCCTGACCTCGCATTTTCTTACTTTCTTTTAAGCACGTATCTAACAGGTTTAATGATCGCAGTTGCACCAACACTACTTCATTGGGTTTAGGCAATAAAAATCCTTAGTTAGGTTTGGAAAAAGATCATGGTTTGGCTTAAAATACTGAAGTTGTTTTGCAAACTTAACATATGAAACATAGGTGACACATAACATACATTAGATAGTTAAAATAACTCAATATTGACTTCTGTTTTTACACAACAAAATAAGCTGCTTGTACAAACAACCCGTGTCATCATATTTTAAAGGAGGACAGTCTCAAATGATCACTTATGTTTCTGTTTGTGTACAGATTAGCACATTAAATAATGAGCCTGAGGGTGTTTTCGGATACAGGGACTGTATAGAAAGATGGACGACATGACAGCTCCCCAAAAGTGAAGCCAAAACATCGACCACCCTGGTGGCTGGCTGCAGTGCAGGTCATGAACCCCAACCACTCTATGTTGGCAGAGCACGGCCCAAACTTAAAAATCAAAGTACACATCAAATAAATTTTCCCAGGGATGGTTTCTGTCATTTTCGGCAGATCTTATCGCACTGATATGTGCTCAAGTTGTCATGGTTACTGCCATGCCTTTGGGCTTGTTCTTGTGTTTCCCTGTGTTTTTTCTCCTACCCTGAGTGTTCCTGTCCGTTTCTATGTGTCTGTGTCTCCTCTGCTCTCTCCTGGTTCCTGATTACGGTTGATCATCCACACCTGTCTCTCATCAAGCTCATCAAGCTCCAGTATATCTACCCCCGTCATTCACCCACTCGTCATCAGATTGTTCGGTCAGCCACAGTGGTGGTTACTCACTCAGGCCGCTCTCTGTATTCAAGGTTTTTCTGTGACTATTCTCCTCGAGTGTTTTTGCCCTGACTAATCCTATTCTCTTCTGCTCCAGGATCATCCTCGCCAGTCTGCCTCTTTAACTGCCTGTTCTCACTCTGCAGTTCCCTCTGCTACTAAAGTACCACGCAATTCCCTTCACGCCTCGCCTGCCATTACCCAACGCTCTCTGCCTTCTGCCTCAGTTTGTAATCTCCAAGTCCATCTCCATACTAATTTTTTTATTCTGCTCATTACCTGATTCATAACACATGTGTTCATTATTCTTGTAAGTCTGGTTACAACTAGTTATCTGATGCTATAATGAGGGGGTTTGATGTCACGACTGACATCTGTCAGTCGGTGTGCTCCTGATCAATGGTGCTGCTCATGATTGATTAGATGGCTCCAAATGACTGCAGTGAGAGCTTTACAGTAATTGGCTAGCTGTTTGCCCTTGTGTCCATGCTAGGCTAGGCTAACTGCATTCTGGCTGTAGTTTAGTACTGCCCAGACATGAGAGCAATATCAGTCTTCTCATCTAACTCTTGGCAAGAAAGCGAATAAGTGATTTCCCAAAATGTAGAACTATTCCTCTGGGATTAGAGTATTTGTGACATGCTTTGAGCAAAACTGTTTAGCAAATCTCTTTCAAAACAGAGATAGAAGCCAGTGCTTTGCTGTGGTTTTACACAAATTCCTCAGAACTGGATGGCCTCGCTTACACCCCTCCGAGGAAATGACACACACACACACATACACACGCAGAGTCGCACAGTAAAGTGAGCCCAGAAATTCTTTTGTCAGGACTCCAGTGATAGCTAAATCCTGCGAGCCCTTTCTCTGTCTCTCAACTCCCTCTTACTGGCAGACTGCTGACTCATACTTTCTACTCTATCTCTCTCTCTCTTTCTCTCTCTGACTCTCCTTCATAAATCCAGTCTGCAGCCTTTCCCTCAACTCATCCTCTTTCTTACTCAGGCATTTCTTGGGATTTTAAATAATTCAGCTGCATTTCCTCATCGTGTGACCTCTGGGTGTATGTGCGCTCACATAGGCGATATTATTATATGTGTTGATGGAGCTCATGGATTGTGTGTGTGGGTGTGTTAAATGTGTGTAAGCAGTCCTAATCGCCCCTCCTGCCTGTGCAATTTATTTAGTGTTTGAAGAAACAGAGTAATTGCCTCCTACTGAAGCTGTATAGCTGGCTAAGTCTCTTAATGAGAGTCATGCCTGCTGTGCCCAAAGCGAGAGGCCCAGCATTCTGTGGGTAAAGTTGGCACTCACATGGAAAACAGCATTTTACTGTAGTTGGAAAATGTTCCCCTTGTCTTGAATATTTTGGTTTTCCTAAGTTAAGTCTCAGAAATATGTGCTTGGTTACCCCGACAGTTTCTGCGGTAGTTTCTTTACTTTCCTGAAAAGGACAGGTGGTTGTGCGCTGCCAGGTGGTCAGGTGCCGGTCTTCACTGGAAGTGGCAAAACAATGACAGCTTATGTACGATACAGCATCCAGCAGTCTCCTTCTCACGTTTTAAAAGCAGAGCGGGAGACGTCTGGAGCACACATTTGTGAAAATAAACAAGAAGGCAGCCAAGGAAAGAGGAAGCTGTAATCTTGGATAAGATGTTGGGTAAGCAGGGAACAGCATGTTCTTTGATGGCCTAGCTGAAAACAATAAGCTCCCTGCTGGATAGCAAGGACAATAGGAAATCAAAAACAACCCAAAGGACAGTCAACTGGAAGAAAATGTCCTATGACCTTTAACTATGCATAAACAACAGGTTGAGGATGACAGTTCTGAAAAGCGTCTAAGTGCAAGTGCATTTATCAGTATATATAAGGTAAACTACCTTCTGTTTTTTTTTTTTCATACAGGAATTTAAAACACATTCCTGATAGCTTAAAGTAGAGGACAGAAGTGTGGGGTCACTGGCAAACTCAAGCCCCTTTCATGTATGAAAATGTATGCAGCCCTGAACATATCTAGACATTATCCAGAGGTGCTGTGAGAACGCAAATGTCCGAATCAGTTGGATCGGACATTAAATGGACTTCACCCTGCCAGCTCCCCAAACAAACACAGTCTGTGTAATGTCCAGGTGAACCCATGTGTGAATAGGGTGAGTGAAAATCCAGAGAATTCACAGCAAGCAAGTGGGCGTGTTGGTGATATTTCTAACATGTGACTAGCATGAAAACAGAAGAAGGCAAACATCCACAAGTGACGAAGCAGGGTTAATTACAGGAGCAAGGAAATGTGAATGTCAAACTTAGGAGAGAAATGAAACACTGTCAATATTCTCTGATCCAGTGTAAAGGAGTTCAGTTAATGTAGGCAGTAGAGACTCTTCTGAGCCTCACTATGACATCTGTATTTTCACTACATTTCAATCTGACACAGTTCTTCAAATATTCGTAGGTCTGGATGGCTGTTGAATCAATTACTTTTTTGGGGCTCACTTACTCTTTCATTCACTCACTCAGGCATCAGTGACTCCTGCATAAAACACCAAATGTACAAGAAGTCCATGAGGATTCATATATAAAAGAAAAGGACTTTTTGTCTCTGTATAACCCTGTGATTGCCTATACATTCAATGGGATGTATGGGTTTCCAGAACAACATTTGTAATGATGTTGGTGGCCCGTGGTCTTTAATCTACAACAGCGGGCAGCAATCTTAGGCACATGTGCCATCATTGCCATGCGGTGGCTTAACCAGTGACACACTACTTTCCCATCCACACACATTCCACCACGACCTGTCCTGCTCTGCTTCTGATTGGCTAGTACTTGTTGCCTTCTTTGCAGAATGTGGGTGGGAAAAACAAAATCAAAGTCATTATGCTGATACCTCAGCCTCTGTGTCATCAAGGTGAATAAAGAATGTGTCCCAGGTGGGCTTAGTAGATGATGTCATGCTCACTAGCTAAGAAAGCTAAAGTAATGGCATTCTAGCCTTGGACAGAACAGTGGGGTTTTGTGTTTCAGAAGGACCATGCTGTGTCACTTTATGTCTTGGAAACATTTTTTGCTGAATGTCAAGTGTTAAACACCATTTTGTGACACGTGTTCTGTTGGGGTCAACACATTAGGCTTCACACAGAGGCACCAAAAATGTCGGGATTTAATTGGCTATCGGAAATAATTAATAATTATTATTAATAATTAAGTTAAATAATGTGACTTAATTAACATTAAATCACCTCATGACACATTAAACAGACAACAGGTATGATTCCAAAGAATTATATTTATTCACAAACTAGCAAAGCAAACCAAAACACAAATTCGAACTAACTATATACAAGCTCGGTGTGTATAAGTGTGTGTGGGTGCAATGTTCAAGGAGCCGTTTGGCCTACAAAACAAAATGGCTGACAACAGAGAACTCCTAAAATGGCTGAATCAAGACTGGCTTCCGTTCGGGGGAGGTGGTTGTCTGACCGTGTGGTCAGGACAAAGACAAAGGAAAAGAAGCGGGAACTTTGAGATGCCTGTTTGGGTGTAGCTCTGTTAAAAGGCTATTTGTTAATGAGTCTGTGTCAATGTGACGTGTGTTGCAAACGGTCTGGATTAGTGCAGAGATTGTTTAGTTGTGTGCAAAAATCTGTTTGTGAACAGTATTGGCAAACTAAACACTTAGCTTTAGCGAAGCCAACTAATCAATGACCTGACTGCAATCTATCACAACAATAACTCAATGACAGCATTAAATCACATGCAACAAGTTAAACAGTCTTGCTTAGCCTGTAAAGCTGTGATAAACTATGCCCAGTTGTTACGTTACCGATCCTTGAGTGGATGGGAGAAAGAGTCACTTGGTGGTGCTGCTTTGTTAGCCGGCAGAAGAAGACTGGGAAGGTGGTTCCAGGTGCAGTCTTTGTTGTGTCCTTACCTTTAATCATGCTACTGAAGCAAGCTGTCACGTTGATCAATGCATTGCACAGTGTTGAAAGTTATTCATCTGTTGGCAAAAATATTAAGGAAGCTTTTCTCTGTAGTTTTCTTTAATGGATTACCAAAAAAAGAGACAGTAAAATCAAGAATAAAAGACTTTCTCATGTTAACCAGTAGTGTTGAATGATGCATCAAAGAAATGCCAGAAAATGCTGGAGTGCTGCAGACAGCTGGTTTGAAAGATGCCATGGTATTTAGCATCACTCTTGATTAGAGCGTGGATCTGAATAACACATGTTTGGCAGTCATGGCAAGATACTGAGATTTGACTAAAGCTCTGCTGCTTAATACCAATGTGCCAACAGCAAAACTTGAAGACATAACTAAAGTTTTTATGGAGCACTTTAATGAACAAGGGATTGGTATCGTATTGATATGGCACACTGATTTACAAGAACATTAAAAAAAAAAAAGGCATTTAATATAAAAAAAGGTTGCCGACCCCTGATCTAGTGCCACCATCAGGTCACAATCTATTCCAATCACTGGAACTCGTGATGATCAGAGGAGCTCATTTCCATCATGCAGCAGCGTGCATACAAAAACGCTTTTGTAGTTAAAATAAACACTGACTCAACACTCACCACATGTCATTTATGGCCATTTCAGATGAATCGCATAAGCCAAACAACTTCAAACTTTACTACTGAAAACAAACTGCAGACGTTCTGCATTGTTAAAGAATTCCATTTAGCTGATAAAAAACACACGCAGCTCACATTAAAGACTTGTGTTTTCACACTGAGGTATCTTTAGATATGTTTCAAAAATGCAGAAAAAAAAGGGAAAATGAGTGGCTTTTGTAACATCCATCCATCCATCCATCCATCCATCCATCCATCCATCCATCCATCCATTTTCATCTGCTTATCCAGTCACAGGGGCAGCAGGCCAAGCAAAGCACCCCAGACGTCCCTCTCCCCTGCAACACTTTCCAGCCCCTCCTGAGGGACCCCAAGGCGTTTCCAGGCCAGATGAGATATGTAATCCCTCCAGTGTGTTCTGGGTCTGCCCCTGGGGCCTCCTACCAGTGGGACACCTCTAATGGGAGGCACCCAGGAGGCATCCTGATCAGAAGCCTGAACGACCTCAACTGACCCCTTTCGACGCAAAGGAGCAGCGGCTCTACCCCGAGCTCCCTACGGATGTCTGAGCTCCTCAACCTATCCCACGACGGAAACTCATTTCGGTTGCTTGTATCTGTGATCACATTCTTTTGGCCACCAGCCGAAACTCATGACCATAGCTGCGGGTTGGGATGTAGAGGGACCAATACATCCAAAGCTTCACCTTCCAGCTCAGCTCCCTCTTCACCACAACGTTCCAACGCAGCGCCAACATCACTGCAGAAACCTCACCAAACCGCAGAATTATCTCATGCTCCATTTTACCCTCACTGGTGAACAAGACCCTGAGACACTTGTACTCCCTCGCTTGAGGAAGTAACTTTCTCCCAACCTGGCTTTTGTAACATCTGTTTAAAAATCAGTGATAGAGATTAGAGTTCACTACCTGACAGTGAACAAAAAAATGTCACAGATTTGACCTGATTCATGTAACACTCCATCATTAGCTATGTTTCCTTCTTAATGCTGTTAAAGGTTCACTCAAGTGAGACGGATATTGTTTATGTTATCATCAAACGTGTGAAAAAAATGTCTCCCACCTTCACATCAACATACACTTACACACACTGATTCCCCAGTCAGGCTCCCATACTGTTAGCACGTGACTGAGAGTGAGATGAAACAGGAGAGAGAGGCAGGGAGGGAGAGGGAGAGAATGACAGAGAGCCTGGATGAAAGCGAGTGTATGTGTGTATCTGGACATGTGAGTGTCTGTGTGAGTTAGCGTTTCTGTGCGGAGCATTTGCTCCGTAGCTCACAGGGCTAAGACCTATTTTTACACCCAGACTCCCACGCTCCAGAAACACTCACCCATGACATTTGCTGCCATTCTTTTTCTTCTTCACATTATTGTCTCATCCCACATGATTCCTCTCTCATCACCATCATCGACACCATCATCCCGGACAGGGGCATGCTACCATCACCTCGACAAAATGCCATGGCTCTCAGGTCCTTTGAGTGCAGAATTGAACTGAGCACAGCAGACAGATCAGGGTCACTGCTGCCAAAAAGGACTGATTGTCTTCTCTCAGTCACTATGAGCATTTCAGTAGTAGTAAAGAGCTGTACCAGGGGTGCAAGCTGTTGAGGATTTATTCAAATGTGGACATTTTCATCACAAATTTCACCTGCAGGGAGCCAAACCTGAGGCAACACCATCCTCAGGAGGAATGAGGCTGGCTTGCGTGCAGCAGTGAGGATGGAGCGATGGTTGGACAGATGGATGCATGGACAGAGAGCAAAATCATTTACTAGCTCAAACGGAAAGGAACAGAGGCGAAGTTAAGGTGATGAGGGAGCTCCATATTGTGTTGCCGACCGTGGGAATTGTGATGTTATGTAATGGCCCGCAAACTCACAGCATACACACAGTCACAGAGCCACGGGCAGTGGCTTAGGGGGAAGTCGGATGGACCCCTCGCCTGCTAACAGGACTTCTTAAGTGCTTCTGCCATCAGCATTCTGTTGCTTGCATAACAGCCATTCCAGCTCTGGGAACCCAGAGTATACACGTGACCACTAAGAGGGTTCCTTCTGGCTGAGAGGGGTGATTTCTCATTCCCTCTCTTCCTCTTCTTCTCTCTCTTCTTCCTCCCTCTTTCTCCTTCTTAGCAACAAAGGGGTTTTTCTTCCACGGCAAAATAGCCATTAAGATAACACGCTCAAGGACAGCACTTCCACTGAGGATAGCAGGACAACAACAGAAGGGGCAGCACATTGGGCGTGTTGCTGCATATTCTGTAAATGTGATCCTGTTAATGATTTAATATGAGTGGAGCCCTTGGGGACAAGAGGGATAAACTACATGGGAGCTACTGGGAAGAAAAGCTACGAAGCCCACCTTCATGCCCATAGACAAACATATGTAATGTGTACATACTGAGAAAATAGCAGCCCACGCTTTCACACACACTAGCTCACTAATGCTTGCATGCTTGCAGAGGTGAAAGTATGGAAGATTGAAAATGCTTAAATTAACAACCCATGCTTTTGCAAACCACAGATACATTATGTTTGGATGTTATTTGTAGCAGACACTTGAAACTTTATGTTTTAACAATGCTGTGGATAACATGTGGTTAGGTTTGGGCACAAAAACCACCTGGTTATGGTCAGGAAAAGATCATGTTTTAGCACAAAATGTTTAAGATTAAAATAATTTTGGGGGTTCAATCCCTGCAGGAAACGCAGCAGTGTCTCAGTAAAAACTTTGCTTTTCGTGCCACTATCTTGATAGGAAGTGTAGCAATGTCTTAGTAAAAAATAATTGTTTTATGTGCCTCAGTTTCTGCTGGAAAAGCAGCGATATCTTGGTAAAATAGATCTATTTTTGTGCCATTATCCTGGCAGGAAATAAAGCTTGATAAAAAACTTTGCTTTTCATGCCACTATCTTGACAGGAAATGTAGCAATATCTCAGTAAAAAAACCAATCATTTTATGTGCAACTTTTCCTGCTGGAAAAGCAGTGATATCTTGATTGAAAAACTATTTCCGTGCCATAACCACAGCTGGAAGAGAAGCAATGTCTCAGTTAACAGTAACTTCTTTTTGTGCCACCATCCCGACAGGAGATACAGTAACGTCTTGGTAAAAGTCAGTCATTTTTCATGTCACAATCACTGCAAGAAAAGCAGCAGTATCTCTGTGAAAAACAATTGCTTTTGATGCCGCTACAACACACCCACATGTGGAACCCAAAAAGCTGCTGGAATCAGCAATGACCAGCTAAATAGAAAACACACACATGAATACACAAATATTCAATTCAGGTCATTTCCAACATCTTTCTTAAGTGAAAGATTTTTGGTTTGTGTATTATTATCATTACTACAAAAAATGCATTGTCATTATAGTTTATAAGGTGTATAGAGTTAACTGAACACCTGAAACAGATTATAGGTTGCCTGTAAGACATTCTGGGAACTGCAAGTCCATCCATTTTCTATCTATCCATCCTGCACACCACCTTCCTCCCCCTTAATCCATTTTCTTTTCATCCTCTGGTTCCATCTTTCCTCTCATTCCCCCCCTTGCTCTTTCCTCAACCTGCATTTGTAATATACATTACACATGCCTAACACGGTGTCTGATAGATTTTTAAGAACCACATTTAAACAAACGTGTTGTGGCAAATGGTTTCTTACAGGCATTTGAGGGGAGATCAACACAAATCAGTGCAAAAGAAGATGAAGTTCAAAGAGTGATGAAGCCACGAGAGATTTGGTGTTGCTATGGAGATTAGTTATTCTCTCTCTGCTGTGTGTGTGTGTGTGTGTGTGTGTGTGTGTGTGTGTGTGTGTGTGTGTGTGTGTGTGTGTGTGTGTGTGTGTGTGTGTGTGTGTGTGAGTGTGAGTGCTTCACCTGATGTTTTTTTGTGGGATGGACTAAATCTGTCACTGTGGTCGCAGCTTTACTGTGTATATGTGCACAGTTTGATGCACTGGAATGCGTTTGAAGCGAATAGACTATACTGTATGTCAAAGAGGGGATATAAATGGTAACTCTCTCTCTCTCACACACACACACACACACACACACACACACACACACACAGACCACAAATGAATATTTCTCAAATTTAAAGCCACTCACAAACATTTTTCCATCACTCAGTGTTTTCATTTCAAAAACACACTGTCATCTTTTTTGGGGGGTGATGGGGAATCTGTATGCACACACCATGACATCCCCATCTCTGACATTAACTCCTGCTTGCATGAATATTGTTCAAGCGTCACATGAGCCAGCTACCGACTGCACGTGCGGGGCGCACGGCATTGCCAGCGAGGAGAGGAGGCGCCGGATAGTGCGCATGATCGAGAGTAAACACAGAGCACTTGGTAACCTGAAGTCATAATTTCCACAGCTTTTCACTGTGGACTAAAGAACGGGAGGGTAATTGTTACTGGAGGAATCAAAAAAAATATCAACTCCTTAATCACTGGATATCTCAGGCAACATATAAAAAAGTAGCTCATGCCACTGATTAACACCAGAAAGGCTTGTTTGGGCGTTTCAGCACTGGACAGCTCTCCCCGCGTGTCTCCGGCTCTCAAGTGCGTCTGGCACATGTGCGCCGGGAAAGTGGCCAGCTGGTGGGGGGCACGAGCAGAGAGCATGGCGGACTCTCCACTGCATCCTCCCCACGACTGCTCTTAAGCCACGAGAGATGAGCATACCGGAGTTCCTCCTGGAAGTGTCCATTGTGGTGATAGCTGTCGTTTCGCTGTTGACAAACCTGTCAGTGCTGCTATGTTTCACCCAGAGCGCCGAGTTACGCTCCCACGTGCCCGGCATCTTCATCCTAAACCTCTCTTTCTCCAACATCCTCCTCACTGTCATCAACATGCCCGCCACTTTTCTCGGAGTGGCCCAGAGCGCAAAGCCCTTCGGGGACTTGTTCTGTCAAGCTGTCAGTTTTGCTGAGACTTTTCTCACCGCCAATGCGATGCTGAGCATGGCCGCGCTCAGCATGGACAGGTGGATCGCGGTGATGTTTCCCCTGAGTTACTCCAGCAAGATGCGCTACAGGGACGCCTTTCTGATCGTGGCGTACTCTTGGCTGCACTCTCTCACCTTCTCCCTGACCCAGCTGCTCATGGACTGGGGAGGTTACAGCCACACTTACGCGTCGTGCACCGTTTACCTGGACGGGGAGAAGAGGTCGCAGCTGGCCGCTTATGCGACCTTCACGGCGCTGTTCCACTGCAGCAGCTTCGCGCTCTGCCTCCTGGTGCTGTGCTTCGCCTACCTGAAAGTTTTGAGAGTGGCCAGGTCGCACTGCAAGAGGATAGATGTCATTACGGTGCAGACTCTGCTTCTGCTGGTGGATATTCACCCCAGGTAAAGTATACTGGAGAAGCTGAATCATGTTTCCACCTGATTCCAGTGCAGTTTGACTTGTTTTAATGGAGAAAATTAAGTTAACATGACTTGCTGTGCAAAAGCTGTTTTATAATACTACTAATTTATTCGCTGTTTTATGTCATGCATTAATTAATCTGTGTCTGTGTCTTTCAGTGTGAAGGAGAGGTGTCTGGCTGAGCAGAAGAAGAGGAGGCAACGCGCCACTAAAAAAATTTGCATCTTCATCGGCACCTTCATCCTCTGCTTTTCACCCTACGTTATAACAAGGTAACAGCCTGCTCTCTCAGAAGCCTACTGTCTCTGTGTCAGGCCAGTTGGTTAACCTCCCACATGACTCCTGCCTCTTCAAAGTTCAGTTTTACTGTGGTGTAACATTTCACACACAGAGACAAGACTCTGAACACACCAGTAAATAATTTATTTACAAAACTGTTTCCCTTAGTGAAGCTGACATTCATTTAGTTAAATCTGTGTTGAGAGTAATATTGTACAGTATTCCTAATAATTTGTTATCTCACAATATAGAGTGATATACTACAGCTTTAAGTGAAGTTCAATCATCACCTCTTTAACACAAAATGTCATTATATTAAGTTTTAATATAATTTAGTATATTACAAAGAATTACATTATACTTATATCCATATCTGTTAGTAACTACTTGGACACCTCATATGTGCATAGAACCTCACACAACTGCATTAAAAAATAAAGCTGAAATGTATAAGATTAATTAAAAATATATATTACAAAAGCTAATAAAAATTACTTGTACACAGACATAATGGTCTATGGAAGCCCATATGGCTGCCAGAAATATATTTTCAATTACATTTCAAAAACAAAAATCTGCCACTTATTATGTTCCTAGCCAAGTATTTATTCATAATCACGAGAAAATATGCTATGACATAACATAATTCTGACTTATCACATAATTATGAGAGATACAAGATATTAAAGTGGTGTTTTGGTGATTTTTTTCGAGTGCATGACAGAAACTGGCTTTGGGTGGAAAATCCCCCATATCATCAACATAAAATGAAACGGTGCAAAGCCAACGCTGCCTCAGTTTGTTTTCAGCTATCTTTACAAAGGCCCACCAAAAAAATGACTATCATTTAAGTTACACTATATTAGAAATAAATTCCTCCACTTTACTTTGCTGATGGACAGCTGTTTCCAGTGGGGGACTCAAGTGGCCATCTCAAATCCACCAGATTCCACTGACAAAAACAGTAATTTTACTTTGCAGAACATGGGAGTTACTGGTCTACAGCTGCTTTGATTAGTTATTGTGTGGGTAAAGCGGAGAAATATTCCAATTGTAGTGTATGCTTAAACTGATATTGATTTTTTAAGGAGTTTCTTTTAAGATATATATATTTTATTGTGGCCAGTGTGCACAGGAATACGTTGCTTAGCTTCTGTGGTGGTAAATTTAATTTATCAAAGACTCTGGCCAAGCAAAAAAGTGCAGAAAATAAGCACAGACAGGTCGGATTACTGAATTTAACTATGCATCTTAAACATTAACAAACAGTTACAGCTGAAAATTACAACAGAAATAAACAAGATCACTGATTTTACATATCTCTGCTATTCAGATCAGTTGCCAGATGTCTACCCAAAAGTGATGTTAGTGTGTCTTCACAGTGATTCGATCTACTGACTTCTTCTGTTTTTTCCATTTGCAGGTTGGTTGAGTTGTTGCCCTCTGTGCACATCCCCCGTTACTGGGGCATGACTGCCAAATGTCTGTCCTATGCCAAGACCTCCAGCGATCCGTTTGTCTACTGCCTGCTGCGGCATCAGTACAGAAAAGTCCTAGTAGGTATCATCAGTCGTTTTCTGAGAAAGGATCACTACTCGCTGTCTATCCACAGCGCCAGCAGCACGCTGGACACCACAGACGACAACTGCATTGCCAGAATCACCTGAGCTTGATGCACAAATATTTAAATGATTAAATGATTCAGCACCTGCATCCCTCCTGGGGGAAGGTTAGAGGTCAGGGTCTCTGAAGAGCAGCAGCCCTGCAGATGGAAGGAAGTCAGTGTCTTGCTCAAGGACACTTTAACATGGACGTGGATCTCAGGACTCTTTGGGCCACATTGTTGTCCAATGAGAGAACTGTGAAGGACACAAACAATGTATGCTCAGCGAGCCCACACTGGCCTCTGATGTGTGCCAAAGGCCTCTTCAGCCTCTATAGATTGCTGTTTCCACAGGGCTCATCAGTTTGCCTGCTGAGGCATAGCCAAGAACACACCACAGGAAGCCCACAACACTATGTTTATTACTATCATCAGTGTAAATGTATGGTTGAAGTAACCTCAAACTTGTCAGGAAGTGGTCTTCATGTTTCAGTGAAAGAGCTGAAAAAATGTTTCTTCTTATGACTGTTATAAAGCTAATGTTAATGTTTGTGTTGATGAGCGCCATTTTTAACATGTTGAGTGTAACATAGGTTTGAGGATGTGTGAAGATGTTATATCACAGCAAAAACACGGATTAAAGAATAAACTCCACTGCTACAGATACACTATGAGTCTGCCATGTGAGTACATACGAGTAAAAAAAACCATCAGATTCTGGCAATATTCTGAAGGAAAAGTTGTGTAGCAGTGGTTTACAACTTCTGTGGCATGAAATATCTCAACACAACAGCTGAGAGCAATTTACTTGCCTGAAGAAGAGAAGAGATCTTAATCGTCCACCAGGGCTGAAATTTGCAACCTAACCGCCAGAATAAACGTTGGCATTGTATGTTTCTGCAAACCACAGATATCTTACATTTAGGCATTAGCAGACATGCTGAAACTTAGGCACAAAAACCACTTGATTATGGTTAGGAGAATATTATATTTTGGCTTAAAATGTCCTGTTTTTGTGGCACTACCGCAGCATGAAATGCAGCAATGGCTCAGTAAAAAACAACTGCTTTTGGTAGTGCTATCTCTGGTGGAAACACAGTGACAGGTCACTAAAGGCCCTGACACGTCGTTGAGAGAGATCATTCTGATTGGCTGTTCAGGTTTTATTTCCTCGCTCCTGTAGCGAGTGAATCTGCCTGTAGTGAAACGAGGGCTAACAGGTGCTTCCTCTTCAGACTCCACTTCACTCAGCTGCCCGAGACCCGCTGCTTCTTCCCACTTTAACTTGAATAACAAACTGGAGCTAGCTGGGAGTGGCTAGCGGAGCATTAGCCGCAGCATGACCAGAGGGAAACACAGCCAGTTAACCTCCACTAGTCTCTGAGCTTGCCTCAGCTCTCCGTTTGGATCCAACCGGAGCACCCAGACCTGGTTTGTTATTCAGGTTAAAGTGGGAAGAAGCAGCGGGTTTATCAGGCAGCTGAGTGAAGTGGAGTCTGCGGCGAAAACACCGGGACCGTCTGGATGTAATAGTCCTTGAGGTGCTGCGGTGCTCAGCTGCACAGATAACCCCTTGGCTGACAGGATGTACCACTCTCTCACACCACTCTCTCTCACGCAGAACATACATGCCACTTGGCTGTCGGATGTAGTCCGTGTAGTGTGTTCAAATGCTACTGACACAGGGTGACTCGAGGCGACGTATAGACGAAGCAACAGTTGGCTTTCGTCGCCGCTAGTTCTTTGATGTCAGTTTGGTGTGTCCGCACCTTAAAATGCCCACACTTGGAAAGGTCGTCAGACTAACACAGGGCTGACACATAGAGACAGACAACCATTCACGCTCACATTGAAACCTACGACCAATTTATAGTCACCAGTTAACCTAATCCTCTTTGGGTTGTGGGAGGAAGCCAGAGTACTTGGAGAAGAGCCAAGCTGACATGGGGAGAACATGCAAACTCCACATAGAATGGCTCCCCCACCCAATGAGCATGCTAACCACTGCACCACCATGCCGCCCATAAGTATAAGTATATATGATAAATATGAAATGTACCAATTTGACCTATATCTGCAGTTTGCAGAAACGTAAAATGCCCCAACATTTCCCCCGGTAACTGGGCTGAAATCTGTCTCTGGCACACAAAACACAAGAAAGGACAACATAAAAAGCAGACAAACAGTTAGACAAGATCATATTACACATTAAAAACGGTATATGTCAAGTAAAGTATCAAAAAATAGACAAACCTTTGTGCAGCTATTTTTTCTTACTATTGCTTTAATCATCGGTGACCGCTCATATTTATCTTGGGACCCTCTAGGGGGTCCTTACCTCGATGTTGGGAACCGCTGCTATAAACACACCATACATTCCTATATAAGTAGGCTATAATAATAGATGATCATTATATGAATAAAACAGCGAGGACAGGAAGGTTGACGAGGTTTCACAGACAAACGGTGCTCAGATCTGTTCCTGCACTGAAACGGTGAAGCAGCTTTATTATGTCAAAGAAACAGGCATGAACTTTCTTCACTCCCACCCCCACAAGCCACGTTTCTTCCTCATGTTCCCACACACACACACACACACACACACACACACACACTGCTCTGTGCAGTGAAATATGATCGGCGCTCGCTCGTAACGCACAGCAGTGAGCCATAATCCTGGCGCGGCGCGCACTTTTTTTCTCGGGTCAGGGATGCTCCGCGCAGACAAAAGAAGGAGGTTTCCGTGCCGTGGGTGGTAATTATCATCCAGCCTAGAGAACAGGAAAGTTGCAGCTTCAAACACACACACATACACACACACAGACACACTGCCACATCACAACACCGCCGTTACTGCACTCCAACATGCATTTAGGACTTTTGCTGCTGTTTCTTGCCTTGACGAAAAGTTGTTGGTGCGCCCCGCAGCAGACTTGTCACCCGGGAGACGAAGCTTTAGGTAAGAGCACTTCAACTTCAGACAAATGGATCATAGAAATAGAGAAATAGGCGTACTGTAGGACACTAATGCGCGATGACTTGGAAACAAAACTTAAAGGCCTATATGAATGAGCAACATGGACGATTGAAGACGAGCCTACTTCTGAGGCTCCTAATCAATATAAAGCCGATAGAGCTGAGAGGCAAACTGCACCACACGCATCCTGATTTATATCTTAACACAGCATATGCTGGAAATGATCAGATTCTATCCGTCATTCCGTGTTATTATGTCTCTCGCAGCGTTTACAGCCAAATTCCTTTGTAGGCCTACACCGTCTCGTTATCATGCAGATTTTGGCTTCATGCTGCAGACACATTGTCACCTGCCGTTTTTGTTCAGACTTGTCATAAACAGTAATAAAGCAGAGGCCCCTGCATTGGCTCGTCTCTTGCTTTTGAAGATGTCGCCTCCTAGTGTTTCACTTGTGACCCACTAATAGTCCATGCTGTTTGTTGTTTGTCATGTGCTCTCTCACAGGGAAATGCAGCAACAGCGTGTTGGAAGAAAAACGTAGGTGGCTTATTAATTTCCCCTTACATTAAACCATATCTATGATGGATTTTCAAGATCAGATTTTGTATGCAAGCTCCAGAATCAGATCAGGGCCTGTCTACTTAGAAATTAGACTTCGATTAATTTCCAGGCTTAGACTTGACCTACAGGGCTTGAAAACCAAATTCTTTGAAATACCATGTGCCACTGCAAGATGCAACAGGCCTCCTCTCCAGATAACCTGTGTCTGAGAGGAGAACCAGCTGCAGCAGCACTGCGCTCAACCTGCAGGGGAGGATTTATGGAGCTTCAAAAATACCATACTGTACTTTTCCATTTTGGAACACCAGGTGCTACACCTGCCAGGTCTAGCACATAATCAATACATCATAGTGTGTCTTTGACTGCTCCTAGAGGTGGGACAGATACCGATCTTTCAGCCAGGGCCTAAAAAGATGAAGCTACTTTGAGTCCTAAAAGGGTTATAGATTCAGCAGTAAAATTACGACCAAATGATGACTTGGTTTACCTTACCCTTTTAAAAATTGTGAGTTAACAGTTTTTTCTGCCTTCTTTCTCCCACAGCTACCTGCACAGAGCTGAACCTGGGCTATTGTAATGATATGGAATACTCGAGGTGGGTCTTAGAGGTTGGCACTAATGTGGGTGACACCATCAGTGCCAACTAAAAACAGTAAAATTTAAAGGTCCGGTGTGTAAGATTTAGAGGGATTTAGTGGCATGTAGCGGCGAGGATTGCAGATTGCGACTAGCTGAAACGTCTCCCAGTTAGAATTCCTTCAGTTTTCATTGTTCAGGAGGATTTTACAGGGATCTGAATAATCCACAGAGATCTCCTCCTCTCCAAAACAGACAGACCTGGTCATTTAAACCGGTAAAAACACTGAATAAAGCAGTTTTGCGTTTAAAAAATATGTGTTTTTTCCACTCTTTCGTAACAGAAGGGATACAAACTATGGTGGCTGATGCAAAAACACAATTAGCCCTGTCTAGAACCATGATGGTGAAACATGGTGATCTCCAAAAATAAGGACTTGCTCCCGATGTAGATAAAAATGACTCATGCTAAGGTAAGGAAAACACAGCAATTCTTATTTCCAGGTGATTATACACTAAAGAAAACATACTTCACATTCCATACCTGACAATATATCCCCCTAAATCTGACACACTGGACCTTTAAGCCATCACTGTTATTCCTTTTATTTCATTTTTTTTGTAAGTTCTGCACAGCTCATTGTGGACATCATGTTTAACAACTTCTGTTAAAATGCTGCTGCTTCAGTACCATATTCCCCAACATCCTTGGCCACAAGAGTCGCATGGAGGCAGAGTCGGGGGCAGAGTACCTCCTCCTCAGCGTCATCCATGGCCTGCTCAACGGGGAGTGCTCCCCTGAGATACGTCTCCTCGGCTGCTCTGTACTTGCCTCGCCTTGCCAGAATGACAAAATGATCAAACCCTGCCGCAGCTCATGCGATGCACTGAGGAAGGACTGCGCCCACGCCTTTGAAGCCATCGAAATGGCCTGGCCCTACTTCCTAGACTGTGACCGCTTCTTTGCTGGCGACCAGGAGGGCTGCTTTGACCCACTGGCAGGGCTGAGAGGTAAAGGTCACGCTGTTGTGTTGTACTGTTTGGACCGAAGCATACCTTTAGCGCTCTGTGAAACAATCAAGCAAATCCTTCTCTTCTTCTCTAAATCCTTGCATCCCTCCTCCAGCCAGACAGGAGCTAGCATTGTCCAGCCTCTCTCCTGAAGAACCCAGCACCATCATCCAGTTCACCTACGCCTCCAACGCCCAGATGTACAGCTTACTGAAGAGAACAGCGGCAAAGTGCTCCCATATCTCTCATGTCTACAGCATCGGACGCAGCACAGAGGGCAGGGATCTGCTGGTTATTGAGTTCAGCAACAACCCAGGACAGCATGAGCTATGTGAGTAAGGAGGACCAGTGTAAATTATCTCTGTGCTAATGTTAGAATTGTGGGATTCCTCTAGAAATGCACCTATTTCTTCTTCATCCTCCTGCCTACAGAACTTTGAGTTACTAATATCCATCTTAAAACCTGCATTAACTGATTTTTGGCCACTTGGGGGCAGTGGAAACAAGCTGTAAACAAAACACAGTTCATCATCTTTTAATGTTGATATGGGGAACTACAGTAGTTAGAAGTTGTATATTAACACACCCAGCAGATACTGAGCAAGATAAGAATTAATTTGGAGTCATGTTTATGGAGCCCTGGTGATGTAAATCCAGTATTTACTCTCCGTTGATCTCTTCTCTGATCTGTTTAGCTAATGCTCCATGATGCTCCTTAGCCAGTCACTATCTTAGGTGCTAGGCTGGTGTAGCGTGCAGTGTATATCAGCACTTAAATAGCTGTGTGCTGGGAACAATACAATGACAGTCGTAAGAGTGGACTTCTTCTCCTGCCGTATGTCCTTAGACCGTCAGCTCCGATGATGCAAGCCAGTCCAGGGTGTCATCATCCAGGTCGATTAGACTACGATCGCCATTCATTGGCCTGTACATGGGGCAGCTGCTTACACTGCTGCTTGCACTGGCCACAAGGCCCCATTTCTGCATTGCTGCACCGAAGCGTCCTACAGCCTGAGGGTTGTCCATTGCTGTCGGGGCAGATGCCGATGTGTGCGTTGTGGTGTCTCCATAATGAGCTTGTGGAGGAGGTGGGATTCACTCATTTGTGTCTTTTGGGCAAGGGCCAACATTGCTGCTTCCTGTCTGACCTCTGCTGGAGCGATACCAGCGAGGACAGGTAAGTGGTTTGTTGGTGTGGCTCTTAGGCACCGGAGACAGTCCATAGGGCAGTGTTGAGGGCAGTGTCCAGCTCCTCGACGTGGGGGCTACGGCACCAGACTGGTGCACAGTACTCGGCGGCGGAGAACACCGGGGCCTCGGTGGGGATGCTCAGTGTTGTTTGAATGACAATGTTCTGCCGAGCTTCACCCCGAGGTATGCGGGAGAGGGCTGGAACTGTAGCCGGGCGTTGTCAACCATGATGTTCATTTCGCAGGTCACTTCTTTATTGTAGAGTTGGAACATTGATGAACATTGAATCTTTAGATATTAAGACAAGATGTTCATGTCTGAAGACAGGCACTCTTCTACTGCTTCCCAGGATGGTTTGCTGAGTAGAATGCCCAGGACATCTGCGTAGGCATACTTCCTTGATTGTGTGGCAGGTAGGTCATGGATGTAAATATTAAACAGTTTAATAAGAATGAACTAAAACATTAAAGGTCATTTCAACAAACCACAGAGAAGCACAGTTTACAACACACCATTACTATATCCACTATATCTTTACATAGCAAATAGTGGATTTGCTGCTATATTTCAATTGGGAGAGACACAAGAATGAAATAAAGATGAAATTTAACAGATGATTTGTGCTGATAAGATTTCAACAAAGTCTTTGGTGCTCAGACACCAGAGGGAGATTATTTGTGATCGTAGGACATCTGAGCGGCAGCAAGATAAATTCTCCCATGGAGTCTCATGGATGACACTGGTTGATGACTGCTGAGGTGAATAGAGGCTGCATCCGAGAAGACTAGGTGGTGATGGGGAGGCGGAGGCTACGCATGGCTGCAGCATGAGGAACCATATTTAAAGTGAGGAGCAGTGAGATGATAGGCTGACGGAGAGGGTGTGTCGCTATGCTGTGGGTAAATTGGGAGCTGTGGAACAGCTGATGACTCAGTTGATGTCTCCAGACACTGACAGCTCCATCAATGTTCTGAATGTCACATACAGAACCTTTAAGTAGTGTTTCTTGGAGGAAAACATGATGCTTTCCTTCTGCCTTCCAGTATACCATATTGGCAGAGTTAAAGGCTACAAGCCTTCTCTCAAACAGCAAATTTTTTTTAGAATAAATTGCTAACACTGAATCACAAAAATTAAAAATTCAACATGTGGTGTTTTTATAAAGCTATAGACTACCAGTAAATATTTTTATATACATAAATAATCAAATTACTTTGCATGTTGAGAGGTGTCGCTCATAGAGGTATTTAGTGATCAGTGGTTACAGATTGTTCTGCTGCCCCCAGGTGGCCAAATATGATAATGCAGCTTTAACCATGTTTCTGTCCATGCTTCTGTCTGTTAACTGTAGTGGAGCCAGAGGTCAAGATGGTGGCCAACATGCATGGCAACGAAGTGCTGGGCCGCCAGCTGCTCATATACTTGGCTCAGTACCTGTGTTCAGAGTACATTCTGGGGAACCAACGAATTCAGACCATCATCAATACCACCCGCATCCATCTTCTGGCCTCCATGAATCCAGATGGCTATGAGCTGGCTGCCGCAGAGGTAGAGGATAACAATGACCCGGAGCTCAGCAACCAGGAAGTAAATACTGTTAACAGAACGAAAAGACAAACCGCCATTATCCGCTCTCTCACTCCACTGTGTGTTCTGTCTGTTCAGCTTAAGGTGTGGAGGTGGAGAAATGAGGTACTCTGCAGAGGGTGTCTGAGCATTGTTTGTGGGTTGTGAAATGGGACACCATTGAGCAACATTATGACAATGCTGTAGCATGGACATAGAGGCCGTCAAATGTGAAATGTCTAGCAAAAAAACACAGTTTGCTTTTACTATATTATGCTGAAGGTTATAACAAATTGATAATATATCAATTTTGGTATCAAGATCAAGAAGACAAGCAGTAGTAAATCAGTGATTTTGGAAAGCTGCTGGCGAGATTTAACTGTCTAACTGACACTGTTGTGTCTCAATCTTGGTTCAGTTGCTAAATTGGATGTAAGAGATCAGAGTACTCAAGAACTTCCACCTCCTGCCTTCACCCTCTGTTCCGCTACTAACCAGAGAATTCAACACTAATCACTTCACCAACTTGCTTAGCACTTGCATAAGTCCCTCAGCTCTGTTTATTTTACATTATTATGGCTTAGGATTATCCAAAACTACTGAGACCAACTTTCTGTAAACAGTGTGACAAACCTGAGAAAGTGGGACTTCTGCATTGGCATCTCTTGGGCATTTTAATGCTCAGTATAACAATACTGACACAACCTTTTAGTGGATATGCTGTGTATGTATTCACTAATGTCTCACACAATGTAACTGCACCTTCAACAAGCTCCACATGCATGTGTGCTGTTCTCTGATCATATGGTCAAATGTTTGTAGCTGTCATTTGATAGGGGGCTGGTGTCACATTGTGAGGTCCACTATGAAAAACACCATTGTCAATGTACATAATGTGCAATCTAAAATGTACTCTAGAGCCTGATATCTTCTTGGCAGGCATAATGTTACACATGGCAATACTCCAAGTGAGGCATTTTCAACCCAGTTGCTATAAAAAAAATGTTGGCATTGAATGTTTGAGCAAACCACAGATATATTTGCACATATTATGTAGTGGATAACTTGAAACTCTACATTACAGAAAGGCTGTGGCTAATGTGTGGTTAGGTTTAGGCAGAAACACCACTTGATTATGGTTAGGAAAAGACCATGTTTTGGTTTACAATACCTGGCTTTGCAGGCACAATCCCTGCTGGAAAAGCAGCAGTGTCTCTGTAAAAGAAGGCCTAAAAGGCCGCTGGAAACACAGCAATGATATGCTACATCAACACCGGTTTTGTTGTTTGTTGGTCACGAGCAGTTGTCTGCAGCTTGGCAGGCGTTTCGCTTAGATCACATGCCGTCCACCGCCTCCACCTCTGGATGACAATGTCAGCTTTTATGCTTTGTCATTTTAGAAACGTTGATTTCATATGATATGTATGAAACGTGCAAATGTAAGGCATTCATGGTTTACAGAAACATACAATGCCACTGTCTTCTTTGGGCAGCGGGGCTGAAAAAATGTAACCCCTTATTGTATAATCAACCCTTTCTCTGTTTTCAGAGAGAACGTTTTTGGATGGACCAGAAGGACATGAATTTGTCAAAGTTGTATGTCTCATAGGTATCAGATTGGTTTGAAATACAGAGATGTAACATGTTTGTGATTTGCAGAAACTAGACTAGAGTGTTAGACTGACAGACCGCCTGATTGCACAATTCACAATGAATACATGGCTAAAACATTAATGAAAGTGTGCAGCATGTTGTACCTTTTGTTAATATTATGATATTTTGGGCCGAAAATACTTTATTTAATCATATTTTGTCTGTTGCATGTGTTAAAGTAATTGCTTAGGTATACTTAGTGTATCAAAGAGTAAACTGAAACCTCAAACTGTTACCATATTTGTGCTGTATATGACAACATATACATATCTGCTCATAATCTGTAATAATATGCAACAGTTTGCTTAATCCAAAAATCCCTTTATGATTGTTTGGATGGTTAGATCATGGATCAAAGACATTTTCTGCTCTCCTCCAATATTAAAAAATAACAGTGCCTTTGCTGCTTTTGCTCATGACGGATATATGGTCTTGTCTACATGTTAACAACAGACTTAACAAAGATAGTCTAACAGGTTCCTTCCTGTACTTCTGACTAATTTTCATATCATTTGCTCAATATTTTCTTCATATAATTAATGCTCCCACTAACATCACATCATCCAGAACAATGTCGCACTCTCTGACACTTTCTAACATTCCTAGTTGTTTGAACCTAAATGTTTCAGGGTCACTTGTTGAATGGTTGGACCAGTGGACGGGCCAACGCCCAGAATATTGACCTCAACCGCAATTTTCCGGACCTTACCTCCATTTTCTACCGGAACCGCCGCAGCAGGCATTATCGCATTGACCACATTCCTATCCCTGATGCCTACTGGTTTGGCAAGGTAAGGGTTTAGTGTTTCGTTGCTATAATTCAGATTCATAGAGATTCATCCTCATTAGATACAGAACATCAGCCTGGCTCCTTCAACAATTCAATCCTACTTTTGGGCTGTAGGTGGCACCAGAGACTTACGCAGTGATGAAGTGGATCAGGTCACTGCCCTTCGTTCAGTCTGCCAGCCTCCATGGAGGGGATCTGGTAGTCTCTTATCCCTTTGACTTCTCTAGACACCTGCATGAGGAGAGGATGTTCTCACCCACCCCAGATGAGCAGGTAGGTTAGGAGGATGGAAGGATGTCTGAACTGATGGATTAATGGTTGCTGAAAAAGTTCAGTCAAACAGTACAGCTGGATTTCCTCTCTCGCCACATAATCACCTCACGTTCAGGCTCTGAAGCAGCTGGCCCGTACCTACGCAGATGCCCATGAAACCATGGCAAACAATGACACAGACAGGTGTGGAGCCTCCTTTTACCGAACGAGGGGCATCATCAATGGCGCACTGTGGTACAGTTTTGCTGGCGGTGAGACACATAACTTTATCTACAGAGATGTATGAATTTGTTTTTCCACAGCTCTCATTGCTTGCAAGGAACTCATTATGTACATGTCTCTTTTGCAGGCATGTCAGACTTCAACTACTTGCATACCAATTGTCTGGAAATCACTGTGGAGCTCGGCTGTGACAAATTCCCCTCTGAGGGCGAGCTCTACCCAGAATGGAAGAGGAATAAGGAAGCTCTGCTTAGTTTTTTGGAGTCTGTAAGTGTCTGGACAGAACGGACAGAAAGGATAAAACCAATATTAATAACAAGTTATGTCCCTATATTTACAAGGACTATACAGAAAGTGCATGTAGGGGATTTAGGCACTTGTCCTCAAGCAAAAGTAGGCAGACAAGGAGATAATATGGCTTTCCATTGTGCTTCCTGTCCCTGAACAGGTCCATCGAGGGATAAAGGGAGTAGTCAAGGATCGTGATGGAAATGGCATAAAAGGTGCAACTATCTCTGTCAGGGGGATTAGGAAAGATGTCACCACAGGTAAACACAGTGCGACATGGTTCCAGCTGGTATAACTTTGATCATTTTTTACTGCTGTTTATTGTAGCCATCAAGAAGTTGGTGTTATGGTGTAGCTATGAGGCACACTTTGCAAAGTTCACCATTGCCACAACAACTACAGATATTCATGGTTGCCAGATGATGAATCCTGATGACTTTGGTGATCACCTTATGTTTTACCACGAGTTTGACATTTGTGGTTTTGAGTGAAATATCTCAACAACTATTGGATGGATTACAATGAAACATTCATGTCCCTTTCAGGATGAACATTAATAACTTGAGGGATTTCTTAAATTTTAATGTGTCCGATTCTTTGGCTTATGACTAAATACCTGCAAAACTACCATTTCCATCAGCCTCAGCTGCACTTTGTATTCAGTGCTAATTAGCAAAAGTTAGCTTCCTAACATGGTTATTCCTGTATTCCCAAGGTCCAGTGTTCTGGGGCGCTCCAGTACATAGTCTTTTTTGTATGGAGAACAACTCCAAAACATATTTTAGCCCTAAATTTGAAATATTAAGAATCAATCAACCATTTAATAAACCAATTAAAAGAGAGAAAGAAAACCAACAGATGAAAGAAGGAGAAAAATAATTAAATGTTTTAGGGTTAGGAAATCAGTAGTAGCTGACTATTTTAGCTTGAAATGGGTCAAATTTGACCTGAACACAAGAGGAGGGTTAATGTGTGAAAACAGAATATTTGACTTAGGACTTAGGATGCTGGGAACATAGAACCTGGGGAACATAGGACCCTGGGAACAGAAGACCTGGGGAACATAGAACATATGGTTGGGGGGGCGCACCCACCACCCCCATGCTAATTGGCTAAACTAAGCTGGCAAACAGTGTAAACATCTTATTTTTTAAACACTGGCATGTTACCCATTGACATTTTGAGCATGTCAGTACGCTAACATTAGCATTTCAAAGCGCAGCTGTGCCCACGTTCATCCTCTCAGAGCCGCCAGCATGGCTGTAGACTTGTTTATGTGTACATTCTCCTCTTTTGTTTCTCACATTAGCTGTTTTAACTGTGCTCTTCCTTTGCAACCTCTCTTCCTTCACTTGTTTGACCCCCTCTCTGACATGTTGACTGTATGACTGTGTTCTGTTCCCCTCCCTCCAGCTGAAGATGGAGACTACTGGCGGCTGCTGAACCCTGGTACTCACATCCTGACAGCCACAGCCAAAGGTTACTCCAGGGTCAGTAAGAGGGTTTATCTGCCTCACAGTATGACCAAGGCTGGACGTGTCGACTTTCTCCTGGAGAAGGTTGGATTTTTGTCTTAATTATCTTGTTCAACCAAATGCCATTCAAATATCCTTTTTTAAATTTATTTTTTTACCCATGTATGATGTAGTTTTCATAGAGATTTATTGTACAGGATTAAGTTACCAGCTAATATCCATCTGCAGGGCCCTGGGCAGGTAGAGATAAACACAAGCACAACTAACTCAAATACAAGTTCAAAAACAGCGGCTCCTAAATTGATGATCACTGATTAGCCCTGCTCTCTATCTTCACCCTTCCCTCCTGCATCCAGGTTCCCATAGAGCCAGATATCGATGACCACCTCTTCCCCACAGTTGACTCATGGGACCGATTTGACCCCTACAACCAGTTTGAGCGCTACAGCGAGCCAGACATAGGTGAGGTTGGTATAGAGCGTGAGGAGAAACCATGGTGGTGGAACTACTTCTCCCAGTCTGGCATCACACCTCCACACTGGCTCCTGCGAAGTGTCTAGATGCATCACAGCACAATGAAGATCCTGGAATACCACAGCGAGACTGGTGATGGACGGTCCTTCATCCAGTCCTACTGGTGCTCTTAGAGGTGTCTGTGGAGCAGGAACCTATCTACACAGGTTTCAGTGCTTCCTGGAAGGATGTGAATAGGCTTTTTTTCCCACCAGGCAACAAATTAAATTCTGGCCTGTCAGCGGAGTTTTGGCCAATATTGCTTTGCAGCTGCATTTAATTTGTTTTAAGTATAAATTGAACCACTGGGGAAATAAAGGATTTATGGATGCATCAATTGTCAAACTGTTAAAGATGTTCACAGTCAAAAATAATTGTATGCACTTATTTGAGTATTGTGATTGCACATTACAATTTCATATGTGACGGCAGCTGCAAAAAATGTCTCTGTGCACATTTATAAAAAAATTTAAGTGGGTACAAATTTCACTCAGATATGACTGTTCTTTGTTATTATATGCAACAGGTGAATTTCCTGTATGTTGCAGCCACATTTTTATATGTTATACAAGGCATAAGTGCTACAGCCAGAATTTTCTGGGCCTGTAACAGCACTTCATATGGAGCATTACATTTGAGCTTGGATTAGCAGCAATACTGTGCCAATTGTGAAGAGTGGAAATTCTTGCTTTGTTTTTCACAAGCATTTTTCCAAGCATATTATATAAATATTAAATATTTGTGGCAAATCGTCTTCCATTTCTTTATTTTAAGATGATTATTAATGTATATAAGAGTATAAAAGAGGTCCTACTTGGTTTTACACTTCTCAGCTCTAAGAGGATGTTACAGCATTTGACCACTAGAGGCCGCCAGAGAACATGTAATGGCAGATTATGGCGACTTAATAAGTAGTCTAATTAGTAATAGATGATGAGAGGCGTCTGCACTTTTCATTCATCCAATAATTAATGGGTTTTTTTCATAATGTTATTGAGGCTTTTTTGACACGTGGGGGAGAAGTGGTTTCATTTTTTGCTTTCATAGTCCGTGCTGGATTTAAGTCTCAAGTGAAAGGTCGAAGTAGTTCTCAGAAGTTACCAGAAAAGAAAATTAAATGTCAGGGTTAATAAAGGTGCTTAGTCTTGCTCTTAATATCCTTTTCATAGTCACGTTTTAGAAAAGATCTTGCGGAAGAACACATTTTTTTTTATGTTAGATATGGGGCTTCTACCTCGGCGCGTGCTGCATGTATCCTTGCGCCCTCAGGTGTGTGGCGTAGCTGTGATTGACACCGGTTTCTTTTTAAATAAATTTAACACTTTAGTAGTTTTGCTAACAGGCTCTGCGTTGCGAAAAGCTTAAATTAAATTAATATAACTCTCTATTAGGCACATTTTACCCGAACTTTCTCACTGGAGAGACAAAGTTGCTGAAGTTAGTGTTTGTGTGACAGATAGGCCCACAACTGACAGGCCTTTCCCTCAGCAGTCAGCCCTGAGGTAAGCTAACTGTTCACTCTCACAGAAGTACAAGTTATAAAAGCAGTTTGTCTCAGTACATTCAGTATTTATCAGTTGTACGTTTTGGCCTGGTGAACAGTCTCTTGCTATATCTGCGAGTGAGTACCTGGGCTATGTAACCTCCACAGCTGTACAGCCTGCAGCCATTATCTTTACGTCATTAGTTAGCATACACCTGTGTGTTCTCTTAGGAGAGGTCTATTGAGGAAATGAAAAGGTCGAGTTCATGGCAGGGATCCTCGCAACATGTCACTGAAATCTTGTGTTACAAAAGTGAAAACCCCATTTTAATGTTATATAAAATGGCAGTGTTGTCTAGGCCTAGTGTTATAGAAATGTATAGACCTATTTTTGACCAAAGGCATACTATCCATATTCTGTATTAACTATTTCTAAAGCACAAATAAAAGGAGCATATTACTTATTATTGTACCATTTATGATTATATGTGATCAATAAAATGTAAAATCAGGTAGCAATGATACACACAGTATCAAACTACACTTCTACCCCTTTACGATAGTTTCCACGGTATTATCCCGATAGTTAAGTCATGATGCAATATTATTGGGATCTTAAACATGTCGCAATATGCAATATTGCGATAACATATATTGTGATATATTGCAATTTATTACCTTTTTTCAACTGCTAATTTTGTCCTCAAAGGAGAACTTTGTCAACATTTTGTTTTACTTAATAAGATAAAGTTTATAATCTGTTCATCTCACTTCATTCGTTTTATTGCAGCACCATGTATCTAACGCACTGAAAAGATACATTTTATTATTCTAGTAGGCTACCAAAAGGTAAATTTGTATTTGCAATATTAATAATTAATATAACAAAGAAATAGATACTAGACGTCGGTGTATCGATATGAATTGCCATGCAAAAATATCGTGACACTATGCTGTATTGATTTTTTCCCCCACTCCTAATTATTATGAGCCTAACCTTTATAAACCTGCCTGGACCAACCAATGAGCACACTTGAGGCTGAAGGAATTCACGGAAGACATTAAGGTAGATTAAAAAAATGATAAAATGATTATTATTAAGCATGTAAATAAGCGACCAATGTGCAGTGACTATGAATGGTCATGCATAGTAATGACAGACGTGAAATTAATCCATACTCGCAATACATTCTCTAGCGTCTGTTTATTTAGGTCTATCCAGCATAATCCAGCTGCACCACCTGCATCCTACAGCTTACACAATTGTCACAGCTGGAGCAGAGCATGCACAGCAGTCTATCAATAATATCTGCTGGGGACTGCATCGCGTGCAAACCTCTCCTAACCTCACAGTCCATCTGCTATCTGTTTCTAAAGCACCCTGACCTGTGTTTGAACTAATGTATGCACGTGTATTAAGCCAGAGCGCAATTCATATCCATAATATATCCCATAATTAGCTGCACTATATAGAGGCCTGCATACTGTAGTCTATATTATGCAATCCATGCAGTTAACAAGGAAGCGTAAGTAGTTATTGACCCTTATGGACTGGTCATATATGCTCAGAGCTGATTTTATGATGATGAGCTTAATGCAAGTCTGCAGTGGGCGGAGAAAAATCCTTGTTATGAGACCGTGTACTAGTGAACTAAACTGAATCCAACTCAAATAATGTGGGCTGCATCAGTAACTTTTTGTGTAAACATAAGTTTGACGTCATGATGTAGTACATCCCACAAAGCTGTATTTAAACCATAAATGTCATAAACTTAAAGGTTGACCATTTCATACTGAAGCCACGGGTCTGTAGCAGTAGTTTGAGTGCCCTTATGTTACCATATCAGGAAAGCCAAAATGTGGAAGTCTTTGGCCTTTGAACATTGAGGCTTTGGAAAGCCACGCTGGAAGTAACTAGGGTTTAGAGTGACTCAACTGTAGCTTTTGATATTTGCCAAATAGGCGTAGATTCACAGCAGCCCTAAAACTTGATAAATACTCACATTTTCTTTGAACCTTTTAACCCTCTGTTATAGGGAGTGGACGTCTCAATACATGCAGAACATGCACCTACCACCTGTTAACCAACCTCAGAACAAGGTATCACACACTCACAACACAGTGATAGTCAGCACACACATTGATTGTTTATTAAAACACATATTGCTGCGTTTAATGGAGAACTTAACTGCAACAGCCTTCTTCTGTTTTTTTTTTTTTTTTTATGACCATACAACTTTCTAAACATCTTTGAACAGTTATGATTATTTAACCTGAAAGATTTCTGTATTTGGGTTTTTATCTGACCTTTTCGTACTGGTTTGAAGTGGGTGGGACTACACAGGAAAATGTGATGTCACATATTAGATGAAGACATGAACAAAGGTCTGCAAATGTCATTTTTCCCAACCCACTTAAGGTGAAATTACACCCACTTACGCGTGACAAAAATGTACCGCCAGACGAAAGCCCAATTATTGGCTGCCAGCCTACTACTGCCAGTAGTACTCTTGGCACTAACTAGGCGCCCTGTGAAACGGCACAGCTCAAGTTCATCAGTGGCTTTGAACAACGCCTTTGCCACGAAACCCATAGAAACTCAACCCTGTATCATCCCTCATCCCTCGGGGAGCGCCTGGAACTTCCTGCTCATCTGCCGGCAGAGGACAACTGGACTTTTGCTGGCAAATATGCAGGGATCTCCAAGGGTTTGGCTACTCCCCTGTGCTGTGAGCTCTCAGAGTTCACTCATTTGCCAAAGTAAGTCTTCCGGTCTTTTGCCTATACACACTGCCCACACTGCAGTGACACAGAGCTGGTTAAAAATAAGCAGCGTTTCTCTTTAACTATCCATATTCCATTTCCAAGCTACTGTGGCTGTCACAGTTTGCGGATACAGACCTTTAATAGATGGACAGCCCCCCAATTTTCCACAAGATCAGCAAACTGTGAAGGGGACATGGGGTTCATCCGTGGGTGGGCTAGCTTTGCATTTGGATGGGCGTCGGTAGCTTAGTGGATAGTGCCGGCACCCCATGTTTAGAGGTGATGCCTCGCTGCAGCAGTCGTGAGCTCGACTCCGGCTTGCAACCCTTTGCTGCATGTTGCCCCCCCAGTCTCTCTCTCCCAATTTCACACTGTCCTGTCTATTAAAGACAAAAAGACGAAAAAATAACCTTTAAATAAAAAAAGCATTGCATTTGGATAGTCTGCATTAGGCCTTTTGCCAAATTTAGCATTTTTCGTTTGAGACACAGGGGATATGCCAATATCCTTCAGATTTCAGGAGCATTCTTTGGACATGTATACAGCGTATTTGGAATATGCGTCTCAACTGGGTTTTTTACTGCAGTTTGCGACACACGGCCTCTTGCTTGTTTACGGTCATCTCTTTTTGTTGTCATTTATGCGTAGTGCACAAACCAACAGTCTGCAAGCCTGTGGGGTAGAGAGGCATGACCAAAAGAAAAGGTTCAGTGATCGTTCAGTGTCAATACTTTTGTCTCCCTCTCCTCTGTGGTCGTCTTGTCGGTATCCCACCAAACTAATTTGCATCTTCCTCCAAATGGGATTCAGAATGTTGATCAAAACAGATATTGTTGGAGTCTGAGTCCATTAACATCTCCACGTCTTGTGCAACCATAAACCTTTCCATCGTGCAGTTTACAAGCTGCTACATTTCTGTAAGCAACATCTTATTCCAGTTTCCAGTGGATCGTCTTCTTTGGTTGTTTTTGGACAAGGCAGTGCTGTTCTTATTCACAAGATGTGTAACAGCGCCCCCTATCTTTTAACAGTGAAAACACAGATTGACGGATTATGTCCTCAATGGCAGGGATAGTGTTAAACAGGCCTTGCAGAATTTTGTCATAAAAGTCCAGCAACTTCTCTGTTGTAAAATCATTCAATGAACTCTGCTGCTTCTATAGTCGGAACAACACCAACAGTTATGATGCATTTGTAGCTTTTCTTTTCGAAAAGGCCATTTTTGAATCATGCTATAATTATCTTCTTTCCAAGGCAGTGTGTTCCCAGATGTCTCCTCCTTATGTTCCTGGAGTGAGTTTCCATCTGGCAGACCTCTACTGAGGTTTCTGCCTCTCTCAGTCTCCCTCTCGCTCTCGTGCTCTCTCTCGCCTCCCCAATGCCCTGTGTAGTCACTTTCAATCTGACTGCATCAGTTTCTCTAACATAACCTGTTTTAACACTCTGCACATATAATGCAAATGCCAAACCACTTTGCTCTGAACTTCCTCCATCCTTCTCTACTCCTCTCCCTCCTCTCTTTCTCCGTTCCTCTCTGTGTCGGTCCGTCTTTCATTCTTGTAGCTATCTAGCTGCTATGCCCCAGGAGTAGAGGCCTGCTCAATGTGGCAGAGATGATTTGTTTGCTTTGCAATTATTTTCCGTCAGTGGAGACAAATGGATTCATACTGCATAGAAAAACCAACACAGACAGGGCCGGAGCGATGAATGCAGTGGAACAGACTAATATGTACTGCCCAAAGATAAAGATAGAGATGGGGAACATGAAGCACCTCGGGTAAAGAATAGATAGCTTTATAAAAAGCTCTAAGGACAAAGAGTATCTCCATACCATATGGCTGCACTGCATATTGAAATCTGTAGTCATGTGTTTAGTGTTTTAATTGTAGCTCTCAAGAGCAAATTAGTGTTTTGAAACGACTGCCTGTAGGATGCAATGGTCCCCAAATATGACGGGCTATTATTTGGTGTTCAGTGGATGTAATTAATCTTTTTTACCCATCTACCAGTACAATGTTGCTTCTGCCTTTCCATAAGCTGTAGGTGAGCATTGGTCTTAATATGGAATATAAATTACATTTTTTTATTTCATTTATGCAAAAAAAAAAAAAAATTCAAAGAAATGTAATGCCTCCTGCATTAAGATTTCTTTTTTTAATCAACATAATGAGTAAATGTTTTTAGTGAATGTACCAGCCCTTGTTTTCCAACCCAGTATCCACCCATCGCCACTAAAGCATTATTCAATTTTTCAGGATTTTGTTTACGACCCTTTTACATCATAAATAAATACATTCCCATGTTCATGATTTGCAAGAGTTAATATCTCTGGTCACTCAAGACAGTTGTATGCTTACAGAACTGGTTGTGTGAGGGTTAAAAATACCGTGCATTGACAGTATAACTGATCTTTTACATTTGGTTTTACTTTGGCTTATGTGAGGTTTCCATATCTGTTAACTTTTTCAGACACTTGTGTATTATTAACAGCCAAATTTAATGTATCCAGCCTTTCAGAAAAATCCAAATTTCCAAGTCATGATTAAGTCATGGATGTAAACACTTAAAGTAGGAAACAGGTAATTATTGTAACTCCAATATGACATGATTGCAGCATTACATGACTCAAGCATTTGGTTAAGGTTAGAAAAAGTTTATGGTCTTGGTTAAATACTCAAAATTCAAAGCTGACTTGAAGCACAAAAGTGTATGTGTTAACTTTTCTTGCTTTACCCCAAACCACAAGCGTTCCCTAACCTTAGCCAAAGTGTTTTCATAGCCTAAACCTAAGCGCGGTTTCTCTCTCTGGTGCCAAAGCTCTGTGTTTTGTATGGCCAGCATCCATCCGGACCAGTTTCATTTTAACAATACTTGCTTATTTTGATCGTACTGATAACAATAGAGAGAATGCTACTTGCAGTTTCTGAAACATAGTTTGAGATGGGCTGATACAAGATGCAGTTAGAGGACAGACTGGAGCTGAAGGGCCTCCCCGTTTGCTCCCAATGTGTGATGGACACAACTGGGCTGCAGACTTTTTCTGTCTCTGTTGAACTTTCAAACTATCCACGGTAAAAGAGATTAACCTTTTCCTCCCAGCTCACGTCTCCTTGATTTTTCCTTCTCCTGCCTTCTGTCTTCCTTTCCTTTTTATGACCCTGTCTCCCCTTTTCCAGTGTCTCTGTTGACTATCCCTTGTCCTGTCTCCCCCTCCTCCCCCCGTCTCCCCTTTCCCCTCCCATTCCTCCCTTTATACGAAGGGCAGGTTCAGGGGTCACCAATTACTCAGAGAGGGCTGAGAAAGTTGTATGGGCTTTGCCCTCGGGGCTGCCATGTTGCATTACCATCAGGGAGATTGCAGGTACGCAGCAGCCACTGGCTGCCGGCACAACAACCACAACATCAGCCCCAGCACCGGACTGTATAGACTCAGAGAGGTTCAAACCCTCCTCATGCCTGAGCGGCTGGCTGGCTCCAAGTCAGCCCCCCTCTCTTACTGACCTGCTGGGCAGAACTAATATGTATGTCTAGACTTCCTGGGAACTTCTTTACCTGAGAATACAGCTGCACAGTATGTGCACTGATTGTTCAGCTACTTTTTTACTAATAAGTATAGTCTGCACCTGTCGCTTGATTATTTTTTATCATGTCTGGAAGGAATTTGTATACATTTAAGTGTATTTAGAAATAATGCTTGCAATCAAGACTTTTGTTGACCAAGTGGTGTGTTTAAAAGACAAGAGCATTACTCTGAGAGGAAAAAAGAAAAGGGATTGGTAGTGTAATCAAAATGCCTTTACAACCATGCAGGCAATCTTAAAACTATTTTTCTGTATTTTATTTGTAAGAAAATACAGTCAAATCATCTGATCATATGACGGATCTTTTAAATGAGTGCAGGGGAGGGAACTTTTGTATATTTTTTTTAAAGGAATGCTTGAGGAAATAGTATAAAGCTACAGACTGGAGACAGTCAGTATAGCTTGGCATAACAACTGCAAGCAGATTATTTCTTGGCCGGAAGAAGTGACATCCTGACGTCTTGTCATCACTGTAAGGTTAGCACTGACTTCAGGAAGTGACCGAGCCAAGAAATAGTTTGGCACATAACACCAGCAAAACCACAAATTGTTGTTATTCCACTTATGTATTTGAAAAGATTAAACAAACAGAATGTAGCATGCTAATTATTGAAATTAAGAGGTGCTGGTAGGCAGATTTCTTTTTTTAACTTTTGGAAAGAGCCAGGCGAGCTGTTTGCACTCCTTTCTGCCTTTATGCTTAGCTAACAGTCTCCCAGCTGTAGCTCCACAAATAACTGACAAATCTAAGAGTAGTATTGATCTTTTCATTCAACTGTTGTCAAGAAAGCAAACAAGTGTATTCCCCCAATTATCTAACTACTCCTTTTAATTGTCAGTTAAACTCTTTTTCTTCTTTTACCAGTATTTGCTATGTTGCATTTTCCAAATAGCACAGTTGGTCTGCCTACTTTTTAACATTGCCAGATAGACAGAATTACAACCTTAAACTTCACAGCGTTTGGCTTTACTAAAAAAATCAGTCTATCATCTGAGATTATCTCGGCACATATTAACAGACAAACAAAGTGGATACAGCATTAGAGGCAGGGCCTTATTAAGTTTTTCCGTGGTATGAAATTACCTGAATCTTCTGCATCATGTGGCCCATAGAGCAGGCACACTGAAGACTTCTGCCGACTGAGTGGCCAACTTCCGGTTTGGCTCACCACTAACTTGAATGGGTATGTAATTATATCATTGCTCTACTGTACAAATATTATCAGACTGAATGGATCAAATCCCAACAGTGAAACGAGTCATTTCACAGAAGTTTTGACACTCAAAAAAAAAGCATCCACTGATACACACATGTTTCTTTCACAATATTAGCCTATGGGCAAATGTCTTTTGGGGCCTCATGGCATCACCTGATTGTCCCAGAAGTTGTAATTTCACACTTGGCCACCCTATAAATTTGGCTTCAAAGCCTGGTGATGTCCCTGGAGGCGTGCTGTACTTAAGAAATCCTTATTTGGGTGCCTGTGGTCAGTCTCTTATTTTTGTGATCAAACAGGATCTGACGCTTGTTCTGTTAAGTCTCCTAATAAATAATAAATATAGCATCTTCTGATCAACCCGTAACATTTTCAGGCTTGAAATAACAGCTTCTGGTTAGGCCCCACCCACCTCTGGTACCCACCCACGTACGATTCAAACTCTGATTTAAACACCCATTCTGAGTACAAACACAGATACAGATAATTTAGTTGGTTGAATAGATACAGATAAAGATAATGGTGCTCATCTCTAATTTACAGGTGTTGTAGCCACCCTGCTTCAGCACCATCCTAGTGTTCTGGCTGTTAAATCCCTCTGAAGTGTTTGATGCTCGCTATGTTGTGCCCTAAAGCAATGTGATGGATGGTAAAGATGTTCAGTTTAGCCCTCTTTTTCGTCTCTGCTCTGCCTTCAGGCTGTCCACACTCAGCTCTCCAGCCTTTTCACCACCTTGTTTACCCTGCCTGCCTCGGCCACCTGGGTGCTGCATCTGCAAGAAAAAAAAAAAAAAAAAGATTTGGATTGTTGGAGTCTTGAGTCAGACATTTCAAAAAGTGAAGACCTGGTTCACTTATCCTTTCCAAACCCCATCATAGCTGATTTTCAGGCTCAGAGAGAGGCCCAGCCCAGCGCTGTTTAGGCCACAGCCAACAGAAGCTGTGCAGCCAGTTGGAGTTTAAATGGCTCCTGAATAGAGAATCCCAGAGTCTGATTCAGTGTGCTCAGCCAAACCCTCTGTAATTGCAAAAACAGCACTTGGTCCACTAATAATGGGTGCGTGTCATCTCCAATCCTCAGTCCGCCTGTCTGTCCATGCCACAGAGGCAGCAATTACAGACTCGGGCCTGCCACTGGACGTGCACACAGTAAGGGCAGGGGAACAGTAGACTGTGTGTATATGTGAGTGGGGGCGGTAGGTTAAGGGGGGCATGAGTAACTGAATGAGGTGTATGTATGCTTGTGTGTGTGGTTAGGTGTATGTGTGCGTTCGTGTGTGTTTGTTTGCGTGAGGATACTGGAAAGGGCAAATGCAGACTTTAGGATTGGCTCGATTTAGGAATCGAGTAGACATTCCTATATAGCCAGGCTGCAAACAGAGTGCTGTGAACATGATTTATCCCAAAGTTTTAAACTTAAAATTTAAAGCTGCAGCTGGCAACTCCTCAGTTTGCAGTGAACACAGTGCAGATTGTTCTCATGCACTGTTCGTATGTGTATCTATGAAGAGTAATGCACCAGAATTCTTATATAACCCACGTAATCACAATCATGTGACAAATACACTAATGGGGTAGAAGGGTAGGTTTGGGTGGTGAAGTTACGTGACAATGCCCAAATGTGATTTTTTTCCTAAACCTTACTTACGAACCTTTGCTTTCCTAAACCTAGCCTCTGTTACTTTAATTACTAAACCTAATCTACATTACTTTACTAAACCTAACCTACGTAACTTTATTTTAAGTACGTTATGTGATAACGTCCAGCTATGATTGTTTTCCTAAGCTTAACCTATGAAAGTTTCTTTCCTAAACCTAACCTATATTATTTTACTATACTAAACCTAACCTACGTTACTTTACGTTAAATAAATTGTGTGACAATGCCCAATCGTGATTGTTTTCCTAAACCAAACTTCTGTCTGTTTTCTTTCCTAAACCTGACCTTTGTTACTTTAATACTAAACCTAACCTACGTTACTTTACTTAACCTAACCTACGTAACTTTATGTAGTTACGTTACGTAAAGTAACAATGCCCAACCATTGTTGTTTCCTAAACCTAACCTATGTTACTTTACTTAACTAAACCTAACCTACACAACTTTACTTTACCAAATCTAACCTACACAGCTTTGCTTTACCAAACCCGACCTACATAACTTTACTTAAATTACGAAATGTGATGACGCCCAACCGTGAATGTTTTCCTAAACTTAACCGAAGCAACTTTACTTTCCTAAACCTAAACTACGTAACTTTAGGTGAAGTAAGTTCCATGATAATGCCCAACCATGTTTGTTTTCCTCAACCTAACTTCCGAACCTTTGCTTTCCTAAACCTAGCCTCTGTTATTTTAATTACTAAACCTAACCTACGTAACTTTACGTAGTTGCTCTACATAACGATGCACAACCATTATTGTTTTCCTAAAACTAAGCTGAGTAATTTTAATTTTCTAGACCTAACCTACATAACTTTACGTAAAGTACATCATCACCATGATTCTTTTCCTAAACCTAACCCAAGCGGTAGGGGCACTAATTTGTCAGGGGTTAATTTCTTAGACGTCATATGAACCAATGTGTAAGGATACGTTGCACAGTGATAACTAGCAGTATATGATTAGTTGTCATTTGCTAAATCTGCCAGGAGTGCATGAATATCTCTCTTGGTTTTTATCATTTCATTGTCTAGGCTGTGGTAATCTGAGATTACATTCAAAATAAGATAGCGAGACAAACAATTTCTAGCAGTGATACATAAAGGAAAATGTTGTACCAGTGTGAACTGAAACATCTGAGGGCTTAGACACAGTAATGTATCCATTTTCTCCTTGAAGCTGAAACCTCCTCTTTGTGTTGTTTTTAAACTGTCTAACTGAGTGTGATAACTAAGACCTTGTGTGAGCAGCACACAGTTGGACATCTCTTTGAGTCACTTCCTTTACTAAACACTCTCATGGCTACCCATCCATGACTCCCACAATGGCCATCACGAGGATTTACTAAAACATCAACTGATCTTTCCTGTTACGCTGCTATTGTTTTATTTGATTTTCTCTGCAGAGGCATGACGAACTGGTGTCATGGCAGACAATGGAACGGAGTCAGGGTCTGACCCCAAAACTAATTTGCCAGCTTAAGCTCTTTTAACAAGTGGCAGTTTCACCAGTGCTGAGTTTGTTTACCCCTCGTTCTGCTTTCCCTTTATTTGTTGTGGTTTTCTTTTTCTTTTTATGTGTCCAAAATGCTGTAAAGAGGAAGGAGGAGGGAATTGGGGAAAAAAGTTTTAGGGCTTTTTTTTTGCTCTTGCTCTCTTGCTTGCTTCTGGAATGTTTGACATTGAGTCTTTACTGGCGTTTTTTCAGTCAGTTAGTTTAAATTCATTACATTTATGGGACAGAACAATCTACCCTCACCTCACCAGTATTGTGTAATCAGTTCTTAAATCAATAACCCTGTTTTCTTTCCTGCATTTCATTGCTCATGATTTGTTAAAAGACAGTATCTGCTTTTGATTTGGTCGGAGTGTTGTTGCCATAGAGTTGTACCACAACAACCAGAGTCTGGTTGCTGGAGGGGTCAGAGGTCGGAGCAGAGTAGCCGTGAGCAGCGACAATGCGTGTGAAATTGGACACAGCTCTGCACCATTTGTGTGTGATTACGTTGATTTCCTAGGGCAACTTCTGTCGGCACCTTCTCACAGACAGATAGCTTACGCAACGTGGGAATATATGATGGGATAATGATTTTGAATAGATGCTACATGAGTGTGAATTGTTTTTCATTGTTTATGAGGACAATATTGCAGATAGATAGATAAATAGATAGACAGATAGAAGAATGCAAGACTATATAGAAGACTAGGCTTGCAGAGATTAGTAGGGCTGTTATGTTACACAAATTTCACAATTTCATACATGGTTAAGAGGTTATGATTGAGTATGTTGTCAGTACAGCAGGAAAAACAAAATATTGGATTACCTTTTTTCAATAAATGAACACTAAACAGTGTCTCATGGGCTCTTCCTGCTGTTAACCTAACAGTGCAAACATCTGGATATGGTCAGTATGTAATATAAAAAAGAACAAAGACAGTATGTTTGTGCTGGTCCAATTTAAATACAGAACTATGTGCACAGGAATGAACATAGTGAGGCTCCACCACCCTGAGCATATTACACTTAAATGACAAATTCTATGAGTCAGACTGAGTTGCATACAGCCCTCTTATGATGTTGGTCATTGTTTTAATAAGTGCTTACGCAGAAGGACTTTACCTCTGGTAACCCAGGGGTACCATCGCAAATGAGATTGTGTGTTTGACGCAGTCTTTTAGACTTGAGCTGAACAACAGCATACATTGTCTTTAATGTCAATATAATTTTTACAGGGTTCCCACAGTCATGGAAAACTTGGAAAAGTTATAGAATTTCACAATATTGTTTTACAGGCCTGGAAGAGTCACAGAATTAGTAAAATCCTTGAAAGTTTTCGACAAAATCATGTGTAAGGACATGAATTGTTACAGTAATCTCCCGTAGATAACCTTCCATGAATGTGGCATATTGGAAAATGTATTTTCTGTAGCTGCTGATACAACATAGCTCTAAAAGGTGCTGATGCATGACGTTCTCTGTCATTGTTATGTTTAGTTATGTCCCACTGTTGTTTTGTATGATTATTTTGCTCACTTAAACAATTAATATTCCTGTAATTACTATTCCTCTGGTCATCAGTTTCTTGAATGTGCTGTCATCCATCATTGCAATTTCTGACAGCTGTCATCTGATTGTCAGTCAGTCGATGTGACGTATCGTCAGAAAAGCATGTCGGCTTGCATACTGCAAAATGGGACCAGATGTAGTAGAACATCCTGGTATTTTTGGCTTACTGCATTTCACATACCATGTATTGGGACATACTAAATCTTTTTCTGGCATACAAATAGTATGGTAGTATTGACATTGGAATGCACAGCTTGTGTGCCAGCCAATAATCCATGATGCCAGCTAGCTGAAAATATGTTTAAATAGAGTTTCAATCTGATATGTTTGAATATGCAGGGCAGCTGAGGCAAGAAAAATAATGTTGTGACAGTGTGATTTAACATGTAGGATCATGAGTCCCAAAGTTTTCCTGCCTACAACCCACTAATTCTTTTCAATTGTGCCACATTTTTGAGATTGAGCAATTGACATGGGCAGTAGGGTGTTTAATTGACACTCAGAGTGCCAATGCACACATTTGTTTTGTTTTAGCTGCTCTGAAAGTATAACTTGGCACTTTGAATGTACAGAGAATTGGGATTTTTTTTTTTTTTTCAAGTAAATTGACTAAAGGGCCAACCAACCTCAACAGTCACTCCTCCGCTTTGGGAGCTCTACTGTGTCCTTGAACCACCTATAGTTATAAAATTAACATTTCTAGTAAAGTGCACTCCACAGTTCTATTCATGTTAAACATTGTGAATGGTCAAATAAATTTTATTATAGGTCCTTGTTAAGAAAAAGTTTTTAAACTTTGTCGATGAAAATGAGTGGGAACCTTGTCTTTATCCATTGTTGCTATAATATCCTTTGAATGATACAGGAATAGAGTTCCATCTTCCATTTTGCATTTTCCACATCAACAATATTTGCAGTATGAGTTGGAATACGGATGGTTTAGCCAACAGTCAACAACTGATAGCTGCCAAAGCTTTCTGGGTGGAGTTCTTGCATTAGTGGTCCACACCACATATGCTAAGATGTAAACACAGCCCTACTATGATTGCCTTTGTCTGACATGTTAGCAAACAGTTTCCTATTATTTACAAATCCAGCAGACACAAAGGAACATTATCATCCTGTCCGAGTCACGTTTAAGGCGCCTGAGTAATTTAACTCAAATATTAGTCTCTCTTTAACCCTGTTTTGATTTTTACCAACTCCAGAGAAAAATACCTAGCCTTTTAGCTCAGAAGATGCTCCGCTATGTATACCAATCAGGTGCTAATTGTGTTTGTCTTTTGTTTGGTGCCAGGCACGTAGCACACAGTTGGATTTTCAGAGCTCCTTTGCTGAATGCTGCAGTCTTTTGCTGCTGGAAATGGGCTTAAGCAGAATCCTTGGGCTGTACAATGAAAACAGCTGCCTAAAAGTGGCTAAAATTATTTGTAGAGCTACAGAGTTGGGCAGTAATTCTCTTTGGAATCGTCCCTACAAGTGATCCCTTTCACACTACAAAAAAATCAGCAGATCCATTATTTATATAGAGGAAATGTTTTTCTATGGAGCTTTAACAGGGCTGTACTACTCTAAGCTGTGTATCAAATTCAGTGTAATATTTTGAGCTGTAAAGGACAAATGCACGTACCATTACACCCCTAGCAGACAGTCTGGCCTTTACGTTCTCTTAGGATGGTGGGTTAAAGAAACACAGACACACAATACAAACGCAAATGTACGCTGGCACTAACATAGAAATACATGTTCGGTACATGTATGTGCACACAACTAGTTTTCCAAATTTATTTTAGCTGTTTCTCTTGGGGTAAAATGCCCCTGAGCCATGTGGCGACTGAAACAAATATAAAAGCGGAGGATGCAGACTTACAGAAAGCTGTATTTTTAGTTTGTCATTATGATTCAGGGGAGAAGTGAGCAAGTTAATGAAGAGAAAAATAAATGTGAAACATCAATGTGATTAGTATGTGTTTCTTTGCAAACCAAATTGAGATCAAAATTAAGATGCATTTGGAAAAGGAATAAAGAGGTAAAATTACTTTGTTGTTCACTCAGCTAATTGGATTATTTTATTTTAGAATCCTGACATCTGAAATGTCCTCATGGATGGGCACTCAGAGGACGTACTTTAGGGATATTTTTGAATATGTCTGATTCACTGGCTGACTGCTGATAAATTGGGGTGATGAAGTCAAATGTTGGACTTGAAATGTCATTCAAAATAAATGGCATGACTTGCAGTGAATATTGTCTTACTTTATTGTCAGCTTGAGACATAACAGACCATGCAGTATACATGTCTCAGAGATATCTTTTGTTTCTGTCCTCACAGAGAGTGCTCTGAAATGGCCTTTGCATCATTCAGATAAAAAAATTGTTTTTATTCATTTTTTATCTCTCCCATCTTTTCCTCAACCTCCGATCCTTTTAGTTTTTGTGAAAAGTAGCGAAGTAAAATGCAATTCAATTAGGTAGTTGTTTCCCCGAGGCCTCTGATGTTCCCTCTCTTCCTGCTGCATCTCACGTCCATCTCTCCCTGCTGTTCCTTATGCAAGGTTGAGAAGTAGACCATACAATATTGTTGTTATTGCATGTATACTGAACAGATCCAAGTGGGTTCAGTGGGGGGAAAAAGAAAGAAAACGCCTGAAACTGAGACCAATTTACAGTAATGTTGTATTATAACTGAAAGAATAACTTAATTGAATAAAAACAGTGTTTATATCTAACTTAATACAACTAATGTCAAACCAGCTTTACCTGATCGCTTTACTGAATCAGTACAAGGAGCAAGAGTCCCCAGTCCATCTAGCTCATGTGTCAAGTCACATATGTAATATCAGGACATATCACAATATATAAAAAACTACAGTCAGGAACCAAGTCCTGAGATGGTTGACTCAGCTCACCGGCCCAGCTGGGCAGAAATCTCCATATAACAGGGCTACCCACTTGAAGGTTTGTCTTTAACTAATGATGTACTTGTCTTGAGTCGATGTTTAAAAGCAACGCCCCATTGCACTGTTTACTGTTGCATTGGTTGCCACATACTTATCATCATGGATTGTTAGGCTGTTGTTACAATTTTGCTTGGTATCTACTGCGTATTGTTTGACAAACAGAAACAGGATGACAAAAACATGTTGCTTAATCATTAGTGAATGTTGACGCTAAAATGATCCCCAAATAATGGCAAAGCCCATCTGACGTCACCACAACCTGTTTGGAAACTGTTGGGTGCACTTTCACCCGACATTAACTTGGCATAACTCAGTGCATTTAAACTGGTTATGGAAACACAAAGTGACATAGCTTGACTCAGCAGGCCAAAAGTGTCAATGGAAAAGCCATGTTTTTGTTTAAAGGTGGCAGAACCACCGAGTATGTGCGTCTTAACCGACAGTAGTGACCGTAAAGCTTCCATTATATATAGAAAGACTGAAAACATAATTGTCAATACTAAAACAAATTGTTAGGGCCCTCTCCTGGATTTTGATAAGTCCACTTAAATTGGAAAGTAGTTATGTTTTTGGAATGTGAAACCTGTATAACAACATGTCTGCATCCAAAGTTCTATACTAATGCTATGCTATTTAGCCTGCTAAAGCTAGAGCCCGGATAGCTCAGTCGGTAGAGCATCAGACTTTTGGGGCAGGTGCCCTTGAGCAAGGCACCGAACCCCCCAACCGCTCGGGGCACCTGACCAAGACAGCCCCCTCACTCTGACATCTCTCCACTTTTTGCATGTATAGGTCCTGTTTGTGCATGTGTGTGTATTTCGGACCTGTGTGTTAATGACAACGGAGTGAAAAATTGAATTTCCCCTCAGGGGGATTAATAAAGTATATAAAATAAAATAAATAAAATAAAATAAAACAGTGCGTGAGATTTTTTTAATATGTCTGAAACCAATAGCACATGAATTGCATAGTCATTCATACTACTGAATCATTGCATTATGCAAAAACTTGACACTACGCTGGCAGAAATATCCAACAATGCAATTCAGTAATGACAACAACATTCATAACAGCGGACTAATTTAAGCATTATCTGACAGCAAAGATGCCTTTGACATATCGTTACACAATGAGTTTTCTTCCGGTTTGCATTTTCAAACGGCCAAAGTAACTTTACTCTTACAGATGTGATGAGAAAATGACTCAAGAGGTTCCTCATGCTTGTGGCTGGCACTGGTTACCATGGTTGCACATCTTTAATCCGCAAGAAGGCTGTCAGGAAATGGCATCTGAAAGCTAGTATTGTTTATGTTAGGGATGCATGATAATATCAGCACATATTTGGTAATGGTAGATATTGGCTTTAAAATGAATCGGCCAACATGCTGATAATATAGGTACATCATCTGTATCAGCCAATATCGGCTTTAAAATGAGCCAACAAAATTGACCAACACTGAAAATTATTCTATTTCATGTCTCCATCTGCTGGTGGGCCATCACGATAAGAGTATACATGCATAATATGACATTGATTACACTACAGAAGAGATTTATCAGTATTGGTTAGCGACCAAATACGTTGTCATCAGCATATAGGCATAAAATTCAATATCTTGCATTCCTAGACAATATATGTTGAATAATGGTATGAGATTTGGGCCGCAGTATTTGCTTTTAATTGGGTTAAACGGGCCAGAAATGCTTACTATAAATACATCACAAGGTTTATCATTTTCGGTAGTGGCTAATGTTGTCCATCACAGCTCTTTGCCACTTTGGAGGTATTTTTAGTTTATGTAAATTTGTGACTAAGCTGTTAAACCCTGATCAGAACTATACTAACGTGGAAGTTGTACTTTTTAAATTTTTGTCTCGAAAGTTGCACTTTTCTTTTTGCAAATAAACACTCCAGACCTCTCTTTATTGAATAACGTCCAGTCACATTCCATTACTTTAAAAAAAAAAAGGAGTTCAGAAAGAGGCAACATTCAAACCCCAACTTCACTTGCCCTCACTTTAACCTGGATTTAACTGAATGACGTGTAAACTGGCGGAAGACTTTGGCAGGGCCATGATAACTCACTAAACAGACACTAAGATCAGTGGCCTTGCGCTCTGTGAAGCCAGGCTTTGTTGGTCATGTTTCCTCAAGGAGAAACAAAAAAAGAAAAAAGAAAACACTTTAAAAGTCAGCGAGGAAGAGAGAGAATGAGGAAAAGCCCTGAAGGCAAATGGCAGGGAACATCAGTGCCGTTAGACGGAGCCTCTTTAGCTGTCATGCAAGAGTACGTGAATGCACCAGTGAACGCACACAGTCAGCATCACTGAGCACACACAGATAGCAATGGTGATGATGATGCAGAGCTACTTCTTACATTTTGACTAGATGATTGAACATTTAGTTCAGTCATCTACTTGTTCTCATCCAATCAGTATAAAAATCATTAAAATCCTGACAGAAAAGACAGAATAGGTTGAAAGAAATCTTAAAAACTGACGTTCAGTTGGGCTCATCTGCAATTATATTAAACACATAAAACTGCTAAAAATGCTTCATTTATTTACAGTATTTTGGGGTTTTGTTCAACTCGTCAGCTTTAACCCTTTAGATTGTCTGCACGTTAACCTGCCATGTAGTTAGGAGTCAACCGACAAGTCAAACCAAGTGGCGTAAACTCTCCAGAGATATTTGGTTTGTCAGAGCTGATTAGACCCAGAGAGGCGTAAGCAGACACTCTGGGATAACACGTGGTGGCGTTGAGTTGAGCCGTTGGCCTCAGCCTGTTTACTGGGCGATGTGTTAGGACAGGGAGAATGAAGCGGAGAACTCGTACGGATGGAGATGATGATGGTTGATTTCTCTCACACAAGTCTCCCTCTCTTCTCTCATCGTGTTTAATGACACTTTCTGTTTGATTTCTCAGCCAAATCATATTATCTGTTAATTGTGTTTGCTTGTGCAGGCATGCATGAATCTCTTAATTTTAATCTGTGTGTACACACCACATTTATTATAATGGCTGTATGTTCGAGACATACGTTTGCATGTTTACATACAGCAAGACAGAGAGAGGGAGTTATACCGTGTCTCTGTGAATGTGTGTGTAGCGGAGAAACACTATGGAGCTTTTTGTCACAGCTCATCACACCGCAAGATCACACAACATGATGTGACAGTGCACAGTGCAGCTCAGCAAGTGGCGCTGGGATTTTAATTGATGTTAAAACCACAGAGTACTCAGAGCACTGATGGGTACTGTGTATTCAGAGAGAGAGAGTCAGAGAAATGGTGTCTGTGTTATAGGATCATTCTCAAGCCCAGATTGAAATCATGAAATTTTGCAAATATGAAAATACCATGCTGAAATGCTGTTTCCTGAATAGAGCACAATGCGTGTATTCAGTTGGAGAAGATCTTTCATCAGTTGTGGTGGTATGTCAGTTTTATTGGATAAGAAATATGCTACTTACTCAGGAAACACTTATCAATCATTATTGACTTTAACTGTTTAGTTCTCAAAATGAACAACCTGTGATGATATCTTACATTATAATAGAAACAAAGGGGAACATGCTTACCAGGAATAAAAGCAAAGTATGGATACTGATGCCAAACTATTCCAACATTTCAAAAATATGTAGCGTAATAATTTAGTGATGCACAATCATGCCAGAGTTTTTGTAATTAAAGTGCATAAAATCCCAAAATGCCTGCAATATGTTTGGAAATTTATAAAACTGTTTCTTGAGTTGCGTCTCTAGGTTTAGACCAAAGCTTTTGAGACACCTTGCAAACAAAACAAGTGGGACTAAAAGCCTTACAGTAGTCGAGATATTATCCAGGTGATATCTAATATCTAAAAATGTATGGGCACTTTAACTATGTTCTGATTGGACTACAGCAAAAAAAAGTTGCAATATTCCTTAGATAGTTGCAGTTATTACACGCAGATTGGTAAAAGGATTATTATTTTTTTATGAAGGTTAAGGCTGCATATTTATGTGCTAAAACAACTGCTTAGTTTTAAACTGAAGGCAGGCAGCAGCATTAACCTCGTGTCCCTACACTTCACCCTTTTCAGTTTTGTTCCCCTCAGCCTCCAAACTAGTTAAACCCAAATCCTCTGCATATGACCCTCCTTAATCTTGTATTAGACCAAAGTGATCCTCCGTTAGCTCAGTGTATTGAGCTTATTACGTGATGATGAATCTCTCACACTGAGTTAAGTCATTTGGATAGGAAATACAGAGGCACACTGGGGGAAATTAGCATAGCTTTAGCTTAGCCTACCATAGCTTAGCCTGGCGGTGCTATTGAAAAAGGCACCTTTCGGCTGACAACAAAGCTAATATTAGCTTAGCATTAGCTTTAGCAAACAGGGGGCTTAATCAGGCCGCTGGGCTGTCAGAACGTATAACCGCATGCTTCCAAGGGTCCCTTTGGAGTTATAATCCTGGGTCTCGGCAGGCGATGACCTCATGGGCTGGACTGGTGCCTGTGGGAGGATTGGGGAAACTGTGTGTGTCTAGCAGGCCACTCACTGAGATTTGTGTGTGTGTGCGTGTGTGTTCTTTATGGCTGATTGTTTTATTGAGGCATTCGACACAGAGAGACTCTACTGACACCGGCGAGTTGAACTTTACAAACATGCACAGGAATCTAATTCCAGCTGTTTTGTTTGGGCATTTTTTGCTGTATCTCATGGTGATACAGTGTGTGTAGGCCCCAGGATATGAGAGCAATGATATTTCAATTGTCTCCATGCCACATTGCATTAACAGTGTGCGTTGTTTTTCCTCATGGCTACGAGATAATTGAAAAGGTTAACCTGTCAGTTTTATCTTATGTTATTTGTCTCTCCTCAGACTAAAATAGTGGTTAAGGACATCTGTGACTGGCAAGATGGCACGCTTACTCAAGTCTACTATGACCGAAAGGCCATCTTTTACACAGAAAATTGTGACAGCGCTGCTACAATTCCAGGAAGTATGTTACCGGGAGCAGGGTTATGCCAGTCTCCTGCAGCAAGAGAAGAAAATATAATTTCCACCAATTAAATGTGTTGTAATTGCACAGACAAATGAATCACTGGCAACGTATGTTGCCTGTCTTTTCCCTTGACCCATCATTATGGGTTTCTAGAACTATAATCCAAGCAGGCCTATAGCCCAGGCAGGCCACCCCTTTACGAGAGCCTAGATCCAAGCGAGGGGGGCTTTGGGGTTAAAATAACTCCACATCTTCACACAGAATGCTTTGGCAATTGAAAGTCAGTTGACTGAGTTAAATGCACACACACGTGCTCTCACAAATGCACACACACACACACACACATACGGTAAACCCAGGGACTTTGGAGGCAGATTGCTTTGCTGTCAGTGTCAGGGACTGTCAATAGCTCCAGCCAGCCATGGGCATCATCAGCCAGAGAGTCCAGGACTCACTGGCTCCACTGAGCTCCACAGCAGAGGCAACCTGTCAGCGTGATGAAGACGGCCTCAGGGTTCGGGAGTTAAGACTCTTTATGAAACATACTGAGAAAGCTTTGCTGATGGCCTCTGGGCTGGTATGCAGAGAGGGTGAAGCCAGGAGTCAGGACATGGGTAGAGCAAGAGATGGCCACTAGACTTAATGCTACAGCTGAGACAGGCTTCTGGAATTGTAAGTTTAATGTAGAGGGTTGAAGGGTCGAATCCATCATATCCATTTTTAGATTGATCTCAAAATGACCCCCATGAAAGTTAAATGTAGTACATTTGCTGATGATTCAACAAATATTTAAACAGCAACTGACATCATCCAGCACAGAGAGGATCCCACCTGGCATCTTTAAATCTTAATAACTGGTTAGGTTTATTGTTAGAATAAAAAGCATTGCACAAGAATAACCTGGAAATCTTCCCCTATGATAAGAATTGTGTAAAACAATCTGCAGTTTTGCAATTAACCACAAATTAGGACTGGAAAGAAACCATGTTGCAACATGTCATAAAAAGTTTTAGAAAACACATATTTTTAACTTCAGCAGCAACATTTGGAAAGAGAAGCAGCAGAGTTTTTTCTCAGTGGATGAAGCAAACGTTTTCACCGTTTCTGTTTTTCTTTACTCATTTGTTTCTCATTTTCAACGTTACATGCAAAAATCCCCTTGTTTTATGCCAAACAAATATGCCCACCATGAGCATGACTGTGAATTGTCATTTGCTGTGACGGCAGAGCAAACGTGAATCCAAACTCTTCCCAAATTAGGCTAAATTATGCTATTATCAGATGAAACAGACAGTTAAGATAAGGCCCATTTGATATCTGTGTGTGTGTGTGTGTGTTGGAGTGTGCGCACGCTCTTGCTCACTGGATGTGTGTGTCCATCCTCTCTCCATGAGAACCGGCCCTCTGGCCTTCCAGCTGAGTTCACAGATCCAAAGTCGAGTTAATCTGGTTTTACCTTTAGCCCCAAAAACAACACGGGAGTAATCCAGGAACAGCTGTAATCAACCATGAAACCACTGATGGCTGCATGCTAGCTGGGGTCAGGGAGCACAACAGGAAGAGACCTCGAGAGAACACTGGGACATTGAACTAATAGTTAAAGATGACTTGGATATGGTGCAGATATGTTCTGTCATGCTGATACACAATATGGAAAATTACAAAAGCTTTATATTTTATTTTAGAGTTTGTGTCTAGTTTAATCAGTTTTTTACATGATTTTTGTGATCTCTACCGCTTAAAATTTTTTATGTAAATGCATGATTTAATACGGCTTGTACCAATGTCCATCGTACTCTGCGTTATTCTGTTTTGTTACCCACGGCCTCCTGTTTCAATAACATATTACAAGTGTGCTAGTGTTTTTCGCAACAGGTCAAGGAATCTCTCTGGTTGATATTGTCTGTCTGAAGTGAAACAGTTTGAGCCACTGTCAGTGAATCTGTTTCATCACACTTAGAACAATTATATAAGGAGGCTTGGGACGCTGAGAGACCGAAAGAGAGACGAGGGCAGGCAGGAGAGAGAGAGTGAGGGGAGAGGGTACAAACAGATGAATAAATGAGTTAAGTGGGGAGAAGGGAATTTGTGCTTTCATCGTTCCCGCACCCCCTCCGTCCTGTTGGACAGTCGAGTGTATGCTATAAGTGCTCTCCCCCTTCTCCTTTCGCTTCATTGCCCCTACGCTCATCTCCCAATAGAAATTGCTCCGTGGCATTAAATATGTAAAATTAGCATTTTAAGTAGAACACATTTCTGTGTCGCGCCCCGCTCTCCCCACTCTCCCCCTCCGCCTGCTGCCCAGCCCTGAGCGCATAAGCCACACAAACTCATGCATGCATATGATATGCATTTGGTCATCTCCATGGTAACACCGGTGGGGGAGGGGCTCGAAGATAGAAGGATGAAAAAGGTGTAGTCATTGAAAGTAGATCAGATTGTATTTATTTTTTATTTAGTGAGTTTATTCAGGGAGTAAGTCATACCAGCACTCTGTTAATGGGAAGAGCTGAGGACCTGGACACGCACACACTTATACACATACACACACCCACAAACACACACACACACACACAATTCATAGGAACACAAGCTTTTCCACTCTCCGCTGCCGTGCATACACCCTCACATTTACCTGGACGTCTCAGGTTGTTCTCTATGTAAATGTTTTATTATTGTCTTGGTATGCAAAGTATTAAAAAATCATGGGGAGGGAAATATTTTGACACAGAGTTAGCCTTTGAAGTTATTTTTCCGCTTTCCCAACCACTTTGCTGCTTTTTGTCTATTAAAGGTTATCTGTATGATATTGAAAGCATTGATACAGCAGCAAACACGTGTTTGCTATGTAAGGATATTGAGCAGTAATGGCGTCCTGAGCAGATTATGAAGTCACACTACCTCTGTGTGTGTTATAATTTGAGCTTCTTTGTTGTGTTATGGTAGATGGTCCAACTGTGCGAGCAGGTTAATGCACGTGAGTTCTGTGTGTGTATCCCACTTACTAGCTCATCAAAGTCGCTCTGCACTGCACTCATTCCCACTGATATTGGGGTGGCATGGAGGCCTTACACCCACCTCCAGCCCCCCTTCCTGTAAGCACTGTTCATACTGTTAGCACCATTAGCTTATAGCTGCTGGTTCAGCCACCTTTATGTTAAGAGCCATGTGCAGTCAGTCTGAATCATAAATATGCTCTGAATGTCATATAGAGCTCCTTCCAGACACACTGTATAGTGAGTGAAAGCAGTACAAGGGCATGCACACTCAAAGACACACACACAGAATGATCCATTAACTTTTGCCCTCACAATTCTGAGTCAAAAGGGCTATAAAGTGAAATGGCAAACCTCGTCTATGGAGACAACTGGCCTTTGATGCCCTGACACCCCAAGTCCACCTCTAATTCCACAACACCTAGTGCAGCATGCGCACCCACAAGAACATTGACCTTCTTCCTACTATATGTGCACTTAATGCCTGTGGGTCACATCACACACTTATCTATTATACTGTATATGTCAGACAGTAACATTTGTATGGTGAGAAAAATGTCTATGACAAGTTCTCATTGTCCAAGTGACATTTTAAAATGTTATGTTTTATTATATAAACCCAAATAGAGCAAATCCTCACTTTGAGAAGCTGGAACTGGAGAATGTTTGACATTTTTGCTTGATAAAGTATTAATTATTTGATGTATAATGCATGCAATTTTGTGCACAGAAACGTACCATTAAAAAGTTTCCATTAATACCGTTTTTGTGGTTAGATAGATGTTTTGATGAGTAGATGGATGACTTGATGTCATTCAGGCAGCTTCTCCAAAAACTACCTGAGGCAAAAGGTATAAATGATGCATACGCACAAAAAATACGACAGTCAACACAGAAACAAGTGTCCGTAAAAAGGACTGTGCCGTGCGAATGTGTTTACTTCCATTTGTGCATTACACCATGTTGACAGAGCCAGCTGAGCAGAAAGTGATGTACAGTAGCAAAGCAGAAAGAGAAGAACACCGAAGAGGGAATTGAGGTGTTTAATTTCAGGCTTTAAGCTAGTTTAGTCCGTTTACTGTTTGGAAAACACAGTTACATTTAGCTTAATGAGTCCTCTCAGGACTACCTCCCTGCCCAATCAGAAAGCAATCTGATTTCAGACAGTGCAATAAAACAAAACCCTCCAGTGGGAATAGACTGAGTGGAACAGGCACACTGGTGTTAAGTGTACTCATACAGTATGACAACAGATGAGATAATTTAATATGAGCATAGTCCCTCAGTTAGCTCACATCAAATAGCATTTCATTTTGAGCATTTTCAGCTCCAGTTGCAGCTGTGGCCGCTGGCCAATGGATAGCAGCAGCAGTAGCAGCAATAGCAATTACTGTGAAGCTGGGTGTTTTAATAGGCATTTCTGTTACAGTAATGGTTGTAGTTGTTACACACAACCCTGATTCCTAGAAATTGCCTCTTTATATGAAACTAATTTGCATTTATGCCCAAACAAGGTTTGGTTTTAGATGTCATATTACTAGTAATACCTTTAAAATCATATTATGTTCACACATAGTAATTTATTGTGTGAAAAGATAAATGCAATGTTTATATTATGTGCCACCACAACTGAACGCAGTGTTAAGAGGTCATGATCATTTACTGCTGTGAGACCAGGTTGGACCTCCTACACAACTTTTTCTAGAGGTATAATGCTCATCACATTCCTCCTACCGTTGCAAGTACCTGCAAAAGTGGAAGTAGTGTGTGATGACACAAGAGGTTGCTATTAAGAAAAACATATTGGTCAGTTTGAGCTGTTTGTATAACCAGTCAATAGTATTGTTTTTCTGATGAGGACAGTTTTTTTGATTGTTTTTCTCCATTTGATGTATGCACTTTTGTAACACTTCACAGCAAACTCGTGTTTATATTAGTGAATGTACACCAACCACCTTAATGGCTACTGCAGATCGTTGGTCAACCACTGCAGTCATCTGGGTCAGAGTGTGTTCTGAGATGCATTCATTGTGGAAGTTTTGTGCACCAATTTGCAACCTTTGTTTGAGTTGAATCATACAATGATACAGAGTAGATGTGGCTTATAAGGTAGAGAGTTGAGGCCTTTAAGAGTGTTTTTTTTTTGTGCAATTAATTTGCACTTCAGTATTTTTATCCAAACTGTTGTTTGTTCTCTGAGAACATTCAGACAGAAGGCGAATATTACGCAGTGAAAAAGCGGCGTCATTTTTCTTTCGGAATAAGGACGATTTTTCTGAGCTTTCACACTGTGAGTAAAGGCATCAACCAATCACATTGTTCCTATTTATGAGGATTACAAAACAACACCACAGAGGCTTTGACGTCCAAACCAAAATGGTAAACTTTGTTTGTTTTTTTGTCGTCTTCAACTTTGACAAAAGCAGCACTTACCAAATCCACTCTTGCCATTCATTCCTTTCTCAGTAATAGTCCTACATGTTAGCACCACGACATTACTGTGCATTGTGTAGCTGGGAACTAACATGGGAAATTAGCATTGCTGCTGGTGTGAACAGTTTTGATGCAAAAAATGCCCCATGTGTAAAGGCCTTTATCAGATTAGTTAAGCCACTGTATAGGTTTAAGGAAGCTGGTGATGTGTCTGTCTCACTGAGAGGTGGTCACTTCTGCTATTTTTTGGCTGTAATTATTGTGTATTAGATTGGATTATTTTTTAAATGTGTTTCAAATATTCTATCCCTCTTGATGTGTGTAAATATGGTGGGACAAAATGTGCCGCTGCAGCCTGGCGAGGAGGCAAAGCTTCTGTCAAACTATCATTGAAATAAACAGAGGAGGCAACTTCCTGCAGCTTAGTGTGTAAAGGTCTGAAAGGAGAAGGGAATAGAAGAGAGAAGAGTGAGTGGCGGTGAGGAGTAATTTTATGCTCCTTTTGTGTGCCCTACATGCAGCATTGCACATAGACACACGCACACTCACCATGTGTTTCTATTTTAGTGTGTGTGTGTGTGTGTTTCTGTGTGTGTGTGTGTGTGTGTGTGTGTGTGTGTGTGTACATGATGGCCTGCAGCTTGACTGTCCATCGCTCCAGGTCTGCATGGGAACCAGGCGTTGCGGACGAGATCATTACAGCCTCATTCATTAGAGTCATCATTTAACTTGAAATCTGCAGCTCAACGCCACTCCCAAGACCTCCGCTGTCTCACACTCACTCACACACACACACACACACACATACAACTGCGCCCCCTCCTAATCCAGCTCATACTTGTTGACCCCTCTGATTCTACGTCTATATGTGCGCCCTAATGTTGTTTTCCTCTGTTTTCTGTGTGTTCTGTAAGGCTGTTTCCATTTCTTTTAAGATCCTTCAACATTGAAAGAAACCAACTCCCATTCCAGCACCAAAAAAAAGCTCAAAATAAACTTTGGCAGGCCTTTCCGTCCTAAGCGCCCACATAATCAATCATAACCGGGGCGTACAAATTCATCAGCTTGGATCCATTTTGCCGTAGTTAGAGATCAAAAGGTTGCGAGTTGACTATAGGAAGTCCAGGTACTAACCCAGACTAATTTATCTAACATGGGAGAGATTTAGCCCCCTGAGGAGATGGGGACATGGTTTTTCTCCATCACGTCGAATATCCTCGATGGGGCTCGAGGGCACTTACTCTTGCCGCAGCATATCCTGTACGCCGTTTAACATTCCATTGATCAGATTAATTGCAGTTGATTGTGTCCTGTGTGAGGAAGCCAGTGAAAGTACACATTTAACTGAAATAATTTATAAGATACAGGATGAAACATTTTTATTTTCTTTTGGGGGCTTTTTGTTGTGATGTGCAGTTCGCGAGGATTAGGTGGAATTCTATTTCAACTACAGTGCGATATGTGTAACGTAGATTTGTGTGAGATTGGAAAAAGTTTAATTAGGACTATTTTACGGATTGCTGACAGTTTATTGTATAATGTCTTCATTTTGGTTTCTTAAGGAAACACAGCTGTTGCCACCTATTCACTCTGCTCTTTGACTGGAAATCAGTGTGAAAACTTTGCTTTTCTTGGTGCCAACTCTTTCTCCCCTGAAAAAACAGTTTGACCATCTTTCTTTCTCTATTTTTCCCGCTAGTTTGCCAAACTCTTTCTGGCTTTTTATTGAGTTTGTCAGTTTGTGGGTCTCTCAGCTTTCTCTCTCTTTTCACTCGCACACACACTCACACGGACTCTGCAATTATGAATAATTGTGACTGTTGAAATTTGTGTGAGTCTGGAATCCCCTGGTTCTCCTCACTGCTCGAGGGGCCGTCACCTCTGCTGCATTGGTTTCAAGTGTGTGTATGTTCACACACACACACAATCGTGCACACACACTTCACACATTCAATGAAAGGGCAACATTCAGGAAGTGGCAGCGCTTTGAAGACAGCAATTCATGTTTCCAAGCGTGGAGCACTTATTGGAGGTCAGACTGAGGGTCTATTAGGCCTCTCATATTCATTACGGAGGGCGAGAGGCGAGAGATCCAGGGAACAACAATACCCCCAAGTTACTGTGACCCCTGGACCCAGGATGTTTTTCTGTTGGTTTTTGGTTGTTCACTCCTAAGGCTTTGAAAGTGGATTCAGTAAATACAGGCCACAGTTTTGGGTTATGTTGGGTAAGTTCCTCTTGCGCTCACAAAGAGCTCAAATAGGGTTCGGGAGGAGCGATTACTCAAAATATTCGTCACTGCGGTGTGTTTTCAGATCGTGATCCCTGTATGAAACCAATAATAGAGGGAGGTTTGGTATTTTAGAAGCAAAAGAGACCCAGAGGCAACGGCCAAGAACATTTGAAAGACGGTGGTGAAAATCATGGTGATGATTATTATCCAGACATGGAGGGGAAGGCAATTCAATTCACTGCCTGAGGATTAATGCCAGTGAGTATTTCCTCAGTGTGCTTTGTGTGATTGTGAATGTCTTCCAGGCTGCTCAAATGTACCATTACTATGCAGTAAAATATATCTGCAAGAGCCTTTTTGTCTCCGTTACATGCCGGCAAACGTGCCAAAACATGCAACGCTCAATCTCGTGTAGTCACAGAAACTTACAATATACTTACAGCAGATCAAACACACACACACACACACACACACTTCCCGAGCCCCTTCAGGGGCGATATTCTACACCACAGGCCAAAGCACATATCCTTACTGATGCAGTATCGCCTCCAAGCCCCTGTCATGCACACTACCTGGAGTGTGTGTGTGTGTTAAGCAGACACGTCAGTTTAGACTAAGGTGATCGGCCTGCTCCGACCCAACTCCGGCCCCGCGGGAGTATCCCAGTGTCCCAGTGTGGGAAAGCAGAGTGTTGGATGGGGTGTCCCGTAGCGCCTGCCTGGCTCCTGGGCAGCAGACAGCTAAATCAGTCACAGATTGGATTATGAACGCCGAGTTATGAATACATCTTTCTTAGATTGCACATGCAGGAAAACACAAGAAGACGTGAGCGTGCCGAGGCTATTTATTATGACTCCTATTACAACGTAGACATAACATGCACACCAGCACCCAGATTTAGATCCACTGAACACTCTCGCTTTTTTAGGTGATTCACATGTATTTCTCTTTTTTATTTTTTTATTTCTCTGGACCGTTCTTGTCCCTTTTTTAAGTCCAGTTTCTCTTTCATTCTCCCTCGCTATCCATCTTTCTTTCTCCTCTTTTATCTTTTCCCCCTCTCTCTCTCTTCCTCCTCTCTTCTCAACCCTCAGGTCACAGACTCAGTTTCAAAGTGTTGATCCTCATCTGAAATCTATTGCAATCAGCGCAGTGCTGGACATGAAATACAGGCCTGTGAGACCCGATACGTGTGTGTGAGCATGCCTGTTTGTGTTCAGATGGCTTTTTGTTACAGTTGCAGTCCAAAATAATCAATGGGACACCTGGTACAGCAGTTGTAAAACATGTAAGATGATGCATTTTTTTTTTTTTACATTAGTGTGCTGTCACTGTTGTGTTTGTTGAAGACTCTACACTGAATTGTTATTTTACCATGATTACTATTTCATAAGAAACAGAGCCAACACTATGAAACAACAGCCACCATTTTGTACTGTTATTTTTGAGTTTTTAAATATTTTGTTGTTCATCCAAATCATATAATTAGACTTTGACAGATTAGTGTTTAAGTAGCCCAGAGAGAGAGAGAGCAATGGTTTATACATATGTAGTCAGTTTATTAGGTACATTTACAATAGCTAGAACTAATGCAGTGTAATACAGCAGCTGCGGAATAACTCCCTCAGTGAAATAAATTGGGTAGACTTAATACTAGTAACTTATATAACACAATAAAATTCAACAGCATCACAGACAGCAGACTCCAAATGATAAAACACTGATTTTTTTAACCTTCATGACCAACAGGACTGTTGAAGTAGACAACATACTTTTACCTACATGTGTTCTTAATACACTTACAACTAAATAAGCAATATATCTGTGCTAGCTTTAGACAAGCTATTGTAATTATTTGGTAGTTTGAGAGCTCAGAATGTAATTTTTGGTGCAAATTTCCCGCAAGTTTTAGAAGTTAAAGTGCATTTTCGTAATTTACAGTGGATTATAACCCAGCCATATCAAGCAGGGAAATATCTTCAACCAGATACAGCTTTATCGGTACTTGCATGGAGCGTTTGGGCACAGGCACATTATTAAAAAATGTTTTAACTTCACAATTATCTTCTTTATAAATCTTAAAAATTTGTAAATAGAAATTTAAAAGCATAACCCATAAAATTATGCAGTGACTTTTTTGGAATGTGAAAAACCATGTCAAACTGGAGAGGTTTTAAAGTTGAAATAACAGAGCCTTTGTTTGGCGGATTATTTCTTAGCGGGGCTATTTTGACTGTCATCAACTTCCGTAAGTAGTTGTTCACTCATTATTGAGATTATAGCAATATATATAAATATATATATTGTGTGTGAATGTGGCTTTCCGCAGATATGTATGGCTTTATTTGTGTGTGTGTGTGTGCTCCTTGTCTGCGGGGCTCTGATCCCCCATGCAAGGTTTTGAGTATCCGTCCTGATCACCAGGAGCTGATAAGATGAGTGTAGTTGTTGTCTTTCATCGCCCCGGATGAAACATTCCTTTCTAATAGTTTGGATCAGCCTCACAGGCTGTTAACACAGGTTAGACGAAGACACTCAGAGCAGTGTTACTACTGGGTGCACTGGCCGAAAAAACCCAAATAATAGTAATTTATGTATGTGGAGCCAGACAACCTGCAATGTTTAGCACACACACACTTAGACCCACACAAAAAGAAATTGAAACAATATTTTTTGCAGAGATAATCTTGAAAAATACATTTTAATATACATGGCTACAGTTATTATCAATTACTTTTTTTATTCTAGAGTTAGAAAATTATTCTCTTTAGCAAACTGTTTTGGGGAGAAAGATGTCACTTATATTGCCCGATATGATCTTCATCTTTTATTAGTCCCCAATCTCCTGCAAAAAAAAATGTAATAAGCACCACAATGTTGAACCCAAGACGTGACAGTTTAATTCACCGACAGCTTCTTTGAGAGTTCAGCTATCTTGTGTTTGTAAAAGCACAAGCGAGAATTCTTTGTAGTCTTTGTCCGTGGCCCCTTTGCCCGTGTGCCGGCCAAGTTAGGAAAAGGCCAAACCAGTTCTCTGCATTGTTAACAACATTTAATCAAAGCTCAATCAAAGTAGCTACCTTTCTTCCCGTGCCTGGCCGGAGGTAAAGTATGTCTGTCGAAGGGAGTCTTGTCTCTGTCCGCTGACAGACGACCATAGAGAGGCTTCTGTATGTTCTTATCTTCATCTAACCCTCCTGTCAAATCAACCTGCACATGAAAGAGAGACAAGAGACACCCCCTAAACTAAACTGTGCAGTCCTTTATAGTCTCTAGAACTAAATAATCCCAAAGAAGAGGACAACCCCCTTTAAATGTGAGGTTTCAGATGTTTTACGGTGAGTTAGTTGTTTTAAAGGCTTCTTTAATTCCTTCGTAGAAAAGCTTCAGCTTTTGACAAGTGCTTTTTAATTTCTCAGCTTTTTATTTCCCACTAATTCACTTTAGCACAAACAATAGATGTACTGGTTTCAGTGCAGATACTGTTACCCATATGGGAACGGTCAGACTTACAGCTCGAGTTCCCAGTCCATATGCTGACCGCTCCAAGTATCAATCACTGCATCTAAATGACTTAAAAGAACCATATTGATTACCAATACAGCATCATAAATCAACACACAGACACTCTCTTTTTCTCTCTCTGTTATTCTCTCTCTCTCTTACACATACACACACTGCCGCGCACACACACACACAGACCTTATGAAATGATAACACTAAATCTAATGGAGGGGTTTAACAGGATGGGGAGATGCAGATGAAGTCATTCTCAGGCTGTCTGTAACCTGATAGATGATTAGAGACAAAGAGAATCAAAGTCATAATCAAAAAGCATGATTGACGCTGAGAAAGTGTTTGCTTTTGTATATTGTACTTAAAGTCTATTTTCCGCAACAGTCTAGCATCTAATGTATGTTTTCATTTTTATTCTGTGTACAAAGTGATGGGTTTGTCTCCTCTGTGCATTCCTACTCTGTAATGGGACACATGTTCCTCTGCTGCTTGGCCAGAGGGCATACATGGAAACTCTGCAGCAATAAGAGCATTTCTACTCAAAATGTGTTTTATTCACTTATTTATTTATCTCGACAACACCCTTGCAATATTGATTGAATCAAGAAGATGCCACAGCATTTTTTAAAAAGCTTTTTAGAGATCCAAAGAGAAGGAAACACCTCTTCGCTCACTTTAGGTAAAATCTTCACAGTATTTAAGACAGAGCAGCGTTTTTTGTTTTTTTCCTTTCTTGTGGCGTGTGTACTATTTCTGTTGGCTCACTTCTTTGCGTTTACTTCTTAGCCCTACTGTTTGCTGTGTAAGTACAGGCAACACACTTCGGAAACAACAACCATGACAAGCTCCGAGCAATAAAAGTATCCCATCTAATATTTATCAATATAACTCTACCTAGACTCAGTGAATTGAGTTGTGTTCAGCCACTCAATTTAGTGTGAAGATGGAGAGAGGGGAGAGTGCTGCATACAGATGATATTTTTAGGTGGTCTGCAAAACAAAAATGGAGCCAGAGCTTTGGCTTGTTCTGTTTGATGACAGGATTTGAAGATGGAGATATTTACAAACAAAACTCAAAAGATAACGCTGATGTTTTTTAAATATATATGTTTTTCCTATTTTCAACAAATTCCATGAAGGGAAATTTAGATTTTAAGCAAATGTTACTCAAACAAAAGGAAACAGTGCATTTGTTGAGACTCCATTTTGGGCGCAGGGAGCCCTATTTTTTAGTCCTGTATTAATACACATTTGTAGGGATGCTGCGATTGTTAATTTCTGGGCTGATGTTTATCAGTGTGTAAAATGACAGTTTGGCTTATGGCTGATGCCAATACCGATTTTTTTGTTGTTGTTGCTTATTTTGTTTTTGTTATTATTTATTACCCCTTTTGTGCCAGGAAAACAAAGAACTCTTCATTATGAAAAAATAATGAAGGGTTACATTACACCATCTTTGAATGAGCATGTATCCAGTTATACAAAATTAAGAAACAAAAATTATCATACGCTGCACTTCCTCTTGCAAATATAAATAATAAAGGGGGAAAAAATACTGCTAGCTCATGGTCCTGTACTTTAGATGTGTGTTTTTCTTTTCCAAGATGAGTACAGTATCAATGCTTTGTTGCAGCTCAGTCTTTTCCTGTTCTCTTCTAAGATGTGAGACCCAGAGCTGAACTGCTGCTTCCTGAAGGCAAACGTGAAAACAAACCACGCATGCACACGGGGCCCATTGCCCTTTGTGTCAAGCCAGAGTTTGGTCTGAATCAGCAGCAGGGTATGCTCAGTAGTGTTGTCCAAATCCAAGCGCAAATAACCAACACAACATGTAGCCTGTGCAAAATTGTTCCGACACAACAAATAAACATCGACCACTGCTATTGGCCAGTGTCATTGTATTTGCCAGTAAGCTGATGGCAGTCAGCGAGGCGATTATCAGCCAGTACCTACTGGCCTAAAAAATTGGTACATCCCTACACGTTTGTTACTGTACGTCGGATTGATTCAGCAGCTACCTTTTTGAAATCGACAGAAGCAGAGATTGTTTATGTACACCACTCTGTCTTTTTATGAAAAGCAAAAGCACCAGAGTTGACCCAAATGCTTCAAACCTTCAACTGTTGCCATGGTAATCAAGAGCCAAAGCAGTACTCAAATGGTTCATATCGGCCAGTACCAATGAAACTGGGACAGTTTGACCACACGTGATACGCTAAAATGTCGATAGCTATTATAGCTAATGTTACTGTGACCTGCACGCTAGCAAAGTGGCTAATTATCACATTACTTTTGGTGCATCTCTGGCTTCAGTGCTTAGAAAGTGGTATTCGGGAGAGCCCCAAAAACACATAGCCTGGTCCTTGTTTCAGAAATGATACAGACTGGAGTTTTTTTCTTTTACAAAACCACCGTTGGCCGAGTCTTGCAGATGTCCGTTGTCATTAACGTCAGTGAAGTCAGCAGCTGCTTGTGTAACTTTTACTTACACAGCTTGTTAAAACACTGTTGATTATGTTCTATTATAAATGAAATTGTGGCTCTTGTGATTTTGAAATTTCACTGTTTCAAATAGTGATAATGATATAAACAGTGAGTCAGCCTCAATGTCAGCATTATCTTCAACCCACATCCATACTATGTTGTACTCTGAATGCACCCAATTATAATTTGATAACTCTCCTGTCCTCCTGCCCTTCCCCTCTCCTCCTATATTCATCTCTCTCTTTCTTGTGTTTTTATTTCCTCAGTCTAAACGGCACCTTTTGTCTGACAGGTCTATCCTGTTGGCAATTAGTCTGTTTAATAGTTCTTCACTCACTCCTCGCCCTGTCAGTGGGGATGGGAGGATTTGGCGGCACTCTTCTTCAGGCAAGCAGGGCAAGTCTCATTAAATTTGCATTAAGTAAAAAGGAGCACCCACGTAAATGCTCTCGCACACTCAGAAGCACGTAGCGGCATAAGCATACTTTTACAGGGCTAACAATACACGCAGTGTGTTTGTGTCTGCATTTAAAAATTATCTCTCAAACACAATGTAAGATCCATAATCCATATTGGCATTTGATGTCTAACACAACTTTCTTCACCTTAATGTGCCTTGCGAGACTTAGGAGTATTTCCCAGTTAGAGAGTGACGAGTGTATTAAACTTTATTGTCTCTCATATTAACACAGAATCTGTTTTTCCTGTCCCCGTCTCGTGGTTTTTCTCCATCTGGTCTCTTTTACATCTGCTGTCAAACCCCCCCCCCGCCTTCACTCTTTCTCCTCTCACTCTCTCTGGTCATACAGTCCAGTTCACTGCTCTCTCGTGTGGAAATGTGAGAGTCAGTCACTCTTCTGGCTCTCTCAGTGCTGCATGCAACAGTGGTTAAGGCCAGTTTCAGTGTGACAGCGTTGGGTACCATTGTTCATGATAGCTTTGATATTAGATAAGATCTCGATTAAGCTGGGAAAGGGTCTTAGGGTCAATTATCAAGCATGTCTATTTATGGTTTTAACATTGGTTTTTGCTTTGGCCAATATTCAGTCAGACTGTTCCTTTAGTTACTTCTCTGAGAAGATATTGGAAGTGTGTCTGTAATTTTTCATTAACAATGTCCAGCCCAGTCGCCAAAAGAAAATTCTGTCATTGTACATTATTGCAAACAACAGATATGTTGTGCATGGTGGATGCAGACCCTGAAAAGTCACTGTTTTTTACCGAGACATTGTATCTTTTCCAGCAGGGATTGTGCCCTCAAAACCAGGTATTTTTGAGCCAGAGCATGATCTTTTCCTCACCATAACTGAGGTTTTTGTGCTTAAACCTATAAAGACACATTAACCAACACTATTAACATGTGAAGTTTCAACGTATCAGCTACATAGTAGGGTGTATGTGGTTTGCAGAACCGTACAATGCGAACAATTTTTCTGGGGAATGGGTTGTGATTTCCCTGTTTGCCGTTTGGTTGTTTGGTTGTTTTTTTAGCTGTGTATGCCAAGCGTAGGTGAATTTATTATTACACTCTGAAGAGTGAAGTGAACTTGGATTGAAAATAATTTTGAATGGAATGATAAATGATTAATCTGGCTTTTATAACAGCAACATCATGAATAGTTCAGAGACTTTAGTCTGTATGTTGTACAAAAGTCAACAGGGGCGTGGGAGAGGAGAAGTGTGAGAAAGGGCCTCGGAGACCTATTCCTGTATTGTGAAAACAAGACACACATCAGACTGGATGGTTGGAGATTGCCAGAGAGAGAATGAAAAACACAAACCAGGGTTTGGGCAGCATTATTTCATCTGAAGCCAACAGTTGGTCCCACCAATCTGCAACTACCACAGCCTTTTTGGAAAAATACACAGTGTAGGTGGTGTTCTTAGGATTTATTTACAGCAAAGTCACAAGTATCAAAGACAGCGACGTAATCTTAAATGTATGCCCTTTATTTTGTTGGCTGTATTTTCCATTAGACTGAGGTTGTGGTAAAATTGTGATACATGTACAAGAAGTTCGTGTCTTTGCGTATTTATGAAGAAATAGAAGAGTCCACAGTCTAGCTGCTTTATAGCCCCTTTCCCACGACTCGACAGAAAACCCACTAATGCCCACTAATATCTGGCTTCTGTCTTTAGTGGGAAATATTACAATCAACATTGACTCCTGGGACAAATGACTCTGCAGTAGTCACGCTCCAGCTCCGATCAGCAGTAATGGAAACATGATACCTGGGTGGACACAGTAAGTTTTGCCCCTTTTGTGGCACAATGCAATTACCTGACACCACAAATGCTGTTGGTCACCATCCAAGCAGCGCTGGAACATCATTCTTAATAAGTCAGCACTGACTTTGAAGGAGAGACTGAATAAGTATAGAAAGGATGCTGCTTTCTGCTTTTTACTAACCCATTTCCAGCTTGTTTGTGATGCTGTACATGACACACCAACAAATAGAAAGAAAGGCACTCTCATTACTGCCTCTAAGTGGCGATGGAAAAGGAGTCTATTGCACATTCTGAATGGGTTTTCCTGCATTTAAAAAGCCCACATATGCATGCTAATTATGGTGGATGCTAACATCCTAAACTAAAATAGTAAATATGGGAAACATGATACCTGCTGAACATCAGAATATTAGCATTAGCACTTAGAGCATGCTAGCCAGCTAACATTAGCTAATTAGTACTAAACAGTAAGTACAGCTGAGGATGATGGGGATGCCATTAGCATTTGGTCCTTAACTAAAATACTAGACAAATGAGGTTTTAATTAAGTGATGGTAAGGCGCCTAGATCACCAAAAGTATTGCAGTTCATCCTATAGGGAACGTGAACATACACACCAAATTTCATGGCAATGCAGCCAATAGTTGAGACATTTCATGTAAAACCACAAACTTGAACCTTAGATGGCACTTGACAGAAAGTCAGGGGGTAACCAAAGGTGGTGGGATTCATCCCCTGGGGACCATGATGGTAATGGCATGCAGCTGGCATGGCTAAAATCACGTCGTTTAAATTCAGTTGTCGTTTTGGCCACTATGTGAAAACAATAACTGTATTAATTCAGACTTTGCCCCGACATCCTGGCAGATCCAGTACAATACTGAAAGTGTTGTAGGGTAGTAGCGATTCATATTGAGGCTATATGTAAAGCATGCACACATGCACTCCTGTAAACACACATGCAGGCACACACAGATTACAGAGCAGGATAGTATGAAGACCTGCAGTCCATTCTGTGCTCCAATTTGAGCGTCTGATCTGAGCAGAGCAGACAGGCGAGAGCAGCGTGCCCTAGAGTCATGTAAAATGCAAAGGAATATACTACTCTATTAAAACCTCCTGATGGCACAGGGAGGCTACACACAAACACACACGTACTTGCATACACATTTTTATGTTTATGCACACGAGTGGAATGCATTTACACTTATTGTTCAGTCTGCAGCATCATAGCATCCAGACACCAGCACTCAGTAATTGTTGCTTATGAATGGAGCACATTTGCATTTACTGCCTCTAGGTTTGAGTGTAGAACAACTCTGTGCTTTATAACAGTCTGTTAATCAGGTCTGCGGGTGTTGTATGTTATCTTTTCAATTACCATAAAGGGAAATCTGTTTCCTTGACCGACAAAAAATCGACCCAGATTCCGAGCTGCGGTTTGTTAACCATCTTCATGGCACCTCCTCGTTCTAACTAGTCATCCGGTATCTCTTCCACAACACTTTTGAGTGCACTCCTAAGTGTACTTAACTCTAGCAAGTCCACATGTTCTCGATTCATTATTAAACCGTCCCAACAGACTATCAACTTTTTATTCCTGCTGCCACCAGAAGTTGCCTCTTTCAAATATTCTCCAGCACTCATCTAAACCCCCTAACCCCAGACAGCGCTTTAAAACACCTAAGTTTTAAATCGCCCCTCAAATGCAGAACAAAATATTTACTTCAAGACAGGAATATTTTTCTGTCTGACAACAAACAGGCTTCATGCCTCTTAAGTAGTGATAGTGCCGGGAGTAGTGCAGCTCTGAAAAGAGAGATCTCAGATGACGTGTTCCTTTATTATCGCCAGAAGAGCCTGGGAGACGCTTTTATGAGACATGCACGTTATTATTGATAGACAATCTCAGTGCTGCAGGGCAGAAGTGGTTAATGTCAACTTAGGTCTCATGTTTATCCCTATTCTGTCTGCTTAATTGGTGTGCAGCGTAGTGATGAACATTACATTTCAGTTGCCTCGGTGAACCAGGGGTTAACCAGGGTTACTTTATTGCTTTCTAGTGGTTCACAGTTCAGTCAAGGCAGAATTAAAGCAGCAACTGTGCACTGTTATCTAGTAACATGTCCTATATATGCAGGTTTACACATATTATGTACATAACATCATAAATAATCTGTCGCACAGACAACACACTCACACACCAACACATGTTTGTATACAAACACACAGACACAAAACATCTTGAGGCTGATCCCAGGTAACGATGTAAAAGAGAATCAGTGAATCTCAGAGCTCTCACGAGGCCTCGGTGAGACTATTTTTGGAGTCGGCGCTCATCTCGGCTCATCTCCTCTGACTCCCTCTTACCGCTTACAGTTTGCTCTCTCTCTCATGCTTCCCTAAAACGCTTGCTCACCCCGAGCCACTTGTTTATCAGTCTAATGTTTGTTCTTGTCAGGGACAATATGTTCTCTCTCTGCAGCAGTCTACTCAGTTATTCTTCATCTGGCCCCTGGGCTGTTCTTAGTCAGCCTGTGTCCCCAGACACCTCTCCGCTGACCAATGGAGGGCTTTAACTGTTTATGGCTCTTAGGTGAAGACTTCATCTAAGCAAATTAGGTAATGGGGGTGTACAGAGCACTTCAGGGGAGTGTTAAGGCATTTTGTAAATGTTGATCACAGTGAGGCTGTTTTGTGACATCACACAAGGACCATGAAGAAGTTATTCTAAATGTAGTTTTTTTTTTTGTACGACCAGAATAGGCTATGATTTTACAGCGCTAGTTCAGCTAAGATTTTCTTTGTGACACCAGAAAAAGAAAATAAAAATCATTCTGAAGCTATTTTGCTGGAAGCATCTTTACAGAATCCCAGTTGAGGCATCACAAATGCTTGCTTGGAAGCTTCCGGACCAAGAGGAATTTTCCTTTTTCATTTCCGTCCACTTGGGATGCGATTTCACACCATTAGCACCCCCCTCCCAAACTCACACCACCCCTGCACCATAAATATTTCAACCTCTCAATCTATATTCATTATAAAACACATGCCCAATGCAGTATGTGGTTGTGAGGACACAGGGCTTTTATTTATTCATCTTATTTATTTATATTTCTTTCCTGAGGGCGAGACGTTGGTTTCTATCCATCTGTGCTGATTGCTGGCTATTACAGAGCACTTAGAGCTTCCCCTGAACTGGCCAGAGGGGAGCACAATCCTCGAGAGATCTGCTCGCTTCAGGGCTAAGAGGTGTGTTTGTTGTGTGCGTTTTTGTGGGGAGGTAACAGAGAGTTAGCACGAGAGTGATAGCAAACACAAAATATCTGGAATGAAAGACAAAACTTTAAAACCATATAAACAGGATTTCAATTGTGTTGCAGTCTCTTGCAGAATTTTCAGTCATGTTCAACCTGTTATTTCTCAGTGCATTAATCCATGCTCCTTATGTAGCTGAACATTTCCCTGTTTAAGTTTCTTTATACAGGCAAAGTTATCGACCCTCTCCTTCACCTTGTCACATTGCGTAACATGCCATGAATCCTAATTTAAGAATCCTTTAACAAAATCTATGTAGCCGAGGCCTTTAAGCACACAAGGTTTTACGCTATCTAAATACATACATGCATGTAGGTGTCATATGCAGTCTTGCTTAGATGGCAAGATTCCTCACTTGCACCAACTTTTTTTTTTTTTTCAAGAATACTGCAGACATGCAGATTAAGGCTACAATCATCCCATTATGTACATTACTATTGCTACGTTTGGAACCCCTAATACGGAGGCCTTGGAAAACGCTGCTGACCTTGCTTTAGTTTGAAAACTCCAGGGTTACATTTTAGTCAGAACAGGCAGAAGCAGAGACATTTTAAAACAACGATGCAGACAACTACATTGGCCTGATGGGATCTTTTGAGTCACAACATGTCAAGCCCAAACATTATAGCTAGGTCTACATACCTTTTGTGATTTTATCCTTCTTGTAACAGTAACAGTTCCACTTCTTCGTCAGTCTGAGTGAAGAAATTTCTGGTCTTACACTGTCTCATCTTTGTAGTATTTATTGTAACCAAGCAGCCAATCGCAGAGTGGACTATCTGCTTCCTTTTTGAACGGAAATTATTTCTGAAACCGTGCTGAAATGATTGTTTGTACAGAGATCATTTTCAGTGGTGAAAAGCAAACGTATTAGTGTTGATGTGGACTTTTTTGATATATGCTTGATTGTCAGTAGGCTTTCAGATTCAGCCTTATGTTTCTCACTTCAGGAACTTATTCTCTTACATAATATAGGAAATCCAAGGTCTGGCAAGTGTTCAGACTGAAAATAGGCCTCTATTAATAAATAAAAAACACAAGGGTCTGCATTTGTGTGGGTGTATTACTTCAAGTGGTGAGAAGATTAAATACAAACCAGGAAGTCGAGTTTGAGAATTAGATCTGTCAGTTTGAGGGCTTTTTAGATGCCGAAACAGAAGGGATTTATAGGATTTTACAACTCATGAAATTCTTTTCAACGGCAGTCATTTTATCAGGAGGATCTTGGGTTAAACAGTAGAAATACTCAGTTCAAATTACATTATTATGCATTGGTAAAGGTTCACTCTGAATTCTCTGTTATTTTCAGCCTTACTGTATATCCATGTCTGTAATGGAAGAAGTAATGATCAATAGTGCAAAATCCTTTAGCATGCTCTCTTGTATAACCAATCCAGAGTCCCCCATTCAAGCTTTATGTTGTAGCATGCTAACTTTTTTGTTTGTTGCACTTTGAATTACTTTGTGTACAAATTGTGCTATACAAATAAACTTGCCTTGCCTTGTTTCTGAGTTTTCCAGCTTGACTGACAGGCTCAAACAAATTGTTGCATTAACAGTGGTTACTTACCCAGTTAAGAGGGGTCAGTGAACAGTGAACACAGTTAAGATCACTGTATTAGCTCTGCTACCACAAGTAGAATTCTCCACACCAGCTAGCCGCCTGCTCAACAACACCAGTAGGCAGAACATCAGACTGATCCTCCAGCTTTTACGGGTGGAAGCTCACTGTATCACAGCAACGCTGCTGGCTGAATGTCTTGCTTGTTCTGCTGGAAGAGCTGTCCATTTAATTGAGAACACAGTCGAGCTCAGGCATTGGCTGTGCAGTAACTTATTCTTCCTTGTCACTTTTACATTTCATTTCATCCATGACATTTACAGTGACTGTTCAACAGTTACAGTACATAGTTTCCTAATAGGGCAGTATCTGCTTTATAAATCAGATGGACATACAGTGCAGCTAAGTGGGCTGGAGAAAATGTTGGCATTATACATTCATGCAAACCACGGAAATATTAAATATATGTTTCATATGTATCAGTATTAGGGTTTCTAAAGTGACATAGTATATGAGCTAACTGTCAGCAGGAGGTAGAGAGGATGGTGGATGGCATGGTGCCAAGCTGCAAACCAATGTTTGAGACCAACAAACAAGAAAACCAGTTGTTTTATAAGGGAGCCGTTGCTGCTTTCTCATTGGATTTTTAGCCACCACATGTGGTTGTTTTTTAGCAACCCATTGCCATGTTTCCACCATGGATGGATCATTGTTTTGTACTGAAATATTGCTGTGTTTCGGGGCTGGATTGTGCTCCCAAAGATGCATAACCAAGCGTTTTTTTGTGCCTAAACCAAACTACATGTTGACCACAGCGTTGTTGAAATGTAAAGCTTTAATGTAAAGTTTCAACATATACACTACATAATAGCATACAAACAAAACAGATCTGTGGTTTGCATAAATGTACAATACCGATATTTTTGTTCTGGAAATTGGGTTGTGCTGTCACTGTTAGTCATGTTGGAGCTGAATCCGTGTGTCAGTGCAAGAATAATTTCCTGGATACTAGCTGTAATACCTAAAGCTCTCAAGTCAACACTTAGTATAGCCTACCATCATAATGTCTGTGCTGGAAAGCAAACATGGAAACCTGTCTTTATCTTTTCCTCGTGATGGTAAAGGCACAAATAGATAAGTCTCAAAACACCATTTTTCAAATGACAAGGGGGAAATTCCCATCGACAGACAGCAGCACTGTTATGACTATAACCATTTTAGCAACACCCTGTTTTTTATTCATTAACAAACACAGTGTGCTTGTTTTTTCTCTGGATTTAAAAGTTATCAAATTTGGGACAAGTCTGAGATAGAGTGGATTGTTGTGCAGGTCTCCAAACCTTACGTACCCCTTGTCCTTTAGTTTATTGTTCATGCTCTTACCCATTGAATTCGTCATGGTGGACAGGACTATTGTGCAGGCCTTAATTGGATCACATGCAACAGTATTGGAACAAAAACTTGTAGGACATGGTTGTTTGGGGACTGGGTTTCACTGCAGCTATTTATTCAGTAGCATCCAGTGAAGCTGTCAATGGCAGCAGGCCAGTGTCTGTCTGGTCTCCTGGGTGTGACTATGTGTCATGTCACTACAGAGGCATGCAGGTCAGTTCAGCTACAAGCACAGTACATGCTCTGCTCCGCTTAGATCTGTATGACCGCATCCTGTGGTACAAGACCATCAAGGTGTGCGTGGGAAGGTTGAGTGAGCCTTTGTAGCTGAAGGTATATGTGGCCATCTTTGTGTGTCTCGGTGTGTGCGCAAGTGTTCACTGTCACAGAAACAATCTGTCTAGTAGTGTGTACACATGATGAATGGGCAGGTAGTGATAGGAATCTGAATTTACAAACATTAGGCTTGAATATTCATCAAATGTTAGTGTGCATGTTTGTTTTGTGCTGATTTGCCACAAACAACATTGCATTTGTAGCTGTTGACAGAGTGTGCTATTTCTCAGTGAATGTTACATGATGGGATTGTTAAAAGGATGTGATGTTGCAAAGCTACAGTTAAGTGTCTCGCGATCAACGAATCGGAAATCCGTAGCGACACCAGAACCTATAATTCAATCCCAGTGAAACAGAGATTCGGCTGTCAGCTGTAGGTTATGCAGGATTGTGGAGGACAGAGGAGGGGGGTACAAAAAGTTAGGACACTCTGACAACTGTAGCTGTTGTTAATGGACCTTTATTGACTGTCAGCATGAAACCACATTGAGTATTCCATGTCTGCAAATAGTGGTGTTATGGATAAGTGTTGACCCCCCTCTCTTCCTCGCTCAAACGCCCCCCAGACTTAGAGCATCCCTCCCCTGCCTCCTGTCCTTCTCCTTCCTTCCTTCTCCTCTTTCCTTTGCCTTTATCCCTCCATCTTACCTATTGATTGGCCAATAATGTGTTTTCAGTGGTAGATTAATGGCACATTACCCTGACAAGAGTGTCTGAGGGGACAGGACGTGAGGGAGGGTGTGAGAGACGATGCTGTTTAATTGATACACGGTTTGTGTGTGTGCGTGTGCATGTGTATCTGCAAAAGAGATGTAATGAACAAAGAATCATATTTAGATTGTTTTACATAGATTTGATGCTACTGTTTTTTGTATATTATTGGGGTTTGTCTGTAGTTTTTCCTAAAGTGAAACAAAAATACTTTAAGTGAAAATAACACCATCACATTGTTGTAGCTGTAAACGAAAAGGGTGTATATCCTAAATGTAAAATTATGAAGTAGGATATGCAATATAGGTCTTTTTTAGATGGTTATAAGTTTTGGTTATAGAATTTTTTCAGCCCATGTTGAACCTGTAATTGTTGGACTGGAGTTAAAACGGATTTGACACCACAACAAAAGCTATAAGCTCTTACATGACAGCAGTGATCTGCCGATATGTGTTGTTTATGATTATAATGTGGTAATGGGGTTATGAAGTCATTGCTTATTTGACAGTTCGTCTATGACTTGAATTAATTCAAAACAATATCCTAATTATCTCACCTGTGCTAGTCACAGCATGGCCCTGTGGATGACAACGTCAGTTGCTAATAGGGCTGCCCCTTGAAAGTCTGAGATTTGAGTCTTTCGTCGGAGACCCCTCAGTTGTCTGAGATCGCTTCAAGTCCAGCAGTTGTTTTTCCTTTTTTTGCATTGGTCAGTGTGCTGTGCAGTGTACTCCTAGGGACGATTTGTTCCCTAGATTTTGCTGCGGAGTGAGCAATCTTGACTTTCATGCTACTCTTTGGCACTGACAGCTGCAGGCATGCAGTGGCGCGGAGGAGGAGAAACTTTCCACTGTAAGGCTCCAAGATAACGTTATCTTCTCTCTTCTGCTTGGAAGTGTTGAATTTACAGCTCATAGCTACTTCATACGACACAGTCTCTGGCTTTTGTGTGATATCCAGTGTGCAAAAAAATCTTGTACATTTCCCACTGTTAGCTTGTTTACTATATGTTATGAGTGCCGCTGTCACACTGAGTGTCCACCTGAGTCCTGCTCAAACTTTAAATGGAATGAAATGAATTGTTGAATACTCGTATTAAACAGTCAAATCAGATTTGACTGACATAATTCTGTGTCGGTTACAGTTGCTAATGCTTGTTGGCAAATGTTATCCTGCTAGCATATGAAACCAAGATGGGGAATAGAGATTATGCTGCGTTCCATTAACCATGAAAGTTGGAGCTAGGAATGACATCACACGCAAGTTGACCGTGTTCGAGTAAAAAACAAAATGGAAAACCTAGATGTTGTTTCCAATACCAGTTCCAGTTATCTTAGCCATTGTTAGCAATGCTTGTTGATAAAAAGGCATTACGCTGTTTTTTTGTCGCAGCAACATGTCCACAGGCAGTACTGTGTGTACAACGTATTTAATGAGACACAAATAAGATAGACATGGTAATAAACAGTACTGCTCTTGATGTGCTGAGCGGCCATCTTGGATTTGAGGTCAGGTTTGGTGAGGTCCCTCCGACTTTCTGAGTCAGAAATCCAACTTCAGGTAACGTCATTTTCAACTGGAAACTCAAAAATTCCAGCTTCCCAGTGCAAATGGAGCACACTATAAACCAAGATGGTGTACATGGTAAAGATTAAACTTTAGCATGCTAACATGGTCATTGTAACCATGTTAGCATACTGACTTTAACAGCCTGAGTGAGTCATTAGCAAGACTGTAAACGTAGTTTTGTTTCATAATATTTCTCTTGGAATAAAAGTAAAATATGGCGGTTATACTCTGAACCAGTGCAAGTCCACCTTCACCTCAGACCTTGACCAAAATGCAGTTAAGTTACTTGCAAATATTTTCTATTTCATCAGTCTGTCCTTTGTCTGTTATTCAATATATCATTCCATAAGATGCTGATGTGTTAAGTTGAAAGCAAATTAAAAATTAAATCAAATTAAAATATGAAGTATGAAGTCTTGTGCAATTATATACACACACACACACACACACACACACACACTTTGGTCGTGTTCATATTGCATAGTCTAAATCTATAAATTCATTTAACTTCATTTGTTTTTACTCTCTCACTTAGCTTGCTTTGCAATTAATTCTTGGCCACGGTCCAGTCTGGTCTCATCTTCTCTCATCCCTGCACTCTCTCATCTCTCATCTCTTATCTCTGTATCACTTACTTTTATCTGATTTCATCCCCCTCTGCCATCGTTCAATTTCCTCCAGCAATCTGCATCATGGAGAGGGGTGGGGGGTTGACTAAATTAGCAGATCAATAGGCCATCAAAAAGTCTTTAAGTGTGACACATACACAGACCTAGTGTCTCAGGTTCCCCCCTCTAACTAATAGCCTTGTTGTTTACTTTACAATGTGCTGTGTCATGTAGTTTTAGTCTCAGGTTGCCCTCCAGTGCACTGGGACACCCCGGGGGAATCCTTGGACAATGCTGATGCTGGAGACACATTTTCTTCCTGAATGTGTCTTGTTTTATCAGAATGACCAAGATTGTTGAGGCATTGTTGAACTGAGAGCTGTGGTTGATCAGAGTCCTCACCAAAATGAGTTTGTTTTTTCACTGTCTGACAGATTCATACAGTAGGCCTACATCACTGGCCTGTAGAGCCTAAAACGGAGCATTGATAGTGTGAAATCTTTTGGTGACCGTCTTTCTGTGCTTACATGTCACAGAAGCATTTTGGAACAGTCTCTCCCATCGTCTTGGGCGATGACCTTTGTCAGATGACTGGGAGAGGGCAACAGAGGTTAAAGTAACAAGTGAGCTGAGAGAGGGGCCCCGTTCTAGTCATGCAGAAAAGAGCTGCCAGAGAGTTTTACACACACACACACACACACACACACACACACACACACACACACACACACACACACACACACACACACACACAGAGTCACTCTCCAACCAACAGGAACAGGACTTCCTTGCTTCTGATCAGCCAGACCGCAGCTATAGAGAGGCGAGGACCCATGCAGAAATACAAACATGATCGTAGTTTTTCCAACACAAACACACACTCATCAACTGGTTCTGACCGATCTCTCCTCCCTCTTTCCCTCTCTTTGTTACACACTCTCCTCCTCGGTCCTTCTCATTCAGTCACAATCGCACACAGCCAGGCTTCAGTGCACAGACTGCGGTGATGAGCTATGACAAGGCAAGAGGCGGGAGGCAAGTACAGTAAGAATGGGACAGGAGTGACAAAATGAAAAGAGCACTGTGGTAGAAACGATTAGCACTTCTTATAACAAGCACTGAGATTAGTTAGTGCATGTATGTCTGACATCAGTAGGTCATTTATAATGAATAAAACTTTATATATTAAAAATCCTTTTACCTCAGTATGTGCAGTCCAAAGATCCCGCCTGAATGTTTTTTAAGATCGCATGATCTCCAGTTTATGTCTCCATTAAATACGACTTCAATATTATTAACATACCATTTGGCCACACCTCACATCTTGACAGTCTGCCATCATGTCTGAGCGGGTAGCCGCCAGGGATTGTGGGTACTGAGCAGTGGTGTGACTCTCTCTAGCAGCTCTGAAACACGAGACAGCCTGCTGGACATAACAGGCCTCTCTTCTTTGGTGAATAGACGCACAAACACTCAGTGTGTGTCTCTGAACCACACACATAATGATGCATGCAAATGCCTTAGAGATTTCTTTATTATTTGGTGCAGTCGATCGATAATGAGCGAAGAGTGCCCTGATTTTTTTTTTTTTTTTACACCACAAATATGAACATACTGGATGCCATTTAAAGTTTTGATTTTCTGCTTAGTGTGATTTTGTGAAGGTTACGTGCCGTGGCAAAGTGTAGTGGGGGTCAAAGGGCAGTGCTGATAAGGTCAACTGACTTTCAACTCGGTCAATGCAGGAAGTGGATTTTCACTAATGAAAAAAACAGTGGTTCATATCTCCAGCCACTGTAAATTCATGGATAGCTTTAGTTTAGATTTTGGTTTGATCTAGTTTAGTTCTGCTTTTGTCCAAATCACAGCTTGTAAAATCTGTGGCATCAGGGGGGTGAGGGGAAACCTAGTTCCCTTCAGGGTTCAATAAAATATTAGATTTTAATGTTTGGAGAGAGTCATGAGGTTCCAAACATCACAGCTTTACACTGAGAAGCTTTTCAGACTGCCATCGTCATTTGAGATATTTCAAAGGTCAGTATTGTGAGTCTTTTTAGATAATAGTCACAAGAACTCAGGAGTTTGGTAAAGAAACAAAGTCCAAAATATCTGGTGTAATTCTCAGTCATTTCCAAATATGTTTTTACTTTTCAAGAAAAGCAAAATTTGATTAACTCATGTCATGCTATTTGGTATACCATAATGTAGTTTACCTCCGCAATCTGCAGGTTATATCACCAGTAACAAAACTTAAATTTGCTTTTTACATTTTTTACTTTGACTTTCCATATTGTTAGTTGAATACAGTGTTGATATTGAACTCTTCTCTTTTGTCGTTGGCCATATATATAAAGAGTTACACATTCCACAAAGCAGATGATATAAAAACTAAGCCATGTTATCACAGAAACAAACAAACAAACAAAAATCCAAAGTCAATAACCCAGTTTCTTTTTAGGGATTACTGTGGTGCATTAATTCACTCTGCCGTCTGAGGTTCATATCCAAAGCCCAAACCAAAATCTTTAGTAATTCGCCCGACTTGAAGCTAGTTCATAAGGAATGAGCCTTGGCTTGGTTTCACAGGAGCGGGAGCACAGCTTTCCATTGTGTACACTTTGAATTATGCTGAGGCTGCTGGTAAATCAGTCTGTGGCTGTGGTACGACAGCAGAGTGGCCTCCGCTGTGAGGATCTAGACGCTGTCGCACACAGAAACTTAGGCAGGGACGAGCCTCACCTCCTGTCTGCATCTGTCCACCACTTCCTACATGGATCACTATTTTACCCAAAATGTTTTAGTTTATCAACAAGGAACAAAATTAGTTGCTCACATTACTTGCAATGTTGTGTAGTTTGTATAAATATGCCAGGTATATCCTGAAGCTTTCACACAGACATTTACAAGGGGATCAGTCTCATCAACTGTCTGTCCACCACTTCCAGCATCAAAGAAACCTATCTGTCATATTGACTGACATGTAGAGAGTCTCATATTGCCAATCTGGTATATCATTTGTGTAGTTTATTCCCTAAATATGCCAGTGATATGACCAGTTGCAGATACAGGTTTTGATTTTGATATTGATGTCCACTGTTTTGTACATTTTACCCACACTTACTGACATTATTACAGTTTAGATAGTCGTGTTGCTTCTACTTTTAATATCAAGCTGTTCGTTATGGATTTGATAATAATTCTGAATTTATACATGTTTTGCATAATGTGTACCAATTTAAAACACACAATATGCAGTGGTTTAAACATGGTGAGGTGGAGTTTTTGCTGCAAACAAGACAAGAATGTGTGACTACAAGCAATTTAGGGCCTATTTGATTAGCAAGCATTGTGTCTTATGTATGTTTACATTAAGGGGCCCTCAACTGGCACCAGGTGTTAACGTTTTTGCTTTGATTTAATATTTTGCAATTTTTTGCACAGTAGATATTCAGTGTGTTCAGTCAGTAAGTTTTCTCATAGTGTTTTACCAATATGATCTATGTGGCTCTTTATGCTAGAATCACAAAGGTACAGTTACACCAACTGAGCACATTTTAACCTCCTTAAATTCAATTCCATGTTTTGGTAAACCTGAAACACAAAAAAATGCAGTTCAAAATAGTAAATCAATTCTGTAAAAGTATTTCTTGAATGAAGATGTTTTAATTGCAGTTTCAGTAAACGGTGTAATGAGCCTATAGGCAAATGTGGAATAAAGTAAGAATAGTAGGATACTCAAGAAAAAAAATAGACATGCGTGAAACATAGAATAAAATGTTAATTACATTCATTTAAATACATAGATAATTTCAGTAATTCAAAATTCATTATGATACAGGAAATGCATGCAAATAGCTAGGCTATAGTAATTTCTTTGGTGGCGTAGGCTGCTGGAAATGCTGTTGTCGATAACAATAATGATGGTAATAATAATTAGAATAATAATGCCATGTCATGTAAACAATAAAATGTTGGGATTTATACTGTTTAGGCCTCCCTCAGGCTATCATTAGCTTAGCCTGCTATTTCCTAAAAACGGCTATGTGTTGCTTTATCATGTTTAGTGTTGGGCCTATACAAAACCCACAGCTTTGACAGAAAAATAAATAATACCGAATCAGCTTATTTTGAAGTGATATGTAGGCTACTCCTCTGTCGTTTTACATGGAGTGTTCATAAACAGTAAGGCCGCAGGTCCGGCCCACCATCTAAACACCTTAAATGCTTGAAAACTTGGCAACAGACCACCAAAAAGTGTCTCTTTCACGTGGGGAATTAATGACACCATCATACGTCCCCGTCATACAGGCTGAAGTACTTGCTGGCGTTTGAGAAGCAGAGGTAAGGCGTGCTACTCCCCGGGTATACAACGGGCAGAGGCATGGGCAGCAGGCATCTCCCCAGCAGGTTGCTCTCTTTGTACAAGGCCGGGAGCTGCCCCACCACCACGGGCTTTCCAGTTTCGGGGAAATCGGTAACAGGTCCGTCGATTTCGGTCGATATTTGCCGTTTCAATTTATTCCTGCGGTTCTGAAACCATATTTTCACCTGGGTCTCCGTAAGCTGGAGGGAACTGGCGAGGCAGGCGCGCTCTGCGCTGCTCAGATAGCGTTTCATGTCGAAGGTAGACTCCAACTGGAAAATCTGTCTCTTGGAAAAAATAGTGCGCGTTTTCTTTTTCGTTATTATTTTGCTCTTCTTGGCAGGGTTGCCTCCTTTGTGGGTGTCCGTGGCCGTGGTAGTGGAGCTGCTGTCGTCGCAACTGCTGTCCCCGCTTTCGAAGCGCACCTCCCTCGCCTTCTTCGGGTCTCCGCGGCTGATGATGACAGATTCCGTTGCTCCGTTGCAGTCTGTGATAAACTCTGCGAACAAAATGACACTTCGTTTAACCCGCTGTGGTTAAATTTCAGCTGTGCTGCTACATTAACCTGGAAGTGTAAGCTCATCTGCTGGGTGCCGTGCGTAATGGTGAACACTGATGACAGAAGGTTTCTGTCCACACCAACTTCAAATTTACCAAAACCCTCTTACCTCTCTCGTTGAGCCTGCTGCCCGGGTCCTGTCGCTGCTGGACTACGTGCTCCTCGTGGTGGCTCTGGAAACCGTCTTTACGCATCGCCGTGGCCGAGTCATCCTGCAGTCCGGCGGGGTGACAACTGTCACAGTTCCTCCCGCTTGTCTTGAGATTGAGGATGTTGTCAATAGTGAATTTCAGAGAGGCGGCGGGTCGACATGGTGCGTCCACTTTGTTCATATTCTCCAATGCTTATTTCCTTTTATGTTTACTTCCGCGACTCTGTCTCGCCGTTAAGTCTAAACCGGGACGTTAATATGACCACTAACGTCTCGATGCTCCACGCACCATAGCAGCAGCCACTGAGCAGACACTGCTGGGCTGGCGATGCACTGCCTGTACCGTTACTGCACACACCGGATGGAGCGCGTTGTCGTCGTTGATTGGTCCGGAGGAGCGTGCAGTACGGACCAATGACAGCGAGGGGATGGGAAGCGAGGGGAGGGCAGAAGAGTGTTGTTGTGCCCCCCTACTCCCCTCTCACACCCCCATTCATCCTTAACAGTACATCTGCTACAAGGAGAGCCGGGGTTCGGAGCCCTGCAGGGGTCCCTCGGGAAAATAAAGAGTTTAATGTCACTGTTATTTCACACCATACTGTATTTGCGCTGTGAGACCATACACAATTGATGGTGGTTTTGATTTAGCCTGCACTCTCTCTCTGATGTATCGGCCCGGCAGCTGCTTAATTCGAGTCAGATGTGATTGCCCCAGTGTTGAAAAAAAGTTTGTCAACTGATTTGCAACCCGAAAAGTAAATGTAAAAACTTTTATTATTAGTGGCATTGGTTTTTGTGTATCTGACATTTTTGCATGTATGTACTGAAAGTGCATATTCTTGTCTAGAACTACGGTAATATATATATATTTTTTCATCTGTGAGTTGGGTTTGCAGTATTTAATGGCCACTATGTCTACAAATATAATTAATATAGTAAAGAAAATCCCAAAAACTAGCTGCTTTTTCACATTTGTACCATGTTGCATTCACAAAATGATCGTTTATTTATGGGATTATTTACAGTATTTATAGTCCATAGTAAGTCGTGGATGGGCTACATGTTTGCTCATTTAAAGCAGTGAAATCAAATTTAAATAACGAGAGCCTTACATTAATCTTTCCTGTGTTTAGAAGTATAAATAAAATTTTAGCCCATGTAACTTTATTTTTTTGTGCGTATCCACTGCCCATGTGTTATCCGTTCACTTTGTTTTGGTGTGTTTCGTTTTAAATCCACACTGGTTTGGAAATTTGCTTCAATAAAGTGATGTGTTTGCACTCGGGGGGTTCATTAACAACGCCTTCTTTGGCGTTTTGACTTATTTTGCCATGTAGATACTTTATCCAAAAAAGACAAGGACATAACTTGTTCACTGCTTGCCATTTAAAAAGTGCGCAAATCAGTTGATTAAAAACAGTTAAAATTAGATGACTCGCCTCTTCACTGCATTTTATACCTTAATTATTTTTTAAAGAATCAACGATCATTTTTGCATATCATTGACTGGAAAAAAGTTATATTCTTGCATAGATTATTTAATTTAATGTACAGTTGCTTAATTGGCATGCAGCAAAGAAGAGCTTGCATAGTCATAGCAGAGGCCCGCTTCTGCCAGAAACTTCAAGAAGTGTATAAAAGGTTAACTTTGTCATTTCCGGAATAAAAGCACACAGGTTTTTCGTTCTCTGGTTGTGTCACAGCACATATGGGTTCACTTCTTTTTGTACAAACACTTCTCTGTGTGACCATGCAGACTGACAGAGACGAGGACACATTTGAGCTCAGTGAGTATTAATGAAAAACAGAAAAGAGACAGTTTTGTGCTTGTTTTTTTATTTATCTATTATGTGAAAAAGTGACAAAGTTGGAAAAATGTGTGGCTTTAAATATAAAAGTTTGTAAAAATATGTGTATTCAAACATACAGTACAGTACATGAACAGCTTAGGCCTCCCCTGCTCCCGGCCTTGTTACAGTCTATTCTGTGACAGGAGCACAGACTCTCGTTATGAACAGATTTATAAGGATGACTGGGGTTTTTATAATTCATGTCTCTGCGGCTCTTTGGATGAAGTCAACAGTTTTCTGCGGCATTGTAGGTTATTGCACGATTCGATATAAACAGGGTGAATTTATGTTATTAATAAACAGTTTGATCAGTCTTAAGCAGTCTTTACACCAAGCCGGTCATCTGTGATCTTAACATGCTCATGGAGTGAGCAAACGAGGACAGAGGGTAGTTGATGGAGCTGGAGAAGCCCGCGACGGGTGGAGAAAGTGGATGTCCGTTCAGGTTGAAACCCACTGCTGCAGTGGGTGTGGGTCCCTCGTGGTACAGAATGGGGACCCTGACAATCCGCTGGGTCGAGTGTGGGATATGTGCAGCCTCGAGGTCCGCCGCCAGCTGTCTCTTCCATTTATTCCTCCGGTTCTGGAACCAGATTTTGACCTGAGTCTCTGTCAGGTGGAGGGACGCTGCCAGTCCCGCTCTCTCTGAGCTGCTCAGGTAGCGTTTCACGTCGAAGGTTGACTCCAGCTGGAACACCTGACTGCGGCTGAACACTGTACGCGTCTTCTTCTTCCGGGTGGAGCTCGGATCCGAGGACGCCTCGTGCTCTGACCGTGCGTCAAAGCCGTTGTGCGCGTCCTCGTTGTCGTCTGTCAGGTTGCTGTCGCCTGTTTTCCTGTCGGTTTCGTCACTGTCCTCCGTTATCGGTTCAGATACGGCAGGAGAACATCTATCACTGGTCGATATGGAGCAGCAGTGGTCGTCTGAGCTTGTATTATCTCTTGGACCTGACAGGAGGAAAACACAAGAACACGACTTATTTTAAAATACAATAATCTCACAGCCAGGCCTGAAAACAAATAAAAACGTTTCCCCTTTACTTCAATGCTTCCAAGCATGACGGCATTAGTCCACTGGAATAAAAAAATAAAAAGGTGCACCATAACAAAATGATGGAAACAAGCTGGGATAGGTAGAACGGGACCTGCCTGACACCCCCTTACTTAAAGTAATATTCGAATTTTAAAATAAACTTTTTTAATTAGTGTGTTTCAAGAAAGTTGGGGCGCGCATGGGCAAAGCTAAGCTGTTTTGATTGGATTGCACGACACATGAACCATGGGAGAAGGTTGTGTCAGGGCTCATTGTGATACAGATAAGAGTGTAGTAAATAGATAAGTCCGCCAAAAGAAACCCAAGATCTTTGTAGTTAATAATAATATCCAATTAATAACCGATTCATGGACACTGGCGTTGACCAGGCGCTTACATCATTTGTGAACACAGGGCTTGTGGTGATAACATTTTAAAATCAAAGTATGACTGTACACTCCAAAGGGAGGGGCACTTTGTGTTGATGAGAGGGCGCGTTTGAGTGGCACAAATGACACTGAATGTGCGTAAAAGCGTCACGTTGACGTGCAGTGCTACTGCGCCTCTGTTTTGGGTTGTATTGTGGGTACTTGTGCGTAATCCACGTGCGTAATCTTAAAACCGAGACATGGATATCTTGATGACAAGCAACCATAATATATCCCCCGGTTTTGTACACAAGCGAGTTGCGCTTTTGTGATCACACATGAAAACTATGTTTTAAAGATCGATGCAATGCCTGTGTGCCTTCAAGGATTTCTTGTTTGTTGGCACACGTTACAAAACAAAAGCACGTAGCCTTTATATTAGTTTGGAAAGCTCGGTGAGCTCAGGGTGTGTGAACGGAGAGAAGAGACACGGCTACAGCAGTCTAGGATCCAAATTCGACTCGCCCTGACTTTGTTGGTTTTATTTAATGAAGCGAGAAGCGACAAACTCGTTCCAGCCTGGCTTTCAACTCCATGTGGTTATAATAAAACCAACTCCACACATTTACACCGATAAATAAACGACCTGACAGCGTAAATAATGTCACCAAAGAAACAGTAATGTGTGTTAAATAAAAGCCGCATGAATGTGACCTGGACCCGCAGACCGTGCGGAATAAGCACCTACTGTTGTTCTTTAAAAAAATAAATAAATTCAATACTACTGTCATAACGTGGTTTTGTTATCTCGTGAATTTCAGTTAACTTTTGAATAATTTAATATAAACTGCATGCACCAGTACAGTTCCAGCAAAATATGCAACAAACTCTTTGCGTTTTGTGTATTGTATAGCACATTGGCTAAGATGGCTTATCTTTTGCATGACCTTATTTTGTGCCAAGGTTAAATTATCAACTATTTTCAGGACGCATAAAGTGACTGTACTCACTCTGTGGTGTTTCCAAAGCTCTGAAGTTTAAGGCAGTCTCCCCGCGGTACCACCGCAACGTAGAGTCTCTGAACGGGGACCGAGCTGTGGAGCTGCAGCCATCGGGCGTTGGAGTGCTTGCGTCGGCGTGATGTGCGTTCAGGACTCGGCCAGTGGAGACTGTCTCCACAGCAGCTTCCCCACGGCTCCTGTCCGACACCGGCTCCAGTCCACTCCGCCCCTTGCCCAGTAGGTTCTCGATAAAAAACGACGACGCCCTCGATGAAGTGGCAGCCTGGTTGTCCGTTAGCTTATCCGTCATGTTTTACCGATTTTACGGCGCTTTTACGCAAAACCGAGCGGATCCTGTGTCGCTTGTGTGTTAAGGCAACCCAAATTCCAAGCAGTCATTTCAAGCGTCGCTGCTTTTGCGCCGTGATCGGATGAGGAGTCATGGCAGAGACGGGACGGGGATATCCTCGGTGCCAGCGGGAAGAGAGGGAGACAGGGCGACGGAAGCAGTAGTACAGTGAAACGTCAAGTCAAACGCTCAACGAACCGAGGGCATCCAGCGATTGGACGAGCACAATAGCAAATGGGGTTTTCCAAGGAAAGGAGAATCGCTGTCTCTGTGCGTCAGCCGCGGCTGCTCTGTATGTGTGTGTGTTTGAGTGTGTGTGTTCACGTGCAGGCCCGTCCCCTCGAGGCCATGTAGCCAGGAGAAAACCTCTGTTCGTGGCACAGCACTCTTTATTTGGGTCAATTAGAGTGCAAATCAAAATAAAGATCCGCCAGGGCAGCAGCCATCCCCGGGGTCGCCCCCCACCCCCCACCCGGTCCACTCTGACATAGGAAGGCTTATAGTCAGCTATTAACTGGCAGGGAACGACATGTGGAGCCTGTCAATTTTAGGGGTGTGTGTGTGTGTGTGTGTGTGTGTGTGTGTGCGCGCGCGCGCGCCCGCGCCGATGCAGCCCTATTTATACCCTTATACCTTAATGCAGCATTTATCATTTTAGAGTCCTCTAAGACGTACAAAGGATAACCTTTGACAGCATCAGATGTTCAGTTTCAGTTTTCAGTATATGTAAGTAGGCCAGTATGACCATATTTCAGTGGTGGTTCACTCACAGTTGCTCAGAGTTATGGTTTTTGAAAGCATGTGCGTACTGAACCATGCATGGCTTGGCAATGGCACGTGAAACGCTGCGTCTTGGAGATGCGGCTGCTGTCAAAGGTTATCCAAACTTTGCGTAATGGCTCAGATATTCTTGATAATAGGCTTGTTTGTCTGTAGCCGAGCGCTGCTTGGTTTAATCATGTATAACTACACATTTCCTCCTTAATCTGAAGATGTAGAGTTGATAGGTAAAATTAGTGTTGTGGCCATCGTGTAGCTGTTTCAGCGCAGGGTTGCCTTAGTCTTATTTGGTAATTTTCTGCTTTATAGCGTCGGGATGTAGTAGGTCTATGCAGTGAAAAAAGGAGACTGTATTCAGAAATAGCTATTGGTGCAGAAACAGCTGTGAGCAGACGTTTGATGTGTTATTTTGACTTTTTTAAATATATATATATATATAATTGACATTTCCTTTAAACTTCAAGTAACATCTGAAAATTCGCCACAAAGCAGCTCATAACCTTAAACAAGTCGTCCATGACGCTAAACCTGAAACGTTTCTCCAAGCTGTTGTCCTGTTGCGCTCCACCTTCACTGCAGAAACGGTGTAAACACACAGGAGTTCTCTGATTAAGAGTAATATGTCTGAGGTGACTGCAGCCCTCATCGGACAGATTAAGATAAGCTTATCACTATTAGATCATCTGAAACATTTAAATGAGTGCTGACGGGCGTCTTTACCCTTTCCGCTGAAATGGCAAGACATTTGAGCTTTTTATTTCCCTCAATGGAGTCAGCGGCGCTGACCTTTAACTCCAGCCTCCCTCTCCCTGTCTCTCTCCTCCTGTCCCTCCCTCCCCCCTTAGGCCAGACTTACCCTTTGACAGAGGATCAGCGGTAATGTTGCTCTTCAACCTAACACTCAGCGCAGACAACAGTAACATGAGCCGTGTGCTGAAGAGCTGAGTTTTGCACCTGTCTTGTAATGTGCCGCTTAATAAAGAGACAAAGTATCGCGTTGGCTGATGCGCCTTTGTTACACCGTATTCCGTGACCCAGACCCTAAACCCTAACCACTTAACCACTCAGGAAACTCAACGAATTCATAACGGAGTTACTGGTTCACAGATTTCGGTTTCCTCCCGCGAGCGTAACAGACAACTGCGGAGGGAAGGTACCTTATATTATAATTTGACATTTTATCAGTTAGCCTCAGCTGGGAGATTAATGCAAAGTTGTTGTTTTTTTTAATTGCTGTTATATATAGAACTTGAATGAGCTGTGGCGAAAACTGCTATCCTAAAAACTAACTTAATAAATGTTTACAAAAGAGTATAGAAATAGGTGTATGCAGATGTTAAATGCCATATGACCAAAAGACACTCTTTGAAACTTTACTTGCTAATAATTTATAAATAATTATAAAATCACACCACAGCCTACCACAATTGCAGCAAATAATACAATTTTCAGTGAAGAACACATCACACATGAGAGATGTTCATTTTATGCAAAACTATTTTTAAATTTAATGCTCTGATATTAAATTTGGCTAAAATTAATAAAAATCCATTACCATTCATGCTTGCTCAGGACATGTTTTGTCCCGCTGCAGATATTAGTTTTCAGATTTATTAAAAATCCACATTTTATGTTTAGATGCGTTTGTAAATTGAACAGTACAGCATTCTGCATTTCTCAGTTATCACTGGTGGTGGAGGAAGTACTCAGAACAGTAAAACTGCCAGCACTCATATGTGAAAATAGAATAAAAGTCCTGCATTTCAAATCCCTCTTGAAGTACAGACATCATCAGCAAAACTAACTAGCCTATACTTAATGCATCAAAAGTAAAAGTACTCTTTCTCCTTTTTTTAAATAGGTATGTCAATGTGTAATTTTACTGTTGTAGCCTGAAGAGGTGGAGCTAATTTCAACCATACAGTTAAGTATAGTTTTGTCCAGTGGTTTCTAACTGACAGACTCGGCCCCCTCCAAGGGTACACAATAACATTTGATGGGGTAGTGAGGTGATTAATGGGAGAGGATAAATTCTGCTACACAAATTTGTATTCATTGTTGTACTTTTTTTCTAATCTTTGTTGTTTTAATGAAATTGTGGCTGTTTAATTTTATATTTTTCTAATTTTGGGGCCTCAGACTGAAACCATCTGAGAAGTTTAGGGGGAAATGTCTCCTACAACTCTTGGACATCAAAACACTGACATGATTTTTTGCAAAGGGTTAGATGCCCGAAAGCACTGGAACAACTGGTTTTATCTATTGTAATACAGTGTTATAATCAGCTTATATAGGCTTATGTGTTTTATTTAAAATCTCAGTCTTTAAAGTAACCAGCTGTCACATAAATTCAATATGAAGTGTGAGTAAAGCCCAAAGCATAAAGTGGAAATACTCAAGTACAGTACAATTACCTCAAAATGAAGTACAGCAGTTGAGTAAATGTGAAGACACTAACTCTGATGGTGTTACCTTAAAAGAGGATATTATGTTTATGTGTCAAAAGTCCACATTAGATCAGGTTTCTCTGTGTACACCAGGCCGTCTGAACGATGTGGCACCCCGGCCAGCGCCCCCTGCTCTGGGGGCCGACAGCCCAGACCCAGAGGCCCCTCTCTCACTTCCCTCTCTCACTTTTCTCTCTCCCCTCTCTCATCCTCCTCTGATCCTTATCCAGCCTGGCGTGCCCTTTGCTTTATATGGCCTGCTGGCCTGCTCCACAGCCACAGCCCCCTCCATGCCACCACAGCTCTGAAGTACAGTTTCACCACACAACATCACATCATCAGCGTGTGCTCCAGGAGACAGCTGCATCAAATTGAGCATGTTTCTCCAGTTGGCGGCGGCGAGTGTTTTCCAGCCCTCGGTGCAGCCAGGCCTGTAAGCAGCAAAACACAGCGTTACAGTTTGTGTTATTATCATCCAAGAGAAAATAGAAGTCCTCTGTGAGGTGGCAGTGAGGCTGAATTGCATGGTTTTTGAAAAGCAAATTGACTGTACACAACACACATTATATGCTTTGAAATCTTGCACAAGAACAACATAAAACATTTTCCAGCGGCCGTGTTGGCAGCCGTGATCTGTTCCATTTTGTTCTGTTCGGATACAGATGATCTTTTGTTTAAGAAGTTACAAGAATGAGACCTAAAAGAAGAAAAGACACTTAACACCGATCTATATTTTGCAGCTGCATTTCTATTGACAGTATTCAGTTTGAATTGCTTCAAAAACACACATATGATCATCATTAACCAGTCATATTTCCTTTGCAGTCTCCAGTTTTTAATTTTGAAATAACCCAGGTCTAATCACCATTTTATAACAGCCATTACTCCCTCAAGTGTGATTTTAATGACTCTGGAGTCTACCACTCTCAGTAGGGGTTTACAGTCAATGAAAGTGGAGACAGTTTGACCTAGTTCATTACACTGGAGGCAGTGAGACAGGCAGGCAGAGACAGGAAGGCATGCATCTCCTCTGGGGCATTTCACAGCTCTCTTTACATTAAGAGGCATTCATAGTGACTCAGTGAAGTATGGTGACCTCAGCTGACTTACATTTGAGATGATGCACACACTCATATATGAATATTGGCTTTCGGTAAACATATAGACATATATATATATTTCTTTTTTTTTTATTTCTGAAATGAGACGAGTGGCACAGTCAAATAAAATGTATGAAGCTGGCAAAATTAAACCACTGAGACTTGTCACAGTCACACAGATCTGAAAAACCAACTGGAACTTGTCTCTGGTCTGTGAGAGGGCCCTCCAATGGTCAAAAGAGTGCAATGCACCTTAGGTTCATAGGTCACATACATTTCCAGTAGTTAGTTATTCATCATCAGAACAGTGTATAGCATAAACCATCTTACACCATGCTTCTTAGCAAGCAGCCAAAGCGACCCTCTTGCAGTAATTTCATTAGCTGGCATATTCTCAGATCATTTTGTGCTGGCAAGAACTGCATGCTGAGAGTTGAGCAAAGCATGAAGGTGCAAAGTAGATTGTGTCACTTATTCAGAATGTAATGAAAGCAAAATTGATTCTCTCTCTCTCCTTGTAAACCCACAGAAATTTGCTTTGTCCTCTTTGAACGCATTTGTAATTTGAGCCTGTTTAATAGAGTGAAGAAACCTTTTCATCTCCTCTTGCCAAAATTTTGCAGTATTTAAGTATTCAGCATTCTAACGAAATCTCATTGCATACTTGCTTTCCTTAACTGGCAAGCCAGCTTAGCCGGATCGTGCTAGCTCTGGCATTAATAATTCACTGTACATAATAAGTTGATGCTGCAGAGTTTGTTCTCATTGATAGTATTAGCCGAGGTGAGCATTCTTGGCCAGACTTTGTGACGCCAGCAGACCGGCATAAAGTGGGCTTTAATTGCCCATAATCTCTGCCGTTCTCTTTCCTCTCAGTGCAAGTCAACAGCATATAGCCTACAAATGCCAGACCTTAGCAAGGCATTTTTAGCTCCATATCAGCGCAAGGCCTCACAATCAGGAATGCTTGAAAGAGATTTTCGACTCAGAACTCAAAGGACTTTAGAGGGTTTGGGGATTTTTTTTTCTCACTGTATTTGGATTTCAAGTCAGCACACTCATATTTGTATCCAAAAGTAAAGAGCTTTACACCTTAGGCACATTGTTTTCCTTATTAAGACAAATTTAACTGATGTTGCCGCACCTGAAAAGCTTTAGTACAAAGAAAAGAACACAAAGAAAAAACATAATGCAGACGCTCTGTTTAAGAAATGCCAGCCCAGTTGCCAGAAGAAAATGTTGACACAGTACATTTCTGCAAATCAAAATGAATCACTTTAGGAACATTTCATACATATCATATCAACGATTAAGTGAGATAGTTTATGAACAGACTTTGTCATCAGGAGGTGGAGGGGATGGTGGATGGAGTGACACCTAGGCAAGACAGAATCCAAGCTGCAGACCACAGTTCGACACCAAAAAACAACGAAACCGATTGTTTTTTAATGGGTCATTGTTGCATTTCCAGCACCTTTCTAGCCACCAAATGTGGGTGTTTTTATTGACTCGTCGCTGTGTTTCCTCCAAGACTAGTGCCACGCATATTGCAATTTATTTCCGAGACAATACTGCATTTCCAGCAGAGACTGTGCCACCAGAACCAGTTATTTTAAGCCAAAACATGACCTTTTCCTCACCATAACAAAGTGGATTTTGTGCTTAAACTTCCCACACATCGACCACAGCATTACTGTAATGTTAAATTTCAATGTATTTGCATGTAATGTATCTGTGTTTTGCAGAAATGTACAGTGCCAACATTTATTCTGGAGACTGGGTTTGAAATGGTTACAGTGCCACTTTCCTTCCACATCTGTTGGCTCGGTCTATGATGTGCATGTTTATCTCCTTCATTATTAAGAATGCATTCAGAGCCTGCTGTAACCTAGTTTCTTGATCATTCTGCCTCATGTATTTGTGTCAGTGGGCTACTCATTTGAAAACACAGTTTGTTTTAGTTATGGTACAATACATGGAATTACTGTCACCCTTGATGTAGCATAAAGTCATTTTAGAATCTCTGAATGGACGAGTCAGACCTTTTTATCTCCAGTCAAATGTTAAAGTCCGAGGATTTTGACCACAGGTCCTTTTATTCCTCACACAGGATTACAATCAGATGTCCAGATGGGACTGCTGCACCTGACTGTGCAGGAGACTCACTGCAAAATGATGCAGTAAAAACTCAAACATTAGCATTTGCTTTCTTCTCCTTTGCGCTGTCTGACAAATCTGACTGATAAATTAATTATCTTATTTATTCTCTAATAAATCCATGTCTGCATACTCTGATAGCCCTGACAAATAATGTTAAAACTGGAAATCATTATCACTAGAGTTCAAACGGGCCTCATTAAAAAAATCTATCCTTTTTCATGTATTTATTTTGCAGGTAATAATTTCAGATAAACATCATTTTCAGTTGTATAAACTCAGTTTACACACTAATCCGTCAGGATTAAATGAAAATAAATTCATACACAAATGTTGTCTAATGAATATCAGTGTGTATCAAACTCATAAAATCAATTTAAAATGAAAAAGACCCTATTATTACAATTCACTTCATCTTATTTTTAAGGGTTACATTGAATTTATTAACTCGAAAAAAAAGTCTATAAAAAGGTGGTCTAGTTTTAAAAACTAATCAAGCGAGTTTATCGCTGGTTAAAACCCGAGACCACCACTGCCAATTTGTCCACTTATAAGGCCTTATGTGTGTGGAGGATTTCTAACGGGAATGTCCGTTTGTTTAACCTCTTCACGGTACGTTAACCCCTGTCAGGACGCACTCGTCAGCGCAGTACAAAGGGGCTGAAAAGCGGAGACCTTTCCCCCTTGGCCGGCCCTGTGCTCCAACCCGAGCCTGCTCTCCTGAAAAGTTCCCAGTCTCCTCTGAAAGATTACATTAAAATAAGGGAAACGAAAAGCAACGGGAGAAAAATATCATGATTATAAACTCACTCAAAAAAGGCAACTGGCATCTGGAATTTCCAAAGCACTTATTTGTGAATTGCGTAATGATGCCTCCTGCATTTGGTGAATTCCCCCTCTCAGCCCTGCAGGACCTGCAGTTACTCTCTCCCCTCTCTCGCTTTGGTTTTTGCCTTTGTAGAGGAACATGCTAATGCGTCCTAAGCGAGGTGTAATATTTCTTCATAATTTCTTACCATAGTTGAAAACACGTGGCTCGGGGACTTGCTGACCTCCTGTAATAAGCTTATGGCAAAATAGATCCGGTGAGCAAGGAGCCAAGATCTGCCGGCAGTGTTCAGTCAGGCTTTGAAAAAAAAAAAGATTCTGGTCATATGGCAAATACAAAACGAGAACTTTGGTTGAACCAGGCTGTTAAGTGCTCCGTCAAACTTTATTGGCACAAGTCCAAACACAAACAAATAATCAGTGACCCCATAGATGCAGCTCACGCACAGGGACACACAACATACATTTCCCTGTAGGTTACAGTAACTGGTGTAATGTCGTGGTTTACTTGTTTATTTTACCCTCGTTTGAAATAGATAATTTACCAATAAACTTTGTCACTGCGGTTTTAAATTAATCCGCATAAAAAGCCAAAGGGCTGGTGTTGCGTATTTCTCACTCTCATGACCTCATGTTAGCCAATAGTCCTTCATTAAAACTCAGATTAGCAGCATATTAGTGTGACCACAATTACAAATCTCATTTGCACCACAATAAGAAGCCGAATCCATCAAAGCAGATCACATGAGTTTTCTCCCCGCTGTCAGATTGTCTCAAAGCCTGTTTATTCAACCTCGCGCCCTCCGGTCGCTCTGCGGTGCTCCGGCTCGTGGTGTGTTAACACTTATATTACATTTGTTTTATTGGAGCTGCTGCAGCTATAAAGAGCCGCACACTAATGTATCGTCCCTCTCTTTCTCACCTCACTTATCTCATGCTCAGATGAGCGCCTATCACATTAAACGATCGCGTGAGAAAGAAGAGGAGGGCACGAGAAGCGCAGAGAGGGGACGGGGTCGAGCGCGCGAGCTGAAGGCCCGCTGTCAATTAGCTCGAGCGGAGTAAATGAGGATGGTGGCACAGGCTGTCAGAGCATCACCACACTGTTCATATGACTTTATTTATCCAAGAGACTCTCACACGGTCACCTCATACACAGGTAAACAAACAGAGCAACAAATGTCACACTCTTTATTTACTGCGCGTGTTTGCAGAGTATGACATCACACTGTTGAGAGGTTGTTTTAATGACATTCACATATTTCAGGACTTACAGAAGCATATTTACAATGTCTTATAAGTCTTTGGTGCAGTGTATGTGCATTTTACCAGACATATGGACATAAATAATTATTTCCTCAAGAAATTGTAATTGTTTTCCAATTTTTAATAGTAGTTCCGTTTTGTTTTACCACTCTGCAGCACAGATGTAATGTTACCCATGCACGCTAAAAGACATTTAAATTAGATGTTGTTGCCATTCTTGTAGCTGATCACCCCTTTTCCTATTTTCTCCTGTTCATATTAGAATGGCTTTCTTTTTTCATGCACAAAAAAGAGGCAAAAATGACTTGAGGAAAAAACAAAAATAACCACAATGCTGCTATTTGCAATTTGTTGTTTTATTTTTTAATGAAACACTGTTGAGGGGTGAGAACAAAGAACCAGAAAGGCTAAATTAAACTACATATACGCACATACACACAGATACACATATGCACGTATACTTACTCATATACATTAACTGACTGTAATTTTTAATGTATTAAATATGGACTCCAGGAAGACCAGCTCTGCTTTAGGACACAGCTAATAGGGATCACAACAAATAAACTCAACTCAGTATCTTCAGCATTCATTCACAAAAGAGCTTTACTCAAGCTGTGGTTAATGTGTGACGCACAGTGTGAACAGGACATGAACACTTCCAGCTAACCCTCCAGCAATAAGACGGCTCTTAGTGTAAAATGTATTACAGTTCAGCCTGAAATTAAGGTTGTGTACATGTGGCCTGTATCTCAATGCAAAAAAAATATGGTCACATACTTTGTATTTCAGGTTATGTGAAAAAAATCAGTAAAGCACAGGAGAGAAGGAAAGTAACACACTAAAACCTTTTTTTGTTTGTTTGTTTTTTGTCCCACATGGAAGATGACTTTGTGAGCTACACTTTCTCTGTAAAAAAAGAAAAAAAGAAAAGTGAAATCCAAAAGCAAAACACTATGAGAAGTAGGCCTCAGGGCAGTTGGATGAAAACAACTGTGGTAAAAAAAAATACCCATACTTCTAGTAAAGCCCAGCTAAGTGAAATCCAAATGATTTACATCATGGAAAAACAAATGACGACGTTCGTGCAAAATAAAATACAGAACACAGCATCCAAGATTGTGGTGGTGTTGGTCTCCTCTTGTACAACTGGTATTAAATGACTTGTATAAGTGGATGGCAAAAGCCTAGACTCTTTTTAAACTTTGTAACCAACAACAAAAAGGAAGATAAGAAGTTGCAAACTGTAAATTAAAAAAGCCAACCAAACAATCAATCAATAAATAAACTGATGAATCAAAGTTAATAGTGGAAAGTCAGTCCAGGTTCCCCCTGCTTCTTTTTCTGTTTTTATTGAAACATGCATGTCAAGACAACTTGAAAACATATAATTATTCAGTGAATTTAACTTTCATAATAATTGTGTTTGTTCGGTTAATATCAAAGATTTCATGATTAACATAGACCCTGGCAGTCTAATCCCAGCGGGGGAATAGGTTCCGTTGCAACATTGGTGGAAACAAGATGTATTTGTGGGTCCTGCACCGGAAACCTTTAAGCATCAAACACATTTCCGGCATTCTGGTGAATTTTAATGCACCAGTTTGTGCCTTTTCTGCATTAATACATGCTTTAAATGTCTATTATTTTGTCTAGAATAAAAGTCCTTTACTACTTTTATGTCACATGTTCTAAATATTGAGTGGAAAGTGTCCCCTACTTCCCCTCCAGAATCTGCACGTACGAATTGTACGGTCTTAGACAAAGTTATGATAGAAGTATCTCTCCTTTGAGAAAATAAATGATTGAGCAACAGACAAAAAGTTAAGTGTAAAACTTTTCTTCTTCTTTTAAAATATCTTATGTGGCATCCTTGGAGGAGCTGATAGAAGAGCAACAGTATGACAAAATGATTAGTTATTATCATAACTTTCATTTGCTTTTGTTAGCTATCACAGAGCAAATACGAATTAGTTCAGACAACACAATCATACAGAGAGAATCAAAGTAAAGGCGGAATTCAGATATTAAACGAGGGAATAGGCAACAGAAGTAGAGAAGGAGAAAAGTGGGGTAGAAGAAACTGAAGGGGGAGGAGAGTCGAGCAAAGAGTGAAGGAAAGCCAGGGCAGCTAACCTAACCTGAAGCGACATAAAAGAGTAAAGAGCTTGTATGTGCGCGTGCATTTGTGTGAGTAAGTGTGTGTGTGTGCGTGGATGGCAGCCTGAGTGCACATTTGTGCGTGTGCGTTAGTGAGACACCAGACTGTGCTCTGTTTTCTTCAGTCTTGTCACGCAACGTTCCTCAAAGCCCCGCCCTCCTTCCACTACTGCACTTCCTTAGTGTGTGTGGAGTCCTTCTGACCCACCAACCAACTCACACACACACACACACACACACACACACACATGTACACACACACATCTGAGACATGGCCTATTTTAAATGACTCTCAGGCTAAAGTGATTACTGTATAGTTCGCATTGGATGAGGCATGTTTTAGCCCTTTAATGTGCTGTCAGTGAATTACAGGGATCACCTTAATCTGACCCTCCCTCTTCTGAGCTAAGTCGCCTATGTGGGCACACAATACCATTGATGCAAGATACAATGCCCCTAATCTCTATCACAACCTCACGGGGTTATTTGCAGTATGGATCACCAGTGAGACACTACATGACAGGACACTGGAATCAAGGGCCTGCATCAGCCTGATCAAGTGTCGGCAGTGAAAAGGCCTGTGCATTTCTGTAACTCCATCCATGATGTGCGAGACAGAACTGATGGAGAAGTTTAGTGGTTTATACATTAATTTATTATCTTTTATCTCTGAAAAACCTAAGAAGCTTTTTGTTCAGAAAAACCGAACTCGTCAAGAATTTAAATCAAGTCCAATTGCTCTCGTACTTCTTGATATGATGGCCGAGAATCTTCACATATCTTTTATCTCACAACACTGAAAACATGTTAAAACATTTCAGTCAAACAAAACACGATACGTTTGCCCAGAAAAATGAATTCCTACTGGGAAAAAAACAACCCTAAATTGTTTTTAAAAACAGAAAGATAGTAAAATACACCTTGAATTTATTTTCTACTTTATGTAGTTTTTGAAAATAGTTTTACACTTTGTTCGATTTAGCTAATACCTATTGTTGCTCAAAAATCGTAATTAGACTTTTTGCACTGATATTTAAAATGATGAAGGTATTCAAAAAGCAGTTTTTTTGTTCAAATATCTAACAATATTTTGTGAGTTTTTTCTCTTCAGTTGCCGTCAGTTGTAATTTTTTGTTATTAGTTTCTTTGTTTTCCTTCTTCATGGTGAGCAATAACTGCAAGAGAACACAAAAAAGGTGTTACATTTTGTGAATCAAAAAATCATTTTGCATGATCGTCTTTCGTGTTGATAATCCCATGGGCATTGATGTAATATTTCAGTAGTGTAATGTGAGGTTCATTTTGTAAAGCAAATCAAATTAGGTTTTTAGATTCAAGGGGAAAAAAACTTTAAAAGGTTACATAAAATTGGTGGAGAGGGACCTCAAACACTGTAATTTTCACTAAATATATATTTAACACCATTTGTGCTCTGAATGTTCTTAGATAAAATATTCTTTGTAAAAACGGCACAGATTAAATGCAGCTGTGTTTGAACAACACTCTATGAGAGTGCATAAATGTTTTTCTCCAGTACTCTAGTTCTATTTAATTTTTAGCTATTTTAAAATTTCCTTACACATGTTTAGCTTGCAAGAATGTTTAGTATAAATAACATTTTTTTCTTAAACCACCATTATAAGAGAAAGTTTGATTTCATTCACCTCTCGCCTTCTGCGTTTCTTTGTATTTTTCCAAATATTTCCCAGGGCTGAAGTTTTCTCAGCTGTTAACCAGAGTGACGAGAGAATAATCTCACACGAGATCCACGAGATCATACATTTGGCAGGGTAACATGGGAAACGTTCTGCGTGTGTGTGTATATGTATGTGTGTGAGAGGCATGATTAGATACATGGAGGCCTACTGCGGAGTTCTGCCCGCAGTATTCTGGCTGATGATTGGATGAAGCTACACAGTTTCCTCTCTCTCCACAGGTCCCTGGCCTTTGTCAAGACCCATACTGTCAGAAACCATTTGCACACTATCCAGTCAAGAGCACACACACACATGCGCACACACTGAACTCACACTCTGATTGCAGTGTAGTCAGAATTAAGAGTACCAAGCTGTTTGCACTCTCGTGTCTGGTGCAAATGGCCATTCAACTTTTATATAAAAAATATTAACTAATAACCAGAATGGTAGTTCTGCTCCAGGGTTTGCTACATTTTCTCTCTTTTATCTTAATGGCACAATTCTAACATACCCAACCACACACATGTACATAGGCATGCAAGCAAGTCATCACCAAGTGGCACCAATGTACACATTTCCATCAGCTCCCCCTGCAGCTGACACCCACCTTATGCGCTTGGCTCACTCTGCTGTCACTCATCTTCTTCCTGCATAACAAATACCCCTTTAAAGTAACTAATCCTACCTCTGAGGACCAATTTGCTTACTGATTGATAATTGTGTTAATAAGTGTTCAGTCCTTTTTTTTCTAGGGAAAAGAAAAACTCCAAACTTTAAGTTTTACCAGCACTGTATATGTTTAATGTGAATTCCAACCATAAGGTGGCACTAGAGTCACACTAATACAGTCTTGAGCAAAACCTGCTGTCAGCCTCAACTCTTGGCAGTGGTTGTCATGGCAACAGGTATGCTTTTCTGCTCCCACTGAAGGGTCTTACTCTCCAAGGTCCTTCACTCTACCTTGCTACCTGTTTGGGAAGGCTAATGGCTTGAGCACCACTCAGAGAAAATCACTCCCTGTTCTCTCTTAAATTGAGCGGCCGTGTAATGGAGCACTGAACTGAGTTACAGTAACAAATTCAGATGCTTTATACAGAAATATCATGACTTGCTGGATTTGACTGACATTTATCTTGTTGAGACTCAGAGATCAAACACTTTCTTTGGCTTGTATGAATGTCTCTGATGTTGCCAAACCTAACAGATTATTGCGATCTGATTTTAATCTCTAAAATTGTTAATGATTAATGTGAACTGGAGTCAGAGTCATTTGTCATACTCCTTTTTATTACACCCATCACTTGTTCAGCTTCTCCACTTCATGAATAATGTGCAAGGTTAAAATTATTCCACTACAAATGGCAGCAACCCCATTAGCCTCGTAATTACTTATGTGATTTAAGTCACTGGTCCCCAGTCCCACAGTACAGCTGAATTTCATTCTAGCTATCTAATAGGAACTTTTTAACCTGGAATGGCAGGGGAATGGTGCAGTGCAGACTAAGACCTTAAAAATAACCTTCCTGGGTACTGAGAACAGAGTGAAATGTGACACATATAACAAGAATTTGAACTAAAACTTGCTGCAGCAAAGAGAGACAAAGGTGAGGTGTACAAGAACAGCTAGAGTGCCTCCGAACAGGCAACTCAAACAATCTGACCTGTAACGAAAGAATGCTCACAACACACAGAAAGACTAATGAGCCAATAAGGAGCATCTGGGGAGCTGATGAGGTGATTTGAAACAGGTGTGCAGAACAGGGAAACACGTGTAGGTGTAGGTGGACAGGTGAGGCGTGACTGGCTGAGGGGACAAAAGAGGGAGGTGGTGCTGATGTTGCCATGACGGAAAGCCGTGATTCAAGCTGTTACTGTTGGCCTGAATGTCACCGGTCTGAGTTATTGGACCAATTTGGCCAGTCTGAGAGCCTTATGCTGTGTTCATACTGCGAGTGACATCAACCAATCATGTTTTTCTGTCTAGTTGTGGTACTGTATTTAGCTCAGTAGTGGACACTTTGCTAGCATTCTTTGCATTATGTCATACACTGTTAAAAAACATAGATGTTTTTTTTGACCAACTAGATACTTAAGATTACATTACGCACAAGCATGTGACAATTTATCCGCTTTAACGAGTGCTTGAGCAACAGTTCAGCAGCAATTTGGGGATGATGTAGCTGGTCATGCTCACTACCAGTGACACAGCACTACGAGTACCTCATTTCCAACAAACATTTTTTTTTCCTAGCTGAAAACACCAGACGCCCCTCAGGAAATGCCCAGCTGGCAACGCTTGAGAGCACTTTGGAGATGCAGCGTTGTTTTAGGCTGAGATGCTTTGGTTTAGTCTGGTTGCTATAATACGGAATATCTGCCGGAGTAAAATGTCAGCACAAGGTGGAGTACTTGCACTGGCCCTTGCTCTGGATGAAGAGAAGGCTGAAGCATGCAAGCTGGTCTGTGTGGGTTTATGAGAGGAAATGTATATTTTCAGCTCTCAGTGCTCAGAAAGAAACACCAAATGTGCAGTGCTCCTGCAAAATAGACGTGCAGCACCTTGTCATAGCCCACATAGGCAGTGCTTCGATTGCAAACAATTAAAAAATATGAAGGCCTCAAGAAAAAAAACTTTCAGTGGACACAATCCCTTACTACCTAAAGGCTACTGTTGTTTAGTAACTGCTTCTGTGGTGCTCTTGAGCAAGGCATTTAAGTCTCAAGGTGCCCTAGATGCACACACAGAGGGCTGCCATACAGATATCTTGTTACTAAGTGCTGTGAATATAAACAGAAAGGCAGCAGCACAGAAACTCATTCAGCCTTCAAGGACAAAAACAAAGGGACTTTAAGGTTATCTAGACTGACATTTTTACCTGAATTTACCAAACCAAAAAGGAGAAATGAAAGCTATTCCTGGTGTATTGATTGATAATGGCCCGACAAAGAGCAGACGTCTGACAGGATTATTTTACTCAGATCCAAGGATGTTTAATTATTCTCTTTATTTGTGATTTGTAAGTATATTCTCCCTCTTCTCTATTCTTTTTTCCACTCAGTGAAAAACTGAAACGTTATTTCTGACCACCTGCCTTGTTGCAGATTGGTTTCATGGAGAAACATCCATGAGGGCGCTCATGGAGGTCTTAAGCTGCCAGTTTGCCTCCCCATCCCGCACACCTTTCTTACATTGGTCTGACGGAGTCAGCCATTTATGTAACTCTCCAAAACTGATGATCTGACATTCACACCCACTTCACACCTTGATTGGTCAGCTGTGGGGATGTGAGAGAGGAGCCAGGGTTTGAACTTTTCTCTTGGCTCCTTTATTTCTTAACACAACAATTTCTTTCACTTACATGTTGACAGCCAGATCCAACATGATGAACATTTCCCAGGAGAGACTTTCTGAAAAAGTGCACAATTTTCAATCCGTATTTAAGCGATACTACATCTTTCCTGTCACTTTAACTTCTGGCTTTTCCCTCCGCCCTCCAGTGTGGCCTTTTCGGAACACTATAAACACTTTAGATTTTAGCAGCTGGAAAACATTGACATTGTATGTTTCTGTGAGCCACAGATACACTATATTTGGACATATCGTACGTATCATATCAATATTTCTAAAGTGATGTAGTATATGAGCTGACTTTGTCATCCAGAGGTGGAGGGGATGGTGGATAGCATCACCAACAAACAACAAAACCTGTTTGTTTTTTTTGTGAGTCATCGCTGTGTCTTCCAGTGGCTTTTGAGCAACCAAACATGGGTGTTTTTTAGCAACCAGTCACTGTTTTTCCACTGGGGATAGTGCCATGAAAAGCAGTTGTTTTTCACCCCAACATTACTGTGTTTCCTGTTGGAATAGTGCCATGAAAAGCCTTTTTTTCTGAGTCATTGCTGTGTTTCTGCCGGGATGGTGACACAATGGATAATTCATGCCAAAACATGATATTTCCCTAACCATGACCAAGTGTTTTTGTACCTAAACCTGACCACACATTAACCATAGCATTGTTGAATTGTAGAGTTTAAACACTGCATAGTAATGTAACCTGGTTTGCGGACACAGTGCCAACATTTTGTCTGGCCATTGGGTTGACTTTAGTGGTGATAAGACAACATGTAGTACAACTCAACCTGACCTTTAAGGTATCAGTGTAACCTGGACAAAGTGCTTGTCGGATCATGGGACTGTGTCTGAAACCTCCTCCCCTTACACCTCTCTGAAGTTGGGATTGAGTCAGCTGCGTCTTTTGCAGTGTTGGAAAGGTCAGAAAATGATAATCTGACAAGCATTCTAGGTTCACACTTTTCATTGGCCGAGGTTGCAGAGGTTAGATAGTAAGCTGGATTTGAACTCAAGCGCTCTTCTTTCATTCTTCACTCAACTATTTGTATCACTATTGTGTGTACAAAAATGCGCTGTTGTCCCTGTTTGTACAGTTCATTGTCTCTCCCCCTTCTCAATGACAGCAGGCTTTTCATCCTGCGTCCAAATGTGGCCACTTTGAACAGAGCAAACCTTTTTATTTCCCGTGGACATGTTCAGACAACACTTTGAAGCATGCTGAACCCTTTAAGTCAGCCTTCTTCTCTTTTCTTTAATCCCAGCAATTCTTTCTTCTTAGAACAGTGCGCTGCATCATTAATTAAAACATGTAATACACAAGAGGATTTCTTAAATGATTCTTCTGTCCCCACAAGTATGAAAAAAGTTTGTATTCAGTGTCCTCGCACTGCACCCATAGTAATGTGGGTGATGCAGTAACGACTGTAATGTATGGCTTTGCAAGTGTGTGTTGTGTGTAAGGAGCATTGAGTCAATGCCGGTTTATTTGTTTATGAATATGTTTTTGCGCAACAGTTTCAGAAAGACGGAAATGTTGTTCTCCCCATTTCTTCCCATCCGTTTGTAACTTTTCCTCTCCCTCAGGGCTGTGAATGATTAAAGGCCTGGGATATTTTAGTCATATTACGGTGAGTTAGAAATGGGCCAAATGTCAAATGTTACAGCATTAGACTGACTGCTCCAGGCTGAGTCAGCAGACAGGCTATTTGTCAAAGTCTCTCCCCTGGTCTTAGAAGTTTAACTACAGAGCTAATAAGGGTGGTCACGCATATATTCATGGACATGGTGATGTCCACAGTTTGGATGTGTGATGTGTGTGCAAAAACACCCACAGGTACTCTTCTGCTTACTTGTCCTACCCACTCATCTTCCTCTACTTCCCCACATTTCCCTCCACACCTGCACCACATAGCTGAGAGGTAGCGGTGTGTAGATGAACAGTGAGTAAAGGTTCCCCAAGATACAGTTCATCTACAGCATGAGAGAGTTGAGTCAATATTCAATTAAAAGGGCTCAGATGCCAAGAAACTTTGTAATTGATATTTTATGTGTTCCCTCAGATGCTGAAGAGATTGATTTACGGTTAGCACATGGGATTTTGTCTTATTACAGATGTGATGTTATTAAAAGGCTTGGGTCCTCTGGTGTTTGATGCAGTTTGATACACATATAGAGCGTGGGAGATGTGAAGCATCAAGGTATATAGAGGTTTTATAATCCACAGAGAGGGGCGGGATGGAAGAAATTTAATTTAGATAACTTGCAGGCTTTTGTTTACACTGTTAAAATGTAATTTCAGTCTTTGTGGCAGTTTGTGTTGGAGTTGGACTGCATAATAGTAAGGGATGTTTCTATCTTTATGGCAGGTAAAATGTGTACCGTGTTAGCATAACATTCTGTATATGGGTAGCCCTAAACAGCTGAGTACAGCTGAGGCTGATGGGAACGTCAGGCCATGATGGGAATGTTTCACCTTATGATGGTGTCAAATTAAAAGTTAGGGGAACACTTAAGTTAAGATTCTTCCTCCTTTCGTGGCAATTTACTGACCAGTTGTTGAGATATTTCAGTCTGGATCAGAGTGAACCAAAATGACTTAACCTGGCAACCTCAGTGTACTGACAAAGACTTAAATGACAGTGTTGATTCGTCTTGTGATGGCTTTTAAATCTATATTTGACTTAAAGTAACATTGTGTTGGATTTAGGGGAATTTTGTGGCATCTAGTGGTAAGGATCGGAGATTGCAGCCAGCTGTAACTTCTTCAGTGTAGAATTGTTTCAGTGTTCATTGTTCAGAAGGCTTTTAACGGACCAGGTTATTAAAATCGGTTTTAAAAAAAACACTGAATAAAGCAGTTCCATGTTATAAATCAGTGTTCCTCCGATGCTAGCCCAGCTCCTGCTAATGTGTGCTCACCTTTATTCTCCGATAACCGAAGATCCAGACGTTCAGGAGGTTTTTATCAGGAGCTGAATTACCCACAGAGGTCTCTTTGGCTCAACGGCTTATTGTAAGTTGACAAAAGCACAATGATTCTTATTTTCAGCTGATTGTATACCAAGGAAAACATACTTATTATATTATATTCAATTTCTGCCAATATGTGCCTTTAATGGTTTAAATTGTGATTGTTGAACTACAACACAAGATCAACAGACAGATGGAGTCATGGTGAAAAGTGAGCCAAGCCTGAGGATGATGGTGTCAGTTTACCAGTTGATCCAAATTGCAGTCCTCAACTATGGTCATGAGCTTTGGGTAGGTACCAAAAACAGATTGCTGATTAGTAGGCTATGAATTTCCTTTGCAGAGTGGCTGAGCTCGTTAGGAATAGGAATAGGAGGTCAGACACCCAGAAGGAGCCTGAAGTTGAACAGCTGTTCCTTTGCATCCTAATGGTAGTGGTTTGGGCATATGATAAAGGTGCCTCCTGGACAGTACCTCCTTTTGAGGTTTGTCTGGGCCCACCAGCTGGGAAGAGAATTCAGAACAGACCTAGAGCACCCTAAGGGGAAAACATATCCCATTTAGCCAGGATAAATCTTTCCTCAGGAGGAGCTTGGCGACTTAGGAGAAAGCTACATTGCTTACCTACTGTATACTGCACTTGGACCTGGAAGGCATAGATGACTGGATGATTTGTGAATGTCTTGGGTGCTTGGATTTTCTTATTACTTTCATAGCCACCTCTTTCAGTATAATGATTATCTTAGCCTAAAGGGAAACAGGACCAAACACTGTTCCTGTGGTTTTGTTTTAGTCAATGTCCCAAATGCATAGAGTAGCTCATGTTTCTGTAGAGGGTAAGTTTGTATATAAAATGTATTTTTTAGACTGGGCCACCTGTTAAACAGAAATAACCTGCTTTGTTATTTTTTCCAAATGACACAACTGCGCTGACATACAGGGTTTACACCACAGAACAGGTATCCCCAAAAACATGAGATGGTTGTGGTTCCTGTTTTTATCCCCCACTTCGCAAACGTTAATAACTTGAACTACATAATTAAGCCAAGCTTATTGGGGCATTGCTCCCTCTTCTGACCACGAGTATGTTTGATTAACTACACTGAAAGAGAACAGTTTAGATCACTCAAGGTGAGTCAAGACTTAGACGTCAGAGAAATTAGAAGACATATTGATCTTACCTTTCGGTGAACTCGGGGATATTGAAGTAAAATGTTACATTTAGACTATCTCATTGTGGTTCTTTTCACTGACTCTTCTGCTTTGTATTTAGAGAAAAGCAAAACAGCCCGAGAGAAGAAAGATATATAAAGCATTTCTGCTTAAAACCAGACTGAACAGGAATTACTTCTGCGAAATGTGGGGCGAAAAGGTTGATGCCAGGGTGATTCATTTAATCAAACTCCCATTTGTCATAGAGCACTTTACCATTAGCTTTTGTTCTTGCAGAGGATAATTGCATCGGTCATAAAGCCATCTCTCAGAGAGCGATTTCACAGCTAATGTTACCTGAGTAATGATTTAAGCCTTGACCTCGAATGTAGCTAGAAAGAAGCTGTTTATGTTTTCCTTCGTGATTTTTTCCCCAGTTATTAGATAATAGTTGCAGGTATTCTTTTAAAATAGCATGCATCTCTTTCTATGTGAGGTTGTGCATGCATGCACATATTCACACAGAGTGTAGTCCTTTATGTTTTATTACACCATCATCTTCCTGTCTCAAACCTGCCGACTCTATATCTTCAGGCTGTGTTGCTTGATCACCAGTTCTGCTCTCCAGAGGCAGAAATAGTTTGCCCGGCTCTCTGCCAACTTCTTCTGGCCTTTAAAATCTTCACCACAGTGTTACTCATTCCAACTGTGTCGACAGTGACTTTCATTTAGCCTGTCCAGAGTGATTTAGTCAGGACCGCAGGAGAGCCTTCTACATTTTTTTCACCGTGAAGCATCTCCTGTTTAACACAGCACTGATAACAGGCATCAATCCCATTGAGCTTTGCCAGAGTTTTTAAGTCACTAAGAGCAGGTTTCTGTGTTACTGGTAGCAAAACATGAAATTTAAAGGAATAGTTCAACATTTTGGGGAATATGCTTAATATGCATGTGCAGTAAGTGCAGAGATGGAGCCAGTGTGTGTTAAGCAAGCAGTGCCCTCTGGGGCTGAAAAATGAAGCCAACATGGAAGTGCCAAAAACTGCAGTTCTTTGAACGGCCACTTGAGGCTGGCTCTGGAAACCAGTCTATTCCTGACACCCATGTTAAAATGCCCAACTTTACAGCAGAAATAAACTGATATAAAAATAGTTTTGGTCTCTACAGCTAAATTCCCCTTTCATGACAACTGTATGGGGGGTGATTTTTTTTACATGACTCATCCCTTTATATTTTATGAAGGCTTCAATTTATTGTAATTAAGGCCGGGCTGCTTTCAACGTCAGGCTGTCTGTCGTATTGTCCTTGGCTTCTCAGTCAGATCCAGTCCTCAATCCTGGCTGGTAGCTCCCCCTAAAAGTACACACTGTTGTTGTTTTTCATTTTGTTTATGTGATAGTTAAAATAAGACTCTAATTACATGTTAATAAGATACAGTGTGTTCATTAGACAGCCTTACAGTTCTTTTCATCTACTTAGGCCAAACATGTCCTGGCTCCAGCTCAATACTTGAAGGAAAACTACAGTTTGTTTGGTTGTATTTTTGTAGCTTGATCCATCTGTTCTATTGGTAATGATGCCATTTTACTTGAGTAATAGCTTAGACAACAACACATTAGATTATCATACAGGTTGTAAACAAGAGTCAAACTTGGTTGGAGTAAAAACGAAAAGGGAAATTGTTCGATTATTACTCAAACGTAGTTTTTCTGTGCAGGGTTTATGAGCAATGTTATGGGTGTGCTCACTTTTATTTTTACCTCCAAATACGTTTGTTGCTAATCAAACTAAGCTCATGAATTCTACCTCTTCCTAGTTTTAGCAACATTGCCACATTCTGACATCTAAGCAGCTACTTCGGAGAGTGTGATGTTATTATTACTGATAGAACCAATACCCTGAGCTTTCATAATTAAAGTCAGGCTGTAATAACTTGTTTTCCTTCAATGCACGGACATGAGATTAATGTTGATTTTCTCATCTCACTCTCAGAAAGGAAGGAAATAAGTGTATTTCAGAAAAAAAAGAAGTATTAAATGATCACTGCAAAACACCTGACAATAGATTTAGCGATATAGAACATGCCACACTGGTTTAAAAAGTGCATTTTCTTAATCATATTTTGCTGTCTATTTTCAGGTAATGGAGAAAGTGGGCCACAGCAAGACTCCATACTTTAATTACCTGAAGTGTCGACACTGGAATTCACCCTGTTAGCTGCATGCTGCCGCCCAGCCATGTTTCTCTGCAGCGGTGCACCGTCATGGCGCAGTCACCTGGGAGCTGAGACACAACTGCAGGTGAGATGAGACAGGTCTCTAAATTTAGTTGCTCGTTTGTCTGAGTCTTACGGTTAGGGCTGTGGGAAGTTGGAATAATACAAATGCTCCCAAAAGCATACAAAGACAAAACTCAAACAACACTCGCACTAACACATTACAGACTGTGTTATAACCTTGTATCATCAAAGATTAGCACATGCACAGTTCCACAGAGGTGCAGCGGGCTGACTGTGTCTTCGTCCCGCAGAGTTTTCACAGATGTGTGTCGGCTCTTACCCCTGGCTTCCTGTAAATCTCTGTTGGAATATAACGCGTGTTTTGTGAGGCCGTGGAGATTAAACACCTGACAGCTATCGCAGTTAATTAGGTTGCTAGGGCTTTACCGTCACCGGGGCTGGGCTGATAAATGAAGTGAGTGAAGTGATGCTGCTGTCCCTCCAGTGTGGCTGTAAAGGAGATTATCACTGACTTTCTCATTTCAATTCAGCACACAGGACAGTAGACTGAAAGAGACATGAGGCCAGCACACATACAGTGACAACTATCTTTGGAACATCTTTGTCTTAATGTAATTTGAATTTAGGGATATCTTTATCAAGTCATTGTTCCTCTGCAAGATTCACTCTTGGTAGTCAGTTAATTTAACCATAAACTGTGTGTCCCCAGCATATTGTGCATTGTTGTATTATAATAAGTGTCTACATGATCTTTTCCTGCAATTCATCATGCAAACTCTTTTCTTGTCTTTTATACTTTTCCCACACACACACTCAAATAGTCAAATCATGTCTAGACTGGCTGTCACCTATGATGACAGCTTACTATAAAACATTTTTGTTGCTCACGGTCAAACCAAGGTATTTCACTTTCTTTTTCTGATCTTTTGTGTGTGTGAAAACACAGCCTCCAAGGCCTTGGAAAGTAAAAAGTTTCTGTACTTTTGTTTTCTTATGTGAAAATTTGAGAGGTCACAATAGCGGAAAATTTAAAAAGGCAAAAATTACAGGTTTGAGCAAAACACCAGGAGGTAACCTATTTACCCACCAGCATTTCGCTGTGCGACCTAATCAAGGTATAATAAACTGACAAGCTGACAGTTTCACCCCTAGGGCTTTAGCAGTGTTGATATATCCAGTGTGTATAGCAGATAGTAATGACTCAAACTGACACAGGTCAATATTCATATCTATATCCTTGTCAACAAGCTCTTCTCCGTCTGTCACTAACCTTCCCTTTCTGTCATCTTGGAGTTTCAATCTTTGATTCATACAGGCGTATTTCTCTCCTCCAGCTGCCCTCTCCCTCTCTGACATACACACGCACACATTCGTGCACATTGTTATAGCCAGTGTTGAATGATGCAATATACCCTGATGTCCTTGATGGATCACAGTGAAAGACAAAGGACAGAGCGTCTATGTACAGTGTTTGCATAAAGACAACCATGCAAATCATTGTTTGACATTAACAAACTGAGGCTCCAACTTTGCTAACATTCATATTTTGTTTTTTCTTTTGGTGGAAGAAACATAAGTCAAACCTGTCTCTGTGTGATAAATACATTCAAACTGGATACAGAAAGTGATAAATCTGTTGAGCCTTTCAAACTATGACGCTGGATTTCTAATTTATGCTCACTGAGATGGAGATGGAGTTTCTTAAAATACTTTATCATGATATCTCTGCATGATAAAACACTTATACCCCACATACCTTTCTTTTGTTTTCTTTCTTCATTCATTTCTCACCACTTGCTCGATAGCATATTGTCAGGGCCCTGTTGCCATGGTGACATCACACATGGACATAGCCATATCCTTGCTATTATGGCCTTGCTTTAGCCATTTGCTGTATGATGTGTTGTGGTTAAACAAACAGCAGGAGAGATTGTCAGATGGTGATTGGGAAAATACAATGGGGGGTTAATAGAGTAATTAGAGCGCATTATCATCTGAGCCTGCAGAGAAGCTTGTGTAAGTGTTCATTTTAAAAGCATACAGTATATCATTATCTTTGGATCCTTTGTGTTAGAGCACTACAGGTCTTATATTGCATTCTCCCTGTTGTGGTGATCAGTAGAAGTGTGAGGCAGGGAGTCGGAGGAGTGACTGTCAGGCGGGCATGTGTGGGCAGTTTGCTTGATTTATGAAAAACGCCCCTTTTGATTGGACTTTTGAGAGTGACTGAGAGACTGATGCATGTACTCCTCCAGGCGTCTTCATTTAATCACACTTTACTTATCCTCTTAGCATGATACACGGGTGATTAGTATATCCCTGTAAAAATCGCTATGATTATGCTTTCCACGGCTGGCACAGAGCACGACTGTCACTTTAACATTCAGAAACTCAATTATAGGCTTCGACTCATAATTTCGTCTAATTTACGAGTTCCAAAGGCTGATTCTTTGCCTGTGATTCCCTCTATGAAACATTTAAAGCACCAGATGGGGAAATAATGAACTTTCCGAGCAGAAAGCAGCTGACAGAAGCTTATGAAACCGAGTGCTGTTGACTGGGATCTAAATTAAGTGGACCATGACATATTAACAGAAAAGGCAGGTTGCTTTAAGTTTCAGAGGTCTCTTATTAAGAAAAATACTCTAAGGAAAGTCAGCTTTTGATTGTGCCATTGTATCGATCCTGAGACAATAGAAAACAAAATTTCAAGCCATTACCTTGGGAGGAGATACACAGCTATGATAACATCACAGTTACCATGGTGTTGTTAGGGTTACCAAATGGAGGTAGACGACCGAGCGCCAAGTTAGACCATCATCCTGAATGACTGAGGCTGCTGCGAGATTAAATCTTGTCAACATCTTTGAGTGGTGGAGGAGGGAGAAAGGAACATGGGTAAAAAAAAAACCCAGGAAGACAGGAATCAAAGTAAAAGGGGACTGAGAGTGACAGAAATAGCGGTGATGGAAACAATGGAGTAATGGAAGAAATGGGAAAGAAAAGTGCTGCAGATGGATAAAGGGATTGTAAGAGAAGTAGAGGGTGTCAACAAAGGAAGGAAAATGAAGACATGAAGGGAAAGGTTGAAAGATGAAAAGATTAGACAAAATTGTAGATGGGGATAAAAAGGCAAAACGATCAGAAGGATTTGGTGGTGGTAAAGGAATGAGTACAGTGCTTACTTAGCCCTCTGCAGTGCAACTGACCCAGACCTCCTTTTACTATCCGAGATGAAAGCATCAAAAAAGCTTGTGGAAAAACCCGGGGGGAGAGATTACACATAACTATACAAGTTCTAGTGCTTTCTGAGTGGATGAAGGATGTTTAAACTCATTCTGGCAACCATCATTATGCTTATCATTAACATACAGTCCTGTTTTTGTAGCCAAAGACGCTCCTATGTACAGTATATTTTACATTTTAAGTCACAGAGTTCCAGAGTGAAGGCCAGGTCGCCTTTAGTGCGAAGTACAGATTTTGGAACCTTTAGTGGGGCCCTGACAGAGGATGTCTAGCAGTGATCAGTCTTACAGAGAGTTAGCAGATCACAGATATAGCCAGAGGCCTGTCCATTCAAGGCTTTAGAAACGAGCAATAAAACCTTAAAATCGCTTCTTAAACTCACGTAACTCAAGTAACCAGAGCAGGGCAAAAAGGATTGGTGTGATGTGGTGTTTCTCTTAGTGAGTGTTAAAAGCCTGGCGGCAGCATTTTATACAAGCTGGAGTCTCTGGATTTTTTCAACTGCTGATATCAGAATAAAGTGCATTGCAGTAGTCAAGCCTGGAGAACATAAAAACATTAATGACCGTTTGCAAATCTGCAGATGAAAGAAATGACCTGATCTTGGTTGAATGTCTCAGTTGGACAAAGTTTAGTCCCCTATGCATCAAAAGACAACTCTAAGTGAAAAAGCAAACCTGGGTTACAGACCTTTTGTTTTTATAATACCGACAAGACAAGAGCTAGATTATGCTGCTATTGCCAGGGCCAGAAGGGATAATTGTAATGATTTCTGATTTAACGTTGGTCAATTGCAAGACATTTTTTAGATTTTGTTTTTAATTTCAGCGAGGTAGGAGATAATTTTGGCGCGTATTATACATATTCACTTATTTTGTTGTCAGTCATGTTAGAAAAGGTTTGATCAAGCGATATTACTCTAACAAGAGCAACTACTTAATCAGGTTAGTTAGAATGATCCACAACAGTTAACAAACAATGCAGCCTTTCCTTTTCAGTTATTTCTGTAGTGTCAGTGCCAACCTGGTGCTGCTATTTCCTGTGTGTCTGCATGCTGGCCTGGTGGTAAGTAGTAAGTGCTAGAGCGTGTCACTGGAATGGACTGCTTTAATCGCGGAGCGCTGGGCTGGCTGGAAAACCTGGATCAGACTCCATGAAAAACTGGATCGGAGTTCTTGGATTGGCATTTTTCCATGCAGTTCGATCCAATGCTGATGCACGTTTTTTTGCTAATATTGGCTGCCGATACCGATCTGAATATCGGATCGGGACATTCCTAATCATTCATGCAGCAGTGACAATTGATATTATATCTATTGTATGTATCATTGACTCCTGGGATAGCATGTATGTAGTAAAAAAGAGGGGGACCCAGAGTGGACCCCTGGGGGGCACCGCAAGGGAGAGGAGCACAAGAGGAGGAAGAGCAGAGCGCCCAAAGAATTGAAGTATTTCTTTGCACGCTGACTTTGATAGAGACTGAGTGAAAGTGCAAAAAAGGTTAGAACACATATGAAAATCTTTCTGAAAATTCTTATGATGGTGCATTGACAAGTTTTCATTTTTTGGGTGCTCTGCTCCCCTTAATGCCATTCAATAGAGGACTTTCTCTGGGACCATAGAGAGCTTAGAGTGGTGAGTAATATAGTTTTTATTGTTTTGGGGGGAACTATACCTCCATGACATCATGGTCCACTGTGTCATAGGCTGAGATACATGGAACAAGTACAGGCTTATGTCTGCAGCAAGCAAGCAGGCATTATCCAAACATTTTGAAGACGTTTTGAAGCCATTGTTTGGTTTAAAAGTTTTTGAGAGTAAAATTATCCAGTGAGTCATTTACCAGACATAAAGCCCCTGTTTCAGCAATTAAAGTAAAGAAAAATTGCAGTAAAGGAAAATGCAGCATAAGCTTTGTGGTGAGACAAACAGAGGGGTTTTCACAACATTTCACAATTTGTTCATTTGTTGTTGTTTTTTCATTTTATATGGCAGATTTCAAACAGAGGCAATTAAAATGTGCTGTATATAAGGAAAAGAAATGCATACGACCAACTTTTAAAGACACAACAAAGAGAAAAATATAATCCTGTTGAAGTAATTGTGAGCACAGGAAGAAGGTCTTGCAAAAGTTTAAACTCAAAGGGCTGAATGGGACCATTTAATTTGAAGTATGAGTTGTTATCCAACCATCTCTGAAGGCAGAAGTGTTTATACATGTACCAAATGGCCACACTCAAAAGTGGAGGAAAATCCTGCCATCATAGCCTCCTTTCAGCTGCATCACCCAACTCCCTGATCTCTCTCCAAGGGCTCTTTGTCTTTCTTATGTTTTTGCAGTGTCAATGCAATGAATCATTAAAAAACTGTGGATAATGGTGCACACTTTTGGACTGTCATTGATCAAATGCATTCACTTGTACAAAGTTGTACACATGAAAAGTGAGGAAAAGTGTGAGCCTTTATAGGGTCGTATAACACTTTCATCCTGCTATTTGTATGTATTTGATTGGCAAACGCAGCGCCTTGCTGGATGATGTGTTGCACTGCGGCAAAAGTTTAGCCTGGTTCAATTTTTTGCCAGTCAAACCTACGTCATTATTCTAGCATATGCCATCACCCTGTGCAGTAGAATATTACACTACAGGAATACAGAACCACGGCATCACTCTTCCAGACTGTTTACAGTTTGCCACACATATAAACTGTGCTATTACACCCTTTTCAGGGCTGAGTGCAGAGCACTTATGTTGAACACAAGCTTAATGTGAGTATGCCTGAAAGGAATAGTTCAATATTGTATTCATTTTTTCTAAATACCCTCATTTGCTTTCTTGCAGAGAGTTAGATGAGAAAATCGATACCACTCTCATGTTTGTGCTCTACTTCGTATTAACGTTGCATAAAGACTGGAGGCAGGGAGACAAGAAACAAGATGTTTTATTGCGTTTGTGTAATCTATATATGAACCCTTTGTACTGGTACAGATTGGCTGGTGCAGTGACTTTCTGTTGTTTTGTCATCACCATGATGTTAACAGGAGACCCCAGGAAGTTACTGTACCTGGTAAAATGACTTATCTCTGATACCTACCATAGACCCTATTTTGCCTTTTTTTTCGTAGGGGCAGGGGATCTTTATCGGGAGATAGCAGGTTAATTTGCATCATAAAAAGTGGTTTACATCATCCGAAAGCAGGGGCACCTGAGGGTCAATTTCAGATACAGCTCAGTACTGTGTCGAGTTTTTGAGGATTGAAATTGAGGAACACCAAAAGAAAACCCATGCTGTGATTCGGGATCAAAAACTGTCGCCATTTGGAGATTTCTTGAAAAACTGCGTTTTTCAGAAATTATATGGAGAGCGCCTCTATTATGGAAACGGCAGAGAAACCCCTTTATTTCCAATATACCTATGAAAGCCATACATCCTCTGAATATACGAGGTCTTTAATTTGTGGTTGTAAAGTTTCATGAGGCTGTGATTATCCTGGAGGTCACAGTAGGTCATTTTATGCAGTGATACCAAGTTTCAAAAAATGATCTATCTACAGTGAAATCGCTACTATGGAGACTAACATTATCACACATAAATGAAATTGGGCTAATTTAATCCAAGAGTCTTAGATCTCCAGTCATACCCAGTTTATGGAATTTCAAGACTGTTTGGGGACCCTAGTATGCAGAAATATACAAATACAAGCAAAGGTTAAGCAGTTCTCTTAAGGTTAACTGACATAGTAATGATTGTGTCATTTAACTCTCAGCAGAAAAGCAAATAAGCAGATTTCCCAAAATGTCCATCTATTCCTTTCAGACACGTTGGTACTGGCTTCAGCAGTGGAGATCATTCCCGGTTACTGCAGCACTGTCACTGCCTACTGCCATTAAAATGAGTCAAATGCAGATGATTAACCCCCAACTTAACTTAATGGGCTTCTGTAGACATCCAAATAAAAAAAGCAATCACCTTATATAAATACAAAATTGACTTATAACCACAGTAGACCTAATTAGGGAATTATTTACCAGTATTGGGGGGGGTGGGGGGTGGGGGGGGTGTTAAGGACAGAGAGTAGAGAGAAAGTGACAGGATGAGGTGTGTGCTCCCTCTCGCTCGCTCTCTCCTCTCTCTGTGTATATCTGCCTGGACTTGCTGTTATGGATCAATACCTGCCAGTCTCCTCCCTTCACCGTACCGAAGGCTGGGTAATGGGCTGTAACAAAGTGTGCGTGCGTGCGTGCGTGCGTGCGTGTGTGTGTGTGTGTGTGTGTGTGCGTGTGTGTGTGTCGGACGTTTAAGTACAGTCCAAGCTGTCACTGCTCAGCCTTGTCTCAGCTGCTAGTGGGTAGGTGCCATTCTTCCTTGTAACAAGAGGAACCTTTCATTAGTGGGAACAAGCTTGAGCGATGCCCTTGTATTTTTTTTATTTTTTTTTTCATAACAGCCTTTTCGGGCTGCACAGTTGGACCTCCGATAACCCCTGCAGGAATGTGGTTATCCAGAGGGAAATTAATTGCAAGTCTGTAGAGAGAGTAGGTTTCCAGAAGCATCACATTTCACATAGTTGTATTATTTTGCCCAATGTTGAGTCTCAGGGTACAATTTTGGGCTCCAAAGTATCACTTATCATTTTCTGTCTGATTACAGAAAATTGTACATGTAGTGGTGATAATGGCCTCTGTGGCACATCAGGTGCTGCTGTGTTCACTGGGAGCAAAAATATGTAGCACTGGACTGGAGGAAGGTGGAGCATGTCGTGCTGCAGTTTACATGGTCCTCAGTCTAGTTAAAGTTCATGCTGTATACAGTACAGTGCACAGATTGTGCAGTTTAAACCCATTTAACATTTTTTTATTGAAGTCAATGTCAAAGGGCTTAGCAGTCGAATTATATACAGCAGTTTGGTCTTCATTCACATGAAATCTCAACTTTTATAATCCATTATTTCTGTTCCTGTAGAATTATTTTAAGTCATAAAAATGTCATTTGTATAAAACAAACAATGCAGATTACTAATTATCCCCCTGTGCGTGGAAAATAGGCAAAACTTTGTTAATTTGCATTGATTTATGAATTAATGGGCAAAAGAATCAGCTCCTAACAGCCGCCATCTCAGTTCAGCTCTCTGGTCCTGAATTTTCATTAAAAAATCAGCCTGGAAAAATCACAAATAATATCACAGACCACTGCATCCCAAAATTGAAATATATGCACACACTCCCAACTTAGGGGTTGTATATGAATAAATTTTGTTTGCTGCCAAAACTGCAATCATATTTTAACTTTGGGGATGCTTTTGTCTGGGATGATTACAGTCGGGAGGAATCTAAAGCGCAGCTCAGACCAATGATTCACGATGAAACAGAACTGTTTGAGAACATTGCAGAGAAAAGTTGCTGCGGTGTGAAATGGCGGGTCAGAGCTTGATTTAAGCCGGCTGATGGTGTCATCTGCACCTCAGCTGGTCAAGTCGCCAGCGGCTGGTTTTAGAACTTAAGGTTGCACCTTTTTCTACAGCTAATCAGCTTGTAGTGAAGCTGGTCAAGTCAAAATGACCGCAGATGGCATGTTCGCTTGCTGCTGCAGGTGCTCCGTCCCCACGAAGCCCTCTGTTTCCGTCCTAATGGTGTGTCAGTGTCAAAAGGTGTGCTTTTGCCAGTAACAAGGCTGCAACCAGCTGGACTCCAACCATGCAAACACAAACTAATAACACTGTGGTTCTATGGATCAGTAAGAGCATTTAGTGTTACAGTTTGCTATTTAAATGTTTCCCCCTCGAGCTTGTAAGCTCATACAGAACATTATTGCTTGCTTTAATACTTGCATGGATGTCAGGATACCACAATCATGTACACTCAGTGAGCATTCACATTTTACCTTGTTTCCTCCAGCACTGTTTAATTCTACTTAGCCTCATGGGTGACATTGCTGCTGACACTTATCTGCACTACTGGTTTTATTCTCATGTTTCTGCTACAGATTCATAGCAGTGTAATGCTACTGAGTGAAATGGGTTAAGTGTACTGTTATGTACTACATCAGCACTCTGACCTTGTCAATGACATAATACATTTTAAGTTGCACAACCTTTTTCTCACATGCAGTGATATGTAACCTTAGTCAACAGTAACATTCACTCAACTTCTTTACCTCTTCAACTCATAATATTTAACTTTGTATTTTACTGCATGTACATAAGTGTCCTGTTTCAAATGTTATTTTGATGACAATGAAGGATTCTTGAATGTTTAAACATACTGACAAAAGACGGAGGCTGAAAGGGTCTTGGATCTTGTCCCATCTGAACTAAATCAGCATTGATGTTTGAGTTTGATTACAATTGATTTTGGAGTGTATTTAAAAGTTTTCTTCTTGGCCAGCTTCTTGATGTTTGAGTTACAGCCATTAACAGGTAGTGTGATGTATTTTAGAGTTAGGGTTTTAGTGTTTTCTCAACTGTATATCTCAGAGAACAGTTGTTAATGGTAGAAAGGACACTTTGGCTCTTATATAATGAAGAGCAGGATGTGTGTGATATACTGAAGAATACAAACATGTAGAAAATGCATTGTTTATCAGCACTGCGACACACAGTTGTAGGTACACACAATGCTGCAGCAGGTGTATAGTAAATCTACAGGGTGTTAAATTCATCCTAAGACATGATTAAGTATTGCTTAGAATTGCAAATAGTTTCAGGACTGGCAGAACAAACCCCATTTGCAACTTTTTAAGGGAATCAGCTTTGGAGGAAATCTGCCTTGTTAAGCACACAATTCTCTGTCTTTGTCCAAAACGCAGACTGATGCATTGGCAGAGTGTGGACTTTATATTCTCAATGGTCCAAACCTAGAAATAGCTTCTTCTGTTAATTAAAAGATAGTTTTCAGGGGCATCAAGACTGACAGTAGGCTTTTACTGGACTATTCTGGAAAAAAAATTGAATAGATTGTTTAAAAAGCTAATTAAACATGTTCTCTGTCAGTGCATGGCATGGATTTTAAATCAGGAATCTGATTTAAGGTGAGGAAATCTCCACTAAGAATGCAAGGGTGAGCTTCCAGTCACAGTTCAGACCTTCCCTGTCATCTTCAGGATAAACCTGTAGACTGATGTCTGCAGTGTTAGAAATATTAATGTGATTCTAAGCAGGGAGAGGTCAATGTTCATCTTTTTTTCCTCCCATTTTCCTGTGGCAAAATGGATGCCTCTATATGAGTACACACATACAGATTCAGCTCACGTTCTCTGCTGTAGAATTAATTTTTATATAAAAAGACAGGCGTACCTGCTCTATAAGGTGTAATTAACTGGTGCTTTAGACAGCACAGTACCTCTACCACAGTGGAGTCTGTCACACACAATGCAGAAGGAATGCCAGAGTTTGCAGATGGTCTTCTTGAGATAGCCATTATCTGTTGGCTGTTTCGATTGGGTCTGAAAGTCTGGTTTGGCTTCCATCTCCACAGTTCCACTACAAATGTTAAGTTTGAATAATTATTTTTTTAAATTAAATTTGCTAAACTGAAACTTCGCCATGAATGCAAACCTGGGGTTTCATGACTCAGTAACTTAGGGTGCATCCATTGTGTGTCACTAACAGAAATAACATCTGATCATAAATTGGATTATCTTATCTCCCAAGTATTTTTATTGAGTCAAAGATGAAATTACATATATCGTGTTGCAGTGTCAGTGCTTATTTCATTTTACAGAAAATAATTTTGAAACAATAAGTTCACAGATGTAGGAAAACATCATCATGAACATGTAAACAGGACAACACAACATGTGTGTATCAAAGGTGGATAAAGTAAATTAAGGGAAAAAGAAAAAAATGAATCACAATGAAATAAAATGAAAAGAACATAGGGAAACTAAGTCTAGGTACAGGACTTCCTTAACCCCTTCTATTCACTTAACTGTTATAAATTGGATCATTGAGTACTACTTGAGTACAGTTTAGTTCAAATCATTATTGTCCCACATGAGGAAATAGTTTTTGCTACAAGGCAACATAACAAAATACGTAAAAAAAAATAAAACACACACACACAAAAGGGGGCAACAGAAGACAATAAAAGTGCTGGCACTATACTAGGGTTGCAACTAATGATTATTCTCATCGATTAATCAAACCATTATTTTCTTAATTAACTGACTAATCATGATGTCAATAAGAGGGTCAAGGTTCAAGGTTTCTTTATTAGTACCCGAAGGTAAATTTGTTGTGCAGACAGGAACTCAGCAATCCCAATATAAAATCACAGCCATGCAACAAACATGACAGTCAAATCGATCACACAATAGAAAAATAATACAGTCATACCAAAATATGGAAAAGTGCTTCAACATCTCCATCCAATATGTCACAAAATAGTGAAACATGCCTTGTGTATTTTCCCACAGCCCAAGGTGATGTCCTCAAATGGTTTATTTGTGTTTGACCAACAATCAAAGGAATCCAAAGCTATTCACTTTATCATCATGTGTGACAAAGAAAAGCATCAAATTAGGAGCATGAAACCAGCAAATGTTTGTTTTTTTTAGTTGAAAATTGCGAAAACTATTATTTGATTATCAGGATAGTTGCCAATTCATTTTCTGTGGATCGACTAATTGCTGCAGCTCTACACACACAGAACAGAATACAACACAAGATTTGTGTGATAAAAGAAAAGAATCCCATGAAGAGACCAAGAACATTGTATCCTACCAACAATTCTTGTTCCTGTCGCCAAAGCCTGATAGATTGTACTCCTCTGTGCCACAGAGTTTCAAAGTATTAAAGTGCATCGATAAGTCACACTGTTAGTGGGTGACATCCTTCATTATATGCACACTGTAGTTATTCAGAGTCGATCCCACATAGACCATCCTCCTGCCATAAATACTCACGAGAAAATCCAAGGCTGAAAATATCTCCAACACAGTGTTATGACCTGATTTTAAAGATTTACATCTTCAGTTGGGGAAATGGATTAAGTGCCACAGGCCAGTTGGGGAAGTCAAAAGTACTGAGAATAAGGACATGAGACACGAGAGTAATATACTATATCACCAGCCTTATTCTTTAGTAATGCTGTGCAGTGTTTTGTTTTTATAGACAACATGTTGTGAGTCAAGAGACCGATGTTAATCCTGGGTTAAAGTTCACTGTGTCTCAGTCAGGATTTACCATATTAACAGATTGAAGAGCTGTCCTCTCTTCATTTAGTAAAGTGCCTCCTGAGTCCTGCCAAATGAATATCTGGGGCGAAGAGCAGACACCTTGATCATTGTTAACTCCTCCTTGAAGAAGGGGAGGGTCAAACAATGAATCAGCTAAAATGTAATAGGCTCCAAAAACCCAGCGGGGTTCATGTAGACGATTGAGACAAGATGAAGAGGACTGAAAGGAAAAAGCATAGCTTGCATCGCTCAGTGTTTCCCTCCTCTTGTTTACAGCGGAGGGGTTGCGTACATCGGCTGATTGTTAATCACGGGAAATTCGATCAGTCTCCCATCCAGCGGCAACAGCGACAACAGGTGTTGGGCACGCAGAGATTGCATGTCCTCTTGCCTGCCCTGCTCGCGTGTGTGTGTGTGTGTGTGTGTGTGTGTGTGTGTGTGTGTGTGTGTGTGTGTGTGTGTGTGTGTGTGTGTGTGTGTGTGTGTGTGTGTGTGTGTGTGTGTGTGTGTGTGTGTGTGTGTGTGTGTGTGTGTGTGTGTGGGCAAATGCACTTCCTTTGTCCTTGCAACCCAATAAGTGTCTGGGTTTCCTGAGTTCACTGGTGAATGATTGCATTAAAGAGGCAGAGAGAAAAAGAGAGGGGGGGGGGGGGGAAGTGATGCCAACCAGAAAGGGAGAGAGGGTGGGGTGGGGTTGGGGAGTGAAACCAAACAGGGGGTGTGGGTTGGCAGACCTCTGTCAACCCTCCTTTTGCTGATATCACCTCAGGGAGTATGTGACACGAAGGGCATCTTAATGCACTCGATACACATCCCAAGAACCTAGTCACAGACTACAATTGCAGTTTCTGTAACCTGTTAGACCCTTGAGGGAAATAGGCTCATGTAGCCTTTTGTGGGCGACTTTTCATTTCTCACACAAAAGGCTAAATGAAGGTTATCCTTCTGGTTGCAGCTGCGGCTGCTACAGGATCAGCATCGTCCTCTGGGGACTGCTCTGAATGTTGTTGTGTTTAATGTACATTGCACGACCACCTTGCCACCTGGCGATAGCCTTCCATGTGTCAACTTAATTATTCTTGTGGAGAATATCATCCATATGTCATCCCACCACATACTGTTTCCTTATGCAATGCAGTTTCAGTTTATCTCTGAGGTCGTCCATGCAGGGAAAATGCAACCCTGTCCCCCGACAAGAACCTCAGTATTTGACAATTCTGCAAAAATCTCTGATTACATACAATGCCAATGTTTTTACAAATCTTGCTTCCAACAATATATTTGCATTGATCTATGGTATACAGGTCAGGGAAAGATTGTGGTTATGGCAATCAAATAATGGTTTAAGCGTGGTCAGTGTCAGACAACTTGGTTAATTGTAGGAGATGCTCAGTGTCATGGTTTCAAGACCAGGGAGAAGTTCTGGATTTCTAAACTGCACTTTTAAACCAAGAGAGTTAAATGTGGAATTAGGCTTGAATCCATTTCTGTATCCTCTATTGTGTTATATTTGTTCTTCATTAATAGCACTCTTTCATTGAAAATATAGTTCTTGCATGGATGTGTTAAGTTCAAAAGCAGTTGGACCTTGAAATTTGGCTTATTTGTTAAGTGATGGAGGTGATTTGAAGGCATTGTATTATGAAATTGTAGTCTGAACGATTGGGTTAAAAGAAATAGAATTTGTTTAATAAAAAATGGATATTCATTTATTTACCCATTGGTGGGTTAGGATGAAAAAGTGTATACAGTAATGCTATACTTTCTTGTTTATGGTCATAGTTATTTTCTTGCTATTTTCATATCAAATGAGGGCCATAATATTTTGTATAGGTTTATAATAGTGTGTAACCTGCTATCTCTCTTCATCCCAGGGGTCCAGACCCAGACCTATAACTGATAAATTACTGAGAATTATTAAATATTGACAAATTCTTTACTACTTCCAACCTGGTGCAGATTTATAGCACTGCTTTGGGGGACTAGGTAACTCTCAGACGAATTTCATGCATTAGATCATCTTACTTAATGCCACGCAGCCCATCAAATCTGTGCATTCCAATAAGCATTGTGATAGTGATTGAGATACTCATTCAGGGAGAGAAAAAAAGTAGACAGCAAAGCAGAACTTTTATTCAAGAGTTTTCTGACTCAAGTTCATTCTTCCTACAAGCAGTTCAAAACCAGCAGGTCTCACAATATGCTCCGAGTTCATAGCAAATATTAAGAGCAGCATCGTTAAGCTTCACTATGTGACAAAGCAAAGAGCATCTTTGAAGCAAACATACCCATTCAAATTCAAACTGACAGCAAAAAAACATAAAATATTTTTTATGGCAGTAGGGTTGCCCTGGTGTACTGGTTTCAAGGTATGCTGTGGTATGAACATTGACGATCACAGCTTGCACAACTGCTTATCTACAGTATTAAAAATAAATGCAACCAGACAGAGGATCGCATCTCTAATTTTATTCATTATTTTCAAAAGGAAGATTTTTTTTACACATACTTCCATTAACCAAACTTGTTTCAAGTTTAAATTACACAAAAGCATTTGTTAACCCCCCAAAAAATCCTTTAAAGGTGATTTAAACTGATAATCAGAATAGTTTTATACCCTGAAACCATAATATTTTGAGACGATTATCATATCATTTAAATTTCATACCATTACAATCCTATATGACACTGAATTACTAAAACGTAACACAAGTTAGACGTCACAGCTAGAATACATGGGGCACAAACTTTGTCTTTATAATATGTGGTTGCACCACATTCACTGTGTACATATTGATTTTTTTCATATGATAATGCAGTTGCTTATGCAGGATTTGTAAGCGACTGGTCTCTATTAACTGGTGCTGAATTAATTAGCTGGATGGTTTAAACTACAGGATGAATTGATATGATTGATTTATTTTAATGTGAAATGTAAAATCACAAACAAGATTGCTCTGCTGTCTTAAATTACTTCTGGGTTGAAGAGTGAACTTATGTCTAACAAAAGAAATAGATCAAGTGCGGATGGGTTTAAACTCCCAACAGTCTGTGGTGATATATTGACCACATGATAGATCAATGCATTGTCTATAGGGAAACTGGAAATGGCCACAGACACCACCCTAGAGAGGAGTTGTGTGGCGTCTTTTAATTTAAATGGACTTGCTTGGTTAAAAGAATTCAATGTTGACTAAATAAGACTACGAGTCTATTAATTCTGTGAGGCTGTGTGCATATTGTGAAGAAAATCAAACTGTTAGACGAGTAAACCTATTGGACAAAATTGAATTTTGGCCTGACAGTGGCACTGGAGGGAAAGTCAGGGGATCACCAACGTTTACATACCATAGATGTCTGCAGTAAAATGCATTGTTGTGCATCCAACAGTTGAGACATTTCCCTGTGAACTGAAATATCAACCTCGTGGTTGTGCTAGAGAAATAGTTACAGAAACACTACATTAGAATTCATCCTCTGGGGATCGTGAATGTCTGTACAAAGTTTGTGTAAATAAATCTAGTAGAAGTAGAGCTATTTCAAATGCACTCGATTAAAGGTCACAGGATCCCCAAAGTTATTAGGCTTCAGCCTCTGGACACCATGGATGTTTCTACCAATTTTCATGACCATCCATCTGTCGGGATATTTTAATTTTGAACAGCAGTTTGGGTCAAGATTACATGCTTTGGTGACCAAATCCATCCAGCCACTTTGGACTCCCTGCAAAGGCATATTGAAGCAGTATGACGACCTAATGTGGGGCGCCCCATGTACAAGGCTGTCGTCGCAGAGGCCCGGGTTCGACTGCATGTCACTCCCCTCTCTCTCTCTCACACTTGTCTGTCCTATCAATTAAAGGCTAAAAATGCCCCAAAAAATATCTTTAAAAAAACAACTTAATACCATCACAAGAGGTACTTGTCAGGTAAACATGAACGCAGGTTGTTTTCAGCGTTTGAAAAAACAACTATGCAGAATTTTTCCAGCCATCTTATGTCCAAAGCCAACACTCAGTGCCAATGCAGGGAGTAGTTTTTCTTAGAGATGCAGAAAGTAAAATAATGTGTGAAGGTTGATGGTTAGACGTGTGTGTAGTGTGCCTGACTTTCAAGCAGGAAGCCAGAGTTTGTGACCTATCACAAAATTGCAACACTGACCTTTACATCCTGCAACACTAATCTTTCCCCAAACTCTCAAATCTAACCAAACCTTAGCCATAGTAGCAGAAGATGAGAAAAAATGATTTTTGTTTTAGTCATAAGTAAAGGTTATGGAAGACACTGATGAATTGTGTGGTCTGGCCAATGGGGGCGTCAGTTCAAACAAATACTGACATGGGTCATTTCTGAAGGCAATGACAAACAACCAGTTTTGTAGTTTAGTTTTGAGGCCTTATCATCTTGAAGATGTAGTTATTGTTTTCATTCATCATGTTATCATTTTGTTTCCAACAGCAGGAGCATGGAATCTCATAGGTTGTATTATATCAGGCAGAAAATTGTCCCCAGGGATCTCCAGGCATATCTTTCTCTGTATTGTCCACAAGATCATGCCTGTATTTTGTGGTGTGGGGCTGTGCTTTTTAGTATTTGCCTATTTTTTGCACATCTTTTGTCCTATTGTTGCATGTGAGCATGATAAGCCACTTAAGCGCTGTGAGGGGTTTCCCTTTTACATAGGGATCAGGCCATGACAAAGACCTTTCATTTCGCCAGCTTTGCTTTTTGTTATAAAGACAAACAAGGCAGGCATATTCCCATACCGTGCAGGCATTTTGGAAGGAAAAACGCAGGACGATAGGTGTGACATTTAACACAGGAACGTCAACCTCTTAGTGACATATAACGTGCATTGGGGCAGTTCTTAATAAACAATAACAATGGCATAACATGACAATAACAATAATGTACCATCCCTGTTATATGGTAGTTTATCTCGTCCTCTGCTCGGCCCACATATTTTCATCCAACCTTGTCACATTTGGTCATGGACTTTGGACGTTTGGTCATGGACTTTCCATGTCAAGATATGACATGCAAGGTACCCTGGGTACATTGGTTATTTACATTCTAGGATGTTAGTTAAGATCTGCGTGTTATTGCCTGTTTTTCAAAATACACTTCCGTTTTCACTGGAAATGTACAGTTTGCATTCAGTCTCTTTCAAAATAAACACACTACGTCAGTAAAACACTGCAAACTGAGTTTTTTTTTTCTTTCAACAACAGGCGCAGGTAGTTAAGTTTTGCAAACATATGCACATGGTTGGGTTTAGGCAACAAAAACACGTGGATGGGTTTAAGAAAAAGGAAGAGGATTTGGTTTAACAATCTTACGGGAAGCAAACACCAGTCTCGCGGGTGAAAGTCGGTGGTTGTTGGATTCATCCACCCTACTCAGACTTCCCCCACCTTAACTTTTCTCGTCTCGCTGCGTTTCTCCCTGACGCCGCCAGGTACCATTAAATGATAACAGCTACTGGCCATGTATCATGTATCATGAGTGAGACCGAGTTTGCTTGGAGCGTGAAGAGCTCCAGGACCTTGTTGTTTCGCTAATTTGTGGACATTTTTGGTTGCTGTTCTTTCGATGTTAGCTGCCAACTGCCACCTGCTGCATTTTAAATCTCACGATGGTGGGTCACACACATAACTGCTCTTTTTAAACAGATGTCTATTCAGCGCTGTTAGTACTTTTGCAGCTGGCTAAAAGGTAAAACAACTCTGTTCCCCCGTTCTATGATCGCACTTTTTACACAACAGCAAGACAGAGTAACAGTGCAACATTCCCGCCTTTTAAACATGCAGTGTAAACGTGGCTTTTGTCTTAACCAATGCTGGCTCATCTCATAGTATCCCTTACTGAGAGCTGGTGAGAGCTGTGGATTGCTGAGATGTCTAAATCCGACACTGACCTGTGTGTGTTGTTTCTCAGTGGACCTTTAATTTAAAAAGATCGCCCTCCCTGTTACTGAATGTTTAGTTTAGTGTTGTTGCTGAGTTTCTGTCCTGCTGTGGTCCTCTCCAGGACATCCTCCACATCCACAGGAAGTCACCTTGCACTGGGAGGGTTTAATAGCCTTAACCTGTTCTGATGTTATGTGTGTCCTCTAAGACTCTCTGAATGCACTGATCAGGTCTGATGGTCTTAAAAGGTTTGGATATTGTATAGTGTTTCTGGCCTCCCTGGGGCACCAGTGACAAAGCTAGACAGCTCAGTGACAATGAGCCTTAAGAGTGACTTTGCAGACACATGCACAAATGCGCACATACACCACAGTGTACACATTACTGTGTTGACAAGGTGGAGACTGTTGTGTTGTTTTGAAGGTCAGCAGCCTGCTGTGCAGCGCCGTGTATTGCCCCAGGCTCAGTTTCTTTTCCATATACACTCATGTCCAACGTAATCCTTAATGCTGATATGTGTTTTTCTCAGCTCCCTTGGCTTTTCTTAATGAGCCTATACATTATGCATCAGTGCCAATATCCTTTGTGGAAACAAGATCTCTCAGAATGAGCCATTTATATGGATAAATGGTGACTATAGCTGCCTTAAAGTTTGTTTTATAAGGACCTACAGGAAGCATATGCAGATTCAGATAATAACTGGGTAACAGGAGGATTATGTTTGACTGAGGCTATTAACGAAGATTCAGTGATGTACATTTCTATAGTAGTGTCTGTTGTCATGTGGCAGAGAGTGGGGAAGGAACAGCCATGGTGATTTGTAAGCATCACATTCTCTGTTGTGATTGTCGCTAGTGGTGTGAATTCTAAGACTGTCATTGAGAGTATCTGCATCCTCTGTCGTTCCTCCCTCTCTACCTTGTTCCTTGACTGATTGGTCCGCCCTTGGCATGTTTCACTACAACATGACATGACTAGCATCTTAATAACACAAATGTCACCTTCTTTGTGAGTTTGTGTTTCTCCACCAGGGGCTAGCTCCATAAAACTGTGAATATTGTCAAAACTAGGAATGCAGAACAACAGAAATTTGCAAAGGGGTTGGACTTCACATGCATAAAATATTAGAGACGATTCCAACATCATTTATGAAAAGCATAAACCAATACCAAGTAATAAATCAAAGCAAATGTTGGAACATTATAGTCCCTAAAGCTGCACTAAGCAATATTTCTGTATTAAAAAGGGGTCAAATGACTGTAATGTGAAATGGGTTGCCCATAATGAGGAACCTACAGAGACTTATCACCTGACTCTGCAGTTCCTCTGAGCTCTACGGAGTGTGTTAGCGTCCTTTAGCTCATTTTGCTTTTATGGCCCACAACTTTACTGTTTTGGTTCAGTCTCTCCACTGTATATAAATTATTAAAAAAATGCAAGCTACACACCCATCTTTGTTCAGTCACCCTTCACCCAGGTTTGGTCATTCGTATGTGTATGAGAATGAATGAGGTTGTCGTTTGTGTGTGTGTATGTGTGCCAGCATCACTGAGAACGTTCTATGCAAAGTAGGTTAATTGTTTTGTTATTAGTCAAGATAACAGGGTTTCGCTACAGAGCTTTTTAATCAACGGTTTCTAATTTCCAGTACTTTTTTTTTGTTGCTGTACATAAACATGCACACACACACACACACACATGCACACACACACACTTCACCTTGCCAAAACATACAGACATGCACACACCCAGTATATAATCAGCCCTATTTGTGTACCTTGTGTACACTGCATACTAATTTATAAAACATGCTTACATGCATCTCACGTATTTGTAATTAATAAAAGTGTGTGCGTGCGTGTGTTGGTGTGCGTGTGTGTGTTTCCATGCATGTGTCTGAGTCAGTGTATGCCTTCATTGTTGTGGATTTATGAATTTCATTTCATGACAGCAAATTCATTAATTCATCTTGTGTTACAAGTTGAGATATGAAACTATAAGACACACAGAGACAGAAATGAATGACAGGCCTGTAGTTTAATTGGGCTCAGTGTAAGCCAAACCAGCATGCAGTGAAGCAGAGTGATACAGACCTAATGGAACTAATGACTTTGTTTTTGTAAAATTACTTCAAGCAGAAACATCAACTGTAGCTGTTAATTCAACAGCCACTTTTTTTTTTTTTTTCGGAGAAAGCATAAACAACAGAAATATGGACAGATTTGGAAAAACAGAGTAGAAGTTTCTCAAAAGAATTTTTAAAGCCAAGCAATAAAAACAATGGTGTAGTGGTGTAAAGCAACTTAAATGTGATTTATCCAGTCTCTCATGCTGATCTATAAGTTTATTATTGGATTTTGTAGCAACAAGAAAATCAAATTTATAGTATTAATAAAAACAAGAAGTACAGAAGTTTTGTTGCTGTGGGGTTCATATTTTACCCACATATTTATTTACTCTAACAATACAATATTCTCTGCAGTAACCTTCTCATGCAATTCCATAAAACCTAATACAATGCAGTAAAAACAGTTCAGTGAACAAACTCATTATCCTCTGCATCTTTTTGCTCCTACTTTACTGACAGGTATTGTTAAATGAAGCACAGCATACATAAAAGTGTGTTTCATTCCAAATTACTACACATCAGCTTTGCAGTAATTGTGTTACTTGAAATTCAGCAGGGACGTACCAGTAGGTCCTTCATGTTAATGTCAGGAGTCAATACCATGTGTGGGTGTAATTTCTCTTTTTGAATGGAGGATGTCTCCTCTTGGGATGAAGCACTTCACATGTTGTCCACTGTGACAGTGAGCCCTAAGTTGAAAGAGTACAGTTATTGTCAGGAGGGTGGCTCAGTGCTAATAAGCCAAGAGACATTCTAACTTTGGACCTGGAGTGCTATTGATCTCATCACTTGTAGAGCTGAAGAGGGGAGAAGGACACTTTACCTCTCCGGAACAGGGAAAGTAATTGGTTGAACTGACCTTGCAGGGATGTGGGTGAGACATGGAGCCTGCCAGAGTCACTAAGAGAGAGAGAGAGAGGTGAAACGGATACAGAAAAATGGAAAGGAAAATGTTGATGCACAATTTGTAATGGTAATGGAATACATGTTTTCTATAACTCACCTTGAGTCTAATGGGCTCAGTACATGCCAGGCAACGTCGCCTCTCCTTTGTCTATCTCCAGTGACATAAATGTTTAAAGGACATATAGTATACATGAGTTCCCTGCCGGTGACGCACAGTGCTTAGAATATATGTGATGCAATCTAGTAGATTATTTAAACTCTTAATTATCTTTGTCAGACGTTAGTCAGTTAGCAGCGATGACATATTGACAGACCAATTACATGTTGCATAGTGCTGAGTATTACTATGTGAGGAGTTAAGTAAGAGTATGATCCTTTTAGGATTCTACGGCAAATGCATGCAGTATATTTTTTGTATAGTAGAACATCATACATGAAATAACACATTTTGTTACAGAAAGACTGAAGATTGTTTTCTTATATTTAATATATAAAACAAAGAATAAGTTGGCCTCCAGGGTCCGTATTCACAAAGCTGCGTAGTACAAAGTGTTGCTCCCAGTGACAAAATTCTCAGAAAATTGTTATGGTAATGATGTTTTCTTAGAATTTACTTTAAAGTTATGACTAGGTCCTGCTAAAATAGAAGTTATTCACAAAGCATCTCAGCCCTTAAGAGAGCTGTTGAGGTGAAAAACTGTTCGGAGAAGGAGGAAAAGTAGGAGGACTTTTTAGCACTTTTAAGAGGCTTAAGAGTTTCTCAAGCAGAGGAGAAAATGGCAGGAAGACAAAGAGGTAGGAGATTATGTTCTCCAAATGCTGGACTACAGTGAGTAAGTGAAATGCTACAGATTAGATCATGCAGGGATAATGTTTGTGGTCGCCCTCATTAGGGATACGCACACATTTCCCACACACCGACATAACACCAGAAATAAAACTATCACAACACTTAGATATTTGGAAAACTGGAATAATGCAGCAGTGATGCTTTGGGTCTGTCTCAACCTTCCATCAGCAGAGTCATCATACATACAATGACAACACTTTCAGTCTCATATTGTGGTGTCCACACCTTGCAAGGTCACAAAAGGGCATATCTGTGACAACCAATCACATCTGTTAAAAGAGTGTGTCATGCCTAGCAACAGGGTCTACCTCACCTCCTCATTAAGGTAAGTGTGTCCATTCCTTGCTCAGAGCTGTTCTGAGAATGTTCCCTGTTTCACTCCAAGGTTTCGACTCCTTGCTAAAAGTTTTTACACAAAGTTAGGAGCCCTCTGAGAATACTCTCAGCTCAACTTTTTGACATTAAAAAATCTGTGGGAAAACTTGGTCACCCCAATATTTTTAAGAAAACAATTTAGTAATAGAACAACATTTCTCTAGGAAACGGGGTTGAGGCTGTACAAAACAAACAAAACGTCGACATATCATGTTGATATGGTGAACTTAGCAGTTGTATAAACACATCCAGCAGACATAGAGGAACATTAGTGTAGTAGAGTCGTGTTTTTGGCACCTGATAAATGTACATCCAGAATTCTCTTCTAGTACAACAACAAGAAGGCGTTTAATCTATTGTTTCAGGGTTTTGGTTTTTTTAATATTTAATAATAATTTTGAAAAGAACAGAAATCACATATTAATACTGTAAATATGGGGGATGGCTCAGGTATGTTAGTGTCATGTGTTGTTTTTAATGACATACAGTGTATATTTTGAGTATTTCAATGCATTTGAAATTAATTACATCAGCTTGGATATGTGTTGTCGTTAGTACATTTGGATGCCAGATTTGTACTTTTTTCCAAGCCTGATTTGTTGTCTGTTTCCACGGCAACCACCATTCCCAGTCGCAAATAGAGGAATGGTTGTGTCTGGACCTGCAGTCACAGTGTTGCAGAAATAAGAAAGCAAGGCGCTGTCAAATCTCTCGTATGAATATGGAAAGGAAAACAAGAGACAAGAGCAGCTCTGGTTTTATATTACTGTCTCTACTCACACAAAAAGCTGAAAGACTTCCCTCACACAAAGAAAAACACAAACAAATAAATGTTCACTTGGTCGCAGCTCAGTCATTCATTTCACAGTATTTTGCAGGCGGAGACCCATTTTTCCAACTGGCTGGTCTGTGGTCACATTTTTAAGTCTGAAGGATGTTTACTCGCTCTTGAATTTGTCCTGTAGAGAAAGAAACTGGTTGAGGAAAACATTTAAAACCATACACGAAAAGGTTTAAATAACTTGTCAGCTTGCATACAGGTTACTGTATACTCTCAGGTGGAAAGGAGAATTTCTAATCTGGGTTATACTTTATTTTATCTTGATTTAATTGCTGTCAATATCACATCACATGTCAGTGGTCATTCTTCAAGTTTAAATGTTGGAGCAGCTGGATCCTTTTAAGCCTCAAGGTCAGAGATTGAAAACAATTTCAAGAAATCGCCTTAAGGCAACAGTACGATACTAGAACTTTAACTTTCCTCTTACTTTCAAAGCCCATTGTCATCTTTTATCTCCCGTAAACTTCAAGACTTCCACTGTCAGCGTTAGTGTTTTTATGCTTTTTTGCTCTCTTGATCTGTTTTTCCTCACAACTGAACCCCTTTCACTTTCCTGCTCCCTATAAACCATAACACTTCCAGTCTCACAGCTCCCCTGTGTTTGCTACAGAGGCTGTTCAATTGAATTATTTAATTTGGCAGGCTACTGTATATACCTTAGAGCACAGCAGATGGAGAAAACATTATTTTAAAGGAGGAAGCACCGGATAGAAGTAAGGCCCCTTCCCTTGGCTCTGTGTCAGATCTTCTAATGGACATATCATGGGTTCCTTCTGGGTATCTGATATATCAGACATGTGCGTTCCTTCCATATTCAGCCTCGTAGTTTACTTTGTATATCCGCTGAGATTTACACCTCCATGCATGATGTAGCTAAGCACTGTGGATTCATAGAGGAAATGCAATCTTTTCGTATGCTGCAGATATTCCAAAACAGTTATCACCCGTGTAATTTCACACAGGTTTACTCCCATGTGTGACCCATCTCTGTTCATCCATCACCGAAGCGTAGGCTGTACATGAGATGGATGGACTCCCAACAAGCCCCGACAAACAGCCAGATTCCATTACTATTCCATTATCTCTTGTCTTTTTCCTTACGGGAAGCAAAGGGATCTCACACTGCAAGATTATACACAGTGTTGTACGGGAAACCACGCAGATCCAGCCCTGTGGGGAACCACCTGTGACTTAGTGGGGGCAGGGTTTTTTTATCGTTTCCATCAAAAGTCTGCACAAGGCAAGGTCTTGTGGAGCCATTGTCTCGTTGCAGGGACCTTCAGCTACAGGATTATCTCGTGTAATCCTTAGAGAGGAGTTAAAAGAGAAAGAGGGTGAAGTAAGGAAGATTTTGTGACTCATGTTGTGTTGTACACCCCAGGTCTAATTGACTAACCTGCGCAAGCCAGCCAGCTCCACACTCACAGGCACAATTTCATACATGTTTTTGTATTACACTCTTTTTCATTCGCACACACACATACTCCTGTGTTGGTTTCTGAGCTTCATTGCTGCCTCTCTCCAGGTGCATTGAACCCTGGCAGTGTGGGAAGAGGAGCACAAATTAATCTGGGTGATACATTTTCTGTGCGAGATTGGCAGGAAATAGGGAGTCTGTGCAAACATGTCAAGATGACAGAGGCAGGGGAATGCACAGACTCGGGGGATGGGTGAAAGTTAAAGGGGGCATCATGCTTCATTTTGACCTACAGGGTCACAGCAGGGGCACTTGAGCTAAACTGAAGAACACTTGGGCTGCACAAGTGCCCCTCTGGTTGACACTAGAGAAAGAATGAAGCACAGAGGTGTTCCATTATGGTGCAGACATGTCCTATGCGGCTCTGCATAGAAGAAAATATATTGACCTGACTTGAAATTACCCTCAGCTGCCTTCGCTGACACCTGATCTGATAGTCTGGACTTACGTTTTCATGCTTATTTACATATTTCTCTCCTCACATCCACACTTTCATGCCTGAATGATGGATACATTTAAACTGCTTGTTTACTGCAAATTTAATGAATCCATCCACAGCTGCAAAACAGTAATTCATCATGTTTATTAGAGCTGCCATTTCCTCTTCTTCCTCTCTTTTTTCCTCTCTCTTTCATATCCTCTTTTCATCTCTTTAGCCCATGCATCTTCATTGCCTTTCTTTAAAGGTTAATTTTATGCAATAAAGCAAAAGTGATGTCATTACACACCACAAGAGCCAGCACTTATTGAGTCAGGAACCGATAGATTTTAGGTGCTTCAGTCTTCTTCTGTGTCCCATTCTGTCTCCAATAACTATTCGTTAATCTCAGGACCAGCAAAAACACCTGCAGATCAATATCTCACCATCTTACATCCACACACACAGACACTTTTTAAACAGACACTTTGCATTCAGCTAAACAGATCATCCATAATAATCAAGTAACCTATCGGTATATTAAGATTGTATAAGAAATCAATTATGGCTCCATAACTCCATTATTTATGTCCTCACAGTTAATGAGACCTGACCTTTGACCTCTCATACATAAGTAATGGAGTACTCAAAGGTTTTTTAGCCTGGACCCTGTTGTCCCATGTTTTGTGTGTCTGAGTGCTTCTGAGGGCATTGCTCTGGTCTCAAGCGCAACCGTAAGAAACCTAAAATTTAAGTAAAACCTCATAGAATGCCTTCTGTCATCTGTGTAATATTGCAAAAATTAGGCATATCCTGTCTCAAAAAGATGCAGAAAAACTGTTCCACACGTTTGTTACCTCAAGGCTGGATTACTGGATTGAATTGAATTGAAAGTTGGGCATTTTAACATGGGGGTCTGTAGGGATTGACTTGCTCTTGGAGCCAGCCTAAAGTGGCCATTCGGGGAGCTGCAGTTTCGGCACTTCGTTTTTGCTTCATTTTTCAGCCCTGGAGGTTGCCGCTTGGTCTGGACTGCAGTGGTGAACTGGCTGACAAACAGACTGACGTTGCCATCACTCAAGCCATCCAGCTATGATGGCAAAAATATTAGAACCAACACAGTTGTCTGTCTGGTTCTTCTCTTCATCCTCAGCCAAGCATTGTCGAAGTCGAGTTGTCTGACGGTTTTCTTTGAGAGAACACACACACACACACACACACACACAAAGGAGAGTAAATGTTTGTGTGTGAATATGTGCAAGTGAGTGTGTGCTTGACAATGTGCAGCCATGTGAGTGTAAGTGTGTGGGCAATGAGTGTGTCAGTGAGTGTGCCGTGTGTAGCCACTCCAAGATGCTCCTCAAGAGACTGTCTATATACAGCTGTTTACCCAAGAGTCAAATTAATTAGGGAGATTAACAGGCTAATACGTGCAGATTGCTTCACTTAATGACTCACTGCTATATTGCAACACTCCCAGGCACATAAAGCAGAGAGCGATTAAATTGCAAAGCATTGCTAATGAAAAGAGATAGATAGGATGTGTACATCAATGGCACTCTATATGATTGTCCTGCTCTGTTCCTATGCATTAAACTTTGACAACTGAAATTCATCTCTGTGATAGGCAAACAGTAACATTACTGTAATACACAGTTCTGAATTCAAAAAAGTAAACAAAGTAGGCAGATCTAAATCATGTATATGACAAATGATTACGTTGCTATGATATTCACAAGTTGGTATATCTGATTGAGCACTGTGTTACATGCCGAGAGATAACAGGATAGAACTGGAGATATGTTTGTAATAGAAAGTGGAAGGTATCCACGCTCTGGAATCAAAGCTCCCTTGGGAAACAGGCTTTACTAGCAATGTTTCAACCATATAAAAGAAATGAGAGGTATAAATAAGAAGCAACCCCAGACATCATGAACACCTAATCACATCATAAAGTTACCGATAAAGCGATTCTCACAGGAGCTTTAATTCCAGTGTGAGAACATCTTTATGTCCTTCTTTGCTTTGATCTTCGTGTCCAGCACCCTGACCCGCCTAGGATTCTGTGGATGTGCACACGATTATCTTTCCTGATGCGCTCACATGAGGCTAGAAAATGCTAATATGAAAATCATAACGCAGAAAATTGTGCTCACATGGCAATTTCCCTTTCCCAGAAAGCTCCAGGGTGGAATAACCTGGCATTTCAGGCTGACATCATAATGACTCCGTCCCATCTCTTACTTTGTCACCACTGCTCGCTCAGTGGACTTGGCTCAGCATGCTGCGTTTAAGTGGAAAGGGCAACGGAAATGAGGCGATTGTTATTCACTCAACTTTCTGCCTAATATTCATGATTCATTTTATTACTGCATTTTTGATTCAGTCTCTTTTGCATACAAAATGTGGTGTTTTATATGTATAATGGTGTATGCCAGCAGAATACCATTAAGCCATCCATTTGAGCAGTGCACTAATGTATGTCGCTTAAAGTTAGTTTGGGTAGGTCTCAGGGTGGCAGGAGCCATTCCCATGATGCACTGGACAAGATGAGTTCATATGCAGCTCATGAAATTCATATTATCAGTTTATGAAAAAATGTTCATCTGTGAATAAACATCCTATTTATGTCTGAACACACAAGACACACTTGCACGTATCAGTTCTGGAGAAATCCAATATGCCCCCATGGTTATTGGAAAAAGACAGGATTTTCCAATAACCCTTTCACTCTCTGCTAGCTTGGTTAGCACGGTACATTTGCAGTGTGGTAAACTGTGTGAATGGTAATGTTAACGCTAGTTTACTCTAGTGGAAAAACAGGCTTAAAATCATAAGAGCGAAATGTACTTACCAGGAAACTGAACATTTGATTCCTTAGGGCCCTGACACACCAAACCAGTGGTTGGCAATTGGTCAGTGTTGGGCTGTTGGGGAGTGTCTCACGGGACTGGCCCTCGTCATTCCTTGTCAGCTTACTTTTGGCCTATTCAGCATATTGAATTTGCATTGCAGATGGTGGAACTTGTCAGTGAATGAAATCTCTCTGATCGGCTGCTAAACTCAGTGCATGTGAAGAGAAATGAAAGTGAGGGCAGCAAAAAAACTGCAAGTCAAGAGGGAGTGAGATCGAAACAAACCTGTTATATTATGTAAGATTGTTGTTGTTTTGTTTTTTTTGCTCTAGCAGAAACAGTTTGTATTTGTAATTGTTCACTAGTGCACAGTAAATGCTTCATTCTTTCTCATGCAGGTGCAGAACATACGTCCAAGTTGGCCATAGGTCTTTGAGGTTTGTTTAGTGCAATTTTTTTAGACGAGAGATAGGCGACGTGAGGCAACACAGCAGTCAGCCTTTGTCGCAACTAGTCCTTTGATGCTGGTTTGGTGTGAGTGGCGAGTGTTAGATTAACTTTCATGAACTGAAAACACAGCTATGGTTATGTCTATACTGTAAATCTGGGACTGTGCCAAAGTTACATACCAAAACCGTTTTTTGTTTGTTTGTTTTTGTACCAGGCTGTAAACACAACATTTCTGCTGTAATTTGGGGCATTTTAACATGGGGGTCTATTGACTCACTTCTGGAGCCAGCCTCAAGTGGCCATTCCAGGAACTGCAGGTTTTGACACTCCCGTGTTAGCTTCATTTTCCAGCTCTCGAGGTTGCTGCTTGAGCCTTGTTTCCAACGAGCAGTATGGTACCGTACGGTGCGGTTCAGTTCGGTACACTTTTTTTCCGTTTCCACTGCAAAAAGTTGTGGATGGTACCGATGAAACCGTTCCTAACCGTTACCATTTTTGTTCCCCCCTCTGTTGAGGTACCTAGCACACAGATCTGGTACTAAGGTGGAGCTGTGAACACTGCAGTCTGTTGATTTCTCAATAGCGGACAGTCACTCTGCTCAGGGCTGAGCTGTGGCTGGTTTTGAGGCTCATGTAACCACTGTTCATATCATTAGTAGACTGTAACTATAAAATATGAGGATATTTTGCTGCCTCTTGCAGCAGCCGGAGTTGGAGAGAAAAAATAACTGCATTCACTAGGCCAACTGCCAGGATTTTTAAATTAATAGAACCGCAATTTTTAAATATCCCATGGAGAGAGACTCTCACTGCAGGCTGTTTTGTTTTGAGCTATTTTGTCGGCGTGCAGCCTCGTTCTGTGGACGATTAACGGGATGCAGATTTCCATGTTTGTCACAGATAATGAGGAAATACAGTGAGTGCTGGATGGAGCAGTGAGTGTCAGCAACCCAGCCCACATTTAAGGGTACTGTTTGCAGTGGAAACGCTAGGGTCTACGTACCATGTCTGAAGGGTACTTTCGTTCCAAAGGTACCAAACCGAAAATGTTTGGTGGGAAACAGGGCTTAAGTCACCACATAGTTGCAAGGTCCCCGGTCCCATTCACAGCATTTCATATCAGGTGAATTCCAAGTTGCCCGCCACATCTGTGGATGTGTTTATCCATATGTGATAAACTGGCAGCAGCCTCAGCAGGGTTTTTCCCACCCCAGTGCATGCTGGGATAGGCTCAAGCTTCCCACAACCCTAAACAGGACTGCAAACCTAGACAACACTGTATTGATGCAAAAATGGCAGGCAACCTCACGGTGACCCCACAGGTGACAAACATTTTTTTTTCTTTTTAATGTTGATATAAGTACACAATTTTTCTAATTCATGCTACTGTATAATGAATGAACGTACACCTAAGTGGGCTTACAAGACACAATTTACATTACATACAGATGCAATAACATTGCTACTCATGTTATCCCACTTGAGTTACCTGGTCAAATAATGAATGCTAAATTAGCAATAATCTTTTTCAGATGACACATGGACCCCACATGCATAATGCAAACTTCATTAGACACGAGACATACACCCCAGAGACAAGCCAATCAATATTTTCGGTCAATGAGTGAAAAAATTGACAAGAATTGACCACAATGAGAGTCCTGAATGCAATTAATAAACACTAACACAGTCATTTAGAGACATTATTGTAGTAATCACTATTGAAGACGGACCACATCAGGCTCTGCATATTACATTGTTACACCAACAGATTTGAAACCTAATCTGCCTGTTTCGTCTGATTAAAAGTAAGAGATTGCTGATGTTTATCTTGTATAAATGAAGTCAAAAAGCTAACAGTTTACTTAATGTACCCCTTTTGACAGGAAGCAGTAGGTTTAATTTGCAGGCGCTTAGGTATTGTGCATTTTTAATGAATACAATTTTAATTTGGAGGCAAATGACTTTGGGAAAGCAGTCTCATTTGTTTATGGTAATTGTACCAATGTTTAACGATTAACTTGCAAATGATGTGTTCTTTGAAAAGCTACAACTTTGATATCTAGTAAAAACTGACTTTCTATATTTGTGAGTGTGTTTAATCCATCATGTAGACCCAACAGAAAAGATTATGATACAAAACCACATTCTGCAAATTATCTTCTCCCTCAAAGTCAAGTGTGCGCACACAATAAAGGATAAATTAAAGCAGGATTCTCTGTTTATCAAATTTCATTTTGATTTGTCTGACAGTGCTTGTTCCATTAAATGACCATGGCCCGTCAAACCAGCATCATCTCCGATGGAAAACCTTCCCTCTTTTTGCTTTGCTTGAGTAAGTCGTTTTTCATTTTCTCCATCATTTCATGTTGAGGACAGAGAGGAATGGTGATGGAGGGGGATGAGATGGATGGATAGAGCAAAACAGAGAGCGGGAGCAGGGAATGAACTTATGACCCTGAGGGTGTATGGCTGCTGCATGGAGGCAGCTTAACCAGACATCAGACCACGAGAAAGACATTTCTAAATGAAATAGTCGGATGAAATATAGAGCCATGATCAGCCCATGATAAAGCTTGTGTCTTAGGACAAAGATAAATACTATAGCCTTTATACACAGTTTTCGCCCAGAGACGAATTTGTCCTTGGAAAAGATATTTGTTGGCAGCATTGCTCTGTGGATGCACTGTTTGACAGTTGGTGGTTTGGTTGTTCTAAAAATTTGGTCCAGACTTTACAGCATTCTTACATACAGCTGTATGTAACTCTGGAGAAAGCTAGTTGATTGTTAAGTATTTTTTCCCAGGTCATCAAATGCCAACCCTTGAGCTGGTAGACACACCAAACCACCAACTCAAAGTGTCTGCATTTGATTACCTGGGAATGAGATACCCGCACACCAATGTAACTGAGCTAGAAATCCACAAAAAGGTCCACAGGCGGAGATCAATGCAGACAATGTAGACATTTCTTTAAAACATCCATGCACAACAAAACGGTACTCAAAGTGCAAAAACAAATAAAAAGTGAATAAAACCAGCCGCAGATGTTTAGTCCTTGACTATCATCAGTGCTTTTTGTGCACGGATGTCTTAAATAAATCGACTATCTTTGCAGTCATCTCAGCCTGTGGACCTTTTTGTGGCTTCTCTCTGTCCTTTCTTGTTTGTCTGTTATACCAGTGCACCCAAGACCAACTTTTTTGTTGCCCTAGGTGCAGTTTCACAGCAGTCCTAAGACTTTGCTGTTTGACGACCTGGGAATGAGACCCATCAATCAACTATCTTTCTCCAAAGGTACATATAGCACTTTAAAATATCTCTGCAAATATTGGATGGATGGAAATTCTGTACAGACATTCGTGGTTCCCAAGTGATAAATTCTACTGAATTGTCTGATCCCTGACTCTTCCTGTAGCACCATGAGGTTCACATTTGTGGTTTTGAGTTAAGTGTCACCATCAGTTAGTTGTATTGAAATTAGATTTTTTAGACATGTTTTGTCTCGCTCAGACGAATTATAATAACTATTAGCAAATGTTGAAACTAGAGATGTTCTCTTCTCAAATTTGAATAAATATGTCATTTTATGAGCAGAAATTCTGACCCATATTTACATTTTTTGTTTGGTGGTGACCTCTCGTTGCCACAGTAATTATTACAGGGGTAGATTAGAAAATCAGGCGACATAGTACAAAGAATGACAAAGTCCGTTCAGGGCAGGAGAGTTAGGAGATGGACCAGAACCCAAGGAAGTGCACCAGGCTTCCAAGCTAATTTCATTGGGCTCAAAAAGACTTTTTTCCCCATATAGTTCATGGTGAAAGAGGCGTCTGTCAATCAGTGGATACGTTTTTTTGAGCATCACAACCCCTGCGAAATCAGGATTCACCCCAGTCAGTCTGATAACATTTGGAGAGTCTAGAAGAGCTGCATTACTGAATATTTTTATCTCTCTAGTACACCTGCTCTATGAACCCAATGATGTGGAAGCTGTGCCGATCATCCCAGTTGTCCCAATTCTCACTCCGACCTCGTCCCATATCGACAACTGGGACACAGTGTAGAGTTCTGTCTGTTACATGCATTGTCTGTTTTCAAAATACGCAATTTCGTGCACAAAAGAGTCCGTTTTTTGCCTCTATTCCAGAAAAAGACAATAGTACAAGTCGGGCTGTTAACATGGCTAATGAAATCCATATTCCATTAATAATTACATTTACATGCAGCCACGTGTAGAAAAGTGGAACGGTTTGAGCTGCTTGTGCCCTCTTTGTAGCAAAATAGGATATTTCAAAGTTTTTAACTGGAGGCGGACTTGTTAGACCTTTCGAACACAGCCTCCCTCTTCATTCCTTCAACCACCTTCTTAAACAGGTCGACGATATTTCCGCATGTGCAAAAACTTTTTGATATCTTTCAGTTTGTCTAAACGTAGGTGTGTTTCTCATTCTGACCATAAATGTGGGCTTTTCTTTTGGGTATGTATCCCCACCTCACAGCCTTGCAAACTGTAGGCAAGTTGTGTACAACACATTCATGACAACACACAGAGATGCCGTAAACAGGCAAGATGCTATGTGGTGCAAACTGCAGTAAAAAACACAATTGAGATGCTTATTCTGAATGCACTGCGTACAAGTCCAAAGAATGCCTGTAAAACCCGCATTATACCGGATCTTCTTCTTCTTCGAGTCATTTGCAATCTCAATGTCGTTTTGCCAGTATCTAGCGCAGGTCACAGCTACTGGGGTCGGTTCAGCCAGGTCTTGGGGGCTGCACTGGGGGACATCATCACATTCCAGTAGGTGGGACATGGTCTGTACTGCTCCACAGCTGCATCTGTCTTCTGTGTGATATTTCCATTCTTTCATCAGTGCTTTGCACCTCCCCTGCTCCCCACGTAGTCTGTTAAGGGTCTTCCAGGTTGGCCATGGGAGGTCGTGCCCGCTGGTGAGGCATTCAGTCAGTGTGATTCCTCTCTCCGTCCATTCTTGGGTTCAGGTGTTGAGTCTAAATCATTCCTCTTCCCAGATGTTGGTCCTTGCGGATTCCTTGGATGTCTGGAGAGGTGTGACTGTTTGCAGGAAGCTGGATCTGGATTTCAGTCTGGGTAGGGGTGCTGTGTGTCCCTGCAGGGGGTGCCTTGTGTCTTCCTCCTGTGCTCTCCGCTCATCTTGAGCGATGATGGATCGCCTGATGTGAGGGGATGCAGTGCCAGCTAGGGCATAGAGGCATGGGACAGGGGTTGACTTTATGCATCCTGTGATGATCCGGCAAGTGTCATTAAGGGCTGTGTCGACCAGTTTGGTGTAGTCGGATCAACTCCAGCTTGAGCAGGCATATTCTGCTGTGGTAAAGCAGAGGGTTAAGGCGGTTGTGCGGACAGTAGATGGGTCACCAGTTTGCTCAGAATGTTGTTGCGGGTGTTGACCTTGGCTTTGGTGTTGTGGAGGTGGAGCTTGAAGGAGAGTGTCCTGTATATCATATTCGTAATAATAATGGAATATTAGTATGCATGTTAAGCCAGTGACTGTGAGTATGTTCCCATGCTGATGTTAGCTAAAGGCAAGTTCCAGCCTTGCAGAGCTGGTAGCATGGCTGAAGACTCAATCTTTTTTAGACTCTGAAACAAAAATGCAAGGGGAAACAAGAATCGAGCATTTGGAGCTGTAAATAAATGATTGCTCCTCATTTACCTCCTCCATCAGCTTTTCCACTCTTTCATAATTCACTGCTGTCACTTTGAATAGCCATACCTTCTCTCTACACTTTATTTCAGTCTAGAAATAAAGTTTTTGCCAAATACATTTACTTTGGGTATAAAAGTGGAAAAGACATTTTGAAAGTTTTTACATGTCCATTCAATAAAATAGGATTTCTTTTTAAGTTTGTCTTAAGTTAGGGTAGTATATGAAGTTTTTGGCTTTAAGGCTGGTTGCAGGTTGTGAGGAGCAGCTTGTGAATGCTAAAGCCATAGGGGGAAAAACAATCCGAGTAGACCATCTGGCTGCACTGTTAGAAAGTAGAAGGTGCTATTCCCCTGTGAACAGTGCATAGACATCTCCACTGTTAAAATGCAGTCCACAGAGACGACTTGTCTTTTCCCTTAAATTAAAGCATTTAATTGAACCAACAAGCACTGATTCGGCTGAAGAAATGTTATTAAGAGCGGCTTTATTAGAAGGTACGCCAGATAAAAAGCAATCGTCCTTGTACTAAAACTAGGACCTAGAGCTGTATTTACTCCAGTGTGTGTGTGTGTGTGTGTGTGTGTGTGTGTGTGTGTGTGTGTGTGTGTGTGTGTGTGTGTGTGTGTGTGTGTGTGTGTGTGTGTGTGTGTGTGTACTCCACTCCTGCTCTATCATGCAAATGGAACAGAAGCTCACAGAATGGATGGCGGCTGTCAGATTGAGGAGAAGAGATAGATTGATTGGGAAAGAGAGAAAGAGAGTGAAAGACAGAGGTTGAGATAGCATGAGGAGTGTGAGACTGATGGCAGATGGTGTGCCAAAGATTGAGTCCTCTTTTTTTCCAATCTTTGCTGGGAAGAGAGAAGAGGGATGGAGAACCCTGAGGGGGAAAAAAAGACTTAGTGATTGATTAGGGAATTAATTTTTTCCCGCATCTGAGTGTCCTGTACTACAAGTCTACCTTTTGACTTACTCTCTCACTGCTGAATCATCATTCTTTCCGGACTTTCTGTTTTATTAATCAAATACTTACATGTCTGGTGTCATAACATGGCAGCAACACTGATAGAAATACACACTTTGCATAAAGGTATTAATATCACATTCAGTGAAATCCATTACAGAGCCCTTTATCTGTCTGTGGCAGAACTCTGCTTGCTAGACAATAGAGAAAAAGAGGTGGCTGTTGGTATTTTAATTCACTGTCTTAGCTATTCATCTGTCATGCTGATCTTTGTGTTTGGCTGTAGGGCTGTGTTTGTGTTTTCTGTAAGAGAAGCAACTGGAGGTTTTGGTCCTGATAGGTGCAACTGTCCTAATTTTTTAAAGCAATAGTTTAACATCTGGGGAAAAATGCTTATTTTCTTTCTTGTCAAGAGTTAGATGAGAAGATCAAAACCACTGTCATACCTGTCCGTTGAATAGGGAGTCAGGAGTCAGTTAGCTTAGCTTAGCATAAAGACTAGAAGCAGGAGTTAATAGCTGCCCTGGCTCACTCAAAAGTCACATACACACCTACCCCTCTAAGGAGCTGCATTCGGCCAGTGTAGTTTTTAAATTTGTTGCAGTGAGGACTGCCACAAATTTACGCTATGCTACAAACACCAGCAGTGTGAGGAGGCACTTGTCTATTCCGCAGCACATTTGGCTTTTTTTCCTGAATTCCCACTCCAACCTTGTCACATGACGTTTGGTCACGGACTTTACATGTCCAGATACAACGTGCAAGGTACCTTAGGTGCGTTGGTTGTTGATGTTTTGGGATACCGTGTCAAGTTCTTCCTGTTACATGCATTGTCTTCTTTTAAAATACAGTTTGGTTATCACAGGAAATGTAATATTTATGTACAGTTTATTTCAAACAAAACAAGTGGTTGCTCTCCTGGGTGAAGGTCGGTGTTTGTTGGACTTTCGCTGCCTTAAAGGAGCAATAAGTGAAATTCATCATTTCTAGATTGAAGGAATTAAAAAATTGCTAATTGAAGAACTAGAGGTGCAATTTCATCTGGAGTATTAACCTCATTTTTCACAGAAACACGGAGGCAAAACAGAACGCAGCCAGCTTCCGTTTTTTTGTGTGACACTTCCGGTCCAGCACTCTTGACCACTGTGTTAATGGGAATCCCCTTGTTGTTTACCTTGTTGAGTTTAGCTATACATATATATATGTATATATATACAATTGAAAATTGTTTATGTTAGAGCCCTTGGCCCTCCCTCCCTATAAAAGGCTACAGCCAGTGAGCAATGGCAGCGTGTATTTTCGAAGCGAAATGGCGGAGAGCAGAATGAAATGTTCACCTGAAGACGACCAGGATCCAACATTACCTCTAAAGAAACGGTTGTTGGAGAATAAGTTGTCGGATAAAGAAAGGGACAGAACTCGCTTTAACATTTGCCTTGCATTTCCAAGGTGGAGAGCACTGCGAGAGTTAAAGACTCAGAGCTAGCTCTTCTTCTACAACAGAAAGTGAAATGTCTGTTTTAATTAGTGTTACAGTAACGTTAGGCACATGTCGCTATGTCGATTCAATTAAATTTAATGTTACAATCATAGCATGGGTTAATGTCCGGAGCTTGAGTTATTAGCGCCTCGGTCCCAGCAATGGGTCAGGCGTTACGGTTGTGTTTGGTGAGTAGCCTGGCAGCCCAGCTAACATTTGCAATTAGCATTGTAAAATGTAGCCCAGCAGGCAGCCAGGCGGGCTGTGTTTAGCTATTTCCCTGCCTACTTCAATGATGATGGTAACTGTAATATTTGCTGAGATGGAGGCGAGGCTCAGTGACTAGAAGAGCTGGTACAAGCATTCCATAGCTGTAAGTTACTCAAGTCATCACTAACTGCTAAACTAAGCCAAAATTAGTTGGCTGTTTAGGTTTTATTTCCTCGCCCCTGTGGTGGGTGAATCTGCCTGTAGTGAAACCGGGGCTAACTGGTGCTTCCTCCTCAGTCTCCACTTCACTCAGCTGCCAGCATAGCCAGTTAGCCTCCGCTAGCTTCCCAGCTAACGTTAACCCCGGCTCTCCATTTGGATCCAACCGGAGCACCGACCCCTGGTTTGTTATTCAGGTTAATGTGGGAAGAAGCAGCGGGTATATCGGGCAGCTGAGTGAAGTGGAGCCTGCAGAAGAAACACCAGGACCGTCTGGATGTAATAGTCCGTGGAGATGCTGCGGTGCTCGGCTGCACAGACGAGGCGAGTGGGGTGGGGGGTGGAGCGCAGAGGTAGAGGGAGGTGTGGCTCATGACACACTTTGTTTTGGTCTACAGGCAGTGCACAACATCAAACCTAGTGGTGAAACTATTTCGCTTTTTGCCCCTTTAACTTTCCTTCTTGACCCATCGTGGTTACCCCTGATGCCGCCAAGTGCCATTTAACTATAATGGTGACTGGCCACATATCGCGCCGTTGTTAATGGATGGCTTTTATCGATGGTATCTGATGCTGCAAGTCACTGCCCAAGTGCCAGATTTCAACAACTTTGGAGTGAGACTGGGTTGGAGTGCGGAAAGTTAGTAAAACACTGCTCTCATCGCTATCACTTTTTGTCGTTCAGTCACAGTGGAAGAGGGACAGAAACCATGAAGACCAACTGTCACATCTAACATGTAAAAGTGCTGAACAACAACAATGGAGAACTATGGTAATATACTATGTTTCCTCTCATGAACCCACACAGACCGGTGGGTCTGTCTTCTGTCCCTATGTGCTTTAGCATCCAGAGCAAGTACTCTACCTTGTGCTGACACTTTACTTCAGCAGATATTCTGTATTATAGCAACCAGACACAACTAAACACTTCAAAAGTGCTCCCAGCTGGGCGTTTCCTGTGGAGTGCCTGGCTTTTTCAACTTTCGGCGAGCATTGGGCCTAAAGCTCACTAACAAGTTGTATCTTGAAAAGGAGATACAGTGGTGTGGGGAAAATATTTGAGGAAGCCAAGTGAGCAAAGACATGTGCACTCTGTCTCTTTCTTTCTGTCTCTCTCTCTCTCTCTCTCTCTCTCACACACACACACACACACACACACACACACACAGAGTCCTAAACAACTGATTCATTTTTGCATGTTCCTATTGATTTGTACAACCCCCACACCCAAATGCATAACCATCCATTTATTGCACAGTACAGATTTGATAATGAATAAAAAAAAGAAGCAAACTCAGAAGACATGCAATGTTTTTCATTCACATTATGAAGTATCAGTAGGCTACATGTATCAAACACATGACCTACAGACCATCTTGTATGTGTGTGAAATACACAAATACTTTCCATACTTCCCCATTGTTAAATTGGTGCTGTCCATGGTGCTGATTTCTGTTTGTAACTGTCCGTGGTACTTACAAGTTTGCCTTCAGGCTCCTTAAATGTTTACACGTAGTCACAAATATTTGGCTATTATATTGTGTGTTTCAGTGTCTGTGTGTACCTTCATTGCACAATAGCGTTTCTCTGGATGCTGCATCTCAAGATTTTGATACGTAACACTAAGCCAGACCGAAGTGTCCACAGGGAGGAAATGAGAAAAATGAAGATTATGGGTAGGGGAGATCAAGATAAGGTTTGAGTGGTGTAAGAAAATCTGGTGTTCAAACTGTCCAAGATGTGTAATCATAAGCAGAGGGAAAGTTGGTGGAGGATGAAAAGTGGGATTAAAGAAAAGAGGAAAAGATGAGGGCAGAGTGGCATTGTCAGTCAATTGTCCACATTTCGTAAGACTCAGATCCTCGAATGTATGCCTCAGATACTGCCAAAAAAGTAAATTCCCTCAAGTCCCCCCAGAAAACAATATACAGTCTGTCCAAGTGAAAGCTAATCTCCTCCACATTCAGAACCTTAGCATAGCAGGGTTTTTAGCTTTAAAACCTCTCATGAGTATTTACCGCAACATACTGTACGACATGAAATACTTTACAATCTGGCCCATCCTGATTCGCCACTTCCCACCCACTGAGCGCTCACGCAGATCTGCTGAAATTAGTTATGACATGTGTGAGGGAGGCAGAGAAGACGGGGGATTTGGGAGGTCAGACTGAGTTGAAGACATCATTGGCGCCTACAACAGCAGAAGGCAACATGGTTAAAGACTTTAAAGATTTATGGAATGATGCTATTTAAGCTCAGTTCATGAATATCATTTCTCTTTTATCATTTTTTTGTTAAAGGAGCAGTCATGTCTGATCCAGGCAGCAACATTTTCAAACTCAAGTACAGTCATGCTCTTATGCTCTTAAATAAATAAGATCAGTTAAATGAATATACATGTTAATGCTGAAGAAAACATGTATTTAGCTCTCCTTTTCTGCCCCTTAAACCCAGGAGCATGTTCAAAGACCTGAGTTAAAAGAGGACATGAGGTACAGCAGTGCAAAGTGCATCTCCATGTGTGCATTTTTCAGGAGTGTCTGATGGGTGCTGCTTCAGATCTGCAGCACAGGAGCAAACCACCAGCAGCACGGTGATGCGGCCCGCTGACACAGCAAGCCATAAAAACTTCGATGAGGGAGGGGTGGCAGTGGCAGAATCCATTCTGCTTCGTCATGGAGGCGACTCTAGCCAGCTTTCAGGAGGTAAATAAATGAGCGTGTGACAGGTAGGGAGAGGATGGGTGTGTTGTATACATCGTCTGGTTCAGTGGAAATTATCCAGGCTTCCTGCTAAACTCTGACCCATATCTGACCTCTGATTGGATTGGGTCTCTCGTGAGTAGTGTTTCCCAGCACTCACATAAATGCATAATTACACACACAATATATCAGTGAAAGCTGAGGCTGCTAACCCCTCTTTGAATTGACCAGAGTTCTTGCTCATACCTGGTGCATTAAGCTACGGTGACTGAGCACACAAACAATATTCTTGTCAGAAGTATAAAGGTGCTAACTTGCAGCACAAGATAATTAATTTGATTCCGCAAGATAATTAACATGTGTGCACAAATCAAAATACCTTTTGAGACTTCAGGCACTGCAGTATTGTACCCGTTCTCCAGCAATTCTTAGTCATTCTTGTTAGAGGGACTCAGGTGCAGGAGTCACATGATAAACAAAAATGAAACCGGGGCTCTTGATTTAATTTTCTGCAGCCAACGCAGTTTGTTCCTAACCACCCATCAGGCTTTGTGAAAGCACTCCGGGGCACCACACTGTGTACAATTGTAGTGTGGTCAGTACACAAAACAGTTGCATCTCTGGAGGATATGATGCTCTAGCAGAACAGAAAAGATATTGTTTCCACCTACGATTGGCTACTGAGTTTCAGACAGTGGGAGAGAAAGAGCTGTCTCTGAGCAGGAGAAAATAGTTTGGTACTGTGTCATTCAGATAGCAGCGTACATCTTTGGCAAACCACAGCAAAGTCTGGGCAGACAAAGCAAGATTTTTGATTTGATTTTTAAACCATTTTTTGTGTGATTTGAAATAAATGCGCAGGGAGAAAAACTCTGCAGTATTTGTTTTGAGTCTGACTCTGACTTTGATCACTTTAGTTAAGTCTCATTTTGTCTGTGCAGCCTGTCTAGGGAGCAGCCTAGCAAATTTAACTGAGTATTTTCTGTCGTGAGCCTCATTTACAAAACATCCTCACAAGTTCAAAACTTTACTTGTACAGTCAAATCCAGTTTCTTGCAAATCTAATGTATTCGAAAGCGTTTAAGTGCTGCACACAGCACAGTGTGTTACATTGAACTATAATGTTCTGGTCATAGACATTCATCAGTCAGCCAGATATTAAACACCTTTATACAAAAGCACAGGTTGTATCTACCAGTCAACACGGATTCATTTCACAAACAAATGGAAAGCTCAACAAAATGTATTTAAATATCCCTAAAATAAGATAAACAATATATCTCAAGGGTTATAGAATACAGTTCATATGAGTAAGTGACTTTTATCAAGACAGGAAGTTCAAATTGTGGACAGGGGGATGAAGATAACAACCAGACAACAACCAGACAATATTTTCTATTGTATTATAGGATCTTTAAATGCATTTATTGTCTCATTCTATTATTTTTATTATTCATTGTAGACATAATATGGTGATTCCCAACCCTAACCCTATGATGTCAGCTCAAGTACACCTTCATGAACACCATCCATCAGTTTCATGTAGTCATTTAAATGGACTGCAGCTTATTTAAAAGTATTAATTACAAAAACAGTGAATATTGTTCTTCTTATACAAGGTACAGTAATTTGAGTTGTCGATTTCATTTTGTCAGTCAGCTCTGAAGTTAAAGTCATGAGCAAAGTTTGCATTCATTAAAGGTGTTATTCGACCAGAGGAACTTTTTCATAGTTCTAAGGACCCCCCTATTTGTTGTGTTCACACCGCAAGAACTATGAACGATCGTAGGTCTTAGAACGTCACTTTAAAGCTCCTATTTCGGGGTGGGTTCTCTCCCAGCACAAAAAGAACCATATGTCAGTGTACGGTGATTGGCCAGATGTCGTAAGCTTAGGTTGATTGGTTGAACACAACCAATGCAGTACCAGCAACCACCATTTACCCGTGTACACAACAGAAAAGCTCAAATTTTTACTTTTTTTTTTTTTGAGAAAACACTAACCAATGGACCAGCAGGCTTCACTAAGCATATACACGACAGTGGAAATACAACATGGTTTTGACCCAGCAGAGAGAAAGTGACAGGGCTTTTTCCTTTTTTCCAAAGTGATGTTGCTATATGAGATGCCAGCTGGCTCACAGTGCATCACTTTGACATCCCTGTTGGCAGCGCGAATGCAAACAGAAAGAAAGCCCTCGAAAGTATGTACAGTAGTTCTCAGGGGAGCTCCCCAGTGGGCAGTTCCTCTCAGGGAGTCCCCAGGACTGTTTGGTCTGAAAATGCCTATAACCACTTGCAGTTTAAGAAGCTGGATGTTTCAACCCTCTTAAGCTCTCCATATCCACTTCTTTGCTCACATGCTAACCAGTTTTCATGCAGGTGTTCAGGTGCTACAGCTGAGTCACGTCCTTTGCAGTCTGCCTGTCATAGCTGGAAGGTTCCTGGTTATTGTGGCAAATATAGTTATCTTTTCATTTTCATTAGCTGAACTACTCCACAATCATTCCATTTACCATAACCCATGGGAACTGCAAAAGTGCCCGATGGGATAAGACTATCACTGGGTGGGAATCACTGGCATTATTATATCGTACTGGCGATATGACTGCTGTCCTGATTGGTTGTTGCAGGCTGTGGTGCCACTTGATTTTGAAAGCTGACAAACATCTATGAATGGCACGTTGCAGCTTTATAAACTCAGCCATGACATTGCAAATTCATCATGTATTTTCAGTGTCCCTCTCACCTGTCTACTAGGTGTGTATCAGGCAATAATTAAGGTCTGATTTATTACAGATCACTAACCTGACCTTGGGTTTTTATTTCCTGCACTGAAAATATCTTAAGGCGTTAATGACATAATTTCCATTTACATCACATTCTTAAAGTGGATTACACTTCACCGATGCTCTCAAGCCTGAAGCAGCGCATCAAGGAGGCTACCTTAAAGGGGAACTAATGTTTTTTTCAGCCTGGGCCCTATTTTCCAATCTACTTTTGTCTAAATGACTGATAGGGTGTTCAATATGTGACATTTCTCCAGTAAGAAGCCAGGGCTGACCTGCCTGCAGCCCTTGAGCGCACGCTATATTAAATAATAGGGCACTCAGACGGCGTCAAACAACGTCAAAATACATCACCTAAAAGCACATTTTTTCCACACAGATAGGTTCGGATTGTTAGTATAATTATCCGACAACATAACAGAAAGGAGAAATGAGCGTCTGTGTTTACCTTTAGCTGGATTCGGACATGTTCCTCTGCCTGTTGCTGCTCCCTCTCTCTCCTCGTCCACTCATCAGTTTCAATGAGTTCTGCGACTGTGTAGTCCGTGTACTCTGTGTTCAAATAAATATGGGCGGTCATCATATTCAAATGGCTCATCTAGATCCAGTTGGTCAAAATCGGGTAAAATTCGGACATGTTTGATGTGGCAAGTCAAAACACTCACTCAGAGAGTGAAAGTCTGGCTCTGAAATCTCACGTCTCGCAAGATTTGAGTTGTTGCAGGAAGTTGCTGCTGAACTGACCTACAAACGCGAGGAGTTATTCAGTTTGGAGTAGTCATGGCTGAATTTTTACCCAGTTTTGACCAACTGGATCTGGATGAGCCATTTGAATTTGATGACCGCCTGTATTTATTTGAACACGGACGTACACGGATGCAGAGCGGACGAGGAGAGAGAGGGAGTAGCAGTCCTCAGCAGTAGGCAGAGGAACATGTCTAAAACCAGCTAAAGGTAAACACAGACGTTCATTTCTCCTTTCCGTTATGTTGTTGGATAATTATACTAACAATCTGAGCCTACCTGTGTGAAAAAATGCACTTTTAGTGGACGTATTTTGACCTTGTTTGACGCTGAGTGCCCTTTTATTTAATATAGCGCGCGCTCAAGGGCTGCAGGCACGTCAGCCCGAGCTTCTTACTGGAGAAATGTCAAATATTGAACATCCTATCACTCATTTAGACAAAAGTAGATTGGAAAATAGGGCCCAGGCTGAAAAAAAACAAACATTAGTTCCCCTTTAAAATGATGACACTTAAAAAAAACCAAACAGATTTGTCACAGGTTCTGAGCCACACTAGTGCCAGTGTCAGTAGCAACAACAGTGGCGTAACAGTAAAAAATACATAAATAAATATTAACACCGGTGAAGAACACAGTCATGCACTTCAGCCATTTTCAAATGACAGTTGAAGTAATCTCTTTATTTGATCTTTTTGAATGTGCTCAAAGCAGAGAAGTAAACACTTTGCTCTTTTAGAAAAGGACAGAGTTTGGATGTAACATGAAAATTTTCCAAAGCGTTGTTCATTATACAAACAATACATTTTTATCATATTGATACGTGTGATTATGAGGCACCACACAATAATACTATACTTTCTTCAATTATGTACACAAGAGAAAAAAAAGCATTAGCCCTTCTGGCTATAAATGCTTCAAATGTAAAGATGAAAATACCGACAGTATAAGCCATGTTTATGTCTTCATGTGTGTAATATTAATGTGTACTTGTGTGTGAGCAGCAGACATTAGAACAGAGTGATAAGGTGTTTGGGTGTTTACTGTGGCTAACTGCTTTTTGTGGCTTTGAGGAAGAGAATAGCCTTGTGACAGAAAACAGGATGCGGGTAGAAAGACATTTGACCAGAAAGAATCAGGCCATTTGAGCAAGCTTATGCACACACACACACAGATACACACAGACACACACTTACAATCACTAACTGGCAGTTGGGATAAGATGCGTAAATTCTGCAGCTAAATTTATCACCACAGATTTCCCCATGTTATACACTTTGTCCTCTCTTTCTCTCACACACACACACACACACACACACAGACGAGTACACACACAGCAAAAGCTTCAGTGGGTGCCCATCTGCCTCAGCAGTACCTCTGTCAATTTTCTCAGAGGGGAGCGCAAGGTGCAGAGACATGCCTGGGAGAGGAAATTGCCCATGAAGTCGTTCTTCTGTACATGCCACTGTATCCAGACCGAGCCACATGTACAAGTTCGCAAAAAAAAAACTACACGTCCTGATAAAAAGTTTCCACTGCAGCTCCCAGTTCAGACATTTTTGAGCCCCATACAGAACACTGAAGCAGAAATATGACTTTTTAGTTTTTTTTGTAGTTTTTCTTTTGTTTGTTTTTTAATGAAACTGTTTTGCTACTGAAACAGTTAGCAAGGAGCCCCTTCGTCCCATTGGTCCTCATGTCAAGAGTGTGACGTAATAGAAAGGTAGAGAAAAAATCAAGCTAGAGACAGAAAGAGAAGATAGACGCCACTATCTAACGCCACAAGCAACGGTTGTGTGGAGATTGTCAAGGCCTTCGCAGTACAGGTAAATTCAGTGAATGAGGTCACATTGTAAAATTGAGTGTCTCTGTAAACCCTTTGCCTCCTGTGCAGTTCCTCCAAGTGCAGCCACTGTGGTGTGCATGCATCACAGTAACTGTTCCGAGTCAGTTTGTTGTATGTCAGTGAAGGGAGAAGAAGTCGATTCGTAGGGGGGGAAATGAGCTGAAGCCCATATCACAGTTCAAAAGCAGCCTGAATAGCCTTCCTGAACCCCTTTTCTGCGCCTTAGTTCAATCGTCCCTTCATTTCTTAGTGCATCCCTGAAAGTAAAGGTCTGAAAGCCCCCCCAGGCCAGCACTTCATCCTACAGCTCAGATCAGTAAAAATCTGTCTGCTGGGTAAAATGTCTAATACAACCCTATCCATGCAGGAAGCATTCAGAAAGAGCGTTTCCATGACTTACAGAGGATCTTCTGGAAGGCTCTGCGGAAGTCCTGGTTGAAGATGGTGTAAATGACCGGGTTTAATGAGCTGTTACAGTAACCAATCCAGAAAAAGAACTTAAACAGCGTCTCAGGTATCTGGCACGGCTCTCGGCAGATCCCGTACAGGCTGTAGGAAAAGAAGAATGGAAACCAGCACACGACGAAAACGCCCATGACGACAGCGAGGACAAAGGTGAAGCGTTTCTCCCTAGCAGCGGAGACTTTCTTGCGATTGACGGTGCTCCGGCGTTTGCGGCGAGATGAGAACAGCTCCATAGACTTGGAACTGGCGCGCGACTTCCTGCTGGAGTATTTAGAGGCGGAGCTGCTTTTCCGGCTGGACTTCCTGTCTTTTTTGTCGTTACGGTGATGTTTAGAGGAACTTTTCTTAGGTTTCTCGTCTGACGAGCTGCTGTCGTCGAAGTCATCGTCGTGGTCTGTAGGTGGGTGTTTGGGCTCGTTTGGTAGAGGGGATCGAACCACCTGCTCTTGGCAGTGCCCGTTCTCACGTTCCTGATCTTTCATGCTCCCGTCCCTGGTGGACTTTTGTGACCCTCCTCTGCCTCCTTCGGCTTGGTCCATCCCATTCTCCAGTGGCGAGTCCACATCCCTCTTCTTCTCTGACATTGTTCTGGTCCTGGTCTTTGCCACTTGGTAAATCCGAATGTAGACGAGGATCATGATGACACAGGGGGCAAAGAATGAGCCAATACTGGAGTAGAGGATGTACCAGGTCTCATCATTCAGGATACACTGGGGATTGGCCTCACTGCTGCTCCTGTCCATTGATATCAGCGGTGGGAAGGAGATGACAGCTGAGATCAGCCACACCACCACAATCATCCCTTTAACTCTTTTAGGCGTTCTCTTTAAGTTATACTCTACCGCCTGTGTCACTGACCAGTACCTGTCCAAACTAATTGCACACAGATGAACAATAGAGGAGGTGCAGAATAAAACGTCCAGAGCCAGGTAGATGTCACACCAAATCTTCCCGAAAAACCAGTAGCCCATGAGTTCATTGGCCAGAGAAAAGGGCATGACCAGGGTGGCCACCAGGATGTCCGCACTGGCCAGGGAGACAAGAAAAAGATTCTGGGGTGGTTTTAGTGCTCTGCTCGTTAAAACGGCGATAACAACCAAGACATTCCCGACTATTGTAAACAAAATCAGAAAGCTGACAAGTCCGGCCAGACCCCAGATAGCGAGCTGGGTGTACTGGCTCTGAGAGGTGGAATTAGATGAGATATTCTCTGCCTCTATCCCGTCCTCCAGGCTGGACCTGTTCAAGAAATCCATTTTGAGTCTTTTTAAGTCAATATGATGACTTTTAAAAAATTAAAATGTGCGTAAATAATCTGTAGAAATATCGCATCAGACCCTCAGCGCATATTTCACTCCAGAAATGTACTGCAAATGGCATTTTTCTTCTCTCCTCACCTGCGATCTTCCACCTCCTGCATGCAAGTCTCTCCTTTGGAAAAAAGAGAGGCAGACAGAGAGAGGGAGCGAGACAGAGAGCGCGATGTGTAAAGTATTTAACTCCTTATTCCGAAAACGTGCAGGCTGAATTTCCATAGTTAGTGAGCGGGCTCCCTCCTCAACGCGCCCTCTCCCATCCCGACTGCGCCCGCATCTCTCCACCTCCGCATCCCCGCTGTGTCCTGAGAGAGGTTTGTAACAACCACGTGTCTTTTTTTTTTTTTTTTTTTTTTTTTACATTAGAAAAAAAAAACCTAGCAGGGAGCCGCTCTGCCGCGGAGAAAAAAATGAGCGACTATTGGAGGAAAGGAGATAAAAACTGTGTTGGAAAAGAGCAGGCAAACTATACTACACTGACTGTTTTTGCAGCTGATCATTTATTTGGGACTATTTCCTAAGAACAGTGTGTGCTGCTGCTGCTGCTGCTGCTGGAGACGCGCTTGTGTGTGCCCACTTTATCTGCATTGTCAGAATTGTGGCTGTCACAAATCGGACAGCTGATCAGTGAATCTCTCTTCTGATTTGACTTTTGAAGGTCTATTTCAGTATGAAGAGCGTGCTCCCGCCCATGTTAATAAATAAAGTCGGCAGGGCTCTCGGGGGGAGGTCACATCGCTGTCAAAACGCACAGACTGACAGCGGCGGAGTCCCGCACCACGGTGAGCACGCTGTGCTCCGTCCTTCTGTGCGCACACTGGAGGTCAGTATTGTAACAGCCAGCCCCGGAGGGAAACACACACACACACACACACACACACACACACACACACACACACACACACACACACACACACACCGTAAATATGAATGCCATTAGACATATATCCATACAGCCATTAGGTGAATAGATATTCCATTGTGCATTGATTACCATGCGCCCTGTAGATGATCATAGAAAGAGTCCTTGTGACCTTGCAGTGGAAACTTTTATCATTTCCCTGCACTCTCCTGCCATTATTAATTTGTGTGTTTATGTAGTGGTAATTGTGTTGATAAGAAGATTACAGGATTACAGGGTGCTGTTGTCATGTTCTGTTGGAGCTGAGAAGCACTCCGCTTTTGGGGATATGAAAGGCGCTAAGTCATCTGCATGCAAAGCAGTGTGAATGCGAATAGAATATAGTGAGGCATGATATATGATTAATGAATTCATCCCCTGGGTGGGTGTTATCAGGTAATAAAGGGCTGAATCAACCATGGCTATGACTTCCAGGTTATCTTGTTAGGAGATATTTATTCATGTATTTTCATTTTCCATGAAAACGTGTGCATTCACAGTTGCCACACAAAGTTTTTGATCTCACTGTTTTTTCCTGTCAGTCCCCTCTTATCAAGATGGTGCTGCCAGCAGGAGAAAGCCTGCCTCCCCTTTTAAGGTCCTGGACCAGTGCGTTTATTGCCCAGTCTTCCAGCTAAGTACCTGTCATTAATCACAGAGTGCTCAGCCATACTGAATTAAAGAGCAGCTGCAGCCACAAGAAATGCTCAAGTCCAAATTGACCCTCATCAAGGCAAGGAGGTGGAATGAGGAGCGCTCAAGGGTCATGGTCCAGCTGCTTGGGCATAAAGTCATGGTGGACAGTCTCTACTGTATCTTTTCCCCCCTTACCCATTCCTAAAACACCCTGCTCCTTCTCATCCTGCCTGTTTAAATTGAGCTAAGGCTAGAGTGATGCTGTAGGTCAGCTTGGATGCACTCTAAGCTGATTTTGAACAGACAGACAAGCCTTATTATGGTCATTAAGTCGTGTCCCGGGGCCACAGCTCTGTCCATATAATTGGGGCACCAGTGACTGATCTCAGCTATTACCGAGCCCTTTTCTTGTTTCCAACATTGTGCTCTGCTCTCAGGGAATAAGTTGGCTCTTTCTGCTGCAGAACTTAGCCAGAAGCCAGCTTTTGGGTGTCAGCGAGACTGTGTTGATTACTTTTATCTCTTTAAATCAAGGCTTTGTACTTGTTTTTTGTGTTCTTTTCAAACTAGTGACATACTAAATTATCCTCCCTTTTCTGCTGTTCCTTTCTTTGTTTTTCTAGTTCAGTTACTGCAGCTGCACAAAATGTGGCCCTTGTTTGTTCCTTGTAACAGAGGGGTTGTTGGTTTGCAGTGACCTGCACTTTTATTTAAAAGAATGCTTCACCCAGTAATGACCATTTGTACATCAGTTAGTCATGCCATGTTACTCTGAATTTGTGAAGAAAACTTTGTTTTTCTCGCATGCCTCCACAGGAAACAGCAAACATACTGTATTGATTAATTGATGGATAGTGAAAAATGCATGTTTGGGAAGTGCTGAGCATACGACTGGATAACTGGGATTTGGATTGTACTGCACAAGTTGCGTAGAACAAATGTTTTGATAGAGTTTTTCTGTTGTTAAACATGATCCCCAATCAAGAGAAAAATCAGTCTGTTCGCAGTTTTCTGTGGAGGCATGTGAGAACAACAAAGTCAAGGTAACACATAACTGATGCACAAATGGCCTTTTTTGTGGGTGAAATATTCCTTTAAGATCTATACTGCAGCAACTGAGAATGGAGGCTAAGAGCTTTCTATTAAATGGGGGAAGACAAAGGCAATCTGACCCTTATAAGATTCACACAATGAGCTTCAAAAACTTGATGTACTCTCACAAAGCAATGTGACCAGCCTTTTGTGGCCCCTTGAAATCCAATACAGTGACCACTCTGGTTATTACGCTTCATCACCCAATCAGCCTCTCATAATGGCTAGAAGATATAGTCTATTGCCGGAGACGTCTACCTCCTGCGTATGAACTCTTATTGTTTACATCCCTTGCATGCATGCACAACATGAGAACAGAATACTAAGTCGCACACTAACAAAAGCCTATTCCCCAAAGAAATTAAAACTATTACTAGTAATGACAGCTACTTCTAATTTCCCCACCCTCCCTTATGTGCTATGGTTTCTGTATAGGCCCCCCATCAAGGGAATTATAGTACCAGCTGTTGACAGTGACAAATGATTGTGCTACCTGGGCAGACAACTATAGAGCCAGAAACAAATAGTTCAGGGGAGCAACAGCTTACCCAGGGGAGTTCCTCTCATGCTACCATCACCTCACAAAGCAGGGTCTGCTCCTTATCTAGTGTGTCTCTGTGATGAATTACATTGTAGGAAGAACAGTAAAATCAGATTAATGGAAGTGTGGATTTGTTTGTTGAGGGTTTTTTTGTGTGGAATGCTTTAAAATGCAGGGGATTTCTATATTTTTGTAATCCTAATCCTGAATCTATCACTATGAAAAATAAAGTTGGTGCTGCCGATATTTCTTCGCTCACCATTTCTCTTATTCTGAAATAACCCCACATGTCTCCAAGTGGTCTGAACCATTCAGTCACTCTCAGATGTTTGTTCCTTTATATTTGTGTATGTGTGCGGGCAACCCAATCGAGAGAATGCATGTTGGCATGTACATTTCTGCAAACCACGCACGTTACATTTCTACATTCCATGTGTAGCAAATATGTTGGAACTTTACATTTCTTTACATTTCAATTTTATGTTGTAATTATGCTGTGGTTCTTTTGTGGTTAGGTTTAGCTACAGAAACCATGTGGTTATGGTTGAAATACCCAGTTTAGTTGTGACACACACACCCGCTTTTGTTGGTCTTGAACAGTGGTCTCCTGCTGTCTGTTGGTTAGCTGCCTAGTTGTTGCGCCATCCACCAACCCCTCCTCCTCCTGATGAGAAACTCAGCTCATTTATGTTATCTAAACCAAGTCACATGAATGACGTGGTTTGCAGGAAAGTACACTGCCAACAGTTTATTGTGGCAGCTGGGCTGATGTGGGATTGTCATGACTAGGCCAGAGTGATTAAAAAGCGAGTAGGAACTATTATTTTAATGTCAGCTCTGTGTCATACCCTGATGCCTTTATCGACCCAATGCTGCCTCCAGAGACTTGCCAGCACATCCACAGTGACCTTGGCATAGTTGTCCCTGTGATGAAGGCAGCTGGATGTCAAGCAGGGTGCTTTTTAAACCAAAGAGAGGCTTTTCTGGCTGGCTTAACATTTGGAAAGAAAACCTGCGGGTTGCATTTCAGTTTGCCAATTGCCCTTACTGTGAACTTACAAATTATCCTTAATGGATCTGCACAGTGACGTGCACAGACTTTGATGATGGCTTAATTGTTCATGGTACTAACAAGTAAATGTTGACCTTGTCTCAATGATATATATTACCCTCTGGGTGTGACAATCTGCTTTTAAAAGAATACATTTTGATGATGCACATTCTTTTAATTGAGGAACTACAGCCAATAGTTCAGTAGTACGTTGAGCTTTTTCTAAGATTAGTATATGATGCAATACTTACTACAGTATTATTACTGTTGTAACGTGAAATGGAGCAGCCTTGTTTTATCAAATAAGACTAAACCAAAACAATTATTTTCCTTGACAAGATATTTCTCCCAAAACTAATTTGTTTTCAGATATAATCCACATTTTTTAAAAGCAGTCAATACAGAGCTCAGTTTTGCTCTGCCAAATTCCAAGTGAATCTGCACAAGGCTGCTGAAAGTAAAGAGACATTTTGAGAAACTGTTAATTATTTGGAATGCTTTTTTGAAAATGTGGCTGATATTCAGGACAAAATCAATCATATGGTTAATGCAGAATAAAAGACAAGTGACAGATGTAGGCCAAGGCTGTTTAAAGAATAAAGGATCTCTTCATTTCAGTATGTTTTGGCATTTCATCACTCTGATCACTGCAGACAAATACAACGGTCTCACTCAAGTTTTTTTCTTGTCATCTGTGTTATTCAGAGTCAGTATCTTTCCAAAGAAATCAATGAAAAACGTGCTTGTTAACACAAATTAAATAGCTTTTCCAAAAATGCTGCCCCAGAATGGCCAGTATGAAACCCTGTCATCCTCATGAAGCGTTTGCGCTATAGCACAACACCCTGTTACAGTGCAGAGACACTGTTTAGATTATGCAACTGTCCCGAGAAACGTTGACTGTCCAATTATAAGTGTTGAACTTAAGACGAGTGTCTGAACACTGTCTGGCCCGACAAAGTCATACTGTCCATCTGAGTGACAGTTGGGCCAAACCGGCAAATCTGCAGGCGACTCGAGCGTTAGGTGCAGCAGGAATGTGTTGAAAACGTGACACCCCCAGACAAAGACCGACACCAGTCCACTGGGTGTTGCGTCATGATCTGCACACCAGATTGACTTGCCGTTGGTCAAAAATGACCATCTGTGAAGTGTTACTCGGAGAGGTCACAGATTGGCCAGGAGAGGACAGACAAATTGATACAGGAATCAGATGAAAGCAGAGATTATGGATTGGCTGTGAGAAGTCATAATTAATTCTGGTTTGCAGATGGAATCAACACTGAACAATTTAATGCTTCGTGTGTGCCAAAATAAATCTGGAGATGTTGGACTCATGGTATATTATCCTGTGAAACAATGCCCCACAACTTTATGCTACCTAGAGGTAAAACTACTGAATGTGGACATAAAAATGAATCTAAGTCAAGGCATTCAGCTGTAAATCACCTGCAGGCACCCCCTCATTGCCCGCACAGAGCTTGGCAAAGCCAAACTTGTCAGCTGGTAAAGTAAAGCTCCCTAATGGGAGTACTAATAGATCCAATCAAACATGGAACCACACTGTAATGCACCATCTGCACATAAACCCACTCAAGCCTCTTACATTACAGAACCCTTTCCATCTATACCCCGGTCGATAGATCATTTCAAAGCCTTCGGTAACCACAAGGTTGGTTTTTTTTTGAACGCTTCAGGTTTCTCCAAGATGCCTGGCTTTCTCGTGTAATCCCAGTACTGATGCCTCTGCTCTCTGAGAGCTCAGGCTATAAAGCAGAAACCTGTAATAGCCCAGTGTGGAGAGGGCAAAGTTTTGGAAACAGAGTTGTGAAGGGAAGGAAGAGAAAGAGCGTGGAATGTGGAAAACAAACAGGAGGCAAGAAAGGGAGAGATGTTGGAGAAAGAATAAAGCCTACTGAAGAGCAAGACGAGAAGCAGAGGCAGGAGTGAAGACAAGTCTTAGGAGGAAAAGAGGCTGGGTTGCCTAGATCCTTGCATCAGATTGTATAGGGTGGTAGAAACCTTTCTTCATCAGTTAATTAGCAGTAGGGTTGAAAGGTATTATTCACACTTTGGGAATTGAGTCGAGGATTGTATTCTATTTCCCATCTTATTGATGTTCTCACAGGATACCACTGTATCGAGGGGTTTGTTGGGGGTGAACAGCTGTACAGCCTATAAGTGTATTGCCAGTTAATTGCTATGTGGGTATCCAAGTTGTATCTCTGTGTTAAAGAGGCTATTTGTGATAAGCTAGGACCAGATGGTCAAGTTACCATATGAGGCATTTGTGATAATGGTAACATAAAGTGGACCTATATAGTAGGTGATTCACTTTTACAATTGCAGGGATGCTCATTAATCTGGAAGTCTAATCAATGATTTTGTTGAGTATTCCACTCATCTTTACTGGTCACAGCAGACCAACATACTGTATCCTCCTATTCTAACTTAAACAGTACCCTCAATGCTACCTAACAAAACCACAAGACTCTCTTGGTTTACTTGGTTTGTCTGTCAGTGTAGCATTGCAAAGGACTACAGTACCCATTAGCCAGCTGCCATTATCATGAACAAATCAAAACATGGTGCCATAGTTGCTAATTCCATCCAAACTTTACCCAAACTTCAAAAGTAGTTTTGTTTGATCTGCATATTTTAATTCATTTCAACAACATATTATTTAGCTTCCACTTGCCATTAACAAGGAACAAAGGAATTTTGTAGCTCTTGGGGTGGCCTCCAGCTCAGCGAGTAGAGTGTCCGCCCCATGTAGGCTTGTAGCAGCCTAGGTTCACTTCCAGCCTGTGGCCCTTTGCTGCATTTCATCATCATTCTCCCCTCTCCTGTCACTCCCTTGCTGCACTGTAATAAATGCAATAAAAGCCCCAAAAATAATCTTTAGAAAACATCTTAAGCTTTGTGTTTGGATGTTAGGGAGTCCCTTGAAGGTTTTAGTGTGCAGGCTTGTGTCTTTGACTTTTCATCAAAGAAGATGATATTGTCTTGTTCGTGCTTTATACTGATGATTTAACAAGAAGTGTTTCATGCTGATCCAATAAGCCGTAGACGTGCTCCAGCTGTAAGTTATGTAACATTGGCCAGGAGCGGCCGAGATAGCTCCTCACACTTCGCAACTCAATTACTGCTCAGCAGCACAACCCTCTGACCAATATCACTCCCAACACTTTGCTTTTAGTTTTGATAGTGCTGATGATGATGAGTGGTAAGAGTTGGCATCATCATTGGGAGCCTGAGGCAAAGTTGCTTCTCCAGGTGGGTGCCGGTGCCACAGCAGGCAAAGTTTGAATCAGTGAACTCAGAGAAAGTCGCAGTCATAACCAGTCTCACCTGTTGTGGAATTTAATAAAAAAGGATGTAAATTAAAGCGTATTTTTTTACTGTTGAAATAAAACGCAAATCAAAGGCTGCTGCATCTGTCTATCTCACCAAACTGCAACAGCCAATATAAGCAAGCAGTAAACTGCATTTTAATTGATAAGACAATAGATCCACCCACAAGCATCAAATTGTGGGCGGTTTCAGGAGCTCCAGTGGTGAGCTTAAGGCATCACTATGCTGTAAATCTGACAAGCACACACACTTCATGCAGCAATTTTTCAGAGAGTATGGAGGTGAGAGGCTGTGCAGGGTTTAAGCTTCTCCTTGTCTCGCCCCTCTCTGTGCAGGCTGTTTTCATGCACTGTTCATACATATACCTACAAAAGGTAATGCATCACAATTTGTATGTAACACACATGCCGTGCTTCTCTGTCGGGTCATGTTCCTGAATATGTCTTCATTTTGTCTATTTCATGTTTTAGTTTATTGTGTCTCGTATCACTTCAGACCCCACATCCTGTCAAATTTCCGTTGTGTGTAATTACCTACCCTAATGTGTTTCACCTGCATCTGATTGCCACACCTGTGTGTTTTATCTTGCGTTCCCTTTGCATATATAAGCTGGGTGTTCCTTTTCTTTTGTGCTGTTTGTCTTTGTCTTTTGTATCAAGCATTCCAGCAGTATTTCCCTCATGTTAGCCTTTCATTCCTGTTAGTTTTTGACTGTTTTTTGACTCTCCCTTTGCCTTGCCCTTGTTTGGATTTGTTTGCCTCGCTGACTGGCTACTTATGTACCAGACCTGTTTTTATCATTGAAGACCTTGATTGCCACTTACCTGATCTGCCTCTGAGTTGTGCATGTGGGTCTGTTCCTTGTGAGCCTGATAACATAATCATGAGCGAGTGATTTGTGTATAACCCAAGTCACCGGGAGGGCTGTAATCACATGACCAGTGTGCTGATGGGAGCAAAGAAGGAAAGTCCGTGTAAGGAGGCAAGTTGAGGTGGTGTATGGGTCAAACAAACACAGGACTTTCCTCCAGAAAACAGTGGTGGGGACTGTGTTCAGTGCCATGTAAAACCAAGTCAACTTTGACTTATTTTAGGCACTGATAGATACCATATGAATTGCTGTATGATGACACATTGCGCTATTACTTGAGGCTAATTATTCTTTAATAAAACTCCAAGATCTCACAAACATAGTTAATTGTATGAAAACTTCTTCTAGCCCAATTGACATCTTAGCTACATCCCTGGTGATGATTGTTATAGCTCTGTTGGTCTTTGTGTGCTCTCTAAGATGAACAATCATCTAATAATATATGATCCTGTCCCTGCTTATTTCAAACAAGCTGTTATTCAACTCGAGCTTAAAAAAATCAAATCTTGTGATGAAAATTGATGCTAAGGTTTTGAGCAGGTCCTCCAAAAGGTCTCATGTTTCACTGATCTTGATTTTTCTTCACTGGCTCTCCATCAAAACCAAAATCCATTTAATTGATAAATAAAGTAAATAAAGTTCGTATGAGCACTTATAGTGCTTTGCATGGACAGGCATTTGCCTACATTAGAGATTCATTACATCATCTGTTATCAGTAGGTCTACCAGGTCCTCTGATTAGGGTTCATCGTATCATAATGCAGTGGTTCATTTAATACCCTACCAATTAGCACCCCACAAAGGATGTTATGTACTTAACATTAGGTTTACTTTCCCAAGCAAGTGAAGTTGCCTTGGTTTGGTATGGAAAAGAAACATGGTTGGGCATCTTTAGGTTTAGGCAAATAAAGTTATGTAGGTTGCATTTGGGAAAAGACACATCATGAAACCATACCTTAAGATAACTCAAGTTTACTAGGCTTAACACAGGACATGAACACTGATCTCATGGGGGAAAGTCATGTGTTGTTTGACCCATTTAGCACGCCACCCTGCCTCCTTACACCGACTTTGGTCTTTATACTTCTACCGTCTCCACTCCAGTCAGGACATTGGTCAAGTAATTGCACCCAAAGATATACACCAAGTACTGGCTTGTGATTATGTGGCTTATATACGACTTGGGGTGCATTTCTTTTCATAGATAAACATACAAACAGTGCATGAAAACAGGCTGCAGGGTTAAACGATTGTTGAATTCATCCATCACACAGGCTTCAACTGAAGTACCAATGAGAGATGGAGCATAAACAAAGATTGTCCTCTGGCAGACTTGTTCAACTTCGACCTGCAAAACAAATATGAAGTGGGAAAGCTTTATCATTCCAGTGATGTACTAACACACTGTTTTTACAATGTTACACTATTAGACTACAAACTGCATCATTGCTTTTATAGACTGTTTACAATTCATTATCTCTCTGCTCATTAATTCTTCATTACTTACATCAGACACGTAACATCATCCTTTTGTGGGGTGCAGGGCGATTTCTTCGATCTGAATGTGAAAAAGTTTGTCTTATAGCCTCTTTCTCCTTAGACTTAAAAGTTGTGGCTATAAATGAATGTAGACAGGGAAAGTCAATGAAGTTGTCATCTTGATTGAACTCTCACTCAGAGCCATTCCTGCCAGTATGTCCAGCCGTTTATCTTTCACTGTGATGCACCGGAAATGTTTATGTTTGATGAGGACTGGAGAAATGATTGTGACACATTGTCACACTGTGTTTTGTTGTTATTTTTCTCATTTCTTACAATCTGGGCAGTGCATGATAAAACTGTTTTGTCCTGCATCTGTATCACTTTTCTTTTCCCCCCACTTTGCCTATTTACAGCTAAGACTGTAACATCATCCAAGCTGTGAAAGTAAGGGATCAGTTGTATTTCGGTGCGTATGTGTGAGTGTGTATGTGTGTGTTTGGACTTTGCTGAGTATGTGTGTTTGTGCGCTGTTCTCCTCTAACCTTGCCTTTATCCCAGCCTCAGAGGAAACATGCTTTATTCAATACAAAATCAAAGTGGTTGAATCTTCTTTAAGTTTGGAAAATACTCCTTATCTGCAGACAGTCTGCTTCTAAGCCCTTTTAAGTCTGTGCTGTGGACAGGCGGTGACAGTGCCAGCTGATTTGAATACAGGCTTTGCCTTTGTGGTGTCAGTGTGGTTTTTCAGCTGGAGCGGTGACATCTCAGCCTCTCTGCCCAATCATGCCTACTGCCCTCCACCGTGAATAATGGATGGTGTGTGTGTCTGTGTCTGTGTGTGTGTCTGTGTCTGTGTCTATGTGTGTGTGCTGTGCAGTTAAATGATACCACAGAGTGAGAGAGACAAGTGTAAAACAGCCTGTGTCAAAGCAAATTCCTGTTGGTTTCATCTGTTTTGGAAGGGGGGCATTACTTTTTCTATCATCCTCAACAGTGTGTTTTCACATGTTTGGACTTCATTATATGTGTATGAGTGTTTGTATCCATGCTAAGTTTGGCCTGACTAGATTCAATTATGCAGAGCTCAGTGTGATGGGAGGAGAGCGGGGATGTTTGGACAAACTGTATTGTACCAATTTGACTCAGCTGGACTGATTTTAATGAGGACTGCATGAGAATTGAGTGTATTTTAAGTAGGACTGTCCAGTAATTAATTTTTTGATTAACCGCTGAATTTCAATAGCTTATTGTTGTATATTTAAAATTCCATTATTTTGTATTTAAAAACAGTTTTGAAGCCCATATTACAACAGTATAGTGAGTTTTGATTGGGAATCAAATTTATTTATTTTTATTTTTTTCTTTCAGTGCTGCACTGCTTACAATAATGTGGTCTTGAAACCATGACTTAGAGGAAGGCGACAACCTCAAAGTGCTTATTCAGTGAAATACAGGATAACACTGTTCCACATTGCAAAACATGCAGGAGTGCAGGTACAAAATGTCCAACACATTTCAATAAAGTGATTAACAAATAAAAACACTCAATAGCTCCATTAACCTTCAGTTCTGTTGAAAACTGAGGAACAGGAGTTTAGCAAAAGAAAAACTGATGACTTTGTCATTGTTGTACTATGTCCTGCTCCAAGCAACTAACTAAAAGAAAAATATCCCTCACCTAAAATTACAGCGATGGTAAGGCATATAACTGGTCACAACATACCAACGTTAGGACATCACTTAGACCAGAGTGTTTTGATGCAATATTAAAATATAAATTGGTGGAAGTTTTACTTTAAAAATACATTTTGTTATTACACTTACTATATTTACAATTCTATTTGAGTACTGAAACGTATCTTTGATATTCCTGAACTGGTTTTAAGAATTCTCATGCCATTTCTCTTGTTTGATATTTTCTCGTTCAGTATTTACCTTGTGTGCTTCCGTAGCCAGGAAGTCGGGTGTAATTAGTGAAGTTCACACGTACCATGAACGTCCCCATGGATATTGCTGCTTTGTTTCCTTTTAAATGCCTAAGATAGCATTGTCGGTATGTATCTACTCTTTATTTCTTACCTTTACCTGCTATGTTTTCTGAGTTTAATTGGTGTTCTTTTGGCGGAGATTTGCTAATGGTAGTTAACATGCAGACTGTTGGCGTGCAGATCTTATTATGTCACGCAATGAATAGGCATGCCTTTGAGTTAAATAATTATGGCAATGTACGCTTCTGCAAACGGTAATGTTTATTCTCGTTTCATGTATGTATGTTACAGTTTCACACTTCTCCACGTCATTAAACCTGTGGACGACGAAACAGTCTTCAGAGTCTTTGATGTTCAGGGAGTGTTTAGCTGGCTGCTAGGATAAGTTATGCCGAAGACAGCACAGTGAAACGACAGCTATCAAGCAACAAAGAAAACACAGTAGCTATGGCAGCTGGAAACTCGTCACTCGGTAAAATGAGCGAGGAAGGATCCGCGCGTGTTAAGCAGACTAACGGCGCGGCCAACCCAGTTTCAGACGAATGCTTCCACAGTGTATCATTAAGAACTCGCTCTCGTGCGGGATTCTCCTCGCACTCCGGTGCATCATCGACGGCGTCAGCAGCAGCCAAGGCGAGAGCGAAAGCTGAGGCAGCCAAAGCACGTTTGTCCTATGCTGAAGAAGAGATGAATATGAAAGTACAAAAGGCTAGGTTGGAAGCATCTATGGAGGTTCTCAAACAAAGAAAGGAAACCGCTGCAGCCATTGCTGAGGCAGAAGTACTGGAAGCTGCCATAGAGGTTAGTGATTCACTCACTAATGATTCATTCATGTCTGATGTGAACGACATCCCTATTCCGATGGTGGCCTCACAGCGCACACAGCAATATGTTACTGATCAACTAAGAGAAAGAGCACCTGAACTGCAGTTAAATAGCAAAGTTGACACTATGATGAGCTCTGCACCGCTGCCCCCACCTCTTAAAGCTGATGCTAAGCCTTTCATGCCACAACAAAATAACCCCATCTCCACACACCAGCAGCCTTGCATGGGTATGGATAGAGGCTACTACGACCCAATCACCAAGACCTGGGGTGAGGTTCACACCCCACATGTTCAGATCAAAAATGAGCACGCCACTCCAATGCACCAATTCACACCTGGGCAATATGGTGACTATTCTACACGCAATCCTGTCCCATCAAACCACAACAATAATGGCTCGGGCCCGTCACAGTACCCTATGTCCCCAAGCACTAATAATGAGAGTTCACACATGAATGACTTTGTAAGATACCTCGCCCGCCGTGAGCTGGTGGCTACAGGATTGCTCCAGTTTAATGACAAGCCCCAAACCTACAGAGCATGGAGGCGATCATTCCAAACTGCAACCAGAGGCTTAAATCTGGCACCAAGCGAGGAACTAGATCTTTTACTTAAATGGCTTGGAAAGGAGTCAGCTGAGCAAGTTGAACAGATAAGAGCAATACACATCCGTCACCCAGAAGCAGGGCTAGCTATGGCATGGGAGAGGCTCGAGCTCAAATACGGATCCGCTGAAGCTATAGAGAATGCCCTTTTCCAACGCATCGACAGCTTCCCCCCGATAACTGATCGAGATGGAGTCAAGTTAACAAAATTGAGCGACCTACTAATGGAGCTTCAGTCTGCCAAGGCAGAGGGTGACCTGCCTGGTCTCACCTTCCTGGATACAGCAAGAGGAGTCAACTCAATAGTCCAAAAACTCCCGCCCCGCCTTCAGGAGAGGTGGATGTCTGTGGGTGCACACTATAAGCGAAAGAAACAGGTGCCCTATCCCCCCTTTGTCTATTTTGTTGATTTTGTGTCCCAACAGGCTCACATGTTGAGTGACCCAAGTTTCAACTTCACCGCGCTCCCTGACGCTGCTTCAAAGACTGAAAAAAACAAATCAAGCAGACAGCAAGACGTCTCTGTTGGCGTCCACAAAACAGAGGTGTCTCCTGGAGCCGTGTCCAACACTGGTGAGCCCCCAACCAAACCGGGCGACGACAAGGTATGTTTATTACACAAAACATCCCACCCTTTGACCAAGTGTCGGGCATTCAGACGAAAGCCCATAGAAGAGCGCAAAACATTACTCAGAGAAAACAATGTGTGCTTTAAATGCTGCTCTTCCTCATCTCATATCGCAAAGAACTGCAAAGTCAACGTCCAGTGTGATGAGTGTAAAAGCGAAAAGCACATCTCAGCACTTCACCCTGGACCCCCACCATGGATCCAGGAGACAGCCACCGCACCTGAGCACGGCGGGGAGGAGGAGGGAGAAACTTCGCCATCATCCCAAGTCACCAGCACATGCACAGAAGTCTGTGGCGGTGAGTTATCGAACCGCTCCTGTTCTAAGATATGTCTTGTTCAAGTGTATCCAGCTGGCCACAGAGAAAAGGCAGTTAAACTCTACGCAATATTAGATGAACAGAGCAATAGATCGCTAGTTCGCTCACAGTTCTTTGAAATGTTCAGTGACAAAAGCCGAAGTGCTCCATACACCTTGAGGACTTGTGCAGGAGTAAAGGAATCTACAGGCAGGAGAGCCAGCGGCTATGAAGTGGAATCCCTGGATGGAACTCTCCACGTCCCATTGCCAAGCCTCATAGAGTGCAATGATATTCCGAATAACCGAGAAGAAATCCCAACTCCCGAAGTGGCACTGCATCATCCTCATTTAAGGTCAGTCGCACACCTCATTCCAGACATTGACCCGCAAGCCCCAATTATGCTTCTGCTGGGTCGGGACATCATCAGACTGCATAAGGTCCGTGAACAGGTGAATGGCTCACACAATCAGCCCTATGCACAGAAATTGGACTTAGGTTGGGTCGTTGTTGGTAATGTGTGCTTAGGGGACGTCCACAAACCTCTGACAGTCCGCGCCTTCCACACAAACATTGCTGAGGCGAAACGTCCCACTCTCTTCACCCCATGCCCCAACGTGTTCCATGTTAAGGAAAAATTCAGTGGCGTTCAGACAACCAACCACGCCCAGACGTGCTGGGAAGACCAGTTGCCCTGCGAAACTGACCATCTAGGGTGTACCGTGTTCAAACGGACCAAGGACGACAACCAGGTGGCTCCCTCGGTTCAGGACACCACATTCATGGAAATAATGGAGGAAGGGCTATGTAAAGACTCTAGTGGCAGTTGGGTGGCACCATTGCCCTTCAAGAATCCACGCCCACGGCTGCCAGACAACAGGCCACAAGCAATGAAACGTCTCATGTCTCTGAAACGCAACCTTGAGAGAAAGCCTGAAATGAGAGATCACTTTCTCAGCTTCATGGACATAATGTTAAAGAATGACCATGCCGAGTTAGCCCCACCTCTCAGTGAAAATGAGGAACGATGGTACTTGCCAACATTTGGAGTGTACCACCCAAAGAAACCGAAGAAAATTCGTGTGGTGTTCGACTCCAGCGCTCAACACGATGGGGTGTCACTCAACGATGTACTGTTAACTGGGCCCGATTTAAACAACACGCTGCTCGGGGTACTGATTCGATTTAGAAGAGAAGCAATTGCCTTCACAGCCGACATTGAACAAATGTTCTATTGTTTCCTGGTGAGTGAAGAAGATCGCAACTTCCTGCGCTTCCTTTGGTTCCAAGGCAACGATCTCTCCAAGGCTGTAGTGGACTACCGCATGCGGGTCCACGTGTTTGGCAATAGCCCCTCACCAGCGGTGGCAATCCATGGTCTTCATAAATCAGTCCAAACCAGTGAGCTGCACGTCAATCCGAACGTAAGAGACTTTGTTATGCGCGACTTCTACGTCGATGATGGGCTTAAGTCCTTGCCCACTGCAGAAGCCGCCATCAGCCTTCTAAAAAGCACACAAGATGTTCTATCCAAGTCAAATCTGAGACTACATAAGATCACAGCCAATAGCAAAGAAGTGATGGATGCCTTTCCCACCAGTGATCACGCTAGTGACCTCAAAGACCTCGACCTTGACGCGGACACCGTGCCCCTGCAACGCAGCCTTGGTCTCACTTGGAATATCCAGTCGGACTGTTTCATGTTCAGCATCTCCAAAGAGGTAAAGCCGTACACCCGACGGGGCGTTTTGTCAACCATCAATAGTCTCTACGACCCGCTTGGCTTCGCCGCTCCTGTCACGATCCGGGGCAAGGCCATCCTGCGAGAACTCACGACAGAGAATGGTGACTGGGATGCCCCGCTACCTCAAGCCATGGAGGAGGCCTGGACATCATGGAAAGCTTCCTTACATGAGCTGTCCAAGTTTTCTATTCCAAGGCGCTACACAGAAATATCACCATCAGCAGCTGCAAGAAGAGAATTGTGCATTTTCTGTGACGCATCAGTTAAAGCCATTGCTGCAGTGTCCTACTTACAAGTCACAGACACTGATGGGAACAAGCAAGTTGGATTCGTAATGGGAAAGGCCAAGCTTGCCCCTCGCTCCGAGCACACAGTGCCCAGACTTGAACTCTGCGCAGCGGTTCTCGCCGTTGAGCTAGCAGACCTGATCTCAGCGCAAATAGATCTTGACATCGATGCCGTGACCTACTTCTCAGATAGCAAGGTAGTCTTGGGCTACGTGTACAATGAGAGCAGACGCTTCTACGTTTACGTTAGCAACAGAGTGTCACGCATCCGGAGATCTTCTCATCCAAACCAATGGCGTTATGTGCCTACTCACTTGAACCCTGCGGATCACGCCACACGGTCTGTACACGCGAGTCACCTGAAACACACCAACTGGATGAACGGCCCAGAATTCTTGTCCAGAACAGAACCTAGCGCCTCTGAAACCACGTTTGACCTTGTTGACCCTGGTACAGACCCAGACATTCGGCCTCTAGTCTCTGCCCTAAGCACTTCAACCACGCCAAAACAGCTTGATTCCCAACGCTTTGCCAAATTCTCCACTTGGAAATCGCTCACACGAGCAGTCACTCGCATCATTCATATAGCCCGCCGCTTTAAGAAACCCCCAGAAGAGAAGAACTCATGTAAAGGCTGGCATTACTGCGAGGCTGGCTTCACAGTTGAAGAATGCAGCAAAGCTTCGGCTGTGATCATCCGAACAGTTCAACAGGAAGCCTACAGTCAAGAGCTGGAGTGCATTCAGAGGCAAGAGAAGATACCAAAGTCAAGTCCTCTCCGGAATCTAGACATCTTTGTAGACTCAGAGGGACTTCTGAGAGTCGGAGGCCGCCTGCACAACTCAAGCCTGGAACAGAGCGAAAAGACTCCCTTGATTATTCCTGGTCAACACCACATCGCAACATTACTCGTAAGACACTACCACGAGAAAGTCCACCATCAGGGTCGCCACTACACAGAAGGAGCGGTACGTGCAGCTGGCCTTTGGATAGTTGGTTTGAAGCGAAAAGTAAGCAGTGTCATCCACCTTTGTGTAACCTGCCGACGACTCAGAGCTCCACTCAGCGTTCAGAAAATGGCTGACTTGCCAGCTGATCGTCTGTCGACAGACCCCCCTTTCACGAGCGTTGGTCTTGACGTGTTTGGCCCCTGGAGCGTCTCCTCACGCAAGACAAGAGGTGGCTTCGCCCAAAGCAAAAGGTGGGCAGTGATATTCACGTGCATGAGCATCAGGGCTGTACACATCGAAGTTATAGAATCTCTTGACACGTCCAGCTTCATCAATGCGCTGCGGCGCTTCCTTGCTGTACGTGGGCCAGTCAAGCACCTCCGCTCAGACCGCGGAACTAACTTCGTAGGTGCCTGCAAAGAATTGAAGATACCTGCAAACATCGATGGCACAGCTGTGAAAACATACCTTTCGAACCAGGGCTGTACATGGACATTCAATCCTCCCCATGCTTCCCATCGTGGTGGAACTTGGGAACGAATGATAGGTCTCGCCAGGAGAATTTTAGACTCTATGTTCCTCAAGTTGAAAGACAAGCTTACTCACGAGGTACTGGTTACCTTCATGGCAGAAGTGGCGGCAATCATAAATGCCAGGCCACTTGTTCCTGTGACAACTGACCCCGACGACCCCTTCATACTCACACCAGCTACTCTGCTCACGCAGAAGTCGAACATCGTTTCTGCTCCAGCTGGTGAGTTTGAAGCAGCAGACCTCTACAAGTCCCAGTGGCGGCAGGTGCAGCATCTGTCCAACACCTTCTGGGACCGCTGGAGGAAGCAGTTCCTCCCCATGCTTCAGGTTCGCAAGAAGTGGCAGTCCTCGCACCCCAACATTCAGCCAGGCAGTGTTGTTCTGCTAAAGAACAGCCAAGCACAGAGAAACGAATGGCCCCTGGGACTGGTGACACAGTCTTTCCCCAGCAAAGACAAGAAAGTGCGTCAGGTCGAAGTGAAGATCATCAGACCAGAAGGGACTTCTCTTTTCCTCAGGCTAGTAAATGAACTAGTGTTCCTTTTGCCACCAGAGACTGACTAGGTAAAAAATAATTATGGACTGTTGAGTGACGTAGTTACGTCAGGCGGGGAGTGTTTTGATGCAATATTAAAATATAAATTGGTGGAAGTTTTACTTTAAAAATACATTTTGTTATTACACTTACTATATTTACAATTCTATTTGAGTACTGAAACGTATCTTTGATATTCCTGAACTGGTTTTAAGAATTCTCATGCCATTTCTCTTGTTTGATATTTTCTCGTTCAGTATTTACCTTGTGTGCTTCCGTAGCCAGGAAGTCGGGTGTAATTAGTGAAGTTCACACGTACCATGAACGTCCCCATGGATATTGCTGCTTTGTTTCCTTTTAAATGCCTAAGATAGCATTGTCGGTATGTATCTACTCTTTATTTCTTACCTTTACCTGCTATGTTTTCTGAGTTTAATTGGTGTTCTTTTGGCGGAGATTTGCTAATGGTAGTTAACATGCAGACTGTTGGCGTGCAGATCTTATTATGTCACGCAATGAATAGGCATGCCTTTGAGTTAAATAATTATGGCAATGTACGCTTCTGCAAACGGTAATGTTTATTCTCGTTTCATGTATGTATGTTACAGTTTCACACTTCTCCACGTCATTAAACCTGTGGACGACGAAACAGTCTTCAGAGTCTTTGATGTTCAGGGAGTGTTTAGCTGGCTGCTAGGATAAGTTATGCCGAAGACAGCACACAGAGCCTTCCACAATGTTGATGGATCTGCAGTCAATTGCCAGCCATTTAGCAAGTGTTGTGCTTAACTTCTATAATTTAGTTTCATCCACAGATTTTGGGCAATTTGCAGTGTTTTGCCAGTTGCCTGCTGACACCTGATTAGCTGCACCTGTATGCTCAGCTCAGGTGGTAATTCATACTCGATGTGGGACTGTGGTGATATTTAAATTACATTTAACACAAGGTGAATATTACTTTTGACTTGTCAATTGAGCTGTCTTGTAGTTTTTTAGAGTGAAATTAGCCATTCAAAAGCACAGTGGGATCATTATTTTCCATCACTGCAGCAGCAGGAAGCAGGAAGCTGCTGTGGCGGCTCCACTAAGGGTGAAGCCACCGCATTGTGATTAATGCTGACTGTCCTAATTTAAAGGGATTTCATTTTAAATAATTTTGGCCATCATTCCTAGTGTTTATGAAGAAAAAGTACTGCAACATAAATACTTGTTTTGATGTTTGATAATGGGGACAATGGCATGAGGTGTTTACTCTCCCTTTTGTCCCCCTCCTCCTGTCTTCTCCCTCGTTCCCTCTGTGCAGTGTTTTTTTTTTCATTAATTAATATCCCAAACAAGGGATCTAATCTTTCCCCCTCTCTCTGCTCTGATTTGTAATTTTGATTTGTTGTCATCATGTTGAGTCATTTGAACAATGCACCAGCGAACGTTTGTACCTGTGAGTGATGACTAACTGGAGATTTCATTTTAGCATTTTGATTGGCAGTGGTTTCTGTGTGAACATGAGAGCAAAATGTGTGATTTACTAGATATTTCAATCTCAGTGATAAATGCTCCGGTGTTTTGGTTCTTTTTTTCCAAATTGATTCAATTACCGGCAAAAACTCAAGCAGAGAATCAGACTCCTGTTGATATGTGTGAAAATGTTTTACTCTTCGATCTTTGTGGATAAGAAACCTCATAATGTCCCAAAGAAACAAAAGCAGAAAACTGCAGCTGGGGTTGTGCAGTCTCTGTCAGAGGGGATGTCTTCTTCTAGCCCTAATGGTCTTCCCCTGGAGTTATAGATCATAGACTCTGCAGATACTATCATTTGAAATGTTTTCAGCTAATTAGAACACTTTTAGAATATAGTCCACCCTGGACTTGCGCTTAGCCTTGCAGTCCTATTCTTACAACGGTCACTCACTTTTTGGAAGCACATCCCGGTATGAGGCAAGCTTACAGGAAAAATATCCCAAAACACAGTTAAACCTGTATGAATCAATGTTTTTGATATACAAGGTAAAACACTCTTAGCCTCTCATAGCTCACTGGATTGGTATCACTGAGTCTGACCTTTTGCATCATGCAAAGCATTGATAAAACAACTCTTCACAACTTGTCCAGCGCCAAACAGCAGCCAGCCACAGATCAGCCAGTGAAGAAAGGCAAATATCAAGCAGCTAAAAAGCCAGATATGTTCCTCAAACGTTTTGTACAGACCAAAACTAAACTAAAAGCAGAGTAAATTATGGACTTAGATTCACTGATTTACCAAAGAAAAAAACAACTCTAAATGAGTGCCAATATTTTTTTGGAGTCTGCTGGATGTGTTATAGTGTTGTCAAAAATACTGATTTGTTGATGCATATTTATTCTGAATGTTTGAAATGGTTTTAAAGCTCATTTTGTCCAGTATCAGTTGTATCAATACTACCTTCTTGCTCTGTCTGAATGCTGCAGTACCCCATACCTCTGCCTACTCTTTCTTACAATACTATGGTCTCGTCACTTGTGTGATTTGCCCTATCTGATTGCATATAGGCCTCTGCGGCATGGTTGTGTTTTGTTTTTCCTTACACTTGATTGCATTTTGAATGTGTTATGATCTCAGAGGCTTTTGAGCATGTGTACTACCACAAGAAGGAAATTATTTCCATTAATGTAAAAAGGTTTTGATTATTGTTCGTGTTAACTTTAGTAATTCTGCTGTTTTCTGCTTCTAACCGAGACAATGAAAGTCATAATTGTCATGTAGCCTTGTTATATTTATTTATTTAGTAATCGGATGCCCTAAATGTCAGTTTTCCCCATGGTATTGAAAATAGTATTAAATATCGATATTTTTCAAGGTATTGGATCGGCGTTGGATATTCCAGTGTCATGACAACACTAATGTATGAGTAGTAAATTGTTTGTTAGCTATCGCATTTTTAGGTGATGACGTGCATGTCTCAACTTGTGTTAATCTTTTTCTGCCTCCTAGTGGCCATCAGTGGTTTAAAGCACATTTAAAACACCATAAAGGTCCAAATGATAACAAGTTTGGTGAAACAACAAGTTTTGTTCTCCCTAGCTTTCTGAAAAGGAATTCTAATTTGTTGTGAATAACTAGGACATTCAGAACTACCAGTTTGGAGTTACTTTCCTTTCCTATTTTGTTGCTTTGAGGTATATTTTACGTAGTTCTGTGTGCATGTTGGCACTCAAAAATCCCTCGTTTTGCTTGCAGTTCACCAGGCTCACATCTTTGATCCCTGCTCCTGAGCAGTTACAGGAGGCCATGCCAAAGCAGGATCCAAGGTTCAGAAGCCACACATGGACTCGACCCAGCGGGGCTGCACAGTTTAAAGAAAGGTAAACACTGCTTTGCAAAACATTCCTCTAAAAAGAAACGCTATGAAGCTATAATGCAGCACTTTTTGAAATAACTTGAGAATAACCGGGAAGAGTTTTGTTTCGACCGCTGAATTTGGCTATTGTACTGTTCTCCATATCATCAATACACAATAACTTTCATAAGTGATTCTTGACTGCAGTATTGTTTCATCATGTGACATGTAAATAGATCTGTGGGTGGACGGAGCTAGTTGAAAGTCAAAATCCATAAAACCAGATGGGCAGGATCAGTGTTGTTTGGCTTTTTATAGCCAGCAGTGATTCAAATATGCCGACCCTATGATAATCTTTCTTTTTGAACTTTACCAGAATATAAAAAAGAAGTCTTGTTACCCAGAGGTTATCCCTCCACACATGGGGAAAAATTGACGCACACACAAACAACTTCCTAACGGAGTTGAACTCTGGTCGTAGCCTGCTGCTGTCGATGCTGGAGATGAGCATGGCATGGCTAATTGAATTACAGTTGCACATAATGAAATGAAGAATATAAGCAAAATACACGTGCACAGCCATACTCAGTCACATGCACACACCCATCCACTCACACACATACAGAGAGTGCACTCATTTTTTCATTATGCCTCTGCACCGGTGTCATCCAGGGTCAGAGGCATTATGTTTTCAGGTTGTCCGTCTCTGTCCCATTCTCATTAATGCAATATCTCAGGAACGTCTTGAGGGAATTTCTTCAAATGTAGCACCAACTTTCAATTGGACCTACGAATGAACTAATTAGAATTTTGGTGGTCAAAAGTCAAGATCAGTGTGACCTCATAAAACACGTAGGTGGAAAGATAAAGATAACAGATTGGCTAAGGTCCAAGCTACAGCTATAACCATATTGACAAGGCATTGTGGATCTATTGTTCTTTAGCATTTTTGGATTTAAACTAGACAGAAACTATCAACAGTAAAATGACTACAACTAATAAAGATTTTAAGCAAAATTAATTCAAAATCACCCTTTCCTTTCAACAGGCTCTTCTCTTTATACCATTTAATGGATCTCTATTTAATTTTCCTTACAATGCGAAATTACTAGTTTTCCCAATAGCATCCTCAGTTCAACAGTTTCTTTTGCCTGGGGCCATTGAGCAGTTTTAGCAGCTAATAGATGTCTTTATTATTAGCAATAATTCTGGAAGACAGATATTCCCAATTCTGGAGATAATATAGAAACGTTGCAAACTGCTTTGAAAAAGTGGCCTGTAGAATTGCAGAGCATGCAGATTCTTTTTTGTCAGTGGGCTAAAACAAAAAGGACCACATGTGTGGACGTCATGCTCGATATGCATAATCCCACAATGTCTGTTAGTTTACTTATTTCTGTTTTCACGCTTTTTGTCTGCTGTTTTTAATTCACAAACCTTCTCAACGGTTTCTGCTGTTCAGAGTTTCAGCCTCCCTTTCTGTTTGGGGGCCATTCTCATCGTTATTGTAGACAGTAGAGAGATGACAGGAAATTAGGGAGAGAGCACAAGAAAGGTTCCCTGCCAGACTTTAATAGGTGGACACTGTAGTTTATGGTCAACATTTCAAATCATGGGAGCTCCCCATACTACAGTTACATTAGTAGAATAGTTTGAGATTCACATGTCCCTCACTCAACTATTATGTTATGACATGTATTTAAAATACCTGCACTTTCTTTAATATTTGTCTAAATTCTGGTGTGGACTTGGATCTCATCTGGGGTGTGGCTGCCTGTATCATTGTCATGCATCTCAGCCAGGGAAAACACAAGACATCAGTCTCCCATGACACTGATAGCAGTGTTGCAGCTGTCTCTGAAGGGCACAAACAACATCAGTCTACTAAAGCAGAGGATATATGTTGCTTTACACAGATTTTTTTTCCGTTTTGACGGACAAACGCACGATATACAGGTGATCCGGCGGGGACTCCGGACGGTCGAGAGGGTACGTAAGGCTTCACACCACAACACCTTTATAAATGGAACTTAATACCAGTAGACTCTTGCTGGAGATGTGATGGAAGTGGTGCCTCTATACTACATATACTCTGGACATGTCCAGCACTTAAGGACTGGTGGGATAACATCCATCAGATTATATTTGAAGTCCTGCACAAAAAGTTCCAAATCTCTGCAAAACTGTCTATCTTGGGATCGACACTGAGCTTCAGGACAATGACTTTTTGTGTTTCGAGAGAAGGTGGATTATTTTGGCTCTCACAACAGCTAAACGGATATTACTTAGACACTGGAGGAAAGAATATCCACCCCCTATGAAGAATGGACTACAACAGTGGCACAGCTAGCTGTTTACGAGAGGGTGACATACTGGATAAATTGGATCAATATATGTTTACATGGAGCCCTTTTACCAAATGGCTGTCTTGAGAGGTGTCAGTGTTGTGGTCTGTGTTTTTGTTTGTTTTCTTTGGTTGTTTAATTTGTTTGTTTTTGTTTTTATTTGTATTATTTGTGGGGGAAAAATCAATAAAAATGTTCATACAAAAGAGAGGGTGGTCTGAGTTCAGACCCTCGGTGCTTGATCTTGATCTGGCTGCATTTGACTTGCCACAGGGCGCTAAGTAAAGGTCTCTCAAAATGCACAGTATATAATGAAAGCAGCGTGTGGACTCCATGTTGTGGTGGGTACCAGCTGTTTGTCGACCATAGCAAACTAGTATTGCACACTGTTAGCACTGAGCTGAATAGAGTTAAGACACTTGGGGACACGCATAACATCATTTCCTTTGGATTTTCCCATAAAATTTGGCCCGGCAAAGGCAGATCAAAGGCCACGAAAGGCAACTGAGAAAGTCCGGGAAGGTCTCAGTTTATAAGTTATGTTACAACCTGTTTACCCACTGGCAATAAAAAACAATTAATACTGGTACACATTTACATAGGCCTGTATTTCAGGTGTTCTATGCAACATTCAGAATATATATATTTTTTTAAGTAATGAGTAAAAGAGATGACTTCTGGCCCTGTGATCCATCTCAAAGTATTTCTATGAATAGTTTGTAATAGTATTGGCACTCAGGTAGTTTATGAAAGCTGTGTGCTGCTTTACAAAGTTATTGTGCTTTACTTACAGTTAATTATTGTCAGTTCTGTATAAAAACTAAAAGAAATTGTCTGAAGAATGGTACTAAACATGACTTAAGAGTCAAATAATGTGTAGTAAAAAGTTTTCCTGGGGAAGTGAAGATATTTCAGTGTCACCTGCATTGGTTTGGACTTTTTTAACCTCTACCTCAGTAATAATTAAAGCCCCAACCACTTACATTTTTAGCAGAGACACTTTGCATTTTAAAAATGGTTAAAAGCCCCATTATATGCTCATTTTGAGGTTCATACTTGTATTCTAAAAAAACACATACAGTCTGTCTGAATATACCTGTATTCACCCTCTGTCTGGAACACATCCGCAGCATCTGTCTCTCAAACAATCCAAGTCTCCTCTGATTGGTTTAGGTCTTTCACATCTTTACTCTGTGTCTCTGCACTGAAGCTGCAGTTGGGGAATGACAGTAATGGCAATGTCGTGACACTTTCTGTCATGTTCTGTATTTATTAATTTTTAAATAATTTTAATGGGGAACATGAGCACCAGGAGAAAACCCACACAGACACAGGAACAATATACAGACTCCACACAGTTGAACAGGTGGAAGTGTCTCTGTGGGGCTGCAGTGCTAACCACTGAGCCACTGTGTCACCCTTAATTTGTCAGGAGAGGTAGAGGGTGATGGGGAGAGTGGGGAGGTTGAGGGGGAAAGGTGGATAGCAGGAAGGGGGTGGATAGGAAAATGGAGGGATGAGGTGAGGTAAATGGAGGTGGAGTGCATAGGAGGGGGCAAGTATACCGAATAGGGGTGAGAGGTAGATGGACGAGGGTGGATAGAAGGAGGGCCTGAAGTAAATGGAGGTGGGATGGAAGGTGGAGAGCTGAAAGTGGGACTGTTTTCCAAGCTGAGTGATACAACAAGCATTCTCCTCCACCTTACTGTCACGTATTTTTCTTGTGCATCTATCTGAAAAGAACTTTGCTTTCTTTTTCATCTGCTTCTGACACATTTTGCTTCTCATTTCCTGCAGCTCTCTCTCTATCGTCTGTTGTCCTTCTGCGAAACAGGAAGCATCTCCTCTTCCTCTTCATATTCAGACAGACCTCATCCAATTCCCATTTCTCACCCTCCATCTGTTTTAGTATTGTCTCAGAGCTCTGGTGTTGATTGGCAAGGTCTTTCATTGATTTCTCCTCCAGAGCGTTATGTTTTTCTTGCCAAGCTCTTTCACTCTGGAGAAGTTCAGCTGCTTTGCTGCTCAGCTGGGAGAGACCCTCCTACTCCTTGCTGAGTTTCAGAATCTCAGTGTCCCTATGGATCTGTTCCTCCACCTGGTGCACCTTATTCTGATACGCAGTATGCTGCATCTTCGAGCTCTGATGTGTCTTGGCCAGGTCTGTTATAACTTTATCCTCCATTTCTGTTCTCTCTTCCTCCATCACTTTTAATGTTGTCTGCATCTGCTTTTCTTCTGTCTCCCAGCTCTGGTGGTCTTCAGCCAGGTCGTTTGTGAACTTGTCCTGGAGAGCGTTGTCCTTTTCTTGTCAGGCTTTCTCATTCAAACTTCAGTTTTTTTGCTCAACAGCTGGCTTTAGGTTGTTGAGAGCATTTTACAGAGAACCTCTTTTTTCTTCTTGAGATTGAGATTAAAGTGTCCTTCTGGTGGATATGCTCTACCATCTGCTTCATCTTCTTCTGGCACTCAATTGCTCCCTCTCCCAGCATTGTTCTTTCTCAGCCAGGTTCTTTGCAAACTTTTCCCTGAGCTTCTTACTCTTATTCTCCACCTTTTTTTATCCCTTTCACAGGGTTCATCAGCCAGGTATTTGGTGAACTTTCCCGCCAGGCTTCCTTGCTGTAAAAGAGTGCAGCTCCTTTGCTCAACAGCTGGTTTGTTGTCTCATTTATGCATCTGATAGAGACCCTGCTTCTTCCTGCTGAGATCAGGATTTCAGCATCCCTCTGGTGAAGTTGTTCTTCCATCTCATTCACCTTCCTTTGATAGCCAATCTGCAGCTGCTCTTGACTGCTGTGTTGATTTTTTGGTCTGAGACTAGTTGTTTCTCTGCCTCATACCATGCAGCCATCTTGTCAAATTTTTGCTTGCTCAGGCGCAGGGCAGCATTTAACCTCTCCTCCTGTAGTTGAAGACTTTTCTTAAGGTTGAAGATTTCTGTCTCATACTTTGACATGGTCTCTGGGTTCTTTTTGTGCTTGGCATTGAACTCCCTCAGCCTGATCTCCCTTTGATTTATGGCTTCTTTCTTTAAGTCCGTCAGGCCACCTTCCATCCATGTGGTCCACATTCACATTCTCTCTTTGACAATACTAGTTTATGTGTGGAAAAAGGTGTACACATGGTTTTTGTGTACACATTGTTTATATATCTAGCCACTGTACACTGTCAACACTAAGTGACATTGGGTTAGGCTTGATACCTCCATCCACCCATTCATTTTCATCCGCTTATGTGAGGCAGCAGGCCGAGCGAAGCACCCCAGACGTCCCTCTCCACAGCGATGCTTCCCAGCTTCTCCTGGGGGACCCCAGGGCATTCCCAGACCAGATGAGATATGCAACCCCTCCAGCGTGTTCAAGATCTACCCCAGGGCCTCCTACCAGTTGGACGTGCCCAGAACACCTCTCACAGGAGGCATCCTGATCAGATGCCCAAATCACCTCAACTGACCCCCTTCAATGTGAAAGAGCACTGGCTCTACTCTGACCTCCCTTGAAATGTTTGTGCTCCTCACCATGTCTCTAAGGCTGAGCCCTGCCACCCCACGGAGGAAACTCATTTCAGTAACTTGTATCAACGGTCTCATTCTTCTGGTTACGACCCAAAGCTCATGACCATAGGTAGGGGGTTGGGATGTAGATGGACCAGTAAATCAAAAGCTTTGCCTTAAGGCTCAGCCTCCACTTCCTCATGACAGTGTGGCACAGTGCCCGCATCACTGCAGATGCTGCACCAAACCGCCTATCCATCTCACGCTCCATTTTACCCTTACTAGTGAACAAGACCCTGAGATACTTGAACTCCTTTGCCTGAGGCAGTAACTCAACAATCCACCATTTTCCAGCAGACAACCATGGCCTCAGATTTGGAGGCATGGAGACTTGATATCTATTGATTTTAAATCTAAATGGCAGTAACTGATCAAATACAACACTGTTTAACACAGGGTTTAAGCTTCATTGTGAGAGAAAAGCACCGCAGACTCTCTCTCCAGCTCTCATCCTATTTCTCTAATTACCCTGCATTACACAGCCTATATAGCCCATAGCTGCCAGTCAGCCAGATGTAAAGCCATAATTAGGAAGGTTATTTGCCTGTTGCCTAATGGTATTTATCTTACTCTGACTATAACAGCTTTTATAAAGCATGTGGCATTACTTACAGTGACAGTGTTGTGCTCCTTGACCGTGATTAACTTGTGTGTGTGTGTGTGTGTGTGTGTGTGTGTGTGTGTGTGTGTGTGTGTGTGTGTGTGTGTGTGTGTGTGTGTGTGTGTGTGTGTGTCTGTCTTTTGTGGCTTTGTGTTCAGGGCTGGTAAAGCACAAACCAGATGTGACTCCTTGTTAAATGAAGTGCATCACTGGCTATGAATCACCCAAGTGCATTAAAAAAGAAATGTCAAGACGGTCCGAATTCTGTGATAAATTTATTTGGTGACTTTTTGTATTTTAATTACTTAAATTCTCTATTCACTGAATCACACGTCTTCCTGTCAAACAACAGGCCGGGTTCATACAAAGTATTTAAGGTGCTTTAAGTACTTGAATGTGGCATTCAGAAATTGAAGTACTGAAATACCTTGATGATCTGACGTGTAAAAGGAGAATCAAATGATAAATTGTTTTCCAAAAACATTTCAAGAAAATGTTTTTTTTAAATTACAAAGCCAAGAACAGCCGGGTTTGTAATTATGTTCTCATGTGGTTTGAGCAGTAAGAACTGGCTGGTAAATGCCAGTGAATAGTTGGTGCCATGATGTTTCACTGGGCTGCAAAACACTTTGAGCTATTATTCAGCAGTAAATATGCAGTCATGTGTGACTGTGGATGGTGGAGATGCTGAATGGATTTATGGAGTTTATTACTTGCAGCAGTGGCTGTTAGCAGCTAGCTACGCCTGTTAGCCGTTGAACCACAGCAGAGTGGGCAGCCGCCAGACTTCGCATCTGTTGATCCCCGGAGTCCGCTCAGATCTGGAGTGCCTAGAGAAGGTTTATGGTTTGATGCTGTTTGATGGGCAGGCTTGGTTTTCTGTGAGTGTGTGCTTTAAACAGTCTAAACCCAGCTGAAAGTCTAGTTTTAATCACCAACTCTGTGAGAGGAAATGAGTTTAAATACCCAGACTAACATGTTGCAGAATTTAAGGCTTTTCAAGTCGAGATCAATCAGTCAGTTTACAGTGAGCATGGGTACAAATACTTGTCTAAATGAGTTATTTGTGGCCTCAAAGTTTGAGTGTGTTTGAGCCCACTGCACCCACAAGGTCCGCCCCATTTGCCCTTTGGTACAAAAGAAGAAGCCTTGAAGAAAATGCTAAGTTAGCATTGAGCTAGCTATGAAGTGTTAAGTTAAAAGAGAGGCAATGAGCGTTGGGGTAATGATAAGGGTTACATTTTTTGACTTATAAGGTGACATCTTTGTGTATAATGAATAATGTAGGTGTGTTTGTCATGTACTGGTGGTGGACGTGGTCTCTAGGGACATGTCATGCACGCTTCAGTCAGAAAGTGGCTGCAGCTTTACATGTCTCTGTTCTGTGTCGAACAGAAGAATTGCCAGTAACCCTCAGTTGGGTGTGAATTGCAACAACTCACTTAAATTATCTCATTTAAAAAAAAACCAAAAAAACTATAAGTAGATCATGCCTGATGAGCACATCTTACCTGTCCTAAATCTCAGAAAGTGCTGGAGTCTGTTTTTGTGTAATGTGATTGTAAAAGCTGTAAGCTTTTAAGATCACTCTTGGATTGAAGATGAAGGCAATGAAGAGGGAAAATAACCCCTTTTATACACACTTAAAACATGTTAACAGCAACGACACACGCAGAGACCCATATTTTAGGTGCTGGGCTTGTTATTGCTTCTTTGATCCTTAATGGTGTAGTAATGGTCCATCTGCTGCCTTATAAACTCTGTGAGTTCTCTGAGCTCCCTCCACTGTGGATGCTTTCACGGCTCCCTCGATCACTCTCTTTTTCTTTTTCACTTTCATTACACCCCTCTCTCTCTTTATGTTTCTCTCATTCATTCACAGTCACACACTGAAGCCCACCCCATCACGCACACACATCCGGCTGTGTGTGCAGGGGTCATTGTTATGCTGCTCAGGTTAGGTTGTGTTTGTGCCTCTGGTCTGTTCATCCCCAGTTATCGGATTCTAAAATCCCAGACTGATCGTTCCCCGCTCACTCAGGTCCTGTATCACCAACACAGCTGGTGCAGCCCTACACATCCTTTTGTGTGTGTGTGTGTGTGTGTGTGTGTGTGTGTGTGTGTGTGTGTGTGTGTGTGTGTGTGTGTGTGTGTGTGTGTGTGTGTGTGTGTGTGTGTGTGCGCGCCAGCACTGTGCAGTGTGTCAGGCAGACAGGTATAAAACAGCTCAGTTTTATGTTCTTGTCACATCAAAATTACTGTGTCAGTAGTGTGTCTGTGCACCCCACAGCAATAAAACTGCTGGAAAGGGGACACACAATCATAGAGAGTAGGAAACAATATATGTCTAAAGATCCAGCAAGATGCTGAGGCAAACACAACCATTCAAAATGATAAACACAGATTTCGTTTTAACCTCCAATAGGTCTTAAACAATTACATTGTGCCCCTATATAGAAAAAAAGCATAGATGATCAGAAAAAACATATCAGTATCGCCATATCCAAAGATGTACAACTTACATGTACAAATTATGTGGTCACATAAGCAATAAGCATGTATGCTACTAGGCAAAAAAATCAAATGAATGAAAATCTGAGTATGAAATAAGTCCCCACAATGAGAAGAATACTACAAACAAAATGTTTTGTTTTTTTATTCAGTCATGCCCCAAATAAGCAGTCCACTGTAACCGTCAGTGAGGCTTTGGCTCTGTCTTCCCATCTGACCACATGCATGTGTTTTTTCATTTAACAAATCATCTAGCAACTGTCCTTGTATCTCTTTTACTCATTAGAGTCAGCGCTGAGGTGGCATTGTGAGTGTTGACTGTGTGTGTTTTGTGTGTGTTTTGTGTGTGTGCATGACCAAGAAAGAGAGAGAGAGAGAGACAGTTAATCCTCTCTGTGTCCTGTCTGTGAGGATAGTGGCCATCAGAGAATCGTTTCCTCAGCGGGCGGTTTGGAAAATCATAGTTTGTTTCCAGTTCTCAAAACGTTATTGCCGTTTGGTCTTCAGCTCTAAGTGGAATAGTAAATAGGTTGCTAATGGCAACAGACAAACAAACAGCCAAAACCTGTGCCGTGCAGTTTAATGCATCTGTGTGTTTACTTGGGTTCTCATAGTGTGTATGTGCAGCTAATTGCATTTTGGAGATGAAGTTAGAGATTTAGATTTTTACCATTGTAGTTTTTTTTTTTTTTTTTACATAGTTAACACATAGGCTTTGCACTCTTCTGCTGTTTTTATCCATGTCTTATAATTTGGATCATTGTATATAGGCCACTACATTTTTATTTATGTGATCCACCTTTACTTGTACTTTGCTCTTACTCTCTATTTCTGTCTTTTTTTTTTTCAACTGAAAGTTTCATCTTCACACAAACATTTACTACTTTTTTGAAAGGTAGATGTTATTGATATAATCAGGCGTTATTGGTTTATTTTGGTGAAGTCTTTTAGATATCAGAGTCAGGACCAAGTAGCAACCTCTGAGGCTGAAAAATGAAGCCAGTGTGGAAGTGCTGAAAACTGCAGTTTCTGAAACGGCCTCATAAGGTTTGCTCCAGGAGCAAGTCAATCCACATTAGACCCCCCCATCTTAAAATGGCCAACTTTACAACAGAAATAAACATGTTTACAGCCTGGTGCAAAAAACCCTATAGTTAATCCCAACATTCATGACGACTGTACAGGGGGTAACATGTTACTCACCCATTTACATTTTATTAAGGCTTAAAGATATGCATATTTAAGGGCAGGGCCATTGAGGTGACAGACTGTCTTGGAGGTGTCGCTACAGTTTGTAAATCACATCTACCCCTCTCATCCAGATGTGGTCACTGCTGGCTCCAAACCAAGATGGCAACGGCCAAAATGCCGAACTCAGGCTCCAAAACGGGACTCCACAAACCAATGGCTGATGTCACTGGAGCTATGTCCATTATTTTCTTTTTCAGTCTATGGCCAGAACTGACGCCAAACTTATGGGGTGGTGGCACTGACTCATTAGCTGCTTTTAGTTACACCTGTGTCAAGAGGTATTTGGAGTTTTGAGCTGGATCAGACACAACACGAGTAAGACACCAGACGCAAGAAATTTTTAAGACAAAAGAACTGCCAGCATGTTGGTCTCACACACCACCACAAATTGTCATTGTACACGGTATACATCTTTTACACGGAGCACATCACAGAGTAAGGAATGTCCAAAGGCAACCCTGTCCCCTAGAAATGAGATTTGTATATTACTAAATTAATCTCATAATTACATTATTTTGGTAAGGTAATCATTGTCTTTATTGTGCTCATGGGCAAAGTTTCTTCTAGTTAATAAAAGACTACATGTGTACAACACAGGAATTGCAGGAAGGTGATCCAGATGTATGGCAGATATACTAAGTGCAGGATTGTGACAGCAGAACGCTGGGTTCATGTCCAGAATTAGGCATCAAAAGCATTTTGGTTAAATGTTAACAAAAAAAGGTAATAATGAATTTTGCTGATACTTTAGTTTCCAACATTTTTGCATCTTCCCAGCAACATTTCCACATTATGTCAATAGAAAACATAATTTTCATAAACTTAAGCCTTGAGAGAACAGTTCATCCTGAGGGGGACATGCATGTATGCACTAAATTTCATGGCAATCCATCCAATAGTTAGTCCAATAGACATTTCACTCAAGAGCACAAATGTGGACCTCAGGGTTGTGCTAGAGGAAAAGTCAGAGGATTACAAAACTTAAGATTCATTTTCTAGGGACCAGGAATGTCTATCGAAGGTATAATGGCAATCCAAGTAAATGTTCTCAGTCTGTATCAAAGTAGTGAAACTCCAGCATGGTATACAACACTTAAACCCACAGATACTCTCTACATAGCTATTCTGTGATGTGTATTCTAGCATATATTGCGTTCTGGGAGTTGTTTGATTTGTGACATATCTTTGTTTATTTCCACCGTCCTTCACTCTGCCTTGTTTACTTCCACTCCACTCTCTCTTAAATGACTTACAGCAAGCCCTGGGGAGCCTGTATGGACTTGTATCCAGCTGGGTTATTACATGCAGGTTCAGGGACCAATAATAATAGCAACAGCAAGAGCAAGAAAGTGAGGATCCAGAAGAGAAAGAGCAAGGTGCACACACCCATCCTTCAAAACACAACATGTCTTGGAGCGGTGTTGCATAATGATCTGTTGAGTCTGCTGAGTTTATTGTCGGTGGGAATATTGGTATCTTATTCTCCCTGAGTGACTACTGAGTCTCAATGCAGAACGTTGCAGCAACAAAGAAGTCCTTGCTCTTTAGGCCTGACACCAAATCTTGACATTTACTTTTATTGTTTAATGTTCCTCCCCCATTAAATCCTTTTGTTTACAGTTGCATTTTTTAATGTGGGGACTTATTTTACACTCACATTACTTAAACTCCCTTTAACCATGATAAATAATTCCCACAGACTACACAGTATATTCCCCTGAGAAGCTATCTGGAATTGACTGTTTCAGCTGGTTAAACTGACGGCTCTGTTGTACATGGAGTACTGTCCTGGCTCCCATGGAGAAGCTCTGAGAGTGACATGGAACATTAACACCTCTGTTGCAGTGTTGTTCCCACACATCCCTCAGCAGTGTGAGACCAGATGGATAGCTCCTCATTGGAATAGAGTACTGCATCGTTGCTGTTTTTCAATCCTGCACCCTGTGAGCATTAGACGTTATCCAACCTCGCAGGTGTAGAGTGCACTGCTTAAAATAACAATAAATGTGCTACTCCTCTCTGAACCATTTGTATTTAAAAACCCTTGCTTGCTTGTGTGTGTGTCTGGATGTGTGTGCCAGCAGGGCCCTCATGGGCATATTACAGCTAAGTGTTTGTGAGTGATCAATGTAAATGTGTGGAGTGGAAAAGATTATGAAGTAACACTTGGGAGGTATTGATTAGCTGAACGGGCTTCTCTCTTTCCTCCTCTCCTGTCTCGGTTCAGCCCTCTGCTACTGCTCTTTTATCAATTCCTTTTACAAATGGAGCAACTTGACTCACCCTCTGCCGTACATCTTCCTAGAACCTGTCAATAAACCTCTCATCTGAAATATCTTTAAAGCAGCATAAGGGAATCAGGACATTTATCATTTATCAAACTGTCTTTGCCACCAGTGAAGTGCAAGTGTGGCAGATTTCTGGCACTGCTTGCAGAAGCAAATTACTGACACAAACAGAAAAGTCAGGTTTTCACAATATGGATGAGTATGTTACGTATCTGAAGAGATCCAGCAGTCCAACATGTCTTGTGCAGATAGAGCTACATCTAATGATTATTTTGATTTTTGATAAATACACATTTATCTCTGCCAGGCGTAATAATTGCGTGCTGCTTGACCAATGATCCTAATGTGTTGTGTGCACATTTATGATTATATAGGCAATCATGTCGTGGTTGTGTGATTCACAGCTGTTAGCTGGAACCCACAAGAACAATGTTCCGGGATGCTTTTTTTTCTCCAAGTGATGATTGGGATATAAACAGTTCACATGATCTTGTCGAAACTAATATTTATATCAAATACTTGAAGATCCACAGATTACTGAAAGTGTATGTCCTTCAAGAGAGAGAATAAAAAATGAAGTAATGGTCAAAGTTGTGTGTTCAAAGTACATTTAGATTTAAGTTGTGCTAATGGATTCAAATCATCAACTCATGCATTGAGTAACATTACGCTCCACTTTAAAGGTCGCCGGCAGTCAGCCCAGTGACTTAAGTCATTTTTTTCTCAGGCTACAGCTGGCACAAGAGCCAGCAAAACATCCTTTCATTTTATAGCTACAATTTAGTGGCTTCTGCCTCAAAACCAGCCACAACTCAGCCCTGAGCAGAGTGACCGTCCGCTATTGACCAATCAATGGACTGCAGTGTTCACAGCTCCACCTTTTAGTACCAGATCTGTGTGCTAGGTACCCCAACAGAAGGGGGACCAAAAAAGGGGACAGTACAGAACTGTTCCAATGGTACCATCCACAACTTTTCACAGTGGAAATGAAAAAAAGCGTACTGAACTGAAATGAACCATACTGCTCGGTGGAAACAGGGCTTTACTGTCTCCTGCAGGGCATATTTAGGCTGATGTTGACCTTTTTCTCCATTTATGGCAGCTATGCTCTATTTTCAAGCTATTTGAGATAACAGAATGCCCAAGATTCTGTACATCATTGAAGAAAAACTCAATTTTTTTCTTAAACCAAAAACAACTAATTTCAAGGATGACTATTTTGCACTCCTGCCAGCAAAAAGGAGGCAAAAATGTATGTTCCTGTCTTTGAGTTACATAGGTAAGGTAGGATTTTGGGGTAAACGGGATTACTAATTTTGGAAACTATTTTTGTTTTATGCATAGTATAACAAATTTAAAGAGTAGTAATGCTGCTGGAGTAGAGTTCACAGAATGACTGTTTTGCTTAGACTGCTCTAATGGAAATTCAAGGATCTCCAGCAATGCCAAGTAAATATGGTCTTTGATACTGAATATCAGGCCAACAGAAGAACACTTACTCAATTATATTAGATTTATTCATGAAATAACTGTAGGATAAACAACATGGGACTATATTATTACCAGAAGGACACACATTTAAAGGTATTTTAAAATCCCCAGAGCTCCACCTCTGAGGAGAACTGAATAATTGTTGAAGATGACTCCCCACTTATTCCGATGAAGATACTAGCAGGCACAAGCACTTTTCAGAGTTCTGCGTCTGTGGGGGTAAAGAGCATAAGCTTTATAGTCTCACTCTGGCTCAGCCAACTGACCTCCTGCCAGCTCCCTGCGCACCTGAAGGGTATGACAATAATATAGTTACACACTCTTCTATTTCTCAGGGTTATTGGATGAAAAGTCTCTAAAAGTCATCTCAGGGTGTTTCATAAAAATGTACTCATCTTTCTACAGCCATTCCTTTTTTAATGAGTGTGTATGGAATAGGTCTTCTTGAGCCAGTGGGCGACATGTTACCTTAAAGTCTGACTGTGGTCACTACATCGAAATCACGAGAATCATCAATAATGTAACCTGGCTTCCTCAGGTGAGACACCTTCATTTCACCTGGATTGATCAAGCCCAAGATCCCAGGAACAACACTGGGCCATGAGGCACTTTAGGTATAGTAGCTTCACTGGGTATTTCAACTATTGTTTTGTGTCACACAGGCCACAGACTGACTCTTAGTATTATCAGAATTCAGTTCATTCAGTCCAACAACATTTGGAAAGTCTGCAACGAGATTAAAATATTTCATAACCTTCATGTGTGCCGGGAGCCAAGAGGAAGTCAGACGGCTTGGCCAGAGTAAGTCTGATCCACAGGCTCTCAACTGGACTCCATTGTGCATGTTGTATGGGTCCAAAAATGCAGAATCGTGAGGAAGCTTGCGGAGGCATTTTTGGCTTTTGGACTCAGTGAGCAATTTTCATAGGAATGAAGAAGGCACCATCTTTGAATGCAGAATCCAGTGTTCCTGCTCATGCCTGTAACTATAGGCGTAGATTTCAAGGGAACGCAGGAGACTTCCTCCCACCCTCCAGATAATAATGATAAAGCAGAAGACTTTTTTTTTACAAGAATAAAAACATTTACTCCATAAATTAAGACAGCAAAAGGCACAAATTGCTGCAGAAAAATTTGCCAGAATGCAGGAAGTCTTTGTCGCTTTCAATTTCCTGGCAGAGGACCCCCAAACTCCCTGCTTCATGTGTCTCTTACAGTGTTGAAATGAAACCTACACCCTATCCTGTTCACTCAGTTTATGAAGATGGAATTTGACATGCAGTACAGCAAACATCATACTTTTAAAAAGTTGTACGTACAAGTATAAAATCAGCAGCCACATGTATGTCTCTGAGCAGCCCCCGTGTGTGTTTGCCTACGTGCCGCCCGGGGAAGCGTGTTTCAGCCTTTAAAACAGACAATAAATAACATCACGAAACTTTTCCTGTTCCTCTCTGTTGGAAAACTCTTCAATTTTCAGCCTTGCATGTGGCAGTTGCTGGCCAGAGCCTTTATGGTCATGTTCATACTTCGCAGTCTTCATAAGGCAGGGTCAGCTTTAACAGTGATGACAGAAGACATAAGAAGCATGCAAGACCTCATACCTGATTTAGCCTCGTGTTGCCTAAACTGTCCATCCAGCTCTACTCCCTTGGGTTGTTGATGAAGCTGATGGTCTGCCTCTCATGCTGCTTAATCACACACCACGGCATTAACTGCCACAGTGTCATGATAATAACACATCTCTGTTATGTGCATTTTTGGAAATGTTTTGCAAAAATGTGAGTGGGCGGGAACTGGAGTGTCCTGAAATTACAGTGGGCAGGCAGGTTTGTGCCAACACAGAGCACATGTTGAGGTTTGAAAGCCAGAACTTGCAGCACCTTGCCAAGTATTTATTGAGTCACTGGCATTGATCAACAACCCCCACAAATGTACGACGGTCACCCATGCTGTGAAATGCTAAAAAGTTAATTACTGCGACTGTTCTAGCCTTGTATTAGTCGGGTAGGTCTGAACTTATGATGCGTGTGTTTTTATCCCCTATGACAGAAACCATTGTGCCTAATCATACATGTATTCTGCATCTGTCCCATCATCAGTGTTGCAATAGTCATTATATCCTCTATATATATATATCTCTCTATATATTCTCAGATATTTCAGAAAAGGTATCATTAAGCATGGAATATAGTGCATTAGTGCTGTATATAAATGCATTTTTGGAAGGCAGTGCTGCTGAAGAGCCAGCTGCCAGATATTCCTTTGTGTTTCCTGCTGTCTGAAAAGCAAATCTCCTAAATCTTCCTAACAAATCCGCTCGGATAAAATTAACTGCAGCTGTGCACATACAGGCAGCTGTATATCCGGTTGAGCCTGTACCACACAATGTATTACAGTTGCACAAATCTCCCCCCAGTAACAAATGCATTATTATACTTGTGGGTATGAATCTATAGTAGGAAGAGCATGACAGCATGTGAGCTGCTTGTAGTGCCTACAAGTCTCAACATGATCTGGGCCATTTGCAGTTACTTTACTCATGAATTCCTTAAGATGAAGTGATGAGAAAAGAATGTACAGATGTGCACCCGAACACAGGAGCACACCCAGATACTGTGATGGATGAAAGCAGTCTTTCCCAGTGGCCAAAGACGGCTCATGCAAACAGACGGCTGTAATCAGCAGTTAAAGGTCATATTAATTATATACACAGCCTTCGACAGCCCACCCGCTGTCACACGTGTGTAGCAAGTGCATACCAATATGTGCAGAGAAGATATGTCTGTAGACTTAATCTCAAAGCCTTTGCAGTTTGCTATTTAAACACCCACAGCTTAAGACAGTAAAAATGACTTCAGTAATGATGTTCTGCAATGTTTGAACTGCCTGATGAGTGCTTGAAGTGTTGCCATGAATGTATCCAGTTCCCCTGCATGCAAATTTACTCAAATGTCTCCTCATTTATCTCACTTACTTCTTAGACCTCCCAGTTTGAAGAGGAACACCACCTAAATTAAGAAAACCAATATGTTATTTCCATGGCCTGGGAGAGTTCAGTTAATATTTGTGAACATGAACAGAGAAGTCTCAAACTTGTGATGTCATAGAGCATAAACTCTGGAGCTGAGCCATAACAATGAATAGGAGCATGACTTTGTGAACCCATAGAGTAATTGTTGTCTTTTTTTTTCTCAAATGAGCTTTAATCTTCTGTAATGTTCGCAGTTCTGAAACAGAAAGTGTACCCATATACTCAGAACATTCCCCTGGGTGCTCTCAAGTGTCACCTGAGAAATCCTTCCTAATTCATTGTCAGTGGAGCAGTTCCAGAGTTTATATCCGACAATTTTGAGTCACAAATTTGAGTCTTAGCACTCCACTTTTTGAATTCAGGGGAGAGTTGTTCATTTTTACTAATATTTTTGGACTGTCATAGACCATTGGAATAAAATGTATGGATTTTTTAAATAGGTGTAGTTCCCCTTTAATTTGCAATGAAGAGATGCAAAGAAGAACAAATTGAGTAAACATTTATATTTTGGTAAATGAGTCATCCTTCTCTTCTTAAGTGACATCTCATGCAGCATTGGTTACTGATGACAGCTGCACAGCTGTAGCCACAGTCAGTCTTGAAACTGTTTTGTGGCACGTCATTGCCCTGCTGTTTTTACCTCAAAGGTGAGGTTTGTGTTTCTTTGGAACCATCAGTACACTGAAACATTTCTCCTGTCAATACTAGCTATATGAAAAACACGTCTAATGTGATTTCAGTGTAAGTAATGGGAGTGAGTCAGGGGTGCTCAGGAGAGGCAAACCAGGCAAATGTTGCTAAAATAATTTGGGAAAAAAGGCCCCAGGTGGCTACTCAAATTGGCACATTTTGCAATGACAACTGTAAATCCCCTGAAATCTCGGCCACTGCCCCAAAAACCCCCATAACCCCCCTGGGGCAGGGGGTGACAGTGAGGCTGCAGCAACTGTATGAAGTATGAAGTTAAACACAGCATTGCAGTGTGAGTACAGTTTAGAATAGAAGAATAGAATAGAAATTTACTGTCATTGCTCCAGAAGAAAACAATGAAAAACAGTTTGGCAAACATCATAAATACATTCATTCTTAAATAAAATAACAATAAAAAGAGATTAAAAGTGCAACTAGTGCAGACGGTTCAGTGCAATTCGGTTCAGTGCAATTCGGTTCAGTGCACGTCATTGGATATCAGGGGTGATGGCAGTAACAGCTCATGGGTAGAAGCTGTTTCTCAGTCTATTTGTTTTGGTTTTAATTGTCCTGTATCTTCTCCCAGAGGGCAGAGGAGAAAACAGAGAATGTCCAGGGTGTGAATGATCTTTGGAAATACCACTGGCTTTCTTTTCCAGACGGCCAGTGTAAATGTCTGTAAGTGACGGCAATGGTGATCCAGTAACATGCTCAGCTGCCCTCACCACCCGCCAGAGATCCTTCTTGTTCTCCTCTGTGCAGCTGGAGAATCACACAGTGCAGCGGGGACAATTATTGATCCCAACTCAAATCTGTTTTGCTATTAGTAAATGGTAATGTACCTGTTATTTAATGCTGAATTGTAGTAGTTGGGTTATGCTTCATTTATTATGTGAATTTGTAAATAGCGTTTTGTATTTAATCACATCGTTATATTTAAGTATGCTTTAAACTGTTAAGAGTTTATATAGTCAATTTCAGGCTCAAATTTGCCTGTCTTTTACAAAAAAAGATATTCTTTAACCTCCCTGACCATCGTTTTGTGCCCCCCAGAACTGATGGACAAAGTCTTTGTTTAGGTGATTAAACTCAGCTAAAGCTTACATAGGGCTTAAAAAATCTGAGTTAGACAAATTTAATGTGTTTTTAGAAGCAATGTTGTACTCCATGACGTCTGAAAATCAAGAACAAATTTTGGACTTCTAATCTTTCAATTGGTTTTTATTTAAATGAGCAGTGCAGCTTCACAGAGCTGTTAGCATAGCTGCAGACTCTAGTTTTCTTTTTTTAACTACTTCAAGTGGAATCCTTAAAAATATGGGATTCGCAGATTTAGTTTCTGTAAACAGTGTGAGTGTTGGTCTGTCTCTTTCTGCACGTGCAGCCATGTGGTTGCATACTCGTGGGCGCGTGCTTGGCTGCATGTTTGCCTTGATGTGTCAACGGTGAATAGCAACTCTATCGGCAGAGCTGTGAATTCCCTCTCCTTTGTGGGCCTGTTTTCATGTTGTTTTTCTCAGCAGGAAATGCAATATTGCCAGTGCCTAGGGCTGCAGGGCTTCTAATGTAGTTACTATTGTCTTTTTCTCCAACATCCACCCACATCTCTCTATCTCTCCATCTCATTCTGTCCTGGTTCATTCTTGTCTCCCAGGCTTCTCTCCCGTCTTTACACGATTAAAGTAGAAACACTCATAGCCACAGACATCTCTTTATTTTACTTTCCCACCCTCTTGTTTCCTGGCTTCACCCTCAATTTCTTCAGATCGCATTTTACTTTCTATATTAGGTCAGACTACTTTCAGAGAAATGTTTGTTGTTCTTCTCATTTGTAGAAATATAGTAAATATGTGAGAGAATCACTAAGAAAGATTTTACATTTGCGCAGTTGATAGAAAGCTATTTTTTATTCAGCCAAAGTTCAGGCTACTCAGTAGAGAAAGAGCAAAGGTGAGGGCTGATAAAAGCGAGATGAAATGAAATTTCAAAAAAGGGGTTGGGAAGAGGTTGTTTTTCTGAGTGATGAAGTATATGACAGAGGGGAGAGGTGGGAGAGACAGAGAACTGGTTCGGGCTCCCTTTGTTTATAACTCCGGCATCAAACTCCCACCCTCTGCTCGCTGTCCCTGTCAATCACAAACTAGTCCATCAACCATCTCTGTACTTAATGCAAGCAAACACCGGGCCACCACACAGTCTATCACAGCATACACACATGCATGCCCACCCCTGTCCACTCCATCCCCATCAGACACACAACATGCACACGCGCCCATAAATCACAGGGTTAACCATGCTCTAGCAGGAACACTGAATGAGCTGCTTTCCCGCTCCGTCTGCATCCTGATTTGTTAATTTATGGGCTGAGCTCACCTGAGTGGCTCTCTCTCACACACACACACACACAGATATACACCTCAGCAGCTTGCAGCATTGCCACATATCTCCCTCTGTGGTCCTACAGTATGGACCACCAGAGCGAGTGATATGCTGGGATGAGAGATGACAGGACTTAATGTGAGGAGAGGAGCAAAGCAAAGAGGGTCGGATTTGGCATATTTCCATTCCTTCCTTACCCGTCAAGTATTATCAATGGGCATAGACCAGCAGAGCATATGATAGGGGAAGGCCAGGGGACGGAAAGTCAGGGAGCAAGAGGTGGAGGGACTGACTGAAAGAGGGGGAGTTGTAGGGTAAGTGTAAAGTGATCCCTATAAGGTTTCATACAGGAAGAGAGACACCAGAGCAGGTGAATTAGCTCAAACACAGAGATGGTATTGCACAGAGACAGAAGGATCATCAATCTCCCAGTGTTAGCCTGTGGTACTTAAGGGAAATAGAGTGGAGGGAGAGGGACAGTGGAATAGAGAGACAGAGAAAGGGTCCTCTTGAGCTCTCTAGGTGGAGATGGACTAGCAAATCAGGTTATGTTGAGATTTGAGCGGGGAATTTAGGCAGAAACGACTGAGAGGCATAAAGGATGAAAGAGGTATGGACTGAAAAGCTTATCCCACTGCTATTTACGTGATGGGCATGGAGTAATGGAGTGAAGGACAGAGAAGATAGATGGAAAGTGGCAGGGTTAAGTGTGTGTGTGTGTGTGTGTGTGTGTGTGAGTGTGAGTGAGTGAGAGAGAGGGAGAGTGAACTGTCTAACAGCCCTTTTCTCGAGGCAACTTTTCCACGGTGTTGCCTGTTATTGTGGAGCAAGCACAACCTCGGGCGCTGTCCGGGGTGCTGAATCAGAGGCCGTATGGAGCCTGCAATTGGAGTGAAATACTTGTATGGATGGATGGATAAACAGATAGAACATATTGTAGAACGTGATACTTTTTAACATGGAAGAATGTTGTTTTCAAATTAGTTTGAGTGACTTGTACTGCAGGATTACAGCCAAGGAGCCCTTTTGTACCATTAAGTTCCAACTTAAGCACCTCTGAAAAACTTTATGTTGCTTTTTCCATTGAATCCTCTCAAGACCTGGGTCTGGGCTGTCAAGTGCCGGAAAATAAAATGTATTTTTCTTTAAAACTACAGTGCATAATTTTTATGATGTATCATTTTTGCAGAAAGTTTCACTGAGACAGATAACCTGTGGGAAAAAAAAGTTCCTCCTCGTCTTCCTACTTCTGGTAATGGTTGCATTAGAACCTAGGTACCCAGGCACACCAGAAACAACCAGTCAGAGCTGAGGAGTCTAATGTAGCTGTCAATACTGTCAATCACCACTCATGAACAATGGTTAAACTGCCAAACTAGGCAACGCTGATCAAATATGAATCATCATTTTCTTACTGCATTGCCTATTTGTCACCTCATATGTCTTCAGAAACATATTTTAGTGTACTGTTGTAAAATGAGAAAGTGTGTGACCCGGCCACCACAACCACCTACCAGGCAGAGCAGCTTTGTAATGTGACAGCTAAACAGTACACTAAAATATGTATCTGAAAACATTTGAGTGGAGAAATAGGTAATATAGTATCAGAATCTGGATTCATATTTGATCAGCGCTGCCTAGTTGGAAGTTAGACCACAAGTTCATGAGCAGTGTTTGACATGATTAACAGCTGCGTAAGAGACTGCTCGACTCTGATTGGTTGTTTTTGCTACACACTGTAAGGCCACAAGAAGTGCTACAAGGCAATAGAGTAGGAAGAGAAATAGATTTTTTTTTCCACAGATTATTTGTCACGTTTATTGCTGTGTGAATGTAGTGGCAGTCTCTCAAATATGAAAGTTATTTTTTAATAAAAGTTACATAATACAGCTTTAACAGTTACTGGCTAAATATGACTTCAGGGCGCCCGGTAGCTCACCAGAGCATGTACTGTAAGAGTCCTTGCCTTAGCGACACAGGTTCAAGTCCAGCCCAGGCCCTTTGCTGCATGTCAGTCCCCATCGTTCCCATGTCTTTCCTCACTTTCTCTCACTATCAATAATAAAGTATTAAGGGCAAAAGATAGTGACAATAATAATTTAAAATGCCCCTACTTTGCAGAAGTGCATTGCTTTAGGAAACTGGCTGATAATTGGATTTTAGGGCCTTTATTTATTATCCATCTTGAGATATTGTAGCAAGATCAATAAATTAAATCAAAGAAGTGAAAAAAGAGACAATGATGGGTGGATGGTGATAATAATAAATGCATGAACTAATGGGACATAAATAAGTCAAGCCTTCCACTGTAATTTGCACAAATACACAAGCAAAAAGGTTATATAAGGCTATAGCTGTATGTTGATATGCAGGTTCATAAGCTCAATTTGTGGGCTCACCAACTGCAAACACAGAATTCCCTGGATACAACAGCTCTCTGCTCTGACCTGATCTGATGTTAAACTTGCCGCAAGCCTTGAGAATATATTTGCTCCTGGACACAGTTAATTTCAGTAGGATGCCGTTGTGCGTATTTGTACACCCACGTGAATAACAACAGGTTGTTCTTTATAGAGACAAGAGCTCATTCTGCCATTATTAATAGTGCCCTATGTGGGAGGGAGAACTAAAAGTTGTCGAGATGAAAGAATCTGTAATATGTGCTCTTGGCAATGGTTGGGCGTAAAAAGAAAAAAACAAGTCATTTTAATAAACAATTAAGTCATTCACATTGCCAGGCTGTCAGATACAGATGCTTTGTCACACCTGTCGGCATGTGATATTGATGCCGAAGGCACCCTTAAGCATTTCTTTGAGACACATCAAGGTTTCAAATAACTCTGATGTAAACCCAACCGTGGCAATACTTGATGCTGAGAGCAAGTGACATGGTATAAAGACGGAAATAGTCCGTAGAAGGTTGGAGCAAGTGGCATCCTCCAGGACCTAATAAATGAGGCTAACTGTAGTTCCTTGAATGGCCACTCAAGGCTGCCTCCAGCAGTGAGTCAATCCCCATAGGCCCCCATGTTAAAATGCCCAACTTTACAGCAGACATACACATTGTTTTTTGGTCTTTCTAGCTAATGTCACTCTTCATGACAACTGAACTGAACTAAATTTTTATATACCTCACCTGTTTACATTTTATGAAGGCTTAAAGTTATACATATGAGGGTGTACCACTGAGTGACAAGCTGCCTGTGAGGCGTCACCACAGTATTAGTCATCCAGTTGTCAAGCACTGACGTCACTCATGATGTATTTAAGTCTTGTCAGGTAACAAAAGTACTTTGTTTTTGTTTAACAAGATTAAAAGTGATTTATGGGTCCAACAAACTTTCCAACTTTCACCCGTGAGGGCAGTGTTCGTGTCCCGTAAGACTATAAAGCCAAACCCTGTTCATATTTCCTAAACTAAACCACATGTTTTTGTTGCCTAAACCCAACCATGTGTTTATCCAATCCAATCCACTTTATTTATATAGCACATTTTAAAAACATAAAAGTTTATCAAAGTGCTGCACAGTGATTTACAATACAAGACAAAAAGGTTAAGAAAAGCTTAATGAGGATTAAAATAAAGATACAGATAATAATGATAAAAATAATTAAAAGAAGAAATATATAGATTTAAAAAGAAAAACAATAAAAAGTCATAAAACAGATTAAAAATACAATAAAATGAGAATAAAAAAGACAAACGGAACAGAGATCAGACATCACACAACTCTCATGCTGAGTTAAAAGCCAAAGAGTAAAAGTAAGTTTTAAGACGTGATTTAAAAGTAACAAGGGTGGGGGACAACTTTATTTCTAGTGGTAGCTCGTTCCACAGTTTAGGGGCCGCCACCGAAAAAGCTTGATCACCTCGTGTCTTTTAATCTACTCTTAGGGACAACGAGGAGGAGCTAAACGTCAACATCCAACACACCCAGGGTACCTTTCAGGTCTTATCTGGACTACAAGGTCCATGACCAAACGTCGATACGTGATGAGGTCGGAGTGAGAATGTGTTGTACTGACAGACCTACAGACAGACTTCCCTAGACAGCCCTTAACACGGCTTCAAATTAAATTAGCAGTTTAAAAATTTGCTCAGTTTAAGATGCGTGATCCTGTCTGAAATCATCAAGTGAGATATTAACAGTGAAAATCAAGTTCCTCATGAATGTGTAAATGAAGATTAACTTCCTGCAGCTATTCATCATGTTTCTGAGCAGTATACTGCAGTCAGACAAGAACACAGGGTATCAGAGGAGATTGAAACTTGGTTACACTATAAGCTTGTAATCAAACCCAAATGTTTACCAGCAAGTACCAGGCACATCCACAAACACACTCCACACAGACGCCTCCTGAATTAGCTTTTTGAAGGGTTTGATTATGGTAATAAAGACATGGCCTTGAATTTGTTTTGGAGCCATAGTTTCGCTGTGATTATTTGATTTGCTGATACCAAGTCCTCCAAAATGAGAAGTTATAATGAATGCACCCTTGTTTGTATTTTCGGAGAGTAGTTAACAGCATAAGACAAACATAAATAAGGACACTAAGGGAGGGACTGTAAGTACTTGAGGCTTTAATGATGTCAGAAATGTTTAAAAACAGTAAAGAGATAAAGAGTCAAATGTGTTTTGATCTCTTTTTCAATTAGCAGGATGTGCTGGTGTGACATCTCATCAACAGCTGCTTTAACTCACAGCCTCCACTCTTCCTCTGGGGTTTGTCCACCTGTTCTTTCAGGGGAAACACACCATATTGGTGCAAATTACAATTTGGCAAGGATGCATTGTTGACATACTGGGGCTCCTTTCTGCTGTGCTTGGGTCCACATTATGATTTCAGCATACTAGTTAGCATATTTTTGTTGTCATTTCTATTACTATATGAGAGACACATTGAAATACATTTTAGTTCTAACATCAGTCACCTTGAATGATTGTAGACCATGTAGTTTATCCTGAGATAATCAATAGATCTTTATAACGGACTATTGTGTGGAGTCAGATGAGGTGCCCTCCAACGTGATCCAATTATGTCTCTGTCACAATTCTTTCTCCACTTTCTGTTTATTGCTGCTGCACTGACGCTGCTCAGAGTCTAGAGGAGGTAGACTGCCCACATGTTTTAAAATAGAGATTGATTATAATAACGGCCTTGATCCTCCCTGCAGAATAATAATAATATTTTGATTCTCTGTCATCTGGGTTATGAGGAAGAAAACCTATGAAGTGTAAAATGGAGTTAAGATCAACAGCTCCATTCTCTGACTGATGCCAATGTTAAATTAGATGATGGACGTTCTTATTAACTTTCAAGAACAAAATAACAAAACTTTGATTAAACATTGAGCTTTTCATTCGACAGTCTTGTCATACCAAGCAACTCTCCTTTTTGATGACGTAGCTTGCATTAATAAGGCCATGTTACAGAGAGATAGAAGCCAAAATGTTTTAACCTTCTAAACAAATGATTATTGATTAAATCATTCTTTAAATACATACAATTTAAAAGACATACTGTGGTAAAATAAAGGTAATTTTAATCAATAGGGTGATATCGTAGGCAACTGGACTTGCTTGAGTTTCTTGAAGACAATCGCCTCTCATCCAAGAGGCTTCTTCAGTTCTAATGGACTGGTGTGAAGTCACAGGCTTTAAACTCTGCGTGGGTGTGAACCCTTTCAGAGAGGTTGAGGTCTCATATCTGAGTCTTTGACTTAAGGCTAGTTCACATTACGTGATTTTCACCCCGATTTTTCCGTTGCGGAAACTATTGTAATCTTTTGAGTGTTCATACCTGGTGACGTGTGTTTCTGTCAGTGGGAGTCTCGCCAACTGCGTTACGACCTGTGTGTGCGCACCAAAAGATTTCTCCACCGAGCCCTCACCAACAGAGCCCCAGATAACGCCATGACATCACCAAACTCCGTTTTTAATTTGGAGACTACACATCCTAAAGGCATGGATATTCTTCCCAGTGTTGAATCAGATCTGCCTCCAGGGCCTGGGTCCAAACACAACGCGCTCCCTGTGATCCTGTGGACGCCGCCATTGTTGTTGCTTGCCTGCTTGGCTTGTCCTCCTCGCATTTCCTCCGTCCTCCTGTGTGCTGACATGGGATGTATCCCGCCTCTCATTGGCTGATGCTCTTTGTCAGTCGTGTCAGACTTCTCCAGTTTTCTAGCATGCCAGATATCCAGTCCCAGTCGCAGACGAGGGGGCGACTCAAGATCCTCTGCGATGTCAAAATCGCAGTGAAAATCGTGTAATGTGAACTAGGCTTAAGCCGACCATCTTGTGTGTTGTTAGGGTTAGATGGGTGGGTCAAGGTGAGAATGGGTGTTAAGTCGTCTTGGATGGATCCCAAGACTGCATTGTAGGTGGGTGATAAATGGTGTCGTAGGCCACCTCTTCTGTTTAAGGATGGTATGAATGCACAGCAAAAACTGTGCAGGTATGAATAGTCTTAAGTTAATGACTACTGCCCACAATGCACGACTTCCCAGAACTCTACAAATAAAAGGCAGATTTTGAAAGAAAAATTCTTTTTTCTTAGCAGTTAATCAAGGTGACAATGTGTTTTGCTCATGGTTAAATAGATTTTTTTTTTTTTTTTTTAAAAAGGTTAAATGCAGAAACCTTTCAACTAAAACTTAAAACTTTCTTTTGTTTCCTATTGCACAAATCTTCAAGGTTCTTCAGTTCTCCAGTTATAGTGTGCCCAGAACTGTTTTATGCAAATACTTTTGAGCCATTAGACTTAAAATCAGTCGTTTTTACATCTAGCACGTCTGTCCATTTCAATCATGGAAATGCTCTTAAACTCATGACAACAGCTCCTATTTGATGTCTTGTTTAGACATCAAGTAACATGAGCATTCATTTGGAGTCATTTTTGTTTTAGCCTGATGAATCTAGCTCCAATGTTTACTCTCTTTGTACCTCTGCTGTGCTCTCTGCCAACTCCTGAGAAAATAATCTGGCTGTTACCTTCCTAAATGTGTTTCAACAACACTAGCCAGGTGATAGCTTTGTCTGTCTGCCATTTGGTGGTGATCCAGTAGCTTGTTTTAGTGTTGTATTGTTTTAGCTGAAAACAGCTTCCTGATGTTGATGAAAGCAGTGACAGTGCGTATGGGCTGTAAGATCAAAACAGTACATTGTGGGTTAAAACACTTCTGACAGCTGTCAATCATCTGGCAATCAGCTGTCATCCATTTGTGGGTCAGTCAATGGGACTTCTATGTGTACTGTATATATGTCCCTTTTGTCCTTTTTCAGTTTTGCTGTATTCATGGTATCTTTCCCTGGTCTGTGTTTCTCTCTCGCGTTCTCCATTGGATTGCCTCCCTGTGTTCATCACTGTGTGCCATCCTGGTTTGTTTTTCATTTAGGTTTTAATCTTTTTTCTTTTGTATTTTGGGTTACGCCTGCCTGTATCTCCAGTTTTGTTGCCAGCTGTGGCTTAGGGACACAGCGGGTCTTCCACCAATCAAGTGCAGGTCCATTTACCTTTTACCATTTGTTTGGAGGTGTTCTGCATTAAAAGTCGCCTTTCGTTAAACCACCTGCCTCCTGCTCTGCATTTGGGTCCTCTTTTGAACTGAAACATAACAATAACTCCACCATTTTTAATAGAAAATTTTTGACCAGAGCAGCTTTAAATCACCTCGTTATGAAAGCCTATTTTCAACAATGTGATAAAAAAAAGTCATGTAAGACATTTCGATGAGAAACGTTCTCAAAATCATGACTTGATATCTTAAATATCGAGAAGCTTTCCAAAGATATTGACTTAATATCTCAGATAATGATGATGATACTGATCATATTAAGTCATGGCTTTTGAGAGTTTCTTGTTATTTTCAGATACTAACTCATCATTTTAAGGAAATTTATTATTTTAAGTTGAGTAAGTCATTATTTTGAGAGTTTATCATCATTTTAGAGATAAGTAAGTCATCATTTTAAATCATTATTTCTAAATAAGCAAATCATTATTTTGAGAGAGTTTCTCATTATTTTGAGAGATTCTCGTCATAATGACTTACTGAGTCTGTTTTCCATACCAAAGGAACATCCTCTCAGCAATAGACCTCAACAAAGAGCCGACTCCTACTACAGCATGTCACAACGGTAGGATTTGTGACAAATGAGGACACAACAAAAGTTAAAATCCAGACTCAAGAATCAAAACTCCCTGAACAGAGTTGTCCAAAAACTGTCACTAACTCAAAAAAGGAACCACTGGATCACTTTTAAAAATTAGTTTTGCTTTTCCTTGTGATGCTTCTTTCCAATAAATCAGAAAGCAATCTTTGTTTAGGTACCTGATTTATTTCACTTTCTTTATTAGTGGGAGTGAGTCAGCGTGGACTGTCAGCCTGAGCTGCTTCTGAGCTGCAAACAATGAATGCATTCAATCTAAACTGAAATTGAAATTGCATTTAGACTTTAGAATATAGCCTTCATTTCTGCACCGACTGTGTGCGTATGTGCGTGTGTACGTGTAGGCATGCGTGTCCTTGTGTATATTATTCCTCAAGTCTGTGTATGCGTGTATATTTAAATAGTATATATATATATATATATATATATACATATACTTAACTTATTTTATATCTTATTTTTCAAGAGCTGCAACCTTGACTCTTTTGTATGTCTGAATTACCCCTACATTGAAAGGACCCGACGCAAACACCGCAAAGATCAATTTCTTTTCCTCAGTGAGTGTGAGACAGCCCTGTGACGCAGTTACGTAATGAAAGCCTTAAGAACACATTGTTGGAAGCTTTATTGTTGAAGCTTCAGTACGTCCACATAGACTTTATCCTTCACGGTCTAATACCATTAAATTTGGTTATCCTCTTTACAGATTTTCATTCCTCCATATAGGACTGAAAGACAAAATCATAAAGTGTGTATTTGTGTGTATCTGTATGTGCGTTCTTGTGTGTGCACGTGTTAGCATATTTAGGGAGAGAAGGAGACACAGAGGCATGTAATTATGAATCCAGGGCATTTTAATGACCTTTTTCTTACTCACCGGTCACACACACACACACACACACACACACACACACACATACAGACACCAGATTATAGTATGTAGTACTGGTCATTTAATAACCGATTGTGTGAAAGCTTTCTGTCACTAGAAAGACGAAATGCTGACTGGTGAAAACACACATAAGCACAGTTGTTGGCATGCAGTAGAGGGGACTATGTGCAATGAATGTAGATCTGGCTGTCAAGGGGACTGCCTCAAGGTTACCACTCACAGAGGGGAATCAGCTGGAAACTGCTCCTAACTAACAGCATCTACAGTGTGATGTAAGTCCTTAGGGGAGATACGGCTGCACATGTATAATGAAGCTGGATAAGTGTTTCCCCCGGCAAAGATGCCTCACTTTGCCTATTTTCAGAACATGCTTTTGATTCCGTGAGCCCATCTTTAACGCTGGCAGGCATCAGAGTCATGAGTCTGTGTGACTGTGGTGGCCATTTAATCCGTTGGCTGAGCGCTCTGTTGTCACTTTGATGTAAATAAAACATCCCTACACAAACACAGTGTCACAGTGCACAAGGGAATTAGTCACTGCATTGTCAGCTGTATGGCTTCTCATTGTGGTCCCAGCCCTTGCATATATTTCACTGCTGTGTTTGATCTTGATAGAATCATTTAGACCGTTTTGTAAACACTTTTACATACGTATATTGTAGAATGTATTTGAAATGCAGAATGTTGTTTTAAAGTATGGAGAAAAACAAATGAGAAATTACCACAGCAACATGCTCCCTCATTGGATTCCCACCTGCGCTAACATTACCACACCGTTATAAGTACAGTGCAAAGAACTAGGCACCAGTTATTTTTTTAATATGTTTCTACAGTAGTGGGAGAGACTTCATTTTTATTGGAAGCAAATACAGATATCTTATTATGTAATAGGTAACTATTCCTAACATATAACAAAACTAATATTTCTGTTTTTGCATTACAATAAAACAATAATACTCTGTGTTAGCACATGTTAAATATAATTTAAAATGCTTTCAGTAATCAGTCATGAGCTATTAGTTGTCATTATGTTGCTAGGTTTGGCCAGTGTTTATCCTCTCTATTTAGTTATAATGTAGTTGATAAATCCTAATAATCTATTCAATTTATAACGTCTGCAGTTAAAATAAATTAATGGATATTGGTCCTATAGACAAACAGTCCAGTCCAAAGGAAGTTTTTTTCACATCCCAGCCCAACCCAAATTTTTTTGATGTTAATGACTTAAAACTGATCTGTAAAGCTTCACTTACCTTTCTTACCTTTCTTGCATTTCACACAGCATTTAGAAAAAATTTGAGCATCCTCCCTCCAAAGGCCTACTCCCCCCTCCTCCATTACGTCTATGATAGACATAGGCGTTGGCATGGTAACGTTTGATACACAGAAGAGGAGAGCAAGTGTAACACGCCAAGAGAAGAGTAGAAGAGAAGAGGAGTCTCATATAACGTTATAGCCTGTGTTACATTAGAGGCAAACTAAAAATACCTGTCCAGCACAAACTCTGCGACCATCTCGTCCGTTTTTAGCTCAGGATGAAGCTGCATGTTATACAATACAGTTTTCTTAGAACCATATGAGAATGGTATAATTATGAGTTTTTATTTCTGGTGGAATTCACTTACATTTAGTGTGCCATCAGCTTATTAATAGCATTTTAACCTAAACAAATGGAAGTGTACACTTTCCAGAAAGTTAAGTGTGGCTTTAAAGCAGACATTTCCAAAGTCCGGATCGGGGGCAATTGTGGCCTGTGGACGAATTTTAAACAGCCTGCAGCTTGTCTTTGAAAATATACTATATGTGGCGGCCACACAATATTGGTTAATCAAGCATTTTTTTTGCGTAACCTTCCCAATGTCAGGGCTATCATACACTTTGTAGACATGCACCAAGAAGGAACCACACAGGCAGAACTAATGTGTTTTCATAAACAGACTGTAAACAAGCAACGAACGGATTTCATAGCAGACATTTCCTGCTAGGTAGCAGACATGGCCACAGCAAAGAAGTATAAGCTGACAGAGAGGGCTGCTTTGGGGACAGTGGAAGGTTGAATACTTTTCACTAAAAGATGAAGATGGACCGTTGTGTTTGTTTCATTTGTATGTGATTTTTCTTTTGATAACCAATATGATGAAAGACGCAGCTGGCCCAAGGTATTTCTACATTATGTAATCTTGCCCCCATTCAAAATAGTTTGGACAGCCCTGACTTGAAGGAATACTTCACCCACAAAATGACCATCTGCGTATCACTTAGTCATGCAGTGTTACCTTGATTTTTTTCTCTCCCGTGCCTCCACTGATAACAGCAAACTATTTATTGATTGATTAGGGACCAAGTTTAACAACAGCAAAACTTTATCAAAACATCTGTTTACAAACTCTCAGTCAACTCGTAGATTTTAATCCATTTTGTCTCATTTATCCAGTCGTATGCTCAGGCCAAATTAATTGCACAATATGGCCAAATAATAGAAGAAAAAAAAAAACAGACAACAGCACAGTATCTTGAGAGACATTCAGCAGCTGTCCCTTAACTTTCCTCAAGAAACTTGAAGTTTAACCTCCTCAAGTGTAAGTTTTAAGTTGATGGATCGCGTTTTAAATTGAAGCTAAATTTCAATTTAACTTTAATTTAAATTAAATTAAATTAACAAATAGCCATGTCAGACCACAGTGGGTAAAGAGAACTGCGGGATCGCTTTTCTATAGACTTTTGCATTGACATCTGATATCAGTATACCCGCATTAATGAGTAGAGCCAGTGAACTGCTGGGTGGATCATTTATTATATGCGCCTCTTGTCATATTACTCAGAAAGACCCATCTACAAGTTTTCTTTTTGTTCTGTGAATTGAGCGTCCATTAAATAGACAAGCTCTCACTGAGCTTACAGGACGTCTGTTCTGTCAAATCCTTTATTGGCGCGCTCTTATCCATGTCTTTATCCCTCTGTTTACAGCTTCCTTGTCCTCTTAACATTTCTTTATCTCTCCTCTTTTCTTTCCTCTTGGCATTTATCCAACTATTTCCCCTTCTTTCTTTTTCCATCCTTCCCTCCCTCCTTACTGTGTCCCCTGCTGGACATTCCAATACACAGACTGATCCTCCTGAGGTAATTACAGATTTTGGCAAGACTACAGTCCACTACAGACGGTGCATATGTGTGCAGTTTCTGTATTTTTCCTAAGCTTGCAGTTTGAGTCATGTCAGTGTTACAACAATCTTAAGAAGTCACTTCAAGGGTGTTTGTCCACAGCAGCTCCTGCACCACTCTCCCTTTATCACAGTCCGTTATCAGGTGATGCACTCCCTCACATACAAAAGTCAACATTTATATAACAAATATTTGACAAACAGATTGATACATTATTGATTTTATGTCTTGGTGATTTATGCTGTGACATACTGGAACAGAGGAGCAGACAAACATGCTCATCTCCTCCTCCTCTGCTTCTCTTCCCATTCTTTCCTTTGTCGCATGCCTAAATTACAGCATTGACCATCCCTGTCTATTCTGTTGTTGCAGAAAGAAAAGCTTAACCACACATTTACTGTGAGCTCTGACCAGTCTTTAAATCAGATTGGCAGTAACTGTGCCAGCCAGGGAAGAGAGGAGAGCTGTGTACACTCTCCAGCTGCTGGTTGGCGTGTGGGTGTTCTGCTATTCTGACAATAAATCAATACAATATCTGGTCGACTGACCTCATGTCCCACGTCCTGTGGGAAGGTGGGGAGCATGGATGAAGAGGAAAAAAAGGCGAGTTAAGAAAACGGCACACTTTTATGTAGGCACAGACAAATGGAGAGTGCCATTCAGCTGGCAAGCAGCCACTTCCATCCAACCTGCATGTCTCTACTTCTCTAGTTTCTGATTAAATACCACTCTTGGTTCAAGAACCTCTTAGATTGCTGTGCTTATATATCATATAATTGACACTGCAGCTGCACAGGGTCAAAGTCTATTTAAATGGTAATGATGATCAAAAAATGATGTGAATATAAAATCAAACATTTCTGCAATGTTGGACCCCAATGTTGGACATCAGTGCATCTCTGATGGCCAGATAACCAATCTGATTACAATCCTTCATGATTGTCCTGGGCTATATGTAGTTAGCATTATGTAGTTATTAGTGTCGTCTGTACTCCCGTCCAGAGGGTGTCGATATAAGGGACCTGGGGCTGCCAAAAAGAACAGAATAACTAGCGCACTTAAGCATTTTAGTTAAAAACACAACTACCGTCTGTAAACCCACACAAACACATGGATGAATCGTAACTGTGAACGAGACAAAGGTGTTATCATCCTCATGTGCTCTCACTTGCCCTTCTTCCTCACCCATACAGATCAATTCTCTTTCGCCCACACAAATCAATCAGTGGTTAAACTGATCAGGGCTGATGTAAATGCTACAACTACTTGATACCTTTTCTGTCTCATCTTATTTGTTGACATTGCTGGAGACTTTGTTCATGTTGCTTTGAAGGTTGGGTTTGTCGGATTTAGTGGTATCTAGTGGTGAGGTTGTAGATTGCAGCCAACAGAAACTTCTCCAGTGTGCCGAACATTGTAGGAGAACTATGGCAGCAGATGTGATAACACCAATGGCCTTATCTTAAGTCAAAGTTTGGTTTGCCCTTTCTGGGCCAACGCATTGTCATCTACTTTTTCAGCGGCCTTTCACCTACATATTATGTGCTAGGTATCCTTCTGTGTCTGCTGTTGACGTTCCAGGATGTGCTAACAACGCTGGGATGTCAACACTGGGGTTTGTTGGACCCCTGCACTACAACTTCCACCTGCCCTATAGGGACTTTGCAGCTCCTAACATTACATTGTTACTGGCAGCATTTAGACCTGACACTGTCCAGTGGTGTATCATACCACAGCAACTGCACCACCCGGCCGACCAGCAGTATATCGTAACAACGCAAAAGGTTACGTCCAGCCACATTGCATACTGACGCCACCTGGCTGCATATCATGCCACCTTGACACGTGCTGTCCGGCCAAGCAGTGGCATATCATAACAACATGAGAGGTTATGTCCGGCTGTGTTTCATACTGACGCCTCTGACTGCACCATAGTGCCGTGAAAAGTGGCTTTTGGCGTCAGTTGTCTGACGTGGAAATCACTCAAAAAATGGTGGTATTCAACGACTTTGGATTGAGGATGGGCTGGGGCTACTGTAGGAACAACTTGGTGCAGTCTGAAAGAGGACCCACTCTGTAAGTAGATATAACAGCTCATTCTTAATTAACGACAACAGAACAGTTTTTATTTTCAGGTGATTATACACTAAATAAAACATAGTTATGAATATTCCATCTCATTTCTGCTGATATCCCCCTGAATCCTAAACACAGCTCCATTATCATGGGGACAGATGCTGTAAGTGGCTTGCTGTAACGACTGCCTGTTGAAGTAGTAAATTTTGCAAACTTGTCTGCTTATGTGTCTAAAACCACTTCATGGTGTGGTTAGAGCAATCAAATTTTAATCTGTGTTCAATGCTTCTTAGAGGCATTAACACTTTGTTTGAAATCAGATTGCTAACAAATCCTCCCAAAATGCATAAATTGTCTCACAGAGACCAATTTACACCTTGTAATAACATGTTATGTTTTGGATATCTTATCTGAATAAGAAAAACTGCAGGAGATAAGAAAATTGTGTGAAGGCACACACAGTGCATTGCAATCTCTTTCCTCTTGTCCTGTCATTTCTTTCTGCTATCACTCTGAAAGTATGAACCCTATCCATGAAGCAAGGAGGAAACACAGTGTTTGAGAGCCCATCAGCAATAGCATTGCCTCTCTTGACCAACATTTTGTTTGTTTCTCACCGGCTTCACTGACTTAATCTGCATATTGACATCCAATCACAGTCAAGATGTCAGATCAGATATTGGAGCCAAGATAATGAGAATGGATATTAACCTGGTGCAGCCTGGTCTCAATCCCAGAGCACTGAAATATGCTGCTTTTGCAGCATCCCTCACATCATAATGACACCAGGGGCACCCTATAGTGTTTGCAGGAGATGCACAGGGCTTTCAACCATCTCCAATGCAAAGACACCCACATCTTCCATTAGTCCACTTAGGTTACATACCTCCAGTCCCTTTTACATCAAGATCTGCCGACTCCCTGCATCAAGATATGTGTTGCCTGGTGAAAATGCATATGCCCATGATCAGATGTCATTTTCTGGATGACATATTTAGATACAGATCACATGGGAAAACCAAGTGTAGTAGATACCACCTGACTTAAGTCGGTACAAACTAATGACAGAAAAGAAGCCCACACTTTAATGACACAGTGTATGTTCCTGCTTGTTAAACCTTCATTTGTAGGGCCTGAGAGTCCACTAAAAGTGTAGCCCTGGAGCACATCCTCTGCAGCTGCTCCACAGCACTGGGGAGAGATGATACAGATGGAGGCATGATCAAATCTTGAAGGTCATTGTTAAAAGCCATCTGCTCTGATTTTGATAGGATCGTGCCCCTAAAAAATACTTTCACCTTTATGAGAGCCAGGGAGTATCAAAGACATGCTGTGAAGAAACAATGGGAATTCCTCCAACATGCTGAGATCAGGAATTGTTCTCTTGTCTTAATCCACTGAGCAAAGCTGTCCTTCTGGTGCTGACAGTCCCTTGGGAGGATCACGTGGATGAAGCCTTTGAAAGGTAACTTGCCAAATACAAGGAGCTGGTTATTGAATGTGGGAATGATTGGCTTGAGAGCAAGGAGCTTTCCAGTCGAGGTTGGATTCTGGGGCTTTGCTGCCCGATGGCTGTCTGAAAAGCCTTCATCTTGTTGGGCATTAAGGGGAAAAGGGGGTGAAAAGCTGTCAGCAGCACCAGTGAAATGGTTGAGGAGGGATTTGATCAGCCTTGGCTGGGTCACCTGGTGTGTCCAGAAGCAAATAATGTTTCAACAATAAATCTATATCAACACATGAACATAGAACCCACCCATATATTCTATACATCCTGCCATTTCCCTTTATTTTTCCTTCTCCATTTTTATTTCACCTTTCAATCTCACTCCTTTGCTCTTGTGTTCTCCCCCTGAGGAACAGAATTATAGTCTAGAAAGAAATAAAAGAGCAGTAAAAGCACAGAGTTGAGATGAGCAAGGTTAAACAGCAAACAAGATATCCCTGCTCCATTGTACAACACGTCTCTGGTGCATTCAGAACTCATCAAACATTAAGACACCTCAGTCATGTCTACCTTGTTTTGTTTTGAATAATTTATAATGCTCCAGCCATTGTTTTCCGCATACGCAGTTCCTCTAAATTAATTACCAAAGACTCAAAGATGGATGATGATGTGACCTTGGATGCTTTCATTCATGAGCACGCTGTAGGCACACAATGGGTATGTGTGTGAGTGTGTATGTACAGTATTCTACCATACACATGTATGCACTGTAACCATGCATGTCAGTATGTGTATGTATGCTCCACTCCACTCCACTCCATCTCAATGACTGCGTTTACATGCACAACATATTCATGTCTGAGCTGTTTAAGTGGTTAATGAAAATTAATATCCCACAAATATTCCTGTCAACATGCAGCCGCACATACTCCGATTAACATGCCGTAACATGTTGTTTATCACGTCTAAATATGGAAATAAATAAGTAAGTAAGTACTAAATAAGTAAGTACTAAATAAGTTGAACAGCTGTAGCTGTGCTATTTTGCTTCTTTACAGTTGTGCTTTTCTTTTGGGCATGCATGTCTACCCTACAGCCTTGGCTAGTTGGTGTGTGTACAATCCACAGAGCTGACCGTGAGCAGGCATGAGGCTGTGTAAAAACCCCAATGGAGAGGCATATTCCTAATATGCTGTATGTCCAAAGAATGTTTCTAAAATCAGGATAGTAACAGCACATCCCACATGTCTTAATTGGAAAATGCTTCATTCGAAAAAGGCCTAATTTTGAAAATCCAAACATAATAGGTATATCATGTTTCCACCAAAATTGTAATATATGCAGGTTTTTCAAACATGGGAATACCCGTTAAAAAAAAGAGCTAAAACTAACATGTTCACCTGGATGTCATATTTCCATATCTGTTGATCAGAGCCACTTGGAGCTGGAGCCGATAAACACCTGTGACGACTGCAGATTAATTTGTCCCAGCAGTGATTGCCAGTTGTAACCTCTCCCATTAAATACAAAGGCCCGATGTTAACAGGGTTTTTGTCCTGTGGGAAAGGGGCTTTAGTGTGCGTGTAAACCTAGTCACTGTTTAAAAGGTGTCTCCCAGATGAAAGATGAATCTTTTTAAAATAGCAGGAAAATATAGAGACAGAATTATGGAGTGTGTGTCCTAGAATAACACAGTAAACTAACTCAATTACATTGGTTAGGACTGTTGGTTGTTAAATACACTAAGACAGAGAAGCACACAGGGAGAGCAGAGGAAAAGAGACAAGCACAAGCCACCATGATAAAGAGGTGAAGAAAGGCATAAGGGAGCAGAACATAAAAATTGGAAGAACAGACAGATGGAGAAAAATAGCCAAAATAACACCAGAGAGTGAGACAAACAGAGACATGAGAGAGTGTGCTTCTGATTACAAGGGAAGAAAGATTGCCTTGGTGACATATTAGTTTAATCAAGCTAAGCTGTATGGGAGAAGGGAGAATCAAATTATTCGACAGGGCTGTCGTCATTCAGCTAAATTGATGCGGGTCCTTCCTCGTTTTTATCCCTCTCTGTGTCTCTGATATATTGCGATGTGCATAGAAGGCGACTGGAGCAAGATCTGACCGCAAATTGCCGACTTTTCAAAAGTGCACTAGAGTCAGTGACTGAGTTTGTGTGCGTGGATGTATGCAAACAGTTTCTATCCCTTTGTGTGGATGTGGGCATGCATTTGGATTTGCATGTGTGTGTGTGTGTGTGTGTGTGTGTTTGTGTTTGTGTGTGCGTGTCTTTCCCAGAAATGGACTGCCTGCAGCTCGTTGGCCACCTGGTCCTCTGTGATAGCTCTAACCCAATAAAGAGCTGAGAGAGACTGACTGGCAGTGGCTGTCAGGGCAAACTCTGCCAGACCACACAGGCAGAAAGGAAACCTCCCACTCGTGTGAGTGTGTATGTGCAGTGGATCACCTGTCTCTTTTTAAGTTCTTTGTTCTGCATTTACAGTACGTATACACTAATTATATGTATGGGAGAGAGTCTACACGCTGCTGATGTTTTTCTTAGTATCTGTCATATTGTGCACCAGATGGAAACTTCCATTTAAATACACTGTAAATCCAGACTTTGGCAACTGAATGTGCAGCCCCTGCTTTTGAACATAAAGATATTGAGTTGACGTGAGACAAGAACATGGGAGAGAATAGCAACACTTGTCAGACTTGTCTTTTATCTGCTGACAGCACAGGACAGAATGACAGCTCGTGTATTTTAACAGACAGATGATATGCATGCTAAAAAGCCCCTTTTCCATAGTTATACAAGAATTTGAGGTTTCTTATGCACACAATAATGTATTATCTACTAACTATGGTTGAAAGGAATGATTGAAAAACATAACACAGTTTTCTAACAGTGTTTTGAAGCTGAGATTTGCATGTTGTTGCCATTTTTGCTGGTTACTGGAGGCAGAAACTTCCTTTTTGGGCAAATGGGAAGAGATCTGTGGGATGTGAGATAGGATGGGCAGCTGAAACCCACAGGGATTGACAATGAAAGACTGAGACACCTTCTTCTCTTTTAACCTTAGAGAAAACAGACAACTTTCACCCCTCTTGCATTTCCAAGTTGTGTTACTGTTGGGACTGCTGTTGTAAAGACAACCAGAATGCTGAAACTACCATCTGGGTAGAGTTTCCACCATTACTTTGGTTGTGTCATTGTCCTCCATTTCTGCTACCAAGCATAGTCACAAGAAGAACATACATTAATACTCTATGGTAACTGGGTAGCTACCGGGGAAAACAAAAGCACACAATAGTGCATAGTGAAAACACGGCTCATAGGGAGCCAATCTAAATGTCAATGGCACTATTATTCTATAGACATTACATTATACAATCAACATTTACTTCATAATGAAAGCACATTAAACAAAGTGGTTCTTCAACTTAGAGTCAACTGAAATGTCTTTTTTTTTTACCCTGTATGGATATGAAATATCCATGCTATCATTGTTGTATGCTCAGGTTAAATCCTCTGTAAAACATGATGGTGGCATTTAAATTGGCAACACTCGTGCCACCTCTAGAAACTAAAACCTCGCACACGGTACATGTTGTCTTTTTCCTGGTGGGACTCTCCGCTGTAAAGTACTGCCAAATTGCTGACATTTTGTTAACAGCTAATGTTACATTATTTACCAGACATCCATTCTTCACTGCTGTAAAACAGTAGTGGTTAGTGCCTGCACAACACAACTTGTTGTATAGGCTACTGTTTAAAAAAACAAAAAAAAACTTTTGTTTTATCTTGGTGTGAAATTACTTTAAAGTTTATTAACAAATGAAATGGTATTGGATCAGCGCATAGACTCACAAACTCAATGAAACCTGATCCAGCATTTTAAGCAGTGCTGGAAGCATTTCTGATACTGATATCCATATCCTAACATCTCTAGGTTTTTGCCCTAAAAAAACATAATAAACTTTATAATAAACTTTTGCTGATATAGAATTTTTCAAAAACAATTTTACAAAGTGCTATACAGAAACAAAAACAACATACAAGTGCAATTGCAAGACTGGAGTAATTCAAAGAGGTTTAAAATGGAAACAAATAAAAGAGACAATGAATAAAAATTAGAGAATAAGCTAATTAATGAAAGCACAGAGTAAAAAAACAACCAAAGACACACACAAACTCTATTCAAAAGCCAGTTTATTAAACACAAAGTTTTGAAGGAGGACAAAAGTATTTAAAAAGTTTCCCTTTTTTAATCTCACTCTCTGAAGGGGTGCTTTAGTGTCTGTGTTTGATTGACAGCTTGCAGGCTGAGTGAAGGGTTAATGTAGGTCACTTTATATGATATAAAGGGTGAGATTCTGGACACAGCTGTGGAAGATATAGCAACAATTATACATGCTTAATCTCACACACTTATTTTATCAACATAAGAGTGCTATTGATATACATTGATAGCATGCCGAGGAGCTGTCTGAGAGAGAAAATGTCAGGGATTTACACACACACACACACACACACATGCAAACAACATGCTGGCACACACGCAAGGGAACCTCCATTTCTCCTGGGTTAATGGCAGTCTGCGTGTAGAGGGGAAATAAGGCAGTCAGAAATTATATTACACTGTGTGTGTGAGAGAGAGAGAGAGAGAGAGAGAGAGAGAGAGAGAGAGAGAGAGAGAGAGAGAGAGAGAGAGAGAGAGAGAGAGAGAGAGAGAGAGAGAGAGAGAGAGAGAGAGAGAGAGAGAGAGAGAGAGAGAGAGAGAGAGAGAGAGAGAGAGAGAGAGAGAGAGAGAGAGAGAGAGAGAGAATGTAATATAATAGATTTGTTTCCATGAAGAGAGCGATTGAGAGATAAAGAGCGAGAGCCTCTGGTTACTGTTTCATCAGAGCAGATAGACTGGAGTCCGCTTTCTGTCTCGCTCAGCCTCTTTATGGCCAAACCCTGCAGACACTATTACATACAGATCAAACGCATGTACGTGCTATACTTATTCATACATGCATGCTGTGCACACCTACACATACATTCAGCTGGGCAGAAACACCATGCTCTCAACATAGTCTCCTTAATACCAACTTAATCTGAATTCCAACTTGCAAGGCTATAAGATAAGGCGTTAATCAATTTATTCGGTGGATGTGCTTAAAAAGCCCAGGGTATATCCAACACACACACACACACACACACACAAAACAACACTTTATCCAGTGAGTAGTTTGTACAGCAATTTCTAAACTGAGTAGTGCCGTGTGGCACCCAGTCTGCTCCGTTCATTTCTGAATGAAGCATGAACTAGTCATAAGCTGCACTGTTCCTCAGTACCATGGACAGCACCACTGCAACACTCACACTGCAACGTCCAGCTCTGATGAGTTACACATTTGATGGTGTGATAATGTGTGATAAGTTCAGTGGCTGGTCTGTGTGTGCATGCTTAGCACTTTTTTTGCAATGTGCAGGGCTTAGGGAAATGATGTTACATCATTTCAATGCTCCGCAGAACCCTTTGAGTGGAAAATACTTTGTGCTCATGTATAAGCCTCACATTCACAAGCTGGTGTAGCTCAATACATTCACGCAGGAAGGGGGTAGCTTTGAACATGCTTATTTTAGAAACTATGTCAACATGTTTTGTTTTTTATTTTCTTGGTTAATGCAAAACAAATCTTGGCACTGCCGTGTATCTCACTTACTGACTTGTATCTCTTTTCCGCAGGCGAGAATTGTCATCATCAGATGAGATCTACACGTGTTGTGCCACCTAAAGGTAAGAAAATTAATAGAAGCAACAGTTTAGATGCACACATATTGATGTCATCTCCTACAGGCAAAGAAAGTAATAGCTGAGATTTGAACTCTGCAATCCAAAACATTTTTAAATGATGAAACATGAACAAAATATATCTAAAATCTCAATTGGTTATTTAAACTGTGTACACTGTTGAATTTTAGAGATATGCTTTTATTTGTGAGCAGAGTGCAAAGGCATTTTAATACTTCAAAAAATTAAAGGAACTCTTAAATCACACATCAGATGCTGATGAACAAATTATTCAAGTTGAAAATCATTACTGATGTTCATTGTATAATTTGTTGAGCACAATAAATGGAAACCAAAATCGTCAACCCACTAAAGGCTGGATTCAAAATTACACCGAAAAAGGGCTGATTCAACTTGCTGGAATTTTATCACGGCAACTCATAATGTGACTCAGTAGCATGTACGCCCCCCGCATGCCTCTATGCACTCCCAACAACGTCTGGGGATGCTCCTGGTGAGTGGGCGGATGGGGTCCTGGGGGATCTCCTCCCAGACCTAAAATCAGGGCATCAGTGAGCTCCTGAAGATTCAAGTCAGGGGAACAAGAGGACCAGTCAATGGTATCAATGCCTTCATCATCCAGGAACTGCCTATACACTCTGGCCACATGAGGTTCAGCACTGTGCTGCACCTGGAGGAACCCAGGGCCCACTGCACCAGCATATGGTCTGACAATCACTCTGAGGATTTCATCCCAGTACCTAACAGCAGTCAGGGTACCGTTGGCTATGACATAGAGGTCTGTGTGACCCTCCAAGGATATGCCTTACCAGACCATTAATGACCCACCGCCAAACCGATCATGCTGGGTGATGTTACGGGCAGCATGATGTTCAACACGGCGTCTGCAGACTTTTTCACGCCTGTTACATGTGCTCAGTGTGATCCTGCTCTCAACTGTGAAGAGAACGGGGTGCCATTGGCATCCCTGCCAATTTTGGTGTTCTCTGGTGAATGCCTGTCGAGCTGCACAGCGCTTGGCTGTGAGCACAGGTCCCACTAGATGACGCCGGGCCCTCATGGAGTCTGTTTCTGACAGTTTGGTCAGAAACACCAACAGCCTGCTGAAGTGGCCGTGCTCCTCCTGTTCCTCCTCACACAAAGGAGCAGATACCGGTCCTGCTGCTGGGTTGATGCCCTTCTACGGCCCTGTCCAGCTCTCCCTGTGTAACAGCCAGTTTCCTGGTGTCTCCTCCATGCTCTTGAGACCGTGCTGGGAGACACAGCAAACCTTCATGTGACCTGCGCAACCAGCTGGGCTGGAGGTACCGCCTCATGCTGCCAGTAGTGACAAGGACACTAGCAGACACAAAACTAGAGAAGAATCAGTCAGGAAGGATAAGGAGAGAGCAACTACTGTGGACACCACATGTAAAACCATTCCCTTTTGGGGGTGTCTTGCTTTTGCCTCTCCATTGCACCTGATGTTACTTTCATTTGCACCAAAGCAGCTGAAACTGATTCACTAAACGGACAGATTGATATCCTTGAAATGTAACTGCCCTTGTGTTAGACTGTTCTATACTCATTTCTCTGGTGTCACCATGCAGTTTTGTGCCACACGTACCGTGATGTAATGACATCAATACAAGCATACAACATGATGATACAAAAGACAGAAGCCTTTGCATTCTGCTGCATAAAGACTGAATGTTCCTACTAGTATGATTTTTGTGTGCTGTTATGTTTTCTTTTCTTTTGTGGCTGTCTGCTGGTGCTCTGTACTCTTCAATACTACTACTGAAACAACATCTGAAATCACATTTCAAAATCCTTTTTTGCGATCAAGAATAATGTTTGTGTGTTGTGTGTCAGTAGATCTATTTTTCCTTTTCAAAGTTATTTGGAGAAATATCTCTATTCTTCTCAGTTTCTGGAGAAGCTTGACAGTGTTTGATGGACAGCAGCTGTCAGGCTGAGCACTGACAGTGGGAGAAGAGATAAAATAAACTAACTTGTAAGTGCAACAGCTTACTACCCATGGGCAGACCGTTTGTTATTAGCAGTGGTATTGAAGAGTAAAGACCACCCCAGCATCTACATGAATACTTGCTGTTTAATGTGCTTCAGCTGAACATCTAATTAGCTACCTAGCCTGCAAATGACATTAGCAGTTCCTTTTTTCCCAGTGAATGGTTGTTTGGTCACTTAACAAGCTAAGGTGCAGGTTAAAATGTGTTCATGTTTATGAGTGTGAGAAGAAGTAGACTAATGCAAAAAGGCTAATGTGAGTTGATGTTTAAAGTCTGTGGCTCTTGTGTAGCAGGCTATTATTTGTTTGTTCATCAGTGTGACCGTCTGGTTATGATAGAACATTGCTTTCACTGCTTTATGCAAAATGTGGTTTCAAAGGCAGCATTTTGATTGGTTCTCTGTCTACACTTCAAGGCGAGGACCAATAAGCAGTGGATCCAGCTGTTTGGTATTGTATGAAGGTTTCAGATACATTATAGTACTCAAAATAGGCTAGAGGTGAGGTTCCCAGAGGTTAGACTCATTTATTAGTCCTCCTACTTAAAGCTTTTTCTCCAGTAATGAAAACATAATGAATAAAACATATATCTGACCTTTGTGTGTTTAAGTATGTTAGTCAGTGCAGCTAGTGATAGGCATTCCTTCATTCTGTTTTTCACTCACATACAGACACTCCTCTGTCAATCTCTAGATAGCAGTTGGAGAGATCTGTGATTGTTAAGATTTTTAATCTCTGGCTGCTTTGCGGATAACTTCGTCCCTGGTCTGTGTCTGAAGCTGCGTCCACACTGTATGTTTTGAGCACATTTTAGAAATGCTATTTTTCAAGTCCATCTCCCACTGTGTGAGTAAATTATCCGTGATGAGAAGGCAATGCTCCCAATTTATGTGCTCACTGTTCGGTCCAATCGCCAAGCCACAACCTGAGTACTTGCACTATACGTGTAAAATCGATACTGAAATGGCCCATCGTTCCCTTCAGACCCTTTTTTGTGCAGGGCAGGGACGACTTTGTTTGCTAGTGTATGTTTGTAATGTTACAGCACTGTTGTTCATAATAATGTAGAGACAGAGGTCCCAGAAAGAGCTTAAAAGTCAATTTTGCAAAAGCAGAACAGTCCAATTTTTGATTTTTCCTCTTGTTTATCTGGTCTCCCTACCTTTCTCTTTCTCACACACACACACACACACACACACACACACACACACACACACACACACACACACAGAAGCAGAAGTTAACAAGTTAGCAGCACCAACATAATAGCTGGGTATACATTGTTTAATTGATTGATTGAGAAAAAGGCACCGACCAACAAACCTCAATGTCTGTCATGTGAATAAAGATCAGTCCCTAACATTAGAGCCTTTACATGCTCCATTAAAAAATGACACATCTGGGTGTCAAAATATAAAGTTCAACACACAGCATCTCATTTTCAGGCCAGAGGGTTTTAGTAAGGTTTTATTTCCGGATCACTCATAAAGAAAAAAATCGAGGAAGGAACAGAAAGTCATAGCCATATGTCTCTGCTGAACCTGGAAACGAGTGTTGGCCTCCCAATTAACAGTGCTGAAAAATCTGGCCTGTAGCTAAAACTAATTTCCAAGCCCTGATATAACGGGTGTTCTTTGATGTTATGTTACATCTTGTTAACTTAACAAGCAGCTATAAAGCAGCCCTGTGATAGGGCCGGAGGATTATTCATGTTTGTTTGTATTAGCAGAGAGTATTGTGTCTGTACCTCAGGAAGAAATATTGGTATGCTGTATTGGATTTTTTGTAGGAAGTTATTACCGCTAGACCCAGTGATTGGTAATTTTACCTAAACAATCTGAGGCCCTGTTTCCACCATGCTGAAAACACCAGGTGCTCCTCAGGAAACACCCAGCTGGGAGGCACAGCGGTTGGTTTGGTTGTGTCTGGTTGCTATGATACAGAATAGCTGATGAAGTAAAAATGTCTGCACAAGGTAGAGTCGTCAAGGTAGAAGGGAGGGCTGAAGCACGTAGGGAGAGAGGACAGAGCTGCCGGTCTATGTTGGTTCATGAGGGGAAACACACATTAATATATACACAGTATATAGTATTAACATACTCCTCCTTTGCCATTGTTGTTCAGCACTTGTGCATGTAAGATAGGACAGCTGGCCTTCGTTGTATTTGTCCCACCCCTCCTCCACTGTGATTGAATAGCTGAACAAGTGACAGTGGCACAGCTTTTTACCCAAATAAAAAAATTACCACACAGGCAGCGCTCAGTGCAGAATATACACTCAGCGCCTCAACACACTGCTGGACTCAGGGATTTCTTAACTGTATTTGTGAGTACAGCACTTCACCTTCCTGCAATAATGACATTATGAGATGCCTCTTGGGTGTTTTTACTGTAGGACGTCCATCTTGACAAACCAGAGGTTGTCAGCAGGCTGTAGTTACACTTGCTAATGTGATACCAATAGTGGAATTTGAATAGAGCAAAGCAAATAAAGAATATGTGATTTCAAGTTTTTTTTGGAACAACAGAGAGTTGTGTAATGAGGATGTACAGGTATATGTCCACAGCTCTACAATGCCATGTGCATGAGGCTTAAGTGGAGGATCGATGTTGTTCTCTGACTCATTAGTGCTTTCCGCTGTCCTCTCTACCAAATCGCATCAATCCAGCCTACACTCCTTCAATTACAGACAATTGATTACTGTAGCCAACATGACTGCTACAAACAGCTTCTGTCTAAGTCTGTGTGTAAGCATATGTGTGTGTGTACCCGAGTGTGATAATGAATAGGTCTACAAGTGTAAAAGTATCGGCTTATCAACCTAGCATTTATCCTTGATCCTGTGCAATAACTGCCTTCATTTATTTCCATGCAATGTTCCATTGGTAATGGAAGGCTCCACTTTTAATAAGCTGTTGTTGGAGTGAAACTTTCAAGTGTAGATGTGCAATTACTGTCGAACTGTAGTTTAATAGTAAAAATATAACTTTAATAAGGATAGTTATTGTAGGGTTAGCGGCCGTACACAGCCGTGTCTTTAACTGTCTGGAATGCGCGAGTTCAGGCGCTGGGTGCTACTGTTGTGCTTACTCTGTGCCAGCTTTCAAGGACGCGGCGGCAGGTTGCGTCTGAGGTTGCTAAGCAGCCTCAACAAGCCCCATATCATAGCCTATTTACCTGAAATCCTGAGTGCAGAGCTGATCTTCTTCCAAGTGCTGTGTACGTATAGGCCTATTGTCCATGGCACAGATAATAAAGCTCTGGCAGCCCTGCACTAAAATGACCAACTTTTCAATAATTACCACAAACTGATATCTACAGAAGAACGGAAAGATATCTGTCGGCTGTGATTGGTTGGTCCTCGTCACATGGCATGCAGTCCATGCTGCTGCATTCCAAAAGTTGAGTTTATGTCAGACTGCAGCCGTCATGCCCTGAAAAATAGGTACTCGGGAACGCGTGTGCTGCAAGGCATCATTTTGCCATTTGAGCTCACCTGCAACACATCTACATTGAAAACAATGAATTTGAGAGCACAAAAAACACGGCATATGTACAGGCCCGTAAGCTTTGTTACATTTGTACTTTTCATACACATATCAACGTTTATAAAGTGACATAGTATATGAGCTGTCATCAGAAGGTGGAGGGGATGTTGGATGGCATTTCACCTAGGCGAGTGGCCTGCTAAGCTGCAGTCCACTGTTCAAGACCAACAGACAACAAAAGCATTTGTTTTTCACTGACTCATCACTGTGTTTCCACCGGACATAGTGCCAAGACATGGCTGCCTCTCAGTGGGACTTGTGTCACCAAAAGTGGGTATTTTAAGCCAAAATCTGATCTTTTCCAAACCAGAACTAAGTGGTTTTTGTGCCTAAACCTAACCACATGTTAACCACAGCGTTGTGGAAACATGAAGTTTCAGTGTACCAGCTACACAATAACGCACAAATGTAACATTATCTGTGGTTTACAGAAATGTAAATGTAAGTTATTTTTATTAAATTCAGATTTATATTCAGTACATGAAAGAACATTTGTGCCACAGCTCTTATTCTCTTTGTGCACACAGTCTTAGATTCTGCCTGAAAGTCATGTGGGATTTATTGAAGCAGCAGCTGCTGTAATTCTCCAGCCTGAGACTGTCCTCAGGACTTGCTGCGAGTAAATGGGGGCTTGAACTCGTTCAGTGTAATGGTTTGCCTTTCAGAAAGCTCGAAAACAAAATCAAAACATAGAGATGCTTAAACATGCCGGGATTATTTGATACTATATATTTTTCACTGAGTACTCCTAAACTGAGCCTCAGATGACAAAGCAAAGTAGATAATGTGCCTGTCTGTAGGCAGAGCGCACACATACAAGGGGCTTAATAAATCTGGCCCTGAGTCTGCAGAACATCCTACTACTCATAAACCTTCTGTGAATTGTCAGATGTTTTTTAGTTTCGACTTCCCACTCTGTCGAGTCATGGGCTCTGTTTATCATTCAGAGAGTGAGCTTCGTTAAATCATTCTAAGTCTCCTCTTCTTCCTCCACACTGACCTCTGAACTTTCTGAAGCATAGTGTCTCCTCCTCAAGACAGAAGCTGGTGTGTCACCCTCCTGTGAAAGGTGTGTGTGTGTGTGTGTGTGTGTGTGTGTGTGTGTGTGTGTGTGTGTGTGTGTGTGTGTGTGTGTGTGTGTGTGTGAGCTAGAGAGAGAGAAAGAAGAAGACAGACAGAGCTACAGAGGTAATGTGTCTGTGTCAGTGCAGGGAGGTGTCAGCTGCACTCTCATCATTAAGAAGTAAAATCTACTCTTTCTCCCCCCAAAAATAAGAATGATAAATTTGAGAAGTTTTACAGGCTTCAGAAATGATTGGATGAAAGTAATGCCTCAGACTGAAATGCTTTGGAAAGAACTTTCTTTTAATTTCACCTCTTTGTCTGACGTTTGATTGGAGACCGAATTTTGAAGAAAAACTCAATCAAAATTTTACATTTTTAAAAGTAAGCATCCTATAATATGTCCTATCTTGAAAATGTGACATACATAGAAATTTAACTTTGTGTATTAATTGGGCTAATGGGGGGTGTAGTGTCTTCTGCAAATGAAAACATGGGTAAATCCAGTTTTGATCGATTAACACACTGCAATACTGCAAATTCTATCAGTTCTTTTCATATGAATCATTTCCCCTGTTCATGAGAGCTCATTATAATAAGCCAGTCAGTATTGATTTTCTTGACATTTTAAAGACACTGTCTTGAGAAGGTTACAGCTCAGATAAGAATTGACAGTAAAATCTTTTTTCTTGTGCTATCTGTTCAGTAATATTGAATGTGAACAGAGAGCTTAAAGACAAATATCAATATTCATGTCTAGTCTTTCTGTAGACGTCCTCTCATTCACATTCACCCTCGGAAGTGGGACTAAGCAGAGCTGTTAGGTGAACAGGTTATGTTTTGTATTAAATTTGTTTTAGGGTTTGTTTGCCTTGAGCCAAACTCATGCAGACCATTTTTATAGCTGCAGTACATATAAGCTGAATTGTGATTTCTGACTTTGATCCTAATGAGTCCTAATAGGATTTGACATTTTCTTTCCCTTAAGAAACAAAAGAAACTTTTACTTTTCAAAACAAACAAAAGGAAAAAAAATCCTTTGTGTCTTCCAGAAATAATTCAAAGCAGACACTTTGGAGGCAAACATGAATACTCAAAATAAACAGCAAGAGCACAGCTTCATTTGATTTTGACCAGCATCTGTCATCCACAATTGTTTGCAAGTTTGAAGGCCTTTCCTCTCAGTTCTTTAACTCTCTGTTGTAGCTGAAGTGAAACAATAACTTTAATTTTCTTTTCCAGAGGAAAAAAACCTTGCTCAAAATCACATCAGCATTTATAATTGTGGAATTTTTGAAACTGGTCACCACAGCATGACCTTGCTTAATATTGTTCCATGCAGTTCACGTCATTTGTCCAGGCAGGGGTGGTACTTTAAAAAACATATTAAAAAGCAACTTTTAACAAAGACTGTTGGGAGTTAAAAACCTTCAGCTTCGGCATTGTTTGACTGCAGAGAACACGGCAAAAAACTAGCAATAATATCACCAGATAACATCAATATAGGAGAGCAGTTATAAATGTGTATTTAATGAGCGCACTGCTGCACCGACGAAACTTAATGGAAACAGTTTTGTTTTTGTAATGCTAACAGAGGAAACGTATTTTTGTTTAAATCACAGAGGGTAATTTAGAAGTAGTACTTATAAGAAAACCTCAATGGGAGAATCCATTGAGTTACACAAGCCAGTGGAGCCACCGTTACGAAACGTCAGGACTAGAGTGTGTGTGGCTGTCTGAAGACACCAGGTACTGTTGTTTATAAAGGAAAATATCCCAGCTGACATTGGGCGAGAGGCGGGGTACATCCTGGACAGGTCGCCAGACTATGGCAGGGCTGACACATAGAAAAAAATCAAAGAATCACAGAAAAATGACCCCAGAGTTCCCCTAAATTATAGGGGAATTAGTTTGATGAGCACAGTTTATAAACTGTATTCATCGTTACTTAATGAGAGATTGATGGAATTTTTGGAATCTGAGCAATTACTAGTAGAGGAGCAGAATGGCTTTCGTAAGGCCAGGGCGTGCATTGACCATATTTACACAGTATGTGCTATAGTATGAAACAGACTGAGGCAAAATAAATCAGCATATGCATGTTACATAGACTTCCAGAAAGCTTTTGATTTTGTCAATAGAGACCTTCTAGCGTACAGACTGATCAAAACCGGTGTAGATGGAAAATTCTATCAGGCAATTCGCTCTCTTTATAGTGCATCCCAAGCCTGTGTGAAAGTAAATGATAACCTTACTGACTGGTTTCCCACACCATCAGGGGTTAAGCAGGGAGACGCATTGTCCCCCACTTTGTTTGCCGTATATATATAAATGATTTAGCCAATCAAATTAAACAGTTAAATTGTGGAGTCAAATGTGGAAATGAACATGTCAGCGTGCTGTTGTACGTTGATGATATTGTTTTGATGGCAGAAACAGAAGTGGATTTACAAAGAATGCTGATGTGCAAATAATTGGTGTAAAAAATGGAGACTTTCAATAAACTTCATTATTGACTTTTATTAGTGACTTTCAATTTCAATTTGGGCAAGTAAAATTGAATTACACAAAATATTATAAGTATTTGGGCTTTTACTTGGATGAATACATGTGTTTTTCAAAAGGAACATCTCTATTGGCTGAGTCAGCAAACCGGGCACTAGGGGGAGTTATAGGGAAAACAAAGATCAAAGTTCCAACTTGCAATACCCCAAAAGTGAGGCTGTGCATAATAGAGCCATGCGGTACTTTTTGGGATCATAAGTTTGCACCAACCCTGGCTATTATGGGAGATAGGGCGTGGGAACCCAATGAAGTACGGAGGACTGTGCATATGGCACGTCTTTGGAATAGAATATTAGGGCTGAATTCCAACAGAATCATAATTAAGATTTTTGAGTGGGATATCATGATTAAGGGTGCATGGGCGAGTGATATGTACGACATCCTTGTTAGAGCTGGGTATGAAGACCATTACTACGACAAAGAAAAAGTAGATATCAGTTTTGTTAAAGATATTACTTTTCAGCAAGTAAAGGACAGATGGCCACTAGATATATGGTGTAAACCGAAGCTTTGTACTTACTGTGAAATAAAGCATGTTCATGGTCCAGAAAATTATGTATTATATAATCTGTCAAGAAAGAAACGGTCATTGTGTGCTCAAATTCGAGCTGGGATACTTGGTCTTCATATCGAGACAGGTGGATATGTAGGCACTGCTGAAGAGGATAGAATACGTAGTCTGTGTGATCTCAATTAAATTGCAAATGAAATGCACTTTGAATTTTATTGTCCATTCTATAATTTTATTAGACAGTGACTTTTTAATAAGGTAGATCCAAAAAACGAGTTTGTGTGGTTGGATGACTCAGAGAAATTGAAACATCTTTTTCATTATGATATTTTTTCATTTGCTTCATTTCTTGAAAAGGCCTGGTCATTGAGGCAGAGGGCCCTGTATGTGTAATAGGGAAAGACCTTATTTGTTCCTGTATGAACATTCAGTGTGTGTATCTATGTGTGATATGTAGTAAGTTATGTTGTATTAGAGACAGGAATGACTGTCAACTTCCTTTTTTTTTGACCAATGTAAACTGTGCCTGAGCAGCCCCTCACCAGAGGAAATTGTTGGCATTGTTCCCTCCTGCAAACCTGTATATGTTAAATTTGTATGTGTCATAAGTAATGTAGTATATGACCTGATTTTGTCATCAGGGAGTGGAGGGGATAGTGGATGGTGTGTAACCAAGCTACAGACCACTGTAGACCACTGTTTGAGACCAACAAATAACCAAAAGCATTGGGATGTAGCGAGACATTTCTGTGTTTCCAGCAGCGTTTTAGGTGTTTTTATTGTTACCCGTGGCTGTTTTTCCAGTGGGGATAATGCCACATAAAGAGGATTGTGACACCAAAAGCATGTCAGTCATTATCCCTTCCTAACCATCAGCCTAACCACGCAATAACCACAGCATTATTGTCACATAAAGAAACGTAAAGTTTAATTACCTGCTACATATTAATGTGCAAGTATAACATATCCCTGGCTTGCAGAAATGTACAAGGCCAACGTTTATTCTAGCAATTAGGCTTTTTGCTGACACAAGGGCTTCAATTGAATACCATCTCTCTGCATCAGCCTGTGCACACAAAAGAGCAACAGTATACTGTAGATTATGTGTATGTGTAATTGGCTGTGTAATACCCCTATGTAACAGAGCTCATTGATTCTTGGTTTCAGGCAGAAACGCATCCCATGTCAGTGTTCCTCAAACAATGAGCCTGGAAGTCTGCCAGCATGACGATGGCTGCAATATTGATCGAGCTAATTCAAACACACTCTCCTTTTTAACCATGCATGCTTAGAGAATATGTTCTCCCACGAATGTATCTGTATTGGTAATGCATTTGATACAGTAAGATATTTATCCCGTAAAGAAATGAACTGAATGCATATAAACACTGTAGCTGGTGTTTGGAAAAGAGAAAAAAAAAGGAATCACCTCACTACGGGCAGTACCAATTTGTCATGACTCACTGACCACACACACACACACACACACACACACACACACACACACACACACACACACACACACACACACACACATCAGCATATTGAGTGAAAAAGCTTTGATTTCACCCTTAATTAGTTCACTCTGCTGATAGTATTGCGGCTGGAGTGGTGCCTTTGTGAACCCAGATAAGCGATGGGCCAATAACTTTACAGAAAAGACTTTGGGGTGATTTAAGATTGTGCTGACACTGTGGAAGCAGACACAAAACTAAAGCTATGCAGAGTAATTACACTGAATCACCAAATCGCAGGCTCTGGAAAGACCACTGTTTAATGTTGTGAGGCATAATAATTGTGGGCTCTGAACTCTAACAGCCTCACCACCCCGGCTAAGCTCCCCTGATTACCTTTACGCCAACTTCCCAAACTTGATCTATTCTCAGCCCTCCCTCTCTCTGACAGTTTCTTGAGTTTCCAGTCGGTGATGGATCTGTCCATTCAGAAAAAAACACCCCTTCCTCCGTATGAGGTATCACCTGTCAACAGGGTCTCTCGCTGCTTGTGTCTATGCGTGCCTGCTGCCAGTGTACTCAGCACAAATGAGATTGGAGGGGATTCAGAAGAAGCATTTTGTTGAACCTGTGTTCCTCGCTAACGCAGCAGAATTTTACCACAGTAAGCGCAGCTCACAGGGTTGAGGCTGGTCAGAGAGGACAGATAAATGCAGAGGGGCGAGGAGACACCAAGAGAGGGAGTGAAAGCTTAAACAACAGGAACTGTGTGTCTGTAGGGGTGTGGGCACCATATGTGAGTGATGTGGTATATGACCTAACTTTGAGGGAGAAAGCATCAAGTAGTGCTGAAGCAATTATCTGAATAATGAATTACTTGATTGACAGAAAATTAATTAGCAACAATTTTGATAATCAATTAAAAGTTTAAGTCACTTTTTAAGTATAAACGCCATATATTTGGTCATTTCCATCCGATTGCCAGAAAAAAATGTTGGAATTACAAGTCTCTGCAAACAAATGGTATGTTGAACTTGCATGTTATCATGTAGCAGGAGTATAGTTGAAACCATAGAACTGGGTCAGTTTCTGGCCTTGTCCAGTCTGGTGTACAAGCCTAAACTGGTTTTATTTTATGCAAACCAGCTGAACTGGTATTGTCATTATTACATGTTTTAGCAAATTAAAAGCTAGCCTACATCAGCAACCGGTGCTGACAGTATCTCTGCATTAAATCCAATTCATATTGCATCAGGAATTGCAATATAACAACACAGTTAATATAATATTATGTTTATAAAAGGACTAATGGGGCCACTAGTGCCTGACAGGTCGTGTGTAAATGGACTAACGGAGCTAGTGTCTGACAGGCCATATGTAATTTATAAATGGACTAACGGAGCCACTAGTGTCTGACAGGTCATGTGTAATTTACTGCAGAGCCCAGCCTAATGTCAACAACATGAATGAGGTCAAATTTCAGTAGAAGTGGGAGAGGGAAGAGCTGCACATGTTAGGTTTGTTTATTTGAAAGTTACTGTGTTCTTTGGGGTGATGAGAAAAGACATGGCAGGGTTAGTCTCTCAAGAAAACTGCATCAATATGACAACATTTTAGATATGAAGCTGAAAATAGAGGTGTCCTACCTGGCTGCAGGCACCAGTTTGAGCTGAACTGTTGTTGGACACTGTAGTTGTATTTATTCCTGTCACTCGCTTCGAAAACATCACAATGGACGAGAAACGGCAGATTCATGAAAATGAAATGAAGTGTTATCTGATCCACACTCCTTATGTCACTACAAAAATCAAAATACATATGGCAGCTGACTGGAGGGAGATCACCAGGAAGCTGAACGTTGCTGTTACATGATGTTTGCTAATAACTATATTTTAACTCAACTTCAATAAAAATTACAATATAAAATTTAATTGCAAGAGATTGCAAGATTGCAGGCAGCCTACTCACCCACATTTTAAGTGGTTACGTGTCCAGTTTGATCTGGAGTGCACAGCTGATATTTACATGGTTTGTCTACATGATGTAACAGATGTGCATATTTAATGGATTTAATATGGACAAAGAACTCAGATGTTACATGATGCTACACAATGGGACACGGTGTCACCTGGTAAAATTCACTTAATGTTAAACTGGTTTGAAAATTTACACTCAATCCTAGTTGAAACTTTACATTTCAATAGTGCTATGGTTAATGTACGCTTAGGTTTAGGCACCAAAACCACTTGGTTATGGTGGGGAAAAAGATTATTTTTTTGGCATAGGGATGACACACCATCCACCATCTCCTCAAGCTCCAGATTGCAAAGTCAGCTTATATTCTGCATCACTTTAGAAACATTGATAGGATACGTGTAAGACATGCAAATGTAGCTTATTTGTGGTTTGCAGAAACATACAATGCCATCATTTTTCTTCAGGCAACTGGGCTATAAATTCAGCTTCTCAAATGTAATGATTTGCCACTTTTCTCAGTTTCATATTTTAAATTTTATATTTTGGGTGGTTTGAATGTTTGTGAACAAACTATTTGAAGATGTCACCTTTTGCTCTGGGGAAATGTGGTGGTATTTTTCTCAACTATTTCAAATGCTGCAGTGTCAAGAGCGAATGTGGAAAAGAAAAAAGAATGAAAAAGCAAAATAATTATTTTCCTTAGAAAAACCCACATCATCTGGGGTGCGTTGTTATTGGTCCTGCATAACAATATCCACAACCTTTTTTTGTAATTTCGTTGTTCGTCATTCAACTGAATTCCACTTTTCCTCCTGTTTTGCTGTTAGTGCATAGCCAGGTTAAAATGTCACTATTGCTTCCACCAGCAGAGTCGCCTCTCACTCTGTTTAGTTTGACGTATGATGGGAAAATGGGAAATCCTAAAAAGTTGAATTCATTTGCACAAAACTTGTTATGGGGAATAGGGGAGCTCATAAAGTTTTCACACCACTGGCCAAAGGGGAATGTGGCCATGACTTCCCACAAAAAGTCATAAAACTTTAAATCAAATCCACATAAACATCAAACTTTGTGTGCCTCCTGTCACTTGGAATATATAGAGGAAAACTTGAAACTTTTCAGAAAAGAATCTCAGCAGACTGGGTAGTAAACCCAACTCAATTGGCAGACAACAAGGTCTTTGTTTCACACAGAAAGCATTTTGCAAGGTGCAAAATGTAAGGCACACCACACTGCCTTTTATTTTTTTAAATTGAATGCCACTAGTGAAAAAACACTTGGTGCACCTATTTATTGTTGCCAGGCAACCACCCCATCGCGTCCTTTCACTAACCTTCCTGTGTAATCAATCCAATCAATCTACTGTTGTTGTTTTTTCACAGTAATTAGCTAGTTCCTAATATGTTGAGGCAGAAGACAGCTACTTGCTGTAGCTCTGGTTGAGGGTGAAAGGCTGTCAGCAAATAGTTTGTTGGGCACAGAGAAACAGAGATTTGTGTGGATACCTAAAAAAGAGGGTGGATCACAGGGAGTACCACCAGTTGGTCCTGGAACTTCCCCTTGATGATGGCTGTTTCCAAGCATATTTTAGGATGACTCTGTGGCAGTTTGCCAGCCTGCTGTCTGTCATCATGCTTGCTCTAGGTGTCCAGCAACCACTAGCACCAGTTACTCCTTCATTGTTTACCAACTGCAAACCTGTTGTCATGACCACGACAGAACGCCCGCTTCAGAAATCATCCGATTGGACAATTGATAAAAAGATGACTAAAAAAGAGGTGACATGGTGCACTTTTACGCTCAGAGTTAAAGTTTTTTTCAACTTGAGGAGTTCAGAGCACTCCGACCAAAAATGCCGGATAGAGCACAGAAATGCGAGCTGCATCGCAACGCAAAAACCATGACTAAAAAGCTTCATTCTCAGTAAAAACAATGACAAAAAGCTGCACTCTTTGTGTGATCAGGGCATAAGTGACAAGATATATTGTTGGTCCATGTTCTCTGAGAAACGACATATAAGTATTTTCTGATCTGACGCCACTATGGTTACGTTTGGTTTGGTATAGGCACAAAAACAACTTGATTAGACTGAAAGAGAGATCACGGTTTGAGTTAAAATTACTACTTTGGTAAGGTAAGGGGACTATTGTTTCCCAGGTTGAAATCGTCATGATAAAAAGAAACCAACACTGACTGTCTGGAAACAAACAGCAGTGTCCCATCTTAAAGACGAACATTTTGTTGGCCCCTCCGCCTGACCTCTTCATTCTGTGGACATTGTTGCCTTATAGTAACATTGGCATCAACAATACTCCCTACTTTTCTCCAAACTGACAAACAATGGAGCATATGTCGTTTTGGGGCATGTGCTGAAATGATTGATTCTCACCTTTTTCATGTGGACAGTCTGCAAACTGATGTAAACGGACAAATGCCAAACTGTGCCACAAGCGTTCTACTACATGCCACGTATTGATGTGAATGCAGGGGGTAATCCAAGGCTTCAGACCAACTTTTCCACTTTCTCAGTGAGTCCTGCCAGCACAAAATTTGATCATACATCATCATCAGTGGCTACTGAGTTGGAACCCTCTGTTGTCTCTCCCAACCAGCCTCCTACTCTTTCTCTCTCCTCATTTTGCTTTTTGAAATAATCAACTACACAAACTGCTGCACTTTTGAAACACAGTAACAGCTGAATGGATTGTTTTTTAGAAAGTTCTATGACACTAAATAGGCCTACACACCCATTACATGCTGTGCCTGGGGCACCAACTGCTGGTGGGGCTACCGATGATAATGGTCATTATGCACTCACATGAAATATTAACTTGCTCACTCACCAGACTGGTTGCAATCTGAAGCCCTGTGCTCAGGCATTTTTTTCCTGATGAGAATAACCTTTGTAAAATAACTGGCTTGCCATAGTATAAACACTAATGAACAGAGAGATAGCACTGGGGGAGCAAGATCTTTGTGTCCACAGCTGCAAAGAACTGCCAAGAGGAGATATTTACAAGGTATGTCCATGTAGCATGCAGGTCAGGTAAAAGAGTAACTTCAGGAAAAGCTGAAAGCACAGTTTTTTCTAATCTTCTCTGGATTTCTGCACTGCTGACGACACTCTGTTGTAACTTCATTGCAGCAAGGTGAGAATCTCAGCAAATTGATTTTCTGACATCTTTAACATGTCTCTGTTATCTCCATCTTTTGAGAATGTTCTGAGGGGCTTGTAAAAACTTAAAATGAAGTCTAATATTCAGGCATTCTTGCAGTTTGTCTGTTGTTCCAATAAAGCATCTAAAGATGCCTTGTGCTCCATACTTATAAGACAAATACACCTTCAGTATGTCAGAGCTCTCATTGGTTTGAGCTTGACCACAGAGTCTGCTATAAACTTCATAACAACACTTCACTCTATAACTGACTGTCTGACTCATCAATCAATCATAAACTGTCAGGACCGAGAGGGTCAACTCACAGTACCTCCCCACCAACATTGCAGCCCCCTGCTGCAGAAGTAAGACTGATATCTGTCAGAGATGAGTCATGTTTCTGAGAGGAGGTATTGTAGAACAACTTCTAACAAGGTGTTCTGACAGCCACCTGCCCTCAAGTGTCAGCAAAACAACAGAGCTTGTTTCTTACTTCAGGAGACAGAAAACAGCAGCTGTTGAAAGATTTACAATTTTCAGTACGGGGCACATAAATCACTTAATACCTTGAGGGACGACTGTACAAACATAGTTTTCTTTGTTAAAAAGGCACGGCAGTGTGTACACTTTGTATCAAGATTGAAAGCTAGGCTGTCACAAAGTATTCTCGGGATCATACATACCCAGTATATCATAGGTCTTTATTGTGACAACTGGGCAGCTCCAGTGGAGATGGTGGGGTTAGTTTTGCATTAGTTTTGCAAGTAAAAAGCCAAAGTACGCAAAAAGCACCTGATGCAGTTCTTTTAGAAAATATTATCTCTAACATTAAAATTTTCTAAACATGCTAAATCAGATGTCTAAGGACTTTGATGGCTTTTGTGTTACTAATCCATTATAAAATGTGCTTGATGCAACGAAGACTAATTGTGAGATGTTTTTTTCTTTCAACAATGTCACCAGTGATGCTTACAAAACATGAGACTCTACCAGAGAATGAAACAATCACAAATATTTATGTTATGACGTTCACTAGCTTGCATCTCCAAGTTTTTATTACATAATTGATTATTTTTCTAACGCAGTTGTTAATCTTGTACTCATGAGTCTGCTGCGATCATTTTATGCCAGTTCAAGCCGTAGCACAGCTCCAACTATGAGTCATGTGATATTGTCTTTGCATGATGGAGATCTGCAATTTACTGGGTGCATGTTTTCGGTTGAGCTTTGTTATAGGTTTGGTCATGTGTTGGATGTGTGTTGGCCATGCCACGAGATGATGGTCAGTCACTCCACCACTTTGATCCAGAATGAAATATCTCAAGAACTATTTGGATGGCATGTCATGAAATGTAGTACACACAAAAACATTATCGGCCCTATTTTTACATAGCTCATGGTCTACATGTTATGGTGCAATTGCATTTAGGGAGTGTCCAGGTCCAGAGGAGCAAAAAGATTGTATTGACTCCCTTGTTTTGGGCATAACATGAATTCAACTCTCTGCACCTCGTGAACTGCTATTTATAAGGTGGATGCGGCAAACTTGAGAACAGACTGATTTTCCTCTGAGAGTAATGCGTTAAGAGCAGTTAATGTAGCAAATATTTTTGGAGACATAAAAATGTCTGAAACTAGCAAAGACAGTTGTGCTGTGCCACAGGCATGTAAGATAGGACCGTAAGAGCACTTCACGACCATCGACAGCTGCCCAAATCTGTAATGCTAAAATGATCCAATGAAGAAATGAATCATTACGCTCAGGCAAGGAGAGGAAGTTAAAATGGCATATTTGTCCTGGCAGGATTGATGGCTGTAGATGGAGAGGAGCAGAGGGGAAGGAATGGTATCAGATAAAGGCAAAGAACTCATACTTCTGCTCATTATTGGTTGTGATTAAAAATAATATCCTGGGTTTATGATAACTTCCAATTTTTGATACAAGCACTAAGGGTGAGGCAGCACACTATCAAACCCCCTGATATTTAATTTATTGCTGTGTGTTGACAGGAGAAAACGCGTTAAGAGTTTGATAAGGTTTAGTAGTGTTTATTTGACCTTATGGCTTCACCTGCCAATCATGCCAGGGCTCTTTTGACCCCGCTCTTAGCCCCTGGCCTCCCTCAACTGCCTAGTAATTATTATAATCACTATGGGCTGTTTAAGCTAGACTTGCTGTGTACAAGAGGTCACCTGAGATCAGAGGGACAGCAGCTGATGGCAGATTCTTTCTGACTTTAAGTATTCATCCACTTAACATCACAGGCTGCTGATTTACATTAAATGTAAACCACCTTGAGCACCAAAGTGTCTTTGTGTAGACATGCAGGATTTGTGTGACTGTCAGCCAACACAGTGATTGATTGACTGTGATCAGGAAGGTTTTGGCAGATTGATTGTTTTCTTCCTAGCTTTTGGAAAAGCATTTTAAGTACGGAGCCAGTAGTAGAGCACTATGAGGATAGATTGGCACAGGAGGTTTGCCATTGTAATCAATTGTGCTTCACATCTAAATGTTACAAAAATGGCAAAATGACTTGTGGAGACTCAGAGAAACACTATGATAGCATCCTAATGATTATCTTCAAGAGTGTAACATGCAAACTCAGCAGCTATAAATGTCAACAAAGCACTCTGCCTGTAGTGTTATTGTGCATTTCTGTCTCTTGTGTATGGCTTATGTAACTAGTTGCTACAGAAAAGCATAAAAAAATGCAGTTTTTACGCACTATGCTGCAAAGCAATAATCAGACTTTAAAACACCCAAATGGACAGGGTGGCTGTGGTTAGTTCGGGGAGACAGTAAGAGAAAAGAGGGGGGCACATTAAAGTCAGAGTTGGCTGCTTTACAAGATTTTAAGGAGCTTGTGTTGAATCCAGAACACACACCACAAAGTTAACTTTGACCAAAGTGGGATGACATTTTAATAAAGGTAAAATATGGAGCTGCTGATTAAGATTTATTAGCAGTAAGCGAAGTGGGGTGGGGAGGCACCATCCCCTTTGTTACCCTTACCTGCCATCCCTCTCCATTTCCCCTCAGGTCACTAATAGATGGACAGTAGATTGGGCCCACCCTCTCCATAGTTTAGTTTAGTTTAATTTATTGTTTATTTGACAGGGACATCGCAGAGGGAATTAGCGAGCAGCTAGTAGCAAAAGGGAAACGCGAACCTGACAGACACTGTAAAGATGAGCAACTGGAAGAACAAGGAATTGTGCATCCTCCTTGCCCTCGCAAACAAAGAGGCCATTAACCATCAGATGACGGGGACGGTGAAGAACGGGACGATTTACGAGAGAATCGCAGAAGGACTGACCAGCTGTGGCTTCCCTCCCACGTCCCTGTTTATATCATACGCTGAGCTACACGTTTTGTTACTTGCTCATGCCCCCCATTGCCCCGAAAAAGGCGCATTTTGTATAAACAAAAGTAGGCAGTTGGCACTTTGCCGCACTCCCAGATTTTGTTTTTATACTGCCAATGCTGAAAAAAGACTGATTGGGCTTTCCTGCAAATTTTCACAATTCCTGTTTAAAAAAGGCTTATGTGTCAGCCCTGTGATAGTCTGGCAACCTGTCCAAGGTGTACCCCGCCTCGTGCCCAGTGTTAACTGGGATAGGCTCCAGCCCTCCTGCGACCCCCAACAGGATAAGCATTTATGGAAAATGAATGAATTTCTATTTTAACCAGCGCAGCATTTGTAGCAGTGGTTTAGTGGCCCTGGAATCATACAGACCAGTTGTATGCATTGAAAATCATCTCACATGATGCTTTGCAGCCGATTAAAACTGTGCATTCCGATAAGTATTGCGAGTTGTGTCAGTGAATGAGAAATACACACATTCATAAGGAACAGACGAGACAAGAGTGGACACAGAAAGAAGAGCATCTGAGAAAAGTAATTTCACATGGCATGTTCCAGAGAGTGAAAAATAGACTATTAAAACAGCTATTAATCAAGAACGGAAAGGTTCTTAAATGTTCATTCTTCCCACAAAACCATTATGACCAGACATCCCGAAAAGTTCAGGAAAGTCCAAGATAATTAGCAGTTGATCTGAATCCTAAGTGCTGTCCTGTTTGTCCCAAAAATGATCCATTATAGTTATAGATAATATGAGCAAGCCAAAACGAGAGCTGTCCATATGCTCTGAGACCTGACTTGACTTAAGACTTTAAGACAAAAATGCTAAAGAGAACTGACTTGGTGATACAGTCAAATTGAAAAATGCTGCACTGAATGTATTGTGTATTTTAGAGTGCCGCCAAAATGTCATAAATAATTAATAACATAACAGAGACACTGTGCAACAAGCTGCTCCTGTCACCAGAATAAAGACGAGTCTATTTTCAAGTTTCAAGTCTATTTTATTTATATAGTGCAGAAAACAGATGTTGCATCAAAGTGTTTCACAAAGATAGACGTACTGTAGAGTATGTATACACAGACAAGATGACTACACTTGTGCAGGTTTTGCATCAAAGCATTTCACAAGACAGACATATGTAAACACAAACAAGAATAGAGTCATAAGAGTGCACAGATAAATAAAACAAGATTGAAACAGAAGTTTAAACACAGCGAATCAGATAAAAATGGGGGGGGGGGGGTGAGGTTAAACACGATCAAAAGCCAAAGGATATGGCTCTTTAGTTACATCTTAAACATATCAACAGACTGTCTAATGGCCTCTGGCAGGCTATTACAGAGCTAAGGAGAATTCAAAATTTAAATGAGAATGCTTTATTTAAATTATCAGTACATCCACATTATTAGTAAATGAATACTTTTTTTTTTACTCTCTCAACCTGCAAAAATATTCTGATTACTTATATAAGCCACAATTCCTGTCCTGATTTATTAAAAAATGTCCTGGTCATTTGTGTGAAATATTTAAGATTATTAATTATGTGTTTTCACTCATCTATTGGACTAATTAGGCCATCATAAATAATAGATTGTTAATGTCATTCAACCTGTTTTAAACCAGATGAAAGAGAGTGCACTGCAGGAGGACTTTGTGATAAAAATGTGTGTGTAAACTCACACAGCTTAATGACATTCTTAGCTGCTGAATAGACATTTAAGTTGACCGTAACTTACCTGCCACCTGTGTGTGACGGTTTGCACATGTTCTGAACACAGTCAGGACACTGTGCTTCATATCATCCTGAATTATACTTAACGATAATAATTTACACCCTGTTACAAACAATACATCCATCCATCCATTTTCATAACCGCATATCCTCTTGAGGGTTGCAGGAGCCTATCCCAGCTGACATTGGGCGAGAGGCAGGGTTCACCCTGGACAGGTTGCCAGACTATCACAGGGCTGACACATAGGCACTTTTCAGATAGGAATTGTGCAAATTTGCAGGAAAGCCCAATCAGTCTTTTTTCAGCATTGGCAGTATAAAAACAAAATGGAGGAGTGCAGCAAATTGCCGCCTACCTACTTTTGTTAATACAGAATGCACTTTTTTCGGGGCAATGGGGAGCGTGAGCAAGTAACAAAATGTGTAGCTCAGCGTGTGATGTAAACAGTGATGTGGGATGGAAGCTGCAGCTAGTCAGACGGCGATTCGCTCATCAATTGGCCCGTTCTTCACTGTCCCTGTCATCTAACGGTTAATGGCCTCTTTGTTTGCGAGGGCAAGGAGGGCGCGCAATTCCTTGTCTCCCCAGTTGCTCATCTTTACAGTGTCTGTCAGGTTTGTGCTACTAGCTGCTCCCTAATTCCTGCTCAGCTGTTTCCTGTTTATCCACTGCCAGTGGCTTGCCACGTGTGGAGTCATCAACAGCTCCTCCCACAAGTCTTCAACAGCCCCTCCCATTGCAGAAGTAAAGTAGTAGTGGTTTTTATAAATGAAAATGAAAATAATACATTTCAGCATTGAGGGTTTTTTTTGTTTGTTGTTTGGTTGAGGTTTGACGGTCATCTGTTTGACTGTTCGTTGACACTGATTTACTGAAGGCTCCATGACCACACCCACCCTAAGCTACCCAAATTTCATCCATTCTAATGCGATCACTCCACTCCCTGCCTTTGTGTCAGTTTTATCTTGGATCTATAATATTCTCTAAACTATATAGCTAGCGAGTCGTCCACTGGTTATTAGGTGTTTGCTGTGAAGGGGGTGCAATGTGTGTGTTCTCCTCGCACCTCCGTGATCACAGCCCCAACATGCGCCCACACTGCTGGGAGAAATAAACACAGATCTAAGCACCAGAGCTTCAAACTACGAATGTATGCCTGCTGTTACCATGCAGGCAAACTCAATGTTTCTTTTAAAGACAACACAGATGTTCATTAGGATCCCAAATGCTCCTGGTATTGTTTTTGTTAAGCTTGTTTTTAAAGTTTTTTTCCTCTGTCTTTAAAGCCATCTGGTGCCGTCAGAGACCCTGAGCCACCAAATGCAGTTGATAAGTTTCACATTTCCACCACAACTCAGTCAAACACAACTACAACTGTATGTTTTCGGTTATAACTCTTGACCCATGTGGCACTGAATTAAAATGTTGTTTTGTTATTCACTCTTCTGTAGCCATTTTGAATTTCATGCAATCCCTTTATTACTTTCCTCGCAGAGTTGATCGAATCTGCTGGCTGGGAGGGCCAGTGAAGCACATCACACAGTATTTGGTCATGCTTCAGAGGGCAACCTTACAGCTTTTTCTCCTCCTACAGAGTTGACTCAACTCCGAGTAAATGTCAGCACATTTTGTAGCTGCTGGTGTATTTCCTCTCCAGTACAGTTTGACTTTTAAAAGTGATTAATTTTAATGCATAAACGAAGGGGATGATTCTGATGGAGAAAAAGATGGACATACTTCCTTAAAGGGACAGTTCACCCCAGAATAAGAAACATGTTTTTCCTCTTCCTTGTAGTGCTTTTTATTAATCTCAATTGTTTTGGTGTGAGTTGCAGAGTGTTTGAGATATCAGCCATGGCGATATCCCCCTTCTTTCAAATATAATGGAAATAGATGATAGTTTGCTTGTGGTGTTCAAAGCGCGTGCTGTAGCCGTGCTGCTCTCTCCGGTTTTACGCCAGGCTCGGCTCCTATCAAAGACTCCTTGCGAAGCACTCCTCCGGGGTTTTTTCGGACCTAATTATATTGCGGAGTTTTGCACAGCGGCGACCGGATCTTTGCTCTCAAACCACAAGAAAATGTGATGGCACAACAGTCTCCTTCAGTACATTAATCTATGATTTCTTTTGATTTTCACATTGGCTAGTCTTCCTGTTTAATTTGTCTTCTGATTAAATCAGAACCATTGAAACAAGTTGTAGGAAGCCTCTGCAAGTAATTGGTTGCTGGCAGACACTCTGTGCTGCAATAAAATGGTTAATCAGCAGTGCTGTGCACTGTAGAGCCGATGCGCTGCTGGTTCTGCCGGCCTGAATAGAATATAATGTCTATAGCCTTACTGTTGTGTACCGGCTTTATAGACTGAGCTGAGTAGTGATGCGTGAGTCGACCTGTAACCCACGGGACCCGCAAATGGACCTGTGGGTCGGGCAGCATGGATCGTCTGTTAAATTGCTCTGTAAATGATATGTTGACATTATTATTATAATCTATTAATCTATAATCTATTACTGTCATGGCATCCGAAGGTACTGATGCATTGAGCAGGTGACAGTCCACAGCCGTTTTCAAAACACACTTGTGTCACGCACTCCAAACGAAACTTGTTGAAACTTTAAACAATAATTTATTGTACAAAACGGGGGAAACAAACGTTGACAAAAACGGTTCCATAATTCATGTTAAATTAAAAAGATAACGAAAAAACAGCTACAAGTTAGAGGGAATAGTGATTAAGTGGTAAAACTTTGATCCACAGCCTCAGACGGATGCGCTCAAGCCTGCCGTGCGCACAAGCTCAGTTGGTAGGCTATACTATATTTTCACGTTTTTAACAATGCAATTTAAATTTTATTGATAACCTATATTTACCAACAACAAAAAGACTACATTTAGCACCAAAAAAATATGTAAAAATAAAAATAATTAAAAAAAAAAAAAATTAAATTAAAGGGACATTGTGTAACATTTTCAGCTGTTTATTGGCAAAAATTGATGTCTGCATTCATAAATATGTCATCACTGGTGTACTATTACCTCCACCAATAATCTGACTTATTCTCCTAAAAGGAGAATTTCGGATGTGTTTGTACATTGTGCGGGTAAGTCGTCTGGGGGGTTCCATTACGTTTCGCCATCTTGAGAATACACCCGCCAGCAAGGGACATACAGCACCGCCTTCGGCGTTTTCATTGAGAGCCAGGCCAGCACTGCGTGACTGAGGAGCTGAAGGAGAGGAGCAAGAGGCGCTTCGCTACTACCCTGGCAAATTTGAAACAAAGTCCCACTCTTTGAGCATAATGCAGGATCATGCATATGCAGCATCATGGGAGACGGAATCCTTGTCGCCAAGAAAGCGCAAAAGGGAATAGAAAAGGCAGCGTGACCGGCGAATTAAAAAAAACGAAGGCCCACATCTGGGTAGCCTTTCCCAGGTAGAGAGAGCTGCTGAGGGAGGATGGTAATGCAATCACAGGCCAGCGCCGCTGTTGGCTGTTAGCCGCTGTTAGCGGCCAGTTGCTAACAGCCTAATCCCTGTCCTCACATCACTGCGCCGCTGTTAGCCGCTGTTAGCGCTGGCCTGTGATTGTATTACCTTTCTCCTTCAGCAGCTCTCTCCACCTGGGAAAGGCAACCCCAATGCTGACCTCTGTTTTTTTTAATTCGCCGGTCACGCTGCCTTTTTGATTCCCTTTTGCACTTTCTTGGCGACGAGGATTCCGTCTCCCGTGATGCTGCATAATACATGATCCTGCATTATGCTCAAAGAGTGGGACTTTGTTATGCGGCAGTAGTGCTGCTGGCCACTAACAGCTGTTTCAATTTACACCCGCCCCAACAGTCCTACGTTGTAAACACAGCCAGCATGGTGAGGAGGGGGTTTGTCAACTCGCATCGTGTGTCTGTGTAGGAGCCTGAATAAATACTCCATGTAGTATCGGATGACATGGTTTCATCAGTGTTATCATAGCTTTTTGGTACACAGCGGCTACCGTTGTTGCAATACGTGTTTGAAACAGTGAGGCGCTAGAGTGCGCCATCTGTTTGAATGCAATGTGTGATTTCAACGTTAGATGGGAGAAATTCCTACACACTGTGGCTTTTAAATAAAAAAACGAATATTGAATACCAAATTTTCATAACGAATACTTACCCATAGAAACATATATTGGAATATCCGAATATTTGGGTACAGCCCTACCGAACTACACACATTAAGCATATCACCACGCAGAAGGTAGCGTGCATCGACTCACGGACGACAGGCTTGTGCTTGTGACAGCAAGATGTAAACATTAACGGTGTTCTCCTCGGTTGAGTTGTAATGTTAGCTGTCTCAGTGGTACTAGGTGAGCTAGACACATGCTTCCTTCTGTGCAGTGATACAGTCGGCAGGTGTTACATTGGAGAGAAGGCAGACATCTCTACGGCTAATATCTCCAACAAGCTGCAACTCATTCCCAAACAATCCAGATGGATAAGTGGCACTACAGGTAAGAGAAGAAATATGTAACTGTCCCTTTAATAATGAGACAAGAGTAGTTTGATATAAAGGTTTAAAATCTCACCACTAACTTTGTAAAAACAAAAATCTAAATACACTATATTGTGACTTCCTAAACAGAACAATTATCCACTAAGTCTTGATTATGTTCACCTCACAGTTAATTGCTAACACGAGTATTCTAGAGAAGCACCACAAATAATCATAAATTCATATTAATAAAACATACAAGACGAATATAGAGAGAGTAACGATGCAGCAGTCTCGACATTTAATGAGAGTCCCATACATATTTCTGCCGGGCCTCTAAAGTCTGTCAGATCACAGTTGGTCATGCTGTGTAGTGACAAACTGGCAATTTAGCAAATTTACATATTCTAGGAATGTGTGTGTGTGTGTGTGTGTGTGTGTGTGTGTGTGTGTGTGTGTGTGTGTGTGTGTGTGTGTGTGTGTGTGTGTGTGTGTGTGTGTGTGTGTGTGACTCATGGACTTGGACCACACTAAAGGAAAGTTTCAGTTATATTTATGCAGCAGAGCCCACATATTACACTGCCCCGTGCATGCACGAAAATAAAAGTAATGTTGCAAAGTAGGCTGGCTGAGTCCAAAATAATGTACATGTGGCAATGGTCCAAAGTTTGTATCTTCACAATGTCATTAGAAATCCATAAATCTGCTCATATCCCAGGGATTTAAAGGAACAGTGTGTAAGATTTATGGGGATTAAGTGGCATCCAGTAGTAAGATTTGCAGATTGCAACCAGCTGCAACTTCTCCCGGTTAGAGCTCCTTCAGTGTTCATAGTTCAGGAGGTTTTTACCAGTAGCCAGATTATCCACAGAGGTCGCTGTCTCTCCAAAACAAATGGACCCTGTGATTTAAAGTGCTAAAAAAATGAATAAAGAAGTTTTACATTTAAAAGCAGTGTTTTTATAACACTGTTCATCACAGAGGGGCTACTTAATACGTTGGCAAATGCGGGAATGCAAATGGCACTCTCTTGAGCCAGTTTATCAGTTTTTAGTTACTGTCGAAACATCATAGCGGAATCTTTGAACAAGGACCCGCTCCCTATGTAGATAGAAACTGCACACTCTAAGGTAACGAACACACGACAATTTTTATTTTCAGGTATTTACTTATTATATAATATTCCATTTCTGCCAATGTATCCCCCTACATCCCACACACTTGACCTTTAAGCTCATATATATATGAAATATTTTCTGCTATGAGAGGAGACGAATTCAGTTTATTATTTTTTTCCTTCAGAAAAGTTGCTTCTTTTCAGTTACTTTTTATCACTGTTACTATAAAATGCATTGCAAAGACATTTTGTTTTCTCGCTCAAACCCTAACCACTAAATTAATGTCACAACCTGCATGTAGAATGTCAGTCTGTTGTTATGTTCTTGAGCTTTCAAAGCTTTCACATCTCATGATTACTGAATAAAGCATGTGTGTTCTGATTAATTAATTTGAATATGCTCTAAAATTGAATATACTCTTAGACATAACACAACAGTTTTTCCTTTCTCATAAAAACTGATAAAACTAGGATTTGTTATGTCAGGATCTGATTTAGTAGAGTTTTGAAGGGTCTTACCCTGCTGTATCAAACCATCCTTTCAGCACACAAAAAACATCCCAGTCTATTGCAGTCCTAATGCTTTTTTAATGACAAAGTGTATAAACACAGGAAAACATATTTGAAGAACTGTGTTATCATCATTACTGAGAGGATGTCAGTACTCAACAATCCAAACAAGGAAAAAAACAAACAATCTGTTTAGTTTGAGTCTCGGTTCAGTGGGTCATTTCTCCGAGAGCGCTCTCGACTCGAACACAACAGCTTAACAGAATCAGAAATCAGCACCGCAAACCACCGAGTCAACAACAGGGAGGCAGATGGGGCAGCGTTCTCCGTGTCTGTTTGACAGAAACTGCAGTAACGAGCATCAGTGTAAATAATAACAAAACAGCAGTTGAGACGAGAGAAAGTTGCCCACTGGGGAACTGTAATGAACATAAACAAGAGGGATGGCGAAACATAAGAAAATGGCTACCACTGGGACAAGATGGAATGACTGGGTGTGTTTGTGTGTGTTTATTGTTCATGTATGCAAAGCCATGTGCCTACTGCATTCATTTTCTTTAAATTAGATTAAACAATGATGTAGCCGAGTACATCTGCCCACAAATGTAAGCAAAGCTTCTGCTCACAGTTGGGTATTAATATGCAAATCAGCATTACGGTGCTTAATAAATACAAACAAGGCTGTAAATGGAAATTTCTGAAACCTTGAAGAAAAGAAGCATCTTATTAAGAAACAAATTACTATACAGATTATTATTTTAATTGTGAGCATTTAAACTGTCATAGGTAAATGATGATGTGTGGACATTTCAGGTGAATGCATAAGATAAGGTGAAAGTGTTGTATGATGAGAACAGAATGAGCAGTACTTATTTAAGGGGGCTGTCAATCACTCACTCCATAAGTTGTTTGATAGTTGTCTTTGGAAACCTCATCTTTTTTCTGTTTGTCAGCCTCTCTTATTCTCTCTCCTGTGGCCTCCCTCAGCAGTAAAATCTGCCTCCCTCCCTCTGCCTCTCACTCTCACTCATCGCTGATTCAGTGAAAGTGCTTTTAGAGGTGGGGAGTCACAATTTTACCCCTTTTCCACCAAAATGTGCGCATATATGCAGGATTTTTTAATTTGCAAGCGTTCTAAAAACAGGTAGTAGTCTCCTTTCCCAGTGTCTGTAGACCAGAGCCATGACTGGGCTCTACAGTAGACAAGTATGCCTTTCTTTTAAGTTTTTTACCATTATGTTACATTCAGTGTCACAAACAGGCTGGAAAACAGGTTAGTAAACAGTCAATCAATCAATCAATCAATCAATTTTATTTATAAAGCCCAATATCACAAATACGTCCATAGGTGTGAATGTGAGTGTGAATGGTTGTCTGTCTCTATGTGTCAGCCCTGCGATGGTCTGGCGAACTGTCCAGGGTGTACCCTGCCTCTCGCCCGATGTCAGCTGGGATAGGCTGCAGTCCCCCCGCGACCCTCACGAGGATGAAGCGGTTAGAAGATGAATGAATGAATGAATGAATATCACAAATACAATTTGCCTCACAGGGCTTTACAGCATACGGTATCCCTCTGTCCTTTAGACCCTCACAGCGGATAAGGAAAAACTCCCCAAAAAAACCCTTTACCGGGGGAAAAAAATGGTAGAAACCTCAGGAAGAGCAACTGAGGAGGGATTCCTCTTCCAGGATGGACAGACGTGCAATAGATGTCGTACAGAACAGATCAGCATAATAAATTAACAGTAATCTGTATGACACAATGAGAGAGAGAGAGAGAGAGAGAGAGAGAGAGAGTGAGAGAGTGAGAGAGTGAGTGCTCGGTGTATTATAGGGGGTCCTCTGGCAGACTAGGCCTAAGTCAGCCTAACTAGGGACTGGTACAAGGCAAGCCTGAGCCAGCCCTAACTATAAGCTTCATCAAAGAGTAAAGTCTTAAGTCTAGTCTTAAATGTGGAGAAGGTGTCTGCCTCCCGGACCGTAGCAGGAAGATGATTCCACAGGAGAGGAGCCTGATAGCTGAAGGCTCTGGCTCTGGATCTACTTTTGGAGACTTTAGGGACCACGAGTAACCCTGCATTCTCAGAACACAGTGTTCTGGTGGGATAATATGGCACTATGAGCTCTCTAAGATATGACAGAGCTTGACCATTTAGAGCTTTATAAGTTAACAGTAGGATTTTAAATTCAATTCTGGATTTTACAGGGAGCCAGTGCAGAGAAGCTAAAACAGGAGAAATATGATCTTGTTTCTTGGTTCCTCTTAGTACATGTGCTGCTGCATTCTGAATTAGCTGAAGAGTTTTTAAAGACTTACTAGAGCTACCTGATAATAGAGAGTTACAGTAATCCAGCCTTGAGGTAACAAAAGCGTGGACCAATTTTTCTGCATCTTTTCGGGTCAGGATAGGTCATAGCAGTATGGAGGCCAGTAAAACCTAACTGTGGTTACTTCTTCTCACAATTCTTACTCATTGAGGCTCTCTCAAACTTGATGCTTCTACATTTTTAACAATGTTCAACTGCTGCTTGAACAGAGATGGCAGGGCATTGATGCATTGAGCCAGAAAATTAGCATGTCCATCTGGAAGTCATATTTCCATCACTGCTGAGAGGTGCTGGAGCCAATAAATACCTGTGACTGCTGCAGAGCCATTTGTCCCCTGTTACTGATTGTCATATTTACATGGGAATTGTAAACAGCCTTGAGTTCATTCTTGCAAATGTAATGAACTCTTCAACTCTTTAAGAGTTTCAGTAAAGTTTTCATTTTCTGACTTCCCAGAATAAAATCCTCACGGCTTTTTACTGAGGGGTTATTGGAAACAGCCACAAAGTTACAAATTACAAAGCAGAGTTTTGAAAAGAAAAAAAGACAAACATAGCTTGAGAATTTTTTCCAGTTTGGCCAAAGTGATTTAATTTTGTTTTTGTGTTGAAATTGAATCAATGTCTTCTTGTTAGCTGTCTTCCTCTTCACTGCTTTTTTCTGGTGCATTTCTCACCACTTGAAATAGTGCAAAAAGCCACTGGTAGCATTGTGTATCACATCACTCATGACAGGGTCGGACTGGGAACAAAATCTGACCCTGGCAATTTTCCTCTGGACCATCCCCATGTCTTATTGGTCACTCTACTTATTCCACTCCTTCTGTCTTGATTCTTGATATTATTCATTTCCCACTTAACTTCTCCTGCTTGATCTCTGACATTACATGATGGACTGATTCACAAGAACTGGTGGTGGGAGGTGACGACGGCCAGTACCACTGCACTTTCCTGATAGTATATGTAGGCTGTTGACAATTTTGGGACAGTGTAACCCTAATCAGATAGGCTGTTTGTTAATCAAGTGAAGCACAGCTGTCAGGTCTGTGTTTCCTTACAATTTTATTCCAACATTGCTGTTGGTGTCCTTGCAGCCCACAAGGTGGGTCAGCCCATCTGGCATTTGCCAGAAATGCCCGAAGGTCAGTCCGAGCCTGACCCATGATAAGAAACACATGTTTTACCTGAGAAAATGTTGTTCCTCTAATTATCAAATTGAAAAATGAAAGCCTATGAATTCAGTCAAAAATCAAGTCTTATAATGAAAGCAATCTAGTTACAACAAGCATGTTTTTTAAATTAAATGTCTCTGGCTAACATACTGTATACAGATTCATCTCTGCACGTCTATCTGCAGGTTGTGCAACAATGTGCTGACCGTCCTTTGTCTGCGTGACATATTGATGTCACACTGTCAACATGATACAGCCCACCCATCCCTAGAGTGACGAAACAAACCTGCTAAGGCTGCAGTGACAGGGAGAGCTGTGATATTAGAAAGAAAACTGTCAGTGGTTTTCAGGGAATGATTAAATGCAGCCAGAAATGGGAGTTTCCTCTCATATGTATTATAATTATTTTGACTCTGGTAAAGTACACAGAGAACATTCACAGAGGCCTTTTTCACAGCAAACATTTGGCTTGTCATAGCGGGCAAAGCACAGGTGTTACTAATTACATTAGCATTGTCTCTGTTCCATTTAAGTGTCCAAGTAATCCGTATCAGTCAGCCAACATATGCAGTGCCAGGTTGTGGAGCGAGCTTTAACACTGAAACTAATTGCAGCATCGTTAATGTTATCAATTACACCTGCACTTGTCTTGCTGTGACAGTGCTGTGCAGTCCGTTTGCATCTTCCCTGCTGCTTCAAAAAAAAAAAAAAAAAAACTTGCACCTGAATGTTTTCTATTCGTGCCGTTATTTTTTGTGTAGTTGGTCAATAAATTTGGTCATTGTTAACTTGATAGCATGTCAACATTAGCCTGTAGCTCAAAGAAGAGCCTCACATAGCTGCTAGCATGGCCGTAGACCATCAGTCTTGTTGTAGTCAAATTTTCGTTTCGTTTTCGAGTGTTAACATGGTACGTGAGAATATAACATATAAAGTGTTAAAGCAGAAAATCATTTTTCCACTTGAAATTACAAAACAGTGCTCTCAGCCACCCTGTTAACATTCACTAATGGAGCATTAAGGTTTAATTCCTCCAGGGAATTGAACCTATGACCTTTTCAGTCACAACTGATTTGCTCCGGTTTTTTAACCTACAGTAAACTGACTCAAACCTCCAGGGACGAAAGGTAAAGAGCACTTTAAAGTGAGAGACCTCAAGCTCCTCTCAGTCTCATGAAATTGTCATGGCTTATCTCTTCCCTCTTTTTTCATTTCACCTCTTCCTGCACTGTTCGTCTCCTGTCCAGCCTTCAACCCTTTTGTGTTTCAATTCTTGTGCAGGTTAAATTCTTACAACCTTTTCTCAACTCAAATGGTCTAAATCATTTGCATTGGCTTGTTCTATATGTAAGATCCTCCTGTCTTATAGTCTTTTAATTCTGTTGGACTTATATAACAAACTGTAATCTGCATCAGTGTCCATGAGACAAATCCCTGTATAATGACTGTACTGGACTTGGTGCCTGAAGTGAAGCAGATTCTCTGTCAGGGATCAACCTAAAGCAGATTAAAGCTGCTTGTTCTTGAGATCAAACAACAGTAGACATCATTAACATTTTATCAGGGGTAAATAATCCAACAATAATCAGATGGCAGCTCACATTTTAAAACAACCAAATGTGACCCTAGAGTAATTAAGTCAGTGAATTGAATTTACAGGACCATGCTTTCATTAAACTGTTGGTTACAAGAGAAAATAATTGGAAATTATACATAATGTCTACAAAATTAAATGATTAAGAAGAGTGGTGTCTGCTCTCCAGGCAGTTGATGACAATGGTTATTTTTTTAAAGCTCATTTCCTGGGTCCAGACCTTAAAATGTGCCCAGTCCATCGAGATCCAATTGACTGATTGGTCTGAGACCATGACATGAAACAACAGTTTCTTTGTTTAAATGAAACACAACCAACGAGTGCTGCGGGGGGGATAACAATTGGCCAGTCAGGGCCATGGGGGGGAATTAACGCCTTTGTCAAACTGCTGTAAAGCATTGTCAGGCGGTGCGCCAGAACCCATCCATCCATTTCTATTCAGGGTCTGGAGCCAAACCCAGCTGACATTGGACTAGATGCAAGGAACCCCCATGACAGGTCGCCAGACTTTGGTGACCACTATAAAAGAGATGGATGCTGCTGTTGAGGCTGTTCGAAACTGACATGTCTTCATGATGTTAAATGAATAAATGAATAGCAAAACCAGGATGCTGGCATGACCTTGCATCGGTGTAGACTTAGATTCAGGTGAAGACATTGGCCTTTAGTGATCGGTTAGGGAAAATTGAGTCCCCCTCCCCCAAAGAAATCAATTACAGTGAGTGCAAAGTCAGACTGAAGATGCAATGGGAATGTTAACCAGTTGACAGTTATATCTGATCAGGCAAGACAGCTCTCATACTTCTCTCCATCTTTATTTTTCTCTTTTATGAGATCCTTGGATTGTGAAGAAAACAGTCGGCCTTCACTTGACATTCTGAATCCCTGATAGCACGCACACTCAAAGAATCATGAAGATGTGAGCAGTTGACACTTGCCTTGAGTGCTAATTGGATGTATGTGTTGAAGGAGCTGCACTGTAAATGTTAACTCCTACTGAGGTGAGAATCCAACCAAGACATGTATCTCCCTCTCCCACCTCTGTCAGCTTATTTAAAGCTTACACCCGGCACTTTGCTGTATGTCCTGCGGCCAGAGATTAGACAGGAGGAATACAAAGAAAACACACACACGCACACATAGGCTTGTGAGAGCGTCCTTTCGCTGAAACAGACAAGGTTGCGCTGATCTGATAATACTTAGTGAAACTACTGTATTAGGCGAAGTGAACAAGACAAATGGTGCATCCTAGGAGTAAAGAAAAAAATGCATACCGTGTGTGTGTGTGTGTGTGTGTGTGTGTGTGTGTGCATAATTGTGGGTAGTTGTACAGTTTTCACTTGAGCAAGATGTTTTGTGGGAAATTAAGAATTCATACAGATGACAGTGGCCATCACATGATATTATCAATGTGACTCCTTGAAAAATGACGACTGTCTCTCCTAATAGTTTGCATAATGAGAGAGCAGATGTTACACAGATGTTATGCTTCTCTGAGGATCAAACTTGAATTGACAGCACTGGTGAAGAGAGCTGCCACTGAGGAAATACAGTACATGTGTGTTTAATTATATTTTACATCTTTTTCATGCATCCCAATTTGTGAATATTCTAAAATATTTAATCTGCAGTTCAGTAAGTGAGGAAACGATTAAAATCCCCGTCAACGCACATTAAAAATCTCACCAGCTGATCTCCACCAAGCTCTTTTTAATAATCCACTCACATTTACATGTCACACATTTAAATAATGCTTATCCAAAGTGACCAATAATACTTCTTTTTTGACTGCAAGTACTTAATCTAGGAACTGATTAACTTTCTCAAGAACTCCTTATTCAAGGAACCTCATTCTGATTTTGGCAACCAGTCCCACTCCTCAACACTGTCAACATGAAAGCATAAATCATGTGTTCACACACTTGCAAATACCTGTGTTTTCCAAGCAAGGATCCTCAAATAATGTCCTCTCACAGAAGCAAAAGAAGGACTTCTTTATTATTAGTGGGGAGTTTGTAGCTTCTTAAACTTCTTAAAGAACAAGAACAAGAGAAGAAACAGAAAGCCAATACATAATTTAAGCAGTGGTAGGCAGTTTAACTTTGGCTTCATTGGGAAAAAATCCCCAAATTAACTTTAAGCAAATTGTGAGTCAAGTGGACTGGGAGAAAACTAGTCTTCTGCATCTTTTAATTGACTGTGTTTATGCTTTAGAACATCTAGGCCATGGTGGGAGACTTTAGCCAATCCCAGGTCATTTCAGAGAGAGTGCGTTCCAATTGGCTGTTTTTTTTTAAAATCGCAATCCACATGCACATCCCCTCAATGAAAGCCTGATTCAATGTGGAGAGTCCATCCATCCATTTTCATCCGCTTATCTGGGGCCAGGTGGCAGGAGCAGCAGGCTGAGCGAAGTACTCCAGACGTCCCTTTCCCCAGCAATGCTTTCCACCTCCTCCTGAGGGACCCCGAGGCGTTCCCACGCCAGATGAGATATATAATCCCTCCGGCATGTTCTGGGTCCACCCTCCCTGTTAGGAGACTCCCTTTAGAGGAAAACCTCTAATGGGAGCCACCCATTTATTTTTTCAACTCTCTGGGTGTAAAACCAAAGTGAGAGCTGTGTTCGCATTCTCGGCACAAAGTTACAAAGTCACAGAATTTAAAGGCTAGTTTTGTTTTTGTTCTGCTTACCCCAGCTTTATGTGACAGGCAGCAACAACTTAAAAAAAAAAAAAACACACAGCACTTATAATCCACTTACATCTTCAAGGAGTAGATTTAATAAGAAATAGTCTGGGACAACTTAAGTTTCCTTACCCATGTCAAACTGATGAATTTCATTTACATGGGTGCACTAAATCATCAGCTAACTGTCTCTTAGATCTTTGTTAAGGCCTGTCACTGTATGTGGACTGAACAGAATTTGCATGTGTCAAATCTAAAGGATCTGTTGATTCCACACAGTTCTCATTACATATTGTCCTCAGATTTATTAATGTAAAATTTATTCGGTCTCATTTTGGTGGTGTGAAAAAGTTTAATCAGTGTTTACAGATAATTCCTGTGGTAGATTCTGCTACCTCTTCCAATATTTTATACACAAGAGCAACCGACTGCTGCAGAAATGTAACATATGACCTCGCTATTGCATAACACATTCCTCTAGTCACTCAGTCAAGCTGTATCCCCTCCTCTATCCTCACTCCATACATGTGTCTTGATTGGCAGCAGAGCTTGAAAAAATGGCAGCGTCTAATTTTGTTGCTGGCAGCAGAATCTGTGAAGGCTGACAACAGTGATCCTGAATCAGACAGGTCGTGTTACAGGCTGGAAGCTTGTGCACGGCCACATTTGGGGCGGGACTGTAGGTGCCATTCAGCCCCAGGTGAACCCACACTTTTTGCTGCCATCCTTTGGTATAGACTTACCATAATAGCCTCAAATGATTTATGGGCATTATTAACAGATTAAATCTGAGATGTTAACAACTGTGAGCAAATGCAATTAATGCACCAAAATCGTATAAGTGTAGGTCGCAAGTATCACAAATACTGGTTACTCTTCCTGAGGTTTAGAGAGGGTTTATACAGGATGTCGTATAAAGACTAGTTTGACATTCAGAGAAATATACTTTATTTGCGGTCTTACAGAGACTTAGATGAGAATATAAATACCATAATCTGTTGATTGAATATGAAGCTAAAGCCAGTAGCAGGTTAGTTTCAACCTCTAGTACCTCTGCAGCTCACAGACCAACACCTTGTGTGTCAGTGTATTCTCACTTCCAATTCATCACATATCACCATTTGTTCAGTGGACATGTGACTCTGTAAGGGTTCACACCCACACAGAGCTTAAAGCCTGCAGCTCCGTACCTGTCATTTAGAACTGAAGAAGCTTCTTGGATGAGAGGCACGTCTTCAAGAAACACAAGCAAGTCCAGCTGCCTATGATATAGCACTTATGATTACTATGACCTGAATGACTGAGAATTTTCACTGACATCCATCCACCCATCCAGCTCCAAACAGCTCGACTACAGTGATGCCCTCCAGTGTATCTGTGGAGAAACCGCTCTGCCTGAGCAGTCTAGTGCTGACTCTGAGGAGGAACACGTTGTCTGTAGATTTGAGAATCTCTTCCTCAGGCAGTGCCAGTGCTGTCTTGAGCCTTGTTTTGTGCCGATATGTGGGCGGAAGATTAAATGTTCTATCATTGTCAACTCGCAATTATATGACGGTACATCCTAGGCGATGTTACTGCCTGGCAACTGTGATGACAAGTCTATAGGAAGTTACTTGACCCAGCCAAGAAATAGTCCAACAGAGGTGCTGAGTGGATGAATCTGTTACCTTTGGACAGAGTCCAGCTCAGGGTTTTCCCTTGTTTGCAAAAAACGTTTTGGTCTCAATGGCTAATTTGCCCCTTTGTGACGACTGTCCATGGGGTGGGGTGGGGTGGGAGTGAGGGAGTTTGCACCTGTTTACATTTTATTAAGGCTAAGTTATGCATACTTAAGGGTAAGTAAGGCTGTCTACCAATAATGTCCTGAGCTTCTCATTCAGATCCACCCCTCACTCCTCCACAGCTCCGGCCTCTTGTCAAAATATGGTCACTTATGGTCATGACCGTTTGCTAACTCGAGGCTTCAGAACAGGAGTCCACAAACCAATGGGTGACGTCATGGTAGCTCCATCCATTATTCTTATTAGTCCATACCCATTGGCAGCTTTGTCACCTTCTACCTATGCAAATCCTCAATGCCTATGTGCAGTTTCACATAGATTGACCACGTCAGTGAGTAGAAAAACATGGGACGGAGAGAATGACTGACTGACAGAATGACACACTGACAGTTTCCGTGATTATGTACAGCATACCATACCATGACTTAGTCATACCAAAAATTAGAAAAAAAAACCCAACATTGGGTGAGATAAGTGGGAGGGACAGCTGCTTTCCGTGCCTCCAAAAAATATGCCCTATTCATTCAGTGTTTACCCAACACGCTCAATACATGGACATGCAATCACAAATTGTCATTAACTTATTACGTTATAAACAAATGATGAAAATATGGACTTACCCATGTTTAAAATGACCTGTTGAAGTGAAAAAACAAGTACTGACGGGAACGGACAAGTGGAGTCGATGTTTAACCGGTGCGGAGAGAGCAGGAGAAATGCGCCTCCTGTGTGGACAGTCAAGCGCCTGCGAGTACACTCACAGGACTTCCGTGGCACTAATGCGCTCGGTGTGTCCTTAGCGTTAATTATAACAGCCAACTTATTGAAAAATGTTGGGTTTAAATCAGGTTCGGGCCGTTAATTACAGTTAATTGGACGGGCCAGGCCAGTCCCGGACATAACGTGCACGGGCTCGGGCCGCGTCGGGCTGAATTTTTTGGGCCCGATCTAAGCTCTAATGTGATGAGCCACGCCCTCCGCAATATTCATTGCCTTATAGAAGCTCAGTTTTAGTAAGTTTTCCAAATTTTGCCAAGAGGGAACTTTAGATATTGGTCCCTAGATTATGTTCACCCAGTTTCATGCAGATCGCTCAAACTTCCTAGGAAGAGATCGATTTTAAAGATATAATATGTAGTTTTTCCACATATACATTTCTAAAAACGACTAAACCAATATTATATATTTTGTTTAGTTGAGTACTTTGATTATCAGAAATGTTTCCAACAATTTTTAAAACCAGATAAATATGAAATATTAATAACAGTAACGGACCGTGTCAGTAGGTCGCAATGGCGGCGTAACTACAGTTACCATAGACATTAAATGAGGAGAAGAAGAAGAAGCAGACCAGCTGAGACGTCAGAGAATGAACGTTACTGTTGTTAGGCTAAGCTAACTCGTCATGGATCATGGTTATGCATTGACGATTGCTGCACCTTCTGACACCGAAGCTGTCCCGGTAAACAACCCGGTAAAACGGAAACGTACGGGTCAACCAAGCGATCCCAGAAGAATCTGGGATGAGAGGAGGAGAACTAAATCCAGGATAAATATTGGTGTGGCCTTTCCGAGATGGAGAGAGCTTCGTGAACATCTAGGACTACAATTCGATGCCGACCTCGCGTGTGTACTATACAGGTAAGCAAACAGCTGGCTGATGTTATCAAAATATTAATAATTTCCAACAGTGTATTGAAGCACTGCTGCCTGCCGAGCAACAAGCGCTGCGGAGCGCTGTGGAGCGGAGGCTGGCTAACCACAACATCTAACGTTAACGATAGGTTTCTATAATGCTGAGCTGATGCCGGTACATGAACTGCATTTATAAAAGAGGCAGAGGAATAGCTAAACATAAGACGCACTGAGCAAGAGAGCAGCAGAGAGGGAGAAGCCATCGCTTACTGTAAAACTAAGTAACTAGCAGTTTGCTCACATAACTAGCAGATTGCTAACCGCTCAGCTAAAGCAAGTAGCATTTCTGAATAGAGTGTAAATAACTGAGGTTAGCGAGACAGTCGCTAAAAAAGAGAGCCATGACTTTAACACACGGAAAACCGGACATTATAATCAGTTTATTAAAACACCCGGAACAGAGGACGTTTGACCAGCCTAAGTGACGTTACTACTGATAGATCAGAGTTTGATGATCCGGTGTAACGTTAGGTACCAGATCGGCTCGGGCTGCTACACCGGCCGACGGACCCCGTTTGCATAAAGTGAAACATAAAGTGAATATAACTCCAGTAATATACCTCGTCCATGAGCATTTCTCTGCTGCTGAAGCTCGCTCTGCCATAAAAACTGCCACGGTCGGTTTCAATTACACGGAGTGAGGAACGTCTGTATCCGTTATATAACTACAACTCCCATGATCCCACGCTACTTCGTGACGTCATCCAACTCCGTCTTCTGTTATTGTTTTGGTTTGAGACCCCTAGCGGCAGAAAATTACATATTGTACGTTTAAGTGTTTTTCAAAAAATTCAAAATGGCAGAAAATCTATATGACCAAGTCAGTGAGGAGGAAAACGTGGAACAGACACACACACACACAGACACACAGAGTTTTCGTCATTATATAGTAGGATAGTCTATGATATCCAGTCATTTCACTGAGCTTAGCTAAACTAACCATTCTCTGGCTGTAGCTTCCCACGTTATTTATCATACAGATGTGAGGGTGGTATCAACCTTCTTATGGAACTCACAGCAAAAACTTTTCCTTTTACCATAGAAAAGGCATTGTATGGTGCCAGAGACCATTAGAATAACAATCATTTTACTATTCAGATTTCCTCTCCTGCACTTGTCCCTCTGGTGTTATCAGGGCTGCCACCTTTCATCTGAAATTCAAAGTACCAATCTAATGTGCTAAAAAAATCATTATTTAATTTGTAGCAACTGTTTGAATTAAATATGTAAAGGCTGTGCTTTGTCCTTCCCTTGTACCTGCCTTCATGACACTGTGCATGCCCTGTTCCCCAATCAATACAACTAGGCTGCTGTTGTTCTCTTTGCTCATGCAAAATAGGGAAAACAAGCAAAGCATGCTAAGTGGATAATCATGACACCAAATTATCTGACAGGTAGATCAAGGTAGCATTTTGTAATTAACACCATAGCTGGAATAATTTTAGATAGAGGTAATAAGGCTGTCATATGGCAAGGTCTTTAAACAATTTATCAGTAGTGGTCATAGCAACTGTAGATATAAATGACTGCTTTTTGACTAGTTAGAATTTGAAGCCAACATATCCATAATATAATTTTGACTAGTGACACTTAAGTTTAGATATTAAGAATTCAGTTTAGGTATCTGTAATGTAAAAACAATTGTAGATATCTACAATGTACATTTCCACTGGTGGAACTGAATTGTTGATATCAAGAATTAACATTTAATTAACATGTAAATGTGAGAATTAGCATATAGATATCATTAATTACAACTGCAACTTGTCAAAAATTACATTATGGATATATCAGCTTGGAATATAACAGGTCAGAATTGGACTGTAGATATCTATAACTGTGCTTAAAAGTAAGCCATGGTTAAGGTTACCTAGTTGTAATAAAGTTGCAGACGTCTACAATAAACATTTCCACTTGTAAAAAATGAAGTCTTGATATCAAGAATTAACATTTTGACCAGTGAGAAATTAATTGTAGTTATTTATAATTAGAATTTCTTATAGTTAAAATTGCATTATTGATATGTCAGCTTTGTAGCAGTGGAAAAAATATTCGTACTAGCAATTATATTTAGAATTTCTACACTTTTATAACTAGTCAGAACTGACTTTTACATATCAGAAAAGGAATTTCTACTAGTCAAACATGTCATTGTCGATATTAGTAATGACTTACATACATGTGCAAAATGAGCTACATATGCGAGATTGATATGCTTTGTGGTACTTTTATTATTATATGACACTCAAATGTCACACAATGGGTTGTTGATATGTCAAACACAGTGGGATTGCAACTTTTGTTATCTGAAATGGGAAATGACATTTCCACTTGTCACAATTCTTTTTCAACATGTGGGAATTGCATTGTAGATATCTATAATCATCAATCTTACTAGTGAAAATGGAATTAATAAATTACTTTGGACCAGCTGAAAATGTGTTTTTATATGTGAAAAACATGTCAAAACTGTTTCAAAGACATCTTGAATTAACTTTTCAACATGTCAAAATGACATCTCCACCAGTGAAAACTAAATCGCTACTTGTCAGCCCTGATTAAATGTTTAAAGGGCTTGCCATATTGCTGACGTTAATTGTGTACGAGTTTTTTTGTAGACCGCCAGCAGTAACTGTATCTTGTAGTTGCAAACAGTTACTGTCTGCTTTGTGGTGGGTTTGGCTGCATATGCGGCTGTGCCCAAAATGTAGCTCCATGTTAACAGATTTCGTAAGCACATGAACAGTAGAGAGATGCATCTCTGCTGCCTGTACTGTAATGTAAATGGTCCTTTTTACAGTATGTGCGTCAGAGTTTTTCAGTGAGCCACGGTGTATGGCAGATACTCACTAACCAATCAGTGACCCTCTATTTCTGAGCACAGTCACACACATTGACCTTTTCACTCAATCAAAGCTTTCCCTTCTCCATTCCCCTCTCGGCTTCCTCTTCCTCTTCCTTTTTCAGGCAAAGCTAGAGTGGCACTCCAGAAACTCCAGAATAACCCTGTGTTTGAGGATGAATATTTAACAGCATGGAGGTTTTTTTTTTGTTTTTTTTTTGAAAAGCAAAGCCTGCAAACCATCTCTCTTTTTTTCTCACTATATAAAGCTCATGGAGTGCACTGCTGCTGAGAAAATTGGATCATGAGGTAATTAAAGGAAATCAAGATACAGGCATTTTCTGCGAAGAAGCCACGCTTGTGCATTGCATTACTCTGACTAAGCATTTTCTCTCATAAATCCCTATTTTCTGGTATTATTTGACCATTCAGCTGTCTGAAAAAATCAGTTTCAAGACGAATGCCGTGCATTCTAAAATTGGATTTGGGTTGATGGATCCTTTTTCTAGTAATGTCTTTATTTGAAGTCCAGTATTCAGTCCTGTGATCTGATCCTGTTGCTTTCATTGCAAGTCTCTGATGCATATGATCACATAATTTGGTCAGGGAATAGTGAGGATGGGAATGTGCAATACACAGTGGAGCTGTTTGATATGCTGCACTCGCATGTGTAATTCAAGATTCACACACACACACATACCCACAGAGGATTTTACAGGCGTTACATGAAATGACAAAAGACAAAAGGCAATAAAAGAGTGTGATTTCAATGCAGGAGTGTCTCACGGGGGAATGCACACACACACACACACACACACACACCAATGTGCAGACATAATGAATTACTGTTGAATTCAGTTGGGTGTTGACACAACAAGGCAGGGTTGATTGCTGAAAATGAGCTGGGAATGAAAAGCGTTAATTTAATTTTGCGTCATCTACAGCCAGAGGAATTGAATGAGAAAGTATCTAACGGCAGAGAAATTTGGTTGAAAGAGGAGAGCTGCGCCTTTCTGCTGCTCTCTCTCTCTCTATCTTGCCTCTTATTGGCTTCGTTCATTCTAATTCCATTCCTCTATCTCTCTAGCCATAACAAAAACTTTATCTAATTTTGTAGTTACTTCTGTTTTCACGCTTCTTGATCTTACTGTCAGAGATGTATTCATCCATCACTCAGGCATGCACAATTACAGACACAAACCACATCACCGTAGTGGCTCAGCATATACTTTCTGTGCACTCAGCATGAATAAAGTTCAGTAGAGACCAGAGGGAGTGGAGGAACATACCTCAGAGCTGAGAAAGAAACAGGCATGCTGAAACACACTTGGATTGATTTTGAAATGCACAGACACATGCGTAGGTGTCTCAAGTCCGAGATACATGTGTACAGGTGTTAGAGTTGGTCGTCTACTTATAGAAAGATCAGCTGTTTGATTCCCGGCTCCTCCTGTTGGCATGTCAAAGTGTCCTTTGGCAAGATACTGAACCAATGGCGTGTGTGTGAATTGTCAGCTGAATAGTAGGTGGCACCTTTTATGTTAGCCTTGGCCACCACTGTATGTATGAATGTGTGTGTGGATAGGTGAATGTAATGTATAGTGCAAAAGCACTTTGAGTGGTTGAAAGACTAGAAAGATGCTACACAGTGAATTTCCCATCATGTCAAGGTTGTTACATTTATCAGCATCAGATAACTGCTGAGCACAACTAGCCTGAGTGACAGACTAAAGCTCGCAGAACCTTCAGTCTGACATCGCCTCCATTGAAGGCGATTTACGGGGGGGGGGGTGGGGTTTGGTTTTTTTTCCCTAACCAATCAGTAGAGATCAACGACTCACCCAGAATCTGACGTCATTAGTATCCATGCCTCGGGGGTGCCGAAAACAAGCGAGCATTGCCCGTTTAAAATCTCTCTGTCGTCGTGCACATCCAGCTGCATCGCCATTAAATCCAGTTTAGCAGCTTCCTTAATTTGGTCCTCCATTAACGCGAGTAGTGGCGAAATACCTCGATAGCATTGTTAATGTGGTCTGTAGGATCTGCAGCGGTCGCCATTGTTGCTATCCTCACCAGTTACCCACCGACGTACAGCTTGTCATCAGCGTGGCACTGATTGGCTAATCGCTAGACCCCCGGTGTTCATTGGTCCGTCCATCGTTTGGACGAGATACATCGCAAATTCAATGAAGTATACCAGACCAGTGATACAAGCCTACTCAGTTGAGTGGGCGGGGTCTATGGTCTGGAACAGGCTAGGGATATACAGTATATGACAATATTTATCTGAAAAAATGTAGCATGCATGTCTTTGTCTAGCATGTAATGCTGTTGTTTGTAATATGCAAGGTTACTTAAGGTACTTAATGCCCATAGAGTAATGAATTGATAGGAAGCAAGAACCCCCCTTGCTGGAGGACCTGATAACACTGGTTCCCTTGTTGCGAATATTGACACATCAGTTGGCTGGACGGAAATGCTGCATTGACTAAAATCATGTAGCTTATAACATGCTTTTGTGATCGGAAGAAGTCATCCAAGATAGAGTTATATGTCGGAGCAGAGGCATTTCTCTTTTTTTTACTGGTCCTGTAACGTTATCCCCACCACTCACCGTCACTGTCTTTTCATCTCAGCTGCCAGTTCCACCGGCAGAGACAGACCTCTGGTGGCGCTTGCTGTGTACTACAATACATCACCTCAATGCAGCATCTCTGTATCACTTTAACAAAGAGAGAATCACACAAATCACACCTTCAGGATTTTAAAATACCATAATACCTTCACACCGCCCAAGCCTATTGTATGCTGGACATATTTAAAAGTAATGTTGGTATATATAAAGAAAATTGACTTGACTCTACTTGACAAATCATCTTAAATGGTTATTGTCATTGGTGTGTTCGCAGAGTGTCACTTCAAAACTTGGCAAAGATGCAAAATGACAAGTGATGCAGTTCCATTAGCTGTCTCACCTTAGATTTAGCAGGGGTTGTTTTTGGTGGATTAAAGCACACATTTCCCAATTCATCATCATGTTAGGAAATCAGACCAAAAGGCCAGTGACAGCCCGGTGACTGATGCATTTGTCCTGTCGGGTGGAGGACAGGTTTATCACAATGTCCCACTGAAGGACAGCAGCTGTCATCTACTGTACAACCTACCTGACATGACACCCGCCTGAAGTAAACACCAGCTGAGTTTTAACAGACCAGAAGGAGCAGTGAAAATTGTAGGCTTTGAGAGAAAACTGAAATATAGTCAGGCAACTAAAAGCACCATCCGAAAACACAAGTTGTTGTGGATGAAATTTAAATGCTGTCCAAAAACATGTTTGTGCAGCATGTGTGTTTCACAACTCAGCCAGGTAACCATGTTGGGTTGGCACGCATATAGTGGGTTGCCATGTTCTACCTGTATGGAGCAGAGAAGGAGAACAGCAGGTACAGATGGCCTGTGGGAGTACACCATGCTGTAGATAAACACCATAGACTGTCCTTGCCTGCTCCCACAACATACAGTAAGTTTACTGTGTGAGAGAGAGAGAGAGAGTGTGTGTGTGTGTGTGTGTGTGTGTGTGTGTGTGTGTGTGTGTGTGTGTGTGTGTGTGTGTGTGTGTGTGTGTGTGTGTGTGTGTGTGTGTGTGTGTGTGTGTGTGTGTGTGCTTGCTGTGTGCTTGCTGTGTGCACCCATGCGCCATGTGATATCTTCCTCTCACACCCCCGTCGCTCACTGAGTTATTTTGCCCTCCTGTTCCTGCTCTACTAGCGTTTTGAGACATTTACAGTGTGGAATTATCGTCCCTGCTCTCTCACAGCAGCAGGTATATTACATTATTGCAGTGTTTTTCACCGTGACCATTCAGACAGGGGTTGGAGCAGGACAGGGCCATGGCCCAGCCGGTGGTGGATTAAGTGTTTATATCCTTTACTCTATTAAGAATACTGAAACCACACTATGAAAATAGTATCCTGCACTGAAATGTTAAGTATGCAAGTATAATCAGGAAAATGTACCTAAGTATTAGGTATAGAAGTATTGCACTCAAGCATGGACTCAAGTCTCAAGACTTGGGATCGAGTCAGACTTGAATCACAAATTTGATTACTTTAGAGTCCACAAAATAAATAAAAGATTTGATTTCATCTGTATGAGTTTGTGAGTAGACTTATGGCTTGCTTGACCTAGGCAATGACTTGACTTGCTTGATTCTCACCACATTAACTTAAGACTTGCTTGAGACATGTGACTTACTCCTACTTCCAGCATAGACTAAAACCGTTTATTTGTACCAGGCTTTAACACGTTTATTTCTGCTGTAAGCGTGGGTATTTAAACGTGCGAGTCTGTGAGGACTGACTTGCTTTTGGAACCAGCCTCAAGTGATCATTTAAGGAACTGCAGTTTTTGGCATTCCCGCATTGGCTTCATTTTTCAGCCTCTGAGGTTGCCACTTGTCACACACATGTAACGTACACAAACCATAGGACAGGATTCAGACGCTAAGCTCCACACAATCATTTGTTCCGATTAATCTTCAAACCCCAGCTTTACTGTATATGGTAATTTTATTATGCAAAGGGGTACATAGAGCTAGAGGTAATAAACATGTAAAACATGTCGTATCCACCATTTGAATAAAACGCTTAGATTGTGACTGAAGCAAATATATGTTCTCATTTCTTTACATGCCCCAAGTCCTACAATATGCTGAGCGGCATCAATTTCCATATGTAAAACAAGAAATACGTATAGTAATAAGTGGCATAGTCACCCAGAAAGATATGGACTGCTGAGTCACAAAAATTACAATGTAACGGGTGTCATTAACATTGAATGAATGTTAAAAGAGATTCCTCATGATCTTAGTGCTCTATACTGAGCTTTTACACGCAGGCTGCCCACCCACAGTCTTCTTCTTCATCTCACTCAAGTTAAATGAATTTTTAAGGAATCATCAAAGGGGATGGTGCTATCAGGCCACACACTCTGTGCCAAGAAATAAATCTGGGGAATTGCATCTAGCTTCTCTTGCATCGATAGTGTGAAAATTGATGAAAAGACCTTACAAGACCTCTATAGCCTGCTTCTCTCTCTGCTTGAAGCTAGAGGCTTGAGGCTAAGTAGTGCACCCAAATCTCCAACCTAACTGTTGCCACTCAAGTGGTCATTGTGGGTAATGGAGGCGCCAGGTTTTGACAAGGAAGAAGAATACGTGGATATCTCTGCGTCTGTTAATCAGTGTCAACAATGTTATATTGGATGATTGCAGCATTAGCTTGGTGTAGAGCTTTTACCAGGCCCAAAAACAATAGCTCCCCAACCTACATGAACCTGCCTGGTTTCTGTCCTAGCCAACTTAAGCCCAGATTAAAACCTGGATTTCCACTGTGAAAAAGGTCAATACATCTATTACAGTGTAAGGGCTGATGTTTCCTCACACCATCTCTCTGACTTTTCTTTCTTGTTCCTTCCTTGTTATTTCAAGAGTCTGTTGTTGACTTCATGTCTCATGCATGAAAGGTTCAGCAAAGCGGGCTGCACCCCTCAGTGCAACTCTGTTTCAACTGAGCACAGCAGTCCATGGCAATGGAGATGATGGTAACCCCTCTCTGTTGCATGTTTGGCACATGTCTCCCACTGCGAAGGAACCAAAGGCAAACAGTGCCAATCAAGTCGCCTTGCGGCTCCTTTTTCTCTCTTTCTCTCATTTTCCCTTCAGTCTCATACAACTCTTGTCATTACACACAACCAGGTACATGCTTCTTCCTGTGCAGCACACCGGAGTTTGTATATGGTGTGTGAGCAAATGACCCCCTTATTCAAATGTTTTGTCAGTTTACACCTAATTCTAAATCTCAACATTTACATTAGTTGTACTGAGTTAATGGCAGCACATTATTCTTGGCATTACTATAGACTATAAGGTCGGCATAATAAAGCGAAATTGGCACAAACCCAACCGGGTTCAAGCCAGAAGGTATTATGAGAAATACAGCCTGGCCTGGCCCGAACCTGATTAGTTGGATCGGATCCAATCCATCCAGGGAAACAAAAACAAACAAAAACAGTTGTAACTTTGTGAAGCACTCCTTTTAAGAACATAAATTTTTAGAGTAAAGTTTCCCTTTGAGGGTAAAATTTAACTGGGAAAATGTAACACCTTTACACATTCAGGTGGATTCGCTTAGTGAAGCCTCTCCAAACAGTGTCCTTTTACTGCCTAGATGTCGTAATCCAGATGAGAAAAATTGCTTTCAGTTGTTACAGTGCACTCATAGCAATAAGCTTTATAAATAGCAGTGAGGGCTTTTGTGGGCTTTTTTTTCTCCAAGGTTTTGCCTCACAGGATAAGGACATTTAAAGTGTAGGCTGTACTCTCCGAGCATTTCTAATTACTACAATTATTATGGAAAGCAACCAATTGTGTGACATGCTAAATAGATAAAGATGTGTATAAATGCAGGGAATTGTGTTCATTGTTTATTTATTTATTTATTTATTTCATTAATCTACTTTTTATGCCCTCACACCTCTGAGACCAAACCTGCACCTTTGGTTATTTGGTTAACAAATTGTTCAGCTAAACAGAGCCAAAGACTCTGAACAGCCTCAGTACATTCATGTTGTAGGCCAAGCTGAACCGTGTATTGAAAGGACTTCCATCCTTAATTACCATAATTATTAATAATATCCAATTATTGCCCCCTGTGACCGTTAAACTGTCTCATCAAAGCGTGGCCCCGGTACAGTCACTGAATGAATTGCTCTGGGGTTACATTTGGTGGACTAATTTGATATGGTTGTTTTACAGTGTGAGCTGCCATTTGACTCTGTTGCATTATTTAGCCCTGATAAGATGTTAATGACGTCTCCTGTTGTCTGATCTCAAGATCAGGCAGCTTTAAACTGCTTTAGTTTGATGTCTGACAGAGAATGTGAATCACTTATGGCAGCAAGCCTCAGTCACTATGAGTTTGTTGATGCCTGGTGTTAAAGGTGCAGTGTGAAGGATTTAGGCTGATGTACCAGCAGAAATAACTATGTTTTCAGTAGTTTATAATCACCTGAAACTAAGAATTGTTTTGCTCGCGTTACCTTAGAATGAGACATTTATATGCACAAATGGAGTGGGTCCTCTTTCATGGAGTCCACCATGTTTTTTGTACAGACAAAACCAACAGACAAACCAAACATCTATTCACATTTTTCGCGTTTTCACTGCAGTTCTTCTACATGCTTTGCACATGGGAGAAATTTCAGTAGACTGCAATCTGCAACTTCACCACTAGATGTCCCTAAACTCTCCTCTCTAGATCTTTAACATGCATTTTGGGTAATCCAATCACAAGTGGACAGCACTTAACACAAGTGTGAACAACTACCAAGAAGCATTGTGATCCGATCACACAAGCCACTTTCTGAGTTTGTCCAGGACGCGTTGGACCACATATCTTTTGTCATGTTAACACTAATGTGTCCTGGTGCATCCCAAACAAGGACTATGTCATCAGTGTAAGACTTGTGGTGGTTGTTTTGGTAATAGCATGGCTTACGCTCAACACTTACTGACTTACTTACTTTTTTTTCCTCCCCTTTGGGCATAAGGCTTCAATGAGCTCTTTCCTATGTTGCACCTCTCCCTATGACAGGATCATCTTTTCCATCTTTTTGGTTTTGGGCCTTCCGGGTTGTCTTTTGCCTGGTGGGGTCCATGTTAAGGCAACTCTTGTGATCCGGCCCTGTTCCATTCTTAGCACATTGCCTACCTATCTCAAACGTCTGCTTGTGATTTCTTTGGTGATGTTCCAGCTACCTGTTTTCCTGTACAGTTTAGGGTTGGAGATTGTGTTTGTTTTGTTTGATGCTCACATTCTACAGAAAAATGTACGGCAAGTTGGATGAAGTTTTGTGTAACCATTTACCATTTTGCCCTTTGGAAGGAGATGTGTTCTCCCGGCAGCGATATCTCAAGCTGTGCTGGTACAGCGAGAGTGTGGCCGTAATTACTGTGAGTGGGACCCTTTGACCTCCCAGCGTAAGTGATGTAGGCAGTAATGTAATCTGAGCGGTCAGTGGGTGGTCAGCTGAAGACGCGTAATAGACACAGTGATGTGTCTGGGCTGTCCATTTATGTTCACATCACAGAAAGTTAATACCAGGTCTACACCTGTAAGGTAAAAATACATGAATCTGTATAATGGACATTATTTACAGTAGACACGTATCTATTAAGGTAGAGGACAGGAGGAGATAAAAATGAACCAATGCATGAGCAACGTATACAATACAGAAATTTGATTACAATATTAAGTCACTTAAACACTCACTTGGTTCCTCAGTTGGTTATGCAGCCAGTTTTGTACTCTGACCTTTGACAAAGTATCCTCTCCTCTTAATAGTGTAGCAGTCTGTCTCATATTTATGAGCAGAGCATTAAATAGCACTTCTAAAGGTGCCCTAGTCTCGGTGAAAAATTCAATTCATCTAAGTATGAAATAACCTCATATGTCACACCCCATCTCACATCAGTGCAGGCATGTGCACGTCCTCTCCTTTATATTCTGTCCTTCACTTTTCTTTCTGCCCTTCTCTGTCACCATGTCCATCGGTGATATTGTCAGTTTGTGTGTGACAGTGTGGGATAAAATGCATCTCTTGGTCAGTCAGAAACCATTTATGGTACGATAATAACATGTAGGAAATGGGTACTTGTTTTTTATTGCTTAAGGGACCAGTAAACCTCCACTAAAGGCGTCCTCCACTGGAATCAAATATCCAAGCCTTTCTTGAAACAGAAAAAGATATTGGTGTGTGTCATCAAGCAAGTACTAGTTTATCAGAATATTTGCACCTGGTTAAAGTCAGGAGAACTAAATGCTTAGCCCTCTCCTATGTATTTAATGTGTAGTAACCAAGGCAGACAATGTGATATGGATGACGACATTACAATCATTAATGACCACAATTTAAAAAAACCCAACCTGATCATCATGCTACATATGAAAACTTTATATGCCCACTTGTTGGTCATCTTGATTTTAAGCCAGAGGTATCTTTGCTTCTCCTGGAGAGGCTTAATCCATAAACCTCTTGCAGCAATGCATCATGAAAATACACTTATAAACGTATGTGTTTTCTGAGGAAGGAATGTTAACATAAGTCATAAAGAAAAATGGCAAATATATTGTAAACAAACCTGTATGATCTGGTATACATCACTGACTATTATGAAGGTGGACATACTTTTGCTGCATATTTAAAGAATCTATACACAAAACATCTGTCCATTATTACACAAGGACACACACAAACACACTCAGATACACATAACATCATATTTGCAGCAATTGCAAATGTAAAACTACACCTACACACACTCCCACACACACTTACACAATTAGATCTGCATAACAGGGAAACGTTCTGCATTACTGTGCCTGGAGGGCTAAACCCTTTTTTTTTCAGTAGTGAAAAGGCAACTTCAATTTTTTCAACCTGGCCCCCATTTTCTCATGTTTTTGTGTCCAAGTAACTAATTACAATGGCAGTTTTTGAAATTGTTCCGGTATTTAGTGCAAACAGCAGCAGCAAAACAGGCTGCAGTGTTTCCACTTGGGGCAATTGTGCATTGGTAGTTTACATCCACTAAATGTGCTTTTTTTTTTACCACTGACAGGCTCAGATTGTTATTCTGAGTGTTTGACAACATCATGGAAAAAATCCCTAGAGAGACAGATGTTTTGTTTAGGAGTGAGGTCATTTGTCTTTAACCAGAAACAGTTTCATAACTGCCTTCCCAAAAGCCACCAGACTCCATTTAAATGAAGAGTTATTGTATTATCATCAAACACACTTCATTCAAAATCCACAAAAACAAAACAAAAACTCACAAAAGTCATCGTGGTTTGTCTTTCCAATGTTCAAACAATCACTAACTCCAGTTTGGTTGAATTAAACCCCTATTCACCCAGTTAGATGTGAAAATATCCTGGCTCTATAAACACTAAATTTACTGTTTATTTAAATGGAGTCTGGTGGGTTTGACAGTTGCAATTTTGGGGGATCTTACTCTATTTCACAAAGGTCTATCTCTGTAACAATCTTTTCCATAATGTTGTTAGATATTATAATAGACCAATAATAGTCTGAGTCTGTCCATGGCAAAAATCAAGCGCTTTTAGTGATGCCTGGTGTGCAATTGCCCCAAGTGATTACATTTCAGCCTGTTTCACTGCTGCCAACTACAGCCCTCATACTCAATACTGGAGCAGTTTAAAATATGTTTGTTCCCATCAGTCATCTTGTCATAAACATGTGGGAAAATGTGGGAGTCCAGGCTGAAAAATACCAAAGTTACCCTTAAACAACACAACAAATGGCAAAATAATACAACTAGTTGAATCACACAGATATAAATGTGAAACTACCAGCACACTACTGCAAAACGTAGTTAAACTACTACTGTAGTATAATCAAAGCACATGTCGTTCACTACTCTCCAACACTGCTCACAGCAGTGCTAACATGCGTATGTTCAGCAGCTATAATTTACTTAACAATGACCACCCTTTTAATTTAGCATGTTAGCATGGTAACATTTGCTTATTAGCGCTAAACACAAAGAGAATGCTTTTGCAGATATTTGGTCATAAACCAAAGTATTGGCCAAATTACATTTCGACCTGATGATGGTGCTAGATGTGAAGTTAATGATCATCAAAGCAACCACTTGATCTTTATGGAGCAATACTGTAAATGTCTGCACCAAATTTCATGTAGTTATTAAGATATTTCACTGAGAGGCAAAAGTGCTCGAGGAAAAGTAAAGGCATTGCCAAGGTCAGGTTGATTTCATGGTGATCCATCCGGTACTGTCGAGATATTTCTGCTTGGACTAAAGTGGTGGACCAACTGAATAACCAAAAGACAGACTGCCATTGCCATGCCTGGAGCCAATGCCAAAAAGGACATATGGTTTTATTATACGGGTGGATGAAGGCACAAGACAGGAACAGAGTATGCAGATAATCAGGAGCATTAATAACAGCTTCTGTTGTAAAATCCTATTATATCAATGCAGTGACTACGTTATGTACATTTTGTCAGTCAAATTCATATTTTTGAGATTATCTGTAGCTCATTATTAAACCAAGCCCTGCATGAATACTTTTCAAGGATAAGGGGGTTATTTTAACTCTTATTTGCTGTGTCTCTTCTCAGTATTAGGTAATATTATCAGTTTAAAAACCATGTCAGACAAACATGACCCATGTTGGTGCTAATAAAATAACAAGCGATCCAAAGACAGACTATATAAAATTTCCCTTTTTATCACAATAATCTAGCAAGAAGTATGTTGTTTATGACAGTGAATGCAAACAAAATTTGAACAGAAACAGAGAGAGAGAAAGAGTGCATTTTTAGTGTTTTGTGTGTGTGTGTGTGTTTGGATGTCCTGGTTGTATACCTCTAGCGATCACTGTCAAACACTGGATTAATTTGAGTGCTGCCAGACATTTGTTCTCAGATGATTTGATGTTGTCCAACTCATAAACGCTGATCAGCATTGAAAGTTGAGTGTCTGCCAACTGTTATAAACATAGATGTAGATATAAATGTCCATTTGTGACTTGATGTCTTGTTAATGTTTTGCTCCATGGTAGATGTTTGCAGAAAAAATCATGTTAATCAGAAAAACCAAGGACACAGAACCTCCAGGGTGATTCAGTCATCTCGCACACAGCAGATAGCATTGTGGGTATGATATCATATATATCTTTAATGATGTGGGGGTTTTTTTAAAGATTTTAATATTGAGGGAATGTACTGTGAATTCAGTCACCTCCAGAGACATTGTAGGGGAGACTGAAAGGGAACAAAGGCATCTGTTTGGTCTGCTTTTATTGTTGAACATATCAGTTTGCCCATGTGATGAGGCAGAACCCAACTGTGTGCTTTTATGTAAATCGCAGAAGGCAGTTCATAGCTCTAAGGCCAACACATGGCTACATTACAGAGAATCAGTGACAGAGTCACAGTGCCACATTAGTTATACTCAGCATGTACGCTCACCGAGATTTAATGAGAGGGAATACATACGGATAGAGACACAGGCTGTGGGTGGAATATTGTCTCATTGTCCATTATAACACCACAGTCAATATGCAAATGCGGACGCACATTTCAAGCTGAACACTTTTACTGTCACAAAAGAATGACTACAAATCCAGTTACTTCACGGAAGTGCAATACAAAATTGTTGGAGGGCTCACAAAAGGTTTCTGCAGTCTACGTTTCATATGTATCATATCAGCATTTCTAAAGGGAAGTACTTCTGATTATATGTATATGAACTGGATCTGTCATCGGGAGGTGGAGGGGATGGTGGATGGTTTGAAGCCTCGATGAGATACCTGCCAACCAATAAAAAGCAAAAATGACTATCTTCTTGGCAGGTAATCGTCAAAGTCTTTCCAACAGCTATTTAGCCACCAACGTTGGGTGTTTTCTAGTGACTCATAACTGTGTTTCCAGCAAGGATAGTGCAATGAAAGTGTTTTTTGTTTTTTTTTAACCAAGACATAGATGGCTTCTCAAGCCATGATTGTGCCACCAGAACCAGGTTTTTCAAGCACAAACATGATCTTTACCTTACAATAACCAAGTGTTTTTTGTGTCTAAACCTAACCACATGTTAACTACAGCACTGTATATCCATGGTACACAGAAATGTACAATACTGATGTTTTTTTGCGATTGAGTGGCAAAAGACAAATTTTAAAAATAATGGTCAAAACTGATGCAGCAGAGGCAGAGATATTCTGACTTTTATTCCCTAGGTTGAGTCAAGTTTCAAAGATACTACACTTCCCAAAATGCAACTTGATAACATTTTTTGTTAAAAAAAATTTCCACCTGGCAAATACCCACGTTCTTCAAACTCCACCAGTTTGTAATGCAGGATTTTTGTCATAAATTTGCAGTCTCTAAAGCAGTCTCTAAAAAAAAGATTTGCAACGAGACGAGTTGAAACAGGCAACTATTTGCAATGCTCCATTCTGCAACATTCTAAAAACCTGCCAGTTCACGGTTTGTGCAACTTGATGAGATGGTGTATCATCTCTATGCAACAACTTTCTGTATTTCAGTTCTAATTTGAAGCTTTTCAGGCTTATTTTGTGGCTGAGCATAAATTGTAGCTTCTTAAAATATGAACGTGGATAGTGATAGTGAGATACCGGCTACAGCTGCATTTATAGGAGTGATGAAACAGAAACAAAACGAGCATCAGATGGACTGTATTCATAATAAATATGCCACAATAATATAAAAGTTGGTGCCAATTAATCAGTCAGTGAGAATGTGTGTGTGGACATACAGCAAGCAGCAACAGCAACCCACTGTCCAACACCGGCATACTATGATGACAGAAATTGGGTTGGCGAGGATGGGACACCTGTCGCAGCAAGCGAACAAGCCATCTGCGGTCATTTTGACTTGACCAGAGAACTTCTGAAACAGGTGACGTGCTTTATGTTCTTAAACGTAATTTCCTCAGAATTGACAAAACTCCTCCAGAGCCATAAACATTAAGTGTTTTCACAGGCTGAGCAGTACTCGAGTAAACTCATCTTTATATATAAATTCAGTGGAGTGCTGTTTTAAACCATAAAAATTCTGATGTAAAAGGGAAAAAAGGGTTTTTCTGCCCAGAAACGACTGCACCCCGGAGGAAGTCCCTTATCCAACAAATGACAGGTCTCCCTGTCCTCTCTTTGAGCAAGGTCACCCACTGCTGAACAGTTTTCCTTTTTCTCTTCCTTTATTTCCCTTTGCCCTTGTTGTTTGTCTCTCTCAGTCTCTGTCTCTTTGAAACACTATGTCAGTGGTGGTCCTGCTCCTTATGAATTAAAGATAACAGTGTCTCCTTACTCCAACTGTAGTCCACTCGCTCTTTGGCATCTCCCACAAAACTTTTTACTAAAACTCTCTCACACATTCGCACACTTTCAATTAAAATGCAACTCTCTCTACACCTCAGCATCTAAATGTTAATTTGCTCTACCACCGTCAGTAGATGGGTAACTAAAATAGCATCTAATGTTCGGCGAGATAACATTCTCAAGAAATAAATTGGGAAATTGAATAGCGTGAGCTTTTGTAAGAGCTGTTTTTTTTTGTTTTTTTTTACACAGCAGCATGCACACGAGCTCAGGAGAGCAGATGAATCAGGTGTATAAATACTTTGAGCTTGACTTCAAAATTGAATGGCATGATGATAAGTTTTTCAAAAAGATCTGCGCTGAGGCTGGTGAATGGACTGGATTCTTTCCAAACACACAACACTCTTTCTCTTTGTGTTGCTGTTTCCATCTCTTTCAACTTTGCCTTTGCTCTCTCCCTGCCTGTGTTACCCAGAGACATTTATCGTATTCATGTTGAGAACGGCCTCTGTACAATCTCCTTCCCCTCATCATCTATCAAGAAATTGATTTCAAATGAAATACCATTTCCTCTTAATACCTGAAAATGCCATGTTCTACAGCTCTATGACATATGAAGTGTGTTTTGTGGTGATACAAAGCTTGCTCTTTTAATATTTTACAATCCCAAGCCCACCTTGGATCCTACAGTCCTTGCTCCCCAGTGACAGACTCCCCAAAGAAACACTTCTTTCCTTTGTTTATCTGGCACCAGGCTGCTCACCCCAGGGGCTTTCATTTTTTATTCTTCTCTTTTTGAATGCCAAGGGCAGGTGCATGGTGGGACTGCATTCATTCACATGTTTTACTCAGGTAAAGAGAGTTGTACGCCTCTGCACATGAGATCCATGGTTTATCATGATACCTGAGGCTTTTACTGTCAGAATAATGCAAGAGGTTCCGTATGAGCAGGTGGCACCATGCTGGGAACAGATCACAACAGTGATTCAGAGAGCACTGCTGCATGTGGATTTTTCTAGTCATGTCATTTATCTGACAAAAAAATACTTATTAGAATTCCAGAGATAAGGCTGATAACATTTCTGTCACAACATTTTGTTTCAAATCCCTATTTTGATATTCTGCAAGGCTCCTGTTTGCTGATTATGTCGTTAGAAAAACATCTCACATGTGCTGCGAGCGCTTGGAAGCAGACCTAAGAAGATCATTCATCCATCATTATTATATTCATACTTGGCCTGACTTTTTTTATCTAATTTATGTAATTTTCCAATGGCACTCTGTCAGTAGTTTATGAAAGCAAACATTTAGCCAACTACAGCAAAAGATATTGCAGGACAATTATGCAGCTTGTTGCCTCCAGGCTACAAGTAACTATGAATTATTCAAACGTGCTAAAAAGACCCAGGTAAATCTCAGAAGGCCAACCTTTAATTGAAAATCATGTTGCAAAAATCAGCTTTTTATTACCGTGTGCTGGCATACCGATCCTCGAGAGTTCAGTCTGGCAAAATTGCGATTATCTCTGAATTTACCAGTGAACATTGCAACAGCTCCTTCTTAGAGCGGAACAGGTAGCGCAGAAATCTTAACATAACTCCATGATACAACACCCAAAGTCTGATACAGTCCTTTATACTGTGAGATGTCTCATCATTGAATTGCTGTCAACTTCCCACACGGCATAACCCAACAGCAACACCACAAACTACAGCCTCAAAAATCATCTTAGATGTTGTTAAACACTTCTCTGACACTTTCTCAAAAATCTGTAAGCTACAAAGAGGTGGCTGAGATAAACAAGAAAAATCTCACAACAAGCTCTAGTAGTAGTCTAGCTCGTTTGGAGCTTTCGTTCATATCATGTGATCTTCAGCCTGGACAGGCTATTGATTGACATCTTTATTAAAGCTGGGGTAGGCAGTTTAATTTTGGCGTCGTTGGGCAAAAATCCCATAACAAACTTTGAGCATAATGTGATTCAAGTGGGCTGAGAAAAGACTTCTGCACCTCCTCTTGGCTCTGCTTGAAAATCTAGCCTGTCGCAGGAGACTTTGACCAACCACAGGTCATTTCAGAGAGAGGGCGTTTGTATTGGCTGTTCTACAATTTCAGATGCGCATGCACATGCATTCAATGAAAGCGTGATTCAGTGGGGAAGTTCCTGCAGAGAAAGTTGTTATTTCAGTAATGGCAACAACTTCCTACACTGCAAAATACTCAAAACAAGGAGGACGGACTTATCAAAAAGAGAGTCTAAAAGAGAGTCTGACAGTAAATGAAATAAAACATGTCAATGCCAACAAAGCACTTCATGTTAGTAATAGTTAGCCTTCTGCTAACTGACTCCAAAGCCTCACAGCTGCACCTTCAAGTTCACATTTATGTAGCTGATACTAAAGCCTCGAATCACAGTGTCCTCTGCTTCACTCCTTGCTGCTACACGCCACTTTGTCAAGAGGAGAGCAGGCAGCAGCTCCAGAGACTGACCCCCAGTCATTGCCTGCAGTTACCTGAATCAAGCTAGCCTGGACTATTTTCTCCAACTTTCTGTTGCTGCCTTTACACAGCTTAGATCTGGTGCTGCCATAGGCCACCGCAGGGGTTTGCACTGGCCAAATATGAGCCACTACACCTGGCAACCGAAGGTCCATCTCCAGAGCTGCTTCCCATTCTCCTCCCATTGAAGCAGTTCACAGCAGCAGGCAGAGAAGCAGAGAGGCCGTCGGGGTGGCAAGCTGCTAATTCTTGTCTCGTTTGTGGTCTCATAAACAGAGAGAGATAGTGCAGGGCAAGTAGGGGCTGAGCTAATGCGCCGCAGGCGACTCTACAGTGAAATAAGATTGGATAAATCAGTGTTTGGGAAACACTTGGTTAATGTAAGTGCCTACATATGCCCGTGGTCGTCTGCTGAGAGGGGCATAGGGAAGAGCTGCAGGAGGAGGATGTCTTTTCAAATCCTGCTGTTTTTTTGTTTTATTCCTTTGGGGTTTTTTTTTGCGTTTTCCAAATTTCTGCCAACCCCAGCTTTAAATGAGCCTGTTTGTCTGCACTGTAAAAACACCAGCTACTTTTTTGTTGTATTTCTGAGTTACTCAACAAGTGTTTGCTTTAGTATTAAACTGCACTTGCTGTCACCATGGTAACCAGGGGTGTTAAATCAGTCCAGACTGGAAAAAGGTTATAAGTTTAATGACTTCTCGTCGATGTTGGCTGACACAAATATAGAATTCATCACATGTTTATCGCTGGCATTTTACTTGTATATGTGAGTGTTCATGGTAACCACCCCATGTATATCCGTATGAAAAAGTAAATATGAAAAATGAGATACTATGTGTTACAGTAAATGTGATTGTAGAGTCTGTGTCTACAGTCTGTCTGCAACAGGAACACACTAATGAACAGAAGTAAGTCCAGGCTGCCTGCCTGCATCCTTGCGGGTTTCAGGTCAACACAAGCAGCAGGGTCTGCAAGGTAACAAGAGAAACCAGATTTTCACTGTTGGGTTCATGGAGTCAGCCCCGGGCCTCTGCTGGCCTTTGAGAAATAGATATTTGTGGACAAAGATGCTCTTTTGGGGAAACGGTCACACTGAGTCTGTCTGTTTGTGCTTCCTTTGTTGTGGCAGCTCTGAAAACAGCCCTCTACCCACAGCGTTCAAGACATTTAGCTCAAGTCAGTGGGCATCTCTACCTTTCGATATGAGCAAAATACACACACAAACCCAATACACTCTTGGACCAAAAATTAACATCTGCTAAATGCTATGAAAATAGTCTTTGTCAGTTCATCCATAAAGGTCTCCCACCATTATAACATCTGAATGCCTCAGTGAGTCATGCATTTCATGACAAATTGCTTGATGCATGAGTGAATGCATCTGGTATTAATGTATGGAAAAGGACTGAAACACCTGTCAACATAGTACACAAATCATCCGTGCCAGTAAACACCAGCCTGGCAGCTGCTGTTGCTGTTTTATTTTGCCATCGCAGGTAAGTCAAAAGGTGAATTTTGACGACTGCACAGTGTGCACTCGTGCACTGCCGTTCCATTTCAGTTGTCTCAGTCAAACAACCTCATCATAACCCTTGTCTGTGTTTTTGTTGTTCAAGGATCTTCTGTAAACTTTTCCTACTTCCAAGCTCAACTATAAATACCTTTTTCAGAGGAGTTGACACAATGAGTCGCTACACCTGTATAGAGTCAAGGATGTCATCAGAGCTCAAATTACTGGTATTATTCTTTCTCACACCCTCAAAATGACAGGTTGAAGATGGTTCTGTGGCAAAGAACCGGTTGTTTAGCCGCCCCTTTTTTTCTTTCTTTCCCCATTCCACCGTCATCCGTCTCCTCTCAGGTGAGCTATGCCATGCCTGCTCTCTCTTCTCTATAAACAAAGCAATACCTCCAGGGGATAGTTCTGTAAGGTTTGCTTTGAAAATTAACGTCTCTTATTGAATCAAATGAAGCATGGACTCAGGGGGGGGAGGAAGGAAAAGGTCAGCAGACTGAGAACATTTAATGAATATTGAATCCACTACCACCTCTCTCTTTTTCACACACACACACACACACACACACACACACACACAGCTAATAAAGAGTATGGATACATCTCTAAAGATACATACTTAAAAGCACAATAATATCAATGAAGAAACGTACTTGCAGGTTTTTACCGCTGGGATTGAACAGGTAAAAGGCTTAGAAGTAGAATAATTACAACTCTTGTTGTAGTGCAAAATGATTGGAATTATTGATTTCTTTTGAGACCATAAAAAGAGTAGTTGCTGTTTTGTGTTTTGCTTTTGTTTTTTGTTTTTTTTCCTATATAGGATTAGGATTTGTTTTAGCTAAAGGCATCTGCAAACAATTTCATTATGCGAATCCATTTTTTCTCTTTCTCTGAAAGAAAAGTATTATCTCCGAGGCCATATGCAAACTTAGCTTTTAAGCATTTTGGCCTTTTGACCAAACACAAACTGTGTTTTAGGTCAGTGAAAACAGATCTGACCGAAAACCCATTTGTATGACAGCCTGGTATTGAGAAAACAAACACAACATTGCTCCAAAGGGCCAGTTTTCTGACGCACTCTCCCAGGCAGAAGCACATGGCTAACTATTATACAGAATGATGTCACTGGGCCTTTGGACTGTAGTGAAGGCATGACTTGCCTCACTCTACCTCTGACAGGCTGGTACACATCGCCTTTGTTGGTTGGATTGGTTAGGCATGAAGAGTGAGATTGGTTAAGGTGAGGGTAAGACAATCAGAAAACGGGGTAGGTCATGCCGTCACCATGGTAAGAAGGTACAATGATGTCAATCACAATAATGATAATCAGCCATGTACTTCTGTTCGATAGGGTGTGTAGCGTATTTTTGCAGAAATGGCCCTTCAGAGTGATGGATGTCTCTTTTTGGGATAACAAGCTTTCATACAAATGGGCTTTTGGTCCATTTTGACACATTTTTGGATGATTGAGGCTTTGGAATTACTGGCCGTTGGATCAATGGCATGGCACAATGTGGACAAGGGAAAACAGCTTTTGGCCTGTAATGTCAGAGTGTGTGCCATTATCTCCTTTGCAAGGCATCACAAGTGAGGCGACATTTCATGTAATGACTGATGTAACCAAGGCTTCTGAATGGCCACCATCTCCGCCTTCTTCATATTCTTCTTCTTCTTTCTTCTTCTTCTTCGTCTTCTTTCGTCTTCTTCTTCTTCTTCTTCTTCGCATGGTTGCATTGCTGCCTGTGGGTTTGGCATGCTTTTCAGGGCTTCAGTTGTGTTTTGCATTTGCATTTTGAAGGAGATTTTTTTTTAACAGCTGTTTGTGTGTCAAAAACATTCCTGTCTGTGTGAACCAGGCTTTAGTGTGTTCCAAGCTGTACCAAGAGGTATGAACACATGTTGAAACTGTTTTATTCTACAATTCATCTAACCTGGACTGAGAATTGTCACGTGACTCTGCAATATCCTTTATCTCTATTGACCGTTTTCGCATCTTTCAGCTCAGTGTTTGGGTTGGCCAGCCTGCAACTTTTTTGGTTTAGTCCAGTGTCGCCACTGCACAGTCACCAAGAAGAAAGTGTTGGCATTGTAGATTTATGCAAACCACAGATATGTTACATTTGCACGGCTCATACATATCATATCAGCGTTCCTAAAGTGGCATAGTATATGACCTGACTTTGTCATCAGGAGGTGGAGGGGATGGTGGACAGTGTGTCACCTGGGTGAGATGCCTGCCAAGCTGTAGAGTACTGCAGACAACTGTTTGAGACCAACAAACTGAAAACAAAAGGGTTGTGATTTAGCAAGTCATTGCTGCTTCCAGCAGCTTTTTAGGCACCAAATGTTGGTGGGTTTTTTTAGTAGCCTCTCACTGTTTTTACTACTGAGAAAGTACCATGAAAAGTGGTGGTTTTTTACAGACATTGCTGCTTTCCGAGCTGGGATTGTGCACCAAAAACCAAGTATTTCACAGTTTTTCCCATTTGCTTGAACACATTTGTCCATTCAGAAGTTAAATTTTCAAAACTGTTCACACACAGACAAAAACTGAAAGTCGCTGGCACAAACTGACACAGTTTGCTTAAATGTTCTAAAACTCACATTAACATTAAAAACATGCAACAAAAGCAAATATTTCCATCACTCAAGACAACCTCTAGTCAAGCTGAAATATTTTTTCAATCAGTCATTCCACAATGGACAACAAAATACAATACAAAACTATCAATATGAACTGGTTTGACCTTGCAGTAGATTGTGCTAAATGCCTGTGACATTTATTGATACTTTGCATAGTTACAGTATCTGCCACAAAAGACAAGCAAGGACATCACAGAATGAACTGTATTCTTTTCTCCAAATATGATTTTAATAGAGATACCAAACCTGTTGCAATCTGCACCTGCACCTGTTGAAACGTTTCTTTTATTCATTTTATTCCAGTGTGCAGGTTTTTCTGTCCAAAAACTGTCATTTATATGTAAGACCTACAGTAAGCACCTACTGTATGACCTGTGTTGCTCTACAGTTAGCATTCAGTATGGTACAGCTTAAGTGCTGTATTCTTTACTCACCAAAAAGAATGTAACTCAGACTCAGTTTTGTGATTTTGTTTTTTTTACTGTACTGTATCAGATTTTCCATGTCATTTCTTTTTGTTTTTTTGGCTGGACCACAACAACCATATAGTTTTTGACCTAGTCTTGTTTCCATAGTTTTCAGATTCAGAAATACTGAATATTTGTCTCTTCTTCTCCTTACTTGCCTTTTCCTCTTATATTGCAAATAGCAGCACTGAGATGGCACCTTTTATAGATGGATAAGGACTGATTGCTGGTTGAATAGTTGTGCAAAGGAGTTTCATACAGGTGCATTAGTGATTTATAAGTATGCAAGTAATTTCTATCACCTGTGAATATATGTTTTCATTTTGTTTAACACAGTTATTCCAAAAGAGTTTTGGGTCTCTTCTATCTGAAATCTGTGTTATCTGTCTCAAAAAAGTGTATGGAAAATGTGTGAAACCAATCAAAAATGTGTAAACACATTTGCAAGAGTAGACTTCTGCTGCGCTAAAAAGGTGATGATGAAAATCAAGTTTAGCCCAGTTTCATTAAATGTGTCTTAGCAAACGAGAAAAACTGTCAAAACATGATCTTTTCTTAACCATAAACAAAAGGGTTTTGTGCCTGTGTGTCCATCATTTAGAAACGTACAATGCCAACATTTTTTCTGTTGCTTGGGTTGCTCACTGCTCTCATCAGTTTAATTTCAGGTGGCAGCAGCTGTTTTCAGTGAAATAGCTCCAAAAACCCACTGTACACTACCTGCTCAGCACCAAACGGCAGACAGACAAAATTAGCGACAGCTGGTGAAAATTTTGAAACATTTGGCAGCTTAAAAGCCCAAAGTTTCCTGCAGAGTTGGGTGAGACCAAACAGAGAGTGAATACTCCGTATCTGCAGATATGTTGCATGTTGTGTATTTTACTCTTCATGCAATAAATCTACCACGATATCGAAACATACCAGTGATGTGCTCTGTGCACAGTGAGTAAGACAGTCAGTAAGGCAAAAGCATTAAGAGGAGGAGACATCACTACAAACAGGCCATACTTTGACATTTAAACAGCACGATAAGCCAGATTCATCCATCTCACTTAAAATGTCTTGCTTATTTACCTCGACTAAAACTTTATCACAACCTTTTCCAAATGATTTCACCCTTCATTACGTTAAATTTTTCTCGCTTAAATTTTTTCTCTGCTTTAACTTTTGTAATTACATGAACTTAACCACTAATGAAAGCTTTCACAACAAACAACAATTAAACTGGAATTAAGTATCTGAGCTGCTTCAGTGACAAATAACTTAAATTTAAATTCACTTACACTTAATTGAAATAATTTGTTTAACAGATATGTCAGTCTAACTGATCTAACTTGACCACTGATTTGCCTCCAAATGTATTTTGTAGTAACAAACACTGTGATTAGGACATACAAATACATAGATAATGGGGTAAAAGTAGCGGAGTGTAAGTAAAAGAAATATACAGTATAAACTCAAGTAAAGTACAGATGCTCCCAAATATACTGAAGGATACATCACTGCAGGTCCTTTAGAAATTTGTCAAATGGACATAAACTCTTGCCAGTGCATTACATAGTGGTTGGCATAAAATGTGTTAAAATTACGCGCTGGCAACACAAAAACAATGGTAATGCAAAGTCACTGAGGATTTTTTGTATTAATGTATACACAAATGAAGTATAAAGACCAAGAAAGTCTGCGTAGGGCAAGTGGGAGGGTCAAACAAACATGGACTTTCAACCAGGAGACCGCTGTCCATGTCCCGTGTGACAATCCGCTCTCATTTCAAAGTCGTCGAAATCTGGCGCTTGGGCAGTGACTTGTGATGTCAGACACTGGCGAATAAAGCCATACTTTAACGTCAGCATGATACGTGGCCAGTCATCGAAACATAGCAGGACAAAAACGAAAGTTAAGAGAATGTCCGAGAGGGGCGGTGGATGCACAGACTTTCACTTGGTAGAGCGGTGTTTACGTCTTGTAAGATTATAAAGCCAAACCCTGTTCTTTTTACTTAAACCTTACCACATGCTTTAGTTGCCTAAACCGAACCACGTGTGTTGGTTGTTGAAGGAAAAAAAAACATCAGTATGCGGTGAGGTACTGACGTAGTGAGTTTATTTTGAAAGACACTCTATGTAAACAGTACATTTCCCGTGAAAACTGAAGTGTATTTTGAAAGAAGAAGATGCATGTTACAGGCAGAACCTGACACGGCGTCCCAGAGATAACAACCAACACACATAGGTACCTTTCACAGGATATCTGGACATGGAAAGTCCACGACCTAACATCAATATGTGACGAGGTCAGAGTGAGAATGTGTTGCGTGTGAAACCAAAAGTCAACATAGTTACATGACTTTACGGACATTACAAAACCGCAAAGTACATAACTCAACCTAGAACTTAACCTAATATGTTTTTGTTCTCTAAACCCAACCAAATGTCTTTTCTTTCCCTAAACCTAACCAAAGTGCAATCATTTCCTATCAAAACAACGACTGTTCAAATTAGACCTTGTTCATGTCCATTTCACATATATATGGGACTGTATTATGTATGCTAAATGTAGTGCTGAAGGAGCAACATGCCAGGAATATATATATATATATATATATATATATATATATATATATATATATATATATATATTCCTGGCATGTTGCCAGGAATATCCGTCGTTTAAAAAAAAAATATATATATATATATATATATATATATATATATATATATATATATATATATATATATGCATGAGTAGATAAATACAGTGAATAAATAACACAGTACTAATTTAAATTTCCGCTGGGGTATTATTAGATAATCTGTCCCCTGTCTGTCTGTATGTGCTGCACTCCCCTGTGGCTTTGAAACTGTTTTGCACAACATGGTTTTTAGTCTGTGAACACTGGTTGATAAACACAGTTCAGGACTATCTGCAGTGCCACACTGAGCGCACTGAGCTACACAGAGCAGCTCTCTTATTAATTAATTAGAAACAATAAATCCATTGACCAAAGCATGATGGGGTGATGGGCTTCTGGGTTTTGAAGTGTGAATAATGATGCATATTAACAGTGATTAATATAAAATCAGCAAAGAGATGGGAATGTATAGCTAGAGAGACATTCAGAAAGGAGAAGTGGAGTCACTGTGAGTGTTTCCATTGGTTTGAGTGATGCTCTTCAACTCCATCGAGTGTAAAGCAGAAGGACACATTATTGGCAGCACTGCACATGATATTACTCATGCTATTAGGGACACATCAACCATATCCATTTCCCATTAAAAATGTAATGCCTTTCCATGCCAGCAAGTTTTAAAATAAAAATCTTATAGCTGAAAGACTGACAGGGAATCTGGCCAACTTTCAAAGAACAAAAGTACTGACAGTGCAGGTTAAGAGAGTCACAAGAGTCCAGTCTCACTGAAATCACAGCCCATAATTATGACTCTGTATGTACATAATAGCACACTTCAAAACAATGACTGCATATTATTAAAGTAATGTGTTAAGTGCTACACTTTGATGTCAGCTGTATGATATTCAGTCCCTTTTAGATTATCACCCAAGGCATAAAACTTAAGATGAAACTTAAACATCTTATGTACAGTATGTTGCTATTTCATGTCTTGATATTTGCCATGCAGGTTTTATATAACGTACTTCCTTGACTGACTAAGCTCTTCAGAAATTGACAATATCATATAACTTGCCTTTTGGCAATTTCACACTGACATTTCAGGCTTGAAACTGCATCAAAGATGACAGGAGTTGAAAGTCCCCACTGCTGACAGACTGAAAAATGCAAGGAAGTTATCATTTTTGAAACGTTCAAAATGAGGACAAGCAAACCTGTACACTGTGGTCATCAGGAAAAAGATTTTGCTGCAGGGATGCAAAAATAGAAGCTCTTTATGTTTTTTTATCCAAGCTCTAAAATTAGCACATTTCAATCACAGGATCCTCCTCGTGCATTACTTTAACACATTTTGCTTTGTTTATAGACATCAGCAGAAGCAGAAAGCATTACAAGAAAGTCAGCTGTATTGGAGACATTGCGGGACAGCAACTGCACAGCTTACGACGAGCAACTTGATATATGCAGGCTAAAAGGGTCAGAGGCAGAAGGTGATGGATGAAACAGAAAAGAAAGAGTTGTTAGATAACTGATGGGGCAGGAGAGAAGAAAAAAGTTCTGCTACACAATTCTGTCTTCTTACCCCTCTAATTTTTGTTTTTTGTGAAAGGGTGGATAATTTTACCTCCGTGGGCCTTGAAGAGTTATTTAAGTGAAACTATCAGTGAAGTTTAGAGGGTAAATGTCTTCTCGGTCCAACTGTTAACAACTCACAGACATCTGAAACATTATAAGAAGTCCAAGTAGACTTTTTTTCCCCTTGTCTTTAGTAAGGGCTCACAAAAAGGTTGGAGGCCTCTGGGTAAATGTTTGGAAATATTTACATGTGTCATACGTTCATCATATTTATATTGAGTTATATCCCCCTACATCCTACACACTGGACCTTTAATTTCAGGTACTGTACTTTTTACTCTAATATATCCATTACTAGCTTCTTTCTAATTATATTGCCAGATATGGACAATAATATAGGAAGTACGTCCCCTGCAGTGAATAATCACCTGACTATAAAAATTGTTGTGTTTTTGTTACCTTAGAATGAGCCGTCTATATTTGCATAGGGAGTGGGTCCCCGTCGACGGAGATCACCATGTTGCATCGTCACATTACCAGCCCAGACTGGAATTTCTAATCTGACACTATTTTATTCATTGTTTTACTGGTTTTAATCACCTAGTCTATTTGTTTTGGAGGAGGAGATACTCTGGATAATTCAGCTCCCTGTAAAAACCTCCTGAACACTGAAAGCTAAAGGAACTCTAACCAGCAGACGTTTCAGATGATTTAAATTTGCAGTCCTCACTGCTACTGTAGATGTTACTAAATCTCCTTAAATCTTACACACTGCTCCTTGAAGTATATGAGTAAATGTACTTAGTTACTTCCCCCCACTGAATCCAATGTGTATGAGATGCAAATTACACTCACATATGACTTATTTGGTTTGATTAAATGAACATTAAATTGACTTTATGCCAGTTACAATTAATTAGAAATAGAGGGCGATTTTTTCAGGGTTTTTACAGGTATGTGATGTTTTTTTCATGTGACATGTCGGATGCAGATTTATTGTATAATTTTAAAGTTGGCGTCTGTCTCTTCCCTGTCTCTTTCATCTGAGTCTCTCTGTAGCAGCCCAACCCAGGCCTTTGAAAAAGATGAAGAAGATATCCCAGAATAAAAAAGAGGGAGAGAGAAAAAATAACACATCAGCTGCAGACCTTCAGCGCAGCGAGTCTCTATTCTATAAGCCACAGCCAGTCGAAATGTGCCAGATGTACAGGTACTGGACCGGGTTCATCCTCTTTGAGCAGGGCTCATGCTCGACATGTTTTTGGACCGAGCGTTCCTGCTTCATCAGCACAGCTCAGCAGGGGCCAGAGTCCTTCTGGGAAGCAGCTTCACCTAATTTGATGTAGTGCCAGGGGTCATAATATATCCCTATCATAGGGATTCTGTACACCTGCGTATTTCTGTGAGATCAGGTTGCTTCAGACTTATGTTGTGAGCCTTTGAAGGGGCCTGATTGTTAGGGAACCGCTGGATACAACTCCTCCTCAAAATGCAACGTATAGTATGCACTGATACATCAGCAACAATCTAATAATTTAATATACACACATAATAATATATCAGTAACAGAAGCCATCTTTCTTAAGAACAAGTAATATTTTGGATACTTTAGGTAGTTTTAGCTGATAGCACATTTACCTCAGCAGTAATTTGAATGCATGACATGTAGTGTACAGAGTATGATCTTGTCCCACCGCTGCATTAATTGAAATTCCTTTTGTTATCCCTGCCAGGTGTAAGTCTGGAGGGGATCTTGTGAACTACTGGACCAGTTAGCCTCATATTTTGTGTGCACATGTATGACTATATGCACAAGGACCTCTCCCGGTTGCTTTGATTCACAATTGTTGAAAACCTGTTTGATTGATGGGTTTATACTTTAATTGACTGCTAACTCCTCACTCCTCTTAACTGGCCAGCAGGGGTGGCAAGTTTTATGGAAATTGGCTTTTCTAGAAAAAGCAATCCTTTTCTGTCTGTTGCAACCCACATTTTGGCCTTCACTGTGACTCAAAAATTGACATCCACTGAGAAGTTTGGTCACGTTTTGACTTGGTGTATTTGCAGATTAATTTCATACCAGATATATTAAGATCCACTAAAGTTAGGCGCAATACGAGATGAATTAGAGGCTGTTTTTCTTTCTTATCTTCACCTCCATCTTGACTGTAAGGGATCCAGGAGGGACAATTTGAGTGGCTGCAGCTGCAACATGGTTTTGTCCATCTGCAGCACATGGAGTGTTTCAACTGCATGATTCTATAGACTTGCAGATTTTGTTGATTTGGTCATTTTTCCTTGATTTGCGCTTCTACCATCAGTGAATAAGTAGGCTACTGTTTCCTTTCTTTCGTTCTTTTAATTATTCTGTTTATTGTCATTATTTTGTACTTTGTAGTGCTTCAGCCTGCAGACAAAATTAACACCGTTCAAAGTCCAGCTATGACAGGCATATCCAAAGTCTGGCCCGGGGGCCAGTTGTGGCCCACAGACCAACTTTAATCAGCCCTCGGCTTGACTTTCAAAACACACCATATGTGGCCCTTTACACAATAATGGTTAATCGAGCAAGATCACCTCACCTTCACCTCACAATGTCAGGACTATCATACAGTTTGTAGATAGACATCACGTGGTAATAGTTCATTAAGAGATAAAAATGGTTGCATTTGTCTCATTTTTAAAAAAAAAACCCATTTGATGCGAGAATCAGTTGGCCCGCGGGTATTTTCACATTGTTTTTTTGGCCCCCATTCAAAAAAGTTTGGACACCCCTGAGCTATGAATACATGGATCAAAGATTTCTGGCTGTGTTTTAGTCATTAGAAATTCATTAAATCTTCATAATTATATTGTATCTATATTTCATATACAGTACCTGTTTGCAGGAAACTCGGTCTGCTCTGTGCAACGCGCCGTTAAAGAAAGACAAAGCGTGTATTTTATTAGTTTCTAGAACATTCCTACAAACCTGCTGTGGCATGTCTGCTGAAATTATAAAAATTGTCTAGAGTGGCCATGATCAGTCCAGGCAGCTGCCTGGCGAAGGTCTGCACTCTGTTGGGTGCACTTGTCTGGTTTTGTATTAAAATCATAATATCCATCCCTTCTACACACCAACAATCTGCCCCCTGGATCTACATAAAGCCAAAGAACCCAATTTATTTCTTTATTATAAAATATTAAATTATAAAAAGAACATTAAAGTCTTGCAATTGTAGCTCAGATATCAGGGGGCTCATCACGTTTGTGCAAGCTGAGTGAAAATATCATTTAAAATAAATGGCAAGGGTAAAGAATTTGTCTTCTTTTCCTTTATCAGCAAATATTTTGGTATATCTACAGTCATTAAATATTCATTCTTTCTCTTTTTGCCCCACCACCAAGCTGCTGCAAAATGTAGGAAAACTGCTGTTGGAGTAACATGCCTGAAACAATCCCCAGCACTGTTGGAAGAAAAATGAAAAAGCTCTTAGAAGATTTTTGAAATGCTGGAAGTTTTTTTTTAGTGTGGAGCTTATTTGAGCCGAGTTAGACTTTAAGCTAATGTGATGTCTGCTCCTGTTGTTCCCTGCAGTTAAATTAGCGCAGGTAATACGATGATCGAAGCCTGTTTATTGCAATCACTTGGTCTTAATGACTGTGTTTGTTCATGGTCAGTGATTGAATATATCCTTTATTTCATTATGACTCTCCCTAACACCCACAGGATAACACAACCTGCTGACAAAACACCTGCTACCTCAGTCTCTGTGTTTCTTCATTTCTTTTTCCTTATTGCTTTCTTCCCTTTGCACTTTCTCGCTTTCTGTACCTCTGCCTTTGTTCTTCGTCTCGCTGCTCTCATACTCCACCTCAGTCGATTTATCTCTTTCCACCTAATGGAAGCCAAAGGGAGACAAAATGATGCTGTCATCAAACATAGTTTATGTAACAGTCATGGTACTGTGGGCTGTTTGCTGTGCTGCAGTCTCCCACTGGCCTAATATGTCTCTTTACTTCTTGACTTCCCACTCTGGAGGCTTTCGCTAGCTGACACATATATGTGCAGGCTCACGCCCAATCACAACCAAACCAACACCCACGGCTCGCTCTCTTTTCTATCCCTTTTTGATCTATGACATCACTACTGAATCCCATTGATTTCATGTACAAATATGTCAAGTAATCCAGGGCTGTGCAGGGATATCTGGAATAAGACAGAGGCAGCAATGTTCTCCAGAAACAAATCACTTAGATCTTTTGTTAAAAGGGATTTTATCTTTGTCGTAGTAGCTGTCAAAGGAAAACACATCCTTATTTCTGGGGTGTCATTTGAATGCAATGAATTCCAATTATTTATTTGTCACGTAATGATGCAGATCAGTGATGCAAGTTAAAATGTCAACTGAGTGACAAGAAAGAAAAAGAATTACAGAGGCAAGTATTTTTTAATCTTTCTCCATATATTTATGAGGTCCCTCACTCCCATTTGGAAATTGTTCATTCATTCTGCATGAGTTGGTGTTTGTGTGCATGCATGTGCACAGAAATGCTGCAGGTGTGTCAGACGCTCAGACAGACGTGACAGTTTCAATTGTTTCCTGATAAAATATCGGCGCCTTTGAAGTCACTGTTAACCTTTTCAGTTCTAGCCTGCCTGCTCTCCTCATAGGCAGACACAATCATTAAATGTGGCTCTCACAATGGCGGATCTCTGACAGACTGTTTTGCTCGTTAAAGAAAAAAGCTGTGTGTTATGTGGAGGTGCAGTAAATGCAGATGTAACAACAACAAAGGATGAAATAGAAAGAAGGGAGTTATAGGAGCTGGAAAAGGATCAAAGGAGTTTCATACTCTAAGTGGTCCCGTTTGTGGGGCTTCCTTCGTCGTATGTGTCTCTCTGTGGTCTTTTTGAGTCTCTTGATTCGTGTTAATTTAAATGGCATTTTACAGGTGAAAGCCAGGGGGCCTCCTCTGACACTATGGGCCCCTGGCCTGTGCACGGTTGACTTGTTCAGTAATTCATCCATGCTTTTATTAGCCCTATAACACTTTGAATTACGTTGGTAGACAGCTTGTATGACTTTAAATTATTAATTAGAACATAAAATATCTTTAAAAATGCTCAAAGGCAAACACAGGCTTTAAAGTATTAGACATAATTCAAGTATTAAATGGTGGAAGAAGTACTTTTTTAAGTTCTTAAGAAGTTCTTTTTTTGTACCTTGCAGAAGTAGCAATACCAAAGTGTAAAAATACTCTGTTACATGTAAAAAAAAAAAAAAAAAGAACATGTTTTACTTAAAGGTAAATTTCGGTTTATTTCAACCTGTCTCCTATCGTCCGAAATTTGTTTCAAGTGACTAGTGACATAAAAATAATAGTTAGCATGTTAGCCGTTAGCCTAGATACAGCCGGGGCGCATAGTAGCATCAGACCTGTTAAAACGTAAGTGAACGGGCATACTTCAAGTGCAAAGTTAGTCCACTAAACAAGCTGCTTGTTCTCGTGATATTTCGGCCGCGCTTTGGAAAGCAGAGCTAAATGGTAAACAAACATGGCACTACACCGGTAAGGTAAGACAACACGTTTACATGTCGTTTTCTATATGTTCTCTGACATTTATGCTAATGATATGAGGCGGTCTTTGTGGAAAAAAAGCTTGTAAACTATGCACCCTGGCTGTATCTAGGCTAACGGCTAACATGCTAACTATTATTTTTATGTCACTAGTCACTTGAAACAAATTTAGGACAATAGGAGACAGGTTGAAATAAACCGAATACTAATTATGCAGAATGGCCTAATTAAGAGTAATGTATAATGATCAGAATCAGAATATGTATATTATAGTATTGCATCATCAATGCATTAATTTGTACATCACTTTAATTTTGCTTATCTTATGTAACCATAATCCTTTATTGGTTGATTACATTTTGCTTTATTAACCTCAATCTTTTAAGTAGCAGAAAATGTGAAATTCTCAAGAAAAATACAAATACCTCAAATACCTTAGGTTACAGCTACATGTGGTAACTTTGACCAAAAAAAACAACTTTTGCCATATTTCCTGAAACTGTCACTGTATTCACACAGCACTAAATGAGACAGATAATCTGTGAAAAACACCATACTCTTCTGACGACTCTGTTGTCTTGTAGCACGTCTAATAGCATGACCAGCATGAGCGACTATGGATTCAAATTTGACCAGTGCTGCTTGATTTGACAGTTCAACTGCACACAAGCAGTGATTGACATGACTGACAGCTGCGTTAGAGACTCCTCTGCTCTGGTTTGTTGTTTTTGGTGCGCTGCGGTAGATTCTATAGAAATATTATTCAAAGCAATAGGAAGAGAAAGAGGGACATGATTGATTATTTTCACATATAATCTGTCTCATGTACATCTTTCAGGTTATAGTGACAGTTTCAGCAAATATGACAAAAAGCAGTGGCGTAAGAAAGTTACAACGAGCCCCAGTGCACCCTATTGTGCATGTATTGTCTTGACTCGAGACATAGTCAATAGAGACGTGACATTTGACAACATCAGCATCAGAAACAATGACTCAGATGGATTTGCCTTTTTGAGCAGTCTACAGCAAATGGCACCATTTTTAAATTAACAATATCCTTTTTTTATCATTTATCTTTGGACACAGGTTTATATTCAAGGTGGCAATCTGAATAACTTGCAAGGGCCCACTCTCTATGGACCCCTCCACCCCAGGGTCCCCAGTGCATTCACAATGCACTATATTTACGCCCCTGACACAAAGTTATTTTCCAAAAAAGATACCAAATCTAGTTTTCAGTTCAGTACTTCAATATATGTACTTTCAGCCACTGGTACTCATTAACTTTCTGCCTGTCCTTTGATCTCATAAGATTAATTTTAGTATCAGCATTAAAGTTTTGGATTAAACCAAACCTATCTAACCAGAGCAATATTTAAAAGTCACCATTCAGTGAGCACACTAGGAGGGCTCTTAATCCCTGCTTTAATTTCTCTTGTTTTATTGATCCAAATATTGCAAGATTATTCTGCTGTAGCAATCATTAGATGAGGGGGTATTTACATCTGAAGTAGTTTCCTGACTTCAGAGTTTGTACCATAAACTTCTGTATAATGATAAGCTACATGTTTGAAACCAGTGAACCCTGACAGGGGAAGTAACAACACAGGAAGTGGCCAGACACCTACATCTTGTCAGTGGGATCCCTTTATAATCCGAGCTGATAAGCACTTTATCTCCACAAGCCTGGAAATCTGGACGACTGAACAAATGCGTCTTGGTCAGGAAATAGAATACAAGGCTCCCTCAGTCTCTAAGGAGTGACATTTAGTACAAATGTGTTACAGTTCTTTGACTTGGGAAAATATAACCACCTGCCAGGCCCTGTGATATTTGTTAATCTGGTAATATTGGAGTTACAGCGTATCAGACAATAAAAATAAGCAGGTGACAGAGATAACACAGCTAACTCATCTTGTTAAGTCTCACAGCAAAGTTTGTTTTTGAATTATGAGGTAAAATAATACAGCACTACATTTATAGAGTATAATACACTTGGGTTATATATATCTGTGTCTCTAAATGTCATAGTATCCGAATAAAAATCCATTCATTTCCTGCTGATCAAATTGACTTTTGATTGCTGGTCTAAAAACAATGTAATTTGCGGTCACATTCTTTTTTAATAGAAGTTATAATTGGATTTTTACTGACAGGTAAATAGTGCAGCATTTTTTGTGACTCTTTTCTGTTTTGAAACTGCTCTGATTTGTTTTGGTCTTTTGAGCAGATGTGAAATGCTGCATGGCACAAGCCCAATATTCATCCTCTCCATCTCTCTCTCTCACTTCAATTCAATTCGCTTTCAGCTGAATGAGATTTATCGACGTTGAAGTTCTCAAACAATATTATTAAGGCGAGGGAGTACAATATAACGTCTTTCTGTCTGACTGTCCGTCTGTCTTACTTTTGCCTTTCCTCCTCCCAGTTTAATATAGTTTAACTGAATTCAGTTTGGTTATTGCGGTGCATTGGCATGAATGCTGCATAAAGAATTCTATCAAGGAGATCAGCGCAGATCAATAATAGAAAAAAAGCTTGCTCTCATTCTGTCTCCCACTAAATTCAGTTAGCTCGGCGGACATGAATATGAGATGAACAATATCAACATCGCTAAATCATTGTGTGTGTGTGTGTGTGTGTGTGTGTGTGTGTGTGTGTGTGTGTGTGTGTGTGTGTGTGTGTGTGTGTGTGTGTTCTTTTAACTCTTTGGTCCAGTGAGGGAGGACGTAGACATTCTTAGAACAACATGGATTGGTGCAACAGATACAGATCTAGTAATGTGAATACATAAAATATCAAATCCATACATATGATACCCTGATAGTATGGAGTCAGTAATTAGTTTAACAAAGCTGTGTGATCAATGACCTTTGTTTTTAATTGTGTTTAGTAAAGTAGTCAAGTGTGAAATCAAATTTATATAAAAAATGAAAACATATTGTTTACACTTGTCCACTGGACATCCAATCTTTTCTGAGCACAAACAAAACAACAACGGGGCGTCGGTAGCGTAGTGGTTAGTGCCGGCGCCCCATGTGTAGAGGTGATGCCTCGCTGCAGCGGTCGCAAGCTCAACCCTTTGCTGCATGTGAACCCCCACTCTCTCTCTCTCTCACCCCACCTCACTCTGTCCTGTTCATTAAAGGCAAAAATCCCAAAAAATAATCTTAAAAAAAAAACAAAAAAAACAACAACAACAGAGAAAACAAAATAATGTTGCAGGCAATAGAATGAAATAGCCTATAATTTCAATACACTATTACATACGTTGTCTCCTTCATTAAAAATATGTATATATATCACTTTGTATATTATATGTTTGTTTTGTTTTGTTTTTTTACAAAAACACAAGATTAGTCATATAAATGAAAAGCATAATGAAGAATATTAAATCTGGACCAAAAGTTTTGATAATTTGGAAAAAAGAAAAACAAACTAAAATCTGAAACTTTGATTTTGAATGTTGAAAAATACAACAATGTATTTAAATGAAAATTAAGTGAAGGAAAAAAAATTTGGATTAAATATAATTTTGATTCTGTTTTGAAAATCCTTTGAATAAATTATTTGTTTTCATTTTCCCATATATATTTGTTTATATTAGATGATATTTTCAGTCGCAGACTTTATGTTTACAGATTCAGACCTTTTTTTTAAAAAAATAATTTTGTAATTTCTAGTGTTGTTTTATTGGATTTTTTTACTTTGAGATTTTTATATTTTTTTTATTCTTTTTCTCTTTTTTTTAGGTGTTTTTTTTTTCAGATTCAGATTTAAAGTCATAGGTTTAGGTTTTTTGTGCATGTGAATAAAGCATGTTATAAGTAATGTGAAAAAACCCCAACACAGTTTATTTCATAAGTATTTCTATAGTTATAAATTACATCACACATTTACAAAAAAACCCCAACAACAACTGTAATCAATTAAATTATATATTGCTGACTGAGAGATTCAAGAATATCTTAAGGTGGACTTCCCTTGTTAGGAACACAATATTTGTGATAACCTCCAGCGCTTTCAGGGGAAAAGGGGAATCAAAAAGAAGTTCACCTGGGTGTATTTTCAAAATGAGTTAACTCTTCAATGTGTCTGTTATTACAAACTTAGACTTTCAATTGAAAACTCCAGGAAATCCCTCACAACACCTGCTGTATGACGGACAGTCCATCACACTGATGTAGCGCACATACTGATGTGAGCTGCATCCAGTCACGTAAAACTCGTGGAAGCTTTCTATTTGCTCAGTGTTCTCCTTCGTTGCTTGGTAACCACGCAGAGTGGCATTTCAGGAATTGTAGTTAAAAAAACGTCGTATACGTTCTACTGATAACGAAGGGCTTGGACATGAAACTACACATCCCAGAATGCACCTATTGAGGAAGTACCTTCCCCTTTTGAGCACATGACTGTTGGTACTCCAGTGAGCCACAACAACGGGAGCATTTGTAGTGTTGTCCGGCTAATTTTTTTTAGCCTAGCTAGATTTTTTTCTGCCGTTGGTTGTGTATAGTTATTTTTAAAATGAAGCTGCAGTGTTTAGTCGTGGCCCTTTGTTTCTCTGTTGGTGTAATGGCCGGGAAATACTCCCGTGAAGTAAACGAGCCCAAGCCGAGCGGCGGTGATGAGCAGACGGTGGAGTTCAGGATAGCTAAGCTGAACCAGGTGTGGGAGAAGGCTGTAAGGGTACGTACACGAGACAAACCGTTACCTGTACTGCTAACGTGAAGCTGTAGCTAACACCAAGACCATGTACCACAAATAATGTTAGGCTGTCGGTCTTTAAAATGAAGAAAGTAAAGTTAGCTAACGTTAACGTTACATTGTCCATAACGTTACAGCAGCTACGTTGCTGTAGTTTTGTCAGTATAGTTGAAATATTCAGCAACGGTTTAATTAGATAAGCAGCACTGTGCACAAATTCAGGTGTGCAAGTGGTTAAAGGGGCGTTGTGATGGGTGTGAGGGGTTCACAGCCATGGCAGCCTAATGGAGGGCTGTAGGGAAAATGTGTGTGTGTGTGTGTGTGTGTGTGTGTGTGTGTGTGTGTGTGTGTGTGTGTGTATAGTCATAATACTGGACTTTCTAACTTTGATACAATATCCTGAAATATGTCAATATTCGATGCCATTTTTGATTCCAAAGGATAAAAAATGACATTTAGAGCATACAGTTATTATTTTTTTTATTAAGAGATGGATATAACACGACTTTACCACATTTGTAGGCCTTTTTCACAGCAAACAATTAGAGTTGTCATTGTGTGAAAAACACAGGTGAAACTGATGACACTAACTAATGGTGCGTTCCAGGCAACCCGTAACATCATCATCACATTGTCTATTTTCACAACCTGTAACCCGTGAAAGTGCACTGGAACAGCAGTCAAACCCGTAACTTCCCACCTGTGAACTCCTACCAGATCGATGTAATCCCAGTTACGGTTTCTGATGTCACACAGCCCTCTAAACCAATTACCTTACTCCTCTAAACAACAATGGCAGCCCTATGGATGCGTGTTGATGCAGGTGATACATGGTGAGAAACAGACATAAAATAACCCTAATGTTGACGCATTATTGGCAGCCGCTCTAAAAGCAGGTTTCAAGTGCAAGAATAAATCAATACAAAATATGTTTCCAAACACACCGATAATGTAAAATAAAAAGTAGCCTATAATAGCATCTGTGACCCAATGCGTTGTTTCTCCTCATCCATTTCACTCAAATGAGCAAGGAGCGGGTACCTTTGGTGATAGCAATAATGGGGAAGCACAAACAAACGGTTCGCCATGTTTAACTAAGTAACTGGCAGTTTGCCGTAACTTTCCTGGAGCACTACAAAGTCGTAACTCATGACTTGAAGTCGTGACTTACGAGTTCAAAAGCCTGCATGGAACGCACCATTAGGCTCACTTCCAGTTAGCTGTTCTTGTGATTCAGCTGTTGTTTCTCAAAGTCAAGGATCCTTATGAGTCCTTCCAAGGATGGATCCTACAGAGGCAAGGCAAGAGTCCCTCCCAGCATTTGGTGAACACACATTGGTACAGGCTAACGAGTGTCTCCAGGTGCGCGTCATTAACCTTCAGCAGACTGAGGAGGTTTCAGGGTACTGTGATGATTTTGGCACTCTTTAATGTTGTTGTACAATTTGAACGAATGTAAGCAGTATTTTCAGAGTCACGTGACTTTTAGGGAGAATATATTTCTGGATTGCACCAAAAAAAACAAAAACAAAACAAAAAAAACAGGTAGGCTAAATGAAATTTTCTGTCACTCTTGTAAATGATTAATTTAAAAACTTTTGTTTTATCTTAATCACAGTATTTAAAAAATATAATTTATAATTCTTTGATAAAAACTGGGGGAGATATCAATACAAATAAATGACTTCAAAGAATTGTGGTTACTTTACCTGCTGAGGATACACACATGCATCCTTTAAAACTCTCTGAATGAAGGACTGTCCTCGGTAAAATTTGAAGCATCCTTGACATTGGAAAAGTCCTTTGGCAGATTTTGATGATGAAGCATCCTTCAAATTCAGCCATTCAAAGATCCTTCCTTGACTTTGAGAAGCACTCAGTATTTACAATACCAAGGCCTCTGCCAAGGTGAATGCAGCCATCATGTCTGTGCTTTATTACTTTGACAGGTCAAAATATCTGCAGTGGAAAAGGGTCTATGGTGACATCCACAGCCACACTGGCATGTGGACAAAAATGTTAATTTCCAATTCTGGTTAGTAGCAGAGAACAGCAGAATGACTGTAGTAAACTTTAATAATAAGAGAGAAAGAACGCATGGCTGGTAGTGTATTAACACTGTGGACACTAAGTATTGAAGCTGTTGTTAATACTCGGAAGCTATGTGTAATGATGAATCAATGGTTGATACTAATCGTTACTAGTGTTTGGTTGTGTGTGTGAGTGTGTTTCTGTCTAAGTAACCACGGTTTACACATTTACAGCCCTTGAACTGGTCAGTTATTTACCATATCACTCCTACATTTCTCAGTGGCCAACAGTGTAGTATTCTAACTGAAGTTATAATAATTACAACCATTGGATGTCATAGCTGGATGTCATACAAAAAAATTACGATACCAGTGCCAGTACCACCACACTTATGAAGTTATACCTATACCATTTGAATCCTTAGATAATATCTAGTATCATAGATATAATACTGATATATTGCTCAGCCTATTTGATACCTCTTTTTGTTTTACTTCATTCGATACCCATCATGTAAATGAAAGCACACAATTGCATAAAATACCACAGGCCTGTAGCATAACCATACTTTGAAATGTTTTGGTGACATCTTGGTAGGCTAAACTGCCAAATCCATCAAATACACTGCGCCTGACTTCACCACATCGCAGATTGTATGAGTTGTAGCTGTTGCGAAAATGGGCCAGTCACATGTCCGGTAAATTGAAAAGGGCTTTTGGTGATTGGCTGTGAGCAAAACCATACAAATAGTCCTTTTTCAGATCTGGGTACAAAAGGATTGAATGCAGGTGTTGTTTAACTGGAGAAGTTTTGATATTTGGTTTGAGGTTATAGCAGTCGATACCTTAAAGGTATTGCGTACCAAAGCCCAGCCCTACTGCTCAATCAGAGCTGACTTTGGTGACCTGCCTTATTTTCAGAACACTGCAAACTCTGATCTTGAAATCTGCCATCATGGTCAAATGGGGATTAGAGCTGGGCTTTGAGTTGTATAGCATGTTTTCAGCTCCACCTGTATAGAAACAGTTCTTCCAAAAACATAATTTGCAGGTGCTATACAGTGTGTTTGCTGTGTCATAGTTTCAGTTTCCCCCTTGCTGCCTGGTTGTCCTCCCTCCTCACCCTTCTCTGTCCTCAAAGTTTCCCCCTCGTTTTGTCTAACTAAAGCTCTGTTGTCTCTTATTTTGGTTTTGATAGATGCAGCTGTCCCCAGTGCGACAGGCTGAACTGCACAGTGACCTGAAGATCCAAGAGAAAGATGAGCTGCAGTGGAAGAAGATGAAGGTAGAGGGACTGGATGAAAATGGGGAGAAAGAAGCCCAACTGCGGCGTAACTTTAATGGTGAGACAGCTTTGTCCACTTGTGCAGTCAGGAATGGGTTGAAATATGTCCTCACCTTGTTCTGAATTCACTGTAGAGTCAGCTTGTCCTAAATATTCAGTGACCGACCTTGGCGATTTTGCTCTGTGCTGAAATGTTATGATTTTTGACAAATAACTGTAATTGGAACATTGGCTTGAATTATGTTAACAGAAACCTTTTAGTAGCGAATAGGAAACATGGCATAAAATATTAAGCAGCTCCCACAGTGAAAATTGTATCATTAAGGATTTTCTTAAGGACACTTTGTGTGTTTCACCAACAAAACTTTACAAATAACTACATGACTGAATAAAGTAAAAAGCATTGGCCAAGTCTGCTTTTTAATAATCAGAATCTGTGTTGTAAATGAGGACGTGACTACATCTACATGCACAAATTCTGTGTTTTGCCCTTATTCCAAAATAGGAAGATATTTCTACTAAGCTGTTTACATGGCCAATAAAAAATGAATCTCCCACTAATATTCCAGCTGTGCATACACCGATTAACGTTCCCCTAAATGATGTTTATCATGTCAAAATATGGAAAATTGAAACAGCAGAAGCTGCTTGTGCCATTTTGCTTCTTTGCATTCAAAAATGATTTTTTTTAAATCAATCAGTGGCAGACTTGTGAGCTTCTTGCTTTTGGGCATGAATCTCTACCCCAGCCATGGTTTATGTAAAACATATCCATGACAACACAGAGCTGAACGTAAACAGGAAAGAGGTCATGTGTCACAAATTGCGGTGAAAATCCCAATTGAGAGCATAACCCAAATGAGCTGTATACATGCCCATAGAATGCTCCTAAAACTCTAATTATACTAGCCTACCCACGTCTTAATCGAAAAATGCTACCTTGGGAAAAAACGGCTAATTCAGAATATTGAAATGCAATATGTCGTTCACATGACCCGCCTCAAATTCAGAATATTGTCATATTGGGAATAATAGTGGAATATTAGTGTGCATGTAAACATAGTCGGTGATGCTGATGTCTCCCTTAAAAAAGCAGCATTAATAACCTCATATTCAGAGGCTTCAGTGTGTCTGTGGATAAATAGCACCTTCCTGACAGATTAAAGGGTAAGACGTAGATTCTGTCAAGTGTGAAACTCTTAGGTGTTGCCATTTGAAGCTTGAGGTTTACAGAGATCCACTGAGTCAGCAGGTTGAGTTGACTTTTATCTTTGTCAAAGCCGGGTCAAAAGTTTGGACACATTTTTCAATTCAAGTAAATGGCAAAGCGCGTCCAAACTTTTGACTGGTACCGTAGGTACTAATAGAGCACATATATTCTTAGAGTTTATGGTTGCCATCGGGCATTTCACAGTAAAGGGTAAATTATGCCTGAACTTTTTGGGATCACATATAAAGTTCTGGGCATGATAGTTAATGTAATAAACTCTACCCTTTGGCAGAGTTTATACATAGTCAAAGCAGTGTGTAATGTGTTACTTGGCATTGCATCAGCATAGAAGCAGTGCCTGAAATGGAGTACTGGCAAATTTTTGTCAACATGAAGTACTCTTACTTCTGAGTGCGTACTGCCTCCCAAGTGTGTGAGTCTAGGTACTTACTGCACTCCTTAACACCCATGTAACTGTGACCCTTTGTAAACACATAGCTGGCTTAATGCTGAGAAAATGGTGCTAAGAATGTCGTTAAAATGGATTTAAAAAAAGTCAAAAGAATTGGGGGGTAAAAAGAACAGAGGACCAGGTAGATACTTAAGCATCTGCCACGGTTCCTTTCTTAATGCTGTTGCTATTGTAGCTGCATAGTTAGTAGCTAGCTGCTATCAGCACTAGTTGCAGCAGCACCAACACTGAGCCTTCTCCCTCAGCAGCCAACTACTGTGGCGGTAGTAATGTTGTGCACCTGGCTGCTCCTGGACAAAGGACCAAATTGACCATTTCTACAAGGCAGATGACTTGCTAAATGTGAAAAACAAGTGTAGCAGAAAGGAGAAGCCTAGATGCTGGAGTCGCAGAGAAGTAAAATCTTTGGGAGCATATATGCAATATTATATTTGTGTACAATTTGATTTGTATCAATACTGACAAAGGTTTTATTAACCAAATATACATTTATTTATAACCTGTGGAAATATATAATGTATGTGATGTAGGCCTGAACATTTAAAGTGGGATATATTACCAAAATATGCACATAAATGAAAATATACCCAAGACACATGCAGTGCTCTTGTCATGTAACTGCTGAATTAAGATACTGGCACCTTTTTTGGCTCAATTCAGGCACTGCCAAGAAGAAATATAATCTGTGTAACATCCCCATCAAGGCTTGACTGTTGCCAGCATCTTTTGACAAAATCTTCTTTTGAATTTAAAACTGTAAGTGTGTGTCCATACTACACACTAAAAGCATGCACAAATCAATATATGCAGTGTTGGCAACATCAACACGTTAACATCAATTAACAAAGACATGAGTGTACATGTGAAATACAGGCAAAAAAAAGTATGTATTGATTTGATTATGGAGCTCATTAGAGGACTGAAACACCCCACTTATTCTTTGCACCTAGTGATCCTTTAGAAAGCTAATTTTGTAAATACTGTGATGGGAATGAAGCAGGAACAGCACCAAGCATCACCACTTCAGATGTATTCATATTTTTAGCAATTATAAGATAACATAATCACAAGTGTGGAGCTGGTGTATCAGTGTATGAGGGGATCTTCACCTCAGTATCTGCTGGCAGTGACCCAGCCATACACACCACTATGTTTGTCATTCTGCCACGAGCAGCCGGTGGACACTTTCCGCCCTTTAGCACCTCTGGGAGCACTACATCCGCTCTGGACATTTTCCCTTCTCCTTCCATACTCCCCAGTGGTGCATTGACCTTCCAGCTTAAGGCAGAGCAGCAGAATCACTCTCTGTTCATCTGGAGCTAAATATAAATCTTAAAGGAGGACCTCAAGTCCCTTTCTCCCCACTGAGTCAAGTCCTTCTCCTCGAGTCCCTCTAATTGGGCTCAGAAACCATTTATTTTTCTCCTTATGTTTCTTGTCATAGCACGTCCTCTGTACTCTCGGTTTGATATGCTAGAGACATATCCTGACACCTTTCTTGTTGTAAATTGGTTGATCAGGGACATAAGCTTATTTTACTGCTTGTACTCATTGCACTCTGGTCAAAAGCCTCAACTGAGCCCATAAAATATAAAGTATACGAGCCCTACAGTACTGCAGAGATAGCCGACAAGATCTCCATGCTGTTTATGAGGATTTTAAACTACCCTCCTACATGCAGACACTCTCCTAATGAAGGATCTGTTGTTAATATGTGACAGTGATGGACTACCAGCAGGTTGAGATGGTGCTGATTCAGCGGATGTAATAACGGTTTACTAGAGCAGAATAATGAGGGCAGAGATTCTTCACAGCAAAGTCCACTTAGTGTTGTTATGTAGCTGTCTGAAATGTTGAGAGAGGAAGAAACTGCTAATATATCGTGCTGCTCAGGTTCTTTTGCATATACCTGAAAATATCCAGCAAATTAGTTACAGAAATCGCAAAACATGTGGCAACATCAAAACATATCTGTCCTGGAAAAAAGTCTGTTTGTGTCCTGGCAGTTTTTGGGTGCATTTAAAATCTCTTCATTTGTTCTCCTCGTTTGTTCCGGCTTCCTGCCAAGTTTGGGTTGAATAAGTCGATCTGTTAAGTGAGCAAGTGGGAGGGTAAATGAGCATTTTCCTCTTGTCTCGCTCTTATCTTTAAAGGTTTTACAGGTTAAGAGCAGCACGGAATAGAGCACATGGATATCTCCCACTCGGTGTCAAGAAATAAAGTGAAGCTAGTTTCTTTTGATAAGCTCTCGTTACATTCCCAGACTTTAAAATCTTGTTTCTTGGCCTGCTCAGCATATTTTCAGCAGCTGTATCATTAGAGATGCTTCTCCTTTTTAAACTGTGTGGTAACTTAGGAATTAATGAGTTGCTGTCAAGGGTTGTGAGCCCATGGATAATTTTTGATGTGAAATGTTTTAGTCTTTCCTAAATGATGAATAGTGTCTTAGTCAAATTAGATTCTCTCGGGTGTCTAACAGTTTCCTCCCATGACAGCCTCAGTTGTTACTCCTTACAGGCTCATGTCAGGATCAGTTATCACAACTGTTTTTAGCTCTTTAGTAAAAACTCTGTTATGTTATGTAGTGATCCTGGCCAAGTACGGAATGGATGGGAAAAGAGACACTCGACCACTGGAGAGCAACTCCCTGAAGGACCATGATGCCAAAGAGGGAGACATGTTTGATGATCCCAGGCTGGACAAACTATGGAACAAGGTGTGTATGTGTGCAAAGGAGAAGGAAAGAGAAGTATCGAAATATGTTTTGCACATGGTGGCTCGATTTTATGCCCCCTTTTTTGCAGTGGCATCATACAACCTTTATGGCTCTGTGTTTCTCCTGGTAGATTGAAATCTACCGATAAAATAGGCACATGACCCTCAAATCGGTTACAAGAGAAGTGTAAAGCATCTGGTGCTGCTGATCTTTTTAGGGGGAAACTGAGTGACAGGGTTACAGAGGTCTTCTCACTTCACAGCACCAGTGTTGCTTTTAATGCAGACACAATAACTGCACTCTTTTGCCTTAAAAAACACACACACAATATTTTCAAAAGCTTGTCCTTTGGCAACTTGTGACAGGAAGTGTGCAGCTAGTTAGGGAAAGAAAATAAAGAAATTTTTACTGTAGTTGTATCAAAATTTCCTAAATTACACAATTAAAGTCTGAAATTGCTTAAAGGTCCAGTGTGTAGGATTTAGAGCAGTATATTGGTGGGAATTGATTTAACACAATAAGTATGTTGTCTTTAGTCTATAATCGCCTGAAAATAAGAATCGCTGTGTTTTCGTTGGGTCTTCTTCCACTGCCATGTTTCTACAATAGCCCAGAACTGACCAACACTGGCTTTAGATAAGGATACTGTAGTTATCAGCCCCCTCCTGACGAGCAGCAGTGGAGAAATGCTGATTTTTTTCAAGGTAAAACGGCTTTACTCAGTGTTTTCAACGGTTTAAATCACCGGGTCCATTTGCTTTGGAGAGGAGGACACCTTTGCGGACAATTCAGCTCGAGTTAAAAACCTCCTAAACTTCAGGATCTTAAGTTGTCAGAGAAAAAAGGTGAGCAAACACAGAAGGTGCCAGGCTGGCTGCCTAACTGGGAGTTCACGCCTAGCATATGGGAAAAGTTTCAGCTTCAATCTCTGCACTTTTTCCAGCTGCAAACAGTACAATTTTAAAAGTGGAATAGATAACTTTTCAACTTTTGCCCTCCTACTCGTCCTAAGTAGTATATTACTGTTGCCGCTATTGTCGCAAAGATAACTGGAGTTTCCATTTTCCTCAGAGCCAAGAAACTACCAACAACACAGGACACACTGCATTGTGTTTTCCACAGCTACTGCAGTTGTTCCACTTTATGCCATTTCTGCTATTGAGGACAGTAACTGCAAAGAACTTACTCTGATACTCTTAGCTGCCAAGGAAACAAAAATACTATCCTCTTCCTGTTTTGGTTGTGCACTGGTTGACACACTTTCTTTGTACCATAAATCCATCTTTCATTTCACGGGAGATTGTACCGTGTGGCAGACAAAATTGCAGAGTGAAAGTGAGGCAATCTCAACACAGATGGTGTCATAATTTTACAGCCATTACATTGTGCAAGTGACATTCACTTCATAATGATAAGTTAAAGTAGAAACTTGTTCCACTTTAAAGTTCTGATGATACATTTTTAAAGATGATTTGATCCCATATGCAATATATTCAGTATGTTCTTTGTAAAATGGCCCTCTTGTGTTCTGGCAGTCCATTGAGTTGATGGATTTTCAAATGTGTCTATTATAGATGATGTATTTCATGCCACCTAAACCTTCTTGTGTGAATAAATTGTACCGTTTTACACCAGTATCTGTCATTCTTGTGCCATTAAAGTATGTTCATTCCTGTCCTGCTGCTTTTGAGACTAACTCCTTTCTGCCTCCGATGACTGTTCCCCCGCCAGGCCAAGAGCTCAGGGAAGTTCTCCAGCGAGGAGTTGTCGAGTCTGAAGAGGGAGTTCCAGCATCACAAGGATAAGATCCACGAGTACAACATCCTCATGGATACTGTCAGCAGGACCGAGGGTGAGCTGCGTGAATCACTCCCTTTGCTCTGCTGCTGAGCAGAGGTGTCACACCACCTCCGCTTAGTTATATCAGTATATGATGAGGCCAAGTTTATGAGCCTTTAAGCCCTGTCCTCCTCTTTACTATTCACCACTATATGTGTTTGTATACAAGCATACATATGGTTCTGATCCCAGCTTTGCTCCTAAACCAGAATAACTTCTAAGTTTACATGTTTAAATAAAGCCTGGAGAATTTTGCTAAGAAATAAGGCCAGATTTATGTATTCTAGCTATCGGCACAGTTTCCAAAGTAAATGCAAAAATAAACACCTTCTCGCCCTCTTACAGCCTCTTTTGGCTGATAGCAGTTCTTCTGTTGCCGCTCAGGTCAGTCATCCAAAAACCAGTCCCGAGTCTGAAGTACTCTCTGTCTGTTTGTTCAGTCTTGTGGTCATGTATGTAGGTGGAAGGTATCAGACTGCACATGCTGCCACCCACCGCTCAGCGCTCTATCAGTGCTTGTCACATCACATCAAGCTGTGAGTTTTAAGCCGAGCTGACAGGCCCCACTGTGTTTGAGATAGACACAAGGAGGACAGGCATGTCTCGTTCGGACGCAACTGACACTTTGCAGCTGTTTTGTGCCAGAACTTTGCTGCTAGCGCTCCACGGCGTTACGTTTTTGGCGAACCAGCCAGGGGTGTTTTTCTGCTTGTCTGATGCGTTTAAATATTGAGCCAATCTCATGTTGCCTTGAGGGGAGTCTTCATGTACCTCCACAACTCCCCCACCTCCATCCACGCACACTTTTATTGCCTCTCAGTCTTCATTCATTTCATTTCGTCTTTTTTTTGTTGTTTTGGTTTTTTGATCCAAATGTCAAGCATTGTCCAGCTGGCCTCACTCCGTTTTTTAATTCCTCACCTTTTCCTCAGCTGAGACAGGCAGGTATTTCATAAAAACATGGTGGTATTACCGGCAGGGTGAGGATCATAGGTTTCTCGAGTTTCCTATGGAAAAATAAATGTGATATATGAAGAAAAAGCCAGTCCTGCAACAAGTTATAACATTTTTACAGGTTATTTTATAGCTACTACTAAACTCTTATTAAATGCTGTTTTTTTTGTCTCTTTTATTGTTTTAATTTCCTCCTTCTTCCCTCTGTGCTATTATTATTCTTCGTGGTTTCTTGTTTCATACCTCCTTCATTTCCTCTTCCACTCCTCTCCCCTCCCCTCTCCTTCATTTAAACCACCTACCCAACTCGACTCCTTACCTGCCCCATCACCTCCTCTCCTCCTTGTCTTTCCCTTTGCCTGTTCGCCAAAACAGAAATACACAAGAATGTGATCTCCCCCCTGGAGGGTGACGCCAAAGAGAATGTGCTGCATCAGAAGCACACAGACCTGAAGCAGAAAATGAGAGACCTCAACCAGGGCTTTGAGCGCCTCCGTAAGCTCAGCCACGAGGGCTTCACTGAAGACAGCGGTAAGAGAGAGAAAACAAACACACACACACACAGAGCTGTCTCTTTGTGCATTGCAGTTTCACTCTGCGTTTATCTCATCAGCTTAATCACTGGGATTTGTAATAATAATAACACACTCTGCCGTATCACAGTTGGCAAGCGTTGATCTGCTAACGACTTAACCTAAGTGTGTTGTGCTTTTAGTTTTTAGCCCACATGGCTGCATCTATCCAGTGATATCAGCCAGCTTGTCCTTGTGCTATTTAACTTGGAGAAAGCGTTCAATACTCTCTCATGATTTAATTTTCTTATAGTTCAGTCTTTTATCTCTCATAGTCTGCTGCCTTTGATGGAGTGTAGTGCAGACGTTGTGAGCAGTCTCAGTTGTGCAGGTTTCAGTGGGAGTCTGTTGAAGAGTTTAGATGAAGTTGATGTACCTGCTGCTGATTCATACTGACTCCTTTTACTTCGTCTCCTTTGATTCCCCTCCAGGTTGTTTCTCACTCAACCCTTCACTTCCTGCCTCCTCTCGCACAAAACAGTCTTAATCTCCTCTCTTCCTGTTTTCTCCGTCTGGTTCTGTTATCCGTGCAGCTTCTGGTGCTTATGGAGGGAAGAGAAATCTGTGACTGCAGAGATGTAAATGCCAGCAATTTTATTCTCTTTCATATTGTGTATTAGGGCTGGGCATTATATTGATCTTATATCAATACTGTGATGTGAGACTAGATGTTGTCTTGTCCGGGTTTAGAGGCTGCATTATAGTAAAGTTATGTAACTTTCTGAACTCACCAGACTGCACTCAGGTAGTCATTATATCCACATTACTGATGATCATTCATGAAAAATCTCACTGTGTAAATATTTTGTGAAAGCACAACATCTAACAATCAACTAAGGTTTTTGCTATAACCGCAATATTGCAATACTGCACTGCTGACAAGCCAATCTTACTGGATGGCAAGCAGCTGCTACAGTCTCTATGTTCATGGTTTTTCTTTTTCTATGGGAGCACCGCATATTTAAACTCTGCTACAAAGGCCAGCAGCAGGACGAGGTGCTGAATGTCTAATCTGTGTTGAGAGCTGTGCGTTTGCTGCTTTTTTCCTAGTTGCAAGAGTTAAAAAATGTCCAACTTTGATTAAAACACTGCAGCCCTTTATCGCTGTCACTTTTTACCTAGTCATCCACTCATAGTGGAGGAGGGGCAGGACAAATACCGCGAAGACCAAGGCTGTGTCCAAAAATCATTCACTTACTCACTACTCACCATATAGTGGACTATGCAGTGAGTGATTTTGGACACAGCCTAACTGTCACAAGGCTGAACAACAGCAGCAATGGAGGATAAATTAATACTGCTTCAGCCTTCCCATCATCCAGAGCAGGCATCTATCTTGTGCTGACAGGTTTACATGACCGGATGGTCTGTATCACGGAAACCAAAAGGTTTCAGCTGAAAATTGCTGCGCCATTTATTGCACATAATTGCCTTTCTGTGTTCTTCATGTAAAAATGAACAAGTATCAATTTGTATTTAAAAATTTGTCATCTTTGTCTTTTAAAAATTGGCAATATACCTGATGACAGCCAAACAATAAATCTTATTTACGAAGCACTAAAAACAGGATTAATGAAGTTATTTGCAAAAACAACCAAAAATGGAGGTAATTCGGTAATACCCTGTGGTCAACCCAAAATTGTTGCGATGTTGATATCAAGGTCTTTCGTCAAAAACATTATGAGATTTGACTTTTCCAATTTACCCAGCCCCACTGTGTTTATACCAAATTACTGAGCATCTAGGCTTGTTGTGATTAAAACATCTGCTGTGATTGCTCCTCTTCAAAGCTCCTTCCCTCTTGAGTTGGCAAGTATTGGTGTCTCCTTGGACTGTTTATCGCTTCATCTGTCTCTGTCCGTTTTCCTCTTTAGAGTTTCGGGAGCCCCGTGTGATTGAGCTGTGGGAGGCTGCCAAGAGAGCCAACCTGAGCAAAGACGAGTTGGACTCTCTCAAGGTAGCTCTTACATTGCTTGTGACAGTCTTTTGGACACTTCCTCTGATTAGTTTCGAGATAAAACTTTTTGTTGTAGCAGAGTGCTGCAGACCAACTTTTAGAAAAACTCTTGGAAACTTTTTAGTCAAGTGCTCTTTTGGTTATAGCTTTTTTAACTTTTGTAGTGTACTTGGTAGCAAAGTAGTACTTGTGTATGGTAAGCTATAAACCTTAAGTGCACACTATTCTGATCATATTTATGCATTACACATTTGAAATGCCCAAGTATTCCACTCTCCTTTCTCTCATTGTACTCCTTTCACCCTTTGTCCCATGAGCAGAGAATCACAGTGAACAACTCAATTTAAATTTCCATTCTTTTAAAAGGTATCTGGCTTCAAGATCAAAATGTGTCACAGAGAAACATTCAGCTAGAATTTTCTCTGTGACATTTCCTCTCAAGTCACTACTTGAGATGCATATCAGCTCCCTTGTGCAGCTGTGCATGTAATTGAAGGTGAACTGAACTTGCACCCCCCCGTGCTCACCGCCCTCCTTTTCTTGTTCACTTAGGAGGAGCTGCGTCACTTTGAGACCAAGGTAGAGAAGCACAGTCATTACCAGGAGCAGCTGGAGCTTTCCCACCAGAAGTTGCTACACGTGGAGTCTTTGGGAGACAAAGAGCACATCAAGAGGAACAAGGAAAAGTACAACACACTAGCTGAGAAGACCAGAGAGATGGGCTACAAGGTAAGGAGGGATATAAAGTTTGTGTGCTAGCTCTTGAGGCCCAGAGTCACCAAATCAACTTCAGAGAGCTAGCAGCGATGAAGGCCCCCTGCTGCGTTGACTGACACCACCTGTGTCTCGGCCAGAAAGTTGCACATGCACACACTACAAAGACCACAGCCAACAGCCTACCAGCATGAACATTTTGCGCCTGTGTGACAAGAAATAATTCTCTACACCAGCAGATGGCAGTTGTCTGTAATCATCATTCAAAAAGGGACACTGGTTAGTTAGCCAGTTAGCACATTAACAACACAATCCAATGTTGAAAGAACATCGTGCACCAGGGAACATTTTAAACAAACCATGAGGAAATAATTCTGCTGAAGACCTCAATGGCTAAAGAAAAAAGATCTTAAGTTATGTAAGAAGTTTGTTTCAGTCTCACTCCCTCTTGACTTTAGCATTTTGTTTACTTTTCTCACTTCTGTTTCTCCTCCCGTGTGTTAGGCTGAGCTGCAGATCAGAGTGATTTCATTCACCAATAGGCTTTGCATTTGCTGACGCCGATTCAACATGCTGAATTGGCCAAAAAAAGGTCAACGAGGGGGAACACAGCACACAGGTTAAAAAATACCGAAGTTATCCTTTAAATCCGTCCTGTCGGTCTTCTGGGTTCCCTTTTTGAATGACACATACAGACTACCGCCACCTGCTGGTATGTAGAGTTATTTTCAGTTAGTTGCAGGTGAAGAACATAAACACTAGTTGGCCGCTGGCTATAGTCTTTGCAGTGCGTTTAAGTGCAACTTTTTGGCCGAGACACAGGCGACACAACAGTCAGCCTTCATCCCCACCATTTCTTTGATGCCAGTTTGGTGTGTCTGTGCCTTGACTCCACACTCTGCCATCAAAGACCACAAAGCTACTGTCCAATAGCAGACTGCTCACCTGCTGTAGACAACAGTAATGTTGCAGAATGGGCAATGAATAAAACATTGCTATAGTGCTGAAAAAGTAGTTACAAAGAAACAGAGGACAAAGGGTTACAACACCTTGTACTGTTTGGTTGTAGAGGAGCAGAGTCTCTTACCTCTAGAGTTGCAACACAACAGACATAAACAAAAGGCTGACGAATGTTCCACAACGGCAACATTTTCCATGAATACCACATCCACAATGTGCTATGAGGGCATTCATAGTGAATCATAATTCTCTGACTGTATAATAGTCCATGCAGTATCATGTTATGCGCTATGTAAAGTGAAGCACATATTGGTGCCTCTATATCGGCTTCATCATAATGTCATTGTTGGTGTTAAGTAAATTGTAATACACGTCATGCATCTATGCTGCATCATAAGTGATTATTATGAAATGCCTACCACACAATAGAATACTTTTGAAAGACTAAAGTCTGACACTCTCACGTCTAAAGGCAATATGTCATAAGTCAGTCATTAGTAGTTGTAATGTATTATTAGCCTCATCATGAGCATCCATAACACACGTGACACTTAATGATGGATTATAAGGCATGATGTTTTATGTCTGTGATAAAGTGCATCAGAAAGCATTAATAACAATTCACTGATTGCCCTCATAATGCATTTTAGATGTGGTCTCCATAGAAAGTGTTACAGAAAAGATACTTCATATTTCTACATATTATTGTAGTCATCAGGGGAAAAATGCCTTTAACCAATGTATTAAAGATTATTAGGATAAAGTATGCATGTTAATTAGAGATAAATTCTTACAAATAATTTGTGTTGTATCCAATGACAAGTCCATTAGTTTTCAAAGGTTGAATTTCAAACATGCTTCACGTTGGCATACCAGCAACTATTTCAAAGTATATTTTGATAGATAAATGTGCCACAGTTGTATTAACTTTGGGAATGTGACTGAATATGTGTATATATATGTGTATATGTATGTATAGCATCCAAAATTATCTTCATGCCATAAAAGTTTAAAAACATTACTAATCTAGTATCAACCTAAGAGAGGTTACAGATTCCCTTTTATAAAACATGAACATTGCAAAAGACTGACCTGAGTCTTGGTGCCAGTTTACCACGAAAACAACCAAAAAGTTGTTCTTAGTTTTTGTGTAAATGCTGAGGCAGAGCACATTTAATTGTAAACTTCTCAGCCACCACACAAGCTGAATTATAAATCTACAAATATTCGTCTTGCAGTCAAATGTTAACATGCATGTCTTTCACTGTTTGAATCCAGATGAAGAAACATATGCAGGACTTGTCCAACAAGATCTCTGGTGAGGGACTTGAGCACAACGAGCTCTGAGAGGCACGGGATCGTGAAGGTTGGATGAACTGAAATAATTCCCTCTACAACCACACACATAGCGTACGCTACGTTCCCCCATTCCACCTCAACTACTGTAAAGAAAAAAATCAGTGTTTTCTACTTTTCTAGTGTTATTAGTTGTTGATTTCTTATGTGAGGTTGCTGAATGGATGATTTGTACATAATGAGAGATTTATAAAAATCATCTGAACTTATTAGGTCACAAACTGGACAGATTATCAATCAGCACAGATTAAACAAAGAAGGAATAGTTTACATGTTAAGTCTGGTACTTTGCATTTATTTGTACGATTGGCAGGCAGGTGTAGAAAAAATGTCTGGCTGTAAATGTTGCAGTACTTCAGGCCTGCAAATTTTGTGGGGGTGGTTGGTGAGGGATAGACAGAAGCAGTTGAGTCACTCTTAACCAGCTGATGTAGTTTAAGGGACAGTTCAGGTCCTGAGGAACAGCCAACTGACTGCATGAGTACTTAATCTTGTAGGAATATCGGCACATTGCTGGCCAGACAGTTTGTCCACACCCATCTGTCAGTAGTTGTGCAAGTAATTAATGCTACATCAGAGTGGCTGTTGGTACAGTAGTAACTCAGACATTAGTCTGCTGAAATATTATGATGCCACTGTTGCCGTCTAATCAATATGAAGAATGCTTTGCAGATTCAGGTTAGAAGCACTGAAACCCAGAAACGTGAAAATGTAACCACAGTCTTTAATCAGTAAGATACAGGTGCCAACAACATACAAACAGTAATATTTTAAAAATATAGTTTAATATCATTCTTAGTGTCTTGGCATAAATAAAAGCAGTTATTTACAAATCCTGTAGAGGAAAGCAGTCCCTGTCATGACATTAACAGGCTATTTTTGGGTACGTTTTTATAACTCGCCCTCATGTTGTTTCTCCTCCTTAGATACACTGGTAGGGAACCGCCGCCATAAAAAATAAATTAGTGCCACATGTTGGACAATTTGTCCTGATGATATCAACAGGGAGGTGAGAAATTGGAACACACACTGTGCTTTCCCATTCATCAATTCTGACCTGAAGCAGAGACATTGATTACTGTGATGAATAATGTCCCTGGCTAGCTGATTACTCAGTCATGTCCTCCTTGGGCCACATGGGCCTGGATTAATCTAATGTGCATCTGAGATATAACTCTAAGACGCTTATTTCAATCGAATGCTTTTGAGCTCTGATGTGGAATGATAGCCAAGCAAGCTGGGACTCTAACAGTCGATTGTGAGGCATCAGTGCGATGAGGCAGGCTCAATCTCTCATCTTTTAGTAGGAGAGGGAACAACAAATAGTGCCATGCCAAGACAGTCTTAAAGTAAATCTAGGTGGAATTTAAAAGAAACTTCAGATTAACAAATTACAATTTGCCAAGCACAGCAGCTGTCTATCTTTGTCTCCTAGCTATGATATCAGTGGTAAACATTAGTGTTTGGTGCCATAGAGAAGTGAAGTCCCTCCCCTTCCAGTGTCCCACAAGGGACCTTATTTCTGTATGACAAAGTAATTTAACTTGTTTGAATCGTGCCATGAACTACACATTTGTCAGTTTAAAAGATGAATTTGCAATTACAGTGAAATACAGCTCTCGTCTCGCACAACATAGCTACGTCACCAAGACCAGCAAACTAAGTAGTAGTAGTAACGTAGCTATGTTCTACTCATGTTATTTTTAATTTATGTGCCGAGTTTCAGCTTAAAACCAGCTAAAAAGCAACCTTCACAACTCCTTTGAGTAGCTACAATCAGCAATACAGATTGTCAGCAGAGGGAATATGTTGTAAGAAACAGTGTAAAATGAATACGCTTTAAAAATTCACACAATTAGTAGTTTTCTGCCAGCATTCCTCTCATGCCTTAGTTGAAGCAACAGTGTTGCTTTTTAAATAGTCAAAGGCTGAAGTAGGCTGCACGTGATCGATCATTAAAGTGTCAATGAAGCGCTGAGGGTGGTTATGACATCACTTGCAAATTGTTGTAGGGTAAAAAAAAATTTTTTATAATTCGTGGCACAATTTGAATGGGATCAAATAATTATTTGTCTCTCAAGATTAACTACCCTTCACATGTTTTGCAAAATAAGGTCCCATTGTGGTCCAGTGGAAGGGGAGGGACTTCGCCTCCTAATCCCTCATAATTAAGGCTATTGTAATCCATGCTTAACAGTCACCTGAGAGAATCTTAAAAGAGGCAGATATAAGTGCCATGCAGCCCAAAAGACAGTAAAAAAGGAGCATTTCTGGGATTAAAAAGTCTTCTAGAAATGCAGGAAAGCTCTAACTTAAGTACAAGAATATGAGAACTTAACACAAAACACATCCAAGAAGGCAGCTGCAAAAGAGATTACCCAGACATTTCCTATTTTCTTCTTATTCTTAGTGGAATGGATTGTTTGTGGGAATTTCTGTACACTGGCACAACTGTGGGTGTGTAACGTACTACAGTTAAGCACTTTAGCTTATTTTGAGAGAATCAGCAATGAAAAGTATTTTAAAGTGTCACCGAGTTGCAGAGTCAGTTTGGTGGCCCTCGCCGCCTGCTCTCCAGCTGAGTCGGTCTGTCCTCCCTGCCCTGAACATGCTCCGTCCCCACTCTCTGAGCTGTTTCCATGCCAGCGATGTCAAGATGGGCATACCTGATGGAACCTTCCTCTGGTCGGAGGAGAAGGAGAAAACATTTGTTTCTACTTTGTCACATGCAGAAAAAACAAGCAGTGACTTGAGATGTTCAGTTACTTTTACCACATATTAACTGAAGCATACACTATGACCTTTTCCTTCATTGGTACTGTTGGGATACAAAAATGACTTTGTATCATACTTACAGGATGTTACCTTGAATTATTGAAGAAAACTTATCTGTTTACAAACTCTCACACAATTCTCACAGTATAATCCAAGTCTTTTATCCAGTCGTATGCTCAGTACTTGCCAAACATGCGTTTTCACTAAAATGTTATTGATTTAAAACATAATATTTGAGTGGTGTGCCTGGGCATGTGCACGCATTTGAACTCTGATCAAGTGGAGCTCAGGGTGCACTACTTGTAGGCGGGAGCGTTTTACATTGTAATGTTTTGCAAAAATGTGTTTGGGAAGTACTGAGCATACGACTGGATAAATAAGACTTGGGCTATACTCCAGGAGTAGTGTAAATGTTTGTAAATGCTGTTAAATGAGGACGCCATTTACTTCAAGAATTCAAGGTAACATGCAGTGATTACAAATTGGGTAACACTTTACTTGAAGGTATCTACATAAGAGTGACATGACACGGTCATGAACATTATGTACATGTCAAACGTTTGACTGCTGTTATTAAGTGTCATTCGGTTTTTGTCATGACAAAAAGACAACTTCTGGTAATGTCATTTTCATTAATGTCAAGTTGTCATAATCAAGATAACCCAAACAATGTCAACTTGTCATTACAAAAAGCGAATGACAGCAGTCATAAACGTTTGACTGCTGTCATTAAATGTCAAGTTCATGGAAGTGTTACCACAAACTGTCATGTGGGAGAAGTCTTCTTGTAACCCATTAATTTAATCTAGTTGTAAGAATGCATAAAATTACTTTGGATGTACTCTTTAATTTGCCAATTAAAAGCTGAGAATGATGTTTATGTTATTACATGTGTTGTAAATTGCTTTAGGTCAAAACTGCTTCAGTCCATGAATGTGTGATTATACTACAAATCAGCACAATAAATTGCATTCATATGTCTTTTTCATGAATAAATTGTTTCTCGCTATTTATATGGTGTACTGCTCTGTCCATACTTTATACTAATTGCAAAGTAAACTTTCCTCCCCAAAGAGGCAGAGGTAAGTAGGAAAATAAACAGCAATAGCAGAGGGTTTTTTTTAGTCTGTCATAATAAAGTGCTGCAGGTATGGCTTTTTTGGTAGGCCAATTTCTAAGTTACCATTGCACTTGTTACCTCAAAAAAAGGAAATTTTTCCTTTCCTTATCCATTTTGGAACACTGCAGAAAATAAGCTTGTTTTGTTCAACAAGATATACTTCACAAATGAACACCACTTCTGTAATTTTTAAAGTGTAAATGCAACTGCAATCTAAACGAACTACACTACGGTCACATAACTTCTATGCCGCCACCACAGTGAGGCTATAGTGCCATGTTTGGCATGCACATATGGTAATGCCAGACATTTCTTGTACGCCTTTTTTTTTGACACACAAAACCTTCCAAATTCACGAGTGCAGTATGTTACATTGTAGAACAAAATCTCGAGCTTGTATTAACCACAGACCTTATTTCAGACATCTGACCAAAAAACCCACCGACTTCGAGACAAGGGAACCGAAGTGTTAATACTGACTCATTTCGGGGTTTTAGGACTCATTTCTGAAGCACTCTGTATCAGTGCAATTTTTTCTTTGGTGGTGCATTTAGGTTTTGTAAGACCGATTTTAGCCAAATTAAACATATTGCAGTTCTGTTTTCCTTACCCCTGCCTTTGTTCTTGCCTTTTATCAATGTACACTGTGTCAAACTATAATATTGTGTATGCTAATGATAGATTAGGTCTATGGATATTATAGACGTATGATGCAAAAGCTGACATAAAACCACCCTCTCAGAAGCCAGTTAAAAAAGAAAGCAGCAGTAGAAAAATAGGAGATTTAAATTTAAGGCTGTGTATTCTTACTGGGTCTGCAGTGCTGTCTTACCTCTGAGAGAACTGTAAGGACTGGAGGCTTGAGCTGAGCCAGGCTCCTGCAGGTCAAGCTCCGTGTAGAGGAGCTCTCTGTTAGTTCTAGCTAGCAGGGGGCTAATGGGGATATTAACATAATTAACTGTGCTGCCACCGTGGAGCCCAGTGTCCAGGGATGAAGGAGCTTCGTGGGCTGACTGGAAAATACCTGAAGGAAGAATCCAAAAGAGTAGCTGTTAAACTGGTTGCCTATTGGTTACCCCTGACCAGCAGTGAGCAACAAATGAGATATATCTGGGAAACATCAAACACTTATTAGAGATATGGGGACTTTCTTACCACAAGCTGATGTTGGCCTGTGCATGCTCAGTGCAACAGGTGGAGGTGGAGGGGCAGAGGTTGGCAGAGAGGACAACGACCACTTCAGACTTGCTAACCTGTCAGCAACATCCCCAACTTCATCCTGCTCCTCTGTCACACAGAGAGGAGGATCTGTGGACAAAATATTGAGATCATTCACTCAAATAAAATAATATAAGAATGTGAAAATACTCAATTACAGGAAATTTCTTCATTTAAAATCAAGTTAAAGTATGAATTAGTTGAAGTAGCATGACACTCGTAAGTATCAAAAGTAAGAGTACTCATTCAACAGAAAGGTCCCGGTCAGTGCTATATCATAATATATGCTCTTATGTAATGAACAAAGATGTAAGCAATATTTTCAATGTCATAACTTGTCATGGTGGAGCTCACTCTAACTTTTTATACTGTTGTGAAGTTCAATCAATGCAATGCATCGTATTTTATAAACTATTTAAAACCTTAATGTAAAATTAACAAGTGACTGTCAAATAAATTCCATATTTACCTGTGAAATGTGTTGGAAGAGGCATAAAAATCAGTACTCACGGAAAGAACAAGTACCTCAAACCTGCACTTTAGTACAGAACCTGAGTAAACGTCAGTGTTTTATACTGCAGAGTAAGACTCAGACACACCTTGTGTATCTGCAGAAGGTGACAGGCCTGATGGTGGGTTGGCAACCTAGAAGATAAATGACAAGAGCATTTCAGATATTATTTTGAAGCACTCTAGAATTAGCTAAAGGTTCTGCAGCTTATATCCAGTGTATGCTTGTTTGATACTGCAGCCACAAGTGGTAATTACAGGATAACAGCACAATGATTTTAGCTACATTACAGAGATTCTCTTGAGCAATCTTTTTAAAGACATTATGTTTATCTGTGACATGTTAGAAAGTAGTCTAACAGTGACACAGGCAGAGAGGAGTCTTAAAGTTGGCATGTCATGTACTCATGTCAGTTACACAGCATCTAGCTAATGTTTGCTAACACCAGCCACCATTTACTACTGATCATACCAGACCAGTTGAAGGAATACTTCAACAGCAAAATAACCAATTGTATATCAATTGATTACTGTTATGTCGAATTCCTGGAGAAAAAAAATCTCACTTGCCTCCAGTAAAAGAATAATCCAAATAAGTTCTTCATGAATTAAAGTAATCAGGGTCATTCTTCATAATCCAAGTCTCATTTATCCCACCATATGCTCAGTACTTCTCAAATGTTTTTACATTTTTTACAAAAGCCAGTGTCCACGTTTAATTATTTGATTCACCGGTCAAGGGGACTGGAAGATGAGATAATCTACTGAACATATTCTTTTATAGGTCACAATAATAAATTGCCTTTTGTGTTAGCCTACATGTACATTTGTTTCTGTACATTTCATTGAGATAATAGGGTATTATGTTGAATACAAACTTAAAAAAAAAGGTCAGAGTTAAACATCTCATCACTACAGCCTCAACATCTGACTAAGTTCCCTCTAGTAAGCAGTGATGCAGTGAATGTCTAGGGCTTTTATTGTTAAAGTTAAAAATGGTAGGCGTGAAGTTTTAATGCCTTGATGTTGATGATGCTGACGGTGATAAAGAGTTTGCCACCTTGGTTCAGACTAAGCAGCCTCTGTGTTATTTTATTATTTTAATAAATATGGTTGCAACTTATACCCCTCAGCTTCGCCCAATGCTAGCGACCAGCAGACCTGCGGCAAGTGATAGTTTAGTGGGTCAGCTGATGTCCTGAATGGTAAAGAGGGGTGCTTGAGACGGTTAGTTCTGCAGCACCGTGTAGATGTGCATAAAAACACATCTGTGGTGTGTGTGTGAAACTCCAACACTGACACAGCATAGGCGAATAACTGACGGCACGAGTAGCACGCCGGTCACACAACTGAACTCAGCTCAAACAAAGCCCAAGCAGAACCCATGCCCATACCCAGGCTTGCTCTGGGCGTGCTACTTGTTGGGAAAGTGTTTTATACAGTAACGTTTTCTCGAAAAGGCACGTGTTTAGGAAATAGCCTACTGAGCATACAACTGGATAATTGAGGCTGGTATCGCGCTGCCTGGAAGCTCTGGCAGAGCTTGGAGAAGGCTGCCAAGGGGCGGGGCTTTTAAGCGGAGCTGCAGAAGATCTTCCTTTCTTTCTTTCACTGTCCCACCTTGAGACTATTCACGGTCTGCAATTGGCTGCAAGTTGAGCTTCTCTCAACTTCACAGTGATGCTCCGGTCGCTGGCATCGCGCTGCTCGCTGCTGACGACGCCCTTCATACCAAGTGCACATTGAAAATTAAGGGCTGCCGGCCACTTATGATGCTCATGACGCTTTTGGTGTGAATGCACAGTAAGGCTCTAACAGCAAAACCTCTGACTGTACTGAAATAAGCAAGGGTGTGTTTTATTTGCTTATGAATTAAACTATTCATGTAAAGAGGAAAGAGTGTGTTGTTCTTTCAAAAGCTACACTGCCTTAAGTATACAAAATCTCTTTTATGACTGGAGCTAATAGGCGGATAAAATCCTACCTGAGTCAGGCATCTGTTCCTCGCTGACCGCCACTGCTCCGGTGTAATGTAGTTGTCTGAACCATGACTGCACTGGAGAGACAAGAGGGGTTATCATTGAGACAGGGTTAATTGTTTTTCCACAGCGACAATTCAACACTGTTACTAGGAAGCAGCAAGTGTTCAAAATGGAGAGTAATGAGGTATGGAGAGAGGAGATTTTGGAAGCAGCTGCAGACTGAGTGGCAAAGTTTGATCAGGAGAAAGAAGGAAGCGTGAGGATGTGTGGTAAAAAGAAAGTGTGATACAGAGTCGAGAGGACAGAGCTGACAATTTTCGAGGTGGTAGACAAGAAACAAAAAGGGTGGCTGGCTCAGACATGAGAACTCTCTGACAGCGTATCCCAATTTATCGTTTTCCTCCTGCCCACAGCAGCTAATAACACAGCAGGCTTGCGCTTCAAGAATATTTTCTGTCACACGGTTTGTTTCAACACATGATACAACTTGCGGACTTAGGCATCGTCTCATTACCGACATGACGGATGTGTAGTTTTTGCCACTTTGAACCGCTGACACTTCAGAGTTGAGGACTGATGAATAACGAAAACTCATTTCTGTTTCATACAACAGGATTCTCCTCTCTGAGGGTTTCTGTCTGTTTCATCACTACTCATTAACTCTCTCCGTCGCCTTTTGCTCTCTCTCTCCAGTATAAACATGATGTATAATGAACACACACACACACACACTCCTACACAAGCTGTCAGAAATCACAAGACAGGCTGCTTCCTCTCCTGCTCTGATAATTTACTCGCTACATGGGGGAAGCGCTTTTCACAATCTATCAAAAAATTAATTAGACATAATGTGGAGAAGTCTCTTTTGAGAGCTTTTGAGGTTTCAGACAATAAGTATCAAAGTGAAAATAAGTCCAGTTCTAGACAGGTTTTTGATAGAAACTACCACCTAATGTCTGAGCAGTTATTGTTTTTCTAATTTGGCGGTTCAGTGGCTCAGCAGGTGGCACAGTAATCTCAAAGTGAGAAGGACCTGGCTTTGATTCAGTCACTTCTTTTTGGTGTTTGAATCCTCACACCATGTCTCCACACCCTGAGGTGATTAGAGCAAAGACATGCAAAGCCACTTGGACTAGAGGCTAAACTGCCTGTAATGGAATAAACTGAGGGGGCATGCTTTGATTGCAAAATAGCAGCATAGACTGTATATAAAAAAAGTGAATGTAGCCACCCACTGGTTTGTGGACTGCTGTTTAGAAGCCTTGAGTTTGGTGTTTCAGCAGCTGGGGAGGATACATATTGCTACCAAGCAGCAACCATCAGGGCTGAAAAACAAAGGCAACATGGAAGTGCCAAATACTGCAGCTCCTCCATGCCCACTTAAGGAAAGCTCCAGAAGCGAGTGAATCTATATCGACACCCATGCTAAAATGTCTATCTTTAAAGCAAAAATAAACATGTTTACTGTAACAAAAACTAATGTCAACATTCATGACAACTGTACAGGGGTGAATTTTTATAGAACTCACCTGTTCTCCTTTTATTAGGGCTTAAATATATGCATAATTAAGGGCAAGGCTGCTTTGAGTGACAGGTAGGTGCTACTCATTAACAAGTCACTACCATGACAACAATGTTGGTTAGGTAATGTTACCATTGCTTAGCCCTAGATACACAGAGTACAGGCATAGCCATAGCTGTTGCTATTTCAGTGTGTTTTCAGCTCATGAAAGTTAGATGTAACGTCATCTATTAAAGTCTTGCTCAGCATTTGGTTGCACTAAAATACCCTCTCATGAGTCGGATGTTTCAGATGTTTTTTGAATGGTTTTGAGCCTGTTTTTCTTTCTCGCAAAAATCACCATTAACATTATCACAGTTCATCATAGCTATCAATTTACCGTGCTGACCAAGCTAGCAGATAGCCTTAGGTTTAGAGTCACCCTCTTGTGCAAATATGGTCCCTTTTGGCCATAAGCCAGAGGATGACGTCATGCTGGCTACATCAATTATTGTTATTATTATTATTATTTTTTTTTTCCCCATTCAATTTTCCAAAAGCGTTCCAAAAAATCGAATTACAATTTTCACAGGTTTACAAGTGTGTGGTGGGAATGGATTATAATGCTACTGATCCCCAGTCTAAATCACAGAATAGCAAGTAGACTCTATACAGAAAACATTATGCTCGCGTATTCTTTTTGCTCTTCTGCTCGTGTGGCAGGCACTGCAGTGTTCTCAACTTCCCCACGAGCCTTTGAGGCGCTGACTATAAATTGCAATTACAAAGGCAGCCACCCAAGTGAGTCATTAGGTTGAATTGGAAGTAGCTGTGTGTATGAGAAGAGGCCAGATAATTGCTGCTTGAACTGCTGGTGCATCAGTCACAAACACTGCAAATTCAGTAACACGGCAAGGGCAAAAGTTAATATTACAAAAGGCCAAACGGAGAAAAACTCCATTAGAAAAGAGAGACCCTCAACTAGACCGACTAAAAGAAGCCTGATGGGCAATTTGCTGAACAACTCTCCAAACTAACGCCTCAAGGATTACCATCCGGTTGAATCAACATTTCATTCAGTCTGAACCAGGAAACAAACACTGCAACCCTCAACAAATCAACTTAACCTCACGAGTACTAAAAAACAAATTAAAGGTTATATATTGCCAAGAACTTTACTGACTACCTGTTTGGCTCTGTTAGCTTCAAACTGCAGTAATTTTTATAAAAAATAACTTTGTTATATTTACTGAAACTTACACTGTATCCACACAGTAGTGCATATGACAGTTTATAAACAATTCTTGCCTCAGTTGATTTCAGACAGATTTTACAGTAGTCTTTAGCTTAAATGAAAATGTTTGTAGCCTGACCACCATATTAAAAACAGTCAAGCCAAATGTTCTCATTTTACAGCTAAACAGTACACTAAAATATGTTTCTGAAAACATTTGAAATGAGAAATATGCAACGCAGTAACAGAATCTTGATTTCTATTTGATCAGTGCTGCCTAGTGGTTGCCTGTTGATGAACAGTGATTGACATTAGGGCTGGATGATATTGCAAAAAACATTATCATGATATTTTTTCCCATATTGATCGATATTGATATTTAGCACAATATATAATTTGATACTCATGACTGAGGCCTAAAGCAACCACAGGGTTCATGTGTTAAACTTTACAATAGTTTATTAAAACAAAATAACATTTGACTATGCAAACATGGCTTGGTGTAAAATATATTTTATGAAGTTGAATGACATAACTCTTGATTTGTTTTCCGTCTCTATCTGCAACTCATTGCTTTTTAAATATCCAAATCACTTGCATATAACTGAAGTGGTGTCAGCTTTTTTTGTCAATACTTTCTCAGCTGTGGAGGATAACGCTAGGTTACTTTCAGCTCTTTAACATTATGAGCTCCATGGCTGTGTAGAACAAACTGGATATGGATCAAGAGAAGGCAGCGAGTTACTGCAGGCAGAATGACCTGAAGACGCCACATGACAACAGGTGTTTGATAAACTGATCATACAGTCTCCTTTTTGTTGTACTTCTGGATAATGACCATTGCTGTCTGTTACTCCAATCAAATCTATCCTTAAGTCTGTTTCACTGCCTCCGCTTAGGCTCTACTCTGAACTGACGCTGCTGTCACTGTGTCTGTGAGGAGCTGATACAAACTGGCAGCGACACAGAGCAGAGTGGGGAGACGCAGCAGACTGACTGGCTATTGTCGTGTTCATTTCCGATGTGTAATAGGCTGTCAGATCTATTCATATCAAGAATGTCCAAAAAAAGAAAAAGTTCAAAGCTTATTGTTATCGACATAAATTTTATCGCCATCACATATCTAGAACATTTGAACGCACAGCCCTGATGAAAATAAGTGACAGCTACATGAGAGACTCCTTGGCTCTGACTGGTTGTTTTCAATCAGCCACGGTGCCTTTAGAAGCAGAGGTGGTGGAGGAACATGATGTTTTCACCCATAATCTAGTCATAGTCTCATGTACCACTGTGTGGATATGGTATAGTAAGTCTAAATGTAAGCTTTGACATGACCATTGTGCTGTAGATGGAGTTAACTGATGTGTTTAAAGGTTGTAGCACTGTGTCCAGCACTTAATACCTGTTGTTTCCTTTCCTTGAATTACTTCTAAGAGGTAATTTGAAAGAACTCCAGCTTGTTTTCTGTATTAGTTCTTTAGTTTTTAACCATGCTGGGAGCATAGCTCTGTGGATGTCAGTTTTTGTCTGCTGGTTGGTCTGTCCACCACTTTGATCTAGACCAGGAGTTGGCAACCTTTACTATTAAAAGAGCCATTTTTGGCAAAAAAAAAAGGATGCTTGGAGGGACCAGGCATATTTGAGCCTTATAAAGAAGGCATCTAAATTAGCCTATCAACATTACTGATGGCTTCAAACAAGCATTCATTATTATCTTTTACCACAAGGTGGCTCCTCTGCATTAGGTGTCATGATTATTTGCTACTTCAGCTTTGAAGCGTTGGCTGTGAAGCAAACACATCTGTCCACATACCATTAAACTCTCTGTTATCCTTCCATAGTTAGCCTGGCTAGGGAGACTCAGGACAAGCCAATGCCACTGAGGGTTGGTTATTTTATATATAATAAAAATGTTAAAAAATATCCTTTTTTTGACAAACCCATAGAGAGCCACTGTAGAGTAGATAAGGAGCCACATGTGGTTGCCTACCCCTGGTCTAGACTAAATTAGGCCTGTCTAAGCATCTCTCATCACCATGACATTTGGTGCAGATTTCATTGGTTCACAGAAGAATGAATCCTATTGAATATGGTCATGGTCCAGATCTAAAGATCTAAAGCCTCACTGTATTATTGAATACTGAGACTGGACATAAATGTGTTTTTTTTGTCTATATGTTAAAAGTAAAATTATGCCCAGGACCAAACAGATGTAGCATACTAGAACGACAGAGTACCACAGGTTCCCATGAGTTAGAGTACTCCCCAAATTACTGTGGAAATATATGAGCCGGGTCTTGAACCTTGCAAAAACATAAACAGACACTTTGTCCCAGATACTTGAATCAACAGCAGTGTTTCACTGAGGTGCTTCAAATACAATAAAGCTAAACATCTGTGACAGCAGGTGCCGAACTGGTAACCTTAGCGATATCACTTGTACTCAAGCTGCCTCTTTCTTTTACATCCAAACCCCATTTCCACTGAGGTGCTTATCCTGTCTTATTATAACGAGGGATAGTTGCATAAGACCCCACTTATCATTAATACAAGAATAAAAGAAATACCAATGTGGGCTTAATAAATGCACATAGAAACATTAAGGAGAAATTACAATATGTGGGAGTAAACCCTGGAGTAAGTGAGTAGCATGAAACATTTTGTTTCATTTCATTAGGATTTCACTTAATGCAAATGTTAGCATGGAAACAAAACTCCCAAAGGGAACATAAAGTCTGAGAATTTCTCAGAAAATAGTGCTGAGCACTACAGAGATGATGAAAATCTGTTTTCTTAGGTTGTACTATATTATAATGTGATTAACCAAATCCCCTCAGTGTTAGACTCTTGGGTTACGGAAATATTTTAAAAGGCACATTTTCTCTGGTCCCACTGATAGAGCCTGTGTAAAATATCTTTTATTGCTTTGATCCAATATATGAAGAGGAGTTTTAATTTCAACATACATTATCTTAAGATACTCTCTGATATTTAGTGTGCTTAGTTGGTTGAGTGTTGACTGGTTTATTGAAGTTTTGAGTGTGAGACTGTTAGTACCTGTGTTTCTGCACAAACTGGACCTCCAGGCACCAGCAGGGTTCTAGGTGTGGACCTCCCCTCACTGTCTACGGAGGGCGCCCTCTCACTGCCCCAGGAGTGTGAGCGCTGCATCCCAGCATGATGCTGAGCCTTGGCTTCTGTGGGGATGTTGCTCAACCTTTGTCCCTGACTGCCCCCTGCATCCCCACTGCCCCTGCTGTCCCTGTCCAGCTCTGTTGGGCCTTCCTGTACCCTCAGGGACAGGGTCTGGAGCAGACTCCTGGGGGTGTCATACCGCAGTCTGAGCAGGTTGGGGATTTGATACTCGTCACTGTGCCTCCGGGATGCACGAGAGCTGGATCTGGAGGAACAAGAGCAGGAGGAAGAGGTAGCAGAGCTGTGGTCTGGGACAGGTGTGGACTGAAAAGTAGGAGGAGGTGGAGGAGAAGTTGGGGGAGGAAGAACAGGAGGTGAAGAAGGAGGAGGGGGTGGAGCAGGTAGGCTGGCCACAGAGCCAAACTCCCCCTCCCCTCCCTGGCTGGCCATGTCCAGACTCCCCGTATACGAGGAGCAGCTCCCTGAGTAAGATGACTGACTGCCTGTAGCTATTCCAATCCCACTGTCTAATGAGCTTTGTCGCCCGCTGTCGTGGAGACCACGAGAATGGAGCTGGGCGGAGGATGGCCGAGTCCCGGAGCTTCCCATCACAGCAGCATAAAGCCTGTCATCTGAGCTGGTCAAAACCTTCAGCGTGGACGAGCTTGACGCCGTCTCGTTGGACAGGTGAGGTCTACCTAATGGCTCCACCCAAAATGGAAGTCTGCTTCCGTAGCTTGTGTCTGACTGGCTGGAGGAGGAGCTGGAGATGCTGCTCTGGTCGTCCCCGGCAACAGATGTGCTGCAGCTATAAGTGGAAGCTAAAGAGGGCGATAAAGTTATTAGATCCTGATGAAGTAATTTATTAGCCTGCACACAAACCACAAAGTTAAATGCCTATACACAGAACATTTAATAATTAAAATATAAATTGTGTCTTTACTCAAGCTCTGGGTACAAAATCCCATGACCCTGTGAAATCAGTTTTCAATTAGCTGTCCTCATTTGCCACGGTTCAAGTCTTTTGCCGGCCTTTCTATGCAGTGAAGGCAGAAAACATGAAGGTTTTCTTTTTTCCACAAACTCTCTTAACTGTAGAGTTAGTCATCAAAAATGAATCATGGATAGGTGCCCTGCTGACCCTCTGAACTTCACATTTCTGACTCATACACACACGTAATGATGACAGAAACTTTCCAAAAAATTGCCTTGTAAATATAGACCAGTGATGAAGCATACAGTATAAGGTTCAGTGGTGAGTAAGAGATTCATAATTTAGAACAAAACGTCATAATAAACTACATCTGAAGGTCCTAAGATGATGCGTACTATCCATCTGATACATTACAGAGTGCTCATGCTTTATATATTGGATATAGTACAGCCTGAGGTGAAGTTAACAGTATAAACGTACCTGTGCTGCTCGCGAGGCTACTCTGAGACAACATGCTGAGTCTCTTCTCCAGCTCTGATGCCTCCTTGTTGATTCGGTCCTCTGCTGACACTGGGTCAGCATTGGGATCTTCTGTTTTTACAGGACAGACATGCACAAACATAAAAAGGACCCTTCAGAGTGTGTAAGCAGAGAGAATGAAAACAAGACTGAGGTGTGCGTGCACACACCTGATGACATTAAAACAGATTTTTACTGTCCATCATGTTTCCGACTCTATAAGCAACAATTGTGGGGAAGCTGTCTCAATGTCAAGGTAAGAGTTAAACAGTAAAGCTCAGAACCGAAGTCCTTGCTGCATTTCAAGGATCAATAATCTTTATCGCACTCTAAATTAAAATGGTAATTTGACTGCAGCCCAAATAGTCTTTGGAGCAAATGAATTCACTGCAGTTTTGATGGTGTGTATGTAGATAAAGACCTAAATGAAAATATTTTAAGGTCACTCACATTCATTTTTTTTTTTTTTAAATGGCATTAGTTGTGAAAACAAACTTCAGCGTAGCAGAATGTCCTTTAGAAATATTTATCTCACATAACCAGCCCAGAAAACTCTTCTATCAATACAAATGGAAATATTAAAGGCAGAAGTTGTTGGAGTGCTACTGAATGCATCAGCCTCCTCTTTAAGATGTCTCCTGTGTGTGTTTAAGTTAGTCTCCAGCTGTTATGACTGCTTGTAAATTTAACATCTCCCAGGAGGTTACAGGCGCCTAAACTATCTGTTGGAACATCAATTTAGTGTAAAACCCTGCCAATTACATACTTAATGCCTGCTATATATACACATTCTGTGTGTGTGTGTGTGTGTGTGTGTGTGTGTGTGTGTGTGTGTGTGTGTGTGTGTGTGTGTGTGTGTGTGTGTGTGTGTGTGTGTGTGTTTGCCAATGTGCGCACGTTGCATTGGGTCAGGGTGTTTGTGTGTATAGGTGTCAACAACCTAACCCCTGGATCTCTGCCTCTGGACCGCAGCAGCTAATACTAACCTGCCAAGTTTCTTCACTACGCTATGTGAGGTGTCAGCTAACATTTGCTAACGTTGCTGGTCTACGCTAATTATAGCTGCTTCACAGCACTGAATGTCGTAGGGTTACAGTGGGCCTCAGACTGACGCACGCTGGCTCACACTAGAATAAATGTTGCAGGGTGGCTGAAGTTTAACTCTGGACATTTTCAAGCTGGATGCTGTCTTTTCTTATTTTTCTATCAAACTGATAAATTCGGACTCAACTCTCTCCACCTACCTACACAGCTACGGACATAATTTATTTGGCCATGTTCTCATCTGTCTGATCCAGACCTATAGAGCATTTTATATTAATGCTGACTCATCAACATGTACAAGAAACATACCATGTATTTGTATAACTTAAGTTATATTTTCAGTACTCTGATTTTTTGCTTTAACTTAAGTAGCAATACCACAATGTAAAAATACTTCATTTTAATAAGTAAAAGTCATAAATTCAGAATCTCTCAAGGGGCAACCTCGAGGGCTGAAAAATGAAGCCAACATGGAGGTGCCAAAAACTGCAGTTCCTCGAATGGTCATTGGAGTCCAACTCTAAAAGCAAGTCAATCCCCATAGGCCCCCATGTTAAAATGCCAAACTTTACAGCAGAAATGAACACCTTTACAGCCTGATACAAAAACTGTTTTGGTCTCTACTGCTAATTTCCCTGCTTCCCTGGTAATGGGTATTGAATACTGTAACTTATGTACATTTTTGCAATTCTTCTGTATCCTTATGTACTTGGTATTCTTATTGTGTGTTGTGGATTGAAACTTAAATAAAGGTTTATCTATCTATCTCGGTTAGGTTAATTAACCATGGCATATCACCAGATTCACAGAGCATAGCAGTAGCTCTCGCTATTTCAGTGTGTTTTCAGTTCATTAAACTTAGTTATAACATTTTGGTGACTTAAAAAGGTCTTGTTCAGCATTTGGTTATACCGAAACAAGTACATTTTGCTTTTCTGGTTTTCTGGAAAATTAACATTAACACAGCTTTAAATATACCTTACTATCCAAGATAGCAGCTAGCTTGACAGTGTCAGTGCAACGTTATCATGTTGTGTTATTGCAGATATTTTATGTTCCCTAACTTATACTGAGCATCAGGCTCTTGTTTACAGAGTGAGCCACTGATGCATTGAAAAACACAAGCTATAGTGTTGAGTCCTTGTGCAGTACAAAACTGCACGTAGAGAACTCCCTGACTCGCAAGAAATGAATAATTCTACCGACACCTATGGACAGGCAAATTAAAATCTCTCAGTATGATGGAAACAGGTTGGAAAAAAGGAACCCAGGTCAAAATATTCAGGGTTTTACTTTTAAATGAGTGACTCTGCAAAAAAGTTAAGTGCAGTTTAATAATGGCAGTACCTAATGTCTGAAAATAAAGAACTGAAGGTCTGTTCTTGTCCTTTTTCTACAGTATGAAGAAGAAAAGGCCAAAACCTGTTACTGTGGACTTTTCTCCATAATGGTGTCGATTCTCCACCTATTGGACCTAAAGCATTCATCTTTACAAAAGTGCATCCGTCCTAATCAAAAGACAGATCAGTGTGTGTGTGTGTGTGTGTGTGTGTGTGTGTGTGTGTGTGTGTGTGTGTGTGTGTGTGTGTGTGTGTGTGTAGCCTAATGGACCACAGTGAGGTAACCTTGTCTCTGAGTCTACTCAGAGGTATTTGAGCTGTCAGATCCTTGCTATGTGCCCTGTACAACCTTTTCTCTTTCCAACTGTCACTAAACCGTCTGTCTACATATTTGTGGTCTCAGAAATGCCTATGAAATTAGCAGTACGTTACAATAGCACACAAGTCACACACAAAGGCATGACCTCTTTAAGCCCCACGGTGACCCTTGGGGCTCTAAGCATGTCGTGTTTCCGTTAGCATGGCGCCTGGCACAAATGCTAAACATGCACACTAAACAGGCAGTAAACCTTTTTAATGAGAGTCACATACCAATGTGGTTGATTGTTTCAGTTCAGAACAGTGGGTCTCTTCTGCTAATGTTATAACTAAAAATATCCCTATTCAATCCTCCTTAGACTACACGAATTTACCTGTTCACATCCCTGGGTCCCCAATGTTTTGTCACGTCCCTCAACATGTGATACTAACACCAAGGGCACCCTTTAATGTTTTTATGAGACCAACCTGGCTTTCAAGTAACTCTAGTGTAAACCAATCCACTACAATACTTGGCAGTGAGAGCAACTGTCAAGGTATAAATAGCAAGAAAGTCTGTGTAGGTGGATGGGTTAAACAAAACAAGACTTTCACCCAGGAGACCGCAGTATGTGTCCGTGGATGTATAAAAAGAACTGAATACAGCATTGGAGGTGGGGCCACGTTAATTCCTATGGAAGTTGCTCACCAGTGCATGAAGCAAAAAACAGTACACCTGCCACTTATCAAATTACCCCAATGATCGGCACTGCTTCTGCACTGTGTGGCCCATATAGCAGGCGCACTAGAGACTTTCACTGGTCGTGCTGGTTACCTCCAGTTGAGAACTCCACTAACTTGAAAGGGGATAAAATTATTTAATCGGGCGGACCATCTAGACTTTCCAAATGTTATCGGACGGGATGGATCAAATCCAGATAGTAAAATGAGTAATTTTATAAGGGTCGCATCACTCAAAAAAATGTATCCACTGATTTACAGACGTCTCTTTCACCTTGTAAGACCATGGAAAAAGACTTTTTGGGCCTGATGTCATCACATGATGGACATAGTTTGGCCACTACAAAAATTGGCTTTAAAGCCCAGTGCACTTCCTAGGGGTTTGATCATGTCCTGTTTGACACCAAAAGTCTTTTGTTTTCATCCAACGTTACATAACTTGCAAATGTACATCCTGGGTGACATCAAATCTAAATATTTGTTTTTACTGTAATGTTATGTAACACTATTTAATTTACGTACGCTTGTCGTGCACTGACATTACACGTGATATATTTGTCACATTACTGTCACATAACACTTATTTTAACCCAAAACATGAGTTGTTTTTTAAACAAACAAAGTTGTTTTGTTGTCTAAACCTCACCACCATCAATTCATACCATTAACCATGTTTTAAAATGTGTTTCACCTGTGTTTCACATAGGGACACTAAACCCTGTGCATCACTTTAAGACCTCGGTGTCTTAAAGTACTTGTGTTTAACAACCTGGGAATTAGAACGGGTTTATGTAGTTTTTGATGAAGCTTGCGTGTGTGTGTGTGTGTGTGTGTGTGTGTGTGTGTGTGTGTGTGTGTGTGTGTGTGTGTGTGTGTGTGTGTGTGTGTGTGTGTGTGTGTTTTCACCTGGCAGGGCAGGTCGCAGGCCATGAGGGGTCCTGTTGGGGCTGATGCCCCTGACAATGCAGTCAAACAGGAAACTGATCTGCTCTCCTTCTGAACAGGACAAGAAGAAAACACCAGCCCCTATAAGAGAGAGGAGGAGGGAGACAGGCAGCACTATCAATGAATGACTTATGTGATGGAAGACTCCAAAAAAAATAAATAAATAAATAATCAGCAAATTAAACAGCATGAAGCAGTAGTAGTAATCAGTATGGCACATGGAAAAGGGTAAGAAAATACTGTAGTAAATGGTGAAATGTAGAGTAAAATAATATTTTTGAGCAAGGCCAAACAAAATCCAGAGCAGTTCAGAAGACTGTTGTAAAGGCAAGGCTGCTCTTTGAGGCAGCAACAGCCCTTTCTTCTAAAGGTTACATAAAACATCTCTCAATTCACCCTCCTATAAAGCCCACACAGAGGTAGGAGTCTGCGAAAACACAAGGCAAGCAAAAAAATTCATGAAACATCAAAATCTCACATCGCCGAGATATTGAAGAGACAGCCACAAAATAAGCCCTTACTCAGAGGGTGGGTTAAAAAATAATCTTTGTTCTTATGGAACTGAGTGTGCAGCTAATACAAAAAACAGCTGAGAAAGTAGAGCAGAAAATTGTTGAGAACAATTTTTGATCTGAGTCGATCTCGAGTAACGCCAGTCAGCAAAGATTATTTGCTTTAAATGTGATTTTAAACAATAGATTTTAAAACCTGCTGTCGTTTTATGGAATTGTTTGTTTGTATTCTTTTTTCAATACCAAACATTTAGTACTTGGTTAAAGGTGTCTTTATCCTTTATTAAATATTAAGTATGTGTCCAGTACTCTAAGGTTCAGAGATTCTTGCTTGACTCATCACCGAGCATTAAATGCAATGGAAACCTATTACCCTCATTAGGTGTTGTGTATTTAATGGTATTTTCTTAAGGCGGTAGAAATGCTCGAGCTGCTGATAAACTCATCAGTTAAGATGGACCTTTACCATCATGGACAATAAAACTGTATGGCTATTAGCTGAGATGAAAGCTAGCATTTTACATAATGACCTCTAGAACTCATTGTTACTCTGAGGCTACAAAACACTAAAAAGAAAAACAATAAAAGCAAAAGATGTTCTGCTTTTTAATCTAAATGATTAAGCTGAACTGAAGGACCTTTGAGAAGTTGACCTTAATGAATCTACAGTTTTGTGAAATAGGTCAGAAAGGTGTTGCTTTACCTATAGGTCACAAGTTACAAGGTTTCATGCCATGTGGAAGGCCTTATGTACTGCTTCAGCCATCAAAATCAGACAAAATAGTGTGGGCAGACCAGGTCTTTTCACAGTATTGATTCCTTTGAGTTGATACAGGTAAACGTATCAAACATTTTCAGTTCTCTGTGACACTGTTATAAAACATGTATGTTCGACAGCGGTGCTGCCGGCCCCACAACACTTCTCTTTAACGCATTACCAGTCATGCTCTTTGTTACCAACATGTTTCAACACTCGGAGCAATAACACACACCACATCTGCTTTGTAGTGTTCATGTTGTTTACACTTTAAAACTGTAAGCTCATGAATACACCAAAGTCGGAACAATAAGCCTCCGAGAAGCACAAGAATGCACCGTTGGCCTTGGCTTGCAAACGTCTTGACTCAGGTCTGAATCAACTGCATTTTGTTCACTCACCATGGCAAGCAGCGTGAACAGATAACAGCAAGTGGGCAAAGTTGGGGATTCATAAGCACTCAGACGTTTGACAGGCTGGCACGGTTCACTAATAAGAGTCATCTAAGAAGGTTAGTTCATTTTTGCCCATCACTACAACAAGAGTGTTGTTTTCATGTTTAAAAAAATACTGACCATTTCTTAGGCTGTTGTTCGGATTGCATTCACTTCTAAGGTGTTTACTCAACACCTAAACATCTTAATCACCATCAGTTCAATTACAGCACCAAAAACTGCAGGCTCAAGACAGTCTCTACCAACTCCTGATGAAAATATGTGGCACTTCTTTAGCTATAAATGCTCGACTATGTTCAGACGCTAGATCATTGCTACCTTCGTCTGTCCACCATTTGGTGCCAAGCATTTAGTATGCTGTCGATTTGTCAGAAAATTTCCATGAAAGCTGCTAGAAATGTAATTGATGCTTTGAGAGCTTAAAGAATGAACCAACAAAAAGTCAAGTTGCAGGCTGGAAAACCAAAACAATGAGCTGAAAGATGCCAAAAAAAGCTCAGCAGAGTTGAGAGAAGCTGCAGACTCAAGAGATCATTCTCTGTGGGTTCATCACTATGAGCAGTGCCTTTCACATACTAATTCACTTTAAAGGCTTCCATTCATCAACTTAATCCATTGTTAATCTAAAAATATTGATTACAGCAGCTTAACTTGGCATGATTGTGAGTATAATTTTGGGAACGATCAGTCAAAGTTGTTGGTAATACATACAATGTCATGACTCAGCTTAATTAATCCTACTGTGTGCTAATGCCAACATTTCTGTTTGTACAAAGCGTAGTGAAGTCAGGGACATATTTTTAGTCTGTCCCTTTCATCTGGTGTGAAAAACAAAATTATATTCAGAGGCCTTGAGAAGCTTTTTCTCTGCGCAAGCAATTTTGAAATGTTTTTCCAGCATTTATGGGACGATGTCATCATGGCAACTCTAGCACTAGAAAGAAACTCAATTGGATTTGTTCAAATAAAATAAGATGTGTTTCACAAATATCTGTTATTTTCTCTGAGGGCTTTTTTTGGCAGTTATAGTTGTATTTTTTTTTTTTATCTGTTATGAACACCAAAGAGGCCGTGTTGGACCTGGTCCTCATTTATTTCTCACAAATATGCGGAGTTCAGTTTCATGGCAGCTCATCTTAAAAGAAGCCGACTGGATTTTCTTATTGTAGCAGAACTGAATTATTTTGAATACAGAAAGAGGCAGCTTTTCTGTCAGGTTACAACAGATAAACCAAAGCTCTGCCAGTTTGGGATTGATGTTCAGCTTAATCACTCACACATGCACCTTCCATCGTCCACACTAGCTGACAACTTTCTGCAAGGATTATAATGACATATAATGTAGAAGTAATGAGCAAAGGCAGGTGAACAGCTGTTGGGTGTTAGAGAAGTTTCACCACTCATCAAAGAGCCGTCAGTGCTGTTGCCAGGTGGAGATTCAGTAACATTTTAACCTCTGTGGATCATTCACACCTTAATGTCACATGACACTGGCATGGTTGAAGTTGCGCGTCACTTTGTACTTCTAGAAACCGTCTGATCTGGATCATAGGCTGTATAATAAAGATGGAAGACGTGACACCTCACCAGAAGTAAAGCCAAAACACCTCAATTTGTCCCCTGGTGGCTGACTGCATTACAGGTCATACACCCCACACTATCCATGTTAGCAGATGGGACATGGACCAAACACCTAAAGTCAAAGCGCACATAAAATACATTTTTCCCAAAAATGGTCTCTGTCGTTTTAGTTAGTTCTTATCACACTGATGTATGTTAAAGAGTTTTACTGTTAAGTTTGGTTATAACTAGTTATTTGATGATATAAAAAGGGGGGTTGATGACATGATTGACAGCTATGTGTGCTCACGTTCAGTGGCACTGCTCGCAATTGGTCAGACAGAAACTAGATACCACAGAGATCGCTACTGGAAAGACTCTGGTTCCAAATGACGTCACCAGCACAAGATGGCAGCGAGCATATCCAGGATATTTTGGCTTCAATTCTGTACAGCTGGAAAAAGTGGAGACGCACTGTCCATCTTCATATACAGTCACTGATCTGGATGAATATGGATAAACTGTAATGGCACTCTGAGGCAAAAGTACTGTGTAATACTTCAGAACCTCTAATAAACTCAACCTAACACGTGCATCAACATACTACTGTACCACAATATGAGGGGTGTGTGTGTGTGTTTATGCCCGCTGAGGGACATGGAAAAATTGCTGACATAGCATGTCAGCTTAAAATCACCTTTATCTAGATCACAAGGCTTCACAGCCATCCACCCTCTGCGGAGGATCATTTATTACTCTGTCTGCATGTGAGCTCTGAAACCCTGCCTGTGTGTGCACTGGGTACGGAGTCAACAGGAACACGTGTGGACCTGATAAGCCAGAAAATATCCGTCTAGCTAAGACACGGCTCTGCTTCAAATATTATCGATTACAGAACACCATGGCCTCATTATCACATCGAATGGAAGCTGAAGCACTGATATCACTATGCACCGATTCACACTGCTACAGTGCGTGCGTGTGATTGTGCGTGCATGTGACTGTGCAACCCAAGGCTTGCATCCACCCAACACACATCAATGAAGACCCCAGCTCAAGTGATTGTTGCCTAGTAAAAGGCTTTACACACACACACACACGACTGCCCACTGTCCCACAGGACTGGCTCGTTGGCTGTCAGGGCGTGTCTGTGTGTGTGTGTGTGTGTGTCTCTCTCTCTCTCCATGGCAGTAAAAAGGCTTGTCGTGTCACTGTGGTATACATCTTCAACTCTGCAGCCAGAAATCATATCGTCTGTGGCGCAGCTGACTTCCAAAGTGCAGCTGCAGCAGAGAGCACAGTGACAGTCAAGGGTAAAATATTTTTATACAGCAGCATTAGATGACCGAGGGGCCCGCTTACTGATTTGCTCAAGCAAAAAAGCCTCTGGGGAAATTATGGAGCGGAGAGGGTAAAGGAGTTCTTTTACATTGGTTCAAAGTACAGTGCCCAAAAAGTGTATCCTAATGAAGACTTCACAATGTCTCCGTGAAATTATTCAGTACCTTTTCTGCATCATTTGCAGTGATCATGGCCTGATGCAATATGTTCCACTATATTGTACTTTGCGAGCATACTAAGGCACTGTGTGTTATTGAAGAACTCGTGTTCAAACGCCAAGATTTTCTTTGCAGCACAGTTTCAGCTCCTATGTATTCTACTGTTTTTGCATGATTTATAAGCACCCATATATTATCATGGAACTTGCAATAAATTTGCACACGCTTTGAAAGAACTCGGGGACACGCTTTAGCATGCTAATACAGCATATAAGCCATGGTGCACCGCATTTGCTTAGAGATAAGGGCACTGAAAACTGGGCTGTGTATGAAAAGATACAGAAATGGTGTTTGGGGAATGTACGAGATTCCCTTGTCAGAGAGCCTATGGGAATTTTCCATTAAATCTTGGATGACTGAAGAAAATGAACTCTGTGCCAAACCAAAGTTTATGATACCTAACAAGTTTTCTTCAGCAAGATAATCTTCATATATGAACACTATTAATTTTTTCAAGCATAAAAGTAACAGAAGTAAAAAGCTAACATTAGGCTATAAACACACTATTATGAGTGCCCCAGGAACAAGTCCTAAAACTTGGAATTGAGTGAGCATTTTTCCACTCCTGGGGGGGGGGTGTTTAATGGGTTTTTGCTGAGATGCCTGAAATGAAATAAGGCCTGTGGCCAATACAAGCTGAGGAGACCTGTACGTTTTGTTCTATGACATAAAATACACCAGTTAACACCCCATTCGTGAACTTTGAAGCTATTATGTGTCTTAAAAAAGGCAGTTGCTAACAAGTAGCTAAATGAGACTACAGAACATCACCATGCCAACCACGGCTTTACAGCTGTGCTGTGGGGGCAACGTTAAGTCATACATCCATAGAGTAATTCGTTTATAGCCTTACCTTAGCTTTTTACTTCTAGCGATTGCATTTAGGCATAAAAAACAAAAAACAAAATGGTGTTCATTTGTGGAGATTATCTTGCTGAACAAACAGGCAAGTATCAAATGTTTGTTTGCCACAGAGCTTATTGTGGGGAACTAGAGTGTTGCCTACCAAAAACCTTATTCCTGGAGCATTCTATATGGTAGCATGACTTTAGCACCCCTTCCACAATTAAGCTGTAAAGCCATGTTGTTATGATGTTCTGCAGTCTCTTTAGCCACTTGTTAGCAGGGGTCTTTTGCCAGAAACCTTAAAGCTTCAAAACTCATGAGTGGGGGATTTACTGACAAATTTTATGTCACAGAAGAAAACAGAAAAGTCAAAAAAGTCTCTTTAACTTGTGTTAACCACAGACTGTATTGTAGGCATCTCACCAAAAACCCATTCAAAAAACCCACTGACTTTCAGATGAGTGAACTGCGAAATTTGCAATACTGAAAGCAAGGTGAACCACTGCCACAAATCTTTGCATGTAAACTATTTATTATAACTCAATAGTATTTTTGAGAATCACTACAGTATTACAAAACTTAGTAGTCCGATACTTAAATGTATCCAAATTTTCTTAAAACCCAATGTACTCAAGGTAGAAGCAAGTCAGAGCCTCCCACACTCCATAAACTCAATGCTGAGCTGTGGTATGTCCTGCATGCACTCATCAAATACAAATAAACATGTAAAAATGTAAGCTAACACTCGGTTCTACCTTGCACTCATGCAAGGAATGTCACTTGCCGATATGACTATCACATCTTTCTCCTTATGTCATTCTGTTTCTGCAGCCATGCCAAGAGGGCCTCTTTCTACTGCCCAGGTGGCTGCTGGGTAATATGTAGATGAGGTGAAGAAGAATACTGTGATTGGCAGTCTAGCCAGCAGCCACTATGTAATTGGTTGAGTGGCCACTACAGGGGGAGGCTGGTATTTATAGATGTTGCCCATTCGAACACTGAAACCAGAGCCTGTGGCCCTCAAGGTTATTCCTGTAGGAGCCATGAGACTGTTTGCACAGACACACACACAGTAAGACAGATGTCACATAAGCACGTACAGGAACCTTCTCTTAACACTAACACAGGAGAGCTACAAAAAAATATTTTCAGGTACGTGTCTTAATATAATCAGGAACACAGCAGCTGCTGGCTGTTAGGTTTCCCTACAATAAACACTTTACACATGATCCCATTGAACACTCATTATCTTGCTGTCCATTTCTCTTTCTCTATCACACACACACATACACACACACACACACACACACATCCCCACCCAAAAACATAAAACTGCCACTCATTCTTCACATTCATGCCCACATCAACTGGACATTCAGGAGATATCTACACCCTGGCAACCATACAAACACACACACACACAGCATGATTTGGTGGGCAGGCGTATAGTGTGGTGGGTTCATACATAGAAAGTAATTTCTAAGGGGGATCAAGTTACTCTATAAACACCTGAAACACATAAATCACAGGTTTTTATATGGGTCTGTTAGTGTTAAATGACAGATCTATCAACCTGTGAGCACTGGAGAGAAATGAAATGGAGCATTTATTGATCTAAGGGAGGCATTTTAAAATATGGATTTTAGACAACTGTGCTGCAGTAGTTGTACATCACGTGGACAATACCAGTCCAGGGAGTTTTGGTTGGTTGGACTTTGAAGTTCACTTACTCTCGTTCTTATACTGAACATGAATCTCTCATGGTTGAGTGCATATTCATGGATTTTGTGACCCTGCAGGAGGACTGCTAATATATGGACCTGTTTTTCTAACTTAGAAGCACTTTCTCCATTTTTGAGAGTATCTTTTGTTTTTTGTTTTTTAGATATAATATTCAATTTATACGGAAAACAAGCAACAAAAATCTTAATTCTCACTGAGCAAGAAGACATTTTTTACAATTTGTTTTACTCCTTTAGGAATCTATGTGTTTTTTTTGTTAACTTAATAACTTAAGATCCAGACCTTCAGGATGTTTTTACCGGGAGCCAAATTATCTACAGAGTCCAGTTCCCCTCCAAAACAAACGGACCTGGTGGTGAATAAAGCAGTTTCATGCTAAAAGCAAGTGTTTTTCCTGTGCTGTTCAGCACGAAAACACAAATGGCCCTATTTAGAGCCAGTGTTTGGTTTGTGCATTCAGGGCTACTGTAGAAACAGGGCAATGCAACATGGCATTTTCCATTCTAAGGTAACAAAAACCCAATGATCTTTATTGTCCGGATACTAAAGAGAACATACTTATTACATTCCATTTCTGCCAATATAGCTCCCTATATCCTACACACTGGACCATTAAGCACTACTGAAGCTCTAGTAGAAATTACTCCAACATTATGTCATCTAGGTTTGGTCTGTTACCTACAAATAAGACAAATACACCACCACCAACAACAACAATCAGAGCCAGTGATGGAGGGACTGTGCATTGCTCATAGCTGTTATTCAGTTATTAAAGTGTTGCCCTTTTTGGCTTCAGGCCACAGAGTCTAAATTCACACAGCAGTAAAACCTTCTCAGACCAGGAGTTACTTACAATATCCGCAGCGAGTCCCCCCCTCGAACACAAAGCCATTTGGCACAGCGCCATATCGACGCAACGCTGACAGCTTCCAGTGTCCAATGACGACAGGAGGGACGCCTCTGGTGAGGACCAATAGGTTGTTGCACAGGTGGAGGGAGGCGGGGCCGCTTTCCAGTTTGGTACCTGGCTCAACGTTGACACTGAACCTGTGGACTAAAGGAAACAAAGAGAGGCAGAGAGAGGAGGTTTGAGAAGATTAGTGTGTGTGGTTTTTATGTACTCTGTCATAGCAATTTAAAGACAACTTAAGTATCATTGATCATAAAGCACATATATCACACGGCAGATGAGGTGGAACATAAAAACAAACCCACAGGGGATACACACAGACGAACACATGAACACACATGTACAGTGTAACCGATGGCTGTGGTAATGATGATTAAGCAGTTCTTTAAGCTCTGCTGGCTGCAATTTGTCACTGCTCAGTTTGTGCAGATGGCCTTTTTTCAGTGCCAAGGTCTGTCTCTGCCTCTCACAGTCAAACACATACTGTACAGTGTCAAATATAGTATGTACATATATGTATACATAGTGTGTGCCCATTTGACACCATTAGTGAAGTGACGTTCCAAGACAAACATTAACTGAGAGATGCTAACAAAGTTAAGAATATAAACAGAAAGCATTTTTATTTAAAATGAGTTTATGCAGAGACTTCAGAGAGTGAGCTCACTTCTCCTCACCTCAGTCTGCAGAACAGATTGAAGGGCTCAGTCAGTGCTTTTATAGCATAATTAAATTATGTAAAACATACCACCTTGAAGCATGGAAATCTGTATGCTTTGGAAAATGTTAACTGCAGTTGTAAAGTATTCATAATTTGCATGAAGGATAAACTAAAGTGAAATGGTTTCAGCATTTGGCCAGCAGCACTGTGGACAATCTGCGTGCAGCAAATCAACTTTTGCTGTGAGAAGAGAGCTGTGGTGATCTTTAAGAGGAAATGAAGTCAATGGTGGATGCATTTTAAAATATTCTCATCTAAAGAAAGCACAGCTACAAACCCTGTGTGTCAGTCCATACATTAGGATTCTTACATACATTAGGATTCTTAGCAGTGGGTTTTAGATTGAAACATAAAATATTTAATGTGCTGTGAATTTAACAGTAAGGAGAGGAAAGAACAGAGCTGCTGTTATTAAGCTGGAAAATGTCCTCCGACACGAGCTCTTAATATCATCAAAACTGCCGTTTGTGGGCTTCAAGGCGAGATAAAATTATGTGACATTCACATAATGACGGAGGAGCAGAACGCTGCCGGATAATATGATTAAGGGGTAGGATGGAGCCTCGAAAATATCCTCAGGTGATATTTTGGAAAGAGGAAGGAGAAGAATTACCTGTTCAGAAAAATGTTTAAAATCTAAGCACTGACAGTGCTCCCTAGTGCTACACAGAAAATGTAAATTCAAGTCACAGCCTGGCTGTGAAGCACAGCTAAAATAAAAATAAAAATCAGACTGCAGTCATTTAAAATTCATGATAATAAGAGGACATTTCTCAATAAAGTTTGGACAGAGGTGAAAAGTTATTTGTGAAGGGTCCACATTAGAATTCTTAAGAGAACCACAGTAAACTTATAACTGAAAGAGTTTTTAACAACAGATAAAATGCTTGTGTATATCCAGAAAGAAGGTGGAGGAGTTCAAGTGAAAGTGTTTACTTTTTTTTTTTTTTAACTCTTCTTGCAAAAAGTCTTTTTGTGCAGGGGAAACCTCTACATACTCGCTAAAGGAAGGGTGTGGGACAATAAAATATTTATTTTTTTAAAAAAAAGCTTGTTTAAGAGCTCACTATATTACAATTAAAATAACATTAAAAGGTGCAATAAACAACATTCAGAGTCTGGCCAGTGTTTTGTAGTTATGTGCTACTTAGCAGTTCTGCGTGTTCTTACAGTGCACATGGAGTGAGTAGTGGTGTAATATAAAATGATCTGCATGGAAGCATTTTTGGATAGGGAATATTGGTCTATCATAATATGCCACCCCTGAACTCTCAAATAAAGATGTTATCATAAAATATCAAAATATGCTCCCCTTATCCTTCCCCTTATTTTTCGATGGGGAAGCAAGACTCTGCTACTATTTCACATTACTTGAGCATTTTAGCTATTGTGCGTAGGTGTTCTGATATTTTTACATGTCAGTGTGTATCTTTTATGTTTTTTATTGTGTGGCTGTTTGGCTGTAAACATTTTCTGTGTGATGCTGTCTTGGCCAGGTCTCCCTTGTAAAAGAGATTGTTAATCTCAACGGGACGTACAGGGTCAAATATGGGTTAAATTTAATAATAACGGGGGGCTGAGCCACAATGACAGCAGCTAAAAGCACTAGCTGCGATAATGGCACTAACAGCACTAAAACAGTGCACACAATGGCCACAGTGCTGACACGGCTAATGGTGCTATCCAGGAGGGAACCGGAGGGTGGGTGCTACGCTTTTGCAACAGTCACCCTGCCACTGTAGGCTGGGAGGACGTTATCATACACAGTGGTAGCATGACTTCATTCTCTGCTCAGGACGCCATTACTCCACTATATCTTTACATAGGAAATAGTTGTTTACTGCTATATTAATGTTCTAAATGTTGTATTAGAACCTTTAAGTAAATCTCATCAGTTGTATAAAAGCAACTCCATCAGCAGTTTACCCATATAAAATGGGATTCAGTGTCCTTTGGCATTTCTTACACCTGGACCTTTTCAGACCCTCTTTTTTCCCCTCAGCAAAACACTTTCCATTGAAAAGAAAGTTGTGAAGTTGAGACAGCAGATTTTGCAGATAGATGAGGACCAGAGTGACAGAGGACAGATTTTATCAGTGTGTAATTCCACTTGTCATTTCTTCGATCCCCTCTAGCAAGTGACCTCCATTGAAGTGTTACTTTGCAACAGTAGTACACCTTGTAGCCAACCAAACTACAAAGGATCTAGGATATTCTTCTTGTACATACATATGACCACACTCATGGTTTAATCTTTTAAAACATGTTACAGCCAAAAAGAACTGGGTCGTGGTGAATCTGATGTAATCCTAAGGGCTGACTAAGCAATACTTTAGGTACTAATACTGACTCAACCAAACAAATAATTCCCTATACGAGCGTTGTTTGTTCTGCTGATCCACAGAAAACAGCCTCCTCTTCAGCTGTATGCAACTCTCTGGGCTCCTTGCTTCCTCTAGTGCATAATGCAAACACAAAAACCAAGCTGATGTAAAACAACTAGCTGAATTTCTTGATGTGCGTTATCCAACTGCAGCTTAGTGAACAGACTTTCCCCTTCAGTGCATGAACCACCTGCACATCACATCCTTGAACAAGTGCTCAGAACTGTGACAGACCAAACCACTGACCTTCTCCCAGGCTGTAGCGGATGCGGGCATCCCAGGCCAGCAGCGCATCTCGGCTGGTGAAGCCCAGGACCAGCGTGTGAGCCAGGCAGAGGATGGAGAGGGTGTAGGATACCCCGTCATAACCGGGCCCCGGCTCCACGCCACAGATCCCCTGAGAAAGAGTAAATCACACGAGTCATTTAGATTGTATTACTCTTTTATTCTGTATTCTTTTTTTAATCTAAAAAGGGAAATAGTCTTATCAACCTCAATCAATAGAGCCATGCCTTTCCTGATTGAGGTCAAGTGAATTCTTTTGGCACAGATACTCTTCTTTTCTCCTCTTTGTTTGATGCTGTATTCCTGAGTTTGATATATTGTCCCTGATTGTTTGTTCTATTGCATTCATTCATTTTCTGTAACTGCTTATCCTGACACAGGGTCGCTGGAGCCTGTCCCAGGTGACATTAGGCGAGTGCTGTCTGGTAGTTTTTCAATTAATGCTCCAACCATTTGAAAGTCCATTCATGACCCATCTTAAAGTCCAGTGTGTAGGATTTAGGGGGATATTTTGGCAGACATGGAGTTTTGGTGAAGATGATTTGGCTCCCAGTAAAAACATCCTCCTCTTTATCTTAAGTTATGATTGACCAAATGTGAGCACACAGAAACACTGATTTGTAAGGCGCAACTGTTTTATTCAGTGTTTTATTACGGTTTTAATCACCTGGACGATCTGTTTTGAAGGAGAAGGAGACCTCTAAAGATAATGTGGCTCCTGGTAAAAACCTCCTGAGCAATGAATGCTGAAGGAATTCTAATCTATGCCTCATTTCTAGATGCCACTACATCCTTAACATTCTTATCCATCCATTTGGCACTTATTATTTTACGTGGCAGCAGTAGAAAGCCTGAGGTTCATTTTGTGACAACAATAAAAAGCTGTAACAAAGCTGCACTTGAGATCAGAAGCAGCGGGCCTTTGGTCTGCTACTGCTTAACATACCTCCAGTGTTACATTGAGCCTCTCCTTGTGGCCTGTACCCTTCTCCTTCCCTTTCTTCTTCTCTTTATACACCAGCAGAGTCAGACAGTCTGATGCAGAGACACACAGAGTGAGGAGCTTTACAGACAGACAGGCTTAAAGTTCAATTTTCTGATTAATAGCAGAATAACAAAAGAGTCGCTTTTTTGTCATCTCCGCTGCATGCCTGCCTGTGTTTACAGAACAGCTGTCAAAACAAACCCTAAAACAATGAACTGATCCACTGGCACAGCTGCTGATGAAAGTCAAGACACAAATACACACACACACACACACACACACACACACGTACTCACACACAGCAGTACATTATACCCACTTTCCTCAAGGACACAGCAGTAGGCTACAGCTCCAGCCACATGTTTGTGTATGCAGAGAGGCACAGCGTCTGTCCTCACAGCATCTCAAGTGAAACTCAATACTGTTTTCAGACATGCTGCTTTCAGTTTCTGCCAAGCTTGCAAAGAAACCTCTGGTACACTGTGGCAGTCAGAGGTTACGTTTATAGCTGGGAGGCGTTCAAATAATTAACCTAAAATCCAACTGGCACTAAAAACACATCAGACTTAATTTCATATCCAGTCTTAATTTAAATGAGACAGGCATTTGTCCGCATCCTTTAAAAGGTGAATTTGGTCAATTAAAGAAATCCAGTCGATTATTTCAGCTGTCGTACTGCGTGACATCCCCACGTGTTGACGCGTATACCCAACGCGCGCCCCTGTGGCGCACAGCCAAGACACCAATTGACAAAGTTGTGATTAGTTTAACCGCAGAAAAGCAGGTAACACTAGTGCTGAATGACACGGATGAATTAAATGGGTTTTCTGTCGCTACATATGGGTTCACAGTTTGAGTGGAAATAATTAGATAGGTGTGAAACTAAAGACGGTGTGCCATACCTGCGACCGGAGAGGGCTTCCGAAGAACGACGCACCGAGTCTTCCACTGTGAAGAAGTTTGTAAAGAATCATTAAATGACAAAATATATTCCCGTAGTTGTCTCTGAAGTGTGGAAAAACATATTTAAGTTGAAAAATAAGAATAATATTGGAGAAATTAACCTTTTTTCCATCTCTAAACTTGACTTGTCCCTCCGCGACCACTGTATCCGTCATCTTCTGTCATGGTTCCGAGCAGCTGTGTGTGGTGTGTGTGTGTGTTGTGTGTGCGCGCCCCAGTCCATAGAGAGGGGAGGTCACTTTTCAAAATAGCCTTTACAGCCCAAGCCCCTCCGGCAGACTACACTCTCTCCCCGACGATCACAGCACTGAGGCGGGGAGAGATACCAGCCTCCCCCCGCAGGGTCGTGCCAAGTTAGTACAGTTGTCACCCTGCGTCAAGTGCTTATTGTTTACAGTGGAGCTAATTCGATTAAGAGTGCATAACTCACGCACCTTTCACTTAACTCATAAAGCTGGCCCTGAGCCGGGTGTTAGACAGGGATTCATGTTGCCTTAATGCTAATCAGCGGAGCCTCGATCGGCTCTGTCTGTGGAAAGCCAGTTTAATCTGTAAAAGTTGACTCCGGAGTAATGCCAATTAAGAGATGTAAAATGAGCAAATTAGATTCAAATCCGCAACAACAAATAGATGATTACACAAGATTACTAGTCAAGAAAATACTTTATTATGTGAACATGTCACTTCCGCTGAGTGAGCACATCCTGAGGGCAAAAGGGTGATTACAGCAGTCCTGCTGTTGTCTCACAGCTACAAGGCCCAGTGTAATATAAACCTTGCATTGCTATTGACCAAAGCACTTGACTCAGGGTTGAATGTTTTCAGGATGGTATTACTTCCAGGGCCTCTCTAAGTTCAGGGCCATTTATTCCTAGAATGACAGGTGAATTTAATGAACAAGCTGGTGCCAGGAACACTTCACTATATTATCCTACAAAACGCAGACAGCTTACAATGTCTCAGGGTTCATTTTTCAAACTGCTCATATTTAATTGTCATGCAGGTGGTTGACATGTTAAACAGTTTATTAAAGTAGAACTTTAACTGACTTTAATACTGCTATAGTGTTCATTATTTGTCTACCCCTCAAAAGCCTTAAAAGGGGCACTCTTTAGATTTATTTGTGAAAACAGCTGTATAATGTCTTCTGCAGCTCTGGACGAGTTCGGTCAAGTCAAAGAAAACCTTGGTGCTGTCACAAGAGTCCTCTTGCCTTACAGCTGCAGTTGGTAATTTTCATTAAAAAAAAAAATAACTGTCCTGAAACTGTCACTGTATCCACACAGTATTACATTAGACAAATAATCTGTGAATAAAACTGTGGTAAAATTGTGAATAGACTGCACTTGTATAGCGCCTTTCTAGTCTTCCAACCACTCAAAGCGCTTTTTACACTACGTCACATTCATCCGTTCACACACATGGCCGAGGCTACCATAAAAGGAGCCACCTGCTAGTCAGTAACCATTCACACCCTCTCACACACCGATGCAACAGCCAAGTCAGTGTCTTGCCCAAGGATACTTTGACATGCGGACTGGAGGAGCTGAGGATCAAACCTTCAATCTTCTGATTAGTGGACGACCTGCTCTACCTCTGAGCCACAGCATTGCCTCCTGATAGTGCTTACAATGGCATTACTACATGAACGACCATTCAGAGCCGAGAACTCCCTTATGCAGCTGTCAAACTGTCAAATTAGGCAGCGCTGATCAAATATGGACCAAGATCCTGTTACTGTTTTGTCAAAAACTTTTTCAGAAACATATTTTAGTGTAAAGTTAAGCTGTAAAAGGAGAACGATTCTAACCCAGCTGCCATGTTGGAAACAGTTAAGCCAAAAACTAAGGTTTGCCCACCAGGTGGAGCAAACTGTCTGCTGTGTAGGTTCTACCAAATGCCATCACAAGCACTTGGAGTGGGAGAAGGACCCTGATTACAGAGTGCCGAAGTCACGCCCCTTCAGGTAGAGCTCTTGGGACCTTAGATCAGAAAAAATATGAATGGCAGTGAATGAGGAGAGCAATATTATCTTTTGTTCCCGTTTGAGTTGCAGTATGAAATCTAAATATGTTGTTAATGAATATAAACCATAAATTTTAAGGTCAAGAAAGTCATACTTTGTGGTAAAACTGTTGAGATATAAGCTTTTTAATTAGAAAAACTCAAGAGTACACAGAAGGAGGTCGCGTATGTGACGTCAAAGCTTTCACTCACTTCCTGCAGCTTGGCCTCCCCGCTGAAATTCCACTGTTTTATGATTAATTGATTTATGATTAAAGATGTCTGTGTGTTTTGTGCCAGGTTGCAGTCACTCCAAGCTGCAGGAAGCGAGTGAAAGCTATGACGTCACATACGCGACCGCCTCCTGTGTAGTTTTTCTAATTATGTTTTTTTTTCAAAAGCTTATATCTCAACAGTTTTACCACAAAGCATGACTTTCTTGACCTTAAAATTTATGTTTTAAATTCATTAACGACATATTTGGATTTCATGTCACAACTCAAACGGGACCAAAAGATAATATTTCTCTCCTCATTCACTGCCATTCATATTTTTTCCGATCTAAGGTCCCATGAGCTTCACCAGAAGGGGCGTGACTTCAGCACTCTATTGGTGTACCTCTGTGTGGATGAAGTGACAGTTTCAGCATTTAGGACAAAAAATATCCTGATAAAAGTTACCAACTACAGCTTTAAGGTTGAAGGCTGCACATTTTTAACAGAGAGTCTGGGGTGCAAACTGGGGTTGTGGAGTTTTAAACGAGTTGGTGTTTATGAGGCAGGGAGGGCCTAACAAAAGACACTGTGAAGTGGCATTATGGGAAACCTTGGATCCATCACTTTAAGTGTCTGACCCACACTGAGGACCACAAGTCAGAATATTTCAGCCTCTGCTACCTCAAGTTTCCCTGTTTGCAAGTTTTCTGGCTTAATGGAAGATCAATACTGAATCGCTGCAGTGCCCCTCTAATTTACAGATTTCTGTCAAAATACAGAACTAAAGAAATACAAGTATTCTCCTGTATGGGCACAACAGAACGTGAGGGAGAAAGCCAGGGAGAGAGCATTGCTGTGTCCCAATTACATACTAAATACTTGTTATATTCAGTAGAATAAACCAATTGTTGTAGATGCTGTTTTTGCAGTTAACATACACACATTTTATCACTGAAAACGTGCCAATTAATCTGACTTTCAATTAGAGAGCATAGTATTTTTCTACAGATTAAAAACATTTTTTTTTTTTTTTTTTAAAATGTGTTTCTGGAGCTGGGCATTTTCATCAAAGTATACATTAAATTTCATAAGGCAGTATGTTTTGTTTGTTATAATAAGTTCTGAAGATAAGTATAGTTGAGTAAAAAGTGCAATATTTTCCTTTTAAAAGTAATAAAGTAAGAGTACAAAGTAGCATCAAATGGAGATGCTCAAAAAATTGTACAGTGTTGCTTTCCACCACTGCAGAGTCCATACTGGGAATGAGTATGCAGTCTGGAATTGGGACACAGCATTTGATTAATCTCAGCCTGTCATCCACTAATAGCACCCTTCTGTATCGAGTCTGGGTGCAGCTGCACAGTTGTTGACATTAAGCCCTTTGCCTAAACTTTAGGCCTCGACAATGTTACAGCTGCTGCAGACTGCGTCAGCGTGGTCAGAGTCACAGACACGACATCAGCAGGCCAGACAGTTTATGAGTCAGCTAAACATTGGGCTCCTCAAACAAAGGTTGCTTTCAATTTACTCCGGTCTATCTGCCCTTTGCCCTCACTCTGCTCCAACTGTCTCTTGGCTTTGACCATGGAGGGCAAGTCTGAAGTCTGGTACACTGCCGACCTCATCCTGCTGCCACGGTAACGCAGCTCCAAGGCCACACCCTCCCATTTCCTGTCCAGCTCTGAACCCTGGGAGCCCCGGAGGTCTCGGGACCCTCTACGGGTTTGCCTGCTGTCTTCTGTGTCAGACGTGGCCCCAATTTTGTCCAAATCCAGGGCTCGTTTTGGGGTTGAGTGGTTGGAGCGGGATGAAGGTGACTTGGATTTGCGACGTGAACGAAGGGGAGGCCGTGGTGGAGGAAGAGGAGGAGGAGAAGGGGAGGGAGGGATGGGTTTGGAGGATGTTGTTCTTCTGCTAGGCATTTTGAAACCCCCTCCTCCTCCTCCTCCTCCTTTTTCCCTGTCTCTCCATCTGTTTCTGTCTTTACCTGAGGAAGAAGAGGCTGCTTTAGAAAGAGAGAGAACAAAAGAGACAGACGGAGGATATAAAAGAAATGAAAAGCAAGCACTCACCGTCACTGCAAACCATCCACATGCGAACACTCAAAGAAAACACAAAGTAAGAGCAAGTCTGTGCCGCAGTGACAATTATAATGAAAAAACAAGAACACACAGACTATGAACTAAAGCTACAGGATATCTTCATCCCTTGGTTAGTTTATGTGTACGTGAAGAGGAGAGCGAGAAATTAAGAAGCTTATTCACATTCTGTCAAATTCAGTAAAATATCACACTTTGACAGCCATGACCAGCATGAAGCCAACTGTTGCAACACCATGGATACGGCAAGAGACACACACAATCTCTCTCTCTCTCTCCCTCTCTCTCTAACGCGCGCACACACACACACAGGGAGAGCTGGGATGCAGGCTCTAGGGCTGGTTCTTGGCTATGACATCATGGGAAAGAGGGTTAGACGGTGCTCAGTGTGAATGTGTGTGTATTTGCATGTATGTGAGCGAAAAGAGACGATGTCCCCTTCTTAATACAGCCTGCTGCCATCTACTGGCTGAGGTAAGTAGGGATTTATTCTCTCACTGTGGTGACAGCTGATTTACCCTCAACAGCAATTTTATGTTACTCTGACCTTTTTAAATCTGTTGCTGCATCTGATGTTGTGTGTTTATAAGACATGAAGACACAAGGTTAAGCAGGCATTTCATACAGTAGAAATCTGACATGTACTGGCAGGAAAAACACAGGTTTAACCAATAAAGATGGTGGAAATTCAGCCATGGTGATGTTATTGGTTATACCTGTACTTTACCTGCTATGACAAACACGTATGGAATAATTCAAGTTGGGGGATAGAGATAAAAAAAAACAACAACAACACATCTCCCTTATGCCCCATGGAGGAGGAAAAATTACTTAAGTGTAAATACATCAATACAGAAATAAGTAAATGTATACATAAATAATAAATGTGTAAAACTATAGGAATACATATGGAAATAAATGCATTTATAAATAAATATAAAAATAATATAATGTAAAAATAAATACAGGAATAAATTAAATACATAAATGCTAAGAATAAATTTTAAATAAATACATAAACCGTCTTACCTGATAAACAGATACAAAAATACATATTACTAAATTTAAGTGAACATTTTCCATGTTAATTTCAGTATTAATTTAGATATTTATTCCTGAATCTATGTATACATTTATTTATTCATTCATTCATTTACTGAAGTCATTTTTCGTCCTCCATTGTGCCCTGCTGTTCTACACTTTGTTTAGCGCTAATTAGCAAGTGTTAGCATGCTAACACGCTAAACTGAAGTACTGAGCCTGTAAAAACCTCTCACCTGCTAAACGTGAGCATGTTAGCATGCTAATGTTAGCATTTAGCTCACCGAACAAACCATACACTGGCTCTGAACAGGCCATTGGCGTTTTCGCGTCGGCTACCGTAGTTATACTACATGCTGGGCACTCAACGCTAGACCATGCTGGGAAGTAGTTACTCCCCAACATGTAACTAATTACATGTAACTAGTTACATTTCATTGATTGACAAAATAAATGTAATTGTAATCAGTTAGTTACAGAAAAAATTATGTGATTAAGTTAGTTACTAATAAAAATGTTGGTGATTTACAGGGGTTACATAGAAATATACTCTTTTGTGTAGAATACAACATTCATTCCTTAAGTAACTAGTTACATGTAACTAGTAATACCATTAATAAATAACAAAATAAACGTTAATAAATTACAAAATAAATGTAATTGCTTACAGTTAATTACAGAGAAAAAATTTAGTTAACTCAGTTACGAATCAAAATTTTGGCGATTACAAGGGAGTTACATCCGATTGTATTCCTTTCGTTAAACACTTTTACAAAGAATACTACATTCATTCAGTAAGAGTAACTAGTGACATGTAATTATTTACAAAACATGTAATTAAAATAGTTAAAGCAGTTCTTCTATTTTAGCAGGGTAACAAGTATTCTGTAACCTATTACATTTCAAAAGTAACCTCCCCAAAAATGTTGTGAGGTGCCACAGACTTGACACTTGACCTTTGATGATTGTACCATAAAAGTGCAACTGTAAACTAACCTACTCTTTCTTTCTCACATGCAGTGTATTTCAAGTGAAGGTAGAACTGCTTGTTCTAATACAATACAGTTTGGTCTGACTGGGGTTTTGTTTACTTTCCTTCTTTTTCTCCCTATGTTACCCTCTCCTCTCTCTTCTTGTTTAATGGTGGTTGGCATCCAAAATGTTGCATTATCGCCTTCTAACTCTTAAAAAGAGAGGGTCTCTCCCCATCCCATTCTTTATTGAAACCAGCCTTATCTATCTGAGAGGGCCTGAAGGCCTCTCTCAACAGCCCCTGCACCTCCTCTCCAGTATTTCCCACAATATCTAAGAACTTTCTTGCAGCATCAACTATTTCTATTCTTTCAGATTTCCTTTCTGCCTTAGCAGCACAGTTAATCACCAAGGCGGAAATGCTAAGAACTTAACCTTGTACTGACACAATACAATACTTATCTTGCGTTCTACCCAATATGTTCTCCCTTACTTTTTTAATCCTTTGTTTGTAGCTGCTTCCTCGTGACATCCTTTTCTTGGACCTGATCCTCGTGACTTCCATCTCTTTCTATCTCTTTGGACAATCTGCCCGCTGTGCTTCATGACTCCACACTGATTATACTGCTGCACATCTCATCTCGACATTGACTACACATCCGTGTAACATGTCTGCACACCAACAAACTGTGTCCAAATAACAACAATGCCTGCGCTGAATGGGCTTGGGAACAAAAGCCCTTACTGAACAACTGATATGATCCGAGAATAATCTGTCGGGCAGGATTACTGAGTCGAAATGCATCATAACAGATGTTGTTGCACACCTCTCCCTGTCACTCATCCTGAACACTGTATGACAGCCAACAACTCTGTAACATTCTTTGAAGGTCCAGTGTGTAAGATTTAGGGGGATATATTGGCAGAAATGGAATATACCTGAAAAAAAGAATAGTTGTGTTTTCATTACCTTAGAATGACCCATTTAGATCTTCATAGAGAATTGATCTGCTATGTTTCTGCAATCTAAAACATACAAACCAAACACTGGCTCATGACAGCTAATCACATGTTCGCATCGGCCACCATAGACGGCAGCCCCTCCGTGATAGGCAGCATTGAAGAAACACTGATTTTTAATGTGAAACTGTTTTGTTCAGAGGTTTTACCAGTTTATATCACAGGGTCTGCTTGTTTTGGAGAGGAAGAAACCTCTATGGATAGTTTGGCTCCAGGTAAAAACCTCCTAAATGTCTGGATCCCAAAAAAAGGTGAACACATATCTGCAGGTGCTCGATGAAGACGGACCGAAGTGTTTGAAATACACTGATTTTTAATGTGAAACTGCTTTATTCAGTGTTTTTACCGGTTTAAATCACCGGGTCTGTTTGTCTTAGAGAGGAAGAGGCCTCTGTTGATAGTTCGACTCCTGGTAAAAACCTCCTGAAAAATGAACACTGAAAGAATTACAACCAGGAGAACTCTCAGCTGGTTGCAATCTGCAATCCTCGCTGCTGGATGCCACTAAATCCCCCTGAATCTTACACCCTGCTCCTTTAAATCTGCTTGTCGACTATACTTGGTGTATCGGCAACACCATTAACTGTAACTCTTCTATTAAGTGGGAAATATGACACTTAGTTACCATCAACTCAGTTATTCCCTTTTCCAGTTGTGTCTGTGACATCCAATAATGATGTGTCCTTTATCCAACTCACAACTCTGATTGTCCAACAGCGCTCCCATTGACTCCCAGTCAATTTTCAATTTTCTTCTTTCATTTTCACTATCATCTCTGTACTTGACAATTCTTGTCTTTTCCTCTTTTTTGTCCTTGATTTCTCCCCACTGCTTCTTTCTCAAACTCATCTACCTCCGTTCCTCTCCCATTCCACCCATTTTAAATTCCTTGTCTCACCAGCAGATGGAGCCATTTGAGATGAGAGGCTAAGTAGTACTGATGCACTCAGGAAGGCAATTATTTAGTTGGCCAGTGGACATGGGCAATGGTCCAGGCAAGAGCCAGTGAATCGAAGCACCAAGCCAAAACTGTATTCGTATAACAGCTTCTGTGAACAGGGTTTTCCCATGCAATTACAGCAACAGTAAGACGACTCACTGGGTCCTGCAGCATTAAAACAAGAATCACACCCAGAGAATGGCTTGCTTTGAAGAAGTCTCAATACTTCCTTGATATTCATCATGATTTTATTTGACCAAATACATTTTTATGGTCTCTATAAAGCTCCTTTGTGGTTCTCATTTGACATATTTGTAACTCCATGGAGGAGACAGTATTCACTGTCCTCACAGATACAGATTTTCTTTTCTTTTTTGTCCTTTCCTATTTATTTTCCCGACATTGCCCCGGACATAGTCTACTGGTGAACACTTAAAAAAGCCGCAGACCCATACATCACAGTCAGACAGGACAGTCTGTGTGTGTGTGTGTGTGTGTGTGTGTGTGTGTGTGTGTGTGTGTGTGTGTGTATTGTGTGTGTGAGAGGGGAGAAAGTGGAACAGGCGAAGGTATTTTATCTCCCTCTGTTTCTGTACAAACATGTTTTGCTTAATTACATGGACCATTAAATAAAGTTGCTGTTGTTATCACGTCAGGCCCATAAGACACACAAACCCAACAAACAACACTGAAGAATTATTCTAAGGAAAACCGCTACAGAATAAGATCATCATGTGATGCAAAAGATACGCACACACCCAGATGCTCTGTATCTGTAGGTGAGCATGAGTACGTATGTGTGACGTGGAAATGCGTATGTGTGAGTGTGTGTGTGTGCTTGTGTGTGAAGATGAGGAAGAAACAGAAGCTAGTTTTGTTTGTGAGCTACCAAAGAGCCCAGCATCACAAAGATTGCCTAACAAGGCGTTGAGCAGAGGGGAACCCATGCATAGCTAATAGCCCAGTTCCCCCAAAAGCCTTTGTACCCTGAAACAAAAGCCCTGTCCTGCCCGTGCATGCACACACACACACACACACACACACACACACACACACACACACACACACACACACAGAAGAAGCAACAGAGAGAGGAGAGGAATATCAAGTAAGATATACAGGAGAGAGGTTGTGCAGCCAGAGTGAGGTGGTCAGAGGTCACAAACTGAAGAAAAAATAAACTGAAGACGCTCTTAACTGGTACTGAAACATCTTTTTAACTATAATAAAAAGGTGTCTGTTGGTCAATTTCAGAATAAGATATTTGTGTCTGACAACATGAGATATAAACCAATATTAGTTAGTTAGTCCAAGTGGTGGAGGGCATACTCAGATCCTTTACTTGAGTAGCAATTCAACAAAGATTTTAAACTGTTACTCAAATAAACACACAAATGTATTCACAACCAACTGTACCTAAAGTAAGAGCACTTATTATGTAGCAGAAAGATGTCTGTCAGTATTATTTCATGACATATTCTATTACTTATTATTAGTGGTGGGGCTGAATTTAACTACTTTATATAGTGCCGTGCAATTTAATCTGTAAAAAAATCACAATATTTTATAGAAATGTAAAACTACTGCAAAGTAACTAGTGACCACATCTGTCAATTAAATGTAGTGGAGTAAAACTGAATTCCCTCTGAAATGTAGGGGAGGAGAAGTAGCACTTGGATGAAAAACCAAAACACATACTATATATTTAGCAGTCGAGATTGTTTTGGGGGTTAGTTGTCGAGTATTGGAGATATCAGCTGTAGAGATGTCTGTTGAGCAACACAAGCCTAGTGCCATCTAATTCCATCACATTCAAGAGAAGGTAGACATCTCTACGGCCGATATCTCCGACACTCGGCAGCTCACACCAAGACAATCTAGACTGATAAATAGTTCTACAGGTAAGAGCTTAGCGCCTCCACACACAGAAGTGCTGAGGACAAATTTGAGGCACACACTCCTAACAGATGAAGTGAGAAAAACAGAATATCATTTGAAAGTCTAAGAAAAGACAAGAAGGCACTCACAGGAGGCTCAAAAGAGAGAGAGTTCAACGTTTAAAACATTTATTTGATCTATTTACAGACAGTACAGTCGACTGAACAGAGGAGAATTGATTTCTATAGTGACACAACTGAAGAAACAGCATGGCTGCATTGCAATTCAACGATGACTACAGCGATACGGTGCTTTCACAATGTTGACTATATACAAATTAATACTTTTAACTGATAGATTGTAAAAATGAAAAAAGGATGTGGGATAAATTAATGTCGTCTTGATAATATAGTACAGGATAAAGTATGAGTGAAACGTTTAAAAAGTGAAACGGTTTGACTTGTTAGTCCAATTTTTCCAGCTAAAACCCTGCAGGGAAAGAAGGTTCAGAACACTGTTGACCTGCTAGACTGCGGAAAGAAACAGAAACAGATGCTGCTGTGTGATGTAGTGCAAAGAAAAGATAATGAAAAACTGCTCATGTACAGTCAGTGCAGACGTTTCTGAATCATTTGGTCAGAGAGCAAGATTGGACTGTGTGTGCACTCAGTCTGTTTCATGAGTGACACGAGAAATGCCTGAGGTGAGAGGACAGTGGTGGAAACACAGACTGTATTGTGTTGAGTCGATAAAGACCAGCTGAGCAAATGTGTGTGTGTGTGTGTGTGTGTGTGTGTGTGTGTGTGTGTGTGTCCATGGCACTGTAGCATATGTTTGTATTAATGGGGTCAGCATGCAGTGTGCACAATAGCATGTAATAAGTAGAAAATAACACACGGGTCACTTAGAAGTGCAGCAATGTAGCCTCCAAACCGCTGTGGGTTTGGAACAGCTAGTAATTGTTAGCAAGTATATCAACTGTTTTCTAAACCTACTGTATGGCAGCTCAACCACCTGTAGCACGAAACGGACACTTTGAAAGGTTAAAAAAAAAAAGCAGGGAGAAAATGATTTTTAAAAATGTGTAAATATGAGTGAAGTCTTGTTTGTAATTGGCTAAAGTGCATTGTTAGATTCTGTACACTGAGGAGGGGGTGCGGGAGGGAGTTTGGCACTGGTCATCGCCAATTCGTCTTGAGCTCGTCCTCGAGCTAACGTCTCCAGAAAGAAAATCCACAGCAAGTCCGCTCAAAAGTTCACACAGATACAAACCACGCAGGGAAATTTCTGCCCGAGCCTAATGCATCCATTTTTCCTCTCTTTATATGTCTCACCAAGTTCATCTAAAGGTTGTTGTTGACTCACAGTAGATGCTGGCCGCAAGGTAGGGCATACATCACTATATCAACTCACTATATCCACTGATTGACTTTAAGGAGCTGTATGTGACATTCAGAACATTACTATAGCAGCAAACCACTATTTGCTATGTATTTATAGTGGAGTGATGGTGTCCTGAGCAGGGAATTAAGTCATGCTCCCTCTGTGTGTACTGTAATCCTAACCTCTCTGTTTGATGTTGTGGGAGACAGTCCGGCTGTGCGTGCATTTTACTGAACGAATGTCCCTGGGTGCATTTCATCATGCTAACATGTCTCCTCGCTTCCCTCATTTGCTTTCTTTGCTTGTGTCTTAATCTCGCCCAAGAGAGACGCAAGAGGAGGAAGCAAGGAGTTGAAATTGCCAAGTGAGAAATCCTTGATTACAAAGCAGCAGTCTTAAGAGTAGTCTGTTACTTATGAGGTGCTGCACAGTTGTATCACCTGTCAAACTGACTGGCACGAATGAATGTCTGCAAAACCCCTTATTTAAAAAGAATTTCAAAACCTTAATCAGATAGATGGGAACATCTCTTGTAGGCCTATAATAGTTTAACATAACCGTTTATTAGTAGTATTATTACTTAGGCTTTTTATTTACTCACGTTGTTAGTACACAATAATACACCTCATAGCTGTGTAAGATATGTGTATGTCGACTGATGAAAGACTTTTGTGTATGACGCACCTGTGTTTTCTCACTCTAAACTCCTCTAGAGGCCTCCTCTCTCCTCTTTCCTCGTCTACTTGAGGTGCACATAATGAATTGGAAGATCCTCCATGATTGTGGAAGGGGAATGATTTCTGGGTCACAGGAGAAGAGAGGAGGTGAGGAGGCATAATGCCCAGACCACACTGCCTGTGTGAGCAGCGCGTGACAGCTACCTCGCTGAACTGCTGCAGGTCACACATGTGCAACGTTCACATAGACAACACTGCTGCTGCAGCTGTTTGAGCTGTATTTACAAAATTAAAAGCCAGTACTAACAAATGAAGGAATTCTGTCTATAGAAACATTGTCAGAGGGCTTTTACATGGAAACGGTAAAAAGTTTAAGTTAAGTTAAAAAATAAATATTTAGATGTTTTCATGTCTGTGACAGATAGAGAAATTGAAATTGTAAAGGTGGTACAATGTCAGTTTGCTTATGAAAACCTTTTCATCATCTATTGTTGCTGAATCCGTGCATGACGTGGAGACATCTGTATGTTCCCCAGCTGTGCAGCAGCTGAGCCTGCCTGAGAAGCACTGCTTACGTGGGCAATGTGGCTGCTCTAACCTGTTAACATGGGCGCCAAAAAAAGAAAACACAAGAGGTTGCACAATCCACATGCACTGGCAGTGTGGCCCAGGCATAAGTTAGCGTGATGAAGGACCTCCCTGTGAGTGTGTCCCACTGGCGAGCTAATCGCCGCTGCTCTGTACTCATATGGTGGTCACCACTGATATCACGATAGTGTTGCTGTTATAGAGTGGCGCACACCCTCCAGTTTCCCTGCAGGTTAGCACCATTAGCTGCTACCCGCCAGCTCAGCCACCTCTTTTTGAGAACATGGACAGACAATTCTGCCCTACACTCTGAGTGATGGATGTCTGAATGTCACAAAAAGCTCCTTTAACACTCATTTCTACAGCATGTGATGAAACCTTGTTCTTTTACATTACTGACTGTGTTTTACACTTGAATCTGGAAATAAATGTTCCACAATTTTAATGAGACAGTAGAAAGTGATTAATGAAATAAAGGGAGGAGAACTGGATGCATTCTGGGCCAAGAGTGACCAACAAGGAATTTCAAACCGACTATATTGGGTCTCCAGTCCCTCTCACAGTCAGTTGAAGGAAGAGGTGAAAGTTCAAAAGTTTTTAGAGCTCACACGGGGGAAGTACCTGAGCTAGGCCGACCGTCCTGTGCTTGTTGTTGGGGTCGGGGTTTGCACTGTAGGGCTGAGGGAGTGACGTAGTTGAGGCTGGGGCTGTTAATGTCCCCCTCTCCCACAAGAGTCAGATCAGACAGCGTGTCCTCCTCCAGCATCTGGACTGATTCTCCTCTGCCAGAGTCCTGGAGGAGACCACGCTGGGCACCCTGGGATGGGTGGATGGGGGAGATGGTGCCAGGAAACGGAGGAGGTGGCCTGGCTTTCCTCCCCCCTCCACTCTCAGTTCCCAGTGCAGAGTCCAAGCTCTGGGACTGATGGCTCGCGTTGAGCAAGTGGGTGCCGCCTCCTCCTCCCCTGTCATTGCTGTTCGCCTTATTGCCCCGGCGACCGCTGCTAGGGAAGCTGCCGTTGTTGGGGTTACGGGAATAAGGGGTGGAGCAACTGGGCTCAGGGTCATAGGGAGGAGGGGCAGCCTGGTCGGTTGCCACTGGTGACAGGCGCAGAAAGTCTGGGAGCTGCAGGTCGCTTTTGTTTAGCAGGCCTCGCTGGTCGTCTGCTCGGTTGCTCTGAGCTTTGGATATGAGGTCGAAGAACTCTGCAGGCGCACACACACACACACACACACACACACACACAACAAACAGAAACAAGTGTACAGACACACGTGTGCACACACACATACATAAATGAATAATCACCAAAATAACATCTTGAAAAACAGTATTACATTCATTGTAATCAGAAAACATGCAGCAGAGGGTATGTATTAATCAGACAAGTCAAAGCTACATTCAGTGTGAGCAGAAGCTACATGTAGCTAGCTAGCTTTGAAAGCATTTGGTGCTGCTGCTGCAATAAGGCAAACCGGAGGAAGTGTTAGTTGTAATCACAGCAACCAAGCTACAGAGCTACAGAGAGGGAGGTCGTTCAGTCTTTACCTTCAGCTTCGTCTATATTAATCTTTTTCTGCTTTCTTTTCTCCGGAGCCTTATGGAGAGAGACAGAGTGGTTGGGTAACGGCTGGCTGCTTGTGTCAGGGCTGGGCCCAGCTTTGCCGTTCTCCCCATGAGGGTGGGTTGAACCAGTTTTCTCTGACGGCCTGTCCTCCCCCTGGGTGCCATAAGGAGAGCGGAGCAGGGCATTAGAGCCCTGGTGAGTCATGGTGGCGCAAGTATGGGCACAAGTAATGACAACACGTGGGCACCAGTGCTACTGATGGTGAGGAGGGTGACAAATTGTATAATGAGAACAATTTGATGGGGGGAAGGGGGGCACAAGTCTCAATAATACTGCTTTTGAGAAGAAGGACAATCAAATGGAATCAAAATAATTATGATAATGAATTCATTGGTTTTGTGTAATTCATTATCAGTGACACGTACTAAAAATAACATAAATTATAATTGAAAGACAGGTGGGATGTTCCATTCAGACAACCACAAGGCTTAACACTGTGTGTACTAAGCATCACCAACATGTAAGCTAACAGTAAAAGACACCACAACACCAGAGGGACCAACTGTCTACTACTTTAAGCCACACTGCCCTTTGAGTGGAAAACAACTTCATCTAGAACCAGCCAAGAAAGCAATAAGTGACCATTACAGATGGTCATCAGTCAGGCCCAATATGAACAAGAAAACCCGCACAGCAATCTAAAGAGCAACCGCCACCACTAATTAAGTCCTTCCCAGGTGCACATAGGGAGTCTTTGAGGTTCTGAGACCCAGCAAACACTCGCAAGACTGGGCTACTACCGCCTAGCCACTGGGTTTGTTATGGAAGAAAGAGAACCAGCAAACCAGAGAGAGAAGTTGACGATGCATTCGGCCACAGGCAGACCAGAATAATGGAACATTAGGAACCTTGAGAGTGTGACGAGGCTCAACAGCAACAGTGCACATTAACACAGGCACACATCGCTGCCAGAGACAAACATCATACACCTGCACATATTTTTGACACATGGCAAACAGACATGGGTGATTGAAGACAGCGAGAGACACTTAGTAGCGTGACATCATCAACCAGGAAGTGGAGACATTCGGTGAGTTATGGAACATTCCAGAGCAAGAGGAAAATGGGAAAACATGAGCTGGAGGAGATCTTACTGTTGTCGATTGGTTTCTGCTTGTCGAGGCCGGGACAAGGCTCTTAGAGGGAGCTACTTTCTGTTTGTCTGCTGGATGAAAGGAAATACAGATGCAAAAATGGCAGCATTTGAAACAGCAATACATGTGCTATTTTTTTGTTCAGTATTTTGTATTTTGAGTATCTTGTTAATAGTGGATCCATGTAAATGCACCTGAAGAGAAACAGCAGATTACATTTATTATTGACAGCAACTGTACGTGTGTGTGTGTGTGTGTGTGTGTGTGTGTGTGTGTGTGTGTGTGTGTGTGTGTGTGTGTGTGTGTTCCTTACCTTTTCCAGGAGTGTTTTCTGCAATATCTAATACCACCCGCAGCCCGTCCAGGTTGGATATAGGAAGACCTAGATCTAACGGCTCCATTTCCCCACTCTGCATCAAACACACACAAGTGATATGATGTCATCAAATACACTGCCTGTCTGTGTGTTTTCTTCTGTGTATCTACAGGCAGTCAGAATGAGGATGGACTTACAATACGTGCCACCAAGTCAGCGAGGTGCAGGCCGTATTTGGCCACCACAGGCCTGAGGACTTCAGTCACTGGCTTGGTGGGCTTTGCTTTAAGGCCCACTGAACGGTTAATAGGGACCAAGTCAAGTCTGGAAAAGGAAAATAAGTCTCTGTTTCATTGCTAGTGTTGGTTTGAAGTGTTTAAAAACTTCAGGTGATTACTGCTCATTACTGTACCTGAAGAGAGTGCGTTTTTCTAGTCGGAGGTCTCGAGAGCACAATGTCATACAGTCTTGGTCTAAAACAAGTGGCTGAGAAAGTGAGACAGAGAAAAGGAGAGAAGCCTATTATGAAAAATGTCCAACTAGTTACGCAACCCTAAAATGTGATCACTGACTGTTAAATGAAATGACAAAAGATAAACCTGGCAATTACTGCTCTCTGACCCACTGACCGATATGAAATGCTTCTTTATGAGCAATTGTAATCATCATTTGTTAAAGCTGCATCAAGAAGTTTTTGGCTAACCTTATAGGGTTGATATAGCATCATGTTATCAAAATATTTCCCGTTTGAGCAGTGAGACTGAACCAAACAGTAAAGCTGAAAGATGTAAAAGTAGAACTAAGGCCCTGTCTACAAGTTTATAGATGTCTTTTAAAACAGATATTTTCCTTTTTTGGCCTCTCTTTGACATGCACATTAAGTTTTAGGCCACTAAAACAAAGATTTCTTCATAAAGGCCTTCAAAAGTGCAGATTTTTCAAAACGTCTCCTCAATTTGAACATGTCCATTGTTGCTTTGTATAATAAGCCTGTGCCAGAAACAGTAACAACATTGGCGGACTACCAGTTTATTTATGTTTTGTTAGCATTGCTTGGTCTAATGGCTACTTTAACTTAGTATTGCTGCACAATTTTACAGATGAACAGAGACGTCCGCTGCTCCCAGCATTATTTAGTCCACCACAACGAGGGGAGACTGCTGACGACAGCTCACACCGGAAAGGATTTGGAGTTGTTTTTGCACTCTAGTATGGCTGGAGATATTTTGTCAAACCAAGGTCATGTGAACAGATTTTTTTTTTAAACAGAGAGGGAAAATATCCATTCTCAAAAAGATCTGTACATGTGTAGACAGGGCCTGAGAGGTCAGGTTACAATTCCCTGAGTTATTCATTACAAGAGACATCTTTCACAATACACACAGTCCTTTCACTTGTTGTTTATAAAAAAAAAGAAAAATGATTACTGCTCCATTAAAATGTGTTTTTATAACAACCAGCCCAGACTGAATTCTGTTTGCTTAATTTGGTTTAGTGTGATTTGATCATTTGTATAAAGAGCTTTGAAACCCATGATTAAGGCCACATCCACTAGTGTTGTACCTTCTCCCCTCCGACCAGGAAGAGGTCTATAGCTGCCAGGTTGATGCAGAGCTTCTCACAGAGACCAAGCAGCAGATCCCTGATGGACACTCCGGCCCTCAGTGGCACAGAGCAACATGAGCCGTCTGGCAAGCTAATGTTACACTGCCTCAAGGGGGCGCTGCCCCCTCCGCGCTCTGTTGACACTGATACTGCGCTTCGGGAAACATCACCCTGAGAGAGGAAAACAAAGACAGGGAGGGTTAGAGGAGATAGTGAGAAGAGGGTTAAAAAAATAAAAGAGACAACGGAAATGGAGGAAAAACAACAAACAGTCTGAATTATTTCTGTATTATCAGTATTTTGCTGTTTGAGTGACTTTTAAAGCAGATACACTGAGAGGAAGAGTGTGAAGATAAAGCTGATCTGTGCTGAAATGAATGTCTGTGTGCCCATTACTACAACGTCTAAACTAATTATCTGCTGATGTCTCTTTCCAGACTGACCTCATTCCTTCCCGACCCTGATGGTCCCAGCTCCAGACTGGCTCCTGAAGACAGCGAGCCCTGGGATTCCCGGCGACCATTGCTGCCAGAGAAATCTGAAAAACAATGCACTCATCAGTAGTGTCGAGAGGAAGGACAGACAAGGTGATGATCCATTTTTGAAATCAATACAGTTTTAAACACGTTGAAAACTACTGACTGTAGTTGAAGTCGGCCAGCTCTCGTTTCTTCGGGCCTTTGCCGAAGCTCCTGTTGCGAGACCAGGAGAAGAACATGCCTTTCCTCCGGTCTCCTGAATCATCCCGACTGTCCTCATTCAAAGATCTGCCTGACTTGCTCTTTTTATCCTCCTATAAGAAACAAAGATAATAAAAAAGAGGGGTCGACACAGAGATGTACATGTTGAACCTCACTGTAAGATGAATGCAACCACACTCAGAAATACATAATGACAAGCCAGTGCTGTGCCTTTCTTCACACCCCAAATTGCATTTTTTTTCTACTAGATGGCAAAACCCAGAAACAATCCAGACTGTAGAAACTGTAAAAAATCTTAAAAGCAATTCTGTGCTTCTCCTCCTATTGAAACTTTTAATTTATATACATTAGATTATAGATTTTTCCATATATATTTCCCTATGTTTCTGTGTATACCAACACTAATTCTGTGAAAAGCGTGACATGCAAAGCTAAGTGGAAGTGTTTGTCGAGGCTTTGCATTGTTTTACCTTCTTGGGTGTGGACAGGTTGGAGCGATCAGAGCCAGTGGTGCTGTGTTTGGACGTGGGGCTGCTGGGGATGTGGTAAGGGTCAGGCAGGGGCCTCCCCTCCACCTCGGCCAGCATACACTCCTGGTACAGCAGAGACTTGAGGAACCGTGTGTAGCTGTCAAACTTCATCAGGTTGAAGATCTAAAGGGAAGAAAAGGCAGGAAAGGAGTAATCAGTGGGCAAGGAATGAACAAGCATGCAAAGAAAGGAGGGCAGGACGAAGGCAAAACAAGAAAGGAAAGGGGAGAGGATTAATGTATTTTAAATAAATAAAATATTTCACTGCTGAAAAGATGGTCAATACGGTGGTCGGCACGTAATAAACAATCTTGTATTACAGTTAAACAGTAACAAATTATTTTTCTGAAGACATTTTAGGTGAGAAATAGGCAACGCAAAAACAGAATCTTGGTTCAATTTTGTTCGACACTGCTTAGTTTTACCATTTGATCTAATTTTTTTTTAGCCTTTATGCTTCACAATACAGGAAACAGTATGATACCTGCTTCCTGTTCACAAACTCTCATACTACAGACAAACGGTGCACTAAAAATATGTTTCTGAAGATATTTTAAGTGAGCAACAGGCAATATATTAACCTTGGTTTATATGTGATCAGCACTGACTATGCCTTTTCACTGACAAATGAGCAGGGAGATCTGGGCACTGGCATAATGGAGAAAATGAATATACAGGCATGTTGAAAGCACATGGGAGAAAGGTCAAAGAAAAAGTCTAATATCCCACTGGCAACCCCTTGAAGTTGCTCATGTTCACAGATGACTACCAGCACACAAATGATTTTATTTTCTTGGAGTCCCAAAATCCATGAAGTTATAAAAATAAATTGTGTCTGTCCTCTGGGGAGCATTTTTGTGACGCCCAGAGGACGATCGGTTAGATTTTGATATTTTTGTGTAAGAGTGCTGCTTGAAAATATAATGAAATTATTGAGGAGAAAGTGTGTGTGTGTGTGGTGTCTGTGTGTGTGTGTGTGTGTGTGTGTGTGTGTGTGTGTGTGTGTGTGTGTGTGTGTGTGTGTGTGTGTGTGTGTGTGTGTGTGTGTGAGAGTGTCTTATCAGAGTTTAAACATCGATGGGGCATTCAGATCTATGATGCTCTACAGCAGCCAAAGATGAATGGCAGACTGTATGCTGCGTGCTGTAATACAACTTCAATGGAGGTCTGTTTTGATTCAGTTTTAGGGGTGGTATTAACTTTGTCCCTCAGGGAAAGTGTCTTTTCACTTCCCCCTCACAAGGAAGGGCAGAGGTCAGTGTCATCTAAGTACAGCTTCCGGTGCAGATGCTTCCTCTTTGAAAGACATGGCGGCTGATCACCTTGAGATTTCAAAGTATAGGTTCTTGAGTTTGTGTTTGGAGCATGCTACCTGCAGCTGCTGCTCCTTGAACATGTCAGGTCGGGGAGCGTTGAGGATGTCGTCAGCTAGCTGGGCCTGGCTGTCTATGTTGACCGGTGTTGTCGCTTTACTGGACAGGAAGCTGTTGTAGATCTCCCTGGCACGCTGAGAGAGCTGGAGAAGGTGAGAGGGTCAGGCAAAGTGAGCGGCAGGCAGGAACATGGAGGGTGGAGGAGAGGTCAAGGTATAGATAGAGACAAAGACAGAGAAAAACAAGGAATAAAAAAAGCTGATTAACACTTAACATTTTCCATCTTTATTGCTAAAAGAAGTGTCAACAGAAGCATGTGTGTAATCAAACAATGTCATGTCTGTTACCTGCTTCTTGTCATTCTCAGGTATGTGGCTGAAGAACTCACAAGCCTGCCAGAATAGGATATTCTCCTCACTGAACTCTTTCTTCAAGAACTCCTGCAGCACAAGAAATAGTGGATCAAAAATCGGGAAAAAATGTTGCAGACCAATATACCAGACTGGACAACACGGCAGCTCCCAAAAAGTGAAGCCAAACCATCTGGATCGACCCCTGAAGGCTTGCTGCTGTAAAGCTCCTAAAAGCCACCCCCTCCATGTTAGCAGGTGGGACATGTGCCAAACTAAACACTCAAATAAATGTATCCCAAAGATGGTTCCTTTTATACAAGGTACTTCTCATCACACTGCTGTATGTTTAAGTGTTTCTTTTTCTGATAAGTCTGGTTTTAATTAGTTATTTGAGCTGTGTGTGCCAATCAGGGTGTTTGCGATCAATGGTGCTTCACACGATTGGTCAGATGGGTGTATGGGCAGAAACTCAATATTGTGGGGATCGCTACTACATAGACTTTGGCTTTAAATGACGCCACCAGCACAAGATGGCAGCGGCCCTATCGGGGATATTTGGTTTCATTTTTGTGCAGCGGAAGGAAGTGGAGACACATTGTCCATCTTTATATATAGTTACTGTGATATACATGAGGAGTCAGAAAACAAAGAAAACCCACCTGACCTGACTTTTAACTTTACAATATCAGAAGGGTAACTTAAAATAATTTTGTGCCACATTTGCTGAAACTGTCATTATATTCTGAAAGAAGTACATGAGGCAGATAATCTACGAAAAAAAACACGTCCCTCCTCCCTTCCTACTGCCGCTAATGACATTTGCTATAATCAGACTGTGGCATGGTCAGGAATAACCAATCAGAGCCAAGGAGTCTCGCTAAAGCAGCTGTCAATCATATCAATCGCAGATCAAATATGAATGATGATTCTGCAGTGCCTATTTCTCACATAAATGTTCTAAGAAACATATTTCAGCATACTGTCAAGCTGGGAAAGCTGGTCCTGCTGGGGGGCAGTGCTTGGTACTCCCATTTAACTGTATCCAACATGGCAGCTGTGACACAAATTTTCTCAATTTACAGCTTAACAGTGCACTAAAATAAGTACTGAAAACATTTGAGGTGAGAACTAGGCAATGCAGTGACAGAATCTTGATTCATATTTGACCAGTTTGACAGTTTGACTGCAGTTCATGTTCAGTGACCGACATGATTGACAGCTGCAACACCTTCTCAGCTCTGATTGGATGTTTTCATTCACGTGTGGTAAGTCCGCTGAAAAGGAAATGGCGTAGGCAGAGTATGATTTTTTTTTTAACGATTTTTCCCCCCAGGTTATCTGTCACAGTTAGTGATGTGTGAATACAGTTTCAGCAGATATAAAAAAATGTTTTTTATAAAGTTACCAGCTGTAGCTTTAAATTCCTTTTGACAGTTGTTTTTTCCCCCGTTAAAGGTTTTTTTTTGGGGGGGGGACCAAGGGACAGAGGGATATCCTATGCTGTAAAGCCCTCTGAGGCAAAATGTGATTTGTGATATTTGGCTTTAGAAATAAAATTGAACTGAATTGAATTGAAGGCAGCATTGCTTATCTGTTATGTGAATACGCTGGCCAACACCAGCCATGTGCTGTTTATAGTACCGAGAAGTAGCGGACTCCCACGGGGTCCTGCAGGAGTCTCTCGAAGCAGACAGCCCAGCTGGCCACTCTCCTCTCAGTGTGGCGCCGGTGGCTCTGAACACTGGGCAGACTGGCATTACTGTTCAGACTGTTGTCGCTGCTGCAGCCCTGTAGCTCCACGCTGTTAAGTTCTGTTCACACACACAGAAAAAAACAACAACAAATACTTGTAGAGGTAGTTTTTCAAATAGGGCTGAGAATCTCCAGGTACCTCGCAATTTGATTTTCAGTCGGCAGTAATTAAAAACTTTTTTCCCTGCATCTTAATTTTGATTTCCTTTTTTCACTGTCAGTGCACATTCATAACAGCATAATTTATGGATATTCTGGTCTGGGATGGGCACAATGATTAAAATCAAATGGTTATTTTTCTCTCTGCAAGCTTGCTGGTTTGTTTTTCTCTGTCTGCAGGGGCTTCAGCACTATTAGTGGCATGATGTGTCCCATGCCAGTGATAAGGTCAGAGTAGCAGCCAGTCCAATGAAACCTCCTCTACCCACATGTGTCCTGCTGTGGTTTGCTGCTGCTTTATCCTTTCATTTCACAACACAACACCACTACAGCATACTTTCACACGCATGCACGCGCGCGCACACACACACACACACACACGGCAATATTGATATTACAGATTTTATCTGCCCATCTGTTTGAAGTTATAAATAATTTGCCTTTATGATTTAGCGAATCAGTGTTCTTTGTTTTGAATGCTGACAAAACAAAAGTCATGATGTTTTCAAATGCTAGAGGACTCTGAGACTGAGTCTGTATCTCATTACAAATATCTTGGACTTATAACCGATGACTGTCTTTCTTTTAAGCCTCACATTCAGCAACTGGTGAAAAAAAAACATGAAGTTACATTTGGGTTTTTATTGTAGAAACAAGTCTTGTTTTTCCTTCAAGGTCAAAAGGAAACTTGCTGCTGCCACCTTCATGTCAGTGCTGGACTATGGGGATGTTTTATACATTCATGTGTCTTCAAAACGCTTACACACACACAGGATACTGTCTGCCAGAGAGCACTGAGATTTATTACAAATCTCAAAGCCCCTACTCACTATTGCTCTCTGTCTTGGCCAGGACACCTTTGAAACAAACAGAGATTTTTAATCTCAATGTCTCTTTTACTCCTGGCTGAATAAAGGTTAAATTACAAAAAGTGTTTCCTATTCTTGCCATGTTCCAAACGCCAGGTTGTGACATAATATACTGCATATCATAATAAAACAAATACATGCAAAAACACTCGTGTGAAAAACAAAAAACAGTGTAGTTGTGGACAATGTAAGTGTGTAAAACAACAGAAAATGTCTATGCAATTCCACATAAAGTATAAAAATGAAAACATGGAAAAAGATAACGTACTTATGAGACACAAGTAACCAAAAAGCTGCAAGTATCCCTGCAACTCCACACTGTTTATTTCAGTACTGTTGAAAGTATGCTAACAACACGCTCCACTGCACACATTATCTTTGTGCTGTACTTGCGCTTCATAGTCTCATTGATTTGATCTTTAACAACTCCCCAAAATAATTTGTAGCTACTCACAAAGCACTACTTTAACATTCCAATTAGGGAGTTTTGTGCATGAATGATTAATCACTCTAAGGAGACTCCCAACGCACTTCAGAATTGATTATTTTTCTCACCACTAGACCCTGAGTACGTCTGTGTTCCTAATGTTAAGACAAACTTGCAAAGCAAAGGCACAAGAGAGAAGCTGATAATAACCAGAATAACTGGGCCTCGGGCCTGATGAACTAAAAGCGGGATGCTCAGTTGAGATAAAACAAAATAAAAGAACGGCCAGAGGGAAGGCATCACCGGTCAGGTGCCTGACACCACGCAAATCCTGTAAATAAACTGAAAGGCCATAATGTTGCCCAGCAAGTCATGTGTAATTTCAAACTTGGAAACTTGGCTATTAATAGATCATATCAGTGTGATTCCTGCTTCTGCACATTTCTCACCAGTTTCTTCTTCTCAATGAGGATTAAGTTTTTTTCAAACCTTATTCACTCTCAGTTAGTTTCAAACTGCATAGTAAACAGTGACTAAGACTCCTGCTTAAGTCATTAATGGTAATTTTAATCCCCATGAATGAGATGCAAACACTAATTCATCCATTCTTCTAACCACTTATCCTGTTCAGTGATTCATTCTGATTCACAGAGGCTGGAGTCTATCACAGCACACACTCTAAATAGATCCCCTGTCTGTCACAGACACAAGCCAACACTATAAAGGCACATCACAGCAGTAATATCTGGCTGTGAACAACAATAGAGAAGTCTCAGATGTCATTTCATATCACCGCACAAGAGTTGAAATATATCCAAATTCTTCTCCTCAAAATAAAAATTTGCGAAATAGGCCGTTTCATTCTTGACAATGAATGACATCAGCTGACAGGAAGTAGACACGGACCCAAGCCGTTACCTAGCAAAGCAATTCTAATGAAACGGTCTACAGTGATTTCCCCTGTCTTGCACAAGTCATCTAAGCCAACTAACAAACCAAACATGCTTAACAGAATACACCGCATAAATGAAAGTGAAAATGTAATTTAAAAAAGAATAGAGCTTGATATACTCAGTAAGAGATGACAATTTCTACCACAGCCATCACTGAAGAGTACCATTTTAAAGGTTCAGGATACTAGAAAACATGAATATTTAATGTTATAGAGAAATACCTAAAGGAGAACACACCTACGTTAAGAATTCCAATATTTTATTTCCATGGTCTAGTAAAGTCAAATCAATATTCATGAACATGAGCGACTCTCAGAAACCAGAGAAGTAAGTCTCACACTTGTGATGTCACAGGGTATTAAGTCTGTACAGCTCCATAGACAATGAGTGAGAGACTGATTTTGTGGACCCACAGAATGTTTGTTTTCTTTTTTAAACCCAAATGAGCTTTATTCTATCTTGGGGGGTGATCACACAGAAATGAGACGCTAAGAAAGAAGGAAGCGCTTATTCAATGCGCGCCAGCTACTGGCGCCTGACGCTCAAAAAGTTGAAAATATTTTAACTTTTCAGTGTCTACAGGCATCTAAAAAGAAGCTTCTACAAAAACGTGCGTCTGAAACAACGCCAGAAAAATGCCCCTCTAAAAAGACGCTTGAATGCCGGTAGGAAAACAATGGTTTAACTGGCGTCGCGTTTCTGGCGTTTCATCTCAGTGTGATCGTTCCCTTAGTGTTCTTAATTCTGAAACAGAAAATATACCCATATACTCAGAACATTCCCCTGGGTGCTCTCAGTGTCATCTCTAACATCTTCCAGCATTCACTGTCTATGGAGCAGCTCTAGACTTCATACCCAAGGACATTACAAATTTGAGTTTTAGCACTCTAGTTTTTAGATTTGGGAGAGAGTTGTTCATATTTAGACTGTTTGGACTGTCTTAGACCACAGGAATAATACATTTTGAAAATTTGCATAGTTCCCCTTAAAGATTTAAAAACCAAGTCTCTTGCTTTGCGTTCAAAAGGAAATCAGCCTTTACAGAGGCATTACTGTGAAATGCTCAACAGAGTGAGCAAAGTTAGCCTTCCATAATAAATACAATAAGAAGGATAAGAAGGATAGTATCTAAAGAGTCTTAGAATTTGGTCCCCTGACAGCGTCACTGCCTCACTCCTAACATTCCTTCTAAAGCCACTTTTATCTCTTAATGAAGATGGAGACAAGAAACAGCAGAGCAGTACAACACTTAACACCATTCAGGCTAGCAACAACAATTTTAACCACAGACAGGAAAAAGCAACTACAAGGTATTTTCATTTTGTGCTGATTTAAACGGCCCCAGTGGACAAAACTGGTAGTTATTGGTACTTATGTTATGTTATGCTCTGTAAGGTGACCTATTTTGAAAGGTGCCTTTTAAATACAATGTAGTATTATTATTATGATTATTATTACTGTTTCCATGAGCAGTCGTAAAGATCTTGATCTGGCCATCACATGCATTTGATATGCACGTGAGGGGAAGAAAGATGCAACAACTTTTCTTAAATACTGCTGTTTGCGGGATGCATAGTGATGAGGAAATGTATCTGTTTGTAAATACATGAATATATATATATATATATACATAAATATATATGTTGAAATATAACCACTTCTTGCACTGTGTTTCAAAACATAAAATACACATATTACACACCTACCAAAAAAGGAAGAGGGCCAATTCAGGGTCAGTTTTGAATCCTATCAAATCCATAATTCTCTACATCTGTTGAATGACCACCCTAGGTTAACTTATGTTTTTTCTTGTGCTCTACCATTGCCCCTTATCTTTTTTTTTGTTGTCGTTTTCTCTCAGAAAATCCCGTCTCAGCATCAGTCATTCACACAAAATATACCGTCAAAAATAACAACTCCTTGTAGCTGCTTTAAGCTCATCTGGTTCCTGCCCTGCAGCTGATAGTTACTTTGGCAAACCATCTGCATCTTGTGATTGTGGGGCAATCCTTAAAAGGATTTCAATGACTCACCTAAAGCTAAACTGAGGTTAATATTAGTTTAATTTATTGCTCCCAAATTCTACATTTCCTCTAGCCAGAGAAGAAGCATCTGAACCAATCCTCACCTGGGTAGAGCTGGTAGGAGCCTGTGTGGTGCCAGCGGGGCAAGTAGCGAATCCTTAGAGGTAACCAAGCCCCTCCATCCATACTCTACCCTATCAGGGCCCCTTGCAAACTCATACACACAAGGTTGAGCACACAGTCGAAGACAGGGCACACACACACACGAGCAGCTGACAGCATCACAAGGAACAAGCGAGACAGAGGAAAAACAGGGAGACGAGAAGAAGGAGAGACAGAGGCTGGTGGTGGCGAGCAAGCTTGCTTGCAACCGCAGAGAACACAGAGAGAGTCAGGTCACAACACACACACATACACACCACTATGAGTTTCCAGGTAGGCAAGTGATACAAGCACACACAGGCCTTGAGATAATGAATAATTCAGAGCCGAGGGAGGACGGAACTAAAAACGCCGGAGCACAAGCGCATACATGTGCGCACACACACAAACACATACATGCACACAAAAACTGCAGTATTGATGAGGAGCTTTTTAAAGGAAGGCCACTACTGAGACTAATGAGGCCTGCAGCCCTCATACAGCGACACACACAGCTGACTGATGCAAAGAACAAGGCAGAATATCTGTCAACCTCCTCTTCACTTTTCTGACAGATCAACATAAATCCAAATGTGGGACATGGATTCCAAATAAGGCACAACACAAGATGTAATATACTTCTTTAGGCCTTCTGCAACTACAGTTTAATTGCTGTATATAAAAGTCATAGAGTGACATTTAGTATATTCACACAAAACATGGCCTATTCCATGCTACACTACATATAATACTGGAGAGCAAGTTCACAGGAGATACATACAAATATAAAATGAGGCTTAAAGGGCATTTTAATGTGTATTCTCAGATTAGTCGGCTTTATTTAATTCAAAATAAATGACTTATTTGGGGTATTTTGTTTTATTTATTTGCTCTAAATACACACTGTCTAGGGTGATGTCACAATAAGTGATTTCACTAGTCTATTTAAGTGTATAAAAATGTCTATAAACCTCTTCCACTAGGACGCTGACGTCCTTGATGACATTACTGTCTTTAGGAGGTTGTAGCAGCCTAGAATGAAACTAGAGGATCTGGGGAATCCACTACCAACCATGTCATACTATCTTGTCGGGAAGGGGGATAAATAAAGCTTCAAAGTTAAATTTTGATGAGGGAAACTGGCATGAACATTTTCACAGGGGATCCTTGACCTCTCACCTCAAGATATCCACATGAAAATGATTCTACAGGTGCCCAAGAGTCTCCCCTTTACAGACATGTCCTCTTTATGCTAGTTCCATGCAGTCTTTTCAGTTTTTCTCATGCAGTACATATGTGTTATTTTAGCCTATTGTTTTTGAATATTTCTGCATACTGGGCATAAACTGGGTTTGACTGGATTTGGTGGTTTCACTTAGCCCAACTGTACTGTATACTCAAAGAGAGAAACTGTTGATGTTTTTAAAAAGAGGCTCAAGACTCATCTCTTTAACCAGGCTTTTAACTGATCTCTTTATTTATCTATTTTAAATTCCTTTTATAACCGATTTATCTATTATCTATTTGTTTTTATTTATTTATTATGTTCTTACTCTTACTCTTTTTACGTTCTTACCTCATTTAACCTTTATCTTTTGTTATTTTATTTATAGGTTTTAGTTTTGATGCATTTTATGTCTCTGTTTTAGATCATTCTTACCTAGCTATTAACTCAATTTTATAAGCTACATAGCTTTTTGTTTATTTAGTTCTTTTTATAACTTTTATCTTATCTTACTGTTTAAGTCCCTCAGTTTTTAGCTCCAGTGTTTCCTCATGGGGGCTTACCACACTGAGAGTTGTTCCTGGTCTCCCAATGGGGGTGACGTCCGGAGACCGCTCTGACCTGGGTGGCTGAAGGGCACTGCACCTCGGTGTGGAGCCTCCTGTCTGCTCAGGTCGGGGTGGTCTCTACGGCGGCGCTCCCTGTGGCCGTGGACCATGGGCCCTCTCAGTGTGGACGGCCCCCAGAGGTAGCTTTTTCCTTGCCTCGGTCTCAGTGCTTGGCCATGTCTCTTTAGTGATAGCTCGTGTGGGAGGGCTGGGTTTTCTCTTTTCTTTTTGTTTTCTGTTTTGGATCTTTGTTGTTTTTAACCTCTGTGAGGCACTTTGTGTTACTGTCATATGAAAAGTGCCATATAAATAAAGTTGATTTGATTTGATTAAAGTTTGATGATGTTAGTCACCATAGTAGCCATTTCACTGTAGTTAGAACTTTTTTTGAAACAAACATCACTATAAAAAATGACCTATAGTGTCCTCTGGGAGAATCACAGCCTCATGAAAATTTACAACCACAAACTAGAGACTGGGGCATTTAGAAGATGGATGGCATTCATAGTACATACACTGACAATAAGGGGGTTTCTCGGCAGTTTCCAGAAGAGAAGTGCTCGCCATTTCACCATTTTATCAATTCTCAAGAGGTAAAAAATGCACAAAAATTAGCACAAAATCTGTGTCTCTAATGCTATCAACCCAAAAAGTGCTGCAGCAACTTACAGACATAAATGAGCACTGGAATGACCATCACATACTTCCATCATATTGTTCTAACACCCTATACACTTTAAACTTTCAAAGTATGAATAGCACCTGATCAAAGCATTTATTACACATTTATGACTAGAGAAACTTGACACACAGTCCTGAGCTGCATCTAGAAAATTCCTAGCTTTCAGATGATGTATAGCATTTCTATGTGGCATATACTGTTGACCTGCTATCTCCGAGATTCCCTGTCACCCCTAAACAAGACAAATATGAGTCTATGGTAGAGAGGAGAGAGTGGAAGAGGTTAAGTTGTATTAACATGAAAATGTAGTCTGTCATTTCAGAGCTGGCATATAGGAAACAAGCTTTCAAAAAGCTAGTATTGATTAAACTGCAACACCTGAATCAAACTAAATGGATAATATAATTAGTGATATGCATGAATGTGTAAGCACTTCTAATTGTAGCTGGTAAAGATTGGGGTAATGTCAAATACTTTATGTGCTGTTGAGCAGCGTAATCCATCATAATATATCGCAGTCCATTAGTTGGTTTATACTGCATTAATAATCTGAATTCCACCACTGAATGCAGGCAGAGGAATGTAACATATGCAGATGTTGTGAGTTTGCCACAGAGGGTTAACTCATAGCTCAATAAAATGCAGTCTACACGTAGATTTGCACATTTTTTCACAGCTAATTTATCAGTCCATCAATCTGAGGCAAGGGAGGAATGGACTTCATTATAGCTCACAATGCATTACAGATGGGAATGGGATTCTCTGTTATGCTGCTGTTACCCGGGAGTTAAACTGGCCAAAATGTACACGTGTGTCTCATAGTTGAGTGCTTTATAGCAACTTTCCCACACAATTTCCCACAGGTTTGTTGTGCTGGATTCCTTTACCTACGAAGATAACATTCATCATTTAACCTTCGGTGAGTTCATGAGTTTCTCGACTCATTAACTTGAAGTATGGAGAATGGATAAACTGTCAAACAAGCATCCTTTTCCTTAGCATTTCCTTGTTACGTTATCTCAGAATGATGTTAACGTAAGAGAGGCAATTACACAGCAGCAATATAATTTAGCAATTTATATACACGGCTTTCTTTTTCCTGTAATAACACCAATGCAAACAATGAGTCAATAAGGGCTGACATATCAAGCGAGACCTCTTGATAGTAGTCTATACTACTAGTTTGAACAACTGAGAGAAATCATTAAAAATATTCCCTATAAGTGTGGATCCATGCTGTGGAAGTATCTATCTGTAAAAGCACCAAATCAATTCAGTTCACAGTTGTACATCACACATACTGTATATAATATTGCTCTCAAAAACAAAACAGATGCTAATATGTCTCCTCTCTCTGAGTCTGGCAGCTACAGTAACTGTTTTTGGCTCTGTGTGAAGCTACAAAGCCATTGGTCTAGTATTTTTGATGAGCTGTGTGTTATATTTGGTGTTCAAATAGATTTAGACCCTGTGTGCCTCCTACTCGGTCTCCCGGATGGTCATATTTCAAATATCAAACACAAGAGACTCTTCAATCTCTTGACTTCTGCTGCCAGGAAAAATATTTTGCTTTTTGGATGAAGGATGCTGCTCCAACAAAAAGTCGTGGCACAATCTTTCAATGCAGTGTGTTCCCAGTGAATATATCTCTTGTATGCTTCACTCTTCAGTAGATCCTTTTATAAAGTTTGGGATCCTTACTTTAAGTACACTGGATCTACACTGTCATCTTCCATATCACAAGGGTTTCCGAAATCGGCTTAGCTAGTCTCTGTACATTTCCTGTAAATCAGTCTTCCTGTAACCTTGCTATTTGTCTGTAAAGCCTATTTGTTTGTTTGATGCTTTCTTCATGTAGTTGTAGGAGATGATGAAGGTTGTGGATGGATGTAATGCCCACTATTTTTTAATTCTTATTTCTTTAACTACTTATTTATTTGTCATGTGATGTCCTAGCTGCTTTGCTGTGTTGTAAGTAAAAAAAAATGTAATAAACTAGTCCCTATACATCATGCTCCTTACACCACATGTACATAAATGTGCAAGGAGAGCAAGCTATCTACTTCACTCACCAACAACACATGCACTATTCCACAGACACGTGGTGTGAACAAGTGGCCATAAACACTTGTGCACACTGGAGCTGAATGCAAACATGTCTGCCGTGCATTCTACACCACCCTGTCTTGTTTCTCACCTCCTCTTCCTCCTTTTATCTCCCATCTGCCATAAATGGTGTCTTTCATGTGCATCTGTGAGGCGTTAAAGCGGCATTAGAAGTCTCCCAAATCAGGGAGCTTCTGTTATTGTTGGCAAATGCTAATTACACATGACACCAACAGTTTGCCTCAAGTGAGGTCCACTACAATACAGCACAACATGACAAATAAAAACAATATCTGGGAAGTTTGACACGTTGTTAAAACTACAGACAAAACAGAAGCCATGTGTGCCACAAGAAACTGTTGTGCAGCTAAGGTTTACAAATCCTTGGGTTGCCAACCTCAGCAGGCCGAGGTGGGGCAGATGTCGAGCAGGTCAAACCAGACTGTCTGTGACTATCTGTCAATTTTGTGAAAGCAGCCAGATATTAACAGGAGATCCGCCAACGGGTGAAATTTACCCGCAGCTGTTTTTTAACTGTATGGAACTCTGTTTCAATAAAACATCCAAGTCTCCCAGTCTCTGACTTCTCCTAAAAGTCTGTTATAAGCACTTCCTATTGTTAAAATTTTTCTAGAAAAAGCCAGATTTTTAAAGATGGACATCTCATAGCACCATGGTGTAAAATTTACCTTTACAGAGAATGCAGTTATTTTTGTGCTATTTATTGCTCCTGTTTGGATAAACAATCTATGTTGCTATGGCAACGCCTTTTGTCTGCTGCTGTGTGTAATAGAGTGGCGTCATACGTCCTAGGCTGTCCTGCACTATGGGCAAGAGAAAGAGATTGATGGTTGTACTTCAGACATTAGACTTTTTCAATGCAACCTTATTATCATTTTACCTTACTACCACTTTGACATTTTGTGACTACAACTATGGCATCCCATTTTACAAAGCTGTGTTGCAGAATAATAAATAGATGAACCAAGGTTTGTTTATTTAACATTTTATGATGTCATGTACCTTGAGATTCGATGCATTCTAACAGCGGGTAAATTCCCTGGCAGTTTTAGGTATACAGCAACCCTTGGCAGTTCTACTGTTAACAAAACATCCACAATGACCTTGACCATAATCCTACATTTAAGAACAGCACCACTGGCCCTACACAACAAGCCCCGGGTCTTCAATATGGGGTCCGCCACCTCTAGGGAGTCCTAAGAGTTACTGCAAGGGGTCGCTAAATTGTTTGGTAATTTAAGCTTTAATCTAAGCTTCTTTTTTTATTAAAATATGTCTGAAAATACACATTAACATATAATATCCCACATATTAAGATATAGATAAATTGGCATATTCATAAAAAAACCATTTGATTTGCAGTACACAGCATTAATGATTGACTAACTGCTACCTACAAATCCTTGTGCAATAATGTTAGCTAGCTAAGTCTGAATCACTGTGTACAGCACCTGCCCATGACAGCAGGCAAACTAGTTAGCTAACATTACTCACATTTGAAACATGTTGGCCAATGTGCTGTATTATTATTTCAAGTGTATGGACATTCTTGTGAGCCACAACAGTGTTTTGTAACTTTTCAAGTTAAAGCCTGACACACCGTCCACCTCAGACACAAATAAGATGTCTTATTGTATCAATCTACCATAATTATGATTTTAATAACTTAGTATTGTATGCACAATAAAAGGGTTATGTTTATACATGGCGCTTTAGGCCACCCTACATGTTATTGTACACCCAGGTTAATATGCAACTCAATTTTACACAGTATGTGTAGTTATGTTCCCACTTTGTCTCTCTTTAAGCTAAGGGGTGCTTGGCCTGAAAAACACTAAAGACCCCTGCTATAAGCTTTTTATTTTATCCCATTAAGTGCTATACTATGTAGATCTCAACAACTGAAGGCCAAAGGAGGCCAATTAAGATCAGTCAATTATAGATGATGAGAAAAGGCATTTCAAAACAGATATGGCGAGTGCCAGATGTTGTACAGACATGTGTACTCACCTCCATCAGAGACTGCAGCGGACTGTAAAGAAAGACAGAAAGACATGGATTAGGAGATTCGCTCATCACACAGATGAGACATCTTCACACAAGCTCACACAGGACACCAGCGCCAGGAGGCAGCTGCCTGGACATGTACTTTAAGCCACATGCAGACGCAGACAAACTGGGTGTCTCACAGGACCTGGTTCATTATCACACACGCTTTCACATCATGACACAGTCAGGTTAGCGCCCACACTCTTTGTCTTGTGTGTGGGAGGAATCATCTGTGAACTGGCTGTGCTTGCTCTGCAAGAAAGCCTCCTGAGAGGGGTGGGGCTTACTGTTAGTGTGTGTGCGTGTGTGTGTGTGTGTGTGTGTGTGTGAAGAGGTGAAGAGGGGAACTTTAGGCCTACCTGCCCCCAATTTCACAGTCAAGTGTGATGTTTGCTTACATATCCCACAGTCACCAAATATAGCTGGAGTTTAACAAGCATCGACATATGTATCTCTATCTGTATCTAATCTTATTTTCAGACACAGATGTCTACACAGACTAATTCAAACCAAACTTACTTGAAGATCATATCCTATTACCCAGGCATAGACACAAAACACCACACAGAAAAACACACACAGCACACAATAGTGATTTTTATCCCAGACGTGCTGAGCTGGGATGAGATCATTCAACACAGACATCAGTAATGTAGCTAACTCTGGAACGCTATGTGACTCAGAAGGAGCAAAGGGAAAAGAGAGAAAGGGGGGAAAGAGGGAAAAATAGAAACAGGAGGAAGGGTGAGCAGCAATTAAAGACAGAAGTGTTTATCGAACACAGAATGCCAACTCACATCAGCTCTCTGAATAAATAATCCACACTAAGCCACACTGTCGATCTGTCAGAAGCTTTTGATGCTGTTAATCTGCCCACTAATGGTGCTAATGACCGGCTTTATGTTTACTCATATGATGGAAGGCAGGCTGTGCAGGAGATACAAGGGCATATTTGCTGCTTCTGAGGGTATTTTCTATGGAACATTTGCATTTGGAAATTTGAATGATCTCATCGTTACTCAGCAGTACAGACACATGGGAGTCTCCTGGATGACTTGAGGTTTCTGTGGGGTTATCATCTGGTCATCACTTAGAAATGTTTCCACTTCATTGCAAGTTCTCAACAGAAAATTACATTTTATGAATTTATATTTAAACTGAAAACTGAGAAGCATCTGCACAGATGCGCATAATATTGAGTCCACACCCTGTTTTTACCCACAGAATGAAAGGAGACTAAGGCCACATCCACACGAACAGTTTTTCACTTTAAAATTGCGTTTTAACAAGAAAACGATCTGAGAGCACTCAAGTGTTTAAGCACGGTTTCAGATATGAACATGCCTGAAAATGCAAATCACATGACCATTCATACACACTGGACACACATGTATAAACAGGGAGCAGATTTTCTACTCTATGGTTGGTTGCTTAGTTACAGAAAATACTACAGAAATGGCAAAAAGTAAGACCAGAGATTTCTTTGCTTGGACTGACGATGAGGTGGAACTGTTAGTAAAAGTAAGCAGAAAATAGATTGGGAGTCGTTACAAAGCCAATATAGGCGACATATTAGAGTGGTACCAGAAGCCTAATCCATCACCAGTGGAATCATGGCAATAGAAAAGAAGTATCCACACAAGACGGATGAAATCACAAAAGGTAGACAGCCTTAATGTTTTGGCTTGGCACATCGTGACTGATAAGATCCAGTCGGGAAGCAAACATGAGTGTCTGCATTACTGTTTTCAAAAGTCTACATTTCTGCCCATCCATACTGAAACACAACCCTGGAATTCTTAAACTAAAATCAGCTCAGCATGTTTTCAAAATATCTCTGTTTTAGTGGTTCCAAAATGTCAGAGTAGTGTGAACACTAGGTATAAACATAGCAATTGTTATGTGTTTTAAATAAAAAAATACATAGGTGTGGATGTAGCCTAATGGCGAAGGGTCACAGCTACAACCTTGAGTAAATCCCTCCAACCAGTACACTGTATAGTGGCAGTTACTTCACTCAGAGGATTAATTCAAACTAAGTAACCTGGTTACTGTCAGTCTTCTACAGTAAGCTGATTAATTAAGCATAATTGACAGAAGTTTACACGCAGTGTTTCATTGGAGCTGGAAAACCTTAATTCCTTGGCCATGTGTTTATACTGTACTTAAATGCATTTGAACACAGTTTCTGCAAGAACATATGCATGTTGAAAGAAAAGATCATTACTTGTGTTCAAAACAATGAAATGACTGAAAAATAGAAGCCTCTGGTAAACTAAATAAGTCAGTTTCCCAGCTGAACAGTAGGCCATAAGATTCAGACACATTCACACCGACAGAAAACTGTGTTCTCTGGTCTGGAACAGCATCTTGTAGCAGTAACACATGAGCATTATCCATCCTTGGTTTATAAATATGCAGGTTTTACAGTAACCAGGTTACCACAGTGTATGTAAATACACTCTCAGATTTCCCACCATCACATGAGTCGTGTCTATTCAAGCTGGGGGGAAGGTGCTTCACCAGATTTTTTAAAAACTGGATTTTTTAAATTCACTTTAAATTATTCTATTTATATATTTTCTAAATAATGTTTGGTTCTGATCTTTTATTATCATGATTCAAATGTATTCTTCTAATCATGTCACAGACTGTACCTTACAAGTCAACCCCCCTTTCCCCATGGTATTGGTTTCTTCCAAAAGTTGCAGCATGAAATTGGTTTGCAACAGCAGGTATACACACACTCATATCACTCTGTTGTGCTTCAATGCTAGAGGAAAAAAGGCCACAGCTTAAATTTGTGTGTTGGTCATTAGATTATCAATCCCTTTCTCAAACGTGTAAAAATGAAATGCAATTAGTTTTACACACATAATAACATTTGGGTAATGTACTGTAGGCATAGTTGTTACTTGTGTTAAACCTTTAGCAGTGAGCTGTCTTTTTTCCACCACTTTCACAGGGTATAGTTAGCAAAACATGAATTCCATTTTATATATGTGGCTCAAGATGCAGGGTGAAAAATCTTGTCATTCTTTAAAAAAAAATGACAGCCCGAGCACTGTCTTCAGGCAGGAGGTTAATGGTGCAAGAGGTACGTTGCTATGTTGTAACTTGGGTAGGCATGATAATCCTACACAGCAATTATTGCTTACCCCTCTTTTTCTTTCTCTTGTGATACGAGAGTGCGTAGGTGTGGTTACAGGTTATATGAACTTCGGCTCGTGGTGATGATGGCTCTTTCAAGGAGGCTGAGGGGTTTGAGAAAATAGGTTACGACTGCTCAGTCTGAGATTGAGTTCGCAATGGAGCTGACACTGCTATGAGATGTCAGAAAGGTCTCAACTGAACTTGTGCTGCTTCCTGTGCAGTGTGTTTGAAAATACAGCAACTACCATGTCTGCAGGTTCATTTCAGCTGTGCTAACAATGGCAACAGTGCTGACAAAGCGACAGGTGTTCACCAGGGGGAAACCAAAAGGGTGGGCGTTGCACTTCCACGATTACACTGTACCAATATCAGTGGTGACCAATGTATGAGTGCTGTGCAGAGCAACCGCAATTAGCTAACAAGGGGCTGATCATTGTTAACCACAGGGTTTAACAATGAAAAGAGAAGTTCGAACTATGACACACAGAGGCAGCATGACTTCATTCTCTGCTCATGACACCATGACTCTGCTATATGTCTACATAGGAAATAGCATTTGGGCTGCCCAGTAGCTCAGTGGGTAAGGCAGGGTTCCCATCCACAATGGCAATATCCTTGCTGTAGCAGCCGCGGGTTTGATTCTGGCCTGTGGCCCCTTGCTGCATGTCATCCCCTGTCTCCTTCTTTCACATTTCTGTCCTATCATTAAAAGCAAAAAGCCCAAAAAAATAATCTTTAAAAAGTTAACAGCTGCTTGTGGTTATAGCAAGAGGGTTCTGGGTTCAAATCCACCAGACAGCCAGGGCTCTTCTGTGTTGAGTTTGGATGTTCTCCCTGTGTCAGTCTGGGTTTTCCCCGGGTTCTCCAGCTTCCTCCCACAGTCCAAAGACATGCAGGTTAGGTTAAGTGGTGACTCTAAATTGCCCATAGGTGTAAAAGTAAGTGTGAATGGCTGTCTGCCTCTATGTGTCAGCCTTGTGTTAGTCTGGCCACCTGTCCAGCGTGTACCCTGCCTCTCACCCAATGACAGATGAATGAATGTTATATTAATTGTCTGAATTTGAAGCAGACAAGATTGAGCTACTTTTCAAGAAAAGCAGCAGCAGTGAAGAAGCTATTGTAAAAGTGAGTAAATAACCACAATAGCACAAATAACTGATCAAAAATCTCAAAATAAATGAACAACGTTTACCCTAATATACAGTGGGAGATGTCTTTGAATATATATATCAAATTGCAGAAAATTTTCTGGGTAAAGACCCTCATGCCCCCTGCTTTAATTTTTTTTTTTACTTGCATAACACCCCTGCCCTTCATAAACAGATGTCTTCCTGGAGCTTGTTACTAAAATGCATTTTTCACACATTTTTCATATTTTGCACATACAAAAGAACCATAATAAACTGCTGCACACACAAATCCTGCAATACCCTGACAGATTCAATGTACACTTACTAACAAATCTAACTGAGTTGACTCCCTGGTGCAGCATATGTGCTGGTTTGATTCATGTGCATCTTGGCCATTTCCCCGTTTGAGCCAAGCTGTCCTAGCCAGATGGCACTGCCAGTGTAATGACTGGGATTAGCTATTTCAGACTGTTCTTGGAAGAGCAGAGGTTGCAGTGGCGTGTGAAAACAGATTTAATGTGACTTCATAGCAGTTGATTGTGGTTGAACCGTCCCACTGGACAAGAGAAAAGGACAGAGGCAGAAATCTCACCAGTGGAAACTGGTTACCCGATCCTAACGCTGATTAGACTCCCACACATTTAACATCTCACACATTTCAAGAGCATGCACTCTGCCTATGATGTGTGTGTGTTTCATGTGTGTGTTAAGACATGCTATGTATTTTTTTATCAGCGTAGTCCATGTATGCATGTGGTCGACATCTGTTAGAGATGTCTTTTGTATGTAGGGTGCATTCTTTTGCATTTGTGCATGTGTGTGTTCACCCCCCATCCCCATTCAGTTGCAGTGTGATCACTTCCAGACGTATTCTGTGGTGGAGTGGTTTGGCCCCTAGTCGAGGCCCCAAGTCCCCTCTCCTCTCTTTTCCTCCCTGCACCTCTAACCCATTTCAGTCTCTCTCCATTTGTTTGTTCTTTCCCTCCTACCCAGTAACCCCACTCTTTCTTCCTTTGTCCCCCACAACCACCTCTCTCCTTCCACTCTTCCCCCAAGTCATTCCCTTCTTCACACCCTCCCTCCTTCAACCCTTCCTCAGTCATTCCAGTGGTGTTCCCCCTCCTCTCCTGGCAGATCCTGGTCATTCCTGACAGCCTCAGGGAATGACTGGGGTTTTCCAGACTTTCCCTCCTCAAGCTTCTCTCCACAAGCCCCCATCCACAGAGAAGCTGGAAAATGTAACAGTCTTGATAATAGAGACTCATAATATCAAATAAATCCCCCACAGTATGTCACAAAGTGTGTGCTACTTTTAGCCTCCGTTGCTTTCAAACTTAGTGAGCTCTATATTAACTGAGTGTTACTGGCAGTAGCCACTTACCACTATGTCAAAGCCCCAATACTGTCTGCGGTTGTATTCTGCTGATGCTGATTCAAAGATATTAATGGGGCTTTTATGTCCCATATATCATACAGTAAATGCACTGATAAGATCAGCAGAAAACCAAGTGACACAGCAGCATATGACTGATGGCCATGATTAAGGTTTCCACATGTGTGGAGGACTCAGTTCCAAGCAAAACCTCAGAATGTGCGTGTGGTTGTGAATTTTGTGAATTCAAACAGAGCTGTAGTTAATGGTTGCCATTCAAAGAGTCTCAGATAGAGTCAGTTACAATGTGGCATGACAGCCATTACTAGGAATCTTTTTAACTGCATTTCAATGTAAAGGCTTGCCAAGTTCCTGTTGATTTTTCAGGGCAGACACAAGGAAAAGACACTGACCTAAGAGACAGAAAATCCTGCACTTTCAAAATACAATCCTTTCAGCAATAAAGTAGAAAAGCAGTTTGGTAAAACAATAAGTAACAGCTGTTAAGATGTAATTATGCAGGATAACTTCAGTTTGATACTTGACCTTCTAGCACACTGATAGGTGAATCAAAATGTCAGACAGGAAAGCTTTTCTGGTTTAGGTGTTCAGACACAGCAATTTATGTGTATATTTTTTTTTAAATTAACACATAAAAGAAACCAACATTTTTGTGAACAAGATATGTACTGAGCATTTCATCAAATTGAAAACTTCTGTGTTGCTGTAGAAGGGTCTCCTGTCTGCAACCCATTACATGGTATGTCTGTTATCCAGATTTGATGACTTGCAGCGCCTGGCTATGTTGTTCATGTTCTGTTTTCTTAAATTAAAAAAAGGACCAAATAAAATCTAAGTGACAAAAAAAGAGAAAACTTGTCTGTGTTTCCTGATGGACAAACTACACCAGCTCACCTAATGTATAGATCTTAATCTAATGAAGTCCGAGAATCATATTAAATTACTATTGTTTCCATTATTTTATGTTCATCAAAAATTGTTCAGTCTATAAAATAGTGAAAAATACCCTTTACAAATCCCTGGAGCCCACAATGACACTTTCAAATTGTTTTTTCTGTCCAATTAATAGTCCAAAACTCTAAGATATTCATTTTTTCACATTTAGAAACCTAGAAAATCTTAAAATTTGAAAATCTGGAAACATAAAAGACATTTTCCCTTGACAAATGACTTCAGTGTCTATCATCAATTGTAGGTGTTATTGTGTCAATACACCAGTCATTTCAGCACTTATCAGATATTGGTGTTTCCCACAGAAATAGATTCTATGTGTGGTGGTAGCTGACGGGGGTTTTTTGTGAGCGTGTGTGTGTCCATTTGTGACCATTCTGTGTCTCCTCCCTCAATTCTGAGGTTTTGGCAGGTCCATGAACGCAGCACAGGTGTAATGTTTGTTATGTCTGAGTCACGGGGAGGAGAATTAAAGAACAAACTGTTTAATCATCACACGCAAGACTTCCTGTCAAGCAGTCTGTGGTCACATTGATCACCGCTGATCAGATTTAATCGATGGATTAGAGGAGCAGCTGATGCAGTGGTGAGTGAAAACAAACTTTCTTTTGCTGCAGTTACACAGGTTAGACCCAGCTGGGTGCGTGGTTTCCTTGAGTATACGGCTGGTTTAATCAAAAGTAGGTTGAAAAAACAATAGGCAACACTAAAATGAGGCACTGTAGTTATAAGAAACAGAGCATTCTTCAGCACATGATTAAATAAATGTGTAGGAAATCCTGGATATCAAACATCACATTTTTCAATGAAGGGGGACCACTTGTGTCTAATGCCTTATCTAAGCCTTATCTCTGCCCTATGACCTCATATTTGAACTCCAGTCAGTCTGCAGCTGCTGGCACATCTTGTTTTGAATGGTGGAATTCAGAAAAAAAAAAATCAGAGATTACTGTGAGGAACTTCATAAGAATATTTTTGGGCGTTCTAAGAAGTGCTGTACTCTGAACAGTTATAAAATGACTTTCTGACCCACTTCAACAAAAGATAGCTGCATCACATGTCTTCACAACACTCACTACTGGCAACACACACACAGATCTATATCAAACATCCTCCTGTTTTTCCTTCCTAGCCCATCGCTGCTGCTAAAAGGGATGCCAGTGGGATTTGTAGTGTTATCTTGCATTAAAACTTTGTTGATCAGTAGCTTTAAAATGACCTGATGGATTATGTGCGGTTCAAAAACATGATCATTTTGTCTGCAGGTCACAACATGTTCGTTCACCAAGATCCTCCTGCCTTCAGTTCCCTGAACAGAAAATGCCATCTTGTAGCCACATGCCTGGCTTGTTTATGTGTGTGTGATTGTGCGTGTTTGCAGGGAGTGGTTGGTCACTGTGCGTACAGGTCCCAAATGCTTTATTAGCTGTGACTAGTGGGAGAGGGGTGGCTTACATCATTTGTTATAAAGCCTGGACATCGAGTTCAAACTATGGCGAAACAGAGGGTACAATTTACAGCCGTTCATTCTCACTGCTATCATAATATTAATATTTTATAAAGCCATAAAAGTCTTCTTAAACAATCTCAAGTTTCCGGAATTCCCGTCTGTATACGTGCATAGAGGTGTACGATGGTTCCTGGAAAAAGACGTTGTGTTTTATGGGATGAGACACAGAGCAGCCAGTGACACTTAACAGGGTGAATAAAAACTGTCTATCTGTGAGAGAAACTGTCAGGGATAACATATGCACTCACACACACAAAGACAACACTGTTTGTACCACAGGAACCTATTCCTGGCTCCAACACTGGGAGCTGCAACTGCCACCTTTGGTAAGGAATTTGATTTTTATGTGTGTAAGTGAAACATGACTGTAAAGATTGAAATATGGAAGAACACTGAACATATCAAGTCATGTGCCTGTAAACACTAGCACTACTACAGGTGACCACACCTATAACCGAACAACTGATGCACAAACACTGTCCTTAGAGGGCGAGTTCACAACACAGATTTCATGACTGCACGCAAACACCCACAGACACACAAGCATCCAGCTGAGGAGGAAGCTGTTGCGCCAACAGTCTCAATGTGTGCGTGCCTGTGTGTTTACTTTTGAATATGAGGTGAATAGTGGCTGCCATTGAGAAGACCAGAGTCACCCTGCCAGGACTGGCAACCATGAAACCACTTAGCTTTAGCTTAGTTTAAAGCTACAGTAGGTCATTTTTTATGAGACTATTTGTCATATTTTTTGAAAGTGTCAGTATTACACGAGACAGAAAAAAATCACGTTCCTCTGCCTCCGCTGACTGCTCCTAATGACATTTGTGTATTTGTAGTGTATGCTTGTTGTGTAATGCAGTTTGTCTGTATGTTTATGTTTCGTATTTGTGTCTGTATTTGTATCTCAAGGGGCTGTCCTTTTAATAAATTCAAATCTTATTTGCTAGAATCTGAATATTTTCAGGAACATATTTTAGTTCACTGTTTAGCTGTGAAATAAGAAAGTTTGCCCCAGCCGGCGGGCAGTGCTTCGTTTTCACTCGATGGTTTTCAACTTGGCGGCCGGGTTACAGACTTTCCCATTTTACAACTAAACAGTGCACTAAAATATCTTTCTGAAAATATTTGAGGTGAGAGATAAGCAAGCAAGCAATGACTGACATGACTGACTGCTGTATTGCACTCTGACAGGTTGTTTTCATCTAGCTACAATGGATTCTTGCAGAAGCAATATGACGAGGCAAAATTTTTTTTCTTGTCAAGTATGTTTCCATCAACCTTTTTATGCAATTTGTGCATAAAAAAACTGAGTGGAAACACCAAATAATCTCGAAATGAACCCGCTTTTAAGTCTAGAACCTCCTGTCTACAACAGGCTAGAGATGCGCCCTCGATTAGGACTTGGCTCAGATTCCCGAGTTACTCCTTTATCCCAAAGCCTCTTTAAGGAATCTGATCCTGTTTGATTCGGCGGTGAGAATCTCTTGTGACCACATGCCTTTGCTGACGTCGACCCCAGCAGGATTCAAACCCTTGACCTGCTCTAACCACATCTCAAAATATTGTAAAAAAAAAAAAAAAAAAAAAAGGTTTTTACTCTTGGGTAGGGTGGAAAAGTTGGTGCAGTCATAAACAGAAAATGCGACTTACTGCTGTGGAAACAGACTCAGCAAATAAATGATGGTGTACAGTCATTGCATAGGCCACTGCAAGCTCTTTTTCGTCTCTGGATGGCTTTTGACACACTTTTGCAGACCAGGCTGTTCCCACAACTCCTCCTAGAGCAGAGCTGTAATATTAGTTGTTCAAAACTTTATTTCTGTCATCCACTATGCTCTCTGTTATTATACATCAATTGTTTTCCTTCATTTGAGGCTGTACTAGCATTTTTCTTCTTTTCTTCTACTGCTTATCTTGATGAACCGATTCCGAGTATACGCATAACATTAGTAGATGAAAAACACATAATTTGCTTTTTCTTTTGCCAATTTTCTGAAGGTTCTGTTAAAATTTGAACATCTGAACAGAAACCCAACTATGGATTCATTTTCTTATGTGGAACTGAATGAATATAGCTTTAGTCTCAGCAAATATGACAAAAGGGTATCTTTATAAAAGTTATCAACTCCAGCTTCACCTCAGAGAAGATGGAATGAAGCGAACAAGCTGGTGAGGTTGTAATGATCCCTAAGTCAAAAGAGGCCCTGCAGGTGTGAGCATGAGTGAGGATGCTTTGAATGCAACCCTGATTTGAGGAAGACAGATTTGCACAAATCTTATCCCTTCCTGGGAAAAAAAAAAGATTTTTCAGCCAGATATTCAAAAACATAGCAGACTAAATTGATGAATAAACAAACACACAGCGATCAGCAAACTCTGTGTCAATGGACCCTATGTGTTCACCATCTCAGCGTCCCCGCAAACATTTCAAAATTCCATTCTTTATTCCAAAGTGAAATCCTCTGCGACTCCGTCTGGAATTCTTGGAATAAAGCCCTGAGATCCCTGCGATGTATTTAGGAATCAATATCCACTCTCTATGAAAGAAAGGAATGCAGATAATGTTTGTTTTCCTACAATAGAGCCACACAGGAGATGTGACTCAGAGGCTGAGCCCTGTGATAAATGTTTGTTTTACTTGGCTCCTTGCCTTTCACACACAGACAGAAGAGGGTACAAGACATGCAACACAATACAATCTGATCAAATCACCCTGTCTGAACGCACCCGCAGCTGCCAGTCTACACACTACAGTCAGTGAAATTCACAAGATATTAGTCCATTGTCTCACAGCTGTTTTTTTCTCACTGTCTTCTACACACACAAGACAAGCCTCTGGGTTAAGATGCACAAACCATATGACATACAAAGGCAAGAAAAAAATACGTTTTTTCTTTCTTTGCCTCCATTTGTCTCAACCTGTGGCCCCGTCTCTACCTCTGTTTCTCTTCCTCTCTATCTCCGCTCTGACCAGAAACACATCTGGCTTTGAGAGGAAGGGAAACAGCCTGGAGCCGTCTCTTGTTAGCTTTCTGTCTCACTTTACCTTTACACACACTTTCCCAGCCTGCCACAACCAAGTCCCTTCTTTCCTTTACCATCAGACAGGGTGTTAATTTCAACTATTTATACTGTTCCTTGCTCAGGAGCCACTGTCCTCTCACTGTATTTCATCTTCCCTCATCTCCATTTGTCTTTCTACGCACTCCTCCTCCCATCCCCATGTTTTCCTCGCATATGGTCTGAAGGTAATGGATTCCTCTTTCTCCCTCTGTAATTTGCTGTAGGTGACAGTTCTCTGTTTCCTCCATCTGTTACCGTCTTTCTCACTTTTAGTTAGCAGAACAACACTGTCACTTGCACTGAAAGACATTCTCGCTTCCCTTTTCTCTTTCTCTTCTCATCCTTTTTCAGTTTTGTCATCAACTGTACAGAAGGAAAAACAAAACCGTGCAAAATTGAGGTCAGAAAAAGTGTTGCTGAAGTTTTTCCAATTGTGGCATTTTGGCAGCATCGCAGCCAGACTTTGGTTTGTTGTTAACAACAACTTTTGCTAATAAATCAGAGAGTGTTTGAATATTTTGAATCCGTTGTTAGTTAAGTTTGCTTCTATGGACGTAAATAAAAGAGTCTCTCAATTAATTCACTTCCTTATGCTATAAAAAAAAGTATGGCAAGTTGTGCACTCTCTCTATGAAGACCACTTGTAAAGCGCTGTACTTTAAGTGTGTGCGTGCATACTACTCACTGTATTGAAGTTCCAGACTCGCTTGAAGGAGAGCCTCTTCCTCAGGCTCATCCTGCTCTCCTCTCACACAGGAGGAAACCCACTGAATCTACATATCTGAAGCACACAAACACACATGAAAACAGCCTCACACACACACATGTGCACGGACGCTGACGGAGCCTCTTTGGGAGCTATCTAGGGCAGGAAATTCATGCAGACAGCTGACTTGGATAGAGCCATGCCGCAGCACGTCTGTGACACACACACACACCTAAGAACTACCCTCAACTATCTGCCAAAGTACGTATACTGTATCTCACAGTTAACATACTTTTCCTCTCTTACAACATCTTAATACCTCTCCCTCTCTTTCTCACACACTCCTCCACACACACTTAGCTGACAGACTGACTAGGAAGTTCCATTCTCTCTCAGAGACACACACACACGCATACTCGGCTCCGTTTCCATAGTGACACGCCCCCATCGGGCAGTAGTCACCGAGAAGGGGAGGGAACAAAGGTCAGCCTGCCAATCACACAGCAGCACTGCTCTTACCTCTCCACCCTCCTCCTACGCCTCACTGTTCAAATCACAGTGAGGCAGGTTTAGGTATGACTGAATTCAACTGGTGTTTTCTAGTTATTGAGGAAATTACTTTTCTTCCTTGCTTGATGTATTATAAACAGAGGGACAGGAGAAGAAGGGGTAAAAAGCGTGAAGAGGAAGAAGACAAAGAGTTTATTCTCTGGTGTCCGCTTTGAAAAGATTAATGAAATTTCTGCAGGTTTGTTAAAAGGTCAACTGGAGCAAACAAAGGCACTTCACAGGACAGAGCAGCCCACTTCAGCACACTCACACACTCTCACACACACAAAGGCTGCAATTGAATCCGTGCATATGGCCTTGAGCCTACACCTAGCTCCCCCTAATTTCCTGTTTTGGCAAAAGAGAGTTTCTGTTACACCTTCTCCCTCCACGCTCTGTCTTTGTAATGACACTGTCTCCATCTGTGATGACTCACTGGTGTGTGCTGTACAGTGAGAAAAAACCCCACATCATCTTGAGTAAAAATGTTTGAGTGTGTCTATGGGACCTGGTCCAGCAGATAGTATCTGACCCTGAGCTGCACTCTACTAGTATGTGTGTGGTAAGATGTTTGTGGGTGTTCAATTACACATGTTCTGTTTTGTAGATAAACTTAAACATTTTCCTCCCATGTCTTCTTTACAAACCACAACAAACTGTCTGTGAGTGTTTCCACTCATCTCTCCTCTGAATTGGACTTGACTGCCAGACTCTAAAGCTGTGGCAAATCTAAATGTTTTTCAATTGGATATAAAACAGTCCAGTTATTAAAATCTGTCTTTTGTCTGTGCTTATTTTCGGTTATTCTTGCCGTGTAGGATGTGGCACTGCCCAAAGGAATCACAAACATCAAAGAGCTCAGCTGCACCGTCTAAAAATATATTAAAACCAGTAAACATGAAGAGCTATGTCCACTACAGTTCCCCTCCCATTATTTCTAATGAAAGAGTGCCACTTTAACGCCCATTGGCCCAAAGCAGGACATTTTCACTGCCCTCTTTTCAGCTCCACAAGCGCCATTTGAGGCCATAGAGCCCAAAAACGCAGCACCATATTGTTGTTAAAGTTAATGTTAACCTTCCACGTCCCCGTATCATAGCAACATCAGGATGGCTCCAGCACTAAGGCCCCCCACTACCACCATACACACAACACAAACACACATACTGAGGCTAAAAGCGCTGCCAAAACTCTAATTACCAGAGCTTCTAACACTAAAACTCAACCAATAGACTGCTAATTTTTTTTTTTTTTTAAACTTTCATGTTTGCCTGGTGCAGCTGCTTAAAGGAGTAATGTGTAAGATTTAGGGGGCTTTAGTGGCATCTACTGGGGGGGCTGTAAACTGCAACCAGCTGAAACTTCTCCAGGGTAGAATTTCTTCAGTGTTCAGTGTCCAGGTGGGTTTTGCTGGAGGCTGAATTGTCCAAAGAGGTCTCTTTGTCTCCAAAACAAATGGACCAGGTGATTAAAACCAGTGAAAACAGTGAATAGAGCAGTTTTACGTTACAAATCAGAGTTTCTCCTATGCTGTAGGGCGTGTCATAGACAAGCTGCTAGCCCAACACCCCCTAATGTGTGCTCACCTTTTTTCTCTGATAACTTAAGATGAGGAAGTTCAGGATGTTTTTAGCAGGAGCCAAATTATCTGCAGAGCTCACTTCCTCTCTAAAACAAACAGACCTGGTGATTTAAACCAGTAAAAACACTGAATAAAGTAGTGTCATGTTAAAAGATCAGTGTTTTTCCTACACTCTTATCACAGAGGGACTTCTGGCTATGGTGGCCAACACAAAAACATAAATTGCCCTATCAAGAGTCAGTTTCTGATTTGTCTGTTCTGGGCTACAATAGAAACATGGTGGTGTAACATGGCGAGGACCCGCTCTGTATGTAGATAGTGTATAAACGGCTTATTTTTAGGTAATAAAAAACAAAAATTCTTCTCTTCAGGTGATTACACACTAAGTATACTTATTATATTATACTCCATTTCTGCCAATATATTCCCCTCAATGAAGCACACTGGACCTTTAAATCAACACCTCAAAAGCCAGTACACCATGAGTACTTAATTTTAGAACAGCTCGCAGGTCTTTCACACATCTTTGACAGACCAGGAAGAACTATGAGTGCTGTGTGAGCAACCTGTGCTCAAGTTCAGCTCAGATCATATCTGTAAGTGGAGGGGAAGAGAGACGCACCGGGTGCTACACAGGATAAGAAGGATGTGACAAAGTTTAAGTTGGCTAAATCCACATCCTGATTAGAAAAGGAAGAGAGGGGAGAGGAAAATATCACTCACATCTCACTCTCTTAAGCCTGATTCCTGTGGTCGACAGCCAAGTGTGCATGAGCATTATATCACCGTCTTTTCGTGGCAAGTTCAACATGAAAGGGAAATATTCTACGCAGATATCAGATGACAGTAACACCACAGGGCAGGCACACACATGCAGTACACATGTTAGAAGTTAATGCTGAAAACAGTTTGTGCTTCTACAGTAAATGTCAGTTTAAAGCAACCATATATATCTACATAGCTGAAATATGCATGAAATATTAGCCAGCCAGATGTGTTCATTAGACCAACAAGTACAGATCTCAATTATGGTTTGTTGTCTTAAATGGGTAATATTAGGCTGCAGTTAGTATTGTTTGGCATACTCTATGCTATCATGTCCCTGTTTGTTATTTCTAACTTATGCTTTTTGTATTTGTAGATCCAGGTGTCTGTCTTTGGAGCATTCTTTTAAGCAAACAGTATGTAATCATACCCTGTCAACAGACAACTAATTTCCCACATCATAGATTTGAAGTGGCATATCAGGATATCTTGGAGGTGGTTGGCTGGGAAAACAGGGGTGCGTGTTGCTTGGTTTCTGTCGGTCAAAGTGACCACTGACTGACTGAGTGAACAGCCAATTAAAATGCAGAGAAGAGAACTGAACACTTTTGCCACAGTGATGCACTTGTTCTTTCAGATGACAGTAAGACTGGACATTTAGCAGATGTCTTTCTCCAGAGTGATAAAAATAAATGCAATGGACTAAGTTAATTTCAAAGATCTCTAACATTACAGGCAATCAATTGAACAACTGCAAAAGACACAAAGCAGCACCAGTACAGCTGAGTATGACACAGTGCCAAATAGTAGATGAAAAAGAGAAGCATCCCTCGCTTCTTCCCCCCATTATCAACAACAACCTACATAGTATTATTCTCCTTTGTGTAACCGCTGACATGAGTACTTTTTCCATCAAAATACAAACTACATAATACTCTAAAGTAATAAAATATGCATTTTAAATACATTAAAATAATAATAATAATAATAATAATAATAATTGAAATACTGCCCATCTCTGTATAATGTGATGTAGTGTATTTTCAGTAATATTCAGTAATAAGTTTCAGTTTATTATTCAGTTAATTAAATTCCTAACAAATGCAGGCGCTTCATTACATTGGCACATAAATCCCGTTGATCCAATATTGCCACAAAGCAGTCCTGCTCACTGATTTGCAACACTGCCCAGCATGGACTAATGCAGCCAGAGATAAACGGGTTTGCTGCTTTGCCATAAACCATTTAGTAAAATTCCCAACAATTAATACATCTGTATGATCTCACTGTATATCAGCATAATACTTCACCTGGTGAAGGTCTAAGGACCAAAATGTTGTGTATTTAAATAAAGTTTATTGCAAGTATATGAACAGTTTCTAAGTATTCTCCTCTCTCTTACCTATGAGAATCTTCCTCCTATGCAACTGTCTACAACTTATTGAAGGTGTGCATGAGCCGCCACATTTAAGGCATCAGCATTTGGCACAACCTGACCACAGTTATCTTGCCTGACCTCTGTATAAGACTTTTTGCAAATCATTATCACATTTCAAAATTTCAAACTTTGTAGTGAGGTAATAAGTAGAGCGACAGGAGCCAGTCTTAAATAAAGTATATGAGAAAGACATGGTACAGCAATGCAGAAGGAATCAACAGGTGGTTTTACTTAATTACTTCACTAACAGTTGGTTAACAATTCATGAAAATGAAAGGCGTTTCATAACTCACTGCAGAGAAGAAGATTCTCTTTTTCTCTACCGTGCACTCAAACACTGAAATCCAACGTAACTCAACACTGCCCTCTGCTGTCACAATACAGGTCGGTCACTGAACAAAGCAGGGCAGGAAAAAAACACCTGGTTTCTTCAGATCTTTCTTCCGCAACAGAACCACTATTCAGTGTGAGATGGTGAGTCAATGATGAGTTAGCTGAACAGCCTAATCAATAAAGCACACTGTGTGTTAGCATCAATAGCTAATGGGGCTGGACAGTCCACTAAGAGCAGACCTTGCGGGCAACAACACACACACAAACATGCACACGCACAAACCTGTATTATATCAAACAGAAACATTTTCTACAGATTTATTGGTGCACCATCAACTCAGGCGGTATGTTGTCTTGTGTGTGCTTGAAAGCTTGCTTAAAAACTGGTGACTGTCACACCTCTATTAAAGATGACACATGCTGCTACTTGATATACAACTTAATAGGGAGCTCTGGCATTCCTCGACCTGGACACTATTTTCAAATGTTTTTGTGTCTAAGTGACTCATGGGAACAATAATCCTTTAAACTGGTCCAGTATTAAGAGAGGGCGCTGCACCCGGCAGCTGAGAAACTGGCTGCAATGTAATCACTCGGGGCAGGTCACCCTGTCAATTTACGTCCATTGCAAGTGCTTGTTTTTGCCACTGACAGGCTCAGATTGTTAAAATACATATCTTACAACATTATGGAACGGACCCTTCAAAGAAGTTAAATGTTTTTCCATGCCTTACGCTTGTTCTGGTCTATTTTGTGTCCTAAAAGAAATGTCTGAAATTTCGCAGACTTTTTCACATTGTCAAAATCAGCTAAATACTTGGTCATGACACTGAAAATCTTTCAGATAGGACTAGGTAAGTCATGTCTCATGAGACTTCAGAACAAGATTTCTACTTTAGTGAAACCTGAACACAAAATACAACAGCACAAGCGAACGATATGGAGAAAGTTTTTTCATTTCTCTATAGGGTCCTCGCTGTAATGGTGTAAGACACTCATAATAAAAGTCTGAGCCCGTCAGTGGCAAAAACAAGCACTTTCAGTGGACGTACACTGAAGGGGTGCCTGTGCTTTGAGTGATTATGTTGTAGCCTGTTTCGCTGCTGCCGGCTGCAGCACTCTCTCGAAATACTGGACCAGTTACAAAAGTTGTTGTCTCCATTAGTAACTTAGACACAAAAACATGGGAAAATAGGGAGCAGGTTAAAAAATAAAGGACTTCCACTTTAACATGATTTGTAAAAACTGTGATTTACAGTGGCTGCTGGTGCATGAGTCCCAAACACCGCAAAATTATGCAAAAAGTAAAGAGGATCTTGAAAATTATGATGACTCATGTCAAACAGGAAAACTGCACCAGGAAAGAGGAACAAATAGACCTTTGCCAACCCACTGCTTGAAAGACAGGATAACTTGATCAAGAGCAACGACAAAGTACAGCTTCAAACTGGTAAGCCTTCCCTCTTATTTTGTCTACACTTTGTATCTGCAAGTCAATTCAATACCCAGTCCTGCAAATGACTTATCACATGACGCCGCTTGATTGTGCTGATGTGGTAAACTGCATCCATCTGGCACTTGATGAAGATAAAAAGAAACACTTGTGTTTGTGTGAAACTGGAGCAACAACTGATGTGACTCCTGGCCTCCTGAGGTGTTTCATGTACAGGAACAGTGTTGATTCTCTCTCATCATCTGATTTTCCCTCCCCAACACACTCTGCTCCCAGGGGATATCACGAGGAACACACACACCCTCAGACAGTGAGAAAGCACACACAAAGAAAAAGAAATGTGTGCACAGGTTTTTATCTTTGAGCATCTGATTTTTCACTTCTTTTTGCGTATGTGAATGAGTTTTTTTATGTCCCTGTGTGTGTGTGTGTGTGTGTGTGTGTGTGTGTGTGTGTGTGTGTGTGTGGGTCAGAGGGCTTGCAGGCCGCGTTTTCTCACTGCTGTGTTTAGTGAAATACTGTTCTGTGCTGCTTTCCACCAGAGTGTCAAAACCCCCTCCCTCAAAACTACATGCGTGTCTATACACATACACATTCACACACAAACATGCTCATACACAACTACTGGCCTATTATAATACATAAATACAATACTTTGGGTACCACAACCTCACTGCCTAATATATATACTAGCAGTTACAAATCTATACATTTAGTCTAACAGATAATTATGTAAGTATTTATGGCCAAATGTGGCATGGTCATATTTCAAAAGGAAATCACATTACAACACATTAGACAAAAATCTTCAAAATAATTCTCCTTTGGAACAAACACAAATACACTTTCTACGGTAAAACTGATCCAATGGACTGCACCAAAGAATCAACAGGTTTCCCTTTAACTCAACAGAGCCAATAAGACCTTGATGATTGGCCTGTACAGATCACATGACCTGTCATTCCAGAGATAGGGCCTAGCAACTAAAGTTTCAGAGCATTTAATTCATCTTAAGCCACATAAATATGTGTTAAATGATAAGCATGAATTGACAGCTCCACCAGAACGACAGGAATAGAGAACAGTGACATAAAACAGTTGGAGGAGGTGTACACATGTAAAGCTTTAATATCTACAGTTTGTTTTCATTCAAGCTGACAAGAAATCCATTTGTAATATTTCTTCGAGTAATGTCATCTCCTCCAGCACAGTCACGATTGTGTAACACAGCCTGCATGCTATATGTGACAGAAGCAAGGGAGTCATCACTGGGATCAAATATAGGATGCTGCATCAAACACAGGGAGAGCTAACACACACATAAATTCCCACACATGTGCACACACGGCTCGTTTACTCACTGGATCAGCGGCGGTTTCAGAATCAACGCTCAAAGTTTGCTGCTCCATGAAGGAAGAGACAAGTAATCCTCAGCGCTGCATGTGAGAGCTTCCTTCAGTACACATTGTTATCAGCTGTTGAATGTGTGTGTGTATGTGTGTGTGCGCGCAGAGAGACGAAGCGGCAAAGCTTGATTGCTTTCAAATGTCCAAACCGCTACAGAATGTCGCTGTCGCCAGATTCCCCTTCCCTCTCTTGCTCTTTCTCTCTCTCTCTCTCTCTCTCTCTGTCATCCCCCCTCCTCCTCCACCTCCTCCCTCTCTATCATCTCCCTCGCCCTGCCTCTCCGCTCTCCCCCCTCCCCTTCCTCTGCTTTTCCACCCACCCTCGTATAATTTCTATTCCACCCACACTGCTGTGGGCTGAGAGACACCCGCATACACACACTAAGACAAATGCGGAGGCACGGCTGCAGAGGGAGACCCCTTGCCATTAAGGAACACACACACCCACACATAGAATCAGCGCTGAGTTGAATGTGTTACCCTCAGTGCTCTTCTGTCATCTGCTTAGTATGCCCCATGCATGTCTGGAGCACGCAGAGTAAACTGACATTCATGATGGGTGGAGAGGGGGAGCAAAAGAGGCAAAACACAGAAAATGAGTGCACTGATTGTTCAGTGATGATTTATGGTGGAGGAGTGAGAGCAGACAGATACTTTGAGAAAACAGGGAGATCATCCTGTTGACAGCGAGGATTGATACCTGTAGAAATGATTAGGCTGTGTAGAAGTGAATGAAGAAGTGGCTGCATTCCTCAACATGCCTTGACACACAGTGGAGGTACTCACCCTAATACTCCCCCCTCCCACACAGACACACACACCCACACCCACCCACCCCCACACACACACACACACACACACCTCCTGCCTGTCCTCCTCTCGGCTCAGGGGTGAGGACAGCGAGTGAAGCACCACCTCATTCACACTCAGGCCTGATAAATAACCAAGAGAGCATTTAACAGACAGGAGGCGACCGCATTCAATGTCAACCTGTTTTCCACAATATGGCTCATTTGACTGTCACTCTGACACAGCTTTGGAAAATGTTTTGAAGCACTCTCAAAAGATATTCAGGTTTTGTTTTCACATTATAATCTACTGTCACTTGGAGTTCTGGACAACTACAGACAAAGTTTATGCATGCCTCTATTTCACTTACTCCCTTCCACGCTTATTGTGAACCACGAGTCTATCCCAGCACTAAATTACACTAGTTTTCAACACTGATATACTGTAGGCTGTATGTAAAAGTATATTAGACAGGATATAAAAGTTTGGTAGAACATATTTCTATGTTGTTTTAAAGGGGAACTGCCTTTTCATCCACCATTTCCACTACTGGGCACAGTAACTGCAACAAACTTGCACTGATGCTCTTTGCTAACTGGGGACAGCTATAAATAGCTACCAAGGATAACAAAAGTGCTATCCTCTCCTTTGTTTTGGTTACGAAATGGTTGACGAACTTCTTTGTGCCATGAATCGAAACACCATCGTACCTGTTGGCACACAGAGTTGCATAGTGAAAGTGTGGCTTGTAGGGAACCAATCTAAGCACCAATGGTGTCATTATTCTACTGCCATTACACTGTGCAATCAACTTTTACAATGGTGTCTTTATTCTACTGCCATTACACTGTGCAATCAACTTTTACTTAACTTTACTTTTACTTAAATTATAAGTTCAGGGTTTCCCATACAGTACATCCATTTATTTGTGGCAGCCTGCCACAATTAAAACATCTGCCGCCACATTTTGATTTTCTATTTTGGAGCTGGACCATTCCTAGGTGGGCCGTGCTGTTCTGTTATTCATTGCATCATTCATTAGTGAACCCCAGCCCCCGCCACACATGGAGTTTAAGTGAGTGGGTAACACTGAAGTTAGATACAAAAACTTGCGTATTTCCACTTTATGTCTGAGCAACTGAGCCAATAGATGAACCATAAAGAATAGCTTTGCAATTTTCAATCCTGCTCAGTACTAACATGCCCTTATGTACATTAAAACAACACTGTTGTTGCTTTAATAATTCCCTCTTGTCCATACTGACCATGAAAAGATCCCCGCCCTAATGTTATTCTAGTGAGAGTGATGGGGGACACATTCCTCGTTCTATGCAAAAATAAATTCACAAGTATGCCAAAGTTAACATGGGGCTACACAGTCACCGTGCGTCGAATCAAGTGGATATATTTCAAAGTTACAGTCTTTTGACACTTTGCCTCCCCTGCAGCTCAAAAAGGAAACACTGCCAGTGGAAGTAGAAGAGGGAAATCTGCACTATGAGGATGACTTTGGATGACACCCAAGCCTCATATTTGCTTCAGCTGAACGTTAGAATATATTTTTGCACAGAGCGAGGACATCACTTAGTAGGAATCTGTTAGAAGCCAGTATAGGCAGAAGGAACAATTACAGCCTTTCAATGTACATATGTACATACTGGTTGTGTATGTTACTCCTTGTGAATGTTAGATCCCGCTGAAAACCCCTGTTTGTCTGACCAAAAACAATGTTTTTTTGCCCCTTCTAACGTAATAATAATGGGAGCTGTGGGAAAAAATATCCACCCTCCTCAGTCGAGAGTTCCCACTGTCTCCCATGAAAAAGACATTTGTCACAGTGGAGAAGAAGCCAACATTAGGGCTCAAGTCAATTAGCTTCTGAAAAGTCACACACCCAGCATGTGTGGGTAATGTTACACCCAGCAGAGCATAAAAATAAAAATCTGCATCAAGAGAAAGTGCAGAGGTGGCTGACGAGGTGAAATCTTTCATTTTGTTTAAATATTAAAGGAATATGCAGAGGATTTGGGTTATACCCTTTCTCTATCATTTTCATATTGAGACAACATGATCAATATCTTTTTTGTGTCTGTACGTCCAGTGGCTGGGTCTCAGCGGTTAGCATTGCGGCTTAGCTTAGCAAATACAACTGAAGTCAATAGGGGGTCAGTGGCCTACAGTAAAAGTGAACAAATAAACATTACAGAAATGCTGAAGCTGGCATTTCTACATGTGCATTTAAAATAAACATTTAAACATTAATTTAAAAAACAAGAGTTTTTAGTCGTTTTAGAAGAAGTTTGATACACAGAAGTATAGTGTGTTTATGTCCTGCGCTGTGATCCGCGGAGGGATATAAGAAGTGCACCTGACTTTAAAGCTTACGTGAGACTTTGAAAGAGATGTCTGTAAATTGCTGGCTACAACCCTTTTGAAAAGAATCATCTCACTATCGAGATTAAATCCATTCAGTCTGATAAGAGCTGCGCAATTAAATCACTTTATCCCCATTCATGTTAGAGGAGGTCTAGGTCTGCTAGCCGCTCAGTCGGCAGAAGAATCTAATGTAGCTGCTCTATGGGCTCAACAATGCAGAAGATCCAAGTAATTCTACACCTGGGAAGTCAAACTTTTTTGGCTTCATGTGCCACTGAGCAACTTTTATAGGAATGAAAAGGGTCCTGTCCCCAACGCTGTATCCAGGTCTCTTTATACATCCACAATTAGCAGTGCAATCAAAAAAACCTGTAGGCTGATCACACTGTTTTAGTCATCCAAAGCAGAAAAATGAACCTATGACGGAATGTCTTTCATAATACTTGAAATGTGGCTTTTGCCTTCCACATCACATCTAGTAGATGCGTCATTTCCTGTCAATCACATGTGGGCATGTGGGTACACAGTTCCCACGTGGGGAATGCGGTGTCCACCACCAACAATAAAAACTACTGTCTAGAGAAGCAATTACAGGCTGCAAATTTCTTCTAACAGCTTTTGTGGTTAAAATACTGGCAATAAATAGTTTCAAAAATGGGGTTTATTACAATTAACATGTTGAGGATTAAATTTACAACCCTTGCATTGCTTTTTTGCTTAAGCTTTTGGTAATGTCAAACTTTGTGCCAGCGCTACCTTGTGATGCTCAGCATTTCGAGTCAAAAATGATTTGAACTTATCAGTGTTTGCCGATGACATCCAATAAGATTATAACTAACCAAGATATCATATTAGTCTAATCTTAAAGTAAGCAGTTAGCACTAATTCTTTAACCACCTCAGCAGTGTGCCTGCTCAGACTGCTTTTTATGTGTGGACAGCCTATACGTGGCTACAGTCAACCTGTCTTGCTTAGTTACGAAGCAGCAAGTGGATGCCTTGACACACATATGGAAAACACTGCCTGCACCGGTAAAATATCTTCTTTGGCATTGTCTGTCCCAACCGGCACTTGAGCTCCACTGGAAGAGAAATTTCATCTTCCTCCACTTATCATTATGTTGCAGCTCGTGGATGAAACAGCAGCAATCAGTCTTGCAATCAGCCTGTACATTGTTTGGCATTTGAATGATTGTCTCTGCCTGTTTAAATTTGTCAGTCTTATTTAGTAAATATCTTCCACAGGTGGCACACACAATCACCTTGCTCTTCAGATTTCAACCTTTGAGGACCACTTGAGAATCATTTTGTGTGTGCGGGTCCTTTGAAATGGTTAATTTTGTTGGCTGAATGTGAGGCTTTTTCTTAATCTTGTTGATGGTGTGATATAAAACCTAATTTCAAAAGTTGTCCAGGTATTTGTTTAACAGTGTCCCTCAGCCTGCACACATACACACCACTGGAAAATGATATGGCTGAGAAGTTTATCAGACAACTGAAATCCAGACACACACAGCTGGAGGAGAGTGCATGGCCTGACTTCCTTCCCCTCACTGCTGTCATAAGACATTGTCTGTTTGTTTGTTTGTTTGTTTGTGGGTATGTTTGTGTGTGTCTGAGTGTAAAATGGTTAAGCTCTACAATCAGGCCGATCACAAGACAAGCTGCATGCCTCAAGCTCTGGCAGACATGCACACATACATACAGTACAGCACACACACACACACACACACACACACACACATGCACACTCACACTTCAACTGCAGCATGATGTCTGAAAGCTGCTGGTGAAGCTTCGATAGCACAGCTAACAAGATGGCTGAGAACTGTGCGTGTACATGTATGTATGTGTGTGTTTCCGTGCAATTATAGTGCAATCATGTTCATGTGCACTGGTGTGTTTGTGTGGGACCGACTTAGGGATGCAATTTGTTTGTGTATGTGCGTGCACGGCTCTTCATGTATATGTGTGCGAGCATGTGTGCGTGTCTATATACTCTGTTCTTTTGTGGTGAGGCCTCACTAACGAGGGGAATGTCAGCTTGTTGCTCATCAGAGCTCATTAGAAGTGCAGGCTAACACTTCGAACCCCATTACCCCCCACCACCATCACCACACGAACACACACACACACACACGAACACACACACACACACACACACACACACACACACACACACACACACACACACACACACCAATCTCTCTCTCTTCCCCCCTCTCACAACACAAAGCCCTCTCTGTTTGTGGACATTACCGCATAAGCAGCAAGAGAAAAAGGCCTAACGACCGGAAGAAAAAGGTAGAATAGAGTGGGGGTGGAGGATCGGGGGGAGGGATGATGAGGAGAAAGAGGAGAGAAACCCTGCCATGGGATGGTTTCGCAACGACACAGAGAAAGATCTACCCCTGTACGAAACACACACAATGGAGGGCAATTCAAATGTCTGGAAGAATGCCCTGGTGCTTCCGATTTTACCACCTGGTGATGAATCATTTTTGTAATTATCGTCGTGATAAAAAGAAAATGAATATGACTGTATGAAAGACAGGTTGTGAAATGTGTTTGTAGGGGGGTCTTAAGTGCCTAGTTAACATTTGGACTGACAGTAAAACATGGATATTAGCAGAGTGCAACCTCTTCTTCATAATATCATGAACAGAAAGTAATTATAGTTTGTTAATTATAGTCGGCAATGATGGGAATGTGTGGGCAGAAAAGCTAATTTGAGGCACCAAGTAATCTGCAAATTGATTTTGCCTTTGAGGAAACTGACTCAATTGGAAGACTTCTCATAAAAACTATACACAGCCAAATTAAATGTAATTAAAATAGTTTGGGGCTAGGGATGCTAATTTAGAACTTTGTTTTGTAAACGACAGCCAACCCTAGTGAACCAATCATTAACCGTTGCCCGACAATGGGGAGGAGCTGAGCATGACTCTTTTTTTTAACTCATTAAAATGGATAAAATCTTATTTCATTTTAGAGCTGCAGGCAGCGTAATGCTTCGTTCAGTGCTCCATTCCCCCTGTGCTCTCTCTCTGATTATTATAACACTAGTGCTGCGGGAGTGTGAGCTCCGTTAAGATTGGCGTTGACCCTGGGTTCGAACCAGAAACCCTCTTGCTGTGAGGCAACAGGGCTAAGTGTTAGCATCACACAGCTAACATTATCTAACAGGTCAAGCCGTTTCAGTGTTGGTGTGAGTTTGTTAGGGGCGTTAAACTGCTCTGTGTTGAATGTTAGCTGCTGCTGTATTAACTCATGCTAAATGGGCAACATTGTACTGACCATTCTGTGTAGCAGAAGCAACAGAATGTTTGCTGGTCTTTCCCACCAGTGAAGAGGACTGACATTCGTATCCAATAAGGGGGATAGTCTCTTGTATAGGTGTTCTCCTCTGCCTCTTCGTCATTAGCTTGTTGAGGGGTGCTGTAATGTCAGTCTTCTCCCTACAGCAACACCATGGCATTGAACTGGTGGTGTCATATGACTCCAGCCTGGGCAGCGGCAGACGTTGCTGTCTCATTATCTCACCCTGCAGCACCAGTGTTTGATTCTTATTTTTAACTGTTTATCTGATAGTTCTGGTCAAAATTCTTGGTACTTAACAGTCAAGTATAAACATGCCTATTTTGGGCCTATTAATTTAAGACACAACATCTCCAGTTTGAATCCAGCCAGGGACTTTTGTGGCATGTAATTGCCAGCTTCACTCCCTTTCTCACCATACTTCCTGTCTCTCTCTACTGTGCTGTCCAATAAAGGAAAAATGCCAAAAATGTATATTCCAAAAAAATAAAAAATAAATCACGACTGAAGCAACATTGTGGGATGTGCTTATCCACCCCCTGGGCGCCTCAGTAGCCACTAAACGCCGGAAACATTTAGCTTTCTTCTGATCTCTATCTTAAGACCAAAACTGCTGTTATGAATTGTGCTCACAGACAGCAGGTCTCTGTTTTGGTCTTGCCAACATTCACACACACACAAGCATGATGAGAATAACACTATGTTCCACTTTAGTTGAACTTGAATGTGCACTATTGTTCTGTAGCCAGTTAGGTAACTGTTATCTTGCTTCATGATAAAAAGACGACAAATATAGCTGCTGGAAATGCAATTCCATATATATTCATCTTAAACACAATTAAAATGAGTATAACCTTGTGCAAACCTAAGCCTTGTCTCAAGGCCTTTGACAGTGGTAACCATGATAGCAGTGTATTGTTCCTAAAATTTACTACAGCTGCAGCTGCAGATTTTCCTCTACATATGTTAGTACAGTAGTACTAAATAGGCATATTGTTATTGCAAAACACATGTTTCTCAAATGACTGGATAATAGGTCATTTCTTGCAGCTAAAAAGAAGGCATAAGTAGGATTCTTGCTACAGCGTGGCCATACTGCACCCTGTCAGCTTAATATGCTATACCTCCACACCTACATGTATGGCTGCATATATCAAACTGAGACCCTAATGTTGAGAAATTCTTTCCTATCAAAGCTGTACGCCAGCCTCCGTCCAAGTCCATAAATACCAGGCTGTATACGTCTGTTGGCTCTTGCTGTATCCTGGCTCTGTCTGCAATTGTGTGTATGTTGCCAGGGTGATGCCAGAAGATTCCTTGATATGTGAGGATGTATGATGTGCATGAGGTGCTATTATTAGAGATGGATGGTGCACGTGTGGCTCAAATGTGACTGTAACAAAGTGGTCAGACTGAGCTCGAGCGCTACAGTAACACTCAATACTTTGTTGGACGATGGAAGTACTGTGTGTGTGTGTGTGTGTGTGTGTGTGTGTGTGTGTGTGTGTGTGTGTGTGTGTGTGTGTGTGTGTGTGTGCGTGCGCGTGTGTGTGTTAGTGTGTGTGCATGCAAATTCTCCTACCTCCAGGTCATCCAGAGAGCGGGCCAGGCTGAGACGTTTGGAGCGTCCAAAGGAGCGTCTGGCTGAGGAACGCTGGGGGAGAGGAGGGAAGCCCATGGTGAGACCACGGAACCGACCACCCTGAGGAGAGGAAATGTGCACAGGTTCAGTACATGCAGGTGAGGGGGGCAGTAGCCTAAAAGTGAAATTATTAAAATACCTATTAAATCACTGCACAAAACATTTTATGCTCAACTGCCAACTCCATCAAATACACCAACTACTCAACTTCACCACAACACACTCTGTATTGTAGCTGCGGTAGTGGGCCAATCACACATCACAGTAAATTGTACAAGGCTTGTTGTGATTGGTTACGAGTAAAACCAGACAAATAGTATTTTTTCCTAGATCTACATACAGAGACAATAGAATGCTGGTATTGTTTGAATGGAGAAGTTTTGATATTACTTGGTATTGGGTTATTTCGTTTGATACCTTTACAGTATTGAGTACCCATACCCAGCCCTATCCCTCACCCTATCTCTCTTCATACTTTCTGTCACTCTTAACTGGTGAAATCTCATGAAAATAAACAAATTTATATAAGAATTAGAGCAATAAATCGTCCGATCTTAAAAAAACATATTTATATGATACTATCTTCGACAAAAATGTTTTTTCATATAGAAATGAAAATGAATAACAGGTGAAATATCACATCAAATATCAATATTGGTGTAAGTATCAACCTTAAACTTCCTATAATATGAAATAAAAAAAACATGCACAGTAACCATCTACTCATCTTATCTAACATATCCATATTCAATTATATTTTCATTATGAGTGATTTTAAACTTTAGTATTTACACTGTTGGAGGATTGTGGACAGTAGCCACAGATGCTGTTGTGCATCTCTGTCATGTAATGTCAATTTACCCATACAGGTTTTATATTAAAAACCCATGGGATAATAACATTAGAATTTCTAAACCATAATGATCAAAACAATTATCCGATACAGATTTTGACAGGTAAATTAACAGCCTGACCGGTGCCTGTTTGTGTGTGCTTTTGGTCTGACAGGTGTTTTAGATAACTGAATGTCTAAGTGTCAGTTAAATAAAGACTCGACATACCACGTGGACAGCTTACATGGAAGCTTACATGAAGACATTTGCTCAGCTTTGCCTGAAGCTTCCTCTCTTACACATGCATGGGTTTCTTCTTTTTTCCACTTAAATGTTAAATACCACATGTTATGCGCAAGCATGTACAGTCCTGTGATTTTTGCCTGCAGTACCAGATAGTACTTTAGTTCACCCCTCAACCACAGCCAGAGCACATAGACATACACACACACACAGATGGGAGGGACAGGATGGCACTTGTGGAGCTGTATCTGAGAAAGTGGTATGTTGTGCTCTTGAATTGTATTGCATAGGGTTAATTACTGTGTACATGTAATGTACTTCCACTTACTAATTATTGTAGACAAAAGCAAGATGACATAACAATTGTGGTGGAAACCAACTAAGCTAAAACTGGCCAGCTGTCACATGATGCTGTAAGCCAGTCCCTCCAGGATTTTGCTGGTATTTTTTGGGATTGTTGCAGTCTAAAATGCAGCTTTTTAAAAAGAAAACTGCAATTCATGAGCTCATGAAAAAAATCACTGGGTCATCCAAATTTACTGTGTAAAGCCATCTGACTAAGATGCAACCACACTAAGAAGTACTGTACATTTGGGGATTGTAACATGGGTGTCTATAGGGATTAACTCGCTTTTAGAGCGAGCCTCAAGTGGCCATTAGAGGAACTGCAGTTTTTCCATTTTTCAGCCCTGGAGGTTGCTGCTTGGTGGAAACCAACTAACTGGAACAAAGTTAAAACTGGCCAGCTGTTACATGATGCTATAAACGGCTGCCTTAAAATGAGCACATGAGAAAATTAGCCACTGGGTCATCAAGATTTATTGTCCAAAGCCATCTGACTATGATGTAACCACGCAGAGAAGTGCTGTAAACCAGAGAGGAGTCCACAATTAGCCTTTTAACTGTTCTTCTTTGGAGAACAACAGAAATATGCTGCTTCTTGTTCTCTTCTTCTCACCAACGACACTGTGTGAATCTCCTTATACTTCGGTTGAGAGTGAATATCAACGGACCCCAGCGAACTAATTAGCAATTAATCCATGCTGGCAAGCTCCAGAGGCCAAACTGTGACACATGTTGAATCTGACTGGCTGATTAGGAGCAGGTCTTGTCAGCGTTTCATTAGGAAATGACCAGTGGTGTTGCCTGGATACAGAGGCAACCCTACGTGTGTGTGTGTGTGTGTGTGTGTGTGTGTGTGTGTGTGTGTGTGTGTGTGTGTGTGTGTGTGTGTGTGTGTGTGTGTGTGTGTGTGTGTGTGTGAGTGTCTGATAACGCAGATTTGAACACTCGATTACACATGTGGACACACACATGCACACATGACCTCAGTTTAACGTTGTCAGTTGAAAATAAGTCTTCTATGTAATGGAAACAAAGCAGTAAGTGACCAAAAGGTTTTTTTTATAAGTGAATATTTGGATTGAAAAGAAAATTATACCGTGTTGATCTGAGTCAAGGGTTGATCTGCTCTGGGTGTGGCTGCACAAGGGCTTTTACACGCTCAGAGAAACATCCGAAAGACTATGTTTTAGTGGAAAACTCACAGCTTTTATCTGTGCTGATGATCATGTCCCCTGGTCTCCCTCCCACACATACACGCGCACACACACACACACACACATACACACACACATACTATCACTGTCACATAAAAGAGGCATCTTTCCTGTTTACAACAACACAGCTGTCAACATAAAAACCCAAACTTACAACACTTCTTCCTCTTAAAAACAACAACTGCTCCAGTGTAACAGGGGCTTAAATGTACCAAAGTCTTACAAGCACAGTTGACGTAACTGAACAGTTATCTCTTTGATTCTACAATACACGAAAAGATCATATCAATCACAGTATCACATTTTAAGAGTCAGGATTCAACTGCCTGTTTGTGTCTGTATTTAGTGTATTCTGACTTTAATTCCACAATGAGGCACTCAAAGTTCAGATTTCTGTCATGTAAGTAAATCAAAGACGTGCGTTCTGTGGTCAGATGAACTTCAGCTACCAAGGGACTTTCAAAATAGATGTATAGCTTTTTTAAAAATAAAAATCTAAATTAGTTTCCCATGGTCAGTGATGAGAGTGCAGGGGGCTTATGGAGGTTTAGATGGTAAAACAGTGCCACCATGTGGCCAAGACTAAGGAATACATTAAGGAAAATTGTGTATACAGCTAACGCGAACACATATCAATCAAGCTTAATTGGATCAAAATATAATGTATAAAAGGTATATTATGTAATCGTGTTTGGCAAAGCAGTCAGATAAAATCTCTTTGGGAAGAGGATACAGAGGCAACAGAAAAGATTATTTCAAAACAAGACTCCAATGGACCCTAGATTTTTTTATTTCATGGCTTTACCTGAAAGACCATAAGTATGCCAAAAGTGAACAAACAATGATAGATATGTGTCTCCTGCACCCCAAAATATTAATCACAATATTTTAGAAAAAGACTAATTATACAAGTGTTACATAGTGGGTTAGAAAAATGCCAATATCTTTCCCTTTAGAAATAATAATGTACGCACAAAGAGAAACAGGTTATGTTTAAAAGACTACTTTTGTAAAATATGCAGACTTTTCAAATGATGAAGAGAAAGACTGAGTACTCTGTAACAGAGACCTCTCAATAAGGCTATTCAGAACTAAATTTCTGTGATGATAATAAAATAATTTTCCGTTGAACATGCTTTTAGGTACAAGATGATTATTTGTGTTTGTGCCTCAGTGTGTGTTTTGTTTGACAAGGCACCCATTGATTTTTTTTTTACTGTATATATACGTACACATCTCTGTATGAAGAAAATTCAATGTTTGGAAAAAAAATACATTTAGGATGCATAAGACACTATATTAACATGTATGCAATAATTAATAATTTAGTTCTAATACTTACAGTATAATACCATAGGGCTGGCTGATATGGAAAAAAATCATTTTTGACCAAATATTGTAGGGTTGACTATTGGTACTTTGACAAAATATTTACACAAGATTTAATGACTAATTATAATGACTAAGTGGGTTAAGGCAACAACTACAACAGTCTGGTAAGTTCAGAAAATTACACAACTTTACAGTAATGCAGCCTTTAAAACCAGGAAAAGACAACGCTTATGATAAAAAGACGGTATCTAGTTTCATGTCACAATATCTATATGAAATCGCCCTATAATACAGTTTTACTTCCAGAAGACAGAAGGCTATATCAATACAGCAAAGCTACATTTGTCACAGCAGAGTCAGCATTTTATTTTGACTACCACTATACGTGGCTTACCCTGAAAGTCACAGCCTCTGAAGTTAGCTGTCTCCAGTCAGAAGACATTGTTCAACCTTCCTGTCACTTTCAGCCGCTACCGTAGCCCTTGGCGTGTAAACACTTCCTCCAATTGTCTCCTGGGGGTCTCTGGGACCCTGTCCACCATGAGTTTACTCAGGGAAGCACCAGTCTCCTCCACTATCAAGGAGAAAAGACTCTATCCCCTGTATCTGTTCGGATATTTACATGTTGATGATGTAACTGTTCTCTAAATACTTCTGTAGATTCAGACGGGCTGTAGAGAGATTAATGCAGAAGGAATCCAGTCAGGCTGGATATATCTTTCACTCTTTGTCTGTGTCTGTTCCTCTCTATTGTTGGGAAACAATAAACAGCCAATAATGTGCTGTATCTCAAAGCAATAGGAAGTTTCTTCTAACAAAATAATGCAGCCAATGTAGTCAATTGTAAATTAGTTTTCATTTACTGTTTGTCATATTACTAATGTAACAATGTGGTTGAAATGTCTTTAATAAATCATATGTAAGCAAATAAATGCTTTAACTAAATCAAACAAACACTATGCAAATACATTTACTTCATTAACACCAGTCCAAAGCCTGGTCTGCTGTTGAGTCTCATTACGGTGGGAAACAGGTGGTTTTCAGGTGAAGGCAGATGCCGGCCTAGTGCATAATACATGATCTGATACTGGAGCAGTGGGGATAAATAACTTATCAATCCACTTGTACTAAGTCTGGGGAGAGAGCCAACCACGGTGCTGGCATTATTCGAAACAGGGTAGGGATGTTTGGTGGGGTGAACAAGGTTCGACCCAACTTGTAAAACAACCAAAAAGTTTTACATCTGAGAAAGAGACAGACTTTACTCAGGGACTGAATGAGTTAAACCCAGGGCCTGAAAAAGAGAGGGTGAGAATACGATGGAGAGCAGTGGGATGAACGCAGATGGATTTATAGCCTCAATAAACTGTGGTCTTGGACACACTCTAGTCAGAGTAAATTTCCACAGCAGGGGCATGTGATGGGGGATGCTACCTGCTACCCGGGCTTCTCATCTCATGGTCAGTTTTAACACAACTCTTCCAAAAGCCCACAGCCCACAAACTGGCACAGCATAACACACGACTGAATGCAGTATTGTAGAAAGACTGACCATCTACTGGGCTGAAAATATTGAATAAAAATGAATAAAATACGTGTCGGCATGATAATTAAGGCTATTACTAATTAGATTAATAACTTTGTCAAAGACATACCTTTTTCTCTCCCTCCTTTGCATTCCCTCGTTTCTTCTCTCTTTCACCTCTCTCTGCTCCGGCTCTCTCCCTGTCTCCACCAAACAGCTTCTTAGCCCACTCATCTTTGTGAGCAGCTAGCCGGTGGGTGTGGGGATGTGCAGGAGGAGGAGGCTGGCTCCCTCCAGGTGGTGGCAGGTGGTCCCCGGGGGCCAGTGGGGCCCGGTAGCGGTCGGCCGGGATCTTATTCATGGGTGGGGGCAGGGTGCTGCAGTTGGCTGATGACCATCCGTCGGTGGATTCGGCGTAGGACTCCTGATCGCTGCTCAGGCCCTGGAGGTGGCTGTGGTGGTGCTGCTGACGCCAGTCTCTCAGCACATGGACTGGTAGCCACCTCTGCGGCTCCACCCCTGCTCCCACTCCTCCGCCCCCTCTCTTTTCTCCTCCCCCAACAGCTCCTCCCCGCTTTCCCGGTGAGTAGTGGTGTGGGTGGACCCCTCGAGAGTGCCTGCCAGGGACATCGGGGTGAGCCAAGGGGAGAGGGTGAGGGAGGTCAGCCAGGTGTGGATCGTGACGGTAGTGGCCATTTCTCAGAGCTGGCGGAGGAGGAGGAGGAGGGTGAGGGGCTGCAGCTCCTAGGGTGGGGCTCCAGGCCTGCTGGGATGAGGGTGGACTGTCCCAGTGGCGTGGCCCAGAGATGTGGTTGTGGTTAGGAGGACCTCCGAGGTCTACTAAAAGCACTCTGTTGCTCTTCTCTTCTGGTAAAAAGTTGCCAATCCCGCTGTCACTGTTGCTGCTGGTGCTGTGGTTCTGCTGGGCGTCATTGTCTGGATCGTGGAAGGCCCGAGCCCGGACCCCCTCAATGTTGTCCCCCATGTCCCGGTAGAGAACGGAGACAAACTGGAGGAGAGGCTGGGAACTGGGTGGGAATTCCAGGCAGCCTCCTGTGTCGGGGTCAGGTGTGCACTCAAAGCCAAACCTCCTCGCTACACCTAAATGGACCTTTGGAAACAACAATCACCCTGAGTGTCAGATGACAATTAGACATTTTTTACGCTAATTATCTTTTTTCTCAACGATAAAATTGCATAGAAAAAGTCAGAACTTTTTTTCTGTGATTATTTTTCATCTTAAAAGGATATTTCAGATTTTTTTAAGTGGGATTGCATGAGGCACTTATCCACAGTCAGTGTATTACCCACAGTAGATGGCAGTAGGCACGCCCCCAGTTTGTAGAAGCAGACAGGAATGCAGACACAGGAGCTAAGCAAGATACCGCTGTGAAAAGGGGCAGCAGCAAAACATATTTTTTTAATACAGCAAATACAGGCCTACCTAACAGGATCATTACCAGTGTATGTGTATGCTATACTGAGGATATTTCATTACTTTACCTTGGTGTGACACAGCTCTTGCTTTGGCACTACATTTTCTCAAATGTCAAACTTCTGCATTCCTACACACAAGTGCAACTGTGCAGTGCACTGTATTACACTGCAGATCAGCTGACTTTCAGCAGTGTATTGAGGAGAAAACCAATACAAGAAAAAAATACTTATTATGAGGGCAACAACAAAATGGCGTCCAGGATACCTTTATGAACCAGAGTCTACAGATAAGCTTCTGTGGAGGGCTACTAAACGGGCCGAAAGAGAGTGTTGTGTAGGAATACAGAAGTTCTTCATTTGAGAAAATGTAGCCCCAAAGGAAAGAGCTGTCTGACAGTGAAATAAAGCAGTGAAAATATTCTCAATATAGCGTCTACTTAAACTGATAATGATTTTTGGGGGGTAGACCTTTCTATTAGAGGGCTGCTGCTGCACCTTTCCAAAGCAGTATGCCACCTGACATCTACTGTGGTTAACACACTGACCATAGACAAGTACATCATAAAAACCTGCTTCAAAAAATCCAAACCATTCCTTTAAAGAACACCTAGCAGAGCACTAATTAAGCACTTGGCTGCTGCATTAATGTTTGGAAGTCCTATCTGTTGCTGACAAAACAGTGGAGAATAAAACATCCAATACTTAGTAATTTTACAATTAAATTGGAATAACTTATGCATGTACGTAAAAACAAAATAACTCAGTTGATAATGTTGTGATAAAATCCAGTTATCTCCTTCAGTGTGTGACTTGTAACCCCTTATTGTATCTCATCACTGTCTCTCTATTCACACCTGGTGGTGACAGAGGTCTGGGTCCACAATGAAGACGTGACAGGAAGTCCTCAGACTGCCCTCTTCATCTCGTCCGTTGCTGAAGTGAAAATCATCGTGGTCATCAGTGGCCTGCATTGTGACCAGTCCAAAGAATCGACGGTCATCAGGGCAGCAGGCGCTGAAGGCTAGTTTTTCTGCAGGATAGGTGGCCAGAACCTGACCTCTGTCACTGCACAGACGCACACTGTCATGCATCACCTGGCAAGATAAAATTAACACGTTATAATAGGATACAGGGGAGGATAATGAGACAATCATAGTTACCAGACATCTTAATGATCACAGACAGACGCCCCACTGTGTTTATACCAGTGAAACAAAGTAATGTTGTTGATTATTTTCTTGAAGTGTGAACGCAGGATAATCAAATCTTGTCTTGCTTATTCGAGGCCTTGTGCTCAACAAGACTGCAGTGAAGGGTACACTAGTGTTGTTGTTTTTTACTACATTCAAATATATATAGCTAACAAGTTATTATCATATGATGGCTGACAAAACATTCAATTGCACCTTCATCAGGACCAGTGAATGGATCTTCTGCTCAGCCCGGAGGCGCCTCATGCTGCATCTGATGGCTTGCAGGCTGTCACTCTCTAAGCTCGTCCCTATGGAGGCCAGCTCAATGGAGCCCAGATAGCCAACAATCATGCCTACATTGAGGATGCCCTCGCTGGGCTCGAGGCCCAAGTCGCCCCCATCTCCTACATCCAAGTCTTGCTCTTCGTGGTGCTGAAGGTGGAGATGACGGAAGTCTGCGTCCAGGAAGACTGAGTCATCATTTAGAACTTGGGCCATCTCCTCCTCAGAGAGCAGGTTGGGGTTGCTCTGTGAACGCGAGGGGTTCCGATACGGAGGGAACTCTGGATCGGACAGCGGACGTGGCTTTGATGATGAGCTGGCCCCAGGTCTCTCCTTGTCTGAGCTGCTGGAGGACTGGCTGGAGTTCTCAAAAATCATGTTAAAAATTCCTCCGGACTGCAGCTCTGCCACAACCTTCTCTGCCCTGTTGATACCCAGCTGCTTAGAATCCATTTTGGGTTTGTACCATCCCCCACGAGCCCCGCAGCCTGACCTGCTGTTATTGTTGTTATTTACACCATTGTCATAAAAAACATCCAGCTCATCATCACTAGAGCATGAGTCCATGTAAGATGCTGCCATTGTGTTGCTGCTATGATGACGACTTCCAGCACTGCGTTGGTGGTGGTGATGGTGCCGCCTGTGGCGCTCTCCTTCGGCAATGACCAGTTTCAAGACACCAGAGCAGCGTCCAATCAGTTTGACCACATCTTCATGCGATGCCTTGGAGACATTGATGTCATTGACGGAGAGGATGTGGTCTCCTGAACGCAAACCTACATAGTCTGCAGGGCTCCCTTTCAGGATGCAGCTGAGGACACATGGACTTTGGCCTGACAGTGTAAAGCCATACCCAGTTCTCCCTCTCGCCACCTCCACAGCCCGGATGCGACCCTGCTGGATGGAGGAGGATGGCGGAGGCTGGGGCAGTCCGCTTCCACCACAAGGGCGTCTTTTGGATGATGCATCCACTTGCCTGAACATTGTGCCAGGGAACGTCCTCTTGTCCATTGATTCAGTACGTTTCAGTTAGTCATTATACATCCCTCGGCTCTGCTCAGGCAGGAACGCAGGGCATCTTCAACTGTCTTCTTGTCACACTGCTCTGCTGGCAAGCTGCTACGAAAAAATGAGTCGCGGTTCTAAATGCAGCAGAGGGGTGAAAGTTTATCCTCAGTACTGGCACAGCCTTGTTACTGTAGCATTCCCATCCTGGTGTCACTCTCTCCCAATTCAGAGGCTCAGTTACCTGCAGCACAACAGAACAGAACACAGTCAGTCATGAGAACCTTTCAGAAGACAAGTAAGTTTCAAGATTTACACTCATGTCTTAAGTCAAGACTGAAAAGTCCAGAGTCAAGTCCCAAGTCCTAAACTTTGAATTTCAAAAGAGTAATAACATGTTAAACTTTTAAATGACCATGAGTGCTTTTACAATGTGTGCTTATTTGTTAAAACAACTTTGTTGGAAGTTGTTGCATCTGTCTGCAATTCTTTTTTGATGACCACCATGCAGTTTTTGTACACAAACAACATAATCTTTGGCATCATTTTTTTCCAACCTGCATTCAGTAATGTAACATTAGTTCTTAATGGTTCTCTCCTGCAACTTAACTGGATGCTGTCAGATTGGCTCAAGCAATGTGGATCTGGGGAATTACAATTTTCATTTGCCTGAACACGTGTCCAGTCAGAAAATTATTTTCAAAACAGTTCACAGACAAAAGGTTGCTGGACAAAATGAAGATTTTTGTTTGTAAAATGTTCTGACACTCATAAAGCATTGGAAACTTGTAACAAAACTTCTTTTACACACGGATTGCTGATTGAAGAGTTGTGCAAAGGAGTTTCAAATAGGTGCATTGGAAATTCATAATCATGCAAATAATTTTTTATCAACTGTGAATAGATGTTTGCCTTTTGTTCAACAAAGTTTATCCATTAGTTTTTGGTCTTTCTGGTGTTAACTCTTTTGAAAAGGGTGTGAAACTGATGAAAAACTGTTCACACATTTGCAAGAGAAGACTTGTGCTGTACTAAGTCATGACGAAGATCAAGTGGATCCCAGTTTCAGTTATCATGTAACAATGGAGAGAAACTAAGTGTCAACTTGCTGGGAATTAATAGTCGAAGTCAAATTAGGAAATAAAAAGGAAATGTTTTTTTTTATGTCTCACTTTTTAATACTTTTCAGTCTGTGGGTTTGGGGTAAGGTATCAAGTATTTTTAAGTCACAAGGCTCAAGTCTAAGCAAAGTCAAGAGTCATTGCTTTTAAAGCTGAAGTCCAGTTGCAAGTCTCTCTTGATTTTGTCAAGTCTAAAGTCACCAAACTTGTGTTAAGTCCACATTTCATGAACCTTTTCTCTCCTTAACATGCTTTACTGTTTCAACCAAAGTTTACTGGATAATTCTACTCCACATAGTACATAGGTAACTATAGTTATAAAATCATGCAAAATATCAAAGCATTATACTGTCATTAATGCCAATATTGAGAGTTAATTAAGAGGAAGGCAACATACACACAGACACACCTGTGCAGGGTGGAGTCACAGCAGCTCTGTCCAATGGGAGATACCTTTCACACCTGACAGGCATGCAGGTAAAATTAATTAGACCCAGCCTTCAACAAGTGAAACTTTAGGGTAACTTTTAACGTTACATATAGCACACTATCAACACGGACTGAGGCTTTCGTTTGAGTTTAAAACTACTTGTCTTCAAACAGTCTAACACACTCGGTACTGAGCTGTAGAGAAACTATTACCGTTAGCTGAGATTAGCTGACGCGTTACCGTTAGCTTGGTTAGCGGTACGTGCTAGTAAAGCTACGTTGGCTCAAGTTGTAACGCTTGCTTTGTAAAGAAATTAAAAACATGTGTTTGACAGTAAATACTCAGAAGTGCATGCTTTCTCTGTTAACTTCGCAAAGTTACAAATGTAAAAAGTTTCTTGCCGTTACTTGCTGTTCAAAAGTGCACCCACCCGTGCTTAAACGTTAGTCCCGCCCCCCGATTTCCAGGTCTTTGGAATGTCGGTCTGTAACTATGGCAACGGCGGTGTACACAGACTTCTACATCCTGTCATTGGCTCCCCGAGTTGTCAGTCAGGCGGCGGACAGTTATGTGGATAAATTGACAAAAGTTAGTTTGAGAAATCACAAATAAAAGTACCAACACTCGCCTATTCCACAGGTGTCAAAAGTCAGCATCACAAGAGCGGCCCTCCTCGTCTGCTACTGTAATTAACTTTTTGGGAATGTTGTTAAAAAGCAGCGCCCAAGTATGTATTTGTAGTTCACCCTCACGTAGCGAGGGAGCAAGCGACAACAGCTGGCCACAATACGTCTGAGTTGTAAAGCAGGGATCGCTAAGTAAAAGGTGGATGCAGGTCTTCTTTTTTTATGTTCCGACAAAGATGGTCGGTGTCGCGGGTTCACTCAGCGGGAGGTTGAAAAAGACAAACGACTTACTTGTCGGTGTCCGACGGTGATGCTGCTCGGGCAGTGTCCATAGTTTAGTAGCTAAGGGTTAGTAAAGTAAACTCAGGGACGATGGGTAAACAAAAGAAAAGGCTGCACCATCTGGCGAAGTAGCCTTAAGAGGAGGAGGACTGGAGGAGAGGGAGGTGTGTTTAGAGTGGGCAGAGGAGGGGGTGGTCACATCAGAGGGGGAGACTTCAAACACGAAAGATAATGCAAGAAAATACACTTTAAAAGTCCATATAGGCCACATTGTCTCTTCTCATACTGTGGCTGGGAGAGGGAGGTTTATCCAGGGTGCTGAGCAGCGGGTTTCAAACTTTTGCCAAAGTATCTGTGCACAACAGCCTCTATAAGGTGTGTTATCACTCTTATCACCACATAAATGTTTGTTTTTATTTACTAATATCAAATAATAATTGACAACCGACTATTACACATGAAATATGTCTTAAAATGAGTCAAGAACTCATGTTAAATGTTTTAAAATTACATCAAAGCACCGATAACACATTCTTTTTATAATGTTAGATAATAATGTGAAACTTTTTATTTATTTTAGGTGCAGTTTGCTTCTTTATTAGGAAATGGGTCTGCACAACTTACTGATACAGTCAATTAAAAATGAATCCGTAACTTTTTGGCCCGGTTGAATATTGCAGCCATAATGTGTGGTTATCACAACATACAATGGCACACCTGGATTTGCATCACGGCACACCATTTCAGAACCACTGGCCTAGGCTATATCTTGTTTTGTGGGGTCTTGAACTGTCTTTACTACCCAAGAATCATCACCAGTTACACTCATATACCCCTGTTATCATGAGCCTTCATTGCTTACAACTGTAAACACCACTCCTGTGTATCCATTTAGTTAGGTTTGTACAAACAAAGTTATTTTAATACTATATTTCCATTTTTTTTCTGTTTTCTCCTCCTCATGTCGTTTTTAGGGTTGCAGCAGTATACGATAAAACCATATACTGTGGTATGGAAACGCCTGTTATCATACCATATATATTTGCTAAGGTATACAGGATATTAAAAAGACTGGACAGAGAATCTCACCTGCATGTGTGCATCTCCCTCCTTCTTTTACTGCCTGTCAGGCTTTAAAAAAAACAGGTTTAAGTCTCACGTAAAATAAAGGGTTTGTCCTCCCAAAAACCGTCCTGTTTTAATTCCCTAAAAGGATCATTGTACCTAATAATAACAGTAATAATTGTGACACCACCTACTGTGATACAGTGATATTTTCTAAGATGGTTATCCTTCTATGAAAATCTTATTGCAACCCTAGTCTTTATTTTTCGTACACTCACTTAAATGTCATATCATAACTGTTATTTGTTGTCTTCTTGTTACTGGAAACAACAGTTTACATATATATAAAGCTGAGTCAAGATTTCAGTTTCCAAAAAATGCATTTCAAAGCCAATTTCTGGGGGGAAAATGCCAGTGAAGACTGGGACTAAATTAATCTCTAAGCTATACCTGTCATATGTATATTTCAGTGTCCACCGGTAGTGTAAAGCAAATTATTTGAATTACTGAAGGAGGGATGTGTTTGTTTAATTTTGTCTGTAATAACTTTTTTCTTTTTTTGTCATTTTTTTTTCCTTTTTTGTGAGGTTATATTGTCAAGTCATCATACTGTTGTGTTTTATATTAATCACCTGTGTTAAATAAATAATGTTAGAAAATAGGAAAAGCTCCTTAAATTGTACAGCTAACACTGTTGTACACCTTGAAAGGAATCAACACAAGGCAGCAAGGAGCAGCTCCACCCAACACTTCAAAGTAAAACATTCGATTCTTAATGCCAGTGAAATAAACTAAAGAAATCTACTTTAGCAAGACATCTGCATGTCCAAGTGTCACGTGTGCATCTGAAAAATGTTCACAATTGCAAACCTGAGTAAAAAAGCTTAAAAAAGTTACTGCACTTTTGGAATGTAGAGTTGAAATGAGATGATCTAAAACATTGTTGGGATGCATTTAACTTTCTTTCCCAAACTGTGACCTGTTCAACTTTATCTCATGTTCAGTATTGTAGTTTTTATCATGTATTATGATGTAAAATTCTTAGTGTAATTCATACAGGTGACGTGATAAACCTCTTAAGTATCAGCCATAAAAAGCATTTGCCATGTTCAGTTTGCTACCTGTGCCATCATGATTTCAGCCCAGTGCTTCATGAACCATATGGCAGCTGTCTGCTAATCCTGTTAATACCTTTTAATCATGAACCACCCATCTTAATGGGCACTGTAAAACAAGTGCAACATATGTTTTTAGTGTGTAGACTACAAAAGGGAATTACAGCCTGGCTGATAGAAGGAAATGGTCCAACGTAATAATTTGATCACGTCAGGGGTCAGGTAAGAGTCAGTTTAAGGTCAGATAACAGGTTTCAAATGACGCAATGGACCTTTAAATGAGCAAATGTTGGTAAATTAAGTATTTTCTGTCACCTTGACCATTTGTTGCCTTTTTGGCTAATCAGAGTTGGCTGGCAACAGCTTGGAAGACGAGGCACAGCGTGGCAGAACGCTGTGATGACTGTATCCTCACATTTAACACTTTAAATTGTGCCACTCTCAGTGGTTAAGGTGAATTTACAACTCACCCACATGAAGTCACACTATTCGCAAACGTCACACAGGTTTAACATCTTTAAATAATTTATTCATTTCTACAACAGACCATATGCAGTGATTAATCTCTTTAAAATATTAAAATGAACTGAAATACACAATCTCTTCATTTTTTACAGGCAATTGTAAAAAAGGAAAAAAACAAAACCAAACCAAAAATATGACAGAGGCTCCATGGTCCTGTTCAGGATCGAGAATCTAGATAAAGGGGAATCACATCATGTGCAGTCTGTACGTCTTCTGTAACCACCTTCAGAATCGCGTATAAATCACAGCTGTGGCGACTGTGTTTTCTACAGAGGGGAAAAAGAGGTATTCTTTAGAAGCCAAGATGCTAATTGCAAACACAGTCGATGTTATAGGGCATGTAAGAGAAAATGTAACCGCAGTGATTCTCAAATCGGCAAAGAAGGAATATTCGGAGTTGCTGATTTTTTAAAGTGGAAGAAAAAATGAAATCTTAAAGGGAAGCATGTTAAATCAGTTGAACATGACCTCCACGCCCACCTCTCCACTCCACAAAAGATTTCTGGGTAATCGTATTACCCCCTGCAGGGGGCCCCAGTCAGTCTCTTGCGCTCCTTCTGCCTGGAGAAGATACTAAGCCGACATGAAAAGATGTTTTTCTGTCCTGTTTTTGAATTATTTCCTTGAACAGTAGCGGAGAAAAGCTTTTTGTCATCCTCTTTTTTTTCTTCACTACACACACTGACTTAGAAAATGCTGTTGATCTTCTGAGAAAAGCAGGACTCATTTAGGCTCATTTATCTGCCAAAGGGAGGCCTCACAATGGAATTTTAATGACAGCTGCAGAGTCATTTATTGTGTGAATGCATTATCTTTAACATGATCAAAAAGAAGCCAGTCACATTGCTCTGAAGGTTGGAAAGTGGTGACATATTTAGCATACAAATCACTGCGATGTTTTTACTTTTATGTACTGCAGGACTCATTGCATATCAAGAAAGCGCCTAACAGCAACATGAGAGGAACTTCAAGTGTTTTTAAGTGCTAGGTGTGTTTAATATTCTGCACAAACACAATGAACGATGAAATATTTATCAATCTTTAACCGAGACAAAATACTTAAAGCTCAAAAAAAAAAGAAAAGAAAAACTCCTGCTGTCACATGGCATCACTACGCTACACTTCCTCATCTGTTGATTTGTCAAAGCTGCTGTTGGTCGCTAAGGTTACAAGGCTCCCTTTGGATTGTGTTGCATCTCTCCCACACAACAGTCATGGCAACCGTACACACGGAAATACAGTATTAAGGACTATGCAAGAAAAATAGCAGTAATGCTAAGCATGCTTTCAAGCTTTCAGTGTACAGGACATACATATATTCAGTCTTTATCTAAGGCAAGTGTATGTACAGAGTAACGCCGCCCAGCACACTCCCAGGCAACTCAAGGTCAAGTCTTCAATAAAATACTATAAGCTCGGAGCTTTCTGCATTCTGCGGTCTGCTGAGTCACTGATTTCTCATTTTCTGATCGTGTGTATGTGTGTAGACAGACAAAGAAATCACATTATCTTACTGTCTATTGAGATCTCTCATCTTTACACAGTTCTTATTTTATCATGCACCATGGCTTTCATATGACTTTACAGTTACTTTTTTTTTTGTTTTTACAAGATACGAACTCCATTTAAAGATGACTGTTTATGACTTCCAGTCTTATTACAACAATAGTCACATCTTACATCCTGAGAATTAAAAAAAGTACAAGAAATTGAAAGGTGGAATCGTTCAGTTGCACGGGGGAGCGTACTAGACTTGAATGCAAGTTTTTAAAAAAGGACTAGACATATAGGAGGACTGTGATAAAAATAATAAGAGGAAATGTTTCCCTCTGCTACTGGTTAAAAAAGAGAAGACAACATCACTGCAATTTTGGTATTTTTCTTGCTTGACAGTTTACACCGTCTCACATGTTGGTATACGGGCCCTTTGACAGTTAAAAGTATGTATTATGTTGATGGGGTTTTTTTTTTACACTTCGCAGCATAAACCCGTCTAATTTTTGTCTACTCAAAATAACATCCAGAACAGGTCACTGCACAGACACAGAAATTGAAGCAACTTGCTGTAATGAGTGCAATCAAGTTGCCCTTTCTGCAGCCACAAATCACAAAATCCATCCCCTGCTTCTTTGTCATTGGGGGAAAAAAAAACTATATATGGCTATTAGTGATCATTCTTACACATAAAATATTTACTGTTTGACTCATGTGTGTCAGAGAACGACCACAAGTAACTTAAATATAAAAAAGGTCTTCAAAGATACTAATTCACAACATTAAGCAGGCATTTTCGACCCTTATGTGTCAGCCCATTGTCAGTGTCCTAACCAGACCTGTAGCACTCTTTAACAAAACGCACTGAAAAATAGATGCATTGAAACTTTAAATATAGTAAATACTTTGCATTTTCTATTTTTTTTCTCTATTTTACTTTACTGACATCACAATACTCAAGCAAGTCCTCACAGGAAAAAAATAAACAAATCGAATTTCGTGTTTGATTGGTGTTATTTTTTTATGTGGTTTTAAATCAAGGTGCTGGGTAGGAGGTGCTGAAGGTGCTGTCATTGGCCTGGAGGAATGGTCTGTGGGGGGGAATGTGGTCGTAGGGAGAACCTCAGTTTGAAGGTTTTGCAGCCAGTGTCCTTCGTAGTCGTGGTATAATTAACACACACCCTAAAACTGACATGGATTCAGATCTCCCCTTGGTTTGTTCCTCATGCTCACCCCACTGAATTCATCATTCAGTAGTTGTACTCACATCAGTGTAAAGAAGGGAAAGGGATGAGGCTACAGTAGATTTTTCTAATTAAACATTCTGTTCTTCCCCTCCGTCGCAACTCAAGGGGGAGACGTACATGGAGATCTAATTTCTCGCCCTACCACATTTCTCATTCTAATCCACTTCTCTCCCTGTGCTTCATTCCCCCCGGCCTCTCTCTCTCTCTCTCTGCCTTCATGTCCGTCTCATCCGTGGCCCTCAGAGCGATGTGTCCTGGTGGATTGACTGCAGACAGCCCAGCAGCTGGTAATAAGGGCTGCCTGGTGAGGCCACAGTCTCAAAGACAGACTGGAAAGCTCTGCGGTCCAGCTCCTCGTCAATCTGGTGCCGGTAGAAATCCATGGCCACCAGGCAGAACAGATTAACGTCCACCACCTCACTGGAGCCCATACGGCTGATCACATGTGGCAGTCTGGTTGACGGAAAGGGGTTAAGGACAACAGACCACGCTGTTTGGTATGATGTACATTTAAACTGCTGTACATCCTTACATACAGTATACATATAAAATGGACATAGCAGGATGGTCAGAACTTTTGCCATTTTTTTGTGTATCATTACCATTGCAACCGATAGTTGGCTAACTTCCATACACAGTGACTTGCGGCAAGTCAGAGTAACACCCAATGGCGTAGCAGTGCAAAGCATGCAGAGGGTTCTTTGTGCACTCTCTCTGTTGCCTTGCTGCTAGAGAGGAATAAAGGATTGCTGGATTCACATTACAGCTCTTGTATCTCCAGCCTGAAGATGTGTCCGAGCAGAGACTTTACTACCTTCATACGCATCTAATAAATAAACAAAAGGAAAGGAAATATTCTTACACCAATTTTCCTTATTAAACAGAAAAATTACACCCATACACTAAACCAAATTTCTCTTTCACTAAACTAAGACTAACATTTGCATAATTGCTGTGTCATTTTGGTTAGTCTTTAGTCTTCCATTTAGTCCGCTATTCCAACAACCACCAACTCTGGTTTGCTCCAAAACTTAAGTTAGATGTAAAATTAAATTGATCTACTTGCCGTTTATCCCTGCAGTCTCTGTCTCTCACTCATCACTTAATAGGCAGCAGCAGGCCAAAACGTAGTGCTCAAACTAGTGAGTGTAACACACCTCACGGCCCCACAGATTTGTGCGTTGTCACCAACAAACAAAACAAGCACCATTTTATGCTGAACTCGTAAAATGGCCACATAAACAGTTTAATGTCCTGTCTATTCATTCTATTACTATACACCCAGTCAGTGCCCTGCTGATGGGATTCACGTCGTGTAAGGATACAGGGCTGAGATCCACTGGGACGTGGAAGCCGAAACAAAGAAACAGGAGAGGCTCCACATGGCCATAGCCACTGGTGTCCTCTGAGTGAAGTTGGACAAGGACAGCAGCACCCAGTCTCGCACCATGGAAGACTGGCCTGTGGCATGGAGTGTCTGGAAAACCTGAGGATGGTTGCAGAGCAGAGGGAGTGGTAGAGAGGAATCAGACAAATATATGGAGATTACTACAGGAAAAAAAGATCCAACTTGGGTTTGTTTTTGAAGCCTGGCAACAATAAATGCAGCACACAGAGGCAGACACAGAGGTTGCATTTTCCAAAAACACAAGATCTCAAATCAACTACTAAGAATGCTGCTCATATTTTGCTGTACTCCAAATTCTACTGACCGCACAGATCTCATTTATTCTTTATTTTAGATTCCTGGACAACTGGAAAACACTGTCTTTGCTCCAGCTTGATGTTGTCTTGACAACTTATTGTCTGTTTGGACAACAGAAGGAGCTGGCAGGGGCGGTAACAACAGAGGTACCAAGTAACAACTTCACTGAGACTGGATTTCATTGAAATTCTCTAAAATGCTCCTTGCAAGAAGCAAATTGCCAGAAAGGGAATAAAAAACACCACCACAACTCTCTGCAGTCAGGGAATTTGATTTGACAAAACAAATAATGAATGAAATAATAAGATCCCCTGTGAGCCTCATGTACAGAATGCTATTTAGTTTCTAATCTTGTTATTGTTCAGCTTTAAATGGCTGAGTGATTTTATGTCTCATTTGCACGACTCATGTCCTGCTGCTGACCTTGTAGACGACAGTGGCCATGAATTGTGGGTAAGGCTGCTGATTGGACAGGAACTCTCCGATGACCTTGTTCATGACGTCCTGTGGGGGGAAGAAGTCGTCCAGAAACTGGGGCAGAATCCTGGACACCACCCGAGCCTCGCTGGGTAAACCTTTCCGGATCCTGCAAACAGGAAACCCCAAAGAGGACATGATGATGGGAGATATAACACATACTGCTACTACTTTTCAAAACGTACATCAACTGCTACTGTAAAATTATTTTGGATGCCACAAACCTGCAGAGGTCCAAGATGAATGAAGAAAGCTAAAAATGTCAGAGTCAAGTGTATGTTGTTTTATGTTTACAGGGTTGCCACTTTTATGTAATGATATATACTTAAATTAGATGGAGATAGAAATAAAAGACCAGACACCAACTGGGAATAAGGTGGGAAAAAAATCTTGTTTTAAAAGTTGATGTTGAGAAACATATGATCGTTGCTGAAAAACATTTTGGATAAATCTTCTTTCTAATGCCTCACAGTGTAAAAAAGGCTATTTCTTTGAGGACTGGGTATGTGATATTAGGTAGCTGTACCCATTACACTCAAAATAATCTCCTGATTCGTAAGTAAAATGTATTTTTCAAAATGACCATAGAACATTCAGCTACTGCTATGGCTGTTGGTGCACCTCTTTTTTCATCAATATTTACCACTATAAAACAAATCAGCATATTAACATATGATATGATCACTCAGAAGAAAACAGGCTTGTCAACCATCCTTATTACTTTATGTTATGTCAAATATTGTGTAACTTAATCACCCAAAAAGGGAAACATGGGATAAATTGGTGGATTTTTTGTCATATAGACTGAATGACCATGTCGTCTCGTTAACAACAACCACCTACCAACTGATTTGAATTGTAGAGATGTGTGAAAACAGCACAACTATTTACTTTTGTTGCCATTTTCAGCCATAACTAACTGTTTGAAGATATATAGTTACAAACAGTGGTCCGACCTATCTGACATTTCTGCTGTGTTTATTAGGTACCATGTTGCTTTGCTATCGTATTTGATAAACTAAATCTACCAATGTACTGCTGTGGACGGGGGGCGGAGCAAAACACATTTTAGCCACCTAAAAAAAATGCATCAGTTTATGTGTATGCTACATTTGGAATATTTTCTCTACTCACACACTAGGTGACCAAGGCAGCTGTAGACTAGCAACTCCTGTGTTCTGCAAAGTAAAGTTACTTTGTCAATGGAGTCTGCTGGCTTTGAGATAACCGCTTCAGTGTCCCAGTTGGACAGAGCTGACACAGCAAGGTAAAGCGTTGTAAATATTAAAATATAGTGTACATTTCTACACGTTTTAAGGGGGCCTTTTTTTTTTTAGTTGGCTGAAAACTAACCACTTGAGGCAGTGTTTGTTCTGCACCGTTTCATTTCATGTACGTGACGCAGGGGTTTTCTACGCAAACTTATTGTAAATAAACACTGAGAGTTGCTGTATTATGTCGTATGTATATTAAAAATAACATTTTCATAATATCATTAAGAAGACATATTACATGAGCAAAATAACCAGAAATCTCACAATTCATGAGAAGGTCCAAATGTAGGTTTTTCCTGGTTGGTGCCTCTCATTCACAGATGTTGAGTTTATATTTGATGTGCTTCATTTTCTTGATGAACTCACCACCAGAGAGCATGCAAGTTCATTGCTGTATTCTTGTAGCCTACATGGAGAGTGATATATAAAAAAGTATTGCTTGGCCCTGCCATCCGGATGTGGAAAAATTTGATCATCTGTGAATTTTGACATAACAAACCCAGGCTCAAACCCAGAGATTCCAGTAAGCTAAATCAAAGCACTTTTAAGGCCTTGACTATATATTTTTCCTAATCCAAGCACTTTCCAGACCCATGGCAACCATGTTTTACTGAATAGAACTGTGTATGTTACTTGTATAATGGAAAATGTGCTGTGCAAGAGTGTGTGTGTGTTACCTGTCGAAGAGCACAGAGACTCTCTCCATGGCAACAATGATCGACTCGCTGTCTGGAGCCTGAGGGTCAGAGTGGGCGGGGCGAGTGGCAGGGCTGGCTTTCTCCTTGCCTGAGGAGAAACCAACATGACCTGCCGTGACGCCCATCGCCTCTGCTGCGGCAGAGCCAGAGTCAACCTGACCTCTAACCCCTGTCACGTCGGAACCCGACGCAAGCACCGCTGAGAGGACGAGAGGGAGGGAGGTGGCACCGGTTGAACCAGTGGGGGAGAGGTTAGAGTGGGGACACTGATATCACAAACTTCAGATCAGAATTTAGTTGACCTCAAACTGAAAAGTGGAAACTTTAGTCAAATCACCGCCTTAAGAAGTAGGTTTTCTGTAAGTGACTGGTGCTTAAAGTATTAGGAGAGATTTTCAATGCCATATTTCCTGGGTGCATTACATAGTAGATTATCCTCTCCTGTGACCTGAATGTGCTTCAGCTTGCTTTGCTGCGCCGCACATAAAGAGAGGTATGCCAAAAGGTTGAATTTTCAAGAGCCGTGGCTTACTCGAAAGATTTGCTGGCTAGCTCTTGGCAACAAAGGAGTGTTATTTAGCCAATCAGCATATGGACAACAATACGCTAAGAGCTTCTAGAGTTAGTAGGGAACGACGTAGGGGTTAGAGGTAGGGTATATCAGAGGTATATACAGAATACAGGTATCACATGCAGGGAGCAAGCAGCTTTGTTGTCACAGGCATCAAGAAAAGGCTGGAGTTTTGAGAGGTCTGTTCTGCTGTAGAGAGATTTAATGAATGTAAATCACTAATATTGGTCATCAAGACAGGGTTCACCAACTACATGTGGGTGCAACTAACAGTGGGTGTATGGAGGGCTGATTTGTTCATGTAGCAACTGTAAGAGTTTTGCGTTCCCCTTGTACACTGGAAGGTTAATAACACTTCCATGTCTCATAAATAACAAAAGCTGTGCACTTTCCATGCATCACTAAATATAAAAAATGGTTAGCAATTTGCTGTGTGTGAAAAGTATGTGCTGTAAGCTGCATGCAATGGTGGCATGCACAAACAAGCGCAAAGCTAATGAGTTAGCATTTCTGTAGGCTTAAAGACAGCAATATATTGATTTCTCACCTAATGGTATTCTAGGAATGTCCCAGTTCTGCCCCACAACACTTCCTCTTTCTTTTAGAGTCACCCTCAACTAAGAGGTAAGCAACTCCAGTAAGTAACGGGACAGCACCAACAATTTTAACTTAATGGAGTATAACTGGAAAGGAGGACCATTCTTTTCTTGTGTTTTTAACAGCAGAACATATCTTACTCCATACTGCACTACTGCTGTCTACATCCTTATTTTTTAGCTGTTAATAAAGGCAAATCATTTGTGAGGAGAGGTGGAGGGGTCATTACAGCAGGGACACAACAACGTTCTACTCTACATACTATTCAGGAGGAAGGGGTCTGGGATGAGAGTACAGGGGGGAAAAAATGGGACACATCCTCACTGACGCTGATGCAGCTCTGACATTAGTTAAGCTTGCAGACCATCAACTTTAACCTTAACTGAAATAACAATGCCACAGTAAAGTTGAGGTTCATGCAGGTGAGTTAGCCAGCTAGCTCAATCCCATGGTGAGTTTGCGGTGGATTGAGAAAGTCACAACAGCAGTAATGGAAGCACCAGTCCTTATACAGTGCATGCTGGTGATTTAGCCAGCATGCAGGATGCTACATTGCTTTTGTGGCGTATCACTCAGTGTTAGAGCCCTTCTTACCAGTGTACATGCAGGTGAGCATGAGGCCCAGGGCGGCCATGGCTCTGTGTGGCGACGGCATGTTGACTCTGTCCACGCTGAGTTTGACCAAGGCTTCTCCGTCCACACGTGACAATTGCTCTGACAACAGGAGGCGCTCCAGACCGCGCAGCACGCAGTGATAGATGACGGAGGGAGTGGAGTCCTCGCTGGCCGACACCATCACGCCACACAGCTGAAGCACAGGGAGAGGCAGAAGATCATGGAGGATAGAGAGAGGAAGACATTTTTACAGAGAGGAATAAGAAAAGAGGCCTCGAGCTGACAGAATGCTTGGTGCATTTTTTAAATGCTAGACTACAGTTTGTTCAGATGTCTTGCAGCTTGCCTAGGGCGATGATGAAAGTGAGCTAACATTAATTCAACACAAACCATGCCCATGAGGTCAGTCACTTTACACTCTGAATTCAAATTTTTTCAAATCAAGACGTTCAGGGCGCTGTGTTTTATGTTATTTTTGTGCTGTTAAAGTGCGATACACCTTCAGAGTTTAAGTTGCTTCACACACAGAATGTTTACCTGTATAATTCCAGCCATAAACTCAGCTCCTACATCCAGAGGATAGTTCTCCATCATGTAGAAGGCCACTGCACACATCACCAACACGTGCTGCTGGTTATGCAGGTTCACACAGCTGTAGCATCAAAGAGAGGAGAGTTACAGAGTTGGTGGGAAAAAAATATAGTAAAACAGGAGAGCCAGTTGTTATTTGTTTGAAATGTAAAGGGTAGCACCTAGTGGCCAAAGGTTGCACTGCACTCTTGGTCCCATTGGAGACTGTGTGCTGACTTGAGGATTTTAGTCTCAGATCAAAGAAATTTGTCTGAGCAAACTGTAATCTGCACTAGCCCTAAGATGGATAAAACTAATTGATTCCAAGATCCACTTACAGTGTAGGGGGGTCACATACTGACAAACACATTTGCTCACTGAGGCTCTTTCATCCTCAGCTCAGCTCATTAGATGATGAAATGAGGTCAGTGTCTGCGTGCTTGTTTTTTTTTAAAACAGAGATACTCACTGAGCAATAGCCCTGAGGTTGGACAGCAGGTACTCAGAGACAGTGGGGATGAGCTGTTTGGCTGTGTCGTCCAGCAGGTCACACTCCAACACATACAGCACTCCATGCAGAGCCCCCATGCGGCTGGGCAGGTGTGTGCTGCGCAGGGTCGTCTCCAGCAGGCGACACACAGGCTCCGCTATCGCTTTGTCCTAGAAATATACATTTTAGATTGTTCATATACCGTAGAGGGTAATGGTACACTACTACAACCAATCACAAACACACTCTTCCACCATAAAAAGGTTCCCCTGAGCCACACACAGCCTCACTCACCATGCCCAGTACAGCAGCAGCTTTGCAGATGGCAGGCACCAGGTATTGATTGAGGATCTCGTCCTCTGGCGGGTGGAGCTTCTGCAGTTCCATCAGGGTGGAGAACATCATGTCAAACTGGTTCCTCTCTGTGAAGAGGTCTGACACTGCCAGCAGCTGCAGAAAATTACAAGAGGGGGAACACGGTGGAGAGGGTGAGAGGGGGTCATTGACTCATTTCTGTTAGATCCCCACAAATGTTTCTTTTCCCAGAGCAGACAAGGAGGTGTGAATTTGTATTGTCTATTATGTTGTTTCCAGAGTGAGAAAAACTGGTCTTTGCCTACTGTTTAATAATAACTGGGAAACTCTATAACAGTTTTAGGCAATCCATTACTGATACAAATGAGACGCCTGGCTGAACATGTACAATGAACACCAAGACTGTAGCTCACCGATCGGACCACTTCACTGACGAGTATGGTCGGGGTCCTCCTGTTACTCGGGGAGCCAGGGATCAGCCACTGGCTGTAGAGCTCCAGGAGAAACTGGGAACATGAGTGAATGTCCACACCTGCACGATGCTTCCTGAAAGCACAGACAGTGATGAGTCCCATTCTTGTTTCAGTGCGTGCCTGTTGAAGAAATATGTAAGTGTATGTCTGACCTTGAGTTGATGGGAGATATGGGTGGGGAGGTGGGGGCTGGAGTGTCTGCTTCATCTTCTTCATCCTCACCCCATTCTTCCTCTCTCAGTGGGGTGATGTTGTTACCTAGCCACACTGAGTGGATTGAGACCTAGAGAGGGAAGAAAACTAGATTGACTGCCTTGTGGTTGTATGCTTTTGTAAGTTTTACTATACTGACATGTATGACTGCAGAGAATAATTTCCACTGAAAAATATACTGTCTTCACTTGGGGACTATATTTAGTGAGGACTGAGAGAACTTGGTCACACGGTGCAAAACAAAGAAGCTCAGTATCAGCAAAATGAGCTTGTGATGGACTACCAGAAGAACAAGGCAGATTGTGCCAAATCTGAAGAAATTCCCTTCAGGTATTCCCAAAATATCGCATTCACGAGAAAGGGACTGACAGACAGCCCTGAAAACAAAATGCTTCTGGCCACAGATTTTGCCAGGCAGAGGCATAAAAGAAACATTTAACATTGTATTTAAGAAAATGCATCAAAATTAAGAACTTAAACCGAAGCACACTCTTCCTCAAGCTTGATTTTATCCACCACGTTCTCTCTTCTTTTAATGCATCTCTGACCTGTCCCAGTTTGTAGTCCATGTTGCCCATCTCCCTCTCTGTGTTGATCTGAAGCAGCAGCTTCTCATGGCTGATCAGCGTGCCTGCTGAAACAAAATTAAACAAGAAATCAGAGTGGGAGGAGGAGATCCAGCAGCTGCGGGTCTAGTGAGAGACGATGTATTACCAGCTGAGGCTGCCGACAACGAGGGTACAGGGTCCCAGGCGTGGTACGGGTGGTGTGTGTGGACATTGTCTCTCTTCGACACAAGAGCCTGAATCTCTCTCTCCACCTCGCCCCTGATCACTGCAAGTTTCCTTCCAAACCTGGGAGAACACACACAAACTTTAGAAATCTGCATTTTTATTCTGGGCACTACTACGGTGTAAATAGGAGACGGATGTGCAGCTACCGTGTTTCCAGGGCTTTGAGGCTCTTGTTGCGGGGCTGCTGTTCCAGACAGCTGACTGCAGGGTTGCCAGCAGTGGGCAGGGTCATGGCACTCAGCACCAGGCTGGTGATGGCCTGCACTGCTAACACATTCAACTGGGTACGCTCCAAGTCCTCCTGGAGACAAAAGGATAAACAAAACATTGACGAAGATGGGAAGGACGAAGAAAGGGAACTATAGGCTGAAGAATTATATCCCACAATTTATACCAATGTATCATGACAACCAGACTGTGTGTTGCACTGTGAACACTTGCATGTTTCTAATTAAAGTAAGCAACTGTGTGAGTTATGTTACAGGTATACTATACCTCCTGCTGTGTCTCCTCCTCCTGGTCCATAGTGATGGGTTGGGTGACCAGCACCCCCAACAGTGTGGCCCAGGTCTCCTCAAACTGAGTCCTGCTGCTCCAGCCTTAACATACATCAACAAAACCAGTTACATGACATGCATTTAGAGTTTACTCGACTGAATCATTCCTTATGTATGTGTTTCAATACCCAGTGTGTTGATGCGGTAGAGGAACTCTCTGAAGACATCCTTTTCCTGCAGGAAGTCCACAGGGATCTCGGGCAGCGTTGTGCCGTACTCTCCTCCTGGCTGAGGGGACCAGCCCAGTTTCCAAACCTAAACACACAGATGTTTAATGGACTAATACATTCACGTATACAAATACTAAAGTCATACTATCTTTCGCACACTGACCAGTGGAGGTACTCGGGTGTAGCTGTTGACCAGAGGCAGTCGGGACAGACTGATGACAATGTTGCGCAAGGTTGGTGTGAGGAAAGCAGGGAATGCACTGTTTCTATGGTGGCCCAGGGCAAGGATGCTCTGCAGGCCTTCCACAAGCTCTGCCATGATCTCACATGCTTGCCACTCGCACATGTCTGCAACACACAAGTGAAAGCTTTAAGGGATACATGATGGCAAATACCCTCCAGGATCCAACTCAGAGGAAATGACTGAGCCCGTTAGCTTTACTGAATCACTACATATGTGCTCACGGTCAGCATGCGGCGAGTCCACTTCGTCTCCTTCAGCGTCTCTTTCTGCCTTTGTCTTTTTCTTCTCTGGATGCAGAAGCTGGTCACCAGGACTCACAGCCACTGGAGGGGGGCAAGACCATACATTTAACCAGTATTGAAATGGCATGAAAACATGTTGGGTCTTAAGGCAGTCATGATATGTGACCGTACTAAAATTTAAAAGGGAATGCACAAACGAGTCCCAGTAGCCTTCTCACCTGCAACAATGATGAGGCGTAGGCAGTAGATAAGGGAGCAGGTGTGTGTGGTGTACTCTTGGGTGGAGAGCTTGTTCCAGACGCAGGGCTGCTGCAGGGCCAGACACAGACAGGACAGAGCCCACTGCAGGTCCACACTCAGGGGCAACTTGTTCTGGAGGAGACGCCACACAACCACCTGGACAGAGAGAGACATACAAGGGAGGAAGAGAGAGTAACCACATCTGACAGAAGAATTTTATAGTCTACCAAATAGGGATGAAATTACGGGGTCCCAAACACAATAGACAGAACATTTAACTATTGTTAACACTGTTTTTATGATTGAGACTGAAGCCTGGAAATCTCACCCAACAGGAGAATCAAATATCTTAAATGTGATTAAATTAATCAATCAATAATAACAAACAAGTGACTAAATAAAATGTTTAATAAGAGGTCTTTTACCTCAGTTGCAGTACAAGTGAAAGTGGTGATGAGGTGCTCCTTGTCAGAGGGAATATGTAGTGAGGAAGGCAGCTGGCTCACATTCAGCAAGTACTGGGACAGAGCTCTGCAGAGCGACAGAACCCTGGAGTAGAAACCTGGCTCATCTGAAAACAGACAGAAGAATATTTTTCCCCAGCATTTTTCCCCTTAGATTTAGGTATCAAACCAGCACTTCTTCTGCTCGTAATACAAAATGCAACCTCAATGCTTTACAGAAGAAGTCATGGTCAATTAAGTCAGTTCAACTTAACTTCAAGTTGTACAAGCAGTCAAAATTTAACAGACTTAGAAATGACTGATGTGACAGTATCAGACATTACGAAGCTCTGATTTTTAGATTTTCATCCACCGATGTCTCCCTCCCACTCACCATACACGTCAGCTAGTTGCTTCCAATATGGCGGTGGCTGGGCGGGTGGCAGGAAGGACTGGTGTGGGGAAGGGAGGGAGCTGGTGACTCCCGCAAGCCGTTCTAGGGTCACCTGCAAGGCTGTCTCCAACAAGAGTGACCCCTGACCCCGTGCTAACCGCTGCATCCCCATACTTAGGCATGGACACAGCAGGCTTAGGTTGAAGTCCTGGAAGAAAAAAAAGGCAGGTTCAGATGCAATATACTCAATTATTAAAATAATCAGTATGGTCAAGAATATTTATCCCGGAGGTCTGATATCTGGGCACTACAGTCTGTCACCTTGCAGCTCATGGTGTTAAAGAGGTCAGTGGGAGGAAGTTTGGTGAGGAGTTCTGTTGTCTCCAGCAGCGAAACATCTCCACGAAGACAACACTGAGACTTCACCAGAGCCACGTACCACTCCTAAAAACAAAATTAAATCATGTGCAAAAAAACATTAATACCTCCTCTTCTGGGTACTTACTTTGCAGGATCAAGACAGACAGTAAAAACATGAAATACAGACTTAGACACTGATTCTCTAATCTCTCACCTTATCTGCAATGACGAGCTCAGGAGCCGGTGGTGGATCCCCATCCAAGGGGTGTGATGTCACAGGAGGTGTGGGGCTGCTGGTGTCCGCAACAGTGGCTCTGAACCTGTCCAGCAGGGAGTAGAACCTCTGATGCCTGAGAAAGAGAAATGCAGGGAGAATATAATGCATTTTTCCAGATAGATGTTCTGTTTAAGTTTAGCTTGACTTGGGCATGTTTTTGCTTTGTTGAAAAGTGTGTTTCATTTCCATTTTTTTGTTGTTTCTTCTGCTTTTTACAATACAAATATAAATTAATATGCAACAGATTGCTAAAACTACAAACCTCAAATTGCTGCAATACAAAAGAGTTACCTCTGAGCCAGGCCACTGGTCTGAAGGTATTCTTGTATCCTGTCCAGTTCCTCCACAGGCAGCTGAGCTATACTGTTCTGCAGGACGGAGGGTCAGAATAACACACGATCAACTTCAGGGAAATTTTAAGATCAAAAACTTTCTACTCTGAGAAATCTATTTCTATCAATATATTCATGAGTCTTATATAGGTTGGGTACTCCTATGGAACCATGACACTAAAATAAAATTTGTCACACATTCAGCTGACAAGCAAACTCCCCTGAGACAACAAGTCACAAGCCCACACACAAGCTGTACCTGTAGTGTCTCAGCTAGCAGCATCTCTACCCTGCGACACGCCAGTGTGTCAACCATGCGGGCCAGAACCCTGAAGGGTGTACTGAGCAGCTTGTCCACATACAGCATCAGCAGGGAGCCAGACTGACTCAGGTGGATGCCTTCCAAACACTGCAGGGTCTTCTTCAACATGGTAGGCTGCAAGAGGAAAGGAGGACTCAATTAGTAAAGGTAGAAAAGGGGTGATAAAATAAGAGCAAAGAGAAAGGGAGGTGAAGAAGAAGGCAAGTGGATGAAGAGAGGGCAGGAAAGAATGGAAAGTTAAAATTACTCCTGTGATGATAAACTGAAAAACCAAAAAAGAATGTTGCCTGAAAAGAAAATCAAGATATATTTGATCAAGACTGGTTGCTTTTAAATGTGCTTTATGAATACAATGACTTGGCTTATGAAGGATGCGCGGGAGTTAAAAAAGGGTGTGATCTCACAGTGCTGAGGTTGTCACAGCGGGACTGGATGGCCTGGATGAAGAGACCGCTGGCAGCTGAGTTGCGATGCACAGCGCTGATGAAATCCTGCACTGGAGGCTCATGGGATAGGTTGATGAGGTCACGCACATGGTTGACTATCAGCCAGGTCAGATGCTCTGAGTCATGAAGGTTCTGACACTATTATTCCAAGAGAAAAAGCAAAATGAACACGTTAACCTTAAGTTTTGTGTAATCGAAATATTTTTACGATCATCATCATCTATTTGTGACTTAGTACAGAATATGTTATCACTATTGTTATGAGTCTCACCACATAGTCACAGAAAAGGATTAGGGCCCCCCTGCGTACGATCTCTCGGTTGACCATGGCTAACCGAGTCTCAGGCTTGTCCTCCTCTCCTTCCCCAGAGGAGTGAGGGCTCAACAGCTTTGTGCAAGAGAGGCTGTGTCTCCTGAGAGAAGGGTGGAGACAGGGTAGGTTGTCACAAGATTCTGTGCTGTGCTCATGCTCAAACAGGGATTCATTGTTGCACTACAAATTCATTTTTTGATGCCTTGTAGTCTTACAATTCAGGATACCTCATTGTGTTTTTTTATGATATGACACGCATGAACGATTAAGGTCTAAACTCATACATCTGACATCCATGAGTAACCTACAACATCCGTTCTTACTTGGGTGTCTGGTGCACCTCAGCCCACCAAGAGTAGTTGGTGTAGTCAATGATGAGGAGGACCTGGCACCACAGCAACACCAGGGAGGGGTGGGTGGTGATCAGACACTGCACCATGCTGTTCAGGCCTTCCAAGGGGTAAAACAGGCCGGCCTCAGTGCCTGTCTGTCCACCTCCACCCTCGCCCTTCAGGAGACGGCTAGCTGCAGCTGTGATCCTGCGAAACATTCCTGGAAGGAGAAGGAAAGCAAAGAGGGAAAGGACTGTCAGTGTCCTTACATTTAAAGTGCGTCACTTCCTAAGAGCATCGTGCATTTCATTGTAAAGCTTAACATCTACTGTTTTAGCCGGACTCTCAACAAAAATGACAATTAAATTTCAACAAGCTCACCACTTTTGAAGACATGTATGAGGCACATGAGCAGTGTGCCCAGCTGCTGGCAGTAAAATGTGTGCTGCTGCTCTGTAATGTCCACTTTAACCTGTCTGGAGGAAATGTCATCCAGCAACACTCCTACCAGCTGCAGCAGGAACCTGGAGGAGGGATTAGGAGACAGATGTCAATGAAAGTGAGAAGGAAAAAAGGAAAGGCTGGTGGAAGCAAAGTAACGGTTGCAAAAATGATCAGACTGAGTAAAAATATTCCTCAGTCCTTACATCAAAAATATCCTATAACTACAGATAGCAAACACGCTCACTAACCTGGCAAAGGTTTCCTCAGGCAGGGCTTTTTGTGCCTCACCATTAGGTTCCTGGTTACCTAGAGTGTCAGCAGGGGGAGGGTCACTTGGGGACGGGCTCTGCTGATGCAGGCGACGGATTGTATGGCAGGAGAGGAGATGTGGGGTGAGGGACAGCTCATGGACACGCGACAGGACAATGTCCTCGGTGGACTGGGAGACGAGTACCCTGAGCACCGCCAGGATGCCAGACACCCACAGTTGGACTGTAGCTACTGATGCCTGGAGGAGCGGAGGTTTGAAATTAAGTCAGTTAAGAAAACTGTATTTTGCAAGTTAAAAATCTGTCCAGCTCTTTGTGCGTGATAACTAATGAGGTCTCACCATGGTGGCCGGGGTCGTAAACATACTCTTGAGCAGCATGTCTACAGGTCGGAGAGAGGAGGGCGCCACAGTCTCAAAGAGAGTGTTCAACACTCCCAACGCCTCTGGAGAGTCCAGGTGCATCTGTGAGGATTAACATACAATTGTGTTTATTGATGACAATAAAAGGGTTTTTCATTACATATGTTGTAGTCTCAATGGCTCATATTTGTCAGTGTGCACCAACATACACACACACCTGCATGCTTTTTCCTACCTGCTGCTTAGCAATCATTGGAAGTATGACGTCAGCGATCTGTCTGGACAATCTCTTCCACTTGTCCTCATTCTCTTTGTGACATTGCTGCAGTACAAGAATGAACATCTCCAACACCTAAAACACACCATGTAACAGATCATCAGGCAGAGAAAAGACTGACTGGAATGTTTTAACAATAACATTTTGGGTCTGTTTGAATCCAGTTGTGACTGTACCTGATGGTATTGCACAAGTCTGAGCAGCATGGACACCACCACTTCTTTCTGTGTGTCCAGCTCTTTGCCTGCATCTGCTTTGTTTGAGCCCCTCAATACAAATAGGTCGTGGACAATTGGCTGCAAGGCTGGGATGGCTGTGGAGGGAAAATTTAATTACTTAGACTCCAGCTACAGTAAGAATGTGATTTTGAAGTTATGTGTTAGTGTGAAGTAAGGTTTAGAAATGTAAGCGAGAGTAAACTTCAGTGAATGTGTTTAGAAGTAGAGAAAATGGTTGTTTGTTGCATGTGTTCGCTCTAACCGTGTGTGACAGCTTTCCTGCCGCTCGCCATGATGCCATCACACAGCTGGATGATCTTGGGGATGCTGATTATCTGCTTGGAGTGGTAACGCTCATAAGACAGCAGCACCAGGAAGAAAAAGATATTGGGAATGATGGCCTCCGAATCTCTGCGTAAGAACAGGTATTATTTTAGTTCACAGGACGGCACTGAATAGATGGGCTAATCTACAGTTCAGTGGAAGAAAGATTTTATCACTACTGTAACCACACATATAAAAACGCCTGGGAGAAACATGGGTTTCTGAAAATGCATGACTCATGGATGAGGGAAAAAAAAAAAAACTCACCTGAACTGTCCAACCTCAATGTACTCAAACTGCTTCAGGACAAAACCTATGAACACCTAAAACACAGAATACATCTTCCTGAGTGAGCTTAATTCAACAAATTGAAGATGAACTCATGCAGTGTGTGCGTTTTTTTGTTTAGGTTTAACCTGATCTGAGTCCAGCAAGCAGTAGTTGACTCTGAGCTGCACAAGTTGGGCGAGCAGGTCCAGTACTTGTCTCTGCAGGGCCACGGAGGTGCTGGTAGTGTACTGCTTCAAAGCTTTGATCACCAGCGGCTCAAACAGACGAATGTGGTTGTGGATGGCATTCTGGAAAAACAAAAGGGGAGGCCACAACTTGTAAAGGGGCAGCACCTTGCTCAAGCTAATGAGCAATGAAAATTATACTTTGAATATCTATTCACAATCGCAACTCAAAAAAGTAGCACAACAATTTACCTTGTCTCCTCTGTGCCGTGTTGCATTTGCAATATTGGACCTCAGCTGGTTCGAAGCTTTTTGCATTACATCAAACCATCTAAAAAGAGGACAGAGAAGGCAGTTTCTTAAATGTTCTTATGTTTATTTATCTGAAAGCATGTCATTTTCTCCTCCTGTGCCTCATCTGTGTGTTGCTACAACCCACCCAGAGGTGTCCTGCTCCTGTTCAGCCTGCACCATGTTACGGAGACTGGCATCGGCGAGAGCCTGGGTGAAGTGAGTGTACGGTGCCATAAAGCAGTAGTGGTAAAGGCCCGGTCTCAGGCTGGAAGAGCCAAGACGGAGAGCCTTACCCTGGGAACGGCTCGGTCCACTCAGATAACCCTCATATTGAGAGGCCAGGTTGGTGCCAAACAGGGTCTTCAGCAGCTAAAGGAAGGTAGGTCTTCAGTTAATAAATAAAGCAAGCAATAGTTTGGAGTCCACATTTGTTTAGATGAGTTGCATTTTCAAATAGACTTGTGTAAATAAACTGGTTTACACATTTTAAAAAGGATTTATTTCATTAAGGCACAATTCTTCTAACTGGATTAAATATGCTATCCTCAGGGGGGGGGGCCTGACACACCAAGCCGACCATCGGCCATCAGTCAGTCAATGATGGGCTGCCAGTGAATGTCTGCTGACCTAGTTTTTGCTTAGTATCCGGCACCATTGGCAGTAGTCGGTCACCTTGTCAGTGTTTTGTCAGGGTGAGCTTGAAACAAACTTCTTAAATTAGTTAAGATTATGATTTTAGCCACTGAGGTCTTTAGCAGAAACAGTTCGTATTTGTTTGTATTATTGTTTGCTAGTGCATCAGTAAATACCCCCTGCAGGAGGAAAGAAATTCCTCCAATTTCTGAATTAATTCAGTGCAAACTAGACTGACTGTTATGCAGTGCAGACTATCATATAATCCTTCATCATACTTTGCTAAAAGTTACGAAATTTGCTGCATCTGTAAAAAGGCACAGGCAAGATGACATTAGGCTAATATATGACTATGTGTGTGTGTGTATTAAGATGTATGGAACCATCGCACAGGGAAACCAATGCCTTTACAGGCCCTGTCGGCAGGAACCAGCCTCACTCTGTGTGGAGTCGCACCGGTTGCAGCACACTGCTCAGTGTTGGAACCATAAAGACTGCCACACACAATGCACCCAACAATGCAGACAACTTGCTCTACAATGACAGACAAACAACACAGATTACTGACCTGTTGTACACACACAGTAGCCATGGTCGGTTCTCTGGAGAAGCAGGATTTGAGGTAGCCCAAGATTTCCTCCACACACTGACAGAGAATATAGTTCATGAATTTATTCAACCGATTGATACATTGGCTTACATTAATGAAACAAACTAAATTACTTGTAATGAAATAAAATCATCCAGAACCTCCTCCTTCCTGCTCACAGAGGTGATGTCATATCTTTACCTTGCTGATGTCATGTAGTGTGGCCAGCTCCAGGAGCTGTGACAGAACATCTAGAGTGGAACGCAGGAAACTTCCAAACTTCTCCTGGTTACTGTGGAGGTCCAGCGTCACCTAGGATGCAACACACACAATTAACGCCACTTAAGATACTAAAACTTGTTTGTATTGTGATAAAAAGTAGGGTAAAATGGATGCATGTCCTGACCTTGTAGTTGGCATGTGTAGCTTTGAGGACATCGTAGAGCTTGAGGTAGGGTGGCAGGTGGTAGAAGTTGCCAAGGGTGGTAGATTTGTTAACGGTTGTTGACCCAGTGCTTTCTGCTGGCCTGGCTGCTCACAAAAAGCACAAAATCAAACTTAAGTATTCACAGACACCTCAGAGAGATTATTCGAACTTGTGCACGGCTAGGTGTGCATTTACCTGTGTTGACCTCATTGCTTTTCTTTGGGCTCATAGGTGCAGCACTGGGCTCAGTGGCATCCTTCTCCTTGCCTTTTCTCCGAATGGGACTGAGGGAGGGGGTGTTGCTCAGGGAGGGGAGGGTAGCCTTAAAAAAAAAAAAAAGAAGTGAACTCAATACAATGACCTTTTTGTGGATACAACTTGTAGTCATAAGCAGATGCCAGTGAAATGTGACTTAAGCCTGGCCAAATGAAATGTTAAATGGTTTTTTTTTTCAAATTTTAAACAAATGTTGAAAATGTCAAAGACCCCACACATAATGACATGTCATGATAAACAGATAATTGTTCCTAAAGTGTGTGGAGAGCAAGGATTTCCCAAAACAGCATACAACACACAAACACATTCCATTCACGAACAACCAAAGTCCTGACTCCCAAACTGTGAATCTTGTGACTTTAGAGTAAACAAACATGGGAAACTTTTTACAGGAAATCAACAAAGAAAAATTTGGATAAAGCCAAGGATACCGCAGAGTAAATTCTGAGTTGAAACCCAATTGATATTGCATTAAAACCCTCTGAAACCCACGGGACCGTTGGCGATTCTTGAGTTCCCCTCACACAGAATTTCAAATCGTAAATATTTAACGTTTGATACTTGTATTTTGAAATTGTTGTGGCAAAGATGAACTTCCTAGCAGATCAGGGGATATAAAAAAAAACACTCTTTACATAACTCGCACCACAGGAAAATCTGGCAAGATGATCTTTAGAAGCATAAAAAAAAATCCAGGCTTTGCTGATGACTGTCAGGAGGGGGAATCAGGCACAAAAAAATCCGCCTGATTCTCGTGTGAAGTGTACCTCGCACTACAAATGATAACCAAACACAAAGAGTCTAAGAACAGTTACCTTAACTGCCGGTCCAGGTGGTGTGTCCTCTAGCACATGGGCACAGATGTTGAGGATCTTTAGTAAGTGAGAAAAGACTTGCTCCACCATGGCCACCAGGGAGCGCTCTGACAGCCCTGCCCAGGGTTCCTCCATCTTATTTGGGCCTCCACTGGTGTTCGTGCTACCACCGCTGCCTTCCTCCTCTCCAGTCCAGGGGTTGCGCATGCATTTAGGAGCCACAGCTGGGAACATGATCAAGAGACAGTTTAAATCAATAACAGATTTTTGCTTTTGCCTCAAAGTTTGAGTGAACAGCAGTATGTTTGCAATGCAGTATAATTTCAAGCAACATGAACAGCATGGTATCATGAATATCTGTATGCACATTACCCACCAGCAATCAAATTGCCAGAAAGCAAAAGTGCATCCTGGTGTGAAGAGAGATCCAGTGGAAACCAGGCAGAGGAGAGTAAGGAAAGGACCATGTTGGCCATTCCCACTGTCAGAGTCCTCCGCTCAGTCTCTGGTGCAGACGAGGAGGTGGTTGAAGAGGCTGGAGCACTGCTGGGCTGCGACACACTGCAGAACAGAAGGACAAGGACATAAGATGATTAGGTGTGTGGAGAAAGAGGAGCATGTTGGCTGGCATGAAATTGTGTGGCAGATTATACAAATATGCATTAAATGTACAGGAAAATGATTAACAAGAGAGAGGGTGAACAAACCTGAGGGCCCTGCCCCTGCTGCGATTGAGACTAGAGCGGGAAGAAAAGCTGCTACTGGAGCTAACGTAGCCGCAGTGCCAGCCTGTGCTCCAATTGCACACGGGAAAATTTGAAGCCAAGAGGCACAAGGCCTCACAGCAGCCAAACTGCAAAGAAATAAGACAAACGGATGGTATTTAAAAACATTGTCAAGGTTTTCATAGAGCAGGCAAAAAAGGTAAAATGTTATGCGTGTCTTAAAAGCTCACCGTCAGGGCTCTGGAGGTAGAGGAGGTGAAAGCATGGGAGACGGCAGTAACGACTCTGGACAAATTGTTCTCGATTGTGACATCAGACACATTGTTGGACAAGTTGAAGCCTCTGTACGTCCTGGCAGACACAGAAAAGGGCACAGCAGAGTTAATCAGGTTGTGCGCTGTGATTTTTTTCATGAGCTTTGTAATAAACCACTCAATTTCAAAGCTCTTGTAGTCTTGCACAACATAACAAACTGTATGTACCATAAAAAGGAAGACATGACAATGATCTTGAGAATCATTTTTAGGAATAGGACAGCATATGAGACGAGTGCACATACCTTGTGATTGTACTAACTGTGAACTGGGAGGGGGGTTGTGTCTCATGCATCAGCAACTGCAAATAGACTGAACTCTGGTCTCGGGCGATAGCCACTACTGGGTCCACTTGACCTTGGTCACAGTCATAGAACAACCTGGGAACCAGCCTGGTAGAGAGAAAGTCACAGAAACATGTGGGAAGGATTAGAGGAGACATTAGGAAGAAGAAACCTAGGGGGGAAAATAATACAAAAAGTGCACTTGTCAGCAGTAAAGAAGAGATAGTATACCTGCTGACAGCAGAGGCTGCTACATGCCGGACTCTGGGGTCATCATCTCCTAACAAACGGATGACCACGTCATTCAGGACTCTGTCCTGCAGCTGCAGCCGCTACATAGAGATAAATGTGGACTAATTAGGGACCACAGTCTCAGCAACTCAAGTAGGGTCGATTAAAAACAGATAATAAAAATAGTTGTCATTGAATTTCATAATCAATTAGTTGGGTCTATGCTATGATGCATGGTGCACTGGGCAGCGTCTCCTAAGGTGGAGGCAAAGACTTAGTGGAGCAGTAAGTCAGCCAATTCCACATCTTGTGTAGCTCATGATGAATTACAAGAAATGATGCCATCTCCTTTGTCTTTGGAGTAAGCATTTGATCCACTGTAGCCAGGCGTCCCTCAGCTGAGCCCCTGATAAAAAATATTTTGACGCTAACACTTAATAAAGCTAACAAATAGCTTTATCAAAGGGCCTGGCTAAACTGATCATCACAAAACAGAGAAAACAAGACAGAAGGTATTTCTGTGAGTGAACACCAACTTGCTGAAATTAGGTCAGAGAGACACTGGAGTGTAACGTGATGTTATGGAGTTTTTGGAAAATTTCACAGCATCAGAGAGAGACAGTCTCAAGTGAATCCTTCATTTCTTCACCACAGAAACATAAGTAATGTCTGATCAAATATATACGTCACATTTCCCATTTTTTCCAAATCTATTTCTTACTGAAGAGGCCTTTTCTGTACTTAGTCTTGATGTAGCATACATTTGGTGGATTTTTATTTGGAAGTTGTTTGAAAGTGCCATGTCGAGACAACTGATAAAACAAAGTAAAACAGATTAATCCAATATCAAAGTAATAGTTAGTTGTAGCACTAACTCAAGTTGAAAACAGGACACACTCTGAATGTCTGTGTCTTAAAAACATTTGAAGATTTGAATTTTCAAAGCAAGACTATAAGAAAGGTAGAATGGAGAACTTACCCCAGTGTAGTGATGATCCCCTTTGTGCAAAGCCTCCGTTTTCCTCTCGAGGAAATGTACTAACCTTAAACAGGAAAGAGTAAATATCTTTAAAAGGCAGCTGAGTGACAACATTAGACATACTATCTAACAGACATTAATAATGTGAAGAATAGTGATGTTGAAAGTACAGTCCACCCCTAACAGCTTGAGCAGGTAGCTCCAGTAATTCAAAAACTGAAAACTTCTCTTACCGGAAGTCCATCTCAGCCAGGGTCTCCAAGAGCTCAGTGCGAACAAGCCAATAGGAGGAGTCCCTCAAAGCGAGAAGGTTTATCAACAACTGCAGGCCGAGCTCACTCAACGTACTGCTACACACAGTCATGAGGCAGTGCTGAAACACGCATAAAAGAAGTCAGCGACAAACTTGCACGCAGAGCACCGATTACTGACACACTTGCACAGAAGTGCCTTACCCTCACTGCAGAGCAAGCCATCTTACAGGTGACGGATGATTCATCTTTCAGAGTTTTTTGGAGCAAAGGCACCAAATCCACCAGGGACAGGGGGTTACCTGGACCAGACAGGCGAGAGAGAACCATTATGATATTTCATATTTTTCTTAGTCATGTCCCGACCATGTCGTTTTGTCACATTGTTTAGATTTTTTTGGTCCAATAACTTAATTTTGTTCTCAAAGTTAAAAATAGAAGGTTGTTGCAAAAACAGGAAGATGATGTATGACCATAGTAGAATCTCTAAGTCATATGTCGTCCTCAGGCAGGTGCACCGTCTGAACACCGTAAACATCATAGTAAGCTAGCTAGTCTACTTATCTTGTATTTTACCCGAATTGTGGCACCATAACGTTAGTAACACCTCTGTGCAGCTGCCCTCCATCTGAGTTTAGTGTGTTGTTTATTGTAATAATGGCATTTGTTGCCAGTGTGAAGTGAATGGCGTCAATCAACACCCCCGGCTAAAATAGCGCAACACACCAAATGTCTCTCACTTGCTCTCTTCTTTACCGTCTCTTGGCCACAGGGCACCGCAGGATGGATAGAGAAGTCCACTGTCTGAAATGCAGTTCCAGGATGTATTTAAAGTTTGTACCGCCCACCAGCATCGGCCTCTAACAGGTCCAGACACTGGGAAGCACACAATTTTCAGTGCCATTAGAAAAAATAAAAAGAGTGACAGTAGTGTTGATCGGGGCAGCATCGGTGCTGTGAGCTGAGGCGAAAGCAGCCTATGCTAGAAGATGGTGCCCCTCCTAAACATCCCATAGCTCCATTTCCATAGACTTTGGCAACACATCTATCCTTCCTTTGAGGGACTCTGGCTGCTGCTGCACCACAGAGCTGCCAAAGAGCACCTCATCACTGCACAACCAACAGCTGCAGCAGGAGGAGACGGTGAAGAGGAGAGCAAATGAAAGAGAGAAGAAAGTCACCATGTTGTGCTAAATGTTGTCTCACTTTTGCTCTGTTTAACAGCAAATTAACCAAAGTAAATGCCATATTGATGTTTTCCAAACTTTTGTAGATGCCATCTTTTTGCTATAGTTATGGATTAACCCATCTGACCATTAAACACACCCCCAGTTCTGTTTAAGAAAGAATGTTAACTGTTAAACAGGAAGTAAAACTGAATGGAGGGGGGTTTTAAATACTATCCAAACTTTAAAAATGTCAGCACCAAGAGAAACACACCACACTCACACACAACCCACCTGTTGCACTCTGCACACTGGCCAGCCAGGTGTGAATGTTGTAACGTGTTTTGGTGAGTGCAGCTTGTATGATGGCTGCACAGAGGATGGCAGTGGCTCCTCTGATCTGGGGGTCCCCATGGTCAATGAAGCCCAGGATGTCACTGATATACTGCTGTTCTGCAAGGGGACAGAGAAAGATTGCAGGGTCAAAGGCAGAGCTTTAGACACAAATACAGTTGTCAATTAACACATTGTTTTAACTTCCACTGCACAAATGCAGGTCAGGCCTTTTTCACACAAGATATTTTGACAAGTCACAGGACGAAAGTGAATGTGTGAATAATATCAATGACGGCTGAATTTAATTTAGTTGCTTTAGTTTTAGGATCCTGTCATGGTGCACGCTGGCTCACCATCACACTGTCATTGCAAACTAGAAGACAGTTAACGTTATAAGTGATGCCTTTGCTTTTCCTACAATGACAAGTCAAAATGTCTGCTGTGTAAAAGCCCCATTGTGCTCCATTAAACAGCAGAAATTACATTCACTAAGATAAGTTAATGCAAAAGGCCACAGACCAACAAAATCATCTGCTGTTTCAATAAAGATATCCACATTAACAACGAGCTTCAGTGAACAAAAGCTAATTTTACCTGCAACATCTCACACAAGTCTAACGTTTTGCTCATCCTGGAGATTCAGTGAGGCAATCCAAAACTCTCGCCACAGCTACACTCATTCCTCAGGCTTCAAACTTCAGTAATATTGCTTATTGTGCATCCATACAATCGTATCATGACAAATCCTCAATATCATGGTTCTCAGTTGTACAAGTTCAGAGCCAGCATGCACACCATCAGCAACCTAAAACGAAAGCAACTAAATGGAACTCAGCCATCATGGATTTCATTACTTACACCTGTGCTTTTCCTACTGTGACAAGTCAAAATGTCTGCCAGCATAGCTCCGCCCACCTGAGCAGAGGCCTAACAAGCCCGAATAAGTGGAAACACCTGTGTGGGTGTGCAAGGCCCCTAAATATGTGAATTCTTTTCCATGTGAAAATAGTATGATGATGTTCTAGTAAATTAATAATAAAAGCCCTTAGACTTTAGGATCTAAGTGATGACTGTCACAATATTCCATACATCTGCTCACCATGACGGTCCAGCATAGTGCCCACATCTCTGTTGACACCACACCAAACCACATATCCGTCCCACGCTCCATCTTACCCTCACTTGTGAACAAGTGCCCGAGATACTTGAACTCCTTCGCTTGGGGCAGTAACTCTCTCCCAACCCGCAGTATTAGTTTTGTCCATTAATCCCCGATACAGGCCTTTTGTCGAAAGGAACCTCTTAAGGCATCAAGCATCATCTAAATAGGACTCTCTTAAAATTTTTATGCCCCTACCTTCTACTGGAATGCCGTCCAGCGGCTCCAGGTAGAGGGAATTAAAGAAGGCTTCAGGATGCAGTGCTGCTGCCGCCCCGACACAGCTGAGTGCCAGAGCCTTCACGCTCACTCGCACCTCCTTATCAGGGGTCAGACCTGGAAAAACATAGCACAGCAAAGATTTATATGCAATGATATCAAATGAAACAAAAAAGGAAGCCAGATAAACCTAAAAGTAAAAGTTCATAGTGCTGCAGTTCAGATGCTCCAACTTGAGCACCTTTTAAAAAACAGGCCAAATGTCACTGGTACTTATTTGGACTCAGTCTATTTGTAGGAAAATAGGATGACATCTTTAAACACACCTATGGCATATTTTAAGAAGTTCTGATAACACTTACCATTTTTTTGTCCTGTCAGCAAGAAGGAAGCAGCAAGAAGCCGTACACAGTGCACCAGCGGCTCGGCCCCTTGGTCTGTATAATGCCCAATCGGACCCTTTATCCGAGATGGCTGAGAAGCAGGCATTTTAAGTTAAGGACAGTACCTTCAGGTACAAAAAATTGGCATGGATGTTGGTGCGTGGATGTATTTTTACCTTGTTGTCAGGTTCGGGTTCAGCGGGTTCGTCCTTTGGTATGAAGCGGTCCACGCTGCTGTCTGAACCCTGCCGGTTGTGACCTCGGCCTTCGAACAGATGAGGCTTGCTCAGAGCTGCACACAGAAACAAAAAGCATGATTAAAGCTTCATATCAATGAGAAGGAACCTGTTCCCACTGACAACCCATGTTTATGTGTGTGCATATTTGTGTACACAAGCATACCCAGTGCTGACTGCAGGAAGGGTTCTGGGGGTTCTTCTTGGGAGGCAGGTGCTGCTCCTTCGTCTTCTTCATCCTGTAAAGTCCCGATCTGCATCCCAGAGTACTGGCTTTCACTGCCATCCAGCACCTTATGCACAGAAACACAGAGCAAACATTGTCACTAAGAAACTAAAGTTACATTACAGAGACATTTAATGCAACACATCTGCAATGCACCCACATGCAAAGGATACTGAAGTAGTTCTGACTCATTCACGTTTGAGTTAGATTTGCTGGATTGAGGACACATTGAGACACAGCATAACAAACAACTGAAACTGCAAGTCAAACATTCCCTTTATTAAACTTTGCTGGGTCATGCTTGAGTCGCTTAATTTACAGCAAATCAACTACACACAGACAAAAAAGCACAGGCTTGAGAACTCTGCAATTGTGGTTGTCACAATCCAGAGGAAGACCAAGCTTTTGATCCAAACTAGTATTAGTATTTCGACTACATGGGGAACACACATGACATTTTACAGAGAACTAACTGGGAAGATGTATAAAGAACTCTCAATCCGAGAATTTTAAATAATTGTTTTCCCAGGTTTGGCCTCCGCAGGAACAAAAGCCTGTCACAGTCTCTCTGAAAGGTAAAGGGAATCAAATCTGAGGGTGAACGGTTAAAGGAACAGATGGCCTTCATGCTTCAACTTTGAACTCTTCAATGCAAGCCATCGGCATGGGATGTTGGGGTTGCTTGCTTTTACAAAGGTCTTTCAAAAGCATCTCATTTTTGAGAGGAAATCACTGGAAACGAGGAAGAGGAGGAGGAGAAGGAGACGGGGATTAATATATTGTCAATGACAACAAGAAGGGAAAGGAAGCAATAAGCAGGGTAAGTTCTGTGCATGGGTTGTGACGAACAAGCGAACGAAAGGGGAAAGAATGGAGGAAGCCAAAAGTTTCCAGACAAGCAAGCCCCTCCCACTCCGTTCAAAGTGTCCAATTGGCTGACCTTGTCACTAGTGCTAGAGGAAGAGGTGGCATAGAAGGAAGAAGAGGAGGAGAAAGAGAAAGAAGAGGACGAAGAGGAAGCAGTGTAGACAGAAGAGTCGCTGTCTGTGGCATCAGGACCCTCGGTGGAAGTTGGCGAGGGAGGGGATGGTTCAATCACCCGCGGCAATGGAGTGCGCGACTGCGACGAAGCGGGGAGAAGGGTAAGAGGGAGGGGGGAAGGCCATAGAGGTAGAATTGTTAGAGTGGACAAACTCACACCAAAATGTCTCTGAAGGGGAGCAGCAAAACCTAAACAACTGAACCAAATCTGTGATGTCACATCTCACCTATGTACTCCAAGGAGCATTTTTATCATAAGATAAAATTAAATTATAAAACCATACACTTGGTTGGCAAGTTGTGCTCCATTACTACTTATCTAATGTATTAAACATAACTACCAACAAGTTCCCAAATCTTGGGAACACACTATATATTTCCACTATAATTGTAACCCCCACCAGGCTAAAAAAAATCTTTCGTTTTTTATTTTTATGCCAAATATAGATGTCTGGTCAGCGCTTTTCTGAAACAATTTATGTGCACTCTTTCATTTCAGCTTAGTGGAAGTGTCTTTACTGCGTTTTGCGGTCATTTAGGGAGTCCTCACTATGCACTACACTTTGCCCATCCACACATACAGGTGTTGTTACGTTTCGTGCAATAACTAAAAATCAAGCTAGAATATTTGTGGTTTTTAGATGCACCGCCCAACCTGAATCTGGCCAACAGTGGCGAGGATGCAAGCAGCTCTGCTACTGATGGGAAGGAAGCTAACGTTAGTCCTAGCCAGAGCACGAGCAGCTCTCCTGTTGATACAGCTGCACCCTTCCACAAACACAGAAAGACAGGCTTTGATCCATCTTGGCTATCAGAGAGGAAATACCTCTCCTGGCTCAACAGGACTGATACTGGCAAGGTTAGGTGCAAGACTAAATAAAAATGTGTTAATGTGGCTATAAATGTTCTCGTTAGGCCATGTTTTATCTGTGTTAGTGGAGTCATTTTAATATTACCAATAATAAAGTCATCAACCGAAAGCATTATACTATGATTTGGGAAATGATTTAAATTAATTTCACGTATATGCAATTTGCAGGTAAAGGGCTAAAATATTTAAAACCACCTTATGCTGATTTCAGTGCTTAATATTTTGTCCATTCTACAAATCCTAACTCCATGAAGTGTAGCATCATTCTTAAAGTGGAAACTCTGCCATTAGGGATATTAATGTTCACAGTTAATTTAAGCACTTCGTGGTAATTAAGTCTTTTAGTGTCCAGGGAAGCAGGCTGTCCTCTGGATTTCACACATGTATGCACAGAAGTGAAGCACTGTGTGTTTAAGCTGTATTCACCGACTAAATTAAATCTCACTTGCACGCCCATTCAGTAACACTGACCAGTTCTGCTACATCTGAAGGGGTGACAGCTGAATCTGGTCCTTCTGTGGTGGTCTGCGAGGAGTCGCTGGGTGGAAGTGAGCGGTCATTAGTGCTTAGCAGAGTCCCGCCTTCTCCCAAGGGTCCTCCCTCCGGTGTGGCATTCTCTGGTGTGGTGTAGTCAGCCGTCTCTGGAGTAATGTTGGCACCGCCGCTGGAGCTCCGACTCAGCATTTCCTCCTCGTTGTCGTTGGGTGACTCAGGCGTGTCGGATGCAGATGTTCCACCCCCGCCACCGCCCTGCTCTGAAGAGGCACTGAGGTCCACAGAGTCGCCAGGCTGCAGGGTGTGCTGGGAGGAGCGCGGCTGCTCGGTGATGATGTCAACCTGGGCCGCCGTGGAGCCTTCTGCACCAACGACCGATGCTGCAGGAAAGACACACACAAAGCTTATTTTTCACTGCAGCATGGGGCTTTATCAATTAGTTTTAAAACGAAATACAGCCGGTAAGACTGCCACTGTTGCATGATACCTCACATTCTGCCTCCTGGTGGTTGTATCTCACCTGTGAAGGCACCAGTGGTGACCTCTGTTCTCTCAGCGTCGTCCTCCAACCCATCCTCCTCCCCAGAGAGCATTTTACCTGAGAACAACAACTTTAGTGTCAATATAACATCAACAGTTACACCAGATGAAGAGAGGGAAAGAGACTTAAACCTGGGTGGTGCAAATTTACTTTTAACTGAGTGTATTAAAAACAGGACAACAAAGGAATCTGCCTTAGATTTTATTGGATACGTACACTGGAAAATAAATACGATACTATATAAAAATCATTAACAACAATTCAGAGGAAAATCAAGGTGACTCAGTCAGAGGTATATTTGCCCAAACTTTGACAGAAACATCAGTTAGAGGGTAGAGGTGAGCAGAGGAGATAAATAGACTAGTCACCTCTCTGTTTCCTGAGAATGAGTGGACTGCAGGAAGACCCTCCCCCCGCTGCAAATGGCAGGAAACAGGATATAGAAACAGGAGGTGAGGAAGAGAAAAGCAGCAAAAGCTCAGAGAAACTCATAGGAAACCGAACGATTATTTACAGACAACAGGGAAAGAGTTAGCAAGCAAAGAAAAAAGTTGCGAACACAGACCAAAGCAGGAACTAGAGCAGAGCAAAAACACGGTTTGTTTGAGTAATTATTACCTGGCAAAATCAGTAAGGGTTAATGAATTAAAAGCTACCCGAAGCTGAGGCATCCCAAGTGCCTTGCGACTATGTAAAACACTGCAGAGCCGACACTACATTGTACAAAGGGATAACAAGCTTTATGAACACAGTCCCGACTGATTTATGTGTTTACCAATGAGCTCGAGGATGCTGCCGGAGCGTGCGCGGCTCTCGGTGTCCTGGCGGAATACAGTGCCGCGTGCGATGCTGCCTGCGGTGATGAGCATATGCAGCAGCTCTGGTGGGGGAGTCCTGAACATCTGCTGCAGGAGCTCCAGAGCCGCCGTGACCACATTGTGATCCCAGTGCTGTGTGTAGTGTAAGGTCAACTCGTACACCTTAAGACACACAAATGTGAAATTTAGCCAAACCTTGATACTTAACATACAAACACAGACATCCACACAGTCACTCTCCACTCTCTACCTGTAGCAGTTGTTCAGGTGTTGGCTGTACATCAGCCTCCTTCCTCATGACTCCAAAGCTTCCTTTGAGGCTGGTGGTGTTGACTTGCTGCTGCAGCAGAGGCATCAGGTAGCGAAGGGTTAACAGCACACCCAGAATTAGGTGGCTGGGGTGCTCCTCATCCACTGGAACCAGAAGACCTAGAAAAGGACATATATTGTATGTATTCTGGATTTGCACCACACTGTTTTATATTTGCACTCTTTGTATTTGCTCTCATTCAACTTTGTATTGCAACTGCTGCACAGCAATTTGCCTCTGGATAAATAAAGTTTTATCTTATCTTAGCACAGAAGGTCAGGAAGTGTGTTTATTTGTCCTATTTCAATGTCTGTAGCTGCAGTGCTGTAGCTAAAAGCAGTTCAATACCAAAATAGCTCACAAATGTAATTAATTAAAACGAACTAATTTAAAACTAGACAGGTAAGAAAGTGAATGTCTTGAGTATTTGTATGAGTGTGTGCCTTTGTGTGTCTTACCCAGCAGCACATTAAGGAGCCAGGTGTAAAAGTAGCTGGTGCGTCTGGAGTGTTGGCACACACTGACGGCTGAGCTGGCTGCTGTCCGTCTGATGGTGGGGGAGCTGGACTTCAGGTTGGCCACGAATGACTTCAGCAGCACCTGGGACAAAGATGGTTGGACTACTATGAATTCAAGCTTTCAGGATGTACAGATAGGCATATGTCCTCGTGCACATGGTGTCCATTTTTTTCTGATAAATTAGTTACATCTAAAACATTTTAAAATGACAGCGTTTTGACAGTGCAGGTAGGGAGCAAGCCTTTCAAATTAAATGTAGGCATGGGTACAGAAACACGGTATCAAAATCTAAAAGACAACAGATGAAGCAATTGAAAGCAAAAATTCAGTTTCCATTATCAACACTTTCAACATTTTTGCTTTGTCTGGATACCTTGATCTCGCCATCATTGGCGAAGTGTCCCAAGGCGGCCATGATCTTGGGCATTGCAGCAGCCAGAGTCTCCTGTACTGTCTCCTCCTGTCGCTTGGTGATTCGGCTGAGGCATGGCAACAGGTTGACTAGGTAGGGTCTGGACCACAGAGATGGATGGAGGGATAAGCATGCAAACAGAACAAAGAAGTAAAAAGCATTTAAAGGTGAGTAGACAGTAATGCTTCTACCTTTAACCATAGCTGATTGTGAGGTATGCGCTGTTATATACTTCAAAAATAAAAAAATCTGCACCTAGGGCAGGACTTTTTAAAAAAACAAAACAAAAACATAAAAACTCCATTTGCGTGTACATGAGGGGCCAAAATGTGAGGAAAATATTTATTTACAAAAATATCTGTATAAATGTAGACAGGGCCTTAACCAACTAGTTAGTAAGTTTGCAATTTACACTAAAATTTGCTAATCTTCAGGTGAGATTTTCCCTGAGTTTGGCATCGTGTAAGCAAAAAGGTCATTTTCAGGCATTGTGTGTGCATACCTGCATTTCTGTGGTCTGATGAGGTGAGCGAGCTCAGCAAACCTCCACAAAGCCGCCCTCAGACTCCGAGAGGCACCGTTCTACAGAGATGCCCAAAAATCATTAACGTCAGCACACAAGGTGTTTTCATTTTTTCGCACGTTACATGAAACAAAAGTCAAACATTTGTCATTGGTCTGAGGATAACGGTGTTGCATAAAAACAACAACTCACAGCACAAACATATACTTCATACCTTTTTAATTTCTTTGTATAGCTCCAGCTGCAGCCTAGGTAGGTTGGAGTCCATCAGTGCCTGAAAATAAATATCAAAAATGATTCTCCAAACCAAGGCTAATTATACTGTAAGTGTACTGTGTCCTCATTGGGTGCTAACAGAAAATTAAATGATGATCAACACACTGTCCTAGTCATATAAGCAGCATATTCCATTTGGATACGTCTATCAGGCCTTTTTCCAAATTAAGCATTTGCTGATTAAGACATGTGGGATATGCAAATATTATTCAGGTTTTAGGAGCATTCTTTGGACATGTATACAACACATTTGGAATATGCGTCTCAGCTTTTTACCACAGCTTGTTGATGGTCAGCCCTGTGTTTTGTCATGAATGCATTGTGCAACCAACTAGCCAACAGTTTGAAGGCTGTGGGGTTGACATGCACACTCATTTAAAATCACACATTTTGGGTGGGAGGAAGAAACACACCTCCTTTTAAACATGATGAAAAACTCTGATATCAACATATGATGTTTTTGGATATGCGCAAATATTTCATCGCTGACCTTTTCAAGAAGGTGGTTGAAGGAATGAAAGAGAAAGGCTCCAGAATAAGGGCAAAAACATACAATTTGTGCATGTAAACGTAGTCAAAGTTCAAAATAGGAGAAAAGAAAGCAGTGCGGGGTCCTGCTCACTTTGATGATTTTGTTCAGGCACTCATCGGCTACCATCCGGACATCTGATTCGCTGTCATCGCTGCAGAGCAGGAACATCTCCATGGCGATGCCCAGCAGTTTCTGAAACTCTGGAGATGTTCTGCTCCCAGGACCATAGAGAGGAAAGGTGAGGCAAATGTTATTACACACACAGACAATCAACTTTCAACAGACATTGTTTGTATAATGTAAAAAACACTTTTCTGAATTGTTTACACATGAAACACTCAAAACTATCATGAATCAGAGGGGGTAAAATGTCATAACCTCTCAATGCAATCCGACTCAAACTGGCAAATATTAAGCTTAGGTCACTTGTCACACACTCTCTTAAGTTTATTCAGGAAGGCCTACCTCAGAGATTGAGCCACTATGTTTTCACATATTGTCAGGCAGTGGGTGACTCTATCCTTCTTTGTGGTGGCCTGTTCTTTTTTCCTGTGAAAGAGAAAAGATGGGGAGGATGAGAAAAGGAACAAATAAAAAACAAGAGTCAGCAAAAGACAAGAGACGATAGAGGCAGAGGAGGAGAAAGATTAGACAGAAGAATTGGGTCCAGACTGAGAAAGTACCTCCAAGAAATAAAACTCCTGGAAGTCATTATAACTCTAAACATGAATCAGGATTACAATTAAATTTACTGCTGATGGAATACTGAGTCTAACACATCAGTACTACCCCACCCATAAAACACTGCAACGCTGGCCAATTCTGTAGGTATCACTGAAAAGAAAACAACCAAAGAAATCCCTGTGCAGACATTAAAGGAACCACAGTGTACATTCAAACTCAAGTCAAATCTAAGCATCCCTTGAATTAAAGGGAGAAATGTCCATAACAAAACTGGCAAGCCACTTAAGTGGAAACTCACAAGACCACAATTTCAGACTGATTTACTCTGCATCTAATTATAAAGCATACATCAGCAGCAGTGACAGAGCAGCATAAACCCTGCTCTCTAACTGGGTAAATCACACTCTCTACATAGCTGGAAGACTGCATATATATTCCATCATTTACACCATTAGTGATGCCATTTATAATCACCATAATGTTGTGTATAACAAGTACAGGACGTAGAGCTTAAAGAGTAGCCTAACACTAACAGTGCAGCTTATTCAAGGTAGCTGCTGTTTTACATTACGTCATGTGAAAATATGTGGCAATGTTCTCTATGGCTACACAACTGATAAAAAATGGTGACCTCCTTGTGTGAACCTTCCAAACACTACACCCATCACGCAAACATAACGGCGCATGTTGTTAATATGGTAGACTCCCTAGAGATGAGCTAGGCCCACACCATAATTAACATCTGCAATCATAACAACATGCATGCCAGTTATGATTTCGTCTGACTTGCTCATGATTTTCTGTGGCATCAGAGAGAATGATAATCATGTGAGAGCTAAGCAGCTGCAGTTTTTGGAGCCAGGCACCGCAGCTGCTTTCCAGCGACTGCAGAAGCTCAAAGGATGATTGCGGAGACTTGGCTTTCCCCTGAGTTAAGTCCTTATTGGCTCATCAGATTTAAACATATTGAGTTTCAAGATTTAATTCTATCCAGGATAATTTAGCTTTGAGATGTTACATGGACTAGAAGTTGATACTCATTTAATACATCAAAAGTATGATTGTTGATGGCAGTGTAAACTGTCTAGCTACAGCATATGACCTTTATAAATTGGTTATACTGTATACTAATCATAAAGAAGAAACCATTCTGGGGAGTGTATTGCTGACAACAGGTGAAAACAGACATTTTTGGGCACTGCTGGACTGCAAGATGAGCCAGATAAATTTGATGGTGCGGTACTAACACCAAACCATTTTTGAAACTTGGCAGATGAAATTACTGACTAATCTGAATAATATATTTGAAAAGATGGAAAAGATGATACTGTCATTATGGAAGGTGTCTGGCATGTGTTTCTTGAATGAAAAGGCTTGGTTCTTTGAGCAGAGGCAAAACAAAACTAAGGGTCCATTTCAGAAAGCAGGTTTATCAGTCCAATCCTGAACTCTGAGTTGATGAACCCTGAGGTAGAAAACACTGAGTTTTTGGGATCAGGGTCAGTTTAATCAACTCTGAATATGTTCACTCTGAGTTAAGCTTGTGCGCGGTGAATGAAAAAAAAAAGCCATCATCAATGGAGCTCTACAAGATACTACAATCCACCATTGCAACAGGTAAATTGTACAGATATCAATAACTGGGATGGCAAACTACGTCGAGTTCAGCAGGGTGGACCTTTTCACAGCATACATTTTGACTTGTCATAGTAGAAAAAAACAGACCAAACCTATAACATTACCAATGGCTCAGTTCCATTAAGTGCCCCAGTAAGCTATTGCAGTGAGCCAGCATGCACAATGCCAGGGCTTCACCTAAGAGAAATGCAGCTATCATTAATGTTATTAAATACACCTGTGCTATTCCTACTATTACATATTAAAATGTCTGCCATAAAAAAGGTCTATTTTGATAAATTCATTCATTCAAGGTTGTCCATTCATTCATCATTTCGGTTATAGTCTATATTAGCCAACATTTTACATCTATTTGTTCAGCTTTAGTCTGACGGACATAAAACACAGGGGCCGGCAACTCAAGATGAAAAATAGAGTTGAAGATTTAAAAAACATAAATCAAAGACAAAGGCCTTGAGACATGATTCTAACAGGAGCCAGTAATAATGTGGTTGGTTGGGGATTTTCACTGGAGTAGAGAAATAAGCTACAGTAGAGCACTCAGCTAGAACAACAAACGTAGTGCATTTAAACATTTTCATTCAAAATCTGTTTTTCAGACTACATGCAGCCTATTAAAAAAAAAACCTCACATATTGCAGCAGCACCACCATGCAGTTCTCTCAGAAATATTAACATAGCTTTATCTGAAATATTAGAGGAATTATGTTCCCAGTCACATCATGGGGATTGTTATTCACTGATCATAAGAGTCTAAACCATCATGCCAATTCTTAAAATCTAAACTGAGATGACACATAATGTGCAATAAACATTTTAGTGGAAGTGCTCTAGCTCTGTAAAAATAGGACATGCAGACGTGTGATTCTGAAATAAGGGTGACTTGATGCTGCGTTATATCCGAATCAGGGCAAAAACCGTTGATCAAAGAACTGACTGACAGGGCAGAAATGTTTCTTTAGATAGTCTGGGTAACAAGCTGATACCCAACCCAAATTTTTATTCAGACATACAGTAAATCTCCCTCAAATAATGTGCTTTGATCCATGCTTTGATATGACTGAATCAATAAAGAATTGAAACAGTGTGTTTAGCTCTGTTAGAGGGAGGAGACAGACAGAAACTCAGGGTTTGTTTAGAAAACCTGGCAGCAGGCTAGCTTCCCAGAGTCAGTGACCACAGTAAGTGACCCAGAGTTTCAGTGACCTCTCTTTCTGTAACTCAAAGACCCAGAGTTCCCCTCATCTCAGGGTTCACTAACAAAACCTGCTTTCTGGAGCACACCCCCAGTCACTACAGCACCTCTGGCTCTATTTGGACAGGCGTAAGTGACGTCACTCCAGGAGGCTGCCGTATTAATGCACCAGGTCATCGGCAGAAGTTACATCTGCCCTCCTGTACAATTAACTGCACCGTGTTACACTCAAATTCAACATTTATACTGCAAACAGAATTGGTCCACCGAGATCAACTTATTAAGCAGACTGTGAGTCATTTAACTGATCCCTGACCCTTTGAGCAGGTGCGTGGGCATCAATTAGCGGATGCCTTCTGTGTTAGCTATCATTCAGCTAGCCTGACCCCAAAAATCTCCCTTGCTGGCACTCAGATAATGTCAGGCAGCAAATCCTCGCTAAGCATTGGTGCAACAGCTGGCATCAGGTAGATGGATAGCGGAGAAGTTTCAGTAATGGGTCTGGTTACTGGCTTGCATGTTGGCGTAACTGGCTTCAGGCTAGCTATTAACCCTTGCTGTCGTTACCTGACAGGCACCAACGTTAGCTCGCGAGCTAAGCTACCTGTCTAGCTGTTAGCTTGCTGTGCAATCGCCGTAAGACAAAACAATCCACTTACTGCCTCTGGACAAGCTCCTCGGCGGTTGGTGGTCCCTGTTGCTGCTGGAATGACTTGAGAGACTCAAAGGCCTTCATCAATTTCTCCATGGTGGCCATTTTAGCAATCAACAGTAAGGAAGCTAACGGTAGCTAGGCTAGCTAATATTTACTATGTGAGCTAACTAGCTAGCACAGTGGGGACAAGTTAGCGCACGGAGAGAGCAAGCGGTGCGTAGTGCGACGAGAGTGTTAACACTGCTCGCGACAGCTACCACCGGCTCCCCGCCTTCTCTTCGTGCAAGATATCTCTTATTCTTTCACAATATTATTCCTAAATGGACAAAATGTTGGTGGATAATAAGCCATCTTTGATGCAGCGTTGCGATCCCCCGACAATCACACCAGGAAGTGGAATATGTGACAGTTGCACAGAAAGGGGAGGGGTGGAACGTCAGCGGCCAATCAGACTGCGACTATATGTTGAGTGACTTGAAAAAGGGCCAATGAGTGACTAAGGTTTTTTTTCCCTTTTGTTGTTATTGTTGCTGTCACGGGACCGCTGTAATCCAGATTGTAATAACATATTTGAGCGACACACATGCTGTAGCTGTGGCTTTTATCCGTGTGCAAGGATAGATGAGTGGGCGGTGTGTCAGTGAGGAGGCTAATAGAGCTTCCTATGCATCAAAAGCAAGGAATAAAAACACATGCATGGAAATCTAACTCATAGCTCTCATCCTCACATGGACAATTATATTACTGAGGTTAAACCCCTAAGTGGAAGATAATTAAAGCTGTAGCTGGTAATGTCATATTTGTTGTCAGTATAATTTGACAGTAGTACATGAAACACATAATATGTGGGAAAAAAATGTGTTCCTCTGCCTCCTTGTAGTGCTACTAACGGTATTTTGTGGCCCAGAGAGAGAGAGAGTCCATTTAAAAACAACAAATATTGACCAAGTGCTTCACAAAGAAATTAAAAAAAACACAGGTATGATCAAACAAAACCGCCACTGGAGAGAGTTTAAGTATAATTAATAATAGCATACAATAACTGCACTAAACAGTGAAAATACAAGGCTAAAGAAAAGAGATGGGTCTTAAGAAAGGTTTTAAATGTATCAATAGAGGGGGAAGGTCAAACTGTAAGTGGGAGATTATTCCACACTTTAGGACCAACAACTGAAAATGCTCAATCGCCTTTAGTTTTTAACTTGGTACGTGAAATGGAGAGCAGTGATTGGTCACCAGATCTGAGGGGTCAGGAGGTGGAATAGGGGATAAGCAGATCAGAGATGTAAGCAGGTGTGTGTCCATGCAGCACTTTAAAAACAAATAAAATACTTTTAAAATCAGTTCTGTATTTCACTGGTAACTAGTGAAGAGAGGCCAGTACTGGGGTGACATGGTGTCTCTTCCTCCTTTTCACTGAGGAGTCTTACTGCTGCATTTTGAGCAAGCCGTAGGCTAGATAGGGCAAAAAAAGTAGCTAAACAGTACACTAAAATGTTTCTGAAAACATCTGAGGTGATAAATAGGCAATAGGGCAACAAGGTCTGCATTCATATTTGATCAGTGCCGGCTTGACAGTGTGACTGCAGTTTATGAGCAGTTTTGATTGACTGCTGCAACTGAGACTCCTCGGCTCTGATTGGTTGTTTTCATTTAGGTGCAGTGGATTCTAGAAAATGCCATCAGAAGCACGACAAGGAGGAGAAGGAACATGAATTTTTTTTCCCACAGATCATCTGTCTCATGCACTACTGTCTGGATTTAGTGACAGTTTCAGCCAAAATGACAAAAAGTTATTCTAATGTAAATTAGCAACGGTAGCTTTAATGAAGAAAAGACAATCAAGGCTCAACAACAGAAAGAAATCTAAAAATTTGAAAAGCATATTTTCTAATTCAGTGACTGGAAGGAATGAAAGGAAGTAGTAGGAACGACTGTATTAAAGTCTTACCTGCAGGAAATAGCCTGTAATACCAGCAGTGCAGATTCATATTGTGGCTTGGATGTAACACAGGTATTACCGCATGACACTATTTTTTATTATTTCCTTTTTTTTCTGTTTGTGCGTATTTATTCATAAAAAATATATCAACATACGACACAAATAAGTCAAGACACAAGTATTTTTATACAAATGGCAGTGTATTATTTCATAATTACAAATGTCAGATATGGTACAACAACCAGTGATACAACTTGTACAAGAATTAACAATGACTGCAGTGGTTGAACAACATGACTGTACAGATACAAAAAAAGAAGAAAAATCAAGAAGTCCCAGGCCCCGTCTGAATGCCAATAATGCATTTGTCATTCCTCCCTTCCTTGAAAATATCACTTATCTGACATATCTGGACAGAAGAGTGTGAAACCCTGGTGAACCTCCAGGCATTTATCGGTGGTTATCCCAAAACTCAAGTGACATCAAGAAACTAAACGTTGCTGGTGAGTGCCATCCCAGTTTCCAGGGACAGGCTCGCCATCGAGGAAAGGAGGAATGCATGTCCTGAATTCAAACAGGGCCAACTCAGCTGGTCACCTTGCCATTTATAAAGTTGTCCTCAGATACCAGTGAGATATGTTGGCACTAGAAGGTCATCATTTACATATACAAGGAACCTGAAGTATTACAAACCGATACATGCTTGAGTAATAAAACATATGTATTTTTTTTAAAACAGGCATTACAATGCACTTAGTGCGGACATTCAAAACTGTTGAGCTGTTTAAAGTTCCTTTATGTGAAGGAATTTCTCTCAGAATGGACGGAATGATAAAGAGGTTGAAAAAAGGCGGGATGTCAGAACTTAGATCGGTAATTGGCACATACAATAAAGGCTGTCAGTCTTTCTTTAGTAAATTTTTCCGATAACAAGACAAGTTCGCTTTACTTAATGTTGCTTTTGGTATCATTGGCAAAAAAGTTAAAGACACTTCCTATAGTCATTGTCAAAACACACGATAGTGCAATGAAACTAAACAGAATTTCTTTACTGCTATATGGATGGTATAAGAGTAAAGTTCAAACAATGACAGAGGCATGGGTGGCAAACACAGTTTCATTTCCCTGTGAGAGTGAGTGAATGTGTGTTAGAGCTTAGTTACATGTTAGAAATACATCATTTACAAGGTTTTTGAGGCTAAAGAGCGAAAAGGCTAAAATCTACATAGGCAAGAAAAATCAGCTTTAAAATGTGCCTGAGAGCAAAAAAAATAAAACAAAATAAAATTAAAAAAGACAAAGACACTCAGAAACTCAAGTGACAACAAGCCAGCAACGGTTGCATTCGATTCCTAATTTTTGATAATGGAATGTGCAACAGGGGACATTTTTTTTTTAGAACAAGCCAACTCTCCAAATTAGTTAACCAGATGGGGAATTATATGCGTACCATTTCAAATGTAAGCAGTCTTGAATGGTTTGAAATCCAACTGAGTGACATCCAAGTCCCGACGTGACTTCTAACTATTGTATTGTTGTACTTCAATGCATTAGATTGAACAAAAGCTGCATTTGCATACAATGTAATACACACGCACACACACACGCACACACACACACAAAGCTAACATGTCCAGATTGGGTATTCACAGCATTAAAACAGGTGGTGGGGAGTAAACAGCAACTGCCTCAAAAACAAAATTCAAAAGCAAAAAAAGGCATCAAATGCCTGAAAAATGCCAAACAATCAGAACATGTTGGAAAATGTACAGAAAATGCATTTGTACACAGTTTGAGCAACTTGGAAGAAAACATTTCTTCTATGATGAAACAAAAGTGCAAAACAGCTGTGGTTCTGCAAGTGTTCCTGTACACAGATGATGGTAGCTCTGCAGGCAGGATACTAATAAACATTATTCCATGTTCCTCCCTGTCAACACTCTGCTGTCTCACATTATTCCTACGACAGAACAACATACAGGATTTCAATGGGATTGTTAAAGGCGGGTGCTATTAAGAAATGTTATTTTAATCTAGTACACACACAGCTAAAGCCACTGGATCTAACTGGAGATCTACTAGCAGGATATGTGGCCAACAGGCATCGTGCTATCTATGATCAACAGGCACAGAGGCCAAAGCAGGCTGTATCTTGACTCAGCGCAGAGGCTAATAGCTGCTGACAGCTGAATCAATGGAAGCTAGTTTAATGCAATGGCAATTTGTTATCTAGATGACGCCCTTGTCAGCTGCAGGTCAGATCTCTGATACAGTGTCATCATCATCCTCATCGTCTGTCTCTCTGTTCCAACTCATTCTTCTGTCAACTTTCTGGTACACTAAAAAATATGGGTGGCAAATTACTAGGGTATTTCAGGGGGGAGGATTTCTTTACTGGAGACGTCAGGAAAAACAAAGCAAAGAAAAGCCAGGTAGCACAACAAAAGAAAAAAGGATGAGGAATAAAGATAAAAAAAAAAAAAAAGTGTTTTGCCTGAGTGAAAAATGTAACAGACATTTACTTAAAAGGGACAGTTCAGATTCTTTGAAGTGGGGTTGTATGGGGTTCTTAACAGGAGAAGCTATGCAGTGCACTGCTGTGGATTGGGATCAGCGACAAAAATGTATTTTAGCAACGTAACAAAAGTCTCACCTAATAAAAACTGGCATTAGTTTAAGTGTAAGTATGTTGAGTATTTTAAACTGCTTTACCTTTTTTGTCAAACAGCCCAGCCCAACGGACAAGCCGTTAACAGCTTCACTTCCCCATCTATGCTCCTGTCAAAGCCACCAGACTCCATTGACAAAAACAGTCATTTTAGCTCACTGATTACGGGAGCTACTTGTTTACCGCTGCTTCGATCACTTAGTTAATTTGGGTTATTGTGCGACTTTGGTGTTTAAACGGGTTACACAATGACACAAACAAACCACCTGATTGAGACTGCAGTAGACCAACAGCTCCTGTGTTCTCAATGGAGTCTGGCTTTGAAGAGAGCTTCATTTTGTGGTTAGGAATCTCTGTTTGACAGCATGGTAAAGCATTGAAAATACTTCCAATATAGCATAAGATTAAACTGATATTGCTTTTTTAGGAGACTTTTTTAGGTGGCTAAGATAAGTTTTTTTGCAGACCCCTCCACAGCAATAGATTGCGTTGCTTCTGTGTTGGACTCCAGCCTGCTTCTCCAAACTGGGGGCATACTGACTGACTACTGTAAGTAATATACTGTCTAAGGATCAATACCCTATACAACCCCACTTCAAAAAATCAGAACCATCCCTTTAACAGCTGTGCTCCCAAAAGGAAACACACTCTGACATTGTTGATCTGAGCCTTCTGCAGCTCACGACAGATTTTCGGAGAGGTCCAGGAGCGGTAATTATCAGGCCTTATATTACCCAGAAATGCTTTTGTAATAGTTCCTTAAAATATACTAACTGTTGCACATGCTGACTAAAAGATTGTCAGAAATAAATCCATGCCATCTCTGCTAGAATTGAGTCGTTACAGGCACCTAGAAGACGGTTTAGTACACATGCTGTCCAGTCTAGTGCAACCTGCCTGGCTGGGCTGAGGGAAGGGTGTGGATTATCACTCCCAAACTCGAATCAAAGGGGCAAGTGGAGATCTGGTAAACATATGGGAAGGCTTAAGCAGCATGGCATCAACACAGCTCTGTTAGACTGGATTTATATACCCCTATATCATTTGGATTTATGCGGTTCGTTCAGATCTACCTGAGCCTAGAGGGGTGCAGAGGCTAAGGGTTAGTTTGAGAACCGGGTGGATCTGATGTGCTAACAACACGTCAAAAAATCAATGACAAACATACAGCACATATAAAAACAAAAAAAGGCCTTATGCTACATTGAGAAAATAAAAAACAAAACTACTGGTACTGTGCTTCTTAAAAAAAAACTCCCCCATACACATTATCCATACTCATTCCAAAGGAAAATAAAAAGGAAATAAAAATGTAATGTATGCATTCAAGTGGTACTTTTATGGCTTTTTGTACAATACAACCTTTAGTGAAAATATACATCTAGACATAAATTCAAGTACAAATGTACAAAATCTTTAAACTCATACTTTTTTCTTTAATTATAATACACTTTTAATACAGCTCATAAATACAGGTCAACATTCACTGAGTTCCTAAGATTTGCGCTCGGTTGGAGTTTGTGGTGAAGTTCAGCGGCGAGGGGGGCGGGGCAGGTGGAGGGAGTGGTTTAAAGTCGCGAGGGCTCTTCGATCTCGTCGTCACTGTAACCGCTCTTAAAACAGACCTGGGAAGAACCAGAAGTGAGGATATATCACTAACATTAACAACTACCACCTCTACACCATCTCCCATGAGCGAAATGATGTCACACTCTCCTCAAACGCCAACCTTGACTTAACCACATCACAAGTAGTACTTCTGTAGAGCCCAAGCTGGTGTGCAGCAGTTAGAGGATAACATAAGATATGCAACTGAAGGAAAGGTGCAGGTTTGGTAGCAGTTAACAAAATGTGATTAATTTGTGCTTCCTAGAATAATGATAGTATAACAAAACTGAAACTGCTATATAAATCAGTTTTTAATGCATTATCCCCACTTAAAATGATATGCAGTTGCCTTGCTAGAGATCTGATGCTGTATTTGCATCTTGACTGTTACTGTTTTTCATGTCTACAAATCATGCAGAGGTTGGTAGTGCCTTCAATCTTTTTCTCACGCTAAATATAGCCCCAACAACCTTTACCAATAAGATAAGGCAGACTGTTTGTAGCCTGAGTGGCAAACCACAGGGTGAAAAAACGTCCACAAAGCACTTACTACAACCTTAAAGATTGTTTCGGTGAGCACATGGTGGTATCTGAAGGCAACTCAGATGAGCGTACTGACATTTTTAATCGTTTATCTTATCTGCATTTTCCACGTAGGAGATCACTGAGTGCTTTAATAAGAAAACCAAACTGAAACTACAAAAGACGGATTTTGAGAAGTGATGAGGATGTGTCATCCCCTTGTCCCCAGTGGTAGTTACACCCTTGAATTCCAGGAAAGCTCAAACAAGTACAGAACAAAATGAAAGATCCCTCTGATAAAGGACAAGTGAAAGTTAGTGGAAATAACGCGGTAGTTGAGAAGGGGTGTCTATGTATATTTTATCTCTGACAAACATCTTGTGATATGTGTCTCTGTATCTTAAAGGTCCAGTGTGTAGGATTTAGGAGGATATATTGACAGAAATTGAATAAAATATAAGTAGTATGTTACCTTTAGTTATAATCACCTAGAAATAAGAACTGTTGTGTTTTTGTTCCCTTAGAATGAGCCGCTTATATCTGCATAGGGAGCAAGTCCTCACCTACAGAGATCACCAAGTTACACCTACAGGTTTCTACAGTAGCCTGGAACGGACAAACCAAACACTGGCTCTAGATAGGACATTCTCTGTGTCACATCAGCCACAGTAGCTAGCAGCTCCTCTGCTATAAGCAATGTCAAATAAACAGATTTTTTTAATGTGAAACTGCTGTTTAGTATTTTTTCATTGGCTTAAATCACCAGGTCCCTTTTCTTGGAGAGGATGAGACCTCAGGTGATGATTGACCTCCTGGTAAAAACATCTTGATCAGAGAAAGGGTGAGCACACAAGCAGGTACTGGGCAAGCAGCCTGTCTGTGACATGCTGAGCAGCATAGGAGAAACAGAGATTTGAACAGTAATGCTCCCGGTAAAAACCTCTTGATCAATGAACAGTGACTGAAATCTGACAGTTTCAGCTGACTGCAACAGAATCCCCCTAAATTTTACACACTGGACCTTTAAAGGCAAAGCTCGATATCAAGACTCCCCACGACCAAAACTCAGCTTCTCTCAAGAAAAATGTTTTTTGTTAGACCTTAGGAGACAAAGTGGCATAGCAACAAATATAGAAAAGAAAATGCAAAGGGAAAGAAAAGGAAAAAAGAGAGGCCTTATTCCAAACAACTTGAACTAGGACTGATTTCACTGGAAACAAATTCAATATTTAAATCTCCCAAATTTCAGAGGTACCGTTTTCACATGTTGAGTTTGGACAAGGCCTGGAGAAAAAAAAAAGAATAAAGGAAAGAAGGAAGAGAAGAAGTACCTTAGCCCCCACCCCCTCGGACAGTTGCCGGAGCACTAGCACTTGCCTCTCTTCTGAACAGGCGGTAAAAGAAGCCTCTCTTTGGTGGAGGATTAGGCCGGTTCATGTCCAGATCTGAGCACAGCGTCCCGTCAGTCTCATAGACGTTGATTTCTTTGAAGCACTCCATCTCAATCATCTACAAAGGACGAGAGGTTGAGTTATCTACCCTGGTAACAAAAGGTCTGTGCGTCAGCATTGGGGTGGGTGCCATTTATTTATAACACAAGCCTCTCTACAGGTAGCTGCTTAAGAATCCATCTGGATTCGGTATTTAGGATGTTAATGAACACCTCCACACCTTCACTCATAAATATTCAATCACTTGAGTCATTCACAGGCAATGGCATATTCATATTTAAAAGCATTTTCATGGACTCATTGTTTTATAATACTCCTAAAGGAAGGCATTCATCATTAATACAGATATTCCTATGTCATCAGTGCTGTACTGCGTTGGATGTCTGTTGTGAGACTGAACGATGACGTCATCTCAGCTGCCTGTGCCTGCAGTACCTCATTCTGCCACGGGATGGAGACACTGCCTGTGACAAACTTGTGGTAGAAGTCGTCGTCTGTGGGGTCAAGGTTCACGCCTTTGACAGTGGAGAACTGCTCAATGTCCAGGACATCTTTACAGTACACGGCCCGAGGCTGAGAGAGACAGAGAATGACAGAGAGAAATGAGTCGACCGTGAAAAATGTCTTCACTTTGGATCAAAGGGGGAATCCTGAAATGCTTTAAGTCTCATGGTTACTTTAATGTAAGTCATCACACGCCTGAGGACTCGCTGCTGCTCTGTTTTCCTCAGCGAGGCCCTACTGACCTGAATAGCCCAAAAATAGAAACACAGATAGCACTATCTACTTTCAACTATTGATTTAACCTCCGGGGTCAGTCACTCTCCCTCACCCTGGCTATTTATGACACTGAAAATGTAATGATTCTCTCTGTGAGCTGCATTTGTTTTTGCAGGCAAACATCTATGAGTGCATCACACAATAATATCTTACAGTGTTTTTGGTTGAACTGCATTTATCCAGGAAAGGTAGTGGATGATGTTACACTCCACATATTCACACTTTCCTAATATGACCACAGCAATCTACTGTTCACACGCTCCACTTTAGCAGGGTAAGGTGGCACACTTTTCACACTGTGACACATTTCTCTGGCATTAGGTGATTTGTGATTAAAGTCACGTTTTCCTTTGTGCCAACCAGCCCTGTCAAAGGGTTTGTTGGCACAATGTGCAATATGAAGCACCCAATAAAAACAATTCATTATTTAAGTTAACAAAAAAGAGAAAACACTAACATATACATGAAAATCTGTCCATTTTAAAACACCAAACAACATTTTTTAGCAAAGTTTGTGCGGAAATGTCTACTTACTTTTGTCATGTACCATTCAAAATAATAATAATATATAAAAATAAAGTTTTAATCTCTCAAAACACAGTTTCAATTTTTAATTTGACAATTGGTGGGTACATGTGCCAACCACAATTTGACTGGAGTTTGTGATGAAATTCTGTTGGCCAGCTACAATCACTCATCAGAGACTTTCAGATCTTACATCAAAATGAAGATGACTTCTTTACCTTTTAACCAGAAGTAACACATTTCCAATACCTCTATCTAACAGTCTCATAATACAATTAGTCCTATTTAATTACTTTTGAGACTATAAATCTAAAATGTCACCCTCACCAAAACAGCTAGTGACTTGCAGATGTTCTAACACTGTAGATTAGCGCAGGTAAAGAAAGCAAACTTAATTTATGTTACAATTTTGTGCCTGTGACCTTCAAAGGACCAGAAAATAGCTGCGTGCCAACCAACCCCGTCTCCACCTATTAGTGATGATTACCATAAAATGGGGCAACTCTGCTGTATTCACTCCAGGAAGCATGTTTTCCATTTTGTCAGCCAGTTTGGAATTTCAAACACTGAAATCACACCCCTGCCTCTCACCACCCCCACTAGCTAGCATGATAACTAGCTTATACGGAAGTGTTTGTTTACTTGTGACAATGGTATTTCCTGTATGCTGATTTGCAGCTCGCTGGAGTCTCAGGCTGCAAGCTGTGAATCGGGCCTGTATGCACTGTGACTGTGTGTGTATGTGTGCTGTTCTTACATCGGGGCTGAAGGGAGGGTCCAGCATGTTGGCCTCCAGTCGTTTGAAGTTGATGTTTCTGAAGATGGGGTGCTGCTTGACCTCTATGGCCCCTCCACCCTGACAACCCAGCCGGTCTTTGGGGTCCTTAGCCAGGAGCTGACAGGCAGCAGGAGGAAGAGGAAGAAGCAGCAGTTCTTTAAACATTGCAACTCTCTAAAGATGTGCATGTCAGCCCAAATGGCTTTGGAAGATAAATTACAGATTAATGTATTTCAAATTATTAAAAATAACATAAACCAAACTTCTATTTAAGCTCGGTTCTTAATCATAAATAACAAAGAAAGGGAGGGAGGGTTACTGTAATGTTGGATAACTCCTGACAGTTTGACTAATCCCTCTAGTGCAATGTATACAAACACACATGGTTGTAGTTTGCATGTAATCCTCTTGCCTTTATGTATCCGACCCACTGTAATCTAATAAAGACAAACACAAATCCATGCACTCAGGGGTTAATGCAGCGCCATCATGGACAGAATTAGATAGCGCCATCACCGTCTCTACGAGAGCTTCTGGATAATATTACCACCACACCACCTACAGTACAGCAGGCTTATGAAGTGGATGAGTGCTGTTTAGTGGTTTGGCTACTAGTGGACACTCTCACTGGCCCTGCTGTCACCCAGAAAGCTGGTGGCTTTCACAATCAACGCACCAGTGGCTTCTCCCTTTTTCATCACATCTCTCACTCTCTCTCTAGTTCCCCATTGTTTCTCATCTTTGCGCAACTCTTGCCCAATTTACAGCAGGGTTCAAAGCAGGCTATCGCTCTCACTTTCTGCTCTTGGATCACTTGTCTATTTTGAGCTGTGGTAATAGCCATCTCTCTGGCGTGGCAGAGACTGTTCTCCCCCTTTTCACATTCTCTCCCCTTCCTTATTATCTTTCTCCCATTTCTTGCTGAAACCTTTCTTCTCTTTGCCCCCTCCCGTCCTCCGCTCCCTGGGGAGTCTTTGATTCTGCTGAACCTCGGGTCAGAATGTTCCACGGCGTCACACAAATAAACGTCCCGTCCCCTCCTGCTCAGAGGCAAAGCAGCTCAGTGGCTCCCTCTTGCAAAATGGTGGGATTGTGGAAGACAGGAGGGGAAAGACAGATGGAAACATTTCAAGCTAAGTTATCATAAGTTAATCTCCTTAAAAGGGACAGTTCACCCTCATATCAAAATACATATTTTTCTTATTTATCAATCTAGATTGTTTTGATGTGAGTAACTGAGTGTTTGAGATTGTGGCTGCAGAGACGTCTGCCTTCTTTCCAATATAATGGAACTAGACAGCTCTTGGCTTTTTGTGCTCAAATCACTGAAAAAATACATTTGAAACTCAACAACAATGTCTCTTTCCAGAAATAATGACCCGCTTACTTTAGATAATCCACAGACCTTGTTGTGAGCAGTTTCATGTTGCTCATTGTTTTGGTTTCACAGCCTGCAAATTAACCATTTGGATTTAGTCTCAGCATTCTCATCAGCGCTGTTTTCACCCCTGATCAACTCATTTTGTATGGTACCTGTCGAGCACCGAACGACAACCAGAGAATTTGGTAGCTAAAGAGCCAACCAGTTCTCTCAGGAGGTGGTGGAGACCAAAACAGAGCCAGAAAAGTTGAGAATTCGTCGGGTCACTAGAAATACGAACACATGGTAATTTTGCTCCTGATCAGCTGGATGTGTAAATATGCAACTGTGCCAACAACTTTAAAAGATGAGAATTGTAAGTGTTGTGTTTAAAGCTTGTTCCACTGTCTCTGGGTGGCCACAAAAATCAAATAATACAGGTTTAAAGTAAATCTGTTCAAAAATAAGGTATATTTTTAAACCGCACATTCGTAGTGGAGGGAAATTTTCATTTTTTAACACTCTCCTGAAGCAAACAGGCATTTACAATATTATTATCTAATCTTGAATTAGCACATATAGTTCTTCAGTGATATAAAAATGAAATTCAGACATGCCTTATTTTGAAAATATGCATCTTTGGATAAGCGTGGGGGGGGGGGTATGTTTTTTGTAGTTTTTTTTTTTTTTTAAACAAACAAAATATAGTTTAAGGAACTCTGCTTCTTCAAAAACAGGAAAAAGACCACATTCTTTAGAATGAAATGCTGCCAGTTAAACTGTGTTGTTTTTAATATGTCACTGTGAAACTTCCTCTTTTCACGTGTCACTGTGTCCACTCAGTGACTGGCAGAACATAAAAAGAGCTCACCTATTAAGGCCACGGCTACTTACTATATTAATAAAGGCAGTTATTACAGTACTATAAATCTGTTCATGTAATTTATGAAGACATGAACTTTAAAGTTTATGCCTATATTGAACTGATATCATCACCACGTGCTCTGACAATGTTTTTCTGCATACTCCTCTCATTCCACTGTCCCCTCAGCCACATCCATGTCTTCATGTGTACTGAGTCTTAAAGAATGATGTTAACATGCTCCCTTTGTCCCATTTCCTAAACCCACAGTCATCTGCCACCCCCATCTCCTCACTCTCACCTGTCTGCAGATGTCCTTCGCCTCCTCTGCGAACTTATCAGAGTACTCCTCCTGGTCCTCGCGCACTCGTCTGTCCACCTCCTCCCGCTTGACGCGCTCCTTGCGCTTGCGGAAGGGTGACTGGCCCTGTATCATCTCAAAGATCAGGCAGCCCAGGCCCCACCAGTCTGGGCTGAAGGTGTAGCTCTCGTTCTGGATCACCTCGGGAGCTGAGGAAGGGAAGACGTGGTGGGAACGAAGAGTGAGAAAAGAGAGGTCAGTTCAAACAGGAAACCTAAGAAAGGGGTTCACAATCTGAATCAAGTGGAATGGATACAATTAAAGGGACAGTTCACCCAAAAATCAAAATTATTCTTCCTTTTCCCTGTAGTGCTGTTTATTAATCTAGACTGTTTTGGCGTGAGTTGCAGAGTGTTGGAGATATTGGCTGTCTTCTCTCCAATAAAATGGAACTAGATGGCACTCAGCTTGTGGTGCTCAAAGGGACAAAAAAATACATTTGAAAAACTTGTGCATGCGTGCATCTACTCATGGACGAGCGGCTCATGTTTGTGACAGTGCAAGATGTAAAACATTGATAGCTTCCTCCTCAGCTGAGCTGTAAGGTTAGCTAGCTCAGTGGTGCTAAGTGAGCCAGCAGTAGAGGCTTCCTTCTGTGCGGTGACACGATTGGTGGGTAGTAGAAAGAAAAGTTTCTACATCAAACTGCTGACAACAAGGTCTGCGGATTATTTTGAGTAACCGGGTCATGATCTCTGGAAAGAGACATTGCTGTTGAGTTTTTCAAATGTATTTTTTGGCGCTTTGAGCACCACAAGCCGAGTGCCATCCATCTCCCTTATATTGGAGAGAAGGCAGACATCTCTAGAGCAGATATCTCCAACACTCTGCAACTCACTGCAAAACAATGTACACAGATTAACAGCAATATATGTAAGAGGAAAAATATGTGTTTTTGATTTTGGGTTTAACTGTGCCTTTAATTAAGTTCATAAGAAGTGGTAGAGAGCTGATATCTCTACAGATAAGGTAAAGGAATGGTTGCAGCCGTTTCCAGTTAAGACGGATAAAATGTCTGACTAAAGAAGGAGCTAGGAGAGGGCAAAAGTTACCCAGATCCTTACCCATGTATCCAACAGTGCCTACTCTCCCTCGTATCGTCTCTCCTTCAGGGATTTGAACAGCAAGGCCCAGGTCTGAAATTCGGATGTGTCCTGAGAAAGAACCGCAGATTATCAACTGAGATCATGCTGAATGGATAAACTTAAAAATCAAATGTACACCAAAGAGGAATACATTTCATTGTCTAGATATCAAGAGTCACAAAAAACAATAATCATGAGTGCAAAGGTCGAAGCCATAGCGCCCTCACAATACTCGTGTTACATTGAAATGATCTTTAATGATAGAAGTGTGAAAGAAAGAGAATATGAAAAGTACGAGCATGAGAGACATGAAGGAGATTCCTCTATTTCAAGATAACACCATGTTACAGAGAATAGATAATATGGGAGTATGACTCAGAGGAAGAGGAGAGAGCGTGATGTGAAGAACTTGGAGAGATGGCTTTTCAGCCTGTGAAAGACAGGGAAACATTCTGCTGCTGTGCTTACACATCATAAAGCACCAAGTTATAAACTGTGTGTCTTGTACCTTGTGAGGTATGGGTTACATCAGGGGAAGAAGAAAAAAAGGAACATACCACGATCATCCAGAAGGATGTTTTCAGGTTTCAAATCCCTGTGGGGAAAAAAAGAGTTGATATAGTGCTTGTATAATAATAGAACTTACGTTTGAGGATATAACAATAAAACCCTGGATAAATATTTGTATCCTTTATTAACTTGTCACTTTGTTGACATTTCATTGTCTTTTATTGCGCGGGTGCTTCTACAATCTTTCATGTGGATTAATACATGGCTTATCTGCACAGATAACTTTATTTGCTTTATTTGTTATCATGTGTTTTATTTTACTGAGCCTGTTTCCAACGGTTTCAACAGCCTGACTGAGGATTTGTGGCTTATAAAGTCAGTGTCTTTTCATAAATATCATCTCAAAACTCATTCATATGTTAAGGCCTTTTCCATTAACCTAAAGCCATGTCTTTATTTAATTTTACGTCAACCATTTTGGAGCCGAATCGTTGGCTTACCTACGTTTTTCAAAAGTGCAAACAAAAAAAGTTTCTTATTCATTATAATTGCTATAAAATGTGAAATCTCGGACACTCTGCTAACCGATGCCAAGCTCAACCACAGTGCCATCTGCGAAGTTTGCTGTAACACATGCAGAGATCAGGGAACACTGTGTTTATATGGCTATGTGGGCCATGTGCATGTGGGTGCGAGCGTCCACTAAGAACATCAGTGTTTATCTTAGCATTACTCTGAGGCTCCACTGAGTGTGACAGGTGCATGACACCTCAGTGAAATCAGTACACCATTAATCCAGTGACACTTCATCATCCAGGACTTTCCATTTGCACTCTTCCCAAATCTTGCACTACCGCAAACACTCTTGCTCTTCATAACACCAGAGCCGGGATAAATAGTCAGACCCGGAGTTTCTTTATAAGTTGTTTTGGACCTCTTGGACTGGTTGGCTTTGTCGAGTGTCTTAGAGTTAAAGGAGTATTCCACTGATTTGCTAACACTTCTATAAAGTTTGGTCATGTGTTAGAGACTGGTAAAGGAAGCAGGAGAGGCTGATATATAATAACTTTTAGCTCTTAGTACTGGTCAAGCTTCTAAATCTGAGATCCTACATTTCCCATGATGCAACTGAATAGCATCTTAATTGGACCCTTATGTTATATTTCAAAAAATCCGGTGTGGATGCTAGGGGATGTGCTGCTCCTCTCAACTGGCTGCTTGATGGGCTTCACACTAGTGCACCCTACCGTGGGATTCACTTGACTGGATAAACGCACTGCTAGTTGGGCGGTCCCGGTTCTCTGCTAGCTGAAAACAACATGGCGGCCAGCTCATACAGTTTTCGTTATTCTGTCTAACCAATCCAACAAAATTTATTTCGGAAAAACATTTGAGGCGAAAAACAGGCAATGCTAGTGCTGAGTCTTTTTTTGTTTTAGAATTACATCGCCAAGTCTGAAAGTTCGGTCCAAGTTTCTTAGGCCAGGGGTGTCGTACTGGGCAGACTCATTTGCCTACGCTTGAATCTAGTCTTCTTTATGCAACTCTGAATCAGCGAACTCACCACAACCCTTCCTTCACTGTCATCATGCCCTGCACAACTGTTTCTCCTGCTCTCCATAGGAAATGAACAGAAAGATGCACTCTGTCACCACAGTCAGTGTCTGGTAAAAACCTTCTTCGTTTAAACTCCCCACTCCCACTCCCCAGTTTGTCTTTCTCTTTGCTCTCTTTAAAGAGGACATCATACAACTATTTTTGCCGCTTCTTGTGACAAGCTATTTTACCAAAGGCTGGTATTTTTTTGGGAATCCAGTGGGTCATGGGATTCCTGTGGCATTCCCGCAGGATGGGAATCAATTTCAATATCCGGACCAGGTGCAAGAGGAATAACAACAACAAAATAGAGCTAACAATGTGAAGTCTGCCTGCAAGTATGAGCACACGTTGTTTTATGTTAAGCATGCGAAGTAAAATGGATCATCTGTTCACATAATATTATCGTGATCGCGATACTAACTTCTGTGCATCAATGGTCATTGCCATTATGTGTTTATGTTGAGCAAACGGACTAAGCGCTAGTTACTTGACATGTGGTTGTAGCAGTTAGAATCAGAATAAGGTTTATTACCAAGTGAGTTTTCAATTACAAGGTATTTGCCTTCATGTTTGGTGCATACGAAAAACATATTAAGAGGAAATAAAGATTAAAGGCAAAGGGGTTTTTTTGTGGGCGTGCGATGGGACAGGAGTGAAAATACTCTCAACCTCTCATCTGAACTTCCTGTGTAAAATCAGTGCCCCTTTAAAGGCCAGCACATTTAGCCAGTTTTAGGCAAAGTCTATTGTACAACAGCAAGCTTACATAATGTTGTTCTGGGGCTGTAAACCTCACAACATCGGTCCTCAGAGACAGAGATCCTTAAAATACCACTAAAAAATGTTCCTAAAGCCTCTACGCTTACTGTAGTCTTAACATGTGAAGGCACCAGAGGCTAGACAGGAAACATGGCCCGCCTACAGTAATCTCCGAAACAGAAATCCTATGATGAAAAAAAAAAATCTCCTAGTCTTCATGTTTCACTTAATTCCCCCATCTACAACTGCCCCAGGACTGTTTCTGACCTGTAGACTATCCTCTCACGGTGCAGGTCCTCAAGGCCACAGCAGATCTCAGCAGCGTAGAAGATGGCCCTCTGCTCGTCGAAGCCCGAGTTGCCCATGTTGTAGATGTGGAACTTTAAGTCGCCGCCATTCATTATGGTCAACACCAGACACAGCGCATCCTTGGTCTCATAGGCATATGCTAGACTAACCTGAAGAGGGAGGCAAATTTTGGGGAACGAGGAAGGTGAGGGAGCGAGTCAAGGAGTCAGTGTAGAAGAGGGCATGGAGAGAGAAAGAAGGGGGGAGGAGGAGGAGGAAGAGGGAAGAGCAGTGGTAAGAAACAGGGTGCCTAGAGGAACATGATTGTTTAATTTGGTTTATTTAATGCCCGAAATAATCATCCATTATTCAAGATGGAATGTCAGGAATGTATACAAAGAGAAACAAAGAGAGATATATCACAGAAAACCAGAAACTTCTTTTCCACTTCTTACTCCATCGCCTCGTATCCCGTCCCTCTAATCCCACCATCTATCTCTCTTCTCTCCCTTCATTCCCACCAGCCTCCCCCCTCTCTCCCCTCCTGCCTGTAGGTCAGTGACACGCAGGGTATAGTGTGTGTGCATGTGCTGTTGTGTACAAGCAGGATGTTGCTGCCATCGGGAAGAATCCCATCTGCTTCAAACTACAGTCGGAGAGGGACCACAAGAGGGGATGGGAAAAATTCTTATGGGCGAGCACATACATATATACATACCGTACCTAAACAAACACGCAAATATGAACTACAAGCCAAAGCAAACAGTCCTGTGCACACTTCCAAAAACCATGTTTATTCATTAGCAGTGGACAAATCTATTGAACTTGGCACCGCAAAACAATGCCTCTCACACTGGGCTTGGTGTCAGGAAGCTTCCCAGTAATAAAAGGAGCTAAATGTATTTCAATTGTGCCATCAAAATGTCCGCTAATGCCAAACATCAATGCTAATGAAATAAAATCACAGAACTGGCAACCCAAAGCAATCGGCTCACTGAAAATTACTCACTCTCAAATGAGGTTAATCATCATAAGCTTCTTAGGTAGAAGAGTAAGAGAAGGTTAGTCTTTACCTGTTCTTTGATCAGATATTTAAAAGGTCCAGTGTGTAAGATTTAGGGGGATTTAGTGGCATCTATTGGTGAGGATTGCAGACTGCAATTAGCTGAAACTTCTCCCAGTTGGAATCCCTTCAGTGTTCAGTGCTCAGGAGGTTTTTACCAGGAGTCAAATTATCTACAGAGGTCTCTCCCTCTCAAAAACAAATTAACTAGATGACTGAAACTGGTGAAATTACTAAATAGGGCAGTTTCACATTACAAATCTGTGCCTCTCCTATGCGGTTTGGCAAACCACCGACAGGCCGCTGCTATGTGCACTCACTGTTTTCTCTGATAACTCACAACTTATTTCTGATCCAGATGTTGAGGAGGTTTTGACCATGAGCTGAATTATCTGCAGAGGGCTCCTCCTCTCCAAAACAAACAGAACCCGTCATTTAAACCGGTAAAAACTCTGAATAAAGCTATTTCATGTTTCAAGTCAGTGTTCCTCTGATGCTATTTGGTATGTAGGAAAAAGCTACTAGCCTAGCACCTGCTAATGTGTGCTCACTGTTTTTCTCCGATAATTGAAACTCTCTCTGAAACACACAGACCTGCATTCCCAAACACTATACAAATGCTATTGTCTTTGCGTCCTTAATTGAAAGATGCTTTACACTTACAAAGCAGAAGCAGGAGGTGGGACGGTGATCTTATAATAGAATAGAATAGAATGCTCTTTATTGTCATTATACAATGTACAATGAGTTTGTAGAGCTTCTCCTTTTCAGTGTTATAAGTATATATTTACGTACAAACAACAAGAATCAAATATCAAAAATCAAAATATCAAATGTAGTGCAAAGTAAGTAAAAAAATACAAAAATATAGTGCAAAATATATACTAAATATATACAGCACAATGTCCTGACGTGTGTAGTGTTGATTTGCCGAGACGGACATGAACAGAGTCCAAAAGCAGACATATAAAAATAGCAAAAAAGAACACTGAAACGGAGAGCCATGAGCCGCTGCATCCGTACGCGCCGCCATCTTTAGTTACAAGTTTACTATACTATACTTTTACTCTAGAAAATAAGGTGTACGCTGGGTGGCTCTACAGGTTAATTTTACAGGACATGGCAACCATTTCGGACATATATGAAAACTCTAAAACTGTGTGATTACGTTTACATTTTGATTTACTCTGCTTATGTATGTCTGAAATGTGTATCTGCCCATTTATACATGTATGTACACTGTCATTTTAGTTCAATACAACTTGTTTTTCCCGGGGGTGGGGGGAATAAAGATGGACAACATGCAAGTTTTTGTATTTAGGTATTTCACTCTGAATGTATGGAAGGTGTTATATTGTTGAAAACAGGGTCACCATTTTTCCCATGCTCTCATTGTGGAGGGGCGGCTAACCACGGTGGCCGATGTGAAAACCACTGTAGAAATATAGTGGTGCAATATGATGATATACGTAGATGTAAACAGCTCATTCTAAGGTAATGAAAACAGAATGATTCTTGCTTTCAGCTCATTATACATTAAAGACAACACACTTGTTATATTTCATTTCTGCTAATATATACCCCGAAATCCTACACACTGGACCTTAAAATTTTATTGAAATCACACTTTGTGTAATTCGGTGATCAAACAATTACGATGTAAACACTTTAGATTTTAGTTAGGTTGTATAAGACAACATTAAAGAAAGACCTCTGACTTGTGTATGGGGAAAAGTGCCGCGAATCTGTAACAACTTGTCATATTGGCACCAGTATCAAAACATTTCAAGTGATAGCATCAGAACAATGCAGCTCTACCTCAGTTTCACCTGCTGGAGACTTTAGAACAGGGTCATCCTGCCCTGTGTCTCACATACACGATATGCACACCCACACACTGAATATGTGGATGGGTTACTGGTTAAAACGTACAGTAAGGCAGCAGTATGTATCGACTAATAGTATGATGCACTGATCAAAAAAAGGTAAAGAAGAAAAACGCTGGAGAGAGAGATAGAGAGAGAGAAATGAGGGGTTTGAGAGAGCACTTGACTCTTCTCCTTGCTACTGCTGTTTGGTCAGTGTTGCTAGGCAACAGAGCTGCTCTCGTAGGTAGAGAGGCATATGAAGAGTCATCAGTTCTGCCTGCAGCACAGAGAACGAACGCACACACACACACAGAATCATGTGCCAATCCCAGGTGACAAGAGCTGCAAGTCTGAGGTTCTGTAACAAGCCCACTCCAGCCTCTGTGTGCGTGTGCGTGTGCGTGTGTGTGTGTGTGTGTGTGTGTGTGTGTGTGTGCATGCCCATACACATGCTCCTGCCATGACTCACTCAAAACAAGGACGTGCAACACAGCTCACACTGCATCAGAAACCGACTAATCCAAAACGTAGTACAACTCAAACACATCCATTAGCTTCAAATGGAGAACATGGAGAGGCTGTGAGGCTCTGCTCCCTTCCAGTCCAGCTTACTGTACAAAAGATCAATATCTCCGTTCTGTACAATTAAATAGCAGAACATTGTGTTCTACAGTAGGTACACATATACAAAGTACACACTGCACACAGACCAGAAATTAACATGCTCATCTCTCTAGCCGCTACTCGCCATGTTTCAAGAATGTAAAACGAGCACTTGCTGTAATTTTCTTGTCTTCGGAACAATAATAACACCGAGCCAAAGCTAAGTTTTCTTTTCCTGCCGGAGCACCTGAGAGGTTTTGTGTGTGTAGAGTTGGACGAAATGGAAAGAGAAGCACACATTACTGGTTTTCCAGCAGCGTTTGACTCCTGATGTCAACATGCATTAAAATTCAGGCATTTCATTTTCATGTAAAAGGAGTGATGATAGCAAAATTTAAAAAACAGAGACATATACACACACCCACTGCATCAAATGCACACACTGAGGTAGAAGGAGTGAGGGTGACAAATTGCTACTTGTCCTAGTCATATTTTATTTAAGAAAATATCCACTAATAAATTCAATCTCCCTCATTTTAGTTGTATTTTATGCACTTCCATCATAATAATTAAATGAAAATAACTTGTCACATCCCTTTTATATTCAATTTATCACCTATAGAAATTACTGCCATCTCATTTTAAGGTCTTTAACTGTTCCTATAATGTATCATCTTACATGTTAATGGACTGTCAACTGTAAATTTCTGCCCTTCAGTACTTTGGTACGGCATGGAAGAAATGAAAAGCTAGGTGACTCCCTAAAAAGCGTCCAGGATTGGCATCACAACGCCAGCCAAAAACCACCGCTTACTCATGACTATGGCTCAATTTATAAAAATCCTCCATAGGAAAATCAGCCAAGAGCTACGCCACCATTAAGAGCTTGAGGCATGATGGTACAGTGGCAGGGTAATGATTTCTTTTTTTGTGCTGGCTCACATGCTCGGAGCAGGACACTGCACTGCTCTCTCCTACATGTTGTTGTTCTATTATGAAACTTCAGCTGTGGTGCAAAATTACACAAAAGTCAATGCAGTTTGCCAGCAAGAGAAACACAGTGAGACAGTGTCTTAAGAAGGTATCAAAGCCCCCTTGGCCTTTTCTGCATTTTGTGGTGTAAAGCATCATACAGTATTTTACTAACGTTAGTAAGGTGCCGCTTTGCTGGGGCAAAAACGGAAGAGCAGTTTTAATACTGTTCCCTAATGATTGGACCTGCAATGCTTTGATCAAGTTCTTTGGAAGTTGTTTTCATATTGTTCTAAACATTGTGCTTCCGTAGCATTGTCTTTGAAATTCGGCAGTTCCTTAAAAATACAGTTGGTAACAAGTCGGCAACACAGAAGCATATGAGACAGATAGTCTGCGAAAAAATCATGTTTCTTCTCTCACCCATTTTGCTGCTAATGTCATTCGCTAGAATCACACTGCAACTCACCGATAACAACCAATCAGAGTCGAGGAGTCTCTAACGCAGCTGTCAATCATGTCAATCATTGCTCGTGAACTGCTGTCAAACTGCTCACCAGCGTTTTGTTACTGCATTGCCTATTTCTTGCCTCAAATGTTTTAGGAACATATTTCAGTGTACTATTTAGCTGTAAAATGAGCAAGCTGGGCTGAATCCAAATGTCCACCCTCTGGATTTGCGGACTGAGCCCTTGTGGACTTCAGTTGTACGTGCTAGTGTGACATATTCACTGTCATTACGTAAAGTCTGCAAGGGCAGAGATTGCAAGCGGCTGATAGACAGCCCTCGACACTGTTTTATTCGTTGCTGTGGAGACGGTCAACTATTGCTGCTGTCATATTAATATATATTTCATAAAAGTTGATGAACAGTGCTTACTCATCTGTCCCTGCAGATAACAAGATATAAATCCCATATATAGCCTTTTTTTGTGACTGAACAAAAATGTACAGGACTATAACTCAGCCCTCAGCACTCCCAGACTTCCTGGGAACGCATCCGCAAAGTCTGCCAGTCTGCAAGTGAGGTGAAGTCCGGACATTTGGATTCAACCTCTGGGACCTTGCCGCCATGTTGAAAACAGTTGAGCAATACACCAAGCACTGCCCACCGGCTGGACCAACTTTCTCATTTTACAGCTTAACAGTACACTGAAACATGTTTCTGAAAACATCTGGGGTGAGAAATAGACAACACAGTGGCAGAATCTTGATCTAATCCTCGTCTCTGATTGGTTGTTTTCCTTCAGGCACTGTAAGGCCATTAGAAGCACTACAATGGGCAGAGTATTTTTTTTCACAGATTATCTGTCTCATGTACTACTCTCTGAATACAGTGACTTTTTAACAATTATAACAAAAATTTAATTTTACAAAAGTTACCAACAACAGCTTTGAATGTAACGCTCAGACTTCTGCTCGGACATGAACGTTTCAGTTGATTAGAGACGTGTTTTGATCTAAATCATGTCCAATAACTGATTTGGCCCCAAATGAACTCAAGCTGAGAAGACATTTGGACACTTAAAGGAATCTAGATGAACTGTGACTCAGTTTCGAGGGTCACTGCAAATAAGATTGATGAAGTAATTATCCTAATCGTGTCCCTGGTCTAGTTTTTAGCTGAGTGTGCATAGAGTGACATCCATCATTGCATTCAGGATATAGCACAAACTTAAAATTAGACAGTTAAAATGTGTGTGACCAAAGTAGGTGCAGAGTCATGTTTGTTGTTTTTCCTCACAATCAATGACATGCACGTGTAAAAGGTCACAAATATAAAACCATCACTCTGTATAAGTCTCAAACAGCACTGCATCAAGAACACATGAAAACATTAAGAATCACATGGCATTAAATAGATTTCAATCAAATTGCACAATACATTCACAGATGATTAAAGGCTGACAGAAAGCTCCAAATAAAATCTAATTCAGCATGTTTGCACAGGCAAAATCTCAGGTTTGCTGCAACAATGAATTTGCATTTGGTTTTGATTAAAACTGTGTATGCAAGCTGGTTACAGCTGAACTCGTCGACCTTTTTGCAAACCCTTGCAGTATGCAGTCACCTGCAACTGGTCAATAATCACAATATCATGTGACTTATTTTTTCCCCCCTTTTATACTTTATCCCACCGTGTTTCTTTCCACAGCGACTCCCTGGCTCTTCCACCTGGTGCGGACGTCATTAAACAAACAAAGCTGGAGTCACAGCGACTGTCTTTAACAGCTGATCGACAGCCTTTGCAAACAAGCCATTCAATTTCATTTGCAGGATCCTGGAGCCATAACGAACAATGCTCTCTCTCTCTCTCTCTCTCTCACACACACACACACACACACACACACACACACACACACACACACACACACACACACACACACACACACACACACACACACACACACACACACACACACACACACACACACACACACACACACACACACACACAGTCTCACACACAGTCACACACAAACAGATTCAATTCTGTTGAAAGGTTGAATAAGAAAAAAGTAGTACTTACTACAAAACTACTGTTAACTTTTTCTAAAATGCGTTTTTCGTTTAGTGCCATTGCTTCACCTTTTCTTTTCTTCACTCGTTTCTTTTCCAGCTTTTTACAGGCGTACATCTTACCGGTGGCACGTACTTGGCAGGCACAAACCTGGAAAAAAGGCAGCGGGGAAACACGATCACACACAGATGCAAGTAAAAAAAACACATACCTTAAAAACTATAACAAATGGAAGTTAATATGTCATACCACCCATTTCCCCACCCAACATGTAGTAATGTAAATCATTAACATCTCAATCCCAAACTTGCCAAGTCAGTAAACATAATGTTGGCTCTGTATCCATCACAAAAACTTTAACAACCCCTCGTGTATTACTTTCTGATTGTAGTGACACTCACCTCACCAAATCCACCTTTTCCTAGTACTCTGTAATGTCTGAAGGTATTTTTGGTTACTGGTTGCCTGCAGGGACAGAAAGAAAAGAGAGAAATGATAAAGGGAGAGACAAAAAGAGACATAAAATAACAGATAGGTTGTGTCATTCTCTCAGACCATGTGATGGCGCAGACGGAGTAATGCTCTAATATATTATTAATCCTCTCTGATGACTGCTGTTTCCACCCTGCTTCTGTTACCCAGCCATTATGCAAATCATCATCAATTATTTACCAAGACACACAAAAAACGCTGATTGGCAGCACCACCTTTGTGTTTCAGTGCAAACATCTTTCCTGTGACTAGTCCCTATGCACAGTATCCTGTTCTGTTTGTTTTCTGTTTGTTGTGAGCCGTTTTTTTCTGCCTTAGATAAGGTTTTCATTAGGGCTGCACGATATGAGGAGAATATGCGATTTTCAATAACAATGTTGAATATCGCAATGACGATATTACTTGCAATACATGAACAGATATTAAAATGTAGTCAGTTCTTGAATCAGACTTGCACAGTACTTCATATTTCCTGTACCCAAAATGTTGCCAGATGGCTGGCGGGCATTTGCACTTTTGTCTGCACTCATCTTGTCACACTTTCCTCCTTCAACCATGCAGGGTAGTACAGCAGCACTAGCCTAATAAACCTCATTTGCATGCATGCAGATTCTGGCCAATTGGACTATGCCTAGCGGAGAGGGTTGCACCTACCGACAGAATGTTATTAAAAATGTTGTTATTATCTGGGGCTGTAGGAATTGACAAAAAATAAATAAATAATGCAATAATTTTGACAGATACTGCAATTGCGATATAGATCATGATTTTTGTGAGAATGGTAATTTTTGCATTTCGTTTTTACTTAAAAAAAAATTTCTTTTAATGACAATGGTTTGATTTTTTGCTGTCGTCTGTACCAAACTAACAAGAATGTTCCCTTACATCTTGATTATGAGTTGAAGGCCGAGACATCCCTGTACCACCAGATTTTACATTTCTAAAACATTGCAGATCCTGCAATCTAGATATTGCACTTGGCTATACTGTGATTTTGATAATATTTTGATTAATTTTGCAGCCCTGGTTGTTACTATATTCAACTACGCAATATCAGACGAGAGGGAGTCCTGTCATACAGCACGGAATATCATTATGGCTGCGATTCGGTCGTAGGCATGAGGCTGCAGGTCGAATGAGATAGTAAGTCTGACATTGTTTTTATACAACAGTTCTACAAGCGCTTTTCATAACGTAACAGTAATTAGTGACAATAGATTATGATTTATTTGTTTATTAAATGATTTTTTGCTCCGCCAATCCAAATATTTCCTCAGCTGGACTGAGACTGAACGATGCCAAGCAACACATAAACATTCCTGCACACTAGCGTGCTACTTTGTGTAGATCTACACGTTACAGCAGGCCAGCTAATTTGTATTGTGTATATTTATCTGTGTGTTTCTATTTATTGTTCAGCTAGACAAAACAGTCTGTTGACAGTCAGTATGGTGTGATTTCAATTGTCATTAGCCATTAGGATGATGTCATGTGGGCACACCTGGAGATTCGCAGTGCAGTATCCAGGCCTATTTTGTTCCCTCCGTGCTCTTCTGGCAGCCAGCCATGATTTAACTCAAATGTTATTTGCGTAAGTATGTACCGACACCCAGTCATGTAATTAACTGTTTACAACACGTGATAGGCGTATGATTAGACGTCCCACTGCTGTTACACTACACACTACATATCAGCACTCGTCTAATGTAATTACTTGGTCAGAGCTAACTGTTGTATAAAGTGCAATATTGCAGTGTTTTGCAACGTGATGATTTCACAATGAAGAAAAAAAAAGCTATACTGTGCAACCCAATACACCATCACAATTTTTTAAATTCATATTCATTAATATTTAACTTTATTATCTGAAGTTTTTCCATTCTAGAAATGATGATTCCTCCAAAAACAAAAAGTCTAAATATGTCAGATGTCATTTTTATGTAGATAAAGGGAATGGTTTGCATGTCTGCTTCACCAACTGCATAATCTGCAGTGACTACCCACCTCTCCAACCATTTCCACTGCAGGAAGCGAGAGAAGTACATGGACTCCTGGTAGGAGGAAAATGGAGCTCCACTCAGATAATCACGAACTATTCTGTAAGGAGGGAGGGAGAGAGAGCGTTGGCGATCATTTAATCATAAGGTAATAAAGATGTAACAGTGTACATGTCACCAGACAACAACAGCAAAAAAAACAAAAAAACAAGCACATGTAAAATTTCTTGCCAAATCTTCCACACAGACGAACAGACATCTGGCCTGCGTTCCCCAGAGAACGCCTTTTAACCTTTACAATGACTACAAACACACACATCCTCTTTATCTGACTACCCCCTGAATCACACGTGTGTGCGTTTGTGTAGATGTGTGTGTTTGTGTGTGTGTTCAGGCATTGCCGGCTGTGTTCCGGTTCAAAGCCGTTCTCAGTGGAAAGACTGAAAAAACTCAGCGCCGGTACACCACCGTGAAAAATGAAAAATGTCTTTGAACGGAGACATTCCACTCAACTCAACCAGGAAACAGGGGATTTTGGGGAAACCGGTTTTCTCTGAGCAGGAGGTTGAGCGGAACATCAAATCTCACTTTCCTTCGCACGTGAATGTGGGTCTGAGTCTTTCTGAATCTATGCGATTATGTCATATATTCAGACATAACCACCCCCTCTGAAATTTGGAAAAGTCCTGCTGTAGGTTAAAGGAGTGAGGCAACTGACACCCACCGTAACGCAGAGTTTAAGTTCTTTGAGGGAAGAAAAGGTTACCAAAGGTCACAGCCTCATCGTCTCCTGACCATACGTCAAACGTCACTCCCCTGAGAGTTGTAAGAACATGACTCTTTGACATGACCCTGCCAGCCTCTCATATCAGTGTCCTCTTTCACTGCTTTGACTACAGATGTTGTTTGACTTAAACACCATGTCCTCTTTGACACTGCTGCACCAAACAGACATGAAGTGAACAGTATGACACAGCTACTTCAAGGCTTGTGGAGGGAAATGATGCAGGTCAGCAAAAACATTGTGGTTACTATATCTACTGTCCTCGCTGTCGGTGATGTTAACAGATAACATTTTTAAAGGGACAGTTCATCCTGAAATCCAAAACATGTTTTCCTCTTACCCCCAGTGCCATTTATCAGCCTAGATTGTTTTGTTACGTGTTGCCAAGTGTTAGTGACATAAGTCGTAGAGATGTCCGAGTTCTCCAGTGTTGTGGAACTGGATGGCACTCTGCTTGTGGTTCCCCATAGACCACCGTTATAAGAGACATGTCTGTAAAACTGTTGACAGCACACCTCGAACTGTAAACAAGGTCAATTATGACTCTTTGTACTGTAAATGTTTGATACATGGGGGTTTTGTATTTGTAAAATATTCTTTGAGCCAAAATAATCAATTTAAAAATCTGTGATGTCATCACAATGTTAAGTCCTTGAGTTGAGCTGGAAGTCACAGGTGGAGCCAGTGGAAGAGACACTACTCTGCATATTCAACCCCATTGAAATGAATTGACGCCACCTTGGGGTGTGATATGTAGTTATCACTTATGGTTAACTCAATCTTTCACTTCCCAGCTGATGAACAGACCAGGAGTGGCTGGATAAAACACATCAGGCAAGACAACGCTAAGTTACCTGGCTAACAAGCTAGCTGGTGTTGGTGCCGTACGTCGTGTGAGACGTGAGATGCAGTTCACTAAGCAGTTTCACACAAAACTAAATGGTACCGTGACAAACCTATGATAAACTCCACTTTCTTGCAAAATGATGGCACAATTCAAACAAGATCAAAAAATTGTTTGTGTAATTCAAAGCAAGAAATTTAGCTAATTTGATTAAAACAGAAACATCTGGTAAAAATGCATGATCTAAAAAACAGAAAGTATAATTCCACTTGTGCCATTTGACTTACATACAGCCTTCAAAAGTGAAATAAATTCTAAAGAACCTTGATATCTGGCCAAACAATTGTCTAATCAACAGCCCCATCACATTCCCAAAGATTCAGTGCACAACATCAAATGTCTTGATTACATTTCTGTAAGTGAACAAGATTTGAGACTTGCGATCAATATTATTAGTTTGGGTTAGTTTAAATCAAATGTAAAAAAGAAATGCCACAACAGTGTGCATAAACATTAACTCCAGGACCACAGGAAGGTTCTGTGCAGAGCGTTTCAGAGGTGAGCTGTACTCCTCCTGAACCACAGCAAACAACGACTGTTTCACCAGCAGCACTTTCTCTCCTGCTGACCTGTGTGCTGAAAAATCTCTCCTGCCAGCCTTCAGCACATGACTGAAAACCAAAGTTACAGCAGATATCCGTCGTCTACCACCCAAAATGTTGAAGAGATGCTCATATTTGGCAAGCATATTTTCCTTGACCATATTTTAAAATTACTTCATCACTAAGGAGGATGAGGAAAGCTGCCTGTGGTTACCAACAGCGCTGGGGTGGCTGTTCTTGGCACAAGGCTCGAGAGTAGAGAGTTTCCACAAGGGAAGCACCCTCTGCTGTGTAAAAGAAAACTGAATTATGTCATCATGGGACCCAGTTGCTTTGTACATGAGATTCCACCTATTCGGACTAGTTGTCTTTCCAGGAGAAGTACAGCGTCTACGAGATGTTATTGGTCTCTATTCTGCCGTTCCTGAGCTCACGAGGGTTTGTAATGAAAGCATGTTCATCAAAGATAAATTAAAACTAATTAAAACCCCCTTCAAAGTGCTGGTTTGCCCTGTAACCTCAACGGATACAATAACATGTTTTCAATACAGTCTTACAGTCGTAGTCTTTTGTAAAATTTAGTGGCATCTAGCGGTGCGGATTGCAGATTGCAACCCATGTGCCTAGCGTGAACTCCCAGTTAGGATTCCTTTTCAGTGTTCATTGTTCAGGAGGTTTTTACTGGGAGTCAAATTATATGCAGAGGTCCCTTCCTCTCTGAAACAAATGAACTAGCAGTAAAGCAATTTCACTTCACACATTAGTGTATCTCCTACGCTGTTAAGTTTGTCATAGACAGGCTGTTTGCCCGGCTCCTGCCAATGTGCGCTCACCTTTTCTCTCTGAAAACTTAAGATATAGACATTCAAGAGGTTTTTATCGGGAACAGAATTATCCCTAAAGGTCTTTTCCTTTCAAAAACAAACGGATACAGTAAATTAAACTGGTAAAAACACTACATAAAGCAGTTTCATATTAAAAATCAGTATTTTTCTGATGCCGTTTGGCTCGTTGCACATGGGCTGCTTACTGCGGTGGCAATGCAAAAATGGAAAGAAGTAGAAACATTGCGGTGCAACTTGGCAGACTCCGTGAACGAGTACCTGCTCCTTACGTAGATATAAACCGCTCATTATAAAATAACGAAAACACAATGATTCTAATTTTCAGGTGATTATACGCTGAAGAAAACATACATATTTTATGTTGTATTCCATTTCTGCTGATTTATCCCCCTAAATCTTACACACTGGACTTTCAAAGAAAGCATACTTTTTCCCCCTGCATCTACTTCTGTCTTAAATCTCAGACCATGGCCTGAATAACTTAACTTTCTCAGCCCAGACTCTCATTAGCGTTCACTTATCACGTCCACTGGCTTCCCTCAGTCTTACAAAACAAAACCGGTCCCGGACACTTAAAGAAAGGGGCTCCAGAAAGGCAGGAGCCTAGCAGTGCCTGGCTTGGAGTCCAGCCTCAGACAGACACCACTGGGAGTAGAAATAAACACAGCTACAATATGGCTTTTGTTACTCGAAGGAGAGAGGGAGAAGAAAAGAGAAAGGGGAGAAATATCAGCACACAGACCTTTGTCAAGACCAGCGATACACAAAACACCGAGATACACATGTACTGAAGGGCCACGCTTTACTCCTGGTATGACATAACCGTATGTTCCACTGCAGCAGAAGAAAATCCGTGAGTGAGCTAATACATTTCTGCTAGTGGGTGTGAGGCTCTGCCAAAAGTCACATTTCCACGTGCAGCCCCATGCTTTCCTACAGGCTTTCCCTCTGAGAAAAGACTGAATAAGCCCCGGGTCAGGATTACATATCGGAATAAGAAAATTAAAGAAAATAAAAATTCCACAACCGGGTACAAATAATAATGATAGTGGAAGAAGTGATGACCGAACTTGAACAGGAATCCCATTCAAAAACATTTGAACTGCCGCAGCAGCGAGGCTTTCAGTAACACAAACATGTGCCTGTGTTGTTCTATGTTTGTACACTCTGCTGTTTTGCCCCGCTCTCCTTAACACTTTCTTTCCATTTCTCCTCACTTTTCCCAAGTTCTCCTTTTTGCTCTTCTGTCATTTCTCTCTGTGGGTCTTTCTAACTTCGCCCCTCATGCTGTGCTTTCTGCCTGTCTATCTATCACTTTCTCACTGGCTCCAATCCGGTCAAGAAGTCTGAATGGAGTGGATGCTTCCCACAGCACCAAGTGTGAAACTTCAGTGTTATAATTCTGTGGCCTCTCGCTTTCTCGCACCATTTCTCTGCCCTCCCCAGAGCCCTTTTGACTACACAAGAGGTGTTAAAATAGAGATGCATGCAGAGGGGAAGGAAACAGGGCCAACAGACCATGACCTGAGATGCCAAAGAGAGAAGACAGGTGTGCTGTGGTCATCTTAACCTCACACTGATGTTCCCAGCTTCAGTCACACATAAGCCACCACCTCACCCAGCTCAAGGTCCCGCTACACTGCCTTTCTTGCGAACGCTCACACACACAAGGAGCTGAAAATTAAAGATCTGCACCGTAATGAGTACTTTCATTTTCTTTTTTAGAGTATTGTTCAGGAACCCGTATGTAAATGAAGGTATCAGCACTGGCATCAACACTTCTGAACACTGCCCAGCCCTACCCACATTACTGCATTTCACAAAACTAGATAACGTAGAAATAAAAGAAAATCACAAAAACACCGCCATCAGTGTATCTGTCCTTCGCAGTCAGCATGACCAGCTTCTCACCCGTATGGGTTACTCATTTTATAAATTCAACAGCTCTCCACGTGTTTTGCCAGAACAGGCGAACAGGCTGGGAACATAACTGAGTGTATTCCCGATCATAATTCCCACTTCTCTGGAGTTCCTTCTCGCAGATTCCGGTATTCCCCGAGGAAGCTCAGTGAATCAGAGGTTGGACGCAGCATTTCCAACCCAAGTCTGTCCGCCTGTGTGGCTACAAGTTGGGACTTCACAGAAATTCAGCTTTTGCCAGGGAACATGGGTCTGTTTTCTTGAAGCCCTCTGATTTAGTGAGGGGTGGACAGTACTGTGATCTGCTTATTTAATGATGTGATATATTTATGTACGTTTTTGTACATGGTTTTATATAATAAATTGTGTTGTATGGCAGTAGACCTGGGCCACGTATTTTCTGCCAAGTCACTGCCAGATTGATTTCACAATCCTGCAACATTTTGGTTCCTACTTGTCTATGGAAAGCACTTTTTATGTTTCCTGGTTAGGGCAGGACAATAAACAAAATTTATTGTGTTACCAGCTTTATGACTTTCTCACCAATCTCGATTTACTCACATCAAAATTCTCCATAAATTGTCTAAATTTACTGTAATTAAACTGAAAAAAGCTACACAAAAAAGGAGAACTTCAACAAACCAATTATCACACACTTCAGTTTAGACATCAACAAACTCTAACTGCTCATACTACTATTAACCAATACAGACATATCTGAAGTGAGCCAAAGTAAGAAAGAAAATGTGGAAAATAAAAATAATGCACTAGAGAAAGATACTAGTTGTTTTAACTTGAAAAAGTTAATGTCCGGGATGCCTTAACATTTTAAAATGACTGAATTTGAGAAGACAAGTTGAGGTAATTTTGTAATAATTCAAAACAAATAAACTTTTTCTTAATTTAGTTGTATTTAAATCCTTGAGTTCAATCAAGCTGTCACTTGATTAATCATTTGTCACATAAAAATCATGCTAATTCAAGGCTTTGACAGGGTTTTCTATTATCAATCACAAAGAGTATATCTTATATTTGTAAGTAACTGAAATTACATAAGTTAGCATAAGTTTTGCAGGGCTGATAGAATCACGCTTGGAGAGGTCTGTAAACTGAAGGATTTAATGTCAGGGTAAAGTAAGAGTTTTACATCTAAACACATTATACATGTTAGAAAACACTTGTTGAAACACGTAAAAACACTATATAGTACTGAAATTTGGAGTTATGACTGTTTTTCACCATTTCTGTGTCTGGATTTTTTGGTGGGGCTAAAAGTCGTCTCTACGACGCAATAGAGCTTAGCACAAGCCCCGCCCCTACATTATATAAGAACTAAAGCTGTTGAGGTTTGTTGTTTGAAAAAATAAATAAAATTACCGTTCTATCGCAGACTTAGAAGAGCCATGTTTATTTTCGGGGAGCTCAGTGTACCCTGGCTCTGAATTTGATTCTGGCTGCAGCTTTCCCGTGAGTGGGTGTGGCAAGATTTTGAAACACATTAGCATCTTTTTTAATCATTCAAATGTGGCTGGGTGCTAAATAACACAACTATAACTCATCACACATATTTATTTTAGCTTTACCCGAACTGTAAGTACAACTGAATTAAGTTTACTGGACTAGAAAAGTTTATTTGATTTTATTTACTGCAAAATTACCTAAACTTATCTTCTCAAATTCAGCGAACTTAAAATTCTATGGCAGTCTGGACACTTCAAGCAGCAACTTTTAGCCTTAAGTTAAAACAACTAGTTTCCTTCTACAGTGTAACTATTATATTTATTGTCACAGAAGTGACAACTTATGATATACATTTCACAATACATCATTCAGCTGACGTCCCAGCAACAGAAACTAACTGTGACAGAGTTAAATTATTGGGCTACGTTGAGGTGTGTGAATGTGTGTGAGTCTGTGCAATGTGAAGTACATTCGGGGTAATAATCCCCGGTCTGTTTGCTTCTCCTGGCTCTCAGAGCAGGAAGCAGAAACACCTGCGAGAGTGTGTGTGTGTGCAAGTGTGTGTATGTGTTTGTAAATCTGTGTTTGTGTGTATATGCATGTGTGTGTGTGTGTACGGGGAACACTGAGGTGGCTGTTGTTTTCATGCCAGCCATCCGGATGCTCTCTCTGCCCACTGCTCTTTTTTCTTCGCCTCCACTGTGCGTGTGTTTGCAAGTCTGTGTGTGTGCGTGCGTAATACTGCACTCCAGGTGCCAGCTGCCTCATCATCACTAGTGACATGGTGCACTAGTCCACACAGTCTACAAACACACACGCGCTTTCTGAAGGAACAGGACTCTATTGGTGCCGCGGCACTTTGATGGCCAGACTCAATCATATTGAATAACAGAAACATTAAATCTATATGCTGGAGGGAGACTTACTTGGTGCAGTCATTGAAGAGATCCTTACACGGACTCTGCTCCAGCCTCTCCCGACACCCAGCCACCACATCCTGGGGTACGTCTGGCAGATGGGCTGCCGACTTGAGGATTACAAAGAGAAGACAGAGGGTGATGCAGGCAGATACACAGACAGAGGGACAGAAACAAAGCGAGATGATGGGGTGTAATTTGGCTGAAAGGGCTAAGAAAACAGATCAAAACATAAACAGTCAGCTTGTCCCTTGCTGTTTGGGAATCTGCACAGTCTGGCTAGGAGTGCATGACATCACAGCTGTGGTCAAACCTCACCTCACCTTTGTTTCATTTGTCAGTTCATTTAGGATGGTGAGAATGCTGTAAACTCTACGATGGACCAAAGTGCTCTAAGCATGAAAATAAAGATCTCGTTGTGGTTTTGGTGATAACACACCAAGGAAAAACCAGAGAGTGTGACATGGGTGTGTGACACATGTATACATTCAAAAGCTAAACTGATTAATAGCTAAAACTTTAGAAATGTACCCAACCCATTTCCTGTGATTTTCACTATGTGACAGCCCATTTCCTGTACATTAATTTCTAGGTGTGTCTCACTGTTTTTAATTGGAAATGACATCCAGTTAGAGTCTCCACCAATGATGCTAATAAACCAACCAAGAGAACCAGAATAGAGGTGTAAACACCGCCTAATACTGATGCAGCCACATCTCTGGCTTCATACACCTAAAGTCCAAAGTCGATACAGTTCACAGCAGATCATACATTAAACATTACTGGCAAAAATGTGTTAAGTCTAGAGATGCACCAATTGTGCTATTCAGGGCTGATACCCATGTTTTTGTTGTCGTCATGTTTGATTTTTTTGGTCTCTGTAGCTAATTTCAACATTCATGACAACTGTACAGGTGTGATTTTTTTTATAACTCATCTGTTTACATTTTAATAAGGCATTAAGTTACGCATAATTAAGGGCAGGTTGCTAGGAGTGACAGGCTGTCTGCTAATAGTGTCCTAGACTTGCCAGTCAGATCCACCCATCGCTCCTCCACAGCACCAGCCTCTCCGCTCCAAAAAATTAAGATGGCGACATCCACAAACCACCGGGTGATGTCACAGTAGCTATGTTTATTATTTTTACAGTTCATGGACACAATAGAAAACTGACTTTTGTCTAATTGCTGATTGGCTGATGGCAGTCAACAAGGCGAATATCAGCCCATAAATCAGTGTATCCCTGGTTTAGTCTTGAATAAGTGAAGATGTAATGTTGACATATCTAAAGAAAGCAATAAATCACACGAAGATCAAAAACAAACAGTTCTAAAATTACTGTTTTGATCAATAACTGGAAGATTTATTATGCACATTTGTAAGTGTGAGCAAACATCATCTTGTCCATATCGACCAGCTCTGTCATTAAGTGAGTGTGTGTGCAGCGTACCCCATTATTAAAGTATGTGTCTAAAACATTCAGTCCACAGTCCCTCCTCTTCTCGTCAGGAGCTAGCTGGTACATGGCCTGTCAGAGAAGAACAGACGTGTGAGCAACCACAACAGCACAGGAAGCCGTACTCATTCAGCCATCTTTAATATCCCTCCAAATAAGGTCAGAGAGAGACGGGCACCAGAAGGCAGAGAGGAAGGCTGAGATGGGGATGGAAAGAGAGAGAAAAGGGTGGAGGGGTTAATGAGGAACAAGCAAGAGGAAGAAATTAAAGTCATCATCATTTCATCAGGTGAAAAAAGAAACGAGTGTGAGACCGCAGACAAATAGAGAGATGGCACTGGTGACAAAACATCTCATCTTAGTCAAAGCGGCACACTAGCAAACATGTTCATCTTCACACTTTGCTCATTACATCCGTCACCTATCAGGATGAAGCCTCAGCTCTCACCGCATCGCAGATTGTGTTTTTGGTCAAATATGGCTGTAGGCAGGGAGATGGTCTGGAGTTTGCTTTGAGCCGTGTGTTTTGTTTAAAAACAAGCTCGGTGGAGAGGAATGGGACCGAGCAATGCGACTGTGCATCACAGCCAAAGCATGACGCCCTCAGTGGGACTGACGGCACATGTTCAGCACTAAAATGGTGCTTGTTTCATTTATTGCATTTTTGTCAGTCAGTGTGAGTGTGTGTCACCCCCAGCGCAGTTACACGTGTGCCTGTCTACCTTCCTTAAAAAGACTGATGTAGGTTCTTATTAAATAAGCATGATTCCCCCCTGTTTTCCTTTCTCGCATACCTCCAGGGGCCGACACACAAGCTCAGGCCTGTGTTTGCCTGCTCACCCAGGGGACCTGCCTCTGACGTGGGCTTGACCTCATGGAGGAGTGCAAGGAGGAAGGGGAGGGGTCTGCTCTCTGACAGCCTGTCTAAATCGCTAATCACCCCCTACGCCCACCCCACCCACCACCTTGTGCTTCTGCCAAGAGCAGGCAAAGAACCAAGGACTAACTTTCCTCTCCTATTTGTTGCTCTGCAGGGCCCGATTCAGGCCAAGTCTCACGGGAGAAATCAAAGAGAGACAAAGAAGATGAGAGGGAGGGAGACAGAGAAACAGGGACAGAAAAGTAAAAGAGTGAGAGAGGGGAGAGCTATAAGAATAAGCAGAATGATGGCAAAAAAGTTCAATGAAAGTCTTACCACAGCATCCATAAATTCAATGCAGCGCTTCAGCTCTGGCCTGGTGTCACAGTACTGACGGAATAACAGCCGACCAATGGGCTGCTTCTCACATAGACTGGTGTAGTCCCTCTCTGAGAGGAGAAGAGGAGGGGGAGACAGATGGAGAAACGTTAATACACTACAAAATACACCAAAACAGTTGTTCTAACCGGGCGATTGAGACCCCAAAAGCAGCCCTGGGATGAGTCTAGAAAGTCTGAGGGCCCTGTCTTACACGTGGAGCAAAGCGGTGCACAGCACAGCGAACTGTCTTTGCTAGTTTGAGAACAATGCAGTTGCAATTTTCACAGCCAGTGCCCATGTTGTGTAAGTAGCAAATGAGCCCATCTGTGTGCCCATGGGCGTATTGGTCTTAAAATGAGGGTGTGGTCAAGCCCACTGTTAGTGCATTTCTACTTTAAGGCAGCAGAAAGTGACTGCGCCATTGACCAACGTCTTAACAGTGCAGTATTTTTTTAGGGTGCATTATTCAGATATTAAGATGTGCCTACATCAGCAGGTTCACAAAACATATACACGTGGCTTGCTACACACAAAGGGCCACAAGGATGCGTTGTGGGTAGGGCCGAGTACTATTTTAATATCATATCAATGATATGATATTGTCTTTGATAAACGATGTTGTAAAACTGTCGTCTTTTTAAAGAATGCACTGCAGTAAACTTACCAGACTTCTTCTAGCTGTTTTCTATCATGTGCCTTTACCCACTTGGTCATTATATTCACATTTACTGATGATTACTTATTATCATTGTGTTAATATTTTTGAAAGCACCAAAAGACAGCCTTACAGTATTGTCCTGTATTGAGGTGTCTGGTCAAAAATATTGTGATATTTGATTTTCTCTGTGTCGCCCAGCCTGAGTTGTGGGTGGTTAAATACTACATCATTGCTAAGGAAAATACTAATTGCATTCAGCAGAGCAGAGCTGCTGTCCGACTCGCCATCAAGAGAGACACAGTGCACATATATGCACGAGAAGCAGCATAACATCATCGATTATTTTAGGTAACATCATTGCTCTTAATGCATTACTCTCAGCTTAAAACTGCTCACTTCTCCAATTTGTGCAATCTGCCATGTAAGAAGCAGTGCGCCAGGTGCCACATGGTTTAAGACAACCTGCTTTCATTTAAGATAAAAAGATGAAAAATGAGCTTCTCAGAGAAGTCTTTGGGAATAAAAGGTTTTTCAATATCGTCATTTAAAAAAAAAAAAACCCAATGTGCAAAGGGGCCCTTTTTTACATTTTTTGAACCTCTAACACAAATGTCCATATCTTAGCAACTTTATAAACATGTACATTACGTTACAATGTGTATATATTTAAAGATATTCCCCATTCTTTAAAAGAAACTACTGCATCATGCACATTCAGTAACTTAGCTGAAAAAGGCTTATTCCATTAATAAACATACTTTCAAACTGCAGATACAGCCTACTGTAAGGATGAAAGAGAGAAAAGGAATGTAAAATTACAAAGTGAGCGGTCCCTTAAAGGGGCAGATTGTGAGATTTAGGGGGATTTAGTGGCATCTAGGATTACAGATTGCACCTTTCTGAAACTTCTCACGGTTAGAATTCCTTCAGTGTTCCAGGAATCAAATTATTCGTAGAGGTCTCTTCCTCTCCATAACAAACAGACCAGGTGATTAAAACCGGTAAAAACATTGAATAACAGTGGTTCTTGGATGCCAAAACCAGTGAAACACTGACTGAAGCATGCTTTTCCTACGCTGCTTATCATGGAGGGGCTGCTGACTATGGTGGCCAAAACCTAAATGGCCCTATCTAGAGCCAGTGTTTGGTTTGTCCCTTCTGGGCTACTGTAGAAACATGACGGTGTAACATGGCGAACCTCATGGATGAAAACATACTACCTGTGTACACATAAACAACTCATTCTAATGTACTAAAAGCAGGATGTTTATTAACCAATGAAAACATACTTATATTAGATTCCACTACATCCTACACACCTTTAATTAGTATTTGCTCATGCAACAATATGCTAAAAAAAACACACACACACAAAAAATCCCACTGCATTTCTGTGCTTTCTGTATGTGTGTTTTCTATGTGTGTGCGTGTCTCCTGTGCAGCTGGCCCCAGCCTATTAGGACTAATGGCGTCCATTTGAGTCATATTTCCTCTGGCACCAAATGAGGAAGAAGACCCAGGACGTTTTCCATCACTGGTTGACAGAAAGGACACACATACACACACACAAGATAAACATACAAACAAAAATAGGCCACACACATTCACGTACACATGTGCACTTGTGACTAGAGGAGGAGGAGGCGGAGGAGGGATGCACGGGATGAACATTTCTGAGTGCTGACAGCTACAGGACAACCTCCAACAGTAAATCAAATCTTCACAACAGCCCTCCCAGCTGCACTGTTTATTACACAGCATTCCCCTCCGCTCTGCAGCATTGAGCTTCTCATTCAAACTCACCACTTATACGACCACAAAACCTAAGTTATCGCTTTGGCGAGCAAACAGTAGACTGTAGAGATATGATATTTTTATTGCTTCCCCTTCCACTGTGCGACCGCTGTGTTTTAAATCTGATGAACAAAAGCTCTTTCAGAAAAAAATCTCAGCGAGAGATCTGTGACTGTATTGCCTTGCACTTGCCTTCAGACATTGCCTTTCATCTTTGATCACCAAGTTTTTGGAGGCCTGCTTTGGTGTTTCCCTATCAGCTGTGTTCAGCTGTGAGCTGGAGCTGGGAAAGCCCCGCACACTTATCGTTGATAAGGGCAATTTTAGGGCAGCAAAAAACCGTCTGGAGCATTTTATTTTAACTTTGGAGTGTTTGCTCCTTTAGTTTGATTCTTCTGTCCAGGTGAGAACGACACTGTGAATACCTCAAAATGTGGATCTCTCTTTACTTCCCTGCAAATAAATTTGTTGACTTCCTCCAAAATCCTGCGGCGTGACAATCACTGGACAGGTTGTCGACACTCTGTCCAATAAAGACGCTTCATGTGAGTGCACGTGACTTCTGTTTATGAGCTGGTTTGTTTGCAAATGGGCAGTGTGAACCTAAACAAACCAAATTCAACAAAGTCAACTTTTCCACTCTGGTTCAGAAGAACACGAACATTGAATGCCCTCTTACTTTGAATTGTTAGCGTCTGCTCTTCAGCAACCAAAAAGCTAGAGGTTACAGATTCTGTATTTTAGTTTAGATTTTCTCATGGGAATTTGGTTTACCCCCCACTGCATATCATTACACCAACACTCCGGTTTACAATGAGCCTCTTGATTAGGTTTCAGCGTCTTGCTCCAGAACAGGTTTTGCTGTAGGGGTTTAAGGGTGGTGTCAGTCTAATTGCTATGAATAACAGCACAACTGATCACTCTGAGGTGACACACTCCAATTTGCGTAATAAAAAAAAAGAAATCACAGAAACTGTTGTGCAATGTTCTTAAAAGGATTTCACAGTTTTTAAGTAACAGACCCATTGAGCAATGTATGTGACAGCAACATGATCCATGTGTCACCGGGTGGCCACGAACATAATCCAAACTACAAAAGTGCACTCAGTAGAATGCAGAACTCCGCTGGGCAGCTGCCTGAGCTGATCGTTTCCAGTTGAGAAAATTCCAGCAGATGCACTGCAGTGTTTTTCAGTTGCGTTCCCAAAAAGTATGTGAGCTGTATCGCGTTGCACAAAGCACATCTAGTTTTCCTGCCAACAGGCGCTGCAAGTGAAATATAAACACAGAGTAGCTATGAGAATGAATGTATTTTTAATAACTTCAACACAGCCACAAATCTTTGATCCATGTCGTTCATAACTGGACTTTAACATTATTAACTTTGTCTGTAGGCTATTGACAAAGTAGGAAATAAAAATTAACACAATTACAGAAGCCTGCAAGTCTACAAAATCGGGCAGGCAAAACAGTTCTTCTAAAACGCTCTCATTGTGGTGTGACACCATCAGGTGGACATAACAAAACCACCATGCCAGGTCACCATGGCCACTGTAACGCAGCGCGTCTGCACCATAGATGTATAACATTAACTGAAGAGAATTCAGCGTTGGAGGTGGTACCCCGATTATTCCGAGGAAAGGTACTCCAAAAAAGCCAAAAAACGTTACTTCCCAGGTGTAAAGTTAAAAAGTGTAAGATGCATTAGCTAGTGCTTAGTGTAAGCTACATCGCTAACCCTCAGCTAACTTGAATGGGGATAAAATTATTCTAATTGTGCTGCTCTTGCAGACTTTGTTATCCGGCCAAATAAATCAAATCCCAGATAGTGAAGCGAGTCATCCCGTGGGAGATGTGACACTCAGAAAGATGTATCAAGTAATTAACTGATGTCCCTTTTCCAATATAAGTCTATGGAAAAAAGTATTTTTAGGCACAATAGCATGATGTGACGAACTCAAAGGTTGTAGTTACACAGTTTAGTCACTATGTCAAATTGGCTTCAAAGGGGGCCTGAGTTGCACCCGGTGTTTTTGTCGTTCCTGGCTACGGTGGAGATGAATGTGAAGATAACAAAAAGGGGGATTTATTGATCTTGTATCTTGCCTAACTTAAATGGATCATATCTTCATATCATCATATCAGGTATGGAATTAATCTGCAGATGCTCCACTTTAAAATGAGACCAAACTTTTCTACAGATGTCGGTTTTCGAGCCACAATGAAGGCCAAAAAACAAGAATTTGACCTTTTGAACCGCTGTTTAGCTTTCAGCTATATTTGTTTATGGGCTTATAGTACTGTCACTTGAGAGCAATGCGTGCCATAATTCAGTGTTTTCTATATAATTTAAATTGCAAATTACTTAGATTTTATACCTATTTGTCAGCAGGTTTTCAACTTACCACAAATGTGTGTATATGTATGGACAGAGGAGTGTGCCTGTCTCTAAATACATATAAATCATGCTGAGGGGACATTCTGAGCTTGTAGCAGAGATGTAATGATAGTGCAAAGCCTCTTCAATCACACACCACCTTTACATGCCTTTAAACAGAGGGGTGTAGTCTCAGCAGTTCTGTATGTACTGTTATTTTCTGTCATAATTTGTTTACATTTTAAAGGTACACAGAGAACTGGGACTTGGCAACAATCTATACCCTGGGACACGGGAGAGATTTTAGTATCTATGTTTTCATAAGTTAGCTGTAAACAAGTCAATTTCTTAATAACATAGCTTACTCCTGTAGGGGCAACAACTACTACAGAAGTATTTCATGTCAGACTGTATAAAATGTTATTATGTATGTCTTTGCACATTCTTTCTTGTTATCTTGGAAATGTCTTTGATGAAGTTTACAGATTGTTCACCTGCATAACTAAAGGATTGTGTTACAAGATGAAGACTGTGAACATAAAAAGACCAAATGCCTGCAAGGAAACCAGTTTCTTCGGCCTGGCTCTGGGTTAGTGTGTGAGTTTGTGTTTCTGTGTCCAAGGCGATTCCAGGCTCTAAATCATTTGAATACGACAATGCAGGCCAGCATTCCACTAATGAAAAATGTCCCCTTTGTGTTAAGCAAACCCTCTCCTGTGTCCTGGAGAAAAACAACTTTGAAAGTGGAGAGAGACAGTCGGGATGACGTACAAGACAACAAGATGCGAGACAGAAAACCGAACAGGAAAATGAAAGGACTGAAAAGAATGACGGGAGAGTCGTAAAGCTTGAACTAGCCTGGACTAGTAATTGTCTGAGCCAGTGAAGTAAGCTGCAATTACAACTTAATTAAAACTCCAATTTAGGCCAAGACGGAGTGAGTTAGTGAGACAGTGAATGGCCAGATGTATGTGTAATGTGTGTGCACGCTTTTGCAGCAGTGATCAAAAGTGATAGGTGCAGGTGTACCGTACGCATTGGACGGATACCCGAAGAGTGAGGGGAGATGGAAGGAAAGGAGGAGAGAGCAGCAGAGTGACCTCAGGCTGGCAGACAAAGTGGCTGCAGCCCACATAATGTAATCTAGGCTTCCTAGAAGTACTGCACACTTGTCAAGGCTAAGGTCAAATGCCTGACATTATCAAGACACAACAAAGACACTGCTATCAGTCGCTTTACTGTATCCTATCCACTGTGCCTACACTGTGTGCGGGCATGCGTGAGCGTCTATGCACACGGGGGTGTGTGTGTGAGTGCATGCACATGCCCACACGTCTGTGTGTTTAAGTAGGCAAAAGGGATTATTTTGATCCTGCGCTCGGTGTGATAGGGAAATTACGCAATAGCTTCTATGTAATAGTGACGTATGTAACCCTCAACAGCTGCAGCGTGCACATTTGTGCGCACACACACACACGGACATAAAGCCCATTTTGAGAATCCTCTGCAAACTTATAATCCAAATAGCACTAAATATGTAAGACATGTCCATCACAATGCTTCCTCACACTTAAGGTGACATTTATGTGCCGTTTTACAGCAGATAATACATCATGGCTGCCGACAGATACATTCAGGTTTACGATAATTAGATCTGCGAGTGCTGATTTGTGATATGAAGACAAAACGACAAGGAACACAATCGACGCTGAGTAAGAGATATCACCGTAGGGAGTTTGTTCATCTACATCTCTTTCACTCAGCCTCCCTCCTTTCCTCCCGTTGTTTCTCTCACTCTCTCCTGTCCTTAGGAGATCTTTCCTACCGTTAGTAGAAGCCTCTCTCTCTCTCTCTCTCTCTGTGTTTCTGTTTTTCACTTGCTCTCTCTGTAACTCTCCTGTTCTGCCACTCTTATGTTGCTCTGAAGTGGTGGAAAGAGGGAGGGAGAAAGAGAGATGCAGATAGTGGGAGGGGGAGGCATGGAGACAGAAAAGAGGGAGGGAGAGTATGTGGGGGAGGGTGGCACTGCAATCTCTGGCAGAGATAGCTGTGACGCACTATTACACACACAGGCACCTACACACACATACACACGCACACACACAGCTAGGAGTGCTATGGCATTCAGAGGACCAGGGCGGGTGGGGGGGACAAGGAGATAATGTAGCCCAGGAGCTGAGCACTTGTCTGGGCCACAAAGAGGGAAGCCTGCCCCTACTTTCAAGTCAAACCTGGATGTGCAAAACAGGAAGGAAGGCGGGGTGAAGACGTTTTGATTTGGCGTGTGAGCAGACAGATAATCAGCGAGACACACACGTAATGTTAAGAGAGTCTTTAAGATTAAGAAACGGCTGTGCAAAAGGATTCCCTGAGTCAGACACACACATACACACACACACACGGTTTCCTGTCCCCTGCCTGTAACTGCGGGTGGAGACGGGTAGAAACAGGAAGGAAGTCCAATCTGAACTTCCTCCCGCAGTCAGACCCACCCCAACGACACAGCATGGCACGTTATCTTTCTGCCTCTCACCCACACATACACACACACACTCCAGGTTTCTTACCAATAGTGCGGCGTAGCTCCTCACACTGGCTGATGTGGGGGAGTTTTAGCATCTCCTTCCATTTCTTACTGCGACCGTTCCTCTTCCCTCCTCCACCTGAGAGACACAGAGAGACATTTAAATCAGCCCATCAATTAAATCACTGTTTCAACATTGCACTTGAGTCTTTAACCACATCCAATGGTTGGCATTTTCAACACAAGAACAAGAGGACAACCAGCCTAGTGTGTGTGTGTGTGTGTGTGTGTGTGTGTGTGTGTGTGTGTGTGTGTGCGCCTCATGATCTTTGAAGCTGTCAACATTCTTCACCACATGCTCTGTCATGATGCATAGAGGCGACTGGTGAGATGAACCAGCTGTCCCTGCCTCTGGTCGCTGCAAGGTCAACATGCTCGCGCTTGCGCATACACACACACAAACACAAAGTAGGCTCTTTCGCTGGAAACAAACACTCGCCAAACATAACTTCAACATTTTAAAGTAACCTCAGTAATCTCATACACACAGCGGCGTTGGAGAGTCCTCTCAGCAGATGAGATGACCCTGATGTGAGAGGTGAATGACCTCTAGGCACAACAGCCCTCTTCAGAGGACCGGGGTCATGCTGTCTATTTTACTGATATGCTCATTCCAACACCAGTAGGCGTGTGTGTGTGTGTGTGTGTGTGTGTCAGTATGTGGGGTGAACTGAGGTATTCACTCCTTGAGGACAGACAGCGTGCTAAAAATGAAGAAGTCTGTAGAGTATCCCGATGATATGCTTCTTTGATTTGCAGATTAGCAGCTTTACACACAAGCAGCAGACATTTAACCCATTTGTGCCTGCAACCTATTTTTGAAATTTGGTGGAAGTGTTCTCTGGGCTTGCCTTAGCACAAATCAGAAGTAATTTTCCGAATCGGTCAAACAGTTTCTGAGATACAGCCATTTTCTTATCATGGTGTTCCTTTGGTGTGTAATGTTCAAGGCCTGTTGGAGGCCTGTACAAACATTACGCTGGTTACTTCCTCTTAAACTTATTCAGTCTCTCAAACTTGGTGCAGACTAATTTGGATCAATGTTCAAGTGCGGCTTGGGCATAGATGGATGATACTTTGTGGTGCCGCATCATTTCATCTCACCGGTTAAGGAGTTAAAATTAGTGCGTTGTGTTTCCATCAATGCCGATCGGAGCCGGAGCTGATAAATACCCGTGACAACTGAAGAGCCAGGTGTGAATGCGTATTGTAACCTTTCCAATTACATTTAAAAATCAGACATTAGCAGGTGTTTTTTTTTTTTTGGTTTTTTTGTGCATTGGAAATAGAACTGTGTTAGATACTTGCCAGAAGTATGCCTGTACCAGATTTCAATGCTTTAGACCAAGCAGAACAAACGTTTTTCTTGCTCATTATACTTTATACAGTTTTTGGGCATGAATGGGTTAAAGAGACAAGAGGGAAGCTTATACAGTTGTATCAACGTACATCTATGATCAAAACTGATAATCAGCATTTTTTTCCCAGTTAAAAACACAAGCATGCTGGTTATGGTTAATATATAACTTCTCATTTATGAGAATTTGCTTACTTTGGTGTTTTTGTTTTTTGACTCAGACTTTGGTCAGATGAAATGGGCTTTTAAGACATCATTTTAGGCTCTGGGAATGTTAGATGGGAAGTTGACATTTTTTTTAACTAATTATGTATATTAAAAATAGATATCTTCGTCAATACTAAACCAATATTTAGTTGGTATATATCATTTGGTAGCTCTACAGTTTAAAAAATATGCTCAAAAAAAGTCAGCTGTGAAAAAACGTTGCCAGTATAAAGTTGGCAAGACTAGCATTATAATTACAGACTGTCAAATCAGTAAAATGACTAATCTTGTCATCTCATTTAGCTTAATTATAAATATAAAATAAGTAATGTATTGTCCACGCTTATACCAATAAAGCTTGTTTGAATTTGAATAAATTATAAAGCGTACAAACCAATACTCTGCGTGGCAGAGTAGGACAGAGACACACATCTGGTTTTTGAGTCAGCGGATTTCAACCCTCGACTATCTTTGGGCACACATTGCTGTTTTTCCCATCACTTTAATCCCATGTTTTAAAACACTGAGTAAATAAACTATCCCAGAGCTCGAGTAAACCACGTAGACTGTGACGGTTTGAGGATGACAGAGAGGGAAATCCTCTGCCCCGAAGTTCACCAGACGCCAGCTGGTCCGGCAGTGACACGTGACAGCTTCAACACAAATACATACAGGGGGTCATCGTGGTCAAACACCTGCAAAACAACACCGTCCCAGCACAGACAAGCACACTGCATGTCCAGTGTCCATGCTCTCCTCACCCCTACAAAAACATCCCCATTCTTCTTCTATAGCAACACATCTTTTTTAACCAATCATACTTTAAAGGCTTGTCCTACAGTGAACAATAACAACTACAAACATACTAGCAGGACAGATTTCAGCAATATAAGCTGTCACAACGTATTTGGGCTGCGTTTCCAATCGCATGACTGTTATGAGACGCAAAATTCAGATTAAGGGAAGGAAGTGATAAATCATATATCATAAATGCTTGATTGGAAAAAGAGGAATGTGACTACATAAAAGGATCATATGAATAATCAGAAAATTGAAACTCATGCAGGGTTGGAAATAAACTTTTCTGTCCATCTGCCACTGTGGCTGGTGGATTCCAAATTTTACCAGCCACTCAGTACATCACCATTGCCGTTTTTCTGGCTGGTTTGTGAAGTAAACTAGAGCCACTTGCATTTTACCAGCATTTGGCTGGTGGCTGCTAATCTCTAACCCTTGATGTGATCCATACAAAATGAAGAAAAGGGATTTTTCCCATAACTTGACCGACTTGTCTGGTGTGGACATGATCATCATTACAAATTACCTCATCCTCTGGACCTCCTAATGTTACATGGCAAGCCGATAAAAGCGTACAAAAGTCTTGTGGGCTTTAACTATTTTGCGTGCGGTTGGATCCACGACTGAAATGACTGCTGTCTTGGTTTTGGTCGGGTGAGTAAATGTGCTTGAGTATAACTGTCCTTTATATTTGGATGCATATGGATGCACCACTGTCGGGCTAATATTACTAGCTAATATTAGCTAACTTTAGCTACTATTTTCTACCTACTCAGTCAATTGTTCCCAGAGGTCTACTGAAACGCCGTAAAAAATCCGGGTCATAGTTAAAAACATGGAGAAGTTGTCACAGCACATTGTAATAGCATCCAACTCGAGCCATGTTTCACACAACGCTTTAAAGTTAATGTTTAAAATTAGTTAACTCTGCTCTTCCAGACTGAGGGCAGAGGTTTCTGATCCACAACTCACAGCTTGTTCTCTTTTTACTTCTCCCCTTTACGTTCTAATATTTTTGAGATTTTTTTTTATTTATAAAGTGGCCCTTGTTTCTTCCAACTGTGATCACTTGGAACAGCCGTAAACAGCGCAAATCAGACTTTTGTGCAGTGTTGGTAGTCAGTTGCCTTCCCCTCCATCTGGACACTGCACTAATGTCTGACATCATATGCAATCAATCTATTAAGTCCCGCCTACACTGAAGGGGAAACAGTTCATTGCTCTCCATTGACTTTATACTGCATGAAGGTGCCTCCTTGTCACTTACGTCTGCTAGCAAACAACAGAAAAATGCCTAAAAGCTGCTGTGTGGTGGGATGCACTGCCAACAGGGAAAGGAACCCAGAACTAAGTTTTTATGAGCTGTCAAACCGAAAAACAGAGCTTTTACTAAGACAAAGTGGATATTACATGGTGGATGTAACTTTCATAAAGCTGAGGCAATGTGCTTTGTCATTAAATAAGTTCCAGTTCCTAATTTGGCCAGACAGACTGTAGAGGTTGAGGCTAAATAAGCTATGCAAGGCGCTGATCGTTCCCCCCTCCTGTGGGTGCGGATTTCAGAGTATGATGCAGTCTGTCTCTATGGTTAGACAGGAGCGGTATGAGTAGATACTTGTTGACGTTTTGTTAACAAAACTTAGAAGTCTCAAGTTGTAGATGTTGACAGGCATGTTGATAGACCAGTTGTGGGGCTGCAGGGCATGAACACACACACACAAACACACACACACACACACTCACATATACAGATGTAGACGTATGAGCACATGCACAAAATGTACTCTCTCTGTTGCAGGGAGAAGGAAACAACATTTTAAAAAGGGAAGCGCAGAAAAGATAAATGTTGGAGTAAAATGTTGGATTACACACTGTCTGATGATAGCCAGTTGCACCTGGCTGGTTATTTTGCAGGAGAAATTCTTGCACACGCTTGAGCCAAAAACACAGGATGATTGATGAACACAGTCAAGCCAGTTGAACAAAAAGTAACAAATCGTCAAAGATTAACTTCTTCCCTGTGAGAAGCTGATGTTGTTAGAGGGAGTTGAGACTTGTAGTGCCAATAAAAGGTTGAAAGTGACAACACTTGTGCGCTGTACAAAAGACACAAGGGTGAGAAATGTCACCTAAACTTGGGGTCAGACGAAAAAGACAGATAAGGAAAGACAGAGAGAATACTGGAGGAAAACAATAAAGTAGACAAAGATACTGACAACAAAAGGAAGACAGGGATTTTAATAGCAAGCTATGGAGGAGCATGTGTGTATGTAAGTGTGTGTGTGCGCGGGTGCATGTGCCTGTCGGAGCTGGCTGGGCCACCCCACCCTGTTTAATGTCACTCTGACGTCAAAGCCATGTGTGCAGGCCCTTAATGCAGACAGGATGGAGCAAGTATTTATTTAACTTTGGTTCTCCCCTCCGAGAGAACGGGGCCCTCCATAAACACCGACTTCAGAGCAGTTTCGCTCATTCATGGCCGAGCTACAGCCAGCGCTGAGATCATCGAGCGGGATCTCGGGACAGGTCTGCGCATGCGCAGCATCGCCGAGATTCAAAAGTCGGAACATGTTGAGAAAGACTGGTGTCAAATCAGGTGAGATGCTGCTTGACTACAAGGATGCACATTCCTTTCCCTAAAAGATTTACAGACAGCCGGGTCATCCTGGTCAAACAGCAGTCTTAGACGTGTAACCCCCCCCCCCCCATTTCCCCGTGTTTCCTGTCGCTCTCTGCTGTCAACTATCCAACAAAAGCAAAATGCCATAAAAAATGCCATAAACAGCTCTGGCCACAGATGAATGGGTGACCCAACATTACACTCAGCTCATTTAAAACAACCTACAGTAACCAAAGCCCTCTTATTCCTTTTTAATAAAATCCAACAGTCTGTTCTTTCTTAAAGGGAACACAGAGTGCCAGGTCGCATTAATGCAAAGCATCTGATGGAGCATTTATGTCTTATTACCATATAACAATATTTCTGAGCGTCCAAAGGGAATCACCATCCATCATTTTTGGCCCACTTTAAGGGTGGGTGATGTATTGATTATAAGCGATGTATCGCTGCTTGTTACGTGCAGAATATAAAGAAAAATAACAAAATTGCAAACATTAAGTATATATTGTCCCGTCATTTTTTAAGCCACCAGTATGAGATTTGCTTCACCCTCTCTTATGGCTTTCTCCATCTCACAGACAAGAATGTATGTGCAGAGCTCCAGAGCGCAACTATCTAGTCACATTTTGTGACCGTGGAGCACCAGTGCGACTTGCAAATACAGTTAAAATATGAACTGGGGAGCTGTTAGTTTGTTTCCTGCTCTCAGTGAATAAAACTTCACATGTTAGTAAGTCAGTTGGATTTTAGCATTAGTGACACCATCGAAATTAGCTGACCCAATAGCACCGCACTGCTAACAGTTTAACATTATGCTGACTGCTAACATCTAACTGTTGACCAGAAGCTTCAAGTTCACAGCAAAAGCATCAACGCCTCCTGCCTGAGACAAGTCAGGTGCTTCGCAATGAAAGAATCAGTGGCTCCACTTTGATTCATGTCATTTTAACAATACTTAACTTTATTATAACAGAAGGCTACATTGTGTAACTAAATTATAACAGTACTTGCTCTAACTTTATTTTAACAGTACTTTAAATTTATTATAACTCAACTTTATTTAATTTTATTATAACAATACCTTATATAACTTTATCATAACAGTGCTTTATTTAACTACATGTTAACAATACTTTAACTTTATTATAACAGTGCTTTATTTAACTTTATGGTTGCGATACTTTATTAAACTTTATTATTACAATACCTTATTCAACTTTATTATAACAGTGCTTTATTTAACTTTATGTTTATGATACTTTAACTTTATTATAACAGTGTTTTGTTTTAATTTATGTGAACAATAAATTATTTAAACTTTACTAAAACATAACTTTATTTAATTTATTATGAAAATACATTATTTAACTTTAATATAACAGTACTTTATTTGTCTTTATTATAACAGTACTTTAATTTCATTAAAATAATGCTTTATCAAACTTAACGATACTTGATTCAACTTTTGATAAAAGTAGGCTACTTTAATTTTATCATAACAGCACTTTATTTTAACTTTATTATAACTACTTTATCTAACTATATTGTCACCGCAGTTTCTGTAGTCGGTTAGTATTTTAGCAGTCTTCTGTAGTTCAGAGGAGATTTCAGAAAATCGAGATATACGTCACGTATTGCAGTAGAGCCTAAAAATGTTGCAGTATTATTTATAATCCATATTCCCCAGCCCTTCTTGGAGCACTTCTTACAGTAGAAAGGATACACCAATAGCAGTTTAATTTACTCTATGTCTGTATGAGTATGAAAACTGAAAGGAAATACACAAAGAAGGAGACCAAGAGAGAGGAAGTACACCAAGAGTGTTTTCGTGCAGCTTTTGTCTGTACATCTGTCTGTCTGTCTGGACTGAGCTATGAGTGCATTAATGAATGTTACATTCACTCTCTCTCTCTCTGTCTGGGCTCTCTCTCCTCCCCAGTGATCAGTTGCTGTTTTCACATGCTCATAATGTGTGTGATGGCCAAATGCAGTCCAACACCATCCCAAATATGCTCCTCTCCCTGTCCTCCCTTCCTCTCCCTTTCATCTCAAGTGGGAGAAGGAGCCAGACTGGAGGTCATACAGTAGACTGTGGAAGTATCATCTCAGGGCGACTCCCCCTCTGCCCACCCCGCCATTTCAGAGTTCCTGCAGCTTTCACAAATTCAGACTTGAGATTTATTTCTTTAAAGCCGGTTCAAATACAGTTCACACAACTTATCTCACATTCAAAAGTAAAAAAATAAAATAAAATAGTACTTAGAGGGGGAATTCCTGTGTGACCGATGGGTTTATGACTCAATCTTTCACATGCCTAAACAGCATTTAATGTTTTTTTTATCCATTAAATTTACATGGAGAAACAGGTGAAACAAAACCCGGACCAGTAAATCAGTCAGCAGATCATTAAAGATGTGATAGGCCTATCAGCATATGTATTTGCTGTCAAGTCACAATAAGATGCAAGACAAATGCCAAATATATATTTGCAGTAATAAGGAAACATTGCTGACATTACATAGTTTATTTTAAACCATGAAACCTTCAACCATTACACATCTTGGTCATAAATGCCTCTAAGAGATGTCAGTGGTTAACCATGATTCAGGTAGCCACTGAGAGTATTTTTGAAAGGTTACATGTGGCGGTCTATAGGTTAATTTTACCACTCTTCAGTTTACTGCACTGCACACCACCAAGGTCTGGTGGGATCTTGGTGGTGGTGCCGCTCACTCTGCTATTACTGCTAGTAACACCAGCCTGATCCAACAGCGTTGCTGTGGAAACACCCAGGTCGCCCAGCGGTGAAGTAGCCAAATTTTGAGCTGCAAATCCAGTGTACTGCTGACTATTTTATCACAGTTAGCTCTGTTGGCACTGTTAGCAGCATCAGCACGTCTAGTGGTGCTAACACAGGTAACAATGCTTAAGGGCTTTTGTGAATGGCTGTCGTGTATCGAAGCAAAATGTCTTTATTATATGCATTTATGTAAAAATACTGGTATTGGATATTGTCTCAAAGTTCAGTATCGGTTAAGCTCCAAGTTTAAAAGATTTTGCTCAAAAATAAATATCTGTCTTGTATGATAATAAACTCAACATCTTTGTGTTTTGGACGGCTGGCCAGACAAAAAAAGTGATTTTAAAAAGTCACCATGAGTTCTGAGAACTCTGGATAGATTTGTTGACATTTTAAAAGACCAAAAAAACATCAAGAAAATAACAGTTAGTTGCAGAGTGAGATTTCCATTTAGTTAATTATCAAAATTAAAGTTTACAATCAGCTCTGTAATTGCTGAAAAACAAAATGTTGTTTTGTGGCACATATATGAACACCAGGAGTGATTGTTTGCACCCATAATCAGAGAATAAACGGTCAGTCTGTGGAAGTTAAAGAGATAGTTGTGATAGCATAAAAACATTTGGAAGGGGAAACAGCATCACTGGCAACTTCCTCTGCTGTGATTCCCAGCTTTTTCAGATGTGATCGTGAACGCAGAGCGGCGCGGGCGCTGCTGTCTTCACAACCCGTCTTTATTTTGCATCGCCATATGGGAGAAGCCGCTCACCCATCTGATGAACACATGTCACATGCTGACACTCAAGAATAACAGCCACAAGGCCAGAAAATCCAGCTCGTCTGTGACAGTGACAGACCGACCACGGCAGCAAGCAGCCAGTATTTACATCTCCTTACAATCCGCTTCGGGCAGTTTGGCTACACACTTACACACAGTGACTTGTAATGAGTGCAAGAAGGTTTAATTCCTTGAACCCTGTCTTTAAAAAGAAAAACAGCACAGAGATTAATGATCTTGGTCACTTGAAAAAATCCTCTGAGCATAAAACGAAGAGAAAAGTAAATGGAAGGTAAAAAGTCAAACATGCTGTTAAGTAACTCCACTATATTTTGGCACTAGCAGCATTTTTCTAACTTTAAAAACACTGATAACACTGTTTACCAAGATATTTTTGGCCAATGTAATCGTACCCTGAATATTTGGTAGCAGCCCAACACCTCTCAGATCTGACCCCCACCCTACAGCAGTCACATAGGTGGAGGTTCAGATCGGACGGCTGCGGTACTCTCCCAAAAACATGACTTAAATGGTAGGAAATGAGAGAGGGTCACGCATAGTTTAGGCCCATTGTAATATGAGCATGCACACGCACATGGGCACAATGGAGCCCGGCCATGATAAATGAATGGCCTGCTGCTTTCCCAGTCCTTCTCCCATACAGTGTGTGATTGGCTGGAGTAGCCCCTGATAAGGAAAACATTAGCTGCGAGTATCTGTGTTGCCTATTCAAAGCAAAGGCCCAGTGTTTGCATAAGGTAATCCGACTGTATACTCGCACTGAAAGACACACATCAGCTGAGAGAGAGGGGAAAAGAGAAACATGTGAATATCAGGCAGCAATGCGCTCCTCTAATCCTCACCTCGCTCACATGCCCCCTTCCCTTTTTCCTCCTCTCTCTGACTTCTTGCTCCCCTCCCCCATATAAACAGCTTTCTTCTCTTGTTATGCCGTCATTAATTCTTTATAGCCAGACTTCCCCCTCTTAATCTCGCTCTCTCTCCATATGACCCTGCGAGAAGGCGTAGGTCACGTGCAAAAATGTAAACAACATTACAAAATCGGAGTAAATTACAGGACATGACAAGACGACGAGCAACGCGGCGCGAGGGGGGGGGAATGTCCAACCTCTCACACGAGGTAGGACATGCAGTTTTTCACATGAGCAGAAAACACACACGCTGCACATAAACATGCGCTCTTGCTCACTCCAGCAGCGTGCGGTGGTGTTTTGCAAGACCTTTCGTTCCTCTGCCCCATCTCTCCGTGTTCAAGATATTCCATTAAATCTAGCTGAGACGTGCTTGAAAACTGACCCTTGTTTTCACAGTGTCTTGAGGGAGAAGGGGGAGGGAAGGACGGTGAGGGAACATGGTGAGACTAAAACTTGAGCAAGACGTGCAGAGTTCCAGTGAGTAAGAGGACAGACTCAGAGGTTAATCATCTATATGTTATCTACAGCTGTCTCTCAGATGAAGGGCCCACTGGTTAATTTCATGGCCGCGCTGAAAGAGCAGGAACACACAAAAAGCACCCTCTGCAGCACTGAGCCCTTGGGTGTGGAACACACAGCACATGTTACACCTTGAAGATTATCTTTGATAAGACAACACTTTCAAGTCATACTTGAATGCAGGACTGACATAAAATTTAACCAAGGGCAGGCGGCAAAATTGTGACTCTAGGAATGTTTCAAACTGATAAAGCACGAAGGACCTTTGATATTTAATACACTTGCTACTAGACTTAGACTCTGCCAGACCTCTAAAAACTCTTTTTAGAGAAACTAAATCTTTATTTGAACCATAAGAAGTTGTAAATACACTTAGCCGTACACATTGTTAAAATCAGGCTGACAGCTGGGTTCTCATGGGAAGATCGGCCATTTAACATTTAACAAGGCAGCAGAACAACGTCCTTATGATGTTCACAAAGTGCCACAAAAAGTGCCTCTTCATGCTTAGTCAGCTTGCCAAGAAATTGTGCTAATGAACATCCCAGTAGCCACCCAGCCAAGCATCACTGCTAGTGCCATGCTGCATAGCCGCGTACGCAACACACTGCGTCTCCTTCTCCGCACAGCCCATTTGTGGGTGTAATAACTGTAAAATGAATCCCACATCAAGGGACAGTCACAAAGCAATGTGTTTTATGAGCCTCAGCTGCAGGAAACACCCCAGAGTGATGACAACAAGTGTTAGCCCAGCTATGACCACAAAACTAATAAAGCTACGCTGGCTAACGTCACAGGAAAACCCTCTCAAGTGGCCTACAATTTGAAGGGTGGTGGAGAGGGGGCAGAGAGCAGAGAGAGGTTAGACACACCAACAGCAGAGGTATATCCACACACACCTCTAATGTTCTATGGCAAAAAAAAAATCAAAGCTTCCAACTTGTAAGGTGGAAATAAGTTATATAAGCAGGATTAGTTTCTACTGTTTGGGAGGAATGTGAGTACTGGACTGTTCACATTCCTTCCTTTTCATGAAGACAGTAGGAATGATGAAAGAAACACAGCAGAGATAAGATCTAGTGAAATTTGATTCTACTAACAGGGATTAAATGCCCTTCATGTCCTGTCTCTTATTATATTAGAATACGAAAATATGCATGGAAATGTAATATGGGGTGAATATATGTTAATGTACCTGCTTGTATTAACAAGAGAAAAAAAACGCTCACCTTTACAACTTAAAGGAACAGTTCAGATATTTTGAAGTGGGGTTGTATGGGGTACTTATCCATACTTATCCATGTTTTACCTGCAGTGGACGTCAGTCAGCACGTCCCCAGTTTGGAGAAGCTGGCATGAGCTCGACATGGAAGCTAAGCAATGTACAGCTGTGGATGGGGTCCGCAACAAAACTTATTTTAGCCACTTCAAAAAAGTTCCACCTAAAAAAAATCTGTATCAGTTTGATTGTACCCTATATTAAGAGTATTTTCACTGCTTTACCTCAGTGCCAGACAGTGATTTCCAACTGAAACATGAAGCAGAGCCAAACTCCATTGAAAAAAACAGTGATTTAACAGTGCTGAAGAATAGGAGCTGCAGGCCTACCACTGCTAGTGAGTTTGCGTGTTTATTGTGTGACTTTGGCATTTTTTAAGTTTTTATCACATTAGTGAAACAATAACACAAACTAACTAACTGATCAAGGCAGGGGTGGACCGGCAGCTCCTGTCTTCAGTGAGCTAAAGTTACTGTTTTTGTCATTGGAGTCTGGCAGCTTAGAGCATAGATGGGTAACTGAAGCTGTTAACAGCTTCTCCATGGGAACTGGCTGCCTGACTAAAAGGTCAAACAGTGAAAATACTCTGAATAATGCATACACAAAAAGTGACACTGATTTTTTTAGATGGGCCTTTTTTTAAGTGGCTAAATTAATTTTGTTGCTGACCCCCCCATCCACATCCCATCCCATTTTTCATTGCTTCTTAGCACAGAAACATTTCTCCCCAGAAGCTTAAATCTTTAGATCTCAAAGTCAGCGATGGCCATAAAATGAATCACCCATTTCTTTCACTTTCTATTTGGCCATTTTTTACCAACTCAGACTTAAATTTTTAATTCTACCCTGCAACATTTTTGTGGCAATAGGGTACTTTTACAAAATGTATGCTCCTTAATCTCAAATGCAGAAAACTTAAAAGTCACATCAGTACTTCACAAGTGTAGTTTTAATTACAATTATAGCATTTTTAAAGCCAATGAAGCCGTCAGCACCTCAGATTTGCCATTTTACAAACTTTAAGCTTGAACCAGGTTCTTAGATGACAAACCTCATTAGACCAGAAGGCATTGCAGTCAGACACCACAACTAGAGGTGTAAAAAAATATCTATACACTTGAGTATCGCAGTATTTGATTTTTTAATTATTTGTTAATGCAAAGATTCGTGGTGGTGATTTGTTTGGTGTTTAAACCTCCGACCGCCAAATAGCAGTGTTGTAATCTATCTTCAACCATTTGACTCTTCTACTCCAACATAACAGAATATCGCTACCATAAACAAAGAACACAGACCGAGTCATAAAGGGTGCACCCCTTGCATTAACAGTTTTCCTACAATTAGATTTTAAAAAAATCAGCACAGTATCACAATATATTGAATTGTAAACTCTATATTGTGATACTTGCCATTTTGGCAGATTCTTGCCAATGCACAGCCCTAATCCCAGTTGCAACTAAATTTTCTCAACTGGAAGAGCTCTTTCTGTTGTGCTCCAACCACGCACCCAACACTGCAGTCTACCCCAACTATATTTATAACTCACGGCTGAACGCAACAAGTAAACACCAGCTCGAAACTGGACCTCTGGGAATTGTAGTCCCTCTCTTACTGAAGTAAAAGTGGTGGAAACAAACCACAAATTCACAGTTATCAGTCTGAAGGCCCTGACACACCAAGCTGACGGTCGGCCACCTGTCAGTGTTGGGCGTCAGTGGGCGTCTGTAACCCTAGTTTTTAATGGTGCATCCCACACCGTTGGCACTTGTCAACCCTTGGACACTTTTATTAGCCATTTCAGCATGTTGAATCTGAGTATGAGGAAAATGGAAGTAAGAAAAAGGCGAGCAGCGCAAGTCAAGATGGTGTGACATGTTACATGAGGTAAGATTTTGTTTTTAGCCACTAGCGCATGGTAAATAGAATTTGTTCTTTCAACATCATGTTGTGTTGTTGATGTGCTAATTGGCTAACTAGTGTTTTGAATCTATCCCAACAGTCTTCTAGTTCTAGAGTTATTTTCTCTCACGCAAACACAGAATGTACATGCTAATTGGTTGTTGGCAGCAGTCTTTGCAGTGTGTTCAGGTGCAACTTTCTGGTATGACACAGGCAACAGTTGGCCTTGGTAGCCACTAGTTTTTGATGTTGGTTTGATGTGTCTGGGCTTTTAAGGGTCACCAGGTGACCTGATCTTGTCTGCATGTCAAATCTAACAATGCCCCTGAAAAACTACAACACCCAGTCCTCCTTTTGCCAAATTCTTTATCTTATTATCATATTATAAAACAGACGTTGACCAAGTTTTCCTCTGACATAACATGCAGTTGAAAAAAGGTTATAAATTGCAAAATATCACAATATATGTAATCGCAACACTCAGCACATGACTTAGGTATGGGGTGGAGCTCTAGTGATTCCCACCCCTAAACTTGGTTGACATCAGGATTGGTATCCTCTGACTTTCAGGTCTGAAAAAGCAAAATATGTCTACTATGTTTTTTTCCGGTGGCTACTCAACAGAGCTTGCTTAGTTATTGTGATACAGCTGTATGTTCAGCTGCAAGAAACTTATCAGTTTGTATCAACAACCGTTTCCCATTTTATATAAACCATCTTTTTTTATGTGGAATTGATGAAAGGACCCTCCAATGTGGTCGTTAAAGAGACCTGACAAATACATGTAATGGATGCAGGATATTTTACAGCTGAAGAGTAAACATAATTTTTCTCAGCAGACTTCACACCACCATCTGCTCCGCTATGATACGATGCTCTGCCAACTCAGGTGCTGCAAAGTATTGTAAACAGTGGAGTCTGCGGGACAAAGTATGATAACACTGTTTCTGCATTATATCAAGTGCTTTTAACTGCATTGTTTACAACAAGTTTTCTGTGAACACCGGCCAATATATGCACCGATACAGTCTGTGATAAAACAATATGAGCCAGCAAAACATGTCCTCCAATATATCAGTCATATTCTACAATTTATAGGAAAATATTGTATGTAAGTGCTACTCAGCGATGTGAAAACAGTTTCGGCTTACAAACTATGGGCTGCTTCTCTGCCAAATCCTCGCTATTCTCACAAACTCCATTTCAAAAACTTTCTAATATATTCTCAGGGGAGCTGCAGCGATAACGTCCTCTGACTGTACAAGACTGTCACGTCATGCAACTGTCACCTCCTGCAGCTTTAGCGGTAAAGGAAAAATCTAAATACTGTAACAGGTGTTGGATTTCCTCTCCACATTATGCACCAAATGTATGTATAAGTTTCACAGAGGCAGGGGTGGGGAGAGGCGGGAGCAGTGTCATCCCTACCACACCAAACCACTTCCCTTTGACGTGTCATCTCAACTGTAGCAGACTGGACACACCCTGTCATAACACTTCTCACTCTGGCCACCCAGTTTCACATCAACAGGTGTGTAAAAGCTGACTAAAGAGTAAAAAGTTATGAGCATCTTGTGACCAGACTTTAAGTTCTTTTAGGTACCACAGACGCATAGTCGTATCATAAAACTGGGCTGTATATGCAATTTAAAGACTGAAATTGGTGCTATATGACCAGAGAAAACAGAAAAATGGCAGCGACATTAGCTTTTGGTCAAGACGTAGAAAACCTACAACTAACAGAAGACACTGAGCCACACTGGACCAATACACGCTTGCACTGGTGGGTGACATAATGCAAGCTTGGCCGTTTTGACACAGGAACTAATATGGCAGCTGGCTGGTAACAATCTCTTAGTAAAGTTAAACTCTCTCTCTCAATCCACTTCTATACTCTTTGTGTCAGTGGTGGCAGGCATACAAAAATGTTGAAGCACAATCTGTAGTTCAGGCAACAGCCCTGGAGCCTCGAAAATTTGAGCTGGGAGATGAACAGGGAGATCTGGGTGCTGGCAAGATGGAGGGAAGTTTACCACAGTTCATTCACACATACTAACCACATTGTTATGATACAAAGCTGGTTGAAAATCTTGAAAATCGGCGAAGTATCCCTTTAAATCTGGGAAGGAGCATGCTGCATATCGGCCAAAAAAAAGATATGATTGTTTATGCACTGTGCATACTTATTAGTACGCTGGGAAACTGTTTGTCTTTTTTCCATCTCCACAACGAGGTCAGAGAGTTACAGAACAACTGATTTAATGTCTTGCTCAAGGACACATCAGCAGGGCAAACTCTTGCTGACTCAGTGGCTTGGATGGCCTCCCTGCACCCCTCAGCTGCTCGCAGAGGCCTTGATGCCGTGTAGCATGAAGGTGATCGAGGCTGTTGAATAAAAAGGCAGCTGACCTCTGATCTACAGGAGCAGTTCTCTGTCTGGATTTCTGTGTTTAAAGGTGGGGGTTCACTCCACAGCTTGTGGCAAGTGTTGTCGTGTTGACAAGTGTGACATAATGAAACACTTTGACAGCTGCAAACACCCACCTCTGGAAAGCCTAATTAAAATCAAATTAGTCTCCTGTGCATCTTAAAGGGATAAATTGGGAGCCATTAGCTGTTTTAATCTGAGTGCTAATTAACACAGTGAATGGTATAGCAGGGAGAAATATTAAAAGCAACAGTGATTGTATGATCAACATGTTTGATGTTGCAAAGGATTGTGTCCATGCTGTACCAGCTACATCAAAAATCATTGTTAAGGCTGCAAGTATGACTGATTTCCTTATTGATAAATATATATTTTCTTAAAATAATAATAGTGTGAAGTTTACATCATGAGGTGTGAAGACAAACATGGATGGATAACTGAATGGGCCTACGGGGTGCAGGCACAAAGGCCCAAAGCAGGGGCGTAGCACCAAATACTGGGCCCTATGCATAAGCAGTTTCTGTGGGCTCCACGCCCTTTCTCTCTTCATCTCTTTAACGTACCTCTTGAATTTTTTCTCACACAGTCCATTTGCTTTCTTTCCCTTTCCTGTCTCTTTCTTTTCATTTTTAGAACCCTGAATTCCCTTATTTAGGAAAGATATGAGCAGCATAAGCAGTCACTCACTAAGCTCTCGCTAAGTTTAGACATGCATCTTAGTGCAGGGCGGACTAAACCATTTTGCACCTTTAAGGGGTGAGAGGAGCCCAAGAGGGCTTCCATTTTTTTTCATACAAAGTTCAGTCTTTGCAAATGATGTATTTGATCAATGTTAATCTATTTATGTCACTAATAAGTTAGAAATAAAGAAATAAATTGCAAATAAAAACAAACTTTTTATTCAAGGCATTTTCAACCCCTCCTCCATTGAAGCCCTGGGTAATCAGTCTCGTTCTTTCCCCCACTACTACGCCCCTGGGCCAAAGTGTCACAAGCATAGAGACACAAAACAGCAGCAAAAAAAGAGGCAAACCACAAAGTCTGTGTGCCTTGTACCTATGTTGGAGAGGTGGAGGGGCCTTTTGCATATCTGCACCCTGGGGCCCACTGTGTCATCATCCACCCATGAGAAAAAGCAGCTGGGTGGAATTTTAACTTGATAAATGACTTCAATGATTACTGAAAATCACAATAAATTCATACTAAATGACCAGCTGATTGATTACTAGATGTTGGACACCAGTGGAGTTAAATAAATGGTGAGCTTGGACCATATATGGAGACATACTGGCCTCTGCATCATCACTGAAGGCCTTTAGCCTCTGGCTGAGCACTCATACAGGTAAGGAGCCTGTAGATCCTATCAGTGTACAGTACCCTCATGGGGTAACACTCATGACAATGCTAAGCAACAGTGGTGTAGTAGAGGGTATATGCAGGGGTATACTGGCTGTTTACAGTATACCCTCCTATCACACCAAAACAACACTGAAATATAAGATAGAGTGTACCCACTTCCTCCCTGAAACCTCCCCATCTACCTTGTAGTGCACCCACCTCTTCAACTACCACTACACCACTACCAAGCACCATTTAACGGCAGGTAAAGGGAAGCCTGATGCCTCGTCAGGAGCAGCTGCTGCTATGAAATGGATTCACTGCTGCTGTGAATAATCCATTTCACAGCAGTGTTGGCGTTTAGTCCTGAACTGAAACGCAGTCCGAATATAATGCAAACCAGGAGGCCTCTGCATACGCACACTGAACCGCGACCCCCGAGCCATGTACGCACTGTGGGCGACTCTGCTGTCGAATAAAAATGGATCAACTTGGACAATATCCTCCGAGGCCACAGACCCTTCTGCTGGTGTCCAATCCGATTGGAAGATGGAAAAAACACAAGTGGAAATCGCTGAGCAGTGATAACACCTTTTACCCTCCCCTGGCAGCTGATACAGTGTTGTACACCCACCCTGCGCCCACTCACTGGCTACAAAGTAGCCTCTCTGCTCTGCCATCTCCTGGAAAACAGATGGATACTCATCTCTTTTCCACCTCCAGGTGAGCTGCCGCGGGATCACCGGCCCACTGAGCAGCGTGCACACCCGGGGCTACAGCGCCTGGGCCGCGGGGGTACATGGTGGGCCTTCTTCCAGTCATCCAAAACCTCCACTATAACGTTACCCCGTCCTCCCAGTAGCTCCCTATCAACAGCCAAACGGCAATGCAGTGGCATATTTCTGCGTCAAATAATACCACATGTTCACTTTACATTCCTAATTGGGCTTTAAACACAGCGAAACCTACAATGACAGGTAAGAAGAGGATGTTCCGAGGCACGGAGCCCCATTGCGCAGCTACATTTTGGTCCCCACTCAACAACATGTAATGCGAATACCATTAAATACCCGTTATGTCATCGTAAAATTGTAAATATCCACAAAACCACTGGTGCTTGTGTGAAAAAATTTGCTCGACAGCCTCTAATGCAACGCTGCCATCTAAGCGCGATGCTGCAAACACTCCCTGCGTTGTTCATCTCCAGCCTGCTGGGCCTTCTGTTAACCTGCCCGGTACATATGTGTGTTGTTGGGGTACAAACAGCTGATTTAAGCCAAATATGTTTGGTGTTTGCCCGGAGACAAAGCGCTGCGCAGGGGATGGGAAACAGAGAAAGCATAAATCCCAAGGAGGACAGCCGAAAGCTCAGGCTCGTCCATGGTCACTGCTGTCGTTGAGGTGGGGGGGAATATACATTTGAATTTATTCTTTTTTTTTAATCATGCAGCGGTGCTTACCTTCCCTTGCCTTCAGGAGAACCGTGTTGGCCACGATATTTTCAATCTCCATTGTCAGAATGTGAATCCCGAGCAGTCGCGATACATTTCACTCAGCGGAAAAGACGGTTTTTCTGATCAAACGTGCCGACGACGGTGAGGCTGCTGCACGCGCACAGGGCGAACGCGGCACTGGCGCATAGTAGGTGTTTAATAGTGGTCGTCGTTCCTCTCCATTGCAAGACGTTTTTATCAAACCCTACCTACGGAGCTGTGTGATTACGACGGGGCTTGTTGGCATTCACAGCCTGCCTCCCTTCCCTCTCTGCCTGCCTTCCTTCCTGCTTCGGCTCCCACCTCCTCCTCCTCCTCCTCTTCCTCCTCCTCCTCGCCCCTCCTCTGCACAACGAACCAGCGAGAGTAGGAGGGATCAATTTACAACCAGCGCAACCACACACACATTCACACACACTCACACACAAGTGCATTCATACATGCATGCAATTTCCTCGGCTTAGTCTCCTGAAATTATGCATGGTTATGCCATTTATTGTGTGGCACTTTTGGATTAAAACGTGCTTATGTGTGTGGTTTTCTACAAGTTTCCCTCAGGCATAATAGTCTCCTCAACCACAGGAGTGTGAGCCCACTGGAAACATCTAGAAAACTGAGATGTTTCCTTTAAATTGCTTTTTTTTTTTTAAATATCCAAACATGAATGAACATACAAATAAGTAAACTTTTCCTTTCCACAATTTCCTGCTACAAAGCTGTTTCTGGCTAATTAGGAAACATGAACGTGTTTGGCCACAGAGGCCTGATACAGACCTCTCATTGTGTGAACAATGGTGAGAGGGTTTTTTAAGTTGTGACATTATGCTGGGTCGTACAGCCTGGAGAAAAGAGATAACACGCTGGTTCTCTCCTCCCCTCGGCCACACTGTGACCCAGCATGCCTCTGAGCTCTCTAATCTGACTCTTACATCAACCGAGCCCACAGTGCTTGGCGAGGAGTCGTGTGTCTGCAGAAAGAGAGAAGTCATGTGTTGCTTAAGATGATGAAGTCTGGTTTTGAAAATGTTTAGAGAGCCATAAATGTGATAAAACGACAATTAGCATTTTCACTTTTAATTTTTACGACCAGGGTCATAAACACATTACACGCAGGCCTGAGGGTGTCTGTGGAGCAGGGAAATTCAGGAACAGAAAGGTCAGGGGTCACTGACTTCCATCTTCACATCCTTATTGGCTTTTGTCACAAATAATAATTGTCATCAGTTCCTGGAGGACAGCATGTTGGTACATGTGACAGAGACAAGCTGCTCATTGACATAATTAGTGACTGTTTCATGGGATGGGCAAGAAGACCTGACCTCAGCTCAGACATTTAAATAAGAGCCATAGAGGCCATGATGACCGATGTGGATTTGAGGAAATGTTATGTCATCCTTAAACACCTCAATTTATTCTTAATTTCTATTTCAGGTATTATCATCATCATCAGAGGTGCAAGGATTGAATGAAACATAGACACTGTCAAAGGAAGAGATGGTGTGCACATCAACTTGGTTGCAGTCATCTCACCATTTTAGTTAAACACCAATGTCCATGATCTTTCAGTACATGGTTGCTTGTCATAAAATCACACTGCTGGACAGATTAGATCACACATGGTCCATTTAGATTCAATGCTGCCACCTAGTGGTGTTCATGTATAGATACAAAAGGACATTACATGCAGCAGTCATGCAGAATGGCTTGATAGTAGAATAGTTTTTGAAAGGTTAACATATATATATGTTAACAAATTAATATCATATCTTTCAAATGTACTGTGTTTATGCAACATAAAAAAGGAAGTGATATTTAACAAAATACATAAAATAATATAATATACACGGTTAAAATAAAAGGATTTAGTGTTATTAATTTAACTTTAAAACAATAAAATTAACAGGATGGTATCTGAAATATAGCTAATATATTTTAAATTAATTGTGTTTATGCAACAAAATTAAATGAAGGGATTTAGTATTTCTTCACCACACTTTTATTCCTACAATGTGGAATTGAATTAAATAATTCTAAACAATTAACATGTGACAGAGTATTATTTTTTTCTTTAAAAAAAAACCTAAATTTTTAGTAAATATGACTTCTAAAAAATATATATAAATAAGTGCAGGACAACAGCTTTAGTATTTAAAATGAATATATGAAAACAATTAAAATAAAATATGTTTTATTTTCTATTTAATTAGATAAAAATGGTTGGGTGGGTATATTAGAAAATTACAATATTAAAATAAAGAAATGAAATAGTAAAATTTGAGAGAAAAACTGTGAACACGTTTTAATCTCTTTATTTGTGTGTGCTTGTAGTTATTGCTGTTGTCCATTAGAGGGCACCATTTCACCAGAAACTATCAGCTGTCAGATGACATCAGTAAACTTTAAAGTTTTTTGTTTTCTTTACCACATCTCAGAGACTTATCATACATTTACTACGACATTAGATATATTATCTTTAAATTGGTCGATTGTGGGCAAAATAGATGAAATATAATTGTGGAAAATAATTATTAACCATGATAAACCCCTTCACACTGACATCACTTGTGGTCTCAGATGCTGGTTGTGAAATTATAACACACTAACCACAGTGAGCAGTTATCTGCCCCTCATTATCATATCATTCATACTGAGCTCTACGTCTTCATGTACAGGGGCTTTTATTCTCTCATTGTTGTTATGTCCTACAACGCTGTCATTGCATAGAACGGCTTTGTGTAGATGAAGTGTGAATTTTGTCACCAAAGATTCTTTCACAAATATTCATCTTGTCTTATTACATAAACAATATTATTACTTGTAGATGTAGACCAAAGCAGCAGGATTTAGAAATGAGAAACAAAGAGAAACCCCTGGTGACGGAGTCATAAATCTTGGGGGGATATTTCCATCCTGAACAGAAACACATATGAAAGTCATATCTTTGCGCAGTGATATTGAAAAGACTGAGTCCCAAGAAATTTCACAGAGAGAGTCCCTCATCAAGCTGCAAACTAGTGTCTTCAAGTGTTTTAATGTGTTAATAGTTGTCTGAAGCTTATCCTCCGCACATACACAAGTGAGCCCAATTTGATGTCAATTCTGAGGATACAAACATGTAATCAAAGAGAAGAAAATTGGTGATACTTACAAATATATAACTGCAAATGCTTGACACCATTTCATAATCCATTTCATAAGTGTTTCCGCTCCACATTTTGAGAGGAACTTGTGCAGGATTACAAAGGCAACACACTGATTTGGAGGCTAACATTAGTTACAGTGAAACCCAGGCTGAAATCTCATTTAACTTTTAAATGAATAAACTTTCCTCACTGGAGGTTTTTTATTTTGTTTTCATTATTGTTACAACTCAACAAATCAAGGTAGCTCTGTATACTGGGAAAAACAGGACAAAAATTATATTTATCTTTCCTCTTGCAAGGGGAGAGTATGGGAAAGGTCAAAGGGATGATATGTGTATAAAAAACACTGGGGGGGTGGATGATGTGAGACTGCTGCCATGCTGCAGACCACTGCAGACCAGTATTAGGCCAGCAGACAACAACAAAAAACAGGTGTTATTTAGCAAGACATTGTTACATTTCTAGCATTGATTGTGCCACAAAAGCAGGTGGATTTTGAAATCCATCAGGGCATTTCTAACTGTGATTGTGCTGCAAAAATCTGATGTTTTAAGCAGGACAATGGGGCGTTTCCAGTGCTGATTGTGCCACAGTAATCTGATGTTTTTTAACAGGAAGTTGGGTCATTTCCAGCACCAATTGTGCCACTAAACCAGATGTTTTTTGAGACATCACGGCAGTTCCAGCTGTGACTGTAGCAACACAACCAGCCAAAACACTTTTCTTTTTCCTAATCATAACCAAATGGTTTTTGTGCCTAAACTTAACCACACCTTAACCACAGTGTTTCAACAAATCTGCTACATAATAACATATGAATTTGATTGTGTCATACGGATTACTGTTAATTTATTATGTTGATCTGTTCTGTACGACATCTATTGCATGTCTGTCCATCCTGGAAGAGGAATCCCTCCTCAGTTGCTCTTCCTGAGGTTTCTACCATTTTTTTGTCCCTGTTAAAGGGTTTTTTTAGGGGGGGAGTTTTTCCTTATCCGCTGTGAGGGTCCTAAGGACAGAGGGATGTCGTACGCTGTAAAGCCCTGTGAGGAAAATTGTGATTTGTGATATTGGGGTTTATAAATAAAACTGATTGACTGATTGAATGTTTCATATCAGCGGTTTGCAAAAATATCTACTACATTTTTCTGGTGTTAGTTGTTTTTCATGTCAAGACTTTATGTGGGAAACTCAGTTCATAAAATAGCCTCTGCACTATTTTATATTAAACTACCCAGTACTAATAAAAGTTATGTATTAAATAAAGTGTCTTTGTCTGGGTACAATCGAGTTTTTAAACAGCATTGTTGCAGATGTGATGAAACCGATGAAACACACGGCCCTGTGTTGATGTCTGCTGCTGTTTCCTGGCTCTGTGTGCTTTCACGTGACCTCTCACAGAGTCCGTGCTCTCTGAAGCAGCGGCTGAAAGCAAAAGGAAACACCGCAGTTTTGAGCTCAGGAGTTGTCACATTACTTTTGATACAGTTAGAGTGGACACTTGAAATTTTCGAGGATGTTTTCAATCGGGGAGACGATGGAGTTTCTTATGGGGAACCCGTTTTCAACGCCCGTCGGTCAGAGAATCGGTAAGTCGCAGCTGCTTTTGAAACTAACGTTAGTAGGATATGTCAGGAGTTGTTCACCGTTTGATTCAATTTGTCTTAATTTAATTTCCATAATCAATAACATGTTTAGGAATTCTATAAGCACACTCACAGGGGTTTAAAACAGCCCAACGACACTTAAAATCTTGTTCCTACTCGATAATGTTTAATAATGAACTCCAAATTTGACAGAAACATAAAAAGAAGTCAGTTGGGCCAATGACGCGACAGAGGCGGTGCTAACCTCCCTCAATCTTCCATGTGATTGGTTGTTCAAGTTAAGTGACACCTAATGTGGCAAATTAAAAAGGCGCTGTGTGTTTCCTCTCACTTCCTCTATGACTGATGTGTTTTTGTCCCAGATACAATTTCACACCTTACGCACAAGTGTTACTGATGCTCTCCAACGAGCATATGTCGCGTCACACAACTTTTAAAACAGCAGGATTTTCTCATAATGGCAACAGGTTGTCAGAGCACTGCAAAACTGTGCAGCCAACACATCCTCCACAGAGCTGCAGATGCCTGGAAAGATGTGTAATCAGGACAGTCATGACGTTAGTGAGAAACTGTTGCACACCCCTTCTCCAGCCTTCCTTCCTCTTATCTCATCCACTCACTTTCTCACACATAAATGTCAGAGACGGCTTCAGCTCCTTCTGAGGCCAATGAGAACAGAAGCAGCTGACAGTCACATGAAGTGGAGGGAGCTGGGGAAGAAGAGAGGAGGGAGGGAGGGAGTGGATGCAAAGGAGGGGAAGGGAGTAAAATGGGATTGAGAAAGGTTTGGAGAAGTGTGGGGGTGTTGGTGGAAAGGAATGAAGGAGATTTAGAGTCTTATGAGGAGCCTATGAGGGGTGGAGTGCAAAGAAAGCTGGCTTTGATTGCTAAATAGTTTGGACGGGAATACATGTTGGAGATGAAAACTAATTTTCTCCATCAGTTTATTAAAACAAACAATGAGTTCCCATAAAAACATCATTATCTGGAGGAAACCACTTAGTTCATATGAGAGATTTCAGTAGGCCTGTTTGATTTTCTTTTTTATTTTATCTGTGCTCTGCCATTTTCAGTGAAATCTTATCCAACCGCTTCCACACAGTTGTCAAGAAGCAGATTGTATTGTTTAAAGCTGATCAGATCAGTGGATGAGAGGCAATTTTTAAGTTTCACTTTCACTATGCCTGATGTTCTGCTGCTTCATCCGTGCCCAGAGAATGCCCTGCGCTGCAACAGTATGGAGCAGCTAATAATCAAATGGTATATTACTTGGGTACGTGCCACTGGTATGAGGCCACGGGGTAGACCCAGGACACGCTGGAGAGATTACATATCTCATCTGGCCTGGGTCCCTTAGGAGGAGCTGGAAAGTGTTGCTGGGGAAAGGGACGTCGGAGGTGCTTTACTTGGCCTGCAGCCCTGAAAATAGAAAATCAATACATGGCGGCAGAAGTTTTAATCGTGGCAGGCTGCCACAAATAAATAAACGTGTGTGAAACCCTGAATCGGAGCCGAGGAGTCTCTAATGGAGCTGTCGATCATGGCAATCACTGCTGTTAGACTGTGGTCAACTTGGGACACTAGCCAGCGCTGATCAGATATGAACCAAGATTCTAGTACTGCATTTTATTGTGCTGTTTAGCTGTAAAATGAGAAAGCTTGTAATCTTATTTTACAGCTAACCAGTACACTAAATATGTCTCTGAAAACATTTGAGGCAACAAATAGCCAATACAGTCACAATCCTGATACATATTTCATCAGCACTGCCTTGTTTGAGTTTGACCATAGTTCAGGAGCAGTGATCGGCACGACTGACTGCTGTGTTAGAAACTCTGCTCTGATTGGGTGCTTTCGATCACAGGCCATTAGAAGTGCTAAGGCAATAGAGTAGGCAGAGAAATATGATTTTTCTCAAAGATTATCTGCCTCATTCAGTGCTGTGTGAATATAGAGGCAGTTGTAGAGACAGAAAGTTACCAACTACAGCAAATGTGCTCTCAACCCAATTTTACACATGCAAATTATGGTTTACAATTCGCAAGTGTTACTCAGCCTGTAAATACTGTTGTATAATGTCTTATGTGGCTCTGGAGGGAGTCTGAAAAACAACTGTGATGATTTCATCAACTTGGCTGCGCACACAGCCTGCTTTAAGCCCATGAATAATGGATCAAATGACTGTCTCTCTCACAGTGATGAACCCACTGAGAATTATCACCAGAGTCTGAAGCTTACCTCAGTTCTATGCTGCATTTTAGCATCTTTCAGCTCATTGTTTTAGTTTTCTGGTCCACAACTTTACCATTTTGGTTCACTTGCACTGCCTTCATAGCTCCTGCTTTCATAGCTTCATTTTCAGCTGTAGCAGGCAGCTGTTTTCAGCAAAAAATTACCATATGAAAGTGTCCAAGTGTGGGCAACATATGGTATTTACTGTATGACATTTTCATAATTTTATGTGTTGTTCCATTAATGTGAACCATGCCACACATTTTAATTCCAACTGACACATTTATCCCAGAATGATTTCTGAAATACAACTCGAAAGACCAGCTAAAAATGACTTCCCATAGTCTTGCAGATATCATTATATTTTCTCTGTATTACTGTATGTCTGCACCTTCACCTTATTCCCCCTCTGTTTATAGAGCGAGCGACCAGCGGCTCTCTGCAGTCAGAGGACTGGGGGCTCAACATGGAGATATGTGACATCATCAATGAGACAGATGAGGGGTAAGGTGGACACATAAGTAACACAGTTTCACGAAGAAGCCACAAACTGTCCCCATCTGGTGCACTTTGCCTAACCTGTCTGACTAATTAGTAAACTGCTGTATGTATAACTCCATGCTTTATTTTTGCTCAGCTTTTTACCGTACCACTTCCTTTATGGGTTTGTTGTTTATTTCAGTGTAACTGCTTGTGACTGAATGACCTACTTATGTTTAAGGCCAGTCTCATAGTTTGTTAGGCAGAGCGGTTTGTAATGCTCAAGAAGAATGTCACTAAGCCTGAAGTGCAATGTGTTTGTAGTAGTTGGATGTGTACAGTAAAAAGTCTTTCGTGCCATGAAATTGACTTAATTTTGGGATCGTATATGTTCCCAGGGTCCTCAGTTTCTTAGGATCCTTAGTTTCCCAGGTCCTATGTTCCCAGGGCCCTATGTTCCCAGGGTCCTATGTTCCTAGGGCCCTGTATTCACAGGGTCTTATATTTCCAGGGTCCTATGTTACTAGGGCCCTATGTTCCCAGGGTCTTAGGTCCTAAGACCTGGGGAGCATAGGACCCCGGGGGAGCATTTAAGTAGAACTGGGGAACATGGGACCCTTCACCATGTTCCTACTGTGTGTCATATAAATCTGGGGAACAGAGGAACTGGGAACTTTGGAAAGACCCCCTTAATTTTAGCGCACTCTCATTATAGAGATAAGCCACAAACAAAACTACCTTCACACACTGTATGTTTCCGTCACATCAAAGCTTTATCTTGCTTGTGAATGAATTAAGCTTATTTTCGTATATTTTCTCAGGCCAAGAGATGCTGTCAAGGCTATTAAGAAGAGAATTGTTGGAAACAAGAACTTCAGAGAGATCATGTTGGCCCTTACTGTGAGTATTTGTCTTTAGGTGATTGTATGTAAAAGTTTTACTCATTATTTTATGAGTTGAGGATTGAAGGGTGTGAGAGAGTCATTTTAAGGCCAGAATGATCCTAGTCCTAATTGGCTGGTGGCCTAGATGTGATGGTGTCAGTTTGTGTGCCAATTCAGCTGGCTAAACCAACACTGAAGACTTAGTGTATGCATTGAGACGATGTGACAAAAAGTTTAATTTTGGAGCAACTGGACTTGCATAGATTTAACTAAATTTGCACCTTTTTTGTTTTGTGAACATCTCACTGTCACACAGGTTCTTGAGACCTGTGTGAAGAACTGTGGCCAACGCTTCCACGTTCTTGTGGCGTCGCAGGAGTTTGTTGAAGGAGTTTTGGTCCGCTCCATTCTGCCCAAATACAACCCTCCCACTGCCCTCCATGACAGGGTCCTCAGCCTCATACAGGTAATTGTATGCTCCCACAGAGGGCATTTATATTCCTCCTGATGCAAATTCAAAAAACTGCACAACTGTTTTTGAAGACTATTAAAGCCTATTATTTAATTGGAATCCTTATTCTTCACTTCACTTATATTGAGAGATATTTCAGTGGCGTGTTGACATCTGGCAGCTTTCCAAGTTTACCTAAGTTGGACTCTATTATGGCTGCAGATATGTTGGATAGCATTATCTGTAGTGTTCTTTGTGATTTAAATATCTCCACACATTCCTCTGCTACGTGGTGAAAGTCAGTTGTGTGAAATAGAGAGCAGCTGGAATGATAACATTAGATATAGCCGGGCTTGTAAATACTGAAGGACCATTCCTTTTCTGCTGCTTTTTTCTTGTCTTCTTGTTTTCTTCACATTTGGCCTGTGTATTGTGGCATTAAACACTGCATTAGTATTCTGTCATCTCCCTCTCATCCACAGTCATGGGCTGATGCATTTCGTAGCACTCCCTCCCTAGCAGGGGTGGTTTACGTATATGATGACCTGAGAAGACGTGGTCTGGAGTTCCCCATGACAGATCTGGATGCTCTGTCCCCCATCCACACTCCAAATAGGGTGAGACTGTCTACAAAGTAAAAATAACACACAGAATCAAATTTATGTACAGATATCTGTCTCTACCCTGTACCTCCCTTCATCTTGCAGAGTATTCCAGAAAATGGGACTGCTGAGACGACCCCTGCTGCTGCTCCCACACAGCAGTCACAACCACAAGCACCTTCCAGTGTTCCCACTCAGAATACTTTACCCCCAGTCGAGGCCAGTGAGGAGCCAGCCTCCCTCTCTGCAGAACAGGTACCACTCTCAAAAAACACCTGTAAGTCAATGACTACATATAGCAGTGGGAAGAAATCATCCCCAGCTGAACTTCCCTGGAACAGCATTTAATCCACAAACATAAACTTGAGTTTATCTGCGTCTTAAATCACGTCTGAGGTTTTCAAACTGGGCACCGAGCCTTGCGTGGCACGTGTGACCTGGGGAAGAATGTGCAGTGAAACTGAAGTTAAACAAGCCCTTGTCAGAGCTAACAAAATATGACTGGCAAAGAACAGGTTTAATTAATAATACTGTCAATAGCTTCAATGCATTGCAATAACTGCTGGAGCAGAGCCATTGTTAAAGCTGGGCTAGGCTGTTTTATCTTGGCCTCATCAGGCCAATATACCATAATAAACTTCAAACATATTGTAATGCAAGTGGACTGAGAGAAGACTAGACTTCTGCACCTCCTCTTGGCTCTGTTTTCAGGTTTTAGGAAATCTAGGCTGTAACGGGAGACTTCAGCAAATCACAGGTGGTTTCAGGGAAAAGCCATTCCTGTTGGCTGTTCAACAAATGCAGATGGCATGTACCTTCGGTGAAACCCTGATTCATGATGAATAATCCTGCAGAGAAAGTTGCTATTCCAGCATTGGCACCAACTGCCTACACTGCAAAGCATCCCAAACAAAGGAAGACAGACTTATCAAAAAGAGAGTCTAAAAGAGAGTCTGACATTAAATGAGACAAAACACGTGTCAATTTCGGCATTGTGTTTCAGAGATGTACAGCAATTGTTGCTAATAGTTCTGCTAACTGAAACCAAAGGCTCATATCTGCAGCTTCAAGTTCACGTTTATGTAGCTAACATTAGCTCGAGCCTCAAATCAAAGTGTGTCCTTCACCTCACTACCCACCGCTACAGACTGCCTCACAGGGAGGAGAGCGGGCAGCAGCTTTGGAGACAGACCACCAGTCAGTGGCTGTAGCAACCCAAATCCAGCCAGCATAAACCCCGGCTCCAGGGAACCAGACAGCCCCGACTCCCTGTCGGATCAGTAAACTTTCTGTTGCTGCTGTTACGCAGGTTACACCAGGTACTGCCACTGGCTAACAGCCAACTCTAACATCTAGCACTGGGGGGTTTCTGCCAGCCGATTTCGAGCAACTACAGCTGTCAACCGAAGGTCCACCTAGAGGGCTGCTGCCTGCTCTCCTCTTGGCGAAGCAGTCCACAGTGGCGAGGAGCAAGGAGGAGGGACTGTGGAGTGGCTAGTAGCTGATTTTTGTCTTATTTGTGATCTGATAAAAAGAGGAGGGGCTGTGCAGATGCACTGTGTGCAACTCTACAATGAAATAGAATTAAATAAATCAATGGATGGAAAACAAAGGGTAATTGTATGAGTGTTTGCACATGGCTGTGGTTCTCTGGTGGGAGGGGCTTAGGACAGAAAGGGAAGAGCTGCAGGAGGAGGGTGTATTTTAAAATTCTGCTTCTTTGGGCTTTTTCCATGTTTCCTCCTACCCTAGTTTTAATACTTTAAATTCCACCTGTGCTTTTCCTGCTATGACATGTTGAAATATAACTAAAATAGAACTGTATTAGAGGAGTTATAGGCTGTTTCTCAGGCCAGTGTTGCCCCCATACAGTATAACAGCGATCTAATCTTAGCAGTTAGCAAAACGACGACTATAGAATGAACACCATTGTGTTGTGGCTTTTGACTGCTGCTGTTTTGTTTTTGTTTTTACATATACATGTGTACATTTCCTTATCCAGGAACAGAAGCTGCGAAGTGAGCTGGCGCTGGTGAAGGGAAATCTCACTGTGATGTCAGAAATGCTGAATGAGTTAATACCTGGACAGACCAAGCAAGATGATACAGAGCTGCTACAGGTGTGTGTGTGTGTGTGTGTGTGAGAGAGAGAGAGAGATTTGTCAACAGCATTTCCTATATTCAAGTCTTTGCCCTATTCATTTCATCATTTCAACACTGTTTAAAACAATTACTTGTGGGAAGATAAACTGTATATTGAATTTATTATTGTGATGCTTCATTCTTGTATGATCACACTTGGTAAGTCAACAGTAAGAAATGTATCATTGTTGACCTTTGTGCAGTTTAAGGTGCTAAAAAGCAAACATTTATGTAATTTGTTAATTAGTTTTAAAAGCATGCCATGTGTGTCTATGTTAATCAATCTTACATGGAAAAAATAAGTTACATAACAGGCAGAGATGCTAATTTCTGATTTGTTTTACTTAACTTAATTACATTTTATCTCTTTGGTCTGTATTCTGCTCAAGTTGTCTGTACAACCGCACTATACGGCATTTCTTTTACTCCATGTCATTAGTGATGAGAATGAATTAATGTCACTCTCGCCCTCTGTCCAAGCAGCAACTGTACTCGATGTGTAAGAGTATGCAGACTCGAGTGGTGGAGCTCATCCCCCAGCTGCTGGATGAAGGGTTTATTGAAGAGCTGCTCGTGGTCAACGATGACCTCAACAACGCCTTCATCCGCTATGAGAGGTGTGCTGCTGGATTATGTCTTTAAGAAAATGTTAGTTTTAAGGGTGCTGTATGTAGCTTTCTCGTGGCTTATTTCATGATCACTGTATTGTAACTCTGTTTTAGGTTTGACAGACTGAACAAGGCACAAATTCCAAATACTCAGCAGGTAAGAAGATGGTCTGCATCATTTCTGCTGGAGTTATTGGGAATGTTTTGATCACACGAGTCATAATCTCTCAAGACTGCAATTTACATTGCATTACATTACTAAAGGAAGAATTTTTAAAAATTTTTTACTGATGGATTTCCAGATTGCATGAGTCAGAACCAATCCTAGGGAGCCACCACTGAGCATTTGAATGCTGATGTAGAATTCAAATGGCAATATAACAAATTAATTTTTGAAGCTTCAAACTGTTTGATACAACCCTAACCTACTGTGTTGTGTCCTCAGAGCTCTATCACAAGCCCGAGCCTCATCGACCTCGGCCCTGAGCCATCAACTCTCAGTCAACCTGCTGTCATCGCAGCAACCAGCCAACCAGCAGTCAGTACCGGGGCCAATCAACAGCAATCAGCCAACCACAGTGAGTAAACTTTGTATAAATTCTGCTTCGTGTGTGCTCTTTTGTAACACTAAATATGTACATATGACCTGAAACTGAAGTCATGCTTTTGTAAGCTGTATTTGTGGTAGAAAACAGGATATTGTGGCTGGGCATCACATGGGGAGGGAGTGTTCACAATAACAATCATCACCATGACTTGATATCACATGACAATGTAGGAAAAAGGATGACATCCCGAAAAAATGCTCTGTTGAAGCATATAATGTGTTTGAAAGTTGGGTATCACTAAGCCTATGGCTACATATTCTGAATTACAAAAAAAAAATGCTGTTTTCTATAAATGACAAGTGATGACATTTTGGTATAGAAATAGTTTGAGGTTTTATTATTAAAAATGTGTTGATACAGGGATTAAAATAGCAAGATAGAGGACATTGACATTGTGTTTTTGATTCAGTTATGACTTACTGAGTTAATCTTCTGTCTTGCAGAAGAGGAGGAGGAGTTTGACATGTTTGCCCAGACGAGAGGCAGCTCCCTGGCTGAGCAGAGGAAAAGGTGAGCAGTGCTAAGAGAGAGACACACATCATATCCTGACACATGCTCTCACTACGTGTCGTGTTTTTATTGGTGAGCAGCAGTGACTATGAGTGATGAAAGTGCTTCATCACTTGTGGTAGCCTTAGCTGTTGATGTTTGGATGAAGAAGTAGTTTGGAGAATTTCCATTCTTATCTGAGAAAAACTGTAATGTAGCCTACACTGCTTCACAGCATGACTGTACATCCTGTCTCTAGTGTTAGGTATGAGGACCCGGGAGCTGTGGAGGGCCTTGCTGGAGCTCTGGATACGAGGTTGCAGGTCACAGGAGGGGTGTGTATATTGATGTAACACAGAAATGGATTTGAGCAAAATATTTCATGGACAATTAAAGAACTGTACCAAGTGTTAAATGTGTGGATGTAGCTAAAACGAAGTATCACCTTATCCCTCTCGTCATCACTTTTCCTCTCAGATGCCACCAGCGAAAAACTCTCTGCAGAATGATGTTGACAAATGGTTAACTTGTGATATGGTAAGAGAAAGTGTGTTTCTCTATAAGGAGTGTTTGTGTGATATAGGATGATATGATCTTTACTCTTTGTGTTTTATTGTGTTTGGAAATGCAGGAAGACCATTCTTCAGTTAGTGAAGGAGTGTCCAGTGAAGGTATGTTTTTCTCTCTGATACATTGCTGCCATTTTAATGTAAAAGACATTTTAGATTTCTTGCTTATTCTTCTGTATGTTCATGTGTTGATGATGTGCACACACATCTCTAACTGTAACTGTCCTTTTCAGAGTTTGATAAGTTTCTGGAAGATCGGGCAAAGGCGTCAGACCAAGGCGGCCAGGCAGTTCGCAGCGGGCCACCCTCCACATCCAGACCACCGCCACAGTCTACCCGGCAACAGGACCGATCACATGACCAGCTTTTTTCACTTTGAGTTTGAAGAGAAACAAGAGAAGCGGGTGGATGTAGAGGTCAACACACACACGCAATCATGTTAAAATACCTACAATCACACACATGCTGTGTCAAAAGGAAACTTTGGTATTTTTCAACCTGGACCCTGTTTTCATTGTATGTCCATTAAAAGTGCTTGTTTTTGCCACTGACAGGCTCCGATTGTTATTTAAAGTGTCTGGAAACATTACAGAAAGGATCTTACAGAGAAATGTATTGTTTCTAAGCACCTTTTTGGTGGTCTGTTTGTTATCTGTTTATTAGTTTTGTTCTGAAATGTTGCAATGTTGCAAAAAGAAGTGGTGAAAATGTTTGTGAAAGTTGGAGAAAGGAGTGCTGTTGTAAGAGTTTGTTGTATTGGAGTACAAAAAGTATAGGCTAGTGGGAGATTTTCAATGTCATGGCTAATTATTTAGCTGATTTCAACAATGTCAAAAAGCCCCCGGGATTTCAGATTTTTAGCGAGAATTAGTTACACAAACTAACAAACAGACTGATTCAGCGAAAGGTATGGAGAAACATTTAATTTCTCTGTAGAGTCCTTTCCCCAAAGTTGTGAGACACTTCTAAACAGGGATGGGCATGAGTAGCCTACCTGAGAACTCCATTTGGACGTCCGTTCAATGTGTAATCACCACCCAACCTCCCTCATGTAAACATGACTTTAATATGTATTTTTGGGCTGTTTAAAATGGGTAAAGTCTTATTTCATTTATTTCATTGTAGAGCTGCATGCAGTGTTTTGCCTTGCTCAGCACCTCCTTGCTGACTGTTGCTCTCCCTGTTTATCATGAGACTACTGCTGCAGCAGTGTGAGCTCCGCACCAGGTGTGAGTTTGTTGGGACCGTTGAACAGCTTGATTTCAGCTGTTAGCAGCTCCTGCTGTGTTAGCTCATGCTAACCAGGCAGATATAAAACTGACTGGGAGGAGTCCTTAAGTGCTGCGTCTAAACTGTGTAATAGCAGCGACGGAAAGTTTGCTGACTTTTCCTTATCTTATATGACTTTGAATATATGGTTTAGTAGGTTAACTGAAGCCTGATTTTTGAAATTTTCCGTTATTAGCCAATTAACATTCCTATTATTACATTAGATTTTTTGTGTTTGTTTGTTTGTAATTACTTTGTAATAATTTAATGCAAGTACTTGGATATGGAAATTGCTTAAAATGCCCATTGCTACTTCTAATCACAATCTGGAATGTCAGTGGCTAAAAAATAAGCACTTTTAATTAATGCACAATTACCTCTAAGGATTGAATTGCAGCCTTTTTTGATGTTACGGCTGCAGCGGCCTCTCAATACTGGACCAGTTTCCAAAATTGTTGTCTCCATTAGTCACGTGGACAGAAAAACATGGGAAATTAGGGACCATTTTGAAAACATACCAAAGTTTCCCTTGAAGTCAGGTTTTCTCTGAAAGCACACACACAATACAACCTGACACTACTGACCTGCTGCCTTATCAACTCACTGTGTAAATGCAATATTTCTCCAGTAATTCCTGCTGTTTGTAATCTTTATGTAAGTATAAATAACTTTGTGACTGTATTTATGAAATGTATTATTATAATGGTGATGTAAACAAAAATGATATTAGAACAAGTGTTTACAGTTAAGTATGAAGTTAAAAAATATATTTGATATCACGCCATCATGTGCCTTTGACCCAGACAGCTGATTTTGTGTAGATGAGAATAAAATGGGGTTATTGTCCTACAAATATGTTGCATCCTTCCTCTTTTAAAATCATCTCTGCTATGTTATTATCTTAGCTGCCATGAAGGGACTTTACCCTGGAGCTTGTTTTTATAACTGATCTAAGTGCAGTCTTTGTGTGAGAGAGCTGCTATTTTTCAAGATTTTGTGTCTGAGGTTGCTGACACGGCTCCACCAAATTGGGGTCAAATGATTCTTCTTTTTCCACTGTGAAATTTGTGATGTGGAACTTCTGTTTGATCTCATACAAATGTCTGCATGATGACACATCAGTTACTGTCTTCACTTGAATTTATCACACCTAAGGATCTTTTAAAGTTATCGCAATTCTGGTAATCAGTATATGAAACCAAATTTCTCAGAACTGTCTTGTATGTTTGCTTTGAAGTTAGCCAAAACATCAGAGCCTTGAAGAAGAAGTGGGAGCTTAGGTGTGCTCTGGCCATACTCAATAATAAGCTGTTTGTGTGTAAGGCACTGATTCCAGTATGTTATTGTTCACGAGCTCAAGGATGTCTGGTGTAGGGTACACAGAGTCCCTGAAGCACCCAGAGGAGAACCCACATCTTAACACATGAGAAGGAGAACGAGGAGCATTTTCTCATCTTTCTGTTGTGTCATCCACACCTTAAACCATGCCAAGACTGCTCAGCTGTCTCTGCTGGATTTCTCTCTTTGTCCATCTGCATGGCTCTACATTGTCTACTTTTAACATTTCAACCCAGATCCAGCTTCCAAATGTGACTCAAGATGAGGAGGACAAAGGCTGGGATTCACCATTTCTTCAGCTGAGAGCCAGTCTACCATCTTACTCGCAGCCAGTCCGCCCATACACCCTGCTGACAAACACTGAAGACTACCACTACATGCCCAAACCCAGACATCGCCGACCTTCTCGCCTCCTGCGTCTTCTGGGGTCCTCTTTCGACCCGTTTTGGATGTCCATAGTGCAGCCGGCTGAAGCCACTGGGGTTCATGGTGATGGTCAACCTTTGCCTGCAAAATTACTCAACTACACCACTGCCAGGAAGAAGTTCAACCTGAGCGCCTCTCCAGAGCTGAGAGAGGCTGCAGAGACCCATCACCAGAAGCTGGTAAAGGAAGCAGCAGATCTGGACCTCAGTCCTCTGCCCTCACATGTTGCAAGTTCAGTCAGAGACTGGTTAGTGCGCTCTGCCACTTGTGGCTTAAGCTACCAATGGGTGGATCAGGGTCCTGCTTTCTGGCCATGTTGGCTCCGGCAGACAGACTGTGAAAGATCAGATGGAGTGGGAAGTTGCTCCTTTCCTGTTGGGATGGAGTGTGTGCGAGCTCAGACAAGTCACATAAGGATTCTTGCTTGGCACTGCTTGGGAATCGAAGAGGGAAGCGATGGGTCTAGTAGGATTAAAGCTGACAGGTTTGATGGCAGCACTGAGATGGGGACAGGTGATGCCATGAAAAGATGTTTATGGAGGCAAGTGCCTTATCCTGTGGTCACAGCATGTGCATGTTCATGTCAATGAATGTTTTTCCCACTAGAGCCAAAGATTGTCAATCCTAATCATCAGAGGGTTTTCTTTAATATGCATATGTATTTCTGTCACTGAGTTATTGAAAAAATCCAAATTGTGATGACTGATTTTCCTAATCACAGCTGCTTTTAATCTCTCAGTAAAACATTGCATGTACTTTACTGGCTTAAAGCAGAATTAAATCAAAATATTTTCTATTGATTAATTCTCCTGGTGAATTATTTATCCGTCAGTTGCTGTGTTTTTTTAACAACAATGCTCTTTTGGTAAATGGGAAATGTGTTTGCATCTGCATGGCGTCTTTCTAGACTTCCAATGACTCAAGGCACTTTTACACTACATGCCACATTCACCCATTCACACTCACGTTCATACACTGGTGGCCGAGGCTGCCATACAAGGTGCTGCCTCACACACCTGCAGCAGTAGGCAGTAGGCAGGTTCAGTCTATTGCCAAAGAATACTTCATCATGCCAGACTGGAGGAGCCAGTCTTGATTCTAGTAAAAAACCCGCTCTACCTTCTGCCACACAGTCACCCCAGAACAACCAGATCATTGACACTCAAACCACAGTCCTCTGTTGTGAAAGCTGCTGCAAAGTGAAGTGCCTATGTAGTGATGAAGTACTGTAAAGGCCACTTATGTACTTTCTCCATCCTGTGAGGGCCTGGGGTTTAAAAACATGTCAGCTTTGTGGCCACAAGCTCTTCAAAAGTCAAGTACATGTGTGGTGTCAGTAATGCTAACCTGCCATTTGGTACACAGCTAGATAGTCCTGTATTTCTTTTGGGTTGTGCTACATTCATATTGTGTGGGAAAATCATGAAATAGCTTTTATTTTGAGTTGTGGTTTCAGTACACTGAAAACTTCACCTCTCTTTTTTTGCTCCTGCACATTTGGCGTGGGTATATATCAGATGTGACTTTTTTTTTTTTTATTATCGTTTTACATCAAAGACACTTGTCATATATCCGGATGATGATAAAATCATTTTCACAAGAAGAATAGTTTTCATTTGCATTTTATGATAACAGCATACAAGTAACTAAATATGTTTAACTGAAGAAACTGGTGATGATCACAGGTAGGAGATCCTGGGTTTAAAGCTTAAAATCCCCTGTTGGCCAAAGCCTAAAGTGCATCTTAGGTATTTATCCAAAAGATTTTATTACCAAGAACAGCGACTGTGCTGTAAGACATCTGTGTCTCTTACAAGCTAAAAGAGAAATAGCTGTAAGACTGAAAGATGTGAACGAAGCAAGTATGAATCAATATGTAAAGGATTTATCAACATGTGTTGCATATTACTGAAGGGAAGTGTTTGGAAATATCTGGGGGAGCTTCATGGAATTTTTGAAACAAAGTGTTCCTAATTTTTATTAAAACCAAAGGTTGGAGTGGGGGCGAGGCAACTGGATTAAGATATAAAGTGAAGTAGCCCATGTGTACTTCATGATTACTGTTCACTATTGTAACATCTGTTCACTCACCTCTGTTTTGATGGGGGTTTTTTGTTCTTGTTTGTCTTTTCATTTGATGGCTTCCCACATTTGCTGCCAAGACTGACTTTTTATGTATGTGTAATATCTTTTTATAGTTGAAAACCCCAATAAAAAGGTTGTTGGAAAAAAAAAAAGTAGCCAGGCAAATATTCAAGTCGTAAGCCTGTATCTGTGGTTTTTCTCATTTGAAATGAATTCACAGGTAGAAGTTTTGATTACGTCGATTTAATCATCATTCATTTAAACCATTTATAGCCTTTTAAAAGTTTAAAATAATTGTCTTGTGTTTACTTTTCATGCGTAAATTGTGTTTGCAATAAATGGAAACAACTTAAAGAATTAAATCTTTTTGAATTGGGAATGTGTTTTGTACTTAATTGTTTCAAAATATTTTTTTTATTTAATTTTATTAAAATGGTCTTACCTTCTGAATTCATTATTTTTGTGACATTTACAGACATCCGGCTTTTAAAGTTTCTACTTTTCTGCCCATTCTGGCCTTCTGGCCCCACCCCTACTTATAATATCTGAGTATCTGTATGGGGTGGTCTGACACTGCCTTGATGCCCAACATACTACCATCAAATTACCCTTCCCAATATTTCTTCTCTCTTTCTTGTTACTGTTTTAATTTAATTTATTTCCTCAGACATATTTAGCTCGACTTTCTCCGAGGAGCAAGCGAAGGCAGCAGCGTGGGTTCATCCCACCTGAGCTGTTACAGTGTACACAGACAAGATGGCAGCTTCATTGGAAGACGAGTTTGAAGATGCGCCTGATGTGGAGCCGCTTGAACCGACACTGAAGAATATCATCGAGCAGAAATCTTTGAAGTGGATATTTGTGGGCGGGAAGGGTGGTGTCGGTAAAACGACGTGTAGGTAAGTTGAAGGAAAATGCTCGTTGGCTTCCTCGTATTGACTCATGCTACGTCGCAAGCTAGCATAACGTTAGCTAACGTTAGCTTCGATTGGCCACCACGATAACCTGACGTGGATCAGTGTTAGTTGACCAAAAACGATGTATTTTCTTCATCAAGAATTCAAAGATCGATAGTTTAAAATTATAAGACGCACTATCATTGAAATAGCATTACTGTCACTGGGAAATTAAGTTAGGCTAACGGTAGGCTAGCTGTCACTTCGCCGGGTAGTTGAATGCTGTGAAGCACTGTCACTAGCTAACGTTAGCCAGCTGACACATAAACGTTATTCATGGCTGTCTTAAGTCGTTTGACAACCAAGGAGCAGAATAACACCGACAGCCGGATTGTTCTCTTCAGCTTTGTGTCTATTCAACGAGTAGATTGTGTTTACGTTAGCCCGTGACTAATCTAATGGACAACTACCCGTCGGTAATGAATACACAAGCTAACTAGCATTAGCTGTGATGTCTGCATGATAGCTGACATAGTTACGCCTCCTGTAACTATCATTGAAGCCACTGAGTGATGCTTACAGTATAAAAAACATTTGTTATCCAAGGCAGGGATAAGCAACTTCTAAGGCCCAAAAAGTCAGTATTTATTTTATTTTGTCTGGTCGATAATGTTAGTATGATGTTACTTTGGGGTTATGACAAGCAAGTTAGTGCTTTCGGATACTTACACACGTAAAGGTTTAAGAATCAACCAAAGTCCTATGGATCTGACAGCCACAGTTAGTTGCATTCATTACATGCAACAGAACCAGAGAATTCATCATTTATCTTGCTCACTGCAGTTCACGTAAAGCAACTTGTAAGATCAGGAAATGAAAACATACAAACCTCTCCTGTGTTTTTTCTCTAGCTGCAGTTTGGCTGTCCAGCTCGCTGCTGTCAGAGAGAGTGTCCTCATCATCTCCACTGATCCCGCTCATAACATCTCTGATGCTTTTGACCAGAAGTTCTCAAAGGTGCCTACTAAGGTCAAGGGCTATGACAACCTCTTTGCAATGGTAAGTCGCTCTGCATTAAGAAAACGTGAGTACTTGTGCATAAGAAGACACTACAGACAGCGTTTGAAGTATAGAAGTAAATGTCACGACCGGTTTTCATTTTTTTGCATATAATAAACCTAACTGAGATTGTTTTCACCTCTTTCAAAAAGTGTCTTTCACAGCAGACATCTTGATCTGTGATGGCAGAAAAAGCACAGGTGTAAATAAAAGTAATTAGTGTCTCTGTTCTGTTTAATTATCTCAGTAAGTCGTGCCAGTGAAACAACATGCACACGTACAACCGTTCACCTATCAGATGTTGACAGGTTTTGCTTTGGTGCAATTCTTGAAGGAGATATATTTTATTTAACAATAAGCTCAAATTTCTTTGAGTTTCTAATTCATTCAAGCAAATTTCATGTGTTTTGGCACAACTGTCCACAATTTGCACAAAAACATTTGCACATGGCTTGCTGATCAAAACTGATGAGTTGATTCTCAGTGAAATTGTCATACTCTTCACGTCTAAACATTGTCTGACTGTTTGAGCCATCACATGCAATAAAAAGGTCAACTAAATTATCAAAATCTGTTAGACATATGTTTCTTCCATGAATATTTATGACATGGAGTGTTTGTGATCTCTGCTAAATTGGTGAATTACCTGCCAGTTGACAGTAACTGTTTGTGTGAGTGCAGGAGATTGACCCGAGCCTGGGTGTGGCGGAGCTGCCTGATGAGTTCTTCGAGGAGGACAACATGCTCAGCATGGGTAAGAAGATGATGCAGGAGGCCATGAGCGCCTTCCCTGGCATCGATGAGGCCATGAGCTACGCAGAGGTCATGAGGTAAGACAGCACGGTCACTGGAATACCAGATCTCACTTTGTAGCATTTTTGCTGACCCCAAGTTGCATTTGTATTTTGAGCTAATAAAAAATGGTAGCCAGTGTTTTACTTACTCAGCACTTCTGTTTACCTGTACCCCAGGTTAGTTAAAGGAATGAACTTCTCAGTGGTGGTCTTTGATACTGCTCCCACTGGGCACACACTGCGGCTGCTTAACTTTCCCACCATTGTGGAGCGTGGTCTGGGCCGCCTCATGCAGATAAAGAACCAGATCAGCCCTTTCATCTCCCAGGTGAGGAGGGACAAGCACTTTCACTCACTTATTGATTGTAGTTTATTTTATACATTAAAAATTAACTATGGTTCAATGCCTCATATTTGTCTTCTCTATCTCTCACTGTTTGTAGATGTGTAACATGCTCGGTCTGGGTGATATGAATGCAGACCAGCTGGCGTCTAAGCTCGAGGAGACCCTGCCGGTCATCCGCTCAGTCAGTGAGCAGTTCAAAGATCCAGTAAGTCACTCCCAGGGTTCGAGATTGAACATGGCCCTTTGGACTGTGGCCACAAAAAGTTAACTCTGTGGCCCCCAAATAATTGCTTGTAGGTATTCCTTTGGCTACTACGTTTTATCAGGTCTCTCGAGAATTAGACTGCATGTTAAGAGATTAGAAATAGAAATAAAAAAACATACTACAAGCCTTCCCAAACACAGCATTACAGTTCAAACAAACATCCCCATTCATTTGTGCCTTGTAGTTCAACATGAATGAAAAAATGTCATCTACCAACTATGACGTATTACATCTTTATGCTGTAATCACATGGAGGAGAGCCAGTAAGCTGTTTGTAGTCAGTGGGCAGCAGAGCTCTGTGGTGTGTTTGGCTTACAGAGCTACCAGCTAACGGAGCTAATAGAGTGCACCAGGGATGCGTTTTTCTGTAGGCCAACAGTAAAATTAGCATCGCCCTGGCTCCCTCATCAAAAAGCCTATGGGATTTTTCCACTGGATTTTGGTTCATTGCAGGAAATGGGCTCTGTGGCAAACAAAAAAAATATTGTTTTTAACAGTCTGTTCAGCAAGATAATCTTCACAAATGAATTTTGAAGCCTAAGAGCAATCACCAGAAGTAATAAGAAAATGTTAGGCTATAAACCAAGTAGACTACGGCCCAGTGATTTAATTTTTTCACTACAATGAGGCTGTAAAACCGCGTTCCGCATGATGACAATCTGTAGTCTCATTGAGCCACTTGTTTGCAACCCCCTTTTTTAAGACACATAAATCTTAAAAATTCACAAGTGGAGTATTTTTTTATCATAGAACAAAACATGAAAGTCTCTCAAGCTTGTGTTCACAACAGCTCTTATTTCAGGCATTCAAAAAGAGCCATCAGTAGGCTTTTGTTTTTATATAAGTTCACATTTGGGCCATCACAAATGTACTTTAGCTAACAAATTTAAGGGCTCTGTATTCTGTGGGGCCAGTGCTTAAAGATATTAGTGTCTGTCTCTGACTCCATTTTACATATATGAACCAAATCCATTACTGTTATAACAACAATTATTAAAAAAATCTTACTGTGCAGTGCTTTTATGTTGTTTGAGTTTTTGCTTTGAGTAATCCAGGCTTTTCAAAGTGTTTTCTGTATCTGCATGCAAAGTCTCTGTTTGTCCTTAGATGAAAGAAATGATACACTTTACACTTCAAATTTACCATTTTGAGATTGACCAAAGACACTGCAAATGTTTTCCTTGCTGTGGCTGTTGCTCTGTATCACTGTGGACATACAGACATCTCTTCACTGTATGCATCCATACAGCGTGACTCTAGAGCACGTGTACGTATGTGTGCTGTGGTGACGCAGCCTTCCAGCCACTCACACTCCTCTAGAGTGGGTGAGGTATTTTGACGAGCAGAGTAACAACAGTACAGTATGAAATTTCAGTACACTGTTAAATGTTTAGGTTTTTTTGATACACTTCTTCTGAACAGTGTTATTGAAAAAAATATGTTAAACAGCTTTTCTCCAGCTGAGTGCTTTAGGCATTTTGCAGACATCCTGTTTCTATCGCCTCTTGTCCTCTGATTGCAGCTTCACTGTACTGCATGTTCGACAGTTGATTTAACATAAGTATTCTGTAGGTAATACAATTTAAAATAGGTTTAGCATTTAGAACAACTAGTCATATTAAAAGGCTTCCTTTCTTCCCCACATCCATCAGGAACAGACCACCTTCATCTGTGTGTGTATCGCTGAGTTCCTCTCCCTTTACGAGACGGAGCGGCTGATCCAGGAGCTGGCCAAGTGCCGCATCTACACACACAACATCATCGTCAACCAACTTGTTTTCCCTGACTCAGAGAGGCCATGCAAAATGTGTGAAGCCCGCCACAAAATTCAGTCCAAGTATTTAGACCAGGTACGAGTCAGCATTTTGTTTTCGGGGTTGTGTCGACAAATACAGCTGCAGAGTTGTCATCGTCCTCACCAGTGGTCTGTCTTCTCTCTACAGATGGAGGACCTTTATGAAGATTTCCACATAGTCAAGCTACCGCTGCTGCCACATGAGGTTCGAGGTGCTGACAAGGTCAACACGTTCTCTAAGCAACTTCTGGAACCCTACAAACCCCCAAATAAGTGATCTCCCTACCTGCAGGACCTCCCTTCTCCCTTCTACAGACCCCACCTTTACAATCTGAACTCACCTCCTCTGAGCTCCCCCCAGTAAAGCCTCAAACCCTGCAGCAACAGCCTCAAGTCGTTCCACTCAGTCCTCAGTCCATCATCCAAAGCAGAGCACTGCTACAGCAAGATACGCCCTTGTTGAATGGGAGCTGATGAAATCACAAACACACACACGTACATAACCTGCTATATTGTTACAGAGGTAAGACGGTACAGATTTGTGCTGCCTCACTCTAAGTTCACCTTCTTGTTCCTTCATATCCTCTGTGTGGCAGTTATTCTATTCATACCCAAAGCATTTAACTTTTTCTCTACGAAAAAAACCCCTCCTTTCCTTCCTCCTCCATCCTGTGCAGTGTCCAGCCTCAGTTGTAAAAACAGTGTTCCCAGTGAGGGTGCTGTGTATTCCAGGATAAAACAGCTTTCAGATGGTTGATGTTTATGCCTTGATTATTCTGTGTGGTTTGGTGGCTGTGTCTCTTCTCCAGTTTGACGTTTTGACTAAAACTTCACGCAGATTCATCTGTCACACATCTGGAATTTACATCAAAATGTCTACAGATTCAGGGTGCAGTGGCAGGGCAATAAAAAAGACAATTATCTTTAAAAGACAAAAACAAACATAGCCTGTGGTCTTAGTAATATTTGCTCTTGGCCACGAACATCTACGTTGTTGCAATAAAGCAAACCAGAGCAGTCAGTCTTTTACCATGTGTCAAATCATTAGACCTCACTTTACTGTGTAATCCTGGTGTAAATGCAGTAACCTAATGTCAGTGAGATTCTGAATCGAGTTGGGAGCTTTATATCCATATACAGCTATGTCATTTTTTGAACTGGACAGTCTTAATGGCCTCTGGTAAATATTTTAGGCCACTGTGTTTGCTTCAGGTGGTTTGTGGTTGGAGACAGCAGCAGTTTTATGAGATTCAAAGGCAAAATGTGTGATTACACTCTTGATGTTCGAGTGTCTGGAAGTTTAAGGAGTTAGTCACAGCTGAAGTCTCACCGCCAGGTTCCCATGCAGTGCTCATAGAACTCATCAAACTTTGTCAAACACTTTGTGTCCACCCTGTTTACTGAGAACTATACGGGAACAGCATTGAAATACATTAGTAGCCTTATTTAGTGCATTGTTGATAATATATTGAATGTTGCCTAATCAAAGGTGGAACAAATGAATGATGAGGTGTTAAAGCAGCATCCAACATCTTTGCCCTGGTGATTGAATACTGGACTCTGATTGGCTCGCCTGATGCTACCAACAGAACGATACAGATGACAGGTTAATTCACCATCAAGGAAAAGAATAATCATCCCCTTTTTTCTGTCTCTGAATGCTTTTGAGTCAATAATCTGTTTTCTATAGATTTTCTTTAAATTATGTTGCGAGTGTTAATTAAAACAAACTTGCCTCAGATGTAAGCCTTTTGTCATTCCTTTAACCCAACCCCACACCCAAATTATATATCGAACAAAGAAATGTTGTAATGGAGGATCTCTACTGTAATTGCACTCATAAATCATTAGATGTTTTTTACTCAAATACTTGTTAATGTGTATTTTTCACTGTCCAGTCCAGTGGGCAGATTTCAACCTTATCACCTGGAAAAAATGTTGGCATTGTACGTTTCTACAAACCACAGATTTGTTACATCTGTACATTACTTTGTAGCAGATACATTGGAACTTTTATGTTTCTCAGCACTGATGGTGTGTTTAGGTGTAGGCATAAACACATTTTGTAATGGTTAGGAAAAGATCATGTTTTGGCTTAAAACACCCACATTTACAGGTGTAAACACCAGGATGTGTCGATTGAAAAAAACCAACAAACAAAAAACAACAGGTTCTTTGGCATGCATAGTTGGAACTTTGGTGCAACAAATACCTGTGAAAATAATGCTTAGAGTTGCCAGAAAAAAACTGTTTGGTGCTATAAACACCAGAGGGAAATCAACCATCAGCATCCAGGGCTGAAAAATGAAGCCAAAATGGAAGTGCCAAAAACTGCAGTTCTTTGAACAGCCACTCGAGGCTGGCTCCAGAAGCCAGTTAATCCCCACAGACCCCCATGTTTAAATGCCCAACTTTGCAGCACAAATAGTCATGTAAACAATGTGGCAGAAAAACAGGTTTTGGTCTCTACAGCTATGATATACAGGATGATTTAATAAATAACTCACCTGTTTACATTTCTTAAAGCTGAAAGTTGCAATATTTAGGGCACGTTGCTTTGAGTGACCTCAGTAGTGTCCTCAGCTTCTCAGTAAGGTCCACTCCTCACTCCTCCACAGCGCTAGCCTCTCACCCAAATATCGTCACTTTTGGCAACAGCAACAACAAAAAGATTGCGACAGCCAAAATGCCAATCTCAGGACTTCAAACTGGGAGTCCACAAACCATTGGGTGACTTGATTGAAGCTTAGTCCATCATTTTTTACAGTCTATGGTGCTGCAAAGGGTTGCCAAAAAACAATCTCAATCACCATCAGTAAAAGTTATAAATCTTTAATATAATATTTTGTATAAGTAATATAACTTTTCATATTTACCTTAAAATTGTTAAGCACAAATATGTACTTAAACAATATGATTAATAGCCCAAAATGTGCCTTGCACTCCCTCCTAAGATAAAGATAGGCCATGCTTATTGAAAAAGGGGGTGTGGCTCTACAGCAGTCAACCTTGGATGAGGTGGAACAGCGTGATTGGCTTATAGACATCCAATTAAATAAGTTTGTTGATTTGGGGGGAGTCAGACGACAGTAGCCACAAATCTAGACGTCCCAAAAAGAGTTAAGTCCATTGGACTGGTCAGGGGATCTGAAGGGGTTAATACACCTGTTAATTGCAGCAGACTGAAGCACATTTTCAATAGAGCGCACAGACACAAACCAGACTGCAGATTGCCTCTGACAGAGCATGGTGCCTCAGTTAACCCTTGACACCACAGTTCAGGAGTGACTTACCTTTATGAAACCAAAGATAAGTGAAGATGTGCCACAGCAAAACTAAACGACGCAAAATCCTGCAGGTCTCACGAGCATTTCAGGCACAGCACGTGCTCAAATCCCCAAAGTCATTAAAGGTTGTTGTTGAGTCGTAATAAATGATTTCCTTTTGAAAAATATGTCCTGGTGAGAAAATACAATTGGAACAAGTGGGATTATTACACCCCGCTGGGATTTTTTTCTTGAGAAAAAAGGAAACGTTTGAAAGGATGGATACAGGAAAACGTATTTACACTTGTAGTTTGCAGGGAATATCTATATCCTCCTTTTGTTTTTCAATAAATATAATTATGAACCTATAGCCGTTAAAATTGGTTGTTTACATATCACTTAACACGAAAGTTTGCCATGCTCCACTGGCTCCTGTTTCATAATTCCCTGCTTTACTGTACGGTCCTGTGCGCTCCTTGTGCCCCGGCGCTGCGGCCTGTCGCTTGTGGTCCATCACCGGGCCGCGCTGTCCCGGTCGGGGGCCGCGCTAACGAGCTCCTCCTCCTCGTTTTGGGGATTTACCCCGGGGCGCACTGACCACTGGACGCACCGAGGAGGCTCCGAGGATTACTGCCATGCAGCCGACCGAGCCGCGAGTTAACCGAGCTTACGCCAGGGGATATCAGAGTTATGAGCTCTTTGAAGACACAACACTGGCGCGCACAGAGAGGACATAGTGCTAAGTGAAAATGTGAAGTCGCTTCTCCAGTGGTGCCAATTACGCACAGAGATGCGCTGAGGCACATCCAAGGAAACAACACTTTAAACGGTAAGCAGATATTCATTCAACAAAATACATTATTAGTAACTTTATCATCTTTTCATTTGGTGCCATTTCATTACGTTAATGGGAACATATTTTATCAAATCAAATGAATGACCCGAGAGTTTTATAGATTCTTAGGTGAGCGATTTTGTCAACTTTTGCTTGTCAACTTCTGTTCATGGCCTCTGACCCTCCTGAACTTGCTGCATGTTTCCACCGCAGGTGTAATTACAGAGGTGGCTGTTTGTGTCATACATCTCTTTCTTTGAGGACCTATAATCTGGCTGTCACCAATGACTGTCACCTACACAGCCAGAGTTGCAAACGCCCGTTTCTGTGGCTTCTCCAAGCTGCTGCTGGCCTGGAAAGGCAGCATCTACAAGGTGTTGTACAAAGAGTTCCTGGCTTTCTTTGCCATGTATACCGCCATCAGCATCACTTACAGGTAAGAAAGAGAGGGCAGTTTTAAGGAAACACTGGCTGCTGAGATATTCACAAATGCTGTGATTTACTGTCATTGTGTGCCACTGTTACTCTTTTAGATTTTTCCTGTATGATGATCAGAAGAGGTATTTTGAAAAGCTGGCAATTTATTGCAACCACTATGCCAGTCTCATCCCTATGTCCTTTGTCCTGGGTAAGCACTAATCATGTTATTGTCAACTTTGGGAGAATAGAGGAGGGGAAGGATTTGAGCTACATCCCAGACATGCTTTTAGTGTGGCTTTCTAGATGAGAGCATGATTTGCTAAATAACACAGGAGTGAGAATAAAGAAAATGACACGAAAATCCTCTAATAGGTGTCCACGTTAAGGACCGCAGCTCTAGATCTTAAGACCTCTGTTTCATAGGCATAGGGCACACATGCATGACCATTGCTGCGCTTCAGATATAAATACATCCACTGCAGGTGATGGAGGAAATAGTCACATTGTGATTTAATAATTAGAATGTTGATTATCCGACAATTTTTTGGGCGTAATTGACTGTAAATAAGGTTCATGGTGATACTGAGAGTTGGGAGGGGAAAAAAACAATCAACACTCTCACAGAAAAATGTTGGTTCCTTGCGGTTCTTCGGCATGGGTTGAGGTACTACATAGCACTGAGGTCACACAAATAACTTTTTAAAGCCCCTGTATGGTGCTTTAAAGGTTAAACTAAACTTAACCAAACAAACCTAAACCCTAAATACCAGTAGAGAATATTTTATGCCTCTGCGTCATTCTTTAGAGGTTCTCTACTGGCTTTTCGGTTTAATTTAGTTTGTTTTACTCGAGAAAGAATAAAAACACTATAGATCACAAACAGTGTCTCTCAGTCTTTTTGCACATGCATGGAGATATTCCAGGTTTTAAAAGGTGACGTTATGTTTCTCACTAAGCATTCAATACACGTCTCTGAATCGTTTAACATCAACACGTTAACGTTTACCTTTCATTAGAAATGATTAATAATCATTCACGTCTGAAGTAAAAGTACAATTTAGAAACTTATTTATTTGTCCATGGTATTATGTGGCATCATTCAAGGGCCCCCAGGCTCCAAAATGTAAAAACAATGGGGCGCCCACTAGCTGACCTGGTAGAGCAGGTGCCCCATGTACAAAGGCTATGTTCTTGCTGCATTTTTGTTGCTCTTAAAGACTCCACAGTACATTTTCTGCACTATGTACTGCAAGTTTACTCAGTTAATCTGTTTTTCATATCCTTCATGCATGTAAATCAGCTAAAATACTTGCTAAAGCTTACACATGCATGGCTTAATTGCAGAAATGATGTAACAGTAAAGCCAAAACAATTTTATATATAGCAGGGGACAGTATTTAATAGAAAATTTGACAAAAAACACCTTGAGCACTTCCTCTCAGGTCTGATCTCCCTGCAACTCTCCTCCACTGCTGTTTCCAGGTTTCTATGTGACCCTGGTGGTGAACCGTTGGTGGAGCCAGTACACCAGCATCCCGCTCCCAGACAGGCTCATGTGCGTCCTGTCTGGGGGCCTCCAGGGGAGTGATGAGAGGGGCCGCCTGCTGAGACGAACCATGATGCGTTACGCCAGTCTGTCTGCCCTGCTCATCCTCCGCTCTGTCAGCACGGCGGTATTCAAACGTTTCCCCACCATGGACCACGTGGTGGAGGCTGGTGAGTAGGTACAAGAACAGGGGTGACCTGCTGTGATTTTGCAGTCAGTAAAATGTGATCTTCCAAACAAGAATTAAAACTAAATAACTACCTCTGTCTCAGTAGTTGCTATTTACACTGAGCTTTATATGTCAGATTAACCTTTTCACGCTGTGCTCAGAGAGCGTCAGAAAGTGCTGTTTATGGAGTGATGTAATCAGTTACACGCTCACGTCATCAGTGTGTATTGTTTCCTCTCCTGTACGTTCTCTTCAGCAGTGAGCAGGAGAAATCACAAGGACAGGCACATCTTGAAATTCACTGGAGATAAAAGAAAAGTTCACACGTCACTTACAAGTTCATGAGACACCTGCTGTATTTTAAATGTACCCTGTTAGTTTCAACTTTTGGTGGCATCAAAGTTTGATTTACACCCTGACTTTATGTGTTATTAACAAGATGTCAGCAGTTACAGACTATTTTTAATAGGCTGTTTTCTAACTAATAGAGCTGCACTGTCTTTTTCTTGAGACTCTATCACTCACAATATGACTTATTTGGAAATGAGACAAGAAAAGTTCAGGCAAACACTGGTCAAATCAGATCACACTAAACCAGATTTTACATAAGGAATAAACTAATCTGAGGTTTGACATTTTGCTCTGCTGTTGTGCAGGATTCATGTCAAGAGAGGAACGAAAGAAGTTTGAGGGTCTCCACTCTCCTTATAACAAATACTGGATCCCCTGCGTTTGGTTCACAAACCTGGCGGCTGTGGCCCGCTGTGAGGGCAGGATCAAAGACGATCACACACTCAAACTACTGCTGGAGGTGCAGCATTACACACACACACACACACACACACACACGCACACACACTATAACACAGACCCACTGATGATGAGGAACAACACTTCTTGTATTTAAACTAAGATTCAGTTTGCAATTTATATTTACTCAGACAGACAGAAGAGATGAATGCTGTGAAGTGACCTCAGCATGTCTCTGTACTGTATCTGTGTGTGAACAGGCGCTGAATGCGTTCAGAGGGAAGTGCAGCATGCTGTTTCATTATGATATGATCAGTGTTCCTCTGGTCTACACTCAGGTAAGTGTATATACACTACATGGAAAACTGTGTCAATATGAGAGTTATGAAATCACATACTTATCGCCAAGTCTCACTCCCAACTCATCAAATACCAATGATTAGTCAGTGGCCTGTCGGTGTCAGACAGGCCACCCTTTAGTGGTGCTTCACCTTTTTTTTCTAAACCTGCTTTTGTGCTCTTGATGCCTTAGGCCCAGTTCAGACCAAAGATTCATGACAAGTTGAAACTGTTGTAGAACGCTGCAGAGAAAAGTTGCAGTGGTGTGAACTGGCTGTCTGACCTTGACTCAAGCAGGCTGATGGTGGTTTTAGAACATAAAGCTCATCACGTGTTTCTACAGCCAGTCAGCTTGTAGTGAAGTCCACAAGTCAAGTCAAAATGACAGCAGACAGCGTGTTCACTTGCTGCGGCAGGTGCTTTGTCCAAACCCTCTGTTTCCATCCTCACGGTGTGCTAATGTCGGACGGTGGGTCACTGCTGCTGCTCGCTGTATGTGCTTATGCTCCCCCACACTCATATATTTTCATTGACTAACTAATTGGCACTGCTTACTTATATTATTGTGGTGTATTTATCATGAACACAGTCCATCTGATGCTCGTTTTGTTTCTGTTTTTCGCCATTTCATCACTACTACAAATACAACTGTAGCCAGTATCTCACTATAAACTATCCTCATTCATATTTTAAGAAGCTGCAAATTCTATTCAGCCACAGAATAAGCATGAAAAGCGGGAAGTCAGAATGAAAGTACAGGGAGTTGTTGCAAAGAGATGATACACTGATTGCATCGTTGTGAACCGGCAGGTTTTTAGAACGCTGCAAAATGTGTATTGCAAGTAGTTTCCTGTTTCAACTCATCTCGTCATGGATCTCTGGTCAGAACTGGGCTTAAATCTAAGGAAATAAACCCCTATTTTACCTACAATGTAAGTTTGTTAAAAAAAGACTATGCATTTAACAAGCAGTATTTTTACATTTCCTGTAGATATGGAAGTTAATTCATTCGATTCATTGTTCTTCAGATGGGCTGCTTGTCTTTTTCCTTTGAAAAGACAAATATACAGCTTTAGTTTGACGGAGTATGTTGATCATAAGGGACAAAACCTTTAATGGGAAAAAGCCTTCTCAAGTTTAGGGGAGACTGTTGGATCCTATTTTCATTAAGACATCTTGAGGTGAGAGTTCAAGGGACCTCTGACACGTCAGTTGTTTCCTTGCCAAAATTTATGACGTGGTAACACATGATAATCCACAGATCGCAGAGCAGAACTGCGCCCACCAACTGTATCACTACACAGAAGGAAGCGTGCATCTACTCATGGATGAGAGGCTCGTGACAACATGAGATGTAAACATTAACTAGCTCAGTGGTGCTAGGTTGGCGAGCTGTAGATGCATGCTTCCTTCTGCACTGTGATACCTGCATTAAAAAAATTGTGGGAGTTGCCATATTGTTTACCGTGTGGAACAAGCAAATAAAAATATGAATGAAAAATTGTTTAATAACCTCCATATTTCCCACAGGTGGTGACTCTGGCAGTGTACAGTTTTTTCCTGGTGTGTTTGATTGGTCGCCAGTTCCTGGACCCCAATCAAGGTTATCCAGGTCATGACCTCGACCTCTACGTGCCCATCTTCACCCTGCTACAGTTCTTCTTTTATGCTGGGTGGCTCAAGGTAAGAGAGAGGATCACATATATGTTTTATAAATATAAAACAATATAAATAATTCATGTTTTTGTTTGTTTGTCACCTTTGTCTGTTGTGTCCTGAAGGTTGCAGAGCAGCTGATCAACCCTTTTGGAGAAGATGATGATGACTTTGAGAGCAACTGGCTGATAGACAGAAATTTCCAGGTTTTTCAATATTAATGCTGTCTCCTTTTTTTCTGATTTTATTTTGTTACCTCTTACATCTGTCTTTGTTTGGATTCCAAACATGCTTCAACAATGTCTGTTTAGGTTGACATTTTGTAATCCAACATGAAACCTCAGATGTTATATCATCTGATTTATGTACAATATGACTATAATGTGATCTGTCTTGTGCTCTTTACTCCCAGTGCTTTATCAGTGTCTGTGTGTCTTTCTCTGTTTTGCTCTGTAGGTGTCCATGATGGCGGTGGACGAGATGTATGGAGATCTGCCGATGATGGAGAGAGATCGTTACTGGAATGACTCCAACCCCAGGCCTCCCTACACTGCCGCCACTCTCTTTGTCCTCCGCAAACCCTCCTTCCAGGGGTCCACTTTCGACATGGCGTGAGTCTTTGGGTTTTACCTTCTCGTTCTTTGTGTGCTCGACTTGTGATTGTGACACTTTCAGTTTGAATCCCCCCATTGGGTGGGAAAATTTGGGTGATGAAAATGAAAGTAGTAGTGTGAAGTTATTGGGGCTGAGAAAGAGTGAAAATGTCCAAACACAACATAAAACACAACAGCTGTAGAGTATGCTGTATCATAGACAACTGGACTTGCTTGAGTTTTATGAAGACGTTTCACCTCTCATCGAAGAGGCTTCTTCAGCTCTAACAGACTGCTGCGGAGTCACAGACTTTAAACCGTGTGTGGGTGTTTGCCCTTGCAGAGTTGTTAAGGTCACAAAAAAGGTGACAACTCTAAAATTTAAAGCTCACATGTGACCCCAACAATTCTGTAAAGGTTCACACTGCACCAGTCCGTTAGAAGTGAAGAAGCCTCTTGGATGAGAGGTGAAACATCTTCGAGAAACTCAAGCAAGTCCAGTTGCCTGTGATATACCACTTAAGATTACCATGACCTGGATGACTGAGAAGCTTCACCAACAACTGTACATTATGATATTTTCAAGAGAATAAAAAGGTAAATTATTTCGACATCTCTTGACAGGATCCCTAAAGAGGAGATGCACTTCCAGCCTCTGGAGAATATTGCTGAGAACATGGAAGAGTCAGGCAGTCGTCACGCCAACATGGCCCTCTTCAACCGCCTTCTCAACGCAGCCCCCTCCCCAACTGGCTTCATGGGAGGGGCTCTTCGCCGCACCTCAGCACAGCTCCAGAGGCTACGCCACTCTCCCAGCATTGACCAATGCACCAGCGATGATGACGACGATGAAGGCGGTAAAATAGGTAAAGGTGGGTCTCTGCCTTCAGGGCTGGGGCAGGACACCCAGAGCACTGTGTGCAGCTTCAGGGAGGAGGTGAGCGCCAAAACGCCTCTGCTGGAGATTCAGTTTGGTGCAGAGCAGGAGAGGCGAGGAGGGCATCCTGCCATCTGTGAGAAGAGGGAGGTGAGTGAGGTGGAGGGGAAGAGTGATGAAGAGTGGCAGATGTGGGAGGAAAGAAGGAGCGAAGAGAGTACAATGGAGGAGAGCCAAGCTCCTGTGTCACTGCTTCCTCCACCCCCCCAGTCCTCAAGAGAGACGACCACTCAGTCAGCCTCCGCCACTCCCTTCACCTCCCGTCACCCCTCTGCCTTCCTGTTTCACCCAGCTGCCCACTCCAGTCTGGAGCACTGTAGCTCCCAGCCAGCTATCAACCAGAACAGAGCTGTGCCCGCCATTCCCAAACCTCCCTTTGGTGGAAACAAAATGTCCTTACTCACTGTGCCGTCTTATGACGAACCTCAGCGCTTTCGCAGTGTGAGCATGGGATCAGAGCTCACTGGGTCCTAGGTGGATGGTGGGTTGTGATGTTCCCATGAACTTTTGACTGTTTGAAACCAGAATGATCGATTCAGTGCACGTTTTCAAGAGTGAAATTAGTCATAGATATAAAACTGTGCTTCCACTATTACTTTGAATCTGCAGCACTTTTGGAGCAGAGAGTCTCCAGTTTTTGGAAATTCAAAAAATGAAAAAATATTAAATAAAAGACAATGTTGAACTCCCAGATTTTGTTTAAAGAAGCAGAGAGATTTTCAATTATCTGCACATTATATTTTACAATATCAACATATTGCCTGTTATTAGGCTACTGAAGGCTGTACATGTATTTTAGCATTAACCTAAATTTGTACTGAAAAAAAAAGGTGCTGAAATGAACAGACAAAAGTGGGGAACAGTTTTACTTGTTGACTTTATTTTCTTTGATTACTAAAATATCCCTGTAAATAGAATGATTTCTAATGTATTATCTGTCGTATTTTCAGACTTTATTTAAACAAACTTTGAATGAAATGAACGAGAATACACAACTGTTTTACATTAATGACAAAATGAATATGTTTTGCATCATTTCTAAAGGAAATTGTATCTTATCTACAAAAATAAATGTATAAATATTATACAATGACAAATGGAGCAGACAGTCTGGTGATTATTGACGAGCACATTTAGGTATAAAACAGCTAAAGACAGTAATTTATAACATTAACTAATATGTTTTTACATCGTTCTAAATATAGCTCCAGTTCCAGCATTGACCAGCAGGGGGTGATAGCAGCAAACCAAATAGAGCACAGACAGTGATTACATGGGGGAAAAAGACAGAAAATAAGCACCTTCTTCCTCTATCTTGCTTTCCATCACGCCTGTGAGTGGGCTGTACTCCTCCATTTGTCCCTGCAGATGGAGGCTCCTACCTGGGCTGCAGCTGGGAGGAGAGCACCCTCCTGGCCTGGGTGGACTGCCTCTGCTTGGCCAGGAAAGACTGAGTCGGGCCTGGAGGTCTGGAGTCTTTGCACAAACTGTGCTGCTGCAGAGCTGAGGACTGCAGGAGGCAAAAACAATCTATCAGCTGTTGGTGAAAACACTATAATACTAACATTTAGACATGCTGACCAGCCTAAACTGACACCTGCTATCAATAATATAATACGTAGCCTATTACTGGCACTACAATTACTCTCCTATACCAGCATAACATTAACATGGAGTTTAACACTTGCCTTAGGGCCAAATTAGCTCTACGTGTAAACAAATAACATTTTTAAACACCTAATAAAATGTCACTGTGGCTTGCTCGTGGGAGGCCAGTGAGGGAGAGCATAAACCTATGTGTACAATTTGCCCCTCTACAATGAGCGGTGTCAGAAAACCAGAGATGTTTGATTTGACATGGAACTTATTTATTCAGTGTTTTTACCAGTTTAAATCACCTTTTTTTTTTGTGAGGAAGAGACCTCTGCGGATAATTTGGCTCCCGGTAAAAACCTCCTGATCTTCTGGATATTACGTTATTAGCTATCAGGGCTAATGGCCCGTCTGCAACATGCAACGCTTATTTGTAACATCAACAGCCTTCATGAAAAATTCCGCTCTTGCTTAAAACCTCCTGAACAATCAACACTGAAGGAATTTCAACCTACACCTCACAGGTAGATGCCATTAAACCCCCCTAAATCCAACACACTGCTCCTTTCACTGAAATTGGTCAAGTATTTGAAGGGATACAGTTTTAAAGATACCTTTCCTCATGTACTCACCATGCTTTGCCAGGCTGTGAGGATCAGTTTCTCTTCTTGTTCCTGTCTGGACTTCATATCATCACCCTGAGTGTCCTGTAGCAGTTGCATTCAAAAAGTCATTTTACCACATCACTTTAACACAATGAAATGAAATGCCCAACACAACAACAACAACAACAACAACAACAACAAAAAGTAGTTCAGAGAAGTTGCAGATTCTGGGTGAACTCACCTCTGGGGCAGCTGTTGTCATGGTACCAAACGGTCTGCCCCCCTCGTTGCTGGTCATTTTTCAACATGTATCTCAATACCAACAAATCCAACCCGAATATAAGCAAAGAAATGTTTGCGTGACTGACCGACTTGTACACCAGCAGCCCCCTGACCTGCCTCTTCTGACTGCAGCTCAGCAGTGTTGCTCTTGGCTGTATTTTGCAGCGGAGGCCCTGGTTTTGTTGTGTGGCAGACAGAACAATATGTAGAGGTGCTGCAGGCTTAAATGCTCTGGCTCCTCGCCACAGTCAAAGATGCCATCCTGCTGACTCCAGCACATTCGCTGTTGGACATTCATTTGTCAGGCTGGGAATTAGTAATCACCATAACACAATGCAATTACCTTGACAATAGAAAATGACATTTAGTGTATTAAGTTGGGTAAGTTAAATTCATATTGGCATAGAAATCATGACCTTTTGAAAGAATAAAAATACATTCATGGTGTTGACAAGAAAATACGAAATAATTCTTTTTTATTCTTTTGTAAGTTGCGTCATATTACGCTTTTATGTTACTACAAAAATCCATAAGTTAGTGTGCATGTTGGTGTGTCTGTTAAACTACGTCATTACTAGTTTCACTGACCCAGAAATACTGTATTTCCCCTAATTATCACTTGACCAGCATCAAAGGCCAGCTGCATCAGTTTATCTGGCAACATCATGCAACAGAGAAAATGTCTGGCCACTGGTGGCCAGTTCGCCTACTGGAGCAGTCGATTTCCTGCCTCCCAAAGACAGTTTATACAAAGGTCAACCCATTCCAGTCTTTGTGCCGGCTTCAGGGGAAATGTGGTTTATGTTTTGTCATTAAGTGTGAAAACACAAGTGTGGGGGAGGATTTCAAAGAACTGTGTTTGTGTGTGTGTTTCTCTGGAACCAGGAGCAGGCAGGCTTACTGAAACTCTAATTTAAAACTGTAGTCTGCTCTGCAGCTCCTCACAAATGATCTGACCATATTTACCACATGTGTGTCTGTGCATCTCACTTATCTAACAGTTTGAGTGCGTTTGCTGCTGTGAACCTTAAGTTTGAGGGATTCTGTGGAAAAGAAAACGTGCTCCTGAAACGGAAAAAAAGTAAAAGAAACAAACCACAGAAACGACAATGTGGCTAACAAGTCACAGATAAGTTACTTGGAATCTACCCAGTATGATGCTGCGAATGTTTATCCTGTTATGAAAGAGATCACAAGGTCAGGAGAGGCACACAGAGCGACGCAGATTCCTGTTAGCTGGCAGGACCTGAACATCTGTTCTGAAAGCTTCCTCTTACTGCCATCGAATGAGTTTCCTAAAGAGTTCTGCTTCATCATTATCAGTTTCTGCACATCAGCTCACCACATGAAGCTTTTGAAGCTGGAGTTTTAGAACAGGCATCAGAAATACTCATAAATATCCTTCAACCAGTGGGTCACACATGTGTACGCAAGTCCCAAGTCTTACTTTCGAATCTCAAGCGGGTCCCAAACTACTGTCAAGGAATCAAGCAAGTGAAGTCCTTTCTATAGAGAAGTGCAGGAATGAATCCTAAAAAATGAAAATGAGTTATCAGTTTTGCACTCCCAGTTTCCTCGTCTTGAAGTCAATCGGTTTATGAAGTCTGTGATTAAACACAAGCTTAAGAGACTTGCACGTTTTGTTCTACAACTTAAAATATGTCAGTAAATGCACCACTCAGAAATTTGTTAACCTTTAGGTGCCTTGAAAAAGCCAACTGCTGACAAGTGGCTACATAACAGTACAGAACGTCATCGCGCCGAACATAGCTTTACAGCCTGATTGCATAGAGCCATCCCCTTTCATGTTAGTGGATGAGACATGGTCCAAACTAAAATCCCAAAGCATATGTCAAATAAATTTTTCCCAAAGATGGTTTCTGTGTTCTATGTTCAAGTGTTCATTTTTCTGATAAGCTTGGTTTTAGTTGGTTATTTGATGTTAAAAAAGGGGGACTGAGGTCATAACTGACAGCTGTGTGTGTGCCAATCGGTGTGCCCGCTATCAGTGGTGCTACTCTTGATTGGTCAGACAGGTGTTTGGGTGGAAACTCGACACTAGTGGAGATTACTACTCTGCAGACTAAGGCTCCAAATGACGCCACCTGTGCAAGATGGCAGCGGCCATATCCGGGATATTTGGGATTTGTCTTTGTAAAGTGGGGGAAGTGGAGACGCATCATCCATCTTTATAGGTGGCCATGTTAAATCAAGCAGCCGTGGTGTCGTTCATTTATAGCCTAACATAAGCTTTTTACTTCTATTGCTTTCAGGCTTCAAAAATAATTAAAGTGGTGTCCATTTGCAAAGATTATCTTGCTGAACAAAACTTGTAAGTACCATAAACGTTTGTTTGCCACAGAGCTTATTTTCTGCAATAATCCAAAATCCAACTGAGAAATTCCATCTGCTCATTGATGAGGAAACCTGGGTGAAGCTAACTTTGGCATCTGCCTACAAAAATGTCATCCCTTGATAAGACAAGCAAGACAAGTCATTGCTCAGGTCAAGCAAGTCAGGAGTCAAGTCGAGAAATTTTGATGACCTACATTCTATTAAATTAGCTGCAAAGAAAAATTCACGTACCTTTCTTTGCGGGTTTTATAGTGACAGATGAAGTGGGATGTTCATTGTGTCACTGATTTTGAGCTGCAGACCTTGCTTATCGCTGTTTTCTTCTCACTAACATTATTGACAACATAATTCCAAGTGTAATTATTTTAGTTGCTTCATGGAAAGATGCCTTGTGTTGGCTTCTGATGGTCTGCAGCATCCTAATAGGCTGGTAACGCACATTGAGCTGGAAATCCCTCATGTGAATCACTCATCATGTGACAAATAAACACAAGTTTCAAAAACAAAACTTAATATATACAAAAATGCAAATATTTCATGGAAAAAATTCACATCCTTTCAAGTCATCTGTCTAAATTCTTAGTCAAGCGTCAAGTCATGAATACCAAGAAAAGTCATGTATTTTATCAGCGTTAGTCAAGCAAGTCTCAAATTTGCAACTCAAGTCTGACTCAAGTCAAATCATGTGACTTGAATTCCCCACATTTGCCTACAACTAAAGGAAAATTATGATTTATTATAACTTAGGTTTTATTTTTGCAGTTTTGGCTATCATTTTTATTTTTTATGATAACATTATACTCACAATAGAAATTACTGAGATGTGAGAAAACGGTGACCTCATTATAACAAAAGGAAATGAAACATGAGAAATGAGACAGGTTGTTAACGCCCCAAAAGTTTAGCCAGATCATCTAAACCACTTTATTTTGATCAACCTGACAGTGAGTGCACCTGAAATGTCAGTAAGTATAGCCTTTCATTACACAGTCAAACCATGCACATAAATCAGCTGTAAGTACAGGAGGTCAAGGTGAAGCAGGAAGTTGGACTTTAAACTGTGGTAGATTACAACATACAGTTCAGGTGATAATTTTACAGTTCGTCTTTGAGCTCACTTCCAAGTAAGCTTTGTTTCATTCATGTCTGATCATCTGACTGTTTGTCATCGCTGACTTTTAAATGAAGTCACTGTAATCTCAGAAATCAGCTGAGCGAGGACATTGTTATCAAAACCAATGGGAGCAAAAGAATGAAAATATGACAACACTGTACAAAACTGGAATTTCCCCTTAAAATATGACATTTTGCCAGTGTGACATCAAGATAACACTGATGTATGATAGAGAATACAGTGTGGTAGGGGCATCCCAGCACAGAGCACCAAGACCGAGTCCTTAGTGCAGCGGCTCGAGTTCGAGTCTGACCTGGGCCCTTTGCTGAATGTCATCCCTTCTCTCTCCCCGACCTTTCTTGTCTGTCTCTGTCACTATTTCAAAAAAGCAGAAATGCTTTAAAAATATTTAAAAAGGAATACAGAGCAGTGTTACATTCAAAGACAGTTTGTAAAATATAACAGAATTTCAACACTGTAAATATGCTAAAAAAAAAAAGCCATACATGTTTTCTCCCCGATGATGTAGGGGTTGGTCACTCAGAAGTGAAAAGATGTGCTATCAAAAATAAACTGTAGCCTATAGAAACAAACACTGGATGGCCAAAATTAAAAATTAAAAATCTTTAACAGTCCATAAAAATTGAAAACAACATAAAAATACAAAAAAGGCAAAGACACAGGAAATGTCTCCTGATGAAAACACCTACATCCACAAAAAACCCGATCACCCACACAGTTATGCCACAAACATACACTCACCCATAAAAATGATCATTAATATGACTGCAACAATATTTAAATTGATTTGTTTGTTGAGTGAAATACACACGCACTGTTAACAAACTCAACTAAGCCAAACGGGATCCAACGTGTTCTTTCAACTGAGTAAACACACATGTGCCTCCACACGGTGTTTATTGTACCAATTCTAACCCTGTACTTTCACATTTGTTTTTGTCTGGTGTGTCTCTATGTGTGTGTGTGTTTCGGGCACTCCCTGTTTCACACACCCTGCTTCACAGAGAAGTACTCACTGTGAATAAGGACCTGTCTGTCTGGTTCTCCCCAGTCGTGTGTTTGTGTGTGTTTATCATCCCTGTCTGTTATGAGCTGGATCTCTCTCTCCGTCTCCGTCTCCATCTCACTCTCACACACACACACACACACACACACACACACACACACACAGTATAGTATCTTTTTGGCTGTCTGTACTGACTTTGTTTAAACAAGACTACTTTATCAGTATTGTCTGGCCCAGAAAGACAGAATGAATCAACTGTTTGTTAATGGTCTGTCTGAAATCTTAATGTTATCAAGATGGATGGCAGTAAAGCCTTGTTTGTGATGGCCGGTTAAACGTGTGTGGGTGTCTACAATAATCATTGTGTGTAAAGCACACAGTAGATAACAGATTTGCAATGAATTTTTTATCAGTATCTAAAGGAAGTTGGACATTTTGGGAATTGGTGTTCATATGATAGGCTAACATGAGCTCGCTAGCGTGGCTTAGCTTAGCTTAGCATAATGGCTGGACACAGGGAAACAGCTAGCAGTTAAAATAATCACCTAATTAACACATCAAATATTGTTTGTTTACTCTGTTTTAATATAAAAACAACGTGGTGTGATTTTACAGGTTATCGTGAGCCGTGCTTCCTGGCAGCAACTTCCTAGTATTGTTGTCCCTGTCGTTGCCAGGCAATGAGCGGAGCCTGCATGAAGTCACTGCTTCCATGTAAGTCACCTCATGCATTAGAGTAACCTTAAAAGTCGCCTTAAAAGTCGGCCCAGTGAATTAAAAGTTATTTTTTCTCTGACTCCAGCTGCTGCGAGAGGCAGTAAAACATCTGTTTATTTTATAGTTACAGTTTACTCATAAAACTTTCCAAAACCAGCCACCACTCAGCCCGTCCTCTATTGACCAGTCAACAGACTGCAGTGTTCACAGCTCCACCTTTGAGTACCAGATCTGTGTGCTAGGTACCCCAACAGAGGGGGGACCAAAAATGGGGACGGTACGGAACGGTTTCATTGGTACCATCCACAGCTTTTCACAGTGGCAACAGAAAAAAAGCATACCGAACTGAGCTGTACTGTACTGCTCAGCAGAAACAGGGCTAAATAGTCTTGCAGTGAGCTCAGGTTGTTTGTACACTTAGGTTTTTGTCATACCAGTCATCAGGAAAAAATGTTGGCATTTTACGTTTCTGCAAATCAGGAATACGTTACATTTGCATGTTATCATTTAGTAGATACGTTGAAACTTTACATTTTTACATTTCAACAATGCTGTGGTTACCGTGTTAGGTTTAGGCACAAAAAAAACCACTTGTTTAGGGTAAGGAAAAGGTCATGATTTGGCTTAATAAAACCTGGTTTGGGGCACGATCCTGACTGGAGAAGCTGTCGATGTCTCGTTACAAACAGCCACTTTTTGAGGCACAATCCCCAGTATGAAAACGGTGATGTGTCGCTAAAGAAACATATTTGGTAGCTAAAAGCCAACGGAAACAGCGAGGGGTCGCTAAAAAACAACCGGTTTGGTCATGTGTTGGTCTTTAACAGCTGTGCGCAGTGGCCTGCAGCTTGGTAGCTACGCATCTTTTCTCAGTCTGCTCTCTGTCCTGATGTCATTTAGACTTTTTTGAGAAGACTGGACTGAGTTGTAGGCTATTTGTAATATATTAGTTTGTTTGTCTTTGTTTTCACTCCTGTCGGTTTATTATTAAGAGGATTGTGTTTTTTGGGTTTTTGGGTTTCTGTTTACTGTGTTCTTTCCCCTCCTGTGTCCCTGTGCTGCCTTTCCCTCATTTGCCCCTCTACACACCTGCCATGCATCAGCCTCATTAGTCCTTCCCAGCCTCAGAGCTTTTCCCAGTCAATCAGCTCCCCACCTGTTCTCCTGCTTAATCACCTGTTTCCCCTTATCTGACCTTCTCTGACCTTTTTTTCACCTGCACTTTATCCCCTGGCTTTCAGTTTGGTCTTTGTTGGAGCCTTTGTTATGTTCCGTGATCATTAGTTTTGCTTTTCTCTGCGCTTACCTTGAATAAAAATCCTGTTGCCTGCAGTCTCCTACATTTGGGTCAACCTGCTCTACATGCATGACATGACATTAAAAGCCTAGGCGTCACAACATCCACCGTTCCCTCCACTTCCCAATGTCAACGTAAGCTCATATATTTCGTCACTTTAGAAACATTGATATAATACATATGAAATTTAATATATTTGTGGTTTGCTGAAACGTACAATGCCAACATTTTCCTCTGGCGACTGGTCTGTTTTTTGTATGGATTAAACAAATATAACAGGTTCATTAATAAGCTTTAAAGGTGCAGATATGAATCGTATTGTTAGCATTAGACAGTGCAATAATAGTAATAGTTGTATAGCACAGTTCATACAGTGTGCAGTGCAGCTCAAAGTGCTTTACATAATACAGTGAGAAAAAACACAAAATAAGATTCAAATACATCACATACTCACACACACACACATGAAAAATAGGAATTAGGTTTGATACCAATGAATTAAATGAAAGCTATAAAATGCAAGTCTGAGAAAAAAAAAAGGTTTTTAATATTTTGTTTGAAGCTGTTTACTTAATCAGAGAGTCTGGCGTCCTCTGGAAGACTGTTCCAGAAATGAGGGCCGATGACACTGAACGCAGCACCACCGTACTTTTTAGTTCTACTCCGGGGCACATTTAATAGACCAGAGGTGGAGGATCTTAGGGATCTACAGGGAATGTATTCGACCAACATATCAGATAAACAGTCAGGAGCCAGTCCATGAAGAGATTTAGAAACAAAAAGCTAAATTTTAAAACAAATTCTTAAATGAACGGGAAGCCACAGAAGAGCCTTCTCGATGTTTAGTTTTGGTGAGTAGATGTGCTGCTGCATTTTGGATCATGTGAAGTTTGCAAGGCTGTTTTCAGTCTGCATGCTAAGCTATGTTAACTGTCTCCTGGATCCAGGTTCATATTGAACATTGTATTGATTGACAAACATTTTCTTGTCTTATATCCCTTTAAATTGTCTCCTCAACATGTTAATTACATGTCGTAGTTACTTAAACACAATGGGAGACACTCAGTTTTTTCCAACAGTCCAAAATTCCAAAGCTCTGTTGGTCCAAAACAAGTCACTGGACTGAAAGCCCATTTCTTTGACAGCCGGTTATTCAAAAAAACAAATTATCATTGCTCTTTAGTCCTGTCTTTGGAAAAGTTACATTTGTACATTATTTTCTAGCAGATTTTTCAATGCTTTGGTGAATGTGTGGTTAGGTTTAGGCACAAAAACCACTTGGTTATGGTTAGGAAAAGATCATGATTTGACTGAAAACACCCACGTTCTGTGACTCAAACGCTGGTGGGAAACTCAAACTAACTGCAGGCAGTGTGTATTTTTGGAGAAACGAGACTTTGAAGCAATAGGCTTTTGTTTTTGGGATAATGGGCTATCGGAGAAATGGGCTTTCATTCCAATGGGGCATTTTCCAGCTGATGGTGCTCCAGAATATTGGGCCGTCTGATGGCATGGCACTGGCATGGCAACATATGTATGGTATTTTAAGAGTCTGTATGCACATAAACAACTATTACCTGGCTCTATATATACAGTGATAATCATGTTCAGCCGCAGTGGTTGCCAAATTGGGCTCAACATAAATATCAGGGATCCAGATTAAAAGTAACTATGTTTGACTCCCTAATCATCAGCACAATATAAAGATTTAAGGACTATTCTGTTCATAGCTTTTGCCCTTCACTCTGCTGGCATTAACTCACCGTTATATAATTCTGAACCTAGTTATATTTAACAACAACAGTTTTCTCTTCTCAGATGTGGATCCAAAGGATAATTTTTTAAATCTAATTAAACAGGGTTCATGGTCTAATGTGGAGATATCTTTCTTGGCAGGGGGGTGAGCTGGGGGTGGAGGTGAAGAGTCTTTGATGTGAAAAGGCTTGAAACCCCCCACACACAGTGTGCTCATTGTAGGATCGTTCCTGAGGTTCTGCTCTGACAAATAAATGCTGGATCCCCAACAGGTGTCTCTGTTTTCCCTGTGTTAGTCCTCACAGTGTTTACACCTCAGTGCCACAGCGCAGTAGGCATGTTGGCCGCCGTCTGTTTCACTGCCAGCTGCCACCTGCAGCACCGGCCTTGCAGCTTCCTCTGCCCGGCCACACCACTGTTTATGTCTGGGCTGCAGCCCTCAGCAGCGGCCAGCGGCAGCAAAACATGTTTTTCCCTCTGGGATCTGAAAACTGGGCAGACGAGGTCTCAACAGTCAGACTGCAGGTTATTATCTCAGTCAACCTGAGGATGTTATTATTTCTGAGGGTAAGGTGGAGCTGATTTTAGGGATGGGACAGATTTCGGCCACACTTTGAGTAAGATTGATTTTGAGGATAACTTTGTTTTGACATTTAGATCAGTTCTCATATTAAAGTATCATGTTTGTGTCTTTTTCTGCGCACCATCCTCTGCCCCAAAGTACATAATGCTAACTGTTGTTCTTCTTCTACCACATCTACTCTTAGCCTGACTCCACACCTCTGAATCATCACCCACAACTCTGATTTACTCAGTAATTCAAAATAATTGAAATAAATGGCAGTTCAATCTGATAATCAGGCTAAATTAATTCTTCTTCTTTATATAAATAAATTCCTCTGTGGAACATTTAAAGGACCTTTGACTTCAGAGATTTGAGAGCTTTGAATGTATAGCTAACTGGCTTCTGGCTCCAGCTACATATTTACCTTACAGACATGGATTTTGTCTTTTTCAAGAAAGCAAATATGTCTTTTTCCCAAAATATTGATGTATTTCCTTAAAACATAAATGGTCTTATTTTAATTCTCATTAAAACATTCAGTGAATTCTCGTGCTCCATCCCAGTTGCGAGGACAAAATGTTGCCATTATAAGTTTCTTCAAACCCTAAATGCATCATTTGAATGTTCTGTACCAATCATATAAATGTTTCTAAAGTGACCTTGTGTATAACCTGACTGTCACCCGCAGATGAAGGGGATGGTGGATGGCGTGCCAAGCTGCAGACCACTGTTTGAGACCAACAAACAACAAAGCTGGCTATGATTTCGTGACCCATCTCTGTTTTTTCAGCAGGGATTATGGCACGAAAAGCAGTTGTTTTTACTGAGACATTGCTGCTTTTCCAGTAGGGATTGTACTCTGACACTGGGTATTTTAGACCAAAACATCATCTTTTTCTAACCATTACCAAGAGTTTTTTGTGACTAAACATAACCACAGTTTGTTGAAACATATCTGCCACAACGTAACGTGCAAATACAACATATCCGTGGTTTGAAGAAATATACAATGCCGACAATTTTTTTGGTGTTTGCCTTGTATGAAAGCATCTGTATTCATTATGTCTCTCCACTCATTTATCTAGGGTTTGCCTTTAATTTTCCTTCCATCTGTCAATGTTACATTTGATATATTATGTCAAATGGTCAGGCCCAGCCCTGTGAGGATGAACATGTTGAGAAATGCAGCAGCTGCAGGGTTACACATCTGCATCGAGAACAGATGGAGAGAGGAGGAGGTGGTGTGGGGTCTGGGACAGCAAACAAGTGCTGAGGGGTGACTAGTAAAGGGCCGACTCCCCGCCCTGACCTCTCCTCCTCCTCCTTCCTTTATTCCTCCTGTCTTGCCTGATTCCATGTCAGCCCTGGGCTCCCTGATGGGTGCTGACAGTAACGGCTGTCCTCCGTCCCCTAACCCATCACCCCCACCCATCCACACCCCTCCCCCTCCACCCCCTTCCTCCTCTTTCCTTCACTCTGCCCCTGTGCTCTTGCCCGTGCAGCGCTGACCATGGTGACCTCGCTTTGAAAGTTGCCATCCCGCGGCCCGGCTCAAGGCTTCTTGGGGGGCGAAATGTCTGAGCCTGGCTGTCAAAAGCACATCCGGGACGTGATCCGCCACCCATCCATGACTATTACTCTCTGGTGGACAGTTGTGTTTCTCAGCGCTACAGGCAAATCACTGCATGTCTCTGAAAAGGACAAGATGGAGTTTTACTGCTTGTATCAATACCTGTCTTGTGACTCGACTGACATGAAAGATTTTTGGCATGAGTCAGTTTGACACCTGCGTTAAGACAGCGATGACACCATGTATTACTAGTAAAGCGATAACCACATGTCAATCACTTTTCTTAAACTAGGGTGTGGCACAGTCAGTGAAACGCACACAAGCACGCACACACGCATACACTCCTTCCCACTTCCTGTTGCGCAATTTCATAAACTACCAATGTGAAGGCTGAACTCGTTGAACTGGATGGAGGATGGCAGGTGATCAGCACAGAAGCCGACGTGGAAACAAAAGTGGAGCACAAACAAACACACACTCCACGCTGACATGGGTCAGTAATGATGAAGTAAACTTTAAGAAATAGCAGATGAGAGAGAAGAAAGTGGAGGATGTCATCTTTCGGTAGGGACATGTATTATTCATGCTGTCAGCGGAGACGTTGGTGAAGTCACAGGAGTGTAAGTAATAGCGTGTGTCACATAAATCAGCAGCAATGATGACCTCATTTTACCACATAACTCCCTCCACCCACACACACTCTTTATAGAGCTCCAGATGCATGAGGGTTTACACACACTCAACACCTTAGAAACATATGTGCACTTAACGTTTGTCCTCTGGTTTTTTCCTCTGTGTACAATCAGATTAAACAGGTAAAGTTATAATGCAGCTATATCATATTAAAGGAACAGTTCACCCCAAATCAAAAAACATATTTTCCTCTTACCTGCAGTGATATTTATCAATCTATAGATTGTTTTGGTGTGAGTTGCTGAGTGTTGGAGATATCAGCGTGAGAGAAATGGCACTCAGCTTGTGGTGCTTTAAATGCATTTAAAAACCTCAACATTAATGTCTCTTTCCAGAAATCATGACCCAGTTACTCTTACACAGACCTTGTTGTGAGCAGTTTCATGTAGGAACTATTTCCTTTCTACTAAACTACACCCACCAACGGTATCATCGTGCAGAAGGAAGCAAATCTTCACATGGATAAGAAGATCGTGCTCGTGACAGTGTGAGATGTAAACATTAGTGGTGTCCTCATTGGCTCAGCTGTAATGTTAGCTAGCTCAGTGGTGCTAGGTGAGCTAGCAGTGGATACACATTTCCCTCTGCGGGGTTATACGGTTGACGGGTGTAGTTTGGTAGAAAGCTTGGCTGTTGAGTTTGTTAGATGTATTCTTTTGGCACTTTAAACACCACAAGTCGAGTGCCATTTACTTCCATTATATTGGAGAGAAGGCATCTCTTTGACCGATATCGCCAACACACAGCAACTCACACCAAAAAATCTAGACTGCTTAAAAGCAGTTCAGGAAAGAGAAAAGTTTGTGTTTTTGATTTTGGGTCAAACACTTAAAAAACAGTCAATGGTGGAAGAAGTATTACTTCCAGTAAGACAATGTACAAATACTCAGTTACAAGGAAGGGTGTAGCCGTTTTAGAAATACACTTGATTGGTTTCCTGCAGGAGTTAGATGAGAAGAATAATACCACTCATGTGTCTGTACAGTCAATATGAAACTACCATAGGCACCCAGTTAGCTTAGCTTAGCATAATGACTGGAAACAGGACAGAACAACGAGCCTGGCTGTTATCAAAGGTTAATAAAATCTCTACAGCTCACTGATATCATGTTATATCTTGTTTGTTATTCTGTAAAAAAAAAAACAGTGGAAACGACAACAGGGGCCAAGTTCCAGAGTCTTGGCAATAAGAACCGACTGCACCGGGCCAAGAGAAACTCTCATAAAACCACAACTGGATTGGATAAATAAGGCATGATGTGAGCTTTAGAGGTAGTGGTGGAGTGAGAGGATTTTGTTGTATTTACAAAAAACAAACAAACTATTGCTCAGGACAGAAGTATTATCATCCAAACCTACTTTACCACCAAAAATAAAATGCAGCCAGCAAGAAAAAAACAAATGCCCCTATGAATAACATTGTTATTATATTACTGATATAGATGCACTGATGCATAGAGCTGGTGAAGATGCTAGTTTTAATGACTTTAGAGTTGAATCCAGTGGTTCCCACATCATAAAATAAATCTGAGAGGTCATCAGGTGATTAATAGGAAAGAAGAAAAAACAAGGTTCTGCTGCACAAATCTGTATTTTTTTTTTTTTCTCTTATGCTTTATTGTGAGATACTGGATAATTTTACATCTTTAAACATAAAAAGGGACATCAACAAGACCAAGTTTTTTTCTGTACAGCCTAACTCCCAGAGGAAAATGTTGGCATTGCATGTTCTGAAAATGGTAAATGGACTGCCCTTGTATAGCACCACACTACGAGTCACATTCACTCATTCACACACACACATTCACACACTGGTTGCAGGGGCTACTGTACAAGGTGTCACCTGCAACACAACTTTAACACACACAGTGATGGAACAGCCATCGGGAGCAATTTGGGGATCAGTATCTTGTTCAAGGATACTTTGATGTGCAGATATGAGCAAATATCGCTGACCTTTCCAAGAAGGTAGCTAAAGGAATACAGGACGGAGACTTTGTTCACATAGTCCAACAAGTCTGCCTGAGAAGTTCATTTTTTTTTATCATTTTCTTTTAAATGAAAGTCAGTTGTCTTTAACCATTTAGCACTCAACACACAATGTACCTGTCAGATGAATACAGCAGTATACAGAGAACAATACTTCACTGTAGTAGAATAGAAGTATAAAGCGACAAAAACTGCTAATATTCAAGTAAAGTACAAGTACTCTAAAATACCTGAGTATAACACTTGGGTAAATGTTCCTAGATACTTTCCATCACTGCACATAGTCACGCACACACAGTTTTGGGATGTTGTTGTCCCAGACCTCATGCAGGTGTTGAATCTGGCAACGAAGCTAAACTCCCGTCCGACTACCACCACACCTGGCTGGAACCGCAGACAACCGCATGGCAATAAACTCTCGTTCACACACACACAGGCATGAGTGTACATGGCAACACACACCCACATACCACCACACACTTACTCGAAGCCACTGATCAGAGGATAACCGCGATACAAGTCATTCCCATTGTCAAAACAAAGACCTACAGACAGTGAGGCAGCAAGAAAGACAGACGCTCTCACCCTGCAAATATGAAATTTACTGTAGTGTCCTCCCTCCTTCCCAAGGGAAAAAAAAACCTTAAGTTGTGAGCCTAATTTTCCCACACCTCACAGCCACACACAAACAAACCTAATCATATAACATTAACAGACGTGTCTGGTCTGCACTGTGGTGAAGGCCTTAAAATACACTCAGCAGCTATTAGACACGTCTCCTTCCATTCAGCTGCACAGAGCAACATGTCGTATGATCACAAATATTTCTCCACTGCTCTTTAAAAAAATGTTTCCAAATCTCTCTACCCATGTTTCAGAGAGACAGGGGGACAGGTTCTCTCTCGAATCCTTGCCTCGGGCCAACCTGAATCCAGGACGGGATGTCAATAATTTCCAAGCCTTTATTTTCCGCCTCCGTTCATGGCAGTTCTTGTCTTGTCTTGCTGCCTGTTGTTTTGCAGCTCAGGAGCCTTGAGAGGTGATCTCATCTGCGCCTCGCTCCTCAACCCCCGCTCCCAAAACAACATTGTATTTATCTGACCAAAATAGCCACCTCAGGCTGGAAAAACCCTAGTCAAGACAAACAGAAATAGGCCGAGAGTTTCCAAGGAAGCCAGTCTGGGCCGGAGGTGATGCTTTTGACTGACAACAGCCACAGGGCAACAGAACAAGACTCTGCATTTACTTCTGTAAGGTGATGGTTAGAAGCAGATAATAAAAGCTCTTATTATTCTACAGCTACTGAGAAACAATACGAGTACAGGGTGGGGGTGAGCGCATTAACGCCAACACCTGTACAGTGTGTTACAAGAGAGAAAAACAGAACAATCTGAGCTTCAGAAAAGCAGTATCTGATGTAGCGCTGATGTGTTTGATTGACACTAATTATACTGATGGTTCATTTGTTATTGTGATGCTCACTAGCAGTTTAGATGATTTGTAACACTGAATGAAGGCTGGTAATCCCAACCATATATTATCATTATCAGTATTTCCAATATTATGTTGCATAGGAATTAGGTCAAATCCAGTCAAGACATCTGTATTTACTTTATGCTGTGGTATTGTCATACACACTACACCCTCTATCTTTAGACCTTTGATTGAGTTGACATTCTAGGTGCCCTAAAAAGACAGGATGGTGAGTAACATGGGTTGACTTGAGTGAAAATTCATTTGAGTACATGCTTTTGCACTTATTCGTGTCCACCGTTTTGTTTTTTTTCTTTCTTATTTTATGAAGCTTTTGTAAGATTAGATTTCTCCCGTAGTTGGATTATTGTTCTGTAAAAACTATCATGTGACACCTTCATCCAATACTGTTTGTAGGTTACATAATTTATCAGAAATCTTTAATAAAGATCACACATATTTATATATTTCTCAATTTATAAAGAGCCCTGATTGTTTTGAAGAAGACGAGGGAAAATCTGTCCATATTTTAGGCTAATTTGAGACTTTGAGAGGCAGATAAATAGTTTTTGACCTGGGACTGAAAGGGTAACAGGAAAACCTCAAGTTTGTCATTGATTGTGCTGTGGTTTTAAACCTTTGCTTTCATTATTGTCTGTGTTTGCTCAATGGTGGTCAGACAACCAGTAAAAACCCTTAGGAATGTAATGCTCCCACCCAAGAAATTGTCCCCAGATGAATCATAAAAATGGCCACATGCCATTGTTTCTTTTCTGATTGATTAGGACATAACATATTTGTCACTGAGCTTCACAAAAGCTGGTGAGTGGACTTTGTTACCTTTGAAAAGAACCAGGCTCGCTGTTTCAACCTGGTTCCAGTACGAAATTCAGAAACACCATCAGCTCTGTCAGCACTGTTACCGTTGTTCAACACTGTTTATGGAGTTAGCACTGTTAACTGCGAGCCGCCATATTGAGAACTGTTTCTTTTGTACAGGGTAAACCACATATAGTGACCCTGTCTGTCCACGTCAGATGGATCACTATGCAGATGACTGTTTCAAAATAAAGTACAGATGTTTCAGGGGACTTTATGTTACCGGGCATTATCAATCCACTGGATGATCATGCAGCTTCAACCACAGGTGTCTTCCACGTGTGCATTCGTTTCCTGTCTCCATCACTTGCAGGCATTAATGTTTTTCTTGAGGAACACAAGGTTTTGCTGCAACAGCTTGTTAGCTTGTTTTTGGCAGTTTGCCAAACGCTTTGAGGAGACTTTATTTTTCAGTTAGAGATTATGACTTTCTTTTTTCCTTCATGATTTCAACATGCACATAGGGTAGCCAGCTGGAAGGAGACGGGTTACCTGCAAGGCAAAGAATCATGGGAGTAAAACACAGACTTTATATGATAGCCTAAGTGTTGTAGCTACCATGATGTCACCCATTGGTTTGTGGAATCCTGTTTTTACAACCCAGTCTCAACTCAGAAGTTGTCGAAATCTGGCACTTGGGCCGTGACTTGCGGCATCAGACGCTGACAAAAAAAGCCGTCCTTTAACGTCAGCATGGTCGCCATTTTAGTTCAATAGCACTTGGCGGCATCAGGGGGAAACATGGCGGGAAAAGAACTAAAGTTAAGATGGTGAAAGTCTGAATAGGGTGAGCGGGAGGGGTGGTGGATGCAAGGTCGGAGTGACAATGTGTTCAAGTTCAGCATTTCAGTCATCACCATCTTGGTTTTTTTGGACCCAGAAGTGACCATATTTGGACGAGAGGGTGGAGCTGTGAAGGAGCGGGGGATGGATCTGACTCACAGACTGTAGCAATGCCTCACACACAGCCTGTAACTGTATTAAGTTAGGCATTTTAACATAGGGGGTCTATGGAGACTGACTCACCTCTCAAGCCAGCCTCAAATGGCTGTTCAGAGAATTGCAGGTTTTTTGGACCTCCCTTGTTGGCTTCAATTCTCAGCTCTGTAGGTTGGTGCCTGGAATAAAGTTAAAAAAAAGTAGAATTACAGCATTTTGAAATTGTTTTCCGTATGATGTCATGTATGAAAAGATTCAAAATGAGCACTGTAACCAAGATATTTGATTACTGTAAGGAAAACATTTAAACAGCATTTGCAAAGGAAAGATTCTGTCCCAAGCTTACTTATATAAGCGGTTGATCACTGTAACCATGATCATTATAAGCAGTTTCCACTGTATTTTAAAGTTGATCGATTATCTGATCAGCTGCAGCGTTAGCTTTCTCTCAGTGTTGGTTATTGTTTTGGACTGATCACACCCATACTTTCAGTCTGAGCAGCTTTGCCAACTCTCTCTAGACACCGGTGAAATAATTTGGGCTATCTGCCCTCAAGTATAGACTTCAGACACACACATGAACAAACAGACACACCACAACATTCACACAGACAGACAAACATTAATCCACGGTCTGACCCTCCTCTGCTCCGCCAAAGGGAGAGGAGGGGTGGGAGAAAAAAAACTGAAGAATTAAAAACACATTCCACTTCCCGTAAGGCCGGGAGAAGGAGCAGTGAGTCACTGGAGCAGTTTGAAACGGGCCCTTTTTAGTTTCAGACGCGACGTCTTTGAACGTCTACACGTGGAGCTTTTATCCTCCTCAAATGTTGTTGATGGTGTCGCTCTCCTTTCCTCACCCCACCTCCTGCTATTTGTTCATTCGCCACTAAAACAACTCATTCACTGACTCGTCTGACAGTGATCGTCACTCTCATTACTCAGTTCAACTGCGGGTCATATAGGTACCACACGTTCTGGATAAGTCTTTTTTTTATTACTGTGAAGACAGTTTGCCAAATGTCTTTGGTCAGATTATTTAAACATTTAACACACAAATTAAACCACAAAATGACACACATAATCACACATAAAGTACACTCCCATCAAGAAAACCACACATTTAATCACAGCTGAGTGTCTGTAATAGACCTTTATCATGATTTTCCCCCCTCACAGTGATGCCAGGAAAAGTTTTTACTGTAAAGTCAAATTACAAAACATCATTGTGGGAATAAACCCTCCTCGTCTCTCTCTTTTCATCTTTTCGCCTCCGCCCGTCAGTCCAGACAGAGGCCCCCCAAAAACAGACTGAAACCCTGAAATGATGTTGGTTTTCCATTTGATTCACAGGCAGCATCCTGAGTCACAGCCATCGGGTCCCGCTCCAATCACACACATGCTGACAGCTTAATTGACTCCACTGAGGAAGAGTCCATGATATCTGTTCTCTATCAACTCCCCTGCTGGCGGGACTGACTCACACACTGAAGTTCAGGTGGACCAGCTAACATTCGAATCTGTTCACACTCAACAGGCGGCCTGATTAATGGCACATAATTTAGACCAGCTGGCTCAAGGCTTCTTGCTGTTGTTGTTAAGTCATCTTCTTGTCCTTTCTTCAACTCCTGATTCTTATCTTGGCTTATCTTAAGGTGTCTCAGCCTGAGAGTCAGGTGAAAATTACACACTACACTTTATTATTACCTCAAAGGATAAGACTGGGATTAGTCTATGTTTAGTCTGTAATTTCTGTATTGTCTACAAATCCAAAGCCAATTTGTTCCTCCTGAAGACCTCTTCAAAAACAAGTCACAATTATATTTCCATTTGCATAAAAGGTTCAGTTACATCTTCAAACAGCTGTGTTTTTTGGCAAATGTTTATCAAGCAGGGGAAAAAAGTGCATTTTCAGGGACTTTTTCCAGCAGCGGAGTGATACACATTTGGCGCTCCAGACAGCAATGTTGGCAGCAGCGCTGTGCATGTGGGAGATATTCAAAATAAACATGCTAATGAAGGATTGTGTCACACAGTGCAACAATGTGGCTCCCTGATGTGGTTTTAATAGTGTTTTGGACAACGGTGGAGGTCTATGGCACAGAGAAATAAGCTTTATTAGGGGCTTACTTGGTAGCATGTATATATGTAGGTATATATGTGTGTGTGTGAAGTCTATAATTATTGTTTTGACCACAAATCCAAGGCCATTTTTCTCCTGAGGACATCTTAAAAATCAGTTAACACATTTACATTCCCTTTTCATAAAAGCCTCAGAATCAATCGATTCAATAATTTGTTTATTGAGTTTTCTTTTTAGCAAATGTTAATCAAACACGAGGAAATAATGCATTTTAAGGAACTATTTTCAGCAGTGGAGTGATACACATTTGACGCTCTTGTGAGTATTTTTGGCAGAAGCACTGTGCATGTGGGAGAAATTCAAAATAAACATGCTAATGAAGCCACATGTCACACAGTGCAACAATGTGGCTCCCTGATGTGGTTTTAATAGTTTTTGGAAAACAATGGAGGTTTACGTCACAGAGAGATGAGCTATATCAGGCTTACTTGTTAGTAGAATCAATTAATTGTTGCCTTTGCTCTTTTTGTGACGTGTGTTGACGATAAGACAAACTTTACCAGACTTTATCTTTGAAAGGATGGGTTTCAGACTGTGGTTGCTGACCAGTGTGTGTTCTTGGATATTAGATAAACTACAATCACCTGGTGAAATGATTACAAAATAAAACTGAAAGGACAAACATGTCGGCTGAGTTCTTAGTAATAGCCCAGATTTGATTCCAATCTGTGGCCATTTGTTGCATGTCGTCCCTCAACAGAGTCTCACTCCCAACTTGTCAAGATGCTTTGTTAGTGGCTCTACACGTCAAACTATGACGCTATAGGTATTCCTTTTGGACATTCTGGGATGATTTTCAGTTTATACTTGTTACATGTATTGTGTCTTTTCAAAATAAACTTCCGTTTTCACAAGAAATGTACAGACTCTAACTAATTTTAGGTGCATTTTTTAGGGTTAGGCAAACGGTTTTAAAGACGTGGCTCCAGGTGAAAGTCCACGTTTTTGTGACCCTTCTGCTACCTCAACGTGCCTCCTTACAAGATCGCTCAGGACTGCTTCTTTGTTTTCTCCCATCAGCGCGCTGGTCACATGATAGCAGCCTTTCAAAATATGTGGGATATGTACGAATTCGGGTGCATTACTTTTCGTAGGAAGACATACAAACAGTTTGTGGGAACAGCCTGAACATGACGTGACCTATGTCATTAGCATAGCATGCTACGCATACTCACTCATTCTTAAAATAACTTGACTGACCTTTAGTTTCTCAAAGGACATGAACAGTGGTTTCCTGAGTGAAAGTGCAGAGTTTGTTTAACCTATTCACCTCACCTCCTGCCCAGCCAATGCAGACTTTCTCTCTCTTTATACTACGGTAGTTGCCCAAAACATCAACAAATTCCGCTGCCTGGTGCGTCGTACACCTCCGATTAACGGTGCCTTAGTGAGCCGCGGTCTGACGCCTTGTGTAACTGAAAAAGTGTCGGTATTTGATGAGATACTCTCTCTGCCTCCTCCCTTTACTTTCTATATGTACTATCAAATAAACAGGGCTGTACCCAACTCAGAATAATGTCAGAGGAATCAGGTTTGGCCGTTTAATAAAAATATTTGATTTGTTTTTTTAGTTCTAACGTATTAATGGACTCAGTGGGACGTTCAGTGTGACAGCGACACTGATAGTAAACAAGCTAATGGCGCTAACAATGGATCGGAAATGTGCAACAACATGTTTTGCCGACACTAGATATCAAACAAAAGCCAGAGACTGTATCGTATTGCGTTTATGTGAGCTGTAAATTCACCACTTCGAAGCAGAAGAGAGAACATGATGTTTTCTTAGTGTCTTAGGTGGAAAGGTTCTCCTCCTCTGTGCGGCTGCATCACGTCCGCAGCTGTCTGTGCCAAAGAATGGCATGAAAGTCAAGAGCATTCACTCCGCAACAACATCTGGGGACCAAAACATGCCCAGCAATACACTGCACAGCACACTAGCAACACAAACAAACAAACAAACAAACAAACAAGCAAGATGGACTGCTCAACTGAGTTTCAGTCAACTGAGGGGTCTGCGGCTGATGACTCGAATCTTCGACTTTCAGCCTGACAAATAAGGCAAAAAAAAATTTAATCTTGAAAAAATATTTAAATAAACAAACAAACACATTTGTTAGACATGCATGACTCAAAATAAATAAAATAATTAGCCAGTTTTGGATGCAGTCATGGACTTGAGTCATCAGAGGAGGTTGTTCAGGTTTGGGCAGCACTAGGGGACATATAAACACACACACACACACATACACACACTCACACAAATGTATGGATGTTAATATGCACACACATGCATACAGACATCAACACACTCTCTCTTTACTCTCTCTCAAACACACACTCCCACATAAACCCTTCTTCGTTGCCCTGGCTGTGCACCCAGGGGGACAGCAGTGACTCAGAACGAGTCATGCACACACACACATCACAAACTCTCACATAACACGCAAACACTTGCCAAAATGCCAAACTGCCGGAAACTTTATTGGTTGCAGTCCTCTGAGCTCCTGTGGATGTGCTGATGGGGTTGAGTGCTTTTATATTTAAAATGAGTTTTAAATGTGTTGGATTCAAACAAGAGGAAAAAAACATCTTTCTGACCTTCGTACAGGAAGCTGATGACATGCAACCTTGTGATCTGTTATCACATGTGGTCAGATATCACTCTTTCTATCATCTACAATTTTCCCCCCTGTGTAGCTAAAAATAAATCACTCACATGTAGGTGATATTATGATCAGGAGCCATAAAAGTGACAAAATGAAGATAAATTTAAGCTAAAGTTTATATTTATCAGGAGTGAAGGGTACCAGTGCTAAATCTTTCTTTGATGGTGGATTAGGGATTAGTATTTAAATACAGCTTTTGTTGTCATGTCAACATGAATCTATATTAGGAGATGCTGCTACCGAAAACATGCCAAAAGTATTAGACGAGATTTCCAAGCGACTAACATCTTTAGTCATTTGTGGGGATAATTATAAGGTCAACGCTAGTGAGATCCACTAACATGTGGAGTGGCAGGTGGACCGCCTTTCACTCAACAGTTAGATATAAAAATAAGATATAAATGTGCCATCAGAGCATGGCTGTTGTATAAATGTAGGTTGTAGATGCCTTGAGGGGACGGAGGAGAAGGAATTTTGGCTGAGTTTTTCATCCCCCCACCCCTCCATCCTCGTGTAGAACCATTAATCAGAGACAATATGAAGTCATCGCTCCCTCATGGGATTTTACTGCCTGTAAAAATAAACCTTACATGGCTCATAAGCAGAGTTGCTAACACTGATATCACGAACTAACAAGCTTTGGCAGGCTGTTGTGCATTCTTCTCTTCTAGGTTCAGATTTTTATATAAACAAATAACTTTTTGAAAATCATATCAGCTCAAGATTGTCAGGATTTATTGTTTTTACTGTTACTAAGGTTTTAAGCGAATGATATGTGATGATTGGAAATAACAGGAACCAGTCGGCAGGGTTAGGGGAAATGTTTGATCTCGAGGGAGCTTCGTATTTTCCAAGAAAGGGGAGGGATGAACCACAACTCCCTGAATACATGGAGGAGAGGAGAGCAGAGCAGAGCAGAGCAGAGCAGAGCAGAGAAGAGAAGAGAAGAGAAGAGAAGAGAAGAGAAGAGAAGAGAAGAGAGGGGGTAAAGGGAAGAAGGAGAGGAATAAAATCAGAGAAAAGAAGAAAAGAAAGAAGGGGAGGAAAAGCTGAGAGGACAGATGGATGTATGTTGTAACACAGAATGGGGAGGTGAAAGAGGGCGGTTAGCTGGCATGCTGTTTGTGAGCAAATGTATGCGTCACTAAAGCTATTCCAAGATGCACAAATGCACTCTCACTTTCTCTCTCTGTCTTTCTCTTACACACACACACACACACACACACACACACACACACACACACACACACATTTTGATAGGCTTTGGCTGTTTCCTTGACAACAGTATAGTATTTTCAGGGATCAGAGGTGGCAGTTGTGTGTGTGTGCGTGTTTGATCTTTGTGTGTGTGTGTGTGTGTGTGTGTATGTGGGGGGGTCAACACCGCTGTTTAAAGCTTGTTAGTCAGGAGGGATGTGGTCAAAGTTGCAAAAAAAAATGTCATTAGTTCTGGTGAACTCTACAGTTTTGCGTCACTGACAGAGGGACTGTTTTTTTTAAGCTGTCTGGAAAAAGTCATCACATTTGATACCTTAAAGCTACTGTATGTACCCTTTTTTTTAATTGTCAGTGGGTGAACGGATTGTAATAACTTAAAAATGAGACCTCCCTCAACTTTCTCGGTTGCCCGCAACAGCCTGTAGACTTCCATGTAAAGGACTTGGGCGGGAATTTTGTGGGAAAATCCAAAGGATGTGATGAACCTTGACCAAGAAATCCCTTTCTGGTGGAAAGCCCTCTATGCAAACGTGCATTTCTCTTCAGTTCCTCTACAGCGTCCAACAGTAGCTATTGTAGCCAAGACATAGAGTTCTCCAGGAACAAGTCCTAAAATCTGGAAGTGAGTTAGCATTTTAGCATTTCTGGTTCCCTCGTCTCAAAGTCAGTGGTTTTTCTGAATGGGTTTTGGTTGGATGCCTGAAATAATGTCTGTGGTTAACACATGCTTAAGAAACTTTTAAGTTTTGTTCTGCGACATAAAACACGACAGTAAACACCCCACTAGTGAATTTTTAAGGTATTATGTGTCTTAAAAAGGCGGTTGCTAACAAGTGGCTAAATGAAACTACAAAACGTCATCGTGCCGAACATGGCTTTACAGAATTGTTGTGGTGGTGACGTTGAGTCATGCGACGGGTGTAGCTCGTTTATAGCCTGATGTTAGCATTTCACTTCTGATGATTGCAATTAGGCTTTGTAAGTGTTTTTGTGAAGATTGTCTTGACGAACAAAAGATGTAAGTATCATAAACGTTTGTTTGCCACAGACACACAAAAATCCTGTAGGCTTTTTGACGAGGGAACCAGTCAAGCTAGTTAGCATCATGGAGCCAGTTGTTCAAATGACATATAGGAACAGACAGATGCTCACATTATTCGTTAAATGATTGTACTTTATTTCCAGTATTCTATCAGCATAATGCCGGTCAATCACAGTCAGTCCTGTTTGTCACCGTTGTGGCTGACACAGGTGCTCGCCTACAGCCACGGAGGATGCTCACTGCAGTTTATTTAACGGCCACAGAGAGAGGTGTCACTAACAAGGAGGATTTCCTGAAAGTTATATACAGAACCTTTTAAACAATATTCAGAATGAGTACATGCAAATAAAGAGTGTGAGTGAACGCCCAGGAGAGGTTTCAAAATGCCTTCTGACTGCAGGAGAGGCTTGAATTTGAATTGTTTTGTAATTGTATCAAACCTATTCTCAGATCATCTAATTGCTGAGAATTCATTGACGTCATTCAGGGACCTAGACAACAAACTAACGGGTTTGAAAATATCAGGTGCACTTCCTTTACTGCTTTAGATGTGCTGACAAGAAGGAACTTCACACTTGTCTGCATTTTCCATCCGGCTAATGACCCTCACACATCTGTGACAGTGTCATAATTGTCAATAGGAAGTTGTTATCCCTGAAAATAAACAGGACGTTCTAATGTACTGTAATTAATTAAGGGCTGTTCTCAGAAGATGCTTCTGAGAAGTATACTCCAGTTGAAATGACGATGAAATGTCGCCACACATTTACAAACTCCCAATGTGTCAGATGCACTCACAGATGCATGAACAAACAAATACACAATAGCCCCCACCCACACTTCACTACAGGAAATCGAGCACTTCCTGCTGCATTTGGCACAGGATGTGAGGTTAGTAACTCACCGTGTTTCAGGGTATTATGAATGAGAGCCACTCTCACTGTGGACCACAGTCTCACTCACAGCACTTTTGAAGTTCTATAATCAGTGGTAATCATATTTATATGAGATGCTCCGCTCTCACACATGTGATGAATGAAGATCTCGGTTTATAAAGAGGCCACGATGGAACGAACGTGTACTTATATGAGTGTGAAAAAGACAAGATGGTAAATAAAAAACAGGCTGCATGCTGAGAGAACTGATTGGATATTCTCAAAGATCAGTACAAAACTGAAGCAACATTTATCAGATTCAACTTTTTAAATCAGACCTAATTTAGAGGTCTTATCAAACCCTAAATTGCGCCTCATATGTGTGTATGTGGCAAGGAAAAGTACAGTACAAGTTGCTTTGGACAAAAGGGCCAAATGAATGTAGTGTAATGACATGCAGAGTTAATCATCCTCAATCAGTCAATCCAGTAATGCCCATCAGAAACTGAAGTTGGCATTGCCTTTAACCATGAAACCATAGGTGCTCTACTCTATCAAACTCTTCATGCAAGCAGTTTTGTCTCTTGAAGACGAGAGGATCAAAGTCGGAGGATACCTAAGGAGGCTGGGTCTGAGTTTGACGCAATCCAGTGCCCCTAGCAAGGTCATTAGAATGATCATAATAGGTCGATTACACAGGTGGTCATTATGGCTTGTTAATTAACACTGTGAAGGGATTTGTCAGTGTGGCTGACCTGATCGTATTAACCCCTACATGTGGTGCCTTTCTTTTTTTTTCAGCTTTTCCAAACCCCAAAAACACGAGAGGGATAATTGCTAGGGATAGATTAAATGTGTGTATATCTGCTCTAATGCATGTCAGCAGCAAATGTTAGCATGCCCAGCTAACTAGTACTACTTCCCAACTACAGTAGAATCGTAAAGTTACTCCAAAGTCAAGGGCTCAATCCCAATGGCCCCCCTAAGACTGTAAACCCTGAAGCCTCCGGGACTTAATTAACGTCACCTGGTAAATGTTTGAGTGCGAAAGGCTGCAAGGGTGTGAAATCTTATAAATAGGAATGGGACAGCTCCTTTGCGTCAAAGTGAGTCAGTTGAGGTGGTTCGGGCATCTGATCAGGATGCCTCCTGGGCGCCTCCTGTTAGAGGTGTTCCGGGCACATCCCAGTGGTAGGAGGCCCCGGGGCAGACCCAGAATATGCTGGAGGGATTACATATTTTATCTGGCATGGAAACGCCTTGGGGTCCCCCAGGAGGAGCTGGAAAGCCTTGCTGGGGAGAGGGACGTCTGGGGTACTTTGCTTGGCCATGACCTGGCACCGGATAAGCAGATGAAAATGGATGGATGGATGCTGGGATGGACAGCACTTACATGGTGATGATAAAAAAAAACAACAACATGTAATGCATAGTACAATTCTGGGTTTCAGATTTTTTATTTTATGTTTTTTACCATCTTCACGGCCAAGGATGGCGTCCTGATCTGCCCCTGAATGTTTTGTGAATAAATAAGGTGTGTAATATAGCCTATGCTAATATTCCTCTGATTTCATGTGTTTTTATGGACTATCTTATGCCAGGCTGAACACCTATGTGCCAGTCAACCTTGTTTACCATTTTTCTTTGCTTTTTTAAATGCCTCTGGGCTTTTAGTGTCACAACACTGTGAATCGTGGGTAATTCCATCAGGCAAGGTCTGCAGAACAGAAAGTGTGCATAAAGGGCTCAAAACGTCTGGGGTAGAGCTGGCTAGTTATTAGCTTACTAGTATTTCGGCAGGTTTCATGTTATATTTGCAAGAGCACACACTGTGATCACCATATCAGAGTTTAGGTTCATGTTAGCTGCTCTGTCCCTTATTTGGTTTAGAGAAGTTTACACTTCATCAGCTCCAGCCAAACTGGTTACCCAGGACAGGGTTATCTTTGTCAAACTCATCATCTAGTCATAATCCTTAAAGCCTCTTGTAAAAGCGAGGCATACTTTTCTAACCTCTATGTTGCTTACCCAAGTTTATTTTTTTCTATAAAAGGCATACTAACAGGATTATGTTAGAACAAATAACATTTTAATTATATTTAGTACTAATCCAACGAGCTCTACCCATCAAAACACGAGTAATGGCGCTCATTTAGCACGTTCTCTACATGTTAGTAAGGACATCATCGATAAACGGGTAAGGATACAGACTCTTTTGTCTGGGACAGATGCAGCCATCATAAACATATTTAAGCACATTTTGCAATGTTTTCATTTTAAAACAAGTCAGCTGGAGATTCAATTTCAAACAAAGTCGATGTTCAAATCTTCTAGTTGGCTGCAGTTGTCATTTCAATCATCATCACTGACCATCATCAATTAGATAAACCGTCTCCTTTTGTTTACTTCTGTCTAAAAAAAGACTCAAGTTTCCAGTGGTAAATGTGCCACTGTTATCACTGTAAACTGCAGGGCTAAGCAGGGGGTCAATTAGCTGAGTGTCTGCAGAGCAACAGTGTCTGCATGTGCACACTTCCATGTGTGTTTGGTTTGATCAAGCAACTACATGGAAAGAAGACTTTCTGTCATCATGATTGTGTGTGCACCTATGTGTTCCTGCAGTGTAAACAAGGGTCAAGTGTTGCCCCTGGGCAGAATTTAAATACACTGCTTGTGCCGAGATTATGTCTACATTCAAAAAACACCCCAAGGGCAAACAACATGCTCAGCGAAGCACACATAACACATGCATGTACACAGGGAGTGAAGAAGAGATGGACAAACAGACAGAGTGATGGAAAAAGATAAGATGCAAGGAACAAAAGGAAGCAGAGATCTTTTTACACATCGCCTGATGGTTACTACCGTACCCATCTGACTGAGTGATAACACCCTGCACCTCATTTCTGGGCACCAGACTCCACCAGTAATACCAGACAGCTGGGAGGCAGAAAAAGCAAAAGTGCAGTTTAACCGTTTCACTGCCAGACAGAATTGAGTTGCTTGTGGTTGACTGACTAAAAGCTTTCTCTCTCAGTCTCTATATATTAGTGGTTTCACGCCAATGAGTGTTGATGAAAGTGTCGCTAGACCTCTCCCAGTCACGCCTGTCTCTACTGCTACCTGACAGATCACTACGAGGAGGCACTTTACCTCTGTTCACTACAGGCTGCTGCACATCTGAACAATCTGCACCTTCCTGAAATGAAACCAAATGTTCTGATAAAACCTCACGTGACAAGGTTTATCTCATCACTGTAGATGCTAAAAATGAAGTGCTAACCACTTGTGGATGTCAGTTGCTGTGCAGAGGGGATGTTTTTTTGTCAAACTTATGACTACAAATGAGTCTGTGTTTTCCCCCCTGCTGTGTCTCTCTTTCCCCTTTGCTCTCATGGGAATGCTAGGGGAGTAAATATGAAGGGTGGAACTCGCAAAAATGACATGATAAAAAACAGATGAGGGAAGTGACTAAACTAAGACCTTGGTCTTGAATATGAAAACAAATGTGAATGTAGCACAAGTGAAGTGATAAATCAGCCCTTAAATTCGATGTTAATTGGATAATAGTTTAAAAAACATATGCACTGGTGTTGAAGAATCATGTAGTTTGTGCACAGGCCAGTGTGTATAAATAAAGGAATGTCTCTGCAGGGTTCTTTGCTGTTTCTCTGCTACTATTCTCATGAATGTTTGAAGCCAGTCTCTCTCAAATAGTGAGTGCAATAGTGGCTGCAAAGGTAACGTTTTCGTTGGATATTTGCATACATCTCCCTCATTACTCACCACTGTCATGTTGCAATTAAAATGGATTGACTATGGATGCCTACATCAGTAGTCCCTTCACTTTTAAGAATCTTTCAATAACTTACAAAGCTCAGTATGGTTTAGCCCCCAGTTATATAGCTGAGCTTCTGACTAACTATGCTCCCAGTCCAAGTGACCTGAGATCCTCAAGCCTACTAGGTTGAGGTTGGTAACTAAAGGTGATCGGACTTTTGCCATCAATGCCCTGACGCTCTGGAAATCTCTGCCTGAGGAGAAAAGGCTGGCTAACACATTACCGGTTTTTAAATCATTGCTTAAAACATATTTTCATAGGAAAGCTTTCCCTTTTAATGCCTGATTTGTACTTTTTGGTGTGTAGCTTTTGTGTTACATTTCCATTTGTTGTATTTTTCCTTCTGTACACACTATTTTTCCCAGCTTTTTTAAATACTGTATTGTGACTGTTGTCTTATTTTCATGCACTTCGTTAATCACTTTGTAAGCTTGTTTAGATAAGTGCTAAACAAATTAAACTTTAAAACAAGACTATGGTGAAGTGTGTTGAATGTCGAATACAATAAATGCAACAGTGGAAACACGAATGTAAGAGTTGTGGATAAATGCTACAACAGAGCCCCTAAAATCCTATTTTAATCTTATGCCCACAAGTTATTATCTTGAGATTAATTAAGCACAAGATAAATAACTTGCACACACAAAATATCACCTTTCTAGACTTTCGGGGCTTCGTACAAATCGAAGCAGTGGCTCTGTTATCAGTTCTGTTTTGAACAGAGTCTATGAAGCTGCTGTTATAACGTGAATAATGTGGCCACAAAGTGACAATTTTGGGTTGAGGTCAAATGCCAAAACATAGTGTAACGGTAGCACAAGTAGAGAAGATCGTCAAATCAGCAAACTTTTCTCAGCAATGGTAGTTACAACAGAGAATCTAAAATTTGGTTAAATTACCACCATGATCGTACCAGACCATGTGAGGCTGTAGCAGCAAAAGCCCTGAGAGTGCTACATTTTGTAAGAGGAAGATTGAGTACATTTTTCTTTTAAAATTTATACTTAAAAGAAACGTTTATTTCACTCACATGCCTGAGTGGGCAAATTTTTTTCTTGCCCCAATACAACTATTTTATTCATTATCTGGTATAAAATAACAAAGATTAACTGTCATGTGCAGTCATTATTTAACTAAATGAATCAGAACAAGAGCAAAGTGCGTCATAGATGTGAAGCAACAAACGTTCTTGAAAATGGTACGACAAACCCCCTCCTCCTCCCCAGAGAGGAACTTGTTTATAGTGAGTGAGGGACTGAAGGCTAATGCATATGCTTTGCATCTAAAAACCTAAAAAAAAACAACATACAAATTGATTGTTTTTAATTACATATTTGCTTTGATTAAACAAACATTCTGGTTGCTGGGCTCAGCCTTAGAGATAGAGTAAGAGGCTCAGACATCTGGAGGCGGCTCGGAGCAGAGGTGCTGCTTTTTTACGTCAAGAGGGGTCAGTTGAGGTGGTTCGGGCATCTGATCGAGATGCCCCCTGGGCCCCTCCCATTAGAGGTGTTCTGGGCGCGTTCCCCAGGTAGGAGGCCCCGGGGTAGACCCAGGACACACTGGAGGGATTACATATCTCATCTGGCCTGGGAACGTCTTTGGGTCCCCCAGGAGGACCTAGAAAGCATTGCTGGAGAGAGGGACATCTGGGGTGCTTTGCTCGGCCTGCTGCTTCATGACCCCGCCCCAGATAAGCAGTTGAAAATGGATGGATGGAGTTCAGTTTGTTATATGCTAAATGATAGTTATAGGCTACATAACTACATGCATAAAGTTCCCTCTCATCTCGAGGGCGTCCTCAGGAAAGATTTCGTTTGTCCACAGCACATTTTTTATCGTCTCCGGGATGCCGTTACTCTTAAGCCCTAAACTTTAATTCTTTTTTACCACTTGCCCTGATGTGGCATGTGAGCTATTGGATTTACTAATGAAAATTTAAGAGATTTAAGAACTAAATAATGACCTCAGTTGTACTTCATCAACAGTCAGCTGTATAAAAGACTAAAGATAAGGTATAATATCTTTAAGAATGTTTCAGTTTCAGCCCTCACAAGACTCACTACCTTGGAATCTACAAAAACTTAAAAACACGCAAAAACAAAATGTCCCATATGCATATATCTGTGAGTGTACACATTCTGTATGTGTCATGTTAGTGGGGGAACTGAGGGGAGCGTTTACAGGTGACACAAATGCATCTCGTGCTCACAACAAGTGCCTGTGGTTTGTTGTTTCCATGAGACACAGTGTTTGATGTTGTGGTTTTATGGTGTGTGTGTAATTTGTAATTTGGCAATGGTTTATCTTCGCTGCGTGGTGTTAACGGTGAACTCCATATGTAGCAGGCCAACACTGTAGTTAACCTTTACACACACATTGCACTGACAGGTCTGTGGGCTGTAATATGATGGTGAGTAATTTATCAGGAAATTCTTTTTACATCACAGAGCTGTCAGATAAAAGGTATCTCTGCACAAACAGTTCACACTGAATTATCACCGCACACGCACACACACACACACATAAACACACGCGTCAGTAAAAGGGCTTTAAAAGAGCAGATACAGTAAATGATGGAACGGACAGGCAGCAATATCTGCTCGCTCAAGGACTGAAACACCTCTCTTGATATACCGACTGGCACAAATTATCTATGTAGGAGCCCACTTATAGCTTTGAGCGGAGGCATCTAATGCACGTAGATATAAACAGCAGTCGCCTTTGACCGCCTTTGTACTCTCTTACTTGGCTTTCTTAGTATGAGAACAACTATCCTTTGACAGGAAAGTTCCTGTCTGTGTGTGTGAGTGTGAGAGAGAATGTGTGTGTGTGTGTGTGTGTGTGTGTGTGTGTGTGTGTGTGTGTGTGTGTGTGTGTGTGTGTGTGTGTGTGTGTGTGTGTGTTTGCATGTATAAGTGTGTGTGTGAAAACCCAAGCTGGTGAACCACTTCTGGTAAATAAAATAGAAGTGGGCTTCGCTTGCTGGTGTAGTCTCTACATTGCTGTGAAACAGACAGCAAATAACGAGGTCGAGTCAAACGTCTCTGACTGCTGAATTCAGATGAAAGTTTGAGGGGATTGAATGACTAATTAAGAGATAGAGTTAGCATGTATTATGACTGATCCCTCTCACTGGAGGAAATTTGATTATGAGATTAATATTATGTCAGTGCTGTGCTATGTGCTTGATATTAAAGCACTGATTCCAATGCATTAGGGATTTTTAAAGCCACACAGATGTACACATTCAAACATCTTGTGGCTGAGGAGGATTTAAAAAAAAACGACCACATCTATCACTAAACAATGAAACCGGTAAATCGGGACAGCATGGGCATTATGACTCTGCTGTGTTATCAAAATGTACATCACTCTTTTGAGTACAGTGTGATGTACTCATTGTTCTGATGAATGAATGAATGAATGACTGGATAGATGGGAAACTAACTTTCAAGAACTCCTTTGTGGTTTGGAGCAGTCCAGGAAGTTAAATACTGAAACACTGAAACAGCACGCCCACATAAATTCTCTTCTTCTACAAGACGTAGACATTCATAAGTATTTTTGGGCATATCATGGCATCCACTTCTGCTCATGTCTCTCTGCCTTACTTCCAGGAAGCAATGGAGCGTAGAAGTGCTGAGTCTCAATGATCATCAGCGCTTCAGGCGCCTACACAGTTTCAGCCCAACTCGTACCATTGATCTCACCAGTAACCACGCGATTAGATGTACTGTCCTTTCCCTGTGTCTATTTAGTGCCTCTTTGATAAACATTTCTCATAATGCAGGTGCTCTCAATTGCTGGCAGGGATGTAGTTAGTAGACACGCAAACAACAAAAATTAAAGAAGTGATGGATTTAGCACACAAGCTAATGCTGCAGACTGGTACATAGGCTACTGAAACCTACATGAATACAAGTAGAGAGAGACTGTTGTTAAAGATAAACTACTGACAGACAGAGCAGTTCTTGGAAATCTGTTTTCCTGGGTGTGTTGTTTGGGTTAAAAACTACAAAAGAAACCAGATATGATCTTTTTTTTCATATATCAGGAGCAATCTACCAATTGGAGACATTGTGTCTGCACTGAAAGATAAAACATAGCTGCCATCTCTCATTTAAATTACCTGCTGGGAAATTGTGTAGGACGAAGTAAGGCTCTCACCTCAAACCAAAACCACAGCTTCTCATTTTACATGTCGAGAGTAAATAAGCCAAGTCATTTACCAGCTACTGTGATTAATGTTACACTCTGTTTCACAGGACAGGAGAGTTAGGTAGAAGATAATGTTGCAGAAAGGCCACGCAGGACGGAGAGACATTAACATGAGGTCAGACTGCACACAGATAATTTCATGGCCATGAGCCCTAAGTTGAGTGATAATGAAACTCTACCCAACACTTTAAACAGTTCTTAATTTAGACTCATGGTGCATAGTTTAAAAAAGGGGGATCAAAACTGATGTAGCAGGACCTGGAAAATCTTTTTTATTGCAAACATTATATTTCCTAAAAACCTGGCGCCTACATTATCCACGATGCAACTCAGCCGCCGACAATTCATCAGACTTGTAAACTGACCTACTGTTAAAGTCTGAGTAGAGCAGAAATAGATATTTGTTCTGAGTCTGTCACATCATAGAAAAGAAAATTTAAATGATTAAAAAGTTGCCAAGTATATAAAATTATGTTTCAAAATCGTGAAGAAATAAGCAACATTCTCTGCTCTGAAATGCTGACCACTGTAGATGCTGAGCTGAAGAATGAGCCGCTGCACAGCAACAGACTCTCGTCAGCTGCTAACCCAGTAGCACAAAGCTGAAGAACGGGAAGCACTGCGCAGTGACAGACTCTCCACTGCAGCTAACAGCAGCTAATGTTAGCACACAGCACACACCCACATTTGGGAGCAGTAACTGCCAGCAGGCCAGGAGGCCAATCTCATGACTTTTCCTTGTGTTTTTATTATATTACTGTGGCATTTAATGGAGTTGTTAATGCACGTATTTATTAGATTGAAAGAGCTAAGAGCACTTGCATTGATGTTACAAAGTGGTTGTTGACATGCATGGGATGAACAAGACAACACTGATGCTATCTGCTAAAGGACTGAACTTGTACAGTGCTTTTCTATTCTCTGACCACTCAAGGCACTTTTCACACTACATGTCACATTCACCCAGTCATACACTGGGGACCGAGGCTACCATGTATGGTGCCACCTGCTACTCTGTAACCATTCACACACACTCACACACCAATGGACTAGCCATTGGGAACAGTTTGGGGTTCAGTATCTTGCCCGAGGGTACTTCGAGGCGCGGACTGGAGGAAACGTTGATCCTCTGATTGGTCGATGATCTGCTCTACCTCTGGGCCACAGCTGCCTGTCTGTGCGCACTGAAATTAGCACTGAAGTTAGTTTTTATAGTGAAAGGGGTTATGTTTTTTCATTTTTTATTTAAAAGAACAAAAAAGGGGGTTATGTTAAGGATTGCGCCAGTGCATTATTGAGCCACGGCCTCCCGAAAAGATCCTGGACACAAAAATGGTGAAAAATAGTTAAATGGTCTAACCCTACAATTCAGTACTATGTAGCTGTCAGGATTTCTTTAACATGTAGGCTAAAATGTGTTAAGAACGAGATCTCTGATTTTACTTTACCCAGACTTCAGTGGAGTTCTTCTTTTAAAAAGCCTCATCTTGAGAATATGGAATAACAAAAAACATAAAATGTTTATCTTGTCACATTCGCAGAGTATAAAGGGTTTGTTAAAATTGTTGAAAAGATGTGGAAAGGTACACCGTTCTCATATCTGTCTGTTAAATACGACACCAGGAAACAGCTATCCATCCATCCATTTTCGTAACCGCTTATCCTCTTGAGCGTTGCGATATCCCAGCTGACACTAGGCGAGAGGCAGGGTACACCCTGGGCAGGTCGCCAGACTATCACAGGGCTGACACATAGAGACAGACAACCATTCACAATCACGTTCACACCTACGGACAATTTAGAGTCACCAAATAACCTGCATGTCTTTGGACTGTGGGAGGAAGCTGGAGTACCTGGAGAAAACCCACGCTGACACGGGGAGAACATGCAAACTCCACACAGAAGGGCTCCCTCCTGGGATCGAACCAGGAACCTTCTTGCTGTGAGGTGACGGTGCTAACCACCACAGCACCGTGCCACCTTAAAAAACAGCTAGTTTAGCATAAAGACTGGAGTCCTAATTGGACTGGAGGCTTAGAGGCTTGTTATCACGATGAGGTTGCAATGCAACCAGCATGCTCTGGACTGAAACCATAACCACCTGTAGAATCACAACTTGTTGTTTTTGATTAAACAAACAAACAACATATAATATGGTAATCTGTGAGCTTTAGAGATACAAGAAGATGTATATTTTATAACCTTTTGGTAGAGCCAGGCCTCCTGTTTCTCCCTGTTCACAGTGTTTATGAGAATCTAAGTGAACGGACTTTTGGCTACAGTCTCATATTCATCGAACAGATATTGACCTTTTTTAACTGTTCCTTTCAGTGTGTGTGGGTGTGTGTGTATGAGAGAGAGAGAGAGAGAGAGAGAGAGAGAGAGAGAGAGAGAGAGAGAGAGAGTGAACTCTAGACTTCTAGTGAAGGTTGTGCAATTAATATGTGATAGCATATTAGCAGATATGAAACTTTAATTTGTTATATTATGGAGAAATCCAAAGCAATCCAACACACTGCAAAGAATTACAAGTTTTTAAGAAGTTTACACAGCCATGAGTAATATGTAACCTTTCAAGGTTGATCATGGCAGCACTGGCATGATTTTAAAATCTTATCTAGCATCTAAAGTAAATACAAAGCATCACAAAGCATGTGCAACACCTCATGACAGATCTCTGCTGATCCTGTGCGTCCATTAGCATTACTGCTAACTTGATCCTTTCCAAGTCAGCTGTTGCCACACTGCCACCACAGCTGTCATTTTACCGCAACTTATTGAGGAAATGAAAATGTGGTGTACCCAAACCCTCCACACCCTGGCCTCCTGCCACCTCACATTCACTTCTCCTATTTGCTCACAAAGAGGAACTCTCAGCCAGCGTCAGACAGAGGAATCGAACATCCGCAGCACATCCCATCTCTTCTCCCTGATCCTCCAGTTTAGAACAAATCTGAACCCAGTTGTCATATTTGTGTGACTAATTAAAGTGTAGAACAAATACAGAAATGCCCAGATGGCACTACGCTGCCTTTATTTTATCAACATTGATAATGGGCTTATGTACAAAGGTCAAACCACGTTTGATTATGTCACAGCGCTGTGAGCAACCTTTTAGTCGCTTACAGTATATCAGCCTTCATAGTTTCACAGCAAACATACGTATGATGTGTCTTGTTTGGGTGTATTTTCAGAAAAGGGAGTGTTTGGCTTCCTACACACCTCTGTCACTTTATTATTACTATCACTGACACCTGTGTGTGACCTGTGTGGGACCTTTAGGTTTTTTTTATTGTGGCTCATATCCACTTCAGGCACTTCTCCAATAAAAACCATAAAAAGTAAGTTTCTTCTCTTTTGTTTCATCAGAGAGCAGTTTCCTTCAATGACTGCATTATACTCACGAATGTAGGCTACAGATTAAGCAGCTGCAATAAAATAAAACTGGGTGAATTTCTTGCCACGCTAGCTGCATGGCTGTAGGCTTGGCAAAACCTGCTGGTCGGTCGATCCACCACTTTGGTCCAGACTGAAGTATCTCGACAATTATGGGATGGAGTGACATAAAATTTATGGCACCCAAAGGAAGAATCCTAATGACTTTGATGATCCCCTGACTTATCAACAAACACCATTACCAAACACCTGCAACTACTGACATTCCCATGCGCCTCAGGTGTGCTATGTATTGTGTTAGCACTGTATTAGCAACTAGCAACTGTTAGCATGCCAATTAGCAACTGTTAGCATGCAAAAATGCTCAACTAAGACAGTGAACATTATCCCTGATAATCATACTCTAACAAAGAGGTCTACCTCTTCAAGGACCCTTTCCATAATGTTGTTAGACACTTTATCAACAATCTGAGGGTGCTTTCCAACCTGCCCTGTTTGGTTTGCTTCAATCAAACTCAAGTTCGTTTGCCCCATAAGTGCGGTCCGTTTGGGCAGGTGTGAACACAGCAATCCCACACGTTTGTTCGAGGTGAGAATGTATTCAGACCTCGATGTGAACCAACTGCAGTCACATGACTCATTGTTTGGGTTAAACGTGAGCATGTTACAGTCCTGGAGGATTATTAATGTGCACCTCCTGTACTGCCTTAATATGCACATTCAGCACATCCAACGCATCAAAACATTGTTTTCTAGTTGGAGCCGCGCCTCGTTTTCAAACTGAACAATGACAGCAATATAGTACACGCTGACCAGCGATAAAATCAACCCGCGTAATTGTCCCTCCATTGTGACATTAGCGAGTGTCACATTTGTCTTGCAAATGTTGCCTACTCTTCTGAAATGTTTTGTTTACCTTCTGGATTTTTCCCACATGGAAATTCTGACCAATCAAGAGCAGCTTACTCGCACAAGGCATGTTATCAAGTCCGCTTGTAAATGCTGCCGTGAGAACACAAACCACCTCAGGCAATTATGCAACTTTGTGACAAAATTAGTCCCTGATTTGGACCAAAGGAAGACAACTCTAGGTCTGAAAGCACCCTGAGCCTGTCAGTGGCAAAAAAACAGGAAGTACATTGATAGTGTTCAGTTGCCTGCAAGGATTACTTTGCAGCATGTTTCGCCACTGCTGGCTGCAGCTGTCTCACTCAGTACTGGCCCAATGTCAAAAATTGTCCCTTAGACACAATGTCATGGGGAAAGAGGGTCTAGGTTACCCTTTAAAGAGTCACTAACATGGCTGTGAACTCTACGTCTCGTTGCTATAATTGATCGGAACAAGACAAAGGAAGCCATGACCTTTGATAGACTGAAATATATCAAAACAATAGCTAACCTCATAGTGAACACTGCCATGCTCACAGTTTCACCCCCCTCATAATTAAGTTCACATTTTTGTCTTTTTCAAACATAAAAAAGGCCACAATGAGCCAGCTCAATTAATAAACCAAATGGGCATGTAAAATCAGATTAGACCTAATTAAAACCCCCACTTCCTGCTGTTTGCCTTTTTTTACAGACTGGCAGAGTGACAGGGAGTTTAAGCATCCGTGTAGATGGAATGGAAGTGGGAAGGACAGCTCCATATGCGTTACGTCAGCCCGGGGGGACAGCTGGGTCCGACTGTCTTTTCCTGCCACACTCATTTGGCCCCAGCAATCATCCTGTCTTGTGCTAAAGGTCTCTCGTCGCTATAAGGCTCCTTGGCACTATCTGGGAGCTACAGACAAAGAATATGCTGATTAAACATGCCTTCATTAAAGCGATTACACGCACAAGGCGGTTCAATTTCCCACGGGCAGCCAAATAACGATGAGGGGGGAAGAAGAAGGAAAAGGCTTTTGGTTCAGGGATGGGGTTCACTTCATGGAGGAGAGGAGGGGGAGAAAGAGAAATTGACAATGGCTGCTTGTTAGCGTTAATTTAAGTGACCCACACCCTCTTTAAGGACTGACTAACAGTCTTCTGACTTAATATGCTGTGTGAGGGAGTGAGCTGTCCTCTCCTTGCGGGGACAGCCATCTTTTTGCCCTGACGAGCACCCCTACCTGACTCACCACACCTACAGGCCACTTCCAGGTCATCGAGCTTCCAGCATGGAAGACCTTGCCAAAGATGCAGGAGAGACGTTACTTCTGGTTCATTTAATAAAGCCAGCCAGTGTTTTAGTGCCTGAATAAGCTGCGGAGATTGTGGTGGGAGGCGAGAAGGAGAGGAGGGAGTTAAAGTCGTGATGAAGGCCAAATGAACATCAGCAGCTTTCAGGCATTCTTCAGTTTTGTCCTTTTCTGACAAAAGTTTTGTATTTGAAATGAGTGAAGGGCAAACAAGACTTTTTCTGGTGAGTGAATATTCACGCAAGCTGAATGAATTCCTCAAGCTATTACAGACAATCATTATTTTGAAAATCCAAATCACAATTTTGATTAAAAAATTAACTGTAAACTCAACCTGATTTATAGAGAGTTGGTACTTAAAAAAGTATGTCACTTACAATATAACAGTAACAGAATCTTGGCTCATATTCTATCAGCACTGCTTGGTTTTACAGTTTGATTACAGCATTTTCAGCCTCCGTTTTTACATTTTACATTTTACAGGAAACACTATGATATCCACTTCCTGTTCATAAGTTCTTGTAATGAGTGCCCCAGGAATGAGTCCTAAGTTCTTGGATATGAGTGAGCATTTTTGCACTCCCAGTTCCCCTATCAGAAAGTCAATGGGTTTTTTAAATGGGCTTATGGTTAGATGCCTGAAATAAGGTCTGTGGTTAACACAAGCTTGAGGAAGAGACTTTCACATTTGGTCTATGACACAAAATATGTTATCATATGCCCCACTAGTGAATTTTGAAGCTTTTATGAAGATTATCTTACTGAACAAAATTTGTAAGTATCATAAACTTTTGTTTACCGCAGAACGTATTTTCGGCAATAATTTAAAATCCAGTGGAAAAATCCCGTAGGCTTTTTGACGAAGGAACCAGGGTGACGCTAACTTCCACAACGGCCTAAAGAAAAAAGGTCACTAGCAGATGTTTCTGAAGACATTTTAGTTGAGAAATAGGTAAAGCAGTGAAATAATGGTTTTTATATTTGATCAGCTCTGCCGAGTTTTACCGTTTGATCTTAGTTTGATCAGAGTTTGAGAGAGAAGGAGAAGGAAGGCTCTCTCTCTCTCTGGATTCACTTCTGTACTCTCCAGGTGCGTTTGGCTTTGAGATAAATTTTCATGGTGGCCAAAAAATGGAATTACAACTTCCGGGTCCATCACGTGATGCCATGTGGCCAAAAAACATTTTTAAAGAGACATCTTTAAATCAGTGTATTATTTTTTTAGCATAACAATCCCTGTGAGATGACTTGTTTCACTATCAGGATTTGATGCATTTGGTCCAATAACGTTTAGAAAGTTTACAAGAGCAGCTCAATTAAATAATTTCATCCCCTTTTAAGTTAGCATAGCGCTAAAACAGAACTTAGCCGCTGTAGTGCGCTTGCACTATGGGCCCAGTAATGCAGAAGATCTGGGTATTTTGAAATTTTATTATCAGGAAGTAGAACATTTTTGGCTTTGTGCACCACTGAGCAATTTTCATACAAATGAACGGGGCCCCGCCTCCAATACTGTATCCAGTTCTCTTGATAAATTCATATAAAAATGCGTAATTCAGTTCAAGCAACAGCCCCTGAGCCAGCATAAAACCACTGGATGATGTCAAACCGGTCATCTGGTGGATCTGAGCTGAGAGGTGAACAGGAGATCTGGGCGCTGGTGAGATGGAGTCAAGTTTAACTGTTCATTCACAATAACTGCCCGTACTGTTATGATACAAAGCTGGTTAAAAATCAGCAAAGTATTCCTTTAGCTTAATTATTTTGCAATCCATCTTACTGGTACCACATCATCACATTCTCAGTAAAAACAATATTTTGGAAGGATGATTCATAACTGAAAGAGTTTAGGCGGGTTGTTGACATAGACTTTCTTATAAGTGACACACTTGTACAGTGCAATGTGACAAATTCAATTATTTCCTCTAATATATGCTATTGCAGACTTCTTCCTCCCACAGTTCACTTCAGCTGCCCTCAGTCTCTCTCCTGGGCACAGCCGGCAGTCATCACGTACCCCAGCGATGTGCTAATAGCCAGTGAAGAACAGAAAAAGGTGTCTTTATATGGCTCAGCCACAGGCACCATCTGCACCGCTGTGGGTGACGGCACCTATACCCTCCTCTGTTGCTTTCATGTTATTTTTTCTTCATATTTTCACTGCTGCTTTTGTTCTTTATTGCCCCACTGTCAACCTGAATCACACCAGAGCTCAAGGAAAGTGACAGAATCGCGCACATGAGGTGTTTGAACCGTGCGTCTGTGAATTCTGGTGCATAGCCGCATGTAATCATGTGCATGCAAGCAAGAAATTGTTCAGAGCCTCAGAGCCAATTAAGGGTCTCAAATAGGAAAGTCACATGTAAATATTCCATAGTAGAGTTTCTGGCACGTGCCTATTTTGCAACAATAAGCAAAATAAAAAGGCTTTTATATTGTCTTCACTCTCTCTGGGGTGGCATGAGATTCTCAGTCACATTATCAGTGAAAAAAAGAACAGCTGGCTGACCATGTATAAGTGAAATGACAAGAAACAGTCACCTACTAATAATCTTATCAGATGCAAAAATGTATCATTACCAAACCACATGCGATGAGAGGTCCCAGTTTTGAGACTAAAGTGACCTTTAGTGAAGTAGATGAGGTCACTGTGAAACTGGAACTGACCAGTGAGTGATACTTCACTCTGTTTCCCTGAAACTACTTCTGTTTCTCTGTTTCCCTTGACGTTTCTTCTCACTGACAGGAGGCACATCACACCATGGTTTCAGTGGAAGGAGCTCAGCCCAAACTGACCATTACATGACCGCTGGCCAAAACTGCAACCTTCGACTCCCATAAACTGAGGAAGTTCATGGGATGAGGCTGATGTTGCCTCAGACGATCTAGAAAAGGCTTGCCTAATGTCTGCAATGTTACTGAAAAATATGTAGCAGATCTGGTGGTGGATAATGTCACTGGTATGTCTCATGTATCATTCCTGGTAAGGCACTGGTGTTAAGGTGATGGCAAATGTTCAGTGGTCAGTCTTATCTTATAATATAAGGGAAAGCCCCATTTGCTATTTAAAGAGAAGAGTTTAAAGTGTTTCTCAAATTCAGCATCAAATGAAACTGCTGAAATTTGAATGATCGCTAAACCTGGCTGTCACATACACGTTAAAGGGACACTGCACCAATTTCACACATGAAGTTCAGTTTGCTTGTTATAAGAAGTTCTGCTCAGTACTCCATGCAGAGCTACAGAGGATAGCTCTGCATGGAGTATTTTAAAGTCTAAGAAAATAACCCAGACGATGTCATCGTTTCAAGAAAGATGCTGTTAAATTGCATTATGGGAAATGTAGGATCCATGTGACTCTGGAGCTTGACTCTTACTAGGAACCAAAAATCTGGATGTTTTGGCCTCTGTGTCTTCCATTTTAGGCGTTCTTTTTTAATCTGTCTCTTGAGACTCCCCTGAATTTATGGGGCAAAACTAAAAGGCTGGAGTATCCCGACTGAAAACAGGGTCATCTTTTTACAGCTCGAAATTACGCTGTAAAATGGCAAATTCCACACACAACAATCACGCTGTGAGCCCAAAAATTCAGTAATTACCTCATTGTCTGCCACAGGCCTTCGATGGCATCTCTCTTGTCGTGTCTGCACAGCGGACCAGCAGAGGACTCTGTCTGTCATAGAAAAGCACAGGAGACAATATAGTTAAAATTGAACTATTATACCCACAGTGCAATGGTGTGACACTCCCATTATCTTTAATGGATTGGGAGAGCTTAAGACATTATGACTACTCTGTTTAATGTTACAGCTGATATGGATTAGGGTTAGTGACAACATGATGACTTTCAATATGGGCGAACTTTAATTTACGAGACAACTTCTATAACTAAGAATAGCCCTGTCCTCCACTGACAGGTGGAGAACAAGTAATTTCCACAATTGACTACTTGCCTTGAATTATTATCGCGTACTCGTGGAAAAAAATAATAACAGGTAGGGGTTCAATTTAGCCTACCTTTCTGCACTGCATAGACAGTGGAGATAAGCTATGATAAACAAGTTTAACGTCAGCTTACACTGCAAATTCTTGTCATTTATTTTATTGAAATACTTCTAAACATCACTTGTATGCACATAAGGGAAAACATAAGAGAAATGGTGGAGTTGAGTGTGTATTAAAGTAAGAGAAAAGAAAAATGCAAAAGCCATCAAGAGGGTGTTACATAAAAAAAGAAGAGGAAGAAGAAATTTGCAAATTTGCAAAGAAAATAATCTATTATAATGTGTTTTATATTGTTATTGTTTAGTTGCTATGTTGTTTATTTGTGTTAATTTGCAGCTATTTTCTGTTATAAACACAATAAATCTGTGCAGATATTCACAGACAGCAGTTACATCACTGCGTCACGTCCATAAAAATTAAACTTTTAATAGAGAACAGGCTCAGTCTACATATGTATTTAATTAAACAGAGCAAAACATAATAATTGTGCAATTACTCCACATGTTACCAACACTGATGTCCAAATCGAGTGCTCATGCCATCCTTAAAACATTTGAAAAGATGGGTAAGATGCTGCCATAGTAATGAAAGAAGAGAACAACACAAACACACACTGTGACCCGAGGATAGGTGTAAGCAGAGGGCTGTAAAGTCGAACTAGACGATATGAACGTGCGTGGGCGCATGGCCCTCTGGGAAATGATTCAGAGGTCATTACCATACAGCCAAGACAAAGACGTCTTTCTGACAAACAGGTGTTCAGTTCGGGGGGACATTTCTTTACTCTCAGATACCTTTAAGGCTCCATCACTTGTTTACGCTCCCTTAAATTTCTACAAGAACATTAAGTTCGGTGCACTTAATAAAAACATTTAAAATAGTGAAATAAATGAGACATTACTAGTTTTTAATTTCTAATCCTACAGATATATGTTTCCTACAATGTTAATTTAAAGTAGGGTATATATTTAATGAGCAGCACTGGATTCTTTTTATGATTATTATCTCTCTCCATCCATTACCATTATTATCTTTCATTTTATTGTCACATGATTAGCCTGCAGTCATGTCTGATACCCCGAGCATATGTACACTTTTGCCAGACACCCATTATGCTTCATGCATTTTTGAAGACATCACGCCCAAGAATTTACGCCACCTACCCATCCTCTCCCTGCCTGCGGGGTGAAGGAGGGCAGCAGTGCGCCTCCTCCGCCTCCCACATCCCGGAGAACTGGAAGCGCGCCAGGATGGGATTGGCTTCCCGCTCCTGTCAGGGAGGAACTGGTGCGCCAGGATATCCAAATATGGACTGTCCGATATCAGCAAGGATCGCATGACTCAGCACCAGACTATATATCCTTACCGCTGGTGAGAATAAAAGGCAAAGTGGCTGTTGGAGTGTTTAAGTGTCCCAGAACGGAGAGAAAAGGATTGATGTGTCTTGGGGGTGTCTTTAAACTGTGAGACACATTCAAACTGACTCAGTAATAAAGGGTACTGAGCGTGGATGCGCACTTGGTGTATTTTATGTGTTTACCTGGACTGAGTTTCCCCAACGCCGAATAGGCCTCGTCTTGTTTACGTCCTTGTTCCCGGCAACAACGTCATCAAGCGCTTTTGACATCCACGGAGGCGGGGACCGCGGAGGAAACAACCAATCAGCAGGCTGCTCGAGCGCTCGTGGAGCCGGATGATATAAGTAGAGCAGAGCCAGTCGGCGGCTTGTCATTTAAGAGGAAACACGAGTGGAGCACATTCAAAGCAGGAAAGACTCTCCTACACACGAGTGGAATCAAAACATCTGAATTAGTCACTGGACTCCGCTTTGAATTCAACCAAAAGGTACAAATCGACGACTTGGTACAGTACAGTTCCACTATTTTGGAAGTTTTGCTCTGTTTTTTTGATAGCTTTGGTCTTCAGTATAATAATACAGCGGGACTTTGTGCTGGAGATTGAATCAGTTGGGACACTAAAGCTTCGGTGTCCAAGCAGCATCTTTGCAGCGCACTCTTGTATTTTGACTGTCTGATTTGAAATATGTCCACAATAATGGAACAGCCTTTTTATGACGACTCGTTTCTCTCTGCTTATGGCCATTCAGGCGCAGCCCTGCCAGACTACAAGCTCCTAAAGCAGAATATGAACTTGAACTTCTCCGATTCATATCGGAACTCAAACTTCAAGTCACAGCACCTGCGCGCCGACAGTGATTTCTTTTCGGCCGGCACGGCGGACGTGGGCTCACTGAAGCTCGCCTCTCCTGAACTGGAGCGACTGATCATCCAGAACAGCAACGGGGTCATCACAACCACACCGACACCTGCCCAGTACCTGTACAACCGCGGGATCACGGAGGAGCAGGAAGGCTTTGCTGACGGTTTTGTGAAAGCTCTGGACGACCTGCACAGGATGAACCAGATGGCTCCTCCAAACGTGTCCATCGGTGGAGTTGCTTGTGGCGTCCCCGGTGGAGTTGTCTGCTCGGCTCCAGCCACGGTGTTCGGCTCATCCATGCAGCCAGAGGCGCTCGAGTACACCACCCTGGGCAGCTGTACCACCAACCCCAGCCTGTCCTCAGCCTCCAGCTATCCCTCCACCACCATCAGCTACCTGCCGCACCACCAGTACCACCAGCATCCCCAGGCCGTTGCGCACGGATCTCACCATTTCCAGCACTCCCTGGCCGGCGCTGGCATCCACTCGCAGCGGTACGGCGGGTTGAAAGAGGAGCCTCAAACGGTCCCTGACATGCAGAGCAGCGACGGGTCTCCTCCGATGTCCCCCATCGATTTGGAGAATCAGGACCGGATGAAAGCGGAGCGCAAGCGGCTGAGGAACCGGCTCGCAGCCTCCAAGTGTCGGAGGCGCAAGCTGGAGCGCATCTCTCGTCTGGAGGACAAGGTGAAAGTGCTGAAAACAGACAACGCCGGACTGTCAAACACTGCTTCTGTACTGAGGGAGCAGGTGGCTCAACTCAAACAGAAAGTCATGACACATGTGAGCAGTGGCTGCCAGCTCATGTTGGCGCCCAAAGTGAAGTCTTACTGAAGAAACAAAGCACTTTTAAAAACACTGGACATGAACTGCACTGATACACAATGAACAATGTCTGATACATATGAGAGAACTGGACTCTGATGGTTTCTGTCTGAGAGACAAGCAACAGAAATCACACAAGACTAAAACACTTGGGCATTTTTTAAAAGTTTTTAAAAGTGTCGTCTTGGCTTTGCCTGTTTACATTTTACTTTAATTGCAATCTGTGATACATTCTCATGTAAGTTATTTGTGTTTGTCAGGTTGAGCCTGATGAGCATGCGCTTTTTTTTTACTTGTACAGTATATATTTAAGTAAATGGAATTATGAAACTAAGAAATATGTGTTGCTGTTTCTTTTTGAGGTATGTGTATTTAGAACTCTTAGGGTTATTACGGTAATTCTCGTTAACGTAACCACTCTCGTCTGGTCAGCAGTTAAGTTTCAGCAGCAGGCAGTTGCTTGACGTTGGAGACGTCCCAGCGTAGGATTGTTTCCCTATTGACGCACATGCGTCAGTCCTTATATGGTCAATTTTGCTGGCAAACGTCACATAACGAAAAGGTTTCCGGGAACTCCCTCCTACACTGCCCGTCAAAAATGCTGAGCGCTCCCCTTCACACCACAATGTGTGTGTATGTGTAAATGAAGAGGTTTGTCAATAAGTGGTTTATTCGAGTTGAGGGAGTTTCCCCATTCTGCTTTCAATTTCCCAAAACAAGTCGTGAGAACACCAGCTCAGGAAAAATGGTAGAAAAAAAAGTTCCAGACAAACATGCAGAGCAGACTTTCTGTCTGATGGTCGAGAGCTAGTCTGAAATTACAAGAATTGGTGTCAACAATAGCTGGCAGGAACACATATAGGGGAGGAGAGGTGAGAAATTATATATAGGATCCACACATAACACAGAAAATAGACAATAAATTATATGAACTAGGTCACAAAACATGAATTATTGTATCTGGAGAGTGATGATATGGAGAGTGGGGTCAGTTGGGACACAGAATAACATCCTATTGATCAGAGACCACTTGAACAGTGATACAAATAATATGATCCCTGAACAGATACAAGTGTCAGCTAAGAGTTGATCAAGTTTTTAGACCCCAACACAATGTACAGGGAGCGCTTTTTCCCCCAAGATGTTTAGGACACTTTGTTCTGGGCTTAAAAAAATGCAGTCCTGTATTTACAATGTCACCTGTTTGCACATCTCTCTGAAAAAGTACATTTGTGAAATGATTATATTTTCATAAATTACTGAGATATGGAATCTGACTGTCTTCCGAGTCTTTATTTCAGTTTCACCTACCACAGGGTGTCTACAGATACAACCAAGTTAAATATAAGACTTCTTAAGAGCTTTTTAATACCACCTTATATGAAATTTAAGACCAGACCTGTAATGGAAATTCACAATATACATATATATATGGGTGTGTGTGTGTGTGTCACATGTGTAAGTACTCTTTCCAAGTAAACACACTGATGTCAGATCAAAATGAACAGTCAGAAAAAATAACAATCGCGTGAGATTAAGTTTGATGTGTCATAACTGCTAGTTATTGCAGTTCTTCAGTCTGTGCAATGATTGCAAACAGTCATTAGGTCTGTCAGGCTGGAGATATTTTCGCAGTGATGTGACCAAAAATATTTAAGATCCACTGAATCTGAATTTAAGACAGTTTAAGACCTTTTAAGGCTTTTAACGACCACCTTGCTATCAGCTTTATGTGGTTACCATAGGCTACATGCTGCCTATAAATTTGTGTTGGCTACTGAATTTGTTTCAATTTCCTTAATAAATAAATACAATTAAATAAATAAATAAAACAACAAATTAAATAGGTGATCTGCTAATCAAATTATGGGTTATATGTAGGCCTATATGAAGTTCATGCAGTCAGCATTCACTCTAACTTAACAGTGGGTCTTATTCTTTTAGGAAAACCTTTGTCTTGTTTTAGTCTACATTTATTAATTTGTAACAAGGTAGAAACTATTAACAATACTGTCCAAACTGCCTGAGGTTAGTGTCCCAACTGTTCCACGGAGAGCAGACACACCTTGGACTCCTGTGCTGGCTCCTAATAAAAATTCAGTCAGCTAACGCCGACATGAACCGACAGGCCGGAATCTCAGCTCTCCAATGATATGCTTTTGGTATGTGGCATAACTGTAAACAGTGCGGTAGAATTAAAACAGGAAAAGAGCCAAACATCTGCTAACATGCTGTAGAAACTAAAACATTGAATAAAATGTGGGGAATAGTGAGAAGGTGTCTATTTTGAGGTTGAAAGTGAAGAGGGTTTAGTATGCTCATGGTAAATGTCATAGGCAAAGTTACTTTCTAAACCCCCCCTTTCCCACTGCACAAACACTAACACCTGCTAACATCTGGCTTTGGTAATTAATGGGAAAGGTTACAATCGTCATTCACACCAGGGACACGTCTCTGCGGTAGTCAGGGGTATTTATCAGCTCCAATCGGCGGTAATGGGAATATAACACCCCAGTGGACGTGCTAATTTTGGCCCCTTTACCAGAGAGATGCAATGATGGGCCGCCACAAATACCATTCTTATCTTTAAATTATTCTGCACAAAGTTTGAAAGACAGGCTGAGTAAGTAAGGGACATAAAAAAGTAGTAACAACCGTAACATGTTCACTGGGCTCCATGCTGTTTCTTACTAACATGTTTTCCAGCCTGTCAGTGACGTTGAATGTGACACACCTGAGTGTAGCACCTATTTTTAGCAAGTGTTACCATGTTAAAAAACCCACACACACGCACTAATTTGGGTGGAAAGGGGGTAGAACTTGCCAAAGAGGCACTGTCCCACAGTCTCCACTGACCCCACTCTCCCCTACCCCACTGACTGTGACGACTGATCCAATGTTACCTGAAAAAATTACTGTCAATACACTGAAAAGGATTTAAATTTAAAACAAACAAAAAAACAAAACAGTGGGATACACACAGATAAATATTGTCCTCAAACAACAAGAAGGATCTGGGACTGTCATGCAGATCTGTGTGAACTCATACCCAACAATCCAATCTTTCCCAAGAGCTGCAGAGCCATTTGGCAATGCCAGGTTGTTGTGCTGAGTCAAACACCACAATAACTCCAACATTAACCAAGACTTCAGCCTTGTGACGTGCTCAGATCCTCAGCCAGGCACAGGGCCCGGGACTGATACATCAAGTTAATCCCTAAAATGTCTGTTGGTGTAATACTTCCAAGTTGTAAAGTCACCAAACTTGTAGGCACTGAGAGCGGATTCAGAAAGAACTTTGGCTGCATCTAGTGGCCACAAGTGGAATGACTTTCATAACATATACAGCAATGCTGCCATGTTCATCTGACAAAAACGCACGTACCAGTCGTCTCAATTTTCCCACTGTTTTAATAAAGATGACAGCAAATTACAGCAAGGAAAAATGGCAACATTTTTTCTGAAAAAGGAACAAGACAGCTTGAGTTTCAGTGCTTGAGACTATGAGGTCGCCCCACCAATTGTACACTGGACGTACAAAGACAAAGATTGGCAACAAAAGATTTACCTAAGTGTTTAAATGTTGGGTTTAATACGTGAAAATGGACGCCATGACATACTGCTTCAAAAGGGACACCTCTCATCCAAAAGGCAGGCTCTACAGTTAGGAAGTCAGCGATAACACCTTCACATTTACTGCTTGGAGAAGAAGGCTTTGCTCTTCTCGACGTCAGGAATGATGGTGTCGCTCCCAGGTTTCCAGCCAGCAGGGCACACTGTGTGCAGAGAGAAGTGACAAAGTTTAGTACAAGGCGCAAGTAACGGACATTGAACTGTGCTTACAGAGAGAACAAAGCACGTGTAAATAGCCTAGAGGGTAAACCAATAACACAAGGCTATGTCCACATACTAAGCCCTCTAAATCAGTTTATAGCTACAAACAACCTCATTTGGTTCTTTTAAACTCTAGGTGTGAGATGTGCCATACAAATAATCTACACACATAATGCCAACTGTTTCTATAAGATGTGAATGTGACCAAGAAAAGTCACAGATAAAAATGAGGCTGAGGAGCTTGTAACCACTCGAACAGAGAATAAATGCAGACACCACTTTCTTAGCTCTAACTTCGCAGCAAGTCATCATAAGGAGGAGCTGTTACTGATTAAACTTCTAGGAGCTGATGCAAAGGCCACCAACATAATCAATGCTTTTAGCTACAGAGGCTGACCGATTAATCCATTTGATTTACCGGCATTAACAGGATATTTTACAATCTATCATCATCAGTGGAACTTGGCGCCAATAGCAACCGATGGCCGCACAGCCTCCACTAGTCATGCGGGGACATTAATCAGCAACTGGAGCTGAAGAGAGAGGGCTGTGTTCGATGATAAGTAGGTACAGCTCCAGAGAAACCAGGTTCCTTCTAGTGTGTTTGAGTGTATCCTTCTTTATTCAACATGTAGGCTGGACTGCAGTAGAGGAGCTGTCTGTGACTGAGTGAATGTGTCCACTTACTGTTTCAAATTAAAGCCCTCTAGCATTTCATACACGGTCCAGCCATATACAAGGTTTTCGTCTAGCCTTGTTTTTTTATGTTTTATGAATCATTGAGAAATTATTTCGAGTATGGATGTCCTGATTTATCGGCTGAACATTGAAATCGTCCAGTATTCTCCTTGTTGACTATCATCGGCCTATCAGCAAATAAGATGACATTCACTGATGTCAGTGGCCGACGTTTTTCTGTTGTGTCACACCATTTTTGCATGGGCTAAAAAGCAGGGCTCAAGACTAATGTCGTCCTGGGGACAATAGACAATATGCTTGGGATGAACAGAGATCTTCCCCCGAGGCACTGTCAGGATGAAAGGACACAGTAAACTCACTATTGACATCCTGTTTTTTCTTCTGATAATACAATATTGTGAATGACAAATCTGTGTTGACATCAGCAGGAGGAAAGCTAGTTAATGTTAGCTGTTAGCAGCTGTTGGCTAGACGTAACAGCTAATGGAAATGTTTCATACATTTGTTTGATTTTTGTTCATCCAAAAATGTAGTGTAATGAAGGACTAAACTACTTCAAAAAAAGTTTAGTTCATTTTTCATACTTAGGATTTCCTCATTTGCTTGGCACAAACAGGGGAATAAATAACAAAGATGAAATGAACACGAAAAAAACCATCTGTATCAGTATCGGCCCAGAATTTCAGAAAAATTCCATCCCTAATTTTGAAAATAAAAAATGACTTTAGACTTGTATCATGTTTCAAGTTACATTTGGATCTTTTACCAGTTACACAATACTCTGAAGTAACATAAATAAATATTTTGAATTATTACGTTGAGTGTGATTTATTTAGGTATCTATTACTTTGACCCAGATATTGAGGTCAATAGTTATTTGAACATTATTCATTTTCTAATAAAGTCAAAGACTACCTTTTTGTGTGTGTGCGTGTGTGTGCGTGGGGGGGTGATAACGGCCAATAATTAGCTATCAGCTTTTTCCTTCTAACTATGGTTATAATATTGGCCTTTAAATAAAACCACCATCTGTCAACGTCTTATTACAAATTCATGATACCGAGTTTCCTGTGCAAGGAGCTGTAAAAAAAGATGACCAAAACAACTAAGCACAGGTAAGCAAGAGTAGTGACAGGTGTTTTACTCACCCTCTCCATATTTGTCAGTGTGTTGGAAGGCCTGGACCAGGCGCAGAGTCTCATCCACAGAGCGACCCACAGGCAAGTCATTGATGGTGATCTGCCTCAAGATGCCCTTGTTGTCGATCACAAACAGACCCCTGAGAGGCACAAAGTCAGGTTAAAGCACTGCTTTACAGACATATCTGGTAATTACTTTTTGTTCACAAGCTGCACAAGCACCAACTGAGACGACATACTGGCCAAGTTGGATGTGTTTATGTTAATGCTCTCTCAGACAAATATGTAAAATGGGCTGCTGAAATGAATATTGGTAGTCCAAAAGAAATGCTTAAAAATCTACATTCATTAGTCTCTCTACTTGCTTGAGACATTCTAGCTGCAGTCACACCAGCTGTCTGCCTGACCTGTATGCAACGCCATCGTCCTCCTTCAGCACACCATAGTCGCTGGCGATTGTCTTGGTGAGGTCTGCCACCAGGGGGATTTTCATTGTGCCCAGACCTCCCTGCTTCCTTGGTGTGTTGATCCTGTAGAAATAAAAAAACATATATATATAAGCAGCAAATCAAAAACACATTTATATTCCTTTTTTCTTCTTTCTTCAAAATCAAACAAAAACATTTGTAGGCCAAACAAAGGGCAAAATTTTCTGATTCCAGCTTCTTAAATGTGAATATTTTCTGGTTTCTTGCCTCCTCTATGACACAAAACTGAATATCTTTGGGTGGTGGACAAAACAAGAAACCTGAGAACACCATCTTGGGCTTTGGGAAACACCGATCAATATTTTTCACCATTTTCTGACATTTTAAAGACCAAACAACTAATTGAAAAAAATAAAATAAAAATAAAAATCAACAATGAAAATAATTTTTAGCTTCTGGACTAAAATAACCACAGCACAATCTTATGCATCATGTTGCATTTGTATTTTTTGTCATGGGAACTTGTAGTATAATAGTGATACAGAATATCTAAGCAAGAATGCAATTTTATTTTATTTGCCACGTTGTTCTTTCTCTCACTGAATCACTGAATATGTTTTGTAGTGTTCTCCGATCCATTTGCCTATGCTGGCTCAGAGAAGCCTTCTATAAAATCGCAGGTAGCATTATACATTAATAACTTCACCATATTATTCATCAGTAACTCCTAACCATAATGTTATCACTTTGGATTATGTTTTAATGCTTGGTCCGATTTCCCAAAGTTAATTTTACACTGTAGATACTGCAGCTAATAGGAGACAAACTCAGTGATCCTTTTTAAAACTCACTTTTATTATTAGGGTTTGTCCTAAGTGATGGTATTTACTGTTACCATTTATACTATTGTATCCTGTTTTATATGTTAGACCTTGTTTAGCTTTATTATTGTTTTACTAACTTCGTTTTGAGAGGTGCTACATAATTAAAAAGTTATACCATTATTTTATTATCGGAACACCAATTAGAAAATTGATTGGTCAGACAATTTTCAATCAGTAAAAATCATTTCACTTTGATGTGTTTCTTTCAGGACAGTGTCAGACCTAAATGCAGTTCTTGAGTACAACATTAAAATCTGCTGCATCAGATTTTAAGTTTAAAGGCATAGTGCACCCAAAAATGAAAATTCAGCCATTATCTACTCACCCATATGCCGATGGAGGCCCTGGTGAAGTTTTAGAGCCCTCACATCCCTTGTGGAGATCAGCGGGGGGAGCGGCTAGCACACCTAATGGCAGACGGCGCCCCAGACTAACGTCCAAGAGCACAAAATTGAATCCACAAAGTATCTCCATACTGCTCATCCATAGTGATCCAAGTGTGCTGCAGCCCCGACATAAAAAATTGTTTCGTAAAACGTCATATGAACTCTGTTTTTAGCCTCACTGTAGCCTGTAGCTCCGACTGCTTCTGTGCTCCACACTCATGTGTGCACGCCTGCGCGAGACCAGCGAAAGCATGAGCTTCGCTCACCCGTGTTTACATCACGTGACACGTGCACCACAGGGAGAAACAACAGTAACCACAGTAGCTAAAAGATAATTTGCACTACAGTCTTTTAGCAAAGGACAGCCCAACATGTCTGAAGACTTTGAAATTGAGGAGGAACAGCATTTCTTTGTTGAGCCGTATTTGTTTGAGCCCAAGTATACGAACGGAACTCAGGCTACTGGACGAAGCAGCCGCCGCAGCTCATGAGCCTAACCCTCAGCCAGCCACAGAATACCAGAGTTGAGCACTGGAAACCTGGTGGTGTAGATGTTTCAAATGCAAAGCAATGCCAACGGATGAGGAAAGTCTTCGCTGCTCAGACTGGGAATTGGCGATGCCTGCACTTGAGAATCTGGACATCAGTACTGATGAGACTGCTGATCTTCAGAGACCGATGACCCTGAGTGCGCACACGTGAGTGTGGAGCACAGAAGCAGTCGGAGCTACAGGCTACAGTGAGGCTAAAAACAGAGTTCATATGACGTTTTCCGAAACAACTTTTTATGTCGGGGCTGCAGCACACTTGGATCACTATGGATGAGCAGTATGGAGATACTTTGTGGATTCAATTTTGTGTTCTTGGACGTTAGTCTGGGGCGCCGTCTGCCATTAGGTGTGCTAGCCGCTCCCCCCGCTGATCTCCGCAAGGGATGTGAGGACTCTAAAACTTCACCAGAGCCTCCATCGGCATATGGGTGAGTAGATAATGGCTGAATTTTCATTTTTGGGTGCACTATCCCTTTAAGAGGTGTATAATGTGCGGCTTTGGACATAAACGTGTGGTAAAACGAGTTAACTTTTTAAGAGGATATGCCCACATTCCTGTCTTATCCTTTATTTGCAAGCAGCCGTGTTGCTCAGCGCTGCAATGTTTTTTTCAGATTCCTCATGGAAGGCAGTAGGAGGCACGCAATCAGTCCATTTTGTGCAATTAAGAGTCAAATGATGCAAACGCCCCCTTTTATGGGAACATCCACAGAGCCGGAGACAGACAGGATTAACAAAGCAAGCTGATAACCACCTTCATGATCCGATCACCTCTGACTGAGGCTTTAAGATCTGTCAAGCCAGCTAACGAAATAAAGCCTGGCTCTGTCAAACTTGCTTTGTAGTACACCCCTCTGACAGGACTGTTACTCCAATTTCTGATGTAATGGACTTCAAGTATGTCAAAATGTCTCCCTATCAAGACGTGGCGCAGAGACCGTTACATAAGAACTTATCAAGACTGTGCAGTGAAGTCCAGTGACAGGAGATAACCTGATAAACTGGGGTGGGTGTTGCTTCACCCTCTTGTTGAGGCAAGACACGCAAACAAAAAAAAAATGTTGGCGTATCCCTTTAAACTAAAACTCAAGCCCTGATTTCATCTCAGTTAACACGAATTCTCACCATGCCAAGTGGGTGAAGTGGGAGTCAACGGAGCAGCCGATGACTTCGCAGCCAATGCTGCGGAACTCCTCTGCCCTGTCGCTGAAAGCTATGATCTCGGTGGGACACACAAATGTGAAGTCCAGGGGGTAGAAGAAGAAGACGACGTACTTCCCTGACGAGCACAGAGGGGAAAAAGTTAAACAAGTGTCGAGTGTGTTCGACCTGAATTAGATACGAGAAGAAAATGAAAGCAAAAGCAAGAAGCAAATTCCTCAGAGACAGTAGCACTTGTAAATACTTCTGCTATTGGTGGTGAACACCGTCAATGTGAAAGTTACCTTTGTAGTCTGACAGCTGGATTTCCTTGAACTGCCCATCCACTACAGCTGTGGCTTTAAAGGCTGGGGCAGGCATGCCAATCTTAGCATTTCCAGCAGACATCATGATGGTGGTGGTGGTGGCAAATGACTGAGGAGAGACTGAAAACAGTTAACAGAAAATTCCTGATGCTTCCTGACCCTGATATAAAGTCACATGAAAGTCACATACAGCAGCCTGCAGAGAACAATAGCACATTAGAGGGCTTACATAACCATGACAATCACCAACCAATGAGGGCTCTTAAAGGATATAAACACATATGCATGTTTTATGAGAGGGGTGCACGTGTATTTTTGTTAATCAAGTGTTGACTTTTGTAGTTATATAGAAATGCAGGACAGTTAAGTAACAAACTAAACATACAATCATTGCAACCAGGCCTTCACAGCAGCCATGAGGTGATTATTATTCTTCTTTCTTTTTATTCTAGCAACAGTTTGGTGGTAAAATAAATATGGTGTGCACATACCTATTTCAGTGCACTTGTCATACTTAAAAAACAGACAAAAAGCTATCAATCCTTTGTCGTCTTTGTTTATTTAAATGCGCCATTTGCAGTCATTGCTCGGTCAAAGTTCAGCGCTGTAAGGTCAAAGCTTTAAAATTTGTCAAATGAGGTGGTAGCAGCGTTGAACAAAGCGTGGTGGGCATTGGCCAGTCTTTTGTGCCAGCCTGCAGCACAGGGACAAAGAAGGAGCCAGAAACAGGCCCAAACACTTAAGAAGGAGGGGAGCAACTGACCCGCACTGCCTGGCTAGCTTAACGTTAGCTTAATGCAGTAAGCCGGTTTCTTTGTCGTCTCTCTGCTCCACACCAAACAGTTTCTACTCTGTCCGAGAGCTGCGCAGACGGAACGTCAAAGTCTGTCAGTGAAGAGTCTGGCAAACGAAAAACTTCACACTCACCTGACTGCACGTACAGACGAGGAGAAGTTTGCAGAGCGGAGGTCTGCTGCTGGCAGGAGGAGAGCACTCAAAGGAGGGACCTGCAGTCTGTGGGAGGGACGGCTAAGTGCAAGGAGTGGGCGGGGCCAGCGGTGGCTTCCGGAAGTGAAAATAACTTCTTTCAAAGTAAAGAACGAGATTAGAAAGTGTAAATGTCTCTCTTTGTGGGCTCACTTGAGGAAATGTAATTGGTCTTTTGCCACTTATTTCAACAACATATACAATGTCCATCTGATTAAGTCAAGTAATTCTAACACACTGTTAAACCTCAATTATTAGCCCGGGCTATTATTCGCTTAAATCACTGAAATCAATGGGCCTCTATATGGGACAGGCCTTTACTTCTTTTCACACAAAACTGTCACTCTGTGAAGACAGGAAAATTAAATCAAATTGCTTTTAAAAGAGCGGCAGTGGTTAGCATTGTCGCCCCTGGTTTGAACCTGGGGTGAGTTGAGCCCCTCTGTGGGAGCCTACATGATCTCCTCATGTCAGCGTGGGTTTTCTGCAGGTGCTCCAGCTTCCTCCCACAGTCCAAAGACATGCAGGTAAACTGGTGACTCTAAATTGTCTGGAGGTGTGAAAGTAAGCGTAAATGGTTGTCTGTCTCTATGTGTCAGCCCTGTGATAGTCTGGCAACCTGTCCAGGGTTGGCATGGTCAGGCTCCCCAACTGGATAGACAGTTACGGAAAATGAATGAATGAACTGTTTATTTAAACCAGTGTGAATATGCTTTAACATCATACTTCAGATAACATAACGATTATGAATCATTTATTTGATCTAGGTCTGACAGACAGCACATCAGAGAAAGAGGGAGTTATGGCATTCGAGGAAAACAACATGCTGACACGACACCACTTTATCCTCTTAAAACAATACTCACAACTTGGATGTATTTTTAGGAAAACCCCTTTTGATTCTTTTGATCTGAAGACCCTTATGGACTGAAGGAATATGAATAACTTACAGGGTAATTGAAGATTGGACTTGTAATTTGAGGTAGCCAACAACCTGGTTTTATACATCCGAAGAACTTCTTTGAAAAAATATGAACTGTTTGCCAACCAGACCTGGGGTCTCATTTATAAACACTGCATACACACAATATGAGGCCTGAAAGACATGTACGGCACTTCCCATGCAAAAGTTGTGATCTATAAAAACAGACTTGAGAAACTTTGACCCATGTTAACAAACATTTTGGAGACTGGAAATGGGCGATGCAGATGGTGAGGTGGAAGCCTGATTGTTCAAAGTGTTGAATATTTTTTGCCGCACACCACTTTTGGCTTTTGTTTGTATGTACATTTTTGGTATGGATTCTGCACACTGTTTTATAAATGAGACCCCATTATAAATTTTCCCACAGAGTGAGAAATCTGTTTTGGGCTCTACACCCATACTGCAGCCATAACAATACAATGTACAATGTAGTACATAAACAAATCAACGTTATACACCAAATGTATCATTTACAATAATAAAAAAGATGAATAAATAAACAACATATGTATATGTATTAGCTTTAATACATTTAATATTATTACTGTTAATACATTTTATATGTGCGGAGTCCTTAGTTGTGGTGTCAGAAAGGAGGATGCTGAGAAAAAGCTGAAACAAAGGACACTAACACCAATATTGACCTACATTTGATGCATTACAACTTTTACGTGATGTACATTACTACTTTTCAATATCAAGATCTGAATACAGAGCCAGTTTCACTCCATGGCCAAATTGTTGAAACTGTGGGAAATTTTAAATAACTACTCTGGAAATACTGAGTGATTTTAAAGAGATGCTCACAGCAACTTTATCTTCTTTGGAAACTCAGTGGCCTCAGTTTCAGCAGATTTTTAGAATCAATGCACCAAGCTATTGTTGAGAGTGACTTAAGTTTCACCTTCCTGTCTGATACGGGTATCTTAACGGGACATCCAAAAATAAACTTTTAAGGATTGTGACAATGGTTGGCAAGTCACAAAAGCCCTCCACCCAGCTCTTTACAGAAAGGAAGCTCCAGGAGATGTTACATTGTCTCTCTGGCAACTAAAAATGCATTTAAGAAGCATTTCATCCCAAGTGCCTGTAACTGACTATTTGTCTGCTTTTCACAATCTTGTCTTTTGTGATTGGTGATTTATTTTCTTAACATTATGTGCAATATTATTCTGGCAATCTGCATTTTCCCACCATTTTAGTTCATTTTTAGTAACTCTTGTACTAATTTTACTTCTATTATTATTTTATTAGACACTGTTTTCTGCTTTTTGCTCCTCAAACACTTTCTATGTTGTATATATTTTGCCCAGTGTGTGACCTTGACTAGGGGAACCCACTGTTTTTTTCTGGGTGCCACTGATTGCTACTGGCACTGCATTAGAAAAGGCAAGGCAATTTTATTTATATAGCACCATTCATACACAAGGCAATTCAATGTGCTTTACAAAAAAAAAGTGAACAATGGCCAAGCATCAGGGAGAAGAAAACACTTAACTAAAAGCTTTCTAACAAGCTGTTATTGGTTAATTGTACAGTTTATTAGTTGTTCTGCACTGTTATTGTTATTCAGTAAATATAATATATCATATCTATAAAATATGTCACTTAGTTTACTCAAAGATAGAAAAGGGGGTCATTTAATGAAAAAGGTTGGGAACCACTATCTCAGTGACATAATTAAACCACCTGCCTTTCTCTGTCACTAGGGGGCAGCTTTGCTCACCCGAAGCTCTGTTAATACAACATTCGGGCTTTTATTTTGAAAAACTCGTCACCGGGAATGTGAGCACCACTTCCGCTAAGCTTGTCAGTGTCCCAAACTGCTGTCCAGAGGCAGTGTATTAAAGTCTTTAAGTGAGTTAACTTTGATTTGTGATTGATAATTGTTGTTTGGTTTCTAGTACTGAGTATAGGATGTGTAGCTTGTCGCCGTTTCGCTTAAATTACATTTAACATGAGCTAGCTTGCAGCTAACGTTAGCATGCTTCCAGAGCAAAACAAAGGGCGCAACAGAGGTTTCCTAAGTTAACGTTAGCTTTGATACATTCAACTGAGATGATTCAGCTAGTTACAGTTTTAATTTTAGTCTAGGACATGTTTGATGCGAACAATACAGTCAATTTAAGTTGTTAGTGAAGCACTAATTGAAAGGGGACGTTTCTCTGATAATGACTAACGTTACATGTTGTGATCCACAGCTTTAAAGATGTTTCTTAACGGGCAAGTTTTCGCGATGTTACGGTCCTGTCACGGTATTTTAAGGTTAGCTGTCTGTCAGAGCAACAGGTTAGATTTTCTTAATACAGCCTGAGTCTGGAGATTTTAGGGAAGTTACACACTTATTTTGCATTTTCAAAGCTATGACAGCTAAAAACCCATTTGTACACATTTGTCATGACCAGTAATATTTCATTTTTAAATTTCTTTAACGTTACTGAATTAATATATTTGACATATAACAACACAATCCTCTTCCATTCCTGTACACAGGTTTCACTGATTGTCAACCTTCTCATCCCACAAAAGAAACACACACAATTATCAGCAGCCATGGATTCACCAGGTAGGGGACACTGTTAAGAATGAGTAACCAATAATTACATTTTAGATATACTAGGAATGCACGATGATATCAGCACATCATTGGTATTGGCCAATATTGGCTTTAAAATTAACTATTATAGTCAGCCAATATGCTTTTTCTTATTTTGCACAATGACAGAATATTACATATTATGAAAGGTATTGTATTTCATGTATTCATCTACTGGTGGGCCATCACGATAAGAGCATGCATAATATGGTGTTGATTCCACTACAGAAGAGACTTGATGATCAAGTATATATATATACATATATATATATATATCGATATTGGTTATCAGGCAAATCAGTTCGACCTATTGGATATCGACAAAAATGCAATATCATTCATCCCTAATATTATATTGCTACATGAGCCGGAAGAACCTTGTTCATTATGTTAAATTGGCCATCTTCATGATTAGACCTTGATCACAATATCATTTTGATTTGATTCTTGAACAGTTTCTCATGAGTACTTTTAATAAAACAGAACCCAGGACTGTGCTTATTTCTGATGCATGCAAAATTTTAGAATGTACATTCACACTTACAATTCTAGTCCATTTTACCATGCATTTAATAGTGCAAATCTCTTTTCAAGGCTTAAAGGTCTAGTGTGTAGAATCTGATGGCATCTAGCGGTGAGGTTACGAATCACAACCAACTGAAACATCCACCATGTGGCAAGGATGTAGGAGAACTGCAGTGGCCAACAGGAAAAAGCAAACAGCCCTATCTAGAGCCAGTGTTTGGTTTATCTGTTCTGGGCTACTGTAGAACAACATGGCAGGAAGAGGACCCGCCCCGTGTGTAGACAAAGGAGGCCCAGTCAGGTCAAGAAAACACAATGATTCTTAGTTTCAGGCGATAACCTGAGTTAAAGAGAAAAAAAGTCGTATTGGTGCATTCCTTTATTTGCGTTCATGTCTTATTGTTATCAAATCTTGACATTAGTAAAGGTTGACAAGTCTGTTGTGTTGTCAAGTGGCAAGATCTAATTCAGCTCTTTACAACTGAAGCGTGTTCTTTTTCTTGACTAGCAGCAATAACTAAAGTTCTCTGATTTCATTTGTAATGACAAAGTCCTCTCTGAACTTCCCCATAGCCGCCACACAGCCCGTCATATGTGAGGTCTGTGGAACATACTTTGAGACACGACGAGGGCTCTCCAGCCACGCCCGCCTCCACCTACGACAGCTCGGTGTGACGTTGTCAGAAAGCAGCGGAGCTCCCATTGAACTCCTCTACCAGCTCATCGAGGAGAGAGGTGAAACCCTTCCTGACCTCAAAGCAGACTCCCCTGTTCCTGGGCCGAGCCCTCTCAAAAAAACATCCCAGCAGGAGTCCAGGACGCCTTCAGCGTCAGAGGACAGGATTGACTCCTTTAAAGCAAAGAGTAGAGTCGTGACAACTCCTGAAAAGATGGATCATCAGGGATCTCCATCCAGACCCAAAGAGTCACCAGTCTCTTTCCTCCCCTCGTCCCCTACTGGTCTTAAGCAGGTTGAGTCTAAAACAAGTGAAGGAAGCAGGTCATCCTCCGTAGAGCGCCAAACCATAACCAAGCCACTGTGGGCGCCGCTGGAAACAGACGCCCCTATCACCTTAGGTATGGCTGAAATCCTAAAAGATGTTTCAAAGAAATGTTGCAAGTGTTGCAGTAAGCTGTACGTTCAAGACAAAGCTTTAAAGGGACAGTTTAGGTCTTCTGAGGTGTTGTATGTGGTACTTATCCATAGTCAGTGTATTACATCTAGCAGTGGTCCCAGCATTTCTCCTTAACAGACCCCCTAAACTTATGACCCCTGACTAAGTGACATATTTATGGATATTTCATATTATATCCACCCCCAGTGAAGCTTTAGCGATCCCTGGTGGGGGCGGGATCCCCAGTTAGGAACTAGTTACATAGAGTAAATGTCAGTTGACGGGCTCCCAGTTTAGAGAAGCAGGCTGAAGTCCAACATAGAAGCCAAGCAATGTACTGCTGTTAGACTGGTCAGTCAGAAAACTAATTTTAGCCACCCAAAAACATCCCACCTAAAAAAAAAAAACAACAAACCAATATCAGCTCAAGTGTACAGTATATTTAGAATATTTTCACTGCTTTCCCTTAACTTCAGACAGAGATTTCCGACGGGGAACTGAAGCTGTTATATCACTCTCTTCAAAGCCAGACTGGACTGACATCTACTCTATGTGATAAACTAACTATGGAAAAGTACCACATAGAGCCTCACCTCATAAAATCAGAGCTATCCCTTTAACACACAGACACCGTACAAGATTATATCTTTTATCTTTTACTCTTCGTTTTTACATTCTTGCAGCTTCAGACACCAGCAATGAGGTCCATGTGTGCCAGCTTTGTGGCTGCTGGTACGGGACACGTAAAGGCCTGTCCACTCATGCCCGGGCCCACCTGCGCCAGATTGGAGTTCCTGACAGTGACATCAAGGGCAGCCCTATTGACATGCTTTACCAGATAATGGAGGAGGAGGACCTCAAACCCATCAGCAGCGAGCAACGGAAGGAGGTCCCCTCAAACACTCCCTCTGGGTCCTCCCTCAAACGCGCCTCACATCTGCCCTCTTCAACTGCATCTTCACCCAGCAAACGGCCTAAAACTTCAGACGACTTTAGTTGTATTTTCTGCGGGGAGAGGTTTGAGAGTCATAAAGCCCTGGCCATCCATGCACGCGCTCATCTGCGTCAGATCGGTGTGGTTGACCCGACAGGGAAAAGCTCTTCAATTGAAACCCTCCAAGAACTGGTCAGCAGTGGCATGCTTGAAGCCATGCACCCGCCCAAAACTCCCAAAACGAACACCACAACCAGCTCATCTGCAGCACCTTCTCCAGCCCCGTTTGCTCCCACATCCCCTTCCCCAAGCCCTGCAAAGTTCACTGGGTCTCCTATTAACAAGGCCCCAAAAGCTAAGAAAGGCTTTCGGCTAGCAGTGGACCCCCTTCATAGGAAGCCCAAGCCAGAGCCTGTGGAGTTTGAGGTGTCTGATCAGCCAAAGGCACCCAGCACTAACAGCAGCTCTCCCACGCAGGTGTCACCTGCTGCTTCTGAGCCTCTTATTGCAGGTAAAGCAGGAAAATGCTAGTTGTGATACCATATCATATTATTATGCTCCAATTGAGTTTTTGATTCATACTGTCAGCAGCTGTGATATAACCCTTATTTTTTTTAGCTTTTATTAATTTGTGTGTATGTACACCAAAGTTTGGCTTCACCCTCTTAATTTCACCTCCACCATTTCCCAGTGTCCTCAGATACCACAGATGGACAATCCCCACCAACAGTCCTTTGCGACTACTGCGGCCAGCTGTTTGACACCCGCAAAGCCCTGTCATGCCACGCCCGTGCCCATCTGCGTGCACTGGGCCTCGCTTGGTCAATCAAAACATCGCCGATTGACCTCCTCAAAGAGGTGATGATGCGCGGTGAAGACAGGAAGAAAACGTTCGTGCCCACTGGGTCATCAGGCAAAGCCACATGGACCCCTCAAAGCTCCCGAAGATCCCTTGACAGCCTCCAGTCTAGGGAACAGGCCACCAACGTGTCCAGCTCTCCTCTTGATTATTCTATGAAAGAGAAGTCTGTGTCCAGCAAGAGTGGGGCCCCACACCCTGGTAAGACAGTAACACCACTGTGAATTTGAAGTTGGCCCAATCATGTCAGTTTAACAACCATGTTGTTATAAGCTGGTGATTCACACTGTTGTACTCTGTGACATGTGTGATGAACATGACTGAGTCAATCCCACATACCTGGGGCCATAAATACTCACTGGAGAACCAAGTGTGTGTTAGTCAGCAGCTGAAAATAGTCCTCAACAAATGCTCTGCTTGTTCCAGTGGCCAGCTGTTAAAGGAAACTAATGAGCCTTTTAAAAGAAGAGTACACTATATATTTGTGATATGTGTGCCTTGTTTAGGATTTACCTTTTAAAGGAATACTTCACCCCGGAAATGACCATTTGTTTATCACTTACTCACCCAGAAAATTCTTAAACAATTAACGTAAAGGGATCCACATTTAACAACAGCATAAGTATATAAAAATATCCATTTACAAACTCTTGATACAGCACATGGTATTATACAGTACAACAAATCTAAACTTTAACATCACAAAAATATTACATGAACTCACTGAGCAGTTGATGCATGTATGATCTGTCACTGGTAATGTAGCTACCGATTCTGATCTCAAAATCTTTCATCTCCTTTGTGTCAGATGCATCCTGTGAGCTTTGTGGGTTTGACTTTGAAAACCGCAAGGCCCTGGCCAGTCATGCTCGAGCCCACCTCCGCCAGTTGGGAATCATTGAGTGGAAGGCAGATGGAGCGAGTTCGCCAATCGAACTCCTCAGTGAGTTGATCCGGAGGGACCCAGCTAAAGTAGCAGCGATAACCCGGCGCTATCGCATGGGAGACCTTTACATCAAAAAGGTAGGCTGTGCTCTAAAATATGCTTGAAATGATTCCCATTCAGCACCAGATACACACAAACAATGTTTTTTAATTCTAATTTACCATCCGTGTATTTTCTTTCAGTCGCAGAGAGGCGCTTCTTCACCCTCTCTGTCCACAGACTCTGACTTTGTCCCCAACCTTAAGTCTTCAGTGGGCAGAGAGCACAGGGGCATGACTGCCAGCTCATCCAGACAGTCACATGGCCACGCACGGACTAACGCAGCCCACAGCGACAGTGGTCTGCGCTCCCCAAGGGGTGAGAGATGACAATAGCTGAATACAGCTATTCTGTAATTGATGAAAAGAACACGAAGATATTTTTCTACTTTAACACCTTTCTGTGTGATTTCAGGGGTTCATCCACCAAAACATGTTGTGCGTTCAGGGGAAGCAAATCAGGACACCAACTCCCAGCAGCCGTCACGGTCAGGCAGCATCCCCGCTATGCTGCCAAAGCCTCCACTAACACCACTGGTCAAACTGGTGGGCAAAGTCTACTCCCTCAAGTGCAGGTCAGTCTATAAAAAAACCCATCACGAATCAAATTTCTATTGTGTTCAGTGAATGATAGAGTTTAGAGTAACACACCAATAGACCAAATCACTGTGCCCTAACAACATCAACAGTCACTTCTTAATAGACAACTAGCAATTGATTGTAATTGTGGAGATATGTAAATTCGGCAAACTTGTTAATTTCTGTTTTCACTTTCAGCTTTAACTGTAATGTTTAAAGATATGATATCTGACATTTCTGCTGTGCTTATTTTATGTACTATGGCCGGGGCTGCAGTAAAATGGGTTTTAGCCTTCTAAAAAGACCCAACTAAAAATTTCAGTTTAAATGTATCCTACACTTGCACTTGACCTCACACACTAAGTGATAGAGGCAGCGGTAGACCACCACCCCTTGTTCTGTGAAGAAAATTTCTGCTTTTGTCAGTGGAGTCTGTTGGCTTTGAGATAACAGCTTCAGTTTCACCACTGAAAAAGGCTTTCTGACAGCAAGGTAAAGCAGTGAAAATATTCTAAATGTAATGTTCATTTGAACTGATACTGATTTTTGTTTTAGATGGGCCATTTTTAGTTGGCTAAAAAGCATTCTCGGAACCCATCGGCTGTATTCGGTATCTGACTTTCGGCAGACGGCGATACAGGCTCTGGGGGCAGACCCCCGATTTTTTGGCATTCCGGTTTGATTTGGGCGGAGGAGGTGAATTTCCGTTTCCGACTTCCGTTTATATATCAGTAAATATGCTGAACCATTGCGATGGATTCAGAGTTTGCAGTGACACCAATTATGTTCCGCCTCGTTAGTTCACCGCACGGAACCTGGCAACAACTGCAGCCAGCTCAAACGTGATTGGTCAATATCACATACAAACGGCCTACAATCGGAAACCAGGGCTCTTCCGCTCATCTTCCGGAGGCAAGATCTCCGGGGTTTGCCTACAGACAACATTCACTGAATGTAGAGTCTGTTTAAAGAGACTAATAACATCATAAAGGAACTGTTTCACCTTGTTTACTGCAGTTATACTCACACTCTCCTCTCTGTGCTGCTGCTCAGGTTCTGTGATGAAGTGTTCCAAGGACCTCTGTCCGTTCAAGAGCGGTGGATCACACACCTGCAGAAACACATCCTGTCACTGGGCTACAAAGGCAAAGCATCTCCACCTGCTGCGCCAGTGGCAGCTCCAGCGCTCGTCCATCCAGTAGCTGTCTAGTCCCCGAAATCTCTTCTGTAATTCACGTCAAACAAGGTTGTCGTTTTCAAATGTCACAGCAGAGTCAGGGAGAAGTCTTTATGTCTATTTTGAGGTAACATTGAAAGTAAAAAATGTAAAGTAGATGTTCCCTTTGTTGTCCTGCAGAGGGCAGGCATGAGCCATATGAAGAAAGCAGTAATCCACTCAGGTAAAATCCACTAGATACCACAGACCACAATACTGATCACTGGATGTTTTTAAAAAATATCCAAAGACGGTTCATCCTATACTTTGATGATCAGTGCTTTCCTCCTGGTGCTCATAATTCCTACTATTTGTACAGATATTAAATGTGATTCAGTGTTTGTCTTTAACACGTTTTATGTCCCACACTGAGAGAACGATCCGGGTCGATGATTTCTTCATTTAGTCCTGCTGAGTAAGTGTGGTTGCAGTTTCACTGTGATATGCTGTGTCTCCTTTATATGCTTTTGATTTGAGTCTTGTTTTATGTTTGATTTTTAAGTGTTTTACTATAAATTCAGAATGCTTATTTTTCTCTCAAGTGGAAATGTTTATGAATAACTAAACACTGGTACAGGAGAAGTTAGACACAGTTTGTATCCAGCTGGTGGCACCTTGGTTGTTAAAAAAAAGGTTATCAGGAATGTAACATCCTGAAAATCAGCCATCTCGGTTATAGACACTGCATTTCTGTTTTTGACATTTACTTAAGGTGTGATGTACTGTTTTTCTGGTCTTTTTACATTTGTTTTTTTAACACTTACTTTATTAAACTGTGTCTTGTGTGTAACCACAGTGTTGTTGTTATTTTTTTATTTATTTATTTTTTTTTACAAAACTTATCTTTATTTTTTTTCTGTCAGGGACTCTTGGTCAAGATGGACAGCAACCACAAGCACAAACGGGGACAAATAACAAAAACAAAGACATTGAAACATAGGTGTGATTAGTGAGTAGTGGGTCGATTGACTCGCTAACGTGTCAGGTTTTTAAAAAACACTTCATTTTTACATACAGTGAATTCACTGCACAGAGTTTTTATTCTGAAGTGCCATTTCCTGCTGTAGATTAAGTGACTAATGGACAGCTGCTTGATAGAGACGGCAAACAAGCTCGACGACATGGCGAAATGCAATTATGACACTGAATGTATTTTAAATCTGGAATCTAGAAATCTGGAAATCGGGGCTGGAAGTGTTGGGAACCACTGCACTATATGTACATGTCGTAGCAGTTTCAACTATAATCCAGCATACTGAACAGTCTCAGTAAAATTCAGCATTCTGTCACATCTCCATTCACCCACATGCATTTTCTATCCTCTCATTTACCCTGCATTTTCATTTTGCTGTGTCTGGTATCATTTATTTTATGCCTTTATTAGAGAGTGCACAGAGGAGAGAAACATGGGATGAAGGTCTCCAGCCGTGCATGAAACCCAGGACGTCCATGGTCGCTGCCTTAAACCCAAGTCCTTCCTTTTATATTCTTTTATTGCTCAGCTTTGGTGTCCTGACAGCAGATGTAGTTGCGGCACTGTGCTGGAGGTGTGTTATCTCCCACATTAACCACTGCAAATCCCACCACTGGATGTCTCCATGAATTTAACAGTTAATAATTAGAATTCATAAAATGTATTAACTTGTTTAGTCGTAAAACTGTCTGTGTCAGATAGATGCTACCTAACTGACCACTTGTGAGAAAAAATGTCTTTGTTTTGCATCTGAAATTATGGAAATCCATGCAGGATTTAATTCTGTCTCATGAAAGAACGAGTGATCAGCTCTGTATTAAATAACTGAAAATGAGTGTTTATGTCTTCACAGACGTCAATGCAGATTGGTTATTTTCTGATGGTGTCTGTGGTTCTTACAGAAAGGTTCCTTTGTTTACACATTACTTGAAACATCAAGGCTTAGTGCTCTTGCCATGCTCATTCATCTCTTGCATTTCTCCAAGGCCAAATTGAACACAATATTCCCTTCTTTGTCTGCTACATATGACAAGTGTAAATCAGGCGTGGGGACCTTAGGTCAGCTTGTCTGGTCTTGCTCCAATCTCAGGAATCTCTGGGCGGACATTTTTCATTTGTATAGTAACATATGAAGCAGGCAGTTAATCCCTGACTGTCTCACTGTGACACTGGGCTGCTCTGATTACTCTTTGACTCTTTCCCCTGCAGTACAGCAAGCTCTTATGTTTGGTGTAGTCATAGCAAAAAGATTTTCTTTGCAAGAATGGAAATCTGGCCCTCCTTGTGTTACAAAATGGCTTAATGACATGGTTTCTTGTCTACATCTTGAAGAAATCTGGTAAACTGGTATCTGGGGACCCTTTATTGAACATATCAAAAGGGTAAGGAGTCGAGCTGACTAACTTCATTCGACTACTTCCTTGCATTGGACTGTACACTGGGCTTCGATCTGTCAGGACACTAGGTCTCCACTGGACCGTCCCTGACCACTCATGGTCTTTACCCCATGGACGCTACCTCTCTGCCTCAGCCTTCCTGTTGACGAACTGGCATATAACTGTACTGTTTTTTGTCTAGCTGGTAGTGTGTTACCGTTCATCTTAAAATTTCTTATCATTATTATTATTACTACAACTATTATTATTTGTTTTGTTTCATTGTCGTCTTCTTCTTTCTCTGTCCTGCATATCTTATGTCCGTGTTTGTGAATTGTTAAAGTGTCAAAAACTCAAAAACAAAATCTATATATAAAAAAAAACCCATACTCATAGTCATAGAGAGATTTCAGTTTCACAAAGCATCATATTCTCATCTCGAATTACTGCCTTGCCATTGTGTGCTTCCACAAACCAGTCATGTTGCAGTTTAAATCCATATCTGTCTAGATTTATATGTAGTCACAACAGTAGACAATGCTTCAAATGTTGCTGCAAAGAAGCTGCACATGCTAAAACATTGATTCTTCACACACATCTTCTCCTTCAGCACAATTTCAAGGTGGACGCCCAGGATTAGCATCACTTATTCAGTATCTGACCAAATGTCTCCACCTCTGTTCCTGAGTTATGATGAGTAATGGTCAGAGAAGTGTTTTTGCAGAACATTATAATGCCACAGTGAAGTTGACCTTTGACCTTTTGGGTATAAAATGTCATCACTTCATCATTTCATCCTATTAGAAATTTGTGTGAAATTTTGTCATAATTAACATTAGAATTCTTGAGTTATGGCCAGATATGTGTTTTGTGAGATCACAGTGACTTTTGACCATTAAACTCTCATCAGTTCATGACTCCGAGTGGATGTTGTGCCAAATTTGAGGAAACTCTCTCAAGACGTTCTTGAGATATCACGTTCATGAGAATGACACTGACAGACACCCAAAAATATTATGCCTTTAGCCTCAGCTATCGCCAGCATGGATGCATAAAAATATGGAAATCATTAAAAGAAAACCTGCACATTCTGCCTCAGAGTAATGAGTGTGCAGCTTTTCACCTCACCAACACAAGTAGATTTCTGTACTTCTCAGTCCTAAAAGATATTATAGACATCATTGGCGCCTTGCTGCCAGCAGTGACTTTAAAAGTCTAGTTTAAAAGTATCTGACTCAGAGAAACACATCTCTGAGCTGTCATCCCCAGTGTCCTTAATGTTCATAGTGTGTGGCTCTTGATTTGATTTCGCCCACTTTCCAGGTCTAAAACCACCCTCGTGTTGACAGGGTGTCGTTCATCTTACTATCTGTATGGCTTCTGCTGCAGGTCCTCCATCGTTTATTGCTCTCAGATGGAGTGTGAACCTCTTAGCTAGAGGAAGTGGAGAGGTTTAAATTGGTAAAGTCTGCACTCAGTCATATAAAGAAAATCTGCCTCCTGTTTCTGCCCAGATTCTCTCAAAATGTCATCTAGCTTTTACATCCTTAAAAGCTGTGAAATACATTGCAAAAAGCATTGTTATTCAAATTTCTGTATCGCTGTGTGTGTCCACACATACTGCATGAAATAAGATTGAAGTGTCTTTCACACAGAAAGGTTCATTTTATTTAAAAAGGGACGCCTTTGTGCACTTGTGGTCCAAAGTATATTAAATTAGACCCTCTGTTCTGCAGTGAAGTGAAACACCTCACATGAGAGGCTGCGAGGAAGCCTTGTAGCTTTCCACGCAGCATAATACCATTTTCTGCTGTGTCTCCACCATAGACAGTCCTATATCTCCTCTGTCTCTGCTTCATATTCACGTCATCTCAGGAGTCTCATTTTTGGTAATTTACTACTGCAGGCAGTGTTTCAGTCTGCCTTCAGCCACTGATGGATAATACTGATGTCCACCTCTGCTGCTAGGCCAGCTTTGAGGCATTTAGTGAACGCCTGATCCCACCTGACAGCGTCTGAGTGGGCTGTTGCTCACAGCTATCAACACCAAACAGTTTAATCACAGACACAGGGGACTTGAAGCAACGATTTCAAAGCACTCATTCATGTGAGAGCCCAAATTAGGAGCACATCAGTCTTCCAGAGCTGTGGGATTTGGAAGATCTGGTACAATAACTCTGAGTTCCCGACTGTGGTCCATGGGTTTTAAACCTGGAAGCTGGACAGTCTCGCACATCATTCAGTTCTTGTAGTCAAGAGCAATCTTTGTTAGTCGACTCTTGACAACGCTGCACGCATGAATGTGGACTTAAGGAATAATAGGAGTTCTATGTGTCATCAAGTAACTTAATAACTTCAAAATGTCATTCAAGCTCACATTAATTATGATTTAATTAAAATGACATTTATGGGCTTTTAAAGGACAATTAATGACGAGAATGTATTATAACTGCCCACAGCATTTTAACAGAGGAGCCAAATGAAATTCCCTAAATTAAATCTCTTCATTTTCACCTCAGAGGAGTCGTGGAAGAGGGGGGGGGGGGGGGGGGGAACATGGGTTTAAACAAAAACTGAATAGCACAGCAGCCATTAAGACTTGTCTAACACAGGTGTGAATAATAACAGTCTCAACTGATGCACTAGCAGAACCCTCGTTAGTGTTATTGGTTCCAGCTGTGCATTTCCTCCTGTGACAAGTCAAAAACATCCTCTGTTGAAAAGATCTACAGTCTTTCTGCTCAGCACCAAACAGCAGGCAGCCTAAAGTACTAAATATTAAATAGCTAAAAGGAGAACTAAAAGGAGCGTGAATATCCAACTGAAATTTGACATAAACTTTACAAGCTGCGGATTCATCAGTTTAAAACAATAATATTCCTAATTCAATAATGACTTCATTTTAGCAAACAGTTTGTCCAAGATTTAAATATGAAACATTAAAAGACATGCATAGAAAACACCCACAATTAAAGCTGCAATAGGCAGTTTTACTTTGGCACCATTGGACAAAAACATCCATAATAAACGTAGAGCTCATTATAACTGCCTCAGTTCACATTTAAGGAGCCAACATTAGCTAGATCCTCCACTCATAAGTTGAAAAAAAAAACCTGCAGCTGTAAAAATCTGTATGCAGGAGGCGCAGGTATGAAAATATGCAGAATTTTGAGTCTGAAATTGTCACACATCTAAAAATAAATCCAACTTTACGTTGTGTCAATCACATTTGCACACTGAGTCTGAAACTTTTGTCCGTCGTGAAAATTCAGATCAGGTTTTCACATATGTCAGAAGCATTTAAAGATGTTTGACCAGGAATCAGTGAAGACAATGTGGTGGCGGGACACAGCCGCGACAAGACAGAGGAACAGGGTGCACACAATCATGTCATGATTCAGATAGCTCATGTTCAACAGGTCACATAGCAGCCTAATATTCAGGTGAATGATGATGAAGCACAATGTGGACAGAGAGGGAGGACAGCTCCACCCCTTCATTTAGCTGTGGTGCCAAATGAAAGACAGGGAGGGAGTGGTGACAGCCAGATAGGTAACAAAGTAGGAGATGCGTCTTTTAATTTTGACAAGTATCGCAAATTTTCACAATGAATACATCAATAAAACATATCGGAATCAGTTAGCAAGGTTTGTGTGTGTAATGATTTTTTTTTGGATGACTGATTAAAAAACGCATCTGAAAAAAATGAACTCACTGTGCAAATGCATTTACTTTCTTTGCCTGTAGGTGGCGACATCACCATATTCTCATCTGCTGCAGGATAGCTTCCCATACCAATATTCATATATTTATTTATCATTCGCTTGTTAAATGCTAAATCATTTTTGACTACTTTAAGATCAAAATCCCTATCTTCTCTTCCTGTGAAATCTGAACAATTTTTCGAGGTGTCACTTTGAAGCCGGGGGCAATGACGTACATTAGTCCAATCAAATATGATTTAGGGGGCTGACTAGCTAACTCCACCATCATATAAAACTGTATTTGACTATTGTGGATAGCTATATATATATATATCATATATGATAGTATTTCAGTAGTAGGCTGCGTATAATTAGTTCAAGCTCAAGTTTATTATCATAGACATTAGCATCGGGGCGGCTGGAGTAAGTAAAAATATGAATCATCCACAGCGTCCACAGTCCCCAAGTGTTACTGTTCAGTAGTCTGACTGCCTGGGGGCAAAAATTATCTTTGAGACGGGAGGTCTGAGCTCTGATTAGATACTAAGACTGAGTTATGTCATACAACTGTCCTTCACACTAACATTTAAATCAAGTTTAATGCACTTTGATCAAGGCTTGTTGTACTTTGCTTTGATCAAACCTTTGAGAAAGATGGCGGCAGTGTGACTGTGCATCAGCTATTTTAAGCAAACATATCAAGCGTAAAATTCATCCTAATATGTATGCTCATACATTCTATTCAATTTCTATGTTTTATTTTAGGGAGGTAAAGGTAGAAGTTCATAACTGTTGTTCTGTTATTTTGGCAGAAGCAAACCAACGGATCAAGAGGGAATAAGGATTTCTCTCCTTTCTTGAGTTTGTCTATGACTCAGTGTCTGGAAGTAAACTCATCCAGCATCTCCAGTATGATTTATGGCATGTTTTAGGGGCTTGGCAGGGATGGAGTTTTATCACACAACTTGTGGCTTCGCAATCATCCCTTAAGAGAGGACAGATTCCCCAAGACTGCAACTCTAGCAGTGTATTTTGCTTTCCTCTCTCTGTTTTGAAATTGTTTTTTAGTTTGATTTTGCTTTTTCTAAATAGCTGGTGTTGGTTCTGCACGTGTACTGCACTGTGGCTCAGGGATAGAAACTAAAATAGATCAAACACAAAGGTGATTTTTATTCAGCACAGATTTATACACAATCTGCACCGTTATAACTGCATTTCTGCTTCACTAATGAAACAAACAACCTCCTTCTTGAATTTTTGCAGCAGCAGTGAAGCCATCAGTCACTTATATCACACAGTGTGATTCAGCATTTCACTGCGCTGTCAGGCGGTGCGGTTATGACGATGTCATCAGAGTTCACATGGCTGTTCAGGTTGCCAGTTTTGCAGCAGCTGGACTCGAATGGCACAGTACGGCAGAGACAAATCTTTCCCAGGGGGCCGTGCTGCTGATGGTTTCATCATGAGGCTTTGCTTGAGAGTGCTCAGATGACCCTACGTTGAGTTCAGTACAGATCCTGGATCAGTCAGACAGAATCTGACTTCTATTCAAGCAGCTAATTACTCCAGTGATTTACAGTGTAACACATGCATGACTTCCTGCCAAGATGCTTTTTGGAAATCCAGCCCAGACTCATATTTGTGTATCACAACTCAGTTAGTCGAGAGGTTAACAAGCAAATGTTGTGCAAGGCTGGAGAACAAAACAAGACATCAGCTCGCCAGCTGATTGGACAGATGCAGCAGCACCAGATGTGGAGTCACAACATCTTCAAACATAACATGAGATAAGATGTTGAGTGTTACTTTTTTTTTTATATATACCTCATCAATAAAGCTATCAATCTAGAATTCAATTTAAGACAGGAAACGAAATGTTTTCATGTTGTTTCAACCTCTGTTTTTCATCACATGTAATTCTCCAAAGTCACAAATTAGATACAGAGCTTATTTATTTCAGCCCTTCTTTTAACTGTTTCAGGGATTTATATGTGATAACGATTGTTTTCAGTATTTAGGATAATTATTTCTCCCTCAGACAGATTTGACCATGAAAATATGACTGTTGTAGAGATTCAAAACAGCCTGCCATCACACTGCTTTGTGGTAACCAGCAGCAGCTTTGAGCCCTGTGTTTGCCAGGGTCGATACAGCGAGAAGCTCACATCTAGGTGTTTAGTAGTAGTAGTATGTTTGTATGGATGTGTGCTGCAGGTCAGACCCCCTGAAGTAATCTGCCCTGTCATGTGACCAGCAACATGTGTGGATGATGGCACGCACCACTGCTGGGTCAATAAGCCCTACAAACATCAACATCAATGGGGACATTAACATGAATCACAGTCAGTCGGTGTCTTTTTTCTTAATTGAACACACACACAGATGTGCCAGTAACTCGATATTAAGACATTTAGTAAATAGTGTAATGACAACATGTACGGGACCCCAGAGAGAGGAGGCCAGACAAAAACATATCTATAAATCAGTTTTTTAAAATAATGTGGTTTCACTTGACAGTTTAATTTAGACAGACAATTATTCATTACACACTAATTTGTCAGTGATTAATAGCAACTGAAGGAGCCGTGTTTGACATTCAGAGCGTGAATATAGCTGCAAACAACATTTGCTATGTAAAGATAAAGTGGAGTAACAGCGTCCTGAGCAAGGAATGAGGTCACACTCTCTTTTTGTGTGTTGCAGTCCAAGCCTCTCTGTTCTGTCCCTGTGAGTATCCTACTGGCTAACCAATCGCTGCTGCTCTTCACTATGGTCATACGGTGGATACCGCCATTAACACTGTCCCAACCACAGACTGTATGAAATAATGGACATAGCCACTGAGATGTAACCCATCGGTATATGGACTCCCATTTTAAAGCCTTGAGTTTGGCATTTTGACCATTGCCATCTTGGCCGTTTGGAGCAAGAAGTGACCATATTTGGGCAAGCTTGCACTGTGAAGGAGCAAGGAGTGGATCTGAATATCAACAGACAGCCCTGCCCTTAATTATGCATGACTTTCAACCTTTATGAGTATAAATGGGTGAGTTACATAAAAATTTACAACTGTACGGGGGTACATTTTTATTGGAGCCAGCTTCAAGTGGCCGTTCAAAGAACTGCATTTTTTTGCACTGGTTGGTCACTTGATCCTGACGTATGGGGCTGTTGCAGAAAGGGGGAGAGAGAGAGAGATGACATGCAGCAAAGGGCCATGGGCTGGAGTTGAACCTGGCCACTGCGGCAACAGCCTTGTACATGAGGCGTGTGCTCTAACAACTAAGCCACCGATGCCCCGGCTTCCCCCCTAGTTAATACTGTTAGCTATGTCAGCATCATAGCTGTTGTTAGCACTGTCTGTGCTGTTAGCACCATTAGCTGCTAGCCACCAGCTAAGCCATGAGCTATGGAACGTCACATTAAAACAACACTCAAACGTTGGTCTCCTGGGTGAATGTTCACGTGCAGGCACTCCCAGCCCAGTTAAACAAAGTGCATCCATACAAATGAATTATTAACAGCTTAGTTGTTTAAGAGAGGGAAAAAGACAGTATCTGATTGGTGTTGGTAATCGTCAAATTCTCAAGGCTGCAGTGCTGATATTGATATTGGCATCCATGCCCTTCAGCATCTCATAGCAACGCACTGTGACCACACAGGTTTAGAAAAACCTAAGAAAAGTGTGTGTGTTCAACTGTGATCTGCTGAATCAAAGTCTGATTTTGTTTGACCCATTCACCTCTCCTCCTTCTGTTCCACCCTAAGCAGATTTTCTCGCTCTTTAAGTCATTTGGTGTCAGGTGTCTAAAGGCTGCCTTCGGCATAGTTATCAGATGCTGAGGGGCATGGCGAAGCATTGGCATTTGACGCCCTGAATAAGAACAGGTTACAGTATTGGACATGAATAAGTGGTATTGAGCCATCCTATTTACAGGTCCAGACGTGACCGGGACCAACATTAGTATTTATTATGAGCTCAAGGAAACATTATGTCCAATATTTATTCTCAGTTAGGTCTGAATTTGTTGTCCACGAATTCCAAAAAGAAATATCTGTCTCTTTAGCTGCAAAACACTTTATGTTCATCAGCTGGTGGATTAACAGTTTTTAGCACATCTTATCTTAAAGCAGCTGTCTGCTGCAGCTGAAAACAATACTACTGTATGTAAGCAGTATAAAGCCTGATTTATGGTCGTGCGTTGAATCTACGACGTCGCTACGTTGTAGGCTACGGGGCTACGCAGAAGGCTAAGTAAAGCACAACAGTAAAGTTGCAAGCTTGAAAACCAGAGCAGATAGCCAACTGGAAGATGCCAGTTCTTTCACTTACACACGGTCATGTGATGCACTTAGAGTAAAAATATTAATGCCACTTTAAGGATGAAATGAGAATTTCCTCTGTAATAAGATTACTGCAGGTCCACAAGTTTCCCCTCACAGTTTACTGAAAATCACTCCTGCAACATTTCAGTAAATCCCATCAAATCATTCAACTCTGAACCTCAGGGATCTGCCCAAATATAATACACTCAGTCTCCTCAAAAACAATAGTGTAAACAAAAGAAAAACACCCAGCAGGGAAGTTAGCTGGAAGAGTTATGCTCCCTGTATTTCCTCTAACGGATGAATCACGCATGAATGCCAGATAAGAACAAATCAAGCTGGAGATGAAAAGATTCTGCAGCAATGTGTGTCCTGCAGCTGGGTAAAATACAGTAAGTGAAATTCTTTCCGTATCAAAGCACTGTACATTCAGTATGTCAGAACTCTGCTGAAGAACCCAGTGAATCACCACAACTGTTTTCATCTCTATTTAGAAAAATTAGCACAGAGAAATGAGGCTAAACGAAGGCCAAAAGCGACATAAATACACTCACTGGCCACTTTATGAGGTACACCTGTTCAGCTGCTTGTTAATGCAAATAGTTCATTTATTTAAATAATTTATTTGTTTAAGAAGGGACAGTGTACATCAATGAACATTCCTTTTAAAGAAAGAAAAAGAAAATGTAGATGCACCCAATTGCAGCCAAGGGCTGATTTACATTGGTAGTCCCCCTGCCAGATGTTTGTCAGCATAATTCCTAAAGAAATAATAAAGAATCAATACACATAAAATATGCAGTTACAAAATATAAAATAGAGTAAAAAATAGAGTGTGAGCCTGTAGCAATGCAGAGTTCAGTACATAGTTTTTGTTGTAGTTGTGATCAATTGTGGTGGATAACAGTAGTTCAATCAGGAGAGACGTGTTTAGGTTAGGAAAGAAAATATTTATTTACAAATGCATATGAGAATGGAATGTGAAAATCTGAAAAAGTCTTTGGCGATTAGACCCCTTCGAGATGGTGAGCTGTAAGGAGGGAGATGGATCCGTAGATGAGGATCAGATGGATGGGTGCTGATGATCCAGATGAGAAGAGGAATGAGTCTTCGGGTTTATCTTTGACCTTGGATGTGACGGCTGGAGGTGGATGGGGTGGAGGAGGGGCGGCGATTCTGCCTAGAATGACAGCTGAAAGTGGCAGCGGAGAGAACAGATTTAAAATCTCGTAGTGACAACCTGATTGGCTAATGGAGGCCATGGCTAATTACTATAGGACAGCAAGAAGAATGTGCGCCCGGTGGCAGCTGATTGGAGGAAGCGGTGGGAGTGAGACAGGGAGAACTGTGAATGAATGAGCACGGGAAGGTCTTCCTGATTGAACTTACGCTGAGCTTCATTAGATGTAAGGACAGTGAGGGTTAATCAGCCCATCATGTGGCAGCAACTCAATACATTTAGGCATGTGGTCAAGAAGACCAGCTGATGTTCAAACAGAGCATCTCAGTGATGTAGAAAGGTGATTTAAGTGACTTTGAACTAGGCATGGTTGTTGGTGCCGGATGCTGCTGCCACATTCAGATGGTAGGGTCAGAATTTGGCGTAAACAACATGAAAGCATGGATCCATCCTGCCTTGTATCAATGGTTCAGGCTGGTGGTGGTGGTGTAATGGTGTGGGGGAGATATTCTTGGCACACTTTAGTACCAACTGAGCATGGTTTAAACACCACAGCCTACCTGAGTATTGTTGCTGACTGTGTCCATCCCTTTATGACCACAGTGTACCCATCTTCTGATGGCTACTTCCAGCAGGATAACGCACCATGTCACAAAGCTCAAATCATCTCAAACTGGTTTCTTGAACATGATAATGAGTTCACTGTACGCCAGTGGGTACAGTCACCAGATCTCAATCCAATAGAGCACCTTTGGGATGTGGTGGAACGGGAGATTTGCATCGTGGATGTGCAGCCGTCAAATCTGCAGCAACTGTGTGATGCTATCATGTCAATATGGACCAAAATCTCTGAGGAATGTTTCCAGCACCCTGTTGAATCTATGCCACCAAGTCTCAAGGCAGGTCTGAAGGCAAAGGGGGTCCAACAACCAGATACTAGCAGGGTGTACCTAATAAAGTGGCCAGTGAGTGTAGATGGTATTGACTGTCCACTCTGCCTTGGAGCAAACATTTTAAATTAACGAGCATCTTGTCAGAACTGAGTGTGGGAAAGATGGAGGACCAGTTGGTTTGTATTCCACAGAGGTAAGAAGAGAAGGAGGAAGACAGGGCTGTAATTTGCATCATCTTGTCACATAATACTCTTAATAGCACCATATGCTATTTATAAAAATATTTAGCGTTGCCATAGTGGGCTATTTTCATTTCTAGGCCATTTTAATCAATGCATATTTTCTTTCAGGGAGTGGTTATCGGTTCCACAGATGAATTGGCCCAAAAGTGCAGATCAAGCTTTTTTCTCTCCACAACTGCATTTGATTTGTATTGACTGCAGTCCAATATCTGTTAACTGCTGAGAGGAATCTAACAAACAAAATCAATCCTGTAACCCATTTTCATCGCGGAGGAAACTATGTAGGCGATTGCAGTTGATATAGATTCTCAGGTGCATATTGGAAGGCTTTGGTTGCTTTGTTTCAATCAGTGGAGAGAGGATAATACAAGGCTAACAACAGGATACCAAAACTAAATTTCTTAATTTAGCTGTCATGCCTAAATAGCTCATGGCTGCGTTTCTGCTTTGAGTTGAGAACATGAACCAGCCCACAAAAGGTGCCAGCGGCGACATTATTTGGCCTAAAGTATGTTTCCTCTGAGACCTGGCCAGGGTTGATGTTGACATTTTTACTGTGCAAAGGCAAGAGAACATTCTGGGGCATTAAATTAGAGGCCCGAGACAGAGTCGAGGCAGACTGCCAGTCCATCACTGTGCTGACACAGATGGACAGATACAAAATGACTCACGTTCATATTCATATAGAATATAGAGCAAAGTGATGTGGCAGCACACCAAATTGCCTCTTTTAGGAAATAGGTGCTTGCCAAAAAAACACTCTAAAGCCCTATTAGATGGGACCATTATTACCTGAGGACCTCATGTGATTTAGAAACTATGCCCTCACCTCTTTGTTTGCAGCGCATTTGCACAGGATAAGGGAATCCTGTATTTTCCTAGAATTTACTGACATTATCCTCTAGATATGATGCACACAGTCATTTGTAACTCCACTCTACACAACACTATACAGCACCACTAGAAGTGATGTACAGTGTTAACGTCTTTTCACCTTTTTAGTGTTGGTTGAGCCAAACTTTGTCACGTTATCCATTTCATCATATTTCGAGATTTCGCTCTTCTGATTGATTTGAGCTTGTTCTATCTGCAAATGAGTCGCGAACAAATGTGTAGTGAGATGAGTTTCCTGCACCCAAAATGCTGTCAAAGCTCTCATTTATAGTTACCAACACAGCCTCCTTAATTCCCGACCGGGAAAGAGGCAGAATTGAGGTGTGGAGAAAACAGAAAAACTAAATACAACCCCAAATCACTGAGACACCAGTTAGCAACGTACCACTATTATCACAAGCACGCTGTGTCTGGCAAAATATGGAAGGTAATTTGCAATGCAATTTTTATTTGACAAATTACAGACATGGTACAGACAAGTTACCAGAGATCCCTAGGTAATTCTAGTCCCGTGCAAATAGGGCTTTAAATATAGAAAAATACCATATGAAGTAGGGCTGGGTATGGGTATTAGAATACCTTCAGTGTTCATAGTTCAGGAGGTTTTAAGCAGGAGCCACATTATCCACAGAGGTCTCTTCATCGACCAAACAAGTGGACCAGTGATTAAAGCCGCCAAAAACACTGAATAACGCAGTTTCACATTTAAAATCATTGTAACTCCTACGCTGTTTGGCAAGTCGAGAGCGGGTTGCTAGCCCAGCACCTGGTAATGTGTGCTCTCAAGAGGTTTTTACAGAGGGCGGCATTATGCGCACAGGTCTCTTCCTCCCCAAAACACAGACCCGATGATTAAAACTGATAACTCACTTTTTCACTTTTAAAAAACGGTGGCCTACGTGAAAACCCAAATGGCCCTCTTTAGAGCTAGTGTTTGGTTTGCCCGTTCTGGGCTACTGTAGAAATATGGCAGTGCAACATGGCAGGCGTTAGATGAAGACCTGTTCCCTATGTAGATATCAACAGCCCATTCTACGATATCAAAAACACAACGGTTCTCATTTCCAGGTGATTATAAACTAAAGGAAACATACTTCACTTAATTCCATTTCTGCCAATATATTCCCCCCTGAATCTTACACAGTGGGCCTTTAAGGTATCAACCCAGTAACAAGTAGTATTGAACCTTCTCCAGTCAAATGATACCTGCATTTGATTCCCTTTGTACCCAGATCTAAACAAAATGTATGGTTTTGCGCATGTCAAATCTGTGATTGGCCAACTAGCAACTAGTACATACAGTACAATCTGTTGTGTGGTGAAGTTGAGTGGAGTGTACTTGACTGAGTTGGCAGTTCAGCACGCCTGTGACAACTGATGAAAATAAATGCATAGGCTGCAGAAGGATTATTTAAATAAGGTACATTATTGGTATCGATATCACTTCAAGGGTACATGTACTGGTACTTTTTAAATGATATCTAGCCATAATAAGAAGGCAGCAACCCTTTTTTTATCAAAGTGGTTTCAGGTGATTCTTTGTTGCTTTCTTTAAGCAGTTTTTAGGAATATAGAGGCTCCAACCCACCTGGTCTGTGGATTAAGTATAGCCCCCAGTTGTCACTCTTGTTACTAACTCTTCTGGGTGGCCATGTTGACCATATAAACACATTTGGTGCCAGAGATGTCATGCCCCCTCACAACAGGTTCAAGTAGCTTTGACACAATAAATATCTTCTGTATAATCCCTGACGTTTTCCAGTCCCTCTGTCCAGCTCTGACTCCTAATTTGTTCATGGTTTTCCTCCTCTAACAGCACCCGTTCACATTAACCACATATACTGTGAATGGGCCCAAGGAGAATACTGCATTTCAGATGAATGAGCTGAGAGGTTTGAAATTCAAAGCAAATCATCAAAGCCCATGAATTTCCACCGACTACTAATAGTTCAATGAAAAGGCTCCCCTCCGCTCCCGACACTGTATAACCTTACATGAACCATTTTTAACTTGGTAAGATACTCTGACAGGACATAGGCCGACGCTGCAGCTTTGCTCATTACAGAGGAGCGCCTCGGCCAAACTAAGCATGTGCCAAACCAGTGTGGTGACTGGAATGTGGGAAACAGTGAGCTATCAGGTGTAAGCCATGCAAAATGGATATTTCACTTCCAGTCCCAAAAACTGGAACTCATTGGGTCTATTTAACAAATGCCTGTGTGACCTCAAAAACCCAACATGAAGAAAAGCACTGAAGTGGTCACCCTTCGTTTTGTCAAAAACTGGGTTCACACATTTGGTGAAGGTGACAAAATACATAAATGACTATAACTAATACACCATGTAAGTAAATATTTTGCGTTTTATATGTTACATAAGCAATGCATAAACTAATGTTTCCTTCATTCAAGGAGTCAGAAATGTACAGTGTGTAGGTCAGAGAATAGTGTGCATGACACAAACCATCCTGCACAAACCCACCATTTTAACAATAGTGACCACAGTTGTTTTTTTTATTTATCCAACCCAGATTTTGAAAATTGGCAATTTGCAAAACTACGGCACACACTATGCTGTACAACTGACAAAGTAAAGATGTTGCGCTATTTGATTGGCGCTTAAAGGAACAGTGTGTAGGATTTAGTGGCATCTAGAAGTGAGCATTACAGATTGCAATCAGCTGAAACCTCTCCCATGTGCCAAGCATGAACTCCTGGTTAGAATTTCTTTTTTTACTTTGAGCCGAATTATCTGCAGAGGTCTCTTACTTTCCAAAACAAATGGACCCACTGATTTAAATCAGAGGTTTCCAACATTCAGCAACATACTTGTGTTTGGCCATGTCATTGAGCTAGTTTGCCTTCTCTGTGAAATAACTGTCCATTAGAACGGCACTTCAAAATAATGTGATGGAAATTTACTGTACTTCAAAATACTGTGTATTTTTTACAAACTTGACGTGGCTGTGAGTCACTTGTGGTCCATTCAGAATGGACTGATTTAAACAGATTCTTACATTCAGGTGATTATACACCAAAGTGAACATAATCATTTTATTATATTCCATTATTTCCAGCTAAATCCTACATACAAGACCCTTGATGGTATGTACTGAGTATGTACTGAGTATGTAGTATGTTAGGATGCAATTTTAAACATAACTTACGTCTCATTATGCAAGACGGTAGTTCCTAAATTTGTTGAAAGCAGAGAAAGTTGAATATGTAAAAAGTGAGATAGCTAAGAACACAAAGATTAGGACAGCTATTCATTTAAAGGACCAGTGTGCAGGATTTATCGGCATTTAGCGGTAGGGTTGCAGATTGGAACCGACTGAATACCCCTTTCCTCACCCCTGTACTTCCAAGCATCTACCAAGGTTTAGCCTGGGAACCAGACAATTCTACTAATTGCTTGTTCTCTAATGTAGAACTTTATGTTAAAGAGCTATTTTCAAAGTCTGATGGCAAAAACAGCATTACTCATTCGGAAACATATTCATGCTTGTTACGACCCAGCTTGTAAAGGGGAAAAGAGAAGCAACATAGGACCTGATGTTTTTAGCTAAGCTATTTATTAACAAAGGGAATTAGGATCACGTTACAAATATAAGGTGACTGGTCTTTAAAACAAGAGCTACTCATCTCATCCAACGAAATCAAAAGCGGAAATGAAAACCTATCTGTCCTAAACAGCTTAGTGAAAACAAAACAGAAATTAAGCTCCACCCCTAAACCCTGTGAATCTAACAAAAGAAATTCTGTGAAGTGCAATGTTGAAAGCTAATGCTTTAGCCCAGTCACCAATCCAAAAGTATCACTTAACATTTTCTCCATGAATAATGTCACTACAGACAAAGGCGAGAGGTATGCTGGCGGGCGGAAGATTGTCCAGCTGCCAGGAAAGTCGGGCTGGCCAGTATATGTAGAGTTGCAAGTCACCGCTGCACCCTAGAGATTGAAGGAGCCTGGTAAGTTGTTGCTTCAATTGTAAATCTTCACACCGAGGAACACTGATATTGTCAGAGGAGGGACCAATCCGTTGCAGGTGACTGCACATCCTAATTGCATGCATGAAAATTACAGGCAGGGGTTAACACATGGAGATGGGGTTGGCTGTGGGAAAATCAATGCTACACCATTGCAGTTTATTTCTGCACACTGTTGTGTGTTTGTGTCTGATTGGTTGTAGGTCTAATGGTGTCCAGTTGCATTGATAACGTCCTTTGGAAATAAAAAATTAACTGAGAGTTGCCTTTACTTAAAACTTATGTAGATATAACAAAAACAGGTAAAACGTGATCCTTGGTTTCAGGTGAATATACACCAATCAAAGCATAATTGTAAATGTATTCCATCTCTCTCAGTACCTCCCCCTAAATCCTTCACACTGGTCCTTTAAGTGCCACAGATTTGTTTTTCCAGGTGTTTTTCATGCTAAGCTGGGCCTGCTCATGAGTATTTATATCAGGGTTGACATATGGTGTGACATCCCGCTATTTATACTTTGAAGATTAAAATCCACAGGAGGGTGTTATGCACTGTGAAGTCTCAGCTTGTTGCTTCTTGCTTCCACAGAACCAGTGAACTCGACACACTGACTCAGATGCAGGTAGGAAAAGTGATACAGTACAGTACAGCTGGGTGACCATGATAGATTTGCCTCTTTCACTCACTAAACACTTTGTTATGGTTCATCAGAGAAACTCAGAGGTCAGGAAAGTCCAGACTCAGTCAATAGTCAGACAGTGAACAACACGTGTGAGGTCTTTTGAGGTCAAGACCCAGCCTGAAATTTGACTGGGGCCTGAACGTTGGAAAATTACACTTTAATAGAGCTCATAATTATTCAAAAATACAACTGCTGATTTATTTACAAGTCAAATATAGCCAACTCAAAATAACATCAGCAGTGTTACAGTAATCCCATCTTCCATACATGCCTTCTACACCAAAATTACACGCAGCTCTATTTATACTAACTGTCATCGTGTGCAAAACTAAGCATTAGCTGGGTTTTCTTTAATGCTAACAATCTTGTGTGACATGTCGCACATAATTTGCTCCACAGAGCAGTGAAAGTATACATTTGGAGTTTTTACATAACATTCAGTGACTCCTCATGGTGTCACATAAACACATGACTCCTCCAGCGTGCTGTGATGCTCAGCAGGGCAGCACAAGCTCCAAATATGGAACCAGAAATATTGGGGAGAGACCAAAATCCCTAAAAAGCTCGTTGTATGATTTTTGTTTCTGTGATGTTTACACTGATGCCTCACTCGGCAGTGAGCGCAGACTAATGTGGCTGCACGCCTCGTCTTGATCCCGCTGAGGGAACAAGCAGTTTGGCTCCTGAACAGCAGTTGACTCATGTTGTTTCATAACGGATAGTTCACTTTCCTCTTCGATCCGTCTCACCGTGTTCCACCTCTACTCTCTGTGGACATCGACCTCAGAGAAGGATCTTTAAAAAATCCTGTTAAAGTGGAAAAACATGTTTAAACGCCCTGAGATTAAAGCACAAGATAAGCTTCAAATTTTTAGCATTTTTCCATTAATAGCTTTATTTCCCATGCTGACCTTTTCATGAGAAAACAAACCATATAATCCACATGTAAGTAGAAACCAACACACAGGCACATGCTAATTCATACCATAGATAGCTCACTGCTACCAACTACACGATAAATCGTTGTTGTTTTTTAAGCCCCCTGAGCTTGCAGACAGACACTAATGACCTTTTCATGATGAATCTTGTTTACTCCCTGACGTCAGCTCAATATTGGCAGGCCTGCTGGTGGAGTTAATTTACGGCTGGTAAGGAACGGATCAATCGGACTGAAAGGAAGAGGAAGCCTGACTGTGTTTGCAAACAAATAAGGTGGGTAACAGGTTAATCAGTCTAATTTTCCACCAGCGTCTGCTGTCACACACACTCCTTCGCCTGTGTCTCCATGTGACGCATCTTTAGCTGCTACCCTTCAAATCTCTCATGAGCTGTTTATAGACAGTCATGAAAGTCAGCCAGCAGGCTCCACCCGCTCCTTCTGTGACTGTATGACACCAGTGTCCTCTCCAACTACAGCACATGGAGGTCAGTCAAAACATTTTTTCATATCACATCCCCAAGCAGGAAAGTATAGCCACTCCATTTTTCAGCTGCATGTGGATGATCCTAAGTCCCTGCCTACACATGTACAGGTCAGCCACAATTAAAGCACCTTCTAAGGTGCAGATTTACAGAACTGTTGTCTGCATTGTATTGATATGAAGAGGCCCAGACTGTGGATATCTTGGGAGGCGATCCCTGTTTATTCCTGATAAATCTGACAGCAAGAGGTAAAAACAAAATCCTCTGTCAATTACGACCATATAACTCGAGCCCTTACACACATTAAGTGATAAAGGAACATGTTAGCATATTATACAATTAGTTGAGGCTGAAAATGAACTTATAAACATAGCTTAACTAAGAGAGCAATGTCGCTTACCTTTATCATGAAGTACAACAGCAAAAGGGGAGCGGTAAGGCGCGAGACACCCCTTTATAGGTGGGGTACCTCAAAAGGTGAATGTAGGAGTAGCGAAACTTAGTATCAGACGTTCCACATGTTGACTATGGAGGCCTAAGTGTGTCAGATTATAACAACTGAAACAAAGTTTGTGTTATTATAATACTTAATATTATGAACACACTTTTGACTTTGTTACACAAGCATTGCAAACCAAGGGATTTGTTGAGCTATCCTGTTGCATTTGGAAAATAAAATATACAGCTTAGCCCACATGATGTACTGTCTGCTCCTCCCATTCTCAGACCAAAACATGCTACTCCTCCAGCGAGACACACTGGGAGCCATGCTACACTTAGCTTATTGCATTATAGTTAGCAATGCTGTTTGGCTTTTAGAGCCACTTTGGTTTCACTGTTAATTGTGAGAACAATGACAAGAGAGAGGTGGATATAAAAAAACATCGGCATGTTGCACCTGCTACACAACAGGAGGTTACATCAGTGGAAACACTTCAAACATGTCAACACACTGATGCTGACTTCACCCCAGATGAACTACATTAAAGCAAAGAGCAACACACACACTACAAACTAACATTTTTCCCGCAGCATTTAGGTAGCCATTTCCATCTAGTTTAGACTGAGCTTAAGACAGCACCACGACGATGAAAGTTGTAGCCACAGATATGAGACCCCACTCTACAGTGGAAAACATATAGGCTTCACAGACACGCTGAAAGTTGGAACTACACCCATTTTCAAAATTCATACATGTTATTCCCGGTCTAGGACAGTCCAAAAATATTAGTTAACATGAACAACTCTCTCCCAAATCCATAAACGAGGGTGTAAAGCTCAAATATGTGATGTCATAAGGTATTACGTCTGGACCTGCTCCACAGAAAATGAGTACATTGACATGGACATGAATAGCCCGGTTATAATCAGGTTTTTGGAGTGTCCCATTTATGTGTTTGAGCACGTAAACACCATATTCTGTTTATAAGAAACCTGAATGTGCTCGCTGGAGTACTCTGAAAGAATCTAGGATGTAAACAGAGATACGCCTCATAAATGGATTATTCATGTTCATGTAACAACACAGCAAATTGGGAAAGATGTTCCAGATGACACTGATTGCACCCAGGGGAATATTGTGAGTATATGGGAACATTTTATGTTTCAGGGCTGAGAACACTACAATAGAATAAAGCTCACGTGGGAACAAAATAAAACAAACACTCTGCTGGTCCATAAAATCAGTCTCCCATTCATTGTCTATGGAGCAGCTCCAGACTTTATACCCTATGACATCACATGTTTGAAACAGTTCTTTGTTTTTTGGCTTTGAGAGAGAGAGAGAGAGAGAGTAGCTCATGTTCAGAAATATTGAATTAACCTTCAGAGGCCATAGAAATATCATACTGGAATTCTTAATTTAGGTGGTGTTCCCCTTTAATGTATTCAAGTGTTCCTTCATGAGGTCATTTCATACAGACCGTAATTCCTTTGTTGTATGAGAAAACAAAAGCCTAAATCATGATGTTAGTTGTAAAACATCTGAATATTAAACAAACAAGGAAATTTCAATAGTTTCTGTTTGTATTTGTACAGTTTATATTTATATATTATATTTATTTGCTTATTTTGTTTGAAATGTTGCTAAGAAGGGGCCCCACAAGAAAGGTCACTCAGGTGTAGCGCCATCATTGTTTGAAGTAAAAAAAAAGATAATACTTTATGATGTTAGTTTTAATAGATAAATTAGCCTAAATAACATCAAATAAAAATAATAATAATACATTTTAATTTGTCATGTATTTCTACTTTTTTTGGTTTGTCATTTCAAACCGAATCAAACCATGAATTTTATGAAGTGTTGCACTGCTGGTGTGGAAACGATGACCTCATCTCAATTCAAGCATGTCCATCTCTGCTTTTTGTAATGAGCATTCAACAAAAACAATAACAACAATATCGGACAACTGGTTTGTTTACACTTTGTCTGCACCGCTTGGTCTGATGACGACTTTACACTTAAACTTAGTATTGCTGCACCACTTAACAGACGACTGGAGCTGTCTGCCAAAACAGTGTTATCTGGTCCACCACAAACTACGGTTTTGGATGGTGGAACAATTTTGAGAGTGGTATTGTTGTCAGTGAGGAGTGGAAGGAAAACGTTTGCATGTCCAGCACATCATTTATATTGTTGAGTAAGTTCCTTGGTCATTCTATCGAAGGGGAATCAGGGCTGACATTTGAGGTTGTTTTTGTCTTATAGTGTATGTGTGAACAGAGATATTTTCTAATATGAAGTTCATGTGGGCAGAAGTTTGTTTTTTAAACCGAGGGGGAAAATATCCTTTTTCAAAAACATCTCTACATGTGTAGAGAGGACCTAAATTTACCAGTGGAACTTTCCCTAATTTCACACAATGACCACTTCAGGACACGCTGCTCCTCCCAACCTGCACACACTGAAAATATGAATGTGTAATGATTTATAAAAATGGACCCACCCAGACTAATTCCAGCAAGAGCCCGCCGAAAAAGAGAGAAAACATGATGTGAACTTGCACTATTGCAGTTCTCATGTGGATTGTTTAGAAACAGAATAGAGAGTGCAGCCAGTGTGTTGTACAAACAGCCAGAATAAATGTTCTGTACTAACATCCATGAAACTTCCAGATTTTCAGCTTCACACCCATTGGATCAACCCTCCGTATAGTTTTTTGATTTTCATCACCCCTTTCACCTCTCTGATCCTTTTCTCCTCTCCACTTTTCCAACGGGATCTGTGATTCATGGGTTCAACATTTCAGAAGCCCGTGGAGAGCTGAGGTCAATGGTAAAGGTAGCCATCAGTGCAGTTGAGAAATACACTGTAGGACTGCTGCCTCGGGTGTGAAATGCTCTTGTGATTACAGAGGACATAAAATTCCCAGTCAGACAAAGACAAAGAGAGAAAACTGTACATTCCCTTCCTGGTGCACCTGCTGCCCACTTTCATGTTACCTTCCCTAGCTTGACCATTCAGTTCAAGCCCTCAGGAACAGCATAGAGCTTTGTAGCCAACAATGTGAAATGACTAATTTCACTATCTAGATTTGATCCATTTGAAGTCTAGAAGACCCGCATAATGAAATTGTTTGTATCCTCTTTCAGGTTAGCGAAGGGCTTAAATGGAAGTCAGCTGCCTGGTTGGCTGAAGTCTCTAATGCTCTTATTCTATGGGCCCCACTATGTGGAAGATCTGAGTTATTTCATAACATGAATCAAGCTTCTTTAGCTTCATGCGCCACTAAGCAACTTTTACAAGAATGAGCAGTGCCCTGCCTCCAACACTTTATCAAGTTTTCTTTACGCATCCATGATTCAATTAGCCTCAGTTTATGTTTCTACACCTGAAGCTCTCTGTTCTCACAAGGTATACAGTTTGCTATGAAAACCATGGAAGTTTTTATCATCAAAATCCTAATTTTTGAAACAATGGGTCCTTGGTTTAAGACAGAGGTAAACAATATCAGCTGTGGCTTAATCTTACCATGCCTGGCTGACATGTTTCAACTTGACTCATTTTAAAACAAGAATCTATCAAAGGGTTCTTAAATATGCACGTAAAGACAAAATATATCATGCTTAAAGACTGAGGCTTAGAGGGCTTTCACATCAGGGACCAGGGCCTGGATACAAGTACACTTAACCCCAAATTCTAGTTCGTTTGGACTGTGTGAATGGTGTGTACTGCCTGTTACAGCTGTGTGTGTGTGCTCTCTGCTGCTGTCCCTCTTCCCTCCCTTGCAGATCTACCCAGGTGTGCTGCATTAGTTAACGAGGTGCAGTGCACCTGGCATGGAGGAGTTGGTCAAAAGCTCCTGTGCCAGCAGCAAAGCAGAGAGGCCTCTGGTGTGGGGACTGCTGATCCTGCTGCTGAGTGTCTGTACGGTACACATTAGGTGTGAATACCAACTGTCCCAAAACATGGGAGTGGACTGCTGTTTAACATGACAACGAGGATTTTTCATCACTTATGACCCACTAGAAATGTGTGGTGGTGTATTTTTCTGCAGAGATTCTGCCTTCTGCCTGTATTTTCTCATTTTCATCTTATTTTTCTGTGTCTAGCAGTCTAGCAGTACAAGTACTTAGGCAGTGTCTTAAATGACAAGTTGAATTTTGATGTGAACACTGGCAGCATCTGTAGGAAGGCAAACCAACATCTATTCTTTTTAAGGAAGCTGAGGAGTTGATGTAAATAGGACTATCATGACATTGCTCGGCCTATTGTCTCAGACACTCAGCATCCCCTCCATATTGAGTTTCAGATGTTTCCATCAGGGGGGAGGTTTTGCCTCCCTAAATGTAGCAGTAAATGTTACAGATCGTCCTCTGTCCCATCTGCTATCGCTTATCTTAACCAGCAGTGACCACTAATTGTCCCTGATTTACCACTGACAGTGTGTGGTACTGGATTCTGTGTGTTTGTGTTGTATTGTCTGTTTTATTGTACTCATGACTACTGTCTGTATCTCAAACTGCCCCTCGAGGACGTTAAAGTTTACCTTACCTTACCTTACCCTACCTTACCCTATACCTTACCTTACCTTACCCTATACCTTACGCACAGTAATTGACAATCCGGGATGGTATACCTTTAAATTAACAGTAATTATGTGCTCCTTGGCCTTGGTAGTATTGCTAGCTTACTACAGGTAGTTATAAGCTAGATAACCCCACATGCTATACGTATATTAGAGCTGATAAACACAGTGAATCTATTCCTTTCCTCCATCTTCAAAACTCTTTAAATTCAGGGCATTGCTCTGACTACAGCCCCATGGGCCCCACTTAAACATGTGAAGAAATGCAAAGCTTGACATGTCTACTATAGTCACAGTTTCCAAGTCAGGACTTGATAATCACTGTGTGGAGAGGGGGGCCTCCTGAGCGGTCAACTGCATAACAACGATGGCTTAAATACTGAAGGACACATCTGTTATGGTCTTTAACTTAAAGTTCAGCCTCAAAGGTTGTAAACACAGTCACATATGGGGAAACAAGTGACAATTATACCAGGAGGAATTTTGCATCTGACAGACTCATCATATAAATAACTAATGGGTTTTCAAGGGCTTTTGCAACAGTGTGGATATCCAGTGAATGTGGGCCAGAAACTACCCCCATTTCCTGATTTGTTACAACTGTAAAGTCCAAACAGTTGGTTCATTCATCGCTCAACATTGGCTTCATTTAGTTTCCAGATTTTTTAATAAAACCAGCCAGAGACGAGAACTTATAAAATTAGCACACTCAATCATTTCCTGCTCTAATGGTTATTGGTTGGCTGGTTACTAGGAGGTGATTGGTTTGCCCTTCAATGTGTGTTTTTTTACACACTGCATTTCCAAAGCTGAACACCAGAGCACCAAGATGGACCTGAGTTCAAAGGGAAAAGATCGTGTCTGGCAGCAAAATGCTGTAATCGTGCACAGATGCATATTACATAGTTCAAAAGTCTGCTCAGTCATTCTGCACTTCCACTTCTTGAGAATTATATTTTGGGTTTGTCTGGTATTTATTTTGATACAGTCCAAAAACAGCAACCATGAAAGCCATTTGTTGTTCAGTTAGGTTTTAAGAGAAACTACTGTAAAAGGGCAGAGTTGAGTGAAATTTGGATGAAACACGTCACCAGTCTGTTGCATGTTGACCTCCTCTACTGCACTAATCTCCAATCAGCCTTCAGCCATGGCCTACTCTACCCAGCTGCATTTAATCTGCCACAGTGAAGACTTACCATGCCAACACATTGTTCATTTAATGGGAACTCAGACTGGTTTGGCTCACCTGTGTTGAAAGGAGAATAAACCAGTGCTTGACCTACTTCAGACTGGCTTGGACATCACAGAGAATTGCAGACTGGCAGCTGGCACACAGAAACTAATAAACATCACACCACCAAAACTCACCTGAGTGCTTTTAAAGAAATAGTCCTTAATGTAATTACACTTGGTATTTTCAAGTTTTTGTTTGAAAATTGAGCCGTCACGGTTTGACTGATCGTGTGTTCAGCAACTCAAGTTGGACCTTGATGCTTAAAGGGTCATCAGAACATGTCAGTTGGAATAACTCTCATTAATCTACCTTACAAAGGAATCATAGACAGATTCAAAATGTCTTCTTCTTTAGGATTGCTGGTTTAATATAAGGATTTGATAAGGGTCGTGATACTTTCCCCCTGAGCACTCAATGCTTCTGCACGTGGAGAAAAGTTTGAGCCCAAATGATTTGGGCTGCATTTTTCCCCCATGATGTTTGTTGTTGCAAATATTTTCTCTGCAAAAACCATTTGGCCTTCACTATGAACACATTACAACATGGCCAGATTCATTACACGTGCTAATTCAATAGCAGAGATGATAACAGGGCTATTCATTATCATAATCTGAGTCACTGGCTGCATCTGGTTTGGACCGTGGGATGTGTAAATCTGTTATTTTCCATTGTCCCTTTGTTCTCCTTCTCTGCAGTTTTTCATTTTTTGTGAAAACATTTCTGATTCGAAGTTTCACATCTGTTGGCACATGAGCTGTTTGGTTTGCTTCTTTTTTTTTTAAGTCTTTTAAGTCCTCTAAATCTAAAATGAAATCCAGCTAGTAAAAAATGTCATTTTGTGGGGGCTGTGGTGCTCACAAAATGTATAGAGTGGTTTACAGACGTCTCTCACAATTTAAGTCTATGGGAAAAAGTCGGGAGTTGTAATTCCTCTGTTTGGCCACTACTAAAATTGGTGTCAAAGCCTGACGTGCTTCCTGGCCTGGGGCCCGGCTGGTTGCAGCTCCCTGTACTAAAGAGCAGCGTGAAAGAAAAGAGTGCTCACTCTGGAGTAGAATCTGGCGACCAAAACGTCTCCAGAAGTACACATTACACTGACTGTTTGAGAAACACTGTTTGAAGTATTGAGGTAGGGGTACAGATGGATGATATATGACATGATTTCTGAGCTTTGTTATTGGTAAAGCATGGTTTGGGCTTTTTATTAGCTATGCTAGTGGTGTGACTCCAGGGATGATGATCAGTCACTCCACTTCTTTGATCCAGACCGATCTCAAAAACTATCTGGAAGGCATGTCGTGAAATATACACATCAACATTATACCTGCTAAACATCAACTAGTTTAAGCATTGTCTTGTGACGAAGACACCTGCAGTCTGAATTTTCTAACAGTCCAAGTAATGTGACTCACACAGATGTGAAGAAAAAAACAAAACACAAGAGGTTCATCATGTTTGCAGATGCCGGTATAACTGAGATCGGCACAGGTTACCATGGTTACGGGTCTTGAACCAGCGAGGAGACTCTCAGGAAGTGGCATGGTAATTACATACTGCTGTTTATGTACACAAAAGTATGTTAAATGATAGTGCACATATTGGGTATGTAGTGCATAATATGCAATTTCAAATGCAGTGTATTCTGCAACAGACATTTTTAAGCAGGAAACATTTCAGCTAAGCATGCGGCATCCAATAATCTGGGATACCATGAGGCAAATTACAGTTATATAATCACAAACTTCAACATTAACATTGAAATCAACCAGTATGTATAATAAAATACTGCTATAACTCAACATCTTAATATCTTTTTCGCAAAAATGTGGAGGATACACGTGATATAACTTGAATGACTGTGTGAGTGGAAGAACAGACAGGGTTTGGGACCACAGATGATATTTTGCCTGAATTATAGCATCAATATGAACGTAAGACGGGCATGAGAAATGGGTCTGGTGCAGTGCAAGGCGTGGGCCATCTGATCACTTGCTCTCTACAAAGACAAATGGAGGCCAATTTCTGGTGGTGTGACACTCACTCGGTCATCTGATACATCATGTATCTTCATCAGCGTCTGTGAACCCAAAGTTCGTATTTCGACTTTTGAAATTTAAGGTCTTTCTGACTGTGTTTGAACTATGACTCAGTAAAACACATATTTATCACCGACACCTGCTCACAGTATTTTCGAAATGTGAAAAATCTCGAATGTTGCCCAGATCTTGTAGGAACATGCAAGGATTATTTGTTCCAGATGTTTTGAAGTCTAGATCACCGCTGTGTGCTTTAATCAGCCATCGGATCTTTGCGTGTTTAATAAAGAAAAACAAGAAAGCACATCTATCATCCACTCAAACATTGTATTTATCCTGTCCTATGGGGAAAGGTATGTATGTAAGATTTACATTTTTCCTCAACTGTTTCTTGTAACACCAGAAGAATTAGGCATAGTTGAAACAACATTTTAACCACATTAAATGTATGTTGTACTCCGTTCGTGCTGATATTGCAATGATTGGTTGGTTCAATGATTGGGTGACCTTTAACTCACCCCATACAGGCTGAGGCCTCAGGTTCCACTCTGACCTGAGGCTCTTTATTTTTGGCAGTAGCTCAGTCTATGGAGACTTGGCTTTCCCTGAGAGGACCAAATGTGGAATAGGGTCTGACAGCTGGAGAGGTGCCAGTCCTCCTCCTGAGTACGGCCAAGGTGCCCTTGAGCAAGGCACCTACACCCCAAAACTGCTCCACTTTGGCTGACCCTGTGCTATGACCCCTCTGAAAGTGTCAGTGGACTTGTGGAATCTGCCTGGTGCAAAACTGCCCTGTGATGATTGATGAATAAAGAGATTATAGGATTATATTATTATAAGAGTCTGGTTGTGGTGAGTGGCATCATGGGCCAAACATGTGGTTTAGCTTTAGTGTGTGACGATGCCAGGCATCACCCTGTAACTTAACACAGACACACTTACGGTCAGGAGAAGTGGAGCACTTGAGTGCCCCACTGAAGTACGTCTGCATTGATTTTTTATTAAGTTAATGAGTTTGCTGTTTTAAATTTCCATGTTTTTCAGATGGATTTTCTGTGCTGTCTAAGTTTTTATCCCCAGTGGTCTGGCCAGGTCACAGCTGTTGAGTTTCCATTGCAAAAGGTGCAATAATCTTTTTATTCTGCAGTGAAAGTGATTTTATATGTAATCAAGTACAAAATCTACTTCTTATTTTAGAATATATTTAAAAGTACAATTATTGGGGTGTTGGTGGCTTAGTGGTTAGAGCAGGCACCCCGTGTACAAGGCTGTTGCCGCAGCAGCCTGGGTTCGACTCTGGCCCATGGCCCTTTGCTGCATGTCTTTCCCTCTCTCTCTCTCTCTCTCTCTCTCTCTCTCTCTCTCTCTCTCTCTCTCCCCCTTTCACACTCACCTGTCCTATCAATTAAAGTACAATTATTGAGCTTGAAAACACCTTAAGAAAATTGTTTGACATTTTGGAACATACACTTCTCAGCATCCTTTTCTTCCGGTGCCAGAGTTTACGTAATGTATTTAATATTCAATAGGTTTGTGGGGCAAGTAATGTGTTATTGTGATCAATTTCAATAATAAAAAAAAAAAACAAGTCGCATATCCAAAATGTCATCAGCGAAGCCTGATAGTGTCTTTCATCAGACGGCCACAAAACCTCATGTGTTTATCCCTGCAATGTTGCTGTTTTCAGTCACAACACAGCCATATCAACATTTTCTCTGAAATGTTACAAGGTCTTGAGGTGGGAAACTACTGATTTTCCTGCATATTGACCCCTGCTCCCATTCACACGTGACCTTGTGCAAGATATGTTCCTGAACATTTCAGGGATAGACTACAGGTGTAAAAGGTTTTAGATTGTTTCTTCAAACATGCTGTCCTTATTTAGACACATAAACAATTAAAGTCCTGGATGTTCTAGTTCTACCTCGGCTCTTTATTTCTTGGCAAGGTGTAGTGACTTCTTGTCCCCACTGTGAAGTCGCTAGGCAACTAATGGAGACTCCACAAGATACAATGGAGTAATGAGTGAGCTGTAGAGGTGCATGTACAGTTGGTGGATTTTGGGTGTGTAGGCAGTAGCTTCTTGTTTAATGGACAGATATGAGAGTGTTTTTCTCATCTAACTTTCAGCAAGAAAGTAATTTTCCAAAATGTCAGAACTATTGCTTTAAAAAGTGCAAATACGTAAAAATGAGCAACTTACAGAATCAGGAGTTCATCTTGTAGTTTCATCTTTGCATTTAACATGCAGCACACATGCAAACACACTCATGAACTTGATGGCACTCATTTCATGTTATTGTCCTTTACGTTTTTCCATCAAGTTCCAGTCCAGTCCAGGCATTGTAGTAATTTGGCAGAAGCTGCTTCGAGCCTCCTACACAGAACTGGCTTTGCCAAAGTGAACATTTCACCCTGCAACAAATTTACATCATTGTCTCCATCAGAAAAAGGAATGGAACAAATGTTTTTTGAGCCACGCTATTCAACGACGATAAAAGAGGATTATGTTAAAAACAATGAGATGTAAATTGGCATTTGGAGTCAACAGTTTTTTATGACCCCCAGAGCTATTTACAGGTTAAACATTAGCGCCATGTCTCATCATCATTCCTAATTCCCTCCATGACATAATGTTCCTGCTTTAAACCCTTTTATAGAAACTTCGGACCACATTGTTTATCATCAGCTGAAGTGTCTTCTATTAGCTCATAAAACCACATTTTCATACAGTTCTTTTTTTTTTTACCCTGTAGAAACAACCTGATGAAGAAATCAGGGGTTGAATAAGGTAAACAAGCGTATGTGCCTTTGAAACTAGAACCTAAATGTCAGAAATCTAAAGGAGACACACAATTAGAAAGCAGAAATAAAAACATACAACTGCAACTTTTATTTTTTTAATATCTTCTTTTTTATTAAAAAAATTGTGTTCAGTTTTTGGACAAAAATTACAGACAGTGGCTCTACATTTCATTTTAATGTCTCTGCGTTAGAATAAACATAACAAACTTAATGTACAAATAAAACATGGGGCAATAAATTAGTGTAAAATAACAACAAGAGTTTAATCTCATTGTACCACATGTAATGAATAATTTAAAGGCGCAACCTATCCCAGCTGACACTGGGCAAGAGGCGGGGTACATCCTGGACAGGTCACCAGACTATCACAGGGCTGACACATAGAGACAAACAACCACTCACGTTCACATTCACACCTACAGGCAATTTAGAGTCACCTTTACACATTTAGAGTTAACCTGCATGTCTTTGGACTGTGGGGGGAAGCTGGAGCAAACCCAGGCTAACATGGGGAGAATATGCAAGCTCCACACAGAGGGGATCCCCCACCCAGGGTTCAAACCTTAAACCCTTTTGCTGTGAGGCGACAATGCATCACTGCATCACTGCATCACCATGCCGCCTAAAGGATATAATCATAAAATAGTGAGGGTGGTGCAGCCTACATTATGTTTTGCTTCAGACATGACGTAAGAAAATAACTGTGCAGTTTCTGGAAACATTAGTCGCAGTTTAGCTGTGTTTCCTCAAATCACACTTTAGACCATCTTTATCTTTGTCACAATAACTTGACAGTGAACGTGAGATGCCATCATGCCAGTTTGAGCCTGGACTGTGAAGATGGTGTGGAAACAAGGCTCAGTGATGAGCATTTGATCCTGTCATGGAGCCTCAACAGATTCCTAAAATGATCTGCAGCACACTGACTGACTGTGTTTCCGTTGCTCCTGGGTCCAATCTGTTTCTGTTTCATCATCAATGAGTGACTGAAACAGAGAGAACACACAGTATCACCACCCATTATGATAAACCCTCATAAAACATCACTTTCTGTACAAATTCCCAGTTTGAGTTTGGTGTTGATTCAGTTTGGGATGTCCTGCATTCACTGTTTTAGATTAACTGTACCACCACCACCTCTAGGTGAGTCAGTTAGGTATGTCTTTATTTGGGGTTTTACTCAGGCTGGATTACTGGAAAGTATTATCTCAAGACTCCAGAACACCAGGAGCCCTGGAAGCTCCAGTGTTTCGACTGTATGAAAATACATTTTAGATCCAGCTGTAGGACCAGTTATTATTTCAATTTTGTGTTTCCATCTTGTATATTGTTTAACCAAATCACCACACAGACTTGGGTTCAAGTAGTGCTCCATAGAGATACCATGCACTGATATTAATATTATTGATGTTATTATGATTTTATTATATTAGAATATTATTATGATTTCTTCTAGGTTATACTGCAGGTATGCTAGATTCTTAGGGCTAGGTTATACACCACTTACAGATGCTTCACTGAAGTTATAACTAATGACAAATACACTGAGAAACATCTGCTTAAAACTGTGTTACAGTATGTTATACGCCAGTCATGCTTCACAATGTTTAATATCGACACCAAAGGCATCTTTTGGCATCTTTATGAGATGCAGCATTCTTTCAACTAACTACAATGTAAACTTAACTGCGGCAATACTTGATGCTGAGAGCAACCAAGCTGCAAACTCTAGGGCTGAAAAATGAAGCCAACGCAAAAGTGGAAAAGGTTACAAACACGAGACCCGAGCTCAGGACACAGGATTGGGATGATGACAAGAAGGTTTATTGTCGCAAGGAATGGGAATGACTGGGGGTCCAAAATAGTCACAAAGAATGTCTTAGTCGGCCGTGAGGTTTATCTACCACCAAGGCTGAACAATGATCTGGCAGTGAGTGGTTGGAGAGCCGGAATACTGCATGCTGATGAGCTGATGAGGCAGGTGAGTATGATGATCAGAGCCGGGAAGCAGGGACACCAGGGAGGGGGGACCAAGCCCAAGTCAGCACACAGACAAAACTAAACAGGGGGAGGAAGGCAGACAGGAACAGAGGAAAGGGGAAACACAAGGAAACACTAGGAAAAACACAGGTTACAGCAGTGCCGCAACAGAGGTAACTGCAGTGTCTCACAAAACCACTTGAGGCTGGCTCCAGAAGCGAGTCAATCCCCATAGACCCCTGTGTTAAAATGCAAAACTTTACAGCAGATGTTAAATGTTATTAGGAATTAAATTTGTGCATATTTAAGTGCCTTTGAGTCATCACAGGCAATGAGTCAGATTCACCCCTCACTCTTCCACAGCTTCACCCTTACGTCCAAATATGGTCACTTCTGCCTTTAAAAAGCAAAGATGGCGACAACCGAAATGCCACACTCGAGGCTTAAAAACAGGAGCCCACAAACCAGTGATGTCTTCGTGGCTTTCTCCATTATTTCATATAGTCTATGAGAGCAACTGATGTAGTGTAAAGAGCAAGACAGTCAGCGAGAGTGGACGGGTCAAACAAAACAAGACTTTCACCCAGGAGATCAAAGTTGGTGTCTTGTGTGAAACCAAAAGTTATTGTTTTAATGTAAAGTTATGTAATTTACATATGGTTGTCGCACACAGACGTTATTGTTACTTTAAAAAACGAAATTTTAACCCAAAATATGATAAGCCTCATCAAGTAGCCTAGTGTTGTTGCCTAAACCTTACCGCAACCTTTACAAGGTATTTCAGCTGTGCATCACGAAGAGAAGCTAGAGGGTGCCCTGTGCCTCGCTATGAAATGCTGAGGGACGTCACGTGACAAAGCATTGGCTTAAACGTCTTTTGGGGCTGATTTGTCTGATGACAGTTTAGAGCAGTGGTTCCCAACTGGTCCAGCCACAGGGTCCAGATTTCTCCTTAGTCATTAGTTCAAGGTCCATACATTTAGTGTCATACATGCATTTGGCCATATCATTGAGCTAGTTTGCTGTCTCTGTTGAGTGGCTGTACGTTAGTCACTCACTCCACCGCAGGAAACAGCACTTCAAAATAATTTCTCTCTGCTAGAAATTCACTGTACGTAAAACTAAAGTGTTTTTTAGAGACCTAACAGGTTTCAAACTCACTTACGGTCAATATAGAGCGGACCCTCGACCCATTTTTGGCAGCGACCACCAGGAACCACTGATTCAGAGGATCAATTTGACATTTATTTGAGTCATTACAGTTTAAAGTCCCTCTGACAAACTAGCAGCAAAAAAATATCCATCAGTCTGTGAGTAAAGAAGAGAAGGCCAGACTGGAGGTAAACACAGTATGATAACTATCAGCTGTGTTACCAAAATTAGTGAGCTGGCACGTTACTTTCGCTGTGTCACCACAGTACAGTATGTACCTTGGGGAGAACTATGCTGAGCAAGTTTGGTGTGGCGAGCGCATCAGAAGTGTTAAGGTCGAGAGTATGAGTTATATCTGTCCGTCTGCTTACACTGGCTCCTGTAGCGTCACACAGCTGTGTGCGGCATGCACTCTATCTATCATACAGTACTGTACAGTGTACACTCATCCCTGCATAACCATTAAGACTCCAGGCAAACGCAGAGGAAGTGACTGGAAACAAGCTTCTTATGCAATATTTTTCCCAATCAGACAGCTTCCTGAGTCATTTGTCACTGAATATAAGGAAAATTCTGAGGTTTTACCGTAAGTGTTTGAGGTCCGTACTTTATGTGACAAGGACATTTTTGATCTATGATGAGAGCCACAACAACAATACTTGAGTCCAAATGAATCCCTCAGGCCTCAGTATACCGCCACTGACATTTCATCATGGCTGTGAGACTGATGATGAAATGGAAATGAAATGGAGGGAGATGGATGGCTTCAAAAATCCCACCCTGCAGCTATAACTGTTCCCGCTATTGTTGGTACTGTAAATCTCTCAGTGTGCAGAGCATTTGACTTTAAAGGAATACATTTGTGGTCTTTGGTTAATTGCTACATGATCAATAACGCTTCACCCATCTCCAAACCGGTCGCTTTTATCTACATAAACAGTGACCCGACATTAAAGTCGATCTAACCTGAGTTAAAGAGGTCTGTCAAGGTGGGGGCAGTAAATGCTTAAATGTAATGATGAGGTTATTCATATTAAACTATTTGATGCCATTATAATCAGAGAGAATTTTCATCACAGTACCACACAAACAGCAAACAGCTGAATTCATATTTGGCAACAAGAGTAATAATTAAAAATGTCTGGTGTAAATGACCACACTCTTGCTCCAAATTAAAGGGGGATGGTGGAAAATAATTTCTGTATGAGTCTGGCCACATATTTTCCACGGTTTGGTTTTGACAGATGAAACATATGATGTGCGAGAGCATAAATCGCCTTTAAGAAAGACAGGGATCAAAATTTGTGTGCTATTTAAAGCCAACCAGTATTTTTATTACAAGGCTGATGGGAGCTAAATGTTTCCCACTTGATTCAGTGGCACAAGACAGAAATAGAATACAAAAGAAGAAAAAGAAATCACAGACTAATGATCCTTGTGTCATTTCCTGGCATGGCTCACTACCATACGGCTCTGTGATCAGATAATGGTTTCAGGCTACATTCAGTTTGTCTTTATTAGATGTTTTTATGTCCTCTGATTATTGTTTTAATACAGTACATTTGATTTATCAGATGATAAATAACATGGAAACCTGTCTGCGATCAATAACAACCTCCACTGAGCAAATTACTTATAAAGACAATCTGGCATTTAAAGAAATAGTTCAATAGTTAGATGAGGAGATTTAAACTACTCGTATGTCTACAGGCTAAATAAGTGACAGTAGGTCAGTTTGGTTTAACATCCAACTACCAGTGTAGCAACTGCAGGAAACAAACTAAAAGTCACAGAGAGGCTGAGGCTGGGCCTGGTTAACTTGTCTGACACGTCAACAAAAGATTCACTTAGATCCAAGAAATACCTTAAATAAATGTATTCATGGAAAGGAATCTACTTAGTGTAACATGTGCAAACTTATAATTAAGATGATCACAGCAAACAAAGAAACGTGCTCTTTCCAACCAAAAAAAGCACACAGGTGAACCTGAGATGCTCATATAGATTTTGAGTGTCACTGCCCATGTCCATGTGACCCAACTCTCCCAATAACCACAGTCACACAAAAAAACACATCCCAAAACACTCACAAAAAACATGCAACAATACAAAATATAAACCATCCCAAAACGTACTAATCTTACAAGATTCATTCCTTTCTAAATTAATTCATGGCTTCTGCAACCAGCAACTCTAAAGCACACAAATTAATTTATCAATGGATGTGTAAAGAGAACTGGATACAGTGTTGGAGGCGGAGCCTGTTCATTGCTATGAAAGTTGCTCAGTAGCACATGAAGCCAAAAACTTTCGATTTATTTGATGTAAACAAGTGAACAGTGAAACGATTCATTTCACAGGGGATGTGAGTCTCAAAAAAGTGTATTCACTGATTTACAGATGTGTCAGTCCCAATGTAAGTCCATGGGAAAAAGTATAATAGTGAAATGAGTAATTTGGTGGGGGGTGTGAATCTCAAAATATGTCTCCACTTATTTAAACACATCTCTGTCCAAATGGCAAAAAAAAAATTCTGGGCCTGATGGCATTATGTGAGTGGCTCAGAAGTTGTAATTCTGCTGTCTGGCCACTACAAAAACTGACTTCATAGCCCCACACATTTCCCAGGGGCCTGGCTTTATGCATCCCACTTCCTGGCAAGTCCTGCCCTATGTGTTGTGATTGGCAGGTACAAACCATGTGGATGTGTCGATGTGTTGGAGATGGTCAGGGTTAGGGCATGGGCAGATGTAATGGTTGGAGCTAGTACTAGCCAATCACGGCACAGTAAGGCAGCACTTGCCAAGAAAAGCTGTGGGATCCATTATAACACCTCCAGCACATAACCCATTGTAAAATCCAGAACAATATTTAGTATATTTAATTTTTTTTTTTTTTTTTTGTTACATATGAAACAAATAAGACTTCAGGTGTAAACAAGTGAGCTTCAGAGGTGCGAAAAGGGGAATTTTGTTACCTAACTGAGCCCGGCTGGGAATTTCCCCTTGTTTCCAGTCTTTCTGCTAAACTAACAGTTTGCTAGCTGTAGAAAATATTTACTCTACGGGGAGTGACATTAATCTTCTAGTCTAACTTTCGGCAAGAAAGCGAATAAGTGTATTTCAAAAAATGTCCAGCTATTCCTTTAACATATATAGAAATAAAAAATGTACATACAGCATACAAATACAGCACATTACTCTCATTATCATATGGATCATGAGCTTCAGAAAAGAGCAGCACTTTCATCCAAATCCAATTATGCTCGTAGCATTCTCATGCAAATACCTAATAGTGCTACATAGGCTAAATAATCCATAATAAGGCCTCCGGCACATAACCCATTGTAAAGCAAAGATCGTGCACTTTATTCTTTTTTTACATATTTCACAAATAAGACTTCAGGTGTTAACTACTGAGCTTCAGAGGTGCGAGAGGGGGAATTTTGTTACCTAACTGAGCCGGGCTAGGAATTTCCCTTTGTTTCTAGTCTTTATGCTAAACTAACAGTTTGCTAGCTGTAGAAAATATTTACTCTATGGATATGGGAGTGGCATAATCTTCTTGTCTAACTCTCAGCAAGAAAGGAAAGAGCAGCAGTTTCATCCAGATTCAATTAAACTGAAAGCATACTCATGCCATACCGAATAGTGCTAGTCTAAGTAATGTTTTTGCCAATGGAAAAAGTTTGATCATGCTTTTGATAACACATTGTTACTGGGGACATTCGAAGCATCTTGCTGGTGGCTCCAGATAAGAGGTTAATATCTGTGCCTAACTGAACATGTAATGGTGTAATTGTTTGTGGGTGTGTGTGTGTGTGTGTGTAGGGGGAGGGAGGTGATAGGTGGTTGGGTGCTTGTGTCACCGTCTACTATTAATAGCATCTTTGCAGAGTTGATTAGCAGGCTGTCGTTCTTAAATCTTACTCTGCTGCAGACCCACTTTAATTACCACTGCCCCTCTTTTATTCACACTGACAGGACCTCTCATTAATCACTACGCAGAGGCGAGGCCTTCACTTTTATTACCGCTCACATCAGCAAAGCAACAAAGCGCACAACCCATGTGGTATGATGGTGGATCAGATCGTTCACCGTGCTCAGATATGTTGAGCCTCCCTGCAGAGTTTCTGATTATTTATCTGCTAAATAAAATTGGGAATGTGTTTTTTTTTTTAAATTCTATTTTAAGGTCCTGGAATGGGAATGTGGAAATCCCATTTATGGAGTGACAAAAAAAATCCTTCACCTCAGGATTTATGTTTTTCATTGGCATTCATGCATTTAAATTCTATGTCCAGGAAAAAATAACCATCCAATTTAAACCACAGCACAAGCCAAGCATATCAGCCAACTCAGCTGGAGACAGCCAGAGTCCCCTTATAGATTTATTTAGATATTGACTGAACATTGGTTTAGTTTGGACCAGGCATTGTAGAGAGAATTTAGTCGATTTAGACCATTAAACACTGATATGGAAAACTGTTGCTGGTTTTCATTCTGAAAAAAAAAAAAGAGTTATGAGAAAAAAAGCCACAGAAATGTGACCGTTTCACTGTTTGCAAAGACAACAGGAAGGAAGTTTAGGGAATTTCACTTCTCAGAACTGCGTTTGGTTGAGATCCTGTGCTGGATGTATTTCCCGGCAGACTTTTGAGCTGCTGAATTACATAATATTAACTGTAAAAGGAAATCATCTTTTCTGTCTTCACAAAAATGGTCCTTTGTTCTTCTTGTGATCTTTGAGAATATATTGCATGAATATACTTTTTCACCTTATTGATGTTATTGTTTGTTTTTCTCCTTGACTTGAGGGGAGGTATGTTTGAATGCGCCCGTGGCTTCATGATCTCTCCTGAAGTACTTCTTTTTTTCGTACTACCTGGATTTTATGTAGTTTTATGTGTGTGCAAAGAGAAAATTAAGAAATTAAAGACATGCATTGATCAGGGTTTATTTTTTAATAGACACGAAGCAAAACTCTTGATGGTCTTGAAAATGATCCATCATGGTCATCACTATATACTGGTGCTTGAATGCACCTCATTTCTGTTATTTTATACACAAATAGTACTACTATATGAAAAGTGTCAAGACTTATCCTGGGAAATGCAAAGATTCAGACCACCTGCAGGATGGCAAAACAGGATCTCAGCTCCTCACCTTTACAGCTCACCTTATCACTCAACTACTGAACAAACTAGCCGATAACTGTGTGTCCACAACCATAAAAAAACACCTTGTGACATGCCTAGTAGGTTTTGACAGGATGAATTATGACTGTAGTAAAGTTCTTTTACTTGAAGTGGATATACAGGATATTTGAGAATTGTCACAAGACATTGGAGATTTTAGTTTGGAAACGGACAAAGTAGCTACCACAGAATATGGCAAGTTAATTTCAAAACAACAAGACTTCACACAGCTTGTGAGAAAGTATGATTCAGAGAAAAGTTTAGCGCAAGTTGCAAAATTGGACAGTTTTAAAGTGGAAGACCATCGGAGCACAGATGGAGATGTGTGTGATTAAAACGGAGAGAGAATTTTGACTCTAAAGCTGTTTATAGATAATTGCAAAAACACAAACTTTAGGTCAGTGAGTGACATTTTTGTTCCTGAGTAGTGGGTGGAATTTGTAACCTGCCAGTTCTGAAAAGTTATTGTCTTATGGTTTTTGCTGCACAAACACCTTTAGAGGAGACAAATAAGAAGAGACAAAGAAAGAAAGAATAATGAAAACAAAAGAATCTGAGTTTCTGCTTGGACTCCCATTAAAAAAATGTGCCCAACTTAGAATCCAAAACACTCAGATTGTTGTGACTGTGCATAAAGTATCCCTGACCATGTCTTTAAAGGCTGATGTTGATTTTTTTGCAAAGACACTAATATTCAAAGTTGTGAAATGAAGCATAATCATATCCAGAAAACTAATAGCACAAAGACTTTTTTCTGAGCAAATGGAGCTGTTGTTAGGCTAAGTGGTGTTTGAGGACATTTTAGAAGATAGTTCATGACAAGAAAAGTGAATGGGGAAAAAAACTGCGTGGGAGAATGAATGCATGAAGCAAGCCAAGCAGCAGTAGAGACAGTGCCTGTACTTGCCATAACAGATTGGTCAGTGCTAAACCAGCGTGCAAGTGTGTGAATGGGCAGCCACAGAGGCTGGCGTCCCAGTCACTGTTGTGGTTTTTATCTCATTTCATTTTTTTTCCTGATTTTTACTTTGTACATTCATAACCCCACTTTGTTCTGCTGTCTCAAGTGTTCTTCTCCCTCCAACTCCCTAAACCCCAACAATTAAATCTTGACACAGACCATAAATTCTACAAAACAGGCTGTTATGTGTTGGCTTTGGTAGTCTCCAGTTACTGCGACACACTGCTCCATTTCAGAAACCATTTTATTGGTGTCATCTGCTCTGGAGGCTGATAATGCAGATGCTTTATGTTCAGTCATTGTGTTTGCTATTCTGTTTTACTTTACTAGCCAAACCAAAACAAACACAGATAAAGAGGTGGATATCGCCTGAGAGAAAGACAAACACCACCACACACATGCATAAAACTGAGCACAGTAGTGTCAGCTCCGTGACTGTCTTTGCAGTAGACCCAACATGATAGATTTATAACAAAGGGAGAACGCTGTCTTCCAGAATACATGTCATTTAGACGTCATTCACAGACATTTCACTTGACGTCATTTGACAGCTGAGTACTGACAACAGAAGAAAAATTACACCTGCTTGTTGTGAGGAATATGTCCAACGTTTGTGAAAACTCAGCCATTCTCTATTTACCTATGTCTGTAATAATATTTGAGCACGATTAAATAAACAGAGAGATGGCAGCAACCTAAGAACGATGCATTTCACTTCTATTTTGTGCTGTTACATTGCTGGAAGTGATCAATAGAAACAGATATCACACACATCTATCTTGTTTACATCTGATACAGTGACACAGTAGAGTGGACACCACTGACATACTGCAGAAAGAAAGACACAATGCTTCGGATCAATCTGAGGGGCAGTGAACAACAAGATTAAATGTCTGCAGCCACAGCAGCAGCTTGAGAGGCTGTACGAAGCCACCGTGGTGCTTTGAGCTAAATGCTAACATTAGCATGCTTACAATATTAATGTTAATGTGCTGATATTTGGCAGGCATTTATCACCAGGTTATAAAGCCCCTCGTAAGGTTTTATCCCATGATCTGGCTGTTCTCATAAACTAAATTCATACCAAACACCCAATTTCATACATATCTTATGTATTTTGAAGGGCTGCAATCACATGGCCAATGTGCTGAAGGGAGAGAACAAGGAAGCAAGTCCAAGCGTTGCTGTAAGGAGGCTGGTCAGGGTGGTGGATGGGTCACAAAAACATTATCCTTCCACCAGGACTTTCTCCTGGAGACGCGTGTTAAGAAACCATGTGAACTTGGAGTGAACTTGGAGTAATTTTAAAATATGTCCTCACCATGTTTCTTTTCCTTAACCCAACCACAGTAACTTCACTTGCCTAAACCTAACCTTTGTAATTTTACAATAACTACGTCACTGTGCATTAATTGCACTCCACCCCCATTTTGTAGCGAAAACGCCTAAAATGACATACCGAAATTAAAATGACTGTAGCCTCTGAATCGCTCTGACTACATGCATGCATGAGGTCTTGCCAGAAAGCAAACTCTCTGAAGTTTCTTGTGAAAGTGTCAGAAACACTCTAGGTGATACAGAGACAGAGTAATGGGCCTCCGAAGTCAGTAAAAAGTTGAAGATTTTGCCTAAAATAATAAAAAAATGTTTTTCAGGATGAATAACTGTCTGTGGCTTAGAAGTGTTTTCATATTCAGTCATCTCCTAAATAGACATTCCTGTCTGTTTTATTTCTCACTTACATTCACACATACAGTTAATTGTTTTACCCTCTTTATTTTGAAAAGTGCCAGGACAAAACCTCAGGAAAAAACATGTGGAAATTTTTCTGTGATATTGTTATCTACTTTGAATTTGGACTAGGTGAGGTTTCATGTCCCAGCTCTTGTCATCTCTGCAGCATCTTTTTTTCAAAACAATATTGAGGCAAAGACAAAAAAAGCGTTTACTTTAATTGTGTTGAAACTTATATACCTCAGTAACAGAAGCACTTACAGTGATCCTGATAGCTGGGGAAAAACTTCATAGCGTTACCTTTCAAATGAGACCATGCATGTACATGTATTAAAATGAAACAAGAAAAGCTTTCAGGCGTTAGAGGTGAATTTAGGTGAACTTTACAGGACCACCAAGATGATTCATTAATTCAACCTCTGGTTTTGCATTGCACAGAGTGACTGACAGCTGGAAGTATTTGTGGATTTCACCATATTCTGATTATTTTTCTCTCCCTCCGATCTTAGCAGAGTTTGAGACATACAGTAGGCAAAACAGTAACTGAATATTAGAAATGATCTCTGGGCTCCCGCCAGACAGTCCGACAGCAGTTTTTAAACAATTTGCACTACGAGGAGTGTGTGTTTCATCAGAGAAAAGTAGCTGAACTTGTTTCAGTCCTTGACAGCATGTTTGTCTCCTCTTCCCTCTGCTGAATATTCTCATGCAAACATTCCACTGTTTTGTTTTTGGCCGGTAGTTTCTGAGACGCCCAGACAGATAGCGTGTGGCTTTCCACTCATGATAGCCAGCATCTCCTCAAAATGTCAGCGAGGAATGCACAAGCACACGACCACCTGAATACATTTACATGATGTCCCATTGCTTTATTGAAACTAGCACCTTGCAATTGTGAAAATTACTGTCATGGGCTTCAATTTCCTTGCTCTAGAAAAAAGATATTTCACATATCAGAGGGCAAACCAAACTCCTGTCAGCTTCAAATGGTAAGAAGTACTCAATCTCTCTGACATACAGGCATGTGCTCTGCAGAGGGTTTTGGCAAAATGGGCGATGAGAGGAACAGTTCAACAGTTGTGGTGGGGGAGTGCTGAGTCTCAAAGCCAAGATCAAATACTTGTGTGCACATGCAACAAGGAAAGCTTTTTCTCCAATATTACATTTCAAACTTTACAAAAAGATAGAGATCTTACTTTAAACTTTTCCAGTATAAGGAGCTGCTCCATCCCAGAGTGCTTCAAAGATCACCAGGTATGCAGTCTGGGTTTTTTTTTTTTTTTTTTTTTTAACTTTGTGGTCAGTGGAAGGGGAAAGGGTGTAGAAGGAGCCTCAAACCCATAAACCCCAGACTTAGTATTGGAAGAACCAGTGGGCTGCAGAGGCCAAATGGCACCATTTGCGAGAGCAATTGATGAGGAAAATGGGGGCAACAGGGTCTCCTTTCGCAGCCGGAGGGAAAACACACATGGCGGCCAAGTGCTTGATTGTTGCACTTAGTGTCTAAATGGGCACCAGAAAAGGAAGACAATCAGACATAAATAATTGGCCCTTTAGCCCAAGTACAGCGCACACTAAAACATGGCTATTTGGATGTGCTGATAAGCCAATACAAGACAAAGCAATGCAGTTCAGCGTTGACTTCTCAATATGCCGTGTTTATTCTATCTGAATTCCTTCTGTGGGCTTTGAAATCAACAATGGTCTGGCTAAAACTGAATGTGTATGAATTCACATTCAGCTGCTTCTGCTTTTGACTGTTGCTGTGTCTTTTTTACCGTGATGTGTCAATCAAAAATTAAAAGCAAAATAAATTGGGAAACAGTTTCCTTTTAAAATATCTGAACAGCTATTGGATGGATTGCCTTGAAATGTAGTAGAGACATTCATGGTCGCCAGAGAATGAATGACCTCTGTGATCCCCTGACTCTCCTTTAGCATCACCAGATTTTTTTTTTTTACAGTATTTTATGGCATTTTATGTCTTCATAGGGACTCGACGGCAAAATGAGGGAAGAGATACATGAGGACATGAAAGAACTGTGAGAGAGCCTTGGACTGACATTCATGGTTCCCACAGGAAGAATACAACTGACTTCTGTGACCCCCTGACGTTTCCTTTGGCACCACCATTGACATCTCCGAGTGAAATGTTTCGACAAACTATTGGACTGATTGCCATGAATTTGGTAAAAATAAATAAATAAATAACATTTATTTTCCTCAGGATGAATTGTGATAAATTCAATGGTCCCTTGACTTTTCACATCAGACTGGCACAACTTGCCTCATTTTGGGGGATCGAAATCTGAGGACCATATTAATGTCAGTCATTTGTGTCTGGATAATAATTCTAACACGCCAGTTTGCATTTATTTCTTGTTAAATATTTATTTTGTGGACATGTCTAGTAAATGTTTTGTGATCTTGCCTGAACTTAAGCTTTCACGAAACCTTAATAAATCAAGGTTGATTGCCGTCATGTCCCATCAGTCTTCCCCTTGTCCAAGTGGATGAGGCAACAAGCTGGGCAGATAATGCTTTTCTGGTCATGTATATTTGATTGAATCACTAGGTATCATTAGGCTAAGTGTTGACTGTAAATAAGCGTCCTGTTAAAAGCCAACTGTTTGAGCAAGGCTGAGATTTAGCTGGTGAAAACAGTCACGCTGCTAAAGAGACATTTAAGTCCAGCCCCCACTGGAGAGGTAAACAATGAATTGCTCTCCACTGACTTTGTATTGACTGAGGATGCCTCCTTGATAGTGAGCTCTTAAGTAACAATTTGTGAGGCATCAGCAGGAAGATACTGGCGCACAGTATGCCTATGTGCAGCAAACATTTTGCCAATTTGGCCAGACAAACTGTACAGTTGGAAGCTTGCTAAGCTATGAAATGCATGGTTTTGATCTTTGTTAGGTTTAATGATGATCTTGATGGTGACTTGCTGAAATAAATATCAAAGTATTTCGCTTAGTGGGATAATTTCGCCAAGATAAGCAAAGTAAGGACAGTGAGATAGATCGACAATACTGAGTTTGTCAGTGTAACTTTTCCTCTCAAGTAGATATAAGGTGCTAAAATGATCATTTGACGTGTTAATATCTAATGTTTTTAGCGATCTACAGTACAGGCATGTTGTTAGTGTTTCAGCCCTTAGTTGCATACTGTGGCACCGATAGTTCTTCTCTTTGGTGGGTGTGGTTTTCAGAGTATGACACGTTGTGCTCTGTCTCATTAGAGTGTATGGTTGTAATGTTACTGCACAAGTCTCCCACTCAAGCTAACATTAGTATCTGTCACCAGTATCATTTACCAAACTGATAGTGACTATTCATGCAGGGCCTACATTATGTTTCTCAAATCACAATGTGAAAGCTTTGTTTTTTCAATTTTCTTTTCAATATTTTCCCATTGCTTTCTGACAGCACATTTCTTTCTCAGGACAGTGAGGTGGTGATGAAGTGATGCCTGATCAGGTCTAAAGCCTGGAGCCAAAGCTCCAGCTACTATCTCATCTTTTTTATGACATGGCAGAGAAACAAATCAGAGATCAGCGCTTTTGGATTTATCGCTGGTGCAACCAGCTACACAGCAACTCTTCGACATTACATCGCTAATTTAAACTTTTGTGTTTAAAGTAGAAATTTAGAGACATGTTTCATCCTCTTCAGTGTACGCTGTAGTTTTCTTCTTTAAAGGGGGCGTGTTAATGAGAGCCTACTCTGGATGACATATTGCCAATCTAATGTATCAGATCTGTTATATTCACATCAGCCTCAGCTGTAGGCTGCTTTGTGTTTAGTTCTTACAAGCAAATGTTAGCATGCTGAAAGCTGTTAAGCAATGGTAAATATGATGAACATCACACCTGCTAAATAGGCCCAATTAAGCACTTTCATTGTGTTAGAAATGCCTCATGTCAGCATGCTAACGTCAGCATGGCGCTCAAATGCAAACCTGAGTACATCCTTTAAGAGCTGCTGGCATGGCTGTAGGCTCTCGTTTAGTCAAAGTAAAGTTCAATGCTTCACAACAAATGTGCTTTTCTTATTTAGTGTTAAGTGAATCCCTGTTCACTTTTTGTTGCTGTGAAATGTGTTTGTATTTTTCACCCCTCAAACATCTTCAACAGGCAAGCTCTCACCTCACCTCACCTTACCTCACATCACCTCATGAGCGATGTTTCTCTATTAGACATTTTTGATTTGACTTATCACACTACTGCCAACCAGTAGTAATTTTCCTGCAGGTGCCTCTCTTTCTATAAACCAATTTTTATGTCAGTGCCCACCTCGGCCCTCTGTCCTGTAAACAGACTGCCAATTTGAGATGTTGCTTTAACCCTGTTTCCAAACCACAACGTGCGCAAGAATGTGTCCAGCTGGCTGCCAGGTCCCCGTAAAATGAAAGCAAACATGACCACCTGTCCCCAGTATGCAGCGAGAGGACCAGAATCAGAAATGCATTATGGCTCCTTGTGGTTTTCCCTGTCAATCAAACAGACGAAAAATTTGACATGTTTTCCGTAATGCAGCTGCAAAAACCTTCAGAACAAACATCACAGTCCTTGAGGAACATCTGGAGCTTCCATGAGGGTGAATATGAGTTTTCCGTACTTTTCCTATGGGTTTTCACAACATGTAGGTATTTGGATGAAAAAAACAAATGCAAAACAAAATACCTCGTCATTGGACTACATCTAATAGTTTGACTGAACTCTAAATAATAGACCTGCCTCCTTTGCACTGAGGTTATTTGCCCAGAGAACTGAAATAGAAAACCCCTCTAATAGCACACTGATAAACAGCATGTACTGGATCTTTCTGGAAAACCGATACCTCAGAGGTTATTTTGAGCACAGATTGTGCATCAAACAGCAAAAAGAAAAAAAAGAATGCAGTCTATGAAACTGAATCTGTTCACATCGATCCAGGCCGCACAAAAAAAGCTGAACAATGTCTACAACTAGTCATGAGGAAAATCCAGTCCTAGCCTTGTGAACTGTGTCATGAGCAAGTCTGACATGAAAAACTAGCAGTCGCGCACATCCAAAAACCATTTAAGGCAGGTGCTGGACGAAAAAAGAAAAGCAATAAACAACACTGTTGCTCCCTTAAGTGCAATTTACTGGCACATCCACAAGTGACATTTCAAGCTTAATGCTCTTCTTCAAGTTCGTGGATGTGCCAGTAATGTGCAGACTTTTTTCATCATGAGCAAGTCTGCACGTTTAAACATTTCGGTTAAGTTTAAATGGCAGTGGCGCCCCAAAACAATTTTCACAGGGATTGCCAATGGGGCTGCATTAAAATCTTGGGATGGCACACCAAAGCCAAAAGCCATAACTGAATATCAGGAATTCTATTATGCTGCTGAAGGAGTTTATAAGCTAATGGAATTGCATGCTGATATACTTTGGTTTCAGTTAATATTACTAATTATCTGATGTGCATAGACTAATACAAGTACAGTTAACTTTTTGAGTTCCACAGCAATCCTATTTTAATGAGTTATGGGTCTATACATTTTAAGAAAATGACTGTTCTTAGGTTGGTTGTCCTTTTACTCAAAAAGAAATATAGCTTTAGTTTGAAGGAGTACAATGATTGTAAGGAACAAAACATTTGCTAAGTGCAAGCCTTCTCAGGTTCAGGGAGGACTAGCACTTTTCAAAACACAGTTACAAAGTGCTTTGCAATAAAACACGTGTAAAACACAAGCAGAATGAAACCAGCTAAAATGTCTCCAAAGTAAAAGAAATAAAAGAAGGACAAAACCGAAATCTAGGTAATAAACAAGAATTGAAATAAACAAGATAATAAAGTAAACAGACAGCTCAAATAAAATCAGGATATGCCTTCAATAAAAATACATTTTTAGGAAAGACTTAAAAGAAGGCAGTGACTCAGACAGTCTTTATCCAGAAGGTCGTACCAGAGCCTCAGGGCCCTGATTTCACAAACTCTGTTCCCCTTTGTCTTCAGCCGGGACTCCAGAACAGACAGAAGACCTCTGCCTGAGATCTCAAACTACAAAAAGGTTCATATGGGATTAAAAGGTCTGAAATGTAATTTGGAGACAGGCTATGAAGAGCCCTAAAAGTAATCAATTATTTCTTAAAATCAATCCCAAAACAGACAGGGAGCCAGTGTAAAGAGGGTTAAACTGGTGTGATGTGATCACTTCTTGGTTCTTGCCAAAAGCACAGCAGCTGAGTTCTGTGCAATCTGTAATCATTTAAAGGTTTTTTGTTAAGACTGTTCTGCATCTCTAAAAGTTAAAATAGATCTTATTTTTGCAGTTTTTCTAGACAAGCTTAGTGATATGATATTCAAAACATAAATTACTATTAAACATGACACTGGCACTGACATCTGGCGCTAGGGCATTGACTTATGCCGTTATAGTGTATCTGTGCTCATTGGCATCAAGGGGAAACGCAGCAGGACAAGAACAAGAGTTAAGGCGGAGAAAGTTCAAGCAGGGTGAGCAGGAGTGGTGGTGCATGGGTCCAACAAGCACCACCTTTTACCCGGGAGAGCGGTGTTTGTGTCCTGCAGGATTCTGCAGGGGGCAGAAACTGTAACTGTCCCCTCCTTTAGGGTCGCCACTGTGAAAAGGTGACAGCGGCTGTACAGTAGCTTTAGTGTACACAAAGATAAAACAGGACAATTTGAGATAATTTCTAGGAAACCTATGTGACACACATAAAGTGAGTAACAGCATTAAAGCGCGCTTACTGTCTGTACAGTTAATATAAACAGAGAGAAGCGACAAAGAAGCGCAGCAGAGGGATGAGACGTGAACTTGAGTGTGTGTGTGTGTGTGTGTGTGTGAGTGTGTGTGTGGGGGGGGGGGGGCTCAGCAGCTCGGCAGCAGAGACGCCCACACAGACTGGAGGCACATAAAAACGTGCCTCGGTATTTCAGTGTCAGTGGGGATCCTTTACAACCTTCAAGCCACCATGAAGCAGCCGGACACATTCAGCCATGGGAAATACTGCAGATAGCGATGCATTGGACTTAATCAAAGGCAAACGTGATTTCCGATCTCAGGGAAAAGACTTTTTTTTTTCATCTGTTCCGTGGACTTTTCTATCTGTGGATATCTGACAAGTGAAAGTATTGTCTTACTGTTCAGCTGGACCGGGAAGGATATCTGAACTATGCAGTGGTAAGTCATTTAGTCTTTTTAAAGCTAATGATGGAATTAATATGTCTGTATATGTCTATATAGATACAGATACAGAATTTTTATTCATCCTGAGGGGGGGTAGAAAATAATCAGATTTTTAAAGGCATTGTATTGCCCCTGACAGGAGTCTGAGTTAAGCCCCCATTTCCTAGAAAGGCACACATTGTGTACACCTGACCTGTCAGAAGTCATTGTGACTGGATTTGCTTCTTGGCAAAGATGAGTGAGGACAGCAAACACAGATAGGTTAAAAACAATTCATTTATTATAAATACTGATAACAAGTTTTAATGTTTGTTTATTAACTGACTGTCACTCTGCAAAAGTGGCCCCTGGGCAGAGCAAGTTGAGTATCCCTGGCTTAACCCAAAGCTCAGCCGTAGTGTGTTTAATATATTGATTTCTATTGGTGTGTTGCTGGGAGTAGTGTCCTGTTTATGACCTGTGTTTGACCTCCATTCACACTACACCTGAGTGATCAGAGTCCACTCTCCATGTATAACACCACAGCTCTGACAGTTGTGCTTTGCTCTGATGCGTCAGGCTGGACACCATATGCAGGGGGAACAGCTCTCTAGCAGGTTCAAAGGGGGTTTTTAGAGGTAAAAAAACAACAGTCAGGTTTAGTTAGATCCTCAGTCATCTTCAATGAATTTGTAGTTTCATAGCTTGTTGTTTGGCTGCCATTAGCCGTCAGAACAGCCTCAGTGCTCCATGTTAGATTCTCCAAGTGTATGTCTTCAACAGGAGGGACTGAACACCATTCATTCAAAATGAAATCCCTCATTAGGTGTTTTGACAAAGGTGTTGCTCTGAAATCTTTCATAGATGTTGATGGTTGAAATCTGGTGACTCTGGCCGTAGCATGATTTATATATCATTTTCGTACTCGTAAAACCATTCACTGAGCACTTGAGCCGCGTATGGACAAATATACAATGTTTCTTCACTCATGTATGCAGGTTTTTTGTTTAATTTCCCCAGTACGTGTGTGTAACTTATACAGTTTTTAAGATTATTCTTTCAATATCATCAAAACAACAGTATTGTACTTATGCATTGATCCATTTAGATTTCTGGGGGGGTTGCAGAGAACATATCCAGTATTAAGAACATGCATGTGCATGAATATTTTGACAAAATTAAAGACATTAACACCACTAATTGATGCAGAAAATGTACACACTGGAGCATAAGGAGGAAATAAGGTGTCTGACGCTTAAAATTCTCTGGCAGATGACCTTCAATCCCCCCATCTCACCTGTGTCCCCTCCAACATTGAAATGAAACCTAAATCCTTCTGTTGATCTCATTTGATCTTCTCTCTTTTGCAGCCTCCTTTAACTATGGACCTGCGGACCCTCAGAGTACAGTGATGTTAGCTCTGAGCCACTACAACTCCTCAGCCCCCCCGCTCCTCCCTCGCTTCTCTAATGACAGTGGAGGGAGGGTGGAGGCCAGGGTGGCTGTTGAAGGGCTGTCGCAGCAGGGAAACCTCACCTTGGTGCAGCCCACCACCAGTGGCGTCATTGTCGTAGTGTTGTCCATGACACTTGGCATCATTTCCAACATCGTGGCTCTCTTCATCCTGGCCAGTGCCTACTCCCGTCAGCCCCGACGCACCAAAGCCACGTTCCTTCTTTTTGCCACTTCACTGGTGGTCACGGACTTCATCGGCCATGTGATCCCTGGTGCCCTGGTTCTCAGGCTCTACCTCTCTGGAGGTGTGCACCCTGAGGACTTTAACTCCTCTGATGGGATGTGTCAGTTCCTGGGTGGCAGCATGGTGTTCTTTGGCCTGTGCCCGCTCTTCATGGGCTGTGCCATGGCTGCTGAGCGCTGCCTGGGTGTCACCAAGCCGCTGCTGCACTCATCCCTGGTCACCAAAACCAGAGCAAAGATCTGCTTGTCAATCATCTGGTTGGCGGCTCTGTGTGTGGCCTTGCTGCCGTGCTTTCAGCTGGGCTCTTACTCCTATCAGGACCCAGGGACCTGGTGTTTCATTAAAGTGCTCAGTGACACTCAGGAGGTGGACGTGGCATTTGTGATGCTCTTCTCTGGACTGGGTTTGACCTCACTAGCTGTGGCGTTGGTGTGTAACACCATCAGCGGACTGACGCTGGTGCTCGCTCGGCTCAGGAGGCAGCCGGGCTCCCTTCATTCATCCAAGTCCCATGACATAGAGATGGTGGTGCAGCTGGTCGGCATCATGGTCACCTCATGTATCTGCTGGAGTCCTCTGCTGGTGAGTATTAGGAAGTACAATGAGAGGGAAGCATACAGTCAGGTCATAATGAGGTCACATCACCTCTATTTCAGTTTGCATTAGTAAAAGCACTATAAAAAGTATTAGTGCAGCCTGGCTGTTATCTGTGCAGGTCAGTATCAGCTTTAGAAAGCAGCATCAGCTCACTATAACATCTAATGGTCCTCACACAGGGGTTGTCACTCATTGTTGCCTGATTGGTGTACAGACTGTGCTTGATTAACAGCTCCTTCACTGTCTTGTCAGCTTTGTTGCACCTGTTAGGATGGGACAATTTACACCATTTACAGTGGTGCCTATAGTGTGCTGACAGCATGTAATTCCCAGCATAGCTTTACTCCACTTCAACCTTGACTGTGTTCAGCCTCAAAAAAACCTGGCAAAATGTGTTGAACACCATCTTTGCACACTGCCTTTTAGTATGCTGGTGTTCATTTAATTCAATTCAAACGGAATTCATTGACATGTGGAACATATGTTCACATTGCCAAATAAAGCGTGGCATGTTAATAAATAATGTTCAGCACAATGAGTCAGATCTGTGATTGGGTAACCCCTCTGATGCTCCAACCAAACGGGAGAAAACAAACCTCCAAACCAGCTGCACACTGTTTCAGAAAAGCATGTATTTCAACCCAGAAACCGCAGCGAATCTGTGCACACCAATTTGAGATTGAACGTGGCTCTTACAAGGGTAACTGAAAACACCTGTGAATGTGCTGGGACTTTAACTATTTTTACTGCCCTCATTTGTGGAAAGGATTATCTACCAGGATTATGTCACGAGTGCAGCGTTAGCAACTGATGAAAAATATTGTTGTCATTTTTAAAAACAAAAAATTAGACTGTGCAGTTTGTAGCTGGATCTAGTAGCACGTAAAACAGCCTCTGCATTAGGACACTGGTGAAGACCAGAGACAGACTCAGGGTTTTATTTTCTGTCTCAAGGATTTTCACTTTCCATTTATTCCTTTTATGTTGTGGAAACAATAATCATCAAAGAGAGGCACACAGTTAGACCTGAAACAGTAAAAAAGCAACTTTAATTAATGGCAAGTAAATGGGAAACTGTAATAATCCAGTGTACTGTACTATCAACAGGAAAAAAGGGTCTTCTAACAAACGCTGATGGCAGATTCTGAAGCAGTGAAGGCAGATCAATACATCCTGTAATTATACACACAGTCTTCTTCTCAGTATCTGCTCCAGTGTCAATATGGTCACTTCGAAAAAAGCTCAATCCATCTCACATTAGATCACCTTCAGGGTACATGAACACTCCTTGTGGTGCGTGCACTATTTGCGTCTCTGCAGCTGTTACCTTTAAAACCATCTTGCATGTGACTTAAGAATTCACATGACACGTTGCTCTTCCTTACATGATAGTATGTGACAGCTTTGTAAGTATTGATATCAGTATTGGTGATTCTGCCATATTATTATTCTATCAAAACTGCATTGGAATCAACAAATACCAGGCAGTGAGGGCAGTTCAGTCCAGCCAGTTTTAGTCTTTTTTGTAAAATGAAAGGAGAAGCTGAGCCTGACCTTTCATCAGTTCAGGTGTGTGGCTTGTCAGGTAAAGTTACAGTCACACCCAACTATGACGGGCAGGAGGGAAGATTTTTAAAACACTAAATTAGCTAAAGGTAGGCCTGAAGTGCTTATCTTACCCTAACATGTCACATATGTGCATCTGTGCTGCCATGCTCACAAAAATAAAAGTAAATCCTAATATTCAAAGGTGGTGTAGCCAGTTTAATTTTTCTGTCAAAAATCCCATCATAAACTATTTAATTCAAATGCTCTAAGAGAACTCTAAGAGAGCGGCTGTCAATCATGTCAATCACTGCTGCTGAACTGCGGTCATACTGTTAAACTAGGCAGCGCTGATCAAATTTGAATCAAGATTCTGTTACTGTTCCTGTCAGAAACATGTTTGAGTGTACAGTGGCATGGTGGTACAGTGGTTAGCATTGTTGCCTCACAGCAAGAGGGTTCCTGTTCGATCTCTGGGTGGAGGAGCCCCTCTGTGTGCAGTTTGCATGTTCTCCCCGTGTCAGCGTGGGTGTTCTCCACGTGCTCCGGCTTCCTCCCACAGTCCAAAGACATGCAGGTTAATTGGTGACTCTAAATTGCCCGCAAGTGTGGATGGTTGTCTTTGTCTATGTGTCAGCCCTGCGATAGTCTGGCGACCTGTCCAGGGTGTACCCTGCCTCTCACCCAATGACAGCTGGGATAGGCTCCAGCCCCCCCATGACCCCCAACAGGATAAGGATTTTAGTGTGCAGTTTAGCTGTAACATGGCAAAGTTTGTGACCCAGCCACCATGTTGAAAGCAAAAACGAAGGAACGCCCACCAGCCGCGGCAATCTTTCTCATGTTACAGCCTAACAATACACTGAAATATGTTTCTCAGAACATTTAAGGCGAGAAATAGGCAATCCAATAACAGAATCTTGAATATTTGTTCGGTGCTGCTTAGTTTGACAGTGTGACCGCAGTTCATTAGCAGTGATTGACATGATTGACAGCTGCATTAGAGACTCCTCGGCTCTGACTGGATGATGTCATGATTCTTTACACTTTGAGGAGGCACTAGAGCATGGTATCAGAGATAACCTGCCTTATTTAGGCTACTGCTGTCAGGATATAGTGACAGTTGTTATTTATTTTTTGTTACACACCCATTTTAGCTGTAATGTGATCATGCAAAAGCAATATTGGTGTATCCATGGCTGAATACCAAAATGACTGCACTCATCGGGAACCTCTATTTATTGCATCAAAATAAACTAGATCACCATGAGAACTGATTCATTTCAGCTTTTCTATCAATGCAATGTTTTTTCTTCCTCATCATGTAATAATTACAATCACATCTTTCATGCCTGCAGATCTTTGGCCTGATATCAGCGATCCGCTCCTACACAGGAACCATCGGAGAGGACTTGTCCAGCTATAAAACCCTGATGGTGATGGGTGTGAGGCTGGCCACGTGGAACCAGATCCTCGACCCCTGGGTCTACATCCTGCTGCGCCGCACCGTTCTCCGCAAAATCTACCTCATCGTTAAGTGCCAGGTGGGACTGAGGGGTAATATTTTAGGCCGCTGGGAGCCCACCTCTTTCCCCAGCTCAGAGAAGAATGACGTCAACCAAGTTTGAGCTGAGAGAAGGACCCTACTCTGGATGTACTGTGTCACCAAGTCATTGGACATATGAAGAACGACTAAAAACATTTAGAAAGAGAGACTCACATAGAAGCATGAGGAGGGAACTAACTTTGTGGCTGTGGAGCCGATCAGATTAGACATGCAGTTTGACATTTCTCGGCTGGTCCACTTCAGAAATGCTTATTCAATGAAAATATATCTTTCATACTCCACAAAAGTTTACAAGTGAGTTCATTGTCTGACCTTACAAATGGAAGCTAGCTAATGCTATGATTTTGCACATAAACCTTCTACTGTTTACTTACAGTAAGTGAACATTCCTTACCATTATTTTTGTATTCTCATTTGGAAACTCATAGTAACAAAGGGCAGAGATGAAGGCCACATTATATGACCGCAGTACTAAAAACACACCTGAAAGACTCTAAGATTTGATACTTAAAGAGGGGCTGAGTTTTATTTGGTTTAATTTCTCTGAAAAGTTCATTTTCACCAGCTTTGGAAGTAAAAAACAAATTGCACAGTGATTTGCTCTTACATTAGATCAATGTGGAAAAATTGAGCTGTGTCGGTATAACCACCAGGGGGAGCTCTAGATGAAACCAGAATATTTAGATTGTATTCCTAATTTTAGTTATTCTGCTGAATGTATTCTATGAAGGATTATAAATATTCAAAAACTGTGGAGTTTATGTATGTTTAAGTTTTAATATGCTTGTTTATACAGTGCTTTATGTGAAATAATGTAAGATTTTATAAGTTAATACTTGAATGGTACCCTCAGTTTACTGAGGATATGTATAGAACCTTAAATTGAATGTAAATAAAGCAATGAAATGTGACTTTAAGTTTTATTCTCATTTTTTGCTAGTGTACTTTTCCTCTATTTTTCCTATCAAATAGGTCAGAGTTGGGGACGAAGACATTTGTGTAGTTTATGAATATGTTACACTGCATACAGTGGTGAAGTTACCAAACTGTTAAATATAGTACATATTACTACATAGATTATTCTGGCTAGATAGTGCTTTAATTGGTTTTACAGTGAAATAATAACACGGAATTTTGTATCGCTGGACTTAATTATTCTGCCTTCTTCTCTGAGTGTTAAAGATAAAAACCTGAATTGTGCATGACTATGTTGTTAAGAATTTCCTCTGAGAACGGAGAGATCTGCAGCCGGGATTACCTGCTGATTCATTCTGCATTCACTTCCCGTATGACAACAATGACGGATTGAAAAGGACTTTCCATGAAGGTCATGCCGATAATAACATAATAAATCAAGAAGATTGTTGGGCAAATCTTTCTGATTCAAGATTGGTTCATTTGCCATTTCCTTACTAGGGCAAGTGTCTAGGCAGGTAGTCTGGCTCCAGTGTGAGTCAAGTTTATATTAGGGGTGGTGCTTTAATGAAATACAATTATCACTAGCTTTGTAGCTTAGCTTTTTCCTCCCCTGCATCATCTCTTTCCAGCCATGTTCACGTGTTCTGCAGCTGCAACATTTTTTCCTTCTTATTCCACACAGGCCTGAAAAGCTAATTTCCGCCAATTGCAAATAGTTGGAAACAGACAGTTGTGTCTAGATGACTCAGTCTGAAGCGCTCGTACAACAGTGTGCTGGTAGGTAGCCGGCACAAAAGCATCTGCATTCTGTTCACAATCTGGAATATGTATAAATGATAAATTAGTAGGGGAAGATGGTGGAAGACAAAGTCAGTTGACTGTAAAATTAAAAAATATTTGGATATGAGTCTTTGATGATGCATGAACCAACACACTGTTGGGACAAATTAATTGGTAAAATGGTTATTTACATTGTAATAACACAGAGATGATATCTATGACACCCAATCTAGATGTCTTGTAGCCTTTCCTTCAAGCTAATGCTTTATATTTCAGTATATACTCCAGTAAGCTTGCCAAAAAATGTTGGCTAATTCTAGATAGCCAGCAATGCTATTGATTGCTAGCTAGTTAATAACAATAGCATGCTGTCAAAACTACAATACTACTACTTAATGTAGATCTGTACTACGTAAAAGCGCATGACTAAGCTACTAGAAAATCTAACTAGATCATATTTTCTTTAGGGATGCCACGGGGGGGTGCCCTCTTTCTGAGTGGACTTCATGCCCCAAGGGTCAACTTTTAGGCTATATTCTACTTCAAATAAGAAAAATCTTTGTTTTCTGTCAAAATCAATTGACTGACTCTCTCAGCCATCAAATTTTTTTTTTATGTAAAACTTAATATACTGAATAAAGATGTTGGCTTCTGCTCCAATTTTTCACAGGTTTAAGTTAAGTTCTCTTTGTTCACACAATACAATGCCACAGACGTTTTGATTGAGCTTGCTACTGGCATGCTGACTGCAGGAATGTCCACCAGAGCTGTTGCTCATGAGCTTAATGTTCCTTTCACTACCACAAGCAATGTTGTTTCCCTGAATTTGGCAGTACATCCAACTGGCCTCACAACTCCACAAATTGGTTACGATGACAAGCTGCTGTCAGGTCAAGACCCTGCAGAGGAAGATGAATATGCAGATGAGCTTCACTGAGATGGTTCCTGGTGGTTTGTGCAAAAATTCTTCGGTGAAATGAAAATTCAGTTGACATGCAACAGCTCTGATGGACATTCCTGTAGTCAGTATGCCAATAGCAAGCTCCCTCAAAATTTGAGTCAACGATAGTGTTGTGTTGTGTGATCAAACTGCAAATTTTAAGATGGCCTTTAATTGTGACCATCCTAAGACACACCTGTGTAGTAATGATGCTGGTTAATCAGCATCTTGATATGCCACACCTGTCATGTGGATGGATCATATTGGAAAAACACAGATTTGAACAAATTTGCAACCAGAATTTGACACAAATATATCTATTGGGTGATATTAAAAAAAACAACAACACTTAGATCATTAAATTAAACCTGTGAAAAATGAGAGCAAAACAAAAGTGGTGGGTTTAAATTTTTGTTCAGTATATGAAAACATAGATCACTATTAGGCTATCCAATGGCCAAAAAATATATCAATTAACCGTTTAAGCAGTTCTGTTGGAATAAATCTTAAGTTTGCAGCAGTCCAGATGCATGGCCATTTCATTCATGTGTTGAGTGTAGCTTTAGCATCATCTATTGGTTAGGAGAAGAATTACTTCTACAATAAATAATTAATTGGCTCTCCAAGTGATAAACTAATCTCTTGCTTACAGATCCAACTCCATCAGATGACATTAACTTTTGTCTTGGTAATTTTTCCTATATTATAACTACTCCCACTCCCTAAACCTACAGTGTACTGATGTTAGCCTAATATTCATATTATCACTTTACAAACACCATAAAAACCCAGCCTCTCTTGTCTTTCTCTTTGTTGGCAGTGTTTTCCCTTATTTTAGAAGGTTGTGTAGTAATGTCATCTTCAGGCATACACCATGGATTTAGTTAAACACGAGTTTATGGTAACGGCTGCACCATGAAAAGGATAGTGTAAATGTGAGACCTGTATCTGCAAGAAAGCAGTTGACCCTGTGCTGATAGGTTGTATGAAGCAAAGTGTAAAAAGAGAGAGACTGATTAACAGGATGGTAGATTTGTGGAAGGGGGAAGGCGCATCAAAGATCTGTTAGAGATAGGGGACACACAAGCTTGGGGGCTTCTTCACACCTTTAGTTTTCATTTTTTGATTTAACATGTGTAAGAGTCATGACAACCATACAAATGCTGGAATGTTTTGCAGTGTATGTGAATGACATGAGCTGAGAGATACATGGACCCATGCTGTTGCCTAGCAATGTAATTCCAGTGAAACAACCTTACACTCCTATGGAAATGACCCATGAAGAAATAGAGCGGTATCTTACAGGCAGACAGTATATAAAAAAATAATGTGTTTTGTTGTTGTTGTTGTTTTTTACATCAAAGCATGTTAACATATTCTGGTGGAAACCTAAAATATAAGTGTGACTCTGAATATGAGCATAATATTGCATAATATTTCAGTGAAACCGGTTTAAGAATTTAACTTCTTCATGGACTGTGTAAATGGGTCCAAGTGTATTTTCTGACAAAAAAAAAACTATATAATTATAAAACTTTTATAGTTTCCTTGGCAGCTGACAGGAAGTACTAGGGACCCAGGCTGTTGCCATAGCAACAGAATGGACGTTACACCCTCCCGCACAGGCGGTGGCGGCATTTAACGTTGGTTTTCCAGTAAAACCACAGAAGAAGAAGAGGAAGCCATCTTCAGGCGGCCCTTAGGTCGACAGCTACACCACACTATAAAGGTCTACACCTTTATTCGCTTATTGTTACAGGTAAGCTTTAACTTCACTATGAAACTTCAACAAAATGAAGTGGGTTTGTGCAAAAACGACACGTCTATTGGACGACAGGCAAAAATGGCAGCGGCATGCTGAGTAACGTTAGCTAGCTCGCTAGCATCAAGGGGGCGGTCATGGCTGTAAACATTAGCTAACGTGCGCTGTCACAGTTTGTCGCAGTACCTTTGTTCAGTAGGTTGAGAAGGTAAATTACAGTGTCGTTGGACAGCTGTGTTAGATCATGTGTTTAATCTGTGACGCACCAAACTACACATGCATCCCTGTTTATTTGTATTCAGAATAGTTTCTTCTGAACGTTAGCTTGTTAGCTAACAGTAGATCATGGATGTGGATTACTGAGCTAATATCATTCATTACATTTAGCTTGAATGTATGCTGCAAGTCAGAGCTCCAAAAGTTTGGACACACTTTCAGGCCGTCTTGAATGGTAAACTGTGTCCAGGCTTTTCTCTGTTACTGTAGTCAACGTTACCAGTTGTGCACAGACTTATGAAGGTTTCTTCTTTCTCCAAGAGGTGGTAGCGTCGGCCCGGAAGTCGTGACAGCATGGCGGCAGCTGCAGGGCAGTGGGATGAGCATCAGGCGTATGAGGAGCTGCTGTACTGGGACAGCCTCATACAACAGGGCCACCGTCTCCTCCCGCATGATTTTGAAAGGTAACGTTACACACACAACATGTAGTGCATGGCCAGCTAAGTAGGTTGCTCCTTCTTCTGCTTTAAAATGTAAGCTGACAATAACAGAAGTGACAACCTGAGTATCCTGGTGTGCACTGGAACTACTATATTGATTCATGTTGATTATCTTGCACTGGCTGGCACCCAGGAGAGAGCTGCAGCTTTGCAGAATTTCTCCAGTTTTTTGGCCAGCTAAGGGGTTTTACATTAAATCAAGTATGTGATGATCCTGAGATAAAGGCAAAGCAATTGGAAGTTGTAGGGTCCCTGGTTTGAACCCAGGGTGGGGGAGCCCTTTTGTGCCGAGTGTGCATGTTCTCCTTTTGTCAGCGTGAGTTTTCTCCAGGCACTCCAGCTTCCTCCCAAAATCCAAAGACATGCAGGTTAGGTTAATTTGTGACTCTAAATTGCCCGTAGGTGTGTGAATGTGAGCGTGAATGGTTGTCTGTCTCTATGTGTTAGCCCTAGCAACCTGTCCAGGGTGTACCCCACCTCTCGCCCAATGTCAGATGGGATAGGCTTGAACACTGGAGCTGGTCTTCACAGCTGTCCTGATTTTGTCATTTCCTCCCTCCAGATATGAGGAACTCCGTTACTGGTATGACTGCCTGTGCTACGAGGAGGAGCTGAGACAATACCATGATTACATTGCTGCTATGGAGCATGTTGAGGACAGTCGGCCACATGAGGTTCGTGTAAACCGTCCCGCACATACATGATACTCCATTGTCTTCTTAATTTGAGTCATTTTATCCACTTCTTTAAAACGCCACGATAAGACTGAACATGTAATGTTTTCCAGTTTCTGTTGTACTCAAAAAAGATTGCCCTTCCTCTTGCGTGAAAGCTCTATCCGGTGCATGTTTTTTTCCCAAGTGTTTTTAATATCATGCACTTCCTAACTAATAATATTATACTTCCCAATTCTATTTTTGCTTCACATATTGCATGAGATTGCTTTTTCACTGGAATACATCTATGTAGCAACAAACTGGGCAAGGACTACCAGAACTGCTTTTAATGAATACTCGTCATAATTTATTTATTACAAAAATAATTTAGTGTACGATTACAGTGTAAACTAAAGGTATGTTTTTTCTCAACCACACTTTGTTGTTCATTTTTCCAATATAAACCCTGCTTATTCTGATTTCCCAATTAAGGACACTGCGGCCCCTAAGGTGCACGCTGGGCCATATGATCGCCATGTGATGGCCAAGCACTCTGATGTGTATCCTTCACCAGAGGAGCTGGAGGCAGTGCAGACAATTGTCACTCGTGTGGAATGTGCCCTTAAGACAGTCTCTGACCAGATGGATACTGCGAAAGGTGTTAAAAAAGAAACAGAGGCAGGGAGGTGAGCGACATGTAAATGCTGCATTGCCGTTGTCCCAATAATTTAAAATGTATATTATCTGCCATTTAAAATATTTTAATGCAACATTTTTTCCTCTCTATATCAATGATTAAATAATTCTTTTCATTTGGTGTTTCTCTTGACAGTAAAAGCAGTGATTCGAAAGAGCGTGTCCTGCGTGGAGTTATGAGAGTCGGCCTGGTGGCCAAGGGACTCTTGCTAAAGGGTGACAAGGAGCTGGAGCTGGTGCTGCTTTGCTCCAACAAGCCTACCATCACTCTGCTAAATCAAGTGTCTGAAAAGTTATCTGAACAGTTGGAGGTAGGACTGAGTACCTACAGTTGTTTTATACCATTTTCTGTAAAAATGTTTCACAGATTTTTTAATGAGGTCTTTGTTTCTTGAATATCAAGACTGTCTATTTGCTTTCCTGATGTTTTGTTCTTCTTCTTAAAGGCAAGTTCAGCTGGAACGTATACAGTGACCCCGTGTCCAGGGGATGCAACCCTTGTTGTGACAACCACTAAGGAGTCAGCTCTAACTCTCACTATCCACCTGACGTCACCTCTTGTCAGGGCAATGCAGGAGAATAAAGCTGCAGAAGGAGAAGAAAAAGGGGAGGCAGAAGGAGAAGAAAAAGGGGAGGCAGAAGGAGAAGAAAAAGGAGAGGGAGAAGGAGAAGAAAAAGGAGAGGCAGAAGGAGAAGAAAAAGGAGAGGCAGAAGGAGAGGGAGGAGGAGAAGGAGAAGAAAAAGGAGAGGCAGAAGGAGAAGGTACGTATGTTAGTCTAGTCTCCAACATCAGCTCCCGCAGGCCTGATCTGTGTGTTCTCAGTATGTGGACACTGTACTCCTCCACTGATCTGTAACACTGCACTGACAACTGAAACGCCACACATGTTGTCCATCTTCATCTCATTTACCCTCAGTGGAGCTTGTACAGTGACTGATGGCAGTGAACAGCCAAAGTAAATTGGCTCTTCACTGGCTCTAGAGTCCTGTCGTCGTTTTGAGATCAACTGCCGTTTGCCAGCACTACATTTCTTGTGTAGTCGCTGATACATTCTGCACATGTGATAACAATCTCACAGTCATAAAAACAACATTGTTTATTCTTGTTGAATTGTTTTCATATTTAGAGTGAAGGCTTTTCAAGAATAACAAGTTAAAGCGCGCATTGCATGTACTTGATGCTGAAAATGTACATTTTGCACCAGCTGCAGCAAAACTGATAAATACATAAAACTGACAAAGAAGATATCTCTGTGACTTCCCTTGGGAGGATTTTAATTCAACTGGAAATAAGTAAATACAGTAAATCAATTTGTTTATAGATGAATGTGTTGGCTAGTTGTTAGTGTTTGTAGAGCTTCATCAACTGAAGCTGTATTTACAAAGGAGTCTAAAGTTTCAGTGGGTTCATTTACAGGTCAAGGGGAGTGCTGAATCCCCATTTGCAGAACCATACCAGTCTCGGTGCAGTTTTAGTCCATTTACTACACTGCACACTGGGGCTGTAAACTTAAAATTGTGAAAATAATTATGATTACGGTTTTAGCTTTTAAAATTAACCAGTCTTCATCAGTTGCAGTTTGAAGGTCTTTCACTGGTGCTTAAATTCAAGTGCTCCCAAACAAACAAACTGCCTGACCAGTCAGGTGTTTATCAGGAGTAGTGTTTGACAAAAGCACAATGGTTTGTAGACTGTTATAAGACAAGAGTAAATGGTACAAACAAAATACATTTTTGAAAGATCTGCGTGAACCAAGCTAACTGTTTGCTAAAGCCTCTTTCCAGCTGGACAAAATAACACTAACACCCACTATCATCTGGCTTTTGTATTTAATGGGAAAGGTTTCACTTTGCATTCACGCCTGGGACAAATAACTCTGCACTAGTCACAGGTATTTAAGGCTCCAGCTCCGATTTAGCTTTGATCGATTGGGCAGTGATGAAAGTATAAAATCCAGGTGGATGTGCTAATATAAGCCCCTTAATGGGCGAGATGCATTGACGCACCGCCACAAAATTCCACCTGTCTCTGTTCAAGCACTGTTCAAACATTGTTTATACTTTGTAGTTTGAGAGAGAGTATTTCAGCTTTATTAATTATAATCTTATTTTCTTAATTTGGGCTATTATCATGCAGCCCTGTTACAAGCATATTTTACTCTTCTGTCATCTGTTTCTCAGTGTTTTAATCTGTCCTATCACTCATGCAACCGTTCATTGTGGCGCAGAATGAAAATCAACGAAAAGAAGCATTAAACTTTGGACGACAAACTAGTTGAATTGCATTTGAAGTGTAGAAAATGAGCTACAACTTGCACTAAGCTGGTATGGCCCTTTGTGTTTCCGATCTTTCATAAGGCCTGTTTTAGCCACCTTTAGATTAGGGACTCCATCAGTTTTGCTGCAGTGTGGGGCAGACGTGAAGATTCTCACAATGCTTGTGATTTGCAATTGATTGCCTTTTAGTCTGTCAAGTTTTTTTAGGAACGCTGGACCTTTGACCAACTGGACACTGTCTCAAGAGTGGGGGGAAGCAGCAAACTCAAGCTGAGAGGCTGAGGAAAGGGGGTATCTATTCTAGTCCATACATAAAAAACATGCTATGCAATGTCGTAAATACTACTGTGTCTTTATGACAGTATTTACTCCCACTTTTCACACACTGTGGAAAAGTTAGCTGGGATCTCTGACAGGTGAATAATATGCTTGCTGGGACCAAAGATTTACACATTAGGTACGTCTGACCCCCTTTCCCTGCTGCTGCTGGTTTGGGGAAAGCTGCTACTCCCTAAGCTGCAAGACAGAGCCGACCCCCTTGGTCAAACTGTACCTTTTCTTCTTACCCCACCTCGTCAATAGAAACGCGAACAGTCAACGATCCGCCGGACGTTCTGGACAGGCAGAAATGCCTAACTGCCTTGGCGTCCCTCCGCCACGCCAAGTGGTTCCAGGTTTGCATTCACGTCCTTATTTGTACGAACTGTTTGAATGGTCTCTCTTTATAATCTATTTCGTGACAGTAACACTTTTAAAATTTGCTCTCAGTTATTGTTGATGTTTTCCATATTTTATGCAAGGAGAAAGTGTGTCGAAAAATTTCAAAATTTGACTTATTAACTCATGAAGAGTGATCTGCTGATCAATACTAATGACACATTTCAGTAAATCATTGGTATTGACACAAGGCATGCACTGATTGACAGCCGATTTTCGCCTTGTTGACTGTCATTCACCTATTGGCAAATAAGATGATACTCAGCGATGGCAGTGGCCGATGTTTTTCTGTTGTCATATCAGTTTTGCTCAGGCTATAAATCAGGACTTCAGACTATCATCCCGGGGACAATAGAAACATGTTAGCGATGAACAGAGCTCTTCCCCGGGACACCTTTTAGGAGGAAAGGACACAGTAAACACACAGTAAAAGTCGACACATCTGGAACACAGCCTATTTTTTCCCCGATAATGCTACAATGTGAGCAGCAAATTTGTGCTGAAACTGGCAGGAGAGCCTGTTAACATTAGTTGTTATTTGCTGGTGGCCGAAAACTAACAGCTAATGGAAGTTGCACTGAGTTACATTATGATGGGTTCAAGCTCTATTCATTAAAAATGAGTATCAAGGCTCATATATACTCCCTTTACATACGGAAATACGTCACTGCCTTTGTACTTTTATGTGTCCTTAATGATGGCATAGATAGATCCAATAGATGGCACTAGAGGGCAGAGTCAAAAGTTTCACTCAACAAACAAGGCAATGGTGGAGGTGTTCGTAATATTGGACTTTAATACAGCGGCAGCGTTGCAGACAACAGTGGTTTGTGCAGCCATTATATACATCCCAGCATGTGGATGGAAATTTGTTTTCAGTATATTACAGATTTGTTCCGTTCGGCCATTATTTAAATTTCTTCGTAGTCTTCTACAAATACAGATAAAATGAAGGCAGAGTATGGACAGAAAGCCGTGTCTGTCTCCGTCTCCATATCTAACGCCAAGGGTAAATGAGCCCTTAGGTGAAGGTATTTTATAACGTAATCATAATGTTAAAATGACATTATGTAAAGTGTAGTTCTTGGCTTGAAACTTAGGAGAAATTTCTTGATGTTTTCACAGTAATATAATACAGCTATAAGAGAGGGAATTGTGGTATATATTGTAAAAAGGCTTTTGAAGCAGTTGTTATATTACTGTATTGGAGGACTCAATGACTTTCACTCAGTTCAGTATCTTTTATATGAAGGTTTCTTTGTTTTATGGGCACAGCAGGAGGAATAAATAACCAAAAACAACAAAAATAAACAACAACAAAAAACATTGGTACCAGCTGTCGGCCAAATTGTTAAGTATTTGTATCGGCACAGAATTTTACAATCAGTGCATCCCTAATCGACACCAGCATATAATTTGATTTACAAAATGTCCTCTGTCAGACTGAGCTCTCTCTATATCACCTGTTTGTGAAAAGTTTTTTTCTTTTGTCCACCACAAACAGCACGTGGACAAAAATGTGTGATTATATATTTTGTTGATTTGGAGATGGCTCAGGTGGTCTGATCTGTCTGTGCTTTGTTTTTTGGAGTCGTTATGTGGAACCTCAGAGCACAGGGCCGAGGTGACGTCCTCTGACTGAACTGGCTTTTGTTTGTGTCTCCAGGCCAAAGTGAACAACCTGACTTCTGCTGTCATTGTGATCCGGATCATGAGAGACCTATGTAACCGCGTTCCTACATGGACGCCACTCTCCGGATGGGTGAGGACACTGTGGTTGCGCCTGTTGCAGCTAAGATGTAGTTGTGTATAAACCATAAACTGTATAAAGATGGAGAACGCATCTCTACTTACTCTCTGTCTGTGGTAGCTATCTCCATGTTATTGAGTTCTCACCTATACACCTGTCCAACCAGTTGAGAGCAGCAACATTTTTATAGTATCAAATAACTAGTTCTACCCAAACTTGAACATACATCAGTGTGGCATGAACTATCTAAATTGACAGACATTTATTTGACGTGTAGCTATGCCCATGTCCCATCCACTAACATGGAGGGGGCGAGGGCAATTGAGATGTCGTGGCTTCACTTTTGGGGCGCTGTCATGTCCTCCATCTTTATCACACAGTCTATGGTTGAGACCAGGCTTATTTTTGGCACCTTCTCTGCAGCTCTTTGATTGATTGACCCTAGCTTAGATCTTGATCTTGAGTCCATACTCTGTGCTCTTGTCTCCACACAGCCTCTTGAACTGCTGGTGGAGAAGGCTATTGGTACATCTGAGAGACCAATGGGAGCGGGCGAGTCATTGCGCAGGGTTTTGGAGTGCATTGCATCTGGAATCCTCTTGCAAGGTGACCTTTCATTATCGAGTTGTCAAACCAGTATGGATATTTATACTCTTGGATTAACATAAATACACTAATTTAACTGTATCTGTGCAAAGATGGCCCTGGAATGAAAGACCCGTGTGAGAAGGAAACAGTCGACGCCGCTGCATGTCTGACTCTACAACAGCGTGAAGACATCACCCAGAGTGCTCAGGTAAGAGGAGGTGGCTCATACATGCACCCCTGCACACATGTTTTTGGATATAGTACCTAACTTGCTCTGTGTGTGTTTTTTAGTTTGCCTTGAGGCTGTGTGCATTTGGACAGATGCACAAGGTGTTGGGGATGGACTACAAACCTACAAAGCCACGGAAATCAGCAGGAGGCAGCAGAGATGGCACAGGTACCTATTGATATCTGCACTGCCCCCCCCCTCCCTTTTTTTTTTTTTAAACGAAAAACGTTCATGAAACGATCTGTTCTAAGGCTTGTGTCTGTTATTTGATGCAGCCCAGATAACACCTGCTGGACACTACAACTTACCATCGAAAAGACCTTACACAGAGGTGGAGAAAGAAGGAGAGGAGCCACAACTCAACAGCAAACAGAGGAAGTTTCTCAAGTTCCAGAAGCGCTTTCCAAGGAAATCATGTCAGTACTGAATATCAGATGTCCTGCTATAAGCTGAGCCTTTTTACTGTTAAATGAGCTGTGGATATTTTATTTAAGTCTTTTCGTTAACTCTATGACACAACTTGAACCTGACTAGGGATAAAATGGTATGGTAATTTCATATCATGATTATGGTGAGCAAAATTGTCACACTAATGTTAAATGTGCTGAAACACACACTGGAATCATCTCACTAAGTTTTTTATTGAAAATCAGTATGGTTAGTTCTATGTACTTTTTGTTTGCATCAACATTCAAATATTAACATATTCAGTAACTTATGTGAACATAAAACCGTATCAAATGTGCATTAACATTAAAGATAGCCTGTCTTTGAAAATGCTTGCGTGAGTGTCTGTGTCACTGTAGATGAGGACAAGGGACCAGTAGCATCACTGGGTTTGCCTGCTGCACGCCCAATCTGAAAACAAAGGAAAAGCGGAACAAGCCCATGTTGCATGCTGCACCTGTGCGCCCGCGTCCAGGAGACTGTTGCCAACGTTGGTCGATGCTCGACAGCATTTACCGTGAGTTTTCTAAGTGCGTTAATAAAACACGGTTTTGATGATAACGACAATTTGAAACGGTAACAATCTACGTCTGCAAATTTACAGCAGTTTAATGTGAATCCGGTTACCGTTACATCCCTACACCTGCCATTTTATATCGTCGGTTCTACCGAGCTTATTTAAAAGACACTTAGCAGGGGTTAAAGTGGGATTTGGCTGGTGGGGAATCCTATGATCCGATGCAGCGGTAAAGTGGCAGAAAATGATTCACCTCAAAATAACAACCGAATTGATTTGTACTGTGAGCTCCGGTGGATTGTTGTCTTTGTGGACAGGCAACGTGATCAGCTGACCGTCTTTAAGGCTGCTGTGGCTCTTGGCTGCATTTTATTATGTATTAGCAGATGTAACAGGGGCTGTCGTGCTATCATGGCTGCTTTGCCTTATCCATAGTGAAAAAGTTGGAATTTGGCAAGTGATACTAAAGAGCAATATTGGCTTAAATTCAAATTGATGGCTGCTACCCTTGACCTAACCTACCAGTGACCATGGATACCACAGCCTGCCCTGCACCAGGCCAAGTTAGTCCATTACTGTAAACTTCACCAGGTACTGCAAACTACCCAATTAAGCCTGCGTTTGTTCTCACACAGTCTTTGAATAACACACAATTATTTAATTTATATTCAGACATTTCACAATGATTAACTTAAATAACACATCATGTACATATCCACTGTCTGTTTAAAATGAATGGCACTACTTCTGCAAGCTTTAAAGGAGCAGTGTGTATAATTTAGGGAGATTTAGTGGCATCTAGTGGTGAGGATTGCAGACTGCAACCAGACGAAATTGCTCGTAGGATTCATTCAGAGTTCATTATTTGGGATGCTTTTACTGGGAGCCGAATTATCTGTAGTGGGCGTATTCTCGAGAACAAGCAGACCCGGTGATTTAAATCAGTTTAATGTTACAAATCTGTTTCTCCGATGCTGCTCGAAATGTTGCAGATGGGCTACTTGCCCAGGTCCTGCTAATACGTGCTCACCTATTTCCTCTGATAACTTAGTGTGCTCACCTTACTTCTGATCCGGACGTTGAAGCGGTCTCTTCCTCTCCAAAACAAATGGACCCGGTGATTTAAACCGAGTTTCACGTTACAAATCGGGGGGTTTCTTCGACCCTGTTTGGCAGATCGCAGACAGGCCACTAACCCATAACCTGCTAATGTGTGTTCACCTTTTTTCTGTGTAAAGATCTGAATGTTTGGGATTTTCTTTTTCTTTTCTTTTTTTTTGTGAGCCAAATTATCCGCCGGGGTCTCTCTCTCCAAAAACAAACGGATCCTGCGTTTTAAAGCTGTAAAACGTGGAATAAAGCAGTTTCATGCTTAAAGAACTGTGGTTTTCTGAACATCACAGAGGGGCTGCTTAATACGGTGGCTGATGCGAAAACGCGACTGGCCCTATCAGAAGCCGGTGTTTGGTTTGTCCATTCTGGACTACTGTAGAAACATGGCGGTGCAACATTGCGATCTCGGTGGAAGAGGACCCGCTCCCTGTGTAGATATGAACAGATCATTCTAAGGTAAGGAAAACATAGCAGGTTTTATTTTCAGGTGATTATACACTAAAGAGAACATACTTATCCGTATATGTATCCCCCTAAATCCTACACACTGGACTTTAAAATTTCTTCAAGTTTATCTAAGCAGTCTTACCCTTGAAAATGATGTGTATCCTTCCTCTCCTGTCCTCTCTTTCTTCTATCTTCCTTTATCTTTGAGAGTGAAGTAATTGCATATTAATGTTAATAATGTACTTTCTAACTGGGGAATACTTATCCCAGTTTAAGGGCTCTTTATGCTCCCTATGATGAGACACTGACAGCGAGCGCAGACAGACCAGGGGAGGAGGGCCCTTGTAAGACATTCCAACACAGCCAGTCCGTATTATAATTACTGTGCCCAGGCTATTTTAGTGGCCAACACTGCTTGCAGTGTCTGTCCTGAGCAATGCCCCCTCCCTTTGATCTGAAGCACTGACGCAGCCAAACACCTGTACCAGTAGCTGGCAAGAGACAGATAGCTTTACTGTACTAAATATTTCTTGAGCCTGGTTTGAAACATTGAATTTAAAAGTCCCCCACCGCTTCAGATAAACAGCAACTCTGTTCACACTTGCTCCTCCTCTGTAGCTAGCAAGATGCTGACCGCAAGTTTATCGACATCTGCACACACGATGTGTGTGACATGACTATCTGGTTTGTTGAGTGAGTATCTTAATGGCATCAGCTGGTAGGAACTCAATGCTGCAGCATATGAAAATTAACTTGCTTGATAGTGATATATATAAAACTGCCAATAAGATGTATTTAGTTAATAATCCAAAGTGGCTGAGCACTGCGCCAGATTATTCCTGCCATAAACAATTTGAAATGTGGACTCGTCAGACCACAGCACACTTTTCCACTTTGTGTCACTCTATCTTAGATGAGTGCAGGTCCATAGAAGTTGGCCATGTTTCTAGGTGCTGTTGATATTTGGCTTTAATTTGCAAAAATCTGTAGGTGCAGCCATGAGCTGTGTTTACCAGCGGTGTTTTTTTCACAGTGTTCCTGAGCCCATGTAGTAATGTCTCGTATACAGTCATGTTGGTTTTTAAAGCAGCTGTGTGGAACTTTACGATTTTGTTGATTATAGTGCCCCCTTTGGTGGAAGCGGTATGACACCCACAGCCTGGTGTCGTAAAATCTCGACTGCAACCGGCAATTACCACATGCATTTGAGCGAGAGGAAAATCATAAATGTCCGGGTGTAGCTCTGAATTTCTTATAAACTGAGGACAACTGCCTGCTGTATATTTGTGTTCATGGTCACAGTCACAGATAATTTTGTGGCGTTGTCACGTTACTAGACAAAAGCGGTTCACATCAGCTTATGTTACATTTAGCTTGCTTATAAGTTCCATGTCATATATTGAAGTGAAACAACGTTTAACAAGTTGCGGTATATTCTCTAAATAAAAACTAAAATGGCATGCCTGTTGATTAGGAAAAGGGCCAACTCAGGATCAGTTTTAAAACCTTTCAAATCTCTCAGCTCTCTCCACTTGGTGAATGCCCGACTGAGGTTTACACGCATTTGGGCTTGAGCCCTATCACTGTCCTGTTTAGCCGCCTTCTGTTCTTTTTCTTTTAGATGGTGCTCCTTCTTTATCCGCCATGGCATCGAAAGTACAACCAAGTCCTTATAGATACATCTGGTAAAACTGTCATGTGTTCAGCAATGCCCGTTGCGTACCGCTTACTCGAAGAACACTCTCTGTAATCACTGCTCTTCTCCTCCTCCTCCTCCTCCTCCTCCTCCTCCTCCTCTGTTTAATGGCTGTGGGCCGCTGCTGGCATGCAGATTTACTTCCACCTCCGGGTGCCATATTCTGGTTTGCGTACTTCCGCTGTGTCCGACCCGAGCCAGGCTACACTAAATAGCCATATAGAGAAAGGCTTTTTTTTGTCGCTGTTGGCTTCAAATAAATATGCGGATCTTCAAGGGGGGGGTGATACGAACTAGGGACAGTTTTATGAATTTTAAAAAAGTTCCGCACAGCTGCTTTAATGCAGTGCCCGGGTCACAGGCATTAAATGGTTGTTTTCAGCTTTGCCCCTGTGCAGACATTTCTGCGGATAATCTTCCTTTTTTGTATTCATGTATATATTTTAAGATTAGTTTTTAGGGCTTTTGTAGAACAGCTGGTCTTGATCTTCTGATGGATTGTAGATTGTGAAATCACGTTACTCAGGGAATGTTCAGGGTTGTTTTTGTTTTCAGAGTATTCCACAACTCTTCCAGTCTTTCATTGCCCCTGTCCCAACTTTTTTTAAAAGCTGTTGCGGGCATCAAACTCAAAATCAGCGTCTATTTACAAATAATAAAGTTTATCAGTGTCAATATTAAATATTCTGTCTTTGCACCATATTTAATTGAATACAGGCTGAAAATTATTTTCAAATCATTCTATTTTTATTTGTTTTACACAGTGTCCCTATTTTTTTGGAATCAAGGTTGTACTATATACACACATCTGCATGCACTCAGGTGCCAGTTAATTATGTGCAATTAGCTATATCTAATGCAGTTGTATGTCTGTGCCTAATACATTTGCAGTACAGTGTATATAATTACTGAAAGAAATGATGGCAGAGCAGCAGGTTTTTATATTTTGGTATATTTCTCAAGTAAATAGCTCAGAAGCTATCGTCCAATAATCAGTTAGTTTTGCATCTGTTGAAAAATTACCCAAATTATTGTTGTTTATTAAAGGATAGATTTGTATTTTTACAGTGACCAAAAACGGTCTCCTGTAACCGTGTCCTATGAGTATATTACATCAATCACATAGTGTGTCAGTATACAGCCTTGGTGTCAACAGTATTACACCAACTGTCTCAACTGTCTTAGACCATAGGAATAACATGTATGACTTTGAAAACTGGTCATAGTTCCCCTTTAACTCTCCCAGCACAAGAGGAACCTTGCGTGACATATGTGTTCGGTGAGCCAGTGCAGGGCTGGCAACCACAACTGGGGCAGACACAACAAAACTGGGTCACAGCCATGGCAGTCGGAACACCGCACAGCTGTTTGTTTGTTTTTTCTGAGCCGATTTCAAAATAACTTGCAGCCTTTACCAGCTGTTTGAGAGGAGTGAGGAGTCAGCAGTCAATGATGGCATAAAAAAGTTGATAAGACAAGTTTTCCAACAACTGAATTACGGCAACAAAAAGAAATCCTTCAGCATGCAATGCACACATATATAAAGCTGATTAGTCCAGTAGTATTTGAGATTAGCTGCGGACAGAATGATACACTCACACACACGACCAAACACAGGATCCCTTCGAGCCTTGCACCTGGTGGAGATTTTTTTAGAAAGCCCTAAAAGGTGTGTCGGTCTCAGCGGAGCTCGTCAGTGAGCAGTTCCGCTCAGGGAGTCCTCAGAAGTGTTTGGTCTGAACACCTGTTGCAGCCCCTGCTCTCTTGAGACACTGAGCTCTCAGCTGCATGTGTTGTTTTTTAATAAACTGAAATGAAAAACAGTGTAGAGTTCACAAGTTCTCCCTGAGTCAGCGTGGGTTCTCTCTGGGTTCTTCAGCTTACTCCCACAGTCAAAAGACATACAGGTTAGGTTAAGTGGTGACTCTAATTTGCCCGTAGGAGTGAATGTGAGCATGAACAGTTTTCTGTCTCTATGTGTCAGCCCTGTTAACCAGGGTGTACCCCACCTCTTGCCCAAAGTCTGCTGGGATAGGCTCCAGCCCCACTGCGTCCCTGTTCCAGCATCAGCTATGAATAATGAATGGATCAGGAATTTTGAGGGAGAGAAAATTCTGCCAAATAACTTTTTTGGGTTAATCACATTTGTTTGTTAACATTAATGTGATGGCTCATATTTCTCTTTCTGCCTTTTCTCCATCTGTTCTTTTCTCTTTAGTCACAGATGATTTTAGCATGAATGCTGTGATGCGTCTGAACCAGTACAGACCTGGCCTGGAGTACCGACTCACCTCTCAGACCGGTCCAGTCCATGAGCCGGTCTTCACAATGGCTGTAGATGTAAATGGGAAAACCTACGAGGCAACTGGGCCCTCCAAACGAGCTTCAAAGCTGAATGTAGCCACCAAGGCAAGACTTGTATTTCTGTCTACATAGATTGCCATGAGTTACTTTACTATTAAAACTAGTTTCCCAAGTAGCCTGCAAGGCATCCAGTGTTGTGCTGTAGCGATGTGTTAATGACCTTGTTGTAGCTCATTTACTGGCTACGTACTTTACACATCTCTTGCAAAAACTGAACCCTTATATTTAAGGCTTTTAAATTGTTTCATAACACAATTTAGGATTAAGGAACATTTGCCTGTTGTGATTTTTTGACAGCTTTTCTTAACCATTACAGCTCACACTGGGCATGTGAATGAAAGAAGAGTTGTTAAAGTTTTGACTTCTGTAATTCACAGGTCCTTCAGGATCTCGGCCTTCCGACAGGCTCAGAATCTAAACCAGAGTCGACTGGTGATGGTGAAGGAACCCAGGAATCAGTGAAAGCTGCTAGCACGGTCTCTACTACATCAGAAGATGTATGTACCCCAGTTCCTCCCTCTTTTTAAAACTTCCATACAATTAAGTCATCTCAGCATTTGTTTTCCTTAGAGAGAAAAAAGTGATGTTTTTGAGTAAAGAGTTTGTAATCATGTGTTTATCAGCCATCGTTTGTCTATTTGTAATACACAGAGCGGTCAGGGTCCTATCTTGACCAAACATGGCAAGAACCCTGTGATGGAGCTGAATGAGAAGCGCCGCAGCCTGAAGTACGAGCTGTCTGCAGAGACGGGGGGCTCCCATGAAAAGTGCTTTGTCATGGAGGTGAGTCAGCAGTATCACATACGTGAAACAAAACCAATAGGATAATCAAAAGATTTCTGTGTTTCTTTTATATCCTTTGCCTTTCAAGTGTTTATTGAACAAATTAAATCAAGTCCAGTTGCATCAGGCATCAGTGTAGGGTACCCATCTACACAGAGTCCACGTCACAGGCATAATGTTGATTTAAGGGACATCAGTTTTGGGTCGGGATGACATTACTAGTGGTAAGTGCCACCTCCCACCTGACTCGGCTGGTGCAAAGTGCAGAGCAGCCAAGGCTAGCTAATCAATGGAGAAGGGAGGGTGGGCACTGGGCACTATGTTTCCGCATGTGCAGAAAAGTGAGGAGTAGCAAAATGAACCTACAGAACGACATTCATAACTAGATAGAAAATATTCCTGGCAGTTAAGTGTCGACATCCCTAGTATGAACCCTATGTTAGTGTTAGAATTAAATAAAAATAAAAACTGTGATAGAAAGTAATGCATGTCAGAATGTTGACGCGTTGTCCTTTTCCTGTCTATTAGGTGGAGGTTGATGGACAGAAGTTCAAAGGGAGAGGCTCAAATAAGAAGGAAGCAAAGGCCTACGCTGCTCTCGCTGCTCTGGAGAAGCTGTTTCCAGATGACAATGGAGTGTCAAATGCCAACAGAAATCCTTTAAAGAAGAAGGTCACTTACACCGACATGGTAATTTGTCTAGTTTATAATGTGATCTATGGTTTATCTAGTGAAGTCCCAACCCAGTCAGGTTCAGCATGCTTTCTTGCTTAAAAGCATTTGGTCCTCACATAAAATCTTTTGCTATTACCTGCTATTACCTGCTCTACAGCACATCCCAGGGTTTGGCACTATCCGTGGCATTCCCTCAGACTCCGGGACTCGGGGCTGGGGTCCCCACAGAGGTCGAGGCAGGGGCAGAGGCAAACAGTTTCCTGCAGGACCCAGCTATAACAAGAGTAAAGAATTTTGCACTCACTTGGTGTCGGCCTAGTCTTACAAAGACAATATAAGATCATTTTAATACGCTTCATATACATATAAGGAAATCAATTAAATTGTGATTTCTTTCCTTTATTTTAAAAGCCAACTACAGTTATGAGAGCGGCACTGGCGCAGGCTATCGTAAGTATATGCTACTCCCCAAAATATACACATATCCCTAAAAATTACAGCAAGATTCTTCTCCAGTTGCCCTTTGAAACTGATTGTACATTGCTCTTGATTCATCTGTCTTTTAGATAAACTGTATGGTAACAATGCAGCCGGCAATGCAGCCAAAGGCGCTGGCCCCACTGGATCAGGCGGCAACAGCGGCTACGGCACCTTTTACCCGGAGGGCAGCAACACCTACGCCTCCCCACCCGTCTCTGGCTCCGACTCCGGCAACATGAAGGGAGAGAGCTACCAGTCAATGCCTCCTCCCGCCGACCAGGAGAGCCCCTACAGCTACGGGTATGGAGATGAGAAGAAGAAGATGCTGACCCAGGGTCAGAACGAGGGCCAGGGAGGAGACTACTCTATGTACAGCACGGCGTACCCCAGCTCAGTGACAGGTGGCCAAACATATAGTAACTATGGTGAGTAGAAGAATAGCAAGTTAAAATCCACCACTGCAATCACAAAAAACTGCTTGTCTCTTCATCCCAGTTTCAATACAACCTTGCTCCCACCACTCAGCCTTACCCTTCCATTTTGTGCGTTCACATCCAGGGGTGGGGTTTCCTGATTGTTGTTATGGTCCGCCAAACAGAGACACACTCCAAACCAAGTTTAATGAGAAATCATCTGCAAGTAGTGTGAACCAGTCTGCATCAGATACACAAAATAACATCTTCTGGTTTGATCTTACTTTACAGGCTGGGGAAACCAGTCGTCATGGGGGAACCAGCAGGGGTATCAGGGGTACCAGGGCTTTGGAGGACAAAACGACAGTTCCTACTCTGGATACGGCGACATGAATTACTAACCATCACATCGTGTACAGCCTTTCTCATCTAGCTATGCCACCTTTTGACTCTGTCCACCCCTGATGATCATGCTCCTCGCATAAAGGTTCTGAAAAGGAAAAAAAATGTGGTTGTGTTGTCTCTGAAACTGGATTTTTATTTTCAACTCATTTGTTCGTTTTACAGTTGTGGGTGACACAGTTGCAGGCTTTTCTTTTGATTTAAGTCCACCTGTTTTATTTTAACCGCAACATCTTTTTCATGTCTGTGTTGACATGAGTGTAAAAATACCTGGTTTGTCATCATGTTATGTTTCTGGAGTTGTTGTGTTTTTTAATCTAGAGAACTGGATCTGTATCAGTGTGTTGTGGTTTTCATTTAAAGCTGCTTGTAGTTCTGAACTGAAGGTTTATTTCTGTGTCATGTAAAATGCTTTGTTCTTTCTTGTAAAATAAATGACTCTTATTTTGAAGTCAAGTTTTTTTTTTACCATCAGTTTTGCTTTTTCAACAACAAATACAAAGTTGCTTTAATTGAGTTTTAAGAGCTTACCTTCTCAGTTACTGTGGATGGATGGAGCTCTGATTTTGAATGTCTACAGGTCAGGTGAGCTTTGGTCTACCATTTGTTCATTATGAATTGTGTCTTCAAAGCTATGAAAACTAGGGCAACCTGAGCTTCCCTTAAAAATACCAAACATATTCCTCACATTGGTGTTACTGGAACAGTTTGCAACACCCACAAGTGCAGTGATATGCAGAAACCATTCACCATGTAGCATGCATGGTCTATATCAGGTATGCTTAAAGTCCATTATGGCCCCCAGAGTGATTTTATATAGCCCAAAGCTTGTCTCTTAAAATATATTACATATGTCCCGCCTTATAATATATAATTCGCTGCATTTTGTCCTTTCACGATGGCAGGACTGTCAGTCACTTTGAAGGCATGCACCAAGTAAGAAATACACAGGTGGAACTAATGTGTTTTCATAAGACGGTAAACAAGCAAACGAGTAGTAACCTAACAGCAGACACTTCCTGCTAGGTGACAGACATGGCCACAATGCAGCGTGAGGTCGACAGCGATGGCTGTTTTTTACTGACAGATGGAACAGTTGTGTTTGCCTCATTTTTGTGTGATTATTTTTTGGTCTGGTCTATATCCACAGCTATGTGGCTATCAAAGATTAGAGGAAGCCTGACTCTTGTGAGGGAATAAGGTAACTGTAATTGCAAAGGCTCATCAGGGAGAGAATGCACAAGCACACACATGAAATATAAAATACTTCCACTTTCAACATGTAATAAAGTGAATGCACCTACACTGTAGAGCTAAAACTTGCAAACCCAAATGAATACCTTAAATTACATCCTTTCTGCAGATTAAATACTAACATAAAAAGAAGGCTGAGATATCCTACTCTTGTTCCCTAGTATGAGTCAATCCCAATAACGAAACAAGGGAAAGGTCCTACATTTCCCACAATGCCACTTGCTGGCATCTTGTAGACTTCCCTGCCTAATAAGTGCATGTTTCAAACTCCACACCAAGAATGTAATGCAGGCTGTCTGAGCTAACCCTGATGACATCACTATGATATCATTTGAGTTAATTTTTCAAACCTTTGAAAGCCACAGAGGACATGAGACAACAGAGTCCTGCACAGGTCTGATTTACAAGACCAGCTCCTGAACCAGCACCACAACATGCAATACTGCACCTGCTCTGCCACCGGCACATATGACCGAGTATTTCTGCAATCCGACCAGACCTTTGAACACAGAATCTGAAGCCTGACCTGAAACTGCAAATCCTATAACAACCATGCACTGTTTAAATAGGTCAGTTAGGCAGCACGTGTAAAGAGACAATTTCAGTACATTTCATGCATGTGACACTAAGATTATATATTTTAAAACAAAGGTCATTATGGAAATCCTATTTAAATCTATATTGTTTATAGATTGCATATTCTCATAATATTGAGCAGTGCATCTCCACAGTTAACATGCCTGTTGTTAAAGCATCTCTCATGTTCCAAGCTGACACACAAAGCCCGCCGTCAGAGGATTAAAACAATAAAACAATTACTTAATTCAATTTTTTAAATCTATTTTAATACTTTTATTATCAATCACCCAATATCCAATCTGCATGTTCTTTGTTTTACCCAGAACCAAGCCCGCAAATAAAATTTAGACAAAATACCACCCACGCATCACCTTTATTGTGGGTCACCTGACCCGATGCAGGACTATATACAACTGTATTTACAGGCTGAGTCATTCTTCTTCAAACAAGTTAAATAAACTTCATGTGCAAAAAAGGAGGAGTGCTCCTTTATTCAGGCCTGCATGTGTGAGCAAGATAACATATGAGTAGATTTTGAACGTTGCTCTTATCTGCATTGGCGTGCATGCATGTAAAAATTTGTCTTCAACTGATAGCTCGATGTAGGGCTGCAAAAAGTACATTTACAGTTTATAATTCACCGTCAGTGGCCTTCTAGCTGTTCAACAGATATTATAAGGTAAGTCCTGTTTTCAGTTAAATAGAAGGAATTAGTGAGAAGTTTAAAAACACACACACACAAAAAAAAACACCAAACAAAATACAAGCAAGACTTCTTATTCCCAAATTATCTTAAAAGATGGAAGCACGGAGACAGAATAAAATGAAGAAGGAAAACAGTGATTAACACTGAAGTGGAAAAGTGGAGTCTGGACACCAGCTATAATAACCATTGCGGATCACATGTGGTACAGATGACCCTGCAGTCTCAAGACTGAGTCAGGGTGTGAGCAATGATCATGCCCCTGCGGCGTGTCTAAAGGCTGGTCTTCCTGCAGCCTCTCCTCCACAAATGCTGATAAAAGGCAGCAGGAGGTGCGCCGCGAGGACGGAGAGTGTCCCATCAGGTCATCCTGAGCACTTCTAACCAGTTATCAGCTGTGAGTGTTGTTTTTATCTTTAACTATCTGACATTTTTATCTCTGCACACTGACACCTACTCTGGAAAAGTTGTGTTTCTTGTCAGTTTTGTTTTCCTTATGATGGGGGAGGATGGAGGTGTTAGATACTGTGAGCAGAGTGTCTTATTTAAAAGAAGCAGCAATGCAATGATACGCTCTGACAGACATGAAACTGTGACCTCTGACCCTCTCAGCCTCATGGACATGGCTGCTTTGATTAGCTTCTATTAGCTCCAGCTGGGGCATGTCTGCTTCAGGCTGCAGCCAATCACAAGTCATCTTTAGGCATAAAAGCATGAGATCAGGTTGTTGTGTAGAGAAGTAGGAAGCAAAGAGGAAGCGTAGGCTTACACGGTTGCTGCAGCTGCAGCTGTGGTTTGTTTCTGTGTTCTTCTTGTGCTGACTTTCATTTTTGGTTATGGCTAAATGTCTTGTTCTCCATTTCAGCTGTTCAGTTCTGCTGCTAACTGTCTGATTGTGTTTGTCTCTCTTTAAAGATGGCGCTAACACTCGTATCCATCTTAATTGCTGCCATTCCTGTGGCCTATTGCTATCCTGCTGCCTTTGAGGACCTGGGGGCAACCAGCAGTAAGTATCACCCCACATGGGCTTTCATAATCTTTGAAAGTCATTGTCTTTGTATCTGTGTGAGGCCACTCAGACTGTCAGCTCTTAAGGTTTAATTTAAGGTTTTGTTTCCTGTACAGCAAACCGAACCTCCATCAAGTTCTTGGCTGTAGGAGACTGGGGTGGAGTGCCGTATCCCCCCTATGTCACCGCTGTGCAGAAGGCTACGGCTCGAGAAATGAGCAAAGTAGCAGAGCAGATGGGAGCTGACTTTGTTCTGGCCCTTGGCGATAACTTCTACTACAAAGGTGTGGACAGCGTGGATTCTCCTCGGTTTCAGGTCAGTTAACTATCTTCTAAAATGATTTTAAAAAATAACTGATTTTAAAGCATTATCGTGGAAGTAAAAACCCTGTTTTATCCTGAATCTACCAGGAAACTTTTGAGTCTGTGTACACGGCAAAGTCTCTCCAAGTCCCCTGGTATGTGCTTGCTGGCAATCATGACCACGCAGGGAACGTCAAAGCCCAGATCGACTACAGCCACAGATCTAACAGATGGTAAGGGCCAACTTAAAGGGTAACTCAACCTGGAATGTTCTATGTTTTCATGTAAGTGACAGTTTATTGTGGTACTGAGCGAGGGACATGGGCTCCAATGTAGCTACTTGGTGTTTGTGCACTGTCAATTTTCATGCTTGTTTTTGCCACTGAAGACTCGGATTACTCAAGTGTAGGACAGCATGGAAAGGATCCCTAAAGAGACCTTTTTGTCAAAGAGCAAGAGCCTTTTTGTTAAACCAGAATTGGCCATCGTTGCCCTCAAACACACCAGACTCCATTTTAAATAAACAGTAATTTAAATGTGTATAGAGCCAGCATGTTTTTACATCTAACCGGGTCAATTAAGGGTTTATTTCATCCAAACCAGAGTTGGTCATTGTTTGAACAGTGGAACGATGAACCAAGCTGGCTTTTGTGAGTTATATTGTTTCTGTCTACTTTAATAAAAGTTTTACAACGATAAAATTACTGTTTATTTAAATGGAGTCTGGTGCATTTGATAGAAATTTTGGGTCTATCTGGTTAAACAAATGACTTCAGTCTTTTAAATGGGCCGGTCTCCATAATGTGACACTTGGAACAATCTGAGCCTGTAAATGGCAAAAACAAGCACTTTATTGGACGTACACTGACTGTGCTCAATTGCCTGCAGAGATTGCATTGCAGCCTTTTTCTAACTTAACACTGGGCCAATTTCAGAAATTGCTGCCATTAGTTACTTGGACACAAACATGGGAAATAGTATTCAGCTTAAAAAATTGTTTCTAAATGTTTGTGTTTGAAATGTTTTCTAAAACGGTCACATTCTCCATTACCTTCTTAGGAAGTTCCCCGCTTACTACTACGAGCTGAACTTCCACATCCCCAACACTGGGAAGACGCTGACCATCATCATGCTCGACACCATAATGCTGTGCGGTAACTCTGACGACTTTGTGGATGAGAAGCCCAGAGGCCCGCTGCGTGCCGTGGATGCCAACCGTCAGCTGGCGTGGCTGCAGGAGAGACTGGCTCGGTCCAAGGCAGATTTCCTGTTGGTGGCCGGACACTATCCTGTGTGGTCTGTGTCTGAACACGGGCCCACAGAGTGTCTCCTGCATCGGCTTCATCCTCTGCTCATTAAGTACAAGGCCACTGCTTACCTCTGCGGTCATGACCACAATCTGCAGGTTGGTTCATGCAAAATGTTTTTTGGTGTAAATCTGCAACAATGCTTTGCCTTTAATCCCATCTAATCACCATACAGTACATTGAAGAGTCCGGTGTTGGCTACGTGGTGAGTGGTGCTGGAAACTTCCTGGACCCTGATGTCCGTCACTGGAACCATAACCCCAAAGGTTCTGTGAAGTTCTTCACTGGCCAGGCTTCAACACTGGGAGGCTTCGTCCACGCAGAAGTCACAAACAACAAGATGATTGTGACCTTCTACCAGGCTAAAGGCACTTCTCTCTATCGCACTGTCCTCTCCCAAAGGAACTTTGAGTAGACATCGAGGAGCGGTCAAGTTGTCAATCAGAAATCAGTCTGCAGTTTGCTTTGAGATCAAAGTAATGGCTGTTAATCCTTTTTTTAAACGTTGGCATTAATATTTCACAGCAATTCACAACACATATTTTAAAGAGAATCAACTTGTTTTACATGTAAATTTATTGTATGATAAAAGAATAAATGTGGTTTGTAAAGAGTGTGTCCCCTCAGCTTAATCTTGTGACTTGTGGTGCTGACGTTTCTACCACAGACTTGTTTGTCAAATGATAAGCTTCACTCGCTCGCTGTAGCGCCTGTTATCTTTGACATGTGGTTTATAGAAGTGCTAGGTATCATCGGCAAATGCAACACAGAATGGATGTGCTTTAATGTAGGAAGTGTCTGTGCAGAAATCGGAAGTCGACATGAGGCATGGGTGAATTCAGGTCTGATACATTTATCCGAAGTAGTTGACACCTCCTCTATTGGAACATGTCATGCACTGCACTTCCTGTCAACAAAGTAAATGCTCTTTGCTTCTTGGGACAGGTGCAAGTTTATACTTACCCTCTAAACTTGTTGTTGGGATATCCATATTGCCGATTAGACCAACACAGTGGCTGCTTTGTTCAGTCAGGTGACGTTTTAATAACCATATGCCATGAACTTGCAATTTTGCACATCTAAGCCATAAAAATTCCTGAGGTTTATATATTCCAAGTTAGAAGTTCTACAACTTGAGCAGACACACATCACTAATTGGTTTAGAGATGAGGGTGCACATTTTCACTTGCAATGACCATGTCACAGTGGTGTCTTTCAAATGTTTAATTGTAATTCAGGAGGTGTTAGTTGTTGAGGACTGGTGAATGGGTGGAAAAGGGATGTCTTCTGGGAGGATGTACTGGAGATCAAGCGGAGGGAGACTCAGTGTGGGGGTTCTGTCTCAGGTGTTTTTCCACCCAAGCTGAATACAAGCTCCCCAGATGGTACCTAGAATGAGACATGGGAGAGGAAAGCACCAGATCGAATAAGATGAGGGAAGAAGGGAGGAGAGGATGAAGGAATGTTGGTAGGGAGGATGATGGATGAAGGGAAAGGGAAGGAGGATCGAGAAATCTGAGACAAACAGAGCAGGATGGGTTGACCAGGTACAAATAGGCTTGGCAGGTTAAATTAACTTCATTTCATTTGTCATTTGCAAATATCTCAAATATAGTAGCTACAAATCTGGACGCTATCTCCCAACACTACACTAATACTTCACCCACAAAATAACTATTGTGTATCAATTACTCACCTGCGTTACCTTTAATTTGTGAGGAAAGTTTCCTTTTTCCCGCATGCCTCTACGTCCACGATGAACGGAGAATCTAAAAAATGTGGACATTCCTCCTGAGTTGGAATATATGGGAACCAAACAGCAAAAGCATAGCAAGCAAAGCAAGAACTCTCAGTAAAACTCATGTGAGGTGGAAGTGTCTTATATTGTATATTTGCATGTATTTGGAAAGTACTGCGCATACGACTGGACCAATGAGACTTGGATTGTACTGCACAAGTTGTGGGAGTTTCTAAAGGTTTTGATACAGTTTTGCTGTTTCTTCAATTCATGAAGAATGATTGCCTTTTTTGAAATCTTCGTTCAATGTGTAAGCATGTAAGGCAAGGCAAGGCAAGGCAAGTTTATTTGTATAGCACAATTCAACACAAGGTAATTCAAAGTGCTTTACAGAGACATTAAAAGCAACAAGACACAATTTAAAACAATAAAAACAGTTGATTAAAAAGGGAAATAGAAATTGAGAATAATAGTGATAATAATAAAATACAATAACATAAAATAAAAACAGGCTCAATACATTGAACAGTCAGGATAAGAAAAGAAGTAGAATAATAAAAGGCATAAATCAACAGTGTGTAGTTAAAAAGTACGGGCAGTAGAATACAGCAGGTAAGTATTTAATCTAAGAGTATGCTTCAGTAAACAACAGTGTTTTTAGCCCTGATTTAAAGGAGCTGACAGTTTGAGCAGACCTCAGATCTACGGGAAGTTTGTTCCACAGGTGAGGAGCATAATGACTGAATGCTGCCTCACCTTGCTTGGTTCTTGTTCTTGGAACACACAACAAACCTGTTCCAGATGACCTCAGGGGTCTGTATGCTTCGTAGGGAACCAGTAGGTCAAGCATGTATTTTGGTCCGAGACCATTCAGGGCTTTGTAGACCAGCAGTAAGATTTTAAAATCTATTCTTTGACTCACAGGAAGCCAGTGTAGCGATTTAATGACCGGTGTAATATGGTCCAGTTTCCTGGTGTTTGTAAGGACTCTGGCGGCAGCGTTCTGAATCAGCTGCAGCTGTCTGATTGATTTTTTGTTAAGGCCTGTAAATAAGCCATTGCAATAATCCAACCTACTAAAAATGAATGCATGAATAAGTTTTTCCATGTCTTGTTTAGACAGAAACCCCTTAATTCTAGCTATATTTTTCAGGTGGTAATAGGCAGATTTAGTAATAAACTTTAAATGGCTGTTGAAGTTCAGGTCTGAGTCAATAATAACACCAAGATTTCTGGCTTGATTTGTAGCTGTCAATGACATAGAGCCAAGGTGGGCGCTGATCTTTGCCCTTTCATTTCTAGGGCCAAAAATTAATACCTCTGTCTTTTCTGGATTTAGCTGGAGAAAATTCTGGCACATCCAGTCATTGATTTGATGAATACAGTTACTCAGTGAGAGTAAGGGACTATAGTCATGTGATGACACTGAGATATAGAGTTGTGTGTCGTCGGCATACGTATGATAGGAGATGTTGTGATGTTCCATAATCTGGGCTAGGGGTAGCATATAGATGTTGAATAGAAGTGGTCCGAGAATGGACCCTTGAGGAACCCCACATGTGATCGTAGTTCGCTCAGATTCATGGTTACCAACTGACACAAAAAAGTCCCTATCTTGTAAGTAAGATTTGAACCATTGTAGTACAGTGCCGGTGAGTCCCACCCACTTTTCCAATCTACTAAGTAGTATATTATGATCAACTGTATCAAATGCAGCACTGAGATCTAGTAATACCAGGACAGAGGATTTGCATGCATCATTATTCTGATGAATATCATTTAAGACTTTGATAAGTACAGTCTCAGTGCTGTGATGTGGCCGAAATCCAGACTGAAATGTGTTAAAAAGATTGTTTTGCATCATAAATGTATGGATTTGCTGAAAGACAACCCTTTCAATGATTTTCCCCAAAAATGGCAGATTTGATATTGGCCTGTAGTTACTAATTGTTGTGGCGTCCAGATTTGATTTTTTTAGGAGAGGTTTTATTACTGCAGTTTTCAAGGCCTGGGGAAACTGGCCTGCTATAAGAGAAGTATTTATTATCTGCAGTACATCTGGAGCTATGCAGTTAAAAATGGTTTTAAAAAAGTTTGAAGGCAGAATATCAAGGCAGCATGTTGTGGGCTTTAATTTTGAAATTAAGAAGAACACAGTTTTCTTCAAGAATTCAAGGTAACATGCGTGATTAACTGATACACAAATTGTCATTTTGTGAGTGAATTCTTTTAAATATATGGACTAGAAATGCAGTGGTTTTATGCTATATTTGAAGCCCATGTGCAGAGTTTCAAACACCGACATGGTTAGCTGGAGGACAGGAGAGGTCAAGACTTGTCCAGCACAGAGAACCACCTGGCCTGCCAACAGAGGATTAGGCTGAGTGACAGCAGATTGGCAGTGACTGCAGGATAAACTCAGCCAACCAATGACGACATCAACCTGGGGGCAAAGCTGAACAGACGGGTTACTATTTTCTCTCCCTCCTCACTGCTGACATGTTGAATTGTTCAGCTTTACCCTCATTAATTTCTGTATTATGTAAGCAGGATTTTGGGATCACACTTTTTTTATTCCACATAAAGAAAAGAATACATGTACAGTTTATGCAAATAACCACTGTACGTTGGTTAACAGATTCACAAACCCCCAAATAGGCCAGGACATGCTATAATGTCTTATTGTGTAATGTCAGGAAATGCCATTCCTTGTCTTAACCACAGTCTAGCTACTATAGTGTTACTGACTCTTGAAGTGTGTTGTCCTGATCCAACTAGGATGAGATCACAGTCCACTTCCGTTACACACTGTCAACCTGAGAGCTGTGGACTGAGTCAGTGCCAATAAGAAATTGGCTGAGGTTAAGCTGTCATCTGAGGGCAAAGGACCGTTAAGGATCACTTAACCCTGGCTGACGTAAACCTGCTGCAGAGCAAAAGACAGCCTCACATTTGCTCTTCATGTTTATACATCATGCAGGACAGACGGATGATTAGACACTTTCTGAATTTACAGTAACTATAAAAGCCGATCTCTCACCTGCAGGGGTCCTCAGTGGGTGCACCAAGGGGTTCACAGTAAATAACAAACTGTTTAAATTCATGATTAAAGTGGTTTAAGTTTATAGTGAGTGGTTAGCATTGTGGCCTCACAGCTAGAGGGTTCCTGGTTTGAGCCTGGGGTGGGGGAGCCCCTCTATGCAGAGATTGCACGTTCTCTTTGTGTCAGCTTGAGTTTTCTTCGCGTTCTCCAGCATTCTCCCACAGTCCAAAGGTTAATTGTCAGGTTAATTGGTGACTCTGAATGCTTATGTTGCTCTGTAAGCTGCTGTAGTGTTTTACACTAACCACAACCTTAGTGTTCTTCAGCCAGACGTGTAACTCTGTTTGGGTGATGTGCATACATTTCTATATCTAATGGTCAGATCTGGCCTCACAAATCCAGATGAACCTAGTCTTTCCTAACCCACTATGTACATGAATATTAACTTAAGATGTAAGTAACAACGCAATGCCACAATTTTCTATTAACCTGGTACCATAGATCAAAATATCTGCTCTATACTAGACTGTGTATTGTTCAGGTTTTTAGGCCCGGGACTGTGTCTTCTATCCCAAACAGAGCTTCAACAGAGACAAGCTGCACTGACAAAGAGGAACAAGCTCACATGTTGAAACTAACCCGCAGAAATATGAAGAACAAGGTACAGGATGGAGTTGGGTGATTCTGAAACTGTTAATTGTCATGCAACACAATGGAAGCCATGTAGTGGTTAGTTTATTTCAATCATGTATTTTGTTTACCCTCTGTAACCAGGGTGTCTACAGGTATCAGACACTTAAATGTAATGCTTTTAAAAACTTTTTCAAGATCACTTTTAACCAAATTTAACACAGATTTTAAGACAGATTTTTCTTATTGAAGCATTGCATGTCAGAATAAATCTAAATAGTACATGTGGTCCTGTGCAGCGGTAGGTTTTATGCATGAATTAGGTTGATCTATATTTTGCCAACAGGTAAAGGGACAGTATTAGGTGCAGTGGTAGGTTTGAAGAATTGTAACATCAGTAATGTGTACTGACACAGAAAAGCTTGATTCATTTTGACAAAAGGATATTAAAAAATGGACATACAACACTATATAAAGTATATGTGGCAATTAAGCCCGCACAAATTAAAATTTTAGACTATTAATGACTATTAAGACCTAATATTTATAACATTTAAGACTTTTAGCTGCAGACACATACTAGCTAATGTTACCTTTCTTAAATTCTGCTGATGCACTTACTCAGCACAACCGTACACTTTATGATCACATTAGCTCTTGAGCACTTTCTAGCAGCGTCCAAACCCTGAGTGACAAGTGTAGATCCACTTGTTTCCTCACCTGCCACCAAATGTCCTAACCTGCAGTGCAGTAATCCTGAGCTCACATGTCCCAGCCTCTATATTAATGTAGTGTTTGTTCATTAGCTCTTTTTTTCAGTAATGTAGTGTCGGATATGTGCCAGTACGTCCTGAGCTTTGCTTTGACCTCGTTTGCATCATCATTTACCAACAGAGACACAATAGAGGATCTTTCCAGCCCAGTCACCAGAGGAAAATGTTGGCATACGTTTCTGCAAGTCACAAATATGTTACTTTGCACATTTCATATGTATCATAGCAGCGCTTCTAAAGTGACATATTTAAGCTGACGTTGTCATCTAGAGGTTGAGGGGATGGTGAATATGTCAGCTGGGCGAAACATATGTCAAGATGCAGACCACTGTTAGAGCCCAAAACCGGCATTGTTGAGAAACAATGAGTGAAAATCTGCAAAATTGCTTTTAACATCCCCAAAAAAGAGAGCTTTTAAAGCTGTGGTCTGTTAGCACTGTGTGAAAACCTGCAACCTAAATACCCAGGGTCAGAAGCAAACCTAAAAATGTAACACTGATTAAAGGGTGACACAGAGGGTCTGTAACCTTCTGGTGTATCACTTCCTCACAGACTGACCTTTCTTTATTGGCTCTACCTTCAGCCTCTGCACCATCTGGAGAACTCCTGGTCATCTCAGCGGGGCGTTAAACCCACTAAGATTTCCTGCATCAGGAAATAGGATTAGCAAACCCTCTATTTTCCCTCAAGTCAAAGCTGAAAAAGTTTAAAAGTTGCATTTAAATTGCAACATGATGATTTTGCCTGGCATCTCGCCTATTAGAGACAATACGCTCCATGTCTCTGCAACAGAGTGCAGCTGCTCCCCACTGCTGGCCCACTGAAACTCTTTCATCCACTGTCTGTGCACCCTGCAGCCTGAACCAATGAGTCCTGTCACACAAGCAGAATAACAATGTAAGTTTGGGAAGTTGGTCCACTCGGACCAGGCTGCTGCTGTCCGATTATCTAATTCCACGGCTCAAAAGTAATAAAAGGATGCCGTATTAAAGGCTAAGCTGCTCATCTAATCTTCTCTCCCTAATCTCCATCCCTCGCTGAGTACGGGCACTGTGGGTTTCACAGATGGGATGAACAACTCACTGACAGTCTCCCAAAATTATTAAATAAAACAAAAAGCTAATGTTTATATTTTTATCTTTGTTCAAAGCGAGAGGTAGAATAATCGCCTCTTTTAGTTGTGGGTGCAAACAGAGGGCAAATGAGAAATGAATGAAAGTGCTGATGCTGTGCAAATGTGTGTGATGTCACAGCCTTCATGCACTTTTAAAATCCCAGGATTTCTGCGTCTCAGCCAATATCCTGCTTAAAATAAACCCTGAAATCTGTGTTTTTGAGTTGTGTAACAGTGCGTGTCTTTTTTCGATGCCAACAAGCGAAGACAGAGAATGCTGCATGCCTCCGCCGTTGCATCCTAAACAAACCATATCCTTATATAACAGTTTAACAGACATGACTCGTGTGAATCACATATCTACATCAAGGCCATAACTTATGTCACACTTTTTACCACTTAATTGTTGTGGTTATTATTACTTATATAAAATAGGCAAGTGGAGATGATCACTCTATTTGTAAGGCATCTATTTTGTTTTTAACCTATCTGATGCATGCTGTACCTGTCCTTAAACGCCATCACACAGTCACGTTAACATGTTCACCTCCACTGATTGAATTAACTTCACCCTATTAGCTAGTTGGCAGATCCTCCTGAGGGCCAGAAGTAGATTTAGTACCGGAATAAGACTGACACACGTTTCAGCAAACATTATCTTTAGTATTCACCTTTATTTGTCACAAGAACTCGCTTGGCTCTCCTGTTATGTGCACACTGCTCTCTTCATCATTTCTCCTCAGGCAAATACTCTGAAAATATATTTTTATAATACATTTAGATATCACTCAGTGAAACAGTCACCCCAAAATCCAACACACACATTTTTCCTTTTACCTGCAGTGCTATTTAGCTATTCATATTGTTTTGAGTGATAAGAGGAAAAATATGTATTTTTGATTAGGAGGTCCCTTTAAGATGTGATTTTGGCTGAATCTGTCATTCACTGGAGTTAAAGACACACACCCCTCTTCACAGCCAAGCATGGACTGATTAATTAATGAATAAATAATGAATATGAATGGATTATTTTATGCTAGATATGTTAACAAGCTCCTCGTAACTCCAGTTGAAGTTTGTCTAATGAAGCGATGATCCCACATACAGACATATGTAACAGCATGGATGTGTGTTAGAGGTGAGTCTGGCAGGAGAAGGTAAATAGTCATGATGCTGACTTGGCACAAATCCACAGGGAAAGTGAACAAGTGAAGGCCGTCCCGCTGCATGTCCAAGGCTCTGATCTTGAGAAAATGAACTATTTGTTTCTGTCTTGTTCAAGCACAGAGATCAGTTACTCCAACAGAAGTAAATCCATACATCGCTGCTTGTGTATGATTCCAGTAAGATGTGGAAAGCATCAAATGTCTTTATACAAGTGTGGATTTGTGACACACACTGATTTTCACGAGATCTTCCCAGAAATTCATAAACTTTTCCTTAATGAAATAGATCGGGGTAAAAGATGTGCCAGAAGCTCAAGTAAATGAATAAATCAAAGGGAGTGCTACGCAGAGGTGCCCTGTATAAAAACTGGCTTGGTTCCTTTATGCTGCCTCATGCATCACTCTCCTTGGGGATTGGATGATTGTAGGACGGGCTGTGGACGTTGCCGGAGTTGGGAAAAAATGAAGGTATGTACGGGATGACGGACATCAGAGGACTGGTCAGCGGGCCCTCATCTGAGGAAGGCATGGGGATGATGATGTCGTCCTGGTCCCACACGTGGAAGGCATTTGGGTGGGAGTGGCTGAGGGCAGGTGGCATGTGCAGAGGGCTGACTCCCTCCACCTCCCCCTCTTTTTTCAGATCCTCATGGAGCGGGCCCAGCAAACAGTCTGTGGACGGATTGAGAATTGTGTTACATAATGATTTATCTCCCAAAAGTCCCTCACTGTCTTGTTTAGATACCACACAGAGCTGCTGCAGAAATCAACAGCGAGTTTGCTGCAGTACTCCAGCACTTGTGCTCCATCTCTTAAAGAGATTGCTTGAAAACGATTTTGTGTTCCCCTTATTCACCCTTACTTAAATGTCCTGAAAAGTTTTCTTTTTGAGAACCATAAATGGTACAAAATAATTAGAAAAACAGCCACACATAATGACAAAAACACTTTATTAAATTGTACCTAGTACCAGTAAAAGAGACAGCATCACACCTGCACTGGCGTCCCTGCATTGGTTACAGACCAAGTATTGGACTGGGTTGTATAGCACTGAGTTTAAGGGTCTATGATTTGTTCTTAAAGCTTTACATTGCCTGGTGCCCCAGTACATCCCTGAGCAACTCTGCCTCTGCCAGGTCTCTCAGATCCTTAGGCAAGCTGCTCATGGCTGTCCCGCGATCAAGTCTCAGGGGTAACAGCGATAGAGCATTCGCAGCAGCCACCCCAAAGCTTTGGAACAGTTAACCATTTTCAATTCCCCCGTCTATACACATTTTTACGGCTAAGCTTAAGACCCACATGTTTTCTAAGGCCTTTGAGTGTCCTTAGGGTTTCATGGTTTTATATTTCATATTTCACATATTACTCTTCTGTGTTTAATTTTCTGTCTTACTTCACTCATTTATCAGTGCATGCTTGTGGAATAGTACTGTTATTTTATTGCATTGATTTTTTGCTGTTACCATGTTATGTAGTTTTATCTAAATTATTTTATTGTGCAGCACTTTAGTCAACTGTGGTTGTTTCTAAACATGCTTTTTAGATCACTTGATTTGATTTGATTTTGAACAAAATATGCATTTAATTCTAATGAGAGGAGAATCAGTGTTTGCATCAATGAGTGAATGGAATTGAGAGTCTTGCACTGAATGCTGAGGTTCATCAGCCCTGTGTTTTTTGTAATTCAGCAAAAATTCAGAGTGTCAGACGTCTTGGGCATTTGCTGATCCTGTCCCCATGTGCAGACACACCCCTCATATTTAATGAATGGTGGAGCAAACCAAACTAAAACCTGCATCCAAGTTGTTGTTTTTAAAAAAAAAAAACTAATTAAAAAAAGTTTACTTTTGCCATCACAAGCTCCAAACTGCATCAGCATATATTTTCTAGCAGGGGTGAACAATATTATGGGAAAACAATATTACTGCAATTATTTTGAGTTGTGATTTTATTGAGAATATTAATTTTGCAGTTCATATTTACTGAAAAAATACATAAATAAAATTGATGACGATATGATTTTTGCTGGGGTCTGTACCAAACAAGCTTGTTACCTTATGTCTGACATATGATTTGCAGGCCGAGGTGTCCCTGCAGCACCACAGTGCTTCATTTATATTGAATTGTTGTGACATATTTTACCTTTATCTAAAAATGTCAGCTCCTGTGGTTTGAATATTGTACTTGGCTTTATTGTGATTTCAACATCATTTCTATTAATTGTGCTGCCCTAATTTGTACACTGTTGTCATGCAGTATCAAACTTGTATGATGATACAGCACAGAGTGTTCAACTTGTATACAGATCAAGGGGAGTTCTAGTGTACAACCTATGTTCAATGAACATGAGACAGCTACATCTAATAGACTTGAGTACCTGTTAGATCCAGCATGAGGTCTTTGATAAGGTGACCCACGATAGCATACGCCACAGCGACGACAACCAGAGCAGCCACCAGAAGGTAGAGGACAGATTTAGGGAGCTGGATGATGTCCCTGGGTGGAGGCTTGTACTCCTTGTACAGAGGCTCCACATTTTGGACCAAGTACTGGAATGAAAATCCCCCTTCGTTCGTGTAGTTGAAGTTGTCCATATTCCCAGTGTAGTAGCTTCCACTTCATCCAATGAATAGTAGTTATTGCATTATATTCAAAGTTTCCCAGTTTGATTCATCCACTTGCTGCAGCGTCACTCCATAAAATGCAGAGAGGCTGAGTCAAAGTCTACAACTTCAAAACAAAATATCTTATCATTTAATATACGGCAGATGGGAGAGTGCAGCCACTTCAGCAATGTGAAAATATGCCACTAAGTAAATTCACCCACCTGTCAAGACCAGGTTTTTGCAGTTTCCAGACTAATCACATTTGGATCTTTGCAGTGCCATTTCACCAGCATGTTTCCACACAGCATTAACTGCTAATTACTGGCATCATGTTGCTATAATCACATCATCCTCCACCAGCCACCAGGACCGTTCAGACAGCCTCTGCGCTCCACTGCTGTGTGCTGTATGCTGAAATAATCCAGGCTATGGGCAGGACACAGAGAGGCAGACAGAGAGAGGGAGAGAGGAGGGGAAGGATTACACTTCCAATCACAGCACAGATCAATCAGCCTCTCATCCCAGCCCCGTCCCATCCCACACAGATTACTTAATCCACAACAACCCCTTTAATGCTCACCCACATTATGCCCACTAAAACACGCAGATGCAAAGAAAAATACTCTTTACTAAGAAATTCTAAGTTGTTTTGACGTCATGAGAAATCTTTAAATCATAAAATAAAATCCTTCAGACTTCCTGACTGGAAAGGCTGAAATTAAGTCAAGCCCTTCTTCCGGATTTGTCTCTGATCTCCTCACAACTGTAATGTAACTTCTTATAATCTCTCACTGGTCTATGTAAAAAGATAAATGAGGTTTTCTGTCCGTATTCTAAACTGAATAGGTGCTACATTGAATTAGTGGAAAGTACCTGTGTCCTGAAAGTTTTGAGGTTCAGTTTTTCTATTTTCTGGTACTTTGCACCTAACAGATGTAATCCTCAAATATTATTTATATTTAATTACAAATTATAATGGACTATTTTTACAGTGTTGTGTTGCTAATTTATTTCTCTTATCAGGTGAGGTGAGGACATTATTATTTAATTTTAATTATTAATCATTATTTAATTTTAACCACAGACTGTAGCTACTGTATATTATATACAATTTATGATTTGACAAAAAAAACAAATAAATAATTAGATAAACAAATAAATAAATAAACAAAAAAATATGAGAGTTCGCGAGATTTTATTTCTTTAACTGACAAAGTGAACATCAGGTAAATAATAACAGCACATGTAAGAAAAGAATGACGTACGTTCGTGCTAACGGTTGCCAGGGAGACAGTATATTAGCATTTAAGCTAACTGGCTAGTCGGCGCAGATAGCTAACTTAAAGTTAACTTATATTTATCAAACACTTCGTTACCGGCCTATGACATTGTAAGCAGTTTATTGCAACATACTATACCGTCATTACTACATTAATTCTGTGTTAAGCGAAAGGTAATATTACATTTTACAGCCAAGGTGGGTTAGCTAAAGCTAAAGGTGTCTGTTAGCTAGCTAGGTGAAGTTAGCTTAGCTATTCCCTTTGGTTAACCGTACATTATACTCAGAAACGGGCGTTTGTATGTGTTTCTACTAACATTAACGTTATTTGAGTATTTTTCAACAGGTGTGTTTTTTATCTAATTTAGGTTTGGGCTTGTAGGGAGACACAAAAGAAAATGGACTTTTTCTCTTCTGACCTACCGTCCACCTCACATGAAGATTCACAGACGGTAATGTTAGAAGGTTATTGTGTCATACTAAAGACACAGGAGTCCTAAAATATGGTATTAAGAATTACAGCAAGTACAGCCACATATAAACTAATGGGTGTATGATACTCATAAGTTGTGGCAGTCTTGTGTTGAGTATGCTTGGTTTTAAACATAAATGGATGTCATGTTGGAGGTTTCCTCCAAATTAACATTTCATACTCACAAGATTATGAACAGTTTTATGGGGACTGTTTTCATGGGATCTGTGAAATCATACTTGTACAGTATATGTTTATTGTCAGCCACCTGGTGATGATGCAAGAGTTGTTTTTCATTGTCTTTGGCAATACAGACAGAAGACTCAAACCACAATCCATCAAGCGTGAAGTCCTTGAGCAACACTATGACTGACACTGGAGAGCAGCACACCAGGTACAGCATCACCTACACAGTCCAATCATCATTCATATAGGACTTACAATTAACTCTGTTGTTTGTCAGTGAATAGGATGTTTTGGGTTTAAGCCACATTCTACCTGCATGTGTGTCAATATCTATTGTAGCTCAGGTATAGACGACATCAGCAGGAGTGCTCAGGAGCTGGTGATAAAGATAAACGACAGCCGCACCAGTGACCAGAAAGTGTTCGACAGCTTCCAGGAGAAGTTATTGGAGAAGGTACAAAACTTATTTAATACTTCTGGTCCTCTGTTTTAAAGTAAAATGCTAATTGTGGAGGGATACCTACTCTGTTGTTTGGCGTGTCTTGTGCTCTCCCTGTGCATTAATGTTCTAATCTGGTCAATGGACTGATTTCTTTTACCTCACCTTTTGTTCCCCAGGTGACCAAGATGTGTCGACAGATGAGGGAGCACATGTACAACGTCTATGAAGAGAACAGTTATGTGATGCAGGTGGATCTGCAAGAGTTGTCAGATGTGCTGGAGCGCTGCAGTCAGCTCAACAGTGAGCTCTTCAATGCTAGTCAGGCACTAGAGAGTCTTAGAGGGGGCCTGGCCATTAGCCAAACATCAGAACCCTGAGAAATTCCTGCTCTGGTGTGCATATTATTTCTGATCTAGTTCATGTGTTATTTTGTAATTTTATGCAGAGTATTCAGAATAGCTGACTGTCCAAATGCTGTAGACTGTCTTTGCAGGACTGTAGTTCAGGTTACGGCTCATGATTACAGTCAAAGAACACAAAAACAAAAGCTAAATCCATGCTTAATGTATATTCAATTTTAGTGTCTATTAATTTATTAAATAAAAGTACAACTAACAAGAACAAAATAGACCAAATTATTTGGCTCTCAGGTGTTACACCACAACTTAAGAAGCAGCACAGACATGCATTTTTTAAAGGTATACAATGCAGGATTGTCGGTAACAAGTGAAAGTAAAATCCAACCCCAGATTTACACTTGTTTGGTTTTTCGCCTTATTGTGTTTGTGGGGGTTTTTGGCGCCGTGTCTCTTAGATGCCTGCTGCTTACAGTCTGGCACCTGGTTGCTACCTTTTCATAAAGCCTCGGCCTTACCTGAGTGCTGTGGGGTTACATACTCATAAATGCCCTTGGCACGGAAAAAAGTATAGGCAGAGAAACACCACCACACACTTCTGGTTGGGGTCATAAGTGATGATTTAGAGGGATCACTGCTGTATGAGTCGATAAATTGTTTTTTAGGAAAATCCTGCAAAGTATATCTTTAAAACCTGCAGTCATTAACATATGATAATCTAAAATCACAACAGAAGACGATTTAATTTAAATGGGGGCTGTATTAAGGGATCTATACGTACATACTAAATCTCAGCTACACTCATATCCTTCCACTCATTCAAAACCATTTATTTACATATTATTCACTTATCACAAAATAAACCAACTCATAATGCCACAACGATTACATGCACCATGCCTTGTCTGTGCCTGACGTATAATTCAGGCATCTTAACTGTACAAATGTCATCATAGTTGGACCCAATGCTCAGTTAGGTTAACCTTACATATTCACCAAACGTACCAAAGAGAGGGAGTGGCAGACGGCTCCTATCACTAGACTGAAAACATATAAATGTAATGAGGTATTTCTGATTTATCCCACCAGGCAAATCTCATAATGTGAGGCGGATTAAGTGCACTTCAAGGTCTCTACGTTCATCCAGTGAGGTGAACAGGAACCGGTAGCACAGGACTTGTCCACTTAAAGTCCATTTCAAGAAGATGGTGGAGAACTTTTACTTTCCGACAGTGAAAGACTGCAGTCCAGTGATGGCTCTGCCCAGGATCAAGGCATGAATGTCATGAGTTCCTATAAAAGAACAATGAAAAATAACCATAAACAAGGTGATTTCATGTAAACATATTTATTGAACATATGTTTTGTGTGAATTTGATCTAACAAAGTTCTGAAAAATTTGCCTCTCAACTAATGTTCCTCTGCAATAATATGTGCATTGTTGACCTCTAGTGGTGGATGCACATGATTGCAGCTAAAGTTTGCAATCCTTCCCACCCTAATTATAACCCTTTTTACACAGAGATTCTGCAATAGGGCTGCAAAAAAGACCCTCAGCTACACCAGCTTGTTTTTTTTTTTACATGGCAGAAAACATTGCAGGCATCATGCCACCCCAGTGTGTGATTTTAGACAGTATGTCAGCGTTCCGGAAGCAAAATGGGTGAGATGGGCGTGACGTGTAACACAGCAGAGTGAGCCATATAACATACAGGCAGCACTTTCTAAAAAGTAAAAATGGCATGACATGACAACAATAATCAATTAGTGTTTATGGAGGCTGACCTTGGCCTCTGCTCAGAGGGTAAAGGGTTCCCAATTTGCAGAAATTTTTGAAAATGTTAAAAATGAAGACTAGATGTGTACCTACCCTCGTATGTGTTGACGGCCTCTAGGTTCATTACGTGACGGATTATGTGGTACTCATCTGCGATGCCATTTCCTCCCAGCATGTCTCTGGCTTGTCTGGCAATATCCAAAGCCTTGCCACAGCTATTCCTCTTCAGCATGGAGATCATCTCTGGTGCTGATCTGTTAGGATAAGAACACAGAAATGTCTTTTAGTCATAGAGGACCAGCAGCTAACAAGCCAAAAACAAACCTAAAAGAAATGTGAAGACAGAAAAAGCTTACTTCTTCTCATCAATAAGTCTCCCCAGGGTCAGACATGACTGCAGCCCAAGGGTGATCTCTGTCAGCATATCAGCCATTTTCTTCTGCATCAGCTGGTTCCTGGCCAGTGGCACCCCAAACTGGATTCTGATGGGAGGGTGGACAGATGTGAAAAGCTGAGGCTGGCATAACATGAGGAGACAATCTGGATATATATATAGTAAGGTAATGCTCATGTTTACACTTAATTCGCTGGAGCTAGATTTTTATGCCTGTAAGGTCCTCTGACCTTTAGTGAACACACATACTGCAGACAGAACATCATGTACCTGTCCAGAGTGTACTGTCGCGCAGCGTGGAAGCAGAATTCAGCAGCTCCCAGAGCTCCCCATGCAATGCCATACCGGGCGTTGTTCAAACAGCCAAAGGGACCCTGATAGAGAAGGTCAGCAACAAAAGAAATGTAAGATATTAGCACACAGTCACATTAATGTTGTAATATTAAAATTAAATTACTTTGGTTTTGTTGGAACTTAATCTAAGGCCCAAAATGTCGCCTTGTTTGCGACACCTCACAAAAGAGACACTGACATCTCAAGACTAAAACTCAATCTTCCCTTTCTGCATGTCAACAGTAAATTAACACTTAGTTTCTGCAAAACTTTCACCCTGGACAAAACTGTACAGGATCTGTTTTCATTGGCCTAAAATGTGGACAAAAGACCAAAAGGCATAGAAAAAGCTATGTTTCAAATATACCCGTGTACGTGTGGACAAGGCCTCAGAGAGAAGTCACTTACACCAAGACCAGAGATGTTGGGCAATAGGTTCTCCTGGGGAACCTCCACTTCATCCATCAGGATCATGCCGGTGGCAGACGCCCTCAGCGAGAACTTGCCCTCAATCTTGGGGGTGGCGAAACCCTTCATTCCACGCTCCAAGATGAAACCCCGCACCTTGCCATCTTCACACTTTGCCCACACCACTGCGATGTCTGCCACGGGGGAATTTGTAATCCTAGCAGAGGAAGGAGAATAAGGACCAAGAAAAACATGAACTGTATGAAAGTATTAAAGTGTTGGTGCTCGCTATACACCCAAGTACTATTTAAAGTCTTAAGCTAAAATGCCAGGCTATCATTAAGCTAACCCAAAAGAAAGGAGCAGCAGAGAAGCTTCGCTATCATGCTTGTCCCATTCTGATTCTGATTTATCTACCTACCAGGTCTTGGCTCCACTGATGCTAAAGGTACCACTGGACGGGTTGTATTTGGCCTTGGTCTCCATACTGCTGGGATCACTGCCGTGGTTGGGCTCTGTCAAGCCAAAGCAGCCCAGGATTTCTCCACGAGCTGCAGACAAATGAAAACATAAGGACAATCTTGAGACTGTCCTTTTGCCCTTTTTAAAATGTCACGCACAAAAGACAAGAGTGTCGCTCTCACCGAGACGAGGCAGGTACTTCTCCCTCTGTGCTTTTGTGCCGTAAGCATTGATAGGGTGCATGACCAGTGAAGACTGGACACTCATGACTGACCGATACCCACTGTCCACTCTCTCAACCTCTCTGGCAATCAAGCCGTATGCCACATAACTCGTGCCTGCACAGCCGTACCCTGCAAGGGGAAAGAAAACAGTGTAAAGTACAAGGAGCCAAACATAGAAAACACATGTAAAGGCACATAAAGAAATACTGCAGAACAAAGACATCTTTAAACAAAGACTTCAGTTAATCTTAAATTCTGTGGGACAAAATAATGATAATGTAGCTTTGTTTGTTACCTTTAATGGTTGGGCCTAGCACGCCCAACTCGCCCATCTCTGAGACAATCTCACGGTGGAAATCTGTAGCACAGTGCATGTTGGAAAAATAGAAACTGACAGTTAAATAATTATCAGGACAAAAAACACTTTTTGCATACCTGACCTATCTTAGGAAGACTGTAAAAAGCCAAAACCCAAACTGCCTAAAGATCGTAGATCGTAGTTGCTCAAATGACATTGCTTAGAAACATTTAACGAAGATGTAAAGATGTAAAGATGACAATAGAAAAAAAGCAACAAAGTGATTGAGTGCCAAAAGGGATAAGGATATTACAAAACAAAAATTAGATAAAATAATATAAAATCTATATACACCTTTCACTTATACAGATACTGTATGTTCATGATTGAGATTTGGCTACTGCATCAAACTCCTTACAAGCGTCTGTCAGGTTAGGGATGATAACTTGTAGAAATCTAGTGGCTGCTTGACAACTAGTGGCACTTTGCAAGTGTTGCAGGAATTATGTTTAGTCGTCAATGTTGTCACTGTTAGCTAAAAGTAGCGAATTCAGGGGACAGCTCGGCAGTTAAATGTCAAAATTAATGCTGTATGGTTGAGGAAAAAATCTGTCTCAGGCTAAAAAGATTAACTCTTACTTCAAGAGACCACAAAGGACGGACAAAGTGATATGTCTTATCTGCAAATGGGTGAATTTTGTGCTCAAGGAATTTAGTGTTGAACACAATTACGTGATCATAAATCTTACGAGAAATGCATGGGTAAGGAGTGCAAATGTAAGGTTGAACAGTTTAAATTTGTCTTCTCTACCCAACAGTCAGTCCACGTAAATCTTGTGGAAAGTAACGAAGGTGTAACGAAGGCAAACTATGTGATAGCTCACAAATTGCTTGGCAGATGTGCTCAAACTCCTGCCATACACTATGCATATGCATAGATACCAAAAAAGTCAGATCATGTTCTTTGAGTTTGACAAAAGGTAGTCCATGGCACACACATCATTTCCCCGTGTGCTGTGATCATGGCCGTGTGCTTCGCTTACGTTCATGTCTGTTGGCCATTAGGATGCGGGGCATGAGCTTTTCCTGGCAGTAGTCGCGAAAAGAGTCCCGGATCATGATCTCCTCTTCTGTCAGCTGACCCTCCAGATCCAGGGCGTCCCGCCAGTTGAATGGCACCTTGGCTGAGGGTCAAAACATGTACACATACACGTGCAGTGGTTATGTCACTGAGACATGTGACAACACAGCATGTGAAAGAATCTGGACAGAGCAGGTGTAACTTATGACAGATTCACTTACGTGCCTTCGCTGGCTTTTTGATTTCCTCAGCATCTAATAGGAAGAAAACAAAAGTGTTTGACAAATTTTAATTACTTACATCTGGGAGTTCTCTTTCTTTTTGGACAACAATGAAGTGTGACTTTTAATTTCCCTTTCAGACTTTCAATCCAAACATTATCTTACCATTTATGTCTATAAAGAGTTAATAAAGGATTTTAAATGTACCTTTGACAGCTGTAGCAGCTGTGCCCTGAGCTCTGGACACAGTGACAGCAGCACATTTTTGGCTGTTGGAGAGCAGACGGGTGACAACACCTCTGAGAGCCATTATGTCCTCTGATCACAGGGAGACAGAAAAATATACATCAAACAATATTATCTCAAAATCTATGAACAGTGAAAGAAAATGTAAGTTACTGTTATGTACACTGTTATGCAACAATGTTCTAGGTTAAGTTGGCAGAGCAGTGAAAATCAGTTTCCTTATATGTACAGTATTTTTAGCAGACACCCAAACACACCTTTTACGTTTGAGTATTATTATCACTCCTGGATAAAGGAGTGATTTGGGGATCAATTAGGCACTGGGTTAGAGTACTACCTAAAATGCTTCATCAGGAAAAAGATAAGTAAACTGTTGTCTGTCTATAATGATTGACAATCAGAACAAACAGCATGCAGTCCCTTTGTTAGAAACACTCATATATCCTGCAGCAACCTGTTCGTGCAACAATGTTACACTTAGTGGCTGTTTTTTAGGAAATCATCCAGTTGCACAGTACCTGTTTCCTCCGATGGGTTTATCTGATGATCCGATGACTTTTTCAGCGCTGAGTTGAGCTATAAAAGTTGCTTAAGTAACATTTCGCCGGTTGCAACGTCAGAGGGATACGTAACATGAAACATGGGAGCTCCTCTCCTCCATGTCAGGTGAGGCAAAAGACGCTGGAGCCTATGCAGGACCTATGGTTGTGCAACATATTGAAGTTATGCAACTTCACTGTGCACTGCCTTTAACAGTGGGATAATAATGATATTGAATTTATTAGGAGGCGTTGTCTGTTAGGAGTGTGAGATGCTGCCCCATGTGCCGTGTGTAGCGAAGCATTTTCCATTATAGTAGGCGTAGGAATTAAATTTGCAACGCACTTCCACACTCAAGATGGCGCATACAGATTGCTGTGTGGCCGGAGGGAGTCGGCCCACGCCCTTCCTGCTCATTGGCTGGTAAAATAAGGAGCCATGTACAGAATGTGAGAGGGACAAGTTTTGTAAGTGACACTACAGATGACAACACATCAACAACCACCACACTAACAATAATCATATGATATAATCCTAATGATGGTGTTAGGGGTAGCTCCCTTGCTGTGCTGACAATGTGAGGAAAATGTTAGGTAGGTGATTTATTCAAGGAAGCAAAGAAACTCCCCATATCAGACTTATATTACTATTAAACGTGGAAAGAAAAAGACAAATCATAATCACTTTTATTGGCCAGGTATGTGTGCACATACAAGGAATCTGACGTGCATTTACCTCAATGTTCTTACACATAAATAGACAAAACAGCTGTAAAAACAAAGCTGCACAAATAATATAAAACATAGACATAGACTTGTATCTACAAAAGTATGTGAAAGAATAGATGTTTATATAAATATATAAGTGCACCAACGACCAACAAAAAAAAATAAAATAAAAACAATTCGAGGGTTCTGTGCATTGTAAACTATAATTAGTGCAAAGAAATAAATACTGGTGTCTTTTAATTTTCCTCACACAAAACTGTTGCTCAGCAAAGATGGGAAGTACAATCAAACTGTTTATTAAAATTAAGCTTCAGATAATATATTAATTATGAATAATACATTTGATCTAGCTCCGACAGACAGCGCATCAGAGAGAGAGTTACAGCACTCAAGGATTACAGCACGAAATCAGTTGACTTTACCAAGAAAGATGCCACCAGGAAGTGCCGTAACATATTTAATTAAAGCTGGTTAAATGCATTCATAATGATTTTCCGAAGAATCCTGCTAATATTTCATACCTTTAAATTTTCCACTGCTTTACAGTTAAACATGACAGTTTTCTGGGCCCATAGGTGGGGCTGAGCAGTCACCTGTCAAGTTCACCTTCTGGCCACTTGGCTTATGTAAACACATGTGATGGTCTTTCCTATTATGTTTGTCCATCAGAGGAAGTTTTCAGTTTTGTTGGTGTTTTATGGAGTGTGTTTTTAGTTAAGTTTTTTATCCAGCACAGATTTGTTGTGTGTCTGTAAGAGCCGAGTGGAGCAGCACAGAAAGTGGTAGGTCAGTCATTTCTCTGCTGTGACCAGTTTCATTTCTTATGAAAATGTGTTTCCAGATGGTGTACGTGTATCTATTATTTACTCTCATGTCATGAGTTAGAATGAATATTTTTTCCGCATAAAGATATGCAGAAGTAAAATCAGCTAAATGCAGCCTATTGAAGGTAGCAAAAATGGTGTTGATGAAGAATATCTAGAATGCCGTATAACTTGTGATCAGCATTTACGATGTGGTCAATGCTGAGCCAGTTTTGACTAGGCTAACAATCTATAACAATTAGTCATAAGCTGTGTTTTGGCTGTTCAGCTTAGGACCCAAATGCAAAACAACCAGGAAACTGAATGGTTTAGGGCTATTTATTGTACTTTGAAGAAGTGGAGCTGAAGGCTTTGATGAAATGGCTGAGGTGGTCAGGAAATGGTGAAGCAGAGCAGGCAGTTTAGTTGAAGGCAGAACAGTCCAAATCTGGAGGCAGAAGACAAGAACAAGGCTGGACATGGCGGGTCATGGTTGAGGCTGGTGTAAACTAGACAATAAAGCTGATACATGTTTGAAAATGTTGTAAAACTTCAATTAAACGCCCAGTCCCTTTTGCTAGTCCAGTGTGGCTACAAATTTTGACAAATAAAGGCCTTTCTCAATTAGATGCCTGGTCTATTGCCAAGCTATTGCCCAAGTTGTGGGTGACTTCGAATTATGTGTCGATTCCTTGATTATCCTGTAAGTTATTCATATTCCTCTAGTTCGTAAGGGTCCACAGATCAGAAGAGTCAAAAGGGTTTAAAATAAAAATGAATCCAAATTGTGAGTATTGTTTTAACAGGATAAAGTGGTGTTGTGTCGGTAGGCTGGGTGCTGTAATCCTTGAGTGCTGTAACTCACTCTCTCTCTGATGCACTGTCTGTCAGATCAAGATCAAATGAATGAGTCATACTTGATATATAATTTAAAGCCTAGCTTTCAAACAAGTAATATTCATGCTGGTTTAAATAAACAGTTTGATTGTATTTCCCATCTTTGCTGAGCAACAGTTTTGTGTGACAGGGAATTAAAGGCCCCTGTCCCAAATATAGCCCTGTCAATCTCAGTGATTCAGGCACTAAATTAAGTTTTACAGTAGACGGTGTTCCTGCATGGCGAAAAAAAATGCAAAGCAACAGAATGAATGTTTTATTCTTCATATAAACTATTTTTTTACTGTGAAGAATATATTTGGATACTCTTTTGCAATCAACAACATTTTGATTTGTAACTTTTTTATTTGTTTATTTTTTCTTCAGTAATTACAGTTAGGCTTCATTTATTTTTTTTATTAAATTAAATGCAACTAGTTAGTCCCCAACACTTATAATTACTGCCTGGCAGTTTTGCAGGGCTAAATGTAGAGTAGCCCACTTTTTTTTTCTTTTTTTTTTACCACTGTTTTGCTCTTTAATTTATTGGGTGTGCTTTCTCTCATATAGAGACATAAGGTGAAAATAACGCTCTTGGATTTGATCTTTATCTTGAAAAGGAGCCAGTGATTTAAACATTTATTATGTGCATTAGAAACACATTACACTCTGACACATTCCGTTAAAGTAGCGGCAAGCCCTTTGTCCCGCTCAGACTGACTCTGATTGGCTGCGGCAGCTGTCAGTCACCGGGCTCTGCTCTCTGATTGGCTCCCTCTCCTTTCCGTTAGCCTGGAATGCGCCGTGCTCCAGTTTGGTTTGGGATGGTCTCTCGTGTGTTTGTAGCAGTCAGCCACTGTTATTGATGTTTTTTTCCTCGACATTTCCATGGTAACTGTCCTGTCTAACGTCTGATCAGCAGCAAGGAGCCGAGCAGAGTGTGAGAATGGAGCTGGAGGAGAAAAACCCGGACCCTAAATACGGTAAGATCAGGTTTATGTCACTGTTTTCTCCCCGATCTTTTGATTTTTCTCCAAACGAGCGAAGAAATGGAAACAATGACTGCAAGGGATGGATGGGTGTGGACCTCACGGGTGTTATGCAGATCCGGAGTCATCCTCATCCTCCACAGCCCGGTCATTTTTAAGAGTTCTCATCTTTAATCCCAGAAAATCAGCATTGAATCAGCCTTTAATGTTTTATTTGACAGCTTACAGTGAAGGAAAGCAACATGCTGTAAATGTGTGGTTGTGTCAGCCTTATTTTAACAGCCTGCTTATCTTCCATTCAAACCAAAACTACACACCTAGTTGTTTATTGTTGGTTTATGGCTTAATGTTACTGACCAAATAGGCTGATAAAGAAAAGTAGGTTGCCAGCCATTTAAAAAGGGTCTGCTTTTCTTAATAGGCTTACATTAAATTAGCCTCATAGTCAGGTTGTTCTGTTCTGCAGGAACACACTAAAATAGGCCAGGTTTTGTGTTTTCCCCTGGGCTCAAAAACCATTTGGGGTTTTGTACATTGACATTTGGCCATTTCATCCACAGATGCACACAGATGTTTGCACAAATGTACCAACATTTGTACTTCGCAGATGTTAATTGCTTTTGTTTGCCCTGATTTTTTTCTGCATGCACACATTATGGAAAATCCATCCTCTATACCAGCCAAGGACATGACTCACTGCTGATTATTATGTGTGTCACACATGCATTTTCTCAACTTAGCGGTCCACAGCAGCCTGGCACAGTCTTCTCTTGTCTGGGCTGGGTTGTTGTTCGCATGGACTGTTGAGTCATGAAGTTTTGTAACCAGTGTTATTCTTGCTTTAATACCCCTTTGTCAGTGCTGTTACATGAGAGGGTTGCCATAGCTTAAAAGCAAACCACAGCCTCCACACTGGAATTTGATTGGGAAGACAACGCTAATGCTGTCTGACTGTGGAGTTATGTCTTTCACAATGTAAGATGCTCCCAACAGCCCACACCCAAAATGTTTGCTGCACATCCTCTCCAGTCGATCCAGGCATGGAGCTCCCACAGAGGAGCATTTCCTTGTTGATTTCCTTTTTTACTACGTCAACAGCTCTTTCCCCTCGGCTCTCCTCCCCCGCAACGATCAAAAGGTCAAAAACCACTGTCATATTTAACTGGAGATAAAGGTTTATACGACATGAACATGCAACACACATTCCAGCTCACCACAGCAGTTTTTATCAGCAGAGTTTGAGCTGTGAGCATTCCCCGGTCGCCTACTACTGCTACTACATTTTCCCTCTGTCAAGGACGGTGTGCATGCAGGCAGGCAGGCTCCAGCCTGCACTGCCTGGACTGAGTTCAGCCTTGCCTGCTTATCCCACTCAGCAGACACAGTCAAAGGGCCCCCAGTCAATATTAAGCTGGCAAACACTCAGATGCATTACCACACACACTGCATGTACACACACACTGCGTGTACACACATGCAGAGACACTTCTGATAAATGTTCCACAATGATCGTTTGTCACTTGGACTGTTGGTTTGGGAATATCACACAAACTGTTGCTGTTAGATCCGAGCAGTTTCTGTGAGGTGCAGAGAGAGACACAGTGATCTGAGGCAGTGGTTGTCAGTTTTTAAGTGTTTAGCTCTGCACAAAGAGACTTTAATGTGTTTCCTGTTTTTACTTTTAGGAATATGTAGGCCAGTGACCTCATTAACAGCTGTCAAAGCAGCAGTTTTTGTAGTGGTGAGAGCTGCTAGATACAGCAGAACAGTATATAGCCGTCTCTGTGAGTCGCATATTAACCATCTTAAGAGGGGATACTCTGCTGATTTTCAACCAGCTTTGTATCACAACAACATGGGTAGAATGTGGATATGAACTATGATAAACTTTCCTCCATCTTGTCAGCGCCCAGATCTCCCTGCTTATCTCTCCTAGGTAAAATCTGTGTTTCACTTCATCCGGCAGATTTTGTTGGCTCTAGAGCTGTTGCTCAAACTACAGATTGTGCTTCCGCATTGTCATATGTCTGCCATCATGGACACAGGACTCTGTTACTGCGTTGCCTAATTCTCACCTCAGATGTTTTCAGAAACATATTTTAGTGCACTGTTTTAATATGAGATCATTTGTCACCAGCTGGCCACCATATTGTGTTCACCACCTCACATCGTATCACCCACCAGCAGGAGGGTTCATTGGTCTGTCACAGAGCATTGTGATAGTTGTAGGTGTTCTACCTCTTGCTCCAAAGAAAACGCCACAGCCCTTTTTCTTTGTTATCTCTACTCATGTGGCACCAAATAAAAAGTATTAATTTCTTCTACTGCCCAGATTTATAAAAATGCCGCCTTTCCAGTAGAAATACTTCTTTTACTGCAGGCTCTAAATAGAAAGATAAAAACGTCAGGAGTAAGAGCAAAGGAGATCAGATGTACCTATAATGTCTCCCTGCATCAGACTGTGCGCGTGCACACACACGCCCAACCACACTGGCCACTAACCCATTAAGGTAGGCAGGAGAGAGTTCATGCGATAACCCCTCTGGGCCCATTAGTGAATCACATCACTCATGACATCATCACTTCCTTTAACACACACACACACACACACACACACACACACACACACAGTCGTGACTATAAAAATCTTATCATCAGAAGAAGCAGAGACCGTTTTACTCCACTTATAGCATTCACATTTGTTTCCATTCAGTTTCTTAAAATATTTCATGATTGTACTAAATACTGCTGAGATCGGTAAAGTTTGGTTTGGCAGACGTTTTGAATTCCATGTGGACCTGGATGCAGACGGAGCTTGTCTGGCAGGCCCTGTGGGTTTCCACCATCAGGGCCCCTGGAGTATGTAATGAGCTACCTGAGGAACCCAAATGAGAGGAAAAAACTTCCGCAACTTTAACACCGTTTAAAAAAATATCTTCCTGAGGTTGCTGCATTTACTGAGACTGACACCAGTAAACAACTATCCCATTAATTTTGTCAATCACATAAACAAACAAGACTCTTACAAGACATTTGGCAGCACTGACACATCAAATGTGCTGGAATGCTTTTTTAGCACAATCAGAGATTGTTTTATGGCACAAAGCAAGCAAAGAGCCGCCTGTTCCTCCAGCCCTAATGGAGCTGTGTCTCTCACATTAGCAGATGGTCATGCAAATGAAAGGCTGATGGAAAAATCACTTTGAATGTTTATCCTCTTCAGGACAGAGAAAGAGGAAATGTATACACACACAGAGCAATGGCAGAGAGGGAGAGTGAGACCAAACAGCAACAGCAAAAACTCATGTAAATGCAATGCAAAAAATAGAGCAGCCAGGATACTAATCACCTCGGCACTCACTGCTATTTTATATGTGATATATTTTAGATGTTGGTGCATACTTGTAAGGTGATGGGTCACAAAAAGTTTGCAGTACAGAAACAATAAAGACACACTTGAGGTAATTTTGAAACGCTGTCTCCAGTTTATACATTTGCAAGTTTATTGTTCAAATGTCAAAAAAAGGTCCCACTTAATAAATATTACACTGCAATGCATGCTACTATGTGAATATTGGCTAACCAGAAATTCTGATCAGCCGAATGATTCAGAATCAAATTTTTATTTGATTTTTAAAATACAATATTTTTGCAGTTTTGGGATTCACGTCCTTGCCAAAAGTAAGATGAGAAGATTGATACCCCTCTTTTCTGTAAGCTTTATATGAACCTACTGCTAGCAGTCAGTTAGCTTAGCATTAGGATTGGAAACAGAGGAAAACCGCTATGAACAGCTCTGTGCAAAGGAGACAAAATCCACCTACCAGCACAGCGAAAGCTCACTGTTTTTTCTCTCTTTCTTTAACTGTGCATACGGAAATGCACAGGTGGGGCTTTCAAAAGGAGCCCACTGAACATTGAAATTAAAGACAGCTGTATATGCTTACCATCAATTTACAGACAAATATTTTTAAAATATCTACAAAAAGAAAAGTATAAGATTGCCGGAAAAGAAATACAAGAACTAGGGATGTGCAGGATTTGTCAGAAAGTCGATTAAACCTTGCTACCCTTGTTAGTTGGCACCAGAGATACTAATTGGTTAAACTCTTAAGATACTCTGAGAAAACAGGAGGAGTTGGGATTGGCATGCGAGACTAACCAGCAGCTCTGATCATCAACAGCTCTTTCTCTTGCTTTGTCTCTCTTTTTCACACACATACACAAACGCACGTGTACTCTCTTGGAGGGAACCGTGTGCACATCTGCACAACCGACATAAGTATGCAGCTGTCCGAGGACGTTAAATGCAGAAAATATTTCCAAGCCTTCTCACGCCGGCTGAACGAGAGAAGTGCTTTTGGGTGCACAAGAGATCTTGAGAAGCCAAGCATTTAATTTCCGAAGAAGCTAATCACCAGGGAATTAGTTGTCAGGAATACCCCATAAAAACAAGGCAGAAAGAAAGAACATGACATATTTGATTTGTCTCATTTGATCCTTACAAAACCTGAAGTGTTGCAGAGACTTCAGGAGGTTAGTTCTCCTTGCCAAGAAATAGTCTGACCCATAACTGCCCACAGAACATTTTTAGAGCTCTTTCTCTTTCCAGTTTTTGTACTAAGAGAGATAAGAAAGCTACTGGTAGGTCCAGCTACATATTTAGAGTATAGACATGTATCTGAAAATGTCAGACTACTCCATCAACACCCAAAAAAAAACCCTTTGTAGGGTTCCAATACAGGTTGAGGAAACTTGGTTTCTTAAGACAAACAAGGTTGAGTTTGTGTGGGCAAGGGCATGGCACTGTATGTAACAGGCACGTGTATGAGGCCAGGAGTTAGTGTTGTGTTTCATGCATGGCATGTTGTCAGTCTGTCACATGGCAGCGGAAGTGGGCAGACCAAACCACAGTCATGTGCCACCAGAGAACATGTAGGACGGTCTTATCTCTGATACACAATTCGGCTCAACGCCTCACATGTGTCAGACGCACACAATGCATCATAACCAAAGCATTGTTTTAACAATGCAAGAAACCGTTTCAAGGAATCTTTGTCCATTGTTTAAGAAGTTATGGATGTAAACTCAGACCGTATAGGGACTCAGCTATAGAACCAGAGGGTGGGTGGTTCAAGTCCAGCTCAGACCATGTTATCAAGTGTGGACTGGTAGCCCGAGAGGTGCCAGTTCAGGCCCTGCACACTGCCTTTGATTAAGGTATTGAACCCCCAGCTAGGGCTGGGTATTTAAAAAACGATGATACCAGTACCCCTGAAGTGATACTGAGTACTTTTGAGACCTTTTTTTTTCTATTTCACGATTCCCATCATGTGAAACTAAGCATTCAGTTGTGTAAAATGGTTATATGGATTGTATCTGCTGTGACAGTGGGCCAGTCACATGTTGCATTAAATTAAAGAACTTTTGCAGTGATTGGTTGTGAACAAAACCATACACATAGTCTTTTTTTTTTTTTTTTTTTTTTTTTTTTAGATCTGGGTACAAAAAGGATTAAGGGCAGGTATCATTTGACTGGAGAACTTTAGACACTATTTGGTGCTTGGTTATTTCAGGTGATACCTTAAAGGTATCAAGTACTGATACCATGCTTGGAGTGCCAACTATGTGGCAGCCCAATCAATCTTGCATCTCTATGCATGTGTTTGTATTTCCTGTGTGTGTGTGTGTGTGTGTGTGTGTGTGTGTGTGTGTGTGTGTGTGTGTGTGTGTGTGCGTAATAAAATAACATAGTACTTCTTTTTCTTTAAGTTTGAATATGAAAGCATTTGGAGAGGGGATGTGCTCACAAGTTGGAAAATACAGCTTTAAGAAAAAACAGGAAGCTGAGAAGGCCATAAATCTTACTGTGAAAGGCGGGGGTGACAAACATGTCCGCATGCCAGAATCAGCCTGCCAAAGGATCCAATCCAGCTCACTGGATGACTTTGTACACCCGGTATTGATGCACTTGTGAAGGATAAGAGGTGCCAGGTTTCAGGAGCAAGTTTAACAGTGAGTAGCCGACTTCATGTAAGCTGCTTCAGAGGCTTTTCCACCCTGACCAGAATACAGTTCTCCAACAAAAAAAAAAACAATGATGAGGCCTACTTCTTGTGGTCATATTTAAAGATATTGAACATAATGCAAAATATTGTCAGCCAGCAGCTTCAGTACAAAGAATATGAATCAGATTTTTCATATTTTAAGGAGCAGTTTGTAAGATTTAGGGGGATTTAGTGGTATCTAGCAACAAAGATTGCAGATTCCAGCCAGCTGAAACTTCTCCTGTTCAGGAGGTCTTTACAAGGAGCCGAATTATCCGCAGTGGTCTCTTCCCCTCCAAAACAATCAGACCAGGTGATTTAAACAGGTAAAAATACTGAATAATTCACGCTTGTTGCAGAGGGGCTGCTTACTATGGCAGCCAATGCAAAAACACAAATCGCCCTATCTAGAGCCAGTGTTTGGTTTAACCACTGTGGGCTATTGTAGCAACATGGCGGTGCAACACGGCGACCTCCGTGGACAGAGTCCACTCCCTGTGTATATATGAACCGCCCATTCTAATATAAGGAAACCACAACGGTCCTTATTTCAGCTGAATATACACTCACGAAAACATACTTATTAACTCATAGTGTATATTATTTCTGCCAATATATCCCCCTAAATCTCACACACTGGACCTTTAAAGCAGTACTGGTGGAACCCTACTGCTGATTTGTAAATGGTTAGTAAGGCAGGGGTTATTTTAACCTGCTTCCTCAATAGCTTCTACTTTAGTTGGGTGTGGTGATGCCAGCATTACTACACAGGAGTATGGGGAATAGCTCATGTAATGACAGTGAGTAGCAGACTGAAATTGCACTCATTTTTTTAAAACCATCTCAATCTGTTCAACATCTGTTCTGTATACGGATGAATGTTTTCAGAACGTACTTCTTCACTCTGAAAAAAAGGAGAAATGTGGAGGTGTTGTTATTTATAGGTTATTATGCAATGGTTTTACCGGTCCGACCCACCTGACATCCAGTTGGGCTGTATGTGGCCACCTGTGTTGTAAGGGGGGAAGAGAAAACTGTACAGTTCTGGTGACTTATAGGAGCCCAGTTTCAAAGCCAAGTGTTTTGTGTTATGATATATTTTGGTCATGTAACCCAATTGAGGTGAGAGTGCAGCTGCTCTGTGTGCAGTTGCAAACTCTAAAACAGATGCAACAAGGAAACAGTGAACACAGTGTATCGTGTTTACTTAGAAGATTGAGTTGAAGCCTGAAATATCTGTTGTGATGCCGCAGTTAAAGACCAGTTTGATTACAGATCACCTCCCCGTAGTCAGATGTGTAAAACATTTACATTTTCGTCAATTTTATCAACAGCAGGTTCACAGGCGCCACAAGTCTGTGTTGCTTCTGCTGCCGCCGCTGCTGCTGCTCTCAATTCCCCCATCAATATTGTCTTTTGCTGCAATTCCCCCGACGAGTCCTGAGCTAAGAAAGGGAGCACAGAGACAGAGGAAGGAACAGGAGGTGAAGGCACAATTTTGAATACAGTGAAAGAAGGAAGTGAAGAGTTAGAGGTCGGACGACAAAGACTACATACAGGAAGGAGACATAAAGACACTGCCAAACACAGCACACTGAGAGATTGCTATAAAACCGTTCATGACAGAAACTGAGAGAGGAATAACGACGGGATGACAAAATACGATAGACAAGGTACTGTAACAGGCTGGATTTATGATGAGCTGAAGGTTCATTAGTTGCTGAGTTGATGATATTCAACCTTGTCAGATAGACCACTGCTGCATTTAAAGGCCAATGTATAGATCACGAGTGGTGATGGTTAATGGACTGCTTTAAGTCACATATTACCTGTAATACAAAGTCCAGTGACGCCTTTGTGGTTGTGTCAGTTCTGTAATGTGTGGGCAGAGTGTGTGTGTGTGTGTGTGTGTGTGAGGGCATTAGCAGACATACTGTATGTAAGCACCAGGCAGTGAAGACAACTAGCAGGGCCTTTTACTCCTCCTTTGCATCTGTAACGAAGCATTTTAAGAACATTTAAAAGCTACTTCATCGTGTGAATTGTCATGACGTCTATGACAGACACTTAAAATAATGTGACAGGTTGTGTAACAGCTCAGAGTCTTGTTATCTTGTAAGAGGATGTCACTTAAATAGATTATGTTTACTGAATTCTTCACCGTGCTGGTTTCCTGTGTAAAACATATTTCAGGGTGTAGTCTACGAGCGATGAGCATAATCGCACTCTTTTTCCTTTGACAACGTTGACTCACACAGTCAGCTCATGATGACCTCACTCTAGGCAGAGTGGGCTTGGTTGATGTTTTCTCCTCTGCCGTGTCTGAAGTGTTTCCATGGCGGCTGGTGATGTCCACGGGGAGCTCACCGTCGCCGGGGAGCCATTTTGTGGGTTGCTAGGCATGGCAGTCAGGCAGAAGAATCCTTTTGTTCTGGAGAATGTCCTGTCCTTGTCAATACATCGGCTTACACTTGTGTACTCGTGTGTCCTCTGTAGGCAGAGTGCTCTTGGTGTGCACACATACACCGCACTTATTCATATACCTGAACTGTAGATACTGATTCCATTTTAGTTTATTTTATTCATTTATTCTTAGGGACAGTGCACATTTAAAGATATCATTGTAAATCTAACAGTCTTTCAGATTTTCTCCTGTTTACTCTCAGTCTGATGTTAAGTCGACCATGAAAACAGCAAATGAAACACACAACCATAAACTTAGAACCTTAAAGTAAATCATGTTTACATGATATAGATAAAAGATACAAGGATACTCAGTGTGCCTTAGACCAGCTGATGTTGACCTATAAGGGATTAAAATTTGTTTTGAGTAAGAGGGATAGTTAAAGCTGGGGTAGGCAGTTTTATTTTGGCGTCACTGGGCAAAAATCACATAAGAAACTTTAAGCATATTGCAATTAAAGTGGCCCGAGAGGAAACTAGACTTTTGCACCTCTTCTTTGCTCTGTTTTCAGGGTTTAGGAAACCTAGGCTGTGATAGGAGACCAATCACAGGTTATTTTACAGAGAGGGTGTTCCTATCAGCTGTCCTACAAATGCAGAAGTCCCTTTGCTGATAGCTTGATTCAGTGGCGGAGAACCCTGCAGAGAAAGTTGCTACTCCAGCAGTAGCAATGACAGCTTAGACTGCAGAGCAACCCAAAAAATGAAGACGGACTTATCAAAATGAGAGTCTAAGAGAGAGTCTGACAATAAATGAAACAAAGGTGGTGAAACCGAAACTTTTTGTATAACTAGCTTTAATTCACATGTTTTAGTCCTGTCAAACTAAAGGTAAAAAAATCAAATTCACGTTATAGTAGAAGACAGTAACAAGCTTTTGTCTTTTCATATCTGCAGGGGAGTCCAGGAAGTTTGACCCAAACTTCAAAGGGCCGATTCACAACAGGTGAGACGTCTGTTTCAATCAACGATAATTCCTTTCTTCTTCCAGCACCAGACACCACTAACAATATTCTGTCTCTCCTCTCCTCAGGGGCTGCACAGATGTCCTCTGCTGTATTCTCTTCATCTTGGCCCTGTTGGGGTACTTTGCTGTTGGTATCATTGGTAAGATTTATCCTACACCCTACTGGTTCATTGCTTTGACCCTGAAGTGCTGCTTTTATTACCGGGGACATTATTTATTATCTAGGCAGTGCTGATCAACATGAATCAAGATTCTTTTTTGTACCCAAATGAACTGTATTCTACTGTAGTGTTCTCCGTCCTGAAATGGAAAATGTACCCATATACCCAGAACATTCCCCTGGGTGCTGCCAGTGTCTTCTAGGAAGTCTTTTTTGATTAATTTTCTGTGGAGCAGCTCCAGACTTTACACCCTATGACATCACATATGAGTTTTAGCACTCTAACTTTTGGATTTGGGAGCGACTTGTTCATTTTTGTTAATATTTTTGGACTGCCTTAGACCGTAGGAATAGCATGTATGAATTTGAAAATGGGCGTACATTCCCTTTAATGCATTGCAGAGCTGCTCAGTTGCAGAGCCTACACGTTGGATTGAGTTTAATTTAACTTTTAACTTTAACTATGCAGCTGTATTATGATGTGGGGTAAAAAACTTGCTCGGGACATCCCTCTGTATTAAGTATTAAAAGGAAGAGCTGATGATATGAAAGAGCAGTATGTGCGACTTTCCATTTGTCTTGCCTCAGTGCCAGTGACAGCCGTGGCCACAGGCATTATGTTCTCAGGGTTCTCATTAAAGTGATATCTCAACAAGGCCTTGAGGGGACTTTCTTTAAATTTGGTTCAAACGTCCACCTGGCCTCCAAGATGAAGTGATTAGACCTCAGTGGTCAAAGGTCACCGTGACCTGACAGAACATGTTTTTGGCCATAACTTAAGATTTCATAAGCTAATTATGACACACAAATGTCGAATAGGATAAAAATGATGATATTTTATATCCAAAAGTTTAAAGGTCAGCTTCACTGTGACATCCTAATGTTCTGCAAAAACACTCCTCTGGCCATTACTCAACACCATAACCCAGAACAGAAGGGGAGACATTTGGTCAGATGCTGAATTGGTAACACTAATCTTGGGTGTCTGCCTTGAAACTGAGCTGATTGTTTCGATCTTCTGTGCTGTCAGATTGGAGACGTGTGTGAAGCCTCCATGTTTCAGAATTTGTAGCTTCCATGCAGCAACATCCACAGTTGAAGCATTGTCAGTTGTCATGGCTACGTATGAGTCTGGACAGATATGGATATAAATTGTAACTGCAACCTCACCCGTTTGCGAAGGCATAAAACTGCAAGGCGGAAATTCTAGTTAGTATTTATTGTCATTTGATCTAAATGTGCACTTTTGTTCTGACTGATTTTATTTCTTCTCCGTGCAGCCTGGTCTCAGGGTGACCCCAGGAAAGTGATCTACCCCACAGACAGCAGAGGGCAGTTCTGTGGACAAGCTGGAACACCTCTGGAGTGAGTCACCTGACAATATGATGTTTACAGTATATGTGTCCTTGGAATCTCACATGCAGACTGTCTTGTGTGTTCATATAATTATAGGTGTTGCTGTAATCTGATACCCCTCATTAGAGACTTAGAGGTATTTATGTATGATACAGGCAAAATAATAGTTCTGTTCTACTGTTTGAATACAACAGGAAGAAGCCTCTCCTGTTCTACTTCAACATCCTGAAATGTGCCAGCCCTCTGGTGCTGCTCGAGTTCCAGTGTCCCACCACACAGGTCAGATATCTTTTATGATAACTGCAACATTTCTCCCCTCTCTAATGATCCTGTTAATCATTATGATTGTATGTTGTTGTTCATGTCCAGGTATGTGTGGAAAAATGTCCTGACCGGCACATGACGCTGGTGAAAGCCAAAATAGGCAACAAAGACGATCGTGAATACTTCAAACAGTTCTGTAAGGATGGGGTGAACTTCACCAAAGTAAGCATTCAAATAATTTGATATACTTATTTCTTACATTGCTTAAAGTAATACAGAGGGAATTTGTAAAAAGAAAAGAAAAGTACACTGAAGGGTGTTTTACATGATTCAGAGTCCTCCAGAGCTCCTGAAGGACGGCTTGTGTCCTGCCTTACTGATGCCCAGCAAACCCTGTAAGTGAGAAGCTTGTTCTTCACCTCGTAAACTTGCTTCATTTTTCGCCCACGCAGCAAGCTGCTGTGCCTGTAGATCTGTTGTGACGAACTGAAACATATCAACACATCATCTCCCCCTCCACAGTCACGCGTCGCTGCCTTCCTGCCTTGGGAACCTTGAAGGGCGGGGTGGTGGTGGTGGGCAATGAGACCACTATCGATGTTGATTCGGGCGTCAAAATTAACGCCACAGATGTGCTGGAGGCATCCAAGTGAGTCCTTTTCACTGTATGACAACACATGTACACACAACATATGTTATGTATGAATCAGTGTCTTTGTGTTTCACAGTGTGACAGATGGATTATCTTACCAGAACATGCTGTTTACATGACACCTATCAAAATCAGAATATTGTCAGGTTTAGAATAACAGTGGAATATTAGTGTGCAGTAAACGTAGTCACTGTGAGGCGGGTAAATGATACTGTTCAGGTCCGATGCTCCTGACACACATCTCACTGTGCTGTGTCATCTGTCAGCCAGCTTATCACTTCCCATCATATCTGACAGCAGTGACTGATGGGCTGCTTGAGGGTCTTTACGCTAATTTACTCCGTACACTGATGTGTGTTTACTGCAGCGTGCACCTGCTTTGGTTCTGCTCTATTTGTATGCACCCTGGAGGGTCTTTATGTCAGTGTTTTCTATCAGCGTTATTCCCATTGGGAGAATGTGTACTGCGCGTTATTTATAAAGATAATGAGTATTGCAGGCTGTTACATTGTATTCTTGTTGCAAACAGCAGATGGAGAGGCTGTGAAGTCAAATTATTTGTCTTCTTAATTTGCAATGTGACATGATGAGACTAATACATTGATAACTTAATAAGAACAGTGTTTCTCCATGGAGAATCACCTCAGAGTGAATTACAAGCTTTGTTTATTATGTAATTTCATGAATAGGTTTCAGATAAATCTCGTGTATGACCGTGTGCCAGCACCTGTGAACAATAACGTGTGTTTATCATGAATGTTTCTGTGCACTTCTGTGGTGTATCAGTGAATTGTAAGAACTAAACTTTGGATTGGAGTCTCTACTCACTGCAACAGAGTGATGACATCGCTGACTCACATTACGGTTCAGTGTGGGCTGAATGCACATCAGCAGGTATTGAAAAATGCAGTGATGATGGCTGTGACCTCATCACCACAGTAGCGGAAGTACCACAGAAGCGTTTCCAAGTACTTTGCCGGATGTTTATATGTCTGACTGTGGACAGATTTTGTCATCGTAGCAGTGTCACAACTGTGCAAGATGCAGTCACCACACATTACAGATGTGTAATACAGATCACAGTGAGGGCTGAGTTCGGAGATGCCCCTGGCCTCCTATTCATTTTAGGCCGTGAATGGCTTTATTGAGGCTGAAGTGATCCCATTGCCGTCTCTAGTTTGTTGATGTGTTCAGCTGTAGGCTTATTTGTTTTGTTGTTTGTTTGGTTCCCTGCTCCAAACTTGTGTTCATGTGCAATGTTGGGTGTGAACAGTGGTGGTTGGTGTGGTGGTTTTTATTCATTTCCTTTTTTTTTCTTAACAGGAAATCCAATGTGGTTGTTGAAGCTCGCCAGGTGGCCATGCGAATCTTTGAAGACTACACTCAGTCTTGGCACTGGATATTGCTGTGAGTCTGTCGACTGTCTGGTGGTTACAGTGGCAGAGCAGTGTTTTGTAGAGCGTCAGGAATAAAACCAAGACAAAGAGTAGTAAAACCTTTGTTTGTTTGTTTACACATTAACAGTTTTTTCTAGCCACTAAACAGACTGAGTCCGCTGATATACTGTAGCTTCAAAACAAACACAGTTATCATGGCTCTTAAACATAATATATAAAAGGATCTAAGCATTCAAGACCAACCTCAGCTGATTGATTATTTTAAAACTGTAAACTTTGTACAGTATGTCCCCAGCTGTAAAGACCACAAGCAGAAAAAAGACTGTGTTGTTAACTCTCAATGTTTGATGTGTCCGCCCGCTCCAGAGGTCTGGTGATCGCCATGCTCGTCAGCTTGATTTTCATCGTCTTGCTGCGATACTTGGCTGGCATCATGGTCTGGGTCATGATTGTGTTGGTTATCATCGTCATTGGATATGGTGAGTCTTCATCCTCTGGTGATGATAAAGTTATTTGCTATTATTTGAATAAAAAACGTATAACTATTTAAACATTTTTTTCCCTAGGGATTTTCCACTGTTACATGGAGTTTGCGAGTCTGAAGGGAGAGCCGGGTGCTGACGTCACCATCCGTGACCTGGGCCTGCAGACGGACTTCTCTGTCTACCTGCAGATCAGACAGACCTGGCTGGCCTTCAGTACGCACCATTTCATTCTTTAATACGTCTCTGTGTGAAGTTTTTATGAATCCTGTTAATGTCATGCCTTCACTGTTCTGCAGTGATCATCCTGGCTATTGTTGAGGTCATCATCATCCTGCTACTCATCTTCCTCAGGAAGAGAATCATGATCGCCATCGCCCTCATCAAAGAAGCCAGCAGGTCAGTCTGAGCCGGTCGTGTGCAGCATTTCTACTGTTTTTTCAGCTGAGGCAGACCAGACCTGTCCACATATTTTAAAGCTGCACTAATCAATATTTTTTTATAGATCCGTTTAGGGCTGACGTTACAATGACTTCAGTTTGTTAGCTGGAGGCAAAACACGACTCACCACCACAGGGCTGTAGGCTACATAGGAGCCTTAAAATGTTGTCTTGTTCTGTTATTGGGAGCCAGAATAGAAGGAGCAATGGCTCAAAACTTAAATTCGAACACATACCAGCCACCATGACAACTATGGTTAAATGTGATAAGACAAAAGAACGGAGGCAATCATCAAAAATACTCACATGTGCAGCGCACACTTCATATCAGGTGAGGGTAAAAGTATTTCCTGTTGTAGGGATGAATAACGTGATGTGTATTAATGGTTATCATGTCCACCTCATCAGAAATTGGGGCGATATTAAGAGGAATAGTGGATTTCTCCATAATGCTAACGTTTTAGTGCGTTAACTAATGTTATCCGCGATAGCAAAACAAACTGGAGAAAACTGTTCAAGTGTCGTCCTCCTCTTTATTTTTCAGAGCTATTGGGCATGTGATGTCATCCCTGTTTTACCCACTGCTGACCTTTGCCCTCTTGGCCTTGGTGATCGCTTACTGGGCCATCACTGCTGTGTATCCTTTCATTTGTCCACATGATGATCAAAGATGGTCAAAACATGACTGTTTCACAGCCTTTTTTTTTTTTTTTTTTACTTCTAACTGCAAAAATTAGATTTCCTACTTTACACTGCATCATTTTTTACTCTCATCCATATATATTTGCATGAAAAGAAAAGAAAGTACAAAACATGCAGAAGAAAATTTGCATACAAAAATGAATAAGCTGCTATATTCATTAGCCAGTTAATCCATCAGTTAGACATTCAGTACATCACATTTACTGCTTCTCAAAGCTGATCCATTTGTATGCAGTTCCTACATCTCCCCAGTTCTAATGATAAACACTTCTATGCTATCGACATTAAAAAAATGATCTTACTCTATTACTTGATTGTGACGTATTATTTGACCTTACAGTAACTGCTGACGTCTCTTGGCTGTGACCTTTTTAGAGATATCCTCCCTTTGCTGTCATAATCTCCTTGACCCCTCTGATCAGTTTCTTGTCCACCTCTAATGAGCAGGTGTACAAAGTGTTCAACACCTCTGAGTGTGAGTACTCACGAGAGACCTGCGACCCCAAGGTACGCTTTTAAATGTCATTGCTACATGAAATTAACTGACTGAAGATGTGTGTGGGAGTCGGGCATAAAGCCAAGCAAATATTCTGACACCTTATAGGAAGAAACTGTTTGCTTATATAACTGTCTACCTGGACAGCATCACAGTTCTCATCCTGCGGTCTGCCTCTTCTTTCTTCCTCCAGACATTCAACACCTCCAACGCTTCATCTCAGTGTCAAGATGCAGAATGCCTGTTTGCCTTCTATGGTGGGGAGACCCTCTACCACAAATACCTCATCCTGTTCCAGTTCTACAACGTCTTCCTCTTCTTCTGGTGCGCCAACTTTGTGACGGCGCTGGGCCAGGTCACTCTGTCGGGGGCCTTTGCCTCATATTACTGGGCCTTCAAGAAGCCTGATGATATTCCCGCCTACCCCATCTTCTCCTCGCTGGGACGGGCTCTCCGGTGAGACGCTGAACTTGTTCTATTGTATATGTGTGGGTGCAGTCTGTCCACTGTGAATCTCCTGTCTTTTATAGCTATCAAAACATCCCTTAACATTACTGTTTCTTTTGTAAATTCTGACTTTTTAAAACTTGATGGGCAAATTCACGAAGAATGGATTGCAGCCGCTGATGGCACCATGAATTGCAAATCATTACAACCACAATCTGCCCGTCTCAAGATTATATTCACAAAAAATATTGCACTAATGATAGTACAGCGCAAACATGCCAATAAAGTTTTGCAGCGGAGTGCAACTGTAGACTGTAGAAAATTGATGTAACCACCCTAATGTCAACCATTGGTTTGTGGAATCCTGTTTTGAGGCCTTCTGGCCTTTTGACAGCATTTTAACCGTCGCCATCTTGGATTTTTGGGGGCCAGAAATGACCATATTTGGATGAGGGATAGAGATAACACTAGCGTTACCTGCTAGCTTTGTTAGCACGATGCATTTACAGTCAGTGTTAAACTGTGATAATGCTAATGCAGGTTTTTGCTTGCAAAGAACAGGCTTAAAACCATTGAAACAGAATTTTCTACTAGAAGAGCAGAATATCTGACATTTTAGAGGGTGTTTTAGTACAGCTAAATGCAGAGCAAGACTTTTGTAGTTGAGCAAAATGTCATAATTAACTTTCATGAACCTAAAACACTTGAGTTTGGCATTTTAGCCATTGTTATCTTGGAGTTTTTAGCCATTAAGTGACCCGTGGTGACTATAATTGAATGCGAGGTTGGAGCTGGGGAGAAGTGAGGGGTAGATCTAACTAAGAGCCCGGAGGTGACACTTCACAGACAGCCACAGCCTTAATTATACATAACTTTTAGCCTTAATAAAATTTAAACATGTCAGTTATATAAGAATTCGCCCCCTGTACAGCTGTCAGGAACGGGGTTATTAACTAGAGACAGGAAAATGTTTTTCGTGTTATTTGTGCAGGTTTATTGGCCGTGCAGTCTGGCGAGTATTTTATGCTCATGGTTGGCTTCTGTTTCCTTCTTCTGTCCAGATACCACACAGGCTCCCTGGCTTTTGGCTCTCTGATCCTGTCTATAGTCCAGGTCATCAGGGTCATTCTGGAGTACCTGGATCACAAGTTGAAAGGTCAGAAAATTTAATTTCGGAACAATACGACTAACTTACTAAATTATTTGTGTGTTGACTCCCTCAGTATCATATATTTATCAGTAACTATGTTTGTATACAGTCAGGATATTGTTGTTAAACTGGTTGATCTTGAGTCCTGGTTTTGGTCAGAGATGTATCCAATGCCAAAGGTTAGAATAATGCAGGTTATCTGATACTGCAATCATAAATTACTGTAACGTTCTTGCTCTCATCCATCAGGTGCTCAGAACAGATGTGCTAAATTCATGCTGAGCTGCATGAAGTGCTGCTTCTGGTGTTTGGAGAAATGTATCAAATTCCTTAACAGGAATGCTTACATCATGGTGAGTCCTCGTAACAGTATACAGCTACGTAAGAGATGTTGGGTCTGCTCAGGTTTCGAAGTAGTAAATTGTTTTTTTTCCTCCAGATTGCAATCTATGGAAAAAGTTTCTGTCCGTCAGCTCGAGATGCTTTTTTCCTTCTCATGAGGAACATCGTCAGGTGGGATTTCATTACATCAGTATTCACAGTTTTAACACCATAAGCATTCGACTACAAAATGTACTCACTGTCTAATCTCATGGCCTCGTTTAGAGTGATATAGTCTCATATTCTCTGCTGTGCTCATTCCAACACAGGGTGGCTGTTTTAGATAAAGTGACTGACTTCCTGCTGTTTCTTGGGAAGCTCCTCATTGTTGGAATAGTTGGTAGGAGTGCTTTTATTTTTAGACCAAAAGTTTCTCACACTGGAGAGAGATCTGTCTGCATACCTAGTTGAAATCCACTAAATCACATTTTTGTTCCGCACAGGCATCTTCTCTTTCTTCTTCTTCTCGGGGAAAATCAAAGCAGTAGAGGATGCTGCTCCATCTCTGAACTACTACTGGGTGCCAATACTGGTGAGAGACAGTTACATTCTTATGGTTTGATCCTTTGACGCCACAGCAGCGGTCTTGATGTATGTTATTTCCTTCACCTAGACGGTGGTAGTGGGATCCTACCTCATCGCCCATGGCTTCTTCAGCGTGTACGCCATGTGTGTGGACACACTGTTCCTCTGCTTTTGTGAGTATCGTTGCATTCAGCCAGATCTCCTCTCTTCTTCCCGTTTCCAAGCACTCATACAACTGTCTCAAGCTGAAATGCTGGTTTCTTCTTCCTGCCATGTTTCTGACTCTTCTTCTCTTTGTCTCATTTCTCCCATTAATTTCACTTTATTTTCATACATTCCCTTTATTTCATGTTTCCATTTTCCCCTAATTTTCCATTAACTCAAACAAAAACACGAAACACACGAAAAAGGTGAGGACTTAGAGAGAAATGACGGCTCGTCCGAAAGGCCTTACTTCATGTCCCCCGAGCTGCACGACATCCTCTCCAAAACCAAGAGGCTGGAGGAGGACCATGACGGCATCGATCAGGGGGATTCTGCGGATGCCGCGAAGCAAGTGGACGAGGTGAAACTGGAGGAGGAGACTCCTCTTCAGCAGCAACAAGATGGAGAGATCCAGCTGAAGCAGCAGACGGTGCTCAAGCAGGACAACGAGGAGGAAGAGCCTCTGCAGGCCAAGACGGATGCCGAAGAGCCAAAAGAGGAGAAAAACGAAGAACAAAAAGTCAGTCAGGAAGAGGAGGCTGAAAAGAAAGAAGAGGTGAAAGAAGAGGTGAATGAAGAGGCGGAAAAGCAGGAGTTGAAAAAGGAGGAAAAAACCGAGGAGGCGCCGCCTCCTGCTGTGGAGGCTGACAAACAGGAGACTGATGAAAAGAAAGAGGAGAAAGAGGAATCCTTGGAAGAAAAACCTCCCTCTGCACCAGAGGAGTAGATGTTAACAGTAATGCAGGGGCAAAAAATAGGCTTGGTAAACCTCATAAAGCATAAAGAATGAAAGAACTGTATCTATGTGAAATGGGCCTGTTAAATGTACGGCATTACAACAAGCTAAGATTTCTAATGGCCTTGCTATGTGAGCGGCGTGACGTCCAGCTGGATCGTCAGGGCCGTGGTTCACATGTAAAGGTCAAAGCAGGTCAAAAGCCCAGTGCATCTCTGTAGCTTGGAAAAATGCTCTCTTGTGTTGGTTTTAGAACAGTGTTGGTTTTTATATTGTGAAGATCTGTAGAACATTGTGAGTGCTGAACCTGTGCCTGATTACTGTCACTAATATTTGTTGTCTTAATCCTGTTAACGAATGCACTACAGAACCACTAAGTACCGTGTTTACAGTCAGAGCCAATGACTGTATACAAGGATGGACGGCGTGTGTCCACTTTCTCCCGCTGTACAAAAATGAGGCCAAAATATCCTGGATATGGAGGCTGCCATCTTGCGCTGGTGATTTCATTTGGAGTTAGAGCAGTGTTTCCCACAGAATTAGAATCTGTAACCTCTATAAATTCTGAGGTTTTTTGGGGTCCTTGAAGGCAGTGCAGAGGTCTTGTTCTTTATTCCTCAGCAGCAGTTTTTGGAGTTTGACTCACGGGGAAGATAGGCCAAATTGATTATTGGTTAACATCTGAGCTTATCAGATCAGATCGACGGATGAGAGGAGCAGCTGCTGCAGAGGCGAGTGAAAGAAAACTTTAAGACCCAGCGCAATGAACGGTTAGGTTTCACTTTCACTGCACCTGACGCTCTGCTGCTCCATCTGTGCCCAGAGTATGCTGTGCACTACAAGCGTGTGGTGCAATGACTAACCGAATTATATTTATATATTCCAACAGGGCTCCTAATGAATGGTCCGGCTGCATGAATAAATAATCAGTAAGTGGTGGCAGATGAAAATTAATGTGTGAATACCTGAAAGGTCTGCACAGTAAAACCTCAGTGGTATCAAGTTGCCCCTTATACACCCATCCAACCAATCATGAGCAGCGCCAGTGATCACAAGCACACCGATTGGCTCACACAGCTGTCAATCATGATGTCAGAACCTCTTTTTACAGCATCAAATGACTAGCTGTAACCAACCTTTTTAGAAAACCGAGCACCAAACATACATCAGCAGGATAAGAACAACTTAAAGCGGCAGAACCATCTTTGGATATAAATTTATTAGAAGTTTTCAGGCCCATGTCTCACCCATTAACATAAGGGGGGCATGGTATACTGCAGCCAGCCACCAGGGGGCGATGGAGATGTTTTGGCTTCACTTTTGGGGAGCTGTCATGTGGTCCATCTTTATATATCCTACAGTCTATGGTCAGAACACACACATCTCAACCGATGGTGAATCTCCTTCACTGTTTACAATAATACCAGCTGACGCCAAAATGTTACAGACATATTTGATATACTGTATAAATATCGGAACCTTTCTTTTTCCTATGGAACTTGTATATACACAGTAGTGTACGTCTATTATGTATTTTTTGGCTTCAGTCTTGTAAAGATCCAAGATGGGATCCAATGTATTGTATTGACACCTACTTGCCTTGGTATTTCGGACTGGCGTAAGTGCTGTGATTGTGTCGCCATGACGCAGCCATCGTGACCTCTCTGCAGACCCCCCCCTACCCCAGTTGTTTACTGATCTGATCTTACTTGCTCTGTCCCTATCCTCTCTTTGTCCCTCTCTCTTTCTCTGTCTAAGTGCTGCATGGTGTTGACATGGCCTTCTGAATGCTCGCAACTAACATTCTCTGGATGCTTTTGTACCCTTTTTTCTTGTTTGTCACCTTGTGAAAGATGTAAGTTGAATTCCCAAATGAAGTTACTGATGACATTCCATATTTATTGGATGTAAATCTTGATTAAAGGTGATTGTATTTAATCGTGGTAGTTCTGTTATGGGTAAAACACATGAGTTTCAAGGTGGCTTGGCATTTGGAAGCAGGTGAGTTTTCATTATCAGACAGAGTCAGCCAGGACTTTTATGTTATGTTAAAGGAGCACTCCAACAATTTTACTTTTACACGGTTAAGTCACTTAACTTTGGGACCATACCACTTAGCCTGTAAAACACCTGAATAATATTTTTTGTGTATCTAGACGAGGCTTTCTTAAATCTAAGGAGATGAAATTTCCCATAATGCATCTCAATCTGCAAACCAACAGATAGAAATGCATTATGGTAAGTGTAGTATCCTGGGTTTTTGCAACTTGACCCATGTAAGCAACTAAAATCAGGATTACTTTGCCTCTGGTGTATTGTTTTGGAACAGTGGTTCCCAGCATTTTGGGTTGTGACCTCTTAAAGGGACAGTTCACCCCCAAAAATCAAAAATACATATTTTTTTCTTTTACTGTGCTGTTTATCAGTCTAGACTGTTTTGGTGTGAGTTGTCGAGTGTTGGGGACTTCTGCCTTCTCTCTGATATAATGGAACTGAATGGCGCTCAGCTTGTGGTGCTCAAAGCGACAAATAAAGTACATTTGAAAAACTCAACAGCAGTGTCTCTTCCATAAATCATGACCTGGCTACTCAAGATAATCCACAGACCTTGTTGTGAGGAGAAAACATTAGTGGCGTCTTCCTCAGCTGAGCTGTAACGTAGCTACAGTTAGCACTAGATGCTTGCTTCCGTCTGAGCGGTGATGCAACTGGTGGGTGTAGTTTGTTGGAAAGCAAATAGTCCCCACATGAAACTGCTGACAACAAGGTCTGTGGATTATCTTGAGTAACAGGGTCATGGTGTCATGATATTTTTTGGCACTTTGAGCACCACAAGCCATGTGCCATCTATTTCATTATACTGGAGGGAAGGCAGACATCTCTGCTGCTGATATCTTCAACACTTGGCAACTCAAACCAAAACAAGCTCTTCTGATAAATAGCACTACAGGTAAAAAGAAAAGTAGGTTGTGTATTTTTGATTTGGAGGGTGAACTGTCTCTTTGACATAAAACAGTGTCCTCTAGTGGCCCCCAATCACAGGGCATGGTCTTAGTGTGGACACTTCAACTGTAGGAGGAATAATCTTTTGATACTGTACCTGAGAAAATAGTATAAAGAATATTACACAACAAAATGGACAAATCTGAAAAAAATAAATATGCCCTTTCCATTCCTCTCTTATTCCTTTGAAAATTTCCAGAGCCCTTAAATTATTCTTGGGACTCTAAAGGGTCTGACCCAACAGACTTGAAATTTGAAACCAGAGACAGCAGTAAAACCTTAGACTGTGTAAAACAATGGACGTAACTAACGTGACATCACCCACTGGTTTGTGGACCGCTGTTTTGACGCCTTGAATTTGGCGTTTTTGACCATCATCATCTTGTTTTTTTGGAGCTAGGAGTGACCAAATTTGAACAAGAGGGTGGAGATGTTGAATTAGAGAGGGGTGGATCTGACTCATAGACTGTTGTGGCACCTCGTAGACATTTTGCCCTTAAATGTGTGTAACTTTAAGTCTTAATAAAATGTAAATAGGTGAGTTATATGAAAATTCACCCCCTGTACAGATGTCATGAAGGGAAAATTGTCTATAGAGATCAAAACCGGTTTTTGTACCGGGCTGTAAACATGCTTACTTCCACTGTAAAGTTGTGCATTTTAACATGTGGGTAGGTGGGGACTGACTCTCTTCTGGAGCCAGCCTCAAGTTATTGGCACTTGCACATTGGCCTCATTTTTAGTTTGCTGCTTGAGTAAAACACTGCTTGTCAGCCTGGTGTGAAGTTGCTTTTTATCTGTCTCTCACAAGTTTCCTTATTACAGTACAATATTAAATTGTTGGAGTACTCCTTTGATTAGTCAGCTGAAAGGCAAATAGATTATAAATAGACAATTCATGAATACAAGCACACGTAAATGACTCTGAAAAATGTTCCTCAACTGCTTCTGTCCGTTTCACAGTGGAGGATCTGGAGCGCAATGATGGATCCGCAGAGAGGCCGTACTTCATGTCGCAGAACCTGCTCGACCTCCTGAAAAAGTCCAATGAAGGGGCCAAATCTGTAGATTAAGTCGTCACATTTGTTTGTGTGTGTGTGAGTGAGTGTGTGTGTGGGCGTCTGTGTGTTGTTTTTAAGTGGAAATAAGAACAAAAAGAGGAATTACAGTGCCATTTCCTGTTACGTTATGTACAGTATCTTTGCTTCTTGCTGCCAAATGAGATTCCTTCATGTCATCTGTATGATATTGTCACAAAGCCTTAAGCCCATTGGCTCACTGTATTTGCCCAGTAAGGCTGTTTTTACATCAGAAGGAATATGGGAGCTTGAATTACAGATAATAACAGTAGTTAATTTAAGTCACAGTTTGCCTTACAAACTAAAGTATTTCTTTGTCAGTATATATTTTGGTCTTTTTTGTCACTGTGTATTCTGCCATGCAGTTACATGGAAGCCTTGAAGGGTCCAGTATATTCCAGTGTGGCAGAAATAGCCTGTTGATACATGAGTAAAGCTGTGCTTTATAAGGTTAACTAAGATTATTGCAGTTTGAAATCAGCTCACCAAAGAAAAAAAAAGCTTAACATGATACTAGAAGAGATTATAAATGACCAAAGTGATTTAACTTTGACTTGCAGCCTTATTTTTTTAATAACTTGTGTTCATTTTTTGTTCATAACTCTGATACATATCACTGATTAAGGTCCACATTTTCAGTTTGTACAAGTGTTACGTTACTTTTCATTTTGCTGTACATAAATAAAAGTGTGTGTTGCCATATCAGTGTTTAAAGGAGAAAAGAAACAAAAAGGACCACTGATTCTTAGGTTTATTTCGGTACAGTAACACACTGATTATTGTTTATTGTTCATATTAGTTTGATAATGCTGATACAAATAATGTAAATCATTAAATATGTTTTATCTACTCATTAAAAGAGTCATGAATCTACAATGTACACACTTTCAAACAAACATGAATTCTGTACAGTCATAAAAAAGGGTCAGGTATGAAATCTGTGGTCATAATTTCGCAATAGTAGCCATATGAAGTTTACAAACTGTATAATTGAGGCCATATGCTTGCTGTATTTGTCGATATAGAAGCATGTATTTATTGCTTTTTTTAACAGGAGAAGCATACTTGGTAGTTTTTAACATTTTTTAACATTTAATGATATTTCTAAAGGAAAGAAAGTGATGAAATTAAAGTAACTATAGGCATATGTCCCTAAGTTACTGCTACAGTGTAATATTTTTAATCACTTAAATACAGTTTTTCATGACAGTACTGTAAATAAGACTAAAGGTACAATCACTTTGATGCTCTGCATTAGTTATGGGAGGACACATCCCTCCAAAAGGCTTATTAAAATATGCTCAAAATGTCCCCAAATATATTGATAAAAAAGAAAAAGAAAAAAAATTGCTATGTTAAGGCAGGCAACCACGCATTGCCGTCTGAACTACTCAAATGTAATCATAATTATAAATATACTTGCCATTATTATTTAGTATCAGTTCTAGTATTATGATGTACTGCAGGGTTATGTGTGGTTTGTCCAGATGGTGTTGCCGTACGCCAGTAGGAGCTGTTTCTCAACTACTGTTTGTAGGTACAATCAATGTCCAACACTGTACTGTCTCTATTTCATTACTTTTAAATGTACTAAAAAGTGGAAAATTAGAATGTAATGTCAGTGTTACACAGGCTGTAAAACTGTTAATTGTTTCAGTTTTTTGTAAAGGGTTAGTTTGTCATAAAAAAATATGTCATAAAAAGTCACTGTGTTCACTTTTCCTGTGTGACCCTTGGCTCCCTAAAATGGCACTCAAACCCCTTTTCCACCAAATTATTTCTGGTTCTTGAACCGGGTCAGGATTCTTAAAACCTTTGTGCCATCTAACAAGTCCTTCAGTTTTGAGTGACACCATTGTGATCGATCGCCGAATGGAAGGTGTTGGATAGTACACAAGTAAACTTTGGGGCTGTAATTGCGGATGACATTGTTTACCTGCAAACTTTTGTTTTGGTATTATAAGTATTTGCTGTTATCCAACAAAGCAAGCATGGACTTACTGTTAATGAGACTGCTGCACTCTTTTTTTATCTGATCATTTCTCACCTGACCTCTCCGTCCTACACACACTGATGTCACGGTTCATACTTCAGGTCAAGTTAAACCTGCTATTTTTTGTTTCCAGCTGAGAACCAACTTTTCAGGTTCAAAACCAGTTTATTTTTGGTCAGTATGCTCTGAACAGTTTAAAAATAGGCGTGGGAACCAGAGCAGGACTGGTCCCATGCTGGTGGAAAAGGGTCACACACTATCAGTCATCACACTTTGAGAAGCCCTAATCTAAGTATTTTGTTTCAAAATGCTCTGACATTGCATATTTAGTTTCTAAAAATGTACCGGGGGGGGGGGGGGGGGGTCCATCCCGGACCCCCTCCTGTTAAACAGGTGATTACGGCCCTGCCTTGGTGTGCGTTTACAGGTTGCTAGGCAACAGCTGAGACTTCCTGGGCTCTCGGTTCAGGTCAAGCTAACACCAACGGTGGGCACATTTTTCGTCACTAATTGTGTACAAAAACAGCACAGCACAAACATGCCATTCAGTGCCGACGCCATTAAACCTCCGCTACATGACCAAATAACGGAGATGCAGCGTAAAATCCAACTTCTGGGTGAGTTTGTGCCAAGTTTGGTTTCATGTCATGCTAACGGAAGAGCGCTTTGCTTTGCTACAGTTAACGTTAGCTAGCTAGCTAGTTGGTAAGTTATGCTATTTCATGTGACTAGCTGCTGCGAAACAGACTCCAACAGGAACAGCAGTTAGATATATTGTTAGTGAATAGTGAGATACATGTATGTATTGTTAGTGTAAGGATTCAATGTGTCCACCAGAGGGAGACAGGACTGCGTACTATGAGAGCTCTCAGTCCACCATCAAGAAGAACACGGAGACCATCCGCCAGCTGAGGCAGGACAACAAGAGGCTGTGCAGAAAACTGGCAGAGGCTAATGCTGTAAGTTAAGTCCCATGTCCCTCATATGTGTCCTCTGTCTTCTGTAGGAGACATGGTGACACTGAGGCCTTTATTTTAAACATCAAGCATGCAGTCTATTTGAGTCCTAGAGTACTGTGCAAAGCATATCCTGGACTTTCTGCTGATGCAACACATGAGGCTGGGACCAACAGAACATCTTCTTATATAGGCCTATATTAATATTTTTTAATTTTAAACAATAGTAGGGTGATACAAAACAAAAACCCACAATTAAGACACACCTGGTGGCAGCCAAGTGTGTTTTTTATATACTTTTTTCTGTTACATTTGATACCCCCATATTTATGACTCTTGATCATAAGTCTCTCTCTCCAATGGTAAGATGGACGTAAGGTTTACATACCACATCATAATGTCAGTGGGCTCTTCATCCAACCATTTTTGTATAATTGTAATGCCTGCAGCATACAAAGCTATTAAAAGGATGTATCTGTACCTACGTTCATAGCTGCAATCTAATCCCAGTACGAAATAATGTGGATTCCTAATCTCTCTTTGGATTGACAGCCAGACATGGACAATTTTAAGGCACGACCACATGAGATGATTATCAGTGTCACAGCTATCCCATCTGAAAGATGAGATGTGGAGAAATATTTTGTTAAATGCTAAGAAATGTACATGTTCTAACAAATCCTATGAGACCCAATATAAGATTATTCACAGACTGCATGTAGCCTCAGCTGTTCGTGCCCATCCTTATGTCAGAAATGTAAGAACACATCTTCTAACATTTTAGGATAGTAAGGGAGAAATAGGCTAAGTGATCAATTTTATCACAATATATTGTTTCTTCACATGTATGTTTTTAAATGACAGTCTTAACTACATTATATTATTTTTATTTTTTTTTACGTGTTTGTTGATTTTAAGCCTTTCCAAATACACATTTTAAACCATGTCCTTTGTGGGGAATTGTAGGACTTGCTTCTTTTCATTTTCAACCATTGCCCATACTTCAGGAAACAGGATAAAACCTTGAGCTAGGCAGTAGAGCAGGATGTTAAATGCTCAAAGGAAGATATATCAGCTGAGGATGACCCTGAGGCAGAAATTATTGACATCCAGCTGCAATTTTGGATTAGAAGTGACATGTAAATCAGGGTTGTGTATTTTTGGCTATTAAACACAGAGTCAAGGAGGGGTCAACAGAGATTTTTTTTTTGTACGTACACACACATAAGTGCACACACTATGCATGTTTAACCAGTGAAAAGCATGCACAGTACATTTAAAGGAGCAGTGTATAGTGGCATTTAGTTGGGAGGATTGCACATTGCCACCAGTTAAAACTTCTCCCATGTGCCAAGCGTGAAAGCCTGGTGAGAATTCCTTTACTGTTCATTGTTCAGGAGGTTTTTACTGGGAGCCAAATTATCTGCAGAGGTCTCCTCCTCTTCAAAACAAACGGACCAGGTTATTAAAAAAAACAACAGAAACACCAAATAAAGCAGTTTCACGTTAAAAAAATCAGTGTTTCTAATTTTATAATGTAAACGTACTATATCTTACTGTAATTAAATGTCTATTTTGTTGAAGAGATTGACCCGATGTTCACTACAAGGGACATGTCATACAACATTAAAAAAATCTTTGTGACATGTTTCTTACATTCCAGTTATTCCAGGTCTCAGAAGGGTAAAACGGGGACATTCCCAGCTCTGGTGCTTTTTTCTGTCCTTACTTATCCATGTCAAAGGAACAGTCAAACAGACCTTACCTGACTTTCTTTGCAATTGAAATCATGTTCCCTTTTGTGTCTTTCCTCCCAGGGTGATGACAATATCATCAAAGTGGCCTTTCATAACAGAGGCACAGAGAAGGATGCCTTCCGCAACATGTCGGGGAAGGTGAGAGGAAGTTGCATCAGTACTGTACAATAGTAGTGTTCTTACTGATAATTCTTACTGATAATTTATATAAGGTTCATATAGCGATAATATGGCTGGACTATTGACACTGCTTGCAAGTATACAACTCTCTCTGTTTCACCCTCGCTGCCTTCATCTCTGTCTCTCTTTTGCTGTCGCACACTCTCCCGTTCATTACTCTTTTCTCAGGCAGCCCTGACAACGCTGGACCAAAGGGTGCTGTCCAAGATGAAGCGCCTTAACGCCCTCAAACACACTACCCAGACCCGCCAGCGACGCCTCGAGGAGCTCAACATGGAATACCAGAGACTGAAACCAGAGGGCAGCAGTGGAGCGCAGTCTGCAGATGCACGCATTCGGAAAAAAGAGGAAGATGCTATGGTGGTTACCTCTCAAGCTCATGTAGAAAGTGCAAAAAAATATATTTCCTTTTTCCTAATGTTCACTGTAAATGAGCTACATGACAGAATAGTACACTCATCAGTAACAATGTTGTGTGTCTTCAGAAACTGCGGGCGTTGGAGAACAGTCTGGAAAAGACCCAGTTTAAGTGTAAAGAGGCTGAGAACATCATGACTAACTATCTGAAACTCAAAAGTCACCTGCAGGTTAGTCAAACACACGCAAAGGTTGTCTGCAGGTCCTTAAAAGGTTGTAAAACGTCTTAAATGTAGTTTTATAAATACAACATTAAAAATAATTTGCTGATATATTGTGCACCACCTCCCATATTGATTTGTGTCACCGTGCTAAGCTTCACATCATAGACATTATTATACAGCTTATGTAAGTTGAGCAGACACCCTCATCAGAGTAAGAGTACTTGTACACCATCAGTGTTTCGTGCACAGTCTGCTGATAATTTTTATCCAGGTATCCTGCAAAGAACAATGCTTGCTGTTACTCTGCAGGGTAATGGTCTGTGCTGTGACACTTTGTTGTGCCTTTGATATGGGATACTGTGTTTGTGATTTGTAAACTTAGAGTGAGACTTTCACAGTGGTACAGAACTTTCTGTTCTAGGCTTACTTTATCTTTGTTTGCACTTAACCTGACCTCCCTTTTTTGTATTCAAGAATTTTTTAATAGTCGTTCACTTTACTTTTCAGTTATTCCCAGCACTAGGCAAAGCATCTAAATCTCTTTACAGTTCTGTTTTATATTTGTTTAATTAATAATGTGTAACTTGTAACTAAGGTGCATTATTAGATCAAGATTTCAGGCTTTAATTTCTGGATTAATACATGCAGTGGTCCAGGTCACAGTGCTGCCACAGTCCTTTTCTGATCTTATCCATCTCCAAAGCACCCACCGCCTCTCTAACTCTTTATGTCCGCTTTTCCTGTCCTGTCTCTCTCTATCCCTCACTTTACACCACTTCTTCAGGAGGAGAGTCTGACTTTCCAGGGCCAGTTGGACAGTCTGGAGGAAGAAATCCTGAAGCACAGAGAGGAGCTTCACAACATGCAGGCCATGAACAATGACGCCCAGCTCTCTAAAGAAGCTGCTAAGGTGACCTGCAGCCTCCCCTGCCATAAGTCTGCAACATGCATGTTTCTAGAAAAGGCATCACAAGCATGATACACTCACCATAGAGGCAGCGACAACAGCTTTACAGTGTTTGTTGAGCTGTGCTCTTTTCATTTTAATTATAGATACATTAGCCTATCTCATCACTGTACATTTTGCAAACTTTTTTTTTGCCCAAATCAATGCTGCTCTCCTTTCTTCCCTCTCCTGTGCCTGCCAGGCTGACCTACAGCAGCAGGAGGAATTGCTCTACAGGGAGCGCAAGGAGAGAGAGCGTATTATTGCAAGCTACAGGAAAAAGGTGGAGGAGCGCAAGGCCCAGGCTGAAAGAGTCGAAAGAAGGGTGAGATACATGTGGTGATACATATACGTATGTACACCTTATGTATATCATTGTAGTGTATGATTTTATTTTGATGTTGTTCCCTCTTTTGACCACCTGCTTTCTCACTGGACATGTGCACATGATTAAACACGACCTGACATCGAGAAACATGACTACAGAATGGCCTAACACACTCAGTCCAAAAACAATCATCGTTATTACTGTCTACCTTTTGGTAAAAAGTAATATTTAATTTAAAACAGAGACCTTCTGTGGAGTGAAATGAATAATTTATGCCTCTTTAGGCTCAGAGAACAACAATGCAGCCGGATGAGCTGAGCAGTGAGGCCCAGCGTAGCAGCCCCAGGATGGCAGGTGAAGAGGAGAAGGTCATCTCCACATTTGAGGAGGCTTTCCGACGCATCAAGGAGGCCACTGGAGTCACAGATATACAGGTGTGGACTTAGAAAGAGCAGCATTGACAGCTGTGTCTATGAGGGGTGCACCACTTCATGAACATACACTGCACATGTTTACATATATGTTTTTGTTTTTCTCATGGGTGTAGGAGATAGTGGAGCGCTTTATCTCACAGAAGGAGATACACCAACATCTGGAGCAGCTGAAGGAGGAGAATGAGAAGGTGCTGCAGCAGCTGAAGGAGCAGAAGGAGCTCCTGAACCAACAGTTTCAGGATATGAAATATTCTGGAGAGGCTAAACTGTCCAGGTGAGACACTCATACCTTGAAGCTATACTTTCCACTTGGTTATGGTCAGGAAAGGATCATGTTTGTTTTGGTGGCACAATCATGGCTGGAGAAGTTGTCAATGTCTCGGTAAAGAACAACTGCTTTTCGTGACACTATCCCGGCAGGAAATGCAGTGATGTCTTAGTAAAAAACAATCACTTCTTGTGGTGCAATCCAGGTTGGAAAGGACCGATGTCATAGGTGAAAAACAACCACTTTTTGTTGCTCTATTTCGGCCGAAAACACAGCAATGTTTCTGCAAATACCATCCGCTTGCCTTGAAACTGTACCTGGGGGGAAAAACAGCAATAGGTCACTAAAAGACACCCACAATTAGTGGCTATATGCTGCTGGAAACACAGCAATGACTTGCTAAAAAACAACCACTTTTGTTGTTTGTCGGTCTCAAACAGTGATCCGCAGCAATGCCAACATTTTCTTTTGACAACTGAGCTGAGTAGTCCAGCAAAGGCATTGTGGTGATGTGATGCTTACATTCAAGCCTCTGCTCTTTCTCTGTGGTTTTTCTAGTGACCAACAGATGCTGGAGGAGTGTGAGCAGCAACTGCAGGCTCAACAGCAGAGGTGTGATGCAGGTAAAGAGCGTCTGGAGTGGCTCGTTAAAGCCCTCGGCACTGTCAGAGGCGGAGTGGAGCACCTCGCAGACAAACTTCAACACATCACACTGGTAAATATAACTTCAACCATCATGACTGTAGGGTTAACCCCACATCTGTCTTACTCCTAATATGTGTTGATGTTATTTCTAGTGTCAATCAACCATATGTCTGTTGTTGCCATCCTTCCATTTCCCTCTAGAGTGAGGACACAGCAGCTGAAGTGTCTCCAGACTCAGATGAGTATGTAGTTGAGCTGATGACCCAGTGTGAGCTGAAGCTGCAGTTACTGAATGAGGAGCTGAAGGGAAAGGATGTGGCTGCGATTATGAAGGAGATGGAGGAAGAGGAGGTGAGTCGGTGCTTTTAAAATACAGGCTCTGCTTCTGGATTGGATGTTGAAAACTGTTTTGCATATGCAGAGGTAGTCCTCGTTACCTTACACACATGGTTTGTGTACAGTTTTAATGAGAGCTGTGTAGGAAAGGCATGAGATGATTAAAATAACCACAAAGTACATACAGTGCCCTCCTCATTAACAGAGAATGTTGGCACACGTTTACACCTGAGTGGTTGTCTCTGGTGAGATGCTTATAAATGTCACATGACCAACATAATATTTCTAACAGCCTCCTCTCTCTGTGTAGCTGTACATCAGCTTGAACTTTCAATGATAACCAGAGTTTTGGCAAAGAACACGTTGGGCCTCTTGTTTCAGCGTGCATCGCATGGCGCAACGGCATGGCTGAGCATGGAAGCACGCATGCTGCTGTGCTTGCAAAGCTTATCTGAATGGAAAGGCAGCCATTAGAGCCACCTGAAGTGTTTGTTCCTGATTACTAACGCTCTGCAGCACCTTCTCTGTTTGAGAACACAGCATATCAGAGTGTACCAAAGGGAACATGTAACAGTCTGTAGGCCATTTGCTAATGACATTGACTATTTTACTCTCAGATCCATTTTTAGAAGGCATAATCTCTGCAATTGACGTAATTCTGAGCTGATAATTTCAGAATCAGTGCAGCTTTGTTTGCTCGGCTGGGACTGTTAGAAGCCGCTCGGCTGTCCCGCTCAAACTTCCACCTCTAAAGTAAAGAAGTACATCCACGCTGGGAAAGACTGACCTGCTGCTCATCATACATGATGCATGATGAGGACATAGACACAGACATCACTCTAGTGCTCAGTTTTAACTCTTATCATACACCATAATAGATGAACACCACCAGGTCTATGTGCATGACCATGTGTAATCATATATAAATGATAAAACAAAGGTTAGTGATTTTTGTTACAGGTTTCATAAAGCCATTTAAAAAAATCTCTCCTCTCTCGCAGGAAAACTTTAAACTGGTTCTTTTAAAGTTTTTGTTTGTAAAGAGTCCTAACACTAATTTAATTTCCTCATGATTAGGAAATTGTAGATAAATTCTGTATTACAAGGCTTTAAAAAATCAATGGCCTACACATAAAAAATAAACTTCAAGGGATATACATATTTTCCTCTTACCTGCAGTACTATTTATCAGTCTAAATTGTTTTTGGTGAGTGTTGGAGATATTAACCGTAGAGATGTCTGCCTTCTCTCCAGTATTATGGATCTATAGCACTTGGTTTTTGCCACTGAAAGTGCAATGTCTCTTTCCAGAAATCATGACCTGGTTACTCAAGATAATCCACAGACCTCACATGCTTCTACTGCTAGCTCACCTAGCACCAAACTAGTTCACGTTACAGCTCAGCTGAGGAGGATGCTATTGATTTTTACAACTCGTGTTGACACTAGAAATAACAGAGCGTGAGCCTCTCTTTGAATAGATGCACAGCGATAGACTTGGTGGGTGTAGTTAGATAGAAAGAAAATAGTTTCTGCATGTGACTGCTCACAACAACGTCTATGAATTATCTTGAGTTATCTTTTGTGTTATTTAATGAAGTGATAGAACAGAAGCTGAAAGGTCAGAGCTCTGACACCTGGAGTATCCTCCGCTGACAAAGAAGAATAGATTCAGTGACATAATATAATTAAAACTTAGAAGAGCAGGAGGAAAAGGGAGGCCTCAAGTTTACTGATAGATTCATGAGAGCAGGAACAAAGTAAGTTTCTCATACACAAATGAAATGGAAGAAACAGTTAAATTTGGATCAGGTTAAAACTTACACATCAAAAGGAAGCAGAATGCTAAATAATATCACATTTCTATATATGGTAATGATAAATTTTGTTCCTACAACTGGGTCATGATTTCTGGAAAGAGACATTGCTGTTGAGTTTTTCAAATGTATTTTTTGGCAGTTTAAGCACCACAAGCCGAGTGCCATCTAGTTCCATTATATTGGAGAGAAGGCAGACATCTCTACAGCCGATATCTCCAACACTAAGCAACCATCAGGTTTGCAATATTTCATATTTTATTCTGTTGTGTGCATAAAAACAGCTACATATAATCAGATTCCATGTAAACAGGGGACTCTGGGGATTAATATTGAATACAGAAAATCTACACTAATATATAAAATAAATGTTTTACGTGTGGGACTCACTGACTGTTGTCCTTGTGTTGCTCTGAACAGTTCTATGTCAGGATTGAGGGGAAACTGCCAGCGTACAACACCCGTGTCAAGCTGCCTGAGGACCAAAGACAGGACCTCTTCAATGATGGTGAGTTGGGAGACACACACACACACACACACACACACACAAATACAAACACACAGTCTAAACCGTCACTGTTTGTGTCTCAGAGGACGACAGCGAAGAGGACGAGGCTGACATCATCTCTCGTGAGGCACTGAAGCGACAGTCTCAGCTGATCGTTGACTCCAAGTCTAAGAAGAAGCACTGGAAGAAAAAGGGCAAGTTCTGAACCAACACCAAGACTAACGACTCAAGAAAATCAATGCTCTGAACCAAAAACTGATTTGAATTAAGTGCAATGAACCTATAAAGATGATCTTGGATTTCCCATTCCTACTTTAGCCATTTAATGTTTCTCCTCTACAGATATCTGATGCTACAAAGAACCTCAAACCCCCTTTACACCTTGCATTAAAATGCAAGCGACTGGATTGAACCAGATAGTGCTTGGTCAGATTAAAGTGTAAGTGTACCCGAAACGCACTGAGCACAGATTGTGATTCCAGCCAACCCGCCTCCAGAGATAGTCAAGGATACACTGTGTGCAAAGTGAACACAAGTGTGAATGCAACTGAATTTTTTAATCCACATACAAAAACTATGTGGGCGAAAATACGTCATAATGTGCGACAGCGAGGCAGCAGCGGCTTTCCTCCATCTGACGCTGCAGTATGGGGCACCCCGTGGTCTTTCTCTTATCTGATGCTGACAATACTGCGGTGTGTGTCTCATCTATGACGTATTCTTCCCATTGATTACTGGGTTTACAGTCAGGTAGGCCTGCTTCACCGCTGTTGACCCATAAACCTCACTGTTGCCTTCTAAATCTTACTGGATAAATGCAGCACTGGTCTAAATGCAGTCAGGTTAAATCATATCTAGATACAATCTGGATATGAGATTCATTATAATGCAAAGAGTAAAGGGGGCCTCAAATTTTAATTAAATTGTTGGTTGAAAATACAAATGAAAATACACTTTTAAACATGTTGAAAGATGAGCACGTTAGCAGCTCCTGGATGACTTTTGTCATCATATGTGTTCGTACCTTTGAAGCTGGTTACTTGTTGTATAAGTGAGTGTGTTTTGACAACAGTAATGTTCTGTGTCAGGTGTCAGTGTTGCACCAACATTTGTTTCTCCGCCTCTTGTTCACAGTTCAGAATTCCACCCTCTGCCTCATTGAAAAACTAATAAAAACAATCAAACACTACTTTTACTCTTTATCATGTATGTGTGTATGGACTGTTTCACTGGAATTGTATTTCTAGGCAACAGCTTGGGTCAAAGTTTGATGTCACACATACTGGAAACATTACAATAGGAAATACAAGGGGTTGATGACGTTTGGAAGGATCTATAGTTAACTTGTGCCTGAAGCGTTTCTCTGTTATTGTCTTGCTTATCAAAACCTATCCATTGTGAATGTGATGCCTTTTATTTTACAAACATGATGCAGGTCACTGAAAGCCAACACCTGTGACGAACCCTGCCTGTTTTTACAGTAACGGGTGAATCATGTTGATCCTACAGACGCACATGCTTTGTCTCAGTATAACATGAGCTGCATGTGAAAGCTTCCCTGCTCGCGGCGCCTGAACACCTGAACTATCTCTGCTATGTTCAGCATCTCAGAAATGGTCGTGCCTCTTTGCTCAGATGCTTTCAGGATGATGAAGCAAGTTCTTGGGTGTTAATTTGGATTGTCTTGTTGTCTGCCAGAGTCAGTGGCAGAACAACTATACTGCACACCAAATGATGTTTGCTGTCTTTAATTGTCCAGCTGACACCTCATACATGGTTACCGCAGCAGCTGTGATTAATTGGCACACGGACTGTAATCAGACAACTTTAATTCACAGAAAAGCAAAGATAAGGGAAATATTTATGTTAATAAGTATTGTTTAGACCATTATCAAACTTTAAGACTCTGCACCAACATGTCTTTGCAGATAATACCCATTGAAGAGGTTGAAAAAAGGTAGTAGTTCTAGGTTTGATGTCAAGTGCCCAATCAAAATGTCATTATTTTATGAAACATGTTCCTCACCTTAGGCCTCATAATGAACAATCAGTTCACAACAAACCTCCATTAAACTGGTCCCCTGAAGAATCAGAGTCTTGTTTTATTGCCAAGTAGGTTTTTACACGAGGTATTGGTGCATAGCAGAAACATAGAAAGAGAAAATAGAAACTAAAAGCTGTCGGGAAGAAACTGCTTATGTGGCGTGAGGTTTTGGTCCTGATGAACTCAGCCTCCTGCGTGAGGGAAATGACTCAAAGAGTTTTTGTCTGGGAGGGGTCGGCCTGCTCCAAGGTCCTGGAGGAAGGAAGATCGCAACCAATCACATTCTCAGTGGAGCGAATGATATGCTGCAGTCTGCCCCTGTCCTTGGCAGTGGCAGCAGCGTACCAGATGGTGATGGAGGAGGTGAGGATGGACCGGATGAAGGCAGTGTAGAGGCTGCATTCCTCCTAAAATCCACAACCATGTCCACTGTCTTCAGAGTGTTGAGCTCCTCGTTGTACTGTCTGCACCAGGTCACCAGATGGTTGATCTCCAACCTGTAGGTGGATTCATCCCCACCAGAGATGAGCCTAATGAGGGTGGTGTCATCCACAAACTTCAGGAGCTTGACCGACTGGTGACTGGAGGTGCAGCTGTTTGTTTACAGGAAGAAAAGCAGAAGGGAAAGAACATAGCCTTGAGGGGAACCAATACTGATAGTCCAGGAACTGGAGATGTATTTCCCCACCTTCACGTGCTGCTTCCTGTCAGACAGGAAGTCTGTGATCCACCCACAGGTGGAGTCGGGCACGTACAGCTGGATGAGCTCGTCCTAAATAATGTTGATGCGCAAAAAAATAAAGTTTAAAAGAATGAAATTTGATTGGATTTGATTCAGTCATACTCATGACTAGTGGTGGGATGTAACTAAGTACATTTACTCAAGTACTGTACTGAACGATGATCTGAGGTACTTGTACTTTACTTGAGTCTGTTCTTTTCATGCCACTTTATTCCTCTGCTCCACTACATTCAGAGGGAAATATTGAACTTTTTACTTTACTGCAGGTTTAGTTACTAGTCACTCTAAATAATAATATTTTTGTCTAAAAAGCATAAGAAAAGTTCATGTAATATGTTTTGTTATAAATTTAATTTTTTAAAAAAAAAAACATTTACACTGTTTTTTGTTTTGTTTGTTTTTTTGAATAATGTTTGGATGTTTATTTATATCTTGATTTTCACAGTACGATATCCATCTCAGAAACTGTCGCAGTTTCATGGTATCATGGTATTGTAGAAATATTGTTATTATAATTCAGAAAATTGGAAGTCGCCCTTTTGAGAATAACTAAAATAAAGGTGAGATGTTCAGACCAGTTGCATTTTTTAAAATATCATAGATATTATCAGGGTATACCTTGAAAGCAGTATACTGCTCCTGTATTTTTTTTTTATTGTTTTTTTTTTTAGATTTTTTCTGGGAGTACATGTTTCTGATTATACTTAGTTACTTTTCCTTAAGTAACATGTTCAATGCAGGACTTTTACTTGTCACAGAATATTTTTACAGTGCAGTAGGCATATTAGGACTTTTACTGAAGTAAAGTGCCCATGATACACTTGTGCAAATACTCACAAAAAAAGAAACTCAAAAATATAACATGAGAGAAAAGCTATGAATAGCTTGCAACATTATTTTTACAGTGAGACTGTAGTGTCTAAGCTACATTACACTTTACATACAAATACTACAACTAAAATATGACATGCATTCACACAAAAATAAAGGTCTGATTAAATGCTCCACAGAGCCTCCATCACGTTGGGTGCTGATGTGATGCAAGTGGTTTTATTGCTGTCTTTTTTTTCTTTTTTTTTTTTTTTAGCTGATCGATTTTCAGCTGATCCAATCAGACAGAGGAGGCGGGTCTGCGCGTCCTGCTGCAGGTTTTGAATCACGGCCAGCAGCGTGAGTGAGTTTCCTCAACATCTCCTGCCAGCAGGCCTCCAATCCAACATGTATCAGCTGTGTGTGGAGGATTTAAATGGTGAAGCTGTCACGTTTTTATAGGCGCACCTTGTCTCAACAGTGTACTGTAACCCACCAGGTAAGAAACATTAAACTATCAGCCAGTCGAGTTCAAATAGCCACATTTATAGGCTGAAAATCATAATGTAGATAACTTTGCATTTGTGTCCACTTCAGCTCAAACCACGCGTGTGTGGGATCCAGTGTTTGTGTGCAGCTGAACATGAGGGCAGGGAGTTTGTGCCTTATTCTAATGAGGAAGCTAGTGAGCCGGAATGATGGGATGTGAGATAAAATCAAAATGTACTTCTAAATCACTGTGAACCAGGAAGGAGGCCAAGCCGACACGCACGCGCATGAACACGCGCGCAGAGCATCATCCACCCACAAACACAAAGAACAATCAGTCCTCAGTGATAAATGCCAGAGTCTCTTTCATCCAAGTTTCACACTACATGAATATTGTGGCCGGGACACACACAGAGCTGAACACGGTCTTCAACAGGACTCAGGAGATGCAGTATTACAGTTAAGTAACTATTTCTCTTGTAGTAACATAGGTTAATATAAATTAATTGTAGTCAAAGTATCTTTTGAGATGTCTGGATTTTTACTGGGGAGGCTGTAGAGGAAACATTGCTCCTAATAGTTAGGGTTTGTGAATTGGTCCTGTGACTGAAGATGTGGATTTTGGACCCTTTTAAGCTTTTTTTAATGGTTATATTGAGTTCTGATTACAGAGTATTACTGGAGAGTATCTCAGTCTTTATATTTTCATTGATCGTTCTGATGATGTGGCCATTTTAATGCCACTGTGTTAACTATCATGCACACAAGGTTAATGTCATGTACTCTATATGGAACATGCGTAGTTTGTCAGCGACAGTCATTTGTATGCTTTTTTGGTGGTAACACGGATTGTTGCAGCTGTGAAGTTATAGAGAGGATTTCCTCAAATTCACTTTTTGTTTCAGTTTAGATGTTTTACGTGCCCTTTGTGCTATGAAGGAAATACATTACATTAAGATCATTTACATTATTGTGCTGTGCTGCTTCTAATGAACTGATTTCGGCTGGAACTTGAACTTTATTTCTATCCCAGCATGGTACATCTAAAAATGTTTATGCTCAAATTCAACAGTGTTTTTAGGACTGATCTTAGGAACAGGAGGTTTAAAAGCGACCTGTACACTTTGATGGTTGTAAAAAACAACAACATAAAATTACAAGAAAGTGATACAGGGAGAGATCATGCCTAATATTTCCACGCTTTCCTCCCTGGCACAGATGAGGCAGCAGGTGTGGGAGAGATCTGACGAGGTGTGTGTGGGCCCGTAGCGTGACACAGAGCGTGAGATGAGGACCATTATTCCTGTGTGTGGAGGCGGTGATGGAGGGGAGTCCCGCGGCCTCCGCAGCAGGGTGGGCAGGATGAAGAAGCTGCTTTGGCTCCGGCCGAGTCAATGCGTGGATGTCCACATGGACACGGAGCCTGGCGTGTGGCTGACCAGCTTCCAGTCACTGGACACTGATGGACAGTACGAGGTGAGTCAGATCTAAACAACGCAGGGTTTCTGCGGTTGTCAATAAGGGATTCATCTGTTGTTTTGCAACAGAGATGCTGCAGTTTACTGTCCTCAAACCTCGCTTCATTTAAAACTCTCACCTGACGTCTACTTTGTATGGAAATTGGAATATTGCCAAACAAACAAGTCAAACATCAATATCTCCACGATGAAGAAGACCCAGTTTATTGCCCAAGCTTTCGCTCACACGGAGCATGATGGATGCCAAACACACACAAACAACAAATGTAGGAGGGTCTCTCAAATGTAGGAGGATTCATCATCGGCTCTAGGTATTCCACCTAGAGTGAGGAGGTGGTTATATAATTCATATTGAGATCTGACCTTAAAGTTTAGGAATTTGTTTATAGCAATGTTTATGGCTGCGACACATTCAAATGTCTGAGGCTATTTGGCTGTTATAGTGTCGCATAAAGGCCCTTCTGTCTGCATGGCCATCACATCAGCATCAGCAATGAGTCCACGTCACCCACCTCTAAGGCTGCAAGTCATAACTTCTTCCTTGTTGATTCATCTGTCAGTTATTTTCAGATAAATTGTTTGGTCTGTAGTCTTAAGTTTTACAAAGGTTAGGGTCCACAGTTCCTGTGATCGTGTGGTGAACAGGAAACAGGAAGTTGCCCTAAAGACCTGGCCTTGCATGGGGGTCTTTGGGGGACCAAGGAAGCAGTGCTTTGTAATTGCTGGCTTGCACCCTCCACTCCTGCCTTTGGAGTGGCTGTGAAGATGACACTTGTTGTGGCTGCTCCTGGTCATTTCAGAGGAGGATGCCCTGAGTGATTGATTAACTTCCTGTCGATCGCCTTATCATTTCAGCTCTGAGGCAAATATTTCACATTTTTGCTTGATAATCAACTTGGCGATTTATCCTTTTTCAAAATAGAGTTTGATTAATTTCCAGCAGATGTTATTTGCACCTGGGACTGGGGTATATATTCCTATATATTCCAACAACGCCGAATTATGACATCAACACAAGCGGATCTATTCAGCTTTTCTGCTAAAGTTTATGTACATGGTTTATGTGCAGCTTCAAGCATCCTGAAAACTGAAAATAATAAGTCAGCTAAGCCAGTGTGGACACTCACAGGACTCAATCTCCACTCTCCCATTCGTCCACCATATCTTACTGCCTCTGTGGACTGTGTCGCTCTTTATCTACATCACTGCACTTTCTGACAGTACATAGTAAGTAAGTAAGTTTTTTAGTCTCACAGATTATACAAGATTGCCTAGTACTCGCCCCAACCATGACCTCTTTGCCCAAAACCTCACAGCATTTGACCTCAATGCATCAACGTGAGTACTAGCCAGTCACAGCATGCAGCGGGATCCATAATAATGCGTCAAAGGCCTGGGATTTAAACCGCTGAATAGCTGCAGTGTGACTATTCTCACCCGAGTGCAAATACACACGCTGTTAATTTTCACGTCAGCTGCATTATCAGTTAATTGACAAATAGCTCCAACACTAACACAAGTTGTGTGTGTATTGAGGCTGGGTGTGAGATGACATCCTCAAAGTATACTGCTGTTGATATTTCCATGGACGTGTCAGTATAGTGGTGGTGTTATTTTAAATGCTTGACAGCTCAGATGTAAGTGTTCATTTTGATTGACTCCCTCCCAGATTAGATTATTATTGTATTTAGCATCCTTTGATATGTAAGTCATTCCTCAGTGAGTTATTAGGGGTAATTGCACTGCTGGTGAGTCATACACACATCTGTGACGGAACAGCTGTCATATATTCAGTCATTGTTTACGTCAGGTTTCTCTCTGGGAACTTGTGCTGTTGTTCCATTCAGCTCAACATTTTTTCACACAGGACGTCATCAACACCAGCAGCCATTTAATGATACTGATCAGAAAGTACCACCAGAGTCTCCAGGAAGTGCATTGTGTATTTCCAGCTAAAATAAGCCTTTTAATCACGTGTGTTTTGACGACACGACTTCAACCAGCATGTTTCAGCATTATCTTGCGTGCATGATTCCACTTGTTGGTTGCCTGTCACCTCGTCACCCATTCACGTGTCTAATGAGTCCTAATTGAGGTCTCTCCTGGCACTTTCTCTGCTCTTTTGTTCAGCCTCTCTGCAGAGAGGCTGGGTGGCAAACATGGAAGAATGATGGTAGATTTTTACTTCAGAGAGAGACTCATTAGAAAAACAAAAAGCTCATTATGTTCTTTGAGCTGAGAGAGAAATGGACAGCCTGGTTAAAGACGTCCCATCTGCTCAGCCTGCCAGTCTCACCACACTGTGTTGCTGCTGGTCAGTTTGTCTCTGGGTGTAATTAAATGCAGTGTTTTTAGCACTGAGGGCTTTTAATTTGTGCATCTCTTCATTTCATTCTGCCTTGAAGTCACAAAGTTACTGTTTAGGAGAAGGCAGACCTGTTTCATGTGGTATGTCACCACGCCCCTCACACCATGGGCAGGGACATCAGCTAGAGGACGTCGAGAAAAACTGTCCCGACTGGATTCCTTAGAGGTTGTGGTAATGAAATGCACTCTTCCCAGCATGTTGACGTTGGCCTGAAACCAGCTTCTTTCTTACAACTGACAGATAATTTCCTTTTGCATCTTGAGTGTAATCACTTCCAGTAAAACAATCACTGGAGTTTTTATTGAACTGAGAATATGTTTCCTGATGAACGTGGAGCAAATTTAAAGCTGACGAACCTGTTCTTGATTCAGACAGAGAGACTGAGGAAATGAAATAACTGAAAGTTCATATTTTTAATGTTTACACTTTGGCTGCCAGATGTCACAGTATTGTCTCTGACATTTTGTTTCTGTTTGGAAAGAGTGCTCAAATATGTGACCTAAAGCTGGAAGACAACGATATTTATAATGCTGTCTTGGATTCAGTCTTTTTGGTAGTGCATCATTAGGGCTGTACCCGACTCAGAGTTCTGTCAATTGAATCTGATTTTGCTGTGTAATGCAAATAATTAATTATTCATTCCTTTGTTTCCATTAGTTTGGACAGAATTTGGCGGGACATTCAGGGTGACAGCGACATTCAAGTAAAATAATAGTTAGCCCTCTATGCTAATGCATGCTAACTACACTAGTGATGGATCGAACATGTGCAAAAACATTTTTTGCCGACACTAGATATCAAACAAAAGCCAGAGACTGTATCGTATTAAGTTGATGTAAGCTGTAAATTCATCACTTCTTCTTCAAGGCAGAAGACAACGTTATCTCGGCCTCTCTTCCTCCCGGGAGCTACGTCCATCTCTCAAACTCACCATGGGTTTGGGCCTGCAGCTGCTTGTACAGGCTAGCATGAAATCTTACTCGTCATAACTAGGCCTGAATGATATTGGGAGATCGTTTTTTTTAATTTATTATTTTTTGGGCTTTTTGACTTTTTATTATAGGACACCTTGAAAATGACAGGAAAGGGAGATGATGTGCAGCAATGAGCCACAAGCTGGAATTGAACCCACACCGCTGCAAGGGCACAGCTTGCACGGGGCGCACACTCTACCCAGTGAGCTAGAGGTCACCTGGAAATTGGGGTGACCATATCACCGCTTTGTCGGTGGCCTTTCACATCTACATGTTATGCGCTAGGTATCATTCTGTGTCTGCTGTTGATGTTCCAGGACGCTGCTGCCAAGTTTGGACATCAACAAAAGTACATGGTTAGGTTTAGGGAAAAAAAAACCCATCATGGTTTGGCTCATTTGAGAAGTAAACACCAGGCTCCTGGGTGAAAGTCCAGGGTTTGTTGGACCCATCCACCACTCCTCCACCTGCCCAATAGGGACTGTCCAGCTACTTATATTAGGTTGTGAGCAGCAGCTTGTCAACCTGGCATCATGCACTCTCGTATCATACCACTGCAACAGGTGCTCTCTGGCAACCTTGTGAACTGACGAATCATCCTGCCATGACCGATTCCGTCCAGCCGCCCAGCAGTGTATCATAACACAGCAAAAGATGTTATTCTTGACACCTGAACCTGGACATGTAACATGCAAAGAATATAGTCCAGTCTTGTTTTTACCAGCTGAGAAACATCACAAAATGTAGGTCACTTATGTCCTTCAAAAACTGAGAGAAGATTGTACACACTCATATACACTCCCACCTTGATACTGTAATGCATATTCACCTGCCTCAACAATTGATCTACACATCAGCTCCAAATTGTTCAAAATATAGCAGCTAGACTTTTGACCAAAACAAAACTGTCCTCACACATCACACCTATGTTGGCCTCACTGCATTGGCTTCCAGTCTCTTTCAGTCTTTTAATCACCTACAAGGCTCTCAATGATCTGGCACTGGAGTATATAACTGAGATTGGCCTTTCCTGACAGTTGGTATATATGTTGGTGAAGGCGTATGTGTAGTATCATTTTTCTTTTGTAATTTCCTCTCCTTGGAAAGCTTGAGGTTTCAGCTCTAAAAGTGCTCTTTAAATAAAGTTATTATTATTTTCGCCTCAGGTTTCTGACGCCAAATCACAGACACACAGTACTTGAACGGGCTGATTAGAAGCGCTACAAGGCAATGACATAGGCAGAGGAATATGATTTATATTTAACCGATGATCTCATTTAGTGCTTTGTGAAAATAGAGACAGTTTCAGCTGATATGATGATTTTTTATAAAAGCCACTAACTACAGCTTTAATTGTAAATAACTTTGTAAATAATGTGGTGTAAATAATAGGGTAAAGCTTTCAGGTAACTCACTAACTTTAAAAAATTTCCCATAATTTTTTCGGTAGCCCACTTGTTTTTATTTACTGCATCAGTGTAATTTTCCAATCAATGGCCTTATATTTAAAATCTGCATAATAAAAGCTGACCCTATCCTCATTGGTCAGTGCGCTTAGCCCCGCCCATACCTGTCTCATTAGCCCCGCCCAGCGGAAAGCAGCCCTCGTGCCCTCCTCCTCCTCCTCCCACTGTCACACTGGCCCATCCACTGTTACTGTGGCTGTGAAACTACGACGTTTAGACACAGTGCAACTCTGTACTTTATCGTATTTTGTTTTATTAATTCTCCAAAATGAAAATTCAGGGCGCAGCGAGCTGCTGGAGGACAGCGCTATATCCTTAATTTCCGCCGGGACTGTGGTTTTATTATCTGCAGCTGAAGGAGTTTATTTTGGGATTTCTTCTCTCCGAGAGCAGCACAAAATGGGAAAATGGCAATTATCGATGGTAGGTGAAATGAAATGTGCTCAGCCTTGGGAGCTGTAATAATTTCAACAGTCTGCACGGTGGCATTTTGTCTCTTAAATTAAGTTTCATCCAGCTGCATGTGCAGTCAGCTGCAGGTTGTCTCTGCTCACCAGGGCAAACACTGATATAATGGTTTCAGTCTTGTAGAGCCACCAGTGTCTCACTGTGTTTGTCAGAGCACACTGGTGTTTGTCATGGCGTGTCCTCAGTCATGTTCTGCTCCTATTGTTACACAGGTATGTGCCACTTAAAGTCATGAGTAGCCTGCATGGACAAACAGTTTTCTATCAGTCATGGTCTCATTCCAGAGCACTGAGTGGTTGTTAGAGATGGGGAGACACCACCCAGGTATCTGTTGGGGTCAGACTCATGCTGGCAACATCCCCCAGGTTATATTTGTCAGGCAGGGTTTTTGTGGATTTTCATACCATCATCCACTAAGCTGTTATGTGGTGTGACAGTAAAAATGACTCTCAGTGCTTGGCCATAATTTAAAATCTTTATTATCACTCATGTGACAGTTCTCACCTGGAGGTATTTGTTTTCCCAGCACTAGTTTGTAAAAGTAAAATGCATCAGTGTCTGACCACTACAGCATTCAGGACGAGCAAGGAGAAAGAGCTTTAAATGAAAGATGATCAGCTAAAATCAATCAAAAGGTTAAAGGGATACAAAAGTACGACATACTCGGTTATCAAAAATCATTAATCACTTCTACTGGACACCATCTAGATTATATCACTTAGGCCAGACTGTGCTGTGCGACCCATTAGCAGTGAAATAAAATGCGTCATTGTCACAGCCTATGATACTCAGAACTTGAGAATATTCCTGTTAATATTTATAGTTATGTCATTTTGTTCCGGTAAAATATAGCATAAAACAAAATAATAATGCTTCATTAATTACTGGGATATTGTCGTCACATCACTCACAGTCAGTGAAACGTCTTCAGTTGATACTAGGGCTCCAAAAAAGATAATATCAGTTATTTTGACAGATACTGCGATTGTGGTATGAGTTGTGATTCTAGTGGGAAATGATGATGATGTCATTTTTGCTTGGGTCTCTCCAGAACAAGCATGTTCCTTTACCTCAATACCTCGCTAACTGGTCATATTTCAGTTACATGTGCAGCCCTACTTGTTTAATTCAAAACCTGTCTGGGTCAGAAAAAGACCTCATGATCTTTTTGGCCGCTTCTTTTATTGTTTCTATGCAGTTTTGTAATAATAATGTGTAGTGTGAGGGGAACGTATCACTGCTGGTTCAGTTCAGCGTAGGACTAGATTATACAATCCCTTGATTCACACACTTGTGACTATGAGTGTGAGTAATAGTGCCGTCTGGGGGTCCGCGTGGGAGCCAAAGGGTTAGATGGATAGACAAGTTGGAAAAAGGGAAGGTAGATAGTACAGAGCCAAGGAGAGACGTCTGTGTGGACTGAACTCTCCCCCCGTCAGCCCGGGCCGTACACTCTACCTCCCCCAGCTCTGTCATTTTGATGAGAGAAGGGAGAGGAAACTAACAGGAGAAAATCTTTACCTAACTTTAATCTTGCTATTCATACAGGTATAAACTCTGTATAAATCTGTGTCATGGTTTAATAAATTGTCCTTGTGTTTGTGCACATAAACAAACACGCCAGTGAATGCTTCATCGCCCAGTGATCGCTCAGTCACCAGGTGTGTGTGTGTGCGTCAGAGTTCAAGGCTGGGTCACAAGCAGAATCTCAAGCATGAGGTTAATTGACGTTGAGTTTGGCCTTTTTTAACGAAGTGACTCAGGGTGAAGGCTTATCTCAATCATCATGAGTTTTTTGTCACAGTAATTCTGTCAAGAAAAAGTTTTTTGTTGTTTAGCATATTTCTTTTAAACGTCAGTAAATATTGTTTGTGTTTTTGTTGTGTTTTATGGGACAAGATTTCGAGCACATTAAAGTCTGTTATCCACCACATCATGCAGAGAGGAGCAGCACAGAAGGCTGTATGTTAGGGATTATTTGCCAGATCTTGATGACCTTGCGCTCTCTCCTGCAGGACCCAGTGCAGGAGTGGGGGGAAGAGGAGGAGGACGGAGCTGTGTTTGGCATCACTCTGCGCAGGGAGCCCGTCCTGCCAAGCTCAGACACGGCAGAGCTCCCTACATCCTTCAGCTTTGTCCAGTATCACACGGTGAAGGTGCGCAGGCTGAAGGCCGCCACACTGGAGCGCCTGGTCACCCACCTGCTGGACACTGAGCACCAGGAGCCCGACTTCCTCCGTGTCTTCCTCGCCACCTACAGGGCGTTCACCTCCACCAGTACCCTCATTGAGCTGCTGTTTCAGAGGTGAGGCACTGAGGAGGACTGTTGTTGACTCGAGAGATATGTTAACAAAAACCATGAGGGCTCAATGAGCTGATCTGAAAGCCCGCACATGAGGTCATTGTTGCAGTTCGGCTCATAAAGGGAGCTACGTAGTTTAATACCAAATATTTATCCTGATGGAGATGCTGATTTCTTGCAGAGAGATAAAAAGATTGATATCACTCTCATGTCTGTTTATTTAATATGAAGCCAGCAGCTCTTTTGTGAGCTTGCGGCTGTTGGGGGGATTTTGTAGATGTATGTCACTTTGCTATTGCTACATTTATACCTAGCTTCCACACTACTCCAGTATTTAAAAACTTTGCTGACCCCGTTTTAGTTTGAAACCTCCGGGGTTGCATTTTATTCTGGATGGGCGGAAACCAAGACTGTTGAAAATGATGTAGCAGATACGTAAATTTCTAGATTGGGTCTTGTCAGTCAAAATGTTTCAAGCCAAAAATGTAAACCTAGGCCCACATATCTTTTTAGTGATTTCATCCTTCTTGTGTGGGTACTCTTTTCCCATTGCTATGGCATCCTCTGGCAGTAGTTAATGTTCCAGGTACCGCTCTGATATCTCATTGTATTTGCTTTGCAATGACTCCCAGCCTGTTTTCTGCAAGCAGCAACCTCTGGGGCTGAAAAATGAGGCTAAAACTGCAGTTCATCTAATGGAAACTTGAGGCTGGCCCCAGGAGGGAGTTTGTCCCCATAGACCATGTTAAAATTCCCTGCTTGACAGCAGACATAAACATGTTTCCAGCCTGATACAAAAAACATTTTGGTCTCTATGGTTAATTTCCCCCTTCATGACAGCTGTATGTGGGGTGATTTTTTTTTTTTTAGAACGATCACATTTACATTTTTATTAAGGCTTAAAGTTATGCATAATTAAGGAAGGGGCTGCTTTGAGTGACAGGCTGTCTGTGAAGCATCACAGCAGTCTATGAGTCAGATCCACCCCTCTCTCCCCCACTACGCCATCCTCTTGTCCAAATATGGTCACTTCTTGCTCCAAAAAAACCAAGCTGCTGATGGCCGAAATGCCGAACTCAAGTCCACAAACCAATGGGTGACGTCACTACAGCTACGTCCATTATTTTTCTGCCTCCTTGACCGCCTCATACTCACGTGTTGCAATCACAGTTCCACCTCACTGGAGGTCCAAACAGAGAAATCTCTGGTCTAAATTTTCGCCATCTCCGTAGTATTTCCTGCAACCAAGCGACCAACTAGAGTAGACAATCTGCTTCCTGTTTACATCGACGTGTGCAAGCCCAATATGTGTGACTAGTCATGTGATCTGCGTTGTCGTGTACGGAGATGGTTTTCATTTTAGAATGAAAATCTATTAGTGTGGCTGTGGCCTCAATCTGTTTCCAGACTTTGTGCTAAGCTAAGCTAACTGTCTGCAGGCTGTAGTTTCATATTAGAGAAATGTGAGTGGTATCAATCCTCTCAGCCAACTCTTGGCAAAAAAGTATTATTTTAAAGATAGTTGACATTAATAGTACCCACGTTATTATGTGCTTTGAGAAATATATTTCAAATCAGATAAAACTCAGTCGTTGCATTCCAACTGTAATATTATTTTTGTTAAGGTTGTCACTGTATGCAGATGGTGTCGAACGTAGCCAGGTTTTACAACATGCCAGATGCACACATCAAATTTCCAAACATGACAGCTATTTAAAACCCTCTTCACGTCAAGTCAGCTATTCACTAGTCAAACCTCTGCTGACATTTGGTGCGTTTTTAATGACAGGTCTTTTTGTCATGAACAAAACAATGCAGTCAGGATCTTTGTTCCATTCCAGTGTGGTCATGACTACACCCTCCACACCCAGCAGAGGTGCTGCTTCACCTGACTGAAGCTCTGTGACCTGAAACACTGAGATTTAATTTGACTGAGTGAGGAGTGTGACTAATACATTTCATGGTTGGACATAGGAAGCCTCTTTGGTTTTTATTGCTGCACTAGAGGCAGTTTGTAGGAGTGAGGAGAAGTTTTTTGTCCATAATCTGATTTAAGACTCAAACAGTTGCAGATCCAGTTCATAGAGATTGCCTGGTCTTTTGTCTCTCTCGGAGCTCACCTTTAGAGATCACCTTGTGCCTGTGTGAAACTGGTCATTAGCGCTGTTCAGTTGATATATTATTTGTCAAACAGTCACCCTCATATCTGTGGTGCTGGTGGCAACTTTCCTGTGAGCTTTATTCGAGGTCAGCCTCAGGTCGACCTGGGATGTGTGTTTTCCCTCCTGTTCCTTGTGGGATTTTTTTACAGGATGTAAGATATGGTTACCTTGTAAACCACCTGCTCTGATACTTAATAGGTGCTGTATAAATTACAACCTGTGTATCTTATTTTGTGATCACACACGACTTTTGCAATGTTAAAACTCTGACAGCTTGGAAAGAACACAGTAAATTGCACCTCTTACAGAAACGTTAATGACCGACAAAGGTTTCAGAGTCAGTGTGTACATGTAATTGACACAATGTGAAACAAACAAATGTGTAAACAAGCCACAGATCTTGGATAAAAACTACAGACTTGGTGTGCAAAGGCTTTACCTTTCCTTCAATTGATCTCTGAGGAAGGCGTCAGTCTATTTACAGTCATCGCTCTGTGAGGCCACAGTGTCCCTGGGATTCAGAGTGTTGCAGGACATTTCCACAGGATGGACAATTACAGAGGATCAACCCTTGAACATTTGTTCTTGACAGGATGTTTTCTGTCACGAGTTGGCCGCCATGTTGTCCCTTCATGTGATGATTATCATTGAAACGTTGTTCTCAACTGATAATTGTGTTTTTCTTTTTCCACAGAGATGACTCAATCGCCAACCTGGATAAAACTGTCTGCCCACGCAGGTGAGTGTGCTCACTCCTCCAAGTTTGGATTCACCATCAGTCCAATTTAGTTTTGATAATAGGATGTCATGGAGTGAAATCACGCACTTAGACTTTGCTCCACAAATTATGTGTTGTCCAGGCCTCCTTAAATCTCTATCAAGAGTGAACCTGAACAAGTAAAAACTGATGCTATATTTAAAACCTATTAATGTCCCTGATCATCCCCGCAGCACCTTACCCCCGGTGATCCGACTGTGGCTGGAGGAATACAGTGAAGACTTCCATGAGCCTCCTCAGTACCAGGCCCTCCGCTTGTTGTGTGTCCATCTGCGGCATCGCCTCTGCTTCAGACGCTTGGCTCAGACTGCTGAGACCCTCCTCAAGAAGCTCCAGGAACAAGGTACATAATTTAGCACGAAAGTAACTGAACTATGATCGACTGCTGTAGCATCATGTTGACCCTGACTGAGCTGTGAACTAGAGTTTTAGATAAATATAAAATCCTTTTTGCCTCCTGTTTTGTTCTTATGATTTGTTGTGTTTGACAGATTGCAGCCAGGCTGCGTCAGAGCACAGCAGTAAATCATTGCAGCAGGAGCACAAAGATCAGGATCAGGTGGACGGAAGAGAAGCGTCCACAAAGGAGGAAGACACAAACAGCTTCATGGACTTCCCTGAGAGAGAAGTGGCGGAGCAGCTGACCCGATTGGACGCTGTAGGTCTCATCAACAAACATGTCAAAGCTCATTTCTGTGTTAATGTGTGTCACTGATTCACACTGTGTCTCCCTCTCTCTGCCTCAGGAGCTGTTTGTCAAAGTGGAGCCCTTCCACTGCCTGGGCTGCGTCTGGTCCCAGCGTGACAAGAAGGAGAACAGACACCTGGCGCCATCCGTCCGTGCCACCATCTCCCAGTTCAACGCTGTCACCAACCGTGTCATCACCTCACTCCTCTGCCCGTTCTCTCCCAGCCCTTCCACTTCCTCTCCCATCTCATCACCCAACTCCCCCTCTACCTTCCTGTACCCATCCACTGCCCCGAGCTCACCTCGCTGCATGCACACCAGCCCTGCACACAGGGCACGGATCATCGAGAGGTGGATCGCTATTGCTCAGGTCAGGGTCGAAAACATTTTGAATTTTGTTTATCATCAAGGGACATAAATGTACATACCTTTGTCAAAACCTCATAACAAAACAGCATTTTCTTGTCTTTTCTCTGCAGGAGTGCAGACAGTTGAAAAACTTCTCCTCTCTGAGGGCGATCCTGTCGGCGCTGCAGTCCAACGCTGTGTATCGCCTCAAGAAAACCTGGGCTGCTGTCAGCAGGTCAGCAAACTTATAAAACGTAACGAGTATTGACTTTAAGGACGCAAAATGTTAACAAGGTTCACACAAGGTCCTTGAAGTGCTTGAATTTTGATTGAAAAAACAAGTACTGGAATACCTTGAAAATAGCCCCCCTTTTAATAGGGTGCTTAAAAAATCCTTGAATTTCAAATGAACCACATTAATACTGTCTTACATTTTGACCAAAGTTTTGCTTCTTAAGTCATTATAATCCAAAATGGCTCAGCTTTTTCATTTCTAAAATTCTGACGTGTCACCATCTCGACTCAGTTTGCTCTCCCTTCCCTTTTTTTCACCTTTATGACATCCTGCCTGACATCACAGTCTATTTTTGCTTCGCTCCATTCTTGAGACCTCAGCAAAACCAGTAGGCCTATGTTGGCTTAGCAAAATTTTACATGACTTAAAATAATGAGCTGGTTTTGTTTTCGTTTCATAGCTTCACCAAGAACTAAAACTTAAGGTCCAGCTGGCATGGTTTTGTTGCGCAACAGATGGTTTTATTTAAAAAATGATCTATCCTTTCTTCATGTTCAGTCCTTTTTGTAGCGAATTGACTATTCTTTCTGAAATAAGGCAAGTGTGGGGGTCTCTCCCTCTCATCTTGCACCATGTGCAGACCATCACTCTCATGCCATTCAAATGTATTGTTGAGGATTTTATACAGTTATTGCTAAAAAATACTGTGATTACTAACCCATGTAAATGAAAAACAAGTACTTGAAAGTCCTTGAATTCATTTTGTAACGTATGTATGAGCCCTGTGTATAGTTCTGCAGCAGGTGAAGGTGGGGTGAGAATGAATGAAGATAGAAAATCAGTTCCACAGTGGATTTACCTGAATCATTTTTCCTTTTTGAGCATGCAGCCTGGTTGAGGCTGCAGAAAAAACACTGTCTGAACTGATATAATTTGTGTGTTTTCAGGGAAAGCATGGCCTCCTTTAACCACTTGTGTGAGACTTTCCCGGATGAGAATTGTGTGCTGACCAGCAGAGAGATCCTGATGGAGGTAACTACACGTGTTCTTGGCATAAACCATGTAAAATAGAATGAAAGAGAACCAAAGTAGCAGGACGGTCAGAGCAGCAGCCATTTTGTAAGTGTATCATTGCCATTGCATCTGTTGTCGTGATCTAACTTTCTTATAAACAAACCGACTTGCGACAAGTCTCACAGTTACAGAGGTGAGGTTTTGCAGGAGCAATGAAATGAGCAATGGAGTAGAACATTTTCAAATAGACAGTCTGTTACCTTTTAAAACATTACCCTATGTACCATGTTTTTGTTGCCATTAATTACATGTTTGTTGAAGGGTGATGTAGCATTACTGTAGCTGCCTCCAAAGAACAAGCAACAGCTGCTGCTCAGAGGACAGCTGAGCTTGAATGAAGTGTGTTATATGAGTTACCAAGGCAGTTGAGCTAATGCTGGTCTTAGTTCGATGAAAGACAGAAACTTGAATTGATGTATGGTTGTATTTTTCTGTTTAATAAGGAAATTAGGTGAGGGCGTAGGCTAAAATGGAGATCTCAAGTAAGTGTGTGACACACTTTACAACCTCACTGCCGTGTGTTGCCACCAAAACAACTAACAACAATCGCCATTTTCTTTTGCATCAGTCAAATAACCGTGCCAAACAAATCAATGACCTTGTTGTTCGTTCTATTTCTATGACATAAACACACATGGGAAACAATGGGCTCTGATGGCTCTGCCTGATTAATGAGGAAAAGATCCATGAACTTTTAAGTGTGCCAGCTCTTTCCAGAGGCGTGATGGGCGGTGGCTGTTTTCCTGATTGAACTGGGTTAAATTTCACTGGTGTGTTTACCCTGAATACAAAATACAAACTATCAAATGCACAGCAGTAAGAAAATAACACGTAGCTTGTGTAGCTTGTACTATGAGGCCTGGTTTTCCTGTTTTACAGGGCTCTTAGGGCTCTCCTGATCAACAGAAAAATAATTGGCAACTATTTTGACAATGAATTCAGCATTTTGGTCATTTAATCAATGAAAAATCATCAACCGTTCTCTTATTGCAGCTTCGCCAAAGAGAGCATTTGCTTCTTTTCTTTTTTATATCTTTTTGGAAATGGCTTTCTTTGCGTTTCAGAGTGTTGATGAGACAAAACAAGATGTTTAAAGTAGATTTTTGAGACTGACATAGTAACGATAATTTTGATTTAAGTGTCCAGATATCCCATGGAGGCAAGTTACCCTAATAATGATAGAGGTGATTAATGATTAATCGGCCAAACTGTTAAATTGATAGAGTTCTACTTTTAAGATGTCACCCTGGACATTTTCCATTATTTTCAGGTATTATATTGTGTTGAAATTCACTGATTAATCGAAGAATAATAACAGTAAGAGTTGCAGTCAAAGTGTGTTATGAATGAATGCCTTTATTGTCATTGCATGTTCACATACAGCGAAATACAACACACACTCACATACCCACATATTAAAATAGGCTAAAACATGATGATAAATAAGCTGCCATGAAAAAGGACAAGATAAAGTGCATATGCAGTTATTGTACATCTGCCCATGGTAGTACGGTTTAAAATTGTTGAGGTGGTGGAGGATGGATGGGGATTTGGGGGATTGTGACAAGGTATTATGAAAGGTGTCAAACACACATCAACCTGTGACTCCACTTACTGAACGTATTGTCTACAAATGGCCTCTAATCGTTGGTTAATTAGTAAACTGAGCGTTGAGTCTCCAGTTCACCTGCCGCTCTGTGTCCTTTGTTCCCTGTGAAAAACAATCGGTATCATTGTGTATTTAGTCGCCTTATCAGCAGCCCAGTCTCTATAGAATAATGAAAAGAAGTTGTTAGCAGCCAACACAAATAAAAGTGACTAAATGGGCACGAACTAATGCTAACTGCAGAGACACCCTCCCACACCCAACAACAGCCTGTCAACAGGCGTTCAACCCTTAAGAGAACGATTATATAACGTATCTGCTCTGTTGTCATCTCACACCCAGCACCCTCACAGCAACACCCTGAGTTAAAGTCGCTGTGTGTTAACAAACATGTTGTCTGTGCTCTGCAGGACGGGACTCCCCCGGATGGCAGCGCCACCCCCGGCTCAGTGTCCAAACACATTGTAAGAAAACAGTCATCACTTTGTTTGGAAATAACCCAACAGTCAGGTTTGACCACCAGAATAGCACAAATGTGTCAGCGATGCTTCCAGCCACTTAAAATAAAAGGCAGAGGTCTGTTTTTATCTGCCTGGATCATCAGTTCTGCTTCCTCAAAAGTCACAAGTTCTCAATCTGATATAATTTGTTCGAATAGACGCCAGATTTTCAGTTTCCTCTTCTTCTATCTATTAATTTGATGGAAAAAGTTTCCACAGTTAGAGCTGTAATGACTGATAGCTTTCCACCTTACGTAGTTAGGGGTGTAAAAGCTGACGTGTGTGCAGTTTCTCACAGTTTACCAGTTTACTCAGTTGGGGCAGGGCTGTGTGTAACATGCTTTATACCCCCATATTCACTCTGTTTAAATAGTGATGGTCTGTGTACATTTCTACCTCAGTTACAGCAGATTGTTTTATTTTAGTTTACATGAGACACAGTGACCTCTATAGTTTGTCCTCTTGTGTTCAAGATTCTTACTCTGCTCTTACTTTAAACAATTTTGTATTAGAGCAACATTTAGAGGTTATAATGGAATAATTCAGCTTTTTGTAAATATCACCCATTCTTGAGAGGCATTAAAGGGTTGAGCTATAGCCTACGGACTCCTGTGTCACTGCACGGTTTCCAGAGAGGTGGAAATGCTGCTCAAATACTGTTAAATTTTTATGTTCAGTGATAAAATCATTAAATAATATTGCCATTGGGTGTGTCTCAACCATAAGATGTCAACTCTGTAGGCCTTTTAAATCAAAACTAGTATTTTGATTAGCATTAAGAAAACTCTGAAAAATGAAATGGCTGCTCACTACGATGTAACTTTTTGTCATCTCTACATGACGTGAACTCTGTCAGATTTTAGGTAGTCAGATTTTAACTCTGACATCCAGCATGCATGCTGTTTGAGACAAAAAGAAATCACTGGAAGGTTTCGCCCATTACAAGTTTAAATTGTCAAGACTTTAATCTTTCAAAATATATTTTTTTATTATTTTCCCAGCCTCCCTCAAAAGTAAAAGTAATAAATAAAAAAATAAGGTTTTGTCCCAGTTCTCAAGAATGACTGAAACATTTAATCAGATATTTGTAAGAAATCCGTATTAAATAAATTATCTTTATTTTTACTGATGTCACAGTGATCACCTAAATGTAAAAATGCCCCTTGATTTGTGTCCTCAGAGCGTCAGCAGCGGCGTTGTGCCGTACCTCGGCACTTACCTGACCGTCCTCACCATGTTGGACACAGCACTGACTGACACTGTGGAGGTGAGAACACATCAAATCCATCTGCTGTTTTAGTTTGCTCTGTTTTGTGGTATGTTTTTAAAAGGTGCCATGTTTGTAACACTAGCTGTTGTTTCTTTTTTCACAGGGTGGACTCATCAACTTTGAGAAGCGCAGACGGGTAGGTGTCGCCCCCTGGTGGTGGTTTACATGAATGACCGAGTGTTGTTTAAAAGAAAAGGTGATATCACACAGTGGTACACATGCAGCTGTCCCAACCTCTTTTGGAGCGTGTTGCAGGCATTAAACTCAGAATTAGTGTATAGTTCATGCTCTACCATATTCTTTTCTGTTAATTTAATCTGCATTTTTTTTTATTTCTTCCTCTTGTAGGAGTTTGAGATTCTCTCTCAGATTCGTCAGCTTCAGGCTTCCTGCTCCCACTACAGCCTCCCAGTAAACCCTCATATCACCACCTGGCTGCAGGCACACACACTGCTCACAGACCAGGAGAGGTGAGACACACACTAACACCATTTCAACACATATCAGGTTGACTGGAAGCCTTTTGCATAACTTCTTAATTTTCCTTTCTCTCCTGAAGCTATGAGCTGTCTCGTGAGCTGGAGCCTCCAGTTGACCCCTGTCCCAGTTCTCCCAACTCATGGAGCAGTCGTCTGCTCACCAAGAAACTTGCCTCGTAAGTCTGGAAAACCACCTCTGGCCTCTAACATATAACCACAGCTGCCCTCGAATGACATCGACTGCTATGATGTAAAACCTCAGCCCCATGTATGTAGGATGTGTCTGAGCCAGAAGACTTAAGATTTGTTATGGTAATGGTAAAAAAAAAGTAAATATTTAAATTTTTCCCTCTTAACAGTGTTATTTATTGATATTTTCGGGGCATGCATGAATCAGTTTCAGTGCCCATTAATGGACAAATAAATATAAATAGGTAAATAACTACCTCTGTACATATGGAGTGATAAAGTGATAGTAATAGTGAACATAAAAGTAGATAACTGTAAGTAAAAAGACTTCATAAAAAAATGAATAAATAAAATTAAATAAAAACAAAATAATAAGTAAAATATTATTTAATTAAGAAATAAAAATCAGAAAAATTAAGATGATGAAATTAAATAGAGAGATGGTAATAAGGAATCCAAGTAAAAATGTATGAATAGAAAAATAAAAAAAAAGTAAAAATGAATAAGTAAAACATAATCAATAAAACAAAGAGGTGATTAAATGAGAGACATTAACAGTGATGCAAAAATTAATTAATAAAAATTAAAAAATAAAATAAAATGAGAAATAAAAATTAATAAAGACAAGTGAATAAAATATGCAAAAAATCTAAGTAAAAATAAATTAATAAAAAAGTTATCAATAAAAAAGTAAAATAAAGATAATTAGGTAAAACCTAGAGATGGTTACAGTGATACAAAAAAAATAAGTAAAAAATAATTATTTCATTTTAAAAAATGAATTAATTACAAGTAATATCATACTTTATTCTTGCCGGACTTATAAAAATTGATAAAAGTTGCTTTATTGGGAAAAGGGTCATAATTAAACTGTGTTTGTGTGTGCAGGTTGCGAACAGCCAGTGAAAGCTCCCTGAGAAAGACCCACGCCGACCAGATCAGTGTTTCGTCTTCTGGCTCCAGCAGCTCAGAGATGGAGGAGCTCTCTGCCCCTCAGCATTCCCCACATAGACTCAAACTCAAGGTGAGCACCGACCGTCTCAGCAGGGTCATAGTTTAAAACCAAAAAACGACCAAAGGAAGTTGCACAGGCACTTGTTTGATTTAGAAAGTAGGGAAAATAAAATTGGGGAGTAATATTCATATTTTCTCCCCTGTCGTTCCCACTCCTCTCCTCCCTCAGTCTCTCTCAGGCTCTCTCCACAATGTTGCCCAGGATTTCTCCTCCAGCTCCATGTCCTCCTCCTCTCCCAGTCTGTCCACCTCCTCCTCACACCCAGACCTGAGCTCTCCTTCTCTGGTTATGAGTCCCGAGCAGTCATCGTCCAGCTGCTCTCCTCAGGCTGTGCTGCCTGTGTACAACAAACAGGTTGCTGACTCATGTATCATCAGGGTCAGCGTGGAGTCTGTCAGCAATGGAAACGTCTACAAGAGCATACTGGTGAGAGAAGTGGTTGTGTAATCGTGTGTTTCTGAGGTCAGCTAGCTTGGTTTCGGTTGACTTAACACTTTCTTCGAGAGGGAATCTGAAATAAAGACCAAAAAGAAAGCAGAAGAGGAAGCTGGTGGTGTTGCTTAATCATTTGTGTCAGCTTTATTACGTGGAGAGACAGCTGACAGGTTTCATCTAGAAGTATTTGTGCAAGATCAAAGATTTGGGAATTTTTCTGTGGCTTTTGCAATCGAGCTGCAGACAAGAATTTATGAATAAACCTTTAAATACATTAATTAGGCTGAAACTAACAGTTATTTCCATTGTGGATGTTTTTTAATCAATTTATATGTTTTAGAATCTAAAATAAATCAATAAATGTCTTAAAATCTAAAATAATAACTGATGTTCAGTGTAAGTAACCAGAACTGATTCACAAGTCCTTAAATTTCTGCTAGATAAATGATTTAAACAATGTGTTGCAGTGTTTTTTCTGTATGTCAAAAGACTTTGTGGTAATTCAGAAAATATAATTTCTCTATGAAAAGCAGGACTACCTAAAAAGGCTTTCAAATGAAGGCAACTATCTATTGTTCGGGTATTCTGAATAAGAGTTTTGTTTGTAGTTTGACATCTGGCGTCTGTCTCATCTCCAGCTGACCAGTCAGGACCACACACCTCAGGTGATTCAGAGAGCTCTGGAGAAACACAACATGGAGGACGTCAGCTGCAACAACTTTAACCTCTGCCAGATGCTCAACAATGGAAAAGGTGAATATCTTGTCCTCTGGCAGTCTAATGTGTTTTTAACCTTCTCAGAGCAGGATTAACTCTCCAGTAAGCCTCTCTTTTTGTCAGTTACATAGTATTGAAAGCCGATTATATGCTGAACTACAAAGATGCCAGTCAAACAGCATCAGACCGAAAACTTACTACAAGTAATAGACAGGAGTCATTCTTCAACCTGGGACAGTTTTTGAAAACATCTAAGAGCGATATTTAATCTGGTATAGTGCTCGATTGTTATGAGGTTTTCAGTGGCAGGTAGTGGCGAGCTAGTTTGCTGTCTCTGTCAAGCAGCTGTCCGTTAGTCACTCACTCTACAGCAGGAGACGTCACTTCAGAATAAAAACTCTATGCTGGATAGTCACTTGCTTCAAAATAAAGTGTACTTTTTAAATCTCAAAACATTTTGTCGATATGTGGACAACCCTAAATGGCTTCGCAGTTAATCTTGCCTACTGTAAATTCAACTTCAACTTTATTTTGTCCCTCAAGGGCAATTAATTGTACAGAAAGTAAAAACACACAAAAAGGCACGAGTGAACAAATAGAAATATTAAAACTCAATTGACGGTTGCAAGTAATGCGCAAGGTCATGAGTGGGAGTTACACCTGGAAAATTCAAGCTGAACGCTGTTTTAATACAACAAGTGAATCGTGCTGCAGGCCAGTCACACTGTGGCAAGTGCAAATTTACCTCCCAAGCTGGAAAACCTGCCTGTGGATTACGGTTACAGTCTTCTCTTAGGTTATGTTGCATCTAGCATTGGCACATTTCGAAATGCCGGCATCTCTGAAAATTCCCCTCCATATCATTCTGAGAAAGATCTGTAATCGCTGACTGAGATAGAGGCAGATAAAGCAGGCTAATGGAAAATAAATTGCAACACTTCATCACCTCATTCCTCTTTCTGCCTCAGAGCTCCAGATTCCCAACAAAGCCAACGTATTTTATGCCATGTGCACCTCCTCCAACTATGACTTTGTGCTGCGTCAGCGCTGGAGGAGCCACAGGAGACATCTGGGCTCCCCTTCCAGTCCTGGAGTTCAACCTAAGAACTGCCACGCCAAGTGAAAAGCATCTCTCCGGGCTGACCGTTAGGAGTCCATGTTAAAGACGGAGGAGCTGCTCATCAGCAAACAACAGCCTAACAACACTTCTGTGGCTGTTTGTTGAGGTTGTGACTGTGCTGCAGGCATGAGTGACTCTGAAATAGAGACTCTGGAGCAACTGAATTTCGACTGAAAAATAATCTTGAGGAGTTCTCATTAAGACGGGAGCAACACGGAAATGTGTTTTACTTATTCTGTTTAAAGAGTGATACAAGAAGAGAGAAATGTTCAAGCACACTGAAGTGAGACTCGAAGAAGAAACTGACCAAGACATTAGGATTTTGTTTTTCCATCTTAAACATCAGCATCTTTGGATAATGGACCATAATTCATCTGGGACCTTTTTGCTAAGATATACACTTATATTATTGTGAACAAATGCACATTACACCATGGATTATAAAGTGGACACTGCTTCAGGTTTCTCTGCAGCTGAACACAAACATCAGGATCAGCTGGTCTGAGAAAACGGTCATTTGTCGTGATCGTACAGGAGAAAACATGGCAGCAGAATCAAGCTGGCAGACTTGGCTGCAGTTTCATGTCTGGGACTTGTACAGCAGACGTGGGACGTGTGGCTGAATGAGTAACTGACTCTTTTAACTACGCAAACCAGAGTGACTAAGTTGGGATGCTTACTGTAAGATGATGAGTAAGCATTTCGGTCATGCTAAGGACAATGGAAGAACAACTAGACTCCCTCTGACATGGTGTTTGAAACACAGTTTGGAGAGTCAGAAATAAGTATTCAGTCCACTCGTAGTTGAGGATTTAAATGTTTTATTGTAACTTAATATAATTTTATCAACTTAAATTATTTAATGCATTTCAGTATTCAGCTTTTAGAGCAAAATTGGCATGAGGAAGATGTGTTTGTTTTGTTTGTTCCCTCTTCAATTTTCAGTGCTAAACTGTTTTCAGACATAAGTGTACTTAAAGGAATACTTCACCCTCAAAATGATCTGTTGTGTAACAGTTACTCAGCCTGTGTGATGGTGAAACGTGAAGAAAGACATGTTTCCCTGGCATGGCTTTATGGTGAATGGAGAATCCAAAAAAGGTCAAAGTAAAGGGGTAAATGGGACGTGGGACGTGCGGCTGAATAAGTAACTGACTCTTTTAACTACGCAGACAAACCAGAGTGACTAAGTTGGGATGCTTAGTATCAAAACATCTGTTTACAAACTCCTACGCAACTCGTGCTGTATAATCCAAGCCTCATTTATCTAGACGTATGTTCAGTACTCCCCAGACACATACTTTTTGGTAAAATCTTACTATTTAAATCTGCTCCGGCACACTATTCGTAAGAGGAGGTGTTTAATATTGTAACATTTTAACAAAAAAGCATGTGCATGGGAAGAACTGAGCATTCAGCTGGATAAATGAGACTTGGATAATACTGCACGAGTTGTGTGGGTGTATGTTAATAGATGTTTTGTTGTGAAATGTGGACCCTGATTACTTTAATTCATGAAAAATATTCGCCTTCTTTTGGATCCTCTGTTCACCGTGACGACATGTGGAAAGAAAAACAATATTAAGATGACACACAGTGAGAGATACAAATGGTCGTTTTCCAGGCGAAATATTCCTTCAGTTCTTTGGTATCTCATAAGCTCAAAAGCTGACTTTTTACGGTCTGCTGTAATTTAACAGAGATGTTGCATGTGAGCATGATGTGCACACACTCAGTGGTCTGACCTGGACTGTGGCATTTATGCTCAAAGAGGAGTTGAATATCAGACATAGAAATATCTCTGGTATGTTTTCTTCACTGAAGATAAAGGCTGTAATTCAGGGCGATAAAAGAACAGTAGGCATCTACAAGTGGCATGTGAGGCTGTGGATGAATCTGAAGAACGGTTCCTGTAAGTGACAATGAAGTGTCTCAGTACGTGATTTTATTTTGACATGTGTAAGATCGTCTCAGTGTTGTGAAATCCTCCCCAAAACTCTTAAGGCAGCTTTTAAAACTGGTTTAAAGGTGAAGTCAAATTTTAGTTCACGTTCATGTTTAAAATGAACAAAAAGAACAAACACTGGTGAAGTGTCTCCTCGGTTTTGGGCAGGATTTTGCATCTCTGAGTGCAGCTTTAATGCTGCTGTGCTTTGTAATAGGTCAGGTAAAAGGTTGGTAACAAAGGTCTGGCAGCTGCAATACTAAATATGAAGGAGGACTTCAACTGTGTCTGTCCATATGTCCTGTCTGTCTGTATTATCAGGAGGCTTTTGTGTTGTTTCCGTCCTCCTTCGTGTTTGAAATGAAAGTGAAGTCATCAACGTTACTGTATGTCTTTGTTCTAATATTTTATTTCAATAGATTCTTTATTTTTAGAGTTTAATCTAAGCACTTTCTGTATGATTAGTATTACGTGTCCATTAATAAAGCTAATTTCTATTTATCATATATTTTGTTTTTGTTTATTGTATTGCTTTTGATTGAGGAATTTCTTGACTCCAGAAATGTATGATTCTTATTTGAGATTTTGATGTGAACTCTGGCTTTGTTAGTCTGGTACAAGCTTGAAATAACTGAAACTACAACTGGATAAACATGGTGGTTGTAGCCGACCACCAGATGGCACCAAACAAAAATGCTTTGACTGCTCCGTCTCGCTTTGCTCGCCCCACTCTAAGTCAAACAACTGGTTTATCCTTCAGTCAAACATCCGGCCCTTTCAGGAGTGACCTACATTTTGGGCAACGAGTTCAGATAATATCTCTGAGCGGAAACACTGTTGTCTCAGCAGTTAAAGACATCAGCTCAAGATGAAAATCAAAAAGAACAAATGCGACTTGTCTCGACTGAAGAGCTGCAGAAATGCTGCTAGAGGCAAGTGAGGAGAGGTGCAGGGAGGTCAGCGGGGTCGTTCTCCTGCCTTGGCACCCTGATGAAACATTAAACAATGTGAGAGGTCAGAGGTCACAGTGACAGCTGTGTGCTTGTGTGGTGGCGGGAGGTCGTGACCTGTCTGGCCAGTTCTGCTGCGTGTTGTTGGAGGTCTGATTTCCATATTTTGAACACTCACGCTCATTAACACCTTCAAGGTCAGGAGGAGAGGGGTCAGATTTCCAGGAGGTCAGTGCAAGTTTGTGTGTGTGTGTGTGTGTCTGTGTCTGTGTCTGTGTGTGTGTGTTTAGAGGCAGAAATGTATGCATTCTCTTTCATTACCTCTCATCTGTGTATACTTTGAAACCATATTTTTTATGTCAGCTGATTATCTTGCTTGTGTTTACCCCTCATGCAGTATGTGGTGTTGAGTAATGGTTTGTATTATCAGGCTGTACCTGACTCAGAATTTTCGGATTAGGCTGGTGAACATGAGTATTCAACTATTCTTTCCTCTTTTTCATACAGATTATCAAGCAGCACTTTGTTGAACTGCCAGATTTTTTTGGTTCAGGGTGACGGCAATGTTCGCACAATAGAGTTAACATGTCAAGTCAGTCCTTCGAGCTGATGCATGTTAACTGCGCTAAAGATGGATCGGAAACATGCACGTTTTTGCTGACAATTCACCACTAAATTATGAATCTAAATCTAAATTCACCACCTCTAAGCCGAAGACAGAGGATAAGGTTTTCTTGGACCGTGCACAGCATAGATTTTAATAATAACTACGTAGATACCAGACCCCAAGATGGCGCCTAGTCAATCCAGTGGAGTTGCTCCCCTGTACAGATGTCTCTTATATGGTGGCCTATGGGGAAAATGCTTATGCTTATGCTGATGCATGGCTGAGCTCCCTTTCTGGGCAAAGCCTCTCTGTCTGCAAGCAGCTACCTCCATCTTGTTCAGACTCATGCCTTGTTTCCACATAGCTTTGTGTCACTTAACTGGAAGTCCATTCATTCCAATGAAAACCTCAGTGACCTCTGTGTTTGCGAAACTGCTCTCTTTGTTTTTTCAGTCCGGAATTTGCCTCGAGTAGGCTACATTGAAAAACTTTTTACCTTTGCAGCAGATATCGAACAGACTGTATGTAGCTACAGTGCCACAGGAGGTTAGCGTAAAAATATATTAGCTAACAGATTGATGAATATAACACAGCTCTTTTTATATATTTTTTTTCCAAAGTGAAAAACTTGGTGGCATGTTTAGCGAGCTAGCAGTGGTAGCATGCTAACTGTGCAACTTAAAGTGCATGCAGAGTGAATCATACGTCTTTTAACAAAATATTTTACAAAACTGGGGTCACACCTGACAGGCCAATGTCCTTGCTTATTTGTCGTCGTCCTGTTGTTGTCTTTGTAACTCTCATTCCACAAGACTGTGTGGAAACTAGGTGTCATCCTACGTCCGGGTTCGCAGCTGCCTGAACCCATCGCAGACATCTTCAGCAAGCGGACTGCATGACTTCACGTAGTGTAATGATTTTATCTTAGAGAACAGCGTGACAGCGATGAGCTCTGCAGCTGCTTCTGGGGACTGCAATGTCCCCCACAAGTACACTGCACACTGACTAATTAACCACTAACCAATAAATGACTGCTTGACTTGAAGAATTATAGACTGATGATTTGAATCTTCGACTTTCAGCCTCATTGTATTCATTAGTTTATCTACACCAGATGGCAAACAGACCCATTGTTCAGTCATTTTCAGTAACTGCTTATCCTGTTAGGGGTCATGGGGGGGCTGGAGCCTATCCCAGTTGACATTGGGCAAGAGGCAGGGTACACCCTGGACAGGTCACCAGACTATCACAGAGCTGACATATAGAGACAGACAACCATTCACACTCACCAATTATACTGCATGTCTTTTGACTGTGGAAGAAACCCGGATCCAAACTCCTGGTTTGAACCAGCAACCCTCTTGCTGTGAGGCGACAATGCTCACCACTGCACCCCCATTGTTCATATGTGTGTTATTACCTGTATTAGTTTTGACTGTCCCCATCTGTGCAGGATGTCACAGTGACACTTAAGTCACATGCCCTCCGCACCCGCAGCTGACCGCTGTTCTACATTGTGTTTTTCCCAGAGGGCAGAACAGATTCTTCTCTTCCTCACTTGTGGTTTCTTGTTTCCCTCCTCAGCCCCGGGGCCTCGTGGCTAATTGAGTCTTAATGACTTCCAGTGTGTGTACGGGACCAGATCGGGACGCGTTCCTGGCATGAACTTACAGACTGTTGAATCAATCGATAGGCTGACTAACATTCAGTCAACTGGTATCATGTGAGAGCCGAATATAAATTAGTCCCAGTTCAGCCCCGGGTTGACTCACAGGAGATTCACTCAGAGCTGCTCAAATTAGTTTTACATGATTTGTTTTTTCATGGAGTGTTTGTTCTTTTTAAGGGCAGAAATTAAGCCTGCAGCAAAAAAATAAAATCATCAGTATTTTGGTTTCTGAGTAGCATAGACTGTGATGTAAATAATAGTTTGTTTGGGGCCCAAACTTTAGAGACATTCCAGTCGCCCCGGGCACCGACTGTGAACTGCAACGTCCCAGATTCACTGTCAAATAAAAAGCTAGTAATTAAAAGTGTTTGGTGGGTAAGTGAGAACAACGCTTATATCTGGATATGCAGCATCCCAGTAAGAACTAGAGCACACTTAAAGTGAAACAAGTGAATGAATGAATATTTGATTTTCGTGTCTGGACATTTACATGACTCATCTCTCATGGGATTATCCAGACACATTAACCAATAACCAACCAAACATTCCGGTATTTAACCCATCATCATCCAGCAGCACAGTAGATAAAAATCATCCAGACATAAACACAAACTTTATCAGGCAAAACAGATATAAACCACTACATCAAGCGATATTCTACAAAGAGTATAGAAAGAAATCATTTCAGCTCACGATATTCAGTTACACCTTTGTATCTTCCAGTTCTAATGTACAGTGGTGATATACCACATCTTAGCTGTGCACAGAGTGAGCTCTGACTTTAAGGCAAGTTGTACTTAACATTTATCTTATTTGTAGTCTTACTTAAAGTGCAGGTCGCTGTATCAGGCCTGCATAAAAACCAACAGATGTCAGAATGTTATCGTGCTTTGTCGTGTTCATCTGGGTGCAGCTCTGTATCAAATACACCTTGCAATAAATAATCACACTGATTTTCTATCTGCCTGAAAATGTTAAAGCTTTGTAGACGGATGCATTGTCAAGTGAGGAATATTCCTGACTGAAATGCTGCAGGATCAGAGTTTATATGTGCACTTGTCATAGATAAATCATGATGCACAACATGCTGATTTATGCTGGTTAATACCAGACAGGCCTTAGGTATTTTGGAAACCAATTATGATAAAATATCCTCCCAAAATCTAGCATTTTGTTTGATTTTCATGTTTTATGCAGTTATTATTTCTTTAATTTAATTTCATCTTTAACAAACATGAGTATGTGCACACCTGTCCTGTGCGACCATCTTCAGAAAGATGCAGGTCTTTGTAACTTTTCTTTAGGCCAACATTTCTTGTTGGAGAGTCAAACAAACTATTACAAAAAGACACATGAAGTTTACAAAGAGATGCAAAATGACACAAAAAAATCTCTACAAAGAGGCACAGAAAAACTACAAAGACACACAAAAGGTCTACAAGGACACACAAAATGTTTACAAAGAGATACAAAACGTATACAAAGACAGTCAAAGAGACACAAAATGTATACAGAGACACTCAGAGACACAAAACGACTACAAAGAGACACAAAACCTCCACAAAGAAACACAAAACAATTACGAAGAGACACAAAAGATCTACTAAGACACATAAACAACTACTAAGAGACACAGAACATGCACAAAGAGACACAAAACATGTACAAAGGGACACCGAACATCCACAGAGACACAAAATGTCTATGAAGAGACAACACATCTACAAAGACACTCAAAACAACTTCAAAGGAACACAAAACCTCTACAAGAGACACAGAACATCCACAAAGAGACACAAAACATCCTCAGACACAAAATGACCTCAAAGACACACACTTATACATTAAGTCTTAATCTGTCTGTATAGCAGGACATGCTTGACGTGCAGCACAAGTTGCATGTCTCCTGTTCACTGGACTGGGAATAATAACCAACGACTAATCACAGATTAGTACATGTGTGCGTGTTTTCTTGCATGTGAGGCAGAGGCCGTGTTTGAGCATGTCTATGTAAGCATGTGAGCAACATTTGTTCAGTGTGTGTGTGTGTGTTGTGCCTGCCAGGTCACGCACAGATATACAGTTCAGTAGGTCAGTGGGAGAAGATTTGCTCACATGGTCATGTACACATATTTCTAATGCCTCTTTTGTGTTTTCTTGTGTGTGTGTGTGTGTGTGTGTGTGTGTGTGTGTGTGTGTGTGTGTGTGTGTGTGTGTGTGTGTGTGTGTGTGTGTGTCTTGTGGTGGTTGTACAGTAGCAGATCTGTGCTATAACAGTAGACAGATGGGAGAAATGGCTGAGACTAATCTAAAGGGGTTAATCCACTTAATAACCACCACGAAGGACTGCAGGTTACCTCACTCATCACAGCCTCAACATGTTGTTTGTCTGTCAGGCTGCTGCTGCTGGAGCTCCTGTAACGTTGGCTTACGTGGAAAATGCAGACTGTGCATTAATCCTGATGAAACAGCACAGCACCAGCTGTGTGTACTGTACCTAACGGATCGCACCAGCGTCATGTAAATATGTGGGTTACAGGATAGGTGAGTCTGTACTCACAAGCCCACATCTCTGTTATCATCTGTACTCGCCCTGAGGAGATCCAATCCTACAGTTGTGTCAGTGTAAGTAATTTGGGACAAGACGCTCTTCGTTTTGTGTTAAATTACATTCTTTAATGTATCTGAAGCTAATGTGAGGCCTCATCGCTCTGCCTTAGCCAAATCAAGTGTCTTCCTAAAGTTCCAGGCAGTTAGGGTACAAAATCCCCTCGCTGTATTTCCCATACAGAGTTTTCTTATAGCAGAGCAGTGAAGTGTAGCGATAGTAACTAAAAGGAGCATAACTTTCGAAAATACTCCAGGAAGAGAAAATGATCTGGCCCAGATCGGCCTGAACTCGGCATGCTGAATGAAATTAGCCGGAAATAAGCCTATAAGCTTGCTCTCTAAATGTAGCCTTTCTATATATCTGTCGATTCTTTTGGGCTTGTTTCCATAGCCCTGGTTGCTTGTTTCTCTCCCAAGATCTGGCAACACTGACAAGCCGGCAAGCAACAACAACAAGGGTGGCGTCCACGGGGAGCGTGTTGTGTTTGGACCCAGGCCCTGGAGACAGATCTGATTCAGAGTCTCCAAGTCCAAATCTTGTGGTGTGCACACACAGGTCATAATGCAGTTGGCGATGACAGAAACACACGTCACCAGGTATGAACACTCAAAAGATTACTGTAGTCTCTGTGACGCAAAAGCAGGGTGAGAATCGTGTAATGTGAACCAGCCTTAAGACACACATGCTAAAGTAATGTTCAGTTGCTCACAGCCCACAATAAATTTGCTGAAGTAGTCGTTTTTAGTTATAATTTGACACATTTTAGAGCATTTAGAGGTCAGAGGTCAGCGTCACATTCAGGGAGATACCATCCCAGTCGCCAGAGGAAAATGTTGATATTGTACATTTCTGCAAACAATGAAAACATCACATTTGTGCATGTCATATCCATATATCACTGTTTCCAAAGTGACGTAATATATGAGCTAACTTTGTCATCAGGAGTTGGAAGGGGTGGTGGATGGCGTGACACGTAGGCGAGCGGCCTGATAAGCTGCAGACAACTGTTGACACATTGTGTTTTTAGGGACCCGTTGCCTTGTTTACTGTAACTTTTAGCCCCCTAACATGAGTGGTTTTTAGTGCCCTGTGGCTGTTTTTTAACAGAGATAGTGCAAGACATCACTGCATTTGCTTTGGGGATTGTGACACCAAGAGCAGGTATTTCTAACCCTTTGACCTTGTGCTGCTTTCAGACGCCTTTTGCAAGTTTTTCAACCTTTGAACCCTGAGCAAATTGGTACGATTCTTTCAAAAACATGGGGAAAAAGGCAATGAGCAACCTTGTAAGGTACCACAAATTCCAAAAAAATATCAATATCAATTTTTCTTTTTACTAATTTTCTTGTTTTATATTTTCTCTTTTTACTAATTTATTACTCATTTTTGGGGGTCATTTCTTTTTTTTGCTCACATGTTTTTAAAGGATATCAAGTCAATTTGCTCAGGTTTCAAAGGGTTAAGCCAAAACATATTCTTTTCATGACCATATCCAAGACATTATTGTACCTAAACCTCATCACAGTGTTGTTGAAATGTAAAGAAACGTAAAGTTTTAACGTATGGCTACATAATAACATACAAATGTTAATTAACCATAGTTTGCATTAACATAGGTGTGGGACCCACCTAAAGGCTTTATCACTTATTTCAAACTGAAAATCAGCCCTCTAATTGCAGACTTGATGTGTGACACTACAACAAAAGCCAGCCTTCATTTAATATGTTAACACACCCTGCAGCTGCAAGGTTATTTTAGTTTATGAACTTAAAAGCATTAAAATGCTTTGTTAATAATGAAGACGTTTTTATTAGAAACAAAACCCCTATTGGCTTCCTGTAAAGTGTTAACAGGGTTTCTTGTAAAGGCAGGTAGTCGACATCATCCCCGTGTTTAATTAACTTTATTGATCTCCAGTGATGTTACATTTAAAATATTTATGGAACAACATGGCAGTTTGCACTTGAAACTGAAGGACTATCAGTGTTCCTCTGATGTCAGTCAAATATTTGTATTGTACACATACAGCTCACAGATATGCATCACTTTAAGTGGAGTTAGGGGAGAGACATTCATTACACCTGAGTCAGAGTTCTCCAGCAGCTACGTGGGAAACTTGCGTGTCTGGACTGAATCAGTATTCATGATCCGATAGCATAAAGTTGCTCTCTGGTTGTGTTTAATGGGAAACTTTTAAAAGCTCAGTTTAATGGAAAACCAGCACACCTACTGCTTTTATGAGGCTTACAGATGAGACGACTCCCACGCTGATTTCTTTAATAATTTCATACATTGCATAGATTTTGATTTTTGTAAAAAAAAAAATTAAAAAAAAGGATTACACAGAGTTTTTCAGAGAATAGTTTCACATTTGGGAAATACGTTTATTTGCTTTCTTGCTGAGAGTTGGGCCTAGTCCAGAAGGACACAAGTATTTTAACTTGTGTTAGCATAAACTTTTTCCCTTTTGTTCATCACAAGCTTTCCCATCTCTGTCGATAACGGTAACCCTAAATCCACACAGAGAATATGATGTTGACCAACCAAAAAAAGCTATTAACAGAGGACTACCACCTCTGTTCCTAAATATCGAGGAAGAGTTACTGAATGTTTATGTGTAAACGTGTAAAATGTAATCTAAGCAAGGTTAGAACCAGCACTATTTACAGCCACCACTGCACAAAATGTCGCCTCAATTACTTCTCCCACGGAGCACAACAGCAAAAGGGGAGAGGTCAGGTGGGAGATACCCCTTTATAGGTACCCCAAAGGTGAACACAGGGGTACAAAAATTGGTTATCAGACGTTCCATGTATTGAGTGCAGAGCCCCATTATATTACTTAATATTATAAATGTACATTTGGCTTTTTTACACATATTACTGCTGTATAATTGAGGCTGTTACAAACACGTCAACACTGAAAATCTTCATCCTGAATGAAATTTTACACTATTAACCACTGTACCACTCCTTGCACAGTGGCTTAGATGGGAAATGCAGATAGTTTTAGAAAAAATAAAAATACTACTCAGAAAGACACTCACTTCCTACAATCTGACCAGTAAAAAACAGTCCATGTCCACAGTTTGTTTCATTCTTAATTGTTTAAATGCTACTCTTCATTTGAAATAAATAAAAATCCCTTAAATCCCTGATTTGATTTTGTAAAACCTTCACCAAACAGGTTCTTGTCACGGTAGATTGAAGAGCAGATCCAAGAAGATCTTTAACAAAGCTGACAGAAACAGTTTGGCATCAAGTGAAGGTTCAGCAGATGAGCAAATTAAACAAATGCATGATGGGTCGTTAATGTCAGATGTAAAAAGGTTATCACGCTCTGTACCCTCCATTTGGACAAACACACACGCCAACAGGCTACTTCCTGTAGCACAAGGGCACAAGATATGGTAATGGGACCCAAGGGTGGTTTAGCATTGCATAACACTGAGCTGATTCATCTCTCTCGCGCACACACACACATGCGCGCATGCACACACACACGCCATTCTTCCTCGTGGCCTACTTTCATTTCAAAAGTGCACAACTTTCTTGTGGCCTATTTTTACGTTGTGATGTAAATGCATCAGTATAGTGTGTGTGTGTGTGTGTGTGTCTGTGTCATGGTGAAGTCACTAAAGTTGGCAGTCCGCAAATAATTGTTGTACACACATCTGTAGCAGTGCAAACACATGCACACACACACACACACACGGGCATGCGCTGACCTATTTTACAGTGCTGTGTAGACAGAGGCAGCGGGGATTGAATGGGTCATGGCAGGCAACATAACTCTCTCCTGAACCGCAGCCAACCAAGCATGTTCAACAGAGGAGTCGTTTTTCTGCTTCGCTCTGTTTTCTCTGTCAGCCTTCCTGCAGGCGTGTACCCAGTCTGAGCCCCATTTATGGAGCCGGAGATGAAATACACTGTTGTTGAGATTCTGAAACTGTCATTTGGCCAACTGTTACCACATGTAAAGACATAAAGATCCCCTTCACTAAAACCTGACATGAACTGCTAAAACATTATGTGAAATAAACATGACAGGACATGCAGCCAAAGGCACAGAAGGGGATCCACAAACGCCTCCTATTTATTCGTATTATATCAGTAATCATCAGAGGAAATCAGTGGGGGAAGAAGTACTCTGATTTTTTACATCCTGCATTCAAAAAAAGCACAGAAGTCTTACCAACAAAATATTCCGGAAAAGTACTGTACGCATGCAGAATGTCCTGTCTCAGAATAATATATATAATATTACTGGATTATAATTATTGATGCATTAAGATGCTCGCGACTTTAATGTTGCAGCTGATAAGGGTGGAGCTCATTTTCATGATTATATAATAATAATTATTATGATTATTTTCATCTGATTTTTTCAGAACAACAGGTCTCTATTTGGACTGATCCTAATCAAATCCAGACATTTATTTGATCTTTGTGCTAACAGCCTGATAAATGATTTCTTTTCTTTCACATGTGATTTAAACTTAGTGAGGTTTGGATTGTGAAAAGCAAACATCTGCTATATACACACCAAGTTAATGTTTAAAGCTGGGTCAGTTCGGCTTCGTTGCACAACAAGTTTCTGCAGCGTTGAGCTTCTGATGATTTCTCCCTCTCAGCCGAGGAATTTGAGTCTCTGTCAGCAGTGATATCTGCGGCGAGTGAAGGTATTTGATGTCTGCTTGGCATGATATAACCTGTACATTCTGTGTGTGTGGACAAACGGCTCAAATGACTCAATGCTGGAATACAGAAGTGTGAAAACACACTCATACATACCAACACACAGTGTAACACACTCCTCGGCTTCATCCTCCTTACCCCATCGCTGCCTCTCCCTGTGCTGCTGACCTACATACTGCAGCATCCCGGTTACATAACCAGCCAGGGCTGTTGATCACCGCAGGCAGTGCAGGGCCAACACCCCCCTCTCTCCTTCCCTCCCTCTCTCTCTCACACACACACAGATACACAGATACACATATACTCACTCCTCACTATGATTTACTAGCTTTCATTGACTTCCTCACACCAGTAAAACTCCGAGGTCGTACACCTGAGAGACAGGTGGATTTAAATTGCGTGTGTGGAAGCGACCATTGAGACAAAAATTTGGTCAAACTAAAACATTCATAGTTTTCTTTTATATCTAAAGGGAAGCTGCCAGCTAGTGATGTCACCAAAATGAATACATACCAACCAGGAAGAGACACATTAAGACCACAGAGACGCAAAGGAGCTGCAGAGAGATATAAAATAACTACAAAAGGAAAAAACAATCACATAGAGATGCAAAATGACACAAAGAGACACAACATTTACCAAAATAACTAATTCTGACACACAAAATGACTACAAAGACACACAGAACAACCAGAAAAGGCACAAAACTATCGAAAAAATCCCACAAAATGACCATAAAGACAGAAAATAACTACAAAGAGACGAAATTACCAAAAAACCCACAAGATTCCACACATATGACTACAAGGGGTGGCAAAATAGCTACACAAAGGCATAAACTAACCAAAAAGAGACACAAAATGTCTACAAAGAGACACAAAATGTCTACAAAGAGACACAAAATGGCAAAAAAATGCACAGAAGAAAAAAACCAATACTATTACCAAACACAGATACAAAAAGAAACCTACAAAAATGGACAAAACTAACCAAAAAAGAGAGACAAAACAACCGAAACAGAATCTAAACTATCTAAAAACAAACTCATTAAAGTATCACAAAGTGACACAAAACAACTACAAAAAAGGCAAAAAAAATTATATATATAAAAAACTTAGACACAAACTGATGACAGACACAACCTGACTGTAAGGGGTCACAAAACAACTACACAAAGGCAAAAACTACCAAAGGGAGGCACAAAATGACTTAAAAAAAGACAAAAAACTATTTTAAAAAAACCCCACAATTACCAAACAAAATATAACATAATCTCAAACAGGCTCATGAAAATACAAAAAGGGGCAAAACAACCAAGACAGACACACAAATGACTACAAAGTGATACATAACAACTACAAAAATGGGCAAAGACAACAACAAAAAATACACAAACTGACAACAAAGAGACAAAACAACCAAAGAGACACAAAGGGAGACACAAAATGACCACAAAGAGACACAAAAACAACCAAAAAAAGAAACAAAATTACTATGAAGAGGCACACAATGACTCCAACAAGAGATTTTTTTAGGCAAAATCACCACAAAGTGTTTGTGTGTGTTTCCAGTCTTATGTAAGTGAGGTGGAGGGGCCTTTTACATGTCTGTGCCCAGGGACCCATTTTCTCATAGTCCACCCATGGTCACGACTGTCTACCTGTATGAGTGACATGTACAAGTGGATATTTACACATTTTCCTTAAAGCTTCACATTTCCCCACCAGATTCTTGTAGATTAATGAACTAAAATCATAAGAACAAGCATCAGTCTTTCATAAGAGGTCAACAGAAGAAGCCATGAAAATAATGATAATGACCTACAATCATATCAAAATGTCATAGAGCTTTCCAACAGATCCCATTAGCCCTGAGGCATTAATCAGTCTGTGTGTGTAATTTTTTATAAATGTCAGCGTGATGCTAACTGATACATCAGTGAAACCCAAGTGTGTGTGTGTGTGTGTGTGTGTGTGTGTGCCACTGACCTGCTCCCTCAGGCAGCAACAAGAGAGAGCTTCTTTTCTGAGTAGTTTGCTCAACTTTACACGGTTGAGGCATGTGACGTAAGCCTCCCTGCCTCCCTCAGCCCTTCACTCTGAATAACCCCCTCCTCCTCTCTCCCTGTCTCTCCTCACCCCCTCCTCTCTCCTCTCCCCCTCTCCTCCATCCTCTCCTATCCCTCCTCGCTGACCTACTTTTACTCTCCTGGCCCGTTTTCACAAGCCTCCGCACAATACAAAGCAGCTTTTACAGCTCAAAGATGGGCTGGAAAAAAAAGGGGATGAGTGAGGGAGAGAACAAGAGATACCGAGAGGAGGGAGGAGGCAGGAGGGGAGGTGTAGGAGAGGGAAGGAGGAAAGGAGAGCGCACTACAAAGCACTGCGGTTTTCTCAGGAATGTCACCTTGTTATAGCCGGCTGGTGGGTGGCACGGAGGGCGCAAGTGAAAACACATTACAGTTTCATATTTCTGTCTGTGGTCAGCTGCTTCCACACATGTCCTCCTTCTATCTATCTGAAACTGAGATGCAGGGACAAGCGTCTGTCACTGTGCACCACGGAGAAGTGCTGCGGATGCTTTTAATTTGTGTCTCAAAATGTGACGCAATCCAGTAATAAACTGAGAATAAAAACAAGTCCAAGTGCTTTTTACATTCCTGCCGTCTTCGTGGACATTTTCAGTAAAGAGCATGCCGTGCTGAGGTTTTCAAGAAATTTGGGTGTTTCCCTGAAATTGCAACACCTCTGTATCTGATAGGCTCTCTGTGCTGTAATGGCTTTTATGTAACCCTTGTCAGTGGCACGCTCTGCATGCCAACTTGTTGTTCCCATCAGCTATTGCTCCATTAACGGCAGGGTCAGATGGAGGCTGCCACACTCTGTGCTCGCAGTCTGACGCAGTTTTCTCCCAAGACTGTTGTGTAACATGTTTATGCGTGTTGCACTCTGATACATTCTGCAATTCTTCTCTCTGCTTTTGTCCGACTGAAGCACATCTGTTAAAGCATTCGCTCATTTCTGGACTACAGCAGCGACAGAACACTATTATGTAACCTTGCTAATGTGGAAGTTGATGTAAAAAATGCTTAGTTGTGTGGTTTTAAAGGCATGAACTTTCGTCTTAGTCACTTACTGTAATAGGAGCCAGTTTGCTCCCGAGACTGGGTTAGTCAACTTCCTGATGATCTCAAATAAACCCCGACCTTAGCACTTCCAAATCTAAATAACCTTCCTGTTTTCTTGTACCTGTGTTACGCGTTTTGTGTTGCTCTGGCTTGTTTACTGCTTTGCCCACTGCAGCCAAGCTGTAACTGAAACACTGACATATTACCATCTTATAAAGTTGTTGCAAAGGTGTTAGCAAACAGTTGCCTATTTACACATTCAGCAGCTTCATAGGAATCAATTCAAGATGAGTGTCTGGCTGCAGGACAGATTACAAGCATTCACTTTCTTTTCAGCTCAATTTCAAGATTCAGTTCTTCATTGGCATTTCAACATAGCTGATAGGAATTTGGTTTCGTGAGGTGGAGTCTGACTCACCGGATATAGGCTGTGGCTATAAACCAGCCACTGCCCGGCTATTTAGCCCGGCTTTCTCCTACACTTCTGCTATCTGTGTGTCACTATCTTCAAAACGCCCTCCGAAACAGCCTCCAAGCTGCAACCTACATGCTGAGAATAGAAAGTTTTGACTAAGATTAGAAGAGTGTAATAGTGGCGTATGGCCCCACTGAAACAATTGCTGCCCCGTCTTTGCAAAAATAATATATTATCATCCCTTTTTACACAGAGATCGCAATATAGGGTGCCACGATGTGCCTTCTTTACACAGAACTAAATGACGGCAGCATCATACCGCTTCAGTGTGTGATTATACATTGCATTGCGGATTTGCAGGATCAAATGAGGCATGACGGACGTGACATGTACCCAACATCATCGGCCTCTTGTGTGATATAAAACATACATGTTGGCAGAGCTTTTTAAGCAAGAACAATGGGAATAATGTGCCAATAACAATCATAGACAATGAAATGGACTATCTCTCTCATTCAAGCACTTAGTCCAATCATCAGGAAGATTAGCAGACGCAGGAGTAATGTACATTCGCATTAACCATTTATATTGTACTTATTTTCTGTTTATGTGCTTTTAAGCAAGCCACGTTCTATTCTGTTTTGGCACTGATACTACCTTCCCTATATAGTATATACAGAACAGCAAGGCAGCATAATGGCTCGATATTCTCGCCTGAAACTGGTCTATCGTCATATTGGTCTAGTGGCGTGCACATTTTTTAAGCTACCACAAAGGTATGTGCTGTCATGTGAAACTAGACAACCTAAGACATTAGTATCATCCATGTCGGCATAACTTTTTGGGAAGGGGACAAAATAATGCCCAAAAGTAAGGTTAAATTTTTGGTGAGGGAACAATTGACATGGCAGTTTCAAAGGGTTACTTGAACTCTCACCTCCACATATCTGAATGGAAATGGGTTCTTTGGATACCAAGAGGCAACCTCCAGGGCTGAAAAATGAAGCCAACATTGACGTGCCCAAAACTGCAGTTCTTTGAATGGCCACTTCAGGTTGGCTCCAGAAGCCAGTCAGTTTCCATAGACCCCCATTATAAAATGACCGACTATATCGAAGACATAAACATGCTTACAGTCTGGTGCAGAAAGTAGTGTTGCTCTCTAAAGCTTATTTCAACAGTCCTGACAATTGCACTGGGGTGAATTGTTATATAACTCACCTGTTTACATTTTAATAACGCTTATTAATGTTAAAGGCAGGCAGCTTCTTCGTCGTCAGATTTGTCCCTCGCAGGTCCACATCTGCAGCCTCTCACACGAATCCAGTCACTTATGGCTCCAAAAACACAATATGGCAATGGCAGAAATGCTGAACTCAAGGCTTTAAAACAGGATGCCATAAAGCAATGGGTGACGTCATGGTAGCTACGTCACCCATTGGTTTTTAATGTTTTTGTTTCTTACAATCAGTTTTTGTTCCTTACAATCAGTGCACTTCTTCGAAGAGACTCCTATTCACAGGACTCTCATGCCTGACGTTAATCCTTTTTCTGATACGGCCAGTCGGAGTTGATTGGCAACATTTTTTTTTTTTTACCCTGGCAGCAGCATGCACCAGTGACACTGACTTTACCAATTACTGATCCGGTCTACTTCACTCAAGCTTCTGTGATATCAACATAGTCATTTCCTGATCCACTGTGCTCCTTCAGAGCTAAAGTAGGCCTACAGTCAAGCTTCACCTCAAGGGCATCGACTAAAGAATTATGTTTAATGTTTAATAGCAGTGCTCACAACTATTTTGAAGGGCACTGTTGCTGCATCCCGGACTTAGTGCTGTCCAAGATGATTGTGATAGGTTTAAACATGAGCGGATTATAAGACAGTGTGTGTCTTTCTGGTTGTTTTGCCTGTTTTTGTAGTTAATTTGTTTCTTTTTATAGAGTGTTTGCATCTCTGTGTGGTCTTTCGGTGTCTCTGTGGTAATTTTGAGTCTCTTGCTGGTCTGTGATTTAAATGACGTTTTGCAAATGAAGGCCGGGGATGGCCCTGACACTTTGGCCCGTTCAGTAATCCATGCATGGGTTAAAAGAAATGCAAACAAGCCAGAGCATTTTCCCGTATAACAGTGATAACATGTGCTCTCAGACCTTTCTTGGGCACTGACACAGTGCTGTGGATATTGGTCTGACTATGCCAGACAGGTGAGGTCACACAAAACAAAGTCTGGAACCTTATGTGAGGCATAATTTTAACAAAAGACAAAGACTGCTATGTGCACAGTTGCACCCAGGAACATTACATTAGCCTTAGAGACTGGGAGGTTTTGTGCCACTCCAGAGGAGGACAGACTGTTTGTTGTTTAACAAAGGTGAAATTGAGAATGAGGTTCATTTTAGGTTTGTCCTGTATACGAAGACATGAGGGATGTACTTTTCAGTAAAGTGACCTCTATTTATGTTTATTTCTTTTGGCTGGATGAACATGAAAGTTTTAAGGTATGTTTTTAGAAGGTGAACCTTTTTGTTTAGGCAGAATTTCTTTGCTGGGCCTCAGATAGATGGCAAAGTATTTTGTTTAGGGCCCCAGCAGTAAGATAACATGCACTTTGGACTGATCACTGCATCGCTACTGTGACGGTGTCTTGTTAACCCATGATGGTTGGGCACATGTTTGTGTGCAAGACGCAAAGTAAAAATCAAATCAACTACTTCTGAAGTAAATTGATGCGACTTTTTCTTCTGCACTCCTGTATAAATGTCAGACTATTTCTGTCATACTTTATTCATTCAGTCCCTTTCTATTTGAGCTGACTGCTCAACCTTGAGAGTTTCCATGAATCTATTTTTTTAATCCACTGAATAAACCCTTGTGAGCTTGTTTGTAAAATCTGAGTGTGCCCTCCCTGTGGTTTTTACTGCAGTCATGTGTATTTTGTGTCTGTCAGCATGAATATATTACATGAATATTCAGACTGAGGTTAAGTTCAGCCAACAGGTTCCCTCCTGTACCACACAGTCTGTGTTGTTCCGATTTGTTTTATTCCAGTGAGTCTCTGCCAGTGGGCGGCATGAAGTGATGACGTGGTGAACCAGTGAAGTTTCTCAGGCTGTGTCGGCTCACACTGAGCTGTGCTGGCAGACTGGGATGTTTCTGTCTGTGAGCTGTGAATCGGCTAGTTGGTGTTCTGCTTGGGTCAGTTTCACCACGTATTGCATAAGAGCGACTCAAAAAGTTCAAAAGACACGAAAGTAAATTCAACAACCTTTTATTTTTTTTAACCATTTTGAATCTTTCACAATCAAAAATGAGTGTTTTTGTAACCATTTTGCATATCCACATGAAGTATAGCAATACATAATCACTTCTGGACAAGCCTTATTCAAAAAATTTTTTTTTCCATTTTTGGAAAGCCTTTCGGCAAACAACAAAGGTTATACGGTAACACAGAGTACAAATGGTAACTGGGGCAAAGGGCAGCATGGGTAAATACACAGCACAACCAGGAAGAGCAAAGAGCAAAATGACACAACAGGATGACACATAATAATATCCAAAATAATAACTGAATATAATAGAAAATAACAATATTAATAAAATAATAATAATAAAATAATGACAGCAGTATACAAGAGATAGAGAGACAACTTTACATTTATACATAGTGGCCAGAGGCAGGCACCAGGAAGTGAAACAGTTAAAACTTGTACAGACTGTATGATCTACTGCAGCTACCATAGCTAAAACAACTCAGTGCAGAGGTGAGTGGGATCGTTAAGACATTGGCCAAAGTGGGGACGAGGGACAACACAATAAAGAGGCACCTTATGAAGAGAGAGAGAGCAGCTTTGCTGGTTTGCGACTGGAGAGCCATTTTATTTATTAGACAGACATTATTTGTCTGGAAATGAAGATGTATTGATTTTTCATTGAACGTCTGGCAGGCGAGGCTTGCCTTGTGCTTGTCAGGTTTTGCAAACAGCAATGTGTGACTGCATAGCCTGGACTGATATGCGGATAACTGGCCTTCACTGTTTTGACAGCTTTGAGTTAGGGCTGCACGATTCTTGATAAAATGAGAACTTTTTTTTTTTTTGATTCTCTCGCAGAAAGCATTTTTCTTCTGCAACCAAAACAAATTATTGCTATTAGCACAAGTGCATGTTGTCTGTAAAAGTGTCCTACAAAGAAACAAAGCAAGCATACGGACTTACATTTCTTAAAATAACAAGAGGGTCAAAACTCTCATTAAAAAAGCTTTCTATCTATCCATCTACATCTCCATCAACCCAAAGTAGTACAAATGGTTTCTGGGTGTCGGAGGAAATAGAATCAAAGGGCAGCAGCAAAATTGAGGAGATACATTATTTTGTACTAAACATACATTGGATTAGTGTTGTCTTTAAATTACCCACATTCAATACCATTTTTGATTCCAGGGGGAAAATCTGACATTAAGTGCATTAAAATTATCTTTTTAAATAGAACATATCATGAAGACAACAACTTTTCTTTTCTTGGCTAGTGGAAAAAACACCAGAATGACTGTAATGACTGCGGATGATGAATATTGGAGCCGTTCTGAAAATATTCAGAATTGATATGTGTCGATATATCGATATTTCAGTCTCCTGTCAGAAAATTGGAGCGTCAACCACTTCCTTTCTTACATTCTTTACAGCGTAATTGTGTCAAATAAATGTCCTCTGCTACTTTCATGTTTATACTGGGGAGAACAAATGCACATGTTCTTAAATATTCAGGGGCACATGTCCTTTGCGTCCCCCCCAAATCTGCGCCTGACAGCCAGACTGTGTGAGATGAGTAGAACCAAAGTCAGTCTATGTATAATAATATCTCTGGTAGAGCTAATATACATTTACAGTATTGTTAGTGTTTGGTGCACGTTAGAAAGGCTACAGACTCGGCTTGAGTCCGCCTTCCACGTAACTTTGGCCAAAGATTGGACACTCTTTTGTGCGTGCCGCAGCAAGGACAAATTCTGACTTATTCTGAATATGCAGCTCTCAAAAGCAAATATTGCAGAATTGTTGTCATCAGAGAAATGAGATTGCGTACATGCCTGAATTTAGATTGCGCTCTTTTAAAGGATTAATCGTGCAGCCCTACTTTGAGCCTCAAAGAGCTCAGATCACCTGAATGAGGCCCCCGATCTGATCCATACATCTGCAAAAAGTGTACCTTTCCTTTTTCTCTTTTTTTGTTTTTTTCTTTTTTACAAGTAGTGGCTCATACTTTTAGTTAAAAGAAAATCTTTGAGGCATTTTCTAGACAAAGAGGGACTGTACAAGGTGTCTCAACAAGAACAAACCGATCACTTTTTAAGTCTACGACTTCTGCAACCCACTGCTTTATTTTTTGTTGTTTTTGCCACATTTTTCTTCTTAAAATATATATTCCATATATGCAAATTTATATGTCACAGTAATATACAATCTAAGTGCTGCTTGTGTGTGCAGATGGTAAGAGGGTGAAGGATCAAATGGTCCAGGTGTTTTCAGAGGGAGGAAGAATGTAACTCTTTGCCAAAAAGGGAGACAGGGAGGATGTGTATTCTTTGGTCAAAGGAATGTTCCCATAATGCCACAATAAACGCTGGCCAGCCACCAAGGCAGTTTACAATGATGAATAATTGAATAATGTTTCAATTTTCCACAAGGGAAATATCCCAGACTCCAGCTCTGGAGAGTTTCATTCTGTCCCCTCCCTCATTAAGTGATCTATCATTTTAATTGGAGGTGGGAGGTAGGAGAGCGCAAAGGGAAGAGGAACAGGTGACACAGTGAAACTTGGTGAACTCACATCCTAACTACAACTCACAGATCACCGGCTTCTTCTGTCAAGTCAGGTGGTGATGTGAGTCATAGTCCTATTTGTCTGTCTGCTGAAGAGGACAAAGAGGTGACAGGAAAATGTTCCTATTAGTCCTTAGTCTCGCCTCTTATTGCGCCCACCCCTGCTGCTGCTGGATCCCTTTTTCCCTCCCTCCTTCTTGGCCTCTGGCCTCTCGCTCAGAGGATTGACCTCCTCTGCATACTGAGTCTCATTGTCCACCTCTTTGCTCTCCCCGTTGGCCTGGGTGCTGTTAGGGTTGCTGGGTAGAGCTAAGTATGGGTGCTGAGGCAAAGCTGGGGAGGGCGACATGGAGGTGTTGACTGATCCCTCCGTATGCGCTCCTGCTGCCCCATTGGACAGAGCTCTGTACTTGAGGCGGAGCTTGTGGGGCAGGGCGGTGCCTTTGACCTCGGCTTGGCACTCGCCCTGCGAACTCGCAGCTCCTGCTGCTTTCTGGTGGTAGCTGCTGATGTCTGAGGAGGATGAGGAGGGGGACTCATCGTCTGTGGAGCCCTCCTTGTCAGAGCTACGAGGGTCCCCATCACTTGATGAGGTGTCTTTAGCAGAGGAGTTCTCCTGGTAGAAACCGTCGGCCCGGGGGCCTCCCTCGTAGGTGAGCACCGGGGGCTCTTCGTCCAGTGTGTTGAGGTAGCCGTTGTGCTGTGGGAAGGAGGACTTGCCCTCCTCAGTGTTGCGGATCAGATCAGGGGCGAAGGGGTTGTGGTGGCTTTCTGCATGCTGAAGACCATTCTCCTGACTCTGGTAGCTGTAGTGCCCATGATGGTTCTCACGCTGTTGATGGGCGTTAGCATTGTACTTTTGCTGCAGCTCCTCTGTTGACTCGGCATGGCCATTAGTGTATTCATACTGAGGTGAGTCCATGGTCTTTGTCCTCTCTAGTTTCTCAGCGACCTCTGTGATGGTCACTGAGCAGTCGGAGAACTTGGAGGTCGGGGAGTGCTGCAGCGGTCTGTTCTGCTGGGTCTGCTGGTCCTCCGGCCTCTGGGTGTCCATGGGGTAGCAGCCGCTGCTGGAGCGGTACAAGATGACGCTTCTCTGTGCAGAGGTGGCCTGAGGAGCAGGACTGGAGGCCTCCATGTGGCACTGCTGCTGCTGCTGCTGTTGGTGGTGCTGGTAGTCCATGGCATTTTCAGCCAATGGTGCGTTCTGCTGGTGAGGAGAAACCAGAGTAGTGTGGTTGCCATGGTAAGCCCCATTTGGCAAACCATTGGGCATCCCGTTGCTTTCCAGTCTGGCCATCTCCAAACTTGAAGGCTCAGTCTTTATGTTGTAGCCAATGGGTTCTGGGCTGTCTCTGGAGGAGCCATCGGACATGTCAGAGACGGAGCCACGGGGTGAGTACTGGTGGAGCGCGCTGTGGCGATCGCCACGGCTCGACTGTTCAGCTTCAGATGAGTCAGAGTTCAGCATCACCTGGGATGCACTGGAGTAGCCGCTGCTTGAGAGGTAGGCGTTACTATTTGGGGTGCCGTTGGTGCTCCCACTGTTGACACCAGTAGTGCTGTTGGAGATCTGCTGACTCTTCTCCATGTAGGAGGCTGTGCTGATGAGGCCAAAGCGCAACTTGAGCTGAAGAAGCTCCGTTTTCAGACGAACGTTCTCCTCATTAAGCGCCATGACACGGTTCTCAAGCACCATGTCATTGAGGCGACGCTTCTCCCGTGAGCGCTTGGCTGCTTCATTGTTCTTCCTCCGTTTTTCCCAATAGGAAGCATCTTTCTTCTCATCAGAAATGAACTCTCGCTTACGGCGGCAGCTCGCATTAGGCTTGGAACCTTTCGACTGGCGGCTGATCCGCGCTCCAGAGTCAGGATTAGGAGATGGGAGGCTGCCACTATATGAGGAAAAAGTGTCTACCTCCATGGCATTTTTGTTGCTGGTGGGTGGGAGATGAAGACTCAGACTTTCCATTTTTTCCCAGCTGGGGGCCAGAGTGTAACTCTAGCAAAGGGCAAAGGGGGGGAAGGGAAAAAATGTAAAACTATATGTCTTCTTCTTTGTTACTAAGGAGTTTGACCTAAGTCGCAGGATCGGCAAAAACTTCTTGATGAGGTATTTGTGCTCCTCGAAGGGATAGCCTCATTGATTTCTGTTACTTGTTCTTCAAGATCAAAATGTTCAAGTGTCCAGATTAGCCAAGAAGATTAAAAAGAGATGGCAAGCCACAAAAACCTCAGACATTGAACTAGTGTTCTGAACAAGGAACCTAAAAAAAGACACAAGTTTTTATTTTGGGTAAAGAGTCTTCCAGCTGTCTTGGCAAACAGATCAGAGCAGTCTCTGGAGTCTTGTTGGAGGTGATTTCGAGTTTATCGGCGTCTCCCTCAATCTTCAGCAGAGCTGTGATGCCTGTCAGGCCGATGCCCTGCTTCTATCAGTGTTTTACAGAGGATGTAGGTCAGTCCGTGTACTTCGGGGCTCCCTGAGGATCCAGCTTCAGTGCTGCTGTTTGCTGACCACTAACTGGGTTATGGAGACAGAGAGAAGAGGGAGGGAGGGGTAGAGAAGGAGAGCGTTAGATAGCTGTAAAACCACTGCAGTTCAATGGGACATATGTTTACATTTCAGTCAGGTAAAATCAGGCTTATGAGCTTCAGGGCAAAGCTTTTAATGTGGGTCACCTGAGTGTAACTTCCAAGGCTTGAGATCAATACACAGTGTGCTTATCGCAACTCAACCTGCGCCAAAAATCTATGACATAATCCCCAAAGTTACACAATGTTTGCCTTCCTTGTCTTTGTTTCCTCGACTTCACAGAGACAAGCAGGAGGGGTGCAGAGTCTGAGTAGCAGCAAACACATCAGTATGCAGGGCTGTGGCTGGGATTAAACATACAGTATGTGCTGCTGCTGCTGCTGCTGCTACTGCAGAGCTCTTGTGTAATACAGGGCGCTGTCATAGTCACATAACAGGACTGAGGCAGGCTGACCTGGTGCCAGCCCTGCAGGGACAGACAGATAAAGGGCTGAGGGAGGCGGGGGAATGTACGGGGACATTCTGTATCGTCGCACTCCAAGTTATATGACTGCAATTATAGTATATGACGCAACAAATTCTGTGCAATTTTAATTTTTGCTTTTACGTTTCATTTTCTAGAGTGCATCATGAGGCACCAAATATTAAGTCACTGAGGAGTAAGTGGGCACATCTGTGTTGGGCTATATCTACGGGGGAGGAGGAGATCTGCGACACAGCAGCAGTGTCTCAGTGTCTCTAGTAGCCGTCACACTGTCTGAAATTACACAACACCCCGAGCTCCTTATGCGGTGTCAACATCGGAGCTCAACAGGAAGCCTTGCCCACCCAACATGTCTTGCATTAACAACAATACTGAATGCAGCACAGACGGATGTTGTTGCATTACGTAATGACAAGACCTGCACTTGTTTTTAGGGCTGGATTCCTCTGGTTCTGCCGCTGCGCAGCATTACACAGTAGATATGCGATAATTAATAACACATCACTACACTAAGCCCCGGAGTCCATTACAAACACAAAAACATTTTTTATGACACACTCACACACACTCACAGAGGGAATGTACTAATCTAGGTCACTGTGCCTCTGGGTAAGAACGACTCCTCTGGTGTCGATTTTGCAACACGGGTATGAAACTCAGCACAAGTATGAACTTTTATCATAGCCTGCTTGCTTTTATTAACCTTTCCCTTTTTCACTATTTTTTCAGGGCACAAATATTGGAAACTGGAATAAGTGGAGCACAATTATAGCTTGCTGAATACACAGTTTGCTAAAAAAAAAATTTACTTGAATCCTGCCAGTCCAGTTTCTCTGTCTTTCCATGACTGTCCAACAGCCTTTGTGCAGACTTTCATGAATATTTAAACCAAACAAGAAGTACAAGTATGCAAATAACAGTGGTACAGGAGTAATGGTGAGAATTTGTGTTATTATGTTGAAGCGTAACACCTGCAGAACATTTGTTGCACCTTTTTCACTCAGTGCATTAAAAACCACTGAGGCAAAAATGTTGTAAAGTGTGTTGTAACAGACTGGGCTGCAGTTGCTGTCGGTTTTGGTTGTTTCATTTTGAGAGTTAAAACTTAGAAACTCTGGCATGCAAGGGTGAAGTCAGGCCAGAGGAGGGAATTCTGGAGAGTTGCTGAAGAAACAGCAAGCAGATTTGAATGCCTAGTTGTGCTCCCATGTTTGTCTTACGATCCCTCTGTGTTGTGGTGTATGAGATCAGACATGGTGCGAGCATAAAAAGCCAACCTGATCAAATAAACTCCACTGACTTTACTCATTAATTTAACTGTGATGTCAAGAGGGCAAAAAACCCCACTTGCATCCCAAAGAGAGTCAAACAGAAGTGCTCCAGCTGAACAAAACTGACCCGCATAGACCCTCTTCAACTGCGCTGTGGTGTATCGTTCCCAAATCGCAACCCACTTAAGTCTCACCTCTGAGTCAATGCAACATAACTATTTAATCTAATGTGCATCTTCTCCAGACTGCTTACAGCATTTCTCTGCTTCCTCCAGAGTCAATGACCCTGTTACATAATCTCACATTCAAAAACCCACTCTGAGACCTTGACACAGCTTGACTACTGCTCCAGTTAGTTAACCATTTATCTACCCATGTCTGTTACATTGTTACTCAAGGGTTGGAAACGCTGCAAGCTATTCTTCAAATTGATTTCCCCCTTCAGTGCCAAAACAAGGATATAACCGTCTCTTGTTTGTCCCCTTCTCTCAAAGAACTGGTAAAGCTACGCTGAACAGAAAAGGATTTGGACACAACCACCAACAGATGTGGAAAAATGTGGGGTCAGCCCCTCCCTCACTCCCCTACCCTGAATAATTTTCATAAAGACTTGCAGGGGAGGGGAGGCGCAAAACAAAGGCGGGAGGGAAGGAAGCACGCATACGTCTGCGCTGTCCCACTGACCTAGAAACGACGCTAAGCAGTAAACACTCCTCCTGTGTTTGACGGTGCGCCATAAAATAGGTCAGTAGGACTGCAAGGGAGGGAGGCCAGGAGAGGGAAAGAGAGTATTAGAGTGCACTCTAAAAATAGAGCGACAGAAAGAGGTGAGGGAGGGAGGAAGCAGAGGAGCGATGGGGTGACAGGGAATTCAGTTGGTGGAAATGAGAGGAATTTTACAGAATCTGCAGCGGGAGGAATAAAAGAGACAAACTTGAATACGTCATCTGCCTAAAAAAAAAAAAAATCTGATTATGAAAGCCCCAGTGATTTTCATGCAACATTAATTCCTGTTCGCTCCAGAAAGCCCTATGCAGCACAGAACAATGTGCATCAATGGCAGATGAAAAAAACCATAGTGAGAGATAGGGAGATGGCATTGACGTCAGAGCACACACCCATCTCTGCAGCCGAAATTCACACATAACAGGCTCTCTCTCAGGACTGCATGGGGAGGGGCTGCTGTTGTTGCTCGTAACGTACGTGCTCTGAATTTCTCTTGTTGCGGAGCAAAGCTTGTGTAACACATGCATATTACATCGCAGCAGAAGCTACAGGTTACTGGCTGTGAATGCCCTGCAATCTCCCCTTTCACTGTCCTCTTTACATGCTGTGCTCAGAATTAAAGCCAAGACTTTAACCAGAAAATAATGAGATACTGGATATGGTACATTGTGTAATTGGCTCTTTGTGCACTGCCCCCCCCCCCCCACATTTAAGAAAAAGAAAGAATGATTCACTGCAGCTAGTGTAAGCAGTTTATTTTCAGTGTTTTTTTGGGGGGGGCTGTGGAAAACACAGGTCTGAAGTTCCCAGGCACTTGCCGCCCGGGGAGGAATGCTTCACCTCTGACCTCCTCTGAAGCAAGTGTGAGTAAAACGCATGGCATCCTCTTCCCCTCCTCCATCTTTTGAGTGATCTAACACCACACACATGGAGGGGGCCCCTCAGCGAGGAGCCTCCATTTTGCCACACAGCTCTGTGTCAGGAAACAAAACTAGGAGACGGGAGTCCAGACATTCCAGGTCAGATAGTGAGACCTATTGCTGAGTGCCATTTAAACACTTCCTCTACGTAATACCTGACTAAAGACAGAACTGTGGAACTCTTTTTTGAAAACTTAAAAATATGCATGGCCTTATTAGGAAATGTATAAACCTGTATATGCTCACACATTTGCACAATATTCTGTTCAGTGTTTTCAACCTAACTTTATCAACTGGTAGCATGTGACCTATATCTTTTCAGTTAAATATTTTTTTAAATTAACAAATATAGTGAAAACTGGGACAAGTAGCTGTAATTACCTAAGCCTGTGTCAAACTGTGGTCTCATATTCCAACAGACAGAGTGGTCAAAGTAGTCCACGGCTTGCCCCGCATGTGTCTCCTCACCCAGATACAGGTCTGACCTATATTCAAAGAGGCGGCTGGGTTGGAGCAACTCAGACTGCTCTGAAACCAGACCAGCTGGCAACAGGCGGACTAAGAGCTCACCAGAACTCTGCCTGCCTTCGCCAGACAGGGGTTTCCATGCATTGCATCACATCCTGGATGTTCACTTGTTATTGTAATTTCACAACAAACTCACGCAAAGACCTCGCCGGGAGCTTGGGACAGCACTTCTGCATCAAAAAAAATTATCTGGCTCAACTTTACTTCTGCTTTTTTTATTTTCCATGTTTTCTCTTTCTCTGGGGAAGTTAAAAATAACTCGGCAGCTGTAACGTCACTGATGAAAGCATTTCCAAAATATCTTTCTGCTTTAGAAATAAAGGATTTGGTGTTAATCTGGGTATGAGTGATGGGAAGAAAGAGCAGGGTGTGAATCAATTACAGGCCTCTCTGTCCCCGAGAGAGCTGCTGTTTATTGCTTCTCCCTGCTGTGTGCTGGTTATGTCATACCCTCCAACTCCCTCAAAGCAAAGCTCTGTGCTTTACTTAACACACCTCATGAGCACAAAAAAAATTCACCCAGTGACTCACTTTGAAATCAGACATTTTGTGAGGTCTTTTGAACTTGAACATCTATAACTGTGTTAGTAATGTAACTAGAAACAGAGGCAAATTTATGCACATTTGGAAAAAGAAGTTTTGTACATACATGCATGAAAAAAGCATGAAAAATATCCTTTTTGGAAGATTACTGGTGCAATTACATGTTTTTTTTTCCTGCAGTGTTTCTTGTATTTTTTAACATCAGATTAAAATCTTTATTTATGCTCCATAAGCTCCACTCTGACATGAGTTTTACCCACATGTACAGGCACAATTACATGAATTAGTATCCTAAAAAAAGAGGAAGCAGCATGATTTAATCCAGTCTGATGTTTGCATCAGCTGCAGCCAAAAAGACGACTTAACATCTAAAGCAACTAAAGTGATCTAGTGACCTACATAACGACATACACATACAAACAGCAGCATGCCACGTGCAGGAGCTAATATAGTACCCTGTGTGTCTGCATTAACCAGACAACACAGACCGAGCGCGGCAGCTGCCCCCCATTCCCTGGAAAACACCACCATGAGGGAAATAACCTCGCCTTGACATTGAGCACATAACGTGGGATATGGCCAACCACGTTTTTCCAGCCCTGCTTTATATGTAATGTTTCATGTTAATATAACAAAGCGGAAATAAACGCAACAAAGCAGGCAACAAAGTAGCACAACAGCCTCGTGAGTGCGGTGTTTTAATGTGACAAAAGCAGCCGTCTCAAAGTCACGGACGCGCGGATGTGCCGGCAGAGCCGAGAGTCGCCATGTGAACAATAACCGGCCATAAGCATCATGTCCTCATCTCCACGCACCGCTCAAACACCTCTATAATAACCCACACCACACACATATACATGGATACACACATACAAAGACAAAAGCAGCTTTCATTTCAGTCATAACATACCTTTCCATGTCCTGGAGGAGGAGAAAAAAAGATTCAGGCTTCCCCGACACAAAAGCTGTCTCGCTCCCGTTTCCTCCTTTCCTTGTGCCTTTAGAAGAAACCTCCGACAACAAAAAGCGAAAAGTTTTCTCCTGCTTCTCGGTGCTCGGCTGAGTTGTGTTTGAGTCAGTGGGTCGGGTGGATGCTGTTTCCGTCTCTTGGCTCGGGCTGGCTGTGTGTTGTGTGCTGCCGGACACTTTGCTCCAGTTTCTCCGGCTCCCTTTCTAGAAATATGTGTTAGTAGGTCAGCGGTTGCGTAACAGCTCTTCGGCTGCCTAGTCACGTTTTTGTCCTCTATCTCTCCGCGCGAGAGCTTCTCTCTCCCTCTCTCTCTGTTATAAGTCCCTCTTTTTTACCCCCTCCATCTATGAGTCCTTCTCCACCACGTAACACCATCTCTTCCACGGGAGTGGTTAAGTTTATAACATGGGCATGAATGCGTTTTACACAGACACCATGTTCCACTGAGAGGTCCAATAATAGCATGTAACAGCATGTCCTTCAAATGTGCAGCCACTGTGTTCTCTTATTAACATATATGTATAATATATATCTGCTCCTTATTAATGAAGCAAAGACAGAAAATAATCCTGAATACTTCTACAGGTACAACTTTGGACTTGACCTCACTATCAGCAGCTGGAAGATGTTCAAAATAGCCTACTTTAAAATATCATTATGCCTTTTCTGTAATTTTATGATGCCTCTGTTCTGATGTTGCCCACTGCAGAAATAGCACAAAGAGCTGAATCTGTTTTTTAAAATTACATCAGAATTTATTTTTGCACAAAGGTCATGAAGGGTAGGGGAGACCGGGGTTGGTTGACACACTTTTCACTCTTGTGTGAATTGCTCATCATCGAATCATCTTTCAGTAGTCGTTCCCACATTAAATGGAAGCTTAAGATTTTGGCTTGAAATTGGTATCCCTTTCATTTTTACAACTCATTGCAACAAGAAGCAATCAACCATCAAAGACACTCTGGCGCATTAGCTGTGTCTCAATTCAGTGGCTGCAGCCTTCCATGGCTGCATTTGAAGACCGCTTGCATCACCAAGGCGGTCCCATTTCAAATGCTCCTTCAATTGCAGCCTTCTTTCCCAGAATTCAGAGGATGCAACGGATGAATCCTTCATGGCCAAGCCTATCCCAAGATGCACTGTGTGCCGGTGACAATATTAAATTAAATTAACAGTTTTTAACTAGCTACCAGTTAACTGTATTAGCTAAAAGCACACAGCTAAAACAATTTTAATTTAATACGTTTACCTGAAAACGGTCCATCAGCCTGAAATATAGCAAACGGCGGCGTCTCCGGCAGTGAATCATCTCTTCAAGTATTAAATTAAAAAATATATATTTATAATGCCAATCTCTGGGTCCATGATGTAGGGCTAGCTAACTTACTAGCTTACTCCTTCTTTCATCAAGTGCAGCTGGTTGCTAGGTTACAGTAATGCCAAAGGGTTGGGGCAGGGACAACTGCTCATGCACCCAGGAAATCCTCCACAGACCAAACTGTCCAATTTTGGAAACCATTAGATTTGGCTGATGATGATTTCCTTCAAAGGTCGTGGCCAACACCGACTGTATGGTCGCGTCCTTCAAAGGCTGCAGCTCCTGGATCGTGACACAGCTATTGTGACAGCCATCCCCAAATGATCTCTTGACTAGCCACCACATGGCTTTAGCTTGCTAGCTAAAAGTTGACTCAAATTGAAGCTGTTACCTTCGACTTTTTAATAAATGTTTAATTTTAAATGACTAATAACCTACAATCTTTTAATGCAAAAACAACACCAACCTCCTCACCTCAATGTTTTGCGTGTGTTCCACAAAATGACCAGTGCATAATTAGCGGGATGTCAGGCTTACTGTTTGATATCAAGTCAATGTCACAGCGCCCTCTAGTGTGGCTGTAATAAGCACTGGGACAACGAACCCCGGTCTCCCCTAACATTTCTAACATGTAGATTTCACCATGAAACGTCCCCTGTTGATTACTTACATTAAGGGAATTATTTTTTGTATTACAAGTTTCCCGAAAATGTGTGTTTAGATATGCAAATGAAGCATTATAACATACATTTCCAGAGCACAAATCTGAACATTGGATGAAGTCAGGTTCAAAATTCTTGTTTCATTTTGTTGACATGTTAGAGTCAAAGTTTTTAACAGAGGGGATTTTGGATGTCTTTTTTACTGCTTCATAAATCAGAAAACACCATCAACAGCCACAAAACATCTCTTTCCTCTATGTTTTGTGGAATAAAATGTTATATTCAGGCTATGAATGATAAATGAAAACCCCTTGGTGAAAACCTTCCGAGTATAGACAGGAAAAAGTGAAACGTTTTATGTATGTGAGTGTGACTGAAATGGTGATTTCTGGCTCAGAGAAGGCTGTAAGAAAAAACTTATTTTGTGTTGTTAAATTCAACGTGTTTTTAGACAAAAGGTGAGACAGTACAGGTGAATAGGGAAATTTTCTAACAAACAAATATCACCATGAAACTTTCCTAGTTGATTATTTAGCCTACATCAAGACAATTAGATTTTTGGTATAACAAGTTTTCTTAGATGTTATATTTAAATATGCAAATGATGCATTATCTAATTAAATATGCTCTAATTTGCATACACTGGATAAAGCCAGGTGAAACGTTCCTGTTTCATTTTGTTGACATATCACAGTCAAAGTTTTTCACCCAGGGGATTTTGGATATTACTTTTTATTAAATCAGAAAACACTGTCAACAGCGATAAAAAAAAAATCAATTTCTGTCACGTTTTAGACATAAAATGTTACATAAACTAGGCTATGAATGATAAATGAACAAATCCCTTGGTGAAAACCTTCAGAATACAGACAGGAATAAAACTGAAGAGTTTGGTGTGTAGAAGGGTTGCTGAAGTGGAGATTTCTGGCTCGGAGTATGAGAAAATAATTCACTCGGAGAAAATGACTGTTAAAGGTATTGTAGAATTCCACACATTTTTAGACAAGGACACTACAGATGAATAGGGTCAACATTTTTAACTAATAGATATCACCATGAAACTTTCCTTGTCGTTCTGTCTGCACTTTTTACACTACATGTCACATTCACCCATTCACACACACATTCACACACTGGTGGCCGAGGCTACCATACATGGTGCCACCTGTACCCAGTAGCCATTCACACACCGATGTAACAGCCATCGGGAGCAAACTGGGGTTCAGTATCTTGCCTCATGAGAGGTGACAGTGGTAATGTTAGAGTTGGAGAGAGGAGTGCCGGTAATAGTTTGTTGTTTTTGAGTACATAAAGCGTATCTTCCTCTTATTCAAAAAGATTTTTAAATGTAATTAGAAGATTTTGTGATGTTTAATTTCTCTGAAGGTCCCTTTACATCATGTTGTAAGACACTCATAATAGCAATCTGAGCCTGTCAGTGGCAAAAACAAGCACTTTCAGTGGATGGAAATTGACAGGACGCACCAGCCCAGAGTGGTAACATTGCAGCCTGTTTCACCACTGCAGGCTGCAGCGCTCTCTCAATACTGGACCAGTTTCAAAAGTTGTTGTTCCCACAAGTCACTTAGACACAAAAACATGGGCATATAGGGTCCAGGGTGAAAAATCCCCCTTTAACAGAGTATTTCTTGCTGCACAGCACTTGCGTATCTGTTACGGTATCAGTGTAAATGTGTTATTAGGTGATGCTTCTTACTGTTGCTTCATAAGTGGGAAAGTAGGAATATGTGTCAGCCCACTGTCATAGTCTACAGACGGACGGGATGTAGGTCATGGGAACACAGAGACATCCAGAGTGTGTGACGTAACAGTTATAATACACATCCTCATCAACCCATTTACTACACTGTTACATACATTATTATAAAGCATGTTCACTATCGGTTGCATCACGAGGAAACATTTTAGTTTTGACAGTCGCTGTCCATATCTGATTGTGTTCATTTTGTGTTACGTAACACTCATATAGTGGAGAAATGCTTCCTGATAGCTTCAGACCGCGAGTGTCTATCTGATCAGATCAGAACATGTTAGACGAGTTGTGTTTGCAGAGGCAGACAGCAGAGTTTAACCCTTTGTTTACACATTAAGGTATTTAGTGTGTTATTATTCTTAAAACATTGGCCTATTTTTTTTAAATATTTATAACATACATTGCATCATGTTTTTCATTTTGTCATGTCTGTAGTAAAATCTAAAGCATAAATGACTAGAAATAATAGATATGGGATCCTATTTCTAATCACAAGAGATTCTGTTTCTTTCTTATACTCAACATCTACATTGTCGTTTGAAAAAGACTCATTCGCTGAGATTTTTAACATTTCATTGATTCCCTTGCAACCATCTTAACCTGTATATTCAATTTTGTACATTTCGATTGTTTTGTTTCTTATTTTTTGTGTTATTCAAGAGGGTAGATATCTTCGTAAGCCATTTTCGGCTTACTCTTTAAGTCTTTTTTTATACAAATGCATGTGCAAATAAACGAAACCAATCGCGTAGTGTTACAGAATTGTTCCGATTTTTATTTATTGATTTATTGATTTATTTATTTATTTATTTATTCAGAAAAACAGTAAAGATGCACTTCATCACTTCACAGTCCATGGCCGATAAAACTGAGCATAATAGAAAACAACAGACCTCCTGAACAACAATAAACATGAATTATTATACCAGTGTTTTTTTTTTAGTTTCAGCATTTTTTCATCATTTTGTTTATCTTTACTAGAAGTGGACGTGTATTATCTGCTTATGAGCTTTTGTATTATCCCATAAAGCCTGTTGTCCTCACCACCACTATATTTCATGAGCAGTTACGTCAGCCCTGTTTGGTATCAGACACACATCCACTTCCAACCCACTTTCTCACTCACATCCCTTCCCCCTGCTTTGTCTCAAACCACACACGTGCACTCATTCACCGCACACTCACACACACACACCACCACCACCACCATTAGACCATGTTGGGGAAATGGTGGCCTTGAACTTGTCTAGCTCCTCCCCCCACCAGTCTTCTCTTACAACCACCAACCAACCCCCAACACACTCCTCCATCTCTTCAGCTGCCTCTGCATGCAGGCATTCCCTTGGCAACTGTGGTGTGGTGGTGCCTGCCTAGCAACCAGAAGGCTCTCACTACTTCCTATATGGCTCGTGGCATGGGGGTTTGCAGACTGGGCTGGATGAAGATTGATTGCAGACAAAAGATCTCATGTGTTACTCATGTTGTTGTCGTCAGGGCCGAAGCGTAGAGGTGGAGCCTCTGCAGCTGTGTTAGACCTCGTATGTCAGCGTTATAATTCATTTGTGGGGGTCGTGTAAATGTTGTTTTCGAGCTCCAGCTCCTTTCTTGCTTTGTGCTGTTCTAAATAAAGATGGGTCAGTTGAAGGTTGGTGTGCTGTGCTTCAAACACAAAATGACATGCTTGCTTGTTCTGCATTTGCAGCATGTGGTACCACTGCAAGCACAATGGAGGAGATGACCTCTGTAGTAACACCACTGTGAATGAATGAATGAATGAATGAGCCAATGCTGATAAAGACATGTGGCGCCACCTGGTGTTGATAAATAAATGAGCACTGAAAATGGAACTATTCAAGGCTATGCTACTGTAAATAGAAATAGATAATAATAATAGAATAATGGCACTCAGTCAAGTTAATCACATTTTCAGAACACAGTTAATAATGCAGAGTATTGAAGCTCTCTGGCTCCTCCGAACCATATCTGCATGCATTTCACAGCAGCTCTTCTGATGCCTATCTGCACATTTGTACTCTTTCCAGGTGATAATGTATTCTGAACCTGTATCCTTCACTTCCATATGGGCCAATCAGTCTCCACCGCAGCTGCTTCAATGCTAAAAATAGCTTTCATACTGCTGACGTGATAGATGACTCATGCAGAGTCTCACTCCTCTCCCTGCATCCGTATACCACTCCCCTCTCCCTGGCACTGTCCAACACCCCAGTGTGCCCCCTTTATTTTACCAACCTTAGTTCAGTGAAGGTGGACAGACGCCATGGTGGTTTCAACAGTTCAAAAGCATTTATTAAAGGGAGGGAGGCTGCAAATGAAATTCAGATATCAGCTGAAAATGAAATTTGTGACATGTCCACACTCTTGCGCAGTGCACCTCTCCCCACTAGCGCCACACCTACCACTGCTCTCTCTGGCCCAGCTGGGTTAGCTCTTTCTTCACTCTCCCCTGGCCTGTGATGTAATGCAAAATGCAGTCAAAGAAAAGATTAAAGACTCTCTTGCATGATGCATGTTTGTGGCTGTGTCGTTAAAATTATGTGTGGCCTTTAGAACAGAAACAAAACAGCACTGTTTTCAATTTAAGAAATTTTATCACTTTAACTGTCACACTCGTTTCATGTGATGATTTTGCATCATTAACAGAAATAATACAGCCATACAATCTCAAAGACAGTGTACAAAGGATGTGAAGTTCACATTGTGCCTTGTTAAATGTTTTGAAAGGGGGTGCCATCTTGTGAGGTCCATGCTTACACAACTGTCCTTGGACAAACTAATGGACTACATAGATCCATATGACTTGGCACTCCAGGGGGATTACAGACCCCAACCTCTGCTCACATACATGGATACTGCAATCTGTCTCATTTTTGGATTGAATGCACACACTTTGGTAAAAGAAGTAACAAAGCACCTACCTCAAAGATGGCACCCCATCCTCACACGACACGACTTCACATTCTTTATACTGTATTCTCTGCTCAAACAGTGAAACTAAATGCATTGAAAAAAAAAAACTGTCAATAAAGATTTACCAGTTGTTTCTAGAAAATATTTCAAGTACGGTTTATTTCAACTATAGTTCTTAACTAGAGACCATGTTGCGATGTTATCACTCCAGCCGTGATACAGTGATCCTCAACTTAAATGTGAGCCAGGGTATAAAGTGGCGGGGCCAATGGACCCTTACAATCAATCTCTGCCCTTAATTTTGATCTCATCTACACCACTGTAAAGTTTTGTGACTGCATCTTTCATGGTAGTGAAGTTATCATTGTAGTTCCTGCTACAAGAGGTGTCATCAGGACCACAATATGCCATGATGACACACATTCACACACAAGGCCTACAGGACGTGTAGTAGGCATTGAACAACAGCAGAATATCATCCGTCATGTGATGCCATGAGGCCACAAAAGACTTTTACCTACAGACTTTAATTGCAAAAGAGACATTTGTATGTGCCACTGAGCATCCTTTGTAGGCCCTGTCTCCAAAGCTGTATCCAGTTCCCTTTATACATCCATGACACACACAGACTAACAAGGTGGAAACAAATACCGGCGGTCTGGTTGGTGCGATGAGATGATGGAAAGATTAACTATAAAGTTGTATGTACCTTGTTGTCATAACATAAATCAGATACAGTAAACATTACAAAGTCACAAAACTATTTCACGGCAAAAAAAAGTGTCCAAAGTCATTTTTCTTCCTCTTTGTGCTGAAAAGCCTGCACACTGTATGTTGTCACAAAGAAAAAAATGGCATTTCACATGACTCAAACGAACATGACGAGTATAAAGTGTTACAAACTCTAACTGTGTGCTTTGTGTTGTGTCTGACATGTTCACATCCAGTGTTTGTGACAGACATATTCAATCAAGTATTCAAAAATGTACAGCATCTTTCTAATGTCAGGAAATCAACATTGCCAAAGGACATGTGATGACTCACACAGAAATCACTTTTGCCTAAAGATAATTCTAAAGTATTATTTTAAAAGTTAAATGTGTTGGTGTTTTCTGGTAGTGGTGTGCTGACCATCACAGAACAAACAAGCTCCTAAACTGAGCCTTTCCAGTGAAACAGGGTTGTAAATAAGGTTCAGAGGTAGCTGTCCACACCGAGGTTGTCCTGCGGAGGTCAGCAGTTTATGAGATCGATGTAAAGATGTAGTGTGAAATTGGTCTATTAACTTTAGTCCTTGTGCACAGGCTTTAAGCGATCTTGGAGAGCATCTGCTCAGAGAGGAGCCTCTTGAGCTGAGCCACTTCCTGAGTCAAACAGCTGATCTGAGACCTGATACTAACGTCCTCTGTCGAATTCTTGGTGTCTCCGGAGTTCTGCAGAGAGGAGGAGTTATAATGTCCAGAGGATGGACCCTGATGCTGCTGCTCAAGTCCACCACAGGCCTCCTCACTGGACCATGGAGCCTGACTTTCTGTGTGACTGTCCCATCTTGCCTGCTGGTGGTTCCTCACCTGGATGTTTGGCCACACTGTGGCTACAGGTGGTCCGCCATGTCTAGTATCAGAGGATGGAGACGTCTCTCCTCCATCGCTGCAACCAGCAGGCCCTTTGAAGCGGAGCTTGTGCGGGAGGCTTTTCAAACACTCTGTTGAATCTCGTCCGTTTGCGTACTGAGTTTCATTGACCTCCAGTGAAAGGATGTGGGGTTCATAGCTGCGCTGCTCCTCCACCAGCTCCCTTGGAGAGGGGCCACTTCGCTCACTCAGTGTGTCGTCATAAAACACGGGGCTGCTCACATTTGAGCTACATGAGGTGGAGACACTGGACTCCCTGGATACACTATGACTTGGCAGAGGCCCAGCTCCTCTCGGTCCATGGATGGCACCCTGCTGTGCAGGGTGAGGGTGGACATTGTGGGTGTTGTGTGGTGTGTCGGCATATGAGGATCCATCAGTGTGAGGCTGGTAGAGATGTGTTGTAGTGGGTGCTGGAGACGGAAGGAGGATAGAAACATCAGATGGGTCCTTGACCAGGCCAAAGCGAAACTTCAGAGCCAACAGCTCGGCCCTCAGGCGGGCGTTCTCCTCCAGCAAGCCCAGGAGTCGTCTCTCTACCACCATATCATTGGCTCGCCGCTTCTCTCTGGACCGCTTGGCTGCCTCATTGTTTTTTTTCCTCCTGTCCCAATAGCCGTCGTCTTTCTTTTCTTCAGGGATGAACTCTCGTCTGCGGCGTATACTGCTGCCACTGTCTTCATCACAGCTGCTACCAGCCTTTGCTTCAGCGCTGGTAAGGCTTGCTTTGCGTTTGAGGGTGAAAGTGTGACTGAGGAGGGTTTGAGCCAGCTGGCTTGTGGAGGCCAGGATGGAAACAGCCTCATCGGTGAAGGATACGGCCCGTTCCAGAGGCCTGGACCCCGGTGCCTCTGCAGCCAGCAATGAGGATGCTGACAGGTCCTGGGTGATGCCTTCCACAGTCTGACCCGTCATGTTCAAACACTGGTTTGTCACTGGAGGGAGCTGAGAAGTGTGTGAGCAGGGTTGGTGGCTCGGGTGAAGTGTGCTGTAATGGCACCAGCTAGTGGTGAAAAAACACAAACACATGTGAGGTGACCATTTGTTTACATGGCTGCAAAACAGTGAATCTACATTATGCTGCTGCCAGTTAAATGTCGTAATGTTTATAACAGCAGGAAGAGACTTTAGAGTAATAAAAAACTACCCAACATATTAAACAACTACTTACATTTATAACAGTGGGATAACACTACATTCATATAGAGTCATAATAATAGTCTGGATACAAAAACTCATTTTAGTCATTTTATTTACATTTCAACAGTGACATTTTAATTATCTTAGCAATCAAATCACCACAAACAGCTCATTAAGAAAGAAAAAAGCACAAATGTGAAAAATCTAAAATATTTTATTATTCCTTTAATATATAAATATCTCATTTTCAAAGTTTTATTAAGAAGATTTTTAATTATTATCATGAATTAAGCCTGTTGCTACCCTGTTACCATATCCAGGTGTTTACATTTATCCCTTCCAACATCTATTTATTAATCTTTTCACAGATGTGCCCTGAATAGCTATTGTTTACATACAAGTAGTCTACATCCCATAGACAAACCCCGTGTTACGTCATCTGTATGATAAAGTAAACAAATAATTCAGAAACTTTACAGCACATTTCCTGTAATCATGATAAACTGTTAAATGCGTGATAAATCTAAGGAAACATAAAAAGAGATCTTACCTACAAATCAAACAGCTGCTGAAAACTCAGAGAGGAGACATGTTCAGCTTCACAGGTCGTCTGGATGTTTCTGCTCCTCAACAGCTCCGCATCTCTCCTCTCCCCGCTCACCGGTTCAGCCTGGGTCGGATCCTCACCCCGGGTGACCCCACCCCTACTCCTCCTCCTCCTCCTCCTCCTCCTCCCAACGGGCAACCAGCTGAGTCAAACCAGCAGCGTGAGCCGCAACAGAACCAGACATCAACAAGTCCTGACTGGTTCTGCAAATAGTATCTAATGACTTTATTAGCCTACAGGTAGGCTACGTCATTAACGAGGCTTAGATCAATAAATAAACTATGTAAACATACAAAATGTAGCAAATAACTGGGTATAGAAGCAAAAACAGTGGCTGGCAGAAAAAAAATACTGGTCTGACCTGCCACAGGAGTAGGCTACTTATATCTCAAGACGGACACGGGATGTGTGAGATAATCAGCCAATAATGCCTCTGTCATAAAAAGGAATTCTGTACTTGACCTTAGGCGGCCACTGAAGGAATTTCAACTCAGACAACCTGTAGTCAGGTTCACACCAGTGACAACAAAATTCACTGTAAGGTGAACATTAGCCTTTATCTTGCTCTCTCTGTATATGGAGGAAACAGGAAATACAAATATCAACATGGCTATGGATCCTATTTTACATCTTGCACCTGCAACTATTATTGTTATAAATCAACTTTATATGAAGCGAGCATGACCAAAGTGTTGCATAAATGGGTGCAGTTCTATTTTGGGCGTTTTGTGTACATCTGAATTAATTCTAAAATGGTAATCATACTATTTAACCATTAAATTAATTTGACCAAATACACCATAAACATTTTAATATTACTAAAAAGCATTTCACTGCTGGAAAGACGGTCTTTTCATACAACTAGTCCATTTTATAGAAAACCCCAAATACTTTTGATATTAATGCAATATAACCGGAGAAAATAGAGAAATAGGAGCTGTGACGTTTGATTTCGCTCAAGAGGTAAAGAACCTACAACTACCAGAATGCATTGCGCCGCACCCCTTTCTGCGAATTTAGCCGTTTTTTCCTACAGGAAACAAAATGGCGACTGATAACCAATGATTTCGACTTGGAGTTAAACGGTAGGATAAAATATGTCTCTGAAATAATTGTAGGCGAGAAATAGAGAACACAGCAAACACATTTTGGTTTATTTTATCAGCAATGCTTAGTTTTACCGTTTGATTTGAGTTTTACAACCTCCCTTTACACAGCAACATTAAACAGTGTGGCATGTTTGAGCTGTATGCTAATGTAATGATGCTAACATCTTCATGGACTATGCTCACATGCTTATGTTAGCCATGTAACCTTTATGTTACCATTTAGCATGTTAGCATTTTGCCAATTAGCACTAAACGCAAAGCACAGAGGCTGAAGGGAATGGCATTAGTTCTCAGGTAAGTTAGTCAAGATCCCAAGTATTGGACAAAGTGAAATCTTGACCTGATGACAGAGGAAACATCAAGATTTCACAGTAATCACACTAAGTCATGCAACATGTTTGACTCAGTCTGATACATTTTTATTTGGGTACTGAATTGTCAAACAGTACTACTCCTTTCTACTCTAATGGTTTTAATGCTTGCCTTATATCCACATTATTGATGATGATGATTGATCCAAAATCTCAATATGTTAATATTTTTAAGATTTAAGAATATCAAAATATGAATCATGGATTGAGATATAGCTTAAAAATACCGTGATATAATTTTCAGGACACACCGCCCAGCCCTACCCTTCAGCAGCTGTGCGGGGCTTGGTTATTATTAACATTTTACAGTTTAATCAGTTTTTCACTGAGCATAAATTACATGCAGAAGAAAACATTTCTCTTGCATTTTAATACTGTAAAAGTAATTTCTCGCCCATTTAACACCTTGTGTATTAATAGCTTTCTGTTTTCTTCCCTTGTTGTTTACATCACTGTTCAATCAGGTCATCCAGTTTAAAATTGCCTGTGTGGACAGCAGTCATGGTGAGTTGAGTTGTCCTCAGTTTCCCTTTGCAGGTGAGCACCCATAACCGGAGTTCAGGATAACTCAGCTGCATGGAAAAATATGTTTCGTACATGCAGTCTTTTGTTTCTCTTCAAACACTTAATACAGTTATAGTTTTCTTTCCATCACAACATTAGATTTTTAGACACACCTGTCAAAGAATAAACATGTGAGCATGTGTTATGTCACTCACTCTGTATTTTCTCTGTTTTCAGATACTGTTGGCCTCATTGTGTAAAAACAAAAGAAGCGCAACACGGTTTCACTGCAGCGGTGAGTTAATATATACATTTTATAACCATGTTTTGTAGATGATGCACGTAAAGCACTGCACAGAGAGAGTGAGTCATTTGAATGCCAGTTGATGGTGTAAATGGAAAAGAGGATTGTTATGTAATACGCAGAAAGAGAGAGCATGTGAGGACTGCGCAGTGCTGGAAGTTCAGTTGGGGTGAGGTTGCACAGAAAAAAGGAACATTGTTCCATGAGCGATCTGCTGGACAGTAATACTTCCTCACAGCACATGGAAACGCTTCACACAGGACTCTCTGTCTCTCTGTCAATTTCACCAGTTTCTCCAAAACAAGGCAGCAACACTTCTCGCTCATAAATAACGCTGGACCCTGTAGTGACAACAGTGTCACTATTGACCTGCTTTTATAACCTTGACAGATGAGTTTAAACATATTAGTGCACGGCTGTGACATGCAGTGATGTGCACAGACTCATCGAGAGTTTTGGGGGGGAAATTAGTGAAAAGAAAACTGTTATGCTGTCCCAAGGCTCAGCTGGATCTCCTGCCAGCAAATTAGATTAAATAAAACTTTATGATTTCAGTGACTGTCTCCTTTTTTCAAGGTTACCTCTTTTTCTGAGATTATGCCATCTGTTTCCAATTTAAATCAACTTTCCCGACAATGAAGTGTCTCATTTTATTGTTACATGATCTGACTTGAGCAACATTTGGAGGAATCACTTCTCGAAGATTCCTGAACATGACTAAGAGTTTACAGACACATGAGTGGCTCTGTGAGGCTGTACTAGGTACCACAAGGCACCACAAGGCACCATGGTGCTTGGAGCTAAATGCTAACATCCACGTTAACATGCGCACTACACTGTAAAAATGCGAACATGTTGAATTTTAGCAGGCATAATGTTTACCATGCTCATCATCTCTGTTTAGGGCTGAGATTTTTACTAGTGTTTGGTCACAAACCAAAGTATTGGACAAAAAAATGTTGACCTGATGATGGCGTTTGATGAAAAGTCATGGGATTGCCAAAGTTTGTACAAGCCATTGAGAGAAGGGACCTTAACTGTCTGTAATGTTACCAAATTTATATTCGGTTAATCCAATTGTTGAGACATTTAACTAAAAAACAAAACGTGAACCTGCTGTTGGGACTCGAGAAAAAGAAATTCAAATTGAAGCCATTTGTACATCATTATGTAGCGGATACGTTTGATCTTTATGTTTCTTAAAGTTTCAACAGTGCTGTGGTTAATGAAAACCACATGGTTATGGTTGGGAAAACATCATGTTTTGGCTTAAAATAATCTGTTTTGATGGCACTATCCTCTCTGTGAAAGCAGCGATGGGAAGAAAGGTGCATGCTTGGTGGCTTAAAAGCTGCTGGAAACACTGCGATGATTCGTTCAAATACAGCCGGTTTTGTTGTTTGATGGTCTCAAGCATTTGTTGGCAGCTTTGCAGGCATCTCTCTTAGGTGATAATGCCATCCATTTCCCCTCCAGCCCCTGCTCATATACTGTGTCACTTTAGAAATGTTGATAAAATAGTACAAAGATGTACAATCAATACAAAACAAAGGCAGAGAGTAATTGAGTGCCTAAGCACAGAGCAGTCACAGGCCTTGTTTGACTTTATGTGTGTACACTGAAGTTCAAATCAGGGGAATCAGCTCACCCCCCCCTCCCTCTCGATCTCTCTCCTGACTCTTTTTTTACATCCCTCGTTCTACTTGGACTCACAGTCCCTCTCAACAGTCTCAGCACTGCCGCAGCTTTCACCACTCTAATCCTCATCCTGGTTTTGGACATCAGGCCAAGATTCCCATTTTGTGAGGTTATGTAATCACAAACAGACAGTGCGGTCAATAATTCCACAAACCCATACAAAGTTAAATACTTTAAATGAGGTAAGACAAGACTTAACTTGGAGCGAGAACTGACAGTTACTCTGCTGGATGAGTTTGTCTGTATTTAGAGGTCCTTAACTCTCCTAACACTTGGAGGGTTAGTATGGCCAACCCAGCTGCCAGAATAAACGTTGTACGTGAAAACCAGTAGGTATCCATATGTAGTAGATGAGAGAGTACACCTTTTTCTGTATTTGCTCAACCAACTAAATTATCTGTATCCATACTCATTTTGGGTGCAGTTTAAACCGCGAATGGGTGGGGTGTAAAAAGAAAAAGTGTGGTGTCTGACTGGAGGTTATTTTAAATCTGATATTGATATGGGTTGATCAGAAGTTGCTATATTAATTATTATTAGAACATGGTTTACAAAACAATCTCAGGATTGAGCTACTGATAGTTTTTATCATAGGATTAAAAGATTGAACACAGCTACACAAATGAGGATTTTGCTTCATCCAGAGTACTCGAATGATACTCATACTCTGGATACTGGTTTCATACGAGTATTTGGTTGAACCCTAGCAGATACATTGAAACCTTATGTTCAACAAGTGTTTAGGTTTAGCCAGAAAACCACTTGCTTGTGGTTAGGAAAAAGATGTGTCTTGGTTTAATGTACGCGGTGTTGGTGGCACAATCAAAGTGCAGTGATGTCTCCGTAAAACACAACTGCTTTTTTCGTGGTACTATCCCAGCAGGAACCACAGAGATGCTACAGTAAAAAACACCCCACTTTTCACTGGATTATCCCTGGTGGAAACACAGCAAGGGGTTATTAAAACACACCCATATGTGGTCACTAAACAGGAAGATGCGGTGATGACTTAATTAAAAAAAATGCGGTTTTGTTGTTTGCTGGCCTGTAAACAGTGGTCTGCAGCTTGGCAGGCGTCTCGCCATCTTGATTCTCACTACCTCCTGATGACAAAGTCAGCTCATATACTGCACCGCTTTAGAAACGTTGATATGTTAGGTATAAAGCCAACCAGTGTAACATATCTGTGGTTTGCAGTAATGCACAATGTCAGCATTTCTTCTGGCGTCTGGGCTGGTTTGGCTCTGTCCGTTAATGTGTAACCCCTGTAAAATACCAATGCAGATGATAACATACTGTGGATAAATATCTCAGTTTGAAGGCTAGTGTCAGTGTTGTCCTGAAGTAGCAGGGTTTAATAATGCAGAGAAAATCCATTTACAAACACTCACTTGAGAGGCAGAGCTCCTGAAATATTAATGCTATGATATATAGTGTATAGTGATTGTTGTCTAAGTGTGGGTTTCTCGGTGACTGTGTGTGTCTGCAGGAGTTTGTTTGTTTGTAAGTTGCTCAGCTGTGTCAAAGTAACATTGTTGTCCTGCTTTATTCTCACACACTGGATGTTAGTGTGTCTGTGCCTGCAGGAGGAGGAAATAAGTGTTTGGAGGAAGTTGACTGACAATGTTTGCACAGAACTGACTGTATTGTTTAGGTAGTTGAAAGTGTTATTAGTTCCTCCAAAACCACGATAGCTGTAATTATTCGTTGAATATTCAGCGTTAATGTCATATGGTTTGTATTCAGTAATACGTATATGTTTTTAAGACTAAAGTATACATTAAGGTCATCTGCATTTCTCCACAGAGGTTTCATGAATCTTAAGATTAAATTCCTGTGATACCAAACATGTCATACTAGTTTACTAGGAAAGGGTCTAAATATTGTTTCAAAGTTAAACTGTCTTAACCTCGCCATCTGCGACACCTTAATGTCAAATCGTTGCTTGTAGTAGCTTTCAGCAGCTTCTTCTTGAGCTCCCTTTGTTTCACAGGCTCAGTAACACTGACAGGAGATTTTGAGGGACGGGCTGCTGCTGCTTCACTCTGGCTGTTTCTGAAACTGAGGTCCAGATGGTTTATGATGTTAAGCTTTACCAGTGTTGACTGTTAATAGAAAGAGAAAGCCTATGGCATTGTAGCTATGATGCTAATTTATGATGCCCATTAATTTTATTACACAATGCAAATATGCTCTAAGCTCAGTTCCTGGCTGCATGACTGCCTTCAGTTTGAACAGCTGCTGATATTAGCAAAATCATTCTTGAACTGCGTTAGTTGTGCTCACATCTCTGGTTTCCCTCAGTTTGCTTTCTTTCTCTTTCTTTTATTTCCTGTCTTTTCCCTTTCTTTGGGAAAAACATGACCGCTTCAGCAACATAAGCAGTCACTCACCTGGCTTTGCTTTTAAGGCCCAGACACACCAAAGCAACATCAAAGAACTCGTGGCACTGTTGTGACTCCTGATGCCGTCTGTGCGTCGGCCAAGAAATTGCACTTGAACTCGCCGCAAGGACAACAGCCGACAGCCAGTTAGCACATATGTTCTGTGCCTGCTGGAGAGGAAATAACTCCACATACCAGCAGATAGTCTGCGTTAGTCATTCAAAAAAGGGAAATCTGAAGAAAGACAGGACAGATTCAAGACGCTAGTTAGCCAGTTAGCACGTTAACAACACAACCTATTGTTGAAATGATGTTTACCATTCACCAGCAAACAATAACGGAAACAGTTCTGAACAGTTTCTGCTAAAGAGCTCAACGGTTAAAGGATCTTACAGAATATAACAAGTTCAGCCCTGTGATAGTCTGGCGACCTGTCCAGGATGTAACCTGCCTCTTACTCAGTATTAGATGGGATAGGCTGACTTTAGTTTGTTTGCTTTCCTCACTTCTGTTTTTCTTCTTCTTCTCTGAACTGAACTGCCAATCAGAGAGTGATTTCATTCACTGATAGGCTCTGCCATTTCCAACACCAATTCAACATGCTGAATTGGCCGGAAAACAGCTGACAAGGGCCAGTCGTGCGGGACACACCCCAAAAACTAAGGTGGCAGACGCTCACCTGACGGCCTGATATTGACCAGCGGCCAAGGGCCCTTAGAGACTAATAAGACACATTCAATCTCAAAACGCTGTAGACCATTTTACTATGTTTCTGGGTTGAACAACATTTTTCTTTGAAATGGTGTGAAGCAGCCTTTGAGGTACATTTTCTCTTGTGTGGTGGGTCTGTGAGAGGTGTTACCCAATCAGCAGTGACTTGTATATAAATAAATGTGTCGTAGTTCTCTACTTATTCGCACACTTTTTTTGTTTATATTTCACACTTGCTTTGGCATTGTAAATATGTTTTTCACATGCCATTAAAGCCTGTGTGAAGTGAATTAAATGAAACTCCACAGTACTACAAGGCAGTGTGCTTGCCCAAGACAACAAAGTGTTGAACACACCACCATTTTCGTTTGAATAAATGTGTTGCTACGTTTTGTTAAGGGTGAGGGGAGCCAAAGAGAGCCGTCTCCACCAATTTATTCAGCCAGTGTTATTCTAGTTATGGCACAAATTACCTGAAAGTAAAAATTTACAAATGAAACCAAACTTTTCATTCCAGGCTTTGTAAGAGCCTCCTCCCCATTTGGGCCTTTGGTAATCTGTCCCACTTTCCCCCTTTATAATGCCCCAGCACATCTGTCCCCAGTAAACCTCCCTCCCTCCCTTCAGTTGCTCAGCATTTAAATTGTTGTTTTGTTTTGTTGATGAAACATGGTTTTCCCCACTGGATACGTGGGTGGCAGGGAGGTAGAAATATGATGTTTTCTCTCATATAAAACAATGAAATTAAGTGGTTTTGATGAGCTGTTTTCATAAATAATTTTCCATCTTGCTTTGGGGATTTACGAAAAATGAAACTCTGCAGAGCAGTTGTCTCATGCTGAAAAAAATACATTGCATGCTGGCATTGTTTGTGGTATTCAGATTGCAAGCCTTGAACTGGTCACAAACATTATAGTAATGACGTTTTCCACCTTTGACCCATTTAGCCACTCAGCCAGACAGAAAACAAAAGCGTTTCATAGCTTAATATTTAATGGCATGTTCGTGCTTCAGTGCTTGTTCTGCAAACTGTTAACGCCTGAATATTGCCATGGATGCATAATGCCTACATAATACCCTCTGTAGAAGTGTGACATGATGTAAACAGGGAAGGAGGAACTAGAAAGTGGAAGGAGAATCTGTTAAAGAGTTTCATTGTTTGTTCTTTTCGGGGCATTGCAGGTCAGAACTCCCGCCTCTGTCCTCGTGTCAACTTTAAATCTCGAATCACTCACCCTTGAATGCTCCACTAAAATAAACTCCCACTGCAAATGAAGCCTCATCACTATCTCTAACCTGTCAGTGAAGTGTTGTGGATTTATCTACTGGAGTGTAATATCTTGCTATGTGAGCACAGTCTCAGTGGATAACAGATTATTAATGGCCAGGGAGTATATCTGCAGCACTATAATTATCAGGATTACATCATGTGTATATATTTGGCTGTGAGCAGGGCACTAATGTGGTTGTGATCGGTGTGTGTGTGCAATGCGGGTTTGCTCTCTCATCTGGCCTGCTACCGTGCCATCTTGGATGAGCAGGTTTAAGAAGCCAATCATAGCCTTGATGATGCACCAAAGAGGAAACATGTTCCAAATGAAGATTAAACGCTGCACCTCCAAATCAGTGCGTTTGGACCTGTCTTCCTTCGGGCCAAGACCTTATAAAATAAATCCTATTAAACCATTAAACCTGCTACAAGCCTTGAAAATCTATTGCCCTAAAACCTGTTAGAGATTCTTAACAGGGCAATGCAGTCACCAGAAGAAAATGTTGGCATTGTATATTTCTGTAAACTACAAATATGTCTTATTTGTACATTTCACAAGTATTATATCAACATTTCAAAAGTGACAAAATATATAAGCTGACTTTATCATCAGGGAGGTGGAGGGGACGGTGAATGGCGTGTCACCTGGGTGAAGCCTTGCAAACTGAAGACGAAAAAACAACAAAACTGGTTGTGATTTAGAGTCATACCGGTGTTTCTAGCAGCTTTTTTGCCACAAAAAGCGGCTGCTTTTTTATAGTGACATCACTACTTTTCCTGCAGGGATCATGCCCTCCAAACTGGGTATTTTAAGCCCAAACATGATATTTTCATAACCATAACCAAGTGATTTTTGTGCCTAAACCTAACCGCAGTGTTTGTTGAAACGTAAAGTTTCAGCCTACCTGCTACATACTAACATTCAAATGTATACATGGTTTGCAGAAATGCACAATGCCATTCTTATTTTTGGTGATTGCTGGTCTAAGTTACCCTTATTGCTGAAAGCACGCTAACTTTACAATATGAGTGTGTTCTTATACTGGTCCTGTGTCTATGTGTGTGTGTTACCCATTGCTGTTTTTCCACCAGTGATAGCTCCATGATATATATGTTTGTTAACAAGATGTCACTATATTTTTAGCAGGGATTGTGCCCCCAAAACCGGGTATTTTAAAAACCTAAACTAAACAAAACTCAGAAATCATATACTGCTGAGAGCATAGATACGTTTCACTTTCAGTTTAGTTTTAAATCTTGAGGTTTTAGCTAATATGGATGTGATTGGGAAGTACTGAGTGTACAACCGGATGAATTAGATTTGGATTATACTGCATGACGGGCCAGCTCGCTCACTGTGAAAGTCTATAGTGCACGCAGGCAGTCCAAAAATGCATCCGAGGCACTCTGACTTTAGAAATCATTTATCAGTTAATAGATAAACCAATGCGTTTTGACTAGAGAGTCTTTATCCGGGTGTAAAATGCAGTGGAAACAGGTGTGCAAATTAAGAGCTCATGTGAGGGTTATGTAACATAGGTCACATGATGTATTGGTGTTGCCCTACTAGACAAAAAAACCCAACATTGACAGAAATTACAAATGAAAATGACATAACTCTATACTATACATAATTAACATATTTAGTAACAAGAAAAAAGGTTAAATGCCAAATAAATAGAAAGGAAAAACAGTGAAATAAAATAAGATGTATGTTATGTTGTGACAACCTGCACATAAAGTATCAGAAACGGAAAAATGTAAGACATGTATGTAAAAGGATGTTTTGATATTGTGTTGCTTGAGTTTAACATGGTCCCCAATCAGTCAATAAATCAATATGTGTGCTGTTTTCCGTGGAGGCATGCAAGAGAAACAAAGTTTTCTTCTCAAATTCAAGGTAACACGGCATGACTAACTGATATATAAATTTTGTGGGTGAAGTATTCCTTTAATCAACATAGCTTTCTCTCTTGGGTAGCTTTGCTGTAGTTAAACTTCTTCCAGTGTGAACTAACAGGTAGCTTGCAAAGTTATGCTTTCAGAGTAGCTTCCCTAACAATGTGTGTGTTTGTTTTTCAGTGTTCGTCTTTCCGGAGGGTGTGTACATGTCGGTGCAAGCGCATGTGTGTGAGAGCGAGAGCGAGCTTTGTAATGTGATGACGATCTCCATCATCTGACATAATCAGGATGATTCAGTGAGTGCCGAGTTACATAAACAGATTCTAACCTCACCCAGATTAGAAACACTGCAGACACAACAGCCAGCGGGCTGCTAATACCAGCCTGCAAACATGAGGGCTGATGTTACAACAGCAGACTGCCACCTAAAGGACAAAGGCTGACACTACTTGTATGAAAAGGTTGAAACTCTAATCATGTTTTAGATGTATTCTGTGGATTCAATTTTTTTTTCTGTTTTATGCAGGACACATTTATCTTGAGATGTTGAGTTAGTAAAATAACGGCGAACCTGATGGTGTAACTTTTCAGATCGGCTGTTTGAATAAATCATGTCACACTCCCAGACAGTTTTACAGCAATAGAGATCTTTATTAGAATTAAAACAATGAAAAGACTCTAAAGCACTCTTTTGAGAATAGAAAAACACTGTACAATAATATAATATCTGCTGTTGATATAAAAGATTATATTAATAAATATGTGTCTCGCATTTTTAGATGATAATTAACAACTGGAAAAGATGCAGATTATTTACAGTTCTAAATTCTGCTTGATGCGAGAGACAAAAGCATATATATGTTTTTCTTAAATTAAAAATCCCCAAACAAACAAACATAAAGTTAGGTGACAAAAATGCATAACCCTGCATTCATGGTGTATAACATAGTTTAACTTTATGGCTTGTTTCTTTGTATTACAATCAATATGGAAGCTAACAAAGATATCAGATTATCTACAGCTAAGCATTGCAACTAAGCAGTCATGACTTTGTTCAGCGCACCATGAGATCCCACAGGATACACTACTGTGTATTGTATTATAACCCGCATTACACACTTTTTGTGGTAGGTCTTTTGTTAGTGTTAACGTTTGCTGTCTACATGCCCACAGTGTGTACAGTGTTGATCTACAGCCCAGTCACCAGTAGAAAATGTTGGCATCGTTTGTTTCTGCAAACCAAGATATGTTATATTTGCATGTTTGATACATATCCTATCAGTGTTTCTAAAGTGACAAAGTATAAGAGCTGACTTTGGTCAAGATGCCTGCCAAACTGCAGACCACGGTTCAAGACCAACAAACAACAAAACTGGTTGTGATGTAGCGAGTCATTGCGGTGTATCCAGTAGGTCTTTAGGCACAGAAAGCGGCTGCTTTTTTACCGAGACATCACTGCTTCTCCTGCTGGGATCATACCCCCCCAACTGGGTGTTGTAAGTCTTTCCTAACCATAAGCAAGTGGTTTTTGTGCTTTAACATAACCATATGGTATCCACAGTGCTGTTGACACGTAAAGGTTCAGTCTATCCACCACATACGTTTTGTAGAAACACACAATGCCAACCTTTTTTTTCTGGTGATTGGTGGTCGAAGTTGCCCTTATTGCTGAAAGCATGCTAACTTTACATTATAAGTGTGCTCTTGTTCTGGCCCTCTGTCCGTGTGTGTGCGTCTTTTATTAGGGTAAAACAAAAAGAGAAAAGCCCACTTTGACATCCTTGTCAAGTCCAACACCTCACTATGAACATCTGAATAATGATGTCCAAGTAATCGATTCGAGTTCATGGTATCTAAACTGGAACCTAGAGTGTTGCATTAAAGGGGAACTCTGTTTTTTTTTTTCAACCTGGACTCTATTTTCCCGTATTTTCGTGTCTAAGTGACTCGTGGGAACAACAATTTTTGAAATTGGTCCAGTATTGAGAGGAAGTGCTGCCACCTTCAGCCGCGAAATAGGCTGCATAGGCTGCATAGGCCGGTTCACCCTGTTCATTTACCTTCATTGAAAGTGCTTGTTTTTGCCACTGACAGGCTCAGATTGTTATTTTGAGTGTCTGACAGCATTATGGAAAGGACCATTCAGAGAAATGAAACATTTTTGCGTACCTTTTGCTTGTCACATTCAAAAAAGTTGCACCCTATATCAACTAGGTCTTGGAGAGCACCACTGCATATATGAAAGAAAAACTGTTTAAAACCTTATGTGGCTCCAGAGGGAGATGTGGATAATCTCATGAATTGCTTCAGGTGATCCTTTGAGTCAGTGTCAGTTGGGTCTGATGACTACAACTTTGAAAATTAAATTAAAAAAAAAGGGAAAAACATCAAGAGGTGTGGAGTAAGAAAGAAGTGAGTATTTAGACCTTTTTAACCCGTTGTTCATCTCTACTTTACGCGAGCCGCTCAAGGCTACATCAGCTGCTAGTAGCATAACACAATCTGTAACAGAGCTGTGAGTAGCCAAATCGAATTGTAGGTAATGTGGGTTCCTTGCCACAATATCTCAGGCTCTGCTCATAGATTGTATAAAAGAAGTGGACGTAGCCTCTGAGAATGATAAGTGATGCCAATGCAGAAGAGCCTTAAACCTGCATTCTTTGTAATGGCCAGCAGAGGGTGACTTCATTGGTTGTAATTCTATACAAACCGAACAGAAAATTACTGCACTTCTCACTTCATTTTTTTTAACCTTAGTAAACATTTTTCCTAATGACTTTATGATCTTAATCAGTAGTTACAAGTTTCCTTCAATACAGCATGATGTTAATTTTGTAAATCATGGTCCTATTTAGAGTAAATAGCAATAATCGTATGCTTTAAGGCATGGCTGCCTTGTGATTGACAAGTTGTCACCACAGCAATCTTTGTATGTGGTCACTTCTGGCTCCAAAAAAAAAAAAAGATGGCGGAGACCAATATACCAAACTCAAGGCTTCATAATGGCTGTCTACAAACCGATGGATGACATCACGGTGGCTACGTCCACTTCTTTTATACAGTCTATGGTTCTGTAGATTCTTCGTTAAACTTTTGATTGTGAGTCCGAGAATGTTATAAGAGAGCAATGTGAAATCAGCAGTCATTAGCTGAAAGTCACTCTTGAAGCCGTGGATATCGATCATTGCTTTAGGACAAGAGAGGACTTAATATATTGGAGGCTCATGATCTAAATTAGTCTCATTTGTTTTTTGAAGTACGCCAAAAACATGCAAACACGTAACTTCCACCAGGCAGCATGTACACAATGATTTGTGATGCCATTCTACAACCGGTTGTGCTGTCACTTCTCATGACCTGAGTCTACGTGTGGGCCTGTCTTCTAAACCAGCCAGGTAATCAAGTGCAGATTTCAAATTAATACCGGGAACATGTTCAGTTAATATCTGAGGTCACTGAGTCACAAACAAATTAAAAATTCACAGGACATCCAGATCATTGTGAATCCTCTACCTTTGAATTACTTTGTTTAAATTGCAGTGGTGTGTGTGTGTGTGTGTGTGTGTGTGTGTGTGTGTGTGTGTGTGTGTGTGTGTGTGTGTGTGTGTGTGTGTGTGTGTGTGTGTGTGTGTGTGTGTGTGTGAGTGAGTGAGTGAGTGAGTGAGTGAGTGAGTGAGTGAGTGAGTGAGTGAGTGAGTGAGAGAGAGATAGCATCAGTTGTGTCTCTTCATGTGCAGAGCCAGGTGGTCGGAGCGGGAGAAGGCCCTCTGACACAGCAGGCACTCGTAGGGTTTCTGGCCAGTGTGCTTGCGGTAGTGACGCGTCAGCTCGTCAGAGCGCGCAAATTTCCAGCTGCAGCCCTCCCATGAACAGTGGTAAGGCTTTTCCCCTGAAAAGAAAACAATACAACAGATGATAATTGGCAAACAAATACTGTACATTAAAGCATGTATTGAGACTACAGGGCTGCAATATCAACTTGCACCCAAAACACATCACAGAAGACTGGGATATTGCATTAACACTTTTTTGTGTTAGCTGACAGAGAGTAGCAGTAGAAAACTGTACTTTTTTATTAGTGTCTTTGTGTTCTGCTCAATGTTAAGTTTGTCAGATAGAAGTATATCCTTTCATTTTTTAAATTCAGCAATCAATTTGTTGTATTATAGCAGCTGGAGGCAACAAAAAGAACTGGGCACTTTAAAGGGTAACTTTGGTATTTTTCATCTTTGACCCTATTTTCTCACACAGGCTGCAGCGTTATCCTTGCGGGCCATTGAGCACTGTCAATTTATGTCCAATAAACGTCCTTGTTTTTGCCACTGACAGGCTCCGATTATTATTGTAAGTGTCACAACATTGCAGAAAGGATCCCTCCAGAGATAGACCTCTTTGTTAAAGAACTAGATCCTTTTTGTTTAACCAGAAACGGCCCTGAAATCGCCATCGCCAAACCCACCAGACTATTTAAATAAACGGTAATTTCATCATCTTACAACACATTTCGTTCATAGTCGATAAAACTCAGAAAAGCCATCTCGGTTCATCTCTCCACTGTTTCAACAATCACCAACTCTGGTTTGACTGAAATAAACCCTTAATTCACCCAGTTAGATGTGAAAACATGCTGGCTCTATACCTGCTAAAATTACTGTTTTTTTACATGTAGTTCGGCGTGTCTGGCAATGGCAATTTCAGGTTGAACAAAAAAGATCTTACTCTTCAACAAAAAGGTCTGTCTCTGTAGGGATGTGTTCATTATGTTTCCATAATGTTGTCAGATGCTTGTAACAACAGTCTGAGCCTGTCTGTGGCAAAAACAAACAATTTTGATGGATGAAATTTGATGGTGCTGAATTGCAGACAGGGTATATTTCCCAACTGCTGGCTGCAGCACTCTTTCTCAATACTGGACCAATTTCAAAACCAGTTATTCCCATTGGTCACTTGGACACAAAAATATGGGAAAATGAGGTCCAGATTGTAAAATACTGAAGTTATTTATCACAAGTAATATTGTTACAGCGATATTCAACAACGTATTTCTTATATCCTGCAGCCCTAATTGAGACTGTCACAGACTTTCTGTGGTGGAGTCAAAGGGACGTACCTGTGTGGGTGCGGAGGTGAGCCTTTAGGTGTGAACTCTTGGTGTAGGTCTTGGTGCAGCCCGGGTATTCACAGCTGTGGATGGCAGGCCTCTTTTTCCCCGTAGCCCTTCGGCCACGCTTTCCCTCCACCCCAACAGGGGGCAGCTGTGGTCCGACCAGCAGAGGCTGCTGGTGGAGGGGCAGATGACTGGTGGCCTGGCTGAGGGTGTAGTCACAGTAGAGGTTGGCGTTGTGGTTAAAGTGTGGAATGTAGCTGTAGTGTCGAGGGTCAGGGGTCACAGCCTGAGTTGGTATGAACCTGCTGTCCGGGAAGGTCACCATAGAGGGATGTTGCTGAGGATAGTAAGGGTTAAAGTCCCATGACGAAACTTTGGTGAGGTTTCCTCTGCCGTGCCTCTCCACACTGCCTCCTTGAGGAAAGACATACTGATCTACATTAGGTTGACTGTGAAACGAAGTCCGACCTGTTTGGTCATCATTATAATCATGGTGGTACAGCGCTGGCTGGACTGACGTGGTGGTGATGGTTTCAACCGGGGACACGAGTTCAGCCATGAGGCAACTAGCGTTCATCTGCAGATGCTCCTGTCCTGGTTGGTCCTTAAACGTGGCTGCCTCTTGGTACGCTGTGTTTGGGTCTAACTGTGGAAGCCGTTGATCATTGTTGTCCAGAGAAGGGTTGAGGTCAGATGACGGGTTGCTCCATTCAGACAGCAGGAACTCAATGTCCCAAGATGCCCGGCTGTCATCATCCAGGAGCTCCTCTGTCATTTGTTGAGAGACCTGCAGCTGCTCAGAGCTGTTTGGTGACAGTTTGTTGCTGAGAGAGTCCAGAGGGAGCGAGTCAACCTCAGACTTCCACTCCTATATTGTGGTGGAGAACATGGAGAGGTGATGATCACAGTGGAAAACATATTGTAAAAGCGAGATTCCTGCTCCTTGCTTTTTCATTTTAAGGATAGCCTCAAGATGTTTTATTACCATAATTGAAACTTGAAACCATTTTGTTAACAGACGTATGTGGAAAAAGTCTGTTATTGGAAAATAACTAAAATAATGGAGAGATTCTCCATCAAGTTGCATTTGCTTTTTCAATATCATAGCTAAGCAAATGTACACAGAATGATATCCGTCAAGTTTTAAATCACAATATATCATTGCAACCCTAGTCCATAAATACACTGAGAGCATTTTTTGTTGCTGTAACACGACCTCTTAATGCATTACATGGTGTTTGGCACAAAATGTGTTAAAATTAGGTGCTGGCAGCAAGAAAACAATGTCAATACAAACTGTATAACAGTTTCAAACATGTCGTTGACGTTATGAAACAGTTGTGGTTTGCAACTGTTTAGGTTTCAGGAACAAAAAATAATTGGTTAAGTTTATGAAAAGGTGGTTTCAGTTAAAGTAACTAGGTATGAGCTGTAAGTATATTTATATTATATTATAGGCACTGAGTGCTTCACGTAAAGATAGACATAATGAGCATAAAACAGACAAGGCAAGTTTAAAACATGAATTAATTTAAAAGTGGTGGCGATTTGAGATCCTATTAATCAGTATCTCATAGTATTTCCCCTTGTCACCTTTTAGGCCTTCAGACGTCACTAACAGTCAGATCCTGAAATTTCCGACAGACATTGATTAACCAAATGTCTTCTCAAGAGTGAACCTCACTGCGGGTATTGTCTGTGCCGGATACAGGCCACAGCTGCCCCAGAATCTACTACCACCCAGTTGTGGCACTGGGGATCAACTAGAGCTCACCACAGTATTTCTCCATCAAATCCACCACCCCCTCATCATAGCAAAACCATATTTTTCTTAAATCATAAAAAAACTAAAGATAAAATAAATCATAAAAGTCATAAAAACATCACAGTTTCCTGGTTGAAAGTCCATTTTTGTTTGACCGATTCTCCACCCCTCCTGACTTTCTCGCTCTTCACAGTTAATTTGTGTGCCCACCACAACAAAAAAATTCTTACTGACTTTGCATTGAAATTGTTTTCATGTTGCCAGCACATCATTTTAACACATTTCCTGCCCACCACCATGTAATGCAAGAGTTTCTGTCCATTTCACATATTCCTGTGAGACTGGGCTGCTCCATGCTGGCTGTCAAGACATCCTTTCGCAATATATGCACAACCCAAGTAATGGAGGATAAAATCTACCGTCTATGTTAAAACGTACTCCAGAGATCGGCTGAAGCCAATATGAGTCTTCAACTGTCTGTTTCAATCACTCAATCATTTTCTTCTTAGTGTGGCTCAGCATGGAAACACTGTCAGAGGGAATTTTTGACTAAAATAACGAACCTCAAAAAGCTGTTTTGTCAAACTCAGACTGCTGAAGCCTCATATCAGATCCTGTTGAACTTTCGAAGTCTTTTTAACATATGAGAAGTATTATTGGTTTTGTCCCCCGTCACTTAACAGTGTAAGGCCAGGCCAGGCCAGGACGAGCAGCACAGTCACCAATAACTCTTACTGTACATATAGGTACTGTATGTCAGATAGACTTCAAACAATATAAACCTATCCCTTAAGACATTTATTGAGTCAGTATATAACTAACATTTCACTTCCTGCAGACCTCCTTCAGATGATGACTCACATTGCCTTTTTTTTTTTTTTTTTTTTTTTACATTACATTAGCGGATGATTCATCTAAAGCAATTTGAAATAAGTGCATTCAACCTCCATATTTATCTCCATTATCTCCAAGTTTCTGGGACAAATCAAAAGTCCAGCATTATAGTCAAGACTGACACATTTGTTGACTCAATATAAAGTGAAATAATAAATACTGTATCTGTTGAATGTGCCAGTAATCAGCACAGTGGTATGTATTAATTAAAAAACTTCCTGTCTCTGTGTAGGAGTGAAAAGTAAATGTGATACTTACTTTCATACTGTCAGTGGATTGAGCGAGGTTGGAGAAGGAGCTGAAGGAAGGGAGCACAGCCTGTGTAACAGCCATCAAGTTCTTTGATACGAAGTCGATTGTCAGTGGTAGCAACAGCAGGGAATTTGCTCTGTCTATTAATATTATTTATGTAATTATTCTCTATATGACCGTCTTCAGCCCAGCTAACAGAAAGTCAAACCTCAGCTCACCAGGCTGCTCATCCCAGTTACAGTCCGCTCAGTGCTAACAGGCCGCACAAACAGGTCCTCTCCTTTACTCCATTCCTCCCCTGCTATCTCTCGCTCCTCTCTCTTGTCTATCTCTGTCAGCTGCAAGTCTAACTTCAAATCTCTCTTTTTCATGTAGGTTAGGACCGTTAGGAGGTGGAGCGTCAGCGTGACTTACTCTGCTGGCCCCCTCTCTTTTTTTAATCCTTAAAGATTGTTCATTTACACTAAGAAACCATCTCACCTCAACTCACTGTCTTCTTGCTCTGTGAGATTCAGAGCAAAAAGCTCCTCTTCATGACCAAATATGTCAATATTAATGTGATGGTAATGCTAAGATCAAACTCCAAATTTCTTCTTTTATTTATTCATTTATTTATTTATTGGCAGCCAGAGGTTTAACAAAAAACAGTAACAAGCAATTTACTTCACACCTGTTTTGGCAAATATATATTTAAATATATATCACAACAACAAGTTTTTCAAGGAAATAAATAAAGATGCAAAAAACAACAACAAAAAACCCCACCAAAATTAAATAGATAAAAAAAGAAAACATCAATTTCCATCAGAATTGTCATCAAGACAGCCATCTCTGTCATCTGAGGAAATATTATACATCATTTTTCTTTTACTGTCAGAGTCACACTTTTAACCAATCAGATATCAAATAAAGGTAAAATATATAAATTAATAATTAATTTGGTGGAAATATGAAAAAAAATCACTTTTACTTTGAACTGATTATAATGTTTATATGCATAGGAAGACATATTAAAGTGTCCAAATGAAATTCTTTGCTTTCTTCCTTCCCTATTCCAACTGAAATGAATGGAGAGGTATGAACAGATAGGGATATGTAAGGGTTGGTAGATAGTATATAAATATATGTATATAAAAGCATGCAAGTGTCAGATGAAGAGTGAGTCATTTGGCTCAATAAAAAGGAAACACTTGAACCTGAACTAACCAAACAACAACTTTTGAAACAAAACAAGGAGGAGGTGTTAAACTCAGTGCATATAAAATTAGATAAACCAAAGGGGGTGATGTTTACTTGTAATTATTTGATGATAATAGTAGAAACTGATAGCTATAGTCCATCAAATCTTTCTAATATTTAAAAAATAACTAAATATAATGGGAAAATGCATTAATTAAGTACAAAAAAAATTGCAAGTATTAACAACAGATATTAATAAATTGAATTGAATGGAACCATTAGTCAAGCCACTTCACAATGTATTATAAGTTTTAGAAAATGCTGTAAAGTTAACCCGCTTACACTACGCTGAGTAAAGCAGGGCTCTCCATGTTATTTTTCATTCACAAGTAAACTTTACTATCAAATGTCTGGCCACTATCTAGTAAACCACGCTTTGGAAACAGAGTGCAGAGTGTGCTGGTGCACGTACAGTAAAGTGTGTGCACGTGTCATGTTAATATGGTGTGTGTGGACCGCCTATAATAACAAGCTTGTATAGTTCCATCACAGAGATCTCAGCAAAACTGTTGCTGATAATTTCTTACAGAGACATTTAACATGAATATATGATGCTAATATATTGATAAATAATAAACAGGAGGAAGTTGGTTTAACTCATGAACAAACAGACTAACAAGCAAAACTGAAAATGATTCAGTTTCTAATTCTCCAGTTAAAACTGCATCCTCTTTGTTGAGCCAGCATTTCTACTAGCTTTAACACACACTCAAGAAACAGGTCGGTCTGAGGACGTGCGGCTCTAACTTCTCAGAAGACCTGTGTGTGAAAGGTGATTATACTCTGGCTGCTGTTTATCTGTGAACACAGGGCAGCGGCAGGCTGCTGTCTTCTCACAGATAATGGCCCCCTGACTGCTGCTGATCTCTGATGACGAGCCCACCACTGATAAAGACGCTCTCTCTGCCTCAGAGTGATGACTGTCAAGACATCCACTACACAGGCTGAAAACTGTGCTGGCTGCCTCTTCATGGCGTTAGACACAAGATCATCTACAGTTTGTTTGGAGGAGAGTTCACGTCCAAAGCCAAAGACTAACTTGAGAGTTAATGCGAGTGTGATGTTACCATGGGACAGAAGGGCATTTAAAGAAGAGATCATGTGCTTTATATATCATAGGAATGTATAAATATGCACCAAACAAATATATAATTAAAAATAATTATAAAATAGTCTGGAAATAAAAGATAAAAATGAGATTTTTAGACTATGCATACAGGAGCCTCCAACATTGATATGAGGGACCAGGGTCACTTATTCTGTTTTAATGTTTCCACCTTCTCCAGAAATTCTTCTTATTTGTCTTTTGATATCCCCTCTGGAAGTTTGAGGGTTCTGTGCAGTATATTTGTGTATTATGTCGTATCTGTTATATTATGTTGGTATATCTATGTATATTTATTTTAACATTATCAGTATTAACTGATGGAAAACGTCAACACCACCGGAACAACATCTGTCTTTGTCTCCATCCAGTGGCGGCATGTAGTCAATGTGCCAACGGCTTTAAAAAATTCAACATGGTGAGTTAAAATAATAATAGTAACGTTACAAGCAGTTACTCAGTGTTTAAAATATGTTGGTGTAACAAAAAAAAAATATTTAAAAAACAAATCCCAACGCCGACATTTTCCAGCTGGAACACGGAAGTGCTTTCGCCTACTTGGTTGCCATAGCAACAGGCAGACGCAGCCGTCAAAACACGAGTTAAACCACCGAAATTAGCTTGTTAGCGCCTACACTTTGTGTTCACGAAGGAGTTAAGATACGAAAAGAAGTGTTTGAGTAAGTTCTTTACGGTTTTTGTTAAGTTATATCCCTTTCTTGTCGTGTTTCTTACATGTAGTCAACGTCTTATCTTTCTGATGTTCAGCTGTGACCGTTAGTCACCCAGCCGTTAGCGCACCATGGCTGGTTAATATAAACACATTGAAGCTAAGCTACATTTTGCTATTTTGAACGATGAAGTCAAGACTTTAATTGATTTTTATTTTAAATTTGACACAATGTTACATCCAGTCAGTGGTGGAGGAAGTGCTCAGATTTGTTTTACTTAAGTAAAAGTACTGATACCACACTGTAAAAATACTCCTGCACTGGAGATGTTAGTTAAGTAACAGTATGCAAGTACAATCAGGAAAGTGAAAGTACTTAATGCAGAAAATTTGAAATAATAAATCTAAAATAATGAGAATAAAGAAAAAGCAGCAAGTAATCTTATTTGAGAAAGCAGAATCATAAAATGATATTGCATGAAAAATTAAATGGTTATCAAAGCGGTTGCTAATTAATTTTTTTTCATATACAAAAAAAAAAACTTCATATGGTTTGTGCACAAAAATCTTAATTTTTGAGATAACCAGTAACGAAAGTTTTCAAATAATTGTACTTATCTAAGAAGTACAATATTATCTCTTTAGTGTAGTTGAGTAGAACTATAAAATGTCATATCATAAAATACCCAAGTAAAATAAAAGTACCTCAAATTTGTATTGACGCACAGTACTTGGGGAAATGTGCTTAGTTACATTCCACCACTGCGCTCAGTACGTTTTATTTGTTAAGCTGTAAACCAGAAAATCCCATTGACCATCCTCGGAGCTGTTAGTCATTCAGTGTCTATGGAGAAGCTCTAGGATTTTTCAAAATGACATCACTGTCTCCCTGTTTTTTCTCAAGTTTACAAATTGAATCTGAGCTGTAGCTTTCAACATTCCAGAGGCAAATTACCACTAAACCCCTGAGATAACGGCTAATATCTATGTGTGTTTGAGGTTGCAGATGGAGGCTTCCTCGCAGAGTAAAGGCAGCAGAGGAGGACTATGGAACAACCCCAGAGCCACCCAGTACAGCAAGGAGACCCAGGATATGCTGAGATGTGAGATGATAATGCAGTTATTGATATCCTGGTGTGAATGGGAAACACATATAGGAGCTGACAGTGTATGCATGTCTGGGTACATTCAAGTAAATCTGTGTGCATTCGTCATTGTGTTGCTTATGCTTTGAGATTTTAACCTTTCTCTCTCCTGGTGCTCAGTGATGATGCAGGAATCAAGACTCACCAACGTGCAGAGAAAACAGCTCAACAAAAGCCTCAAGAGTAAGTGTGAGACTGAATATAGTGGAGTATACACAGACATTAAGTATAGATATTTTAAATATTGTTATTGTATTTTAATGTGATAGGGTGTTTGCCACACATAGGTATTGCACAAAACTCTATATGACATGCTAAGAATCCAGATTGTGACTCAAGGATACAAGGATAAAAGGGGCCCTTCCAGTATTTTTTTCCCAAAATGTTTAGTTTAATCCTGTACAGCCACATAAAAACTTCTTCTTTTTTTTCCCTTTCCCCGACAGATGCAGCAGCATTACAACTGACCTCTGACCCCACATCATCAGCTTCCCCCTCTCAGCCTAAAACCAGTAAATCTGTCCCGATGTGCCTGCCAGGCAGGACTCAGAAACGCAGCGCTGAATCTTGTCGCTCTGGGAACAACTACGTCAGAGAAAAGTTCACCCCGGGTCCTACAAGTATGTTCTTGAAGCTGACACTATCCTTAATTCTGCATTTATGTGTTTTAACAAGCCAATATTGCAAACAAATGTATACACTGTAGGTCACTAAATTTGGGTAACCTTTTTTGATTTGCATCCTGAGAGACATTCAGCATCCTTGTCATCTTTGTTTCCACCCTAGGAGACCTAGAGAAAGAGAAGAGGAGGCTTCAGAGTATACTGGCAACAGGAAAAGAAGAACCCACAGCTGCATCTGCCCAAAAAGTTCCCGCAAGTCAGAACCCAGATGCGTCAGAGGAGAAAGACCGGTATCAGGAAGGTGAGGCTGACTGCACGGAAACAGATGATCCACTAGAGTTACATGAACTGCAGTAACAGAGAGGAAATTATCCCCATTACAACCTGAACACAAACATTGAATTTGTTTTGTCTAACAGAACCAGATGTTTCAATCATCTTCAAAGTCTGTTTCTTTTTACGTCAGCCTGAAGCAAATTCTGCTTTGTGCTCCTCTGCTTGACTAAATATATCCAGTGCCTCTAAAAGAAGTCTAATATTAACTTGTTTCTTTTGTAGTTCTGGATGAGATAGAGGAGAGAAGACAGTTTCTGGCAGATATGGCCTCTCTAGGTCAGGAGGCGCAGTACATCGGCATCATTAACACAGAGATATCTCAGGTAAACAAACTTAAATGAGTCCCTGTTAATCTGTTCAGACTTTTTTAAAATCTTTTGGTAACATGGGTGTTTTAACTAAATTGTTTTATTGCTGTGTATCTTTATTGTGATTGCTTTTAAACACTGTAATTAGATACTGGCACAACTCAATTGCAGTGTAATTAGATCCTTACAATGGCAGTCTGGTTTAAGGCATTTAGGCACAGACATCAGAGGAAAAAGAGTATAACTATCTATTCTCTCTGAAAAAGCAAATGCATTTAAAGGGGAATTCCCATTTTTTCATCCAGCACCCTGTTTTCCCCTGTCTTTGTGTCTCTGACTTTTGGGAGAAAGAAAAATTGAAGTTTGTACAGTATTAAGAGTCAGGTGGTGTGCACTATCAATTTACGTCCATTACAAGTGCTTGTTTTTGCCACTGACAGGCTCAGATAATTGTTATTATGAGTGACATACAACATTATGGAGACGACCCTACAAACAACTGAAATGTTTTTCCATTTGTTTCACTTGTTCTGTTTTGCGTGCAAGTCTCCCTATAGAAGTCTTTCTGTGCTCCAACAGAACAAACTATTACTTGCACTCCTCTCTTCAATTCTTAGTCATGTGTCCACTGTTTTCTTCCTGCAACAAGTCGTCACCTCATGAGATTCAGAACGAGACTTCTTGTAAGCAAGACATGTACACAAAACACAGAACAAGCCAAACGTGCAGAAAACTTTTCTGTTGGAGCCATGTTTTTGTGTTTAATGTACTCTCCCACCATGCCACGAGGTGGCTTATGTTACTGGCTGGTATGGTATTTCAGTTCATGCCAGTTGCTGATGGTACTTGGATTAAGATTTATATGGCTGTATTTATTTGAACTTTGTTGAAAATGATTGATGGTTATACATTATGGACACTGGTGAGAAAATAAATGTATGATGATATAAAGAATTGGTTAAGATTGCAAAGTTTCTGAGTACATGTCCAAACTATTCAGCCAATTAGCAGCCAGTAGCAGCTTAAGTACTACAGTCAGTCACTGCAGTTTGATTTCTCTATAGGATCCTTTCCATAATGTTTTCAGACAATTCTAACACCAATCTGAGCCTGTCAGTGGCAAAAACAAGCAGTTTTAGTGGAAGTAAATTGGTGGGGCACACTTATTGTGACTGGTCACATTGTAGCCTGCCAGCTGCACCACCCTCTCTCAATACTGGACCAGTTTCAAAACTAGTTGTTCCCACGAGTCATTAAAAAAATTTGGTGCAGGTTGAAAAATACAGGAGTTCCCGTTTAAACCCGTGTCATGACTTCATTAACAGAGGATCCGAGAACTGCAGCTGCTGGAGAAGGACTACAGTCATGAGAAGGATCCAGTGACATCTGAGAGGAAAGGGACGACTGATGAACGGATAACAGAGAAGACTGACTTGAAAGAGACAGGAAAGAAGACTCACTGCCACTGACTGAACATTGACTTGGAAATCAGGTGCAAGCAGTGAAACTTCAAATACAGTTCAGGAATGGTTTGAATTAAGAGATATGTGTGTGGTAGTGGTGTCTGCAAAGAGGTTACTGCTGACTGGCTGCACTGTGATATCAGGCTGTGAAAGCATTAAACTTACAAGACACAACAACTACTTGCATTAAGTTATTTTATTCCTCTGCCTTCCAGTGTCAGTATTTTTTATAATCCTGCTGCTGTTTTGGGGCAACGTATAGCTCAACAGAAACGTGGCGCTACAGAAGCCCTTGGTTCCAGCCGGACAGGAAGACAGGCACAGAGCGGAAACACAGACACGACAGAGATTACCATTTAAAATGGAGGACAAATAGACAATCTAACTGATGGAACAGGAACAGAGTGAGTAAACATACTGACATTTACATTAGCTCGAACAAATGAAGCTTATCCACATATGAAATTAAATAAATGGCACTCGTACAAACAATATTAACACGTTTTTTTTGTCCTATCCACTTGTAAGGCAAAACATGGGAACATACAGAAAGGCATAGTAAAATATAAATTAATGATTGCATATTCAGTTTTTCCCCAATTGTTAAAACTTGTATAAGCTGGTGCTTCGCTACAGTTGTTAAAATACTGTAAATCTGCTTTTTCTAATATTCATTATTGCATGTGACCTTTCATGTTAATAAACTGTCTACAATGCTCTCCTCCAGACCTCACATCTTCTATATCAATCTGATCTAGAGTCTCCCACACCGTCTAATACTGTACTATGTTCATCCACACCTTTGATGATATGCATTTACACAATGACACCATCGCAGAACTAAAGAAGAAAAACTAGGAAACCACAGATGATCATAACATAGCAGCTAGAAGAGCTTAGGTATCCATTGTCGTTTGAGCATTTCACGGGTGATGTTGCAAGACTTAAAGCAGAGCTCATCTTTAAAAACAACAACAGTAAAATGTTTTACTTTGATTCGTACCACAGGCTCAAACCAATCGTGACATGAAACCACCTCTGAGCTACTGACCTTTGGAGTCAAGGAGGGGAATTCAACGAGTGTAAATCAGGAACAGATTAAAAACCTTCGATATCAGCGAACAACTTGATTCCAACTGACTTCACTCAAGCTGATGAGTCGCACCTTTGCAGAGCCTTGATGAAAGGATAGTGAAGGAACATACAACAATTCAGTGCAGTAATTTAGAAACCTACTCTTCATTGGCTAGAAAGGTTGGAGAACTTAAAAACACATCGGCTCTTACAACAGTTAATATACTGTCTCTTTAAAACACACAAAGGCAACTGAAAATAGTCACTGCAGAGACCTTTTGGAGAAGCGTCACAAGATGTGAGCAGGAAGTGTGTTTTGGGTTGCACTTCCCCGTCATTAATGACAGTTAAAGGACACCTCATCTTCTTGATCTGCTGCATTTTCTTTTCGCCTGTCCTTTTTTTTTTTTTCCTTAGTAATGTTAAAACAGTCTCATATCCTCTTAGAGGAGAATGTGTCCTTTCTATGGTGATTTCTCCTTGCGGGGGCTGTGGCTCTTGCCTGGTTCTCCTTTATGGCTCAGCCGCTTGAGCACCTTAATGGGTTTGAACTTTGCTCCTTTTTTCTTGTGCTGGTCAACATCTGGATCCTTGTGGAAGTCTGATCAGGAGAATTAACACAGAGGGTGAGGTTAAAATTTAGGGGGGAAAAGTGTCACATGAGATGTGACGGTTACATTTTAAGTTAATAAAATCGTCTTATCTGAAGAGCCTACCTTTTTTCTTTAGCATGGCCTCCATAAGTTTATCCTCCTCCTCTTCCCTGTGACAGAATGGATGTTAGATTGCTGTTAGCTATAAAGTATCACTGATCAATACACTGTGGTTCACTGCAGAGATGCACAGTTGAAAGCTAAGTTCGGTATTATTCAACCTGGATGCTTTTCTCATGTTTTAGTGTCTAATGGAAACAACAATTTTTGAAACTGGTCCAGCATTGAGTGAGAGCACTGCAGCAGGCAGCTGCTGAGCAAGCTGCAGTGTCAACACTCAGGGCATGTTTGCACCATCAATTTACGCCCACCAAAAGTATTTGTTTTGCCAATGACAGCCTCAGATTGTCATTTTAATTGCCAAACAACCTGAGGAAAAGATGCCTACAGAGATAGACCTTTTTGTTAAACAGTAAGATGCTTTCTGTTTAACCAGAAACAGCCTCAAAATTGCCATCACCAAACTCACCACATTCCATTTAAAATAATAGTAATTTGAGCGTGTATAGAGCCAGTATATTTACACATCTGAAGGTTTTTGTGATTTTTATTTAGTGTCCGTCGACTTTTAAATGCGTTTCACGATGATGTAATTACTGTTTATTTAAATGGAATCTGGTAGTTTTGGTGATGGTGATTTTGGGGATGTTTCTGGTTAAACAAAAAGGATGTTACTCTTTCACAGAAAGGTCTATATCTCTGTAGGGATCCTTTCTCTAAATCGTCAGACAATTATCTGAGCCTGTCAGTGGCAAAAACAAGCACTTGAAGTTGACGTACATTGACTGTGTGTACATGCCTTGAGTGTTTACGCTGCAGTGTTTTTTTTGCTGCTGCAGGCTGCGGTGGTATCTCAATACTAGACCAATTTCTTTCTTCTTTTTTTGAAATTTTATATACTTTATTGATATTGTTCCTTTTGCATACTTAGATACTTAGACACAAAAACATGGGAAAATAGTTTCCAGCCTGAAAAATGTTGAACTTAACTGCCACTCATTGATTACCTCTGCCTGTCCTGGTCCATGTTGTTTACAATCTGGTTGCGCTGTTCGATGATGGTAACCAGCTCAGCCATCAGCTCCTGCTCTCGATTCTTGTCCTCGTCCGTCCAGTCTTTCTCTGAGGTAGGATGATAATGAATTATTTAATTAAGGTTCTTTCAATTGTATTAACATGCAACCTGAGTTCAGAAGGTGCACTTTTGAATACCTAAAGTAACAGATCAGTAAGTATAAACGTGAAGACATTCTACTTCACCTACCAACCTGTCGGGGAAGATGATTAGTGGAGAGGCAGACTGTGTGTCTGAGCAGTGTAAGTAAGTACTGCTGGAGGAGTTACATTCATGGTGACAGAAACTAAATTTACTGTCGCAGGGTTGTTTGAATCCACCAACCAGTCAAGTTGCATCTCACATCCATGTATGTACGAACTCATAATATATGTATTGAAGACTTGGAAGGAAGTAAGAGTAAAAAGAGGAGTGATAGAGAGCTTTATCTGTGTGTGGATGTACAGGTCAATTGTTGGTGGCAGTAATATGCTTTGTAACATAAGTCGTGCATTACAAACAAGGCAATGAGTTTTCTTGACACGATGAAGCCAAACACACCTGGTTTGTTGAGAAGACACCTCAGCTCATACTCCACGTCAGCTTGCCTCTCCTCTAGGTTCTGCTGCTTCGCTCTGCAACATTTACACAGTACGTTACACACGGGTAAGCTTCTATTTACTACTGCACTTGTTCACTTATTTCTTCTACACTCCTTAAAATTAAACTGAACTACTGCCTTGTGGTTCTATGTCTCTGCCAACCAGTCCACGTCTGCATTCTTGAGACACTGTGTTCACGAGGATGGGATGGACAGTTGGACAACACGTGTGTGTAATAAGCATATGACTGCATACCGGAGAGCTGGATTACACAACTTTTTAAATAACCATTTTGATGTTGACATGGCCAGTCAAATTCATTGTATCAGAAATGGCTTCTAATTAAGCAATCTCCTTTCCCCTTAAAGGCATGCATTTAAAAAAAACCTGGGTGCTATATTTCTGAAAGCCTTCTCTGAACAACTTTTACCAAACTCACAGAGGCGTGAAGGAGAAATCACTGATTGACATCTTAGAATTATGATTCTGACATTTGCTCATTGCTTCAGTCTGATACTTACGTGTAGACCAGCTCAGCTTCTCGTCGCACTAAAAGGTGTTTCTCATGGATGAGAGTGAACCAGTCCACCAACAGGCTCTCCTCGTCCTCATCTGAAAACACAGAAAAGAAACACAGAGATATATTTGTTATGTTTCTTAATTGATGTACTGTTCTTCATCCATTTGCTGTGTGATCAGGTCTTTTTATAATCCAGTACAATACTTAAGTGAGTTATTTAACATGGAGCAGCTATTTTAGTAAAGTTTTCAATTTTGAATACAGTGAACCTAAATTTTATGTATTGCATGAAGTGACAGTTTCATATCTTTGCAACATTTAACTGGCCTTTCACCCATTTAACTCAAGAAACTCCATTAGAAACAGTGTGATGCGTTACCGTTTGGGTTGTCTCTCAGCTTCTTCTCCAGCTCCACTCCCCTCTGCTCCAGTTCATCCAGCTGCTTCTCCAGTTGACCCATCTCCACGTGGATGTCCTCTACTGGGATGTACTGGTCTGACTGCACCTGGACGGATGTTTGGACGGGAGGAATCATTTCAGTACTATTTCATCAACTGTATATTTTTTTCTATGCTTAGACATTAGGTATGTTTTCTTTTTAGTTTTTTTTACCTTGCGTTTGATAAGAGGGAAGCCGTGGCCAGGGGCCGGGGGCCTGGCAGGACGAGGGCCTTTTGGTGGTTTGGATTTGGATTTAGCCGGTGAGGGAGAAGCTTTTCTGTTGAATGGGTTCTCCTTACAGATCCGCTGGAATGAGAAGAGATACAGCTGGAGTATAATGTGCAAGTGTAATGCTTTTTATTGCTTTATTTAGAGGTGGACCATAGACTGTATAAAATAATGGACACCTTGAAGCCTTGAGTTTGGCATTTAGGCTATCATCATCTTGGTTTTTTTGGAGCAAGACGTGACCATATTTGGACAAGCGGGTGAAGCTTACCCTAACGCTAGCTGCCAGCTTGGTTAGCATGGTACATGTACAGCTGTGGTTAACTGTTAATAACTAATGCTTTAACTAGCAAGACAGAGAACTGCAAGCTCTAAATATCCCTTTTGGCACCACAGGAAAGGACCACATGCACATGACTCCAATCAAACGCTGCACACTGTCCTTCGCTTCTCTTCTGGACAGATGTTCAGTATTGCTAAGATGGAAGAATGCTGCCGGCCCACCCATACTCAGTGGCTGAAGGACATTGTGTTCTGTCTGAACCCTGAAAAAATTTGCTACTTGGTCTGCAACTCAAATGAACAAAATAAAAACACCAGGTGTGCGGACCTCTCCTGAAGTACACCCACTTGTCACTCAAAGTGGCCAGGCTCTTAATTATGCATCACTTTAAACCTTAATGTCATTAAAACAGGTGAATTATATAAAAATTCATCACCCCTACAGTCGTCATGAAGGGGAAATTATCTATGGAGGCCAAAACTGTTTTTGTTCAAGGCTGTAGACATGTTTATTTCTGCTCTAAAGTTGGTTTTTATCACGGGGGTCTGTCGAGTTTTTAAAGCCAGCCTCAAGTGGCCAGTTTTTGGTACTTCCTTACTGGCTTCAATTTTCAGTCCCGGAAGTAGCTGCTTGAGGGGGACCTATTACCTTATTGTGTGTCGGGGTGACTCCTGAAGCCAATGGGCTGGGTGCTGTCGGAGGTCGTGGTGGAGGGTCTCTGGTTCCTTTGGCCCCAACGCTGCGGCTGGTCTGTGGAGTGGCAGGAGCTGAGCTAGCATTTGACGGCATGGGGGAAGGGTAGGGGCTTAGGGAGGCATGAGGCAGACGCTCTGTTGAGGAGGAGGAAGGAGATGCCGTAGAGTCGCACGGCGAACAGATGGAAGGCTCCGAGACACTTTTGGTGAAGGAGTGTTCCTGGTCGCTGCTGGCACTGCCACCGCCACCCAAAGGGGGATGGGAGGAGCTGTGGTCTGAGCCAGAGGACAGACTCTCTGTGCTGAGAGCTGGAGAGGGAGAGCAAGAGGAGGGCTGAGAGTGAGAGGAAACTGAAGAGGAAAGGAGGTTTAGTAAAAAACAAAAAGGCAAAAAAGGGCAGAAATGAAACAAAGTAGTTGAGACAGATTGAAATGGAGAGGGGATGGGAAGAGAACAAAAAACAATGAGCATCTGTATTCAACGTCCCACTCTCTCTCTCTCTTTTTGTTCTCCAGCCTCATTGTTTCAGCTCAGTTGGGCCAAAGTGCTGACTTACATTTTATATCTGAGGGTGTTTGAATCAAATAAACTGATTTCATCCAGTAAACTGAAAGTATGTTGCCAGTTAAACCAGTTTGCATAAAATTAAACCAGTTTAACCCCTGTGTACTGGACTGGACCTGCATATCAACCCAACTCTATGGGGTACTTAAATCACAATGGTAGCCCAGATCAATGTCAGTAAAATTCAACGCTGACCAAACTGACCTTGGTGACCTGCAGGTGGCTGTGGAGCACGAGGCGCCGGCCGTTTCTTGCTCTTGGCGCTTCCCGGGCTGGCAGAGCGGGATGAGCTTCCTCCACTAGGGGGAGTGTCTGCACCTGTCGTAGCATCAGCTGCCTGAGTGATGCTGTACCACGGGTGACTAGCAACAACTGTGGAAGGAATCGCACTGCCTTCGTTTCCCTCTTCCTCCGCTACCTCGCCATTTTCATCATCGTCATCGTCCTCGAATGGGTTGGCGGGCACAGGAGGCGAGCTTGGTCTGGAGCCGTCCCCTTTGAGAGAGGACAGAGAGCCTGTATTGGGAGGGGTTGCCAGTCCGGCAGGGGGAGGGGGAGGGGCTTTCTTCTTCTTGGGTTCTGATTGGACCAGGGCGAGCCAAGGTGGGTCTTTGGGTTTATGGGAGCCACTGGACAGGCTGGACAGTGAGACACACAGATAGGGATGGAGGGGTCACAGAGGGGAAGACAACAAAATACAGCCAATGGAGGCATGACGGGGCAAACATCTACAAGACTATGATGATATGATAAAGGTCAGTGAAATGGTGGCAATGGACATACAAAGAGGCATTTAACAGAAGTCTCATTACCTTCCAGGAGACTGTGACCTTGCTCGAGGTTTGGGAGGAGTCGGAGGCTTCAGATGTTCACCTGTGATTACAAGAAAAAAGTGAGGATGAATATCAGCAGATCCTGTTTTCATCTTTGATCATTTATATTCCGCAGTGAGTACACACCAGCTGTAAGGCCGTCTGTCGTACGGGGTAGCCGAACTCGAGGGGCAGGGCGAGGAGGAGGGGTCGGTTCAGGGATCCGGCGGGGTGCAGGTACTGGCCGACTGGCAACTTCATTATGACTGACAGGTGTAGAAGGGAGGTCCCCATTGGTTGTTAATTTGGTTGGTGTCTTGGTATCTTCCTCTTTCTCTTTCTCCCCCTCTTCCTCCTCCTCTTCATCGCTCTCATCAAAAGGGTTGGGAGGAGAAGAAGAACGTGGTGTCTCCTCTGTCCCTCCGCTGCCATCAATCTCCTTTGGTTTCTCCAAAGAGTCTGCGGCACTTGTTGTAACAGCAGTGACTGTGTCAGAGTCATTGGTGGGCGTGTCAGGATCACTGATTTGGTTTACAGGAGGAGTCTTTGCCTGTTCCCTCTCAGAGGGCGAGGTGTGAGGAATTGTGCTGCGACCTATCCTGGCAGACCCACCTACGACTGGTCTCTTACTAAGATCTGGCCGGCCATTCTGACTGGTTAAAGCATGTCTTGCGAGGTGATGTGTACAGACCAAGGCGCCAGAGTCGCTTCCTAATTTGTAGGACCCAGGAAGCAACGTGCTGTGACACTCTGTGCACCTGAGACAACAAGGACACGGGACAACAGTGAGACACTGAGATTATTAAGATATAAAGCCACAACAGATCAAAAACATGAGCTGATTTGTCAAAATAATACACACAGTAATCTGGTATACTTTATTTCTGCTCCTAAAGTTAGAATCCTTAAGATTTTCATGAAACCAGATTCAGTATTTGACAGTTTGCGGCTGGCATTTTTCCAGCAGTAGCCAAACAATGTATTTATATTCTCCAATTATCTTTCTATGTAGTAGTTTTCATTGTTAGTGGCGGAGTCCACCTTGTCCACAGGCTGTTTAAACTGCTCACCTTCATATGATAAATTAATAAAACAAGAAATGAGACGTGATCACACAAACCGCTTCTTACAGCTGCTTGTTCACATTAAAAGCTTTGAAGTAGTGAAACGTGGGCAGCGTTGATCACGGCGTCATAGACCCCTTTACAGTTGACGTCAACAAAAATGTGCTCATGCATGATGGCACTGGAAGTGGCATATTTGCCCCAACCATTCAGTTTGCAAGCTGTCGACATTTAAATACAACTATTACTAGCATCAAAATGTCGGGTTGGTACATATTCGGTTGTCAGAACCATTATTTCAACAGTGAACTCAAGTTCTACAGAACTCTGTCAGGATCACAACCGTTTCAGTGCAATTATGTTTAACAAGTTAATGTGACTCAGCTGAATGCGTCGTGGGAGCTGTTGAAAACATGAACAGATCATGTAGGTGTCCTCATAAATGTTTTTCAGTTTTACTTTTTATCAGTTTAAAGTACATACTATGCCATACTAACATTTACACTAGTTACTACGAGCATCCATGGATGCACTCAGCTGAAAGTCACCAGTTAACACAATCGTTAAACCAAAACACTTACAGCATCTGTGGCTGCAAGCTTTCAAATGTGTTGACTACCAGTGAACTGATGACAAGATCAAAAATTCTTGTGTGCTTGTAATTTCTCACTGGTGTACATGCTACATTTCTCCATCAAATATGTGTATTAAATTGCACTAAGATCTGGCAGTCGGTCAGCATTTGTCATCAACAACTTAAGGTAGCATTTGTGATCTTCGGCCCTTGCATAGCTTGACAAGCTATTGCACTCCACCACAAACTTCCATTGCCATACGCCATTAGTGCACCTTTACATACGTTATCATTGTTTCCAAACTGTAAAAGGGTCTGTAGGAAAAGGCCAATTATTGTCTGACTTCCTGAGTATGTGTGGCTGGCTCCTCTGTAAGTAGATACACCCTTTGCTCTTATGAAAACTGTAGTTTTAAATCCTACTTGCTGTCACCACCGGTCATCACAGGTCTTACCAAATCAACCAGGACAAAAATCTTAAGGATTATCACTTTAAGAAACCCAAAAGCAAATCTTTTTTTCCACTGTATTGCTCCACAGCATCAATCACTCATGGCTAAAACAAAGTCTGTATAACACACATGAAGACAGAAGCCGTAGGGGCAGTGCTCACCTGAAGCAGTTGCGATGGTAGAGCTTTCCGTCCACCAGAAACCTCTGCACCAGGTGGACGTGTTTCTGGCAGGCGGCGCAGGTGCTGCTGAGCGTGCTGCGCTTGACCGCTGCAACCGTTTCTACACCTGTCTGCGCGGGCTGGCTCGGCTAGTGCAAGCGACCGGGACATTGTATTTGCAGGGAGGGGACGAAGGGAGACGTCAGGGTAGGGGGGGGAAGATGGAGGGCAATGGGGGAGGAGGGGGGAGATCAAACACGGAGTCAGGATTTGAGGATGTGGATTGTTCATTTTGTTGAGCTAGTTACATCTACTCGGTTACTCTGATATCTACCTGTCAGTGATTCATGTGGTTCATTACTGCATTTCTTTTTTCAGTTTAAAACATATGATTGTCACAAAAATTTACATCAATATACAAAACGTTTTATTAGTAACAAACTCCAAACAGCTTGGGTTAGTGGCTCTGGGAGTCATATATTCTGGATATGATTGATATTTAAGATTGATATTTAGTTTTTAGGCATTAAGGGTTTTTTTGCGTGTTAAGTAAAAAAGGGGGTTAGCAGCAGCGCATTCCAAAACTTGGCACACAGTGTTAGGATTATACTATTGTTAGTATTTTTTTGCACAACAGTTAGTTAAAAAAAGACTGACCTAACTGTTTTGCTTTCACCTCCTAGCCCACCCCACCCCCATCCTACTGCCTAGGCTCAGGACCAGAGAGTGGAGGGGGGATCAGATGTGAGGAGGAAGAAGAGCAGGAAGAGGAGGGAGTGGAATGGATTTCCATCTGAAGAACGGGGGGAAGGGGGGAGGGGGTGGAAGTTGAGAGGGAGGACGCCAGTACATGGGAGTATGGCGATGGAGGAAAGAAGTTGAAGGCATGCGAAAGAGAAGAGAGACAGGATACAGAGGCTATCTTTATAGACTTACTCCACCTCTGTTGCTTAGCTTTTCCCCTGCTGTGCAACACAAAGCCCGCACAAGGAAGTGGTACTTATAAAATACTTAATGTGGACATTGTTGTACTGCAAGTGCAGGATGGGATTTGTATTGTACAGATCTGATGACTTAATACCCCCAAATAGCACATGCAGAATTACACTTAGATACTCCAAGGCTTCACACCAATACACTACCAAAAAATGTGTGCAGATTCAGTTTGATTATCCAGGCCTTAAAAAGGACACCATGAACAATATGTTACTCAAAGAATTCATCTTGTTAGCATGCGGCTCCTGTGAAGTATCATGCAGAAATTATGCAGTTCAGTGATACAGTTTTAAAATTGTATTATGTGTGGCGCAGAGTAAAAACAAATCATTATAAACAAATGCAAAGGGTAAGTCCTGTTCATCTCTACACTTTCTCCTGGTGCCAAGTCTTACCTCAGACTCAACCGCTTTGTCTTCCAAAGGGGTCGGGGGCCTTTTCTGGGCTGGCTCATTATGACTGATGGAGCTCAGCCTTTTCATGCTAGGGGGGTTTGCTGCAGAAAAGGAAATCAACACTTCATGATACAAACAAATTATATAAACTGTTGTCACACCCACAAGTTATACAAAGTGCAGACTAGGCCTGTCACGATAATTACATTATCGACTTATCACAGGACTGACCCTGATACTGCCCATTGTGTTGAGGCAACGAGTGTTTTTTACAGAAGAATGTCACCAACGTTTTAGCCAACACAAAGCCAGAATTAACAGCAAGGTTTTTCAACCATTACAAGACTTCGGCACAGCAATTCCCCTCTTTTTCCTCTCCACCCGCGCCTGCACTTCAAAGACGACCCAGTGTTGCTTGCTGGTAACCTGCAGCTGCACTTTTGGAGTAAAAGGTGCACAGTCCTATTAGCTGTTAGCCTGCCAACACCCTGGCAACGAGTCAAAAACTCCATCGTTTGTAGTTTTACCCTCCAACAACCTCATAAAACCACAAGCAAACCAGCCGGCCCTCAGGGACTGGCGGCCTGGGAGGGCGGAGGAGTGGAGCACACTGGCTGGAAGATGGAGGTAACTGCAGCGTGCCTGTTACTTCACTAAGCTTGTCTATCGGTTCGCAAGAGGCATCACCTGGTTCAGTTTTTGTTGTCTGAACTCTGTATCAAGTCTCAAACTGAGACATTTTCTTGCATATATTAACAAGTGTTAATTTCTTCAAATTCCAATTCTGAATATTTTTAAGAATTAAAAGTTTGTTGCTCTTCAAAAAGGTGTTCTTGCATTATTATGCCATTGTCTCATAAATATATCAGTTGCATTAAATGCCCTCAAGCTGACAACATTGTTTCCAGCAATTACGTCTGAGAAAATATCCTGTCAAACACATGTAATTATCATGACAGGTCTAGTGCAGACAAACATTATATGCTTTTATATTCACACTACAAGAAGTGAAATCCAGCTGAATTTACTGCACCCACCTTGAGACTTGTTGTTGAAGAAGTTGTAGTACTGGGAGACGTATGTGATGACGCTGAGCCGGTCAGGCACTTTCATGGACACCATGTCTTCTGGGTCCAACAGGGCTGGAATCCCAAGTTGCGTCTCTGCCACCTCAAATGCCTATGATGAAGCAAAGATGGAGAAAAGGAGAGAAGGACGGAGGCAGATTAGTAAGAAGCTGAAAACAATAATTACTGCAAATTATAACCAAATACTGTGCTTTACCTTTTGTGCACAACTCAACAGACCTGGAACACTTATTAATATTTCATCTCATTGTGGCATTTTGGTCTGATTTCTGTCACTGTTTTGGGAATATTCCTTTAGCATAAAGTAGCTGCAGTGGAAATTGTGGACAGTGAGGTCTGTGGATCACCCTGAGTAACAGGGATAATGTTTATGAAAAGGCATGCTGCTGTTGGGCTTCTAATATTATTTTTCAATGCTTGGAGCAGCACAAACAAAATTCCTTTTAGCTTTATTGTACTAGGTTGGCAGGTGAAATCTCAGATACCAGTATCTCAAACCTTTGTAAATAAAACCAAAAACTATCTGCATGGCCTGATACCACCAGTGCTGAGTGAGAGAGTATGTTTTGTTTGAGTTATTGCGTACCACAAAAATGTTTCACTGAAACTAAACTCTCCATCTGGGTATTCAGAGAAAGTGTCTCTTTTTGAATGATCAGAAACTGAAGACAGAATGATGTCTTTGTTGCATGTGTGCAAAAAAAAAAAGAGAGAGATGCTTGCCATAGCCCACCAACCAGCGCATAGCTCATGCCCTGACTAATCTAACTCTGCTGCCAAAACACCAGGCATTTGATGATAATGTAATGTTCTGTGCTTTGAGGATAACCATCAGTCTAATGAAAAATTCCACTGCAGAAATGAGAGAGGAGGTAAGGTTACATGACAACAGGGATACAATCGCTGGCAGTCACACAACACTGAAATAATCCCGCCAACAAATGCTACACAAGGGCAACGTGGCACTACACCTAAATTAATCAAAATGCATCAGGGTGCACTGTGCGAATAACACCGGGTTTACAGCTTAAAGTGTTCACTGTTCCTTGTTCAAACTACCTACTGTCCTGCAATTTGCTGAAAATGAATGGATGCCCTTGAAACCAACATGTTACTGATTCACTTCACAAAACTGTAGCTGCCACTCTGCCATCCTTGTTTAAAATACCAATAGGTCTGTTCTGTGTGAACCTATTTTGAGTGAACACAAATATTCGGATTAACAGTCCAGTCATGTGCTGTTAGGTCAGAGCATTATTATTATGGCTACTAGAAACTGGAATATCTGGCTCTTTGCAACTCTGCCCAAATCAGGATGTGCCTGTGAGTCATACGCCCTCCAGAAGGACACAGTGAATCACACCAACCAGCAACACAGGTCTGGGTCACCTCACCTGCCTTCATGAACCTCATTCAGACCTCAGTTTAATGCAGGTCTCATCCCTTGGTAAATAGGTGTTTCTATTGAGCTTTAGACTGTGTTTTAATGTAGAGACATTCACGACTGAATTGATTTAATCAAAGACAGTTCAGAAAGAATATTAAAAGACCTGCACCACCTGCAAGGATGTGGTCATTATGCATAATTAAAGTACAAGTTATCCTGACGGCTATGGGCTATTAGTCTGTTTCAACTGAAGAGAGTGTGGACATGCAATTTAATAATCAATTTCAGCTCTGAGAGAGCAAAGAAGCCCGGCCATAAATTCATCTGCTCCTGCTGTTTGCGTTTATTAATATCAGCCTGATGCCTCACAACCTGGAGGCGGTTGTTAGCTAACATTAGCTACCCAGCAGGTAGGAACAGCAATCATGAAGTTACCTTTTTTCGTCAATTTTATCTTTATGTGCATGATGTTATAACTTTATTTCCCAATGTAGACATTTAACTAACCCTGGCCTCGTTACACCGGCTACCTGTTGTGTTGAGAATTGGTTTTAGGATATTATTCCTTTCTTTCAAAACCCTGAGAGACCTCCCCTCAAGTTTTCAGATATCTTACTGCCCTCTGTCCCTTCCTACACCCTCAGATCCTCAGATGCATCGCTCCTCGCCATTCCAAGGTCCAGATTTATCTTCAAAGGTGACAGAGCCTTTGCAGTCTGAGCTCCTGGCCTTTGGAAAGACTTGCCTGAAGTGATCAGGGCTGCAAATTCTGTGTCATCCTTTAAATCACTCTTTTTTGGGCATTTATGTGATTTTATCTATCTTTAATGACATTTTTTTTAGTTTTACGGTCCGTGTTTCATTGTGTTAGTCTTTGGCTTTTTTGGCTGCTTCATTCTCTTCATGTTTCCAGTGAGTTGGTGTAAAGCACTTTGTAACTGTGTTCTAAAAAAGTGCTATAATCTAATAAAAAACATCTAATAATCTAATAATATATCACCAAGTTTAGTATGAATGATGTTGAAACAACAACTGATCAATCTAAAAAAAGAAAGGAAGAAAAACAGAAGAAAACAGAACGAGAGCACATTGGTGGGAAAGTGACAGAATGGGAGCAAGTGAAGGGAACTGAAACTGAAATGAACCGTAGCTGTATTTGCTTCCTACATAACTGATTTTAGTGTGATTGTACATGTAGCAGTGATGTGTGTTGAACAACAGCTGCAGACTGGAGTCTCTGAACGCTGACAGCAAGAGGATAACCCTGTGACAACCATCATACAGTATACGAGCAGGGTCAAACATGGGTTACCTGTTAAATAAGCCCCTGTATATATCTCCTACATGAAAGGAGTATTAGAGAGTAATACTAGGAAAGAGACCATGAACACATTTAAGGAGCTCACATCTGGCTCCTTAATAGTAAAATCTGACTAAGGTGCTTTTCACATTTGGAGTCATAGATTACTCACTCAGACTTAGGACTCAGGGATGCAGTGAATAACTTGATTTATCTATAATGGCAGCCAGCATGAGAGTTTGCTCCTGGTGCTACTACCAACTGCCTCACTTTCCCTGAAAGCTGTTGGATAAAAATTATGTAAACAGCAGCACAGCGCTGCCAAAGCTTAGCTCAGACTGGAAGTGAGGAGACTCCCATTTCATCCCTCAATGTTTTATCGGCTTACAGACGATGTGGAAAAACCCAACAAGGGGAATATGATTATTAGAGAAAGTTCTTTGCTGGTTTCTATCCACTGATTTAGAGGCGGCAAAGTCAGCACTTTTGCACTTAAAATCCTCTTTACATGGTCTCTCCACAGGCTTATGTCAAGATTTTTTTTATGACACTGAACGCTTTGGCTTCCTCTCCCTCTTTTCCCTTGTCAGGCTCCATCAGGATTAAGTAACACTGCTCTCCACACAGACAGTCGAACACACTGAAGTCACACCCACCATGACTACATGCAGACGTAAAGCTTAATAATTTTATGGCTGAATGAAGCACATGCAGTGACAAATGCAACGCCCGAAGCCACATAGGTGATCCAAACCTCCTCTCAACAGAAAACGGTCTCACAAAATGACATCATCATGCAACACAGGCTTGTAGCAGCGTTACACATCGAAACATACAGCTGTTACATTGACTCACCAGTCGGTTGTTCTCGTAGACATTCTCCTTAGACAGTGAGCCAAAGTCTCTGAAATGACAAGACAGAAAAAATGTTACAATTCAAAGTACCATTCAAGATAAGACTGCAGATAAAGCCTACAACAACTGCAAAACATAGCATCTGCTTTTAGTCTTGTAGAAGACGAAGCCATGCTGATATAGGACGGTACTGTATTTAGCGTGCTGACCTACTTCCACTTATGTTATGGACCATCAAAAAGCTATTATTGGCTTGACAGCATGACAGGCAGGAATGGTGAGCAGTTAAGTTTCCCTGACAACCGAAGCTGACAATTGGTCCCTGATGTGAAATAGTGCCAGCACAAAAGGAAAGAACTCCTGCACCACACAGAAGTGATGGGCTGATAATTACAAGGCCTCACTTTGAAATGCCTGGAGCGGGGAACCCGCGCCAGGCTCTCACCAGTAAACATCCTGCAGTAAAACTGGAAAATGTCTGAGGTGTTCTGGGATGTAAGTGTGGCTGTGTACATAGGTAAATGTATGCTGACACAAGTGTGCAGTGGCAGGACAACATTTTGGCACAAAAACTCCTTGACCCTGGTGAGAGCTTGTGGTGACCATGTGGAACTCTCAAGAAGGAAAAACCCTGTGAATGAGCTCCGTGTTGGAGCCACACAAAGTGACCTCTGTTCTCTCTAATCTAGTTCCCATGGTCACAAACACACTGAGCAGCAGCTCTAATATCAAGATCATGTCAGAACAGGTCCTCTGTGTCAAGTCTACCAACATAGCCTAAATGGCCCACAGAAACTTTTTAAAACATCACTAAAATTGTTTGACACTCGCAGAGCAGACAGTGCCTGCCGACACTGACATGGATGATGAAGAGCAGTGTGTGATCTGAATTGCGAACCTAATCCACTGTGACTCAGAGTCTCGTTCCAAGGTTTATTTTGGGAAGGAGGACTGCTGAGGAGCTGTGTGTGTGTGAGCACTGTATGTCAGGTTTTTAAAATCGAGATAATCAAAGCCTGGGCGAACCTGTATATCTACTAAATCTGGTTCAGTCAGACGTTTGGTTTGTGCTGAAGCAAACAGATGAGGGATCTGGAAAAGTTGTGACAACCAAAAATAAAGCTTTTAAATATGTAATCTTTAATTTTAGTAGGAGTCGGGGAAGGAGTAGAAGTATATGACCTGTGACCGTGGTGTTTACAGGTATTAAACACTTAAATTCAATGCCTTTTAAGACCTTTTCTGGATAATTTTAAACCAATTTTATGGCTGATTTTTCTTCTTCAAGCATGCAGATTGATAGTTTATATGTGTCCCATGCAGAAGTAGGTTTTAATTAGGAATATGGTTATTAGAGTGAATTAGAGTTGTGCAAGTATAAAGTAAAAAGAAAGTATTAGGTCTCCTGAGTGGTAGTGTTAAAGATTTGCAACATCAGAAATGTGGAATTTCATGCAGAGGGCTGACTTGTTTTGACCAAAAAAATGAATAAATTAATAAATAAAGATGGATATATGAAGTTAGATGAAATGTTTGTGGCAATTCAGACCTAACAAATTCAAATTTAAGGCTATTTAATGACTTTTAAGGATCTGCAGACATCCCTTGTGTGGTGAGTTTTTGCACTGCTGCATAGATGAAGACAACTGAATCTATATGCAAGTTTGACCTCACTGTCCCATGTACTTTGGTTAACTAGACCATGGATGATTTCTCACAGCCATGTCTACTCCCTCTCCAGCGAGCTGAGTGGCGGTTGGTCTCGGCTGAAATTGAGATGAGGTCATTTACTGTACTAACGGCCCTACTCTGCATCAGTGTGATGTATTTTGATGAGAATACATTGGCCTCAGAGCGCAAGGCAGCGCTACAATGGCCTGGCCCAGCATTAGAGCCAAATCCAGTTTGACAGGCGGAGGTCTCAGACGCAGATTAGCCTGACGGACTGTCTGTCTGGATCAGAGCGAGTTCCGTTGGGCCGCTGCAGCGACACAGAGGGCTGAACAGGGAGGCACGCTGAGACACAAATTGAAGAGGCAGAACTTAAAAGCTGGGTGTTTAGGATTTGTTCGCTCTCTTACATTCAGCTTTACTGTGCGGATATATTCCACTTCATTGACTTGTCCTTCAGAGACTGGTCCAGCGAATGTTTGCTGTAGTCCCATCCAAGCATAGTCTAATCTCCCCACAAAAGCTTGGACCACCTGAGAGGTTCGCAGCATGAGCAAGATGCTTATTGTCTAAAATCATTCCATCACACCACAGTCTCCCCTCCAGGACAGAGAGGGGACACAACATGTCATTTACTGGCTGCTTTTGCACAACCCTCCTTCAACAGCAAGGCTCGCCAACTTCTTCCTGAAGGAGTCGAACCACTAATCTGATGCTGTCAACAAAGTGCACTTCCCACTGAGCTACACAGAGACACTTTATGCTATACAAGACACCACAGAAATGCATGTCCAATGTGAGTCATGTAAGGGCAGCGTTCCTGTGTATATTTACTGTCACACTGCAAAGACATTTCAAATCACATGATTCAACTGTTTGAAACACAAGATCTAGTAACATATTTGTGACAACACATGATGGGAAATGGAAGTACTGAAAAGCTGAGTGTCGCCAAATAACGCAATCAGGCCTTTGGGTGCATTTGAGCAATGGCCGGTCAAACTCACTTATCAACTGCAGGTTAATGAATGAGTAAGGGATTTTCTGGTTTTGGGACTCGACCAAAACAGTAGAATTTCCTCATCCCTGTAATAAGTCTCTTTAGTCACACTGATACTGCGGTTGTGTTTTGTGGTAGCTTCTGTAATGTGTGTGTAGGTGTAAAATGCAGAGAGGAGGGGTGTGTTGATACAGACAGGCATAGCTTGTCAGTCTGAGTTAGTTACAGCACACTGGCCTCTCACTCTGAAGTGTTCATGGAAATGTTTAGCTGGTGTTTTGGGCTATAATATATCATACAACACCACTAAGACATATATTTTGTGTGATTGAACATATGTGTGTTTAGCTAAAGTTATCTAACCACTAATATTATAACACTGAATTGGGCAGCTACCTACCTAAAATGTGTTCACTAAAGATAAACTGTTGACATGGGCCTTACATAATCCCAGTCCTAACAAACACACACAATCTAGAGGGCAGATGAGTTCACAGTCCGGCTACTGAGTTTGTTTTGCATTTGTATCCTAAGTGGATTAACATAACTAATTAAAACAGCACAATTTCAAAGACAACAGCATGCCTGTCACTCTTTAAAAAATGTGTCCACCTTTCACAGAAACCAAATACAGTGAATGGTGGACCGTTAACTTGAACTACTGTAAACTGTTTTCCCATTACCGCACGCTTCATTAGGGTGAGTTAGTATTAATGTAACGTCGTTAAACTCGGTGTTACTTACATCAATTCAGGTCTGTAGCGATGTATTATGGCACAAAACGCCAAACCGTCCCGAAAGGACGTTGACATGTCCCTTACTTCCACGTCGTTGTAATTCTCACACTGTATCCGACACCACTCCTGGAGAGCCTTCAGGGACCCCATGATGGTTTTATCACAGAAATCCAAGTAACGATATTCTTGTTAAGTAAAACACGAGCTGCTTTGTCCCGGGAGCGACAGGAGACAACACAAGTCTCTCTCTGGTCATAAACGAGTCATCAGCAGCCTTTCAGTGAAGGGGCGACAGCCAGACAACACCCGATGTTGCGATACGATACATTCATCAACAGCCAGTGAGTCACGTTAAGGAAAACTAGCATGGCTCGAAAGCTAGCTGGATGTTACCTAACTTTTGCAACTATAAAATGCATTATACTCCCACTATCTCCTGCCCCGAGCTACTCTGACAGCGAAGACGACATCTAAAGTTGTACCTTGACCAGAACCATTGGGTTAAAACCGCGGCTGGTGTCTTGAATTGATAACGTAGCTTGCCAACAAAGTTCTTGACGTAGCGAACTCGGCTAACTGGCTAACGCACGTTAACTTAGCCTGCTGCTAGCTCATATCTGCCGTTTGCAGGTTTGCTTCTTTTAGGTGGGCGCGGACACTGTGAGGACGGTGATGTAGTTTCAGTCGAAGCAGAGGTGACAGTTTCCTCCTTGAGGTGGATCACAACGCAGGTTTTGTTTTGTTGCTGCAGTGACTGCAACGACGGTTAAAACGCTGAATAAAAAAAAGTCTGTTACGCCTCGTGCTACTCGCGACGCCCTCTTCGCGCCAGTGTAATCAGAGCGCACTGTAATAAATACATCCCGGACAATTGGTGATTATCAAAGCAGCCCGGAGCCGGTGCCAAGCCATCCTGGTCGCATTGACTGAAGCGTTGGCAGCCAGCCTGCCTGCCTGCCTGCCTGCCACCCCACTCAATGTCAAGCTATGAGCCCGAGCGGGGGCGCTACAGAGCCGCGGCTGCAACTGCTACCCACGCGATGTGTTACAAGAATCTCGCGATAGTGGCCACTTGTTTAGAATTCCCGAAAGATGGCGGCGGCGCCTCCGGATGAGGCTAGCCTGCAGTCTCGCATCAGTAAGTCATTATACTGTACACTATCTGATTAACTTTTAAACGTGAAGCCACGGCCGATGCGCTGTTAGGGGGCACGGATATATATTATCAGTTTAAATTTGCCGCTGTCGGCCATGTTACTCTCCCCAGGGAAGATATGTTTAAGAGTCAAGAGAGCGAATGTCATCAAATCAGAAAGTGTCAGCTGTCGATGAGGAACAAACTCAGATTAAATGTCTCCTTTGCTGTGATGTGCTCGTGTTTCGAGCTCACATTGTGGTTACCGTTGACAGTTTGAGGGTGGTGGTGCTACACAAACATGACATTTAAGTAGAAAAAAATCATACTAATGTCCAGCTGAATGCTAACAGAATCTACTAGCTAGTTAGCTGCTGATCGTTTCCTCACTGACCAAGACAAGCCAGCTGAACGAACCCAAAACCAGGAACCATTACGACACAGTACTAATGCCATGATCTCAGACACAACACCAGCAACCTCAACTGCTCCAAACAAGAGAGGCGATAGATTGTGTAAAGCAAACAACCAGAGGCTACAGCTGCTGACAGGGAGCACAGGCGTTCAGTAGGATTTACTCTAAACTTTGCTGCTGCTGTTAAACCCCAGTGTAAAGTCACTACCTGCAAGAGGTCTGACAGACTTCACACATCTATCCAGAGCAATCTGACATAAAGAATGTCAGGAGACTCATGATTTGTAATTTTTTTTTGCTAAAGGTAACATAGAAGACAAGTCATATGCAGAATTTAGTCTAATGTGTTTCCTTTTACACAGACAAGGCCACCAACCCTTTGAATAAGGAGACCGACTGGGACAATATCAAGGGGTTTTGTGATCAGCTCAACGATGAACCAGACGGGTGAGATGATGATTATGATGAAGATATCGCACCATTTCAAAACAGTTGTTCTCTTAAAGGTCCAGTGTGGAAGATTTAGGGAGATTCAGTGGCGTCTAGCGGTGAGGATCGCAGATTACAACCAGCTGAAACTTATTTACTGTACACCGAATTATCCACAGAGGTCTCATCCTCTCCAAAAACAAATGGACCCAGTGATTTAAACACACAAAACACAGATTAAAGCAGTTTCACATTTGTGACATTGCTGTTTTTCCTATGTTGCTCATCATGAAGGGGCTGCAAAGTACAATGGCCAACGCGAAAACATAAATGGCCCTCTCTAGAGCCAGTGTTCGGTTTGTTTGCTACTGTAGAAACATGGCGGTGCAACATGGCAAATGCCATAGACGAGATCCCATTCGCTATGTAGATATAAATGGCTCATTCTAACATAATGAAAACACAATCATTCTTATTTTCAGGTGATGATACACTAAAGAAAATACCTGTATTGTATTCCGTGTCTGCCAGTATATCCCAAAAAGCTACACACTGGACCTTTAATCACCATATACAAAATGCAAAATCAGATCAGGTCTATGCCAGTTTCTCTAAACTCTAACAATTTGTTTTAATCCAGTTTCAAAACTTTTACCTTGCATCCTATCATGCCTTATATATCCTATATAATAGTTTATCACACAACATTAAATATCTCTGACCATTCTCATGCTTTCTTTTCACTTCAGAGATGTTTAGCTTCACATGTTGCCAAATAATTTGTGCACATTTCCACAGTGTTTCTTTGGCACATTTCAAATTGATGTCTTGTATTATTCTTGACTCATTTTTGTCTGTGAGTAAAGTGAAGGTTAATTTGTTTAAATCTATCAGTCCCCAGCTTGCAACCAGACTTCTGGCCCACAAGATTCAGTCTCCTCAGGAGTGGGAGGCTATGCAAGCACTCACGGTAAGCTAACAAGTGTAAACTTGTGCAGAACGCCACGTTAGGAGCCACTTGTCATTATTTTTAGAATTAATGCTTTTTTTGTGGAGGATTGTTTGAGCAAAGGTTAAACAGACCTTAAATTATTCACAGGTTCTGGAGACATGCATGAAGAACTGTGGAAAGCGGTTTCACAGTGAAGTGGGAAAGTTTCGCTTTCTCAATGAGCTCATCAAAGTGGTGTCACCCAAGGTAATGATCCCTGTCCGTGATAGTTAGTTGTTGAGAAGTGAAAGCAGCTTTTAACCGCCTATAGAAACTTTGTGGGAATGGTTAAAGAACAGCATAAACACATTTGTCTTTAGCGACTGCTTGAATCTCCTCTTCTCTGCAGTACTTGGGTGCCCGGGCTCCAGAGGCAGTGAAGAAGAAGGTGTTAGAAATAATGTACAGCTGGACAGTGAGGCTGCCTGACGAGACCAAAATAGCAGATGCCTATCAGATGCTGAAAAAGCAGGGTGAGTGCTCGAAGTTTGAAAGCATGACAGACCATCAAGATAAAGGACAAGCTTGACAGGTTGCTTTAGCTTGAGGTTTCTCATTCTTTTCATGGTTTACACGCACGACGTGTTACTCCACACATTTAACATACGGTGGTTCATTGATGTGTTTTAAAGTTCCCATATTTCGGCGATGACGTGATACTGCTCTGTTTGGTTCCCAGTATTTTCCGTGTATTTGCAAATAGTGTTTAGTACAAGTCAGTATCAGTTCCCCTTTTTATGGTGATGAGCCACAAGCATGAGACTGAAGTCCTTAGTCATGCTGCTTAGTTGAATCTAGTGTGAACTGAAAAAGCAGTCTTAAGTTACTGCAGTATAATCAACACAATATCAGTAGCATGTTTGGACAGAATACAACTGTCTTATCGTTATGTGATTGTATTTATCTAAAAGAGGTGTTACAAACAATGTTATAGCTGCATTATCACACACTGTATGTCATGGACAGTACTCTGAGTCAGAGGAGACCTAGATGACCTCACTGAGCCGTTGACATGTGAGGTTAATCGGTGTCCTTGTCCTCTTCCAGGCATTGTCAAGCTGGATCCTGTGCTTCCTGATGACAAGCCCCTCCCACCCCCTCCACCCAGAGCCAAAAATGTCATCTTTGAGGATGAGGAAAAATCCAAGGTATGAGCAATGATGACGAGGCACCCGTCACTTTGAATAGGTGCTCAAAAGGAACGACTGTGTTTCTAAAAATGTTCTGTGCCCATTAAATCCTGTTTGAAGTGACACTCCTGGGAAAGTCATCAAGGGACCAGCAGTTTACAGAGCGCTCTTCCTCTTTTCTTTCCTCTCCCTCTTCTGTCCTATCCTGTTTTTGTAGATGCTGTCTCGCCTATTGAACAGCACTCACCCAGAAGATCTAAGGGCTGCAAACAAGCTCATTAAGGAAATGGTCCAGGAGGTGAGTCATTGGTCTTGTTTACTGAATGTGTGTGCTGCACAGTTTGTGGCTTTAGTTACATGCATGTGTGTCTGTTTTTCCACCATTTGTACAAACGTCACACCTGATTATGTAACGTGCTGACACTAATGCAATTGAAAAGTAGTCTCAAGGCCTTTTAAGATATTTTTGATTATTATTTTTTTTAGGGATTGTAGAGCAGGTTATGCACCTGCTTTCCTCCAACATTGGCAATATGTGGAAATCCAGTTATTATGAAGGCAACGTCTGCAAACTTACCCCATGCCACAAAAGTTAAATCAAGATGTTTCCACCCTGCTTGGATCTTCATCAGGTCAAAATGTTTCAAATTGAACAGGAAAACAGAAAAACACTAAGAGCACCAAAAATGAGGCTAGCAGAACACCGGACCGAGGATCAGAGTGGCTAATCATTCAGTGGCCTCTCTTAGATACAGTGGCATCAAGCATGTTAGATCTCTGAGACGATGAGACACAAAATAGCTATAAAAAGAGGTCAAACAAAGACAAGGAGACACAAAATGACTACAAAGAGACAAAAAATGACCAAAATAGGCACAAAACGACCTCAGAAACACAAGACGAGACACAAAACCACCACAAAGTCTGTGTTTCTTGCTGCTAAGTAGGAGAGGTAGTGGGACTTTTTGTGTATCTGTGCCCAGAGGCCTATTTGTCTCAATTTAACTCCTCAAATAATTTCCTTGGCTCGTGAAATTTTAAAATGTAAAATCTATTTTTAACAGAAATAATCGTAAACTGTAATGTAGCCTGTATCACCATAAGGCATTATTTCCTTTTATCTTAATCACCCTGAGGAACAGATTTAGTCACTGTGAGATCCTATCGCTCTTTTTCCAGGACCAAAAGCGTGTGGAGAAAGTATCAAAGCGATTAAACGCCATCCAGGAGGTGAAAGAGAGTGTGAGCCTGCTGAGCCAGCTGCTGGAGGGCTACAGCAGGGACAGCTGCTCCCAGAGCAACCAGGAGCTCATTAAGGTTAGCGCAGCTCAGCACATTAAAACTAGCTGCAGCTACAGTCTCGTAATTCTGCTCGTATTACCCACTGCAGGTTTTAGTGTTTGTAACATGTGTCTGTTCGCAGGATCTTTACCAGCGCTGTGAAAAAATGAGGCCTACACTATTCCGATTAGCAAGCGATACAGAGGACAGTGATGAAGCCTTAGGTAAGGCTGCTGAACTCAGGACTTTGACACTTTGTCATACTATCTCAGGCAGAAAAAAGGTTTTTATGAAGTCAAATTTTCCCCCATACAAACGCGTGAAAGATGTGAAAACCACATTGGTGTTGCTCATGAGCCTTTCTCTGCTTACAGCGGATATCTTACAGGCCAATGACAGCCTGACACAGGTCATCAACCTGTACAGACACCTGGTGAAGGGAGAGGATGTGCCAAAGGACGGCACAACCATGCCCTCACAGCCAGGTGGGTGCATGCATGTGATTTGGCATCCTTTACTGTTTTTACTGTTTGGTTGTTTAAATAAATTATCCAATCGTCTCTGTAGACGATAAGATCACAGATAAGGTTTTTTTTGTCCAAATCAGACGGCACTAGCTCAGCACTCGTAGACCTGATGGGACTTAACGCATCAGCCAACTCAGCACCATCCAACCCAGAGCCCTCTAGCCTACAGAGCCTGACTCAGACCGTGGGCATCAGCCTCTTGGATGATGAGCTCATGTCACTGGGTAAGCACACAAAACCTCATCTGGCTTGTAAACACAAAGGCAGATTACTAAGCTTAACTTTTTAACAAGCCAAAGAGGACGTGTCAGCAATGCCTGCACAGCACAGTTTAACCTGATTTCCACTGGCCGGTGTGTGGCCCTGCTGCTGGCTGTCTGGCTGTCTGGCTGAAACGGCGTCTTCAGAGGCAGGCAACATCTGGCGAGACCACAACAAAGCCACACACTTTCACAGCCTTTTTAGATTTAGCCAAATGTGTTACAAACTGATATTAGCAGTGATGTTTTTCATTTGAAATTGTGTTCAGGGTTTGTTTGAAAGTCTTTTTGAACAGCATTACATTTTCCAGCACATGATGGCGCCTACACATGTGGCATGGTCTACGTTCAGGCATTGAACTTCCATTTCATAATTTTACCCCTACCCCTTGTTTTCAAGTGCCTCGTAACAGTTACAAGGGGTTGTGGTTGAAATCTTCTCCTATGAAATGGGACAACTCTTTAATACTGTGATTCGTCATCAGTAGTTGTCGATGTATATAAACAGACACACCTGTGGCAATAATGGTGTTCTCACAATAACTTTTGCCATTCATCCGATAGCGGTAGTAAAGCACGCATCTTTCATAACTTAAGTTTCACACTGCCAACTGATCAAACAAGTCATGAAATAAAAAAGAACGCTGCTTCATTACCAGGCCGCTAGCGGTGCTCTGTAGGCTAACGTTAGCAACCTGTGTTCCTACCCTGCCAGTCTGCACTGATATTTGAGAAGCAGTAACAAGTGCAGCAACTTCACTGCTTGAATTAAGTGAAATTTCAGGCAGAATGCAACATGGGAATATTTCAAAATGTGGGACTGTCATGCACAAATCCTCAATAACAATGTAATGTTAGCTAGCAAGCTAGTTAGCGCCTGAGAAATCAGCATACTACTAGTGATTTTTTTTATGACAGAGGGATGTCTCATGCAGTAAAGCCCTCTGAGGCAAATTGTGATAAAATTGAAATTGAAAAAATTGAATTGAATTTTCTTTGTTGCTCCTGCAGCCATCTTATCAGTGATTTTGTGCAACCCTTGGTTTGGAGTTTGCCTCTGAAAGACCTCAGTTTGGAGGGCCATGTAGCACTAACACTTTTCCCTCTATTCAAACTACAATCTGAACACCTTACCCCTAGACATGAACGCGCAAAACAGGGGCAAAGGGTGTGTCCGGACTGAGCTGTAACTTCAGGGACTGTGCTACTTTAAAACCCAAGAAATTGCAGCAGAGAATGTTCTTTTTATGCAGAGTTAACCATTTTAATATAAACTGTTGGCTTTTATAAATGTTTTATACACTGGTTCTTCAGAGTGTTCTGACTTTTGGTCTCATGTGTGCTTGGTGACGTGCAAACAGGACCAAGTCAGATTGCAGTGACAAATCAAGATGGGGGAAAATCATAAGTACTGACCAAGAAACGGCCTGTACTCCAAACTCATCCTCCAGAAACCTTGATTTGGGGAAAAACTTTGACCAAAAAACCTTAAAACAAGTAGATAGAAGAGCTTTTTACTCCTCAGGCCATCAACCTATATAAATGCAGCTTATTCCACATGTTCCTCAGCTGGTCACTTGCACTGTGGCACTTTTATATCATTTTATTTTATTGTTTTTAGATTGGCTGTTTTTATTTTTACTTTATTGTTTATTCTGTCTCAATCAAATGTGTTTTATTATGTTGTGGTTTTAGAACATATGTTATTCTGTTGTTTCTTACTATGGCTCTTATGGGGTCTGGAGCACTAAACCGAACAAATGTTCCAGCGTGTGACAATGAAGTTTATCTGAATCTGAATCTTTAAAATGTTAAAACCACCAAAAACCTAATTAACCTTTGTTGTCTTTGATTTCTCAGGTCTGAATGTAACGGAAAACTTCGACTCTCAGAACACGTTCCAGGTGCAGACTGTAAGATAACACTGTACTGCTCACATTAAAGCCATTTTATGTGAAATTTAAAAATGTCGGACAAAACAAAACTGACCAAAATAACTGACCAGAATAATAGAATATGTCAGAATCACATAAAATCCTACATATAAGAGGCTTTAATACTGATTTCCTTTTTCAAAACTATTTTACATCATCTCCATCTCCTCATGCACTTACTGACAGGCACTCTTTAACCCTCTGTTTGTTTTCTCAGTCTTCTAATAGTACAGAACCATCTGCTACATCGATCCCTGCCGCAGTGTTGCTACCAGCTGTGGTCCAAACACCGCAGGCTCCTCCAGCAGGGGGCCCCGCTGCTCCCTCTAAACCCATGGACGAGCTGGAGTTGTTGGGGAAGACTTTGTTACAGCAGTCTCTACCTCCAGAGAGCCAGCAGGTCAAATGGTAAGCTCAGCAGACTTAGGGCTAGACGAACTGAGGAAAATATGTGATAATGTAATTTAATATAGCGATATGATATTATTTGCAGTTAGACAAACTGATCTTAAAATGCACCCGGTCCTGGCTTTCTGCTGCTGTTAGTATACTGATAAAATTGCTTGTTGAATTAAAAAAATATATAAATTATTTCCAACATTCTTTAATTGAACAAATTTAACATTTAACTGAACAAAGACGGCACAAAAAAGATGAAGAGGTGCCACACAGCTGTGTTAAATCACTTGTAATGGGGAGTTACGTGTTTGATATTTTATTTTCCATGTAACTTGTGTTTCCTGTTCTTCTACGCGCAGGGATAAACTCCAACCTCATTCCAGAGTCACCTTACGAGATCTGCAGACCAAGTCGAGCACCAACTCAAGACCCACTCCCAATGCAACCACCACCTCCTCTGGTCCTGCGACTGCTCCAGGGCCCACGCCCAACCTACCTGTCCAATCAGAGCAGCCCGACACTCTCCTCCTCTCCAATCTCAGTCTGGCAGCTGCTGAGAAAAGCTCTTCAGCTGCCGCCGAGCCCTACGACAACATCTCTCTAGCTGACGTTACTGTGCCTCTGGAAGCAATCAAACCTAGTAAGCACGAGCAAGAACGAGTCTAGTCACAGGTGCAATTTTCTCCATTTCTCTTCATCATATTCTCTTTCCCCGTGTGTTTCTGCAAATATATTTCAGGCAGCTTATTACCAGTGACTGTATTCGACAAACACAGTCTCCGGGTTTTGTTCACCTTTGCCCGCGACTGTCCTCCGTCACGGCCTGACGTGCTGGTGGTGATCATCTCCATGCTGTCATCGGCCCCCATTCCTGTCACCAATATCCGCTTTCAGGCAGCTGTACCAAAGGTAAGTTCTCCTTCCTCGGTTTAAAATCTATCAGAGCGTCAGTGTAAAAGCCATATCTTTGTGGGTACCACATTTATTGTTAACATGTTTTTGTGTGGGTGTGTCTACGTTGCCTAGGTGATGAAAGTAAAGCTGCAGCCTCCATCTAGCACCGAGCTCCCGGCCTTCAATCCCATCCTGCCTCCAGCTGCCATCACACAGATCCTGCTGCTGGCCAACCCTCACAAGGTACTGAGACACGCAGCATGAAAACCGGGGCGGTCAAAAGTTCGAGTCAGCCTCAACTGACTTTTTTTTTTCTCTTGTCTCAGGAAAAAGTACGTTTGCGATACAAGCTGACATTCAACCTGGGTGACAAATCTCACGATGAATCTGGCGACGTGGACCAGTTCCCGCCTCCAAACACCTGGGGGAAGCTTTAGTGAGAACGTCCCACCTCCTGTCATCTGATCTGCTGCTTCCTTTAGATTTAGGTTGAAGTTGTCCCTCATCGCTGGCTCGAGGCGAGACGGCCTCTCTACACTTAAGTAGTTTCTGACTCTGGTTTGGTAAAACAAACTGACATGAGACCAGCTGTGGGAACCAGCTTCTATCTTGTGCCTTCCTTCGCAGCCTTTCTGTCCTTATTCGATCATCTCCACGTTCCTGTGTTTCGTAGCTACTTTTCCCTCCTCCAGCAATCATTCCAGTGCAAACTATAAAGCAAACTGTCAGAAACTTTGATTCAACGCAGTGACTTTTGAGGAAACAAGTTGAGCCTTTTAAAAACTGAATGTGTGCATTTTTCTGATCAAAGGGAGAGCTCACCCTAAAATCAAAAACTATATTTTTCCTCTTGCCTGTGGAGCTACTGATGTGTGAGGTGCTGAGTGTTGGATGTATCGGCTGTAGAGATGTCTGCTTTGTCTCCAAGTTAATGGAACGAGATGGCACTTGGCTTGTGGTGCTCAAAATGTCCAAAAAAATACATTTGAAAAACTCAACAGCAATGTCTCCTTCCAGAAATCATGACCTAGTTACTCAAGATAATCCACAGACCTTGTTGTGAGCAGTTTCATGTAGGGACTATTTTCTTTCTACCGAACTACACCTGCCAACTGTATCATCTTGCAGAAGGAAGCACGAGATGTAAACATTAATGGCGTCCTCCTCAGCTGAGCTCTGATGTTAGCTAGCTCAGTGGTGCTAGGTAAGCTAGCAGTAGATGCACACTTCCTCCTGCTCGTTGATACGGTTGGTGGGTGTAGTTTGGTCAACAGAAAATAGTTCCTACATGAAACTGCTCACAACAAAGTTGACTGGATCATGATTTCTGGAAAGGGTAATTGCTGTTGAGTTTTTCAGATGTACTTTATTAGCATTTTGAGCACCACAAGCTGAGTGCCATCTACTTCCATTATATCAGAGAAGAGGCAGACATCTCTTCAACACTCACACCAGCTCACACCAAAACAATCCACACTGATCAATAGCACGACAGGTAAGGGTAAAAATATACCTTTTGATTTTGGTGTGAACTGTCCCTTTAACATGCCGGCTGTGTAACACTTCTCTCAGATGTCCCATGTCATGTGAATTACATGTCACAGCCACAGTTTCATTTTTACAGAAACAGAAAGTATCTGATGCATTCCTAACTTTGGACAGCAGCAGAGAAGGGTTGCAGCAAATCGTAATTTTCTTTCAGCCCATCAATAACACTCTTTAGTTATAGTTTACAGTTACATGCTTAAAGTGACGTTTACAGTGTGACCAACAGCCAAAACACCCGATGTATTCAAACTACATTGTGGAATAGTTGGTATTCTCACCTGATAAATAACTTTAATTATCAGAATTGAATTTCCTATCAAATGACGACACTACGTCAGTGTTCAAGGAGCAGCAGCAGCAGTGTATTTAATAATCTAATGGTGTCATGCTCATCTTATTAGCAGACCTCTTGGGTTGCATAGGGAAATTAAATTAAATTTAACTGTTAAAACTTTGAGATTGTTGAAGTGGTGGAGACAGCGTGAGGAGTTGATCTGAAATGCAGTAATAACTGGAAAAGTACCAGGAGAGACCACAGCAGTGTGTCCTGGGAGCATACAGAATATACTGGTACATCGTTTTTAATTATCGTCTTGGTTTTATTATTTGTGTCATGCATGGGCAGTGTGTGTCTGAGCTGTGACAGTAGGCCTTTTCTACAGCGGATTTGTCATAGCAGGAAAAGCACAGCTGTCTGGGAAGTCAACCATCATTGAGTTCATTAGTTACGCCTGTGCTTTTCCTACTGCGACATGTAAAAAAAAAAAACGTCCACTGTGAAAAAGGACTACAAAAGAAGGACACTGAATTGCTGCCATTAAAATACTGAAGTTTAGCTTTTAATTTCTGCACTTTTATTTGTTTTCACCCCTTTTGACGTCATGTTTCACTCAGGATTTTGAGTTATTTTACACAACACCAACTTTCATGCACTTTTAATTTTGCACATGCAACCATTCCATATTACAACACATTGTCCTTTCTCATTTGCTGCCTTTCTTATTGTTAATCGACCCAAAGAGGGACATGTGAAGTCCTGAGTTGACATTGCTTGACATCCGGTTTGATTCTACCACATGTGCCTGAGATGAAACGTTTGATTTTCATTTGCTTTGTACATATATGTATACAAATGACTAGTTTGATCCTTGTTTCTGTTTTCATATGTTCATGTCCTTATGGGAAACGACGACTTTGTGAAAGAAATGACACATCAATGATGTTACAGAATCATCCCAATATCCACGGCCGTTGAGTTGATTGGAGCACTTAGGGTCATGAAGACTAAAATAAAAAGAGATTGGAGGCAGACTGGTTCCACCTGAGATATAAGACTCTGAAGTACATGCCAAACTCCAAATGTGTCTAACTACAGTAGTGATAGAGCTGGAGGTTCCGTTTATAATATGATGAGGGTTCAAGTTAAAGGGGAACTCTGGTATTTTTCAACCTGGAGTGATTCATGTGAACAATAATTTGTGACATTGGTCCAGTACTGAGAGAGTACTGCAGCTGACAGCGGCGAAACAGACTACAATGTAACCCCTCTGGACAGGTGGTTTCGCCACTGACAGGCTCAGATAGTGTCTGGCAACATCACAGAAATGACACTATAGAGAAATGACATGTATTTCCATACCTTTTGCTTGTTCTGCTCTGTTTTGTGTCCTAGTCTCACTAACAAGATGTGTCACTCTGAAAATCAGCTTAATATTCAGCCCTGACATTTATCTTTTAGATAAAACTAAGATAGGCTTTCTGCACTACAACTACCACAACTACAACTATCACCGTCACTTTTCTCTCCAACCCCTCACTAAGTTTCCACTGTTTTCTCCCTCGTGAAGAATGAGACTTCCACAGCGAGCCTTGGACACAAAGCGTAACAGAATGAGCGAAAGGTTTCTCTGTCCGTCCTTTTCTGTAATGTTGTAAGACACTCATATTAAAAATCTGAGCCTGTCAGTGGCAAAATTAAGCAATTTTAATTGATGCAAATTGTCAGAGTGCACCTGCCCAGCATGGTAACATTATAGCCTGTTTCTTCGCTGCTGGCTGCAGCATCATGGATGTATAAAGAAAACTGCATACAGCATTGGAGGCGGGTGCCTTTTATTTCTATTTAAGTTGCTCAGAGGCACATAAAGACAAAATGATACATTTTTACGGTATGAAAGTAACTGGACCTTCCACATTGTGGGGTCCATAGAACAAGCGCACTAGAGACTTGCAGCAGCCAAGTGGCTAACTCCTGGTCCAGTCAAAATTTTATCATGTGGCTCTTCTAGACTTTAGAAATGTTATCTGACCAAATGGATCAAGGAGGCATTTTGCAGAGGTTGTGATGCTGATTTACAGACGTCTCTTTCACAATGCAAGTCTATGGAAAAAGGCTTTTTTGGCCTTATGGCATCAGGTGACAGACCAGGATGACGTAATTCCACTTTTTATCAGTATGTAAAATTGGCTTCAAAGCCTGACGTCCCTGGGGGCATGTGCAGCACTCTGTCAACACAGACCCAGTTTCAAAAAGTTTTGTTCCCGTCAGTCACTGAGACACAAAAACACAGGAAAATAGGGCCCAGGTTGAAAAACACCAGAGTTCCCCATTAAGAAGTTCCCACTGAGTAATACTGACTCAGTTATATACTTACCTGAAAGCAGTGTTACAATTCCTATGTTAGATCAACACACAGTGCCATCAATCAGTCTGACAGGCTGTTTTGGATGACTATGAATCAGCTATTTAATTTCCATAGAGATTTACTTATATTTATTGACAGATGCAGAAACATCACTAACTTATACAGGACTGGAAGGAAGAAAGCAATAATGAGACAAAGAGGTAGCCTCAGTAACCATCTTTCAGTCCGTCATGGCTTAAGCAGATTGTAAATAATTGACATTTGTACTCCCAGCACGATTTATTGTAAACTATGCATTGAGCGGGCTGTAACCAGTTCGACCACATCGTCAGATTTTGACTTATCTTCTCTATACAGTAGCAAATTTGCCACAAGAACTACATGTTTATTGCAGTCTCCCATCTTCTCCACAGTATCCTCCCATTTTGGATGTACAGTGTCACATTCTTTGACTGGGTAAGCATTAATCATTGGTCCAGTCTGTGGGGAAGATGACGATGGAGATCATACCTTATTCTTGACAGAGGTCTTTACCTTAAGATATTAAAGCTGGGGTAGGCAGAATGCTGGAAAAGGGCACCAAAAAAAGGTATAATTTGAAAACACACCTTCCTCCTGCAGGTCTAACCTACTGAGGTTGTCTGTAGCCACAGCTGTGAGCCTTTCCCTCCACCTAGCAGAAGGCTAAATCATTACCAACACTTTCTCTCCATCTCTGAAACACTTTAGCGATATTGACTTGTTTTATTCTGTTCGTCAAACTCGCTTCTTGATAAGTCCCTATTTGTCCCTTGCAGTGTAGGCAGTTGCTGCCAACACTGGAATAGCAACATCTCACCAGAGATGGGCATGTGCATCTGCAATTGTAGAACAGCCAACAGCAACGCCTTCTCTCGGAAATGACCTGTGATTGGCCGAGGCTTCCTGTCAGACGTTAGATTTATGAAGCCTGAAAACAGCCAAGTGACCTATTGTTCTCTCAGTCCACTTCAATTACAACACGCTCAAAGTATATTATGGGATTTTTCCCCAATGACGCCAAAATGAAACTGCCTACCCCAGCGTGTCTGCTCTGAGGGAACCTGAGTTACAGAACCAGCTATCGCACCGTTCCCACAAAACATGAGACAGGTGACTTATTTCTTGTGGCCAGCCATGCTATTTCATGTCCTGGTGAGATGGATTTAAAGTATGCTACAAAGTAGAAAGTTATTGCTGTGCTCCCCTATTTACAAAACTTGCTGCAGCTACAAACCCCCGTCTGCAGTTACCTCAGTATTTACTGAGATACCTGTTATGCTTCAATCCGCAGTACACTGCAAAAACATGATTGAGCACTGTGCATGCAAAGCGCTCATCCAGATTTCAGATGAATCAGACTTGACCTCCCACATTAATTCGGACTGGCAAAAGAAAAACAACCCAAAAAATGTAACTTAGGACCCAAAGTGAGTCAATCAACTAAACTGGATCCAGATTTTAAAGATTGATACGTGACAGAAAGTGCAGCAAAACTAAGTGTTGTGACGAGGCCTCTACTCTACATGTGTGTATTTGTGAAGGAGGTTAACAGTCTTTTCCATCTGTGCTCCTGATGTAAATAAAAGCTTCATGCCATGATGTATATTTACCAATAAAAGCAACACACGTGTACATACTTGTGGGTACAAACTGAGAATGTACAACAAATGTAAGGCGAATAAAGTCATTTGTATGGGGAATTCACCTGATGTATAAAAATTTGATCAAGAATTTACAAAGTAGAAAAAAAATGCTTAGATTTATTTATTAAGAAAGAAAGAACAATGAATAAAAGGGCAAACAAACCACAATGAAGTCAACAATCCACATGAAGATAAACCTGCATTAACAATATGACTTAAACAGTTAAAAGTTAATAGAAACAAAAGTTTTGACTTGCTACAGGACATGATAGACGTAAAGAGTAAATGTTTTTAAACCTAACCCAACAGTTCATTACACACACACACAAAAAAAAAAGGACACTAAAATAGTGGTTGCATGGTATCAACACTGAGGAAGAAGATTCACCACTGGGATGCGTTGCTTCAATGTTTGGAATAACACAAACCCAAAATTAATTCAATAATTACCATATGTTGGTGGTCAAAACCTCAAACAAAATAAGTCGGAGATTTTGAATATTAATAAAGCTGGAACAGGACAATGCTCTGGAATGTGACTGCATATATCAGGGATCTTTTTTCCCATAGATCAGCTCTTTCACCCATGTACCACTGAGGCCACAGTGTAAGATAGCTTTCATTCAATTGTCAACACAATTTAAAGGTACGCTATGCAGGAATTCAACTAATGTTTCTAAACATTATCGTCCCTCGAAAGTAAACAACAACCCAGGCTTTGCTACATTTGCAGGTTTTTTCTGCGCTTCTGGCACCTTGTCACCATCTTTTTATCAAAGATGTTCCAACACTACTTTTTTCCCCCTGATACAGATACCTATCAGAGGTATTAAAACACAGATACCACCCAAGCCTATTTGCATGTTGTAAAACAATACTTCTTCGTTGCTCTAAAACAGTTGTTGCCACAGTGCAACATGCTGTGAAGGTTACTGTTTTAGAGCAGCTAAGAAGAATTGATTCCTGTAAAAAACTGCCCTTTTATCCAGGTGTGAAACTACTTTAAAGTTTAGAAGTGAATTACATGGTACCAGATTGGGCATAGACTTGCAAACACAGATAACTGATTCAACATTATAGGCAGTAACTGAGGCATTTCCGATATGGATATCGGTATCAGAAAGACTCCTTTTTGTAAAGTCCCGACCTCACCTCTGCACTGCGCCCAAGGACGTCCGATTATAGCAAAATAATTTTTTCTATTTTTTTTTTTTTAAAGGAAAATCCTGCATTGTGTATCTTTAGACTAGAGGGACAACAAACTGGTGAAATCCACTGCTGTAGTGTTTGATTGAAATGAAAACACAAGACACTTGTTCCTCCCTGGTACGTGGTTGAGAGCACCTGTATGAGGCTGTGGAGAGTGACGATCTAGGTTGACAAAATGAAGGGGAAAAGTTCCAGGTCTATACATATTTAAAAGTACAAAACAAATAGAAAAATATAAGCCCTTACCTCCTTAGATATATGCCTTTTCAAATCCCCGCCTCTTGGTGATGACAAGAGTTGGAGAGTAAATATAAAGTTAAACTGTGAAAACACTAAGCTGCGCAAATTAACTCAGTGCCTCTTGCTCATGATTCTACTTCCGGGGAGGTGGAGGGCCTGGGGGAGGAGGGGGTGGAGAAGCAAAAGGGAAAGGCGGTTGACCCATGAAGCCCATGAGCCCTGGCTGTGGTGGAACAAACTGCTGAGCCATCAGAGGTTGCAGCCCCCCTGATGATTGAGAAGGAGGAGGAGGAGCAGGAGGCTGGCCAAACTGACCCTGCTGCTGGTTAGACTGATCCTGACCTCCCCCAGGCTGGCCTCCACTGCGGGTGTTGTAGCCTCCGCTGTTGTAACTCTGGTACTGATCTGAGCCTGAGTTGTAGCTGTTCCTGTGATCCCGGCTTCTGTCCCTGTAGGAGGAAGAGGCGGAGGAAGTGGAGCGGTCTCCATCACGGCTGTTGCGGCTATCACGGCCGAAGCCACCGCGGCTGTCCTTGCTGCCGTGCATGCGACGATCACACTCTCCCTGGTACATGAGGTTAGGGTTGTTGGAGCTGCTGCCACGGTAACGCATTCTGCCACCTGTAACAAACAACACATGTAATGTCAGTGTTATTACATCCCAGCATTTTTATTTTAGTTTGATGACTGTGATATATTACAGATGTAGTTGTGAACTTTTATAAAAACACATTTTTGTCATATTTGCCGAACTTCTCACTACACAAAGTAGTGCATGAGACAGTCTGTGAATAAATAATGTTTCTCTGTCTCCTGGTTGTGCTTCTCATGGCATATGCAAGAATCCACCACACATGAAGTAAAACAAGCCTCTAATGCAGCTGTCAAACATGTAAATCACTGCTCATGAACTGTTAAACTAGGCAGCGCTGAACAAATATGAATCAAGATTCTGTTACTGCATTGCATATTTCTAGCCTCAAATGTTTTCAGAGACATATTTTAGTGTACTGTTCAGCTGTAACATGACAAAGTTTGTGACCTGGCCGCCAAGTTGGAAACAGTCGGGCCAAAACAAAGCACCAACCGTTGGCCTGACCAGAAACATTCTCATTTTACAACTAAACAGTACACTAAAATATGTTTCTGAAAAAATCTGAGGCGAGAAATAGGCGAAGCATTGACAAGACTTTGATTAATATTTGATCAGCGCTGCTTAGTTTGACTGTATGTCATGAGATAGACATGATTGACAACTGTGTTAGAGACTAAAAAAATCCCATTTGGACATGGTCACACATGCATCAAACACTGGAGAGTATACGCCTCCCATTTACCTCCATTCAGTGTGAGCCAAATAAAACATTTGCTTCTGGTGGCAAAGCATATTCACATCTTCGGCTGCAACCTGAGTGGCGAGGTTGCAGCCACAACCAATACCTTAGTATGTAGAGGAGACACTGATTGTTGCTGTGTCTAACCAGCTGAAATTGTGTGATACTGGCCATGAAAAACACTATCTAACCCACATTTGCTCATGAGTGACTGTACTACTGTCTGGATGTTGTGACAGTTTCAACAAATATGACACAAAGTTATTTTCATTAACGTTATCAACTGTAGCTTTAAGTCTGTCTTACCGCCTCCTCCACCACCACGCCCAGATTCCACCAGCTGAAGCAGTTTAGGGTTGATGGCCTGCCGGGCCTCCGCTAGCACCCGGACAAGGTCTCGCGCCTGGCGCAAATTCCCTGGGGTGAAGAATGTGTAGGCAGTGCCCTTGTTGGTACTGCGGGCCGTACGTCCAATACGGTGCACGTAATCCTCGGAGCAGCTGGGATAGTCATAGTTGATGACGAACTTGACATCTTCCACATCTTTTGGATAGTGAATGAATGGTTTTACAGCGTGGAGGAAAGCAAAGAGATGATAGTCTCAAGGGGGGGGAAAAGCTTCTGGAGGAAGAGCTGATCATTTTAATTCTTCAAAAGCTGATGGTTTGTATTTTAATTAATTAATTAATATACATATAAACTGTATGTATACATGTTATTAATTTAATCTTTAATTTTGTTCATTAACAAATGTATATTGTTGATAAAAATCTAAACAAGTAGAATAACTTACCTGCTTTGTCAGAAAATCGAGCAAAAATCCATACATCAAAACATTTTCTTTAGTTTAACACCATTATAATTGATTTAAATCCAGTACAGATAAAACTGAACTTAAGGTTTTTGAAATTGAGCTGTACAGAAACCATGTTTCGGCTTCATAATCTTCACACCAATGTGATTACTGGTCAAAACATGTGAAGATGAGGAGTCTGTTTCTTATTACAGAAGACGTGGGGCTCTGACAGCACTGCTGATCAATACGTTGACCTTTTCCCCTCCATCATGACAGACGGAAGCCATTTCACCAACCCTGACCTACTGAATAACAGAATGACGATGTGTCGGCTGCTATTCTTTGGACTAAAACATAAGCACGATGGAAGTACGTGGATGTGTGGTGAGCTCATGGAGGAGTTAAGAGAAAGGGGAGGTGAGGTACTTACCCCCTTTAGGATGTTTTTACAAAGGTAGTCAGTTCCCCCTGATCAGTCCTGGTTTATAGTGAGGGGCTGAGGGGGAGGGAGACAGGATTCATCCCTCACCTTCTGCACACACCAGCAACGTCAGACGGGAGCAGAACCGTTAAACACACACACAACGGCTGGTTCTGTTGCTCTCTCGCTGCATTGCAGGGCCCTCCTCAGACCCTGGCCAGGACTGGATCCAGACGAGCCCGTCTAACTCTCTCTCCCCTGTCTGTCTGCTTTTTGGGACGGACTGAAGGGCAGACAAACAGGAACCTCAGGCTGCTCCCAAGGAAGGCTCGTTGGATTTAAAACTCTGACAATACTGGGCAGGGGGATCTTAGTTACCCATGAGGACTAAGAGGGCTTTAATCCATCTAAACCTAGCCGAGCTTCTACTTTAACATGACTGAGGGGGCAGTGACAGCAGCGCAGTGTGTTACAGCTGCCGTGTGCTGCCAAACCCTGAGAGGAGAAGAGGGGAAAAAAGAACAAGGATACGGTCATAGGGATGTCAAAGAACTTCACTCATCCCCCCTTCTCACATTTATCCTGCCAAGAAATTAGATCAAAGCCTTCCTGTTGGTGAAACGCAGAAAATTCAGCTGCTACTGTCCTACTCATATGCATCTGCAAAACATAACAATATGAATCATTTTGCAGAATTATATTAATAGAACACCTGCTACACAATATATTTTCTTATGTACACCGATCAGCCAAAACATTAAAACCACTGACAGGCGAAGTGAATAACATTGATCATCTCATTACAATTCAATGCTCTCTTGGGAAATCTTGGATCCTGGCTTTTTATGTGCATGCCCCAACATGAAACTCCCACCCAAACACAGTTGCTGGCCAAGTGCACCCCCTAAAGGCAACGGCACTCCGCAATAGCAGTGCCTCCAAATCCCTCTTATCCCAATCCAAATGAGCATATATGGGACACACCAGTGCCCCAGGTCTCCTATGTCCATGCCTCGATAGGTGGGTGTCCTGTGGGATCCTTGAGTCCTGTGGGTTGCGTGGAGGCCTTCTATGAATCTGACCTCTTCTAGCACGTTGCATGTGCTTGATCAGATTGGGATCTGGGGAATTTAGAGGCCAGGTTGCCGCCTTGAGCTCCGTGTAGAGCACGGTGCGCTGTCCTGCTAGGGGGCCACTGCCATTACAGAGTGACGTTGCCATGACAGAGTGTGCTCAGTTTTGCAACGGTGTTTTGATGGGTGATGTGTGTCAAGTTGACCAGAGGTTTCCCCAAAGAATATTGCATCATAACAAGATTATCAATGTTATCAACTTTTTATAACAACTGGTTTTAATGTTGTGGCTGATCGGTGTATCTTATATGTGGAAACGGGTAGTATGAGCAGCATCCTTGTTTGATTATTTAATAAAGGAGAGATAAGAAAAGGTGTGCAGGATCATCTGCCCCACACAGCCCTCCTTTCAGGAGTGTGCGTGCCAAAGAGCCCCGGTTGAAGGAAGCCATTTAACTGCAGTAACAAGAAACAGACTATAAACCCAGCAGAGCAGAGAGCCTGCAGGCTCCACACTAAAAACTGTCAGGTTGTAAATAGTAAGGGAGATTCTTAAATGTAATGTGCTGATTCATCTCATTGTACATCAACAAATTCAAATGGATTACACTTTCTTTGTTATTTCCACATGTCTGTTGAAAGCAGTACTACAAACTTTATTTATTATGGAAAATTCCTAGTGTGAGACCTATAATAAAATCAACCTGACAATTGTAAAAGGCAGAAATTTGTCACTTGCTAGAAATGGATTTTGTTTTTACACTATTTCATTGCCAGATCCAGCTGGCATCATCTGTAGTATACTTACCTATTGGTCAAAATACTAATTGCTGCGCACACATCAATTAACTTTATTGACTCTATATAGTGTTCCTCTATACGTGTATAACACTTGATACTAGTTACAGATATATAAATATAAATCACAGAAATATGTAAAAAAAAAAAAAAAAAAAAAGAGAGATGAGACAATAATGTGAGAAATGATGCAGCATTAACTGTGTGTGTGTGTGCAGACATACCCAGACCACGAGATGCCACATCTGTAGCAATCAGTATAGGAGCTTTGCCACTCCGAAATTCTGTAAAATTAAACATTAATATAAATTTGACATGGAAATAATCACCACTCACATTCTGTATTATCCACAGACCCTATAGGCATACTTGCCAACCCTCATGATTTTCCTAGGACTTCCTCCTGGGTCACAATTCTTCAGTGTTTCTGCAGATTATTTTTAACATCTTTTTTCTTATCACAACCTGTTGCTAATACTGCAAAGCATCTATAAATCCTATGACTGTAAAAGTCAGACAACAATACAGCTACACCAAATGTCTTTTCCTGGCATGCACATGACAAGACAAAGAGCTGCTTGCGCTTTGTCCTCCTCAGTAAGTGAGAGATGAAGAAATGGAGAGTAAAAGAGAGAGAAAAGTAAGAAATTTCCGACATCCTGGAAAGAATAATTCTGGTTTCTTACAGAAGATTTTAAAGGAAAAGGGCTTGCATTTTATAAAGTCTGCCCCCTTGATTTGTCCATCAAGCATGGGGGTCGCACATTGTGACGAAATGAATGAATGTAAACCCATGAATATTACTTTATGCTAGAGATTTATGCAAGCTCATGTCACAGCAGCAAATTATTTTATCGGTTTTTCTGGGGTAGGACCTCCACATCCCTCGGCTGGTATCAAAATCATCCGTATTTTTGAGGTCTCAAGGTTGGCAAGTATGTCTACAGATATGACAGCAAACTGGTTTTGGCAAGACAATGATATACAAAACGGGCTAAAGAGAAGTGGTACCATTGTATTACAAGTATTCTTACCTCCAAGTACCCAGTCTCTTTCTGGCTGGCTCTTGTCTCCATGGATACACATGGCTGGCCACCTAGAAAACAAAACCATAATGAAGTGGGAAGATTAGTGAACACTGAAGAGCTCCTGTCTGTCAAATATGTGCATAATGCATCTTAGATGATGATGTATGAGATGTTGTTTCATAACAGACAGTAATTTCTCACCCGTCCCGCCTCATCCTCTTGGTAAGATCATCACAACGCTTCTTCGTCTCCACAAAGATGATTGTTTTGTTCTCTTTTTCAGCCATTATCTCCTCCATCAGCTGAAAAAGTCTGCAGACAGGGAGAGACAATCAAAGCACATCAGTGGTACTAAGCTCACAGTCAACTATGTGAAAGGATGAGCTCATGTTCTGTAACACTATCATAGCAGTTAATAACATAATCATAACATAGTGTCATTTTAAGCCAGACATTTTCTCACTAGCTATTCTTACTTCTGGTCCTTTTCAGTCTCCATGCAGACATCGACAATCTGCAGGATGTTGTGGTTGGCACTGAGCTCCAGAGCACCAATATTAATCTGAATGTGGTCCCTCAGGAAGTCCTCGGCAAGCTGCCGAACCTCCTTTGGCCAGGTTGCACTCCACATCAGAGTCTGTCTGTCTGGCTGTGAGACAGAGAGAAAGCATGCAACTGATTTAACTGGAAAAACACCTCTACATTAAAGTGGACATAGACATGTTTTTTGCTTTAACTTATCATTATAAAGTAAATATTGATTGCGCAGTGTAATAGGTATAGAACAAGCCTCTCTATCACTACACAACACTGTCTGCCAACATGTACTTTCTCTGGGGAAAATGAAGGCTCAATTTAAGGCACAAGGGAAGTGTGTCAACCATTGTGCAACCAAAAAAGGAAGGATAGCACTTTTACTTTCCCTGGTAGCTATTAGTAGCTATTCCCAGTTGCCAAAGAGTATGAATGTAAGTTTTCTGCAGTTACTGCAAGCTGTTTGTTGAGTTGCGTCTTGGTAAAATACTTTGAGTTAATTTAACTTCCCTCTGGTTAGCAGTGAGGCAGCGTAAATGCCTATGGTGACCGTGGCACAGGAGGAAGAGCGGGTCAATGCTCAATGGTTGGCTCCCTGGCTCCTCCAATTCCAATGTCAAAGTATACTTGGGCAAGATACTGAACCCCAACTGTGTAATGAGTAGGTGGCACCTGTATGGTAGCCCTGGCCACCAGTACATGAATGTGCAATCTTAGTTCAGACTATGGAGCCTCTGTGTTATTATTTCACTACCTCCATAAGTATAAGCACAACTTATAACCCTTGGCTACATTATTATTCCCAGTATCAGAATTGGCTGTGGAACAACCAAAGCAACTGTGGAAAGCAGTAGAAGCTGCTAGGCTCTGAGTAAAATGGAAAGCATTCTGGTTGTCTCTGCAATGCCATCAATATCACTTGGAAATGCTAAGAGGGAAAAGTTGAAAATTTGTCTGTTTCCACTTTAAATATGCCAATGTAATCATTTCAAAGTCAGCAGTCATGGTAACCGAGCCTTTGTCCTACCCTGATTTGTTCCACTATCTTGCGAATCTGTGGCTCAAAGCCCATGTCCAGCATGCGGTCAGCCTCATCCAGCACGAGGTAGGTGCAGCGCCGCAGATTAGTTTTCCCACTCTCCAGGAAGTCAATAAGGCGACCAGGGGTGGCGATACAGATCTCCACACCTGGAATCACACAAAATCAACACATCAAAAAAAAAAGGATAAAGATACACACGTTATTAGATGTTTAGGCAGAACAATGTCCCCTCTGCTTGTTGATTTTTTTTTCATGTGCGCCACTTTCTGTATAAGCAGTCCAACAATTGTTGTCAGGCCTGTCTACACCCAAAACCTCACAAGGAACAGTGTGGGCTAAAATACCAGGCAGCAGCTGTGGACTGTTTTAGCAACACTGTGCTACCACAACACCAAAGCTGAGAAAGTAGTCGCAATGCCTAAGTATAAACTGTATACTGAGCAGGGTTTTATGCATTTCAAATTATTTTGAATAATCCATTACATGTGTCCATCTACAACCACACCCACCCCTCTCGAGATCTCGAATCTGTGGTCCTTTGGGTGCTCCACCGTAGACACAGGTGCTTTTGATACGGGAAGATTTGCCGTAGTCATATGCAACCTGTTGAACCTGCTGAGCCAGCTCTCTGGTTGGAGCGAGTACCAGACACTAAGAGGACAGGAATAAGAGGAATGAGGGAGGTTAAACAAACTGACTGTGTGCGCACACTAACAGAGGAAACACTTCTATATAACATAATAACACATATGGAATTTGCACTCACAATTGGGCCATCTCCCCTCTCCAGATAGGGCTGATGGTTGATGTGTACAATAGCAGGAAGAAGATACTGCGGGGAACACAAAAACACAACACTGGATCCTACTATCGTGTCATTATTTGAACTCTCTGTTCAAACATTGTATTGCAGTCGTACTGCTCTTCGTGTTCATGTCTTTCTGTTGCAGTTTTATGTTTAGCTGAGATGTGCTATGTAAATACACTTTTTATGACTTTCAATCAAACATCAAGTGACGTTGTGATGGGCTGTCAAACGTCAGAGTACTCATAAATCTGTAACGTGTCATAAGGTAGGGCAGCAATGGCACTAAATAAAAGAAGGACGACCGATGGAATCGGACAAGAGTCAAGACCTTTGTGTCATTCTTCCATGAGCTTTAAGTTGTAATGTGGAAACAACGTGGATGCTATTAAGAAGATGTGTTGTATTTCATTGCTCAGAGCATTTAAACAACTTTTTAATAACGAAGAGCAAAACAAACACATCAGATGAGCTATGAAATATGATTAGGAAGACATTTTCTGATTATTTCAACACCACCTGAACCTAGCACAAGGCTGCAGAGGTAACTGGGACGTCTGCTACTTACCCCTCAAGGAACGACAGATCTGTGACATTTCACTAACGTCCTATTGAACTAACATAGCCTACCTACACACCATACATGTTGTGCTAAATCATGATGACTGGTAATGAAACAAAATACAGATTTGTGTGGCAGGAAACACTAGCTGTTGAATTTGCATGTACTTTAACAGATCGTCACGGAGAAACTGACACCGTATTTCACAAAAAGTATCAAAACTCTAAAAGTTAGAAACATTTTTATGTGTCAACTCTAAAAAAAAACAATACTGTGAAAAGAATCGGTATGCCCATCACTACAATAAAGTGTTATCACTATGTAGGGTGGGGTGAAGGCCAGGTAGCCTTACCGCCAGTGTCTTTCCAGAGCCAGTCTGGGCAATCCCCACCATATCCCTGCCGCTCAGGGCCACAGGAAAGCCCTGAGCCTGGATTGCTGTTGGCTCCTTGAAGTTCTGCTGCAACAGCACATCCATCACATACTCTGTCAGAAGGAGGAGGGAGACAATCAACATGATGGTTACACTATTGGACTTTTACTGTGGTTTCTGTCTTTCAGTCTTTGCAGCTGAAGGACAGTCCTCAAAAGCATTTTCTTCTTCTGAACATGCATCTTACGTACACTCCAGCTGGTCATTTAGACTAATTGTATTGCTTTGTTTAAATTTACAATATAAGGGGTACAAACAAACACAAAAATTATATTTTAAATTCCCGAAACGCTGGACTAAGTGAATGAATTATTTATTGTACATGCTAGAGATATTTGTACAGAAATTATAGTTTGTGTAACGTATGGTTTACTAACGAGGAAACTGTGCATGGTGAAAGGCAGTGACCGCCTTTGGACAGCCGGAGCCTCTGACGGTGATCTCCTTCTTTCTGCGAAATTCTTCCAGATCATACTGGGGGGGAAAAAAGAGAACATATATTTGGACATGGTGTATCAATTATTTAAATACCTTGTGCTGAAAGTACTATGAAGATTATGAGGCATGACTATACTTTATCATTTAGGGGTTTAAATCTGTTATTACTTGTTGCTTTATTAATCTAAATTGTCTGCAACTACAACACAATTGTTGATGACCACTGTGAAAAATTAGTGATACTAATGGAAATATGCTCAACACTTTGTCAGTTCTTTGATTTACCTGACTCATGCGCTGGACTTCTGGATGTTCACCATAGAAGTTCTTCTCAAATTTTGGCAGCTCGTCCAGGTTCCACCTCTTTTTACGGAGACGCTCACCTGGATTCCCAAACTTCATAGGTGGAGGTCCACTCCGGCTGCTCATGGCCCCAAAACGTGGCCTGAGAGACACAGTAAGAGTTAATAGCAAGGCAGGCTATGACATTACCTGCAGCAATGTACTTTATGTTTTTGACATATTTGCTCTTGTCATGCCAGTTATAAAAATAATAGTAATGATCTTTACTGTCCACAAAATGAGGCAATTTGCCTTTGACTTCACCTGTTGGTTATAATACATTACAGTAAAATTGCAATGCATAAAATAAATAACACAATTGGGTTGCAGCGATATACCGGTTTTAAGATATAGGCTACCATGATACATAAGTTGATGGTTATCATATCAAGTTGACAATTATCATATCGTACACATGTACTTATCTACGATATTGAAAAAAAAATGCAACTAGACGGAGAATCTCCCCTTTCTTTTAGTTATTTTCAAAGAGGACAAAATAGTTTCAAGTCTCAATTATAGGAATATAATACTGTAATGCCCTGAAACCGCAATATTTTCTGAGATGGTTATCATACCGTGAAAATCTCATACTGTTGCAACCCTATAACAATAATAGGCATGGCTCCAGTGACAGTAGCAGTTACAAATTTAGAAAAATTAATGTTGAGCTCAAAATGGCCATGTCAGTTATTTCCTTGCCAAAATTTTGCCTAACTTTGGAGCGTTATTTAGCCCTTTTCCCTATATCCTAAGCGGACATAACTGGCACCAATGAATGCATTACATTGTCTAGTTCAAAAAGACACCACTACCTTCAAACTAGCTTAAAATGAGTGTGCCATCCTCTTAAAGATAGTAGCCTCACATTATACATGCTGGAGGGGGGCAGCAATTGCATCAGGGTGGCCATGGCCCTCCCTAGCGCCCCCCCTGGTGGCGCCCCTGCATGTATCGATCCGTTTCTTGTATTGTTTATCTAAAAGTGCAATTATGTAATACACTTATCCTAGCCCCACTAATTTGATTATGTAAGTAACAGTGTCTGATTTATGTGCAGTGGCGTGCAAGAAGTGACAAAAACCGTAAAACCAATTACTGTGATGTTTTTCAGCTAAAATTACCAGAGCTGATGATGAGCTCAGTTTGCATCATATAGCTGATAATTATGATGAATGGTGCTATAACAATTACCGCGTAATTTCGACAAAAAACGCAAGTTTCGGTGACCAGTAAATGTTTGTGCTTCAGTCTACAGACTTCGGTGATAACATGACCTCTACGACTGCAATGTTTACAGTGAAACTAACCACAAACTGCCTGGAGAGAGGCCTTCAGGAGGTTTGAGCTTTTCTGCTTTCGTGTTGCACTTACTGAGAGACCAGTGTCAGCGGTCACGGCTTTGGGTCAAATTTCCTGCCTGTGATATCTTCACATGATGCATCTAATATTGTTACAAACATGTGTGTGTTACGTTCAAATATTAACAACAAACTTACCTGTCTCGTCCACGGTCTCTGTCTCTGTCTCCGTAGGAAGAACCCCCTCTCATGTTGTCGGAAAAAGTAAACTATCTCCGCTAACGTTACAATCGTTACGCACGCTTTAGCGTTACTTCGGCGTTATTCGCAAATAGAAACTGCAGTAATGCGCAATTTACACTCGCAAAACTATTTATATTAGACGGTAATTACGCTTAATTTCGAAATTTGGTGAACTATTGTTGTGTGCGTCACGTAGCTAAACGGCTGCTTCCCTGCCCTCTTCAGCGACGTAACTTCAGCTAGTAATTCTACGTAGCGTCATTTGGAAAGAACAAGCGCTACGTACAAATACTCCCTACGTTGTAATGGTGAATTTGATTCGTGTACGTGTTCGTGCTTTTTAACGGTTGGTGGCGGTGTGTCAGAAACCGCGAGCCCTATTTCCGTTGAAACAGTAGAAGAAGAAGAAGAAGAAGGCAGCCACCCAGGAAGTTCAACCGGACAGACAGGACTAATAATACATCCGCGGGATGGACCGTCAATGTGTGTTGCTATAATATCAGATATTAAGCCATAAAAATATGAATTTAGTGGTATTTAAAATAGTATGATAACCAGTTGATTTTAAAGTGGACCTCGCGTACGGAAATGCCGTTGTTAATTCAAAAGAGAGGAGTTGACCGCATAAGCTCCACAGCGGAACTGTTCGACAATTATCCTCATTTACAGGTTTGTTTCCAGAAAGTGTGGCTAAATTTAGCTTGTTGACAAACTGCTAGCTTTTATTAGTACTTTTCTGCAGGTAAACACTTTATGACAGGCTGGCTGTTAATGCTAAAGTGAAATGGTAATTCTATGAACGGGTTTTGGTTGAGACCTGATGGCAGTCGGAGATAATACAACAAACTGTCATATTTTTTCTGCTACATGTAGCTAAGGAAGTGTAACTTATCGTGCCCTAAAATCATATTTTAAACCTACGAAATGAGAGAGAAATGGGAATGAAACACACCTGGTAGCTATTGACAAATATTTTTAAAATGTTTGAAACTTTTGATGACTTCTGTATGGTTCCGTTTTCATACAAAAAAAAATATTAAAAAAAAAAAAAATCAGTGAGTACTTTCTGTCCCCAGTTTAAAGATAAGGCTCGATTTTCTTTTACTATGACAACTATCAAACTAAATTGTGTTGTCAAATATTAATAAGACCTTTAAAATCCCAAAAATGAAGGTTTACAGTCTGTATTAATAAATATCACACTTTAAGAATATCATAGCCTGATAGTGTTTCCCTTTCAATGTGATAAATCCACAAAGCCTTGACATTTATTAAAGGGACAGTTCACTTCAAAATTAACAATACATATTTCCTCTTACCTGTAGTGCTATTTGTGAATCTTGTTCTGGTGTGAGTTGCCAAGTGTTGGAAATATCTCTGTCTTTTTAGAGATGTCTGCCTTTTCTCCAATATAATGTAACTAGATGACACTCAGCTTCTGGTGCTCAAGGTGCCAAAAAGTACATATGAAAAACTTTGCAGCAATGTCTCTTTCCATAAATCATGACCTGGTTATTCAAGATAGTCCACGGGTCTTGTTGTGAGCAGTTTCATAGAGGAACTATTTTCTTTGTGCCAAACCATAGCCACCAACTATATCACTGTGCAAAAGGAGGCGTGCATTTCCTCATGGACAAGAGGCTTGTGACAGCTTGAGATGTAAACATTAATGGTGTCCTCAGCTGAGCTGTAATCTTAGCAAGCTCAGTGGTGCTAGGTGAGCTAGCAGAAGATGTATGCTTTCGTCTGCGCGGCAATACCGTTAGCAGGTGTAATTTGGCAGAAAGAAAATAGTTCATACATGAAACTACTCACAACAAGGTCTGTGGATTATCTTGAATAACCTGGTCATGCTTTCTGGAAAGAGACAGTGCTGTTGAGTTTTTCAAATGTATTTCTTTCCCACTTTGAGTGTCATCTAGTTCCATTATATTGGAGAAGGCAGACAGACTGTACGGCCAATTTGTCCAACACTGAACAACTCACACCAAAACTATCTTGACTGATAAATAGCACTACAGGTAAAAGGATTTTTTTTGGTGTGAACTGTCCCCTTTTAAGTAACACATTTTTGCCGTTATGTCACAGGAAAATGCAAGAACATTTCGCTCCAGGCCACTCGTTGATGTCGACCCAAAGTGCCTCTTGTATGTCCAACAAAGAGAGTTTGCTGCAACGACGCCAGCAGACAGTGAGTAAAGCCTGATGTTTGGAACAAATCATCTTAATATCAACCCTTCTCTGTACTCCGCTCAGCCAAAGGTTATTGTGAATTTTATGTGTAGATATTATATAGGACAATAGCTATGAAAACTCGACAAATGTACCCTCGGGTTTGGTGAAAGCCAAGTCAGTATTCAGCAATTACCAACAGAAGCCTCAGTGGTCTTTAATGCAGTATGTTCAGATTCATGTTTATTTAATAAGGACTGTTGGGAGCTGTTTGGTGTGAAGTTCTGCAATAACATTTGTTAGCCTTTTACTAACTCCCAGATAACCATAACAATTCTGGATGATAATGATAATACATGTTTTTTATCTTGCCTATCACAGACTGTGTCTCAGTAATTGGATCTGAAGATGCCACCACCTGCCATTTGGTTGTGCTGCGACACACCGGTAATGTTCTTTTAATTAGGTTTATACTGTGCGCCTTATTCTGCCTGCGTATACACTGTAGTTAGGAATGACTTTTTAATGTCTGTCATGATTTGCTATTTCTTAGGAAGTGGAGCGGTTTGCCTCGCTCACTGTGATGGTTCCAGCACCTGGTCTGAAGTCCCACAACTCGTGAAAGCTGTGATGTCACTGAGTAACGTCAGCAAGGAGGGCAGGTATGAAATACACAAAAAAATAAACATGCATGATAAAAGTGCACATCCTATCCAGATATTATTTATTTCCTTTACTTTCTGCTTTGCAGACTTGAGCTCCACCTTGCCGGGGGATTTAACGATGAGTCAAAAACATCCCATAAACTCAGCCTTAACATACTGAGTATGGTCTTTCATATCATCTTGTGTCTCACTGTAATATTATACTGGCAGGTTTGAGCTTTGTAACACTTAGAAAGACTCTTTTTACTTTACAGCAGCGTTCCAGAAACAGAAAGAGGATATTCATCTGGAAACATGTTGCATCACAGGTACCTTTGATACCTGGTTGACTGAAAATATTCTACTAGTCAATGCTTCATACCATTAAGCCTCTCTGCTCTCTATTTCTGTAGAAATGAATGACATTGTTGTTGATGGAACTCACAGGCCTGTAGTGTATGGGATAGGTAAGTGATAAATAATGTTACAGAGTGAGAACAATGCTTTCATGGTTCATGACCTGACCTCTAATATGTAATATGTCCTCTGCACAGGTGTAAATGTCAAAACAGGAGATGTGTTTCCTTCGTCCTTCACTCGTAAAGGACCTGCAGAGGAGCTGCGATCAGCGAGGACCTTCACTGGGGGACAGGTACTACAAGATTCTAAAAAACATTGTTAATGGAAAAACTCCACAGGTGTGGCATGAAAACATATTTTTAAGTCTCTCTATGTCATGCAAAAACTTGTAGCCCCTTGTTTTATGTATTTTTTTTTATAAGATTATAATAATAAACTGACAAAGAATACTGATTTCCCTCTAAATTCATAATGTTGTAATTGTTTTATTTAGTAAAATTAAAAAGGCACAGTCTCAATCCAAAGCGTATTAATAAAATGAATGGTTTTTTTTCCCTTGCAGATGGCTGACATATATGACTCAAGTCGAGGGGTTGTTAAAATCGGCCCTTGCAAGTGGTCTCCAAATCTGGACATTGCCTTCTGGTTGTCACAAGATGATGACACAATATTAAAGGTACGGGAGTGTGGAAGTAATTAAAGGCGATCTACTTCATTCTTTGTTATACTATACAATTTTTCATGCTTCACTCAAAGCCTCTATAACACTCAAAAAAGTGAGTGTAAAGCAGCAATCCAGTGGCCATAGTCACAGACATTCTTGGAGTACTTTCAGAGAGCTTCTAACTTAGCCTAAAAGTTTCTAGCAAAGGAGTCCTACTTAAGGAGTGATTAAGGAAAATTCTCAGAGAAATTCTGGGTCTTTTGCAGCTTTAGTGAGCCTGCAAGGTGTGGACACCCAGTGGAAATGAAATGAACTGCGTCACAATATGAGACTGTGAAAGCGCTGTAATTGTTAGTGTGATCGTTCTGCTAATAGAAGGTTGCAACAGACACAAATCATCCCTACCAGTGCCCCTTTGCCCCTTCCAGCACAGCGCTCCCATTGACAAAAGCAGACAGAAAGAATTCCAAAACTACGCTGGCCTCTTGGTGGACACGGCCTTTGAGAAAACATCATAATTCAAAAAATGTTCTTAGGATGTCGTCACTAAGAGCAACTCCTTGTACTAGGACGCTTTGTGAATACAGTCCAAGAAAGTGCCTTAATACAAACTCTGACTCTGGTAAGTCTCTCTTGTGCCCAGTACCTGTCCACCTCTCCGATGGCTGAGCCGCCACACTTTGTCCAGCACATGAAGACCACCATCCAGTTCCTGTTAGAACACCCCAACTCTGACAGCCTGTTCCCCGCGGGTCAGCCACAGCTCTACCACAGGACCGAGACGGGCGACTGGGAGAGGGTTGTCTAGTCATAGATCCTCCTCCTAACTCTCACTGGACCTTAACATGGAACCTGACTGTTTTTTGCCTCTCAGCTCAATGGATACACTGTGACCCATCCACCCACTGTCTGTTTTCTGTTCATCGTGTCTTAACATGGAGGCAGCCCCTCGGCTGGACCATACTCTATGTATGTATGTTGAGTGGCTCTCCTGACTCATCTGGCTGGTCCAGTAGAGAGCAGAGGAAGTACAAGTGATTCTCTTTTTGCCTGTAACAGTTACCTTTTCCACTCTTGTGAGGTGGTGTAAAATCTGCACCTTACACCACCTGCTGTGTTGCAGCAAGTCAAGGTTAATGTCCTACTGTGCTTATCTTTTCTGATTATAAGAGGCAATGATTAACATTAAGTCCAGTTAAAAGACAGTACTTACACTTTTTATGATTTTGGCCCAAAACTACAACTTGTACTTTTTCCAAAGCATTTTTATTTTGGTTTCCTACCTTGCATGCACCCATTGTTAGTTTATACTAGTACTGTCTGTCAGGTTGTAGAATTCAAACTTAATTTAATTGCCTTTTTATTTTTGTCTATTGGTTAATGTCAGTTAATGCATCGACAGGAAATCAAACTTTGCCCATCTCAAAACATTTCTGGAAGGTATTTAATCAATCTAAATTAAACTTAGGTGGGCTTTGGAAATGTATGTATAAAATGTATTTAATGGGGTTATTTTAGCACTTTGTTTAGAACAGTGAAGACAGCATTAATGTTACGCTCTGCATTGTTGAAGAGTTGAGCAAAATTTATTTTTCTCTACAAATGCACCTTCCCGATGAGAATGGACTATGATCTTTCATCGCGTACTCTACATACTGCTGTATACTTGGCTATGAATGTTTTAGGGAACTGCATGTGCAAATGTGTGTAGTAATTTGCGAAGGATGATGTGGATTCTTGTCAAACGCAACAAAATATGATTTTTCTAGCTTTGTCTTTTTTTTCCAAATTGTAAAAATGGAAACAACACTACTGTATAAGGCCTTTTCATCAGTTGTGTTATTCAGAACGTGCAAGGTGCTTAAAGCATTCAGTGCAACTTGTTGCAACTTGTGAACATACTGTACCTGTTGCTAAATAAATGTAAATGGTCACATGTGGTTTGAAATGGTCGTCTCTATGTTTTATGTACAGAGTGAATGAAGTTGAAGGCTGGAAATATGTTGGGGGTTTTTTCTTCAACATGTCAATAGAAGCATCTAGTGCCATTTGAGATCATTTTCATTTGTGGGATTTACTACATATCACGTTACACATCAACATCTGGCAAATAAATTGGCTGGGCTGACATACCGTACAATATAAGCCTATTGACTGATGAATAACAAGTAACAGTCCAGTTGATTTCAAAGCTGGTCGGGACACAGTTCAGGCACAAATACCCCTACCTGAGGTAAAACAAAACACAATCATAATTAAAATCTCAAGCTTACTGAAATAGATGGTCATAAAAAATATTTAATACAGCAAAAAGTGCTGAAAATGATCAATATATTGACATACCTTATTGGAAACACAAGTGAGGTAATATCTTGTTCATCCTTCCAATAGAGTAGGCATGGTTGCCTGACTCCATACTATGACACCTCATGTTTGTTTTAATTCATCACCCATCTGTACTTTGACCTCTTGTATGTTAGTGCTTCATTTTATAATTTATAATTCACTCACCTCTCCACTTTCCTCATGCAGTCCCTGCTCCCTGTCTATCAACTGCTGAGTCACAGACACAATAAATGATTTTTAAAAAATGGTCATACTTTCATAAATGCGTGTGAAGTAGCACAGTGGGGCAGTCTCTCCTGTTTCTGAGTTTCCTGTCTGTTTTTTGTTGTTGTTATTTTTAATATGATGATAGTTTCTGGGCTGTAAAAAGTGATACCTCTGGTAACAGTGCAGAAATGGTTAAATGTGTTATGTTTTTTTTAGGCTGTATTTTTTTATATATATATTTTACCCTAGATTTTTTTAAACTTTGAAGGAATGTTTTCTAATTTAAAAAAGCACCAAAAATTACAACACTGATCTAAGCTACAGATTGTAAAAACTGAAATTATCATTGCATTTTAAAATTTCTGTCAGTCCTTCGACACGTGTGATAAACTTCCATCAGAAAAAAAAATCTGATATTAAAATAATAATAGTTCATGAAAAAAATAAATCTTTTTAATTTTTTCAACTCCAGGATTTAGTCTTCTTTTAACTTTTAAACACCAAAAGCTAAGATTTAAAAATTGAATAACTAATTTACAGTAGAGGAACAGTCGTGCATTTTCCACCAGTCACTCAAAGAAAAAATAATTATAGCTCCAGGGAGGGTCAAAACGCAAATATACTGCAGCTACCCTCCTCTACTGATAAGTAAAGATCAGTCCCTTATGTAAATGAATGAATCAGCTGTCAGATTTTTAAACTCTCAAATATCACTGAAGCTGCCCCTGGATGATCTCTTGTTTCGCTCCGCCCTTGAACTCTGGAGCGCACTGTCATTTTTTTTACGTAAAAAGGGGCGTAGTGATTTTACGCAGAATGAGCAGACCCAGCCGGTGGCGAACTGACAGACAGTCCCGTGCCGGTATGACATGGTGTACGAACAGCCAGCAAGTATCCTCTCTCAGATTATATTACTATTAGACTTCATGACATCCATAGTGCGAGAAACATATTATACACTTTGTCGTCGTTAAACTGTGTGAGCGTTTTTATAATCGAAATCCGGACGGACATGAAGAGCGAGATGACGCCGGTGTGATTTGACACATTAAGCTAACGTCACTTTAAGCTAACGTTACATTTTGCTAACACCAGATTTTATTCAACTGGGCGGCTGTAACGTTATCTGTAAAATAATGCGGCGGGTGTTTCGTCGGTTTCCGTGGGTCACCAATGTTACGCTGTACGGTTGTCTCTTCGCCGGAGGGGACTTCGTCCACCAGTGGTTCGCGCGAAGGGAGGAAGTGGACTGGAGACAAACACGCAACGTCGCCGTGGTCGCGTTCAGTTTCCATGGCAACTTCAGTTTCTTCTGGATGCGGTTCCTGGAGCGGAGGTTTCCCGGGACGTCGGTCCGGATGGTGCTGAGGAAGCTGCTGATGGACCAGACGTTAGCGGCACCGCTGGCTACCAGTGTCTTCTACACAGGTCATTGGGCGCTGGGACGGGACAGGACGGTGACACACACCGGGACACACTGAGCCTAGTGTTAAGCAGTTAATGGTTGACTTCAAGTCTGATCGCATATCTGTCAATTTGTAACTTAACTCGAATCCTGTAGAGCTCTTCTCATGTAGCAGTGATCAGCAGTTGTTCATTGTCCTGTGAAACAAAGCTTTACAAGCAGAGGTCAGGTGAAAGTCATCACACTGCAGATAATATGCTCCAAGCAGATAACACTGGGTTTGATATTAGTCTTGACTGAGAGGTTTAATAGAGTTAAGACTTGGACAGGGGTGCTCCCAGATATTTTTTACAGGGGTGGCCAGATGGGGTCACTGAAAATCTTGGTGGGGGGGGGGCACACCAAAACCAAAAGCTATAACAGTTATTGCGGCCTCCAGATAAGTTCAGACGCCATGACGGTAGATATGATGAACTCACTGTTACTCACTGTTTGATGATCCAGGAGCTTTGGTCGGTTGTAGAGTTGACTGATTTGCAGGATGTATGGAAAGTTGCAAGATGACGCTATGACCTCACTGTCTTGTTAAAAAAATGAAAACAAAACTCCCCAAACAAACAGGCCTTTACAGTTCAAATCAACATAGTGTCAAACAACTTAATTAAACAATAAAAACTAAGATTAACCAAAAATACGATGGTTAAAGGCTGTAACCCTGTGGCGTCTTTCACAGTCCACACTCAATTCAGCACACCTGCCTTTAATTTAAGGTTCCCTAGATGCCAGGTCAGGTGGCGCATTAGAGTGACTCAACAGGAAAGTAGGACTTGCTAGAAATGGCTCTAACAACTGAATGGCAGGGATTCCATTATGCTGTTGAAGTATTACAAGCAAGTTGAAAATTACATCAGCAAGGAAAGTTAAAGAATTACATAGTGATGTATTTTGATGTTTTATTTTGCGGTTAATATTACTAATTATTAATGTGCATAGACTAATAATGGTACAGTTGATATGGGCATAATGGGTTCCACAACAACCCTGTTTTAATATTTGATGTATCTATGCATGTTAGGCGTCTGTCCATATAGTGTTTTTCTTCTGCAGGAAAATGGTGGCAGGGCGCTGGAGACGCTTCATGCCATGTTTATATGACAACAATATCTTGACACTTACATTAGTTAGGTAACTAATGTAAAGCTGCATTAACAGAGGGTTGACTACACAGCTCACAACAAGCTTATTAGCACAACACTCGCCAGCAACTTTCAGTGTCTGCTGATCGATCTACTCCCAAAAAATGATCTTTTCTGTCTTTGTTGTGACAACAGATAGTAGATAGGTTTTCAGCTAGAAGCACTTGAAGTGGCCGCACAAAAATGGTGTAAGGCTTTGAAAAAAGACGCCGTGCCTTTTCTGTGGGTGGCCTCATGAGGCTGCTCTCTCCTTATAGGGAACAGTTTAAAAATGACACCAGTGCTACTAAACAATACCTAGGTGGACACAGGCCCTTAATGATGTGTGCAATATTAGTGGAATGCTCCTTTAAATTTTTTACAGTGGAGACAGATGGGGATATTGGGAGGTAGACAGCTTGATGACATGAAACAAAGCTGCTAAAAAGAAGGAAACCAGGACAACACGTAAATATACAATCAACACTGTCTCACTGTTCTTCAAATAGGTTGCATTTCCTCTTCCATTTAACAGCTTTAATTTAAAGTAGTACATTGATTGTAAGGGGGAAAAAACATGCACTGGGAACAAGCCTTCTCTAGTTTAGGGGAGACTCATGTGCACACACAGAACCCATTTTCATTCAGACGTCTTGAGGTGAGAGTTCAAGGGACCTCTTTGAAAATACCAGTTGTTCTCTCACCAACAAGCTATGCTGACATGGTTGGTACAAATGGATGCCTTTGGTTGTCTAGTTTCCTAAGATACCATTGCCTAGCTTAAAAAATGAGCGCGCCAAGTCAGTAATGTAGGCCTCCATTTATCTTTGCTGGGGGGCCCAGTGGGGGTACAAGCAGTGGCCATGGAGCTTTACTTAGTCCCCTTGGGGATGTCACTGGACTTGGAGGATGTAAACCTTCCAACATCTTAACATCCAACATCTTAACATCTTAACCTTAACCTTAACATTAACCTGATATTAGACATAATTGTCAATGTGTTACACTCTGTTGTCAGTCAATTCGAACCCGGTGGAGTCAGCTAAGACAAAGGTCAGACCCAGGCCCATTATTTGTACCAGTGTATCAGTAACACAGCTTGAGGAAACAGGATGTGACACATTGCCATAGTGATTACCCTTCCTACTATATACTGTGTTTATGGTCCACTTAAACTGTCTCTAATGAAACTTCCATCAGTCGAAGTCATTTTCCAGCTGACAGTCAGAGACTCAACTGTGGTGTGTCCTTTTTTCACCCAGGTGTCAGCTTCTTGGAGGGCAAGGAGGATATTTTTGAAGACTGGAGGGGAAAATTCCTGAACACATATAAGGTGAGTGGGAGCAGCAGGCTGTCACTGTGTGTGTCCGTCCTGCCAGCGCCTTTAAGTGCTTGTGTGTGACATGGAGCCCAAGCTGTGAGGTGTTGTGACAGTTAACTTGTGCCTGAGTCAAAACAGATGAGAAATTGTGGCGTGCTCTCTGTGTGCAGACATCCAGAGCTGATGCTCAGTGTGTTTGGAAGACTGTATGGAAGCATTTGTGTGTATTATTTGGTTTTAGGAGCTCTGATTATAGCTTAATTTTTTATCATCACATGTTTCAGCTGTATTTGTGCTTTCTATTTGTTTCTCTTTCAGACGGGGCTGATGTTCTGGCCATTTATGCAGGTAAATATTAACATCTCCATGTCCATGAAAAGGCCTGTGGTTGACCCTTAAATGGGATCAAGTGCAGCAATTTACTTACTGACTACTTTCAGAAAATTGTAGGTAATTACATGATAAATAAATGTATTTTTTAGCATTAAAACACATTTCAAGTGCCATCCAATACTCCCGCCCTCTACAGGTGTTGTGAAATGGTCACAATGTGACCAATATTTGATTAAAGTAGCCTCAAGATTGAACGAATAAATGAGGGAAAAATTATTCAACATGATTTGAGCTTATGATTTAATACCTTGCAGTCATTTCTTCAATCAGTGTTTGATTTGACTTTTCTCTAATCATTTATTGGAGGGCATGTTTGGGGCCATGTGACTACCTCTGCTATTCAGAATAAGAACATAAGGTTTTAACACAGAGTAGATACAAAATACATGTCAAAATATGATTAATTGGATTATATTCCCAGGATATCCAACCCCCAGGAAAGGTGTGGATGAGGGGACCACTTTGGAAAATGTTGTCTACCTGCCCATATTTCCTAATAGCTGGCTTGGCTTTGTGGTTTAGATTTTCTTCACTGTTAAAATCTTACATTTTCAAACCCATTCCAAGTATTATAACACAAATCTGGCAAAGTAAGGGATGAATACTCAGCTCAGTCGCCAGAATGAAATGTTGGCATTGTTTGTCTCTACAAACCATGAATACTTTACATTTGCAAGTTTTATATATATCAAGTCAGTGTTTCTAACACCATGGCTGCAGACTACTGTTTGAGACCAACAAACAACAAAACTGATTGTTATTTAGAGAGTCATTGCTGTGTTTCCTGCAGCTTTTTAGGCACCAAATGTGGGTGTTTTGTAGTGACCCGTTGCTATTTTTCCACTGGTGATAGTGCCATGAAATGCGGTGTTTTTTACAGAGACCTTGCTCCTTTTCCTGCTGCGATTTTGCCACGAAAGCTGGGTATCTTAAGCCAAAGCATGATCTTTCCCTAACCATAACCAAGTGTTTTTTGTGCATACGTTAACCACAGCGTTGTTGAAACGTATGGTGACATTACAATGTGCAATTCGTGGTCTGCAGAAACGTACAATGCCATGCCAATAGTTGCTCTGGCAGCAGGGTTGAAATTTCTATGTGACATCTCACAACAACACGTACACTATGAATTATTTATTTTAAGAAACTAATATATCTGAATCATTTATGGATATGTAAAAATGTAATATACAAGTACAATGATTTAATTTCACTATCTGTCTCCCTCAGTTTCTGAACTTTGCCTTGGTGCCTCTGTACGTGCGGACCACCTTCACCGGCTGCTGTGCCTTCGTCTGGGCCACCTTCCTTTGCTTCTCACGTCAGAGTGGCGACGGCACGGCCGGTGCTGCTCTGGCATGGATGTTCCCTCCTAAAGAGGACGAAGCAGAGTCCACACAGGAGAAAGTAGACTCCAAGGATAAGATAGAAGCTTCCAAAGAGGGAGCAGCTGCATCTAAACCTACTCAGAAGTGAAGTGTGTAGAATCAGTTGTTTTTATGAACAAAACAGGCAGAGGTCTGAACTGGAGACAGCTGGTTCAGTGGATGGCAGACCTGTCTGTGGTTGATGCTGCACTATCACTGCCAGGAGTTCAAACTGTCATTGAGGTTGAACTGAAAATGTGCATCCTCTTGATGCTCTAAGGTGCTTTGGGAAACAGCGCCCAGCCAATGGAATGTATATATAGTATCCTTATCAATATGCATATCACCTCAGTGAGAAAATCCTACTAAGCCTAAAAGTGAACCGTTGCTGTATTTATTATCAGGTTTTGTTTTTATAAATGCAGCCTTCTGTTCACAATAGTGTTCCCCTATTTAATTGGACCATACGTAATGATACTGGAGCAATTTATGAGGACATCTGTGTCTGAGAAGGAAGCTGCGATGATGGGAACATGTAAGGTTGATGTTCCACATTCCTCTGTTGTACATCTAAAAACTAGAAGGATTTCCACAGTGTGGATTGGCAGCTAACTCATAACCTTAGACTTTTAATTTCATAAAATTGGACAAATTTGTAAACATTTTAAAGGTCTAGTGTGTAGAATTAAGGGGCACTTAGCGGTGAGGTTGCAGATTGCAACCAACTGAAACACCTCCCACATGCCATGCGTGTAGGAGAAGTACGGGGGCGGACGCAAATGGCCTTATCTAGAGCTAGTGTTTGGTTTGACTGTTCAGGGACTCTGGAGAAGAGGATCTGATCTGTATGTAGATATAATCGGCTCATTTTAAATTTACGAGATAACTACAATTCTTAGTTTCAGGTGATTATACACTAATGAGAACATAGTTATGAATATTATATTTCATTTCTGCCCACAGATGCCCCTAAATCCTACACATTTGACCTTTACATATCACTCTCTGTTTATTTTTAGTGCTTCCACTGTTATCTGTAACTGCGACAGAGTGCCTGATCTCTAAGGACTGTCTGCTTTGGTTACAGTTTACACTCTAGTACAAGATGTGCTAGATACACATGCACACAGGTACCAATACTCTGTTGTATAATGGAGCATATCTGTTTGTTCTTGATTTAGAGGTAGGTACTTTATGAATGAAGCAACAAAAACATATCTTGAAACACAATTTAGATTTCCACATTTCCAGCCATTATCCTTTTATGTCTGCATATTGTGGCAATGAGATACTACTGAAGGAGACTTTGAGTCCATTAATGACTAACGAAGGTCGTCCCAGACATCCATTTACTTGAATGTGGAAATGCCGTCTGCCTGTTGTCGTACTTTATGTTAATGTGATACTGTGGAGTGCTCTCTGTTATGTCTCTTTGCATCATTTCCTAAATTGTTCACACTATTCTAACCGATTTTTAAAACTTTACCTCTTTGTGAAAATGTAACTTTATAAGTCTCCTTGCCTGCAGTGGTTCTTGACGTCAGAAGCCTCCGCACAGTTTCTATAGAGGTCATTTTTATATATAGCTCAGTACAAGAGCTGACTGTTATTCCTATATATAGAGTTTTAAAAAAAGGTTTGCTCTTCTGTCTCAGGCAGGTAATTAACAAAGGAAACAACAGTCGATTCATTTGTGTTTCCAAGCATCACTGAAATTCCTGGTGTCACAGAGAGATGTCTTTTTTTGGGCTGATGTGATGGAGTTTAAAATGGAGTCTCCAATGATGCATTTTGAAGTAGCATATGCAAGAGATGCTGTGTGATTGTATTATGTGATCTATCTCACAAGACTATTGTTTGAATTGGGGGGCAGAAAAACAATGTAATCACTGCAGCTGTTTAATCCCTTTTATCAGACATCAAAGTATGATCACGCATTATAAGTTAATTTACTTACAATAATAACTTATTACTGTTGAGTGTTTGTTTATAATTAGCCATGTATTTATTCTGAGATTTGTACCCTGCTTTAGCACAGTCTGACATTTCTGTCTCTGTGTTTTGGTCGGTTTTGATGTTGTCCTACAGAGAAGATTTTATGAAAGAAGAAAAGACAAAAAATGTAGTTTCCTAAACAAAAACTGGCAACAGTTTGTGCCATATTTGCCAAAAAAAATAGACAGAACAATAAGCTCAGAGATGAGGTAATGCACACTTTAAGTAGGCTAAGCAAGTAATTTACTGTCCCCTACAAAAACAAGCATTCCTGGGATTCTGTTGCAAAAAAAATCCCATTTTGCAGCTGTATTAGATTTAAGTAAAAGACACGACAAGAAAGAAAGTCAACACAAACCGCAATAAATACCTTCACAAGCTATTCTTTGACAGTTTACCAGCACTGCAGCCCAGGATTTAAGTTAAATAAATTATATTTAGAGGTTGATTTTGAGGACCATTCACATAATTTGAGTGTAATAGACAAATGCTGTATTTACTGTAGTCTATTTAAAGGAAGTGTTGCTGCGTATTTGTACATTATGTTTGCTTAAACTAATATTTGCATTACACAAGTTGGTTCAGTGCCATGTGAGGTGCCACAATCAGAGGATCCCCCAAACAAAATCCTGCTGGGTCCCCAAAAGTCAGGAGCTGGCCCTGGATATCACAGCGAACTAGTTTGACCAGTTCTGTTGACTGTAATGTATTTAAAAAATTATTTGATCACATTTTGCACAAAAGTTGCACTGATTGAGGTAGAGATAAATATTGTTGAATAAACTGAAATAATCCTTTTGACTTATTGTGTGTTTACTGATCATTTGCAACATAAGATAAATCAGTGTTACTGATCGGGGGTCATACACTTGAACCTAGATTTGATTTTCGTGTGCTCACAGTTGATTTGAAATATCATGTGTTGTATTATCAGAGGGGGTTTTTTCAGGTGTGTGTTCAGACAGGAGTAATTCTCTGTATTACTCACAGTTTAGACGCAACCGCAGCTCTGTTTCCGTCTCTTGTGGGAATATATTGAGCACAACTTGTTCTTTGAAAGGCCTGCCTGCTGCTGCATGGCTCTTTTTTTTCCTGCAGCCTGTGTTTCCACTCTGTTTTATCTCTCCCTGCTTCTAAGGCTTCAAAAATGAAGCTTTAGGCACCTTTTAATAAAGATGTTTCTAAATTTGGAACAGGCTGCTCAAGCAGATTCGACTAAATTTGCCATATGCAGCTAGACCCCCTTATGTGGAAACATCTGCCACTTGTCATTTGGTAGATATTTCAGCCTGCCAAGAAGTGCACTTCAGAGACAAAACGCTTAAAGAGCCATTACCTCCTGCAGCTTCCATATCCCTTTATTATTAATAAATACCTGAAATATTTCCAGACAGAGCTCTGGCACTCTAAAAACAAACCCTCGAACAGGCTGACAGTAAAAACTTCAGTGCAAGTGTGTGCCTATTGTTTTATTTTTACCGTCATCTCGGTGCCAGTGGGTGTCTCCTAAGCTTTCACATCCCTGCCTGCACTGCGCATGCTCCCTGCATCCTCTCCTCCATCCACACGTCGAGGGACTTGAAAGCTTGAATAAAGATGCTCAACGTCTCGGGTCGCTGGAGCCTTGTCACCGGGTGAAACTGAGTTATCAGGAGGGACGCACACACACATAGGAGCTGTGTAGATTTAGCAGAAAGACTATCCAGGTTTCGGGCGGGCACTTCCACCGACATGGAACTGAAGAAATCTATTTCGGACACCGAGCGCGCGCTCAGGAGCTACGGCGCCGTGTCGGAGACGGCATGGACAACAGACAAAGGTGAGCGTCATGTATTAAAATAAGATAATGTTTCACCGCCTGGTGCTTTGAAACAGCAGGTTAACGCGTTGGGTTTTGCAGCATATGTTGCACTCTGAGAAAACACAAACAGCACTTAGCGCTGAAATGGTTAATACATGACTCACAAAGGTTTGGGATGTAGCTATCAATAGCGCTGCCTCGGTGCTATAGGGCCTATTAATGCCCCTTCATGCACACTATGGGTGTTGCGGGGTTTGTGAATGAATTTGGGCCAAAAGGGGGGTTCACCACAGATACAGCAAGCCCGGCGCATTTTGAAACTTGTGCACATTTGATTCAGTCTGATGCAGCAGCTGTTAATCAACACCCCGGTCCTCTGCTCTTATCAATACAGCCTATAAAGCTACTCTGGATTTTACATTTACAAGCATATTTGAGTTTAAGGCAAATGCCTATTTTCCTCACTTTTAGTGATTATTTTTAACCCTTTGAAACCTGAGTCGACATCAGTTCTCTTGTGCTGCATTAAGACGCCTTTCACAAGCATGTAAACCTTTGAAACCTGAGCAGATTGGTTTGATTTATTTTGATAACACAGGGGAAAAGGCAATGAGCAGTTTGGCAAGAAATGTCCCACATAAGGAAAAGATGACAAGGAAAAAACCTGAAAATTAGTTTGAAAATTTTGACATTTTTACTTAATTTATTTAATTACTTTTTTTTTAGCACTTTTAAAAAAATAATTTCCTTGTTTGTTTTTTTGTTTTGTTTTTTTAATTGCTATTTTTCAGGTAATTTCTTGTAATTATTATTATTTTATTTTTTTTATTTTATTTATCTTGTTTTTTTTGGGTCATGTTTTGTTTAGCTGCAAGAAATCAAACTAACCTGCATACCCAGTTTTCAAAGGATTGAATTGTACAGGGGATGAACACTAAAATAACAGTTTCTGCACAATCATTTCTGCACAATCATGATAATAACTTCTATTGACACAGTACATCACCCCACATTACAGATATAAAAATGACTGTACAAGCTGTACAAACACAGTCTCTTGAACATTGTGAGAGCTACTGAAAAACCTGTCAGTCATGGCTGCAATTAATGATTATTTTCTCAGACAACTGATTCATCACTTGGTCTGTAAAATGTTAGAAATACTATAAAAATGCCTGTTACAATATGCCAAAGTCCAGTGTGACGTCTCTAAACCAAAACATATTGAATTTACAGTGATATAAACTGAAAAAAGCAGCACATTGACACTTCTGAGAAGCTTAAAATCAGAGAATATTTTGCATTATGCTGACGCATGACAATAACTATCAGTTAATTTTCTGTCAGTCAACTTGTTCAGTCAGCTCTAAACAAACTGCAGCTTCAAAAGTGACCATAAAGCTGCACAAACACAGTTTGGACAAAAATAAACATCATTAGCTGCAGAGCTGTTGTGTCAGATGTTTCTGTTATTTTGTCCCGCTATCTAATCCCAAGTGATGACGGGCGATGATGGATGACGCATGTGCTGACAGCAGAGGCAACAAAGTGATAACGTGCTTTAAGACGCGTCCGTCCTGGTTGGTTCCACTGACGATAACAAATCACAGGAGAGCAGGGTGTGAAGAAACTTCCAGATGAAGTCAGAGAAGAAGGGAAAAATGCAGTGGATATTTTTAGACACATAACCAGCCATTGCTCTCTCTCTCTCTCTCTCTCTCTCTCTCTCTCTCTCTCTCTCTCTCTCTCTGTCTAACACAAACACACAGTCAGAAAACAAGACAGAGGTAAAGCAGAGCTACGCCTCCCCAGGTTTTTCTCGTCTCTCAAAAACTGCCTGTGTTTACCTTGCATTTTCTATTTTGTGCTCCTTTATTTCGAGGAGTGAGTCCAGAGGCAGCAGCAGTGTGTATATATACAGTGTGACTGCAGGATGTGTCAGGGGCGTCTGCATTGGATGTCACACAGATGCTGACATTTCCCTGTTGTCGAGCCCCATGTGGCCGCTGCACTGTGCACGATCCAGGCTGTTTATTTCTCATTAAGTCCTAATCCTGATGTACACTGATGATCCAGTACGTTTTAATGAAACAAAGCTGATTAATTACGTGTGTGAGGAGACTGGCTCACGTCTGCAGGTGATGTGAGGAGCAGGGTTGCCTATAACTTCAGATAACCTCACCTGTCCCCTGGTGGACATGCAGCTTTTAATTAGAACGTATCAAAGGTGTTGGTTCCTCGTAATGTCTTTAATGCTGAGTGTGTGTGAGCGGCCTGTTCAAATGAGAGGGTGCTGTTAAAACATTATTGAGCTGGCACTTTGCCACCAGTCAGGACTTAATGCAGCTTGGTGTTATTGATGGTTAGCACGTGGCTGGAGTGTGCAAAGAAAAACAAGACAGAAAGAGGACACAGAAAAGATGAAAAAACAAAAACATCTTTAGCTCCTGCTGTGTTTTGTATCGTGCTGCAGTTGCATGATATGAAGTTTGATTTTGGCGTCAGAGTCTTTTGTCAGCAGATACGTCGGGTGATGATTCAACATCAACGTGGCACAAACAAACCGGGGCCCTCCTGTGCAGACTTCTGTCTGCTGTGGTGAGTCAGCTCTGTCCTCATGAAAAGTACCACAAACGCAGACTGCAGTTCATGTTGCTGCAGGAGGACGGAGAGCTGGTACAGTCCTCTAATGTTAGAAGACACACTGTGGATAAATGTCATGCGTCACATTTGATAGCTCCGGATTAAAGATGCAAATAGTTTGTTTATTCAGGTGCACGAAGACCTATCAGCTGTGGCAGTGTGGTCGTGTCAGTAAGGGGTGGTGTCACAGCCAGTATGGACAGGAGGATTAATATCCATATGGACAAGTGCATGTCTGTATGGATATTAACGATAAAATAAGCAAAAATGGGGAAAACATTTCTGGTTCAAACTTCTCAAATGTTAATATTTGCTGGTTTCCATAACCTTTATGACTATAAACTAAATATTTGAGGTTTTTGGCAGTTGGTGGGATGAAAAACAACATTTAATGACATCAGCTTAGACTCTGGGAAACTATTCACTCTTTCTAAAATTATGGACCAAACATTCAATCAGCTAAACACAAAGCATATTAATCACTAATGGAAATAATTGCTACTTGCAGCCCTGCTGTTGTGGAAAGACACTGATAGCAGGTATCAGTGTCAGCTTCATGTTCAGGATCCAGTCTCACTGCAGTACATTTGCTGTCTCTGTGAAATATTCATGTTCTGCACAGAAGTGAAAGATAGATAACGGTTCATGTCTCAGGCCTGCAGAGATGTGGAGTGTAGTCTGACAGGTGAACGCTGGTCATATAATTATGTTGACGTATTATATGATACTTTTTTAAGAGATGCTCCAATGATTGAGTGTTACATCTCCATGATGGGAAGCTTAAAAAGAAGGCAAAATTTAAGCAGTGAAGGCTGCGATATCCTGACCTGGCCTCTAGTATGGGACACACCCTAATTGCCCTGCATCCTACACTTCCCATAATGTAACTTGTCTTCAATTAGACCCTGCCTGCCTGGTAAATGTCATAGACTGTATAAAATAATGGACGTAGCCTTCGTGACATCGCCCACTGGTTTCTAGGCTTCAGTTTTGAATCCATGAGTTCATCATTTTGGTCGTCACCACCTTGATTTTAGAGCAAGAAGTGACCATATTGGGACAAGAGGGTCGAGATGACCTGTAGTCTGACCTTCTGTCTACTTTTGTAAGCTGAAACCATTTTCCTCTGAGGAAACAAAGCTTATATTTACTTACTTTACTTAATTTCAGAGATAAGAAACAATAAATTGTGAAGGCAATAAAGCCTCCACAAAAATAGCATTTTAAATCTTGTGTCTAACTTATCCTGGCTTCATATGAGTGGAGGATATCTCTGCTTGTCGTTAGGTTAGGCTAATTTATACAATGTAAAATGCCATAGGCTTGTGCTAATAATGTTAGCATGTTGTAATTGTTTGGAAAACGTCTTTTGAATAAGATAGTTGTGAGTTGTAACGGAGCAAAATTATATACCTTTACTTTTGTTAAATGTTGCTGTTGTCCCTGGTTTTATATGAGAAGATGAAAAGATTGATAGCTACTAGGCTAATTTATACAATGTAAAACGCCATAGGCTTGGGCTAATAACATTAGCATGTTGTATTTGTGGGGAAAATGTGTCAAGATAAAGACAAGTGTTTGTCTGTGAATGCTGCGAGTTATAGTGAAGCTTATTTGTGTACTTGTGTTTGAAATTGTCTCTATTAAGCCATGTTTAATGTGTGTTTTGATTCGACAAAACTTTGCAGCACTTCACAGTAACCTCCGCCGCCAACTCGTGTTTTGGAGGTGTAACTGCAGTGACACGGACACACCACCACACACAAGTATAAATGCTAGCTTGCTTAGCATGGTGCATTACAGGCTATGTTTAACTGTGAAAATGCTAATTTAATTTAGTTAAAACCAGGCTTGAACATTAGACTCCTTAGAGTGTCTTTTAGTACAATCAAACACTTTTTTGGTGACCCAATCATTGCATTTAACTTTCATGAACTGAGAACACACTAAAATAGCAACAGCTATCACCCCGTCACTCAAAGCGGCCACGCCCTTATCCATCCATCCATTTTCTGCTTATTTGAAGCCGAGTTGCAGGGGCAGCAGGCTGAGCAAAGATATGTAATCCCTCTGTGTGTTCTGCCCAGGAGGCATCCTGATCAGATGCCCAAACCACCTCAACTGACCCCTCTAGAAGCAAAGGAGCAGCTCCACTTCAAGCTCCCTCTGGATGTCCAAGCTCCTTACCCTATCTCTAAGGTTGAGCCCAGCCACCCTTAAATATGCAAAACTTTAAGCCTTAATGAAATGTAAATGGTTGAGCTCTGAAAAAAAATCACCCCCGTACAGTAGGCACTTCAGCATTAGCTTCGTTTTCTAGCCCCGGAGATTGCTGCTTGGTTAATGTCCATGTCTTTCAAATTCCATATCCCCGGTTTTTAACACCAGCGTGAAGATGAAACTAAGATAACCATGATGGTGTCACTTCAGCATCATCAGGGTAATTTTCCTGAAACTTGACATACTGTAGCTCCTTCCAAAGCCTCAGAGGACATGATGCAGCTGTTCTCACTGAGCTGAGTAATGCTCCTCATGATGAGTTCACTGATCGTCATGTGTAACATTGGGGGAATGCTCCTTTAATTATTTGCAGTGGAGACAGATGGCGATATTTGGAGGAAGAACGCTTGATGACATGAAAGAGAAGGAGGAGGAAATCAGGACAACACGCTAATACACAATCAGCTCCTTCAGTCTCACAGTTAAGGAATATATTTGTGTCAGCAAATTAAGATCCATACTGTTTCTTGTATGTTGTAAGGTGCTGGTAAAGTCATTTGCAGTGGTCAGTGTATTGATCAGTGCAATAAGTGTTTGGTCAGTGTAGTCAGTGATGGAGAGTGTTTGGTCAGTGGTCCAGTTCAGGGAGAAATAACCCAATCAGCCATAAGCCACAGCTGCTCATTGATCCTTGTCACTGTGAAGACGTTTTTTTGTTTCTTCTTTAACAACCTTCCTCTTTTGAAAAAGATCTTAAAGTGCCTGTTCGACATGCTTAAATCCTGCTTGTCCTCATGTCACACACATCTTCACATCATCAGTGACTGAAGGCTTTTAATGGAAAGCAGTCATTTGCGCCTGAGACACTGCTGTGACTCCGAGACGCAAATCACCCCTCTCAATTAGACACGCTGCTTTCTCTCCAAATATCATGTTCTTGGCTGATGTGAGATGACACGTCACAGGGAGACGGGGTGAGAAATGTGTCTGCCAAGACGCTGACACTGTGAGAAAGTTTTTTAAGGATTAAAAAGACAGAAATTAGGACGAACTCGTGGGTTCGTTTCTCACATGAAATTGAAGGAAAACAAATACGCGATTAACATGTAACCAGGAGTTTTCTCTCTGTAATTTAAACCAGAAAATAATCTTCAAACTCGGAAGCACCGTCAAAGGTTAGTTGTCTTTATTTACTTAGTCATCATCTACGTCACTGATGATTAATTATGAACAATGTAAATACTTTGTGAAAGGTTTGGTCACGTCCCTCAGTGAGTGATACTGACGCAGGAGGCACCCACTGGCACCTCTATGAGACATACCGGGCTTTGAAGAAATCGTTGACAGTACTGACACTTGGAGCACTTGACGTGGTAAAAGTAGTAGCTGACCCAGTCCTTTGAAGCTTCAGTTGTTGCCATATTGATCAATGTCCAAATCAGTATTTGAATGCTTTGATTTTTGTTTGTTTTTTATCTCTAAAATTGTGGAGGAAATTGAAAGGTGGCAAGTGTCAGGCACAAATACGACTAGTGTTCTCCGTCCAGTCAACAGCTCCAGCTTCAAGTATTGAATTGGCAATCTGACGAGGAAAAGGAACACGTGAGACGAGACAGTTTTCCATGGTTGCCAACTGTAGTTAAGCACCTATGTTGCATCTGGGCCTGAATAACTTACAGAGACACTGCTTGCAATAGTCCACCTTCCACCTTTTCTCTCACACGCAGCAGCGGTAAGTCCCAATAATGTCAGCTCGAGTGCAAGTGGTTGATTACTTTTACCCTGCTGTTGCCCCCAGGTTCAGTTGCGTCCTGTCCGAGCTTTGAATATTCATGGGTAATTATTGATGAAGCTTCGAAGCTTGGATGAGAATGAGTTGGAAAGCGCTAGAGGTCTACCATAAAATATTATTGTCAATTTTGATGTCGAGGTATTTGGTCAAAAATATGATATCTGGTTTTCAGCCCTGTGTCTAAAGCAGAGCTGACCTTGTGGAAAAGACATTATCACTGTTAGGACCTTGAGTGTTTCATTCTCCTGTCCTCCCCTACCTCTAAAGTCTACTACCTTTTTTATTCCTACCTTTCCTCCCTCTGCCTCCCAGGTCATTCAGATGTGTCCATGGCAGAGAGCACCATGGCTCCAGAAGAGATCGAGGTGGAGATGGCTCGTATCCAGCGCCTGCGAGAGGTCCTGGTACGCCGGGAGTCCGAGCTGCGCTTCATGTGAGTTGCTGAACTGTCATTTTTTTGTGCCTTTGTAACACTGGATGTAATAGAGTGTGACAGAGATTGAATCGATACAGTGTAAAAAGCAACTCCTACGGCTGTCCTTGAGTGGATAATGAGGTTTTTCTGTGTTGGCACTCTCATGACACGCCACAGAGACGCTCAAGTGTTCTCTCCTTGTGACATAAGTTGGCTCTTTTAAGGCTGCTCGATACTGAGAGAGGCAGAATTTGTCCATTGATTATGCAGAGGGTCGGACATGCCAATAGCAGCTGCATGAGTCACCATGATGAACTCAGCGGCTCGTCATCAGCATCAGCTTCAAGTATTATGGCATCCTGTATTTATTTCCTCTCTGTCTGAACCCTCGCTGCATTTATCATAGGGATGTTGTGGCTGCACTTTCTGTGAAGAATGACAACATGATCAGACAAATACTGAGGTCACGCTGCAGCAGTACATTTTGTACAATACAAATCTGCCGTCTCAAGGTCCTGTCTTTACAATAAAGGGACAGTTTGGATCTTTTGAAGTGGGGTTGTATGGGGCACTTATCCATAGTCACTGTATTACTGACAGTAGATGTCAGTCAGTGCGACCCCAGTTTGGACAAGCATCTGGAAAACCAACGTTGAAGCGGAGCAATATACTGCTGTGGACGGGCAGCAGCAAAACGTATTTCAGCCACCTGAAAAAATCATTATCAGTGTACACTATATTGAGAGTGTTTTCACTGCTTAACCTTACAGCCAGACAGTGATTTCCAATGAAGAACTGAAGCTGTCATGTTGCTCTCGATTGTCATTTTTTTTAGTTTTCCTTTTTGTTGTTTTGCCTTTGATATTTTTATATATTTGTTTTACATTATGATGTCATGATTACTTGTGTGTACCCCAGGAAGAGTGGTTGCTACCATGGTTGAGGTTAATGAGGATCCAAATAAATAAATAAATAAAGCCATATTCCATTGAGAAAAACAACAATTTAATATTATTATTATTTTATATATACATTTATATTTCTTTCTCTTTTTTCTCGTTTTTAATGCTGATTTAAATGCTGATTTTTTTTTTCACTTGTTTGCATGTAGAAGTGGAGTTCAGTGAGAGCAGGTGGTGATTACATCCTACACAACTGATACACAAACAAACAGCTTCACTCCATCAACAGAAAAACAAACAAGCAACAGCAGACAAACAGTGAACAATGTACCTCACACAACACAGGGACAAACAGTCGTTCAATAGAAAATTCATAGTGGCATAACAATATTGGAGTTTCTCAGTTTGATTTTTTTAACTTTCACTTCATATCACTGTACACTGATATTGTAATATAAAATGACATACTCTGTGATGGAGGATTTCACACTCCTACTACATGATAAAACAAACAAAGCAGTTTTGTTGTTGAACTTGTTTTGTCACCATTTTTTGTTTTGCTTTTCAAATGCCACTTTCAATGAACCAGGAAAAAAACTGCATTACATTATCATGAAGTGTCTCTAATATTGCACCTTCACAAAATTAAATTGACAGTGAAAATACGAGCCACAGTGTTGGGCACTGTTTATTTGTATGTGCTGAAAGTGCATCACATTGTCTCAGCGCTGTAACAGAACAGTGTTATTTTGTGGGTCATTACTCCTCTAACATGTGCAGCCGCGATGGCTGAGGTGTCGGATGATGCTGATACACATCTCAGAGAGCTCACTCAGTGGGTAATGTTAATTCACACGCCCACTTGAAAGGCTTCATTAGGCCGCCACACTGCTTATTGCTTACGTCTCTGTTGTCAGGCTCCGTGTGGCTCAAGACGGCACATAAACACACACACACATATACACACATGCATACGCCCAAGTAGCAGATGGAGTGTCAGAGTGCAGAAGCTGCTGGAATCCACAGAAAGCACTGAAGGAGTGAAACATGAGGCAGAAAGAGGGAGATGAACAGAGAAAGAGGAGGAGAAAGAAGCTGAAGGGAGGGGTCAAGAAGGGGAGAAAGAGAGGAGGGAGGTGTGAAACAGAGCAACAGGGATAAATGCAGAAGGAAGAGGAGGGCGGGGGGCTGTGGATGAGTCATCAGCCTGATCTATCACAGACAGAATTAAACCTGTGGTAGCTGTCACAGCTCCGCAGACAGAGAGGAAGAGAAGGAGGCGGGGATTTAGGGGAGAAGAGGGGGAGATGTGGAGGCCGGAGGGTGAGACGTCAGGGCTGCAGGGGCTCAGAGAGCTCCGAGAGCAGCGAGGATTGATTTATGTTGCATGTTTCCATCTGCACACTCTCCACTGATGTGTGACACATCGGAGCCTGAAGCTGTGATGTCTTAATGACAAGTACAAGAGTGGATTTTACAGTACAGCAGCAGAGATTAGTGCCGAAATGATCTGCCGACTAATCAATTATTCAATCGACAGAATAGATGATTAATCGTTTCAGTTATAAATAAAGCAAACATGCCAAGTATTCGATTTTGAGTGTGCAAACGGGAGGGATTGATGCTTTTCTCTGATTTATATTAATGGTGAATTCAACATTTTTGGTTTTAGACTGCAGGATTAATATTAGATTTACTCTTTTAGTCCAAAGCTAACAACAGTGCTTTTGTCCTACTTCTTTTTATCAGCCTCTCAAAGTCTTGTAACTATTAGTCCTTTATTTTCAAATATTTGCACATTTTCTTTTTAACTGTTTATTTTTTTGTGCTTTTCCTTTAAAATACAGTCACATATATTCTGGATGTCACAGATATTATTGTCGATTTACACCATCTTTGTGATTACCAGTCATGGGTTTATCTTATTGAAATAATCTACAAAATGTTTCCACCTTTGCTCTCAGTGAAAACTAATCTCTAATTATGTTTAATCACATCTTTTCAACAAATGCAATGTTTGAACCAACAATGTCACAAAGCGTGTCATATTATTTTGTTTATTTGACAGTTCTGTCATAACTGCTGTCACTCCAAACGCCGCCAGACCTGATCTGGTGTGAGTCACTCCTGTAAAACCTCAGACAGATCTTAGAATATTTTAGATGATGAAGAAGAAGAAGAAGAAGAAGACGACACACAAAGACCTGAAATAAACACACCTGCACAAACAGGACCTATACATGCATTAAATGGAGAGATGTCAGAGTGAGAGTGAGGGTTGCCTTGGACAGGACACCTCTGCAGTGGGCAGAGGGCTTGGCGAGGATGGAGCACCTGCCGCAGCAAGCGAGCACGCCATCTGTAGTCATTTTGACTTGACCAGCGGACTTCACTACAAGCCAATTGGCTGTTGAAACAGATGAACGGCCTTAAGTTCTAAAACACGCTGCCGACGATTTGACCAGCAGAGTTGCAGGTGACAGGAGTTCACACTGCTGCAACTTTTCTCTGCAATGTTTCAAAACAGTTTCATCTTGTTGCGAATATTTGGTCTGAACTGGGCTTTAGAGATTCCTCAAATCTGATTGGTTGTTGTTCGTGAACCATGGTAGATTAGAGGCAATAAGAGGAGACTATCACAGACTATCTTGGTGCTTCTCAAAGTCAAGGATGCCACCTTGTCAGGACGGGTCCTACAGAGGCTGGGCAAGACTTCCTCCTATTACTCTATGAGCCCACATCAGAACAGGCTGGCGAGTGCTCAGGTGTGCGTCACTAAAGAGGCCCTGTCTTTAATTCCGGCAAATTGTGCACAAAGATTTGTGGGTACTTGACAGGATCCTTGACAGCGGAACAGCCCTTCGGCGGGATTCAGTGACGTAGCTTTATTGAAATTTAGAGGTTTAAGGATCCCTCCTTGACTTTAAGAAGCACCATCTGTCTCATATAATGTGTGGATGTCGTGACAGTTTCAGCGCATATGACAAGAAGTTCTTTTGTAAAAGTTACCTTCTGTAGCTTTAGGAAGAAAGGGACGCGAACAGACTGATGTGCACATTTTCCCCATAACAACATGCTAGGAGGGGTCAGAACCAAGTTGTGATCTAATGGGTTTTAGTAAGGACCAGAGCTACTGATGTGATAATTGACAGGTTCTTGAGAAAGCCTGGAAATGATAACAGATAACAAATGAAATGATAACTTTCCCCAGCCCAAGTTGGGTAAAAATATTCAAGTTTAAAAGATGAATTTCTGAGCTTTTTGAAACTGTGAATTTTTCACTTGATCAAGACGTGCCTGACAGATTTCACTGTACAAATCCTTCACACAGATGTTGCAGCTACGCCTGTTTTTCCTCCCGGATCCACGATACAACACAACTCTGCCCAACATCATTCCAATCAGATAAAGACATCCAAAGTGGATGTGGAAGCAGCTAATAATATCTGCTGTCCCTCAAACTGATGGAGGCCAGTGGTTTACTGTTTTCTTTCTCCTTTCCTGCTAGGATGGATGACATTCAGCTCTGCAAAGACATCATGAGCTTAAAGCAGGAGCTGAGACAGATTGTCGCAGTACCAGGTACAGCTCAAACACACACATACAGTATACACACACACACACACACACTCCTAAAGAAAACCATCTGTAAGCATTTCAGGAAAGAAACCTCTGAAATTGATCCTCTGTGTGCGAAATTGTCCACGCTTCCTGTTTGGACTCGACCAAAAATAGAGTTTTTGGCAGAAAGTGCTTCTGTTTGCAGCTCGCAAGAGTCCCATAACCCCAGCGGGTGTCATGGTGATTTATAGGGAGAGCCGTTACGCTAAACTACGCAGGATTGATCGTAAGTCTCGGGGACGTGGTAGAGTTATGAGGGAGAGATAATCATACACACACAAACACACATGCATCATCAGTGTGAAGGCACTGTGAGCTGAGGGAAGCTTTCCAGGCACGGCGTCCAAAATGAATTTCAGTAAACACTCATTTTTACTCCCTGGGTGTTTCTGTGGTGTGTCTTTGGAGCGAAGTACAGAATCAAAGTGAGCTCCAGTTTTGTTTGTGTCTGAAGTGCAGCGAGAACGAGCTGAAGTGGCTCACTGACGTCACCTCACATAGTACTCATGCATGAAGCTCTGCATGCAGGGAGCCTGGCAACAGTGTGTGGGGGCAGGAGGGGCTAGTGTCCTGTTCAAGGCCACACACATATACACAGCTAAGAGGCACATGTATGTCCAGTGACGTATCAATCACAGGGCTTTAACCACTAGACTCTGTACATTGCAGGATTCAATGTACAGCGTGATGCCAGAAAGGCAAAGATAGATAGATAGATAGATAGATAGAAAAACCAACAACAACAAAGGCTCTCCTGAAGCATTCCAATGCAAAGAAATAAGGTAATCACTGCAGATGACCCGCACCTTGCTCTGTGTGTGTCTCTCCACCGTCCCCATGTTTGGTTCCCCCTCTGTTGGGGTACCTAGCACACAGATCTGGTACTAAAAGGTGGAGCTGTGAGCACTGCAGCTGCTGTTGATTGGTCAGTAGCAGACAGTCACTCTGCTCAGGGCTGAGTTGTGGCTGGTTTTGAGGCTCATATAACCGTGCTCATGCATTAAAATTATTATTTTTTTTCAAGTAAGACAGTGTGTGGGAGTGTTTCTTTTAAACCACCAAATTCCCTTCAACAGAATCCAGAGGTCGTGACCTCACCGTCCTCAGCAGTGGCTGCAGCTTTGATTGGATTGCATTATACTGTTAAGCGTTCCTATTATTTTGTCCACCCCCTATGCTTATGGGATTACTGCTCGCACAAACTGCACATAAAAACTGCCCCTCGCTGACATTCCCATGAGCCACTGGGGCCTCATGTCTGCAGCTGCCGTGGGTTCTGGCAGCCCATATCCCCATTCCTGCACAATGACACACGTGACACACAGACCGCGCGGCCTCTCCGGCTCCTCTGACATTGGGATTTATACATTGTAGCCACGCGCCCCTCAGATTGTTCTGCCCCCGGGGGAAACACAGTGTAGCTGCACTGCTCCACTTTGTTTCCGGATGGGAGAAACAGCTGATGTGTGCAGTCAATTTTCCCATTTTCCCCACCTAGCCTGGATACAGGCAGTGTCAGACAACCTGCCTGTGCAACTGTCTGCGCATGTGTGTGTGTGTGTGTATTTTATGTTAGGTCTGTTTATGTGTGTCTTCCCTTGTGCGTTGGAGTGTGAAGGTTAAGAAAGTGAAACAAAGCAAAGAGGATGCGTTCGTAGATCTCTGACTCTGAATGCAAATTCCTTTGCAAAGTGAAACAAAACAAAAAAACACAGCTCTCTGCCATTTGCATAATTAAGTCAGTGCCTTATTTGTTATACATTATACATGAGGAGAGAATTAAGGGTCGTTTTGCGATGTGACTCAGCGCTTAAGAGCCAGCTGACTCTGCTATAAGGTCAGCTTGTAAAGGTCAGATGCGACTAAATGTACAAAACCTGCATTTAAATTTTATGAGACGAATTAGTGGAGTATCATGGTTTCAGTTCAGTCTGCTTGTCCCTGTTGTCACCCATTTATTTATTTGTTTGTGACTTTTATTTTCTGTGTCCTTACCCCCCAGAGAAAGAAAAAAACAAGAAGCACAGGCAGCGGGAGGAAGAGCTGATCCTGAAGATTCATAAACTGGTGCAGAAGAGGGATTTCCTGGTCGACGATGCTGAGGTGGAGAGATTAAGGTACATACAGCCACAGTTAATATCCGGGCTCTGCGGGTGGTGACTGACTGTTTGTTTACTCAGACAGCGTTGGGTTGAACTGCTTCCACTGTTTGTTTCTTCATTTGATAGACACAGGAAGCTTTGAGAAACAGCGGGAAGGAGGCTCATTAGAGTAATGTGAGCGTGACTGAAGGCGGGGGATGGGGTCACTTCATCATCACAGTACTGCCTGCTGTGTGTGTGTGTGTGTGTGTGTGTGTGTGTGTGTAGGAGGCTGACTGATGACCATGGCTCTGCATTATCATTTTCTGCTCCCTCCTCCTCCTCCTCTGCTCCCACAGATAACCTGCAGAGTGTGACACAGAGATAACTTTCAGATAGACGTGATAATGATGTAAAATCATAGTCTGGTTTGGAAACACTGGATGAGCAAATGGTGAAGTTTCTCTGAGCGACTGCAAGGGTTCATTTTAAAAGAGGACTATTAGACATGCTCTGGTAATGGGTTAAATTAATCACTGTAATGAGTTAGTCTGTCACTGACAGTTTGAACAAGCTAGGCTAGCAGCTCTGTGAGGCTGCACGGCTAAATGCTAAATTAGCTGACGCTCTGTTTACAAACTCTCACACATCTCGTGCAGCATAATCCACATCTCATTTATCAAGTTGCATGCTCAGTGCTTGCCAAACACATGCATTTTGCCATAGACTGTATATAATAATGGATGTAGTCACCCTCACATCACCCACTGGTTGGTGGACTCACGTTTTGAAGCCTCGAGTTTGGCATTTTGGCTATAGCTGTCTTGGTTTTTGGAGCCAGAAATGATCATATTTGGACAAAAAAGCAGAGCTGTGGAGGAGCAAGCGGTGGATCTGACTCACTGACTGTAGTGACGCCTGTCACTCATGGCAGCCTGATCCTAAATATGCATGACATTAAGCCTTAATAAAGTATAAACAGGTGACTTATATTAAAATCCACTCCCTGTACAGTTGTCATGACTGTTGAAATTAGCTATAGAGGGGCATTTTAACATGGGGGTCTGTGGGGATCGGCTGGCTTCTGGAGCCAACCTCAAAGAACTGTAGTTTTTGGCACTATTTTTCAACCCCCGAGGTTGCTGCTTGATTTTTGCTAAAAAACCCACATCAGCACAAACAGTGTCATGCATGGCAGAGTGGCGTGCCTGGGCGAACACAAGCTTTTGAACCCTGCTCAGGATGAGCTCTTATATATGCTCAGGTAGGATTCTCATTGGCAGTGTTTTTTACTGTAAAGTTTTAGTGAAAATATGTGTGTTTGGGAGTTTCTGAGCATGAGACTGGATAAATGAGACTTTGATTATACTGCAGGAGTTGTGTGAGAGTTTGTTAACAGATGTTTGTAAATAGTTTCATTCATTTTCCATAACCGCTTGTCCTGTTGGGGGTCTCAGGGGGGCTGGAGCCTATCCCAGCTGACACTGGGTGAGAGGCAGGGTACACCCTGGACAGGTCGCCAGACTATCACAGGGCTGACACATAGAGACAGACAACCATTCACACTCATAGTCACGCACATGGCCAATTTACAGTCACCAATTAACCTGCATGTCTTTGGACTGTGGGAGGAAGCTGGGTCAGTCCTGAGATCCCTCCCCACTCAGATAGCAATGGACCCACCTAACCCTAACGACACACATAATGGCCAGGTAGGTCAACAAAGGTCACGTGTGACCTCACATGTGACCTCACACCCACACAGGGGTTAAAGCCTGTGACTTCACAGTCTGTTAGAACTGAAGAAGCCTCTTGGATGGTGAAACATCTTTAAGAAACTCAAGCAAGTCCAGTTGCCTACAATATAGCACTTAATTACTGAAGAATGTTGCCTTTATTGGATTCTCCGTTCACTGTGGAGGCATTATAAAAAAACAAAGTTGTATTCATAAATTCAAGGTAATACGTGGTGACTAACTGATACATAAATGGTCATTTTGTGGGGCACAAACAGTGGTTCAGGTACATAAAGCTGTCCAGTAACTAAAAAAAAACCCCTGAACCGACTGCATTGTATTCAAACAGCTGACTGTGTAACTGTATCTTAATCTCAGGGAGCGAGAGGAGGATAAGGAGATGGCTGAGTTCCTCAGACTGAAGCTGATGCCACTGGAGAAGAAGCTCAAAGCCACACAAAGTGAGTGACAATGTCTGGGCGAAGAAAAAAAAACAGCCAGAGCGAGGCAGGATTATTGTTCCCTTTCACTTACTCGGTGTCATGATTCTCTTTTTCCTCTCTATTTAAGATCCTCCAAAGCCCAAGAGACAAATCCCTGAGCCGCCTCCCAACAAACCATCCATCACCAAGTCAGGAGTGGCCATCATAAAGGATTGCTGCGGAGCCACCCAGTGTGCCGTCATGTAACTGACACAGACCTCCTAACAACCCGTGTCAGAAACAACACACTCACATCTCATTACATGCCATAAATCTCTTCCTGTGACGGAGAACCTCTGTCAACTGTGTTTCCCCCTTGAAACTGTTCAGGAATCAGGTTTGCAAATGAATCGCAGATTAAGTTTCAGCCTCAAGATTTCAGCCCGGAGTTTGGGAGCTGATCTCTGATCAGTGCACGAGGGAAACCTTGATGAATATGTATTTGAAGTAAAGGGAACTACAAGCACAATGATTAGAAAGTAAATAAACGCTGGGGTTCTCTGTCTGACAGGAAATAAAAACATCTATTATCACCCCGTCGTGTTTGACAACGGGCATTTATTTTTCCATTTCAGCCCTTTAACATCAACCAGTTAACCTCTGTTAGTTTCAGGAGTTTTTATCTTTGTTCCCAGGTGGGACGGATACGTGGCCCAGATGAACAATATGGTTATTGGTATAAAAAAATGGTATAAATGTTTGAGGGAGGGCAGCAAGTGGATGCTTTTGCATTGGAGCTGAGCAATATTTTTGACTTCATGCATTGGCTCAACATCAGTTTAATTCTCTATCTGTGATTCTGTGATATCTACTGTACTGGATTTAAAGGTTGAGTGTGTAGGATTTTGTGGCATCTAGTGGTCAGGTTGCAGACTGCAACCAACTGAAACCTCTCAGGAGAGAACTAGGCTCCCAGGAAGTGGCTAAACAATAGAGTTACACTGTCAGGTGATGCCATTGGGCACATTACTTAACAAGGTGAAAGAAACATCTGTAAATCAGTGGATACATTATTTTGAGCTTCACAACCCCTGTGAAATGACTCATTTCATCATCAGAATTTGATCCATTCGGCCTGACAACACTTGGAAAGTCTAAAAGAGACACAAGAGAACATTTCTGGCTTAATGCGCCACTAAGCAACGTTCATAGGTATGAACAGGACCCGTCTCCAATCTGTATCCAACTCTCTCAATACATCCATGTTGAGGACCCACTCCATATGTATATAAGTGGCCCACTCCAAGGTAATGAAAACACACAACTCTTAGTTTCAGGTGATTATACAGTCATGAAAAACTAGTTCTGTTAGCTTCATCACAGCGTGACCTCCTGCATGCACTGGGGCAGTTTGCAGCCCAGTGTGAAACGGGATGGGAGTCGGCACCTCCAAATCTGAGGCTGCCTCCAGCGAGGGAGTTTAAGTATCTCAGGGTCTTGTTCACGAGCGAGGGTAGAATGGTATGGAGCATGAGAGAGATGGGAGGTTTGGTGAAGCGCCTGCAGTGATGCGGGCACTGTGCCGGACTGTTGTGAAGAGGAAGCTGAGCCGGAAGGTGAAGCTTACTGGTCCATCTACGTTCCAAAACTCACTTATGGTCATGAGCTCTGGGAACGTCTTGGGTTCCCCCAGGAGGAGCTGGAAGGCGTCACTGGGGAGAGGGACGTCTGGGGTGCTTTGCTTGGCCTGCTGCCCCTAAGACCCGGATAAGCGGATGAAAATGGATGGATGAATATTATATTCTATTTCTGCCAATACATCCCCCTTGATCCCATGCTGGACCGTTAGAGCTTTGGCAGCTTTAAAAAATCTGTGGTGGTCATTGTAAGTTAACAAAACACAGAAAATACTCACATAGTTGCCACAGAGTTTGGTCGTATCAGCTGTGTGTTTGAACATTTGCATTTCACACTGTCGAGGCTAATCCTTACTAGCATGCAACCTCATATGACCCAGTTCTGTAGCTGAGTTTCCACTGATTCACAACTCCGTCATTATTTTTGTTTAATCCCTGTTTCTGCCAACACTTTAGGGCCTAGTATTTAGGATTGAGTGGCATCTGAGGTGGCAGACCAACTAAAACTTCCTGTGTGCCAAGCAAGAATTCAACAACACTAGAGCCAGTGTTTGGGTTGTGTGCTTTGGGATACTGTAGACATAACTTGGCAGACTCTGAAGAGGAGGACCTGCTCCGTATGTAGATATAAACCAGGCCCACAAGAGTACACCAAACTATGTAACGTCTGGGCCTATGGTCCCAAAGATGCGGACGATGTGGGTAACTTTATACGTAAGAGGTCAAACGTTTTGGCTTCATGCTGACCAACTTTCAGTTGATTAAAATTGCTCCCCCTCCACCCCTGTATCCAGTTCTCTTTACACATCCATGATATAAACTGTTAATTCTAAGGTAACAAAAACATGATTAGTTTCAGGTGATTATACACTACAGAAAGCATATTTATTATATTTCTGCTGATATATCCTCCTGAATCCTACACACTGGACCTTTATAAATAATTCTATTCAACATGGTGGGGTGTTGTTCTAAATGATCCACTGTGCTTGCTCATTTCCCACATCACTCTTCATACTAACATCATCTCAGCCATCAGCTACCGAGAATTACTGACTGTGGTAGTATGACATCATTCATAGTTATTCTGGATATTGCTGACAAACAACTTGCATCCTCTGAATTTAGTCTTGCGTTTTTATGATAAACACCAGGAAATGAATGCAACTCTCTTGTAAATGCCTACAATAGACGGTGTATGTTTGAGTGTATTTAGGACATTAGTGACTCTTGTCAAGCAAAGTGTTGCTCTCTGTCACTTTACCCTCCTTCTGATAACTTAGCGTTCTGTAGTAGTAGTGAATTTATGAAGGTCCTTATGTTGAATATTGAACAAATATGCAGAAAATAAGCTGAAACTACCTGTACATACATGTTTAAATAAAGAGCATCTTTCAGGAACACTGGGTGATTTTTCATTGAGTCATTTGATTTTTCTGAAAAACTGATTGAGACGAGGCAGAATTAATGCTTGTGAAATTTATTAACAGAAATCTTTTGGTCCTTTCAAACACTTTAGACTGTTAGAGCGACTTCTGGTGTGGTGAGGCAGTAAAACAGCGTGACAGAGGGAGGGAGGCGAGTGTAGAGGACACATCAGTGAGACAGTCGTTGACCAGGTAAACAAATCAAAATCACAAGGCAGGAGATTTAAGGACACTGCTGAATAAAGGAAACAATTTCTTGAAGTGTAGACTTGTGCAACGTGAAGACTGAATAAGCAAGACAAGGTCGGATAGAGTTTAAAAGGAACCGAGGCAAAAACATGTTTTTAAATCCCTCCCAGTGCACTGCCTCATTTCACATTTCATGAACCAAAACTATGCAAAAGTGCATATTTTGACAGGCACAGTAGCTTCTCACTGATGTAACCAAAACAAAGAGTGAAAGCTGAAAAGAGAAGTTAAATTCATTCCTCTGAGTTAGTTGCCACTGTGGTACGCCGGGGGAGAGCTAGGATTTGCTCAGTCACAAAAAGTAATACATTCTTACTGCCAAAGTTAAATCTAGACAATTCCTTCTGAGCATTTTCAGCTCCTTTCTATAATTACCAACTCTAAATCATTACCTGAGCGGCTTATTTCTTTATCACAGAGGTTTACAGACAGACAGAACCCTAACAGCCCTAATTAAAAACATTTTGATTGGCGTTTCAGACAATTTGGCGAGTTGGCAGGTGGAATCTAGCAAGTCAAAATCAAGCCCGACAAAGAAAATGAACACTGGCTGAAGAGGTAAACACCGAAACCAGACAGAAACTGATTAAATGGGCTCTTAGCCATTCTTTGAACCTTTCCTCTGAACACAACAACCTTCAGACTTCAGCGGCGCCTCAGTCGTACTAAACTTCATGGCAGCCGACAGTATTTGGTGGCGATTCAGCAGCCAGCAGTCTTGTAAACACTTGAGACAGGAAAATGGACAAACCAACACATTAGTAAGTAAAAATTCCTCTATGTAAGATGTGAGGGAAAGGGGGGAGAGAACGATGGCGATTCCTTTGGCACCGAGGCAAATACAAGCCATTGTAAAAGCCCGGCAGATTCCAGAGAGCCGCAGAGGGTCCTCTGTGTCTACATCACAGTCTGTTCAGGAGGCTGCACAGAGCCCCCGTGGTGCCCCACAAACAGCCTCCTGACCCATCTCTTTCCCCTAAAAACTCACAACCAATCACCTCGTCGTTAAAAATCAAAAACTCAGGAGTGCTCACTGCTCCCCTCCAAATCTTCAACTCAGGCAGTGGACGTCACCGCAGACGCAGTGCTCTCCAGCAACAAGGTTAACTCAAAAAACCTTGAGCATTTATGTGGCAACTGCAAGAGGGTGACGCCAACTCTAAGATCCCTAAAACACGGTGCAAATAAAAGACCTGATCTTAAAGAATGTCTTACCGTCATCTGCTCCTGTCTGCTCCTCCTGGGCTTACACCATGCATAAACTCATTTATGCACACCATGCACATTTCACACCACCTACTCCAGTGTAAACCACATTCAGACAAAACACAGCTAAAACAACACAAACACACCGGCTGCTGGCAAAAGCCGAACAAAGTATCTCTCAGTTCCGGCTGCCTGAGCACACAACCAGCCCGAGTATTGGAGAGCCACCTTTGTCCCTCTTAGGCCTTCATTAGTGGCCCGGGTGAGACGAGCCAAAGTCTTTCTAATAAATAAAGTCAAAGTACAACAAGAATAAAAAATTCCTGAAGGCAGGGTTGTCATAATATCATTCAAAACCTTGCCATCTGTGATTTAACGGTTCAAAACTGTTAGCTTCCGTTAAATGAAGCCACAATCTGAACACCAATTTTCACACCCATCACTGAATTGCCACCAAATACACCAAACATTGAGGCCAAACTCTTCCACAGACTACTAAATACTCTGCATAATTTAAAAGGAACTGAAATACTGTCCTGAGGCTACTTAACAGAGACAAAAGATGAGAATATACCTCAAAGAGAAGCTACCTCTTTAGAAATACCCAAGAGAGACTGAAAGAATCAAAACGGGCAGGTGCTTAGCGGCCAGTTGTTCGACATGTCTACAGTTACCTACAAAGCAAAATCTCCTAAAATTTAAAAAGGAGTTTAAAATGTAAGAATGTCATAAATTAAATGCTCTGCTATGGAGATACAGTAAGAAGTACACATGGAAATTTCTCAATTTAGCACATAAACAAAACATCTCTATAGCCTTCTGTTTGTCAAATTCATAATCTGAGAATGTGAGTAACTATATTTCTTAGATTTGATGTAGAAAACTTAGTCACACACTCCTAGCATTTCTCCCATTACCCAAGGATCTGTATGCAGTGACAACTAACTCATTCTTCATTCGTAAGCCAACGTGTGTTCGACGTGGCTCTGAACTGAGATGTGCATGCACATATAATTTAACTTCCCTTGAGGTGAAATCTAACACAAGTTACAGAATTTAGAGGATTGCAGAAAATCTGCAAGAAGAAAATCACAGCTTGGTGAACATCATCGGAAGCACGCACCGATTGTGAAATCAGCAAATAAAGAAAACGACAAAGGCCAATGAGTGACAAGAAGAAAGCAACAGCCTGTTCAGGATGTAGAGGCGACAACATCAATGCTCGTGTAGGTCTGTGCGGCGTGTTCGGTGTAGCCGGTCAACTCTTGTGTTTAGAGTTACACTGTGTGTGAACTAGTATTGCTTTGTGTGTGTGCGTGTGAAAAGGATCAGAGGCCTGCTGTGAATGAGAAGTTGGCAGCTAGCTTGATTCTGCTGCGTGAGGCTCTTCTGCTGGGACTATCCATGGACAAGGGGGTCTTCACATCAGGGGGCGGCGGAGGTTTGGCGACTGCAGAGTCGTCTGTGCTGCCAGGTGGATCACATGTGCCGTCACCGTCAACTGGCACCTCTGGTTCAACGCTCACTAAAATCACACACACACAGACTGAGCTTACACCAAATGAACGACAGGGAAGGTGCAAATGAAAGTGTGATGCATTCATTAAAATGTATTTTTGCTCTTCCTTGCATTGCTTACAAAGGGGACAGTTCACCACCAAATCAAAAATACAAATTTTTCCTCTTAACCTGTAGTGGCTAATATTTATCTAGTTTGTTTTCATTTGAGTTGCTGAGTGTTGGAGATATCGGCTGTGGAGATGTCTGCCTTCTCTCCGATATAATGGAACAAGATGGCACTCGACTTTAGGTGTTCAACTGTCCCTTTACAGCAGTGAAATGTTCTGCTCGTTCTCCAACATCTTTTTGGAAAACTAGACAGCACTCACAGAACATACCTGTGCTGAGGGCCCATATTCCCCCAGTTTGTTTAACAAAATCCTGAAATCTTACATTTTTAAAGAAGCATCTGGACCAGCATCAAATTACACAACTCACAGACAGGCTGACGGGCTCAAGGCGCACACAGAATGTTGGCAGAATATCACCTTTTGGGATTTTTAGCCAAACAAACTGATCTTCACATCTCTATTTGTAACAAGTCTAGTAGTCACTTAACGTGTGAATGTTGAGAAGCTGATTTCTGAAGTAGAAATGACAAACCTGCCATGTCACAGTCAAAGCAAAGGGTGACTTTAATTGCTTTGAATTTCAGCTTAATTTGTAATATTACTACTAAAATAAAATATCAACTGATATCGGTTTAACTGCAATGCAAAAACATTAAACATGGAACAAAAAAAAACAAACTGACCTGTTGGTGGAGTTTTCTCCTCGAAGCGAATCAGGTCTGCCTCCTGGAGGAGAACGGGGTCAGGGTGTAGCTGAGGTGAAGGCAGGCAGGATGGCACAGGACCACACAGTAGGTCTACTGGTGATGTCAGACACAGCAGCTCTGACTCTGCAGCTACATCGGCACCTGGCAGGTGAAACAACAGGATTTAGTTTCATCTAGAATTTATCTGAGAGAGACTGACAGAGCAGAGTTATTTTTAAAAACATGCCTTGATTGTAAGTCAAACGTTATTTTCTTCCCCTGATTATTTCCATCTCTGGTGAACAGTTTTTATCATTTCAGTTACTGCACTTTATAACCTCATCCACTCCATGTGGACGTCTGCATTCCCTGCTGATGTTACTGTCGACATTAGTTTTTTGGCAAGGTAAAAAATGGCATGCTCATTTTCACAGGGTTCCTTAGACATCTCACCTCAAAATATCTGAAAGAAAATGGGCTCTATGGGTACCAAAGGGTTTCTCCTTTACAGACATATTCACCGCTAAACAGTCTTGCATAAATGTGGTATGACTGGGAAACTGAGACTCTAGTGGATTCAATGAGCCCAATTTTATTCATGTGTGATGATGGCGTTAGCCCCCGTAACAGCCATTTAATTGCAGTGAGATCATTTTTCTGAAATGGACCTTAATGTATAAAATGACCTACTGTAACCTCTAAGATAATCACAGCCTCATGAAACTTTTCAGCCACAAAGTTAAGCCCTCAGGCGTTCAGAGTGTGTATGACTTTCATAGGTTTATTGACAATAAGGAGGTTTCTCGGCATTTTCCAGAACAAAAGTAATTGGCAAAAAATGCAGTTTTTACAGATCACAAAATCACAGCATGAATTTTTTTTATGGTGTTTCTTAAAAATCGTGGTGTTGTAATGTGATATTTTAGGGAATTTTAACCTTTTATCAATTCTTGAGAGGGAAAAAATGCTCAAATTTAGCACCAAAGCAGTGTAACAAATGGTATCAACCCAAAAATTGCTTATGAGACATAAGTGAACATGTGAATGGCCATTATGTACTTCCAAAATAACGTTCCGAGCTTCTTTATACTCTAAACTTTAAAAGGTTTGAATATGTGCCTAACTAAAACACAATATTTATCACAGATGTATCACTAGAAAAACTTGACACAGTGTTGAGCTGCATCTCACATCAACCTTCAGGTTCCCAGCTTTCAGATGATGTATACTACTTCTGTGTGGCATATACGGTTACCTATCATCTCCCATTTAAGATCCCCTCCCCCTCCTCAGTATACACACATACTTGTGTGATGCATGTTACCTGGACTCTGGGTTCCAGAAGTTGCGATGCTAATGGGGCTGTCTCTCGGGCTCTCTGTGCTCTCTCCTGGCAGGGGGCTGTTGGGGATTGAAGAGCTTGCCCTTGCTAGAGAAAACAAACACACATACACACATAAGTTATACAGTTTCAGTTTACAGTTACACTGTTAAGGGCACCACATCATTGAATCGTTTCCCAAATATTCCCAGGGAGCACCCACAATTTAGACATCTGTCATGATCACCTCAGCCTGCGGCCATTACTTATAGTCTGTGTGTATGTCAGTGATAAGCTTGACATGAATACATTTAAAAAAAATTTATTGGTATGCCACAACCTATACCTTTCATATCGTTCTTCAAAACGATAATCCTCTTGTGACCGTGCCCTTTGATCCAGACCACCTAATGATGACACATCACAAAAACAATCACACAAAATATGCAAATGATGCACTGTTATAATAAAGCTATGGGTTGTCCAGACCCTAAAGGGCAAATTACAACAGAAAAATTGACAACGAGCTCTGGAACTTCAAGTATGAGATTTAAGCAACATGTACCACAGTAAATGTGTCTAGTGAAATGTATTCCTACCTGTGGGATGGCGCTGAGCAGCTCGTCAGTGCTGGTGTATCCGTAGGAACGTGGCTCAAGGCTACAGCCTGTAAATTTGTTATAAGCGCCCTGGAACTCAGTCAGGAAGATCTGGTTGTAATGGTAGGTGTGGAGCAGGCCGCGAACGTTACGGGCAAACTGGTAAAGCCTGGTCAGCCTCACCCACTCCTCCCCACCACCACTGGCAGCGTTGCCAGCTTTGTTGTCGTCATCACTTTCTTCATGGTGCAACTGTGAAAAAGAAAGATCACACAGTCAGTTCCACCTCTGTGTGCGAGTACAGGTAAACTATGCAATGAAAATTAAGAAAGAGGTGATGTAACTGACAGACAGCTTGAACAAGCCTTAGGAAGTTAAAAACCAAATATGCCACTCACCTCTACAAGGTAGGGCAGGCTCTTGAGTAACTCGCTGAGGGAGAGGAACCCATATTCACACGGATTGAGCAGGGCTCCATGGACAGTCTGGTAATACTGGCTCAGCTCGTCCACTTTGAGACCCCTAGTGACTTGCTCCTCCTCTTGGGACATGAGCAGAGCCAGGAGCTGGGAGGTCAGTGAGCGCAAAGACTTCCTGTTGATCAGCTGCACTTCACGACCCTCTGGACCATCCACCACCTTCAAATTGAAAGAAAGAAATGTGAGATCAGTGCAATGATTGGTCACCTCCAACAGTGAAGAGAAGTATCTGTAAGTTGCTCACCAGAGGCTCATTTGCATCTCTAATGTCACCCTTATAATGCTTCTGTTTTGAGGTAATCCACATATTTTTGAGAAAAAGGGTTTGTTTTACCAATTTACCTCTTGATTATATGTGTGAGGTGCAGCTGAATATCATTTGGATGCAACAACTATCATCTACAGTAGTGAGCAATACCCAAAGACTTCCCTGACTTCCTTTCTGCTTTTGTCGTTTATTCCTGGAGCCAAGAAGCAGCTGTGACTTTGTTAGAGTCTAGCAATTCTGTGTCAAATTATAGGATAATTTAAATGTTGAGAACTTCTCTTCAATGGATATTAAATTAATGATGGACAGGCTCACTAATTAGCTACTAGGACCTGCCAAAGGAGCTGTTGTATCGAGCGGCAAAACACCACGACTACTTTGTTTTGTTGCCAGATGAGACACATATCCACGCACACAGCAAAAGGTGCTCATGACAACAAGAAGGATCTCAACTCCATATCTAAGATACATGTGCACAGTGCTACATAAATTGATGCAGTTTCATTTATGGTATTTTTGTAAACTTAGCAACAGCAGTTAACTGAAATAATTAAAAGCAGTGATGCTGTTTTTTTTTCTATTTAATTAACTACACCAAATGCAGCATAACACTTAAAAACTACACTTGTTTATGTCAAACTTTTAAAAAGGTTCTGCACACAACATTCAGAGCATTAATATAGCAGAAAACCACAATTTGCTGTGTAAAGATAAGTGGAGTAATGGCATCCTGAATAAAGAATGAAGTCGCACTACCTCTGTGTGTGTTGTAATCTGAGCTTGTCGTAGTCCTGTTTCCCCCAGGTTAAGACTGTTAGCTCTTTCAACACTGTTGCCAGTGTTTAGTGCTGCTTATGCAGTTAAGACTGTTAGATGCTAGCTGCTAACTCTGCCACCTCCATGCTGAGAAGAGTGTCTAACCAACTCACATGTTCTAAAGGTTGCATAGAGCCCCTTAAATCAAGCTTTCCTAATGCTATGGGGTTTCTTTTGTTCTTGGGTGAAAAATAAAAATGAATTTGCAGTCATTTCCTGCCGTTAAGATCTACAAAGGCTATAAAGAAGCAGCGAAAGGAACAACCAAACATAAATATGATAGACAAATAATCCTTGAAGGTTTTCTTTACCTTGACAACATGGCAAAGTTTGATCAGCAGAGCCGGCAGGGAGCTGGCATCATAGTCCTGCAGGCGCAGACCATAGCCAAAGGTCTTGCTGTACTCAGTGAGCAGCTGGCTGACAGGAAGGCTGGAGTTTTTCTGAGCCCGAAGCAGCTTGACCAGCTGAGCCGCCAGAGCCTTGATACGCTCCACTTCTGTCAGGGTCAGCGCTTTCTCTTCACCGCACTCCAACACCTGGCAAAGGTAGCAGACAGTTTACAAATTAGTCTTCGGGCTGGGACAAAGGAAGATGCATTTATGCTTAATTAAAGGTGGATTCAATAACCAGGTTCAATTCAAGCACATGACATGATAAAGAGCCTGATCTGACCCATGAGGTATTCTGTGTGTAGGAGAAGCAGATACCATGGGATCAGCTTATTAGCAGGTCAGTTTTAATAAGCATGTCAGTTTACAGAAGCAAAAAGAAAATTTATGACTCATACTTAATAATCGTCACTGCCTTGAAAGAATACCCTGATCATTGCCATCATTTCTCTCGGCCATACAACATGGAGGGACAATCATAACACACCAGAAATACACCTTGACTTGGAGCACCAAAGACCACAAAGAATGATACTGTACAAACACGCAGAGTTCCTAACTCACCATCAGTATGTTGGGGATTGCCTCGAAGAGCTCCATGAGCTTGGTGAAGCCGTAGTAGCTGAGCTTGCACTGACGACCGAAGTGATGGTGGTAGGTGGGGATGAACTTACTGAAGGCCATTCGGCAGTGAGGCTGGTGACGAAGAAGGTCCACCACCTCCTTCCCAAACTGCTTAGTGCGCTCTATCTCCTCAGGTGTACGCTCTGTAGGCAAACAAGAGGAAATTCAGGCAAATGTAGAGAACATCCCTACCCACGACCTCAGTCTTTTTAATATTTGGTTTAAACTGACCTCTCTTAGGAACAGAGATGACTGTGTCTGTTTCTTGATGTGTAATAGTGATGGTGGTGTCAGGGATCTCAGTGAGCAGGTCCATCAGTTCACATATGCCGTAGTCAAATACCCGCCAATCTCTGGAAAAGCACCTGATAGACCACGTGTAAAAATACATTACAAACATCCACAACACTGATGATCCAGACTTGTATTTAATGCTTCTCTTCAACTCTTAATGAGAGGAATTCAGAGACAAACCCACAGTAGTGTGCTAGCATTTATCTAAATAAAATTAAAACCTTTAACACAAAGGCAATGCAAAGACATAATCTAGGAATACAATGTCACTGTGGACTGACCAATGGTATGCCTGCATGAAGTCCTTGATCGCCACTTGTTTGCTGGCTTGAAATTTAAGCAGTTTGAGCAGGTCTTGAGTGAAGCGCTTCACTTGAGCACGATGAGTCAGGGTCAGTAAACGCTTGGTACCCATACCCAAGATCTGTAGGTAAAGAAAATTTAAATTGAAAACACCTAATATGTAGAATACAAACAATTGAAAGTACAAGATCCTCAAAACCTTCAATACCTGCAGGACATGAGGCACGGCTTCCAGAAGCTCCAGCAGCTTAGAGTAGCCATAGTCAGAGACGCGGCACTGCTTGGCAAAGTGATGGTGGTATGATGGTATGAACTTGCTCATGGGCATGATGCAAGAAGGCTGACTCTTTAACAGGTCAATAATCTCTCGGCTGAACTGGATAAGCTGTGGGTTGCCAACCGGACTCTTGCAGCGCTGAATCCATGGCTCTGCAGGAAAGTTTTTATTTTCATTAAAAGTCTGAAATACGTAGGTGTATCTGGCTGGTAAAGATAGCACTATGAAGGTACATAGTTATAGGACGCTCAAAAGAAGTTCGATTTTGAATGCTCCTACCTGAGTTTGGTGCTGGTGGCTTGTTGTGGATCCACTTAATGACTTTGAAGCCATTCTGAGCTGTAACGATTGTAATACTGGGAACGCAGGTAATGAGGTGCTCCAGAGGAACACCACCCTCCAGTGTCTCATTGCCCAGCTGCAGAGGGCTGAATTTTGCTGCGTAACAGTCTGGAAAACTAAATGGAAAATATACAACATGGATTTCATAATGTCTGAAAACATGCTTTGTTTGGTTCTTAAAAAAAAGAAAAAAGAAAAAAGTGAATACATGAATTAAAGAGCTGGTTGTCACCTGAGTAATGGAAGAGTTCCTTCGTGTGACTGCAGCAGACTGTGGACCTCAGAGGCTAAGGTGCTCAGAGACATCACAACAAAAGGTATTTTATAGGAGTCAGGGTCAAAGTCAGCCTCACTATAAGAAAAGAGAGACAGATAAGACACGTGATTAGTGATGGAAACAGTGGTGACAGTCAGCTGAAGCTGTAGACTTCAGAGAACGGTGCCTCTGAGAATTAAGGTAAATGATTTGTGTGAGAGATGTATATGACAGGTCAACATGCTGCTGAGGAGAGACAAAGTGGCTAACACATTAAACTTTAAGGTTTAAGTAAATAATCTTAAAAAAAACAAAACAACATTATTGGATTTAACATCAACAAAACAAATTTCCTTGTTTTCATTTTCATTTGTCCTGCCCCTCCTCCACAGTGATTGCCTGGGTGGGTAAAAAGTGACAGTGACAAGCGCAGTGTTCTAACCTCATACAGCTCAGAATACACACACTGCGCCATGTCAAGCTGTGGGCATTGCGGCATAGTGTAAATACGAGGTGCTCCCCCAAGGAATGACAACATACAGGGAAAACGCTTTTCTTTTTGACAAGTCGAGGGGGAGCTGTTGCTGCACTCATCACAGTCTTTCATATAGTTTTATGGTTTTCCATTTAGTTTTATGACATTTTTGTGAAATAAGCATTTAGTAAGATTGTTACGTATAGTATGTGCATTCATAAAAACCTGAAGTCCCGCTGTGCGTAGTGTTCTCTGCAGACAGGTTCATGGTACTCCAGCTCCTCAAAAACCACAGGGCTGCCACTAGCAGAGGAGGAGCCCTCCTGGGACTGGGACGATCCCAGTGGACTCTGGCGGATTTGGCTGCTGGGCAGAAGGCACACAAGCCTCAAGCCTCCCTGATCGCGGACTGCCACCACCTCTGGCAGCCTGTACAGATCCCCAACCACAAGCTTTCGGGAATATCTGGAGAGTGGAAGAAAGAATATGAAGTTTGGCAGCAAAAACTACTTTGAAATGTAAATGTAAATATCTTTTTGGAACGGCTATAATCCAAGTACAAAACATGTAGGAGTAAAGAGAATGAGATGAGACAAAGCTACTGACTTTTTCTCATAGATCTCTGTAAACTTGAAGAGGGGAAGGCAATTGGCAGGTGCATCCTGAAGAATGCTAATGATCTCCATGCTGTATAACGAAAAAGCTGATTTACCACCACAATCCAAACCAAAACAGTTTAAGAAAAAATGCACAACTTAAATATGCTTGACTGTACCTCAGCATAGCAAGGGATTTGTTGTTGCCACCAGTGATCAGAGACACCTGAATGCGTTTGCCTCCGATCTTATAACGGTGCAAAGCACTGACAGCACTAATGGCCTGCTGCAGGGACAACATCTGGACCGTGGCCTTCAGCTGATAATCGGTGTGGGGGCTCAGCTCCACAGCTTTCACCTTGACAAAACAAGTCACACCACAAGGAGATGTTTTCAGGCGCAAATCTCATTTTAAGATGAAAATCTACAAGCAAACATTAAATCTTAAGAGACTTGATTATTTTGGATGTTAAGAGGATACAGGCAAATTTGATCAATACATGTATCGGTACAATAACACCAGTGAGGTAGGCCTTACCTGCCCGTAACGAGAGAAGGTGTCATGCAGTGTCTGTTGTAGATCCTTGCGGGACATTCTGTAGTCCAGATTGGCCACCTGGACCTCTGCTCCATCTGAGAAAGGCTCAGAAGGACCTTCAGGGCACGGGCTACGAGGGGCAGCCAGGAGGGGTGAGGACCGGCTGGACAGGCAGGGTGACGCACTCCTTTTATTAGAGATAACGAGGGAAACAATTTTGAGTTAATCGCTAATATTACATTTATTATAAAGGTATTGAGAATTTGTATGTAGCATTAGCAGTATGCTGCATCAATACTTGAGGTTAACTGAATCAAATATGACTGATCTAAACCCACCTGGATGACGAGGAGCCCTGGGACAGGATGCGGGGACTGAAGCTCCTGTGCAGGTTCAACTTGCTGAAGGCTGAGGGTGTGCTAATCTGGAACTCCGAGTTCCTGTCCCCTTGTTCTACAGGGGATTCAGTAACGCTGCGAGGATATGAGCCCTCTCTTCTACATGAAAAGATGAAACAAGAGGGGATGCATGAAAGGGCAACATCCTTCACTGTACAAAATGCTTTCTTTTTGTGTTGCTGCTGTTCTTATCTTGTTATCAAATGTCCTCTTAGAGAAGAATCCCCTTTCCCAATATGTACCTCCTCCTGTGCATAGATTCTCCTATGAAGCCAGGTTTGGACAGCTGCTCCAGGGCTCCTGTCTCACCGTTACTGTGGGGGGAAGAGGAAGCAGCACGTCCTTTCTCCAGCTGCTGGAAGCCAGTTCTGGGCTTGCCCTCAAAACTACCCAGCTCCTGGATCAGACAGAAGCAGCAGATGTCAGAACTGTTGATGACAGGCTGGATGTTGTTGATGCGTTTGTGTGTGCGCATGCATATATGTTGAGCTCAATGGAAAAGGTTGTGGAATGGCATAAAGTGATGTTCTGAGTTTTTACTAGGGATGTGCATTTTAAAGTCAACTGGCTGACTTTAAAACACAGACGTCACAACACCTGCTGAATATTAAGAGTTTATTTTGTGCATCTTAGTTCAGTGGAGACAGCTTTACAACAGACAGATAAGTCACTTGTCATGTTGTAATAAACACGTGCTTTGAAACCATAGCACACAGCTGATGCCACGAGAGTCATACAATGAAATTTCACTGTAGTACTCCCACAGAGATGCTTTTGTTTGTCGTCCTTAAATTCTGGTACTGAATGGGACTATTATTGGACAAACTCCAAATTGAAATGTCTCTTTTCCAACTGCAGAAAAAAGTTAAAAAGCCCATCCCTAGTTTTGGTCCATCGCTTCAGTAAACCATTCATTCATTTTTCAAGAAGAAAAAACCAAGCCAGGCATTCCAGCAGAGGTCAGAGTTATCAGAGTGGAAAACTGCATTGCCAACCAAATTTAATAGAGGCCATAAGCAGACTCTGGACACTTAGAAACTGGTTACTCACATGAAGCAGTATATCACAACTGATGTACTGGACCGAACAGTCAGGAAAAGGCACAAAAGCTATAAGCTAATTCATGCATTAGTATGATGAATAACCAACAAACATGCAGGACGACAGGGGTTACATGACGCACTAATGACAGCGAAAACATGCTAGCACAGGCACACAAATGAAGCTTTGCAAGCAGATATTAGCGGTTAGTTAAAGCAGCAATTAAGAGGGACACTAGGGGGATGATTTACAAGCAGCCCAGACAAAGATAGAGGGCAACGGAGGTTAAGGGGAAGCAGGCACTGACGAGTCTGCTGACCTGATGGGGCTTGGCTGGAGCACCACCGGGAGGCCCACTGCACCCCCTCCTGGGGCTGTAGGGCCTTTCAGGCACTGGGCCAGGGGCGTAGCATGGGCGGGTTGCTCGCCGTGGCCTCCTGGGTGACCTTGGCTTCTCCAGGGGCAGAAAGGAGAAGGAGGATATAGATGGGGGAGGGCCAAACATTGAATCCTGGCTTTGATAGGTGTGGGACAGAGGCTGAGGCAAGTGATGAGGCTGAGACTGAAGCTCAGGCTCAGGACTGGCATCGTCTCTGGGCCGTGGGGAGAAGGAGAGGCTGATTCGGTGGCCAAACACATCCTCATTCTCCATTCGCTTGCGGGCACGCGCAGCTGCCTCAGGGTTGCCAAAACGGAGGACTGCTGTGCCTTGGGACATGCCCAGCACCTTGCCACCGCAGTTGTCTGACAGGCGGCGGAGCCTGAGCTTCACAGCGTTCCGCAGATTCTTGTCACAGTTGACAGGGAGGTTGTGCACATAGAGGAGGTTGAAACTGGGCTGAGGGAGGGGAGGAAGAGACAGCGTGCCTGTCTGGTTTGTATATTTTACACTTTACAAAATTAAAGCAGTAGTCTTCCTAAATAATTGTGAAGATGATCAAATTCACAACCAACTGCGTCTCTGCACTCTTCAGTCCAGACTTAAATTAAAATCCTCCTTGGCTACTTTTGCCGGCACCTACTTACCTTATTTAATACAGAGTAGATTAAGTATTTTGTAAATCCTAATGCAGCATTTGTGAGGCCTACCTGTGCTTTGACAAGCATACGTGGTGGCAGATCAGCTGTGATATCCTGGAAGGCCACGTGGCGGTGGGCATGCTGCAGCAGGGCTGAAGACGTATGGTTGCCATGGACCAGGACTACCTGGAAACCATGACGGTGACGCAGGTCACTCAGCTCACTTGCAAAGTTCACATCCGCTATTGAAATTAAAAAGATAACGTGTTATCACAAAACCTCTTGTGGTACCAAGGCTATATTTGATTACAGTGAATCTAGGGTAAACTCACAGGATACTAGTACAACAGTTGCAGGAGCAGTGTGGGTCTCAGCAAAGCGTCGTAGGCTCTGGCGAAGCTTATCATCAGCAGCATTCTTGGCTGTGGCGTTGATATGTGCAACAGTAACCTGATGGAGCAGAATTATACATGGTTTCATACACTTTCCCACGTTGTTAAATTTTCTTTGGCTTACTTTGTTTGAGGGATTTTACAGAGGTTAATGCCTGCCATGGAAATTACTTTAAAAAAGCTCCAGTGTATAGGGTTTAGGGGCATCTATTGGCAAAAAGGAAATATAATATTCTTAGCTATGCTTTCATTAATTTACATCACGTGAAAAAAAAGAATCAAACAACAAACACTGGCTCTAGATTGGCCAATTGCAATTTTGCGTGCCAAACGCTTGGCAAATGGATTAAGTTTCAGTTCTGCAACCTCACTGCTAGAGACAAGGCCCCCATTAAGTGCCTTGTGCTTTGAAGCTAATTTTTGTGGTGGCCAAACATTGGAATTACAACTTCAGAGTTAGTCACATGATACATTTTTGGGCTTCATAACAGCTGCAAAATAACTAATTTCACTATCAGTATTTGATCTACTGGATCAGATAACATTTGGAAAGTCTAGAAGAGCTGCATGATTAAATCATTAACCCCATTCAAATTAGTGGAGCACTAAACCATAGATGGCCAGCTTGGACCCAGTAATACTGAAGCAATGCCGATCATATGGGCAATCTTATATATTAACTTTTTTGACTTCATGCACCACTTAGCAACTTTCATACGAATGAACGGTCCTGCCTTCAATGCTGTATCTGGGTCTTTTCGTACATTCATGCAAAATACCACTAAATCCTTCACAATAGAACTTTAATGACAACACCAGGGGTTATTCCACTGTATTTTTAGTGTAAAATAAATCTGAATAGTATGAGGATGCCTCATGTCAGCTTAGTCTGTCATTCAAGGTAAATAAGCTCTAACTTCATGGTAAATTTACTCATTTTATCTCAACAAGACCAACTCTACCATCAAACTGTAGGTCAATGGTATTCATTCAGGGTATAAATGGCTCTTTTACAATAGTGCAACCATAAAGAATATTAGGAATTTGTTGGTACCTGGCAGTTGTTGAGTTCTTGGATGACGGCTTTACTCTCCTTGCTGATATCACAGACGCAAATGAATTCTGCCTCACGGTGGCCCTGAAAGAAACGGCTTCGAATTCGCTGGACTACTGCTCCAGCAGAGCGACCACTGGGCACACTGCAGTTCTCAATGTCCCAGAAGACGCCCACTGGAGGGATGTTCTCAGGACCACCGTTCTCTGGAGAACCTGGCAGACAGTTGGCAAATGGTCATTCTACACGCACGCTCTCGGTTTTAAAGCAGCTTAAACTTAATAGGGTTATTTTATTGTTGTTGCAGTTAGTTTGGGTGGAAGAACATTTTATAATTACTTCACTCAAACAATCCAAAGAGTTAGCCATTTCGAACAGTCCCAATCTAACAGACCCAATCTGACATAAAATTACAATAAACAATAAATATGTAGGAATTAAATTGTATTGTAGAGTCCACTAACCATACTTCTGGCCAGTCTTGCCAAGGCTGGCCGATGGCATGAGCATCATGCCATCAGAGGAGGTGCCACAGCCATTACAAATGGGGATAGAGATGGGAGCAGTCTGGGGAAGAGGAACATTGGGCCACACCTTGTCTGACTCTGATGTCAGACCATTCACAGGCTGCAAATAGGTACAAATCAATGCAACTGTGAGTGAAATCCAAAATCAAACAGACATTAACAGCAAGCAATACCACATCACATGCATTTTAAAACAACATAACAAAACCTCGTAGTCTAATAGAATGAAGTTACCTACAGTTATCTGTAGGGCACACAAAAACAAAAGAAATGCCACAGTGACTGAAGTAAACTCCACCAACCTTCAATAAGCACTCCTGGCAGAAGTGCGCCCCCTTCACACAAACCGTGCGTTCTACATTTAGGTGCATAGGATTAGAGCAGAAGTGTGCTGAGGTGGTTGTAGTAGTGATGGTGGTGGTGGTTGGGTGATCACCAAGCGTGCCTCTCTGGGATCTTCTGGCTGACGGGCAGCAGTTCACACCACAGGTGTAGTAGCCAGAAGAGGCCAGGCAAGAGCCATGCAAGGGAGCGGGTAGAGAGGAAACACAGGGGACAGAGGAAGCCAGAGGTGCTGAGGAGGGAAACAGGCTGGGTTGGCTGCATGAGAGAGGTACAGCTGGGTAGGTTTGGAGGAGCCCTGAGCAGCAGGAGAGGTAGGGGTGTGATGAAACAGGCTGAGAGGTAGCGACAGAAGAGGACAGCTGAGGTTTGTAACCAAGAGTGGGCAAAGGATCAAAAACTTCACCTCCACTCCCACAGCTTGTGTGATGTTTATACTGATGAACAGATGAGGCTACAGAGCAAGGGCCGGACCTGCTAATACTGCTGCTGCTGATGGGTGCTCCCAGAGAGCCTGGGGCCATATAGAGCGAGACAACACCAGTGACGCTGCTGCTACTGCTACCAACAACACTTCCACCACCCAATAACCCATAGCCATCTGTGCTGCAAAAGTCACAGTGCGTGTATATGCTTACTTTGGGGCTAGCCCCCTCTTGTTGCTGCTGTGGTGGTGGCTGTTGTTGGAGGGAGTCTTGTGTAAGATGAGGAGGAGGAGGCAAGCAGGGAGGAGGCATAGGGAGAGGGGCCAGAGAGAAGGGCTGGGATGATTGGGAAGAGGAAGTATGGTGCGGAGGAGGAGGAGGGACATCTTTCAGTTCCAGCACGGCCTTTCTGCTGTCCATGTAATTGTTCTGGAACATAAGAAGACCAGCAGATTATTTCACATTAAAACTGTAGTTGGTAACTTTTGTTTTGTCATGATTGCTGAAACTATCACCTATCAAATATGAAAATATGAATAATTCTGTTACGGCATTGCTTAAACATAATTTAAGTGTAACATTTAGCTATAAATTTAAAAAGTTTGTGGCCCAGCCGCGATGAAAAGAAACTCAGCACTGCCCACAAGCCGGAACAATCCTCATTATACAGCTAACCAGTGCACCAAAATATATTTCTGAAAACATCTGAGGCAAGAAATAGGCAATGCAGTAACAGAATCTTTATTCAACTTTGATCAGTGCTGCCTAGTTTAGCAGTTTGACTGTAGTTCACAAGCAGTGACTGACATGATTGACAGCTGTGTTAGAGACTCCTCAGCTCTGACTGGTTGTTTTCAATCAGCTGCACCATTACCATGCTAGCGCACACCTGCTATGTGCCAAGTAAGTGGAGTCTGCACACCATTTGATGAGTACAGGTAGCTGGCAGATGTGCTAGTTCCGCTGCTTAATTTGAGTGGTGAGAGCAGTGTATACGTCACCATGACCACATGACCCACACAAACAAGTCAAGGGAGATTGATAAATCAGAACTGATGAATGTAATTCAGACACACGTGAAATCATATTGTGAACATTGTTGTCCATATAGGCTATCATTTGTCAGCTAGGAAAGCCACCATGGCTTTTGCCATGTAGGCTGAGACTGATTGTTGTTTTGTCAGCCGATTACGTGGTTGCTGCGGCTGGCTGACAGATTACACTCACTTTAAACTGCTATCCTGGCCCTCGCCGTTACGTGGTTAGCGTTGCACTGGTGCAATGAAATGGAGAAGACCCAGTATATGCCATTAGAAGCACGAGGAGAAATATATAACTATATAACTATAATTTCAGATAACAATGTTCCGTGGGTTGGTCACCTGCTCAATTTTTAGGCAAATACAACATTACATCTACGTAACCTGAAGGGGGGGTCCAATGATAATAACAGTACCCTCAAAGCAGGAGATAACTGCATTGGCTTGTGTGGCTAGATCCAACTAGAAAAAAGGTAGCGTACCATCCCTGCCAAAACTTGAAGGCTGTGAAAAGTTGAATTTAAGGTCTACCATGCATTAACAATCCAACCTACAGCAGTTTATCAGCTGACAGAGATTCTGCGTCAGATCTGCAGCCTCACGTGCCACCTGAACTCCATTTAACAATTTTATTGTGCATGTGATGAGTGCACAAAGCACAATTTTTAAAGACTGCCTGTGTTCAGCTTACAATCATTATAACTCCTGTGCGAAGTAGAAATCATGGAAGTTCAGAATTTTCCTGAACATTCCTGTTACTTCCAGTCAGAAACAGTGTCATCTGATGCAGAAGTATAAAGACGTTTTTCAATGCTTTGGTTCACTGGTTCAGTCACAAATGTTGCAAGAGAGTTGCAATACATGCTAACATAATATATACATGGTACATATGAGATATATGTCACAGGACTGTTGCCCTATATCAGATTTCTGATCATGGGTTCACAGCTGAAAACCTACTTCTTTGTCTGTGTGATGAGGGGAGGTTGTCTCATTGGTGGGGAAGCAGTCTTTGAGTTTCCATAGCAGGGTTGAGGCCTCTGTTTTGGGGGGACTGAGCCATGGGAAGGGTTTAGAGCTGGATATGGATCTCTCCTTTCCCAGTCCTTCCATCATACAACCCGGAGAGGTCTTTCACCATACTTTCATCTCTCTTCTCTCTCATGCTTTCCTGTGAAGAAGAAACGAAAGTGTGCACTAAGTTAGTCGGATGCGGTTGCATCACCTCTCAGTGACCCGGTGAGTCGGTGTGTCTGTTGACAATAAGTAAGACACTAAAACCTCTGTGTTAAGTCCTCATTTATGGCAGCATAGGTGCGTCTGAATCAAAATAGCTCCGTTACGACAGTTTCAATCGACAAAGGGGGCATGTCTGTGTACACAACATGCACACACTTGGCAAGTTTTGACCGTCTATCTGAAGCTAACTATCGCCACAGCTGCGTGTTACCACAGCGAGTCCTGTAATGTTAACCTAACCGACGTTAAATTAGCTACAAGCTAACGCTAGCTCACGTTTATACCGTTTCTCCGAGCACACTAACCGTTGTTTGTGGCGGAATTTGCTACGTAGCTAGCTAGCCTGCTAACTACTTGAAATGGGCTAATTTAAAGTGAAATGTTTGAGCTAGCGTCGGACTGAAGCTAACAGCAGGCACCGTTTATTAGCTTACACCACACAGCTGCTCCCCCACACGCTGCCGTCCATTGTCTTCACGGTACAAACGAATATTATTTGGTGAATTAATGGCGACAATTGTCCTAAATAGTTTGTAAGCTAGCGTTACCTGAGAAGGTCTCGTCATTCACATCTTCCTCAAAGGACCGTTTCCCCCCTGTCTCCCTGGAAACCCCGCACCTTTTTGTAACCTACTTTTGCCAGAAAGCACGCGCAGCTGTCGCAAATGTTGGTGGTAAATGTGATAATACTCCAGAGCTGGCACGTTACACGTTACAATTAGTTACATTAAAAAAATAAAATAAATGATGACAACAACAACAATAATAATAATATAGTATAGTCCTAATTGCAATGTAAGAACAAACCTAAAAAAAAAAAAAGAATAAATTTTAAAATCATTTTGGTTGCACGGTCCACTAAATTAGCATTAAAATGTGAATTGAATGTCGGTCATGCGTTTTATCAGTATTATCGCTAAATGTCAGTTTTCTGCATTTGTTAAGTATAAATAAATAAAGCCAATCACAGTTGTAAAAAGTAGAAGGCCTTTAAAGTTATCATTTGTTTCTAGTAGTCCCCAAATAAACAGTCTTTACTTTCTCTGAACTGGAGGTTATGCCATTCCTTAAGTGATTTTAGTAGTATTAATATTTATTCATTTGGATTCCCAATAGTCACTGCCAAGGTAACAGTTACTCTGCCAACAGTATATAGGCTGCATTAATAACATTTATCTAAGTTTTGATTAACTGCTTAATTAAAATGCTTGATACCAATAATAGTAGCTCTATTATATTTATAGATTTTATAGCTCATATAGAAAAAGCATAGAAAACCATGATGCAGATGGGTTTGCCTTTTTTTCTTAGGACATATATAGCAAATGGCACCATTTTTATATTAATAATATTTTTTTTTATCATCTATCTTTGAACACAGGTATATTTCCAAGGTGGCAGTCTGGATCACCTGCTCTCTCTACGGGCCCCTCCACCCCAGGGACCCCAGTGCAAGTGCACTGCCTGCACCGTCTATGTTTACGCCCCATCAGAAGCTCAACCAGAAACTGTAGGTCTACAACAAGATCAGAGCATATCTCACTCCCGCTGTCTCAGACACACACCTACATACATCTAATCATTCTCTCGACAACATCCTACTGTCTCCCCATATGGTCCCTCACCACAAAGGAAACCACTGAACCACAGAGCTTACACGATCCATGGTAACCTCCCCCTTTTGACTCATCACTACATCTCACACTCTCAGACATTTTGCATCCCTTATGCTTAAAGTACTAATTATGCAGATAATGTAGTTAGTAATTTCCTGGAGTCCACATAATTAATCATTACTTCATGGTATAAAACGCATTTGTTAAAAAAAAAAAAAAATCCAAGTCAAAATGAAACTAATTTAAATCAACAATTAACCTACTAATGGTAATAATTACAACAATGACAGCTAGTACCACACTGTATCTAAATAGCCTATAAAATGTTTGTTCAGCTCAAAAATAATAGTACTATTAAAACAGCATATGGAGAAAGAGTTCAGAGGGAAGCTGTCTAAAATCGACTGCAAGAACAAGGTGGAGCAGAAATTAACTTCTGGAAATGTGAGGGAGGCATGGTAGGATCTAAACATCATGATCGGCAGAGTCCTAGAGGGGAGACACCCCCTCCTTCACAGAGCAGATCAACAGTTTCTTCATCTGGTTCAACAGCTCCAGCACATCCATCAACTGGCCCTGCCCAACCCCCAGCTCCCCCACCAAGCCCTCACTATTGATGAGCAGCTTGTGACCTCCGTCCTGCACAGAGTCAACTTACACAAGGCCTCTGGCCCTGAAAGGCTCAGAGGCAGGGTGCTCAAAGTCTGCTCCACTCAGCTAAGAGGGGTTCTCACAAGACTGTTCCAGCAGCTTCTGGATTCTGGCGGTGTCCCCAGCATGTGGAAGGAGTCCACCATAATCCCAATCCCCACACAGACACATGCCAAGGACATGAAGGGCTACAGACCAGTCGCACTGACATCTGTGTCATGTAAATGTATGGAGAAAGCAGTGTGTGATCTCTTATCACACACGCTAGTAGACAAACTGGATCCACTCCGAGAAAATAGCGAGAAAATAAATTGATAGTGTGAAAGTGTAAAATGAAGTAATATATGTGGAGAGTAACATTTCTTCAACTTAAGTACAGTCTGAGTATTTCAAGCGCACTGCCTGTACTGTCTATGTTTACGCCCCATCAGAAGCTCAACCAGAAATTGTACGTCTATAACAAGATCAGACCATATCTCACCCCTGCTGTTTCAGACACACACCTACATGCAATCATTCTCTCGACTCCATCCTACTGTCTCCCCATATGGTCCCTCACCACAAAGGAAACCACTGAACCAATAGCAAGACTCTACAACAGAGCTTACAAGATTATCTCTAACGCCTTGATTTTTCAAAAGTACACATATAATCTAGCCATTAAATTCTATTCAGATCCTAAACAACAACTTCAACCCTGTACTTACTGCTCTACTTCCAGTTCATAACACAAGATACACTTGATCAATTTCAAATGCACTTATTCCTGTACCACCTTACAAAAACACTTATGGTCACTTATGAAACAAGATCCCACACTACATTAGAGCAATAACTTCGACTACACATTTCAAACACGCATATAAACACTATCTGATGGAAGGACAAACCTGCAACCACTGATTTAAATCCCATTTCCCATTTTACTCACTCAACTGAAGTCCGCCACTCTACATTGTCTATGTAGCTGCCTGTGTAGTATCTGATTTTGTCACATTGATGCTCAGAGACTGTAAAAGTGCTCAGTTAGGGGCCCTGGTCAAGATTATATCGCAGCCTAGATCAAGGACTGATAAGACAGGCTGAAGGGTTGGATTCCTTCTCGATTTTTCTCTGTCACCTGTTTCATGTTGTTTCAAAGTTCATCAAAACAACCAACCTATATAAGCAGAATGTTTGAAGCTGTGATTTAGAGTAGTTCATATTGGCTTCGGACTCTCTCTCAGGCAAAATCCTGGGTGCCTGATTTGATGCTGTACTTCTTGTAATAAACCTTTCTATATACAAGCAAGACGGTGTCAGCCTCCTTCATCATCTTCACATCATCGCTACCTCATAAACAACACCTGTGATGTAGTTTTGCCTCTGTTGATTGTTTCTGTTTTTATTCTGTGATGAAATGTGTTTTTGCTGCATAACAGGAACCTGCTGAAAAACAGTTTTTAACTGAGTCTGTAACACACAATGTTATTTTTTTCCCCCACTTTCTGTATTAGTTTCAACATTGAAGAAAACATGTATACAAAAATACAGGTGAAAGCTAGGCATAAGCAGTGCAATTTGACTGTACCTTAGGAAGAGGACTGTCTTCACACTGAATACCAAAAATTGCTGCATGAGGATTTGGATCAATTGTTCTTCTAAGTATTTTGGAAAGGGCTTAAAAATGGAGAACCAGTAAAGTGAGAGACCCGGGCAGTGTTGCAGGGGAACTTTTGCATCTATTACAAGAGTCATCAGCTGAGGAGTACATCCTTGAGATTTTGACTTTATCGATGAAGTCGGTGCACCAACTTGAATTGAATCATGTCGTGCCTGACACATATTGATGAGGTGTGTAATCTCAAGAATATATCTGACCATCTGTATATTGAATGTTCAGATCTACCTGCCAGCTGCCACGCCTCTCTTAATGGATCAAGAGATGTTGTCTGTAAAGATTAAAGCTTCAAATGCATGGCAGATATTATACCTTTAAGAGATTAAACTGGCGAACATGGAATATCTAGACACACAGTGTTACTTGCAATGCCTTTCCTGTGTACAGAAATAAATGAAAATCATATTACTGAAGCAGTAGTGTGTCATCATGTATGATTTAACAGGCTCTTGTTGCCAGGCAGGTGCACCGCACGGCTCATCAGCGCCCTCTAGCGGCGGGCAGTTGTCCAGCTCCCCCCTGTTGCCTGTGATGTCTGGCTCAGAGTAACGGGACAGGTCCAGCCATCAGTCCCAGCAGTGAATGGAGATGGGTCAACAATAACGGCTCCGCGTTTTCATACATTTTGCACATTTATACTCTGCAGGAGTTTGTTTTAATTATTAATTCAGACCTCAGGTGCAGTTCGCTTTGTCTAATTGAAAAGAGACTTCCGTCAATTAGACAACACCGGCTTTTTGTTCCCGTCCGTCATGGCGATTGCGCACGTCGCCACCGAGTACGTTTTCTCCGACTTTTTGTTGAAGGATCCCTCCACGGAGACTAAATACAAAGGGCTGCGGCTGGAGCTGGCGGTGGATAAGATAGTGACGTTTCTGGCGGTGGGGCTGCCTTTGTTTCTCATCTCCCTCGCTTTTGCTCAGGAGGTGTCAGTAGGTGAGTTATTGATGTATGTGACCATCCAGTCTGGAGCAACACTCACTATCATATGATCATCATTTCTATGTCATCATGTAGAATAATGCATAGTGCGTGCATGCGATGGACCCATGTGGAGCTTCTTTGTCTCTGTCCCTGTGGCACATTTCACCTGCTGCAGCACATTTGTTTAAATCAAAAACACTTAAAGGCAGTGGTGGATAAAGCAATGTGATATTAATACATGCAAGGGAGATATATTCAGTAAATGCTCAGTAAAAGAGAGGTGTGAATATCAGAGGAAGGTGTGGTTTAAGTCTCCACCCTTCTGCTCACACCACGCACCACAGTGAGACATGAACACACTGCCACTACTGCTGCTGCTCCTACTGCTGCTGCTGCTGCTGATGATGATGATGGTGGAAACTTTGGGCACATGCATGGCAGTTTATAATCTGGTGCCTTATGAGTCACTGCAAATAACAACAGGAGCTGATTTGCTTCCCTCTGTAGTGTAAAAACAAAAACATCTACAGCTCCATGAGCAGTTTAAATCTATGTAATCTTCTTAGGTCATCATGCTGCAGTCTGTTGTTACCATTATCTGTATGCACTGTCCCACATGCTCACACAGAAAGGATCCGTTGCACTGGAAGCCTTGAGACAACTGTGCTGCTATGACTTGACACAATTCATGCGGATAGTTCACATTAGACTCACAAAGTGAAGTGAAGGCACATTATGGCAGAAACCACACATTGATTTTACTCACTTAGCTGCAGAGAGAGTGTGGACAATTAGATGTAGATGTGGGGCTTTTCAAAGCAGACATCTTGACTTGTCATAGTGATGGTTTAATGTTTTTTGTTAATGTTGGAATTACTTGACTCAGTTGGATGGAAACTTTATTTGTCATATAAATATGCAAACCTAATAAAATAGCCTGAAAAATGTCTTGTCTGTGAGTGTAGGATCCTGTGTACTGTAATAAATGTTGTTTTCTGAATTCCCATACACTCCATGCATTGAAAGTTTCCTCCTCCTCTTCTAACTAGTGTCTCTAATATGATATTCACCCCAGTTATACCAGTGAAGGTTAAGTAAGTTTTAGAAACACATCTGAGTATAACATAAAACAACAGGTCCTTTTCACAGTAGACATTTTGACTTGTCAGTAAAACAGCACAGGTGTCACTAATAACATTAACAATGTCTCTGTTCTGTCTCAGTTAGCCTGCAAACTATGATCTGAGTGTAAATACCTCCTTAAAATGGCAACGCTATAAATAAGCGATGCACTCTGAACAGGCGAGTACGGGCCTGTACTGTGACATACAGCTGGTAGTGTCTGTGCGTGTATGTGTGTGAGTTTCATTCTTTAAATGATAGCAGTTTGCATTTATTTTTTTTAAATTGGTGTTACATTATAAAAGTGGCTGAAAATATATGTTGGGCATTTTTTGCTTTGCATTTAAAACTTGTAAAAATTAATGAGAAGTTGATTAACTTTCTGTAACTGGTATGATGATTGTTATAACTGGTACTGGGTGGACTATATTTCATTGATGTAAAAATAATAATTCAATTGTGAGAATGTGCTCTGTTTGTTCAAAGCATCATTCTGCAATATTAATATGACAGACTTTGTTGCCAAAATATTACTGTCTGGTGACTATCTGGGTCATTTGTGACTGATTGAACTTCCTACTTACCATATAGGGGATGATATAATTACTAACACTAAGTATGCTGGGAACAGCCCACCAACAAATTAGGCCATGAGTGCAGAGGCGGGTCGGTCAACAATTGTTGTTTGTTTCTCTTCTCTTAATCACCAGAATGCCCGTCAGCTGTGACTAATTCTTCCCTTTCCTCACCCAGGTACCCAGATCAGCTGTTTTGCTCCCACTAACTTCTCCTGGAGACAGGCAGCATATGTGGATTCATTTTGTTGGGCAGCAGTCCAGCAGCAGGCTGACAGCTCACCACTATGGCTGCACAAGGTACAGATGTCCCCTCAACATACACTGCCAGTGAGAATCATCAGTGCTGCTGACTGTGTTTTATTGGGACAGGGCTGTACCGAATACATCGAAGCTTTATTCATAATGTTTACATTCAAATTCCAAATCAGCATTTGTATGTTGCAGCTGCACAGCTGCAAATACAGATTAGGTTACACTAATATTATTAGTATAATACTGTTTGTCGAATTAGATTACAGTGGTGGCTGCACGTGATTGTTTCCAACTAGTGTCACCCGCACATTACTAAAATTTTCAGAGTGTTGTAAAGTCAAAATTAATTGATGAGACAAGACAGATGTGATCATTAACAAAATTCACTACATGTTTTTATCTAATGAACTATTCTACTTCAGTTCATATATGTTCGTGTTAAGTCTCTAAATAACAACATCTTCACTGCGGTCAAAAAACTGCTTGCTCTCCATTTTAGCACGAGAGACTTGCACCTTTGTTAATGAGGCAGTCTAACAGCATTATACATTATTCATCGAAGAAAGTTTATTACTTAAAAAAAAAAGAAAACTTTAATCCAACCGATCAATTCCTAGCTGGCCACCAACGTCGCTACACTTATATATTTGGTTGAATTAAGGTTGTGACATAGGATGACCCAAAATCAGTTGGACATAGAATGCACAACTCAAATTTCTTTATAAAGCACATTTAAGAACAACTCAATTTGACCAAAGAGCTGCACAAAAGGAACAAAATGCTAAAAACATACATGAGAGGCAGCGTAACTGTCAGGTACACAGCTCACACATTAAGAGACACAACACACATGGGCATGCATCAGGGAAAACTACATCTGGGGACTCAAAGGCTAGAGAATAGGTTTTGAGCCTGGACTTAAAAGAGTCAGTGGTGGGGGCGGATCTGACTGGGAGGGAGGGAGATGCTGTTCCACAGTTTGAGGGCAGACACAGCAAAGGCACGATCAGCCCTGAGCTTAAGTCTGGAGCGCAGGACGGCCAGACACTGATATTTTGTTTGTTTAAAGTTGTGTTGAGTAACCATAATCCAATGTCTTCCAAAGGTCTCATGCCAACACCATTATGACACAGAATAGTGACAATTTGTCATAAGGTATGGAGAACAGAGCCCAAACACTGCAGAATGTTATAATGTCAACATCCGCATAACATATCATTCTAATGTTGTTAGACATTTATAACATTGTCAGCCTGATCCAAAATTTAACATCTGTCCGACGCAAGAGTCCCACATTTCTGACGTCATAACCTCTGGTACCAGCTGAGTTTATTCAAATACAGGATTTTGTTCAAAGGCTTTTTTTCTCAGGGTGATGACATCTTTAAACAGACATTTGAAGCTTCATTCGAAAAAGCTCAATAGAAGCTTTGAATGTGAAAAAGTGACAGTCGATACAGCCCTGTATTGGGATGTGTTTTAAGTCTTAACACTGTGAAGTCATAAGCAGTATAATTTGATTGAGTAATGGCCAAGCATATGTCCACAAATGTACTTAGCGAAGGCATCCAAAGCTGTGGGAAATTGTTTTTTTTTGTATTGTCAGCTATAGATGCTCATTGATCAATCAACAATATCATTATGCCTCATTTTATTAGCTCCTTGACCAATGAGAGAATCAAAACAGTTTTAAAAAGATGACTTGCATGCTTTCCACAGTTAAAGTTACAATAATAATGTCCAGAAATCAATTTGATTCTTTTTTTATGCTTTTTGTCTCTCTTCTGTTGTCTCCCTGCCTGTGATGCTCTCAGTTCTTCCCATACATCCTCCTCTTACTGGCCATCCTCATGTACATCCCGGCCCTGTTGTGGCGTTTCACCGCAGCTCCGCACCTCTCCTCTGACCTGAACTTCATCATGGAGGAGTTGGACCGCTTTTATAATCGGGGCATCAAGCTGGCCAAGAATCTGGCATCCATAGATAGCAAAGATGCCCCCGAGGACACCCACAGGTACCCGCCTTGTGATGACTCACCACAGTGTACTCTGTAGCAGGAGATAAGGCTGTAACATACATTTGTTTTAAATATTTGCTTCGATTTAAAGTCTTGTTTCCTGAGCGTGTGTCATTGCTATAAGTGACATATGGCAGACCACATGTATTAAAAAGTAGCGTGGGCCGTCCTTTAACCTCTAATTGCCAACAAAAATTAACAGGATTTACATTACAGTTTTTGATTATTTGGCCACTCGGGGGAAACTTAACAAGCTGTAAACATAACACTGACATATTATTGTCTTATGAAGTTGTTATTATGGCTGCCACGTCAGTAAACAGTTGCCTATTTATACACCCAGCAGATACAGAGTGACACAGCTTTCAACTGGAGTCAAGTTTCTGTCTATCTGACAATATTTACACTCCTTACTCTGTTTTGGCTCCACCGACTCCTAAGAAAAATATTTGGCTCTTCAGCTGCTAAATGCTTCACTATATTCACAGCTGCTAGTTGCTAACTTTGTCTGTCTGCACATTTGGTGCTGGGCGGATAGCTTACTGTGGGGTTTTAAGGGCTTTTAAGGTAACTCCAGTTTTCTTCAATCTGGACCCTATTTTCCCATTTTTTTGTGTCTGAGTGACTGATGGAGACAACAGTTTTGAAAATTGGCTGTGGTGTAACCACTCAGAGCATGCACATCAACTAAAAGTGCTTCCTTTTGCCACTGACAGGCTCAGATAGTTATAATAAAAGTCTGACAACATGACAGAAAGGATCCCTACAGAGGGCAACCTGTTTGTTACAGAGTAAAATCCTGTTTATTTAACCAGAAACACCCTGAAATCGCCATCACTAAACTCACCAAACTCCATGTAAATAAACAACAATTTAAGCATGTATAGAGGCAGCATATTTTCACATCTAACTGGGTGAATTAAGAGTTTATCTCAACCAAACCATTGTTTAAAAAAATTGATGAGTGCAGCTTTAATGTAACTGCATTATACATAGAAATAGAGATAGACATATACATAACAATGGCACCATTTTGTTTACCAGCATTATCAAATTAGAATAATTTAAAAGATGCCATAATTACATAAACAGTCCACACAAATGGGTTTTGATTTGGATTATTGGAAGGTCACTAAGGTCAGTGAATGAAACATCTGTTGTGTTTGAGGACAGAAAAAATTATCAGGCTGAGTTTATGGTAAAACAGCACTGAATAATAGGGGAATGTTTTGGTCATGAAAGAAAAAAATTTGAGTTATATTTCCCTCAGATAATCCTGTTGTTGTAGGTTACTTGTATTATTACTATTTTAGATAAATAATATGGCATTTGGTTTTCTAAGCACAGTTCTCTTTATGGTAAATGCCTTTTTCTGCAGTGCTTTCGATCTGACCGAGAGTTGCTTCAAATACCCTTTAGTGGAGCAGTATCTGAAGACCAAGCGCTTATCTCACCATCTCGTAGTCAAGTATCTGTCATGTCGAGGCCTGACTCTGCTGATACTACTGCTGGCCTGCGTCTACCTCGGCTACTACATCTTCCTGGCCTCCCTCACCGATGAGTTTCCCTGTGACCTGCGCACGGGGTTGCTGAAGAATGACAGCATGGTGCCATCTGCAGTGCAGTGTAAGCTGGTGGCGGTGGGTGTCTTCAGGCTGCTCAGCTACATCAACTTTGTGGTGTATGTGCTTATTGCACCACTGGTGGTGTACGCTGCTCTTGGACCAGCTGGCCAGAGCTCCAGCTTCCTCCGGCCTTACGAGCTGCTGCCTGGCTTTGGTGCTTTGGGTGTGGATACGCCCTTCTACAACGATCTCAGTATCTACCTGTTGTTCCTGCAGGAGAATCTGAGCGCACTCAAGTCATTTAAGTGTCTGCAGGTGGGTGCCAGCGCAGATACTGTATGTCCAATTCTGTGGTTAGAATACGCCCCCTGAAGTAACCTGTCTTATTTATAGGTGCTTGAGTTGCTGCAAGAGGCTGGTGATGAGGGGTTTGACACCATGTGCCTACTGCGAACTCTGGGTCAGGTGAAGACTGACGTGTTGGACAGTACAAAGACGTGCTCACGCCAGAGCATCAAAGAAACTAATAAAGCTGAAGAATGATTCCTCTGGGGTAAGGAAGAACATTCAGTCTTCTAATGGTAGCTGTGTAACTGTAGTGAAGTCAATTGATTATGTGGTGCATTTAACCTTGAACAGGTTTTATTTTCCTTCAGATCTTTCTGCTTTGTTCCTGAATGATCAACCTGAAGAGGATAAGACCTGCTGTGATGGAAGAACTTTGAGAAAAACCTGTGCACTTACATTTATCTGGATTTCTGGTGCTGTATTGACGTGCAGCAGCATGATCGAAAACATTCTTCAGATTGGCCAACAGATAGTTTACCTCTCTGATGTCTTAATGTGAACTCCCACTACTTTTTGTCTAAAATGAAATCCAGTGTTTCTATTTTAATTCTTTGATACACTCTACTTTTCTCAGGATCTTAAATGCCTTTCATTTATAATGTATAATATAAGCCATATTCCTTGGATGGACATCTGTACATTAGCCCACATCCTGCCCTTAATCTTATAATGAGTGTTTGAACGCAGGGTTTTCAGTGTATTTGTAGTTGAGGTGGGGTAATAAGACGAGAGTGTGGTGGCGGTTTATGAAAGTTTGTCCATCCAAAGTTAAGCAAGCATAAAATGAACATGAATTGTAAAGTATTATAAGAGCCGCTGGAGCCGCTTTGTCTCGACTGTAAAGTGTGTGATTAGTTGTGCATTAATGTGCTGTTGACAGCAGCTGATATACTGTATATGCTGAAAGTAAAACAAAACCTTGAGACCTGTGCATTTTACATGAACAACGAATGAATATTCTTTGGGGGAATAAAGTGTCAATATCAGTTGCTGTAAAAGGGAAAATCTCTCAGGCTTTCAGGGGCCTTGTACAATTAAATAATGTTGTTGTCAGTTATTATATTATTTGCTAAGTACAGACAAATCAGATGTGAGTAAATTCCATTTTACTCCATGTCAAAGATACTGATAATGGAAATAACTGTGACCAGAAAACTACAAATATCTGTACAATGCAATTTAATGCAAAGAACTGACCTGCAATAAATATGATGCATAAAAAGTCATTGTGTATCGACCTTGGTCTTTGGTGCATTGTGGCTTTCACAAAGTGTTTCTTTTGAGATGAAATGAGATAATCTGAGATAAAATAAGACAGACCTTTATTTATCCTGAAGGAAACTGCCATGCAGCAGTTGCAATACGAAGTTGGAGGTGTGCAGATATGATATCTCTTATATATATATATATGATATAAGAGTGCAATATACAGGGATTAAAACAACATAGTAGAAAAATCAAATATATGGCTAATGTTAAATAAAATAAAACATATAAAAACTGGGTAACAGTAAGGAGCAAATTTTAAAACTAGCTGCAAGTTATTTATTTATTCATCTTTAAAATGTATGTCTATAATTTTGTATTGGTAATTGTTGTCACTTGTTTCTGAATTTTCACTGACAACACATATGAAATGTCATGCCAATAAAGCTCATTGAATTGAACTGAAAATAAATAAATAAATAAATAAAACTATCTACAATATACACAACTATAAAAACAGGTTAATATGTTTCGCATATGTTAATGAGATGAGGAGAAATATTAGAAACACCATACAAAATGACAATAGAAGTCAAAAACTAAACTTTACTCGACTTTACTTCTTTGTTGTTAAATGAGATAATATTATATAAAAGATATATAAAATGTTGTAAAATGAAAAAAAGCCCTACACATTTAAGAATATTTATGTACCTTAATTCCTGACTGACCACTTGTGTTGTTTTATTTGGTTATTTTATTTTGATTAGTGGGTTATTTTTTTTGATGTCTGTCTTATTATTTAATTGTTTCTGTGTTGTTATACTTCTGATATTGCTGCTTAGTTGTCAGTCCTAAGTAATTATTCACTCTGTATAAAACTGCCTTTTTGTATTGTATTATAAAAATGTTCAACAATAATAATAATAATAATAATAATAATAATAATAAAAACTTATTTGTTGTTGTTGCACCATCCGGTCAACAGGGGGCGATAGGACCACTTTGACTCTTGGGCTCCACCTCCCGCGGCGACAAATTCGTTGAATAATATGATTGGTTAAAATGTTCACTACGTCATCATTGTTGTCCAATGGGATCCGAGAACCGACGCTTCGTTTATATTTGGTTGGTGAGACGAACACCGACTTAACGTAATGAGAGATTAGTTTCACAATACGTTTGTTGTTGCCCAAGTCCGGAAATTTAGACGTATATCTAATACATTCCCAAAACTTTAGCATGTTTTAATCGTTCCCTTATACGCGGGTGAGTCTGTCTAGCTTATATTTTTCACGGTGTTGGGTTGTAACACATTCTGACCAGCTACAAGTCCGTTAGCTAACTTAGCTATGTTAGCTTAGCCGAAAAGCTTAGCTGTTGTGTATGCACGTTTCAACACTGCTGTTGACTGCGAAAAGTATGTAGTAGGCACGTAGTTCCCTTCTTTACGTTTTCGTATATGATAGAAATAAATGGGAAAGCGTAGTTCTGTAGTTTTTAATTTTCTGGCTTTTGTATGTCAACATGTATAGCGCTGTAGATTGACGGTTGTTAACCTTGTTAGCATTTGCTAGCCGTAGCAGTGTTGTGGTTTGAATGATTGGGGTGTCTATGCTCTCATGACAGCAAACGACATTATTGGAGTCTGTGTTGTTTTGCTTTACAGTTAGGCCTCCCATCCCCATCAGCCTGTCACAAAGCAGCAGACATGGTAGAGCCAACAACACACAAGTTTACATCTCTTGAAGAGGAGCTGAGCTTCTGGAAGGAGCAGGCAGAGGCACATCAGCTAAGGTAACACCAACAGACAGTAAACACTACTCAGAGAAGATGTAATTGCTAACATAAATGATAATCATGCATTATAGATATACACATATTAGACAACACGATGAATGAGTCATATTTGGTGGTTAACATTATGTTGTCATCAGGGCTGATGTGGCTCAGGAGGAGCTGCAGGAGTTTCAGCAGATGAGTCGAGACTATGAAGCAGAACTGGAAACAGAGCTGAAGCAGTGCGAAGGTCGAAACAAAGAGCTGCTTTTAGACAACAACCGACTCCGCATTGAACTGGAAAACATAAAGGTAGAGCACCTTGATTATAAATAGGCCTCCGTTCCTTCAGAGCTGCACAACCTCTGGTGCCCTAGTTAGTGTCAAGTGAACGGAGACACACCCACACCACAGACAGCCTTTAGCTAACCCAAATTCAGCATATCATCACCACTGCCACTAGGAAAATTGCTGCCTAGCTATAAGGCAGCTGACTGCTATTTTTGTTCAGCGGTCCATGGGGAAGAGAAAATTAATGGAGGAAGTGAATGCAGGATTGTGCTAAAACCCCCTGATTGCTCAAAGATGATTGGAAAAAAGGGAGAGAAAGAACATTAAAAGCGATTTGTTGTCTCAGCTGATGTCCAAAAAATACACAGAACCTCATGTTGTAATATGTTGGCAGCTGCATTGATGAATCAGCCACGACACTGGAAAGTTGGCATTGTCAGTGACAATTAATTTGATGTCTGTGTACTGTTTGCAGGAGAAATTCGAGACTCAGCATTCCGATGCTTTTAGGCACATCTCAGCCATGGAGGAAGAACTTGCACAAACGAAAGCAGTGAGAGATCACCTGCAGAAATACATCAGGGAGCTAGAACAGTCCAATGATGACCTGGAGAGGACCAAAAGGTCAGTGTCAAAGGCTAGGTCTTTATCACACCAATGAGATTCAACATCAAATGACAACTAACTGGCTAGGTTGTTATTATACACACATAGAGTCAGACTGAAGCACACAGGACCGATATGCACAATTAATCAAGTATCAACATTTATTTGCTCATCCTCTGTGCTGGTGCCAGGGCTACCATCATGTCTCTGGAGGACTTTGAGCAGCGAATGAACCATGTCATTGAGAGGAATGCCTTTCTTGAGAGCGAGTTGGATGAGAAAGAGAACCTGCTTGAGTCTGTTCAGAGGCTGAAGGATGAAGCCAGAGGTATACACACACAAACACATACTGCAGCTTCTCAAGTTCACAAGAACTGCTGATTTCTCTACAAACTGACACTTCAGCGAATTTTGATAGCTGATCAATTCTCCAAATTCTTTGTGTATTTATGTCCTGTCTCTTCTTCCAGTTTAGCCTGTATCTGATCTCCTGTGTAGCTGCATTCTATTATACATTTTCCCTCATCAGAAGGATTTTAAAGGTCCAGTGTGCAGGATTTAGTGGAATATATTGACAGGAATAATATTCATAACTATGTTTTCATTGTGATCACTGGAAACTAAGAATCGTTGTGTTATAACTTTACAATGAGCAGTCTACATCTACATGTGGAATGTGTCCTCTTCCAGGGAGTCTGCCAATTTTTCACAATGCTGTTCCCATAAATTACAAATTAGACCTTTTAAGGGCTATTCCCGTGTTTTTTATGTTTGAGCTTTTGATATACTTACCAAATGATTGAGCATGTTGAATTTGTGGCAGAGAGACTCAGGGATGGGAGCTGACATTTTTTGCCTTTGTTTTTCTTTCATCTTTCACACGGAAAACACAGCAAGCAAAATGCTAGGGTAAAGCAAACAAAGGCAAATCTATACTGTGTCATTGGCAATTTTGTATTTGACATATTTTTAATTTAATTTGTATTTCAAGCATTTGAGGATAATTAGCTTCACACTAGCATGCAAATCGTTGGTTTGCCTTTCTTTTGGATTAAAAACTAAGACTGTGGACTAGAGATTTTCTGCAAATGCAGACTGTGCATGTCACTCAGCAGTCAGCTGGCTGTTGACTTGGAGTGTGCTTAACTCAAGTATATATTTAAAAGGAGATTTGATCCTTGTCTATGTTTGGTCTTGTTGGCTTGGTCATGACACTTGGATTACTGTTTGGTGGAAATACAGTTTTTAGTTCAGATACATGTTTCTAAAAAGTATGCACATAATTACCAGACGACTGACGAGACTTTAAGAGTTACCTATTTAGGGTAATGTCAATTTAATTAATATTTATTAACAATATGGTAGGCTTAGGTGGTATCTCTTTTTTTCATACCTTCCTGAAATTTCACCGGGGTATGGTATGAAAAGGTATTTGTGTGCAGTGCTACCTACACCTCTAGTGTGGTCAAAATAAACCATAAATTCACAGAGTCAGATGTGAAAATGGCTGGCTGTTTACAGTTCTGTAACATTATCTTCACCATAGCAGTCACCATGTTTCTCAGCTCAGCTGCCTGTTTCACCAGTAGAGAGGGACCTCTGGTTGAACATGATTTGGCTACATACAATACAATCTCAACACAGCATCTCAGAATGAGATTAAATATAAAAGGAGCGTTGATATTTTTGATGGTACTGAAAAATATATCGTTACTATTTCTAAATACCCTGGTGCACAGTAATGGCGCGATACTGCCCAAGCTTACTCTATGGAATGCAATGGAAAGTGATATTTCCATTACTGCAATCTTTGTCAGTTACAAAACATTGGCTCACTGTGTGTCCTGTTTGTGTCAGACCTTCGCCACGAGCTGGCTGTACGTCAGAAGGAAAGACGGCCATCCAGCAGCCTGGGCAAAGACACAGATCGGGCAGATCTGCCGTGCCCCTCAGCTGGTAACCCGTCCATCCCCATCACACCCTCCAAACCTCTCAGCTCATTTGCCACGCCCCCTGCCTCCAGTATTCGACGAGGTAAATTGAAAAACTTTGACTGCAGTGATAACCACAGTGATAGCGATCATACCACCTTTGTATAAACATATTGCGTGTTCACCTGCTCATATCTCTTCTGTTTTAGGTGACGGTCTAACAGGGACTCCCCTCACGACGTCTGCTAGAATATCTGCGCTCAACATTGTAGGGGAGCTGTTGAGAAAAGTTGGAGTAAGTGATTTTAAATTATACCACTACAGTACACAGTGAATTCATGTTTTACAGAATACAGGACTGACTGTTTTTAACATCCCACCAGAATTTGGAGTCAAAGTTGGCGTCCTGTCGAGACTTTGTGTACGACACCTCTGTCAGCAGACCAGCACTCCCGGCTGGCCCTGGTAGTCCTACTGGTTTAGAGGGAGGCCCTGAGGTTCAAGCTAGCAGCATGAGCCCCCCTCCTCAATACGACAGGTGAGGAAAACAGCAGGAGCTCAGTCTCAAGGTCAACGGCGGCGGTGGACACCAGAGTTTTTTTGGACCTAATTGTATTGCAGAGTTTTGCACAGCGGTGACCGGATCTTTGCTCTCAAACCACAAAAAAAATGTGATGGCACAACAGTCTCCTTCAGTACATTATTCTATGCTTTCTTTTGATTTTCACATTGGCTAGTCATCCTGTTTAATTTGTCTTCTGATTAAATCGGAACTGTTGAAACAAATTGTAGGAAGCCTCTGCAAGTAATTGGTTGCTGGCAGACACTCTGTGCTGCAGTCTGTATCCTTACTGTTGTGTGTACAGCCTTTATTGACTGAGCTAGTAGTGATGAGCGGGTCGACCCGTAACCCGCAGGACCCGCAAATGGACCTGCTGTTAAATCAGTCTTTGAATGATATTTTGCCATTATTGGCTATTACTGTCATGGCATCCGAAGGGACTGATGTGTTGAGCAGGTGACAGTCCGCGGCCGTTTTCAAAACACGCTTGTGTCACGCACTCCAAAAGAAACTTGTTGAAACTTTAAACAATAATTTATTGTACAAACTGGAGGAAACAAACGTTGACAAAAATGGTTTCATAATTCATATAAAATTCAAAAGATAACGAAAAAACAGCTACAAGTTAGAAGGAATAGTGATGTTAAAAGTGGAAAAACTTGGCATTGATCCACAACCTCAGAAGGGTGCGCTCAAGCGTGCCGTGCGCACAAGCTCAATTGGTAGGCGATACTATATTTTCACATTTTAAACAATGCAATTTAAAAGTTTTGATTTTTATTGATAACCTAAATTTACCAACAACAAAAAGACTACATTTAGCACCAAAAAAAAGTAAAAAAAAAAAAAAAAAAAAAAAAGTAAATAAAAAGACGAATATCGAATACCAAATTTTCATAACGAATACCTACCCATAGAAACGAATATTCGAATATCCGAATATTTGGGTACAGCCCTACTGTAAAGCCAAAAAATATTGGGAATGAAAAGTGTTTTCTTAGTTTTATCTGAGGTTTTTGAGTTTACCATGTTTTGTCTTGCAGTTTAGTGAAGCGGTTAGAGTTTGGACCAGCTCCTCCAAGAGGCATCTCCCAGGGTCCCCAGTCTCCGCAGGGAGGGGTCAAGATTCTGCTATGAGAGAAAAAAGGTCGAACCTCCTCCCTCCTTCAATAACCTGACCCCCTCCACCCGTCCCCTCTCCATCCTTAATAAACTACAGCAATGGGACTTTGAACTGAACTGTCTTCCTTGTCGCCACGTGCCCTGCTGAACTATTTTGAACAAGAAAGCCACTCTCCTCGCTCCGTGCCCCACATTATCAGCGCATGGACTTCTGCTGCCTTAGGCTAGTATAACAGCATATCTATCATAGCAAGCAGCACTACAGCTTGTGTAACATCAAGGAGCTGAGATTCTTCTGCTCATACTATATCTTCTAATGTATCTTTGACACTGTGGTGAGTAGCATCGAAAAGATCCTTCTATGTCTACTGATTTGCTTTCTGTGGTGGATCAAGCACAACAGGGCTGTCGATACATTACTGCTCCCAGAGGACACATTCAGGCTGGTTGCTGTTCTTGTTTGTTGATCGTGAAATAGGGACCCGAAAAAGGACCAGAGGTATCAAAAACAGCCACTGGGTGTGACCCTGATAGAGGGACCAAGAACCTGAAGTATCATTTATACAAAGGTTCGACCATACAAATATTGTTTATGACCAAATCCAAACCAAAGCTGTGATAAATGAAAAACTGGGTATATTTACATGCACACTAATATTCCACTATTATTCCAAATGTGACAATATTCTGAATTAGGCTTTTTTTTTCCCTGAAGGAAGCATTTTCCAATTAAGACGTGGGATATGATGGTATCATTTGGGTTTAGGAACATTCTGGAATATGCATCTGAAATGTGGTTATTACCGCAGTTGCGACACACAGCCTGTTTACAGTTGGCTTTGTGTATTTTGTATGCATTGTACACAAACCAACTCGCCAACAGTTTGCAAGGCTGGAGTAGAGATGTATGCCCTAAAGGAAGGCTAGCATTTCTGGTCGTAAGGAGAGACACACCTACTTTTAAACTTTATGAAAGATTTGGATATCAGCATGTTTTTCTGATGTGTGCAAATATCACAACGCTGACCCTTTTAAGAAGGTTGTTCAAGTTATGATAGAGAGGCTGTGTTCGCACGTTCAAACAAGTCAGCCACGGGCGGAAAATCCTGGCACGAGTGACAGCTGCATATTTTGAAGTCAGAAACGACATGTTAGGGCAATTTAATCTGAGTATACATGGCTGCCAGTAACATTAGTGGAATATAAATTGTAAATAGCCATGTAAATGGCTTAGTAGGAATATTGTCTTATTTTGGAATAGGGGGAAAAAAGAATGGAATATTTTGTGCATGTAAATGTAGTCACTGCTCAAACAAAAGTTATAGGTTAGTGTTTTTTCTCTTTAAGGCTGATATAAAAAACATGGTTAAACTTAATTCATTTCAATAACAAAGTCAGTTTTTGTGTTTTTTTTTTTTTTTTTCTTTAAGCTATGGGCTCAAGTAATGTAGCACTGAACAACACTGGTATGAATTAACTTCTGTTGTGGAGGAGCTAGATATTGGCAGGTGAAAGGATAAATAGGTATAGCTGAGGCTGGAGCAGCTGCGTGACATGCCCACCAGTTACATGACTCGCCCGCCATACTCGCATGTCAGTCCGCGGTCAACCCCTTCAATACTTGGACGTAAAGCAGAAGCCCTGAAGAAAATGCAAATTACTGTTTAGCAGGTTATGAAGTGTTGGTTTAAAAGAGAGACGGTTATGGTAAGGGTAAGGGTTACGTCTCATTACTTACAGGGTGACTCACATCTTCATGTGTAATGAATTCTAAAGTGGATTATTGCTGTGTTTAGCCTAATTTATTCACTACAAAGTGGCGTTGTAGCAGGACTTAAATAACCGTCGCGTTGGTGGGTTTGTCTTGTACTGGTGGTGGTCGCGGTTTGCAGGGGTGTGTCGTGTAGGCTCCCAAGGGAATGAGGCTGCAGCTATATGTCTCTGAAAAGATGGTTAAAATCACTTCTCCAAGCTGAGCTCCTAATATTTGTTTTCTAGGAGAGACTTATTGTTGTCCACAGCTGCAAAAACTTCTAGTTGAGAATGGATCAGTCGCTGCCAGGAAACTAGTGTTAGCATTTTAGCCATCGCTGCCTTCATCAATGTTATTACCTCTTCAGTTTGTAAGCCTTGCTCTGCTGTCATCGCTCAGATAGATGAAGTGGGTCGTCTATTCGTCGTCTAGGAATGAAATATGGTCACTTCCCTTCAGGCTAGTTTTAATCTCACAAAGTATCAGTTTGACCCAGGTTCATTGTTTCACCTCCTTCCTGCCATTGCACAGGCTTGTTTAGCCGACCCATTATTTTCTAGTATGCGAGGCTTATGAATGTGAAGTATAAGAACAGGTTTTCTGCAGATTTATGATCTAGTGTCACCAATAACTTTTGTACTGATTTAAGTTGACTGTAGAAGTTAGAGCGGCACATGTTCACTACTGAATGTATAGTAATAATTCTCTAATAGGTGTGAGACCTCCTGTCTGCCATCAGGAGCTATATGGTGGGCGAATGAGGAAAGATATTAAGCAATAATAGATTTAAAAAGGTCAAAGATAAGCACAGTTCATAGTATATTTGTGTAGGTATATATAGAGCCTATATTGAGTGTCCCTTTTCCTGCCTTTTAGTAAGAGATATTGTGAATGGAGAAGTAAGAGTGTTTAACAGATGTAATGTGACATTTGTGCTTTTCCCTGAAATGTTTCTGGTTATTCTGTCACTACTGCCATCCAGCAGCTCATTAATATTAGTTTGGATTTTTTGAAGTGGGGTTGTGTGAGGTACCTATCCATAGTCAGTGTATTACTTACAGTAGATGTCAGTCGGCCCTCAGTTTGGAGAAGTGTCAGGAGTACCGACAAGGAAGCTAAGCAGTGCACTACTATGGAGGGTTCGGCAGCAAAACATATTTTAGCTACAAAAAATAATCAATATCACTTAAAGTGTCATTATATTGAGAGTATTTTCAGTTCTTTACCGTAGTGTCAGAGGGTGATTTGCGACAGGTAACTGAAGCTGTTGTGTCGCTCTCTTCAAAGCCAGACTCATCGCTGCACACAGGAGCTGCTGCCTCCATCAATTAGTTTGTGTTATTACGTGACCTTGGTGTCAAAGAGGAACAGTTTGGGTTCCCCAAAGTCACACAATAATGCAAACTAAGTAACTTAGCGAAGCACCAGTAGACCCGCAGTGTCTGCACCTGCCCACACCCACAGCCTGGAAGGGGCGGGATGCTTGATGAGGGCTGATTACATATGTAGAGCAGTCAGTTATGGTTGCAGCACCAATCTACACAAAAATTGCAAATGTTTTTCATGTTTTGTGACATGTTTTAAGGTAAATAAGTTTACCTAACTTGGTTGTGATTGGCCAGTGAGCCTGCACGCTCTTATGCACATTTCAAATGGCAGAAAGGGCCACTAAAAAGATAGACCTTGTGAACGCACTGATGACGAGTAGGGTTCCTAATTTTAGTGTATTCCAACAAATTGCAGGACCTGCGGTTTAATTTTGACAGCCATTCCTGCAAGATTTGTGTTGATCCAATCCCAATGCAGTCCTCTAACCGACACTGAAAGATTTGTGTAGTGGCTAAAATATAGTTTGCTGCTGCCCCTTATCTACAGCAGTAAATTGCCCAGCTTCAGTGTTGTTACTCCGACTGACATCTGCTAATGCAATACACTGACTATGGATAAGCATCTCACACTTCAAAAAACCCAAACTATCCCTTTAGGCAAATACTACAGTACATATCTAATATCACATCATCACTGTATACTGCAGAGTAGCCTGTGTGTAGAGTTGTGGTTAATACATGTGAGAACTGGATAACCTGCTCCTCGTTGCTGTTTAACCTCCCTTAAACTAACATGAGCTAACTGTAATTGTAATCCACGACCACTGTGTACTGGGTGTTCGTATACAGCACCTCTGCAACTGCTTCTGTATTTGGACTTTAAACTGTATGTGCCTGAGGTACTATACCCAACTCTGATCCTGTTGGTTTGTTTTTCTATTGAACTGATGAGATGGGAATAATGTCATGATGATCTTCGACGTTACTGACCAAGATGGAAACATTAAAAGGAACAAAAACATGTTGTTGTTTTTTTTAAAGGTCTTTATTTCTTGTGCAGGTGGTTCAACAGTAATACGATACAATTTGTGTCATGTAAACATCGGTTGGTTACATATAACATGATCAAATGAGGATGAGTTGGTTTAGGGTGATCTTTTTAAACATGTACAGTAAATCAGGACAAAAAGGGGAAGAAATGGAAAATTAAGATGTCCAATACTGAAGTCTGGGTCTTGATTTTATAGTTAACCCTAAACCTTATTGAGTAAAAGCAATCTAAACATATCTGGGCACAAGAAAGGTGCAAATAATAAAAAAAAGGTGGCTTTAGAAAATGTCTAACAGCTAAATATTTGTTGGGGTACAATCAGCAGCACTGACTGGTGCAGACTGAGCATAGAAATCTCTATCCAGTCTGTTAAACCACGTCAGTGCTGCTCTGAAACACTAACAGCAGTCACAGGCAACAGGACGACAGTCGCTGATAATAGTTACAGATCCACAGATTTACATGTCTCTGCTTTAAAGTGACTTATTGTGGAGACCCGAGGCTTTGCTGGCAGGTTAGCGTGGTAATTAGAGGCACCTATGTTTGTGTACGAATCCTTGCATCAGAAGGAATCAGTCATTCAGTGCAGTACAAAACAGTGTCGTTAAAAAATAAAAAAAGGAACAGCACATCACACAACAGCAGAGCCACCAGAACAACCCCCCTCGTTGATATCAAGTCCTTCTGATTATTGCGTGTTAAGAAAAGGTGCTCTGAAACAAGACGACAGATCAGTACACTATTGGAAGTTGGAGAAAATATATAATTTGAAGTGATATGGAAGAACTAGATAGCATAACAGGCATTGAAGTTATTCTCTGTTAAAGTGGCAGACCGTGCCCTGGTAGGTAACTCTGATTATTGGACATCCCTTACTCCGCAGACTTGGTTCCATTGAAGTCGCCTTGGGAGTCGGCCTCCTCCTCCGAGGCATCCTCCACCACCCTTCGGCCTCCGCCCATACGCCGAGGTGCGCTGCCGAAGGAGGGCTCGTTTCCGCGCCTAAAACACCACAAAGACAGACGCGAGACAGAGATACAAACACAGAAACAAATCCCGGCAGTGAGAGGAGTGGTTATAGGACAGCAGATGGTTTAAGGGTTGTATGAAAACCACTCGGGTGTTGATGAAATACAGAATGTACAGGTTGTGCTTTGGTTACAGGTTAAGCACGCTGGTTATCTTTGTAACTCATTTGACTCCTGGCTCAGGAGAATGAGTTTGGTTTATGGCAATTAAACCAAGCACTGAGAAAAATATGGCCACCAGTTGGAGATTGGTGTAACAGAAAGCTCTCCTAAAATTTTTAATTTTTCCTAAGGTAGCTGATGAGCCATATTTCTCTCAGTAAGGCTAAATGAAAGGAATGACAGCATTAAGAGTGTGCACTGGGGAATGAAAAGTTATGGTAGTTGATAAGGAAATGGTGACGGGGTAACTTTTAGGCGCAGAGGTACCTGCTGTGTTACTCCTTGGGTTCAGGGTTGCCTCTGGAATAGAGATGGACACCATTGTTTTGTTTGTGCTCCTCACTGAGCAAACTTCTCTACTAAATCCTACACAAGTTTTAATGCTTTAAATGCATGTTTAAACCCCTTGAAGATGACTGTAGTGACAATGTGCTCTTTAGTACTCAAATGTAGGCGAGGAACAGGAAACAGGTAAAACTCTAGCTGGTAACCTATAAAACTTTTTGTCATATTTGCTAAAACTCACAATCTACACATTATTACAGAGGACAGATAATCTGTGAATTAAATCATGTTTCTCTGTTTCCTTATAGCGCTTAAAAAACCATTAACGCATGTGAACAAAACAACAGTCAGAGCCGAGAAGTCTCGTTTGTGTCAATCATATCAATCACTTCTCGGAAACTGTGGTCAAAGTAGTCAGTGCTGATTGAATATGAATCAAGACTCTGTAACTGTATTGCCTATTTCTCACCTCAACTGTTATAAGAAACAAACTGCAGTGTACTGTTTAGCTGTAATATGAGAATGTTTGTGACCCAGCTGCAATGTTGAACAGCAGCAACAGGTGAGTTGAAAATAAAACACCACCCAGCAGCCGGAGCAAACTTTCTCATTTTACAGCTTAACAACACACAGGAGGAAACAAATGGGCTCCGTCTAGCCGAGAAGACAGACAGACAGACTCTTTGTCACTTCGTCCTACCTGAGTTTGCTCTTCAGAGAGTTGACCTCGCGGCTCATGGCATCGTTGGCCTCGGTGGCTTCATCCAGCTCCCGCTGCAGCTTCCTGCGGGCGGCTGTAGCGCGCTGAGACTCCTCCTCCGACTCTTCTAGCTGCCGCTTCAGCTGCTTCATGCGGGTATTCGACTTATCCGCCTGGTGAGTGAACAAAGGAAATGTGCACATTTAGTACGCTATTGATAGGCCATCCCAACTAACTATTCCTGACTCCAAATATCCATCTACTCACAAAAATGTGCAGCCTTGTGTTTGAGCATGGGTGCATTAAGTGATCGTACCTGATCTTTGTACTGCTCGCTCTGTTTCCTTTCGTCTTCCACCTGCATCATCAGGTCCTTCAGCTTCTTGTCCTTCTGGCGCATACTCTTGGCAGATGCCTGCTTCTCTCTGAGAGAGGAGAAAGAGTTTAGAGAGGAGCACGAGGGCCGCTGATGTAAAAAGGGACTGAGGGATGGTTAGCAAGCTAATTGTAATCTCATTGGTGGTCGGATAAACAAAGAGAGAGCAGGATAAGGAGGGGCTGAGGAAGTGAGCTGTGGGCCACTGTAACTTGGTTACAGTATGAAGAGTGTGTATATGGCCATGGTTGTCTGGTGGGAGAGGCTTAGGGGAGAGGGAAGAGCTGCAGGAGGAGGGTGTATTTTATTTGTTTTTGTTGTTTTTTGCAAGTAAACCATGAAGTTTAATAATTAATTCTTTGATTCTCTGAAAAGTTTTAGATGGATATGTCCCCTTGGCTATGGCTTAATGTCATCGGTGTAATGACAGAAATCATGTGAAAAACAGTTTCGTCGGACATCTTTGACTTTGACCCCGACCTGTTCTCCTGCTCCAGCTGCTCCTCCAGCTGTGCCACTTTAGCCTCCAAGGCCGTGATGGAGGACTTGAACTTGGACTTGACCTGGTTCTCCATCTCTTGGAGCTTGGCCTTGAGCTCCTTGTTCTGGCGCTCCATCTGCTGCCGAGCGCTCTCGTTCTTCTGGGAGGTGGTGCGCTCTGTCTGCAGCTCGTTGTTGAGCTGATCCACCTGCAGGGGGGATTGCACACAAAGAGAGGGATGAGGCCTCTGTGATGTTGAGCCCTTTTATGACTCAGGTAGCTGCTACTGTCCGGTCACCTGCTGCGTGCTCTTCCTCAGCCTGTCGTTGAGGATCTCCATGTTGCTCTGCTCCTCCTCCAGCTCCTCCTCTAGCTGGGAGATCTTCGCTTCCAGACGACGTTTCTCATCTGCCAAGGCAGACCTGTGCACAAGGAGCACAGCAGAAAACAAATGTCACCATCATTTCGCCTCTGCAGTCATTTCACAGACAAAGCAACAGAGAAATTAAATCTCCACCCACTTTCCAGAGGAGTTGCTGGCCAGCTCATCAGACAGCTCGTCTCTCTCAGCCTCCGCCTGTTTCCGTGCCCTCTCAGCTGCAGCCAAGTCCTAGAAACATATTAGACACGAATCCTTAATTTCAAGCCTCTGCTCTTGAATAATTTACAGTCTTCTTGTTAGAAATCTACTGCGTTACCTCCTGTAGCTGCATGAGCTCAGCCTCCAGACCCTTGGCCTTCTTCTCACTCTCCTTAGCGGTAGTCAACACCTCCTCTCTGGCAGCACGGGCGTCTTCCAGCTCCCTCTGGTAGTCCTTCATCTGGGCCTGGTGGGAGGAAGAGAAACAAAAAGAGAGACAGCAATAAAGGAGAGCGTCACAATGTTATTTATTTACCAGGTATTTTCAACATACTAGCCAGAGCTTTGTCCGGATTGCTGATGCAGTGCAAAGTCAAAAGTCATACAGTAAGTATCAGGCACCACTGGAAAATATGGAAATATCAATGATGCCAGAATTTCCAAGTTTTGACATTTCATGGTTGCAGCAGTAGTAGTAGTAGAACATTATAAAATCAAATGTGTGTATCTAAAATCAGATAGAATAAAATCTAAGATAAAACTGCAGTGTTTACACAAATAATTCTCTGCTGAACCTGCTGCTGCATTTCATCCCTTCACTCTCACCTGGAGCTTGCGGAGCTGTTTGATGGCCTCATCTCGTCCCTTGCTGGCCGTCTCGATCTGTCCCTCCAGATCTTTCATGTCTGTCTCCAGCTTCTTCTTGGCTGCTGCCGCCAGGGCCCTCTGCTTACGTTCATCCTCCAACTCTGTCTCCAGCTCACGGACCTGCAGTCAGCATGCATCGTTGCTTAGATTACACACTCTAAAGGTGGATCAGATCACGTACTTTCATTTGGAGGACAGGATGTTTTACGACTCTTTACCTGCTTGACAAGCTGTCTCTTCTTCTCCTCTCCCATCTCATCTCTTCCCTGGAGGTCCCTCTCAAACTGGGCCTTCAGAGCCTGCATGTTGACCTCCAGGCGCAGCTTGGCATCCTCAGCCGCCTGCAGCTCGTCCTCTAGCTCCTCCAGCTGGGTCTTCATCTCTTCCACCTGGGCCTCTAGGCCTCGCTTGGACTTCTCCAGCTCATGGACCTGCCATCATTACACAGCCAAGTTATATTTTAGTTATATTCAAATAGCATAATGAAGTGAGACCAGTCAAACCATGGGCGTTTAACCTAAGCATCTACTGGCCAGTTCAGTTACAATGGTCTCATGTGTGGCAGTTTTTGATGAAGCAATGTTCCACCACTTACATTTTTGCCCACGTCGTCCTTGGAGCTGATCAGGTCTTCCATCTCCATCTTCAGGGCCTTGTTGGCTCTCTCCAGCTCCTCTCTTGAGTCCTGGGCCTCTTCCAGAGCTCTCGCCAGAGACAGAGCCTTGGTCTCCTTCTCTCTGGCCTCAGCTTCAGCACGGTCTCTCTCATCTGCATATTTACTGGAGATACTCTTCTCCTCGGCCAGCATCTGAAAACCAGGGAGGACAGAAAACCGTAATGTTGACGTAATGTAACTAGGACTTCCACGGGTTACTTTTGAGGTTAAAGTCATTTTAAGGTTGTAACATATAATTAATCAGTCAACAGTTAAGTGTTAGTAAGTAGCCTGTAGTGAAACATTTCATAATCGAGTATTATTACGGCCATTTTACTCAACAGACCTGGTCAAACTTCTTCTGCTTCTTCTCCAGGTTGGACACATTCTGCCTCTGGTTGTCCAGGTCCATCAGCGTGTCCTCGAGCTCCTGCTGCAGACGGTTCTTGGTCTTCTCCAACTTGTCGTACGCAGAGGCCTTCTCCTCAAACTGGGTGTTCGCTGCCTCCAGGTCTCTCTGCAGACGTTTCTTACCTTCTTCCAGCAGCTCGATGTTTCCCGTCATCTCGTCAAGCTTCTTCTTTGCGTCTGACAACTGTGGACGGAAGAAGACTTTGTTAAGGCGCTGATTATGAAGACAATAAATGTGTTTTGGTTTGAGGATTGTTTATCCTTCAATGTCTAACTTCTTAAGATTCTGCTGTAAGGCAACAGCTTTGGCATGTTTATGTTGTCAAGTTTTAAATGGTTCGTAGATACAGTTGGTGTCTGGTCATAGTTAGGGGGCATGGTGAGGGCGGAGTCAGTGAGGGGGATAAGAGTCCTTTAACTCCAGCCTGTAAATGCTGGGAAGGTGTTTCTAAACTCACATAAGAGACACATTTACATTCACTATAGATATGATTAATTAAACTTACCATTATATCAGTACCCCACAGCCATTAACACTATGATGTAATAGTCTTACATGTTTTAGTGAACTCCATGCATGGTTTAAGACAGTATAGCAGCCCTAATTATACTCTATGTTTTGATGATGTGTTATAATGTTATCATGCAGGGATTTGCACCTTCAAGAACAACAGGTCCTTGGAGGCTCACAACATTTTTACCAGTGGATAAACAATCTAACACTGTTTGGATAAAGCTGTAGACCCTTATTTGTTTAACCAGAAACAGCCCCAGAATCACCATTGCCAAACACACCCGGCTCTATTTAAGTAAACAGTAATTTTAGTGTGTATAGAGGCAGCATATTTTCACATCTAAATGGGGTTTAATTCATCTAAACCAGTCAGGGATTGTCAAAACACTGAAAAGACAAACCAAAATGGTTTCTGTGAGATTTATTCTGTTCCATTGGATTTTAAATACGCATGTTTTATGATGATAATATCGCTGTTTATTTAAATCGAGGCTGATGGGTGTGACGATAATGATTTTGGGGCTGTTTCTGGTTAAACAAAAAGGAGTTTATCTGACATACACAAAGCCACTCTTGAGCTCTTTAGCATGGTAGCAATGCTTTGTTTTCCCCATCAGTGTAAAAGGATGTGACATTTTGCAGGTGTTCCCATAAATACAGACTTAATCTACAGTAAAATGTCACTGAAATCTCTCTCCAATGTCTTCTTTCTCATGATACTTATGATCATAGATGAACCTGTGCATGAGCGAACCCTAGTTTGAACTCTGACCTGGACGTTGAGTGTGGAGACGTGTCGCTCCACGTTCCTCTTGGCCTCCATCTCCTCTTCAAGCTGCTCCTGCAGGCTGTTCTTGTCGTCTTCAGCTTGCCGCAGCTTTGTAGAGAACTGCAATTTCTGACGTGTCTCCTCAGCCAGCAGTTCCTGTAGGTCAGAGGTCAATGCTTTAATTCTGACATATTGACATATTAAATTGTCACAGTAAAGGCACCATGTAGACTGCACTGGGATTATAACATACTCATACTCAGCTCTAAAGATTCAGCAGTAAGTTACCTGTGAGTCTTGGAGCTGGGACGTGAGGCTGCTCACATCTTTGCTCAGTTTGATGTTCTTGTGCTCTGCTTCATTCAGTAGGTTTGTCACACCCTCCAGTTCCACCTGTGTGAAGACAACGATGAGGTTTCTGGAATTTTAATTTTCAGCACATCAGTGTGGTGGCTTTTGAATATGCACACTTTTAATGTGCAGTACGACTGAAAGGTATTTACAGTGATCTTTGAGCAGCGCTCTCCCAGCTCGGCCTTCTGCTTCTCGCTGTCGTTGAAGCGTGACTGCAGATCTGTCACCTGACCTTCCAACTTCTTCCTCTTGTGCTCCCCGTCTTGTTTGGCCTGGACGAGTGAGCGCACCTCCATGGTCAGCTCTGACGTCTCCTTCTCCAGGGCTTGTTTAGCCTTCTCCAGGTTTGACTTCACCTGAACATGAGCGAAAATATAAGATCAGTGCCCTGTGTATCGCCTCTCAGAAACAGTACCAATTTAAATAAACAAGATAAAAGATACCTGGGCACAGTTCGAAAAAATTTTATCTGTATCAGAAGGATCCAGATTTGCAGATCCCATGTTTCGCTTTTCAGGATCGGTTAATCCATTTTATTTTTGGACCGGTTTTTCAAAGCAACATTGGATTGGACAAACTTTTAAGATGACAAAATCCAGACAACCAGCACTCTAAACGGGACCACACATCACTATATAGGCTTTTAGCAGGAAAAACAGGTATGTAAACAGGTGACAACTATTTGGGGAATTATTATTTTATGTGGACAAAATCCTTTTTTTATTTTTACTTTACTGAGAAGCTAAATAGGTAGCCTAATGTATACTCTATCACTGTAGCAGTTAAAAGTGCAACAAAACATATATTTTTAATATCCAAGGTGTCCCAATTCTACGAAAACGTTTTGAACAACACTGAAGGTTTGATCCAGATCCAAATGAAAACTGGATTATGTGATCTAAACCGAGTCCCTTTTTCTTTGAAACAACTCATTTTCAAGCTCTGATCCAATCCGATGCCCTAGTCCCAGTCAGACTACCTCTGAGCAATTTAGCTCCGAGTGTTTATAACAGTGTACAAAATGATGCAGGCCTACTCGTTTGGACTGCTCCAGCTGCTCTGTGAGCTCCTCCACAGCCTGAGTGTGTTTCTGTCTCATCTCGTGTATCTGGGCCTCGTGCGTCCGGTTCTCGTCATCGATGGCTCTTTTCAGTAGGTTCACCTCCTGCTCACGTTTTGCCCTGCAGAACAGATGGATGGATCACGCATTAACCTTGTGATTTGTTCCAGCCGATCATATAAAAATATAAATGTTATCTAAAATAAATTGTACCTTATCTATACATTATTAATATCTAAGACCTTTATTTTTGGATGTGTCAGCATTGTATGACTGACCTTAATTCCTGTTGTGTGGCAGTGCTGTCCAACGTGTCCTCCAGCTCAGACTTGAGGGCCTCCAGCTCCTCCCCGAGGTCCCGTTTGATCTTCTCTGCCTTGTTCCTGGCCGCCCGCTCTGAGTCAAGGTCTTCCTGCAGGTCGGAGATGTGTCCCTCCAGCTCTCTGATCTTCTTCAGAGCGTTGTTCTTCTGAGCTGTCTCATCCTCTAACCTGAGGAGGAAGAAGGGTGAATCGACGGGGATTATCAAGAAGTTAAATGTTGATGTGTTACACAGGAGGTGCTGAGATGCTGGATTCAGGTGTTGAAGATCAAATCTGTAAATGGGTACCATGTTTGTCATTTTCAAGGTCTGTACCTGGCCAAGGCGTTCTGTAACTCCTCTTCCTTCTTTGCGAGCTGGGCTTTGAGGTCAGCGATCTGTGCCTGCAGGTCGGCTATCTGCTCCTGCATGTCGTTTGACTCGGCTTCCAACTTACGCTTGGCCTTATCCAGCTCCTGTCGACCCTTCTCTTCCTTCTTCAAACGTACTATAAGCATAGCAGAGAGATTACAATTAGCATCACTAATGTTTTTGGGGGGGTTTTGAGGATATTAATGTGTGATAACTCATAATAGGTAATTACCCTCTAGTTCAGAAATCATGGACTCGTGTTTATTTTTGAGTTTGGTGAGGTTCTTTGATTTCTCTTCTTCCTCTGCCAGGTTGGAACTGAAGTCTGCGATCCTCTCCTCCATCAGCTTCCTCTCCTACAAAACACCAAGTAGAAAATCTATTTGCTGAAATCTACTTTCAGTTAGTCTCTTACTAAGTGACTGACCGACCTTGGTGTCTCTGATGAATGCTGTTTGTCCACACTTACCTTTAGCAGCTTGTTGTTGTGATCCTCCATCACCAAGATGTCATCCTCCAACTTTTTGATCTTCCCCTCACAGGTAACCTTCTCCAGCTGCAGCTTTTGACGGGCGTCTTCCTCCTCCTCCAAATGTTCTTCCAGTTCCTACAAGAAGAAAACATCAGTTTCAGTTTCTGCTGCCATTTCCTCACATTATCAGAGCAGACATAGCTGACTTTAGCTGAGCATGAAGTCACAGAAACGAGAAACGGATTTTCAGACCTGCATCTGCTGTTGCATCTTCTTCTTATCCACTAACAGCGCCTGAGCACGTTCTTCCTCCTCATCCAGTCTCGCCTCCATCTCATGGAGGATCTCCTCCAACTCCTGCTTCTTAGCCGCCAGACGAACCCTCATCTCCTCAGCCTCGGCGTACAGCTCTGTCTCAGCTTGAAGCTGCTCCTGCAGCGCATTTCTCTCCTCCAAAACCTGAAGCAGACAGATCAGATAATATTGGCCTCAGTCTTTCATTGACTCCTTAAAGAGGATCTTACGCTTATTAAGCTGGTTTCAGTCATGAATGAAATGAAACACTGACAAGGGACATGAAATTGGTGCTCTGACACAGGTCTGAATGGCTGTGACATCCACTTACCGATGTGTGTTTCAATGTGATCTCCTTCAGCTCAGATTCAAACTTTGTAGCAACTTCTTTGGCTCTGTGCAGCTCCTCCTCCTTCAGACTCATCTCCTCCTCCTGTCGGGTCACTTGCAGCAGAGGCTTGACCTGCAGTTCAGGAGGATGGATATTGTCACATTTTTAAAATGGGGTAAAGTCGACGTAACACATTCATTCTACCACTACACTGAAATATTAAAAAAGCCTTTATACAGAGCTGTACTGTAACTCTGTTGTGTAATTATGCAGCATAATAAGCAGACCTTTGTGAAGAGCCTCCACCACTGCCAGTTCCTTAGTTTGAGGTAGGCAGCGCAGTTCCTCTGGATCACTTTCATGGCTGTGAGCTGCTGCTGCAACTTGGCAAATGCCCTTTAAAAATACAACAAGTGTTTTATTTACAGTGATTAAAAAACAATTAATAAAATTATGAAATCCTGCCCCTACTGTTAAATAAAAAGTGCCAAAATACTGTAACACAGACAGCATACTTTATTAAAGGATGACGTTAGGAAAGACTTGTGTATTCATACTTTCTGGCCAGGAAGCCTCTAGCCCGCGCCTGGAAAGCAATGATGACCACAGTGATCTTCAGATCTCTCTCCTCCTCCAGCTGGGCCAGCACTCCTGTGCGGAAGAAGATCTTACTTTGTCCGATTCTGTACAGGTTGGGGTCCAAGTCCAGGTGCTTGATCTACACAGACAAGAGACCAGAGAGAAAAAGGAGGGCTCACACAAACTTCTGAATGAATATCAATATCAGTGGACGAGAGTTTTGAACTAATGTGTGTTTACCATGAGGCAGCAGGCTTGTTTGCCGTCCATGAAACCTTTGGGGATAGCGTTAGCAGCCAGGATCTCATAACTATGGGACAGGAAAGAGACAGAGAGATGCTTAGCATGAAAGATTTTAAACTTTAGCAGCACTTCATAAATGAGTGTCTCAGATCCCACGCACCGCTGGCGGAACTCCTGGAAGACGATTCTGTTGGGAAATCCTTGTCGGCAGATTCTGATCCCCTCCAACACACCGTTACACCTCAGCTGCTCCAGGACCAAGCTTGCATCCAGCTTCCCAGCCTGAGGAGAATGGGCTCTTAGTCTCAATACAATGGGGAAACATTGAGATCTCCACTTTTAAAACTCCTCCTTTGATCTCCACAAGCATATTGAAGTTACTTGCACATACTGTAGATGAAAATGTAGTCAGCTAGCTAAGACGGGCGATGCTGATGGGTTGGTTTATTTATTTATCTGGGCTTGGTTGAGACGGGGTTTGTATTTTTAATATCTAAGACTGATGTTTATTTATCTGTATTAATGGTTGTAAATAAGTTTGGGATGGATGTTGACAATTTCCTTTTCAAATAAGACATGATTACTGAGAAGGAGGAAGGATTATATAAGTGACTTCTTCCTGCTCCCTTTCGAGCATGTCTGTTGATGTGTTGTTTGTTTTGCTTGTATTTTTTGTTTTGCTCGAAATAAAGACATTCATTCATTCGTTTTTGACAGGAAGCCAGAAAGTCTACAGATCATTGGTCTAACACAGAGGCCAACACATTCAGACTAGTTATTTTACCACTTGACACACTGACTGTTTCCTTGCTGTGTAAAACAGACTGCATGCTTTGCCTTAAGTTACTCGTGTTAATGACATTGCACTTTTCTTTACCCTCTTCTCGTGGTTGGGGATGATACATCTGACAAAGTTGGGCTGGGTGTTGTGCAGCGTGGTCATAAGTTTGGCCAGAGACTCCTTGTAGAGCTGTCCCACCGTGCGGAACATTCCCTTCTTGGTCTTTGAGGCGCTCGGCATGGAGCTGTCTGTCATCTTGGCTATTGTGTCCAGACCCACCACTCTGTCCGCTGAAACAGACAACGCATCACTGTGTTAGTTTGCAATAACAGTGTGTTCACTTTGGTGTACCGAGTCTAATGAGGTCGGTTAATATTGTAATGCAGCAGTAAGCCATGTTTGGCTAAACACAGCAAAGCCAGTCATCTCACCATCTTTCCAGAGGTCTTGCACAAACTGGCTGGAGGAGTTGTTGAGCAGCGCTGTGACGTTGTCATTTAGAGGGTCCATGTTCTTTGTCAACCAGGCTGTGGCGTTATAATCCACCTGCAAACAACACCAAAATGTTAACTGAGCTTCACGTTACCTGAACTCAACATGAGAGTATGAGGAATGTACGTCCTCTACAGGAGACACCTCATCATGCTTTTACCATGTGATACACTCACCTTGCCTGCATAATGAAGAATAGAAAACTCTGTCTTGTCTTTGAGCTGTTTAGGTTTGGCGAATTTCACATGGTTCCCTTGTGTGCTCAAGAGTTTCTCTACGAAGGAGACATCTGTGGCTTTGGGGAACCAGCACTCTTCATCCAGCAGAGCCAGGATGCCTGGAGGGTTGTTCTGCAGAGAATACACAGCGATTTCTGAATCTGACCTGAATTTAATCACGACACATCAAAACGTACTTGGCGTATGATGTATGAAGTGAGAATTTAAATGCTTTTACTGTCCACTCACCGGCCTCTCGATGAGCTCAATGCAGGGCTGCAGGTCGAGACCGAAGTCGATGAAGTTCCACTCGATGCCCTCCCTCTGGTACTCCTCCTGCTCCAGGATGAACATGGTGTGGTTGAAGAGCTGCTGCAGCTTCTCGTTGGTGTAGTTGATACACAGCTGCTCAAAGGAGTTGTCCTGCAACAACCAAAAAACCAAAGTGAGAAAACATATCATCCGTGAAACTGCTTGTGTGTCTCCTGAATTGGCCGTAGGTGTGAATCTGTTTCTGACTCATCAGGGATCAACATGTCTGTACCTCAAAGATCTCGAAGCCAGCGATGTCGAGGATTCCCAGGAAGGAGGCTCCCTGCCGTTTGGTCTTGTCCAAGGCCTTGTTGACTCGGTTCAGGATCCAGCGGAACAGTCGCTCAAACACAGCTTTAGCGAGGGCTTCAATAGCAAAGTCAGCCTAATAAATACACGCAAACAGAATATATTGAGAGTTGGATAGTGTTCATTAAAATTGTTCTTCTGGTTTCAATCAGTGCATATACTGATATATATATATAGTGCTGTCACTAAACTGGAATTTCTAACTTTGATACAATACCTTAAAAAATTTAGATATGGCCATATTTATGTGTAGCGACTTACATTGGAGGTGTCTTTGCTTCATTCATACAACTACAGAGGAAATACAGACTGGAGAACAACAACTACTTTCTTTATCTGCAAGTTAGAGATTATATGCGGAAATACTTAAAAGGTTTTGAGAATGAAGCACAATGAAAAAAAGATAACTGTCTGAAACTGTCACCAAATGAAAGTAAGTTGATTTTCCACATTTATAATGCTCTTTTATCAAAAATTACAAGCAGAAGTGGGAAGGGGAATTTGGTGATTTATGGTAAAAGAGCCTTGTGAATACACATACTTTTTCAAATAATGCAAAACACTGTCTCATCTAATTTAATTATACACAGGCTTCACTACTCGAAGAAGAAACCATATAATCTAAACCCAGAAGTGTCGCCTACATGTGATAAATGCTGATCTTCTGTGCCAACACTTCTACATAGCTTTGCTTTAGGTCCAAAGGTCTGATATTTCTGGATTGATACCTGCAGCGGTATGTCTGCGATCAAGCCAGAGACTCTGCTCCTTACTGTTGGAATATCTGAGACCGTCAGAAAGCTAAACGTGACACAGCAGCGTTTTCTCTCTTATTGCCTCGTATCGGCAAAGTGAACACAACTATCCCTACCTCAAAGATGTGGCTAGAGGATTTAATCAACACACTCCATTTGGAAAGGATGAGATGTGCCTTGAAAGACAGGCTCCAACTATTCAATAAAACCTGTAAACCCCTCATATCTAGCACAACAGTTCAAACCATAGCGCACACTGTACAGCAAGTGAGTTGACTGAAGAGTGATGGGACTCTGTGGGTGGAGGGAGGTGTGCGGAGTGGAGAAGTGGTGTGATTTTGGGGATAATGGTCAGCTTGTTCTCTTTTTTTTAATTATTTTATGTTGATGTAATTGCACTTTATTTTTTTACTACCTTAATCAGTTTCAGTTTCAGCCTGTTACAACATTCAGTCTATTTGTAATCTCAGGATATCAGGCACAACTGTAATGGTCAGAAAAATGAGCCTTAAATGCAGCTGTGGACTATATGTGGAATCCATCTGCTCAATAAACGATATTTAAAAAGTGTATATTCGCACAGAGAGAAACTGAATATGAGGGCATGAAATTTAAAATATTAATTAAAAGATAAATTTGACATGGCTGTAGCATGACACTGACAAATGTTCTTTTCTTGGTTAGCAGTTGTGCACATTAAGATCAAGAGAGAGCAAGAAAACTGCGAAAATGTGTATCAAAACCTTTTTAAAATATTCAGAATCCATATGTTCTGATAAATCAATATTCATGCACTCCCTGCAGTACCTGCTCTTTGGTCTGCGCTTTCTGCACCACCTCTCTGCCCACTTTGATTCGAGGGGTGAGGATGGCACGGGTGAAGTCTGTCACATTGATGCCCTGCAGGTGGCACACCTTCTGCGCCGCTAGAGAGAGAACAAACATGTAGCTGCACTTAACACCAGAATGCTTTTTATAATTTCTGAACACATGCTGCTGTAGATAAAAATAAGCTGAAGTGAAATTTACGCGGTTAAAATCACAAGGTTAAAAGTTTCTAATATTAAGAAGCTGTGGTGTCTAACCGGTGTTGTCTGGCATAGTGGCCTGCTCCTGGTTCCTCTCTTTCTTGAACTCGATGTTTCCCAGCTGCATGACTGTGGAGCACACCTTCATGATATCTGAAACACAGGGACACGACAGTTAGCATTAAAGAGAAACGGCAGTGACACCTCCAAGCTGCCTATCCTTCTCTCGCCCACAGATCAGACTTATGGCTGATACCGATTCTCTCCTCCTCGGTGATGCCCATGATCTGCATGGCCTCCATGGTCTCTTCATACATCTCATCGTCCTGCTGACCAGGGATCTGAACATGACCCGCACTCAGGAAGCGGTAATTACTGAAGGGCTCCAGAAGAAGCTCCTCTGAAAATATAGCAAACACAAAGTGAAACAGTTTGTGAATGACTGATTAAGTTTCTGTGACAGTGATGATGTACAATGGTTAAAGACAAGCAGCATGTTTAAACTCACCACGCAGTTTGTCCTTGGCACCAGCGATCATGTAGTAGAAGATGTGAAAAGCTCTTTCTGTCTTTGCCTGTCTGATACAGCGAGACTTCTCCAGCAGGTCTGAGAGTTTCAGATGTTAAAGAATATGTTCGCACACTGAGGAGGATTCAACAAACAAACCTATTATCAGCCCCCATATGAAGACCTGTGTTTAATGACTTTTTATGTCTAACCCGCGTCCCTTTCTGTGACTTCTGGATGATGGTGGTCTGTTGTACATGAATGCATCTGCACATTGTTAGCACATGTTAGATACTGCACATCATAATGCACTGAGATTTGTTACAAATTGTAAAGCCCTCACCCATCACTGAACGCTTTATTCCAGGGCTGCTTGGCCATCTTTGACCTTTTGTAAGCTCAGTCACTGGTATTTGTTCATTTATAAAGCCATACTGGGTAAACAGCCTCCATACATTTGCATTTTGGTTGAACAGAGATCTGATTGTAGCTACAGTCTGAAGATTTGGTTTGTTGTCTGTTAGTGCATGGACTGAAACTATGTGAATTGGTCTCTCTGTCTGACTTTAAAGCTCTCATAAGTACAAGGATGAATGACTTAGTTGGGTCTTGTCACTGTACGTAGGTCTTATATATTTCTACATGTTACTGCTTATCTTTTATGTTTTTTATTATGTGGCTGTTTGGCTTTCTTTGACTTTTTGGGTGCTGCTGTCTTGGCCAGGTCTCCCTTGTAAAAGAAATTGTTGATCTCAGCGGGACTTACCTGGTTAAATATGGGTTAAATAAAATAAAATAAATTAAAAAAAAATAAAGATATGAAAAGAATAATAATTTCCATGTGTCCAGTGAAATTGGAATTGAATTACATATGTAAAAACACATTTTATAAGGGCCTTAGTAAAATAAAGTAATGTAAAAGTCAATCAACAATTCAATAAGTACAGCTGAAGAAAAAAATCATATCTTGGATTGGAAGTGATATTGAATTGATGTGTACTTTTTTAAAGGAATGCTAAATGACCATTGGTATATTAATTTCTCACCCCATGTTACACTGAATTTGTAAAGAAAACTTTCTTGCATGCCTCCACGTTGAACGAAAAATCCAAGAATTGAGAAAATTCTTAATGAATTTAACTAAAAGTTACCTGTATTTAACAAGCAACATAGCAAAACTATATCAAAACTTGAATTAGAAGAGAAACTTCCACATATTTCCTGCAGTGTAATAATTTATCATTTATCCAGTCATATGCTCAGTACCTCCCAAACAAATGCATTTTCACTAAAACGAGAATTTAGAACCAGATGTTATGATATAGTTTTGCTGTTGTGAATCACAAGAAGAATCTTCTCCATTTTTATATTGTCCATTCACTGTGAAGGCATGCGAGAAAAACAGTTTTCTTTACTAATTCAAGATAACAAGTGGTGAGTAATTGATATACGAATGGTTGTTTTGTGGGTGACGTATTTCTTTAACAACTGTGCCCTTTTTGTTACGACAAAAGCTGTTTTTCCAGAGCAAGAAAACCTACACAGACAGGATACAAGTCTCAATGTTGGCTCCAACGATGTAGCCGGTCACATCAAAGTTGATCCGGATGAATTTACCCTGTGAGAGAGAGAGATAAGGAAAGAAGATGTTTTACAATAAAATGCTGTGATTAGCCCTTAAGAATCACATCAGAGGCAAAACTGAGTCTACTTTTAAAAACTCACAAATCGGGAGGAGTTGTCATTTTTGATGGTCTTGGCATTTCCAAAGGCCTCCAGGATGGGATTGGCCTGCAGGAGCTGCTTCTCTAGCTCCCCCTGGTGACAACAGCAGTATACAGACACATCACTGTTACACACTGACTTGCTGCAGGTGGTGGGGTTGCAATAGGTGGTGATTGGTGGGGATGAAGTGGTTCAGGGTGGGTATGGGTTAGGGAAGTATTATCACTGATCTGTCAGCGACAAGTTAAAAGACTTAATCGGCTGAAAATAATCAAACTGACTCCTTATTGATCACAAAATGTCCTGAAAATAAATCTATAAATGACTGACACTAAAATTCCTCACTTGTCTTCTTTGACGTTCTTCATTACGTAACACAGACACATGACTACAGACCTCTTCATCAGTTCTGAGAGAGAGTATTAAATAAGGAGAAGCTGCTGCTGCTGCTGATGATGATGTGGAAACAGAGGGAGGTTATTTTGGGTCGGACAAGGCATCTGAGTAATGTTAATGTTACAAAACCTTTGATGAACCCTGCCAAAATCTTTGCATTCAAAGTGTCGGCACATTAAAATGATTCACAAACAGCCCTCTGGAGATGCGATTTGCTGCCAGCGTGACTGCAGAGCCTGTGGACTGGTGGGTGGAGCCGGGGATGGTCAGTAACTGAGGCAGACACCCCGTCACTCTGCATCAAGCTAATCCACCTGATCAAAGGGGTCTGTGTCGGCCTAGCGTCAAGGTCAGGTGCTGTAGATCTCTACCTTAAATACTCTCTCGCCTAAAAACACTTCCCTCAGCTACACTGTAAATGAGCTAAAGCCATGAAGAGGAGAAGGGCTCGACTTGTGTTAACATTGTGGTTTAAATAAATGATGAGATGATGAAGATTATGATGATGATTAAGGGGAGACACTACAGGTGACTACAGAAAAACTTTTATCTAACAGATATCACCATGACACTTCCTCAGTTGATTACTTATATTAAGACAATTTTCTTTGCATCACAAGTTGCCCAACATTTTGTGCTTATATATGCAAATGAGGCATTATCTAATTAAATATGTGCTAATTTGCATACATTTCCAGAACTGAAATCTGAACACCGGATAAAACCAAGTTCAAAATTCTTGTTTCATTTTGTTGACATATTAAGAATCCAGCCCGCTCTCATTCCCCGGGTGTCAAATACTGATGCTTTGTCATGCCCCCAGGTGTGGGGTATCAACACCGAAGGCACCCTTCAGCAATGCACCAGGCTTTCAACTAACTCCAGTGTAAACCCATCCAGTGCAATATAAGATGAGAGTAACAGATGTAGTTTCAAGAGCATGAAAGTCTGCATAGGGCAGGAGGCACGGGAGGTGAATGGGTCAAACGTGAAAGGACTTCAATCCAGGAGACCGCAGTTCATGTCCCCTGTGAAACCAAAAGCCTCTGTTGTTTTTAATGTAATGTTACATAATTTATGTATGATCACCGTGCACTGATGTCACTCATGTGACAATTTACTTCAAGTAACGTTATTCTTACGTATCCAAAGCACTTAATTTAACCCAAAATGTTTTTTTCCGAACCTAACCAACTGGTTTTGTTGCCTAAACTATGAGACACTGATGGCGGTGACAAAGGGTCAGAATTTAACGACCCGAGGATAGGAACAGGTTGCCGTTTCAAAGGTGTTTACAGAGGGAATTATGGATATCCCTTTTTCTCACTCCATAAATCAGAAAATACTGTCAACAGCCTTAAAAAAAAATCAATTTTTGCCATGTTTTTAGGGATAAAATTTTATATAAATCAGACTATGAATGATATATAAAGAAACCTCTCAGTAAAAACCTATAGAATATAGATCAGAATAAAACTTGAAAGCTTGGTGTATTTAAGTGCTACTGAAGAGGAGATTTAGCCTTTAAAGAAATGTATTGTAAAATTCCCAAAATCTCAGTATTGACCTGCACATAAAAACCTATTTTTTCACCTATGGTGTCTCCCCGTCATTCAGATTTGCCAGCTTCACAGAGCTTGATTTTATATCTTATTCATGTTAGCACATTTAAAAAACAAAAATGTAGTTTTCAGAAACAATTAGAGTCGCCGAAAGAAAATCATTTTTAAATGTCTGAGGAAAATCAGGACAGATACAGACCAGCTGAAGAGGTGCAGTTCAGTGTTGGCAGAGCAGAGAGGAAGGTCTTGTTCATTTACATCACTGGTGGAAAGAAAGGAGAGAAAAGAAGAGGAGAAATAGAGCACAGCAAAATGGCAAGAAAGCGACTGCTAATAGGAAGAGCTGTTCTGAAGACACTGTTGAAATCAAACGCTGAAGCAGAGAGCTAACGAGAAGGAGGCTGAGTCGACATAGAGAGAGAGTGAGAGCAGAGAAAAGAGACAGACTCAACGCTGTTTCTGCTCAGGTGAGTCTGTGGAGGCCTCGGAGCTCTACTGAGGACAGTTTACTGCAGAGGTGGGACCAAGTTGTTATTTTGCAAGTCATAAGTAAGTCTCAAGTCTTTGCATTCTAAACACTAAAATTTGAGTCCTAAACAAGTCACAATGGGCTCTTCAGCAAAAGCGATGACAATACCTAACCCTCTGAAACCTGGAGCAACATCACTTTTTTTGTGCTGCTTTCAGACGCCTTTCACAAGTATTTCAACCTTTGAACGTGGAGCAAAGTGGTGCAATTTCTTAAAAAAACATGGAAAAAAGGCAATAAGCAACTTGATTTGAGACTTTATAGAAAATTATTTATATATATTATTTTTGGGGTGGAGACACTGAGGGTGCATGGAGTCAGCACGGAAGGGAAGCATCACTTTAAGATTTATCCGTGGGATACCTACACCAAAGCCAACCACAAACCTAGTTAGGAGCCGGGAACGCCATTACTCATCGTGACTGAAGTGCTGTTCAAGAAGATTTTTTTCTTTTTAAATCAGGGCTTAGAGAGGGCGACTGAGCTCACTGTAGACCAGTCAGGGTGTTGATACAGTCTTGCGATGTGGGTGTCTGTCGGGGCTCCACATGGTGTCAAGCACAAGGTTAGATAAATGCTACAGGACAAGACAGCCAACCTTGTACCTCAGGGAGAATGGCAGGTGGGAGGACGAGGAGGGGAGGGGAAGGATGGGGAAGAGGGGGAGGGGAGTCGGTGTTTGGTAGATAAGAACAGGACATGGGCATGCTCACACTGTGCTCGTTGATCTGTGAGACCCTGTCACTGCCAGGGAGGCTCTAATCTCATCTCTGCTGGCAGTGAAAGGGTGTTCGTAAGAGGAGGGATGACACAACATTATAAACCAGTTCAGGAGTACGAAACACTACACATCCTTCACTGAACATTCGGTGACTGCGAGTCAGTACTACGATGATGGTCATGCAGCCTAAATCAACTCTTGTTGGGTAAGACACAGAAATGTTAGATTAAAAACCCTCTAACTCAAGAACAGCAAGATTCGGGATCTTGACCCTTGGTGTCAGAAAAAATGATTACAATTTTTTGGGAGGGTAATTCAGTGACAATTTCTTCATGCACTTTTCTAACACACACAAACACTACACACACAAAAACACACTCCAGGCGTTCCCCTTTACTCACGTAGGCAAACTGTGATCCTGATTGTTGCTATTTGGAGGAAATGGCGATATACAGGATTAAACTGGGCATTTTCCTGCATATGTTGATGAGTGAGGGAACTAGCTGACAGATCCTGACTGTTAATACAGCATGATCTCTTCACACAGATACTTACAACACTGCTGTCCTTCTTGCCTTTATGCGAGGAGGCCACAACAGCCAGATACTGGATGACCTTCTTGGTGTTCTCCGTCTTCCCAGCACCGGACTCTCCACTAGAGAGGGAAAAAGAGAGAAGGGGATTAAAAGATGCAGAGGGGAGATACTGAGAGAGAATAAGAAGATAAGCGGCCCCGACAGCTACTCTGTTCACAGTTCAATAACCCGGTTTAATTGAATGGAAATCATGTGCAGCAGAGATAACTGCACCAAAGTTTGACTCAAAGCATAATGTTATTGTTGAGTCTGCCCAGATTGTTTCACCAACCGTCACGTTCATAATCCAAACTTATTAAAAAGGATATTATTCTTATTTTAAATCAAGCCTCTCTACTTATTTTAAAGCTTTAAAGGAAACGCTTGAAACAAGGGGGCAAACAGCAAGTCTGGCTGTTTTTTTAAAGAGGATTTTTAGCGGCATTTCTTCCTTTAATTGATGCCAACTAGTGTAGATAGAAAACATGGGGAGGAACCTTAACGATGAGACAAGAGATAAGCAGGTTTCCGGTCTTTATGCTAAGCTAACAGGCTGCTCTTCTAATCTAAAAGCACATCCACACTAAAATCTTTTCATTTTAAAACTAAGTTTAAAATGAAAACAACTCTTTCACCCTTTCAGAATCCATCCCCATCCATCTGAAAACGCACATCACAACTATTCATGTACACTGGGCATGTGCATGCTCATGTAAACAGCCTGCAGATTGTCTGCTCTGTGGTCAACTCATTTTCAATGGAAGCTGGTGACATGAAGCTACAAACTGACGCCAGGCACTTGTCGGTGCTGATGGGTGTGACGCAATACAAACTAAAGTTTCATATGAGGTGCTCTCTGGCATGCGGCAGACACACACAACCCCGTGGTGATGCAACTACGTTAACGAGTGCTGGCACCTTGGCGATAATGTCGCTGGGCACACTGTTGCTGCGTCGCTCATAGTGTGAATGCAGCATAAGTTGTTGGGAAACAGATTGGGAGTCAAAACAAAGCACATTCGGTGACATATCAGAGCTGTCACAGGAGCATTATCCATCACCAGGAAGCCATGGCAGTAGGAAAGAAGTACCCACACAAGAAGGATGAAAGCACAAAAAGTATGTAGACCTAACTGTAATGCTTTAGCTTGACACATTATGACTGACAGGACCCAATCGGGGAGTGAATGTGGGTGTCTGCATCATCGTTTTAAAAAGCCTCTTCCTGTTAAGACTAAAATGCAGCCCTGGAGTTTTTTACACTAAAACAGGGTCAGCTGCATTTTCAAAAAGTCTTCATTTTTCCCAAATGCCAAAGTAATGTTGACACTAGCTGTATATGTGGCAATAACTCTCTAACAGCCTGATGCTTCATGGCCACAAAAAAGTGTGTATATACATAGCTGGAAGAAACCACTTATGACATCTATGAAATTATTAGGAGTCACATGATCCATAGCCTCAAACTAGTCAGAAACCTAAAAGTAAAGAGCGTAAGCCTTTAAAAAGACATTTTATAAGTCAAACCTTTTCAAACAGAAGCAAGAGCACATTCTTTCCAGAAAATGATCCCGCATACTTAGAGAGACAATGTTGAATGATACCAGAGCCACCAGCCAGCAGACGCATCCTCAGACATGGGTCCATAAAAGGCATGGGATGCTCCCTGTGTTAGGGCTTGGCAGCCCTGAGTGGAATCTAATTACTCTGTCCTGTTCAGGTTTGGTGAGGACATTCGACACCCAGGCTCCTACTGTCAGCAGCTCTTAGCGCAGAGTAAATTCTGATGGGAGTTTTTTTCTCCAGATGCTCCATCAAACTGTCTTCTCCTGCACATCCTGCTTACCATCAGCTTCAATGACAATCATACGATTATTTGACAGGATTGAGTGGATTAGATCATATTTCATTCATGACTTTGTGAAACTGTAGCCTTTTCTCTTGGAAAAATACTGAATATATTTATATACTTACAGCTTCTCTGCTAAAGAAGTTATGAAACAAACTTGTAATGAGATCTGAGGAGGCAATACTTTATCTTTGAGGTTTAGACAAGGTTGAGAACAACAGTTGCAGTCAACACGGACACTGTAAAGGAAATCCCAGCAGTCTAGAGAGCTCATTTAAAGGGTAAGTGGTATAGTTTTCAACCTGGACCTAATTTTTCCCAATGGATTTGTGTCTAAGTGATGACTGGGAACAACATTTTTTTAAATTGACTGCTGCAGCCAGCAGCAGTGAAACAGGCTGCAATGTAACTACTTGGGGCATGCTCACACCGTCAATTTCCATCCACTAAAAGTGCTTGTTTTTGCCACCAACAGGCTCATTTTATTATTCAATTGTCTGACAACATTATGGAAAGCATCTCTACAAACATTAACATTTCTATTAAAGAGTAAGACTCTTTTTGTTTAACCAGGAACAGCCCAGAAGTCGCCATCTCCAAACCCACCAAACTTCATTTAGAAAAACATAAATTTTATCACCTTAAAACACACTTCATTTAATGTTAAAAGAAACAAAATGAATCTCACACAAATTATCTTGGTTCATATTTCCACCGTTCCAACAATTACTTTATTTTGGTTGAAATAAAGCCTTAAGTCACGCAGTTAGATGTGAAAACATGCTGGCTCTATACACACTAAAATGACTGTCTATTACAATGGAGTCTGGTAGGTGTGGCAATGGCAATTTTGGGGCTGTTTCTTGCTGCACAAAAATGATCTTACTGTCTCATTAAAGGTCTATCACTGTAGGGATCCTGTCCATAATGTTGTCTGACACTCATCATAACAATCTGAGCCTGTCAGTGGCAAAAACACTTTCGGTGGACATAAATTGATGGTGAGAGGTTACATTGCAGGCAGTTTTATCGCTGGCTGATGGAGTGGTCTCACTCAGTACTGCACCAGTTTCAAAAACTGTTGTTCCCATTGGACACCACAACATGGGAAAATAGGGTCCAAGCTAAAAAACATACCAAACTTACCCTTTAAGGGGATTCCTCTATTAATACATATGATGCATTCATGTCCTCAGCAGGGTCAGAAAAGGCTGTGAATCTGCACTCCATAGGAACATCCTGCTACTTTATGGCCACTGTGTCCATTCTATCAGTCCAGTCATTCACACACACACACACGCAATGAATATCAGACCAAGGAAACTGGTGACCCTGCTCAGATGAAATGTCAACATCTCCAGAATGGATTTAGCAGGCTCCCAGCTATTTCCCATGACAGATTCTTGCTACTGTGTGGAGGAATTTGAGGAACATAATCACTACTAGAATTAGCAGGATGCACACTGTAGAAACCTCTGTAAAAGCTGATGTAATCTGAAAAAAACTGTTGAATTGTCTCCGTCTATACAGCAGCATGTCATCATTAAAAGCAAACAGGAAATCCCGTAAATTATAATTACACACGTCTTCCATGACAGCATTTTAACAAATACCTATAAACTTCACCACTAGACTTCAATCCTATAAGGATGAGAGGCGTATATGATGGATTGCTGTTAAAACAATACTGTCAAAGACCATGCCGTGCAATTAAACCCATGTGTAAACACACACGTAGGAGGAGACTGTCATACATGACATTCCATGTATCTAAACATTTCTCCCATATATGGCTCCAGAGACCTGCTGAGGCCGAGACAAGCTGTAGCTCAAAGTGAAATCTTAAAGGGACTGTTTCCACAGAGGAGGCAGAGTTTGTAATCAGCTCTACTTTATCATATCTCCTTCAGTTTATCACTTTAAATGTGTTTTAATAAAGCTCTGTGTAAGTTTTCGCCTGTTAAGATCAAACAGTTAATCTTCATGCTCACCAGAACATTGAGCAATTACCCTGCCGCACACAGACAGGGGTAAATACTGCCAAACTTTCCAGAGCTTCCCTCCGATAAAGACAGCCTGATAGTTGAGGAAATGGTCTGATGAGATCAAAGAATTTGCAGGATCCTTGAGGGGGGAGAGCCTTTCCTTTCATTTTCTTTACTGGGACCACTGGGTGCTGAGCAGCAGAGGTGCTACTGCATGTTAAAGGGACAGTTCACCCCTAAATTAAATATATATATTTCTACTCTCACTTGCGGTGCTATTTACCAATGTAGATTGTTTAGGTGTGGGTTGCTGAGTTTTGGAGATATCGGCTATAGAGATGTCTGCCTTCTCTCCAATATAATGGAGCTAGATGGCACTCGGCTTGTGGTGCTCAAAGTGCCAAAAAAATAAAATTAGAAAACTCAACAGCAATGTCTCCACAGAAATCATGACCTGGTTGCTCAAGATAATCCACAGACCTGACTGTGAGCAGTTTCATGTAGGAACTATTTTCTTTCCACTGAACTACACCCGCCAGCCAGATCACCGTGCAGAAGGTAGCGTGTATACTCATGAAGGAGGAGCTGTAATGTTAGCTAGCTCAGTGGTGCTCGGTGAGCTCGCAGTAGATGCACCCTTCTTTTTGCACGTTGATACGGTTGGTGGGTGTAGTTCAGTAGAAAGAAAATTGTTCCTACATGAAGCATAAATGTATATTTCTGAGCTTTGAGCACCACAAGCTGAACGCCATCTAGTTTCATTATATTGGAGAGAAGACAGACATCTCTACCGCCAATACCTCAACTACTCGGAAACTTACATTGAAACAGTCAGCACTGAACACAGGTGCTTTTGGGGTGAACTTCCCCTTTAACCTGTAGCAGCTGCTTCATACTAATCAGTCACGTTAAATGACTATAGTACACAAAAAAAACTGCACTGTAGGTCCATTTAGGGTGTACTGTCACTACTGTTTGATTAGTGCATAAAGGACCTCCCGCTCCAAAGTCATCCATCTGGTGACGTCAGCATGCAGTACATTTTTAGTGGAAGGCGACAGAGATAAACATAGAGCACATGTCGGTGAGATTTACACTATGTAAGAGTGGAAAGTAAGGAGTGATCTTTAAATAGTTCCTGGAAAGAAAATAAATACACGAAATGTGATTTGTGAATGATGACCCAGACATACATATTATATTTAAAGATGATTTTTGTCTGGCTTTTGCCTTAAGGACATGTTATTAATTAGGGGGGGAGACAAGATGGCATGCAGCAAGGGCCTGTGGGCTGAAATTGAACCTATTGAATCTCTATTCAACCTACTGCGCCACTTAAGTGGGAAAGGAAAACACTTTTAATTGGTTACTTAACTATTTTTAATTAATTAATTAATTAATTTTTAACTAATTTAATTAAAGCTCTAGTCAGTCCAAAGATTAAACTGATAATGCCAGACAAAAGGACATTGCTTGTCCCTAGATGACCAGTGGATGTCAAAGGGCTCAATAATGAGTTTGAAGAAAAATAAATAAACAAAATGGAGCCCAAACATTTGGAGAGCTAATCTGGTACTCCCATCAGCACACAGGCCATGCCTCCTGACCTGAGAGGAGAGAAGAGAGTGAGGCTACATCCCTGTGGGAGCGCTGCGTACTCATCTAGTTTGACTCCATTGAAATACAACACAATCCACTGCAACATGATTTCACAATCCAAAGCACCCTGCGTCCAGCCAGCAAAATCTTCAAACATTATCACAGTTATATTATAAATAATTTCCTTGCAGGTTGAGGCTGGGTGCTGCTGGCAGACCAGACCTGTATCTCCTTTGTTTAACTCTGTGTTTACACAAGCATTATGTAACCGTTCCTTCACACAGACACACAGATACACACGCAGCCTTTCTTCTAGCTATGATGCGATGTCTGGGACAAAAGGTTAGAGAGGGTTTTTAATGCTCATTTTCAAGTTCATATTTGTATTATGGGCTTCTACTGGAATATGTTTACATGCTATAATGGACAAAAAACTGTATCCACCATATGCCTGTCTCTTTAAGGCCTCCTCCCAACAAAGCCCAGTCTGCTCTTATTGGTCAACGTTTCCAGGTCTTCGGTATCTCAAAGTTTTTGCATCATTATAGAGTGCTGCAGGAATGAGTCCTATAACCTGGAAATGAGTTAGCATGTTAGCTCTCCTGGTTCCCTTGTCTCGAACTCAATGGTTTTTTTGAATGGGTTTTCGGTTAGATACCTGACATAAGGTCTGTGGATAACACGAGCTTTAGTGACATTTTTACGCTCTGTTCTACGACATAAAATACGCCTGTAAGTATCCCACTTGTAAATTATAAAGGCTTTAGGTGTCTTAAAAAAGCCGGTTGCTAACAAGTGGCTAAATGAGACTACAGAGCGTCATCACGGCGAACACGGCTTTATAGTCTAGTTGTGGTGGCAACGTTTACGTCTGGCACAACAGTGGTTTGCCACAGAGCCTATTTTTTCCAATAATCCAAAATCCAATGGAAAAACAGGAAACCAGGGTGACGCTAACTCCCAGGAGTTAGTGTCGGCCTACCAAAAAACATTCTCCCTGGAGCACTCTATGGCAGCCAAGGAATGACTGTAATGGAGAATAGTGACCCTTTCTGCCTTGAAAAATTCCAAATAAAATCTTAACTAGCGGACATGCTCCAGTGGGAATATGATCTGAAATTGTGTTTCCCTGATGTTAGCATGTGGCTACATGTAGCAGTTTATGTAATGTAAACATTTGTAGCGTGCCTGGAGCAGAGGACCATATAAAGAAATGCGGCACACTATGATGTCATACTGAAGCCAGGGTAGACAAAAATGTTGGGAACAGAAAGTATTCAGAACTGTGGGAAACTGCAGGACACTTCTACATAGGTCTATCTCATCATATGAAACTTTGGCCAAGTTTAATTTGAACATCTGTCTTTGAAACACTATATATGAGACATAAAATACAGACAAGCATTATCCCTTTAAGGAAAGACAACAAAAGTGAGTTTGGAAGTGAGAAAATTTAACTTACGTGCAGAGAATGGACTGGTCCTCGCGATCTGTAGAAACAAAGAAAGTTTACAGTGTTAGTCAAATTGTGGGACTCATTCACAAACATAACAGTGAGTATCCAGATCACTTATAAATGCATCAAAATGACGCAGTAAACCAAAGGAATCTACAAAAACCAACATACAAATATGTTGGTTTTATTATGAATTAAAAGCACGTGGACTTCTTCCCCTACATTTGGCTCAAGGATATGAGTCATACACAATAGCTCAGGACACTACTGTACATACCACATGTGAAACCACAAGCCATTCTCCAGGAATAGCGATCAATCTACTGTTAAACTTACGACACCGGCTGGGACTCAGTTCAAGACTTCGAGAAGGCTGTGTGATTTGCGAAGGCTCCCCCGTGCCTAAAGAAACATGTAACTCCCACAAAGACTTAGATTTTCAACCATGAAAATCAACTCTGAATGTGCTGAGCAATGAGTCATTGTACTGTCTCCAAAAATGCTCCTGGGAGAATACAGAGAGTCCATGTAAGGCTATTCTGTAACTGTAACCTTTAATACAAGCCACTCCTGGGGGAGTACAGGGAGTACTGATGACAGAAAAGATAAGTTTGTTGTCAGTTTTCCACATGAAACCTCTTAGTAAATGACACCTGAATGCTTTACTGCAAAAATGACCAGCTGTGGAGAAAAAAGACACAACACGGAGCATTCGCCAACAGTTCTTCATCTTCATACAGTGAAGAGCATCATTCATGTGCAGCGTCATTATTTTCATCCTGTGATTTATGACCTTGTGTTACAGTGTGCAGCCTGCCCTGAACTGTAAAATAGCACGGATGCCGTTTCTCCGTTTGGCCTCGACTTTGGCTGCTGTTCCATTTCTTACGTACACACACAAAATGCAGCCTGTTCCCTCTCTGCACTTCCTAATTAAGGCAGAAGGAGAGAGGGAGAGGGAGAGGTGGCCAGAGTCGTGAGCTTTAGAAAGACATCCAAAAACAACACTCAATCGTGCACCAGAGACTCAGAGAGACGGGACTCTGCAAAAATATTGAGAATATTTTCGTGACGCTGATTTGCTCATGTTAGGTAAAACCCCAGAATCTGATTACATGTGAGCGTCAATGACTTTGCACCTGTGTGGAGCACAGAGGAGAAACACATCAGTCATCTGCTGCAGGGAGCCTTCAAGGGGACAGCAAACTCCCTGAGGGAATTTCACATTTTTATCTCCTGGACATCAAAGACTGAGGCATAATTTCGGAGGAATGGGATCTCAGCCAAGACTGCAGGAAGAATGTCTCAAAGCTTCAGCGAGTTATCTGGATTTGCTTTAGTTATGCACAACTTCCACTCTAACATGTGAACTGTTCATTCTATAGTGCTCGGTGTAGACATCCTGTATCATTAGTCCCTACTTCATGGGAATTCCCACTAATGCATCAACAATAAGAACTCCCTGCCAGCCACAGTGTTATACAATAAAGGCTCAAAGGGGTTAGAGCTGTGTAGATTTAGTCTTAACCTTTTAATAGTCGAGGACTCTTGTGTATAAAGGCTTATTGAAAGCATTTATACTAAGACCATCCTAAAGCTTGGCAGCTCTTCTTAACTGGACGCAATGCAAACAAGCAAGAGAGAGAACATCAGATTATTTTAGTGTCTCCCAATGAAGATGACCTAACCTCTTTCATGTTCCAGTGAAAACACTGAGTGACGTGTTGCTTGTTTGAAAAACATCTCACCCTGGCTCCATCTCAGTGAAGCTTCTCGCATCTCCATCTCTTGTTTGTTAAGTGTGAAGCCCAGGTTGTCAAAAACAGATGCTTAAGGTTGGTGGTTCAGTCCAACTTCCAGCCCAAGGTCATTGGTATTTGACGACCTGGACATGTGACCCAATAATCAACTATCCCTCTCCAGAACTACATACTGAACCTTTAAATGTTTATTACCTCCCTTTCATAGTTTGCCATTATCTTGTCTTTTGTATTTATGAACTGACAATGCTATCATTGCTTTTGCTGCTGACTTTGTCTTTGTTGCAGAAAAAAGCATCTTAAAGATATGTTTTAGATGTTTAAACTGAATGGGTGGTCCACAGTCTGAAACATTAACTGTCATTTCATATATCACAGGCCTGAGCAAACGTCTGATTTGTTTAGTCTGAAATAAATGCAGCAAATCAAAACATACTCTTTTTTTATGTACACATAGTGTTGTGGGTGGTGACAAACATGTGATTCTCCCATCATCTGAAAAAGGTCTTGCAGCTGCATGGGTTCTTCTGCAGGGATGAGCTGAGGAGCCGTTATCCAAACACCCACACAAACACCAATCAATCCTGCCCCTTCTTGTTTACTTGTCGCACTATATTTACACACCACAGCAGTACTGGTATTTCCTGTGTATTGACCTGCTTGAATTTCCCTCCAATACGTATATTAATGACAGCTGCTTTGTCAAAGTAAGACACAGTAGTAGGCAAATTTCGTCTTTTATGCCGATGATGCTGTGATTTACTGCTCTTCATCTACACCAAACCAGGCTATTTATCAGCTTCAGCTTCCTTTTACTACTGTACAGTGCATCTTGTGAGATTTAAAATGTGTTTTGGATGCTGACAAACCAAAACTCATGATGCTTTTCACATGGGCTCTGAGTCTATATCTCATTACAAATATCTTGAAATTATAACCGGTGATTGTCTTTTAAGTTTTTAAGTTAAGTTAAATTTTTTTCATACATAAAAAAATACTGTCTATCATGGAGCACTGAGATTTATTACAAATCTCAAATCCCTTACTCACCGTTGTTCTCTTTCTGTTCATGTAGGATGGTCTGCCTTGTTCACCTGCAGCCCTAACTATTGGTACATTCTTATTTGTAAGGCTTTGTAAGGCTTGTGTTTGTTTTCTGAAGGGTGTTATTTGTGCTGCTGCTTGTCTTGGTCATGACACTCAGAGGAGATTTTTAATCTCACTCTCTAATCTCTTTCTTCCCAGTTAGATAACATCAAAATAAAATGAAAAATAAAGCACTGATCCAGATTATCAAACACCCAGAAAGGATTAGGATATTTACAATGACACTGCCAAAAGAATTCAACAAAGTGAACAGGATCTTAACATTCAGTCTGATGTTAAGTATGTTTGTCGACAGATTTCAGTTGGATATTGTTGCAGCTGTATTTCTTTCACTTCCTCTTTTCACATGATCAATCATTTCTAGGAGCTTTTGGATTCACATATAACTTCAGCACTAGTTAAAGTATCAATTCCCTTCAAATACAGAGACAATGAATTTAAGAGCCCACCTGCCAAATGAAACTTGACGCTCAAAAGTTAGCTTTCATACTGTATCTGAATGCACTTGCTTAGCTTGTGAGCGCATATACATTCATATGAGGGTAAAACACCAACACTATATCATGAGCTATATTGATGTAGAATATTGAAGAAGGGAGCTTGAGCTTGGGTCAACTCCTCCATGTCATCCTGACTGAGTGACTTAAATGACTGAGCAGTTACATCAGGCAGAGAGATTGATTCGTATGGTTTCGGAAGATTTCGGATAATCTCGCTTTCTTTGGAGCTCTCTAAACAATTACTTCCTAACTTTGTGCTAAGTCCTGTCCAAACATCCTGTTTCATTGGTAACTCATCAAACCAAAGCAGAGAGTTAGTACGATCTCAAACCCATTTAATGGGAACTTTAAACTCTCATTTCTCGCACCAGAAAAAAAAATCTGTGGTATTCACACTGAGCAAAAGAGAAAAAAAAAAACACAGAAGATGTGAATGAGGAAGGGCAGGCTGCTGAAACAGGAAATGTTTTACTGCCTCCACCCATCTCTCAATCCAGATGTCAACCCCTCTGAGAGAACATCCTCATGTCAACACGGAGTCCAGTGGGCACGACCCCCTGGAAGCACAAGAAACCGATTCTATGGGAAACCAGCTGCTCTAAAACTGCACCACTGCAGGCTTATTCAAAAGCCATTTACTGTAAGCACGACTCTGCCAAGGCCACTATCGTCACCTTTACAAGACACTGACTCTCAAATAGGCCATAAAATACCCTCTTAGATTTTATTTTATTTTTTTTTTATTACTAGCTTACTTTGTAATGCACTGACAGCAGGCAGGTGGAGCTTTGGGGCTGATTTTTGGACCGTACATAATAATAAACACATTTCTGCATCTGAAAGTCCTGACAGCATCGGCCTGTTTGTGGTTTTCATTAACCGCTTTGTCAACATGACGGCGTTAAATGCTGCCAGCTGTCGTCACTCGGATAGAAGTGAGACTTCTGAAAGCTGATACCACAACTCACCCACAACAAGCTCTTTTAAGCCTCCAGCACACACTTCAGTTTGACAGAAATCACTTGGAAGCATACAAAGCCAGCAGCTTGACACTGCATGCACTAACACTTTGCTTGGTTATGTGTGAGGGCTGTCAATGAGTTACACCAAGACCCAGTCCTAATACACCCCTTACCCCTACCACTTAACCTTTAACCCTTTGTTTTGCATGTTCACATCTAGGGCTAGGGTGTTTATTTGATGACTTGTTTGGGCAATTGATAGTGTGACAATTAAGTTAGGAATGAATCACAAGCATTCTAAAAAACACAAAAGGTTACCTCTAGCCTATGCAAGAGAAATCACCTCTGCAGAAGATACTTACAATGTCTGGCAACACCCCTTTGTTTATGTACACACCAACATAGTGGTGACGTATCAGGGTCTTGAAGGATTGTTCCATTTCATAGGGGAAGTTTTCAACCACTACCCCTTGTAACTCTGCTCCAATGGCAAGGTAGCACACAGAAAGGAAAGGTAGGTGTTGCCTAGTCATGCCTCAGCATCATTCATTCAAACTCTGTACAGGTCACCAGCCCATCACAGAGCTAATAAATTGAAAGCACAAAACTCTGGACAATCGTTTTATGTTTCCAATTTGTGATTTGCATGTTAATACAACGTGGGAGAAACCTCACATTTCAAACCAGTGGGATAACAAAACAACTCACCTTGCATCATGTTCCTGTAGGCATTATCAGCGATGGAGTAGATATGAGGGGGGACTTCATGTCGTTTCTTCCCTTTGTACATGTCAATGATCTTCTCTGAGTAAATGGGCAGCATTTTATAGGGGTTCACCACCACGCAGAAGAGGCCGGAGTATGTCTGAGGGAAAAGACCAGGGAGATGAGCATTGCTACATGTTTGTGTTCTTGTATTTCTATAGTTGGAAGGAATTAAACAAGTCAGGGGAAGAAAGCAACAGTAAAGATTAAAATACTGTAAAGAACTGTTCGAGGATCAGGTTCAAATGAGGATAAGGGAATCTATTACATGGGTCCAGACCTTGGAGTTTGTCCACTCCACCGAGTTGACTGATCTGTCTGATTTCGTGACATGTGGTTTCTCAGTTAAAATAAAGAATGACCAATGAGTGGTACGGGGGGTTCAATCTGAAAACAGCGTGCGCCTTTTGCTACAGTTTCCAGGTTTAACAACATGTTTTTTCGAAACAGTGTGCAACAAGCTTGAGGTGCTTTTTGTCTCGTTCGGTGGGTGTGTCAGAGGTGTTACCCAATCAGCAGCAACGTGTATATATTTCGAAATTCTCACAGATCTTTACTTATTGTGCATTTAATTTTTGTTTTTATTTCTCACTTGCTTTGGCAAAGTCGTGTAAATTCCCCAGGCAAATAAAGCCCCTTTGAATTGAACTGAATGAAACCCCACTGTATTAAAAAGCAGAGCACTTGTGAAACAAACAGGGTGCTCAATGCATCATCATTTCCGTTTAAATAAATGTTTTACCAAGTTTTATCAGTGCTGACCAGAGCCAAGCTGTTGTCAAGCAGTGCACTGGAGTAATAACAACAAAGGCGGCTGCAATAGACAAGATGGACGCTGTTATCAAGGCTGTTCTAAATCGATATGTCTTCTCAATATCGCCCAATATCGTAGTTGTTTAAATTCACTCTAATCCACTTTTAAAAATTTCCTTAAAAACAAGTATGTTGGCACAGCTATGTGTTAGTGTGGACTTAAAATGATGTTAGATTCAGGTGGATATGTTGGTCTCTGGTGACTGGCTAGGGAAAATCAAATCCCTCTCCCTAATGGTAATCAGTGGATGCAACATCACAATGTCAAACTAAAGATTTAAACGGACTTTAACAGCCGCAGGGGAATTAATAAGGTCAACAGAAAATGCTCAGATACAAACGTGTGTAGTTACACGCTGTTTGGGTGTGAGTGAATGACTGTGGGAGCATTTCCATGTTTTTACTGTATACTTACATAAATAAGGCCTGAGAAGTACCTCTCGCGGATATTGTGCAACACGGAGGCTTCGTTCAGGCAGGTGAGCTCAGCCATGTCCTCCACCTTGCTGAACTTGGGCGGGTTCATCTTCTGGATGTCGTCCTTGTTGACCGTCACCTTCTTGCCATTGTCAGCCAGCTCCACCAGCACCTCGTCGCCGTGCTCCTCCTTGATACTGGCTGCCTCGAAGCCGTGCTTCTCCGACGGGATCCACACCAGCTTCTTGGCGGCCCAGTCGGCCTGAGCCATGGGGCTGTTTATGAAGTCTTTGTCAACGAAGAGGAACTTCTCGTCCTCGTTTGGGGCCTTGGTGGACATCTTGGGCTGAGGTGGAGGGCCAGCTGCTGAAGAGAATAAATGAATTAGTTGTTGGAGAAGGGTAAACAATAAAGGAAGCAAAGACAGAGGGGAGGGAAAAGTGTGTTATTGAGGAAGGAAGGAACTAAGGAAAGAACAGAAGCACGAGGGAACAAAGCAGAAAGGCAGGAAATACAAAAGATAAGGGGGCAAGAAATGAGGCTTCAACACAACGTTAATATTTTACAGGACATGATCTTATTGCAGTGATGCATCAATTAAAATGACAATATTTTCACACTTTATAATACACATCCTACATGAATATTAACCCTTCAGCAGTCAGACTAATAGACACACTGCTAAAGTTACCTCCTGCCTGTGACAATAACTCAAAGGGTTAACATGTTTTATCCATCGGGGAGTTCCAGAGAGCAGTCATTCTCACAGACCTCCACCCCCTCTCGACCCCACACTTTTCACATACGCCACAAGGGAGACGCACAAACAATCCCCCCTCCCTAATTTAGATAGAAAGATTGAGGCTGGGAAATTTTAATTAACTCACAAACAAAGACCAACACATGTTGTCATCGGCTTTATCTGTAATACTCCCAAACCATTAATGCGCACAAGCATTTACTCATACGCAGCCATTAAGTCAGTGCTTAATTGATAACATCCATGTTTTCTGTGTCTTTCCCCCTCCATCTCTCTCCCCCTCTCGCCCTGTCTCTCTGCTTGGAGGCTTCAGTCTCGTGCTGTGATGACCATATAAGGGCTCCTTCTCTGGAGCAGGACTCTTTTTCTGCGGACCTAAACAGCAAGGCAAGTGAACTCCCAAACAAAGCCCATATAGGGAATAGTATGTCTCTTGCTGGCCTCGTCGTTTACTTCAAAATGATAACAGCGAGGCAGGGAGCCTGAGGGGGGCCCGGGGCTTTAACAATCATGCTTCATATGGGCCACGTTCGTTTTTTAAATGCAGCAGGCAGTGGCTGAAATGTGAACAAGTGTCTGGGAATCAGCCATGTCTGGGAGAAGCACCTGCAGCAGGAGGCACTGTGAAATGCAAAGGTGCTAGAATTGTACCTGAACCTAACTCTATTAAACTATAAGTACAGCTTGTAAACATGTCATCCCCATGTTCTGCGCTATATGTGCAACCAAACAAAACTGAGTGAGTTTAACACTACATTAAACAACATTATGATATGTTGAATGGGATTAGCCTCTGAATGACTGAAAACTTAGTGGTTGCTGGATTACAGACAATGAGTCACTCATGTCTACAGTCTGTTACTCCCCTCCTCTCCATCCCTCTGCACACCGAGACTGGCACACACTTTAATTGAGTGGGAACTATGTAAAAAAGCCACTGAGCCTCCTGAGAAACCAATAAACGTTCTCCAGGGACCAACCAAACCAAACCACCCAGAAACTTCTAAAAGTTATTGCATAAATATTAACTGGAGGCACAGACAGACACTTCCTATTTGTCAAAAGCAGCAGAGCCGCTGGGTAAGTGCAGTGAACTGAGCATAGTTCTGAGGAAACGCGGAGGGCACCAGCTGATGCTTTGATGATCAGCTATTTCTGCAGATAAAAGTAAGCAGACTTTTCCTGACGCTCCCCCCGCGTGCTAAAGTATGTGCAGCCAATCAAAGCCCTCCTCCTCCATCCCTTTAACTTTTCTCACCGCTGTGGCTTGATACCTTCTCAAAGCCCCCTCTTTCTTTCTCTCTGTTGTATCAACACAGCTCTGTACTCGGCCAGAGTATCTCACAGACAGCCGTCTGAAGTGGGGCTGACAGGTTGATACAGACTGACGGAAACGTTATGTATGACAAAGGCTCGCCGCAATCACAAGGCTTTGTTTGTCAGCACATGCACCATTAGCCATGAGACTAAGCTTCCCAGTCGCCTGATGAAAGTGTTGTAGTTTCTGCAGACCACAAATATGTTACATTTGCATGTTTTTATGTATTATATCATTTCTAAAGTGAAGTAGTATATGAGCTGGCTGTCACTGGGAGGAGGAGAGGATGGTGGATAGCGTGTCATCTAAGTGAGATGCCTGCTAAGCTGCAAACCACTGATTGAGACCAACAAACAACAAAACCAGTTGTGATTAAATGAGTAATTGCTGTGTTTCCAGGGACTTTAAGGCACCAAACGTGGGTATTTTATAGCACTGCTGTCTTTCCAGTGGGGGTAGTGTCACAAAAAGCATTGTGTTTGGGGAAGGTACCCCCAGAACCATGTATTTTAAGCCAAAACTTGATCTTTTCCAAACTATAACCAAGTGGTTTTTATGCCTAAACCTGACCACATGTTAATCACAGCATTATTGAAATGTAAAACTTTAATATAAAGCTTCAACGTATCCGCTTCATAATAACGTACAATTGTAATGTAAGCTTGATTTGCAGAAACATGCAATACCAAAATTTTTTCTGGCAATTGGGTTGACTACCCAGTCTCATGACTGAAAGAATAATAAACATTTTAACACACAAGAACACTGCCGACCACAAACCATCAGCTCAAATTCACTTAAGATTATCAGATCCTTCACTATCATCAGATGCTGACCATCATTCTCAAACACATCCCATCGAGGCTGAGAAGAAAACAACAATACAAATCTATGACATGTCCAGTAACAATTACTTTATTTCATAATCTCTATTTAAAATGATAATAAACACATGGAAATGTCACCCAGGAGACTGACTGGCCTATTTCTACTTGCGGGTGAAAGAGGTTGACCCGCAGGGCCTGTGAATGATTTAACTCATTTCCTCTCTTGGTTGTTTCCACAAACATTCTTCCTGTATCATCTTCGCAGTAATGCCTCTGTATGATGATTGTGACGACAGCATGAAAATAATTAAATCGTAAAGACTCAAACAGACAAATGATACTTGGTTTGTCCCATTAGACAAAATGTCCTCAGGCAGAGCTGTCCATTTAAATAAAAATGACAGCAAAATAAGCTGTCAACAAATAACTTCCTTCCTCATCTCTGGTAAAAAATGATAAGCCATAGCACAAACACTCCTCCTCTTTTGCCACGCTGTGCACCAGAACCAGCAAACTAAAAAGTCTAGTAGAAGTCCTTCTCAGTGTAAAACAAGAGTGATGCTGGTGTTTCTTTGAGCTGATGAACATCTCAAACTAACAAAGGCAAGCAAATGTGGGCATCACTGAACCAGTCATCAGTGTACATAATACTGGAGAGATCTAACAATGAAATGAAACCAGACTATCAACTCCTCTAAAACAATCACAGACACAGGTTTCATTGATGACGTGTGAAAAATGTCAGTTCTCACTAAAGCGTCTGCATCCTCAGCCACAACAGTTTCAGCAGTTTGACAGACAGGCAGCTTTATACAACCATATTTGGAAAACAGGAAACTCCATGGTTAGAGTTGAGCCCATTTCTTTACTGAGATATTCAGACCCAACTTCCCCTAACTTCCTTACTGTGCACTGCAGCATGGTACAGTGAATGCAGCATGATTTTCACAGTCTCTCATACACTTGATTAATACACAAATTTATGTATGAATGAGAAGTATTAATAAACTCAATAATGTAGGTTACAGTGGACCTGAGCACCTGCCTGCGCCTAAATGGTGTCACTGTTTTCAAAAAGTAACTTTAAGAAGTGATGCAAATTGCAAACAGGTTACCAAAAAGCTAAAGCTAATAATGAGAGAATTCCTTTCTAGCATCATGTTTAATGTTGAATGAAAACAGCCCCACAAATTCCTGTTCCTCAAACGCATCTAAAGTTAGTAAACTGAGTGATGGATGCAGTTTGTCAAGTGCACTCCAGCATCACTACTCGTAAAACGACCCGCCATAGAAAATGCTATACTCACACAATGTGAAGAAATTTAGTTCAGGGGAGTTCTGGGTTTGGAGAGTTAGGGTCTGGAGCAGCCGGCGTTGACGAGGTACTCCACAAAGGAACAGTCCAAATGACCCCCGTCAATTTCACAGCCTTACCATTTAAACTGCGCACTGCTGCGCGAGGGTGGAGCCGCGCGAGCCGCACCTCCTCCTCCTCCTCCTCCTCCTCCTCCAGCATCGTCCAGCTGCAGGCAGCATCCAGTAGTGGGGCAGGAGGCAGAGGACATGCGCACTGCGGACACCGGCAGAGCTGAGGGAGGAGGGTATGATGAGAATGAAGAAGAGCTGAATGGAGCCTGCTGATGAAACGAGGATAAGAATGAATAAGTTAAAATAACTAAATGAGAAACGGTGTAACTTCTCCCACATTAAGTTTGACTGTGTTTATGTGTGAGGTATGTGCACTTCATTTTCCATTTTATGCTACTTTATAGGTTAATATTCCTTCTTCACTACACTGCAAGCTATCAGGGCCGTGCAGAGACCTTGAGAAAGGCAGGTGCCCAAAGTTAGAAAGGGGCATATGGAACAAACACCCAGGAGCGAGGAGATTATAGCAATCTTATTTCAATCACAAGAGACATTGGAATGAAGTAAAGATAATATTTAATACAGAATATGAGTGTACAGATTAACAGATGATTTGTGCTGATTAAGATTTCAACAGAAGTCTTTGGCGCTTGGACACCAGAGGGAGATATTTTTGTGATCGAGGGACGTCTGAGCAGCAGCAGCAGCAGCAGGATGAATCCTCTGATGGAGTCCAGACACTGGTGGTGGTGGCTGCTGACTCTGAGGCAGAAGAGGCTGATGAAACTGTAAAGACTGGGTGGTGATGGGGAGGTGGAGGGAGTGCACGACTGAAGCAAGAAAGAACTACCGCGGAGAAAGAACCACATTTAAAATAAAGAGATGATAGGCTGACAGAGAAGGTGTGTCACTGTGCTGTTGGTTGATTGTGAATCAGCTGATGACTCAATTGACCTACTCAGACAATGACAACTATGGATAGTGAGTGAGCAGCATGTACATGCAGCTACACTGTGTGACATGGATCTAATAAACCTGGGTATGACATCAAGTTTGATGTATGCAGACCGTATGATGACAGCGTAACACAGGCTACAAGGTACGATGCAATAGCTTCCCATACTGAGTGCAAAAGGATGCTGCACAGGCTATTACTTCTCCAACTGTGAAGCACAACAAAGAGGGTCACATTATTAAATAAGCTTAAGATTTGTGGGCACTATACTGCAATGTGTCTGTGTGGGTGTGTGCTAGCTGCTAGGTTGCTCACCTGGCAGCTGCAACTCCGCCACTATTTCCCTCCATGTTTCTTCCGTCTTTACACAGTCATGGAGGGCACATCAATCAGGTAAGACTTCTGCTGCCACAACTCAACAAGGTTTTCCTCTTTGCTGGAATCCCACACATTTCTCCAAGTGCATTTTACCTCCATGGTGAGCTGCTATCTGTCAGTTTGTCTGGGTTTAGCGCCAGTGCGTCATTTCATGCTGCATTTCTGGTTGATTAGAAGACGTAGGTTGTATCAGCAGTCACACAGTGAGGTGGTCATCACAAATCTCTGACAATCAGAGTTTTACCCCAGGCTGTCTTTGAACCTTCCTCACTGTGTGATGTAGGGCAATCATTTAAGAGCCACAACCAAAGATATCGCCACTTTTCTTTCACATTGGTCATTTCGAGTTAACAGTGTATACTGGCCTTAAAATCTGGAAATGAGTGAGCATTTTTACACTGCTGCTTTCTTGAATTTAGGCTTAAAAATCATAAAAGTGGAGTTCATTTGTGAAGAATAACTTGCTGGACAAAACCTGTAAGTATCACAAACTTTGACGAGAGAAACAGGGTGATGCTAACTTCCTCATTGGCTTACAGGACAATGTCATCCCTGGAGCATACTATGGGATAAGGGCCTGCAAAAATGCTGGGACAACAAGTTTGGTTTTGTGTAAAAAATTTTGTTTCTAAGTTAGAAGCGCCATGACTAATAGACTGACTGAACTTTGTATTAAAAAATAGTGGAAATTCTTTGAGGCTTATTTATTCCTTTAAGGCACAAAACGGTTTAGTCCACGCCTGCACTAGGATTTATCTCTAAACACTGCTAGAGCTGAGTGACTGACTGCTTATGCTGCTGGAGCACCAACATACACTGTCCTGTCTTTCCCCAAGAAAAGGATATCGGGTTCTAAGAAAGAAGGAAAGGGAAAGAAAGCAAATTGACTTTGTAAAAGAAATTCAAAAAGTGTGTGAGAAAGACATGGATCTAGAGAGGAAGGATGGGGGCAGAATCTGCTTACGCATTGGGCCCAGAATTTGGTGCTACGTCCCTACATACACCAACTTAATGTACAGCATAACCTGCTGAATTATAGAAACCTCTATTGAGACAAGTCAGCTCAATACAATTCAGTTTTATTTATAAAGCCCAATATCAAAATGTGATTGTGAAATTCCATGACTTTTCAGGGGTTTCCATGACTGTGGGATCCCTGTTTTATTAGTAACAGTTTCATAGTGGGAGAAGCACAGGTGTTAATGAAAATATTGGCAAGGCTCACAGCTGTTCAAGTGTCCCAGTAAGTCATGACAGTGTGACAGAGAGCTAGGACACACAGTGGAATTCAGCCATCATTAATGTTATTAATTACACCTGTGCTTTTTGTGATGTCAAAATGCACTGCAAAACAGGATTTTGGAAGATGGCAAATAAAATCCATGCATAAAAATTAAATCATCAACATACTATGAAATATACTTCAACATATTGTATAATCTGTTCATTGCAACGTGCACGTGTCAAGACATGCGCTGAAATCTACTCAAACAAAGTGAGTGCAAATTGTTACCTGACATTCACTGAGTAAATTCTATGAGTTTGTTTTAACAGGTTCCTCTGTGAAAAAGGCCTAATGGGCACATTATTTCCTTGTAGATGATCATTTTCCCCTGTTGGTTGAAAAGTTTGCAAACCTCAAGGAAAACTGTGTGAGTCATGGCGCATATTGTGTTTTCAGTTTTAGCATCTATAGTCTTTTCACTGTGCTCAGGATCATACAGTTTAAAGCATCTCCAAATATTGAGCTGAAAAACTGATGGCGACACAACAGCTAAAACCTAGTGACTGTTTGCTTCACTCTCACAGACAGTAGGATTTATAGATTATGCAATCTGCTCCCAGTCCTCATAAGGCAAGCTGTCCCCAGCACAGGAATCCCCCCTTTACTGTAACCGCTCCAGAGAGATTCCCCCCTAAACATAACTCAGACTTTACAAGATGAACGTGTGTGTGTACGTCCCACACATGTCTTCTATCGTTACGCACATCGCATTCCACGGTCACAAACCGCCCTCCCCCTCTCCATCCTTCTCCTGCTGCATCCCTCCTGTTTCCAGCTTCCTTCCAATGGAACTTCCTATATAAGGACACCGATCTATTTGCTCCAATAAATCAAGCAGCTGGTTGATAGCCGGGGCCTGTTTTGTGCCAGAAAAGCACAGCTCTACGCCACTGTGTGTGTGTGAGAGAAACCTAATGACAGACCAAAGAAGCAACATGGAGGACCTCTGGGCTCCCTCTGGCCAACATCAAGGAGGCGGGGTGGCGTTAACGAAGGAGAGACAGGGGTTGAAAAACTCAGGGAGAGACAGGGTGAGAAACAAGGCAGAGGGAGGGATGAAGAACGAGACAAGGAGGAGAAGAGGGAGGAGGAGGAGGAGGAGGAGAGGGAGACAAAGCAGCAGATACACTGAACAGAGAGGTTGCAGTGTGCCATATAAGGACAGTGGGGTCTGTATGGAATCTCGGCAGCTTTCTGTGTTACTTTCAAAGTCTAGCACAGGCGAGCACCCCGAGCCCCGGTGACTAAATATGGTCCAGCAGCAACAGCATTGTTCAAACAAACAAGGTTGTTTCTTTATGAGTTAGCTGTGACATACAATAGCTTATCAATACATAGTATATCAAGGTAACAAGGTACTGTGCTCTCAGTCTAAGAGGAAGACTCCGCCGTCCAGATTCCTCTTGGTGAAGTATGAAAGATGCAATTTGCAGTTTGAGTTTCCTGCTCTTAATCAAAGTAAATACAGACTGCCACATCATTTTTCTGCACACTAAGCTTTATATCACTGCTTTGCTCTCTAATGCCCACAGGTTAATCACAGAGGTGAGTACTTTATGACTGCAGCTGATAAAAGGTCACGTCTATTTCTCTTTAATGTGATGTACTATGGGAAGAGAAAGAGAGAGATGGGAGGACAGGAATTTAAAGACTTGAAGGGATCGAGTGGAAGTATGCGGGCACTGTGTGCTGACAACACGAGTCTGTCCTCAACATTGTCCAGAACATTTGTCCTCCCCTGGTTGTCTGAGATGGAGAAAAATCTCCAAGTGATTCCTCAGAGCGATGTTAAGTCGACAAAGATGAAGAGGAGAGATGGCAGAGGGAGTGAACATGGATAAAAAGTCTGGGTGAAGGATGGTTAAACACTAATCAGCCATAACGTTAAAACCACTGACAGGTGAAGTGAATAACGTTTATTGTCTTGTTAGAATGCAAAGTTCTGCCAGGAAACCTTTGGTCCTGGCATTCATGTGGATGCCCCTTGACACGCACCACCCACCAAAGCAATGTCACGAAACAAGTACACCCCATCATGGCAATGGCATTCTCCAATGGCAGTGGAGAGTGCCATTGCCAGTGGTTCCCCAGCAGGACAATGTGCCATGCCACACCATGAAACCTGCTCAGGGGTAACCTGAGGAATGTTACAAAGAGCTCAAGATGTTGAAGTGGCATCCAAATTCCCCAGATCCCAATCCGTTCAAGCATCCGTGGGACATGCCGGTACCCCAGAGGTACCCAGACAAACTGCTCAGGAATGGCCCAAGGGACATGACAAAGAGCTGAAGACGTCAATCTGGCCTCCAAATTCCCCAGATCCCAGTCTGATTGAGCATCCATGGGATGTGCTGGTACCCCAAGTCACAATCCATATGACTCAAAGGATCTGCCACCAATGCCCTGGTGCCAGACACCACAAGACACCCCCAGAAGTCTTGTGTCCATGCCTTGAAAGTTCAGAGCCAAGACCAGTCCGAGGAGGCCCCATCGTTGATCGGACTTGGCTCTGACCTATTAAGGCAAGGACACAGGACCTCTGGGGGTGCCCTGTGGTGTCTGGCACCAGGGCATTGGTGGCAGATCCTTTGAGGCATATGGACTGTGACTTGTGGTACTGACACATCCCACAGATGCTCAGTTGGATTAGGATCTGGAGAATCTGGAGGCCAGATTGATGTTTTGAGCTCTTTGTCATGAGCAGTTTTTGCAGTGTAGCATGATGTGTTGTCCTGCTGGGGGGAGGCACTGCCATCGGGGAATGCTGTTGCCATTAGGGGGTGTACTTGGTTTGCGATGGTGTTTGGGTGGGTGGTGCATGTCAAGTGCAAGCGGCATCCTCCGGGGCTGAAAAATTAAGTCAGCATGGAGGTGCCAAAAACAGTTATTTGAAGGGTCACTTGAGGCTGATTCCAGAAGTGAGTCCATCCTCATAGACCTCCATGTTTAAGTGCCCAACTTAACAACAGAGATAAACATGTTTACAGCCTGGAACGAAAAACAGTTTAGGTCTCTATAGCTGATTATGACAACTGTGGGGGGGGTAATTTTTCAAATAACTCATAACATTTACATTATTATAAGGTTTAAAGTTATGCATAATTAAGGGCAGGCTGAGTGACAGGCTGTCTGTGAGGCATCGCTACAGTCCACCCCTCGCTCAGCCACAGCTTCACCATCTCAGCCAAATATGGTCCCCTCTGGCTCCAAAAATCCAAGATGACGAGAGCCAAAATGCCAAACTCAAAGCATTAAAACCGCAGTCCTAAAACCGATTGGGGACGTCATGGTAGCCATGTCCAATAGTTTATACAGTCTATGGTCATGTGGCATCCACATGCGTGCCAGGATCCAATGTTTCCCAGCAGAACACTGCACTGTAACAAGATGATCAATGTTATTCATTCACCTGTCAGTGGTTTTAATGTTGAGGGCTGTTTGAGGTATTGTGGTCAGTGAATAAAGAATTACACTGAATAAATCTAAACAAAATCTTATTTGTTATATAAAAACATGATTGTGCCTGAAGTTGCATGATCCACGTGCAAGCAGTTCACGACAGTTGACATCATGTATATGTGAACTGTCCCTCATCGCCATGTGGTAGAATAAATATACATTTAAAAATACATGGACTGTGATGCCGAAATCTCTTACATACAGCATGTTTAATGTTTTTTCTTCACCTTCATGTCCATAGATGGCCATCTATTGGAGAGAAAATATGTTTATGGATATGTTTGACCCTCATGGAATGCAATTGCTTTCTAATTTGAGCCCAGGGGCAAACATCAGTTCACTCTGCTGCAGTCAAAGGACCACTGCATTCAATACTATTTATACAGCTGTCTCTCTTTCACACAACTAATTTATACAGTGGAGGAGAAATGCTACCTATTACAGGGCACCCTGCCAATCGAACAATCATGTGCCATTGTTCAACTTCCTCTGCTTATATAGCCATTTTCACTCACTCATATCTGGTGCCAATAAACTAGGCGCCTCGGGGCCACAGCCTTTAAGGGCAAATAATGTTTGCTCTCAGGACGTGATGTAAAATCAGACTCCAAATGTCCCCAATGAGGCTCTTTTTTTTGGCATGCATATGCACTCAATGTCACATTATAGTTTCTAATGGGACTAAGAAGCAATAAATCAGGACACTGTATAAAGCCATGTTTACATTAAATCTTGTTGCACAAACTGCGCTGATGGTAAATGGTTACATTCGTCTGCTCGCTCCATCAGAGGCACGGGTAAATCCAGCAAAACACACTGTGTGCTGCACATTACAACCTCATTCTTTCAATGAGCTAATTTGAGAGCGGTGATCTCATCTATCAAAGCCTCCACAATCAAAAATGAGAGATGCAGATATGGTGGAGGAGACAGGATAAGTAAACTTCTGAAGCCTAAAAATAATTTAGATGTGGATTATGTTCAACTCAGCACCCAGTATCAGTGATGAGGCTGAGAAATAAAGGGCTGGCAAAAGCGGATAATCACTTCCAGAAACTCAGGGCTTTAGGTCGTGTGAGATAAGAACGTCAAGTTCCCTTAAATGGTGAGAGAGGAAGTGAGATGCAGCTTGTTGTAGCAGATGTTTGTCTGTCCAGCAAGGGGTACATACAGTGGTTGTTATTTGGATGTCTTGTGTACTTTTTTGAAGTATCTTTTATGAGTTGTTGGAATAAAAGGTAGGACCCTCTTTCCTTTCTTGCAGTTAATAATATCTTAGTGTTGCTATCATAGCTATCATGGAGGTCATAAGGACCTCACTGCCTGACTCTGAAGCTGCAGACAACACAGCAAAAGAGCCGAACGAGCAGGAGAGTAGGTACATAAAAATATCTGGAGGATGTCTCATTCAACTCAGGATAAACATGTGGATTACCAGTTATGTGAAACCAAGATAAAACATCTTAATAATCATGAGTTATCTCACTATTACAGACCAACATGGCTCAAGTAGCATTGGGGCGGGGGCAACACGGGTGGGTCTGGCTGCACAAACCAACACAATGAGTGCCAAAATGTCAAGACAATCACAGGAAACTGAATGTTAATTTAGAAACCTTTCAAGTGCAGGTTATTCAGCTAACAGTGCTGTGATGAACTGTGCTGCATAAAGCAAACAAATACAGTTCTGATTACAAGCAATACACTTAAAGGGTAACTCTGGTCATTTTTCAACTTGGACCCAATTCTAAGATGTATTTGTGTCTAAGTGATGCAGACATATTTGAAAATTGGTCCAGTATTGAGAGAGACCACTGAAGCCAGCAGCAGCAAAAGATTTTTATTCTCTGTGTTTGACAACTTACGGAAAAGATCTCTACAAAGATAGACCTTTTTGTGAGAAAGTAAGATTCTTTTTGTTTAACCAGAAACTGCCCAAAAATCACCATCGTCAAACCCACCAGACTCCATTTAAATAAACAGTAATTTTATCTTTGTAAAGCACACTTTCTTCAAAGTTGACATAAACAAAATAAAAAATCTTATTAAGTGTTTTGTTTGAGTGTTTTGTTTTGAGTGCCTGTTTCTGTGCTGATTCTTTTGTAAAGCATCTTTGAGTACTTAGGAAGCGCTATATAAAACCGATTTATTATTATTATTAAAAAACAAACACCGACTCTAGTTTGGTTAAGATAAACCCTTAACTCACCCAGTTGGAGGTGAAAATACACTTGTTTGATGCCTGTAAAATTATTGTTTATTTAAATGGAGTTTGGTGTCTGTTTGACAATTTCGGATCTGTTCTTTGTTAAACAAAAAGGATCTTTATCTTTAAAAAAAGCTTCTGTCTCAGTAGGGGTCCTTTCCATAATGTTGTCAGGCACTTAAAACAACAATCTGAGCCTTAAAGTGGCGAAAACAAGCACATATGGTGGATGTAAATTGACGGTGCTCAATTGCCTGCAAGGGATTACATTACAGCCTGTTTAACGCTGGACCAATTTCAAAAATTGCCCATTCGTCACTTAGACACAAAAACATGAGAAAATGAAGTCCAGGTTGGAAAATAAAAATACTAGTTGTCCTTAAGTTTACAAAAGTTTAAAAAATAGAGTTAACTCCCTGTCTTCATATTGTTAAACTGACATAATGTAAGTAAATAGATACATTTAAACATGGTATTAGACTAACCTGTATTTATAAACTATGCCACATGTTAGGAATGAATAGACAGTTGCTATAAGGCCTCAACAGTGTCACTGTCTCCAGCCTTGTCTTTGGTGACGCTGCCACCATGTGGAGAACAATAAATAGCACATCCACAAATGCTTTTCAGTCAAAGTTAAAGAATATAAAACATTTATTTTTGAACAACTAAAACACAGTATAAAAGACATTCGTAGATTTAAATAGAGAAGAAATCGAGGAATATTATCTCAACTTTTTGCTTGAATTATTGAGAAAACAAACAACATGGATTAATGCAAGCAGCAACATCATGACTGGTGCTAAACCTACCGGTAAATTCAGACCTAAATAATTAAAAGAAGGCTTTCTGGGATCATTGGCAACTCACAGAATAAAATAATACAGAGGATTTGTGCTTTTTACTAGCAGAATTCAGGTAGTCCATGCTGTAGGATTACACTCAGGGGATAACACAGTGGAAAAACTATGGACAAGAAGATAATGTCACTTATATCCCCCCCAGAAAGTGTGTGCAAGTGCACCAACTTTTAGGCATCTGGTCCAGGTACTGTGTTGCTGGTAGCAGGCAGAGAGGAACCCCGCAGAAACACCTTTCCGCCGTTATCACTGCTGTTCACAAAGTGGCTCACCAGGCCATAGAGAAGAGGTCTGAAAAGTAAAATGTGAAGAAATTATTCTTCAAATTATTTTTTATCGCAAAGACTGAGTGAAAGAAAAAGGTCTAAGATCCTACACCAGCAGGTCAGTTTTAATACTGGTACATGCCACCAGTAATGAACCTGACCTTGTTTTTCATTTTTCCCTGATGGCACACACAGATGAATGGTAGGAAAAGAAACAGTGATATGAAAGCAAAACAAGCCAGACTACAATCCCCGATGCATTTGCTAAGCCATGAACTAACCCCTCCCCTCCCTACCCCGAAGAGTAAAAGCACAATTTCACAACACAGATTAATCATCATGTTCAACCACAGTCATGGTGAGGACAAGGTGAAATTATTAGAACTCTCTAGGTATTTCATGACAGAGCTATGAAAACGGTGATGACTCGCAGACCTTGTGAAATGACTCTCCAGTAACTGACCATACTTCCAGGAAGTTCCCTAAATCTTTGAACACTGTGTTGGACAACAGACTGTACTGCTCTTACACAGACTTGGAGCTCAGATCCTCTGAAACTTTCAGCTCATTTGCCAGGAACTGTCTGTCCAAGGGAACTTCAGGTTGGCCGGACTCTAAGAAAACAAACAGAGCTGGGTTTAGACAGAGTGAACTTTGCTCTACAATAGTTACTGGTTTAGTTTTGAAAACAGCATCTGGAATATGACATCTAACTCAGAGTCTATTTTATCTTTGGCTTCTGCATTGAAAACATTTCTCTACTAAAACTGTTGCTGTTTTTATTAATTGAACATACTGTAATCAGTCAGTCCAATACAGTTCGGAAAGGCATAATCCTAATCCTCATAATCACAGTCTTGGACTGCCCTTTTGATTTGATAGAAGAGGTGGGTGAGAGGAGGATGTTAGCCAAGCTGATGACATCAATCATGGACGACACTTCTCACCCCCTGCATGAGACTGTGAGAGCTTTAAGCAGCTACATCAGCAACACTCACACAGAAAAGGAGCACCAGCATTTCAGGTTACATACACCAATCAGCCACAACATTAAAACCGCTGACAGATGTCGTGAATAACATGATCGATGGGTCCTGGCATTCATGTTGATGCCACCTGACATGCTCCACCCACACAAACACCTTTACAGACCAAGTACACACCCTCATGACACTGGCCGTGCCCCCTCCAGCAGGACAATGTGACATGCCACACTGTAAGAAAGGCCTGAGGAATGTGACAACGACCTCAAGGCCTCAACCTGGCCTCCAAACTCCCCTGATCCCCATCTGATCTATGGTCAGAGCCAAGTCCAATTCGAGGAGGCCCAACCATGGACTGGGGGTACGAGGGGTACCAGCATGTCCCACAGATGCTTTATCAGATTGGGATCTGGGGAATTTGGAGGCCAGGAGGATGCCTTGAGCTCTCTGACATGTTCCTTGGGCATGTTCCTGAACAGTTTTTGGGGTGTGGCATGGTGCATTGTCCTGCTGGGGGAACACTGCCATCCAGGTGCTGTTGTCATGAGGGGTGACATGGTTTGCACTGGTGTTTGGGTGGGTGGAGAACGTAAGTTGGCATCCACAGGAATGTCAGCATCAAAAGTTCCCAGCAGAACACTGCACTGTAACAAGATGTTATTCACTTCATCGGCCAATGGCATATTATGTTATATCAGCCAGGTTATACACATGTTTATATCATTATATCCTTTATATTGTGCAACATCCCTACATTCATACTGTGCAATAATATTGATATATTTCTATGTTTGTTACAATTATCCTTTGCAGCTATCAATCAGTATATGTGCATTTTGTGTTAATGTCCCTTCCTGTTTGTGAAGACAGTAGATGTGTTGGGACCTCTGTCTCTTCACCCACCTGCTGTCAGTACAGACGCAGTGTATCTGTACTTGTTGAACTGCAGGTACTCCCGGATGAGCTCGTTGATCAGCAGGTTTTCGTGGGACAGCGGCGGACGAGGCTCCCGCTGGTCATCCAGGGCGCTGAACACCTCTGCCCGGATACGAGCCTTCAACTGGCCCAGGACACCACGGGACTCCAGCGTTTCCCTCACCGCTAAGATATTCAGGTTTTATTAGATTAAACAGACGTCATTAACTTATCTTTTGACTAAATAACTGGGAGCTTGCTTGCGTTGTGTTGTGTTAACATATCCCGCTAACTTTGGCTCTAATATTTGCCGTATTCCACTCATTAATTCGCTAATTTAGTGTTTCCTTACTTGTTGACAAAGATACAGACAAGCTCAAATGTCATTCAATAACTTATCAGAACCACTGCGAACCAGTCTTCAAATCGGGATGTATGTGATTATTCAAACTGTCTTAATCTTAAATGTACTTTACAATTTATTCCTACAACCATACAAGCTAACCTAGCGTTAGCCAGCGTAGCTCGCTTTGCTAGCAGGCTTCTGTTCACTTTGGTAAAGCTGGCGAGCTGTGATAAATCCATGAAAAGCTCAAATTGTTTGGCGCCTAGGTTCAATTTATGAATGCCGAATTGAAATGTAGACATTAGCAATAGAAACAGCCTTGGGTCGCTTTGAGGCGTCGACATGCTGACAACTAGGGCCCCTTAGCTGTCAAAATTGTTGAAATCTTCAATGAAGACTCGTACACAGGAGGGAGTCATGTTGTTGTGGTGGAACTAACGTTCATTAAGCGAAGCAGTGTGCCCACCAACGTTACTAACGTGTGCAGTAAAATGATCTGTCGTATATCTGCTCCAGTCTGATGAAAGAGTGCAATAAGTGGACGAAATAATGAATGAAAGTGAGCGCTTACCACACTTGAGTTCAGTGATGGTCGCCATTGCAACAAGTGTAAACAAACGACAGTCTGCCGCCGTTCATATCATGGACTTCCGCCATCTAGTGACGGAGTGATGTAACTACAACGAGCTGGTTCATGAGACCCAAACATCACATCCAGGCTGCACAAACCTTACACTATGTATTATACACAATATTAACTATGATGGATGAAAAATGACATGAATAAATAGAGTAATAAATAGAGGAATAAATAAATAAATAGAGTAATAAATAAATAAATAAATAAATAAATAGAGTAATAAATAATAAATACACAAAATGAAGAAATGTAGTTGTACCACAATGTAGATTATAAACATTCATTTATTTATGCATTTATCTATTTATTTCCATATTTATTTCAACATTTATCTATTTATTATTTGTTTTGTTATTATGCATGCATTTATTTTTGTGTTTATTCCGTCAATATTTATTTATGCCCATATTGTTTTTATTTCTGCATTTATTTTCTCATTTTTTTTCTTTTACTTATTTATTTCTGTATTTATCTATGTAAGTACTTTTCTCATTCTCCACAGTTAATACTACTCATGAGATCAGTGTAATATTTATTAATATTAACAGATTTAAACACATTTTTTTTTTCTGACAAAACCAGCTCAGTGGCCTACTGGTGGAGTGTCCGCCCAGAGACTGGGAGGTCGTGGGTTCGATCCCCGGCCGGGTCATACCAAAGACTATAAAAATGGGACCCACTGCCTCCCTGCTTGGCTCTCAGCATCAGGGGTTGGAATTGGGGGGTTAGATCTCCACATGATTCCCGACCGCGGCACCGCTGTTGCTCACTGCTCCCTCAGGGGATGGGTCAAATGCGGAGAACAAATTTCACACACTCAGGTGTGTAACAATCAGTGGGACTTTAAACTTTAAACTATCCACTAAGCCACCAGGTGCCCAACTCAGACCCTATCTTAAGTGACTAATAGGAACAACAACTTTTGAAATTGGTCTAGTAATGAGAAAGCCCTGCAGCTGCAATGTAAGCATTTGGGGTATTTGTGCACCATCAATTTACGTCCATTAAAATGTTTGTTTCTTTCCACTGGCAGGCTCAGACTGTTATGTGTCTGACAACATTATGAAAACAACCCTACATAGACAAACGTTTATGTTAAAGAGTGAGATCCTTTTTAATTTAAGTTACCTGTTAAGTTAGAGGACTCAAGTCATTGCGATTACAGCATGTAAAGATTCACTGAGCTGGTCAGTGGTCTTGCTGGATGTTCTGGTAGACATATACATAATTAGCATACACATACACAACTCTAATGCAGGTAATTCATATACATGTTAAACAGCAGTGGCCCTAGAACTGACACCTGGTGAATCTCAATGCTATCAGCATGGAGAGTGGACTTGAGACCTGCTGAGGGAGACTTAAGACGTCACTTTGACATCTTTCTGATAAATCTCTATTTTTATTTAAATGTGCTTTTTAAAGAACTCACTGAAAGCATTCACGTTAATCGATCTGGCCCCAACAATCATTTCCCAAAACATGAATTCAAGCGTAGTGTAGATTCAAATAAACTTTATTATTCAGCATGATGTATGGAACAAGACAGTACATTGACATTAAAAATGAAAAAATGAACAAGCTTGTTATAAAAAGTATAAATATAATACAATCCTCAGAATCTTAAGGACACTTAACACATTTTGTCAAATGACATAAATAAACTATAGGGTATCTCTTACAATGTATTGTCTAAACCAGTAAGACAAAAACAGTAAATGCCTCTTCTCTTTGAAAAGTTCATAGGGTTTTTCTTTGAATCGAGAGTAAAGGTCAACGTGGACTATTTACAGTCTGTCATGTCAGCACCATAACAACAATAATGATTTTTTTCCTTCTCTGCATATGGCCTGAGTTGTGTGGTGGAGGCAGAGACACAATCACACAGAGATTTATCACCATTGTTTTGAAGAAGCATTCTCTTCATTCATGGCGGTTTTCACTACCGGCGTCAGGTTAAATCTGACCAGCGAGGACTCTATTGACTTTTTTATGTGTTTACTTTGACAGAAATAAACAACAGCCGCAACATAGTTGGACGATTGCTAATGCGTTGGCTCACTTCAATGTTTTCCTCTTTTTCCCTAACATATAAAAAACTCTAAATTGGCTGCTCAGATTTTGAAGGCAGTGAAAACCTCATTTCCCCTGCGTTTGCCAGGGTGAACCTTTTGAAGGTTAGTGTGTCAGAGTATTTCCTGTCCCAGTTTCTGGGTCAAGAAGAGAAAAATAGACTTCTATCAATTTACAGTTACACAATTGCCTCTTTCTTGGTATACAAGGCTAAAAAAAAGTGAGTAAACATCAACATTAAGCCTGAGACAACATCAAAAAATATGTCATGTGCTTTATAACACTTATAAAAACTACAAAAATAAGATAAGCTCCCATTCAAAAAGAGAATGAAAATCCTTAAGATCTGTGGTACTCTTAGCTTGTAGCTCTTGGCTTTATCCTTTCATGGAAAAAACTGACTCTGCTACGCTATATACATATTTATAACGTGGAGACTCAACAATCCACTGTAGCTTTCTTTTGAGTGTTCATCATCTGAGTCTTTAGGACAGCATGTCTGTGAGTGTTAAAAACAAATAGGGACTGCGTCAGCTGCATCTCTTGAGATTCATCGACAATGCCCCCCATGGAGAGGCATTCTGAGCTGCCACAAAGCTTGAAATGGCCCGATTTAACGTGTGCTGGAGAGCCATATGAAGAAGACGCCGCATCTGTACACTTGGTACGAAGCCCAGTGAAGACTTAGACCAGCCCAGCTTCCCGGCACATTCGGTAGAACTGTCCCCGCTGTGCGATGAGGTTGGCTGGAGAGTCCATCTCAGAGATGAGGCCTCTGTCCATGACGATCACTCTGTGGAGCAGAGAAGTGGGAGGAAGACAGGTTTTAAATCCAGCTCTTTTTATTACACCAGATCTAACACGTAAATATCTTCACTTGCTGTATGTAGGATGCAGCACTGGTATGTTTTAATGCACTGATTCCCAACTGGGGGGTCAAAGTGGGTCGTGGGTCCATTCCGAATGCTTTTTTTAGTCTACTAAATGCCATAAATATCATGCACTTAGTGGACTGTAATGTACCTTGTGTAATCCATAATAGTGTTGAGACGGTGAGCGACGGTCAGGACGGTGCAGTCCTCAAACTGCGTGCGGATTGTTGACTGGATGAGCGTGTCTGTCTCCAGGTCCACAGCAGCTGTCGCCTCGTCCAAAACCAGGATCTTGGTTTTCCTCAGCAGGGCCCTGGCCAGGCACACCAGCTGGCGCTGACCCAGACTACACAGACAAAGGAGAGGGACAGAATTTTTTATATCCTGAAGCTTTGTGTGGATTTCCCTGTAATAATATATTGGTGACTGACTACGCAAAACAATGGATAAAGCTTTATTTTTATATCTGTGTACCTGAGGTTTTCTCCACCCTCGGAGCATTCATGGTTGAGTTTGTCAGGCAAGTTGGAGACAAAGTTTTTGAGGTGAGCGAGCTCAAGTGACCTCCACACCTCCTCATCGGTGTAGGTGTCAAAGGGGTCGAGATTCATCCGGAGGGAGCCTGAGAACAGCACAGGGTCCTGGGAGAGGCAACAGCAGATGTTATTCATCACCAAACGGTTCAGACTTGTAACAGGATTATTAAAATTTAGACTGGCTCATTTTGCATTGGATATGGATCGCAGCTCTTGTTAACAGTTTATGTGATGAAAGCCAGGGCTCAGTTTCCATTGTTACTACTGTCCCACCTGAGGAATGATAGTAATGCGAGATCTGAGGTCATGGAGTCCAATGTCGGCGATGTTGACTCCGTCTATAAAGATCTTTCCCTTTGCTGCTTCTAAGATCCGGAAGATTCCCAGGGCAAGTGAGGACTTCCCCGCTCCCGTCCGACCCACAATTCCAACCTGGAAAAGAGGTTTTTATTTAGAATTTATGTGTGACACAAAACAGCAATTCAATTTAAGTGATCACACTTTATGCTGGTAAAGACTGTTTATCAAACAGGCTGACTCACCCTCTCTCTTTCATGAATATTCAAGGTAATGCCCTTCAGAGCCAACTCAAGGCCTTTACGGTACTGCAGCCCGTATTCCTGGAACTCGATGGTGCCTCTCTGGGGCCAAGCCAGGGGCAAGGAGCTGCCTTCGATAGTCCAACTCGCCTGAACGTGACAATAAGAAAGTGTGAGTACAAAATAAACAGCTCTCTTGTTGTACAGTACTGGATTAATCTTCTTGAGCAGTGATATGTTTATGTGTGTGGGGTGGGACCGCTGACCTCTTTAGCAGTTTCAGCATACTCATTGACTCTCTCCACAGAAACAATGTTGTTTTCCACATCAGTCCAGGCTCTCACAATCCAGCTCAGGATTCCAGTCACCTGCAATACCCAACGCAGTGAGGTTTGCTTGAGTTTATTTGCATGTCTATATATAACAACAGTCAGTAAGGATTTAGAAAAGCTGGAATGTTGTGCAGGAGAAGTTATAGAAGCCAAAAACAACTTATGATGATACCTCCCCTATTTCTAAACACAAGTTGAGCTACATCGTATAGGATTCCATGAAGTGTGTGAATAATGAAAATGTAGATTTTGATTGTCGAAGGTTGTAGAGGTTTACCATAAACCTTCTTTACTGCACTGAAAATACATTTGCTGAGCAAAGCATTGCATTTATATTCCACTTTTTCCAGTTTAACCTCTAATTGCCACATGCAGGCTGTAACTGGAGTCCCACAGCGCGTGTGTGTGAAATTCTTTGATGTTAATAAGTCCGGTATTGGAAAACCTCCAGAAGAGCAAGGGCACACTCAATTTCGGCAGCTTTTTAACCTTTATTGGACTGCAGTGGTCTGCTCTTTATGAGTGCACCTGACTCATGCCTAAAGAAGTTGGATACTGGATATCAACGTGCTATATGTTTTATTACTGGCTGTGGAAATGGCCTTTTATGTACCTCTGCAGACTTTTGCATTGGTTGGTTTTATATATAAATTTCCCTGTGGACTTATTATCCGTGTAAAAACCAATATTCTGACGATATTCTGCAGATGTTGGTCCCTGAGGTCCAACCCAGTGACCAGAGTAAAATGTTTGTATTGTAAGTTTCTGCAAACCAGTGGTACGTTGCATTTGTTGGATATGTTGTTCAACAACACTGTAGTTAACGTCTGGTTGAGTTGAGGCACAAAAACCTCTTGGTTATGGTTAGGTAAAGATCATACTTTGGCTTAAAACACCCATGTTCAGTGGCTGAGCTGGGAAACACAGTGATGTGTCGGTAAAAAACACATAGGTTCGGTGCACCGTGAAGGGTCCCCAAAATACAACCAGTGTTTTTGGTTTTGAACAGCAATGTGCAGCTTGGCAGGCGTCTCACCTAGGTGTCACGTCATCCACCATCCCTTCCACCTCCCAATGACAAAAGTCGTATACCACGCCACTTCAGGAACGCTATGTGATACGTGTTAACTGTGCACATATCCATGGTTTGCAGAAACGTATACTGTAAAGCAAACATTTTTTCTGGCAACTGGGCAGCCAGGTTCAACTAGACCTAGGCAGAAAAGCTTTAAATACACTGTCTCCTCCTCCTGGAATAAAGTGTAGAAGGGCCTTAAACTGTCAGAGCTGATTACTATGGGGGAATTTAAGTTGATTTAAAAGGGTGGAGAAAACAGCACTCTAGGAAATTGTATAACTTTTTTGTATTGCATTTTAACTGGATGTCGTGTGAGAATGTTTATGGGCAGAGTCTCTCACCTGGAGGGAGTGTGACACAGCCAAACCAACGATGCCAGGACTCAGGGTTCCTTTTCCCCACACAGAGAGAATGGCAGCAGCTAAGACCACACCATTACCAATAAACTCCAGATTGACTGCCAACCACCTGCGGATGTAACATCGATTTAGCTGTGGGCAGGCTAGTACCAAAATGTGTCCCCATTACTGAAGCCAGAAGTCATTTTGTGTAACCATGTAACATAAAGCAATCTCAGCAACTCTCTGAACTATGAATCACCGCCATCCCTCATGAAGTGTAACTGATGTATAAATGAAATGAAAGCACATTATAATAATGACATATCATCTCACCGGGTGGCCACAAATCTGGGGAAGTAGGAGGTCTGATTGAAGTCGACCCTCTCATTAGCCTGCAGAATGAACCTGGACTGCTCGCCAAAGGCACGGATGACGCTGGCGCCCTGCACCGTCTCGTTGAAGTGGGTGTAGATGGGCGAGCGGCTCACAGCTTCCAGCCTCCGCAGCTGACAGGATGTGGCGACGTAGAAGCTCTGTAGCCCACAGTGGAAAAGAAAAACGCAGGCTTTAATGAGTAAACCCAAGAGGGAGCGCTGAGGGCTTTCCCATAATTCATAGTGAATGTGTGTTACATCTATGTCAGCACGTGGGGGAACAAAACACAAGTGAATGGCAAAATCAGCAGCGTTGGTTTTGGAGCCTGGAGCTTTCCAATAACACACTGTAATGGAACCCAGCTCTCACTAAGCCACCTTGGACATAAAACTCTCAGAGAAAACATAAAGATCAAAGTGAGTTGTGGTGAGTTGAAATATTGGTGGAAAAACTGTACCTGGACAAAGGCGTAAAGGAAAGCGAGAGGCAGGATGATCGCGGCTGCAAAGGGCGTCGCCATCAGCACAATGATGCAGACCTCCATGAGTTTAAAGACGTAGCTCAGCATCATCTTCAAGCCGTCGGGGACCATGCAGTCGATGGCGTCGATCTCTTTGGCGAAGCGGTTGAGCAGGTTCCCACTGGGTGTGCACTCGAAGAAGGACATGGGAGAGCGCAGCACGTTGACCAGCAGGTCCATGTGCAAGTGGCGGGAGGCGATGATTCCGCAGATTGAGATGGCGACAGTTGTACCAAAGATGGCGATACCTGAAGAGGAGGAAATGTTAGATGAAATCAGTTAAACTTAAAAGGTTCAGTGTGGAGGATTGAGGGGGATATACCGGCAGAAATTCAATATAACATAATAAATATTTTCATTTGTTGAGTTTTAGCCACAAGGCTAATTAACTGACCTTGTACGAAGCCCAGTGCGCCAAACACAGTCAGTTTGAGCTCTGCGTCAATCTGGGTGCCGTTAACAACAGGGTCATCAGCCCACATGCTGAGCCAGTAGTTGTAGGCCAATGAGGCGCCCTGCTGGAAAGCGTACAGGAAGACGATGGGAATGATGATGGCCAAGCCGATGGTCTTGAAGTACTTCTTGTACATCGACAGACTCACCTGTTGAAGACAAAAACAAAATGTATCAGTCAGTCTCAAGGAATTAGCTAACCGAGTGTGTCTTTGTATCAACAATTTATGTTCATAAAAGCTGCAATGACTGAGCTCTGGGCCACATCAAATCAAAGGCCATTTCAGACTTACCCTTCCCGTGCGGGCCTTGTCAGCCTCAGTTAGCTTGCCCAAGTCCTCTGGTACCTGTTCCTGGTCTGTTTCATTCACGGGCTCCATGTTCTGCAGGTTGGTATTCGTGGTGTCACCCCTGGAGGAGGTCAGAGGTCAGTTTTGTAAAAATTCTTGGGATGCCAAACATCTTTATGACACTTTGAATGTTTGTTTACATACCCAATGAGCTGCTCCTGTGACAGGTCTCTGGAGAATGGCATGAAGTCGACCATGCTGAGACGAGCATTGGACCTCCTGGAACCAGCTACAAGAAAAGGACCGTTTTTAATTGTGATGATTTATTTTTAGACCGATGATATGATAGAGAAGTCCATCTTAATGCACACACTGAAGTCAGTCACTTGGAAGTTATAACTCCACTGCTTGGCCACTAAAAAATTTGAGTCACGTAAGGAGGTAGATTGCGTCGGTGGATGGGTCAAACAAACACAGGACCTACCCGAGGAGACAGGTGTTTGTGTCCCATGTGAAATCTAGTGAACTTTGAGGTATCATCAGGTATGCTGTCACCATGTTTCTTTTCCTAAACCTCACCTAGCTTACTTAACTTTTACATGTATGTAACATGACGAGCCATTGGTGGGGCACTAATTTGTTAGATGAACTGTTGTATGAGGATACATTTCTGAAGTTTATTTGTACTGCAATGTTTCTCACCTCTCTGAATGGCACTCTCTTTTCTCTCCGTGCTGGCAAAAGTGTGAATGAAGTCGGCGAAGGCGCCATGGCGGCTGAGGAGCTCCTGGTAGGAGCCGCTCTCTGTGATTTCTCCGTCTCCCAGGACGATGATGAGGTCAGCCTGTGGCAGGAAGCTCATCCCATGGGTCACTAGGATGCGGGTCTGTACAGCAAGCCACACACGACAGAAAATAGCATGTAAGCACAATCCAACACTAAATTGAGGCTTTCTTGAAAACAAAGGTGTCAGCAAAGTGGTGGTTTCCACATTATGATAACAATAGCGCAGGCCATGTGTTTGGTGTAGGTATTGTAAAACCATGTTTTGACTCTTTGCAGCTGAATTGGATTTTGGTTTTGTTAAATATATTACCTTGTCTCTAAGGACTCCTTTTGGTCCAATGACTTTGTCAAAGATGTGTTGACCCACATGTGCGTCAACTGCAGACAGAGGATCATCCATGAGGTATACATCAGCCTTTCTGTAGACAGCTCTGGCCAGGCTCACCCTCTGCTTTTGCCCACCTGAGAGGTTCAGTCCCTGCAGGGATGCAATTCAAAAGGTTAGATAAAACTTACTGAATTAAAGATTTATTTAAAGGAACAGTGTGTAAGATTTACAGGGATTTAGTGGCATCTAGCAATGAGTACTGCAAATTGCAACCAGCTGAAATTTCTCCTGAGCCGAATTATCTGCATAGGTCTCTTCTTCACTAAAACAAACAGACCTGGAGTTGCAGGAGAAAACAAAGAATAAAGCATTTCTATGTTACAAATCAGTTTCTCTGACGCTGTACTGCATGTCGGAGATGGGCTGCTATCCCAGCACTTGCTAATGAATGCTCACCTTTTCTGTCTGAGAACTTAGATCCAGACATTCAGGAGGTTTTTACTGGGAGCTGAATTATCCACAGTGGTCTCCTTCTCTCCAAAACAAACAGACCCGTTGATTTAAACCAATAAAACCACTGAATAAAGCAGTTTCACTTTAGAAAAAATATGCTTTCTGCCAATATATCCCCCTAAATCCTCCACACTGCACTTTAAATTACCATTTCTCCATTTCCATATATACCTTCTCTCCAATTTCTGTAGCATCTCCAGCAGGTAGGATGTCCAGGTCGGGCAGCAGTGCACAGGCCTCCAGCACTCGATTGTACCATGTCTTCAGTTTCTCCCGGCCGAATATGATGTTGTCCTGAACTGTGGCGTTCTGGATCCAGGCTTGCTGGGGCACATAGGCCACAGAGCCCTGCGGAGACAGATGTCAGAAGAAAGAGTCAGTATTTATTAAACGAAACCCACAACTAGGAATAGAACTTGCACGTGGGACATGAGCTCAATACCTTAACAGCGACATGGCCGCTTCTTTTCTCTGTTTCACCGAGCATGGCAGACAACAAAGACGACTTTCCACTGCCCACATGCCCGACCACAGCGACCAGGGCACCTCGTGGCACATGGATACTGATCCTGTCAACAAAGAAAGACCTTGTCCTGTAAGTCTCTCTTTGTTTTTACTGTAGATTAAGTCATTTGTTTTTATTCTTTTTGTAATAACTCGTACCTTTTAAGACATGGAGGGCCCTCTGCAGACCAGCTGAAAGTGCCATTTTCTATCACCACGTCTTCTCCATCTAAACAAGGAAAAACAGTTGAGTAAAATGAACAAAACCTGCAATAAACGCTGAGGACAGGACGTGTTCTTCCAACCTGAGCCACAAACAAACTTTCAAAACAAAATTCCCCCTTGAAGTTACTCGTCAGAGCGCAGTCTGGGCGTAATTACAAGTGAATTTGCTTAATCATACAAATTACAGAGCTGTTGCTTTTTCACAAGCTGTCTTAGGAAGTGTTGACAGATTACAGACAGAGGAGGACTGCAGTATTTTTTTTATTCTCTATGAATCATACGTCTGAATTGATGCTGTGATTTACGTTCAACCACTAAATGGGAACATCCTATAATTACCCTGTCTACCAGTCAGCCCGGGACCCAGGAAGTGACAGTGCACATGATCCATACAAGGCTGTGGTGCTCCACAGATATAAACAGCAAAATCCTGCGGGCTGCTCATATTGATCATGGCAGCCTGTGATTTCAGGCAGTATGGGGAACAAATTTTTTAAAATTGGTGAAATAAAACAGTGCAGAAAGTTAAAGCTCAAACAAGGGTGGGGCTCTTACCAGAACTCACTGGAGCCTTGGAGACATTGTCCAGTTTCAGTTCCTCTGAGCACAGGTACTTTCCCAGACGTCTCAGTGAAACCATAGCCTGAAACAGAGCCAGCGGTTAGACCTACAGCCATCATATTGGAGAGTTAATATAGTTCTGTATTTTTCATTTCATTTCGTTTGTAATTTTTGTTTTCGAGTTCAGTTGGTTTGCTCATCTCACTTGAGTTGTTTTAGTTTTAGTTCAGTTTGTTATTATTTTCAGTTTTAGTGTTAGTTTTTTTTTTACTTTAATTTGGGGGGATATTTGTCAGGGGCAAGGTTTATAAAGGTAAGAACCATGAACTGTATAAACCAATAGATGTAGCCACGGTGATGTCACCCACTGGTTTGTGGACTGTGGTTTTGAAGCCTTGTGTTTGGCATTTCGGCCGTCCCCATGCTGGTGTTTTGGAGTCAGAAGTGACCATGTTTTGGACAAAGAGGGTGGAGCTGTGGAGGAGTGAGGGGGGAGGCTGACCCAAAGACTGTGTTGACACCTCGCAGACAGCCATCAATAAAATAAAAATATGAGTAATTTTAAGCCTTAACAAAATGTTAACTCGTGAGTTATGTAGAGTTGTCTACAGTTGCCTTGAATGTTGAAATTTGCTATAAGGACCAAACCATTTTTGTTTTTACCAGGCTGTAAACATGTTTATTTTTGCTGTAAAGTTGGGCTTGTAAACATGGGTGTCTATGGGGATTGACCCTCAAGTGGCCGTTCAAAGAACTGCAGTTTTTGCTATTTCCATTTTGGCTTCGTACAGTGTGTAGGATTTAGTGGCATCGAGCTGTGAGGTTGCAGAACTGAAACCTCTCCCATGTGCCAAGCGTGTAGGAGAACTACAGTGGCCAATGCAGAAATGCAAATGGCCAGCCAGTGTCTGATTTGTCCGTTCTTGGCTACTGTAGAAACAACATGGTGGACTCCGTGGAGGAGGACCCGCTCTGTATGTGGATATAAACAGCTCATTCTAAGGTAAAAACCCACAATGTTTCTTATTCTAAGGTGATTATAAACTAATAAAAACATAGTTATGAATATTATTTAGCATTTCTGCCAACAGATGCCCCTAAATCCTACACACTGGACCTTTAATACCCTTGAGTGGGGCCCTAAAATTTCCTTATCATGAACCACAGGTTGAAAAAACAACTCACATTAATCACAAATATTAAATTAAAATGTCCCCTACCTGCATAGTCGTGCTTATGGCAAATGGCAGCTGACTGAGTGGGGTCTTCAGGATGTTGATCAGCGCCATTGAGACGAAAACTTTCTGTGCATCCAGGACGTTTCTGTCATCGAGTGTCACGTAGACTCCAAACATGGCAAAGGCAATCTTGGGTGGAAAAAAAGATGTTAAATGTTACCTTTACAGGCAAAAACTTGTGCGATCTTTGAAGACACAATTTAGAGGATAAGGCTGGTATTATTCTAAATTTCTCTAATTGTCAATATATCCCAAGAAAAGAGCAAAACTAACAGCAATGCATTAGTCTGTCTCTCAGCAGTCTCTTGACTTCCCCGCCCTGTCTGAGGCACTCAGCCCCGAGCCTTACAGAAGATATGAATCTTTAAAGATAGGTCACAAATATATAATTTCATGCTTTGTTTCATTTTTTGCCACGCTAGCAGCACGGCTCTTTAATTTGTCCGAGGCTTTTTTTCCCTGTACTGTGATGTTGAAGGGTAGCTTCTGCATCTTTCAACTTGGGACTCTACTCTCCCAGTTTTTGTGTCGAAGTGACTAACAACAGCTTTTGACACTGGTCTGGTGCTGAGAGAGAGGGCTGCAGCCAGAAGCCGGGCATTATGGGGCATTGGGCACCATCACTGTCCGAAGTGTCTACCTTTCGCTTGATCCGGTCTGTTCATTGCTGTGGCTAAGTCTTGCTCAAGGAGAAGTCTTGTTTAGAAATCTCGTGAGATGTCACTTGAAGGAAGGCAATGCTGCGACACTGAAAACCTTTTAGATAACACTAAACTACGCTTCCTGCACTCCACAAACATGTCACGAAAGCCACACGAGAGTCACAAAAATTCAAATAATAGGTTGAAAAATGCAGAAGTTACCCTTTAACTGGACTAGTATAACGCTCTTCACACTAAACACTGTAAGCTGGGGTTTGCATGTAGGCTTTTTTTTAGTAGCTCTTTTAGTTGAGTGCTCTTACCAGGAAAGATGAGGAGTTGAAAGATGCGATAGAGATGGAATAAAGGATCTGAGACTTCTTCAGGGCTTTGAGCTCCTTTTCTCTGTGGCCCAAAACCTGCTCCAGGAAGGCCTTCTCCCAGGCGTAGAACTTCAGGATCTTTATCCCATTCAGGATCTCATTCATCAGTCTGATGCGGCCGTCCATGAACTTCATTTGAATCTCCTGTTGGCCAGACAAAGAGGTTTTACTGTCAGAAAAATAAACTCTCCAGAGCTGAAACTGTGGCACGGTGGAAAGACAATTACCAGACCAAAGCAAATACATGCATTTGTGAACATGGGTTTGTCTGCCCTCATTACAGCTGTAGTAGTTTTCCTGAACATCATAGAACTTGTTTAATTCTGTAAGAATTTATTGCTTGTTACATTTTGGTGATTTTTACAACACGGAAACAACAAAGGGCCAGGAATGCGGTCACTGCATTCAAGACCAAGTTCGATTAAATTGGCATCCAAATTTACAGAACCATCTGTTGTTTTTCCAAAGAAATGAAAAATGATGTCCTCCTACTGCCCACCCTTTCCTTTCATTGTTTTTCAAACACGTTATATGGGGCAGACATCAAAAGGACAAGAGAGAATGTACCATCCAGGCCAAACACCCACGCGGCTCTTCAGCCACTATCTAAACCAGCTGTGGCATCCCTGACCTAACATGCCAGATGTCAGGGCTACTGGAGCGAATGTGTGAAGGATTCCTGTAAGTGCTTTTTTACCTGCAGCTTGCTTCTTTTCTTCGCTATGAATCCGTTGAGTGGAAAAATGAGAATGACAGTGGCGATTCCTGCCAAAGCCGAAGGCCCGAGATGCTGAATAAAACAAAGAATGAAACGGTGTCACACTCCTTTCAGTTAAAAAGCAGTCACGCAAGAATGAGCGCCATTGTGAAAAACATTTCCACGTACCTGCCAGAGGAAGAAGAGACAAAGAGCAATTTCGATAGGAGCCAGCCAGACAGCGTTGAAGTACACCACAAAGTCCATGAGCTTCTGAGTGTCTGCCGAGACCAGATTGACAATCTCGCCCACAGTGCAAGTCCTCCTGGCAGAGCTGTTTATCACCAGAGACTGGATTGACAACAAAAGAGACAAAGACATTTTAGATCTCGGTTGTCCAATATAAATTTTCACCCTCGTAAAGATTTCAGACGATCATCCATCTTAGGTAAAAGCTGTTCATCATACGCTGTTTTCCTGTCTGGAAAGAGAGACCGCTTTTGTTTTTGCCATTTAAAACATAATTTATGTGGTGTCTAGAGGTTAGTGGCTACATGTCCATGGATTTACCCACCTTCCTGTAAACCAAGCCCATAACAGCTGTCTTCACCCTCATCCCCACTGTGAAGCAAGTGTACATGTACTGATGGTTGAAGAGGGACTGGAGACAGGACAGCAGGAACATCAGGGTGGCGTAGAAGTAGCCTTTCCAGAGCGGTGCGTCTTCGTCTCTCATGAAACCCAGAAGAAGACTGTGGAGGAAGAGAATTAGAAGATCAATGCGGATGTTTAGCAGTTTGGACGTTTTTAACAGTGAGTACCGCAGATTGCAACCAGCTGAAACTCCTCCTGGTTAGAATTTTCTCAGTGTTCATAGTTCAGGAGGAGCTGAATTATCCACAGAAGTCTCTTCCTCTCCGAAACAAACGGACCGGGTGATCTAAACTGGTTAAAACACTGAATTAAGCAGTGTTTGGTGCAATCTGGGCTACCGGAGAAACATAGTGGTGCAACATGGCAATCTTTGTAGACGAGGACCTGCTCCCTATGTAGATATAAACGTCTTCAAAGGTAACAAAAACACAACGAATCTTGTTTTCAGGTGATTATACACTTAAAAAAACATACTTATTTTATTATTTTCCATAGCAGCCAGTATATCCCCCTAAATCCTACACAGTGAACCTTTTTTTAGGTCATGTTTACACTGCATCAAAACCATATTTCAGTGTATGAATTTCCCTGGAAAGTAATGAATGAAACAAATCAGTGCAGACAGCTTTTTACCCTGTCAACATGATTTTTTTTACTGTGTTTTTTCATTCACTGTGGTATTATGGGACTTTCATTGTGCTCCTTAAACCAATGGCCGTGAGCGCTACTGTGGCTGCTGGCTGACTGGTGTGCACAAAGTAGTTCAAGTTGCACAACAGTGCTCAGCTTGTGGCCGGGCTGCCCTCACACTTGGCCAGCGGCTCCCTTATTGTGGCCCGACAGCATTTCTGCCATTTAGAGCCTCCTCTCCTTCTCCGCCTGTCCTCCTTAGTGGAGCACAGAGGCCCTGTGGTCTCGTCTACTTTTCCTGCTCACAGCTCCATGACCGTAATTAACACTTCCACTGATTCTGTGCTGTGCATCAACAACAACATTCCAGTCTGGCTAGTGGGATTGTGTGGCGGGTGGCGGGTCAACCATGACCTGTTTTCACTGCTGCCAGCTTCTGTTGTTGTTCGGTTGTCCAAGTCACAAATCATTGAAAATGGGACAATGAAGGTGATATCTGAGGTGATTACCAAGGAGTTGTTGACACAGTAACATATATGTTGACTGTGGTATTTTTTGTTTTGCCTCAATCTGCTAAACCCATGTTTCTTTAAATGATTATACCAGGAAAATCAAATCTCTTTCATTTAAATGCTTAAGTTGAATTGGACTGTTCATCCCCCAAACCCACAATAAAATCTATTTTTACTCTCGCCTGGACTGCAGTCCATCCAGGTAATTTGAGCTGAGGTTTGGGAATATTGGCTGCAGCTTTTCTTAATACAGTGCATTCAATGCCATTGGCTTGTGGGACTCCGAGCACTGAAAAGTTATATTTAAAAAAAACTCAACAACAACATCTCTTTCCAAATATAATGATATGGTTACCTGCGCTAGCAACCTTCTTATGAGCGCTTTTATTGAGAACTTGTTTTTTATCAAAGCACAACTGCCTGATCTCTATCTTTGTGCAGTATGAACAAACTCTGTGTCAGAACTTTTGTGGATTATCTTGTTATTTTGGCCGCTGTCTGCACCATAAACCAAATACCCCAGAGCTTCATGGTACTGGGTCGAGGTACAGCTAATATCTCCAAACACTGGCAAATTACACCACAGCTATTTATTGCCAGATTGCACTCACAATCAGAGCATATTTCGGTTTTGGTGCACTTTTCCTGCAAGTCTTACCTGAGCACCTGGGGGATGGCGAACATGAAGGCATCGTGGAAGATGATACACAGGGTACCGGTCAGAAAGTATGGACCAAACTTGCGTGCCAGTGTCCTGAGCAGGAAGAAGCCAGAGCTCTGCTCCTTCTGCAACTTCCTGAGGAGCTGGGCCTGGTCTGGCAGTCTGCTCCCCAACGCCACGCCCGACGCTAAGGCCTTCTCCTGCCTGCCAGAGGGAAAGAACACACGCTGTCACACATCTGTGTCAGAGATGCCCCAACATGATGCTGGCGCCTTTTGAGTCTTTAATGTAAAACAGACTGTAAAAAATAAACCCTGTTGTTATTCGTATCATCACTGATGGACTCAAGAATTCACCAGCAGTAAAAAGCATTATACACTGACATAATTATTGGACTTAACGAGGGACCTTCAAAGCGCTGGATCACGTTAACAAGCCATGGCACCGGGCTCTTTTCTTCACATTATGGTACTGTCCTCAAGAGACTCTTTTGGATCTATTTTTGGCCCAAAATGCCTCTGTCGATGAGACATCCAGAATTTCAATTTACCGCAATCATGGCTAAGTCATGCTCTGCTTGGGTCATTAATTCAGCCAGCACCGTGCTGACGTTTGACCACAATGCAATAAAATGGAGCCGAACCTTTGGCTGTTAATCTGTGAAAATAGCAAGACAATATATGGTGAATCACAGGCCTGTGTCAAAATAGCAGGCCGTATGTGCACATCCTGCACATGTCTTTTCTCTTTGAAGATTAGTCTTCTGCTGTGTGATTCTTCACGCTACAAGTAATGTCTGATAAACAGAAGATTAGGCAGCCAATCACAGGGCTCAGTCAAGGTGCAGATGTTATCCATAAGGGTCATTTTACTCATCGTGAGGGGTATTACACATCATTTAAAAACAAGATGTGTACTCCATGTTATATCTCCTGTGGCTCTAATATTCGGCTTTCTAAAGTCTAAAATAACCCGGGTGATGTCATTAGGGTTATGATGTCATCAGGATTTTTTTGGTTTGGGCTTAAAGACTAAAAATTTGTAGCATTAAGTTTGCATTACAAACTTGGGGCATGGAGTTTGAAAGACTTAAGTGTTAACAAGGCCGGCCAAACGATGCCATTTGTTGCATTATGGGAAATGTAGTGTTCTGAGTACGGCCTGTCAGAACAGTTTACATTGTGCACTCTTAGTGTTGTTTATAGGGACGGTTCACCACAAAACCAAAAATTTTCCCTTTCCCCTGTGGTGCTGTTTATCAATCTAGACTGTTTTAGTGTGATCCGGTTACTCAAGATAATCCACAGATCTTGTTGTGAGCAGTTTCATGTAGGAACTATTTGCTATCTACCAAACTACACCCCCCCAACCATATCACCACACAGACATAAGTGTGCATCTAACGCTAGTGCAGCTGAGGAGGACACCACTAATGTTCACATCTCGCATTGTCACTAGCACAGGCCTCTCGTCCATGAGTAGATGCACTTTTCCCCTTTGCACGATGGTATGGTTGGCAGGTGTAGTTTGGTAGAAAAATAGTTCCCACATGTAACTGCTCAGATCAAGGTCTGTGGAGTGTCTTGAGTAATTGTGTCATGATTTCTGGGAAGAGACATTGCTGCTGAGTTTTTCAAATGTACTATTTTGGTGTTTTGAACACCACAAACCCAGTGTCATCCAATTCCATTATACTGGAGAGAAGGCAGACATCTCTACACTCTCCAACTCACACCAGAACAATCTAGACTGATAAATAACACCACAGGTAAGAGGAAAAATGTGTATTTTTGATTTTTGGACGAACTGCCCTTTAAGCTGTCTTTTGTGAGTCTCCCACCTTAATGAAAGTACAACACTAAACTCCCCTATCAAACATCAATTATCAGGCGTTCTCACTTTTGAAGTTTGGCACATTCATCTGTCCAGTCCTCTTCCAGCTCAGAGATGATCTTGCGTGACGTGTCTTCCTCCCTCAGGGTCCACAGGTCCTCTGCTGCCAGCGGTGTGCGATATCCTTTCACAACAAGCCTGAGGAGGTGGCGAGGAGATGATTCACTCACATAATCGTCAACAAAACACACATATTATTGTAAACAAGTACAAACTGTTGCTGGAGTGAGTCAGCCGAAGCTAAAAAATGATGGGGTTTTGAAGAACCATCTTACCCAGTGAACCACCAGAAGAGGATCTTTGACAGGAAAGAGGCATCTTTCACGGGACAGGGATTCTGCAACAGATTAGAGACCAGACTCACTGTTGTTTTCGCAGTAAATCTCTTCCCACTTAAAGGATTTCATGGACACACACACAGCTTCACAGAGGCATTCGGTTGACAGTTGAATAGTGCACTTGTGAGGAGTGTGTTTAATGATGCTAATGTGTGTACAGTCAGGGGGTCCATTGTGGGTAGCAGAGGCCATGAACTCCCACTGGACAGCATAAATAGAATTCAGTGTTCGCACATGGTGGAGATGACGTTTTGAGGTCTAGTGCAGACAGAGCGGAAATGTGTCACAAACTGTCCAACAAGTGCATACACACACACACACACACACAGAAAGTTTGGCTCCTCTCACGCATACTTTACAGCATCTCTCCACCCTGCCACCCCCTCACCCGGGTGTTTGCTCTCTTCATTACCAGCGCTCTTGCTCTTCTTCCCCTCTTCCTGTGAGTAACTCTAACCAGAGCGTGGGGCAGAGAGGAGGAGGAGGTGGAGGAAGACAAGGAGGACACACCAAGAAGCGACCAATGGGTGTGTCCACCACGCCAGACTGCGGCTTCTGCACCCTCAGCCTCCTCACCGCCGGCCAAGAGTTTCTTAGGGACTTTTCCAGCTATTTTGATTGTTTATCACCGGGGAAATATTACGTCACGCGTCTGTTTGATTGATTGGAAGCTAATTTTCATTCACCTGTCATCTCCCCTGAGTCAACATGCCATTTTGAGCTTGACAAAGTGTTGTCAGGCTCATGTTTGATGGCACAGTGAGATCTGTATTAAGTAATGCCTGTGCTGTTGTGTGGTCATGGACTCTAAGCAGCGGTCGTGATGTTATCCAACACTGAAGTGAGTCGCGTTGATGGTATGCCGGAGAACAACGACAAACACACATTCACACTCCCCTCATAGGAAGCCAAGGCGGTGAAGTGAGAGTGGAAGGAGGGAGGGAGGTGAATCACATCATTTCCTCCAAAAGGGAAAAATGTCTCGACAACAAAAGTTTAAAACCACAAGATAGCTGCTCAGGCGTTTTCTTTCCTGGGTATTGGACTTTTTTGAACGGAAGTGGGATACATTCTCCTCTGCCTACCTTTTCCAAGACGGTTTTTCCCTCTGGAGGCTGGTCAGCAAAACAGCACAGGAAGAGCTGGGCCAGTTGGATTGTGAAGTAGGAGAAGAAGGCGAGGTATCGCACAATATCGGAGGCAATGCCCTGTGGAGTAAGAAAGCACAGATTAAGGAGGCTGCTGAAAAACACCAGTCTTTCAGTCAGGGTTCCTTCAGTTTATTTGTTTTAAGCTATTCCAGACAAGTTTCGTAAGGCAGACTTTTATTTTAAACCATGTGCACAATTAATTGGCTCTGTGGCCGAGTGTATGCCACAGAAAAATAACATTGTTCTTAAATAAAGACATAAGATTTTCAGCAGGATCAAAATGTTTTGGTTGTTTCATCTCTTTCAATATAACTTAACAAATCAAACAACATCCTGTGGTTTGCAGCCGCATTTATCTTCTTTGCGGCTTTGTGTGCAGTTTCACAGCAACACGAAAATTCATTACATGGCATTTCCCATGCTTACACATTGTATAGGAGAGGATATGGTTTATACGCCAAGATCACAGACATCATAAAGAGTATTTTGGGACCTTTAGGCTAAATCAGTGTGCAAAGCCAAAGTCTTTAATGGTGTTCTTTATATAAATGAAGCGATAGTTAAAGCTGCCTCTCAGTCACGCTAAGAGACCATATCTGTAAATAGGGAGATTGTGGTTTTACAAACCAGCACCCTTACATTCAATCAAGGCAGCAGCTGCGATATTAACCACTCAGAGACTTTTGTGAAATGTAGGACTTGCATGTTATTCTTAACATACAGAAATTGTGGGGTTTGGCAGAGGCATTGTTTACTACTGGGTCAAGGCTACTTGCCACAGCCAGTCTGTTGTGTAACAGAATGGATATGAAAGTCAGAGCCATGGTAAACAGTAAAAACGACTTTCTCTGAAAAGTGTGGTGCTGTGCCCAGAAAGGAGATACGATGGGGCCAAATGGATCCGGCCACACACTGAAAAACAGGGTCAAGATGGTCTGAGAGTGGGTGGGGAAAAAAATGTAGGTCAAGCAACTAAGAATGGTAAAGGGTCAACAAACACGAACTCAGTCAACTGAAACCATCGTCACTGCGATGTGAATTAGACACTTTCTTTATAAATATTTAGAAAATGTGTCAGTGCAATATGTAAATGTGAGACTATTGAACTGCTGAGCTGTGCAGCAACACTTGCTCTTCTTATGACAAGACAAGAATACCATGTACTATCGCACACACAGAAAAAATGTGCTGCAATATTAAAGATTAAAGAAAGACATGCACCCATATACAAAACAAAGCCAGCAGCTGGTGAGCTTAGCTTAGCTTAGCACAAAGAAGGTAACAAAATCCTCCTGCCAGCACCTCTAACTCATAATTAAAAAGTTATATCTTTTTTGTTTAAATTCGTACAAAAAACAAAACAAAAACAACAACATAAGAATACTTTTTTTTTTTTTTACATTTTCAGACAGATTAAAGAAACAAGATTTTAGAGGTTTTGTTTGGTGGATTTGTTATCTTTTGACAACAAAAAGTGTAACTATCACACATTAAGTCTGCCACAGAGCTTATTTTCTGCAATAATCCAAAATCCAGTGGATACGATATGGTGGAGAAATATATGGGTGGTCACGTGTGTATCCTATGTGCATGTGTGTGGTTGAATGAAATGAAAACATCTGTCTGAATTCCAAATGGCCTCGCATTATGTGCGGATGCATAGATTTCCATCTGGCTGTGTTTACGGCAGTGTAGGCCCATAAACACAGCGCTGACGTTCCTCTGGTCTGACCCTAGGCTGCCATGTCTCACCAGCATTTATCCCAGGGCCATCATTACTCTCCCCCAAGCAGTGTGGGAATGTCACACTGAGGACGATAAAACAGAAATATGGATGTGTGTGTGTTTGTGTGTTTTTTATAGAAATGCAAATGCGACTGCCCCACGGCTGCGTGCGCTCAAATAGAAACTTACCCCATGCAACAATGATTGCAGTGTCTGACACGAGACACAGGAAGAAAAGGGAAAACTTAAACACACACAGGCCTGACCAGAATTGGCAGTGTCATCCTCCAACACTTGGTTAACTTTGGGTTACCTTGGTTGAAATATGGGGATGAAACAGAAACTCTTTGCTGACACAGGGTATATCTCAAGCTGTGCTGCTGGAGTCTTGTGTCTAGACTATGTGTAGGAGTAGACCTGATTAGATATCCCTGTATGGTGTTTTGACACTGCAGGTTCAGTGAGTTCATTCTTGACAAACACATTCATTTTGCCTCTAAATTATTCCTTTCTTTCAATACAAAGAATTTTGGAATACAGCACCAAGTGTTATTACATACAGTAGGAAAAGGTGATGATATTTATATTATACTGAGTGGTATAGTGTTAATATTCTGCATGAATGAATAGACTAAAGCATGAATACTCAGCTTGGTTTGAACCTGCAGCCGTTTGTGCAAAATGGCAGGAGGCCAGGGGACAGTTAAAGGTCCAGTGTGCAGGTGTTAGGGGGATATATTGGCAGAAATGAAACACAATAATTTTTTTTTTTTTAATGTAAAATCATTCGTGTTATTGATACCTTAGAACAGTGGCTCCCAAAAGTGGGTCAAACATGTTAAGTTTGTGAAAAATGCCCTTTATTTTGAAGTACATTGAATTTCTGGTGCATAGCTTTTATTTTGAGGTGCCAGGTGGCATGTTGCACTGCTATGTTTCTACAGTAGCCCAGAGCAGACAAACCAAACACTGGCTCTAGATAGGACCATTTGTGGGTTTGCATTTTTGGCCTAATTTGCAGTCCCTCAACAACAAGCAGCATCTGAAAAACACATCAAGGTACTTTATTCGGTGTTTTTAATAGTTTAAATAACCTGGTCTGTTTGTTTTAGAGAGGAAGAGACCTCTGTGGATTATTTGCTCATGGTAAAAACCTCCTTAACATCTGGATCTTTAGTTACCAGAGAAAAAAAGGTGAGCACACATTAACAGGTGCTAGGCTAGCGACTCATCTCTGACATGACAAACGGCATCGTGAAACTGCTTTGTTAAGTGTTTTTACCAGTTTAAATCACCTGGTGTGTTTCTTTTGGAGAGGGAGATGCATCTGCAGATAATCGGGCTCCTGGTAAAAACCTGAACAATGAACACTGAAGGAATCCTAACCAGGAGAAGTTTCAGCAGGTTGCTATCTGCAATCCTCACCTCCAGATGGCTCTAAATTTTACACACTGCTCCTTTAATATGCAAATTGCAGCCCTGCACAATTCAGGTGTGCAGAGGTGAGCATTTGAGAACATTCTGGGCTTCTGTCGGAGGGTCCAGGGGATCATCCTCTGGCACATTTTTCTGATAAACAAACTCTATTTTGATGCTTTTTATGCACTCTGGTGTCTTTTTTTTACACACAAAGTGCAAAAAAAAAAAAATCAATTAATTTTCTCTGTGAATAAGAAAATGCTAAGTGCGCCACCAGGGACACTCTAAGTTGAGTGTCACTGGCCTAAAGACATACCTCATCCATGGCCAGCTGGATCTTCGCTCTGAGAGGCACCAGGGAACAGACAACGGCCAAGACCCAGAACAGGAAGAGGAACACAGAGGAACGACAGCCTCTTATTCTTTCCAACTGGATGATGCATAAGGCCAAGATCTGGAGAGAGACAAAGAGAGACTCAGACTAATTTCAAAATTTGCATGTGTGGTTCTTACAGCACCGGAAAACAAACTACTGTAACCCCGAGCCAGGGAGCACTCAAATCTGTGATGCCACGTTTAGGAACCGCCTGGAGCGACTCAACGAAGACACAACAAGGACAGGAAAACATGCTTTCCAAGTATGAACTGAGTTTTTTTTTTTTTTTTTAACTCAAACCAGTCTTATTTACATACCAATGAGCTTTTTATTATAGTTACTATCACTTCCAAACTTCAAACTGTTCTCTTTTTTCTGTGGTGAAATGTTATTAAATATGCAAAAAGCATCCACACAAGCTGCCATTCAGTGCTACCCAACTTTAATTCAGTTGAAAAAAAGAATACAGCTTTCTCTTATTAGATGTCACTGCCAGCGTTTAACAGAGCATAGAGGTTATAATCAGATTTAGTCTGATCTAATGCAGCCGCCCGTGGTTTTGAGAAAGAACTTGGGTTCCTGGGATTTCCCTGGCCGCAGGCGCAGATGTGATCTGGCCGACTTCCGCCTATAAAGAAACGACACATGTATGGTATGCCGCATGCCCTGCACACATAGCTTAATGTTATTATATACGTTCCTTTAAAAGAACACCCTATACTGTGATGTTTTTTCAGAAAAAGGCCTGATTCACTGTTGTCTGTCTGTCCTCAGAGGAGTCAGGCATCTGCCGTCCAACCACTATAATTGGTCCCTCTCTGAGTGGTTGGCCAAGTGAGACGTCACGTTGTCATGCCAGCTCATCACCAAGTGGGGAGAAAGCGGGTTTAGGTTTCATAATGGGAACCACATTGGTTACTCTGGGATGAGCCACAGTACTGTCCTGTTATAAACTATAGCGGCCTGGTAATTATATAAGCTTTTCACATCAACAACCGTATACATTTTATGGGGAGATGTGTACACATTTCTGTGTGGTGGCCGAGAGGACGAACATCTTTATGTGCTCTGGTGGGTATAAACAACATACAGGGTTCTCATTTACTCGCTGTGGTGACCCGCTGATTATTTATTCTTCGGTTCGTTCATCTTCCCTACACACTCGATGCTCGCCAGCCTATTGAAGAATGAATACACAGACACTTGCAATCATACCTATGGGGAATTTAGAGTCTCCAGTCCATCTGACTGGATGTTGGAGCCAAAAGCACACCTACTGAAGGGATGCAAACACAGGGACAACATGCAAACTCAAAGCATGTGAATGTCCAGGTATTTGATGTACTTTAGGTGTGAAAATGTCCTGATTACAAGTACTCTACTAACAAGTAACTGAGTAGCTTTCTACAGTTTTCAACACAAGCTGAATTAATTGAGTTTTGTCCGTTTGGGGGAAACACAATAAGCTGTAGACAAAATATGAACTTAATATTATACAAACTTATAAAGTTTATATTGCAAACACGCTGGCAAACAGTTGCTTATGTACACATTCAGCCGACATGAAGCAACATTAGCACTAAATTTGGAGTCGCATCTGTGTCCAGCTGATGCATGTGGGTCCAATAATCACTCTCGTTTTAGCTTTAATTCAGTCTCCGCTAACCCCTGAAGGAAACGTGTGGCTCTTTAGCCACTAAACGCTCCACTGTGTTTCCCAGCTAATTGCTAACCTTGTCTGTCTGGTGTTGGGTGCTGGGCATGTAGCGTACAGTGGGCTTTTTTTAAAGACAGCTGCGTCTGTCTGGAACTGAGGTTACAGCTGCCGTAAAACCAACACAATGAGCTGAGAGATGCTAAAAAAAAAAGTCCTGTATGGCTCAGGGGAAGTGCAGAGTCATCACATATAGGTTACATATAGCAGTCATGTGAATCTTGGTTGATATAACACTAGAGCTGCCAGGGGTGGCTGTACAGCTAAAACCACCGACAGACAAACGCATCGATATTTGAGGAACAAGACGTCTTAGAATGATAAAGAAATCCTTGTCCCTGTAGGTACAAGGTTCATTTATTTCTCATGCTACAACACAGGGTTCTGTAACAAAATCCAGCAGTTGTAGTCCCTTTATAATACTAACAAAATGACAATGACAATAAAATAGTATAATAAGAAACTTGCATTTATAGTAAAGGTGAATGTATGACTTATGACGCTACTCTGCTACTCACACCAGCAGACAAAAGGCGTTTCCGTACAGTAGAATGGTTTATCTAAACGCACAAAATCAATTGTGTGAATATGACTGTCTTCTGTAAATAGATATAAATGACCACTTTAACTTTAACTTTACTAAAATACAGTTTTTACAACCTAAATATTTATGTTGAAGTACTGCACATTTATTTTTGCCATAGTTTTGATCAGCTCAAAGGAACACTCTTTTTCATTTGTGCATCTATACGCTCAGCACTTCCCAAACACATATATTTGCTGAAAGCATTACTATATAAAACACTCTGCCTATGAGGAGCCCACCCTGAGCTTGCGTGAGCACACACATGCATATGAATTCCACTCGTGCAGAGTTCAATGCACAGGAAGGCTGCTAGTAGAAGCTGTTTGATGTGTTTTAAAATGTGAATGTGCCTGAGAAGCATACGACTGATAAATGAGACTTGGATTATGCTGTATGAGTTGTGAGCATTCATTAATAAATTAATTAAATAAACTGGTTTTAATCACAAATTCAAAGTAATGCGATGAGTAACTGATAAACAAATGATCATTTTGCAGGTGAAGCATGCCTTTAGTCTTCTCTGAGACTGCATATCTCCTACATGTATGTCAGTCAGAGCCACCATGCTAAGAACTTTATGTCCTAGACTGCTAGTACTGTAAGTCCTAGACTTATGAGGTTGCGGCTGCAGCCCGACCCCAAACCTTACCATAAGCGCGGAAATCATATAGCTGACCTTGGGTGAGCATCTGAGGGCAAGTACCCTCCTATTCCTAGCCTTCCGGTCTGACTCGCCATATTGCTGCAAACCATCAACGCATCTGTTTGAAGAAGTCAGTGGGTGGAACTAAGTCCATCATTGAACCCCGGATCAAAACCCGACCTTATAATTACATGGGAAGTGTGCAGTGCTGGGGAAGGAATACGACTTTTACGTCATGGTATCGCTGATTATAGTCAGTGTCATGTGTGTACTTTTCATCAATAGAGACCACGATTCGTTCGTGGCCTGAGAAATGTTCCCATACATTAACTTGGGCTGAAGGGCAACAAAATAAGCTGGTCTGAGCAAGAGGAGCACAGTGTTCCAGGCCTGCACACAAACTGGTGGTAGTGGGCGGCTACGATCAACCTCAAGGAAATTATATCCTTTAATATAGGTCTGGCAAGTACATTTAAAGATCGGTGACAACCTCTTAACGTGATGTAAGCCCTTATATGATGTATGAATCCAAATGTTTGTTGTCTGCCTCTCTGGTCCGATAAATGATATCCTCGAAATAAATGACCTTTTTCTGAAATACATCCCTCGATACAAGAGGCGTCTCAGTGTATTTCTACCCAAACACGTGCTGCTATTTACTCAAGAGTCTGCAAAGACCACAGGTGGGGAAGGCTGTCTGACTTTTGGAGAGCGAGACTGTGCAGGACCTGTATAAGGCTGCAGAGAGAGGAAGCTTTGTGAGTAAAAGTATATGGTCCTGTGCGTCAGCTTTACAGGCTCACTGGGCTACAGCAACTCTTCCTGTGCGGACTCAGCACCTTGGCACTGCATTGTAATTCTTACATCACTCCTGCTCAGTATAAACAGCATTTTAAACTTGCCATGCCACCCATGTTGGCAGGCGCTGCACCCCTCTTCTGTTTGCTCCTACTTGTCAGTTAAGTATCATTTGAAATCTGCAGAAAATGAGTGGGATTGATGTCCTGAGAAACATTCGGGGTTGTTTCCATCACCGCAAGCCACTGAAAACATTTGTCTGATTGCATAGCAGCCCTTACCTTCTATAAATAATGTCCTGTAGCCCACCCTACATGTACACGCCATCCTGATCCAGGTAGGGGGAGGAAGCATTATAGCTTGATTCAGGATGTTTGGAGTGAAACAAACAACATTTGTAAAAGATTAAAGAACTCATGTAGAGTGCATAAAACTGTACAGGTCTCGCACTGATTTGGATCTAAACATTTGAGTTGTTTGAGCTGTTTCTCGTCAGACTTGAGCAACTCAGCAAACTATGGATTTTGAGTATGCGTTTGTTTATTCCAGGGTAAATCGGTTTTGTCCTTAATCTTTCTTACTGTCTGCATTGCAATTAAACATGCTGTATCTTAAGTACAGTCTTGGTCAGAACAATGGCGCTCAAAGAAGAAGCTGGCGTCAGAACTTCCACTCCAACAGCGCACCTGTAGCCTATATAAAGACTGAAGCTTTCTATGTAATTAGGTCAAACACAGGCTACAATTGTGTATCATCACCTTTGTATTCAGTGGTGAAAGATGAACCAAAAGGCTGGAAGAGATTCGAATGAGGTCGATTTAAGGCACATGATTAGTGAAGGCACTTACGCCACTGAGCAACATGCAAGCACGTACAATAAACTTGAATGAAGAAATCAGGAGTGAGACAGTCCTCGCAGTTTATGACTAATTGGCCTCTAATGGTAGTGATGTCCTAAAAACAACATACTGCACGTTCCTGCCCTTACAAAGTACGAACTGTTGCACAAAGTATACATACAATTGGGTCATACTATTTCATCATTACACTGTGCTTTGGACTTCGACCCTCTTGCTCCTATTTCCCTCGCAGTTCGTAGTGTGAAATTTGAAATAAAAAGAAAAAGTATGTGATTTTTGAATGCAGAGGATCTTAATATTATCACTTAAGGTTACCTTGGAGATACAACAAAACAAGGGCGTAGGTTTTGTATCAACATTGGGGGGACACATATGATATTGAGGGTTAGGGGTTCTCCGCCAGAACATTTTGAGCATCAATACCTGCATTCTGGTGACATTTATGCATCAGTTTGTGCATTTTCTGCATGATATCTTTAATTTTGTCAAAATAAAAGTTGTCAGCTATTTTCATTTTGTGCAATACACGTTTGTTATTTTGAGGGGACTTGTCCTGCTGTATCCCTCCCAAAATCGATGCCTTTGCAACAAAACAACATCCGCTGAGTTCACCTTGGATTGAAGTCAACCCAGAGAGCTCTGCTGTGGTGGCTCTGCAATGTACGTAGTATTGACTTTTGAGTAATAACTCCATATATTGTTAAATTTTAACACGCAGTATTAAATTTATGACAGCAAAATTACATATGAATTTCTCTGTCATTATTATTTTTGTAGTCATGTCCTTAAACAATTCCTGTTCCCTATTATAACTATGCATTCGACTGGTCATCAGTCACATGAATGCGCTGTCATCCATCATTGCAGCGTCTGTCAGCTGTCAGTGAGCGGTCATGTGTCTGCAGCTCAGTCGATGTGACGATGACTGTGCAGAGGAGTGCGAGCAGAACAGCAAGAGAAACATGCTGACTTGCAAACTGCAAAATGTGACCTGACGCAGTAGGACATCCTGATATTTTTGGCATACTGCATTTGACATACTACATATTGGGACATACTAAATCTTCTTCTAGTACACTAAATACTATGACAGTATGGGTACTGGAGCTCACAGATAGTATACTTTGGATGAGAACAAGCCTCTAAAAACATCAGAACTACTTTTGGTTTATATACATTCTTTCCTTTATGACACATGCTCTCTCTTGCACAGCACCTACCACTCACATTTTTCAGTGTATTGAAACTTGCAATACTGTGCGTATGTGCACTGATCCTACATCAAATAGCTGATGTCACTACACATGTACTCTGCACCCTGATGAGTGGTGGTCAAATACTGGCGGTGTTTACAGGGTACTGTAATGTTTGCATTGCCGGCAACACTATAAATCGAGCCCTGGTTATGCATCTTTGCACCTCAGTGTCTGGCCAACATGCTTTACATAGACTATATATTCTTTCATTTGCCTGCACGTTGACATGTGAGCCAGCAGGACACTGGCTGAAATATTCCCAAAACGTCTCTGTTACCCAGAGCAACGCTGGAGGGACATCACGTGTACGTTTTGTGCCATAAATCAGTTGCATGACTCAAAAGTAAAAGGGTTTTCCATGCATACACTATGGATGCTCTGGGACTCTCTAAAACAAATGCAAAATGATACGACTCTTTGGGTATTTACTGTGTATTGCTGTTGCACCCTCTCATTTCATTATCTCCTAAAACTTGATCAGGGATAAACAACAGGGCACATTTTATTTCCTTCATATAAGAGACCTGAGACAAATTGCTATTTCAGTTAGTTAAGGACCTCTCAACAGTGTAAGAGTCTATAGGTTTAACAATTCACACACAATTAGATTTCAGTGGTATGTATGAAATGCACTTTTGCCTTTTGCATTATGCCCCACACAGAATGTGCACTATACTCATGCATACTGCAGTGTTTCAGGCAGAGCTGAGACGAAGTCCTTTTTTTTGTTGCAAGTGATCAGTGAATTTCAAGTCTTTGCACTCATGTCCGAAGACTTAAACTTTGAGTTTTGAGTCATAAAGAAATCATAATGTGCTCTTCACCAAATGTAATGCCATTTTAATGACATACTAATAGTAAATAAACTTGCTTTATAAAATTTGTATTCATTTGTTAAAAAAAGTTTGATGCAACGTGTGTCTCTGTTTATAATTGTTGACCCGCACATTTTTCACACTGCAATTTGTTTTTAGATGTCCACCACTTCGTTTTTGTACAAGAACCAAATTATCCGTGGTATCAGTTTTCCCAGCTGTTGCTCAGTAACGTCATGTTAGTTCTTTATGTTTCTCTCCTGCAACTTGACTGGATCAGGCTGCTCTCATGCACTGTTCATACGTTGTTTTAATGAAAAGTATTGCCCCCAAATGTTTACATATCATACGTAATCATGAGCCAATTCATATAAAAGCTATATATTTGGAAAACTAAAGAATGAAAGAAAGAATAAAGATGGAAGTATTCCAGTACGGGTGGAGGTCAGACTTTCCAAGGAGACTGGTGTTTGGAACTGTGTAAACTTAGAGTGAACTCTGAGTCATTTGAAGGTACGTCCTCACCTAAACTCAATTACAGTAACTTTAATTGCCTAAACCTAACCTCTGTAAGTGCGTAACTTTACCTTAAAGACATAACAGCATTTGAGGGATGCTAATTCGTAGAATATAATACAAAGTGTTGTACGAGTATATGTTGACTGGATGCTGTAGGACTGGTTCAAACAAAGTGGATCTGGAGAATTAAGCATCAACTTGCTGAGAATGATTAACATTAATGTTTGTGGCACAATTTTTAAATTACATCTTTGAGCTGCGGGGAAGTTATCAAGTATTTTCAACTCAAAATCTTCAAGTCTAAGTCATGACTCATTGGTGTTTAAGTCCAAGTTGAGTTGCGAGTCTTTTTGGAATTCATCAAGTTGAGTCAAAAGCCATCAAATTTGTGACTCAAGTCCACACCCCAGTTTTCAGGTGGATGAGTCTACAGACTGATTTAAGCCAATATCCATGTTGCAGATGGACCGAGTTGAATCACTTTGTAGGATGCTGCTCACCCACCCCTGATGCAAGTAGATTAGAAGTAGGCCCTCAGATTTTACATCTAAAAAACCCATCATACTACTGAAACTACATAAGCTTGATAATTCCCCATTTGGACAGATATAGACTTGTGAGTAAACACTAGAATAAAATCAGGAGACAGTCATAATATTTACCACAGTCATGCTGCGTATGATGGGGCTGAGTAGGAAGACCATGTGCTGCTGGATCTCCTGACTCCTCTCCAGCAGGATGTAGAAGAACTCCACAAAACCAAAGGAGGCCAGCAGGAAGCCCAACACCTGAGCAGGACAGGAGAGAAACGTCACAGTCACATCAGAAATGCTGCTTTTGTATCTGATTTCAGTCAAAAACAGTAAAATTAAGTGTCTGTGTGAAGTCTCACCATCTTGGCGGAGCAGAGGCAGGACATTCGAATGCGTCCGCTGTCATGGCAGTAGAGGAAAAGGCAGTAGAAAGGGGCCAGCAACCAAAGGTAGATACAGGGGACCCACACCAGTACTGTGTTCTGGAAACACTGGGTCAGGTCTGGGTTGGCCGTGTACCACGTACGGTTCCAGTCCTACAACAGAGAGAAAGTCATAAGTTAAGATCAAGAGAATATGCCTAAGAGTCAAACTGTGAGATTATATCCATCATCTGACAGACAGAGCAGGTGAGAGCCAGATCCAGAGAATTCAGACTTGGTTCGGATCCTGCGTTTCATCCATCGAGGCAGTGGAGAGTGAAACCACAGCAGGTCAACAGAAAATGTGTCTGTGCCCAATCCTGACAGAGTGTGAGTTGAAAGAGTGATTCTTTTACTGAAAAAGCTGAGTCGGTTTCAGGATTTTTTTCTGACCACGTCTCTTGGCTTGTTTCCAAAATTTGAAAAGGACAATGTACGCTGTCAGCACATTAAAAAGTGAGGTCAAGGATTACACTAATAATGACGCCAATAAACAATAAAATTCCAGGCAGACGTGGTGTGTTGGGCAAATGCTGCCAAAAGTCTGCGATTATGTAACAGCAGCAGAAGCAGTAGAGCTTGTTTAGTTTAAATAATAAGAACACCAGGGGCTAAGTGGTTTGTTGTTGTCCTGCTTCCCTTGTTTATCACCTCAGTGGCCTAATGAGGGGCAGGGTGTCTGGCTGTGCTAACGAGGCTGGCCTGTGGAGTCACCACAGGAAGTGGTTTAAAGCTGCGAGCATGGCAGAGTCGTCTGGCCGTGCTGGTTGACTCCCAACTGGGATAAGGGAGAGAGGCCACAAATGGTGGCGGCTGCAGGGTCATTACGTAACGCAGCCCTGCCGGTGAACCACGCCAGGTGAGTAGTGGCTGCTGCTCAGAGGGGGCGGCGTGTCTCAGCAGGGCAGGAAAAATGATTAATTCAAGTTTACCATAAGTCGCTACTGTTCCCCACCTCTGGAGTCACAAGGGTCTGAATCATGGTCTGACTGTTCAACATCTTTGCCTGCACAAGCAAATCCTACATAAACCTCCATAACACAGGTGACTCAGGTTGAGGGCATAAGTTTTGATCCAATGCTGGGAGGCAGGCACATATGAAGCGGGGGATTTGGGGGTTCTCCAACAAGAAATATTAAGCGTCAAACACTTTCTTTCTTGCATTAAGGTTCATTTTTTATGCAGCAATTTATGAGGGAAATGTCTTTTTTTGTCAAACTAAAAGTCCTCTGCTTCTCTTTAAAATTTTTATTTTATTGAGAGGGAACAAATGCTCAAGTTGCTACGTCCTACCCAAAGTCCATGCCTATGGTTTAGTAAAAAGAATAAGCCTACTGGGCACAGGCAGGGGCCCAAAGTATTGGAGGGCCACCTGGCTTTAAAGTGACTTCCCAGAGGCACAAAATGACCTCGAACAGACACAAAATGACAACCAAAGCCAAACAAAATGACTACAAAGAAACAGAAAATGACAACTAAACCCACAAAATGACATCAGATGCACAAAATTACCCCAGAGAGACCCAAAATGACAAAACAAACCCACAATACTACCCCAAAGAGACACAGCATTACCTCGAAGAGACAGAATATGACTTCAAAGAGACAAAAATACACATGATGACCTCAGAGAGATAACCTGCAAGACCACAAAAAGATGCACAATGACTACACAGGGAAACAAAGCAACAACGGAAAAAGAGGCAAAACCACCACAAAGTCTGAGTGTCTTGCTCCTGTGTAAGAGAGATGGAAGGGCCCTTTGTATGTCTGTACTCAGGGGCCTACTGTCTCATAATCTGGGTTTATGATCGTTATGTAATGAACACAGCATTTTGCACATTCTGTATACTAGCCTTCTCTGTGAGCACTGATGTACCAAAATGCATTTAAGTGATAAATCTCATGAGAGGCAGTGTGTGGGAGGCTACTTTCACAGACCCTTCTGACTCCTGTGGTCAGGGCCAGGCGGATGAACAGAACACTTTTATGTAAGAAATCCAACTTGTCAAACCCTCTCCAAGCACTTTCTTGTGCATTTTGCCCAATACTTATCCTGTTTCTCACCCCTGGCTGAAGTGGTTGCAGTAAACTAGTAGATGCCAACAGCTCGGTCACCATAAGGCGTCTATTTTTACCTGATGGACACAGCGATGTGAAAGTAGAGGAGGCTGTCCTGTTTTACATCCTTTAGATTTGATGGATAAATTCAGCGCCTGAAATGACTATAATAACGACACTGGCTTGAGAACATAGCAACAATATGCACCAAATGTTAGTATGCAGTGTGTAATTGTAGAAGGCATTGATCACTTTCCTGACAGTTTCACCTATACTTTGACCCGTTTTTAAAATTACAGGACGGCTTGGTTTGAAAAGAAAGAAACTAAATACACTGCTTGCTCCTAAATTGCCCCCTTTCAAATTTGTCCATATAACGCTCACGTGCACAGGTGTTTCTGGATCAAACCTCTTCTGCTCAGCTGGATGGTGCATGCTCAGTTCAGTATTTAAAGCCATATAAATCCCAGTCACTACCCTGGGGCTGTTGACAAAGAGTAAGAGTAAAGAGTAAGCAGTGACGCTGCTCCAAAAGTATGTGAAAGGTTGATTACTACATTTAATAACCGAAAGTGCTCTGCAGCCAACATCAGACAAAAACATCTGTTAAAACATCCTCTGTGATGAATGTCATGTGGCTGAGAACATCACATCTGTACTTTGAACTTTCGTGGCAAAGAGAGCTGCACAAGACAACACACACTTCACTTTCACTTTCTCACTTAAGTTTGACGGCCATAGTTTTGAGGTTTTGCCAGAGACAGAGAAAGAGCCATCACTAGAGAAGTGCACTCAGTAAAGTGCAGATCTCCACCAGGGGATCGTGATAGTGGCCACTCTTACCAGTTCTGGTAGTTTAATTTCAGCAGATGGGCTGCAGCCTGTTTCAGAAGCTAATAAAAACACATGCCTCCTCTATTTTTGACGTAGCCGCGGCGGCACAGAGCAGATAGAGTTTTCCTGCTAACAGGTACTGTATGTGAAATATACAGCGCAGCCAGAAATCTTTGATCTATGTCATTCATAACTGGACTTAAAACGGTGTTGATGTTGTCTATAACAACGTGGAATTGTCCTTCCCGGCTCCCTTACAGTTAAGATGGCACAGGAGCTAGCAAAAACGGGGACAAATTAATCTCATACCCTAACTTTAATGGATCATAACATGTCGGGTATGAAATAAACAAAACTTTTTCTATAGATGTCAGTCACAGACAAAAATATGGCTGCCGACAGACAGTAAGGCTGGCTGTTTTTAGCCAAGCCGATTTCTGGAAAACTTGTGGTCGCTACAGGCCAGTTAAGCCAAGTGAGTAGTCAGCGGTCAGTAAAACAGTTTTTTGAACAACTGTGAATCACCGCAACCATGCAAGACCATTGAGCAAACAGTCATACATGGGTACACAAAATATGAGGCTGATTGGTCCAGTAGTTTGTGAGACTAGCTGAAGATGGGCAGAAACACACAAGCACACACACACACACACACACACACACACACACACACACACACACACACACACACACACACACACACACACACACTCACACACTCACTCACTCACTCACACAGCACACATACATGGCCAAATGCATGGTCCCCTCTAGGCTTACAGCTTGCCTTGCATAGATAATAAGAAATAAATACTGAATTTGTCCCTCCTGGCTCCCTTACAATAAAGATGGTGGACAAGGTAACACAAATGGGGACTGATTCATGTTGTATTGTGCCTAACGGATGGAATTAATGGAATTAATCTGCAGATGCTCAGGTTCAAACTAAGACCAAATGTTTCTATGTCAGTTTCTGAGCCAGCATGTGTCCTGCAACAGACAGTAAGGCTTTTTGTTTTTAGCCAAGATGATTTCTGGAAAACTTGAGGCTCCTACTGGCTGGTTAAGGGAGTGAGGAGTCAGCAGTTAATGACTGAATCACTGTGACCACACATGGTCCCTGAGCATACTGTTATACATATGTACGCAAAATCTGAGGCTGATTGGTCCAGTAGTTTGTGAGATAAGCCAAACACACACACACACACATACACACACACACACTCACAGGCACGCACACTCTCTCCCTCACTAACACACACAACCAAACGAATGATCGCCCTCCAGGCTTATGCCTGTTGAAGATAATGAGAAACAGAAACTTAGAGGGAGAGAGAGGAGAGGGGAGAAAGAGGCAAGTTGGGAGCGAGTGCATTCAATAATTTCGGCGTTCCAGCTGGATTGCAGCCATTTCGAGCCGGGACTCAGAATGTGGAGGTTTGCTTATATACAAGAACAAAAAGCCTTTCCAACATCAGCAGCTCACTCAGTGTGACGCCATCTCCTCCTCTCAGCATCTCATTGTGCTGATTCATAGAGCGGAGTGACGGTAAATGCAACTCTGGCACACATCAAAGGTAAACTCTCCTTTTCAGACTTGACTTAGATTAGATCTCTTCAACGTACATGCAGACTGCAAATTGAAAATGTCAGCGGTTGCTATGGGGATTTTCCTCCCGCACTGCTGAGTGCTGCCAGCTAACATTTTAGGCTAAACCATCCTCTCTCTCTTCCTCTTTTAAACATTATTTTTCATTTAGTTGCTTATGAATGGACGGTAAAAACCTGTCTAATGCTGAGGAGCAGCATAGCTGGCTGCTGGCACAGGACACAAGAACGGCATGCTAATGTGGCTAATGCTAACTGAATTTATCATCAATACAGAATATTAAACAGGTTAACAAGAATAGGGAAGCAATTGCCACTGTGTTATACATATACATTTACAATAACAACAGTGGGTGCTCATTGTTTGAGTTCAAGCAGACAAAACCAAACTTTCTCATAGATATTTACTCAGTTATATCGGCTGATATAAAATGAGCATGGATTTCGTGACAGGAATCACATAGCCAGAATATCAGACTCTTTGTAACTCAACTGGATGTGACTCTGTGTGACCTGTTCTCGGCAAACAGACACACAATCGATTGTTCAGGGTCAGTGAACACATGACAAACTCACCCACAGAGGGTCCAGGCCACTGAGTCTGCAAAAGGCATCCATCCACTTGCTTGCTCCTTCCTCCTGGATGCTCCACTTGTTTGGGTCGATCAGCCCTGCTCCTCACACTGGGTAGCACACACTGGGCACCAGCACAGGTGTGTCTGTGAGTGTGTGATGTGGGGAGAAAGAGTTTAGTTTGTGTGTCCTTATTAGAGTTTTCCTCTCTAGCTAATGGGAGTAAATCTTGGGTTTAGCCTGTTCCTGCCTGTCTGTCTGGGTGGCACGCTCTGTGTTTATTAGTGTGTGTGTATTTAAGTGTGTCTGCGTGACTTTTCCTCCCCTTTAATAAAACATCTCTCAATGAAACTCTGTTTCTGTCTCGCTGGCTGTTTGCACTGCTGCTGCCCTGAGATCCTGTGTCTTTCTGACTCTCACTCCGTCTGCCTGCTGTTTATGAGTGTGTCTCCTTGTTGGGTGGGTGGAAATCTCTCTCTCTCTCTCTCCCTCTCTCTCTCTCTTTCACTCACACCCCTCTCTCCTCTCCCACATCTGCTGGATTTCGATCAAAACACCACAGCTACTCCCCTCAATGGGATGACAGTCCCACACCCAGACGCACTCCTCCCACTTTCACTCACTGCCCCTTACCTCTTTTCTCGCTCCTTCTCCCTCCCCCTTTCCCCACATCCCAAACCAGCCGTCTCACCACACAGTGTCTGTTTGTGCACATACATACCTTTTAAAACTGAGACCAGCAGCACTCAGACAAATGCCACGATTTTAAAGCCTCCACTATACTTAAATCCAGGATATTAGCAGCCTTAGTCACTGCTGTGTGACAGCTACTCCTATGTATCACCAGCTTGGCGCGAAGCTTAACACATTAGCATGTATGTGTGGAAACCCCTCTGCATGTGGACACTACTTTATAACATACTGCATGAGTCACAAAAATATGTTTTTTAGTCCAGACGTTTAATGGAAAATGTAGAGCCACTTCAATGGCGTAAAGCATCACATGCACTTCCAAGTATTACAAAAAAAAACTTGCTGATATGGGAAAAAAAGGGAAATTTATTTCGTTAATAAGTCATCGCACTGGACTGAAAGTTGCACCATCAGTGGAAAATGTGAAATCACCAGACAACTCTGTCACAAAGTGTCATGTTGAGTTAAAGAGGGGTTAAGTTAACTCTGGGGTACAAGATTATCAGTGCTGTTGAGGACATTTGTGCAAGTCTGACATACTGAAATGTGGGAATTTACAGGGACGCACTTGCACTGGCAAAAAAAACAAATACAACAAAATCAATCTCATACGCATTCCTACACTTTTTAGCATGAAAACAAGAGCGAGCGTTTCCTTAAAGCTCTTTGTAGTCTGCTGAAAAGCATCATCAGATGGCGTGATGACAGTCACCCTGGTCAAGACACGTGGGAAAACTTCAGCTCAGCAGCTGCGCAGGAAAGTATGACACTGTCTCCACTGGGACTAACACCAGCGCGGCCATCATCAGCCGCAGAGAAGAAACATGGAAAGTTCGGCAGAGAGGCAGACCACCACCGGGTCCTATGTCTCGCCATGTGCAAATACGAGATTATTATTTTTTTAAAATGACTCATCACTTTATGTTTCTCCTCCAGGCTAGCGGGTGTTTTTTATTCAGCACTTCAGCAAGCTCTTGGTGCAAAGATGATGAGAATTATGTAACATGTGGATTCATTTCAATGTGAAATTCTATGAAAGAGTTGGATGTGAATGTGTTGTGGTGCAACTGGAGGTGACATTAGGGCAGGAAACTGGAGCTATAATTGTGGTAAAAAGACACTGGTTTGAAATAAATATTTTGAACTGATGTTGGGTGTGCTTTGTTATGAGGTGTGGTCAGAGGGTCAGAAAGTTCAAAATTACCTTTTGCTGTCACCAAAGTTTATCCTGCTGGATTCAGCATTAACCAATGGAGGCTTAAGAGAACATATGGTTTAACTGACTGTTGTGTTTTGTCTCAGTCTCACAGCATGAGTGGAGTGTTGCTACCACCAAGAAATGGTCCGAAACACCTCAGGCAGTGTACCACAACCAGTGGGGTGGGCGGTGTGTGTATATGTGTGTGACTGTAACACAGGGTGCAGTGTTTACAGTGCACCTTTTGTCCCAAATAACACTTGGGGTCCAAACACAGAGAAAGAGATTTAGCAGCTTTCTGTTTTAAAGGCACTGTGTGTAAGATTTAAAGGGATTTAATGGCATCTAGCAATGAGGACTGCAGGTTGCAACTGGCTGAGACTTCTCCCAATTAGATTTCTTTCATCGTCGAGGAGGTTTTTAACAGGAGCCAAATTATCCACAGAGGTCTCTTCCTCTCCAAAACAAACGGACCAGGTGATTTAAACCAGTAAAACCACTGAATAAAGCAGTTTTAACTTACAAATCAGTGTTTTCCTGATGTTGTTTGGCATGTTGGAGATGTGTGGCCCACCCACCATGTGCAAATATGTGCTCACGTTTTTTTTTCTGATGGCTTAAGGTCCAGACATTCAGGAAATTTTTGCTGGGAGTCTCCTCTTCTCTAAAACAGACGTATCTGCTGATATAAACCAGTAAAAACACTGAAAAAAGCAGTTTCATTTTACAAAGCAGTGTTTCTCTGACATAGTTTAGCATGTCACAAACGGGACGCTACCCCAGCACCTGCTAATGTGTGCTCAGCTTTCTCTCTGGTAACTTAAGATCCAGATATCTAGCAGGTTTTTACCTGGAGCTGAATTATCCGCAGAGGTCTCTTCCTCTCCAAAACAGAACAACACAGTCATTTAAACAGATAAAAATATTGAATAAAGCAGTTTCACGTTACAAATTAGTGTTTTTCCGACACTGCTTGTCACACATGGCTTCTAACTATGGTGGCCGATGAGAAAATGTGAATGGCCCTATCTAGAGCCAGTGTTTGGTTTGTCCATTCCGGGCCACTGTAGAAACAGAGGACCCGCTCCCTATGTAGATATTAAGGGCACATTCTAAGATATTGAAAAAATGATTCTTATTTTCAGGTGATGATACACTAAAGAAAACATACTTATTATATTCCATTTCTGCCAACACGTCTTCCTAAATCCTACACACTGGACCTTTAACTGAAGTAGCTGACATGCCTGAATCTCTGTGGCCGGGTGTGTTTGTGTTTTAATCAACAGTAGACAGATGACAACATCTGGCGCTTGGCTGCAGGAGGACATTTTTAGAGGTGTGTGAGAACTTTCCTCGAAAAGGGGCCCTGTGCACTCTGGTCTCCCCAGCCTTTCTTTGGAGGAGAGATAGTTAATATCCCCCCTGTTGGTTCCAGAATAAACTTTTTTGCAGCATCTGAGCCAAGACTCGTCAGCTGATCGGTCCCAGACAGCAGCTTTAGGTTGGGGGGTGTTGCAATTCATGGAGAAAAAGTAGAACAAAAACAACATACGTGCAGAGTCGTGCATATGCAGTGAAGAGCAAGAGCCGTGCAAACTGCTGGTGCAGACCCAAGACGGGTTAAAATATACAAACATACACACATTTGACTGCAAATATGACCAAGATGAGCTCCGTGCCAGCCGATGGCCAGACGGCAGACTGTTTACACCAATGGGGAAAGAGAAAGCACCCAGCATGGATCTGATGAGAGGCTGGCACTGGAGCAGGGCCACTTGTGGTCATGGCGTGTAGTAGTAGTAATGTGGACCTGGCAGGCAGTTGATACAGAGGGTGGCTGCGGGGGTGGCAGTGCCCCAGCCAACTCGTGGTGAAGCAGTGGTTAACCAGTCTAGGTCACCTACACTTCCTCTGGCCTCTCTCCATGGGAGGAAAAACAGTCTAGTCAAAATAATGGTGTCATTTTGGCCTCTTACGTTTGAGCAAGGGGAGACAAATTTAGCAACAGCAAAGCAAAGGGAGGGGCCTAAAACAGATTAAGAAACAAGTGAACAAAATATCTGCTCTGTATTTTTTTCTCTCTTCACTCTTAAATAAGCAGTTTTAGATGAGTGGCACAACTCCAGTGCAGCCTGTAAATTCAGATGTGTCAGCCTACGCACGCAATTATAACTGGGCTCTGTCTTCCGCTTCTCTCCCTCCCGCTTTTACCCACAGTGCCATCTCAATCGGTCCTCGCAGCTTCGCTCTGTAGTCGAAACTGACCTTTGACTCTGACATGCTTCCTGTCCGTCAGCGGGACTGCTGTGCTGTGCAAGTATGCTTGATCTGATGACGAAGATACAGTGTGTGTACTGTATGTGTATAATTGTGTGTGTCAGACCTGTTTCCTCAGTGTGCAGACTCCAGACCCGTCTCACATGCCTCTGTGAGTGACATGAGCCTACAGGTATTTACCACCTTACTGCCTTGGCACCTGCTGAGGAGTCATTCATAAGAAGTCCAAATACCCACAGCTTGATTACTGACATACTGTATCCACCTCGTTCCAAGCTCCCATCATACATTGTGTGAATTTGGGGTGTGACTTCCGGTGCTGAACTGGAACCAGCGTTTTACAACGGCAATTGTATCTAATGGTGCACTAATCCTATTTTATAGAGTGACGGGGAAAAAAAAACATGGAACACACCAAGTGTTAAACCTCAAACGAAATAGTGTGATCAAATCTACGCCATCTCTGACAGCCAACCCAAAGCATTGGTTGTTTACCTTTTGTAACCAAGCATGTTGGCGATTAGCTTGACTTGCTATGTTAACATACAGTTCAATTTAACGGAGATGAACTATAACTTACGGTAAACATCTGCTCCTTTTAAAAGATGATTTATGATTTCTGACAACTCATAAACAGACCAACACGTTCGGCAAACATTTAACACAAACTAAATATTAATTTTAGCTCCATATAAAGTGAATAAACGTGATGTTTCTCAGATAATGCTCCGTTCGCCCATCTTGACGACACAGTTTACACATTTTTATAACTTCTGATTTATTCCGCATGTTGTCATCCCAAGTCGTCACATATCACTTCTTTGTCAGTGGCCTTTCATATCCTTCTGTGGCTGTTAATATTCCAGGATGCCACTACCAACTCCAGGATGTCAACAAAAGCACATGGTTAGATTTAGAAAAAAACATCATGGTTTGGCTCTACATTCATACAAGAAGTGCACACAGGCCTTCCAGGGGAAAGTCCAGGGTTTGTTGGGTCCTTCCACCACCCCTTCCGCCCGCCCTATAGGGACTTTCTAGCTCCTTACATTACATCATTACTGGCAGCATTTCAACCTGATGCTGTCCAGTGGCGTATCATACCTCTGCAAAAGGTGGCTTTTGGTGTCAGTTTCTCATTACCAAGTTGTCAAATGCCGCCGCTTTGTCAGTGATTTCGGCATCAGACAGCTGACTTATTAAATCAAAGTTCTGTGGTGAATGTGTGGTTAGGTTTAGGCTTTAAACACCCACGTTTGGTGGCACAAAGGATGTTGAAAAAGCAGAAATGGTTTGGTAAAAACATCCAGGTTTAGTGGCTCAAACATTGCTAGGATATGCTGTGGAGGGTTGATAAAGACACCAGGATTGGTGGCTCAAACGCCACTGGGAAACTGTAACGAACTGTAGTGAGAAGGTGATTTCACAGAGAAGAGACTTTGGAGCAATAAGCAATTGTTTTTGGGATAATGGGCTGTCGGAGAAATGGACATTTATCGGACTTATGGGACTTAGAAATTTCTGGACCATCAGAAGAATAGTATGGCACTGCTGTTCCCCTGTTATCATTCTCTATGCTATGCTGGCTTTATATGTATACATTAGTTGGACAAATGTGAGAGCACTCTTCATCTTCTCATCTAACTCTTAGCCAAACAACAAATAAGCACGTTTCCCAGAATGCTGAGCTCCTCCTGTAATAGAGGACCAGACTCATCAGACAAGCTCAGAATTTAGCCTTTACCAGCTTTGTTTCTGGGCAGACGACATTTGCTCAGAATTTTAGTTGCATTATACAACATTAGGAGACATTTTGGTTGCATAACCAATTTAGAACTACTAACGTAATTGCCGGGCCACAGTTGTTGTTTTTTTTTAGTTGTTGTGTTTTCTTTGGTAACTCTAATCTCTGCCCGACATCTCCAAACCTCAGACACAGTAAAGATGCTCTTTTTCTCCTCAGACAGCAGATGGCTTGCCATCATTTTCCCAACTGCCCAAGAACCAGAAGGTGTCTGAATGAGACTGTGCTGTGATTACCCTTCAGAGGAAAACCACGCGGGATGACAGCAGGCCAGAGGAGAGGCAGAAGCGAGGCAGGATTGGTTTGGAGCACTCAGAAAAACAGTGTAAATAAACATGTCAATGTCAGCTATTTTTTGCATTCATTATGCTTGCTTGTGTATATTTATATTTTTAAGAGTGACCCACTTATGGTAAGATGCACATAGTTTGCTGTCAATAAAGAGATGACTTTTATATAATTAGAAAATAGTTAAATGAATGTTACTTCTTTATATATTGAACTGTGTTGGCTGCTTGGTGATAAATCCAATAACTTAGGACAGAAGAGGAAATTCAAGAAACTGAAACTGTGAATGTTTCCCCAAGTAAGTGTTTTCCACTTCCTCCTGAGTTTCATCACAGATTCCCAGAATGACAGACCTGTTTGGCAATGCGTCAGCCGTTAAGAGTACATCACCATGTGTCACGTGCATATCTTAGTTTGATTTCACCTAATCTAGAGATGAACTCACTCAGTTTTTGCAGTGCAAAGGTTGTGTTTAGTTTCTCTTCTACAGCTAATATTTAAAGTGTGTGGATGCTGGTTTAGTCTACAAAGCAGCACGATGATGATGATAATGAGACACTGAGCAAAGTATAAAACTGTGAGCTCATCTGGTGTGTTATCTTCTACTAAGCAAGTCCCTTGTTTTGTCAGTATGAATCACCCTACACGTCCTAAAAACTAAAAAGTAGTGATATTAGCCATTTATTTTTCACTGTAATGACCACAGACTGTAGAAATAATGGACGTAGCCACCGTAACGTCACCCATGAGTTTGTGGACAGACGATTTGAAGCCTCAAGTTCAGCATATTGGCCATATCCATCTTGTTCTTTTTTTTTGAGCCAGAAGTGATCATATTTGAACAAGAGGTTGGAGTTGTGGACGAGCGAGGGGTGGATCTGACTCACAGAGTGTAGCAACGCCTCGTAGACAGCCTGTCACTTTAATTTACGTAACTTTGGATCTTCATAAAATGTAAACAGATGAGTTATATAAACATTCACCCCCAGTACAAAGTACACACTGTGAAATTATGCATTTTAACCTGAAGGTCTATGGGGAATGACTCGCTCTTGGAGCCAGCCTCCAGTGGCCGGTCAGTGAACTGCAGTCCTTGGCACTTCCACGTTGGCCTCATTTCTCAGCTCTGGAGGTTACCGCGTGGGTTCAATTCAAGCCACAGGCACAACGCTGGGTCGCTGTGCTTTATGTGTCAGCAAGTGGTGAGTTTTGGTTGGGTCTGGCTGTGCCTCACAGCTGACCCAGCCACAGTCCAACTCGGTTTAGACAGCCTCTAAACAAAGTAGAAGCACTGGATGTGAGCCAGGAGGCCACAGCATGCCTGGACTTCTGCAGCTGCAAGCAAGGTTAACTATCATACCGCTTCATGTCTGCTGTAATTATGGGAATACAGATGAAAAATATCCTTGCAATGTGTATTTATAGCAGAGTTTATTGATGTAATGTGCTTTAAAAATAAACCAATAAAATGAGTTTTGCCCTCAAATTTAAAACAAACATACGAAATTGTGTAAAGCACAGGTTAAGTTTATTTTTGTAAAGCTTCTGAAAAAGCTGTATTAAGTCAACATGACAATCAAGGGTAATTCAATCAAATCCAATCATCCATCTGCAGAGACCAATGAGCTCAGTTAAGACCAAATGGATTGTGAAAACAAATACATAAGATCATCATAGAATCTGATATGACAGTATAAAAACAACTATATTAGTTATTTGTGTATCAGGTCAAAACAAAATGCTGGTCAGCGTTTATGACTTCATTCATGTAATGTGTGACATGGGCTGGAGGGGGTTTGGTGTCCATTGAGCAGCTTTCATAAGAATGAACTGATCTCTGTCACCAAGGCTGTATCCCTTTCTTTTCATATGTCCATGCACAAAATTGATCTCGGCCATGACATCCAGAGCATGGCACAGCTGTGCTCAGTTGAATTATCCCTTCCAGCTCCCTTATAGTGAAGGTGGCCGCTAAGATAACGAAAACAACTGACTTAAACATCTCGCATCTTGCCTAACTTTAATTGATCATATCATATAGAATTAATCTGCAGATGCTTTGGTTCAAAATGAGACCAAACTATTTTTTGTTTCCAGTTTTTGAGCCACGAGGAAGGCCAAACTGTGGCCTTCGAAAGACGGTGAGGCTCGTTGTAGAAGTCCAGTTTAACTCCAATGATTTTTTTGGATTCCTGAAAGAGTCTACTGGGCACAGGCTCAGGGACCCAAAGTGTCAAGGACCCCCCTGGACCCAAAATGACTACAAAGAGCAACAAAAAGACAAAATTCATTCAAAGAGACAACAAATACCTCAAGTAGACACAAAATGAACACATGGACACACAAAAGTCTGCATCTTGGTGTCTTGCTCCCACCTAGAAGAGGTGGTGGGGCCTTTTGTATATCTGTGCCCAGGGGCCAGTTGTCTCCATGTGGATACTCTAATAACTGTATTTCCTAAAGAAATACATACCTATTTAGAACTGCATGGTGGTGGATGCTGCAGTTGTACAAAGATTTCACTCGAAAACCCTTCTCACCACTATCAAAGCTTGCACATCCTTCCCCATACATTGTTCACAGACCACTAGTAGCTAATGATTGACACTGGCCAATCCCACTGTCAGACAAACAGGACTCTACTGCAGATAAGGCCATGGGTCGCACCATCAGCTTCAGAGTTAAATAACAAGAAAAACACAGCGTCAACCAGGCAGGCTCTCTCAGTAAACGCTGCCCAATTACTTTAACAATGCTTAATAGGATATTGTGGCTTCTCCCTAAACTCAAAACAGACCTGCTGCTACCCTGAAATAGCAGCGAGTGGAAATCCACGGGACTGTCCCCCGTCACTAGTTGCCCAATAACCTGGTTGACTGGCTCCCCCCTTAATAGACCTTGGAGCCTGACTCCCACTCACCCTGGCCTCTTGTGACGTATGGAGGCACCAGCTCATCACGAGTCACCACACTGAAGTGGTAAGACGAACATCAACAAAAACAATTCCTCGCCTTTTCACTTGTGGATTGTGGACTGTGGCCATCTAAAAATATAACAGAGGAAAACTGAGGGGGAGGCTCGGATCGTGTTTGTGACATTTATTAAGGAATCATCCACTCCCTGCGTGCTAAAAAAACATTGTCTTTTTCAGGATGGAAAACAAATGGGATGAGTACAATGTGGTAAAAGGTTGAGCAGCAGATCTTCTACCACTGGCTGCTGCTGTAATGGTATTATATTTCTATGCTCTGACTACCACAGAATTCAGCCACAGGCTTAATCCTGGTCTGTTTCGCTTCTTATTTTATGTCTTTTGGATTTCTGCCAGCTGTTTAGTGCTCATTTGAGTCATGGCTGTTTCACAATAACAGCAACAAAGAAAGTTAACATGTGCTCGCTAGTTACTGTCCCTGCAGCATCTAAGTGGCAGAATGACCTTGAAGTATAGGAGAGCTGGATCCGTTGGGTCAGGGGGACATTTGGGACAGTGCATGTTTAGCCAGTTAGAAAGCAACTATGCCTTTATCATTTCAGAGCATGTCAGTACATAAAAAAATCTTATTGGAGAGCTGATTTTCTTGGCCTATAGGTCAGTATTCATTTTATTAAAAGAAACTACGACGAAAATTCTTCCTTAACTTTTCTTCCATGGTGAAGATGAGACATTGACGAGCTGAAAATAGATTTTGCTAACAAAAATTATGATGAAATCTGTTTTATTTTCATTGACAAGACGAGACGTGACAAAAATGTCAGTGGTGAACTATTGGATGTTTGAAATGTGAGGAGAGGAAGACGGCCAGCAAAGCAGCCAGTGAACGGCAGCGGAGCAAGCAGCCACCGGACGCCGGTCTTCACATTTGTTCCCTGTGGGACTCCACTCAGATCCTGACTGTCTGTAGAAGGTTTAGGGTTTGATTGCTGTTTGACAGGCAGGTAGGAGGGTCAGTGATCTGTGGGTGTAGCTGTGCTGTATAGTCTGAACTCTGCGGTGTTTTCTCTGACACAGCTGAGAGTTTCATTTTAATCCATTTTTTTCTCAATTTTTTGAGACCATCAATAGAGAGATGCTGAGCTTTTCAAATACTGATTAGCATTAGAACGTGCTTGTAAATCATTCCTTAAACCTGTCGAAGACTCTGCTAAAGAAATGCAAGTTTGAAACTGTAGGAAAAAAAAGATTTCTAAATGAAATTTTTATGCAACCTGTCACCTTGATTCTAATTTCTGATTCCTATATTATTCTAATTTGATAAGTTGAGTTAGAAAAATTTGTTTTATTTTTAATTTTCGTTGACTTAAATGTTTTGAGTTGTCTTCAACTTAAATTAGACTAAAACATGAAGGATAAAAATGAATAAAATGTGGCTAAAACCAATAAGCATTTTTACCTCTAAAGACCATGACTAAATCTAAAATGGCTGTCAAAACAAACACTGCTGTTGGTTTGTGCCAACAAAAGGAAGGCAAAAACAAGACAAAGGCTTTTCCTCATTGAATATGACACACTGTAAAGTCACTGAGCGAATGTTTACTGCATTAATTTCATTCATAATTTTACCATACCATTTTCGCCAAAAGAATTATGTGAACAACTGACACTGTAAATATAAGGTGTTTAAATTTCAGGGATCCACTGATTTTTATCATTGTTCAAGTAGTTTCTAATAATGGAGGGTTATTCCATGTACAAACAAGAATGTCCCAACTGACCCCGCTCTCCCCTACTGATCATTAGTCTTCTCATGATTGGTAATCAGTGATCAGTTTTCATGTTAACACTTGAACTTGGGCTCCAAATGCGATTTTTCATCCCCAGCCTGAAAACCAAGTAAACTTGTTAACCTCATGCAGAGGCTCATGTCATTGTTTCCATGCATTCATACTATCCTTTACTATTTTCCTACGTTTAAAGTCAGTCATAAAAATGCTGGGAAAATGAGAACCATGCACTACAGTACCATGCATCTGCCCACACGGCAAGCCCAAAACTCAACAGGAGCACTCATCACTCAACTTCCTCTTGCAAGGCCATTTGTACAGTATGTACTCATGCACTGGGAACCCACAGTTTGCAGCCTGTAAATCAGAGAGTTCAAACACGACTTCCGGAGAGCCATATAGGACAGCAAAGGCAGAGCAAAGGGAGCCACATCCTGTGGCTAACAGGAAATACTGGTTAAATGACAGGTTTGCATAAATGAAGGGCTGCTGGGCTTGCCATCACACCCTGTAAATGGATTGTTTCCCTAAATTTATCTGCGTCTGTGTTTAAAAAGTGTAAATGTGAAAATGGTGATGACTCTACCCGAAGCTACTGTATGACAGATGAGTCCTTCCTGTTAGGCTGCAACATTTCCTGTCCACATGAATTACTTCCTCATAATGTTCTTTTAAATATATTTATAACAAATGGATTAAATTATAGATTAAGGCCTTCCTTGTCACATTAACACAGAATAATGCACATTGAAAATATTTAGTTTTTACACACGTGCTCAATTTTATGAGCCATACAATTATAAAACACTCTCTTCGGCTTCCAGTTCCATGAGTTTGTTCTTTGCGGATTTCCTGTTTCAAACTGATGTTTTGTTTCTCTAAAACATCACTGTAGTCCAGGGTTTTCTTGTACTTGTAATCATAGATCTCTAACCTATCCGGCTTTTCTTTGAGAGCCTGGAGTTCCTGCTGCAGGGCATCATTTTAGCAGGTCATTCCTCTTCCTGATGTTGCACTGCTGCACACAGTTCCTCCTTTGCGTCCTCAGGGTTCTGAAGTTCTTAAATGTTCTGCGTATTCTTTTTCCTTTCAGCATCACAATCTGCTTGTGCGTTATCAAAAGTGCTCAGCTTATTCTTGAGGTTCTGAAAACTTTGTTCATGTCGGACAGTGAAGGTCCATCACCTCATTTGACCTGTTCGTTGTTTTGTAGGTTTCATAAATGTTGCACTGACGTTGGACCTTGTCAGTGAGCACCTTCACTCGTCTTTGAGGGGAGACGTATATTTTCCTCGCAGATCTTTCTTCTGCTTTCACCACATTGTAGTCTCCCTCTTAAATTATACAGCTCCTAAACTGTCTCTTCATTGTGTGAATTTCTTGCTGCAGGGTCTTGAGCTGTTCGATGATGGTCTGTAGGTTCATGGTCATGGCATAAAAGTTGCAGGCCGCATCTGTTTGTTCCTGGTGGAGGTCAATGCTGTCGTTGTCCTTCAGGGAGTCCAGAGGAGTTTTGGTGAACTCATTTTTTGCTCTCTCAAAACTTGAAAGTGAAAAATACTTCTCTGTTTACCATAGAAATGCAGTACCAAGCTGTATTGTCAGTGCTGAAGTGATTATAACCAGTAGAGTGCAGTGAAATCGTGATGAAAACACTCTGTATTAGTACGTAGGAGACAAACAAACTTGAGTTCGACTGAACCAAACCAAACAGGGCAGATGTGAAAGCACTTTTAAATACTGTGAAATCCTGTCATTGAGAAGGAGGGTTAAAATAAATAGGCCTACATGGGTCTTTTACAAAAATAATAAAATAAAAACATATTCGATAGAGTAAGCTACCTAAATCCGAATCACTCACAGAGCTAAAGTTACTTTAGTTCCACCCGTTTACCTTTATAGACCAAATATGAACCAGTCCACTCATAAGGATAATTATTTGAGTGATAGGTTTTCCTGACAAATAAACTTTAAATCAGCAATTATGACTCCCAAATGTTGCTGCATGATAGCAATGTCCCAGATATAAACAACAGTACATCACATTTCTTGGTTCCCATACTGAGCACACCTTCTTTGAATAAACTAGCTGATGTGTCTGAGCTTGCCATTGAGTTAAATCTAATTTCTCTTAACGAGGCTGCACTCTTGACTCATTTTCCCAGGCTTGTTTACATGCTTCCTTTAACAGTCTTGCGTCGGTGGGCCATGAATGTGTTTTCTCTGGTGGCTTCCTATCTGAAAGAGCAGTTATTATCTGACTGGTTCATTCAGAAATCTCTGTAAGTGTCTTGATGAGGATTGCCTGAACACGCAGGAGTTTTCAATTCCCCCACAATAAGAAACAGATTTAAACATTATCTCCCATCCCTTTGGTGTAAAGAAAAAAAACAACAACTGAAGGAATAGTGCCAGACAGACAAGGGCCATTTAACTTGTACCAGACGAGGCTAAATACACTCTCCAGTATCCATGAAAACAGGCGGTTCAGAGAGTGATTTAACTAGGTCTGCACGGTGCACAAGATAGATTTTAGAGTGTAAACAATTCAATAATGGAAGAGAAATCACTTTCCTCTGGTTTTAATCTTGTACAGCCGTCTATAAAAAAGGTTACGTGGTGGTTTTTAGCAGACTTGGTGAATTTAAATCAGAAAATGAATCTCTTTTTTTGTACTATTTTATGGGACATCTTGCCTTTTCCAGAGGGATACCACCAAACCATAAAATGGTTGGCTTTTTTAAACAATGTTGCATAACTTTAATTTCTTTCTCAACCTAGTTTTGTAACAATTTGGGTGGAATAACTGTTGTTTTCGAGGGAAATACCGTGCAGTTAAAGAATTTATATCGTCAAGGGCAGCCTGACCAATATTTGTGAGCATCAACAACGCTCCGCCAAAGTCATAAATAGAAGTGACATGCAACCCAAAATGCACAGGACATCTGAGGGCACTTTCCTGTTGCTGATCTTGCACTTTGACCTTCCAACTAAGAGGATCAGAACCATAGACTGTATATCAAAATCAACACAGTTACCGTGACGTCACCCATTGGTTTGTGGACTGCTATTTTGAAGCCCCGAGTTCAGCATTTTAGCCGTCAACATCTCGGCTCTTTGGAGCCAGAAGTGACCATATTTGGACAAAAGGCTACAGCTGTGGAGGAGGCCACGCGTTTAATTATACGTAACTTTAAGGCTTAATAAAATGTAAAGGGGTGAGTTAAATTAAAATTCACCCCCTCACAGTTGTCATGGATGCTGAAATTACCTATAGAGACCACAACTGTTTTTTGTATTAGGGTATAAACATGTTTATTTCTGCAGTAAAGTTGAGCATTTTAACATAGGGGTCTATGGAGACTGACTGGCTTCTGGAGCCTTTCAGCACTTTTCAGAATTTTTACAAGGAAGCATAAAGAGTACTACTGTATATCTTGCAGGCTGATTTTGGCACCAGACTCAGTAATTCTCAAACACAAAAAGAACATGCAAAATCCATGCAGAGAGGACAAAGGCCCAATAATAAAACACAGATGACAGTGCTACTTAACCGCCGCATTGGCCACTGTTCTTTCTGTGCTCATGTGCATTTCCCCTGAGTGCTCCACTTTCTATTCACAGTCTAAAAACATAGGTTTGGCTAACTGGAGCCGTTTCCTTAGGTGTGACAGTGAATACGTTTGTCCTGGGATAGAAGCCAGCCCCCAGCTGTGACCCTGAATTAATACAGGAGGCTGTAGAATATTTATGAATTAAACATTTGACTGTAGTCGTGGACAGGGCTGGCCCATGCAATAATTAACTTTTTTTTTAAGTTCTTTCAGGATAGCTGGGAGGATGTTTTTTTTTTTAATTTCAGTTTGAGTTAAGAAACGAACATTAAAGTAAAGTACCAGTAAAGTTTGGACAAAAGTGTGTCCAAATATATGAAATATATAATGTAAAAATAAATAAATAACACAAAGCCTGTAATGCAAACTGGGTGTGTTGGGTTTAAACGAAGACGGCATTTACCCGACAGTGAGGGTCTCGTGAAAAATGTTATCATGTTGCATCATGGGAGATGTAGAATCCAGCATTTTTTGGAGTTTGACCCACATGAATAAAAGTCCGGATATCTTAGCTCCTTCATATTTGAGCACTTAGTAATCTGACTCTTGTTGAAGGGTAATAATTCACATTAGTTTCACCCATGGGCCCTTTTTAAAGGGAACCTATTATGGTCATTTTATTATTATGGTATTCTTGGTTACATGCTTTATGTAAAAAAAACATACTGTTTTCCTCATACTGTCTGTGCTTGAAAACATGTATTCATCCTCTGTCTGACACACTTCCACAGGTATAAAGAAAACAGGATACAACATTGGAGGCAGGGCCCTTTTCATTTCTATGAAATTAGCTCAGTAAATTCATGAAGCCCTAAAAAAAAAAGCTTTATTTCTGCAGTATGAAAATACCTGGATCTCCCACATCATGGGACCCATAGAGCAAGCGCACTGAAGACTTTCAGCAGCCTACCGGTTTAGTGCTCTGCCAACTTGAATGTGGATAAAATGATTCAATCTTGCAGCTTTCTAGACTTTTGAGATGTAATAGGACCGAATGAAACAAATCCTGAATCCTGATGGCTTCAAAAGCCAGTGCTGTTCCAGGGGGCTTGGTCTCTGCAGCATGATTGCAGCCAGAGGAATAGCTGTAGTGACTTTCTAGCATGAAAATCCCCAGTAAACACTATCAAAATATTCACAACCTGACATGATCCCAAATCAGGGAGACACTGACAGCATCAGCAACATGTTTCCCTGGCGTTAGCATGTAACTATATGTAGCAGTTTATGTAAGGAAACACTTACAGTAGTGTGCCCGGGGCAGATGACCATATAAAGAAATTTGTCATGAGCTGACGTCAACTTGTCCGGAAAGTAGAAAAAAAGATGACAGTAATCAGAACAGTCTGAAGTCTGAGGATTTTGCTCACTGGGATTGCTTTTACAAACTCAATATTTGAAATTTTGCCCACATTTAAATACATACATCCGACACTGTAACATCATCTGTATGACAGATAGTAAGGAAAAGCATAATAGCCCCTTTAGTCCCCTTTAAACACTTCTAACCATCACAACAATTAAAATTTTTATTGCTTTCTTTTTGTGTGAAAGAAATATGCACACACTGGGCCAATTCCACAGAGACGTTTGAAAGTTTCCAGTTTGAGGCGATGGAGATGTTGACCCTGAAGGAAAATATCATCCAGCGCTCAAAACGGCTAAATCTGGCACTGCCCTCAAAGCTTTTAACCAAATTCATTCTTTTCTTTAATTTTATTTGAGGAGAGGGTTGTCAAGAACAATATTACGTGCGTAAGCGCAGACACTGACGCATGTTGCTGTCATATATTCTACATCTGGGTAAATAACAAATTTGACTTAAAATCAGGCACGACACACACACACACATCCGCACACACAAGCTTTCGGTGTCCCACCACACTAGTCAGGGACCAAACGAGACAAGACCTATCATGTCTCCTCTCAGTGAGAGCAGACATTGTTGACTCACTGTAGTCTAGAGGCGCTCAGCCTGCGTCCCACCACAGCTATGCACTGTCTGACCAGAGCCTCGGAGCAAGGGTGTGCAGACTCACACACGTTTATGGATGCAAGCAAACATTACACAAACACGGTCAGACGCACATAGCTACATACAGGTACAAAAACACATACATATGCTAGTCCTTTTCTCCAGCTCTGCGGTTTGCTCTTTAATCCACTCAGTCACAACACATTCAAGAGCAAAAAAAACCCCACGCTCTTTCTTTCCGTCCATCAGTTGCACTTAAGACCTAACTGTTGATTACTTCATATATCCGTTATGCAGTAATCTGGGAGGCAATGTTTGCTCTTTGGGGATAGACATTACACCTGTTAGACACTTCTGCAAAGCCTTTCTGAAAACCACTTGTGATGAAGAGCTCAGGTTTCTCTCCACAAATCCTCCAGCCATGTGCTTCGAGTGTGCCAGACACACTCCAGTCTGTCCACAGACACCAAGCCCCCAGTCTCAAGCTCCACTTAAAGGCTCATTAGACCTGACATCATAGTGAATCGAGTGATGTTCAGGCATTCATGCAGACTCCTCACTCCCACGCTTGGATCAACCTGTTACACCCCAGGCAAAGAAAAAAAAAAAAGTGCAGTTAGGCCCCCTTTGGCCCCCCACCTCCCCTCCTTTGTGCACTCTGTATGTACACTTTGCCTCCACTAATTACAGTGCACACAGCAGACTATAAATGGCAGCTTCATTATAAGTCAAGAGACCCAGAAAATAACTATTCCTGTGCTGGAATAATACAACCTGGCCCCAGGTTTTCTGTGTATGAATTTGGGGTAATTTGATTAAATACAGTTTTAATTAGGAATTTGCACCATGTGAGCACAATATTAAGCAAAAGAATGAAGGTCTTCTGTGTCAGTTAGGTGCTGCACCTCCACTAAGTTGGGAAGCACAGAAAAGACCCAAAAAATGAAAGTGGGAATCACGAGAGGCAAAACAATACGATATTATCACATGCTGAGTATTATGATGAAATATATTGCGATATATTGTGACTTATTACCTCCTCTGAACTGCAAATTATTTCCCCAAAGGAAAACTTTCTGTTGTATCTAATATATATATATATAATGATAAATAATCATTTTTGATGCAGCAAAACGTATCTTGTGGACTGGAAAGCAATAGATTTTTATTATTCTAGTAGGCAACTAAAACTTAAATTTGTATTTGTAGTATTAATCATTTACATAATTAAACAACTGATACTTGCTGTCCATACAATATTACTGCACAATAATATTGCGATACCCTGCTGTACCTTTTTTCCCCACACCCTACTATTACAGTAAAATCAAATGACAATGTGAAAGTAGTTCCTTATAAAGCTGAACTTGAGAACTGTCACCCAAATCTGCAGCTCCCCTCAGTTATGAAATGAAAGGAAATGAAACAATTAAAGAGACTGTTTGTAACTTTCTACATGTTGTTGTTTTTATTACCAATGAGTGAACATATTGTAATGTGACTTTAAAACTGAGAACTTACCCGACTTTCTTGGTTGTCTGTAACAACCTTTGAACTGACCTCTATACAAATGACTCTGGACGAATTTTGGCAAAAATCCAAAGGATGTGATTTACCTTAACTAAGAAATCCCTTTCTGGCAGAAAGCCCTCAGACTTCTCCCAACAGCGTGCTACAACTCTCTTCAGCTCCATCATGGTTTCTTTTTTTTTCCCCCAGTCAGTAGTAATCTATTATACAATTAAATTGGATGTTTACTCTACAAAACCTATAAAATAACAAATAAACTATAAAAAATATTTAATTGAATCAATACTTTATTAGGTATTTTTGTCATATACAGATTTGCACTGATGATTGCTGGGTAATATGTATGTTGATATTGCACAGTGTCAAGTCGTAGCTACATGTAGTTCAAACACAAAATCTTGCACCAGGTCCCATCATAATATCGTGCACAGGGGCCCGTCCTAACTAACATATGCCGCAGATGAAATATAGGAACATACAGATAGTAATGTTATACTAAATATGATTGTAATTTATTTTCTAGTATTCTATCACACATGATGGCGGTCACTGTGGCTGATGCAGGTGCTCACTCGCAGGTGACCTCAGTTTACTTAACGGCCTCAGAGAGAGGTTTCATTAACAATAAGGATCTTCTAAAAGTTACATACAGAATCTTAAAATCTGCTGTATACCACCTGTTTTGCAGCTTTGCACCAACTGGCAGACACTAACCCAGAGTATTTGGGAGCCATGGGGGTTTGGGTCCCCAGGGAAGTTGCCCACCTCACCCTGTTGTAAATCCAGCCTGACTCCCACCTGTGATCTATACACACATTCGTGCACGTACGCAGAGAGGACAATGGCAGCCCACGCTTACCGATGTGCAGCCACACATGCGTAGCCACCCACAGTCAGACAGACAGATAGGGAAACACTTAACCGGTGTCTCACCACAAACACACACACAGACAAAACCGACACACCCCGCCATTCACCGTCCTGGCCTTGTTTACTCATGACCATCACAGCTCTGCAGCACTCAACCCCATCATTCCACAGATTCCTGCGTCCCAGCACTATTTTATGAGCCTTGCAGAGAGACTTGTGTTTTTTCTGTGCTTATCTAAGACAGCAGTCACACAGGCATTAATCATTAATGCTGACTAATGAAATGAAAGTGAATGATGGTGACAGATACTGCGGGGGCTTGGAGCAAACACATCAAATATTAAGCTGATGTTTTTACATATTTCTGTCTATTTTTTGCATTTTAAAATGTGAAATCTAATTGTTCTGCATGCTGTCTTGTATTGAGGGCCACACTGCAGTGACACACATTTGACTGAAACTGAATTGATCATGAAAACTTGGACCAACTGGAGTTTGAAAGGTAAAAGAGGCCTCAGAGGGCGTTTATCGGTGCAACACCGCCATCTGTAGACCATCGACACTGACTCTGATTGCTCAACACTCCCTCATTTTCTTTGCTTAATTGTCTTATTGTCAAGTTCGGTGTTACATAACAAGAATAAACAAAAGACGAGTTATGATTTGTTTGACACAGAGAAGCAGAGTGTGTCTGGCCAAAAGGTAATTTTCTGTATTTACTTTATTCTTTAAATGCTTGGTTTACTCCCACAGGCCGAAGATAGGCCAGGTGCACTGAGTGAACTCTAAATTGTGTGCTAAGTGTGGATTTGTTTGTGTTGCGTTATAGCAGAGTGACAGAACAGTGACCTGTCCAGCATGCTGACCTTGTGACCCTGCACAGCAGTAAGCAGCTACAGAGACTAGACATATGACTGTACAGTGGATTTCACACAGTCCTTCTGATTCATAGAAGCCATATTAAAAAGAAAACATTAAAAACAATGTGAGACACAAAAAAAAACAACTCTAAAAAGTCAAACTGTCTGACTGACAGACATTACAGGTGAACAGAATAAGATTTTAGCGAAAAGACGTCACCATGAAACTTCCCTAGTCGATTACTCACATGAAGACTTTTTTTTGTTTACAAGTTTCCAGAAATTTTATGTTTAAATGTGCAAATATGTCTCATCTACCAACTAACTAACATTTCCAGAACAGAAATCTGAACATTGGAAAAAGTCAGGTACAAAACTCATGTTTCATTTTGTTGATATATGGAGAGTCAAAGGTTTTTGCAGAGCAAATCTCTATTAATCACTCGATAAATCACAAAATACTATCAACAGACAAGTTTTTAGCAAAAATAAAAGTTATATAAATCAGGCTATGAATGATAAAAGAACAAATCCCTTTCTAAAAGCATTCCAAATATAGATAGGAGTAAAACTGGGAGGTTTGGTGTATGTAAATGCTACCAAAGTGGTTTAAGATTTGTCTTGCAAAGTTCCATAAATTCTTACAGCAAAAATGTGACACTACAGGTTGTTTAACAAACAGATAATCCATTGCTCATTATTATTATTATTATTATTATTATTATTTATTGCTGTTACTTGTATTTTTTGTACTTTTTTGCATGCCGCGTTTTTTAAGTTTTTAAATTTTGAAATCTTTGATCTGACTCTTTCCCCTTGATTACTGTAACACTGGAATTTCTCAATTATGGAATCAATAAAGGTGTATCTTATCTTATCTTAGAGATCACCATGAAATAAGTTTTCCAAAATGTTAATATTAAATATGTACTTTTTGCATTAATTTTCACAACAAAAATCTGAAGTAAAATAAACACCTAAATGCGTATTTTCGACATTTTCTTTCCACTACTCTGAAAAAAGACATGTTGTGGAAGCAAAATAGCCCAAAATCTTAATCTTAATTAAGATTAAGATCTTAATCTTACTGACCAGTGCATGAAAAAGTTTTTTGACCTGTAAGTATCTCCACAGTGCTGCCTGGGCCTTTGTGCAAATCTCATGAACATGAGAGAAAAATAACGCCATCTAGTGACAAACAGGCACAGGCTGACAAACTCAGAAATGAATCACAGTATATCAGCAGACATGCATTGATTAACAGTAATCAGTGCTCTGTAACCTCTTTCACTGTATCATGTTCAATTCATGTAATTATCTATAAACAAAGATAGCTATACACTTCAACAAGAAAACAAAAAAGGACGAGACAAAACTAGATACTGTATACGGCTATCATGTAACAAGCAGGTTGATAGTAAATAAGCAGATACACTGCACACAAAAGGCCTGAACTGCTTCTTCTTTTATTTAGTCTTCATTTGAAATGTTACATACAACAAATTTTACTCATGGCTTCATCAGGTTTGTTGTTTATTACACTGCAGAGGTATTTTTAACAAGGCTGCAGCTGCACTGCATGCAGTGTGTGAGGTGAATCTGCTTATCTATCATCAACCTGATGTTTCCTGCCATCACCTGCACCAAGTTTTAAGGAGCTACATAGGCATTCAGAAAATGTGAATTTCAATGTCATTATTGCAAAAACACATGTTCCATTAATGTGATCTCGAGAGTTCAATGTAACATTATTTTTTCTTTATTGTGCACAAATTCATTTACAGAAATACAAACAGATACATGGACAACAAAAAATAAAGCACAAAATAAGAAGACAGATGGTCGAGTTTTGTTATACATCATATTATAATCAATAAATTAAAGGTCTTAATAACTTTTTTTTGTTCTTAATATTGATAACATGGTGCTATATTCAAAATTCATCAATAAAGAGCATGGAAGTTGGTTTGGTTTCTGCATTCTTTCCTACGAACATGGAATTTTCCAAAAATAATGAAAAGTTGTATGATAAACATGTTATTTCCAATCTTGATTAAAATAAAGCATTACATAAGACATATTCATTTCAAAATGTATCTTAAGTTTTGTTTTGGACAGTTGGTAATATCAATCCAAAACACTCTGGTGCATAAACAATGAAAAATAAGTGACTTTATTTTTCCAGTCCACAGAAATCACACTTGAAAATATTCAGCTTGAATCTTCCTGGCACAAGCTTTATCAGGTAAATTCTATGTGGTATCCTGAAAGATACTTCCTTAAACTTGTTATGTATGCAGTATTTTTCATACATGCTCTCTCCCACTGCATATTATTAAATAAAGGAGACCAAATACATCTAGAAGAAGGGATGGTGACATGACTTATTCTCTTCTCTTTAAATATAGTGTAGTATTATTTTTATTACTATTACAGTGTCTACTGGTATCAGACAGTTAGATTTAATGCTTTTTAAGACCCTTTCAAGACACCTTTTAAACAAATTTAGGACAGATTTTTGGACAAATCATGTTTATTTATGTAAGCATGTGGTCTGTGCAGAATATGGGAATATGGTTCATAGCGTAAGTTAGGTTTTTAAAAGATTTGTAACATTAGAAGTGTGGACTTTTACATAGAAAGGCTTCACTCATTTTCACAGTAAGAAATTATAGATACATGAAATAGGCTCATGTCTGTAGCAGTTTAGACCTCACAAAGTCAAATTTAAGGCTATTTAATTACTTTTAAGGCCTCGTAATTATGAAATTGAATTTAAGACATCCTCAGACTATTTAAGGACCTGCAGACATTCTGTATTATATTATATTTTCCACACAGTCCTTAAAACTGGCAGGTGCTAACAGGTAGCTGTGCAGCACCTCAGTGGTGCCCTCACTCTGCCTGAGGCAGGGTGGGGCACCGTTGTGCAAGTCGTGGCGCTGTGACGTCATAAGTCTGCGCCACGTCCACTCTGACATTTTCAATGACAGTTTACACAACTTTGTTTTACGTTTCTCTGATAACGCGGGTGGTTAAAGCATAGAGTGACTACCATGCACAGAGCCGCGCGGACAGCTTTACATGGCTGGTCTAACACAGTCGGCCCTGCGATGATCCGCCAGTGTTTAAAACGCAGAGGTAAGCAGGAGGTTACAGCAGACACTGCTAAGAGCTAACATGCTACACATGCTAAAAACACTTATTCGAGTCGTGTTGTGTCGTTTTTTCCCACAACTAATCGTCTTTTCCTTTGTGTTCAGGATGTTTTAACTGATGAGTCACCGAATAACGAGCGTTACTGGTCATTATGTTTGCTAACAGACTTGTATGCTAACAAGCTAACTCCGCACGGACATACTATAAGTAGCCCTGAAGTCTTTTAAAGTAAAGGATCCCTTTTGGCATCAGTGTCTGTTGTTGTTGATGTGTAACCTCAGGCTGTTTATATGATAGCGCCCCTGCAGCTGAGCTCACGCGCGTACAGTGTGGTCCCGACCCCGTGCGACAGTGAGGAGAAGGAGATGTTGGACCGAATCCTGCGCGTGGACCACGCCGGTGAATACGGAGCCAACCGCATCTACGCCGGCCAGATGGCAGTGTTGGGCCGATCTAGCACCGGACCACTCATCCAGGTGTGGACACAGGGCGACACATGACTCAGAGGAAGGACAGAAGACTAAAATGCATCAGTGTTCATTAACCTGCACATGACACCAGTTCATGTTGATGGCTCCAAATGACAAAACATTTGAAAATAGTCCAATATCCAGAAATCACAGAAGAAACTTTAATCTCAGTTTTACTAATGTGGCTGGTTTGAGATGATTTCTGCTGATGGAATCCTAATGGACGAGTCCAGGCCTCTCCTGAGGAGGAGATGCTGTTCAGTACAAATATGAAATTCACTCTGCTTTTATGTAACACTGGTGGATGTTTAGATCATCTGACACTAGAATTTGATTTGCACAACAGGGTGCATCTAGGCGGTTAACTCTCTGAGACCTGCAGGGTTGCTGGTGGTTAAGGCTGACATTCCTGTCTTTCCTGTCTTTCCGAGGCTATAGAGGGCTGAGTTTTAAAGCTGCTACTGATACTGGTTTCATATAAAACTAGAAGACCTGATGAATCCAGTCGTTCCAACCATGTTATGCTAGCTTCCGAGGAACAATAACGCTCTAAAGTTAGGCTTAATTTTGACGAGGGAAACACAGCATGGCCATTTTCACAGGGTCTCTTGACCTCTTACCTCAAGATATCTGGATGGAAATAGGTTCTGTGGGTACCCACAAGTGTCCGCTTGACAGACATGCCCACTTTGATAGTTCCATACAGTTTTGTGTACCAACTAATCAACCTTTTTTTTTTAAACAAAGTTTTAAAATCATCATAATAATTTCTGATGCATTGTGCTCATGTGTGTTTTTCTTTAGGAAATGTGGGATCAAGAAAAGAAACACCTCGATAAATTCAATGAAATTCTGTCTGAGAACAGAGTTCGACCCACAGTGCTGTTACCTCTCTGGAACGTTGCTGGGTTTGCATTAGGTTGGTACAGCCCATAAGCTGACAGTTATAGGATTGTAACTCACTTTGAAGAACAAAACAAGTGCATGAAATCCATAAAATAATATATGTATAATACAGTATAATGTAATAATAAGTTGAAGTTGTAACTGCTGTTGGAGTACAGTAAAATGTGTTTATGTTGCATTTGTACACCCACATATTATGTAATATACACAGCCAGGTGTTGCTTAATCTCATAGTTGTGTTAATTTTGTCTGAAACTTTGTCCAGGTGCGTCCACTGCACTGTTCGGAAAAGAGATGGCCATGGCCTGCACTGTGGCGGTGGAGGAGAGTATTTCCGAACATTACAACAGCCAGATCAGAGCTCTGATGGAGAGGGACCCCGAGCGATACACCGAACTGTTACAAGTGAGTCTGCCACTGTTTTCTCTCTTAACACTGCAACTAAAATTGACAAAGGCTGGATTAGCACTTTATGATCAGTAAATGAGATGATGATGAGTCAGAGCTCAAGAGTGTTCTGATGGTCAAGAGTTTTCCCATTTGTTTTAGATATTCACTCAACACAAAAGCGTCTTTTTTTAAAGAGTGATTTCATCTGTTTTTTGCCTGAGCATGTTACATAAAATATTTGGGCTGCATGGTTGGTTCATGAAGCTAATATGAAAGGAAATAGAGAAAATAGCTTCAGTTTAACCAAAAGTTTTGCGCAATTTTCACATGTGAGCCATATTAATAAGACAAGTTAAATAAGTAGTGCTTTAAGAGGAACAAAAAAGACTAATCACAATTGTTTACAGCGACTTCTGGGTAGACAGTCCCAGCGCCATGTACATAAAATGAAATTTTGCTGCCTCTGGTTAGTTTTTAGTCATTTGAAAAAGGCCACCCTTAAAAAAAATCAGTATCAGTTAAAGTGTACTCTATATTTATATTATTTTCACCCCTTTACCTTGTTGTCAGACAGCCTTTACAAGCCACCAGACTCCCCTGACGAAAGCAGTAATATTACTAAGCAGAATGCACAAGAATTGCTGGTCTGCCGCTATCTTGATTGATTAAAGGTGTAAGGTAATGCAGAGAAAATATTCTTTTTTTTTTTTCCATTAAGATTTTTTTGGGGCAGTTTTTGCCTTTAATTGAGAGAGAGAGAGGGAGTGACATGCAACAAAGGGCTACAGGCTGGAATTGAAGCCGAGCTGCTGCGGCAACAACCTTGTACATGGGGCGCCTGCTCTATCCACTAAGCCACCAACGCCCCAGCAGAGAAAATATTCTAAATATAGTGTACACTAATATTGATTTGTTTTAGGTGGGTCTTTTTAGGTGGCTAAAATATGTATTGCTGCAGCCCCATCCAACATAGGTCATAAAATGAGTGCAGTAGAAACGTCAGACAGGTTGGACCACCATGTTTATTTTTGATCATTAAATTTACACCTGAAAGTAACAGAAATAAAGTTTGCCTATTTAACATATCTCTGCAAATGGAATCAATTGCAAGCTGTTTACCAGGAAGTGATTGTTATTGCTATCAGTGCAGCATTACTATTATTTGGTCTCACTTGTTTTAGTTGGCCTTTTATTTTCTGAATAGGTTTAATTACCTAATGAATGTTCTTTGGGTTTATATTTTAACAGGTTATAAAGGAATTCAGAGATGATGAGCTGGAGCATCATGACACAGGATTGGAGCATGATGCAGAATCAGTGAGTATATTTCACTTTCCTTTCACTGCACAATCCAAACAAATTCTTTGATTCCACAAAAACATGATCAGAGGGCTCCCTGTTGTATCAAAGTACACTAAAATAAATCAAAACATAAATATCAGTAGACTTTCATATGTTAGTTTGTACCTGTCCTTGCAGTTTTAATGAATGCCATGCAAGGTGCTGCAATCTAAAAGTGTTTTATTTGTTTTTTGTTTTAGGTACCTGGATACTGGCTACTAAAAAATGCAATACAGCTTGGCTGCAAAGCTGCAATATATGCCTCTCAGCGGATCTAACGTCGTGTTTAGAACAATTAAGAATTTTCACCGGTGGATGTTTGATATGTGGACTCAGTTTGTATAAATGATTTGAACTTGAGTGGAAGTTTCTGCTCCATTGTAAATTAACATTTAACTTCGTACTATTGCAAGATGTAAAGGTTCTGTATGCGGCATTCGGAGCATTGATAGCAGCAAACCAGTATTTTCTCTGTAAAGATATGGTGGAGTAATGGCGACCTGAGAATGCCGTCACTCTACCTCTGCGTGAGCTGTAATTCGAGCTTCTCTGTGATTTGTTGTGGTAAGCCGGTCCAGCCATGCGTGCCTATTAATGCATGGGTGTATTCCTCTGGCTAGCTCATTGCCTCCACTTTGCACTGTGGTCAGACAGCGGTTACCACTGATTTTTGGACAGCTGCATCGCATATGTGTAGCGCCTGGTTAACACTGTTAGCTCTGTCAGCACTGCTGCCGTTGTTAAGCACTGTTCATGGATTTAGCACTGCTAGCTGCCAGCTCAGCCACCTCCATGTTGAGAATCGTTTTCAGACATCTCATGCTCTGAATTTCACATAGAGCTTCTTTAGTCTTGTATACAAACATTCACAGTTATCTGCATTAACCAAAATTTTACTGCTTTGTACAGTGTATAATACATGGACTAGGGATATCCCGTTCTGATCTCATAGACTAGTAACAGGGTTGATCAAGTAATTTTTTTAACCAATCAGGATTGGCCAGATTATTTAGTGCAGTCTGATCTTTTGTTTTGTGTCAGCTGTCACACTGGTGCTTTTTTTCTGGTGAAGCTTTAATGCACAGCGATAAACAGTGGCGCCGTCGTCAACTCTTCAACTCTCCGCTGTCTGTTTGGCTGTCCACTCCGTGTGTGTGTGTGTGTGTGTGTGTAAGAGCGGGGGCTCAACCCCTCTTGCAGCGAAACACCACACACCATAAAGACAACAAAACAGCACGAGACTGTGTTTCAACGCAGACACTCACGACACCACTTGAAGTGCAACAAAAGACATGTGTGCAAACTGCCAGTAAGAGTAATTTATGAATTTAATCTGCACAAAAGATGTACAGATGGCGAAAATAAAAACTCAGTGGAATACCATTCATTCCATATGGTCACTGGTTTATTCAGGTAACTCAGGGAAAAGCTGCAACAAACACTGGAGAGTAGCCTACTCTCTTGAAGGGGCAGAGAAAGTCCCTCAAGATGCCAACAGGGCCAAAAAGATAAAATAATTGGTTTGTTGATTTATACTTCATTTTGTAAAAAAAAAAAGAAAGGCATTTTTAATGCATTGCAGATTCAGTTGTCAAGCATATACACTGGATTGATTTTAGTCACTTAAGTGTACTTTAAGTGTGCACTGTGCAGCTGTGTTAACTAGGACAATTTAAGTATCAGATTGGGACTCGGATCCGCAGATACTACCTACAGAACGACAAGGAACGATCAGGGGCAAAAACACTTGATCGGGACGTCCCTGTCATGGACTGTTTCCATCGGTGGAGGTAACCCTTCCTGCATTAAATAGCGGATCTCTACACTGTTGTGTCAGTGTAAATCCTGTGTCACTTTTTTGTTGCAGTGCTACGCCTGAGAGGCAGCCTGTCTGATAAATGATGCTGGTGGGAAAATTGGTTTAGAAGAAAAAAACACTTTTGCATAAACAAATGGGAGTTTACAGAATAAATACTCCAATTAACCACTATGCGATATTATTAATGCTTGTTTCTTTGATATCTGAGTATTCTATTTTCCTGACAGTGCAGCAGTCGACAAAAGGCAACCATGTTACGCTTGCTGTTCAGCAAAACGAATACCTAAAATACTGTAATGAGGACATATTGTAACGAGCACACAGCCATCATACCCTTCAACAAACTCTCCTGTTTCACATGTTATAGTTCATATATCAAGCTGAGCAATGAGTTGTCATCCTGGCCTAACTGCTAAGCGCCCTCACACAGCTGTTCTGGGACATTGGGTCACTGAGAAAGAGGGATTGACAAGGGCTTGTCCAGGGGCCCCTAATCTATTAGGCCTTTCAGCAGGTTGAGCAAAGTGTTCATTCCCCTCCTAGTCAACATCAGTTTGTCCTCACTGTACATTGAGTACTGACCCAAGGCCTCTTTACCCGTGGTTCAGCCTTTTCATGCACCAGGGACATGATGATGCCGTGATTTATGAGCAGTGGTGGGGGCTGATAGGACTTAAAATGAAGTCCTTTGATGGTAATTTGTCTCTCTGCTCTAGCAAGCAATAAGGTGGCTAAATTGAAAACCTCTCACTATATATGAACACAGGTGGGTGACAAATGAAAGGAAAAACCAACATAATGTATCGAAAGGTTGTGCCAACATGAGCTGCCAGAACAGCCGCAATCTCCGAGTCTGTGGAATTGGGGACGACAACATTGTTCCAAAAAACACTTTTTATGCAACTGCATAGTGATTCATTCTACCACTGAAATAATTAACTGATTAATCAGCTGATCGACAGAAAATCAGTTTGCAACTATTCTGATTATTAGTTCAAGTACTTTTTAGCAATACTAGCAGCATTGGCACTGCCAGTGGAGTGGTTGGCCGGTCTGTTGATCTAAATTAAGTTGTAAAACAAGCTGAACTCTAACATGTATTTCCTACAGAAAACGTGTGTGGGTGCTGACAGCTGAAATTGCTGGAAAGCACTGCTGGACGCTGAATTAGCATCCACCCAAAAATCTCAACAAACATTGCATGGATCGTCATGTTGAACCCCTTTCCCCCCAAAAAACCACTACTACCCTCCAACATCTGGCTTCTAAATTAGGTTGTTTATGATGAAATAGAGTGGTTAAGACCAAACTTCTGACAATTGCTCCTTTTTGGCTTTCCCCTGCCTGGCTTAACACTGCTGCCTATGGCCATGTGTGACTCTGTCCTAAAACCACCCTAAACATTCGTTTTCAAAGCCATGAGACTCACCGAGTGGTCAGTGGTGTCCGTTAATGTTCTGACATAAAAATCATAGCAAACTGTGGTTTCTGTGATGATTTATTTGACATTTTGTGTAATCCATTGGTTTTTTTATAGAAGCCTCATTGTCCGTTGGTAGTAATCCGCCACTGTAAACAGAAAGGGGCTTGTTCACGACAAGGTTTTGGTCATTTTAGTCTTTTAGCTGAGTGAAAGTGCCGGCTCGACAGTGCTGTGTGCGCTCCTGGAGGAAGAACGAGAACGAATGAGTTTTGTAATAAGTTTAAACAACTGCACAACGGATGACTCGCCTGTTAACAACCTTCACAGTATGATGCCTTTGAACACAACACCAACCTCCTTCTTCTGCTTCTTCTCTGTGTCCCATTACATTGCCATGGTTTCCTGCCGGTTGGCGACACCCGAGTAAGGGAGCATTATCGCTGATCAAGCGGAAGTTTACACACGGGTGTGAGGCAGCTGAAAAAATAGTTCCACAATCGAGATGAATTGCGAAAACACAGATGAAAACCACAGTTTGCTACGATTATAATGTCAGAACATCAACAACCTTCACTGACCACTCGGTGAGTTTCATGGCTTTGAAAACAAACATTTAGGGTGGTTTTAGGGACAGGTTCATACATGGCCATAGGCAGCAATGTTAAGCCAGGCAGGGGAAGGCCAACTTCTCCAAAAAGCAGTAATCGTCATAATTTTGGTCTTAACCACTCTATTTCATCATAAACAACCCAGAGATTGGGCTCAGAGTGCAAAATACTGAACCTTTTTTTTAATTCCCAAGAAAAATGACTGCAGCAGTCTCTGGTACCCAGCTCCAATAAGCGGATACACACCCAAGTGGCTGTGCTCATTTCTGCCCCATTTCCGGCATGATGCGATAACATGGCACAGCAAAATACCATCTTGCCTCTGTCCAAGCAGCGCTCGAACATCATGCAGAATAAACAAGTGTAAAATAAAGACTGAATAAGGGAGAGATGTAATGTCATGCTGCTTTCTACTGTTTACTAACCTGTTTTCCAGCTTGCCCGTGATATCAAATGTGACACCAAAGAAATAGATAACAGGATGGCATGCTTGTCTTCGGCTGCTCACACAGCTCTGATCTTAGTGGCTTTTCCTGTAAAACCCAGCATACATGGTAATTATGGTGGAGAAAGGGTATCATTATGTTCAATCAATCTATTGGGGCTGTGCTTAGCCACTAACACTTACTTGTTGAAGCCAAAATGTCAAAAGCAGTTAGATCGTATCAACTGTGAGAATTGGCTGCTTTAATCTTATGTCAGACTTCGGACTGTTGGTCCAACAGAACAAACACTTTGTGGCAGAAGAAGCTCAGTCTGTTTGGACTTGGGTTTGGAATTGGTGCGTCGCCAGCTTAAGTCCCTGTCCTGACCAAGTAAAGAGTGTGGGCTGGTAGCTGGAGAGGTGCCAGTTTGCCTCCTGGGCACTGCCAATGTGCCCCTGGGCAAGGCACCGAACCCCCAACTGCTCAGGGTGCCTGTCCATGGGTGCCTCGCTCTGACATCTTTCCATTCAATGCATGCTGGTCCTGTTTGTACATGTGTGTATGACAACACAGTGAAAAAGTTGAATTTCCTCTCAGGGATTAATCAAATAGATCCTTTTCTTCTTCTTTGAGGATGTCCATGGGCTTTAGGAATTTGTTAACTGCATTATTTTGGATCAAACAATTATTATTATCAAGAAGACAATCATTTGACCAACTGATAGTCTTTGGTTTAATTCATCACCTGCCAGTATGCCAGTGTCTGTAAGTGTCTGACGGAGGTGAGCTGTAGGCCAGGTTCACAGGCTCTGATCTATTTTGCCTAGTATGAGGTCAGAGGAGTTATTTTAGCTGGGGTTGGGTTTGCATATCAGACCTGACCTCAGGGGTTAATGTGCCGTATGGCCTCCATTCCTTAAAAATAGGGCCTTCTTTACTACCTATCAGGCAGAGCTAAAAAAAAAAAGCTAAAGTTAAACAACCCCGTCTCCGTCATGTTTGTTATGATGGTGGACGTTGTCAGCTGGATGTTTACCGTAGTCCGTTGAGGGTAAATAACCTGAAATAAAATGTATTGCATGTCTAGTTCAGTGATCATAGGTTAGTCGTGGCATTTCTGCACACCTTAAAATGAGTCACTGCCCCACTCTGTATTTAGTTATTCCTTAATTGTACTAATAAATTCTCTGTTTTGTAGACCGTATATTTATTGGTTAGTTTTGCTGCTGAGGTCACCCACTATGCATAAGCAATATGAGACAGTGGGCAGCTTTGCAAATCAAAGGTGGAGGATCATAAATTTCTCTGCGCCTCAGATTAATAGCGCTGACAGTTATATAGCGAGGTGCAACTGTTTAAATAAAGCAAAGTACAGCTCCATCTGTAGCACCATTTTGGGTGATGAAATTACCGGTAAATAAAAACAGGAGTGATGACTCAGTCAAAATGCAGGTGTTAATAACCACACACCATCAACTTCACATCTAAATTAGCCGCCATTGTGTAACTATGGATGTCATACTTTTTAAAATGTCTCTTTTAATTTCACAAATTTTAATTTCACAAAACCAGAGAGTTACTTTCTGTGTCTGTCTCTGTCCATCAGGAGCTCATGTGAGCTGTATAGGATATTTTCTGAGAGTATCTCAAAGGAATCTGCTGAAACACTGAAGGAGATATTGGTAACAAGAATTTGAAAAGCAATAAAACTTTAGTAAACTGGGACCGTCTCTCTACCCGTGAATAATTGTGGTTGTAAATTTTGAGCAGCACGCATAATACTAATCTTCATAAGTCATAAAAGCTTTCGGATACAGATTGTATTGCTTTTTGGCCTGGATGCACGCAGACTGTCAGTCAGCAGGCCTTTCTGGGGTATATGGTAACTAACGGATAGCATAAGGTCCATCTGTAGCGCTGAGTAGCCTCTGGGGATTTAGTGGATATTGAATCACCGTACAACAGGACTGTGATGTGATTTTGTAACAGCACTAATACATTCATCTTCCATTAGTCTCGTTTTTTAGCCATCTAAAAAAACAACTCCTGTTCTGTGGTGAGATATAAGCATGTCCTTTATGAAGTCAGATCAGAAGACTGAAAAAAAAAAGCATACAGGGAAACAATGAAGGCCCAGTGACCCAAGATACATAATGTTCCCTTATTCCTTGAGGACATTAAATACCTTTCTGTGTGTGTTTAAAGGTGAGAGGTTATATTTCTGGGCGATTGCATTGCATTGCCCCATTGCAGAGTGTCCTCAGTAAACAGCTTTCTTACAAAAGCCATGAAGAAAATGCTACATTAGCATTTAGCTAGTGTTACTGTTAGGTCAAAAGAAAGGCAGTTAAGGTCAGGGTTAGGGAAAGGTTACAGCTCATTGCTTGATTATGAAGTCGATTTATTGCTACAGTTGGCCGCATATTTGTTCACGTTATCGTGGTGTTGTAGCGAGGTCCAAATAGCTGTTGCGTTGGTGGGTGCAGTTTGTGAGATTGTGTTGAGTAGGCATCAAACCATAGACTGTATAAAATAATTGACATAGCTATCATGACATCACACATTGGTTTGTGGACTCCTAGCCTCGCGTCACCGGAGTGAATGGAAACCAGGCTCTTCCCCGTATGTGAAGAGCCTGGTTTCCATTCACTCAGGTCTAGAGAGTGGATCCAGTATTCACCAAATTCACCAAAGTAAAACTTTAAATTCTGGATTTACAATAAAAGAAAAAGGTTAATTTAACGGCTTGGGCCTTTCTTGTACATTTTAAATTAAAAAGTTTCACAGCATTTTTATTAGCTTGGTGCTTTCGTTTTGACGAAAAGGCGCATCCACTGAATTCTGGATCCTGCCTCTCTCGCTCTAGTTCCGGTACCTTACCAAAATGGCCGCTAAACGGCCCCAGACTAGAGGACTCCTGTTGAGAGCCTCGAATTTGGCATTTCAGCCATCTTGGTTTTTTGGAGCCAGAAGTGACCATGTTTGGATGAGGGGTGGAGCTGAGGAGGAGCAGGTGGGGGATCTGACTGAGAAGCCGAGGACACTACTGGCAGACAGCCTGTCACCCAAAGTGGCCCGCCTTTAATTCTGCGGGAATTTAAGCCTTGTGAAAATGTAAACAGGTGAGTTATTAAAAAATTCACTTCTCGTACAGTTTTCATGAAGGAAGAAATTACCTAGACAGAGCAGCTGTTGAAGAAGCAACATGACCCTCCCACCAGACCTACATGTCAGTCCACAATCAGCTCCCATGTCCCCTTTGGGCTGGAAGCAGAAGAAAGAAAATGCAATGTTAGAATGAAGTTAGCAATGAAGTGTTAGGTTAAAAGAGAGGCGGCTAAGGTTAGGCTCACGTTAAGGGAAAGGGTTACATCTTGTTACCTATAGGGTGAATCACGCCTTCATGTATAATGAATTTAAAGTTGATTATTGTTGCATTTGGCCTCATATTTATTGTGTTGTAGCAGGGTTCAAATAATCATGGTGTTGGTGGTTTCGTCTTGTACTGATTGTGGGCACGTCCAGGAAGTAAACAAAACTTTGAAGAAGAGTACACTTGCAAGATAAATGCGACACTTTCTAATGTCACAATGGAGGGACAACTATGCAGGTTGATTTTAGGGCTGCTCATCGTGGACTATATTGCTGTCATTGTTCATTGTAGTCAAACCATACAGTTTGAAAACGAGGCGCGGCTCCAACTAGAAAACAGTTTTTTGATGCATTGGATGTGCTGAATGTGCATATTAAGGCAGTACAGGAGGAGGTGCACATTAATAATCCTCCAGGACTGTAACATGCTCATGTTTAACCCAAACATTGTGTCGTGTGACTGCAGTTGGTTCGGCTCAAGGTGGAAACACGTTTTCATTACAAACAAACCGCACCAGAGTTCGTTAGTAACTGGACTGAGACCACCTTTTCAAGAAGGTCTCAGGTCTCACCTGAGTACGATTGCTGTGTTCACACCTGCCCAAACAAACTGCACACAAATAAACTTTAGTTTGTACTTTTATTATTGTGTCCCGATTCCCTTTCTCTACTTTTTCTGCCAGGAATTTCATTACTCTAAGCCCATTATGATGCAAAGTTTGTGACTAACCCTGTATCCTGACATGATATGGCTAAGCATGGACATAATGATTTTATGTTTTATCTGATGAGCTCATCCCAGTTGACTCACTGGGGTGATAAAGATAACACAGATGCTTACTGTCATGTCACCATCAATTTTTATGTACAAATCACGTGCATACTTATTAGAGTATGCATTGCCTTGACCCTTTAACAAGGGGTTCCCAGAAGTGAGGGGCCATTAACTTGAAGTGACTTAGTGGAGCTTTTCTTATACTTTTGGTTATCCAGGTCAACTATTCACATACAGCAGCATGGGCTGAAAAACAGCCACACTTAGACGGTCAACGCTATAAATAGTAAACATTTTTACTGATCTGTGGTATGTCCATACACATAAATACCTGTAAAGTGATGTCACTGTATGTTTTAGATTACTGTGTTACAGATCACAGATATTGTCATGGTTAGGTGGTTTTCTTTGTTTCTTGCTTGCGACATAAGAGTAAATATATGTTAAACTGCTCCGCTGAAAGATGCATGTGTGCATGTCCACGTGCATCTGACTGCTTTAACCCATGATAAATCTTTTGGGTGAGTGAGGGGTGTGTGGCCTGAAAGAGCTGTGACTACATGTCCACATGTCTTCACAACACAAGATGCAAAGGGCTGACATCACTTCAGCAGGAATTTCTGATTTACGGCCTGTCACACAGTGCCGTCCACCAATCGCTTTGGAGAAAGAAAAAAACACGCCAAGGTCAGTCCTCTATCAACATTAATCAGTATGAAATTACCAAAATTTAATCTTGTGATGAAAAACTGTGTGTTGCACCATTTTCATCGAATCACCGCAACAAACAAACATGCAGGAAATAACCAACACCAATGGTGGTGAAGGAACCCTGATCATTTTAGATTTTTTTAAGTGCATGTTACAGCTTGCATTTCTGCATGTGCATGTAAAAAATGAATGCTTCAATCTTTTGGGGTATGTACAGTATGTAAAAAAGGTTTTAGTGTGTTGATTATATTTTCATTTCAATGTGAGGTATAAGCAAGCAGTGACCTCTGGGGCTGAAAAATGACACTGAAGTGCCAAAAACTACAGTTCCTTGAGTGGCCACTTGAGGCTGGCTCCAAAAGAAAGTCAATCCCCATAGACCCCCATGTTAAAATACTCAGCTGCAGAAATAAGCATGTTTACAGCCGGGTGCAAAAACAGTTTTGGTCTCCGTAAAATAATTTCCTCCTTCATGACAACTGCACAGGGAGTGAATTCTTATGTAACTCACCTGTTTACATTTTAATAAGGCAAAAGTTGCACATAGTTTAGGGCATCACTACAGTCTATGAGTCTGAGTTCTATCTGATCAGTCCACCACTGAAATAACTAACCAACTAAAAGCTCTTTTAGCCGTTAGCGGCATGTGCTGAGGTTTTGATAACAGACAATGTGTGTGTGTAATGCTCCACTGTTGAAGGGGGTACAAATGGAAACACATCCAAAACGTAAACCCACACCCGACAGTGTCTCCCAGATGTCCCAGTCACCAGACGAGGACACGGCAAACAAACTTGCCTAACTTCCTAATCCCCGACAGAATGAAGGATGAAAACAAGAAAAGTTTTATTTTTCATTCTCTTTATTTTGTATTTTCAATTTCTTAATAACATGGAAAACATACTTGCTAAACATGACTTTATTAGCAGTTTTACTGACAGCATCTTAGCATTTAGCTCAAAGCACCACTGTACCTTGGGACAACCTCGCTTGGCTCTCCTGTCATCACTTCAGTGACATATTAAATCATAAAGACCTACATTTTACTCGCAAATCACAGTCACACTGCTCAGTTTGGCTGATTTCTGATTGCCACATGAAGAATGAACAAGTGTTTTTGAGGTTTAAGTGAATAACCAAGGTCCGCAGACCTTTCTTCATGTTTAATGACACCATAAGATTAAATAGAAAACAAAACAGACATCAAGGTGACATTTGTCTGTATCTTCTCTTATCAGATGGGGCTCGTGCGACTGTTTCCACATGGTGTTGTGCGATATACCGTATTGTTGATCAGGTGTGAAGACTTATGTGAGGGAGCTATTGTCGAGTGCCTGAGATGAGCATGGCGTGACCCCATCACTGGTATCCATCACTGCACTGACAGGCCTGCTGGTTCATTCAGCATGGCTCCAAGGCCACGTTGCTGCTCCACTGTGTCATGAGCCCCAAAGACAAGCTGTTCACTCACTGTTCAGTATGCATCCACCCACCCCCCTTCAGAACTGGTGGCCCACTAAGGCAAAAGAACACTATTAAACAAAACCCTGATGGAGAAGGTAACATCTTCACGGCCGGACTTGTTTGGGGAAAAGCAGCATATATGTGGGTTGGATTATGTGCGCACACTAACTTTTGTGCTGTGATGCTGTCAGTTCTCTAATCTTGCAATTTGTCCTTTACACATCTTTGAATGTTTAGGATTGTGGTTGTGGCATTCGTACTCGAGGCGGAACATATTTTGCTTGGATGAAGGCACGTCTGGCACGCCATTAGGGTGGACAGAACACATAGTTTGGTTTTGAGGGGTTCAGCAGAGTGGGCTGCAGCTTCTCGCAGCACACACACAACGTACTCACTTGTCAGCTATCCTTTCTGTTACATCACCTTCCCACCCCTCTCGAATCCAACACTTTGTATCCCTGCCATCGACCCCTCCTCCATCTGTCACACTGATGCATTGGCAGTCTGCAGAAGGTTACCACGCAAGGCCTCTTAACACCTGGTTTTAGGGATAGTTTTGCTCACCCCACCTGCTAGCCTCCTGCAGTGGCCCAGCACTTTACACCGATCCTGCTAAGACCCCGCCTGTCGTCCTCACTGATTGAATGGAGAGCTCTGGCAGTGTTACTCCAGCCAGGTCTCATATCTCTGCGCCTGAGGCTCGTTTTCATGTGGCTTGTAAAGATGCCACTCTTATCTCCTATTAATCATGGGCCTCTTTCCGCAGCTATGCTCCCCACTGCTGGTGACAACATAGATTCAGAGTGATGCTGTGGCAGATTGTCAAATTACACGCAACATGGCAGGGGAGGCTGCAAGGCATGAGTGTGGTATGGATCACAAGGTTTTGTTGTTTCATTTTTGATACAAATATGCCGTTCAATTTGTCTTCAAACGAGATTTTTGATTGAACCATTTTATGGTTTCCAAGTGTTTTTACACTGTTGGACTTTGGAGTTGTTACCTGTGAATTGGAACCTCTCTACGGGCGCAAGAATCCTGCACATGACTGCTGTTTCTGGCTCGTTGTTCTTTGAAGCTGTCAGCCGACAAATATTCTAGCTCACGGCTGGGCCCTCATCTCTTGAGGCTGGTGATGACACACATGCTCAGCAGACAAGGTGCCCGGACCACCCGGGCTTTAGGTGTCCTGACCTTGGAGGTTGACTGTGAAAAATAACAACACAAGGGGAGAAAGAATGCCTCCTATGCTGAACAAGGGGTCAAGCTGTTGCCCCTGTCAGGGTGAAGTTCAACATGTCTCATGAGCCCCTTATGTAAAATGTTTGTTTTTCAAAGGTAAAGAGACAAATGTAATAGACTCCACAAGTGTGTCTCACTTTTTGTGCCTGCTGTCTGCTGTAGATGCTAAGAGGGACAAGGTTTGACCCAAGTTGAATCACTGAAAGTGTGGCACACAAATACACTTAAATCCACTGATCTGAAGCCTGCTGTGAAAAACGTATCATTCTGTCCAATCCCATATCAAAGAAAAACAAAATAGCAGCAATGCCATCTCTCTGTTCGTGACATTCTAGTGAAATGCTGATAGATTTACAGCAACTTCTTTCGTTTTTCAGCTATTTGCGGTATCTGTTAAACAGATTGTTGCATTGATTTCTGGGAAGACAGATGGTGGTGTGCATGCTTCAAGACAACTGGAGGAATGAAGAATTGTTCAGCTCAGTAGATCAAATTCAGTATAGTTATGTCCTTAGGGTAGATTTTTATTGCGCGTAGGTGTATACGATCTCACAGGCATATTTTTGAGTAGCTTTGTTTTCTTTCTGGCCATACTTGAAAGTAGCTAAAATAGCATGAAATGCTTGAAAATGAGACAGAAATACCATTTTATCTGCCAAAGCAATGAGACAAACCTTGATAAATCCGTCTGCCTTGTATTTCAGTCTTTAAATGGTTATGTGATTACATACTGTATGATTTTATGTTTCTTCTGCCAAAAAAAGAAGAGATGATCCTTAAAAAACCCAAACAAAGACAGTTATTCTGGTGCTCAGTTTACAGTACACCTTTGACCTATAATACTGTTTTTATGTGTGCCTTTGAAATTGAAATCATTGTATGGCCCTTCATCTGTGTCATATTTCCAGTTTAAGTGTGTCTAATCTGTTGTCAGTGTTTCCAGTCTCTTAAGGAGGACTTGAACTGCTTTAATTGTATAGATTTTTTTTTCGCTTTGCCTAACTCATTCTCCTGCCACCCTGCAGTCCCTTCAGCCCCAGCAGCCTCTGGCCTTCCAAGCGATCATTATTTGATGTGATTGACATGTCGGGATGGTGTGCATTTCATTGCTGAGAAGTTTAGAGCCTTAGGCCTCGTGATCCTTCAGTGGTCAGGGGTACGTCCCCCACAGCCATCCTAGGGGCACAAGGCTGGATTACCAACCAGGCAAACTAACAAATACTAACCCTAACCCCAACAGTTTATTATATGGTGTTTGGGTTTAGACAGTTGAATTAATTGCAGATTTGTAATTTGAAATTTGCACCACACTGAAGTAAACATCTGGAGGCCCTGTCTTCTTGAGGGATCCTGTGTCAAAATCTAGGTTTGGTTTGTATTGTTGCTGCTGTTTTTTCTGTTTCAAGTATTTAACACGCATAAAACCTTGGGCAAGGTTGTATTAATACATCATAGGAGAGCTGTAAGCAGGGGCGCACATATGAAACAGGGGTTTGGGGGTCATCCCCTCGGAAAATTTGAGCATCATTTGCTGCCTTCTGGTGAAACATTCTGCACAAATTAGTGCCTTTTCTGCATCAATTTATGATGGAAATGTATTTAATTTTGTCAAAATAAAAGTCCTCTGCTACTTTCATGTTTCCATTGGGGGTGGGGCGACAAATGTGCATGTTTTAACCCTATGGGCCCAAACGACGCAAAGTGCGTCCAAATTCACACCTGTTCTTCTCTATAGATTTTCTCTGCAACCGTGCGTCATAGCAAGAAGCCACTCATAACACACGAATGAGCGAAACCGCAGCTTTCCGACAAGACCAAGTCACACAGATTTTTTTTTCATTGATATAAAAATTGATATAAAATACAGGCACGTAGAAGGACATGTATTGATGGTAAATCTGGATAGCCCAGATTATCCTGAAAAAACAAGCTATAGGATGTGTATGTAGCCTTTATGACTGTGATATGAGCTTAAAAGTAAAGGCAGTAAAATTACCCCAAAAACGCCTAAGGCCCAAAGGGTTAAATATTGAGGAGAATGTGATGTCGCCCCTGCACATTATGCTCATAACAAACTCATTTCAAGCCAAACCATGATGTTTTTTCTGAACCTACTCACATGTTTTTGTTGCCTGTTTTATTTGACGAGTTTTATTAAATGAGAGCAAAGACTACAATTAAAAAAAAAAAAAAAATCAATCATTGTGTATGATTGCTCTATAAAAATATTGTGTGTATTATAAAAAACAAAGGTCACTGGAAATTACTTTTTTAAGTGGCTTAAAAAGAAGAAACTAAATCAAACTCTTATGCTTGGTTTGCAATGACAGTTCTCCTGCAGATGAACACATGAAGGCTGTTATTGAGGAACTATTATTTGGCGAATTTCTGTTATTGTTACTATAATATGGAGACCTTTTGAAGAAATTTTGGGCTTGTGCCACAGTTAACTAGTGTGTCCACCACCTGTGCCTTGAGAGTGTCCGCTAAACTGTTGACCATGCGGGAACCTTACGGTACTACTCATTCCCGTGTCGGAGAGTGTTGAGGTGTGTGCTCCAATGACCTCAGGGTCACATACCACGCAAAGGGGCTACGCAGTTATGCTGACCATGTAGATGTTTAAATCAAAACAGTGGCAATCAGAGGTGGACGTTGGGAGGGAGAAGAAGAGAGGCGATAGTGGGGGAAAGGAGAGCTCGTTCTTGAACCGTGGTCAGATGGGAGAGAGCTAAGTGGTGGGTGTGTGTAAAGACTTGAAATATGTTGAAGAGACGCGTGTGTTATCTTTTCTCCTCGCCACTGGCCGTCCGGTACCTCCCCTCATGGTGTGTCGTCAGCAGTTTATCTCAGGGCCTGGCTGGAGCTGCAAAGGAAAATGGGAGGAAATCTGATCCATATGGTGGCACTATAAAGCTCACCGCTGATTTGCAGGCTTCATCAAAACCTGGTCAAGGCTTCATCACTACTCATGACTGGTATCTTCCTCCCACACCTGGTCACTGCGCTCTGAAGCTTCTCACTCTCTCCTCAGCAGCAGTAGTCGTCTGCCTGACCCCTGGGGTGCCTCACGATTTTCATAGACTCCTCACAGAGAAGTAAGTAAATTCCCACCTGATAAGTGATCTCAGGGACAATTAGATTATATGGAAGATGTATTCCAGATTTCATGTTTTGCATATGCATGTATGAAGTCAGATTATGATGCATTGCATGTATCTGTTTTTCTTATGTTGCCTAAGATATGAAGATACTGGGCAAGGTTGCTTTCTTGCTTTTGCTCGGGGGGATCTGGTGTCAGAACAACCGTAATGCTAAAGCTACTGGCAAGTCCACCAAGAAGTCTGCTGGGAACCAGGGAGGTGATGTTGGCCAGCCTGCCCCTGTAGCTGACCTGACTCCTGGAAGCACAAGAGGCACTGGGGGCACTGGAAGCTCTAGAGGCACTGGAAGCACTGGAAACTCAAGAGGCACCGCAGGCGCTGGAGGCACTGGTGCCACTGGAAGCACCAGAGGCGCTGCAGGAGCAGCTGAAGCAGGGCAGGAGGGAGCTGCGGCGGGAGCTCAAGAAGCTGGACAACAGACGGATGATATGAGGCTGCACTTCCTCAAGAACACCCAAGTTACATGTAATGATGGAACAGCAGCTGGGTGAGACGTTCTGGACCTCATATGTTCTCCCTCTTGTTTTCCTAAAACTCTTATATTTTGAGATTTGCTGTCTGTTTGCTGATTAATAAAATGATTTTAGAAGCCACACCGAGCATCAGTGTGTCCATACATGGCTGCTTTATCTCCACCATCTCCTCATGCCTGTTTATTTGTGGTACAGGTTTTACCTAAAGGAGTTCAGAGGAAGCCGCCGATGGCTGTTATTTCTGGAAGGTGAGTATTTAAAAACCCAACTGGTTAATTTGGTCCCCAAAGGTCAGCTTGTTTTGGCGTGACGCCCTCATTGGAATTTTGATGGGGATGTCATCTTGTCTTGTCATCTTCAGTTTTTCTCCTTTTTTGGTTGCTGCCTGTCACTTTGATAGACTTAGGATGGGGGAAATTTATGTGGATCGTCCTCCAGCTTGACTTATGTGTGTATTCTGAGAGCATAGGAGGGGTATGCTTCACATTTCCCAAACACAGACATTATATGTTGCTTTTTTTAAAACAAGATTTAGAGTGTATTATTCTGAGTTTTGCTATATTTTATTATGTTAGATTCTCTCCTTTGGCATAATATACGTCAAAACGCTTTGCACAAGCTGAAAGTCAATCAACAAATCATCTGCTGACAGTTTGCATATTAAAGGAATCATTCATCTTTTTTTGTCCAACTCTGAATGAATATACAGTCTTGTTAGCAGACCGGGCTGCAGGTGCATTCCTTTCCCTCTCCATTCCTCACGAGCCTCTGTGATGGGCTAACAAGGGTCCCCCTTGCTGTGCCTGATGTAAACATCTAATATTAGTCCCTATTATTTTTAGGTGGCTGGTGCTGCCACAGCAAAGAGACCTGCGATTCCAGGTACCAAAATATACCCCGACTAATGAGCTCATCAGGGTGGCCCCAAACAAAAAGAGGTAGGTCAGCCGGCCATGTTTAAAAAAGCATGTCATAAGTGTTTTACGTAATCTTTAGTGAGACAAAAGATCATCTGCCTGATCTCTGATTGCTGCATTTACAGGGACTGGAATTTTGTCTTCTCAAGCAGAGGAGAACCCACACTGGCATAATGCAAACATTGTGTAAGTATTGTGTCTTATTGTGGCTGCTGAAGTTGTTACATACATACAGACTTTATTTGTAAATGTTTGTGAGACAGGGACTTCTCCCAATCCACATTTGGACAAGATAAGTTATGCTGACATTACAATATGATCTTATGGCACATATTTTAAACCAGCATGTAATCAGTTTTGTTTGTGGTTTTTTTTTGGGCCACTTGGTGCTGGGCAGTTTGTGCTTAATGGGTTTTTAAACCTTTTTTTTGCTGGGAAAAACCTGCTTGCTGTGCATTAAAGATGTTGGTGAGAATGGTGGGAGTTGCAGCCTGTAAAAGCAAAACCATAAGATTAAAGGTATAGTTCAGATTTTTTGAAGTGTGGTTGTATGAGGTAGTTATCCATAATCAGTGCGGGTCATACAGTAGATGACAGTCGGCACGCCCCCAGTTTGGAGAAGAAGCCTGGAGTCCAACATGGAAGCTAAGCAACGTTCAGCTGTGGATAGGATCCACAAACAAAACTTATTTTAGCCACACAAAAAAGCCCAACCTAAAAAGATAAATATCACTTTAAGGGTACACTGTATTTAAATTATTTTCACAGCTTTACCTTTCCGTCAGACAGTGATTTCTGATAGGGAACTGAAGCCGTTAATATCGCTCTCTCCATTTGTTTGTCTTATTGTGTTGTGCGTTTAAAAGGGTTAATACAGATTCACCAAAGTCACACAATAACACAGGGAAACTAATGGATCACAGCGGTGGTAGACCAGCAGCTCCCTTGTTCAGCAAGAAAAAATTGCAGTTTTTGTCAATGGAGTCTGGTGGCTTTGATGAGCGCATAGACGTAATGGGCTTTCTGACGGAAAGGTAAAGAAGTGAAAATACTCTTAAATGGGACTTTTTTTAGATGGCTAAATTGTATTTGCTGCTGACTTCTTCCACTTTTCAATTTTTTTTTGCAAATCTTATGAGCAATAAAATGCACATTTGCTCAGTTCACTACACTGAGGGGTTTTGCTGCTTCAGCATTACATGGTCTGCTCATAACGGCTAATACAACTCTGCGAATTTCTGATACATGACTGAAAAGTTTACTTTCCTGGAGGAGAGATGGAGTTGTTCTGATCGCCTCAAGCTTGAGTCTAACAAATGTGATTGTCTCCTTTTCTGCAGATTCATCCCGTACTGTTCCAGTGATGTATGGAGTGGCACCGGGCCTGCCCCGACCCCTCCCCCAAGGCCACGACAAGGCAGAGAGAAAGAGAGGGACAGAAATACAAATACAAGTACGTTTCTTTCTCCCTCATGCCAATGACAGATCTGTGCCGCCTTTGGTTATAAGAAAACACGATGTATCTATTTTTCTGTTCAGTGTTGAGCTTCCAATCATTTGACGTGTGCATTTGTTATTAGCTGAGTACACCTTCATGGGATCCCTGATCATCCGCGAGGTCATCAAAGACCTCATCCCCAAAGGAATCAAGCAGGCCAAGGTTGTCATGCTGTCTGGCACAAGGTGAGTTTGTTTTATCGCCTGCTGCCTGGTGCTTACCGCAGCTTTTGGACAAGTGCCTGCATCCTCCGTACCATCTGGACCAACTCTGCACCTATCATTAAACAAGAGAAGCCCTATTTTGGTCGCATCCTCTTGTCAACAATAAAGATGTTTACGGTCAACTGTGAACAATGACATAATGTCTATTGAAGGGCCTTGCCCTGTAATGGTGAACATTTCTCCCAGGTTAGCAACATGGTTGTTGGGTTCCCCCCGAGCCCTAAAACAGGATCCACTGTCTGAATGCAAAGCTGCTAAATTTTAATGTCCCTGCTGTAAGCTGGCATGCACTGTCATTTTGATACCCTTAGTGAATTACACACTCAAAGCCAAACTATTTATTGATTGTCTTGGCTCTCCCTGCAGCGCTGGTGGAACAGGTGTTTTGCTGAACATTGAGAGGGTGGCCAGTCAGCTGGAGCAGCTCGGCGCAGAGGCTCAGGTCCGAGGCCTCGTGGACTCTGGGTGGTTTCTAGAGAGTAAACAGCAGAGGTCACCTAACTGCCCTGAGACTATTTCCTGCTCACCTGAAGATGCTATCAAAATAGGACTCAGGTTAATTCATGCATCCTCCAACACTTTCATAAGCTGGATGCAGAATTTAAAAAGATCTCTCTTTTGCCATGCAGTGCTGTTATATTTGTCTTTATTGTGTAATGTGTCAAAGTGACTGAGCTGTAGATTTATATATATATTGACAGTGTGTGTTGTCTTCTCAGGCTGTGGAATGGGGTAGTGCCTGATAGATGTCAGCAGCTTTATAAGAGAGGAGAGGAGTGGCAGTGCTTCTTCGGCCACAAACTGTACTCAACCTTGACCTGTGAGTACCGGCTGCAGCCTCATAAATGTATCATGATATTGGATTAGTATGCTACAGTATATATTTGACTTGAGCTGTCCAAGAGAAATGTGCACTGAAATATGTGAGGTGTGAGTTTAATTTACTCAGAAGCTGAAAAGTGAACAGACTTGCCAAATATACCAGTGAGGGTGATTTTCATGCTTTTGCCTCAGCGGAGGAAGTATGTGGTCTAGGACATCTGCAAGTCTTGGATCAAAACCCCAAAAGAAAAAAAAAACATGGTTGGCAAATTTCAAGACAGTTTTTCCTCAATTCCTGGACAGCTGATATTTTGTAGATCTGACAGCCTTGGCAGTATTGGAAACTCACGTCATCGCAGTTTAGTTTCATCACAGCAAAGCTAAAGTGGACCAAACCAGGCCCATGAAAAACCCTGTCACATGTAAGCTTAAAGGTACAGTAGGTAGCTTTTATAAAAGTAACTTTATGTAATATTTGCTGACACTGACACTGTATCTTGACAGTGGGCCATCAGACAAATAATCTGTGGAAAAACTATATCTGGGTTTCTCCCAGTGCTCCCAGTGTTACTTGTCTTTGCTGTGTTCACTGTTTTGGGTAACGTACGAACGGCGACTGACAGCTGCGTTAGAGAATCCTCCTGGCTCTGATTGGTTGTTCTCATTCACAGCGAATCCTTGCAAATGCCATAGGAGCACTAAAAGGAGCCAGAGGGACACAATTTATTGTCTCATGTACTTCTGTTAGGATACAGTGACAGTTTCAGCAAATATGACAAAAAGTTATTTTTTATAAAAGTTACCTCCTGTAGCTTTAAAGCCCTCATATGTGAAACTTGACAATTTCTGACTCTGAGCTCTACTATCGTAAGAGGCCCCGTGGAGAAAGCAGCACAGATTTCACCTGGGATTTCTTTCTTTTTTTTCCAGACAAAATAATATATTTTTGTCTACTTGTGGGCAACACAACAACAAGCTATCTGCAAAGCTGACACACTGTATTATCTTCCTGTAAAGCTGATAAGACAAAATTGTCAGCAAAGAGTTGCCTATTTATACATCCAAAAGTTACGCAGCAAAATTTGTGTTTCTGGCTACCTGATGAATGTAAGTCCAATAGTCACTTTACTTTTAGCTCTGGTTTTGGTTTCCACCAACTACTGATGGCGCTTTGCTGCTAAATGCTTCGCTGTGTTCATCAGCTGGCCGCTAACTTTATCTGTTGTTTCGCTAAAACAACCCGTTCTAATTGTGCCAAAAACAGATGCTTTGGTGTCTCATAGGGCTCTCTTTAGTGTCTTTATGTGACGCAAATTGTGAAAAGGACACGTTTAAGTTTTGGCAATGACACTACTCGGCTTGTTTTAGAAAAAAGATCATAGCTTGGGTTAAAACAAGTATGCACATGAGTGATGTCAGTTCCTGACAATCGTACATAAATTAAAAGAAAATGCTGATCTCCTGGGTGAAAGTCTTCTTTTGTTTGACTCATCCACCTCCTCTTCTTCCCAACCTACACGGACTATCTTGCTCTTAGCATCAAGTATTGCCACGGATGGGTTTACACTAGCGTCGAAAGCCCGGTGCGTCTCATAGACACTGAAGAGTGCCTTTGGTTTCAAAATCACACTGTGGGGTGTGACAAAGTGTCAGTATTTGAAGGCATAGCAGTGAGAACAGGCTGGCTGAAAATAGCTGCTTGCTGCATTTGGAAACAGCGCCGATGAGAGCCGTGAGACTGAACCAAAACGGTAAATTTGTGGGTAGTAAAACCAAAACAATGAGCAGAAACAAGCTATAAGGCTCCGTAGAACTGGGGGAGTTTTAGTTTGGTGACAATTCTACGTAGGTTAATCACTACGAGCATCCCATTTTACATTGCACATAGTCATCTGACCCATTGTCAATATGAATATATTGATTAGAGCAGATTTAATAGTGATCTCTGTGTTTCCCCTGCAGCTCCTCTGTTTGTGGTGCAGTGGCTGTTTGATGAGGAGCAGCTGCGAGTGGAGAACATCTATATGGGAGGACAGAGTCTGTCCGAGGAGCAGTGGCAGTACATACAGAACCTGGGCAGGGAGATCAAGAACTCACTGACTGATGTCACGTAAGTTCCCAAAAACCTGTTTGGAAAAGTAAAGTGATAACAGTAGATCTAATATGCACCAAGTCTAGAAATTGATGTATTTCTCTCTGTGTTTTTGTCAGGGCTGTGTTTGCTCCGTCCTGCCTCTCTCACACAGCCATTACCAGAAGGTAAGAATGGATACTTGACTCCTGTGGTGGTAATGCACTTTCACGCCTTCCACTTTATTCTCGCCTCCACCAGTGGTCATTGCTACCTAGTGAGCTCATGCTGCTGTTTTTGCTTGCTCGTTCATCATGCTGCATTCTTCATGTCACCAAATGCCATTTCACACTTTCCCTAACCCCTCGGTACCCCTTGAACACACTCATTATTTTGCTGCAGGGATGGACACTGATGGGTCAGAGCAGTCTTCGGTAGTTAACAGAAGTTAGGTGTATTTATTGAGGGTAATGATACCTTATGGGAGGAGCTGAAGGTCTAAGGTCATTGTAGGTAATTTAACAGTGGCTGTTCTCTGATGTAACACACTTGCTGCACCAAGATAATGAGCCAAAAGTGGTCAAAGCAGATTGCAAACCCTCAGGGGTGACACTTTCCTGGTTCTCAGTTTCTAATCTCATCCTATTCCTTTGCTTTCTGCCAACATTTTCCCTCCCTTTTTGTTCTTTTCTAGCTTCACCTCTGTTTATTCCTAATCCCTAACTTCCCTGTCTTATTGTTCCTCTAGTAACTGGATGAGTTTCCAAGTTAAAGGCACCTCTCTGCCACGGGCCCTGCAGTGCTGGGACAGGAGTCTGGAGGCAACACGCAACAACAGAACTCCTGCAAAAGGCTGTCCTTTCCACCTGGTGGACACCTGCCAGTGGCCCCAGTGCAACCCCACCTGCCCAGCCTTAGTGGACCAGGCCACCCAGCAGGAGCTCACCCTGCTCCAGATGCTGGTAGCCATGGGCCTTGACCTCCAGAAGCTGGGCCTGGATCCCCAGGGAGACGCAGATTCTCTGGCGAGCATGGTCAGCAATGGTGGCTAAGCGTAAATGTGGATAGCAGCCTATAAGAGAAAGCCATGCAACGGCTTGTTAGAGGAGAGAATGGGTTGAAATTTTATTGTAACCACAGAATTAGCATAGAAATCTGGTTACTACGTCTTGTGCTGCTCAGCATTCCATTATGCTTCTTGTGTCGTCTGTTAAATAGGTGACTGGTGGGTATGTCACTGCATCTGAGTCTGAGTGGTTTGGCTAGCGGACACCAGAGGAAAGAGCTTTGGGTCTGAATCAAAGGTGTTTCATCTGAACTAGTTGAATTAGCTGTGAGTTTTAGCAGGTGGCTGGACGTACTGTATCTCCTACAACACACTTTGATCCTGATCACTCTGCATGAAAATCAGACTTCGGAGCATGGCAGTAGAGTTGAATACTTTTAATTCTCTACTTGCACGATGTAGCGTGACTTATATCTGTTTTACAAATTTCATGTGTGTTCACTTCCTGTCAGGGCTACAGCAACATTACCTGCGTCTCCAACCATAGTGATCAAAGTGCTTTTTCATCTTTAAGTTAGTCAATGTTACCTTGTTAATCATTTTCATTATCACCTCAGTGTCTGAGTTAACTTTTAGCGGTGTTAGCTAAGTAAGGCGTTGAAGTAATATTCTACATTTGGCAGTAAGGAAGTAATAGAGACATTAGTAGCAGGATTTCAGGTACATTTACTGTGTCACGTAACATATTACCACCCAAAATTAGGTGTTCATTTGTTATCTTTGTTTCATTCATCGACGCTGCCCCACTTCTGCCAGTGCGTCACCAGCAAAAAAAAATGTCCCCGATGGGTTTTGTGTCTCGTCATGTCGTTATAAGCTACATTATAGAAGGGTGCCAGTGATGGGCACATCTGGGTGATGCCTTCAATGTCTACAATGTATCCCGTGCTGCTTTTGCGTCTGAAGGCTGCCTCTTATACAAACTCTCTTTCTGTTGCTGTTGCAGCTGACTGGGAACGGGCAGGTGGGTCTTCCAGCCGTGGTGTATTAATTTGCAATCATCATAGTGAATAACTTGTACGCCAATCCGTTTGCTGTGCTAACCTCAGCATTTGTCTATTGTGTTTCATATGATAGGCCTATAAATATTAATCCCTCTCTGATAATTGATCAGACTTTGATCCTGTCCATCAATGTGTCCATTTTATAATGCCTGGTCGTACTTATATAGTTATTTTGGCGAAAGTAACGCAAAAGTAGTGTAACCTAATACTCAAGACAGACAGTGATATTGTAAAGTAGCTTATTGGTTTCAAATGAACTAGTAATATGTAATGTATTACATTTTAAAACTTGTCCAACACTGCTTGTCACTCATGCCAAAAATATTATAAAGTGACGGTACATCGTCTTGCCGAAGTGAGCTAACCACCCTCTTCATAAACTTGATGGTGCTTTTCTTTGTTTTAGTTGCCAGCTGGGCTAGCTTACTGGCCAATCGCGCAATTTAAAGACACTGAATGAATTAGCAAAATGATCAATACACAAATGAATGGTAAATACTGATCACTATATGTACAACGCTTGCTGTGAAAGGTGAAGTAACTAACTTAAGGATGATAAAGTGCAGATGTGAAGGTAATGTTATGGCAGAGTTGTCATGAAGTAAACAGACATGAAATTTGTAAAATGAATATATGTCACGCAACATTGTGCGAGTAGAGAACAGAGGCTCTCACAAAATGTCACAGACACAAACATGTTGCTTTACCAGGATTCATAAAACACATTTACACACCATATACTGTAGTTGTTAGCATCTGAATTAGCTTTAAAGAAAGATTTATTGATGCTCTTTCCAACAGTCATACTTTTATACATAGTGGTTATTCATGATGTGCTACATTTTGAGTATTCAGATTTCTACAGAATTAAATACAACTCAGAACACCAGAAAAACTAAACTCATACTCACTCATTTGTTTTTTTTTTGCACACACAGTTCCATTGATTGTGATTTTTGTGACTTAGTTTTAGTCTCTAGCTCCTGATGCTATCCTAACTTATATAAATAGTATTACATTATATATATAGACATATTTTATGTGCATGTCAGACAAAAGTGTGATTAGTTATTGCTATTTTTCTGTGTAGGCCAGCAGGAGTTTACTTAATTCACCAGTTAAGTGCGATAGTTAGAAAAAAACTTCCGAAATAAACAATAACGCTGTGGTTCTTCACCGCTCAGTTGTTAGCATAATCTATAGTGGCATACATGGACACAATACAGACTATGTATTGCAAACCTTTATTGTTGTCAACATTTAAAACTTCTTTCACAATGTCATGCTAGTTTTGCAGGGCATTTACATATGTTACTGTATGTTTTATTTTCATCTAGGTACTGTAATAACTCTGTCAACCCATTAGAGTGTGACAAGAATTGTACCTGCTGGTAACAAGTATCAGACTAAGTTGTTGCTCATGTTGAAATGGGGAATAAAGATATTAATTGGCTCTGACGACATAGACTTTTGTTGTTCATCCAGTGCTGTTTATGCATTCTCTTGACAGCTTTGTTATGACACAATCATTATCTGTGAGAGGGTGCAATAAAAAGATGCATTAGTCAAGTCCTTTGTTTTCTTTCAGACTGAACAATATAGAGTTTCTGTTAGCACATTGATAGCTACCATCTGAGGAGCCACAGACCTGCACTCAGTGGGCCATGTGTTGCTTTGGATGAAACAGCTGGTATATGACAGTAAAACAGGCCACATTATCTGTACATTTGCCGCTAAAATGTTCTCTTTTCCTTTGGTTTCTCACAAATTACCCAAACAGTTGTGGCAAGGCCAAATGAAAGGATACATACTGTATGTATGCAATTATTCATCCTGATCACTAGATGGCGCTGCTCAAAAATATGACACATATTTACTGATGATTCTCCACGTTTTTGATGCTGACATGGGGATGCAAATTTAATTTTTTTTTCAATTATTTGGCATAGTACAGCCTGTTCAGAAAGGTTCTTTGGTTATAAATGTATTGAAATATACACAACAATACCTTTCAGATGGATTCTTTTTTTTTTTTTACTGACAAAGTGATAATGTACAAAACATTAAGTAAATAGCAACAGTTCATGTAAAAAACAAATATGATTGACATTATAAAATGACAGCTTTTAAAGACAATGATATCAATCAATCAATCAATCAATCAAACAAACGAACATTTTCCAAAAGCTTAACACTTAAAAAGTAGGAAGTGATAAAGAGAACTTCTGTTTGTGAATAAAAAATATAGCGTTTAGAATAATGAAATTAACTGGATATTTAACAGCACTATTTTCTGGATTATCATAGTAACAAAAAATATCCCTACAGTTAAGGGACTGAAGTTTGAAAGAGGTGAGGCTCCAAAGCTGTCCAAAATCTTTTAGATATTTCACATTTAAAACAAACAACAAAACAAAACGAAACAAACAAACAAACAAAAAAAACACTGAAAAACTCTTTGCCGGACAAATTTAAGTTACATTAATGAAAACTTGGTAAAAATGTGCAAATACTCTTTGTCTTTAAAACTGATAACAACCATAAAAGCACAAAAATTAAATGATAGTTAAAAAACATTTTAACACTATACCGATAACTAAGAAACATTAATATTTTCCATGGCATGCTAAGCTATTTATTTAATTTATCTTATCATTTATCATATATTATTACTATTTTATTACTTTCCCTCCGCTGTTGTTAAATATTACATTTCCATTTAAAACTTACAGTTAAGATTTACAATTAAAAATTGAATTTCCCCAGGGGAGTAATAGAGTAAATAAAATTTAAATTTAAAAAAAGCACTTCCTGTGTAATGAACTTTCAGTCTTGTATTGTAAGATGTCTGCATTTGTTTACTATATTGTTAATCAATTAATGTGAGTGTTGCCTCACTCACATTAATTAATTGTTCTGTACATTAAACTCATTAAAAAATATATCGTGTCGGTGTGTGGATCATCTCGACTTGAAAAACATCTTGGATTTTCCCCCATAATGCATTGCCGGTTGTTGCCACTTCCTCTTTCCGCCATATTGCAGAACCGGTAAGATGCCTTTTTACACTGTCACCTTCAATCTTTAAAGTATCTAAACCATCTGAGTGTTAAATGTCCCACTAATGTGATCATCTTGAAGCTAAAGTACATATTAATGATTCGAGACAATTATCGTCTCGATTAGAGAGACGAGTTAAACACAATTGGACTACAAATTTCATCCATCCGAGTCCCTCTGCTCGGCCCCGAGATCGGTGCGTTCAAGGCGCCTTGATAACTGTTAGCTTTGCGAACACAAAAGTGTCTTTTCACTTATAAAAATAACACCTGTTAGCTGTCGGCTTAAATGCGTGTGTAAAAAATGTTGTACACTCTCGACACTGTGGTGACCGCTGTCCCTGACAGTGCCTCGGGGATGCTTATCTTTGCCAATGTAGTCGGCTAAGCTAGGCGGCTAATATGTGAGCTCGTGAAGGACCATGCTGTTGTGGGAGTCTGTACGTTTTACTCATAGTGTCATTACAGGAAACGCTGCGTTACCTGTTGGCCGTGAAATTCAGTTGGTATTAGAAAATTAAGCTAATTGACTGACGTAGTTTGCTAATGTTAGCCAAGTTGCTAACACCTGTGTGTTTGAATGGTTTGCGTCGTGACATAATAAGGGCTAGCCAGGCGCTGCGAACTGGATACTACGTTTCATCTCTTGCAGCTTCATTTATAATTTGTAGAGGAGATATGTGAAGTGTAAATGTGTCCCATTAAGAGCAGCATCATGACCCTGCTGAGTAGTATCTCTTTGGTTGAATGAGAGCCATCAGCTGGTCTTCATCTGCCAAACTTTGACTGTGATAAACTGGTGTGTGAACACTGGTCAAACAGTCCCACAGAGGAATATGAAAATAGGCATCGGCAGGTTATATTTACTTCAGGTTCACATATGTCACTGTAAATACTCAATGGTCATTTTTTGTGTGTCTGCAGGCATCATGGTGCGCATGAACGTTCTCGCAGATGCTCTGAAAAGCATCAACAATGCTGAGAAGCGTGGGAAACGCCAGGTCCTCATCAGGCCCTGCTCCAAGGTTATTGTGCGCTTCCTAACCGTCATGATGAAGCACGGTAAGTGGCTGATCTTCCGTTTGACTTGAGAGGGGTTTTGACATCATAAAATAATGTGGCCATATGACAGTGGCAGCACGCTGGTCTTGTCAGTATATTCTCTGTAAATCTGGAATGAGGTGCAGGTTACAAAGGAGTGTACAGTTTGTCAGCGTCTACACAACCAATGCTAGTCATTCAATAATCTGTTGCATGGAATTGTATATGGCACAACTCCACTTAAACATGATCCCATCAGCTCCTCTAACTTGTGCACTGTAATGTAGACCTTTTTGCATCTTCTCATATTGTCGGTTTTTTCTTTATAGTTGTCCATGGTGTCTGGTTGTGGAATGATTTAATTGTCCGCACATTCAAACCTTCATAAGCTGTCCGCATGGTCGCTCCTCCTGAACACAGGCAGCAGTGATTCACACCAGGACTAGTATAGCACCTCATAATCCCACTGACACACCAGTCCGTATTCACTGTAAAGCACATGCCTCTCCATTCGCCAGAGTCCTATACAGTAATAGTCAAGTGGTTGAATGGTGCTAGAGAAGATCCATCAATGTTTCAGTGAATCAGAGAATATTAAGAGTTCCTGATATCTGGTTGGAAGCTAATGCGGCACAGCGGTCCAGTTTTCATCTGCGGTGTCTGTGCAGTGGTTAGCACCGCTGCTGCCCCCAGAGTTTTGAAGAGTGATAATGGGTGTTGAGCTCTCTATGGGATTGCATCAGAGACAACAAGCTCATTAGGTCATAAAGATTACAGTGTGACGTGAGCTTTACTAAATGATTCTTCTTTCTCTCTTGTATTGCCAGGTTACATTGGTGAGTTTGAGATCATTGACGACCACAGAGCCGGAAAAATTGTCGTCAATCTCACAGGCAGGCTGAACAAGGTAAAGTTGACCAGTTGACCCAGCTCTGCAGTTACCTGTATGCTGCTGCTATATTAGCTGCTAATGCTAATTGTGTTTGAATAAACTACGTTGAAACTAGGTTAGTGGAAGTGAATAGTGGGATACAATGATTTTTGAAGTCCATTATTGAGAGGCAAAATAGGCTGTGATGTCGTCACTGCGGGCAGTTGAGCATCGTCAGTGTTTAACCATTAAAAGTGCCTGTTTCTGTCTCTAACAGGCTGTCATAAGAAGTGTCTGGCAACATTATAGAAAGTAATGAAATGTTTTTCTAAACCTTTCGCTGGTCTGTCTGTTATTATGACCCAGTCTTGCTCAAGGACGAGTCTCGTTCTGAATTCTCACAAGGGGCGACTTGTTGCAGGAAAGAGATGGAAACGTTGGAGAGTGAGCTGCCTGTCAGTTTGTTGTGTTGGAGTAAAGAGAGCTTAGTGTTATCTAAAGGATTTTCAGTGTCATGGCTGAATATTTAGCTGGTTTTGATACTGTCAAAACCTGCAAGATTTTAGATTGAGACTTCTCCTTGAGCAAGACTAGGTCACAGTAACAAATGTACCAGATTAAGTGAAAGGCATTTCATGTATCTGTGTGATTCTGATAATTTTCTGTAATGTTGTAACACACTTAATAACAAATTGAACCTGTCAGTAGCAAAAACAAGCATTTTTAATGACCGTGCACAATGGCCTATAGGGATTATATTGTGGCACTTTCTGCAGTTGCAGCAGTCTCTCAATACTAGACAAATCCCAAAAATTGTAACCTCTATTGGTCACTTAGACACAGAAACATGGGGAAATAGAGTTTGGGTTAAAACACACTGTTTCCCTTTTTAAAAGAGCCCTTAGATATAAAATGTTACTTTTATTACCAAAGTTTATCACATATGGTGCATCCTGCAGTATACAACCTCTAGCTCTTTGTTCCTGCTTGTGTGAATGTGAAGTATTCAGAGTTTATTTTTATCTTCCAGTGTGGTGTGATCAGTCCACGTTTTGATCTCCAGCTCAAGGATTTGGAGAAGTGGCAGAACAACCTGCTGCCCTCAAGACAGTTTGGGTAAGAATCGCGAGCACCAGTGTCTTAACCTAAACAGTGGCAGTAATGTCGTCATGAACAGACTGAAGATGGGAGCTCAGATTTTTTAATGCTCTTTATCAAGTTAGTTACTGGAGTGACTTGGTTCTGTGATCAGCCTGCCTGCTGTGATGCTTGCTTTTGCTTGGTCATCCTGGGTGGATGCTCTAGTTTATTTGGTATTTCATTCAAGAGATTTGAATGTAGTGTTGTCAGTGATTTTGTGCTCAGAATCCCAATATTCACACTTGAAACATTTGTAATGTAGCAAAACTTAAGTGCTTAGAACAATACAGTGTCTTGAATGAAAAAGGATAAGCTTGGTGTTTTGATCAGTGGTTGACACTGGCACAGAGCCAGTGTATGTGCTAGTAGGTCGCTGGAAGTAGGTATGAATGAATGAATGTATGGAAGAGTCTCTCAGAAGCTGTGCATGTCATTCTGACCTGCAGGCAGGGATTACTGCACTGCAGATAGAGAACATGACATACAGCCCCAAATAATTAGTCATAACTAGAATTTAATTTGTGTGGAGAGTGTCCGCTGTTCATGCGCTGCTTTTACATACCTAACACTTTATGCACCACAAGGCTAAAATTGAAACTACACAATAACCTTGCTGAGGTAGTAAGGACTTGTATGTTAATTTTTTGACTAAGTAAACCAGGGCTGTGCATGGACTTTTTTTCTTGGATGCAGCATTGGTGCCACAGAGGTTGAAAGTTTTGTAGCATTAGTATAAAAGTATTAGTAAGTCCTCTGTAGTTTGAGACTGTTCAAACTGTGTTCAGGGTAGTTAAAGTCATTTTCCACGATTATTCAAATAAATATAGTGCTGAAAAAATACAGACATGGTTTGAATAGCTTTATTATTATGTATGCGCATAGCATGGACACAGGATTAGGGGTTCCGAAGGGTCTTAAAACCTGGTATTACAAAAAACATCGCTTGATAAAAAGGTTTTTAATTTAGTGTTAAAAATATAGTGTTTCACCTATTTTACTGGGATACAGGCTGTTTGTGTAGTTAACAGTCTTAAAATGAAATTCAGTCTTATAAATGTTAGGCCCAGATAGCCTTATTCATTATGCATCAACATCAATTATTCTCAGACAAGGACATTTAAATCTAGTGATAGTTTGACAGGCAGTTTAACACTGCTGAAACATGGACAGTTTGACCACCTTACAGATTTCACTTCACAAGATTTCGAAAATGTAAAGCATCTGAAATGGTTTAAAAATTTGCAAGGACGACCCCAAAAAGTCAAGTGCCAAGTATGCAAAACAAAACTGGTATTTCACACATCTAGAACGAGCTTGGCAATTCAAGTATTCTTTTTCTAGCTTTATTCGCTAATGATGCGACCTGCATGCTGACAATTGACAATACTGATGTCCAGCTTTTAATTTGTTTTTGTCAAAATGAGTCGAGCATCTCTGCGTGAAAATCTACATCTCTGTGCAGCATTTTTATAAACTTATTTGTCGCCCGCATCCAGGTACCACCTTGCGGTCACATGATAGCATTACCAGTAGAATAGTGATGGGCTATGGATTCACCTAAAACAAGCAGCTCTGTCTCTCACACACACACAGACACACACACAGACATCAGAGTTTTATGGCTCGGGTGCTGCTGCAGTAATTTCCATTCCTTGCCCAGACAGTGCGACATGCTGCCCTGTTTAAACCCATTTACTAAGTTGATGACAGACCACCGTCACTGAACACACTGAATTGCTGTTTTTATGCAAGTGTTTGTTATCTTAAGAGAAGTTATTGTATTGCTGAGGTGCAGGAACGTTTATCTTTGTGTAGCTACAAGAACTATTGTCAATACATGGTATTGAAAGTGCTTTTGTATACAAGTCCTGTCGTCATTATTACAGCAACTAAGTTGTCTGCACTTATTGGTGCAACCTAAGATAATTTTGTTTATTGTAGATGTGCTCATGTAGTCAAAGTATTAAAAAGTCCTGTGTGAAGTCTTTGTTCTGCATTGTTTGTGCATTTAAGTGGCATTTTTGTTTTGTCAGAGGATGTAGCAGACAACAGGAGGTGGCACGTAAAGCTTATGAGAGGGAAATCACATTCATGATTACAGGATATTTTTTAAGCTGGCAATTATGTTTTTCCCAGCAAATTAGCGAGTTTATAACCAAAAAGACTGGTTTTCTCACAGTTTGATGTTTGTTGCCTGTAGACGATCATTAATGCAGTGTTGGTCGTGGTTGGTTACTTTCAGAGTTGCAGTTTTATTTGTTTTGATTATCTTGATTTGTCTGGTCCCACCATGCTTGAAAAAGCTTTCCCATCTGATGTGCAAAGCTTTTAACCAACCTGTTAACTGTTGTTTATCTGTGGAGCTCTATATGAGGCAGTCTGAGATGCACTAAACACCATCATATTACCTGCCGACTAAGAATCGACCCACTTGTACACAGCTTTTTCTCTAGAGTTGCAATTATTACTTAGGCAAATTTACTAAAGGCAATTCCTCATAAACGTAGTAGTTTGGTCAGATGATTAAATGTGAAGGTGTTATGTCGCTTTTTGGAGTCTTTTCAGTGTATTGTATTTTGGGAGACCTCGTTATGTTGCTACTCTACACCAACTAGACGGACAGCTGGAGTCGAGACAGTATAAAATGTTGGATTGTTGCATAGCAGCTGCTGTCTGCTTCTCAGTTTCTAAAGACTGCATTTGTATGATCTATGTAAAAGATGTTGAATTACGTGTCGCCCACCTCCTGTCTGACCTTGAGCACTTGCAGTGTGATGGATGCATCTGAGCTGTATGGTAACACGCTGCCTTGTCTCCGCAGATACATTGTGCTGACCACCTCAGCTGGCATCATGGACCACGAAGAGGCCAGACGGAAACACACAGGAGGCAAAATCCTTGGATTCTTTTTCTAAAATGTAAAGAACTGCAAATAAAAAACAACCAGGTGAAAGCTGGCAGTCTGCTGTGACTCATTTCATACATACATACCCTGGCTTTTAAAAGGCTGCAGCTTTTGTCAGAGGTTCATAACAGTCCTTTGGACGAGACAGAAATCCTTGTAGAATAGACCAGGCTGCTGCTATGTTGTGAATGTCTGATAAGGACAGAATTCAAAATATGTACTTGTATGAATACTAGAATTTTGTTAAGCATGGTTTTCCCTCATAAGTGGACAATATTGTCTGGGGTTTTTTAGGTCTAGTTTTTAATTTAATTTCAATTAAATAACTGTTTTTCCACACTTAGCTTTAGTTAGATATTGTAACCTTGAGTCAGAACCCATGTGAAACCAAAATTCAAATTTATAAGTGAGGGGAAAAATGGCACTTAAGGTTTCAGGTTTATATCAGCTATGAAAAACATCAGCACTATAATACAATGGTTTTTAAAGGAACATGAGACGGCATATCTAAAGCCAAAAGCTGATGAAAATTCAGGAAATATATAAAGTAGTTTGTTGGACTCAATTAAGCAACGTGTACATGAGATGCTCTTCATCTCATGTACATAAAGCATAACACCAACTTTGAGTACTTATGATTCAGTGATAAATGGAGATGGTCTGGTCACTGGTCCTCATCTCATTCAGAGAGAATAAGAAAAAGCAAAGACCAACTTTATCAACCTGTTGTCTCCTTGGCTAAGGCCCTTAGACAGGGGCGTCAAACTTATCTTAGTTTATGGGTCATAAAGTACAATTTGATCTGAAGTGGGCTGGACCAGTAAAACAAATACACAATCTACAAACAGTGTTGCAGGGTTCCCACTGTAACGGAAAACCTGGAGAAGTTGTGGAATTTTACAATCACATCTCTAAGGCCTGGAAAAGTCACAGAATTAGTAAAAATCATTCAAAGTTACGGAAAAGTCTTGGTATCTTGTGTAATGAAATGATCTGTGGATAACCTTCAGTGTAACGACTGCAAAAATAAATTCTGTAGCTGGTGATGTAACGTAGCTCTACTATGCATCGATGTGATACATTCTGGTTTGCCATGCACATTTCTTGGCTATAAAGTTTTGAAGTTTTCTCTATGAAAATGTAATAAAAACAAAAAAATCAGATCTGTAATAAATTATAGATTATTAGTTACTAGGATTAAGATGAATATCAGATTAGATGACTGTCTGGTACAGATCACATTTAATAAGAATGAGTACTCAACGGGTAAAATGTGTCAATGTCTGTACTACTAATGTGCGTAAATCCTCATTTGGGTACCTGAGTTCAATCTCTTACTCTTGATGAAAAATGACGAAGCTCAGTTCTGACGTTGTACGTAAATAGTTTTCTAATAAATAAAGCAATTTCTGATCATCCCATATCAATTTCAGGCTTAAAATAACTTCTGATTAGGTCCCACTTACTTTCAACTTAAACCCACCCACCTCTGGTCCAAACCCTGCCCACTGTGAGTACAGATACACATACACATAATGGTGTACTTTCTCAAAATGGTATTTCTTACCCTGTAAAACATGTAAGAAACTAAAGTATTTCTAATTTGATTTTGCTTTATTGTCAGAAAGTATACTGAGCTACAAAGTAATGCAACTTATTACATTTGATTACAAATGTTGTAGACTGGGTAATAAAGCTGAAAACTGTTCTGAATCAGGCACAATTAAAGGATAGAAAGCAACAGGATGAATCTTAAATTCTACATAGAATATATTAGGATGTAACCCCATTTGTAATCATCAAGTTTGATTAGTACATGTAGTTTATTTAAAAAAAATCTCACTAACAGATTACAATTAACTTTTGTAACTCAGTTACATGTGACTAGTTCCTCCCCAGCACTGATAAAATACACATCCTGATTTTCCCCTTTTTTAAGTATGAAGAAGTACAAGTACACCCCGAAAACTTTCATCCATTAATAAAACTGATGATGAACAGCCTGAGATGTCTTAAGAAAACACAAGTGCAGCTTCAACAATATGTCTCAGTTTTGCCACACTCAGTCAATCTGCTACTCTGTTGTTACATGTGCCTTTTTCCTACATTTCCTCTCCTCAGCATCGATACAGGCATCACCACCATCACCGTTCTGAGAGTCAGTCTATCTGTTTTTTTTTTTGGTTCTTTTTTAAACATGACGTTACAGAAGTGCAGAGACCCTGGCTAGTAGGACATGGTGTTGGGCCTACACTTTTGCAGAACGAAAGATTTTTACCGAACGTTACGACTGGAAGGGTTCAAGGGTGTCGGACTTCAACAGATTTCCTGGTGAGAATAACAGACGATGATAAAGCTGTATGCTGTGTGAGAAGCCATTTTTTATACAGAGATGACACCATTGTGTTGCTATGAAGTCCCTTCTTTGTAACACCTTTGTATTTTTACACAGAACCAAATGACAGCAGGATAATGCTGCTTCAGTGTGTGATTTTTAGATAGCATACCGGCATCGCAGAATCAAAAGAGGCATGACGGGCTTGATGTTTAACACGACAGTGTAAGCCTCTACTGTGACATGTCTACAGCACTTTGTAAACAACAAAAAGGGCATAACATTGTAATAACAATCATTTACCGTCCCTGTTACATGGCCGCTGACCTCGTCCTCTGCTTGGAGGGTAAGGAGCTTACGGGCCTCATTGTTTTTTGGCCCAATTTGTTCTTTGAGTTAGCTGCTGACTGCTAACAGCTACTTTTTAAATCGGTGATCGCACACATAACCTGTGCTGCCCATGATGCCGTCCTGCTGGCTGTCTCGTCGTTTTGACGCTGTTAGTACCACCAATGCTGGCCCAAAGGTGAAGCAACTCTGTCCCCACATTCCATGATTGTGCCTTTTAAGAAGAGTAGCGAGATGGCGTAACGTCTTGACATTCCCACCTTTAAGAGGCAGTGTAAAAAGGGCTAGAGAGACAGAGGGGAAGAGAAGGTGAAAGGTGGACTATTGCAAAGTGTTCTTGTAAGTTATTAAAAATTTACACAGAATGCTGCTTTGTCACGTGATGACCTGTCTGCCCGACATCCATGACCTCGTGCATTATTTCTACTCACTGCTTTACTTGCTCCTGAAACCTGGCACCTCACAGCCTTTGCAGGTGCATCACTGTTAATGTGTGTGAACTCATAGTGGGCCAAATTGGACCCTTTGCTTCGCCAGTTCTGGCCTGCGGGACAAATGTTTGACACCCCTGCTTTAAGTGGCTGTGTGTAGAGCTGAGAAAGTGTTACTACATTTATCAGTGAACCCACTGACAGCAGCAGAGGAGGGAAAAGCTACCGGTACATGAGAAGCATGCGGATGCCCGTTGAGACCACGAAACCATTACAGAAACTGTACTGCAAGTGGTTATGTGACATGGCTGCACCTCAGAGGGCTACACCCATAAACACTACAGACCTGACCGTGTACAGAACCTGTGCTCTAACTCCAGACAAACCTCTAATAAGGGCATCCATGTTGTAGCTGTGGCCCCGGCAGCTATTAAGAGCCACCACATCTTTGCTACACGGCTGCCAGCTTGTTAAAAGCCCTGGCTTTCTGCCCCTGCAATCCTCTCACCAGCATGACCTTTTCCGGGGTCCTCGGTGTATTTTGTCTTGTCCCCATCGTCTTTGGAGTCTGGCCGCTGACCTCACATTAGACTCTGAAGAGGAGAGGTAACAGCCTGCTAATGCAACAGCTCTGTCCAAGTGCTCCTTGTGGGCTAAGAGCAAACAGTCTGCCTGCCTCCCTCATGGTTTCACAGCACTCAAGCGCTGCCTTGTAAAAGAAAGAAAAAAAAATAGACTCTTATGCTGCTGCTGTTTTAAAGATCATGGATGCCAGCCAGGATACCAAGCTCAGAGAGTACGACTTTCATGCTCTGTTAGCGGCAAGGATTTTGGCATCGCAGTTTTTCTTAAATGTTTACACACAATTTGTGGAGCAACTCAACATTTTCTCAAATCTTCATGTACAATTTTAAAAACTCACACTGAGTGACACAAAGATCGAACTTCTGGGTCCAATTCAAACTTTGCCCTCAGACAACACACACAAGCTAAACCACAGTCTGCGTGACTGTTTGTACCGGAGTTGGATGACGGGTCGCTGCTGCTGCCCACCATTTGTCCAGTGTGTAACTCTGTGAGGATGGAAACAGAGGACTCCGTGGGGATGGAGCACCTGCCGCAGCAAGCGAACATGCTGTTTGCGAGGATTTTGCAATGCTGATGTCACTTCACCGGAAGACTATCTGTCCTCAACTAACTGGATTTGAATCTCTCTCAAACAAGTGACATTACTGGTAATCCCCATATTCACCAGGACAGCCTCCTGCTCAGCTGCGACAAGCCTCTGCCTCATGGACATAATAAGAGAACTGGATACAGTGTTGAAGACGAGGCCCTGTTCATATCTATGAAAGTTGCTCAGCAGTGCATGAAGCCAAAAAGTTTGACTTCCCAGGTATGAAATAACTGCATCCTCTGCATCCTTTGACAGAGAGAGAGAGTGCACTCGAGACCTTTGCCAGCCAAGTGGCAAACAAACAAATGTTGACAAAAACGGTTCCATAATTCATATTAAATTCAAAAGATAACGAAAAAAACAGCTACAAGTTAGAGGGAGTATGATAAAGTGGTAAAACTTGGCATTGATCCACAGCCTCAGACGGATGCGCTCAAGCGTGCCGTGCGCACAAGCTCAGTTGGTAGGATACTATATTTTCACATTTTTAACATTGCGATTTAAAAGTTGTGATTTTTATTGATAACCTACATTTACCAACAACAAAAAGACTACATTAAGCACCAAAAAAATATGTAAAAAAACCCCAACAAATATCGTATACCAAAATTTCATAGAAATGAATATTCGAATATCCGAATATTTGGGTACAGCCCTACTTAAATGAAGACAGAAAGTATTTAATCATGCGACTCTTATAGATTTTCAAAATGTTATTGGACTGAATGGATCAAATCCTGATCGTGAAATTAGTGATTTTGTGTGATGGATGGGTTACTGAACGGGCATACACGACTCAAAGTGTCAGGGGCCCCCTGGCCTTCACCTTCAAAATGTCACTCAAATTAACACATACTGATCGGGGAGACACACAAATAGACCATGAAGAGATGCAAAGGAACCACAAAGAGACACACAGTAACTACAAAAATGGACGTTACAACCACAAGAAGAAACATAAGAACCACAAGGAGACACAAAATGACTACAACGTGAGACAAAAGGACAAAAAAAAAAGACAAAATTACCTCAAAGAAAAACAAAATGACTACAAAAAGATATAAAACCACAAAAAGATGCATGACGACGGTAAAGGGATGCAAAATCAATCTTGCTCTTATGTAGAAGTGGTGACACCTTTTGGATATCTGTGAGCATTTTCAGAAAAAAGTTTTGACAATCAAAGCGTGTGGAAACAGGTGAACAGTGTTTGTACTTTTGGGAAATGGGTCTGTGTATTCGTAGATGGCGTCATGTTTGACATGTTTAGTCAACAGGCCAAGAGAAAGTGCATAAGCAATCTAGAAAAAACGTAGAACATCTGAGGTCAACTGTCTTGTCGGCGAGAAATAAACCACTTGATCAGATAGCTTGTAAACAGCTTGATAGCACTTGCATTTTTTTAAGTGGCTGGATGTTGATAAGTATCAAAGACGTGCTCAGACCAGAAGAAGCAAGGGCAAATTCTTCCAAAGAGCAACTTACCGACTGATTTGTTCAAAAGCTCTGACCATACTGTGGGTCTAAAATCTGTCAGGAACCTTGAATGCCTCTAACACTCCCTCTCTCTCATCAATGCTTTATTTCCCTTCACTTTGAACCTTCTAATAAAGAATGTCTGAAAGAGCACTTTGCCAGAAATTCAGCCAGACTCCACAGAAAAGATGCTCCCCTGGGGAGAAATTAGTGAAAATCCGCTCTTAAAAACTAATTCCTCGTGAGCTTTGGATAGTGGTATTAAGGCTACATACTCTTTCAAGGGAATAAAAAGCAGTAGATTTTAATTTCTTACAACTCAATAAGTTTAGTAAGATACCAAGGGGCTAAAAAATGAACCAAATGTGGAAGTGAAAAACTGCAGTTCATCAAAAGGCCACTTGAGGCTGGCTCCAGAAGCAAGTCAATCCTCTCAGACCCTATTTCTTAGAGCGCTGTATTGGGGGACTTTTTTAGCTCCTGTTTCAAAGTAGGTACTCTCCCAACACAAGCGTAACCATGAGTGATGTAAGTGTACGTTGGTTGGTAAAACCAGCCAATGCGGTACTCGCAAACTGCCACATTTAAAAACCTGTTAGCCGTGTAAAAGCAGACAACACAAAACACAAACAACAGAAGACAACATGGACAAAGGGACTTACAGTGAAGTCCAGACTTTACTGAGCATATATGTGATGGTGGAAATACAACGCTACTTTGACTCGTCAAAGTGAAAGTGACATTGCTAAACCAACTGCTCGCCGGCTCAAAGAACCTCCACAGCTCCACCCTCTCCTCCAAATATGACCACTACTGGCTCCAAAAAAACCAAAATGGCGAAGGCCAAAATGCCGAACTTAAGGCTTTGAAACAGGACATCGCAAACCAAAGGGTAACGTCCCGATAGCTACATCCATTATTTTTTGGTCTATGTATGTTACACAGTTGTTATCAGGTATGAAATGAAATACCACAAGAAACAGACGAACTTTAAAATATCAAATAGAAAAGTATGTAATTAGCAAAGAGCAAAAATGTCCAGAAACCTTTTCTTTCTTTGCCATTTAATTTATTTCCTACAAACATTCTCAACTTTTCTGGCATCCACGCAAAGCATCATCAATCCCACAGATCAGTAGCCACACTTTAAGGTTCTGCCACGCTACCTGCAGACGCCATCTCAGTCAAAAAGCGGTGCTTCCCCTGCCATAAAACACACCTAGCTGCAATACAGTGCTCCGGGGATGACATTTTTTGTAGACTGATGCAGAAATTGACATCACACTGGTTCCCTTGTCAAAAAGTCTGTGGGATTTTTCCATTGAAATTTGGATTATTGCCGAAAATAAGGTCTGTGGCAAACAAAAGTTTATGATACTGACACATTTTGCTCAGCAAGATACTCTTCACAAATGAACTCCACATTCATGATTACTGAAGCCCAGATGTTATTAGCATAAGTAAAAAGCTAAAGTTAGGCAATAAACAAACTCCTCCTGCATAACTGCGGTCCCATTGTAGGTTACTGCCACCTAGTGTACAGAAAGTGTATTACACTAAAAAATAACTACAAAGGCAAACAAATGGATAAATGGCTCTTCCAGTGATAACATCTTTTTATCACCATTATAATATGTCTGCTTATTGGAGCCTTTAATGAACACCATTTCCCATAAGCCTGAGAACAAAGCGAATTAAGTATCACTTCACAGAATGAGGTGAATCTCAGGTGTCCAGGGCGAGTTCAGAAGTTAACAGGGCTGTAGCCAGGTGTGTTGAAAACTGTTCATGAGTCCCAGTGAACAAAGAGAGGAAACTAAAAGTCGTCAGAATTTAAGTGGAGATGACTGTGGATCATTTGATTTTTACCTGAGGCATTATATGGCATTGCAGTCAAACTTGATTTTCACCCAGATTAGTTGGATGCCAGCAGGACGCAGTCATCTTTCAACAAGCTGTATACTGTATATGAGTGATGTTTTATTATAATTTATTAGCCTATATCAAGTGTAGATGTGGCAGTAAACACACTTCAAACCCGTCTTATCTCCCCATGATATCCAGCATAGCTGTAAGCAGCAGTTAAAGCCCCTCTGCAGCAGTGAGAGGAGAAAAAAGTCCCCAGGCTCTTTCAAACTGAAAATTGGCTTGAGGAGAAAAACACGTGAAGAGACACATTCTGAGGAGCCCCCCTCTTTCCTACGAACCTCTCAGTGATCCTGCCACATGTGACAGAGTCTGTTTGAGGACAATACGCCACCGTACATCTGGGGATCAGGGTCCACAGCCTGGCAGCCCCCAACATATTTCTCCAGTCTGCACCATATGTCAGCTGGATCCCTGAGATCTCCCTGAAGGGTTTATAGAGCACCGCTGCGGAGGAGAAGAGGAGACGTGCAGCTCTCAAAACAAATAGAATACATTAATATGGAAACAAAAAGTCTGCTGTTTGGCCCGCTTTGATAGAAAGAGCCAGCGGCAGAGGGAGCGGGAGAGCAACTTGGTCATGTCTTATTGTACTTATGAAAACATGATGCCATACTTATTCTGACACAGACTATATGTAATAAACTGCAGTAGAGATGGTCGAACCATTTGACCTGCTGGTAGAATGAAGCAAAAATGGTGGGAAAGATAAAGGGTCAGTTCGCCCAAATCACAAAAAACAAACCAAAAAAGTAAATAAACAAATAAAAAACAAATCACATTTTCCAACTTAAACTCAGTAGTATTTTTTTCTTATTTAATATTTAATTGCTATTAATACCCTCCTTGGAAACTTATGCCAATCACCCATTACAATAATATTAACAGACGTCTGAATAAACATTGATTTGCCGAATTAATGACCCACACATCACCAGATTTGGAATTTTGCAGGTTAGAAGAAACCGCTAAAATAAATTTGACAACTTATAAATACCTGTATTTCCAATGTGATGCATGTTTTAACTACAGATTGAAATACAGTTATTATCTACACACTGAAATATAGTTATTGGCTGCTGAAACACTGTTGCATGTAAACAATACTTCAGCCATATTTAGCTTTTAGTTTTAACCTTGACATCTGGTTGTCTTTTGTGATGCAAATCCCCAAATCAGTGCTTACTGGTTGATTTTTGTTTGTGCTCCTCAAAACATTTAAAAGTCACATCTCATTTTTTCTTAACAGAATCTTGACTACCTGGGAGGTTCCACAGCCAACAGTTTTAGGGACTATTTCTACTGCAGAAAGTACATCGCATGAACAGGTGGGTATGAACACCACTGTATATCACAAGTGTTTTTTTTCTTTTATCATTTGGGTGAAATGACCCTTTAAAATGTATTATTTAATGTCACAGAGCTCATCTTGATGCGGTAGTTATGAATAAATTAACTGCTGATTTTAGAGGCTGCATGTGACATTTTGGGCGTATGCTCACAAATTGTCTGCACATGGTTCTTAACATGAAGGTGGTTGATTCGCCAGCCAGCAGCTAATAGTGCTAACTCCATAACGCAACAGTGCTGACAGAGCTAATGTATTAAGCAAGGGGAACTGGAGGGTGGGGTCTACACTTCCGCAACAACGCTATCCCAATATCAGCAGTAATCGCTATAACCGTAGTGCAAAGCAACAGTGATTAACTAGCCAGTCGGATTACAGCACACAGAGGTAGAGTGACTTCATTGCTCATCATGGGTAGATTATGAGACAATGGGCCCCTGGGCACAAATATGCAAAGAGCTCCAGCACCTCTCCTGCATAGGAGGACGACGATTCAGTGATTTTTTGTTTTATGGTCCTTTTGTGTCTCTTCCTTGTCACTACTTGTTAATTTGACATTTTGACTATGTTCTGACATTTGCTGCTATATAAAGGAACAGTTTGTAAAATTTAGTGGCATCTAGCTTCGAGGATTGTGGATTGCAACCAGCTGAAACTTCTCCCATGTGCCAAGCATAGACGTCCAGTTAGTTAGTTATTCCTTCAGTTTTCATTGTTCAGGAGGTTTGTTTTATATGCAGAGGTCTTTTCCTCTCCAGAAAAAATGGACCAGGTGATTAAAACCAACACTCGTCCTCTTGTTGCAGAGAGACTGCTCACTACGGTGGCTGACGAGAAAAAGAGAAATGAAAAAAGAGAATGGCCCATCTAGAGCAGTGTTTGGTGTGTCTGTTCTGAGCTACTGTAGAAACATGGCGACAAGGACCCGCTCCCTATGTAGATATAAACAGCTCATTCTAAGGTAACAAAAACATAATGGTTCGTATTTTCAGGTGATCATACACTTAAGAGAAGTTTTATTATATTCCATTTCTGCGAATATATCCCCCTAAATCCAACACACTGGACCTTTAAGTGATTTTCTAATTATTGTAGTTGAAAAAAAAAGTTTCTGTCCACTTCAAGAATTCCAGTCTACATTTTATCAAACTGTCACAGTGTGGAGTAAATGGGAGATACTTTGTTCCCCTCCAGTGTTGAAATAGTGCTGCTCTATCCATATTGATTTTTGTTCTCCTCGCTAACCTCTGCCTTTCCTGTAGACAAAATCTCCATCGCTTCGAGTAATTCCTCTTTGCCACTCGGGCTGAGAAATGAGAGCACTGTGAGATGATTTGGTCTCTCGGTGTTCTTTCCCAGTGTGATGTTGATGGAGCTCGAGCAAAGCAATTCAATGCTGCAAATTCCTGGCAGGATGAAAGCATTTTACAGTTGACACCGAGGTCCTTGTGCAAACATCACATCCATTACCGCAGAAAACTGAGAGACAGACCATTGGAGTCTGGAAACTTATTAGCTGCTTGCTATAATGTCATCAGTTTTCACAGAGCCCCGTTGTCCAGCTGCACTGTGGATAATAGATGGTGTCAGTAAGGTCTAATACCAGCAGCTCTATTTGTACTTTGATTGAAGTTCCCCTACTGAACACTTGAGGGCAGTAGAAATACGTCTCATCTTCAGTATTCGTCCTCCGGTCCTGGTCCTCATACTGCATTCAGGCCAGGCTGGTTGGCAAGCAGCAAGACTAATTATGATTGATTCAGAGATAACAGAATTAATATTAGAATAGCAGTATGAAAGTATGAAATGTGGATTCAGTCAAAAGAGAGAAATTTCTTTATACTCGGCTCTACATTGTTTTCTGCTGCCATAAATCACTTAGCGGGTCACAGTGAAATGAGGGAGAAAAACAAAGACGATTAAAAAAGTGAAAGTGAATATGCAAAAGCGAACTGAGGCAATTTTCTTTTAAATTTATACATTTAATATACTTTTAATATTAAGATTCAAACACAAAGTCTGTTGGATATTAAATCTGACTCCCTGACAGACCTTTAGCTGTTTCTGGAAACAATACGGCTCAGTCAGGGTTTTTTTTTTTTTTCTGACTATATATGTGATAAAAGTTGAGGAATTACTTCAACTTTGATCAGTGCAATAAATCTGCATTTATGGGGAAAGAAAAGTAGAAACCACAATCAAAAGCAGACCTTTGCATCAGTGTAAACAACAACATAAAAGTGTTTTTAGTTTGTAAGGTTACACAGTCTCCGGCTACCAAAACAAAACACATGAGATCATATTTTGCATTTCACTTCTACTCCCAGCCATGTGATTTATTCCACCAGCCCCAACACAGCTCCGACAGACGCCATATCTACAAAGACCCGGGGAAATTCTGGAATAAATGGTGACCAGCTGAGAAGAAGATATGAAAATGTATCTTTTGTAGAGAGCGAGAGGAAGAAGAAGACTGTTGTCTCCCCCAGTACGAATGAATTCACACATTCCAAGGTGAAATAGAGGGCTATGCATTGTCATATGGTCATTTCACTGATACACTTATCTCATGTTTTTCACTCTCTGCCCTATCTCTGTCTGTATGCCTTATTTACTAGGACGAACCAGGGAGGTAGGAGTGGTGGGTGGGAAGTGTGTGTGTGTGTGTGTGTGTGTGTGTGTGTGTGTGTGTGTGTGTGTGTGTGTGTGTGTGTGTGTGTGTGTTCGTGTATTCACGGTGCGGAGGAGTCTGGTGTGCATATGATGAATGAGATAGTTAGGAAGCAGTGAATTTATGGCTGTGAATGCAGCCATCCATTCTGCCCTGCAGTCCCTGGCTGTCCTCAAGGGCATCGTGCTCCTCCGGGTCCCGACTTAGGTGGATCACTGGGGATCCCACCGCTGCTGCTAATGCTGCTCTTCTGGAGAAGACGTCATCCAGGTAAACGATGCAGCAGCCATCCCGCACCTCTCACTACATGTCAAGCAAACGGTTAATTAGCAGGCAATGAACACAAGCTGTTAATGTACATATAATAACATGGAGGCCAAAAGGTGCCAGTGAGATGCTGCTGTTGTTAATTAGGCCTCTCATTTGTCTGCTATAGATCACCTTGAGCATTATGCTGCAGTTAGGCCTCGTGTGTGGATGATGTACAGCCTGGCCCACAGTAAATCACAGTGTTAGAAGTGATTACTGTTTAGACCTAAATAATAAATGAGTGAGCTTGTATTGTTACTTAAGGCGCGGTCATCATATCACATCTAATAGCATTTTACTGGACCCGACAAGAGCTCCAGACTAAATGAAATAGGTCGGCTGTCACAGCCTTTTAAAACCACCTAAGTTAACATTCTCTGATCGGACACCTCTATCAGTAGGACATTGGAGAACGTCCATTACAAACGTGACTCATATCTCTGGTTTATGACAATGAAATCTCATCTCTACTTGTCATACTTTGCCACTTGGGTAGAAGCCCAGAGTGTTACTTAATGACGCCGTGTTGTATCTTCATACAGAACTGGTCCGTGGTAAGAAGGAGTTGATGGTTAGGTTAAGGTAACAAAACTTACTTGGTTATGGTTCGGAAAAAATCGCAAATGTAGCTAAAATACGTAAATAGATGTTGTTTGTTGGCCACAATCAAACTCAAGTCAGGAATTTGGTGTCCTCAGCGTCATCATAGTGCTGCCCAAACGATGCACTTATCTGCAGCAGGTTGGTTAGACTCCCAATCTGTTTTCTGCCACCTTGACCATCTTACACGTACTGTATGCGTTTTTGTCAGTAACAGTTCCACCTTGTTGTTGGTCTGAGTAGAAGAATCAACCAAAACCTTTGCACCTGGCTGCGAACGTGTTAATTTCTGCTGTAAATTCGGGCATTTCACAGACGACCTCACAGACGATAGTCCACACAGCCACAAAAAGTATTTGTCAGGCAAATGTTAACACAGGTCATCTCATGCATTTGAGGAGATTGATCAATCAAGTCATATTCATAGTACAATATTGTACAGCATTGCATCTCGACTCTGCATTTTATAACATCATCAGATATTAGAATCTGCACTCATCAAACTATACTAGAAGATGATTGTAAAACCTGATCGAGGTGTCATAAAGCTGCATCTCCTGATAGTCCTCAGCTTCCTCTTGCATCATATACTTGATGGACATTTTCTGTGCAGTTACCGCTGCAGGCACCCATCTGCCAATATCCGAGTCAGTTTCTTATTCGCAGGTGGTGAATCATCCTATTTAAGGTTGAATATTCTCTCCAAAAATAAAACTTTTTTCTTCTATTATGCCCCCCGAACTCAAGTATTTTGTTTACAAAGATTATGAAAATACCTACTACAATAAACCACCTAGGATTTTCAGTAAATATGTTATTAGTTTCAACATCCCAATAAGCAATCTGGGACTATTACAGGATGAAATACTTAGAATCTTATCTGGAAATGCAACAATAGCAAAACTCCCTTTGTTCACATTGGCATCTCTTCTTTGACTATATTGTCTTTGCTTTAGAACAGTCTGCTGTGGGCACGCTTTTTGTTTTGGCATATGCTGTATTTAGTCACAGTTATTGTACTATTTGTCGATGCTTTTACTCAGAATAACTTGCAGTGAGCACGGGTCTGGCATCTTGTACGAGGACTGGCAGTTGATGGATACACAGGAACTGAACCTCATGTTAACTGACTCTTTTTCTAACCACTTAGCCAGACAGAGTGCTGCTGCTGCTGAGTCTATTTGTGGTAAGATTTTTCAGTTAGGACGCTTGTGTAATTTGGCCTCTGCCTCTGTCAATGCCCTCTCAACACTCCAATGACATCACTTCCCAATGACATCATCCTGTCTTTGCGGGCAAAAGAAACACATAAATGTCGCGGGCCAGTAAAGCCGATGAATGCTTTGACTTTGTGTTTGATGAGTGAAGAACACTAATGGTCCGAGGGCCAGTGTGACAAGATGTGCGCACGTACGCGCACGTCAGCAGGCACAACTGGAAGCGTATTAGCGCTCCAGGGCACGTGTGAATGTTTGTGCTTTTATGTTATTTCATGGAAGTGCGTGTGAGTGTTTATGTATTTGTGTGTGTTTGACAGAGAGAGAGAGGTAGCAGCTGTAGGAGCCAGGGGGCCCCGGGGCTCTAGAAGACGTCAGACCCAGCTGGACGCCTCCAGGGGAGGTCAGGATGTGTTGACAGCTTCCTGAGGCAGACGAGAGAGCAGAAGTGGCTCCGCTTCTCATCTCCAGCTTATGTGGATGTCTCTGAAGATGGCACAACACATCACATCAGGCTTCATCTGTAATTAACACTTTTCAAGGGTTTGTTGAAGGGTAGGTGTGTCTGATGGGGGTTGAGAGGTGTGTGTGTGTGTGTGTGTGTGCAGACACGTGACATCAATCAGCCTGGTCTCAAAGAAATTTGTGAAATCAACACACACTCACAAAATGTGTTAAAATTACCTGCTGGCAACACGAAAACAATGCCAGTACAAAGTCAGTGAGGATCTCTTGTCATGGTGGGCACGCAAATTAAAGCTCTGGCCTCTCTGCCCTAAGCCCCTCCCACCAGATGACCACAGGCATATGCATGGCTTCATACAGTAACTAATTGATTCTCATATATTGACTTGTTTAATCTTATTTCATTGTAGAGTTGTGCCGCAGTGCACTTAGTCCCTCCTTGCCCCGCTTTCTCTCTCTGTTCATCAGACCCAGCCACCCCACAATCCCTGCGCCTCACTCTCCACCACTGTTTCTCTGGGAGGAAGTGGACGGCATCTGCAGGGACGGACTGTCAGTTTTCCGCTATAGCACCTAAAATTTGGCCAGCTCAAACTCCCTGGCTGTCACCGGCGGCTGTTGGCCAGCAGCAGCACCGGGTTCAACCTGTGTAACAACAGAAACAGAAAGTTCACTGCTCTGTCGGGGAATCTGGGCTGTCAGATCCCCCGAAGCTTGAATTTGCGTTAGCTGGAATAAGGATTGTAAAGTTGCTGACTGGGGGTCTGTGTCTGGAGCTGCTGCCCGCTCTCCTACTGACAAGGTGGTCTGTAGTGGCGGGGAGTGAGGTGGTGGACGCATTGAGATTTGAGGCTCGAGCTAATGTTTGCTACATAAATGTGAGCATGAAGCAGCAACTGTGAGCCTTTTGCTTGGCTTTAGTTTCTGATTATCTACATCTATATTTGTAGCCAACAGGAACACCCTCTTTTTGAAATGACCTGTGATTGACCAAAGTCTCCTTTCACAGGCTAGCTTTTCTACAGCCAGAAACAGAGCCAAGAGGAGGTGCAGAAGTCTAGTTTTCTCTCAGTCCACCTGAAGTACAGTATGCTTAAAGTCTATTATGGGATTTTTGCCTAATGATGCCACGATGAAACTGCCTACCCCAGCTTTAAGTATAAGGAGCGAGAAGGTCTGTGTAGGGTGGATATGAGTTGTGGTGGATGGGTTAAACAATCGTGGACTTTCAACGAGGAGACTGCTGTTTGTGTCCCGTGTGAAACCAAAAGTCAGCATGGTTATGTAACTTTATGGACTTTATGTAATTACGCAAAGCAATTTTCGTAACTACCCAAAGTTTGTACGTTAACATCACTCACATCCTGTGCATAGTTATTTTGACGAAAACCACAAACTTTTTCTAAACAAAGTGATTTTTACTCCAGAAATGTAACCAAGTGTTTTTCTTTCCCTAAACATAATCATACTGCAATAATTTCCCAATGAAACTGCGACTGTTCATAATAGACGTTGCATTGCAGTACGTAATTTCAACTCATTTGGTGCCCATTTCATGTATTTCTCTCAGACAGTCAGTCATGTAAAAATGCAGTTATTGTGCTAAAGTGTGCGTACGCAGAGCAGATGTGCACCCTCTGCTTTGATGTCTCATTCATTTGAATAAAGTGCCCTTGGTATTTATGCTTTCATGTAAAGGTTACAAGGTGGACACTTTGTGCCATCGAAAAATCACTCACCCTCTCATGCTAATGGCCGTTTTAAAAGACAACACTTCATTTTGAACATCAGCTCTGAGGTTTTATCCCCCCGTTCAATTATCTTAATGTCGAAGCAGTTGAGTAATGCCAGATATCATTACCTCGCCATCGCTCCATCCTTCTCTCGCAAAGAGATCGTCAGTGCCACTGGCCCTCATCATTTACAGCCTTGAAAAACCACCTCCAGGTGCAAAGGTCACAGGCAGCTGTGATCCAGGCAGCCATCCCACGATCTAGGTGCCTTCTCTTCGCTTGGCAGCCTCCATATTGATTTGATTAGTTGCTAATTAAAACTTGGCAGGCTGGGCCCTGCACAAAGGAGATCGCTCAATTAGCGGGGTGTCAGAGAATCTAATTCTCCCTCTTTCACCCTCTCTCTCTTTCACTCTTTCCCTCCCCCATCCCACTCTATCACACATCTCCATTCTCTTTAATGACTATAAAGGATGAGTGAAAAGGGAGGGAGGATAACTCTCTGAGGAAAGAGATCGAGCGCTCTCAAGGAGCTAAAAGCATCCAGCCCTGTAATCCTTGAGCTAATCTTTGCTTAAAGATGCAGTTTGTAAGTTGTAAAGAAAGCGCCGGCTGCCAGTGGACGTTTGTTTGGGCATGTTGCCTCCAGCACGCCTTGATGCCTGCTACCTTCTCTTCTCCTGGCAAGACAACCAAGTCACACACAAGCTGTTGCAGTTTTAGTGGCGTGCCTCTGGGAGATGGAGTTATGAGCTTTAAGATCCTCTCTTTGTGTTTGTCAAGACACCAGCTTTTCTATACCTCTGTAGATGGGAACAGTGCTCTATTATGTAGCCTGTTATCACTGAGGAGCTTCATGTGTTGATCCCGCTCATCTCACTGTGACATTTGACGTATTTTTCTGAACTTACATCTCACAAACTGTGTCTTTGAGGAAACATCTCTGTTTGGATAACAAGCTGCGGCTCCGGGGTCCTTTTGGGGTTGAATGTGCTCCTCGCTGAATTCATGCATTTATCCAAAATGACTGACTGCCTGCTATCTTAGATCCTTGTCTGTCTGTGTCTGCAGCCTACACAGAGGAGATGACAAGAGGAGGAGGTAAACTCTGTAATACCATTTTTATTGAATAGATTCCTTCTAGACAGCGAATCGGGTCAATTTGAGGCTACAGGTGGATGTTCAGACTCTTCCCAAAGTTTCGAAGCATATGCACTCCAATTTGTTCATTTTGTTAACTACATACAGTGGCGTATATGATGCAGAGGGAGGCAAGAGGGATGTATAACTGGAACTATTTGTTTATGTTGTTATCAGTTAGCAGCAGGAGTCTTGGCTTTTCTGATTCCGCTTTGCTTCCAGCGACTCTGCGTCTCCAGAGTCAGCTCCCACGTGGACCCCATGGCTTTTCAATCAGCTCCCCACCAGCTTAAACAGGGCATGTCATCATCGTCAAAATGGATTTAGATACAGCATGTGACTCTAATGTATGCCGACATGTACAGGCAAACACACCATCATTTGGCAACACTCTCAAAGCTGAGATTTCAAGATGGATAAGGAGAAACTTTTAGCTGCTGAGAAAAGAACTTAAGAGCCAGAGAGCAAAGGGCAGATGAATTTTATAAATCATCCATCATATCTGGTTTATGTAACATGTGAATTTAGTTTTGTTCACTTTATAAGCCTGTAAGGCTGCAAACACACCTCCCAAACACACCCACACACACACATATCATACTGCATACACACAAATACATAACAGCTCTCCTAAATGTCCGTATTGTTAAGTCTTGCTGTCATCATCCTCTCGCTGCTGCCAAACTGGACAGGGCCTGCATTCATTAGTCCACCTCATACTCTTATATAATATTTACAAGCAGCAGTATATGTGACTGCAGAGACTGGGTGCTTCCAGTGGAGTCTGTTCAAGGTGCTGACTGCAGGAGAGCTGGCTCACCTCGGACCTGATTGACTGTGGCTTTTATACTCTTCCTCCATTTTGCAGTAGAGCAGCGCAGCCTAAAATGTCAGCAGTCTCCAGTCGCGGGTGCCAATGGCAATCGCTCATAGGCTGGCACTGATTAGTTTGTATAAGCCTGAATGGCATTCTGGTCTGTGGTGTACATAGTAGGCTATTGTCTGGTGCCTGGATGCACACTAGGAGGATATCCCCTTGACATGCACGGATAATGTGGACAGATTAGTCCTATCATTCATACAAAGGGACTCCTACAGATTATGTCACTACAGTGTACCTGAGAAGCTGAGGGCAATATGCAGATATATTATCCATGCTGTGGTGTGACACTATATATCGTTTGTGATTCTTGTCATTGTAATATTTTAGTTTAGCTAAAATGACAGGTTTTCTTATTTTAAAGGGCCTGTACACCTATTTTCTCAATCAAATTTTTATGTCAAGTGATGGAGCTCTACATAAACATAAAAGTTGCTGCCCCAGTTTGAACAGTTTTGGTTAATATTGATAAAAGATTTATGTGTCTGTGTTTCTTTATGCTTTTTCCACTGGTTTAAGCAGGGTTCATACTTCTGTTTTGCTGTACCCACGCCGCAGCCTGACGTGCAACTCCCCAGAAATGTAAAAACACATCATGGCGACATAGATATCCTATTATTTTTGTAAGCTGACTCCATTTCCCTCAGTGGAGACAAAGCCTCTACTTACTTTAAGTTCAAAGATAAGAAAAATGCACACTGGCACAGTGGTTAACACTGTCGCCACACAGCAAAAGGGTTCCTGATTTGAATCCAGAGTGGGTGGTTCAAATCTTGGGGTGGGGGAGCCCTTCTGTGCAGAGTTTGCATGTTCTCTCTGTGTCAGCGTGGGTTTTCTCCAGGTGCTCCTGCTTCCTCCCACAGTCCAAAGACATGCAGGTTAATTGGTGGCTCTAAATTGTCCGTAGGTGTGAAAGTGAGTGTGAATGGTTGTCTGTCTCTATGTGTCAGCCCTGTGATAGCCTGGTGACCTGTCCAGGGTGTACTCCGTCTCTCGCCCAATGTCAGCTGGGATACGCTGCAGCCCCCCCTGCAACCCCTAACGGGATAAGTGGTTATGGAAAATGAATGAATGACTCAGGAAAAAATGTAATTGTGAAGACAACAGGCTCCCTAAAATAGCATTTTGTGTGTTATCCTGTCTTCATATAGAGGAAAAGCCTGCTAGCCACTAGGCTAATATATGCAATGGGAAATGTCATAGGTATATGCTAATAACACTAGCATGTTGTATTTGTGGGGAAAATGCATCTAGCATAAGACAGTATTTTGTCAGTGAACCTTCCTACCTTCCGACATGTGTTCTAGGTATGTTAGTTGAATCAATCAAACTTTCATGCACTTCACAGAAACTCAGCAAGGTAGCATAATTAACGTTTTGGAGGTGTAACTGCAGAGCGACACAGACACACCACTGCAGGAGTAAAATGCTCACAACAGCATAAGCCACTCGTGTATGCAGCTTTTCTAGCTGCTTTTCAGCCCCTCACCCCCAAACGTGGGTGTAAAATTAGCACAACCTTTTGATTATTTATTCAAGAATATTTAATGTCAGAGAAAAATCCTTAAACCTGCAATAATTGATTTTGTTTGGCCTCTTGGCGGCAGCAGAAACAACCTCTTAACGCAACCCTGACATATAGCATTATCAACGTTTAAGCTTATTTAGGTGATAGTTCTCTGTAGGTTCATCACAAAAAGTAACCTATTTTTACATTCTCACAATTTTCACGTATATTTTTACATGTTATTATGAAGGATTATGATAACAATAATATAATAATATATTGATTTTAGTTCCTTTAAGATTTGACATCAGATTTTTAGGCTTCTCAATCATCAGCCCAGTCAACTGAAGAAAATGTTGGCATTTCTGCAAACCACTTATACATGTCATATCAATGTTTTTAAAGTGACGTAGCATATAAACTGACTTTGTCATCGAGAGGTGGAAGGCATGATGGAGACCACTGTTTGAGACCAACAAACAATAAAACTGGTTGCTTTTTAGCAAATCATTGCTGTGTTTCCAGCAGCTTTTTAGCCACCAGTTGTGGATGTGTTTTTTTTTTGTAAATATATTTTATTGATTTTCACATTTTTATCCTACAAAAGGTCAGGTAATACTAAAGCATACTGAATTTCAGTTCACCTACACATTTTTCAGACGTAGTTTTCATCAAGCATGTTGCAAAATAGAGCTTTTTATATCTGTACCCAACCTCACCGTACCACCCACATTCCCTCAGGGTTGCAGGCTACAGAATACATCGATATAAAGCAGAAATATATAGTGAGATAATTAGTATGAATTCTCCAGAAAAAGAAAGGAAAATAAGTTGTTGTGGGGGCTTTTTAGCGACCTGTGGCTGTTTTTCCAGCAGAGGTAGTGGCACAAAAAGCAGTTGTTTTTAAACATCACTGCATTTCCTGGCAGGTTTGTGCCCCCAGAGTGGGTATTTTATCTTTTCCAAACCAAAACGGTTGTAGTTTTATTTATTTTTTTCTAAACATAACCACATGGTAACCACAGTAATGCTGAAACACATGTCCACTACATAATAATATGCAAATCTGTGATTTTAAATGTACAATGTCAACATTTTTTCCTGGCGATTTGGTTGCAGTCCCCTCAAAAATATATTGGAAATTTAGTGTGATATTTTGTGACAATCATTGAGCTCCACAGTCACAAAAAAAGATATGTTGGTCCATCAGTATAACAAAGATTCAGTTCACCAAAACTTACCTGTAGGGTTATTTAGCCATTTAAATGTTGTGGGTTTAATTTGCAGAAGCTTTGAGATTTCTGCCTCCACCCCAATGCCCAGGGAAAAAAAACCAAAAACAAAACCCCAGCAACATCTGTTTTCAGAAACAGTGTCTCCATTACTGTGGATAATCCCCAGAACACACCATCAACACATTTCACAGGAACCATTTCTTCAATAGAAAGCAATTCCAAAGAAAACTATTCACAGCGAGGACTTCTTCTTTCTTCTTTTCTATTTTAAGCAGATTGTGTGTAAATGTAACGGATCATAAAAAACACAGATGAGAACACAAGCTCTGTAATGTCACTGTGGGTGTTCATCATCTTAGTTTAAAAATACAATCTCTAAGAAAGTCAGAGTGTGTGTGACAGGGAACAAAAGGACATGTGAAAAGGACAGAGATAAAGCCAGTGTGTGAGAGACAGTCCATGGGTGTAACGGAGATTGTAAGAACAGCGAGCCATATATGAAAAGAGAAACTGAGAGCCCACACAGACTGAGGTATGTGTGTGTGTGTGTGTGTGTGTGTGTGTGTGTGTGTGTGTGTGTGTGTGTGTGTGTGTGTGTGTGTGTGTGTGCGTCAGGTGACAGAGAGGGATGGGGACATGGGCAGGTCCTGTTAATGAAGGACTGATAAGTCCCTATTTCCTGGGCCTGGGTTAATTGTGCCTACAGATAAAGGGTAATAAATTGTCACGGGGTAATGGCAGGAGCCTGGGCTGGGCCCTGTTCCACATTCATCATGACTGGCTGGGCCTGTGAGCCTGGAGAGCAGGCAGGGCTGAGAGACTGGAGCCTGGCAGGCAGAGAGGGAGGGAGAGAGGGAGGGGAGACAGGAGGGAGAGGAAACCTCACAGGGATGGAAGAGGATATGATGCTGGTCTGTCTTACTTACAAGGCTTCTGCAGCGGGCTGTGCAGTGTTGGAGCAAGGACAAGAGATGACCTGGTAATGGAGCTTATAAGAAAAATGAGAGGCAGATATGGTAACTACTGTGAAAAGGATAATTAAGGTATTGCAGCATTAAAGGATTAATAAAACAGAGCCTTATCATAACCTTCAGAAACTTAAAATGTATCGCAATTCCTGCCGCGTACCGACTGTAAACAGCAGTAGTGGTAGAAGTCCTCACATCCTTTATTTAAAGGCACAGTTCACCCCCAAATAAAAAATACATAGTTCTATTTAATAGTCTAGATTGTTTTGGCGTGAGTTGCAGAGTGTTGAAGATATCAGCTGTAGAGATGTCTGTCTGCTCTCCAGTATAATGGAACTAGATGGCACTTGCAGTGTCTCTTTTCAGAAATCATACTCAAGATAATCTACTTACTTTGTTGTTAGCAGTTTCATGTTGGAACTATTTTCTTTTGCCTGAACTACACCCACCAACTGTATCACTGTGCATAAGCACATGTACAGCAGCAACTTCTCAGCAGGTGATACTGCTAGTGCTAGGTTAGCTCATGTAGTGATGTAAAGGAAGCTAGCCGGTTAGCAGCAGTACTACCAGTGCCACTGCTGTACCTCTCTGGTGGCTTAAAGTTATCTCTCTTTAGGCTTTAATTAAAGGTCCAGTGTGTAAAACTTCTCCCGGTTAGAATTCCTTCAGTGTTCATTTATTTGGAGCTTTTCACAGGGAGCTGAATTATCCACAGAGGTCTCTTCCTCTCCAAAACAAACAGACCAGGTGAATAAAACTGGTAAAAACACTGAAGAAAATAGTCTCATGTTACAAGCATCAGCATCCGGGGGAAAGTAGTGTGACAACAACATAAGTGAAGGGCCGAGAGTCTGAGAACGGTGGTGCTGGATGGGTCCAACAATCACTGACTTGGTCCACTGACTTTCACCTGGAATGTGATTGAAAAGCCAGGCCCTGTTATTTTTTTTTCCAAACCCAACCACATGTTTTGTTGCTTAAACCTAATCACATGCGTGTGTTGACTAAACATAACCACATGTGTTTGTTTTTGAAGTTGCGGTGATGTACCAACATATTGCATTTATTTTGAAAGAGACCATATACAAACTGTACATTTCCTGTGAAAACAGAAGTGTATTCTCAAAGAAGACGTTGACACGGCATTGCTGAACGTCAACAACCCAGGGTACCGTGCACGTCATATGTTGATATGGAAAGTCCGTGACTAAACGTTGATATGTGACGAGGCCAAAGTGAGCATGTGTTGATTCTTGCAGAGGGGCTGCTAGCTACAAAAGCTGACATGAAAACATGAATACACAAATGGCCCTACCTAGAGCCTTTGTTTGGTTTGTCTGTTCTGGGCTACTGTAGAAACATAGAGGTGCAGCATGGTGATCTTCGTAGATGAGGACCTGCTGCCTGTGTAGAGAAACGGCTCATTCTAATATAACGAAATACAATTCTTAAGCCCCTTTTACACTTCCAGATGTGAGTGTTTTGTTACTTGCTCACGGCCCCCGTTGCCCTGAAAAAGTTGCATTCTGTATAAACAAAATTAGGCAGGCGGCATTTTGCTGCACTCCCTGATTTTGTTTTTATACTGCCAATGCTGAAAAAAGACTGATTGGGCTTTCCTGCAAATTTGCACAATTCCTGTCTAAAAAGGGCTTTATTTTCAGGTGTTTATACATTAAAGAAACATACTTATTATATTATATTCCATTTCTGCCAATATATCCCCCTTCATTCTACACACTGGACCTTTAAAGTGTCTGCGCTGTAAATCCTGTACCTTCTGTACATCACCCTCTCAGGGTTCATTTTGCATTACATCATCACTAAGTTGTTGTGCTGTTGGCTCTGAGTGTTCCTGTTCGTAAATCCTGTTGAAATGCAGGTGAATATATGTCTTAGTACATGTGCTGTGCTGGCGTTAATTGAATGTACCTGCGTCCTGCATTGTAAAGCCTGTGTTAATGAGATACAGGCGCATTTATTTGTAGTAATTGTGCTGTTGGCTTTGAATGTTCCTGTCATGTAAATCCTGTTTAGGTGTAGGTGAATGTATGAATTGATAGAGTCAGTGTACCTGCCCTGCCCGGGAGGATGGGGATGTTAGAGGGTGAACATGTGGTCAGTTCATCTTGACATCACGGTAGGGTGTGGTTACAGGTGTAACACACAGAAATGAAGAAATATTCAACATGTATATCTATAGAGAATTGATTTTATTCACTCGTCTCGCAGCATATGATTATTGTGTGCGTTCAGGCAGCAGTGGTGCACAGCGTGCTTGCAGCTGCAGTGAAGGATAATAGGCTTCTATCTGTTCACAGTGTTCAACAATGATGTCGCTGGCTGTTAACAAACCTTGTGTTTCTATTTTCTGTAATTGTTTCCAGGTTCTTAGATATTGGGAGATCGCGTGTAAGAAGTTTATGTGACCCACTGTGCTCATAACGTCTCTCCAAATCTCATTTAATAATGTCAAAAATGCATCTCCATCTAAATAAAACCCAAGGCTGATTCTTAGCTCCTGAACGGTGGATCTTGGAAAACCAGACGTGGTGATACGCTTATGTTACATGTGCTGATGCATGATGAATATATTCAGAGCAAACAGTCACACATGGCGTCAGTGAGATGTAGTTCATTAAGAAACAATTCACAGTGCATGTTTTAGTGGGACTCAGTGTGCCACCTTGCCAGCGTGACAGATCACTTCTTCACACTGAGGGATTGTGGTAGTTGGAGGTTGGAGCTGCAGCTGAGGAATGATGCATCATACAGCAGAGCTGCTCCCACGGAGGAAGTTGATGTCCCCACCATGCGATGATGACACTCAGTGCAGTGTGACATATGATGTGTGTACAAACAGTAAGCACATAGGCTGGGGCCTTTTGACTGTTTGATGTGGGTCACACGCGGTGTACTGGGGCGCAGCGGGAGAGAAAGGACGTTTTTCATGCAGCCCATAAAGGAAGGAAAAACAATGCCCTTGAGATGTGACTGCTTGTCTCAAAGGAAATCACCACACGGAGTTATGTGGTACACGTCCATGACATTGAACCATGAAAAAAAAAAACTTACATGTTCCTCCTTTGCTGCATTCAGTAACCTTTCCCCCTCTCTTTTCATTAAATCTTATTTTGCAAACCAGGAATGTTACAAGAGTCTTTTAACGAGAGGGAAAATGGTGTGCAAAGCAGAAGTGAAGTTGCACTGCAAGTGTAAGCCTTTAGATTTTCCTGTCATGTGGTTTGCGTTTCTCCTCGGGGAATGAAACCCTGTGATCACAACTTTTGGCACTTATAAGGAGACTATCGAAAAATATGACGGCAAGGAAAATTTTGGTCATTTATAAGAGACTAGTTTTTGAAAAGATGGAGAAGACAAGAGAATCTGAAACGTAAGAAAAAAGCTGTGAAGCGAGAAAAGTCATAGCATGAGAAGAAGAGAGATATGATAAGTCTTTGGCAGTTAGACCCCATCTATTCCAGGAAGGTGGTAAAGACATAGTAGATCAGGGAGCCCCCCTTTGGACTCTACACACTGGTCGTGGTGATGATAGTGATGAGATGAAGAGGGAGCTGAGGATCTGGGTGTGAAGACGAGCATCTCCAAAGTTTGATTGGCTAACCAGGTGAGGGAACACCCAGAGTCAGCTGATTGGTGGGAGCAGTGGGAGTGGGATCGAGAGAGAACTGTGAATGGATTGAGCATAGAGAAAGTCTTCCTGATTGAACTTGCGCTGACCTTCATTTTTAAAAAATAAATATAGGTCTAATAATAATTATTTAAATCCCCAGATCTAATAATGTCATTTTGTTCATGCATTAAAGCCGTCAAAGTTAATATATTGTTAATCAAAAATGCAAGTTTTGGTCCTCTGTGTCATTCAAGCAGAGCAAGAGCTCATTTTAAATGCTTTATGTACTGCTGGGTCGTTTAATCTATAATCATATATCGTCATTTCTTAGTTTATTAGATTTTGTATTAATAATGTATGTTTTCCAAGTAACTAAAGCAGACAAATAAATGAGGTGGAGTAAAAAGTACAACGTTTCCCTCTGAGATGTAGAGGAGTGTAAGTATCAAAGAGCAGGAACCACCTCAAATGTCTCAGAGTTTTAATGATAGCAGTTGTGAAAACATCTGTTTTTACTCAATACGAGTTACTAACAACTACTCATATTTTTAACATCACAATTTGTAGTTATGCTGTAAAATAAAATAAAGTAAACAGTTTTTAGTGAATAAGACGTCACAGTTTATTAACAAAAGCGTCAAAATAGAGGTTGGTAATATTGACCCCCGTACAGAATTCTGCGCTAAGCCCCCCATGTCCTCAAATCCTAGAAACGCCCCTGACTTTGCTTGTGACAGAATATTTTCACTGTGTAATATTGCTACTTTTACTGAAATAAAAGATCTGAGATTTGTTTCTTAACTGTCAAACTATTGCTTTTCTGAATAGTCTAATCCGTCCTCAAAATAATGAACAACTTGCTTGGCTGAGACAGTTAGTGGCAAAACACAGTGACAATTTTGCTTTCAAGAGAATAATATAATTGCTGATTAATTAAAAATGACCTGTTCAGCTGTGAACTAATGTTCACTGAGTTCAACAGAGCTGCATGATGCTCTCTGATCCTTGTCCTGATTCAGTGTTGTTCTCACAACACAGGAGTTTTTCTGTAGAAACAGCAGAGGTAACACCAGACTGCTGGGCTGACCAAACCAGACTCCTGACATCAGCAACTCACAGCTCACACGCTCACCAACCGCCCAGGAAGTGAACATAGAAAAAAACAGCAAATGTCTCACAAACCTGAAGAACGGAGCTCCCGTTATGGCCCAGTTCTGTGGTTGTTGTCCCTGTCAATGATAACTCCTCACATTACTTGTTATAGTACTTTTCCTTGCACCCCACAAAATTGATAAGTGTGCCTGTTCTCCTCAAAAATTCAGACCTCTCACGTGCGCCTCTGCGTGAATGTCAGGGTGATATCCAGTGAGTGCATCTCAGGCTAGAAAGATTGCAATTTTTTTTTTTTAACTGGGGGTCTTCTGTTGCCTGTGACTGGTATTTTCCCAAGGATCTGCCTGAAAGATGGAGAGTAAGTCGTCCACCACATATCCAGCCACAAGCATCATTACTTCTTTGTCGCTTTTAGTCTGCAGCTGTCCACAATCAAAATCCAGATTTTGTTGTTCAGCCGTGTTTTTCATGGTGGAAAAAGTCTTAGTAACACTATCTGGAACAGCAAAGTTCTTGCCATCGTTCCTCCAGACGGAATCAAAGTATTAGGAATATTTTCAACTGCTGAATGTGAACGTTTCCATCTTTCAAGCTAGTTTGCGTGATGATAATGAGAGCCCGGTCTCACTCCATAGTTGTCGAAATCAGGCGCTTGGGCAGTGACTTGCAGCGTCAGAAACCAACGAAAAAGGTCTTCCTTTAACATGATATGTGGCTGGTTGCCGTGAAAGTGTAATGGTGCCTGCAAACACCGACTTTCACCTGAGAGAGCAGCACTTTTTTCCTAAATCTAACCACATGCTTTTGTTACCTAAACCCAACCATGTGTGTTTGTTGCTGAAGAAAAAAAAACATTAATTTGCAGTGTTGTACCAACGTAGTGCATTTATTTTGAAAGAGACTGTATGTAAACGACAATGCATGTAGCAGGCAGAACTTGACATGGCGTCCCAGAACGCCAACAACCAATGCACCCAGGGTACCTTGCACGTCATACGTGGAGGTGGAAAGTCCATGACCAAATGTCGATATGTGAATAGTTGGAGTGAGATTTGTTGATAATGAAAGTGAATCCGGGGATGTGATTGATTTTTGGATCACAAATCACTAAGGGAGTGACAACAAAAGTGAGGTTGTAATGAGTTATTTGTTTTTAGGGTAGCTGTCATGTTATTACTGAAATTTTATTGGTAATTACTCACACTGGGCACAGCACTGGAAATACCCACATCTTTGACAGGCTGATGATGAGAAAGTTGCCCCGGCCTGTGGGTGATGCTTTGTTTTGGCTCGGCTGTTTCCAACATGGCAGCTGGGTCACAAACGTTCTCATTTTACAGATAAACAGTACACTAAAATATGTTTCAGATGGGAAAAAAAAGGCAATGCAGACACAGAATCTTGGTTTGTGTTTCATCAGCACTGCCTAGTTTGACTTGATTGACGTGACTGAGAGCTGCGTTAGAGACTCCTCGGCTCTGTTTTTCTTCCAGCTGCAGTGGATTCTTGGAAATGCCATTAGAAGCACTACAAGGAGGAGAAATGTGATTATCTGTCTCCTGTAACACTGTGTGGATATATTGACAGTTTCAGCAAATATGACAGAAATTTATTTTTTATAAAAGTTAACAACTTCAGCTGTAAGACAAAAACAAAAAAACATAAAAGAGGAGAGGAGAAAAAGAATCAGTTGGTTTTGGATAAATAAAAGAAGCTCGACTGGAGGAGGGAAGACTTTCACAGCACAGAGGAGATGACAGTGGATATCAAGGGAAGGAGGAGGAGATGAAAGTTAGAAAAGGAGAAGATGGAGACCCAATGAATGCTCAAATTCATTTGTTCTCTGCCTCTCTCTACCTGGTTGCACACACCTTCTCTCCGCTCCACCAGCCAGTGTTCACAGCTATAAATCTTGGAGTGGCATTTTGGCCGGCGAGTCCCACGTAAACACGGCCGGCGAAATGTCAGTGCGGAAGGCAGACAAGCCTGACTTAGGAAGAGGGAGAGTAGAGGCAGTAATGTCACCACACTTTAACGCACCCGCCATCAGTCTTCATGACATTTAAGAGATCTATCCCTCGATCCCTGTGGCCACGGCACACAGAGGAAAAGTTTGGAGAGGAAGCTGCGAGGACCTGATGAGTCAGGGGGTTTATTAATGGGTTGATCTGATCACAAACAAAAGGCTGTTGTCTTCACTTCATATGTAATTTTTCTCATCAGAGCAGTCAGCATCTTTCCTAGCCTTACAACTTAAAGGTCCAGCGTGTAGGATTTAGGGTCCCTGAAAATAAGAATTGTTGTGTTTTCATTACCTTAGAATGAGCTGTCTGTATCTACACAGGCAGCTGGTCATCACCACTGTGTTGCACCACCATGCTGTTGAAGCCCAGTTCAGACCAAAGATTTGCGACGAGAAAAGTTGAAACATGCAACCACTTACAATGTGCCGTTCTGCAACGTTCTAAAAACCTGCCACTTCACACCAATGCAACTTGATGAGACTGTGCATCATCTCAATGCAACAACTCTCTGTACTTCCGTTTTGATTTCCAGCTTTTCAGGCCTATTATGTGGCTGAATATAATTTGTAGCTCCTTAAAATATGAATGAGGATAGTGATAGTGAGATACTGGCTACAGCCGCATTTGTAGTAGTGATGAAATGGCAAAAACCATACACAATATGAGCATCAGATGGACGGTATTCATAATCAATATGCCACAATGATATAAGAAAGCAGCAGCAACCCACCGTCCGACACTGGCACACCTTGAAGATGGAAACACCTGCCGCAGCAAGTGAACATGCCATCTACGGTCATTTTGACTTGACCAGCAGACAACGGCTCGGTTGTCCAGGTACTACTGGGCAGTCATGACACCAACGAAAGAGGAAATTACTGGACCTGGAGTTGGACTTCTGTGTCGCCGGTAAGCCGTTATCTTGCGCCGCAGAGCACTATGAGCCTCCGCCATAACGTTATTCCTCTCTGTGATCCCCGTTCAACCCACAACCTCCAGGATTAGCCGTTCCTTTCTGCTGCTGGTTGAAACATGATAATAGGGGCGCCCCAGCACCCACTCCACTAACTTGACGTGGAAATGAGCGGTAGTCTAGAAAACTGGCGAGTTTTGTTTTGTTTGGGTTTTTTTTGGACGAGCGCCCTCACATAGATGGCGCCCTGGGCGGTCTCACGAGGCTAATGACAGAGTTCAGTTTGGAGAGGTACAGGAATGTTTTTTTTTTTTTTTTTTTTAAATTATAACACAGGAGATTTACGGGAAAATACTAATAAGGGAGGACGGCGGGAAAGAGGGATAAAATACGGTAGTTTCCCGGCCAAAACAGGAGACTTGACAGGTATGAGTGGGAGCATTATTTGATAGGTTGGTATTGGACTATCAAAATATGCTACCCCTGAAATATTGATCAAAAATGTTAAAATGACATGTCTAAATATGCTGCCATTAATCCTACAGTGGCAGTGAGGTGATTAGTAGTCTTACATGAATGCATTGAGTAGTGGGAGCATTATTTGATAGGCTGTTATTGGACTATCAAAATATGTATGTACCTTTTCTATCAGTATTTATGATCTTGAGTGTCACAGTACTTACCCTTAATATGATTATCGTATGTTTAATCTATGCACCAAAAAACAAAATTCCTTGTAAGGGAAACCCCACTTGGTAATAAATCTTATTTTGATTCTGATTTATCAGTTTAATCACCTGGTCCTTCTGTTTTGGAGAGGCAGAGACATCTGTGGATAATCCAGCTCCCGCTTAAAACCATATTCTAACCAGGAGAAGTTTCGGTTTCTGGTTGCAGTTTGCAATGCTCACCATTAGATGGCATTAAACCCCCCTAAATCTTTCACACCGGACCTTTAACATCAACACATTATAGAAGAAGAGTAAGGGATCACTCTGGAAGGTAAATCCATGACGTATTTTAAATGTTATTTTTACAACCTTTTTTTATTTTTACTACCCTCTCCTTAATCCAGGCAGGTCATTTAAAAACACATGCCTCACACAACACATGTTGTTTTGTGTTTCAGTCGTCAGCTTGACTTTATCTCTGCCATAAAACAGCACTGAGGACAGTCCGACCTCTCAGGCCATGACATTTGCAACCTTTTCGTTCAAGTGACTGGAGGGCCGACTTGTCAGAGAGTACAGTGAAGGCTGTTCAGAAATCGCAAGCATCCAAAGGTAAATAATTGATCACAAATTAAAAATGAAATCACGTGAAATTCTATCATCTCCTCTGACGTTCTTTCTTTTACCTCCCTCGTTGCTGCATGAGGGCTGTATTGATTTCCAAATGAATAATTGAGAAAGCCTGCTTAACTGCCCTTTTCAAATCTCCCCGGCCTCCTCTCTGATTCACTTCGCCTCCCTCCCTCTCGTCTTTCTACCCCCCTGATCTACGTCTTCCCCTTATCGTCCCATCTCCTCCCTTCTCACCTATTCTTCTTCTACCCTCTTCCCTCCTCTTCTGACCTTCCCCCTCCCCTCCATTCCCCTTTCTCATCTCTCTTTCCTTCCCTCTCCTCTCCTCTTGTGTGCTGCTGATGTGGATCCTGTTCTGTGACGGGTTGTTCAGGAGGGAATGGGTTGCTCGCATGGCTGGCCAGCCGGCCTCTGCGTATCATCCGTCAGCAAGACACGCTGTTGTTTTAGAGTTCTGCTGGGAGCTGTCTCCTTGTCTCTGTCTCTTTCTCAGTTGCTTCACCCTCCTCACACACACACACACACCCACACACACACCTTCCCTGTCTCTCTGTCTCCGTCTCTCTGCATCCTTCTCAGTCTCCTTCCGTTCCCCCTCCTGACTTATTTCCACTGTACATCTTAACTCGAACACACAGCTGATCAGCATTTTAAAATCGACCTGAGGCTCTTTGCTCCGACTGAATCGATGGCTGAGTTAGACTTGGACTGAATAATCCTAATGTGTTAATTCAACAGAGTGAGCTTGGGGAAAATGTCTGCTTTGTTTTAGGATAAAGGCTGTTAGAAAAAACAACTTCCTCTTGTCTCTCTGCTGTACAGGTGCTTCAGTTTAATAAGCAGCAACATTTTTTAAAGGTGTATTGATCTGTTTTTTTACAACATATTATTGCATTGCTTGGTGTTATCTACATCAAGCTTATTCCTCAGCCACGCTGCCTGCAGCATGTGTGCATCACGGAAACGCTTCCTTTTTATTTCACCATTTTACTGTAACAGTTAAGAGCAGCCACACTGCCCGCATAGTATTGTCGCATCACTGTGCCAATAATGACGGTAAAGCTCACCCTCGAGTGTAATGTTGCTTAATTAAAAGCCATTAAACTTAGCTTTATCTAATTGTTATTTATTTTTAAATTCTAAAACCTTGTCACCTCACAGCAAGAGGATTACAGGATCACCCGCTGGCCGGTTAGGATCCTCCTTTGCATGTTCTCCTCCTGTCAGCAGGTTCTGCAGCTTCCTCCCACAGTCCAAAGACATACAGGTGACTCTAAATTGTCCGTAGGTGTGAATGTGAGTGTGAATGGTTGTCTGTCTCTATGTGTCAGCTCTGTGATAGTCTGGCGACCTGTCCAGGGTGTACCCTGCCTTTTGCCAAATGTCAGCTGGAACAGGCTCCAGCCTCCCTGCGACCCCAGGATAAGGGGTGAAGGATAGTAAATGAATGAATTTTTTTATTTTTAAATTTGAGTTTCACATTTAAAATGAATAGATATCTCAGTTTAATAGTTATACTTTGAATTTGGATTGGACTTCAAGCAGCCCCATTGTGTTTTCTAGCCAATAAGTCCCAGACAATATGACAGGCAAGGTACCCTGTGCGTTGGTTGTTGACTTTCTAGGATGCTGTGTGAAGTTCTGCCTGCTACATGCATTGTCTTTATTCAAAATACACTTCCGTTTTCAAAGGAAATCTACCATTTGCATTATAATCTTACGGGAAGCAAACAAGGTGTTTGTTGGACCCATCCAACGCCACCCCTACCACCCTACATGTACATTGGCTGCCTTAACTATCATTCTTGTCCTGCCATGTTTCCCCCTGACGCAGATGGCAACCCAAAAGGGCGGCTTTTTTTTGTCAGTCTGACACCAGACGTCACTGACCAAGCATTGGATTATGACAACTTTGGAGTAAGACTGGGTTGATTTATCTACGGGCCTCTCCAAGAAAATATCAAGGCATAGATGCACAACTTCTTACTCCTGTGTGTTAAATATTTTATTCCTCAATAAACTCAGAGTAATTCTGAGCGTAACCATGCATGTATGTGTAGGCTACCAAAAATGAAATAAGAACAACTTCCATTTTACTTTGGGTATGTCTCTGGTAGGCATTTTGTGTGCTCCTTCAAGTGACGTATCATGTCACCAAACCAAAGTAGCTTTACTGAGAATTAACCACTAGTTCATGAATGACACAAGTGGTTTAATGATCAAAATCATCATATTCAAAGCACAAATGGTCTCGAGAATTAGGATGGGTATAAGATGATGTTAACGAAGTACAGCTGACTCGCCACTTGGATGAAAAATTTTCCTAATAATCTCAAACAGTTTAACTTGTTTGAAAACTGTGAAGTCATTACTTAAGTGTTAATGGAGTGTCATTTTTATGTGGAAATATTCCCCGCCATGACGTATGTTCGCCCAGCCTGGAAATAACCCAAATGTAACAGTTCATAAAAGTTCAGTACAACATTATATTACATGTCTGACAGCCACAGGCCAGAGACGGCCTTATTCCTGGAGGATGACATGCATAAATCACGCCATGCTACAGTTTGCCATGTCTGGTGTACAGAGTTATCTTTCTAGTTAACGTCCCCTGGGTTGAAAAACACAGACGTAAGATAGAAGATCAATGTGAAAGGAAGACACTGTTGTTTTTTTACCCCCTGAGATTCAGGGTGTTACAGCTGGATTTATTGGCATACACTGAAGGTAATCCATGTGCATAGTTGAACTTCCTGGGACGCACAGGGGGCAGAGTCTGGATGAAGGATGGGTAAGCAGAGGAATAAACTGCCAGACTTGTGTTTCTGTGGTTTTCCCACTGTTCAGGATTTGGGCCCAGACTTTGATATGTATGCTCATACCGAACCAGGCAGCATGATAATAAATGACAGCTTCTTGTGTTCCTTCAAAGAAAATGTGGATCTCCTTCCGTCCAACATCTTAAAACCTTCTCTGCTGCCTTTCAGGTTTCATGTCTGCTTGATGTACAGCAGACTCAGTCTCAGCGGATGCTTCCCATTCTTCTGCTACATACATACATTTATGAAAACTGTGTATGAACTCGCATTAATCTCAGCTCACCTGTGGTCGTGTTTCCCGTGAGAGGAAAAGCTCGTCTACCACTCACACACACCTTGTACCGGCAGGTGTATGAGTGGAGACTCGTCGGATGCCTTCCCCCAGTGTCTCTGATCAATGTGCCATGCGGCCTTGGCCCCACTTCTCGCTCTTAACGGTCCCGGTGTTGTTATCCGTCCGGCTGCTGATGTTTTCAGACAGTTCCTCATGTAACGCTGGCACCAACCTGTCACCCCTCGCTGCTGCTCCCACAGCGTCTAGCACCAAGCCCTGCTGCATCTCCTGCTCGTTCGCTCTCTTTCTCGCTGTCAGTGAGCTGTTATTGAAATATTTAGCACCCACTCCAGCTCACAAGCATGCACTGCCTTTCTTCTGCCTGGCTTGAAATACAGTATATTGGCCCGGCAGTATAAGTCGGAGATGTGCGACATGGAGGTGCTTCAAATTGGATTTGACTGTTAAGGATCTTTTTCTAGCATTGGGCGGATGTGCAGCTGAGAGTCTGCTCGCTCTCCACGGAGCAGCAGGAGCATGTTGGCCCTGAAAAATGATGTCATTATTCTGTCCACTAGAGAAAAGATAGGAGAGATAAGTGTCATTACCAGCCAGCTGGTGATCAAAGTCTAACCATTTCCATCTCGTTTAAATCTTTTAGTGGCTGGTGATAGCGGCTTCAAATGGTAGTTTCCCCCAACCCACAGTTTCAGATCGATTCTCATCTCAGCTTGAGTGTTTCACTGGCCACAGTGTAGATTTTTAAAAGTCACAAGGAAACAACATTTTCAGCCTTGCTGCTGAATGTTGCGAGGAGGGATTGTTCAGAAAGGCATAACAGTGGGGTTGGACCATAACAAACACGCAGGGAGAAACTCAGTGAAGCTCATCGCATATTCAGCGTAGCTGACGAAAGAATACATGCACACCCTTGAGCTGTCACAAATTCTTCAAACTGAATAAATTTCATCCTCTCAGATGCATCAATAGTGTCCTCGGAAAAGGAAACCCTGTTTGGGGGCGTTCAGTGAAAAATGCAATGTCACTTTGAAAAGCTTCAGGGTGTGTTTGATTGAAGGGGGTTGTTAAAGACTGTAATGAGAACATTTCCAGGGAGTAAATAGAATGGCCTTTTGATATTAAAATACAACAAAATATACACATTGTGCACGTTTTATCAGTGTTAAATATGGTGGTTGTGTGGTAATACACAGTAACAGACTTCCTGTGTTGTCTGATGTATTTGGTTTATTCTGATTAGTGGATGTGTTAGGGCAGGGAAACTCAGCTTGCTTTGCCCAGCGGCCACTTTTGCAAAATGACAGGAGGCCAGGGGCCAGTTAATACGCAAACATGAATAATATTTATCAGCATATATAGTCAATTAATTGCCTGTTTTCAGTCTTTTAACGTTTGCTGTCCTCAGTCATCTTTGCCAAGAGGCAGCTTCTCTGCACTGGCTCCCTGTAAAATCCAGAACTGAATTTAAAATCCTTCTGCTCACTTACAAAGCTCTAAATGGTCAGGCTCTGTCATATCTTAGGGTGCTTTCACACCTGCCCTGTTTGGGTTGGTTCAATCTAAAGCCTGATTTATGGTCGTGCGTTGAGTCGACGACGTCGCTACGTGGTTGCCGTGACGCCGTCGTGAACCCTTCGAACTTCTCCGTCACTCCGTTTCGTCGCGGTGCAATTCACCGCCAGAGCAGTAGGAGGCTTCGTTCCTTTGCTGAGTGGTTATCGCCGTCTCTAGTTGATTCTTCGTTTAGCTTCCGGCTTTTTCGGTCACAGAGAAATGAACGCGGAGCACGGACAGACGGCTCCGGCCGTATCCGTATTGAACGTTGTGCATAATGGCATATATATAATGAGCCTTAACAACATCTACATGGCAATAGAAGATGTTTAAAGATGGCGGGGATGGCGGTGGAAATACGGAACCGGAAATGCGTTGCTACCAAGCAAACCAATCACAGCCGTGCCGGTCTGCGCTGGGTCCGCGTCGCCTCGACGCGTAGTTACATTTTTGGGGAGGTGCACGTCAGGCTACGCCGGGGGCTACGGCAAGCCCTCTGCGTAGCCCCGTACCCTACAACGTAGCGACGTCGTCGATTCAACGCACGACCATAAATCAGGCTTAACTCAGCTTGGTTGCCCCCTAAGTGTGGTTTGTGTGGGCAGGTGTGAACACAGCAGTCCCACTCGGGTGCTCACCAAAACAACCGGACCAAGACCTTCTTGAAGAGGTTGTCTTCAAGAAGGTCTCCAATCTCAATCTGAACCAACTGCAGTCACATGACACATTGTTTGGGTTAAACATGAGCATGTTACAGTCCTGGAGGATTATTAATGTGCACCTCCTCCTGTACTGCCTTAATATGCACATTCAGCACATCCAATGCATCAAAACATTGTTTTCTAGTTGGAGCCGCGTCTCGTTTTCAAACTGTATGGTTTTACTAAAATGAACAATGACAGCAATATCATCTTTATCTATCAAGTGTACTCTTCTTCAATGTTTTGGTTACTTCCTGGATTTTTTTCCGCATGGAAATTCTGACCAATCAAGAGCAGCTTTCTTGTGCAAGGCATTTATTTGGTCTGCTTGTGAGAACATGAACCAACTCTAGGCAATTCTGCAACTTTAGAACAAAATTAGTCCCTGTTTTGGACCAAAGTAAGTAACTCTAGGTCTGAAAGCACTTTTGCAGAGCTCATAACACCCTATTATCCCACCAGAATACTGCAGGGTTACTCGTGGTTCCTAAAATCTCCAAAAGTAGAACAGGAGCCAGAGCCGTCAGCTGTCTGGCTCCTCTTCTGTGGAACCATCTTCTTGTTTTGGTGTGGGAGGCAGGCACTGTCTCCACATTTAAGAGCAGACTTAAGACTTTCCATTTTGATAAAGCTTATAGTTAGGGCTGGCTCAGGCTTGCTTTGGACCAGCCCCTAGTTAGGCTGATATAGACCTGGTCTGCTAGGGGACCTCCTATGATACACTGAGCCCCCTCTCTCCTTCTCTCTCTCTCAGATTCTGAAAATTTGTTTCTTCTTCATTTGCTAACGTTCATGTACTATTACTGCATATTGCTAACTCGGCTTTACTGCATGTCACAAACTAGATTTCTCCAGAGCCTTTATGCTTCAGTGTCTCGCAGGTTCCCTTGAATCGCAGCCACGCCGTATAGACAAAGTTATTACAATTCAAAGTATGAAATATCAATAACCACAATTAGAATAGAATAAAAAAAGGAAAATTAAAAAACTGACATAGTCCGCTTATGATAGAAGCATGGCTATGTAGTAAATAAGGGTGACCAAATCTTCTATTTTAGTGTAGTTGTAAAATGAGAAAGTTTGCTCCAGTGGGTGGTGCTTCATTTCATGACGACTGGGTCACAAATGTTCTCATTTTACAACTAAAGAAGTACACTAAAATATATTTCTGTTAACATCTGAGGTGAAAAATAAGCAGTGCATTAACATAATCTGGGCTCATATTTGATCAGTGTTGCCTCGTTTGATAGTTTGACCGCAGGTTACAAGACATGATTGACATGACTGACAGCTGTGTTACAGACTTCACAGCTCTGATCGGTTGTTTTCCTTCAGATTCTAGCAAATATGATTAGAGGCACTATGAGAAGGAGGAGCAGGATGATTTTCTTTCACAGGCTGTCTCATGTACCACTGTGGGTATATATAATATACTGTGACAGTTGTTTTTTACAGGTTAAATAATGGCAGATATTCATTGTGTAGACTAGAATTTTTTAATGTGAACCTGTAACTAAACTAAATTAAAAACTTTTACTTGAAGTTGGAACTTCTTGTCACCATGAGTGATATGACACGTATACGCTGGGAAATACATGGCATATATTGTTTGTGAAGTTTTCCACCTTCACATCTGTTGCGTCCGCTCTCTGTTAATAATTGAATTTGCAGTGCAGATGACTGTGAACTAATTTGGTTTTGGGAGTTATTTGGTTATTTTACGAGGCAGTATTATTAAGCAGCTTTCGGTGAATTGATGCATACATCAGGACACAACCCGAGCTCAGTCTGTGATTGCTATGTGTGTGTTCGTACATAGCAGGGAGGCTCAGTCATAATCTAAGATTTGAACAAAGCAAGAACACAAAATGTTACATCAGAAAAAGATTAGTTTTAATATCAAGTATGGCTCTAATTTCCTTTCAAAATAATGTCAGATTTGTAAGTGCTGGGTTTGGAACAACAGTTGAATGACTCTCCAAACATGGATAAGAATCAAAAATCGGCCATCTGCGTGTTGGCAGGCCGACTGGCACTAGTGGCCAGATGGACACTTGATGCTTTCTTGGATTGACACTTGACTTGGCTGCGAGCTTCACGGTCAGACGGCCGCAAGTTTTACTGATAAAGTCTCCATTGTTTCCAAACGCAAAGTGGCTTTTCAAAGTCTGGACATCAAGCACGGCACAATGTCTGTGTTGGAGTTAGAAGAATGTTAGAACATTGCAAACGTCTTTGTTTTCTGAAGTAAACTCTTGTGAGTTTCACTGTAACAATCAGCTCTGTTTTTGGTGTGCTAAACAATATTTTAAAAAAATCCTCCACATGAAACAGCATTTCCAGTTTCAGACATTGTCTCTTTTGAATGACATTCATCTAGATCTCCACTGAAGTGGTGAGCTTTTTCACTGTTGTTTACAATAAATATTGCATTAAACATTGTTTTGACTTTGTTCGGGCCTTGAAAACATGATTTGTAATTGTCATGAATTTTTTATATTTTTCATCATTCAGTGTACCGTGAGGATGCTGGCTTGGTTTGAAGATAAGTTTGACTGCAGAACAGTTTTGCCAGCTGGGATGTGAAAATCTTGATGCGCAGTATCTCAGAACTGCAGGCTACATAGATAGAGGATGAGGGATGAGAGGTGAAATCAATCGAGTATCTCACTATTTGATGGTGTATTACTGACTTTAAATATAGGCTTATTACACTGGATTTAAAAAATATTATTGGAGAGAGGAGGAGTGATGTGCACATACTGTGCATGATGCTGTACATCACTTTGATAAATTTTTGCACAAGGCAGTTATACAGTATGATGGAGGGAAAATAGAATGGTGGGAGCAGAAAAGAAAATCAGAGGTAACAGAAGAATTTACAAGAAAGAGGAGTGAGGAGAAAGCAGTACATCAGACAAGACTCTACTGCCAAGAAGAATGATCTGGACCTAATAGCTTCTGATTTATTGGAGTTTAACAGAAGAAAGTTTTGTGATAGACAGTTTACAGTTTGTTTGGTTTTAATAAGTCGGCTCTAAGATCTGGAATCAAGTAGTCACTTTAACCTAAACCACCATGTTTTAACTCAACCTTAACAAAGTACTTATTTTAACCTGAAATTGAGCAAGGCGTTAGTTCGGGCAGGACACGATGTCAAGCTCAGCTCACATCCCAGCTACATCAGCTGATCTCAAGCAGCCTGATCAGCTGATGGAGCAGCTGACCCCAGCTCCTCCTTTTCATGCTGTGTCTGACTTATCAATGTCATTTCTGTTTGTCATTGATGCTGCTCTGTTCTCTGCTCTCTCTGCCTTAGGCTTTCCATGTAGGTGCATGGAAGGGCAGAGAGGTGGGCTCTCTCTGCCTCAGGCTTTCCATGTAGGCACATGTAATGGTGGAGAGGTGTGCTCGCTCCCCTGAAGGCTTTCTGTGTAGGCCTAGGAAAGGCAGAGACGCCCCAGAACAGAGCCAGACCACCAAATACAATACTACAAATAGAAATAAAGTTGTCCCTTTCCTTCACCTAACAAAGTCAAGCCAAGTGCCAAACCCTAACTAAACCAAACCTTAACCATAGCGCTGTCAGATAATAAAAACTATCTCTTATTTCAACAGTGATTTGTAACAGTTTTGGAAAACAATAAAATTATGTTCTCCTGGGATGTTAGCTCAACTTCTATGTGTGTTTCCCGATGGCATGTTTTTGGAGACACACTGCATTATTGATAATACTTGCACTTGCATAGTACCTTTCTAATCTTCTGACCACTCAAAGCTCTGTGACACTACACGTTGCATTCACCTACTCCCACACACATTCATACAGTGGTGGCTGTTGTTATCATGGCACCAATTGGGAACAATCTTGGGTTCAGTATCTTACCCTTCACACTTCAACTAAAGGAGCCAGGAATCGCATTGTGAATCTTTACCTCCTGAGCCACAGCTGCCCGTAAGAGAGGCAGCACTGCACATCATCACTTCATCACTGTAGTGCAGTGCAGAATGGTTTCTTAATTTTAATATACATAACAAGACTTCCACATTTATCAATCTGCTACTCTGCCAGCATGGTACTTCATTGTAATTACTCCTACGATAATGAAATACATGATTTTTTTCTCTGCTGCTCTCAATTGTCATTTCAGGATGATTAGATGCGACCTATCTCCACCCCATTCACCCCCAGTCTTCAGCACATCAAGTGCCCAGTCCTGCTCCACATCACATCATCCTCATCCTCAGCCATCGCTCTCTTCACCTCCACCACCAGTGTCCAGACTGCATCGGGGGAAGATTCCGAAACTAACAGTGGCGCACATGCTGCCATTAAATTTACACATAATGATTAATTCTAATAGCCAAATAACTTTTCACTATTCATCTTTATTGTGCACTGTGTCATAAATTATTGTTCACTGTAAATGAAGTCTCTCCTGATTGAATTAAATGAAGTCTGTCCTGATTGAAATACATTTATATATGACTTGTCAGCCAGTGCAACAGCGTCGCCCACGGATGTGTTTGTGATGGAAAGCGGCATTGTTTATTTTGGTCTTTTTCTGTGGGTTTTGTTGAAAATATGGAAAATATCAGACCTAACATTTAAATAGTCTGGATAGATTCATACTTTTCTTTGATTACATTTACATATTCACAAGAAATAATATTCTAATACTGAAATCTTTATAATAATAGTGCGGTATTATCAGCTAACATGGTTGTAATACAGGTGTAAAATGTGCAGGGTATTTATTAGAAAGTCATTTTATTATCATTGTATTGTGATTTAATGAACTCAGTGGTGACAAACGTGTCTCCCCCTTCTCTCCCTGTGCAGATGGCCATGCTACAGATGTGAGAGAGATGCCCATTATCACTGTTATTACAGTCTCTCTCCGTTTCAGCAGTGCTAATTAATCAAGCAGCATGTGTGTCATTGAGCTCGAGTTAAAAGCTGAGAATGATCATCAGAGTGTTTATCTGCCATTAATCCGAGTCATTTCCTCCCGACATCAGCAGGATGGCTTTTAGTGTTTCGCATAGCAGTTGAACAAACATACCGCTCATCCTGCCGCGGGTGAACAAAGCCTCACATTTCTCTTCACATCCGCAGTAGCCTGGCACGCCCACACATGTATGTGAACCTGCACACAATGTTTTTTATTTCTTACTTAGTGACTAGTGACTCACTTGATCACTCAGGAAATGCATGCACATACATTTACACACACATAAGCCTACAGCAGTGTGAGTTTGGACTAATTAGGCCCCAAGTCCCAGGTCTTATGGGACAGTAGATGGGATCTGTTGCCACTGTAGCCTTCTTTTGATCAAGGCCTGTCAAACACTCAACAGTGCTGGGTTGTGGGAGAGAGAGAGAGAGAGAGAGAGAGAGGGAGACACGCACACACACACACACACACACACACACACACACACACACACACACACACACACACACACACACACACACACACACACACACACACACACGCACGCACACACACACACACACACACACCAAGAGCTAACAAAACATTAAATATTCGTTTCTCTCTCTATTGACAGGTCTCTGGTTTTGGTCTCTGGTTTTGTTCTCAGAAGCTGTAAGAAGCTGCACTTCATAACTGTATTTATGTGTGAAAAGCATGACTTGGGTTGTCCCATTTACAGAGTCATCATTCAATTGAATTCCCTGTGGCCGCATATTAAAGAGCTGTGTTATGAAGTGGGCGTTGGGCGAGAATCTCTGTGAGAGGACAATTGTTGAAGCTAATTTGGTGGAAAACATATGGGAGCAACTAGCTGTGCCCACAGTTAACAATTCAACTACCTCAGTTTAACTGAGGAAAATACTTTAGGAATGAAGTGATGGTTTAAGCACAAAATGATTTCCAACTGTGAGGTGTATAGAGATCAGACCTCAGGGAATATCTCTCAGATACTGAGTTTAATAGTGCTTTTGTTTGATTTTGCTGATATTTGCTGTGGATGTATTATTGTTGTTGCTGAGACATTGACATGATATATGGCCTTGCACAGCTGTTATACTGACATGTTAGGTAACAGTTGCTTATTTACACATTTATGAGACAGAACCTCATGTTTCTGACCACCTGACAAATAAACATCTGCTATTCACCCTTCTTATGGGTGAGGTTTCTCTTCACTGACTCCTGAGAAAAATATCTCTCTTTAACTGCTGAATGCTCCACTATGTTTACCAGATAGTTGCAAACTTTGTTTGTCTGCTGTCTGCTGCTGAGCAGGGAATGTACAGTAAGTTCAGTAGAGCTTATTTTGCTGAAAACAATTCTGATGAGGGCCGTGAGCATGAACCAAAACGGTCAGCTTCTCAAGCTGTGATTGTGCCACCATAACAAGTTGTTGTTTTTTTTTGTCCAAACATGATCTTTTCCTAACAATAACCAAGGAATACCAAAAGTATTGCTAAGAAGGAAAGTTTTAACGTATTCGCAAAGCAACTTACCCAGGGTTTAAAGAGACATACAATGTTAAAATTTTTGTCTGACAACTGGATTGTACATAGTATGCTATGTCATAATGTCATAAATTTCATTTTAAAAATTGACAAAGTATATATTGTGTAATAAAAAATCTCATCAAAAAAGTCATAGTATAGATCATCACAATAAATCATGAAAAAAATCACAGTATAGCATGTCGTCAAAAACCTTTAAAAACTGTCATAGTATAGCATGTCGTCAAAAATCATGAAAAAACGTCATAGTATAGCATGTTCTCAGTAATCATGAAAAAACGTTACAGTATAGCATGTCATCAAAAATCATGAAAAAACGTCATAGTATAGCATGTCGACAAAAATCATGAAAAAATGTCATAGTATAGTATGTCGTCAAAAATAATAAAAAAACGTCATAGTATAGCATGTCGTCAAAAATCATGAAAAAACGTCATAGTATAGCATGTAATCAGTAATCACGAAAAAACGTTACAGTATAGCATGTCGACAAAAATCATGAAAAAACGTCATAGTATAGCATGTCGTCAATTATCATGAAAAAACATCATAGTATAGCATGTCATCAAAAATCATGAAAAAACGTCATAGTACAGCATGTCGTCAATTATTATGAAAAAACGTCATAGTATAGCATGTCGTGAAAAATCATGAAAAAACGTCATAGTATAGCATTTTGTCAAAAATCATGAAAAAACGTCATAGTATAGCATGTCGACGAAAATCCCGAAAAAAAAGTCATAGTATAGCATGTCATCAATTATCATGAAAAAATGTCATAGTATAGCATATCGTCAAAAATCATGAAAAACATCACAGTATAGCATGTCGTCAATTATCGTGAAAAAACATCATAGTATAGCATGTCATCAAAAATCAAGAAAAAACGTCATAGTACAGCATGTCGTCAATTATCATGAAAAAACGTCATACTATAGTATGTCGTCAAAAATGAAAAAATGTCATAGTCTAGCATTTTGTCAAAAATCATAAAAAAATGTCATAGTCGAGCATTTTGTCAAAAATCATAAAAAAATGTCATAGTATAGCATGACATCAATTATCATGAAAAAATGTCATAGTATAGCATGTCGTCAAAAATCATTAAAAAACATCACAGTATAGCATGTCGTCAAAAATCATGAAAAAACGTTATAGTATAGCATGTCGTCAAAAACTCCCGAAAAAAACGTCATAGTATAGCATGTCGTCAAAAATAGAAAAATGTCATAGTACAGCATGTCATGAAAAAAACATAAAAAAATGTCATAGTATAGCATGTCGACAAAAATCATGAAAAAAGTTATAGTATAGCATGTCATCAAAAATCATGAAAAAACATCTTAGTATAGCATGTCGTGAAAAATCATGAAAAAACGTCATAGTATAGCATGTCATCAAAAATGAAAAAAATGTCATAGTCTAGCATTTTGTCAAAAATCATAACAAAATGTCATAGTATAGTATGTCGTCAAAAATGGAAAAAAGTCATAGTATAGCATGTCGTGAAAAAATCATGAAAAAAATGTCACAGTATAGCATGTCCTCAGTAATCATGAAAAAACGTTACAGTATAGCATGTCGTCAAAAATCCCGAAAAAAATGTCATAGTATAGCATGTTGACAAAAATCATGAAAAAACGTTATAGTATAGCATGTCGTCAATTATGAAAAAACGTCATGGTATAGCATGTCGTCAGTTGTCATGAAAAAATATCATAGTATATAGCATGTTGTCAAAAATCCCGAAAAAAACGTGATAGTATAGCATGTCGTCAAAAATGGAAAAATGTCATAGTATAGCATGTCGACAAAAATCCCGAAAAAAAAGTCATAGTATAGTATGTCATCAAAAATCATGAAAAAACATCATAGTATAGCATGTCATCAAAAATCCCGAAAAAAACGTCATAGTATAGTATGTTGTGAAAAAATCATGAAAAAAACGTCATAGTATAGCATGTCGTGAAAAAATCATGAAAAAATGTCACAGTATAGCATGTCGTCAATTATCATGAAAAAACGTCATAGTATAGCATGTCATCAAAAATCATGAAAAAACGTCATAGTATAGTATGTCGTCAAAAATCCCGAAAAAAACGTCATAGTATAGCAGGTCGTCAAAAATAGAAAAATGTCATAGTATAGTATGTCGTCAAAAATCCCGAAAAAAACGTCATAGTATAGCATGTAATCAAAAATAGAAAAATGTCATAGTATAGCATGTCATCAAAAATCATGTAAAAACGTCATAGTATAGCATGTCATCAAAAATCATGAAAAAACGTCATAGTATAGTATGTCGTCAAAAATCCCGAAAAAAACGTCATAGTATAGCATGTCGTCAAAAATAGAAAAATGTCATAGTATAGTATGTCGTCAAAAATCCCGAAAAAAACATCATAGTATAGCATGTCGTCAAAAATAGAAAAATGTCATAGTATAGCATGTCATCAAAAATCATGTAAAAACGTCAAAGTATAGTATGTCATCAAAAATCATTAAAAAACGTGATAGTATAGTATGTCGTCAAAAATCATGAAAAAAAGTCATAGTACAGCATGTCATCAAAAATCATGAAAAAACGTCATAGTATAGCATGTCGACAAAAATCATGAAAAAATGTCATAGTATAGCATGTCGTCAAAAATCATGAAAAAACATCACAGTATAGCATGTCGTCAATTATCATGAAAAAAATGTCATAGTATAGCATGTCGACAAAAATGGAAAAATGTCATAGTATAGCATGTCATCAAAAATCATGAAAAAACGTCATAGTATAGCATGTCGACAAAAATCATGAAAAAATGTCATAGTATAGCATGTCGTCAAAAATCATGAAAAAACATCACAGTATAGCATGTCGTCAATTATCATGAAAAAAATGTCATAGTATAGCATGTCGACAAAAATGGAAAAATGTCATAGTATAGCATGTCGTCAATTATCATGAAAAAAATGTCATAGTATAGCATGTCGACAAAAATCCCGAAAAAATGTCATAGTATAGTATGTCATCAAAAATCATGAAAAAACGTCATAGTATAGCATGTCGTCAATTATCATGAAAAAATGTCATAGTATATAGCATGTCGTCAAAAATCCCGAAAAAAACGTCATAGTAGAGTATGTTGTCAAAAATAGAAAAATGTCATAGTATAGCATGTCGTGAAAAAATCATGAAAAAAACGTCATAGTATAGCATGTCGTGAAAAAATCATGAAAAAACGTCATAGTATAGTATGTCATCAAAAATCATGAAAAAACGTCATAGTATAGTATGTCATCAAAAATCATGAAAAAACGTTACAGTATAACATGTCATCAAAAATCATGAAAAAACGTCATAGTATAGCAAGCATGTCGTCAGTTGTCATGAAAAAATATCATAGTATATAGCATGTTGTCAAAAATCCCGAAAAAAACGTGATAGCACAGTATGTCGTCAAAAATGGAAAAATGTCATAGTATAGCATGTCGACAAAAATCCTGAAAAAAAAGTCATAGTATAGTATGTCATCAAAAATCATGAAAAAACATCATAGTATAGCATGTCGTCAAAAATCATGAAAAAAAACGTCATAGTATAGCATGTCGTCAAAAATCCCGAAAAAAACGTCATAGTATAGCATGTCGTGAAAAAATCATGAAAAAATGTCACAGTATAGCATGTTGACAAAAATCATGAACAAATGTCATAGTATAGCATGTCATCAAAAATCATGAAAAAACGTCATAGTATAGCATGTCGTCAATTATCATGAAAAAACGTCATAGTATAGCATGTCATCAAAAATCATGAAAAAACGTAATAGTATAGTATGTTGTGAAAAAATCATGAAAAAAACGTCATAGTATAGTATGCCGTCAAAAATCCGGAAAAAAATGTCATAGTATAGCATGTCATCAAAAACCATGAAAAAATGTCATAGTATAGCATGTCGTCAATTATCATGAAAAAACAACATAGTATAGCATGTCATCAAAAATCATGAAAAAACGTAATAGTATAGTATGTTGTGAAAATATCATGAAAAAAACATCATAGTATAGTATGTCATCAAAAATCATGAAAAAACGTCATAGTATAGCATGTCGTCAAAAATAGAAAAATGTCATAGTATAGCATGTCGTCAATTATCATGAAAAAATGTCATAGTATAGCATGTCGTGAAAAATCATGAAAAAACGTCATAGTATAGTATGTCATCAAAAATCATGAAAAAACGTCATAGTATAGCATGTCGTGAAAAATCATGAAAAAACGTCATAGTACAGCATGTCATCAAAAATCATGTAAAAACGTCATAGTATAGTATGTTGTCAAAAATAGAAAAATGTCATAGTATAGCATGTCGTGAAAAAATCATGAAAAAAACATCATAGTATAGTATGTCGACAAAAATCATGAAAAAATGTCATAGTATAGCATGTCGTCAAAAATCATGAAAAAACATCACAGTATAGCATGTCGTCAATTATCATGAGAAAAACGTCATAGTATAGCATGTCGTCAAAAATGGAAAAATGTCATAGTATAGCATGTCGACAAAAATCCCGAAAAAAAGTCATAGTATAGTATGTCGTCAATTATCATGAAAAAATGTCATAGTATAGTATGTCATCAAAAATCATGAAAAAACGTCATAGTATAGCATGTCGTCAATTATCATGAAAAAATGTCATAGTATATAGCATGTCGTCAAAAATCCTGAAAAAAACGTCATAGTAGAGTATGTTGTCAAAAATAGAAAAATGTCATAGTATAGCATGTCGTGAAAAAATCATGAAAAAAACGTCATAGTATAGCATGTCGTGAAAAAATCATGAAAAAACGTCATAGTATAGTATGTCATCAAAAATCATGAAAAAACGTCATAGTATAGTATGTCATCAAAAATCATGAAAAAACGTTACAGTATAACATGTCATCAAAAATCATGAAAAAACGTCATAGTATAGCAAGCATGTCGTCAGTTGTCATGAAAAAATATCATAGTATATAGCATGTTGTCAAAAATCCCGAAAAAAACGTGATAGCACAGTATGTCGTCAAAAATGGAAAAATGTCATAGTATAGCATGTCGACAAAAATCCCGAAAAAAAAGTCATAGTATAGTATGTCATCAAAAATCATGAAAAAACATCATAGTATAGCATGTCGTCAAAAATCATGAAAAAAAACGTCATAGTATAGCATGTCGTCAAAAATCCCGAAAAAAACGTCATAGTATAGCATGTCGTGAAAAAATCATGAAAAAATGTCACAGTATAGCATGTTGACAAAAATCATGAACAAATGTCATAGTATAGCATGTCATCAAAAACCATGAAAAAACGTCATAGTATAGCATGTCGTCAATTATCATGAAAAAACAACATAGTATAGCATGTCATCAAAAATCATGAAAAAACGTAATAGTATAGTATGTTGTGAAAATATCATGAAAAAAACATCATAGTATAGTATGTCATCAAAAATCATGAAAAAACGTCATAGTATAGCATGTCGTCAAAAATAGAAAAATGTCATAGTATAGCATGTCGTCAATTATCATGAAAAAATGTCATAGTATAGCATGTCGTGAAAAATCATGAAAAAACGTCATAGTATAGCATGTCATCAATTATCATGAAAAAATGTCATAGTATAGCATGTCGTCAAAAATCATGAAAAAACGTCAAAGTCTAGTATGTCATCAAAAATCATGAAAAAACGTCATAGTATAGTATGTTGTCAAAAATAGAAAAATGTCATAGTATAGCATGTCATCAAAAATCATGAAAAAACGTCATAGTATAGCATGTCATCAAAAATCATGAAAAAAATGTCATAGTATAGCATGTCGTCAATTATCATGAAAAAATGTCATAGTATAGCATGTCGTGAAAAATCATGAAAAAACGTCATAGTACAGCATGTCATCAAAAATCATGTAAAAACGTCATAGTATAGCATGTCATCAAAAATCATGAAAAAAATGTCATAGTATAGCATGTCGTCAATTATCATGAAAAAATGTCATAGTATAGCATGTCGTCAAAAATCATGAAAAAACGTCAAAGTCTAGTATGTCATCAAAAATCATGAAAAAACGTCATAGTATAGTATGTTGTCAAAAATAGAAAAATGTCATAGTATAGCATGTCGTGAAAAAATCATGAAAAAAACATCATAGTATAGTATGTCGACAAAAATCATGAAAAAATGTCATAGTATAGCATGTCGTCAAAAATCATGAAAAAACATCACAGTATAGCATGTCGTCAATTATCATGAGAAAAATGTCATAGTATAGCATGTCGTCAAAAATGGAAAAATGTCATAGTATAGCATGTCGTCAAAAATCATGAAAAAACATCACAGTATAGCATGTCGTCAATTATCATGAGAAAAAAGTCATAGTATAGCATGTCGTCAAAAATAGAAAAATGTCATAGTATAGCATGTCATCAAAAATCATGAAAAAACGTCATAGTATAGCATGTCATCAAAAATCATGAAAAAAATGTCATAGTATAGCATGTCGTCAATTATCATGAAAAAATGTCATAGTATAGCATGTCGTCAAAAATCATGAAAAAACGTCAAAGTCTAGTATGTCATCAAAAATCATGAAAAAACGTCATAGTATAGTATGTTGTCAAAAATAGAAAAATGTCATAGTATAGCATGTCGTGAAAAAATCATGAAAAAAACATCATAGTATAGTATGTCGACAAAAATCATGAAAAAATGTCATAGTATAGCATGTCGTCAAAAATCATGAAAAAACATCACAGTATAGCATGTCGTCAATTATCATGAGAAAAATGTCATAGTATAGCATGTCGTCAAAAATGGAAAAATGTCATAGTATAGCATGTCGACAAAAATCCCGAAAAAAAGTCATAGTATAGTATGTCGTCAATTATCATGAAAAAATGTCATAGTATAGCATGTCGTCAAAAATCATGAAAAAACGTCAAACTATAGTATGTCATCAAAAATCATGAAAAAACGTCATAGTATAGTATGTTGTCAAAAATAGAAAAATGTCATAGTATAGCATGTTGTGAAAAAATCATGAAAAAACGTCATAGTATAGCATGCCGTCAGTTGTCATGAAAAAATATCATAGTATATAGCATGTTGTCAAAAATCCCGAAAAAAACGTGATAGCATAGTATGCCGTCAAAAATGGAAAAATGTCATACTATAGCATGTCGACAAAAATCCCGAAAAAAAGGTCATGGTATAGTATGTTGTGAAAAAATCATGAAAAAAACGTCATAGTATAGCATGTCGTCAAAAAATCATGAAAAAATGTCACAGTATAGCATGTCGTGAAAAAATCATGAACAAACGTCATAGTATAGCATGTCGTGAAAAATCATGAAAAAACGTCATAGTATAGCATGTCGTCAAAAATAGAAAAATGTCATAGTATAGCATGTCGTCAATTATCATGAAAAAATGTCATAGTATAGTATGTCGTGAAAAATCATGAAAAAACGTCATAGTATAGCATGTTGTCAAAAATCATGAACAAACGTCATAGTATAGCATGTCATCAAAAATCATGAAAAAACATCATAGTATGGCATGTCGTCAAAAATCATGAAAAAACATCATAGTATAGCATGTCGTCAAAAATAGAAAAATGTCATAGTATAGCATGTCGTCAATTATCATGAAAAAATGTCATAGTATAGCATGTCGTGAAAAATCATGAAAAAACGTCATAGTATAGCATGTTGTCAAAAATCATGAACAAACGTCATAGTATAGCATGTCATCAAAAATCATGAAAAAACGTAATAGTATAGTATGTTGTGAAAAAATCATGAAAAAAACATCATAGTATAGCATGTTGTGAAAAAATCCCGAAAAAACGTCATAGTATAGCATGTGAAAAAATCCCGAAAAAAACGTCATAGTATAGCATGTCGTCAATTATCATGAAAAAACGTCATAGTATAGCATGTCATCCAAAATCATGAAAAAACGTCATAGTATAGCATGTCGTCAATTATCATGAAAAAATGTCATAGTATAGCATGTCATCAAAAATCATTAATAAACGTCATAATATAGCATGTCATCAAAAATATAATTTAAATGTTATAGTATTTAAAAAAACAAAACAAAACTCACCAAAAAGTCATAATATAGGATGTCGACAAAATCTTATAAAAAATGTCATAGTATTGCATGTCCTTGAAATCTCAGAAAAAATATCATAGTACAGTATGTCATGAAAAATCTCATTAAAATGTTATGGTAACTTGTGTTATAAAAATCTAAATCTATTTATACTTGTTTACCTCTGAGTTAATGTATTAAATGCATTTTATTCCCAAGTTAAATGGACTTGGACTATATTTGCAAAGCAACTAGTATTTGATAAGCAACAGCAGAGTGCTTGTGGAAAGCAGCAGGCTTAATGTTGAGTCCACATGAGCTGTTTTTCCATAGAATTTTATTTCCAAAAAGCAGTCAGAGAAAAGTAAGACAAGCCAGTCAAGTACAACAAAACAAATCCCCCAAAGGGAAGAAAAAAAAAGCTGATAAAGACAGAAGGCCTGATGATATATACAACAGCAGACATCTTTTTGGTGTTGCAGTACCAGTGAATCACTCGACAAACTCATGGTATTCTTCACACAAGATCAAAACAAATAACAAAATAAAGTTTTTTCTTTAATGGACAGAGAAGGTTCTAAAAGTCAGCTAAGGCACACAGAGCCTCCCCGCAACAAAATAACGGGGAAAACGTCAGTTCAGAGAAATTTGTGCAACAGTTGCTCGACAATACATTCCAGCAAGAACAACAACAATCTGGCATGTGATTTTTCTCTGAGAGGCAAATAGGACAAGGTCGCTGTCACAGCTGTCCAAAAACACTGAAACAGGTTATGTACTTTGATCAATAAACACCATCAATTCACTCTTTGTGCCCAGTTACTGACACTTCAAAAACTCTTAATAATTCAATGTCATTTTTAACCACATCTGTATTTACATGTACAATACCTTTTAAACAATATTTCAATACAAAATACCTATGTACATCCTCTTCATTTGTTAATCATTTTGTTACAAAATAGGACTTCCACATTGAGTTACACTTATTTAATTCACCTTTTTCCAAAACTGTCATTGAGCTTACATCATATTATGTATTGTGTGAAGTAGTTGTTCTGAGCACGGTGGCACTATAAGTTAAAACATGGCAGCAGGAGCCAGCCAGTGAAAAAAGAATAAAACAAAATTGTCCTTTACAACCCCACCCCAGAAACTGTAGATTTGCGAGGGAAGGAGTGATAGCAGTTATAATGGACACATCCGACAGAGAGGCAAGGTGAACTTGACATTAATGAACAGTAATGTCTCTTAATTAGCCTGTGCAGAAACACTCACTAAGCTCGTGTGGTGGCTAAACAATGTTGACAATCACAGATTGAACTCCTCATTGGCTTCAGATGAAACTTATTTCAAAGTAAAACAAATATCTCTTGTTCAGGATGAGTTGCGGTACAGAGCCACCCTCAGGGTAAATAAATGTCTCAAACGTCCAGAGATTGTCTTGATGGCAGAACAAGGTACTTCAAATGTAGATAGAGTTGATTGAATAAATTATGCATTTTGCAATCAAGACACGATATAATATCCACTTGTTGAAATTGTACATTATTGTCACAGCAGGAAGATCACTACCACTCACTATCATTCTCAAACTGACACCATAAAACACCAAAAAGCACAGTTTCTCCTTCGATTCCAGACGCTGTCCAATGTGTTAGGTTTTGAAGAGTGTTTTTGTTCACCTTCACTGTTTGTTGAGGTTGTTAGGTAGCTGACCTCGGACCTCGCGGGTCGGGGTGGCTTTCTCTTGTGATGCACTCGGCAAACAGCCGTGTAAGAAACCAAGACAAGAAGATCTATTCAGACAGGACAACACTGACTAACACACAGGTGCGGGCCATAAAAAGGTACGGTATAAGTTTGGGGTGTTGGCCTTTGTAAATAAAGGCGGCTTTCTTTACAAAAAAATATTTATCATGCTGCCAAGGCAGCGTCGCAGTTATTTAGTCACTGACTAAAAATATCAGTATTAATATAAACTTATAAATAAATAGCGACTCATGGACTCACCCCCCCCCCCCCCACCCCTCATTCACACAATTTTTGAGACTTCTTGTATAATCATGTACAACATAACGTGTCATTGAAATGACTGGAAGAAAGTAAAAAAACAAAAAAACAAAAAACAGATGACACTGAGAACAAGAATGAGATCGTTAAGGTCAACTTGAGATAATTGTGTTTTCAAGTTTGAGGCAGGTTGATGAGAGATGGACAAAGCAATTCTCTCTCCGTCCTCGCCTGTCACAACATCTGGGCTTTATTCAAATAAATCTACACTATGTGAATGTTAAGTCTTAAAACACTATTGTACAACAACCACAAAATGAAGCATTTATGAATTTAGAACACTAAACTGTCCCACGTTAAATTTCTATTATAATCCAAATAGTTTTCATTATTCTGAGAAGGCCTCTGTATTTGCATTTCTCTTTTTCCATGTTTACCAAATGTGACTGCAGCAGATGGTTAGCTCGGCCACGGCAGTTCCACATCCTGATCAGGCACTGAACTGAAAGAAGTTGTGCTGCTGTTACTGATTTATTCTGCTGATTTACAAACTGATCAGAAACTCAAGAAAGTGATTGGCTTAAATAATGCTAGAATATTTGTGGCTCAAAGATTCTCCATGAACGGGAAGTCTGATTTTAATGGTGCTGCATTTGAGTCGTATCAAAATAATCTTTTTTTTTTTTTTTTTAACTGTTTGGGTGAATCTGAACACTCAGATGTCTCATTTAATTGACACACACGTAAGGAGGCACATTTAACTCAGTACCAGACGACCTCCTCGTGTCTGTCTTACAGCTAAGGCCTTTTCGCAGCAGAACTTCGTCTGCTACCAGTGTCGACAATCCACGCTCACATGACCGCCGTGCCCCCGCGCAGGGGTTTAAAAGCTGACTTCATAATTCATTCAGCAGCAAAATAAATGCTCGAAAATTGCAACGTTTGATCACAGTAAAACTCAGCCATGAGAAGAAAAATAAATACACTGAGAAACTGAAATAGCAAAGCCAGCATAATCCCCTAAAAGGAGGAATCCCGTGGGAGGATCTGAAAATCATTCTCCTCGCTCTCCGTCCAGACACCCTCGCCAACCTCCCAAAGAAATCCACTCTTTTTTTTGTTTCCTTCTTCTCCCGAGACAGAGGAAGAACATTTCCCCCACCTGCAACAAACCCCTTAAATAAATAAAAATCAACAGTGAATCTCCTGTGCCGTGGCCTCCTGTCCAGCTGGAGGCCTCGCTGCTACCTGATGCGCCCATCTGCGCGCGGTGTTCCCAGCTGGGATTTGGGGTCTGGGCTCAGGGAGCTCCAAGGGTTCTTGGGGCAGGCCTGCATGACGGGGCAGGCGGTCGGGCCCACGGCGCAGATGTCAGCCGCCTCCCACAACTCGCCCGTCAGGCTGTCTAACCAGTGCTCGAGCTCCGGGCCGGTCAGGGCCGCGTTCCTCTTGGCCTGCTCCACGTAGCCCAGGCTGACAGGGATGTTGAGCACCGGGTTGAGGCCGTGGAAACTCTGCTCCATGTAGCTGTTCTTCGCTGGCCCGTTGTGAAGCTTCAGAGTATCCTCTGGAGAGACGTGGGAAGGAAGAAAAAGAGAGTTGATAATCAGTGGTCAGACAGAGCGAGGGGATTGTAGGAAGGGGAAGGGAGGAAAAAATGAGACATGAATGGTAAAATATCAAAGCAGAGAACGTGATTTGCTTTATCATTATCTGAAAAGCTCAAACTGTTTGCTAATTTGCTTGGATTGATTTTTTACGACTGGACTACCTAAATCCCATTCTTTGATGTGGTGTGCGAAGCCACTGCAATGCTGACTTTATGGAAACGGTCAGACGCGCCCTCATTCTTTCTTCCCATGACGGTCAAGCCCAGCAGGAAGACAGAAAGCGTAGACACAACTTCCCCTTAAAACACTCTCTCCACCCTGAGCTCCACTGAAGCTGTAAATTCCTCACTGGTACTCTAACTGGGGCGCTAGCCATCCTCTCTCAGCATGGCTGAGCAGACATCAGTGCTTTTCATGCACTGGTGACAGAAAAGATGCAGTCAGACATGAGGTGCTCCGCCAGGCAAGGCGATGTCCGTAGCATGCCAGCTAGGTTTGCGGTAGCGGAGTGTGTTATGAAGTGCATCTGTGTAGAGTTCTGTGTTTGTGTATAAGAATGTGTGGTTGTGCATGTGTGCGTGTGAGCATGCGTCTGCCAATGCGGGTGGAAGGCCACGTCATAAAGTTTTACTGGCACTGCGTGTAGGAGGGAAACCTGGTGCCAGACATGGCAGTAAATTAAAGGAGGGTGGATGGAAGAGCGAAGACGAAAGCACATATTACAACACAGTAGTCAAGCATACACACAATTATTACACCAGGACTATAAACTCTACTTAAATGCAAAAAAGTAATAACTATATAATATTATATTCTGGAGGGAACTGCTGTATTTTACTTCCTGATAAAACATTTATCATCTTAATCTAGAGTAACAGTAGCACACATGAGCCATAATAAACCACTGGTCACAGCAGATTAAGTGAGGCTGTAGCAGGAATATTCTTAGGTGTGCTGAATCTAATAAATGAGCATTTTATTGCTTATGAATTAGCTTTTCACTAACAAGGGCAAGATCGTGTTTTTTCTAAATTCAACTTACACACTCTTGCTTTACATGTGTAAAACAGGGCTGTATATGTTTTACTATGATCAGTTAAAGCAGACCTATAATGCTTTTCCTCATTTTCTGTCATATATAATTTTACAATGTCGGATGTTCATATTAAATGCGGCCCAAGTATCAAATAATGAGCTAAACATATGTAATTCTTCTGAGCAAAAACCGCAGGCTTTAGATCATTCTCAATACTTGTTTATTCCAGACAAGATGACGTCAGCTCATGACGGATTTCATTATATGGTCATCTGCTTCAGGCACGCTACTGCAAGTGTTTACAATACATACATTGCTATACGTAGCTACATGCTAACATCAGGGAAACGTGTTATCATTTGCTGATGTTTTAAAAATTCCCTTATTTCGGATCATATTCCTGCTGCAAAGTGCAGTTGTGAAGATTTTGATTTAGAAACTTCACGGCAGTCATAAGTGACCTTGTTTGCAGTCCGAGGTGTCCTGTTGACAGTTTCACAAATGTCTCCTTTATAATGGTGGTCTATGAGGAAAATGCTTTTTGAGCCACAGAGGATTTTTTTTTTGCCTCGAGTGGCCACTGGGAAAAATCGGAAGCACTGCTGAGCGGCGTTCCTGGGGGCCTGGTTGGTGATGTTAATAGAAACATTAGTGCTAATTAAAGTTCCTTTAAGTCAGGAGAAGTTGTTTATGAATGGGGGCCAGATTAGATAATGTGAAAGAACCTTGGGGCCAGCTACTTCTCACATGATACGGGTTACTTAAAAAAAATCACGTACAAATGAGAAAAATGCAACTGTTTCATCTTTCATTAAAAAAGTATTCAACTTTCCATCACTCCTGTAAGCGGTGGCCCTCTCTGTCAACCTCACGCTTCTTTCTTTATTTGTTTGCTTATTTATTATATCTTAATGAAAGTGCACTGGTTCTGCCTGCGTAGTTCCTACTTGGTGCATGTCTACAAACTGTTTGATAGTCTTGCCATGAGTGGAAAAAACAGAAAAAATGAAAAGTGATCTTGCTTAATTTAACCAATAATGTGTCGGGCCGCGTATAGTATTTCAGTCAGAAATACCCTAGTCAAAGAAAACTTTATTCCCATTTGCAGTATTATATTCGCCCTGGCCTACGCAGAAAGCCTCTTCCATGCGCATACGTGGAATGCCGGAGGCAGAGGGAGCACCCCTCTCTGCCCTTCCATGTGCAAATGGAAAAAGCCTAAGGCAGAGAGACCACACCTCCCTGCCCTTCCATGCGCCTACATGGACAACAAGAGCAGCAGCAATGACAAACAAAAACAACACTGATAAGTCAGACAGCATTAAAAGGAGGGGCTGGGGTGGAGGTAGGTTGCAAAGCAGCTTGCAGAGGAAGCAGCAACAGTAGGCAGGCCAGAGCAGTTTAAGTAGGGCGCCCTGAATGAGATTTACCAGTTGGTTGCATAGAAAGGAATCATGTGATCAATCAGCTGCTCCATCAGTTGGTTGGGCTGCTTGAGATCAGCTGATATAGCTGGGATGTGAGCAGAACTTGACATTGTGTCCTGCATGAACTGATGCTATGCTCAATATCTTGAAAGACAAGCCGCAGGCCATTTAAATTCTGTCAGAGGGCCGCACTTAGTCCCCGGGCCACACTTTGGACATGCCTGCATTAAGTAGAGTGAGAGCACTGCTTTCACCTCCCGCAATAAATTCTACCTTCCTGGGGGTTATAATGGTCAGGTTTGTCAAAACTGTTTCAGAGAGTTGCTGATTCAACTTTATGGTCATTTTGGGTTGGAGTCTGAATTGTACTGCTTTATGACACCGTGACACAACTAATCTTATAACTGAGCTAGCTGAACAGCACTGTGGGGAAGACAGTTGATAACAGAACGACATGTCATGTTAACACACAGTTAAATTAGCACCAGGTGAATTTCTCCACCCAAACATCAATAGCAAGCCAGAGCATAAATGCGTAATGCAAATGAAGCTAAACAGCCGTAACTCAGAGATGAATATTTAACTCACACTGTCGCATAACAGTCCTCCCACGGCCCCGCTGAGACTCAGGTCGCACACAAAAGCTGTAACTTTATTTGTTGTTTCTTTTCATCATTAAAAACGGCTCAGTGAGATTATTAAATGAAGAAAGACACGATTAAGCCGAAGCTTGCGTCTCAACTCTCATGTGATTTCAGAGCAAACTGACTGCTTACGGACTACAACAATGGAGTCTTGCCCCTTATCCATGCTGGCTGATTGATTTAATTGTGTCATTGTTTTTGGAGGGCTAAGCGTGCTGTTGTTTAACACTCTGTTTAGTGTGTATGAGCAGCTCGCTGGGTTATTAAGGGTGACTTGATGACAAACAACCAGGGTCTGCAGAGGCCCAGAGGCTTGATTAGAAAGGGCATCACTGCAAATACAAAGCTCTGTGTGCGTGAGTGTGTGTGTGTGTGCAGACATTTCGGGGCACCTAAACCAGCAATTGTTATTTCACAGTGAATGCAGAGCTACTCTGTGACACTTTATTTCTGTCAGCTGAAAAGAAAAGACCAAAAATGTACACTGAATATAGAATTTGTCTGCCAAACATAACCACTATGTGTATTCAAACTCTGTAATTTCATGTTCAAAATTCTGTATATGGGCTACTAGTAGATAAAGGAGGGAAACTGTTGTGATTTGAAGCTAAAATAAGCCTGTCAATCATGTTGTTTTTTTTTTTTTTTAAATAAATACTAGTACACATGTAGTGGCCTGAACTCTGCAATAACTTACAACAGATACTTCCTTTGTAAGGCTGAGTGTGTTCAGACTGCTGTGGATTGAATGCTAACAATTTGTGAGGTCTTATTTGTGCGGGTGGGAATCACCAGATCACCACCACACCACAATACTGTTGCAATTTTGAATATGTTGCGATATGCTGATTATTATGATAAAATATATTGTGATATATTGCAATATATTAAAAAGTAAGCAAGTATTATCAAACTGAACCGTAAATATTAAAAGCAGGCATTCTCCAGAGTGGCCCCTTTCATAGTATAATTGTACTTTAACTGTAACTACTTTAAATATAGTTATGATCATATTGTGTTTTACACAGCAAAAAATCAAGACATTTGTGAAAAGATCTGTAAGTCTAGTTTGTTACTACCTATTTGTGTCCAACAGAAATCTATTTATTTAAAAAATGTTCTAGAAATAAATGTCGGCAAATTTTGATGGAAGACAAAATAAAAAGGAGGCCATTGCTCTAGAATCACGTAAATAAAGTAAATTATTTTTTGTTTGTTTTTTAACTGTTTGTTTACATTTTAAGACAAAAAGTAACTTAGATTTCAATAGGACAAAAATTACCTGGATTTTTGCTGTGTGTGGATTATGTAAAATCTTAATCTACTAGTCCATACCCATTGAGTACAGCATACCATGACTTAGTCATACCAAAAAGCAGTGGGCCACAGGGGGAGCCACAGCGATCGGTTGCATTTTAGCCATTTTTAAGCATTTTTCTGTTGTTATAGCGCCACCCAGTTGCCAATTAGGGTTAAATTTCTCCAGTCACCTTGAGGCGTCCTGTTCTACATATCTACCAAGTTTAGTAAAAATCTATATGGCAGTTAGGCCTAGATAAGAAATTAGCTCTCTAGCGCCCCCATTTTGTTTGATGGGGTCAATAATGGAGGGGTCCCCTCAGATTATGTGTGGTCATATGCCTACAAAGTTGCATGGTGATGGGTGAAACCCTTGAGATGTTATACACCTTTATGTGATGAGCCACGCCCTCCGCAATATTCATTGCCTTATAGAAGCTCAGTTATAATATTTTATCTCCCTTTGAAATGCAGAGTAGCAGAAGTAATAAGTGTCATACAATGAAAAAAAATAAGTGAAAGACTGATGATACAGAATGTCACAGAAGGTTGGATTGTTATTACTGATGCATAAATGTGTGGCAACATTTTTCTGTTCTAACAGGTTTTTTTTTTGCTTTTTACAGTGTTGCTAAGTCTTGGTCACATTTTAAAAGGTGATTTTATATTTTGTATAAAGCAGTATAAAGTGATAAATGCTCATTAAAGGACAAAAACCTCAACATCTTTACAGTACTGGAGTAAATGCACTTAGCTACTTTCCACCTCTGGCTACACTTCACAGTAAAATAATACAAAAACCACAAAATACAGCCTCAAAAATTACCAATCATCTCCTCTGTGACATGGTGTCAACAAAGAGTCATAAGCTTCACAAACACAGGTTTTATTGCAGGGCTGTTGTGTTGGATTGCACCGTGCTGCTCTTATTTCACCCGGGCAGTGTGGAGCTTCCACCTTAACTCGATATGTAGTGAAATGTTTGGCATTCAGTCTAACATCTTAAGTACTTTTTTGATGAACGATTATCTGTTGAGGAACAGCACAGGAGTGCAATAAGATTACCAAGGCTATTCGTACAAATAACACAATCAATAGTAATTCTGTGTTATGATGAAGCTGAAACAAATGGCGAGTGCTAAGTTAGAAAATAAGCCTCATGAAAGACTGTTTAAATCTCACTCACCTTGCCGTATGGGCTGGTGCTTGTTATAGGCCAATGGGGCGATAAGGAATCGCATCTCAGCCACAGGACTCCAGTGATGCAGGATGCGAACGCTCCACACTCCAGGTCGCAGAGGCTGGTTGAGCGGCGGGCGGTAGTGGGTGAACTCGGCGCTGGCATCGATCAGAATGTCGTAGGTGGCTGCGATGACATTGGTGGGGTCGATCCACACGACTGTGACGGTGACGTTGGGACCCTTGCTCCACTTTTGCATGCCTACTGTCTCGTCCATTGGGCCCATCAGGCCGCCGAAGTTCCTGAACATACGTTCTTTGGCATCCCACTCAGTGCCGATCTGACAGTGGAAGAGGAGAATAAGGAAATGAGAGGGAGAGAAAACAAAAAGACAAGAGTGAGTGACAGAATGAGGTAAGAGGAAAGACAAGGAGAGAAGCAACAGCAAAAAGCACAAGAGATGGGGGTATATAAATTCACTCCTGCGACTGCTGCATGGAGTGAACATAAATAAATAACACACTCTGTGCATGCAGCACCATTTGACTATCAAGATAACCAATATCTGCACTGAATCATCATGGGAAATAATCTTCAGTATGCATTTTTCATCAAACAGCAGCACACTCCAGCCCAAGCTTCCACACAGCCACTGTATAATGTTACAATGCAGAAGCTGACGAGCCTGATTGTTTCGTCCTTCATGTTTGAGTCTATTTGTCCACAGTCTCTGGCACTGTATGCCTGAGTATATCTTTGTCAAGGAACATGAGAGGCAGGCTGAGGAAGGTGTATGACTAGATCCCAACCATATCCCCTTGGGGCAAAGATCAAATGCACGCTGGTTTGCTCTCTGAACAGATTTCAGAGATAGAAAGAGAGAAGAAAGACAATGAACAGCAGAGCCAGTGTGAGCAGTATTTGTCCTAAACATAAACTACTGTGAAAAAAAGGGATTACAACCTGACATTAGTGAACAAGACTAGGTCAAAGCCTAGTATATGGCTGGATTGTGTTTGTAGCTAGTCTTTGCCCCGCTGTTGAGCTCCAGCCCGCGTTTTGGAAAACATCTTATCTGTGATGATTAATTGGCCAAACTGACTCAATGGTTGATCTCTAGTTACAGGTACTTACTAAGGCAGCAGCATCTGTTCAAAAGTCTTATTTCCACTTTCTCCTGTTAACGGTGGTGGCACCTACTCCCACATTGTAACTCATATTATGTACAATAACGTCACTCCTAAATCTTAAGGCTTCATACAGACACGCCTGTTCCTTAAATAAATTGATGATGTGATCTTTCCTCCATCCCACACTGCCATTGCGACTGCGGCTGGCTAGCTAGCCTGGTAATTCCACCATGCTTTTATGCCAACGTAAAACTGGTTATAGAGAATAAGCCAAACAATTGCAACTCATCTGACGATAGAAATGTGCTTTGCTATGCTGCAACATGTAGGGTTGGGTACCGTTCACAGTCAAACCGTTACAGGCTGGCACCTCAAATTTGGTACTGGTACCCAACGATACCCTTTTCTGGTAACTGACTTGTTCTGTAACAATGAAAATGTAATTTCTGACCAAGCTACAGTCAACAGGTGACACTGCTTATCTGCTTGTTTCTAATTACACATACAGCTCCGTCTCTGTCAAAGTCACTGACAAATATGTGGAATAGTAGCCAAAGTAAAAACAAAATCACAAACAGGAGCGATACCATGATATCTTTGAAATCAAACAGAAAAGAAAATAGACCAGATAGACCAAAACTACTGGTGCTACAGTGATAATTTTAGGTTGCGGAACTTGAGTTGATTTCCACCTCCTTTCCTAACTCAGTGGCTTCGCGGAGCTGCATTGTCTCCACCGCAAAGCTCCCCACACATCGGGGTGCTTTCCAATGCTTCCGACTCCGGTGCACTCTTATGTTTGGAAATTTGGCACGATTCATTTGACATGAATTAGTAACAGTAGTACTGATGTAATTTGGTTGGTATCCTTCAAAGTCGGAATGCACGATTATATCGGTATGTCATCTGTGTATGCTGATATTGACTTTAAAATAAATGATCAGAATCGGGCCAACATGCTTTTTCTTATTTTGCACAATGAATGAATATTACATACACTGAAAAGCATTCTATTTCATGTCTCCATCTGCTGGTGGGCCGTCACGATAACAGTATGCATTCATAATATGATATGAATTCCACTACAAAGGAGACTTGATGATCACTAAAACTAAGAAGGGAAAAAAGTGTATATATCGATATCGGTATCAGTTATCGCCTAAATAAGTTATTACATATCGGCATATCCATATAAACCTAATATTGTGCATCCATACTTTAAAGTACCAGTTTTTTACCTAACCCTAGTCACAACAGTGTGTAGATGAAGCATTAAGTTCTTAAATTTTACTCATGTAGCTGCTGGCTAGGTTGCAAATTCTACCATGCTGCCATGCTACACTGGCTACAGCAATGGCCATTAGTGAAACACAAACTACAATGTCATCAGTCAGTCCGAACAATGGCGTAACTCCATCACTCTGTCACTGACTCACTCATTAAACTTTTCCATTTTTAGATCTAGCTTCACAAGCTGCTGTCCAGCCAAAAAAAAAAACAGCAGAAGAAGACACTGCACATACTGACATTATACTGACATTATATGCAGAAACAGTCTTTTGACAGAAAAAAAAACGAGTCAAGGGAGCAAACTTCCATAAAAAAAATGGATTTAGTGCTTCAACAAAGACAGAGTATGCTGCCTTCCCTGTGACAATTTTGAGACAAATAAACCGAATATAAAAATGTAACAGATAATACCAAAGTCAAATATATCTCTGGTGAATTATGAGATGTACAGTGCCTCTGGCTGCAGAACACGGAACTAGCTGCCAGCCTGCCTCACACTGGAGGACTGCCAGTGGAACATTGAGCCAATTTAAGATTATTACGTCCTGTAAGCTTACATAATTAACATTTAGCATACACATGTTTATTTGTTTGACTGAGAATTTATTGGCCATGTCTTTTGAACTTATGATTTCACAAGATTCTTTTACTCTGTGAAGACTCTCCTCTCGAACTGAAAAGAAGCAAGGCAAAAAAAAAAAAAAAGAGCAGAGGAGGAAGAAGAGCACATTAAAAGAACATGATGAATACATAAGCACAGCTAATTGCCCTTAATGTCTTCACTGCGGTCAGGACTGTAACTGAAGAGGCGTGATCTGTGTGTGTGTGTGTTGGACTGCGGAGATTGCGAACTGTGTGGTATGCAAAATGAGAGACGTGGAGCCATAGAGATTGATGGGGACGAGGGGTGATGGAGAGGGAGGCAACACACACATGCACACACACACACACACACACATGCACAGAGAGTGAAAGATGTCCGGGGTGTTGGCAGAAATGTGAGAGGGATGGCGGCTTTAGGAAGCGCTCATCCTTACAATGGTGGCTGATTAACACAGCCTCACCCTGCTGGACGATCAATGACTGACTGGAACTGACTCTGTATTACATCCTTTGAGAATTCAGATTGCAATGTAACAGTATAAATAGACATTACTTGCATAAATTAGACAGTGTGTGTGTGTGTGTGTGTGTGTCTTGGCCATCTGGAAAAGACACCTCACTTTCATCTCAATTATTGGACTGACCTCTGCCATTTCTGCCCCTTGGACCTTGGTTCTATTTCTCTTTAAATAACTAATCAACTCTCTTGTCTGGCACCTCTGTAGCTCATTACTTTATTCAAGGCCGACTCGCTGGCACACTCTACATCCCCAATTGATTGGCAGCACTCTCGTTCGGAGCCCCAGAAAGAAATGAAGGGATTATTGACAGAGGAATCTCACTGTAACCCACTGGGAGTGCGCCTGCAGAAGGCAGAGTAAAGTTAAACTTGTGAGACGGAGATCCGGACAAGATTCACATGCTGTGGGAAGGAGGGGACCCCCGAGAGTTGCTTCTGGTTCTAGCCCATAGTTTATTTAGCAACAAACATCAACTGCATTTCCAGTTTTTCGAGCAGTTTTGATGCCAGACGAGTGCCTCCTCACCGTCTGCACCAACACATACATATGGATTATAATGCGCACACAGGCAATTCCTACCAAACAAATTGTAAAACACATAGTACTACATATTGACCTATTGTGCTTCTGTGCATAGAGCTCGAGGTCCTGATGCCCACGCAGCTACACAGCATTGTTTTCACATCAGCTGAAGTTTGTAGAAACATTTAAACAGCATTCTCAAAGTTTATAGCCTCAAAGGTGCAGTGTGTAGGATTCGAGGGGATATACTTGCAGAAATGGAATATAACATGGTGAGTATGTTCACCTTAAATTAAAATTGTGGTGTTTTCCCCAGAATGAACAGTTTATATCTACACAGGGAGCGGGTCCTCATCTATGGAGATTGCCATGTTGCACCACCATGTTTCTACAGTAGCCCAGAACAGACAAAGCAAACACTGGCTCTAGACAGAGCCATGTGCAGACCCTCTGACGGACGAACAGTTTTAATTTACTCAGTGTTCGTGTTGTTTTAAATCACTGGGTCTGTTTCGTTTTGTGGAGGAAGGGACGTCTGTGGATAATTCCACTCCTGCTAAAAACTTCCTGAGCGTCTGGATGTTAAGTTATCAGAGAAAAAAGGTGGGCACACATTAGCAGGTCCTTAGTAGTGGCCCATGTCACGTTAAACTGCTTCATTCAGTGTTTTTGTTTTGTTAACCATTTCTAATCATCCAGTGTGTTTGTTTTGGGGAGAACGAGACCTCTGAAGATCATTCGGCTCCTGGTTACCAAACACTGCAGGATTTCTAGCCGGGAGAAGTTTCAGCTGGTTGCATTCTGCAATCCTCACCGCTAGCTGCCACTAAATCCCCCTAAATCTTACACACTGTTCCTTTGAATGTTGCAGTTATTATTTTCTGTGACTGAGGTATCGCTGTCTTCAGGGCATATATCTGCAGCTAATAGACAAAGTACCAGTAGCAAGCAATCCTTTCTTCCAGTACGACAGTGGGTCAAATAGGGATTAACTTGTGGCCCATTTCAGCCTCCAGCTTACGATGACCTCCACACTCAACCTGTCCCTTGCTGCTTCCACCCAATAAGCTTTGGCTTAAGACCAATACCCAATCAAGCCTCACGACTGCTCACCAAGTTGGAGGCTTATGACCTTCTTTCGCTCACAGCTTTACTTAGAAGAACATGCTTTTGAGGAACTAATGCTGATCTGGCAACCTTATTGTGACCTCTACCCCCTTTTTTCAGCGACTCCCATCTCTGTTTACTCACACTGTTTACTCACTTAAACCAATTACTCAGACTTTCCGTTCATAACCAGCAATTACTGACAACCACTGTTAATTTAGGGAGATTTAACCCACATTCACTCAGAGGGAAAAACACACATCTGATAATGACTCAGACGTTATACATTTTACTTATCTCTTCATATCCTTCATTGCTTTTTTCATCTTCTGCTCAATTCCCTGCCAGATTCAAAAGAAAGCATAAAATGCTCCCATGTCATCATCCACTTCTATTCCATTTCTTCCTCCTGACCTGGCTACCCTGCAGACCTTTTCATCACGTCGCCGGCTTGCTGGCGCCCACGGCTCCATTAAACAAGACAGGTCAATTTAATCAGGCAGTGACATGGTCAGTCCCAGACTACATCTGGTCCTGTTTAAAACCATGGGGCATCAATGCCCCTCGAGGCCCCATTCAGAGGCTTATTAGTGGCACTTTTTGTGAGGGTAATCAAACACAGGTGCTCGCCAGCAGCACCAGAGGACTCCCCCGGGACACGTTTACATTACTGAGGGACTGTGGGTAAGATGGCTAGACGCTTGCTAATAAAGACACACTGTAGAGTGAGCAAGATGCATCAAACCAGACTTAACCGACTAGTTTGACATTTTGGGAAATGTGCTTATGCAAAGAGTCACATGAGGAGATCAATACCACTTTAGGTCTGTAGAATAGATATGAAGCCAGCAGCTGGTTAGCTTAGCTTAGCATGAAGAGTGGAAGCAGCTAGCCTGTCCTAGCCTTTGAAATTATAACTTCCAAACAGCAACTTTCTCCTTGCAGATGAAACAGGAAGTAGTATTTAATTCCATGTTCATGAAAAGAAGATAAATACAAAAACTGTGTCAGGTGCATCATGTTTACAGCATGAAATTGTACACTGAGGCTCTGCCTGATAAATAAATAAATATGTGAAATGGAAATTTTATTTTTAGGCTCCAACTTTGCAGATTTATTAGTTAATTAAATTATTACTTCATTACATATCTGACTGGATCAGGCCCCTGGGATGATTCACAGTGTATGACTTTTGTGTACAGGGTGGTCAAAATTACAGGAACAATACAATAGTGCTGTTATACCTTTTTAAAAGCTCATACTGTTATTTTTTTGAGACTTGTCAGACAAATGTTTAGAGCTGCAACTAACAGTTATTTTTAGTATTGATTAATCTGCCCATTATTTTCTTAATTAATTGGTCACAAAATGTCAGAAGTCATTGAAATATGTACAGTGATTTTTTCCAGAACTGAAGGTGATGTCTTCAAATGTTATGTTTTGTCCAAGTGCAGTAGTGCCAAAAAATGCAGTTCCTTAAATGACCACTTGAGGCTGGCTCCAGAAGCGAGTCAGTCCCCATAGACCCTAATGTTAAAGTGCCTACCGTTATAACAGAAAAATCATGTTTACAGGCGGTAATAAAAAACATGTTTTGGTAGCTAATTTCTACGTTAATTACAACTGTGTTAGGGTGGAACTTTTAAATTCCTGTTTAAATGTTGTTAAGTCTTCACAAATATGAGTAATAAAGGGTATGACCGCTATGATATTGGTTAGGTAATATAACCATCAGTGGTCAACTACAGATCTACCTGGTATGCCCACTTCATCAAGTACCACTACACCACTGGTAACCATAGCAAAACCCCAGATTTGCAGAGTATAGGCGTAGCCGCAGCTGTCATTATTTGAGTGTATATTTAGTTCATAAACGTTAATTGTAATAATTTGGCTGCCTTAAAAAGACTTGTTCAGTGTTTGGTTGTATTAAAAGACCTTCTATGGAATTGACATTCAGTTTTTCCAGAAAGTACATTTTCTTTTGATGGTTTAATAGCCAAAAAACAGTATTAGCATAACTGTGAGTGCACCAAGCTAACCAAGCTAGCAGCTAGCGTCAGGGTTATCTCCACACTCAAGTCCAATTATGGTCACTTTTGGCTCCAAAAATCCAAGACAGCAACAGCCAAAATGCCATAAGTGAGTCCATAAACCAAAAGGTGATGTCACTGTAGCCTCGCTCATTATTTCATACAGTCTACAGTTTTATACAACCAGCAGTACAAAAATGCTATTTAGTTAATTATCATGTATGACAAAAAAACACCTGCAAATGTTTGTTTTATTCTAATAAATTACTAAAACAACTATTTAATTATCAAAATTGTTCCTAATTAATTTTCTGTCGATCCTCTACTCAATTAACTGTCTAATCATTGCAGCTCTACAAATGTTGATTCCAGTCTTTTATAATCTTCCAGACTGTAAACTGCTGTATTGGGTAACAATTACATCATAATGTGTTCCTGTCATTTTGTCAGCCCATCTATCCTCTAGCACAATATGCATGTGCACATACATTGTGGAAGAACAAGGACTAAAGCATCAGTCAAAGTCTGTCAGTCTGCTGTAAAAGATTTGTCCAACAAAGAGTAATATACCTCTCAATGTCAAATCTGACTTGAGGTGAAATACTAATTTTAACTGTGTGGGCTGTACGTAGTCCTGTACTAAATCATGCTGTAAAAAGGCCTATAAAGGCAGCTGGGAGGCGGCAGTAGAGGAGTGAAAAGAAAGACATATCTGTCTTCCTTTATATCTAAAGGAGGACAGGGAACACATTGTTAAGCCAACCATATGGTTTATCTAGCAAACTCGGGCATATAGCTTTAGTATAATGGGTCATATCTGCTACGTTGACAAAAAGCGCAGAGTTACTGCCGCGACGCCGTGCTGTCTTATTCAAGCTCTTTCTGCTTGCGTTATGAATGACAGATGGACAAACTGACTGACTGACAGCCACTGCACAGTGCCAGACTGTGAATGCTTTCTCAGCCTGAGCGTACAGATAAAAGCCACAGCCCACATCACTTCTCTGTCACTCACGGTTTCATAGGCTAGACACACATACAGGGCTTAGTGAGAGAGACCTGCACGGTGACTGGCCGTCTGGATCACTCTCAGTTAGAGCTCTGATCCTACATGAACACGCAGTTTCTGTCCAAGCCCTAACCGAGTCCAAACCACAGCAGCAGTTTTGGGCCGGGGCCCGGTTAAAAACCTGAATCTGTACTAAAAAAAACAAACTGTATTATATTAAATTTTATGTATTTTTTTAATGTTAAAACATGTATTACAAGTTTAGGGCTGACATGTGTCCTGGCACCACTTTTCTTTTTCTTCCTTATGCAGACTGGTTCGGCAGAACTCAGAAAATATGGTTTCAAGTTATCATGTAGACGGGACTACACTATTTTTGTTCTTCTTCTTATCATGCTATTATCGTTACTCTTATCAATTACAATTACCTTTAAAGGAATTAAAACAGAAGGGTTTATAAAAAACTTACAACTTCCAGTAGCATATTTTTCAGTGCTATAGACAAGCAAATGTACACCGTCAATGATCGTATCATGATAAACCCTGAAACCAGTCTACCCCTCCTTATAGAATCCATCCTGTACATGTGCTGGGATGCATCGTCAGTGATGTATCCTGGGGTCATCGGGTGTTTTGGATCTTTCCAAACATCAGACACCCTCACCCAGGCGACCCAGCCAGGGGTGATCAGTCCCTGGCTTGCATCCCAGCAGCAGTTAACCACAGTGCTGCCCTCCTCAGCTGGAGCCACCTAGTGACTCTCTTTGCGACACTGATGATATTCTCGATGGCCCTCTTCTTAGCCAGCCCCACTATTGCAAGGACCCCATCCCACCTCTACAGGCTCACAGTAGGTGTTCCAACCCTGCCTCCTGCTCTGCTCCGTCAGCTCAGGTACCTGGCAAACCTATCAGTGCATCGAGTGCGCAAAGGATCCATGGCGATGCGGCCTGCAGGCGGTGATCACCGCTCTTCGCTGCATGTTACCACGTCCCTCCCATTACTTTCCCTCTCTCAGTCGCAGTGTCCTCTCTTTCTCTCTCTTTCCCTCTTGATTCAGTCCATTAAAAATCCTGCCATTTACACACAAGAACTGCCAGATTCATTAAAAAACACCAACAGTAAATTGGTGGGAACCCGGCCCGATTCAAGTCCAGGGAATGATGAGAAATTACAGCCCGACCCGGCCCGAACCCTGCAGGCTGGATCCAGCAGAGAATCAGAGCTCTACTGTGAGTCAACGCTGGGACTAGTACAAGAGGTAAAACAGGGTGAAGGTGTGTCCAGGTGTACAAGTGCGGTCTGCCGGCGCAAACACAGCAAACAAATTCATTTACAAGTTTGTTGACATTTCTGCTTCCCATAAAGCTGTGCATGATAAACCAGAGAGAAAAGGTCAATTTACATTCACTCAGTTAATTTTGGCCTTTTTAAAACGACGCTCTGTGGCTGTCACATCACAGCTGAGCTGCTGTATCCTAAACAGGCGTTGTGGTAAACAGAAACACAGATTAACATAACAAGACAATCAAGGGAAGCATTCCAGTGTGAAGGTGAGAAGAAGTTCTATTAGGAGGCAACAAATAAGCAGCACATGAAGCGCTCATCCCTATAAACTTGGATGAATTCAATCAATTTACATTTTACAAGGCCATTACAGGCGCCGGTTTAATTGTGTGGAGATGCGCAGCTATGAGCCTTGGCAAGGTCGCCATAGCAATGAATATAAGGCCACCACGGCAATGAGCTGTATGTCTCACCTCTAATTATATGCTGAAGAGCTGTGTTATTCCTATGTGGTGGTGCTTAGAGTTTTAATAGAACTCATTTCCTGACACTGGCAATGGCTGACTGATTGTTTTTTGACTCGTGCCAAACAAATGACTTCAATGTAAATTAAAAATAAACGCTACGCCACTCAGGCCAATAGAATGACTCACCTCTGCGAACTGCAGCCTGCTGAATGTGCTGCTGGGAGGGGTGGTTAGCTTGAAGTTCTTCTTGGGTGCCACCCAGGTCTCCATGGTCTCCAGCTTGCTCGTTGCCAGATTGGTGGCATGGTGTTTGACCAGGTAGCCCTGGAACTGGTCTGACTGGAAGTAGAGATGCACTGACACTGGGTGGCCCATGGGGAAGTACCTGGCAGAACACGGAGAGAGCGAGGATCCATTAGCAAACCTGATAAGTGCTGACCTACCCGCTGTGCCACCTCTCGGGGCCAACAGTGTAAGAGGAGGAGGATATCTAGATTCATCTGGATAACGTCTGGAAGGAACCGGCCTTGGACATGCTAATGTGGCTGGATGCTAATGCGTGCTTGCAGTGAAGGTTAGTAGGGAGTCAATGTGCTCTGTGTGATTGTGTGACATGGTGGACATTAATTCAATGACCTTTAGCAGAAAACCAATTGGTCAAAGACATGTGTCGACCATGCTGATAATTCTCATTAAGCACTGCTTGTTGGTTATGAAGCCCACACTTGGATAACCAGGACTACTTGATTTTTAAATCTGCCTATGTACAAAATACATGGATAATTATTACAATTTTAGCATCTAATTATTAAAAATGCTGGAGTGAAACAGTGAGGAAGGAACAACAGATCTATATCAGCAAAGGAAACCAAGAAAAAAATAGAAACTCTCCTGTTTTAAACAACCTTCATAGCCGTTTGAGTAAAGATTACTGCATTTACAAGTAAATGGTAAGTGGAAACTGCACTCAAAGCACTTTTAACACTGCATGTCACATTTACCCATTTACACACACACTCACACAGTGATGGCCAAGGCTACCGCTCAATGTGCCACCTGCTACTCAGCTTAAACACACTCATACATAGATGGAACAGCCTTGGAGAGCAATTTGGGGGTTAGTATCTTGATCAAGGAATCTTTGATATGCAGACTCGAGGAGCGGGTGATTGAACCACAGATTTTTTTGATTAGATCCTGAGCTAGGTCCAGTGTAGATTTCAGAGTTTACAAGGTGCACTCGAATGCAGAATGATGTCCCTTTTGCTGTGTGAGTGTCAAATACGTCTCCGACACAGACAGATAGTAGAGGACAAAAGCAGTACGACCGTAGACAGGCGCTCCTCGTAAGGAGCGCTCATTGAAATTGCGTTTTTTTTTGGTTTAATTTGATCAGCACCGCCTTATTTTACCGGAGTTCAGTCTGAGTTTGAGAGAGAGGGTTAGCACTGTGAATCCACCTCTATACCCTTTGAGTCTGTCGATTTGAGATACGAGATGATCACGCAGATCTGTATAACATGGAGAGAAATTTACCACAGTTCATTTACACATACAACCCACTTTGTTATGCTACAAAACTGATGGACATCAGCAAAGTATCCCTTTAATAAAGTGTTTTTATGGTTGTACATAACTGTTGCAGTAGATCACAGATAAATAATGGACAAGTGAACACTTTATTAAAGCCTGAGTACCTCTAACTAACTTAATAACAAGCTCCTTCTCTGCTAATTATTGCTTTGCTGTGTGCTGGATGTTTCGACATGTGCTCCGGTTCTGAAGTGGAAATGATGGTTAAAGAAGACATGTGACAGTCGAGACCGCAGCGTTCTGCTTGCTACAGAAAATTACAGAATAGTCATGGGCTGTATTGGCAGCAGATTCAGATTAGTCAGAGCTCTGAACACTCAGTCTGTGTAAAACAAAGTTGAACTGGGTCATCGAGTCAGCTGAAGCCGAGCGAAGGTCTTGCCCCTCTGATTAGTCTGTTGTTTGTTTGTGCGTCGCCTCATACGTGGCAGAGGGCCGGGGCCCTCGGGGGCAGCCAGCCCGAGTGACTTCTGGAAAAACTAAAAAGGGGCCAGGGTGGGCACTGCTGGGGAACGCTCCACAGCTGCTCTCTGACTCCTTCGCGCCCAGATTTCTCATCCTTCGTCTCTTCTGCTTCCTTGAGTTCGTCTTTATTCTCCCTCTTTTGCACACACAGATTAACACACACACTGTCCCTCCCTGCTCCCCAGTGCCCGTGGCCTCATCAGTATTCCACTAAAGGACCAGGAGTCAACCCGTCCCGGTAAATGCTACCCTGACAAGCAGAACAGCAAATATTTACACCCACAAGGATAGCAGAGCACACTCCCTCCCCTCCTGCTCCCTTTTCCCTCTGTCTTTCTCCCTTTTCTCCTCGTCTCTGTTTTCCCATCTGCCATCCCCTCCACACTCCTCTCCTCTCTTCTCCTCCTTTCATCCTGCTTTCTGTCGTCGTCTCTCGGTTCTCGTTCCCTCTGCCCCTGTCTTTCCCCAAAAGAGATGTGGCTGCCAGTGTGAGAGGCGGTGAGAAGGGTCGGGGCGTAGCCTGGCCTGCACAGAAGCTCCATTCAGGCTTTTACTCCACAGTCTCTCCAATCCAGTCACAGCGGGCTGCTAAAAGAGCCAAATCCGTCTCTGTGGCTGTTTCCTCTCTCCTGCTGCAGTCTCAATCTGAGGCTGACCCATCCGTTTGTTTGGAGCACGTTTTTACATGCATGCAAAATATGCGGCCACACCCAAGCCATTATTCTCACACATATTGAAGGGGAAACAATCAATAACAAATGTAATCTTAATAATATATAAACTTAAACTACTTAATTACTATACTATCAACACTATTATTAAACTCATTATTACTAACCATTCTAGTATTATGGTGTACTTCAGTTCTGCGTGTAGTTTGTCCACGTGGTGTTGCCATACCACAGCAAAGGCCTTTGCTCAGCTGTTGTGGGTACACTCAAAAATTCTCTACAACAAAATACGATGCATCACAAGCTGCGCAAATGTTATGAAATGGTGTATACTTCAGGTCTCCTTTACTGCTTGTTTTTATCTCCTACCTTAATATCTGATATCAACCCAGTGCAAGATCATATCAGTCTTATAATGTTGTCTTTGCCCCCTCTAAAAACAGCTAAATATTAATGGTTATAGTGTTATTACCTAAAGAAACACAAGTTTTATTTCAGATTTAACTTTTTATTCATGGTTTTACGCATAAGTCTATGTAGTGATTTCTGTTTATGCAGTTGGGAAGTGACGTCAGCAGCACTGCAGTGACCGACTCCCAATGCAGAGAAGAGATTCTGTGTTGCCAGATCTTGCAAAAAGACAGGACTCGAACATAGTTAATTTTCTCCTGCTTTGTCTGTCCTAAAAAAAACTGCTATTTCAGTATCAAAACCATATGTGATAGTCAATATGTGGCTTGTAAAAAGTGTAAAAATTTAATTTGGTGACTATGGGGCAAAGGAACTAATCATAATCTGTGCTCGTATTTACTTTCCTCATTGGAATGAACAGACTCAGGACTGACATTTGTCTTCTAAATGGGCGGAGTATTAGCGAAACCCACGTGACACAGATACAGGAAATGAATCTAAAATGAGCCATCTCGGTTTATCAGTGTTCTCTGGTACAATAACTGTCAACCACTGAGTTGTCTCTGTATTTTCATGCTTTCACATGGATCAAAAGTGGAAAACTAGAATGTAATATGTGCATGACAGTATGCAGGCTATATTGCTGTCGACTGCGAGCATGTCATAAAAATATCATAAAAAGTCATAGTACAACACATCATTAAAGATGACATATAATATATCATAAAATGTCATTAAAAGGTCATTTAAAAAAGTCATGGTATAGTATGTCATAATAACGTCATAATGTGTACACCCTTGTGTGGCGCTTGCCGGCTCCCTAAAATGGCGCTCATAAAAACTTTGAGAACCCCGATCTGCGATTTATGTTTTAAAATGCCCTTAAATGGTCACTTTAGCTGTTGAATTTCTATAAGCGCCTCCTGGGGGGAATTCCAACCCCGGCACCCCTGGAGTGTTGGGTTGCAGAAAGTGTACATTAAAAATGGTCCCCCTTTACATTAATAGGTGATTACAGCCCTTGGCCACACACACACACTATGTAGAGCTCTACTTAAGACTTCAGACCAGGACTTGGTCATCATCATCTGCTGCAACTTCGTACCTTGATCGGTTTAATTACCTGACTTGATCAGTAAAATTACAGATCAATAAAACACAAATAATTCCACACCAGGCAGGCCTTGTCTGAGCATGCCACACACACACGCACACACTGTGTATTTAATGATTAGACCTATAAACCAGAGTGCGGCTGAATTAAAAGAAAATCACGAGGCTCATTTTACCTTTTATTTCTCCTTTTTTTCCCAGCGAGATTTTAACGATGCCTCACTGCAGCTGTGACTCATCTCACATTATTTAGTTGCAAGTTCTTGATTTTTGCTCATAAACGTCATCATCTAGTATCACACACTTATCTTGCAACACATTAGCAATGCCTTTTTGTCTGTATGTCACACCCAGGATTATGAGAAATACTGTATTATTAATGTCTTCTGCCCAGTTGTGCTGCAGTGATTAATTTATGACAGAACACGTCATCGAGCAGGCGGGACCGGTGCGGGCGTCTGGCACTGTGTTAAATAATGACATCCAATTAAACATTGGAAAATGTGTATGACAACATTATATGTAATACATAACATGGATATGTTGGTTTAGTTTGTGCTTTTCATGGCATCTGACTTTAGGAAAAATAAAAAGTTGAACTTCATTTGCAGTTGCCCTGATGGTATTCTCAGAAGGGGAAAGTAAAATCTGAGGTTTACATCGTAACACATTATGTTGTTGAAAACACTGAGAACTACACAGAACTTGTGGACTATTAAACTGTTTTTCACCATTTTTGTGTCCAGGATTATTTGGGCAGGGCAAAAAACCTAGTTGATGACCCAATGAAGCATCCCTTAGCATAAACCCCGCGTCTACACTATTAACGAACTAAAGTAATTAAAGTTACCATTCTTTAAAGTTTGAGAAAAATAAGGTTGACTTTCGGGCAGGTCAGTGTCCTCTGGCTCTGAATTTGATTGTGGCTCAGGTGGCTAAAACATAAATGGCTGCACAAGGCCAACAAAGCTGCTAGATGGAGCATCCATTGTGGCGCTACAATTCAAAGAGGCTGCAACTTTCCACAAGTGGGCGTGGCTACAGCACATTCAGCAGACACACGCCCAGCATCTCAGAGCAATGAATCCTGCCTATTTTTTCATTACTTTGAAACATAATTTTATATACATGGCGGCTTTCTTAATCATTCCAATTTGGCTGGGTGCTTAATAACACATTTTTCTGTGGTGTGACAAACATTTATTTTTGGTTTATCTGTACTTTAAAGACTCTTTTGAACCTTTCACAAGTTACGACTGTATTTCCTTACCCTTAGATAACATATGTAGAATACTAGAAAGAAGCGTTGATATTTATATATCAATATAACTCTTAATAATCATTTCTATTATAATGTACCAATTTAAGAGACAGCACAACCTCAAGAATGGGTTAAAAATCGTTTGTAACTGTGCAGCACATGGAATATTTTTTGGATGCAGGTATTAGCCCTGCTGTGCTACTGGTCATTTCCAAAAAGCTGGCACATGGCACCTAAATCGTTCCTTTTATCATGAACACGCCTTTTCATCTGTGTTCACTTCATCCCAAATAAAATGCAATAAAAGAATTTTGACTCAGCTCCATAAAAAAAACACCTGTTAAACAGCTTTGCCAGCACTCCGACACCTCACAGACTTTATCCTGACTTGCAGTTTGCATAGGAGGACTTGAGACTTAAAGTCTCTCCGCTCAAAGACGTGTTTTTCTTCTGTTTATGTTTTCCTAAAATGTCTGACCTTGACTACACTGACTTGTATCTGTGCAAAGTTTGTCACCAGAGAGGTGTTTTCACATTCCTTTACTGACGGGAGGATCTCTGTGCACTGCACTAAAAACTAAGATTCAAACGTATGCTGAGTAGAGACAGTTTAGAGACAAGATGGCACATTTTACAGTCATCCCCTGTATCTGTTTGGCTTCACCTCTCCAGTCGCTAAGAGGGTCTGAAAAGTTGCTAAATCTCATGAGAAAGTCATCAAGTTCTCATTTTCTCACAGGCTCACCTGCAATGATAGATTTGGAGACCCGCCTTCAAAGACAAAAACACACACACATGCATGTATGTGACCACCTTCGTCTGCTCTCGCTCTGTCGTCTAACAGATGTGTGAGTAGAAACAGCTGTAGCCGATAGATGGTTTTGCGGTTTAAACAGATGGAAACATGCTTCCTTTCTCTGCTCGGCATTACCCGCAGGACTTTACAGAACACCCACAATGCAGCGGGGTGGGAGGCATGCGGGTGGCACTGGAGCAAACCATCTCAGCTGACATGAGGCGATTGCTTTCGTGCTGCCTTGTAGATTTCCTCTACATCAGTGATAGACTTTGCACTCAAAGATCCCATTAGTCAGTTTCCCTGATGATTTCTAAAACTTTCCTGGTTGGAACAATATGAATCGGCAGCTTGGATGACTACCAACAAAAACAGCAGCAGATCCAATCACAGCGTGTCTCCATATCTTGTTTTAACAACTGCTTTGCTTCAAGCTGTGCTCCGTATATCTTCTGTTATCCTGTCTCATGTGAAGTCATCCTAATGTTTGCCGATGTCATTAAAATGAGCATAAAGATGTCATCTCCATGTTTGCTGCAATCGTAGGTGTCACGTTTGTTGTTTTCCCTTTTGTTTCGAGGTAAGATGCTTTTTATGAGCGACACAGCGCTTTCTCTCACACGTACACAAATTAGCAATTTACACCTCTGCTTTCTGCTCTGAATCAGCATATTTAATTTGTCACTGTTTTTTAATCACTTTGCGTCTGGGTTTCATCGCTGTGCAGAGAAACTAAAGGAAAGCTAACCTAAAATGCTCCTACACCAGATGCTACTGAGAACATATGCTGCTGAAAACCCTGACTGAAGTGCACGAAGCTTAAATGTTCCATTTGGCCATTAAATATGAAAGCACAGTGTGGTTTTCCCTCTTCACTTAAACCACATACTGTATGTTAACAGCACTGGAATTCATACATTTCCACTAATAATAAACTGGCCTGAAGGGACAGCTTTCAATGCTGTGACCCATATACTCTCATTATCTCTGGGATAAATTGACTCAGTGTCGTATCATGTTACACAATGAACAGCATTACCCAGAGTTCCCAGTCGCTGATTGGAACTATTCATTGTTATCCTATTTCCATGAGGGAGACGATGCATCAACAGAAACACAAAAGCATTTTATGTGCAGCATGCTGTGGGTTTTCATACAAACACGGGTGTGGCTGGCTTTTGAGAGTAAAGTGCACCTGTGGATGTCGGCGCAGGTGTGTCATGATGTTGTGATAAGTGGTGATCTATTTGCATAGAGGCTGACCTGCAGCTGTGATCCTTTGGGTTCCCCTGCAGCGAGGCGGCAGCTCTGGCCAGGCCCAGCCGCGAGAAGGAGTGGAAGTACGTGAGCTGCGTGTCCGACAGACTGGCCACGCCGTCCGGCTCGTCGTACACATTCTCCCAGTACGAGTTCAGGCCCGGCGTTCCCTGGGGCAACGGTCCAAACAGGTAGGCGTCCAGCTGGTTCACTATCTCCTGGTTCACGCTGGCTTCAAACTTCCTGGCAAAGAAGGTGGGCCGCACCGTTTGCTGCACAGGGAGAGGGGAGGGAGGAGGGAGGGGAACATAACAGCAAAGCAGGGAGGGAAGAGATAAAGAGAAGAAAAAAGGAGAAGATTAGGAAATGGTGGTGTGCCAGGATGGCAGGGGAACAAATACGATGTGTTAGATGTGTGTGGAAGTGTCGTGTGGGCAGAGAGAAGAAAGAGGAGATAGAGCAGAGGGTGCAGAAGGTAGCAGATAAAAAGGAGGTCAATATTTTCTGTTTGGAAATGTGAATGAATTATTACATATATTAAATTAAAATGACTCTCTCCTTAGTCTCTTTTTTATTCATTTGCAGAACAAATGGTCTGTGTACATTAAAACTTCTGTCGTCTATGTCATTGGTTCCCAACCTGGGGGTCAGGACTGGGGCTGGGCAATATCTCAATAAATCAATCTGTGATATGAGACTAGATTTAATCTAGATGTCAATTTAGATTTTAGATATTGTAAGACAGTATTAAGTATTTTCCTGGTTTTAAAGGCTGTATTATATGAGATGAGGAGCGGGCTACAGAGGTCTTGTGAGGTAACTTCTGTCTAACTATAGTGACATCATTAGAGGTCATTTATCAGACTTTGTGCAGCTCCCTCTGGAGCCACAAAAGGCTTTATACAACTTAATTCACATAATAAGTTAGTTTGGACCCTCCGAGACCTGTTAAGGGAAAAATTGGGGCAGTTCCTCTTTAAAAGGTCAGTTCACCCCTAAATCAAAAATACAAATTGTTTTTCCTCTTTCCTGTACCATTTATAAATCTAGATTGGTCTTGGTGTGAGCTGCAGAGTGTTGGAGATATCAGCTGTAGAGATGTCTGCCTTCTCTCCAATATAATGGGACTAAAATAAAAAATAAAAAAAGCATTTGAAAATCTCAACAGATGTCGATGTGTCTTTCCAAAAATCACGACCTGGTTACTCAGATAATTCACAGACTTTGTTGTGAGCTAAAACACAACTAATTTGATAATACACTAATCAGTCTGGGTTATTTTCTGACGAAAAAAGTCAAATTTCTCTGATCCCAGCTTCTTAAATGTGAATATTTTCTGCTTTCTTTACACCTCTACAACAGTAATCTGACTATCTTTGGGTTGAGGACGTCGTCTTGGGCTTTGAGAACAGTGATTGATATTTTTCACCATTTTATGACATTTTATAGACCAAAAAACGAATGTGTTGGAAAGTTGGGAACGTTATTTGTCGAAACAGTGCACTCACTATAATATTTGAATCAACAAGGCAGCTACCCATCTTAAATACCCTGCACACTGGATAGGGAAACATACTGTACTACAGTTTACACTTTATGAACTAAATCGTTAAAAAACACACAACAAAACAAGACCTTTATTGATCTAGAAAGACTTGATGCTATCTCAGATGTCATAGGAAGAACAGGAGGAGAAAATAAGTTACCTACTGACAGAGGTCGAAATTCAGCTATTGATGAAAGGATTCTGGGTGCTTTGATGGAGCAACTGTGTCAGAAAGCCTCGTTACAGGAATTATTATTAAGAGAGATAAGGAGACAGCTCACACGTCTCATAAGCATCTGTGTGTAAATCGATACAGCAGCTGTACGACTCTCTCAGTACGCTCCATTTCTGTATTTATCCATCCATTCATCACCTCTTTTCTCAACACTTCTTTGTATTTGTCACTGTCTGGCCTCCTCCACTCCACCCATGTCTTTCTCACCCTCGCTGTTACTTGTGTGGTTGATGGTGCATCATGAAATGTGCCGCCTCCACAGCTTGGCCTACACACAAAGACATCTTTTCAGCCCCAGACACAAAACTATTTGCTGATACCCAGCACCGAACACCTCGGTGCAACCTGCTAAAAAAAAGTAGGAGACCTAATCAAGAAAACTCTTTCTCACGCCGGAGTGACGGCTGTGGGATGTCGGTGTGGCTTCACACTGCACCAGATGACGCATTAACCCTCTGTGATCGGCTGCAGATATCAAATGAAACACCAAGGGAGGGAGGCTTTTACACGTATCCGGATTTTGTGCGTTGTGACATGCCCTCGGTGCAGCCGGCTGAAAGTACAGACCTGTCACAGCCTGTCTTTCCGACACGCTTCCCAAATGCACCTCATTCTCGAACACATTACTAAACAATGATGCACTAAGACAAAAGGCACATCACCACTCTCCCTCTTCAGGACAGCCCCCTCCCCTGGTGAGTGCACTTCAAAATCACTGTGCGGGGGAACTCGACAGTTCTACCTTGAATTACTCGTCTCATCTGCAAACCAAATTGAAGCCTCCTTCACTTGTCTGTATCTTCCCCAGTGCCAAGGTTCAAAGGGAAACTCGGATCGTGCGCTCAATGGGATATTAAGTCCTATTAATACCGGGGGCCTGGCTGGCTTTTGGAAAGGCTGCTTTGTTCCCAAGGTTGGACTTCACTGATACCAGGGTGCCAACCAGACCCAGCGGCAGTGCCAAGGACCCGCGGTAATGTGTTGGCACTGAACTGCCAGAGACTGAGGCGAGACAGACGGCAGACGGGGTCTGGCGAAGGGAGAACTGAGGTCAGCTTTGACTGGTGTGTGAAGGACAGGAGAGACAAAGTGAGTCATGGCACTTAAAGGATATGACTCAAAGTGATATTTAACTGTGGCAGAACGTTTTCACTTTGTACCGCAGCTTTTACTTTTTCGGAGCACATTAAAAGTCAAACTGCGATGCTGATTTTCTCTGGGGTCCTGGAGTCACTGCCACTCATTCACTTTCATTTTGAAAAGCTAACTAACCCCCCTCTCCCCTTCATACTCAAGGCAAAGAGGATCTAATTACTATTAAATTTTTTCCCCCCTCTCAGGGTCACACTAATCGAGACATAATTTTGCACATATTGATTGTGAAAGCTGTGGGAATGGACTAGATGCGAAGAGTGGGAGGACAAACCTTGAGGCAACAGAATGTAGAGATTGACTGCTGCTGATTTCCCATGACAAGCTGAGGTGTGAGCGCTGCAAACATCCTCTGAAAGTGATGTAATCTTTTCATTTAAATGTTTGCATGTTTACAAGTTTATCTGGTGTCTCTGATTGCTTGAGGATACAGCCTTTCATCTGAGATAAAGGCACACTATGTTCTGCTGTTAGGATTCTCTCAATCAAAACAACAACAAAAAATGGAGCAATGCCATCATTGCAGTCAGTTTCTCCCAGCAAGGATTCCTTCAGTGCTGATCGTTTGGGAGGTTTTTACCAGGAGAATTATCTGCAGAGGTCTCTGTCTCTCTAAAACAAACCAGGTGATTTTAAACCAGTATAAACACTGAATAAAGCAGATTTATGCTGAAAATCAGTGTTTCTCCAATGCTGTCTGGCTGCTAGCCCGGCTCCTGCTAATGTGTGCTCACCTTTTTTCTCTCTGGTAAATTAAAATCCAGATGTTCAGAAGGTTTTTAATGGGAGCCGAATTATCCGCAGAGATCTATTTCTCTCCAAAACAAACAGACCCGGTGATTCAAAATACTACAAACAATGAATAAAGCCGTTTCATTTTAAAAATCAGTGTTTCTCTAATGTTGTTCTGCACAGCAGGGGCTGGAGCCAAGTTGCCACTGACGTTTGCTCAGCTTGTTTCTCTGATAACTGAAAATCCAGACATCTGATGATTTAAAATCCTTCACCTGGTTAAAATATATTACTAAAAACGATATGAAATGAAAAATGAAAATAAAAATGTTGCTTTAATATGGATAAAAAGTCCATTTATGACCATGACGCATGTGCAAAGGGGATATGACACCACGGACAGCAGACAGAGACCATGGCCTTGATTAAAATGACAGATTTCTCTGGGTGGAAACACTGTTAGAAACATTTGGGATAATGTAAGCACTCAACAAAATATAAAACATTGGTGTGGTTGTTTTTAGACATATTAAATGCAGAAAAGTTACTTAGTGAATCTTCAAGCCCGGGGCCTGTTTTTATCAAACTACTAACAGAGAAATTTAGGATTTTAAAGACTGAAGAAAGTAAAAATGGTTTACTTTTACAGATACTCACAGATGTCAGAATAAAGGCTATTGATTTAATTTATTTTGACATAAAAATGCTGTTTAATCTACCTTGAATGTTTATCTGTAGTTCTCCAAAGTAAATCTTAAATCAGATTCTTTTTTCACCAGTCTTTCAGCACAACCTTCAAAGCACGCCACATCGTATTTCATTACTTATATTCCACTCTTTTTTTGCATTCCTAAGGGGCTCAGATAACATGACTATCATATATTGCTCTGCATTTGTCTGTCGCACTATTTTTTCTAATATACATGCATCATACTCTCTTCTGGTCAAATTCCCTGTAGTTTCATCCCTACAATTCGGAGGCTACTTGTTGCCGCCATCACGTGCTGAAAGCTACAATATACAATATAGCTCATGCCGGGCAAACGCATGTGTCTGCCTTGAACATACATGTGATTAATCATATGATCACTTAAGAGTTCCTCTTAAAGGTTCCTCCTGCACTGTCTGTACAAGTTACTCAATAAATGTCTTTGTCTCCACTTTACTGGAGATAAGTGAAGAGCGTATGTCGGCTGTTTGAAACATTCCTCTCTTGCAACCTTATATGTAATGTGTTACATTTTATATGCACATATGTCCAGTCCATTTTCCTAGTATTTAACATGCTGTTCTTATGTAGTCCTGAGAAAAAAAAACAATTTCTTAATTTCACTGAAAACTGCAGTCCAGTTGTCCTTGGTCGGAGGGTTTGCCAGCAGCTTTTCCTGTGCGATGACTTTCTTGCTCGTATTTCAGGGAGATATTTAACCTGCACCATAAGTTTATCATGTATTTTGCTCCTGGTGTTATTCAACAGAAGAGCAATTAACTTCGATTCTAAAAATGTAAAGGACCCACAAAAAATCTGAAGATACCCGACACTGCCTTCAGCATTCATTTGTTCCTCCAAACCCTTTGTATTAATTTCAATTTTAGAGTTTTTAGATAATTCAGAGGTGTGATTCTTGATAAATATGGGCCCTGCCCTACCAGTGCCTCAGGCTCTGCTTTGGGCCACTTGATTAATCAAAGACAGTTGCCAAACAAAAAGACATTTCCTCCTTATTATTGTTGTGTGTTAGAGATCTGCATGGGGCTGTTTTCTTAAGGCTTAGACACATCAAACCAACATTAAGGAACTAGTGTTGACAAAGGCCAACTGTTGCCTGTGTCTGGGCCAACAAGCTGCACTCCAACACACTGCAAAGACTGTTGCAAATGGCCAACTAGCACATATGCTCTGCGCCTGCTAGAGAGGAAATAACTCTCCACACCAGCAGGTGGCAGTAGTCTGTAGTCGTCATTCAAAAAGGGAAACCTGAAGTCCAACAGGACGGATTCAAGACACTAGTTAGGACATTAACAAGACAGCCCGATGCGAAGAATTACACAAACAACTTTGAACGAATCATTTCTGCTAAAGTGCTAAATGGCGAAAAAAATTTCACGACCTCACGCCCTACTGAATTTAGTCATTTGTTTACTTTCCTCATTTACATTTCTTTTCTCATGCACTGAGCTGAACAATTCAGTAATTTCTGTCATCACTAGCCTCCTCCCGGTCCACTGGGTCCACCGCCAAAGGTGCTGAACACACCACAAAAAGTAGGGTGACAAACACTCAACAATGGTCCAACACTGGCAGATGGATGGATTGTCGGCCTGGTGTGTCAAGTCCCTTAATTCCACTCCCGCCTGTGTGTGGTCTACACCCACCCGTACCCACAAATATTCTGACTGTGCATACACAATAGAAAGATGGTCAATAAATCAACCATTGGTTTTATCTTTTTGTCTTGAAATTCTAGAAAACACCTACAAAGTGAACATAACTTTAGACTAATAGTTAGATTTGATTACGTCTTTCAAGACAATCAGTTTCCTTTTTTTAAGTATGATTGTCAGATTTTAATGTCAGAATTACCATTCATTGCTTTTGTATTGTAATGCTGCTTTAATCTTATTTTACTAACTTCATTTTTTGATTCCATCCTTTTGGTAAGCACCAGCTAAATCCCCAGACCCACTCTTTATTTTTTTGACTGCCTGCTCCAGTGAGATTTGTGTTGGACCCCGTGGGACTCCAGTCCCAGGGCAGTCCTCTACTGTGTGTTACTGTTACCTGGAAGCGGTGGAAGTCTGCGGGCTTGAAGTCATTCGGCGAGCATCCACACCAGTCGACGATGTGCTTGTACTGGCACTTGCAGCCCAGTTTGCGATTCCAGTTGGTGATGCGCAGGTTGTTATCCACCATACTCTCACAGTGGGCACTGTTCTCCAGCACCGTGTGGAAGAACGACTGGAGGAACAGGACAGGGTGACGAGAGGCAGAGGGGGTGGAGGAGGGAGCAGAGACAGAGAGACAAAATTTGAAGATTGTATACGTTTTATTTTTTACACCATTGAATTCACAGAGAGGAAAGCGAGTAGCAGCAGAGATTGGAGATTCACAGTAGCTCATGATAAACATCCAATTTCCCCACAGAGATCATTCAGTTCTCATCCAATCCTTGTATACGGTTGGAAAGTCAGCCTTTACATCTCGCCTTCACTTTATGATTATATGTCTGCCTCCAATATCTTTTCTTCCTGCACATCTAACACAGAGATGAAAAGGAAACGGTGTAAACTTTCTATATGCGATGCAGAGTAAGTATAAAAAGCTCAACTGTCAGTCGAAGCTTAACAAACACTTGAACGTGTGAAAGAGGTGTCTGTGTGTGTGTGTGTGTGTGTGTGTGTGTGTGTGTGTGTGTGTGTGTGTGTGTGTGTGTTACCTCGGCTGGCAGCAGAGTGTAGGCGTAGAAGCGCTTCATGTTGGTGACCAGGTCGTCCTTGGAGTTGATGACATATTCGATGAACAAGCGGTTAAGCAGGAACCAGTCGGAGCCGCCGTCCACCGAGATGCCTTCAGGGATCTTACGGTCGCCCAGCCTCCACATGTGTGTGTCACACTCAAAGAACAGACGGTCTAGACCCTGCTTACGGATAAACCTGGCGAGCACACATGAAGATATGGTGACACCACTGACTGCGGAATATGATGAAACAGCGAGGGCTGTTTATTTTTTGTGTGTTTACATGGCAGAAAACTATAATACATGCATGTAAGAATTAGACTTTTAAAAACAACCTTTACATAAAAACAAGCACTCTGTAGACTGTGTTTTACATTTAAAGGGTTTATAATCAGCAGCTCATTTGTATTTCCTTCCAGTTTTCTATTTACTTTCCGGTAAAATGGAAGTACGTTGGACGTTTTTTAATCAATCTCACGCCTGATTTTCGGAAAAATCTTTTACTTTCTTAAGGATTGCAGGTAAATATAAAGGTAGGTTTTATAACAGAATATGATTATAAGTATCCTGTATGCTCGGGTTGGCTGGCTCTCCTTACAATTTCATAGACCTTTTCATTGGCATCTTTTTTACAAAGCTATTCTTGGCCCACTTCCAGCATACTTATGTGTGTACATTAAGCAAACAATTGACAATGGCTATGCTCTCTGTTCAAAAAACAGGTTTTTATTGTCTGTACAGCAGGCGAGCATGTATGTATGCAGCTCCTTATATGTGGAATCTTCTGCAGAAGGACTTGAAGTTGCACTCATTTGTTCCTCTCGGCCATTTCAAAGCACCGTTGCAGGATTTTTGTACACAATCTTCTATATGCTGATGTCACGGTGTGTCTTAGCCGGTCGTTGTAATCATGTGTAGTTGCCGTTATTTGCGTTTTTATGGTTCATTTCTAGTATTAACATGCTTTTTGGCTTTTCTTTGTGGTAATCTTATTTTGGGTTTTATATTGCTTGTTTTAGAGCTGCACATTTTTATTCTGTATTTTTGTTCTATGTTGTGTGTCTATAACTAGGACACTCTGAAATGGGGATTTTTATCCTCAAGAGTTTTTGTTTTTAGTTAAAAAGAGTGAGCTATGTTCATATATATTTTGCCAACAGGCCAGTACAAGTATAAAGTATAAAGACACTATTAGGTTCAGTGGTAGGTTTTAAGTTTTGTAACGTCAGAAATGTGGATTTTCACACAGAGGAGATCATTTCGACAAAAAGATGGATAAATGAAATTAGAAATTACACCTAAATGGCAATTTATACCCTTTAAATTCAAATTTCAGACTATTAAATAACTTAATATTTTTAAAGTTACTTTAAGGAGCTGCAGACACACTGTCCAAAGAGATGAGCTGAAAAAGAGTAGAGTGAAAATATACTCAGGCAGACACAGCTGAACTGCTACAACAATAATCAATCAATAAAGTATATCTTATCATATCTTATAATTATTACAATAGTTGTGTGTCCAAACATCACTTTCCCCTGGCATAATTTGTCTCTCATCCTTTGCCTTCAACGACTTGAGAAATGTGTCGTTTGCACTTGTCACTCTGCACTTTTATCAGCAACAAGAAGAGTGACACCCTGCATACATAATGGATGGTGTTACTCCTGTGAAGGTATCGAGTGTTAGATAGAGGGAGTCAAATTCAGGTCGACCAGGTCGGATTGCTCCCTCTGTTACCTGAACGGTGTTGATGTATTGACCTTGTGGCTCGCAGGCACAGATGACATTTTAGAAATGCACTCATGCATTTTTCAATTAGTTTCAAGCCATCCACGCATATGCATATAGCGCTGGATTACCGAGATCGTTATTGTTGTTAAAAACTGAAGTAAATCAGGAACAAAACAGCTTCACTCTCATCAAACAGCACTGGGTAAAATACTGTGACTGCAAATAGAAAAAGGTACTGCTGAGTCACGCTGACTCATGCATACATGCTGGCTGTTTTTTATTTTTTACGTGTTTCGGGGGTATTTTTGCCCACAGTGTCGAGCGATGACTGGTTTGTCGCGGGGGTGTGATGAGGCAGAAAGTAGAGGGCGGCAGCAGAAAAGGGCGTTCTGGCAGCGACCTCGCTAGCTCACCCCACCAAGAAGGTTAATTAATGAAGCCGCAGATGGGAGCTAATTGTATTATGATTCAGTGACCACGCCGTGCTGGCAGGAGTGCACTGCGTGTGCGCTTAGGTGCTGCTGTGTGTGAGTAAGAGAGACAAACACAGAGAGCCGGTATGTGAACAGGAGAAGGGTTGGGAGTGTTGTGGGGAGATTAAAATGAAGTTTGAAAATTTGCATCTCACCTGGCGTTGTCCCTGCCGTGGGACTTGATGAAGTTCATGTCTCTGTATTTGGACAGGAAGGCCACCAGCTGGTTATTGGTCCTGAAATAGAAGAAGATGACTTACTCTTGACTGGGAAACATATGGAGAGAGCAGGGTGGAACATTGGTTTTGACGAACAGCACATGTCAGAGTTACAGTGCGAGTTTTGGAGGACGGTTATGCAAATGAATCCATTTCTTACTGATTGCTTTAATAAAAAAACAGTTTTTGGAGTTCTAACCCTCTTCAATTATCTTTTTTTATATGCTAAATACATGTAAAAATAAATAAAATATAACATGAAATTTCTTCTACTTTTGATGATTCATCCTGAACTCCAGGGTGTGTACAAATGTATCCAGTCAAATGTGATTTAGGGGCCACTAGTTTATATTGCCCATCACATAAACCCACCCTTGACTGTTAACTCAGGGTGTGAAGCAGAGCAATAACATGGGTAGGAGATGTGTGTTTGGATCTCAGTCCACAAACTGTCTAAAACCTCTTTCCCACTGGACAAAAAACCCCACCGACATCTGACTTTGGTCTTTGGTTACAATCTGAATTCACTCCCTGGACAAATTACTCTGCAGTAGTAATGTGTGTTTATCGGCTCCAGCTCAGATCGGCAGAGATAGCAATATGAGACCCAGGTGGACACACTAATTTTCGCCCCTTTCGCTACTGTCAATAAAATGTGATCAAACCAAACCCAGAGAGTCCTTAGGAATTAGATTAGCAGAGTTTGACAGTGTGACAGTCTTGATACAGAATAATTAAGGACTGCTCCAAACTCTGTCTGAACACATAAAATACTCTGGCTCTAAATCTAGCCTGTGACGGGAGACTTTGACCACTCACAGATTGATTTAGAGAAAGGCTGTTCCTATTGGCTGGTCTAAAAAAGCAGAAGCGCAAACTCATCCCATTGGTGAAAGCCTGATTCAGTGGCAGAAAGTCTTGCAGAGAAAGTTGCTATTCCAGTATTGGCAACAACTGTCTACACTGCAGAACAGAGAAAATGTTGCTAATAGTTCGCATTCTGCTAACAGGAGTCAAAACTTTGTGCCTACAACTTCAAGTTCATGTTTATGTGACTAATATTAACTAGAGCCCAGAATCATAGTGTGTCCTCCGCCTACAGACCACCTCTTCAGAAGGAGAGGCAGCAGCTCCAGAGACAAACTCCAAGTCAACCTCAGCAGAAACTTGAGTCCAGCTCTGAGAGACCAGACTTCCCCGACTGGATCAGAAAACTTTCTGTTGCTGCTGTTACACAGGTGGGCCACCAGCCCACACCTGGTGCTGGGGGGTTTGGGCTGGCTAAATCTGAGCTGCTACAGCCACTGACTGAAGGTTAATCTCAAGAGCTAATGCCCGCTCTCCTCCCAGTGAGGCAGTCCACAGGGTTGGAGAGCGAGGCTTTCACTATCAAAAAATCTCTTTAAACTACATTCCATCTCTCTCATCAGATAATTCAAAAATCTATGAATATGCAAATAGTTTTTGCTTCAAAAGTTAACTACCAGACACAGGATGTCTTCCACTTCACTATAATGTCTCTTCTCAGAGTAGATACACTGGAGCCTTCAAGTTCCCACATCACACTTCACATACAGTTGCACACTGACCGGGATTGCCTCCAAACAAGCAGTGATGTAACAAACGATGCTGTACATCTGCTTATTAAAGTCAGATTTTCTGTGAGCATAGAGAAACTCTCCTCCTGCAGCAGGTGAAGGTGAAAACAAACTCAGCACATACATCATTCTGCACACTGAAGCTTAAACATCACAGTGATGCAACAATAAGAAAAGCACATTTCTGAGGGAAGACGGGGCTTTAATGTTACAGAGGAGTGCTTCAGTTTGGGGCTTTAAGTCACAATTAAAGTCCTCGGCTGTTGTCAGTGTCAGCACCTCAGTCCTTTCACGCCGCTAAAACTATTTAGGATTATACAAAAGATTGTGCTATCCAAGATTTTGATGAATGACTTCCTGCTGCTCTTACATTATAGCGCAGTCTACTCCTTCATACACAGGCCAGACAGGCTAAAAGCTTTGCTCTGCAGGCTATGCCACAGTCAATGGCTCTAACATTTCATCTGTGGTGGAGCTTTTCATGATGGCTTGGCTTGCCTTTCTAAAAGAGCAGCGAGGCTCTGGTAAAAAGCTCAAGGATCATTGGGGGGAGGGACAAGCGCATATTAATGTCATTTTCTCTTCAAGGAGCAATTTCACAGCCTGGGGGGCTTATCTTAGGAGGTCCTGAGCCATAAAGCCTAACTGATGATGTGCTGCACAGACACATGCACCCTTCTCTGTCTCTACTTCCCACACACACACATACACGCTGTGTATCTGCTAGTATGCACACCGACAATGCGATATACATGCACAGGGACACACAAATGCTTGTAGGCATGCAGCCACGCACACACACAGAGCGAGGGGAATTCATGTCAAGCTCCAGATTTGCCACCTGAGTGGTCACCCCGTCCACTGGGTCTAGTTTGCTTACTGTCAGCCCTGTGGCTGCTCTGTCTCACAGTAGGTATTCACACGCACACATTACTGTGGTTTCAGCCCCACCTGGTACTGACAAAATGTGCACATTTCTAATATCGTAGTCAAATTAACTTCATCATCATGCCACTGTTTTACTTCCATGGTCTTTCTGTTAAATTAATAATGTTTGCCTTGGTATAACAAAGACTTTACATGCATATATAATGCCAGAGGGGAATAGTTGCAGGTTACAACTTTTAACAACACTTACAGGTCCAGTGTGTAGTTAGGGGGTATATTTGCAGACTTGTAATATAATATAATAAGTAGCCTTTGCTTTCTTTAGTGTATAATAGTCCCTAATAGTCGACTGAGCTTTAGTCGAGCAGAACGGTCATTATTCAGCAAGATTTCATGTCATTTATAAAAACCATGAAACTATGCTGAGAGGCCACGCTCAGCAGTCAGACAGGAGTCAGGTTAATTTCCAGGGCTGGTACCTGCGGTTATTCCACAGGCTAGTTAATAACATGTCGGGCAGGAAATCTAAAGTGTGGGATCATTTTGAGAAGGTGAAGGACGAACCCAAGGTGATATGTAAACTCATCTTCATTGGTCGACTACAAACATGACGTATCATCTGAAACATGGAAGTAGCTACATGCCCATTAGCCCACAGCGTCATTAACAGGCGGCTTGCTCAGTGTGTGACGTGCACTTGTAGATAAAATATAGGCCTATATTAATGAAGGTTCATTAGTACGGTTTTGTGTTTCTCTCTAATGTAGCACAGTGTTAACAATGTTACTGATATTCTTTCTCACACCTTCAACTCAAACCATTGTGTTGCCCCGCCCAAAACATGTAATTTAATATTCAAATCATTATCGTAAACACGTGGGCGACTAGTCAAGTAATGGCCCTAAATGACGACTTTTAGTTGACTAGGAAAATTCTTGAACATTGAACACCGAAGGAATCCTAACCAGGAGAAGTTGGTCTGGTTGTAATCTGCAATCATCAGCGCTACATGACACTAAATGCCTCTAAATCTTACACACTGTTCCTTAATGAGAGATGAATCATACATCCACCTTTGTCCCAGAAACACCCACGAAAAGTTCTGTAACTTAATTTCATTGTGATAGGTTTTCAAAAAGTCTTTAAAATTACATTTTCAAGCAAGTTGTCTTACTTCTAATGGGTTATGAAGGTTGTTTGCTACAACAGAAAATGACACTTATGGCACAAAGCTTAAATGTGAAATACAACTTTTCCCCGAGATGACAAAGTGAAAGAGATTAGAAGACACGACGCCTGCAGCCAGTCATTGTCTCACAAAGCTCAGACTTCTTAAAAGCTGCTGTAAACTCTATGAAAGGGGCTTTAAAGAAAAAAAAAGAGGTAAAGGCAAGGAGACTGTGTAGATAAAAGCTGGGAAAGAGGGTTGTACTCTGACAAAGCAAGCGTGTAACTCATCCTCTGGCCTCTCTGGACACACACACACACACACACACACACACACACACATGCACACATAGTATATCTCCCCCTGGACACACAGCCCCTCTGCTGGTGTGAGGGGCTTGGGTTTGCCTTTGAGAGTCATCCATGCGGCAGGACAGACATTATCAGGGAATTAGAGGGGAAATAATGCTTGTCTCCAGTCCTACTGATAACAACAGCAGCAGTCAGGGCAGCGCGGGGCAGGGGTTTACCCCCCTCTACTTTAGTGCCTGCACCTGCGCAGTTTGGACAGAATGGAAATACGAGTGCCATTTGGAAAGTCCGTGAGCAAAATACTGTAAAATAAAGGGACAGTTTACCTCAAAAAAAAAAAAAAGAAAAAGAAAAAGTAGTTTCCTCTTACCTGTAGTGCTATATCAATCTGAATTGTTTTGGTGTGAGCTGCTGAGTGTTGGAAATATCGGCTGATGTCTGCCCTTTCTCCAATATAATGGAACTCGACGGCACTCGGCTTGTGGTGCTCAAAGTGCCAAAAAAATACATTTGAAAAACTCAACAGCAATGTCTCTTTCCAGAAATCATGACCAGGTTACAACAAGGTCTGTGAATGATCATACAGACCTTGCTGTGAGCCGTTTTATGTAGGAACTATTTTCTTTCTACCAGGATTCCCACACATTTTTACCAAAAAAATGATATAAAACGTATGATAATAATTTGACTCCATTTCCATGACGTTATTTAAGTGGTTTAAAATGGGTAGGCCTTTAAAGTGATACAGTCATACATTATTAAACACGCCCTTCCCATGCATTTATGGATAAGAAAACTGCTAGCACCAGCTAATTTTACTCACTTGTTCCCCACAAGCGAGTAAAGTCCCCACTGCTAACTAGCTGCATATGTTGATGGACCATACAGGCACATACTGGCCGCACTTTCTGGGGGATAGAAAACGTAGATCTCAAAAAAAATTTACATGTGTTCGGATTATTATTTGATAAGTCTGTATGCATTAACAAATTAAGGTTGACTGCAGTCATGTCCCGTCAGTCTTACCCCATTCAAGTAGATGAAAGACCCAATATGGTGACTTGATATTGCTTATCCAGACTTCAATATGTATAGAGGTCCAGATCATGATACCCGGTGATTCAATCAAATATGCCATTTTGACTCAGTCACCAGGTATTTTAAGGCTATGTGTTGTCAGTAGACCACCAGCCAGTTTGATCTATGGGCTGAGAATGAGTTTGAGACAATGCTGATTACATCACTGTACTGCAGCAGCCTCCTACACAAGCTTACATTAGCTATCCATCAGCAGCCCAGTAACTGTCACCAGCATCATTTTGAGATTTACCACACTGAGAGTGAATATTCACGGATCTAATGAGCCTCAGATCTCAGTGTTAGCTTTGGTTATCCTGCTACGCAACAGCTTTTCTGCATTTTTCGCTTTTGTCTGAAAATGTATAAATAGCTCTACAGGTAAGAGGACAAATGGACACAGGTCCCCAATCTGGTGTCAGGACGGTGTGGGGACAGTGGGTTCCATTCTATCCAGTTGTGATGAAGCACGCTGGCAGCTTAACACATGGTTGCATTTGCAGTCTGGCAGGAGTGAGGCATCTGCTTATACCAACTTGTTTTTCTGCGCTGTAGTGTGCTATAGTAAGTCCATAATGATAATGTAATGCTGAGGTGTTTATTTCGGAGGGAGAATGTCTCTTTCCAACTGATCCCGCTCCCAAAGAAATCAGAAAGGATTATCAGCGACAAACCAGCTGAATGGGTTTCAGTTTCTTGCTTGAGGACACTCGAGTTTGCACGGATGCTCCCTCTCTCAGGGGTCTGAACCCAGGCCTGTCACTCAAAAGGCCATTTGCAAGTTCAACTCAGTAAATATGCAGTGCGCAGACTTGGTCAAATCCAAGCTGTGGTTACAAATGCACTTGCTGAGCAAAGATACAAGTGTGCCATTTCCATATTTCCATATTGCATTGGATCCAAAACATGCAGTTCCCTCTTGTTCCCCTAGCCTAACTGCTTATTCTCGCTCCCTCGCCTCTCCCTGTCATTTCTGCCTCTCGGCTCCCTCTTTCGCTCCATCAATCGTTTCGTTTCCCAACAGATGGGACTTAAAACCTCCACTGTCAGCCCTTTTCTCAACAACATCACCCTCATGCAAATGAGGAGGCAAAAGACGGGAAGAAAACAGTGTCCCGGTGCATGCACTCGCAAATACCTTTAATCATGCACTCAAAGACAGACAGACAGGAGCACAGACAGGATGAATATGCACACAAGTAGATACACTGAACTATGCGGATGGCAAGACATAAACTCAGGCATGCACACACTAGTGCAGAAACACAGACACCCATACAGGGACAAACAGACAGCATGTCAGCAGCGTTCACGGATATATTAAAAAAAGCTCAAACACAACGAGACTGAAGCCGTCAACGTACAAAACGCACATTTGCCTCTGCATATTGGCTCCAGCTGTGAAGACATCAGATCCAGCTTCTTTTTACCCAGTGGCCATTAAAGCTTGTCTAAATTCAACTGGTGGACATCTGGCTGCGCACAAGAGATAACTCTCTCCTTAATAGGAGGATTTTAATTGGCTGCTGCAGAGCTACATCAAAAACCCAGCAGACCCTGAACTCCCAGAAGGACTATAAACTCACATAAAAAAGTACAAGTCACAAAATTTCTCCTCCAATAGGCTATTTCCATGACTTCATGTCCAGTTCACGTTCACTCTGTGGCTTTAATTACCTTTTACAGCCTCTTAGAAGGGATGTGTTGGAGTGGAGAGATGACTTTCGGACCGTACAGTACACAACAGGCCTGGAAAAGTCAATAGGTATTGACCCTGGGCAATTAAATCGTAATCAGTTCACCATGTAACCCACTCAATGGAGTGCAAGCAAGGAAGCGTGGACTTGGAAGAGAAGGTGTGAACGAAAAGCAGAGGTTCTACTTCATTGATCTGTTTGGTTTGGAGTGAGTCTTTACTTAAAGCTCACTGTTAACTGCAGGAGCCCAGACTAGTGTGTATTGAATTTCTTCCATATTGGCTGAGAGCGGTCCACTATTGTTGTGCGCGCCTGGTGACCACCTTTGTCACCTGCATTACTGTAAAAGCTTGCTGCTACACCTTGCTTCATTTCCTTACCGGAGAACTCTTAAAGAAATTACCTGACTGCCTCCCCCTCAGGCCTCCACTTCTCACCTTTACTGAACTGCTCTAGCTGAGAGATCCATCTTTGTTACCTGATGGGGTAGTCGGCAGCACTGAGGTTGATGAAGAAATCCCAGCTCCAGTCCCTCATGGCCAGCAGGTCGGTCATACTGCGAAGATACATGGTCAGCAGACTTGCACCACCCCAGATGGTGGCCATGCGCCAGGGTGTGACCCTCACATTCGGATACTGGGCAGCCAAGGCGTGCACCTGCCTGTGCAGGTAGTTAGAGCGCTGAAACAAAGGAAACACACTGATTAATATTGTGTGTGATTAAATTTTACAAGTTCACTTTTAATAGGAATGAACTTTCATTCCGAATGAAAAGGGAATTAAACTGTCCATATAAACGCACTCACTGACAATCTAAAAAACACCGTTCAGATGGCCAGGGTTTCATACGTGACATACCTAAGGAACCAATCCCGTCAAGTCGCAGGATGGGGCATTCCATATGATTAGCATGATGCTACAGTGAAACGAGGGGTGTCAGAGGCGAAGCCATGATACATATCAGTATTTGGAAGTTTCACTTTCACTTCAGTCAGAAACAAGGTTTATCCAACATTAGCACAAACCAACCTAATAAATGCTAGCATCGTAAGTTTCTGCAAACCATGGTTCAGTACATTTGTTATTTGTTGTACTTATCATTTCCTATTTTTTAGGAAAAGATCAAGTTTTGGCCTGAAATACCAGCTTTTGGTGGCACTATCCCGGCAGGAAACACAGTGACAGGTTGCTAAAAAACCCACGTTTGGTTGTCAAAAAGACACTCTGGAAACACAGCGATGACTGGCTGAAAAACAACTGGTTTTGATGTTTGTTTGTCTTGAACAGTGGTGCAGCTTGGCAGGCATTTCACCTAGATGACATGCCAACCACTGTCCCCTTCACCTCTTGAGGACAAACTCTGCTCACACTGCATCACTTTAGAAATGAAATAATATGTATATAATGTACAAATGTTTCCGTGGTTTGCACAAACTGCAGTACAATGCCAACATTTTCTTCTGATGACTGGGCTCCACATTATTAGCTGTTGGGTGGTGTAGTCAAGCTGAAAGCCGTTACATTCCTAATGTTGTAGAGAACGATGAGCAGAGTTGAAGATGAGTGGGTATGCTCGAGCTGCTGAAGGGTGGGTGGAAATGGAGGTGGGGACCAATATGAATATTCATAGATCGTGTCATACTAAATGTGGCAGAGGTGTAGAGTTACATCAAAGCCATTTTAAGGAATGAAAGTTTTTTCTTTTGGAAAAACCCTTCTAGATGTTCAATTTGAGGATCAGAGATGAGTTTTCAGGGGTTTAATTGATGCCAGGAGAGGAACTTTAGTGTCATTTCATTTTAACCATCCCCCATTGATAAAACTGTGTTTAAAAGACCCTGACTGCTTTCATCACATGAAAGTCACATCCTGTTTGTAGACTCTCTGTAGCTCACCTGATCGACGTGTATGTAGTAGTAGTGCGAGGTGTGGTAGATGGCTTTGAAGAGTCGATGAAACTGGCGGGAGGCTCGTCCATGGACCACCAGGACAAACGCTATTCTGACCGGCTTTGATGGAAAGCTCTCCGCAGAGTCCTCATCCCACTGGATGTTAGCGTTGGCTTTACCTGTGAGATAGACAGACAACATTTAGTGATACCAGTGAATACACATCGTGTATTAACCACACTTTATCTACACAACATGGCATGGATCCTTCATCAGTAATATAATCAGGGGTTGTTTGCGTGTTTGATTGCCAAATCAAATCTGTTATTTATTTGCTAATCTATGAGTGGCTGCAGAAACGGCGCTAATAGTCAATATATGATAGTGAGCACCAATAAACACCCTCAAGGGCCAAGGAAAGCAACTGCATAATGAGTTTAGCTATTAATGATAATTAAATGTTTTTCTTTCATTAAACAATAAATGGATAAAGCTAAACAACGAGGTTGCTAGGCAACATTGTAAGAAGCAGTTGGAGTGGTATGATTAGTATATTCATATTAATTAGCTGCTATGTCGCCAGTCAACATTCAGTAGGTTCATTTTCTTTTATATTGTCTCTAAGTGTGCAATGGTCTGAAAGAAGGAGGTACCTTTCAAGGGAGGACAAAGCACACTGATCAATTTACAGCCTTTAATAGTGCAAACAGTCTAATGTTTCAACACCACCGTGTCTTCATCAGAGTCAAAGAGAGCAAAGACAAACAGGCACACGCATGCTGTACGTAGTCAGCCCACAACAGGTGATCAGTTTCAGTGGATAATTGGTTGATGAGGATTTCAAATCTTTTGGGTGGTGAATACACAAGTGAGAGTTGCAATTGTTTGTGCACCACAATCACATAAATAACACAAGAGCACAATAATCTCTTTAAGTTACAAATAGAAAACGTATAAAATAGACAAAACAAAAGTACTGCATCCATCATGTGTAACAAATCAATGCCCTTATAGTGTAGTGTAGTGCTGGTTTGGAACGAAATGATGCTTCACCACCTTTTTCCTCTAAGTAAGTAAATAAAGTTTAGATTCATATACATTTTTTAAGCACTTGAACATCCAATCATCTCGAAATCGTATATAATGCAAGAGAGCCAATAAAAACAAGTAGGGCGGTCAAAGGTGTTACATTGAAATTTAAGGTGTTGCTTCAGAATGTCAGCTCATGCACTGAGTAACATACAAGGAAGGGTTCAAACTTAAAAGTTGCTGGTAGCTGTCTCTGAGCAGCACAGTCAATTAAATTATTTTTTTCTCAGTCTATAGCTGCTTCCTATTTACGAGTAAAGATAAAAAGGCAGCAAAACATCTTGTCATTCTATAGTTATAGATGACTAATGTATGTAAACTTGCCACTGTAGGAACGGTAATTATATAACCTTTGAAACAAACCACGACTTAACCATGCACGCAAGTCCATAATCTATAAGCTTCTTCTTTATGTTAATTAAAAAACAAGTAAATGAAAATTAAATGCTATTAAATATGTGTTATTATCATAAAAGAAAGATAATTAAAATGAAAGGTAATAATAGATTATAACAGAATATTTATGACCCCAGTCTAATGAAGCCTCGGCTCTGATATGAGTCTTTAAAGCTCTTATAGTTTGTCCATAATAAACTGGACTAAAGGGACATGTCAGCATGTAGACAACACGTGTGCCGCAGTAGTTCATGAAAGATTTTATGGAGCATTTTCTACCAGTGCATGGATATTTAAAGTACTTGGTATCTGACGAGTTAGAACATTGTGCACAGTGGCTGCACTGAAAAAAACTGTCGGTTGATTATGCAGCCAGAACACAGTGTCAGGTGGTTTTCTAGCATCAGAATGAACCAGTCTGTCTCTCAGACTGCATTTAAACAGGATCAAGAAAGGCACTGAGCTGAAGCTATGTAGAGATGCCTCACTTTTGAGGACATTCCAGTGGTTAAGGATAATGTTTTTGACCCTGTCAGGCAGAGGAGAGTGTTCAGTCAAGTAAGTAACCCCTGAGGTGGTAGCTCTTGTTTTCTTCTCTAACTTATCTCCCAGAGGAAGTACATGTTTTAAAACTACTGATCAATATTCTCTATGAAGATATGCAGTTAGATAATAATGCTGCCACCGAGCCTTGAAAAACACTGCCTGTAGCAAGCCTCCATTGTTTCATTTAAAGGGATACTTTGCCAATTTTCAACCAACTTTGTATCATAACAATGTGGGTAGTATGTGTAAATGAACTGTGGTGAACTTCCGTCCATCTTACCAGCGCCCAGATCTCCTTGTTCATCTGTCTGTTTGCGAAACGCATCATCCAGTGGATTTTTGCTAGCTATAGGGCTGTTGCTCGATTGTACTGTATCGTCTATGCACAGTATACACTCTGCTGCTCCGAGAGTGTGGTGCTCTGAATAACAGAGTGTGTTCTGGCATTCAGAGTGAGTATTTCCGAACGCACCCAAAGAGTATTGAAGCAGATTAAGACAGAACTGCCCCTATCTCTTTCTCACTCTCTCAAACTCAGAAACGAAATGAAACTTAAATGGTGAAACTAGGCAGTGCTTTTCACAAATAAAAAAAGTATGAGATACTGTTTTTCACGTATTTTTCATCCAAAATGCCTTGAGGAACATACTTCAGTGCAGTGTTTGGGTGTTATACGAGACATTGTGAACAAGAAATGGGCACCACACTGTTTCCTGTATTGTAAAAATGGAGGCTGAAAAATCTGGATCTGAAACACATTTTAGTTTATGGTTTTACTGTAATAAGAGATTGTTTCATACCAGTTGGCTGCCATAATGTTTCCTGTGTCAAGCTTTACATCACCCACCAGCAGGAACATTTATTGGTCTGCTGTAGCACAATGCATTGTGGTAGTTGTAGGTTTTCTACCACTTGAACAAATGCAAATGGTACAGCTCTTTTCCTGAATTCAGAAATTGGTGCTTTTTATGAAGAGACCCTCTTTCCAGCAGTGAAATACGTCTTTAGATACAACAGATGTTCTCAGGAGGTCAGGATTATACAGAAAAAAAGAAAGCCGTGCATCAACTGAGACATTAATAAATAAATACATGAATAAATAAGAACAAAACACTCATACAGCTATTGCAGCCCTGCCGAGGAAGAAAAAAAGCATAACCACAAAACCATGACTCGCTCATCCATTTTTTTATGTGATTGAATTGGAACTATGACAATTTCAACCAGACACTACACACACTGTAACTACTATCCTCATTCAGACAGGAATCCTATAAGCAATTCCTCTGGGGCTTTCAGGGTGGAGCACGGTTTGACAATGTGCCACCATTCCTCTCAGGCAAAACTCCCTGAAGATGCATTGGATTTCACACAATGACAACAATAAGCATGCGGGCAAACACCCACCCCGGTCGCGGCCTGCCAAGCCACTATCAAATTAAACAATTCCAACCATCTCTGGAGCGTCACTGGTAACCTCGCATAGCTCCATTGTGTGGTTTTGTACCACCCTTAACCGCTCAAAAACAAACACTTGCACTTCAAAACCTGAGAATAAAAAAACCTCGAAGCAGTTCTGCACCATCAAGTCCCACAACATTATGGCAGGCATTGTTTGTTTTCAAATCTTCAGTTATTACAGCAAATGTGCAGCTTATGCGACATGTTTGTTCACAGAATGTGCCTTAAGGAGATTAATGATTATAATTTGGGACTTCAGTTCCCAAGAGCCCGTCTGTGCTGAAGATGTAGAGGAAGCTGAGGGAGGTGGGAGCCGTTTGTTCCCCTGAGGTTACGTTTCCTCAAAAATGCCCCTCCCGGCTCCTTTTCCCGTCTGGCCCGAAGCTTCCTGCAATTACTCAAAATTTAAAGGCAAGTGTCCGACATGTCTTCTCTTTATGAGTCGACAGGGATTGGCCAAAAAGGCCTGGTCCCAGTTCAACTGATGTCATTCATACAAATTTAAGGGCAGGTGTCCAACATGGCTTTGTTTAAAGGTTGACCACAAGGTTGGGGTTAATGACACGCTCCCTTGGCTCCAATTGGCCCCAATTGGCCGTGGCTTCTGTCAGTCACTCATACTTATTTCTTGCTTCCCTCTCTCTCTTACTCTGCATGTACGTGTGTGTGTATGAGTGTGTGTGACAGCTCAGGGGGGAAATCTGCTGTGGGCCGTATCAGATTGAACGGTAATTGGTGGCCAGCTAAGAAGGTTCACTGGTTTGCTTTGCACACGGATAATTGGCCAGTCGCTTCACAAAGCACTTTGAGAGTGTGTGCTATGCTAGCTAGCTGAACTAATGAGCACTGCTCTGTGTGTGTGTGTGTGTGTGTGTGTGTGTGTGTGAGAAGTCAAATTTTACTGTCAGTTTTGTCGAGCATGTGTGTTTATCTGCAGAAGAGCTTCACGTGTAGTATTTTTTGAACAGACTGCACCTGAAGACACCGCAGGCATTTTTTTTTCTGAAAGAAAAAAAAGAGAAGCCCTGCTCTTGAACTCATCACTCTTCATCATCCTTCCCATCGCCATCAATCTTTTAAACTGCCTCTCCCTCATCTGCTATCACCCTACTCTCTTCCTCCATCATCTTGTGTAACTTCAGGCTCTTACCCACCCTCCATCTTAACTGCTCATATGAGAGGTTAGAACAAGAGCTGAGCTATATCCCAAAGGGCTTGTACCAAATTGCATTTGAAAATGTCTCTGGGATGACGTCTGCTCCTTCAAACCATTCACAGAGCCAGGTTTGCAGACTTATAAATCATATCCATAGCTTTGATTTATATGAATACAATAACAAATGTCATTTCCTTTCCTTGAAACCTGTAATGACAGATTTTTTTGGTCACTTGGGGTCAGAGCAAACACAACACTGAACGCAACACTGACGCGTTGTCACCTCTGAACATTGCGTCCTCTTTTTATCCTGAAAACTGGGAATCTTTGCACATACCCTAGAATACGTTTTTGCACATTCCTGCCTCACTCTTTCATTTTAAACAGTTAAAGCATATATCTTTTTTAAGTAGTATCTTTAATATCTTTATTGTAATGTTTTCTATCCTATTTTTAGTCGAAATGACCTGGCCCAGAATCGTCCCGAACTCGGCATGCCGGATGAAATTAGCCAGGCCAGGTCTGGTTGTCCAACTCAGCTGACACTCTGCATGAAAGACGCCCCAGGATCCTGCCAGATCAGCTGGCCTGATTCTGGCTGCTAACACTGCCATCACTCGGCTGTTATCAAAAATGACCTGGCCCAGCATCATCCCAAACTTGGCATACCAGATAAAATTAGCCGGGCCGCATGCAGTCGCCCGACTTGGCTGAGACTTGGTATGAATGACGCCCCAGAATCTATGCACCGAAACACCAAATTCCTTGTATGTAAAAACCTACTTGGCGGTAAAGCAGATTCTGATCTGATCTGATTCTTGAGAGTATATAAAAAAATAAAAACTCAAAAGAATTTCATATGTATGTATCATGTCTAATGAAACAATGACATGAAACACCCCTGAAACAAGCTACCCAACTAACAGCATGTTAAGCAAACTAGCATGTTTCTATCACGCTGCTCAACCCACCAAGTAACAACCACACAAGTTTCCTCGGCCATTTCACCTTTAAGGAGCTACAAAGCGCACACTTCTGTCTGTCATATCACCAACTAACACCACAGCTAAGAAGATGCTAGTCGACAACAACCTGCTGAGTGGAGTATCTGGCTCTTTACTCACTAAATTCTTTGCTAGGTTCACAAAAAAATCATTAAGTCTCTGCTGAAAACAGCTGTCTGCTGTGGCCTCAAAATGATGGTGTAAGAGCATTGAAAGTGAACACAAACAGTTGCAGGAAAGAATACCAAGAGCTCAAAAAAGCTATAAAGCTCATAGAGCTGAGGGCAACTTCAGATTGTGGTGCTACTTCTCTCTGAGTTCGTCACTACTGCGCGCCTGGGTTCGTATAATACATATTGTTATGATAAATATATCGATTATAGCAGCTTTAGAGGAGTACTTCACCTACAAACTGACCAACTGTAATTACTCCCTGTATGTTACCTTACATTTGTGATGAGAACTTTGTTTTTCTTGTGTGCCTCTGTGGTGAAACGAGAATCCAAAAAAAGGATTAACATTCTTCATAAACTGAAGTGAACAGGGACCACGTTTAACAACAGCAAAACTGTATCAGACAACTTGTGCAGTATAGCAAGTATCAATTATCCAGTCGTATGCTCAGTACTTCCCGAACACATGCATTTTCACTAAAACACTACAATTTAAAACACATCAGTACAAACTGTCTCACACACAGACGAGTAGTGTGCCTGGGCACGCTCAGGTCTCACTACTCGTAGACAGAGGTGTTTTATATCATAGTGTTTAAGCAAAAATACATGGTTTTTCAAAGTACTGGGCATATGACTGGATAAATGAGACTTGGGTTATGCTGCAAGATATATGTGAGAGTTTCTAAATGGAAGTTCAGTCAGGAACACTTTAGTCAAAGAAAACATCATTTCCATTTGCAGTATTATATTTGGCGGTATGTCTCTGTCCTGGGGCCTCTCTGCCTTTCCTTGGGCCTACGCACAAAGCCTCTTCCACACGCCTACATGGAAAGCCTTAGGTAGAGAGAGCACACCTCTCTGCCCTTCCATGCGCTTATCTGGAAAGCCTTAAGGCAGATAGAGCACACGTGTCTGCCCTTCAACGTGTAAACAAGAAAAGCCTTCAGGCACAGAGAGCAAACCCCCCTGCCCTTCCATGCACATACATGAAAAGCCTAAGGCAGGGAGAGCAGCAGAAATATATATTCTTTAAAGTATAATTCGTACAAAATAAATCCATTAGGTTAAAGCTACGTGGGTACAAGGTCACTGCCAGCTACAGCAGTGCCCCTGCTGGAGCAATGCAGCCCAGTTATATCATTATAAGTCAAGTTAGCATATGCGAGGCAACGAAATTAAACATGTTCCTCCTGTATTCAATGATGCTAATAACAAAGCTATCACAATTGCTAATCTAGCCAAGGCCTCAAGGACAGCATACCGATCAAATCAAATTGGACAATTTTCTGCTAACAAGGTTAGGACTTGAATTGGGAAGGGGAACAGAGGAGGAAAGAGAGAGAAGGAGAGAGAGAGAGAGAGAGAGAGAGAGAGAGAGAGAGAGAGAGAGAGAGAGAGAGATAACACATTGGCAGGCAGCAGGCAGGCAGACTGAGAGTAAGAAAGAAAAGTGATTTAATTTAGCTGTCGTGTTGTTACAGCCCAGCCACCAGGGGAAAGCCCTTTTCAATTTCTTTGTCTCCTTTGATCAAACTGTCAGTTTGAGTGGGATGGTGAGTTGCTGTGTGAGATGACAGGAGCTTAGGCACAGACAAACGATACTCCTGCTCTTGGGAAAGGGAATGTACAAAAGTTGCTAAGTCATGGTGCCTACTCGAGTTCTAATAACACGAGCGAGGGCCAGGAAGGTATCTGACTAGAACAGGCAGGATGTATAATAGCTTTCTCCTCCTCCCCTGCTGTCCACACACCCTGCATTCAGTCCACTCCCATGTGTGTAAATGCATGTGTGTGTACGTGCTGTTCGATTCAACACGGTTGCTGATGCGTGCTGCCCACCGATGGCGGCAGCCGCAACAGATTATGTTTACAGAATCCACAACCAGACTGCAGATGTCCATAAATTCTTCGAGAAGAAAAAGCGTGTGTGTTTGTGTGCGTCTGTTTGAGAGAAAGAAAGGAGAACCTGTGTTCTGTGGCCAGCTTGACAAAACAAATGAAAATTGAAAACCAATTTGGAGAGAATACGAGCAGCCTCCCTATTTTCTCCAACAATTTACTTCACCAATTATGTATCGGCAAAAAAGGAAATTTCTTGCCTTTGACGAGAATTGCAATTACGAGAACAGGAAATATTTGACCATGTAGTAAAGCCTGACAGGTCAGACCACACGCTTTGTACTTAGCTTTGCAGATATTATGTTTCTTTTTTGCTACAAAAAAGCTTGTACAAAAGAGAGGAGGAGGAAACATGTAAAAGCAAAGAAACAGCAAACTATACGAGGAAAGGACAACCTGTCGGCACTGTTTTCAGGAAGTTTTCTATGTATCTTATACTTAAGTAAATCTGCTAGAATAATCAACTCAAGCATAAACCACTACCAGTTCATCCATCTCCTGTTATTGAATCTATTTGTGAATCTAAGTTGTGAAGGAGTATGTAGGTTTTAGGGGGGTGTACTGGCAGAATATAATATAATAAGTATATTTTCTTTAGTGTATAATCACCTTAGAGGAGAATCAGTGTGTTTTTGGTGCCTTAAAATGAGCCGGTTACTTCTGAGCTACTCATCAGCTCTGTGTACAGATTTGGGTGGTGTACTGCAGTCTGCAAGTTAGCTTAACACAGTAGCTTTCGTGCAGCATGCATGGGAATGAATCACAACTTTTGAGAACGAGAATGGGTTGCCAACTCTGACAACAGTCAGGTACTGGCTGTGCACGCATGACGTGAACCAACCTGCAGGACAGTATCAGCTATATCTATATCAAGCTCAAAACAGGCAGATTCCGGTCCCCAGTGTATCTCCAGGATCTGGCAGTCAGAATAGTTGAATTGGTGTGCGTGTATTTCACTGTATGTGGTGTTTTGGTTGCCTTCTGTCATTATCTGTAACTGCGTATCTTATTAAGGGTCATGGGGGGGCTGGAGCTTATCCCAGATGAAACTGAGCGAGAGGCGGGGTGCACCCTGGACAGTTTGCCAGACTAACACCTGCATGCCTTTGGACTGTGGAAAACCCAGAGAAAACCCACACTGACACAGAAAAAAACATGCAAACGCCATACAGAGGGGCCCCAGTCGGCCGGCGGGTTCGAATCCGGAACCCTCTTGCTGTGTGGCGACAGTGCTAACCGCTGCACCAATGTGTGCCGTGTGTGCAATGTGGACAGATACCCATTTTAATCATCCTTTTCCCCGTGTAGTGTACTCTATAAATAATCAAATAATCAATCAAATCAATAACAATGATGAACTCACCCTCGATGGGGCAGAAGCGAGTGACCTTCTCAGGCATTAAATGCCCTTCCCTGTGTCTGCAGTACACCTCAGCAATCTGTTGCCGGCACTCCTTGCTCTTGGCTCTGGATAGAGCTGAAATGGCTTCCTTCCCACTGATCTCGCACTTGGGTGGCTGGTCGTAGGTCACCTCCAGCGGCGCTGCAGTCACCTGCCTCCTGTGCGGGTGCTGATGCCTGTGCTGTGACTGGGCCTGCTGAGCCTGTGAGGCACGGTAATGTTGCTGCGACAGTCCCGCGACGGCCTGACTGCCTGGGTGGGAGGCGTTGTTACCAACCGCCAGTGGCTGGTGGCCTACAGGCAGCACCTCGTTTGAGCTGCGGCCCAGACTCGGGGAGTTGTCCCGCCAGGTCTGCTGCTGGGCGTGGGCCTTCTCCTGCAGATGCTCCCGCTGCTGCTTGCTGCTGGTGGCCCCAACAGACTGCCGGTGTGGCTGTGAGCGCGCACCGAAATTACTATTGTCTATGTTCTCAAAGTCTTTGGGCACAGAGTTCTCGTTGTTGCTGTCCACTCTGCTTTTCTCCTTCGGCCGGTGGGAGTAATATCCATCCTGGGTTAAGAGACAGGGAGCAGGAGGAGGGAGACAAGGGAAGCATTGGGTAAGTGGTGGGGAGTGAGAAAAGAGGAGGGGGGAGGACACAAACAAGAAAAACAAGATCAGAATTGAGTGAGCGCGGTGCATATCAAATGTCGGATTAACAATCAATGTTGAATGTATGAGTGGGCAGCGCGGCATTGAACCGTGAGGCATGAAATGAAGTAGCAAGGTATTGAGTGTGAGGACTACAAGGTGCAACCTAACTGGAGGTGATGCAGGGCCGAGGGCTCTGCCGCTCCGTGCCATCATCAGATTAGCCCCGGTTTCAATTAAATTCTCCCTCAAATGGGCCCAGCACTCCGTAAACAGATTACCAAGAAGGGATAAAGGGCCAGAATATGACTGTGAGGTTGTGTGGGTGTTTGTGTTTACGTGCATGTGTGCACGCATGTGTGCGACTCCTTTTTCAGCCGAGCCACATGAGGATGTGAAGAAACTGTAGTGGTGTGGTGTGTGACTGGAAAAGGCTGTACTTGTCAGCGCCGTGTGTCTGCATATGTGAGATAGTGTGTGCGTGTGTGTGAACGTCTGAATGTACAATTTCCCTATCTTTCCAGCAGAATAGGCTGAAAGCAAACGGAGGGGCACAGGGGAGAGCAAAAAGAGGGAAAAGGGTAATGAGTGAAAGTGGGGAGTGCAAGGCGACGGAGCGCTGACACGAGGCATGAGTTCTGCTCCCAGGAAGCGCTGGCGTGTTCCAGTGAAATGTGTCACGATGCATCAAACGGAAAACTAAGAAAGCTGACTGGCTGCCACACCACTGTTGCACACCTTGCTAGACACACAAGAGAAGAGGCGAAGGGGGGAGAAAGTAAGGGAAGGGAGGGAGAACGGAATGACAAACAGCAGTCGGGGAAAGATAGAGCTCATAACAACGGGGATCCCTGATGTGTTTCTCCATTTACAAGACACGGGAAGAGAAGAGGAAGGGAATGGGGGGGAGGGAGAGTGTGATGTGAGGTGTGTGAGACAGAATGAAAGCAGGAGAGGTGAGGGAAATAGGGAGGCAAGTGAGATGCTATTGTGAGGCAGACGCGGCAGCATGGAAATGTCTTTCCACCCCTAAAGCCAGGCCTGTTATCAGCCCATCAACCTTCCCTCGCTGCAAACACCTTGTACCAGCACAATTACAAAAGGTGGCTGGATGACACACTTTCACACTCACAGAGACAGGAGGGGGTGATATTATAGAAGTGAAACAAGGAACAAAAACAGGATGAAAAACAGAGGAGGACACAAAACACTATTGTCATTGTCAGCTCCTTTAAAGCTGCTTCCTTGGCAGAGGTCTGATTCTCACAACACCGGATACCTTTAAGCTTCTGCCTTTCCTCTCCATCCGTCCTCTCCGCTCTTCTCCTGTCCTCTCCTCTCACCTGCTCTGCTCTGTTCACCCCCGATCCCCTCTGCTCCACACCTTGTTCCCTTTTCCCTAGTTCACATCTCTCGCACCTCCTTTTCTCCCTCCTCCCTCCTCCCTTTATTCTTCACCTCCATCTCCGCTCCCGCCTGTCATAACCTCTCCCTTCCTTGTCTTTCTCTACTTCCTTCACCCCGCCAGTTTAAACAGACCATGTTGTCTGAATGGCAGAACCTGCTAATCCTGCGTGTAACAGCTGCTTAGGCCAGTGATCACCTAAAAAGAAATCCCTACTTGCCGAGTTTCAAAGGGAATGCTTTAGGGGGCTAATCCATGCAGTGCAAGTCACTGGATGTTTGCAGAGGTGAAATGAGTCTGTGTGCATTCACGATTATGTGTGTACAGTGAATGCTTCTCGCGGCTTTTTTTTCTTCTTCTTAAAGTGTGTGTGTGTTTAAGGGAGGAAAAGAGCGACTAAAGTAGAAGCAGCATGTGTTTGCCCTAGAGAAACGGATACTCTCGCTTTGAGTCCCACTGTGAGAGACATTAGGAGATGAGGGACACAGTTAAATTGGAAAAATGTCCAAGTGAGCAAATGTTAAAAACAGCAGCACCTGAATGCCCCTCAACCCGTCCCGGTGGAACAAATCTACTTCTTACAGCAAGCTGATGAAGCATTCTCCATATTCTCTCATCACACTGTAAAGTCTGTTTACAAAAGCATGCAAAGCCCCGCTTTACACACACTCTTCAGCATGTCTGTCTGGACTGTATATAATAAAGGACTGATGTAAGGCTGCAACAAATTGATATTTTAGTATTAATTCATCTTTTTTTCCCAGTAATCATCATTCAGTCAAAATGAGATGAGAAAACTCAGAGCAGCTGATTGATCACATGATTCCTTTCTATGCAACCAATTGGCAGATCTCATTCAGGGCGTCCTATTTAAACTGCTCTGGCCTGCCTACTGTTGCTGCTCCCTCTGCAAGCTGCTTTGCAAGCCACATCCACCCCAGCTCCTCCTTTTCATGCTGTGTCTGACTTATCAATGTCATTTCTGTTTGTCATTGATGCTGCTCTGTTCTATTCCTGGGGGGTCTTTGCTGCTGCTCTCGCTGCCTTAGGCTTGCCATGTAGGCGAATGGAAGGGCAGGGTAGTTTGCTCTCTCTGCCTCAGGCTTTCCTTGTTTGCACATGGAAGGGCAGTCAATTCACGAGAGAATCTTGACTCTTATCTTCTACGATTCTGAATTGATTCACAACTTCCAAAAATCATTTTTCAAATTATTATCTTTTCTTTCTTCTGGTAATGTTGACTTGTTGCACACCCTTTTAGATAATGTAGCCATTGATTTTATAGATGCTAAAGAAGCTGGAGTTGCAGCAAGCAGTATGGCTACTGGCTGGTCAGTCCCTTGTAATGCCGAACATCTGACATGGATAAGGAAGCAGCAAGAAGCCCTGCAACTCACGTCTTCACTGAAGACAAGTGTTTGGGCGAAATTGGATTCTACAATCTTTGCCGAAGAAGGAGCAGGACTTTTTTAATATGGTTTGCAAATGCACAGGCTGACATCAAATGCCATCACCCAGAGTTTAAAGAAGTGGAACAAGTTTGAATGCTGAATCTTACGACACCAAAATATCAAAACCCTTATTAATCTTCTCATCCAGCTCTTGGCAAGACAGCAATACTTCCCAAAATGTCAAACTACTCCTCTAAGCTTCAGGGAAAACAAGCAAGCAGTGGCACTACATCACACACCAAAGACCATGTATCTAATAATGAAACGACTGATTTAATCTAGTAACTAAACTGATAACGAGACAAGATACCGGTGACATTGATTGATTGATCATAATACATGTTTGCCTGCAATAATTAATCAGAGCCGCACACTGCAATGTTGAGGAAAAAATAAAACCATATGAGTTTCTGTAAGTACAAAGAGCCCAATCAGTCACAATCAGATGCTGTTGTGTCTTGTGTCCTACCAGCCCTCCAACCCCCCCAAAATATTTAATTCACAGTCATGTAAGACAGAAAAAACACAGCAAATCGTCACATTTGAGAAGCTGGAAGCAGCAAATGTTTGGTACTTTCGCTTGATAAATCAGCATTTACTTAACTGCTAAAATTATTCTAGAATCTGATCATGTGACTGATTAATGAGCTAATTGTTTTACCATGAAAGTGCTGTGTTTCAAACCACTTCTTTGAATGCATTTCAGTCTGATTTAATTGTTTTTTTTAGGAGAATAAAAAAGCAAAAAGCATCAAAAATATGTTGATTTGTTGCAAATTAATTGACACGGAAAAGAGTTGAGGTTTGGCCCCATGTGGCCCTGAAGTGGAAATGAGTAGAATTTGTAAAGCTGGCACTGAGGAGATTCCTCTGGATAAACAATCTTCACACTGTGCCCCCTCCTCCCTCCCTCTCCTCCCTCCTGTGAGCAAAGGACTCCAGTAGCTGTGCTGCTCTTTAATCTCAGGGACCGGGCTCTAAGCAGGAAGCGGTGGGGCACAGAATTAATAGTAGTGGCGGCCATTGAAGATAGGAGCTGCGTTGGACTGCAGATGGGGCTGGGAGCTGGGGGTAGCTATCGATTGTTACAGGGGATATGTTTTCTACTCCCTGGGAGTGTCGAGGAGGCCAAGCCAGGATTGCCTGGCATGCGGTGTGCCGGTTGTGCACACTCACACACACACTGACACACAAACAGCCCTCCCTAAGCTGAAGAGTGAGGAAAAAGCAAAGGGGGTAAGCGTTCATATCATCCATCACTGGCAGGTACGTTTAGAGAGAGGCCTGTGAGGCTGGGACTTTCAGCACCCCCTCCGGGAATGGTTTAGTCCATTTCTCAACACAGAGCTGGCCCTTTCCACTTTCCCCCATTTCCTCTGCCACAGGGGGAAATATTTCACCTGTCCTTTTTTCTCTCTTTCCCTCTCTCCTTTTCTCTCCATTCCTCCGAATATCCTGTGCAGCAGAGAGAAAAAAAAGGCACATATCTCTCTCTCAGCACCTGTCCAGCTTCACCCCTCTCCTCCTCCCCTGGCCCACGAATCATCCCTCGCTCTAGGAAGGAAAGCAGTTCATCTGCTCCGCCCCCCTCCCCTCCTCCTTAATGCCATCATTTACTGTTGCAGTCCCATGGTAGATGTGAGGAAGAGCTAGGTAGCAGCACATATCAGTTTCACCCCACCCTCCCAGCCCGCTCCCTTTAAAAGACATCATTCCTATGGGGCCGAGCGGAGATAAGCTACCGTGTGTGCCAGCAGCCCGTCCTCTGTCAAGACAAGCCGGTGACAGCCATGCAGACAACCACCATGTACATGTTAAGTTTATTAGAAAATACAGTACTTCCTATGTGTGAGAGGGCGGGTGCTGAGACACCTCTGCAGCGTGCGGGCCAGCTTCTGCTACGACCTGGCTGCCATGTGGCTAACGAGCTCAGATTAATTACCTGGACTGAATCCCTGCGATACTCGAAGCAAGATGTGGCGTCTGGCATGACACGGGAGACTGATACACTGACAGACTTGGTTCACAGCTGCTCTAGCACCTCAGGACACCTCACGGAGAAATGAGCCAGGGTAGAGCGGGGACGACCTAAATGCTTAGTGACTTCTTAGAAGTCTTACTTATCGTAGCTTATCAGCTGGAGAGTTTGGGGGCGAGAGCAGCTGTTCTCTTCTGCTTTCTTAGATTCACAGTTAAGGTATCAAACGCAATCTGGAAAGATTTACAAAGTATGGCAAAGCAGACCGAGCTTTAATTCAGTTCAATGACAAATGGCCCACAGCAGGTCTATTCAACTGGCGGCTCGCAGGCCAACTCCGGTCCTCGGATCAAGCCAAATTAATAAAATTTAAAACCTGAAGAAAAGAAATCATGCAAGTAAGGGTGCTTTCACACCTGTCCTGTTTGGTTCGGTTCAATACAACTCAAGTTCATTTGGGCAGGTGTGAACACAGCAATTGCGCTGATGTCTCAGATGTGCAGCAAAACAACCTACAGAGACCTTCTTGAACAGGTGGTCTCGGTCCGGTTACAAATAAACATTGCTGTGGTGAGAACGTGTTCTGACCTCGATCCAAACCAACTGCAGTCACATTACACATTATTTGGGTTAAACATGAGCATGTTACAGTCCTGGAGGATTATTAATGTGCACCTCCTCCTGTACTGCCTTAATATGCACATTCAGCACATCCAATGCATCAAAACATTGTTTTCTAGTTGGAGCTGCGCCTCGTTTTCAAACTGTATGGTTTGACTAAAATGAATGACAGCAATATAGTCCACGATGAGCAGCGCTAAAATCAACCTGCGTAGTTGTCCCTTCACTGTGCCATTAAAACATGTCAAATTTATCTTTCAAGTGTACTCTTCCTTAACATTTTGTCTACTTCCTGGATTTTTCCCGCATGGGAAATTCGGAACAATCAAGAACAGATTTCTTGAGCAAGGCATTTTATTTGGTCCGTTTGTGAGAACATGAACCAACTCTAGGCAATTATTCAACTTAGAAACAAAATAAGTCCCTGAATTGGGCCTAAGCAAGCAAACTCTTGGTCTGAAAGCCACAACAAATCCTTCAAACCAGGAGAGCACCTCTTTGCGCTTGGCCTGTTTGCCGCTGAACCCCACAACCTCCCAACGGGATTGAAAGGCATGGTTTCTTAACAAAATCGACAAAATTACACCATTTATCATAGACAGAAACTGTAAAAACAGATATTGTGGCATTTTGAAATTTCTGATGGTCCTTGAATGCATCATGTGAGACGAACGGTCAGGAATGTAACAAAATCTGAGCTCAAAATGATGGTATGTCATTAAACTTTATTCTAAGTGTCACACTTAAAATTTGCAAAAAACAAACCATTTACATCAAAAAACAAAAAACGGAGAGGACGAAAGTGTAGTAGTAGAGGTTTGAAAATGTCGTGGTGTCTTGTGTCAAGTGTGCATAGTGAGAATAATAGCTCAGGAAAATGTCTGGCCCCTGAACAACATAGTAAAATAGGGTTTCAAAGGGGCTAAACTGAAGTTACCTGACAATAAAAACAACCAACTTGAAAACAGATAAAGAGAATTAAAGTATACAGATTTCATAAGAGAGGTCTTGTGCTTGGGTTCACATTGTAGAGTTTTCACCGCACTCAGTCCCCTAGTTATGAGTGTTTCCTGAGCTGCTGCTACCTCTCTCTTTCTTTTTCTCCCTTTTGGTCAATCCCTTCAATCCCCTTCTCCCCCAAGGGCTAAAACTTTAGGAATGCTGGTCACATGTAATGTAAGTGTGTATGTGTGTGTGCGCGCAAATGCACGATTAGCGGCAGCTCTGAATGAACAGTCTGGGTTTGGTATGCACAGAAGCCTCTTGTTGTGTGCCCTGCGACAAGCCCCGGAGCGAAAGTGGTGAAAAGGGATGTGTGTCTTTGTGTGTGCAAAATGTGCTACAAATACCTCAAGAAGACAGACAGCGAGAACCTCTGAAAACTACTTAAAGGCTTCACGTTAGGGAAATGAAATTTGGAGAAAGGATGCACTATCTGAAAAGAAAGCGAAAATATGATAAAAATGCTTCTCCTCTGGGAATCTCTTTATACGGATAAATGATTGCAATCGACTACTTACTGCTGAAACCACTGAACAAAGATCAAAGTCTTCCAGAGACAAAGATACTGAGGTTGAGACTCGTGGGTATTCCACAAGTCAGAGGTGACTTCCCAAGCTGCTGTTGAATTTCCACTTTCAGATATTTTTGTGTTGTAATTATTTGGCTTCACTGACTGTGTTAGCATGCGTGGATTTCAACTGGCCAAGGAATGAAACAAAAACGACACTCCTGCCCTCCAGACCACAGAAACAAGACAGACAGACAGACAGAGTTCCTCTTCCTCAAACAAGTAGCCTTTTTAAATAGCCTACAGCAAAGCTGCTGAAAAACTCCACAAAAGACACGTCTGAAGAAATGTATTAACTGTGGGGGATTCTCTGAGGAGTTCCAACGAGACCATAGTGGAATTAAAAAATACTTGTGCTTTCCTCACAGTGTGTTTGCATGCCACTGGAATTCTTCAATCCAGTTGCCAGAAAAAATACTGGCATTGAACTTTTTTGCAAACCACGGATATTAGTACATTATTATGTAGCAGATATGTTGAAACTTTGTATTCCAACAACACTGTGGTTAATGGTGGTTAGATTCAAGCACAAAAAAAATTGGTTATGATTAGGAAAAGATCATGTTTGGGCTTCAAAAAAACAGTATGGGTGGTAAAATCCAACTGAGAAGCCACTAAAAAAACACACTTTTTCTGGCACTACCCCCACAGAAAACACAATGATGTCTCTTTATAAAAAAAAAACAACACTCTCTCGCTGCAATCTCCACAGGAAACACAGTCATAGATTGCTAAAAAAAACACCCCACATTTGGTGACTAAAAAGCTCCTGGAAACACAACGATGACACACTAGAAACATCAGGTTTTGTTGTTTAGTGAACAGAAAATGCTAAAACTATTGGCGCCATATTCCAGAAGATACAGTTAAATTAAACAGATTTGGGAGGTCTTACCAGATTAGCAGTTAGCCTAGTTAGCTGTCCTACCAAGTATGGTCCATTTGATATATTTGGTAGTTTATTCCGTGACAGAAAGATGTTTAATGCAAGTGCTTGAAAGGAAAACAAAGTTAATTGAAGTGAAAGGACGCTGTCAATCAAGCATGATGTTACAACCATCCATCCATCCATTTCCAACTTCCTATCCAAAGCCAGGTCACAGGAGCAGCAGGATGAGCAAAGTATTCCAGACACCCAGGGATCCCAAGGCATTCCCAAGCCAGATGAGATATACAGTGTGATCCCTCCAGCATGCCCTGGTCTACGCCGGGGCCTCCTACCAGTGGGACATGCCCGGAGCACCTCTAATGGGAGGCGCCCAGGAGGCATCCTGATCAGATGCCCGAACCACCTCAACTGACCCCTGTTTGACGCAAAGGACTAGATCTCGCCCCCGCAACACTAAGAAATGGTTTGAGCAGCCAGATGAGCTGTTTTCAAACTAGGCTTTCCAATATATATGAATGTTTAGCTTCACTCTGATTTTTGTGGATGCTTAATGAGACACTTCTCTTTGATATCATACATGCATTTTTACTATTTCAAGTTTCCAGCGGCTTTAAGAAAGTTCAAAGTATGTTTGTGTATGCTGTCAACTGTAGGCCTAGTTCTTAAAAAGAAACTCAAAGTCAGCCAAACTGGAAACAGCAGGTCAGGCTTTTATAAAAACAGAAATTGGCATCGGCCAAGAAAACTGCAATAAGTGCATCTCTACTTATTGACGGGGTCACGTTAAAGGAACGGAGCAACACATTATCACTCTGAACTTTATACGACGTGGAAGGTGCCCTGGGTGAATAAATAAATACACTTCTGTTTTTACAGGACATTTACCATTTACATACATTCTCTTTCAAAACAAACGTACTATGTCAGTACAACAATGCAAATTGACTTTTTTATCGCCCCCCTTCAACAATTAACGCACGTGGTTGGGTTTAGGCAACAAAAACATGTGGTTAGGTTTGGAAAGAGGAACAGGGTGTGGCTTTATAATCTTACAGGACGCGAACACCACACACCCCAGGTACAAGTCGGTGTTTGTTCGACCCATCCACCACACTTCACAACTGCCCTACTCTGACTTTCGCCGCCTTCACTTTCATTCTTGCCCCGCCGCGTTTCCCCTGACCCATAGTTTTTGCTCTCAGTAACATTGCAAACAGTTTTTTGTTCTTCCTAGCCCCCAGTTCTTCACATTCACAAAGACGTATTCTTCGCTAACACTCTTCGCCATTAAATTTCTCACTCTTTTGAGAATCATAAATCTGGGTTTTCTAGCTAATTTATTTATTGCACTTACTACAGAAGTCGCTCTCCATTAGAGCATCGGATAAATGCTCGCTCACCTAATGGGCCATAATTTGATCTAGAATCTGCTCGCTGTTGTGGAAATGAACTGAAGGGAACACTATGGTGGGAAAACAAGAAAATACCGTAAATGTGTTGATAACTTCTGGAACTTTCCCCATAAATTGGATTAAGAAGAACTGGAGTTGAGAGGTGACCTCAAATAACCTCAGAGATTTATTCTGAGTGTGTACTAACAACAAGGAAACTCACACTGAGAACAATGTTAGAGCTAAAATCCCCAAAGCATGTGGCAAAAGTGAAGCTGGGCTGCCTGAGTCTCACAAGGTTTGGTTCGCCTTCTCCCTTTAAAAAATCTTTACTCGGCATCCCAGCAGCTTACATAGATGGATTACCACACACACACACACACACACACACACCATCTCCAGACTCACTTGTCCTCAAATACACACACCATACTATACCCACAAAAGTCTGCATACTTTTCCACACACACACCAACTAGTCCCTTGTGAGACTGGTTTAGTGCAAGTCACATTTATCCTGAGGCGTGTGTGTGTCTGTGTGTGTGTCTGTGTGATAGAGAGTGTGTTTGTGTGTAGTAATATACAATTTCTCTGCTGTGAAAGCAGCAGACGCCGGAACCCAGGGAGGGTATTGAGTGCCTCAGTGTTTATGTACAGTAGAGACGGTGCTGAGGTGTAAAAAAGATCAACTGTAAAAGTGAAATTTGCATATTCATGCCTGACATGCAAAAACAGGAGGGCATTCACAAGTATGTTAATGCTACTTGTTAATCCATCACATACAAACACACATTTAGAACGACATGAATTTAGTTTTCATGAATGTTCATTTCTATGGCCCCTTTTACACTTCCTGTTCAGGGCGGGAATTTCACAGTTATTCTGCCTCGCCGTTCTGCAGTCATGGAATGGGGGGACAGAGTTGTCGACAGCTGTGTAGAAAGGACAGCCGGCAGCATGGGACCATGAATGAGATGGGTGTGAAGTTTTGATGATGTGTTATGTGTCCTACCTGCCACCAGAAGATTTAAAAAGCAGCTAGCAGCAGTTAGCAGCTAACTGAAAGAAGAAGAACAGCAGCCGAAAATGTCCACAAATTGGGGGAAAAATGAGGCCCGAGAGCTCCTTACCCTCTGAGCAGAGGATGAGATCAGCGGCCATGTAACAGGGACGGTAAATGATTGTTATTGCCATGTTGAACCATTGTGATTTTTATGAAAGCACTGATGAAACATGTTATATGTCACACCAGAGGCCAATGCTGTTGTGTCAATTGTCACACCCATCACACCCCTTTTGCTCCTGGGATGCCGGCATGCTATCCTAAATCACACACTGGGGCACAATGATCTTGTGTTGTTTGGTTCTGTGCAATACAAAGACAGCTTAATGAAGGGAGCGAAATACGCGAATTAAGCAGCGGAAATAAGGCAAATAGCGTGATTTTGCATCATATGCTTATTTGGAAGAGTTGAAAAATCATAACTTCGGCGACAAAATCACTCTGCGATAGCCAAGAGAGTTATTCCTGCTTATGAGGCGAGTCAACACACAAAATATTCTAGCATTCAAACTCGAGTAACGCAACACAAAAATTTGCGTCACGTTTGGAAGGAACACAACACAACTTATAATAACATTGTGACATGTTTTTTGACATGGTCAACATGTAATGATGACATACAAATGTGTCTAATTTGTGTTTTAAAAACATGCATTGTTGTGCTTTGTCCGGGAATATTACAGATATAAAAATGATGCAAAGAGGAAGGCTATTTTTCTTTTTACATGAAGATGCAAATTTTACTGTTGTGCAACTTTACAGCTGTCGTGACGGGGCAAAATGGTGATGAATCTTAAAGGTCATATAATATAATAAGTGTTTTCTTTATTGTGTAATCACCTAAAAATAAGAATCATAGTGTTTTCATTGCCTGAGAATGAGCCATTTATATCAACACAGGGAGCGACCTGTATACAGAGCCTTCTGTCCGTACTTTGCGTTCATTTTGTCCAAACTTGTGCACGTTTTCTGAAAACTTACAGATACAGATGAAAGGATGCAGCACCATTGGAACAAATCTGTAATATATAATAATATTCAAATCAATTCTCCAGCCAAATGTTGGGATGTATTTAATGGCTGCACAGGCCAAAGCTCTCTACAACACTGCCTCCGATTAAAGGTACAATGTTACGACCTCCTCCACTGTTGCCTCATTTATTGTTGCGTGAAACTGTTGACTCTGCCCTCTGGTGCTGTTTATTGGCTGTATGTATGCCATCATAAAGGATGCATGGAAATATGACAGCAGTGACGTTTACAACGTTTGTAATGGACATTTTTATTTTCATATGTAAAGGGAGCATAAATGAGCCTCCACTCTTCTTTAAAGTCTTCAAAATCACAGAGCCTGTTCAGACAGCTCCAAGTCCATCTGTTTACACCTGGCATTAGAATGCGTCCCCACACCAGACACAGTTCTAGCTTCAAAATGAAAGCATTTCAATCCAGTAAGCTCACTGGTTACAGTCTGAGGTTTGCAACTCAATACACTCCCCACAACAGAGTGCTGAAATACTTCTTCTTCTAGTCAGTGTCCTTTTGTGGAGATCAGTGGAATGATATGTGCCCACTCACTCCTTCAAAGAAAAACTCTTTCTTTCTCTTCTGTTCTCAAAAACCACTTCCTGTTCTCTGCCATCCTCTGCCTCCCCACTGGGTGAACCCTGAGAGTTTCCACATGACAACAGGAATCTAAATCATACGGCTTACATACAGTATATTAGGTCCATATCTCTCAAGGGCATGAAAGCCCTTTAACAAGCCATGAGAAGATACTGGCAATTCTCCTACTGTGTCCCTCTACCCCCCCTTCTCTCTCGTATACCGGCCTCTTATTTTCCTCCGTGAATAAACCCCAGAACTTTACATCTCCAGCTTTGAATGGGGCCCATCAAGCGATTTCTGAGCCATATCTCACAAGGGCAGGAAAAAAGCCTCACCCTACCCCCCCGTCTCTCCGCACACCTCCCTGTTCAGCCATGAAATGACACCCCTATTTAATCAATTGTGAATCATGAAATTTTGCACAAGAGACCCCTTTTCTTTGCACTTGACAGTGATTGAACTGCACAGCCATGCAATTCCATTCACCACGGCGATGAGAAGAAAGGGGAGCGGGGGAGGGGCCTGCGCACTGTGTAGTGTGTGTGTTTGAGAGATGAAGGTGATTTCCCTGTGACATCATGGGCCCCCGCTCAATGGCACCGCAACAGAGGGTCCCTTCTGTGCATCGAGGCCACGTGGTCGGGCAGCATAGTGGGATCCTACAGCTGATCTATAGGGGTGCACAGGAGGTGTGTGTGTGTGTGTGTGTGTGTGTGTGTCACAGCCCTTCACACAAACACTTTATATAGGCCCCTAAAAGACCAGGGGTCAAGAATAACAGAGAAAGAGGAGAAAAAAGAGGTTTTGAGAGAGAGAGATTACAAGTGGAGGAGGGTGGAGGAGACAGTGAGATCAAGCCTGAGGAAAAAAGTAGAAAAGTGGATAAGAGGAGGAGAGGGGGAGAACAAGGGAGAGACTGAGAGATGGGGTATGAGACCCCAATCCCCTCTCTTTCTTCTGCATGAATGGGCTGGTGGGAACGACATGTGAATGTGTGATGTAAGGTCTGTAGCGAGTGTCACAGGGAACATAGCTGAGATTCCAGGCAGCCGTGTGACATTGCGGTGACACGGCGTGACCCCGGTGTGACCCCGGCATGACCCCGATGGCAGAGGTCAGAGTGAGTCAGCTCCTTCACGTCACCGCAAGACAGAAAATGACGAGCCCTGGATTTATGCGGGATCCATTCATTCGCTGTGTCATTCTTCTATGGGATGAGGTGGAAGTGTGTGTTTCTCTCGTGTGCATGTGTTTGAGTGCAGTGTGCTAATGATGTGCAAATATATCACAGTGGCAAGAGCTTTGGTTTCACTTCCACAATGCAGGCACTAATTCTGCCGACAGGACAAGCCCCCAGAAACACGTTATTGTGCAACGCAAATAATATGGAGAAGTGAAGGATGATTCCCTGATGACCGAAAACAAAACAATTTGACGTAATCATTCTCCCTGATGTCTGAGTAGTTTCATCTCAGTTATTAAGGTGATAGATGACAAAGTGAATTAGCACTAGAAAGCACCCAGAGAGAATCACAGAACTCTAGATTTGATGTTTATTTCAGTCATAGAAAATACATTTCTAACATAACACGTTAAAAGGTGGTGGTGTGGCTGTATGGATGGCAACGTCACTTATGTCCAGACTGAAATGTCTCGACAAACATTTGATAGACAGCCATGTAATTTTGTGCAGATATTCAAGGTACACAGAGAATTTGCAATATAATAGTAGCCTACAGCCTCACAGAGCTGCTAGCAGGGCTGTGGGTGCTTAGTCATATTAAAGACCTAGACTCACCAAATTGACATCAAGGAACCAGAGGAGACAAAGTCCAACCTGATGTTCACAGTACAAAGAATACTTACCCTGCGCTCGCGAACAGTAACACAAACAATTAGGAACTGTTTCTGCTAAAGAGCTCAATGGCTAAAAACATAATCTTACCTAATGCAACACGTTTGCTTCAACTTCACGCCCTTTTGACTTCAGCCGTTTGTTTACTTTCCTCACTATCGTTTATCTTCTCGTGCACTGAGCTAAACTGCTTAACAGAGATTTTACTCACTGACGGGCTCGGCTGTTTGTGACGCTAGTCCAACTTGGTGAATCTGCTGAAAATAAGCCAACAAGGGCTGACAGTGTGGAACACCCTGCCAGTACAAGGGCAATAGGCGCTGACAGCTTGGTGGGTCAGGGCCTTTAATATGCATTGGGAGCTGCTTCTGAATCTTAATAACACCAGGGATATAGATGCAAGATTTTCTATTCACATACATGCAGTGACTACAAGCCGAAATAGCTCAGTTGGGAGAGCGTTAGACTGAAGATCTAAAGGTCCCTGGTTCGATCCCGGGTTTCGGCAGCACTTGTGAACACCTTTTAAACAGCTGTGGCTCAGGAAGAAGAGCGGATCGTCCACTAATCCCCGGCTCCTGCAGTCTGCATGTCGAAGTGTCCTTAAGCAAGATACTGAACCCCAAATTGCTCCAAATGGTTGTTCCATCGGTGTGTGCGTGTGTTAAAAACTTGTTGCACCATGCTTGGTAGCCTCGGCCACCAGTGTATGAATGTGTGTGTAAATGGGTGAATGTGACTCGTTGTGTAAAAAGCGCTTTGAGTTTTGTGATGACAGAAAGGTGCTATTCAAGTGCAGTCCATCCATCCAAATGCTCAATTCCAATGATAATCATTTACACAATTTCTGGATCGGCACCTGACAACGCAAAGGTGCACCAAAACTTTACACCATAGCCCAACTTTCACCAAATGTCACTAAAATCTGTTTACAGGTTTCTGACTTGACCAAACAATCCCAACTCAATGGCTTGTTCCAGAGCTTTCAACTGTGCTTTCATTCTGCTGCAGTCACAGACTGCCAACATGGACGACAAGTCCTAAAAGTGCTTAGAATCATGGAAGGTTTGAACATCTACACTCTACAACAACTGAGAATATTCAATCTGCTGATGAGGAGTGTGAAATGTGGCCAAACATCTGTAAGGTCGGAAATGAAGTGCGAATCTTTCCGAGATCCTCTGCTTATTGACAAATAGCAGAGAAACATTACCTCCTTTTGTGAGATAAAAACAGTCCAGGGGATCGCTGTAATTTGTTTTGATAAATTCTCTTTCACGTCTCCAATGTCATGGGAATGTAAGGCACCTGTTAATTATATTTATTAATTACGTTTTGGTTTCCTGGTTGGTCTGGTGACTCAGAGGCACAACATGCACCTCAGCAGGGGTTTCAATGAGGCGTATGCCTTGCCACACATCAGCTCCGTCTCTCTCTCATCTGTATGCAGAGTCAAGAAGAATTCAGCTCTGGAAAAGAACACCTGAATGCATCAGGCCCAGGCTATAACAAGAGGCATTTTTTCTGGGCTCACAGTTTTGCAAATGACATAAATTGTCAGTGACCTGTGTCGCTACAATACAAAGAGCACACGTACTGTGCGCTGAGGTTAGGACCCTATCTGCTCTGTTTACACTGCAGAGGAAATTAATTTCTGTGCGCTGATAGACTGATGGTGGGGCGAAAAACAAGATGAAAAAGATGGGGAAGATGAACAATGTTCATCACCTGATGCTTTATGTGTGGGCTTCTTCTATGTGCCCAACTGCACGGACAGCTGCAGGTTACTTAGAGAGCTACAGACTAGACAGAGTAAGATTTACCCTAATTACAGTTCGGGTACACAGAAACATTGAGCTAAGATTAGATGAAATACTGATCGCCTGGGCAAAACAGGAGGAAAAGACGTCTGCGGAGAGCTCAGGATGGATGACTGAATCATCGAGACAGCTGATTTCACTGTACATACAGGCCTTAGTCTTAATGCTGAGGAAGCTAGGGGATTTATTTGGCTTGCTTCAGATGTCAGTCACAGACATTCTGGCTCCAGTTTCTAAAAAAACATCACGAAGGACACAAATTAATTAAAAGTACCTACATTTCTGGATTTCTATGTGAGCCAAGCACAAGGCTCAGGTCAGGCCTCAAAGCAGAGGTATGCTTATAAAGAACTAGCTCATATGAAAAGTCACCCGTAGACCCGTAGTTTATAGCTGGCCCAAATGGTGCCACTCAAATGCAAGGCGATAAGCCTGTCATCAGAAAGAGAGGTGATAATCATACAAACGGGGATAACGGCGCACAATTTCAGACAGTCTCGCCTTGAAGGCTTTCATGGTGTTGCAGGCAGTTGTACACACAAAAGGTGACGGAAGTAGTTATGTAAGAATATAAAAAGAGCTTTAGAGAGAAGTTCAAACCCTGCATACTTTCTATCCTGTGCACACCTGGCTGATTGCCCAATTGCAAAACCAAAGTGGTCGTGCTTGTTGGATTGTTGGTTTTGGAAAAGCAACAAAAATTGGCGACCGCAGCTGCCTGAATTCAAGCGCTTAGACTGAAGCATATTGACGTTTTCCGTGAGTCAGTCATGGATGTGGGGAGGAGGGGCCAGGTGGAGGATTCTGGTCCTTATGTACCTGAAAGCACTTTGGGGACATGAGATAAGAAGGTATATCCTATCCTCAATATATTAACCAGTGAATCCAGTGAGTTCTATGCAGCGTGCCACATATCTCATCAACAGTGTTGGACAAGTTGACTGAAAACTGTACAAGCAAAGCACCCCAGAAGTCCCTCTCCCCAGTCACACTTTGCAGCTCCTCCTGGGGTCAGGGCCCCGAGGCTCTGCAACAGTCTGCCTGAGGAAATCGGGTTGGCCGAGTCGGTGATCTCTTTTTGAGTAGCTTTTTAAAACAGACTTTTATGGGAGAGCCTTTGCTGATTTTACTTGAGCTTTAAGTTCATTTAGACTGTCTTTATTTCCTCAGTTTACATATACTGAAGTTTTTTTATCAGATCTTTCAAAAGTTGTTTTCATGTCTTGTCTGTTTTAATTATTGACATGTTAAGCACATTGTGACTCTGTTTTAAAGAGCACTTTATAAATATTCTTCTTCTTATTATTACTACTATTATCAAAGAAATGTGGCATTCAGCCAAATAGAACTGTATCGTGCACAGCCATCATTTCAAAAAGGGGGAAACCACGATTCTTAGGCTGGCGTACAGGCATATACAGAGGTGTCATGTATGCATAATGCATGATACATTACAGTGTAAGTGAGGACCCCATAGGGATCCAATTACTTCCAGAGGGAACATTTTGAATTTGGTCACAGTCTCATGATCACATAGAGTCTGTCAGACAAAAACTATTGAGGCTGTGTTGCAGGAATCAGAAGTAGCCCATGGAGACAGTTGTTGCTCGGGTATTCGCCGAGAGAACTGGGGGCGAAAATCTGTCAGGGTGCAGCACAAATGTTTACTGAAGCAGAAATCCACTAAAAATTACTTTTTCTAAAGTGTGAATGGTCCAGTTGTTGCATTTACATTTGCTTAATGCATTTCGCATGCCGAGCAGTTAAACATTTGTCTTGAATATAATTTACAAATGATTATAATCACTTCATTTGAAAGTCACATCATGTGGTCAGATTTGCATTTAAACAACAAATGCAAGCAACTAATGGCTTTTCTCCAAACAGCTGTGATACTCCAGTGAGGTTATACCGCGCAACACACTGCCAGTCATGCTTGGCTACCCCAAAATGAGAAAAAAAAGGTAAACTCCTATAACAAGCAATGTTTTCAGAGGAATGTAGCTGACAACTTTCTGAAGTCACAAAAATCTGCAGAGCGCATCAGTGTGATGGAATGACAGGGAGATAAAGATCAGAGGAAAACAGGGGTGAGCGAGGGGAGGAGAGGAAAGTGAAGGTGAGGAGTTTAGCACCTAAGCTAGCAATAACGAGTGGAGAGACGGCTGATATGATCTTTTGGACTGACACCACATCATTAAAACATCTAAATGATTGAAGACCCGACTTTCCTGTCCAGCACAGCACATCCAGAGGCAGACAGAAGACTCAAGGCTTGTTTACACGGTTTTAAGGACAAATGGATCCAAAAGAAGAATCAACAGTCTCATTATAATAGGCTGAAAATATTTTATGGTCATTTTACAACAAAACAAGTCTTAAAGAAATGCTTCACCTGTAAAATGACCATTTGTATACTCACTAGGGATGCACCGATCCGACATCTGGATCGAATATCGGCCCCGATATCTTCAAAATAGATGGATCAGGTATCAGGAAATGCAACCTATACCTGAGGCGATTCTTTCCCTTTAAATCTACTGTGACGCAAGCTACATCATACGTCATGGAGCGAAGGAGAGAATCTGCTGTGTGGAGGTAGTTCACACTATTTCAACTGCTGCTGCACAATTGTTTATTTTTGTTAAAAATAAATAGTTCATCATTGCATTAATCTGTTTCATCTTGTTTCATTTTATCTTAGTAAAGAACTGTGTGGTCATCAATGCCTGATGCCTCTAGTCTTTTCTGTTCTACATGTAAAGGTATATAGCTTTTTAGGTCAACCATGGTATCTGATCGGTATCGGGTATCGTCTGATACTCAAAGCCACAGCATTGGGATCGGTATTGAAACTGAAAAAGCTGGATCAGTGCATCTCTAATACTCACGGCATGTTACCTTAACTTTGTGAAGTAAACATTTTTGCCGCAAGCCCCCACAGTGAACGGATATCCAAAAAAAGACGAACATCATTCATGAATTGAAGTAAATGGGGACCATTTAACGACAGCAAAACTATATCAGAACATCCACTTACAAACTCTTACACAACTCCTGCAGTTTAAACAGACGCCTTTTTGCAGAAGCTTTACAATACAAAACTCTACCGCCTACGAGTTGTGTGCCCAGAGCATGCTTATGAGCTCTGAGTTCAAACGCACGCGTGTGCCCAGGAACGCTACTCGGCCTTGCACGAGACTGTTTACTGATGTGTTTTAAATCGGAAGGTTTTAGCAAGTATGCATGTGTAAAGTAAGTACTGAGCATACGACTGGATTACACTGCATGAGGTGTGTGGGAGTTTGACCACTGATGTTTGATATAGTTTTACTGTTGATCCCATTTACCTTAATTCATGAAGAATTCTCCTTTTCTTGGATTTTTCCATCAGTATAGAGGCATCGGAGAAAAAACAGTTTCCTTCACAAATCCGAGGTAACACGAGGTGAGTAATTGATATACAAATGGCCATTTTGCAGTTAAAGTATTCCTTTAAATCTCTGTCTGACAGAATGAGTTCCTCTGCTGCAATAACTACAGCGAGTGTGTTTATCAAAGGAGCTATTGATTCATTCTAATCCTGTTTGGAACGACACTGCCGGAGATTTCCCTGCCTGACCCCGGTATTAATTTTGGCACCATTTACCTACAGTTTTCTATTTTCTTTTTAACAACACTGCTGTGATCAGTGTTTTCCCATCAAAGCAATGGACTTCTGGGGATCAGGTTAATTGCAGATGATCTGGACTCTGAACTGCTAGATTCTCTACCACTGCATCACTTAATCTTTTGTCTGAAAGAGAATACAGGGGAAAAGGGATTTAATTGATTTGACTGGCTCTTAAATGTGACGCTTTTCTTCAGATTTAATGAAAATAATGCAGGTGAGTGATACCTCAAAAGCCTAAACCATCCAGTGACAGAAAGAGAAAAAGACAGAGAGGTGGAAAGCTCTTATTCAAACACAGATCTCTTTCTGAAACAGTTTCTTGCTGTGCCACGCTCACCAGCTTAGTTAAGCATGCAGGTATTTAATCATTAGCAATCAACACAAAGTAGAGGAAGGGCTGATACCTGAAAAACCAGAGAATAAAACACACTGAAAGTTTGACCTGATGATGGTGCTGAATGAAAAGTCGGGAGATTCCTGAAGTTCACCAAAGCAAATTTCATGTCATTCCATCCAATAGCTGTTGAGACATTTCACACTGTAACAGGTGGCAGTCGCTAACTGGACAAGCCACAGCATTACATCAGATCAGAGGTATCCATTTAAAAAAAAAATTGCTACAATGTTCCACTTGCAGTACAATACAACATTAAAACAATTGGTTGACGGGCAATTTGCCTCTGACAAATTGTATGTATGAGCAGTACACATGCCGAAATAGCTCAGTTGGGAGAGCGTTAGACTGAAGATCTAAAGGTCCCTGGTTCGATCCCGGGTTTCGGCAGCAAGTGCGTGTGCTTTTCCAGGGTGCTTAACCGCAGAGACTACACTCAGACACCACAAGATCTGTCCACATTATAAACTGCAGTAGTGTCACTGCACCAACGGCACCCTTGAGCAATGCTCTGCACTCCTAACTGCTCAGTGCACTTGACCGTGCAGCATTTTGTGTGTATAATAAAAATTAAACTATGCAATCGTAAAATCATATGGGTCTAAAACAAACACTATCAGATTATTTTCCTATATCGTTCTGCCCTGATCAGAGCTGCCTCTCCCCTCTCCTCTCTCACTCTATCATGACTCTTAATCTCCTGGCAGCCAACAAGAGGCTTCTTACAAATGCCAAAGCCTGACTGGACAAAGTGGATTGTCTTCATTAACCAGTGGGTCAACATGTCATTAACTCCTTCTTAACCACGACTACGAGCCCAGTCATGTTAAATCTACAATACCAGCTTGGGGGAGAATTCACAGAGGTAGAGACAAGCGCCCAGGGCTGAAAAAGATGAAGCCAGTGATGAAGCCATTCCCCATTGACCGCCATGTTAAAATGCCCAACTTTAAAGCAGAAATAAACCTGTTTATAGCCTGGTTCAAAAAACTGTTTTGATCTCCATGGCTATTTTCCTTCTTCATGACAACTGCATAGTTGTGCTGGCTCTGAAAAAAACACAAAAACAAGATGGCGACGGCCAAAATGCCAAACTTGAGGCTTTAAAACGGGCATTCACAAACCAATGGATGAGGTCATGATTGCTACGTCTATTATTTTTATACAGTCTATGGGTCGAGATCATGAAAGACGAGGATAAAGCATGGAAAATGTGCTGCTGTTGAGATAAAGAAGGACAGTTAAGGAAAGACATAAAATGTAGGCACGCCACCTTTTCACTGTCGCATGTGGTCTTGATTTTCATCACCAAAGACCTACTTCAGCCTAACTTGGTGAATATAACACATTAATATGCCTTCATACAGTCATTCACCAGCAAATACACCATCCAATTCTCTGGCAATTACAGCTAAGGCACTGCAGAACAACACACGTTTTCTTCTCACTGTTGACTTTCCAACACTAATCCCACCTCAGGACAGCATGAAGTCTCTCTAAAGTCCCACCAAACCCTTTAACCCCGACATCAAAAGCCATTTGTTGCCAGCAGGGCTGCCGGACCGGGCCACACCCAAAACAAGTCGCAACACAATCTGGTCAAATTACAATGTTCACCTCCCCCATTTCTACTCTTAAAGGGCACCTTTAATATCTCCCCCCTCCACCACCTGGCTGGCATCAAAGCCCAGAAACCCAGTGTTGAGCGGGGAGACACATCAGCAACATTTTTGGCTTTCATTTCCTTCTCCGCAGCGGGGGTGCACAGGGACATGCCAGGGCCCCGGCTCAGAGTGAGAGAGAGAAAGACGGAGGTAGACAGGGAGTCTCTTTTGCAGCCAATAATGTCTGTAATTTGTCCACAGATTGAGGAGAGAGGAGACAAAGAAAGGCCCGCAGACACCACTCATTCAGCACATTTAGCACTTGCGTGTGTGTGTTTGTATTCATGTGTGTGTGTAATTAGCAGCGCTGCGTTATGGCTCCCTTCCTTGGCTGCAGGGTTGAGGCTGATTGAAGTTGTTCATAAGCTCTACACTGTACCTACGCCGTATGACGCTTGTACTTTTGCAATGGTGTGTCTGTGCCGCTCTCCAGTTACAGCTCCACAATGTAGTTGAAGGAGGGATTTCTCTACATATGTGTTTAGTTTCTGTAAAGGCCTGTAAAGTTTGGTTGATTCAAACACACATTAAACATGACTTAGCCTAATAGCAACAATATCAAACACAAGTACAAAACTCAATTCCATTAAAACTCACAAGGCTTACCAACAAAACGCTTGGCAAGCTTTCCCTACATATATAGCATGCCATCATACACCATCATATACCGCCATTTTGAAGCTACCTACTGCAATGCTAATACATAGCTGAGGGTTATGAGGTGCACCCATAGTTAGGAAGGTAATAAAACAATAACACGAAGGCTCCGTAGTCAGAACCAAGACAGCAGACTTTTTATTGCCTCCCAATGTCGCAGCGCAATACAAGTTCACTCTTTCTGTTCTTACCTTTCACAATAAAAGCCCTGGACATACATCACTGATTACTAGAGGGAACTCATTCATATGCTGAAGTTGTGGAGATGAGTTGTTTTATATGGTAAAATAACTTTGCTCCGGCCTCTGCTTTAAGTTTGCATTCAACACGGCACCTTATTGTCTCAGTAAAAGTAATGAAACAAATGTATATGCGATTAAAAAAAAGGCAATTGATCATTTTAGCACGTAAAAAAAAATTATTTTTATTCCATCCACCAGCCCCTTGGCCGGTCAGTCAAAAAGTTAATTTTAGACACTGCAAAAGGCATTTAACATTGCGTAAATTAACCTAGCTGCTAATGGACTTTCCCCAACCCATATAAAGTCAGAATAAATCACACATAAGAATTAAAACATTATTTCATGGAGGCTTTATTGTCTTCACAATTTATTGTTTCTTATCTGTGAAATAAAAATTAATACAAGTTTTGTTTCCACTGAGGAAAAGTGTCTTCAGCTACTTATTATTAAAATAATGTGCAGTTACATTTCTGGTGAACTGGTGACGTAAGGCTATGGTGTAGGGTACACGTGTAAACAGAGCCTACACCATTCGTACGACATCCATTTGGTGCAGAGGTATAAACCCCGCTTTAGTGGACACCTGGACTCCTTCTCCTCCTCCTCCTCCATCGCCCCCCACCTTCCATCCCTCGGCTGCAGATGTTAGATTTGGCACGACAATGGGCCGACACTGAAGTGGACAGATGTTTCCGCACACACACATGCACACACAGATCCATACAGATGGATATGTGATGTATAACTGCACTGAACATGATACACTGCTCACAGAATCACACACAGAAGAGAAACACGCATGCAATCTCTTTACTGTCTCTCCTCCAGCCTTGCCTGCTGGCCTTGTACGGCCTCTACACACCCACCATATGCTAACTGCTGGAGGAGAGCTGCAATTTGTAAATGATTTAACCTTTTAATAGAGAAAAGATGAGGTTGGCTACAGTTGAGTCCCTCTGGATGTGAGGCCAGAGAAGAAAAATAAGGACTGGAGCTGTGATTTAGACATCATTTAATTGTACTGTCCAATTATCTATGTGGTTCATGTACTGAAGTGATTTGTCTACTGTTGTGTGCGTGTGTGGGTCTGCCTGAGTGTGCACTTGTTGGTGGATTCTTACTTGAGGATAAATGTGTGTGCATGCAAGTGTGTGTGTGGGGTTTTTCAAAACAAGCTGGTGCCAAGGCTTAGCTGATAGGCTAATTAAGCTCACCACAGGGAATAAATGTTTCCTCTCTGCCTGCCATTTGTCACACCTGGCACGGAAATGTCACTAGGAAAAGAAACACACACACACACACACACACACACTGGGCGCAGCAGACACACACGGTGGGAGAAATGCTGAGGCGACAGAGCTACTGTGTGAAAGTAAGTGGAAGCAGAAAGAAAGACGGGGGAAACAGAAAGAGGAAAAAGAGACGAATGAGACACAGACGTACAGCAGGGGAGAAAGAGATGCAGGGTGTTGCGCAAATGAGGAAAAATGATTTTAAAAAAAATGCTTGAGAGAAAAGGAAGGGAAACCGAGGGGAGAGACAGCAAAGCTTTTTCGAGCTCTGTCAGACGACAGCATCCTGTTGAGCTTCACTAGTTATGTTTTCATTACAATAAAATTCCCGCAAAATAAAATGTGAATGAGCGTATGCTTCCTTCAGCTACTGTTGATTTTAATATATTCAGGAGGACATCACAAGATTACATAATTACCTGTTGGTAACCAACAAATTATGACATTTCATCACTGATTTTAATGAATGTGTTGTTTTTATCAGCTGCTTTAGTAATAAGGGGGGTGGCTGGGCGATATGGCCTATAAATCATATTGCAATATTTTTAGGCTATATCACAATACACGATACGTATGTCGATATTTTGAAATCCCCTTTAAATTAGACCACTAAAATACTAAACTACAAACAGACAACGTGAGGATACAAATGTGAGTGGAAGTAGTGCATCAGGGTCTGTAATCCTCGAGGCTGCTGGGTCACATGAATATAGGTAATTTATCATGATTAATCTGTCCAAAAATGTTTGACCACTGTAGCACACACAATAACACAGCACAATCCTCACAAGAAGGCGCCCCTGTCCAGAAAGATTAACATAACGTGACGTCAATTTCACATTCTCTATAAACTACTGTTAATAAGTAGTGTTACAGTAGTGTGATGAAGTTAAATAGAAATACTGTTGTAATGAAGTTAAAAATAGTACTGCAATCAATTAATGAAGTGAGACTAGAAGAAGTCTTAGGGCTGTATCTTACATCCGTCGCAAAGTGGCGCACAGCTTGAATGTCATTTCTAGTTTCAGACCAGTGTAGTTGCCATTTTCACAGCCAGTGTCGTATAAGCAGCAAAAGCACTTGCCTTGATCATTGTGCAAATGCTATTTTGAGACAGTGGAAAGTAATTGTGCCATTCTCCTACAAAAACCTGGTCTGAAGTCAATGGCACATTATTCAGATAGTAAGATGGACCTACACGTGTGTTTACAACACGCGTACACTCTTGTTACGCGCAGGGACACACAGATGGGTTGCATTTGGGTGAAATAATTTATCATAAAGAGGAAAATATGTATTACATTCTCTAAAATGTGAACTTAGCAGAGAGCAGAGAAGAGCTGCTGTCCGATTCCCCGTTAAAAGAGACACTGTGCACATTTAGATGTGAGGAGCAGCGTAACTTCATTATTTCTGAAGCTATAAGTTTAGTTCAGTTTCCTCTGTCAAGTTTATAACTACAGCTTTTTTGTTTTGCCGCTTAAATGTCCAACAATATTTGCTACAGTGACATCACTGCTCTTACTGCATTACTCTCAGGAGAAAAATGGCTGACTCTCCAAGCTGCAGAATACGCCATGTAAATAGAAGTGTTTCACGTGCAGGCACATCTGGCTTTCAATGGGAATGGGAGATGACACTGTGATTAGTTTTATTCATGTTACAATTACACGCCTATGACCGGTTAGGAGATGAAATACAACCCGTTTGACTCTTGCGTATTACTTTGCAACCAGATTACACACCATTTAACTTGCATGCAATAGCACTAGCAACTGCACTTGTGCCATGCACTATAAAGTCTTCAATGCAATGCTAGCAGCTGCGAGGCTTTACTTTTTTTTTCTTAAGATTAATTTTTTGGGCTTTTTGCCTTTAATGGACAGGATAGAATGAAATGGGGTGAGAGAGAGAGAGCGGGGGTTGACATGCAGCAAAGGGTGGCAAGCTGGAGTTGAACCTGTGACCACTGCAGCGAGGCATCGCCTCTGTACTAACATTGCTAACATTTTTTAATTCGCACTGTATAGAGCAATACAGCCACACTGCTAACGCGGCTCAAAAATCAGAGTTTAAAATTACAATTTACATAAGCACGAATCAACAGGTGGCTGGAAACACACCAAGTTAAACTGCAGCAGTCAGTCAGACCTTCTCCCTTAAGCTACAATGTTCGCCGTGTTATGCTTCAGATTCCCCTCTTTTTCTCTCTTTCAAACACACACACACACACACACACACACCAATAGATGAGCTGCTTCACACTGAAATCTGCTGTTCATTACAGGCGTGACAGCTTAAGTGGAGTGTAGCCCCACAGCCATTGTTACACTATCACCAATAACCACCAACACAGAGCCGCTGCTGCATGGCACCGCACAGGAGAGCAGAGCACCACACACCTGAGAGTCCACGGGAGATTTAAGGTTGGGATAAGGAATGATGACAGAAATTATGTAAAGCCTCCCCCGGCTGACGCAAAGGGTTTGGGAGGAATTGAGAGAGAGAAAAAATCATCCTCCTTTTGTTGCCACCATCTCTTGTTAGATTGAAACAAACGACCTGCTGTTGTTGTTGTGGAGCGCAGCGCTGAAATGGATGCCTTCTGAACAAACACTACACGCCTGGATTGCACAGTGTGCGTCTGGGTGCTGGAGTGTGGCACAAAAGTGTTGGGGGGGCAATTCACTTTCATTTCAGCTCGCCTGAAAATATAAACTGAAACTGCTGTTCATTTGCAAGCGATTATTGTCCAATAGATTTCATATAACATCCCTGTCAGTGCAGAAGTTTTTCATTGTTAAAACTTTGATGGAATTCAACTTTGTGAATTGATTGCAATTGAAAGTAAAGTGAGGGCTTATTGCACCGACAGTGTGAGCTTTGCACACTGGTGTAATGTTGTCAAAGGAGGCCGTAAACGCTGCAGCTGTGCAAGTCAATGTGGACTGTGAAGGCTCAGCATTAGGGATGCTGCACCAGACTGTTTCATCCAATGCTGAAATTCATGCATGCCACATGGTGTTATTTCCATGGATCACTTCAAAGGGAAGTGGAATCAAAGATCTTGTACTATACTAAAGCACACTGGCATCAGAGGCTCACGGATACTTGCCTTTTTCATCTTTGTTCCACGGAGTCCTCTTATCTGTCTCTTGTCAACATGTCACTTAGTCATCCTTAACTAACACCAATCTCGGTACCAGCTGTCCTTTCTTCCTCCTTCCCCCCCCTGCTCTCCCCCCTCATTGTTCATCCCATCCCTCCCCTCCTCTGTGTTGACAATCGACACATTGCCATTGCTGTCATCTGCTCTAATGCACGCTACATGCAGTCCGACAGCATCCGTATGGTCCCTTCCTGCCCAGCACAGCAGAAACATGTCGGCCCCATATGGAGCTTCCCCACAGGGGGAATGTATCTGGGACGGCTGGTGGAAGTCAGCGAGGACGCTAGCTACATGATGCTAATAGACCGGTGGCTTTCATACTGCTACCGTACAGTAATGATTTGGAAACCTTAAGCTGCTTAAACTGCAAGGTGGGACTATTTTGACGAAGCTCTGTAGCTTCCTGTCTCTTTTTTTTTATTCTCAGATTTCCATTTTCATTTCAAAGTTTCCCCAGGAAGTCTGAAGGATAGAACATCAGCCGTGTCAGACCAGTTTCATCCTATTCAATTTTTTTTTTTTTTACACGACACCTAAAGCTCAAAACTTTCTCAACTTGAAACACCTTTTCTTTTCACGTCATTGCAAACTCTCAAATAGTTAATATTAGGGCGACGCCGACTCACTACGCTGTTGTTAAAGACCAATGTTCCATGCAGCAGTGATAAAAAGAGAGCAGAAATAAGACAGTATTCGAGCTTGCGCCTCTTAATCTCCCCTCCTCCGGCTCAGCCTAACTGACATTTTCTTAATTTATTCCTCTCAGGATTCCAACATTTTAATTAGGTCACTCCAAATCTCCTCCCACGCAGCGTTATTCCGAAAAACTTTTATTTCATCATGTTTGTCATTTGCCTCCTTCGTCTCTCATTCTCTCTCTTCCTTTCTTTTTTTTTCTCGCACTTGTCAGTTTTGCTCAGCGGGTTATCTTACTAATGATGTACGGTGTTTTTTCCGACCAAATCCTGCCGCTGCCACGGGTAAATACTGCAGAGGTAAATACATAATTGAATGGTGGAATTAAATAAATGGGCAGTTTAATGGAGGAACTCTCCTTTCAGTGTCTCTGTGATGAAAGAAAATTACAAGATTGGTTAAAAGGGGAACTGAGAAGTCAACTTTTAGATGCGTATATGTTGGGCCTCGTGTCAGCTGGCTAGCTGTCTGTATTTGAGTGCACATGTATGTTAATGCAGGTCAGTGCGAACGCTACATGTGGGTGTTAGTTCATATTTTGCAGAAGTGTGATCGTCAGACCTAATTTAAGGTTTGTGCTGTGTGAGTGCGTCTGTTCTCTACTATAACACAAAGTGTGTATAATCTGTAAGTTGTTCCTCAGTGTGCCAGGAGTCCTGGCTTATCTCCAGCCTCAATAGAAACAAGAGGAAATTACTTTTCTACAAAGCGTCTGACAAGGCAAAAATCTTTTACACGTTTTCCATCGGCACAGCAGGACGTTTACTATGACTTAAATGTTTTGCTGAGAGGGTCAAACACACAACTGTGGCACTACCTTTCTGGCTGCAATTCTCTTTTACGACCAGTCAGGAGGTGTAAGCGTCCCGACACATCAAGCTGGCTGTTGGCAGTCGTTGAAGCATGTTTTTGACCTACCACTGCCTGTAGTCAGTAGATTTCATGTGATGTCATGAGGCAAAGCAATCGATTGATTGATTGTTAGCCTGGTAAGACAATCCTTATGAAATGAGCTCCATGTTCTGTTTCTCTCTCTGTATCAGTCTGGACTCGTCACCGCTCCAAAGTACTCGCCTTCACAAACTCCTTTAGTCAATCAGCGTAACAAAACACTCGGGAAACAGTTCCTTCATCCCCAATGGAGCCAGTTGGTAAATCAAGCTTTTGCCAAATCCACTTGGAAGAACAGCGAAAACATTGTTTCCTCCGAGAAACTCCACAAGTGCATACTGTTCTTGTTTAATTGTTGTATTGACTCTATTTCTGTAATGACTTATTGCTGTGTTTACTCTACTAACGTTAGAGTTGGCGCTTGTTGCCGCAACTGCAATGCAGTCCCTGATTAGCTGCTTACATTGTCAAGTATGGTGCAGATCCCTGATTGGCCCCGACTGGATGTTAATGTCTGGGTACAAGGCGAGATGGCTCCAAGTCCGGACTGATACAGAGCTCATGTCATCAGGTCGATCTTATCAGGTGAACTAACTGTGCCCTCGGTTCAGATTCCCGTGGGTGTGTTTGCTCATAGGATGCTGTCACACCTGTAGCTGGCCTCATTTGGTCCAGCCCTGGGGGAAAAAATAATACACTGTTGTATTTTAGCTCTGGTCCACTTCCTGGTCACTGTGACTCGCTTCAAACAAATCAAGAGGAGCACACAAGACGCTCAGCACAAGTTCAATCAGGAAGACTTTCTTTGTGCTCATACATTCACAATTCTCTCCCTCCCTACTTCCAATGCTTCCTCTAATCAGCCAACTATGGGTGTTCACTCTTCGAGTTATCAAATCAAACTTCCCCACGATCTCTATCAGCCAACCAGGATGCTACTGCAAAATTGTAAATGCCTCTCTCTCCTCTGCTGCTGTCAGCTGTCATTTTAGGCAAAACAGTCCTCCACCCCGTTCACCTCCAGCCATCGTATCCAGAGTCCAGGACAAGCTCAACAAAGACTCATTCCTCTACTCATCACTCTTAAATCATACCATCTTGATGGGGTCTAATCGTCAAGGACCTTCCACATTCGTAATAAATATTCTTTTTAACATAAAAACAAGTTTTGAGATTAAGTTATACCAACTCACAGGTAACTAACTACCTAAATGGACAGTTTTTTTCCGTTATCATCCTGCATCATCAGTACCCGAGTAGAGAATCAAATTCCAGTGAAGTTCATGCAGCACTTTAATGCTTCTGAAGGGTAGTTATGCTCTCAAAGAGCTCACAAATTAATGACTGGTTATAAGCATTATTAGACTGCATATAGTCTGCATGTTATGAATAATGGCTGACCGGTAGAAGCAGGACTAAAAGGAATCATCTTGTACAGTAATGATTCTGGGCTTATTACTGTGATTACTGTCACACAGTTTTTACTGGACTTCATGAACTGACAAAGCACATGGAGACACACGCAGTTGTTCAGCTTTTGAAATAATTCTAAAATCACATATCTGCTATCATAAAATCCTGTAGCTGTTTCTTTTGCTTCGACACCACAAACAACCAGCAGCTGGTGGTGTGTACGACATGATTGGCTCTAGCTGGGCCTTATTTATGATGGTGTTTTGCTAGGTTAAGAGCACTGTCTACTGTTGCTTGTGTATCAGTTGTAGTTGTTGCTGTGTGTTCAAGTGCAACTTGTGGCAAGAGATTCAAAGCATGTGATCACTTCGAATGTACTTCTTGAATGTGCCAGTTCTTTAATGTCAGTTTGTACAACATGCATGGCATAGATGTTGGTAATACGAATCAAACTAATGAGAAACTCAAAGGAAGAAGGTGAGTAAAGTTATCGTCACAGCATTGCACAGTTTTTGACACATCGTAAATGTGCTTTGCCCAACCACAGAATCACACCGCACCAGAGTCATCCAGTTCATTAAACAAAGTGCTACAATGTTCACACTGGAGTACAACATGACGTTAGGGGATGAGTGTGGAGCTAAAACAGTTGGTCAACTAATCAATAGGTTGATGGACAGAAGATGTATCTGCCATAAATTTGCAACAAATGGATTAACTGTTTCTTTTAAGCAAAAATGACAAAAGTCTGCTGCTTCTAACTTGGTGAGTGTGAATATTTGCTTGCATATAAAACTGCTGAAACAGCTCAGCTGAAGATCTAAAGGTCCCTGGTTCGATCCCGGGTGTTGCCAGTGAATGCTAACTTGTCTTGGGAAACAGGAAGGAAAATCCACTGCGGACCAGGGAATCAGGAGTGCGGAAAATCGATCTATGGAGTGTGGACTGGTAGCTTGAGAGGTGCCAGTTCACCTCCTGGGCACTGGCAAGTTGCCCTTGAGCAAGGCGCCAAACCACATAGGTCCTGCGTGTGCAAGTTTGTGTATTTCAGGCCTGTGTGTGTATGTGTGTAAGTGGAAAAGAAAAAATAGCAAGAGAATGAAAATGAGGAATTTCCCCAAGAGGATTAATACAGTAGTTCTTCTTCTTACTGACGGACCCTGACAGACGGTTTGGACTGCTGTTCGGGCAAAACAAACAATTGTTAACTTTGGCTCTGGAAAACTGTGAAGGACATTTTCACTACTTTCTGACAATATATAGCACAAACGATTAACAAACTACTGAAGAGATACAAAAAAATAAAAGTCAGTTGCAGCCGTTGATGGTGGTGAAACTTTTCAGGATGATTTATCCATATTCAAAAACAGCAACAACAAAAAAATCAAATAAAAAAAATAAAAAAATTCTATAACCATAGAATAATCCCTGAGTTACTATAGAAACCTCTTATCTCAAAGCCAACAGTATCTGCTGGGGAGAAAGGTTGTTTCTTGTTCGGTGAGACACTGAGATCAAGCAGAGAGAGGCGTTTGAAATTACAGAAAAATAACAAATAATTTATTTAGCTGAGACACTAATCCAGTTCTTTTAGATCTTAACAGTCCTGACAGCTCCAGTGTTACTCTGACGTACAGTGCAGGAAAAAATATAAGGCTGAGGAAGTCCCCATGTTTCATGAATGACTGTGCAGAGAGACGTTCAATTTAAGTATTTCCTGGCTGGGTTTTGTCTACTTCTTTTCCTGTTATGGGACAGAATCAAGCCAGGGGAAATCCATGTCATCCATGTCCACTCACACATACATACAGTATATACTGTATACACAAAAAAGGTATGAAAAGGCACAGACACTCAGGAACACAGGCAAGTGCATATATACCTGACATTTCCATGCACCCCAATAATTCATTCATCAAATTCTTCAGTCTGTCTGGCCCCCCTCTGCCGCGCTGGTCTAGCAGAGTGACTCTCCAGTCCTCCTGAGGAATGCCAGTAAGATCCAATTCCACCACAGTCCGACCACCACCAATCAGACTTTCCTACCACAGCTCTGAGCAGTCCATACAGCGATACTGGTTTGTTGACTGCACTCGATGCTGATCCATGAGAATGAGTCAGAACTACAAGGCCCGTGGATTGCTAATCCATGACCTTCTGAGAAAGATAAGCTGAGAAAGTCGGCTCTATCTTCACCACACTGCAGCGAGGGTTATGAGGGCTGAGCTCTAGCCTTGTAGTCTCGGGTGCTTGAGGGTTTGGCTAAAGCGGCTCTCTGCAACTGCAGGATCACGCTTATGTGCTGAATTGAGAAGAGATTCGGCCAGATGAGTGCAGTAATTATGTGGTTCACCTTGGCAAGTGGAGGAGGGTTAGCTGATTATTGGTACAGCTAAAGGCCCGGAAGCTGAGGGCACGGCTAGCTGGCTACAGTGGTGCACTGTGTGGCAAACCGAAAACCGGGCTGGAGCTAAAATCCCAGAGTCATACAGAGCCCCTTCTGTGTGTGTGTGTGTGTGTGTGATGCAACGAGGAGTACCTCTGCTGAGGAGTTGTGGGAATAGCTGAGGTTCACTGGGTTCATTCACTCTGTGAATGTAAAAACTGCTTTGTGTGTATGTGTTTGTGTGTGTGTGTGTGTGTGTGTGTACCAGTGTGGGGGAGTGTGTGAGATTAGACTCAATCGTGCAGCACTGTAGCTTCTAATCCATCATACATTTACCAAATCACAAGCCAGTGTCCCCCCAAACACACACCCACACATGCACTCGCACTCCATTTGGGTTAACTCTCTACACTTATGTCTGATGTCTTCTCTGAACTGTCTTTGACCTCCAAAACCACTCAGACTCTTGGTTTGAAGGGACAGTTCACCCCAAAATCAAAATACTTATCAGTCTAGATTGTTTTGGTGTGAGTGACCAAGTGTTGGAGATAATGGCCGTAGAGATGGCTGCCTTCTCTTCAACAGAATGGAACTAGATGGCACTCGGCTTGTGGTGCTCCAAGAGCCAAAAAAACACATTTAAAACACCTCAACAGCAATGTCTCTTTCTAGAAATAACAACCCAGTTCCTCAAGATAATCCATAGACCTTGTACTGAGAATTTTCATTTAGGAACCACTTTCTTTCTACCAAAGACAATAGGCATTTTTAGTCGTTTTGTGTCTCTTTGACAGAATTTTGTATCTGTTGTTGGTCATTTTGTGTCTTTTTGTGGTTGTTTTCCGCTTTGTGTTTTTATTTTTGCGTCTCTTTGCAGTTCCTTTGCATATGTTTGTAGTCTTTTTTGTGTCACTTCCTGGTTGGTATTATTAATTTGATTGACATTTTGAAGGTGAAGGCAAGAGGGTCCCTTGACATTTGAGGCCCCTGGGCCTGTGCCCTGTAGGCACCTTCAGTAATCCATCCATGCCCGTCCACTGATCATTACACCGAGGGAAGTGTGCATCTACTCATGTATAAGAGGCTTGAGTTCATGACGCTAGGTGAGCTAGCAGTAGATGAACACTTCCCTCAGCACAGTGATACGGTTGGGGGATGTAGTTTGGCAGAAAGAAAGTAGTTCCTACTGCACATAAAACCTTGCTGACAATAAGGTCAGTGGATTATCTTGAATAACTGGGTCATGGTTTCTGGAAAGAGACATTGCTGCTGAGTGACATGTCCAACACTTGGTAACTTGCACCAAAATAATCTAGACTGATAAAGGTGAGAGGAAAAAATATGTAGTTTGGATTTCGGGGTGAACTGTCCCTTTAAGAGTCCACTCATCATGGTCCACTCATCATTTACAAGCTCGCGTACTTCAATGGAACACAAACTTTCCCTGTTCCCGCTGTATTGTAGGAAAGATTTAATGATTATATCACCATGTAAAACAAATTCTAATACAAAGTGACAGATCAACCCCACTGCTTACTAGTACATACGGAAACCATATGGGCTTGTCACCATAGTAAAGACAGCTTCTGCTGCGCTAATCACTCCGACATAACAGATGCACAGACTGAGGCATTATTGGCAAAATTAAAGCTACTTTCCCCCCTTTTCACAGTGTGAAACAGCTGTCCAACATTTGAGAGAGCGGGCTAGGGAAAGGGAGAGAAAAGGGGAAAGAAGGGAGAGAATGAGAGGGCAATGAGGAATGGAGCGATGGCCAATAGCCAGACCCTGCAGCGACTCAGATCGGATCCCCCAGAGTTGAGGATTAGGTTTTTGATCCAGATTTTAGGCTGGATTTTGGGCTTTTTCCCTCAAGCTGGGCCCATCTGAAATTCTGGGTTTGCGCGATGATGTCATATTGTTTCTGTGTGTTTGCTGGAAACAAAGAGACAGAAAAGTGCTCGCGGCCATCGCTTGGTATTCAGAGGACGTTTGCGGCTGGTGCCAGCCACAGAAGGAGCAGTTAGCCAGTCCGGCAGCATCAATTTGTCAGCATATCCTGGCAAAAATCCTCTGGGGCCCCTGAGAGCCAAAGCAGGGCAACTGGCAAGAGCGCAGAGGGCCTTGGGTGACCCAGCAGGCGCTAAATACACACAGCTGTACACAGATATGAAAAACACACAGAGATGTACATATCATTCACGACGAGAGCATACTAATAGTGACAAGTGTATGACAAACGTACATATTTAGTCCCACTTACACAGCCCTCTCCCCTCATCAGCACAACACAACAGCATAAACAAACACACAGCTGCAGCGTTATATTAACAGCTGCTGTAGAGAAGGGTCAAAGACAGTGCACGTCATGCAGCCTGTGTCCTCTGAATCATCGGGCCCGCTGCAGGCTGGGACGCCATGTGGAGCACAACACACACACACACACACACACACACACACACACACACACACACACACACACACACACACACACACACACACACACACACAGAACGAGGCAGAACTATCACCTTCCCTGACCTTTGATGTTCAATGCAGCATGCACATATCTACTCACCCGCACCCCACTTCTATACACACATATAAAGAGTGTGTAGAGCCACCGGCCATCATGAACTCACAAGCCTTCATACACTAAACATAAAAACACTCCTCTAGGTTTCTGTACATGATATATAAAGTATGCAGTGCACATGAACGACAGCAGAAGTCCCGCTGGAGACAAACCGTTTGATATCAGGCATCTCTGACACTCACACTGCATTTATAAATCAGCATATACAGTACTGTAGCTTCTCACAGGGATTACGTTCTCACTCGATTTTGTAAAGTCACAAAAATGTAAATGAATTCTCCTTGGTGTCAGTGGACTGAACTTACACCCCCGGCAATAAAAAAACCCAGAATCAATGTGACAGTGTGCATACAGAGCGCATGACATGCATGTACATGATGTACATACTGTAGCACATAAACTGGGATAGGAAACCACAGGAAAGATGTTTCACCCTGAAGTTTGCATTAATATTATAAATATGAGGTGGGGCGGCAAAGACAAGCGTTATGGCTTGACCCTCACTTAACCCTGTTTCTTCATGGTGATGGCTGTGGTTCGCCTGTGTGTAACAAGGCTTTTGAATCAGGGAAACAGGCATGGATTGGAGTACACTTGACTCCAAAGTCCAGTTCATTTGATTAACGTGAACTAGAGCTGCAAAAATTTATATATTTGTTAATTAGTTGTCAACAACTGAATTAATCCCCAACGAATTTGATAATCAGTTAATTGGCTCAAGTAGTTTTTTTGAGATATGAAGTCAAAATTGATTCCTGCAGCCCTGGTGTGAACACTGTACCTGCTGCTAATCTATTCATGCCTGACTCCCCTTGAAAAAGTGGTCTTGAGTTTGGTTCACGTGTCCTTGCGTACCGTTTGCATCAGGTTTGAAAACCAACTGTGCCAAAAGACAAAAGTGTGGGGCGACCTCTGGCTCACCTGGTAGAGTGAATCCTCTGCAGCAGCTCCTTTTCAGCTCCAACCTGCAGCCCGTTGCTAGGTGTCATCCACCTTCTCTCTCCCACGTTTCGTATCTAACTGAGCTGTTCTATCAATAAAGGCAAGAAAAACTCCAAAAAGTAATGTTTAAAAAAAAACCAAGGACTGTTGTTTAATGCAAGGATCAGTTGGCGAGTAGAGCGCAAAAACATTTCTAAGCACTGCCGGAGTCCTCTGAAATCTGCAGATGTTCACGGCACGTGGCAAACTCATCCTCTGAATTGCACAGCGGTGGGTGATAAAGTACCAAGGCAGGCAAGAGGCTCGCTCTTGACACTGTCTCCAACATGTAAACAGTAGACCTACAGCGAAGGTGGATTCCATTAGATGAGCATGGGATCTTGGGATTGGTGCACCTTTTCTGCACTGTAGCAACATAAACAAGTATCGTGACACAAGTGTACGCAGGTGCGGTGCAACATCACTAGTGTGAAGGCTGAGCAGCGACGGAGTGGAGGGGGAGGATAATACTCAACATGTTGTCTGATACTGTGTGTCTTATGTATTGATATGCAGAGTAAACCAGAGCTATTTTAGGGAAACACGGTGACAAGAAAGCGGCATGAACACAATAGGAGGGGTTTCAAATAAGCCCACTCATTTTCTGCCTCTCTCTGTGCTGTGTACTATTTGTTATTTTTGTCATTCTGTGTATTTTAAATTGTGCAAAAACAGAATACTAAACTCAGGAAGAACCTTGGAAACATAGATGCGCTCCCATTTGTGCAGTCTTCTGTGTCTTGACAAGGCGCGCAGTGGTCTCCTGGGTCAAAGTCCTGTGCTTGTCGTACCCATCCACCTCCCCTTCCAACTACCGTAAGTGGACTTTTGTGCTCTTTATACTGTGTCTGTTGCTCTGAACATGTAATAATGATGCACATGGGTTTACCTTGACATTGGCTGAAAACCCAGAGGGTCTCCTTAAGGGTACATTGTGCATCCCTATCTGACTCAGAGGACCACTGACCAAGCAGCGCTTCTCGATGCCCTGAAAGTGGGACCAGGCTGGAATGGAATAATTTCCGCAGAAGTAATATTAAAGCTATGTTCCGAGTCTATTAAGTAAAAAAAAGCAGCAGGATAGTTTTGAGGAGCTAATAAACCTCATGCTCATTAATCTGCATTGCTGCCACTGGACATAATGCCAGTGAAAATATAGTCCTATTCCTTTGATTATTCTTCCCACCTTAGAGCAACATGCTCACATCAGGCAAATAGTTACCAACTCATTACAGTCCTTCTCTATTGCTGTTAAATTGCAGTCATTTGTGTCTTTTAGGCAAATAGACTGAGTGCTAAGCAAGCAGATGTGCCCTGGCTGAATTATAATTGCCTTGACCAAATCTCTTTCTCAGCAGTTAAGACAATTATGTCTGCATACTCTGTATACCTCTGCAACACGTGCACATTTGCAGCACGTGAATATTAATAAACACACTAACTCAGCCACACATCCACGCAGCACTGTACGCCAGCTACTATTTTGCGTGTACATGAATGGTATGTGGTTGGTGTGCTCACATTTCAGCCCCGCAGAAGCAGCCGAGCCTCGTTCGGAGAGATTACCTCACAAAACCAATGTATGAAAGTTACCAGTGAGATCTACTTGGCCCTCTGTGGAAAAAAATAAGACGTTTTCATCTACCCTGTGGATAAACTGAGAGTTACATAAAAAGATTGTTGTAGGCCGATGTGCCAGAGTAAAACGGATTTCACTCACAGCAGTTAAGAAACTTGAGGACAAAGAGAGAAGTCAAAAAAAAAAAGAAGAGAGAAATACCCTAACCCCCTACCCCCCAAAAGCTAGACTGGCCATGTTGGAGAGGGGGGGGGAGAAAAAAGAGCAGTATTGTTCTTTGTTTGAGCTCACACACACACACACACACACACTCACAAACACAAATACAGTGCTGACACCAATAAGCAGTCAATGATTTTCCTAATGGTTCTCTTCTATGGAAAGGCAATTCTCATGAGGATGGTTAAAGCACTGAAAGCCATGTGTAAACTCCCCTCCTGGTAGCTCACACACACACACACACACACACACACACACACAAAAACACACCAGTCTAAAACCCATCTTGGCAAGCGCTCGCCTCCCTTTAACCTCTTTTCTCTTTACATCTGAGTCTGTGTGTCTCCGAGTCGATTAACCCTCTGTCTCAGTTTTTTCCCCTTTACACCACAACCTCTTTTATTTTACTTTCCTCACAATTTAACAAAGTTTCCAATGTTGCTCGGCCACAGTTTCACCCTTTCTCATCCTTTCTCACATTTACATGAACATGCACACGCACATTCCCTCACCTTTAACAAACTGGCTGTAAATGCCATCGAGGACAACACAGAGGTCTTTATGCCCTGTGGAAGTTTTATGTGTATGCGGGAATGCGTGAACTAAGGATGTCAGTTTCGGTTAATTTCGCTTTCGACAGGCTAACACCCATTAACCAGTAATTAACCGGTTAATTTTTGAGAAAAAAATGCAAAATGATGTGGACTGAGGGTGTACAGATACAAGACGCTTAAATTAAATGCTTTTTTCAAATCATTTTTTTCTTATACAGGAATAGCAGAATAAGTACAAGGCCAAACAGTAGCCTCCGTGCAAAGGTAAGTTCTATGTAAGAACAGGCCTGCGGTTGTTAGAGTGAGTTAGGTAAATCTATATTTTGCCAACAGATAAGTGCAAGTATAAAGTAAAAAGACAATATCAGGGTTCAGTGGTGGGATTAAAGATTTTTAACATTTTGTGGACGTTCACACAGAAGAGCTTGACTCATTTTAACAAATACAAGTTGAAATGTTTGTGACAGTTAAGACCTCAACCTAATGACTTTTGAGGCCTAATATCTATGAAAGTGAATTTATTTTTTAAGGACCTGCAGACACCATGGAAACACAAAAGGCCTTTCCTTTGAGTCTTGAGTTTCACAGACTCAGTGAGCTTTAGCGCCACATTTTAAAACACTATCCAATTACAAAGGGTAAAACTTCAGTGTTTTGTGATGTAAATGTCTTAATTTTTTTTTTCATTTTTTGTTGAAAATGACCTTTTTTTCTGAAATCAATATATTCTGATGTAAATCCTTTGTATTTGCGAACATTTCTATTCATATCTAATCACACATTTTCTTCTCAGTTACTGCAACTGATTATGCTGATATGTTAACATGAGGAAACTCCAGTTTCTGTGGATTAAAATGGCCACCCTCCACCATCTGGTTAGCTAAACTGAGCCTTGGTCGCTCTGCACAGCGAACCACGTGGGCTAGGTAGGAAGTAGCTAGCGGGGTCGCTGCTAGTGGTGCTAACAGAGCTAACAGTTGTTAACAACACTAAAGGGAGATGGCGGCTCAAAATTGAGCTGCTTACTTACAAGGGAAACCTGGGGAAAGACCAGAGGGTGGGCACAGTGTTTCCACAGCGATAATGTTCGGTCAGGTCAGCGTGATAAGTAGAAATAGGCGAATGAATGGCGCTGCTTCTTAATGGAGCTTTCACCAGACCCCGGTGGCGAGCAGTGCAGTAAAACAAACAACAAAATTATCTTAAAGATTGAAACACGTAACCTGTCAAATATTATCGGCTATTAACTGATTTATATCCCGAGCAGTAACACGAGAATATTTTGCAACTGAATCAAGAAAATAAATAAAGAGCGAGCTCAGTGCTCAAAGTGTTTGAAATTCAGATTGTTTGAAAAAAAAAAGAAAAGAAGGAAACTCAAACTGTTGCACATAAATTATCAGGCCTCTCCTCTTCCTGCAGTAGAAGCATGAATGCCTTAAGTATGCAGCAAAAAGGCATTTGACATTGTGCTCACACAATCACCCATACTAATTACCCCTTCCCCCATCTACACACTCACACGTTTTTTTTTCGTACATTGTAATTTCTGTATACCTCTGAGGCATGCCGTCCAATCAAATGGAACAGAAACAGGAAGGATGGTTGGAGACGGATGAGAGGAGCGAGTAGTGGCGAGGCCGGAGCAGGAGAAAAGTGAAAGAGAGAGGAAATGGGAATAAAATAAGTGGAACGAGTGCAATTGACAGGAGAGAGAGAAAGAATCGAGTGAAAGAGCGGGTCAACTCCGGCGGCGGCGGCGTAGAAGCGTCTGCCGAGCGTCGCTGATGTGATGGCACGATGATGATGGTGTTGATGATTCACCGCTGGTAGGAAATCAGAGAGAAGAACGTATTATTATCACGCAGCTCAATTACAGCGCAATTTCTCCCCGGCAGCGACAGCCTCTGCAGGGCTCCTCATTGAAGCTGATTTGGGAGGCCTGCGGCGTCTGGAGGACCAGTGAACGACTCAGCAGTGCGGTGAGACACCCCCACTTGAGATGGCAGAAGGAGAGAAGCCAGGAGAGGACGAGGAGAGGAGAGGAGGAGAGGGGAGGACGCGGGGATGAAGAGGGTGAGGAAGTAGTCAAGGAGAAGGATGCAAATGTGACAGCGTTAATGCGTGCGGCTGCGTTAAGACCTCGCAAAATCCGCCCTTGAGGCGTTCGGCAGAGTGGAGACAGACAGGAAGGACAGACAGGATCTAAATGCACTGCTGACGGAGAAAACACCTGTTCAGTAATGAGTATGAGCTCTCCGGCTGGTCCTGGTGGTTTAACATGAATACTGAAGAGCAGCTATTCATGTGGTTCACAGAGTGTTTTATAATTTTATTTACTCTCACAGTGTGTGTGTGTGTGTGTGTGTGTGTTGTGCATGAGCCAAGGGGAAAGGAGCATTGAGATAGAGGCCTTCGTATTCGTACAAGCATAAGTGTGTGTATGTGTGTGTGTGTGTGTGTGTGTGAGAGGGAGAGATTGTGTGGGTGAGTGTTTTTTGTGATGCAGGAAAGAAAGAGTGTTTTATGATTTTATGCATTCTGTAGGTGTGCGCCTTTAGCACCGAGGGGACGCTGAAGAGTGCGTGGGAGACATGCACTTGTATATGCAATCGTGCGGATGTTTGCAGGTGTGTGCACATCTGACTAGTACGCCCCGGCTGTCTCCAGTGTACCTTCCGACATCCCGTACAGTGGCTGCCCCGAGGCAAAGGCTGCAGCTGAACTGCTTCACTGACCTCTCAGTGAGGGATTATTCAACACGGCTTTGACCGTAAACCAAAACCTTTAGCTCTCTCACAAACACAGTGTATCAGTAACTGTGTCACAAGTAACGGGTACAATATGAGGTAATCCTGGAGCGATGACCTTCGGGGTCAAACACCATCCTGCAACTACAATTACGGTGTTCTGACAGGAGACTGTGATGTTGGCGATATTTGCTTTACAGAAATATTTCACTGCTGGACAAATGGTCTTTTCATAAAATGGGGCTGTCTATGCAGCAGAAAGACACAAATACCTGACCAGAGAAAACAGAGGGAAAGGGCTGTGGCATTTGCTTCTGCTCAAGAGGCAGAAATCCTACAACTACCAGAATGCACTGCACTGCACCGGACCAATAAATGTCTCCACTGGTGGGTCACATACTGCAAGTTGCCTGTCTGATAACAATTTGGCTGCCGGCTAGTAACAAAGGATCTCATATTACAGTTAACGGAAAGCTAAAATATGTTTCTGAAAACATTTTAGGTGACAAACAGGCAACTCAGTATCAGATTACTGGTTTTATTTGATCTGCACTGCTTCGTTTTACAGTTTGACCTGAGTTTGGTCTGATTTTGAAACAGAGAGTGAGACTGTTTCTCGATTTCTAATCTCTTTTGGTCTGCGGTGGCAGCAGATATACAAAAACTAGGCAAATGAGCGGGGAGATGTGGCCGCTGGCAAGATGGAGGGAAGTTTAAAAATAGTTCATTTCTACACACTGCCCACATTGTGAGGATACAAAGGTGGTTGTTACAATATACAGCTGGATGAAAATCAGCAGACACAGCAGGCAGCTATTTTCAGTAAAGGTCTGATTAACCCACTCTACACTATCTGCTCTGTACATCACGTGCCACCAAGAGTAAACCTGGAACAGGCAGCTGAGCTGAGAGTGTGGGATAACGTTATAGGACTGCAAATAACTGGCTAGCACCGGCAGAGGCAGACTGCAGTGAAAAACAGCTGTGAATTCCGGGTTTATTTTGACCAAACCAGAACTGGTGATTGTTGGGACAGTCGACTAACTACAGGAGTAATAACACAAAGCCAGTTTGGGTAATTTTGTTTCTGTCTAGTACGGATGAGGTGTGTTTTACGATGAGTTAACGAGGCAATTAAGCTAGTAGTCCAGCAAAACAGAGAGACTTAAATTCAGATTGTGTAAGGTTGTATTTTTCTGTTTATTAAAGATTAATTGTGAGAATGTTACCTTTCTTGTCAATTTGTGAGTCTATTGCCTATTTATCTGACTAAATAAGCTAAGAGAGCTTATGAAACGTGGCAGACTTGTAGTGCAGCACACAAATACTGTCTTATACCATTCAGCCCAGTGAAATTTTGGAAAGGTATAAAAGAATAAATACCACCTAAGCCTCGCACCAATACCACAGTTATGTCTTAACATATATTTTACTTGGACAAACATCAAAAAAACACTTTTCTACAAAATTCCTTTAACAAAAGAAGCCAAAGTTCTCAAATGTTAAATGAAACAGGAACTGTCTAAGCGAATAATAAGTCAATAAGATTTAAAAACTGATCAGAGAATTGATGCTAAGTAATGGTACTTGACCGTTTTAAATACATATTGGTGGGAGGCCTTCCAAAACGCATTGAGCTCCTATACCTCAACATAAATGGAAAACTGTACAAGCCTTTCACCTAATTTTATACACATTTATGATGATGATTGTATCATTGGTCCAAGCTCCCCTCATTTTAAAGCATCGGCTGCACTGTAATGTCATCCAGATGTGGATAATACAAAGAAATACCTTCAAGTAGCTGAAGTGTCCATCAGGGTGAATGATTAAACCGGCGGAATCACAACCCGTTTTAATTGGCGGTGGAGGACTGGGATTATTGGGCAGATTCCTTCAACCATCCTCTTCAGAATAATCCTAAATCAGAGCTCCTATTAAGAGATGCTTGATAAAACCAGCTTGATCAGTGCTTTGGCATCAGCTTACCTCTAAATCCTAAACTTCACCAGCCGAGGGGAAAATTACAGACCTGATCCCTGCATGCGTGGAGGCCATTTGGATTTGGACTCAGGTTAGTTTCCAAGAAACGTTCTCCAACCACACAGTCTTTGCCAGCCGGGCCCGAGCTACACTAACAAGCCTTCAAACCAAACCGGGTTCCCCGGAGGATTACGCCAGGATTTGAGTCGACGTCGGATTTGTAGAAGGGATGAGACGTTTATCTTTCCCCCCCCCAACATTTCTTCCTCCGGCTTTCTACTGTCTTGCATATCTGTCTCTCTTTCTCCGCCTGTCTCTATCTCTCTTTCTTTCTTTCTCCTCTCACTTTCTCTCTTAATCACAGATAGAGACAAGTCTTCTGGGCTGTTGGCATTCAGCTCCAGTGGTGAAAAGAAGAAAAAAGGAGGAGGAGGAGGAAGAAGAAAAGCGCCGCTGTCAGTTCCTCTCCTCTTGCTCCACGGGACTGGAAGGACAAAAGCTTTCCCTGACAGGCCGGATCGCCCCTATCTCTGCCCAGCCGACATGTCATCACCCTGTGTCCTCACCATACTGCCACGTACTCTTTTCTGTTTCTGTCACAAACTCCCCTGTCTTATTAGAATCGCACAATACACAGGGATTAGTGTATGGTGTGTTGAGGAGGAGATAGCAAGGCAGTGGCTCATGCTCAGTGTCATTAGTCTGTGTGGGTGTGATTACATGTTCATGTGCATTTGGGTGTTACATGTGGATCAGCGTGTTGCATGTCAATGTTGCAGCGCTGCAGCGATCTCAGAGAAGTGGGCAATCTGCCGTGTGCTTCTCCAACGACAAGGCTGTCAAGTGTTTTTCACTGTGATGTGATCATTATGGTTGAGAGAAAAACACACTCCCCACTGTCTAATGATCCCCTAAAGAAGTCTATTCACAGTGACTGCTGCAGGCGGTACAATATAGATGCTATAGATACAGTACACACTGTGATAAAGGCTGGAAAATCAGCAACAAAAAGGATATATGGCTGCACCTACAGGCGATCTGACGTGATGGGAATGCACTACTGCAGCTTCTCATCATGTCCCACCTCCCAGCTTGGCAGCTTACATCACACGGAGAAAACTCACTTATGTTCCATTAGAGACAAAAAACCACATGACCGTCTCTGAAACACAAGTCTGCACAGAATTCGTGAATCGAAACACAATCAGCAAAACATTGTGCTTTTAAACAACTAATTTCCAGGCTTGGTGTGATTTGTCAGGGTTTGCAAACATCCACAAAACTGTCATCACACTTTGATTCTGTTTTTTTGCAGATTTGTTTTTTTATTCCATCATTCGAAAAAATCATTACGCACAGAAACCTTGCACACCGATTCCGATGTTTTACACATGACAAAATTTAAGACACATTTTCTCCTTTGCCTCTCTCCACTGGAGTCACCTATCTGGCTGTCACCACTTCCTCCCTGTCTTTCATTCGGCACTGCAGCTGCATGAAGGGAGCGATCCTTCCTCTCGCTCCCCACCTTCTGTGTGCGTCCCACATCCTCCTCCTCTTCATCATCATCCACCTGAATATTACAAGCTGCCCGCTGAACGTGAGCCATCTGAGCTATGAAATGAGACCGTACGCCTTGTCCCTCTCTCTTGTCCTGGCTAAACACGGAGGTGGCTGAGCCGGCAGCTAGCAGCTAACGGTGCTAACTCCACTGACAGTGCCAACAACAACAACAGTGCTGACAGAGCTGACAGTGTTAATTCACTGTACTTTAAAATAAATTAGGTTTTTTATAAATTTAACACATCCGCAAGTCACTTACAGCCCATTCATAATGGATCCCTGACCCACCTTTGGACCGGGACCCACCAGTCGGTAACCGCTGCACTAACATAACGCACAGCCGGACCAGCTTCACAAGAAACCACAGAAAAGCTCAGATTACAACACACACAGAGGGAGCATGACTTCATTCTCTGGTCAGGACACCATTACTACACTTTACCCTTACATTGCAAGTAGTGGTCTGCTGTTATATTAATAATCTGAATGTCACATACAGAACCTTTATGTTTTCAGAGTGTAAAGACCCAATATCACATCCCATTTGACACCCCAGTGGGTAACGAAAACCAGTCTGTTCTTCCACATTGGAACAAATCTTTAAATCTGCATTAAGAAAGAACAAGAGATGGATCAAAGTTTAAATCTACAATAATCTGATTAAACTTAAAACCCCTTCAATTAATTTAATAGTTACATTATTTTAAAATGTTTCTTTTTAATGAGCATGTGATGATGATAAACTCGAAATTCTGTAACTGGAGTACAGTGTCTCACAGCAGTTGGCACTGATCTCTTTTTATAAAATACAGTAGATCTATTTAAAGGGATAACCCTGCTACTCCTAAACAGCAAGGGAGTTGAGCCATTGGCCTAATAACCCCTCCATATGGTGATGGTCTGGTCTAAACCTGTGTGTGTGTGAGTGTGTGTGTGTGGAGCCTTTTAGCTCTGCGCTAAATATCAACATGGATACCCGACTTTAGATAAAACTAATTCAGCTCCCCACCAGCCTCGTCTTCCTATCTCTCCCTCTATGTCTCTCTGTCTCTCTGTCTCTCTCTCAGGGCTGTCTGCTAAGCCTCTTACCTATGGGATTATTGGCAACGCTAGGTATTATATAGCTTCATTCATCTGGATGATGCGTTATTAATGTGTTGGGGAATGAAACCATCTGTAACGGCGGCAGAGGATGATGGGAGGATGAGGGGAAGATTGTGGTGGTGGTGGTGGTGGGAGGGAGGCAGGCTGTCTCACAGAGGCAGGGGAAACGGCTGGGCTGGTGATGATGTGTGTGTGTGTGTGTGTTGGGGGGACATGGAGCGATGCAACTCTAATTGGTGGTAATGGTGAGGTTTGTTTGAATAGACTTGACAGGAGAGAGATGAACGGTACTTATGATCTTTGATTTTGCAGTTTTACAGATGAGGCATACAAAGGCATCAAGCTGAGCACAAAGCACACGCAGACATGCAGGCGTATACACAGTCAGAAGAGAAAGGATGGTAAATTGTGTGTCTGTTAAGCCCCTCTAAGACATGCACATTACTCTGTAAATGTACTGTCAAAGAAAAAGACCCTGAGTTGATTTTCTCCCCTCCATGGCCTTTTCAGACATCTGTAACACTTCCATGTTCATGTATCTCTTAGGGCCCAGACACACACATTTGTTCTCGTGGTTATGACTGGCATATGTAATTTTAAGCTTATGGTACCACAGTTTAACATTTCCCATCTGGCAAAGCTGTCTGTATTCCTCATTGAAAAAGGGAAACGAGACGACCGACAGGACTGATTCAAGATGCTTGTTAGCCAGTTAGCCCATTAACAACTGAACCTGATGTTGAAAGAACAACACACAAAGAGTATTCACGGTGCACGAGCAAACAATAACACACAAAAAAAATCACAACTGTTTCTCCTAAAGACCTCATTATCTAAAGAAATGTACCTAATATAAGAGGTTTGTTTCAATGTCGCAACATCTTGACTTTGGTCATTTGTTTGCTTACGTTCCTCTTCCCATGCGCTCAGCTGAACTATCAGTTAGAGTGACTACATTCGCCAATGGCTCTGCAGTCTCTGATGCCGAAAGACTAAGGCGACAGATGCTCACTTACTGCCAAACATTGACCGACAGCCAATGGTAGGCTCGGTGTGTTGGGGCCCTTAAAGTAACGGGATTTCAAACATACAGACCAATTGACCATTCGCTAAGTCCCGCCCCCGGACACAGACTGGCCACTCATAGTGTAGCATTGGGCAAACACAGTTTAGGGTCTGATAACATCGTAGCTGTGCTCCATTGATTCTAATGCAATCGTTTCAGATTTCCTTCATTTTCAGGCTGGTTTTGTGGATTTGGAGCTAAATGTTGTGCCTGGGGCACATTGTGTATAATGATACTCGTTAGAAAGACCACCCTAAAGGGGCGGGGCTTAGGTAAAGGTCAGGTAACCTATGGGAGATTTTGGACTAACAGGTGGCACTCTTCATCACCATCATTAGGGAATATGTTCATGTTTGAAGACAGAGACATGGAGATTCAGCACCTTACTACAATACAACCCTTTATACTGTTTATTCATTTCATTTGCCACCAATCTGTTGGTGTCTTTTATGGAAGAAGCTCCATGTTGATTCTATTCAGACATGACAGAGTCATTACACATGGCTTTGCTGATTAATCTTTGAGTTAGTAAGACATCAGAACATGGTGAGAAATGCTTGTCATAATTTCCCAATATGATATCCCCAAATTGCTTGTTTTCCCAACCAACAGTGAGAAAAACCCACGAGATATTTAATCTTCAATTATATAAAGCAGGGAAAAGTCCTCAGATTTGAGAAAGTGGAACCAATTGTTGCTGATTAATTTTTTTGTTGATCAAATACAGTGGCAACCCACTGGATGATGAGTCGGCAAAAAGTGGCATTAAGAAAGAGAAACGTTCAAACATTTAAACTTTGTGATAAAATCTCTCACTTATCCAACACTGCTGACTACACATCCACTCACTTACTGCACCATACACACACTCACATATCCATACAGTTACAGTACAGCTCAAACTGTACGTACAGACCTATAGAGTTTTTATATTTATACCGTTGTGCATACAGGATCTATAGTGTCAACGTATTCATATCATAACTCGACCTCCAGCTGTTGAATCTGTATAAGCATGACCTGTACTGACAGTACCTTAACACCTTATGATGTTCTGCATCTCAGTGTATTCATGCCACTGTTAATTGTTTGAGTATGCAGTATCTAGTGCACTCAAATCCCTTACTGCTTATTTCACATTCTATTTAGTCTTTATTTTATGTTCTAATTTGTGATCAGTACATTTTCGCACTTCTAAACACCATTTTATAGTCTTAGTTCCTGTACTCTGTGCAATGTGTAGCTTTCATTTAATTAACTTGCTTCAAATCTAATTTGCATTTTTTATGTGCATGTGTGTCTTTGTGAGTGTGTGGTTGTGTATCTGTATCTTATTAACTCTCTTATAATGTCTTTTATCTGTTTATTCTCATTTTATTATGTAAAGCTCTTTGAGTTGCACTTGCTGTACAAATAAAGTTTTTATTATTAATGTAAACTAAAAGCATTTACATAATTTGTCATGAGTATTCCTGTTCAATGCAGTAATGTGTATTGGAACTGGAAATTATGTAATTTTAATTACATGATTTAAAAAAATCAATTGCCTCCAATTAATCCCTGAGGGGAAATTCAATTTTTTCACTCTGTTGTCAATTACACACAGGTCCGAACACACACATGCACAAACAGGACCTATACATGCACTTAGTGGACAGATGTCAGAGTGGGGCTGCCCATGATGGGTGCTCCGAGCGGTTGGGGGGTTCTGTGCCTTGCTCAGGGGCACCTCAGCAGTGCCCAGGAGGTGAACTGGCACCTCTCCAGCTACCAGTCCACACTCCATATTTTGGTCCGGACAGGGACCTGAACCAAGACCCAAGTATGGGCAAAGTCATCCCAGTAATTGTGACGATGCAAAAATATGCATAAATTAACCACCCAAACTGGACCAGACCCAGTAACTGCCAACTTTATGAGTAGCACATCTGTCAGGACCGTGGACTGAGACAAGGACAGAGACAATTAGCAAACCTTCATGATGGCAGTGACAAACTTATGGTGCTTTCAGACCTAGAGTTGTCTTGCTTTGGTCTGAATCAGGGACTAATGTTGTTACAAAGTTGTATAACTGCGTAGAGTTGGTTCGTGTTCTCACGGCAGCATTTACAAGTGGACCAGATTAAATGCCTTGTGCGAGAAAGCTGCTCTTGATTGGTCAGAATTTCCATGTGGGAAAAATCCAGGAAGTAAACAAAACGTCGAAGAAGAGTACACTTGCAAGATAAATGCAACACTTTCTAATGTCACGTTCTCACCACAAACATAGCGCACCAGAATTCATTTGTAACCAGACCGAGACCACCTCTTCAAGAAGGTCTCCGTCTGGTTGTTTTGGCGCACACTCGAGTGCGATTGCTGTGTTCACACCTGCCCAAACCAACCGCACTTAGGGGGCAAATGAACTTGAGTTTGACTGAACTGAACCAAACACGGCAGGTGTGAAAGCTACCTTACTTACTAAAAGCGTACCACGTCACTCATCTGGCAGCCTACAGTTCAAATGTAGATGCTGTATCTTTTTAAGCAGGCAATAAACGCCATTAATGTTGGTGTGGAAGGGGTGCGTGGGAGTTTTTAAATCACAATGTCAGGTGGTCGATGACTGACAGCCATCGGCCCAACCCTACCACCTACTGACTGCTTGGTCAGAGCTCATGTCTGCTCATAGTGTAATCAGACATGAGAAATTTTGAACACCAGCCCCATTCTTCATGACTGCATTACTCTCCGAGCTATTTTTATGCAGAATACTGTACATATTGTGCTGATGTTAAACCCTCAACACACTGTTTGCTATTAACTTGATGATGCAGTTATCCATTTGCCCTATTAAATATAATATGATAATGGAACTTGCTCTTCTCTCATCTCCTAAGCAAGAGTCAACATAATTGGCAGGACTGTGTGAGTCATGCCAGCGTGCTTTCTGCTCCTGAGTGTATTTGTAGTATTTCTAACATCCTGACACTTGTTGAATGGTTAAATGGCTATTCCTCCTTTACACACAGTCAGCAGAGAGACAGAGGAGGGCAGAGAGGAAGAGAGCGGCTGCTGTAAATGCATTACATGGATGCAACGCCGAAGAGGCCTGCAGTACTTTCAGCACCTGTGCTAGAAGGAGTGCTTCACATGGAGGTGTCTGTGTTGTGATGTTTGAGCTGCTATGGAGACCCAAACTTTCACTCGACAAACTATACATAGTCTGAAGTTTTCGGATTCCATACTGACATTGATATTTTGCATATGATTAGGATCAACTCGGTGAAATAACATGACAGGGTTCTAATGGTATACAGCATTATCATAATAATAAAATTTCCGTTGCAGGTTTTGAAGGATGGTGTCATGTATACAAATTACACTTCAACATCAAAGTGTCTTGGGTTTTCGATGCATCTCTTTCAAGTCTGAGGTGCATACTTCCTCCCTCAGATCTGAATATGTTCCCACCTCTCTCCGAGACTAACGGCCCTCGAAAAAGAAGCTCCCTGTTTGCGAAATCACAACGACAGATGGACAGAATGATGGTAGGCTGTACTTTACTTTTCCCTCATTACAGGTTTTACAGAGTAACACTTTATTGATGTAATGATTGGGACGTTTGAAATTTTAAATCACACAGTGCATCTTCTGGGTGTCTCTGGACTGTAATTATGTATGTTCAAAGGTCTGTTTAAAGCAGAATGGCTCACACTCCAAGACGATTTACTTTCGGGGAGTGCCAATTTAACTGCCAATTACGACTGCTAAAGTGGCTTTGCTATGATACAAAAACCAGCACAGACAGTGATTGGCACATGAAATGGCACTGGAACAAACTACTCCGCCAGGAATGCAATGTGAGAATCTGAAACATGTGGGAAAGGTGAGGAAGGCGGTTTTGTTACAAAGTGAATGAAAAGACTTTCAGGGGAAAGAAAATGAGAAGGCTCGTCCTAAAAAAAATGCTGCACCGCACAATGGCGTACTTTTGTTTAACCTCTCTGTAACAGACAGTAGATATTAGGTGTGTCACTGTCAAAAAATCAAGACTGAATTCAGAACAACTAGCACATGAACAGCTCAAATTATTTGAACACAAGTAGCCGAATCTGAATCTACAGTCATGTTGCAGAATTGATGTCGCTCTGCTGTTTCACCTGATTGACATTAAGATAACGTTACTGTAAAGGAGCAGCATTTCACAAAGTCAGCTAACAGCTTTACCTTTATCCACCTTCTTTTTTGGTGTTGAAATCAAAACACGTTCTCACATTACTTCTAAGAAAGTTTGCTGTCATGACTATATGTTGAGCATGGCGTGCAAGTGTACTCTGTTTTATGTTAGCAAAGTGAACAACGATAGCCTAATTTTCCTGCCAGCAACAGGGTCGACAGATTAGTCAACAATGAAAGTAATTGTTGGATGTTACTTTACGTTTACCAGAAGAAAACACTGTAGTCCTCGCTCCAGATAACAAGATGCTTGACGACGCCGTTCTTAGTGCCTTTTTCGGGCTCGTTTTGCTTATATTCTTGAAGCAGCAGTACGACAACAACCTTTTTCTGCTAATGCTTCGTCTGTTGAGGAGGAGGAGGGAGGTAGAAGGTCAAAGAAGGGAGACAGAAGACCGTGCTGTGGCAAATGGAATCCAGTGAGTGCAATGAGTCCGACTGCTCTATCTCAACCCGTTGCTATGCGCGCTATATACGTCATCGCGCCAGAAGGGCAAGGAAACGAGCATGCCCAGAAAGACAGAAATGAACTTAAAGAGGAATGAGTGTACACAAGTGCGAGGAATTCTTTCATTCGGAATTAGAAACGGAATATTCCAGCCCCTTACATCGGATTGAATTTTCAATCGCATTGGCCATTTTCATTCTGAATTAGGTGTTTACAAGATCACTTTTCATTTCATTACGAATGAAAAGAGAATTAAACTGTCCATGTTAACGCACTCATTGTCTTTATAATGACAGGGTTGTGGGTCGTTGAGCTCAGGATATTTCTCGACCCCAACAATGAGTCTCTCCTCATCTATTCTTTGTCACACAGGAGACACAGCAACAGCTACAGAGTTCTCTTTATACATCAGTGTTGAATAGAGGAGTCGAGCTGCTAAGGGAGCTGGTATATACAAGCAGAGAGCAAGTAGGGAAAAATGCATTTAATTCTGGGAGCGGGAAGGCTGGAAAGAGGACAGTGTCGTAAAGTCCGGCACGTGTAGGAGTGACGCCGAACGTCAAGTCGCAGTCAGTATGGGGTTGTATATGAAAATAATTCGCCAACGGTGTTTTGGCCTTGACTGTGCATTTTCTGAAACACCCTGGCTGAAGTACAAGATATGGTATGTTGTTCTTATATGTGCATGCCAGGGAGTAGCAGAAGTAAAAAGGCGACATTACTGCAGTGACATCACCCTTCAACATGGGTGAGTTTTACTGTAACGCAAGCTGTCCTAAGAACTGTACAATTTTCAACATATATTTCAGGGCTCAACATCAGTTTCAAACAGAGATGAGGAGGAAGTGAGATGACTTACTCCTCAGCTACCTCCATCATCGGCTCTGGAAAGAACAAAATGTTTCATTATTTTTTACCATTTGCCTGATTGGAAAAGTCAGTTGCTAAATGTTCTAGCACAACATGGCATCTTACTTGCCCCAGGCAATCAGACAATCCTTATCCTTGAGCCCTGCCTTTAGTTTCTATGTAGTGCTAGTTATGACAGCACTGTCTGGGAGTTCGGGAAGAACCTGTGCAGTTCTCAGCTTTTCCAACAGCAGTCGCCACATTTCTCCACACTGTGAATTTAAAGTACGGCTCATTCATGACCGTAAATGTGGATGAATTTTTTCCGAAAACCGAGCACATTTTCTCACATGTAGCATGTAAGTGGAATTCAAACAGATGTTTTCCAAGTGAATACCTGATTTTGCCCCCATGGTCAAATTTGGGAAATAGAAACTTCGAGTGTGTGTGAGTGTGTGTGACTATAAATGTGTATGTGGGTGTGTTTGTGTGGAGCTGCTTCCCCGCATTTACGTACTTACATACAGTACATCATTTTGGGTGTCTGTGTGAGAGCTGGTTTGTGTATGTCTGCGTGTGTGTGTGTGTGTGTGTGTGTGTGTGTGTGTGTGTGTGTGTGTGTGTGTGTGTGTGTGTGAGTCAGAGCTATGATCATGGGATGAATCACATTGTGGTTGTAGTGGTGGTTGGAGAATAGACTGGTAGCAACAATAGATTTTAGCAAAGCTCCCAAATGCAAAACACATGTATAAGTGCATTGTTACTTGTACTGTACATGATTAAAACTTAAGTGATAATCCCAGCATGAATGGAACATTCCCTAAGTTATTTCATTTTCAATCCCTTTCATGTTAATGACAGTCATTGCCAAACATCTCATTTATTCTCATTACACCCTGAAAAACAGCCACAAAGACTTTGGTTACAGTAAGAATAAGTTGCAATAACTATATGAGAACAAGTGTTACTTAAAGTTACATAATTTCAGGCTATTTACTGTCACATATGGCGAAGCTCACTAAAGCCGATTTCTTCCAGTCTTTGCTTCTCTAAATTCAGTGTTTCCCTCTCCGACACAGTGTACAACATCTTCTGTCAGTCTCCTACTATCTGCTGGCACTCTTTTCTTTGCATCTGCAGCAAAGCCAAGTGAGTAACTGTGGGAAAATAACTCTGGCGAACATCTTTATAATAAAATATAATGTATGGTGTTTTGTCTGTAAAGTTGTCATGTAGGTATTATCACCAGACTGTGGATGCATGGAGAAAAAACTGCATTCCCAGAGGGATTGTAATCTTTGCTGTAGGACACTATTAGGAAAATTCACAGCGATGGAAAAAGTGTACATCAGAGGTAATGTTACGTGTAATACCATGACTAACAGGGAAACTCTTTACAACATGTGTGAGCCGGACACCCGCTGCGCACATGGGGATCATGACAGTATATGACTACCGCGGGCAGATGGAAAGAAACCGCTGACGACCAGATGTGAAGCTCAGAGCCAGACGTTTTGCAGAGCTTTACTCGGCCTCCTGCTGGAGCTAGGTTGGTTTCATTCTGGCACATTAACAATTTTTCACCAGGGCCGCCTTAATAAGCACCTATTAATAATAATTATGATGCTACCTCCTGTAATAAACTGATGTCAGGCAAAACAAGACAGATTAATTAATAAGGGTGGAAATTTCTGATTTTGTGAATTTGCAACAGGTAGCCACAGCTCAGACTTAAAGGCACAGTGTGTGAGATTTGGGGGGGTTAGTGGTGTCTAGCAGTGAGGACTGCAGGTTGCAATAATCTGAAATTTTTCCTAATTAGAATTCTTTCACTGTTAAATGTTTTGGAGGTTTTTACAGGGAGTCAAATTATCTGCAGAGGTCTCTTACTCTCCACAAGCAACAGACCAGGGATCTCATCTATAAAACAATGCGTAGGATCCATACTAAAACTGTATGTGTAGACAAAAGCCAAACACGGCATCTGCCAAAAAAAATTCTCCAATTTCTACAATCAGGCTTCCACCTCGCCATCTGCGTTACCAATTTCCCATCTCCAAAATGTTCATAAACAAAGGGTCAAAGTTTCCCATCAAAGTCAAAGTTGCCCATCAAGTTTATAAATGAGACCCCAGCTGATAAAAACCAGTAGAAACACTGGGTGAAGCAGTTTCATGTTACAAATCAGCGTTTCTCTGATGCAGTTTGATATGTCAGAGATGGACCACTAACCCAGCCCCTGCTAATGTGTGCTCACCTCTTTCTGAACCAGATGTTCAGGAGGTTTTTACTGGGAGCCGAATTATCCGCAGAGGTCTCTTCCTCTCCAAAACAAAGGCATGATATGATTAAAACCAGTAAAAACACTGAATAAAGCAGTTTCGTGTTACAAATCAGTGTTTCTTCGATGCCGTTTGGCACATTGGAGACAGGCAGCTGACCTCGCACCTGCTAACCTGTACTCACTTTTCTTCTCTTATAACTTAAGATTCAGACATTCAGGAGGTTTTTAACAGGAGCTTAACTATCCGCAGAGGTCTCTTCCTCCCCAAAACAAATAAACTTGGTGATCTAAGCCGGTAAAAACACTGAATAAAGCAGATCCGTGTTGTAAAAAATACACCAAATATTCCATTTCCACCAGTATATCCCCCTAAATCCTACACACTGGACCTTTAACACTCACAGTTAACATTATGTCATCCATACAATCATATGCACACACAAAATGCAGCCGAGATAGAAACAACAAGCTGTGGTATCTGTCGGAGTGGAGAAGAAAACATCTTCGCTCTCTAGCAGCGTTTCCCTCAAGAGACACAACAGGAGACCACTAATGACAACTGTAGCCCCTGCCTGCCGGGATGACACATCCAAAGCTATGCATAATGTTTCCGTCCAACACAAGTTATTACATAGAGATTCTGCCATTGTCATACTGTAGCTTCTGGCTCATTCTATTCTGGATCAAAGTGCTGCGCTCCCCTCTCTCAGGCGTGGTGCCTCATATAGCATCAGTTGGCGCTTATGCGTCACCCTTAGGCTGGACAACTCTGCCTCACCAAGCCACACATACACACACAAACACACACACATCACCCACGAGGGGAGAAAGAATGAAAATGCAGTGATTAACCAGTTGAGGGGATGCATGAGGCCAAGGGCGACCAGTTGAATGTTAAGAGTCCGGGGGCCACAGAGCTGCAGAGAGCTGGTTGACAATGTGACAGGCAGGCAGCGGGCGAGCTGACTGGCTGGTGGACTGACTGGCATACAGGCTGTGTGAAGTGCCTCGAGGCGATGGAGGGATGAAAGCCCTTCTTTTAAAAGGTCACGGGTGCAGATCCACTGTGTGTTTTAACAGTGAAACACATTTGGACAAACCGGTGTTGACGCAGTGTGAGACACAAACTGATCCCAGCTCCTATTATGTCACTGCATTACTAATTTATATACGATCCTCGGAGGCATATTGCAGTAATTCCACACTACAAATAATATGTGTTGTAATGTAAACTCACTAATGAGTTCCTGCAGGACGATCACAGTGATATTTCTTTAGAGGATTCTCCACCTATTGGGAAATATAACCCGTCCTTAGCATGACTTTGTGCTGTGGAGATGCCGCCAGGTGGGACAAACAGTCCTACCAGATGAAGCGACTGAGTCACTGTAAAAATGTGCGGAGGAGACGGAAGATACAGTGCACGGCTCTGAGTGAGTGAGTGACTGAGCGTGGAGGCCACAGTGTATCATACTACATCAAAGTTGGTTATCTACTGGTTGCATGGTGGCTGAGGCTCTACTTGAATGGCTGGCAGCTTTGTGAAGTAAAAGCGCTGCACGCTTGCCAGGAACAACAGCGTCCAATTTCTTTAGAGCAGCCTTGTTGCTTGAGAGACCACGCGAGCAAGACGCTCAATTTTGGAGAATGTAATTGCAGAGATCAGGTTGTGAAAATTAATCACATCATAGTGCGGGGAAGCACTGTACAAATACAGAACCTGCACGGTGTGTAGCCTCCAGGACACGGGGAGCAGTCAGTGGAGACTGCAAATACACATTTAGATTTTGGGGAGTGTAAATGTTCAACGGGCAAAGCATGGTATGCTTCTTCTTCTACATCTTTAACTCAATTTATTCATTATGTGGCTCTGTATGTTTGCTTCGGCTCCACAATCACATCCATCTTGACCTTTGTGTCTCATGCTGCCACTACTAATAAAACTGTTTGTGTTTCAGCAAACAACAGATGACTCTAATCTTTGTACACTCATCAAAAACAACTCTGCAAATTAGGTTATGTTTCAATTTGGCCTCGCTCAGACAGTGCTGCTGAGCCATGCAGCTACTGTATTTGACTCAAAATACCAAATAGACCGTGACAGGTAGAGGCTACAACCCCAGCCTGTGACTCTGTTGTACAGGCACCCCCCCTTCAGCCACTATCTTCTGGAGGGATTTGCCCTGCCGTTGCTATCATTCTGCCCTGGAGTGAACTACATGCTGAGTTCAGATTTCATACTCAGCTCTGGCATTTTAAACTGGAGTCTGTGCGCTCATTCAAACGGCGCAATGTGCCTCCTGTCCTCAGCAAGCATTCAGCTGAGGATGGAGCTCGCTTGCATCTGTCTTGCTTCAGACATCATCTCATTTCCCTACGAGGCAGCCTCCGTTCAAGTGACAACAGTCAAACATTCATTCATTCGGAGGCCCGGCCGTGTGCTTGTCTCCCAAAAGCGCAAACTGGAGATGTTTTGACCTGCCTGCCAACCCCTCCGGGCTTCATCCCCGGCGAGACAGTCTCTTTATAGCGGGGAAATGATATGAATGCATCGGTAGCGCCTGTGTCTTACCGGCTGCTGTATGTGGCGAGACGTCCCCTTCCCAGGCGGGGGAAGATGCTGCCGCTGCTGCCGCTGCTGCTGCTGCTGCTGCTGCTGGACCCCGTGCTGGAAATAGTCGCTGCCAGCGGCTTTGTTGCCTCCGACCCGGTCCCTCTTCTCCCGCATGTTGGAGCCTCCGTTTTCCCTGTCTTCGCCGGAGTCGAGGCTGCTGAAGTTCCACACAATCAGCGTCTGCACCAGCAGCACCGTGAGGGCTGCTATCAGGGCGGACCGCGACCGGCGGGCCAACCTGCGAGCACACAAGCCGCCAACCATCTTCGCACCGGGGCTGCACGGAGCTGGAGGACCGTCTGTGGCTCTGCGCAGCGCGACGGGAGGAAGGAGTGGAAGTAGAGGGAGGACGAGGAGGAGGAGGAGGAGGTGGGGGCGAGGCTGAGCTTTACGGTGGCGGAGGCGAGGAGGAGCATGGAGATGGAGAGGCACAGGGCCACCGTGTGGTGAAACTCGGTGAGAGGATGATGCTCCAGGCTACTGTACGACTCACTGTGTGTGTGTGTGTGTGTGTCCATGAGGGCTTTCTGATAATGACCAAATACCTGCAAATGTTGATATTTGCATTGCCTCACATCACTATTACAGTGCAGATAACAGCAGTGTTAATGGAGCTCCAGGGGTTCTTGACAGGCAGGCTGATCCCAACAGGGGCGTAGCCAGGACTTCTGGGTCCCCTGGTGTAGGCTAAGGTATTACTGCCTTGGGCACTTTAACTAATTCACACATCCCAGTGGAATTTTTGTAGGGCCTCTACCTTTGGAGAGATCATTACCATTTTATACCCCACTTGCTGGATTTCAACTGGAATCCAATAGGAAAATTAACCACTTTCTGCCCTGTAGAGATGGCTATCATTAAAATTTTATCAATACTACATTTATCGATGCTCCTTATGGGTTTGGTACTCTATCCATACTCTTATCGGTTCTTTTTCATTTCTAAATCATTGCTTTTTAATAGGGCTGCCCCCTGATAGTCAACCAAACGTTCGTCGACCAGAAAGGTCATTAGCGGGCAAGACTTCATTGGTCACTTAGTCACAGAAAAAAAAAGTGAAACTCTATTAGGAGTTGCGCCTTGTCAAAATAAATCAAAACCAATATGACTGGACCATGTAGGAATTTAATTTTAGAGGCCACGCTCAGCAGTCAGACAGGAGTCACGTTACAAACCAATCACAGCCGACAGACATCGTTCCCTTCTACTGTAAATATTCATTCAACCTTGCGTTTTCAAGGCAATTAAAGATCCAGCATGTGTACGGCCCCTAATTTCCAGGGCTGGTACCTGCGGTTATTCCTCAGGCTAGTTAATAACATGTCGGGCAGGAAATCCAAAGTGTGGGATCATTTTGAGAAGGTGAAGGACGAACCCAAGGTGATATGTAAACTCATCTTCATTGGTCGACTACAAACATGACGTATCATCTGAAACATGGAAGTAGCTACATGCCCATTAGCCCACAGCGTCATTAACAGGCGGCTCGCTCAGTGTGTGACGTGCACTTGTAGATAAAATATAGGCCTATATTAATGAAGGTTCATTAGTATGGTTTTGTATTTCTCTGTAATGTAACACACCTTCAACTCAAACCATTGTGTTGCCCCGCCCAAAACATGTAATTTAATAATTCAATTAATATCGTAAACATGTAAGCGACTAGTCGACTAATGGCCCTAAATGACGATGTCCAAATATGGTCACTTCTGGCTCCAAACTAAGATGAGGACAGCCAAAATACTGAATTCAAGGCTTCAAAACAGCAGTCGATTTATATCAATGGATGACATCACGCTGGTTACGTCCACTTCTTCATACAGTCAATGCCTGTAACACACTCCCTGGTGGGGTGTGCTGTGTCATATGTTCTTGCTCTTTTGTACGTCACTGTTAGGCGGGGCTCTTCACTCCCAATGCTTCCAGTCACACACACATAAACACTGCCCCTTCAGTCTCCTCTCTAAAACTCTCTCTTGCTCTAAGTTTTCTTATTATTTCTCCCCCACCAATGTCCACACATCACATTTTTTCACATATCAATTTCCCCCTTCAGACAGTGCCACATACTTTGTGCCATTTTAGACACAGTAATGAAAATTTAATAAAGAAAGTCATTATATCTTCTGCAATAGGACTTTTTTTTTCACAGCAAATTTGATGTGTCACAAAGAAATACAGCTACAACAGTGCTGATCTGGCTCCTTCACAACTGTGATTGGGTTTATTGCACCTTAGTGCTCGAGCGGACCACATGTTCAATCATTTCTCTGCCGCTTAACATGATTAAAAAGATGCTTCTCAAACTGGGGGTCTCCTTGGATTTGTAACTGAATAGCTCACATAAAATAATTTCTGTAGCCTAGAAAAGGACACATTATAAATGAATCCATTTGAAAATACTAAGCAATTTCACATTTAGCTCTTACAGGTAAACAACAAAAGAAAATCGGCATTAAATTTTGGATGTATGTGGATTAGTCAGTTTGTCTTGACTGCAAAAATGGTAATGTCATTCAACCTGAGAGGGATCTGTCTACCACTCGTTGAGAGTTTGTGTAGGACGCTTCATAAATAACTCTTTTATTTGGTTCGTCAGGTAACAGGATGATGTTGATGCTTCCAGTGTGGTCCAGTTCAATCCAGTTATAAAAATTTACTCCTAAGAATAACCTTAAACTCTGACTTATGAGTCAAGACAATCTTCGCAGAAGTAGAGCCTAGATACTTACTCTGAAGTGTTAAAATTAACTTACAGCTAAATCCAAACTTGTGACTCAAGTACTTACGGCAACAGAGTGTTGTAAAATAAGGACAAAGTGATGTCTACCAAAACCGCTCTCCCTAAAGCACTGAATCAGCCAATCACAGGCCTCCTAGGGTTGTGTGTCAGGGCTGCATCACACCATTCATCATGATTTAGTGCACACCTCTGAAGCTCCACTCATCACTCTTATATCTAATGTTACATATCCTGCAACATAATAATGATTATGTTAAACTTGCCATTTGGAATACCACTTATGTAAATAAGATGTAAATAAAAGTGCTGAACAGCTGTGGGTGTTACTTGCAGTGTGTGCATGAATGCATTTTTTTCATTGTTGCTTTTTAAAAACCAACAAACATTTTTATTAGTCTTGCTAATATTTATCTAAAATACATAGGAAAAAATGTGTTCATGCACATTTCCCACTCACTACTGCACTGAGTGCGATCACTTTTATGAGTTTTTGACCATTAAACTTTATAAATCCATCCATCCATCAATTTTCAACACTTATCTGAAGCCGGGTCGAGGGAGCAGCAGGCTGAGAGAAGTATTCCAGACGTCCCTCTCCCCGACAATGCTTTCCAGCTCCTCCTGGGGGACCCCGAGGCGTTCCCAGGCCAGACGAGATATGTAATCCCTCCAGCATTTTCTGGGTCTACCCCGGGGCCTCCCACCAGTTGGACGTGCCCAGAACCCCTCTAATGGGAGGCGCCCAGGAGGCATCTTGATCAGATGCCCGAACCACCTCAACTGACCCCTTCTGATGCGAAGGAGCAGCAGCTCTACTCCAAGCTCCCTCTGGATGTCCCAGTTCCTTACCCTGTCTCTAAGGCTGAGCCCAGCCACCCTTCTGAGGAAACTCATTTAAGCCGCTTGGATCTGCTACCTCATACCTTCAGTCATTACCCATAGCTCATGACCATAGGTGAGGGTTGGGACGTAGATGTAATAAACTTAATAAATACAAAAAATAGATAATATTAGAGATATTTTTTATCCATTTTTTTCCAAAATGTTTCTCATTAGTTATGAATTTTTAATACTATATGAGCTGTATTCAGAGCTTATCTATGATTCAATAGCCCTTTTTAAATAGGAATTGTGCAAATTTGCAGGAAAGCCCAATCAGTCTTTTTTCAGCATTGACAGTATAAAAACAAAATCGGGGCGTGCAGCAAAATGCCGCCTGCCTACTTTTGTTCATTCAGAATGTGCCTTTTTCGGGGCAATGGGGGCGTGAGCAAGTAACAAAACGTGTAGCTCAGTGTGTGACGTAAACAGTGATGTGGGAGCGAAGCTGCAGCTAGTCAGGCGGCGTTTCTCTCTTCTACACCGTCATCTGACAGTTAATGGCTTCTTCATTTGCGAGGGTAAGGAGGGCGCACAATTCTTTGTCTCCCCAGTTGCTCATCTTTACAGTGTCTGTCAGGTTTGTGTTTCCCTCTTGCTACTAGCTGCTTGCTAATTCCTGCTATCAGCTGTTTCCTGTTTATCCACCACCAGTGGCTCGCACGTGTGGCGTCATCAACAGGTCCTCCCACAAGTCATCAACAGGTCCTCCTGTTGCGGAGGGCCGCCTCGGTCTGTTTAAACTAAAAGGATACCGCCAATATGACTACCCTATGAGGTGGAAAATTGGGCGCCTCGGATCAACTCACAGGGACTTGTATGCCAACGTATGTTATACAACAGATCGTATGACATCTTATGAAAATGCACATACAATGTTTTGTTTGATATCTAATAAATTAGCACCCCCAGAATGATGTTACACACTTAACGTAAAGTTAACTAGGTAAATACATGGTGTTGTTAACCTCTGTGGTACTTTAAAAGGTACTATGGAGGTGACATAACTTTGTTCTCTGCCCAGGATGCCGCTACTCCACTATATCTTTACAGTTGGTCAGAAAATGAAAACAGCAAGCTGAAAGATGTTAAAATGCTTAGTAGAGCTGAGGATAAGGGCAGAGTTATGCTTTGTTGGTTCACTAAGAGAGACACCTCTCACATTACATATTGTTCATTAATTCATTCATATTCTGTAGCCACTTATGCTGTTAGAGGTCATGGGGTGGCTGGAGCCTATCCTATCTGACACTGGGTGAGAGGCGGGGTACACCCTGGACAGGTCACCAGACTATCACAGGGCTGACACATAGAGACAGACAACCATTCACACACACATTCACACCTACGGCTAATTTAGAGTCACCAATTAACCTGTATGGCTTTGGACTGTGGGAGGAAGCTGGAGCACCTGGAGAAAACCCACACTGACACGGGGAGAACATGCAAACTCCGCACAGAAGTTGGCTCCCCCACCCCAGGGCCTATTGACATATTGCCATTTGATCCATTGTTTATATAAAAATATTAGTGCAGCTTTAGAGTCTGGACACACAACACCAAACTCACACCATGAGGAAACTACAGTCCTCACTATCTGAGGTGACAACTACAACAGTGTGATATCGATCTAAAGGCTTTCAGCCTGTTAATGTTAAAGCTCCCCCGACTGTAACATTGGTTCACTGAAAACAAACACCAGTGTGATGTTAAGGTTACAGTTTCATCTGCCTTATATTCAAACAAGAACTGAAGCTTTTAATGAAAGCTGCTGTACTGTGCTGTACTGAGTTTCCATTTACCAGGATCTGACACACAAGGGATGGTTACATCAGACTCTGAGTGTTGGTAAATGAAAGACTGCCTACACCAATCATTTATCATGTTTATTCTGTGGTGTTGAATAAGTGATTGAGCTTGAGGCGACTAAAGTCTGCAGAGGGGATAAATGACTATTAGCCAACAAAAAAGCCCAATTTACAGAGGTTTGAATTGACTGCGGAGGAAAAACTTTGTGTGAAAAACTTGTACTTTCTATTGCGTTTGTTTCTTTGTTTAAAGGTAGACCTTGGCTAACTCAGATACCTGCAATTTGCAAAGCCAAGCTCAGAAAGCTTTGGGACACAGGGTAGCTACAGTAGAACTCAACACTAAAGACAGATAATACACTTCATTTTATAATGCGTCAGAAACATACCGACTCTTTCATAGAAACTATTCATGGTCAAAGCCATTTTGGTCTTTGTTTCTGAGGTGAATAAATAAGATTGTCGTACTGACACAGGCAGCAGATACAGCTTTCTGACACGCTGATAACTGGTTTTATTTTGAATGACGGGAAAAATAAGGTAACTGGGGGGGAAATGCTGGGTGCGAATTGGGCCACGAGACAAAGTTTAGCATGTATCAAGCCACAGACTGGGAAGTGAATTATATACTCAAGTGGCTGCTGAAACACAGAAAAAGAAGTTATCATTTTGAGCACTGCACTGTGGTTTTCATTTTCAGGAATGCCTCAACTGACACGCAGACAAAACATAGTATGCAAAGCCCAAAACAGCTCTATAGGAGACAAAGGAGGATATTTCTCTCAGAGTACATCGACCTTGTGGTTCTCAAACAGACAAGGCAATTAGACATTCCTGCCATTTCCAGAATTACATCTGGGCTTTTTACAATAGCAGTTCATTTTCAGCTTAACTGTGTGTTGAGCTTATCGCTGCACTCTTCTCCCCTATCAAGGGGTTGGAACAAGAAGCAATCGAGCATGTCTATCCAAACTTCAGGCAAAATAAGGGAGAGCAATTTGTCCATGTCACCCTTTTTTTTTTGTAGGCCATCACATCATAGGAGTATAATGCTGCTGGATTGCACCACTTGTCGTAAATAAGAGTCGCTAAAGTACTCTGTCATCCATGTCCATTTAATCTGTATTCTCATCACACAGCTTTCTTAAAGTGTTTTAGCATTTGAATTGCAGCACAAATTATTAACTCTGTGGTATTTCTGCAGGCAAACAGAGCCAACGCTACAGAGATAAGGCTGCGGACCACAGACAGATAAATGCAGCGTTGAATTTCAAAATGTCTCTATATGCTCACAGACACTCCATAGATATTTCAGCATCTTATAAATGTTAATTCTTACTTCATCAGGAGAGAGTGAGGGACAGGAGAAGAGGGAGGCTGCAAACGAAGAAATGTAAAGTTGCTAATTACGGTAGAGATGAGAGAGAGGAGGAGAGGAATGAGGGAGGAGATGCATGCGCTGCCATAAATGAGAGCAAAATGAAAGAAGAGTAAGATGAAGAACGGTTAGAAGACAAAACTAGATGTAATTGGAAAGTAGGGGTGAAGTCAGAAAACGGGAGGGAGAATAGAAAATATAATTACAGCACGGCAGGCACGCCTATAGGTCTACTAAATTAGTAAAGAGCGAAAGAGAGATAGATGAGGGCAGAGTGAGAGGAAGACAGAGGGCAAAAAAACAAAACCATTTATGAATTCAATGTAAAGAGATTAAAGACAGAGGGAAGGGAAATAAAATGAGACAGAGAGCAGCCCATGTTCCTCCGGCAGCAGAGCCATGTCTTCCCCTCTCATTAGCTGTAGCTCTGTTGCTTAGGGGACCGAGTGGGCCGACTGTCGCCACGACAATGGTTACCATTCCCTGCAGCAACAAATGCTGATTTTAATTAGACTTGACCTCTTTGTCACTCAGAGAGACGGACACATAGACTGACCAGAATAGCTTGCTGGAGAGATTCAAGCAAGCGTGCGCCCCGTCCTCACAAACACCCCGGACGAGTCTTATGAGCCACAAATAACAGCGAGACACAGAGAGGTAGAGAGCGAGACAGATGAGCAGCCAGCTGGTGGAGTGAGTCTGGGACAGGAGAGAGAGGAACTCGGGTGGGCGCTGCACAACATGACTGTTGAAGCCTTAGGCGTCCTGCTGTAGGACACTCTCATGCATTCAGTGTTTTATGTAATCAGGCAGCGTGCTGACTGGAGTGCAGTAGAACACAGCGAAACACAGCAGCAGACAGGTGTCCTTGACAGCGGTGCCCCAGGGGAACAGAGGGAGCCTTTTTTCTCCCACTGATACGACAAGAGAGTACAGCAGCAGACGTGGTTCATGCATGGCTGATGCTAGTGGACGCACAGGAAGCGAGAAAGATTTGTTGACTTTTTTTCCCCTACAACTGTTAAAGCTTCTAAAAGTTCATGCAGTGTTGACACTGAAAAATATACGACAGCGAAGAACATAATTGATCTGCACTGCCAGTGTCAAAGACTGATGATGTCACCGTCCTGGAGATTTCATTCTGGTGTAAAGCTGTTTTAGTTGAGTGTTCGCTTAACCAATTGTAACTTGGCACGTCAAGCCAATAAGCTTTGGATTTCTGTAATGGATGTATAAAGAGAACTCATACAGCATTGGAGGGGGCCCCGTTCATCCCTGTGGAAGTTGCTTAGAAGCACATGAAGCCAAAAAAAGTTCGACTTTCCAGGTATAAAAGTACCTGGATCCTCGCCATCGTTGGGCCCATAGAGCAACTGCACTGGAGACTTCGTTTTTTGTTTAAGTCATCATTATTATTTAACACCTGTTTATGGGTTTCTCATTTTAAAACTAACTGACCCTTTGCTAAGTCCCGCCCCAGATGCAGACTGGGCTTACATAACGTAGCATCAGACCAGCTTAGACCAGGGTCCGACATCAACACAGCCGTGCTCCATTGAGTCCAACTGCGATTCCCACCAAAAGCTTCATGAGCGTCATAAGCAGCCGGCAGCAATTCATTTTCAATGTATGCTGGCTATGAAGGGCGTCAGGGGCGTCTGCTACAGCGATGCCAGCGACCAGAGCATCAAGTAGAAGTTGAAAGAAGCTGAACTTTATGCAAATGAGCAGCGCCGCCGCCGAAGCAGCAGCCAATTGCAGACCGGGATTCTCAAGGCGACGCAGGGAAAAATTGAAAGAGAGGACAAATATGGAGGAGAAATGTAGCCCCTGTACCAGCCGGTGAAATTCCCCGTGGAGTTGCCGGGTTTGCAGGACCCTGTGGACCCAGACGGACCGACGGCTCCGGGCCCTGCGTTTCCTCAGCAAATATGCCGATGCAGTACAAAGGAGGCTTGCGATCCATGGTGACAGAGAAAACCGAAGATATGCATGCTATAGGCTACGCTTTTTTCCATCCAAATAAGCTCCTGCTTATTTACCACCAATTACATTTCTCAATGGTCCTTCGTGGAGGGTAAAATCATAATAATAAGAGACTCACTAGCGTTATTTTAATTATTTAATATTTGTTCATCCTTGTAAAGTGCCCAGCCGATCAGCCTAGATGGACACATCCATAGCGCCAGGCCCCACCTCTTTGGCTGCTGCAAGTGCCTGCTGGAGCTGGCAGTGTGAGCGATGTCAGAGCTTTTGGTGGGAATCCCCAGTAATGCAATCGTTTCAGATTTTCTTCATTTTCAGGCTGGTTTTGTGGATTTGGAGCTAAATGTTGTGTCTGGAGCATGTTGTGTATTAACTCATTACCTGGAGAGGATGGAAAACATATATGTTTCTCCCCTGCTCAGCTTTACGTTACACTCTGACCTATCGTCGCCGCGGTAGTCCAGCAACTCAGTGTTCTGCTATAAAATGACCATTATTTTCAATGGACTCTGGTGGCGCTGGCTTCTGTCGGAAAAGACTATCTGATGGCAAGGTAACGCTGTGACCTTTCATGTGGTGAAAATATTATAAATACAGCATACACTTTAACTGATATTGATTTTTATGGTGGGCTTTTTTTGTAGGTGCTTAAAAAAAATTTTGTTGAGGCAACACCTGCTCAGCACCGTTAGATTTTAATGTATGTGACACGATGACTTTTTTATCCTGAATTTATTGTAAATAAACATTGTGCTTTGGTCTATATGCCTTGAACTTATGAACAATATCTGCATTGACTGATTACGGCTCCTAGACTGTCTGTATGGTTGCCTGTTTCACTGCAGGCAGATTCCTCTCACTTGCTACAGTGGGCGTGGAAATAAAATCAATCAATCAAACACTCTTGATTTTTTCCCATGGAGCCAACATGAAAACTATATTGGTTCAGTAAATTTCTGCTGTCAGTCAACGTGGTGAAGGCAGGTTAGTGCTGTCCACTCAGCTCCCCAGGAGCTGCTGCTCAGACAGCTGAGACATTTACAGAAAACAGAGTCAGTGTGGTTTGGATGACAGGACGTTTACGCGCTGCTCACGTCTCGCTTACGTGTCGCTACTACTGGGAATTCACAGGTTGAAAAAGGTCATTTAATGGACGTTCAGACAGCAGGTAAAACTAGGATTGTTACTTCTCACTGTCATTCTGTGTCCCTGAGCACCTGCCACCACAGTCAGGGGTCACAAAGGTCACAGCAAAATTATTAAAAGGTCAGTGTGTTGAATCAAAATATTCCCTCAGTACGTGACACATCCTTGATGTGACCGTGCCATTAGCACACTGCTGACAGCTTGCTGTTGTGATTGGCTCATTTGGTAGCTGAGCCTGGTGATTGAAAGTCAGTTACCTTATTCCATATGGCGAGAGGCTGTATGTCAGTTTCCACAGGCACATGTGCACATGTGCGTAAATGTGAGCGTGTTTCCCGAGGAAATGGATGTATTCCAGGATATAAGCTTTTCTCACATCAGACAGCTTATCCTGGAGGAACACAGCACTTCTTATCAGGTACAAAGCTAAAATCACCACCAGGGAAAACAGACCATCCAGTACAATGTGAAGCTGCAGCTTCAAAAGGGCAAACGGATAAGAAAAAATGAAGCCAGCTGGAAGAGAATTTCTACAAGACATGCATTTACACCATATGTTGAAGGTGGAGAACCATCACAAGATGCAGAAAGATATTTGCATATCAGACTGGTGATTTGATGTGTTGTGTGGAATGAGGCTGGCTTCCATACGTGTTGTGTTACTGAGTTTTATGAGCCTTTGCAGAAGTTATCTAACAACCATAGCATTACCGACTGTCGAGTTAGTAGAAGGTCGGCGCATCATTGCTTCAGATCCATAGCTGCTAAGTTGCTAAGCAACAAAAACAGCATGTTGTGTATGCTAGCAAACACTCAGGCATTTTTTCTTTTTAAAGTAGAGAATATTCTTGTTGACTTACTTGGATAACAAGATTTATATTTGGCATGCTACACACAGATAAAGAACAGCAGTCTAATTTGAGCATTTTCCTACTGATGCTATCAATCCACCAGTGTATATGCTGTATCCGGTATCTCCTCTGTAGGTTCAATATACATCCTGTGTTATATCTACCAGAAAAAAATGACAAATCACATATGCACTGCTGTTTTGAATGTTCTTTCACTTTTTCACTATTTCTGGAAACTGTGGTCACATGGCCGATGTCTCAGGTGCATTTAAAGCATAATTACATATCTTTAGAGTATCACGCCCATGCATGACTGGATTACTGATTGCCCCCCCCCCCCCCCCCCCCCACCGTCACCTGCAAAATGTCACTTGAAGAGAAATGTAACAACTTTCCGGAGAATGAAAATAGCCAAAAAGAGACATAAAACAGCTGCAAAAAAAAAGAGACGCACAACATTCAGGGAAAGAGCCACAAGGACACACAAAATGACAACAAAGAGATGCAAAACAGCTGCAAAGAGACACCAAGAGAGTTGTGAAAGGAAAGGGGCAAAACAATCACAGAGAGGCAAAGCAACTACAAAGAGGTACAAAATGACTACAAAGAAATACAAAGCAACTAACAAGAGATGCAACACAACTGCAAAGACACTCAAAGTGACTACAGAAAGAGGCAAACACATAACAAACTGATACAAAATGACTACAAAGAGACACAAAGCATCAACAAAGAGACGGAAAACATGCAAAAAGACACAAAAATACTTGTGACAACCACAGACAGGTGCAAAACAATTGCAAAGACAGGCACAGCAACTAACGAGATGCAAGACAACTGCAAAGAGACACATGGACACTCAAAACAAGTACGGAAAGGGGCAAAACAATCCTAAGAGAGGCAAATAAACTACAAAGAGACTCAACATGACCACAAAGAGATACAAAATGAATACAGAGATGCAAAGCAACTACAAAGAGACTCACAAAGACACACAAAACCACAGAGACATGCGTAACCACTACAAAGAGACACGAACTAACAACAATTAGAGGCGAAATAACTATAAAGTCTCTGTGTCTAGGGACCCTCTACATGTTTGGGCCCAGGGACCCATTGTCTTGTAATCCGCCCGTGCCTGGATGTGTTGTTCAGAAATAATACACACTGGGAGTAGTGAAGACAGCGTGCAGACTCTATTTCCTTCATCCTCCACCTGTGAGGAAGTTTTTATATTTTTCACTGTTTCACTTTTTGACTTCATTTCACACTGTTGGAAAGCTTCCAGTGGCAGTGAAGAGGTGAAACAAAACTTCACGCAGGGTGAAAAAACACATTATTCACAAAAAGTCTCACCAAATACAGCCCCTACAAAAAGAAGGTAATTTCAAAAATGATTTTCACTGAAATGATAATGACTGTATTAAACAGTACTTGTGTTATTTAAGATGGCAAATTACTCAAGGCAGCAGCATCACTTTTGAGAGAGGAAATAAGGAAGAATTAGGACTGTGGCCTTCAAGACAAAAGGGCGTCTTTAGTTCCTGTCCTATTCACATAATTTAATTTGTGTTGGAAGGGCATAATCATATGTAATCTGTGCTCATTTCAAAAAATGTAATGAGGCTCGACTGCAAATACATCAGTGGGTTTAGCCTTGTCATGCGTTAAGGGTGATAGGAAGCAAGTAAAATTACACTGGCATTATCTTTTGGAAATGCTCGCTCGATAGGAAATGAACTGTTTCATTCTAAAACAATATATCTATACCCATTATACAGTATGGATGAGTTGAGTAAAAAAATCTCTGTGAAATTAAAGCTTGTCCTTAATACCAGCAGCCAGTAGAGAGTTAGTGTCATTTTTCTCAGCAGTCCACATCTAAATGTGTAACAGAACTTAACGACGTGAACAGAGCTGGGTTACTGGCTGTGATAATGATAACTATGATTTTCAGAGTGACTGAAGCCATCCACAGTTGTCTTTTGTTGTGGTAATTGATTTGTTCTTTCTCCTTGATGTAAGCAATTCTTGTCCATTTAACAGTCTTTTCTTGCCTTGGAGGAACAGAAAGCACATAACAAAGCTGCTTGTGGAGTTTTTTAGTGTTGACAGCAGCAACCCGTCTCAGACAGACAAACAGACAGTTTTACTGAAATTAAGTTGTGGTCTCCCAACATACCAACCCACAAACACTGTTTTCTGTTAGATTGCTGTTCTGCTGGTCTGTTTAAGAAAGCTGAGGAGAAAACAAGATGAAGACTCATGGCAGCAGCTCTGTGATACTGTACTTAGGCTTTGAACGCTAACATGCTGATGCTTCGCAGGTATAATGTTGTACGACATTCACCGTCTTCTTTTAGTATGTAAGTATCTCGACAATTGCTTATTAGCAGAAATTTTACTCAAAACCTCAAATGTAAACCTAACCAAATCACCTAAAAAATGTTGCCACAGTACGTCACTGCACAGTTGTGGATGTGCGTCATTACAAAGCAGATGCATTAAACCTAACTTGTCAACAGCAATGGCCAGCATGTGATTAGGTTCAGGCACTGGATTATGGTAGGGACAACATCATGTTTAGACAAAAAAAAAACAACAACACAGTTTTGGTGGGACAGTTATGACTGGAGAAGCTGTTGATGTCTCACGGCAAGAAACACAACAATGTGTCGGTAAATAACCTCTTTTCGGGTCAGTATTCCCACTGGAAAAGGGGTCGCTAAAAAACACCCAAGCTAAAAAGTTGCTGAAGGACGTAGTCATGACTCGCTGAAAAACAACTGGTTTTGTTGTTTGTTGGTCTTGAACAGTGGTCTGCTGCTTGACAAGTGTCTCGTCTAGGTGACACGCTATCCACCAACCCCTCCAGCTCCTGATGACAAGGTTACGTTATATACTACATCACTTTAAATGTCCAAATGATGCATATAAAAGGTACAAAGGTACAAATGTTTGTGGCTTGTAAAAACTTACCATAAATTTCCTCATGGTGGCACTAGAGGAAAAGTCAGAGTATCACTAAAGTCATCAACATTCATCATCTGAGAACCATGAATGACCGCAGAAACTTTTGTGCTAATCCATCAAGGAGAGGTATTTCAGAGGGGAAGTGAAAACTTCAACCAGCTGGTGAAACTAGATAAAGCCAGGAGATCACTGGGGATCATTGGGTTTCATCCTCTGGGGACAATGAACGTCTGTACAGAATTTCATTCATTCATTCAGTTACTGAATTATTTCAGTCTGGAAAAAAGTTTTAGCCCAACTGACATTGCCATGCAACTAGCATGGCTATAAAGATTTTGGCTGCGGATGTTTTTTACAGAACCTGTGGAATCAGAATAACCCATCGTTTCACTTGGGACACAAAAACCAATCTCGTGGATGAAAGTCCTGTGTTTGTTTGACCCAACCACCACCCCTCCCTCAGTCGGACTTTGTTCTTGCTCTTTATACGTCATAGGGGTTTACGTTAAAGTTAGATACAAGCCCAGTCTGTCTCTACAGAGGCTACAAAAGGAGCCGAATGTCATTTGAACATAGCAGCTTTTCTCTGTCAGCTCTCATATTGTCTGTTTGGGGTGCAGTTGGTCATGGTCCCTGGTTGTCACCATGACGGAATAACACCACAGAAAGAGGGCACCTTTAAATCCAACCTTCCCCTCTCCGAGCCAGACTGTATGGATGTCGTGTCATGTAACCTGTCAGTAGCATTAACCTTTGGGGAACGGTACGGCTCTCTGTAGCTTTACATCTATTAATATTGATATTCTATGACCTTACAGCTATTCTGTTTGTCCCAAGTCACTCAGTGAACTTCCTCTCCCGGGGATGCACCATTTTACAGAGCAAATTTGCCCCCGTGCACCTTCATTAAAGCACTGAATAATTTATCTTTCCCAGATCCAGCCCCTCCTGTTTTGTTTTTTTTTTGTTGCTGACTGGACATAATGTAAAGCCAAGTTAAATAGGTTTGAATGGGACTCCATGTCTGACAGACAGAAAATGACTTTTGTGCATTGACGTCTGCTCCTCTGTGCATGAGTTATTCATATAACATGGAAGCCGGTGGATTACATCAAATGGACTGTGTGTGACTGCTATGTGAAGAGGGAGATATTGTATTTCAGACGACCTGGCCCCGTCAGAGCTGAGAGCAGTATTTCTATAAAAATGAAATCATCACCACAGACGGTGTGACTACTTTGAACTTAAATAAGGTTTCGGTATTTTCTATCACGTCTCATGCCTATGAAAGTCATCTTGTACACAGACAATAAACTCACTAGGGCAGTGATACACATACAATATACTGCCAGCACATAAAAGTACCATATATGTAAATAGATGTGTCACTTTACCCCTTTGCTTTTTTGTACAAATTAAATTAGAAATAGTGTGTTAATTAGTAAGCTTTAGAGCCGCCCATTCATTCATTAATTCGTTTTCCATAACTGCTTATCCTGTTAGGGGTCGCGAGGTGCTGGAACCTATCCTAGCTGACATAGGGCGAGAGGCGGGGTACACCCTGGACAGGTCGCCAGACGATCACAGGGCTGACACACAGAGACAGACAACCATTCACACTCACATTCACGACTACGGGCAATTTAGAGTCACCAATTAACCTGCCGTGCATGTCTTTGGACTGTGGGAGGAAGCTGGAAAACTCGGAGAAAACCCACGCTCACACAGGTAGAACATGCACACTCCATATACTGGGTTTGAACCCCCCCATCCCAGGTTTGAACCAGGAACCCTCTTGCAGTGAGGCGACAAACCACTGCACCATCGTGCCACCCGCTTTAGAGGTTCTGGTGGGTGGATTTTGATTCCTTTACGTTAGCTGCTTCCTTGTCTCCAGTCTTTATGTTAAGCTAAGCTAACAGCTGCTAGTAATAGACCCATATTTATCGCAGAGACACAAGACTTATTTCAATCATCCCATCTCACTCACTGTAAGAAAACAAAGCAGGGTCAAACTCCTTTAGGAAATGACTGTAGGTGTATGAAATAATGCATAAAAATAACTGCAAATCCTCAAAACATGATGCAATTTAATACAACAAAAACTCTGCCTATATGATCTCCAACATGGCCTCAAAGCTGAATTGAAACCCTGCCGACACCAAGGCAGGATTACTAAGGGGGCAAAGCAGGCAATTGCCCTGAGGGGCCCCAGACCCTGAGGGGCCGCTACAACCCCAGGTTCACTGTGTGTCAGTTGGTTTTGGTGATTAATTTGTCAGGGAATTTGCACCATTAAAGTAGGGCTGTTGGGGTGAAGGAATTTCCCCTGCAGTGATCAACGGTGGTTTAACAGCCAAATATGTGATGTTACCATCATTTTTTGTTGTTTTTGCAAATGAGTCAATTTATCCTGATTTTAGTGTTTTGTAAATACATTTTACTGTGAGGATATTATTAGGCATATTGTTGCTGTTTAAATGACAAAGATGACACAGTTTTAAAACAAATTAAATCCTTGTTCATTGTTAAATGCAGAACACAGAAGGGCAATGAGGTGCAACAGAGGGTGCAGCATTTATTTATTTTTTTCTCAGTTGAGACGCTGTAGTTGGGTCTGGTTGCTATGATACAGAATATCTGTAGAAGTGAAACTGTTGGGTGCTTGCTCTGGAAGGGAAGCTGAAGCATGTGGGGAGAGACGATGGACACACTGGTTTGTGTGGGTTCAGTATTATTTCTCCTTCATTGTGGTTGTCATTCAGTGATGTGATGGTTGGTATTTGTGATATTTGTCCCGCCCCTCCTCTACTGTGATTGGACAGTTTACCTAAAGTTTATTATATTTCAGCTCTTGATGACCAGGAAAAAATGGCACAAATGCAGCTGATGTTCAGCATCTCGTCACACTGCTGGCATTGTAGCAGAACATTAATAAGTGGCACTGCCAAGACAAAACAAAACACATGACTGTAGTGGTTGTGGTGGTTGCTTGCTGTCCCCTACGGTTGGCTCGTCGATAGCACTGTATTGCAAAATTGAAGCCCTACGCTAAAGAACGACCTCAACTAAGGTGTGTCCTGCGTTGGCTAATTCTGTGGCCATACCTTTTATCCTTGGGTCAAAATCTAGTTTTACAGCTTTACAGCTTTAATAAAATGACCTCACATTAAGGGTTGTTCCATCATAGGATGAGAGGTTGGGACCTAATTGGAATTTGGAGGTGACACACTGCACAAAAGGTTTCAGGTGGGGGTGTTCAGTAGGACCACTGCCACCCAAAGCCCCCAGAAAGTGTGCCGGACTTTGACCCCAACTTGACATAGTGCCAAAATTGTGGGGTTACAACTACCAGGTCTGTCAGCTCGGACATCCGGAGGGAGCTCAGAGTTTTAATGCTCCTTTGCATTGAAAAGGGCCAGTCCAGGATGCCACCTGGACGCCTCCCGTTAGAGGTGTTCTGGTCACGTCCAACTGGTAGGAGGCCCCGATGGAGGGATTAAATATCTTGTCTGGCCTGGGAATGCCTCGGGATCACCCAGGAGGAGCTGGAAAGCATTGCTGGGAAGAGGGACGTCTGGAATACTTTGCTCAACCTGTTGCCCCTGTGACCCGGCTACGGATGAGCAGTTGAAAATGGATGGGTGGGTCTGTCACGTCATGCCATTGGGTCCCAAAAGGTTTTTATCCATGGACTTACAGTGCTAGTAGATACAGGTTTTTTAGTGTCACATCCTCCACAAAATGACTTGTTTCACTATAAGGACTGGATCCATTTGGTCCAATAACATTTGGAAAGTCAAGAAGAGCCACACGATTAAATCATTTTATCCCCGTTCTTAGTTAGTGGGGTGCTAAAGCTGAGGTTGGCCACTCGGTTGGCAAAGTTTCTAGTGTGCTTGCTCTATGGGCTCAACAATGAGGAAGATCCGGGTGATTCTACTGCTGGGAAGTTGAACTTCTTTGGCTTAAAGTGCCTGAAACGTAGCCCGCCTTCAATGCTGTATTTAGTTCCCTTCACGCATCCATGCACAGCAATCTGCAATCTTTACCGTGTTATTCTACTGAAAGGCAAATATTCTTATATGCTTTTGTCATTTTGTCTAGCTCCTGTGTGCATTAAGTATGACAGAATACTTGAACATTTTGGGAAACTGCATAAATCATATCCTTGCCAAGAGTTAGATGAGAAGATCAATACCTCTCTCATATCTGTCTGTTAAATAAAGCAGGAGCCAAAAGGCGGTTAGCTTAGCATAAAGAACAGAGGCAGGGAAACAGCTTTCCTGACCCTATTCTAAGATGACACAAATCCTAAACAGTCATTAGATCAACTGATGCTTCTGGTTAAAGTTAACATAGCGAGAGGGCAGGACCAGTTCAAACAGTCACTCAGTAGTTCCACTTTATTCAGTACATCAAAGTCTTCTTTCCTTTTTGACTTTTCAGAGGTTCAACTTTTTCTTCCCCAAACGACACCACACAACCCTGATTTAAACCCTGATTTTCCTCATATTCGCTCAGCTCCAGGCTGATTCTTTTCATCTGTCTTCAAGGTTAAGAGTTTGTCTAACCATCGCCTGGTCTGCAGCAGCAGCTCTTGCACCCACTCTGTCTCCTTTTTCTCCCACCTCTCCATCTCCGGGGGGCTCCACTTTCAGCCCCAGGGCTCCTTTGCTCCTGGGGGCTGGCGTAACAGAAGTAGCATGCCTGCATCTTCGATCTCAGTGAACATTTCTTTCCTCCGCCGCTCCCCACAGTCCTCTGTGACCAAGCAACCTTGTTAGATTGGTAAAAATAGAAACACCAGCGATGATTTGAGAGAAGCAAGAGACTGTGTTTATAAAAAAAAAAAAAAAAAAAGGCAGAGAGGGAGAGAGAGGAAGGAGGCAGGTAATGAGGGAGAGAGAGCCTGGGAAATATATGTGCCAGTTACAGAAGCTCTCAGAGCGGCCCAACTTTCAGCTGCGTAGGTGAGAGAGATTATATGCCCCTGCTGGTTTGGCTGATTAGCAATGACCTCTGCTACAGAGGCTGCGACATCGCAAATGGCAGCCTTTACCTCATTTAGATCATAGCACACAGCTTTATTCAAACAGTGAAGCTTTCTAATTTAAATATTATAGGCATGTTTTTATGCTACAGTAACTTTCTATAGGGAAACGCTGTATTTAAATCGATTGTTATGGAGTCGTTCCGGGATAAATGTTGCATTTATGGATGATTATATGAATTCAAATGCTAAAAAAAAATTAAATAAAATATACAACAGATGGTCTGAAAGACAAATCTCCCCTCTTGATATTTACAGTAAGTACAACCTTGAAGACAACATGCTTTTGAACACAGGAGAGAAATATCACGTCAATTTTCAAAGTTTCATCTGAAGTTTGGAGCGAACCTCAGATGGAACTAAGGTCAAACTTTAATGCCATGTCTGATATTTTTGGCAGAGGTAGTGGCGGCACTGCAGAGAAAGCCCTGCTGAATTCAGCATTAAAACGCTAATAGTTTCCACCCAACTTGTCCACAATCAATAAGATGCCAGTGTAAGTGTTTGCTCTCAAATGAATTGGGAATTCATATTGTTTTGTTCCTCCTCCTCCCCCTCACGACTCTCCGCTGCTGCTGTGCTCCCGCTGTTGGTGCTGGTGGTTAACTTTTTCGCCCGATAATGGAACAGAGTGGACTGCTTATCGATTTGTTTGTCTAGATACAAGTCAGCGCGCGCTCTCGGCGGAGCAGCACGCTGTTACATTTCTTTGCATTGTGTGGCGGCCTGCGGCGTCGATGCTTCAAATTAGGGAGTGACAAGAGGGGGGTGGAAAATAGGCCACATGTCAACTAATGACAAACATTGTACATTTTCAGCCAATTTGTTTTCTTTGTGCACTTGATGAGGTCAGTGATGAATCTAATCTATGAAGTGCCCCTTGCGCTGACAACGAGCAATAAGTCTTTGGCAGGGAGCGCTGTATGCATAAGCTTGGTCTTCCTCACTGAGCATTGTGATGAATGGGAGCCATTATAGTTGATGCATGTGATTTCTGCTCCATGTGGACTGCTAATATTGGACTGACCCCACAAATGTACAAGAGTTTATTTTCCCTCAGCTCTGTCTCTCAGGTTAAAAAAAGCATACACTGAACTAGACTTAATCTAAGTTTCACATAATTATTTGAAATGTACTAAAAGTGTGCTGTTGATATACTAATAATGCACTTAATAAACTAATGATGTCATCAGTGCTACTAAAGACATAATGGAATGCAATTAAGTGTACTTGACTGTACTATTTTAAGACTATATTATATTACTAACGTCACACTTTCAAAATTATACTTTAACCCAACTTTGTTTCTACAGGAAATATTTTAATTATAACGTGAGTGCACTTGAAACTCACTATAAATTCCTATAAAATGTACTTCAGATGTCTTTCGGACACATTTTTCTCTATTTGTAGATTGCATATTGTAACTTACTCTTAGTATACTTCCATGAGCATATTATTAACTGGCTTAATCCCAAATTTTTCCCAGACATAAAACTGTCGAAATCATCTGTCACCGATAACCCTTTGAAATAATCAATAATATTTTTTTTTTCCATGGAACAATAGGTAAAAAAGTGCATTTTATGGTCGGTCACATTTTTGACTGGTGGGATGATGTGATGTATTTTCCATTTATTGACCAAATTAACATAATCTCAATGATCAAAATTCTTATAGATCCCAGCTCAGTTCACACATTCAAAACTCTGTCATTGGCAGTCCCCAGCATTGCCACTAGAGTGCTCTCTCATGTTCTACAGTGACTACTTTACATATCAAAAACCCTTATACAAAAGTATATCACCGCTTTGTCATATGACATGCTAAGTATCCTTCTGCGTCTGCTGTTGACGTTCCAGGACGTGTAGCCAATACTGTGACATCAACACTTGTCTCGTGGGTGAAAGTCCAGGGTTTGTTGGATCCATCCACCACCCCTCCACACCCCCTGTGTATTACGTCGCTACCAGCAGCGTTTGACCTGACCGTGTCCAGCAGCGTCTCATACCCCCCTGATAGGTGCCATCCAGCCAAGTGGCATATCATAGCAAAGCCAAAGGTTACATCCGGGCACGTTACCTACTGCTGCGAAAAGTGGCTTTTGAAATCATTGACAAAGCAGCTGTATTCAATGACTTTGGAAGAAGAGAATGGGCTAGAGGGGGAGGTTGTAACCTCTGATAAAGTTGTTTCTGTCATAATCTGTTTGCATAAGTTCAGCATGTGTATTCAAATGGCCTGTCTCCCTGTCATAGTCTAAATCTGACCCGTCGCTATCACGGTAACTGAAGACAGCTTTATTTTCTTTATTTTGAGGGACAGCTGTGAGGCTCTGTGCATTGTCTGGGACGTCACCTAGACCCCACATATCCAAAATGTCACTCAAAGTGAACCTAATAAGAGAAGAGTAAAAGGTTAGGTAGAATAAGAACTGTGTGTACGTGCAGACGTACATGTTATCCCACCAGTCACTACTGTTGCAATCAACATGTTCACTAAATCTGTGACCACACTGAACAAAGTTAAGTAATTGCAAATGCATATATCAGCACTAGACACCTTAAAGATAATGTGTACCAAATATTTCTGGCCTATTTTTACGTTAACACACTTTACTAACCTTTCGTTTGGGACCTTTGATGCGGCCATCTTCGTCTCATCATGCAATGAGGACGTAAACAGCTCTGGTCATGTGACAATTTACACTAAACATGTGACACTGCACATATTTCATTGAGACCCTTTATTATTTCAATAGTTGCTAGAAATGCATTGATTCATCAGTCGGTAACATTTTTAGAGCCTTTTGTGGCCCAGAACTGACAAACTAAATACTGGCTTTAGATAGGGACATTCATGTTTTCGTGTCTGCCACCGAAATTAGCAGCTCTTCCACGACAAGAGCTTTGTGATTTTTTTAATGAGAAACTGCTTTATTCAGTGTTTTTACTGGTTTTAATCACCTGGTCCATTTGTTTGAAGAGGCAGAGACTTCTGCGGATGATTCGGCTTCTGGCAAAAGCCGTCTGAACAATGAACACTGAAGGAATTTCATATTTCAACTGGTTGCAATTTGCAATCATCACTGCAAGACATCACTAGTCTTCTAAATCTTACACATTGCTCTTACGTGGGCTCCCTCACTGCTCCGGGTTACACACACCTGAAGGAGAAGGAGAAGAAGTAGAAGAAGAGGAAGAAGAAGAAGAGGAAGAAGGAGAAGAGGAAGAAATTCAGTTCATCTGATATCCAGGTGGCTCAGCTCCAGCAATAGGGCAAAGATCTATTATGCGATAATTGTAGTTGCCTTTTAGCCACAGGAGTGCAGGTGCATGTGCTCAGAGGATGGCATATGGAGTTGTGTGTGTGTGAGGGGTGGGGGTAAGGGTTGGGGTTGTGGGAGGCTTTCATCTCAGCAGTGCTTTAGGCCAATATAGCAAATGGCGCGGACTGACCAGCTGCTTGACGTGCTGTTCAACCGCCAGCAATCCCAGACTCCCTCCAGAGCCACCACTGGCTGGCTGCCCGTATCTCTCCAGCTCACTCTCTCTCCTTTTTATCTCCCCCTCTACTATCGCTGTACCACTGTCATGCTGCTATCTTGTTCTCCGTCCTGTCACTCAATTAAGTTTGCCTTGTCTTTCATTTTATCTCAGTCTTTTTAGTTTAACGTGAAAAAAATTGGACTCACCTCCTGTCGCTGCTACTCGTCTCTGAGCCTGCACATTAGATGCTTGTCTACATTTCAGGCAGTTGTCTCCCCCAAGCCTCCTTTATCTAATTCTACGCTACGGGCACAATCATAATTGTCTTGACAGTCACGCGGTGAGAGAGGCCGACCAGTCGGTGTGGGTGGAGGCATCCTTACACTCTCACAGATTCAGCACTGTCAAGGTCCTCCTGTCCTTAGCCCATAGCCCCTGGACACGGCCGGTCCTGTTGTCTGAGCAGATTAGCATAGCCCAGCACAGCAAAAACATGCTCAAACAGGAAAAGCACACACACACGTGCTTGCATATGCATGTTTCAGACACGACAACACAGTATGAGCACACACACTGTAACGAGGGCGAGCGCCAGGTTGCCGTGGCGCTGAAGGATGACCGTGCCTGCAACTTGGCAACGGAGGACATGAAAAGCACAAGATGATTCTTGACTTTTTGACAGGTTGAACCAAAGCTGTGTTTTGGGTTGGAATATGGTTATTTGATGAGTCAGTCCAGCTGAGCATCTCTCGCCTTGGCAAATGACTCCCTCATTAATCTGACAGACAGCAGTGTATTTCTGGTCAGCGCTCCGCAGCTTTTTTGGAGTAGAAATTGAGCACATAATTTTATTATCTTTTGAATCTGAAACTGAGGAACAATTTGCACTTGCAAAGCCTTTGTAAACATAAACAAACAACAGCTGTGTTTATGCAACTGTTGGCGTCTGCTTGGCTTATAAATGAAGTCTAGCTTAGACATGGCCATTAAAATGTTGTGCATCACATCACGCCAAAAAGGAAATCATTTTAACATCAGAGGCATCCGTAATAGGAGCAGTCGTGGAATAAGCTCAGATCACCATTTCAACAACAAGCCAAATGATAACAATTACAACGGGACAAAACAAGTGCAGCATTCAAGTAGAATAGATTAAAAAGCATTCTGCTGTCACATGCAATATAATATATAATAAGTATAATCAACATATTAGGCCGCCTGTAAAGGAGTGAAATAACTCTCTTTTTGGACGAGTCTTGATGCACATGACAGCTCTGCGAACACTGAGAGCTACTGTAATATGAAGATCACAAATTAGGAGGCATACGCTTAAAACGCTGCTGATGTGCCATCTTCAAACTGTGAAATATATATTTTTCCTGTGCTGTGAATCAGTATACACAACTGCAAGTCCTTGGTGTTTGTTTTACTTTGTGTAGGGGTGTAAAGCGTCTCTACATTGATGCAAGGGCCGTGAATATTTGTTGCTGACTGACAATATGACAATATCATTAATGCAGAAACACTACACAGCACCATGAGCAGCAGAGATGTACAGTGTTAATCTCCTTTTTACTTTGAATGTGGGTTAAACCAACAGAGTTGATTCTTCCACACACTGTCACATGATATCCATCTTATCAGTTTTCAAGATTTCCTTCTTCTGATTGATTTGAGCTCGCTCTCTCTGTGAATGGATGCCCACGCAGCTTATATAATTCTCAACTGTGAAAGAAAAGGGGCACGGAGCAAATGAAAAACCTAAATACAATTCCAAATCAAAGGACTAATACTATCATATGACCTCTGAGTTTGGTGAAATATGGAGGAATTTTTACTTGACAGATTATGAACATGGCAGATTCGCACAGGATTAAAATCATAGATCACCTCTGTAATGATTACAAATTACCAGAGGTCCCTAACTAATACTAGTCCTGTGCAAACAGCAACCCAGTCTCACTCTGAAGTCGTTGAATACCGGTGCTTAGGCAGCGACTTCCGACATTGGAAAAAGCCACCCTTTTACATTAGCATGATATGCGGCTGGTCACTGTTTTTTGTGTAAGCGTGCTCGCTGACGTGAGGGGGAAACGCAGTGACAACAACGTAAGTTAAGGGGGCAAAAGTCCGAGTAGGGCAGGCAGGAGGAGTGTTAGATGGTTCCAATAATCACGACTCTCACCTGGGAGGCCGGTGTTTGGTTTCTATAAGATTGTAAAGCTAAATCCTGTCCTGTTTTCCTAAACCCAACCACATGCCTGTGTTGCCCAAATGTAACCACGTGCATTTGTTGTTGAAGGGAAAAAAAGTAAATCTGCAGTGTTGTACCGACATAGTGCGTTTGCATGTAACAGGCTGAAGTTGACATGGCGTCCCAGAACGTTAACAACCAACAGACCCAGGGTACATTGCATGTCATATCTTGACGTTGAAAGTCCATGACCAAACATAGATATGTGTCAAGGTTGGAGTGAGAATGTGTTGCAAATAGGACTTTGGTCTGTAAGCATGTCACACTGCTGTCATGATTTCTCGGGGTGACATATGGAGTGTGGTTGTTACAGGACTACCTGTTGCAGGTAGGCATGAGTCCCAAATGTTCAATAAGGAACCAATATCCGAAATCACTGATGGTACATAATCAGTACGATGTGGACTTGTTGAAAAAAGGGGAAAAAGTCTTGTATCAAAGGCGATACAGGGCTCTGGCCATGGATGAGAGAGCTGGATAAAGTGTTGGAGGTGGGCCCCATTCATTAGTATGAAAGTTGCTCATTGGCGCATAAAGCCAAAAGTTCAACTGCCGCGTATAAAATTACCTGGATGATCGGCACTGCTTCCGCACAATGTGGCCCATAGAGCCAACACATTCTTACTCAAACCTCATCACGTATGGACAATTTAGTCATGGACTTTCCACGCCCACATGCTGTCGGTGTAAGTCAGTGTTTGTTGGACCCATCGACCACCCCTACCGCCCGCCCCACTCTGACACACACCGCCTTAACTTTCGTCCTTGTCCCGCCACATTTCCCCCTAAAGCCACCGGGCTCCATTAAACTATAAAGGCAACTGCCTGTGAATCACGCCGACATAAAGGATGCCTTCGTTTTGTTGGTTTCTGACAGTGCAAATCACTGCCCAAGCGCCAGATTTCGATGAGTTCAGAGTGAGACAAGGCCCATAGAGCAGGCGCAGTAGAGATTTCCACCAGCTGCTTCCGGGTTAGCTCTCTGCTAGCTCGAATGGGGATTAAATGATTTGGCTCTTTCCCAATTCAATTGGACTGAGCGGACTGAATACTGAAAGAGACACAAGCCATTTTGTGGGTGTTGTGAAGTTAAAAAAATGTATCCACAGTCTCTTTCTCCATGTAAGTCAGTGGGAAAAGTAGTTTTGGGCCTCATGACATCACTTGATGGATGTAATTAAACTCTTAAGCCCTTATGAAAACTGGCTTCAAAGCCCAGCGCCCTTCATGGGGGCCTGGCTCTGACATGCTCTGGTCATTCGTGCACCATAGAAGTTGACAGTGCGTCTCCTAGCGATGCTGGCTCTCAAATGTTGGTCAACTGCCACCATGGGAAACACCCTCAAACACCCAGGTTTGAATCTTAAATGCTGTTTCCATAAATGTGTCCACAGATCTGCTCAGTATCGTTTTACTGAGTTTATAATTTCTCACATAAAAAGTAAAGTAGAATTAAAATTTCCGTTCGTCCTTAATGTACTGGAGAGGGTGTGTGATCTTTATTAAGTGCTGTTGAAAGTGACTCCTGAAACTCAGTCTTTATGTTTCGGTTGAGACCATCTCCGCTCCAATTTGCCAGCTGCGACTTTTAAGGCAGGCTGAGCGCGCGTTGCTAAATTGTTGTTGTTGTCGCTGACTTTGAAGCAAGGTAATGACACAAACATCACTCAAAATGCAATTACACCCCACCCCCTTTCTTTTTGAGACCCAATGGAGTGTTAACGTGAATGAAGGGAAATGTAGTGTGAAACCAGCGAGGCTGCATGGGCCAGGCTAATGGAAGCCACAAATGGTTGGACAGGATTCCAGTCTGCCTATGAAGACTCCCCCCTCCTCCACGTCTTCTTCTTTGTCTTTTAAAAGTCACATCATGCTGATGGAGTGAGAGAATGATGGAGTGAGGACTCAGTCAAAGTCAGACAGGAAACAGAGAGGAATTGAGGATATTTCACAAAATGACAAGCCCTGTTTATCCGAGCTGAGTTGGGGTGGAGCGCTTTGAGAGTAGAAACATCTATCCCAGGATGTGTTGTTACAACGGGGGCATGACTTGACTGTTGATGCTCCAAATGAGCTGTTGAAGATGTCTGTGTGTGTGTGTTTAGCCCGTCTGTATGTGTGTGTTGGGGGCATGTCACTATTAATTTCTTTCGCTTTAGGCACCGTTTTAAGTTACAGGCACAAGCAGCATTCTTTTACATGCTGCAAACCGCTGAGTGTGCGGAGGCAGCTTCAGTCGTTTTCTCCAGAGGGATGAGAGAAAGAGATACGGCGCGAGAGGAAAAAACTGTGGAAACATGGTACACACAACACAGAGGAAAACAGAAGAAAATATAGAGACACTGGAAAAAAACTAATAAGGAAGAAAATATTAAGAGAAGGCGGCACATCTCTGCAGAGAAGCCGCTCTCTGAGAACCACCAAGGGAGAGAATGGAGAGAATAGCCTGTATTGTTTTCTCTTCCCTTTGATTTCCTGCCCTCAGCAATAACAACCCCCCTCCATACACACACACACACACACACACACACACACATATACAAGCACACACATATATACAGTGGCAGAAACACTCAGGGTTTGTTCTTTCTGTAACCAAAGATATTTCCATCTGGTTCTTCTCTCTGTCTGTGACCAGGAAAAAAAGGAATGTTTGCCCTTCTTGTTTGTTTCTTAAGGGATGAAATGAATATGTCTCTAAGCACTGTTTAACATTTTGAAGACGTTAAGGTTTCAATAATCTGACACGCGCAGTGACGTCAAAGCGATCACAGAAAAATAAGCAGCATTGTTTGAAAAACTCAGAAGGTCATTTGACAACACTTGTCGCTGTTCTGAAAGAGTCCTCTAAAGCCTAGTTCACATGACACGATTTTCACCGCAATTTTGACGTCGCAGAGGATCTTGAGAGCCAGATTTCTCCACCGAGAAATCTTATGGTGTGCACACACAGGTCGTAACGCAGTTGGCGAGACTCCTGCTGACCGAAACACACGTCACCAGGTATGAACACTCAAAAACTGCAGCTCCTCAAATGACCACTTGAGGCTGGCTCAAAAGCAGAGTCAATCCCATAGACCCTCATGCTAAAAAGGCAACTTTACTGCCAAAATAAATGTTTACAGCCTGGTACAAAAACACTTTTTGGTTTCTATCGCTACTTTCAACATTAATGACAGTTAGTTTTACGCCACCAAACGTGATCTTTTCCTCACCATAACCAAATGGTTTTTGTGCATAACCACTTATTCACCACAGTGTTGTTCACAAATGTAGCATTTATGTGGTTTAAAGAAATGCACAATGGGAACCCTTTCTCTGGCGATTGCGTTGTTTAATTGCAGGGGATGTTTATATTTGAAGAATCGGGACTTCAGAGAGAGCAGAGTGTTTGTTTTTAGGAGATCAGGCTGTCGGAGAAATGGGTTTTTGGTCCAGTGGGAAATTTTTGGGACTAACTGGACTGGACAAGTTGTGGGCCATCGGAACAATGGGCAGTCCGCTGTGGCCAGAAATGGCATATCTCCTTGCTTAAGTTGTACTTGAGCCGAAAAATTTGAGTTTTTACTGTCAGTAATATACTGATGTTTTCTTCCAATATTTTATATTTTCATACAAACAATGTGTTGCCTTTTATAAAAAAGAGCAAGGACGTACATCATTTCTGGCTACACGTAACTGCATACAGCAATTTAGTTGCAACTTGGAAAATGGTTTTATCATGTGAAGTCTTGTATCACACAACAGACACAATATGTCTCTGAGAAATCTGGAAATTCAGCAGCAGATGTTTGTTAAATTTTTGACTGAGCATTTTAAAGATTCGAGAGATATTGAGAAAGGCCTTACATAATGAACTGATATTAATGTATATGACACAAATTATGTAATTAACTGTTTCCCTGTCTTTATACTTACTGGGAAAAATAAAAAAGTTCTGATGTGTATTTCCGCGATTAAACCCTGATCTATATGATGTGAAAATAAGAAAAGACGAGACCAGGCATTTGCCACCTTTCAATCATTGCTCAAATAGGTAAGTAAGAGAAAAGGTTATCTGCTACTTTCCAAAGTGATAAGTGCCATGTAAAATGAAGTGCAGCAGCAATCTTAACACAAAATTTGAATGAAATCCACAATTATATCTTGGTGTTTTTGTAATAATACTTGTTTTACTTACTGACCACTTAATTTCACTATTTAACCAACCAAACTGAACTCAAGTGAACTTGATCCAAATCAAACCAAACAAAAGAAAGAAAAGAACCCAAAGTATTTCACTGTGCTTCTCCCTGAAAACTACTCAACTCCTGTCAGAGAGAAACTGAGAGTATCTGTAAGGATCATCTGAGGACTTCTTGTCCATTTCTCGACACCTCGTGGAGGCCTGGCGGAACGCTAAGGGATGCCGGGCACGAGGACTTGAAGCCGTGCTTCTGAATGCCAATCAGAGTCTCTGGAGACACCTGATCCCCCAATCCTCCGCTCCCTCTCCTCTCATCTCTCCTCTTTCTCTTGTCAGGCGGAAGTGAATGCTCTGGGCTACACGTGTTAAGCAGATGTGTGGGAATTGGAGAGAACATCAAGGTTAAGACGAAAGGTGCACAGAAAACCCCGGGCAACTCCGCTACCTGTGTAAGTATTTATGTGGGAGAGTCTCAAGGGAGGAGGGATTTATTTGCATATACAGGTGTGTGCATCAGGTATTGCTGTGCACACATGTACATGTGCTATATGCTCATATATGTGCATCCTGGGGCTCCTGCATGTCTGTTGTTTGTGTTCATATTAGTGTGCCGGTATGTTAAGTAAATGTGAATATATGTAGTTCATCAACGAGCTCGAGCACCAGGTGGAAGAGTGATGATAACCAACAGGCATTTCTATTTATATCTATTCTATTTTTGCAGTATATTTTAAATATTGCATGGGTGTGTGGGTGTTGATTTGCGCTCATGTATTAGCAAATAGGATGTATGGATTCCCTCGTGCTCACACAAATGCATGAAATGTATGTTTTATGTATAGGTATATCCATGTACATGCATCTAATGAGGTGAATATGTAAACACGTGCGCATATGTTGTTTGCATATGGTGTATTACTCGCGACAGTGTGTGTCATGCAGATGCACAACAAGGATACAGGCATGCACCCTCCATTATGAGGATGTTTAATATTACAGGATGTTGAGTTGGCACGCTGCACCATTTATACACTGTCTGTCAGAAGGATCCATGGAAGCAGTGTGAAGCCTGCTTGCCAGCCAGCATTTCTCCCTGTATGTTTCATGAGGATGACGATATGATGATACAACAGCCGTATTGAGCCGTATAATTTTAACCGGCTTCAAAACTTTTCCCCGCTGTGATGAGGAATCCTTTGATGTCTCCACAGGTACGGGTGGCTGTGAGACAGCGCGAGGCTGCTATGTACTCGGTCGTTCAGAGTTGGCCTGATACATTTACTGTCTTTCTTTTTCTTTTTGTTTTGATCATTTCTAGGTGCAAAACTCTTATGCAAAATCTTATCCTTCATCCAAAATTCTGTAAATAATTCAGTAACAACACAGGTTTGTTGTCTGAGGCAGTGCATCAGGATAATCCATCATGAAGCGGACGGTGATTTCAGATTGAACGCAACGCTGTGTTCACTCAAACTTGATGTGTTTTCGAATCCTCGTCACAAACAGCATTGAGTTTCTATTCTTTTTATGGCATTTATAAAAGGTGTCTGACATTTTTTTGTGTGTTTATCAATGTCAGTAAAACATTTCAAAAGGTTAACAAGCAATATGATATGACGCAAACAGCCCAGTCACCAGAAGACAACATTGGCATTGTACATTTCTGCAAATGTTTCATACATATCATATCAGCATTTCTAAAGTGACGTAGTGTATGAGCTGACTTTGTCATCAGGAGGTGGAGGGGATGGTGGATGACATGACACCTAGGTCAGGTGCACCACCTCAGACCACTGTTTGAGTCCAACAAACAGCAAAAGCAGCTGTGTTTTAACAAGTCGTTGCTCTTTTTCCAGCAGCCAACGAACATGGTTATTTTTAGCGACCTGCCACTGTTTTTCCACAGGGACAGTGCCAAGAAAAGCTGTTGTTATTTTACCAAGAGCTTACCAAGACATTCCTGCGTGTCCTGCTGGGATAGTGGCATAAAAAGTGATTATTTTTTACCGATGCATTGCAATGCTGCCAGGATAATGCCAGGAAAAGAAGATGTTTTTTTGTTGTTTTTTTTTAAGAGACACTGCTGGATAGTGGCCCAAAAAGCATTTGCTTTTAAAGAAGACATTGCTGCCTGTTGCTGGGATAGTGGCACATGAGCGGTTATTTTTTTACTGATACATCACTGCATTTCCTGCCAGGATAGTGCCATGAAAAGCGGCTATTTAAAAAAATTAGACATTGCTGCTTTTTCTGTTGGGATAGTGGCTCAAAAACTGATGTTTTTGACAGTTTCTCCAGCTGAGATTGAGCCACCACAACTATGTTTTTTTATGCCCAAACATGATTTTTTTTTTCTAACCATAAAAACCAAGTGGTTTTGAGACTACATCTAACAACATGTGAATCTCAGTGTATTTGAAACGTGAAGAAACATCAAGTTTTAATGTTTTTGCTACATAATGATTTACAAATGTAACCCATCTGTGGTTTGTAGACGATGCCAACATTTTTTCTGGGGACTAGGTTGGTAGGAATGTTTGACAAAACACGGATACATTTAGGGGTAAAGACTTCTCATTCGGGACAAAAATAACAAGACAATGAAGATAACATCAAACAAGCACTTTTCCACACAGTCCCAGAAAGAAGCCTAATGTGAATTAGCCAAAAGTGGAAACATGGGGACACTTGTGGGAGTCTACAGTACCATTGCTTATAGAGCATAAATGTCATTTATCATGGTTACTTATAAATTGTTAAAAAAAAAAAAAAAAAGATGGCTATTTCCCACAAACAGCCAGTGTTTGAACCATATACACAGCTGTGGCCATTTTAGCTAGCTTGCAATATGCAACAACCATGTGTGCGTTTGAGCACCAGGAAGTTTTTCTCTTATGTCTCTCCAGACACTTGAAGAGCTTCAGTCTTTATATACTTAAACAGGTTTAACAAAACTAACAGGGCAGTGAAAGTGATATCAATTAGTTTCACTCCCACATAGTCCTGGGAAAAATAGACTAATTAGCTAAAAGTGGAAACACCTGTGTGGGTGTACCATTGCTGTTTAGGGGTTTCATATTATAAGTGCTTTCTTTTTTTTCATCTTTAAAAATGTGAAGGGAAAAAGATGATTTAAAATGCTAATATGAAAATCTGTGTGAAAACAGGAACGTAGTGGGACTTTTATGAGTCATTGGCAGTTTATTTGCTTTACTACCCCCAATTCTTCCCTTCGATTTCAATTCCCAGCAGCATTTAAAGTTGTCAGTGCTGTGAAAGGACCAATTTAATTAAAAGATCGTGGGCGAGCAGTAAAATTCAGGTGAAATCAGTGATTAACTGCTTTTTAAAAATTGTTATGCTGGGCAGTGTTTGTCAGTTTATAGCTCTCCTGCTCCGTAGTGGCCACAATCATGCAACGCAGCGTTAAGATGGACTGCAGTAGCTCAGTTTCTTTACACAGAAACTCAGTTTGGAGAAGTTTATCAAAGCAACAGAGTAAAACAAAACCGGTGATACGAATTGGTGTAATTGGTGTCATAATTTTCAAAGGATGTCGCGGTGACAGAAACAGCATAAAATCTGTGCTTTATGTAGAACACCTCAAACAGCAACTTGAAAATCTAGAGCTTATCAGCCTTGCTATTCTCCTCGTTTGTCAGCTTTGACAACAAAATGTTGATAACTATCAAAGAAACCTTTGTGTCACCAGTGAGACAGGTATAAAAGTCTCTTTTTTGATCATTCTTCCTCACAAATTGGGCAGACAACACTGCCTCTGGAACTGAGATTGCACAGGAAATGTTATTATAAGATTAGTTGTAGTACAGTGTTTGCGGTGTGGTTGCAGTTTTATCAATGTAGTTTTGGTTAATTTCCAGTGCACTGTGCCAAGATAATGGCAATTAGTAAATCAGTGAATCGCCGTCAGTTATGATCAGGAAATGCTTGAATTTCATTTTTAGCCCATAACAGTGGGATTTATTATCAGATGAACTCTCGTTTCCTGATTTAGACTTCCAGATCGAAAACACATCTCCTTCTGTTTTGCTGAATGCTCACTTTTTGTGCTATAGCAGTGCACACACACACACACACACACACACACACACACACACACACACACACACACACACACACACACACACACACACACACAGGAGTGGATTTTCACTCCTGTCCCTTCCCACACCCACAAATAAACTCCTGTCTCATTCCAGTCCTTGAAGAATGACTCCTCATCCTGTGTTGTGTTTTTAAAGACTTTTTTTGTTGTTGTTTTTTTGCCTTTTTTAGAAAGGACAGTCTAGACGTGAGAGGGGAAAAGAGGGGGGATGAACACAGGCTGGAATTTAACCTGCAACCATTGGATGCAAGGACATTGCCTTTGTATATGGGATGCCTGCTCTGCTTTATTTATATTGAACTGCATAATAATAGACCCTTTCTTTGCTATTCAGTCGCTTGGGCAACAGCTTTTGTCACTGTATACTTCCTGTCAGCTACTGTATTACAGGAAGTACAAAGAAACCCATTTAGTGTTGTCAATGGTGTCAAGATAGAAGAGGTTTATAAGAACTAAACATATTCAACTAAGACTACAGTATAGAATTTTGCCAAAATAACATAGCTAGCATAACTGCTACAGTTATGTGGCATACAACAAGCGCTTAGTCTTAGTCTGGATACAGCGTTGGCTGCGGTCATTCCTATGAAAGTTGCTCAGTGGTGCATGAAGCCAAAAAAAAGGTTCTGGGAATGAAATAACCCAAATGATCAGCACTGCTTCCACACTGTGCTGCCCATAGAGCAGGTGCACGAAAGACTTCTGCCGGCAGAGCCACCTACCTCACGGGCCATGGGCCAAATTGAGATCACAGTACATGTAGAATAATTTCTCCCAAAGATGGTTTCTGTTATTTTCGGGTGTCGTTATCACACTGCTGTATCTTCAAGGGTTTTTAATTCGTGCAATACTATAAAGAGGGTTTGGCATCATGATTGACAGCTATGTCTGCAGCTGGTCTGACAGTTGTGTGGGCAGGAACTTAAGACTGCACGATCGCTACCGCACTGACTCTGGCTCCAAATGAAATCACCAGCACAGGCATATCGGGGATACTGTGTCTTCATTTTTGTGCAGTCCGAGTGAATGGAAATGCGTCGTCCATCTCTGTCTATGAAATGTACTCATAGCTGCTGACCAACTTCACATTGCTACCTCAATATTGTTATTATTAGTCCTATGATTCTCATCCTTACCGCTCCCCTTGACTTTTTTTTTTTCACCTGTCCTGTCCCTCTCTTGTGATTAATAGTGAAATTAACTCCCGTCCCTCGGTAATCCCACAAGAATCCATGACCCACAGGATTCTCAAAAAATGTCACCCCCTAACACACAACATGGATTAGTATCTACTGTATGTGCACACAGAGGATAACAGAGCTCACAGAGATGTGCAATGATTTGAATCGTTCACATCCTTATACACACGCTAAACACACATTTCCTGCCCTTCTTTCTATTCCTTCCTCAAACATGCTCTATCTGATGGCAAACATCCTAAATACACAAACACACTTGCAAAGCTAACACTGTTGATTTTCTTCTGCTGTATAATCACGCTTGGACGACATAAATTCTAGCAGCCGCATGTCATGTTCAGAATTCCTCAAGTGCCCAGGCTGAATATGGTTTACCAAAGGGTATTCATGTCTGAGCCGTGTACATTCTCTTCTTCTTCCATCTTTGGAACAAAAGAGGAGTTAAACCAAAAGAGCCCAACTTTTCTCGCCAGACAGATTAAAAACCATGCACTGGTCCCAGCTGTCACTCTGCAGCCATGCGTAGCAGAGACAAACAAACAGTGGGGGCTGCTCCGTCTCTGAACGCAACCCATCGATCATAACACGGCACCGCACATTTCCTGGAAGAGGGAGACATGATGATGCGGAGAGGAAGAACGGTGGAGCCGGTGCACTTGTGTGTGTGTATGTGTGTGTATGCACATACAATAGGTGGACTGGAAGACATTGTGGAGACTTGGCCATCCTCTGAGGTACCACCCAGACATCTGCCACCTCCCAGCCGGGTCTCCTGATGCTTCCTCAAGCCTGTGGTCAGAGTCCTTGTTCCTGCGCCCACCACATCCGTGAGGATGGTGCAGCGATTGGTGGAGATGGAAAATAATAGAGTGGGAGGCTCAAATGAGATAGTGGAAGAAACAAATGAAAAATGAAGCCCATGGGGAATTAAAGGGGGAGATTAAAGGGGTAAACAATACAAGAGGGTGGGAATAGAAGAGGAACAGTGGGATTAGAATCCCAGCAATAAGGCTTGTCTTCTTCTTCCCTCCTCATATCCAGGGGCTATCTCCATCCCCTGACTCCCCCAGCCCCCTCACCTGCCTCCCCTCCCCTCACCCACACGCCCCCAGGCTGTCTTTACTCTCATCACCCCACCCTCAGTCCTGGAGAAAAGTTCAATCTTTGCATTTTCATTGTGGTTGCCCACACCAGCCCTGCGCCTCATGAAAGTTTCATCTCCCCTCCCTCCGTCTCTCTTGTCCTCTCTCTCTCTTAGCCTCTCGTCACATATGCATCCGCGGCTGGATCCAGCTCCCCAGGTGAGGAATGATGATGAGAAAGCGCGAGGCAACCAGCAGAGATTTGCCATGCTGGGCTGTACGCGGCTCCGCTCGGGGGTGAATGAAAACAGCCTGCGTGGAGGAAGACTGGAGTTGCCTTGATATCTATGCCACACAGCCCAAAGCGAAGGATGCAGCTGGTCTGATTTGAGGCCTTTTTTGCTTCACTGGTACAAAGATCTTTTGGGAAAATGCCTCCCCGGATGAATCTGATGTATGCTCAAGACACACGGCTGAAATATGACTGTGCAGACACAAACAGAGACTCTTTGTGCTAAATCCATGCATGCCAAGTGAATGTATGTATAACCTCAGCTGCACAGCCACACGTGCACATGTGCGCAATTGTAACATTTATTCATGCTCATGTTATCACAAAACAAACACTGGCATGCCAAGTGCAGGCCCAGGTTGTGGTGTGCCAGCTAGGCTATAAAAAGGCCCCTGCGAGCATGGCAGGCATTCAGACTATGAGAAAAGGTTGCAAAGGTGAATACCTCAAGACGCATGACTGTAAGGGAGTCTGACAGAAAAATGTGTACTCAGTGCAGTCTTGATATTATGATGAAGAATGGCAGCAGAGCACTCGTTCTTTTCAGTTCCACATAAACAGCAGTTCCTCTGTAGCAGCAAGCCAATCTAATGTTGATGTCACTGCAGTAATTCCTGAACTCAGTGGTTACCAAACTGTTCCCACCCCGAGGGATGGACAGATATTGCAAGGGGGTCACACACACATAAGTGCTCTGACGCTAGCAGGCTATCAAGAGCCAGATTAGCACATATTTAGACAACATGTTAAGTTTAAGACTGGCATTCATTTGGCAGGGAGAAAAGGAAAAATAGGTGGTTCTCATCAACTAAATATACCAGCCAAAGTCAAGAAAAAGACGACCTCGCTGTGGGGCTCACTGTCAGGTTAGCAGAGCCTTGTGTCTTTGCTTTGCTTTTCATTTGCACTTAAGTAATGCATGTAAGGTTGAGGAGACACATGATTGTGATTAAGTTTAATAAAACAACATTGAAGTTGGCTTGTTTGGTTACAGTTTTCCTCGATAAATACAGTACAGCTGGTGTCTCATCATAGCTGGGGGATGTGGTGAGGATGGAGTCAGTGAGGGGGAAAACAGTCCTCTCCCCCAGCCTGTAAAGTCCAGGAAAAGTGTGGTTTTTAAAATCACATATGAGACACTACATTGACTTTAGATATGATTTATTTTTGGTACTAGTCCATACCCACTGAGTACAGCATACCATACCATGACTTAGTCATACCAAAAATTAGACAAAAACAAACAAACATTGGTCCACAGGAGGAGCCACAGCAATCAGTCGCATTTTAGCCATTTTTAAGCATTTTTCTGTTGTTATAGCGCCACCCAGTTGCCAATCAGAGTTAAATTTCTCCAGTCACCTTGAGGCGTCCTGTTCTACATATCTACCAAGTTTAGTAAAAATCGATATGGTGGTTAGGCCAAGATAAGAAATTAGCTCTCTAGCGCCCCCATTTTGTTTGATGGGGTCAATAATGGAGGGGTCCCCTCAGATTATGTGTGGTCATATGCCTACAAAGTTGGTGATGGGTGAAACCCTTGAGATGTTATACACCTTTATGTGATGAGCCACGCCCTCCGCAATATTCACTGCCTTATAGAAGCTCAGTTTTAGTAAGTTTTCCAACTTTCGATCGATTTTAAGTGTTTTTCAAAAAATTCAAAATGGCAGAAAATCTATATAACCGGAAGTTATGGGTTCTTGAGGCAAATGTCTTCCTCATGAGGAGAGGTATCTCTGTGCAAAGTTTCATGTCTCTACGACATACTGGGCATGAGATATGCCCATTCAAAGTTTGCAATTTCAATCGGCCAATTTAGCCAATTGATGTAATATTGCTTCATTGGCATCCTCCCATGACCCTCTACCACTGTGCCAAATTTCACATGGATTGACCAAGTCAGTGAGGAGAAAAATGTGGAACAGACACACACACACACACACAGACAGAGTATTTGTCATTATATAGTAAGAAAAGATAAACTTACCATATCAGTAACCTACAGACATTAACACTGTGATGCACGTTTAGAGACAGTACAGCAGTGCTAACGTTACTTCTTTAGCTAATCTTTTGGCAGTGTGCTATAATGTTATCACACTGGGATTTGCAGCCTCAAGAACTACAGATCCTTGGAGGCTCACAACTGTTTTTTGTTGTTTTTTTTACCAGTGGCTAAACAATCTAACACTGCATGGAGCACCAAAGTCACCATTTCCTAACCTCCTAGTCATTTTGGTGTGTGTAAAGCCAAAATATTTTCACATCTAACTGGATGAATTAAGGGTTTATTTCAACTAAACCAGAGTTGGTGATTGCTGGAACAGAAGGGGGAAAACAAAATGGTATCTGTGAGTTTTATTTAGTTTTGTTGACTTTGACTGAGGTGTATTTTACTATGATAAAATAACTGTTTATGTAAATGGAGTCTGGTGATTTTGACGATAGCCATTTTGGGGCTGGTTAAACAAAAAGGGATCTTACTCCTTAACTCTATCTCTGTGGGAATCCTTTCAATAACCTTGTCAGACACTTAAAATAACAATCTGAGCCTCTTAGTGGCAAAAACAAGCACTTTTAGTGGACGTACGTCGATGGTGCAAACATGCCCTGAGTGTTTTACAACAGTCAGACTGCTGCTCTCGTTCAATACTGGACACGTTCCAAAAAATATTGTTTCCATTAGTTGCTTGGACACAAAAACATGGGAAAGTAGGTGAAAAGTAGTTGAAAAATGCCCTTTAACCCTGGATTTTGAAGTTTTTTTGACATGCATACCTTTGAGTTGAAGGTCTGAGAAAGAATAGTATCAGTAACATTGTTAACACTGTGCTACATTACAGAGAAATACAAAACCGTACTAATGAACCTTCATTAATATAGGCCTATATTTTATCTACAAGTGCACGATGCCCATTAGCCCACAGCGTCATTAACAGGTGGCTCGCTCAGTGTGTGACGTGCACTTGTAGATAAAAGCTACTTCCATGTTTCAGATGATACGTCATGTTTGTAGTCGACCAATGAAGATGAGTTTACATATCACCTCGGGTTCGTCCTTCACCTTCTCAAAATGATCCCACACTTTGGATTTCCTGCCCGACATGTTATTAACTAGCCTGTGGAATAACCGCAGGTACCAGCCCTGGAAATTAACCAGACTCCTGTCTGACTGCTGAGCGTGGACACTTCCTGTGTCTGTCCTTTCAAAATAAATTCCCACATGGTCCAGTCATATAGGTCTTTATTTATTTTGACAAGGCGCAGCTTCTAATAGAGTTTTATTTTTCTTTTATTTTCTAGTCCAAAAGGAGGCTCATAGAAAAAGTCTGAGACTGCTTCAACCTCATCAGGTGTACCAAGACTTCATTATCTGTATGTGTTCATCCAACAAATGTATCTGTCTCTGTATCTGTAATCAGACAGAAGACTGGAAGTGGGTGTGGTTTATACCCGTTCAGTCCCGTTAAATGGGTCCAATGTTGTATTTCCTAGCCTAATAGGGATTAAAACTGTTGTGCCTTCAAAGCATGACTGATTTAATTTGGCATGTAATTAATTATGAAATATATTTCTGCATCCTCATGCTATACCCTCATCTCTCTCTCTCATTTTTGAATTTTATAAACCGTCTGAACCCCTATGGAAAGCCATTTAAATCAATATTTAACTAATAATTAATTAATAATATCCCTATGAAATAAATAAATACGTCCCTGAAATAAATAAATGAGGAAAATAAATATATACATGTAAATATTAATATATAAATCAGTCAATACAATTCAATAAATAATAATAATACTAAGTTTTTATTTTTTAAAGAAGGACGTTTTTGTTTTGTTTTGTTTTTTTGTTTTTTTTAAAGGACTACTTTTATTTATTTCAGGGGACTTTCATTTCCCAATGCCACATTTATTTTCCAGCTCTTTTATTCCCATCTGTTTAAATAATCATGAAATATTGGCAGCGAGCTGAGAACTGACTATTCCCAACTATCACTCTCACATTGAGGAGGTGTCATAAGTTGCAAGGCAAACAGGTGTTGGTGGATGTTTGGTCAAAACCCCATGAAACCTATGGTTGACACATACAACATGTTACATCTTAAATGGATGAATATTGACTGAAATACAAGGTAAAGCATTGATTTTTTTTCAATATTTCAACAGGTTTTTTTTTTAAATAGAAGTAATTAACAAACACATCTAAAAACTGCAGGTTCTAAGCAACATCTTGTATAATCTTGTACACCAGGCTTTGCTTTGCAACTTAGGACACCTCCTCAATGTGAGAGTGATAGTTGGGAATAGTCAGCTCTCAGCTCGCTGCCTGCCGTGAGCTGACTTGGTGAAGGTGATGAGAATATAGTGATCACTTATCACTTATCAAAAATATGTTAAAACGAAACAGCTAGTTAATGAAATCAAAGTCCTATGTTGCAGACAGGATGGCCATTTTTCTTACAGCCATCCACAATGATACTGTGGCGGTGGCCCACAGTGCTCGTCGTGCCTAGTGGTGGACTACTTTGTAAAACTTAACTACTAGTAGTAGTTTGGTAGGTTTGCTGTTTTATGATCCAAAATGCAAATGCAGTTCCCTCTTTCCTGCTGCCTCACAGCCAACACTGCTCCCTGTGATCCACACATACCAAAACTGACATTAATCTCTCATGTTCAGTATCAGTTAATACTAAACTCTGCCATATCTACCTTTCCTACATGCAACAATGTGAATTTATTCAGTCTATGTATTCCTGATGCTTCTTGTTTTGCGGTATCCCCTTTTTTACTGTAACAATGCAAATTTCCCCGCTGTGGGACTAATAAAGGATTATCTTACATCTTATTTTTTGTTAGTGTTTGTAATGTGTCTGTTCAGAATATGGTGGTTTTATGCTGGTGAGTGTTATTTTTGTGATGTTTTATAGTTTTAACGACTAGTGCAGTGGCTGTTTCTTGACTCCAGCAGTATTTTACAACTGTGTCTTAAAGATCTTGTCCCTCGGGTTGAATGCTATTAAAGGGTTGACACTGCTGAGAGCTACTTCCTATGTCTCATTATAGTAATGAGTAACTGGAGTCTGTTTACATTGCATTATTCGTGCTTTTCCAAATAACGTATTCTTGTTGAGGTGAAAGGATAAGTTAGAAAATACAGTCTTCTCCTGCAGCTCCCCTCTCTCACCAGACGGCCACAGGCATATGCACATGCTTCACACATCAACCCAGTGTATCCCATATATTTTTTATTCAATCTTATTTCATTGTACAGTTGCACAGCTAACCACCAAACCATCCCTCCCCATCGCACCCCGCTGCTGTGGACTGCTTCTCCGGGAGGAGAGTGGGCAGCAGCTCGGGAGATAGACCTTCAGTCAGCGGCTGTGGCAGCTTGAATTTGGCCAGCGCAAACCCCTCGGACACACTGTGATTTGAAGCTCTTGCTAACATTAGCTACTTAAAAGTGATCCTGCAGTCGTAGCCGTGAGCCTTTAGCTCCAGTTATTGACTCATGTTTTGTTTCATTTATCGTCCGTCTTCCTTTTTTGGGTAGCTGTTAGTGAACAGTTAGTACGTTTTTTGTTGGGCGGGGCTTAGCTGGAGGCAAAACAATTCTCCACAGACAGCATGTCTTTGGACTGTGGGAGGAAGCAGGATTACCCGCAGAAAACCCACGCTGACACGAGGAGAACATGCAAACTTCACACAGAAGGGCTCCCGCACCCGGGATCGACCCAGGAACCCTCTTGCGACAGTGCTAACTGCCACACCACCATGCCACCCATGATTGACTTCACCGTTCATTAATTTATATAGAAATATAACTCTTCGTTTCATTGACCAACAGGGCTCTTGGTTTTCGTTGACTGAGTGGTGAGTGGCGGCTGGTATGTGATAACATTTAAGTTTAGAGCTGTGACTCCTTCTATTTTCTATTTTCTAAAGCCTGAAAAGGAGGAGCAAACGTCTAGTTTTCTTTATAATATGCTCAAAATATAGTATGGCATTTTTGCCCTATGGCTAAATTAATTCAATTAAATTCAATTTTATTCATAAAGCCCAATATCACAAATCACAATTTGCTTCAGAGGGCTTTACAGCATACGACATCCCTCAAAATTAAACTGCCTACCTGAACTTTAACGCCCTCTGTGAGACATTCACTGACTCAAACCTTCTTCAAATAATTGGTGTAGCTCCCACTTCAGAGATTGTTCAAATCATGCGAGACCAGCAGAACGACTGTCCAGTCTGTTGTAGATGTTCTCTTGAATCCCTAGAAGCCAGCGTCTAACGCGCCTGCCGGAGAGACCTGATGTCACTCCAGATGAAATATCAGAGAGGCTGCAGCACACAGTCCCTCCCAAATACATCCACAGAGACTTTATTTTGCTTATTTACAGTAGGTCCTTAAACCAGAATGTCAATGTGCAGCTATCACAGAGAGTGGGAGTGAGAAAGAGAAGGAGGGCAGATAAACATCACTTACTAAATACCAAATTACCGTGGGCCGTCAGAATTTAGGGGGAAACACTGCTATCATCTATCAGGGTGACGGCTGAGTTTCTCCCTGTTGAAACAGGCGCGGTTGCCCATAATGAATCTTAAATGCCAATGCCTACTGGCGATACGGCCTTCACTCCTTCATTCTCCCTTCATGCCTCTCCATTTCATTGTTCACTCTTGTTCACATCCTCGCCCCGCTCTACATTTCTGTCTCTCTCCCTTTAATTCTTGTTCAATTCAGCGTATCTGAACCTGATCGTCAGACACCTGTATGACAGCAGACCGAAGAACTCTGGATACACTAATAATGTCTTTTATCCTCCCCCCACTCATTTTTCACTCCGTCTCTTTCACCTTTCTTGTTAGTTTCAGTTTCATATTTTTTCTCCGGTCCTATATGAGAAGCATTTAAAGATACCACTAACAAATAGCTTCTTTCTGCATCACTCGTGTCAAATCTTTGCTCCCATCTACACTTTAGGGATGTATGAGGGTTTTGAATTCCTCCATTAAAAGGTGAGGAGGTGAGACAAAGGGAGAAGGATGAGAGAAGTGCAGATCCAAACTCCAGACACCAACACCATCAGATCTCATTTATCTGCAGTGTTATCATGTGGGATCTGGGATGCCAAAAATATTAACAACGCTCAGGCCCCTCAGAGGCCACGGCTGGTGGCTGGGCCCCGGAGCAGATTAACATACAAGACAGCCCCATGTGTTCAGGGGTGCAGATCAGGGATGTGTATAGGACAGGTACTTGATAAAGTTGCCCGAGGAACAGCACATTTGTTTTGTTTGGCTGAGCTGCCCCTCTGCAGAAAAAAAAAAGTTTTATTTTTGGTGGCATGGTGGTGCAGTGGTTAGCACTGTCGCCTCACAGCAAGACGGTTCCTAGTTCCAACCCAGGGTGGGGATTCCCTGTGATAGTCTGGTGACCTGTCCAGGGTGTACCCTGCCTCCAGAAGTCCATAATTATTAAAACCAGATCAAACGGTAAAACAAAAAAATAATGTGACAGAAAACGATGCAAAGTGATGGCCAATGACCTTGCCATATACCCTTGTTGCCATGCCGACCAGTGAGGGATTCAGTGGGGTGAGTCTGTTTGAGCTGTGTAAATTATTAAGGACAAATTGTGTAACCAAAAGGATGCCCTGTGAATAAAAATCATCACATATGCGTCCTCAAAATGTGCAGCTTGTCACGTTTGCATCATGTCATGCAATATTGCCTTATATGATGCTATCACATGAACCAGTCTTAGCTGGCTAGCTGGCAGACACAGGCAGCAGGCTACATGCAAAAGAGAGACAGCAGACAGAGAAAGAGCTGAAGGATGCAGCAACTTCACAGAGCTGGATTGAGACTATCACCAGGTAAATAGAAACATCAAGCAACCATGTCTTACATACCAATAACTCATTTAACAGGAAGAAGACCTATTTTCTCAGAATGAATTTTTAAGAAGTTGAAAGTACTGGGGAAAAAAATGGAAAACTAATATTTCAATTGCTGATAAATACACATATTTTATCTTGTATTGTGAAGGAGTTTCATCTTTAAAATATTGTTAAAGACAGTGCGGCTCTGTAACCCCAAAAGCTCCTGTTCAGAGAGCAGGAGAGAGTCTGGTGATGAAGTAAAAGACTTCTGATAGCTTTAGTGAAATATGGAATAGATGCAGCCTACTGCAGTCTAATTCCTGGGCTTCATCAGCAATTACTGAGTGGCTGTTAAGTGTTCAGGTGTGGAAACTTGACAGAGTATTTAAAGAGAAGCCCAGCATTTGCAGGGGGGTAGTATGCTTAATGTAGAAATATGGCATAAATACAGAAAAAAGGTGCATTTCTTTTAAATTAACCTGTGTTTTTTTCTGTTTTCTGAACATTGGCTTAATGGTAACATACATTAAGGTCTTGCCCCATTTTTAGGTTAGAGCAGCAGCCCCTCAAAATGTCTTTGCATGTCTCTGGTGCAGATAAACTTGATTTTTCAAAAAAATATATATATTCAACTCGGTGAATGGATTTGTGCAAATCAAAGTGTCTCTGATGATGCAATGTGGGAAAGTCAGAACTGTAATGCAAATCCATTTTGAATTTGACTCATCAAAAATTTTGCAGGCAAAAAATAATGTGTCTGCTCCATCAAACATCTTCTCTGTCACTCACTGGGAGCAAACTGAACTCTAACTGTCATAGTTTTGGAAATTAACAGGCTGGCCTAGTTATCAGTCGAGCCTGCCCGGATCGCACAATGAAATAAAATTTGTTTAACAAACTTGTGGGAATATAAAGGAGACCCAATTTCGAATAGTTGGAGATTTTCAAAATGACACAGGCTTGCCTATCTGCAGTCTGTCTGCCTGGAGGCTTCTGGATCATGATGATGAACTGAAACACTGCTGTCAAATAAACTTTAGTTGTGACAAAGACTGAAGACTATCAGTAGTTCTGCTTTACAGGTGGATCTTTTGTCCCATTCTACATAATGTGCATCATGATCACTGTCCAAGGTGCTGATCCTGCTTTCCCCCATGATGCTGGAGATGTCTTGTGCCATGTTCACACTACAGGCAACACGGCAACAACGTGGCCAGGTACATTGTTGCCAGGTGTTGCTCAAATGCTTGTTGACGAAGTGACAACATTTTGACCCTGTGTGTGTCGTCTACCTGCAACAAATTACCTCAACTCAACATCATCTTAAGTTTGTATCTGGTCTGGTATCACATTTTGCCACCCCATTGCATCACCTTGTGCACTGCAATGCGCAGAAAAACAACACAGCAGCAGCTAACTAAACTAAATAACACAGCACTACAGCTAGAAACAAAAACAGCTGATTGGTTGATGGTTCACCGCGTCATTGGAGGGCTGAAAAAAGTTGTGGACAGCTCAAGTTTGATTTGTAGCATGTCACGCCTGTCTCCACCGAGAGCCGTCAGTTTTGTGGCTTCATGTCACCAGCTTCCATTGAAATAACTTGTAGCCTGTTGCTGTGTTGGTGCATCACTGCCTGTCACTCGAGCTGATCAGCAGGATTCCCACAAGTGCTGCAGGAACACTGTGTAACAGTTTGGGTCCATGGTAGCTTGGAGAGTGTGGAATAAAACAGCAATCAAAAACTCACAGCAACACTCAAACTGGACTTTCCACAGTGCTTGCTGTATATTACTAACTTACACATCAAGCTTAGCAAGCCCAGTTGTACCGCTGCTATCTTATCATAGTTGAACAAAATAGAGGCCACATCAATCCAAACGTCACACTTGAGTTGACAGGTAAAACAAAACAGGAGCAGCAACAGGAATCTGTGTGTAGCAAGAGTGTCACCCAACTAACTCAGCAACACGAGGCACCGTCTGGTGATGTCACGTCTCTCGTACCGAGGCAACACAGTTATGCCGTAAAGGTACAGTTCACAATTGCTACTGTAAGAAGTGGGAGGGGATGCAGTCTCCGTGGCTAATGAGATTTTTGTTTCAGATATCACTTTCAGTCAGGTCCACTTTAGTCAAAGAAAACTTTATTTCCATTTGCAGTATTATATTTAGCGGCATGGCTCTGTTCTGGGGCCACTGCCTTTCCTAGGCCTATGCAGAAAGCCTCTTTCATGCACCTATGTGAAAAGCCTAAGTCAAAGAGAGCAAACCTCTCTGCCCTTCCATGTGCATAGGTGGAAAGCCTAAGGCAGGCCAGAGCAGTTTAAATAGGGCACCCTAAATGAGATTTGCCAATTGGTTGCATTGAAAGGAATCATGTGATCTATCAGCTGACTCTCTTCCATCAAACAGCTGCTCCATCAGTTAATAGGCTGTTTAAGATGGGATGTGAGCTGAGCTTGACATCGTGTCCTGCCTGAACTAACGCTGTGCTCAATTTTTTGAGACAAGATTCCTGCTAAGCTGTTTACATGGCCTATGAAAATGAATATTCCAGGATTCTCCAAATAATGTGCCCTAACATAAGGTTTATCACATCAAAATATGGAAAAGTGGAATGCCCGGAGTGACTTATGCCATTTTGCTTATATGCATCAATATAAGAATTTTTTTTTTTGTTTTCTAATGATGGCAGACCATGCAACACAGCCCTCCTCCTTCATTCCGTCAAACAAACAATATGCTGTTTACATTACCCATATCAAATTAGAATAACGTCATAATCGGAAAAATAGTGGGGTATTAGTGTGCATGTAAACGTAGTCAGTGTTATTCTAGGAAGCTTTGCAATAGATTCCTTAAGATTCCCGAATAAATAAGGCTTCAGAGGGTCTTAATTTTACTATTAAACAAAATAAAATATAAGATTCAGCCCTCTCTCCACGTCCAATCATCCTCTGTCGCTCCCTGGTTTGTCTCACACAAGTTTTTATACTCACATTTACTACATAAAGCATCGAGTTGGCTGTGCTTTTCCTCACAGATCCACCATAGAAACTGTGTTTAGTTGTTTGAGTCTCTTGCTTTTACAACATCAACTAATTGTTTCCACAACAGTAACACCACAGGTGATAGCTGTTTCCAACATTCGCTGTGTGATGATAAAATTACGTCTGCAGTCTCAATCTGCTTCCAACACTTGTTCCTCTGCAATAATCTGAGAGGTGTGTTGCATCAAATGACTTCACTTCCATATGGCTATTATGGATACTGAGATATTTTCAGACATTCTCGTGCGGCACGACTGAAGCTCTTTGTAATCAAACGCTGGGGCCCCGAGGCGGAAGGAGGGGGAGGCGAATCAAAAAGGCTCCGATTCCCAATCATTTCAGCCCTCATTGAGAGCAGATATTGATAGGCAATGATGTGTGTGTCAATTTGACCAGAGCTCCGTCTCCCGTGGCCAGACCGGGAGGCACCCACAGTGAGAGCAGGGAGGAAAGGGAGAGAGCTGCAGACGAGGCGTGGAAGGCAGGACGGGTGGGGATGGGGGGGGGTTTAGAGATGGATCAGGATAGAGAGAGAAATGCAGCAGCTGGGAAATGGATGACTACATAGATATGGGGGAAATGAAACTGTTCAAGACATCAAGGGAGAAACTGAAAGGGAGAAAAGTGTTTGAGTAAGTGAATGGGTGAGGCCGGGAGAGATAGAGAGGGGGGAGATAGGCGGGATGAGATGAGATGAGTCTGTCTGGGCTAGGAGAGATGGATTAGTGTGTCTCCTGCTACCTGTGCGGGGGTCAGTGTTAAACTGCCGGGGCCAGATAGGGGCTTGGCAATAGCTTGAGTGTGGGCAAGCATTGACTGGTTACCTCATTGATTTAGCTTGGAGTGAGCACAGAGCGATGAGCAGAGTTCAGACCTGTACAGCTGTTCATCAACGTGTCAGGGCCTACAGCACCCACCGAGGCCCGTCTCTATGACCGCATCACCTGAGCTGAGGCTGCGCACTTCATCGGACACTGAGGAGACACCAAAATACGAAGAGCTATCTAAACTTTCACACCACAAAATGTGCACAAGAAATATAATCTGCCATCCTGAAACCCATTCACCTGTTGGATTTCTTGATTAGATGCTTACAATTTAACATATTCTCAGGCTACTGTATGACTTTATATGTTACAGTAAACACATCAGCACACACACACTCCAGTAGTTTCCATTAAAAGGAAAAACCACTGAGGGAGAGAGAGTGAATTGCTTCAGAAATCCAATAAACTGTTCCTCCAACGCTGAAGAGTTGACTCATCAATCACTCAAAGGCAACCAAAAAAAAATAAGTCTTTCATTTTCACATAAGCTAATGCCACTCATATTACACTAAATATTATACATATATTCATGGTCTAAAGCTCCACGGCGTTTATTCTACACAGATTCACAGATATAGCCTGAAACTATGGAAGCCCATTTGTGCTTGGCATGAATTTAAAAATTCACTAGGCTGTCAATGCACCATAAAGATACAAATACTTTTAAAACTGGTGCCAGAGAAAACAGAAGAAAAAGACTGTGGCATCTGCTTTTGCTCAAGGCGTAGAAACCTACAACAACCAGAATGCACTGCACCGCACTGGACCATTAAACGCAACACATTCTTACTCCAACCTGTCGCATATTGCCACTTGGACATGAACTTTCCATGTCTACATATGACGTTCCAGGTACCTGGGTGCGTATGTTATTGACGCTCTAGGACGCCGTGTCACCTTCAGCCTGCATTGTCTGTTTTCAAAATACACTTCTGTTTTCACGGGAAATGTACAGCTTGCATACAGTCTCTTTCAAAATAGATATACTATGTCAGTACCACACAGCGATTTGACGTTAACAAACACATGGGTAGGTTTAGGAAAAAAAACAACAGGATCTGGCTTCACATTGATACAGGACACGAACACCTGTCTCCCGGGTGAAAGTCCCCTTCAACCCATGCTACTCTGCCTTTTTGCCTCCTTAACTTTCATTGTTGTCATCGTTGTTGTTCATTAAGGTTCAGTGTTTCCCCCTGTTGCCATCTGCATCAAACCCTTCTGCTACTGGGTGACATATTGTGAGTTGCCGATCATGGTTTATATTTATCAGCACTGCTTACTTTAACTGTTTGATCAATGTTTTTTGATGAGTTTTTCAGCCCCAGTTTTACAAAACAATATGGCACCTACTTCCTGTTCACAAATTCTCATATTACAGCCACACAGCTCATTAAAATACATTGTAGGTGAGAAACAGGCAATAGAGTAATAGAATCTTGGTTTATGTTTGATCAGCTTGGTTTTACTGTTTGATTTGAGTTTGATAGAGTCAAAATTCAAGCCAAAATTAGGACATATTTAGTCAAACTTTTGACTTTGGAAATCACAATCATGTAACACCACCTTAGAAATATGTGATGCTAAGTCGAAGTCTGAAATACTGACTTAAAAATGTATCTAATTTAATTTATCAAATAGAGCAGTGGTACTCTATGCAGGCTATAGGTCACGGACTGTCAGTTGATTAGACTTTGCTTCAGGGACGTCCATCTGAAAAGACTCTGGCTGGTAGATGATTAATACCAGAATTCTTCAGTTGCTAACCACAGTTGAGGAGCTAATAGGGGAGTACTTGATGTAATGTGACAAATGTCTTACAAATTTATGTCTTGTTTTGTTCAGCCTCCGTGTAACTGTGGTTTGTTGTTTTTGGAAATGTATGAGAAAGTGACTCATGTTGCTGCTGTGTGACACTTTCTTGCCACAAATAGCGCATCTTGCTGTAGTTTTATTTACAGGTTGAAAAGTAGCACCACACCGTGCTGCATTTCCTTTCTGCCGTTCTCTAACGCGTGTGATGCAGAGGTGTGAGACTGTGCGCCACAGTTTTGATATCAAGTAGATTTACACAGTCATGCGACTCAGACCAGCTAAATATCAGGCGCTGTATTCACAAAGCGTTGTTCCCAGTGACAAAGTTCTAAGAAATTATAAGATAACTCCTAGAACTGTGAAGTTTTCTTAGTAAAAAACTGGAGTTAGGAGTAGAGAGGAGGACTTTTACGAGTCTGAAGAGTTTCTTAATCAGAGGAGAAAATGGTGGAAACACAAAGAGGTCGGAGAAATATTCTCCAAACTCTTAATGACAGTGAGAAAATGAAAGGCTACAGATTAGATGGTGCAGGGATAATATGTGTGGCTGATCTCATTAGGGATACGCACACATTTCCCACCTAACGCTAGAACACCAGAAATAAAATGATCACGATACTAAGATATTTGGAAGACTGGAAAGATGCAACAGTGCGGCAGTGATGACTTGAGTGTGTCTCAACCTTCCGTCAGCAGAGTGATCACACAAACAATGACACTTTCACTACTTTCATTTCCACTAAGTGTCCACACCTTGCAGGCTCATACCCAGCAGCAGGGTCAGTCACACCTCCTCACTAAGGTAAAAGTTTCTGTCCCTTCCTTGCTCAGAGTTGGACTGATAAATTTCCAAATTTACTTTTTAGTTTAGTCTAAGTTAGGCTCTGAGAGTGTTCTCAGAATGTTTGTCAATACGGTCCCTGGTTTGTTGAGGCACAAACATCACACAAAAGTACTGAAAAGGTCTGGAAGTGATGCAGCCACCCACATTTTGTATTTTTTAAATTCTACTATTGATTGTTTTTTAAAGGTCTTGATACAAAATGAATAGCTTGTGAATTTCCAGTTCTATTATGCATCCATGGTGCACAGAGAGCGCCTGGGGTTTGTGTGACAGCTCAGCTTTTAACATGTTTCATAACTGAGCAGGAACTTTCTGTTCTTCCTTCAAGTTTAGAGTTAACTGCAGAGGTGGAACATCTTCAACACACACTGTTGCTAACTTGCTTTGCTCTACTCTTAGCTTAGCTTTAAGACTAGAAGCAGAACTAGATTAGACAAATGGGTAAAGTTTTTTGGCCTTTAGACAGAGCCAGGGTGGCTTTTCACCATTTACAGTCATGTTAAGCTAATCTCAAACTGTTCCTTTGTATTCAGAATAATGTATTATTTTGAATAAGTTTTGTCAAACCTTCGATGCAGTCATCTCATAGTCTACACCAGTGGTTCTCAAATGGTGTGCTGCGGTACACTAGTGTGCCATGATGCTAATGCAGGCTGTGGGGCTTTATGATATGATTATTGCAGTATTCATCTGGGCCTATACAAAGAGTTACAAATTAATTTTTAATTGACTGTATTAGTATATTGTGTGCACCTATTTCCTAATAAAGCAAAGCAAGCAAACTCTAGTTAAAAATGTAACTTAATTAAATTCAATTTATTTTAAAACCTTCTCGGGGAACCTATTGGGTGCCATAAGTGCCAAATCAAAGGCAACTGGACTTGCTTGCGTTTCTCAAAGACGTTTCGCCTCTAATCCAAGAAGCTTCTTCAGTTTTAAATGATGGGTACGAAGTTGCAGGCTTTAAACTTTGTGTGTGTGTGAACCCTTGCAGAGTCGTCGGAGTCATCTGGGGACGACTTCACACCCATTCACCCCTGGTCCCACCTGACCCTAACGATTCACATGGTGGCCAGGTGGGTGAATGGGTGACTGAGAATCTTTACCGACATATTGCCATTTTGTGCTTAGGAATTTATAGTGTGTGACACATCAAAAGCCCTGATTGGCATAACATTTACATGGAGAAAGCCCCAAATGGGACACTGGATCACTTTGTTGTACGGAGCAAATTACAACAAAGCAAGACAAAAAGAGAAATTAAAAAAAATGAATACAAAAGCGTCAGTAGACAGTATCACGAAAGCTACCTGTTTTATTTTTCTCATTTTTATTGTCTTACGTCATGATGAGAGTGATAACACGTTATAGAAACTATTGTGTGCCTTGAGATTTTGGCTTGCCCTTTGGTGTGCCGTCGACACAAACAGTTTGAAACCCACTGGTCTACACCTGCTTAAACAATTTTTTAAAAATTAATTCCTGATTTTATCTATTTTCTCTAGTTTTTGTGGCATTTAGGCTTCTTACTCAATGAAGCATTATTCAAAAAAATGTGCATAAAGTTGAATCAAATCCAAAAGAAACAAAACTGCAAAATGGCTCCGAGACACAAAACTGTCCATGTACAGACAGTAAACACAGTAAAACACAAGGCTGTGCTCACCAGGGAGAGTATTTTATTTCTTGTTCTTGTTGTTCCGGGCCCAGTGCTGTTCTGACATTTGTTTTGAGGGTGGTGGTGTTGGTGCGGGGCAGGTGGTGGGAGGTGGATGCTCGGAGAGGAACGGCCCAGGGTAGGATGTCTATAATTACATATTGATTTCTCGGGGGCCGCTGTTCAGCCGGCGCTGTGAATGTGCAGAATAAATCACTCGGCCTCTATGATAGCTAAGTATTTATTCTTTTTAATTCTGTTTATGGTGATCTTGATTCATGCCCTCTAACCCTGGCCACGCCTCAGTGCCGCTGCCCCCTTCATGTCAGGGGGAGATCACAGTACATGGCTATGTGTGTTTTTACATGCACGTGTGTGTGTGTTCACCAGGGACTGTGCTAACATAGCAGTGAAAAATAAAGGCCCCTGGAGTAAAAGACCCTTTACAGATACTGATCCTTATCCCAGTCAGGGAGATTATGAAAGGCTTTTCTATGATAACTGAGTATTACTGCACAGCATACTACAAACATATAAAAACTGTTTCATCTTTTGGAAAGGTTTGTGAGTTTCCTTGTGCGTCCTTTGTCAGAAAAAAAACTGTTGCTGATTGGCTCGGATAGGCGGCCTATATCATTGGATGTGGATGACATTTTTACTGCTGCCATGTTGTTAAAGGAGGAAGATGAGTTGAACCTTATTGATCCCTGGGGGTGAATTTCGTTATTACTGCAGCAAAATTATGATATAGATAAAATACAGTATATACGCTGTATTTACTGATCATATTAAAGATATGGTGCGGTTAAAGGATTCCAAGCTAAAGTACCAGTTTACAGATTCAGTGGCCGATATTTTACAGTGAACTGCAGCAGCTGCTGTGACGGTGAAGGCTGAAGGCTGTGTGGAGTTGTAAAGGATGAGGTGAAGGTTAGCAAATGCTTCTTTGGCTTTTTGTCTGACTTCAAATTGACAATTTCATTTTAGCCCACTCCCTCTAAACTCAGAGGCCACTGGCACTGCCACAGGTCTGTAAGGGAGCAGAGAAGTAAGTAAATGACAGCGAGGGCTTGGATTTGTGCTTCAACTGTTTTGTTTTTTTTTACCTGGTGGGAAAGAGATTTGTATTTGTTATCTGTGAATACTGCTTTTTAAAGTTGTACTAAACAGTATTTTTATATGATGGATAGAAATGACTATGTGTAATATGTCGGCCTTACACCAAACATCTTTTCAAGCGATTTCCAATGGTGAAATAAAATCATGAGTTTTACCTCAATGTGTGTGCTCCCATGATTTGTGTTCATCAGGGGTGTGCCATATCATATAATTCATAATAATACCGGTATAATTTTTAGGACTGCCCCCTAGTAGTCGACCAAATGTTAGTCGACCAGAAAGGTCATTAGTCGGCAAGATTTCATTGGTCGCCTAGTCGCAAAAAAACCCAAAAAGTGGAACTGTGCCTTGTCAAAATCACTCAAAACCTATGTGACCAGACCATGTGGGAATTTAATTTGAAAGGACAGACACAGGAAGTGGCCACGCTCAGCAGTCAGACAGCAGTCACGTTACAAACCAATCACAGCCGACAGATACCTTTCCCTTCTTCTGTAAATATTCAGTCTGATAAATACAGAAAAGTTGATCATGTTAGTGCAGGGCTACACACAGCTTTACATCTGTTGATAGGCAAACGCAGTTATAAACAGTGTCTGGAAGCTCTGCTCTCAGGATCTCAGGTAAATAGGCTCTACGGTGCTTGTTAAGATTGCTAAGCAACCTCAGACACAATCTGCCTCCACGCTCTTCAAAGCTGGCACCAAAAAGGCACAAGAGTAGCACCCAACGCCTGACCATGTGTTTTCCGGGCAGTTAAAAACACAGCATGTGTACGGCCCCTGATTTCCAGGGCTGGTACCTGCGGTTATTCCACAGGCTAGTTAATAACATGTCGGGCAGGAAATCCAAAGTGTGGGATCATTTTGAGAAGGTGAAGGACGAACCCAAGGTGATATGTAAACTCATCTTCATAGGTCGACTACAAACATGCCGTATCATCTGAAACATGGAAGTAGCTACATGCCCATTAGCCCACAGCGTCATTAACAGGCGGCTCGCTCAGTGTGTGACGTGCACTTGGAGATAAAATATAGGCCTATATTAATGAAGGTTCATTAGTACGGTTTTGTATTTCTCTGTAATGTAGCACAGTGTTAACAATGTTACTGATACTATTCTTTCTCACACCTTCAACTCAGACCACCAAAATATATCATTTAATAATTAAATTAATATCATAAACATGTGGGTGACCAGTCAACTAATGGCTTTAAATGACGACTATTGGTCAACTAGGAAAGGTCTTAGTCAGGGGCAGCCCTATTAAAACCTGAATAATACTTAATTGTGAAATGCTAAATTTAGGGAAAATCAGAATGGAAGATGCTGTTTACATGACCAACATCAAATTCAGAGTACTCTCATATTTGGAATAATAGGGGAATATTAGTGTGCATGTGAATGTACCCAGTGAGAGCACCTCACTTTACCCTCACACATCTGTGGTGGTGGGCAGCTCCTGTAAAGAGAGAAATAATACAGTATTGACAGAAAACGCACATGGAATCACCAAGTCGCTGCGATTTGCCATCATTATTTCCTTTTTCTCCGTCGGCTCAGGGTGCACTCTGTGCAGGGCCGCGTCATTTTTTCAGCTCCTGAATTTGATCAAGATGGAGGCACTATGAGAGGCACCATTAATGTGATTTATAGTTGTCATCACGGTTGCTATGTCAACCCAACTTTCAATACTCTTACCTCTGTGAGAGCAGTTTGGAGCCCTGTTGCTGGTCCAATAATGCACATTAGTGTCTGGGCACATACAGTACACACTGTATATGTGAACACACAGACACCATTAACGCGCTCTTTCTCACACACACACACATGCTTGCTTAAGTTGCTTTTGGGGACCTTAAAAGACTTACCTTAACTGCAGCCCCAACCTTAACCTAACCCTGATCTTAACCACCAACGCAAAAATCACTTTTTTCCAATTGGGGACACAGCTTTTGTCCCCAATTGGACAGGCTGTCACCAATTAACTGGTCTTTAGTCTGAAATGTGTCCCCGAAGGTAGCCTAAGTCTATCACACACACACACACACACACACACAAAATTGCTCAGTGAAAGCAGCACAGTTTTCCCAAGGCCAAGGAGCTTGTGTAACACACTTCATTTGACACATTCATCGTGCAGCTTGAGCTAAAAGCATTGCACTCAAATATGAACTGAATTCATTTGCACTAAAATAAGAGCACAAAAACAATTCAATAACCCACTGAAACGACACTCCTTTTCTCCGTCTACTGCGGCTCGGTGGCTGCACGGGCAGAATGAGTTATGGCTTGGGGGGGAAAAAAAGGAGACAAATCCAATCCAGCAGAGCTGTCATTGTGCCTGATGAGTATAATGCCACCTCAACTCATCCCTCAAACTCTCACTTGCTGTTTCTCTGGCCGAGCCACAGCAACTCATTGCTGTTTTGCTCCCGTTGTGACCCATCAAAGTCAAGGTGAGGTTTCAGTCATGTCTGGCTGTTTTCAGCTCTTATGTTTTCGCCAAGGTGAGGCTTTAGCAGTCGCCCCCCGTTGGCGTTTATCAACTGCATCATCACAACACGGCGCAGTCAACAGCACAACAATTCACACATGACGAATAGAGAGATCCAGAGTGGATCGAATGTGTAATCTGGGGACGGGGGGGTTGTGGGGGGGAGCTGACTTTGAGTGTCTCAGTGAGGAATGAGAGACTATCACGTTTTATGACGGATATCCTGTCGGAGAGAAGGCAGAGCTGCCAGCTGCTTAGAGGCATTACATGTTCCATCTAAACTGATGGCTGATCGACATCGCAGTAAACAAAAGGACTTTCCCTGAGCAAAGTTGCTCCCAGTGCCTCTGTCACACTTTTTATTTTATGATGCCTTTGATTTTAATAAAAAAATAAAATAAATGTCAGCGAGAAAACTCAAAAGTGAGACAACTTTTATGCTTTTAGTGAAAGGTTTATCCCAACATCCACAAACTGAATCTGCTCCTTTGTGGCTGCAGTGACCTCAAGACACCCTCTTTTAAACCGTGTATCCAAAACACCTTCACAGTTTATTGTTGCTTTAAAGCAGAAACCACGTGAAGTCATCCATTTCCTCCTGCCTCCACCTGCACTGGTCAGCTTCATTCTCAAAAGATCATGAATATATCAACACAACACCATGAACTGCTCGGCAAATCAGAGATGTGGCCAGTGATTCATAGCAGTTATGGCAGGCTCCACTTATTTAAACATTCATCATCATCAATTGTGCCTTTACATATTCATATCAAAGTTGCCATATTTATATGATTATACCAATAGGCTTTAGTATATCAGTTGGAGAACTTTAGACATCCTGAGCGTGGTGTCTCAGTCAGTATGCTCTCTGTGATTTGCAGGTCAGGAGTAGTCTAGACGTCTAGACTGAAATTTGAATTAGGTTAAACATTTTAATGACTATATTTCAAAGTTGAAGCAAAGTTGGTCTCAACTATATGCTGGAATATAGTCATTAAACCTGACTGAAAGGATGGTCATAATGGAACCTCGACACCTGAAAAAAAGAAACTTAAACCTTTTAACAAAATGCTCAGTTAAACATCTAGACTCACAATGCATCACCAAATCATTGCCTACATTGTCTGCATTTACCTATAACATTTCATTTTGCCGTCTTAATGCTCTGGACTAAAATCTTACTGTCAGAAATCTAATAGAGTTTTCAAAGGACAAGTACACAAACAATTAGAGAAGATAATCAGTCAATCATTGCCAAGAAGGAAATAGATATAGCTTCAATTTGTAGTTAAGTCTACAGGCAGTACTGTACATTAAGCTGAAATGGTGAATGGACCTGCATTTGTATAGCGCCTTTCTAGTCATCCGAATCATATTCACCCATTCACACACACATCCATACATTGGTGGCCGAGGCTACCACACAAGGTGCCACACTACTCAGTTTTAACACACTCACACACTGATGGAACAGCCATCGGGAGCGATTTCGGGTTCAGTATCTTGCTCAAGGATACTTCGACATGCAGACTGGAGGAGGCGGGGATCAAACCGCTGATCTTTCGATAAGTGGACGACCCGCTCTACCTCTGAGCCACAGCCACGTACAAAAATCTCTGATTTCTTGTTGAAGATTTTCAACTTCAAAATACACGTTTCAAGGTAAAATATCAGCATGTCTTGCACACAAATGTAAAAGAAAGGTCTTAGAAGACAATGTGAGACTGTTAAAGGAGACTCATTATGCCCGGGCCACACTGCCTGCATGAGCAGATCTAGAGATTACAACTTTCGCCGACTTTTTCAACACAACGCAGTTTTTAGCAAAAACAGACAGTGGAAATGGTGTTTTGATAATCATCAAAATCACACCACCTTTCACTGCAGTATCAATGTCTTTACTCAACCTTTCCTGATTCCATTTCAAAATAAAAGCCCTCTGACACAGTTCTACGGACACAATCCGTTCATTTGTTAACACAAGGCTTTTAATTGTGAAATACAGAGACAGGCGCTAGAATGACAGATGGTGCATACAGGTGTTCCAGCACAGACAGTATAAAGCAAGCAAAATAAAGTGTTTTTGACCATGACAGCATGTAAACATGTTCTGGTAGACACCTTTAATACACGTATGAACCTAAAACTGAGCACACTAGGCCCCCTCTAACATATTAGAAAATGTATCTCATTGTAATAAGGTCATCAAACACCCAAACATCAGCCCAGTCTGCAGTCTGGTTTCATTTGCAAAGATAACTTTGTTTAAAGGCAGCTGAGGGTTTAATATTCCTGTAGCAACATTGTATCTGCTGAGTGATCCATATTATTTAAATGAGTCGACGCTAATGCGAAGATTATTCACTGACACAAGCCCCATGGGCATACCTGACCTGTCATCACTCTCCCTCCACACTCTGAAGTACATTCCATCCATCTCACCTCAGCTGGCTCCGTCTCTTCCTCCCACTTTATCTTGTTTCGTATCTTGTCCGAGTGTCTGGCTGCGGCCTGTTTTATACAGATACCTTTGGTAGCTTTTGTACCTTTAGCTTTTGAAATGAAGCAAAAATAAAGAAAACCTCACGAGTCAATGTTAAAGGGAAGTGGAAATACAGTTTTTTATTTTCTCTCATGTGTGGCGACAGCTTTGGGTGTTGATTGGTCCCTGTTCACTATCACCTCTTTGTTTGGCCTCTCTCTGCATTGGCTTCCTTACCTTTTGTTTTTGCCAGCAAAGTAATTTCACCTCGGCCTACAACTTTATTTACATCTCCCCCAATTCCCTCAGCAATAAAAGCCACAGCTCAAGGCAACTGCAAGGACACGCGCTTGAATGGGGCCTTGCTTTATACCTGCGTGTGTTTATGCATACCTACGTGCAGTATGTGTGTGTTGTGCATTCCAAAAAGTCTGCACACACACACACACACACACACACACACACTTTATGTGAGGTGCAGAAATGTCTAAAAGGGTGATTTAGCACATGTAGAAAATCTGAAAGCATGCAAAATAAAATCCGCCCCGCGTAGACCTTCAGACGCTCAGTCCGTCTCGTGTCCCTCAACCTCGGCTCTAGGTCAACGCCTCCCCGAAGCCCTATCAGAACTTTACAATTAGTTGATTGAACCTGCCTCCAGTGAGCCATCTGCCTGGGCACACGGTGGAACTGATGTCCTCACCTGCCAGAGGCAATTAACTCCAAATACGACTCTCTCTGCTCATGCACTACAATTCTCCTCCCAGCTGAGTATAATAAGGTTGAACTGCGTTAAAGTTGAAGAGGGGGCAGGAAGTCTGCTCATGGCCCTCAGACAGTGATGGGTATTTACTTCCGTCAGATTTATACTGGCAGTCATGTGGAATGGCGGATGACTGTCTTCAACCCTTGTAGGTTGGCGAAGCAGTGGAGGTTTTTTTTTTTTGCCTCTACATCAGTGAGAGATGTGGACGGAGGCATCATGTTTTCAGGTTGTCCGTCCAACAACTTGTGAACGCAATATCTCAAGAACACCTTGAGGGAATCTCTTCATATTTGGCACAAACCTCCACTCTGAGTCAAGGATGAACTGATGAGATTTTGGTGGACAAAGGTCAACGTCACTGTGACTGCGTCCTTCTCATTCTTGTGAACAAAAGGGCCTTGAGGAAATTTCATCAAATTTGGCATAAATGTCCACTTGGACTCAATGAGAAATGGATTACATTTTAGTGGTTCATACGCTAATAATGACAAATTTCACACAAATGGCTAATAGGATAAAATGATGAACCTTTTAGACTTTTAGACCCTTTTAGGGCTGACGTCACGATGACGTCAGTTTGTTGGCTGGAGGCAAACCATGAATCGCCACCACAGGACTGTAGGATGTATGATGTATGAATTAATGAACAGTGAATTTAATCACACATTCACTCCGCTCTGTGCTTTGCTGCGCCGTCTCCCCAGACAGAGTGCAGAGAGTGCGCTCTGCCACCTGAGAGTGTGCTGCTCTGGATAACCGAATGGTACATTCCAAAAGTACTCCGAATTTACAAATGATCCAGTTTGTGCGCTCCGGCAGTTGATGTAATGTTCTGCAATTCGAGGCCATAACTCAGGAACAGAAGGAGGGACATTTGGTTGGATTCCAAGTTGGTGACATTAATCTCAGATGTCCACTTTGAAACTGTGGTGATTGTTTAGATCGTCTGTGCAGCAGGTTGAAGATGTGTGTGAAGCATCCATGTTTAAGAATTTCTAGCTTCTTTACAGCCCTGCCCATATTTGGAGAATCGTGACCCGTCATGGCTGCATGAGTCTGGACAGACATGGAGGTAAACCGTAACTGCAACTTGACTGGTTTGCAGAGGCATACGACCGCAAGGCGGAAATTCAAATTTATTTTTTCTCCAACTCGGATGGGAGGTTGGGCAGGGAGGGAGCGCAGCCGGTGGCATGACGGGAAGGTTAGGTGATTAATTGGAGGAGCAGCTCAGGGTCAGCCTCCATTGTTGGGGTGATGGGTCAAATGAGTGCGACATTGAGCACGTCACCTGCTGCATGTCCTCGACTCGGGCTGAAAGATGAAGTTGTAACTCAAGAGCGGAGAAAGTGAGGAGGAGAAAGAAAGAGATGAGGACGCTAGAGAGACAAAAACACAGATTCTGTGGATTTGGAGTCCCCGTCTCTCGACTGACATTTCAATTAAATTGCTATCACCGAGTGCCAAGCGCATTGTTGACTTCATATCTCACACAGATATTTTTTTTTCACTCTGAGGGATTTGAATTACTTCAAATAGTGTAGGAAATGTCCCCAACTAAAGCAGGAGGGTATAGAAGTGCCAACAGATTCAAGTTTCACTGACAGTAAAAAGATGTCTAAACAAAAGGAAAGATAGGAACAGCCAGGGTGATCGTCCATTCACAAAAACATATAGAATAGAAATTAAGGTAATTCCCCTTCACCGTTCTACATCTAGACACTGACACCCTTAGTTCTTTATCTTTTATAAAATACCTCTGGGTATCTGTATGATGTGAATGTCACCGCAGCTCCGCTCTCCCGCTCTCCCGCTCAGCCATTAAAGTCAGCCTGGAACATGACAGATCTTTGAAGCCGCACCCCCACGCGCTCTCTTCCCGGCGATGTTCCTCTCCTTCCAGCCTAAAAAGACGAGCTCTAAGAGCCGTGCGCTGCTCCAGCACTGTTTCTCAAACCTATTGTGGTAACATTGTTGACAGTGGTGCATTTTTTTTCGGACTATCCTCTCTTTATTTCTCTTTCCCCTGCATGTCCCTTTCTATTATTCAGAAATGTCATTTTATATGGCGTTGTATACCCCTGATGTCCTTGAAAAATAACAATGAAGATCTAGAGAATGGTAAGAGGCACATGGGCGTATCATTGATAGCAGTGGCGAGCTATCAATCTCTGAAACAGATGGCCTATCAGTAGCATGGCTTTGTCCTCGACATGTCTACTACACTGCATAGAGGTGACCTTTCTGAGATAATGCACACTAAAAATGAGCATATACTCCTAATTCCCTTTAAAGTAAATTGACTTTTTTTATTTTAATGGAAACGCAGCATATCTGTGGTACTTTGATAAATTCGATAATCATTAGAACTGTAGATGATTAACATTATTCCATATATTTTCATGCCCTATTTTCTAAGAAGCTAATGAAAGCTCGGATGAAATGTAAAATAAACGATTAGGCTATAACCAGCTGCCCATTGTTTCACCACCACGTCCCGCTTATCAACAGCTCCATGTTGGCTTTCACGGCACAAGAAAGAGCGGCCATGTCAATCCTCATTAATTCTCCCACTGAATTAGAGGCAAAGTAGATGATAGGAAATTAATGTCTGCAAGGAGATACTTAAATTATTCAACAGTAACAGGATTATGATGAAAGATCACTCTGCTAGCTTCTCCCTCTCCATCCCCATCCATTCTTCCGCCCCTCTTTTTTCTTTTTGTGCTTCCTCTCTCTTTCCTTTTCTTTCTGTCAGATTGCAGCCATTGCCTGGGACACATATTTATTTTTAAACCCTGCCTTAAACTAGTGTTATCCCTATTGTTAGTGTTGGTGTTATGCCTGCATAATCTCACCATGCATTAAGTTGGAATACTTTTGTTTTATTCATTCATCTTTTAATCCTTTAGGAAATCAAGAGCACTTTATTGAATGTAGTGATTGTTCTGCAGAGAGGAGATTATGTTTTCAGTCCTGTTAACAGGATATCTAAAAAAAAAGTGAACAATATGCGATTGCAGCTCAGTCAATGTTGGCACTGTATGTATATTTCAGCAAATGAAGAATACATGACATTTGTACCTTTCATACATATTAGATCAACATTTCTAAAGTGACGTAGTACATATAGTAGTGTATTTTTTAAACAGGCAGTGCTCTCATTCAACAACGTACATGACCAGCCCCAAATCAATATGCATCCACCTGAGTGTATCAGTAGGACCCTACAAGTATAAAAAACTAAACATTGTCAATGATAATAAAGTACCAGCGTCCTCAAACAAGCACTTCCTAATTAACGGTATCTCTTTATTAATCATAAACAAACAAGTTTCAACCATAAAATGTGATCAGGTTTTGGACCTTGGAATCAGCTGCAGACTAACTTGGCAGAGATGGCTGCCATCTTGTTTTTACGTGGATTAGCATATTGTGCAAATGACCCTTCAGCGTGTTCACCGACAGAAACCTTGTTACGACTTTTCCTTCCGTAGGTGGTCAAGTTTGATCGTCTTCTCGGCACTCCGCTAGGGCAACTAGACGGGTCAAAAAAAGTATCCACAAACGGGGACAACAGGTCTATGTTAATTAGAATGAAAAATAAGGTCAAGTAAACCCAAAATGTGATGCGCTCATGTGAGGAAACACGGACTCAGGAGGAAATTATGGTTCCGACAGTCGCAGTTTTAAACAAGTTCTTACAAAAGCCAAAAATACTTGCAGAAATGTGCAATTCTCTCCCAAGTCCAGAACCTACGGTGCTAAAACTCTGATGACATAGGGTATAAAGTTTGGAGCTGCTACATAGACAATGAATGGTGAATGATGTTCTAGATGACTCTGAGAGCACCCAGGGAAATGTTCTGGGTATATGGGAACATTTTCTGTTTCAGGGCTGAGAACACAAAATCAGGCTCCCATTCATTGTCTATGGAGCAGCTCCAGACATTATATCCTATGACATCACAAGTTTTAGCCAAATGTTTGGGGGTTTCTGGCTCTGAGAAAGAGAAGCTCATGTTCACAAATATTGTTCCCTGTATCCTTGTATCCCTGTTCAAGACTCATCGCCATTTTCCACTGGGGATAGTGGGACGAAAAGCCGTTGCTTTTTACCATAACATCAGCGGTTTCTTCAGCATGACTGTGCCACCAAAACCAGATTTTGTAAACCCAAGCCTGATCTTTACCTAACCATAACTAAGTGGTTTTTGTGACCAAACGTAACCACGTTAGCCACAGTTTTGTTGAATGGTAAAGTTTCAATGTACCACTACATAAAAACATGTAACATATAACATATCTATGGTTTGCAGAAACATTTAATGTGGGAGGAATGTTGCAGCTAGCTTTTTCCCTCTGTTTCCAGTCTTAAGGCAAAGCTAAACTCAGCAGCTGCTGGCTGTAGTGTTAAATTAAACGGACGCATATGAGAGCATTATCCATCTTATTAACTAACTCTCGGAACCAAAGCAAACAAATGTGTTTCCCAATATGTCAAACTATTCATTAAAAAAAATAAAAATCAAGCTTGTCTCTGAGTACAAATACATAAATAATCAAAATATCTTGGCAGGATGGTGTTTTTTTTGTTTGGGTCAGGGCTGTCCAGTCTGTTTATTTGTAGATTTGACAACTGAAGGTCAATCTTAGGAAATTTTGCAAAGAACTCATTTTTAACAGAGTTATTTCTGTAAAATGGAATGTGTCTGTAAAAACCTTCATGAATGGAGCATGAAGAATGTTGTCGCCACAACCAAAACCCAACAACACTTTTTTAGATATTGAAAAGAAGGCAAAAACACACTGCAACCCCCGGCAGGGAGACAGACGGAGGGGCTGTGGAGGCATCTGAAGATGTTATAACACCATGGCAACAAAGATCAAGAGTACTGCAATGTGTTGCAGTAAACAGAGCCATGTACAGCTTTTGCTTAAATCTATGGAGACGCAAGAACAAAGATGATTGTGTCTTAATATACAACAAAGGTTGAGAGCTGATATGAACAGAACAGATTTCTGCTGTGCAACAACCACAATAAACAGAAAGAGAGACACTTACTGAATGGAGAAAGTGAACGGATGTCACATTAGTCCCTTGAAAATGAAAAATAGGATATATGAAAACGTGTTGTACGTTGTATACAGGCAATAAAACATATTTGCCATCTAGCTAAGTAATAGATTAATTTATCAATTAGTTATTACTATAAAGTGACACGTGTATCTTTGAGTGAGAAATACTCTGTGCAGGCCTGAGTTGAAAATTGTAAGGAGTTTGTAGTTTGTTCTTTCCTCTGAACTAAATATCACTAAACTATTCAAACTAAATGTGCTTTTCATGGAAAGAACTCTTCACATCGTCTCACCCAGAGGGGAGTCAGATACATATTCCATATTTACTGCATGTTTCTACACTAACATTAAATCGTAAAAACTTTTCTGTTATCGTTGTATGCATATCCACTTAAATTTGCCTTTTTTTGGTGAAAATATTCAGAGTAAAAGTTTGAGGTCTTTCTATACTTTTCTCAACTAATTAGAACAAAGTGTTTTTGATAATACTTTGAACCTGAGTGTTGCCCCAGTACTTGGCCATCATTAAGAGGAGAGAACAAACCTTGGTTACAAAATGTGGCAATTTAATTGGGCCTGGTGGGCTGATACTGGGAGAGGGACATGGTACCTGTTAGTACATGTAGTAAGGCTTTTCATTAATATTGAAGAAACATTTAACAAGCACACACAATTCCCAGTACATGCTTCTTCTTTTCTTTCTTTTCTTTTTTTTTTTTTTTTTTACAGTGAAATACAAATATTTACAAATGCACAAATGTTTCACCTTAAATTACTCAGGCCCATTTCCCAGATAAAGTTTTGGCATCGTATGTTTCTGCAAACCAGTGATTCGTTACATTTGCACATTAATAGGAGCAGATACACTGATACGTCTACGTGTGTGGTTGCGTTTAGGAAAAAGGTTATGTTTTGACTTTTTTGCCGCAACATCCCAGCAGGGATAGCAGCGATGTCTTGGCACCATCCCCAGTGGAAACACAGGGACGGGTTGCTAAAAAACACCCACGTTTGGTGGCCAAAAATCTGCTTAAAAAACAGTGATAGAAGTGACACAATTGGTTTTGTTATCTGTTGATCTCGAACAGCGGTCTGCAGTGGTCTGCAATTTGGTGTCACGTCTGTCTTAATCCTAAATCTGGTCTGGTTGCAAAGCAGTTCATTTTTTATCAAAGTTCTTTGGATGTATAAAACCAGATTGTTGCTACCTACTTGAGCTAACATTAGTCAGCTGTTTAGATCGCACATCCAAATACAAATGTTTAAACTTTTGTCAACATGGAGATGCTACACATTGTTGGCTCGGTTGATTTCATTGTACTGAAACTGTGAGCACCAGAGAGGACCGTAAGTCATTCAGATTTACCAGCATGATGACAAAACATGTGGTGACTCACATCTTCTGGACCGGTCATAAAGTATATATTATGTCTATGTCTATGTCTACAATGCCAACATTTTCCTCTGGCAAAGGGGCTAAAGCACTACAGCCAAAAGTCTTCTCCAATGACTACAGAAAGGTGAGGCAAACTCAAGAGGACTCTACAAGACTCTTTCTGACTCATGAAAACTCAAACATGCTGTCTCTGGTGAGTGCATAACTTATGAGGGCATAACACAATTAAACTCCACTTTGCTCTTACACAATCTGGAAGAAAGGAGTACTTAAATGCACCACAGCTGCTTGTGCAGACTGGAGCATTAATATGTAAAAATGTAGCCACACGCTGTTGCTTTGTCCTTAGCCGGCACTGCAGGATGTGTTCAGCAGAGGAACCTGAGGCCAGGGATGTACAGTGACTGTGCACTAATTGTCAACGGCTTCAGTTAATAGTCAGTTAATTTTTAATTTGTGGAGGGATACAAGAACAAAAAGTACCAGCCCAGTCACAAGGAGAAAATGTCAGCGGTGTACATTTCTGAAAGCTATGTTTTTACATTTGTGCATTTCATACCTAATACTGTGGTTAGCACTGTCGCCGCACAGCAAGAGGGTTCCTGGTTCAAACCCTGGGGTCGGGGAGCCCTTCTGTGCAGAGTTTTCTCCGTGTCAGTGTGTGTTTTCTCCGGGTACTGTTGCTTCCTCCCACAGTCCAAAGACATGCAGGTTAACTGGTGACTCTAAATTGTCCGTAGGTGTGAAAGTGAGTGTGAATGGTTGTCTGTCTCCATGTGTCAGCCCTGTGATAGTCTGGCGACCTGTCCAGAGTGTTCCCTGCCTCTCGCCCAATGTCAGCTGGGTCGATCAGGATCGGCGGTTGTAGAAAATGAATCAATCCCTAATGTTTCTAAAGTGACGTAGTATGTGAGCTGTAGGTGGTGCATGGTAGGACATCTGCCAAACTGCAGACCATTGTTTGAAACCTACAAACAAGCCGTTTTTTGAGGCCCAAACATGATCTTTTCCCAACCATAGCCAAGTGTTTTTTGTGCCAAAACCTAAAAACATTAGCCACTGTTGAAACATAAAGTTCCAACATACCCACTACCTAAAAACAGACAAATGGTTTGCAGAAACATACAATGCCAGTGTTTTTCTGGTGACTGGGTTGTGACTTCTCGACTGAAAAAGAAGCAGTACTGTGATTTCTAAGTTTAGCATTAACACCATAATGTGCTCAGGCTAATGTTGTTAAAACAGCTGATATATTCAGGTTATTTACAGTATCAAGGTACATATTTATTTTTCCCCAAAGCCAAAATAACTCAAAGAAAGCCCTCATAATTAAACATTATTTTGAGTAATGGCACCTCCATGCAGAGTGTAGATTTGCTGTGAATAACCGGGAGAACAAAAACAAAAGGTTCTCCTAATGTCAGGAAGCCTGAGGACAGGGTAAATGTGAGGCATTTGATGAATTAGCTCTTTATGTTTAAAAAAAACAGGCAAGTGGAACAACGGGGTACTGAGCAGCAGAGTTTTTTCGTCTTGTTTTTCCTGAGGTTAGAGAAAGAAGACGGAGGAGGAGAGAGGCGGATGTACAGTGGGAGGAGTAATTAGACACTAAGAGCAAAGAATCTTTTACGGCACAGTGAACATGCATCAAACCATCACCTTGCCCCCAAGATATCCTATTTTATTCAACAGTGTTTCTGTTCGTTGGCAGAGCTCCACAGATTGTACTGCAAATAATGTAAGAAGTTAGGATGGGTGCGGATGGTGGAGGCTGAGACTTTGCAACTGCCATCCAGCCAGTAAAGTTTCATGACACTGGAAAGTTAAAGAGCAGCAAAGTTTTGAAGTTTTTCCAAACAAGCTGTAAAGGAAGTGCTGGCATATTATCGTGTCTGCTGCTTGGTGCTGAGCAGGAAGCATACAGTTAGTTTATTAGAGATTTTTCACTGAAAGCAGCTGCCAGCGATGCTAAAAGAGCAGTGAGACATGAGGGTGCACCAACACAGTAAAGCTGGGGCTCAGAAAACCAAAACAATAAGCTAATAGACGCTTATGGAGATGGGGGAAATTTAAATGTGAGGTCATAATCATCATAATCATCTCGGTTTCCCAGTAAAAATGAGTCCTTTCACATCAGCCCAGTTGCCAGAAGAAAATGTCAGTATTGTAGGTTTCTGCAAACCACATAAACGTTACATTTCACAGGCCTACATATCATATCAACGTTTCTTAATGCATGTAGTGTATGAGCTGACTTTTCCATCTGTAGGTGACACCTAAGTGAGACGCCTGCCAAGCTGCAGACCACTGTTTGACACAAACACACAACAAAACTAGTTGTTTTCCAGTCACTCCATCCATTGTTCATCTAAAATAAAATATTACAGCAGCTTTAAGTGGGAAAGTTTCTTCAAGAATGTGTAAACAGACATTTCAAGAGGCTATGCAAAGTCCTTTAGTTTACCGAAAGCCATTAAAACACACACACACACACGCTGTTTATCAGTGTGTGGTGGCTTTAATTCAACCCATGCTACTTCTATTTGTCTTGTCCGACACAGTTTATGTGTTCTGCATATGTGTTTATCATCTTTACAAGATGTTTATCAGCGTACTTCAAAGCTGTCACCAATGATTAGAGTTTATCCAAGTCCCCTCTTATACACTTCTGCTTCATTACATTTCTCTTGTTCTAAATGGGAAATGGCTGCTTTCCCCAGTGCTACAGTTCTTGCCACTGCTCACTCCTCCAGTTGGCCTGGGGAGGGTGCAGACCAGAGAATCCAACAAGGGATCCAAAGATACACGTGTAGGGTCACAGAATGATTAACGGGATTTAAAAATGGAATCATAATTGTATTGTATCGAATATTTATTTTTTCTTGTGAAATACTGAACACCTTTCTCTCTAAAAGTCTAAAACAATCTGAGAAAGAAAAGAAAAATCACTCTTTGGTTGAACTGCTCATAACTCATGTCCACTCTGAGCCCCTGACCTGTGACGAGGGGTCACAATAGACTTGGCTTTTTTTAAGTGGGCTGCAGGCCAGAAAAATTTGCCAACCACTGGTGTGAAGTGTGTTTGCTCTGTCACGAACTCATCAGATTTTTCATTTTCATTTGACAGTGAGGAGCTCCCACTACAGCAACAATATGCCAAAACAAAAAAACCCCACCAAAGTTTACATGAAATAGTCCCAATTGGCAGCTGTTTGAAAGAAACATCAGCCATATGTAAATATTATCCACAAAGTAATACATATAAACTAGGAAAGTGCACTCAGTAGAGCTCAGGTCTCTGCCAGGGCGCTTAGAAGCAAAAAATACACGTCTTGCCTGTTCTTGACAGAGCCGCAGTTCTTTACACACAGCAGATTGAGTTCTCCTGCTAACAGGCATTGTTTGTAAGATATGTATACAACGTAGTTGTGAGGATGAATGTATGTAGCTAAAACACAGCCACAAATGTCTGACCCATGTCATTCAAATCCGTACTTTTAACAGTAATAACTCTGTCTGTAGGCTACAGCACAACAAGGTACTAAATAACAATAATAAACACAATTAAAGCTTACTAAAAAAACAACAACATTTGACTACATAGCCTACAAAATCGGACAAGCAACCCACTCTACTTCTGAAATAGGGCTGTAATGATCCATCGATCAGGATTGATTTATCAATTCAAATATCAATGATCCAGTACCATCGATGCAAAGTGAAAATGTTGATGGATATTGTTATCTTTAGGATCCGCTTTTATTTTGACAGTCAGACAGAGGCAGGCAGATGGCAATCAGCGAAAAGAAAGATGACGAGGACGAAACAGTGTGGAAATATTTTGGATTACGGGTCAACAGACAGAACACATGCTGTATGTTAACAATGCTAATGACTTTAGTTGTTCTTTTATCTCAGACATGTTAGGATGTTACATACCTTGACATGTTTTGGTGGAAACTTTGTGACGTGTCTTTATCAGCTGATCTGTCAATCAGCCGATTTTAGGGAGGCGTGACCTGCTGACAGCAGGTGGAGTGACCGTCCGGTCAATACATCGGCTGATTGACAGACCAGCTGATAAAGACGTGTCACAGCCACCACCAAGTGACACTTCTGAGGAAGGCGGAAGTTCCCACCAAAACATATCGAGGTGATCAACCGCCCTGGCCTGTTGGGAGACGTAGTCACTTAAACCAGCAGTGAGTTAGAAAAATAACATTATATGTACTTTGCTAAGCTTTGAGAAGAGGAAAAACGTCTGCTAGCTGCTAGGCTAATTTATGCAATGAAGATAATAATGGGTCACTGGCAAAAAACAGTTGTTTTGTCCATGAATCTTGACAGTTATTACTGAGCTGAATTTGAAACTTTTGTTAAACAATGTGTTAGTCCATGTTTTATGGCTGCTGGGAGAAGTCTGCCTTCAGGGCTTTAACCAGATAACCCTGAAGATTTAGGAAGAAGATGCTGGTTTGGGTTGAAATTAAAAGAAAAGCCCCGAAGGCTCCTATGTGCTGTTTTATGTGTGTTAGTGGAGTCAGCTTAAAGTAAACTTTACTGCACTCAAGTGGTTACAATTACTTACATTATTTATGGCCAAAAGCAGAAAACAAAGAGGTGGCAGCTTCCTCTGTAACAGACTGTGTTATATGGGCATTTAATATCGTCTCAAATCGATTGTTGGCCTCTGAATCACATCGAATCAAAATTGTATCGTGGCAGACTTTGTAATATCGGCAAACATCATATCGTTGTCCAGAGAGTTAATGTAATATCATGTGGTGATAAAACTGGTGATTTACAACCCTCATTCTGAAACGCTCATGGCGTGGTATGACCCCTGTACAGTGGAAGGAACAAAAATGGGTCGCCGTCATGGCAGTCATGGCGTGGTACAGCTGCGCCTGGTGGACTTCTTTGTCTTGTGTCAGGCTCAACTTTTGTGTATCGTAACATCAGGTATGGAATCAATCTGCAGACGCTCTGGATCAAACAGAGCCCACACTGTTTTTCATGGATGCCACAACAAAGGGCAAAATGTGGCCTGCAACAGGTGGGACGGCTTGTTGTCTCTACCTACCTATAAAACCGTTTTTTTAACAACTGTTAATCACCACGACCGCAAAAGTTCCTTGAGCATACAGTGCCCATCATGATCCCCACCAAGCACACGCCTGGCGGAGGTAAGACAGCATCTATATGTGCTTACTTTCAGTGCAAACATCACCATCTGAGAAGCTTTCCTCGCACCTTCCCCAGACTCCGCTGAGGCAGATGTCACCCCCCTTAAAGAAAGGAGCGAATGAATGCTTTACCGAGCCAACATCTATTTAAAACCAGCAGATTGAGTGAGCCAGATGTCAGATGTGTTTTCATATTAGTCACAGCTCACTGGCAAAGGGGATAAAGTTGGCTACATCAACAGGACATGCTGGCAAACAGCCAGAGTTGTCCAGGCATATACAGGCGACAGCCCCATCAACTGAATGACAAAGCTAGGTGGCTAAGATAATGTGGTGTAATTCATTGACATTGCATTTTCTCACTGAGCCATTCAAAATGCTATCTACGTCAAATGGAGCTAACAGATGCCAGGCTGGAATATTAAGTGGACCAGAAATGAGGCTCTTTGACAGTGTCACATTCATATTGATGTTCGGCTGCGTGTATCAGCCCCAACTTTAGTTTTTCCCTCTTTACACGCAGGTCTCTGTTGTGTGAGCAAGAATAAAAAACAAAAGTATCATGCGTGTTTCAAGCTGAAAACCTGAAGCATTTGCCTTTCAGCCGATGCAACATCACATGTATTTTTTGTTCTCACCTTCTTCAGCTTGAAGAGCTTTGAAGAAATCTGACAGAGAGTGCTGAGGGAATTACCTGATGCAGACCTGAGGGGGTTACATGCTAAACTGTCTTGGTTTTTCGGTGAAAGCGTGCAGCTCTCTCTTCATGTTATTTTTGACGTGATCGTGCGCCTGGGGCAACTTGGAAGTGCACTTTGGAAAAGATTGATACTATAGCACAAACATTTCTGGGTTTGATGTTATCTGAGCACGAACATAGTTTCACTGGTTGATGCTGTGACTGTCAGCCCCTCGCTCTGTGGTAAGGTTATTTTGCTGTGAGGTGTAGCTGCTCACACATGCAGTAGGAGGATGATCAGCCGTCTAAGAAGGTTATCATATTCACATTTAATTCTTCTGTGTAGACACAAGAGTGCTTTGAAAGGCCACCCACTTTTAATTTGGAATAAACAGTATTGCCTCCTGAGAGGCCGTGGATGAGTCTTTGTCTCAAGCCACAGAGCAGGCTAAATAATTAAACTGCTCCGTGTGTCAATAGACTTCTGCAGCTTCTCGTCTTTCCATCAGCGGCAGATAACTCTTCAGTATTTACCAGCTCCACAAGATGGTTATTAAATTTCAGCTAAAGGGGTGCTCCACCAATTTATCATGCATTGTCATGACACTGGGAGTTCGCGAAAGTTATTTGAAAAGAATGATCAAAAGTCAGAGGGTGAGGTGAACACTGGATCATGCATTTTCCCATAACTCAGTAGCATCCGCCACTTTATAGACTTTATAGACCTTTATAGACTGAAGGAATATGAATAATTTACAGGGTGAACAAGGAATGGACACATAATTTTAGGTAGCCAATAACCCAGTTTTATCTGAAGAACTTCTATTTTAAAAAATATGAACTCTTTGGCAACCAAACCAGCCGTCTAATTGAGACGGGCCTTTATTTGTCAAAATGTGTAGCCACAGTGGGCTAGTAAAAGAGACTGGGCATTTAATTGAAGTTAACAGTAACTTATGGCCCACGGGCTAGAGGTGTCCGGTGGTCGTCAAATATTTTCTAATTCACGATGAAAATAAATTGATTACCACAAGGAATCTGTTTTTTGTCATTTAAATGTAAATAAGGTATCAGAGTGCATAAGACTCAAACAACACATTGCAATCGCAACAATTAATGCAAATCCAGCCACTCCCTGTGAATGTCTAAGTCACACACACAGTGACGGGGCTAACTGTTAGCATCACACAGCTAACGTCACAAATGGTCACTGATGGGTCAAAGTTGAGCTGTTTCGGTGTTTGTGCGACAGTGTTGTGGCCTTTAACAGCTCATGTTGGATGTTAGCCATTTCTGCTGTGTTAGCTTGTGTTGACTGGGCAGAGAGACCAGGAGGAGAGCGGCTCAGTGCTGCTTTGGACGACAACAACAACTGCCCGCACCCACCTCACCTCCTACCATCACAAAAAAATAATACTATTATTACTACTATTTCTGAGGCCTACAAACATCACAAAATGCATCAGAGTTTTTTAGAAAAGCTGCTGTTAAATCAGGTGTTTCATGCTGCAACAATCCCCAAAACACCTGGCAAGATCCTGCAGGGACTGGTATATTATGTAGTATTAAGTGATAAGTTTTTTTTGGCAAAACATGGATGTTTCACACACATTTTCAACCACCACAGTTTCAAGATGGACACCCAAGATTAGTGTCAACAATTCAGTATCTGACCAAATGTTTCCCTCCTGTTCTTCAGTTATAATGTTAAATATTGGCCAGGAGTGTTTTTGCAGAACATTATGATGTCACAGTGAAGTTGATCCTCGACCTTTTAGATATAAAATGTCATCACTTTATCATTTTCGTGTGAAATTTTGTCATAGTTAGCGAATAAATCCTTGAGTTATGGCCACAGGAGTGATTCGTGAGGTCACAGTGGCCTTTGACCATCAACATTTAATCAGATCATCCTTGAGGAAGTGAACATTTGGGCAAAATCTGGAGAGGAAAAAAAAACCCTTCCCTCTGGCCTCAGCTGTTGCTGGTGCAGAGGCATGAAAACTAGAAGTACTTGCAAAATGCTGTTAGTGAACAGTGCGGATGAATCAGTCTGAGATTGTCTGACAAAGTTTGTGAGCAACTTTAATATACTTCAAATTTAAGTTACCGAATACGAATGGGTGCAATTTGGAAAGCGACAGGCCTCTGAACAAGCCCACAAATATAAGTGATCTAATGAAAACAAGTGTTGCATAATACAATTAATGAGGTCTGACAGTACAAACTGTCAAGTGCAAAAGAAATAGGAAGTGTAGGTGGCCAGTAAGGTAGATACAAGTGGAGTGTAAATAGCTACTGTTTTATGTTAGCTCTGACAAGGTGATTTTTCCTCGTGGGCGTCCGACTCTGACACTGGGAGAGAAAGTCTCTGTAGCATGAAACAAAAACACCGTGGCATAACAGTCAGACTGAAGAGAACATAAATTACAAAAGCACACGGGGTTAAAGGTCTGCATTTCTGCTGGAGGACAAATTTGGCTCGAAGCAGGAAAAGACTGAGGTGAGAACGAAGGTCAGCTCTCTGGTTAACAAGGTCAGCAGAAGGCAGACCCGACAGTGCAGCCAATCCGCAGCCAGACATGCACTCCACTTTAATAAAAGACGCCTATCCAAAAGGTCAAATCACTGGCCAAGAAAATTGTCACGGCTTCATTTAAAATGTACTGCTTTTTTTTTTTACGAGAGAAAAATATCCACGCGGCAACAGGCACACATTGTAAAAAAGAGTCGCTTCTTTAATCTTCTCAGTGCTGGATGAGATGTTTTAAACAAACCTCCAACGGGTCAGACAGGTCAAGCTTGTCTGGACAGAGACATTCGAGGACTTCTCCAACAGAGAACTTTTAATTTCTACAGTGTAAGTGCTCTTAGAAGACAGCAGGCTTTTTTTTTTTTTTTTTGTAGGATAGTCGATTAAACTGTTGTCTACAGGGCATGCTTTAAAGCCTTCAAAGTACATTTCATAACCCGTAGATCAGGGTAAAGTGGTCTTCTGGTTTACACTCTCAACCACTCATGCTTCCATCACATGCTGACGACACTGACGCCCTTGAAATGCCTCTGTTTCCCTTTTGTGACACAAAAAAGTGGAAAAAAGAAAGCAGATAAACCACACTAATAGCTTCTCTGATGCAAGCAGTGTAAATGTTTACCTAAATGTTGCAGGAACAACATTTTAAAAAGCAAGCTGTATTCATCGCAGCACCCGTCTCCCATTGACCTGCAGCCAGTGGACGCTCGGTCTCGGCTCTGAATGGCACCATAATGCGCCGAGAATAAAGAAAAGATGAGTCACTACAGTGGAGGAGGGGAGAGAGCTTTTCAGTTTTGTTCACAGCAAAGCGAATAAAAAGTGTGATACATGATGCAAAGAGATGCCTGTGACAGATATGTTTTTTTACTGAATATAAGTGTCAGAGTAAGTAGAGAGGAGCTCTAGCGATATTATAAAGATGAAGACTCCCTTGTCCTTGCAGTAGAAGTGTGAGAAAGAGGCTGATACTGAAAAGCACAACCATCTGTGATGATTTCAGTGTGATTTTAGACCACACACACACACAAACACACACACACACACACACACACACACACACACACACACACACACACACACACACACACACACACACACACACACACACACCTCCAAACTCACACATACTCTTAATGATTTATTACCCAGGTATTGCCTTATCTCCATATCCATGACACTGGTCCAGCCTGCCGTAAATAACCTTGTGTCCCCTCATTAGTAGGACAGCCATGTCTCCCTTGGCCTCATTGGCACATACCCACACGCAAACACACACCAACCCCCCCCCCCCCCCCCCCCCCCCCCGGGGACCGGGCCAGCCATCACCATCATAAATCCATGGGGCGCGCAGTCTGGCAGCGAGGGCCGGGCAGCTAATTATCCAGACAAGTCGAGCTGGGCATGGAGGTGACCCAAACGCACAGACTGGGAAAACCCACAGATACATGGAGATACAGGCTGATGGCAAAGCATTGTGGGTCCTCCATTTGTGGCGTGGTCTCCCCACTCTCACTTCATCACTGGGTACCGACACATGCACACTAATGCTCCACTATTATTCTGAACGTGACAATATTCCAAAGTTGATACAGGGTTAGAGAGTCCAAATGAAACATTTTCTGATTAAGACATGTGTGATATACTGATATTATTCAGGTTTTAGGAGCATTCTTTGGAAATGTATACTGCGCATTTGGAATATGCATCTCATCTGGGGTTTTACCACAGCTTGTGACACACAGTCTCTTGCTTGTTTACAGTCAGCTGTGTTCGTTGTCATGGATGCCTTGTACACAAACCAACTAACCATCAGTTTGCAAGGCTGTGGTGCAGAGACACATGTCCAAAAGAAAAGCCAACATTTCTGGTCAGAGGGAGAAACAAACCTACTTTTAAACATATTGAAAGACTTGGATATCAACAGGTTTTTGGATATGAGCAAATATCACAACCACCATCTTTTCGAGTGGTTGGTTCAAGGAATGAAACAGGAAGGCTTTGTTGACACGGTCCAATTCGTCTTGCGCTGACAGAAAATTCAGAAAAAAACACATTTTGATGCAAACAACCAAAATGGCACAAGCAGCTCGTTGGGGCACGTTAATCTGAGTATGCACAGCTGTATGTCAACACTATCCCGCCTTTGGCGAGACATCTGTGTTTTCACTGTTATAAGATAGGGAGCGCTGTAACGCATCTTGTAAAATAGAACAGCACTGCCAAGAAGATCCATTAGAAATTGAAAAAAGTTGTTGTTTGCAGAGATGTAGCAGCTTGTAAAACATAGGAAAATGCCAGGGCTGATGGAAAGGTTTACGGTTGCGCAAGCCGAGGAGATGTTGATGGACTCGGACTCTGACAATTCATGTTTTCATCAACATTCTGAATTGGACGATTTGGACAAAGAAGCAAACACGTTCGTTGGGACGAAATGGGATCTCCATTTATACAATTCAAACTGATGGGAAGCAGAAAACACAAAAATGTAAATGTGAAATTAATTTTATACTTGAAAATTACATTCTTTGACAAGAAAATTCTTAGCTTTTTGTCCAAAATGGTTTTTTTTTGGTTTTGAAAAATGCTCAAATTAAAGTGTTGGTAAAAAAAATAAGAAAACAAAAAGGGATAAGCGCGAATAAAATGTTTTGTTTTTTTCTGTATAATAACATAAGGTCTCTTCTATATTTTGATGTATAGACTGTTTACATATTCAAAGAACAAATTACTCTGTGGGTCCTGAAAGATCAGTGAATGTGATCAAAAATCCTGGCAGCGGCTGGCAACTTGAAAATAATACTCTGGCAGGGAAAGTGTTAACAGGAATATTAGTGGAATATTCATATTATCAGCCATGTAAACAGCTTAGTAGAAATATTGTCTTTTTTTCAGAATAAGGGCAAAAAACTGGATATTTTGTGCCTATAAATGTAGTCACTCAGATTTAATCAGCTGGCTTTACCCACTTGTTGCTAATTGGAGTCACTAAGTGTCAGAACTCAACACATTTTCAGCCCATTACAGAATCACACTGGATGAAAACTGTAGTAATATCCTGAGCCTCCCACTGGCCGACCAGTGCATTTTGTTATCTTTCAGTGTCCCTGTGTTGCCACTGTCAAAGTCTCTGCAGCAACTCCTAGCACTCAAGCTAATAAGGTGCAGGCTAATGATGGAGCAGATGCACAAAGTTTGGACTGCTCAGCTCATCTTGCGGAATTAGAATTGCTTTTAAAAACAGGATGCTTGGGGTTTATTAAAGGGAAATTCTGGTATATTTGAACCTGGATCCCATTCACCCACAGTTGTGTGTCTGAGTGAATAGTGGGAACAACAATTTCTGAAACTGGTCCAGTATTGAGTGAGACTGTCCATCCATCCATCCATCCATCCAATAAAAATGCTTGTTTTTGCCACTGACAGAATCAGATAAAACATTATGGAAAGGATCCCTACAGAAATAGACCTTTTTGTTTACCATCCTTTTTGTCACCAAACCCACCAGATTCCATTTAAATAAACAATAATTTCATCATCGTAAAAAAATGTTTCATTCATAGCTGACAGAGAGAAAATAAAACTCACAAAAGCCATCTTGGTTTGTTTGTCCACTGCTACAACAATCACCCTGGTTTGGTTGAAATACACCCCTAATTCACACACTTAGATGTGAAAATCTGCTGGCTCTATACACACTTAAATAAGTGTTTATTTAAATGGAGTCTGGTGGGTTTGGTGATAGAGATTTTGGGGCTGTTTCTAGCTCAACAAAAAGGATCTTACTCTTAAACAACAAGGTCTATCTCCGTAGGGATCCTTTCCATAATGTTGTCAGACGCTTGGAATACCAATCTGAGCCTGTCTGTGGCAAAAACAAGCACTTTCAGTGGACGTATATTGATGGTGCCAAATTCCCTGTGTGGTTACTTTGCAGCCTGTTTTGCTGCCAGTGACTTCCTAAATACTGGACCAGTTTAAACAATTGTTTTCCCCAGTCACTTGGAGACAAAAACATGAGAAGATGGGGTACAAGTTGAAAAATACTGATGTTGTCCTTTAAGTTACTTCTTAAAGGACCCTACAAGTGGACCCCTAATGTTTTTACACTTGTATGTAATGTATAGGGTGTCACTTGTAGTGAGGAGAGGGAGGAACATGTTATTTTTCACAGATTATCTGTCTCATGTACTCCTGTGTGGTTATAGTGAAAGCAAATATGACAAAAAGTTATTTTATAAAAAAATACCAACTACAGCTTTAAACATGAGTCATGTACATTCATGTCATAATTTTGCTGATGATTTTCAGATGCCAAGTTCAGATATTAGCACCTCCCCCCACCCTCTAATTACGAGCAGTCATTGGTTTCCATTAATTTCCTTACTGCATGAAAATCAATTAGCTCCTGAGACCTGCTTGAGTTGTGCAATCCATCACAGTGAACATCGAGTCGGCATTAATTTTTTTTCAGTTACATGATCGTTGCGTGGATATGCAGATGGATTTGAAACATCTGCACGGCATAATGATGGCGTAGCTTTGACAAAAATGAATGCAGACTCGGTGGTCACTGTGATGGATTGCACAACTCAGGCAAGTTACAAGAGTGTGATAAAGGGCTACTGCGCCAATTTTACACATGAAGCTCAGTGTACTTATCACAAGACATATGACTGCTTGTAAAGGACAGACGTAAAACATATTCTTTAAAGACAAGGCTTTCGAATGCTTGAAAAAAATGAAATAAGATATATAGTTGCATTATGGGAAATGTAGGATCTGACTAAAACTCAGGATATTTCAGCTTCTGTTGGTCCCCCACCATTATGGAAGTACAATACATAAGCCCTGTTTCCATCAAATACTTTCTGTATGGTACCTTTGGAACCCTTCAGACATGGTACCTAGACCCTAGTGTTTCCACCGCAAACAGTCCTCTTAAATGTGGGGGGCCGGGGTTGTTGTCACTCACTGCTCCGTCCAGCACTCACTGTATTTCCTCATCAGCGGTGACACAGACAAGTCTGCACCTCGTTTATCGCCCACAGAATGAGGCTGCACACCGACATTTTCAGAACAAAATAAAACAGGCTGCAGTGAGAGTCTTTTTCCATGGGATATCTAAAAACAGTGGCTTTATAGTGTTCAATAGCCCACAGGTACGGCACTCTGTGATGCTTTTTCTTTTAAAATACATTCCCTTTATATAACTTGGTCAAAATTAATATATGAACGTTTTAAGATCCACTCATTACTAAAAGTGTATGTCATATAAAAAATAAAAATAAAATCAATGGATGACTTTAACCCTACAAAACACACTTTCAAAACCCAGCAGCATGAAATGCAAAGTGGATATCTGATATAAACTATATGTGATGTGTGCTTAACTGGTAAAATATGCAAAATCTCAACTTCATATCTCCAAATGTTTCAGGAACCGACACAACCTGGAACATTATTTTCCTCTATTGTATAATACAAACCCTTCAATGTAAAATTAGAAGTGAGTCTGACACTGCGAGATCACACAGCTAACACAGTCCCACTTATATTCACACATATGCAGACTTGCATACCTGAGTTGTATTTAGAATGAGAACAGATCAGACCAACTTGAACTTGAACCCAGGTGTCTCTGTAACAATCTTTAGATATTTTAAGACAGAAATCCATAACTGTAGACTTAGGAATGAGTCAAACCACTTCCTCTCAGAGTTGGCACTATGTGGCTGTCTCCCACCTGGTGTGGTCACGCTCCAGTGGGTCGGCTCAGTGGGGGGCTGGGTGGGGTGGGGGGGTTGCGAGAGCAGAGCTCGCCAGCCTCAGCCCGGCTGCTGATAGAGTAATACTACTGCTGCTCTGGGTATGTTTTGGGGGAGGCGCTGACAGACAGGCGAAGGCGACCTGCTGTGCTGCAAGGTGCCGTGGAATGGCGAGGGGCATGAAAACGAGCGTGTGCGTGTGAGTATTTGTGTGTGTGTGTGTGTGTGTGCGTGTGTAGCGAACTTGATGAGCAGACTGTGAGTGGGCTGCGTGAAGTCCCAGCAAGCCTTAGCACAGCGGGGGCGAGAAAAAGAGTGAGGGGGGGAGATGACAGCCAGAGAGAGACAAGGGCCAAAATCAGCAGAATGACATAAAAGACATCCCGTATGACAGCAACTCACTGATACATTTGTCACATGCCATGACTCGATATTTTGGTAATTGACAGAATGCGTATTTTCGTTAACGCACTGCGCCAGGCATATACGACACAGACGCTTTGATTCACCATGAAGGGAACAAACCATTACCAGCCACGAAAAAGCAACGCAGAGACAGCTGTCTTCAGTTCTGCATCTATTTACCAAAATCTGTCAAATAAATCTGCTGTCAGGGGGTGAGCTTGAGCTTGGCACAAAGGACGGGAAAGGTACACATTAAAGGTATTCCGATATCAGGTCATGTTTATAGCTAGATGAAAGCCTTCTCCTTCCTACTTGTTTTTGAATATTTTATAACCGTAGGTGTCATTTATTTTTCGTAACAAGTGGGGCTGGGATGATATGCTTATCTCCAGATTTGATACCATCACAATACTTGTGTGCCGATTTGAAATGTATTGCTATTCCACAGGTATTGCAATTAGATATTATGGTTCCTTGCGATTTTGTTTACTTTTCTAACACTAGTCCATGGGAAAAAAGTTAAACCATGCACTTCTACAGACGGTTTATAATGATGCATATTTTCAAAGACAATGCTTTCTTTTATTTCAGGAGCATCATATACTGCATAGACAAGCGGTCGACAAAATATTAACTGTATTTATGGTCTTATTTTAAAAAAATTTGAATAATTAGGCACTTTCTTGACCTTGCTTTGTTAAGGGTGCTATATTAAATAAACTATAATAAATAAAATAACGCGAGGCATATTTACCAGTGTTTTGACTGGGAAACTACGGTGGCTGAGAGAGGTCACAACGCACGCAAACTCCACAATTTGGGGAGGATTTGTGAGGATTTGCAGCGATTAATGTGTTTTCTGAATTTGGTGGTGTTTTCTTAATGCGCGTGGGTTGTGTGGAGTTTGCGTGTGTTTTGACCTCTCTCGGCCACCGTAGGAATCAAATTAATGCACATATATTTACTCTTACTCTATTATGTCGTTCAAATCAGTGTGGCACTGCTACAACAGTGTGGTTGAAGAGACAAAATGGCAGCACACAATTAATCCTCTGAGATCCACATACTGTAGACCCATTTATGTCTTTTTTGGGGGGTGGGGACAGCTGGAAACCTTTTTTTTTTATATATATATATACTTTATTAATCCCCCTGAGGGGAAATTCAATGTTTTCACTCTTGCTTGTCAATTCAATTACACACAGGTCCGAAAGACACACACACATGCACAAACAGGACCTGTACATGCACAAAGTGGAGAGATGTCAGAGTGAGGGGGCTGCCCTTGGTCAGGCGCCCCGAGCGGTTTGGGGGTTCAGTGCCTTGCTCAAGGGCACCTCGGCAGTGCCTAGGAGGTGAACTGGCACCTCTCCAGCCACCAGTCCACGCTCCATATTTGGTCCGAACGGGGACTCGAACAGGTGACCCTCCAGTTCCCAACCCAAGTCCCTATGGACTGAGCTACTGCCGCCCATGGACTGAGCTACTGCCGCCCTGAAGATTAAGTAGAAATAAACTTAATAAACTGCTCAGGTTTGCATTGTTGCACATACATTGTTGCAGCTGCCGCAATATCAACATTGACCACTACTTACTGATTATTCAAAATGGCAGCTGTAGAGACTCCAGTTAAGCAGGCGCAAAACCCAGCACAGTGGTTCCCAGCAGGCTGGGTCAAACCTGCGTAACGGCAGCAACAGAAAGTTTACTGTTTAAGCGGGAAGTTTTCGCCGTTTGTTTTTCTTGAAAAGGACATGACATCACATTACTTGTAGATTAACACAATAAAAGCTCACGCATTTTAGTTATCAATTCAAGCAATAAAAAAAGGATTTCCCCCTGGTAACAAGTCTATATAGTTATAACTAAAAACAAACAAGCAGTATCCAGAATTACAATCATTAGACTATCCCAATACCACATGACTAACATCCCCACGTAACCTTCAGTGGCAGTGCAGCAACATGTGTGCCCTTGATTTAGCAAGGTGGAATCTAAGGGCACGAAGGTCAGCGTGGTGGATGGGAGAGTAGCCGGACTTGGATGTGGGCGTCCAAAGTTCATAACCTTTCATAGATTTGCAATAAATTTTTTCTTTTCTTAGACCACATTCACAGTCTTTCCTTAAATATAACCTAGTGTTTAATTAACCTCTAGCCTTAATCATAACTTAACCATAATTTATTTGCCGTAACAACTATCTCTAATTAAACCCTAATCTTTGCCATGTGCAGATATTTTAGAACAAGCTGCTCTCATTAAAAAAAAAAACTGTGCAAGCCACTTATTATGACCTGTACTTACATTTATTTAGAGGCATCACCCTCTAGAAGCCGTAGTAATTATCATGGCAGTAGTATAACAAGGTGGCAAAGTCTATCTAATGTTGTGTAAAGGGGGAAGATTGGGTGAGTGGGTCAAACAAGGACAGGATTTTCACCCAGGAGACCGGTGTTCGTGGCCTGAAGTCAACGCTGACTTTTTTTCAATAACAACTAAGCATAATATGATAGTATATGTAACATACTATGGTAATGATGTGTGTCATTTGTTACATAGCATACGTGATGTAATGTTAGTGACAAAAGTATTAATTTAAAGCCAAACCATGATGTTTTTTTTCTAAATCTAACCCCAAGTTTTGTTGCCTAAAACTAACCAGAAAGTTTTATAGTGTAATGGCGACCGTTTCATACCGTTAAGGACGTGTTTAAAACCACAACCATTTGGACAGTAATATATGTTGTTTTGGAAGTCATTGGAAAATGGCCTACCGTGTAGCTTAGGTGTGAGAGCGTTGTTTTAAAAAGAACGAATTTGGGATTAGATGTTGAAACATAGTCAGTGTTTTGTAACACATCCAGCAGACACAGAGCAAGAACATCATCTCAGTGGAGTCTTGTTTCTGGCCATCTGACAAATGTGAACCAAAACATTAAAGTTGCAGGCTGCAAAACCAAAAGAAATAGAAGAGGAAAGAGTTGCAAGATGCTAAAAAGCTCAAAGAGCTGAGGGGAAATGCAAGGTTGGTGATAATTCTCTCGGTTGGTTGGTTGGTCCCTATAAGCAACCCCCCTTCATTATTATTGTTATCATTATTATTATTACCACCGATATATGTAGTCATGTGACCCACTGTTCATAAAAGGTCCTCCTTGCTGTGCAGTGTTGTCTTTTCCTCTTTGTTTCTGTGGACTTAAGTTCAACCTTTCATTTCAGCATTCCTGTGTTTATTGCTTTGTTCCCTAATATATCCCACTACGGAGAAAGACGGTCTCAGATCATCACTTCATATCAAAACAAGTGAAATACATGAACCCAGAGCAGGATCTTTGAGCTCACAAAGCCCTGTCCTCTGTCACGGGTTTTTTTTTTCTCTCTCTCCCGCCCCCGCCCCTTCTCGACTTTTTGTCAGTGCTGGTTTCCAGTGCAATCAGGTCTGTGTTGTGCATGTCACACAGCGGCCAGCTACAATCTGACAACCCAATCAAGAGCACCAGCGGGAAACCAGCAGCAGCTAGACACACTCAAAATGGTATTACAGTCCAGTTAGCAGTGAACCTACAATCAGGGCCAGTGTATCAAAAGGCAACTACAGTACCCCCTCCCCACCCCCCTCCCCCCTCTCATATTTCTGTAGTACTAGTGAAACCACTTTTTCCCAGGTTGTTTTTGTTCTGTGGTGCAGGATTGGGCTGCATGACATCTGAAAAAATACCAGTGTTTGAGCTACAGATGCTGAACAAATGGTAGCTATTTTTCTTGAAATTAGGTCTGAAGCTGAACAGGTGGTTTCGGTACAGGTACATGCAATTTCTTATGTGGGCAGCGAGAATAAACCAGCGCTATCACAACAACCCAGAGAAGCAAACTGCCTGGGCTCTGTAAAACAGCTAAGACTCAGAATGTAAGACCACTGAAGCCAAGCCTGAGACAAAAGCTGTCTTTGAGGGATATTCTTGTTTTGCAGAGAAGCTGAGCAGCAGACTACGAGGACTTATATCTCGCATGGAGTCTGTGTTGCAGTGGGTGGACGGAAAATGGAGGTTTGACTCCTGCCACCTCAGCAGTCATCCGACAAATCCACTTTAGCGACAGAGCGCTGGGTACTGTGGATGGACCTGCCAACCGCCAACCTCCCACCTCCAACACCAATCAGAGAGGAGAACCAGGCTCATTATTCAGGACAATTAGCCAATGGGCTGGGTGTCCCCTGTCATTACTCATGGCTCATTTGGTCCCAGTCAGATGACGGTGCCATGTCCACTCAGGCTGCATGTCACTCAGGGGAGCTGACACAGAAAGACGAGAAAGAGGCGGCCAGCTCAAGATTGGCTCAGCCAGGAATACAGCCCACATGGAGTGTATGTTAATGTGTACATGCATGCATTTATCTCTACCTTCTTCATTATAGACGCTTAAAAAAACAGATAAGAGCTGGTGAAAATAACAAGAGATAAAGCCATCCAGGTAGAGATAACAAGGCAATAACAACACAACAGTTAGAAACATCAGGCTTCTGAGGAGGGAAATATTTTACAGCTTTTATCAAACATGAAGGAACTGTACATGGCAGCCTTGCAGCCCAGCAGGCTGATGTAGTGACAGCGAGTGACGCTTCCGGCGGCAGCCATGGATGTGTGTGTATGGACATAAAAACCGTACACACAGAGATGAAACTGTGTATGCATGACTAATCCAGTTAACACTCTTCCCCCACCAGTCTGGCATGAGTGTGTCGTCCAGTTACCCACAAAGTTGGATGCTCTGCTTTTGTGTGTGTGTGTGTGTGTTTGTGTGTGCATGTGCGTATGTGTGTATGTGTGTATGTGTGTGTGAGTGAGCCATTTACAATGAAGACAGCCTCCAGTTTGGCCTCTCTCAATCCATGTGCACAACTTTGTACATCCATTTTCGAGGGTGTGATGTGGGCAAATAAAAAGTGTGATTCTATTCCCATCAGGGCTGCTGCCTGTGCATGTGTTTGAAATTAATCATCAACCACAGATGCTGCCGAAATTCTTGAACAAAGTTCTGAAAGTCTTTTTTTCCCTTCCATACTGATTTTTTGATGAATAAGAGACCAATGCTTGTATCGATAAGTATGTTATACATTATTCATTGTTACCGTGCTGTAGTCCGTTCATCCATTCGCTGTACCCTTTTGGTTGTGGGACTGGAGGGGAGCTGAAGTCGATCCCAGCTGATGTTGCGCAAGAAGCGGGGGAACACCTTGGACAGTTCACAAGTGAATCACTGGGCTGATGCATCAGCCGCTTTTACACAGCCTGTTCAAGGCAGAAATGTCACACCAGTACTCGTCTTTTTTTTTGCCTCGTCTTTTTTCTTTTTATAAAAGGTATGATCGATGAATGGGGGACAGAGCTGTCTTGCCCTTAAGATGGCAGTGGAGGTAGTAACAGCGTAGAATTGACATCTGTATAAAAGGGACAGCTGTCAGGACGGGACTATGGATGGGATGGGTGTAACACATTGACGCGGCAGTGGCAGCAGTTAGCAGCTAACTCCAAGGAGGAGAACAGCTGTGGAAAATGTCTGCAAACTGGGGAGACACTGAGAAGCCGGAGCTCCTTACCTTCCAAGCAGAGGACAAGATCAAAATCAACCAAAGACTTTTTCTCATAGATAGTATGAAAGAGATGTTTGTAAATCACTGGATACATTTTTGAGGTTACATCCCCCACGAAATGACTCGTTTTACTATCAGGGTTTGATCCATTCAGTCTGACAACATTTTGAAAGTCTGTGAGTGGAGGGCTAAACCAGAAGTTACCTGTAAAAAGACGAGTAATTTAATACTGTGGATTTCAAGATTATTTGGCTTCATGCACCACTGAGCAAGTTTAACAGGAATGAATGGGGCCCATCTCCAATGCTGTATCCAGTTCTCTTTATACGACCATGTTGGAACATAGCTAAGTTACCTGGCTCGGTAGCTGGCTGGTGTTGGTGACGTATATTGTGCGAGACAAGAGATGTAGATCGCTGAATGGTTTCACAAAAATTTAAATGGCACTCTGACAAACCTAAACATACTACGACTTTCTTGACTTGCAAAATTGTCTTTAAATGAAGAACATATGTAACACATATAATTCACACAGATCAAAGATATCTCTCAATTAATTACCCTAAATATTGTTTTCTGAAATCAGGTCTCAAAAGGGGCACTGGAAGAAAATGGACATCGCCTCTCTATTAACTGTAACCTGCATGTCTTTAGATTGTGGGATGAAGCCGGAGCCTCCAGAGAAAAACACAGATTGCAGGTTTGAACCATGCACTGTTGTATTTACAGGGGCTGATTGGATTGGTTAGCTTTATGCACGAGGAGTGAGATTGGTTCAGGTTTGGGTAGGAATATCAGGGTAGCCATTCAAAGGCAGAGTAGGGCAGGTCATACCCTCTCTATAGTGAAAAAGTAATGATAATGACAATAATAATTAAATCGAAACAGGGCTGACTGATTACAGGCCATGACTCTTTCTCATGACAGGGAGAGTTTATATTTCCAGAGCACTGGGCCTCTTGAGCAATGGGCGTTTGTTTCCTGGACAATGGGCTGTCAGACAAATGGGCTTTTGGTCCAGTGAGACATTTTTTGGACTATTGGGGTTACGGAATAAGAGGCAGTCAGAACAATGGCATGGGACTGAAAATACTGAAGTTCAGGACATCTTCATTTAACTTTTGACTACAAACACCTCTCGTTTAAAAAAAACAACAACAGTTTTTAAAAATGTAACACTTGTTTTACAACATAATTATGGATTACATGATTTATGATTATTATTTATTGACTATATCTAGAAGAACCCTGGCTATCAGGTTATTAAAAATGAAACAATTTTATTATCACAGTTAATGAGGCCTATAAATCAAGACTGAGATTATTATGTTTCTGCTTTTAAGAGTCACTGAAGCACGTATTTATATTTGGTCTGTGTCGGTATGACATATTATGTAGGTTCTGATATCATTTAAGTTTACACAACAGTTCCTATAAACATGAATCATCTACAGTCTGGGACTATGCTCTGATTATGTTTATAGTTACTGCTATCTCTGTGTTAGAATTCAGTTATTTCTGACAGGTATGGGGCTGTAAGGCCGTTTAGTGCAGGGACTGTTGGTGATGTGAAGGCAGCGTAGGTTTGGATCGCAATGAGTTTTTGAGTTTATGCAGCATTAGTGTAATAATGTAATTAGTGTAATTAGAAACAAGAAGAAATGACTCAGCAATATATTTGACAGCGCTGTTCGCAGGAAGGCCAAACATATAATTGCAGATGCCTCACATCCATTTCACTCAGAGTTTGAGCTGCTCACGTCTGGGCGTCGATTTAAGGTCCCAAGAACCAGTTGGAACATATATAAGAGGTCCTTTATTCCCTAAACCATACAGGCAATGAACACAGAATGACTGTATCAGGGAACACAACTACTTATCTGTCTATTTGTCTATCTATCATGAAATGTGTGAGAACGTATAGGAATAGGACATCGAGGCTATGTAAGTCAGAAGGACTTCACCTGCCTCCTGTTGTAATCTCAAATAACCTTTCCCTGCCATCATGTGAGTACTTCCGGTCTTCACAAAAAAGGAACTGGAGCACAAGTTAAAACCGAGATACCTTGCAGACTGAGGAACTTTGTCATGCTAATACGGCCACAATACTGCCTATGTGCCGTATTCATACACACTTATCATGTGGTTTGTTTAAAAAAAAAAAAAACAAAGAAAAGAAAAAAGAAATGATTAGGGATGCACGTTACAATATCTGCACATCATCAGTATCGCCCAACACTGGCTTTCAAATGAGAAATCAGATTTGGTCAAGATGCCTTTTATTATTTTGCACAATGAATGAATATTACATACGTTTAAAAGGATTCTATTTCATGTCTCCATCTGCTGGTGGGCCATCACGATAAAAGCAAACATGTGTAATAGGGATGGGCAAACGATCAAAATTCATTATTCGATCATCAAAAAAATTAACGATCAATTATCAATTAATTGATAAGTCAGTATTTCAAAAGAGAGAAAACAAAAGAGTGCAGCGCAGACTGTTGCCGCAAGAGAGCGCAGCTACCCCAGTTTTGTGCTTCAACCCCCCAGGCCAAAGAGGAAGAATGGCACGCATGCGTAGTTCACCCCTGGGTGTTTACAACTGCTGCCAGCCAGAGGTTACAGGCTTCAGTTTTCAGCGAAACCTCCGTCTTTCAATGGCGTAGTGTTTTCAGAGGCCTCAAGGGAAGCCGCCGAGGCTTTGCAGAGCGATGAGAGCGTCCGTCTGTTTGTGATTTTCTGCCTGGCATAGGTCCGGCGGGGGGTCTCGTAGGCACAGCAGCTCGCCAGGCCTGTAGCATTGTAGGGGAAACACTGCAACTATCGAGCAAAATTATTTGTGATCGATCAAAATCCTAAACAATCAATAATCAAAAATTGATGCCCATCCCTAGTGTGTAATATGATGTTAATTCCATTACAGAATAGACTTGATGATCACTAATATTAGGTGGGGAAAAAGTGGATACATTGATATCGGTATCGGTTATCGGCCAAGTAAGTTGTTATATACCGGCATATTGGATATCAGCAAAAAATCCAATCATGCATCTCTAAAAATTACTGATATTTAGACAAAGGGTGCTTTCACACCTGCCCCGTTTGGTTCTTTTGGGCAGGTGTGAACTCAGCAATTGCACTCAGGTGCGCACCAAAAGAAACAGACCATGACCTTCTTGAAGAGGTGGTCTCGGTCCGGTTACAAATGAACTCTGGAGCGGTTCATTTGTGGTGAGAACGTGTTTTGACCTCGATCTGAACCAACTGCAGTCACATTACGCATTGTCACAGAGGATTAATAATGTGCGCCTCCTCCTGTACTGCCTTACATCCAATGCATCAAAACATTGTTTTCTAGTTGGAGCCGCGCCTCGTTTTCAAACTGTATGGTTTGACTAAAATGAACAATGACAGCAATATAGTCCACGATGAGCAGCGCTAAAATCAACCTGCGTAGTTGTCCCTCCACTGTGATATTAGAAAGTGTCACATTTATCTTGCAAGTGTACTCTTCTTCAACGTTTGCTTTACTTCCTGGATTTTTCCCACATGGAAATTCTGACCAATCAAGAGCAGCATTGTCGCACAGGCATTTTATCAAGTCCGCTTGTAAATGCTGCCGTGAGAGCACGAACCAACTCTAGGCAATTATACAACTTTGTAACAAAATTCGTCCCTGATTCAGACCAAAGCAAGACAACTCAATAGTCTGAAAGCACCCAAGAGACCTCATTTTTTATTGGTAATTCATCCATTAAAACCAAACTTGAATCAAAGACATCAATCAACCTTGGAAGAGGCTCCACAGAGAGACTGTGAGGTGTGTAACAGGTGTTGAGGTCAGGTACAGTGAACCCTTTGGAGAAGATAATGAGTGTTTGGTGCAGATGTCTTTAAATCCCTTTTATGTTTCCCCATGTTAGAAAAAATATTGTATAATACCTTTTGTGGGCGGGTTCCAGACAGCAGGGTCTAATCTGTAGGATTTATAAGCAGGTGAATATATTAAATGACTCCGGTTTCCATTAGGCATGTTGCACCAAATTGTTTATCGACCCATATCTCAGCGCTGACACTCCTGATTAATGATGTTATTAAGGAGGGAGGAGCAGTTGGGGGGAAAAGATGACAGGCCATTTTGTGATTGACCATTACTGTGTCTGTGTTTGTGTGTGTGTGTGCATTTGTGCATGTAGTTTTTAAACAAGTCCATTCTGCAACATGTCTCTGCACAAAATTAGCCATTTGAATTTGCACCTGATCACGCTTTTGTGCTTATTAGTGCGTTCATGCATGCGGTATGTCTATTGATGCCTATTAATGCATTGCTTCTGACGGGCTGTGTGTAAGTGGGTATGAGGGGATGAACTTACATGCATGTACAGTGTGTATTGACAAACTCATCAGAACGGCAACGTGAAGTAGCCTGACGGTGAAGTGGTGCTTTTCAACTGCCGCGGGGTAATTTCTCAGCTAAACACATATTCTATCTAGTCAATTACGGCAGCAAATACCTATTTTGAAAAATCATCCCCATTCTGTGTTGCACCTCTTGCCAAATTGAGGTGCTTTCATTCAGGATGACAATGGCCCTTTCAGCCTGGTTAAGTGTTCAGCCGCTGGTTTCGAACAGCATGCTAATAATGTTAACCACATTCCAGGGTTTTGAAATGACAAGATATGATCCAAATTTCTGCTTTTATGCTCCATTCCGCTATGATGCGTGCGACACTGCAGAGGAGGCATTTTCCACTGCCGCCGTAATGACAGGGAAGGCTAGATGATGTCTCAAAATCATATGTTAGGAGTGATCAGCAGACCAGAACCATCGCTGGCAAAGCACACCACGTCTTTGCAGAGCCGCCAACATCACAGAGAACAATTTTTGTTTTTCCTCCTAGTGCTCTCAGCAATCCCCACCACCCTGCCTGCTTCTGGAAGTTTTCTGTCAGCCATCAGCCCCACTGGATGGAGCCCCGACCACTGGCCGTGAGCCCAGCCAGACAGAGATACTGTAGGTCTAGGTGACCTTTGAGCCGTGGCAGCCTGCAAGTCATCTGACACCTGTCTCAATCACATCTGCTCCAGGACCCATGGGCCGCTGATTTGAGTGTATGCAGTGCTCGGGCTCACATGGCATGTGTGTAAGTGAGACAGAGAGAGAAGGAGAGAGAGAAGCCGCCTTGCCTCACTACACCTACGACGGATCAGTCGGGGGGGAGGAGAAAAATGAACTAATCAGCCTCTCCAGTGGTGGAATCTCACCCAATTTATTTCCAAGCTAACAGGCGTTGGTTAATGAGCTGAAGCAAAGCATCCTCTCCCTTCCTTCTCTCCTCTTTCCTCCTGTCCTCTGCTGTTCCACTGGTGATTCTGCGGACCGAACCAATTACTTTGGAGCGCATCCATTCATGTGCACATGCCTTCATTTGTGTGTCCAATCACACATATTCACATTCAGCTTAAAAAAAAAGGAGATAAATACACAAACCTCATGAATAGGCATACTGTGGTCTCACACACACACACACACACACACAACAAAACATCTGTGCACACACTCCGAGCTCTTTGTTTGGTCTGCCAATTACCAAAAATTTGTGGAAGGGTAAAAGGCCTGGTATTTAAAAAAACAGTGAGACCCAGACAGTGTCATTACCAAAAGTCTTCACCAGACATAATATCTGTGCGAGTCACATTGAAAATAACACCTTTTTGACTTTTTGCTGAGGCCAAGGATGCAGCACAGACAGAACTGTCTCTTGGCTGCACTGAAAAAAATATGTAATTCCTTCCTCCGCTTGCTTGGCCCGTGGTACTGCTGCTCACCGCTTTCTCAAGAACCGCTCATACAAACGTTGGACTTGATTCTGCACCTCTTTAGATCCCAAGCAATACACAACAACAGATTTATTATGATGTTAACATATGAAAAATCTTTAATCGTGTTGCTCTTCTGACTCACTGTACTCCAACATTAACCTGACAGAGACATCATCGTCATCTGATCACTTTATAGATTCAGATTTATCTCGAAAAGTGGAACAAAAATTATGCATTATTATTCATTGAAACATCCAGCATTATGTTAAAATTGAAGGTTCCACCTGAAACAGATTGTAACAGTCGAATATATGAAATGTGCCTTTAACATGGTGTATACTGTGTCGCTTAACAGCAACGTCATCAAGCAGCGCTTGTTATGATTTGAGTCTGTTGAGAGCGCACCCAACGCTGGTCGGATGCACACCTATGTGCTCCTGCTTTTTATTTTGTCTCAACACAACAGTGATGGTTGTAAGTATGTGTGGCTACTATTATGTTCATGTATGAAATTGTAGTAGCTGTACAACCGGGCTTGGTAAGGTTGGAGTGTTTTTAAGTTGACGTAAAAAAAATAAACGACGAGCATTTCTGAAATCCCACACTCGTGTGGAAGTGAGTTTCTGCCTGTCGTCTGACTCCAAAGAGCTACACGGACCCAAAACCATTACCATTGTTAGATGTTAAGTCAATGTACGTACATTGTGTCGATAATGCCTCTGATAGTCAAAGTGTTTTCCCACTTCACACTCTTTAAACTCATTAGTTTGTTGCCCACATGTTACTTTCATTTATGGACAACCATACCTAAACACATAGCTGGTTCGATTTAAAATCAGTTTATTTGCTTTTAACCTTACTTTGTCTAAATTCTAGCATTGTAGGGTTACACGGGCAAATTGTTTGATATTAATAACCTGTTTCTTTGCCTTTGAGTTACCGTTGTGGTTTGGGGAGGTCCCTTCCTGATGGAGCTAAAGACATGGCTGAGGGCAGAGGACTCATTCCAATACCAATTCTCACATCCACGTTTCCCTCACTTGCGTCTCTTCCTCACGTCTTAGCTCCACCCTCGTAGGATACGGGGGATTGCGAGGATGAGATGCGAGGACAGAAGAAACGAGGAGATATATCTTTCAAGAAATGAGACGTCCTTTCCTCTGAAGGGTCACGTGAAGTGACGTCCGCTTCTAATGACGGCGGCAGCTCATGACAGCTGGATCAGCTGTCAGGAGGCTTTATTAACAACTATAGAAACTTCTGATGGAGTTTGTCTGCTGCATACACATAATGTTATATGTACATGATAAAGATACAGTTATATATTATGTTATGTTGGCCCCTTTTATAGGCTTAGTTGTTGATTTCTTGGTTTGTAATTTTTCCTGCACACTTCATGGTAAATGAAAACCCACAGTTTTGTCAACAACACCTGCGTCCTTTTTTCAGAAGTGATAAGGAAAAATGCGGAGAGTTCTTAGCACCAGTTAATTGTTTTTATGTATTTGGCAATTTTCTGGTGCTATCAAGGTGTGGTTTAATGCACTGTTTTGTCTTCTGTTTGTTTTAATTCCTGTTTAGCTCTTGTGTTGGTCGATGGAGTTATTTAGAACAAACAAACTGCATTGGATCATCAGTCCAGGCTTGTTTAATTTTGACTGGGACAATACAGAGTCATATTTGCTTGTTTATTCAGAGTTTATTGATACTGAGCCTGTCGCATGTCCACAGTGCACCAACTTTGACACTGCATATCCTTGGGTCCCCAGCGATACACCTGCCCAGTGTGAAGTAGATGAACGGATGAAGGTTTGAGACATGCTACTGACAACCATACAACCATACAGAGATTCCTTGCTTTATAGTTAGATGTAAACCAACTGTGCTATATTATTGTTACTATATGCTCATGGCAGAATATAAATTTTCATCCAAGTCTTCTGAAAATGTTAGAAAATGGAGATCTAAATTTACCCAGGTTCCCATGCGTGAGCTTGTTGGAATGCAGATCTGCTCACACAGTTCACACTCTCTACACATTGTCAGCTTGAGAAGTTTCATTGCAACACTGCAGAACATTGTTCCAAGATACTGTGAGCTGTGTCTGCAGGACTGATTGTATACAGTCTGCAACAAAGATCTTAAAACACTTCAACACAAAGGAAGCCGTCTATAGCAATCCATACACAGTAGTTAAAGCATGTTGCATTTTGCATAAGGGACACGATGAGATGGTTTGGGTTAAAATGGCTACTTTGTTTAAGGTGTCACATTGATGAAAATAAACATGTGGTTAAGGTTATGGAACCTAGTTAAAAAAAATGCTGCTTGGTTGTTGGAAAAAGGAAGTGAACAGCAATAACGTGTGTTAGAGGTTTTGATAACCCATCCATCAACCCCTTTGTCAACTTGACTGGTGCCATGTTTGCAGTCAGACCAGCCAATTACAATTTTCATCTGAAAATGAATGACTGGATTTAGAAAAAAAACAACTACTGTATAAAAATGTTTTAATCTCAGACCCATATATTGTACACTGTATAGTTGGGGATTGCATAGTCTCTTGAAAATTAATTAGGTATTGATAAAAGGGATTATAAATTAATCTTCTTCCTCCAGTAATTGCTGTAATCTGATTTATTTGTTTGTGATGTAAAATGAATATCCATAGAAAATCCTATATTAAGTGAGTTTTACTGCTGTCACATATTTACTCACATTTAATATTTAACTTTACAAAAGCATTCTTAGAAGTGTAGTCATTTATTCACCAGTAGAGAAAAGGAAGGCACCACAACAGTCAAATTAATCATCCCAAACTGGCTCACAGAAGGCAAAGAACCTCACAGACAACAATGTATTGTATTAGTGTAAGACTAGTTTCCCCTCTCATCACTCATGATTTTGCCCTAAAATTATTAATATAAAAACGAAAAAGCACTAAAATCCCCTATGGAGAGAAGTGTGTGTCCAGTGTGATGATACATTTTGATAGTATACTTGAGTCACTGGGACACATTATATGGAATTTATTGAAAAGGCTGCTAATGTCAAATGACTGTACACATTAATAGTGGAAATAAGTGTGCTACGTGAGACCAATTAAATATAATTTTTTACTTAAAATTGTCATTAACATTGGCAAGTCAGAAAACGGATGTTCTGAAAGACCTATGAAAGTACGGTTCAGTTCAGTTCGGTACGCTTTTTTTCCAGCTGTGGACAGTACCAATGGAACCGTTCTGTACAGGTCCCCATGTTTGGTCCCCCCCTCTGTTGGGGTACCTAGCACACAGTTCATACCGTGGAGAGTTTTATTAGTAAACTGTAACTATAAAATGAAATGAATGAATCCTCACTTGGGAAAAAAAGCATCATGGAGTAGGGCATTAACAGAAAAGTCAAATTGTCGACGTCAGTGGCACAAGCCAATGTGAACCAGTGCATGTAAAGCTGAGAATCACATGCACAGTTTAATTTCTGCGTGCACAACCATGGACATGCATGTGGTATTTCCAGCCCTGAACCATTGTCCCTTTGATGAGAATATTCAAGCCAGTTTTGGTTGGTGTATCAATTTAAACTCAGCAGCTTTAAAATGTAACATGTGCCACACAGATATCACCCGAACCTGTTCCTCTGCAATCGATAACTGTAACACTTAAGGACACAGTCCACCTATAAGGTGTCAATACTATTGAACCTATCGGTTAAAAAGCATAATCTAAAAGGCGTATAACAGAACAGTGAGTGGCTCGGGTGACCTTTTGAGAAAATGCCAGTGGAACCTTCCAGCAAAATCCCACATTCCTGGAACAGCAGTCCTGACATTATGGAGGGGATTTGTAAAATCTGTGGCACTGAAAGGTGGCCTCGTCTGCTTTCCAATGAGGGCAGTTAGCTGACCAAAAGCCATGGAGGAATTAAACTCCCACTACAATCCTCCACTCTTCCAAACTTCTTTTATACAGACCTCAGAGACGCCTGACTGGGGAAGGCAGCAAAAGACAGATAAAAGGAAGTCGATAAGAGAGGTGAGAGACAGAGAGGGGAGCGAGTGTACTCACTTACATATCACCATAAAACATTCTCTGCATATACTGCATTTAATAACAGCAGATATGCACGTCCTTAGATTTTCATTACGGTTGTCACATGTGTCAGTCCTCTGTCTTCAGAGTGTGCGGCTGATGAATGTCAGATTCACATTCCTCTGCTGAATATTAATGTACAGATGAAAATTATGTACAGTAACAGATAGAGCTGGATTTTTATTCAAAGCTCGAAACTGATAAATGTGCTGGTTTGATTAAAAGTGACAGCACTCTACTGTAGGGGGGAAAAAAAGAGTTGTTAAAAATGTACATCTGTGACAGCATCCATAAGAAAATAATCTCATGACCAAAAGCATATGCAGCCAGCATATGCAGCAGGATTTGTGAGTGCAGAGAAATTGATGTGTCAAGTCTGATAAATCATTTCATGATTTCAAACCCCCTAGAGAAGTGATTAAACGAGGTTACATGGACAGTTTATGCTATTTTTAAATGCGCGGGACGAGTTTAATGTACCCTTGAAGTGCAATGTGGTCAGGTGAAAATAAGCAGGAAACAGTGGCGACGCTTTTCGCCCTACTACTTGTCTTTTACATGCCTTTGTTATCTTTTACCTCTGTGGCACCAAAACCTATTAACCACGTGATTAAGTGCTTTAACGTGGATCTCCCCACGTAATCTCAGCTCATCAGTATTAACATGAGATTGCTCGTCAGGGCCGTTCAGCTCTCATCTGCACTTTTGATAAAGAGTCACAGCAGAACAGGCCAAGAGTTCAAGCCCGCAGGCACCGACACCAATCACTCGCACGCGCTGGGCACCTGCTCATCATGTTTCCGTGATAAGACATTTTTCCTTCAGTGGTGTCGACATCAGACACCCTTCTCGGTACAAAGACACAGAAAGTCAGAGGGAGAGCAAGCTGGAGCTGAATAGCTCAATATTCTATCTGAGCTGAGCTTCATGAGTAAATCAATAAATACACAACATATTTAGGCACATATGCTGTTTGACATGGTACAGGGAGAATTTCATCTGATGTGTCTCAGTCACTATCGAGATCTAATGGACTCCATGGTGAAATCTAGGAAATAATCTGCCCACACATTTTAGTTTTATTGTTTATTTTTTGTCTTTTCAAGTCAGGCCTTCTCCAAACTCCTTTCACGCGGACACAAAAGAGAGGCTTCTTTTCTTAGAGGGGGACGAAATGGCAGCAATTAAAAGGCAAGTGGCTTTAACATTCCAAGCGTATCTCTGAGCGCTGCTTGGGTAGTAATTAAGTCCTCCAGAGTGTTGCAGCCATTAGAGCTCAGAGCAACCAAATGAGGACACACCCAGCCCAGTGTGACCAGATTAAAAGAAGAGAAATCAGCCCCTCGCTGCTCCCAAATGGCCACCATCGCTTCGGGCAGTCCATCAGTCTACAGTGTACGACTTGAATCACCCTCCAATCAGTATGAAAGTGACATAAACTTCCCAGTTGGCTGCTTAACAACAGTCATATAACTGTATTTACACCAAGCCGTTTACAAGAAATACTGTCTCAGAGCTTTTCAGGAAATGTTTGTGGCTACTCGTCTTTTCGCTGTATTTTGTGGGGATGATAAATTGCTTGTAAAAATATGACAACAATAACTTACTTTAAGATACTATCACTTTCTTGGCAGAAGCTAGCTGAAGAACAGATGCTGTGGGTTCAGATAATGTTACTTCTAATGCTCATAAGAAATCTCATCACCCAAAACTGGCCGTTCGCCCTCCCTAAGCAACAACCGTAGGACTCTGATAAGAGAGATGTTCAGTATTCAAAGGGTTTGGAAGGGGCTGTTCTTTTTTCTAACCTTTCCAAAACCAAAGAAATATAAGAGCCAAACTATAATGACTGGACAAAACAGTGTTTCTAAGATAAGCTGCAAATGTTAGTATGTCTGGCTAACTAGCTTACTACCTACAATCGGATCTGAGTGTTACTTCTGTGAGCCAAGAGTTAGCCTATCATTAACTACATTTATTACATCTCATTTCCACTTGCTTATGTGACTGGTGTCCGTCGATCATAAATATGCGGATGATGCCTCTAGTGTCCAACGCAAGGAAGTGCATTACTTAATGGATGGATAGAACCTGATAGAAATAACTGTAGCCACGGGGGAAAGGCTAATATTGTCCGTTAGTTGCGATCCAGTTGTTTGGAATATGTGCTTGGAACATTATCGGGACAGAAACAGGACCTGCCAGGTACTTTACATGTGAAATATTTAATTAAAAACACGTATGAACGGCCAAACGAGTCACAATGACCATCTGACTGTACATAATATGACCATATTTTTGCAGAATAACATGACTCAGATTCCAAATGTGTTAAAATTAGATAACATATTCTCTTTAATCATACAAAGTCACATGACAATCAACACGGGCAAATGAATTGAAGCTAGCATGATGTAATATGGTCTCTCCGAAATCCACCACAAAAGTTCAATTTTTGTAACGTTCTCGAAGCAAATTCCAGACCCGAAATATTATGGAGAGGAGTTTCGCTGGCACGTCGGATATCAAAGAGGTTCCCATATGAATGAATGGACTTCTTGTTGTCTCGTATGTAAGTTGAAACGAGGTGTTAGTTTGCAGGATTACAGGCCTGATCCCCGACTGCCCTGACTCAATGCCGGATAAGCAAACATTATGTTGCTGCCATTACACAAGTTTGACCCAGTGCTGCTGCTGAACTCCAGCTCGCTATGAAACTGGAGTTTGGATTTGATCTACCACAGAGGATCGCCTGACTAGACCCTACGTGCCGGGGTGGAGCCTGGAAACCCTGGCCCAATTAAACCATTGGTTGTGTGTGTCCATGCATGTGTGCACACAAGTGTGAGCATGTGTTTGGGATGAGGTGAAGGCCCAAGATAAAATGTTTGTACTAGGGCCAAGCAAAATTGTGTTTCTCCCTCTGGCTGTTAACATGATATCATGTATGTATCCAGCAATAAATGCATTTAATATGGGTCAGGTGGAAACATTAGCTAGCTAGCTACATATGATGAAATCTGCTGGAAACAGCTAAAAAATTGAGTTGCCAGCTAGAAATGAAAAGGACCTGCTATGACAAAGAATGTCAGGTGGTAAATCATTGTCATATCATTATCATTTTAAATTGCATATGTTAAAATGGAAAAATTGACAGGCCTAATGACAGCAGCTAAGTGGACAGGGTTTAGCTAACAGTCAATTGATAGAAAACAGATGTTTCCATCATCTGTTCCCCTATTGTTGTTTACAGTACAATGCACACACTTTATACTTATTACAGTGAACATATCAGACAAGCACAGTCTGCCGCATCAGTGATATCGAGTCCGGTTCTTTCAATTTGTCTTCCACTTCCAGACCTCCTGAAGAAATATGACGCAAGGCTACTTGGGGGGAAGCAAGGAAAACCCTTTCATTATCCCCGGTGTCTGCGGTGTGGGAGAAATCAATAGAGGTGTCCATGCTGGATTCATCTATATTCTACTGTGTGAACCCAATACCCTCACATGGGGAAAGGAAGATGAGTGGGTGGTTTGAGGGGAAGAGGTGAGCGAGTTTCAGAGGCAGGGAGGTGCACTGGAGGGGAAAAGGAAGTGAGAGATGGAGAGGTCAGTTATTTATACACAAAGTTTTTTGGTGCACTCACACAGGTTGGAGTAACTTCGTCAGGTTAGAGCGACTTTAGGGAACTTGAGATATTTTTCCAGATTTAGATGCCGGTGGATACAGTGGCTGCACAGATATCACTTGTGAACCATGCTGAACTGCAGAGGTAAACAAACCCCTAGTTATCTCCCAACTCCAAGAGACATAAATGGAGACAAAAGCGTCTGTGATTCTTCTAAGGAACAAATCAAAGACGAACATAAGGCTGTTGGAGATACAATAACAGACATTTCAACTGTGGAAGTCATGCTAACGAAGCACTTGTTCAACCCCTGTGAAAAATCCACACCCACACACGTTCATCCACACACACACACACACACACACACAATCTAACAACCACATCACCTGTCAGTGGGAGCCTCATTAAGCTGACAGGCGCTGGCCTCTCAGGGCAGGCCAAGACGTCACAGCCCTCTCCTTCCCGTCATGACATGATGGATCTCTCCACCACTGGCTGCCAAACTGCCACTCAAGTCCACCTTCCTGTGGGCGTCCATCAGGAGACACTCGCTAAGCGTCCTGTTGATGTTATTTGTATATATCCACCATCACCGTTGATGTCCAAATCTGACTGCACGTCGAAGGGACGGTCAAGATTGGCTCTATTAGCAGGTTTTTCCCGTCTCTCACTGTCAACATGTGAATGGGTCGTGTATCTGTGTTGTACCAGTGGCTAACTTTATATTACACTACTACTGCTACTCACAAACCCTGATGCCAGACGTCTGAATTGCCGCCCACACCTCCAGTTTGCTCAGTGATCTGTTTGGGTCTGGTGCTGTGCCCACTGACAGCTGCTTCCTTTCCCACCAATCACAGCTTACAGGGATTAACAACTGTCTGCCATCTATCTATCCATCTTATCTATCTAATCAATGACATGGAACTTTCTGTTATGCCTTTTACACTACCCTCATTCCCACTATAATCCAAAGTCTCTCTAGGTACATATGTAGCTGTATACATATGTTTTATTTAAACTAATTTTATTCTATTCTGATTTAAATATTTGTGTAAAATGTGTGTGTAGCCTGAAGGGGCACTGTGCAAACTTGAACCTTCGCTGCTGGCACCACACATGTCAATATATCAGAAAGAAGTTGGACTCTTACGATGGACAGACGTTTAAAAGAATCAGGTTGATGATATTTTTAAATGTCTAATGACATTGGAATTTCATGTGTTGATTTTAACATTTTGTTTTGCTTTACTTTTTTGATCATTATGAAAAATGCTAACTACTCCTAGCAACCTCTAACATCAGCACAGCTATTGTTTTGACTGAAAAAGACATTGGCAGGATGGATATCACTCACCGTTTCGCTGTCTGACTGCTGAACAAATAAAGTGAAACAAAATATAAAATCCAGTCTAGTTATCAGGCTAACATTAGCATACATAATTTAAGGCTTTAAACTTTTGACAGGGAAAAACAGTAGGGCTGTACTGAACTCAAAATTATGACCATCAAATTAGATTGTTTTAATACAAATAATCGACTTTATATATATGTATATATATATACTCTACTTTTACCTCTGTTTTGGTCTCCACCACCCAAAATATCTGACTCTTAAGCTGCTAATTGCTCCATGGCTAACTTTCTCTGCGGTATTTGGTCCAAAATAGATCAAAATGTTCAGCAGCCTTTAAAGGGAATGCAGATTTTGGTGTTTGAGAGCAATCCCAATCCCCAATTCACAGTCATTTGATCATTTGTAAATATAAAAATGTTGACATTAGTGCAACTTTAAACTTTGTTGTGACTATAGCTGCAAAAAGATGAACTTTTTTTGTATCATCCATTCTTACAAATCCATAACTGAGAGCCAAAAAGTTAATCTCAACAAAATTTCAGGATAGTTTTTCTTTTAACAATGATTTATTTAATCTTTGGCGCAATGCTGTCTGTCAGTGCGAGTGTTTAAATAACACTTCAACACTGGAAAGAGTCAAACTTTTGGTGTAGAAAGTGGAGGAAACACTCAGCAGCTCATCACTAATGACAGCACCGGCTTTGATGAATTCCTATTCGAGTTTTGGAATCTTAAGGCCTTTGAGGAGAACCAATAAACTGTCAGCACTACTGATGATTGATCCTGATTGGACAGCTGTCAGACAGGGAGAGCTGCATACAGATACTCTGCTGTGTTGTCGGTTGATTGTGGGAGGGAAATAGTTTATTGGTCACAACAACAAAAATCTCTCGTTAGATCTATTTCAATCAAAGAGATGAAAATAGAGATAATCAGACGAGTTAAATAAAACCTCCTAAGCTTTTAGGCAGCTTTTTGAGATGTGTAATGTCTATCACAGACGAGTACTCAATATTTTGCAAATGACAGACTGCATATTTAATTCTACTCCTATAAAAAAATGTAATGTTTTGTTATGGGTAAGTACAGTATATGTTAAGAAAATGCATGGCTGGATGGGTGCTTAGTTCAGGTTGAGGATCCTGTCCGCTGAGGAAACCGAGACCTATCGATGAAAGTCACGCTTCATTAAATGTGACTTTGTACCATGGCTCAGATCAATTTCACTAAATTGACTTGTGCCTTCTCTAGTTAGGATAAAGAAGGTCAGTTGTTATGTGTGATCACATAATGTGCTGGGCGGCACGGTGGTGCAGTGCAGTGCTTCCCAACTGGTTAAGCCACAGGGTCCAGACTTCTCTTTAGTCATTAGTTCACGGCCCACACGGGTTAATATATTCGTTAGTCACTCACTCCACGGCAGGAAATGGCACTTCAAAATGAGAGCTCTGTGCCGGAAATGCACTGTACGTCAAAATATAGCATGTTTTTTTTGTTGTTTTTTTTTACAAGCCTGACACATTCATGGGTCACTTGTGGTCCATTCAGAATGAACCCATGACGCACCTGTGGACCGCGTCCCACCATTTGGGAACCACTTGTGCAGCGGTTAGCATTGTCACCTCACAGCAAGAGAGTTCCTAGTTTGAACCCAGAATGGCGGGGTTTGATCCCTGGGGTGGGGGAGCCCTTCTGTGCAGAGTTTGCATGTTCTCCCTGTGTCAGTGTGGGTTTCCTCCAGGTGCTCTAGCTTCCTCCCACATGCAGGTTAATTAGTGACTCTAAATTGTCCGTAGGTGTGAATGTGAGTGTGAATGGTTGTCTGTCTCTATGTGTCAGCCCTGTGATAGACTAGTGACCTGTCCAGGGTGTACCCCGCCTCTCACCCAATGTCAGCTGAGATAGGCTCCAGCACATACCCTACCCGTAACAAGACAAGCAGTTATGGAAGTGAATGAACATAATGTGTACTAACTGAGTAAAGAAACACGTGGTTTAAATCATCAATGTAAAAAAAAAAAAAAAAAAAAAAAAGAATGTTATGTTGCCTTTATGGACAAGAAGAGCTGTTAAAGTTAACAAAATAATGATGAAGAAGGCAGCTGAGTTGTAGCTTAATCAACAGGGCCAGGCACGCAGCCTTGCAGTCAATTTACAGCAATATGAATGATTGATATAAAAAGGGAGCAGGTGTGGCACAGGCAGAGATGGAAAGAGAACAAGAATACTGTACTCAAGTAAAAATACTTGTGTTAAAATGCATATTAATAAAAGAGATCAGTTAAAGGTCCAGTGTGTAGGAGGATATATTGGCGGAAACGGAATATAATATTCATGTCTATGTTTTCATTAGTGTATAATCACTTGTGTTTTTGTTACCTTAGAATGAGCTGTTTATATTTATGTACAGAGTTGGTTCCCTTCCCCCATGTTGTTTCTACAGTAGCCCAGAACAGTCAAACCAAACACTGCCTCTAGACCATTCGCGTTTTCACCTTGGCCATCAGAGTTCTCCAACACGCTTGGTACACATGGGAAAAGTTTCACTTGGCTGACTGCAGCCTCTCTGTTCTTCTGTTTACTGACTTCCATCTGTGTTGTCAGTGTGTTTGTGTGTGTGTTCTTGTTTACGTGGAGGTCAGCCCCGACATGCAGTGAGCAGAGCAGAGAGGCTGCAGCATGATGAGAAATAAAACCAGAGCTTTGAAAGTTACAGCTAAAGGGCCACAGGGAGGTTGCCTCTGGGCCGGATGTGTCCCATGGGCCACCAATTAAGTGGGTGTGCACTAGACCTTTAAATGTACTCTGAGTAAACGTTACTGCATTACATTTTTAAAAGGAAAAGGAAGAACATCTTTATGATACAAAATAAACTGCAGTAAATGTCAACATGCACATAAGTGAACAACATCAGCCACATGACCCCTTATTTCCAAACCAACGTGACGTTCTATTTCAACAGACGGCACTTTGCAGCCTGTAATTACAACTGATCATCAATCAGCCTCGTCAACAGCAGAGAAAAACATCACCAAGGCAGACTATGTGGAGCTGTGCTGTGTTCTGTCGTACTTACTTGTCTGAATGTCACTCTGCGAGTCTTGTGCACCTCCTCTGTCTGTTCTAGGTTCAACTGCTCTGCAGTGGCGCAGGGCATCAAGTGCTGGAGGGGACACACAAACAGCTAATGATCATCAATTAGAATTATAATGATGAACTATTTAAATCTAAGATGGAGTATAACTATAACCGGCACCATTAGACAATTATAGGCAGTTATGCTGACACCCAAATGGCCAGCAGCAGCCCTGGGCCACAGAGACACCTGCGGCTTTTTTTTTTTTTTTTTTGTTACTGCTGCAGCTGCTGATTTCTGTCCTTTCTTTTGTTTTGTAGACCTTTTACACAGCAGACATTTTGAGATGTCATCGTAGGAAAAGAGCAGGTGTGTTTAGTAACATTAATAATAGGTGCATACTTAAGGAAGGCACTGGTATTGTGCGTGCTGGCTTACTTGATTAGCTCACTGGGACGCTTACTGAGCATTGCTGTCATCAGTTTCACCTGCGTTTTTCCTAGTTCGACAAGTCAAAATGTCTGCTATGAAAAAAGTCCATTCTCACACAGTTTATCAGGACTGATTCATGTGACTTTTGTTTCGGTGCGACTTGAACCGTAGCCAAGTATGATACCTGTGATAAAAAGCAGGGATGAATTAAATTAAAATCTATTTAAATAAATCATCTAAGCACATTATTTTATGTGACTGACTGGTGAAATACAGCTCCCTAGTCACAATGTGTGCACCTGAACCCGTGCCTGGAGCCTGTAAACCCACCAAATTAGATTTTAGGAGTGTTTGGCAGCCTGACACAGAGCTCATTTAGCCATTATGCAAACAAATTCTAAGCTGTCACTAAGATACTAACGAAGCTCAGAGGCCGAGCACACAAAAGCCCCAGGTCAGACGTCATTATCCCACATCAGTGGACTACCTACAGAGACATATGGGACATAAAGCTGTATGATTTGTTGAGTCTTTTTCTTCAAACACTTCTCCTGAAGCGCATCCAGACATCTCACAAAGTGGGAGAACAGAGGCATTGTCAGCTTTGGTGATAACAATCTCAGACACCTGACACCTCCATCGCCAGATCCCTCTGTCCAACATTCCTGCGTGTCCCTCGCTCTGTTTGTATCATCAAAGAGCAGCTGGTGGCAGGCGGTGCCCCGTTGAGATGTGTGTCTGTCCGGCGGAGCCATTTGACAGCAGACAGCGAGTGCAGCACACGGAGGCCTGGCCAGCTTGTACCAATTTAATGCTGGCTGCTCTCATCTGCGAGTCCCAGTGGTGACCCAGTGACCCGGGCGCTACAGAGCAGGGGACTGTTAATAGCTTGGTAGACATAGGTAATGAGGTTATCAATTAGGGGGAGACTTGCTCTCATTTGTCCCTGTTATGATGTCTTGTTTTCAAAAGGGCTTCTGGGGACGGGAAGCTAGCTGTGAATTTATAATTGTCATTTCATTAAAGGATCCAGAAGCCGGTGTTCCATTATGGGTTGTTTTGTTGTGAGCAGATGTTTCCAATGTGGAGAAGGTTTCAGGATTTGCACAATAAATTACCGAAGACAAGACGACAAGTGATGATGGCCCATTATCCTGAGAAAGATAAAACTGTATTGTAACCACGCAGCGCATTGTGAAGTTCGCATTCTGGTCTCACACACATGCACATACAGAAAGTTTTGCGTATGTGTTTTTGCATATACACGGGTGACCTGCTTATAACACTGTGACAGTGTGTGCGTTATAAGAGGTCACTCAGTATTCCTCTCAGCAGCTGGCCAGCCGCTGTGAGCATGAGGGTCCCAGGAGGTGAGCAGACAGAAAAACAGCCCAGGCCGGTGATCTTCTTCTCTCTATGCATCCGAAGCTTCAGAGGCCATGTATTATTCACATGCAGTATAAAGACAAGGGATGCGCTCCAGCATGATGGGATGGCAAGAAGGGGAAAAAAGGAAAGGAAGGGACATAGAGATGTGAAGATGACAGTGCACGGGGGATGGGAATGTGTGCGAGAGAGATAAACTGATGGAAGGGACAGATAGACAGTAAGTAACAAGATCAAAAGTGAGATGAAAGATAGCGTGGTGGTAAAAAAAATATATATCACGGTGTGCTGTTGAGAGCCATGCGTCTGTAGCAAAAACACTTAAGCCTCATTTCACTGATTAGCACACCTTCAGTCAGAGGGGAGGAACTAATCAGTGAAATCACCTGCTCTTGTGTTTGGCTCCAACGAAATCCTGCGTAAACATGATTTCAGCGGCGCAGGGCTGGGGACCATGAACTCAGCGGTAAATGCTCCTTTGATTGGGGTCGTTTTTTGGAAACCTTCTTGGAAAACATAAATAAATACAAGAATATGACTGCAGGCTCACTTTGTAACTCTGTTCTTATACACAAGGCTGACAAATCACATTTAAAGTGGCTGTAAGGAATATATTAACTAAAAAGAAAAGAACTAGGAAAGTGCACTCAGCGGCGTGCAGACTAAGCCGCCGCCTAGACTGATCGTGGCTACTCTAGACAAGTTTAGTGACTCCAGCAGATGTGGTGGAATGCATTTCAGAAGTGTCACAGAGATACGTGCTTCGTCAATTTGACAGAGCTACGGCACGTTGCACAAAGCAAATGGAGTTTTCCTGCTAACAGACACTGTAGCCTATGTAAAATATAGATACAATATAATGATGATGATGAAAGTGTTTTTAATAACTAGAACACATCCACACCTTTAACGGTATTAACTTTGTGTGTAGGTTACAGCACAACAAAGAAGGAAGTAACAACGACAAACGCCGTTAAAACAGACAAAGAGAGAAACCATTTAACTGCCTGTCGTATTCATTAGTGGTGGGAATCACCAGATACGATATTATAACAATGCCTAAGTCATTAAACAATATTATTACGATTTTTAACTAGTTGCAAAATGCTGATTATGATGATAAAATATATTGTGATATATTGCCATTTATGGCAACTGTAAATTATGTCCCCAGAGGAAAACTTAGTCAACATCTGTATTATCTAATAAGATCAAGTTTTCATTCTGTTCATCTCACTTTATTACCTCCGCCAAAGGAGGTTATGTTTTCGCCGGTGTTGGTCTGTTTGTCTGCAACATAACTCAAAAAGTTAGGAACGGATTTTGATGAAATTATAGAAAAGGTGGATAATGGGACAAGGAACAGATGACAAAATTTTGGTGGTGATCGGCTGAAGCAAAGTGGATAAAATAATAAAAAAGTCTATCGTCTGACAGCCTCAACAGCAATTCCAATTTCTAAAGACGGTGAAAATAGCGCCATCTGGTGACAGGAAAGCACGTCTCGTCTGCTACTTGCTAAATATTGTTGTAATTCTACAGTTGACATTAATGTTCTGTGTTGTTAAAAAAGAAAGTGACAAATACAAAAAAACATTATATTCTGTGTTGGTACAAAATAAAAACGAAATAAACACACCACGGTGTCTCCATGGTGAAGGCATATATAACCCAATGGTGATAGTGATGCAAATAACCTAACTGTGATGCAGGCTGCAAAATCTGATGCATGAAAGTTCATTTTATTTCCAGCAAAATGTATGTAGTGGACTGAAAAAGCAACTGAGCTTATATTTTGAAGCGCAATTTCCTGCTGTAGAGTGAACAGCTAACGTACAGCTACTGGACAGAGACAGCAAACTAGCTCGACAACATGACCAGATGCAAATATTTCGCTGAGTGTATTAACCTGTGTGGACCTTGAACTAATGACTAAGGAGAACTCCACCAAGCATCAATGTTAAGCTGGAGAATCTATAGTGGCACTTAGCACCTACAGAGCCAAATATTTCTCTCAGGAGTCAGTGGAGGAAATATGTTTATTTGCTTTCTTTCTGAAAGTAACATGAGAGGTTCACTACCACTCGTGACTGCGTGCTAAATGAGTATAGCCAGAAATCAGTTAGGTATTAGCTAGCCAAATACTGAGAGCATGGGGAAACAGTTAATCTTTTCAAGGGTAAAAAAATCTGCACACCAGCATCTGTAATTTTTTTCTAATCAACATGAATCTCTTTTGTTTACACAAACAGATATGTTAAAGAATAAAAGCGTGCTTCTTATCTGTCACTTCTGCCGTCCCACAATAGTTTCTCTCCTTCACACATTCTCACGTCATCATGTCGGGTGAATCATCTTTTTGCATGTGTTGCTTGAGCCAATTGGTTGTTGGAGGCTGTTCTTTAAATATCAAGATGCTGTCATTCTTTTTTTGTGAGCTACCGTTTTGCACATCCCACCACCTCTCAGTCACCACCGTGATCATCAGATGGACAAGAATGAGAACATGTTCAGTAAAAAGAAAAAACATGTTGGCAACAGTAATACTCAACTTAGGGCTTGTGGGCCAAATGTGGCATATTTGGCCTCCTCCCTCGGGTAATTTTGGGCGTCAAACACTTAATTTCCTTCATTCTGGTGAATTTTATGCATCACTTTTGCCTTTTCTGCATCAACGTAAGGTGAAAACATCTTTAATTTCATCAAAATAAAAATCCTCTGCTACTTTCATGTTTTTATTGGGAGGAACAAATACACATAAATATTGAGGAGGACATGTCCCCTGCATCCCTGCAAAATCTACTCCTAAGCCTACAAGCACACTGTGCACACCCTGACCTGTGCGGAGCTGCTATGACTGGATTTGTCTTTTGGAAAGTTGAGTGAGGACAGCAAACATCAAACGTTGAAAACAGGCAATTCATTTATTATATAAACTGATAAATAGCATATGCCACTGGCCCCCTGTCATTTTGCAGAAGTGGCCCCTGGGCAAAGCAAGTTGATTATCCTTGCAGTAGACGGCCCACATAGAGAAACAGAACGACATTGTTTTTAAATTGTTCCACTACTCACTGGACTCCACCACCACTGGTGCTCACGAGGGACTCTGTCCTATTCTTCACTTGGACAATGGTAGTGTGACCTATATCTGTTTAACCAACTGCACGTATGTATACTTTCTGTCACCTCTACAGTAGCATCGCCTGTGCCTCTAACCTTGGTAATCTCAGTGCTTTTTCATCCCTTTAGATAAAGCTGAAACCCTCATTCAGGAGGGATGCACAGTATTATCAGCATGGCTTTAAAATGAAATATCAAAATTGGCCAACATGCTGATAATATTATTATATAGCGCATCATTGGTGGCGTCCAATATCGGCTTTAAAATGAATCGGCCGACATGCTTTTTCTTAATCTGCACAATGAATGAATATTACATAAACTGATATGGTATCAATAAGATATGGTACATAAATTGGTATGATGTTAACTCCACTACAGAGGAGACTCAATGATCACTAAAATTAGGTAGGGTGGAAAAAGTGGGTATATCTTTAGTGCTGTGTTAAAGTGGTTACTCGTGCAACTTAGTGTTAAAAGCTAACATTCTTATAATTCGATTGATGCAAACCATTTCAAGATACAACCACCACAGCAGGTACATTTAACGCCTTTGTCACACCAGCGACAAACAAACAAACAAGTTACAACTCACCGGTGAAGCCTCACAGAACAGAAACCATCCTGATACTTCAGAAAGGTCCAGACGACCCCAGTCCAGTGACACTGTAATTACATCCATGAATACTCTCAGACTGGCTGCATCCTCTCAAGCATTCAAACAGGTAAATGTTCTGCTGAAGTTTTAAAATGGCCGCTGCACTCTGACATTGTGATTGACACCTAACTTGAGCCAATAGGAGCTTCCATGTCCCGACCACAGCCTACAATAGCCAATGGGAGCCTGTGTTGAAAGGACAAGCCTGCCCCTGTGTACTTGTGTACGGATACAGCCAATAGTAACCAGCTGTGCCGATGACTGACACCTCTTGTAGCCAATGAAATTTAAAAAAAAAAAAAAAAAAAACTATGCAGAATGAGGCTGGGTTTCAACATAGAAAGTTATAAACATAAAAAAGATTATGAATGGATATGCCTGTCTTTGTTTATTTGTTACTCGCTCGTAATCATACATTTAGTGCATTATTTTAACATCTTTTTTTGTTTTATTTTATTTCATTTATTTATATATATAATGTGGGGTCCTCCAGGAGGAGCTGGAAAGCGTTGCTGTGGAGAGGGACGTCTGGGATACTTTGCTCAGATAAGCAGTTGAAAATGGATGGATTGACTAGCTAAGGCTTTATGTTATAGTCCTACACTGTTCCCCAGCTAATACGTTCCAGTTATAGTCACCTACAGGCATCTATTTTTAAGAAAGTCTTCAGGCAGAAATAAAAACTTTCTACTTCAGTGTGTTCAGACTTCTTTAACACAATGCCAGAAGCAAGTTTGACTCTCAGGGAGAAGTTTCAGAGTTTTATTTTTTAAAAGAGACCATGTATGTGCATGTTCTCCAAGGACAGCTTCCAGTTTACTTTGACATACCTTGGAAAGGTGTTTTAGGCGAATTTTACAGGAATGTTGGGAGGCTGTGAAAATTGAAGTAACTAAATTTATGCAGGATTGCTGCAAAAAGTTAAAGTTAAATCCAACTCCAGATACACTCTAGTTTCGCCTTACTGTATGTGTGGTTTTTTTGGCGATGTTCCTCTTGGATGCCTGCTGCTTACGGTCTGACACCTGGTCACTGGCTTTTTATAAAAGCTCCAGGCTCACGTGAGCACTGTGGGGGTACACGCCTGAAAATGGTATGAGTCTTGTTTTTTAGGAAAATCCTGCATATTGTGTCTTTAAGATTGGGAAAGCACTGTGGTCACCAAGGTAGGAGCCTAATAGAGATGACAGGAGGTAAAGTTGGGCCCGTATTCAGTGTGGATGCCTCTTGTTGATTGAGTCTGTTTGCCAACATCTTCCTTTGTTGCTGTTTCAGTAAATCTTCCCATACATTTCTAACTGATCTCTCTTTATAGATCTTCTGACAGTCCATTGTTTTCCACTACCTGCCTTTGTAAGCAGCTCCAGAAGCTCTAGCTCTATCCCACACTGGATGCACAGTGTGTTATTCCTGTGTTTATAGAGATTTCAGCACAGCAGGGGCATTATTTAAAATGCAGCAAATGCGGTGGCTTGTAGCTACTACCAATCGCCTCAGCTTTGATTGTTCACGCTAAATATATTAGTCTCCAAATTAATGTGCTAATGATTTTTTGATGGTGAAAGCTGCACTCAACGCATTTAAATTCTCACAGTGTTCCATCCATGTGTCTTCCCTCTTGCACCAAAGGCCGCCCACACTAGCTTACCCATTCCCACTGTGTCATCTCTTCATCCTCGGGCTAACCAACAGTGGAGGTCAGTGAGGATTTGTCTCTCTCCTCACACACACACACACACCTACACACATGCAATCACCCCCCCTTTTTTTTCCTCACACTAACAGCCTCTCTGCTGCACACCCACATCTACACAGCTCTCCTAATTGTATGCAGTGTACACCTATCAAATTAAATTTGCACACAAAACCCTCTTATGCTATCACTTGGCTGACTATTCACCCACTTAATTAATCCAATTAATCAGAAAAGGTATATCCGCCTAATCAAAACATGTGTGTCGTATCTGGCAGCATCATCAGTATCCTCCCCCTGCTCAGCAAAGTGTGAAGGGTGAGACGAGGAAACTTTAATTTGGGTTTTCCTCCTTTTTCATTATCCTCAATCATCTTGGAACATGACATCTCCTCAGAGCCTGACACCACAGCTATAGATTCTATAGCTTGTTTTGATCAGGCGGTGCTGACAAATGCGTGAATTACTGGCTTCGAGTCCCGAAACGGCGTCTTGTTTGTTTGTTTAATGTGTGGCGTAGCTGTGCCTCGAAGCCAACTAATAAAAACCTCATTAGAATAGTGTTTTCATATTCACTGGCTGTGGAGATAACCAAGGCAGTGCACACATTTCACGGGACATTTTTTTGGGAATCCGTGCTAGATGTGCAGCACAGTTGAATATAATGAATAATTTTGCTCATAAATTAAAAAAAACTTTGATTTAAAACCACACGTTACACACAAAACCTGTTAATTTGTCCCATTACTGTGCTGAGTTTGAATTAAGTCAGGCCCACACCTGGTCTGGAAGGGCAGCTCTAATGACTGCTGGCTTGGGCATTAATCGATACTGGTAGTGCTGCAAGCTGATGTTAAATATTTAACATTCAAAGCTCATCCCACTGATGTACTAAGGAAAGGTCTCAGTATATGGAAGGCCTTTGGATTGAGGCTTCCTCCCGGGTGTCAGCAGCCATGCCCGCCTCTTTTGTCCTCCTCCACAACACGACTTTGCTCAAGGACTTCTGCAACTCCAGTCTGGTCAACTTCTCCCCCATATACACACACCCGACATCCCTCTGTCTCTCCCTGCCCCCTCTGTCTCACTCCTCCTCCCCTTTCGTCAGGCTCCGTTGATTGTACAGATGACAGTATGGACTTCGGCACCAGTGTATCGGAACCAAGAGCTGAAGAGAGCGATGAGGGAAGGGAGAAAAGATAGGAGACAAAACGAGATGGATAGAGAGAGAGAAAGAGAGTCAGTCCTTCCCAGAGCCTGTCAGCCTTTTTATTACCATAATGTCTGTGCTTTTATCACCGTGCCCGCCAACAAAAATCTCTTATAGCCGATGGGTCGGCAGCTGCGGAGACCTTGCTGAATGGAGAACGGGCCTGCTCATTTTGATCCGCGAGGCGTTTGAGCATTGCAGGCGAGGCCCAGCGAGAGCTCGCAAGGGTCGGAAAGGGCTGGAGGGAGGAGGGCTCACCTTGTTGACCCGGCGCTGGATGGAGGGGAAGGGGAATGGACGGCCTGTTGAGGACAGCCTGTGGTGGTGGTCGGTGTCACACACGTGTTCAAGGAGAGATTTGTGGACAGGCAGAGGATTAGAAGGCAGTGTTCGTCCGTGGCTCACCTTACACTGTGAACTGCCGGGAAAGAGACGCTGAGGCTCACGCAGAGAAGGAGATGTGCTTCAGATGTCTCATATGTTTGAGTAAAACTGGTCTAAATGATAGGGGAGAACTTTCAGGAAAAGCAGGAAGAGACGAAAAAGACAGAATTGGATGCATTTCAAACATTTTCAATTTAAGCTGACTCCTCTGAAGTTTGGCCTTTAATCGACATTGTTTAACATAATGGATTAAAAGTGTCTTAAAGGAAGGCTGTGATGTAAATTAAAATGTCTACCCTATTTACATATGTACGATCAAAGTGTCTGATGTAGGTGTTCAGAGTTGTCTTGGTCATTGCCCTACTCATTTGTTCAATTTGTCAAACAGAAAAGTGTGAAGCAAACTGAATGTTGACTTATTTATCTAGAGGAGCAGCTGTAGTGTCAGTAAGTCAGAAAAAAACACTGAATAAAGCCATATCACGTTACAAATCAGTGTTTCTCCAATGCTGTTCAGCTCATCAGACATGGGCTCACCTGCTAGCTGTGTGCTCACCTATTTATTCTGATAATTTATGTTCAGGAGGTCTTTACAGGGAGCCGAAGTATCCGCAGAGGTCTCCCTCTCCAAAACAAACAGACCTAGTGATTTAAAAAATACTGCAGAAAGCAGTCTCATGTAAAAATCAGTGTATTTCCGATGCTGTTTGGCTCATCGTGGAGGGGCTGCTGACAACGGTGGCCAACGCGAAAATGGGTCTATCTCGAGCAAGTGCTTGGTTTGTCTGTTCTTGGCTACTGTAGAAACATGGCAGCACAACGGATTCTTAAGGAGAAGCTGACAATAAAGGACATAAAACACGTGTCAATATTGGAGGAGTGTTTCAGAGATAGAGAAAAAATGTAGCTTATCGTTTAGCCTTCTGCTAACAAGGCAACACAAAGGCTGTGGCCTCATGTTCACTGCTATGTGGGCCTAGCCAATGTTAGCTAGGTCAGCAGCCAAAGAATCACAAATCCAGCCAGCTGGTGAAATTCGAGCTGTTCGGCTGCTGACTGAAGGTCCGTCTCCTAAGCTGCTACCAGCTCTCTTTCTGGGTAAACAGTCCACAGCGGCGGGGAGTGAGATGAAGGGATCATGGGTGGCAATTTTCAAAGTACAACCCCACACCAGCAGCGACTAGATGCGCCTCGACACTCCTGGACGCGCCGCCCCATGGCACTATGGCACCTATGTCCAGCCTCATCACCCCAGCACTAAAATGCACACCACTCACTCTCTGCTTGTGCATACCAGCTCCTGTGGCAGCTCTTTTTATTGGCTCCTATGGCAGCTCAACTCCTCTTCTCACCATTGACGACCCACAGTCACCAAAATATTGCCTGTCGGGTCATAGCTCTGGAGGTTCAGGTTAGAATTGAAGTTTATGTAAGTTTTCAGCTTCACTAGCTTGCTAGTTCTTATCTCATTTGTCGTTCGATAAACAGAGAGCGGGTCAAGGAGTTGCTGAGTGAATGTCTTGTGTGCAACTCTACAGCAAAATAGGATGAAATGCATCAGTGTATGGGAAACACTGGATCACTGTATGAAGTGCATGCCTATGCCTGTGGTCATCTGGTGGGAGGAGCTTAGCACAGAGATGGGTGAGCTGCAGAAAAAGGTAAATACTTTTGAATCCTTTTCCAGATTTTTGCCTACCCCAGCTTTAATTCAAGGGAACGAATTCGTACCATCGACTCCTTCAGCAGAGCAGGGTTACATAAAATTGGATGTGCAACAAAGCTAATCTGATACTTTCCTACATTTTGGGCTCTCTGGCTTTCCATGCCCTCAAAGGTCAGCCCTGTCAGGACCGTTTGCAATTCATCAGCAGTACAAATTTGCATGCCACAGTGCAACACAATGAGGGGCTGGTGCGGTGTGACTAAGCCCTGAGTACAGTGATATTCGTATTCTGAGTCACAGTACGTATGAATGATGCAAGACTTTTAATGCCTTCTGTGCACTTTTGATCTTTCTGATTACATTATTGGGGATGCAGCCACCTCAGCTATCATCACATCTGGCATACAGTAAGTAGGCATTAGGTCTCATAAAAGGGTGACATGACACACCTCTTGCTCTGATAGAAACTGGCACTTAGAGTCCGTCTGGGTCGTGTCTCCACGCACACAGACTTCAGCTCCCACAAAAAGCAGCCAGTAGATAGTATTACACATCATCCCCACCGCTGCCCGTCTTGTCATTGTCCCCTATGAATATTCAGTTCCTCTCCCCCACTCTGGCCTTCTCATCAAACGTCTGGTATAAATGTGCCACAGACGGCAGGCTGCGCCCCTCTCCGCCCTCCTCCCTCCTCTGCTCTACAATGACTTGTGTCCCGGCCAATGCATTATGACTCGTAGGGGTGACTCAGGCTGGGCAGCGAGCCACTGGAGTGTGGGGTGACATGAATGGAGAGAGGTTATATTAGGTGACACACTGATGCAAATACAGCAGACGCAGGACCGGTCATGATGATGGATTTTGGATAAGACTCTCCAATCATTTGCATTTAATAAACTCTGGATACACTCACATTAGGGATGTTAATTCAGAATTTTTTAGTGACCAACAGTCGACCCTCATTAACTGATCATTTAACCATTAACCGACAAGTCCTTGTTTTAAATTTTCATTTCATTATAGAGCTGCGGGTATTGTATTGCTACACCCAGTGCCTCCTTGCCCTCCTCTCTCCATCTTTATCTCTCCTCCTCCATTTATCATGACACCACGGGAATGCCAGCTCTGCGCCAGGGACGTTGAAAGTCCACCTGCACACACACAGGGACAGGGCTAACTGTTAGCATCACATGGCTAAAGTTACCTAACAAGCTAATGGTAGAGTTGAGCCGTTTTGTCAGTGTCAGTGTGAGTTTGTTGGGAGCGTTTATGCTCTGTGTTGGATGTTAGCCACAGCTGTGTTAGCTCATGCTAACCAGGCAGATGCTGAAGTGACTGTTCTGTGTAATGGCAGCAACAGAAAGTTTGCAGTTCCTTTCCACCAGTGAAGAGGAAAGAGGATGAGTATCAAATGAAGGGCGGGGGGACTGTCTGTCATATAGGTGTCCACCTCTGTCTTTGGGTCATTAGCTTATTGAGGGTTGCTGCATCCATGTACAAACTGTTAAAGGGCGGAACGAGCCACCCGCTGAAGTCCCGCCCTACCACCTCCGGTTGTGTAGCAGTTTTCAACACGTCCTTTACTAACTTTTGCGGTGTTTGGTCTTGCGGGGATGTAGCCATTTTTCTGCCATGGTTCGCGTCCTGTAGGTGATATTTTTGTGGGTGTGTTACACCAAAACCTGTTTCCCCCCAGCAATATTTTTGCAAGCGCAGCGATGCTGGCACCGCCAAAGAACGATTCTGATTGGTTGAAAGAAATAAAAAAATCTGCAGTGTTTTTTTCTCCAATCTTAAAGTGAGAGTCGGCGCAGCCAGACCTTTCTTTTCTTGAGAAAGGTCTGGTGAGCGAGACTACTTCCTCTCCAAAACAAACAGACCCAGTGATTAAAACCAGCAAAGACATTGAATAAAGCTGTTTCATGGTACACATCAGTGTTTCTCCTATGTTCTTTGGTAAGTCACAGACGGGTCCCTAACCTAGCACCTGCAAATGTGTACCCACACATTTACTTTGATAACTTAACATGAGCTCACTTTATTTTTGATCCAGATGTCCAGTAGGTTTTTACCGGGAGCCAAATTATCTGCGAAGGTCTCTTCCTCTCCAAAACAAACAAATTCTGTGATTTAAACCAGTAAAAACACTCACTAAAGCAGCATCACGTTAAAAATCACTGTTTCTCCTGTGCTGTTCGGTGCATTAAAGAACAGCACGTGCTAACCTGTGCTCACCTCTCTTTCTCTGATACCTTAAACTCCAGGGGCCATATTCACAAACATTCTGAGAACACTCTCAGAGAGCTCCTAAGTTTGCCATTTTAGTCAGGAGGCTAGCTTAGGAGTGATTTAGGAAAGTTCTCAGAGCAACTCTGAGCAATCAAGGGACAGAAACTTTTACCTTAGTGAGAAGTGTGGTTGACCCTGTTGCTGGGTATGATGCATTCTTTTAACAGATGTGATTGGTTGTCACAGACAAGCCCTTTTTTGCACCTGCAAGGTGTGAACACCCAGTGGAAATGAATATATATATATATGACAACACAGCATCCAGTTGCTAATGGCTAACGTTATCCTACTGTAGCGTAGCCTCTGACACATTAACGTTATCTTCCTTGTGCGTTTCCACTTATAGTAACGTTAACGCTACTATCTAACGTTAGCACTGTAACCTTATTCTGAAACTCATCAGAATCCACAGATGTCTGCTTCCTCTCCAAAACAAACTGATAATTATAACTGATAAATACACTGAATAAAGCAGTTTCACATTACAAAAATCTGTATTTTCCCAACACTCTTCTTGTGGAGGGGCTGCTAACTATGGTGCCCAACACAAAAACATAAATGGCCTTATCTAGGGTCAGTGTTTGGTTCGTCCATTCTGGGCTACTGTGGAAACATGGAAGTGCAACATGACAATCTCTGTAGTCAAGGACCCGCTCCCTACGTAGACATAAGCAGCTCATTCTAAGGTAACAAAAACACAAAGATTCTTATTTTCAGGTGATTATAGAAAACATAGAAAACACACTTATTATATTATTTTCCATTTCTGCCAATATATCCCCCTGAATCCTACACACAGGACATTAACTGATAGTATAAATCGGTTACATGTCTTAAAATCCCTGACTCACACACAGTGAGACAAGAAACCCTCATTTAAACTGTTAATGTATTATAAAGATTCAGCTGTTACACTGTCGGTGTGGAAACTTCTCATGAGACAACAAATACTAGACATTATCTGGTTTAAAAGCTTCCGCTAATCCACTTTTTGATGGGGACTTCTTATAAAGCCCTGAAGGATCCTGGAAGGTCCCTGAGACACAATTCGGGAGCTACTTAGCAGCTGCGTGAAACACACAGATAGTGCTTTGAAAGCTCGGTAATGACAGTGAGTGATACATGTCGTGAAACAGCTGTTTGCATAAAATCAGACTAGGATGTCAGCAAATTGTATCATAATGATCCCTGCTGATGGCTGCCACAGAAAAATATACCAAAACAGTTCTCTCAAGAAAACAAGTCAAAAAAAAAAAAGAAAAAGAAAACTATGACTCATGGCGACAGAAAGCTGCCATTTGTTATGAACTTGAGCAATGGCAGCACCGACCCTGGTGTGTGTTGTTGCTTCTTTCGTTCTTCAGGTCACTTCAGACAGACGCTGAGCTGAGTGGCTCACACTAATTGGCTGCATCTCATCAGGACAAAATGCCAGCAGATGAGCTGTGTCTCAGCTACTGTCGCAAGGCTGTGCATTGAGAGACAAGCTCTCAGACAATGGCCCTCGTGTTCACAGGAGAGGACAAAGGAGGTAGCCCTCGCAGTGCAAGATCCGCATAAGCTCCATAAGACTGTGGCGTCTCAAATGTGTCTGTGCTGGAAGAGAGGGAGAAAGGCAAACACTAACAATGCTGAGGAGGGAGATAAGAAATAATGATGGGGGGAAAAATGGACCACCAATTCACTTTTTAAAGCTCAAACTGGAAATAAGAGGCAGAAATGAGAAAGGAGAAGAGCAGAAAAGACTGATTTCCAGATTAAAAGACTGAAAAGGCACAGACATTTAAAGCATCTTAATCTTAAGAATCTCAGGGGGAGTCATTCACCAAGAAATATTACAAACCCACAGCACTCAATAAGTTAATTTGCTTAAAACGACATTTCCTTGTTATTTTTGTGGATGCAATGCAATATGTCAGCCTTGAATATTATCTGTAGAGGCTCCATTCAGTGATCGTTTTTATTTCTTTCCATTCCCCTTCTCATCACTGCCCCCACTTCTGAATTTGGCACTTGAGAAAACATCGATCTTGTACAAGCACACACTAACACACACACACACACACACATACACACACACACCACCACTGCTTTTTAGCTTCTGGAGACTCAACTTATTATAGTATATGTTCCAATAAAATATGATGCATTGGTTTGTTAAGACTAGAAACTGAGTGTGAATATGATATCAGCTTCTTGTTGTATTTCACAGAGTACTGTCATTTATTAAGCATGATTAAGATTCACTGGCCCTCACACACAACAGTGTGTTCACCAGCGGTAAACAATGTCAGCATGCCCCATGAGTATTAGCCATTGTCACTCTTCGAAGCCTCATGAGAGGTGTTGCTGTTGAATGCTAACAAACAGATTTTTTTTCTTTGTTAAAATGCCACGTGTTCGAATTCAACTGTTTGTTCCATACCATACTGCACTGTAGAATGTAGCAGCAGAAGTAGAAATAATGCCCATGATACTGTCAATGTTTTAATACAATTTTCAGTTTATTTATGTGGAGCGGTCCACAGCAAAAGAGGGCAGTGTCTTCAGCAACTTCAGTCAACATGCATGTCCCCAGTTTGACATTAGAATTTTATCAAAGTGTCCATGTATTGTAAAGAGGTGAACTGTTGGTTCCAAAGGTACCATACTGAAAGTGTGTGGTGGAAATGGGGCTTAAAGGGATAGTGCACCCAAAAATGAAAATGTGAGGACTCCTGAGCCTCCTTCGGCATATGGGTGAGTAGATGATGGCTGAATTTTCATTTTTGGGTGCACTACCCCTTTAATGAAACTCTCCACAGTATGAACAGTGGTTACATGAGCCTCAAAACCAGCCACAACTCAGCCCTGAGCAGAGTGACCTTCTATTGACCAACCAATGGACTGCAGTGTTCACAGCTCCACCTTTTAGTACTGGATCTGCGTGCTAGTTACCCCAACAGAGGGGGGACCAAAAAATGGGGACAATGCAGTTCTATTGGTACCATGCACAACTTTTCACAGTGGAAACAGAAAAAAGCGCACTGACCTGTACTGTAGTGTACTGTTCAGTGGAGACGTGGCTTTACAGGAATACTGATCTAACAAAGTGGTAGAGTGACATTTGGATGTCCTCTCCGCTCCCAGCCCTAGTTGGAGTTGGGCCTACTGTAGTTCATTAAAATCTTTGCTGTCTGCTCTCTGACACATTTTACATTATCTAATGGACAGCAGAGAGCGGCGGCGGGACACTGCTCTCCAGACAGAGTGCAGAGGGAGTTAGTGTTTCATATTTGCACTTCCTTTTCACATTATAACAGTATGATTTCAGCTGAATAAAAGTAAAGTGGCCTTTTATAGACAACTCTACTTTAAGAGCATTTTAACCCCTCTTAGCCAAACATCAGCTCGTCCTTGCTGCACACTAATGTACCCATAAGCATTTTATGCCACAGGCTGCTTGGGGGAAGAGATAAATTAATCTAATATTTATTGATTTTCCAGGAGTGTCTTTTTTTCTTTTTTGATAATTACTATAGTACAGGAGTTCAGTTATTTAACACTTTAAGGAAAATATCTACAATTCTTTCTAGCTATATGAAAATATTCATGCCTAAAGTTACACTGCCCCCTAGAGGCAAAACCATAACAGTCAAATTAATTTCCTTCCAGTCAAACTTTATTCATCATCTCAAAAAAACATTGAACAGATTCTGACCAAATGACAATTAAACCCCACCTCCCCCGCCCTCCCTCCCTCTCCCACCCCAACCAAAACTAATCAACTCCCCCTTAATGTGGACTAATTGGAATATCTTTCAACTCAGTAAATAGTCAGTGGCCTTTACATCTTTCAGCCACAACCGAGGGCAGATGAATTAAACACAGAAAAAATAATTGGGGTGCGTAGTTTTCACAGTGCATTACACAGCTCAATAAGACAACGAGCTCATGAAATTACAATTCTGTCTTATCATTTTAAGTTTGACTCAAGGTCGTGACACACCCTCTGTTAGATTATCCTCATTCATCCTCCCTTCTGTGGATGTCAGTCTTCTTAAATTTAATGTTGCTCTTTAAATTAACTTGTCGCACACTTCATCTGAAAGAACATCTTTCAAAAAACACACACACTTCTGAAAGACATTCCCCAGCATACAAACTGGGTTATCATTCACATCTGATTAGACATCTGTTAATAAATTATCAGTTATAGCTCCCCACCCCACCCACCCTGGTCAACCCCCACAAAAAAAAAATCTTCTCACACAGTATTCAAACCCCAATTTCCAGCATCCTGTCGACCACCACTTTCCTGAGCTGAAAGTGACATAAAGTCAATCTTGCATCACACTTAAGAGCTTATAAAATACCATCAGAAGTGGAGTGCATTACAGTAAACGGTGGGTGTTCTTACATTTGAGTGGTGTGACATGACTGACAACTGTATACAGCGTTTGTTAGCTTGTCAAAGTCTTTGGCTGCCTTTCAATCATAGTTACACATCCCACGTTTGTGATGGCATTATAGAAGTCAATTCAGCTCGGGGCTGATTCAGTTTGGTATTAAAAGGTACGGAGTCAAGTAAGTGTCAAAAAGATATAGAGCTTGTTCATCACCCTCATGCTGAGAAACGTGTTACTATAGCTTTTATTTTTTTGTTTTGTTTTTAATTCAGTTTAGTTTCAGTTTCCAGAGTGGGTTTGCTCATTTCAGTTTAGTGTTTATTAGTTTCAGTATTAGTTCTACTTTTTTTTAAAATGTAATATTGGGGTATTTTTCAGGGGCAAATTAAAGTTCGGATATAGACATTAAAATACAAACACAACACCTTGTGAGGGCAACTGACTCAGAGTCATGTAGACACCTCAGTCTGAATAAACCGATGCACCAGTACCTCCTCACGCTTGTTGTGTTAACAGATTTGACCAAATTTCCTGTATATTTTTATTTTATTTTATATAGTTTTGTAAGTACAAAATATCATTTCAGTTAGTTTTACACTTTTTTCCTACAGTCTAATTTTTATTACAGTCAACTAAAATGGGTTTTTTTTCACCGAGTTTTAATTTTTACTTTATTTTTAATTACCTGTAATAACCTTGCTATCAAGGACAGTTTGTTTGTCTGTTTGTCGGCAGGATTACAGAAAAACTACCAGCCCAATTTTCATGAAACTTGGGGGGAATGATGGAGCATGGGCCAAGGAAGAATCCATTAAATGTTGGAGCGGATCCGAATCATGGGGTGGGTACACAAATTATTTTTCCCTTTCATTAACATTGTGAGATAGGGCATTGGCCTTGATGACAGTGCCTTTCTACAAACAGATCTTTTCTTCACATTCAGAAACTCCACATGCAGAGTTTTTCCTCAGGGGTGATTTACAAAACAAGCTTTGAAAATATTTCTGATGATCATTTCACAAGCTTTAAATGTTATTGACCCTTATTTGATCCATAGAAATCAATGGAACCATTACATTTTAAATATCCTTAAAGGGACAGTTCGACCCCAAATAAAAAAATATAAATTTTTCCTTCCTTCCTATTTTTCTAACGCGCTACACTTGCCCACTAAATCACGGTGCAGAAGGAAGTTTGCACATACTGCTAGCGACACTGAGCTAGCTAACATCACAGCTCAGCCGAGGAGGACGCCATTAATGTTTACATCCTGTGCTGTCACGAGCATGAGCCTCTTGTTCATGAGTAGATGCACTCTTCCTTCTGCGCTGTGATCCCGTTACTTCGGTATAAAGAATAAAGTTCCTACATGAAACTGCTTACAACAAGGTCTGCGGACTATCCTGAGTACCCAGGTCATGATTTCTGGAGGGAGACATTACTGTTGAGTTTTTTAAATCTTTTTTTTTTTTTTTTGGTGATGTGAGCATCACAAGCTGAGTGCCATCTAGTTGCATTATATTGGAAAGAATGCAGACATCTCTATGGCCAATATCTCCAACAATCAGTAACTCACACCAAAACAATCTAGATTTATAAACAGCACTACGGTTAAGAGGAAAAATGTACATTTTAGATTTGGGGTGAACTGTCCCTTTAAGTTAATATAGGTAGTTATGAATACATTTTATATAATTCCAGCCAAACTTTGATGACAATCTCCTTTGTGTATTCGCTGAATTGACCCAAATGCTGGAATCTGAGTCACATGATCATCCACGCTGCCTGATCGTCCCAAACTATGTCAGGACTGATATCAAAAGCATTCAAGTGCTTCCAAAACACAAGCAAAAGATTTAAGTTGACCTAGATAAATTACAAATGTATAAAAATGGCTCATATTCTATCACAAATATTAACATTTTTTTTAGACACGAGTGTTCTGGAAAAAAAGGAGTTTAAAAAAAAACAAAAGCAACAGAAGAAAACAACCTGTAAAATGTCAGCAATCAGTCCAGTGAATCCAAGTGGCTGATGAGGTGGTGGTAATGCGTATCGAGTGGTTCATGTTGGGCTTCACTCAGGGCCAAATCACATCCTAGCGAGCTAAACAGTTCACTTGCACCCACGATTAGCCACTCCAAACGTTAAGAGGTTTATCTAGTGAACCTGCGTCCTATGAGCTAACCCGCAGTGCTCTCTGAGGCTGTAATCATGTGTGCAGGTGTACCAATTAGTGTGCGAAGATGTGGTCTGTGGTGAGCCGTGATTGCAGGTCCTCATGTGCGCCTGGCTTTCTGTCTCTTGGCCTGACGTTTGGCTTCATCCAGAGCGGCGCTGTCTCCGCTGACCTGGGCCATGCTCCTCACTCCCTGGATACGGTTCACCACTTGTAAGAGGAGGGGGATTACCTGCAGAACAGGTCCGCAAAGGGTGTTAAACAAATGCTTTTCTGACTAAAAATTTCTGACTTGAAATATTCGGAAAATACAAGAAAAAAAAAAGTGATTAACATGAATACGAATTGATTATAAAAGAGTTTTATTCCAACTAAATAGATTCAGAAATTCAACAGTGGAGCAAGAAAAGCTCTTTGAACATGTTGTCTGGAGCAGGTGAAGGTGGTTATGTACCTTCTCATGGTTGTACGCTGCTAACAGGAGCAGCAGCGTGAGGGGCAGAGCTATGTAGGAGCCCTGGGCAACATCCTGGTCAGGCACTTTACGCTGTGGGAAGACACAAGCATAAACACACACCCCGAGATGAGACAATTTCAAAAGAAACGGCCCGATCAATACTGTTTTGATAGAAAGCCTGCCACAACCTGCACAATACACCTCAGCAGAAAAACTGTGGTTCTTTTCAGTAAACAAACAAATCATGGGAAACACCAGTGGGTTAGAGAAGCATCTTACAGTGGGGTTGAAGGTGAGTGTGATGTGCTTGTGGTAGCCACTGGAGGTGAAGGAGACCTGAGGCAGAGTGAAGTCATACTGGGAGCGGGACAGCGTGGAGTACAGCATCAGCACGTAACTCTGAAGAGGGAAGAGAAAGGTGACTTTAGATCCAACAATAGCAGCTTCTGGGTCTATACATTCAGTGAAATATGCAGTTGTGTCAAAGTAAAGGAGCCTTTTAACCTCTGAATAATGTACTCTAGCAAATATGACTTTTGGTTTTAGGCCTGGTCCACATTATTGTTTTTGAAAACAAAGTTTTTTTCTTCCTTATTGTAAAAAAAAAAAAAAAAAAAAAAAATCACATCCACACACACTGTTATAGAAAAATCTCAGTCCAAATGAAAGTCCAAAACACAACTGAAGTGCTGTAAGTATCATGGCAAACCAACAGGCAGCGATATAACCATAACCCTAAAGCCACAGAAAGAAGACGGTGATGCTGGCCAATCAAATGATCTCCGTAGCGCATTCTGGCGTCTCCGTTTCTCAATATAGTTGAAAAGTTAGGCCTTTTTTTCGTCCGAAATGGCACACGTCTAAAAATAAATACGACCTCCCGTTTGCACACTAAGTCTTTAATATATTTAGAACAGGTTTGAGTTTCTGCGTTTTTCGTGTCTGTGTCCTTTTGAGACATTTGACCAAGAATCTGTGAAGAAAATGTGGCGGCAGGACACAGACAGAGGAACGGGGCGCACAGAATAATTTCATAACTCAGATAGCTCACGTTCAACATCAGATAGTAATACTCAGGTGGATGATGATGAAGAGCAGGAGAATGTGGACGGCACACAGAATGTTTCATACAGCTGTGGTGCCACATTAAAAGACAGGGAGGGAGCGGTGACAGCCAGATGGGTAACTCCAGTGAAGTTACGAATACAGCAGCATCGCAATTAGTGTGTAAGGTGTGCATAATGGATTTTTTTCAGATGACGGATTTAAAAAACACATCTGGAAAAAAAAACCAAAAAAACGGACTCAGTGTGCAAAGTCCTATTAGAAAGGTTACAACCTGGACTGTTTTGGTCATGGCCACCATTGCATGAAATGTCACCTCATTTGTGATGCCTCATAAAGGCACACACTCCGATATCACAATCCCAAAACTTTCCCCATCTACACGTCAACACTGGATGGAATTTTACAAAAGATCCTTTCACTGACCTAAAACGCAGTTTGCCTGTGGATGTAAGGCCAAAATGCATAGGACATACTAGAGTTTCAAATATAGCTGTGTATGTGTGGGCTTGTCAACCATTTTAAGAACAAAAAAAGAATCCAAAAATGGACAAAGTGATGAATATGCGTTCAAACTCATATGCTTGCCCAGGTACGCTACTCATCTGTGCCTGAGACTGTTTATGCAGACGGGTTTCATATCGTAAGGTTTTCATGGGAATGCCATGTGTTTGGGAAGTACTGAGTGTACGACCGGATAAATGAGACTTAGATTGTAGGAACTTGGGTTGGGAACCGGAAGGTCACCGGTTCAAGTCCCCGCCCAGGCCATATGGAGTGTGGACTGGTGGCTTAATAAACTATATCTTTGTCTTAATTCATTAAGAATATTCGCCTTTTTTGAATCCTCGGTTCACCACTGAGGCATGTGATAAACTGTCGTCTTTACAAATGCAAGGTAACACACAGTGTGTAATTGATATGCTGATGGTCATACTGCGGGTGAGGTATTCATTTAAGAGCAAATTTACGGGCAGATACCTCTCCATCTCTGTCCAGAGGAGGGAAGTGGAAGAAGAGGGACTGTCCCAGAGAGACGCTGTTGATTGGGTTGTCCAGATTGTCGCTCTTGTAAAGCTTCACCTGGACAAAGAAAGAAAACCATAACAATGTTAAGGGCACATTCCTGCCATGTGGGCGGGGCAGGGGAGCTGCAGAAATGTAATTAAGTTCAATAAAAAGGAGCAAAATGCAGGGATAATGTCAGCCGAGCGGTCCTACCGATAGCGTTGCGAGATGTTCAGGGGACGTCTGGACGTTTCCACTGAGGTCAAACTGATTGATTTGCCTGAAGGCGATGATGTTGACCCCTTCAATGTCACTACTGCCGACCTGAGGGGGGAAACACAGAGCTTAATGTACAGATACAACCTTGGCATCTTAAAGGAAACGCCAAATGTGAACTGTGGATAAAGCTCTGTACAAGTCACACGGTGTGATAATAACAGAGAATTAAGTGGAATTAAGGCATTTCCAGCCTTGCCTGAGAGATTAGGGGGTGCTGCACTTTTCAGACAAGCTAAAATTATGAACCGAGAGGTTTAAAGTTGCAATGGGATTACCGCTGCTTTTGTTCTGCGTATAGAAAGGACCCATGTGATAAGGCTGCAGATAAGTAATAATCACAGGGTTCCCACAGTTATTTCAACAATTCAATTAGAAAGTTTTCCATACCCTCCCTATCTAGTTTTCAATGCCACGTACAGAGGAACACACTATGACATTGAAAATGTGTTACTGTTTGGACTGGAGGATCAAGGATGGTATTTTAGACGTTTACAGCTCATTCTTCACTTCAGCTACTAAGAAAACAATCCCACGACACTGTCCATTAAGTAGTAGGAGCTTTCAATCATCACCTCAGCTGTCAAAGGGTAACTTCGGTATTTTCTAACCTGGACCCCATTTTTCACCCATGTTTCTGTGTCTAAGTCAGGAATGAAAACAATTTCTGAAGTTGGTCCAGTATTGAGTGAGGCCAGGCTGCAATGTAACCCCAGAGGGCAACTAAGCACTGTCAGTTTACGTCTACTTAAAGTGCTTGTTTTTGCCTCTGATAGGCTCAGATTGTTATTTAAGTGTCTGAGTGTGAGAGTAAGATCCGTTTTGTTTAACCAGAAACAAAATCGGGAAGCTGCACCTTCCCAGATGATGACAATCACATCCTGGTTAATTATTTTGTAGCATGAACAGAGTAATAACACTGTTTAACCTTTTGATTGTTGTGACAATAGATAAAATAGTTGCCGCAATGGTAACTTTCCAGAGTTGCAAAATCCTGTCTATGAGTATTACAGTCATATTACAAACCCACTCTGTGAACAGAGGAAAGCCTTTAATAAGTTTGCATCTTACCTCTATGGCTCTGTGTTGTGGTAAGGCCCTCTCTATGTGGTCGTTGCCTTCAGCTCGCAGCTGAATTAGATATTTGCAACCAGGCTGCAAGGAAACATGATATTCATTTAGTTATATGAGGTGTACATTAAAAGGCTTAAAAGATACGGTGAAAGTACAGCATTTGAGACTTTTAATATGCTTGATGTGTTCAGTCATACACAGTTTTCTTAATTGCTGCTTACACATTGTGTTTAACAAAGTCAAAGATCTAAGACGGGACAGTGAACAGTTAACATGCTAGCTTGCATACTCACCAGCAGACCCCTGAGTCTGAAGCGACCCTCCTCATCAGTGACGGTGTCCTCGCTGTAGAGACTACACTCTCCCTGTCCCACTGCCTCCACAGCCACATCCCTCTCCGCATCCCCGCTCAGAGACTGCACTGCTCCGTAGCAGCTGAGGACGACAGCACCAGACCAGATCATACTTGTGTTGTGGACATTTTTGGAGCTAGACTCCCAAAACAAACAGCATCAAGGTATGTTATATACCTGTAAGCAGTCTTGATGCCAGTTATATCGATACTGAGGTTCTGACCCTCCTCCACTGTGATCATCTGAGACGCCGGCTCAAAGCGGAACTCCTTCATCATGGGCTTGAAGTAGTACTGACCAGGACTCTGAGGAGAGAGAAGCAGTGAGTACATTAAATTGGAATCAGAAAAATAAATACATAAGCTAGAGCACAACACAAGTCAAAACATCCCTGCAATTAGCTTTAAACTGGGTTTATACTTCTGCGTTGATCTGACACTGTACCTTCGATGTAGGCTCTGCGTAGATGTGTAGCCTACGCTGTAGATACGTAAATAAACGTTACAGTGAATCAACCAAATTAAACTGCACCCCATAGAAACTTGACACAGTAGCATAGAAACCCAAGCGCCAACTAGTGTTTTGGAGGTGTAACAGCAGAGCGATGCAGACACACCACTGCACCAGTATACGGCACAGGGCATTTGCGCAGGCTGAAGTGTAAGATCTGCATAGAGCCTACAAATGCCTATAAATCAGCTTTACAGCTTGATGGAATTATATCTTACACCACAGTAAGAAAATTAAAAAGGTGGACCCTTACCAGGTTATTAAAGGTGAGCAGGCCGGTGTCCTGAGTCAACAGGTTGGAGCGAAACTGTCCTCCACTCAGAGACAGGAGGACACCTGACAGGGGAAGACCATCCTCCGATTTGATCTACAGCACACATTCAAATAATAGAAGATTACAGTATTATAGTGAACTCAGAGGTCAAAATAAATGACTGTGTAAACTAAATGCTCATTGTCATGAAGCCAAACTAGCACAGAGACGTCCTGAAATCAAACTGCGATAGCCAAACTGTGAAATTGTGGCTATACTCAGACTGACAGATGAGTTTAGTCCCTCTAGTGTTTTATTCCAGAGAGGATTTAGAAAAAATGATAAATAATGACACAAAGCTCATTGTAAATGCTCTACAGAAGATTTCAAAGTAATTTATTACACAGTCTGAAAGGGAAACTAACACTCATCCTTTGTGCCAGGATCTCATGGTCGCTGCAGATAATTGCAGACCCTTTTAACATAGGCAGTACAAAGGCGACACACTGGCAGCACACAGCAAAGCAGAGAAGTGATTCGACTAATCATCAGTGATCTTTTCTTTTAATTGTATTTTGATAAAACATGCTGTAGGAACTGACAACAGCTTTTCATCATGTCATTTCATTTTCACTTTAAACCACACAATTAGTCAAAGTAGTAAATGTGAACAAAGAGATATAATTGTGCAATGCTCTGGATCAAAGTGTCGGCTAAATGAGTGCAGATGTAAAAGCGGCTGGTGATTACTGGAGATGTAATATGTATGCAAGTGAGGATTGGTCACATTGTACCTTGAAGGTCACACCAGCCAGAGCGAACGCCTTGAAATCTCCCTGGGTTCCCTCGACGGGACTCAGGACGAAACCTTCTTTACTGGCGCTGATGTCGTACTGCCGGTCGCTGTGGAGCGGGCCCACACTGAGCAAAAGAGAGGAGCAAAATGGGGGTTAGGACTGCAGGTTTCCAGGATAAGATATTAGATATGATAATGACAGACAACAGTTCAGAATTTAATCCAACTTAAATCAAAAGTAACCTTTTTAGTATCAACCTCTAATAGTGAAACAAGAGAAAATACAACTGAAAAGGGGCGTTACTAAACATTCATTGGATGATTTCACAAATTTGACATCTTCACTTTTGAGAGTGGGATTATACAGTCGATGCAAAATGATTTCTATTGTGTTCCTGCCTGTGAAGAACTATTTTTTGTTCAGGGCTCAAGGCAACTGCTGAGAAACCCTCAAGACACCCAGCACCTTCAGGGGATCTTCCAGAGGGCAGAGAGTGAAGGAAAATTAACCTGCAGATTCATTGTGACATCCAAATTTACAGAAGTCTGTTCTGTAGGCATTAATGACGTATAATAAAAATATTTATAGTGCTCCATGAAAAAATATAACACTGGATTTTGTCACTCCTAATATTAATTGTAATATTAATTGTACTTAATACTGTGTTTCTTAATGAGTCTGGTTGCTTTGACAGACGCATAGATGGGTGACTGAAGCTGTAAATGGCTTCCGTGCTGGAAAGGCTTGTCTGGAGTAAGGAAAAGCAGTGTTAATATTCTTAATATAGTGTACACTAAAACTGATATTGGATTTTGGAACTTTTCTTGGGGTGGATAAACCACATTTTGTTACTGACCCCACCACGGCAGTGCGCTGCTTAACTTCCTGCCTGTTTCTTCAAACTAGGATGCGCCTGCTACCATCTACTGTATGTTACACACTGACTATGGATAAGTACGTCATACAACCCCCCATTAAAAGATCCAAACTCTCTCTTTGTACCATCCCTGCGTCTTCAGGATTGAATTAGGACCACAAGCATGGATACAATTCCTCCCAACGAGGTGCTGAGCCACATGAATAACAACTACAGAAGAATAAGTGAGCAAGCTCTAACAAGCAGGGCAAGGCAGAAAATTTCAATATGGTTTTCATGCCACAGACTCCCAACTTATGTCACTTCCAGGGTATTAACTACAGCCCACACAGTGCTGCTATTTCTATATTTCTTTAGGGGTTCAAATATATTTAAGGACTGGCCTCTTGGTATATTAATGACTTGCATGACACAAATTTAGGCTCAAGACCTAAATGAATGTTGGTTTCAGTTGTATCACAGCCTTCCTGTAGTATTTAAGCACTTTATCTTTCTCTCGTATGTGAAGTGCTGGGCTCTCTCACCTGTATGCTCCGATCTCATTGGTGGCCACAGTGATGAGCGGCGCAGCAGCTCCTCTTTCAGTGATAGAGATCTCCACACCCTGTAGCTCTGGCGACACCCTACCCTCCAGGAAGAGACCTGCGCGCCCTGTGATGTCCACCAGACGACCAGGACATGACTCTGTCGAGAGTGTAATTACTTTTATGTAGCTTGTTGATACTACGGACTTCAGAGTGTTATTTTTCTGCTCTTTCTCCATGCACCCAATACAGTTTAATGTTAGGGAACTTACCTCCAGTGATGGTGGCCTCGACCTCAGGAGGGTAGAACAGCAGTTCTTTGGATGAGGGTGTCACTGTGATCTTCTCTCCAGCCCTGCACAGTCATACAGTCTGTATTAACTCACTGCATCATCTCATGAGTTCAAGACTAAGCGAGATTATTATTAGTGGATGCCAACCAGCTGCTAATATTAACATTGTAAAGTGATAGGAGTTATTTGGGGGTTTGAGTATTCAGGAAGTAAGAGTCCTTTTAATTTTCTCCAGATACAGTTTGAGGGCCTGTGTCCGGTGCCCACATAGTGTTCTTTTCTGAGCGCTGTAGCTTTTTTCAATTGTTTGTCATTTTTGAGAGAGAACCTTTAATTTACGCCTCCATGACCAAGATTAATGGCTGCCGAGGCTCATGGGCACTGTTGTAGTGTAGCCTTGTAAACATATTCAATTTTAAGACCTCATTTTCAGTTCTTCCCCAGTGGTATTGAAAATGCCATTGAATATCAATACTTTTCAAGGTTTTGTATTGAAATTAGAAATTCCAGTATCATGACAACTCTACACTGTTGTATTTAGAGCCATCCACTGTGACAAACTAAAACCACAATGTGTACCTGAGGATTGTCACATTATCTGGGAGATTCCTGTGTTTAGGAACATTGTGGAAGGAAAGAAAACTTCAAGACAGACATTAAATGGGGAAAATTGGCTCAAAACCACCAGCTCACCCCACTTTGCGAGGCTGTAACACATATTACACTAGTATGTGCAAGAGGCCCATTTTCTTCACATGACTGGAATCCTTACTTTAAAACTGCAAAGAGCAAAAAGTGTAATTTGAAAAAAAGCAGTGGGTCTGACCTGGCCCAGTAGGAGAACTCATAGTGGAAGGGACCCGTCAGTTCATCGGCCTTCTCCTGAATAGGCGGGCTGTCGTCCCTGGCGCCTCCATCCTCTTCAGCGGCGCGGCGCTCTCGTTCCTGACGGCGCAGTTGAATCTCCTGGAGCTGCTGCTCCTGCCGCTGCTCCTCCAGACTTCGCAGGGGACCCAGCACCAGCGCCGGTTCGCTCTCAATAGATGACCTGACGGAGAGGAGGGAGGGAAAAAATGAGCATGATATTTGCAGGATGCACAACAGCTGATATTAGCACGGAGAAAATAAGCATATCCACTTTGTGTTTTCATTACTTGATAGTCACGGTGACATCTAGGATCTTGTCGGTGGTGATGAGCCCAGTCATGTGATGCCGCACTGCGGTGAGGGTGAGGATACTGGGGGCTGAGCTGTAGGACACAGGGTATCAGTCATTTGGTTGTACAGAGGGAGAACACTCCTTTAACCCAGAAATAAATGGACACGGCATCTCATTACTTACGTATCGTAGGTGTAGAAGTCCTGCTCAAACTGGTGGCAGGAGCGAGGGGTGACTTTGTAAACACCTAGACAAGCCATTTTTAGGTGATTAATTACTTTGCTCCAGTTTTATATTTAGATAAGTCTGACACAGACCTTTTGGCTCAAGCACTGTACTCTAACTATGCACGAGGGAACACTTCGTACATGCATATTTTTCTTTTCTAGGTATGCTAATTCACTCTATGTTTAGCTAATAAGAGGTCAGGAGAATGAGCCTCACCTGGCTTGGAGAGGCAGAAGCGGTTGACTCCCTTAGAGAGGTTGTACACGCCGACGTTCTCAGGTTTGCTGCCATCTTGGAAGAACTCCTGTGCAGAAAAACAAACACAGTTGGAATTAGAGTAATTTCAGGCGTGCCACCGGCTGCCACAACACACACCAGGTGCTGATTACTGACCAAAGTAATGGCATGGGAGAGGGAGCAGCGCAGGATGTAGCCAATCTGTCTGAACTCCACCCCGACGACATCAGAGTCCAGAACCTCCACTTCCATGGACTTATGCTTCCAGCACCATTCCTCATGAGTAATACTCACTAAACACAGGAGAGAGCAACAACCAATTAATAAAAAGATACATACAATAATAAAATAAAGAAAATAAAAATAAGATAAGATTGTTAAAGGATTAAATCTGTCACAGCAGCCAACGAGGAAAAACCTCAGAAGCTGCAATCACTTCAGGTTGAAGGCTTTCCCATCTTATAATTATCTCATCTCTAAACAAATGCTTAAGAAAGTAAACTTCTTGCGCAGCTCGGGCCTGGCAACACTACAAGCTGAGTAAACATGCCTCAAAAGAGTGCTGTGTGTGCAGATAGCTCGCAGGCACACAAAACAGATTGTGTGTATTGAACAGCGAGTGAGATGGATGCAGCACCAGAAGGTACAGAAACACTGGCTGAATAATGTGTGCGTCCTGAAAGGCTGGCGCGAAATATCAATTATGATCGGAAGCTGGTAATTACCAATTGATTCCCCCGCAATCGGTCGAGAGTCATTAGTGTGATTTCTATACAGAAATGTACACAAGACGGAGGAATCAGTTTATGTGCGACGGTTAATTTGCGTTCTTTCAGTTAAAACATGCATGCTGACTCTGCATTTGTGCTCTCCTTAAATCTTATTCTACACAGCTGCAACTATTGTCAACAACCAATTTCTAATTTGTGATCACTGTTATTAACCCCAAATAAAAAATGAAAGAAAGAATAAATAACACAACTGCTAATATTACTATTATTTCGAATGTCAAGTGTTATTGCTGGTGAGTCCTGACCTTTGTATTTCCCAGGTAAAACGTCTTCAAAGGAGAAGCTAAGGATGTCGCTGCTGCCAGACAGAGCCACCGTTCGTCTCTCTCCCTGCCGACTCACTGGCTGAAGTGTTACCGACAGGTCATCACAGGACGCTAGAGGTCAACCAGAGGACACAAGGTCAGGGAAAACATGAACAACCACACAAAAGACTGTATTCTAGAAATAAATCAAAGGGAAACGCTGCAGATTTTCAACCAGCTCTGTGTCATAGCAGTGTGTGCAGTGTGCGCAGATAAACAGTGTTTGGCTTCCCTCCATCCTGGCAGGCCAAAAACTCTCCATCTGTGCCACGAGCACGTCACCGGCAAGTTTTGTATAGCACGTGGGGGAAGCCAAACACCATTCGTCTGCTCACTCTGCCCACACTGCGATGACACAGAGCTGGCTGAAGATTGGCAGAGTATCCCTTAAAGTGTAAATTACTCATTCCCTACCTAAACAGTAGACTTTTCCAGAGACTGAAGCCATGAACTGGGTAAAAAGTAGGTCTGTGAGGGGCCGGTCCACAAGGGAGACCTCCAGGGCCTGAGGCTGCAGAGCAAGGCCTGCTTTCACCTCCACCTCGGGGAGAGACACCTGAACACATGGAAATACAACCAAAGTTACCTTGGTGAAAGCCTAGTTTTCATCAGACTACTGTATAAGCACTGAAATCAATAATATCTCAGACAATACATCTCAAAATCTAGTGACTTAGTTTGACTGTTGGGCTTTCCTTAGTTTTTGGATTTGAGATTTTTGCAGTCAAATTAGTGAATTTGAATGTTGAACTTAACTCATCTAATGTCCATAAAATCTCAGTGAAAATCTTTGTTTACTGTCCATGAATTAGGTATCTTATCAGCTGTGCATCTTACGGACAGATTGGTATTCAACAGACTGGGTTCATTTAATAACACAGCGTGTGAGTTCACTTTTTTCGCTTTACAGGATTGAAAAGCTCATGCAGATTAAGCCACACAGATTAAGTCCTAACTACTATAAAAACGAGCTGCTGCCAGAGTCTTACATGGACACTGTAGTCTCCAGGTTTGGCCTGAAAGCAGAACGCCCCCTGAGGATCAGAGTCAATGGTCCTGCTGGAGGCCTTGTCTTGGCCCCGGTGTGTCAGAGTGACCTTGTAACGGCCCTGCTGCTTCATGCCCTCAGGCAAGCGGCTTATGGAAATCTGGCCACACACACTGAACCTGTGTGAGCCCAAAACAAAATTTAGATCAGGCTACTTACAAATGAGATAAATGAAAAAACAAGCTAAGAAAAACACGTTTAATGCTGGAATTTGATATGTGTATGAAAATATATTCAGTAAGTAGACAGACCCTGCTGTGATGATGTCAGGAAGTTGGGGTGTGTTGGGAGCGATCTTCACTGTGATTGGCTCAAAGAACATGAGATCCTTGCTGACACGGATGGTGTAGGTACCCGCCGTCATGTTCTCCAACCGGAAAGAACCGTCCTCCTTGCTGACGACTGTGAGGACAGGACAGCAAAGTAAGCTACAGTGTGAATGAGAACCACTGAATACTCAAATTACGCATTACAGAACAAATGCCTGGATTATTCTTTTCAATGTTTTTTAAGACACTGCAACTAAAGTACGGAGTCTCCACGTATGGCTACCTTTGATCTGGTTGTTGAGGGACACGGTGGCGTCAGGAACGCCCTCCCCACCTACGCTGTTGAGAACTCGGCCTGTCACGGAGAAGCCCATGACACGGAAGATGGGCTGCGTGTGAAGCAACAGAAACAGTGTTGCATGTCAAAATATGGTACCATACATGCAACGTATTCACATCTGCAAGTTAATGACAACTGTTAAGGCTAAAATTGAAAACCTGAGATATAATAACGCTTTACCTCTAGTTTCAAACTGTTGTGTTCCACCTTAAAATTCATCCTGGAAGGAGCGACATCAAACGTGATCCTTTCTCCCCTGTAGAAAGGCACCTGAAGACAGTGTGACAGAGAAAGAGCCATTTTCAATGTAGTGTTTTCATGAAGTTATTTGGCAGGTTTTTCCATACTATTAATGGTCTGAGGGGTAATAATTATATGCACATCACATAGGTGCAAGGCTGACAAAAAAAACAACATACACTGAGGGGAAAAAAGTAACGCCTGCATAATAATTACATGCCACAAATTTAATAAAGACAATGTTTCGATCCTAATTTTTCTTTAATACCTGCTGATTTATTTATTATAAACAACAGAACTTTGTCTGTCATCTGTAAACAAAAGCATCAGTTACACTTCTAATAAATCCTCTAACAAAGTAGCGCCCCCAGGAGTGTTTGCTGTAGTATTTAACCACACTTGCTGTCACCATAGCAACCAAAGATGTAGCCAGATCAACCAGGAGTGAAATCTGACGGACGTTGAAATGGGGATCGGTAGCTTTTGCTTTTTTTTCCCAGAAAACTTACCACGGTGTACTCGCCGCTGGCCAGTGAAGGGAAGATGAAGGTCCCGTCTTCCCTGGATAAAGCGCTGCACAGGTAGACCAGGGAGCTGTCGCCAGAGTCTGCTCCCTCCACTGGGGATGTGTTGCAGCCACTAACATCCTGAAAACACACAAATGAATATGGAACAATGTGACTTAGTTCTGTGGTAAAGAATTCATACAAAAGTCCGTAATATTCCTGAAATACTGAGATCTACAACTAATTACACCAACTTTCATCAAATAATGCAGGATTGTTGGATTGTTTGTTGCTATTTTGCCTTATTTGCTTGTTTTGTTTTGTTTTGTTGTTGATTACTAATATGATGTGCTGTTAAAAGGGCAGGTGTTATAAGCTGTAGCTTTAGCTTTTTTAAACTGAGGGAGAAAATATCCATTTTCAAAAGTATCTGCATACGTGTAGACAGAGCCCTACTTTGACTCCTCACTGTTCTAAAATATGTTAAATAATGTTTTACCTCTTTCTTGACTGTGGCTGAGTACAGTAGGAAGGTGACCTCTTTCATGGGCTCTCCATCACTGCGGACCTCCCCCGAGACATCGTAGCCTCCAACTACCAGATGGTCGGCGGCCGGGGCATTGGCATTGGTGACGAGTACCGAGGTAGCGCTCTACAGGAAGACGGCAAAGGTCACCACGGAAGTTAAAGTGAGGGTCGGAAAAATGGCCCTGTCAGGAGCGGTGCGATTACTGCTGGAGATCATTAGTTTTACACCTGCTGACCTGACAGGGAACCTTATCAGCTGAGCAAGTAGGTGAATAATGAAGTATTCCACACTGAAGTGATACAGAATTAAAAAGACCTCTGAGATCAAGCATTCCTAACTGTGTTAATGATATTGCTCAGATGGAGAACTGCCATAAAGTTGTACCCAGCAGTCTGTTAAAACCTGATGTCACGCACAGGTCTAATCTGACGGCAGCTGGAAATCATTAGTTACAAGCCTGCTGATGTGTCCTGATCTCACTCTCCTCCACTCACTGTTCTTTTTTAATGTTCCAACAGTTGTGATTCAGTGTATCTTTACAGTTGGTTCTCGGGTCTCTCTTGCTCTGAATAAATAGCTCATTTAACTGTCTGTTAGAGAATATGAGTAACATTTGAGGGCAATCACAGATCATAAAGAAAGATTCAACCATGACGTCTTGTAAAGTCGTTTGATCAAGAAGCAGTCGGCTGAGCTAAATGTTGAAGCCGGAGCAAAAGTGTCTTACGATGCAACAAGAAATCTGTCATCATATCAAGATCTAGAGTAAAAAAATCTTAATTCTATCTTAAAATACAGAGTTAATACATATTAGAGTCCTAAAACTACTTTGCCTTCTTCTGAAGTGTCACCCCGTGAAAATTAAGAATATATAGTTTTCTATTAAAGCTGGGGTAGGCAGTTTTATTTTGGCGTCACTGGGCAAAATATCCCATAGTAAATTTTGAACACACTGTAATTCAAATTGACCAAGAGAACACTGGGCTTTTACACCACCTAGAAAATCTAACCTATAATGGGAGACCTTGGCCAATCACAAGTCATTTCAGAGAGGGCATTCCTATTGCTGTTCTACAGATGCACATGTGTGTGCACCACCCTTTGGTTAAAGTCTGGCTTAACAGTAGAGAATCCTGCAAAGAGGCTGACTTAACAGAAAGAGAGTCTAAAAAAGGATCAATGAAATACAATTACATAAATCACTGTATGGGAAACACAGTGTGTGTATATGCCTGTGGTTGTCTGGTGGGAAGGGCTTAGGACAGAGAGGGGAGAGCTGCAGGAAGAAGGAGTATTCTTATCCAGGTTTCTGCCTACCCCAGTTTTAAGAAGTTAAAAGGCTTAAAATTAGAGGTTAGCTGGGAAGTTTGCTGGGTTATCACTCCACAGCTCCACCACAAAGTTCAACTTTCCAGCTCCAGTAAATACAAAGCAGACAGGAAGAAGAACACCTAAACTTATATGTTCCTTTAAAAACAAGGCATAAGTGACATCACATATGATACATCCGAGGCTCTGTATAATCTGTGCTAATGATACAGCCTTTTCATTACACTGATGTAAATGTAATGAAATCTGAAGTGAAGGTACCAACCTGCTCAAGAGTCCAGGAGGGATGGGCAGCTGTGATGTCATAATTTCCAGGGAGTACTTTTAAGAAGGTATACCTGTGTTAGGAAGACCAAAAAAAGGGAACTTAAAATGGCAAACAATTAAAGAGACCTACTGCAAGAGCACCTGTGTAAAGCTCTACTCTAACAAACATAAAAGTGTGAACCACTTACTTTCCTCCAGGCTGCGTGACCACACTCTGGAGTTTCTCCTCCGTTCCCGCTCGGGTGAGTTTGACTTCCACTCCAGCCGGACCCAGGAGATGGCCTTTACTCAGAACCTGGAGAGAAAGATATTTTATGACATGAAATCCTTCCTTGACTGATACTTGCAAGACAAAAGCTTACAAAGAGGTGGTTAATGAATCCAAAGTAGTGAATAAACTCACCGCTCCTGAGACAGAGAAGCCAGTGAAGACAAAGTTGATGTCTTCTTCTTTTGTACAGATGTCACTCACTCCATCCACATGGAGGTCGACACTGGTCGGCTCTGGTGACAGTTACAAGACAAAACAAGACAATCGAGAAGAATCAAGTTTCTGGACATCAGCTGTCATGAATAATATTTGAGTAATCATGAAAATGCAGCTGGTATACAAACACTTACCAAAGCTCCATCCAAGAGGAGGCTCAATTTTCAAAACAAAGTCCCCCTGTGCAAAACAGACAAGTCTAAAGATTACAATCATCATAATCAGTGGAAATTAAAAGACTTACATTAATCTTAATTTACATGAATCTCTCACCTTGTCATAGAGAGGGATCATAAAGTAGCCATTGATTGGAGCACAATCCGTTTGATATTTCAAGGACCCTTGTTTGGTGTAGAGTTTAATCTGCAGGACAGGAAACAGAAATTGATCATTAAGTATGTAGTTTAATTACTAAACGTGATCTGATATGGTGGTGTCATCTCTGTTGCTGTGAGCTGAATGTCATTGGTTGGCTGAATCATTTGTATGAGCTGTCATTCACAAACAGACCAGTCTATCTGGGATTTAGTTAATTTCACGAATTAACCAAATGGCTAATCCCATGGAGCCTGTGAATGAGCAGGGATTAGGACTGCTGGCTCGCACTTAACGTCTTCCTCGTCTGCAGACAGGTTAGAGGTTTAATGACACAAAGCTATATGCTAACATTAGGGTTTTACGTCAACTGTGGGTACAGGAAACATTCAGAATAGCTAACTAGCAGCTAGCTAACATAACGTTAAATAACAGTTTTTGCGTTAATGTATGTTTACTGACGAAAGAGAGACAGCGCTGAGGTATAACAAACTGCTGTAATGGTCATTTCATTCAAACTGTCATTCAACCAAACCTCCAGTCCCCACTTAACCTTTAGCGTACTACGATAAACCGGCTAACTGCTAGCTAGCTGCTAGCTAGCTAACGGTTAGCCGGGAGGTTTGCACTCTCACCTCGATCAGGGAGTAGTTGATCTCTACGTCGGATTTCACGAATCCCCCGCAGGCCACCACGATATCATCAGAGGACACGGTTAGAAACTGTGAATACGTGATACAGAGTAACACCCAAAGGGCTCCCACGTCTGCCCGTATCGTAATTCTCAACATTTTGGCTGACTGATCTCTCGATGAGCCGAGCAACAGCACGCTGCCTCCGGTTCCGTACCAGCTGAGCTGCTGTCAGTGGCCGAGCGGAGCGCCAGGAGCAGCGGCCTCTGCTGGCCGGGAGGTGGTATAACATGACCCTGGCGACAGGTCTGTGAGAGAGGGAGGGTTACTAACTTCATTACTTCATCCAAGTAATGCATTTTACTACATTTGATTACTTTTTGATTTATTTTCCAATAAATGTTTTAAACTGGGCATTAAAGCTGAAAAATATCTGGTGGTTCTCAATCAGGGAGCCCCCAAGCATCATTCAGGGAGTCACCTGCATGTCTTTGGACTGTGGGAGGAAGCTGGAGTACCTGCAGACAACCCACGCTGACATGAGGAGAACATGCAAACTCCACACAGAAGGGCTCCCCCAGCCCGGGTTCGAACCAGGATGCTAACCACTGCAGCACCGTGCCACCCCAGAATGAGTGATACATCTACATATAAACCTTTACACGAGAATTATATATTCAGATGTAAGCTCTTTGTAATCACCAACACTTTGATTTGAAACTGTATTTTAATAACATACTTTTTCTCAGTAACTGTAACTTTATGCAATTGTATTGATTTTGTTATTTAAGTTTCTTTCAAAATCATAGACATTATCCTGCATGCCATTATATTGTCCGGTTTAACGAAGGCATTTGTGTTAACTGTTTATTATGTTTTAATCTATCCAGAAACAAAGCTGCTCCTGTTTTAGCAATGTCCCTTCAGTCCCCACACCAAGTTTTGTAAAGAAGTATACAGAATATTGCTGATAACACTGTGAATTTTCTATATACTGGGAAAATGTACTGTTTGGTATCTACAATACTAAAGATTAAAAAAAGCAACCCAAATAATGAAATCTAATCAATTTGATGCTTATTGTAGTTAAATATGATCCAAATTTAAGTGTCCTATAGTAATTGAACATTAAGCTGAACAGTTATGATAAATTTTACATAAAAAAAAAAAAAAAGCAGCAAAAACCTTTTTTGTTTGTTTATTTGAAAGGTTCCCTCTGGCTCTGATGTTGTTTTTTCTGTTGTTGTTGTTTTTTTTAATTAAAAAAGGGGGACTGTGAAACAAAACAATGACAAATTTTAATAATTATTTTCCATGTAAACAGTTTATTAAAGGCAGTCGCCGCAATGCATCATAATAAAGTAAAACATTTATTCCCAAAATCTAACCACAACATTATTTATAAAGCAACACACCATCCAAATCATATATTAGAGTTACAAAGACTGAGTCACAGTTTTGAGTGTCTCACTTTCCCCACGTTTTCTTAATAGCAACCTGTTACAGAGACAGTCACACAAGATTTAAGTGGCAGTTGTCAGTATAGATAAAAAACATCCATATTCATTTATTGGTTGTTGATTTACTATTCAGTATTCAGTGGTCTCAGCTTATAAAATTAATATGGAGAGAGAGAAAAAAATAGCAGTACGGAAAAAAACAAGTTACAGGTCACATAAATCATTTAGGTGTACAAACAAATTTTTTTTTTTTTATAGTTAAATAATTTGAAATCTGACTTTATTAAATGGATCCAAAATTTTACAGGAAGAATCAGTTTAAAAAGCTTAAAACACTTCTTCTATTATTACCGAAAAATAAATAAATTATAAGGAGGGTGGGTTCAATGTGCCAAATCTAAAACTGCATCACCTTGCCACTTAAATATTTCCCCTACACCATGTACTGAAGTTAGAAACACAATAGAAGAGCGATGAAATCACGGTGATAATGTCTGTTTTTCATACATGTATTTTTACAGGTTACAAAAGATAAAGTCTCTAAACTTTACAGTGAAAAAAATGGCAGCATCACAGAGAAAAAATGAACAGGAATGAGTATTCGGAGTGAGATAGTGTCATTTCCAAACAATACTTACATACAGAGGGATAGAAAGTGTTTTAATGTCGTGTTTTGTAGAGTTACAGGTTTTTATTTCGTTGAAGCAGAAAGTGTTTATAATGTGGACTGTATATTGGAAAATGTAAATAAAAGTCACAGTAATGTTACAAAGAACAGTTTAGTGTTTTGAAATGTATTAGTTCCTTACACTATCAGGCCACCTCAGTTAATAATAATGATATTAATAATAATAATAATAATAATAATAAATGGTAGATGTAAAAACACACAAGATGCATTATGAGCACATTTTTTTGTAAACACAATAGTTGTAAAAGTAAGAAAACAGTAGTGTTAATATATTTAAAGTGCATACAATTCAGAAAGGTTTTCCATCTCCAGTGGTTTCAGTATTTCAGGTCCTTCTCAGAAGGAAAAGATGTCAGTATATACAGTGAGGAAAAATGCCACAAAACATCTGAACATCAATGACTGTTTTGGTATAAAATACTTGAACACCGTGGCTTCATAATAGTGTTATAATAATCAGATTGTCAACCAAAGAACACAGAGAAGACGACACACCAGTAGAAGCTCCCAGGTTGTTTGCACAAATAACAAAAGACCAGTTTTCACCTCCAGTCCGTCTGTCCACTCTTGCGGTCTTTAATATCAGTCGCCTCACACATGCGTGGAGGAGTCGGGAGGTGAGTGTGCCAGGAACACACTTTCATTGAAGTTATTGGAGAAGCTGGTGTGGTAGCTGGGGCTGCTCCTGCTGCTGCTGCGGGGCTGAGGTTTGGAGCCTGGGGATTTGATAGAGGAGAGCCTCTGGGCCTGGCACAGCTTTTGGATGAGGAAACGCTTGTCACGGCCCTCCTGAGACACAAAATGACACAAATAATAGAACTCAAACTTTGCTAATAACTCAAATGATCAAGAGGAAATAGAGAATAGGAAAAATAAAAGGCAAAATGAAATAGATAAACCTACCATGGCGAGCTGCTCTCTCAGTTGGTTGATGACTCTCTTGTGAGCTCCAGCGAGTGCGATCACATAAAACATGGCCAAACTGCACGGGGGAAATAAGTGTTTAAAATTACAACCAAATAAAGAAAAGACCAATTGCTACCAACAGTTAAGCCTACAGCAGGTAACTTTTATAAAAATAACTTTTTGTCATATTTAATTTGCTGAAACTTGTAATGGCATTTGCAGGAATCCACCGCAGCTGAATGAAAATGACTAATCAAAGCCAGGAGGAGTCCAACACGTCAGTCACTCTTCATTTACATGCTGTGCTGCCAACGACAGCATACACGGCAAAAACAAGTAAACAGAAGGAGACTGATGATGAAAAGCAAGCTAAAAACAAGATATAAACAGAGCCCAAAATAAAATGAGTAAACATCGTAGAGGCTTTTCCAAAGTGTAGAAAGCTACAGGCCCTGAAAGGATTCAGAAGTGATGCCGGCTCAAGCTCCAGTTAACCCTTTCTATTCAGCTTGTTCCTATTTTTCAGTCTTCCTCAATTTACTTGTCTTTGCCTTGTTGATGTTGTCAGTTGGTCAGTTTTTTCATTGCTGGTGGTTGTGTCTCTGCCAGTGTTTGCAAAGCTCCTCCTGGAAAGGCGCGCTGAAGATACTGAGCTCGCCTTTTTAAAATGAAACATTCTCCGTACAAACGAGCGTATCAGCACCATTCCTGAAATAATCCCCATCTATACTAACACCCCTGGTGTAAACAGGAAGAGGATTCTCTACTCTGTGGTTGGTTGCTTTATTAAAGAAAATGCAACAAAGGTGGGGAAAAATAAACAAGAGTTTCTTTACTTTGACCAACAACAAGATGGAACTGTTAATGAAAGTAACAGATGAGTATTAGGTAGTCAAGGTGGTGGAAAACAGATTGAGAGTCACTTAAAAGCAAATATGGCGGCACATTAGAGCAGTACTGGGAGCATTATCTACCGCTGGAGGGAGCCATGGCAATGGGAGACGAGTACCCATAAAAGAAGGATACAATCACAAAAGGTATGTAGACCTAACTGACTCGACATGTCAGAGCTGATCAGATCCAGTCGGAATGCGAACGTGGGCGTCTATGTCATCATTTTCAAAAGTCTCATTTTCTGCCTGTCAAGACTAAACCGCAAACCTGAGTTTTGTTTTGTTTCGTTTTCAAAGATCTCTGTCTGAGTGGTTCCAAAACACCTGAGCAGTGTGGACCCTAAGTACAGACGGTAGCAAAAGTAATTTAAAAAAAAAAAAATAAAATGTATAAGTGTGGGTGTAGTCTGAGTGAGAGCATCCCCAGGCGAGGGTGGCTGCGCAGCATGTGCTTAAGCAATGATTGACATGTGTTAAAGTCTGCTCCCATCTCTGATTGGTTGCTTTCATTCAGGTGCAGTGGACTCTTGCAAACACAGCAGTAGGAGGAGCCAGAGGACCATGATTTTTTTTTTTCACAGATTATCTGTTTCACGTACTACTGTCAGGACATATTGATAGCTTCAGCAAATGTAACCTGTAGCTGTAAAATGTTGCAACACCTGAAGAAAACACGTACCATGTGATAACAAAGAAGGAGACGGCGAAGGCCTCTGACGAGAGAGCGAAGAGGAGTGTTCTGATTCCATGAGGTAACGTGGATACTGTAGTTGGCAGCACTGCCCAGGAGGTGTTGTAATTAACGAATGGTCCACAGGCTTGGGAAGAGTTTATTCTGTGCAACAAGAGAGCGGGGAGAATGAGTATATGTATGCCAAGAGAAACATGTTAGCAGTAGCAATGAGCAGTGCTACATTATTTAGTCAGTGACATGCAGGAATGAAATCCTGTCTTCATGTGTATTCAAATACATAATATGTAACGTTGCATTAAAATGTCTAAAAATGATTGGCCTATGTTATAGGCCTTGTTATAGGTTTTGTTGAGTTGTGTAATTACAGAACTTCAGAAACTTTTTCTCCAGTTTTCACAATACACTGTTTAGATCTTGGTTATTACTAACTTTATGTTTTAACCGGATTTTAAGTCATCAAATGTTTGGATCTTATGTTATCAAAGAAACAAGCTGAGAAAATGTTAGCAGAGGTGGAGCTCCAGCCTCTCACCTGCTGAAATGTGTAGGAGAAACACTGATTTTTAACATGAAACTGCTATAGTCAGTGTTTTTACTTCTTTAAATCACCTGAGATTTCATTTATAAACATTGTGTATGCACAAAACGAGGCCTGAAAGAGGCTCACGCCACCTCCCACGCAAAAGCTGTGATGTATAAAAACAGACTTGATGGGAGACACATTGACCCATGCTTACGAACATTTTGGAGATGGGAAATTGGCGACGCAGATGGTGAGGTGGAAGCCTGATTGTAGAAACTGTTGAATATTTTTTGGCAAACGCCTTTTTTGGATTTTGTCTGTACGTACATTCTTAGTATGAATCCTAGGCATTGTTTTACAAATGAGACCCCAGGTCTGTTTGTTTTGGAGAGGAGGAGACCTCTGTGGATAATTCAGCTCCCGGTAATAACTTCCTGAACGTCTGGATCTTAAGTTATCAGACAAAAGAGGTGAGCTAACTAAGAGAAACTGACTGTAGTGACAGCTTTGCTCTGCTTTGATTGAGAGATCCTCAGCGGCAGAAAATTACATACTGTACATTTAACAGTAAAATTCATGAGACAAATATTGATATGACCCAATAGACTTAAGTTAAAACATAACATGGTCTGCATTACTTACTGTGCCACACTGAAGATGACAGGCACACAGGCCAGAGCCAGGCCGATCAGCAGCACAACCAGGAAGAAGAAGTTGGAGCTGGAAGCTCGGAACGGACGTGTGGCTGGACGGCAATTGTTCATCAATGAGACCTATAAATAAGGAGCAGAAAGAAAGTAGAAAATCAGAGACACAACATCTGAGTTTAATCCAATTTTTTAAAAAAAACATAAAAGAAAACCTCACCTTTTTGATATAGAAGATAAAGAAGTATTTAATAGTGCAGATGGCGGGCAGCATCGGGCTGTAGAAGGTGCCGATCCAGCAGATGGTCTGACCGTAAACGATTTCGAGCACATTCTGAGGAATAGCAAACTCCTGCTGGCCCCACCACTTAGCCAGACCACAGTCACAGTGCTTCACTATCAGCCTGAGCAGTACAGAGCAACACAAGGACACAGTTATAAATGAGTAAAAAACAAAGGGCGAGAACGACTTCTGCCTAAAAGTATTATGGATTGGGATCACGCAGAATAAAATACAAGGCTTAAAAATACTAATATATAAGTTGACAGTCATAGAGACAGAATGCTTTAAAGCTAAAACATCTAAATGTCTTCAAATGTTCAGATGATCACATTTTGTCCACAAAACTAGAAAAATACTTTACTTTTTCTCTTTCCCATATTTTCATTGTGATTTTTTTTATTCTGTATTTATGCTCTTGAGTGTTGCACTACTTAACCTTTCCTAACCTCTTAACATGTTTACTGTATGTTAAATGTATTGTATCAAAACAACCTAAGCAAATTCCTTGTAAGTGGGAAAACTATTTGACAAAAAAAATCCTTTTCTGATTCTACTTAATTGATGTTTTTTTTTTTAGGATGAGGGCTCACTTTCTGGGAAACTCCACAAAAATGGTGACTGCGAAAATGATGATGAAGTCAAAGATGGTGAGTTTGTACATTTCCTGGCCCACACGGGTCTCCCAGCACTGTGGACAAGAACAAAGAGGTAGATAGGGGCACAAATAAAAAGTGTTTTGAATATATCACCCTGAGACTGGAGACAGCCCCACTGTCACACGTCACTGTCACACATGCACATGCTCTTTGTCGCTCTTTGATGACTACACACTCGCTACGGACCCAGTCTGGCACCAAAATGAGGCACTAAAATCTGCGTTGTGATTCAGTTCAGTAGGTACTTGTGGTATTGTTTCAATACCAAACACCAAACTCTGATCTTGTCACACTTTCCTCCTTCAACTATGCAGACAGAGTTTATTGCGGAAATTGACATCACAGTGACGATTAAGAAAATAAGACAATATAATGTGCAGCCCTAACAGATAAAAGTGGGTTTGACTTGTGTATTATTCCAAGGAATCACTGTATATTGTACTGGAACACAAGAGAATTACTTACAGAGTAAAGCTTATGGTTGTAGCCACAGATGCAGGGGTCTGTTTCACATTTAGTGATCTGATACCAGAGAGAAAAGAGCAAGACTCCAATACTGGTCAACCGCATGAAGACACACCTGCGAAGAAAGAAGGAGAAAGGACAAACACAAAGACAAGACAGAAAGTAATTCAGTACATGTCTTAAAGACAGAAATTCAGCCATATAGTGTTAGTGGCATTACAGTGAGTGTTTCAAAACAGAAACGCATGTCCGTATGGCTATAGATGCTTCCAAATTCTCTCATGGAAGTGAACAAACTCTTGGCAGAATGATCAAATTGTCTATTTTCTGCCCCAAGATTTACACATTTGTGTTACTGTACTGACTTTATGTATTAAACTCCCTTTTAGTGACATGTTTTAATGCCAAATATTCAAATTTCCCTGATAGCGTTTGTCTCCCAATGCAATAACTTTTCAAGTTAGCATCCCCACGGTCAATGAATGGAAGTCCACTGTACCTCATGAGAGTGAAGCGGATCTCAAAGGCGGGCGAGTAGTCCTCAAAATTGATGATAACAGAGAAGAGGAGGGGGGTGATGAAGTTGGCCATGGTTATAACAATTGAGGGTAGATACTCATAGATGAGATCCACGATGAAATTCTCCTGCAAACAAGCAAGTGTCATTTAGTACATTTCCTTAATGACCTATGTGATGTCACTCACGCAAAATATGGTTTTAAGTTGAAATGAAGTTTCTAGTTGCCACAAGCAGGTGCTCGGACAGAAGGATAATAATAAAACATCTCATTACCTTTATCTTATCCATCTGTACTTTCTGGGAGAAGATGGTGGCCACATAAATGCTGTAGAAGCAACCAGCCAGTACGGAGATGACAAAAAGGTTGAGAATGAGGCGGACAACGTAAATCCGACACTTCTCCTTGCGAGTGCGATCTGCTATTTTCTGTTTGATCCTTTCCTCCTCCAAATCCGTCTGGGGACATAAGAACGTGCAATTTTAATGCAAGGCAGGTAAACTTTTATGAGACCAACAAATGACGATCCACTAACCCTGAGCTCATAGAGCAAACTGCTTCTCTTCAGCTTCACGGCATTCTCGTTCGTGATGCAGAAGTCCCATCCTGCAAAAATCTTGTTGCAGAAACTCTGAAAGCGATCCTCATCCTGAATCAGATTACGTTTGAATCCTGTGGCAGACCTGGAAGATTATTTCAAGTTAAAAACATTTCCAGAAACCAAAGTTTACCTTGTGTTTTTTGTTTCATTCAGTACCTTTTAACAATCCAGATCAGACTGAGGAACAGGTAGGCAATGGTGACCAGCAGGTACGCCAGCGGCAGATTATATGTAGCCTTTGGAAAGTGTATTTTGTCCGCCTTGTAGTAGCCGTAGAAAAGATAGGTCTGTTCCAGGAAGCCCTGCAGATTAAGCACAAAAAATGAGGGAGGAGATCACACTTTGTTTTCATCCAGGGACCATTAAATGCGAAGTGTAAGGACTTACTCCACCAGACAGCAGATCTGTAATGTGCTCATGAAAGATCACCAGACCTCGCCGGGCGCTGCTTGGATAAAAACTGCACACACCTCCTGTAGTAAAACACAGGGAAGCAGAAGCTTACAACTATTCTATGCCTGGTTTGTACTCAAGGCTGAACAAACAAGCATCCTCTCACCCTCGTTCTGGTTGTAGGTGATGTTCCCTGAAGCGCTGGGGGCTATGATGAGGGGCAGCATGACGAAGCTGAACATGAGCAGGAAGATGATCAAGTTGAGCATGACCAGGTAGCGTAGGAAGGAGAAGTAAGACAGGATCCCTGTGCCGAACGTCCCTATTGAATGTAACGGAGAGGAGAGGGAGAATTTAGCAACAAAACCACAACTGATACACTTTCTGTTAGAGCAACAGTATGTTTACTCATGTCAGGCACCCTGAGTAGAAATCAATACATGCCTCTGAGGCTGAAGATACAGTTCTTACAGTCCATTTAATCTTTCATCTCTCACCCTCTATCAGGTGGATGTCTCCTCTCCAGAGCTTCAGGGAGTTCACCCATTCTTGGGCATCATCCTTCAGCCTCCTCAGATACCTGCTGGTGTTGTGCTTCAACTGTGTCACTCTGCTGAGCTCTCGATCATCCTCCAAGCGCTGCGTTCTAACAAGTCACAGTCAAACACACTGTTAGCTGAGAGCTTCCACTTAATGGTACTTCTTAAAAATAACAAACGAAACATTTTCAGACTTTAATAATGTCCGTCCTACTTCTCTCTGCGTTTATCCGCCATGGTCTTGGCAAGTTCCCTGACGGGTCTCTGCTCCATGAGGCTCTTCTGTTTCTCCTTATGTCTTCTGAATGTGTTGATGCCCCATTTCCCACTGCCTGAAGAGCCAAGTCTCCCTCTGGAGCTGCTCCTGCGTTTGGTGCCAGCAGCCGACGACTTCCTGCGGTACAGCAGGGACTGGTAGCTGGGGAGCTGGTCCAGCAGCGGGTTACTGTTGACCCTTCCACTATTGTCAGTGTAGAAGACTTGAAAAGGATAATAAACAAAATTAGACCTTAGAGATTTAATATTTTTGATAACCTGGTGCTCAAGTCTGCAGTTTAATACAATCCCAAGTTTTCATTTCCAAAAGTTATGATATGGTAAAACAGACCATGAGATGTAATTTTCTTTCACCATTGGACTGAGGTTAACTACTAAATGTAGTGACAAGCAGTGCAAATTATGTGTCCATTCCTCAGTTACCCTGTAAGTTATTCACATTCTTTTAGTCCGTCAGAGTGCTCAGAGCCAAAGAATCAAAAGGGTTTTTCATAAATGAATCCAAGGATAAAGTGGTGTTGTGTCAGTATGCCAAGTGTCGTAATCCTCAAGGGTCCTGTCTCTCTCTCTTTCTCTCTCTGATGCGCTGTCTGTCAGAACTAGATCAAATCAATGATTCATAATTGAGGTATTATCTGAAGCCTACTTTTTTTTCACAAGTAATATTCATACTGGTTTAAATAAACAATTTGATTTTATTCCTTGATCTTTGCTGAGCAACAGTTTTGTGTTAAAAGGAATTAAAGGCCTGTCCAAAATATAAGCCCCTTGATTTCAGTGATATATGCAAATAGCACGGGCTATTAATTGTAGTTTTATGGTACATACATACTGACATACTTACAACACCACATATAAACTCAACAAAAAGAAACAAAACTATCATCACTTTAAAAAAAAAAAAAAAGTCAGACTCAGAGTTATAATTTAGCCACAATTCCTATGAATTCAAAGCAGATCTGACTTTAATCTTCATACACATACATAGTCATTTATAATAAACATAAATCCCAACTGCCTGACCCTTAAATTATATATTATCCATCCTGTGCTTTTACACATTCAATACCAAGAAAATAGGGCATTAAATATCAAATCTCATTATATTCAAAGTGGGATTTCTTCTTTCATACAGGTATATAGTTGATACATACACCACAGGGCTGGGCGATATGTCCTGATCATTATTAGGCTATATCTCTACATTTTTAAGTCACCAATACTAGGACTGGGAGACACAATAGACCATAACAATATTTCAGTCTTAATTCCGCCTCTGATGCGACAAAGTTGTGGAGATGATTACTGTTTGTTTGTTTTTTCCAGAAAATGTTACCATAATTAGATTTTTGATCAATAACCATAATAATGCGAATATAATGAATAAGTGGGTTAAAACAAGCATTAAAACAAATACAAGTCCACTAAGCTGATACATTTACACCACTAGTGAGCAACAAACACAGACAGAGACTATCTGTGTTCCTGTTTGTGTTTATTACTCCAACAGGAGACAATGGCTGACAAGAGCCACACTCAGCAGGTAAAAATGCCGACGATGAAGAAACTCCGACAAAGCCAGACACCTCTTTAAGCCTGTGACCTGAGCTTTTCATTAGACTCTTTATCAAATCATTAACTAACAGGTCAAAGTTGTCAGCGGCTCTTTTATCCAACTTTAAAGCTAACGCCACTAGCCTGTTAGCTAATGCTGCGCTAAGTTTTAATGAGCTAACTTATTAGCTACAGAGAAAAGTATCATGCTAACTTCGAGTTTACCTGAGTCGACCTCCATCGTTCCCGTTTCTGAACAGACAATAACTATTTATTGGGTAATAATATTAGCTGGAAATGAACATGACAGACTTTGTCAGCTGGGAGTTGACTGTCGGCTGTCAGGAAGACAACACAGCCTTTCCCAGAGACAACTTCCTGAATGTGGATCAGGAGCAGCTCAGACCTCAGTGCTGCATGTTCACTTCTGACCGTCTGCTTTGCTGGTTTTAATTTAAATTATTCATTATTTATTATTATATTAAAGTCCTCATCTATAAAGTTGTGTTAGATTTTTTTTTTTTTTTTTTAAAAAGAGGGAAATTAAACAGCTTGTCTGAAAAGGTTAAAAATGCACTGTAGTGTTTATTGCTCCAACAAAAAGTTGGGATTCTTGTGAGACACATTAAAATAAAAATGATTGAAACTAATGCAGCAGAGTGTGAGCTTTGGCTGTATCCTACAGTTCTGGTTGCAAAATATGCAGTAAAACTGATGGTTATCATACCCGGTACATTTGCTTATCTAAGATATTTAAAAAAAAAAAAATGCAACTGGATGGAGAATCTCTATTTTAGTTATTTTCAAAAGGGAGACTTTTTACACAAACTTCCATTTTAACAAAATGGGTTTAGGTTTCAGTTATAGTTATAAAATGTTTGTTCAACCAAAAATAACCCCTCTGTTTTCATTCCTTTAAGGGTCATTTTGACTTAAAATAATAATAATAATAATTCTGTAAGACAACTATCATACAGTGAAAGACACATTAAAAATAAAGATGACACATTAAGAATAAAATGATTAAAACTAATGCAGTAGGGTTTGAGTTTTGGTTGCAAAATGATTCAAACTCCAGAAACATTGTATCCTACAGTTCCCATTATGGTTGCAGCGTTTTACTGGTTTTAAGGTGTACTGTGATATTAAAATCGACACTTATACCCTGTATATATGCTTACCTATGATATTGAAAAAATGCAGCTGGGCAGAGAATCTCAACTTTATTTTAGTTATTTTCAAAAGGGAGACTTTTTTCACAAACTTCCATTTTAACAAAATGGTTTAATTATAGTAATAAAAAGTTTGCTCAACCAAAAAAAAAACAACCCTCTGTTTTCATTCCTTAAAGGGTCATTTTGACTTATAATAATAATAATAATGATGATAATAATAATTCTGTAACACTGTGATACCGAAAACAGCAGTATTTTCTGAAACAGTTATCATACCGTGAGACACATTAAAAGTAAAATTGATTTAAACTAATGCAGCAGAGTTTGAGTTTTAGTTGCTAAATGAGTCAAACTCCAGAAAAAAAACAAACATGGTATGCAGCGATATACCGGTTTTATGGTATACTGTGGTATTAAAACTGCTGGTTATCATATCCTGTATATTTGCTTATCTTCACCACTGGAAAAAATGCAACTGAACATAGAATTTCAACTTTATTTTTGTTATTTTCATACAAAAACTTTTTACACAAATTCCCATTTTAAAAAATGGTTTTAAGTTTTATATATAGAAATAAAACATTTGTTCAACCAAAAATAACTCCTCTGTTTTCATCCCTTTAAGGGTCATTTTGACTTATAGTAATACTAATACTGTGATGCAGTGAAACCGAAATATTTTCTGAGACGGTCAGTGTACTGTGAAAATCTCATACTGTTGCAACTCTAGTTCCCATTTTGTAGAAGAAGATACACTTTATTAATCCCAGAGGGGAAATTAATGTTTTTCACTCTGTTGTCATGTACACACATGACCAAAATACACACATGCACAAACAAGACCATTGCATTAAATGGAGGGATGTTAAAGTGAGGGGACTGCACATGGACAGGTGCCCCAAGCACATCGATGCCTTGCTCAGGAGCACCTTGGCAATGCCCAGGAAGCGAGCTGGCACCTCTACAGCTACCAGTGCACACTCCATATTGGGTCTGTATGGGTACTTGAACCAGTGACCCTCCGGTTCCCAAGCCAAGTCCCTGTTGAGCTGAGCTGCTGCATTTACACCAAATCTGGCAGTGCAGCGATGATCAGGAGGGATGTGTGGGAGGGTCACTTTTAAATGTCATTAAGCCTACTGTAGTATCTCCCACAAAAGACACGTGTGCTAACACAAAGCAGGTGCTCTTGTTTGTAGGATAGTAGTCTAAAAGCACTGTTAGAACATTTTTATTTCTTTTATTCACTGTAATATCTAATGATAGAAAGAGACAGTGTTACTTGTTCCTCAGACTGCAGCTGTCTTTCTGTTCTGAATGCAGGTTACATGACTGACCACCACAGCGTGGCATCAGGCTGTGTTTCTTCAAATGTTAAATCTGTTTCAATTTTATGTCCCAGGCTATCCACAACCCACATTCACATGAATAGGAGGAGTGGGGTTTTCGCCACAACACTGGATTTGGTGTGAATACAGGATAAGACTTTCCCTACCAGATAAATGCCCATATCTGTCAAACTCCACCTGTCAGTAACACCTGCTATCTGTTATAAAGTGTCATGCTGAGATAACCCCAATGACATCCTTCGTTATTTTTACCTCCACAGACAAAGAAGACACGTACAGCTGTTCTTACAGGCTGTGTCCTAAACTTCATGAGTAGAAGCAATGGAGTGCATGTTTAAAGGTTCTGTTTGCAATATTCAGAGCATTTATATAGCAGCAAACTGTGATTTACACTATGCTCATAGAGCAGTTACCGCCCACCCTTCCGCCCTGACTTAGCACTGTAGTTTATCAGGCCTTTCTTATTGCAATGACAAAAAGATGGTGAGATGATGGTGAAGAAAAAGACTCCATTGATACAGACTTGTTTCTGATCAAGAGAACTTTTATTTCAGCAAGCCAATTTCAGATCAGGCTTCTGCAGTAGCCTGGGAGAGATTCAGCCAGTCATCAAAACTCTCTGCCGTCTGTCCCCACAAACTCCACGTTTTTAGGCCTGAACGACATCCTCATCCATATTCATAATATTAGCTAATTTCTGATAGCATAATAAGACACAAAGCCACCCTCCTAACCAAAAGTGGTCATTCCTTTCTCCAGTTTCAGAAGGTTTGTTTGTCCGTGCAAAACAGACTAATGTATACAAGTTTTGGAATAAATTCTTCATGCATAAACACAACATGACAGTGGCGCCTTAATGCTTCTCGGCAAGCCACCCATTAATCTATACATCGTGAGGCACAAACCCCTCAAGATGTTCCTTACGAGAAGCATCGCAGTTAGCCTTCATGTATGTGCCATGCAGTTACCATATATGTATGTATCCTGTGGATGACCCCTTGTATCTTGACAGACTCACGGATTCCTGTTTGCATCTGTAGAGCTGGACAGAACGATGGATTCATCCTTACAGTCAAGTCTGGGTGGACAGCAGTCTCTAAAGGCATCCAAGATAATTAGCATTAATATACATCTGATGAGCAGACACCTCAACACTGTTGGGTATTTCAGCACTGTTGCCATTGTTTAGTGCTGTTTATGGAGTTAGCACTACTAGCTGCTCGCCACCTCCATGTTGAGAACTGTGTGCAGACAACTCCTATGTTCTATATTTCAAATAGAGCTCCTTTAATGTTAACGAAAGAGGAGACGAGATGAGAAGAAGTAGCTTAATAAAAGAGCTCAAAATACGGAGCAACAATGCTTTAAATATCCTACAAAATGTAATTATTTCAAGAGAATGGAAGATCAATGTTGTTATGGTTATGTGGGTGTAGTCTCTTGCCTTTACCAGTTATGCAAAACGATTAAAATCCCTCTTAAAGGGTGACGGGATTCGTGCTTCTTGTAGCTATCCTGCTGAGGGGATTACCCTTTAGTTAGCGTCTAATTTACAAGTACACTTCCTTGTTCCAGCTCACAAAGCACCACCACAGGTCAGCCAACAGCAGATACAACATGGCCTATCAGACACCCACTCTAAGTCTGAATAAGGATGCCAATTACATTTCAGCCTGAAGGGATTCATTATTTTCATCACAACACAAAGGGTCCACGTGGGATTACCATCACCTCTTCATAAGCAGTGGACTTTAACCTTTATGAGCTCAGCACACACTTCCTGGTAGACAGCAGGACTTTTTATCTCACTGTCGGTGGTTCTCAGGCTCATTCACTCCTCAGGCTTCTAAAGGAACACTTTCCTGCCGCTCAGCCGCGTTTTATCAGGAATTGCTTCTGTGTTTTCTCTCAACATCACAACACATTTACCAGGTAAGACTTTTTAACGGAATATATTTCATACAGCCTTGTTCAACTCATTGAGCCTTTTTCTCTCTAACTTTCATTGATGATTTGTTGGGCTGTAGTTTTCTGTTTATTGCTATTCAGATTTTCCTACTCTGCCATCCTTCAGTGGCTCTGTGTGAGAACCATAGAGCCAGGCTACTACTTGTGGTGGAAACCATACCTGATGTTTGAATTAATGATGAACAGATGAGGATGGGACCAAGAGATTAGATTACACATGCTTACCCCCCAACAATGTACCTGTCACTCTGAGCACAGAGAGGCACTCGGCCCTCAACATGTTTAGGCTTTATTAAAGTTGACTTAGCTGACAGTTACAGCCTCAATACAACATGTCATTAAGGCATATAATCAAACACACTATTATGGCACACTAAAGACCATGTTTTTTACAGTGTGTTACTGGAATTGGACGACACAATCACCAACATACTGAAGAGCGACTGGGTGAGCTGAGGGATCGTCTCCAGCAAAAGGATCAATTTGAAGGATCTCATGACAAGTTACAGCAACGGAGGATTCTTCAACCCTGCCTACCATGACAGCGATACTCTGGAAATTGATAGAAGGTTTGTGGTGATATGGAAAATGTGGATTTGTCATTTATCATTGAAAAAACAGAAGCTTCCCTTATTTTAATTTATCCAGGAATGTGTTTGAGTGGGTGCCATGTATTGTTTGTACTTGCAATCAAAGGGCATGTGAAAGAATGGACAGGATGTCCTCAAGGAACACACAGCTGAGTGGAGTTTATCTTGGCTATACATCAGGCTGTAGGAATGACTCAATTATTTTTTATACTTTTGGGTAAAAACTTTAAGATCTAAAGTTTTTTTTTAAAAAAACATTACACTAAACTTCAGAGGCAAAAAGTCCACTGGTCTTTAATCTTGTACTTCCTTGTAGGATATTATATCACTATAATTACCCATTGGTGCATTACTTGATGAGGTGGGTGTACAGCTAGGTAGATGGGTAGGTTACTAAGGAGGAAGCAGGTATGCTCGTCTATATATCTAAATGGCATTTTGGCTGACAGGTGGATATGCTGTAAAGGCCAGAGAAAGAGGTTGTATATACCCTCCACTGCACCAGAGGAGAAAAACATCACCTCCATATTAGTCATACATATGATACTTAAAGTTTTCAGTTGCTTCGGTTTTTGGCCTCCACATCATCACTTGTGAACATCAGACAATAACATTCTTTTTCTTTTAAACAAAGTGCTTTTGGCATTCACCAGTATTAACAATAACTCAGATATTTAAAAATAAAAAAATTATATTAACACAGAAAGAATAATGTTTAAATAATCCAACGCCTCTTTGTCACTCTTCACTATCAATTTGCAATTTTTTTTGAAGTTTTTATTTATTCATTTTTACAATTTTGTGTAGTTGTGTTTACAGACACTCGTATTTTGATTATAATTAATTTAAAAAAAAAGAGACAAAATGCACAATAAATAGAGTTAAGAGGAATTTTACTTATAGCCTTATTATCATTATCATTATCATTAATATTTTTTTTTTTTTTTTAATTTTTATTTCAAATTTTCAGTAGACATTGTGGTAACATCCTTACTGTTAACTCATTCATGCAAATGATTATGTGTAACTGCTGTTTCCTGTTTCATGTGTTGTACATTATTATTTGCATATGTCATGATGAAATTGTAGTATATTGGTTTTCTGTTTAACAGTATTACCCCCCAAAATATATAGGTATTAGTTCATTGTATAAGCCATTGAATGCAAAATGGATGAACCAGTTGTCACAATCTGTCAAACATATTTTCTACACATTTCTACTTTACTGTTTTCTAATTTGTGTCTTGAGTTAATGAATTGCTCTCAGGTGAATCTTGACTCTCACTAATTAAGGGCAATATAAGAAGCGTTAGAGCAACTAGCTCTCTAAAGCAGTGACTCTCAGCTGGTCTAGTCACAGGGTCCAGATTTCTCTTTAGTCATTTGTTCAAGGTCCACACAGTTCAATGCATTCGGCATCCTACTTGCATTTGGTCATGTCACTGAGCTAGTTTGCTGTCTCTGTCATGTAGCTCTACAACAGGAAATGGTACTTCAAAGTCAAAGCTCTGTGCCAAAAATTCACTGTCCTTCAAAATAAAGTGTTTTTACAAACTTGACATGTTCACGATTTACTTGCGGCCCATTCAGTATGGACCTGGAATCCACTTTGGGACCAGGTCCTACCAGTTGAGAACCACTGCTCTAACATAGCCCACAGGTTCAGAGCTGCATGCAGTTCTGCCCGAGAGGTGTTTACTTTGTTTACATTTCTTTTTTTTTTCCTTTTATGCTCTGTGGTGCTGTTAAAAAGTCTGGTCTTTTTCTTTGCTGTATCACAATGACATGGTCAGTCAACCAATTACTTTTGAGAGCATGTAATCCATCGTATGGTGCTGTTTGTACAACTTGTTTGGGGAAATGCACTTACTGTTGTGCAAATGTTAAGGATGATTCCAGAAACGTATAAGCAACTGAGAAAAACTGTGACTACAGATAAGGATAATGATAACTTGAACTGATAACCCCAGTGCTCTCAAGTATCATAAACATAAACTCACCTTAATGATAAGCAGTTTCACTTCACATATTATTTGTTTCATGCTGTCGCAGGTCTTCCAACAGAACCCACCACGCTAACCCCTATGCCAGGGGTGAGAGGGCGGACGTGTATAACTCATACACCGGTCAGACCAGCGGGGATAATGCTGTGGGGGAAGTGCCCTGGGGGGGCTGGCAGGAGGAGAGCTGGAGGGGGAGGGAAAGCATCCCCATGGGCCTGGTCTCAACGCGCCCTGGGAGTCCTTCATGGCAGCATGACCACAGTGAGTGGACCAGCACTGAGCAACTGAGCTTATTAAACAGTCTAACAATATTTTACTTCTTGTATCATAGAAAACGGCAACAGTATTTGGTGCTGAGCTCTTGTTTGCCTGTGTCAATTGTCTCTACAGTTTTCTATGTGCCTCTATGTGTTGCTAAGTGACACCTCTGTTGTCCTCCCTATTTCCTGTCTTTTATTCAGATCACAGTACGTTTCAAATCCCAGCTGACTCTCAGTACGATCGATCACTTCCTGTTCACCTTCCTTCTGCAACATCAGGTAAGTGTTACACTAATTTCTCTCCATAGTTTCCTTTCACAGTTACTGTAAGCTCTCACACTGTTGCTAGGGAATCGCTAAACACACACACACACACACACACAAAGTCGCTGAGTCTATTACAAGGCAATAATTTAATATAAATGTGACGCTCCTGTTGACCTGTCGGCTCTGATTATTTATCAACTTAGCAAAGTCCTACTAGATAATTATTAATGGAGACTCCACACAAAAGCAGATGACAAGGAAGCTGGCAGAGAAAATGAAACAGAGAGAAGAAGGGGTTTGTGAGGAAAAGGTTGTCTTAATCTGAAGGACACAATCTAAAGGTTTATAAAACGTGTCTGCAAAAGTATAAGACTGTATACACTTACTGACCATGTCTTTACCCTTTAACATCAAGAGACATCTTCACAGTTATAGCTACAAAAGCAGCATGACTCTATGTCAGTTTGACAGATAGTTTACCATTTTAATCTTGACTAAAATAGCAGGACAAATATTGAACGGACTTCCATGAAGTCAGGTTAAAAAATAATATTTTGCTCAGGATGAACTGATAACTGTTGTGATACCTACACGGTCCTAAAGCCTTATCATCGGCTCTGAATTTTAATTTGTCTGATACTTTGGTTTATGACCAAATAGCTATAAAACCAATAACATTTCCATCAGCAACAGTTTTACTTTCTTTTTAATGCCGATTTAAAAATGTAAGTATGCTAAACTAAGATGGTGACCATGGTAAACATTACACCTGCTTAAAGGTATAATATGTAGGATTTTCGGTTACTGTTTGTGAACATGCTCGCCAACGAAAGTGAAAGTAAAAGCCAACCTTAGATTCACTCTCATTTGGCATTTTTGCCTTGCTAAATTTGCATTTTGTTTGGCGCTGTGTCTCTTGGATGCCTGCTGCCCATGGTCTGGCACCTAAAATTAAGAAAATAAGATGAAAATAAGACAATACAGGGCAGAGTCTCTGCAGAAAAGTACACTGCCATTCACTTCTAGTGGGTCGTAAGTAATAAACTAGGAAGGCTTAGTTCTGTATTGGTCTATACATTGTTTATTAGAACTGTCCTGTCTGTTAGCATGCTGACGTCTAGCTTAAATCATAGCTGTATGTACAAACTCACAGAGCTGCTAGCATGGCTGTAGACTCTTAGTTTTGTTACAGCTTAATCACACTGTCATTTGCAGGCCATATTGTTTTATTTTATTTCACTTGTTTAAAGTGATAACGGAACAAATGAACACAAGTACAGGAACACAAAAACAGCTGAAAAAGATTAAACAAAGTAAGTCAGAGACATAAGATAAAAACAAAAGAAACAAAAAATGACAAACTAAAAACAAGGAATACAATACACACTGTGTATGCAGATGGACACACGCTTCTGTGTGTGTACCTGTACGTGCTACATAGTGGGGACTATAAGCGCACATTTTAGCAAAGATGTGAGGACATTTTTCAAAGTGAGGACATTTCTTCATCCAATGATTGTTTGAGCGTTAAGACTTGGTTCTAAGGTTCAGGTTAGACTGGGGTTCAGGTTAGGGTTGGGGTTAGGCATTTAGTTTTGATGGTTAAGGCCAGGGTAAGGGGCTAGGGAATGCATTGTGTCCAAGAGGGTCCTCACCAAGATAGAAGTACAAGGATGTGTGTGTGTGAGATCAGGATGATGGGTGGTTGTGGGGTGTGGGCACACAAGATATATATACATGATCCACACATAAATGCACATATACCATATACACAATATACAATATACATACATTGTTTTCTTCCTTGTAATGTGTGAAGGAGAGAAGAAGGGAAAAGAGTTTGAAAGAATATTATCTAACTGTTACCACTATTATGTGACTGTATTGTTAAGCATTACCATTCTATCTCACTTAAGCAGCACAGTTGGCACAGTAGCCCGGCTGCGGTGCCAGCAGCCTCAGTATCATAGGTTTAATCAGGTGTAAAGATAATGTAGTCAGAGGCATAATAGCACCTACACTAGCTCATATTGTATTGCACTGCTATCAGCTGTACTTTCAATTTGTGCATTTACAGTACACACAAAGTTCATGTGTATCAATTAATCAGGAAAATGCAAAGAGAAGAAAGTAAATCTCAGCAGGTGCAGGTGTTACAAACCTCAATGACTGCCACCTTGCTCCCGTACTGTATCTCCCATTCATGACAGCCACTGCTCAACAGCAAAACACATTCTTCTGTTTACATTTGTTCGTCCAGGGAACATGACAATGAGATGGAGGGGAATGACAATGAGGAGGATGAGCATGTTTCCAAGCGGTGATCCTGCCCACCTAGCTCTCACAGAGGACGCCATCAGGAGCGAGATGGAGAATGGTAAGAGCTTGTGGTGGGTGTCGGATTGTGATGTGAAGTGTGACACCTGATCTGCATTCTGGATGGTAGTCTAACAGAGAGCTATTTCTTGTCACCTTGTGTGTGACAGAGGAACAGAACCTCGTCAAAGAGCTCGTTGCCCTGTCAACAAGAGACCGAATTCGGGCCATTCGAGACCTTCCAATGAGCTTTGAAGAGAAGAAACATATCAGGTGGGTTTTGACTGACAAGCAGTTAAAGGCGATAAGCTTCCTTGTCAGTGTCATTCCAGGCACTGAGTTAACCATTACACCCTGCCGAGAACCATAAAATAAAGATTCTGTTAGCAAAGACAAGGTGACGCTGTGTTGCAATGTAGATCACTGGAGGAAACGTTACGTATATCTGTGCAAACACACACACCTACACACACTGTTCACTTGGGACAAGGCACATTACACAACAATCTATTATAATGACAGAAAGTCCAACTTTTGTAAGACAATGGGCCAATGGACACAGATATGTGAAAGGCCCCATAACCTCTCCTATATAGAAGCTAGACACACAGACTTCATAGCTGTTTGACCTTCGTTTGTGTTGTTGTTGTGCGTCTGTTCCTGGTTTTGTGACTCTTTGTAGTCATGTTGTGCCTCTTTGTAGTAACTTGTCTCAGTTGTCATTTTTGTCTCTGAGGTAATTTTGCATCTCTCTGTAGTTGTTTTGTGTGTCTCTGTAGTCACTTTGTGTCTCTTTGTAGTTGTTTTGTTTCCTCTGTAGTCATTTGTGTTTCTTTATAGTTGTTCTGTGTCTCTCTGTATTCATTTTGTGTCTCTTTGCAATTGTTTTGTGCCTCTTTGTAGTTGTTTTGTGTCTCTGTGCCCTACGTATTTAATTTGTGTCTCTTTGTAATTATTTTGTGTCTCCCTGTAGTCATTGTGTGCCTCTTTGTAGTTGTTTTGTGTCTCTGTAGTCATTTTGTGCCTCTTTGTAGTTGTTTTGTGTCTCTTTGTAATAATTTTGTGCCCTCTGTATTCAATTTGTGTCTCTTTGTAATCATTTTGTCTCCTAGTTGTTTTGTGTCTCCTTGTAGTTCTTTTGTATCCTCTGTAGTCATTTTGTGTCTCATTGTAGTTGTTTTGTGTCTCTTTTTATTCATTTTGTGTCTTTCTGAGGTTTGTCTGTCATTGTAATTATTTTGTGTCTCTTCGAGGCAACTGTGTGTCTTTTTTTGTTGTTTTGTCCCCCTTTGTTTTTATTTTGTGTCCCTTTCAGGTTATTTTGTGTCTTTTTGGTTGTGTGTCTCTTTGTGATTCCTTAGCCCATTTTTGTTGTTATGGCTGGTGTTTGGTCATTAGAGAGACATTAAGCAGATGAAGGACAGGGGGCCCCTAACACGTTGGTCCTCTGGGCCTGTGCCCGGCAGGCTTGTTCAGTAATCCATCCATGGTTGTGTGTGTCATAATTTGTCTAATTCATCTCATCTAAGTCATTAGGTAATATATGTTTTTAAGGCACTAATGTCATTATATTACTAAATTGTGTTGTAAATTACCTCCACAGGAGCCAAGTGCTGGCATTCAAGTCTTCCAAACAATCTCGCCAGTTCACATGTTTTGCTGATTGCTCTGAGAATGTGTCACTGGTAAGTAAACAATATGCTGCAACGCCATACTTAAACACTTCATCTTGAGTCCAGCCAGCTGATTGATAGCCTGCGCTCATTTGCTTGACATGTCACAAATTGTTCTCTCAGTCTTTCCGCAGGTGCGGCTACAGTTTGAGGTCAGCCAGGCAGACCCTGCAGCTGTGGCAAGGCATCATGAAAGAGATCAGTGGCAAGTTTGGCACCAGCGTCCTCTCTTATTTTGTTTTCCTCAAGTGGCTGCTCATGTTCAACATTTTCTCCTTCCTGGTCAACTTTGGCTTTATCACCATCCCGCTGCTTGTTTACGACCTCACACCCAACATACCTCCGAATGTGAGCTTCAGTGGACTGGAGATACTGACTGGAGCTGTAAGTGGAGGCTCTTACCACACCACATACCATTTTGTAAAGCCACAACAATCCAAGGGGTCTTTAACACATCAAATCATTGTGCAATTTAGAGTTTCTGTAATCAATATTTTTTTATTTACAATGAATGCACTTACTATACTTAACGTTAAAGAGTTCTCCAAACAAAACAAAACAAACATTTGAAAAACTCAACAGCAATGTCTCTTTTTAGGGACCATGACATGGTCACTCAAGATAATCCACAGATTTTGTTGTGAGCAGTTTCATGTAGGGACTATTTTTTTTTTACCAAACTATACCCGCCAAGTGTCACCACACAGAAGGAAATGTGCATCTACTCACGGATGAGAGGGTCATGCTCATGACAGCGCAAGATGTAAACATTTATGATGTCCTTCTCAGCTAAGCTGTAATGTTAGCTAGCTCAGTAATGCTAAGTGAGCTAACAGTCGATGCATGCTACCTTCTGCACACCATGAGTCGAGTGCCATCTAGTTCCATTATGTTCGAGAGAAGGCAGACATCTTTATAATATCTCCACCACTCTGCAACTCACGCCAAAACAAAACAGTCTAGAATGGTAAATAGCACTACTACTTGATTTTGGGGTGAACTGTTGCTTTACCATCTTGGTTCACGCCCACAACTGGTATTAGTGTTATTCACAAATTCAGCAGGCAGCTGTTTTAGCCAAAAAACTCAGATAAGCTGAGCAGCACTTGAGGCCAAAATGGAGCTAAAAGGAGAGTAAATATTGGAATTACATTTGTCAGGTCGCCAGAACTACAACAAAAAACATTAATGTTGCTCTGTGTCTGCTGGATGCATAAAGAGGCAACTGTGTGTTTGTTGACAGCTTGATGCGCTCCAAAGTCACAAAAAAAACCAACAACAAAAAAACAACAACAATAAATGTAGGTTTGATTAACATACAGCTGCTCAGTACAAATGCATTTTTTTTTTCCAGGGTTACTTCAACTACACCGTCATGTACTACGGTGGCTACAGCAATGAAACCCTGGTGGGTCTGGTGGAGTACAACATGCAGTTAGCCTATTTCTTCACTATTGCAATCTACATGGTTCTGTGTGGAATCGCACTTATCTTCAGGTCAGTCCATTTGTCTGCATAATACAAATGTAAATAACAATATTTTGGCTTTTGGTACATTTCCTTGACTTTTTAATTTTCCTTCAGTTTAACAGTTGTTAAAACACGAAAAAAAAGTGCATCACATGTTTTCCTCACGCAGCATGGCCAGCTCATTCAGGAAAAACTACGTACTAGCAGACTCTACTTCAAACAGTGCATGGCAGCTTCTTTGCAGCTGGGATTTTAATATTACAAATGAGAGAGCAGTGAGACAGCGCAAGAACAATCTACGCGTTCAACTAAAGGTGAGTAGTAATTCACTGTTACAAACCCACTTTTGTAAATCAAGACTCCAGGTGAGGAAAGAGAGAAGTGTTTTACTAAAGAATCATTTCAGCTGCATGTCATGAAATACATCTCAAACAAGAAGCTATGAACGACATGTTTATTTAATACAGTACATATCCTCTAATTTATACTCGTCAACTTGCTACACTGTGCTTTGCAGTTACATTTCATAACTGCAAATTATATTTTCATAATGAGCTTTCAACAAATTTCAGACATTTAGTTCTCTCAGAGATTAATTCCCATGACGTGCCTCATTATTTTTTAATCGCCATGTTTGTTCTCTTCAGGAGTCTTTGTCAGAGAAGGCCCAGAGGGAGCTGCTAACCCTCTCTGAAAAGCTGAAGCACTTTGGAGTTTATCTTGGTTCCTGGCTCCTCTCCACTGGCTTGGCTGTTGGCTGTGGAGCTAGCATCCATTACCTCTGCCAATACGAACAGCAGGTACACAAGCTAATATTTAATAGTTGGTCTTAATTGTTAAAGTGGAATAGTTGTTTTTGTTGGATAAAGACAGAGAACATACAAAAGTTTTTCCACTGTCTGAAAAAAATCATATTGTTCAATTCAATTAGTATTAAATCTCCTTCCTTGCACAGTTGCAGATCAACTGAAAACATGTGTGTGATAATACTTTATTGCATGGTAGTATCGGGTTTTTAAAATCCCTATCAGCATGCGTCATAAGCTTGCAACCTACTGACAGTAATGTGTCAAGTCATTTACCAGCAGCGCAGGGTCTGATGAATGATATTGCACGCAGTGTTCGTCGTCTAGCACTATCTTGAGCTGACCTCCATCTGTTATCTTTATAGCAGGCCACAGACACCGCCAGCTGGTCCCTGCTTGAGGAGGCAGAGACTCTCCTGGTTCCCTTTGTGGTGTCTCTGATGAACCTGGTCGTCCCGCTCTTCTACTCCCTCTTCAACAAGTTTGAGCCCTACTCCAGCCAGCGCAGACAGATCTACGCTCTGGTGATCAGGTACAATAGCAGGCACACATATAGCTTGTAAATGCCATGCTTTTTTGCTTAGATGAGAAGATTGATACCACTCTTATATTTGTCTGTTAAATATGAAGCTGGAGCCAGCAGCCGATTAGCTTAGCTTAGCATAAGGACTACAAATGGGAGGAAAAAACTAGCTTGGCTCTGTCTGAGGAGGTCTGTATAATGAAGAGATTTTGATGAAATATCACTATTTTAAGCTTAGACCTGCATATGTTTCCTGACTGAAGTGTTCATCACACATGATATGTTCAGAAATGGTCAGAAATGTGAAAATCTGGCTATGATACGAGGTGTTATCTTGGCATTTTTTTTCAAACACACGCCTTTCAAAATAATAAGTAAAACAAAAGTATAATGTCACTTCCCGAAGCCAAAACAAAAAATAAAAGTAATTCCCTAGTGCTTAAAGAATTATATGACGTGTCTCCCCCATTTCTCCCCCGTTATAATGAACAGTCCCTAAGCAAACAGGAGCCAGCTTCATTCTTAATGTACACATCTGAGAGTAGTGTCAATCTTCTCATCTAACTCTCAGCCAACAATTACTTTAAGTGTCAGTAACTCTTGAATTTTTTTTCTCTGTTCCCACAGAAATGTCTTTCTCAAGATGTCCATTCTGGCTGTCTTGTGTTATCACTGGATGAACGTGGTGGCTAACAAGTTTTCAGTATGTCTGACATAGATGAACCTTTAATTGCCATCTTACAATACACCAGTATTGATTTTATTAATAGACTAAATAGACATCAGTATAAGCAGTCACTCATGACCTTGTTGTGTTCTCCGTAGTGTTGGGAGTCCATGGTGGGACAGGCTTTGTACCGTCTGGTCATTTTTGATTTCCTTTTCCTGATGTTGGGATCCTTTTTTGGAGAGTTTCTTAGCAAGTGAGCTACACAGTTTGTACTCTTCACAAACATAGAAATGGAGAAATGTAATGTCAGTTAAATCATATTCATTTCTCTTCAACAGTGTGGTTGGGACGAGATTACTACCTCGTCTGGGGGTTCCAGAGTTTGACGTAGCCAGAAATGTCCTCGAACTCATCTATGCACAGACTCTGGCCTGGTAAGAACAAAGGTTATGAAACTGGAACCCTATTTCTATTAGCACACACAAGCCCCCCTCTGGACTCTGGGTAATACTCTCCTCAAATTACCAGCAGGCATTCACCCACTGAAATTTGCATAAATGTAGCTGGCCAATCAGGACGCGCCTATCTGAATATGTGTGTAAAGGCAGCAAACACTGTCCGCTATCCTACACCCTCTTCAGTGGGCAACATAGGAGCAACAGGGCCCCTAAGTAGAGGACCCCACCTTTACTAATATAACTTGGGTTACAATATTGTAACCTTCATTCTATCTCACACAGGCTTCATCCTTTACTGGACTATATGGGTACAGTGTGTCGGGCCTGATGCTTAAATGCTCTGTCGTGACATAACAGGGACCCAGCCATGTTGATCCTGACCAGTGGGCAAATCAGCAATGCTTAACATAACAAGGTAGCGGACAATGTTGTGTGCTGCCTTATATACTATGGGGTTCACACATTATCAATAGGGTTGGTACTAGTAATTGAGACCTTTAAGGTATTGACTGAAATAATCCAGTATCAAGAAGTATCAAAACGTCTTCAGTCAAAAAATACCTGCGTTCCATTCTTTCTGTATGTCCTGACTCCCTGATGGATAAGCAAACTTTCTGTTGCTGCCATCTCTGCAGCAACTCTCATCTGGCAAATCATCAGTTCAACATCTGCCCAGTTAGCAAGAAACAGCAGCAGCTAACATCCAACACCGAGCCATTAAATGGTCCAAATAACTCACATGAACAATGAGATGGCTTTGTTAATAATAGTTACCATAACATTACTCGTGTGATGCTAACAGCTAGCTTCGTCACTAAATGTGTGCTGCTGGGTGGACCTTCACAACTGTCCGTGGTCACTTTGAGGTAACTGGTATGAATAATGGTATTGTAATTTTTCAAACAATACCCAGTCCTATTAATCAGGTCGGCACATCCTGAGTAGCCAGCTACATTTACACATATTTCAGCGGGCAAATGAATGCTTGTGATTACCCATAGAGTCCAGAGAGAATGGAGCCTGTGTAAGACAGAACAATACATTCAACATTTTATACAGGATCTAATAACTCAATGGAATTGAATTTGCATTTTCTCCCCTGGTCTCAGTGCAAATTTATTAATAAAGCTTATCTCTATTTTCTCTCCATAGGATTGGAATCTACTTCTCTCCTCTGCTGCCGGCCATTCAGATCCTCAAATTCTTCATTTTGTTCTACTTAAAGAAGGTAAAAGCAGGTTCATAAAGTTCAGAGGCCTTGGTATTGTACACAAAACTGCCATGATGATGATACATGAACATAGGAGGAGATTTTTGAGTGTCACCAAAAATGAAAACATGAAAGTTGCAGGGGACTTTTTTTTTCTTTTACAAACCTAAAGACATGTAAACCTATGCTCTTGCACATGGCTATAGGCACATGCTGGCCAAGCTGCTCTATAATGTTTTAGGCTCATGTTACGCTATTTGTGCACCTGGTTAAATAATTTATTTAAATCCTTTCATCACACTGACAACATGCTTTATTTTGTGTTGTGGAAAAGACAGGCAGGGTTTGGGATTTATGGAGTGAACCTTTTGTTGCACTGTACCGGGCAAGGTCAATCAATTCCAGAGGATTAATTCAGTATGATTGGTAATATGACCCAGGCTGGATGTGGTGCTGAATGTTTCATGAACATGCTGAATGACCTTTGAAGCAATGCTTTTCAAAGCTCTAATGAGGTTTTTAGGTTTTCTATTATGGAGTGAAACCGATATGATGTTAAGGCTGAAATGACCTCATGGGTTTGGGAACTTTAATATCACACGAGGTACTGCCGTAATGAATGAAAAATGGGGTTTGTGTTTTTTGTTTTTGATCATTTCTGTGTGTGCTTTGTTCCCACTCCCCCAGGTCAGCCTGACCCAGAACTGCCAGCCTCCGCGGCGATCAGGCAGAGCAGCTCAGATGCAAACCATCTTCATCGCCCTCCTCTTCTTCCCTTTCTTTGTGGGAGCCCTGTCGATGGTTGCCTACACCGCCTGGAGGTATGAGGTCATTTTGCCCATTAGAAACTTTTATATGACATTAACAGCATGAAGTCAAAGGAAGTCATTTTACAAGAATAAAATGATCACAAACCTCAACAGTACCAGTCTCTGACATGTGCTGCGTTCTTACCCAGTGCACAAATCCCCCCTAAACCAAACCTCAGTCTTGTTTTGTCCACTTTGTCCTGCCCTGTAGACTGACTCCCTCAGAGCAGTGTGGTCCTTTTCGGGGACTTAACAGCACCTTCAGTGTGGTGGGAGTGTGGATGGATGATCTACAGGACATCCCTGGTTCTCAGTGGGCTGTCTGGATCTACGAAAATGTCATCAGGAGTGAAATCTTCTACTTTCTCATCTCACTCATCATAATGTAAGTGCATATTGCAAGTGTCATGTTGTGTGTTTGAGTGTGTGTTACATTTATTGTTGATGCAGATAAATCCAGCTAGTTTTAGCAAAACACACTTTTAGTCATTCTGGGCCTGAGGATCAAACACAAGAGAAAGAAACACCACAATTATTGTCTCATTATGTGCCACTCAGATGTTTGTCTTAATGTCAGCAAAACAACCTCACCTCAAGGTCCATTTAGTAGCTGTTCTGGAGCTTTTCATCATATCACATGGTCTTTATCAGCAGAAACATTCAGTGTCTTATGCAGTCATGCCAGCTGCTCATGAGGCTCTACTTAGGCACAGCTGTGTATTGAGATAAATACTAATATTAAAGATACACTGTGCGGGATTTTCCTAAAAACAATGTATATACTCATATAGAAGTAATCCCTCCCAATCATGCATGACTCAGAACTGTGTGACTGCCTGTATTTTCTTCTTTCTTTCTGTGTTTGGGACGTTTATGGGTGTGTACCACCACAGCACTCAGGTAAAGTTGGGGCTTGACAGTTAGCAGCAGGAATCCATTAGCTAATCAGCAGTAAACACGACGTACAGCTGAGGCCAACTGGAATGTCACTAGTTTTGCAGGTGTTTGGTCCTAAACCAAAATACTGGACAAATTAAAATTTTAACCTCATAGTGGAAGTCTGTAGAATTCATCCTCTGAGGACCATGTATGTTTCATGACACTGCTTTTTAGTCTAGTTTAGCAGCCATTAAGAACATGCCTGCGTGATCCAGGTCTGGCAGGAGATCCCCCACCCGGGGCATCATCCTCTGACTCATCAGAAGCATGCCCAGATGTTTTCGGGAGTGTATACAGCCACTTAGGGGCCAATTTTATACTTTGATTTTCAGTATAATTTTGAATCCAGCCCTCAGTGGGTTGATGCTTTTGGTCTCCATTGAACGTTGTTACGTCATTTTGTTCTCAATAAATTATACAATGTACATTAGTAAAGATTTTCAACTTGAATAATTTGTTCGTCAAGATCTAATGTGTGATTTAAGTGTGCCCTTAACTTTATTGAGTGATGCAGTTCGTACATGAAACTGCCCAAACAAAGTCTGTGGATCATCTTGAATAACCGGGTCATGATTTCTACAAAGAGACATTGCTGTTGAGTTTTTCAAATGTATTTTTCTGGTGCTTTGAGCACTACAAGCCAGGTGCCGTCTAGTTCCATTATATTCAAGAGAAGGCAGACATCTCTCTCCAACACTCACACTCACACAAGAACAATTCATTTTGATACATAGCACTACAGCTAGGAGGAAACAAAATGTGTATCTTTGATTTTGGGGTGAACCACACCTCAAAGAAATCTTTGTAAGAAGCGAATTAACAGAGGCATGTCGACAAAATGGACAGTTAGGTGAGCTGTGTATGTAGTATTGATATCGCCTTTCCTGACATTCATTTGACTATTAAAGCATAGACTGATGCAGACTGTGTGTGTATTCATGTACATTTTTGTGTCAGTATGCAGATGTTGTTTACAGTATTTACATGTTTTCCTTCTCAGCGTCATTATATACATCTTCTGGCAAGTCACTCAGGGCCGCAAGCAGCTTATTGGTCTACTGAGACAACAGATTGTCAATGTGAGTGTGTGCTTTTGTATATTTTTGGATTTATTTGGTACCTATTTGGTATGTGTCCCATGACTGCATTTGAAATTCCTTCCCTCACTCTTACTCTTTTCTCTTTTCTTTCTCTCACCAGGAAGGGAAAGACAAGTCCTTCTTGTTAGACAAACTCCAGAACCTCCAGAAATCTCATCCTGATAAAAAATCCAAAAGGAAGAATCAAAAAAAGGTTTGTTGTGAGGACTCCTTCATGCTAACTAATCACCTTTCAGCCTGAGATATGTTATCAACCTCGCTGCGTATTTTCTCCCATCCTTCAGCACACCAAACGGCGCTCAGATGACAACTCCTCAAGTGGCCAGTCCAACTCAAACGCCATGGTTCAGGCTTTACTCGCTCGCCAGCAGCTTGAAGAGGAGGAAGAAAGACGCAGTGGTGGTGTGCCCGTTCCCTCCGACATCTCCACCTCCAGCAGTGTGATTCAGGCCATGTGGGCCCGTCAGAGAGCTGAGGACCAAGATGGAGATAAATCATCCTCCAGCGCCCTCGCGCAGGCCATGCAAGCCAGGCAGAGGGCCGAGGGTCAGGAGAGCGATGACTATTACAGCACGGGTATTTTTGAAAACCCTCTCAACACATCCAGCGCTGTCACACTGGCGATGCAAGCCAGACAAAGAGCACAGGATGTCACAGATGATGCACATGATCAGCCGTCTTCTGTGTCAAGTGTTATGATGCAGGTCATGCAAACCAGGCAGAGAGCAGAGGCAGAGGACAGGACTCAGATGGTCCCACTTCCTCCACAAAACCCAGCTCCAGCAGGGTCCAGCGCTCTCATACAGGCCATGTTGGCCCGGCAGCAGGCCCAGAATGAGTATGATGACGGTTACTGACCAGAGGGGTCTGACTTCATCTTACCACACAGACAGATGATCAAAAAGAATAATGATTTCAATGACTGAAATCACACTTGTCAGGTTATGATTTGTGTTGACACCCATAGATGAATCAGTATCAGTTCTTAGTCCATAACACTGCATGAAAAGTGGGACCTTCCTCAATAAACAGTGCTATAAATTGCTGTCCAAGTGCAGGTCAATGACTGTTCATGACTGAAAATGTAGCAATAGTTATGCGTTTTGAAATGAAAATGTATTAGTGTGTATGTAGCCTGAGAAGCTTGGCAGATCCAGAGGTTACACCTTTTTCGAAAAGATACTAACTCAATTGTAATAAAATCTCTGGAGTACATAGATCAAGCTTGGTATAATTATAAACTCATAAATTGTATCTTGAATATACCTGCCTTATAAATGTATATATGTATGTATGTATGTACTGTATGTATTCTGTGAGTGTTTGTAGAATGAGATGTAATTAAGTCTTGCACACCTTTGCACCATCCTGTCTGAGCTCATAGATTTCATGTAGCATGTATACTGTCACACATTTTGGACAAACTTTATATTGTAAGCAATTGTAATGGAGAATGCTGGTCCATTTTCTCAAGGAGAATAAAGTCTGGAATATTTCTTTCAACACCATTGTCACATAGGTCCCTCCACATACTGGAATTCTGCATCTAAATCTCTCTCCCACGCAGGTTTTGATTTTAATGACTCAGGAATTGAAAGAAAAGGTAACAGAGCTTCATAAACTCTGGAGATTATCCTAACCACTGATTGACTGTCATGGAAAAGACACTCAATGGGTGACATCTTGGAAGCCATCACTTTAAAAAAGAAAAATCACTTGTGTCTGGTGGTGGTATGGTGCTGCAGTGGTTAGCATTGTTGCCTCACAACAAGAGGGTGACTGGTTCGAACTGGAGTTTGCATGTTCACCCTGTGTCAGTGTGGATTTTCTCTGGGCACTCCTGCTTCCTCCCACAGTCCAAAAACATGCAGGTTAATTGGTGGCTCTAAATCAGCTGTAGGTGTGAATGTGAGTGTGAATGGTTGTCTGTCTCTATGTGTCATCCATGTGATAGTCTGGTGACCTGTCCAGGGTGTACCCTGCCTCTCACCCGATGTCAGCTGGGATAGGCTGCAGCCCCCCCCCACAACCTCCAACAGGATAAGTGGTTACGGAAAATGAATAAATGACTCGTTTGGTTGGTAGTTCTGTTGCTATGACAGTTTTCTGTAGGCTTACCTGGAGGATAGTGTCGCCTTTGACAAAAACCAATGGGATTTTTCCACTGGATTTTAGATTATTGCAAAAAATATTGCAGAAAAATATTGCTATAAATTATCTACACTACAGTTGCATGACGTCAATGTCACCGCCTCAGTAAGGCTGTAAAGCTGTGTTTGGCATGATGATGTACTGTAGTCTCATTTAGCTGCCTGTTAGCAACCTTCTTTTTCAAGACGTATAAAAGCTTCAGAATTTACAAGTGTGACATTTACTGGTGTATTTTATGTTGTAGAACAAAACCTGAACATCCCTTAAGCTCTTGTCAACCTTAAGCATCGGACCAAAAACCAACTGACTTCGAGACAAGGGGACTGGAAGTGAGAGAAGCCAACTCATTCCTGCACCACTCTATTGGCCACCCTGGGCCACCATAATAAGGGTTGGGGTAAACTCCTCCCTTACAGTAATAATAATTAATTAATTTTCAGTCATGTGTATAATTAGTAAGCTTATATCAAAAATACTGCAGTTACTAAAGACCAGTTATTCCTGTGATAAGGTTGTATTTATTCATGTTATTGTTACCGTATGGCCTACACTATAATCAATGACATGAGTGTTAATATATTGAGGAAAGGAAAAGAAATGCAAACAACCTGTTGATTAACGGTAATTTTATTTAAAAAAGCAAATACAAAAACACAAGAATACTGAGTGTTGTCCTACAGCAGAGCCTGGGGCATCAGATGAGCCTTGAAATGTCTTTTGGCTGCCTCTGAATCATATGAGTTCAGTGGCATTCTCTCCGAAGGAGGGCCGATGCGCAGACGTCTGGGATGTGAAGCTGTGTACTCCGGACAGGCTTCCAGTCTTTTCTGAAGTTTGGCACACAAGTCTGTGAGCTCCTGGCTGCGAAAGGATGGAGGCCGCACAATCCACCCAGGCACGCCCTCAGAGTAGCCGTCCTCCTCATCGGACATCATATCCATTGTGATGCCCCTCCAGAAGTCCACTTCATTTGGTGCTAGTACTTTCTGCCTGAATTCCAGCAGCTGCAGACACAATCAGGACACACAATCAGTGCTGCTCAATGCACCTCAGCCTTTAGTATATGTGTACATTACAGTGCACTTTACTGCCTCTTCTGCACTTCTAGTTAGATGCTGAACTGTATTTCTTTGTCTCAGAGCTTGCATTCTGTGCAGTGACAGTAAAGCAGAATCTAATCTAATGAATCTGACCTAATAAAACTCACCCTCTTCCTTCTCTGTCGACTCAGGGCTGAAGTCTTCATGACTGCCGCCTGAGTTGCAAGGTTGGGCTGGTAGCTGACCCGTATGTTCCTGCATACTGACTCATAGTAGGTCCTACATGCATCTGGAAAACAATTCAATGAGTACGTTTTAAATTTAAAAAAAAGGAAATAGTCACAGTGAAGTTAATGAAAAAAAAAAAAAACAATTAAAAGTTACTTACACAGAATGACGCCATCATCAACGTTGTACAAATCCGGACATGCAGCGACACCTTTGACCAAATACGAAGTGACTGCCTCGTTATGAGGTGAGTTGATTCTGTGAAAACAACACGTATACAAATCAGAGGACGCTTTTATTTTTTATTGTTATACAGCAGAATGCACGAGGTCTATTTTCTTTATGTTACCCTTGCTCTGGTTTGTAGTGCTTGCAGTTTGCTGGGGAGCTGTGATAACGACGCACTGCTTCCTACAAAATACAAGACAAGCAAAGTCACACTTTGTCGTAGAGCAGGGTGATGTTACAATGCTAAATGTCAAATCATTTTTTCTTTTGAGCTTAAAGGCTGATTATTCGTTCTGAGTGAAACTTGATGGTTAACTGTGGCTTTAAACCAATCCCTCGGCTGTGTACATGATATTCAGATCCGCCACTTACTTTAGCCTAGCAGTTAGCTTAGTTAATATATTCTCAGTAGAATACATTCTTACCACAATTTTGGAATGCTGCGCCCGTCTTTTCCTCTTTGATTCCTCCGCAATGGGGCCCCAGTTTACACTCGCCTCTACAGCAGCTATCCTCTCCTCCATGGATAGCAATCTGGTGGTCACTGCAGTCAGTTGTGGTTTCACCTCAGCAGCAAACTGAGTCATCTGGTGAGTCAGCCTGCTCATCATAGTCAGCAGTTTGTTGTCTGTCTCAGGACAGGCTGAAAGGGGTCGATCACAAGGCCGTCCATGTCTGTGCAGAGGAGGTTCTGGGATGTTGAAAGTCACATATGTCAGTCCCATACTTGTGCTATGCAAATGTATAAATTTAAGACACAAATGTTTTTTTCTGGTGAGTAAAAAGCATCGGAAAAGAATTACCGTTCAGGATTGGTATTGAAAACTTTTTAACACAACCTAGCCCAAATTTTAACACTGTAGTATTGCTACTTATACTCATCTGAATACTTATTCAACCAATCAAAAAATACATCTGTGAGGTCATAGGATGCTAACTATCTACTACTACTACCCAACAAATCTAGCTCCTGTGTTTGGTTATGTCAACCGCTGACAGTACCTGAACCTGAAACTCTATACAAGCAACCGACCCGAGGCTTCATGCATACATGCAGTGTTGAGGGTAACGTGTTACAGTAATAAACTGCATTTTAGCAGTGACAAACAAATATAACATGTTACCAACAAGATTTTGTCTTTTTCCTCATCATGGTAATCAACACATCTGGTGTTATGCTGTCAAATGTGCCTTAGCATATTAGATGTTTTCCCATTCACACCCCCCAGAATGATGGAGTGATGCCGACCGTCCCCTTCTGTATAACTCTCTCTACAGTGCTGTTGTAGCTGACTGGCACACTGGGAACCAGCAGGTGGGTCCTGCAGCTCTCATGTATTAATTTGTGCTTGTCATGGTGACTTCTTAAACACCAATCCGTTTGTTGGGCTCCAATCAGCATTTGTTTGCTTTATATCATATGATAGGCCCACAAATATTTATCCATAGCTCATAATTTATCAGACTTTGATTGTCTAACTGTCTGTCAATGTGTTCAAGGCTTTCAGTTTATTTAAAAAGGTCTAGGCTAATAAATTGTTCACGCTATTAGAAATATAAGAAGGGAGTTAAATACACAGTGGTAACCACTGCATGTGAACACATGAATGGGCCAAGCCCTGCACTCCAGAGGAGAGCCTTCATTAGATTGTGCAATATCCCCCACCACTGCATTTGAAATGAAGTGTAATAAACTTGAGTTTTCTGTGCTTTGATTACCTGCCATGAAACAACATTATTCTCTTTTTCTTTATAATGCTGGGTCGCTCTTCTGAGGTCATTTTGGTGAAAGTAACGCATAGCAGTGTAATAAGTAACGCACTGTACATACTGTACACACAGAGTAGTATTGTAAAGTATAATGTATTACATTTTGAGGGTAACTCACCCAACACTGTACATGACACACACCTGGTCTGATTGGTGTTACTCCATCTTTTAAAACAGTCTGCTGCTCCATCTGAAGTTTCAGCTTGTTGATTTCTCTCTTGGCTTCAGCACCGTTGGAAGTGTTAACTTCCATGTTCTGACTGATCCACTGATCCACCTGCTCCTCTTTGACCTGTGGGCGCTCTTGGATCTCCTTTTGTTCCCTAACAGGCATCTCTTCCATCTTAATGTCATATTTCTGCAATGACACAGGTACCTTCCCAGAGACGGACTGGGCGTCTAAAGGACAGAGAACATACATTATGTAACCTGTTTTAAAATCCAGTAATATTCAACAGAAATATATTTGTAAAAGTGCAAGTAAGATGTGTTTAAGCCAGATATTTTTGACTTGCTAAAGGTAGAGGATCAACTTTGTCTTTACAGCCCTTAGCCAGTAACGTTATACCAAAAAAGTGTAAGTGTAAAACGTCAATAAAAGCAGAATGCAATGATTTGCAAATCCTTTTTGATATACATTTTATTGAATGCAGCATAAATCTTAAGATATTTTATATTCAAACTGATAAACTTTATTGTTATTTGTACATATATACTCATCGTGAATTTGATGACTGCAACACATTTCAAAAAAGTTGGGACAGAGCAGGAGCATGTTCACCACTGTGTGACAATAACAGTCAGTGTCTGGGAACTGAGGACACTAACTGTTGAGGGTTTTTAAGTGAAATTCTCTCCAATTATTGCCTTATGCATGACTTCAGTTGCTCAACAGTCCGAGCTCTGCATACCGTACCACACATTTTCAACGGGAATCAGGTGTGGACTGCAGGCAGGCCAGTCTAGTACCTAAACTCTTTTACTACAAAGCCACACTGTTGTAACAGGTGCAGGATGTGGCTTGGCATTGTCTTATTGGCATAAACAGGGACGTCCCTGAAAAAGATGTCTGGATGGCAGCATATGTTGCTCCAAACCCTGTATGCAGCTTTATTACCCATGCTGCAATGAGCACAAACACACCTCCATACCATCTGGTAATAATCTGGATGGTCCTTTTCCCAAGTGTTCCCGAGCCCATGTAGTAATATTCTTTTAACAGTTGTTTTTTTTTTTTAGTGCAGTGCAACCTGAAGGGTCAAAGGTCACAGGTATTCAATGTTGCCTTTCAGCCTGACTGCAGAGATTTCTGTGGATTCTCTGTTAACGATATTACAGATTGTACATGGTGACATCCCTTAAATTCCTTGCAATTGTGCTTTGAGAAACATTGTTCTTAAACTTTTGGACAGTTTTTTGCTTGTGAACAAGTGATTTGGGGACGCCCTTTTATTATTAAATCATGATTTATCTTTTGCCAATAAACATATTTACCTGCTGAATGTTCAGAACAGGTGTTTTACTTTCTCAGTCTTTTGTTGCTCCTGTCTCAACTTTTCTGGAACGTGTCGCAGGCATTAAATTGAGAATGAGTGAATATACAACAAAAAATAAAATCAATCAAGCTTGAAATATCTTTACTTTGTACTGTATTAAATCGGACAAAGGTTTAAAGGGGACAAACAAATTATGTGATTCTGCTTTTATTTAAGTTTTAAACAGTGTGCCAACTTTTTTATGAATAAGGGCTGTAGTTTAACTGCTGTTCATAAAGCACAATTTCCTCCAGTGACAAAGCTAAAAGTATAATTTCCCCACATGAAGGCAGGAAGTACTATTTCGCTAACGCTACCTTTCTGGCTCCTGTATCTGCTGTTGCCTGGCAACAACGCTATAAGGCTATTAGCATCCGGCTAACGTTACATCCATGCTAACACGAACCTGCTCTGATTAACACTACTTGAGGTTTTAACACAGTCAGCTGGTCGAGCTGTTGCTTCAGCTGGATGACTTCTCTCTTGGAGCGGACAACTTCACCATGACACTCCGCTATCGTCTTCTCGACCAGTCCAAAGATTTCCTCTGCAGCCGCCGCCAGTCGCTCTTTGACCAGCAGTTTGAGCAGCTGCGTCCCCGACATGACGCAGCACCGGAACGTTGCCGCTATATGGAGAAGGTGTAGGTGGGTGGTGTACGGACTTTTTCTTTTTAAAACAGATAAACAGCTTAAACTCCCCGGGAACTTAAAGTTGAATTGTCCACCAGCATAAAACAACCTGCGCTAGTTACACTTCCGGTTTGACGTCATGACGCACAGGATTAATTGTCGCCTGCGCCCCCTGCTGTCCTGGAGGGCTCTCTGTCTCACTCCTATTTTGTCTTATTTTGTATTTTATAAAGACAAAGTATGAAAAACAATTTATGTGTTTGATTTAATTCTTTAATAATTTATATTTTTTATAAGCAAAGAACCAAAAAAAAAAAACAACAACCCTCAGAACGCTTAACACGACAGCAATACCTCATGGTTTCTTTCCAAATTTATTAATTGCACTGTGATTTTTTATTTTATAACCCAATAACACATCTTTCAATGGATCGATCTCATTAATTCAGAAAAATATACGAAAGATTTACGAGATTATTACCTTGTTAATTCAGATATAGTGTTAAAGTATGTTTGGAAATGATCTTAGTCATATTTTTATTGTATTTTTTCTAGTCTGTAATTATTCTTTTTTTTATTACTCTTAATATGTTTATCCTATGTTTTACATCTGCACCAAAAGACCAAAGAAAATTATCTGTAAGTGGAAACCAGTGAAAAGTCCTTTTATGATTCTGACTCGGAAGACCAAGAGATTTTTTTTGTCATGGAAACGTTTCTGATAATTCTCAGAAACACAAAGCATCCTTTTGTCAATAAAATATTCCCTCAAATTCTGAGATAGTCTCGTTAATTCAGGATAAACAAGAGCAGAATTATTTTTCTTTTTTTTTTAAAAAAAAATCCAAAAATACTGAAATGATAATCTCGTTAATTCAGAAAAACAGATGCAATTTTTTTTTTCTTGAGGGAATGCTGCATTATTCTTACATACATTATGTTTGTCTAACTTGGATTGATCTTACACCATTGCTAATGAAATTTCCACATCATAAACACCATGTCTAGCATCTTATATGGACTATTCTCTGCGAAATGACCAGCAGATAAAAGAAAGTGAAAAATGAATTTGTCAGTGTCTCCTGTATTAGATTACATTTTAAGAAGTGGCTCTTGAAAGCAAACTATTCATGCCAAAATAAGCCAGTGTCACTCAGTAAAAATACAACCACCACCACTATAATGAAATGTAATTTAGCAGTCTGTCAAGACAACACTGCCCTCTGTAGGGATAATGTAGTTTATACAGTGCTTCAGATATTAAGTTTTAGTTTTACCACACAATGACAAACTTAACTTTGTTTTTCACCAGTAGTTCTCAAGTTAAATTTAAGATACCATTCAGACCTGTCTAAACACATAAAATAATATGGTCCACAAAATGTGTAATAACCTTGACTGAAATGATTAAAATGACTTCTACTTATATATGTTCAGATTAGAAATTAAGCTCCTGGAAGTGGCAATAACCAAACTACAATTTTTAAATGGAAGGGAACTTTAATATGCAGCATATTCACCTGAAACACTCTGAAAAGAGACATTTTCACAGCTTTGTATTTTATTTCCCTCCTTTCAAAGCAGAAACATCAAATTAAAATTACATACTGCACAGAAGATTGACTGTTGATCATTGTGAGATTACAAGTGCTTTATAAATTTTTCCTGACATGATGAAAAGCGTGTTGCAAATGCTCGTTTGGGCTTCGCGAGACAATAAAAGTGACTGATTGTGAAAAACAGAAAAATGAGTCACAACTTTGCACAGCCACTCTGTGTACAAAAATACTGCACACTTACACCCCACGACCTATTTACAGTTTATATATGTAGGCACGTCATTTGCAGTAAGTGTTTGTGGCTTTGTTTCACAATGAATGAAAACCAGTTAACCAGTGACCGCCTGTCACCCTGTCTTTGCATTGATGTATTGATTGACTGAAGCATGTTTAATAAGGCTATTAGCATCTGAGAGACCCTCGCTCTATTGATATGGGTTTACTTCACATTTTTAAATCTACATTGCGGCAGGTTACATAAGAGAGAAAACACCGTCATCCATGAGAGTAGTTCATGTCCACTTTTCCCAGTTATCAGCTGGTTTGACGCTCCTGTGTGACTTGAAGCTCTGTGACTTTCATCGCCAACAACACCCCCACAATTAAGGCAGTGTTAAAATGAATCAGGTGGAGCTGATGATGCAGCCTGAAGTCCTGTCTGGTTGTCCATCCCGACCACATATGGACAATTCAGAGGAATGTCACCACCTGCTGTCCTGTCCCACTCAGCACTGCTCTTCCCCCAGAGATGTTGCAATGTCACTCAGGTCCAGAGAGTCCGCAGGTATGGGAGTTTTCCTGCCACTTTTCAGGGTCTGGCTGGGATAAACCTCCACAGATTTGGAGATGGAGTGCAGGGAGTGTTCCCGGAAATATCCGAAAGCGTCCCGCGCGTGCTCCTCGCGGATGCTTTGCTCGAAGGTCTTGCGTTTGTGCCTGAACTCGATGACGGTCTTCGTGTAGGAGTTGAGGGTGGTGACGGATGCGCCCATGCAGCAGGTGAAGGATGCCCAGGCCATGCTGATAGAAAACGAAGCAACAAAAAAAGAAAATGAGAAATTCACTTTGTATTTCAGCACGTGGAGACTCTGCTGTTGGCTTTGGTGATGAAAAATGATAAGCGCCCGTGTGGGAATACAATTCAAATTGCATTTGGACATTTTTCTCTCAATATTTTTGTCTGCTGAGATTAGTGTCAATCACTTCTAAGTCCTTCCGCTCCCCTCGAGCATGCGGGGCCACATGTGAGATCAGACAATCAAATCACCATCTCATGTACTTTTCACGCAGTTGGTTAATGCTCACAAAAGGTCAAGAATTGTTTAGCCTCTAAAACGAATTTTCAGCATACTGTGCATATTGTAAAAGAGTGAAATATCATCCCCTTATGCAATTCCAATCACGCCTGTACTGGGGCTTTGGACACTAAAGCCTAATCCTGCCATAACATGAGAGCTTTGGGCTTTTTTCATTAGCGCCAGTGATGCTGGGGAGAGGTGAGAGCAACCCACTATTTGGGGCTGCTACATGCAGAATGGATTCCCTCTTATGGGTCTCCTAACGGGTGAGTCGACTTTATATGATACTGATGAACAAACATAGCATAAATATATCGTACCAGAAGGACCAGCCATAGTCCCAGTTGTAGGGCCTCCAGTCAGGTGGGCCGAGGCTGACAGTGACCTGGAAGACCTGTGTGTACATCACATGAGCCACCATGCCAAGAAGACCTGAAATAACACAGACAATATGTTGGTCAAATACAAAATATGCACAATTAATTTCTCAGAAATAGGATGATTTGTTTCCACAAATACAGACTGACAGTTAAAGCATTAAACTTACACACAAATACACGTGCAAACACAATAAAGAGACTACCTGAGAGCACAGTGAAGACGGCAGCAAAGGCATTGAGCTTGAGTCCATCGATGACGTTACTGGAGTGGACCAGGTCCAAACACATGAGGCTGAAGCCCACCACCAGCAGGACAATGTACAACATCTCAGACACCAGCGACAGCCACAGCATCCCTGCAGAAAGGCAACATTTGATTGCAAGAACGACAAAGGTTAAAGGTCCAGCATGTGGTATTAACGGGGATGTGTGTCATAAATTAATAATAATATTTATAACTGCGATTTCATTAATCACCTGAAACTAGGAATCGTTTGGTTTTCACTACCTCCAAAGGAGCTTTTTATGTCTACATACAGAGCAGGTCCTTTTCCACAGAGTCTGCCATGTTTGTACAGTAGCTCATAAGGGACAAACCAAACACTGGCTCCACCGTAGTTCTCCTACATGCTTGGCACACTGGAGTTTCAGCTGGTTGCAATCTGCAATCTCACCACAAGATGCCACTAAATCCTTCACACTAGACCTTTAATATTTTATATCATAGTCTAATATATTTTACAGTAGGTTACATAGAGGGTACACAGTGTAGTTGTTTCATGCATGTCCTTCTTAATGTGCTGCTGTTAACTGATACAGAGTGGCCGAGGTTGAAAGGGGACATAATGACATTGTGTGAATCAGCAGACACTGATATGTTTTGGACAAGTGGACGATTACAAAACATATCAGCAGACACTGATATGTTTTGGACAAGTGGACGATTACAACCCAATCCAACATCTCAGTGGCTCCTCTGGCAGCTAACAGGGGCTGATGTGACAGTAAAATGTCCGACTGGCAGGATGCTAAATTTCAACTGATGTCAGAGCCCTTCGCTCGACTCCAAATCTTATTCAGCTTTCCAGCGAATCGAGCCAAACGTAATTGCATCTCGATTTGCAGCCCGACTCTCATCTTTCTTCCTGTTCAATCCCTTCGCAGTGAGACAGGAAGTGAGTGCTTCTCAAATCACAGCGTACAACACAGCTGAAAAAGCTAAAGGTTAACACCAAATGTATGTGGCTGCATCCACGTTCCCATGGTTTCATATTAAAGGGCAACGCCCAAGATGAAGGTTAAGTGCTTATTGAACTTTGGGAAGTGGGAGGTTAGAGAAGCAGACTGAACATATGTAACTATTCACAGTATAAGGTAACAATCTCATTATTTTTAATATTTAATGTCGTACCTTCGTTCATCAATAGGTCAACTTAATTAGAAAATATAGATTTAAAGGGACAAGTCATCCCAAAATCCAAAATACATATTTTTCCTCCTCTTTATCAGTCTAGATTGTTTTAGTGTGAGGTGCAGAGTGTTGGAGATATCTGCATATCTGCTGTAGAGATGTTTGCCTTCTCTCCAATATAATGGAACTAGATGGCACTTGGCTTGTGTTGCTCAGTGCCAAAAAACAAAACAAAAAAAAAAATCTCACAGCAATTTCTCTTTCCATAAACTCAAGATAATCCACAGACCTTGTTATGAGCAGTTTTATGTGGGAACTATTTTCTTTCTACTGAACTACATCCACCAAACATATTACTGTGCAGAAGGATCAATCAATCAAAAATCACCTAAATCAAATCTACTCTATTCTCAAGATAGCGAGATGTAAACATTGATGGCGTCCTCCTCGTTGAGCTGTAACGTAGCTAGCTCAGTGGTGCTAGGTGAGCTAGCAGTAGATGCACTCTTCCTCCTGCGCAGTGATACAGCTAGTGGGTGTAGTTTGGTAGACAGAAAATAGTTCCTACATAAAACTGCTCTCAACAAAGTCTGTGGATTATCTTGAGTAACCAGGTCATGATTTCTGTAAAGAGACATTGCTGTTAAGTTTTTCAGATGTATTTTTTTTGTTGTTGCTTTGAGGTCCACAAGCCGACTGCCATCTGATTACATTATATTGGAGAGAAGGCAGACATCTCTACAGCTGATATCGCAGACACTCGGCAACTCACACCAAAACGATCTAGACTGATAAATAGCACTTCAGGTAATAGGACAAATATGTGCTTTTGATTTTGGGGCGAACTGTCCCTTTAAATTCTCTGTTAGGTTTTGCCTTTATCGACTGTACTGTTCTGTCATTGTCTAAGCGATCATCAAACATGATACATTTATTCAGAAAAGAGATGTGCGTCTTCTGTGCCTGTAGCCACGTCTGTTGAAGATCAGGGAGGTTGCCTCCTCGATAATACGATCAAACCTTTCCAACCTCTTTCAGGCAGCATTTAAACATGTGACCTTTACTGAACAGACAGCAATTGTTTTTCATGAGTGTCCGTGTGGCATTAAAGGACTTTGGATCAGGGTTGGAGCTCCTGGTGGGGAACAGTGGACACTCACCTTTCTCTGAAGCAGGGGCCAAGTCGATGAAGCTTCTGCACATCTCACCTACAGCAGAAAAACAACAAATCATTATAATCTCCACTCCACAAGGAAAATCAATGTTTTTTTCCAAACAAACCCCATAGTTTTTAAAGATAGGCCTTTTTTAAGATACCAAACAGCTGACATGTCACCTCAAGAAAAAATCTCAATTACAAACCATGTACTGTTATAATGATGTAAAATATTAGTATACCATTTTATATCAATTTGATACCATGGAATTAGTAGTATTACCTGTACTGGTATTACTTCCACATATTATTCTGGATATTCACCATTACAGTTCTTTAAAAACGTCTCAGGAATGGTGAAAAATTGTACTGATATATTTTTTTTCATCAAATACATGATGGAATAACATTAAATATATGGTATAAACAACAGTAGTGAATATTCATAATTTTTTTTATGTCATAAAAAAAAAGAATTTATCATCAAAGCATCACTTCCTTTACCATAAAATGGCAATTCAACCTTGTTTGAGCATGGCGTTAGACAGTTAAATTATACTTATGTTTTTTCCCCAATATATATTTAATGGATGATATTAAATATATAATTTAACAACAATGAATGACCAGAATCTTTTTTTAAATCATAGCAAATAGTCTATTTAAACCACCAAAAAGGGACACACAAAATGTGTGGTACAGCATGTTTTTGTTTTGTTTTTTAAATTGACCCTTTATGGACTTTTATTTTTTGTACAAACTCACAAAAATCTGCCCAATAAGGCCTCTTAAACTATAACATGTAAAAAAAAAAAACATCCCACCACACAGAGCCACCATGTTTGGAGTGACTTTCTTTTGTCACTAACCTCCTGTAGGAGGCGAACTGAAAAGTCATACTAGCATCATATAGTGGATTTCTTTTTTCATAACATGCCTACATGGAATGGTAGAGATGGCTCAATCAGGTTTAATTAAGTTCAGCACATTTTCATTAAGATGTAGTGACTCAAAATGTGCTCCAGCAAACAGTTGAGGAGAATGTTTAAGGGATATTTTCAGGACTTTGCATAGCAGTGGCATCTTCAGCTTCTACTCTTAAATAAATTCCTGATGTGGCAGCTCAGAAATAAGTGAGTAATTCATTTGTGGGAAAGTTCAGAGGACGACACAAGTTGTAGAAGAGGTCAGAGGGGACCAGTTTGGGATTAAACATAACCAAATAAATAAATGCTCTTAGCACTGAACTGACAGGAGCCTCAGTCCAAGTCCCAATCTGTGTTTAATTCCCAATTTCTGTCCAGGTGTGTTTGGCTGGATCAGCTTAAACTGAGTATGACCCCTGGCTGATGACCACACGGCAAGAACAAATCCAGAGTTCATACGTTCAAAAAGGAATAAACAGAATGTTGAGTAAGAGGCATATGTCAGAAATGCAGCTTTTTGGGCTTCTGGCTCAGTGTCACCAGCTGGCGCGTTGGCAGCGCCGCTCAACATCTGCTTCTTGTCCTATTGAATTACAGGTACTTTGCACAGAGTCACAATGACAGGATAGAGATATTAGATGCGCTGTGATCACACGGGCGCCTGTCGAACCTTAAACACACTGCGAGGCGTAATGAAAGCCTGTATCAATCGAACAAACAGGATGTGGGAAAAAAAATGACCCTTGACACGTCACATTCCTGCAGATGTGATGTTTTCTTTCTGTCATCTGTCGAGCGGAGAGTGTTGCTGGATTTGTTGTAAGTGGAACACTTTAATCAGGTAGAAGGAGGGTGGCAACAGCTGTTTTGAGGAAAAACTCATCAAGGCCCCTGTTACATAATCCTTATTAACTCAAGCTGTCTCAGCCCCCTCCATCGTGCAGCCACTTGATGAGATAGACATGTGCTGGGAATTCCTTTTAGAGTAATCTCAATGTGTGATTTATTTCTAGTCCGGAGCATCATGGAAATATGTATTATGAGCACATTATCACAGTTATAGGCAGTTATATAGCAGTTTTATTCTTTTGCAGATGGACGCTGATGTGAGCTAACCAGAGAGGACTAATCTAATCCGCCCGATTACACCTTTGACCTGCTGATGCACGTTACCTTTGCAACCTATTCTCCCCCTTTAGCAGCTTGTTATTAAATAACTACACTCCAATGTGACCTTTTCCATTTCCCTGAGTGAAGAATTGAAGCTTGAGCACACTTCATTCACTGGTTTGTCTTCCCTTTGGCTTTAAGCTGTGCAGCAATCACACTCTGCTCCTATCACTCGCTGCACAGCCACCCACTTAAAGCCCCGGTCCAAACACAATTCTGAATCTGCTGTTTGCATTTCATGCCAGATAAAAAGCAATTTCTACCAGATCCCTGCAATTTGATAAGTAGGCTGATACAAATGGACGGCGATTATCCTGAAATTGTCATGTAAGGGAGTCAAAAAGAGCGACTAATCTCCATTTGAAGTGAGTGAGAGCTGACACGCTGAACCGAGAGCTCCATCATGACAAATGAGGGAGGAAAAGTCACTGAAGTGATTTTTAAAGGCCAACGTTTTCATTTATTTGGGTTTGCGTTTCAATAATGTGAACGGTGAGTCATTGGGTATGTAGGCTTAGACAATAGCCTGCTGTCTGTCTAAGAAAACTGTGATGATGATGTTTTATTCTGTAACAGTCTGAACAAAGGAGTGAAATATGAGGAAAAAGATGCAGTCATAGGTGCAGATTTCAGGGGGAATGCAGGGTGTATGTTCCGCTCTATATTTACAACACCTGCATTATTTTTGACAAAATTAAATACATTTAAACCATGAATTGATGCAGTAAAGGAACAAATTGGTGCATAAAATTCACCAGAATGCAGGAAATGTATTTATTTATTTTTGGTGGAGAACTGCCACCCCACCCCGATTTCATATAATGGGCCTACATTGATTTTTTGAAGTAGATTTTCAGGTCAATGGTATCAATAAAAATGTTATGTAATAGTCTGCGGTCTGTCAAAGTAAACTGTAATGATGATGATGATGACAATTATTTATTCTGTGACAGTCCCCTGAAATATGAGGGGGTAGATGAAAACATTATTTTGACAAAACTACACGCGCACACGCACACACACACACACACACACACACACACTCCTCCCATTTCACATGTGTCCCCACTAATAATTAAACATAACCTACACCTTTGAAAGTAGCTATAATGGCCCTAAATTGATTTTTTGCAGTAGAGATTTTCAGATCAGTGGTATCAATTAAAATGCTATGTAGGCTTAGACAATATCCTGTTGTCTGACTAAGTAATCTGTGATGATGATGGTGATGATGATTTATCCTGTAACAGTCCAAACAAAGGAGTGAAGTGGAGGGAGTGAAATGTAAGGAAAAAGATGCAGTGTTGGTCACTCCCCAAAGAAGTAGACATAAGTGCAGCATAATTTACAGCACTGAAAATATAGAAAAGGACTTCACATCATAAACTGATGCAGATAATAAACAAAAAACTACACCCTCGAAAGTAGTTGATTTTTTAAGTAGATATAACAGGAAATCTAGCACAGGACTTTTATTTTTACAACACTGAAGACATTTACATCAAGAATTGATGCAGGAAAATCACACACTGGTGCAAAAAATACAACATTTTTGTGTTTTGGTGGAGGACCCCCAGAAGCTATGCCTTTGAAAGTAGCTATAATGGCACTGAATTGATTTTTGGTGTACATTTTCATATCAATGGTACCAATAAAACGTTATTAAATAAATTTGAGACAATAAGAAAACACTATGTTTTTAACCTAACTGCTTCTTTTTCCTCATTATCTCCTTTTAAACTGTTTCACTGGACAGACCAGTGAATTAGACACCATTATCCCTGCAATAACAGGCACTTAAAAGTTGGACATGGATATAAAATGTCTCCTTGAGCATCAGGTAAGTGTGTCTAACGGTGAGGTATAAAGATAAGATAGCCCAGCAGCCACACACACACACACACACACACACCTTCTCCTCTTACTTTCATCGTGGATATTCTCCTCACAGGAGAACCAGATGCCGGTGTGGAACTGTCGGAACAGGAACCTGTCGTCCCCGGTCTCCCAGCTGTACACCACCTTGTTCGGGTCCGTCTCGTTGACTCCGTAGTCTATACACTGGTGCGTCCGCAGCTTGCTGCACTTCGGTTTGGGGACTCTCTGGGTCCCCACGCACCAGTACGTGGTTATAAACGCGGTTATGGAGAAGAGCAGGGCGAAGAAGTTCAAGGTAACCGACAGAAGGCTCCTGCATTTGCGACTCGTCTTCATTGTCCGTGTGGAGGAGGGTGCAGCGGCGCGCGGAGGACCGAAAAGTTCATGGGTGCTAGGTGGAGCAGATGCGCGAGTCCCGGCTAATTCCCAAACACACCTGGTGAAGCGCAGGTCCCATTTGGCACTCTACAGTCACCATCCCATACTCTTAGGCTACATGAACGTCTCCATTGATGCGCAGGATCATGGTCTCCACACTGGGCTCAGCTGTGTGCCAAAGTCTCACATCTCCACACTTTTTTTTCTCCTTTACGCGCGGTGTCCCACGAGTGTCCAGCCTATAGGATGTCACGTTGTCAAAGGATTTGACGCACGCTTGCATCAAGTGTGGGATTTTCTAATGATGCGCCCTGTCTCTCCCTCCCTCTCTCTCTCTCTGTCAATAGGATGCATCTCCTCCCTCCATCACTTACAACCATGGGTGGATTACTGAACGGGCCTATCCGGCACAGGCCCAGGGGCCCCATGTGTCAGGGGCTCCCTTTGCCCTTCACCTGCAAGTTGTCAATCAAATTAAGAGGTATGGACTTCGAAGGGACTCAAAATGACCACAAAGAGACACACCAAGGAAAAAACAACCATAAAGAGTCATAAAACAACTACAAGAAGACATAAAAACATTACAAATAGACGAAAAATGTCCTCAAACAGATAGAAAATGACCTCAAAGACACCTAAATGACCAAAAAGAGACATAAAATAATTACAAATTGACACAAAATGTCCTGAAAGAAACACAATATGACCTAAAAGAGACCCAAATGGCTACAAAGATACAAAAAACAACCACAAATAGATGCCAAATGTCGTCAAAGACACACAAAATAACCTTAAAGAGACCCAAACGACTACAAATAGACACAAAATGACCTCGAATAGACACAAAATGACCTTGAATAGACCCAAACAACCCCAAAGAGACATAAAACAATCACAAGTAGACACAAAATGTCCTCAAAGACATTTACACTAAATACACTAAATGTCAAAGAGACCCAAACGACTACAAAAAGACAAAACAACCACAAATAGAACCAAACTGTCCTCAAAGAGACACACAGTAACCTCAAAAAGACCTTAACAACTACAAAGACACATAAAACAATCGCAAATAGACATCGAAATGTCCTCAAAGAGACATAAAGTGACGACAATGAGACACAAAACAGTCACAAATAGACCCAAAATGTCTTCAAAATGACCTCAGAGACCCAGACAACTACAAAACAGATACAGGTGTCTGCTAACAGTTTATCAAGGTTTTCAGAGCCTAACTCTAATGTGAACGGCACAATTTTGTAATAGGCGACAACTGAGCTGACATTTGTGTTGTTTATTACACCAGATACAGAAGCTCATTTGTAGTCCCTGAACAGAGGCCACCAGCGAAGAGCAAAAACATTGTGTTTGACACTTGAATTATGCCGAAGGTCTGAAAATGTTCCTGGCACATTTATCGCTCAGTGAAATAAATTAAGTGTATAAAATGCAACTTTCTTGTTAAATCCTCGCAGCAGCTGAAGTTCTATTAGTCCTTACTTTTGTTTCTGAGAGCTGTTTCTGTTTCCAGAGAAGCGGATCTGTGAGGAGGGAGCTCATGAAGAGGATGATGAGCTGCTTCTAAACAGACTGATGGTGGTCTGTTGAGCTTTACACACTGTGAGAGGAAGAGATGACTCCACAAGTCTGAGAGTCTGCAGAGAACGTCGTCTAATCTGAATTTTGCCGGAGTGCAGAGAAAACACAAATGTTGGCATTTCAAAGTCGTTTCCCTTGAAACTGCGATTCTTCTGTTGGAGAATGAGCTAAAAATACCAATCGTTTGAGCCTCCGTGCAAACAGTGTTTTCAACCCCGGAGTAAATGAGGCCAAGATAGGCCTGACATCTCTGTTACCTCAGCAGCATGCCTTCATGTTCAGCCCCACAGGCTAAGCCGTACTTCGACATGACTCTGACAAATCAGGCCACCAAAATGCCCCAAATACTGCTGAACAAGCTGCTGGTGATACTGGGGGTAATTACCAGCTTGGCTTGGTCTTGTACGTAAAGGTGATCGTGGGGTGAGCGGCACATTTGCTGCTGCAATTACAAGGGATTAAACCTCCCACTTTAACACCACTTGCTCCATATTATACAGGCTTATAACAGATGGTTTGATGAACTGCTTTGCGAACAGTTGAAACGATTCCAGGAGACGATCCACTGAAGTACTGTGGGGTAAGTCGTCACTTCCCACTCTGTGAGTAAACCCTTCTACACATCTCAAAGCTTCAAAAAGTGCCCCATGTCCTGAAATCACCCAGTGGATCTCTGCCAACAGCTGCCCAAGAGTCTTATTGAATATCAGCAGCACATTGGAAGTCAGAATACTTGGCCACTGACTGGTAAACACTGCTTATGACGTCCACGAGGAGCGTGATAGGCTGTCTCCCGAATTCGTGGCAATAACAGGAAGTTAATCCCTGCTCCCGAGTTAACACATTTTCAGTCCTTTGCTGCAGTCTGTGGGAATGAGTGTTCACACGTCCACCAAAGCCTTCAGTGGGAGAATAATTCAGCTTGGCACATTTCAGAAGACTCAGTTCTTTATTGTAACTGCTTTTAATGAATTGTTCAGGTAATCTGTACAAAAGGAGCAAACAGTAATGACAAGAACAAGCAGGTAAGGTAAAGTAAGACATAGATAACTATAAACAAATCATAAGTAGATAAGGCCATATTCAGTCAACCTGGCACATGGGAGGTTGTTAAAGTAGTCCAGGAAGTGCTGCTTGAAGTGCTCATGATGGCGTTTGACACTTAAATCCTTGAGCACTGAATTCACCTGTTTGCAGATAAGGGGGATCACGTTAATCCAGTGGTTCCCAAGTGGTGGGTCATGGTCCAATTCTGAATGGACCACAAGTGACTCGCGGATGTGTCAAGCATGTAAAAAACACATTCTCTTTTGAAATGGAGTAAATAAATGGTGCAGAGCTTTTATTTTGAAGTGCCATTTCCTGCTGTAGAGAGTGAATAACGGACAGCTACTTAAGAGACAGCAAACTGGCTCAATAACATGTCCAAATGCAGGAATGACGCTGAATGTATTGGGGTCTACCCACTGGTCCAACAGCCCATTATCCCGACAGCCCATTGTTCCGACCATATTAAACCCATTGTTCCGAAACCATCATGATGCCCCGTGGTTAAGGTCTGGTTAGGTTTAGGCACAAAAACCACTTGGTTAGGGTTAGGAAAAGATCATGGTGTGGGTTCAAATGAAAAAGAAAGTGACAAACACATAAGCTGTGAGCCTGCTTTGTCTACAGGACGTCGGACTAATGGGATGTCGAACCAATGACATGGACCCAATGCATTAACCTGTGTGGACCTTGAACTAATGACTAAGGAGGAATCTGGACCCTGTGGCTGGACCAGTTGGGAACCACTGAGTTAATCCATTTCCCCTGAAACTTCCTTTTCTCTTTAGATACAGCTTTATTTCAGTCAAAGCTGCAAATCAAGCTGCCAAGTTGTCCACTACATTTGCTAATTTTAGCTAACAGCACTAGCACTGATAACTAGATGTAAATCCGGTGACACTTGAAAGTACCACTAGCTGCTGAGCAAACACTCACTTTCTACAAGTTGCTCCTAATATAACCTGACACTTTTTCAGGGGATGCAGTTTGACGCAGTAGCTGAGAAGTGTATTAAATGTAAGACAGTGAAAGAAAGTACTGACATGGACGTCAAGTATCAGTGCAGGAAGAACAAAAATGCACAGCAGGAGGCAGCTTAAGGTTAAAGACAAGTGAGCTTTATCAGTAAATCCTCAAAACAGGCAGGCAACACAACACAAATTCCAAAAGAAAGGAGAACCAAAACTAAACCGAAACAAACCAAGGAAGAACATTAAAGACTAGGAAGAACCGGCTCCATGAACACAACGAGACACAGCTGGAGTAGGAGGACACGGGCAAAAGGAGGGAAATGGGGATTGGCCTTTAACAAAGGTGTGGTGGGGAACACTAGGGTGGAGCAAACAGGACTAACACAGAACATGTGAAGAGAAGGACTAACGGGACTGATGAAGACAAGTGTGACAGAAACAGGCGGGAAAATACACAAGGACAGGAAGTAAAATTGGATGTGACACGTGAGGAGAGACTCTACAAGATAAAACAGGAAACACATGAAACATGAATGAATGACACGAAACAAGGAAGAGCACAAACAGAAAACCCAAAAACAGTCCACAAGATGACACAATATTGACAAAAACAAACAGGATCATGACAATGGACTGCGGATGATTAACTCTTTCTTTTATACATTTTAATAACGGCTATTTTTGAATATCTTAATTTCAGTTTGTTTTATTCCTCTCCTTTTTCTCTCTAGTTTTTTTTATGTTTTTATAAATGCTATTTTGATAGTGAAAGTTTGCGACCATATTCTCACCATGTACTTGACACACATTGTCAGCAAACAGTATGTCGTTGTCACACTGTGTTCAGAAAAGTTTCATGCTTTATATAATAGTTTCCTACCTGGAGATTTAAGGGTGGTTTCTGTAAACTGTCAACTTTTAACTTGCTTTTACCTGTTTGCTGACTTGCTTATGGCATTTTCTATTATATATATATACATTTATTGCTTTTTTTCCTGTTTCAATAGTACATCCCGGCTCTATTTTGTGCATTTTTTTCTTTCCATTTTTATTTTTTACTGCACTTAATCCTATGGAATCTGCAATATGAAGATTATTATTAATATTATTATTAAAAGGGATGGTCCTTTCCTTTGATGTCATATTAGGGGGAGTATTAGCCCATACATCTGTGGCTGCGAGCTGCCGTGGGATTAAAAAATGGTACATGTACACTGTCACACAATATTAATATACATTCAGACTTAACTTTTAGCTCCTATAATCTAAATCGCTGAAAGGAGCAGAACTTTACTATTTATGGCCGACATCATCTGACTACAGTATTGTGTCAGTTATATAAACATGCTATGACATATTCCATATAGAAATCTTACATAAGTTATCTGAGACACAAGCCGGAATGGATTTCTCTGGCTGCTGGACGACAACTGATCCGTTAGGATTTGATGGGACATAATAAGACAACACATTTCCTTACAGCTTTGCCTAAGCCTGGGAATCACATGGACATGAGCATCATGAATGATCACCGAAGAAGAAAAAAAAAAGAATAGTGCGCTGGGAGAATCTCTAATGTCCTTTGGTGCCCTGAACGTCATCAAACATGCACAGCTGCAACCTTTGCATGCATCAAGATGGCTAAACATATATACAAGCAGATTAAAATGAGGACACGATTATTTTTCCCCTTTATGAGATCATTTCATATCCATGTACAGTGCGGCATCAGATGTCACGCAGCCTTTGCCAAACTGAAAAATGCATGGGGCCTAAAAGGAGCTTTTGGTATTGTGCAGGAGTATCCATGTCAGAGGAGATTAAGAGCCATTGCGTTGCATCCTTTTACTTGGCCTTGAATACCTTTGGAGCATATGTGGCTTCACAGTGCAACATTGTCAGGCCTAAGCTCTTGATAGACACAGACTTCATTTGTATTTCAGTGGCAACTTCCGCTTAAAGCTGCTAAGAGTAGAATTTGCCTCTAAACAGATAGCCCCCAAGGATTAGTCTTCATAATCTGCCGTTCACTGATCCTCGAAATCATACTGTCTGGGTGCTCTGGAATCAGCTTACAGTGACAGTAGATGGTGTGTGAGTGGTTTTATGATTGGGATTGCGTGCCGTCCGGGCTTTACGTACAGTAGCAGCAAATGAGAAAAAGACAATTGTTGAGGGAGAGTGTCGCTTCCAATGAGCATGAGCGACATGTCACCTGCTGTTGTAGCAACACGTTGTGTGTGTGTGCCGCTCTCTTGCACTCACTGACACGCAAATCTGCGGCGCTAGACGTTAAGAGCAAGACCTTGCCCCCTGCTGCGCATCAACAAACAGATGCCTGGTGTATGAACTGACCATCACCGATAACCTCTGCGACTTCTGTGAGAAAATCCAAAGCAGGAAACTTAAGTTCGTTTTTTTAATGCTTTATGAATGGGATGTGCATGTTGGTGTGAGGACAGACAACACAGACAGAGTGTTTCCTGCCAACAGGGCTTTATATGGATAGTATTAAGACTCCAGACAGGATCTAAATCAAACAACTGTCCCTTTTATACAGTCTTACAGTATATTAAAGTTTGATTACAAAGACACTTGGGCAATCATCGGGTGCAAAATACCAGATGGTGATGAAGGCGAGATGAACCATAGAGTGCCCATACTAAGTTAAAAATAAATCTAAATGTTCGTCATTGAAACACAGTCAGTCTCAGTTGAGTTGATGCGATCGACTCCAATTCCTCGGAACATTAATCCTCATTATTCAGAGGGAATTTTCTTGGAAAACACTTAAAAAGGTATAATCCATGTAGGATTTTAAATTTCAAATAAACTGTGATTAACACGCCATCAGTGTGAAGCCCGATGAGCCCGTTGAACATTTCTTAGAGGTACCATTATAATTTATTAATGAGAAAACTCTAGGCATCTTCAGCTATACACAAACACGTATAAGCATCCTATTAAACAAGCGCCTTCAACCAAGTCTGATGCAGTGGACACACATTTTTAGGACAACACAAAAAGAAAACAAACAAAAAATAATCATTATTAGTCTAATCATTCTGCATGTCAGAGGTAATATAAAAGAGGACTAGAGGGTTTGATATTGCTTACATCAGGACAGTCTGGAGCCGTTTCTTATAAATAACAAGTTAATGACAATGAGTAGAAATGTTTTCTCATTAGGAATGTGCCCTCTTTTTCTGTTCATGTTGTAGCATGGATATGTCATATAAGACTCCAGAAAGGACACAATCAAGCAAGCACATACAGCAGACTCTGTCTCATTTACAAAAACAGGGGAAATGTTAATGGATCCCTATGTCGGAGAGGGAATGTTGGATCGCTCCTTCTACGCGGAGCTGGAAACTGCCAGTTTTTTCAAGTGGTCCATGAAGACTTGCAGGCTGACGTCGTCGGTGAGGATCGGTGCTCCCGTCTCCTGCAGATCATAATAATACATTTTATTTAAAAAGGCGCCTTTCAAAACACCCAAGGTCACCGTACAGAGCATAAAATAACACACAGAGCAAGATACATGAATTGGCAAGCACATATTGTTGCCGTGATATCAAATGGGAGACAAAAATACTGAGTGATTTACGCAGAGATATTTCCATGACATAACTCTGATCCCATGGTCACTTTAATAAAGCAAACAGGTTTAGCGCTAAGATTAGCTTATGCAAGACCTTATTCTCTTGATAATCTCATTCTCAGACTGCCGTAGAGTCGCAGTGTTTGTAAACTGCAGGTTATAATTCGGCTCTTTGTGGGAAATAAGAGATTAACGCTACTTTGGGCTTTCAATCTTCCACACTTAAGAGTCAAAGGTGAGCAGATGCAAAACCTGTGTTTGCTGACAGTTACATTTTAAGTACAGACTGTTTTTCACCCAGGGGGACGGGCAGTCCTGTGGTATTTAAGTCTTAATTTGGATGCAAGATGCAAATGAGAGATTTCTGAAACTTTTATATATCGTTTTAAACTGATAGGTGGTTATGAAAGCTGTGCAGGAGGCTGTAAATAACACAAGCATGAAGCCACATGAGTTCTGCTGAAAATGTTGCTAATTTGAAAAACAATGTATTTCCAAGTATAAGAAGTTCAAAAATGGTAAATTGTAATTTATAATACTGTACCTGTCCCCAGGCGTAGAGGTTGTTATGGGTCTGTGATGGGTTGACCTTTGAGAGCAGGAAGCGAGCCTGCGAGCCTCCGTGCTCTGTGTCGATGTAGCGCGGCATAGGGAAGCGTGTCTGTAGGATCTCCTGGGCGTCGTCAAGCGGAGCCTGCAGCAGCTGTTTGAAGTTCTCGTACTCTGCCATTTCCTGGTAGCCGGCCTTTCGCCACTGCGCTATGGTCTGGAAAAAAAGAAAAGAAAATGACAGCGTTAAGAAATGCCTGCTGTGTCAACGAATGTGTTTGTCTTTTCTAGAGAGAAATAAAGGAAATGATGATTTTTGGAGCAGCACTGTCGCACCTCTCCGTGGTAGATAACGAGTTGGAAGAAAGTGTCCATCAGCAGGATTCGATCTGGCAGGATGCTGCTGCTGTCCAGGAGCACAGGCTGCAAAGAACAGGACACAGTTTAGAACAATTCAAGGAGCAAATACATAAAGACATCCTGAAGAGTGAAGGAAAGGCCTCCGGCTGCTCTGACACTGATAATGATGGTGTGGAGGAGGGTGTGAGGCTGACCTCTGGTGGTCCGTGGAAGGAGTAGGAGTAGAGGATGGGCTGGATCATGATCAGGGACTGGGTCAGGTCCTGCCTGACAAAGTGGTGCCTGTAATAAGACGACTCATCTGGGCTGTTGTTGAACACCTGTAGGAAGGGCGACCGCCTCAGGTGGAACATAAACTGCAGACGGAAGACAGGAAGAAAAAGTTAGGGTTTTGAAAAACATACAGTCCCAATGCAAATTGATGATAAGTGTGGACAGTGGTGTAATTAGTGGTATAATAAGAATCTGTTATTAGAGATTAGAGATTAGGGATGTGTGTGATTAGTCAACTAGTCCATTAAATGATGCTAATCTCACTAGTCGACGCCAGAAATACACGTTAGGATTGGCATGCGAGACTAACCCATAGCCCTTCCTCTTTTCCAAAAACACTCACACACACAAACACACACGGCTGTCAGACTCAACGTCTGGAGTGTGTGTGACTGGTACAAGTCTGCTGCTGTCTGTAACGTGGAAAGTATTTCCGACACTTGGACACACACTTGGTGCTGATATCTATTAGCTAGGCTGATCAACTAAAGTCTTTTGGGTGGATGGAGACCCTGAGAAGTCTGGACGTTAATGCACGCACACTCGTGTATGAGAGACTATTATTTATTGAGGTGTTGTCAGTAGGGCTGCAACTGACAATTATTTTCATTGTCAATTAATCCATCAGTTGTTGGGTTTCAAAAATGAACCAGAAAATATTCACAATTAAGACGCTGTAATCAGAGAATAGGGACTTTTTTTTTTTTATTAAAAATTTACTCAAAATAATAGATCAAATTATCAAATTTGGTGATTCATTTAATAGCTGACAAAGAATTCATTAATCATTGCAGCTCTAGCTGTAGGATAATAGACATAGAAAGATAATATGTAATGTTAATGAAAGGTGCAAAGTGCCAATATTTTGTATTTTTTTTATTTAAACTTGTGTTTATACATCAGGGAAATTAGTTAGGAACATCCCTTATATAGATGGGAAAATACTGTTTAGTCATATTCATGTGTTTCCACTAAGAGGCAGGTTTACCTGTGGGTAGAGAGACAGAGACTCTGACAGCTTGAAGGATGTGGGGTCATCTTTGTTGAACTGGCCGAACTTCTGACACTGTAACCAACGGGGACAAAACATTGTTCAAACACTGATATCTTACACAACCTGGCACATCAGAGGAGTAACACAATATGATGGAACAACTTCATATCGTCATAATACTAACAATGCCAACTATGCATTGTTCTCATGACATAGTAGGGAGGAGCTGGTGTGTGCGAGCGTCACTCACCAGGCGGATGAGCTGCCTGTCGAGCCAACGAAGCACGTCCGGCCCCTCCTCCGACTCGGCTCTGAAGACACCTAGGCGAGCCATGAGCACGGCAGCCGCTTCCTGGTCAAATGACGACTCGATGTGCTGGATTTGGGACTGTGCATCTGCCCAGCTTTAGTGGGGAGGGAAAGAAAGAGGATAAGAAAGAAAGAGGGAGGGAGAAAGTGCAGGTGAGCATGGGTGTGGTGTGATTGACGCACATGCACACAGGTCTCTGAAGGCGTCGCCACAAATTACAGGAATGTAAACATCCTGCCTAGTGAGGCTCATGTTGATTCTAGCTGTCACTTTTCACTCTCGACGAAATGTCAGGCTCGTATTATCATGAACTAACACGTGTAGGTGCATTAAGTGAATATTGACTGAACAGTCTTTTGTGCAATTAACAGTGCTAATAATAATGTTCCAGGCTGACATGGAGCAAGGTGCAGGTTTAAGGGGTCTTACTTCCTGGCGACGGTAGTGACCCGTATCCTCCTCTGTGTGCTGGAGTGCTGGTACTGGGTTACGAACTGGATCGCCCCTCGGCCACCCTGGGGGACTGGTGCATTGTGCTACACACACACAAACAGAAGAGACAGTAAGACTTCTATTGTCAATCACTTCTCTCTTTGCATGAGCCTAACAAATGGCCTCCTACCACAAAGGAATCGAACACAAAAAGCCATTGTCTCAGGAGTTTTCCTAAGCAAAGCCTTTATCATATCACAATTAATCACTTGTTTGACGTGATTAGCAACTGTGCTTTCATCAGCCTACAGTAATCCCGTCAGATCTCATCAGCTAAGATCTAAGAAGAGTTGTCCTCACCTGATTCACCACTTCAAAATAAATGCCCAAAGTGGTGGAGGGATTGAGACCGCAGATTTTCCACTGGCTCGTGCCACCGATACCCATCTCCTACACAGACACAGAGGACATATTGTGAAGGATGCCTTGAACAATGGCTCTCAGATTACTCTTCAATAGTGAGAAGAAAGGAATCTGAATTCGGGGTGGCGACTTACATTTTCTGACACACAGGCGCCCTTGGAGTTGAGTGAAACACACGGTCCAATGGACCCGCAAACCTTCACTTCCCTTGACGTCTATGTAGACAGAGAGACACACAAGTTTAAGTAATTCATACACACTTCTTACTCAAGCAAAAACATAGCAAACGATGTGTTACTCCTGTGACTAAATCTCTCCCTTACCTTGACCTCCAGGACGCCTCCGAAGGCCATGCGGAAGTCTCCATTGTAGTCTTTGCTAAAGACTCTCTGGAAGGTCTGCTTGAACAGGGAGGTGTTGAAGGAGTCTCCCATCACAATGTGCCCCCTGATAATAAATTACAGCAAACTGATTAGGTCTTAATGTATCAAGGATCTAACATCCCCAATAGTAAGTGTAATATTATCCCACACCCTCCATTAATAACGTGCTGACGTACCCAGTGAGATTAGATAAGCACTTCATCTCCAGCAGTCCCGTCTGGTCCAGGGCACAGGCGTAGATATCAACACAGTGGCCATTTACAGCTGAGCGGTTGGCCATGGCTTCATAGTACTGTGTGATAAAAAAACAAACAGACAAAAGACATGACATGACAACTCAATGGCAGTTATACCCTAACCCCCCTCATACAGGAGATTTGTTAAGGAAAACAGTGCTGCAAATGCCAAGATCTACTCACCTTGGTTGCTTTCTTCAAATGGCGAGCGTTGTCTTTCTGGATGTCATGCCAAGAACGGATGGGGGTTTTCAGCTCATCTCCCACCACCATGCCGGGGCCCTGGGTGGGGGGCCCTCCGATGAACAGCATCACACGAGCCCCTGTGTTGGGGAATGTACCCTGAAGAAGAAGAGGAGAGGAATTTTGTTTCAGTTAAGTATCATTGTACACAATCTCTGCTAGAATTATAATTTAATATCACAAGTTTTTTGTTTGTCTGTATCACGCTGATTTAAGACATTTTAATACCAATTAAACCTTCTTTTTGGATTCAGTACCTTTTAAGACTTTTTTAAGGATCCGCAGGAACCCTGAGTCATAAAAGACTTTGCCCATTGGAACAGAAAGAATGCACTAATTTATATTCACATTGATATCAGGGTTGCATTTCAGGACTGCTTATAAACTGCAGCACATCTGCTGAATTTCTGATTTTGGTTTGTGAATGTTAATAATGAGCACTCAAGGACTAGTGACCTAGTTCTCTAATGTGCCATTTAAAGAGTAGCGTAAATGAGGGCTGCCTTAGTAGAAGAATTAGGATCATTAATACAAACACAGTGTCAGTAATCCAAAAACACATTTTAAAGACAAGCAAAAAAAATCAATAAAATTGGCACTAAGTGATGATGGCACTAAGTACGTGTAGGTAGGTTTCACATCAGCAAATAAGACATAATTATATAATAATTCATAACTATTTTATCACATCATTCCTATTCAACAAAGTGGTTTTAATTTTCTGTAGGTCAACTGAGTGTATAAAGAGTGTAACAAGTCTGATTGAGAACTTTTGGGGAATCAGTGACGCAGCCAAGACTTACAACAAAGTCCATAGTCCAGGAATCTAGGAAAGTCAGAGACACTGAGACATTTGGAAGCGGGCCACGTAGTGACAAAGCCACTGGAATGAGCTTTTAATGACGACACATTCCACGTAAACTGTGATTCATTTATACGGGGACAAAGTGTACTCGCTCAGACAGCAATCAAATAAATATGCCTAAAAAAGTGGATGCTAAACACTTTTTTGCAGTTCAGCTTTTCACGTTGAAGACTCAGTCATCAAGTCAAATGCCTCTCAACAAATCGGGGAATCTGGAGTCACTGAAAGAGCCAAATTTATTCTAAATCGGCCTCATCTCGTATCTGCTGAAGGAGAGTACAGTGGGGGAATGATCTGTTGCATCGGTTATATAACCACACAGATTAGCAGTAGGAGAGGAGAGGATAATGATGGTGGAGGGAGAAGACAGAAGGCAAACAAGGAACTAGCCTTTGAACTGACAAAGCACATGTACTGTTCCTGCGGCAGATAACCATCAGCCGGTCTGTGCCTTTCTGAACAGTTACATGTGGCACAATCGTCTTCAAGAGGCTAAAGTTCAGGTTACTGTGGAGAGCCTAAATAAGGTCTGGTTTGGATTGTGGTTAACCACATATGTAAGGTACAGCATAGTCTGCCATTACTTGTATTAACTTAATGTAATGCTATTTGTGTTTCTGCATGTGTGTGTGTTGTACCTCCAGCAGCCCGACAGCAACAGACAGAGCAACACCAGTGGAGCGGAGGGGCCGTTTGCCCTGAGGGACAGGCCACGGGTCTCTCTGAAGCTCACCGAGCAAATCAGTCAGATTCATATCGACTTTGTGCACCGGCTGAAGGAACCTGAACAGGAACACAAACACGGTTTAGACAAGAAAAGCTGACTGTGTTGTTGTTGTTGTTTTTTTACTTTGGAAACACTAACAATTGAAGGGGAACTCTTAAATGGACACTATTCCCCATGTTTTTGTGTCTTATAGACTCACAGGAACGACAACTTCCATCCAGTGTAGAGAAAGAGCCCTGCAGCTGACAATATAACCACTTTGGGCAGGTGCACCATTTCAATCTGCTTGTATTAAAAGTGCTTGTTTTGCCACCGACAGGCTCAGATTGCTATTTCAAGTGTCTTAAATCATTACGGAAAGGATCCTTCAGAGAAATGCAACGTTTTTCTGTACCTTTCTTTTGTTGTGGTTTGTTCTGTGTGAGATCTTGCTAACAAGAAGTCTTGCTCTGAAATCTTGCAGACATGTAAATTGATGGAAAGCACTTTCCCTGAGTCATTACATTGTCGCCTGTTTCGCTGTTGCAGGCTGCAGCTGTCTCTCTCAATACTAGACCAGTTTCAAAAGACTTTTGTTCCCACAAGTAGACAATGGGAAACAGGTTCCGGGCTGAACAATACCGGTGTTCCTCCTCAACTAAAAGACATGTGGGAAGTGCTAAAGCTCTTCCATACCTGCAGAAAGCTCCAGCCTCCTGAGGTGCCGCTGGACGACCTTGTTGTCCTGTTGCTCCTGGCTTCATTAAACCCAGCATCTCCTGAAACAGACAAACAAGAAAAACAGTTATTACAGTTGGCTTTTTACACATTAATCTCCTCCATTTGTCTCTTTGCTTAGTTTCACTATGCCTCTGCCCCCAACCCACCTGGATCTGTTTGGAGGAGAGGTCCTTGGTGCCCCTGAACACGTAGCTCTTAGCGATCCCCTCGCAGCTGAGCTCGTGCACCTGAACCATGCGTCCGAATGTGATGAGGCCCACCAGGGCGTTGGGTGGCAGCAGACTGAGGGACATCTGCAGGGACTCCTTGAGGGCCTGGAGGTCCTCTTCTTCCAAACATGTGTCCACCACATACAGGAAGATCAGAGGGGCCGGGGGTCCACGCTGTAAAGAAGTGAAATGATGAGCTTTGTTTACACACACACACACACACACACACACACACACACACACACACACACACACACACACACACACACACACACACACACACACACACACACACACACACACACACACACACACACACACACACACACACACACTGAGGAGCTGCCACTGCTAATTTATGTCTTTGTTTTTCTTGTCTGCAAAATGAAAAATGTTTGCCTCAAAGAAAATGGGGCTGTATTAATGTTTAATGTTTGGTTTGTTGTTTGCTGAATTTATGTTTCTAAAATACTGACACAAGCAGAGACACAGCTCATATTACTTTTGAAAACCATATGCATTATTCATGAAGCCACACTTGTTAGCCACAATAGTAGTCAGGCCCTCGGTGGTCTCAAAGTCAAGGATGTGTCTGTTTAATTTCAGTAAGAAATATTTATTATAGCCTACTTTTTACTTAACATATTAAAACACTATAAGGTTATGACAAATCTCTTTTACTAATGTACCCAAATGAAACTTTGAAACATGGGGAATGATCCCCAAATCCAAAACAACGCTGCTCAGTTGCAGGATGAAATCGTTGGTATTCACCTTTGCACAGTACACCTGCAGTACATATAATCTCCATGAACAGAGCAGAGGTCAGAGTGCAGACATGTATGCTGTATTTACCTGTACTATGTACTCAATGGTAGAAAACTGTGGCATGAGTTCAGCTGGCTGGTTCACTTCTGATATGCCTGCATAGGAGGGAGGGAACTGCGGAGAGACACAGAGTGAAAGGGGATTAATAAAGGAATGTAGCCAGTCCACATTAAGTTATGTCATCTAATGAGTTATGACAAGCGTAATATCAAACTGAAGTATGCCATGAATGTCAGTGCTTACCGGGTTTCTCTGAAAGCAGAAGTTGCATGCCCATATTTTTGCTCTGAAGTCAACTTGACTGTAAAGAATGGAACAAAACAATTTAAGGTTTGCATCCAGTTGGCAGTGACTGATAGCGGGCCACTTAAGGTGAATTTGTAGCTCTTATGTACCACACCCAGTGCTTGTAACACATCAGCATTTTTAAAGTGCTGATGTGTTGAAAAATATTCAAACACAGCACCAAATTCAAATCCCTGCAACCCAATTACATCCCTATTTAATGAATGCTACGCTGAATAAATGCCATGAAAACAGGCGTTAGACAGTTGCACAGATAGTTAAACATAATTCCTATGCAAAAAAAATAAAGTTAAATTACACATCAAGTTTAAATAGTAGCTGAATACTCAGAGTTTTTGTTGCTTTGCAGCTGGAACAAACATTAAAAAGTACACATCTGTAAGCAGAGGCGTTGTTTGCTATCTGACTCACCATAGTGGGTTGAGCACTGCCTTGCAGTTGGCGCGGCTGCAGAGAACTGGTTCGTACTGGACCGGTGGCAAGTCAGGCCTCTCCTTGAGTGGTGTGAAGAGACAGGAGACCGGGACCACTAGCCTGGTGGCTTCAAGGCGGCTGAAGGGCCAGAGGTTCCAGCTGAATCTCACCCCATCCCTGTCCTCGTTCTGTTGGATGAACTCCTGGTAGGTCGCCATCACCGAGCTTAAGCAGAGAAAGAGCCCGATAGAGCAGTGAGGTTGTAAGTCCAATAGTAACACTGATAGCTTAAATTTGTTCCTGGTTTCACGAGCTGCAGTAAGCCGCTCTTTATACAGGTGCTCCTTCCAGGTAGTCTAAACTTGTTCCTGCCTTTCACTGCAGTGAGTCGCTCTTTATACAGGTGTTCTTTTCTCTGCTATGCTAAAATAAGACACAGATATTCGAAAGCATGACGTAGAAATGTGTCATCAACAAACTTGACCAGCGTGTTTTCCTGAGGCACAATACAGTGCAGAGGAATCCCAGTGGTATTTTTAGGCGACACCTTTGTTGGCCTGTGTCAGTGACATATCGATGACGCCTTTCACAAAGCATCACCAGAGATCCTGTTGTAGCAACTGTGTACGCTCCCTCTGTCTCACTACTATCAGAGGAACTTTATATCCCTTGAGCAATACAACAGCATTTCAGCAGACTAACAAGGTACATTTAAAAAAAAAAAAAGACAAAAAACAAAAGTTGCAAATTTTTTTGTTGGATGAGCATAGAATTTTAGATCATACTTGTGTACTAGGTAGACTGTCACTATCATTTAATATATTCTCTATTGGGGTATTGTGGTCTGTGTATTTTATTACATCTCCATTTTACAGTGTGTGGTTTTAGGATACTGAAAGCTGTATATTTCAATTACACTGTGCATACAAAAGCCCAATGAGGGACAAGAGTTTCAAATTATAATAGCAGCACAACAGTCTCATGCTCTGTGTTGGAACTAAATTAAATTGCTTTGTCGCTATCTGGTTAAAAAATGTAAATCAAATTAAACCATTATGTCCTCACTTAATTGAAAGAAATAACTGGTATGTAAAATGTCACATAATACTGAAATATCCACATGATTTACCACACCCCACTGTGACTTCTTCAAATGACCACTTTGTCTGACCAACAGTCCAAAGCCCCAAAATCTTGACTTTACTATCACATAAAAAAAAGAGCAAGAAAATCTTCCCAGTTTTATTATAAAAACAGTTGGCAAACTAACTTGATGACCCAAGTCACCTAATCGATTGCTGACCTAATGGTTTCTTTTCTCGAACTGCACCAGATTGTTATATGCCTGTGTAGTACATTTAAGTATTGCAGGTGACAGTTACATGGCCTGAGATAAGAGGCAATTCTTTCTCAGTAGCTACAAACACTTGGGGCTGGGCAATATATTAACATTTGATCAATATCATAAAATTAAACAAGATATCGTCTTTGATTTTTCGATATTGTAATATGGTAAGTGATGTCCTTTCCTGGTTTTGAAGGCTGCATTACAGTAAAGTGATGCAATTTACCAGCCTGTTTTAGCTGTTCTATTATTTGCCTTTACCCACTTAGTCATTACCTGTTTCAACATCACAGATTTTCTTCTTAATCTCACTGTGTAAATATTTTGTGAAAGCAACAAAAGTCAACCATATGATATTATCACTGAACTGGTATTAAGGTGTCAGAAATATTGTGGTATTTGATTTGAATCTAGCCCTGTATTCTAATCATTGATTGACTATAGAAGTAAAATCTGAAACAATCCTGTGTTCCAGCTTCTTCATTGTGAGAGTTTTGCTGCCTTTCTCTGTCTTATGTCTTTCTGTCTTGAAAAACTGGACTGGACAGTTGGACAGACAAAACAAACTAAATGAAGACATCACCCTGAAGTCTTGATCAGCTTATCAGTTTAATAATGAAACAGCTGGTTATCTAACTTCTCTGCCACCTGATCAATTAATAAACGAATGGCTTCTGTTCCAGCATGACACCAGGTTGCTGTATATTATATAAAAGGTGTCGGTCACCTGGTGTGACATAAGAGGCTATCATTTCTCAGACGCTATAAAAAATGCATTCACTTATGTAACATTATTAGTATCTAGCTCTTGTTAGATGATCAATTTGTCAATTTATCAATTGATCATGTAGGTAAATTGACAATCATTCCCATGTTCCAGCTCCTTCAATGTGAGTGTTTTGCTGCCATTTTCTGTCTGTCTTTAATACATTTGGGCTGGACAAAACAAGCAACCTAAATCGATAGTAAAAACAGATGTCAGCTGCTCTATATCTAATGTTTTTCTTACGAAATGCTTGCCCCTATGTAAATAAGGGGATGTGGAGTTGCTGCTGTTGTGGGGGGTATTTGGTGATTTCCCCTTTTGCCCTGTAATGGAAAGTACAAGGAAACCTTACCCAGAAATCATGTCAGGGAATTAAATGAACCTCTATGACAGCAGCTAACTTGTGACAGGCCACGTATCATCACAGATGAACCCAACAGTGAAGGCTAGTGTCTGTCGTCAACAGCATTTCTATTCAGAAATGACCACACATCGTTTTCGCTTTCTCTTCCAGCAAGCAGCCACACATGGCTCGTCATAGTAAAGACGGTGTTGTCGAAACCGAGTCATTTTAACAGCGATATAATGTCTAACATCTCTACGTTGCTCTGACTGTCACTCAACCCCCAAACAAGCTAACGCTACGTTGTGCGGCTAGCTGTGTTAGCTAACGGAATGTAGCATTAACGTTAACCCACTTCCTGTCGCCTCATGAATGGAGGCAGAAACTAGCGGCCTATTGTCGAGCTGAATAAAGTCGAGTGCTTACCTTGCGTATCAGGTTGGCCTCGGGTCTAAACAAGAGCGAAGTAGTCTGCTGAGCTCAGGAGATATTATAGCATTTGGAGGTGGAGGCAGACGGATGTACGGGACAGAAAGACGACGGTGAGGGATCGCTCCCGGTCAACCGGCTGCTGCACTTTACTAGAATGACGTGTTACTCCAAGTTCGGACGTCTCCTATTGGCTCCTCTTTCCGTTACGTTGTAGGGCGTGCGTGCTCTGGTTTGCCTACGCACCGGAAGAGGGTTACTATGGGAAATTGAGTTTACAGTGCAACAGTGGCTCTGCCTCAGTGGCAAAGGGCTTGTAATCATGTACAGTGTGATGACGTGTGATTAGACTTTTATTTTAACTCTTTGTTATCTCAGCACCTAGTTACTCACTGTGTAGAGAGATAATTCATCACAACCTCTTTATAGTGTGACCTTTGACCTGTTGTGGAAGGTGAAGTAAATTAATTTACTCGAGTATTTAGTTGAATATTTCCATTTTACTCAGAGGGAAATTTTGCACATATTTTTTACTCTACTACTCTACTGTATTTGAAAGCTATTGTTAGTAATAATTCAATTAAATGCAACTTTATTAAGTGTTTTTCTGTTATGAGAGGCTTCCTGTAGCATCTTATGCCTCTTTCATTGCAGAATGGAGTCCCATTAACAAGAAATCATTATTTATTTTGTTTTAATTTGATTGATCTCCATCTAAATCCACTGCACTTGACTCTGCAGATTCTGATTTTACACAGAAAACCCACTTTCCATTTATATGATCATCATATACAAAATGATTCACTGCAACCTAAAACAGTAAATAAAGAGTATTTTGGCATATCAAACCCACAGAATTTTTTTTTCATACAGCTTGAGGCAAGCTTGATTTGTTTGGATGAACAGAGGGCGTAGCCTGCTCCTAGCCAGCCTTACTAATTAGTGTTCACTACAGCATACTGTGATGACATCCTTTTTGAAATAAGTAATGAACGGTAAGCAGCACGAACCTATCTATAGGCCTACTGCTGTATGTTTACTGTACAGTTTTACATCTCAAGGTCACACAAACCCTGTTGCCTCTCATTGGCAGCTGTCCATGGTGCTGGAGTGCCAGCTGCTGGTTGTGTTCATGGCATGCTGCATTCAAGTCTTGTCTCACATACTGGGATGTCTGGTATATGTCTGCATCAAAACCACTTGATAGTCGCCTGTAGAGAACTTGTGGGACAGGACTGCCATGCTCTGAGAATCACACTGTGTAATCTATACAACCAAAGTGGTAATACTGATACAACTGGTTCCTGGTAATGTAGATACAGTGGTTCCTGGTTTGAGCCCTGGGGTGGGGTATCCTCTCTGTGCAGACTCCTCACCCCAGGTTTGATCCAGAACCTGCTTGCTGTGAGGTGACAATGCTGACCACCATATATTTGTGTATGAACCTGCAATGTTGAAACATTTGCTTTATAGCTGTTCACATTCTATTAACTTTTGGACATATGGAAATGTATGTCTTAAGGAATACTGGTCAGTTTATTTAAAGTTAATCTCTATGTGTTTTTGTTTATTTTGAAAGCAATGATACATGTCACGATCCTGTTTGATAAAGGTCACATACACAAGCCTTAATTTGATAAATCAATGCTGTCTCTGTAACGTGAAAATAATAAGTTAAATAAGTTTAATCACTATAACAAACAACAAATCATATCGTGATTTGTCTACTACTGATTTCAAAATGTCTTTTTTATGTCCTTAACGTTTAACTTTAATCTGTCATTTGTCTTTTTTGACAACTTACTTTCTTAAAGAAAACACAGCTCAACATTTGACATGCAACTTGATGAGTAACTGTTGTGCACTTTAAAACATGTAGGGTATTAGCCTAGCTGAAATGGTTGACTGTGAATGGGACAGTCTGATTATTAATTTAAAGTACTTTTATTCAAATTATTGAATAAAATATATAGAACTAAACCAAACACAAATTGATCGCCTGATGCTCGCTTTACATGTCACGTCAGAAATTGCTATAGCAATGTTTCATAGTTTTAATTGGTTCTTATACCCTCCTGCTTCATTTAGTAAAAGTATACCTTCATGGATTTGGTGAAACATTCTTTTTTAGAGTCAGAGGCAACATTTCAGCATTTTACAGTTACATGTTCTGGGTCCATGTACACCTATCCAACATATGTGGTGTCTTTTTCTACGTTTTGGGGGCCAATCTTTTCAATAAAACACTTTTAAGAGGATATTCTGATTTATTATACCTGTATTTGGGGTATTTCTACTCAACAACCAATTATTTTGCCAAATTCTCCACTTACAGTTTGTGCCACACTGCTCCGATGGGTGTATCCGCATCTAAACTGGATATAAATTATTCTGTATATATCTAGTATCTATAACATCATAATTTGGTGTAAGTTTGAGAGTTATATGGGACTGTAGTGCAGAGGAGGTGAAGAGATGTGTTGACATGGAGATACAGAGTGTGTGTGAGCTGCCTGCTTCTATTTGCCACCTTTTTACTCTATTATATTTAACTATTCTATTAGCATTTTTACTATTATTATCACCATTTTATTTTTTAATTCACTTAAAACTATTTATCTCAATTAAAATAAATTCCAAAAGCAATATGAAATACTGTGATCATGTGCCAACAAAGACATCCTGTACATCTTGGTGCAATAGTGGAAACTTCTACTTGCTATGGTCTAAAACATTATGGGAAATCAGTGGTGATTGTGTGTTATGGGTCCAGTCCTTGGCACAGGTCAGAAATTTCACTAACTACTACAACGCAAGGTGCACATTCTGGTTCAGCATTATGAAAAACTCTTTATCTCTAGATGATATTTCAACAAAATAGCAGCTTAGTAACAGATAACCTTCAATGGCACTAACAGTTAAACTAAAGAATGAAAAACCTATAGGTCTTAGTCTGAGTGCTGATATGCATCATGGTTTCCATGGACAAACAAATTTATATGTGCAGAAAACCTAATGAAAATATGCTTTATAACCTCATTTTACTGACTTTGGATTCACAAAAAGGTCATTTTGGGGTCAGGGTGCCCCCTAATTGCACTTATACATTTAGAACAAGTATCTGATTATTATATGTGAAATAACATCCTAAAAACTATCATGTCTAGACATTAAGTATATAAAAATATCACACAGAAGCTGAGATCTGTATTTCTTTGGACCCCTGAATTTACCTTGATCCACACAAAATATAATGGTATACTTTAAATATGTTATTTAGTTGTGCCAAGAGATCACAAAAAAACTTGATTACTATTGCACTCTTCCCTGGATCAAACCACAGATTCACTGGACTGCACTATACTAGGACCTGGAGGACACCTGCGTTTTCCCACCTGCACCTCAAGCAGCCTAAATCCGAGAGGAAGTGAACTCAGCATTTCCCACAGCCTGTAAGAGTGCCAGTGAACATGGAGCGGCGCTGTAACCAAGCGGTATTTTTGGTGGAGGATAAACCCCTGGAGGGAGAGAGCTAGAGAGAGGCAGAGACAGGGGGAGAGCTGTTCCCTCTCCTCCTCTATCCGTGTCTCCGCCGTGCACAGCGGACTCTCTCCTGTCTCTGCCTCGCAGTGTGCAGGTGTGTGTGTGCGCACCGACTGTCCGCTCAAGCTTTTCACACTTCCACCACATTTGGGAGCGATTTTGGATACTAAACCGAGGCGGTAACTCACGCTGGAAGTAGGCTGCCCACTGTCCACCCCGGCTGAGAGGATGTTGCAGTGATAGACAGCAGAGCAGCTTCTCCACTGTATCGCACTCAGCCGGCATCGTCAGCTGTTGCTCTAGCAGAGAGTGAAGAGTCGGGAGCAACAGAGGAAAAGGCCAAACTATGCGACTGACTTTCTGCCGGTAACCGTTTTCCACCATAAGTCGACCGGGGAGCGGATGCGAGCAGAGGTTGCCAACGAGCCTCTGACTATTTTCTGCCCTTTGTCGGTGCCGGAGGAGCTGTGCCAATGGAGAAAGCGACTCCGCCGCCCCAGCCCCAGCTCCAGCTGTCGATAGCGAAGACTGAAAGTCCAGCGGAGGACATCTCCGGGCTGACTGACGAGGAGCTGCTCAAGTGGACCAAGGAGGATCTGGTGCGGCGGCTGAGGCGCTCCGAGGCCGACAAGATGAGCGTGATTCTGGACCACGGGAATCTCATCCGAGAGGTCAATCGCAGCCTCCAGCTGCACTTGAACGAGATCAGGGGGCTGAAGGTGAGGGGGCGCGCATCGGTGAGGGATGAGATCATAGGTTTTGGAGCGCACCTGAGAGCGCGCATAGCAGGGGGGATGTTCTGCTGTGGAGAAAGCGCCTCTGCAAACGTGGTGTGAGAATAGATGGTATCATTGAAGTTCAGTGTGCCATTGTGTAGGCCTGTGTGAGAATCTGATGGGGATGAATGCAGACTCGGTGTGCACAGGCTTGTTGGGCATGCTTAACCTAAAGCAGGGGTAGAGTTGTAATTTAACTTTTGCCAGAGATATGGGAAATCCAAGGTTTAATTAACGAGGTAAAGCAAACTGCATCCCTACAACTCAACATATAAAGTACAGCACAGGCCAGTGAGGCAGACGTTCATCCTCCTAATACTGAAGGGGAGGGCATGTCTCTCTGTTCATATGCCAGTGCTCAAATCTGGCATCCAGATCTCCCCCTGTCTGAGCTACACACCTCACATTCCTAGACAATCCCTGCACATAAATCTTCAGCATGTGCAGCACAATTTGCCTCAAGAACGTGGCATTTGCTTTGAAAGTATTTGCACGCATTCTCCTTTTTCAGTGACCTTTCTACTGCTTCTATTTTCTGCACTGCTAATAAGAAGAATGTGACACAAGTGTCCACAATATTTACAGCTAAAGCTGAGACCCAGCCTGAGGTAGCCTCAGATGAAACACATGGGGATCATTTGCCTTTCTCGGAGACCTCGTCACCTCTCCACCCATCCTATCCGAGCTGCCTAATTACACAGGAAAGAGCTGGAGGGTAAGAGAGTGGGAGAGGGGAGGGGAGAAGAGAAGGAGCTCTCGGGGAGGTGAAGGAGGGATGTTTAAGTAAACGTTGCTGGGTGTAAAATGTTCGGGGCGTGTGATTTCACTGCTGTAACCCAGTCTTATTTCTGTGTGTGGCCTCTCCATCTCCTGCAGAGCATTCTAGTCTACATTATGTACTTCACATTGAATGGCACACAGTGAGTCAGTGCTTTTGTGGGAAAGACAGAGAGGATTAGGATTTCATTTCATTATGATTGCATACAGCATTTGACTGATATCTAAGAGAGCGGTGAAATGGATTGAAATCGGACAATGGTTCCTGCGATTTAGCTGGAGTTAAATCAATAGAAGACAAATTATTTTTGCTTTGTACCAAATCAAAAGCACATTAATGTTCTTTCTGCTCTGATCAGCATTGTCATATTTTATGAAGCTTCATAATGCCTAGGCCTCAGTTTAACCCCGTCTCTCTTTTCCTCTTGTTTTTTCCCTCTCTTCCTCTCAGGATATTAACCAGAAGCTGCAGGAGGACAACCGTGAGCTGCGGGACTTGTGCTGCTTCCTGGATGACGACCGCCAGAAAGGCAAACGTGTGTCCAGGGAGTGGCAGCGCTTGGGACGCTACAGTGCCAGCATCATGCGCAAAGAGGTGACCCTCTACCTCCAGAAACTCAAGGAGCTGGAGCTTCGACAGGAGGAGGTTATCCGGGAGAACCTGGAGCTGAAGGAGCTCTGCCTGCTGCTGGATGAGGAGAAGGGGGTGGTAGGTGGAGGAAGTGGCAGCGGAGGAAGCGTAGGGGGAGGGAGTGTAGGCGTGGGAGGGTGCCGCAACTCCATAGACAGCCAGAGTAGTTTGCTGCTGGTGCCCGGGCAGGGGCTCCTGATGAGAGACGTGGGTGACGGGAGCAGCACCTCCAGCGCCGGGAGCGCTGACAGCTCCGATCACCCTCACCACAAGCAGCCTCACCTGGCTCCAGGCGTGGGTGGGGTTGGTAGTGGTGGGGAGAAAGGGAGCCCCGAGCTTGTGCACAAACCCAGGTGTAGCAGCATCAGTGGAATAGGAGGCGGAAGTGGAGGAGACAGGGATGTGTCCAGCCCCGAGCACCCTGCTGGGCGCCACCGGAGTACAAGCCTGGAGTATCCATACACCTTGCCTCAGCTGTGCAGGCCCCGCTGTGGCTCCATATCCGTGCCTGACCACAGTCGAGTGATGCGGGGCCTCAGCCCGGAAAAGTATGGTAGGAACGTGGGCCGACGCAGTCCGGAGCAGCACCCCAAGCACCACAGCTCGGATCTCCTCCTGGGCCAGAGGCAGCACTTCCCGGGTCAGGGAGGCAGTGGGGAGCTCTATCAGAGGCACAACAGGAGCAGCATTAGCAGTTTAGGCTGTGGGAGCCCAGAGCCCAGGCAGGCACATTTAGGGGCCACTGAGCACCATGAAAAGGGCTGCGTGGTCCAGGGGGGCAGCCCTGAAACTCATAGGCACCAGTACAGTATGAGCCCCGACCACGTGAAGTTTGGCAGCCCTGTGAGAGACGGGCAGAGGAGGCCGGCCGGAGACGAGCTGTCGCCACACCATCGGAGCATCTACAACGGCATGAATGGTAGGTTTGAGTGTATGAGTGCATGTAATGTGATCATCCTGTGGTTTCTAACATCTTATAAAATATTCCCATGCACACAACCCCTGGAATTCAGTGGATGAAACCGTGCAGCATATTTCACACTTTAAACTTACCTAAAGCATCGACAGCAGGGTGAAGACAGTGATGTTCTCTGTGAAAACTGTGAAAATTAAAAAAAAACTTGCTGCGTGAGATGCGATTGGAATGCACTTATTTGATTGAGAAAACACAGATGCTCTTCCTCAATGTGACTGTTGCAAAATTTACAGCATTATTGATTTTCTTGGCGTCTCCAGAGGAATGTGGGTTGGCTCAGCGGATGAGAGACAAAATAAGGGATTCAGATTATTTTATTATTTTACATGTTCTGTATCCAAGTCGAACAGATTCGACTCAAATGAACCGTGCTCAGACATCAGTGTGTGGTGTAGCGTTGCAACGCAGATGCACCTCTCAGACGACGAATTACCCCCTAAGTCTTTGGTGCAGCCGTGCCCATCTCAGTGAGATCAGTGAGAGTTAAGGATGTCAGAGAGAAGGAGGAATATCAAAGTACCAACTTGGCTGCTGTTTAAATACCCCACAGTGGCTGATAATGATTTCTGGAATCCGAGGGGAAAAAAAGTGCTGAGTGGCACAGAGCTGGCAGAAGCTAAAGGACAAATTCCTCAAGGTGAAATATCTGCCTGAGTTTGCAATACGAGGCTGAAATTACAAGGGAAACAGAAAGAGTGTACACAGAGCAGAGTGTATGTGTGTATATGTCACCACTTATGTGCTATTGCATTGATATGATTAGTTATAATTACAAAGCAAAGACACAAATGACTGTTTACAGAGTGAGGTATTTGTGCTGACATTAGCATGACCTTAAAGGGGCACTCCACAGATTTTACACATGATGATGAGTTCACTTGTCACAGGGAGCACAACGCAGCCTGTGAAATCAGTTGTATAATTTAATCTGTGGCTCTGCAGGAGCTTCGTCAAGTCAGAGGAAAAAAAGCCCCGGTGATGTAATTATGATGTCATCAGGGTTATCTCAGTTTGTTGGTCTGGAAACTGAAAAATGTCAGAGAGACTGTTACAGAGTAGTTATAGTTTTGTATTTATCATCAGTTTTTATATGGTTTTTAATTTCTGTTTTCAGTTTAGTTTCTTACAGTTGGCTTCCAGGGTGCATATGCTGTTTCAGTTTAGTTTTTAGTGTATAAAAATGTTTAGTATTAGTTTTGTCTTGTAAGTTTCAGTGTTAGTTTTAGTTTGCTATAGGGAGGTATTTGTCAGGGCACGATTTAAGAAGTTCAAAATAGGTGTTACAATACAATAGGGCTGCAACTAACGATCATTTTCATTATCGACTAATCTGTCGATTATTTCTTCGATTAGTCGTCTAATCATTTTATCAAAAAATGTGTTAAAATGTTGAAAAATGTCGGTCTGTCTCTCCCAAACCCCAAAATTATGTCATCTAATGTCTTGTTTCATACTCACGCCAAAGGGTTTTAGTTCACCGTCATGGGAGAGTGTGTAAAGCTGCCAATATTTGAACGTAAGACGCTACAGTAAGAGTATTTTGGGTACTTTTATAGTACTTTTCTATGAAAAATGATTCAAACCAATTAGTCGACTACTAAAATAGTCACAATTATTTTAATAGCCGATTAGTCATCGATTAGTCGACTAATCGTTGCAGCCCTATAATACAAACACTTTGTAAAGGAAATTGACTCAGTCATATAGACATCTTTTTCTTAATAACAATGCAATGTATTCTCATACTACCGTTTGTATGATACTTAATGAATAGGAGCCCCATGAATGCCGTGAGGTACTTAACATAATGTTAATGTTTCTTAACATAGATGTAAGAAATGAAACATAGTTGGGTGTCTTTAATTTTAGGCAAGTATATTTATGTAGGTCAGGGTTAGGAAAAGACAGGGTGATGACGAACATTAAAGTCACTTGGTTTCACACAGTTCCAAACACCATCAGCCGTCCCCATTTCTGGCTCTTAAACTCTTCCTTTTGATGCCAAACCGTGAATGTAATCGTCAACACAATCTGTTCATCAGAGGGAGGAGATTCTGCTGAACGTGTAGGTTTTGTGTTTGTGGTGTCAAAATTGTGAGCTTATGGACAAGAACTGTAGTGCATTATTTTATTTATAGGCATATATGCAAACAGTGCATCAGAGCCACCTGACCAAGACTTCCTCAGGTTAGTTTTGTTGACAAAGATTAAAACTAAAGACATTTCCTGTATGTAATTTTGTAACTATTCTCCACGATTTTGTTTCAGATAGTTTTCATTTTTTCCAGAGTCAAAGTTGAAGTTGCAAATCCCGTTCAAAATCTCAAACTGTATGGAAAAAGAGTAACGATGAATTTAATATTTGTATTAAACTGCCAAATCTGTTTAGACTGACATAATTCTGAGTCAGGCACAGCCTTAAAATGAAGTGTTTTTGGGGTTTGACCTGTACTCGTAACTAAAAGTCAGGATATCTCAACCTCTGCTGCTTTAATTGTAACCATTATTTTGTAAACTGTCCTTTGAGACCCCCCCCACAACTTTATCAAATTAAAACACCAAATTGCTGAAGCACAATAATTACAATACAGCCACTGCAGCCTCAGAAATTACATTCTAGTAGTAAATGCTCTCTCTCCAGCCATTTTGCAATCTCTGCTGATTGCACCGGATTATCATAAAGACACACACACAACTTTGATTTGGATCATCGTTCTGTTTCTATTTGAGCTTTTTCCTGTGCGCTCTGTGGCTCTAGGAGAGATTTCAATCTTGATGTAACCTGAAACCCATATGATGTCTGCAAAAGGCCACGCCACATTAATGCCTCACAAATCCTTAATTGGAAAATGTTGTGAGTGCACGGGGCGCTCGCTGGCCCCCGAGCCTGGTGGTTTGCCAACTGTGGCATAACTGTTGTGAACTTAGCTCGGAGGGAAATGCATGCACCAAATAGCCTTTAACCAGGTTCATAAAGACTTCATTAAGCCTGTGTGTGAGAGAAATGTGAGCGTGTGCGTGTTGCTGTAGAGTCGTATTAGTATATCATGATAGTTGTCTGTCAGAATGGCTGTTTGTCTCTATCATGAATGTCCCCACAGGGCTGCCATGCCTTCACTGACCTGACAAGGACGCTGACTTCAAGTGTCACAACTGTATTTACAGTTTGATCAAGACATGCAATCAATACTTAGCTGGAGGTGGAAGATTTTGCTTTTATGTTAAATAATTGCATCACAGTCACATCACAGAAAGGCTGTGTATTGGTGTAAAATTTTGCCGACAGATTAAAACACACAAACGCTGCAGAAATGAGTGCATGAACAGATAGCCTGCTGCGAGGTAGGGGAAGTAAAGAGAGCAGCTTTGTGGCCGTGTCCGTGTGTGACATCCACTGACCCATCCTTACTGCCATGTCCTTTTTTGGACGAAGAGGGAATTTAATTCCTGTGACCATGTAGTACACTCCACTCACTTGGATTATCCTCTAAGCCTTTTGCACAGTATTATTTCATTTTTTATGTACTTGCGTGTGTGCTTGTGTGTGTATGTGATTTGGGTGGATGTGCCACAGTGTCCCATCCCGGGTCACTGCAGCAGTGTTTTATTCAGACAAATGAAAGTCTCATGTTCATGTGCCACTCGACAGCACTGAGGCTCAGGCCGTTTAAATTCCTGACAAAATCCAAAATGAAAGCAAAACATCACTGACCTCCGCAGCCTTTTAATACAAACTGCTTTTGCATCTTTTGGGAAGCTTATCACACATATTCTGTTATGTTTGAATCATGGAGAAGGGTATAACAAAAAAAAAATGATGAGAAGCATTCTTAGTTTTGCTTTAAGTCCAGTTTTCTGCCAGAAAAAAACAAAAAAAAACCCTCTCATCTCAACAATACATAATCCACGGGACGGCTCTTAGCTCAGCGAATAGATCGTCCACCCCATGTTGGCTGAAGTCCTTCGCAGCGGCATGGATTCGATTCCAACTTGTGGCCCTTTGCTTTGTGTCATCCTCATTCTCTCATGCCCTTTTCTGTTGCTGTCTTGCTGCACTGTAATAACGAGAATAAAAGCCCATGATCCAGAAAATAATTAATTCATGTATCTAAAAGGCATTTAGAAAGTTAAGGGAGCACTAGGTAGAGATAAAAATAACTGCATGTCAAGGAAAGGAATTTTATACATTCCTGGATAGCAATAAATATTGTTTTGCCTACGTACAACGACGGGCCTGTAAAGCCTGTAAAGAGTCTGTATGTGACCCAGTACAAATAAAAAAGGAAACCTTCAGTTCAGTCGTGATCCAGATCAAATCCGTCCATCTTGCCATGTGATAGATTCCCTCTCAGTCAAAGATAATCAGCCATGAACACTGTAGTCTCCTGACCCAGACAGTTTGCTAAGCCTGTAGGATCTCTGCACTGCAGAGGGTCTTTTTCAAAAAGAGGAGAGACTTAATCATGTTTTCTGCTTTAGCAATCACAAGTTCTGCATATTAGCTTAAGCTGCTCAGATGATCGGGAGCAGAAAAAAAAGGCGGCATGGGGAAAAAAAGACATTACAGTGTGTGGGAGAACCTCTGCCCTTGTGATGCCATGAATGCCCCACACACACACACACACACACACACACACACAAAGCCCCGCCTTCAGTTGCTGTTGCTGTGTGTCAAGTTTTCTGTTCTTGCACACATATGGTTTGTATGTATTAACTTTACAAAGATAACAGCAGCAGGTTTACCACTTCAACTTCCTTCCTCCAACTTCCGCTATTTTTGAAACTATGGGTTCTTGATTTCTCACAGAGACACGCTACAACAAGCAAAGCACCTTTAGCGAGCCGCTTTGGGGCTTGTGCCTAAAGTTTAACAAGGTTGAAGTGTGGGTGCTACATGCTGGGATGAATACTCACGTGGGAAACAAGCCGGCCAGCCGTGCACGGAAAACAAAATTGAGGGAGAAACAGCATTGTGTGTTTCTGAATTCCCTGAACTGTACAACAAATTTGCTGTTGTATCGAGACCTCAGGAGGAAAGCCGTCTTGGACACACATATCCAACCATCAGGTGTGTTTCAGCAGATAGTTTGTCGCCTATGTGACAAACATAGCTTAGTTAGACTGTTTACAAAGTGTCCTCCCTCAATAGCTCTACAGACCTACTTTAGTTTCTTTTCTGAGGTCAACAACTGCTGTCAACAGCAAGATGACATAATCCTGCTCTACGCAACTTGTCAGATGTGCGCTTAACCCAGCAGTGAGTGCAGCTCAACTCCTATTGTATCTGAAAGGGCCTTTACTCTATGAGTTGGTTGAAAACTCTGTCTCTGGCTGAGTCCTTTTAAAATGGAAACTATATTTCAGTCAGGAACACTGTAATCAAAGAAAACTCTATTTCCATTTGCAGTATTATATTTAGCAGTATGACTGTTCTGAGAGAGCACACCTCTCTGCCCTTCCATGATGCTAAAAGACTAGACAACCACACTAATACATTTTTGCTTTAAAATGTATAACAATGTCTATGTTTACACCTAGCATCCTCATTACTCTGGCGTATGGGAACATCTAAAACAGAGACCTTTGAAAACACTGCTCACTCTGTTTTAGTGATAAAACTCTGGGGTTGGGTTTAAGTCTGGACGGGCGGAAATGGACACTTTTGAAAACAATAAAGCACCCAAGTTCACATTCTGATTGGGTCTCATCAGCCAAAACATTTTAGCTAGGTGTACTTATATGTTGACATGTTTGCTTTGTAACGATTCCCAATCTGTATTCTGCCACCTTGATTGCTTTGTATTTGTGTTACCTTTGTTTCACCTTTTCGTCAGTCCAAGCAAAGAAATCTCTGGTCTGACGTTTGGTCATCTCTGTAGTATGTTCTGTAATTAAGCAACTAACCACAGAGGAAACGATGTGCTCGCCCAGTGCACGCAAATGGTCATGTGATATATGTTTTCAGGCGTGATGGAGACAAATTCTGACACAGTGCTAAAACGGTGGTGTGTGTGGAGATTGTTTTCATTTTAAAATGCTGTTTTAAAATGAAAACACTTCGAAAAGGTCCGCTAGTGATGTGCTCCTTGGCCTTGGTGAGCTATTTAGCTGGGCATGCTAAGGGGCCGTACACATGCTGCGTCTTAACTGCCTGGAAAACACGAGGTCGGGCGCTGGGTGCTACTGTTGTGTCTTTTCTGTGAGAGCAGCAGGTTTTGCCTGAGGTTTCTAAGCAACCTTAACAAGCACCGTATCATTGCCTATTTACCTGAAATCCTGAGTGCAGAGCTGATCTTCTTCCAGGTGCTGTTTGTGTGAAGGCTTGTTGTTCATGGGACAGATGTAAAGCTCTGGCAGCTCTGCACTAAAATGCTTAACTTCTCCATATTTATCACAGACTGTGATTGGTTGGTCAAGTTGAACTCTGTTTATTTCAGGGCGCAGCTGAGCACCCTGAAAAAATAGGCACTCGGGAATGCATGCACACCGCAAGTCTTACTCTTACTTTTACTCTGGTTATGGAAAGAGAATCAAAGAAACAATCACCGAACTACTACATACTACTTCAGCATGTGGAGAAGTGCAAAGCCTGACAGGCCTGCCATGTGGTTACAGTGGCTAAGCTATGATTGGACAATCACTGTTTGGGGGGCGGGTTTAGTTTTAGTCAGTTAAACAAATATATTTATTCAGAGACTGTATCTTGGAGAGAAGCGTCTCGTGAGCTTTTGCATCTCCATGTCTAAATCAACTTAATGAGAACTGACAAACACTGGCAGCATGATTCTCCATTCTTGAGCATTTTGTGCTGTTTTATCTGATCGAATTAGCAAAGATCATCCCATTGTCTCATTCGCTCTCATTCTATTAATCTATAATTGTAGCATCAGTTCAGACCATCCAGCTCCTCTGGCTGTTGTTTGGAAGTGCTGCTGCCTGTCTGCAACAGGAAATCATCACTGAAGCTGTGGCCTCAGATAATGTTCTCCCTCTCCACTGTCACTGTGAAAGCCTGGCTATCGCTCTCCCTCTTCCTCCTCTCTCTTGTCTTTCTCCCTCTTTCCATCCTAATTGGCTGCCAGTGTGAACAACCAGCTGTCGGACAGAGAGAAAACTCTGATTACAAAGCCCTCTTTCTGGAGGAGGCCGGAGGATGTACTGTTTGCCAGGCTGAGCCGAGGGAAGAGGGTTGAGGAAGTGTTTGAGTGGATTACTGGCTGTTTTCTTCCTCTCCTTCTCTGTCTCTTTCTGTCTTCCTCTCTGCAGCCCATCTTCTCCTCTTCCTCTGACTCCACTCTGCCCTCTTCTTCCTTGCTGGTTTGCCAGAGCGATGGATGGAAAGCATCCCCTTGACAAATTGTGAAATCTCACAGCCTAAGCGGCATGAAGAAACTCAAATGTTTGTCACAGCTGCTTGGCATGAAAAGATTTGGGGGAGCATTAGGCTGCTGTAATTCAAATGGATCAGTATTATTACCAGATAACCTCATCTGAACTGCCAACCATTCCAGCTTTTCCCTTTCCTTACTAGTTCAACTTACCAAAGTGGCAAGATGTTGCACAGATTAACCTGTTCACATACATACTTCTGTATTTAAATGAAGACTATTACGGACACTATAACTGTCTGTATGAATATTTAGCGCCCCTACCGGTTAGGTTTAGGAAAAGAACTGTGGTAGGGTATAATCATGTTATGCACTTAAAGGAATAGTCAGGATAATTTGATGTGGGGTTGTATGAGGTATTTAGCTATCGTCAGTGTAATACATACAGTAAATGTCCGTCGGCACGCAATGTACTGCTGTGGATGGGGTCCAGCAACAAAACATATTTTGGCACCTAAAAAAAAAAATCAGTATCAGTTTAAATGTACGCTATATTTAGAGTATTTTACTTCTATACCTTACTGTCAGACAGCAGTTTCTGATGGGGAACTGAAGCTGTTATATCGCTCTCTTCAAAGCCAGACTCATTGAGAAAAACAGTGATTTAACATGATTGAAAACAGGGGCTGCTGGTCTACTGCTGCCTCGATCATTTGTTTTGTTTTGTGTTATTGTGTGATTTGAAAGGGTTAACTCAGATTCACCAAAGAAACTAATGGATCAAAGCAGCGGTAGACCAGCAGCTTCTGTGTTCAGCAAGCTAAAATTCCGGTTTTGGTCTGTGGTGGCTTTGAAGAGAGCGTTGAGCCGTTAATGGCTTCCTGTCAGAACGGGGGATGGCAAAGGTAAAGCGGTGTAAATATTCTCAATTTATTGTACACTGAAACTATATCAGATTTTTTTTAGGTGGTTAAGTACGTTTTCCTGCTGCCCTGTGTCAGCACTCCTTTTGCTTCTCCAAACTGGGGGTTTACCGACAGACGTATACTGTGTGTATTCCACTTACTATGGATAACTACTTTATACAAACCCAATTCAAAAATCCGAATTATCCCTTTAATGTAACTAGTGTGACATGATGATGTGACATTATGTAAGTAACTTAAAATAACTCAATTGACTTTTGGTTTTTACAAGGGACAGGAGCCCCAGCCTCCCAGGTGAAAGCCCTGTGCTTGTTTGACCCATTGCAACTGCGTGGCCTCCGAATGCAGACTTTGTCGCTCTTTATTCTACATTACCTGACTTCCTCCTTTGCATTACAGGAAGGAGGACAGCCTGCAGCATACAGGTCACATGATCACAGCCTCCTGGCCTCGATTGCGTGGGAATTACAACACATTACTTTTTTAATAAGTACCAAGAGTGAATGAGAATAACCTAATAAGGGTCGTATTTTCATTCCAAAATTGGGTATTCCCTGCTTGAGGTGTTTTATCAGTTAAAGAGCAGAGGAATGAGAGCGGGTTAAAGCTCCAGAGATAGTTCGAGTTAAAGCCATGAGAGACATGTGTTTCTCATGGCGGATGTCTTTATCACAACCCCTGCAAAGGGGAAAATGTTGCTTTTAAATGCTATCATGGCATTTGAATCTGTAATCACACCTGAGACCAATTATCCCAAACACCCTTGCCTATAGGCCATCAGTGATTCCATTAACCAAGGAGTGCATGATTAGGCATTTTGTTTATCTACCTCTAGTGCATATCATTGTCATTTTTAATCAAGCCGCCCTCAGCTCCGTCTCTTTAAAGATTGCTTCTCCGGGATGGAGCAGAGAGTCGAGTATTGCCTCTCTGCAGTGTGATACTCAAACAATGCACGCTCCTTTTTTTGGTCCCTTATCGGTAAATCCCAGTCACATACTAAGACAACAGTAATGTCAATGGGAAATGGAGTGTGAAATGTCTCTAACAAGAGAACAAAAATTATTTTTGGCAAGCTAAATTATAAATTAGTGGGAGGCAAGGAGAATGATATTGTACTGCAGATATAACCAAGATGAACATATGTGTGCATGTGCAGCATTCTGGCACTCTGATGGATGTAAATGTTATGATTTGTTGTAACAGATCAGTATTCATGAACATGTTGAGCACTTGGCCACTGATGCACCCATACATTTCCCCCAACAAGCAGCTCCACAGCTAAATAGCTGTGTGAGTTATGACGGGGCTGCTTGGCGTGTTCAAGCATCGCTCCAGCCCAAACCCCAGAGGTATGTGACAAATGTTGCACAGTAGCCCCAGTCATCCGGTAGACACGCAAACCCAGTGGAATGGAGAACAGCCTTTGTCCTCTTACGCTGTGCCAACGGGGAACGGCCCACTGAGCTAAGAGGAAATTAGCTTGCTAGGCCAGGTAATTAACTGGAAGTTGAGTAGCTGCCATGTACGAGGGCAACACTGGGCCTGAGGGAACCTCTGTCAGTCCCAAAGTCACCAGCAGTAACCACATTTAGCGACGTTACATATACTTCAGCTGTAGCTGTTTGCCATGACGGCAGACTGAGGGCATCAGGTGATCAGGTGGGAGTGAAGGAGGTGAGTGGAGCTGGATGGATGTTGCTGAGTGCATCAGGTTCACATACAGTGTGCAGCTCTGTGTTTGGCAGTGTTCACTTGTCTTTGTGGCAGTTTTTTTCAGTCATACTGACTCGCATGAATTTCATGACTTATTCTAATTAATATATATATTCAGCCTGAGTGAGTTTGCTGAGGGGCATTGACAGAGTAGGAGGAGAAATGAATAGAATTATCTTCACATTACCTCACCCCCACTCAAATCAAGTCTAAGTGACTTCTGCTGAACAGCAGCCTCTGTGGCCATAAATAACATTTTTAGGATAATGGTAAAATGCTAACATAGTAGCACAAGTCGAGACCAGTCAAGAGTGAGGACCTCAGTAATTCTCATGAATACAGTGCAATAAATTTGTCCTTAATTATCATCTCTTATGCACATAGAATATCTGTAAATGGTAAATTTTGATAAGTTTATGAGATGATTATTCACCCCCTTCCCCTTGTGATGCAGGAAAAAAACAAACATATCAGGAAGCAGACCAGCATCTTCACTATCTGCACTGTTCATCCATGCCATGCATAAACACGTATGTACAGCATGTGAGAAAATACGGATTGAATGAGCAACCCAACTTAATATTTTTACATTCTATCTACAACGTAAGACAAGTTAGATTTAAGACTTTTTAATGCAGCTTGGAGTGAAATTTAGCACCACTTTTACAGTAACCAAAACTGTAGAAAAACACGAACCAGTGTCAACAAAACTGGGAAATACCTGCTGTTTGCTGGCGGGGTTGTTTTTTTTTTGTGTGTGATTTTGTGTTTCTCACTCTGCATGTGGGCTTCCACTGCTTTGATTCCCATAAAGCTGAGTTTGGAAGAACTTCTGCACAAAATATACCGAGCCTTGTATGCATTGCCTTGTACTGGTTTCAGCCATGCCCTGAAATCTTGGTTGAATAGCCAGTTTTTGTTGAAGTTGTAGTCTTCTCTGTGTCATCCAGGGTACAGTGACAGCTAGAAGCGGACTGCTTTGAGCATCCTGTCCAGAAACACAATATGAATGTTGTTGGCTCCTCTATCCTGATCTGCATATCGTTGATGTGGCAGTCATTTGGTACATTATTAAAAAAGACAGATGTTACTTTTTTGATTCTTTTTAGATTTTACCATTTAACATCAGAAAAAAAGATTCACAAAATCCTATGTCTCATGTCTCAAGTGTAATTTGTAGGCCTATTTGTCATATCAATAATTTATTTAATTAAAAAAAGATACTTAGCACTGTGTGACATGATATTGCCACACAGCCACACACCTCCTACTTTTAAGACGTTTTAAGGATCCACAGGAACCTTGTCACCTCACCCTGTGCTAGTGTGGGTTTTCTGCGGGTGCTCCGGCTTCCTGGGTCTGATGGTCATTGATATCTCACGTACTATCCCTGTGGATGACGGCAAAGTACTTTTTAAAAGCCATCAGTGATGCAACCTGTGAGAGAACTGAGAACTCTTCTTCTTTCATATTCTAATTGTTTAACTCACCGCTGATCTCCAGCAGTGACACCGCTCCCTGTGGTGTACCAGGTGCCAAATACCGTGCAAGCAAGTCTGAATAAAGCCTTTACAAATATTCATGTAATAGACATCTAAGACAAAAGCCATTTCTGTAACAGATAGATTAGGTGTTCCATGTCTAAACAGGGGTTATAGTTAGCTAACATTAGCCACCAGAGGCTACTGGCCATACCAGACCAGGTAAATTGGTATGGGCAAAACCCCTGTGTGCTCTGAATTCAACAAAAGTATTTCATGCATATGAATCCAACTTTAAATCCATAGGAGAAAGAATGTGTCATTTCTTCTTTAAAGGCTGCATACAGTCTTGCTTTGATGCTCAGTTAGCTCGTCTGTGGGGCCTGTCTGTTATGCACGTGTATCGCTGATCAAGCAGCGGTGATGAGCTGCTTTGCTGCTGCCATCATGGTGATGGTTTTTACAGCCTCACCATCTGTTAAAACAGGACTAGAAAGTGAGATAACATATCGGGAACATAACATGTCAAAAACCGCTGCTGCTGACAACATGATTATCCCTCCCTTTCACAACACCCAGGATGGAGTTATCCATTTCCTGGGGCATAAATCTCCTGCCCATATTGTGCATTATGTGCATTTGATGTAATGTTTTTCCTGATGAGAATGACAGCGAGGCACGTGCGCAGCTCCCATTACCGCGGATGGATGGGCTGATCCCATAGACGTGAAATGATTGGCACCACTGTCATTATATTTATATCATTATCTCTTACCAGTTCTCTTTCAGAAGAGTCTTTTGGTCTGTGAGATTTCCTCTCAGAGATATTGAAATCAATTTCATTACCCCCCACTGCTCCAGACTGACTGGCTCATTTCCTTTACTGTACAGCAAAAAGGTACATTTAATTACCTCTTTCATCTGGCTTTGGGAGAGCTTAGGCTGCAGGTAAAACATAGAACTGAGAGAATTCCTGGGTTTCATTGTAGATGGTCATTTTCTGCGCTGCTTTGTTACATTTTTAATAGTCTTAAATAAGATTTAAGAGGATTTAGTGGCATTTAGCAGTGAGGACTGCAGATTTCAAGCAGCTAAAACTCCCGGTTAGAATTCCTTATGACAAACATACCTGGTGATGATTTAAACCTGTAAAATCTCTGAATAAAGCAGTTTCACGTTAAAAACAAATCAGTGTTTCTCCTGCGCTACTCATTGTAGAGGGGCTGCTAGCTGCAGTGGCCGACATGACAGCGTGAATGGCGCTATCTAGAGCCAGTGTTTGGTTTCGTAGTAACATGGCGGTGCAACGTGGCGCACTTTTTAGATGAGGACTATAAATGGCTCATTTTAAGGTAACAAAAACATTTATTTTCAGGTGACACTAAAGAAGACATTCTCGTTATATCATATTCCATTTCTGCCAATATATCCGACTAAATCCTTATCCTACAATCGTATTGTCATAGAATGGTTAATGTGATATCCTACAAAAAAAATGCATGCGAAACAGTTTGTATAATATCCTATGAATCAGCGCCCCACAAATGACGTTAACATACTTAACGTACAGTTACGTAATTAATGTCAAATTACAGCACATTCTCACTCCGACCTCATCACATATTGACGTTTGGTCAGTGACTTTCCACATCCACATTCGAGGAGGCAGTGAACCATTTTGACACAACTGCTTCAAGAATGATACGCTGTCAGAAGAGTGACATCTGCTGGCCGTGTGTCAGAACTGCAGGACCTGAAAAAGCCTCAAGACTGCCTGTAAGAGGCCTTGCTCTCAGTAGTCACATGATTGTGGGCGCGCCGAAGCAGGGGTCGAAACACTGTCTCGAAACACTTCAAAAGATCAACACTGTGTCGAGCAAACTGGCTCGAGGTTAACATCGCTAGTGAAAGGTACTCTGGGTGCGTTGGTTGTTGACGTTCTTGGATGCCGTGTCAGTAAGTTCTCTTCTTTCAAGATACACTTACGTTTTCACAGGAAATTTCACATTTACATACAGTCTCTTTAAAATTAAACGCACAACGTCGGTACCACACCAAGAAAAATTTGGTCAGGTTTAGGCAACAAAAGGAAGTGGTTAGTAGGTTAGAACAGGGTTTGGCTTTGGAGTCTTACGGGACGCTGACACTTCTCTTTTGGGTTAAATTCAGTGTTTGTTGGACCCATTCACCACACCTCCCATCTGCCCCACTCAGACTTTCGCCGCCTTAATCCTTGTCCCACTGTGTTTCCCCCGACGTCGCCGGGCGCTGTTAACTCATTACGGCAACTGTCTGTGTATCATGCCGCTGTTTAAAGACGCTTTTTTTCGTTGTTCTCTGATGCCGCAAGTCACTTCCCAAGCGCCAGATTTCAACGTCTTTGGCGAGATATCGTGCTCACAGTTACTGAGGCTAGGTTTAGGCAGGTAAAGTTACTGTGATTAAGTTTAGGAAAGGAAACATGGTGAGGACGTACCCTAAAATGACTCAAAGTTCACACAGTTCTGAACACGTGTCTCCAGGGAAAAGTCCAGGTTTTTGTGAGCCATGCACCACCCCCAACCTGCCTCCTTACAAGACCGCTCGGGACTGCTTCCTGGTTAACTCCCCTCAGCGCACAGGTCACATGATCGCAGCCTTTCAAAATTTGTCGGATATGCACGAATTTGGGTGCAAACACAGCCTGATCCTACACACTGGACCTTTAATATTCTAATTTTACTTTTATTCTACTCTCTATTATTTTTCCTCCTTTAATGTGAGCAGAGCTCTGTGAAACGTGCAGTATTTCAAGAGCAGAGGAATATAAATTCTTGTCCACACCTAGATGTAATCCCGAAGGCCTCATACACCAGCGGTAATGTCAGCTCATCCTTCAGGCGTTACGTGATGAAATGTTACCTAAAGTCTTTATTTCATTGCATTGTTCTGGAGCAAACCACCTCGTATATGATGCAACACACTGCATTATTTCTATCTTAATACAAAGGGGCTTTTTAATGTGACACAACTACAGAAGGATTAGTTGTTTTCATCAGGGAGGGGAGAGACAAAACAGTCTGCGAGTGTGTGTAAACAAGTTTCAGCCTCAGGACACGGGTCATCAAGGTCCTAAAGCTCGTGGGAGTTGAGAAGACAGAAGCTATTAAATTTGGATCCTTGGTACAAAGAGGAAGCAGCAAATAGTTCTGGGGTGCTTGAAATCTAACATCACTCACAGCTGGTGGAATTACCAATATTGCGTCTCATCCCCGCCCATCTGAGCCACACACACACACACACACACACACACACACACTGCAATCCTCTACATGCTTCTGTGTGCCCGGCCTGTTTTATTATTCAACAGCGCTGAGGAGTGATGGGTGGTGACATGTTAAAATAGGACAACAGCAGTTTATCTTGCAAATGTCTGCTTAAATATTTAATTTACCTTTGAGAGTCATACCAGAACGCACACCACGCCAATGCGACTGACAACACGGCCCTTGTAGAAGGGCTGATGTAGAGGGGGAGGCTTGAGCACAAAGAGAGGACGAAAGTAAAAAGAAAAGTTAAGGGCTGATGTTGTGACAGCACTCGCCTCTGTAAATCTTCCTGACAGTATTCCGTTTCTTTTTCCCTGCTCTGCTGATCTCTTTTGTTTAGATATGAATCTTACATCACTGGTGGATATCAGTGGAAAGATTTCAATTTTTTAGCACCCACACAAAACACTAAAATTCCTGGTAACAGTCAAAACGTTGCGTCTTTACTCCACGCTTGGGTTCGCACGTGGTTGTTAAAGTGTTCTCTCCCTTTTTAATAAGGATGTGTGTACGCCTGTCTGTGTCCCTGGGATCACAAAAGCAAAATAACAGCACACACACACACACAAAATCACACACAGCCCTTGTAGCCCTGATCAGCCTACAGGGCTCCAATTATCCAGCTCTACTCCAGTGAGTTTCGTGCTCTCATCTCTCCACAGTCTTCCTCAGCCTCACAGCGAGCCGAACAGCAGAAACCACAGCTTCAAGTTATTTGCCGTCTCTACCTGCTGCCATCACTTACTTCACTACAGCTCTTACACAGTCGTCAGAAAACACTTAGCATTTATTACAGCAGCGTTTTCCTCTCTTATTTATAATTACAGTCTGATGTGCCAACAAATGTGAGCTTAAAAAATAAAAATGTTGTAAAGCAGAAAGGATTTCTGGGAAGATTGCCCCCTTTTATCGGCCTGAAATACATATAAAAAACAACAAAGAAGAAGGATGAGGATGTTTTTAACTAATTAAACAAACCTGAAAAACAAATTGCTCGTAAGGACTCTAAAAAGGGAAAAATGTGGTGCTGTACCTGCGCTGTAATGGGTCCATCTTTAAGAAACAGTTCTACATTTTGTGAATAAAGATGTTTATTCCCATAACATAAAGACTCCCCATGAAACACAGATTTATCCAGTAGATCCTAACAGGCACTAGTGGGCAGAGTCAAAAGGTTCTGACATGGCAATGGTGAAGGAGGTCGTAACAATGTGCCTTTTAACAGAGGCAGTGTTGTCAAGGGCAGTGGTCTGTGAGGCCATTAAATACATCGCAACATGTGGATGGAGAGTTCTCGTCACTATGTTACTGATTTGTTCCAGTCAGACATTTTAAGGCCCCAATCACACAGGCAGCGTTGAGGCAGCTGGAGGTTTTGTAATTGTTTTCAATTGGAATGAAGCTTTTTGCTCGCAGTTCTTGTGTTGCGACGCACCTCGCTTTTCTGTTCTCTAGTCGCCTGGCGTTAGCCAGAGCACTCTGAACACTCCGAAAAGTTCAGCTGAGAGCGGAACAAGTGCCCCATGTCATCTCTTTATTCATCATCTTTTTTTCCGATTGTCCAGGTTGTCAATGTGCCTGCGTGTCATCCTAAAATATGCCTAGAAACGGCCATCATTGAGGCGAAGCTCCTGGACCAACTGGTGATCCACCCTCAAAAAAGAAAAACGGTAGATTAATTTCAAGGATAGGTTAGTGGAAGGACATGATGGGATGGTTGCCTTGTCTGTATCCTTAAGCGTTCAGAAAACGTTCACAAATATGAATATAGTTAATGCAGAATACAGACAGAAGACTCTGTCTGTGCTTGTACACATATATGATATCTAATGCACAACTGAGCCAATAGAGATTGTAGGTCATCAGGCAAATTTGTGAAGTTTTAAAGTCTGGACAGAACCACGCTAGCTGTTTCCCCCTGCGTTCAGTCTTTATGATAAGATAAGCTAATGGCCTCCACACTAAGACTTTCTATATGTGACATTCAGAGCATTAAAGGGATAGTGCACCCAAAAATGAAAATTCACCCATTATCTCCTCACCCATATGCTAACGGAGGCTCTGGTGAAGTTTTAGAGTCCTCACAACACTTGCAGAGATCCAAGGGGAGAGGGGGTAGCAACACAACTCCACCTAATGCAGGCTTATGGCGCCCCAGATTCAAACGTCCAAAAACACATAATTGAAACCACAAAATATCTCCATACTGCTCATCCGTAGTGATCCAAGTGTCCTGAAGCCCCGAAGCCCCAGCCACCTGTTTAAAACTGACAACCATTCCTTTAACAGACTCAGCGACCGTAGATATATTGCCCCTTGTATTCATTTGGTGTTCTGTGTGTGATTCAGTGCATGCTTTGTGGACATACAAAAGTGAACTTTCACTGCCATTAAAATACACCATGTAATACTGTAACATTTCCTGTCATTGCTGTAACTACTGTTACACTGGTGTCATGACTTCATGACTTCAGACATTACACCAGTGCAGCGCCTGTTGCTAAAGTGCCTGTTTGGAATGGGCTGATTGCTCTGCCTCTGGTACTGGGACTTGAAGCTTTCTCTAGAGCCACTCATACAAGCAACTTACCACTTGACACTGTGCTTCCTTGGGTCCTGAGCAATACACCTGCCATGACATAGTTGCATCTCCTACCAGTGCTGGAGTATACACATCATCTGGGTGCAAAAGCTCACGTGAACATTTTTTGGCCTCAATGAAGTCAAAGCCCGGCTCCCTCTGGAAAACAGTGCTCATTCTGAAAGCTACATCGCTGATGCTTAAAATGTTTGAGTTTGCTACAGTGCAGGCTGTTCTCATGCACTGTTTGTATGTTTACTGACAAAAAGTAATGCACCACAATTTGTATATAACCTTCATAATCATGAAGGCTGCAATCGTGATGAAAGCCCTGACAGGAGTAAAGAGCAAGTAGTGTAAGTGCGGCCGGTGTTCTTGTACCACCTGAAACCAAATGAACTTTGAATTATTTTAAGATGTATTGCCACGTTATGTTGTGTTCGTAACTTAACGTATTACGTTTCCTAAACCTAACCTAACCTGCTATTTTGCTGGATGCTGCTTCATTAGACAATGTAGCATCTCCAGTTTCTCTTTCTGCATCTATTTTTGAATGCACTGCATCGAGCAACAGAGAGCAAGCTGTACCCAGCATGCCATTTGGCAGTAAAACACTTAATAGGGGTCCCCTCTCAATATTCTACACAGTGTGGACATTATACACTACTAATAGATATGTCCCATAGAGCTCCAGAGCTTGTACTCGACACTGCACTGGGTCATCAGTATCACACCCGCCAAGTGTAATGTCCATTTAGTTAGATTAAGTGTTTGGAGACAATGTCAAAAAATGCCTTTGGAAATCCTCAGGCAGCCATTTTGTTGCTGAGTTGATGAAGGCCAGCCTCAGTGAGTGACACCTCGGTATTTTTTGCTTCTTTTCATAAACGAGGTTACTCCTACTGTCATTTTTATTGATTTGAATAACAAAGACAAGCCACCAGGCCAGGGTCTCTCCAACACTGACTGACGGCCAACTCATCCATGGCTGACAACCAGTGTAACCAATCAGCATATCGGTGCTACAATCTTAGTGCAGCAGAAACGACCAAAGCAATGAAATTCCCCCAGACCTAAAGTGGTATCGACCTGAAATCTGGCCTCGCAAGACTGGGCCTTTCTGTGAGACTGACCAAACGCTGACTTGAATCCATAAATACCCTGCATTCTGTGTTTCCACTTTGAGTTCTGGCCACTCATAATCTCCGTATTATGCATTCAGAGCTTAGCCTCACGCTCCAGAGTTGCACATAACAGCACTGACTGTAACTGCCCTGGGGACGTCAAGACAAGCAGTTCTCCTGCCAAGCAGCCTCGCTGACTGACTGACTGTCTCCCTGATTGTCTGACTGACTGCTAGATAAACGGAAGGTCACTGATCTACCATGCATCTCCACAGGCTCTCCTGCGCAGCCGGCCTGAATAATTTATGTGGCAGATTTTTAGGAGATCTGAGGGAATGGCCATGTGAAATTACCTTGCATTGATCCTGTTAGTTGAGAGAAGGAAAGGAAGGAGGGGGGGGGGGGCGGTGGTTGACGGATCAAAAAGGATTGCGAGATGAGCCGATGAGCATGCCGTGAGGAGAGCAGGTTCTTGTGTTTACTGGCTTGATTCAGACATCAATACCAATGTGATTACTGGTTTTGACAAATTATATGGATACACTCTCTTTCTTTTTTTTTCCAGAGCTGGTTTGGACCTCAGCCTCCTTTTAAAGGTCCATTGTGGAGGATTTATTGGCAGAAAGGGAATATAAGATAATAAGTTTGTTTTCTTTAGTGTATAAAATTACCTGAAAATAAGAATTGTTGCATTTTCCATACCTTATAATGAGCCGTTTATATCTTCATATGGGAGTGAGTCTTCGTTTACGGAGAATGCCATGTTGCTCCGCCATGTTTCCACAGTAGACCAGAATGTACTAACCAAACACTGACACTGCTTTATTCAATGTTTTTACTGGTTTTAATTACCGGGTCTGTTTGTTTTGGAGAGGAAGAGACCTCTGCGGATAATTTGGCTCACAGGAAAAATCTCCTTTTTTGCCAACGTAGTTAGCAGTCCCTCTGCGATCAGCAGCGCAGGAGAAACACTGGTTTTTAATGTGGCACTGCTTTATTTAGTGATTTTACAGGTTTAAATCACCAGGCCTGTTTTATGGAGAGGAAAAGATAACATGGCTGAGGTAAAAACCTTCTGTTTGTCTGGATCTTAAGTTATCAGAGTAAAAAGGTGAGCACACATAGCAGATACTGGGCTAATGGCCTGTCCCCGGCATGCCAAACAGCATCAAAGAAGCACTGATTTATAACATGAAACTGCTTTATGCTGTGTTTTTGCGGGTTTAAATCACAGAGTCGGGTTGTTTTGGAGAGGAAGAGACCTCTGTGGATAATTCGGCTCTCGGTAAAAACCTACTGAATGTCTGGATTAGAAAGAAGGTAGAGGAGAAAAGGTGAGCACTCAAAGCAGGCACTGAGCAAGAGTCCTGTCTGCAATGTGCCAAACAATGTATAAAAACTGCTTTATTCAATGTTTTTAGTGGTTTTAGTCACCTGGTCTGTTTGTTCTGGGGAAGGAGGGATCTCTGCGGATAATTCGGCTCACAGTAAAAACCTCCACAACATTGAACACTGAAGGAATTCTAATCAGGAGTAGTTTAAGCGGGATGCAATTTACAGTCCTCACTACTTTCCCTAAATCTTACACACTGCTCCTTTGGATCATTTTGCAAACTTATTTCACCAATTTTTGTGAAACAAAAGGAAAGAAAAGTCCTGAACTTCTTATATAAACTAAGATTATGAGTTACAGTTAATAATTGGTGTCTGGCTGCACAGGGAAAAGGGTTCCCCATCAGGAGCAGTGATTTATTCAGTATGGGAGCAGCCTCTCCCCAGCCAATCTCACAGATCTCTTTGTGGGGGAAATTTAGAGCCTTTCAGTCGAGCTCCGGTGTACAGAGGTGGAATTTAAGGGAGCTTAGGCTCCACATTATTCTTGAGTAATCACATTATCTATACACTCTTGCTCTGACCCACACAGAGCCCTCTTCCCTCTACACATCTCTCACATCCCGTTAAATCCAATTTTGGTTTTAACGCCCTGCCCATAACTAAATCAACAAACACGGTCCAAGTGTGCTGTGTGTTTTCTCACTTTATAACTCTCCTTGAAGAGGTCACAAGGCAAGTTTCATTAGACATTGATCAACTTCACTTTAAAGGGATTCTCTTGGATTTTGGCACAGTGTGTTAACAGAACTGCTCCATCACGAGACAGCAGTTTGTAATCTTGTGACCCGTGTTTGTGACTGCAAACCTCGAGACCATCCATTTAATCCATTTTCAAATCCATTTAAGCTAGTTGTTCTTGTGCTTGACTGAGCGCATCCTAAGACCCAGAACTGACTTCGCATGATACGTCAAACAAGAAACTGTATTGTCTCCACGGCACTGTTGCTTTCTATCTTTACTCTTTCTTGACTGACAGTTTATTATCTGCACATTCTATGTTGTCCTTGTACTCTTATTCCTAGCAGCACTGTAGGCTAACTGTAAGGATCGCAGGTAGGCCTAAATCGACTGTGACGTACAGAGCAGCCAGACTGACACCAAAAATAATGCAACGAGACAAAAATATCAAGCATGTTTGAAACCGATCTGGACGCCCCAGACAAGGTGATGAGCTCAGGAAGAGAGGGGCGCCAACCTCCATACAGCAGGGTGATGGCAAGGCCTTGCAGTCATGTGTTTATTATGAAGAGTCATCTGGAGCACATCTGGAACTAATCATATTGTATTGTGAGCCAAATCATTTTGCACCAATATAATCAATTTTAAAGTCATGTTTTTGGCATCAGTCCAAGAACACTTTCAGAAACTGCAGGGATGTCGTTGCTAGGCCGTAGTATGTTTATATGAATCTATCAGAGCATGTTCAGACAAAGTCCTGCTTTCAAATGTACCATTTAAATAGCTTTCAACTGCACTTCCTGGAGACTTTCTGTGTTTGTGTCTGTTGGAAGACTTTAGGACCGCTGCAACCTGCAAGGTGAAGGTCAGTTGACAGATGGAAACAGCCAAGAGCATCAGTGGGGCACTTTACTGTACGTTGGCCTTGCCATGTCTGCTGTTACTGTAAAAGATCGTAATGCTTAAAACAACAGTGAAAGCAAAATCATAACACAAATGTCACTGGAAAACTAGTTAAAACAAATACATATAAAGACATTTTCAAACCCTTAGTCAGTGTGATGAAACCCTGTACTGCACCGAGGTGGCCCAAGCTGTCACTCGGTGGGCAAGCAGTGACCACCTGCTCAACACAGCCACAACCCAGGAACTCACTATTGACTTCAGTGGCACGCCAAATCCAAAAATACCCATACGAATACACAGAGCCCCCCTCACCACCACTGACTCTTTTAAACACCTTGGAGCACACAATTAAAAATAACCTGAAGTGGAAAACGAACACTGAAAGCTTAACAACTGCAGTAAGACAGCTAAAAAATACAAAATGACTATGACTAAAAAAATGAATGGGGGTAATCACTGTCCGAGGGCTGCCGTAGAATGGCAACCAGGATGTCAGCCGACCAACACTCGCTACCTGGTCCCTGGTTGTGGCGATTTGCGATGCTGGCCAGCTATGAGTTAACTAGCAGCCAGTACAGTACAGTCCTCTCTCGGCTAGCTAACATTTAGCCGTGTTACTTCCTGATCCATTAGAAAGAAAGCTAGCTGGTTTTGAAGCCTCTTTGGTCACAGAGCTCCCTCCATCTCTTGAAGGCCTGACTGAGGTTTACTCTTGTTTTTCCTCTTCTTTTATCACTCTCCTTTTTGTGCATCCTCGCCTCCTCAGAGACAGAGGAGCTTGTTTTCTTTTGGGAGGCCGTTGTTCACATATCTCCAAACTTTGTCCGTCTGCCATTGGGCTCGTGACTCAACTATCTCATGCCCCGGCCAGTTCCTCATAAGGACCAGCTCCAGTCCCTGATTGGCTTACCGACCAGTTTGGCAATATGACGCATTTCCTGCCGTAAAGCATTCATCCCCGGTGGCAGAAGCTTATTGCAAAGATTGCAAAGCCATTAAGTAACCTATGTAAACGCTGATAGTCTGATTTTACTGTGTATACTAACCTGTGCAACCCACATTATTTTCATAATGATATATATATATATATATATATAGGCAAAAATGCTGTCTGTTGCTTCTTTAACACTTTTTTGCTATGGCCATGTCTGCAACCTTGGAGGTAATGTCGGCTGCTAGATAACTCTTCATTAGTTTGTCTGTTTATGACAACACTAGTTACACCTGAGTGGTTCCTACTTGGTTCATGTCTACAACTGTGTGATAGTCCTGGACTGGACTTTGGGCATGCTTGAATTAGAGGGTGGAGCTGTGGAGGAGCAAGGGGTGGATCTGACTCATAGGGTGTAGCCACGCCTCACAGACAGCCTGTCACTCTCGCAGCCTTGCCTATACATAAGCAGAACTTTGCGCATTAATGAAATGTACTGTTGCCACGAATATTGAAATTAGCCATAGAGACCAAAATTCTTTTTTGCACTAGGCTGTAAAAATGTTTATTTTTGCTTCAAGTTGAGCATTTTATCATGGGTGGTAATGGGAGATTGACTCACCCTTGGCGCCACCCTCAAGTGGTCATGTGAGGAACTACAGTTTTTGGCACTTTTAAGTCAGGTTCATTTTTCAGCCCTGGAGGCTGCCTCTTGACTGAAACAAGTGATTTTGTGGGGTTTGTAATGCTCCAAAAAATGGATCCACCATTTTACCGCTACTCCTTTTCTCCATGATTGTGTGCGGCAAAAAATGCTAGGACTGGGAAGTTGTAATTACAGGGTTTGACCACTACATCAAATTTGCTTTGAAGCTTGGCGCTGTTCCTGGGATCTTGCTCAGAAGCACTCAACCTGTTCCAGAGTTGCTCATCTGGAGTTGACAGCTGAGTTATCAAGTGATCCAGTCACTCACTCGCACAAGCAAAAGGTACACGCAGCCCGAGTCAGACCTTCGGCTCAGGGCGGGGAGCGAGCTCCGGGCTGGGAGAGAGAGAACTGAATTGAAACAGGTGCCAAAGTGGTTGCTCTTCTCGGTTAGTTTAATACCTTAATACAGTTAATGTAAAAGTTCCACAATATAGTAGCTGACATGTGGCTTCGCTTCGGCAGTTTGCACTTGCTGGTAGCAGGCAGGCGGGGTGAGAGAGTGAGTGAATTTGTAGAGATGAGGACTCGTTGCGAGCGATTGTTTCATGACTGGCACATCACTAATCTGAATGTCCCAGATGAGGCTCTGAGCTCAGGAACAGAGGGCACACCAACAAAGTGTTTGTTTTGGAAAGTCATCTGGAACACATCTGGAACTAATCACACTGCACTGAACAGTGGGTAGTTGGCCTAATATTAACTTTGCACTAATATGACAAGCATAAAGTTAAAGCTGATTTGTACGGACTGTTACATTCAATGATGGAATCGCAGTAATAAATGCTGATTTTAATCCTGGCATCAATCTGAAACCACACTCACAAGCTGCTGGGATGTCATTGCTGAACCACTCTACGTCTGTATCGATCCATCAGAGCGTGTACAGATACAGTCCTGCTTTCAAATCTATCATCATAACAGCTATCAGCTTCACTTCCTGTAGACTTTGTGTGTGTCTGTTTGTGTTCTTGTGTGAGGAGGATGTGAGATGTGAGCATGTATTTACCGCTCTCTAACTGGTCTATGAGCTCCGCTTTAGCCGTGAAATCAATTCCACTCCACACATCCTGACCTCCAAATGAAAACACCCTCCAGCCCACCGCTGCATCCCCCGACTCTTTAAAGGAGTTTGCATATCTCCTTGTGCCGTCTTTCCTCATCCCCCCCTTCTCCCCATGACGATAAACACAGCAAGGGAAGGGGCAGGGAACTTAGTGAAGGTGGCTATACTGGAATCTTTCGCAGAACTCTGCGGTCACAAGAGCGTTATGAATCTTTAATGAGAGATGTTAGCGCGGCAAGGAGAGGAAATGTGCTGAAAACATGATTATGGGCTCATCGGGAGGAAACTGTTGGTGGAGAAAGAAAGAGAGGGAGAGGGATATCAGGCGTGGGGGGGGGGGGCAAGGATAAAAATTGTTGCGAAGGGCGAAGGAGGTACAAAGGGATAACATTGTTTCAAAGCTTGGACTGCTTAAGGCAAAGACATTTTTCCACCGCTTAACCGAACCAAGTTCTGACCAGAAGTGCACACAGAGCCAGAGAGTGTGAGGGCAAATACTGTGTGTCCTGTACTTTAAAACAGCTTGAGATTAACACCATTTGGTTTGACAGCAACATTTTTCTTGCCGAGCAGAAATGAAGCAGCACGGGAGTTTTCGGTGAAGGATGTCGAGATAAGAGTCAAGAGCCTGCCTCGTATTTAAGGACAATAACGTTGACTGCGATAGTGTGAAGTCTTGCACAAAGCTGTTTGATGTGTTACTCCTTAATAAATCCTTGTTTTTATCTCTTGCTGTCTGCCCCTCTTAGTCTCCTGCTATTGTCCCACGTTATCTTCCAGTCTTGAATTTGATACACTCTGAGATTAAGGTCTAGATAAATCAGTCTGCCCGTAGGTGTGCATGTGTGTGTGCATTAGGATTCACATTTTCTGTGAAGGCTCTCGCTGCTCTGCTTGCTGTCACTTGCACCATTGCAGCAGAGATTGAAACAGACAAGGGGCGAATGTGGGAAAGTTGTGAATGCTACAACACAGTATAAAATGGTGGCCATGGGCTTTCTGAGTGGAGACTACTATCATTCAGTGAATTCTAATGGCTCATCTAGATTGTTACTTTTGTCACAAAGTGCTTTGAGTTTATAAAGGATAAAGATAAAAGTCCAGTGTGATGTAAAGACATACGCTTATTGACTTTGTTGCCACGAGTCAGATGAAACTATTGATACCACTCCCATGTCTGTATTAAAAATGGAGCTAGAGCGTATGGGCAATTAGCCCATGGACTGAAAGCAAGGGGAAAAGGATAGTTTTGCTCTTTCCAAAGTAAATAAATCTGCCAACCAGCATCTTTATAGCTCACTAATTAAAAATTGTATCTTTTTTGTTTAATCTCTTCACAAACAATAATGTGAAAACAGTAATTTGTGGTATGGAGGGAATTATGGGCTGTTGCTAATTCTAGGTAAACAACAGCTGCAAGGAGTGACTTCTCACAACTGTCCTTGTCACAACAAGCTACACAGAAGTGCTGAGTGTAATGATAAACTACTGTTTGCCAAGAAATAGTTATACTGCAACTTAATTTTGTACAAAGCCAGGCCAGTTGTTTTGCTCTGCTAAGCTAAGCTAATCACCTCCTGACTATATCCCCTTACTTAATGTACAGACATGAGAATGGTACTGCTTCTCATCTAACTCTGAACAAAATAGCATCCCATTTGTTTCCCAAATGTTAAAGTATTCTTTAATATATGTTTCACTCAGTTTTTGCACAAGTGTTGACTTGGATGAGTTTAATAATAACTATTCTTAATTTCACCTTTTACATACATTTCTGCTGGAAAGAAAAACTGGTAGTAGCCTCCTCCCTCTCCATGTTTTATCAGCGAGTCATTTCCCATTGTTTTGGCAGTCTAAAAACACAGACATCAGCTCCCAATCATGAGGCCCAGTGAATACCATAAGAAAACTTTCTGTTGCTGCCGTTACATAGGTTAGATGCAGTGCCGAAGGACCATCCCTGGAGCTGCTCTCCTCCTGGGCTGGCAATGGTCACTTCAGGAATACACTGACAAAAATGGAACACAATATTCATAACTATGTTGTTTTTAGTTTATAATTTCCTGAGACTAGGAAACAACCTGAAAATGAACTGTTTGTATCTTCATACAGGGCAGTTTGTCTCCAGGAAGTGTGCCAGCTTTTGAAGCCAATATTCTTGGTCTGCATGTGATACCCTGTGGCCCAAAAATACTTTTTTCTTCCATAATGAAAGAGACATCTGTGAATCAGTGGATACATTTTTTTAAGTGTCATAACCCCCGCAAAATCGAAATGTAATCCATTCGGTCTGATGGAAAGTTTAGAAGAGCTGCTCGATTGAATTCTTTTATCCAAGATCAATCAGGTAGAGCGCTACACCAGCTGTTAGCAGGCTCAGCCGGCAGAAGTCTCAATGTGGAAGCAGTGCAGATTATCTGGGTAGTCTCATAGGTAGCAGTTGAACCATTTTGGTTTCATGCACCACTGAGCAAATTGCATGCAAATGAACGCGGCCCCATAGCAAATGCTGTATCCAGGTCTCTTTATACATCCATGGTCCTGTCTCACAGCCATGTTAGTCTACAGTAGCCCAGAATGGACAAACCAAACACTGGCTCTAGCTGGACCATGAGAAGTTCCAGAGGTTTGGCACATGGGAGAAGTCTCAGTTCTCCAACCTGACCCCTAGATGGTACAAAATCTTACACAATGAACCTTTAAACCTGTCGGTAATTTTAGGTAACATTAGTTGTGTGATGCTAGCAGTTAGCCCTGTCATCTTGAGTGTGTGGGCGGACTATCACCAACTATCCCTGGCTATGAGCTCACACTCCTGTAGCAATAATCTTCTATAGCGGTGGGGAGGCAGAGGGACCGCTGGTTGGAGAGCACTTGTTACATTATAAACAGAGAGACAAAGAGCAGGGCATGGAGGAGCTGAGCAAATCAATGTGCTAGAATGAAATACAATTTTATTCAATAAATTGACAGCCTATTTAATAGGCTATAAGTGTGGCATGACAAACTCCCGCTGGTTAAACACAACAATGCATTTGATCTTTGCAAACGGAAATGATGTCCGTGTTTATTTGCATATTGAGCGTGGAAGGGTCACTTGAGATGCATTTTAATGCCAGGTGTGAACAGACAGACTTGGAGCTGTCCACTTGTGATCCGATCACCCAAGAAGCATGGTAATATCAGGTGAAAACAGACTCTTAGATTAATGAGGCGCTCTTCTCTTGTCAAAACAACACACTGAAAAGTCATCTCTTCCCCCCCTCTCTCTCTCTCTCTCTCTCTCTCTGTGACAGCTTTGATATCAGCCGGCTGCTGCACCAACAACTGTAGAAATGTCAAGCTATGGGACAGGTAAGAACCCCTCTCCGCCTTGTTTCTGTTTCATAAACGTCTTTTGCATTAATTAGAGTCTTTGAGAGAAGAAAAACCAATGAAGGTCATTGTGTGTTCTTTCCACGAGGGCTCATAATCCTGTAATTAGCTCCCATTATTCTATTTTACCATACAGAGTGTCTCCTTTAGCTGGAGTCTCCAAACCTATTTACATTTAAGAGTCGGTTTGAAGGATATTTGTGATGATGATCGGAAATCTCCAAGTCTAAATAATTCAATATTTTCTCTCTGTTCTCCTTCTAATCATTAAGTGATCAACACAATATCTCTGATTTATATTCTGTTGTGATCCTGTGTCATTGCAGGGTCAGTCCTTGAGTTAGCCCAGCGTCCCAGCTCCAGATGAGTAATGTGTTTGCATGCTTGGTCTGGCCCAGGTGTAATCACAGTGGGTTTACAGTGGGACTACAGAGTTAGAGGTGACCCTATCCCGTCCCCGTGTGCCATCCTACATCTTCAATCAGGCCCCAGTGGGAGGGCGAGATGGCCGTGTTAATATTTAATGACTGCAAGACAAGACACACCTCCCCCCAGAGGATAGTCGCAACCCCACGTAGCCGGGACACACGCACACAAACACGCATAATCCACACACATTCTCATGGTCGTTCTCCCATAAATGGTGACCTTTCCTACCTGTGGATGAAGGCGTCCTCCTCCTTTTCTTTCACATCAGTCTTTTCACCTCATCATTCCTTCTGTGCCTGCGCTTTTCCAGCCCACTCCCACTTACCTCGTACAAAAATATCAATGACTCAGGTGAGGAACAGAAGAAAGTGTACTGTATGTCAGTCGATGATTTGCGAGCTCAGAGAAAAGCAACAAGGATGTGCAAACAATGCAGACTGAAGTCAGGTCCCATGGCCGTCCATGGGTTCTCTCTGCTGTGGTGAAGACAGACACGAACAAAAGGATCTGTCACTGATAAGCAACACAAAAGCCTGCAGTAATGAACGTTTTATCTCTCTTAAACTCTCTCTTTTATTTGCTTCCACAGGATTTCTGCAGCTTGTCTATCTATCTATCTATCTCTCTATCTATCTATCTATCTATCTATCTATCTATCTATCTATCGAGCCAACTCCAGTTTGTATGAGTCACTCACTAAAGACAGTTGGGGTTGACAAGCTGTAACTAATAGCTCAATTAATGGTAAATAAATAATTTGCACATGTTTTATAGTTCAGGAAGATTATGAAAAATCCCCTTGGCTGGTGAATGTGGGAAAAAAAAGAACTGAATATTGCCTTTAAGGTTAAATTCGGTATTGGTATGAGAGTCAAGTGACCTATAAGGGCTGGGCCATCAGGTAGGGCTGTCAGTCATCGACCACTGAGCCCAATGTCATAATTTAAAGGCTGGGTTTGAAGATGGGTGTTGTTAGCTAGAGTGATCCCATCACAAGATGGTCTCTAGTTTTTTGTTTTTCTTAAATTAACTGGTATATATTGTTATTTTTGTCATTTGTTTACTGCCTCACAGCAAGAGGGTTCTTGGTTTGAACCTGGGGTTGGGGAACCCTCACTCTGCAGAGTCTGCATGCTCTGTGGAGTCCTCTGGGTACTCTGGCATCCTCCCACAGTCCAAACGGTTATGGAAAATATATGAATTTTCAAAAAGTGACAAAGCAGCGTTCTCAGTAAGTTGTTAATAACTTACAGAAACATTGCGTACAATAGTCCACCTTCCACCTTTTCTTCCCCACTCTCTGTCACTCTCTCTCCGAAATACATATACACGTACACTCTGTCCTTACTTCAGTCCTTGGTCCCGACAGTTGTGCCACTGGAATGCATAAAGTGTGTGGTTTGCAGGTCAGGTTCCGGTTCGGTTTTTGTGTCATTGCCCCCCACCAACAAAAATATCATCATCCATCGCAATGTTTCACTCAGGAATTCATTATATGCCAGTTTTTATGACATCAACTAACCCTGGTACTTATCTGGCAGGAGAACACACAAGAGTAGGTGTTTTTTATAGCAGACATTTTGACATGTCACAGCAGGAAATGCACAGGTGTAAATAATAACATTAATGATGGCTGAATTCCATTTAGCTGAGTCAGTTTTAGAGTCTTGTTGGTGTGTGTGCTGGCTCACTGTCACTGCTGACTGGGACACTTTAACACAATGGAGCCATCGCAAATGTTATTAGTAACACCTGTGCTTTTTCTGCTAGGACAAGACAACATATCTGCTGTGAAACCGAGAATGTTTGTATTGCTAACGGCTGAGTGTTTATCACCATGAAACTGAGTAATGCTTTCTGGGTAATGCATTGCTATGCAGATATTTTATGGTGCTTTACTTAGCAGGCAGCTATTTAGCAAGAATGCATACAAAATAGTGGTTAATGAATGCATGATTTTATCCAACAGAAGCTGGACTTAATACATAATACTGTAGTAATAAGACCTCCTCTTCTCGTTCTTCTATTCCTCTACAGCTTTGATGCCTCCTCTTGACCCCAACTTGACCAGCTAGGCTCCTCAAACGGAGGGGAGGTTGCAGTGGTACAGCCCTCCAGTGTCTCCGGCCTGGATAGACACGAGGGCCCCTGGATGCCACCCTCCAAACTCCGGATGGGCTGTCGTCCATGGCCTCATCCATGTCCACAGCCCTGAAACAGCCTGCCTCCATGTTTTTATTTCTACATATCGAGAGTTTGAGGGAAGAGGGGGAGCTCTGGGGGGAATGCTGTTAGTACGGTTGGTAAAACTCGAAGACTGCCGTAGCTAAATGGATAAGAGTGGATATCTCTCTCTTCCAACTGTGACACGGCTACCTCCCGGAGAGCGCCCGCAGAAAGGGAGGGACACCGGGGATCGGTGAGAGAAGATGTAGAGGACTCTGCACTGTTTTGTGCCGCTATCCTCTGTTTACAAATGTACATCACTGGTGGAGAAGCACATAAATTAAACTTTGTATACCCTGCTGTTCGAAACCTGAATCATTATCCCACACTTTTCCCTCTTTCCCACCCTGTTTATCCACTCCCTCCCTCTTCTCCTTCATCTTCAGATATCCATCATCTTCAAAGTGTGTAATGAGACTGGTGTAATCTTAACGTTCTGTCTCTCAGTCTCCAATTCCAGCCGATCACATGATCCATCATCTTCAAATGAATTTAAAAACAAAACAAAAAGCATAATTGTCAAAGATGTTCTAGCAAAGAAAAAAAAAACAACCTCTTCCTGTGTCTTAAACCAAGATGGTCATCATTACTAGCTGCTGACAGATGTTCTAGTTCTATAAGATGCAATGTTCAGGTGTAATTTTTCTTTTTTGTATTATCTTTTTTGCTCCCTTAAAGCGCCTATATTGAAGCTGGGGAGAAGATTATACGTTTCTCCATGTTGTTTTTTACAAGGAAGTAAAGTCCAAGTAAAAAGTAGATTATTGGATTAGTTTTCTATATATCTATATATATAAATATAATATGATTATTATTTTTGACTTACTGGTATTAGAACTATTATATGAAGATGCATAATGATATCTATCGAATAATAAACAGACTTCTTTATGTAAAAGTGCATCGCTTGCTCAGGTTTTATTTCGGAGTGCTGAAATGAATCAGAGATGAGTGTGTGCTGACCTTTGACCCTGCAGCCAAAGGTCGCATTGGACACGTTGTGAGCTGATTATATGGTTAGGAAAAAAATCTATAAGGCACATACAGCAGCAATGACCAAAAAAGGATCACAGTATAAGTTGCTTCTTACGTGTACAAAGGTTAAACTGATTTTGTTCAGCGTCATAAACAGAAATAAGGATGAAGTAATCAAGCTCTAGCAAAACACATCCTGACCGCCACACGTGACCAACATCTCATGCTGTCACATCCTGTCAACAGAGACAATAGGATCAAACAGGAAAGAATTTCCTGCTACAGTGAGCCAGTGGAACAGCCAGCTCCGCTTCCTCTGCACACATCACCCTCCCTCATATCCTGACCAACAGGGTCAATCCAGTTGTGCCGTAACATCTGCTACTAAGGATTTCCGACACCACTGTGTGCGTGTATGTGTTTTCGTGATTTGGTCAAAGGATAGCTGAAGATGTTCCCCTGAAAAGACAAAAACCAACAATGCATTATTCTATCTCTTAATCAGTTGTTCCAGCTGAAAACCAGTGTATATGGGTATTTGAAAATCTTGACATTTTAGTGCAAAGTACTCAAATTCTGCATATTATCTTATGCATACATGCATTAGCTTATACAAAGTCACTACAGGTGACGTATATCCTAACAGATTTCGTCACCAACCACCCCTCCACTATTCCACAGCAGGAAAGAGCAATGCGTGGTTTAAGCTCACTGTGTCCCTGGTGTGGGTTAAGCGCAGCAGAAATTGATGTAATCACCCCTTTCAGCTCATGCACGAAGGCTCCAAAGGTTGTTGCGGCACTTCTGCACCTCTGAATTTTCAGGTGCCCATTGCATGTGCTGGGCTTTTCAGTTCAACAGTCTTGGCCGAGCACGTTTGCCTGTACAGACATCTCTACGACTCTTCATTGAGAGATCACAGGGACAGTCAGGTGACCTTAAAATAATGGAAGAAGTAGCCACCACATGTTGGAAAGACAAGGCCGTTTTGCCGTAGGGTTTAGAAGAACATGAAATATCGCTGTAATTGAGATAAGCAACAGTAAAAATTACAGTGTACACATGCAATGTTTGGTGGTTCATTGTTGTTTACTACTGTTGCCAGTTAGCCGACTTTCCCGGTAACGTTCTGCTGGTAACACTAGTGGACTTATCTACCTATCTACTTGCTTATATACAGAATATTTTGTTTGTACACTGCCTGGTATTTCCAAACATATTGCAACAAACAACGCGTTGAGCATGAATGCCTTCGTACATGCTCGTAGCTCGCATACTATCTACAGAGACACACACCAAAATGTCTGGCTCAAATATAGAAAAAGCTTGCCTGTGCATTTCTTAGCACCTTGGCCATGTTAAAACTTTTCTCGCGTTCCAGGTTATTTATTTATTTTTTTTTTTTTTCCAGGGCAGAGGCATTTTAAGTAAAACTCTGGGGTTTAATAACTCTTTAGAACTTCATGACCCTGCCTGTAAGCCCCAAGCTTGTTTGTTCCTGAATTTAAAAATCTGTATAAACAGGTTACAAATACAAATTTTCATTTTTAAAAATAATTTCCTGAAACAGGTGGGTGCTGTAGATTTTAGCAAACGATACTCAAACAGGAGTGTAGCCATCTTGCTACCTCTGTGAGTTCCCGAGCACAGATGTGCAGATTCAGCACTCCATCTATAAGCAATACTTTTATTCACTACAGCCCAGCACACAACAACAGAATCAATCCTCAACATGTGCCTATAGCTGCCCGACTCCTCCAGCACATGTCTCCCAGTCCATTCAGTTTCAAACTAAAAACTCAGCCAGTTTCCTTCTCCCCAGTCTGGGTCGCAGTCCTTTGAGTACCGGCACACTACTGCATGAAAAAGGGAGAGATGTAATCAGAACAAATCAGCAGCAGCTGTGTCAATCAACTCACCTGGTGCTACTCTCATGAGCGCCCCACCACCACCACACACACACACACACACACACACACACACACACACCTCTCCCCTGCATCTGACTGCTAACCACACCCACCTCCACAAGGAGTAAATAGTGCATTTGTTGGGAACCATTTTAGCTGCGGGTAAATACACATTTGGTACTGTGACAAATTACAGTAGCGGGGCAGTGTATGCAGGCTCAACTCAAATAAAACTACAGTGACCATGTTTATTATAATGCAGGAGCATGTTACCCAAGGCTACAGTGTGGCTCAATGATGTGTTTTTAATAGCTTTAGGACAACAATGGAGCTGTGCGGCACGGAGGAATAAGACATATCAGGCTACACAGGCGATAATTGTTAGGAGGATTGATGTATTGGGCTTTTCATAGGATTTGTTGACAACATCAACAGATTTCTCCTTTAGCATTAGCATTAAAGTATTGTTGTTACGGTTTGATTTGCTTTGGGTATGCCCCCAGGAAATGAATGAAAGTCAGCACAAGGTCATCGAAAATACCAATTTGTATTAGGCCGTCCACTGGGCCGAGGCATTACCAGTTCACTCAGTACAAGTAAAAACAAACTGAGGCTGATCTGGTTTGATCTGATTGCTTAGAGTGATTAGGGTTTACTTATTTGCCGCAGAAAAGCTCTTTAATGAGGGTCTGTGCTGTGCTGGTGTTTAAATCAGATATGTTGGCACTGCTGCTATATATTGTCCTCCTATGGGATGCCCTGCTGGGGCGTCTGGGGGAATCTAGTGACTGATGGAACTGAGTGAACACCTTATCTGTAAAGCAGAGGAAAAAAAAGAAAATGAGAACGTATACATGTGTGTGATAAGAAGGACGTTGCTTGGATGCAGAGAAAAAAGGAAAGCCAGTGCATATTTTTAGTCTTTGTAATGGTGTGTATATAGTGTTATAAATGTTGTGTGATACAAATGTGTGTTTTAACTACTTAATCTAATAGGTGTGATGACATGATTTATTACCAGGATGTGTTATAGTGCTAATTGTGACAGTTTATAGATTTTCAATGTGTTACCGTCACATCTCTGTACATGTGTGTGTCTCTGTGTGTGAAGGGGCGGGAGGCAAATGTGTGTGAGCATGTTCGTGCTTACGTGCTGCTCAATATGCAGAGTCATGTGGGTGGTGTGTGGGTTTCAGCCAGCCAGACAGCGGCAGGTTGATTAAGACACACCCTCACTTGCTTATCCAGGAAGACAAAGAGAGTGCGTGTGTTTGTATTGATTTGTGTGCATCCGTGCAGGTTTGGATGTTAAACGGTATTCATGTACAATACGTGTGTTTGGATGTGTGAAAAGTGTGTTGGTGAGCTGCAGTTTATGTGTTTGTGTGTGAGTGCGTGTGTGTGTGTGTGTGGGTGAGAGCATGCAGCGCCACTGATCTGCTCTGCTGCATTGCAGCACGTCCTGCCCATCCCGAGGTCGCCGTCGTCCTCCGCCAGGGCACTCTTCCAAGGTCGCAGCAGGTCAATCCTCCCCATCTGCATACCCTGCCGATGCAAGGGTAAATCTATAAACACCACACCAAATCTGTCGTCTGTTAGAGCAATGGGACACCAGTAAGAACCAGAGCAGGAGATAACCATACTCAGACTGCATGGCCACAATAATCTATCAACAAGGAGATCAGACATGTAATCTACCCAGATGACCGGTCGATCAACCGGGGAAACCTATCAACACAAGATGAACTACTGCAGCACACACGTTCTACATGCAAATGCTCGCAGCTGGAGTGGGATATGATGACACTTCGACTTGGGAGCTGTTAGTCAGGTGGAATTTACTGTCAGTCTGTGGAAGATGAGAACTTTTATGGGGGTTGTCAACAAGCATGTGGAGCCAAGGCTTTATGACCAAAAATGGCCAAATTCATCATGACATAAGGATGTTATTGCTCTGTATGTTGCCGGCTGAAAAAACATGTAGACAGAATAGAAATAAATATGTATTTTTTAAGTGCGATAAAAATCCCACACCACACCACAAGAATGTGTAAGTGCCTGTGCGTACAGTAAACACAAACACACTCCGTGGTGGATTTACTGCTTTACTGTAAAGGGCAAATCTAAGTTCAAGGGCAGAATCAAACCAAGTGTTTTCTTACCCAGCTGTGGACACAAGTAATTGGTCAGTGTAAGACAGAGGTGGGACCCAAGTCCTTAACTTTGAGTTTTGAGTCCTAAACAAGTCATACTGCGATCCCCATCAAAATGCCATTTTAAATTTACAAAAATCATGAATACTTTTAAAAATGTGTATTCATTTGTTATACCAAGTGCACCAAAGATTCATAGCATATAGCACAGTATACCTGGGTGCGTTGGTTGTTGATGTTCTGGGACGCCGTGTCAAGTTATGCCTGTTGCATGCATTGTCTTCTTTCAAAATACACTCCAGTTTTCACAGGAAATTGACAGTCTCTTTCAAAATAAACGCACTGCAACAGTACAACACCACAAATTGACGTTTTTTCCCTTCAACAACAAACTCATGTGGTTGGGTGTAGGAAAATTTGGAGTTTGGCTTTACCATCTGCTCTCCTGGGTGCAAGTCCTTGATTTCTGGACCCACCACCACTCCCTAATCGGACTTTCTTTGCCTTGACATTCGTTCTTTTCCTGTTGCGTTTCCCTCTGATGCCACTGAGCACCATAATACTATAACGGCGACTGGCCCCGTATCATGTCGACGTTAAAGGATGACTTTTTTCGTCAGTGCCTGATGGAAGTCACTGCCCAAGCACTGGATTTTGACGACTTTGGAGTGAGACTGGGTTGGGTACCACAAAGACCTCATGGCACCCACATTGGCTCACTATGTTAATACTAGCCTCGACTTCTTCCCATGTTCTTTGAGCAACTTCAATTGTCGAAAGAAGTTGTTGGAAGTTATTGAGTCTCCATTTCTAATTTTCGAGCCACTTGTTTTGCATTCTGCAATTAATTTGTGTTGACAGCTGAGTAGTTTTTGTACACATCTAAAATGATCTTAGGTAGAAATGTAATGGTAGTTCTTCATGGTTTTCGCCTTCAACTTGATTCAATGCTGTTAGATTGGTTCAAACAAAGTGGATCTGGGGAATCAAGTGTTGACATGCTGAGAATAAAAAGTGTTAACAATGGCTGATTCAGAAAATGAAGGGAAATTAATTCATTCGCGACACACTTTTTAAGTTAACATACTTTTTAATCTTTGATTTCAAGTGTTTTCAAGGCAAAAGGCTGAAGTCCAAGTGAAGTCACGAGTCATCAGTGTTTAAGTCCAATCAAGGTGAAAGTCTAAAGTCACTGCATTTGTGACTTGTCTTACTTATCTTACAAAAGAATACAGGTGAAATAGGTTTAGTCATATCTGTTTGTATTGCTACTGAGTATAAAGCAGATGTATCCATGAGTAATGCTTCCACAGTAATGCACTGCCACTAGAGATTTCCTGTTTCCCTTCTTCTGGCATCGACTGACTTCATATCCACACTCAGAACCCAGCATTAAAGACTCAACAGTGGCTCGTCTCCAGTGCTCTGAATGAGAGAGGAATTCCCTTTGAGTGCAGCGACAATTAAGCCAGCTTATTTCAACTTTACCTGGCCTCTACCCATGTTCCATTAACAAAGAAAAAATGAGCCTCGAGTGCCAGCAGATATCACAGATGCACATTCACTCAAACTTCTGGCGATTTTTTGGAGTATGCTGGAAAGGCGCCTATTATCTTGCTGCAAGTATCATTTTTGGCTGCAGAAGCTGTCCCAAGATTTTTGACTCCTTTTCAAAAGCCCTTTGTTGGATCCTTTCTAACCAGCGCAGGCTCCTTTAATTTCCCCATCTTATCAACAATGTTCTCACCTTCACACCTCAGACTTACCATTCTCACAAAATCTTTCCCAGAACTCGGCAGTCCTCTTTTGAAAGATAAATTGCAGCTTTGCAGAGTTTTTAGGGATCACCCTGGACTCTCTCAAGATATCTTTGCCCTCAGAGAAAAGACAGCATGTCACTCTATTCCTGTCAAACTATTTTCTCACAAACACCAGCTGCTAGCCCCATAATTCCTCAAGGGAAATCTTCCCTGTCCAATCTTCTAACTAAAGCAGCAGCCGTCCCCTCTATCCGTGAAAGCTATCCTTGATGACACATGCAACAAAGAAATGCATCTTTAGCAACACTGTATGTCTTCCTCGAATTTCCTTCCTCTACAATGACTACAATGTAGTCCCTCTAGGATTGAGGGAGATGGTTCGCTTTCACTTTGCCCTCAACGGTCATATATTTTGACTCTTATCCTGCTATCCTTCGTCTGGACTCCATGAGCTGTAGCCCACCTCAACTCAGGTATGCTTGGCTAAGGCCCTTGACACACCATGCTGATGGTCAGCTGGTCAGTGTCGGGTTGGTGGTGAGTATTTGTCACCCTAGTTTTGGTGGTGTGTTCCGCACCATTGGCTCTAGTTGGTCCATGTCAATCCTTGTCAGGATTTTTTGGCTGCTTTGGCATGTTGAATTGAGCCACTGGTGAAGGAAATTGTCAGTTCAGGAACAAAGACGAAAATGAGGAAAGTAAACAAAACACTTAAGTCAAGAGGGCATGAGATCAAAGCTAAGTTGTTATATTAGAAAGGATTATGTTTTTAGCCATTGAGCTCTTTAGCAGAAACGGTTCGTAATATTAGGTCTTGTCTGTGAGTACAGGGTAAATATTTCATGTTCTTTTAGTCTCGCCACCAGACAATCAGAGATCTCCGGCTTCTGATAGTCTGGGGACACCGGCGAAAACGGCCGGCAACAAAGCAACGCCTCTTGCATTTTTTTAAAGGACACGCCTCCCGGAAATGTACGCTCCCCTTTTTCTCGTCCGCAAGGAAACAAACACACAGGGAGCTTGAAAATGGATGCTGAGAGATTTAACTCCGTTTTATCAAACGTGTGCTCAGTTCACAAGATTGTGGAAATGAAGGACTTACAGCGACTTGAGCCATTTTGTACCGCTACACGTGTTTCTAGTCGGACTATGTTTACGAGCACAAGAGTTCAGCAGCCACCAAAGGACCGCCCTGCGGATTTACTATTGGTAATTGGTAATTGTAAATGTCCTAATTGGCTGCCTAGCTTTTTGAATCCGTTCTGTTGGCCTTCCGGTTTCCCATTTTAATGACCAATACATACTGTCACCTGCCGGTATGGATAGTTATTTCTTCTAAGCATGCATAGAACGTACATGCTACTTGGCCGTTGGCTAAGGTAAAACGACATACGCAACATGAGGCGATGCAACAGTTGGCCTTCATCGCCAATAGTTCCTTGATGTCGGTTTGGTGTGTCTTGGCCTTAACCTGGCTGATAGCATCTGTATTATCTTCTACTCCTTGTGTTTCTTGCCCTGTCAGACTTGTTTTTGTGTGTGTTACCATGCTCAGAGATCACAGCAAATAGTATTTGTTAAGTACAATGCTATTATTGCCAGTAGAAGTAACGGCCAAAACTATGACAATTAATTCCTGACTTTGTCCCCCTGAACAAGTAAACCTGATACTTGATTTACTGTATGTCGACAGGTTCATAATCCCTTAAGTACCTCCTTCACACATCATCTCCATGAAACACTATTGCTATGGAAATGGATGCATTTGCCAGTTTTTCGTTTTTTTCTTTTCACTGAAGAGAGTGAGAATTTGGGTATAAATCAAAACAAAGAGCACCTTGGGAAATGCAGTTTGTGACAACTGCCTGACTTGCCTTCTGACCATGTCTCTTGCCCGATGTGGCTTCAGGGAGCTGTTTGACAAGGAGTGGCTTGTTGTACAAATACTCAGCCTCAGCTCATCTGCCAGGATGCTTGGGGTTTTATTACATTCACGCAGCAGCAGGATTTCAATGGGGCTATCAATGATTTATTGTCTAGATACAACGGAAACAAACAAATAGATCCCCAATGATTTACTGTAACACTGCAAAGTCTCAAATTCCCCTCATATGAGAGAAGCTCATTTATTTATGTAAATGGGTGGCATCCCAGTGAGCTCCCTTGTGTAAAATGTAAACCACGTCAGACAGGCCAGTCCGGGAAAAGGAAGAAACACCCATCACTTCTGATATTCTCCCTGCACTCTGGCAGTTGGTTCTCTGGAGACAGAGAGAAATATGGAGCATCTTAAAGCTTCACTGATTTGAATAAATGCACACATGCATGAGATCTGGACATTTTATAGTTTTTGTTTTGTTTTCCAAATCTGCAAGTGATACAAGTCTTTGCAATGCTGCGTCTGCAGTGAGGAAACAAAGTGCCTCATCTGCATTCTGTCGGTGATCATAAAAACAGAACTCCTTTGTGATCACAGCCAAACACTTTGCTGTAAACACAGCGTCAACACGGCCTGGCAGCCTCACAACAAAGTGTGTTTAACTTCTCAGCCCATGTAGGTCACCACCAAATCACGTCGATGCTACATGCGTCTTAGGCCCGTTTGCTAATGACCCATCTCTAGTACAATAGGAGTTAATTACATCCTCTAATGACTTCACACACTAAGGCTAATGGCCAACAGAGATAACAGATCTCTCATTACTCATCCCATATCTTGGCTGGAAAGGAGGACTTATTAAACAAACGTCATTGCGGGGACACTTGTCACATTTATATGGGTCCTGCTAGAAAGCGACAGTAATGTGTTTAAATCTGTCATGTAGCTGATGTAATTAAAACACACATTTCTCCACTGAGATAATTGCGCTTTTTGATAATGTGACCAGCACTGCAATGGGGTCCCATGGTCAGACAGCCAAGCAATTGTCACCGAAAGTCAGTAATTAGTTTAATCCATATTCAAGGTAATAATCTGCAAATATGTAACACATACAGATAAATTAAAAAGTGCTCATATTCATCAAACCTCGAAAGCTTTCACATGTTTTTGCCCAAACTGCACATATTTTACATTTTATGTGCAATATCGTATATATCGTACGACTTTGTGACCTGAACGACTTTGAAACTCAGAGCTCAGGTGTGAACTCAACGACTCTGTAAAGGTTAACACCCACACAGAGTTTAAAGCCTGCGACTCAGCACCAGACCATCAGAACTGAAGAAGTGGATGACAAGTGAAACATCTTCAAGAAACTCCAGCAAGTCCAGTCGCCTATGATATAGCATGTAGAATTACCATGACCTGGATGACTGAGAATCTTCACTAACATCTTTTACATTTGTAAATTTGTTTGTTTGTAATAGAAAAAAAGATCTAAATTAAAATTTGCATCAGAATCCACATTAAAATTTCTGCTGCATTGACAGATGGCAGCAACTTTTCCCTCAGAATACCTAAACGTTACAGCATCTGGTAATATAAGCATGGGTTGTACACAATGTATAACCTGTGTCATGACCACTTGCGGCCATTTATGTTTATCATGTTGCTGTAGCACCATCTACAGTATAGCTATAATACAAAACATATTTTGCATGATTGCTGGGACTTGAGCCGTAAACATGTCACCTTAATTTGGCTGCAATACATGCAATACCAAGATGCATGGTTATAGTGGTAAATGCCACTTAGAAAAGTCTGACACATGTTACAAGAAAACTGCACTGAAGATAATAAAACAAATAAATAAATTTTGTTAGTGTAATTCCAATTGTAGATCATGCACCCAACTTTATTATATCGTCTGTGAAGTTTGAGATGTCCTACCAACTAAAGGAAAATCAAACAAGTGACAAGAATGCAGGCTACATGGAACACAGAGGATGTGGGAATACAGATAGGGCTTGTTTTTGAACCAATGTTTTAAGATATACATTAAATTCTAATCAAAATACAGCAAATATTATCACATTACATGGTGATAATTGGGGGGCGTCAAAGGGTACAGATGACCCCGGCCCAAGGCCAAGGGGAGGCCCATGAAAAGGGCTATGGTTGACCCTTAAATGGGACCCTTAAATTTACTTACTGACATATATCACTGACAACACAAGTTACATATTTAATTGATAAATAAATGTATTTTTATCATTAAAACACATTTCAGCGTTTCATCTGATACTCCCACTTCCCACAGGTATTGGTGCAGTCCATCTGACATGGGTCAGGTGCACGATGTCTGAAACTCACAAGTGCTGCTGATGTAAACATGAGATGGACTGTGGCCTGACTGCCTGAATGTCTTACCACAAATCAGGAGCTTCTGAAAGAAAAGCCAGGGTACAGAGAGAACAAGGAAATAGAAGGAGCAGAGAGGCAATGGACAAATGTGTGGCAAAAAAAAGTGAACAAGCAGCAGGTATGACAGGCAGAGCTGAAGGTGAGAAGTGAGGCAGAGTAATTTTCAGTAGGAAAACCTGCTATATTGCACTTAGGTTTAAAGCTATGGTGAAGACACGGGTATCATATTAAACAGAGGAACAAAGGCATCCATTGGCACTTGTTGGAAAGCGACCAATTAACACTAAAACATAAATACCACATTTCTACAGCTGTGTTAACACGCTGCTGTGTTTTACGGCACCTGAGGGTTTAAACACCTGGCGTGCTGATGTACTGTCGAAGATTGTTTCCCTGTTTATATCATGGAGGTATGAAGGGAACGGGATAAAGTGTTGAAGGCGGGATCCCCATTCATTCCAATGAAAGCTGCTCAGTGGTGCATGAAGTCAAAAAAGTTCATCTTCCAGGGAGTAACATCACCTGGATTATAAACATCATCAGGCCCACAGAACAGGTGCAATAGAAATTTTGCCTGCAAAGCGGCAAACTTCTTGCAGCTGAATCGGCTACTTCCGGTTTACAGACGTCTCTTTCCCAATGTAAGTCAATGGGAAAACAGAGTTGTGGTTAAATGGTTGGGCCACCATGTCAAATTGGCTTCAAAGTCCAGTTGTTACAACCTGGCTTAAGGATGCAACAAAGACAAGACAAGTTAATAAAAGGGTAAAATAATGTTTATTTATAAAAAGTAATAATTAATTATTATTATTATTATTAATCAAGAACTAGTCCATACCCATTGGTAGCTTTGTCACCTTCTACCTATGCCAGTCCTCAATGCCTATGTGCAGTTTCACATAGATTGACCACGTCAGTGAGTAGAAAAACGTGGGACAGACAGAATGACTGACTGACAGTTTCCGTGACTATGTACAGCATACCATACCATGACTTAGTCATACCAAAAAACATTTGGCCACAGCAATTGGTTGCATTTTGGCCATTTTTAAGCATTTTTCTGTTGTTATAGTGCCACCCAGTTGCCAATTAGAGTTAAATTTATCCAGTCACCTTGAGGCGTCCTGTTCTACATATCCACCAAGTTTAGTAAAAATTGAAATGGCGGTTACAGTAGGCCTAGATAAGAAATTAGCGCCCCCATTTTGTTTGCTGGGGTCAATAATGGAGGGGTCCCCTCAGATTATGTGTGGTCATATGCCTACAAAGTTGTGTGGTGATGGGTGAAACCCTTGAGATGTTATACACCTTTATGTGATGAGGCAATATTCATTGCCTTATAGAAGCTCAGTTTTAGTAAGTTTTCCAACTTTTGCCAAAAGCGAACTTTAGATATTGGTCCCTAGATTATGTTCACCCAGTTTCATGCAGATCTGTCAAACTTCCTAGGAAGAGATCCATTTGAAGTGTTTTTCCAAAAATTCAAAATGGCGGAAAATCTATATAAACGGAAGTTATGGGTTCTTGAGGCAAATGTGTTCCTCATGAGGAGAGGCATCTCTGTGCAAAGTTTCATGTCTCTACGACATACGGGGCATGAGATATGCCCATTCAAAGTTTGCAATTTCAATGGGTTGTTATAGCGCCCCCCTTTGGCCAATTGATGTAATATTGCTTCATTGGCATCCTCCCATGACCCTCTACCACTGTGCCAAATTTCACATGGATTGACCAAGTCAGTGAAGAGGAAAAACATGGAACAGACAGACAGACACACAGAGTTTTCGTCATTATATTGTGAGATCAGTAATCAGTCATGTATGCAGTATGAATGTGTGGAAATGTCTGCAGTAACCTGATCAAAAACACAGCTCCACGTGCAAGGAAAGAGAGTCTGTTGGAGGATGGTGAGCTTTATTTCATCTCCAAACTGGGCCCAGGTGTGGCTCATGAGGTTAATAACAACCCTCTGGCTTTACCCAAATCCTATAAGACAAAGAGCAGCCAGCAAAACAGGCACACCTAATGGAGTGGAGAGGTCATCATACCAGAGCACTTCCTGGGGGCTTGGTTGATATGCATTTCCCTCAACCTAATTCTGACCCAACCCTAACCATGGAGGGGGGCGATACACATTTTAACAGGAGGGAAACACTACTCTATGGAGGAACAGACACCGACGCAACACCTGCAACGAATGTGAAATAACATTTAGACGAAGAAGACAACACAATGGGGATGTCGTATCTATAGAGTTATTGAATTTGAGCGGGTATTTAGACTGACTTCCCTCAACCTTCCATCTTACAGTAAGTCTGCTGTCTAGGCAGCGCTTCAGGGTGCCAAGCTGCAGAAGAATAATTTTTGTCTGACATTCAAGAAAACTATCCAACCCATAAAGCATACTGAGGCGACTCGATCACAGTGACGTGCTGATAGACAGATGAGTTGATTGATGGATGTGCAAAGACTCAGCCCTAGAAAGCATTCATTCTATTTGCAGTCGCAATCTGTGTGTAATTAGCATCTGATTTACTAACGGCAGCAGCTAATTATACAATCAGTGACTGGTACTGCCTGCATTCTGCCAGTGAAGGGGAGCTTACAAGGTGCAGCTCAGTGGTGGAAACTGCTTCTTTCTTCCAATTTCCCCAAAGACGTTTTGTGATGTGTTCACACTTTCTGCTGTCAGTGGGATTTTGATGCAGAATAAAAGTCAATTAACTTTTTTCTTTCACGCCAATATACCTGTTCAATCTGTCAGTGCGTTTTGGAGGAGGAGAGTTTCCCACACAAAATGACCCTCGCAAATTGAGTGAACCTTTGTAGATTTTCTTTCAGCAGACGAGATGTATAATAATGTATTCTCTTACCTCAGAATCTGCGTTTAGTTTTTGGTAGTTCTTATCTTATCTGGTATTGCTTTGTTGTTTCTGCATTCTTCCTCCCCTCATATCTCGGTCTTTGTTTCTCTCTATCTTTTTATCCGTCTCCTGAGTGGGTGAACAGAGTCAGGAGTGGCGAAGTGAGATTTTAGCATAAACACAATGCTGATACGCAGTGACAGCAGTGGAGGCAGGCAGAGGTAGGAGCTGAACTCAGAGAAAGAGACCCAGCACTGACTCATCGAGATAGGGGTGAGAACAAGAGACCGAACCCTTACGCCAACCTCCCACATGAAACTGCCTCGACTTTCGTGACCTCTTGTCCACATCCTTTCTACTGCTGCATCTCTTTATCTTCATTTTTTATTTGTTTTAGAGTTAGCTCGCAGTATAGCTCCTTCTCTTAGACGTAAGAAGTGATATGCATGTGTGTCTATCAGTATTCATTCATTATCTCTAACTCAAATTCGATTACTCTGTAGATACGGCATCCCCACTGTATTGTCTTTTTCGTCTTTTTCTAAGCCTGGCTGTTTCATGCCAGTGGTGGCTAATGAAGCCTTGAGCGACTTGCTACAAGCAGATGGGACAGTGTTGCCAACTTGGCGACTTTCTCGCAAGATTTAACGACTGTTCAGACCTTCTTAGCAACTTTATTTCTGAAAAGCGAAAACTTCAGGACCATCAGGAAAAAGAGAGAGAAATATATCATATTGTAATTTATTTACATACATTCTGCTCAGAGTAATCGCAGTCCTTGGCGCCACTGGTGAGAAGTCTCTCCCCCTCTCTCCTCTGCTCAATAGGTGTGAGACAGACAGAGCAGGAAGACAGGAGATGCCTCTCGCTATGGGAGTTAAGCTGTTTTCTTTTTCTTTTGTTGAGGATTTTTCTACTGAATCTAATTCAGCAAAGATTTAATGCTTCCATTAATACACAATGACATCACCTATATGCCACTGAGCGTATGACATCATCTGGTGACTTAAAGCAGCTTTTGGAGCTGGTGCCAGCTACTTTAACTGCAAGAACTGGCAACGCTGGGATGAAGAGCAGGCTACAGAGATCTGGTAAGTTCACTTCCAACGTCACACGGCATCACTTGAGCCAGCAGACTTTGCGCAGCCCCGTCTATAAACAGACCTTTATGTGTAAAATCGGTGCAGTTTCTCTTCAAGTACTGATTACAGCACTACTTGCGTGAGAAAGGGGTCACCTGTAGTGGCAAACAGATAATTCACCTAATTCTGTTGTTCCCCTCAGCTCAAGGAAGCGTTTTGGCATCTTTCAGCTCACTGTTTTGGTTTTCCGACCCACATCCTTGCTGTTTATATTCACTCTCACAGTTTTCATCAGCATTGTCGGACAAGCAGGCAGCTATTTTCAATTAACAAGGGTCCCCAAAAGCGACTGTTAACAATCAGCACCAAATGGAACACAGATAAAGTTGGCGACAAGCTGGTGAACATACATGGGACATTTAGCAGCTGAATAGTTTCCTCTGGAGGTGGTGGAGACCAAAAACAGAGCTTAAAGTGGATATCTGACTTTAATTTATCAGGTGGACACGAGCAATACTCCAACTGAATGCTAATGTTGCTCTCTGTATATGTCATTGTTGGGTTTAGAGCCTGTTTCTGCAGCTATGGGCGGGAGTTCAAGGTCATGTGTGTAGGATTTAGGGGGACTTATTGGCAGAAATGGAATATAATAAGTATGTTTTCTTAAGTGTATGTAAATAAAAATCATTGTGTTTTCATTACCTTAAAATGAGCATTTATCTTTTACTATGTCTTGGACAAATCTTGTTTTTGATGAGAATATCTAAATGTGCTGCATGCATTTTGCTGAATTGCATACACTGTATAGTAGCCTATATGTAGTACAATCTGTATGTATCAAGGAGACTATACAAACAATTTAGACAGCAGATGCATACACGTTATAACTTTGGGTAAAATGTACACCACTGCTGGATAATAGTTACCTAGTGTTGCAGTGTATGTCAAAATACAATAAAGACAGAATACAGCTGAATATATGCAGCCAGCGTCAACACACAAACACACAGACTTTAACATTCATCCCTGTAAGCAGTTTAAAATCTCCACACCAGCTGACATCTATAGAATCTTAGAGAAAACTGAGGCACTAGAGAAAACCCACATTCAAACCACATCATGCTCGATGGTACAAAATAACTTTTCAAGAAGTTAACTAGGACAGAGCAGGCAGAGCGAGCCGCAGCTGGACTCAAAGCTGAAGGAAGTGGATTTGAATTCACTGCACTGCTGGGAGGCATACCATGTATTGGATTCACAAACAGCACCTGGTACAACGACAAATTTAAATCCTCAGATGAAGGAGGAGCGCCTTTGGTCGATGATTTGCTGCTTAATCGCCTGCAGATCATTCAGATATTGTTGCAAAAGCACATCAGCAAATGTGAATATGTAATGTCTAACGTTATGGTTTTCAATATATCTCTGTCAAAGATCAAATTAATAGAAGGCTGTTCCTACCAGAGCAATGAGCAATAAGCCATCCAACCCAGCCGCACATCCTCACACGCACACAATGTAATTATCATTTGACCCAATATGACACGAACATTGGCCAACCAAGCTGTGTGTCCTGTGTGCAGTGTGTCCAGCTTTCACTTCAAAGAGACGACAGATGCTTTGGTTAGCTTCTGATAATGGTAACTGCCTGTCTGAGTATAATGATCAGCTTAAGTTAGTTTAAATGATCTCTCACAATTTGAATATTAGGAATTCAGCATGTGATGGATAAGTAACACAGTAAGATATTGGTGCATAGCTTAACGTTTCCACAGTGTGCCATTGTCTGAGGTTAGCAAAGTTTAATCTCCCCCGTAGAAAGGGAATCTATGAACAAAATGTGGAAACCAATGGGGTACCGTTTCAGCAGCTCTTCTCACAATGATCAGGCACAAGGGTGCACTCATGCACGCACACACCGTCACACAAACGCACACACCCAAAAAGATGAGGGTGAGAAATAAAGGGCCATCTTAGATCGTTTCACTATATTAGTTTAGCTACGGGGCTTGAAATAAAGGATGAGACGACTCCTTGGGGATATTTTTGATGACTTTGTCCCCTCCTGTTCTTTACCACACTGACATTCCAAGTCCCCCCTTTTTTTCTGTGGTTTTATTATCACTTTAAAAATAGCCGAGCCCCAACAACCATCTGCAGAAGCAGACTGCTTCCGCGCTGTGTGACAAAGGAGATGCACTTGCAAGAGCAAATGCAGTGAGTGAGAAGGGATTAGACGTCCATGCATTTGACAGAAATACCATTTTTAAGTGATAATGAACACATAAATTAAATAATAAATAGTTAAATTACTGTATAATCTCTGCAAAATGATGTTTTTACAGAGCTGTAATGGATTATGAGCTGAGTCAGTTTACAATGAATCAAAGGGATTATGAATTATCTCACGCTGGTGGGAGTTCATGCTAATAGAGAGCTGCAGGAATGAGTCCTAAAACATGGAAATGAGTTAGCATTTTTGCATTTGGGAAAATAACGTGGGTTGCACAGGTTAGTATACACAGTAAAATCAGACTATCAGCGTTTACATAGGTTACTTAATGACTTTGCAATCTTTGCAATAAGCTTCTGCCACTGGCAACGAATTTTTGCAGAAAAAAACTGCTTTATGGCAGGAAATGCGTCATGTATTGCCAAACTGGTCGGTCAGCCAATCAGGGACTGGAGCTGGTCCTTATGAGGAACTGGCCGGGGCATGAGATAGTTGAGTCAGGAGCACAATGGCAGACAGACAAAGTTTGGAGATAAGTGCCTCCCAAAAGAAAACGAGCTAATCTGTCTGAGGAGGCGAGGATGCACAAAAAGGAGAGTGATAAAAGAAGAGAAAAAACAAGAGTCAACCTCAGCCAGGCGTTCAAGAGATGGAGGGAGCTCTGTGACCAAAGAGGCTTCAAAACCAGTGTCCAGCTAGCTTTCTTTCTAATGGATCAGTAAGTAACACGGCTAAATGTTAGCTAGCCGAGAGAGGACTGTACTGTACTGGCTGCTAGTTCATTCCTAGCTGGACATCCTGGTTGCCATTCTACGGCAGCCCTGGGACAGTGATTACCCCCACCCCCTGCTGCCACCGCCACAGCTACTGGGCACCCAGCCTCTCCGACTGGGAGAAGTGGAGTAAAATCCTCTCCTAAGTTACCAGCCACCACCAGCATTTTTGATCATATTCATTCATCTTTCAGGACCCACAGGAATAATTTGTTCTATGAATATATAAACAGTATATACATAAAACTAAAGAAGAGACCTTCTGCTTTTCAACAAAAAAACCCCATTTTATTCTATCTTATTCCACTCCTTTTTACTTGAATTTGTGCATTGTTCTATTTCACAAGATGTGTAACAGCACCCCCTATCTTATACCAGTGAAAGTACGGATTGACGGAACATTTCGTTAATGGCGGGGAAGCATCGTGTCATAAACATTCTCGGAACCCATCGGCTGTATTCGGCGTCTGACTTCCGGCAGACGGCGATACAGCCTCTGAGGACAGACCCCCAATTTTTTGGCATTCCGGTTTGATTTGGGTGGAGGAGGCGAATTTCCGTTTCCGACTTCCGTAAATATGCTGCCTCATTGTGGTGGGGATGCTGAATCATCCGAACAGTTTGTGTTAGTATCATAAACTTTTGTTTGCCAAATCCAATGGAAAAATCCATTGTTTTTTGGTTGAGGGAACCAGGATGATGGTAACTTCCGGGTTGGCCTACAAAAATATGTCATCTCCACACTAATCTTTGAGGAAGGAGGGCAAAGGGACAAGTTAAGATTCCTCCTGAGTGACCCAAAACGATAAAAGATGCTCTGAAGTTGGATTAGAACATACACTGATACGAGTGTGCACTCCCCATCCAGCATACACACTCAAATACAATAATCTGTTAATCTGCATGCACGTCAATATGCCATTAGTGTCGTTTGAAATGAGAGGGAGTAGGTATCATTCCTGTGAGACCATCAGGCCCGGCAAAGGCTTTAAACAGATTTGTTTGGGCTTATCCCTTCTGATGATGGAGAGAGACCCTGAGACAGAGAAGGAAAGAGAGTTGGAGTGAATGAATAGTGGGCACAAAGGAGACTTAAAGAGACAGAATGAGCTGTGAGTTTGGAAGAGATAAAAACGGGCGGGCCCTGGTGAGGGAAACATTGAAACACATCAGTGAGCCTGCAGAAGGATCTCAGAGGAGAAACAACACAGGAATTATAGACTTATTTTGGTGGTTTGTTTTCCCCTTACTGCCAGTGGTGCCCACAGAAATTTTTCATAGGGGTGGTCAGATGGGGTCTATGAAAATCTTGGAGTGGCACACCAAAACCAAAAGCTATAACTGAATTTCAGTACCTTGATTATATTGTTGAAGTATTGGCTAGCTGAAAACTATGGGAAGGAATCGCATCTGATCAGGATGCCTCCTGGGCGCCTCCTGTTAGAGGTGTCCTGGACATGTCCTACTGGTAGGAGACCTTGGGGCAGACCCAGAACATGCTGGAGGGATTACATATTTCTGTTGGCCTGCCCAAGGAGGAGCTGGAATGCATTTCTGGGGAGAGGGGTGTCTGGAATACTTTGCTCAGCCTGCTGCTCTGCAACCTGGCTTTGGATAAGCAGTTGAAAATGGATGGATGGATATTATTGATGTGCATAGACTTACACTGGTACAATTTACATTTTGAGCTCTATGACAATCCTGTTTCAGTGAGGTATGTATCTATACATGTTACTTAACAGAGACAGCAAACTAGCTCGACGACATGGCCAAACGCAAGTATGACTGTGAATGTATTAAACTGTGTGGACCTTGAACTAAAGACTAAAGAGAAATATGGACCCCGTTGCTGGACCAGCTGGGAACCACTGATCTAGAGAACTCTTTGCATCTCACAGAACTTCTTCCAGGACTCCCTGGAAGAGTTCTTGTATCTCAATGGGGCTTCCTGGCTGAATAAAGGATAAATAAATATAAAAGCCATCTGCCAACTGTTTAAGCAAACATGTCTTCATTTTTTAAAGATGAGTGTAACAAGAATAAGAGTCCACAGGCTTGCTAGTGGCTTTGCAAGGCTGCTCTGAGACATAGCACTGGATGACACACAGTGGATGAAGATGAGGGAAAGCAATTAATGTCTTTCCTCTATTGTGTTCTGTCAGTCTAGTTCTATTCTTGTCCAGTCTAGTCAAGTCTGTTAATGTGAGGCTGCTCTGAGGAGCCAACGCTGGGAGGAAACATCGCTGAGTGTAAAACAGTGCGGATGGTGTGAAACAGTGGATGACGTGTGAGGAGCTTTGGGACAAGAATCAGAGAGCCAGAGACAAGGCTGGAACAGCCGTCCTGCTGCCCAGCAGGCCTCGGCCTCATTAGAATCAGCAGCAGTTTGGTTCTGAGTGTGTGTGTGTGTGTGTGTGTGTGTGAGTGTTTGCTTGCACTAGCTGGGAGGCCCAGTGGGCAGGAGCAGATGCTCCATCCTCACACTCAAACTCCCCCAATAGAGCGTGTTATCTCCGTCTGAGTTAGGCTTTTTGCTTGCCTCGTCTCTTTCTATGTTTCCCTCACACTTGGCCTCTTAACCTCTGACAGTCTGATATATGGACAGTATATATTATTCTTTCTTTCTCTCTGTAGCACTGATATCATACTATCCCTCCTGAGTGAACAATGGTGGTTTTGGTTTCAAATAAACATGACAAAAATGTGGCCATATCTCCTCCCCAATGCTCTGCTTCACTGCACTTTCTATGATAAACTAGAGACAATAGATGTCTAACGTCACTGTAATGACTTAAGGAGGAATAAAGTCTATTGTTGTCCTCATCTAGGTCAAATTCCCCCTCCTTTTTGCACCACATACTCTGTGAGAATTGTTGTTTTTGACTTTCTTGCACTTCATTATTTCAAAAGCACAACTCCATGGCATGCCATGCTATGCCACGCTCATCTGTATTTCCCCATGATGCTCACAGCAGAGGGTTTATGCACTGACCCATGATAATATGGCCACGCTCCCAAGCAGAGGCAAACTGTGATGATCCTTGCCCTTATACGAGCGGCGCTGACATCACAGCAACCGGATTGGCTCCACGCATGTGGCCATGCAGTTGACAAAAGACAAAGTGCTATTTTTAAAAGCTCAGCACTCAGTCATTCTAAAGCTGCTGTGTATCTGGACGTGTATCTGTGTATCTTTCATTCACATCTGTCCTCCTCTGCTGTGATATCAAGGATACACCCCAAAAGTGCAAACACATCACTTTCTGCAGCTCTTTCTCTTTCTCCAGATGGTGAATTCTACTTACTTGGGTGATTCAGTGACTTTCCCTCCAGCACCACCATCAAAGTTATACATCTCAACATCTACTTAACAGATTGATTTTTTTCAGACATTCATGGTTCCTAGAAAATTTATTCTAATGACTTTTTCCACTTGTTTCCACTTACCCTGTGAAATATGTCAACATCTACAGAATACCATAAAACTTCAATTATAGCCCGGGTTATTATTTGCTTCAATCACTGAAATCAACAGGCCTATATCTGGGCCAGGCCTTTAATTCCTTTCCCACAAAAACGTTGCTCCACAAAGATCAGGAAATATGAGAATATTACTTGTATAAAAATTAGGCTTCAGATAATGTATCAATTATGGATCAATTATTTGATCCAGCTCTGACAGACGGCACATCAGAGAGCAAGTGTTACAGCACCCAGCAAACTGACAGGACATCACTTTATCGTCTTTATGATCGTCAACACCATCCTGCCATTGGGATTGGAGATAGAAATTAGCTACCTGGCTATAATCTCGTGCATTTAGTACATGTAAATATTTATGTTAAAGAAAATAAATAAATCTCAAATGTCAAATTGATACTTTTCGTTGGTACCAAAATGTCATGACAAATATTTAATTAATTGCTCTAAAATTTGGTAAACTTATTCAAGGTCCCCAGAGGACTAAATGAAATAACTTTGATCCCGGGATCTTTTATCTAGCGCCATTACGTGGTCAAAATTACAACATTTTTATTCAGTTCATCGGTTTGTGAATAAATACATGCACTCATGACATTCGATTGAATGAATGAATGAATGAAAAATGTGGTCACTCCACAAGTTTTAAACTTTGGTCACAACCAAAGGGTTGGGGCAGAAGCCTCAGCTTATGTGTAGTCCCCCCTTTCTCATGTTTCAAATTTTCTTTAGACTGACATAGTCTCGGACACTTTCCATCCGTCTTCACTATACTTCATGTTAGCATTGCTAGTATTATCATTATGAGTGTTTGAGCATGCTGTTGTAACTTTACATTAAGGACTTAAAGTCATTCATTAAGTGCGTATTTGAAGGATATCATACGTTCTGGTGTACGAGGATACGTTGGCTGACCATAGTCAGTATTTTTATTCCTTACTATCAGTGTTCATTTTCCTATGATCAAATTCTGCTCATCAAACTCTTTGTAGTCTTGCCTCAGTTCCATTATGTCAAAGCTTTCTTGTCTTATTATTTTTTCATTGTGCCTAGTTGACTGTTATCAGTGTCAACATCATGTCACTGTCTGCTTAATGTCAATCAACATGACACCCACAGGAATAAATAGAAGTTTCTACCAGGAAAGAACCCCTTCAAACTATGTTGCCCAACAAACTTTATTTTCAAGCACGTCTCACTTGGGGCGTTGTTGTTGTCAAGACAGCTGCCTAACAGCAAGGCGCCGTACTGTGATCAGAGCCTGATGATGCAGGCACACAAGTTTGTCTATGACAGGGATTGCATGGGGATTGGTGTAACCTTGATCAGCATGAGGTTTGTCCACAATGTACCACTGCATGCACTATGTGGGTATGACACATCTCCCATTTGGCTGCATCTTGTTTCCATCCTGTCCTGATTTGCAATCTTTCAAATCTGTTGATTAAAAAACAGCTAAAATGTGACCAAACTGACAGAGATGGCTTTGCAACAAACAAGGAGTTAGCAGATGATTGCTGACTTTATTAATTTAGACCTATAGTGCGTTCATCTAGCAAAACACCAGATCCAGTGTAGCTAATCTGACGCTTGTGACCATGACTGGAATACAGCTCCTAACAGACTGCAAATTCAAATTCACGTGCTTCTCAGTTGGCCCCATTTCCTGCTTTGAGAAGTCGTTCTACTGGCTGCAGTGTGTTCAAACGCATTTCAACAAAACACTGATAACTGTTTTCAGTGTTTGTGTTTTTTTTACAAAGGGATTTTGTCCCAAACTTGTTGCTGCACTAGTACATATCTTAAAACCACTAAAATATTCCTTCAGGCTAATTTTGATATATTAATGCAAATATATTACTTTTCTAATTAATCAAGATTAGTCTACTTGGGCAGCAACCTTATTCCATATTACAAATAACTCCTGAGCAAAAAATTGATCACAACAACACTGGTTGACAAACAAGTTTCAGTGTTTGTTTCAGTTCTAAATGACTGGTACCTCGGGTCAAGACTCAGCTGTCCACTTACATCTACAGGAGAAGGGACACTCATTTGAGGACAGCAATGTGCACATCTTGGCCAGCTTGACCTGAGGTACCAGTAATTTCGAAATGAAGGCTTCTTCTTAAAGAAATGCAAACAAGTCCAGTTGCCTATGATACAGCACTTACGATAATTTTGACTTGCTAACACAATTTCATAAAAAAAAAAAAAAAAGTCTAAAAACAATCTTGTAAAAAAGTCAGTGAATTCCTGGAGGGACTGATTATATAATTACATGATACTCCTATATGCTTCTTTTTTATGGGAATAACTTACATATTAATTAATAACACTTTGAGTACGCACTCAATCAAACTAATACAAACAAGCTACAAGCCATATATATACTCCATAGTACATACATACAGCACGTGGGCCTCGCCCCAGATCCCCATTATGTCTGCCGTGTCGTCCTTGTCTCTGCGAGCCTCGCTGCCTTCCTTATCTCCAAAAAGAAGCTTTATCATTTTGTCTGAGCAGCAGTGTCAACAACCCAGGCTAAATGGCCTTTTCCAAGACCCATTTGGCTCCACATCGATTAAAGACCCTGCCACCCTGATGGGTGATAGTGGCTGGGGGAGAGGGGGTGTGTGTCACTGAGGAAGCCCAGTGATGGAGTGACTCGGCATGGGCAGAAATCTCAACTCAGGTGGGGTAGATGGAGACACTAGCAAGAGAAAGACCACTGAACCTCGACACCAGTAAATATTGGATGGAGGCTGTTTACGGACCTGTCAGAGAGCAGTATTGATTTCCCCCTGTGTCCAGTCTAAAGAGGTAAACAAAAGAATAGGACTAACATACACTGCCACATCTACGAGTCCTTGTGAATCAATGCGTGAGGGCAAAGTACATTGTTCTTCCACCTGGAAATAAACGTCTGAGCTGTAACTCATGTGGATGACACTATTATTTTCACTGACAACTGTTTTATTGCAACATCTGTGCCACAGTCTTCAGCAGCTTCCTGTCAAACAAGTATCAAATGAAAACTTAGTCATATTTGAAAAGCATTAGCCAGGAACCAATTAAAATTAACAGCATTGGAAACCCTGATGTGACCTTCACCTCAGGGGTCAAATAGCAAAGGTCACATCACGTCATCATGACAGCATACTTAAGACAATGATGGAGCAGAGCATTAGGGGCTTTAAATAATGAAATGTTTCCAGCATGAATCAGCCTTGAGTGGAAAAAGCATTTGTGAAAATACTTTGTCAGAGCATCATCTGTCTGTGTCTAAAATATTACTGGGGTGGAACATGTCACCATCTGAAATTGTGTGTCAATGTTTTATTTATTTATTTTGCTCTGCTGGGATTTGCACTATGAACAATTCCAGTTTAAGGCCAGCATCCCAACCCCAAGGCACTTTTTTTTTGTAAAGTCACACATTAATTCTCGTTCTCAGAGTTAGATTAGAAGATCAATACCACTCTCACATCTGTGCATGGAACCACAGTCAGGAGACGATTAGCTTATCTTATTTTAGCGTAAAGACTGGAAGCAGGGGGAAACAGCTAGCCTGGCTCTGCCTAAGTTAAAAATTATGCCTACTAGTACTTCTAAATTGGACGAACTAACATGTTGTATCTTGTCTGTTTTTGTACTTCTGGTCCCCTCATCTCTAATTCAATGGGTTACTTAATTTGTTTTTTGTTTAAAGACCTGAAAATGAGGTTGGTTTTCACTTTTTGTTTGGTGACAAATCAATTTTAAACCTAAAAGGCAGTTGCTAACAAGTGGCTAAATGAGACATTGAGGATTGGCATAGGTAGAAGGTGACAAAGCTACCAATGTGTATGGACTAGTATATATATACTTAAAATGTCATCCCTGCACCACTCTATAGTGTTGCTGGTTGTCTGGCAACCTTAGGGAAGACAACTTAGGGAAGATAATGCACCTGGCTGTTGTCTGACAATAGTTACAGCACCCTCAGACCACAAACTGTCATTTCATATTTTTGTTTGACATTAAAATAAAGTAGATACGAATGGTTAGTCAGCTTAAGAGGTGTCTGTAGGCATATTTTTAACTTTGGACAGAGCCCGTAGTTCTTGATTGATTAATAAAAAGAGCTGTCATTATTTTATGAAGTGGCCTCTCTGAGTAGCTACTCAGAAATATCTTCTCCTCAGATCTTTCATGAAACTGGACCTAAAAAACTTCATCATGCATTTTAGTCCTGCTATTGTTCTTAACAGTAACAGCCCCATTTTTCTGGCAGGAAAATGTGCCAGACTGTAAAGCAAGCTCTGAACAGCACTTTGGTGTATTTATATAGAAAGTATAGCAGAGTAAAGTGATCACAAACAAAGCCTTGGATTCCATATGAATGTAATGTTTGAATATACAGTTAGAGCTCTGAGAATATACTGGGTGCATCTCGTTCAGGATGGTGCCTGCCTGTTTCTCCTCAGAGAGCCAAGTCTGGAGGGTCTGCAAAAACAGGCCAAGCTGCTCTTAAAATGGCCACCGGGGTCTGAGATTTATCACACCACCTGCACGCTAGTAAAAAGGGATCATTTGCTCCCCTCCTCTCCATACATAAACTGCTGCCTCAATCTGGGGGGCACTGCATTTGTCATGGCACACTTTCTGCCATTTCATCCCAGACACAGTGTTGTGTAGTAACAACGAAATTTAGCGCTCGGTTTTATGCATCAGTACAGATGTCTTGTTGGACAGGAGTCACAGCGGAGGCTAATCGTAAAATGTCAGTTACAGTTAGCGTCAGATTTGCATAAATGCGTGCAGGTCAGGTAAGTACTGACCTGGGGGCAAAAACATAGAGGTGAGGGTAATCAGAAAACATGCCGTAGTTTGGAGGCTCCAGATCAAGCAGCTGTTCTGTCTGTGAAACAAATAGCAGCAGACAGCCTGTCTTAAAAGAACACAGAGCATATCACAATACCAATCCCGCAGGTTCAGAAAACCAGCTGTCTGTTCATGTTTGTCCATACTTCCCCTTTAGTGTCCATGACATGAGGGTGGACTTTTGTAAATGAGGCCCTCGCCGCGATGTTTCGCAGTAATGCTGATATTCAGCAAAGCCTGGGTTGAAGCATGTCAGCTTCGGTTTAACTCACACGTTATCCTGGAGGACTTTGCTTGAGGATGTAACGATCGCTGTGCGGCTGAAGACAAGAGAGCTCTCCAGCTGCAGCCGCTGATAGTCCTTTAAATAGAAGTACTTGTAGGGTTGTTTTAGACAAAAGTGGGCCTTGACATGGTGTTGAGTGTGAAGATACACACATGTGTGCACACACTCACATTTTCAAACACACCCTCAAATCAATAGCCTGATTGAATTTGGTTCTCCCCTTCTTGCTCCCCAGGGGTCCTGTTGATTGGGCTTGGCAATGTGGTGTGTGTGTGTGTGTGTGTAACAGAGAGAGAGAGAGAGAGAGAGCATAAAATGTGTGTGTTTCCGTCATTGCAAAGTAGCGACTCTGATCTGCATTCTGAGAGGTCTCCCTGCAGCAAAAATCAAGACAAAAACGTTCATCCATCCATCTTGGCGAATGGCTTCCCGTAAGGTCCAAAAATGGTCTCTGGGCCCCGTCAGGAAGTCGGTGACAGTCGAGCAGAGGAAATCGCCCTCAGCTTATGTATTCAATTAATCTGGTAATTTATTGCAGAGGGAACTGTGAGTCAATGAATGGTTAGGTGGCTGTGCATCAGCTCTGTCCTCTCTAAAACACACTGAGGGAAATGTTGTGTCACTGTGTTTGGAAGTTATTGTGAAACAAGTTAAAAGGTGAAAAGAAATCACTTCACACATACGATTTTTAAAGTTTGGTCGAAACATCGAAGCATATTTACATAAAGCAAATTTTCTGGGGCTGCAACCAATGATTATTTTTATTGTCAGTCAATCTGCTGATTGTTTCCTTTATCAATTACTTTATTGTTCAATTAAATGTCAATAAATGGAAAGCTCAAGAAGACGTCCTCAAATGTCTTATTTCATCTAAAGATATTCAGTTGGTCATGGACCGGACAACCGAACCAAGACCTTCTTGAAGAGGTGGTCTCGGTCCGGTTACAAAGGAACTCTGGTGCGGTTAATTTGTGGTGAGAATGTGTTACGACCTCGATCCGAACCAACTCACTTGACACATTGTTTGGGTTAAACATGAGCATGTTACAGTCCTGGAGGATTATTAATGTGCACCTCCTCCTGTACTGCCTTAATATCCACATTCAGCACATCCAATGCATCAAAACATTGTTTTCTAGTTGGAGCCGCGCCTCGTTTTCAAACTGTATGGTTTGACTAAAATGAATGACAGCAATATAGTCCACGATGAGCAGCGCTAAAATCAACCTGCGTAGTTGTCCCTCCATTGTGAAATTAGAAAGTGTCACATTTATCTTGCAAGTGTACTCTTCTTCAGCGTTTTGTTTACTTCCTGGATTTTTCCCACATGAAAATTCTGACCAATCAAGAGCAGGCATTTGATCTGGTCCGCTTGTAAATGCTGCCGTTGTAAATGCTGCAGGTCTGAAAGCACCCTTAGTAAAATACCTATTTTCAGAAGTTACCATGTGGCCCAATGGCTTTGCTCACTTTTTTTCAAGCCTCTCCTTTTTTGCTCTGTGTCTGTGCAGTGCTGTTGCCCACAGACGACAACAACAGGCTTGTCCATTGAGAATCTAGATGCTGATAGGGTTTCACAATAATTAATGTTTTGCATGAAACAGCGCCACGTGAAATATTTGCCTAACATTTGGTCTGAGCAAACCCAAAGAGGAAATGTGGTTTCAGGAGGCGTCAGGTGGATCTGATAAGCACATGTGTATCAAATTTTATTGTAAATATAACTATTGATACTGACATCTCATTAGAAGCCACATTGACATGCTTTAAAAACAAATATGTGATAAATCTGCAGTGCTTGTCAAGACGAGCCTGTTGCTATATCCACTGTAATGAGTTCAATTTAAGGGCTGGACATTTTTAATGGCTCATAACCGCGATTATCTTCTTGCCAGTCCCTTTGCCTGTGTAATGTAACAGCTTAACACCAACCGAGAGAGGGATAAAAATGAGCAAATGAGAGAAAAAGAGAGGAATTGTGTGGCGCTCCCTCTCCCCCTCTCTATGACTTCGCACTTTTCTCCTTATTAGTGGAGGCGGACCTGCCAGCGTCCTGCCGGGGACAGCAGCAGCAGCAGCAGCAGCAGCAGCAGCCCAAACTGTGGCCAGAATGTCTAATGAGAGGTCTAGAGAGATAATTGATGACAATTTTGAATTTGCTAGCCATTATACAGGCCTTGAACACTCTGGTTTAATGAGAATTAAAGATTCAAAAGCAATGCATTTTATATCAATCAGGCAAACAACCCCTGGGAGAGGAAGAAGAGGGGGAAGAAACACAGAGGGGGCAGTTGTGCATCTGAAAGCAGCAGGAAGGAAGGAAAAGTCACAACTGATGATGTTTATGGCTATAATGTACTTGTGTAATATTGTGCTGCTTCAGATTGGCCTTTAATGCAATGGCAAGTCATATGTTTTAAAACGGATATTTGTGTGTATGCATTATTTAAACAAATTTCTGTACTACAGAGCATTTAGGTTTTTATCAATGATAAACGGTGAGGTTTTTTCCACCATATATGCACAGTGAAACACTTGGCAGCCTACTCGCCTTATATTCCAGTGCTGTAATACATCAGAATATCACTTATTTCAGTTTAATCTGATCTCATCTTTATACAATCTAACTATGACAATAATACACAAAATCAGAATGCCACTTATTTCTTCTTAAACTGTAATGTTATATTTGTTTACCCAACCACACAGTGGCTGCACACGTACAGTAGGTGGTCTCTCTTTTCATCAGCCGTCCTGATGAAAAAGGAACACAATGTCCTGCTGACAGCTCTCAGGCACTCTGGGAATGTCAACTCAAGCTGTCACCACGGGGAGTCAAAGATGGAGGAGCGATGGTGTGGAGGAAGCGCAGAGGTAAGAGGAGGAGGAGGAGGAGGAGGAAGATGAGAAAGGGAGGACGCCACAACAATAAGCGCCCTGCAGACGGAGGTATGCAGCCGCGCTCTGTGGGGGTGGTGGTGATGACATCAGAGAAGCAGCGGGAACAGCTCACCGTCTCTCACAGACAGGGTGGCTGCACCCACAGGTGAAGGCAGAGCTGGCCTCCTGTGCAGCGAGACACACACACACACACACTCACATGTGAACATAAACTTACTCATAAAACTTTTGCTCACAGAATGTTTTCACAAGAAAAACATAGTTAGCAGCTCCTCTGCAATGAGTTTATAATGTGAGACTGCTTCATTCAGTGTTTTTATTGGTTTATATCACCAGGTCTGTTTGTTTTAGAGAGGAAGAAACCTCTGTGGATAATTCGGCTCCTGAATAATGAACACAGAGGAAACCTAACTGGAAGAAGTTTCAGCTGGTTGCAATCTGCTCTCCTCACCGCTACATGCCACTAAATCCCCCTAAATCTTACACACTGCTCCTTTAAGGTGACTTATTCCTTCAAAATATTTAAGCAGTATATAATAGAGATGCTAGATTGCTTGAGTGAAATTGAGCTGAATGCTGATGAATAAGTTCAACGCACCAAAATATTTGTACTTAAAATCGGCAGTAAAAACAACTGTCTGACCGCCTGTCCAACTCAGCATTTTATGTTACAATGACTAAATTTCAGTGTTCTTTATCTTTCAGTTAAGAGAAATCAAAATGTGTCCTGTTCACTCAAAAATGCACAGTGCAGTACTAGAATTAAATTTAATTTAAATGCGAAAAAACCCCCAATAACACACGTTATTGACATACACAAACAAAACATTTGATGCAGCATTTCCATCCTAACAAAAAAAAAAAAAAAGGCCATAAAGGAGGCGCACTGCCTGAGGCGGTCACCTCAGGTCATCAGACAATAGTCTATGACAACACCGTCTTCTGAGATTGCCAGAGGCAGAGGACTCCAACAGGAACATCTTTGAAGACTTCCTCCTCATCAACACCCTCAGTGTGAGAGACATGAAAGACAGGACACTGATAATGCCAGAATCACATTTCTGACTAGCCAACCATGATTTGTTTGCACGAACTGCCTGATAGCTTAAATGTAAAATAAAATGAGGTCTGCAGTAACTGGTGACTATATTTGTAGAGATATTGACGTTTTCCCACAGAGACAGAGGTTTGTAAATATAAAAGACATAGGCCAAATTCCATTTCTTATTTTTACCCCTCCCCCTCTTTTTCGAGCCCCCCCTTTGTCCCTCAAACAGAGTTACAATGGGTTGTGGTTAAAATCACAATCCTTCAAGACCCTGACTCGTCATCAGTATCATCAGCATCGTCAGTGACGTTTAAATAAGCAGCTGTATTATCACAATGAAATACGCCATTTATCGGATGGAGATAGAAAGGCACTGATGTCTGTGATTCACTCACAACTTAAGTTTCATGCTATCAGTGTTGGCAACCTATGTCCCTACCTACCTGATATTAAAGGAGCAGAAACAAGGGCAGCACCAAACCCCCAACTACTCGGGGTGCCTGTCCATGGGCAGCTCCTTCACTCTGACATCTCTCCATTTAATGCACCTATAGGTCCTGTTTGTGCATGTGTGTATTTCAGGCCTGTGTGTGTATGACAACAGGGTTGAAAAATCTAATTTCCCCTTGGGGATGAATAATGTATATCTTCTTCCTCTTCTAATAACAATTGCTTGTTTTAAAGAATGGACCATACTACCTTGAAAAGTTATCATCATTTAAAAATCTTTATTATGGAAGAAAATATTTTTTTTGCTGTTGTTTCTTGTGCAGCCACCTTACCAATTAAGATGTGTCTGTGAAAAACCTCTTCTTTGAGGGCCATGTAGCCCGAGCACTTCGCCCCACCCCTCTCCCCCAACAAGAATGGGGACACCCTACCCCAGTATGTGAACGTGCAAAACAGAGGGTAAGGGGTGTTCATGGCCATAAAATCTGACTGCAGAGAATAGCTGGAAAAAAATTGGAATTTCCACCTTTGAACATTTGGTTTCTTGATGTTCTATGCAGCCTTTGTTTGGACAGATAAGCCGAGCTCTTTTGTGTCCATGAAAAGCATTTCCAACCAAGTTCTGCTCTAAAAGGAGCCTAAATTACTCTTGTGACCTGCCTGAGCCCACTTTGATAGATAATTCCCTTTACGTAATCATCTTAACATGATTAATAGACTGTGAGAGCCGTCTAAGAGGTGACTTTAGTTAACCTTTTATGGGTATTTCCCTCTAGAGGAGCTATAAGAGGCTTGGCGATTGTCTGCTCCACCATCAGGGCCAACACAGTCTGCCCGAGTTGATATACTTTGATGACGTATTGCCTCTCTCAAAGGGAGGGGGAAATGAAGCCCATAAACTCAAACATATTTCCCAGTTAGCACATGAAGAGAGCACGGGTAGTTTATTGTCCTCCAGAGGAAGTTTTTGCCACGAGCAGGTTCAGGCATGTGGCCTACACATAAAAGTGTGTTCCAAAGAAATATGACACATTCTCCACCTACTAAAAGGACATTTCACAAAATACAAGTGTAGTTGATGAAGACACAAACACCATAATGTTTGTGTGCACATGGCAGAGGCCACAAACACAACACAGTACAGAAGTATATTTATGCACATTAAATATAGCATACATCAATACAAGCACAAGCAGGGACACAAGAAGGCACATACACAACCCTCCCTGCGTGTGCACATGCATACACACCCACAGAGCGGGCTGTGACAGCAGCAGATATCCAGTAACTGCAGCGCTGGATAGTAACTACTGCAGAGGCCATTTGACACCCCCTCTATGGAGATTCAGACGCAGTGCTCTGGCAGCATACTGAAACACTAGCTCTGGCTGTCTGGACTACATGCATTTCAAAATTATACTATTTGTTCTGAATGCTTGACCTTAAAGCTACCCTCACGTCTTTCTTTATTTAAGTCTTTTTCCATCACGATTTTTCAGTGAATATTTTTGCTAAGCACTCACACAAATGTGTAGTTTCTTTACAACACATGAACTTGAACCATAGGTGGAAGAAATGCGTACATCTTTTACTTGAGAAAAATTAACAATACCACAGTGTATTCTTTTACAAGTCAAAGTTCCCACTGTGAAAAGTGGTGCCAATGGAACCGTTCCATACCGTCCCCATGTTTGGTCCCCCCTCTGTTGGGGTACCTAGCACACAGATCTGGTGCTAAAAGGTGGAGCTGTGAACACTGATTGGTCAGTAGAGGACGGTCACTCTGCTCAGGGCTGAGTTGTGGCTGGTTTTAAAGCTCATGTAACCACTGTTCATACCGTGCAGCAGAAGTAGTCTGAGAAAAACAATTCACTGTACCGACTGTCGGCAACTTTAAAGGTGGAATGTTTACTTGTTGTGTTGCTCAATGCATGAGTTGACGATGTGACTCCATCAGCACATCTTAAATTTCAGTACAACTTTGACCATTACCTTAGTTCTTATTGTCTTTCTTGGATTACATACACTTTTAGTAATGAGTGGATCTCCAAACGTTTAAGACTATACATTCATTTTGACTGGATTATGAGAACTGCATGTATTCTAATCCTAACATGGATAAAAATAAGCATCGCAGAGAGTCGTTCCTGTGGGTTCTGGCAACACTAAACCCCTGAGCTTGCCTTGGAAGGACTAAATGCAAAAACCTGCTATTTTAAAATATATCACTCTCACTGCAGCCTGTTTTATTTTGTTCTGAAAATGTTCTGTGGATGACAAACGAGGTGCAGACTGATAAAGGAGGAAATACAGTGAGTGCTGGATGGAGCAGTGAGTGACAACGACATTTAAGAGTACTGTTTGCGGTGGAAACACTAGGGTCTAGGTACCATGTCTGAAGGGTTACTTTTGGCTCCAAAGGTACCATACCGAAAGTGTTTGGTGGAAACGGTGCTAAAGTCTCATTTATCCAGTTGTATGTTCACCTTTTTTGGATTTTCTGTTCACTGTGGAGGCATGCAAGAAAACAACAAGTTTCCTTCACAGCTTTAATGTAACACAGGGTTAGGACTAATTGATAAACAAATGGTCATTTTGCAGGTGAAGTATTTCTTTAAAGCCACAGTTGATCCCTTTTAGGCCTATAAGAAAATACTTATTTCATCTTTGTTAAAACTGTCACTACACGCACACAGCACTAAAAGAGACAGAAAATCTGTGGCAAAATTAGACTCCTCTGCCCACTCTGTTGCCTTGTAGTGCTTCTCTCATGGCCTTACTGCATGTGAACAAAAACAACCTTGACACTGCTTTCAATCATGTCAATCACTACTCGTGATCTGCCAAACTAGGCAGTGCTGATCACATATGAATCAAGATTCTGCACCTCAAATGCTTTCAGAAACATATTTAGTGCACTGTTTAGTTGTATGGGAAAGTCTGTCACCTGGCCACCTTGTTGGATACAGTAAAATGGGGACAGTGAGCATTGTTCACCAGCTGGATCAGCTTTTTCATTTTACAGCTACACAGCAGAGTATGTTTCTGAACACAGAGATGAGATATAGGCACTGCAGTAACAGAATCTTGACTCATATTTGATCAGTGCTGACTAGTTTGACAGTTGGAGCGTGGTTCAGGGAGTGATTGATAAGATTGACAGCTGCGTTAGAGACTCCGTTGCACTTGCTGAATTTTAGCAAATGCCATTAGAGGCAGCAGGAGACATACCATCTGTCTCGTGTACTTATTTCGGAAAATATAGTGACAGTTTCAGCAAATATGACACAAAGTTATTTTTTATAAAAGTTATCTTTATGCTACTCGAAGAAATGGACTCTGATAAATTCCACCTTTGTCTTGCCTACATAAATAAAACTTTACAGACATTACGTCACAAATAAAAAGATTTTAATGCCTGTTGCTCCGCAGCAGCGAGAGGGTCAGCAGACAAGGTTAAACATTTTGTTGACATGCTGTAGTGACCTCACATACTAAGCTGGCAGAGAAGATTGCTGCTCTGACAGCAAACATCCATATAACAGCAGAGTGGAGGATATGGATGAAACCTCTAAGCCTATTGCCTGCTCCTGTGCGTGATGTTTGTGAAATATTAGATGGCCTTCACAAGACAAACAAACAGCAAACAAACAGATCTGTTGATGCTGTGAGCTCACATATGTGTGCGTGATCACCAATGGACTCAAAGATAATTTGGGACCAGTCTGTCAGTATGGTGACAGGTTGATAGTCATATATCATATCTCCTCCTCCACACACACACGCACGCACACACACAGTCAGACTGGTCATCCTCTGGGTTCAGGGCTGACACACATCTCCAGCTTTCTGACAGTGATTTCCCTCATGTGTTGTTATGCAGCTGCCACCTCAGTGCGCCCCCCCACCCTTTCCCCACGCACACACAAACACCAGACAAGTCACTGGACAGACAGTCTGACGTTACCCAGCCTACTTCTACACCTGCCTGTACAGTTTCTCTGTCCCTGCTTGTCTGCTTGGCTTCCTTGCGTGTTTGGATAGCTGCCTCCCACACCATTCAACCCCTAATTGTCTGGCAGGCTGACTTACCTCTCTGGCTCGCCACGAGAAGTTATAGCAAGAATCTGTCGGCTAAACTCTGGCTGGCGTAACAACCGTTCACTTGCCGATTGTCTAACCCCCTACCTGCCCAACCAACTCCCTACTTAGCTCACAACATAAGCGTCTGGTTGTGCACCTGCTAAGCCGCCCCCTTCACAGGGACCTGGGGAATGCAAAACACTGAACCCTTTAATAAGAATATTCAGACAGGCACCTGCAGGGCCAGCTACTGAGAGCTGCCGCTGGGCCTGTGGGATCAGGGGATTACTGGGGGTGATGGGAGACACAAAGCCACTGACATGGAGGTTCTCTCCCTGTTTGTCTCTACGTGTGTCTCCCATGCGCACAGAGATTCTTTTTTTTAGCAGTGTCTTTATTTCAGTGACATGCAAACAAAAAAACAACACATCATATCTGGTACATTTTAAAGGAAAATGTGGCCATTACAGCAACCATGTGAAAAATTCAACATCCTTCTCGCCATGCTAGCATCATGTCGGCCTACTGATCGACAGATTTGGTATAGACTGAAATATCATAACAGGGGGCGCCCCGGTAGCCCACCTGGTAGCATGTGCCACATAGAGTAAGTCCTTTGCAGCGGTTGGGGCTCAAGTCTAACCTACGGCCCTTAGCTGTATGTCAGCCGCTCTCTTTCTCCTCTTTCATATCTATCTGTCATTTCCCATAAAGGCAAAAAAAATGAAAAATCTTTAAGAAAAGAATAAGAGATGTCATATCAACTATTGCAGGGGTTGCCATTAATTTTTCCGCAGGCATTCATGTTCCCCAGAGGATGACTCCACCTGACGTCGGTGATCCCCTGACTTATCGTGTATTGCCACCAAGGCAAGGGCACAAATATAGACAGGGCAGGCAGGGCAGATTGCCACCTTGAATATGTTCCTGTGTTCAAAGAGGAATGATAAAAAACCCATCTGTGTCATGGTTTACTCTTTTATGTCCATGTTGTGCTACATCCCTGCTAAAGTTCAGATATTTGCATCAAAATAAGACTGGTCCTTATTCACAGTGCAATTCCTAGAGGCAAAATATTGATAATAAAATTTTACCAAAACTTTTTTTTTTTTAACTCAAAATTAAATCAACAGATCACTGCTGTCATTTCCTACTTGTGCAAAATTCATGCCAATTAACAAATCTTCATCAAGATCAGACTAAAAATACGGTTCCTCTTCAGTTGAATTCAGCACATTGCCTGGAAGCAAAATATAAATAAAAGTGTTTATTGGACACACATGTCTGGCCAAATGGAATGTGACTGCATTGGTTATTTCAGTCTGTCTGTGGGAGCTTGATGGATATGCTCACAAGCTGTCCAGCTTTGCTGAATATTTGAGTTCATGCTAGACAAGGACAGAGATTCAGTGAGGTAATGCCAGCAATTTTACTTCTCTTGGCCTCCATGTGTTCATTGTACTCATGCACTGTAACTCCAAATAGTTTCAAACAGTGATGGAGATCCATAGAAAGGACATTTGATTTTCGTTTGCCCGTCTGCTGTTTGATGTATGAAAGTCTTTTATGCTACTCTGGACTGCGGCTGCAACATTCAGGCAGCTGCTGTGCACAAGACAGCTGCCACGACTGTTAGTTTAGGACGCATGTGGTTTGATGTGCAGTGATGTTTTCTCTGAGCGCAGCACACATGTTAATATCACAACTTTGTGTTGTTACTGATGACTGAATACAGAACCAAGCACCAACAGCAAATTCATTGCTAATGAGTATAACAAGAAGCTCCTAAAGAACTCTGTCACTGCACTTAAGAACAACTTGGATAGACTGTTGGATTGTTTATCACCAAGGATTTTTGTAACTAGTATCCACGTTCTTCTCCTCGCTCCATAAACAAGCTCGTCTCCACATCCCAACAGAAAGAGGGAAACATTTTGGGGTCTGTTTCTTCAGAGCTCAGGAAACAAACATCCTGCCAAGCACTGTAAATTGTAAGCTGCTTCAATACAAACAGCAACAGTTTAATGCCAACTTTACACCCTCGCTCAGCAATAACATCAGCCCTCAGGTAGTTAGTCACTATCCAGGATGAGAAATCAATGGCAGACTGCAGTCGGGTTTCATTTGGCTAAGAGGAGAACATTTAGGTCCGCTTCGACAAACGCTATTGTGCGCCGATGAAGCCCGGACACTGACACAGCTCACGGCTCGTTAATGTGCTGCTGCCTGAAATAGGAGGATGTTTGTCTCATGTTTTGGACTGTTGCCAACTTTTGCTTTTTAAAACCCAACTTATCAGAGGGAGAAACTTGGCATTAGCAGAGAAAATATACAGATCTTTATATATTATTTTGTTTGCAGCTGTTGAGCTTTACGTCAATGTGACGCCTCCACCTGACCCGACTCACTGCTGCGCCTTTACTTTGCTTTTCTCCTCCACTCATCACTGTGTATTTACACCCACGAGACACAATATGGATGGCCAGTGGGCAATGACACTAACACACACACACACACACACACACACACACACACACACACACACACGCACACCTCCAAACGCTCAAAAGGTGAACAAATATTTTCCTCACCACAGGGAATTCTATTTAGTTTTATGAAAGGGAAATGAAACCACACACACTATGAGCCAATATTGCCATGACTGGGGGGAGTTGTGTTTAATAACTTACTGAGGGAAAGTGTTTCCAGAGGTGGGCGGAAGCAACTTTCTCAGAGTAAACCGTGGGTGGAGAGATCTGTGTCCTCAAGCTTCCACACAGATGGAAGGAGAGGAGAGGACCGGGGCTGATGTGGCAATAGATCAAGAGTAATGTAAGCAGAGGAAGCAGTGCTGATCAAACATCAACACATGAAGTGCAGGAGCATCTTCACAAACATATATTTTTCCAAAACAAGCTTCCACGAGCCGAATAAAAAGAAAACCTTGCTTTTCTGTCCCCCACTCTTTCTTAGTCATCAAATGACTTGCAGTACAGTGCAAGTAAGTGCTGCACTGTAAGCGTGTGAATCCAGTCATCATCTTGTGGATCATTCTGTCAGTGTCGCGACATGTGACCCGCAGTGTCCCACTGGATCAAAGTGAGGAGGCAGGATATGACAAGTGACGCACAGGGTGCTTCAAAGGTCCGACTCGCCATGACTCATCGCTAACTGCCCCTGAGGTTAGCATGGCTGTCACTCAAACTGTTTTCCAATCAATGCTACTTCAGCAGACGTAGTTGATTATCGCTTTAATGAGAGAGTGGCGATTGATTTCCATTAGTTTATCACAGGCCTGGACACCCCTGGGACCTGGTTTAATTTTCTTGGTATCCATTTACCCCTAAAGCTGGGTCATAACATGCCACTTATTGGTGAATCATTGTTAGAGTCAATGAATTAGGCTGACATGATTACCTCTGGCGATGTTTGTGTTGCTAGGCAATAGGGGATATTATATCATAATGTATTTGAAAGCGAATGCAAAAGGAAGACTTCTCACCTGTCCTCCGTGTCTTCACAAGTCTGCATCGCTCTGCAAGACTTGCACTCAGCACGTACCCTCATATACACACACACAAACACAAATTTAATATTCCTCTGATTATCACCACAACCTCAATCACTCAAGAGGTTCCTTGTAACTAACAGAAGTTGCCAGATGTCTGAACAACGGCTGGCTCCTCTCAGACAGTGTTGGACAGTAGCAGTAGTAACTTTTTTAATAACGGTGCTTTTGAAATTAAGAAATTGATGTGGAGGCTTTGGGGTTATTTAAAGGCACCTTTAATTAATGTAAATAGTGTAACAAGTAATTACTTTTGCTGCGGAGTAAAGTAATGTAATTCTGTTTTTAAATATATGCATGGAGTAAATGATCACACTTTGAAGTTTCTTGCTCAACACAGTTCCAGATAATATAATATTCTCTGCCACCACTACATTTGTCTCCCCACCCCCACTGCCACACTGGTGTCCTGAGCTGATGACAGCCGTTAGGAACAGCCCACAGATCACCCTCTCTTGTCATCCAGAGGCATCCGATAGAGCTTCAGTCAAACTGACTGCACTAGGATGTGTGTGTGTTAGTTATGTGCTTAACAAAGCATTTATGTACAATATACGCGTCCTGTCTGCATAAATATGCACCTCAGCGTGTGCATGTGTGTTTGCACTCGCCTTATCTGTGTGTGTGTATTATGTGTCTCTCCTGCAGCATCACCACACCTACAGTGCAGACAGCCGGTGAGTTAAAGGGCTTGCAGACAGACCTCTGAGTGCTCTCTGCCTCCTCCTCTGTATCCATCAGACTGTCGTGATAGAGAGCTGTGAATTTGTCTCCTTCACTCAGATTTATTGAAATGATATACACCTACTGTCTGCTCTTGGCACAAATTTCAGGCTGCGTTTTAAAATAAGAGCACTTTGCAGCTTGAGAGCCGCAGAGAAATTATTGGGGAAATGTTGCAGAATGTGGAGTTTAAACGCGGCGCAGTACAATGTACGACACGGACATAGAAATTAATGTACGATGCTGTCTTTGGAAAATTATGGTAAAGCTTGATAATTACACTCCAGGCCCAATTTAAAAGATTTCTCCTCCACATTAAAAACCCATGGGACTTGCTTCTCTCTCGTGAGAATGATGCTTGACCTTATAATGCAGTCATTTACATATAACCTTAAGCTTTACAGCTGCGCTTATCATATGTGGTTTTTCGCCGGTGGAGCTGACTGTGTAATGGGGGGCGTCTGCAGAGCCAAGGATGGCTCAGTACTGAGGTAGACAGGTTGATAAGGTTCTACAAGGTTAGAGACAGAGTGATATTTATTTATCCTTTATTTAACTGTGCAAGTTAATTAGCAACAAATTGCAAACATAATGACAAACAACGAAAGGCAAACAACGAAAGGTCTTTCCAGGTGGAGAGGACAGAGGACAATGTTTTCACGGAGAGAAATAAACAAGCTAAGCTCAAGTTTAGGAGGAAATAATTAGTACTTCTGTATACACAAGGGTGCAATAGAGTCTAATATTTCTAGTAGCAGGATGCACATTGTTAAAAGAAAAGCAGCCGATAGAAATAATTAAATGTGGTGCCACATTAGTTTAAAAAACAGTCTTTAAACAGTAGCTATCAGCCCAAATGCATTAGTACTGACATTAAATCTTTTGTACCTTTTGACAATTCCAAAATGTATTAAAGAATGATGAATGGATCGCAATCAAAATGTTAATTACTTTTACCAGACAGGACTATTAATAACACAGGGGAAGGATGTTTCTTACTTTGTCTCTCTGTTCCTGCTTCCCTTTTACACCACAAATCTTATATTCACTGACCCCTCCTCTTTCTTCTAATGAAGACAGATTTTTGGTTCTTTGTGTCTACGAGATGCAGTGAGAATCCAAACCTCTTGTTTCTCCAAGGCCACTCTCAGCCCCAAACACTCTGCATTTGTCTCCACTGAATTGCAAATGTTCTTCGTAATGTTTATTTCATTCATTAATACTTGTTATCTGACTGCTGGCGCCTTGTCAAACTCTTTTATAGATGCAATTGCTCAACCTTGATTGATCAAAACTAAAGTTGTCTCTTATCCATCAACAACTACCAACACGTCCTTCAAATTAAATGACAAAGTATATTGTTGGTCCAAATGTTGGTTACAATATAAACTTGTGGTTAATGGGACAGTTCACCCCAAAATCAAAGTTCCGTATTTTTCTACCTGTGGTGCCATTCATCAGTCTAGATTGTTTTGGTGTGAGTTGTAGAGTGTTGGAGATATCAGCCGTCTGCCTTCTCTCAAACATACTAGATGTTACTCTGCATGAAGAGAATTTCGGATTTGTTTGTACATTGGGCGGGTAGGTTGTTTGGGGAGTTCCATAATGTTCGGCCATCTTGAAAATACATCCGCCAGCAAGGGACATATAGCACTACCAGGGAACAGCCCGCCTTTGGCGTTTTCGTGGATGTTTGGAGTTTAAACAGGAAGTGGTTGTGGTTTACACCTAAAATGGATATGGGTTGATCAGATACTTATAAGAAAACAATTTTCAGAACAATCTTAGACTTGAGCTTCAAGTCATTTTTGATTACAAGAGTAAGAGACTGGACACAGCTACCCAAATGACGATATTCCTTCTTCACGAGTACGAACACATTTCACTTGGATGATAGACTATTTGTAGGCTACATGTAAAATTTACATGATTCATATTGACTTCATCCAAGTGTTCTGCTCAACCCAAACAGTTTTAAATGTCTGCTCATTGAAGGCAGACATGAAAATTCAGTAACTTGATTCATCCAAAAGTTTATTTAGAAAAAGAGTTTGTTTCAATTGAGCTGTTTCTCCCATGGTATATTCCATGTCATGTACCCTCCCAGTCTGTGTTTGTTTTCAGTTTTTCCCTTTCCTAAGTTGCTTGTATTTGTGTCTTCTGAAGCGCTTTGTAATTTTGGAAAAAGAGAAAAATAGAAACCTCATACTGAAAATTCAGGTTATACATTTTGGTTATTATCATAATTATCCCCATCCCTCCTCTCTCTCTCCAGAGATGGTTATGGTAATTGTGTTTTCAAAACAACACCCCCTGATCTCTGATATCTCCCTCCTGTTCCTCTGTGCTTCTTTCCGTCTTCTCATGAGATGTTTGTAGTTACTGAGGAGGATGTCGTCCTCTTGTTGACAACAGGAGCATCTGGGACGACCCCATCTGCTGCAGCCGTCCAGTGAGTCCCAACCAATCACAGATCAGGTTGGGTTGAGGGACACATCCAGATAGACTGTCTGCTGCAATCAGGGTCCTGACACTGCACTCAGGCAACCTTGACTTCCCCCATCCTCCACCACCTGCTGAAGCCAGTCCCATCACATCCTATTACCTGTTGTAGCCTCCTAAAGAGCAATTGAGGAAAGGGGAGAGAGGTCATTTTTGGTCAACCTGCAAAACAAAAGCTGTCTCACACCCCTGGTTGCTCAAAGTGGGGATTTTGGAATAATTAGAATGTCAGCGGATGGAAAGAGTAAGGAGGATGAAGTCAGCTGAGCGGACAGGTTGAATATATGAGGATAATGACAAGTATTTGCTGATGACAGCTATTCTAGTGCCTAATAAATGTGTCGGGTATGTGCAATGATTTAAGCTAACGGCTCGATCATTTTTCAGTGTAAACACTTTAGGTTGTGTTTTTATGCACAAGAACAAGTCGTGAGGATTGCAGAGCTGAGCAGTCGAAGACAATCAATGAAAAAGTCCTGCAGTGGAGTTACAGTGCAGCTCGATACAGGACTTTTAAAAAGTTTGTGTAGATTATATTTTGTCTTGCAGACAGATACTGAATTAAAAATGTGGGAAAAACATTGAATGTAGAATTTGAAGGAAATAATATTCCCAGGGTTAAGCAAGGATTTGGAGACAAGTTGTTTATTGAACAATACAGGTCTGAATGTTTCTATGTAACCTTTTAAAGTCACTGCAGTCCTGTCCTAGTAATGCCCCAAGGTATTACCTTGTAAACCTTTATTCTGGCTATTTGTCCATCTTGTTTACAGCTAGTTTGGATCAGTCCAATGGTAACTAAATATGACTACCAGACAACCAGTTCCAAAACAAAACGTCTTGTTTTTACAAGGGATTATGGGGTACAAGACTTCTTCCTGGAGTGAAGATAAACTCCTCCCTGTAGCTTCCTATTTACTGTTAAGACATGAGAGTGGTGTCGATCTTCTCATCCCAACTATCAAGCCCGGTCTCACTGTGAAGTTGTCGAAATCCGGCGCTTGGGCGGTGACTTGCGGCATCAGAAACCAACGAAAAAAGGCATCCTTTAACAAAAGCATAATACACGGCCGGTTGCCGTTCAACAGTGCCAAGAGGCGTCAGGGGAAACGGGGTGGGACAAGGACGAAAGTTGAGGTGTCGAAAGTCCAGCTGGGGTGGGCAGCCGCTTTCACCCGAGAGTGCGATGTTCGTATTTTTTTCTAGTCATTCAGCTCCCTGTCTGTTCTTCCGCCTAATCACCTCATTCCCGTCACCTGAGCTCATCCACCCTTTCCTCCACCTGCACGTCATCCCCTTGTCAGATTAGTGTCTTTGCTGGATCATTGTTTTTAATGTGATATTCAGTTTTGCTTTTTCCTGCCCAAACCTTGAACAAAAAGTGATTTATTTTAGCTCCTGTTGCCTGCAGTCTCTTGTGTTTAGGTTCACCTGCTCCACACCTCATGACAACTTTAAGGTGTTTAGTAGATCAATCCTCTCATATCAGATCAGTCTAATGTATCTAATGGTGCGATCGGTGCCAAAAAACCTCTCACAATAATATTCTGACCAACAACCTCTCCATTTACCTCCAGTATTTATTCATGCCAGCTGTGCTAATGAGCAAATTAATATCCAGCTTTACATGCAGAATGTTTATGCAAGAAAGAATCGAAGGAGAATCCAAACCAATACTCTTTACCTGGTCAAAAAAAATTGGGTCTTCGTCACACCCCTTGGTGTGGGATATTAATGCTAAAGGCACCCTTTCAGGTAACTCCAGTATAAACCAATCATGACAATACGTGATGCTGAGAGCCTCTGATGTTGTGTTAAGCATCCATGTAAGGTGGGAGCTGGATGGGTCAAACAAAACTGGACTTTCACCCAGGAGACCACAGTTCATGTCACATGTGAAACAAAAGTGTTCTCACAACACGTCAGGTAATTTATGTAAGACTGTTGCACGCTGACATCACTGCTGTAACAAACCTGCTTATTCTAACTCAAAACATGATGTTTTTTTCTAAACTAACCAGGCAGTTTTGTTGCCGCAACCTATCCATGACCTTTTGACATCATTAACCACATACAACAATGTGTTTCAGCTGTGCTTCCAATAGAGATGCTAAATGGTGTCCTCTGTGTCGCAATCAGACACCAAGGTGAATGACAAAGCATTGGTATTTGAATGGATGTATGAGTTGGACTGTGCTTAGACTTTTTAATATACATGTATATTGAAAAATATTGTATATGGTTGTACTTACAACCATGTCCCACTTACTGTGAGGCATACAAATGGAAGTAATACTTGTTATGAAAGACAAGAATACAGAAAGAAGTGGAGGAAGGTGAAGTACCTTATAAAAGTGTTATACAAATTCATCATATTGTAGCTTTGAGAGAGATCTTGAGCCATCATTAATTACGTATCTCCAGATCTATTAAACAAACAAAATATATAGAACAAAGGGCTATGGAGGGGTATCAGGCGAGGGCCATCGTGAACCATACTGTAGACAGCAAATTCTACACTGGAAATGAAAAAAAGGAAACATTGGATTAGAGTATAACACTCATGTCAAGATGCTTTCTGAGGCTGAAGTGTATCTAAAGTGTCAATCCAATAAAGTTCCCTTTGGCATATCTTTCTTTCCATATCTCCCCCTCTTGGCAATTTAATGTGTTCAGCCCTGGGACTGTCGAGAGGAGATAAGGTGTGAAAATTCATTGAAATAAAGGGCAGGATAGTTCACATCATTGATGGAGCTCTTGTGTCACTCAAAAAATACGTATTTATAGTTCCAGTGTGTAGGATTTAGGATTTAGGGGAATATATGGGCAGAAACAGAATATGATGAGTATGTTTTCTTTAATCCATCCACCCATCCATTTTCAGAACTGCTTATCCTCTTGAAGGTCGCGGGGGGCTGGAGCCTATCCGTGCTGACATTGGGCGAGAGGCAGGATACACCCTGACCAGGCACTTGCATACCTCCACACAGAAAAGGCTCCCTCCTGGGATTGAACAAGGAACCCTCGTGCTGTGAGGCGACAGTGCTAACCACTACATTGCCGTGCCGCCCTCGTGTATAATCACCTTAAAATAAGAGCCATTGTGTTTTTGTTACCTTATAGAATGAGCTGTTTATTTCTATATTTGGAGTAATTCTCATCCATTGAGTTTGCCATGTTGCACTGCCATGTTTCTACAGTAGCCTAAAATGGACAAAACAAACACTGGCTCTAGACAGGAACATTAGCAGCCCCTCAGTGATGAGCAGCATCTGAAAAACACTGATTTTTAAAAATGTGAAACTGCTTGATTCTGTGTTTTTACCCATATAAATCACCGGGTCTGTTTGTTTTGGAGAGGAGGAGTTCTCTGTGGATAATTTGTCTCCCGTTAAAAACCTCCTGAACGTCTGGAGCTTAAGTTATCAGAAAAAAAGGTGAGCACACATTAGCAGGTGCTGGGCTGGCGGCCCATCTGCGACAAGTTGAACAGCATCGGGGAAACGCTGATTTGTAATGTGAAACTGCTTTATTGAGTGTTTTACAGATTTTAATCTCTTGGTCCGTTTGTTTTGGAGAGGAAGAGACCTCCCATTAAAAACCTCCTGAACAAAGAACACTGAAGGAATCCTAACCGGCAGTTGCCACCAAATCGTGCACGTTGCTCCTTTAAAAAAAAAAAAAAATCCTGACCTAATTGTGACTAAGATTTACTGAATGTCATGTTTACATTCAGAATTATTTGGGCATTAAATTTTCTGTTAACAGCTTTTCGGTTGTCATAATGGCACCAGAGTGTTTTTCTCCTCTTTGAGTGTGGACTGACTGCTGGTTGGACTGAGTCAGCCGCCTGCCCTTTGTGTCTGAGACACAGTGTCCTGATCCTTCTTCTCCTCATCCTCAGCCCACAGCCAGCTCTCATTACAACACAACACACTCACCACTGGGCTTTACTCTGACAGAGAGGTCACACTTAATGAGAGCACGTTTCACTGAGCATTTTACAGCTAACGCACAATCATAAGATGTAAGTAAGTTGTTAAAAATGGTGATTACATACTTTGAGATGCCTTTTGTTTAGCAGCATCGCAGTGTTTGCTTCACGAATGTGCAAAATCTATTTTCTGAGCATTTGCCGTGACATCTCCAATGACCGTTTCCAGGGAAGAGCCTCAGCTTTACAGGTAATTGGCTGCACATGATACGGGAGCTGTGCATCTCACTTTGCTTCAGTTACTGATGAGAGGTTTGTTTCTCTGCTTTCTTGTTATGTGGTTGGTTGGTTTGTTGTGTGAATTAGATGAGTTTCAGTCTCGCGTAAGGTTGAATCTGTAGAAAAGGTTAATGACAAGGAAAATTCATGACCGCAGAGCTGTGTTTCTGTTCTTTAACATCGTCTTTTGGTCAGTGGGAAAGAAACAAGCTAGAAACAGCCATTTTCTGTCCACCCACTGAGCTTGGCTCGGACTGTATTGATTTTTCCTCTGGTGGGCGAGAGTGAACTCCCACAAAATGAATGACCAATAGAAAAGAATATGGTGTTTTTGAGGTAGAAAGCTGATTAAGGGCGAGAGAGATTGGCCTCGACGCTGAGGTGGCGGCACAGCTCAACGAAAGCATGCCGTCCTGTTCAATTAGAAATTAATCCACAACACTCCCCTTCCAAAAATGCATTCCCACCTTGTTATACAGACACGGAAAAAGCTGTGTCAGCACTGACAATTTAACACAACTGTGCTTAATTCTTAGACTTTATGTTGGCATTTCTATAGCAGCACAAGCAGAAAAGCATCTTGTTGCCATATGAGCATAGAAATGAGTTTTTTTAAGAGCAATGTCAATCATGAGCAGGAAACTAAAGCCAGCAGTAACCTAGGAAACATCAAAGAGTGACATATCATGTCGGAGCATGCTGCTTTCATACATGCATGGAAATCCATGTTCTTCAAAGAACAAGATAAGGCCATGCATTTATATACCGTCATGCATACATATCCATATTCCACATGGATAAAGAAGCTACGATGACAAAGAGGACAAGTAGTTCTGGTGAAGTTGGAGGACATGTCCTTCTCACCAGCTAATCTCCTTGTTTTGTCTCTGTAAATGTTAAAATCTCTCCTGTGTTCTTCCTCCCTCTCAGATTCTCTTTCCCACCTTTCCATTCCTATTTATGTCTATTCTCTCGCTTCCTCTAGCGCAGCCATCCAGTCTCAACACTTAAATAGAGGAAACATTGTGCATTCTTCAGAGCTGCAACACACCGATCGGTCCTGACACGCACACAAACACGGCCTCACTCTGACGGGGGCGAGGAGTTGCTGTACCCTCCACTCTACCAGCCAGTAACCCCGCTCAGATGCAAATTCGAATGTCATCTTCCTTTCTCCTCAAAGGCGACGTCGGCTTGGTGAATGAGTGGGATCTGAAGATCAGGTGATTGTTTTTGGCAGATCGTTGTATTTGCTTACTGTATTGAGTCAGCCTGAGCCACGGGAAGGAAGGTGCACACTAAGGAGGGACAAATACACACAGGCACATGCAACGTGGATCACACAGGAGAATCTGCATAGAACGGGTTTTGTTACATTTTCTGTCTGAGATTTAAACCTTTATTTTGTAGAAAAAAGACAATCCCAGTGGGAATTTATGCCGTCTATGTACATTTTAAAATTCTGCACAGAGGGATCATCTCCCAGCATGCACTGATATATCACCCTGTGTTGCACAGTGGGAGGTGGTAGAAATGGATTTTACAGTCAATTATCAGGTGGTACACGCATATCCGTACAAAACAGCCCACATGGTTATCTTAGTCCTAATTAACCGTCCTGTCCCATCTTTAAATGCAGAGTAGCGCTACAGTCACATGCAGTTGTAGCTACGCTGTGTCTGGACAGTGGGAGAGACAGGGACAGAGATAGAGAGGGAACAAGCGAGCCTGGTCTCACTCTGAAGTTGTCGAAATCCTGCCCTCGGGCAGTGACTTGCAGCTTCAGAAACCAACTAAAAAGGCATCCTTTCATGTCTGCATGTGATGCAGCCATTTGCCGTTACAGTTTAACGGCGCCTGGTGGCGTCAGAGGGAAACGCGGCAGGACAAGGACGAAAGTTGAGGCTGTAAAAGTCCGATTGGGGGGGATGGTGGATGAGTCCAACAAACACAGACCTTCTCCCAAGGGAGCGGTATTCGCGTCCCACATTCCTAAACCTAACCATGTTGATGAAGGAGAAAAAACTTTAGTTTGTGGTGTTGTGCTGATGTAGTGCAATTATTTTGAAAGACTGTATGTAAACGTTAAATTTCCTGTGAAAACGGAAGTGTATCTTGCAAGAAGACAATGCAAGTAACAGGCAGAACTTGACACTGTGTCCCAGAGCACCTTGCATGTCGCATGTGGACGTGGAAAGTCCATGACCAAATCGTCAATATGTGACGAGGTCAGAGTGAGAATGTGCTGAATAACCATGTCAGGTAAGTAAACACTCTTGAAGAAAGAAGGTCTTCAAAATCCACCCTCCCCTCCACCTCCTGATGACAAAGTCAGCTCATATACTTTTTCATTCAAAAAACGTTGAGATGATAAGTATGGAATGTTCTTCTGATGACCGGGCTGCTGCAGGCTCTTTTTTCTGATTTCTCACTTGCCTCCTCCGTCATCTCTTTCCAACCTGTAGAATCTGACATGCCCACTGATGTCGTCACAAATTGCACTTCAGGCTAAGGAAAACCCACAGTTTTTTGGTTCCAGCTGGGAACTAACTTTTTGGGTACCACATTTTCCAATTTAGTTTTGGTTGAAATATGCAGATCGGTTCAAAATAGGTGTGAAACTCATTCCACCTGGGTGGAAACGCGATATAAGTGGATTCTAGCGATTATGATTCTCATGATTAGTGGCCTTATTGTTTCTTTAATGCTACAGGTTTTAGGTGTGTGTAGTTTTTTAGATATAAACATCTATCCAGGGACACTCTTTGTATCTGTATTAGCTTTTTTCTCTTCCTTTTGTAACAAGCTTTTGTTAAGCAGCTCCCCTCCCACTGTCTTGGAGGATGTTCCGGCCAACCTCATCAGGCACCTGGTTGACATGGGAGGCTCGTTGCCTTGATTAAGCTCACCTGGGCCTCAAGCTGCCTCATGTTTTTACTTGCTTGTCACATTCACTGGGCCAGGTTGTGACAATTTACTTTGAACACACTATAAATCTAATGATAAACTACTACAGCACCCTAATAATATTGTTGTATACACTGTGTAATGTTAATGTGATATTGACATGGATACATTGTGATCGCTCCTTGTAATCTAATAAGTGGCCATATTTTCATCACGGCTCATATACAGTCCCAAATTTACCTGAGGGAGACTATTTGTGGTCAAAACATTATCATGCCCAGTAGAATGAAAAAAAATAATAATTGGGAAGCATACACCAGTGTGTGGGTATTTTTCATCTTCGTGGATTTTACAGGAGACAGAACTGCAGACATTAAATCGGACAGTAAATTCCAGCAGACCATAAAACAGTCAACACATAAAAAGTAAATAAACACTTTGCAAATTGTCCTCAGAGCTGATCTCACACGTACGCACTCACCGAGGCAATATTGGTGTTACATCTGCAGTGTGATGTCAGAGTATTTCTTCAAAATAGTGTTGAATATCTGGAACGAGTGAAAACAAATCAGTCAGTCTGGAAAGTCAATCATACTGGTTGATTTCTTTTCCTCCCTATTTTATCATGCTGATTAGTTTTAGATTCAAAACATCATTAGGTTTAGCCCTCGAGTATATCTGCTGCTGCTCAATTATGACTCGAATTGACTTAATTTTTCTATGTCTGCTAAGTGTCATTTGTTTTTGCTCGTCTGAAGTTCCATGCAAAAGAACTGCAGTGTTCATAAAATAAAATAAATTCATCCTATGAATTATATTAAGGAAAATGAATTAGTTTTGTTCTTAAGAAGGCTTAAAAAACACTGAAACAATGCCTCTCTCCTTTCTCTCTCTCACACACATACACACACACCTCAAACAGTGTTACTATCCCTGTAGCAGCACCAAAAGGCCAGTGCGGTTATGCACAATTTGCTTCCATCCCCCCTAATAAACTGGATTAATATAATTTTCTCACGTGCAACCATGCTCCCAGTGTCATATCAAACCATATATCACCTCATCAATTTATCTCCCCTGGCACTGCAGCAGACAGGTGATGAAGTTCGGGCTCACTCATAATCCTATTATTGCTGCACTTCCCTGCTCTGGACCAAGGCCAAAACACATATTACACAAATAAAACAAGAGACAGACAGACCGGGGAGAGCGAGGTGCCTGCTCTCCCACCTCTGGCTCCCTCTTCTCTCCAAGCTGTGTCATTGTATGCCACTGACCGGGATGAAAGATAGTCCTTGACATTTATGTCCAAATCCAGTGGGAGCCAAATGAACATCATGAGCTCAAAATACTTGAAATGGCTCTCAGCAGCTCGGGTTCAGCTTGTGGAGACATTACATTTACAGCCCCACTCCAGCCAGTGGCACTTCCTGTTTTTCGGTTTATGTTCTTGCTCCAGCAGAGAATTGGGTTGTGGTTAATAGTGGACTGTAATCTGTTACCATGGCAACCAGACTGCCACTCTAGCGAACGTGTCAAAACGATAGCGTGGATATTAGTATGGATAGCGATAGCGGTTACTCTAACCTAAGTGGTGAGGTCAACTTCACAACGACGTGCAAGGGTTGTTTGCTGGACCCATCCCCCACCCCACTCGGACACTCGCCGCCTTAACTTTCGTGCTTGTCCGGCCACGGATCCCCCTGTCGCCACCAGGTGCCGTTCAACTATGATGGTGACCGGCCACTTATCGTGCCGACGTTAAAGGATGGCTTTTTTTGTCAGTGTTTGACACTGCAAGTCGTTGCCCAGGAGCTGAATTTCGACGACTTCGGAGTAAGACCAGGCTCATGAGGTTGAGGATTTTGTTTCTGACATTTCAGCCCATTCACTCTTAAAAGTCTGCAGCGTTTTGCATCACCCATAAAGTTACATAATGAAGGTAAAGTTACAGAGATTAGGTTGAGGACAAGAAGCATTGTAATGACGTACCTTAAAATGACTCAGAGTTCACAAAGTTCTGAACGGCGGTAACTGGTCTGTGTTTTGTGAGCCATCCACCGCCCAAACCTGCCCCCTACCTGGGCTGCTTGGGGCCGCTTCCTTCTTTACTCGGTCAAATGATTGCAGCCTTCCAAAACGCTTATTGGCCCATCATTATGTGGGATATGTATGAATTTTGGTGCATTACTTTTTGTAGGAAAACAGTACATGAGAACAGCCTGAGTCTGTAGCCGTTAACTCACCCATATTACACAAACTGAATAGCTTTAAGTTTTATAGTGCATTGCTGGGGCTACAAACTGAACAAACAATCCCACCTAATCCCAGAATGGCAGCTCTCCATCTTGTTTCGCCTTATGCTTATGCTGTATGTACACACACACACACACACACAAAAAAAACCTCCACTAGTTTAAGTAGAAAAAAATCAAGTTAACAATTTGCATGCATTTTTTAAGTAGTTCTGGCATCATTGAGTCTTTTATAATCTGACAAATTTGTTTAGTTTCGTACAACCAACATGATCTGCTTTGACCTCAGAAAACTTAATTGAGTAGAAGCAATTTAATATTTATCCAAACTATTATATTTAGGGTATTTTAACATATTCATTTTAATTCCCTCCTACTCAAAAATGTTTCAGATTTTGACCAACTCATTTAAACAATTCGCCAACTGACCTCAACACGTTCATGAAAGAAATGTAATATTTGTATGATGAAATACTTAATTGTATTAAACGTTATCCAGTGACCCCATGAATCACTTTTTAGAGTGATATCCTGCAGGTGTAACCAGTTAAAAGATATGTTTTGCTGCACATCTGCTGCACTAACAGTCCGTAGCTAAAATACAAGATAAGATGACTACCTAGCTCACAGCAATGTTTAACAGTTAGTTTTGCTGCTCAGCAAGTTTGGAGGATGATGTATGAACTCCATTTTCTACTGTCGTCATAAATCATCTTCCTGTTTCTCAACAACCTTCTTGTTTCATTTTTTACTGTGAGCTAAAAATGTAGATATTTGTCAAAAAATATTTGGTGAACAGTGCGGCTAATCAACTCTGTCGGGAAGTAACTCTGAAAAAAACATCAAATATAAAAATGCAAAAATATACTGGAGTGGGTAGTTTAAAGTAGAAAATTTGTAAACAGAAAGTGTTTGAAGAAAAGTCTGAATTCTGCAGTGGCTGACAGAATACAGAATTTACCATTTTGTGTGACTTTTTTCATTCAGCCCGACGTTGTATTCATGTTAAGTGAGTGACAGCTCTGATCTGATGGGATTTTCAGTCGACACAGAAGTTGCTCGGAGCAGGTAATTTATCTATTTAGCATAAAATGGAGAAACAAATGGTGATTAAAACTTGTTACCCCTGCAGCCCGTCTTAGGTATGTGCCTCTTTACATTAATCTGTCAGCACTCATGTCGGTCTCATGCCCGAATAAACACCCTGGTTGCTTTTACATTAAAGTCATGACGGCAGTCTCAGTAGGCTGTTCATTTCCATGTCATTTTCACAAGTAGCAAATCTTAGGTGAATGCTGTCAATGCTGTTAATGTAAAGGTGACACATCCACAGAGGGAGACTGAATGCACGCCTTCTACGATTACTGTAATACAGGTATTATCTCAGTCACTGTCACATATGCAGGGAATTAGTTTAGAAATTCAGAAATACCTTAAAAGAGCTGGGTATTCTGGGTTTGGGGGTTTCTGTTTACTGTGTTTTTTCCCCTCCTGTGTTCCTGTGCTGCCTTTCCCCTCTACACGCCTGCCCTGCATCAGCCTCGTTAGTCCTTCCCAGCTTCAGAGTTTCTCCCAGTCAATCAGCTCCCTGCCTGTTCTCCCAAGTCTGAAAAGAGCTTCACACCAACTTGTAGCTGCATTTCATTCACACTTTTGTAATTTTTCTGTTGCTAGTTTGTCATGAATGTAACTACGAACAGTCATCAACTGTTCATGAATAAAAGGAGGCCAGCTGGAGAAGTTGCGTGTATAAAGTATGTATGTAATAGTCCTGGCAGTCAACCCAATCAGCAGACAGGAGGGTTTTGCAGAACACTGGATTTTGTTCAGTGACGCTTATTTAAATTCTTTCTTTGCACGACTACAATATCTGTGGATCTACAACAGGGAAAGATCATTAAAACCAGGCTGTTGTCATGCAGCTAGTTTGAGGGTACTGTTTTGCAATGCGCAATTGTCAAAACACGATCATCGATAAAAGTAACTGCTGAGCTCGATGGCATACAGCTATCTGGAACCAGCATTTCCATCCCTACTTTTGGCAGGACACAAACCTCCACACCTTTTCTGTTTTGTTCAGAAAAAGCACATTATTTCCTGCATTGACACTGAACATTAACACTGCCTGGATGTCAACTGTGAGGTACAGACTTGTCCAATATGAACATAACTCGGAGGGAAACAGGCCTAAGCATAAAACACACACCATTGGCTTTGGCTTTATTTGTTAAATCCATAAGATGGATAAATGGCTACACTGTTGCACAGCAGAAAGCTTACATTATGTTGTATAATACTCTGCTCCAGGCTTATCTAACTTGCACCAGACAGAGAACGAGCATGAATAGAGGTTGGCAGTTGCTGTGCGAGCTGATAATTATAGCAGTGCTGTCTGAGTGATGTGGACGGAGCAGAGGGAACCTGACCTTGGGTATCATGTACAGTCAGGGAAGGGAAGATAGGGGAAGAGGAAGAAAAGACAGTGATTCTCAGAGGGTGGAGGGCCACTCCCTCGGCCAGCTAAAGGGTGTGATTCTGACAGTGTACACTTAAATGGAGACAGACACACTAATCCATGCAGTCGAAGGCGAAAACAGCAATAGTGGAGCAGGTGACAGACAAACACAGAGAGAGAACTACACACATGACAGGGAAGCACTAAGAGGGACGAGGTGAGCGCCAGGGCAGCACTTACCATGGGTGTGAATTTACGGTTGTGTTGAGATGTCATCTGCTAAGGTTAGTGTTGCATTGCTGGCAGCAGCAGTCTGCCGGGGTGATCACAGCTCAATCAGCCCCGGCTCCAGCCCAGTGTCACTGCCAGGGACCAGCTATTCGTTATGGCACTCCTAATAGATATCTGGGCCGCACGGCAACCATAAATTACCATTTACTCATCCCTTTCCTCTCCTCTCATCCTCTGTGTCTTTCCTCTTTTCTTTCTGCTCTCTTCATCTCTTGTATTCTCTCTCATTTTTTTTTCATTTGCACTCCCTGTCTCTGATCCTCTCTCGAGCTCGACTCAGATAGTGCAGAACAGATCACCAAAGGAAAAAGAAATGGAAGTCAAAGCATTCAGATGGAAAGCCATTGTCTCTGTGTGTCTCCCAGGAGGTTTTGCCATGAAGTCAATATGTTATAACCTGCCTGCAAGTACCAAAGAGGAGGGATTGTAGAGGCTGCTTCTGAAAGCAGGTCTACGTACAGGTAAATCACATGAGCTCATCACTCCAGGGAGAGCTATATTGTGTGCTCATCAGAAAAGAACAAAGCTATATCTTCGCTTTACTGGTCCACTGTGGGAATTTAAGAACATGTGTGACGGTTGGCACTGCAGCAGGAAGGCCTTTTACCTTAAACACTAATAAAAGAATATCTCATCAAATAACACGAACATAACAAATGTGACACATGCAAATGTTTCATCAAACAAACGTGTACAAACACACACACACACACACAATCTGTGCACTGCGGGCGCCTCCGGCCCCGAGGACAGTTCTGCTCCGTTGCATGTGGGTCCTTAACCCAGCAGAGTGTGAATCATAGTCCGGCAGTCAGGTCAGTTAACCCTCTGTGAGTCTCCCTGCACATCCATTCAGACAGACAGACAGTGTGCCTCAGCTCAGCTCTATATATAGCACATATATGTCCGGGGGGAGTTCAGGGCAGAGGAGAGGTGGCATCGCTTTACTTAGCTCAAATTATGTACATTAATGCAAAACAAACTGAGATTATATAAACCTAATCACCAGAAAAAAAAAGTATATTTCTGTAGAGCATGGACATGTTACATTCGCATGTTAATGTGTAGTCGATATGTTGAAACTTAATGTTTTAATTGTGCTGCAGTTTATATGTGGTCAGGTTTAAGGCACAAAAATCGTTATGGTTGGGAAAAGAAAATGTTTTGGCTCAAAATATATATATATATTTTGTGGCACAATCCCCACTGGAGAAGCAGCCATTCTCGGTAAAAAACAACCAACTTTCATCATGCTATGTGGCAGGAAAGAACGCCGCACCCCAAAGCGCTTTGGCGGGGAATGACATAGCAACATAGACCAACAGGACGCAGAACTATGATAGGCACACAGCACCTGCGGAGCAACTGCGTGCACGCTCCGTTGAGTGTACGCAGAGGCATAAACCTTGCTTTACATTTAGGGGCTAAAAAAGCTGCAGGACAAACAGCGACAGGTCCCTGATAAACCCCGCATGTTTGATGCCCAAAAAACCATTGGAAACACAGCGATGACTCACTTCCAACAACTGTCTTTTGTGCCGCTATCTCCACAGGAAACACATAACGTATAAAACAAGTGCTTTTAATGGCACTATCCCTGCTGGTGTTACAAACACGAGAGATACCCAAGGGCAGGACACAGGATGGGGATGATGAATTAAGGTTTATTGTCACAAGGAATAGCAGTGGCAGCAGGGGACTGGGGTCTGGGGTCCATGGGAGAAGTGGAGGAGGCTGAGATAAAGCCTGTGGGGGCAGATGGTGTAGGAAGCATGGGTTGCAGGTGATGATCCAGAACATGGGAAAAAAACAGGTTGGGAGCACGAAAAACACATGAGGAAAATAGCTTGCTAAGAATGTCTTAGTCGGACGTGAGATTTATCTTCAGTTCTCAGTATCTCTATCTTTAGTTTGGCATGAGTCACCCAGGTGACACTATCCCTTCCACCTACAGATGTCCAAGTAAGCTTATATTATGTCACTTTAGAAATGTTGATTTGATCCATATGAAACATGCAAATATAACATTTGTGGTTTGCAGATCCGTGCTAGCCAACATTTTCTTCTGGCGACTTGGCTGATTTTATATATTGTAAAGTTTTTCTGACATTCAGAATGTGCAGTTTTAATATTCAACCCTTTGAACAGGATATGCTAACAAGGCCACAGCTGCGTCACAAGTGTTCCACTTGCAGCTATATTTTTTAAAATCCAGCCCAATCACTCTAAATTTGTGCCGTTCTACCTGAAAGGTTGACACAATCATCCATCCTTTTAAACTGAAAGGTTGATCCAATCAGTATTCAGTAGTGACACCACACTTAGTCACAGAGCGAGTCTATTCATTTACTTAGAAATGTGCCCGTGGTAAAAATATGTCTCTATGAAAAGCTGTGATTTTCGATGGAGATTCACTCAGCTAAAGCTCATCAGTTATTCCTATGTGTGGATTTGACTGCATCATCCCACACAGCGGTCCAGAGGTCTTGCTGAATCAGAATGTCAGTCAGGGTGACAGAGGCAGTCACATTTACATGCAGCGAGGCCGGCATCCGTACGCAGCGCTGAGTCACGATTACATGCCCCCGAAGAGGTATTGTTCATTCTGTCTAGTTGGAAAACATCTCTCCAGGGATGTGACCTTAGCTGCTGACAAAGACTCTGACCTTTGCATCATATTGTCTGTTAACACATGGCGTACTGCTCCTTTGCAGCATTAAAGACAAATGCTTTACCTAAAGCAGCTTTTCTGTTGAAGTGATGTTTACTCCACAAAATATAACAGATACTGGACTCATAGTAACAAAACAAACAGAAAAGATTTCTTGTCTCTCTCTGTACCACACCTGTCCACTAGGTGTACTTAGTGCATTCTTCACCCCGTCATATTACCTGGGTGTCATGACAGCTATCCCCTGCCCGCACAGCTGTTCCCCATCGTCTGGTTAGCCCACATACGTAAAGCCGAGCAGACTCTGTAAAGATTTAAGCCAAATTTTAGCCCTGGATTTCTGGCCCTTGACTAATTTTAGAATCTGGCCAAATGTCTGACAGATTGGTCGTTGTTTATAGTGCAGTTTGACACACAAACAATCTGGTTGGATTTCTGCCATGTCAGAAATTTGGGTTGGCTGTCTTGCAGTCTGAGCAGCTCCATGGTCTGATTTCCCACATGGCTGCTGTCAAAAAGAGACGTTATAAACTGTAGTGAGCTGCACAGTGGAGTGGAATTTTGGAGGCTATGACATAAAACTGAACTTCACTGCAGAACAGACACATCTTCCAGCCATCTGAAGCTCCATTTTGGTCTTTTCTTTTCCAGTTTTATTTTCCATATGAGTCCACAGTGATGCCAACCTGTTTAATTTCCTGGTCAACAAATACTGACGCTTTGTCACATCCCTTGGCGTCTCATGGCAGCACACAGGGACCCCTTTAGTGTCTCTCTTTAGAAAAGACGCTTCAGGTTAAGCTAAGTGTGTTTATTACGTAACAATAACATAATGTGATGTAAATACATCATGAGATACATCATAACAGAATGTATTTGACAACCTGGAGATGAGAACAGACAGGTAATGCCACCTTTTTATCAACATTATTGAATCAAATTTATTGCTGGGTTCAATGCTAACGTTCAGTGTGAGCGTCAGGCCCCCAGGAATACTGCCCAGCCTTACTTTCAAGTTTTCCTAGTGGCTGCTTGTGGTATTGCAGCAAAATAATCACCTACAGCCCAAAAAGCATTTCCCCCATAGACCACTGTTTTGAAAGAGATGTCTGTAAAACTGTTGACAGGACGCCTCGACCTACAAACAAGACCGATAATGACTCTTTTGATCCATGGAGGTTTTACATTTGCAAAACTTTCTTTGAATAGAGAAAAGTAATTTAAGGTCAGGCCAGTGGGCAAACACTGCTGCACATAGTCAGTGGGACACATACCGTGGAAGTCAACCCAGCAGCTAGAAACGTATTTGCTGTAACGCCAGGTGAGCAGTTCAATTGCACTGAATAGGTGCCATGTTGGGTGGGTGCCTACATTGTGGTTGGTCAATTGATCTGTACAGTGTGAGCATAAAAGTTGTAGGTTCTGATTAAAACATGTAGTGAGTTTACACAACATACAAGACTGATCAAATGCACAGTGTCTGCTCAGCTTCAGAAAGGCAGTTTCTTAAGTTGTAGCTGTTGCTGTTAAAAGAGGAAGAGATGTGGGTGGGCTGTCAGCACATCCACAATAACACAAGCACAGAACGTTTGAGCATAATAAATAAAATATATATTTTTACAGCTAGAATGGGAGAGAGATGAGTTTTTTTTTTCTCTCAATAGAATCATAACTCAGTTTTTACATATAAAAAACGAGCTAACAGGTTGGGAAGCATTTGGACGGAGAATTCAGCTGTGGAGAAGAACCAACTGTGAGGCATATTCTCAGTGACTATGAGAGGCAGAGAAGAAAGAAACGTCTTACATACAAAACATTCAGAAGTGAAAGAAACAGGCTATTCTTTGAAATTTAAATTAAAAGTCCTCTGCAGCAGCGACTGTGCTCCCCACATTGCACTGTTCTGGTGACCTGCCAATCAACTGGTCTTTTTGTTTATAATAAACTCAGCTTTCCCCTGATGTGTGTTATGAAACTATGTTTGGCTTCTGATAGTCACAGGATTTTGGAACATTGGAGCGAGGCGTTGATACAGTGCATCTTCCCACTTAACTCTGAAACATCTGAACAGTTTGAAACCAGTGGCCACTCTGGGGCTGAAAGATGGAGCCAATGTGCAAGTGCCAAAAACTGCAGTTCTTTGAATGGCCACTTGAGGCTGGCTCAGGAAGCCTGTCAATCCCCATAAGCCCAGTTCAGACCAAAGATTTGCGACGAGATGAGTTGAAACAGGCATTTACTTGTAATGCGCAGTTCTGCAATGTTCAGAAAACCTGCCAGTTCACACCAAAGTGACTAGATGAGAAGGTATATCATCTCTATGCAACAACAAATAATAATAAAGGTACTGAATAAAACACAATATTGATCATCTGAATGCATCATATTCCAGATTTCAGAGGGTTCAGGTTTAACTCAGTGGTGTCTGGTGTCTGGACATTCATCCAGCTCTACCCATTGGAGTAAAATACTGCAACTCAAAGGAACAAGTCTATCCTAAAACACACAAGCAGCTACTTCCATCACATTTTGCTTTTCTAGCCGAGTTCTCTTTGGTATGTACACCACAAACGTAAATTACACTAAATCACACAATAACTCCTGGAATGCAATCAACGTCAACAGACTGTTTACAACTGTGCGAGTGTATTGAATAGTAGAATTTGTTTTAAGACTACATGGCACAGTAGTTGGCACGCTCCAGCTAATGTTGGCCCATTACCATATATCTGCTTGCTGTCTCCTTATTGCAAATGTAATGCCCTTCAAGTGACAAGCTAACATGCTGATATAAATCAGGACACTGCGAGAGAAGTCGTTACTCACTGCTGACTGAGGGAGTGACGTCTCTCCCTGCTCACTCATTTCTGTAGAATTGTGGTTTATGGGAGTGACGTGGCAGGTGGGCGCTCTGGGGGGGGGTTGGTCCCATGTGGTCTATGATTGATCGTCAGCTCGGAGTGCTCACCTGTGCAGCCTCCAGAGATCCCAGCAGATAAGCATATTCAGGGCTGCCTGTCTTGACCTTTGCATGGTAATTAAGGGACTGAGTTGGCTGAAAAGAGCTGAGTGCTGATGTGCTGCATGCTGCTGCTCTGGACCTCAGCGAGTTGTCCACTTCACAGCCAGAAATCAGGCGTTTGAATTCAGTGTGTGTTGTCAGTAGGGTCGCACAGTAGCAGACACACACTTAGGCACAAACAATGAATATTGCATTAAACAACAGCGGAGTTGCCAGAGAAGTGTTGACATTGTACGTTTCTACAAACCATGAATATGTTACATTTGTACATTTCATATGTACCATATCGTATCTAAAGTGACATAGTATATAAGGAGGATGGTGGATAGTGTGACACCTAGGTGAGCCGCCTGCCAAGCTGCAGACCACAGTTTGAGACAAACAAACAACAAAACCCTTTATTGTGAGTCATTGCTGTGTCTGCACCTGCTCTGTAGCCACCACACGTGGATGTTTTTAGGAAACCTATCACTGTTATTCCACTGGGGATCGTGCCATAACAGGCGATTGATTTTTACAGTGATATCGCTGAGTTTCCTGTCAGCAGAGTGCCACCAAAACATGATCTTTTCCTAACACTTTTCTTTTCCTAAAGCCCAGCACACACTGTGCAATTGACCTATGGCTAAGTCCTGCCCTCCTGTGTTGAGGCAACATTTTGTCACTTTGCTGGAAAGAAATATAAAGTTATCTTTAACATCTCTAGCTAACGTTAGCTAAAGTTAGCCTAACGTTGTTCACCTTGTTTGCTGGGAGTTCATTAGCCTATTTTGTTCCAGTTTTGTACTTTGGTGATCGTACATCATTGTTAGCTGTTGTCCAAAGGGCTCTAAACTTAAACTTTATTTATTTATATAGCACTTTTCATACATACAAGTGTAACACAAAGTGCTTTACAAAACAAACAAGATGAAATAAAACAAAACAAAATATATAGATAATAATGAAAACCCATCCTTCCCACCCCCGTCCAAACAAACACACATACACGAACACATACATAGAAACATACAAATATAATGTATCTGTGGTTTCCAGAAATGTACAACATTTTGCCAATGACTGGGTTGTATATGAACGTAAGCCAACAGACCAATACATCAGACATTTTGGGGGGCAGGTGCTCAAGCGAAAAAAAGAGCAATCCTGTAAAAAAAAAAAATAATAAAGTTACATACAGCAGTATATTTTTCACCTACTTACATATTTATGCATTTCAGTACCCATATACTCTACTACCGCTACCACGCGCTTTTAATTGAGAACTGATGTCAAGGGCCAAATTCCAAAAAGCTAAAATAAAACATTATAAAAGGAAAAAGAAATAGAAAAGAGATAGAAATAGAAAATGTCTTGCACATAGCAGGCTTATCTCGTCAGGGGCCAAAAGGTCAGGTGCTTGAGCGCCACCCTGAGTCTACCTGTGTACGTGCCTGATTGTTAAAATTGAGATCATTAGTGTTGCAAATAAAGCCACCACTGTGGTGAATCTGAAACTTACAGTGCTAATATACGTCCTCAGACACACACAAAAGAAAGACAAAAATGACTAATTTTCCAGAAGAAGAAGAAGAAGAGCAGTTTGCAAAGAGACAAGTGCTCCGCAGAGAAAAGTCGTCTCTGCTTCTGCTCTGACAGCTGTGACCCCTCCAGAGCTGCATGAGCTTAATCAGTGTGTTTAACACTCACTCACTCTCTCGGGATGACCTTAGACGTGACAGACCAAGAAACTAAATTGCAGCAGAATCTCAAAGTGGAATTTACTTTTTTTGAGATATGATATAAATGGCACTCGTCAAACTCTGTCAAATGCCGTCCATAAAGAAAATCCAAAGAAATTCCAAATGAAGTGCTTTTATTATCTCCTCCTTGCCCGCTCTCTAGCTGAAATTTCCAGGCATTTCTGCAACCTAGACTATGCTTTGCACATTTTGGAGGGGCATGATAAATATGTCAACAAACAGCATTACGGATGAGCAGTTTTTAAGATGTGAGGCACCTGTTGGGAGAGCAAACAGGATTCCTAGAGTGTATTTGATGAAAATGTCTCAAGGTGTGTGCTTAAATCTTCTTGAAACTACAGCCACAACTAATTCTTAATTTTCCCACCTGCTCTGTCCATTTTTAAAATCCCATCTCAACCACGACTGCTCTCTTTCTTTACTTCAACGTGGCCCCAACTAATTACTTCCCTGACCTTAAACTGACCTTCGGTAATTACTGAAATAATAGTAAGTGACGGATGCTTTCCCTCATTATGTTTTAAGAGTCTACAGCAGGTTTCCTCAGAGAGGCTGAACAAGCGTGCTGCTGAGTTAATTGCTCCTACACGCAGAAACGATGGGTTAAGCAAAGCAGGTTATTAAAGCAAAGACTGATACTGTTAAACTGCTTGATTTATTTGGTGGCTGAGATCAAATTGCTGCCAATCCAACCAAATTAAAGCCCTCTATTCCAGTATTAATTTAACTGCCCCAGGGATAGTAGTTACACGCTGAATAATAAAACAAAATGGTAAATTGGGATTAGCATACTGCAATGCAATCTAAGAAACAGAAATATGACAGTCATTCTGCATAAACATGCCTGCTACATGGCTATTAAGCCACCAGGTATTGAGATGACACGTGTTATGATCATGGGTAATTTACTTGTTATGTAACGTATACTGTATGTTGCAATACTCAGTTGTAAAAGTTAGTTTTAATTTCACTTCATGCAAACAGCCAAGCACAGCTCTATTTATAACAAGGCCATGGGTAACATTAATAGTAGTTTTGAAAGTGAAAAAAAATGATGTGATTAACTTGTAATATAATGAAAGGCAGGGGCGTAAATATAGACAGTGCAGGCAGTGTGGTTGCACTGGGGCCTGTGAGGTCCCCAGTGAGGTCCTCATGAGGTCATATGTACGTTCCTCTAATTTTAGCAGTCTCCACTGTTGCAGGGTTTTAAATTCTAGATCTAACATGTTGTGTCCTGATTGTCTGACCAGCTACAACCTCGTTTCGACAGCGTGGGCCACTTTTAAAGGCTGGACATATCAAGATGTAAAATACTGATATCTGTTTATTCCAGTGGAGTAGGAGGATCTGCTTAAAAAGTTAAGATTAGTTTACATGAATGTTCTACAAAAAGTTCAACTTTAGTGATCTTTGACACGCAAGTTTGCGCCAATGATCAATAGCAAGCTGTCTTGTCAGTGCTGACCTTTGAGAAGATGGAGAGCTAAAGTAAAGGGAAGCTAGAGGGGTTTCTTACATTACAGCAGACTCTCTGACTTATCACAGTAGGAAAAGCACAGGTTTTACTAATAACACTAATGACTGGTACGTTCTATTTAAGTGTCCTATTAAGAGTGACAGTGACTTAACATGCATGTTACTGAAATCGAAGCAGCTAAATGGAACACAGCCATCATTAATTTAGTTATTTACACATGCTTTTCCTACTACAATAAGCCCTTTTACACTGCCAGTATCAAGATTGATTTTAGAAAGTCCAGACAGCAAAAAAACCCAAACAAACTAAAAATGAAATGCGATTTTTGCAAATGGGATTATAAACACATTCAGATTCTCTACAAATGTGTCACCATTTTGACACGCTGGCTGCTCAAACGAATTTCAAAGCGTCTTTTGCGACACAAAACAACAACATCAGATCCAGAGTGACTGAAGTGCTGCGCAGTATCCGTGCTGCTGTGGAGGACGACACAGTGGTGTATATCACCATGACCTGACAGTGCAATTGTTTGGAGGGAAAAATGATGCACCTCCATTTTCATGCTTCCATGTTTCAACCCATGTCACTAGCTATGTAGTCACTGATGCTTACGTTGTTACCACAGCAACCCACGCTAGTGATGACACACAAATCTGATATCATCACTTGGAAGTACTAGTGCGGACAGTCTGCCTTAGAAATTTGATTTGAGAAACTAATCTGATTGGCCTGCAGTCTGAACATGGCCAAAATGTTTTCCGTGAAGAAGATCTATGGTAGCTTATTAGATTTGCTGCTAAATTCACATTTTTAACTTCCTCTGTCAGAATATAACTGTTCCACAAAAAAGAATAGTTTGCAGATAGTTATGAGACAGGAGTCTGCGCAAAGTGACCAAGCTAAGCTGATGTGCGTTAGCAAGATTTTCAGCTTGGAAAGCTTTATTTCCTCTCTTCAGTAACTTTTTTATTGAATGAAATGATGTGCAGTGGTGAAAGAAATGCCGGGGGAAGTAAACCGAACAGTAGAGAGGAGATAAAGAGAAGCTGAGCTAATGGTTAGCCTGACAGCTACAGCAGCTCATCACTGGCCTTATGAATAGTCACTCTCACCAAGATTCTGGCCCCCACTGATTTGTGAATATCCCTTTCTGGTGTGAGCAGTGATGAGCATGCATTACAAGAATACAGGTGTAATTTGATGTAACTGAGTGTAGACGGACACTTAAACTGGCCTATCTTTTGTTGGGTGGAGGAATGATGGATGGGACGCCTGCGTGTATTACTGCAATTCATTGTCTGAACAAAAACAGAATACCAGTGCGTTTGTGTGTGTGTGTGTGTGTGTGTGTGTGTGTGTGTGTGTGTGTGTGTGTGTGTGTGTGTGTGTGTGTGTGTGTGTGTGTGTGTGTTTGTGTGTACTTCAGTCACACAGTTGCAGTTACAACAAAATGACCATAGTATTTTGTGTTGTTAGGTCATTCAACACATAACATTTCATTTGACCAGTGAGGTTTGTGTATTTAAAACCTCCTGAATTCAAACTGGGTCTTAGACTGCTGTTGTGTCGTCCAGTCATTGTGCTGCAACACACAGCCAAATCAAATAGGTCCTTTCACAGCAGACGTAGTGGGAGAAACATGGCTCTGTTCCATTCAAGTGACCCAGTAAGTCAAGCCAGTACGACAGTGAGCCAACATGCACAATACCAAGACCCTGAAACTGAGGCAGCGAATGGAATTCAGCCATCACTAATTTCATTACTCACACCTGTGCTTTTCCCACTGTGACATGTCAAAATGGACAGTGTGAAAAAACCCTGAGCTGTGTCTGAAATCCCTCATTTACTCGTTCACTTCTCCCCATACAGTAAATAGTTTACTCCATAGTCAGCGGTAAATTGAGATTCTGTCATTTCAGACACACTCCTCATTTTGATCATAACTGACAGCTGTTGAGTAGCGCAACTCAGCATTAAATATATCTGAGAAATGTAACACGTATAGTTAGTAAAAAGTACTACATGCCAGGGCAATATGTTTTTTATCTTGATAATTATCCAGGGCATTGTATACCTTATAGCAGGGGTCAGAACAAGGACCTCTCAGCTCAAAGAGAGATGGCGCAGGAACCTTCTTGTACAGATATTGTATAAAATTGAGTTGCACTCGATAATTCTTTGGTTTTCTCTCATTTGCACTTACCTGTAGCTGCTAAGACAGCAGCAGCTGTATCATGGTTAGGTGTATTAGCCTCACCCTGTGCACTTTCACTGGTGGTTTCTGAGGTGAACAGTGTGTCAGAGTCTTTTGAGTAGTATCGTGCATACGTTGGTTGCCTGCAGGTAAACACCCAATGTGGAGAGCAAAAGAGGCAGAGCACATTGGCCAAACTGTGATCTCAGAACCCCTTTAGCTATCGTTTGCTTATGATTTAGCATTTTAGCTTTTTTTCTCATTTCCCTGCATTCATATGCAGACCTCTATAGACATTATGTTGTAGGAGCTGTCTACAGTTGCTAATCGAGCTGTAAACACTGAGCGGCAAACGGAAGAGGAGGCCTTGGCCCAGATATTTGCTGGCCACACCAGATCACCCAAAATATATATTGGTAGAGAAAAAATTATTGAATGATTGTGGACACAGTCACAGTAGTATCTAAGGTACTGAACCTTGCATCTGTTGTCTGACAGCGAAAACACTACGGAAGACTGAGAATTTAACCACTGATAGTGGTTTTTCATATTGTAAATGCTTAAATACATAGAAAGACAGAATAAGAGGAAATATACCACAGTATACCATCAAACATTTGATCTAATTAGACTCTGTACCACCTAACATAGACGTGCTAACCAGCCCTGATTTTTATTTGAAGTGGACTGTTGTGCTGTGATACCACTGCATTTACAACAGAACAGAACAGATGCACCCCGCTGGGTTATTTTTGTCCAAACAGGAGCAGAAAAATGGATTCAGCCTCCTACTGCTTTCTAGAAACGAGCTAACAGCTGATCTGAGGCGGACTGAATATTGTTGTGGGCATTTTTCTTTTCCGTGTCTGTTGTTTGTCTACATTTGTGTGACTGGGTGGAAAGCTGAATGTGATAGCCAGCCGGCCGGGGCTGTTGACCTTGGAGGACTACCTTCTGGCAACAGATCTGCTTCCTGCATTGATTTTTATTTTCATGGCTGGGTTATTTGGGTTTCTGCCCTCGAGTCGCTGCTCGGCTGCCACCAAGGTCAGCTGGGGAGACAAGGAATCTGTTTTTGTCTCCATCAGTTTCACACTGTAAGTAGATAAGAATATATTGTCTGTATCTTTTCTGTCTACTCCATCTGCTGTTACCCCCACAAGCTCTGCCTTTCTTTCATCTTTATGGACGAATATGAGCAAAATAAAGTCGGAACACACACTGCAATAACCATCATTAATAAATGGTAAATTGATATTGTTAGTAATGTTATAATTTATGTCTAACAGTTTATTGTTGCACACATAAGTGTTTGTCAGTGGTTAGTAATTGGTTTGTACATTGTCTATAAACATTTTTTAATGTCTATTATAAAGTTGCAACTGATGATTATAATACCTATTAAATGGTTAAGAAATACTGTGTAGTGCATCAATAAACATGGCAACTTTTTGACGGCCACCCAATAATGTTAATTTATTGATTTATACCCAAATGTATAAATGAGGTGCCACCACAATATGGCGGCTCATCTACATCCGTCTTTAATTTGGATTTCTATATTCACATTCACTTGACAGTCATGAGAGTGTTATTGACCTTCTTATCTAACTCTCTAAAGCAAATGAGCAGATTTTCCAAAATGTCAAACTATACCTTTAATGCTTAAAGAATGAACAGAACATTGTGGAAATGTTAACTACATGACATGAATACATTTAACTTAATGCCATACATTATATGATAAGGCCATCATCACAGGTAATAGTTGTCATCTTGATTGTAGTTTCCTGACTTGATAAAATTGTCACATTATCGGAGCAATTTGCTGCATGTCTAGTGACCAGGTCAATGCACATTTTTAGAGGAATACTTCATCCACAAAATGACCATTTGTATGTCAATTATTTACTGTACTTTATGTTAATTAGTGAAAAAAAACATAGACTTTCTCACATGCCTCCATGGTGAATGAAGAATCCAAAAAAGGCAAACATTCTTTATCACTTGGAGTAATTGGAGACCACATTTAACAGCAGCAAAACTGTATCAAAACATCTCTCACACAACTCGTGCAGTATAATCCAAGTCTCATTTATCCAGTCATATGCTCAGTACTTCCCAAATATGCATTCACTAGCGCCCAGTCTCACTCTGAAGTCGTCGAAATCCAGCGCTTGCGCACTGACTTGTGGTGTCAGAAACCAATGAATAAAGGTGTCCTTTAATGTCGGCATGATATGCACCTGGTTGCCGTTATAGTTTAACCGTGCTCAGCAGCGCCAGGGGGACACACGGTGGGACTAGGAAGAAAGTTAAGGCGACGAATATCCAAGTGGGATGGATGGCAGGGGTGGATGGGTCCAACAAACACCGAATTTCATAACGACGTAATGAATGTAAATACCGTGACATCACCCTGTTGTGAAGCCTCAAGGTCAGCTTTTCGGTAAATGAGTGAGTTATATAAAAATTCACCCCCGTATAGTTGTCATAACCAGGGCAATTAGCTATAGAGACCAAAACAGTTTTTGTAACAGGCTGGAAACATGTTTTTTTCAGCTATAAAGTTAGAGTTTTTATGGGAATTCTCTATGCTCTGGAGTCAACCTCAAGTGGCCATTCGATGAACTGCAGATTTGACGCTTATGCATTGGCTTCATTTCTCAGCCTCAGAGGTTGCCGCTTGGTTCGGGATGTACTGAGCGTGCAAATGGATAAATGAGACGTGGATTGTACTGCACGAATTGCACGAGTTGCACAACATACACGAAATTTTAGGGGTGAAGTTTTCCTTTAAGCTCCTGAGAGAGATATCTGGAAATAACATCCTGTGATGAATAGCAAGAATGTAAACAACTGGATATGATTTCAAGGCTTGGAGCAATGCATGCTCTACCTGATCAATACAATGGATTTATTATTCAAAGTTCTCAGTTGTTTTCCACAGTATTGCACATGCAGAGAGAGAGGAAGGGACAATAATGATACAGAGGAGACTCATACAGCCCTTTTTGTATCCAAACAGGCATTTTAATACCTAGTATTGTGTTACCCATGGTCTGGCCTTGAAAACACTCACTCATTGCACTAAGTACCACCTAGAAAATGAAACAGCCTGCTTTCATGATTACAGTAATAAGTTCAGTAGTAAACCTTCCTCCAGTGCTCAGAAATGAGAAACACGTGAATGAGACAGTGTTCATTATCTCCTTCTGTCTTGACAACCCCTGAGCACACACACAAATACAGATACAGTCCTAATGTCTTGATAAATTTAGTGAAAGCCTTTTGATTTACGACATACAGGCCTCCATCAACATGGGAATTAGCTTTCAGCTGGAGACCCAGAGTCCACATTTAGAAAAGTGATGGATGGAGGAACCTACAGGACAACATATGATCTGATCCAACAGCTGGCACTGCGACCAAAGTGCCTGTCTGACGATGAATGTATTCATCTTGGGTATCCAATCAAAATCCCAAGGATGATGAAGTGACCTCCTCCCCACCATATCTCATAAACAGGGATCGTAACTCTTGATAACACCAACTGGATGGATCTGTCTTACAGTGAGCAAAGGAGCTGACCTACCTTTGACCTACTTCCACCAAGAATCACCGACATCAGCCACAACAGGCAAGATGTCCCCATCCCCCTCTTCCTGCTCCTCCCCACTGTGCTCTGTCCAGTTGGGTCTAACCTCCATTTTCCACCTGAATAAAAGCTGCCTCAGGCCCAATGTGTGGGGCTAAGAAAAGATCAAAGAACATGCTGCACCAGCATGCATAGACTGACCACAAAAAAGAAAAAAAAAGACAGTGAAAGATGAGTTACTGGTTGTCAGGTTTTTTCCACACACCTCAAGACACCACAGATATAATATTTAACCCATGCCAACTGAGTACTATAACAATATTCCTGCATAAAGATATAACATACAAACAGTTAAAGGGCACTCATTTTTTACATTCAAAGAAACAAAGACCAGTATTTGCCACCCACAGATACAGTTGCACACTATTATGTAGCACATACAGTACGCTGAAATTCAAAACAGTTAAAATTCAATTCAAATACACAGTTAATACATAACAAGTGCAATTTTCTAAAAAAAAAATAAAAAAAAATCTGTGAGTGTTTTAACAGTGCTGTGGTTAATGTGTGGTTAGACGTAGGTAAAAAAAATCATTTGGTTATGGTTAGGAAAAGATCACGTTTTGGCTTAAAATACCCAGTCTGGGAGGCTCAATCCTGACGGGAAGAGCAGTGACATCTCAGTAAAAATACCCCCTTTTCATGTGACTATCCGGGCAAGAAAAGCAGCGATGTCTCTGTGAAAAACAACAGCGTTTGTGCCAAAATCCTGGCAGGAAAAGCACAATGTCTTGGCAACAAACAAACACTTTTTGTGCTGTTACACCAGCAAGAAAAGCAGTGATATCTCAGTGAAGAACAAGCTGCTATCCTGGCAAGAAAAGCAGTGATATCTCAGTGAAGAACAAGCCGCTATCCCAGCAAGAAAAGCAGTGGTGCCTTGGTAAAATAACCACTTTTCGTGCCTCTATCAGGGCAAGAAATGCAGTTTTGTCTTGGTAAAAACAACCGCTTTTTGTGACTCTATCAGGGCAAGAAAACTGGCGATGTCTTGGTAAAAACAATCACTTTTCATGCCACTATTCTGGCAGGAGAAGCAGTGATGTTTCACCAAAAAACAGCTGCTTTGTATACCTAAAAATCAGCTGGAAACACAGCAATGACTAGCTAAACCAAAACAGTTTTTTGGCCTCAAACAGTGGTCTGCAGCTTGGTAGGTGTCTCGCCCAGGTGTCATGCCATTCACCATCCCCTCCAACTCCAGAATAATAAAGTCAACTCATATACTATGTCACTTTAGAGACATCAATTAAGAACGTATGAAACGTGCAAATGTTCTGGTGACTGAGCTGAACCTCAAAGTATGCACAGAATGTATAAAGCTGACGTGCGGTATCATATACCGTAAGTGCAAAACAGAAATGCATTGGGCTACATGCCATGGGCAATTTCCATTTGACTCTCTCTGTTGAAATCTATCCGCTTGTGCTGTGTTTTGTAACAGAATCAGTCAAAACACAGTTGCCAAAGGACATAATCAATAGCTTTTACGTGTCTATTGTTATCTGAAGTTTCTTATTGACTTACAATTGACCTTTTAAACAATAATAAGTCCATTCATCATCAGTTTTCCAGCCCGTTTATACAGTTGTTTTGTTCGGTGAGCGTCTCGTTCAGCCCAACACAATACAATCCATTTTGACAAATTGCTGAACATCTTTGTTGGTATGTTTGTGTTTATGTGTGCGAGGGGGCAGGGAAGTAAAGTGACACATTGCTGACTGAAGCACAACAGCAAATGTTGCTTCAATAATTAACAAGGGCCTAAACCTTCTGTCTGTCCCCAAAGAGCTCCTTTGTAATGTGTCTCTCTTCAAGCTGTCCTCCCCAACTGTCACACACACACACACTCACGGCTGCCACTCCTTTCTCTGTTGTTCAATCTCTTATTCTCATTAAGGCATACATAATACTGAATGCACGCATGCATCCATCACCATGCATGGATGCATAATGCTCTGACTATATATGTATGTATGTACACAATGCATAGAGCCCCCACCATATGCTTCACATACTATGCACGTCCATATAAGTACACAGTATGTACCACATAAGCATGCATACATCTGCACATGCCTGCACACACCACTGTTGTCTTCTTTGGCGAGTACGTCCCTGCTGCCCCACTTGCTAACAAAGACTGCCACTTGACAAAGAAACCCTGTCAGAGTCAAACTTTCAGGGACAGAGGTTGTCACACTGGTTTTGGCATTTGAAGTTTGGCTCGAGGTGACTTGGACTGCCGCTCCTGAGAGACATCAGCTGAGCCGGATCAGCTATCTGAGGCTGTTCAGAGGGGGATCAGTCTTTCCCCACAGGGGTTCACTAACACAGCGGTGTTAAATAAACATGCTGCCATCTAGTGGATATGAAACAGCAAGCACAGCTGACATTTGTAGAACTGCAGAAATCAGACATTCAGTGCAAAGTAACAGTGCCACAGTATAAACACAATAAATTAGCAATGATGCATACCTTTGTTAAAGGATTATGTTTTAAGATAGCGTATGGATTTACTGATGGTAAAGAAGAGACACAATGTGCAAACAGTTTTTTAAGCACTGGTAAATTTTGAGATTTTGGGATGTTATGCTTCCATAACAGGTTTTCAAACTAGTGGAAAAAGCATCTAAAATACACATTTACGTGTTTATTTAAGTTTATATTTATGTTCGGACTATGTATGCAAAATGTGCATATATAAGTAAATAATGCCTCATTTGCAAATTTAAACATAAAATTTCATGAACCTTGCAATACAAAATGTTTTTCTTAATATAAATAATCAACTGGGGAAGTTTCATGGTGATGTCATAGTGACATTCATTAATACTATATAGACCATTTATTTACAATTTTAGGTTGCCAGTTTCGACTTGTTTGTCCTGTCTTTTTACCTCTATAATTTGGAGACCACTCCAATGGAAAGTTGTTTTGGAAAAGAGATGTCCATTTACTGACTTATTACATACATATGATACAGCTGAACTGATGGCTTATTATTTAGTAAGAAACTCATCTTTTTTTATTATTGACTTAACAACATTGTAACTGCAAATTTGATGGAACATGAATGATCCCAAAATATGCCATACTATTTCCGAACTATCAAATTCTTCTATGTGTGCTGCTTTTGACATAACCATAAATATTAAAACACGTCACACAACAATACATTTTATTTGACATTATTCTTTCGGCATTCTGAAGTTGTAAAAGAAGACGTGCACTCATGAACCTGGAGAAATCCTGCTCCATAAATATGGCATGTTACCAATGGGTGGCACTGCAGCAACATGATACATTTCAGTGGCCATGACACACTGATCACCAGTCTGATTCACTTCAAATTTGGCACAGTTCATTTGTTCACAAAGCCAAATATTTCAATTCAGGATTTGGATATTCTTTAAAAAATGAACATGATGTAAATCAGACACTTAACTGTCTGACAGTGTGCAAGAAAAGGGTTAATCTGCTAATAAATAAAACCATTAAAAACACGCCCATTCAGTTTAAGCAATATTCTAAAAACAAACATTGGGCAAGACTTGGAAAGACCCCATGAAATCACTGTAACGACTCAATTCAAAGTCAGGGGTGAGAAACACTTCAATAAAAGTGAAGTAAAATGACTCTTGAAGTGGGAATAGGTCGGAAAGCTGGCTGGGATTTCTCACTCTAAAGATTTCCTGTAAGACGTAAAGTGCTTTTGCAATGCTGCAGACACAATTTCTTCCAGAAGTTATGATACCGTTTTAAAGAGATACAGCAATACATTTCCTATGAGCCCTTGTTGTCAGTAGTATGAATGTGGATTGCTACAGAGCTTTTGATGTTGTTCAACCCAGTGACTGCGCTCTTTTCTTTTGTGAAATATTCAGTAGAAATCTATAAAAGAATTACATGTCCATTATTACCACTATTAAACTGTAAATAAACTATTTTGAAAATTTAATTAATCAATTCTTATTTTTTACAGATTTGCAGTGATGATGGTAATATATATGTTGACGTGTCCAATGTCAAGTCTGTATTTCTCGCCCTGATAGAGGCACTATAAAATGTACAGTAGCTGTTTGGATGCAAAATCTGGCGCAAGGGCCCGTCATAATGGTGTATAATGGTGTGCACTGGGGCCCATCCTAAATACCGTACGCCACTGCCAAGCTCTGCCAGAAGGAGCATGTATGTGAGTTCAACCTGTGTTTGTGTTTCTGTGTGTGTGTGTGTGTGTGTGTGTGTGTGTGTGTGTGTGTGTGTGTGTGTGTGTGTGTGTGTCGTGTATACTCAGGGGGTGCTTAAAGTTAAAAGTTAGGAGTTGAATTTCGAGAGTCAGGTTTGTGTTGCTGTGATACTGAGATACAGGAAATAACACTTGACACTGTCCCTGATTAGACAAAAATGGATACTGTAGACTTGGTCTCTTCCTCAAGAGCAGCTGTCAGGTTTCTTTTCTGATGTCAGCAGTATATATCTATATTATTGGGAAAACATTTTGTCTCTACCAGGGGCGTAAATATAAATGGTGCAGGCAGTGCAGTTGCCCTGGGCCCAGGAGTTGGGGTGGGGCAATATAGTCAATGGGCCCTCCAACAATGTGAATGGGCCCTTATGAGTTATTGCCACCTTGAAAATATGCCTGTGTTCAAAGAAGATCTCTCATTACAGTAAACACAGTGCCACTTGCTGTATTCGCCCTTGAAAAAAGGCAAACCCATCTCTGTCGTGTTCATTTTTTTCCTTCTTTGTAATAAAGTCAGTAGCATCTATAACAAAATGATATGCTGACGAGACGATACGTGCACGTTGGTAACTTTTATGAAAATAACTTTGTGTCATATTGTTTAGCTTTTAATGGCATTTGCTAGCATTTACCACAGCTCATGGAAAACAACCAATCAGGAGTCTCACGCACCTGTCAATCACTGCTCATGGACTGTGGTCCAACTGTGAAGCTAGGCAGGGCTGATGAAATATGAATCAAGATTTTGTTACTGCATCTCTTATTTCTCACCCCAAATGTTTTCAGAAACATATTTTAGTGTACTGTTTAGCTGTATTCCTGGAATATCTACAGGCAAACCATTTGCACTGTACTGTAGAGAAATATTTATGGCACACACTGTATATATTTGTTCATATTTTTCTCTTGCACATATTTTTTTCTGATTATATTTTTATTGATATATATTTTATTGCTATTTTTTATTGCTATTGTTGTTTCTTGTTGCACTGACTGGAGTGGCACCTTAATTTTATTGTACACACAATAACAATAAAGGCTATTCTATTCTATTCTGCTATTCGATAATGAGATAAAGTTTGTGACCATGTTGGAAACAGTTGAGCAAAGCACCAAGCACCGCCTACCAGCCGGACCAACTTTGTGATTGTGGTTGGGTCAGCAGTGATTGACATGATTGACAGCTGCGTTAGAGAATCCTCAAGCACTGATTGGATGTTTTTGTCCGCATGCGGTAATGTCATTGGAAGCAAATAAAGGGGGCAGAGGAATATGATTGCTTTTCACATATCATCTGTCTTATACACTTCTGTGTTGATATGGTGACAATGTCAATAATTATCACAAAAAAAGTGTTGTTGTTTTTTATTTTGTTTCTTATAAAAGTTACCCACTGTAGCTTTACATGAAAATTTTAGTGGGTAGCTGGAGTAGAAAACCAACACTACCCCAGCAGTCTGGTGCATCATTGACGTAAATAATCAGAAAATTTGATCCATCTGCACCGTCCATACTCAACACAACACTGTAGTTCATTTGATACAAACTGAGCATGTTCAGGCCATTAAAGGGCACACTGGAGTGTGGAAGATGACGTCAACATTGCTGGCAAATACCATTTAGATTGGTACAATATGTGAGATTATTGGTACTAAAAACTGTATGTGCTGGCTTTCAAGTCTTCGAACAACAATGCACTGCACTGTCTGCACTCATACAGCAGAGGGTGGTGCAGCTCCATCAATTGAGTAACACCCAGCGCAGCTACGACTACCTCAGGTGCAGAAATGATGGATTAATGACACCACTTTATCACTTTATTAAAAAACCATATGATGTGATTTTTCTTCAGTTGTGTTGATTATTGCTCTCTTAAAATCTGTTGCAAGTTCACCTGTTTATATTTTTTCAGTGTTGTCCACACTTAAGTAAATGCAGAGGGCGTGTTATTCGTGTTTGAGGATACTTACAATCTTGCTTCAGTAATCTGTGTCTGTAGCAACAAACAGTGCAGGAGCTGCATGACAATTTGCAAATGAATACCAAATAATAATACCACACAATACGGCATTAAAACCACAAAACCCACAGTTTAACCTGTATTCATCCACTTGGAAGTCTGCTCCACCGGTGGGAATCAAAGCGGTGCCTGCTGTAAGTACGTTGTAACTGTCAGACCCTATCACATCAACTTTCCACAATGAAACCTATCATCAAGCAAATATTATATTACACAGACACATACGCGCTGTGTAGTTCAAGCTACGTCCACACACACGCACACACATCACACACACAGGGAAACGCACACAAATAAAAATGTAAATGTGCACAAAACGGTGTCAGGCATGCTGACACTGGCACACGCCAACAGAAAAATCCTGGCCTGATGGGGAAACAGGGTTCCCAGTGATGTCAACAGGCCAACACACAAATACTCCTCCACCTCCCTCCACCCACCCCTCCTCCCTCCTCTCTCAGTGGGGAATGACTTTCTTTTATTTAATTTCTTTTCCTTTTGACACCTTCCTGCCAGAAGACACTGAACTACTTTTTCCTTAAACCTGCTCGGCTCACACAAGCCGTGCCGCAGACGCCACTGCACAAATGTGATCAAGCTCCGGATGCATGTGCGGAATACGTGCTGACCATTAAAACAGAAACAGGAAATGACATCATCACTGCTCGTTGATGCTCAGGCGAACAGGGGTGGGAGAGGCAGAGGCAGGGTGGTATATGTGAGTGTGTGTGTGTGTGTGTGTGTGTGTGAGAGAGTGTGTATATGTGGAGGGTTGGGGAGGGCAGCGCGGTCACAGGTGACTGTCATGTTTAATAATGATTATCACCACGCACCTGCGCCCCCACGCTAATTAACTGGACGCATATGCAAATGAGTCCAGGGATTTAAAAAAAAAAAACAGCTCGTGGAGTGGCAGTGAGCGGTTGTTCAGCTGCTGGATTTGATTAGGGTAATGAACGGTCAGCGATGGAGGCACCAGCAGTGGTAAAAGGAGGAGAGATAAAGGAAAAGGAGGATATTAGGGTGAGAGGGGAGGAAGGAAGGAGTATTAGAAAGAGAGGGAGGAGGAGGAGGAGCAGGAGAGAGAGATATCACCGCGGTAACATAATGGGAACAGGTGGACGAGTGGCCTGTTGACTGAGGGAATAAGAGGAGGGGGTGATGTTGTGTTTGTGTGTTTTAGTGCAACCAATCCAGGGCTATGAAGTCGTACATCGTGTAAGGAAGCTCACAGGGTAAACACTAATTGTTCCATTATAATTTTGCATTCACATTTTTACAAGGGGACAAATTGGTGTTTATGAGAGCATACACTGACTGATGCATTTCCTGCCATGTTGCATTGTAACTCGGCTTCACTTCAGTGGCGACTGTGAAGAAAGCGAGACAGAATAAGAACAGGTAGTGCCTTTGAAACACATTCATTTATTCCAAATACATTCCAAACACGCAATCTATATCTCCATGTGATCCGGGGCCGTGCATGCATATACACCTACCTCTAACAAAGCAAATTGCAGTTCATCCAACTCCATGGCCCCAATCTCAGTCGGGGGAGGCAGGCTCGTCACTCACACAGATAAGGGTGAATTAGGGTCTCGCTCTGGGTTTTACATTTCAATTTAGCCTCCGGCTTCAGAGCCATTAGGGGCCTAATCTAAAGCTTGGTCCACAGGGTTCTCCTTCCCTACCAATCGCAATATTGTTTTATTAACTTTCCAGTATGCCGGAATGAAGCTCCAACAGATTCATTACTTCGCATTAAGTTCATATTAGGGTTATTTGTGATAGGAAGACCTCTTATTTAAGAATGTGCAAGTAGTCAATGTGTTTGTAATGCAGTGTTGCTGTATCACCAGCTGGTTCATTTGGGCGAGCAGAGCAGAGCGTGTGAGTGTAATTGCAAGTTGATAATGTGCCTGGGCATGCAGAATGACCAAGATGGCTCATGCCAACAAAGCGTGGAGGAGGGAGGGAACGTTGTGCAGGTGCAAAGTCAAAAGGGGATGGTAACTCTCTTAAGATAACTCTCTGCAGATCAGGCAGTGTTGCAGACTGTGCATAATACCGAGATAAACTTTTAGCTTGACTCATGTTTACAGAATGCCTGAGGAAAAACTGTAAAATCTTCATGAAAACCTAAAAAGGGAATTATGGCAGGAGCAGAAATATATCAAAATTACATTAATATCATGATATTAGACCAGATATTGTCTTAGATTCTGGATGTCGTAATCTCGTAAGTCTTGTCTTTTCCTGGTTTTAAAGGCTGTATTACAGTAAAGTGATGTAATTCTGTGAACTTATCAGACTACTCTAGCTGTTTTTTTGCCTCTATCCGTAATCATTATATCCACATTACAGATGCTTATTTATAACCTGCCCTCACTCCGTAGTTGTTGAAATCCAACGCTTGGGCAGTGACTTGCAGCGTCAGCCAAATCCCGTTCTGTCTCCCTAAACCTAACCACATGTTTTTGTTGCCTCAACCCAACCGCATGTGTTAGTTGTTGGGGGGGAAAAAACAAACGTCAATTTGCGTTGTTGTACTGACGTATTGCGTTTATTTTGAAAGAGTCTGTATTTTAACGGTAAACTTCCTGTGAAAACGGAAGTGTATTTTGAAAGAAGACAATGCATGTAACAGGAAGAACTTGACATGAAGTCTCAGAACGTCAACAACCAACGCACCCAGGGTACCTTTTACATTGTATCTGGACATGGAAGGTCCATGACCAAACATTGATATGTGATGGTTGAAGTAAGGAAAGAACCAACAGTCAGCCTTGCAATATCGTCACAATATTGAAAAAATATTGTGATATTTGACTCTCCCAGCGTCGCCCTGCCCTATGATACGTAATTATTACATATTACTCAGTGAAAAAAGTTCTTAGAAAGTGTTACAGATAACACAAAACTGCAGTATCAGTCGTTACATGACTTTCATTAATTAGCCCATCTCCTGTTTATTGCTGTGAAACTTACTCCGCGGTGCACGAAGCCTTAAAAGCCTAAGTGCTGTAGTAGCAACTTCTGCTGACTGAGCTGGCTAATTCTGGTTTAGCACTTTGCTAACTTGAACGGGGATAAACTGACTCAATTGTGCCGCTCCTCTAGACTTCCCAAATGTTATCAGACGGAATTAAATTCTTATTGTGAAATGAACCATTTCGCAAGGGTCTGTGAGGCTCAAAACAATTCACCCACTGATTTACAAACGTCTCGTTCGCCGTGAAAGTCAATGGGAAGAAGTCTTTTGGGCCACCAAGCAGCATGTGAAGGCGTAATTCCACTATTTGGCCACAAGGACAATTGGTTTTAATGCCCTGCGTACTACCTGGAGGACTGTATTTGACACGTGCAATCAGAAAATAGAATACTGTGGTTTCAATAGGCCGCCAGCCCACAGCTTGGGGGCGACCAGCGGTGTAGTGGTAGTTGATGAGGTGGGTGTACTACTAGGTAGATAGGTAGGTTACCAATGAGAAAGTGGGCATACTCTCCTATTACAGTGACTGTTTTGCTTTCAGGTGGGTATAGTTTGATAAACCACATTTTATATTCAATACTATTCTTAATGCAATTAAGTGCCGTAAACTGCCAACCGTTGCAACAAATGCTATCCTGTTCACGTCTTCACTATTCATGGATACACTATTGCAGAAGTCCAGCTGGAGTGGCAGACAAGCATTTAAAGCTTTATCAGATGCCAAAACATTGCACAGTGGTTTGTAATCCTCACAGACAGAATTTTACAACTGCGGGAAGTGTTCATGTTGGAGACTGTTGTATATTTTGTCATGACAATTGCAATGTAAACAGCAAAATGACTGTATTCAAATCACGGAGCGATCTACTAGAATGTGCACTTGCATGTATTTCACTGACCAAAGCACCTGTCAGATGACGCTGCACTGTGTTCGTCACTAAGTATAATATGATTACTGAATTTCAAATTGTAATTCCTTACATGATTATTACAGCAAAAAGTAGTCACAATAAAACCCAGCAATGGATATACATTACACAGGTGAATGCTACATGGTAGTTGACAATATTACCCGTCATGCTGCTTGTTTACCTTCACTGATCAGTGAAGAGAAAGGTGAAACGTCTTCCCTGGGAGCTCTCTGTGATGCTTTCCTAACCCTACCAACGTGGCCTCTCCCCCTTTTTCCTCTCCTCTCATCTCATCTCTCCTGTCTGAAGCTGTTACTGTTTCTCCATCAACGACCTCACCTACACACACTGATACACCCACAGGTCACACACACCCCCCTCCACCTTTTCCCTACACAGGTTGGGTCAGTTTACCCTACTCTGGGGTTTTTGGTGTGGCCTGTGTTCCTGAGACTGGAGAGCAATGGTGGCCATGGGGGATGCTTGCCAACAACAGAGTGTATGCGTGTGTGTCTGTGTGTGTGTGTGTGTGTGAGAGAGAGAGAGAGAAAGAGTAAGGGAGAGAAAGAGGGGGGAACATGTGGTAGTAATCTGGTTGTTTTACTGTCTGGCTCTGGTGGTGAAAGTGTTGGGCAGGGGCTACGAGCGGTCTGGATCGTGTCAGAAGCCGCCGGAGTCAGGTTACCCTGACAGACCAGACTGGGAGAGAGTACAGTGGGGGAGAAGGAGAGTGAGAGAGAAAGAGTTGAGGGGATAAACAAGTGAGTGAAGGATGGGACTGGAAAGTATAAGAGAGTGAGGTGGTGGACTTGTGAGAGCCAACCCTCTGACTTATTCCGTCCTCCCGGTGGACATTTTTATTAATCTCAGTGTGTGTTTGTGTGCTTGTGTGCAGTGCCTCTATGCGTGTGTGTGTGTGTGTGTGAGTGTGTGTGTGTGTGTGTGTGTGTGTGTGTGTGTGAGTGTGTGTGAACCCGGGCCAGAGGGCTCCAGAAGACGACCACTTGAACTAGCCCCAGCTGAGAAAACAAATGGCCTTGACTCTGTCTCTCCCCTCTCTTCTATTCGTCTCCCCTCATCCAATTTTCGTCTTTTTTTTCCTCGACGATGGGCATTTAATCAAGTAAGGGAGCTAATCAAAGCCAGAGAAAAAGCTCCTGAACCCTCAGCTATCTCCTCCTTAATCCTAAAGCTCTGCTTCTCATTTGCCATTGACCTAGAGGACCAGACTTGTCCACTGAACCCCCGCCACAGGGACATGGTGGGAGGGGGGGGCGGGCGCAGTTGGATCACTGGAGAGTTTAGCGGTTAGCAAAAGGTTATAGTATGTGTGTCCATGTGTGTGTACGTGTATAAATCCATATTCTAAGGCACAGTAAAATGAAATGTCAACAAACCTCTTCAACTGTAGTGTATAAAACATGCAGAGGATGAGATGAATAGGGTTCAGGAATGAGGGAGGAGAGGGGAGAAGTGAAGAGGAGAGAGGAGAGGAGCAGGGAGGATGTAGGAGGCACACGGGGTCACGGGGGTTGAGGTGATAAGTCGCCTGCTGGGGAATTAATAGGGAGCAGATGGCGCTACCTTTACTTAATGTAGGGGTGTGGATGCAAGGGGAGAGATTTATCAGTCTGTAGGAGAACGGAGTCTGCCGATGGCTGGCGGGCCGGCTCCCCCACCTGAGGAGGATTTAGCACATTCCTGCCTCACTGTGAACTGGGAGGTGTCAGTGGAACGGCAGAAGTTCGCTGTCAGAGAGGGGGATTTAAAATAGTAAAATGTGGTGTGTTTTTTTTCCTCATGCATGATGAAATGAGCTGAGTGTTCCTGAAGGTGAAGAGGTTTGCTGCTGTCACTTTGAATACCCAAGGTTCTCTGTTAATGAATACTCTAAATAGATGAATGCTGTTCTTCAGTAAAATTCTGCTTATCAAGTGCCATAGATACCAATTTCAATACAGTTTTTAAGCTCTTATTATGCTTTTCCTTTCTAACATTTAACCTACCAAAAGTCAGATTATCTCTGGTGATTAAATTCTGAGGAACGTGGCATCTTAATCCTTTTGAGGGAATCAATGACCACATTCATATGCACAAAATATTCTGTTTTTTGCCCTTATTCTGAAAAAGACAATATTCTAACTAAGCTGTTTACATGGCTAATGAAAATGAATATTCCACTTATATTTGCTGAGCAGCTGAGCATACTCTTATTAATGTGCTCTAATATTTCATATATTGTGTCAAAATATGAAAAAGTGAAACGGCTGTTGCTTGTGCCAAGATTTTTTCAAAGCTTTCAACCAGTGGCGGACTTGTTGGACCGTGCAAACACAGCCTTCCTCTTTCATTTCTTCAACCACCCTCTTGAAAAGGTCAGCACAGTGATATTTGCACATATTCAAAAATGTATTGATATCCAAGTCTTTCATAATCTTTTAAAATAGGTGAGTTTCTCCTTCGGACCAGAAATGTGGGCTTTTCTTTTGCGCATGCATCTCTACATCATCCGTGCAAACTGTTGGCCAGTCAGTTTGTGTACAACGTATCCATGACAACGCACAGAGCTGACCGTAAACTGCTAAAAACTTAATAACACTGGCATATTCAATGTCTTAATCAGACAATGCTAATTTGGAATGTCTGCTGTTTACATGACACATATCATATTCACAATATCGCAATATTCGGAGTAGCAAGAACAAGGTGTCATAAATAATCCACTTTTTAATATCAGACAACTCTATCCCCTAAATACCACCATCAGAGGAACACAGTGTAGCAACTAAAACAATATTGTTGTTGCTGTTGTGGGGATATTCCAATTATATTCCTTTAGTTCAAAGCGGAAGTTGTTTTTTTTTTGATTAAAATAGTAACATTATACCTGGCTTAAAACAGCCGTTTTTGGACATAAAAAGCTGTATTTTATGACCTGTACAACTGACTGCAATGTCTTCCTCAACTTGACCCAGTCCCAGTTATTTCTATGGATACAGCAAAGGAAGCAGCAGGAGCTGAGTGGGCCTATCACTCTTATCACTTTAGTGATAATGGCCGTCACATAAAAGATGACCCGCTGAACCCCACAAATGCCAGAGTGGCCCAATTAGCCACTATGCATTTCATACAATTTGCAAAGGGCAAATGTTCCCAAGCTGTAATTATGTACTCACATTGCCCACCTTGGGTGACCTGCCAACCAGTCTTGACGTCCGTCCGTTGTAGAGGTCGCCATGACAGCACTGGCAAAAACACAGAGAAAAATGAGCTGCGGGGTCTATCATTGTGTCTGTAATTGGTCAAGTTGCGCTTGTTACCTAGTAGCGAATACATAATGGATAGTGCTGATTGCACTGTGAGATGGACGGGGAAATGTCAATGTGGGGGATGGATGAGTGGGACGCTGTTGGTTATGTCTGCAGTTTAACGGTGCTGCCTCTTTCATCAGCATTGATTAGTGATGAAATAAAACAAAATGTCATTTTATGACAATTTGTAAGACCGTGAGCGCCTTTGATTTGCTCCCGGATGCAAAGGGCTGCCCTGACCATTATGCTGACCAATATACCCTTCATCTTAACGGTGATGAGTCCACAACATAATGTAGTTCAGGGTTGCACTGCTGCCAGGTGCTCACAAACAAGCTTGGACTTTGGCCAGAGGCTACCAGCAACATCGCCCCGAGGGTCACTGAGGCTCACAAAACCCTCTGCCAGGACGAAGCTTTGAGGTCAGGAGGGAATGACCTGGTCATAACAAAGTGCTACCTCAGACCTGTACACTCAGAAAGCTTAATGAAATCTTAAAAAGGCTATCTTGACTCAGATGACTTGTTTGGATCTTTGTGTTATCAGCCCATTCAGTGGTCATTATCTATGGTTTTTAGCTGATGTGGGTTAGAGGGGGCCTGTCACACCTACTATTAGATTCAAAAGGCATTTTCAGCCCATCTGATGGCTGTTTGCATACCAAACCTTGTGAAATGGTCGCAATGTAAGATTCCACTTTGACTTTCTTTATGCTAGGTGCAAAAACTACATGGTTAGATTTAGAAAAAAAGATATAATGATACATCAATAAAGACACCATCTCTGGTTAAAGGGATAGTGCACCCAAAAATGAAAATTCAGCCATTATCTACTCACCCTCATGCCGAGGGAGGTTCAGGTGACGTTTTAGAGTCCTCACTGTCTTTCTGTGGACCGAAAGCATGTGAACACACATGAAGGCGGTGCCCATGTCTCATGGTCTCGCGCAAGTGCACACACATCAGCGCAGTGTGCAGAGAGGCAGTCAGAGCTACCGACTACAATGAGGCTAAAAACAAAGTTCACATGACGTTTTGTGAAACAACTTTTTATGTCGGGGCCTCAGGACACTTGGATCACTACGGACAAGCAGTATGGAGATATTTTGTGGTTTCAATTATGTGTTCTGGGACGTTGTGTCTAAAACTTCACCAGAGCCTCGCTTGGCATATCGGTGAGTAGATAATGGCTGAATTTTCATTTTTGGGTGCACTTTCCCTTGAATGTTGACTTCTGGTTTCACATTGAACACAAACTCTGCTCTCCAGGGTGAAAGTCCTGTGTTTGTTTGACCATTCACCAATGCTCCTTTCCGCCAGTTGTGGACTATTTTTACTACATTACCTGACTTTCTTCTTTGCTCCTGTCATAATTATTATGGCCATGACAGGTTGCCCCCAAACAATAAATGCAAACGGCCTTTTTATGGCCTGATAATGGCCTTCTGAACCTTATAGTAGGTGTGGCAGGCCCCTTCTAACCCATATCTATGACCAATATATATCCACTGATAATGGCCTTTTACTAGCCCGATAATAGCCAAACCAGCTGCCTAACAGGACTTAAGAACTTTTCCTTTAAAGGATTAATGCAACAATTTGGGAAATGTGGTTGAATATGAATATGAAGCTAGACCCAGCGACAGGTTAGCTTAGCATACAGCCTGGACACAGAGGAAACAGCTAGCTAAAAGCTACGGTTTGTCTAGAGGTCAGAAAATCTGCCTACAAACACCTCTAAAACTCATTATTTAAATAGATTCTATGTTATTCGTAGTCACTGCACGAGGCCAAGAGATTGTTCCAGCAAATAACTCATCATTAAACCACAACGTGTTGTTTTTACATTTCACTTTTTCTGACTGATTAGCTTTAAAGGTGCTTGTGGACAGATTTTATTACCTTTGGACAAAGCCAGGCAAACTGTTTCTACATGTTTCCAGTCTTTGTGATAAGCTAAGCTAAGCCTTAACCATCTGCTAACAGTCATATTCAGTGTACAGATGTAACTGTGATCTCCATGTTCTCATCTAACTCTCAACAAGAAAGCAAATGAGTGTACTGCTAAAAACACATTGAACTATTCGGTGAATGACTACTGACCAAACTTCAATCTGGACATCACTGTAGAAGCTATAACACATGTCTTCTGAACGTTTCTTGGACTTTATTTTGTATTATGGTAAGTGGAAAAAATCTGACAAAATGACAGCCCGTTATTATAAACTATATTTTAACAATTCAGTGAGATGACCTGTCTTCGCCTGATCCAGGTTTTCCTGGTGCTGAGGTCCAGCAGTGTTCAGGAGATGCTGCTGTGAGGCAGGCCCTCCCTAATGTCTCCATTGCCTGCACCTGACCCCGCTCGCCAGCAGTGGCCAAATTTAGTTTGGAAACGTGCCACCATGGGAGAGCCGACAGCCCCATTAATCAGCAGGAGTCCTCCCCCTACTCATCCTGCAGGTCAGAGAGGGAGCAGCACACACACAAGTGCATACACACACACATGGAGATACACATAAACTACCTTCATGTACAAACGGAACGCACAATAGCGCACAACACACACTGACTAAACAAATGATCGCTGAATCTTTAAAAGAACTCTGACAGCAACCCCTACCCTTCCCCTTTCCACCACCTATCCTAAATCCTACATCGCCTCCTTTACACACACACACATATACACACACACACATGCTCACGGCCCTCCATCACTCCCAGTCTGATCCAGTCTCATATCCAAGCTCTCTTCTCTTTGTCGCAGCCAGGTTTTCTGTCAGCCTGGGGCCCTCGGTCGTAGGGGTTATCCACACACCACTACCCCTGGCTCGCACTAAATGTGAGGAGAGAGGAACGCACACACATAGCCAACACACACGTACACACACCAGCACAAACACTCTTTGTGACCCTTAAGAACACAAAGAGACACAGAGACCATCTGCAAAATACGATGGATTGATGTGCTGGATCTGAGCCGCAGAATCCATAGTTTTGGAAGAACCGGATGGATTTTGAAGTGGGGGAAAAAAAGACATTGAATATATGTGGTGCAAGGCCTGTTTGAAAGTGACTTTTATTATCATGTCTGAGATGAACTCAAAGTGCACTCACCTTCGGGAATACGCAGAGAAATCAGTAAAGATGTCCAACTTTGTCTGCAGAAATCCTTACATCACCTGTTTTTGGAACGTGAAACTGCAGCAGCGTGTCTGAAGCAGCCGCTAATTGACTTGTAATCAGTGTTTACTATCTCGCAATTAACACTAAGAGACAATGAGATCGGAGGATGTGGCACCAGCAGAAGGCATTTATTGGGCAATATCCCTGAGGTGTGGGACGATGCCAGAAAGTAACCGGAGAGAATGTGTCTGATAACTGGTACGCATTTATATGCAGTGTCACTGGTGCACTTATCCTTTCTAATGTGAAACTCTGCAGGGAGATGAATGGTGGGATTGGGTTAGATTAATGAAGGTTACCAAAGTCCCCAGATGTTTCTGTGGTAATTAGAGGCCTTTGTTTATCAGGAAAACAAGTCACATCAAGAGCAAAGCATTCATTATAATTTTTCATAATCTTAATAATTCAAGTGTAGCTGCTTCATTTTGTTCCCAATTTATCATGCTAATGTTGTGAATAAATCTACATAATTTCAACACTGCCTGTTGGATCGGCTAGCAACAGACTTTGATAGAGCAAAATATTGAATTTGTACTTTCCATCTATTGGTGCAGAATATGTACAACAAATCAATAAGGTCAATGTTTACTGAGTGATAACGAGCATTCAATAATTGTCTTGAAGCTTTGCCAACATGCAAAGATATTGACAACTAACCTTTCTCGGCATTCATTCTTGGAAAGTCCAATATTCAAGGATCGTTTTCAGCCTATGCTGCTTGGGCAGTGCCCCTGGCAGCACTGTAATGACTCTGGGGGCACCGTTTAACGTCTGCATGAGATGCACCCGGCTTTCCCCCACCTCCAGTGTAAACCTATCTGCATCATTACTCGACGCTATCGGAGCAATGGATGTAGTCTGTGTTGGAGGGGAGGTGAATGGGTGCAACAAACACCTGACTTTAAATGAGGAGAGCAGTATTTGAGACAAACAAACAGCAACGTTGGTGGTGTTTTGTAGCAACACACCACTGCCTTTCTGACTGCGTTTGTGCCACGCAAAGCCAGATATTTTGCCACCCAAAGTCAGGTGTTTAGAATTGAAACACTGCAGCCTTTCCATGTGTTTTGTAATGGTACATCGCCACCTTTCTGGCCACGTTTGTACCACTCAAAGCTAAGTATTTTGACTGCTGGGTTGCGTTTGTGCCACTCAAAACTAGATGTTTTGTAGCGTCACTGCAACCTTTCCATCCATGTTTGTGTCTCTCAAAGCTGGGTGTTTTGTAGCAATGAACCACTGGCTCTCTGGCTGAGTTTGTGCCACTTAGGGCTGGGTGTTTTGTAACAACACATGCTTGTGTCACTCAGAGCTTGGGGTATATTAGCAACATGTGCAATCTTTGCCTAAACATAACCAGGTAGTTTTGTTGCCTAAACCTAACCGCTGACTCTTCTTACTAACAAGATACAGCGCAAAAGCTTGTCCCCTGTGTCATTTTAGTAACGCCCGCAGCCTCTGCCCAGGCAGCAAAATATGTTCAGCAGGGAAATCACGTTTTTTCCTTCTAAGTCATCTGCTCATATAGGCAGGATGCTTAAAGCAGCATTTAAATGTCCTCTTGACTGATCATTTTACGAAATAGCTTGCACCAAATAGCTTCATCCTCATGAAACACTTGAAACCATTGAGAGCTCTGAAGCAGCTGTTTAATTTCAGCCCAGAATGATTAACAGTTAAAGGTGGATGACCATTGTGATTTCCACAAGGTCACTTCAGTGCAGTGTGCTGTCAGTGTGCTGGGACTTGCAGGTTTAGCCGGACAGTGCTCGGCCGCATTTTGTCTCGCCCCAATTGTCTTGTCAGAAATCAATTGGAGATCACAACGTGGTTTTTGCAGCAGGAGGTCAGTCCTCACTACAGCGTAAATATTTCATCCCGGACTCACGTCAAGGGGCTTTTAAAGATGTGTGCTGGACCATGCTCCCCTCTTGCTGCCCTCTGAAAGTGACAGGGCTTGCGTTTTAGCCCACTTCAGGACCAGGTTAAATCAATTAAAATCTATTATTCATATGACAGTGCAGTGACCTCGCTGAAAGCCCCTGTAATTTCAGAATAGAAAGGAGAAAAGGAACTGGCAGTGAACTTTGGCTTCTCAAGTTTTCAAGAGAATACAGGCAACAATTGACCTTGTTTTAAAGTCAGGCCTTGAAAAATGACTGCTTGAAACATGGTGTGCCGACGAGTGTTTTTTTCCTAAGATATTAGCCTTAAAATGGAGGACAAATGAAAATGGTGGACAAATGAATGCAGAGTTGTATGGCAAGGGCCTTTGTGATCTGGACCTCATGTGCACGTGCGGCAGTCGTCCTATGCTTATTTCAAAGAAAATTGGCTCCACATTTTGGATTGCAGATAACTACAGTCTCACTTAGACTGGAACATATCATCTTCCATGCTTAAAAATCACCCTCACAAGGTTACTCATAAGAGCTGCAGTTGTGCTCTCAAGGCAAGCACGGCAAGCCTTCGTCTATTGTTCGGCAAAGTGCAACTCTCCTCTTCTCTTTGTAAAGAAGATTTTCAGCGGTATAGCCACCATAGATGGCGGCAGGCTGTTTGGTCGGATAATAAGCAGAGAGGAGTCAGAAGGAGAGAAGTCATTAAGACCTGCTCACATATAATCATCCCGACGCCATCACCATCTCTCTATCTCTATTTCTTTTTTTTTCCCTCAACCGTCTCTCCCTTTCGCTCTCCTTCTCCCTCTCAGATGAAAGGGCCTTCTCAGGCTGCATGGCGAATGAAAATGATGGAGAGGCTGATAAAAAAGAAAGAAGGGAAAAGATGAAAAGTGGTTTTGAAGTGGTTCGCCACATTAGTTGGCTTCCCCCTACCGACCTTTCAATTTAAGCAAACAATACGTTGACTCGGAGACGTGCCAAGCTTGGGTGTTCATGGAGACGAGAGTGCAGCTCACAGAAAATAGGTAAAAATTAGATGGGTGGACAGAGCGAGGTGTGTATGGAAAGACAGACAGATAGGGGTTGTAGCACTCCCTCACTGAAGGAATAATGTTTGTGCAAGTACATTCTTTTGTTTTGTTGTTTTTAGAAACTACGGGGCACCTGGTTGTGTCACATTCGACCACACATCATGATTTGGTTTGGAGACAAAAAGAAATGGTCTGTGTGTATATGTAATTTTGTGCATGTTTTGGCTTGGGAAACCAAAATGCTTTGTTTAACAAGGCTGAGAGGTTACAGCCATGTGAGTGGCTCTGTGAGGCTACACTTAAAGGAATACCTCACCTGCAAAATGACCATTTGTGTATCAATTACTCACCATGTAGTACCTTGAATTCATGAAGAAAACAGTTTTTTCTTGAATGCCTCCACGAATCCAAAAAGATGATCTTTCTATGCTGTTTGTAGGCAGAAGTGTTATGAAGTGTGGAGGAAAAGCATGCAAGAAATACAATGTTTCCTCCATGAATTTAAGGTACCACGCACCAAGTAATCGATATAAAAATGATCATTTGTAGTGCTAGCAGAAAATTCAGGGCTCACACAAGTTACTACATCTTGTTCTGTGGGAAACAAGAATTTTAACCAAATTTCATGGAGAAATCAAGGTGGCAGGGTGGAAATCCGTCCTATGTTTGTCAAAACATTTCACTAAAAAGCAAATATGTCATTGTCATGAGGAAAGTCAGAGGACAGCTTAAATCAAGAGTATGGTCTACATTGCTTTGTGCCAATCCATGCATTTGATGTTGAGATATTTCACAGGATAAATGAAGACTTTGACTTGCTGTTGGCACCAGAGGAAAAATTAGAGGATATCCAAAGTTAATGGGGTTCATTCCCTGGGGAACACACATGTATGTACAATATTTCATGACAATCTATCCTGTAATTGTTGAGATTTTTAAGTCTGGACCAAAGTGGTGGATTGAAAAACACACCGACATCACGATGCATAGAGGCATGCCACTGTCATGGCTAAAAAAGTGTTTGTACTTTTAAAAATCTGTGAACTAACATCAGCCAGTATGAACACATTGAGCTCTAACACAGCAGCAGATTCAAGTCAAGGTCCCTCTCGTGACTCACAGATCCCTCAATAACCAGGCTCTGTCCTCTCTCACCAGCTTTAACCACCGATACACTCCCTCCCACAGTCTCTGTTTCTCTGATGCTAACCTCCTGTCTGCACCATCCAGAACCAGACTGTTTTAAATAATGGATTTAGCCACCATGACGTCACCCATGGGCTTGCAGGCGCCCGTTTGAAGCCTTGAGTTTGGCATTTTATAGATTGACATCTTGAATTGTTGGAGCTAGGAATGACCATATTTGGATGAGAGGATGGAGATGTGGGGGAGCAAAGGGTGGATTTGGCTTGTGGACTGAAGGATGCCAAGTTGACAGCCTGTCACTCAAAGCAGCCATTAATTTTACGTAACTTTAAGCCTTGATAAAACTTAAATGGGTGAGTTATGTACACATTCAGGCCCCATAAAGTTGTTATGAACACGGAAGTTAGCTGTCGCGACAAAAAAAACAACAACTTCACCCCCTCCTTCTGGAAGTCTCTTCCCAATATATCAGCGACATACTTCACCAACCTGTTTCTGAAATTACTGCAAACTTAGCTTTTAAAACTGCTTTTGATGTTTGCTGTAATGTCCTGTGCTACTTTGTTCATTTTACTGGGATCTTTTTAGCTTGTTTTATAAAGCATCTTTTAATATCTTGAAAATTGCTCCATAAATAAAAAATGTAAATCACAGAAAATGTATCATTGTCTTTATGTATGTATGTCGTGCCCCTGTAAATGCATGCCTTGTTTACATGCAGGTGTCTTTGTGCCTCGTCCTCCTGCGGGGCAACATCAGTAGGCGACTGCTGTAAATGGACTCTCACTATCGTTTAAGATGGCGTAACGCATCAGCCAATCACATGATCCTCTCCCCCTCATACCCTCTGGCCTCAGCTGGTACCGTGGCATTATCAGAGGAGCAAAGCAGCCATTTATACAAAACATACACACATACTGTACATACACACACATGCACCACCTCCCTCGTATGGCTTCAGGGCCATTCCAGGAATGTCAAAGATGGTTTCACCCTTTGTATCTCTCCTCTTTCGCCAACGCTGAATGATGGTGGCCTGCGTGGTTTGAGATTGTCATGGCCCAGAAACCCATTCTGAGTGACTGAAATGTAATAAGGCCATCCAGCCTCTGAGGGCAGAATATGAAGCCTGCACAAAATGGTGGTAAAACTCCTACGTTGGTGGCTGTCACTACCAGAATTTCAAATTGGTACAAACAAGCAGAAAAATATGGTGTTGGAATTCAAAACATGAGAGATGCCGACAGATTCGCAGCCTCATTTAAATGCAGCTTAGACCTAGTATTGCTTGGCCTGCTCTACTTAAAAGGTACTATCCACTTACTCCAGAAGAGTAAGCATATTGTTTCTATCTAATTGACACTAAGCTTATGGCTTTTACCATGTCAACACTGGATTACTGCTGCCTTTGAGCCTGTGGAGTGGTTGACTTGGCCCACATTCAGGCCTTGTTTTGCTTTCCACTCTGTCGTCTGCTGCTCACACACATGTAGTCGGACACATGCTCGTAGTGCCACATGTGCACACACACGGAAGCACTCTTCATCTCTCTCTCACTCTCACACTCACGCACACACTCACCACGTCTCGCTCTTTGAATTCCCGGCTCTCTCTCTCTTTTCTCTTACACACACACACACACCGTGTTCCAGCATTAGCCGAGTGTTCCAAGGCCAATTTCAACGCAGCGGAAAGTCCCTCTCTCCCAGAAGCCCCTTTCGGTTCAGAGGCTAGACCGGCTAGCGATTGGCCGGTCAGAGGCTAGTCTAGTTGGTGATTGGCCAGCTAAGGCCCCTGGTGCACGGTGACAGTAATTAGCACACGCCAACCATTAACAAACACAGATTAGGCATGAACCCGTATGGCATGCTGCCATCGCCGTGGTGTGTGGATGTGTGTGTGTGAAGAGCGGTATTCCCCCGTGAGTGTCTGAGTAGGTCTCATTTTTGCGGTTTGTGTTTGTCTGTATTCAAGACTTGGCACGTGCGGGTGTGTTTGTCGCCGGTGCTTGCATATGCCTTCTCTTCCTGCCTGTGCATTTATCCAACCTGTCTGTATTCGCAAGTGTGTGTGCGTGTGTGTGTGTGTATGTGTGCGAGTGTGTCAGTGTGTGTATTTGTGTTCAGCCTCATTTCCTCTGTGCCTGCTGGTCAATTTTGGCATTTGGAGAGAAAGATGCTGTGCATTCCCCACGGCTCTTTCGCTTCTAGCACTGAATTAGAGATGGGGCTATGATATGTGAAAATGATTTTTTAAACGCCACCAATCTCTGTTTCCCTCCCTCTCTTCCTTTCTCTCTCTCTCTCAGCACCCCCCCCCCCCCCCCCCCCCCCCTCCTGGGCTGGTGAATCCGCCCTGCTGTGTGCGCTTAATGAAAGATAAGAAGAGTCCTCCACCACTGACACTGAGCCACAGACCCTCAGAGGACTGCGCTAATCTGCTTGGCCCCTAATGGGGGCCACTTTGTGTCTGCCGAGGATCATTTCATATCAAACAAATTGTGTCCTGTGAAACCCATTACATTTTGGGCCCTTTGGAGATGCTTCGCCCTTAGCTGACACATAGAGGACATCTTCGGCCCGACTTTTGATGCTGTAAATATTCCTTAAGATGGTCTTACATTAAGCGTCTCCTTTTTTTACCATTCAAAGATGGGCTTTGTGCATCTTTAAAAACCTGTCCGCTCTTTCATTAAACAGAGATTTGGAGGGTGGGGGTTCAAACGATGAATGAGAGAGCCAGCGAGAGGAGAAAAAGCGAGGGATAAGAATGTGGGAAATGGAGGATAGAGGGATAACAGAGGGAGCGATGAAGGGTTAATGAACTCGGATTCTCATCTTACATGTATTCAGTTTCGTAATTGTCTCTCTGCATGCGGTCTCACAGCATATGCCATCAACATCAGGAAATTCAAATAATGTTTGACACGTTTAAAAATCTCTTTATTTACATGTGATGACGGCCTTGTGATTGTGTTATGAAGAGGTGCTGATGACACGGAGCTCAGAAATCACCCGTTTCCAGCATCAGCGCGGAATGCACGTTGTTTATTTAAGGTGGAAAATGCGGTTAAAGGTGGTATAAAACAGCCAGCGTGAGGAGGTGTGAAAACACCATCACAGACAACATGTCCCTAATGCATCTCCACTCACCCTGCAAGGCACCACCGCCACGGTAAGCAGCAGCAGCTGCAACACATGTATAGTAAATTTCTATTTGTATTGACAATAGTGTAATCTGCTGGGACAGTGTCACCCCTTGTGCAGGTCATCACTCTTAATGTTTACGTTATGTGTCTGTCCATATGCATGCATGTGTGTGTGTGTGTGTGTGTGTGTGTCTGTGCGCATTGTCCAGTGTGTGCTTGTGTGTGTGTGTGTGCCATCAGTTCTGCCAGGGAGAAAACAGGGAGGGGGGGGGAGGGGGCGAAAATGATCCGGGGCCGATACATATGAAACAGGAGGGCTCATACATAAACATAGCTCCAAGGCCCCGGGGCCAGGCAATCTACGAGGCAAATTGCTCACCAGTCAGCCATGGAGGCCGCACTGTTTACTATGCATGAGGTCTTGTGACATGCTTTAAAGCCGCCCCTAAAACAGGATGACTGGGCCAGTGGTAGCGAGGAGTTGGCTTTTTCTATTGCTGTGGTATTCTTTCCTGTGAAAAATATGTAGTGGGTGGAGAACGGATCATCGTTTTTACTCTGTGGAGCTGTTGTGTGGCGTACAGTGGATGCTGCATGAAAGGCAAAGTATGAGTGTCGGGGTATGACCGCCTGTCTGTGTGTGAGTGTGACAGCGTGTTCATCTGTGTGTGAGTGCAGGGTGAAAAACAGCTATAGAGGGATTTTCAGGTTTATTCGGGGTCATTTTTACTATGGTCCTGGAGGCTCAATGCACTGCGTATTAGGAAAACACATATTTGCAATGTTTTCTGTTCAATTCTGACCAGTAACGTTCACTGAATGTCTCTCTCCCCTTGTTTCCTGTCTGTCGTTACGATCTGTTATCAGTAAAGGTCAAAACAGTGTCTCTGAGAGCTCAGTGCACAGCAAATTAAGAAAACACGCGAACAGACACGACACAAGCAAATGAAGAAACATCTTCACTAATTTGGCAACTTGCAAAACTCACAGCGCTGCAAGAAGTTCACAGCATAACTGAAACTGTGTCCTGGGGAAACTAAAAAGTAAGGCACATTTGGGGTGCATTCCAAATCACATACTTTTTATTTTTACTTTTAGTAGGTGTCTTTTAGTAAAACTGTCTCCTTTGGATAAAGTTGTGTGGTAACGTTAGACCACAACATCAACTCAACGTGAATAAGATTAACAATGATGTCTACATCTGTTCTAAGGTAAGTCAACATTGTGCTTGAGGCAACATATTGTCACTTTGCTGGAAAGAAATATAAAGTTATCTTTAACATCTCTAGCTAACATTAGCTAAAGTTAGCCTAACGTTATGCTGAATGATTCAGTGTAAATACTGTAGCACCAAACTAACGGAGAGACACTCTTGGTAAAGATGGTAAAAAGGCCGTTATCCTTTTCTCATATTCTGAGCCAAAAACCTTAACTTCAGTGGCACTTTGATGCACCAAAATTTGATTATGTACCCAAAAATCATCAATTGCCTCCTGCTAAATGCCAAGTACTTAGCGCCGCTCACTGAATGTTGATATTGTTGTCCGAGTGAGTGGAGGGGGGCGTGGCTTAGCCATAGGTCATTTGAGACATACTCATAACATTACGCGCCAAACTTTGACCCGTTTGCATTGTTACGTTGGAGATAAAGTGACACCACTCACCCAGTTCTCCGGGACCTGAGACCAACCTGGAGAGCTCTACTTGTTTGCACTGTATATGTTTAACTTTAAAGTTATAACTGCACAGATTGTAGATTGCAGACTTCAGTAACTTCATAATCCACACACAGCGACAACAAGTGTTGGGTATTGTTGTGCGTCACTTCTCAGTGTCCACTGCAAATGGTTTCCATTGTGTTGAGAGCTGCTTGCAGCACTTTTTCTAAATAGTGCACATGGGTTGTTAATTTGTGGAATCTTTCTTAATTTGCAGTGTGTTGAGCTCTCAGGGCCACTGCACATCTCGGCCTTTACTGATAACAGATAGGAAACATGGGAAGAGAAGACATTCAACAAACATCCTTGGCCAGAACCTAACAGTGGATGTTGCATTTACATGATATGCGTCTTAACTAGTAGGATACCAGGACACCACTCAGCGACAACTTGGAATACCTTGTGTCTGAATGTAGCCGTTAAAAAGCAATATGTTATCTTTGAGGATCCATACTCAGGTTTCTGTCCAAATGAAACCCAAATTCTGACCAAATTTTTTGAAAGAATCAGCAAAAGAAAATGCAAATTTGCATGCACTTACATGCACTACTGTTGTGCGAATCAGAGGAGTTTAACAGCTAGCAGCGTTAATTCTCCAGCAGGGTGCCATTAAACCATAGTAGGGAAAGAACCCACAATGAGATAACGTAACTAAAAGAATTAGTGAAACCCAAATGCTGGGTGAAAATTTTGAAAACAAGATTGAAAGATGGCATTTGTGTTTAGCCTATTTCATGTATTAATTCAAGGAACCTTACAGTCTGCTCAACGCTCATTTGTAGCAGTACGTTTTGTATCAGTACATCAACTCCTTCACCTAGCTTTAGAATATTAGATTTTATTTTGATTATATGTGAAAACACATTTTTTTAAAATTAAGATAAAAAAGTATAGAATTAAGAAAACAAAATAAGAATACCTGTAAGTATATTTAGGTAAACAACAAAGGTATTTCATGATCGAAAAAGAGTAGGAAAAAGTGAAAACTTACCAATTTGATCAATGAACTTAATATTAAACATGACTATTCCAATTTTCAGATTAAATCAAATGAAAATGAAATATTCAAAACAAAATGAGAAAAGATAAATCAGAAGGCCATTTTTGCTGCTGCTTATAATGGATGTGAATGCACTTAATGTGAAATCCACTCACTAATGTTCTTCCATTTTCTATTGTGGTGAGATAATACAGATCTGATCAAAGATATGGTTTCTCTCCAGAGAACCATTGCTGTTTTTGGGGGAACAAGCAATCAAACAAAGCTCAACCCAAACATCAATATTCTGTATTTCAGAATCACACAGAAATACTCCAAGTTCCTCACATGTTTAAACACCAAACCATAGTACCATTTAGTTTCATGCAAGTAATGATTTTGTGAGAATGATAGATGTTTTGGAATGAAACTCTTTGAGGCTGAACTCCAAATACCCCGTCATTATACGGGAACGCAAATGAATACAGCTGAGGTAGGACAGAATAACATAACGCCAATGGGAAGAGATGTTAACATGTAAACAAGCCGCCGGGACCACAGCTGCTCCAGCCTGCATTTACCAGCCCAGTATCCCAGGGGGAGCCCTCCCCAATTCAATTTCAATCTGCTCGACACCCAGGGTCCAAGTTCAAGTTCAAAGTCAGGCAACCGTGGCACAAACGGGAGAATTGCCCACCCACGAGTCCCAGCCCAGAGTGAACTGTTCCAACTATAGATGAGATCAGGACAAATCCAATACTAGATCTATTCAAATGTCCTTTACAAGAATGTCTTTCCGCCAGTGTGTGTGTGTGTGTGTGTGTGTGTGTGTGTGTGTGTGTGTGTGTGTGTGTGTGTGTGTGGAGGGGTAGGGGGAGACCACTGTCACATTACAAACACCTTTGCTGCCTCTCTCTCTATTTCTCTGTCTATCTGTCTTTTTCCCTCTCTCAGGCTATAATTATGCTAATAGTATGTATATAGCTGTGGCCCTGGAGGCTTGGGGCGTATTGAAGGCTCCCAGGTCTTTCTCTCCTGTAACAGTATTAGGGTGCTATTGAAAAGCGGACGGCGGGTGAGAGGGGGGGCAGGATAGAGAGATAGCGCGGGGTGGCAAATGGGACATGACCACCGTGCTCTCTGTCACGACGCCGCCCATTGTCTGGCCGAAGAAAAGGGCCTCCGCCGCCAGTGGGACAATAATAAAAGGAGCAAGAATGGGCTGTGCATATTAAACAACACAACGGACCACGCAGACCAACCTGCATGGGTACGGTGAAGGGGGAAGAGGAGGAAAACAGACACAGAGAGAGGCGGGTGTAAAAGGAGTGGGAGGGGAGTGGTAGAGAGAGAAAAAAGGGTGGATGATGTGAAAAAGGCACAAAAAGAGGCCGAGGCACAGGGATGACTGTAAAAAAGAGAAATGTTGTTTTGTTTCTTTAAAGAGATGACACCTGCTAATGTCATAGGTCGACTTCGAAGTACAATAGAGTCCTGATGCCACATCCAGGGTAACCTCTGTTTCGCTAGCCTCTGACTCAACGCAATCTGTGATGGAGAGTTTCTTTTATCAGAAAAATGTAAACATGTTTCTGGGTCCACTTAACCCTCGCGTCCTCTTTGGTTTCTTGGAGATCCTCGTCCCTCATTACCAGCGAGAAATGACAGACACAACACTTTTCAATCCCCTTGCTTCTTGATGACTTTTCCTAATTGAAGTAAGAATTGAGAATTGCTTATAAATATGATTTTTAACTGATAACATTTTAGAGGTCTGCAGAACTCTTATATATTAGGACACCAGAAACCCCATCAGCGCTGTTGTTTGTGAAGGACAACTTGGAATACCTTATGTCTGAATGTAGCCATTGAAAAGCAATGCAATATCTATGACAATCAATATTAAGGTGCAAATTAGCATTTGTTTCCATGCACTACTGTTATGCGAATCATAGGGGTTGAAGATCTGCTAGTGGCCTTAATTCTCCAGTAGGGTGCCATTAAACCATAAAAGAAAAACAGCCCACAATGAGATGATGTAATTAAAAGAATGTTAGTAAGATAAGACTGTACAAATTTTAAGAGAAAACGCACACCAAATACTCTTGAGGTGCTGATCACTGGAGGAAGATCAATTGAAGAAAAAAGTGTTGCACACTCTGGCTCCATATGCAGTTTATTTACATCAATTTCGGCCATGGCCACGTAAACACAATGGATTTTCAGGTGTTCTGTATCTGTAATTGATACACTGCAGTGCACAGTGTAGATCTACATCCTGTGTCAACTGTGGATTTGTTCATCAGGATATCCACCAAACTATTTTTCTAATGCCTTTGATTAGCAGGGGCATAACTTTGGTTTGAGAAGTGGGGAGGACACAATAAACAAGAGGTCAGGGAGTCTTATCCCAGAGGGAAAAAATGCAATTTAAATCCCTTTCCTGCATTTCTACTGAAATTTAGGGAGTATGGTAACCAACACAAAATGCAGGATGTAATTAAGTTGGTTATCACGCTAAATTGTGCCTGTATAGTGCTAAATATGCTACATCTGTACTTCACTGTGGCATTTTTTGGGGGGGAACTATCAAAGCAAAATCAGCAGCACAGTTCAGTTTCTCAGCTACAAATTAAGTTTATCAATGATTTTGTGATTGAAAAAAAACAAGCAAGATTTTAAAAAAAGGTGGGACATGTACCCCCTAGTCCTCAATGGAAATCACACTTCATTGTGACCGTAGAGAGATGATGATGGACCCTGTTGTGGCACATGGTCGACATCCCCAGGCCACCAAGGTCGCCCCCAACACCCACCTCTAATGTCATCTTTCCAACTTTTTAGCTGTGTCGTCTACGCTGTTCGGTGCTCCCTGTCCTGCTACTGTTTCAGCCCTGCCTGGCAACCCTATATGGCCAGAGAAAAATGTTTGCATTGAACATTTCTGCAAACCACAGATGCGTTATATTTGTATATTATTTTGTAGGGGATACAATAAAACTTTATGTTTCTCAACAATGCACAACAGTGATGAAGGTGTGTTTAGGTTATTATGGTTAGGAAAAGATCATGTTTTGGCTTTAAACACTCATGTAGTGGCTCAAATGGCACTGGGAATATGTCGGTGAAAAACACCCAGGTTCACTGCTTAAAATACAGGTCTGGTAAAAAAAAAAACAACACCTGGGGTCAGTACTACAAATGCCATTAGGAAACACTGCGATGTGCTGCTAAAAACAACCAGGTTTCATTGCTCAAACATGCAGCAATGCTTCGGTACAAATACCTGGGTCCAGTGCCACAAACACTGGTGGAAATGCGGCAAAGGGTCACCAAAAGACAACTGATGTTTGTTGTTTTTGAGCAGTGGCCTTGCCCAGGTGTCGCTCCATCCACCACCCACTATATTGCTTTAGAAACACTGATGTGATGCGTGTGAAATGTGCAAATGTAACATATTCGTGGTTGGCAAAAATGTACAATGCCAACGTTTTCTTATGGCGACTGAGTTGTGCCTGGAATAGACTGGCCTCATCATGTCAAGCTGGTGACACTGAATCCTGGAAAGTTTTGTGCTTGTGGATAATGGCGTTGGTTGAAGGTAAAAGCAGAAATATGAAATAAACAACAATATAACAAAAATGTACCATCCCTTCTCAACACAGAGTTCCGCTTTGCATTTTCTTACAAATGTAAAGTGGTTTTTTCTCCTCTGAAACAGAACCCCGAAGTTCCAGTTTCAAAGAGACCCTACACATCAAATCATCCAACACCTCAGTCGTCCGTACACAGTGTAAGAACCAGCGTCCTGCCTGTGTGTGTCCCCCCTCCCTCCCTCCCTCCTCGCCTCTCCCTGCCTGAGTATGTTGAGAGGTGTCAACAGTAGAGGCGTGGGTGTGGGAGGCTCTACCATGGTTCACGGCTATCGCATGTGCCTCGGCGGCTATGCAGCGTGGCTACCATCTGTCCGCGTGTCACACAGTGCGCTGCTCTCTCACTTTCTCCCTTTCTCCATCTCCCCTTCTGCACATCCTCTGCTCCTCTCTCATTCTCCCATCCCTTAATCTTTTATCCTGCTTCCTGTCCTCTGATCATTCTTTCTCATCTCTCGCATACGTGGTCACTGCTGCGGCACAAGGTTATCAGTTCATTAAGGAGAGACAGAGACCTGGAAACCTCTAACACAGGAAGTCTGCAAACACCTGGCAGGGTTTTTTTTTTTTTAATTTATAACGTCACTTCTGTGTGATTAATGGAAACCATGACATTTCTGTCAACACAAAGATGTAACAGGACAGCATGTTGGTTTTTCATTGATAAAAAAGAGAGATGCATAGATAGCATTGTGAGAAAGATATTAGAGAATGTGGAGATACAGCAGCACCCCTCACACACCAGTGAGTGGCAGTGTGCCACAGTTAGAGTAGCCCCTCTGCAAGTGTTGTAAGGTACATGCATGTTTAAGTGTGGTGAAGGAGTGAGTGAATTTGTGACAGTATCTTCTGCTTGCATCTTTTTTAAAGTGTGTATGGGAGTCTATCTTTGAATGCATGAACGTCTCTGTGTTTTCTCATTGTGCATGCATGCACGTGTGCTTCATATGTGTGTCCTCAGATGCACAGGCAGACAGAGTGAGAGCAGTAGCCAACTACCCATAATATTGTCATTAAGGAACTCAGCAGATTAATAGCCTTAAATACCTGGAAATGTCCTAAGATCTAGTGTCTTTAGCTTGTAATTTCCTCTCCTGGTCCTAAGCACTAAACCCGGTGTGTTGTTCTTGGCATTCCTCGGTCGGACCAGAGAACATCGCACGGACACTGATACCTTCCTCTGGGATCCATTCTCCTCTCCATTTGATGGAAACCAAAAAAGGGCCTTTGGCCAGGCAGGTCCCATTATGTCTCAATGACAGAGCCCGGGGGTGAAAAACGCTCTGTTCTTTCCTCAGTGCACCTTTGGGTCTCAACAAGAAATGACATATGCCCTGATCAGCAGAGAAGGGGGTGGTATGCTTGCCAAATTCCACTCAAGTTGTTTGTTACCGCTCTGACAGTATTTTCCTAAGTTGTGAATGATCTGAGCTGTTTTCTCGCTTTCATCGCCCAGTGCCTGTGCTGGAAGGAGCGGGAAGCCTTCGGACAAAATAAAATTCTCCTCTGATGAAAAACACAGTTTCATTTTTTTACTCTTTTTTACTATTTAATTGTGTTCAGCAAACATCACAATACCCGTAGGCACTAATGATCCCAGAGCCCTCTTTGCTCCCTGTCACATTCCCACCTCATGACCTCATGACTGGATGTATGCATTAAACAGATGTGGCTGGCTATGAGGGGCCTGAAACAGGATAGGACAGCCTATAGCCTCTAGGCTGGTCTTCTCTGGCCTTGAAGCCAGGGGCCTCCGGGTCCAGAGGACAGGATAAACAGGATAGATGTGTGTGTGTGTGTGTGTGTGGAGGGTGTGTGTTTGTGTGTGTGTGTGTGTGTGTGTAAGAGAGACAGAGAACCCCATTCCCAAATGCAACCCATAAATGTTTAGGCAGTTTTCCATGTCAGCGTCATGTGAGAACAGTCACTTTTCAGTGTGAGATGCTCTGACAATTTGCTGTCTCAGGGAAAAAAAGGCCACACACAAAAGGCTACAATTTTGTCATGTGAAACAGTTACACTGCAAAAAAGTCACAGAAAATTCAACCCATTCATTACAAACAATGCCCTTGTATACTTGATAGTACTTGGAGCATGTTACACTCATACAACACAGATTTTGTGGACATTTGAATGTGTTGTTCTTACCTTCAAGTCAGAATTAACACTCCAGTCATGCATGGAAACCAGCGTGCAGGGACTTCTTTTAGATAGGCCATCCACATCAAATGGGATCATGCTTTTGGAGTGACAGTGCAGCTGATAAGATAGAAAAGTGCTGATACGTGCATTTCACTCTAAATGTTTGTGGTGAGAAGATCAAACCCTGGAGACAATAGTGAAAAGGGACATTTAAGCATGATGACATTTTGCATTTAAAAGAAAAATGATTAATAATTACAAAAAACAATTACACCTGCAAAATGACCATTTGTATTATTCACCACGTGTCACCTTAAACTTGTGGAGACGACTGTACGTAAACGGTAAATTTCCTGTGAAAGCAGAAGTGTATTTTGAAAGAAGACAATTCATGTAACAGGCATAACTTGACACAGCGTCCCAGAACATCAACAACCAACGCGCCCAGCGTACCTTGTATGTCATATGTGGACGTGGAAAGTCCATGACCAAATGGTGATATGTGACAAGGTCGGAGTGAGAAAGAGTGTCTGTAAACCAAAGTTTTGATATAGATTTGCTGTTGTTAAACATGGTCCCCTTTTACTTAATTTTATGAAGAATGTTCGCCTTTTTTTGGATTCTTCGTTCACCATTGAAGCATGCAAGAAAGACAGAGTTGTCTACAGGAATTCAAGGTAACAAGCAGTAATAATTGATATACAAATGGACACTTTGTGGGTGAAGTGTTCCTTTAAAATTTGTGCTCTCATCCTCATAATAATCCATAGTCATGTATAAATGACAGAAACCTACTATACCTGAATAACCTACCATAGCAAAGACAGACTAAATATAAGATGTGGATTTAACAAGGAAACATAATATGTTGATGACAATAGATTGAAGCCAAGATGCTAAGAGACTAACAACAGCTTCGATGGCACGGTGATGAATTTTGTTTGCGATAGCCGCTCCCCTGGAGAGAGGGCCAATGTGGCGCATCACTCTTGCATCTGCAGAGGGATTTACCCACTTGCAGTCATTGTCCTCTGTGCCTCCTTTAATAGACACATTGTTCCACCGAGTCAAATAAAAGCCATACACATAATCAGCACCACAAGATGGATAATGTGGTACAACGAGTGCATGTAGAGCAGCCACACACTGCGCCCCGCTGCAGCAAGTTGTGTAGCTGTGCTAGCAAGGAGAGCCGCCATTAGTGAGACTGTCACCGACCCAGGCGGTACACTCTAACTAGCTCACAGCCTCAGACCCATCTATTCTCAATATGCCACATTTTTATTCATTTTTTCCCCGAAAACCTGACACGCAATCTGATGATGAACCAGCCCCATTATTTTTTTGTACGCCAGCAGGAAGAGATAGATCCCCGAACGTGGTGCCTTCATAGAACCAACATTATCCCTCTATGTCAGAGGTGGGTAATATCCTGGCGGTGTGGGAGTCCAGAGGTGCATACAGAATGATGTCATTAATCCTCCAGGGCAATCTCTCTCTCTCTCTCTCTCTACAGCGCTCTCTCTCCTTCTACAACTGGCAATGCCGAAAACAGAGGCGCATTTGCATGCTGCATATGTTGCCAGGTGGCTCTGTGGGCTGCGGGTACAAATTAGATTTCCTGACAACAAGGTGTAAGAAAGGGAAGAATAGTGGGAGCAAGCAGTTTGGTTTCTTTCTTTCTTTCTTCCTCTTTCTTGCTGTCGTGTGGGTCCGTCGTTGTTGTGCAGTGTAATCATAAATTACGCGCTGTGTCCTCCAAGAAAATAACAACACTGGTCATTTGATAAAAAAATCTGAAAATGTCTATTTTTGGTGCAAGGGAAGAAGGTATAGTGCAGCATATTCAGCAGAGATGAGGACGTGGTGGGTGGATGGGTGCACTGAGCATTTGACTTTGACACTGGGATTATTCCGCTTGTGGTCAACAGTGTTTTCCTTTAATGAGCTATTGTTTCTCTTTTTTTCTTCTCGGCGAATTACATATGGTCTAGACAGGAGAAAAATACTCAGGTCACATTTTCACTAAATGGTGACCTATTGATCAGATCTGTATAATGCAGCTGTCTGAAATGACACATACACACACACACACACACACACACACATGCACACGCAAACAATCTGAGGCCTTCACCTTGACACTGGGTGAGAAAAAGAAGAAAACAAATGCTCCTAAAGGGGGCTTAAATTATGGTGGCCCTGAGGGTCAAAACACAACATAATTTAAAAAAAACACAACAACATGTCAGAAAACACAACAACATCTTACAAAACACTACCGAGTTGTGTTTTCTGACATGTTGCTTTGTGGGAATTTTTTTTGTATTTTCTGAAATGTTGTATTTTTGACCCTCAGGGCTGCCATATTCAACTCCTCAGACTGCACTTGAGAGCTGAGAGCCGTATGTGTTTTACCCCAAGGGGCAGTGACATTGTCTGTGTCACCCTGGAACTACCCTCGATGCTCCAAATGACTCTTTACCGACATTGTTTACCGCCATTTCCCAAACAAAGGACAGGAAGCAGCGTCTAGGTTCGAGAATGACATTAACATTCCTCATGTTCCTCGTGTGGCCAAGGCCTCGATCTCTCAGGAGACAAAGGGGAATCAAAGTGAGCACGGTGTTCATTTGAGTGTGTCAGCAGCAGCGCCCTCGTGAATGTGTGCCTGGTCTTACGTTGTCCCCCAATATCAAGACACAGAGCTTCTTGCCTCGTATCACCCCAAATTCAACATTCCGCCACCATTGATCCGTCTCTTCAATTAACAGCCAGGTTTGTCCCCAATCAATTCCTATCTCCCTCCTCTGTTCTTCTATCTGTCTGTCTCTCCCTCCTTCTCTTCATTTTTTCACATTACCCCCTCGTGTCCCCCGTTGCCCCCCTCCCCTCCCTCACACGCTCCTACCTCACACCCTAAGGTCTCGGGGGTCACTCCCTGCAAGGTGATTCGTAAACAGCAGCTTGCGAAGAAATCAATACTTTATCAACAAGCCTCGACGGGCTTTTGCACTTATCCTATATGATCTTTGTGGTAAAGGGCCCCGAGCATCCATCTCCTCCTCTGGCTCGCTCCCTAAGCTCTGTTGCTAAGACAATCAGAAGAAAAGAGAGAGGGATGAAGAGAGGAGGAGGGGCCAAAGGAGGGCAGGAGAGAGGCGAGGGGAGAGGGGATTGTGCGGGGTCCGGAGGCTCGCTGTTAGAGGAGGGATTTGCTGCTCCGCTGCTTTTAGCTTGATCTGCATCTGATTAAGGAGAGAGGGCAGAGTGTTGTCCTTCACCCCTGTGCTCCCCTGTCCCACCATTATGTACCCTGGCACTGAGATCCATCATCCACCTACCACAGGCCTGGCTGCCATAGCCTGGGGACTTATTAGACTGGCCCCGCTCCGTTCGACACAGCCCCACTCTGCATACCAGGCAGGGTAAAAAGCCTCTGCTGCTACAACATGCCGTATGTTTACGGTGCATCCCAATGACTCAGGTGAAGTGAAAAGAATACAGACATATGTCAGAGTACATACCTGTGTGTGCTATCATGCTTGTGTGCAGTGCCGGACCTAGCACATTATTTATATGTACATTTAACTATTATTATTATCAATAATAATATTATTTTATTGTATTTATTAGAAAACAAGAGCAGGAACTAATGAATAATGTTCTTACTGAAGAACGCATGAAGGTGAACTCTATTGCGAGGACTTGGTAGTATGCCTTCTGCAGACTGACCATTTGACCGTTTTTCCCTTATGATTGACTTGACTTGATTGAAAATTCAAATGGGGGATGGAGGGTGGGGGGTGGAGGGGCGAGTGGCACAGATGTCACCTACAGAAAGATCCGCCGCTGCTTGTGTGAGTGTCAACCTGAATGTTCTGTGAGGAGTCCTTTGGCGTATTGGCTGTCTTTGGCCACTCCAAAAAAAAATTTTATGTCAGAACATTAACGACCACCATTGACCACTCTGTGAGTTTCATGGCTTTGAAAACAAACAAGTAGGGTGGTTTTAGGACAGGGTCACACATGGCCATAGGCAGCAGTGTTAAGCCAGGCAGGGGAAAGCCAAATTCTCCAAAAATGAGCAATGGTATCGTCACTATTTTGGTCTTAACCACTCTATTTCATCATAAACAACCCAGTGATGGGGCTCAGAGTGCAAAATACCAGACTTCTCCTTTAATACTTCATGACTTCCTGTATATTATGAGAACTGCTAATTAAAAGTTGTGTGTAGATTGATACATGCACCTGCACAATGATATGACTAAATGTGCCTTTGTGATACCTGTCACACTAATACTTGTGTATTTCAACTCTTTTCACATTGTCACATTTGTATTTTATTTATGTGTGTAACTGAATTTTGTTTAGGCATTATATATCACCTCAATTTGTCCCTTGATGGACCAGTGAATTATTCTGAATTGAACTAAATAAATTATTTTGAAGTGCCGACATGTTTCAGTAGTTTGCTACAGAGAACAACCTCCAAGACTGCAGTCCTAACAGTACAATGGTTTCTTATATGCTTGATGCCTGTGATTAGTGTTTACAGTTTACACAGCACCACCATTCCCAAATTCTACATATATTAATTTTAATTTCTCTTATTGGAGTTCAACCACGATGCACTTTATTCATGAGATATCTAAAAGGGAGTCAGACGAATATGACTCATGCGGAGGTGACACCACAATGACGTATTTCAAAAAGTCAAGTTCAAACATATTTTATCAAACACATATTTCCTTGAAATTCATTCGGGCACAACCCATAGCGTAAAGCGTGAGTCTGAGATCCATTCTTTGCTTTTTCTGGTTGTTTTTACGAGCTTCTAGCGAGGGTCCTGAGGATGAGCCGAAATATTACCACACACTGCCTCCCAGATGCTTCATTGTCGTTGTTATCGGATCAGCACTGTTTTTATTTATCAGCATAGTTTACTGATCAGTCAACAGGGCGTGCAATAGGTCAAGATGACGGTGGATTTTAAAAGTGCCCTCTACTGGATCACAGTGCAAACCACTTCAAATGGTCTGTTGCACTTAAAGACTGTTAAGTTTTAATTCAAACGTGTCATTGCTGTTAATTTTTCCAATGTTCATATTAGAGTTAAATTTTCAAATAAGTGACAGCCCTGCTGTATAGGATTACATGATATAGATGTATTTTTGGCAGACAGCAAGAACATATATTTATTCATGTGTATCCTATTCAGCTTTTAAAACATAAATATTCCCCTTTTTTGGTGTATTCACAATTGTCATTTTCCATATTTTTCCTTCTTCTCAAAATAGTCCAGTTTGTGGCAAACAGAAGGGCTACAAAAGTAAATACTATTTTTCATACTGTGTACTGATGAGGTCAGGAAAAAAGAAAAACATATTTGAGAAAAAAAACTTTGCTTTTGCAATTATAATCATTATTTTGTGTCAGACCTCAAACAATGAGGGAGTAAATCCCGTGCTGAAAACACACAGGTTAAAATATTAAATCAGTGCAGACATACAGAGGCCATAAACTAAATGTGTAAAATATTGCAATAAGAAGGTGATAAAACATATAGCATAATTTAGTGATTATATCAGAGGGGGGCATGTCAGCGCTGCTCAAAAAAACAAAAAAACAACTGCAGACCAAATGAGAAGCTGTAAAAGTTTCCTCAGTTAATTTATATTTGTATGAACTGACTACGTCCTTCACCCGCACTCTTTTTTAAAGGTTAAATCATTAATTCAAACTTTAACAATGGCTGTGGCACCAAAAAAACTTGTCTCCCTCAAACGTATTGATGCAACTACTCATCCCTTTTACAAGATGTTGATAAGTTAGGCTTTAATTCAGCTCTAAATCACAAGGTTGTGGAGGATAGTCTCTGTTCTCTCGCTCCCAGCGGCTCCTGTCCAATAAGCCTGCATCAAACCCGTCAGACTGGGAGTGAAAAGTGGAGGAGCCCCGGCATGTGCAAACATCAATCCTAAATTTCCAGCCTCAATACCATCATGACCTTGGTTTGGAATGACATCTATTTGCTGGCTGGCTGCACACATCCCTTTGCAAATTGTATGGGCCAGGCTAATTTGTTTTTATGCACGTTTAGTCAAGAATGTGATGCCACGTTAGCTTTTGGGAGCACTGCCAATGTGGTGCGGGGTTTCCGAGTGACAGACAGAAAAGGGGTGATTGAGGATGATTGTTCTGCCGGTTGTGTTGATATATGAAAAGAAAGGCCCACTGAACGCATCCTGGAATGGGTTCACGGCAGATAGGAGTCCTTCTGGGACCACCTAAAGCTGAATATCATCATCTGTGCACAGAAATAAACAATGACCTTTAAAGCTGGGATCCTACAGTGAAGACAGGTGCTGGGAGGTAGCTTAACAAATCTTAAAGTAGAGAATGCTGTACCGAGTCATAAAAAGCCTTATAAAACATTTTTAAGCACGAAACTGTCGGAGTAAAGAAAATTTATGGGCAAAAAAAAATATGCATGAAAAAAAACTTGTCAAGCCTGTGCGCAGTACGCTCCCTTGACCTGCCAGCAAAACAATCGCTGTGCCCTCGCTAAACTGAAATGTAAACACAGTTCATGCAGGAAAATATTTGCCTTCCTCATAGCTGAATTGACCTCTCAGCTCCACACAGTCAACCTCAAGCTGTTTCATTATCTCTCCAGCACAAAATTGAGTCTCAGGTTCTGCTACCTTCACACAACGCCGCCTCATTACCATCATCACTTTTTCAAAGCGAGGCCCATACAGAGCAATCAACACGATGAGTTTTCCTTCACAGGGAAATATAATGAACCCCCTACACATGACCTGACTTTACAGCAAATTGATAATGTACAGTACACAGAGAGCAAGCAAACACACACACACACACACACAGATAAGTCTTTATCATACACACACATGCACTGTATACACCATCCCCCCATATGTCCTCCCATGACCAGGGCCCGCTTCATCCGGCTGACAAGAAGCCGTCTTCATATTACGTGACAGAAATAGTCCCCGTGGCCCTCACATATACATTCTGCAAGGTGCTAGGACATAACATTCAAGTAAATACAGTCCATAACCTGAGATGTGTTCTTTGCCACATGCCCTGCACGTACGCACATTGGGCAATGCAGTTTAGGTGAAAAGGGTCACACACAGATATGGACCCACACACACACACACACACCTAAAGATAAATGCACATACATACTCCACTAACACACACTGCAACACACATGTACTGTACTGTACTCTGAGAATCGTGTCAACGTGTCTGCAAGGTTACAGTCCACAGACATATTCCCATACATAATAATATACATATGACTGGAGTATTTTCACTGGTCAACATGCTTCACACTGACGTCACTGAGCAGATAGTAAAACACCGCCACTGTTAAAAGACTTAAATAAAAGTAGTTTTGTTATGGAAAAAAATTAAAGCATCAGCTCACCCAATATTTTCTCACTTATTAAAGCAATGGAGGGTCGAGTGTAATTTTGTTTGCTCTGCCGGCGCTGAAAAGTTATATTTCAGTTATATTTATATTATTTTGTTTCTCAAATGCAATTTTTGCATGAGATTCCATTTACCTCTATTTTATTAGAGTGGCGACCAAAGTTTGAGACGCATATCACCAAACCAATCGCCAGAAAAAATGTTGCCAATATGCCACTTAGTTCAGATCAAGTTTTGGCTTAAAATATCTAGTTTCAGATGTACAATCTCTCTGTAAAAGTCTCAGTAAAAAACACCCATGTTTGGGGGTTAAAAGGCTGCTTTCCGTGGCTATCATTACCGGAAAAAACAACGTGTTCCCTTAAAAAACACCTGCATGTGGTGTCTAAAAAGGTGCTGAGAACACTGCAATGACTCACTAAATCACAACCAGTTTTGTTGTTGGTCTCAAACAGTAGCGTAGCTCATAAACTACATCGCTTTAGAAATGATTTGATACACATGAAATGTAAAAATGTAAAGTATTCGATGCCAACATTTTCTTCTAGCAACTGGGCTGATATCACTTGGGTAGGGAAGTTTTTTCGTGGTGGTAATCCTGGGGGATATACCTTGATGTTTCACTTTCTTGTTATGTTACTGACTCACTAATTCATAACCCTTTTCCACGGTAAAATGAAATCATGAATTAAAGCTGCCTGGTACTGGTAGCAGTTCCTCATTCTTTGGTACTTGCTGTTATTTCCCCTTTCTCATTTAATTTTAGCTGAATGCCACAATTCCCCTGAGCTAATTAGGGGGTTATTCAGATCACCTGTTGTGCAGTGGGGAATGACTCCTGAGTGAGAATTGAGAGCAGCTTGGTGCATTTTCTCTCGGGGCCAATCAGGGTGTGACGATGCCCTTTCCTAAAAGAGGTGGAGAATGGGCATTTTGATTCTTCCTCAACCTACAGCAGAACTCATAGCAAATATTATCAACCTGAAACTCTCTTTAGGCCCATTTGACTTTTTTTGCTGTCTTTTGCTTTGAGGGAGATTTCGTACATTCTGAAACGAGGGAACATTAAAGAACACCTTTCACCTGGGCTACCTGCGCCAGGGCAGGTCTTTGTACAGTAGTTTTGCTTGCAGAACGATCACCTAACACAGGTTTTATATTTTTTAATATCTTTAATGTGCTGGTTTTCATTGAAACCCAATATAACCCCTGACCTCCATACAAACACATTTGTTTATTATTGAAAACACATTATTGTGATTGTGATTATCATTTCATTGCGAAGATTTGTTTCTCCAGTTGAATATTCTTTATGTTATGTTGCTAGAAACTGATTCTCAAGCTTTTTCCGACCAGCTGAAATCTGGGGAATCAGTACCGCCACAACTGACTGGTTTTGCATACTGCATAAATACTGTAAAAATGCCAGTAAATAAATCAATAAATAAATAAATAAAAATCTTTGATAAATATATTTTCAATTTACTTTTTTCTGTTCCTGAAAAATGTAAAAAATAGTTGACAACTCATCCTGTCCCCTGAGGTGTACACATACGTCATCATAGGTCGGAGGCAAGTGTCAAACTCCAGGGCTGAAAAATGCAGATCTGGGCGATGTTGGCCTGATGTATCAAGTTTAGATCGTTGAGACGTAGCAGGGAGAGCGTTTGCTCATTGCCAATACATCGCTGAGACGTCGGCCTTCAATCGAAAATGACCACCACACGACGTTCTCTCACCCACACTTGAGCATCCGTCCAGGGAGGGCTGCGGAGGTCAGGCCGGGCGGGACCATAGGTGAGTGGATGCCTCACCAGGAACCTCTTTTAACGGTCACAGAATAAACAACATAGCTATTTCTGCCAATTTATTCCAGTTAGCTTCCCTGAAACCAACTGCGATGAGATGCTGCGACCTGCGAGCTCAGTTCCAAACAAAGACCGCGGTGATGAAATTCCACCTTCCATGGCGATTTCTGTATGTGGGCAGGTATGGACCGACCTAAAGCTGACGCAACAGAGACGTTTGATGAGCTGGGACAAAAGAGTATTTAAGTTAAAGATATTTGCCCATGCGGCCGACGCTTGTCGGATGTTATAAATGGGCCAGTGTGTCGTCCTTAGGCCGACGTCGGCCAGATGTATGTGTGCTATCTGGTTAAAGAAACTCTGGGTCGTCTTCAGTTCTCGGAAAGAAAAGGGCTGCAAAGAGTGACAAACATGCTAAAGTGCACCTGAGATGGTCAGTGACAGTCTGAGGTTGGGAGAAAAAAGAAAGCTTGTCGAGCAAAAAAAGTCAAACCTGACTCAACTTTCACCGCAACACCACATCAGCCACTACCACACAGCATAGGCATATGTGCAGGCACACATCTGTGTTAAAATACCTTGTGTTATGACTGGCATAATTATACTGTTTTCATTGTGAGTGTTGAGACAGAGGTCACCAAAATTTAAAAATCTGTCTCACCGTAACACGAACTGCTCTGCAGTGTTTTGGCATCTGACAAGCGTTCAAGCTCATGTAAGCTTTCCTCAAAGTGAACTTCCTGGATCATATTTCATCGTCTTACCGGTACATGTAGCAACACACCCAACACTGTGCTATTTTTTCTCTCAGTGTCAGCTAACTTTGATCACTTATTCTTGCTCCTGCACACGACTGCATCACACTACCACAGTCCAGCTTTGATCCTGAATGCAGAAAGAAATAACTGCCACTTCCCAAAACACAAGAAAAAAGTGTTTTGGTTTTTGTTTTTTTTGGTTAGGATTGGTCCGCTTGAATGGGTCCTAACTGACATCCTTTTGTCCTTGCAATTCAACGTGCTCTCGGGTCCACGGATAATAGCTGTCCTTTCATGCACGCGAGGCCCGATAGCCACACGCTGGCCTCAAACCCTTTGGCTACTCCTCGCCCACACGGAGTCAAATGTTCGACCAACATTTGATTGAAACTGGAATGAAGAGATACAAGAGCGTGCGATATGGCTCCAGGGATGGAGTGCAGTTGCGACGCAATCTCACAGACAGACTGGTATCAGAAATATCAGGTATGCTTGTATAGCTGGAGGTTATTCCATGGGATTAGAAACCAGCATTATCTCTCCGCGGCTTGAATGTGAAAATAGACCATGCTGGGTTTAAGTGTGTGTCAGTCAAAGCACACTCAGGCATGCCATCCAGCAAAGGCTATCAAAGACATCATTAAGTATTTCAGGAGTCTTATGCAAAATATGCATAAATGATTCACTGCTTTACCTGAATCAATACACTGATGAAATCAGTTCATACTTTTCACAGGTTTCAGGAGATGATACAGTGTGTTTGAAAAACAAAGGAGAAAAAACATATTTGCCCTGGTAAACAGCAGGTGACCTAACTGCTTAAGCTGCAGGGCTGATTTACACACAACCACGAGTAAAAAGCTCTTTCTTCACTGAGGATTAAGAACATGAACACCCACAGAGTTACCTGTGTGCTGTGCTCATATGGAGCTGATAAATCCAGTCCATATGTTTACCCAAGGACTCCATTTAATTGTTTATTTATGGGTTCAGAAGTCATTTCTGCATCCAAAAACAACAGCAGAATAATCGTTCCTTTTCTTCCCTTCTTCTCCTCCCCTCGTCTGTTTCTCTTGCTTTCTGTCTCTCCGTCCCCTGATTTTACCTTCCGTCTTGACATCTTTCAGCCTGTCACTGATTCATGCTCACCTCCTCCCCCCTCCCCGACCCACAGCTCCTCCGTCCCTCCATCCGTCACTCGGCTGTCCCGAGGCGAGCGGGGCAGGAGCCGGGCTGACTGTACAAGAGGTCTTGGAAGGGTGACCACTCCCTGCTGTCTGCTCGGCTCGTGTTTTGTTTGATGACATGAATGTCCATTTAAAAGGCAAATTGGTTCTGTGCGTGCAGCAATCTGTCTTTTTTATGGGAGGTATTGTTTGTGCAGATATTTTTTTCTAATCATTGGAATTCATAAGGAGCTATTAGTGAGCGCTGGGCATACGGTCTGAATGTACAGCGTCGCTGCAATGACTTGCCTGTCTTTTCCACTGGTTCCTCACTCTTTCCAAAATGGCTCACTAGCTGGCCAGATTAAACAGGAAAAATATTTAACACCCTTATTTTTGCTTCTATTCTACTTCTGAGGGCCTTTTGGCATCAGTGTCCCGAAGAGGTCATCCACATGTAAAACTAAGCAACTCAGTGACTGATGTGGCACGTAGAGCTAGCTAGCATCACATGTGCAGGAGCATGTCTGAAACCAACAACTATACAGGAGTGAGCTTGTTTTCTATGGGAGCCTTTAAAGTGATAATGCGGCGTCTCAATACTGTTTTTCCTGCTGCTGTTAAATTATATAATTTGGCCCTTGTGCTGTGCCTCCAGCTGTTTGAAAACTATAGAAAGATTTTTTTTTTTACTTTTGCAACCTTATATCTAAGTTTATCCAGATGGTTTTAAAGGGTTTCATCAGCCACAGCCTTGAAGAACAGGAAACTAAACATAAAAATATATTGAATCAAAGTAGCAATGTTTTAATCAACCACAACAAAAAGTATCTGGGCAAATAACAAACATATGGTTTGTGCACTATTAACATCAAGCAACAGATGTCAGTGGCACGTAGGTGTTACCATTAGCACAGGTTTCTTTGCTATTAGCCAGCCACAGCAGTTAAAATACAATAAGTTTCCAACCACAACACAAAAGTAATTTACAGGGACCTCCTATTTGTTAGTCTAGACTGGCTATATAAAACCTTATTTGAATCAGTCCAGCCTCTTAAACTGGTAGGTGCTGAACAGGTAGTGTAGCCTACAACGGGTTTTTAGACCTTTTGTTGCCACTCTAGTTTCAAAAAGAAAATGTTGATGCTGTACCTTTCTGCAAATGATGGTTAAATTATATGTGCATGTTTCATACGTATAATATCAACCTTTCTAAAGTGATGTGTATGACTATGTCATTGGGAGGTGGAGGGGATGGTGGATGATGTGTCACCCGCAAAACTGCAGACCACTGTTCAAGACCGACAATAAAACTGCTTGTTCATTAGTGAGTATTGCTGCATGTTGAGGTGGCCTTCTAGTTACCTAACCTGGGGCTTTTTAATGACCCGTTGCTGCTTATCTTGCCGTGATTGTACCACAAAAAGTGATTTTCCAGCAGCTTTTTAGCCACCAAAACCAGGTACTTTATGCCAAAACATGATCTTTTCCTAACCACAACCAAGTGGATTTTGTGCTTAACTTAACCACATGTTAACCATACTGTGGCTGAAATGTTAAGTTTCAATATATCTGCAAGATAATAGCATACAAATGTGACATATCCATGGTGAAAACAGCTGCCTGCTGTAGCCAAAAATGATCAATTATCAATTATTGCTTCCTTAAAGTAAGGTAAATATTATGTTTTTTAGTTAAATAATAAAAAAACTAGTCCATACACATTGAGTACAGCATACCATACCATGACTTAGTCATACCAAAAATTAGAAAAAAACAACAAACATTGGTCCACAGGGGGAGCCACAGCGATCGGTCTCATTTTAGCCATTTTTAAGCATTTTTCTGTTGTTATAGCGCCACCCAGTTGCCAGTTAGAGTTAAATTTCTCCAGTCACCTTGAGGCATCCTGTTCTACATATCTACCAAGTTTAGAAAAAATCCATATGGCGGTTAGGCCTAGAAAAGAAATGAGCTCTCTAGTGCCCCCATTTTGTTTGATGGGGTCAATAATGGAGGGGTCCCCTCAGATTATGTGTGGTAATATGCCTACAAGGTTGCGTGGTGATGGGTGAAACCCTTGAGATGTTATACACCTTTATGTGATGAGCCACGCCCTCCGCAATATTCATTGCCTTATAGAAGCTCAGTTTTAGTAAGTTTTCCAACTTTTGCCAAGAGGGAACTTAAGATATTGGTTCCTAGATTATGTTCACCCAGTTTCATGCGGATCGCTCAAACTTCCTAGGAAGAGATCGATTTTAAGTGTTTTTCAAAATATTCAAAATGGCGGAAAATCTATATAACCAGAAGTTATGGGTTCTTGAGGCAAATGTGTTCCTCATGAGGAGAGGCATCTCTGTGCAAAGTTTCATGTCTCTACGACATACGGGGCAGGAGGAAAGTCCTATGTTCTGTGACCCATCCACTACACCAGCCTCCCTTGTTATGAGGAACCCTTCTTTTTTATTCCCATCAGCACACTGGTCACCTGATAGCAGCCTCCCAAATACATCAGTTATACACAAATTACTGGCAGAATTGGTAGAATTAAGTATACAAACTTTGGTGCATTACTTGACATAGGAAAACGTACAAATGGTGCATGAGAGCAGCCAGGTTAAAGCATGGGGGCCTTAGCTTTTTTTCAAAAGGCATTTGATATGTAGCTGCGTATGAAAATCACTTTTATCAGACAAATTGATTTGAATTGAAATACATAAAATACCAAAATAATGCATGTTGTGCAATACCTAGTAAGTACAAATAGTGTGTGCACATTTAAGCTGGCCGGTACAGTGAAACACAGTGTGTGCTATTCCTTGGCTTCTTTGTGCGTGCTGCCTTATGCATTTGTTGGCTCGTCTGTGTGTCCATTTGTATTTTAGCCACTGCTGGACACAGCCATGCATGGACTTACACTCATCGCTCTATTCTCCATCAACTACGATCACGCACATGCACACAGTCTCTCTTTCTCTCACTCTCTCTCTCTCTCTTTCACTCTCTCACACACACACACACACACACACACACACACACACACACACACACACACACACACACACACACACACACACACACACACACACATATCTAGGTCAAGGCAGCCAGGGGTAATGGGAAAAGCCTGAGGCGTATCTGCCAGGCAAATGATCTTATGAAATGATTAAAGAGTGGTTTCTCTCACTGAAGGCGCGGATAAAACAAGACTAGTGGTGCATATGCAGGTTTATGTATATGTGTTCGTGTGCATGTTTGTGTGTGCGAGCAGGGCTAATCCAGGCTCAACAGTATCCACCCAAAGGTTCCCTGGGAAGAGGCAGTTAAGAGGCAGTTTGGGGCAGCATGGTGGTGTAGTGGTTGGAGAGAGAATCTTGCATTTGAAAAAAATAGGTTAGACCCATATGGCTGTTAAAGTCCTTAATCAAGACAGGAAGCCACGCCACCTCGAGGAGCGTTGTTCTGTACCTTACTTCACTTCTTCATAGGTTGTATTTATAGACTGTATAAAAGAAGTGGACGTAGCCTCCAGGTCTGAAAAGTGAAGTCAATGCAGAAGTGACTTAAAGCTGCATTCTTTGTGATGGCCAGCAGGGGGTGACGCCACTGGTTGCAAAAAGAAGTCAGATTGTATAGAAGTCTGATGAGTTTATAGGCTCAATCACTAGTTTCAAATATTCTTCAGTACAGCACAAATTTTATTTTTTAAATTATGGCCCCTTTTCGAGAAACATAGACAATTAAGCAGTGTATGCTTTAGGGTGTCGCTACCTTTTGATTGACAAGATGCTACCATGGTGACTTGTCAGTCGGGAGAGAGGCATAGCACAGCCCAGTTGCCAGGAGAAAATGTTGGCATTGTATATTTTTGCAAAGCAGGAATGCGTTACATTTGCTCCTTTCTTTTGTATCGTATCAACTAAAGTGACGTAGCTGACTTTGTCATCGGGAAATGGAGAGGATGGTGGACGGCGTGTTACCAATTGAGACACCTGCCGAGCTGCAGACAACTGTTTTCGAGACCATCAAACAACGAAACTTGTTGTAATTAAGGGAGACATTGCTGTGTTTGCAGGGGCCAAATGTGGGTGTTTTTTAGTTGTGTGTTGCTGTTTTGCTAGTGTGGAAAGTGCCATGAAAAGTATTTTGTTTTCATGAGTTTCACTTGATTTCCTGCTGGGATTGTCCCCCCAAATCCAGGTATTTTTCAGCCAAAACATGATCTTTTCCTAACCATAATCAAGTATTCTTATGCCTTAACCTAACCACAGCATTGTTTGGACAAAGTTTCAACATATTGATGACATTTCTCCTGACCGTGTTGCGTAGCAATGTGTATCTTTCCAAACTCCACCTTTTCTTCCAAATATGGTCACTTCTGGCTTCAAAAAGGCCAAACAAAACGGTAGCCCACAAACCACTGGTTGACGTCATGGTGGCTACATCCACTTCCTTTACACAGTCTTTGGTTGTACATCCATTGTACACTGTACTGTGGAAGGTAGTATTCATGGAGTGACAATGACATGTTTAATACAGATTTTGATGCACATTATATAGGGCAGCCTTAGCCTGGAGGGGAAAGTCTCTCTGCATGTTTTTGAGCTCACACACAGGGAAAAAGGGAAAGCCTGCTAACCCGCTTTGTAAGTGAGGGCCTGTAATGAAAGACTGCTATGGTATGAAGACCAGAAGTGGACGTGGACATGACATTTTAACTTATGGCAGGGACGAAGATGGTGACAGAAGATGAAGACAGAAAAATGTAAAGCAGTTCACCTCAAGCGCTCCCTTCACCGACTTATTTACTTTGTCTGAGAGAGAAATTTGAACACGTTTAATGTCATTCAGATGTTGCACTTGCAGCAATTAAGTGTTGGTTTGATTACAAAAACTCGAACAAAACTTCATTCACCCTGCCATCCATAAGCACACCCATGGTCTTAATAGAAGGTCTTAATAATAGAAATTCTGTCTGTAGTTGCAGCTCTGTTAGAAATCCAATAGATGGAGATGACACAGATATGTTTCCTCCCCAAACTGCCCAGGGCCGGCTGCTCAGCTCTTCAAATTAAGTCACTACATGATGTATGCCCATATGTACAAATTGCATGCAATGAATGTGAATTTCATGCAGTATGTGCATATGTTGTTCCATCGTGCATGTCATTTGAATCCAGCCCCAGGAAAGGTGGACTCCGCCACAGATAATGCTGACTCAAGGTAAATAATAAAAACACAATAAGGTAAATACATTTTACGGTGATAGCAGAATAAATTTTGAAAACTGATTGCCATAAAAATATAGTAAATATAACTGTTAGCCTTAAAGACACTATTCAAGGGAAAAAAAACAGTGTAAGGACTCATACAGAAGTAATCCCTCTCAATCATTGCTTATGACCCACGAGAAGTGTGTGGTGGTGTATTTATGTGCAGAGACTCTGCTCTCTGCTTGTATTTATTAATTTTCTGTATTTAGGACATTTATTGGCATGTACCTACACAATGCTCAGGTGAGGTCAGGGCTTCATAAAAAGATAGCGACTGGGTGTCAGACCGTATGCAGCAGACATCCAAGAGCCACAGTGCCTATTAAAGGGGAACTAATGTTTTTTTTCAACCTGGGCCCTATTTTCTGATCTACTTTTGTCTAATTGAGTGATAGGATGTTCAATATTTGACATTTCTCCAGTATGAAGCTCGGGCTGACCTGCCTGCAGCCTGTGAGCGCGTGCTGTATTAAATAATAGGGCACTCAGACAGCGTCAAACAACGTCAAAATACGTCCACTAAAAGTGCATTTTTTTTAAACACATTATTTAATATAGCGCGCGCTCATGGGCTGCAGGCTGCTAGCTTTGTACTAGCTAGCTTCGTACTGGAGAAATGTCAAATATTGAACATCTTATCACTCATTTAGACAAAAGTAGATCGGAAAATAGGGCCCAGGTTGAAAAAAACATTAGTTCCCCTTTAAATGCCAATATAGTGAGGTGAAAGGTCTACCAAGATTGAATCTGGGGTCTTTCACTTTCACAGTAAAAGTGAACATAATACTTTATTTAATATATTACTTAATATTTATATTCACTTACCTTTTCCACGATTTGTCTTCAAGCAGAATCACCATGTTTCATTTTTTCAGTGTAGGCCTGACATGATTTAAACCGAGGATTATAACTTTAAAGAACAGTGTTTCATATTGAAGGGGAATTAGTGGTGTCTAGTGGTGAGGATTGCAGATTGCAACCAGCTGAATCTTCTCCTTCACTGTTCCTTATTCAGGAGCTTTTTACCCGGAGCGAATTATCCACAGAGGTCTCTTCCTCTCCAAAACATTCAGACCAGGTGATTTAAACCAGTAAAAATACTGAATAAAGCAGTTTCACGTTTAAAAAAAATCTGTTTTTCTGACACTCTTGTTGCAGAGGGATAACTATGGTGGCCTACACAAAAATGCAAATGGCCCTATCCAGGCCAGTGTTTGGTTTGTCCACTCTGGGCTACTGTAGAAACATAGCAGTGCAATGGTGGACTCTCTAGACGAGGACTTGCTCCCTATGTAGATATAGACGGCTCATTCTAAGCTAACAAAAACACAACAATTCTTCACTTCAGGTGATTATACACTAAATAAAACCAACTTACGATATTATATCCCATTTCTACCAATATATCCCCCTAACTTCCAAACACTGGACCTTTAAAACTGACACTCTTCCTTATTAATATCTTATCTTATCTTATCTATCTTATCTTCATCACTCACAAGCTGAAAACAGCTTCTAGTCTGTGAGCGAAGGCTAACGATGGACAGATATTTTTGGTAAACTGATGAACAGTATCAGCCCAACATTCTGTAAGTGCTAAAGGAATCAGCTCTATTGCAAAGTGCTGACAGATATGCAAACAAGCAGTATATGTGTTAATGACTGCTAGCTTAGTGTGTGAATAGCAAGGTGTTGATTGGTGCTGTTGCAAGCTGCTGTAGCCAAGACAAGCCTGGCCCACCGTGGTGACTTATAGCACACACCCTCGGCCAACAATAACTAACTTCTGTCTGCAGCAACAGCTCTCGCAGTCACTTCTGCTCTTGTCCTGACAGAGGCGATGGTGTCTTATTGCCGGGGCTGAAGTTTGCCTTCAGGGGCCATGCGGGGAAAGAGGGGGAGGATAAATGAGACCCTTTCGGACAGCGATGAAGTGACCCACATGTTTTCTCTGGTCATCTCTCCATCTCTCCTCTTGTCTTCTCTCATTTTGTTCTATTTCCCTACTGGCCATCTTTCTCCCGCTCTCTCTCCTCCTTTGCCTCTGCACTAATACCGACGCCCCACACCATTAGTGTTGCCACAGTGACAGCAGACAGATGTTCAGTGCCACTTTTTGCAAAGAAGAAACACAGGACAGGAAGTGGAGTCCACACATGCAAATTTATATACTAACATACCACATGCACTGCAAAGTGACAGCTGCACCATGCTGTGTTTGAGCATCTCTCTGTTATATGCAAAGCACCTCAAGTTCTTCACACAAACACGTACACATGCACATACATTTTCGGTGCCCACATCAGAAGAGGGAGGCTGTGTAGTTCCCAGTGTCACAGGATCACCCTCGCCACAGATGACAAACAGATATAATCAGCTCTCCAGAGACCCATCCTGCTGCTGCCACAGTCATTGCAGCTGGATTAATACATACATCAAACAATCAGGGGCCACTGGCCACTACGCCGTACCGACTCATATCCACACACATAACTGCTACATATTTAACACGCATATGCATGCACACACAGTTATAGACACATAATTGCACGCACTGTCAACACTCATTGTCGTCGCGTCAACACACATCTCATATCAAAGGAATTGTCCCTTTGACCCTCAGTGGCACATAGACCAGAATAATCGTATAATCTCCAAACTAAGGAGCGATATACATATCTAAATGACTGGCTGGGCCATCCTGTCATTCCATCACTAAGGATTTGCATGTGTGTGATGTATTAAATACTTTCTCATGCCTGATCCATCGCGTCATAATAACACAGCATGAAAAATCACGCTGAGGCAGACCTGGAGCTGATTTATAGTCTTACCCTGGCTGGAGGCTCCGTCTGGGCTGTTTGAAGTGGCGTGAGGGTGTCTGTGTGTATGAATGGATGCACATAGATAGTGATATAGGTGTTTATGCATGTGTCTGTGTGGGAGGATGTGTGTGTGTGTGTATGTGGAGGGGGGGGTCACCCGTCTGATGCATGTCGTCTAGACAACATTTGTGCCCTGAGTCCGAAAAGGGGTGATTGTCTTATGCAAATGAGGCCACGCTAGCTGTGACAAGTCGTCCAGCATGTGGGTCATGTGATGATAGAGAGCAAGGCGAAGCAGCGACGGTTGATAGCCTGCTTTTTTTATTTATTAGCTTGGCCATTGTTCACTATCACCTCGTCAGACAGTGATGACACTGGGTTTTTATTGAGGCCAAGAGAGAGTACAATGTGTGATTTGAACCTTTCTGTTGGTATAAAAGCCCAACACACTAATGCTTTCTAATGACTTAGATTGTAATGAAAATTTGTTAGAAGAAGAAATTTGATTTTCTCAGAGGGTTTGTTTTACCCAAATTACAAACATATTTTCTCACGTAGGTTTAGTGGTATGTGGCATGCAGATAATTTGGGTTTTATATGTTTAATGTTTCCCTCCAGATCAAAAGTATCAAAGTATTTTATTAACATGGTTTCCCGACATAGTAGTTTAAAAAAACACTTGGAAAATGGACTGAAAGCCAATCTACTTTCTCTCTTACTGAGAAATTTACTTGCAGTGATCTTCAGTTTCCCCTTTCTGCAGCGCCACTCGTGCTAGGCTGATCGGTGAAAGAGCGACGCGAAAGATGGCTAGCGTAAATGCCTTGCTAAAATCCGAGGGATGCAAGTCCAAGACAAATTTCCCCATGGGGAAGAATGAAGTTCCTCGCAGAGACAATAAAGTGTATCGCACTGTATCGCATTGTATCGCATCGTATTGTATGGTATCGCAATGTCTCACATATGTTTTAGCCTCAGTCAGACCTAGACATAGATAAAAAGTCTCTCATGCACCAAAATCAGCAACTAGCAGACGTATCGGAATGATAAGTGTAGTTAGCATCTCTTTACTTATGTTGTTTGTCAGCATGTAGACTAACTGCCAGTGGCAAAGATGGCGTTGATGGATGTGGAACATGCAATATCTGCTACAATGGGTTTACTCTTTCCTTCCTTATTGAGAAATTTACTTGCAGTGATCTTCGGTTTCCCCTTTCTCCAGCGCCGCTCGTGCTAGATTGATCTGTGAAAGAGCAACGCGCAAGATGGCTCGGATTAATGCCTTGGTAACATTGGAGGGATTCAAGTCAGAGACAAATTTTCTCAAGTCTGCTCTGCGCTAAGAGTCGCAGGTTTCTTTGTTGCTTTGTGTAGTTTTGTGTCGAGGTCTGTTCCCCCATTGTGTTTCCTGTATTAAACAGCGGTTGCTTTCATATTACGTTTGAATCTCAGATTTACGGGAAATGCACAGATATCAGCCCCTTCAGTAGAGAAATTTGAAACCACCTCTCTAGTGACAATCTTTGCAAGTCAGTATCGTCAAGGCCAAACATTTTAGAGGACATAAACTTAAGAAACACACACGTTTGAGTGGAGGGTGACTTCAGTTTTAAGATATTTGCCACTGAGTTTTCTGCCACCACCCTTTTACTGAGGTTAATGCAGTTTTGTCCGTGGTGTTCAAAGTATGTCAGAACACTGTGCAGAGTGTTCATGTGGTATATTTCTCTGGTAGACAGTAGTTCCAATGAAAATGTATCACTGTGTGTTCTGCAGATTATCCAGAATAACCAGAACATTGATTCTGGACAGAAATGTTGCTGTTGAACTTTAAATGTTATTTTTCAATACCAACTTTATTTTGATCTGGTCCCATACGCAGCCTCATTTGGTCATATTGCATAATTTAAAACAATAATGAGTTATTATGACCCATTTTATGTCAATAGCCTTTTCACTGTTTTACTAGAGACACTTTGGTCCAATTTAACACTCATCTTGGCCTCTTTACATTATATTCCCGGCTTTAAAAGCAAAATTATGCAATATGGTGCAGTGCTTTTCTGACTTAAATTTTCCTACTGTTTAAACCCTCTGTTCTATTTCCATTCTTCATTTCCAATTAAATCACAAAAGTTACACAGTGTTTATTCAGACTTAGTTCAGAGCGTTTTTTCTTTTTGAAGGCTGTGTTGAAATACAAATGTCCTATTTGATTAATCAAAAGTACAATGATTAAATTACTATACTATTTTGTATATTTTGTTGACAGCATACCTATATAAATATACATATTAGGGATAACTGCAGATATTACTTTGACATAAAAACATGCAGATTGTTGTTTTATGTTTAACCTGATCTCACTGATATATGTGAAATGACCAAGACCTCTTAACACTGCTTTACATGGTGGGTTGTAATGTGTTGCAAGTAACATACATGAGTAAGAAAGAGTCCATCATGTTCCTACCTGTTCTTCTACTTTTTACCTGGGTATATTTTTGAGCCAATAATCTACTTTTTCCTTCACTACAACAAAAGGAAGCACCACTTCTCTTTTGATGATGATTTGATGGTGATGGAGCAAAACCCAGATCAAGAGGCAGCTCCAAGCGACGATCCCTGGCCACACTTTTTATACCAAAATCACAAAAAATACAATAAAGAAAGAAAACAGACCTACATGATGATGTGCTTGCTGTGCCTCCCCGAAAAACAGTAAGATCTCCGCTTTTAGAAACTCCTAACCTCTGCAAATTCATTGAAGAAAGTTGCTGAAGGTAAAAAAAAAATGTAGTTAATGTTGGTTAGCTAACGTTATATGTGTTAATTTTTTGTGTGTGACTTAATCTTTGATGCTACTTGCATTGGTACCGTCCTTGTCTGGTTGTCGTGGTCGTCCTGCGTTGTGTGTTTTCTTTCTCTTCATGCATCTTCTTCTTCATCTTTGAACTTTGGTTTCACACGAGACATGAACATCTGTCTCCCAGTTGAAAGTCCTGTGTTTGTTTGACCCGTCCACCACCCCAGCCTCCTTCCAGTGCTGACTTTCTCGGGCTTTACACGACCTATGGGACTTTAACATTAAACACCGCCCTTTGCGTGATGTTAAACCAGGGAATTTGTGTGTCATGTAATTTTAACACATGTGCCACCACCAATGCGGTGTTAAGAATTCGTGGTCATTTCACATATTTCTGGGAAACCAGGCTATTTGTGTTACACCCCGACAATCTGCATGACCAGAAACCACTAGTGTGTATTATATGTGTCATTGTAATTTGGGGGAACCGACCCTTCTACATTTCTCCGCTTAAACAATGACAATGTGTGAGTGTTTGTTAAAAGATGTCTAAAGATCATATGCCAAGCTGACACCAACATGTCCTGTGCTGTCCATGACAAGGCGTGAGAAGCATGCATAAAGATAATGACGAGGCCTCACGTTCAGCACTGTGGGATACAACTCTTCTCCATCCCATCATACTCTCCAAGCCCTTTCCACCAAATGTGGCAGCCATTTTCTCGTAGCTCCCAGTCAAAATGCCCTCTTTAATTATGGAAAGCCAGAAAGGGTTGCGGTGGAGAAGGGAAGCACTGTAAGGCTTGGGATATGTGGGGGGGTTCTGGGACGAGCAGTGTGGACTTGACAACCCAGGGCATGAATCGTGTAAATGGATTTCAAAACAGATGACCTGCACGCCGATCTCATGATCTGTGCCTTCCAGTCCTTCCTAAATGCAAGCTCTTTACTTCTCATCTCTCTCTCATCATTCAGCCTGTTTTTCTCTCTTTCTCGTATAGAAATCACCCCCCCTCCTCTCACATGACACAGCCCGGGGTATTATCATAGGATATGTCCAGAGGTCCATGCTGACCTTTCACCCTGGTCTCTGGGATAGAAGGGGGCCCCGTCTCTGCCTGAGCATAAAGAGTGGCGGGGCCAGCGGCGGTATTGTTGGAGGGGGGCTGCTGACTGACAGGTCATTTTTCACCCATTGTTTTTTTTTCAAACAGCAATTTTATCTTGCAAAGTAACGCCTTGGCAACCATGAAAAGTGTAGCTTCAATGTGCTTGTTATTGTTAAGTGATGATCCCATGGCATTCAGAGTATAAAGGTAGCCAAGGATTTCTCCAGGATGAGTTTCAAAAAGGTCCATTCATGTTTAACATGAGCAGTATTTTCCTAATTTATTACTGTCTGCTCCTCTAATGTTAATGATTAGAGTTGGAATAAAAAAATAAGCGGCAGTGAAATATTTCCAGACCTCTCGCCGTGCAAGCGAAACAGAAAGCAAAGCAAGCAGCCACAACGCGACACATTTCTCATATGTTTGTTTACTTGAGGTACTTGGGTGTTTACAGCGGCTGAGGCAGCAACGCGCGCTCGTCTCGGTGGCTGTGGCTCTCTGTCTTGTGTCGGTATCTGGCGCTGTATCAAAGCAGGGGAACGAGACGCGCTCCAAGTTTTAAATTGAATTTCATGCTGGATTAGTGGCACTCCTCTCAAATGCATGTGAGCCTCCCCTAATGACGCGCTCATCTTCGCACTCCAGAGACACTGTGTGTGTGTGTGTGTGTGTGTGTGTGTGTGTGTGTGTGTGTGTGTGTGTGTGTGTGTGTGTGTGTGTGTGTGTGTGTGTTTCTCCATCAATTAGTACAAACAGGCTAGTGGCACATAACAGATATGTTTGCCTTATCGGTGGAAGTAATTGCTTTTGTTGCCGGACTTCATCAGACTCTGTACATATTATGTCAGGGAACGTTTTTTACTCTAAACCCTTGTTATGTTCAACAAACATATCGTCTGTAGAAAATATCAAATGCTCATTTCTAACCTACAGCGTCTGTCTGCGGTACTAAAAGTTTCATGAACTTGGATGCTGATCAGACAAATTCTTCAAAATGGAAACAAATCAATCTTGAAAGTACACACTCGCTCAAAAACACACACGTTCCCTCCCTCCCTCCCTCTCTGTGTCCCTGGCCAGGTCTAATGGGGTCCAGGCAGCCTTGGGTCTATCTGTCCTTTGCCATGTGTCCTCTTTAGCACTGACCCATGCTGGAGGAGCAGGGACTGGGGCCTGGGGGTTGAGGTGGTAGAGGAGGGAAGGAGTGTGTGTGTGTGTGTGAGTGAGAAGAGGAGGAGAGGGGGGGGGGGGGGGGGGGGGGGGGGCTCTGCTAGAGGCAGTGGGTGAGCAGAGGGCAACAGTGTGGGGGTTGAATGTAAGCCATGAAAGCTTCTCCTTCCCTTCCATCCACCACTTCACCCCTCCCTCGTGATCCTGGCCTGAATGACATGGATGAATAACAGAGATGTGCAGCGGTACAGGATGCCCTGCCGCTGACCCTGGCTGCTCTGGCCAGGCCAGGGACGGTGTGTGTGTGTGTGTGTGTGTGTGTGTGTGTGTGTGTGTGTGTGTGTGTGTGTGTGTGTGTGTGTGTGTGTGTGTGTGTGTGTGTGTGTGTGTGCGTGTGTGCGTGTGCATGCATGTGCTATAAAAGTTTCAAATTTATGCATGTTCAAAGTGTGCATATACACCATGTGTGTGCAGGTCTTTGTGTGTGTTCACTATCTCCATATTTGTCTGTTCATGCATTAATGTGTGTGTATGCATGTGTGTGTGTGTGTGAGTGTGAGTGTGTGTGGCCAGCAGGGGAAAATAAACAATGTGCTCTCCTTGTCAAAGGCAAGGCCCCAGGGCTGTGGAATATCTCGGACACAGCTCACACAGGGAATGAAATCAAGCAAAGGAAGAGGGAGAAAAAAAAGGAGCTTCACTCCATATGGCGTATGGCCGAAGCATGTCACTGTTATGTGCATGCGTGCTTCTGTGTGTGCGCCTGTATGTGTGGGAGCAGATATTAATGGGCTTTTGTAATGTGTGTATTGATAATCATCTGCAAGTGCTGACTTTGGAAGCTGCCAATCTGATATTTAAATCAGCATCTGTACAATTACAGAAACAATTTTACCATTTTGTCCTGTGCCAAAATGCATGTGCTCACACACACACGCACACACACACACGCAGAGTTTGTCGCATTCACTGTTACTGTCTTGTAAAACTTTCTGACAGCTACAATGCTGAAAGACTTGAACTCCGTCGGTGTATGTGTGTCTCTGGCTGTGTGTTGTTCTTTGATCTGCAGATATTGTGCTGGGTCAGAATGTCTTCGACAGCACGGAGGGGAGAAAAAAACTGACAAAAGAAAAAGAAAGAAAGACAGAGTTGTCATATATCACATATCCTCGGATGGAGAACCAAAGCCTCTGGGACTAACTGATAAGTGTGAATGAAGGTGTCAAAGTTGTACAGATGTGTGAATATGCGCTGCAAACTAGTCACATCATCATATTGTGTTTAAAGATGTAGACAAACTCAGATTTATTTAAGTAAAAGTAGCAACATCACACCGTGAAAATTAAATCTACATACTGTGAATCTCAAAAGTAAAAGTGTTCCCCACAGAAAAATTTGCCTCTGAGTGTTATATTATTACACAGTGGAAACATCCTATAGTGATTATGTCACTAAGTGAATGATTATTATTAGAATAAATGTTATAACTGATTTCTTATTTCACATGCAGATTACCATCTAATTGATGTTTATATATTTGTAACATTAATATAAAGTAATAAAATGGACAGCTTCACTATTCGCTGAATTTCACCGACTGTTTCAAAAACACAGTACAGCTGTTTCATGATGGAGGCGTCACATGACCGCTATTATCAATTCACATGTCCAATTAGTTTCTCATCAAAGTTTCACTGCTGCTGCTCATTGGCTTGTTTTAGGCAGTTTGTTCTAAACTTTGAAGAGACTTTGATAGGAGATGTTCTTTGATCGAAAATGATTTCACTGTGCACAAAGCGCCAGCCTCAGGTAGCCAGCTGAAAGCAGACGAGTTACCATGAGGCAAAGGATCAAAAAGGGGGCGAAAAACAGAATGATAGTAGTTTTTATGTTTCTCCATTTGCTGTCATGTATAAGAAGACCAAAAATTAACACTGTAAGCTAACACATTCTAACTCCGACCTTGTCACACATCGACGTTTGGTCATGGTCTTTCCACGTCCAGATACAACGTGAAAGGTACCCTGGGTGTGTTGGTTGTTGACGTTCTGAGATGCCAAGTCAAGTTATAGCCCCTTTTACACTGCCAGATTTTCCACGAATGTTGGGCCATTTTGCCGGTAAGCTGCGAGCGTTTAGACACACAGAGCCAGATTGGCGAGTTGATCCGAGGCACCCAATTTTTCTGCCTCGTAGGGTAGACATATTGGTGGAACCTTTTTGGTTTAAAAAGGATGAAGCGGCCTTCTGCAACGGGAGGGGCTGTTGAAGACTTGTGGGAGGAGCTGCTGATGACGCTGCATGTGCGTCCCACTGGCGGTGGATAAACAGGAAACAGCTGATAGCAGGAATTAGCGAGCAGCTAGTAGCAAGAGGGAAACGCAAACCTGACAGACACTGTAAAGATGAGCAGCTGGGGAGACAAGTAATTGTGCGCCCTCCTTGTCCTCGCAAACGAAGAGGCCATTAACCGTCAGATGAGGGGGACGGTGAACAACGGGCCACGTCACACGCTGAGCTACACATTTTGTTACTAGCTCACGCCCCCCACTGCCAATGCTGAAAAAAGACTGATTGGGCTTTCCTGCAAATTTGCACAATTCCTATCTAAAAAGGGCTTGTGTCTTTGCATGCATCGGCTTCTTTCAAAATACACTTATGTTTTCTAAGGAAACACCACACATTGCCATTTTTTGCCCTCAACCACTAACGCACATGGTTAGGTTTAAGAAAAAAGAACAGAGTTTAGCTTTATAATCTTATGGGGCATGAACACCACTCTCCCGTTGAAGGTCGGTAATTGTTGGACCCATCCACCACCCTCGGGCCTGCCCCACTCGGTTTTTTATTGCCTCTTTTTCCCCTGATGCCTCTGAATGACATCAAATTATAACAGCGACCGACCGTGTATACCGTGTGTACCAGATTTCGACGACTTTGGAGTGAGACCGGGTTGTGTAAGCGGACTACCTGATGACTATAAGCAAATTATTTAAATGGTATTTGCATAGGAATAATTCTGTGCCAGACTTTTTGATCCATATATTAGCAGCTCATCACTCTAACCGTGATCATCAGCAGTTTCCACCATACTGTATGTGTGTAAGTAGCAGTTTATGTTGAAGTTGCATAACATGGAGCAAATTTTTTGTTTATTCAATGGGATAAACCACTCGACATGAATCATCTCATTTTCAAGGGGTTACAATCGAATAACAAGAGATGAAACAAAGACATTACATTAAGGAAAAGACAAAAACAAAATGGCCACCAATTATTCAACTGACACACTACAACTACTCAACAGAAACATATTGAAAAGAAGAGTGAATGAATACAACCACTTGGTGACCACAGAGAGGCTGTGAACACACATTTGCCCAGCAAAAATATAATAGGGAAATACATATCTACATATGAAACAGTGGTTCCCAACTGGTGAGTTGCGGCCCAAAAGTGGGTCATGGGTCCATGCTGAACGGACCGCAAGTGACTCACAAACATGTCAAGTTATTAAAAAACGCACTTTGTTTTGAAGGACAGTAAATTTCCAGCACAGAGCTTTAATTTTGAAGTGTCATATTTTGTTGTAGGAAAAAACTAGCTCCACAACACAGCCAAACGCAAGTATGACAATGAATAAATTAAACTGTGTGAACCTTAAACTAAAATCTGGACTCCGTGGTCGGGACAGTTAGGAACCACTGATGTAAAACATGTACAATTTAACTTAAAATAAGAGGACAACTTATTTTTAAACCTGTGAAATGATGTTAAGGATCGTATATTTAAGGCTAAGTTATTCCAATCTGAAGGAGCCTGTGGGAATTGTGAGAAAACACACAAAATGAACACTATAAGCAGACTGCTTGATTACCATAAGCAATTTATTTAAACAGCCTTTGTACGGGACTGACTCTGTCCCAAGCTTTCTGATTAGTCTAAGCAGTTGATCACTGTAACTGTAATCATTGTCAGCGGTGTCCCCTGTACTGTATGTGCGTAAGTAGCATTTTCAGTCCTAGTTGTTTGAGGTAGAGCTAATTTTAAAAACTATACATTCTGTGTGGTGGTTTGATCTGTAACACTGCATCAGATTTTAGCTCACCATATGGTTGGTTCCTGTAAAATCTTAATTTGTATGTATGCAACCACCAAACCACATGTATGTATGTATGTAAAAAGAAAATACATATGTGTGTGCGTGTTTTATTTATTTATTTATTTTCACTCCATATTATCCTTTTAAAATAGCACCAAATGAAAATACTCAAAAGTATTACATATGTACACAGGCTGAACACTAAATGCACTTAGTTAAACTCCACTGCTGAAGATGATAAAACAGAACGTACAGTATGTGCAGGCTCACTCAGCAAGAACAGCGAGACTGCTTTTGGCAAACAGGCAGCAGCTATTTGAATCAGTGTGGCAGGAAGCATTATGGAGCTGGATGGCGCTATGAATGAACACTTGAAGTGCTCCTTATTGCACCTAAGGGGATGAGCAGAAGGCTAAAGGCTCTCGCTGGACTTAAGAGCATTTTCTCAGTAAAATGCAAACTATTCCTTTTTAAATTCTTTATCTTAATGAGTCTTTATCATCTACTCCATATTGGCAGGGGTGGATCTTCATATGGGCAACTAGGGTGCCACCCAGAGGGAGGCTGGGTTTTTATAGTTTTTGTGTTGATTTTTCATTCGCTATTTTTATTCATAATAAATATATAATAAAATGATAATAATAAAAGAAGAAGAAGAAGAAGAAAATATATTTGTTTGAGGGACAGGGAAAACCTAAAGCACATTGGTGTGCCTCTGTATACTGGTACAGTGACATCATCATATATTAGTATTTATATATGTATATTATTTTTATTCTTTCATTATAATATTACAAGAAATAATCAAGTGTATTGTGCTCTGTTTTGTTCATGATCCCTCTCCCTAACTACTGTACCACATGATGTACCACTGTATACCTTACTGTGTGGTCTGGTGATTAATGGCACAATAAAGACGGACATTTCCGACACGTGCGGCAGTAACGATGCTATGCAAATTCGTGGCAATCAATCTTGGCACAGAAGTGGTTAAGTTTCAGAGGGAGGTGGAACAAAAAGCCAGCCATATTGGCGGTGCTGTGTGCCAAGTGGTAGTCATGGCCCCTGCCCAGCCCTCCTATTACGAGGCTGGCAATAAGTTGGCCTGCCCGCTGGGGAAAACAGGGAGCTGACACCAGGAACATATGCGGCAACACCTGATTGCCGTGCCACCGCCACGGACCCGGCTGCCAGAGAGCACAAACACATCGCATGCAGACTCAACACACACACACACACACACTTACAAACAATGCTGGGAGGAAGGAGATACTGTAGCATGTGTTATAATGACGTGTCCCCACAATCTCACATGAATACCTGCGATGTAAAAAACATGTGGACTAACATTTTCACTCATCATCACTCATGCTGCACAAATATTACGCCCAATGGAGCACACGCGTGCACAAACACACATGCTCTGACTTACAGAGCAAACCCACTGGGGATTAATTTCCTTATTCAGAGAGTGTGTATGCCAGGCTTGGCTGGTGTGCCAGTCGCCCGCGGTGCACCACACGCTGCCATGCTGTGCCAGCAAACAGCACTGATGCCCTCCATTTGCAGTGTCACATATATCAAATACATGCTGCTATCACTTAGCCCTCAGTACTCTGAACCCTGCCCCGCGTGTGCAAAATGTGTGTGTGTGTGTTTGTGTTTAGCATCTGGCTTCATCCACAGCTATGTACAGCGATGGATATTTGATTGACGACGGTCCAGTATAATGCCGTGATTGATTGTGTGAAAATCAGAGTGAATGAAAGTGTTTTCGGGATTATCTGTGACCAGACACTCACCCCGCTCTGCCTCAACACAAACTGACATTTCTTGGGATTTTATTTCCCGCCGTTTTATAGAACTTTATACCAATTTGCAAACCCGTGACCTCCTTAATAATCTCACACACATCCAAACACACACAAATGCACAACTTTGCACGTAAATGCACATTTAAAATTGCAGATTTTTCTACCTCTCTGGCTAGTAAACCGCAGTCAGTGCATCATTACGGAGCCATGCATGTGTGTTAGGAGGAAGAAAGCTTGAGAGGAGGAGGAGGAGGAGGAGGAGGAGGTGGAGGAGGAGGAGGAGGAGGAGGATGGTGGGGGGGTTGTTAGAGACTAGGCCTGCATTGTCTGCTTCCTCTCAAAAGGTTTTACTGTTGTTCATGGTCACGTTCTGAACTGGATGCGACCCTACAGGTGTCCCTGCTCTCTAAATGTGTTCCCCAGACCCTTCACCGGGCCCCCTCAAGCCGCCCGTCTGTGACCCCTGACCCCGCAGACCCAGGGAAGTATGGGTAATGGCAGGCTTGTCAATAAAGTTCAGGGTCACTAATAGACTAGCTTTGTTCTGCGATGTCAGCTACCAAAAAGGAAAAGACGAGGGGGAAAAAAAAAATCCCCCTCTAACCCACCATCCTTATAACGTATCTGGGTCTATTCAGATTTTAAAAAATGGGTGCTTTTGATTGTGAGCCCACAACCCACCACCTTTCTCTCCCCTCGCTCCTGCCGGCCTGCCTCTCCTCATCTTCTTCCATCTTCTTGCTCCGGCTTCTCTCGTCTTTAACTCCAAAGAGGTGCTTGTGCGCTGGGCTAAAAGGTCTTAATGTGTCTGCATTCATGGAGCCAGACCATAGAAGGCTGTTTTTAACCCTGTTTACGGCCTTGCATCCATTTGGCCAGGAGTCCTTCACTCCGCGTCCCTCCCCCCCTCTCCATATCTCTCTCCATTTTTCAACCTCCTTCACTCTCTCTTGCTCTCTTTCTCTCTTCCACCCACATCCCAATCCTTTTGTGATAGGATATGAATGCACTTTGCTAGTTGATAATTACACTCTCCTTCTCTGCCCTTCTCTCTCTTTCTGACAGTGGGATCCACAGGCAGTCCTTATTCAGCCAGTAATTTGCCTGTCCTCCTCATTCATTGAGAAGGTACAAATTATCCCTCACACGGGCACTGGCTATTCTCCCTCTCAGCCAGCGTGATGAGGACTGCACTAAAGAGAAAATAGCCAAGAATATGCACTTTGTATCTGCTCTAAGTGTAATTTAAAAGAAGAGATGTGTGTTTAATTCAGAAAGTACAGATTTCTAGTTAATATGGCAGGCAAATGGAAAGTAGTAATGATGAACAGCCCTAATTGTGTGGCATTTTACGCTAAAAATTAGATTATGATGATACCGGCATCATGGAATGGATTTCAAACAATTAGTTTTGAGTGTTTTGACCGTATCAAATACAAGATGTTTAGCTTAAGCACAATAATTACGGCCGAGCGTGCAGTCAGCCATCTTGAGATCATTCAAGGAGATGATTTCCGACGTTACGGTGTCCAGGCACATTTGGACATTTGCGCCTTCTCATCAACACCCATAGCTGAGGTCTCACCGCCGACCCAACTGTGTTTAAGCCTCGTCCAAAATAGTCCGAGCGACAAACAGATAGTTAGCAAATGAAAGGATTCCACGACAAATTACTTACAGGACTCTGGCTGCTTGCGAGCATATGTGTCTGCAGCCATTTATATCGCCTTTATGAGTGTATAGTTTTCTCAGGATTTATGGCTGGATATGAATTGCAGTACAGTATAACACCCTCTAAGGCTGGAGTGTTTTGAATCCTTAGACAAGGGTTGGTTTATTTCAGCATATCTGTGTGAATTTAATTACAAGTGCTTTGCTCAGTTAAGAAGTATGACAGCACCACGGGCCCTTTTGGTAATTTATTTATGGGCTGCGTTGGCAGGGTAGAGGAACCTCATTGGCTGCGAGCGGGGTTCAAGCAGCCGCTGGCGATTACAGGGCAAACGTGACCACTGGACAGACAAAAAATCTGGCCTGGGAAGTCAACAGGAAATGCTTTTTTTAAAGACCATAATCATGTTTTGTCAAGTAATTACAGAACAAGTGAAAAAAAATACGACAACACATGGTGATAATGGGACAAAGCATTGATCGTAAGCGTACAGAAGAACGCCTGATGGTCATGGAGGGACAATGGAGTACAGAGGCACCCATTGTTCCTTGACTCAATGAACTATGTAGCTCATTAGGTGGAGCTTCCCAAGATTAAAGAGATGGATATGAGCGGAGGAGTCAAGGCCCGGGGTTAGAACTGGGGGGCGAAAATCGACACTCTGCCACAGCAGAGATGATCCAGCTCCCGAGCCCCTGACCCCACAGCAGGCTGCAGCCTTTGATTCCTCTCCTCCTTTTTTCATCCCCACATCAAGAACACACATCGTTTCATCTCTTTGCATATTATCAGACTCCACCCCGTTCTCCTCATCTCTAATAAGGACTATCTGTCTTTTCTTCCTCTTTCCCTTCCTTCTCTTGCTCTCCTACAACTGTTGTCGCCCGTCTTCCCTGTAAGGGGTCCCTAATTGATGGATTTCATTGAAGGGTGTAGGTGTTGTATGTATATCTGCCAAAAGCACTACGGCATTGATATTCTCCCCGAGGCAAAGGAAGAGAGAGGACGGGAGACAGAGAGGGAGAGAGAGGTGACCCTGCTGGCTGAGTGGCAGTGGCCGTCATGCATAGCATCTCTAAAATGGAGGGAGGGGGGGTGTCGGGGTGGAGGGAGGGTGAATGTCACTTTCAAGTGTCTCCTCGGCACTCTCCCTTAATGAGAGATGGGTTCTGCTCCACAGACAGCCAAGGGGACCAAGGAAGGGCCCTCCCCGCCTCCTCCTCACTCCTCCCCTCCACCCCTCAGATCTCCAATCCTCCAAGGAGCTGACAGCTCGAAGATCCGCAAGCCTGCGTCTCCTCCACCTGCACAACCTCATTTCCCCATCATAACAACAACAACAAAGGTATGAGGGTTTTTGTTTACTGGTTCTGTGTCTGTCTTCACAACGTGCACATCCTCCGTACATCACTCTTAATCAAAATGACCCCCACTTATATTCTCCCGGTATTGGCTCATATCTCGGCTCCCTATCTCACTCTTTTCTTAAGTGAGGGACGCACACTAATGCTATTTAGCTAGCCTGGCTAGTGATTCATCCATTCCTGCTGAAGGGAAAGGTGAGAGGAGAGATCTCCCAGGACTTCTTGCAGCCCCCATCTGTCAGACGCACCCGGCCCACTGATTTACATTTACCGCAAGGATTTATGGGATGCCCGCCACAAAACGAGTCGAAGCAGCAAGAATCATGGGGCGAGAGACAGAGCGGGGAAATTATTCAAAGCAGTGATTATTTTGGGACGGCCATTACGCATGCACACCTGATCAGGGGGTGTCACCCGTGACTCCCCCCATCCACCATGATGGAGAGGGGCCTCATCCGTGCTGCGCTCTCATTTTACCTGGCTTGCATAAAGGAGAATTCTCTTAGGCACCAGGAGAGCCTACTAAGGCTAAATTAGGCCCCCGGACAGGCAGAGGAGAAGGGAGAGAAGAGCAGATGAGGCAGTTATGTATGCACAGGGGATTGAGATGAGGGATACTGGTCAAATTCACGATCAATCTTAAACCCAACGTATCGTGGCTATATATTCACAAATGAATATTCTATGCTTTCTGTGTAGTTATTCCTGTATGGGGCTATTTCAACATACTAGGCCAGATTGAAAATACATTACATTATTTAGATTTGAACTTTAAATCTATAGCAAATCAGTGGAAACTAAATGCAACAAATGATCACGAATTCCTGTGTGTTTAGCAGATGACATTTGCTGGTCCACCTGCTCTCTCTGTAATTCAGAAGCCCAGAAAATGTCACAAAGACGGCCCTCCTTTCAACATGGCTCTTAAGGCTCTGTTCACTTGCCACCGTCGGTGAGGATCATCACTTATAGTCATTACTTACAGCACTTTGCGGTCGGTAGCTGGAAAAAGGTTAGCGTAGCCAAGTTTGAGCACATGCTCCTCTGCTGTGGCGTTACAACTGAGGTCAGCTCAACTGCAACTCTCGGCTCTCCTCCTCTCCGCTCCCCGTCTCCCCGCCAAGTTCATTACCAGTGGCCCCCAGGAACGACCTGATTTCAATTCAGACGCACTTTGTTCAATTGCCCTACATGGGAGAACTTGCCGGGAATGGGGCCAGTTGATTATGCTCTACCACCACTATGCTTACTTTATTTAATGCCCAAAACAGCAGATAATTTTAAAAATCTAGGGCAACTAATCATGAGGCTTTTTTTCTTCTTCTTTCACTCGCTGCCTTATGTATCCATTTCCTCCACGTTATTTTAAACACTGAGGCAACACGCTGAAAATATTTCACGGTACACTTAGCAAGTGTCTGAGTGGTGTCAAAGAGCAGTCGAGAATTGGTGATTAGCCGTTAGCAATTAGCCGACCTTAAGATGAAAGGAGCAGGGATGAGATCTCAGCTGTAGTGATGAGGTCAACATGAGTGACCTCTAGCGTATGTTTTGACCTCGCAATGACAAAGAGATGGCTTCAAATCTACACTGAATGATAAGCAGCAGGGCTTAACTGTAAGTGCCAAGTTAGCAGGCGTGATGTTTTAAAGAGTGGTTGTTATTGAGTCTGCCACAGGCATTTTCCCTCTCCTTTCATGTTCTCCCAGTGTAGGCAACGTGGTCTCATGAAATTTTGCGAGCCTGATGTCTTTAATGACAGCTCTAGTTTGATTCATGTTTTTGCACATTTTTTCCATCCCTTTAATGTACTGTAAATTTTGAATGTCTTACATTGGTTTCCTAAGATTAAAGGCTTTTCTATTTAATCCACTGCTCCCAAACTCATTTACACGATTCAAGTCAAAAAGACAGACAAAGCAACTTTTGCACAACTAAAGCAAAACACTTAGTCCATAAATAAAATAAAACACCACTGTCTAATGTACACTGAATGCATCATTGTATTTGCACAGTGTTTAATTTAGAATATATATTTCAAGTATTTATTTTGTAGCACAATAAAGTTGCAATCCTTGAAACGTTCATGAAATCAGACCCGTTTCTGTTGGTGGTTATGGTCTGCATTTTTTCATCCACAGCCATTCAGTGTATTTACATTCTGTAATTACTTCTGTGTCTACTGTATGTAGAAGTATTTACATTCTGTAATTATCTCTCCATATAGTAGCTTTCATTGTTAGTGGCGGAGTCCGCCATTCTGGCTCTAGATTCTCATTGCCTATCCTTGCGCAAAGAATACACCAGTTACTCCTCTGTATTTCGTGGCTGCTCAAGTTGTGTTTCCTGCACACAGATTTATGGGATATGTAGTCAGAAATGAAAGCTGCTGAGTTTAAAGATATACTGTGCAGGATTTTCCGAAAAGGCCAATGTATAGACCAGCAGTTTTCAAACTTTTTGTGTCCAAGGCACACCAAAGAGAAAGCCAAAATCTCCATGGACACCTGTGTTTATATCTGTGCACAATAGCGTATGTTACAACTCTTACATAAAGAAGACAGGTAGCTTTCGTGATGCTGTCTACAGACATTTTTTTTTTTCTCTTTTCTGTTGGTGTCGTCTTCTCTGGTGCTTTGATGTATTTTGCTCTGTACAATAAAGTGATCCATTGTCCCACTCACGGCTTTCTGCTTTTAATTCTTATCATCCTTCACACTGGCTGCCAATCAGGGCTCTTTGATGTGTCACGCACTTATAATTCCTACGTGTTAACGGCGACAAATAGGTTCCTAGTGAAGGTTTTTAAAATTAAATTAAATGAAATTGAATTACTATTTTTAGCTAGATTTTGCCTCTTTATAAGAAAATGGGTGTGTCTAACATACTGATACAGTCAATTAAAAAATCATTCATAACTCGTTGTATAGGCCCTGTTGCCCACGGTACACCTAGATTAGCATCAAGGCACACCAATGTGCCACGACAAACCATTTGAGAACAACTAGATATTGACTCATAGGAAAGTAGTCCGTATTTATCTGCAGAGCCTCTGTGCTTGAGGCATTTATGGGCGTGTATCCCACACCGCTCAGGGAAGGTCAGGGCTATATAAAAAGTTAGTGGCCAGATGCCAACAGCAAGCATCCACCTGATGCAAAACACCAAACGAGATTACATCGGGGTTGGCTTTTACTTTCTGTTTCACTGGCGAGCATGATTAAAAAGAGTAACCAACAATAATGCATAGCATATCTTTTTTTTAATACATTTTCTTACGTACTTTTATTTATTTCCGCCATAACCAAAGTCTAACCTCAACCAAATAATTTTAATATCATAACCTAAAATCCAAGTTGCATCTTTTACCTGACTTTAACAGAACTTCTTACAGAAATTGCTGAAATCTTTTTTTGCAAAACCGCTCCGTTAGCTGCACCTCTTTAACGTGTAAATAGAACTCATTTTTCTTTAACATTCTGGGTTAGAGGGAAATGGTCGCGGCTGCAAAAAGTCTGTGTGTCAGAGGAACTGGGGTGTTTTATTGCGCCTCTCTGGCCAGGGCTGTGATCCCCTTACCTCTGAGACACATTTACAGGGATTACAGAACTGGATAAAGTTCAACGCCAAGCAGTGCAATATCTCTGTTTTACTACGCACTCTTTTCCCCACTCATCTACTGCCTGACTGCTATATAAGGATCTTTATTGAGATGAAAAGCAGACTGAGAGTCACTATTTGAATCCGATTCAAATAGAGTCTTATTCGTCCTATGATAGTCTTTTTCCTGGCAGTGAACGATCGGCGCGCTGAAAATGGCCTGCTCTTGGTGCCAGCTGATCCCGAGATGATGAGTCGTTTCACTGGGTTCAAAGGAAAGTTGATTTGCCCCCAAAACACAGAATCCTTATTTTGTCTGTTTGAAAGTAGAACACAGAAGGAGAATTGACTGTAGTCCATTTGTGCAGCGCTAAGTCTCACAGAGAAAGAGGTGTGAGCAAAGCCTACTGTAGGGCTTAAAGAGGCGAGAGGGAGAAAAGCAGCTTGGACAGGAGAAGCGCTGGACTAGGTGGGCAGATTAGTATCACAAGGAATCCTCAGAGGGATAAAGTGATGATGAAAAGTCTGCTTTGCATTATATCCTCAAATGTTGCTGCTGATTTATACTGAAAATCATCACATTGACAGATTAAAGTGACATAACGAATTAACCCACGCACAGAAGGATGAGGAACGCAAGGTAAGAATTACACTTTACTGGCACTGTCCGACTAACGAACAATAACGAATGTAATGGCTATTAATCATGATTAGCATATTCCCCAGCGCCAAGACCCCTCATGCCATTGTCTTTGTCACACATTCACACAAGCTGGTGGACACGGTGATGGTGGATATGTGGCATAACATATGTGGGAAATATTCTGCGGCTTTTGTGGCCTGACAGAGGAACCACCTAATCTGTGGGATAGATTTCCCTCAGTTGCAGGTCTGAAAAGCTGTTAAGCAAAATAGGACAAAGGGACTCTTAATTTCCAATACGGCTCCATCGGTTGTCAACCCAATTAACATATCAGGAAGGGTTCAGTCTGTGACAACTGTCAGAGCACAACCTCAAGACAAAACCACCATTGTGCCTGAAGGAAACCTACATGCCCTGGTCATGTGGGGGATAGGTGAGACCCAACATGAGGTGAAGGACCAGAGTGTGCAGGTGCATGCCTGTTCAAAATATGTCTGCAGCTACGTAAAGATTTGTGTTTCTGTGATCATGTACCGATTTCTCTCCTCACTCATCTCTGCAGCAGAGGCCCATGTGCGAGCCGCAGTGACGGTATTTGCAGCGGGTTCACAGCAGTGTTGAGGCTAAGTGCTGGTGACAAAGAGAGATGCCTGGAGGACTCTTCAAGCGTCCATCCTCACACGACATGAAGCAGACAAGACCCGCAGCGGCTCGGAGATGGGATGCCGGTCTAAGCATATGTTGCATGGACAAAGCACCAGGGAGAGACAAGTGGACGAGAGGGGGGACAGGGAAGCAAAGGGGTTAATGCAAGGCATGATAAGAGAGACGGACAGACAGGCAGACAGAGAAGTGTGGGTGAGAGAAATAAGGAACAGGGAGGTGGAGGAGGGAGTGGATGTTGAAAGGGAGGGAGAGGCTGTGCATGAAAGGAAGGAGGCAGCGAGGGGGTGAAGGAAAGGAGGGGTGAAGAGAGGGGAGGAAGTTTGAAGTAAAACTGTTGGGACGTGTGTGACATTAGGACATTGGGGCCCTGGCAGGAGTTGTGTCATTGGTCCGTATGACTTGTGTGTAGCCTGGGTGAAGTAACGTGGTGTAACAGTGGTGGAATGGTCACTGTATGTCACTGCCCTTTCCATCAGACGCCACGCAATGACATGTCAAAACATTTAGAGGGACGGCGCGCTAAAAGGCTGCCGATGACTGAATGTCCCTCGGCTGACAGAAAGTGCTGTTCTAGTAAATAATTAACAATTAAAAAAAAACATTAAACAGGAGAAAGCAACAAATCTACCCCTTTAAAAACAAAATCAGCAGAGGCAGGAGAGGAGATCTGTCCTGTGCAGTACTCCTATCAATCTTGCAGGTACCTCCATGGACTGATATGTGCCTACCTGCGTACATTTCCATTTATGACCCTGTTGCACATCATGTCATCATTTTGACTGATGACAGAAACACATCAAAATATAACCACGGTCGTACAAGTTGTTGCTGTATGATGCTGATTGGATGAGGGGCAATGTTTGGTGACAATATATCATGGCACATGACATGAAAGAAAGTGTCAGACTAAAATAGACCAAAAAAGGAACCACTTACCCGTGTAGCCTCCGCACTAACTGAGGGTAGAGGCACACATTTTAAGGAGAAATGGTCAAATTAACAAAATTGGGCAGGAAAAACACTGCTTCTGAAATGGTGATTTTTTTTTTAATTTTTTTTTTTTAGGATGGCAAACACATTACCCGCCCTACTTACCTTACCTTACTGACTTATTCATCTTGTATCGTGCCTGATATAAGTGGATTGTAACAGGTTGGGTATGAAATTAATCTGCAGATGCTTCTGTTCAAAACAAGACCAAACCTTTCTGTGAATGTCAGTTTCTGAGGCACAACAAAAGCCAAAATGTGGCCTGTAACCAACCCCAAAAACTTGTTGTCTTTAGTCGAGCCCAGCTTACGCCTGTTGCAGATTAAAAAAAACAAAACAAAAAAAATCTTGTGTCTTCGGGGTCGTTGTGATGGAGGCATATGTGTTTAGTTGCCGTGGGCCGATGAGACTGAGCAGAGTCCTTCGGCCACATAAACAAAAGCCCTCAGAAGAGAAAATGCCAGGGTATCCCAGACCCCCCTACCAAGAAATCTGACTTGACAAGAAACAGAGACAGGTTCAAGCCTTGGCCTCCAGGCCTCGCTGCATTCTTCATCATTCCACCAAACATAAAGTATTGCGGAAATGTTGACATTTTTCCTGTAGCTCACCGCAAATTAGTCACACAAATAAAAAACAAGGTCATCTTAAATTAAAGTATTCACATCATAGAGTAGGAAATGGCACAAACATGAACGTTCATTCAACTTTATCTCTGACAAATTACTTTCACATGCAGACATTTTGCATTAGCAATTAAGTTTTGTATGGGAAACATGCAGGTTGTAGTCACCACCACAGTTTTATAGCTTTATTATTGTTTGCCCCAAAACTGCAAATGCAGTCTATTGTACAGTAAATGTATGTTTCAGGAGCCTGGGCTGGTTTATGCCAATACTACATAATACCAATATGAACGCTTCAGTACCTGATAACACTTCAGTACGTTTTAAGGGGCACTTCATGGATTTCAGTCACTCATCATTGGGAGTGCTACTCAGCCTGTGAAAACCGATGTTTAATTTGTAATGTAGCTCTGGAAAGAGCTCTCTACAGTCATACGGCCATCAGGGTTATATCAGGCTGGGCTTGGAGATTAAAAATGTTAAAGCCAGTGTTATGAAGTAAGTGTATGGCGTCTGAGATATATAAGCAATTTAAGCCAGGTAGGGACAATCTAACAAAAGATGCCATTGCACGAGAGCACCTTATGAATAGTTTACAATCTATTGCATAAGGAAATACCAATATATCACCAATAATTATCGGTCCCTAAATAGAGAAGAAGAGCTGTTGCTTTACATGGGAAATATTCATTCCAAATGAGGGTTCACACGGGAGATCAGTGTAATCACCTTTTAATCGCCTGTATTTGGGTCCGCGCAAGGTTTGGGGCAGGGAAGGTTTCTGATTGGATAGGGGGCGGGGCGGATGTTACGTGTTTACGTTTACCAGAAGAAACCACTGTAGTCCTCGTTCCGGATAACAAGATGTTTAACGACGCCGTTCTTAGTGCCTTTTTCGGGCTTGTTTTGCTTATATTCTTGAAGCAGCAGTACGAGGTAGAAGGTGGAAGAAGGGAGATAGAAGACTGTGCTTTGGCGACTGGAATCGCGCCAGAGGAGCAAGGAAACGAGCATGCGCAGAAAGACCAGAATGAACTTAAAGAGGAATGAGTGTATACAAGTGCGAGAAATTCTTTCATCCAGAATTAGAAACGGAATATTCCAGCCCCTTACATCGGATTGAATTTTTCAATCACATTGGCCATTTTCATTCCAAATTAGGTGTTTATAAGATCACTTTTAATTTTTAATTACGAATGAAAAGGGAATTAAACGCATATAAACGCACTCATTCTCTTGTTAATGCTAATGCTATTGATAATTCTCTCTTTATATACAGGTAACTAATGGCTAGATGCACCTGTCAGAATGAGTTGCCTTGGAAATGTTGGAAGTCATTCTGGGAAATGTCCATAAAAAGGTGTGACAGAAAATATATACCAAATATATACCAATCATATTCACTTGCAATTTTTATACATTGCTTTTATCCCCATATTATAAGCAGTGCTGGGGTTGTTACTCAAAAAAAAACTACACATTACTTTTAAAAAAGAGTAATACATAACTTTACTTAATTACTCCTTGGAGAAAGTAATTCATGACACTACTCATTACATAATTGCAAGTTAACAATAATTTAATGTTAAAGGAGAGCTACGTGCATTTTTAAAATTCATACAGGTTATTCCTATGGTCTAAGACAGTCCAAAAATATTAGAAAAACTGTCTCCCAAATCCCAAAAGTAGAGTGCTAAGACTCAAATTTGTGATGTCATAGGCTAGAAAGACTGGGGCTGCTCCATAGACAGTGAATTGGGAAAGATGTTCCAGATAACACTGAGAGCACCCTGAGGGATGTCTAAGTATATGGGTACATCTTCTGTTTCAATAGGATAAAGCTAATTTAGGTATAAAAAAAGAAAACAAATATTTTTGGGGTCCACAAAATCAGGCCCCCATTTATTGTGTATGGAGGAACCCCAGACTTTATACCCTATGACATCACAAGTTTGAAACTGACTTATCTGCTTTTGGGCTTTGAGGGAGAGTAGCTCATCTTCACATGTATTGACTGATCTTTATTAGGCCGTGGAAATAACATTGGAATTCTTAATTTAAGTGCTGTTCCCCTTTAAACCCCACATATGTGTGCTTACTAGCACAGAAGAAGGATCAGGGGAATCAGGATGTCACTGCAGTAGGCTATAACCGCCTCAAGGTTGGCCTTTCTAATAGCACATCGCACAAACATTAATTGCCTCCAAATGATTTCTTAATAGGCATAAATAAAATGATATACGAGAATAGCCTTCCTAATACCATCAGATGATGACGGACTGAAAAGGAACCAAACACATTTAAATGGCGTATGAACTGCATTTAACAGGCCAAACACACTCGCTCACCAAACCATGGTTTTATAGCCGACTATAGTCCAGCTTATTTGACATGTTTATCACTTAGGGAGTTGTTACACCTCATGAGAAGGAGATCCCACAATCGTTTTGCAGATAACCTGTTCCTCCACTGAGTCAGCACAAGACTGCCCAGGCTCAAGAGCCTCTTCAGGGGAACACTGGACGGCGTCGCCGTTTTTCCTTCGTTGTGCAGATAACTGAGGAATTTATGTAACGTCAGTGACGACATAATTGTCTGATTAGTAACTGTGATGTATCTCCTAGAGAAACCTGTTCAGGCCTACATGCTGGTGGATGTTGCATTTGAAAAAAACAAAACCATAAATGCTTTCCTGAATACATTTGACCTAAAAACCCTTCTTTGTGCCGCTATCAAAGCCTGAGCGTCCTTTGCTCTATATTGTTCACAAACTAGCAGTGGCTAATAATAGAGACTGACCATCCCAGTGTCGGATAAAAGGGTCACAATGTTGGCTTCAGGGTTAAATATGAAGAAAAAAATTCCCTGAGAGTTAGTGAGGGAGACAGATAAAAAAGAGAAGACATTTCAAACTTTAATAACTTAAAAGAGCGCTGGCTGTAGGCCTTCATGAGGATTAACTCTTTGTTCTCCAAACACTCGCTGATCAATAACCCAGACATCTTTATTCCTGGACAGCTCGGAGAGGAAAAAAAAAAAACAGAGCCCCCTATTCTGCTCACTCTGCGTGTTTCAAGGCGCAGAGATATTCCTGTCTCCCCTCCTTAATCTGGCCTGCATTCAAGTTGGCTTTCTATATGTGCAGCATTTTATGTCTGTTATTATGAACATATGCCGCATCGTGTGAGCGGAGATCACGACACCTAATGGATTAGAGGCAATAACAATTATAATGTGTTTTAAAGGACACACATAAAGCAAAATATACATATGTAAACTCAAGATGCATCCTCAGAAATGACTCTTATTATTAAGAATTGGACAAAATGATTAAACCGAGCAACGAGGGTGAAAGGAGCATTTGGAAATTGCAGATAAGGGATGAGAATAACAATAGTCGTGTGCACTAAACATGTGTTTGCCTACGTAATCCCGGGGCCTCGCTCCCACATCCTGGCTTCTTAAGGCTAATCCAACTGTAAACAAACAACAATCTTCGCAACACATCTAATTATCAGAAATATGACAGAATAAGAGAAACCACACGCGAGGAGGAGGAGGAGGAGGAGGGGGAAAAAACAGTTTTCCTCTTAAAATGTGTGTCCTCATTCCTCCCTCCCCGATGGTGGACTCCCACAGTCCTTGGGCCTTTGTGTCTGTCTCCTCTTTATGAATAGAGGCTTAACCATGGCCTGAAGCAATGCGTCTTCTGCTCCCTCATTGATAGCCAATGCATTATTCATTTATTTTCATCATATCATCAGATGTGCATAAGCTTCACCCAGTTATTTTTGGGGAGCGGCGTTCATTATTATGTTCTTCCTGCATTACTTCTCAGGGTCTCACCGAACACTATTCAATCTTTCATGCCCTCTAAACTTTATTGAGGCCCCAGCTGAGATGAAAGCTAGTCTTTATTATTGATTATCAGACGGATTAGCTCCCAGCGAAAGTTAGGCTAGCCCCCCGATGCCGTTGGTCAATGGACGGGAGCCAGTCCTTTTTGTCAGGAGAGTGTCACTGCACACTACCCTCTTATGTGCGGGATAGATGCTTTGTGTGTATGGAAAGAGAGGGGAAATAATCATACATGCGTTCTTAATGGTCTTGTTTTTTTTCTTCAGTTCATACAAACTTCATGCACCCAAGGCGAGCGATGAGAAAGCTTTTTCCCCCGTCTTCAGCAGACAAAACACGAGCAGGCCAATAGGTAAGATGAGGAACAAAGAGTTTGAAACTCTATATCCTGTGTCCACAGCCCTGTGTGTAAGTCAGCGCCCTGGACCAATTATCCATAGCTCTTTCCCCTACCTTTCTTTACTTAGAATGAAAGACAAACAAAAACCCAAAAGCAGCTGGCTTGCTCGCTGCTCCTGTATGAAAGCACTGCCTCTCTCTCGACCCTCTCTTCATCCAGTGCCCACAAGTCTCCAGCCTTGACCATACATTATCTTCCAGGCTCAATGCTCCTCTTCCTCCTCTCCTTTTTTCCCTCTTCTCTCCTTTTCTCTACCTCTACGAGAATAAAGCGCTCCTAATGACCGTGGGCTCTCAAGGGCCTGCTGGTGCCCGGGTACTCGAAAGTGCGTGTGCAGTGGAAAGGGGGGCACCTCCTCCTTCTCTTCCTCCTCTTTTATCACAGGTGAGAATAGAGGGTCAAGAGGGGTTAATGTGCTGCTGTTGCACAGAGGTTTGGGCTATCACCATGGCAGCGAGCATGTCGAATACCAAGGTGTATTTCCTTCCTCCTAAAAGAGAGGTTTGTTTGTGACTTGTTTTTTTGGCCTTTGGGTTCAACTTCATTTTCAAATTGTAGGTTGAAATGGTTTAGCTTTGACACTTTCAAGTAAGTTGAGGGTGAAAGGACGGCGTTTTACTTCTCTTGAGCCTGTATTAAGGAAACCTTGTCCTACAGCCCAGCAGAGAGCACTAAATTACCCCACGAGTTCTCCTTTAAACACCAGCGCATTTGTTCCTCCTGAAGTCGTTCGAGGCCTGCAGCACATGGACAAAAGGTCACGGGATCAAGGGCTGAGGTCACTGGATGGTTTTAAGGGAAGATAACAACTGGCCAGTCGTCGTGAGGTTCATTTGTGCACCAGTAATGTAGACACACTGTACACTGTAGGAAAAAATACTTTTACTTTGACATGTGTGGCACAGAGACACTTGGCTTTAATTGTGGGAAGCAGAGAAATTGTTCTGCATGGTGCAGACCTGAGAAAATTAATCATTAAAACCCTGCAAGGCTCCATGTGCTAATTTAAATTGTACTTCTACAAATAAATTAGCTCGCTCCTTTATTCTTTTCCCCTCAAACTTGAAACAAATGCAGGCAAATCTAAAATAATTAATTTCAAAGGGTGAGAATTAAAAAACATTTCCATCTAACCATTCCGATGCAATTTGCATTTTGATTTCTGCGATTTCTGCACTTTTTTTTGTTTTGCTCCCTCACACAGACACACACTCTCGCTTTCTCTCTCTCAAGGTTCTCGCTTTAATATCAGCGTGGATCAAAAGCCTTTCATTAAGGTTTTCTGCACTCCTTCCAGCATTGTTTGGCTCCTAGGATAACAACAAAGTGCTTTCCCCTACTCCAGGGCCAGGTTAGCAGAGAAGAAAGGAACGGTTATTCCTGGGCTAAGTTCACATCAAACACAAGGGACTCCAAGTGAGAGAAGATGAAAGCGCCAGGCCTGACCCGGAAGATTAGACCAACACTGCTGCCAGCTCTGTAGCACCCAGGGGCCATTCGCACTCTGGGATCCTACCCCTCCTCTTCATACGGCACAATGGACTTTAGCACAGAACAAGCCTAGAAGAAGAAGAGAGTAAAATATGAGGAGCGAGGGAGATGAAGAAGCAGACGGAGGAAGAACAGAGAAACAAAGATACAAAGGGGCAGAGCGAGGCAGACAAAGAAGAAGTGCAGGGAATGGATGAGAGGGGGAAAAGAGAGAAAGAAAAATGTAATATAATTTCAAGAGTGTAAAACTGCAGACTATCCCAACCTACTTTTCTCGCCTCTTCTGCCGCCTCCTCTGACAGATAGTGGTGAGGCAAGGAATAATGCCGATTATCATAATTGCTTAAAGTGTGTGTGAATATTCATGATTTCTCCGGCCTTATTATAGCAACAAATCCACACCACAATGAATGTAAATGCATTGTGATTATTTTACATAGCGCAATGCCCCCAATCCTTCTCCCCCTATGTGTGTATGTGTGTGTGTGTGTGTGTGTGTGTGTGTGTGTGTGTGTGTGTGTGTGCGTGTGGACTGCAGCTGCGGGTGTCAAGGTTGGGTGCTATCTCTAACTGGCCCTCATCAGCTGGCCAAGCTGTTGCCATGCATCACATGCAGAGGAGAGAAAAAGTATGTTGTGAAAGAAAGGGGGAAACATAAGGAGAAGTTAGAAGTTGGAAATGAGGAGGGGAACAAGAAAGAGGTAAAGACGGTGGGGATATGAATATGTGAGAAAGTGATTGGAAAGAATAAAAAGCAGGGAAGGGAGCAGGGCAGGAAATCCCATGATAGTTTGGAGTTTGAAAGAAAGAAAATGTGAGCATGGAATGTTGAGGTGCTGAAACGCGGGGTGCGAAGGAGTGCGGTTGTGGCATAGCATCGTAACATCAAGATTCCCCCCTCCCTAAACCACACACACACACACACACACACACACACACCGGCCCCCTCCTGCTCCTGTGCCCATGCTTCTGAGGTGCCAGATGGCACAGGACAAACCCTCCTTAGGGGAAACAGCGTGGTGACCCCTCCCTCTCTCACCCATACTTTCTCACACATTGAAGACACATGGAAACAAAGATGGGTGGGTGGGGGTGGAGGGTGTGTGTGTGTGGTGGGGTTATCAGTGATGCCCATCAAAGCATACACACAAGCTATGCACAGACCAACTCCCGAGATGTGCGGCGATATCAAGGCATGCCATGACATATTCCGAGGCAGGCGAAAGCTTTTTGAATAGCCCCTCAAAAATGTGGCGATAGCGTCACAGCCCAGGCTCTGTAAGCTAATGCAAGATTTAAAGTTTATTAAACAATGTCTTATTTGTAACTATAACAAAAGGATGATAAATGCATCTGTAGTTTGAAGTATCCCTTTCACACTGAGGAGTCAACCAGAGGCCTGCACTATGAAGCCACTTCAACTTACCCAGGATATCTTCTCGTTATCTGGTTCGACTAACCTTAACATTGGATAACCACTACCACAAAGCTGGTTATCAACTAGCTCAGTCAACCTTGGGTTTTCCTATCCAGCCACGAGCATATTCATGTCGAGACGATGTAAATTATGAGCAACATAATCAGAAACATGAATGAAATAGGCGCTTCATATGATATACGATTAAACAGTACCAGTACAGGACAGTGATGAAGTACTGTACTGTAACTGAGACAGGTAAATGTCAGTGGAGTGGGATGTAAATGATTCTCTATCCAAAACAAGACTAAATTACGTGTGGTATCACCAGGCTATATGTGACAGTCCAGAGTACTTTTTGCTATTTAGCTGGATGATGACGAAACGACTCTTAATATGTCACATAAAACACTTTAAAATGATGCCAGACTGTTTCTGCTACTGAAGTAAAGGGTGGAAAAGTAGCCTAGTTAATGACTGACGAGGTCTGTCCGACTGAAATGTTGCATCTATAATAACTGGAGCCATTTAACATTGTATGAATTATTTCACCAATAGAATATTGTCATTTTTTTCCTAGTTCTCATCACAGGTATCTCGTGATATTTTGAGTCGCAGTGGGGGGAGATGGGGAAACTTTATCCCAGAGAACCAGAGTTAAGCCTGAAGTTACCTCGCTAACTCACAGTACAGGCCTTAGAGTTCAACCAGCATTCATCTTGTTTTCAAAAGGGTTAACCCACGTTGACCAACTTGGCTTTGCGACCCAGGTCAAGAGGTGGGTCAGACCGGGGTCAATTTTTATGTAAATGGACCACCACCAGGGTCGCTAGCAACCAGGGAAGCATCCAGGGACTGTTTTCAGCCAGTGTTACAGCTATGATTTGAACAACATGGTGTGGCAAGACTTTGACGTGCGTGTTTGGATTTTGATGTTGAAATGTTACATTCAAAATTAAGTTATCATAACATCACAGGTCTATCCAACTTATTTGTGTTTACCAACAGCAATGTTTCAGTTTTATAATATCATGTTCACTTTAGGGAAAAAATAAGTTGGAAAAAGTTTGTGTTGTTGGGTAAAGGATAGGAGGAAAAATACAAGGCAATATAAAATACAAAAAACATACATTCTGATTTCCAGCGTATGAGGTAATTGATATGCACTGCTCCCAGGATGTGACTAAAGCCATCTCTGAATTGTCATGACCAGGGATTTACCTGTGTTGGCTAGCTTGGGTTAAGCTGATTTGTAGAGAGATATTCACACATCCAACTCTGAGATGCAGGTGCATTGGAAAATATCACTTGAGTCTTTGAACAGATAATCCTGCACACTGCTCTTGCTCATCTTAACAACTTATTAGTAACACTAACGTTTTGGTCTTACTGGTCCTTTGTCAAGAGTGTTCCCAAAACGTTAGTGTTACTAATAACTTGTGAAGCTGAGCAAGACCTGCGTGCGGGATTTTCTGTTCAAAGACTTTGGTGTAAATTGATAAAAGAAGGGTTGAACATGGGTCAGATAACCCTGGTCCAGCCCTGGTCAGTGGTGTCTGTAATGTGGAATGTACAGTATGTGTGGTGTTGTAAAGACAAAACAAATAAGAAAACCAAACCAAAAAGGGCAGACGATGATAGTGTATGAAGCAGCCTAAATAACGTAGGCCCAGCATGCCCAGGTGCAAGACATCAAGTTGATGTCGCCACACATCTCTACCTGCAGGCAACCTGCAAAGGGAAAAACACAAGCACTGACAGAGTCGGAAGCCATCGCAGTAGCCTGTGGGCCTGCCACGGACAGTGCCCTACATCAAACATTAGCTGCCTTCACTTTGTCTGCCATCTATGCCCTGCCACCTGAAGATGTTATCTCACCTCCGCCCGCATGGTACACGGTGACCCGCCCCTCAGACCTCTGCAGCAACAGGACCAGTGAATCCTGTCCAAAAACTTTCAGAAGGAGTGGCGGTGGTGGTTATGGGTGAATGGTCCAGAGACACAGAGAGACAGAGACAGAGATAGAGGAGATATGAGCTTCAGGAATGAATGTGGGTGAAATTAGAAGAGCTGAAGCATATTGTTGTTGCTGGTGGTGGTCATATTAATCAAAGTACCTCCATGGTTTATGTCATTTACTGTAAGTGGTGGCTGGAAAATAGTTTAAAAATGCTACTTGTTAATATATAACACTCTTGTGTTCATTGTTTTGGCCATCATGTGCACCAGGTATGATAACAGATAGGATAACACTGCACCCACCAAAGCAACTGTTGAGATATGAAAACACAGTGGTACCACTACAACAGGGGTGTCCATACTTTTTGAAATGGGGGCCAGACAAGATAATGTGAAAATACCCGGGGGCCAGCTGATCCTCGTAGCTTATGGGTTAATAAAAAGGGGGGAAAAAATCACATGTAAATGAGACACATGCAACTGTTTCATCTTCTAGTGATAAGATATTCAAGATTCCAACACTCCTGAAAGTGGCGGCCCTCGCTGTCAACTTAACGCTTTTTTTTTTTTTGCTGTGGTCATGTCTGATACCTAGCAGGAAGTGTCTGCTGTTAGGCAACTGTTGGTTTGCGTTTGTTACCATCTGTTTATGAAAACACTTTGGCTGTGCCTGTGTAGTTTCTATTTGATATCTATGATGTCCTGCCATTGTGAGGCTGCTTTGGCCCCCAGGCCAGACTTGGACATGCCTGCACTACAACAAAATTAAATGGGGCAAGAGACACAGACGATCAGAACTGATCTAACCTACTTTATTTGAGGGTGCAACTAAAAGTGAGCAACTCCCTATCTGATGGTTTGTAAAAGAAGGTTGTCTGGCAGCATAGCAATATATCCACATTCCCAGATTTCAGTAAATTAACTTGGAAGGAAGAATCTCATTAGGGCTGCCTCCTAATTGTCGACCAAGCATTATTCGTTAGTCGGCAAAAGTCACAGAAAAAAAAAGTGAAACTTACCTATATGACTGGACCATGTAGGAATTTATTTTGAAAGGACAGACACAGGATGTGTCCACGTTCAGCAGTCAGACAGGAGTCAGGTTAATTTCCAGGGCTGGTACCTGCGGTTATTCCACAGTTCTAGTTAATAACATGTCGGGCAGGAAATCCAAAGTGTGGGATCATTTTGAGAAGGTGAAGGACGAACCCAAGGTGATATGTAAACTCATCTTCATTGGTCGACTACAAACATGACGTATCATCTGAAACATGGAAGTAGCTACATGCCCATTAGCCCACAGCGTCATTAACAGGCGGCTCGCTCAGTGTGTGACGTGCACTTGTAGATAAAATATAGGCCTATATTAATGAAGGTTCATTAGTACGGTTTGTATTTCTCTGTAATGTAGCACAGTGTTAACAATGTTACTGATACTATTCTTTCTCACACCTTCAACTCAAACCATTGTGTTGCCCCGCCCAAAACATATCATTTAATATTGTAAACATGCAGGCAAATAGTGGAGTAATGGCCCTAAATGACAACTATTGGTGGACTAGGAAAATTCTTAGTTAGGCGCAGCCCTAAATCCAATTATCAAGTTCAAATTCCTTCTGACCCACAGAGAACTACAACAGTACATTGTTGAATTAACAATGTCCACCTCGTGGTGCCTCTGTTGCGTCACTTGATGGACAAGCTAACTTTACTGTAGTGCATTTGCATTTAGGTCGGCAAACAGCTTTATCAAATTTGCAACGTATTGTGTCAAATGCTTCCACACAATACGTCTGCTCACAGTAGCCTGCCTAGTTTAAGGATGGTATGCTCTGGGTCAGGTCAGATGGACAGTGCATTTTGATAAACACCTCCCACTCGAGGACTTTTTGCGTTCATATAAAGAGGATTTTGAATTTGAAGACATGATTACAGATTGAATATTGTATTTTCCCCACATCTGAAAGGTTGATTTTTTAATTTTAATCTCCTCCGAGCCTCTTCAATGATATTTGGCCCCAGTTACATCCAAAATACCTCTGTCTTTCCACGGCTTAAGAGTGACCTATTTGATTTCGTCTCACTCCCCTCTCTGCGCCGGCTTGGGAGGAAAGACTGCACTGAGGAGGACAGGCCAAGCCGTCCCAACGGGCTCCACCACTTATCACCAGCCTTCTGAGATTCCACCAAGATTCACCCCCTTATGAATAATCTCACCCACAGGCACAATGGAGCATTGGAAGGGGGAGGGAAAAAAGCGACAGATTATTTAGAAAGACACAGGGAGGGTTAGGGATAGTTTGAGGGGGGAATGAGAAAGAGAAAAAAAAGGGTGAGACAAGAGAGAGAGAGAGAGAGAGATGCAGGATGGAGAGAATAAAGAGAGAGGGAAGGAGGAGGGTGGGAGGGGATGAAGGGCAGAGAGAAAGCGAGGCGAGAGGAAGTCTTTTGATGTGTTTCCCTCTCCAGAGCGGGCATCAGGGCGGATGGTGGATCCGAAGCTGGCCCCGCTGCTTGAAGGGACTGACTGGTTTATTAAACGCTCCCACCGCCCCCATGCCTCCGAGCATGATGGGATTAATGCTGGCATAACCCTTTACTTAATTCATTACAGGGGGACGCTGGCTAATTTGATTTGATATTATTTTAATAAAGTTCTGTGATGATTTGGAAGATTGTTTCAGGCTATCAGAAATAATTTTCCAGTTATTACCGCCGTTCAGGCAAGTCCTTTGATAGCGGCAGTCAGTCTTGGTGTGTGCAGAATACATTAGCCGTAAGTGCAAGTACTTTAGCTACAAAGCTACAGAAGAAATACTAATAATGAGACCACTCTGAATTGCTGAGTGTTGTGAAATGATGTTCAGATGTGCTGTGGGCAGACGCCACGTACGACAAACATGACAGAACACGAAGAAGAAGAAAAAGAAAGGGAGAAAGAGAACAGAGACAGAGAGGAGCGATATTCTGTATGCACTGAGCTTACACATGTCACCATTGTTAAATCTCCTAGGGATACATGGTTGCCTTTCAGAGGAGCACCAGTGCTTTGTGTTATTCATGTGGTTATTGAAGAGTCGACGGCTAGCGTGGGTGTCTCAGAACAAAAAGATGGACCATTTTCTTTTTTTCATTGCTGTGGATTTTGTTTGTCAGCGCACAAATGATCAGATGTAGAGCATTAAAAAAATGACATGATACAGTGTTGTCCTTTGAAAATACAATATGTACTCTTTTAGCAGTATCTGGTGCACGTTTCTGATACATCTATTCTGTTTCTACTGTGTTTGTTTGTACAGTATTTTTATAGAATAAGTAGGTTCTTTCTCAGTAATATATTGGCCCCTCTGTGTTAGAATAATCCTGTTTTCCACCGAGCCTTTTGTCCATCTCATGTCATGAGCCATTGCCAGTTGCATATAATCCCGCCACTGTCTCTTCACCTATTTACATATTCCTCAAGATAATTGGAGACACTGTAGATGTCTCACACTATTTCCTTAAGCCTGCGTCCAGACCCTGAAAGTTTTTGGAAGAGAAGGGAAAGGAGTGAAGGACCGGGGTTCGGGGAGGGGTTCGAACTGTATGGTAGTGACAATGTTTTTGTTTTGGTTTTTCCTTAAACCCCAAATGACACACATTTCCCTCTGAAAAGATAAGCCCTCAGTCAAAGGCCGCGGGAGATGTCTGGGACCCTGTGAAAGAAGTGGGAGAATTACCTACCAGGGGTCTGGCATGAAGAGAAGTGGGGGGGCTGGTGGGAGAAAGAGGTGGTGGAGGGGGGGCGGGGTTACCCTTATTCATTAGTCCGTCTGGGGTCCAAGGCGGGGTCACACAATGTGACGGTTGTTCTCCAGACCCCCAGACCCCAGCAGACACGTTTAATGGCCACCGTTTCCTCTCCAGACAGAGAGAGAGAAAGAGGGAGGGGGGGCGGAGGTTGGAGTGAAGGTGACAGAGGGGGACAGGCTTGAAGAGACTAATGAAGAAAAAGGTAAATAGAAAAACGCGAGAATAAGAGACAGGAACGTAACAAGATAAAGGAAGGGGAAATGAAGAAGGGGGTGACCAGCAGTTGGAGAGAAGAGACGCATTTTTGGGTCAATGAGGTTCTCACTCAGAGCACGTTAGTACCTGCCCTGGGAGAGACACGGCTGAGCATTCCACCTCTGGATGCCTCCCTCTCTGTTTTTTCACGAGCTCAAAGGTTCACAGGTCACAATTTAGAACAATTATTGGGGTCGGAGTTCACGGATATCGTGGGTAAGTGGAATCACACAAACGTGGAATTTCATGGTTCACAACAAATGTTTCACACACACAAAAAAAACAACTCTTAAAAGTGGATGGTTTCCACTTTACATAAATACTTCAACAGCACTTGACATAACTATCTATAAAATCCAATTAAAACTTTTATATAATGATCAAGATCAACACCTGCAAACCAAAAGGGATCATGTGCAACTTCGCATCGCGTATGGAAATGTCATGCAAATCATATGTATATCACGTCGGATTTTTGTTCCATATGTGCTTTTTAACCAAGGCATTTGATAATGTCAAAATGTCAGAGGTTTCGGTAATAGCTAGCTTTCTTTAAGTTCATTATATCCGCGGAGATATGCTGCTCCAGGTTCAGTAGTGTGGCCCCGGGCAGAAATCAATGTCCACAAAAAGGTTTTTTTTTTTTTCTTGATACAACAGCCAGTAATCAAGGTTACAGCAAAGGGCACGCATTAACACAATTTCATAGAAATATGCAGAGTTCATGTGCATATGTTCCGAGATTAAATCAAAAACTCAAATGTCAAAGTGTAAATGGATGCAGATCCAAGCAAATAGGGCAGAAATGTTGATACTGATACTATGACTGTGAGGCTCGGAGAGGTAAAGGCAGTCAGTTAATGATCAGTTGGTGAATGCAAATCAAAAAATAACAAAAATGTAGCGTCTACCACGAATCAATTATTGTATTGATGTCATATAAAACAGTTTAGATGTTAGAAAGATCATTTGCTTGTATTTGTAGCCCAAAATCATCGACATAAGAAGACCATCTAAACCATAGAAATATTTTTATGTATATACTGTATGTGTAATCATATGTCATCAAGATTAACACATGCTCTGAACAACGCATAATGGATAATGGCAAATGATTTTTATCTAATGGACTGTTCTCTACCATTTACAAAAGGGTTTAAGATGGAATTAAAAGATATAACATTAACTACCTAGGTATCCTTTCCTACATCCATCTCCAGAGGTTCCCTCGTAGTCCCTCGTGTGAAAGGTAGTAATTTGTCACTTTACGCCGGCTCCAATTAGATTAATTGCATTAGACAGGCTAGTTTAGTGAAACCCCCTCCTCTGGAGCTGAGAGACGTGGGTTTTCTGTCTTCCTTTCTTCTCTCCGTCCTTTATACGCGGCTCCTATCCCCAAAGGTTTTAGTCATGATCTTGAAAGATTTTGTGATCCACTGTTGAATCATGTAGCACACATACATGCAGCAAATTAAATTATTTTAAGAAAACACATTTGTTTCTGCATAAAATATGTTATCCCCAGGCATAGTTAAACATCCATGACACTTCATATTTCTTTGGAATAACTACGGTATTTAGGTTTTTTTATTATTATTTATCAAAACAGGAATAAACAGCACAGACAAATACCTGCCCTATCTACCTACATGTCTCAACAACGCTAAAGACACATAAATAAAGACTTGTTCCCCTATAAAATCCTCAATGCCTGCACCTTCCTCTTAAAAGTCTGGTGGCCAAAACACATGTTGGTGCTGCCAAAGCCTTAGTTAGCGCCATCCGCCCCTGCTGACTAGAGCAAGAAGATTAGGGGTCATGTCAGCTCCAGATTATTGGAGGATTTTACATTTATAAACCTGTGCTGGCTCTAATTTAACTGCACCTTCAGGGACCTTAAAGCGCGGCTGGAATGAGAGAAACAGATGTGGGGCCCTGTTAATGGGGAAATAGCAGCGCTGGGATCGCCCCGCAGTCACTTGAAAAGAGCCAAAAAAAAAAAGCTTTGGACACAAAGACAAGGCCAGACAGGCTCACTCATGTCCTCATATTCTGCGTCTTTGTCTCTTTTTCCTGTTCTGATTTCCCCCTTTCCTCTCCGCCACTTCCACACTGTTTTCTCCTTCAATCTCCTCTTTCCTCTCTTGCCATTTCCTCTCCCCCGACCCCTTCTCCCCCGTCTCTTCTTCTCAGGTGGAGCTTTGCTAGACTGGGCTGGGTTTCATGCCTTGTACTGTTGAGTCGGTTCCCTGCCAAGTGCTCAGCGTCCAGGGATACTCGCCTGGCACTGGCGCACTGGCCGGGGCCCAGGCTTCTGTAGCTTGTGCTCTGGTCAGCTGGCAGAGCAGTTGAAAGTTAAACACCTTGGACTGTGAAATCAAAGGCATATTGCAGTGATTTGACTTGTACGATCTTTGCAAAATATTATGTCACCGAGTCCTGAGGGAAGGAAGGATGAAATGGGAAGAGATTATGGGATGTGAGATATTGTGTCCCACTGCTGTTATATGTTTCTGAAGGAGCGACAGCTTTAGCCACAGGATACTCAGATCACCGCAGGGCAAACAATACTGACCAGAAAAGAAAGTGCGAGCTGAGATAAGGCATAATATGCTGGCTAACTTGCTGGTCGATCTTCCGGTGAATACTGATCTCTTGTACTCTCATCTCCTCAGCCTCTGTCCATCTGAATCTCTGTCTTTCTCCCTCCTTTGGGTTTCCAGCCTGAAGTGGGTCAGAGTTTAAAGGGATCTGCTTCCCATTTGAGGGCTCTCAGCCGTCACCATGCCTAATGACAGAGGGCACTGGATTCCTCTCCCTTTCTAAGTCTGAGAAATCTCACCATGGAAGGACAAGCTACCACAGATGGGGTTGTACAACTGCAGATTGCTGGTTTACAGAGCTGCCTTCACATCCGTGCAAACTAATGAGCAGTATGTTTTGATATGCTGGAAAAAATACCCTGTGCAGTTTTCTTGTAAACAAAGACAGCGATGTTTACAGTCAGCTTTTCTCACGAACAACGTATGGTGTGTATTCTTGAGGTCTAACAAACTTGTTGAATGTATTTACTTTTATAAGTAACATTCACAAAGCCAGCATTTTTTAATGTTTTTACAACCTGCATTGTTTACATCGATATTGACCAGCAGTCTTCTTCCTCCCTGGTTCATAGCACACAGCTACATTTATCTGCTTGTTGCTGCCAGTAACCACCAAGCAGTGTAACAGTGAGGAATCGAGTGTCACCACATAGATGGATAAGATGACAATTGTTTTAAGTAAGCTGACTGAAACTTCTTTAATTGAAAGGTAAATCTGGGTGTCATCAGCAAAACAGTAAAAGGAGATGCAGTGTTTTTTGGATGAAGTGACCTAATGGGAGCATAAATGTTAAGGACAAAATGGGTCCAAGTATAGTACCCTGGGGGATCCCACAGGAGATTAAGGCTACATATAAATGAAATAAAGCTAGATATTTACTTGTTGCAGATATATCATTAGTAGTTTATGCAACAGTAAACTGCAAACGAGAAATGTCAAAGATATGTTTGATGTAATTTAGAAATGTGTCACGATGAAAGACTGAACAGACGGATAAAACACTGGTTTTGCTTTAGCTCCTTGAATACACCTCTTATCTTGTATATTTGTGTTTTTTGCCAGATATTTAATTCTCTGTCGTTTCTAAAAAATGGGCCCAGTGAGTGACCCTGACCCGGGGAACCCACTGGTTGTTCTGGTTGTTACTGGTTGTGAACGTTAAATTGTGGTTACTATACCTAGTGTTACTGAAATTTGAAGCAATCTCCGGGAGATGAATAAAGTTCTACTAAATTGAATTGAGTTGTCAAACACTGAAATATCCAGCTTGGTACATAACAATTCATTTTACAAAAATATTGAGTTCCTTTTCAAAAAAAAATTCCATGTGAGTCACTAAAGTATGTGCTGAATATTTATGAAGAAAACCAGTTTCAGGATGAGCACAAACATCCGTCTCAAGCTACAAACCGAAGATGACAATGAACGGTCAACAAAAAGCCCTCTAGCATTTCTGTGGACAGAATCCCTTTATTTTTCAACAAAAGTTTTATTATTATTTATCATTTACAATTGAGTGCGCACTTCGTAACATTTTCAGGTCTAAAATAAAAATAAATTACATTTATAATGAGATGAAAAATGAAAAATAGCAACTGTGGTATGTTTTGTACAGTTTTGTGTATTAACATTAAATATTAATATTAAAGAAAAACAACAAAATCTAAAGGGAACTTCACTGTTGCACATATTATGTGTAATAAATCAACAACATTATGGGGAACAAAAGGAGTTATTTTCATTTGTTGGCTGCCGAGCCAGTAAAAACATACAAAGGGCCAGTAAAACTGTGATCTACTGACCCTGGGGGGCAGTAGGGAAAAAATGTTACATTGGACACCGAGTAGATTCAGCACAAGCTCATGAAAATGTATTGTGTGAAATTGTGTAAATTTAGCTTTTCTCCAATTTTATTGTGTGTCAGTGGGACCATCAGTTTGAGCAAGTGTCATACCGTATGTGACTGACTGTACAAAGTTGAAGCTGTCCCTTTAGATCAGATGACTCATAATGCTTCTGGCAAGTCTTCTTGTCCCAAAGCTGCAAAACTGAATCAGCCTCATGCACATAAAATGACTGCCATAATGTTCCCCATCACACACACATACACACATGTAAAGACATACACCCACTCTTGTCATACAGTGGCTTGGTGTGAGAGGGGCAAAGCGGTGCCTCATCAGTGGCCAATCAGTGGTTCTGTTCCATATGGCACAGATCGGGAGGCATCACATGCGCGCCGGCTTCCCAGTCCTACTGCCAGACAGGCCTGTTAATTGGGCGACAAGATCAGAGGCAATATTACAAGCCAATTAAAGCGATCGGGACAGATTGCCAAGTGATGAGCTCCACTGCGTAATTGAGAGTGTGAAGTGCTTGTCGCCTCTCTCTCTCTACTCTCTCTCTATATCTGTCTCTTTCTCTCTCTGGGTTCATCTGAATAAGTGATGAGACTGCGGAGGACTGAAACTAGTTAGCACATTAGTGATGTCACTTGAGACCCCTTCATCATTACTCTTAGAGCAGGACGCAGTGGATTTGGGTTAGAGGATTTGCTGCACCGCCTCACTTTAGCTGTTACTGTGGTGAGTGGGCCCATGGTGCTGATGTACCAACATCAGAGCAGACAGCAGACATTATACAGTGAAAGCTAAAGCTCTCTCCAGACCCATCCATTCAAGTTTGAGAGATTTGTTGTTTCATGAATCTCTGTTTGTTTGATTTCTGCCGCTCTCTTGTGATTTGAGATCGGCTGTGTCATTAGTTTGTTTTTGGGTTGTGTTGTGTGTGTGTGCATGCGTGTGCGTGTGTGCATGCGTGTGTGTGTTTGAGAGAGAGAGAGAGAGAGAGAGAGACTGATCCATACGACAGCTACTTTAATTTGTTCTGGGAATATTGTTGTACTGGTGCAGTCCACTGGGTAGCACCTGCATGCCAAGTTTGCTTAATCATGCAAAAAGAACAGAAAAATGCATTACAGATGTCAGACTGTGTCCCGATAGAGACAGAGATTTGACAAACACCTTGAACCCTGAGAGAGCAGCAGTGCAAAATTCATTTTTGTAGCGTTCAGGTAGATCTGCTTGTCACTGGAATATGAGTTCTGCTACTGATGTGCGTTAGTACATTAGCCGAGCACATGGCAGTTAATCATTATCGCTATCTTTCCCCTTTTCTTAAACATATGAAGTGGAGCCTGCATGAATAGAAAATAGTGTAAAAATACATTAAATAACAGTGTCAAATATATAAAATAAGTAAATTAGAGTGGAATTTGAAATGCACTCCTGAAGACATCAAGACTCTACAATATTGTAATAATTTTAATAACGTTAACATTGTCAGTATTTCATATATTTTATGGGGGACTGATACACTAATTTAATTTTTTGAGAAAGTGTTGTGTTATTATAATAATATAATTTTCTTAATTTACAGTATATGTAATACTGGCTAATTTGGCCAAAAAAAATTCACTGCATTCATTCATTCATTCATTCATTCATTTGTATGTAACTGTCATGCCTTTTTTGGCCCATCCCACTTTGGATTACAGACAGTATTATTCTATAACCATCGTCCACTTTTGCATGTACAAAATACAACATGTTGAAAAGGAAAAGACACAAAACACACACAAAAAAACACAGACAAGGGAAAAAAACAAATGCGCTGTTCACATGAGAAAATACCAAACATTTACAGATTATCTTGATAAAGTGCCCTCTTTCTTTTTTCCCAGGCTTTCTCCGGATAACTGGCTAATTTGTATGTTTCAAATGTGAGCAGATATTTCAGATGTCTCGTGGAGCTCATGGAACTGGAAATGGCACTCATTTTCAATATCACTTAGACAGCACATTGGACAGATCTGCTTTTCATCCTCTAGATACCGTCATATTGTCCAGTTTCAACAGTTAAAGGTAAAATACCAGATCTCAGCTGAGCACATAGAGATCTTTGCTTTTCAGACAAATTGTAAATAACATAATTCTCTGTGTCATGCTCTCCACATGTCATCAGCCCACTGTCCTTTCTCCTTCACAATTAAGATTCTCTAAACAAACTAGTATTGAGCACTTCATTATGAAAAAGAAATCTCAATGAACTCAGCGTTGCAAAACAATGTGTATATATCTTTAGACCAAGAACCAATCTTTGTTTTTAACCCAGAAAAATATTTGCCTCGCCAACCTAATGTCATCCATATTGTGCCCTCCCACTGTCTCATCAGGCAGCTGGCTGACATGTGAGGCTTGTTGCCTTGATTAAGCTCACCTGGGCCTCCCAGGCTATAGAAGCTGCCTCATGTTTTCATTCCCTCGTTCCCTTCCTACAGCAGACATCCAATCTGCATCATTGTTTTTTAGGTTTTGCACTTTTAACACCTCTGCAGCACACCTGACACACATCCATGCATGGCTGTCATTACTGACTTTGCTGATCTACATGCTTCATTGTTTATTTTAAGTTAATTTTAGTTTAATAAATATTTGTTTAAACTAAATATTTTGTGTGGATGTACTTGTCACATTCACAGAGCCAGTTTGTGACAATATTAAATAACTGATCCTGTAACTGAGCTTTCAGATTTTCATTATGCCTTTTAACATCCTGACAGCACCATATGATGTTTTGTCAGTGAGTAAATATGACGGAGGGGCAAAGCAACCAAACAGAAAACAAGACTAACGCACCAATCTGAGTCTTTTGCTTTTCATTACGTCTCTGCGCTGGCGACAGCCTTGGCTGGAGGCACTGTGTTTTCTGGTTGTTCGTCCATCCGTCCGTTCTTCCTTTTCTCATGGATGCATAATCTCATAAGCGCCTCGAGGGAGTTTCTTCAAATTTGTCACAATCGTCCACTTGGACTCAAGAATAAACTGTTTAGAATTTGGTTGTTGAAGGTCAAAGGTCAAGGTCACTGTGACCTTATAAAACATGCTTTTGGCCATTACTCAAAAATTCAGAAGCTAATTATGACAAAAAAATCACACAGTCTAACAGGATAGAATTATGAAATTATGACATTTTATATCCAAAAAGGTCAAAGGTCAATTTCACTGTAACATTATAATTTCCTGCAAAAACAGTTCTGTGACCATTATTTGATGTCATAACTCAGGAACCGACATTTGGTCGGCTTTTGAGTCGGTGACACTAATCTTGAGTGTCCACCTTGAAACTGTGATGACTGTGTAGATCTTCTCTGCTGAAGATGTGTAATGCATCCACATTTTGACAAAAAAAATACTCCTAATACATTTCAATAAATTCCTTCCAAGTATTCTCTACACATGTTATATGAGTCTGGACAGACAGTAGCTGTCCATAGGGATTTGGGCTGGGAACCAGGGGGTCGCCTGTTCAAGTCCCTGTCCGGACCAAAAATGGAGTGTGGACTGGTAGCTGGAGAGGTGCCAGTTCACCTCCTGGGCACTGCCGAGGTGCCCTTGAGCAAGGCACCAAACCTCCCCAACTGCTTGGGGCGCCTGTCCATGGGCAGCCCCCTCACTCTGACATGTCTCCACTTCGTGCATGTATAGGTCCTGTTTGTGCATGTGTGTATTTCGGACCTGTGTGTAATTGAGTGAAAAAATTGAATTTCCCCTCAGGGGATTAATAAAGTATATAAAATTAGAATTAAATTAAAAAGTAACTGGATGGCGCAGGTATACAACTGTGAGGCTGTGATTCTAGTTTGAAAGCGAATTTGGGAGGTTAAGGGGTGTGTAATGGTTGGTAACTTAAACTCCAATGGATGGGCGTTGTAACCTAATGCCCCTCTTGGCAATAGACACGGATGTCTTCACTTTCAGTCCCTAGTATGAGTCACACCCAAAAAAACCTACATTTCCCAAACCCAGTCTCACTCTGAAGTCGTTGTAAGCCAGCGCTTAGGCAATGACTTACTGGGTCAGATACCCACGAAAAAAGGCATTCTTTAACGTCAGCATGATATGCAGCGGGTTGCCATTATAGTTTAACAGCGCTCCGTAGCATCAGGGGGAAACTGCAGGACAAGAATGAACCTTGCACACCGGGTCTGGACGAGGAACATCCATGACCTAGCGTCGACATGTGACAAGGTTGGAGTGAGAATGTGTTGACTCCCCTCATTAGATCCTCCCTGCCTGATTAACATCCATGTTTTTCGAACTCCACACCTCCACTTGTAACTCCTTTCTGTTAAAATAAAAAAAAAGTTTCATTTTGCCAAATGTGAGAACCCTGATGACATCACCATGACATTCTTTGGTTATCAGAATTGACAAGCGGCCCCAGATCCACAGAAGATATCGCACAACTGTTCTCATAGGCTGAGTAGTATTAATAATGACTAGTAAAATGACCTTTTTTTTGCTTTTGGAATCAATAACTGGCAAATGTCTAGTTTGTGGAGATAAATGAATACAAAATCAGCCGCTACAGTACATGAGCTGAAAAGCTAAATCATTTCCAGGTTGTTGTTCTCCTCAGCTGGTTATTTTTTACTTCGTTGGTAATGTCCCATTGGCTGGACAGAACGTTCAGCCACTGAACATTCAGCTTTGGCAGCTTTTATTGTGCAAATATTCTGAAAAAAAAAATCTGCAGGACAGAACCAGAAAAGGTCACAGTAGTCCCATAACAGCCTCTTGTGGAATAAGAGGATATTCCATCGAACCCAAGACAAATTACAAACCTCGGCTTGGATTTGAACCAACAGAAAAAATCTCACAAACCGTTTTAATAGTAATGTATTGAGCTGCTGGGAGACCTCCCGAGAATTTGAAAACAGCTGATGAAACACAGTAGCTACTCAGATATGTTTTCATAAACCGATGGCAACAGAGCTCATTTACTGTAAGCTCCTTGTGATTATGTTATGACAGTTATGACACTGAAGACTTATCTTTGGCCAAAGCTCCATGTCACGTGTGGTTTGGAGGTAGCTGGTATTTAGCGTCGCTCAAAACCAAAGTCTGTGCCCTTTGCTATCTGTCTCTCTCTCCCTCTGCCTCTCTATCTCCCTCTACCACTATCTGTGTCTCCCACAGCCTCTCCCACATCCCTCCATAATACCACGGTAGCCCTTTAATAACCAACGGCTGTGATTATCCAGTCAAGTCAGAGATTTTCTCTGATATTTTCCATCTGATTCTTAAAACTAATGGGGTGTTGGTGCGTGTTCTGTGTATGATACACTTTTTAAAGGATTGAAGGGGCTCCTTCTGAGGGCTCGGAGCCATTTCAAATAGCAGCTAATGCTAGACTCAACTGGCTTTGTTTGTTTTAAAGAGGGGAGAGTGACATTTAGTGGCTAACCGAGGGGCGAGGGAGAGAACATGAAAGTGAACGTTTCGTTTTTAAAAAGAAAATGCCAGCCTAAGGTTTCTGTTACAGGCAGGTTGTCGTACCCCACACACCCTCCCAAACCGCACACACATGCACGTGCGCACACACACACAGCTGAAGCTGCAAACGTAACGACCATTTTCAGTCCCCGCCATCAATCTTAAATGTCCTGCAAGGTGCATCCTCGTCACGTTTAAGCACACTTCTCTTTAAATGGGCCATAACTTTAAAGGGAGTTGACACCAACTTCCCATTTCAAAACAGTTACAACTTTCACAACCTTTTTTTATGAGCTTTATTGACAACCCTCCCTGAGACGCCGAGCAGCAGCAGTTCAATAGTTGAATTGTCCCTCTTTTCCTCTTTCCTCTTCCCCCCCTGCTCGTTCTGCTGATGTTGTTCTAGCGCTACTCGGGGAATAAGAGACCTCACACTATGGGGACTTGTAAAACCACTGTCATGTTGATGGGGAGACTCAGCAGTGTGTGTATGTTTGCATGCATGTGTGTGTGTGTGTGTTCAGACTGTGTGTGCGTCTTTGGATGTGGTGCATGAGCACACTGCGGAGACCAGTAAAATGCTGTCTGAATGAAGTCCCAGTGCAGCAGTGGTGAGTAGTGTTTGATGGCCATGTGATTTGTTTGTTCAGCCCCAATGGCCTTTTCTCTTGGCTGAGGGAGGGAGAGGGAGGGAGGGAGAGAAAGAGAAACTATGAGAGAGGGAGGGCTGATCGCTTCACACCTTCTCCCCTCCTAGCCCCGCCAATGAGCCATTTAATCCTCCTTCCTACAGCTAAATCAACACCTCTCACACTCCTAGCTGGTTCGGACCACCGCTGCCGACTGTCTGCTGTTTTGGTGGGACTTCACATGTCAACAAAGTGCATACAAAACAATATTTTGAAATATCCATATTAGGAGACAGTGTATATCACTGTGAGATACAATATGTGGTGAGTTCTTATCTCACATTATGTATCATGATGGAGGAAAAGAGCTACTGAAGCAAAATGTTCTCCCTACCAACTTATCAAACACGGCAGCTTGGTCAGTGGCTCTACGTCAGGTTTAGGGCAATAAGGTGATTTCACCAACAAAACTACTACGATTTAGGCAACAAGACAGTTTAGCAACCATAAATATCTTTGGTTTAGGCAACTAAACAGTTTTGCCACAATCACTACTTCAGGTTTAGGTGACAAGATGGTTTCGCCACCAAAACTACCGTAGGTTCAGACAACAAAATGGTTTTGCCACAAACAATACTTTAGATTTAGGCAATGTGATGTTTTTGCCACCAAAATGAACAACAAAATGGTTTTACTACGAAAAATACTTCGGATTTAAGCAACAAGATGGTTTTGCCACCGAAACTAATCTAGATTTAGGCAACAAGACAGTTTGGCTACCAAAACTACCTTTGGTTTAGGCAATAAAACAGTTTTACCACTATGACTACCTCAAGTGTAATTGGCGAGAGGGTTTCGCCAGCAAACGACCTCAGGTTCCGACAACAAAATGGTTTTGCCATTAACAGTACTTTAGGTTTTAGCAACAAAAGAGTTTCACAACCAACAGTACTTCAGGTTTAGGCAGTAAGATGGTTACACCACAAAAACTACTATAGGTTTAGGCAACAAGATGCTTTTGCCACTGAGACTACATTAGGGTAGTGCTAAGGTGAGGGTTAGGGTCTCCTAGGTGTAAATCTGGTGTGTATTTGACCCATCTACCACACCTCTGCCTGTCCCTAATAACCATGTTATTGCCATGGACAGAATTACATTGGAGTTAGCTGAAAGCTCAGGGTGTCCCAGACAGACGCTATAAGGTGCCTTGTGCATTGGTAACAGAAGCCAAGGTCCACTGACCAGGCTGCTGTATTTTAAACCCTGGGAATGAGAACAGGTTGAGAGAGGGAAGTTTGGAATAGAAGAGTAACAAGCACGCAGAATGTGTGAATGAGATTTTCTAATAATGGAGAGAGAAAGGCCAACAGCATCAGAGGAAACGAGGGTAGGAGAGAATGTGGAGGGCCTTTGATGGGTACGGTAGCTTGTGGGCGGCACATTTAGCCCGGTGTGGTAATTGTGTCTCTGGGGTGAGATCCTTGGACCTGATCCTAGCTGAGATCAGAGCGTAAGGCAGACCACTACAAAGCAGAAGAAGAAAGAGAAAGAATTAGAGAGAGAGAGAGAGATAGAGAGAGGGGGAGAAAGAGCAAAGGAATGCTGTATGTGTTTGTACTCTATATGTAGGTTGATGTAATTGTCAGGGTGAATCAATGCATGCACACCTTAATTACCATTATTCTGTTTTTATGGTGGGTCTTAACTGTAACAATGGTTCGGATTTGTTGAATAAGCTAACTGGATAGATCACATTCGATCACACTGCACACACTAAACACACAGTGTAAGCCACAGAGGCAACAGATGGACATGTCACTGCAGGATAAGCACAAGTGTAAATTATAACATTAATAACGGCTGAATTCTATTCAGCTGCATCAGTTTCAGGGTCCTACTATTGTGCATGCTGGCTCCCTTTCACACCGTTACAGTTCACTGGTACACTTGAATACAGTGGGCCATGGTTAATGTCATTACTTGTGCTTTTCCTATTACGACAAGTCAAAATGTCTCCTGTGAAAAAGGTCTACTAAGTACCTGTGACCTTGAGGGATAATTCCTTAAATTCACCTGTCTCTCCTGATTGAAATTCAGTGTTATTTTAGCTGTGCCCACACATGTTGTTTTCATGTGCCATGAGGGATTGTTAAGCCCCGTTTCCACCAAGCAGTGTGGTACGCTTTTTTTCCGTTTCCACTAGGGCTGACCCAAAAAAATTAAAAGCTTCGAAGCTTCTTTCGATGGCACGGGATTCGATTGTGAATTTGAAAAAATCGAATATTCTGCTTTTTTTTTCTCCCTTTTTTTGGGGGGACCTTGAACGCAACACTAACCCCATTAGGCCGAGTAAAGAAGTCATCTGGTCTGATTGGACAAACCAGAACCAGAGGTGGCCATGGACGCATCGTGACCTCACTGAACACAAGTGTCAGTGCAGTTGAGTTTCAAATCCACATACAACAACATGATCACATGCAATTGTTCCAACCCAGCAAGGCAGCAGCTGTTCTCCCTCACTTGACGCTGAGGCTGCAGGGCACAGCGTGGTCTCTCTCTCATCTGATACTAACACTACTGCAGTGTCTCCCTCATCTGTAGCGTATGCTTCCTGTCAACCACTGTATTGACAATCCCGTGGGCCTGTTTCTCAGGTTCATTCATTCATGTTGTTTCCTGTTTTACGTTGAAACTCACATCTCGTCTCGTGTCAGATCACTTCACTTCCTGCCCCTGTGTGTTTTCCCTCCCTTTTGATGACTTCACCTGTGTCTCGTTGTCTGCCCCGCCCTGAGTAGCCTCACCTGTGTCTCGTTATCCTTCCCCTCACCAAAGTAAGTGTGTCTTGCTTTCTCTCAGTGCCAGTTTGTCGTAGCTTCTTGTGTGTCTAGTGTCCCAGCCTTTCGTTTTCCGGTGCCTGTTGCTTGACTCAGCTTCTGCCTCATCCCTGCTGGATTTGTTTGCCTTCACTGATAGTCCTTCTGTGTACCAAGCCAATCTTTTGACCAGTGAAGACTGTAATTCTACCAGTCGTCTCCTATCTGGTTCACCACTTGTTACAACAGCAAAGACTTTTTTTGTAAATATTTCCTTTATTTTTACACCAATATTTGCTCAGAAAATACAGGCAAAATCATGATGTGCATCCCATGTTAATATATTTTTGAAATAATTAAAACTTCTTTTATTCATATATTTTTTGAAAGACAGGGGTGGGACCCATTAGGACTTGGACAGAGCAGTTGGATCTCAATCTGTCTCATTGTGAACACTGGAGACACATTAATTCAAGGTTTAAATGTAATTATGTTAAATCATACCTAGAAACAACACAAGATGCTGTTTAATGCAGGGTGTAAAGGGGGTCTTTGTTGTTGCAATTACCTTGGTGAGCAGAAATTATGTCCAAAACTACAAAAAGAAGAAATAAATTACCATTTTACAATAACAAAGAGGGTTTTGGAGATAAGAATTAGCTCGATCAGATTAGACACCACACACCAGGGAGCAGCATGTTACACACCACAGAATCAACAGATTAATTACCTGTGATCTTAACATGTAAACATAAAGCATATTAAGTTCACTTTAGTGCACTTCAACATATTTAGTGCACACGCCCCACTCAGCTAATGTGTGAAAAGCTGTTCTGGGCTATTTTGTCGCGAGCCGGTGTACAGAGGGGCCACTACTTTGCTCCCTGCTGAAAGACCAACATACTCTCGTGTGAAACACCTCCTTATCTCCCTCTCCCAGAATGACCAGGTTTGTTTCCCTGCAGGCCCACCAACACACACACCCACACTCACACACCACCCAGGGAGCGGGCAGGACCGTTCACAGACACATGCTGATGCACACATAAAAAGTGTGTACGCAGTCGGACAAATTCAGACACACAAACGTACGTACGCTCTCCTCTCCCCCTCTCCCTCCACGTCTCTCTCTATCTGGTGACAGCAAGAGAGCGAAGGGAAACGTGAGCGTTGGCGGTCCAAGTGCCTTGGTGTCGACTGACAGATATAATTACAGGAGCGGTCTCTAAAACCTCCCCCCTCCTCCCTCACCTCTCCCTCCTTCCTCCAACCCCCCCACCCCTCCTTTTTCCTCTTGCTACCCCCCTACCCTCCAACGCCACTCTTACCCCCTCGGCCCTAACCATTATTTATTTTAGCAGCTCCAGCCCGCTTCAGAGGGCTCAGCAGCACTCACAGGGCCCCTGCCAAAAAGTGGCTTTCTGACTGAAAGCTTTCCAAACAAGCTCCGCTGGTCCATTTGGCCGAGATCCAACGCTGTGCGGTCTCCCTACTACCGCTCCCTCTCCCTCTCTCGCTAAGAAAAGAGAGAGAGAGGGAGTCTGGTTTGCATTAGGATGAATATGTGTGTGCGTAGCCACATGTGTGCCCATACTTCTACAAGTCGTGTGTGTGTGTGTTTCTGGCGATCTGACCCAGACCCAGAGTGATGGTCCCTGGAACCTGAAGCCACACCGCGCTGTATAAACAATGAGCGGTGTATTTACACAGAGCTAAGAGAGCAGGAGACTGCGGCTCCTCCAGAGCATCACAGCAAAGCCACGTCTCTGATACTACGCAGACAACCTGTTTAGGGCCTTGTGTGTATGTGTGTGTCCCTCTGAGAGGGTGAGAGAGACCCTGCCAGGACCCTTCTCTGGTCTACCTCCCTCCCAGGTATCTTATCATTGTTAGGGAAGATAGGAGTATATGGAGAAGCTGCTATAATGGCGCCTCAGATAAGTCTGTGTACGGGAGAGTGAGGTGGGCAGATAACACACGATTAGATTAAAAAAGGTGGTCAGACACTGGAATATAATATGTTCCATATTGCTGCCAATCAGCACATACATGTGGAGAAGAGCCTTATAAGTAGGGCAGAGTATTGTTTAAACTTTGTTGATAGTAGTGCCAATACCATACTTTACATACATTTTCTCTTCAAAATCACTTTTTTCTTTTTAATCATAGAAGCCAGAGTTCTCTGGTGTTAACTTTTGAAGGTACAGTGCGTGAGATTTAGTGGCATCTAGAGGTGAGGATGCAGATTGCAACCAGCTGAAACTTTTTTGTCAAGCGTAAACTCCAAGTTCTCAAGTGCGACGGCCTTTAATGGAAGCCGAATTATTCCCAGAGGTCTCTTGGTCCCCAAAACAAATAGACTCAGTGATTAAAATTGGTAAAAACATTGACTAAAGCAGTTTCTCTTATGCTGTTTGGCTCATTGCAGATGGACCCAGCACTTGCTAATGTGTGCTCACCTTCTTTCTCTGATAACTTAAGATCCATATGTTCAGGAGATTTTTACCAGGAGCCGAATTATCCATAGAGGTCTCTTCCTCCCCAAAACAAATAGACTCAGTGATTTAAACCGGTAAAACCACTGAATAAAGCAGTTTCATGTTACAAATCAGTGTTTCTCCCATGCTGTTTGGCTCAGCGCAGATGGACCACTGATCCAACACCTGCTAACATGTGCTCACCTTCTGTCTCTGATAACTTAAGATCCATATGTTCAGGAGATTTTTACCAGGAGCCGAATTATCCTTAGAGGTCTCTTCCTCTCCAAAACAAACATACCAGGTGATTTAAACCAGTAAAACCACTGAACAAAGCAGTTTCATGTTAAAAATAAGTGTTTTTCCATTGCAGTTTGGCTCATCACAGACGGGCTGCTAACTACAGTGGCTGACACGAAAATGCCAATGGCCCTATTTAGAGCCAGTGCTTAGTTTGTCCATTCAGAGCTACAGTAGAAGCATGGCTGTCCAACATGGCGATCTCTGTAGGTGAGGACCTGCTAACTATGTAGATTTAAAGTGGTCATTTTAAGGTAACAAAAACTCAACTTTTCTTATTTTCAGATAATTATACACTAAAGAAAACATGCATGTTATGGTATGTTCTATTTCTTCCAATACATCCCCCTGAATCCTACACACTGGACCTTTAAAACAGCCATGCAAGCTTTTTGTATGAATAAAGTTGAGTACAATTTGCTACATGTTGATTAAAATGTGGAACTAGGCATTTGACGCCACGTGACAGTTTTCGATTCTGGGTGACACATGTTCATTGGTACCAAAAAGTGTTTAGGTTCAACACTCCATTTATGAGATGTGCCTTACAAAAGAGAAACAGAGACAGTTAGAGAGAAAAAAAAAGATAATGAGGATGTGTTTGAGCTCTGTTTGTGTGTCTTATGTCACGGCATTTGTGTGAGACGTTGCAGCTGTCCACTCTTCCACGAATCAGGAACCAGACCCAATCTCACCTGACCTCCTGTGAGTGGTGGAGTGTGACCGAAAACACACACATATACACATGTATATACACACGTGCGTGCACACACATGCGTGCGCAGGCCCCAGAGGAACAGAGCAACAGGACACACACTCTTCCCCAGGCCAGCAGAGAGGAAGGAAGTAAGGGCTGGTGGTCACACAGCACGCCAACGGTAAACCTGTCACACACTACAAGTTGCCGTCTCCTTTCACCAGCTTAACCTCCAAAATGAATAGGCGTCATAAAAAAATATGTGGAGTGATTCATTTTTTATTCCTTTTCTTAATCAAGCATGGACTTGCTCTATTCATCATCATGAAAGATATTCACATCAACAATTTCAAACTTGATTTGGAAACCTCAAACTATTCAGTCCACTTCTTTCTTTGTTGCACAGCACGTATGCTCAACACTTCCTTTTCAAAAGTCATTGTGTGATGATGACTATACAATTCATATAGATTTTCTTTGTAAGTTGAGTTCTGAAGGTGGATGGAACAGATATTTTAGTACTGAAAACATTTCAGAGTTTTGGATAAAGGTGAAAAGGTTACTGTCTAACACTTTTTCAACTTTACATTCTCTTTCAATATTCCAAGTCCTAGAGCCACAGTCCAGTGATAAGAAGTAAGAGTGCTTTGAACCTGAAAAGATTTTTGCACAAACTGTTCAAACATTATCACTGCAAATGTTCCTCATAAATATATAAATAATCATTTACTGCTATTATAAGAAATACTCAAACTCAAATGCAATAGAAATCAGCAACAAAAATATTCCACCTTGGTCTGCGTCCGAACAGTAGCTGCTACATTTTTAAGTACTGCACATAATTTTGCATGCACATCCTTTGATGAGTGAACTACAGTCTTTATCTGATGTGATTAACTGAGCACCAACAGTTCCTTGTATACAAACCTGAATTATGAGCATATAGTTAGCTGCAGAGACAGGCAGGTTACTGGTCTCCCTGAAGAGGAAAGACTTTGTTTGTGTTGTGATTAAGGTGAGATTAAAGCCAATTTCATGTTTTATTACCTATGATATGAAGATTAAAGGTATGCAATCCAGGATTTTTCTATGAAACAATGTGTAGACTCATATAAAAAGTAATCCTTCTCAATCATTACTTATGACCCACTAGAAGTGTGTGGTGACATATTTAACTGCAGGGACTCTGCTCTCTGCCTGTATTTTCTCATTTCCTTATTATTTTGGTGTATTCAGAACACTGAGGTTGGGACTTTATGAAAATGTAGCTGCAAAAATCCCAGACACATCACTGAAACTTCACGAATACAAAGACACGAAAGGCAAAGCGGACAAAGCTTGTTCCAAGATGCAAGTGAATCTAGAGCTGGTTTACTTTCACTTTCACTGTTGATGTTTACACACAAGCCTATTTTAGATAGGAATTGTGCAAATTTGCAGGAAAGCCCAATCATCTCAGTCTTTTTTCAGCACTGGCAGTAAATCTGGCAGTGTAAAAGGGGCTACAGTAAGCAACAATTCCAGTGTTGCTTACAATGTTTTAAGGGCTTTTGAAATGTAACAAGGGGCGTAACCATAGACAGTGCAGGCAGTGTGATTGCATTGGAGGCCCTGGGGCAGAGGGGCCCGTAGAGAGAGCAGGCCCTTGGAAGTGATTCAGATTACCTTGGAAATTTACCTGTGTTTAAGGATTAATGATCAAAAAAAGAATACTATTATTTTAAAAACTGCACCATTTGCTACACATGTCCTCAAACCCATCAAAACCCATCTGCGTCTTTTGATAAATTTTTTTTTAAATATTCAGTCGCAATCTAAAACAAATTACATGCCTTCTCTGTATAAACTGTAAAATACAAGAATAAACCTTAAAGAAACTATTTAATCATTGCTGGGTGGTATGTATGTCGATGTTGTTGACAATTTATGCATGATAGCGTGCACTGGGGCCCGTCTTAACTTCCTTCTGCCACTGAATGTAATGTTATATTTAAGAAGGAAAAATTGTAAATGCACCTTGGAAAAGCCCAGACTGTCTTGCAGGATTATCACACCCAGTGTTGGTCCATTTGTCCCCTACAGCGGAACAATGATATGTGCTTCCAGACCAAGGTTATTATAGTTAACTAAAACTAAACTAAAAAACTCAAAGTGTGAAAAAAGATTATAGTTAATTGAAATTAAAAAGTAAGACTAGGCTATTCTCCGGTAGCTTCATTTGTGCTCACCTTATGTCTGATGCTGATGTTCAGGAGGTTTTTACAATGAGCTGAATTATCCGCAGAGGTCTCTTCCTCTCCAAAACAAACAGACCAGATAATTAAAACCAGTAAAAACACTGAATAAAGTAGTTTCACATCAAAAATCAGTGTCTTTTTCCAAAGTTGTTTGGCATGTCAGAGACAGCGGCTAGCCTAGCATGTGTTAATGTGTGCTCACCTATCTTCTCTGATAACTTAAGATCCAGACATTCAGGAGGTTTTTACCGGGCACTGGACCTTTAAATCTCAACCTATATTATAACAGCCCCATATTATAAATAAATGAATGAATAAATGTAAAGTTAAAACTAAACATTAAAAAATACAATAAAATGACAATAATTAAATGAAATAAACTGAAACCAGCAAACACAGTTAAAAAAATAAACAAAACAAAACACTTAAAAGAAAATGTGAAACATACAAGACTATAATAACTCTGTTGCAGACATTTCTCTAAGACGGTCTGGCTAGACACGACTCTACTTGAAGCCCTAGTTACAGGGCACAGCCAGATGAAATACGGTCAACATGACTGTTTACTCCGCTGAATGACAGCAAACAATAACAGCCATTTGAATGACTTACTAGTTTTACGACACCAACAAAAATGTACGAAACTGGAACAACTGGTTTTATGTGTGCGAGCACAATGTCCGTGTTAACGACCAGCGTTTACAGGAGCAGTGACTGAGCGACGTCACAGAACAGAGGAGCGATTGTTCAGCCAGTTAGTTTGTAGTTGCTGTTTATCAGAGGGGTCAAGGCTGGCTGGTTATTGTTTGAGTGCAGCCACCGGTTCCTCCGCTGCACATATGACTGTAATGAGCAAAAGGTCGCCCTTTGCTGATAACTGTCAGCGAACCCAGAGTGTCACTGCTTACATCAATCATTCCTCCGGCTGATCAGTTCACCCCTTTGTGTCCGTTCCTTTCTTCCTCTCTTCCTCCCTTTTCTTTCTTTTTTTGACTTCAATCTTTTTACTACCCTGCAATTACAGCTTATCTGCAGCGGTAAACTTGGCCCCTCCACTTCCTTATCTCTCCGGCTGGGCAGAGCAAGGGTCTCTTGAGTAAGAAGACAGGGAGGACAGAATAAGGAAGAAGAGAGAGTTGAAAATAAGAAAAAAAAATGAGAAGAGGAGACCTCAAGCAAATGAATGGGCAAGTTGCTGAAAGGAAGCAGGCTTTACTTATGACTTCCCACCCTCCCTTCTCTTCTATAACAGCCTGCGCCATACATTTTCTTTTTATTTCCACTCTTTCACACTGTCGGCCTGATAAAGAAAATAGCTGGATTATATGGATTAATTCACATTTACTGAATAATGATGGTTCAAGGTTGCTGAACTTTTTTTACGCTGGGCTACAACGATAGAAACGTTGCTCTTTATTAACTAATCTGCCAAGTTAATGCATATATTCAAATATTAACCCGCGTTTTGCCAGCAATGCTTGTATTCAGACCCGTTCCTTTTCCCTTGAACCATCCCCCATCATTCCCCGTCTTTCATCCCAATCACCCCGCCTTAATGTTCCCTGCTCTGTTGTCCCGGCTGGTCAGTGTGTGTGTGTGTGTGTGTGTGTGTGTGTGTGTGTGTGTGTGTCTGAAGGGCCACTGAGGTTAGGGTGTAGACCTTGGCCTTGTGGTCTGACCCCAGAGTAGAGACTGGTGTCTGGGTCTGAATGCCCTGTCTGACCTCGCTGTCACAGCCTGTGTGCGTTTGTGTGTGTGTGTGTGTGCGTGCGTGCTCATCCATGTGACAAGACGCTCTCCGTACATTTGTGCATATGTATTCCTGCGCATGTTTGTATGCACCCACCCTCGTATACCCATGTGTGCATGCGTGTGGGGCATCTATTTATATTTAACTATTTGCATGTGTGCATACACGCATAACCGGGCTTGTCTGTGTCTTCGCGCGCGCGTGTTTGTGTGTGCATCATCAAGCTCTCCCACTGTGTTTGGGGGGGAGCAGGGGAGCAGGGCTCTGGCCAGACGAGACAGAAGTGACAGGTATTGATCATCGTTGTTCCAGTCAAGCAAAGACCCTCTCAAGCCTGTGTGCTTTGGGGAGAGTCCTGTCTGCATCCAGGGGGAGAGAGGGAGAGAGGGACAACCACAATCAATGTCTGATCCTCCTCTCAGAGCGGCGGGGTCAGTCTGGATTCACCTCTCCTTTTTGTTCCTGACTGACAGCGGTAAAATAAGATATGTCAGCGAAGGAACATCCAAATAACAAAAACATCCAAACGTCAATATTCATGTTTTTTTTTTTCTTTATGTCCTCAGACTAGAAGAGATACAGAGAAGAGGAATACAGGGAAGAATGTTGACAAAATCCATATGAGGGCTATTCTTCAACGATTGTTGTTTTTCTGACCATGACAGTAATAAGAAAAACTAACACACATTTCTTATTTTTATTTCATCTTTGTCACACTTAGTTGATGCAAAAAGGAACATACAAACATCAAATAATAGATCAGTCATTATTTGTAGTGTGTGGTTTTTGCTATTTCTGTAGTCCCTGAGCCAGATTTAAGACAGCAATTTAGAATTTAATATTGATCTAATGTTAACCTCAAACACAAATGACACATTAATACCACTTTCCTGTATTGTATTTTATGTCTTTTGTCATAAGAAGAATACCTGTTACCTGGTTTTACTTGGTGACCACAGCAATCAGGCTGTTCTCAAACTGTTTGTACGTTTTACTGCGTTAAGTAATGCCCCCAAATCCGTACATATCCCATGTATTTTGAAAGGCTGCGATCACGTGACCAATGCGCTGATGAAAGTAAACAACAAGCAGGCTTGTAAGGAGGCAGGTTGGGGTGGTGGATGGATCACAAAAACCTAGACTTTCTCCCCTGAGGACAGGAGTTCAGGACCGTGTGAACTCTTTGAGTGAACTCTAAGTAATTTTAAGATACGTCGTCACCATTTTTCTTTTCCCGAACCTAACAACGGTAACTTTACATTAATTACGTAACTGTACGTGACGTCATTCGTGGGGTGCTAATTTGTATACAAACTGCTCTATGAGGATACGTTGCAGAGACAGTCATGTGACAGGAGAGCACATTGCTGGAGGACAGTTAGCTTCATGGGGGGAACTGAAATAAGATGAAATCAAGGTAATTTTTTGTTAAATCAAGCATACGTTTATTGGCTGTCGTGTCCAAACAGCGCACATTTTCATTGAATTAAAAAATAATAAGAAAAACAACATTCTATATTGGTTTTTTTTGTCTATATTTAATGCTAACGCTTTATTTCATTAATAAATTACACGTGTGTTAGATTTTCTTACAAAAAAGAGAAAGAAATCAAACCTAAAGAATGAAGAAAAAGAAGAAAATTCCAATAAAATCAATGAGAAGTAAATTGATACTCATTTTTATTTTGACTTTGCTGCCACTCTAATACAATAACACAAAACCCCATCTCTCTGGACTAATTGGCCTCACTGAAGGCCTCCTTATTTGTAAAAAGCAATGCAAAGGAGTAGAGACTATGACATTGTTTTCGGGAGGGAGAGTTGCATACCTCAGGCTTTTCACCGGCTCGTCCTCGGCGCTCCACAATCCCCCCATCCCACCTCCTTGCCCTCACCCCTTCCACAGACAAATTGATTTGCAAGGGTCCGGAGCTGGCGAGCCCTCAGAGCACCACCTTTTTTGCATACAGAGCGCTGCGGGGATAGCACAATGACTTGGTCCAACAAAAGACGAGAGGAGAGAGGGATGCGGAGAGAGGGAGAGAGAAAAAGAAAGGGGGCGAGGTTTCGGTGCGTGTTTTTTGCGGGTGGGGGTTGGTTGCACCAGGCCAAACTCAGCAGGACGGGGAGAACTGGCTGGTTCAGAGGTCCACGGTATCAACTAACACGCACATACACACACACACCGTACAGCCATGGACTTAAACACACACACACACACACACACACACGCACACACACACAAATAAGCACACATGCAGGCAGACACATATACACACTCCAGTGCCCTCATGCCCTCAGCCCTCCCTCCTTGTCCCTTTATCCCTGTCTGGTTGGAAAGGTCAGTGCATGTCTGGGAAAGGGGGTCCCAGGATCCCCAAACCCCTCCATTCCACACACACACACACACACACACACACACACACACACACACACACACACACACACACACACACACACACACACACATGGAGCAGTCCAGTCCATACATTTTTATGTGAATTCGCCATAATTCACCAATACTGTACACACTCACAGATAAAACACACACAGCAAAGTGCTTTTGGTCATGGTGTGAAGGGGCCTGGGAGAAATTTATGTGGTCAGCATCAGCTGAGCCCCCCCACCCCAGACAGTGCACCCCACCACCCACCCACCCCCGACCTCGGTGAAAGAAGAGAGTGAACACATTCAAATGGAAAACATCGTCCATTGTGACCAGTGTTTTGTCTCCTCACGATGTAAATAGCTGCACCGGCCAACAAACAGAAAATGTGCATTTGTAGCAACAGCAGATAACAACGCGGCCGCTGTCAGTGATGTCATATCCTCTGTCATGTGACAAATGCTGTTTAGCTTATATTTTTGCTGCATCGCCTTGCAGCAAAAATGTACATCTGCGCAAATACAGGTAGTGTGTCTGCTTTCTGGGCAACTGTCCACTCAGTACTGCTATAGAGTTGTAGCATGTAGAATAAAGTCCAACATGCACACACATGTCTGCAGTGTGTAGAGAGATGATCTGCTGTCTGACTCTCTTCCTTTACCCGCCATGCCCTGGGAGACACTGCCCAGTGCACATACACACACACAAATAAACACACACAGGATCATAGACACACACACACACACACACACAGTCTACGATAGAGAGGGAAACCCTCCTTCATGAACCTCCCGACCCGGAGCCCTATACAGCCTACCAGGACAGGGAGGGGAGAGAGGGGGAGATGGGGGAGGGAAGGTTGTGAGGAGGGACGAGACCGCTGGCCCAGCTGGGGTGGGGGAGGTGAATGAAAACCTTCCCTCCTCCCTTTTTCCTCCCTCACCTCACCCTGTGCTCTCTGACCTGCTGCGAGGAGGAGGACTTGCCATGTCTGGTCCATTTCATGGCTGCTGACGAGTCATCCAGCACTTGGTGGAGCAATGTATTCTGTCGTACTCAACTACCCAAGGTCTGAGAGTGACACGTCCCGTGCACGTGGTGCAGTGTAGAGACCCTTAAAACCATTAGTGCATCTTAAAAGCACAACTGTGGAGGAATGTTGAGAACTTGGATGTTATGAACAAATACTGTCAAGTAACACTGAGCAGGTTTTTCAATCCCATGTCAAAACTGCTACCAGACAGCATCAGATTTAAAGATATATTATGCAACTTTTCCACAATAAAATGTCTGAAAACAACCAGATGTTATGTTTTATATATTGGTGAGTTGTGTACTTACATTATCCCAAACGTTTCCAACAAAATTCAAACCTGGGGAAATCTGTAACTTTCATCAAGGACACTGTCAGTGACATTTCATCACTGCTGCCTGTCAGTGGTGTCATGTCCCCTTTGCACCTACATCAGGGCTGTGGTTGGCTGGAAGAAGCAGTCATAAATTAAGTCATAAGTTTTTATTCAACATACATTTTGGTTTTTGGTGGGGTGTTTTTAACTTCTTTTTTTTAAGCAAATTGAAGATTTTAAGTCTTGGACGTCTGGGCTGGTTGCACAAAACACCTTAAGTTAAGATTTTCCTTAAAGGGGGTGTCTGTGGCTTAGTGGATAGAGCAGGCGCCCCATGTACAAGGCTGTTGCTGCAGCAGCCTGGGTTCAACTCCAGCCTGTGGCCCTTTGCTGCATGTCATTCCCTCTCTCTCTCCCCCTTTCACACTTGACTTTCCTATCAATTAAAGCCCAAACTGCCCAATAAATATCTTTTAAAAAAAGATTTTTCTTAAAGTCCTAGTTAAGGTGTCCTCATAATAAAATTGTTTGCTCACTACACCCCTAAATCTTCTCCCTAGGGTTTCCTTAAAATGTTCACTTAAGTATTTATGGTTTCTCCTTGTTTTGGTCTTATGCTTAAGGAATCCTTAGACCGTTGCACAAAAGACCTTAGCAACCAAAGCAAGGTAAAAAAAAACAAAACAAAAAAAAACATAAGATGCCTCTGACTCTGTCTTATCTGCAACATGATGGAGATTGTGATGATAAATGAAAAAAACTAACACACCCTGAGAAAAGTATTCTGTGACCAGGAGAACCCAATGGACACGCTTTTGATTTTACACTTAAGATTTGACTGAATTAAAATCTCTTTCAACACAGGAAATTAGTTAAGGTTTTTCCTTATCAAAGGAAAGGGATTCTGTGCAACTATGTAAGTCCCCCAGCTAAGGAGGAATTAAGCCTTAAGTGCCATACTTAAGGAAAAATTTGAAGGTGTTTTGTGCAGCCAGTCCCTCGAATATCGGCCCCGATATCATCAAAGTAGATGGATCGGGTATCGGAAAATGCAACCTATACCTGAGGCGATCCTTTCCCTTTAAATCTATTGCGACGCGAGCTACGTCATACGTCATGTAGCGAAGGAGAGAATCTGCTGTGTGGAGGTAGTTCACACTATTTTAATTGCTGTTGCACAATTATTTCTGTTAAAAATGAATAGTTCATCATGGCATTAATCTGTTTCATCTTGTTTCATTTCATCTTAGTAAAGAACTGTGTGGTCATCAATGCCTGATGCCTCTAGTCTTTTCTGTTCTACATGTAAAGGTATATAGCTTTTTAGGTCAACCTGATACTCAAAGCCACAGCATCGGGATCGGTTTCGAAACTGAAAAAGCTGGATCGGTGCATCTTTAGTCCCTGGATCTTAAGTTATCAGCAACAAGCTGAGCAACCATTAGTGGCAGCTAGGCTCCAGCATTTCTGTACCAAGCAGCCTCGGAGAAACACACACGTTTTGCGGTGAAACTGCTTTATTCAGTGTTTTCACCGGTTTAAATCAATATGTATGTTTGTTTCGGAGAGGAGGAGACCTCTGCGGATGATTCGGCTCATGTTAGAAGCCTCCCAAACATCTACATCTTAAGTTATCAGAGAAAAAAGGTGAGCAGACATTAGCAGGAGCTGAGCTAGCAAACCAAACAGCGCCAGAGAAACGTTGATTTTTAACATGAAACTGCTTTATTCAATGTTTTCACTGGTTTTATTTACCTGGTCTGTTTCAGGGAGGAAGAGGCCTCTGTGGATAATTCGGCTTTGTTAAATGATGACACTGAAGGAATCCTAACCAGACAAACTAACTGCAATGATGCCATCGCTCCATCTTTTGTTATTGTTTTGATTGAGTGACAGAAAATTACAAATTGTACTTATAAGTTTAGACTTTGGTGTGATTGTTTTGTCTAACTGACATTTTGCTCAAATGTACAGACATGGTGCTTTGGCTTTTATAATGGTCATGCTATTTTAATGTTGATTTGGCATGTGTCATTTTGATAGTTTCCATACATGATTTTGCATTCTCTCTCTTGTGGGTTCTGTTTTATTTAAAGACATAATAACACATTTTTCAAAACTTGAAGTATAAGCAGAGAGGACACAAGGGAAATGAGAACGCTTTGCCTTCAGTAAGCCTCATTTTCTGCATCACTACCACCTGCAGCTAAACAAACTAATGTGTTGGTCAAAAGACTCAGATTACTTACCTGCTTGCAGATTGTGTGTCCTCTATTAAAGTGCCAATAATTATGTGTGTCTGAGTGCAGACCTTTGCTTTCCTGTGCAAATAAACTCTGTTCACTGCCTATTTTTTTCCCTTAGTGCAAAGTATTAGTAGGCAGAGATCGACTTCGAAATAACGATCAATTATAGTATTGATAAATGAAGCAGAAATAAACTTTAATTCTTTTTATTTTTCCGGCACATATGATGAAAAACAAACAGTATGTGTTTTGTTATGCTACATTATACTGTCAAGCATTTATCACAGTGGGAATTATCAGACTGAGAAAATTGAGAGTCAAAAATCAATTGAAGGGATTCACTCGTCCATGACATCCATCAGACAGTCAGGCTTGTGAGGAAGATAGTGGACAGGTAACCTTGGTGGTGTCCAGGTGATGCACACACACTGCTATGCCGCCAATACTTCATGGTTCTGCTGTGATACGCAATACCATGCTACACTTTATAATACAGCACAATATATTTACAGCATGTCTATTGACAGGATGTCCTTGACCTGGATACGTAACCCTCACCTGTTAAGTGAAAATAATGTCCACAGAGGTTTTTATGCTTGCAGAGAAAACGCTGCTGGTTGTTGACTCGAGCTTGAGAAGAGTCTTCTTCTTCTTCTTCAGTGTGATCTCTGCTCTGAGAGCAGCTGCCTGCAGGGAGAGACGCTCAGACAAAACAGTAACATGGACCCATGTCGAGGACAGATAACTCATGAGGAGAGAGAGCGAGAGCAGAAGGTGAAGGCTATATTGTGTCTAAAGAAGTTGTTTGTCAGTCACACTGATGGAGAGCAATCGCTTTGTCTGTGTTTGTATGTGTGTGTGTGTGTGTGTGTGTGTGTGTGTGTTTAAGTGTGTTTAGATATTTACACATCAGTGCTTTCAGTGGATGGGACACAGGGTCAGCGTTCACCTGGGTCTTGGTCCACTAGGTGGTTCACACGCCACACACACACACACACACACACGCACCATGAGGGTTTCTGCTGGTCCGTCCCCTGATCTGGGTCAGGGGAGACCCCATTCAGGTCCATTCCATCCCCCCAGAACCCCCTGCTGCTTCTGTGCTCCATCCCCATCCCAGCAGCCTCTCACTCCTCCATGCCAGGGATTGTTTCCAAAGATTAGACTTAATATGAATATCCATAAACAGAATGGGACTCCCAGACTGTGAAAGCTATCAAAGACATATTTGCATCTAATCCTCAAAGAACCCCCCTCCCACCCCTTACAGAGAGCTCGCTACCCCCTTTCGGCCCCCCAAAAAATCCTACTAAACCTCCCCCGAAAAACCCCTCAAACCTGCCATCCCCCCAGCCCCAGAAACCCTCCCCTCTTGCCCCCCGGACCATCCCATCCATTCCCCAACCGTTGGGCCAGACAAGACCAGACCAATTCTGTTGGGGATTATTTGGCTTAGTGATGAATAATGGATGACCATCTCCCCTCTGGCTCTCCACCACAGCAGCACCTCTCAATTGGCCTTGGCATGGAGCCATTCACTGGCCTGTCTGGATGGCTGCTTGGCCGGCTGGCTGGCTACCCAACCCAAGAGATCTAAACGATGATTGCAATATTGGGAAAGTATGGACAGAATATCAAATCTGAATATTGAGGAAAATTTGGATATTCATTTTGTTAGTAGTGACAAATGTGTAACTTCTTTTTTTTTTTGTACTTTTATTTTGGCAGCTGATGAAAGAAAAAAGGGACATTTTTCAACAATAAAAATCTGTTCTTTGCATTTGTTTTGATTCTCACCTCACACATATTTGAAAGATCATCTCTGCCCTCGAAATATTTACTAGAAAGCCGCTCACTGAACATGAAATTACTGAATGGCTTTCAATAAATTAAAATAAAAACTGATGGTCTTGGACACTAAGTAGACCACGGGGGCAGAGAGAGTGTTGTACAGAGCGTGGGAGAAAGGCCTGAACATTGTCCTTGCCCTGAAAAGCAAGGAAGCCACTCTTCTTTTATTCCTCCTCTCATCCTTGTTTTGCACTTTATCTCTTTTCATTCGCTCCGCTCTCCGTCTTATTTTCAATGGAGCACTTGGGGCCAAAGAGATGTCAGTGCTGTGGATACACACACATACACACACATACACACACACAAGGACACACCTGGGCATAAGAGCGCCAGCTGAAAGGAGACAAGTTCATCCAAAGGGCCTGGCTAACAGTAACACAGGAGGGGCCAAGTCCCATTGTGCCCCAGGTCCGCTCAGAAGCTTCTTACCCCTCACTCTTCCTGAAGACAGGCTCCCAAGGTGCAATTCGACAAGATGGTTTTTGTACACTCATTATTTGTGACCCTTTTTTGTCTTTCATTTTCTTGTTTTACGGCTTTGTTTGTTTGTTTCTTTCAGGCGAGCGTAGAGTAGCCTTGGGTCTTTTGACGACAGCTGTGCTGCCGAGCCTTGCATAGAAACAACACAAGTTCAGCACAATGACTGACAAGCGCTTTGTAGGACAGGAGGCCCACAATGAATGTGTCCCCACTAAAGACCACCGGTTGGCCCCATAAAGACCAGAATATTAGAGGCTGCTTGGTCCGAGAGAGTCGACCACACTTCTGCGACCCCCTGGAGTAGTTTGGACTCCTGCATCCTGCGTCCTGCAGGATGGCGATATGTGGGCAAAAGCTCTTACAATGTGAATGTGAAGCGTTAACTGGAAAGACTAATTGAATCCCTTAAAAGGAAAACCAAAACAGGTGTCGATGAAAAAGTGAATTTTGAGGACTGACAAGTGTGTACGTGTGTGAAGAGAGATTAAAAAAAACGAAAGAGCGAAGCAAACGGCTATAAAACACCAAATATGGATGTGACACAAACTTTCCAACTCTCTGTCACAAACATACTTTTAGATCCTGACACTACACAGATGTAAGTTAAGAAAAAAGCCCAAGCGCATACACAAAAACTGTAAATACTGCAGGCAGCAGGAAGTATGTGCAGGGTGTAATAAGGTCAGTCTGGCAGGTCAAGCATGTGACCGTGGCCCTGCAGCCCCTCTTCCCCTCCCCCCGTCCTGCTCTCAGTGACCCCTGGGCCTCAGGAATGAACCAGGAGTGAACCAGGAGTGGCGCGTCAATTCTCAGAAACTTCCAGAAACTTCCAAAGCCCTCTCACCCCTCAGCCTCGGCTGGTCTTAGCCTCTGTCACCCCTGTAGCAGCTGGAGCGGCTCAGAGAGCTCTGCTGGCCCCCACAGGGAGGGTCAGCACCGCCATGAACACCTTTAACACACACAGAAACAGTACGGGGCACACATACGATGATATACTGCATATATTAGGTAAATATAGATAAGAAAGGATGGAGAAAAGCACCATATGTAAACATGAAAAAACTATACATGAAAACTGGATACAACCAAAGCTGTGGTCAGGATTATAAAAATAACCTAATTAATTCTCACTTTCTTAAATATCTGAGTATGGCAACTATGGTATGGTTAGAGATAACGTGGTGGTCGTGGCAAAGCTATTAGTATGAAGTATGGTAGGGGTCAGGCAACTGAAACACTCACATTAGGCTAGAAGAAGAAGAAGAAGAGGCTATACCTTCTTAATCCTCGAGGGAAAATTACATTTTTTTTCACACTGTTGTCACATACGTAAAGCCCCGAAATACACACACGTCCACAACCAGGACCTATACATTTAACATTTTTCGAGATTTCAGGCACGGTATGAGATCGCTGCTTGTTTTCGGTAAGGTAAGACAACACGTTTACATGTCATTTTCTATATGTTCTCTGACATTTATACTAACGATATGAGGCGGTCTTTGTGGAAAAAAAGCTTGTTTAGTGGACTAACTTTGCACTTGAAGTATGCCCGTTCACTTACGATTTAACAGGTCTGACGCTACTATGCACCCCGGCTGTATCTAGGCTAACGGCTAACATGCTAACTATTATTTTTATGTCACTTGTCACTTGAAACAAATTTAGGACGATAGGAGACAGGTTGAAATAAACCGAAATTTCCCTTTAAGAAATATGCAAGTTTGCCAATTTCACATATCTCCACAATAGTGCAACACCACGCTCTTAAATACTGGATCTTATGTTTCCCATAATGCAACTCAAATATATTTTCTCACTAGATTTTATGTGTAAAAATCAAGGAGTGCCCCTTTAATTCCTCCGCCCAGACCCCACCCCACACCCCCAAAGAAACTTGATTAACCATCAAAAATGTTTAAACATTTTCTGTTATTTTCAATTATTCTAATTAATAATTAGAATATAATTATCTAATCATTTTTAATTTTAGTGCAATTATATTTTCTATAACTCTATCTCCCTGAGAGATGTTAAAAGGCTTTTTCAAAGCCAGGATTAAAATTCTGGTGGAGAACTGAATCCCATTCATTCATTCATTCATTTCATTGCCCAAAAAACAGTCGAAATGTAAAGGACAAGATTTACATTGTGGAAAATAAGCTGATGTGCTTTCTTGCCAAGACAAGAGATGAGAAGGATAATACGTTACATGTCAGGTGAATTGGAATGATGGCCAGCCGTGAGTTAGCATAGCTTAGCTTAGTTTAGTTTAGCTTAGCTTAGCAAATATTGGAAGTAGGAAGAAAAGGTAACAAAATCCAACCCCTCAAGCTGAGGTTAGCGCATTATATCTCATTTGTTTAAATCCTACAACTTTCATTGTTTTCATTGTGAGCTATGCTAATCGGCTGCTGGCTGGCCTCATATTTAGCAGAGAGACATGACAGTCTTGTGACAGTCTTCAAAAGTCATCATGTACAGGTGACATTATCTAGCGGAGAAAAAAAAGTCAATGACAGGTGAAAGACAGCCTACAGAAAACTAAAATTCCTTTATACATTAGCTAACTATTAGCCAAAATCAATCGCTCAGGAATCAGCCGTCATTGGTGACATCGTTAACAAGCTATAAATGATGTATTTGCTGAGTTACTGTCCAGCCTTAACTGACACTGAAACATAGGGGCATAAAGAGGCCAGTGGATGAACTTTGCCTCTTCATTCACAGGACAGTTAACAGGCGCCCTACTGTCTCCCACTACACACACAGCATAGAGCTCACCCACACATAGACACACATGCAGGTGCATTACAAAGCACACACAAGTCAGAGTGTACTGATAATATGACCCTGTTTAACTGGTCATATAAATTCTGCCAGCGGCGTTGCACCTGGAGAACACACACACACACACACACACACACACACACACACGAGCACACATGACGCAAAGATATGACCATAAGCACACATTGACCCAGCCATATGCAGACCCATGCATGTGGGTGTGTGCAGCTACACGTCCACATGTAATAAAGCGCGACACACATGCGTAAACATACAGTTTTTTGGCAGCGGTGGTACAGCGCAGTTAGAACATGGTGCCACTCATGGAGCTCCACGCCCCACAGTTCAAGGTCAGATCAGTTGGTCTCTGGAATCTGCTGCCCCTGCCCCGCCCCACCTCCCTCACCCCCCGACCCTCCCCTCTCCTCCAACCACCCATGCTCTGGAATGAGCCACCCCTGCAGTGTGCCAAAGGAAACCCCTTCAGCGATAGACCGACCACATACTGATATCGTACAGTGCGGCTTTCACTGAAATAGTGCTGACCTGCACAAGGCTGGCCCTCATGTGTTAGTGTGCGCACACACAAAGCAGCACAAACACTTGTAACACTGGAAAATGAGTAATATGCACTGGAGTTTTTTGGAATGCCAGCCGTCCCAAAGGTCAGCAATAAAGGTAATACCTTAAGGCTCATATCTGATTGTGCACCATGAAACCAAAAGAGCTCACTCAATTATGGTCAGCGCTGTATTCAAGACATTCCTTCCCCCTCACCCCTCGGCCCCTGTCCTTCTTTTTCACTCCAGGGTCAAAGTTTTCACCTTATCTGGAAGCCATCAGCAGTACCAGTCCCACCTCTGTGACTCATTTAGTCGAAACTGTTGCACGTCGTTAAAATCCCTCTCTCTAGGTTTGAGAAGTAGGGGAAAAAAATCACACACACCGACATTTAAAGCAATACTTCACAAGCGAGGTAATCCGGGTCTCTGCCAAGATTTTCACTGCCAGTTACAGCACATATTGTCTAGCGGGCAGACTTCGACTCAGATGTTGTGAAGGCGAAGGAGGAGGAGGAAGGGGGATTCTGCTGTGATCCAGTTTACTATTTTGGCTGGGGCTTTCTTCTCGCTGTGTGGTCATGGGGGAGATCGGCGCAGCCAGCAGGCACCGAGGACACTGGCTGGCCACAGCCCGACACAGAAGCCACATGGCCAGAGAAAGAAAGAGAAGGAGACAGAGTTAAGAGAGGGAGAGGTATAAGGAGCCAAGCGGAGTTACAGGGTGAGGAATGTGGGTGAGGTTATGCTGGTTTTCTCTTTTATGTTCTGACATTTTCTCACTCTGCATCCCCGTCTCTTCTTCCTCTCCCTCTCGCTTCTCAAACACTTCCTCCTCGCTCTTGCACTTCAACTTCAGCCGGACCAAACTTCAACTTAAACCTCGTCCCTCCATCCATCCCTCTGTCCCTCTGTCCTCCCCTCCCCCCTCTCTCTCTCCCTCTCTTTCCTCAGACAGACACAGCTACCCTCCTGGACGTTTCCTTTCTGCCGGCCTGCCCCAACAAAGGTGCTCAGTCATGTGAAACCTAATCTCCAGCCCCCCAAAACCTGACCCTTGACCCCTTCAGTCTTCACACAGCCAGAGGGGGAGGGGAGCCGGGGCAGGAAAGGGAGGCTTTTGGGAAAAGGTCACATTCCCGAAGACACTTTTGTGTACGCACGTGTGTGTCTATGTGTGTGTGTGAGCGTGCATGCACCCAATCCATTATGTGGTTTGTGTTCCAGCATCAGCATGTGTGTTTGATTCTGTGTCTGCGTACAAAAGTGCATGAGGGGAAGTTTGCCTGTATACTCCTGTGCACTTAACTGCCTTTTAAGTTTTCATTTGTGTGCATGCATGCATGTCTGTTGGACAGTTTAGCAGAGTGTGTGCATGCATAGGTACACTGTATGCACGCATGTGCATGTTTGTGAGAAAGCACTTTCAGCCCCCGAGCACTGCTGCCCATAGACAAAACACAGACTTTGTTTTCTAGCCGAGCCAGACCTGTAAGTCTTGTCTGGGCAGAGCTCCTCTCCTTCAACCCTATACTGGCAATCCTCAGATCTTTGTGTGTGTGTGTGTGTGTGTGTGTGTGTGTGTGTGTGTGTGTGTGTGTGTGTGTGTGTGTGTGTGTGTGTGTGTGTGAAGCATAGTGTGTATATGTGTGAGGCACTGGGTGTCAGCTGTCCTGGGTGATTAGTGCTTTTATATTGTTCCAAGGAGCCCGGACGAGGCCCCCTCTTCACTGCAGCACAGCACAGCTGCAGTCTGCCTCTCCATCTCTGCTCTTCAGCCTTCCTCTACTCACTGACACTCGTGAGACAGGCTCAGGCCCAAGAAAAAATGAGCCTGAAACAGAGGCAAGAACTAGAGGAAGAGGAATGGACAAAGAAACGGGGCACGACAGAGTACGTATAATACAGGGAGCGAAAGAAAAGGAGGGACAGGAGAGATAGAGAGGGATGATCCACTGACAGTTGACGCAAGGAGGAGACAGAAGAGACAGAGAGACGGAGGAAGGCAGAGGGATAGAGGGAGGGCAGCGGACAGGGAGAAGTGGCATATTAGGAGGATTAGAGAGTCGATTCAACGCGGCGACTCTCTCCTGGACAGGATTTCCCCAGCTATGCCTGGGAGGCCTCCCCTGCTTTAAACACACAGGCAAGTCAGGACAGAGAGAGAGAGGTGAAGTGGGGGAGGAAGAGAGAGAGAGGGAAAGAGGGAGGGGTGAATCTTTATCTTTTCAAGAGTGTTTGTGAACTAGTTTTGATTAGCATAATGAACTAATAAATCCTTGCCCTTCAACAGAGAGCCAGTGTATTCCCCTCAGACTTGCCAGAAATGAGCAACAAAAATAACACTTTTCAGTCTTCTCCAACATCTTGTTTTACAAATAAAAAACAGTGAAGAAAAGTATTCAAAGAGAACTGCGGGCATTATTCCCTGCACCAAAAACTATTTGAAAACACCCAAAGAGCTGTGACTGTTGCCTTTACGAGTTAAGGACATATGTCTACACAAGGAGGAAGAGGAGGGGGCAGGGGATGGTAGGCAAGGGCCAAGAGTGTGCTATGGGAAAAGTATGTCTGCTATGCATGGGTTGTTTGGTGGCGGGATTTGTGGGCCAGAGCATTGTTGCTTTCTTGACATTGAACTTGGGAGATTGGAGACTAAGGGGAGGGGGGTTAACCGCCCTCCTGAAAAGTATAAATGTGTATATGTGTAAGAACACACACACAGGCTAACAATTCCGCGCTCCCAACATCCACCCAACCAACCGCCCCCCCTACTTCCTTGCGACTCTGCTTTATCTTAACTGTCAACACCTGGCCCAAGCAGGAACCTCTCTCTATCTGTGAACTTTAATCTGGCCCTGCTAGGCAAACAGCGCCAGGCTCGGACAAGGAGAGCGATTAGTCTGTCACGTTGCCCTCCAGTGCTTCAGCGGGGAGAGGAGGAAACGAGGAAGGGAGAGGTCGGAAGAAAAGAGAGAGATTGGGACATAGGAGGATATATAAAGTTAGATACAGCATTATGAAAAAAACATGAAGGGAAGAAAAGAGTGGTGTGGTAGGGAAAAAGAGATGGCGGGGGGTGGGGTGGGGTGGGGCAAGACAGGGGGAGAGACAGGAGGAGATGGGAGGGTTGCTACAGATATAACGCAGACGCTTCACTGACCTGACAAGGCCACAGACCAGAGATATGGTGGTGAACTTCCACCCCCTGTGACGGGTAATTCAAGCTGAGCCATGCAAACACACCTGGGTGCAACACATCCGAACATGTATACTCACAATGCACTTTAAATGTGTGTTTATATGTGTGTGTGTATGTGTGTGTGTGTGTTCTGGTGGTTAAAGGTCCAGTGTGTAGGATTTAGCGGGATGGATTAGCAGAAGTGGATTTTTGATATAATAAGCATGTTTTCTTTAGTTTATAATCACCTGAAAATTAGAATGAGCTGTTGATATCTACATAGGGAGCATGTACTTGTCTACGGAGATCGCCTGTTGCACCCCCGTTTCTACAGTAGCCCAGAACGGACAAACAAAACACTGGCTCTAGCTTGGGCCATTTGCATTTTTGTGTCTCCTCATTTTGCATCAGCCATCGTAGTTCACAGCCCCAAAAACACAGATTTTTCAATGTGAATCTGCTTTATTAAGTTTAAATGATGGGGTCCGTTTATTTTGGAGAGGAAGACACCAAATAATTTGGTTCCCAGTAAACACCTTTTTAACTCTGGATCATGAGATATCAGAGGTAAAAGTTAAGCACACATTAGCAGTTGCTGGGCTAGCACATGCTGAGCAGCATCAGAGAAACACTGATTTGTAATGTGAAACTACTTTATTCAGTGTTTTTTGGGTCAGTTTGTTTTGGAGAGCAAAAGACCTTTACTGATAATTTGACTTCTGATAAAAACCTCCTGAACATCTGGATCTTAAGTTATCAGAGAAAAAAGGTGAGCAGACATTAGCTCTAGGCTAGCAGGTTGTCTCCGCCATGCCAAACAGCATAGCAGAAACTCCAATTTATAAACTGAAACTGCTTTATTTAGTCTTTTTAGCCATTTAACTCACTTGGTCCATATGTTTTGGAGAGGAAGAGACCTCTGCGGATTATTCGGCTCACCATAAAAACCTCCTGAACGTCTGGATCTTAAGTTACCAGAGAAAAAATGTGAGCAGACATTTGCAGGCGCTAGGCTAGCAGGTTGTCTCCGACATGCCAAACAGCATAGCAGAAACACTGATTTATAACCTGAAACTGCTTTATTTAGTCTTTCTAGCCATTTAACTCACTTGGTCCATATGTTTTGGAGAGGAAGAGACCTCTGTGGATAATTCGGCTCACAATAAAAACCTCCTGAACAATAAACACTGAAGGAATTCTAACCAGGAGAAGTTTCAGTTTGATATAATCTGCAGTCCTCATCGCTAAACCCCCTAAAATTTTACACTGTGCTCCTTTAAGTCTTATAGAGTGTCTTCTAGTTAGAAACAGAGGATGCAAACCACAATAAAAAACCAAAGCACCAAATTCAGATATGTATGTAATACTTTTTATTTTTTTCAAGACAAAATGGCTGAGTGAAGAGAATAATGCAGACAACAGCTGAAAATAGAGTGGCATCTCCGTAACTGAAAAAACAACAACAAAAATCTGTAAGTCGAGCAAGAACTCATGAATGTCGGTCAATGACCTTTGGTCATCAAACAAGAGAAATTAAGCCATCACAATTCATCAGGAGGGAGAAAAAACAGGCTGATTTGTTTTGCAGTGACTCCGTTCTGAACAGAGCGTGTGTGTATAGTCATAATAAATAACGTCGACCAATGCCGTAGGTCAACTTCAAGTTCAGTTCAGAACAAATAGCTTGAGAGTAAATACAGAACACAGGATGAAATCAGGCTGAAAACTCAAATGTACCTCAATACCATCAGCAATGACAACATGTACCAAACTTTTATTCTTTCTATGATTTCCGTTATATTTAGAATATGCCTTGCATATGAGATGTACCATATTTAAATTATAAAGCACCATGGTTCTTTTGGCAATGAAAAAAAAACAAAAGATAACAAAGAAAACTGTAGCAAAAGAAAAAGAAAAAATGCTTTTCAGATTGATGTTGGATTGATTGCATATGACAAAAGGTCTTTTTCAAAAAACGGCTGGAATGTTATCAGGTGGTACATGTTCAAGGACAGTAAAAAGTTGGCTACCGAGAAAACCCAACAATAGCTTGTATTACTGCATATAAAATGGCAGGAGAGAAAAATATATAAAACAAACTAAAAAGATATGTACAACCACCTGTTTTTTACCTCATTGTGGTCACTCCAGCGGGACTGCCTGAAAAGGCCATTACATGACCTCTCACCCTTGGGGAACTCCACAACATTTTATTTTTCAAAAACATACTTATTTTCAAGCATACAAATTATTCACACTATATTATCCTGCCAAATTAAGAAAATATACGGTGGCAGCTTGTTGGGATTTTTTTCACTACAGAAAAAAAAGGGTACATTGAAACCTTTAAAGAGTACAGGCAAAACAGTTAAAAATACAGGCTCCAACATAAATACTATAAGTGCCTACACTAAGTGAACATTAATTTTAAATACCATTCTAAATACAGGAAAAAAGTAGACCATAAATGTGTTTTGAACATAGGAACTTACATGAGTGTGCATTTTCCTATGTGTTTTAAGTTCTCTCTATATATTTATATATCATAAATCTCTCCCCAATGCAAATTTTTGTTCAACCTGAAGACTTGTGTATAGTAAAGGCAGAAAAGATGAGAGACATGTTCATTACAGTTCATTACATAGTGATCAAGTCCCGGATGTCACCGAGACAGGAAAGAGAAACGACAATAAATGATAAAAAAAAAAATTGAAAACAAAATTTAAATAAGGTTCTCCCCTAAATATATTGAAGTGAAAACTCAACAACACAATTTACTTATCTTTTAAAATCAAATTTGTAGACTTTTTATCTTTCTGTACTGAGCTGTATATTTCTATAGTTGGTATGAAGCAGGATATTTCTATGGCGGTTCCTGCATTGATACCCCCGAGAGCCAAACTGATGTTCAGTTCTCGGGAGGACACATGGCTGGCAACAGTTTCTAGTTCAACTCTTTCTCTTTTTTTTGTCTTTTTTTTCTGGTTTTAATGCAAAGCAATGACACCACACTAATCTGTCAGCATAAGAGCAAGTTTTCCCTTGAGCGTCCAACTGTAAACTGGGAAAATTGAACAGTGCACGTAGGTAGTCCCAGATCTGAAATCTGGTCCTCATTTTATACTCAACCGACTGTACCTCCGATTAGAGAGACAGATACAGAATCCAAGGCAGAGTGACAAGTGCTATATCTTCAACAATGACGGGTGATGGAGATTTAAAACAAAAAATACAACTACCACAATGAGGTCTAGAGCATGTTAACTGAAAAGAACACAAAATGCGAAAATTTGACTCTTAAATTGTGTGGAAGGGGTAATTTGTTGATTTTTTTTTTTTAATATTCTATTTTCTAAATTCTGATTCTTGACTTTAGATTTGGACTTTAAGATCGTTTCCAATGTGAGTTAATAAAAAAAGTTTCAGATTCCTTAATTGTTCCTAAGATCTAATGCGGTAAAGAGAATAAGCGCTATAAGGACATAAACATTTGAATTGTAGAGACACCTGGTCAACCCCACACCCCACCCCGCTACCCTTACCCTCCGACACCCACCCAAAACCCCCCACCCTCACCCGAAATCTGTCTGGCTTAACTAAAACCCACTCTGGTCTCCAAGTGGCTGCTGGCTACACTGCTGCCTGACTGACACAGGAGAAACATAATTCTGTGCTACTTACAAAACAAAAACTGCAAACTTTTAATTTTCAAAGAAAATAAACACTCTGGAAAATTAAGAGCTTTACGTTGGTTAAAACAACTCGTCGGACTACCCTCTCAGTGTGGTACACACGTACCGGAAAACATAAACACCTAGACCAAAAACTCTACACACCTACTCCTTTTTTAGCATGTAACATGCCAGTAAACAGAATCATAATCTGGAGAATAATATACATGAGTCAGGCAGATAAATGATTTACCAGAGGTACACATAATCTTTTTTTTTTTCTTTTTTGTTTCAGCTGGTTCCTTATGCTCTGCTAAGTCACAAAACGACAGGGTTGTGCAGGTGCTTGATGCAAGGACCTGCTTATTCCATATGTGCACAAAAATGTCCTGTAATCTTCTATAGCTGAAACTCCGAGCTTATAGCAAAAAGGAGGATTAACTAATGCAGGTAAAATATCCAAGGCACTCTTTGTTGTCATTTCACACCATACTGTTAATTTCATTGCTGTTTGTCAAAGAAATATTTCATGGCGCTCGTGCCTAGCATTTCATAGGCAGCCCAATTTCTATATATTTATATATATATCTTATCTCAATCTTGCATGGAAAATCTTTCACAAAGATCAGTTTTAAGTGTGACCCTGCTTGTCTTGATGTTTTGATAATATGACACCGTCCACTATGTTTGAACACAAAACTGTACATGATATGTAAAACAGTATGTACTGTATGCAGCATGGGTTCTCATAACTAACTTTTTTTTTTTCATGTTGAAGAAATCAAACGTATCAACAGCAACACATGTACAACCAAACCCACCAGCCGAGGACAATTTTCTCTCTAAGTAGCCAAAACACACCGAGCATGCTGTCCAGTTACAAAAAATACAAAACGTGTAAATTATTGCACAATAGAAAGGCTCAAAAAGTTTTGCGTTTGATGCAATAGTATTGCCCCAATGATGGATCATGCATTCAGCTTTTTCCAGTCGGGGATGATAACAGGGCTGTACCGTGTACTGGTGTCTAACCCTGTTGTCCTTTCCCCTCACTTATTGGCTAGTTAGCCAGGGTTGCTTTTTAGCCAGGGGAGCTGAAAGAGAGAGAGCTGCCAGCATGCTGCTCTTTGCCTACTCAGTCTTAATGTCATTAGCCAGAGGGCGGTCGCTGTGCCACTTCTTCATGTGTTTCTCCAGAGTGCTGTATACACTGAAAGGCATGTGGCAGATTTCACATTTGTACACGTCCTTGCCCATCTGTCCATGGGTCTTCATGTGGCGGGTGAGCTTTGAGCTCTGGGCGCACGCATAGCTGCAGAGCTCACACTTGTAGGGCCGCTCTCCAGTGTGACTGCGTCGGTGCACTGTCAAGTTGCTGCAGTTCTTGAACACCTTGCCGCAAAACTCACAGGTGTCACTGCGGCGGCCGTCCTTAGAGCTCGGCCTGCCGTTCCCGCTGCCGCCATGGGGAGTGCTGGCTCCGCTGCCGGTGCCGCTGCGTCCTGAGGCGGCCCGTTCCCCGTCCAGCTCGCCAGGCGGAGTGGAGAAGCGCAAGCTGCCGTTTTCCGACGAGTGCTCAGATGAGGAGGCGAAGGGCGATTGTCTGGAGTCCCCACCTGTGAAGTTGATGAATGGGTCCTTGAGTTGTCGTGAGGCAGCGTAGCCAGCTAGCCACTGGGAGTAGACGTTCTCCGTGTTTGGGATAGTGGGCGTGGGGGGGTCAAGGTCCTTCTCCACCTTGATGCGCTTGGAGATGGGACTGAGGGAGCCGGGGCTGACCCCTCCACTCAGCAGCTTCCTGGACAAGCTGTCAGTTGATATAGGTCCCAGGCCATTGATGGTAGTGGTGGTTCCATCGTCTGCTCGGTCTGACTCCATGGCCGAGTCCTCGTCGCCAGGCTCCCGGGACGAGCTCCGGCGGTGAGGGTGCAGGGCCTCACTGTTCTGGTGGTGGCGGGCCCCCTCTAGCCGCAGGCTAAAACGATAGTCATTCCTTCCCTCTTCTTCTTCTTCCACTCCAGGCTTAGTCTCAATTTCCTCCTCCTCCCCCTCCTCCTCTTCTTCTTCCTCTTCTTCCTCCTCCTCTTCTTCCTCCTCTTCCTCCTCCTCCTCCTCTTCCTCCTCCTCTTCTCCGTTTTCTGGCATCAGGCCATTGTTCTCACTCTTGAACTTGGCCACCACTGACTTGAGAGCATCTGTGGCGCTGCCCATCAGATCACTGGTACCGGGTTCAGGGGAGCTTGCAGTTGAGAGGCCGTCATCTGACTTGGCATTAAGCACCGAGGACTTGTTCTGACAGTGTGTCTTCATGTGTCGTTTCAGTTTGCTGGCCTGGGTGCAGGCATGGTTACAGAGGTGACACTTGAATGGCTTCTCCCCCGTGTGGCTACGCCGGTGGACGATTAGGTTGCTCTGGAACTTGAAGGTCTTCCCGCAGAACTCACAAGACTTGGCCTTGAGAGGGGTGCCTGGCTGGGCGGCGTTGGATACGGGATTGGGGGTGGAGCGTGAGCCCGAGGGTGACTGGGAGGTGGAGAGGGGAGGTGTTGCTGAAAACGGAGGCTTTGAACCTGGCTGGAATGGCTGCAGCAGCCGTTGCATAGGGCTGGGCCTGTTAGGGGAGAGAGGCGGGGAAGCCCCGGTGGCATTCCCCGCCAACTCACGTAGACGTCTAGAGAAGTCCATTGGAGGGGCTTCTAGTGGCACTGAGTTAAGCCTCATCACTCTGTCAAACGCGCTGGGATGGTGGGTTGCCAAGGCCAGGTCATCAGGGCTGAGGTGGTGGCGCGGTGGCGGGCTGAACAGTGGTGGGGTTCGGGGGTAACGGCCCTCGCGAGGTGTGGACGCTGAATCCCGGCCAGAGCCAGAGCCCGGCATCCTCAGGAGGCTGTAAGGACTGCCGTCAGCCAAGTGGACGGCATGGAGGGGAGGCTGGGAGGAGGCACAATCACCCCCCATTCCTGGAGCTGCAGCCACGCGGGGGGTGAGGGGGCTGCCAGGTTCGCTCTCCAGGTAGATGCGGAAGCCGTGGGTGTTCTGGGCATGCTGGAGCAGGAACCAGGCACTGGTGAAGGGCTGCTTACAGGTGGTGCAGGTGTAACTGCTGGGCTCATCTTTATCTGACAAAAAAAGGGACACAGAGAGAAACAACAATTTTAACTGACCTGTTAAAATGATAAAACAGACTCGCTGAGTGTGCTACACACTTCAGTGATGAAAGGGAGGTTTTAAAATATGTAACAAAATGTCCAATATGATCATCAAAAACTGAGAGAGCGTGGCCGAATGTAGCATTCACTTTTATTTTTTTCATTTTCTAGCGCTTTCAAAATAAAACCCCGTACATCACCAATTACTTCTGGCCGGACATGACTGATTATTTACAAAATCTTTAAATAGCTCAACGAAATTAGACGAAAATAAATTTGTTAACAGAAAAATAAATCATCCTTCTCACTTGTGATCATTATGACTGAATCTTAACACGCTGCATTTAAAACAACGATAACATATATGTGATAGAATATGCATTTTATATATTTATTTTTAAACATGAATGCACGTGCAGTGGACGCTTAATAGGTGTACGAATAAAACAATAATGAGAGATATCTCAGGCAGCAAATACACAATTTACACAGTTGAGAAGGCACAGGAATATTTCAAACAATAATTGACTTTCAATAGCACTTGCACACTGACCGGAGATTTGCCTGACAATGCAAGCCTAATCTCGTTAAACACACTCATCTCCCCTCCAATGCCATGTTTACAGAATTAGCAAAGCTAAAGTGGGACATGTATCTGATGCTGCATATTAATGCTGAATACAAATAAGAGGTCACATGTTAATAAATTGTACCAGCGTTTATCACAAAAAAACACACATTTCGCAGCGCAAAGAAGCGAAGGGGAAAATTGTGTATGAGTGTTTGTGTGTGGGTGGGGAGGCTCCTATGAAAATGCATTTCATGCATTACTTTTCTATTTCTGATATTTCATGCTTTATGGATTTATTTAAATCCTCTCAGGTGAATAGAAAAGGAGAAGAAGGGGAAAGCAGAAGTGAGAGATATGCAAAATAAGAAGCATCCGCCACTTGCAAATGTGCTCCCTCTTTCATCTTTTGGCTTTCTTATCCTTTCTTCTCTTTTTTTTTTTCTTTTTTCACTGGAGGGCATTTTTTCTGAAGTCATTTGCAGACACTGAACCCAAAACCATGGTCATACTGTGCTCGAGAGGGAAGAACAAGGGAGAGGGAGAGACGACGATAGGCCATGTGTGTGTGTGTGTGTGTGTGTGTAAGTGTGATTGTGACTATGAACGATCCCTAAGATGGTGGATGGACAGTCTTGCATGTTTTAAGCCTGCTGTGGCTGAGAGACAAAGGGGTGAAGAAGGGGCAGAAAGAGAAGACGGCTGCTGAGAGAAAAGAGGGATGTTGTGGGTGAGCGATAGACGGAGCAGATTGGTATTTTGTGGTTCTCCTTTCTATCTCATGTGTCCGCGACCACCGTGGCCCCCTCCGAACAATCTCACTTAAAGACCAGAACACGGCATAAAATGTGCACCCAATCAAACCTCCACGCAAACCTTTTTCTCTTGACTGAAAAGAGTTAGAAGGGGGGCTATACTGGTAAATTATGGATCATTACAATCTGCAAAAATTACAGTTAATTGCTGCCACCTGCAAGGGGCTTTGACCCACTATGGAATTTTTCCATCATAAAAAAGCCATTTGCCCATACACGTTTTTGCTCCCTCTCTCATAAGCACAAATAAAATGTGCCCATTACACTGACTTTGGCTATATGTATGTTTCCTGATTATGTGTGTGTTTTTATGGCTTTAAATAGAAAGCCCCATATCACTCGTAAAACGGTTGCAATAACCTGGCCTCTCCTGCTCACTTTGCTTTGATTTGCAGCCCATACACACTTCCTCAACCCTGCCTTAATGTGTGAGCAGAGAGTGCATATGCATGAAGAGGAAAATAGATGATGTTTTTTTCTGTTATTGTGAAGAACGACAGAGGGAGATGGGAGGTTGGCCAGAATGTCGTCTTCTCCTCCGAGACACAGCCGCGTCCGTCAGAGGAGAGAAAGCACTGAGGGATCGCGGAAGTGAAGGAAGGAGGCAGGGGAAAAAGGAAGGGAGTGAAGTAGGGAGAGAAGTGTGGCGTGAAGGGGACATTCCTAATGACAACCCGCCACGTTTCTGAAGGGCACGGCAGCCACAACACAGCACTTCAAAGCCGGTAGTCAATTCATTTTCTTATGTATCAAAAACAGCATGTCTTGTGCTATGCAATCACAAGCCCATCTATGGACATTTGACAAACTGTGCTCGTGCAAGAAGCAGCGACAATAATTGTTATTCCCATCCAGGCAGTGGACACATTGATGGGCATCAACAAGCCTGACCAAAGCATGCCCAGATTCACAACAACGGCAGAGAGGATATCTAAATAAGCTTGCAATTGTCCTTGATAGCTGTCCTCAAAGGGATGGAAGGACAGTTATTCAAAAGGAGAAAAGACATTCTGACAAGGCGTTTGACGGCCTTGAAGGGTTTTTTTTTCTGCTAGTAAGAAGAGCGGAGAACTGTGCGAAGGAGGAAGGATGATCTTATAAACGAGCCTGTCCTCTAATGGAATAAAGGAGAGCTCCCTCTCGCTCTCTCCGTCTGTTTCTCTCCTTCCATTAACTCTAAGTCTGTGGAGAGTTAGGGCTGGAGAGCAGGAGAGCTGGGGCTAATGCTGGATCTCCAGGTCCCTTTGAAATAGGATCAGCAGAGAGGAGAAACCACACTGACAACCCCTTAGCTGCCATTTCATGGCAGAGGGCTGAAAGAGGGGACTTCGGGTGGGAAGAGAAGACAGAAAGCCTATAGGAGGAGCGAGAGGGGCGAGGAGGATAAGGAGCAGAAAAAGTGGAAGAACGATAATCACAGAAAAGAGAAATATAAAGAAGTAAAAGAGGCAGAGGAGCGATGTAGAACAGTCAGAGGAAAAGAAAGGGCGGCTTCACAACTCCTTCAAAGCCATTTCAGCACATTGCAACACAAAGCAGGGGGAGGCTATTATGGTGTCTAGTGGACACAGTGCACAGCTATCAGGCCGAGAATATGATCCAGGGCTCAAGCAGAAAAGCACAAGGCCGACTGACGCAAGGGCAGGGGGGAAATTATGGCGCCTTAAACAGCAGATATGGCCGCCTGTAGCTGCTGACACCACATTCACTCTGCCGTACCAGACAGCAGTGTTGACCAGACAAAGCAACACACACACACACACACACACACACACACACAAACACACACAAGCAGTCTAGAAGGCTGAGGCATCATGTACACTTTGCTCATGCAGATTGCTCTATTGTTACCAAACCCAACCCCCAAACCCTGCCTGACACGCACTCTCTCAATCACCACGCACACAGAGGAACCATACCACCCCCTTCTCCCTTTATCCCCTCAGCCAAAACACAGCCACAAACACAAACAAACAAAACAACAGACGCCAAGACAACCGTGACCTTGACCCTGCGCTGGCAGGTTAACGATGCATTAAAAAAAAACTGTCATCAACTGTCTCTCCCCGCCTTATTTCTCAATTAATACCACCATCCATCAACTGTCCTCAAACTTTCCAGCCACACACCCAAAAGCTTGCAGACTTTGGCTTGACCTCCACATTCTTTTTTTGTTTTGTCCTTGACCAAGCCTGAGAGTGGGCTCAGGCTGTCCTGGTGTGACCACGCAGCTCTCACTGATATTGGTCATTTAGCTAATGGAGGAATGAGCTAACAGGATTAGCTCGCAGGGCCCTTCCAAAAGGAGAAGGAGGAAGAGGAAGGCGCAGAAACGCAGCGTGTCCCCGCCATTTCCCAAAGCCATCAGTTGCCCCGGGGCTCGGGAGCACTCACACACACCTGAAAAGTGATTATGCTAATAGCAGGTCTTTGCCAATATTCATAAGTGTTTATAGGTGTTGGAGTGAGTGCCTTGGGAAGACGGAGGGTTGTCAATACAGTGCCTCTTAAGAGTGCCTCAGCCATAACTGCCGTTAATGTGATTACTACTCTGTTTATGTCATTAGGGTATTCACAGTCAGGGATTGGACAGGGGTGAAGGGGGAAGCAGGAGAGGACAGGTTGAGGAAGAAGGTGGGGAATTAGTGGAGAATCCGAGGCACCCATTAGAGCTCTTCTTCAGTGTCCTGCATTTTCTTAATTTGTCTGTTGTATATGACTTTTACCTGACTTGAAGGTCTGAGTGGAAAATAATTGTTAAACTAGTGAACTAAAATCACTTGTCGGGGGTTTAAGTGTGTGAGAGCAGCCCTTTAGAACGGTTATCTTTGCATTTAAATTGTCAAAAGTTGTAGATAGCACTGTTTTCGTCTGTTGAGGTACCTTGCACACTGATCCAACACTAAAAGCTGGAGCAAGAAACACTGGAGTCCAGAGATTGCCAAAGAAAGAATCATCACTCTTGCTCCACAAGAATTCAGTGCAGGTGGATATTACGATCTCCATGCAACCCCGCCTATATTTAAGAGCACTGTCTGCGATGGAAAGGCTAAACGCATCTAGGGTTTAGGTGCATGTATGGGTTATGTACCGGTTCTAAGGGTACTTTACGAAAAGTGTCTGGTGGAACTGCAGCCTTTATTTCATTGCATTCATTGGTGTCTTGTGTTATCACCCCGAGATGTTTCATCAGTCCCTGCAACCATCTTGTGTTTGCAAAAATACCTGATAGAGCAGCTGGCTGGCCTTGACCTTCCTCCTCACTTCTCTACCTCTCTCTGTTTGTCTGTGTTTCCCTGCCACAGCCTCTCACACACACACACACACACACACACACACACACACAGGGCTCTCACACACTCACTTCTTTGTCCCGGGCCAGACTCGTTGTGGTGTGCTCAGCCACTGGCCACAGACAAAAGGCTTGTTTGACCAACACTTGTTCCTGAGACAAAGCCGGATGCAGGAAATACGGTTTACTAAACAGAAAGCCAGCCGGGGAACAGAACAGGCCTAAATCCTCAGCCTTTTACAAGTGCGATGTGGACCGGGGGCCTGCGACGCTGGCTTGTGTTGGTGCCACACATCACACAATTGGATGAAGCTGACCACTAACCACTAAACACACGGAGAGAAGTGAAAAAAGAAGCAGAAAGAGGCAGTAAGAAAAAGAACGCAGAGCTAAGGGAGAGGGGACAGAGAGAGGTAGACTGGGTAAAGAAAAGCCGAGCTGGCATGAACAAGCAGGACGGGGGAGGAGGCAGATCTCCAGATAAAGATGCATGGTGGTCTTTGAGGGCCTGTGCCCAGTATAAAGTAATCTGCTGGCTGTGGCTTTGTCTCCAATCAGACTTTCACACTTCTTACCTTTCCTCTCCCCTTCTCCTTCTCCTGAAAGTTGATAAGAGCACCAGTGGAACTGAGGCGTCTCTCTCAGCCACTAAGAAACCATTATGGACAGATGGCACCCACACAGGGGCCAATGAATGCATGCACCATACACAATAGATGAATGTGTGTGTGTGAAGACAGTGTGTTTTTAATATGCATGTGCTTTTGCATGCGTGTGAGATTTTAATGGGCATGCATGCTCATTGTTAGCGAGTGACCACATGACTGTATGCATGTATTAATGTGTGTGTGTGTGTGTGTGTGTGTGTGTGTGTGTGTGTGTGTGTGTGTGTGTGTGTGTGTGTGGACATTAGTATGTAATACACTTGCTACAATAATTTCAAAATTAGCATCGCTCTGCGCTGTCTGTTTCCCCACGTAACCCTACTCCCTTTCATCTTTTCTTGGTTGAACTGCGTTTGAACTGACCATCCACCCACCCATTCGTCCGTCCGTCCATCTCTCTATCCTTCCATCTATCCATCCGCTCCGACTAAGCCCAGCTGGACAGCTTCGTGCTCGGGAGCGGCTCGGTCCGGCAGACCTTATAATAGCCCGGGCCGGCCGTGTCTCTGATGCAGATCATTATTTGCTCTCTGCTTACCAGCGACGGTGGGAGGCCGCACGCTGTTGTTTCTCATCCCAGCTCTAATGGTACAGTGAAAAGACCTCTGGGCTTCTAAGCTTAACCAGTCTAATTAAATGGACCATCGCTTATGTAAGCATCCGCAGAGATTATTTATTGAGTTGGGATCCGCTTCACAGGATCAAACCGCCGTCAACAAAAGCCAACGCTCGACGGAGAAGGTATTAAATAAAGGAGTGGAATCAAAGAAAACTGCAAACTGCCAAGTGTCAGTTTAAGCACACATATCCAGGTACATAAGAAGACTTAATCAAGCAGGAGTATTTTTGGACTCGGGCAATATCCCAGATGGGCGAGGAGTCTCTGAGCACTTCAGAGGGGAAATGTGAAAAGTGTTCTGTCAAAGAAAAGATATGTCTCAATAAACTGCAGCTTAAGGGGGGGAGGAGAGAGTAAAATAGGCTAATGGAAAATATAACAAAATAAAATAGAATTCAATGGAATACAATAGCACAGAAATCTCTGCCTGCTTTACTTTCAAAATACAGGCTGCAACATTCAGATGAGAGCGTCCGCTGTCTTTCCTTACAAGTATCTTCCCTGTTTGAAGTGTACAGACATGAGGCCAGCAGCCTCAGCTTCACTATCTCTGCATAGCTCAGCTTATGACAGGCTGGCGTCCCCGCAGAAAGGATGGAGGGGGACCAGGGAGGTCGACTAGCTGCACATTTCTGCATAAATCTCCAGATAGATAGCATCAGGAGAAGAGAAACAGGGGAGGGAGGCAGGCAAGCAGTGGAGGATGATAAGGCCCCCGGGGCAGGGCATTCGACACTGTCAAAACTGTTTCGTCTCTGGCTATTGGACGAGTGGAGCGCGTTATGAGCCTGCATACCATTTGCCAGGACGCGATTCGGCTTCACCGGAGCATACAGGGCCCTGTATCTGACCTCCGTGCTTTTCCCCCTCTTCAGTCTTCACAGACACGCAGGGAGCTGGACAGAGCGGCTCAAACGCCGCATGGAAAAAGACTATAAAGATTTGATGTGAACACATAACAGTCGCATTACAGTACAGCTCTGATAACAGCTTCAGTGGTGAATATTCTGAGCAACATGAGGCACTGACTAAATCATGAGAAGCCGACATGTCAGTTGCCGTTATATTGTCACAAAAAACAAACAGTTACAACATAGCGAACTGAACGGGCGATGTGCAGTCAAATCAACTGACAGTTAACAGGAAAAGCATTAAAAACCACCAAAGTTGTGCCTTCAAATACATAGATATGAGTAAAGAAAAGTATAAACATAAACTGCAGACTGTCAGGTTAAGTTGCAGAGAAAAATACTGTCTTGTTTTATCCTTGTTTTCCTTTGTGGACCCACATTTAGAGAATACCAAAAAAAAGATTGTTCTTTCATGTACTTCATTTATTCCCCACAACTTCAGCCATGACACAGCACCCTTGGATTGAGTATGAATTAACTACCTTGCTGAAAGACACTTCAGCAGGAATGCCTCCCCTTTTTGGCGAGTGAAGTGCGATACAGATTTTCACATCCTCTACTGCATAAAAAAGAAGAGTCTTTCCTTCCTGTAAAACTGTCTGTCACCATTTGCATGAAGCACTCCTGCAAAAACAGTGTGTCTACAGGTATCAAGGGTGTCGATTTAAGACCTTTTCAAGATAATGTTTCACAATATTTGACCGTGACTTTTGGACAAATCATCTTTTTCTTATTCAAGTATAAAGCTACGTGGTATATATGTGGTCCCCCACAGCAGTAGGTTTTATGTAGGAATATAGGGTTATCAGAGTGAGTCAGCATAGTCTATATTTTGCCAACAGATGAGTGCAAGTATACAGTGAAAAGACAATATTAGGTTCAGTGGTGGGTTTGAAGACTTCTAACATCAGAAATGTGGACTTCCACGCAGGAGAGCCTGACTCATTTAGACAAAAAGAAATTAAAATATGGGTAAATGAAACTGGATCATGTTTGCTGGCAATTTAGACCTCAGCCCCAACCTCACCTGAGCGCTATGGGAGTACACGCCCATAAATGTCCCGAACACAGAAAATAAGAAGATGCCTGCAGACGGCAGAGTGTCTGCAGAAAAATACACCGGCACACACTACTAGTGGATCATAAATGATGATTGAGAGGGATTACTTCTTTATGAGTCGGTGCATTGTCTTTTAAAAATTGAATTTGAGACATTTTAAGACTTTTTAAGGACCTGCAGACAACCTAAAAAACAAAGAGCCCCTGAAGTGAGAGACTGCTCCTCATAAAATGATGGTGTTTCTGTTATTTTGTCCACCTGCTATGTGTTTAACCCCATACACAAGTGGACTGACTCCATGTAAAACCACTAGCGAGCAGGTAAAGACTACAGCTTGATACAAATATGTTGCTGTAAATAATATATTAGGAGGTGGGGGAAAAACATAAAAGTAGAGAAAAAATAGAAATTAAGTTAGGAGGCACCGTGAGCCCACTGTGCTGTATGACTGAGGCAGTGTTGAAAGAGAGAGGAGGGGAGTGTGAGAGCAAGCGGGCAAGACAGATAGAGAGAGGAAGAGAGCAAAAGTGAGTGAAGAAAAGTTGAAGAGGAAGAGTGGGCAGCGAGGGTTAGAGACTTCGCCTGATCTACAGGCACAGACCTGCAGTCAGGGTATCTCTGAGCTCATGGAAGTCCGGACACACACACACACACACACACACACACACACACACACATACACAGAGTCTGTCTGGACTGAGTAAACACTTCAGCCTGTCTGGAGAATAGAGTCATTCCCTCTCCCTCTCGCTCCGTCCCTCATGCAGCCTGCATGCTCCCTTGTTACTCCTCCTTCCATCACGCTATTTCCTTAACACGCTCTGATGACAGCACTGAGAGAGGTTAAAGTGGGTCTGTCTTTCACAATCACACACACACACACACACACACATACACACACACTGACCCCCACACACACGAGCACTCCCTCACCTTTTTCCTTTTGCCTCTGAAACACTCACACACACACACACACACACACACACACACACACACACACACATACACACACATACTTTCTCTAAATCTGTCTTTTCCGAAGCTGAAAGGCATACTACCTCAACACCTGTGCCACGATACACCTCTCATCCTCTCCACCCACTCATTTAGTGCCAGGCAGATCTCAAAATTTATCAGGCCAGTGTGTACAAGCCTTTTTTCTCTCCTCCTACCTCTACCTTTGCCTGAGGTGCTCCGTCACTGTAAATAATATTTCCAGAGAAAGAGAGACACACAGAACGGCCAAAGGAAAACGTAAGAGAGGGGCAACACAGAGAAAGATATTCATCATTATCATAATCTCTGTGGGACGGAGTCGAAAGTGGAGTTTGAGGGTTTTGTGTGTTACGGTTTGGGGTTCCAGATGCACCTGGATCGCAGGTGAAATACCACATTTCCCTGACCTGGTGCTCAAGCGCAGGAAGCACAGAGTTACCACCAGTGTTGACCTCAGTTGTTTGTTCCTAAACACGCTCGCAGAAGCCCCAGCAGCGCTAAAGCATGGGCCATCATTTAGCCAGTGAACAAGGGCTGTTTTAAACATGCAGTTATTTTTCACCCTGCCCTACCACCTCAGGGTGAGAGGACCAGGGCATGTGAGCTTGGGCCAACCATAGCAGTTCGTTATGCATACGGGCCTCAAGGCATTGTGGAGGGACATGGCACTTTAAAAACAAGAGGGCCAGTGTGTTGGAGTGTCCCGTGGCCCGGAGCTGTGGAGGCTGAGGGTTTAACACGCGTCCCATCTGCTGTGTGTGACTGTGCACACGGTGGTCGAGTGGTTAAGGGAGCATCAATAGCCGGACTCTTTAGATCGAGGGGTATCTCGGGGTCAGATGTAGCTCGCAAATCCAATTTCCTTAGAAACGGAGGAGTGGGAAGTGGGGAAAGATATGCTTGTACATGCGGTGACCGCAGAACTGAAGTCCGGACTTTGGATGAAAACTGATTATATCACAAGTTCAGTGTGTGTATTTTTTATGTCGGTGCAGCATCACAAGTTATATTCACTGCAAAGTCATGACAAGTAAGGTCTAGGACATGAAGTTCCCTGATCCTGTAATAAGGACACGGCCACTAACAGCAAGACCTCAATGCCCCTACCCACCATCATCCATTCATCCAACCCTCCATTCCCTGTTCCATTATTAATTCATCTGGAAGAAAACAGTGCTGGGCCACTTCTCAGCTCAGGCGCTTTCCAAATCCTGATTAAAATTGCAAAATGGCCTCCTGTTCAGCCCTAATTCAGCCCCTTCAAGACATTCTGACAGAAGCGGGAAGAGACGTGGCAGAGGGAGGAAGCGGTCAGATATCCAAAGTGACCTACAAATGTTTCCTTCAGCACGCTCCAGCTCGATGCTAGAACTGGACACTGATATTCTTTTTCAGTGACAAGTAGGTCTTTCTGTCACATTCAGTGTCATGGACAGGATGGCAAACAGCTTAGTTAACAGTAGAAAGCAGCATGAAGCCCGGTGAAAATGTTGTTACTTCTATTTTATATCTTACTTCTTCAGTCTTTCTCTCAAATTCTGTGCCGAATGATGTTCAAACACTGCTTGGACAGAGATAGATCAGGATTTTGTGGCGGCCTGTCGTCACATTGTGCTGGCAAATGGGCTAAAATTAGCGCATCCATCCAGGTGTCATAATTCCATCACTGCCGATCGAAGCTGATCAGAGCCGGAGCCAGTTAACACCTGTGACTACTGCAGAGTCATTTGTCCTGGGAGTGCCAATTGTAACCTTTCCTACTGAATACAAAAGGCAGATGTTAACGAGTGTGAGTGGGTGTTTTGTGCAGTTTTAAAGAGGCTTAAAACTGCTACCCTGAAGGCTTGATGCCAACCAGGGCCACACCTTTATGACATGCAGTTTTGGACAAATGCCCCGAAACAAATCAAATGAGTCAAGGTTAGATTGTACATTACAGAGCACAATATATTTTTCCCCAATGACACAAGTCCTTGCCAGAGAAAAGACTGTAGGGTTTGAACAGGAATGAATGCAGCCAGTTAATACCTACATGTAACGTTTACCATCAATAACAGTTCATAAGATGGATGGGCCATATGCTTGGCAATGGCAGGCCACGCTCCACGCAATTCTTCATCTCCGAGGCTCCCCGTACCAGATTCCTGCCTACTAATTGAAGACATGTGGTCTGATCAGCCGCCACAGCAATGCAACAGAGGCTGGTAAAATGGTGGACAATAGGACCTAGCGTGGCCCAGAGAGTTAACACCCAGAGCTGTATTTCTCTGTGCTCCAACAGAAGGCAAAATCTGCATTTACATGAGCGATACGTTATGGCACTGTGAGAATCATTTAAAATAATGTTTAACACAGCTACCTGTGTCTTTTCAGTTACATCCTGTGCACACCCACACTGTCACCGGCCTGTTAAAAATACAGCATGTGGACCCTTCCGCTTATTCTCCCTAGAGGTGTGTCGGGAACATGCATAGGTCCAAGCAGTAGCGAGCGTGATATTAATTAAGGTAGCCAACCTGTAGGTTCCTTTGTGCCCAGCTGTAGAGCATAAATCAGGCTTTTAACGAGGCTAGGGCCCTAAGATCTCAAACCGTGCTGGAATGCTACCTGCACAGCCATGCCAAAAATCTGTCTGGGTCTAGGGCTCCTATAGATCACTATGTTTATAAGGGGGGCTATAGCGACCTACCCTGGGGAGGGAAGGAGGGAGGGCGGAGCAGAGGAGCAGAAAAAGGAGGGTGGCAAAAAGGGGGGCAAGAGCTATTTCTATTGGGTCATCAGGTTTAAGTAAACCTGTGTGGTGTTGCTGTGTAAGTGTGCAAGTATGTGTTGCATGCGTGCATATGTGCTGCACCACAACAAACTCTCTTGTTTTTTATGAGGACTGTTTATAAGAGGCAAAGGAGAAATAACAAGACAGACGGAGCTAATAAGAGACAGAGAGATAAAGACTCGAGACTGAGACGGAGGACGGCAATAACAGGTACAAAAGCAACAGTTGAGGAATCAGCAAAAACAATAAATTCCTCCTCTCTCCCTCTAGACATGCATGTCTTTGAGAAATGTTAAATTGAGCTTTTTGACCTCAGAGAGAGCTGATGAACAGGATATGCGCAGAAAGCCGTGTGCCTTTGGTGACAGAAGGATTTATTCGCAGACAGCTGCAGGACAGGACACACATACGTAAAGACTGACTGACTGACTGGTTGAATGGCAGACTGAGTCCACCTTCAAGCCATTGTTTCTGCACAGAAAGGGTCCATGAACCCAGACATTCCACGACAGGCAGTGGCAAGAAACACAGCCAATACACAGGCATGATGCAACTACGCACACTCACCAGAGCATATCATGTATCCGCACAAAGGGGTCAGAGCTCTTGCTAAAGCAATGTGTTCAACTGTACTGTAGTTTATTGTCATACGCATTTAATAGTGCAGCAGCACTTTCAATTGCAGCGCCTGCAGTTCTGGAAAGCTTACCAGCTAACCAACCGTATATAAATAAGGCGGCGTGGAAGTGCGGAAATTTGGATTAATGGCTGATGAGGGGATGGGTAGAGCTGGTTTCTCCGGCTGCAGCACCACCTGAGATTTATGGGCCAGATGTTTGTGCCATTGCTTCTCTAACAGACTATAAAACTTCATTTACAGAAGTGGAGTCTGGATGTAAGGCGTCACCACCGTGCAACAATTTTGCTGCGCTGATGCAAATATCAACATCAAATGATTAAAAAATGTAATTAACAAACGGCTTTAATTATCAGGGATTCTCGTGCGCTCTCACAGTCTCTTTCTTCCTCTCTCTTCTTCCCTATTTTTCTTTCTCTCTCTCCTATCACTTATACAGTGACAGCCCTGACAGGAATGTTACTCCCCTCCCTGCCAACATGAACTCAGGTTCTCAAGATTCACCCTGTCATTTTGAGAGGGGCTGACAACCTCTGACTGACGCGGAGGTCGCGGGGGCATCGACCCCGGCGGACTGCTTGTGTTGCATTCCGAGAAATGAACTTTGTGGACTTGCGCAAGGTCAAACTGTAAAGATCCTGTACTCATTCCATACGTGTCCAGCTGATAGGGCCCGCAGACAACCCCATCTCATGTCCCTTTGACACGGCCGCACAGAAGAATAAAGGCATAAAAAAAAGATGTTTGCTCTTAAAACACATGGCCTTTATTGCTCTCGTCCGGTTTCATCACCTTTGCGGTGCACAGAGGGGTAGCTGATGAAAAGAGAAATTAAGCGCAGTGAAAGAACAAGGATATTATCTGAAGAGGAAGGGGCGTAGTTGAAGGGTGTCAAGAACGGTGTAAAAAGCCGTGGAGAGGAGAAGAAGAGAAAAAACAAAAGATTGGTGGACAGCTTTACACTGCAGCACCCCATTCTAGATTACATTAGTGGCAGCTGCATCCTTTGTGTGGTTTTTATGGCCTGGCCCCAAGAAAAAGCTGCTAAAATTTCATTTAATCTGCTGCAGAAACTCAAGTGTCTGTCTGCCACTCAAACAAGGGGGCCTACAAGCACCGTGCTCTCGGATAACTGAGGCAAAATAACGCTAATAATATCTCTCTCCGTGGCCATACAGGCAGACATTTTGTGTAACCAAAGAGGACTTGCTTGTGCCGCCGGTGCATGGGAAACTGGCCCGCACTCCCAGTCCAGGGGCAGGCCCTTAATGGCGGGTGAGGGAGCCAGACAACGTCCCCCTTCTTCCCTCCTTCTCTCTCCCCTCTTTATCTCCACCTCCTGTTCATCCTTCCAAGTCATTAGCTTATGTTAATCGCTAAAACTACCAAGGGTGACCCCCAATTTCATTTAGTATGCCACTATACTTAACAGCAGATGACGACGCAGCTGCTGCAACTGATTTATTAAGGTAAACTAATTGTATGACTGTGCCTATATTTTGTGCTGATTTGTATCAGTTGCGGAGACGTTGGCGCGTACAGTATGATGTGAAATAAAATCCAATCATTTCTATTTCTTAAAATATATCATCATATCAACACTCTGTCCTTCTGATTTGCTCCTTTTCTTTTAGAATATGACTCACTGCATGAGGTTCATATGTGCTTTGTAAGAGCAAGGTTTTTACCGTAGAAACTCTGGACGAAGGCTTGCCAGGTGACTTTTGCCAGAAGTCTATAAAATGGCCAAAAATCTAATAGGATCTAGACCATAATTAAACAAGCCACAAAGCCAAAAAGTAGAAATGCCAGCATTAAAAGCAAATGCTATATCTCAACTGCCTACTCAGTATCCTGCTCTAAAGATCCAGATACCCAAAAGTAAACACAAAAAAAGGCCCTGCAACATTTTGCTGGCAGTGTGAGCCTGACACCGGGATGGAGCTTTGACAGCAGTGGTAACTGACAGAAAGCAGCGGTACAGGCAGCGGTTAGGGGCAGCTTCCTTCCTGAGCTTTGGGTTCACAAAGCGACATGTCCACGTAACGTCCACATACATTTGATTCAGATAACTGAGGGGGAGAAGGAGGGGAGGTGGGCTGCAGGAGACAGGGCTGTTTTGCCGTGTGATGGCACTCCTATAGCTTAAGGCAAGAAGAAGAGGAAGAGAAGGAGGAGATGCAAGGGGCCTCTTTCCTTCGACCTCTCTGATAATAAGATGGCAGGAGTAAGAAGAACTGGGGGAAGGGGGAGGGAAGAGGGAACTGAGAGGAGCCAGGAACAGGCCAAGGCACCAAGCAGAGATGGCGAGGTGGGGAGGTGTCTGTCCCAACCAGATGCCTGCTCCCTTGTTCTGAATAGGGCAGATCACAGATGAGGAAAGTAAACTTGCGACTCTTTAGCACTTGCATACTGCTCATCCTTTTAAATTTGGCTTAGGCTTCAGAGACTGACACCAGTGTGTGAGGATAATGACAATGACATATGGCTACCACATAAAAAGAGTTGTCAACCAGCCATCTCCAAGTCCAGCAAGACAGGCAGGTTTTTCTCTTCACTGTCAAACTGTCTCAATTCTTAAAATCATTGTAATGACAAATACATTTTTTTTCCTACTTGTTGAGCATGATGAATTCTTTGCAATGCAAGAAAAATGTTTGACAGCTTTGTAGCTTTGACTTTTACTACATACTTTTAGTAGTTATTGCACCTCTGGTCAAATTCATTTACCTTGGAAGTCAAAAGTCAGAGCTGGGAAACCGGTCACACCTGAGTTGACCTCGTTCCAGTACAACAAGGTGGAAAACCAAAATGTTAGCCACACCAGTTCTGGTCAGTAGAAACACCCTAGAAAAATGTCCAAAGATAGATAGACAGTAGGATTTACTACTGCAGCTTTCACTACTGATGATGTGCGAAGAAGCTATATTGGATTTTAACGATGGGATTGGTGAGTTTTTTGTGAGTTTTCTGACTTTCCGAGTCAGAAATCCGACTTTTGGAAGTGTAACAGTTGAATTTTCCCAGAAATTCCAACTTCCCAGATCAAAATGAATGTACCAAAGCCCTAAATAAATAATGTTGGTAAATTTAGAGAAAATAGGCTGTTTCACTTTCTTTCACTCTCATATCTGTGTAGTCAATACACCTTTAAAAATATGGGATCGAGTCATTAACCCAGTTTCAAGGTGTGAGTTTTAGGTCTTTCTTTGGGTTGGTTTCTGACGCAGAAGGAAAAATTACCCACATAGCAGTTCATATAGCTGACCTTGGTGACCCCATACACAGCTGGCTGGTTTGTTTCAAAGCTGGGTCAAAATAACGTCTTTTAGTTGTAACTGCTGACTCAGTGGTTTCTATATTAATGGGTAACTTTACCCAGTGCTGGGTCGGTGCCCAGTTGACCCATACTGAGAACCTCAGTTGACCCAAACTGGGTTAAAAGTGACCCAGCTGATAAGCTTAGTTTAGCATAAGGACTGGAAAAAGGGGATACAGTTATAGCAGAATCTCTTCCAGTTCCCTTGCAACCTCACAGTGATGACAGGACTACAAGCTAGCTGTTTCCCACTCCTTTAAGGTGTTATGCTAAGCTAAGCTAGTTGTCTGCAGCTTCATATTTAAAGTAAAGGCATTAGAGTGCTATTGATCTTCTCATCTGCCAGAAAAAAAAGAAATTATGCACATTTTCCAAAATGTCAAAGTCTATCTTTAATCTCCTGCTTCCTCTACTGCAGCCGGTCAGTTTAAAGTGCTCAAAGTACAAAGTGAAATTAAATAGGCCGTAGCGTGCAGAGAAATTGAGCTGATTTTAACTTGAATTGCTCGGACGAGGCTATAAAAAAGAGCACTTTTCAACCACTGAGAACAATTTAATAAACATGCCGGCTACAGAAAAAAATATGTTAATGGGCATTCACCCTTACCTATTCTTTGTAAAGTAGTGTTTACAAAAGGCAACTTTCAACAGAAGAAAGAAAGAAAAGCAACAGAGAAGCACAAATGAGTGCTAATGAAGACATAGCAAGCTGTAGAGGGAGGGGGGAGAGGCGGAAGAGATGGGCGAGGGCAAATTAACCTTTTTAATTGGAGAGTGGTAGTCCTCTTTGGACCCTGCAGTTGGATCCAGAGTGCTGACAGATGATGAGAGGGAAATGGCAGGCCTATTACAGGCAATCTGGCCCTGCGACTTGGCAGACCACAGCAGTACCAGAGCCTGGGGAGAACAGGGCATGTCCAGCATGGAAAGCACTCCCTGCCAGACCGCTCGCTGGCAGAGAAGGGCTTGCCTCAATAAAGGTATAAATAGAGAACGATTATCTTGGCACTTTGAACTATGGGGTAAAGGGTTGTCATAAGGGAGTCTGGTTTCTCATCTGATAACAAAATACTACCTGGTCAAGAAAAAGGAGAAGGGCTTTGCTTTAATGAAAGAGAGAGAGAACCAGTCGGACAGGTATGAGAGAGGAGGAGGGCCGGGCTGGGAGGTGTGTGGGTGAAGAAATGCACACTGAAAAATTCACACACCATTTGGGTTCACATGGCTCTGCACTCACGCACACACACACATACACATTTTCAAACCCAATACATCTGCCCGGTGTTCACCGAGGAGCCAGATGCAAGAGAAAGACATCAGAGAGGATAACTTCCTGTCTGTCTGTGTGTCTGGATGCGAGAGCCATGTTTATGTCTGGGGATACAAGGAAAACAAACATCAAGGTCAGAGAGGCTGGAGTCTGTCCAAGCGATAGATACCCTCGTTTTTAACAGGGCTGCCGGCCTGTTTTAACATACGGCCCCGGGGGGGACACCAAGATTTAGACAAGACCCTGAGGTGGGATTTCATATTGAATATCAGGACCTGCGTGCTGTTAGAGCTAAAGACTTTTCACCTGATATCTTAAAGACACTTGTAAGTGTGCAGCACAAATAACGTCATTACTTTCTTTTAGAGGCCATGGTGCACTCATTTTTTTAAGCTAGCGCAAAGGTAGTGGTATGAACCTTAGGCATCCACAGGTACCAACCATGTCGGCCCAATGAATGTTTTGCCCCTTAAAATGAATGTATCACTTTAAATTAAAGTTGTGTATTTGTCTTTTTAAGGAAAAGGACAACCAGCCTATCAAGTGCAGATACATACTACCTTGAAACATTATTGTCGTGGAACTCTAAAAATTAATTTCTGGGGGCACCACTGCAGGTAATAAGTGCTTATTTTTCCTTGTTCTCCAAATTTGATTTGAAATACTTCCCCCTGGAAATCAATCAAACCCACTTCCTGTCATGTCCTCCACAATAAACGACAGACAACTCATTCATTGACTCGCTGTCCAGCAGACAGTTGATGTAAACATAATCCTGACGCCTGCTATTTAATGCTGACCCCATTAACCTGACGTCTATGGACATCTCTGGGTCATCACCGCTAAGACAAAGAATTATCAATCCATACCTCCGTTATTCTCTTTCCTGCCTTCCTCCCTGTCTGTCTTGTCGGTCCATCTCTCAATCCACACCTTCCCTTTTTTATGCCTATCCCTTCCTTTTGTCCATCCGTCATGCATTATGTATTCTAATGCATTTTGAACAAGACACAGACAATATAGCAGACCACACAGAGTTGCTTTTAGTCACATCATGCAAAGTACACTGCATGGAGCTGCGTAAGTCCATTAAGTCTCACACTCTTCACATGTATGCACGCACACACACACACACACACACTCACACAGTGTGTCGCACCATCAGCATCCTCTGTCTGCATCACATGCACACAAAGTCTCGCCTGCAAATTTTCACAATCACTCTCTCCGTCTTTGTATCTGTCTCTGTTCATGAACACACACACACACACACATACACACCAGACACATGGCCGAAGAGAGCAGACTACCATCTGGGAGTAGTGGCCGGCTTTGTCTGGGGGGGTTGAAAGCGCCAACACGACCCCCCTTCCACACACACACACACACACACACACACACAACCCTTGCAACGGCCCCCATCGCCCTCCCCGTCCAACTGGTCTAAGTGTGAGAGCTCTTCTCATACAATCTGCACATATACATATGCAAATTTGCAGGGGGGCATTATAAAAACAGCCATCATCACACGCACACACACACACACACACGAACACACACACACACAGAAACGAGATATTTAGTTGGCTTCAGCACCAAAGTAGCCACGCAAGAGTTTTGGAAAAGAAAAACGTGTTTCTGAGAAATAGAGCAAGAGCTGGAGGGCTGGAAGAAAAGAGCACAGAAAAAAAGGGAAGATGAAAAGAAGAACCTTCTTTATAAATAACAAATTAATGTGAGCATGTGTGAAATACATGCAAATGGGATTGCATGCGTTTACACGGAGACACGCACAAACACATGCACACACAGACACGCCAACATACATTATCCATGTTTTGCCCCGCAGCATGCATGTGATGAATTTATACATAAAAACTCACTCAATCTAGATGACACAAGATGCATCACGGCTGTCCTTTGATTCAACATCACATGCAGAGACATCAACCAGGATCCACCAGACATCAGCTGATTGTTGGATTTTGGCAGGTTTGGACATCCAGTTAAACATTATGGGTCGGGCTAAGAATTGTTTGAAGGAGTTTCACTAGGATACCAAACAATGTGTTTTGTAATCCCTTCATTTCTAAACCAGACGCCAGAAGAAAAGTTTGCAATACATGCTGCTTCAAACAGGAATACATTGCATTTGCATGTTTCACACATATCATATCAATATCCCTAAAGTGACGCAATATATCAAATGACCTTTGTAATCAGACGGTGGAGTTGATGGTGGTGTCACCTAGGTAAGAGACCTGCCAAGCTGCAGACAGCTGTTCAAAACCCACAATCGCGGTTGTTTTTTGGTGACCCTTCACTGCATTTTCAGTGATGTTTTTGGCAACGAACCTGGGTGTTAGCAGCATGTCCAAGCGCGTTTGTAGCATCAAACCTGGGTGCTTTTATAACAGAATGTATGTGATTTTTGTGGCACATCATGGCGCTTACTAGCAGCATCTGTGGCACTGAATCTTGGTGTTGTTTTACCAAAGCTGGGTGTTTTCAGCAGTACATTGCTGCATTTCCCAGCAGCATGTGAGCCACCCAATGTGAATATTTTCCACTGATCTGACCCTGCTTTTCCAGTATCTTCTTGCCACCAAACGCGGGTATTTCAAGCAAAAACATAATCTTTTTCTAACCATAACCAAGTGATTTTTATGCCTAAACCTAAACAAACCTTCAAATAAAACCAAAACCAAAATAATGTACAGATATAAAGTGTCCGTGGTTTGCAAAAACGTACAATATGAACATTTTTTCTGGTGACTGGGTTAAAGTTCAAGGAATATAAACCTTTAAAACAATTTGCCAAATTGCTAAATGCATTCATATTAAAGAAAAAAACTTTCTTGAGGTTTCCTGATTGAGATCAGTAACTATCTGGTCAAAGAATAAGCAAAGAAGCCTAGAAATCTGATCCAGCATTCGATGTCAACTTTTGATATCTGACACCTTTTTCAACACCCAGCCCAGTCATACATTCATCATATGTTTGCTTCATAAATGAATACCAAACCTCAAAAGAACCAAAGGAAATTAATTATATGAGGATATTCAATACAAGATGAATCAACTTCTCCGTGGCTTTTGTCTAGTATCCATTTGTCATAATCAAGACCACAAGGCCCAGAGCAAGGACAGAAAAAGAAAGAGTGAGAGAGAGAAAGCGAAAAAGAGAGACACCTGCAAGGCTGGCTCGAAAGTTGACACCTAAACCACTCCTTTTCTTACACAAACCTCATCATAGCCTCGCACACCACCTTTTACACAAGTTTCACACTTTTCAACAAATCACTTCTCCCACCGCGGCAGTTCATGTTCACTTCTGCTTTAGTCGTGACCACATTTTCTCTCTTTTACTCGATATTGTAACCAGGTGTGTGTCCAACACCGTAAACATTCACATCAATCACGGAGACAATTTAATCAAGGTGATAGACGAATGATAGCCTGAACGAGGACTCAAATTAAAAATTTCTACAATCCTGCAGAGATAAGCTCTCGCTTCCTCGAGTTCCTCAGATGTTCATGATGTGACGGAGCTTTCTGATGTGCCATCTCGAGGCAGGGTGTGTGTGTGAGCTGAAAGCATTTGAAGTGGAACGGTGAACAGCCTGCTCTCAAAACTCAAGGGACACATCCGAGTCGTAATTAGGAGAGGATCCGCGTCCATATTTTATGGCGTACACAGACACAAACACATTCAGGGACATGATTTCCATTACTGCCACATGTGTACATATATGATATATGGGTCTGCTGGTATATTCATGCATGTAAAGCTGACACAAATAGAAGGTTTCTCGCCCACACAGCACAACAGTCCTTTATGTACATCTTCCATATCAAATTCTCTCTCCCAGTTTTTCACCACTCTCATGTTTGCTGTAATGTTTTCAGTACACAATAGCAGCGGCGGTGTTAAGCTCATGTTGCCCCATCAAGAGGAGAGCACCAACAACAACCAAACACTTTTCCCTCCTCTTCCCACCCTGTTTACGAGCAGATCCATTCGTCTCTCACTTTGTTCCCACGCTCCCTCGCTTCTTTTTTCTCTCCTCTGCATTGTCCTGTGCCCTCAGGTTAGAGGTTCTCTCTGTTTCCTCCTCTAAAGCCTGGAAAACAGAGGCGGAGGACGAGAGGAGGCGAGCTGGAGAGAGAGGAGAGCGAGAGAGGAGGGCCGGGCAACGAGGCCTGTCCGTCTTGCCTCCTTCGGCCTGGCTAGCTAACCGGTCTGAACTGGTTCTGACATAGGTGAACCAGAGACGTGTCCTCTTTCGCCTCTGGACAAAAAAGAACCATGGTGGCATTCCATCCACCGTCAGCAGGTACCGGGGAAGTGTGCATCCATGTGTGTGTCTGTATGTGCATGTGTGTCTCCCAAGACCTTTGAGGCCTGGACCATTGCCAAGTTCATCTGTTAATGGACAGCTACTAGGAAAGCTGCCCCATCCCCCCTCTTTCCCTCCTCTCTGTCTCTCCGGCAGCCATGCCTGCTCACGACCCCCCCTTAACCTCCCCAACCCCCAGCCAGGCCTGCCCAGATACAGGCCCTCACTCTCCCTCACCCTCCTCCTCCACTCCCTTTCTCTCCCTTCCCCTGAAAGCTATATCATTCCCTTTCTCCCTTACCTCCTCCTCCTCCTCCTCCTCCTCCTCCTCACTGCCCCCCAACACTCTGGGCTTCTCCTATTCAAGATAAACAGAGTGCTTCAAGTTCAGGGGACACCCTGGGACCCTTTAACAAAGCCATCTATCATGCTGTCTGCCTGAGACTCCTTTGGCCATAGCAGGCTCTGCCGCTGCCTCTGCTGCCGCTGCTGCTGCTACGTCTCTCTCTCTCAGTCTGTATGTGTGAGTGTGAACATACACAGGCTGGACACAGACCAGCCAGCAAGCCCGCTAACCCGGGCTAGCTACTTGCTCTAGCTGATCCCGAGCCGGACAATTTCGCCATTGTGTTTGTGGCCCCTCCTGGCCCCTCCAAGGCCAGAGCAAAGACAGACCCCCCCCCTCCCTCCTCCTCCTCCTCCTCCTGCTCTGCCAATGCACCCCCTTCTCTCTCCTGTTAAAACGAGACAAACTCATGACATGAAGGCACGCCACAGAGCCACGGAGCGGGGAACAGCACGCACGCGTGGGCCACTTTCCCTCCACACCTCGGAGACGGACTGCGCTGACCCCTCTCCGATTCCCCTGAAGTCAAACTGCGGGACGATTAACCAAACTGTCAACAGCTTAATAGTCTGGGAATAAGAGACTGACAGTAGGCCTAGGAGCTGTGTGTAAACACTACGGAGATTATGAATGGTGCACGAGAGTGAGACGGAGAGAGCGAAAGACAATAGGAAGAGAGAAGCCCTTTTCATACATGGATCCTGTAACATTTATGGGTTCAATTATCTAGGTAGCCTTTTTTGGCATTCAAGCACAGGTCTGCTGCATGGAAATACTCAGTGGCAGGTCTTTTCCCAAGCGATGCGGTATTCCATACATTATTTTCTGCTCATTACGGGTGGCAGCAAGTAGGAAAATAAGCACACTCCTGGAAGAGGAGCATGGTGAATTGTCACACAGGCTGACTAAATGTGACCTTTTTCCACAAAATAAGTGTGTGGATGCGGGAAAACCAGCTAAAAATAGCCAATGGACTGCTTTACCATCTGCAGTCCATGAGTTTGTCTTTCTGTTCCTTTTGTCAGCTGTGTCACGTTTGACATCATAAACGGAAAACAGGGTTAGTAAACATTAGAAAGCAGCATGGATGCCAGAGAAAATGTTACAGTGGTTTCTTCTTTTTTAAATGTGTTATTTATTCAGTCTCTCTTTCAAACGCAGTGCTGACTAATTTGGAATGATGCTCGAGCACTTCTTGGAGACAGACTGATGGAATTTGTGGTGCTGTGCCACTGCATAGCACTGGAAAAGGGGCAAAAATTGGCCGTTCACCTGGTTGTCTTGTTTATACACTGCCAATCAGAACCAATCGGACCTGAGGCCAATAAATATCCGTGACTACTGCATCATTTGTCCCAGGAATGAATGCCATTTGCAAACTTGCCCATTAAAGACAAAAGCCAGATGTTAGTAGTGGCAGTATGTGGTGATAACATGTTCCTGTAGTGGTTAAGAATGTTGCAACCTTTGCCTTTTATTATTTATTTTAGATTTCCTTAAATTAAACTTAATTTAATTGTTGCTTTGTTTCAACTCGACCTATGCTGGAAGTTTTCCAGAAACCAGGCCCAGTCCTCTTTCATTAAAAAACATCTCCAGCTCCTTTTCCCACACAGCGCTGACTATGACTATTTCAGGAATATTTACAAGTGAAGGTGCATGTAGTTAAGGGGCCAGAGAGCTTCCTGGCTAACAATTGTGACACCACAAGCTCACTCCCTGCATGGGAGAGAGACTCACGTCACGGTCACACAACTCACACGCATTTTCTATCCCTCTTTTCCTTTTCTTCCTGCTTGTCCTCACGTCTCTCTCTCTCTCTCCGACACACAGCAGCCCCAAAAGCCCCAGCAGCTGCTCTCCTCTCCAGCCTGCCGGAGAAGGGGACCGGCCTGCCGGTTTTAGAGCGCTAAATTATCCATTAGATGTTATCAAGTTGTAGCAGGGCGATGCCATTCTGCTAGGAGCCATCAATCTTTCATAAGTCCCAGGCACGGCGTGCATTGGGATGCACTACCAAGAACCTCCCCACCGCTCCTTGCACACCACCCACCCTCCATCACCAAACTGCACGCAAACTTGGACATGTACACACAGTGAGGGCGGACGTCCGCGTTCACAGTCAACAAATACACATGCTGACATAAATGCAGCCAGGTACACGCTCTTGCACTCAAGCTCTGAAGAAACAAGCAGGACGAGGCTTGTTAAGGGAACATCCAGTTCTACATTGTGTCTTTCATCCCCCCCCTTTCCTCAGGCTCACCCCACTTTCCTCCCTAAACAAAACTAACATTTTTGAGCTGAGCATCCAAATTTACGCTGCCTAAATCGTGTTTCACTACCCCTCGCACTACCTTCGCTTGCACGCTCCCTCTGCCCTTTTTTTCTCCTCTCCTCCTCATCTCTCCCTCTCTCCCTCCCTCCCTCTGCTTCTTGCCGTGGCCTGGCAGGCAGGCAGGGCAGACATGTTCAGAATGCGCTCCGGTAATGGGCTAATCAAAAATGCAAAACAATTGGCAATTACCGCGCGGGGCCCTAATGGTCATTAGAATTTACAACAAGGTAATGAACTGAGAGTCAGCTCAGTCCATGCATATTCATAAAGCAATCAGGCCTTTGAAGATTAAAGAAGCGCTTCAAATTTAAATGAGGGCGCCAGCATGTTATCAGTGAGATTCAGCCTGCAAAAGTAAAGGGTGCCTGGGACAGGAGTGTGCATTTATGAATGTGTGTATATGTGTGTGTCTGTGTGCGATGAGGGTTGGGGGTCAGTTTGGGTGTGGGGGATGGATGGAGTGAAGGTGTAAGTATGTGTGTGCATGCATCTGTGCATAAGTGATGACGGTGTGTGCCGATCTCATTTGTGTGCCGACTCGTGCCTGTATGCTTTTGTGCGAGGCAAACGACAGTGCACCAACACCGCCATATAGCCTAAAGTGATTCTAATAACTAAATTAACACTCTCTTAAAAAATGAATGAGGCCCCTATCTTCTGATCATCGTTTTAAAAGACGTGGGATTTGAATCTAAGATCAAATGTACAGTTAACTTGAGCTATTAGGAGGCAATGAGCTTTTGAACACAAAACCCCCCCGAGGAATACAGCGCGCTATTAGTATACATTTATGAAAAAGTGTAGAGGCAGACATGGTTTGCATGCACATGGACACGCCTCAGCACTCTGAGACTTTCACACACACACAAACAGAGGGCTGTGAGTTTTCACAAGTGTAACGTCAGACACAGGGGCCCTCTCTGTCCTGTATCTCTCTGGTTGAGATAAGGTTGGCGAGACGCAGCTGTAGACGACCACCCAGCCACACACAAAAGGTACAAATAGACTCGCACACACCCATAGACACATGCATTCTGACAGGCCGAGCCCAGCGCTGGGACCTGCAGTGGGACAGATAGCGGAGGAAGAACATTATATAGACAGATAGTGACCAGGATCACTGGGTTCAAACTAACGTGACGCCCCTCGTCTCCGTGGCCTCAGCATTATCACCATGGGTGTGAGAAAGACAAAGCAATGGTCCTTCAGCTTTAAACACTGCAGTCACAATAGGAACAGCAGAGGTTGAGCTGACATGCTGAATGCAGGAGGTGATAATAACACACAGAAAATTTGAATCAGTTTCAATCAGTGATCTAAATTAGAGAAAAACAGGGATTTTTTGGGGGGGCGAAAAATAAAATTAACCTTGTTAAAATCTGCTCCCATTCTGACCCAAACTAACCTGCCTGCTTCCTAAAATACCACTTCTCTCCTTTTTGCTCTCATCCGCCACTTCCTGAGCTACAGCTGTATCAAAGACACTTTTTTCTTCTCTGTTTCTGTTCTGTCTAAAAATAAAGTCATTAACCTGCAGGTGGTGAAGCCGGCGGCTGGCGTGACAGGCCCTGACGCTGTCAGGTGACCCCTGACCCTGTGATGTGACTGCCTGCCACGCTATTGACAGGACAGCGGCAGGACACGCTTATTTCTGAGGATGCTTTTTCATCCCGCGTGACGCAGCCGTGGACAAACAAGGTTGTTTCTGTCGTATAGCTTCGTTTGACAGTAGGTAAAGGGGATAGAAAGAGGCAGAAAAGTGTGTGCATGTGTGTGTGTGTGTGTGTGTGTCGTCTGGCTTGCTCTGCGGCCAAATCTGCGAGAGTGAGAATGAGCTCTAGAGTGGATGTTGGAAGCCTTTAAGAGGTGCAGACACGCTAATGTAGCCAAAACTTAGAGTTTCCAGTCCCTCGAGACAAACTACTGGAGCGATGCGTGGAGAGAGTGTGTGTGTGTGCGAGAGAGGGAGGAAAAGAGATAGAGAGACGGAGAGGAAAGGAAAGGAGAGAGGCGGAGAGAGAGGAGGGGAGGGGGGCTGAAATAAGTATCATATGTTTCTGACAGATCTCATCAACTCGCAACACATCATGGGGCCTCTGCCACAACACATTTATTACAGACAAAACACAAGTTCACAGGGGGGGGGTTACACTGTACATGTGTGCCAGTGTGTGTGTGTGTGTGTGTGTGTGTGTGTGCACGCACGCGCATCTGCGAGGGGCATTGTTGTGTTCATAAAACAGGTGTGTGTCTGTGTACATTTGTGGGTGGGTACATGCATTTGTGTAAGCCTCTTTTTTTGTGTGTGTATGTCCGTGTGTGTGTGTGTGTGTGTGTGTGTGTGTGTGTGCATACTTGAACTAGCCTCCACCTGAATGGCCTGAGGCTGTGGTACCGGGGTTGTTAGAAGACAAACAGAGACACAGGAAGCCCAAGCCAGGAGCCCTGAGGACAGCACACACAAACACACACATACCTACCCTTAAGTACACACACACACACACACACACACACACACACACACACACACACCCTTTCTGTCAGTCACACACAGCAGCCACCTCACCATAAGTCCTGCTTCCTAAACCCACAAAACATTGCTTTAACACACCTCCTCTACCTCTCTCTCTCTCTCCCTCACACACACACACACACATATTTAGGCCCAGCCCGTCCCTCAGGCCCAGCGCTCTGTGCCAAGTCTGGCCTGGCATGGTCCACAGAGGGGTGTCCTCAGGCGAGGCTTGCCAAGTCAAAGACCCTTTCATGTTGAGCCTGCACGCCCAGAGTAGTAAAGCTTTAACAAACAGCCCGACACACACTCTTCCTCTCTCTCTTGCGCACACACACACATACGGAAAGCTTTAAACAGTTTAAGTGGTCAAAAACCACACTCACACACACACATATGCACATACATTAGTTTAACACCACATCCACACTCGACATGTAAACATCCACTAGACTTCAGCACTTGAATGCAGCCAGAGCCGCGAACACTCAATCCAACAACAAAGGCTGCCGAATCTCCGCTGACAACATTTGTGGGTGTTTAGAGCTCGGTTTTGGAATACAAAAATGTCCTCTATGAAAAATTCATCCTAAAAACCGTTCCTGTTCACCTTCATTAAAACTTAGTGGAGCCCACAGCCAAAAATAGGAGCGATTTTATCAGAGCCCGAAGCAACTGTTGGATCAAATTAGAGTCAGTTTTTTTACAGACAATGGAGTGCTTGTGTTGATAATATTAGCTGGTGTCCAATAATTACAATAGCATGCATCTGTGCCTTTTCACTATCAATTAAAGTGATCACCGAAACAAAGGCACACACCGCATGTGGACTTGCAAAGCGACCCAAATGCACGCACATACACACTGGAAAAAGATATCACTACCAAGGAGCCCCCCCCCCATACCACACACACACACGCACACACACACATGCAAACACTCTCTCCATGCAATGCCCAGCCCCCCAGTTCTGCCTAACAGATACCCAGTGTGTATATGTGTGCTTATGAGGGAGTGGGGGGGGTTAGTGGTTTGGAGAAAGGTGGCACGGTGCCAATACGGAGCCTGCTAAATACCTTTGTCTCCACAACACACAGGGACAAACAGGACAGGCAAGCTGCTGCATGAAGACACGCTACAGCCACAGAAAGGTGTTACAAGAAATACCGCTCTGTTGTTAGAATGTTTTCCTCCTCATAGAGAAAAAAGGGGGGAAAGGTGGCTGCCATAATTAACTCAGTATTGATTCAGAGTCCAGGTTACAATGGAGGCAGTGCGCTGGAAAGAGGCAGCAGAAGTGTGAGATAGTGGTCGATTTGAGCGGCTACAATGGCCTCATTAACACACATGGCTACACTGGTGAGAATGCAAGAGGTGCTAATGCTGGGATGGATAAATACAGGACACAGTAATGTGGCGATACGAGCACAAGAATGTGGAACCGCACTCGTAAAACGTAGTGAGGAGAGACGATTTTGTAAAAATACTAATTATGGTACACAGGACGTGATGAAGCCTGTGTACAGTTGTGCAGGAGTGCATCCTCAATCATTACAATGAAAAGCATCTTTCATCTTCCAATTACTTAATGTAGGGACGCCAAACAATCATTTATGGCACTGATAATGATTCGATCTGTGGAATAACAAGCGTGCCTGCTTAATAGTGATTCTATCCTGTGACATAAATCCAGTTTTACACGACACCGCGGTCACATAGTTTGTGTGAGAAACCGCATCTGCTCTTTTTCTGGGCCATCCATAATCTGGAGACAAGCGACGGTGTCCCTATGCATATCTTAAATTGTTTATCATGCAAATGATGGCACGCAGGCTGCTCTGCCCTCTCCTAACGGCCCAGAGCTCCAGACTGCAGACCCCAGCCCCAGCTGCAGCCATGAGACTCCCAGACGGCCTCAGCTGTCCCAAAGACGGAGACCGAGAGGCACTGCCTCATCTCCAGCTCTGGGTGTATTACAGACAACTGCCCCCCAACCGCTCCCCCCCCCCTCCTGCTCCACCTTCAAGTTCAACCATCCTGGGTGTCAGCTCCTTTAGTCCAGCAGCTTCTTTCCTAAACCTAGCCCTCGCCTATATACCCTGCTGTCCATACAGAAATCCATCTGCGTCAAATGACATTTCAAGAGGAGGGTGGGGAGTGGAGGGGTCACATTCATTTGAGTGTATGCAGTGCAGCGGGATACAGTAAATCTTTAAGGGTGTAACATATAACACACGGCCCGGGAATAAACTGGACATGAGGCCAGCCTGGCAGAGGTACAGTGTGTAGGGACAGTATGTATTGAGATGCCTCATCTCAGTGTCAGCGTCTAACTGAGCAGGGTGAGGGAACATGGCAGCTAGCATATGGGGCATGGGGTGGTGCGCTGGCACTGCCAGTCTGTATCCATCAATCTTGGACGCAGAAAACAGAGGTGGTGGAGGCGTGGGCGGGGGCTTTGCTTTAATGCATATGTGACTGATGTGTGCTCCGTCCTGCACAGTGGCTGCGTCTTCTTTTTCACCCTAAATCTACCTTTTCTTTCCCTTATCTGCAGTCCTGACCTCACACACTCATGCTTCCCTTCTTTCAGGTTTTACACACAGAAATGTTATAACAGGGCTATAACACAATCAGGTGAGGTTTCACAGCAGGGCACGGCCTCACTCCACGTACAACCAAATTAATCTATTCATTACAGCGTCAAGAAAAGCCTGAATTACACAACGCCAAGAGACATTAGGCCTATAAATAAAGCTCCGCTCACAATGCCAGTGACCTTATGATATCATGTGAACTCCACTGCATGATGAACTAAATGAGCAAAGAAAAGCATGTTCGAACAGCTGACAGAGCCAAGAGGCATGTTGGAAGTGGACGGGCGTGTGTGAGGATGTGTGTGCACATATCCGTGTGTGTGTGTGTGTGTGTGTGTGTGTGTGTGTGTGCTCATACATGGGGCAGATGTTTAAAAAACTGCACACTAATGAACAGTGGTCATTCTGTATGACAGATAACAGTAGTCCCTTTACAATGCCGTCTGCAGAGCTGCAGCACTGACTAATACGGTACAGTAGTGCACATTATTGAGTACTGCTCTCCACGCATTTAGCCTGAATTGGCTTCAAATTAAATCTGCCCAGACAATCATCCCAGTCTGGCACACGATATCGGATCTGTTAAAGGAAATGAATAAACATTCAAATAGGCCGGTCAAAATCAAACCCCACTCTGTAAAACCAGTCATAAGGGACCCACGCTTGTTTGCACAGCCACTCATGTTCTCACTACAGCCTCATTCAGCCCCGGTGGACAAACAACAAACCGACCAGCCGCCTTAAGAAGTCCTTAATTACTCAAATCAAGAAAAACACTGACAATTAGTGGCTGTAGGGTTCCTCAAATAAACGCTCGACAGTTCTGCATAATTACATTCTTTTCTATCTCTTTTTAATTTTAGCATCAGAGTGAGTCTTCGCAGGCGCATATTTGAGGGAACGAGAGATATGTCGGTGTAATAAGCCAGGGAGGGATAGAGATACATCTCTCACCACCACATGAGAGAGAATGTGGAGGCCACAGGATCTGAGCACATCTGTGATGCAGCAACAAACCAAAAGAAATCCATCTTTTCTTGTCTCTCGCGCTCTCTCCCTTTCATAATCTGCTTCTTTGTCTGTGTGTGTCTTCCTCACTATCAGCAAACGTTTCCGTTTCTCGCAATCATTTTCAGCTTCGGATGGTTTTCATGTGGGTTCGTGGCTCACTGAGGGAGATTCACAGCTCCTAAATGCAGCGGCATATATTTCACACTTTGGTTATGCAGATTGGATGCATCTCTACTAACAGAGGCGAAAACCAAAGGAAATCTAAGAAAGCATTTGTTCCCTTTTGAAATAAACTCTCTATGAACCTCAGGAAGTGTAGACCCACTCCACACGGTTACACCTTACAGACTCACTTCCTACTTTTGTTTTTCCTGCTCATTTATTTATTTCTTGTGTGGCAGCCATTTTAATCTCCCACATGTGTTTACCTGAGATATTCTCCTGCTTGGGGATTATTCCTTGCAAGGGTGCAGATAAACAATCCTCATCCCGCGGCGACACCTGAACGGCCACCTCCACTGGGTGACACGCCCTCCGTGGATGCTGATGGTGGGTCCGCGAGTGTGACGAGGAGGTGGAGAGGGGCGAGGCGAGCGGGGAGGACGGCGGCCTGTCCAGGGGTTTGTCCATACAGAGGCTCCCATGGCACTGCCTCCGTTTGTGCTCGATGAAGAGCAGGATGTCAGCCAGGGGGAAGCGGGAGTGGCACTGGCCGCAGGTCAGCAGGTCCTGGTCCCCTTTTAGGGGCTCACCCTGAGCCACTCCCAGCCTGGGGGAGTCCTGAGAGTCTTCTTCTGGTAAAACACCTGACAGCGGCTCAGCTGGATGAGAAAGAGAAGATGGTGAGATATAGTTCAGAGGGATTCTGTAGAGCTTGTAAACAGATGTGTGTCAGGAAAAGCATTGGAAAGCAGACTGTGTGGAGTGTTTCACTGCTACAACAACATATCAACAGGAATAAGGTCAGGCTGGAAGATGTGTTTAAAAATATTTCAACAGAAAGAAAGAAAGAAAGAAAGAAAGAAAGAAAGAAAGAAAGAGTACACCGACTGCTTCGATAAGGACTGACATGTTCAGCTTGCAGGCAGCAGCCAAACGATTAAGTTGCTTGACCCTCTTTATTGTGCTGCCAATCTCGCTTTTTTAATGAACCTAACACCTCTGAGAATCAAAAAATAGATTCTAATTTGAGTTCAAGATGATTGGACCCCATTTCGTTAAAAGTGCTGGGATCTCGTGAACCAAGGTTAGACATTGAGGGGTTGGATGTGGAGTAGGTCCCTGAAGTACCGGCAGAGAGAGAGAAGAGAGAAGAGAGAAAGAGAGAGAGAGAGAAAGCATTTTAAAAGAAGTAATCTAGCCACACGGTAAACGACATTGGGCGCCCCGACTGGGATGTTGAGATAAGATGTGATGAATTCTTGCCGCCGGTTCAACCTTTAATTCCGTGTCGGGTCAGACGAGAAGGTGGTGAGGGACTATGCAAGATAGGCCCTGTTACCTGTATGTTCGACTGCATTAAAGATGAGGGAATTTGCCCCTATTTTACTGGAGCTTATCTTAACCAGCTTATGCCATGGACATAGGCGGGGTGTGTGAGGCTGGGTTAGGTGGAAAGATTTTCTTCAAACCAAATAATCTCATTTTGATGCCACGCGAAGAGTGATGTGAATAACTTTGAAAACTAAAATATAATCCTTTTTTGCAGGCGTCTGACTGCGGCAGAATTTAAAGTAGTGTGGGCCAGTGTTTCCTGCTGGGCTACAGGAGAAGGTGTGTTTCACTATCAGGAGCATCATTAGGCCTCGTCGCTTGCCTTCTTGGATTTGCATTGCTCCCTGATATTTAAGCAGATCAATGACTTCATATCAGGCAGGAGATTTTTTAAAGCTAAAACAAAGTAAAAAAAAGAAATAGATATATAAAAGCATGTAGGTAAATTTCTCCTGCCTGTATTAATATGTAATAAAGTGCTTTTTTGCTACATGACAGCTCAACATTGGCCCCAAGACAAGATTTTACAAGGTGTGGTTCTCAAGTTTTAATTTTTGGTTGTTCAAATAAACAATGTGACGATATAAAACATATTTTTCCAAACTAAATGTGACTGAACTCAAAAGATCTGGGTCAGAGTTGAATATGGAAATTAATCAGGCTACATGAAACTTCTGCAAGGGTCAATCAAGTCTGTTTTTGTAACGTGTAAATTATTGTTAATTGCTCCATGCAAACATGCCCATAAGTGCTTGTCTTTAAACATTTTTACATCTGCATTCTCTCTGAATATTCTTGCATATTTCACTTTCCCTTCCCCTCCTTTTAGAAACCACACATGAGCAGCACAAGGAGCATTAAATACACAATCGCTTATTTCTGCTGAAACGATCCTCTGCGTGCGCTTGGTCAAGCAGCACGGGGATAAAGTGGATCAAGTTCAAGTTCAGAAGTGGCCCACAGGACTACAATCACATTGCGCCCCCCACTGGCAAACCCTCTGACAATTAGCCCTCAAATGAAGGCGTACATGTTGCCAGAGCGTAATTGGTTTTAACCGAAATGGGAACAGCATGCAGAGACAAATTTATGATAAAAATAAATGAAGTACAAAAGAATGATCTCCACTTGGAGCTGAAATTATATCTGTATATTTGGAGACGTCTCCACATTCACTGGCACATAAGAGTGAAATGATAAAGCAGTTCCTGCTGTTATCAAATGGCTATTGGGAAATACATGTCCTGCACATCAAAACGCGTCTCGACAGCGTGAAAAATATCATCATGCAATCTCAATCAATGCCCTGCAGTTTTATAACACACGCGCGCAAAAAGCCCTACTTGCAGAACAGTACGCACGGACATGAGCGTGGATTTATCCATCACACATCTGTTATTGACACTAGCTAAAGAAACTGCGCGTTGAAAAGGTGATGTTAGAACAGCAGCTGTGAGGAATCTGTGACACACAAACTATATTCCGCCTGTAACGCACACGAGGTCTCTGCGCTGTGGACAAGTGGGTATGTAAACACCACTTCCCGGTGTCCAAACCAGCTCAAACCTCTGTAAATACATCCTAACAAGAAAAACAAGAGCGAGGGTTGTTATTGTGGAGCAGCTTTAAAGGCTGTACCTGGAAACTTAAGAGCGGAATGGCAGCAGCGGGAGGCTCGGGCTGCTTTCATATAGGCAAAGGTCTCTGGCCATAAAGCCCATGCATGCCCTTTAATGGCGAAAGAAACCTCGAAGGCTGCGTTATACAACACAGTTAACCAACACAAGTTGAGCTGTGTGTCACGTTGTTTCAAAACTTCCACCACAGGATCCCATAATCAATATAACATAGCCTGTTGTCTTGGATGTGTTTGTAATTTCACTCAGGACAGCGCGCTGTGTCCGTACGTGGCCGTGTCCATACCTAGTGAAATTCCCCGTGGAAGTTGCCCTGTGTGAGGAAACAAGAGGTGGCTCTCTGAGAGGGACACACAGCTAAATGAAGGCAAATTAATATCTCCACTTACGCGAAAACTCCCGTTTGCTCAAGTGCTGGGGTTTGCCTTGCTTGCGGCGAGACATGTTGGTTCAGTGGCGGCTTTTCAGCTGAGTTCACATTGGGAAATCCGGTCCTATAAGGTAGACTCCAAATGAAATATCTTCATTGATGCGTCTGACATCCAAATAGGAAAAGAAAAAAGGAAAAATGAAGTGCAGATCACACAGAGGGTGAGGCGTCGCGCGCTACGGGCTGTGCGGACCTCTTCATGACTTTTCTCGCAAAGACAGAGTGATGGGGGTACGGCGATACCCCCCTGAGCTGCAAGTTCAAGTGCGGACGTGACGTTCCTGCGAACTTGAACGTCAGGAGATGGACGGACTGAGACATAGAAAACATGGGCAGGGCAAAGCCGGCCAGTGGGAGGGGGACAAGCCGTAATAAAAACCAATGGACATTCATTATGGACTACCTATGGAAGGAGGGAGGGTGGAGGGGGAGACAGAGACCCTGAAGACACCAATGGACAGAGGGGATCAAGGGGGCTGGGCTAAGAGAGAGAGAGAGAGAGAGAGAGAGAGAGAGAGAGAGAGAGAGAGAGAGTGAGTGGAGTTATCCAAGGAAGTGGAGGAGCAGGAGAGAGCGCATGGAGCACAGAGCCTTGTGAAGGAGGGATGTGTTGGAGGATAAACTCTGCTTTACTGCTCCATTCATATTAATTAGAGTTCATTCCCAGGCTGATATGAATATTAAGTGATTATGTAAATGTACACAGTAAACCGCTGTAATTTTACATTAAGGTGAGATGGAGTGTTTTTATTGCATTCAATACATTTTGAGATGAAGATTGAGATGAAAGCTTTCTATTAGGGATCTGTGAGGAAGCTGTTTATACTGTTTCCCTATACACACACACACATATATATATATATATATATATATATATATATGTGTGTGTGTGTGTGTGTGTGTGTGTGTGTGTATTTGATTTTTGTTTTGTTTTTTGTTGGTTTTTTTACAGGGTGTTTTTAGTGTGTGTGTTTTTTTGGCAATTTTTTTTTTTATTGTGGAATTTATTTAGGTTTTGAGATTAAAGCCTTCTATAGGAGATCTATGAGAAAGATATACATATACATATATATATATATATATATATATATATATATATATATATATATATATTTCTCAAAACCATAACCCTTTTATATTTATTTATTTTACATTTTGTATTTTTATCATGTTTGTTTTTTCTGTTTTCGAGTTAGATTATTTAGATTTTGTTTTGTTTTGTTTTACAGTGTTTTAGTGGGTATTTATTAAATGTGTTTAATTGTTGAGATTAAAGCTTTAAATACATATATATATATATATATATATATATACATTATATCTAGATTTGCTTTTATGTTTTGTTTTATTATTAGAGTGTTTTACAGTGTGTTTTTTGCATTATACATTATATAGCTATATCTATATATATATAGATATATATATTTGTTTTGTTTTTTTACATTAAAGGTTTCTATAAGGGATCTATGAGGAGAGCTGTTAACAGGATTTCCCTATCCGTAGGCTACTAAGTGAATTTATTTTAATCAACTATATTTTTTGTGCACAATGCAAATGTTAAAACAAGTGCAGGGGTGCAGATTTCTCGGGGGGGGGGGGGGGGCAGCAGGTGACAGATCCCCCTCAACATGTGCACTGATGCAGGAAAGGCACAAATTGGTGCATTAACATGAATCATAATGCAGGAAATCAAGTGTCTGATGCTGAGAATGTCCTTATGGAGAAACCCCAGCCCCCTCTGTGTTATATGTGTCCGTGCCCTCTCAATGACAAAACACAACCTGTGCCTTTGCATGGCCTAAATAAAAGATACTGAGATAAGAAGATCAACTTAACATCAGTGTAATATAAAATGATTCAATCGTGGGTTCATTACACTAATACAAAATAAAGCCTACATTTAGAAGCCAATGTCTTTTGATTTAAAAGCAAAGGACTGTTTTATTAGGTGACTGAAATAACGTTTGCTCCTGGGTGTTGATCAGTAAGCAATCATCAGACAGATGAGTCTTCCTTACAATGATTTTTTTGTACTGGAATAACTTCACAGCAGACAGAGCTGCAGACAGAGCTGCAGACAGCACTGACGGCTGGAGGTATGCTGCATGTAACTGTGTGTGAGCTGCTGAAACTGAGAGATAAGAACAGAGGAGACTCAGTCACAGGCCTAATTAACTCACTGTGTTACAGCTCTGAATATAAACACAGACATTAAACCAAAGTGAGTAACTTACAGCAGCTGGTAACATTAACAGAGTAACATCAGTTACCTTCCGCACTGGTCTCATTCAGGTCTGAAACAACGCTGCCTGCGTCACTATGTGGTGTTTGCTGCCCTCTACTGGGCCCAGTGTGTGGCACAGGTACAATACAGACACCTGCCGTGGGACTGTCACAAACCGTGTTAGGCTTCTTCAGAAATGATAATAATGCACTTGAGTTTATATTCAATGAATATAAGGACATTTGTTTCTTGGCTAATCTCAGTGTTTCCATCACTTGCTGAAAAGTCACTGGACTGTGTTGTTATATTTTATAACCTTATAGAATATAACTAGCCTTGTTTGTCTTTATTCTTTTATTTATTCATATCATTCGTTTTTATGACACTTCCTATGATTCGATGATATAAATCACAGTTAAACAAATAATAAGATATATAAGAATAAGTTAAACCGTTTTTATTTTCAACTTTATGTCTTTATATATTTATTTATTTATATATATTTTTAAAATGGATGTTTTGCTGCCTCTTGCAGCAGCTACAGTCTGAGAAAAATAATTTACCGGGCCAGCTGTTTGCAACTTTTAAGGTGGGATGTTTACTTGTTATGTTGCTCAATGCATGAGGAGACAACATGAATCCATCAGCACATCTTAAATTTCAATGTGACAACTCTGACCATTACTTTAGTTTTTATTGTCTTGTAATTGGAAATAATTTACAAATGTTTCCCAAGAAATATGACTCCAAGCTGCCACATGGTCCCAAAGGCCCCAAAACCTGATTTTGGAAAGGCCACGCCCCTCACATTGTCAGTGTGCTCTACAAAATTAATTTTATTAACCTACTATTATTTAGTTTATTTGATAGGGATAATACAAGTTAACATAGTGCCACTATGTCCACTCATTACAAACAAGTTGATGTTGACTGATGTTCTGCATACAAAGATTATATTGCTAGTTTCCAGCTCCCTTCCCTAGTTGCTAAAAAAAAGCCTCTTTGACCATAAAAGTCCGCCATTATGGATATTCTTATGAACACTATAATGAATAGACCTTTTTAATTTGATTCATCACCAAATTTTTGACACTGCCTTGCAGGACTAACTTTGGCACACATGTGCAGCCTACTAAAAATGAGTAAGGCTGGTGAACAACATGTCCGCCATCACTGAAAAATGTTTGCAAAAAGGGCAGCTTAATTGGTCGTAACTCATTAGCAATTTGTCGAATCATCATCAATCTCTGTAGATATCTTCATTGCGTGTTGGAGAGACGGCCTACCAAAGCATTTTGAGCCCAACCCAAGGGGGCACCAAAAACATTACAAATGTGTTCCTCTAAAGCCGTGGTACAGGATTTCACCAGGTTTAGAGCAAATGTTCTGGAGCCAACCAAGATGTGAAGCGTCATATTAACTGCTGCGTGTTGCATTTGCATGAATTCCTTCTTATATTCAAATCTTGGCCTTGTAACTGGAAATGATCTGCAAATGTTACCTGAGAAACAGGACCCCAATCTGCCACATGGTGGCGCCCAAAAACGTGATTTTTGGAAAGGCCACGCCCTTCACATTGTCAGCGCCATTGACTTGAAATGTAACACACATATCCAGCTCAAAGTGCTCTACAAAAAAGCCTCTTGCATGATGACAGTCTGCCATGATGGATATTCTTACTTATTTGTATAATGTGAAAAAACAATAAAATGAATTTGATTTGATTCATCAAATCACTGCCTCGCGGGACTTGGTTAGACACACATTTGTACTGTAAATAAGTAAGACTGGTCAAAAAACATGGCCGCCATCATTAATAAGAAATGTTTGCAAAGGGCGTAGCTTCGCATCAAATTGGCCTCATTTTGGTTTAGTAGAACCATCATAAATCTCTGTAGATATCTTCATTACATGTTGAGGAGCAGGCCTATCAAAGCATTGTGAGCCCAACCAACCCAAAGGGGGCACCAAAGTGAAGTGTCATGTTAACTGCTGCATGTTGCTTTTGCTTTAATTCCTTTTTATATTTCCTTACACTTTTACAGATTTGTTCTTTGTCATGACACTCCCATGATTCCATATCAAGCAGTGTCCAAGATGTGTGACAGAGAAAGGTTTGCAATATTATCTGTGATGTTGCATTTTGACTCAATAATCCTGCCTGACAATGTATTTTCAGGTATTTTCAGGCACTATTGGAAATTTTGGACACAGCTGGTTGCTGTGTAGACATGTTACAGGGATATGTGGTCACTGTAGAGATGAGATGTGCACTGACATGAACTGTGGGAAAGAACCTGAGTGTAGTCAGTGTGGGGGGAGTCACGAGGAACAGGTCCAAGAAAATAATGGCCTATTATTATTATTATTATTATTATTTGTTTATTCAGAAATATTTATATTATTTATTTATTTATTTATGGATAGATTTCAGAGGTGGGTGTTGACCATTTTAACTCCAGTAGGGGGCGGTAATGCGACACTTGTCTCAACCCGGAGACATCCGACGTGGAGGATCGTCACGTGACACTTCCAGCCGTTCACCGGACGTGACCAAATCTAGGACACCTCGCTGAAGGTGTAGTCAGATCCGTGACAGCGAAGTGGAACAAAGCCATTTTTGACAGCTAAATAGCACGAGATAATGTGTAGTTCGTGTAGAGAGCTTTTATGAATTATATTTATCCCTCTTTCGTGTATCTGTCTGCACGGTATCACACTTTGAATCGTACTAACGGCTGTGTTCCGCGTGACAGCCTTCAACGGCTGACGGACCTGTCCTTACCTTGCGTAATGTTTTGTTCCTTGATTCGACACCAGGAAGCGAGACCAGCAGGCTAGCTGTTACTGTTACCGCGATGAAAGCACAAAAGAACCAGAAAACATAACATTAATGGTTCGGATTTGACCATTAACGACCCAGTTAAGGAGCCGTTACACTGTATTTAAGGATTAACATCGCTGTAATTCGCCTCGTATAGTGTTGGGACTGATAGCTAGCTTACTGCTTAGCCATCTGGGAAGATTGTCGCTTGCTAACGTTAGCAGCTGGTTACCGTTAGCAAGTTGACGATGGCTGTGGCGCATAGAGGTTGTGTTGTGGCTGGATATTTACTCGTACTGCTGCTGGCTGGGTGCAAAGCGAGGATACACAAGCTCACTTTAAAGGTAAGGTGCCTATCTCGCAAAATGGAGCCATGCTAGCTAGCTAGCAGCTACGCTAGTTGTTGTCCTCCCGACGGCGTTTTATTAGCTAGCTAGTACGCTTTGATTAGCTTTGACAGACGGTGAGTCAAATGTGGTGTCGTGTTGTTGTGACAGTGTAAACACTTGGAAATTACGTAAAGTAATTAAAACGTGACTTATGAAGATGATGACAGGCATAGCAGCTGATCTGCCAGCTGTGGTGGAATGTGAAGTTAGTGCCGTTACATTTATCGTTACTCAAGTACTGCTCTTAAGTACAACTTTGGGGTACTTGTGCTTCACTCGAGTACTTCCTTTTTCTGCTACTTTATACTACAATGCCACTACATTTTGCAGGTAAATATTGTAGTTTTTACTCCATTACATTTATCTGACAAGTTAATTTACAGGCTTAGATTCTTAATAGATAACAATCCCACTTACACATATCTTTAATATATAAGATAATGTAATAGGTTACAAGTTAAGCTACCAGCAGCATGTTAAGTCATTAAATTTAACTTACCGTTTATATCTTCTCTCTTAATTATTTTATTGTAAGTCTGTATCCTTTATGATGTGTCATATGTTACTGCTCTGTAAAGCACTTTGAACTGCTCTGCTGTACTGTCTGTGCTATACAAATACAGCTGCCTTGCCTCGCCTCTCCCGAAGTTATCCCCTCTACAACAGCTCATCTCTGACACTTTTTATATGTTCTCCATCCCAGAATGAAACTCGGTTTGCTGTTGACCTCAACAACTTTGGTTTCTATGCCAATGGGACTCTGGATGTCAACCTGCTTTCTCTGCGCCTCCCAGAGCAGCTGGTGAACTACAGCCTCTACCCTGTAAGAGCTGTTTGTTTTTTACGTGTGTGTGTGTGTTTGTGAGTGTTTGTTTTACATGGCCTACTTGAACTTTTCAACAGGTGCAATAATTTTTTCTTAACGGTTTTTACTGAATAAATGAAAAGGAAGAAATGCAAGCTGAGATGCATTTATATTTGTTATAAAAGACAAGGCTGGTGTAATTCTCTAATTATCTTATGATGAATCCTGTGCAAACACACAAACCAACAATGAATTGATCATATGCTGAGTGCCGTAGACCTCCCTTTTGTTCAAATACACATTAATAAGCCACACGGTCACTCAATGTGACATTTTTCTCTGTTCACAATCAGAATCAGCCTTATTGGCCAAGTATGTGGACATACAAGGAATTTTAATCATTTTTTTTGTTGCCCTTGTTGCACATACGCAGAATAGACATACAGCTAAAAACACTGACAGCATAGCTGAACTAGGTAACATAACCACATGACTACTATAAAATTGACTGCTACGCACATATATAAATATATAGAAGTGTATAGAATAATATATGTTACAGGTTGCTGTATATACAGGAGGTAGGTGAATATGATAGTGTATAAAGTGTGCTTGGATTATGTTTGACATATATCCAAATGTTTGCAGTTTGTATTTAAGTTATAATACATATATATTACCAAGACCACACATGCTTTGGAGTCCATCCCACATTCATCATCCTGGTGCAGTAAATCCCGTTACTGTTTTACTGTCCACTGTCAAAGGTATAACATGCTCCAAATATTTACTCAGGGTTCAATGTGGATTTCTTTTTTTTTATGGCTAGGCAGAAAAGTGGATCAGAAATCTGCTCGCCCAATCAATTTGTACATGCCCCTGTACAAATTGTTTTATTTATTAATTGCCATGCAAGTGAGATGGTTCTTACGTGCCTTTTAAAAACAACCGTTTTATCCGCCTTGCTCTCAGTCTTGCTGTAACTGCACAATAAAAGTGAGATGAAGCGAAATGGCTTATTAATTAGCTATTTCCATCAGTAGCTCCAAATAATACAATGTGTTAAAAAAAAAATGTATCACTTGCCGGATCAGGAAAGTGTTTTGCTAGATTTACCAGCCTGAAATGGCATGTTACTCACCCTGGGGCATTCGGGCAATCTTTATTGTTGAGCCTTGTTTCCTAAATACATAATAGATTGAGTTGATGGTTGGCAGAAGGATAAAGACAACTGCCCAATCAATTTAATACGCAGCTCATGTTGTCAGGCAATGTTGCTAACTGTGCAAGGAAAATAAATCTCTTAACAAGTTGTCACAAAGAAGTACTAAAACATTGCCGTAAAATAGTCTGCAGTTTGATATGCAGGGCATTTCTTGAGACTCATCAATGTTCAGACTCATCATCACATTAAAATTATGGATTGTTTCTCCAAACATGGGGGAGTGAGGTGTGAATGGAGAGAACTGAATGGTTGACAAAGTCGTAGAACACTGTCATGTAGCAACATTACAGTATTAATAAGTATTTGATAAGAATAATTTGGGCAATTTTCAGCAGCTAAGTTAATTTAAAAATGAATATTTCAGATAAATCTTTTTTTTAGGACAGTGATAATAGGTTGTATAGTTAAGATAAAGAACTCCTTGGATTTACATTGTTGTTTTCTATACTTTATACCCTTTATTAGGGCAGGCTGGTATCGAGAAAATCAAATATTGGGATATTTTTATCACTATCAATATTACAACAATATTGTAGGGCTGATTATTGGTGCTTTCACAAAATATTTAGACAATGAATTTTTTTAATAAACAGTCATCAGTAATGTGAATATGATGCTCAAGACAAATAATAGATCACATGGTATTCAGTTTCATGTCACAAGACTGAAAATATAGTGTATATATGTATTATATATGTATCGCCCAGCCCTTCCCTTTATGAATTTTATTTATTTATTCATCAAATGTTAACGTCTAAAGACACATATCAATTATCACTTAGCTGTGCTGTTTATCAGTTGAAAAAGTGATATAACCTCCATTTTAGATTAAGACAGTTTCTGCCTTGAGTATTCAAAGTTCACTGTGGGCGGTCAGTTTAGTAGAGTGATTGTTTTCAGCAGCAGTGAAATGGCAGGCCAACTCGACCCAAGAATCACAGAGCAGTGAACTAATTTGCATTCTTGCTTATGGCCCGACTGCTTTCAACCGTAGTGTTTTGACTGCTTATTTTACTTTGGTCATTGGATGTTGCCGGAGCTTTTAAAGGAATAGTTCAGATCTTCTGGAGTGGATTTGTATGGGGTACTTATCCATAGACAGTATATTACATCGTAGATGTCAGCTGGCACTCCCCTAGTTTGGGGAAGCAGGCAAGAGTCTGACATGAAAGCTAAGCTATGTCCTGCTGTGGACGGGGATCAGCTACAACACATACTTTAGCCTCCAAAAAATAAATTCCCACCTTAAAAAGTCAGTATCAGTTTAAGTGTATGCTGTATTGAGAGTATTGTCACTGCTTTACCTCACCATCAGACAGTGATATCTGATCCAAAATTGAAGCTGGTATATTGCTCTTTTCAAAGCCAGACTCCATTCAGAAAAACTGTGATTTAATATTGCTGTACACAGGAGCTGCTGGTCTACTGTTGCCTCGAACTGTTGTTTTGTCTGTGTTATTGTGTGACTTTGGCGTTTTAAAGGGTTAGTTTGGATTCACCAAAGTCACACAATAACACCAACAGACTAAATGATTGAGGCAGGGGTAGACCAGCAGCTTTAATGCTCAGTGAGCTAAAATGACCCTTTTTCTCGATGGAGTGTGGTTGGGCATAGATGGAGAACTAAAGGTGTTGATGTCGTCCCTGTCAAAAGGGGCTGTCTAAAGGGAAGGAAAAGCAGTGAAAATACTCTCAGTGTAGCATACACCTATACTGTTATTAATATAATTTTTTTATTTGGGCCTTTTTTAAGTGGATGAAACATGTTTCGTTGCTGACCGTCATCCACGGCACTACATGGCTTAGCCTCTGTGTCAGACTCCAGCCTGTCTATCCAAACTGGAGGCATGCCGGCTTACATCTACTCTATGTAATGCACTAACTATGGATAAGTATCGCAGAGTTATAAAATATGAAGTGCTGAATAAAGACACAGTGAAATACTGTATACTGGACATCATGTGCTTTTGACCCACTGAATGACCACATTTATAACACTCTCTTTAGGTTGGTTTCAGCCTCTCAAGGTCACGTGTGAATGGAGTCTTGTCCTACACTGTGAGTACATCCAGTCATAAACATTTCTGTAGAATATTGCACATGGTTATTTCCAGACTTGCTTTAAGTAGTCATGCTATGGTGCTGTCAAGGTAAACTTTTGTCTAATGTCCTATGTTCTAAATTCGACTAATGTAAGATACTGATGCTTAAAATTATTGGTATTTCCGTGCATGTTTAGTGATGAAATGTGCAGTTGGTGGTTCAGATTTGATTATTTGACTTTTCTTTTTGTTCCTGGAGGCGGAAGAGACCGAGACATGCCCGCTGACTCTCACAAAGCTGACCAACAACGAGCCTCTCGTCCTTTTTCTCATCGATATCAGCACCCTCAGGTATGTATGTCTCAGCACCAGTGTTCACAAAGTCTGTTTTACTGTGTCCTGACAGCTTAATGTGAAGGGTGACTATGTATTGTGTGTTTATGTAGTGTCAATGTGAGAGCGATGGGTGATCAAGACAACATCTTGCGAGCAAAGCCAAAGGGTGACTCGCCTAAAGGTCAGTGCCGCTCACACTTTACATCTCTTACAAAATCATTCAGCGTTTTGCTTCTCTTTCATATTTAAGCACCAGAATGAAAGATTGAATCGTTTTAAACTGACTTGACTTTGAAATATCCTGTGAGAATTTGAAAATAGCTCAATTGTACCACCAAAGAATGTGACAGGTAGCACCGTGTGTGTTGTACCTCTGTGTTTCCTATAGGCCAGAGGAAAGTCAGGCAAGCTCCTGCTGTTACTGCTGTTAAACCTGGGGATAAGCAGACAACAAATGGAGAAAACAATGCAGGTCAGACAGTCAAGAAGGCTGTTGATGTGGAAAATAAGCCTGCAGTTCAGAAGGAAGAAGTTGAGACAGAAGCAAAGCCAAAGCCTTCAGTAGAAGCTCCTGAAAAGGATGAAAAGGAATTCCAGGTAAAAAGGTGTTTGTGTGCCTTTTTCTTTTTCTGTGATATATTCTTAAACATCAGTTTATAATCTGTGCTTTCTTCTAGCTGGGGAAGAACACCCAGTTTACTCTCGCTCTGGACAGAGATAAGGACACAGGTTCATACAAATTCAAAGTAAGCACACCTTTCTTAGCTATTACTCGTGATGTGAATAGTGTTTGATGTTGTTTACTGTCGTGTGACATTTTTTACGTCCCTCTTCCACAGTTCCACATGATGGTGGGGATGCTGGCGGAGGGTCTGTACAGCCTCAAGTTCCACTACTGTCAGAACAGGGTGCAAGGAATCAAGCTACCCTACTCATTTGCCGTAAGTCAAGTGTGTTTGTGATCATACGTGCATGCTCAGGTGCGTACATGTGTTTAACATGAATGTATCCCATGCAGGTGGAAGTGATAGAGAAGAATCCAGGGGGCTACCTGTCTGCAGCAGAAATTCCTTTGTCTCGCCTTTACATCGGTATGGCCGGAGTCTTCTTCACCGCTGCCATGATCTGGGTGTACACACTCATGAAGCACAGGTACACATGCATGCAGACACACTGACATGAAAGCTAACAGTATTGTGTAACAGAATCTTACAGTTTCCGCTATTTAAAGATGCCCGATCACTGTGTCTTGAGGGATATTTGCTGGGTAATGTTAATATCCTGTTAAGCTGTTACAACACCAGCATTGTAACTACACTAAGAGTCTGCAGCCACAGTGGCTTTGTGAAGCTGTGCTGAGGCTCAATGTTGCTTTGAGCTGAATGCTAACAGCAGTATACTAACATGCTCACAATGACGACACTAACTCCCAGATATAGTGGGTATACTGATTATCATTTTACTTCCTTATTTGAGCATGTTAACCTGCCAATATTTCCTTATTAGCACTTAACATGATGAGAATGTCATTAGTTTTACAGGTTTTTGATGGACAGTTAAAGTAGTACTTCACCCCTCAAAGCACAACTGTATTCTGTAACAAAAATAAAATCTACCACAAAGAGAGGAGGAATAGATGCTGTGCTGCTGCCAGAGGAGCCGCTGAATGAGTTCCCTCTGTAGAGAGGGTAACTCGCTTAAAGAGTCTGAGAAGTCCGGCGCTGTTCATAAAACATTAGAGACGCCTAGCCTAACGATGCCACAGTTTATTCAACACTACTGGAGCTTCTCCTCTTTTTGGAACCACTATGGATCGGTAATAATATCGCTTTTAGCCATGCTTGTTGTTGCCAGGTATGCTGCCATATGTCAACAGCCCGAAATATCGGGAGTATCATGATATGAATTTTTCATATGATATTAAAAAATATACAGGTATTATTGTGAACGAGATGATGTGGCACACCCCTGCCTCTTAGTCTGGAACTTTTATTCAATTATGCAATCTTAGTTTTTACCCCTTTCTTTTTATGTATGATTGTTGTTATTTAATAAAGGATGTGTCTTCATGGGCCATTTTTGGCGTCTAACCTGTCCTGCACAATGGTTTAACTTTTAATTTTTATCCCCTGTGTTTTCTAACTTAACTGAAGTACTTGTACCCCAAAACAAAGGAACATGCCGAAACTTGAGCCGTGTGAATGATCACATCAGTCATTGTAGTGGTACCGATGTACTACTATATAAAATATTTTAACCTCTGCCCCTGTGTGTTTTTTTGCAGGTACAGCGTGTTTAAGATCCACTGGCTGATGGCAGCACTGGCCTTCACCAAGTCCACATCATTGGTTTTCCATAGTGTAAGTACTCCATCCTCACAGACTGCTCTCACCTCTGTTTTATCTCATGTTTGTGTTTGGCTTTTATTGCTATGTCTGTCTATTCTGTCTGCACTGCTCACTGTGCTCACAGTACAACTGGATTCTTCGTCTCTCTCTCAGATCAATTACCACTTCATCAACACTGAGGGGCATCCCATTGAAGGCTGGGCTGTCATGTATTACATCACACACCTGTAAGTACCATTTCTCCAGAATATTGAAGTTATTCAAGATTCTATTTTGTGTTCAATTCTTACAGTTTATATTGATGTACATTCCAGGCTCAAGGGGGCGCTGCTGTTCATCACACTGGCACTGATCGGCACCGGCTGGGCTTTTGTGAAATACATCCTGTCTGACAAGGAAAAGAAGATCTTTATGATTGTCATCCCTCTGCAGGTGTGTGTGCACGAGAAACAGTGTGTGATTGTCAACATTCAGTGAATATGTTTTGGAGACACACTCCCTCATTGTTCTTCAGGTCCTGGCTAATGTCGCCTACATCATCATCGAGTCTACGGAGGAAGGCTCCAGTGAATATTATCTGTGGAAGGAGATTCTCTTCCTGGTCGACCTCATCTGCTGCGGAGCCATCCTTTTCCCTGTTGTCTGGTAAGTGTGTGTGGTCTGACTAATTTGTATCAGTTACATTTTCCATTTTAAAAAATCCATTGAGAAATTGAATTAAGACTAGTTTTGGGAATGATGCATACGCAGTTGGCTGTTTCCACAGAAGCTAGTTATGATAAGAGGATCTAGTGGTTAAACTGGGCCCTGCATGCTGTAGAAATATGAGTAAATTTAAGTAACTGACAGCAGCAGGAAAGAGGCATGGTTACCAGGAGATAATGTTGGAAAGCAGGCGTGATGGTGGGCTGGATGAGTGGCCCCCACCAGCCAGTCAGAGTTAAATCAAACCATGATGTAAGTTCCCTTCTTCTCAGTCGACTTACATCATGAATAGCAATTAAAACAACGTACATTTTCAGTTTGTAGTCCAGAATCTCAAAGTTTACAATTACAGAAACACTGATTGATTTTTTATAATGAAAAATTCGTCTAATAAGTGTTACATGAGTCGTGCGTGTGAGTTAACCCATAATTTTAAATAACATGTTCAGGATGTGTGCAGATGTATTTGTAGTTTTTAAACATACCTGTCTTTGTAGGTCCATCCGTCACCTACAGGAAGCTTCGAGCACCGACGGCAAAGGTGAGAATTCTGATGAGTTACAGCCTAAACGTGTTGGGCTGCATTACTCATTACTCGTAAACCTTTAAAAATAATATGACTTTTTTTATTACACCCGACAACAGTAGTTTGTTACAGTGCATGTTACTTTTCCATTATCTTTTCTGCTCAAAATTCAGACATGGCATGTGCACTTTTGTATGAATGTCAAGACAGTCTCCTCTAATTGCAGCTAAGGCTAGATAGCTTGCAAATAATTTCTTACCTGGAAGTCTTTGTTTGCCTGTGACCGGTATTTTCCAGGGGTGTGGTGGTTCACAAAATTCTTTTTGGGAGTCTTGTTTGGGTTTTTTTTTTTTCTCAACACAGCAGGAATTAGGGTCTGACTGAAATGGGCTCGTTAAAGTCTGGTAAAGCATAATCAGTGATTTCTCTCTGAACACATTATACTTGAGAACTGTGTAGTACTGAATGGTGGAGTTTCTCACCATTTCTGTGTCCAGGATTTTTTGGGCAAGCTTAAAAGCATGCTCGTTTATGCAATAGAGCCATCCTGAACATAACCCCCTCCCTACTATATAAAAAGTATGTCACTGCCGATGTTAGAGGGCGTAGTATCTGTTGTTTCTATTGGTTACTGTGTGTTGGCTGCAAGGTTGTTGCATCCAGCAGTTACATCCGCCAGCAGTTACTGCTCAGTTCTGAAGGTGTGTGCGTTGTGATAGTGTTTGCCTGCTAAACGAGAGGCAATAGCAACACAGCATCTCTGGAGCAGGATGTTTTGGTTTGGTGGTAAGAGGGGCAGACAGTAAGTCACCCGCTCCGTGTGGCTGCCTTGTATAGCAGCCCACACTTACTGTTCAGCTTATTGTTAGGTTTGAAATGCGTTACGAACCAAACGCCCAGTATGGAAAGATTCAGTATGCATACGTGTTACATCTCTTGTGTTTTCTCAAGGAACTGTATGAGAGATGGGGCGTCAGTCGAGAAGAGAGGAAACATTTAATCCACCACATATCCAGCCACAAGCTCCATTAGTTCTTTGTTGCTAGTAGCCTTGTTTTCATGATTAAAATCCAGGTTTGTTTTTTTTAGTTAGCGTAGGACTACAGCCATCTTCCTTGGTTGCAGAGGGCTCACCTTTGTAGGGTGTATTTCCATGAGCTTCACGTTGTTTTGCTGGCAGTTAAAGTAGGTGTTTCAGGAGGTTTAAGGTTGTGTTTTTCACAGTGGAAAGAGTCTTAGTACCGCTACTTGGAAAAACAAAGTTCTTCATCTTTCCTGCAGAAAATATCAAAGTCATGGGAGTATTACCAGCTGCTGAATGTAAGAGTTTCCATCTTCCAAGCTAGCTTGCTGCTTTGTGGCTTGCATTTGCGACGATTACGAAAAATGAAACCAGGGATGTGCTCAATTGTTATTATCTCAAATCAGTAGGGCTCAAGAGTAAAAGTTTTGAGTAAGTGTAATATTATAGAGAAAAAGTTGAGTCCGCACACTAGATACAGCTCCAAAGATTTAATGTGAATATCACCACATGTGACGTTTCGGGCACAGGCCCTTCATCAGACATGAAACTGGTACAGAGACACACCTGCTTAAATCAATGTCAGGGATCACCTGATCTGTACCAGTTTCATGTCTGATGAAGGGCCTGTGCCCGAAACATAACGTGGTGATATTCACGTTAAATCTTTGGAGCTGTATCTAGTGTGCGGACTCAACTTTTTCTACATTGATGCCTCTTTGTGGTCCAGCACCTAGGCTAAGTCTTTTCTAGGATGTGTGTGTCCTTTTGTTCTCTTTAAGTGTAATATTATAACTGAAATTCTACTAGTAATTTGTTACCCTGATAATTACAGGCAAAAGTAATATAACTAATGCATTCCTGCCTAACACTGAGACTTTTGTGTTTTTGTTTTGTTTTTTAATTAAATTGTGTCCTTGTCTGTTTCAGCTGCAATGAATTTGGAGAAGCTCAAGCTCTTCCGACATTATTACGTTATGGTAAGAAGGCATTCAGCTCAGCAGTATTTCTCCTCTTTCATCCTCATCCATCCATCTTTCCATCCGTCCACACTCGCTGACCGTTATTAATTGTCAGTGAAATTGAAATTTCCAAGCACAGTACTGATAGCTTGATAAGTGTGCAAGTTGTCGATGTTGCTGATGATGTTTGAATATTTCTTAATCAGACATGTTTATTATCTGATGTTTTGCGTCATCCTTCAGCTCTACAATGAATTATACTGAGTCACAGTGTTTGGCAGGGCCGCACCAGGATTCTCATTCAGCAGAGTCACTGCTGCAGAGCCACAACTGCTTTACAAACAACCCCACGTACTGTTTGACCATTTAGACAATGTGCACCATTGTTCTTTGTCACAAGACAAGTTTTACTAACCTTGAGTAAAAGATTCAGTTTAGATAAAAACTGTGTTAGTTTAACCACCCAGCTGTTATCTTAATGTCATTTTTTGTAATTCTGTGTTCATCTTTTTAGATTGTGTGTTATATCTACTTCACAAGGATCATAGCCATCCTGCTCAAGGTCACTATGCCTTTCCAGTGGCAGTGGTGCTATGAGGTAAGACGACAGCGATGTTGTTGAATAGCAATTTGACTTTATTACTTTAATGAGCACTTGTTTGTAAAAGGTCAGACGAATCTTTTATCTTACACTGACTCAGCGATAACTGGGCATAATTGGCTGGAGGTTTTACTTGGATGTATGCCAGTAGGATGTTTGCAAACACATACTCAGTGCCATTTATTATTCAGCAAATAGCCAAGAACACCAGAGGGAGGGTATTAGCATTACTGGAAGGAGAAAATGTTGTATTGATTGAATCATTCAACCTTTTGTACATCGACTTTAAGAATGAATAACAGCACATGGACTTAGATATTGTTGTTTGACTGGTCTGATGCCAGTAATATGAAGCTTGTTTGCATGGTTGGGAAGAAATTTGTTGTATCTTGACAGAGCTAGAGGCTGTTAGTTAGAAGCAACTGTTGAGCTGCAGGTCAACTTTGAGCACACACTCTCATGTTTCTTCAGTTTCTGGTGGAGGTGTCTACTCTGATCTTCTTCGTGTTGACGGGCTACAAGTTCAGACCAGCATCCAACAACCCCTACCTCCAGCTTCCCCAGGACGAGGAGGATGTAGAGGCAGATGAAGTGTAAGCAAACACCCAACACTGATTTTGCTTGGTATTTTCTCACTTAATTTGCAGGCTCATGGCACTACATGTCATACACATTGTCAGTATAGGCTGTGTCGTGATTAGGGATGACACAAGAACAAATAGGTGCCAAGTTGATGCCAAAATTTTGAAAACTGGACCATACTTATTTTTCTCTAGTAGCATAGGCACCGTAGGTACTGGGTCCTGACCCCCGATGTACAGAAGTATTCCTCAAAACTTCAAAGGATTCAAACATGACAGAAAGAAACTGAATTTGGGATTTAATATTTCAGTCCATCAAAGCTGTTGGTGCATTCAAAAGCGTAACTATAGACTGTAAAAGAAGATGGCATGATTTGAACTTTAGTTACCAGCTTTCTGAAGGCGCTAATAATTTCACCATAGCTGCATGTGAGTATTTGTGCTGATCTTTGTGTTTCGGACTGTTTTTGCAATCAGTCTCATTTGAATAGAGGTGCATTTTCACCCCTTTGAGAATGACTTTGTGTACAGATTTAGCGGCCGCTAAAGCCATGCCACCCTTCTTTGAATTCGCCCATGAGAATAAAGCCGTCTTTTTAGTTTACATCAATCAGGAACAAAGTTTGATTAAAGTTAAAAGGCTCTCTAACTGAGGTGCTGTTGCTCCTCTGTGTTTCTCTCTGTTTGCAGTGTGACTGAGTCAGGTGCACTGGAGGGAATTTCCAAAGTCAAGAAGACGTGTAACGGACGCGAGCGCCAGAAAGAGTCCACCTTGTGAGCAGGAAGCTGCATCTTTGGGGGTTGGAGGATCCACTAAACTTCCCCATGCCAGCCGGTACAAAGGGGTGCACACGGACCAAGGCTCCCCACCCCCAGTGACAGCTTTCCTTTCGAGACTCGTAGAGTGGTTGCAGTGGTCGTGTCCACTGTCTGGCTATGCAAAAAAATAAATAAAAGACTAACTTTGTTGGACGCTCTCCATTTCCTCGGAACACTCCACCCAGAAACTCTGAAGGGTTTCAGATGGAGACGAGTTTTTGCCACATGGATGATGGGTGGAGACACAGAAAGGAGCTCTGATGTTCTTTAGTTTTCACTTCTCTCTCTCTCTCTCTCTATCTATCTATCTCTATCTCTCTCTCTCTCTCTCTCTCTCTCTCTCTCTCTCTCTCCAAAGATAATTATCATTTTAGAGAAAGACTTGCTTTTGGGTGCGTTTATATCGGCTATTTAATACGGTACTTCTGCGAGCCTCTTAGTTGTACCTTTTTGTGGGTGATGTGAGTACACGTATGTGTGAATGTGAGACAACACAAGATTTGGACACAACCGTTTTCTTCCCTTTGGAGACAGTGGCCCATGCTCAGGTAAAAAGGCTAATCAGTATATATTTAAAATTTAGGCAACAATCTGAACACGTAATTTCTTATTCCCACAATTCAGGGGTCAGTGATGTTCCCATCGCTCCTTATACAACTTCATCACCATGCAGTACAAGTTCTGTTACTTTTCCCCATAAGATTGATTTCTATATTGAAATATATGGAAGAGGTTGTATATTTCAATATATTTACTTATTGCATATTGAAATGTTATATTTCAGTATTATTGTTTATGTTGGAGAGGTAAGAGTTCCTCCCACTCCGTCACATGGACTGCTGCTGTAATTTAGTGCTTTAGTGGTTGAGGTCAACTCACATCTCTGTGAAATCAGCCCTAGATGATGACACGTGAAGCTCTTAATGAATAAAGAGGTTGATGAATCAGTCTCAGATAACCAGAGCAGTGGCCCTGATTACGTTCAACAACGGCCTTGGTTTTGTTTTTTTTGTTTTTCCCTCATTTGGCCACACTGTGCCAATCTAGGCAGAGAGGTGACCTGACGGATCATATTTGAATTTGTCTGCTTTTGGTTTTACCTTCTTGCTCTTGATGTGAAGCTTATTTTATTAATTATTGATGACTTATTGGTGAAAGATGAGAAAAACGTGTGCAGCCGGGCAGGTTAGATGGCCATTTGTAAATAATTTACAGAGACTGTTGATATAAAAGGAGACACATAACACGTCGTAAGAACTGCATAGAGGCTTTATAGACAGTGATTCAGACGGTTCAGTTTAAATGGGATGGGTTGATTCCTGTAATAGAGGGAGGGGAGGAGTACATGTGAGGAATCAAGGACAGACTACTGAGATTTAACCGCACATACTCCTGTACAGGTATGAAGGAGCTACACTGTGTTTACAGACTGTTAATTTGTCTCCTGGTAAGAGCACAGGAGGTAACAGTCAGTACACAAGGTGAGCAGAGAAGGTTTTGTGCTTGTTACAGAGGACAGTTTGATGTCTGTGTGAATTTTCACAATAAAGCTTGTGTTCTGGAAAGGTCTCAAATGAAGCTGTTATGTCTGTGTTTTGAAGCACTTTTTTTTTTTTTTTAATAATCCATTTCTATAAAGACGGGGCATGTATAAAAGAAGGGCAGTCAAAAGCCCTGTTTCCACCAAACACTTTCGGTATGGTACCTCTGGAACCAAAAGTAACCCTTCAGACATGGTACCTAGACCCTAGAGTTTCCACCACAAACAGTACTCTTAAATATGGGCGGGGTTGTAGTCACTTGCTGCTTCGTCCAGCACTCACAGACCAGGCTGCAGTAAGTCTCTCCATGGGATATTTAAAAATGGCCGGTTCCTTCTCAGGCAAGCACAGCTGTCGATTAGTGACGATTAGAATGTTTGCAGTTCACATAATCTGATCAACAAGTCTGTGTCATCCAAGAAAGACGAAAAAACAACTAAAGTAATGGTCAGAGATGTCATATTGAAATTTAAGGTGTGCTGATGGTTTCATGTTGTCACCTTGTGTATTGAGTAACATAACAAATAAGTCTGGACCAAAGTGCTTGACCAACAGACCAACAGACAGACCTTTCTATCCTCAAAGCCAAACACCCAGCATGGCTAAAAACACATGAAATGAAGCTTTCCCCAAACTTGAAGCCTCAACTAGAAGTAAAAACTAAAAGCGGTGAGTTGCCTGCGCTTTGGCACATCGTAGATTGGCTAGCCCAACACCTGCCAGTTTGTGCTTACCTTTATTCTCTTACAAAATATGACCTTGAAGTTCAGGTGGTTTTTACTGAGAGCCTAATTAACAAAATGAATGGACACAGTCATTTAAAGTGGTTAAAACACTGAATGAAGCAGTTTCGTGTTAAAAAGAAAATCAGTGTTTTTCTGCTGATCTTGTTGCGGACTGGCTGCTAACCACAGTGGCTGACAAAAACACAAAAATACAAATGGCTCTATGTAGAACCAGTGTTTTGTTTGTCCATTCTAGGCTACTGTAGAAACAGTGGTGCAACATGGCGATGTCTGCAAACAAGGACCCGCCGCCTACATACTTATAAACAGCTCATTCTAAGGTAACAGAAACACAATGATTCATATTTTCAGTAGATTACACATAAACATGCTTATTATATTCCATTTATGCCAATATATCTCCTGAATCCTACACACTGGACCCTTTATGTAGAATAAACTAAACACTATGGTCCTTTAAAGTCTGCTTTTTGGCACAGCATGCACCTCCCATAATAACTCATCATGCAGCTGATTATTGTTATATTATCTGAACTACGCAAACATACTGCAGACCATAAGCAGCCCACACCAGAGCAGTGTAAATGTGGAACCTCTCATGGTGAAACACTGTGAAGGATTAATAATGGCGGACTCCTTCATCTCACACTGCTGCAGCGCTGGAGGTGAACTCTCGGTTATAACAGGCACATATCATCTGTCCAGTGTTGGGCCAGTAGTTTGCCAGTAGTCTGGTCGGTGCCAGCTCAGCTCAGCCCAGCTCAGCTCAGCCCCTCCCTCCCTGCGAGTGTCGGGCGGACGCTGCTGCTCACTGCAGTCCGCAGTAAATCCACCGGAGCCCGTCAGAGTGCAGCAGACTGCAGTCTCCATCACACCGCTCCGCCTCCCTGCACTCCCCTGGCAGGTGGAAAGGACACGCACAACGGGGCCGGGACAATGTGAGTATCACGTCTTATATATCGGAGTAAATGAACATCTCGCAGGTATATTAGGAGGAATTTCTCCAGGAATGTTTGACCATAGCTGAGGTCTATTTTTGCGACTTTTCTGCAGCGTCATGCACAGGTAAAGTTGATTTTGGCGTCATTGTTGGTCGGTTGTGCTTGTATGAAAATTAAAATATTGAACAAGTTGCTGTTTATATACATAGAACAGCAGATAGACATGATCTGATTGTATTTCTAGAAGATTAATCATACATTTAAATTATTGTAATTTACAAAAAAATCTTCATCTTTGAATTCAGATGTCTGGTTATTCTAAAGAGTGATGAAGGTTATGATGAAGGGGATATTATGAGCTACAGGACCAATGACCTTAAAACGCCTTTGATTTAGAGAAGGCATGCAGAGCCTGATGATGCAGCAGATCTCTCCCCTCGTTGCGTCGCTGTGAGAGCAGAAAACGTGTCCCATTTCATCTCTGCAGTGCAAACACAGGAATGCAGCACACTGACGCGCACACTGACACACACACACACACTCACTAAGCTTCTTAAAATCCGTCAATCAAACATTTTCCTCTGACGTATATACAATTTTTTATCATTTTTGTCATGGAACAGTATCAGTCAATGGTCCCTGCCAGTGTTGCAATAAGCATGCAGACCTTTTACTTGAGTTAAAGTAGCAGTACCACAGAATAAGAATTTTAAAAGCCCTGCATGTAATATATTACTTAAGGTACAAGTATCAATAAAAAAATGTATTTAAATTACCAAAACAAATGCTCATTATGCAGCATGGCCCATTTCAGAATTGCATCATATTACTGGATCATAATTACTGATCCATACATTAGCATAATAAACATGACTAATGTTGCAGCTGCTGTAGGTGGGGCTAGTTTAGCTGCTTAGCTACTCAAACACAATAGGGGAGAGCGGGGCACAACTTCACACAATTTCCTTCGGGCTGAATGTTATCAAAACTTTTAGTTTTATTCTAACAACATGCACATCTCTGCTACAAATAAGCAGTAATTGTTTTTTTCTAGAGCTTTCCTTTCTTCTACAATTGTGCTGAGAAGTGGTGGAAGTGAAATGTTGCAATGTGCCCCATGGGTGGGGTTGAGTGAAACAGGCAGAGGGTTAGTTGTAACACTTGCTGGAAAGGTCTGTTTAACTCAATTAACTCAGAACAGTTCTATACAGGTCTCCATGTAGGCCTACATCAGGGGAAGGATAGGTGTCCATACAGGTATCCATCCTTCTGTCAGTCTATCATCCATATTCAATGCTTGGACCGATAGATTGAGTAACCTATATCCACATGTCAAAATAAGGGTATTGATTGTAGGAATATTGACAAGACTGTGAAACTGTGTGTCAATAAGATACCTGATAATTGAAATGCAAAGTATATCTCCTTAATTAAGAACATTCATTCAAACTGAACAGAAGTTTGAAGTGCAAAAATCGAGACAATGACCTATGACCTGGCTTCATTTTAACACCACAGTACAGCCCTGCTGTGTGTTCATTTTATCAAGCCTAGCCAACACTTGCTGGGAGTTGGTTTCATAGTTTAAAATGGTGCTGTGTTTTAGGCAACAAGGCAGTTGTTAAGATGATATATGGTTGGATTCAATGACTTGCACAGACAGCTGAGTAAAAAAACAAGTATGACAAAGAAATCTCCATTGAAACACGTCCAATCTGTGGAATTTTGTCACTGTTTGGAGGTGTTGTGGTCAACTGGCTGGAAGCAGGGAAGGATTGACCCTGTCTACCCCGCATTAGGCTGTGCCCCACGCTTTTTACAAGTTTATTACAAGTATCTCAAAACTGTACTTAAGTACAGTACTTGAGTAAATGTATGTAGTTACATTAAACCACTGGTCGATTCACTGTTATTCTCTTAGAGCATTTTAAATGAAGACGTTTGATTTGTACTTGTGTCCTTCCTCAGGGCTTTCATCTCAGTCTTGGCGTTGTTGGCCCTAGTGGTCTCTGCTGAAGGAAGTGTTGGGTAAGTTGATCGCTTAAGATAGAAACGGTATCACATGACCCCTAAAAACCTCTCACAGGTAAAGGAAATGACACTGATGATATTGTTACAATGCAATGTTCTGCTAGGAAACCTTGGGCCCCTGGTATTCATGTGGATGCCTCTTGACACGCACCACCCACTCAAACATTGCTGCAGCCCCTCGTGACAATGCCACTCCCTGATGGCAGTGCCCTACAAACACTGCTCAGGAACGTCCTTGGATTGGACTTGGCACCAGTGGGTCTTTTCAATCCTGTGGGTTGTGAGGTGGGGAATTGGCATGTCAGAGGGATGCTCAATTTCGTTTTGGATCTGGGGAATTTGGAGGCCAGGTCGACACCTTGAGCTAATTGTTACATTCCATGGGCCATTGTACTTGGTCTGCAACAGTGTTTTGGTGGCAGATGGCATCCATATCAATGCTAGGATGAAAGGATTCCCAGCAGAACATTGCATTGTCCCGAGATGATCATTATTATAATTCACTTCATCTGTCAGTAGTTTTAATGTTGTGGCTGATAAGTGCATATATGATCATGCTTTTGCTGATATTGCTAAGCAACTCTGGAAAACGATCTAGTGAAGTCCCTTAAACTGTTGCCACAAAATTGTACACAAAGTTAACAACCCTGTCCATCACTGTGTTACAGACCGAGCACCAACACCAGCTTTTGCACCGAGTCAAAGGAATGTCTTGAATATCAGCTGGTCTGCAAAACAGATGAATATGAGGTGGGTGAAACTCCTTTCAAACAGCACATACATCTTCCCATCACATCATTTTTAAGACAATTTCGTGATGTGTGTGTTCAGGTGCGACACTACAGCCCCACTCGCTGGGTGTCAACGGACGCCGAAGCCTACTTCATGGGCGTGGGTGCAGCCATGGCTTTCAGGAGACTTTTCCAGTACATCACTGGAGCCAATGAAGGAGGTAAGGACAGGACGAGAGCAGACAATCAGCTTTAAGAGTGTGTTCATGCTGTGTGTTATTCTGTGTGTGTGTGTCTGTCGTCTCGCAGGCATCCAGATGGAGATGACCGCCCCTGTCCTGGTCAAGATCCCAGAGGAGACCAAGATGTGGGAGCCGGCTATCTACTCTCTTAACTTCCCCCTGCCGGCAGCCTATCAGGAGAAGCCGCCCGTGCCCACCAATGACAAGGTAAGCGAACAGATGGTGAGGGAAAGAGCCTTGAGGCGCATGCTGAGGCAGATTTTTTTCCCTCCCCGGAATTGGTGAGTCATCCCCTCAAATGCTTTTAGTATCTGTGTGTAATTTGATCATTGATTTAAGGTCGATAGCCTTAATTGAGGTACAGCATTCTGTGCAGCTTTCACTCAATCAGCAGAACAGAAATAGATGATGCTGGCTCATGATGTGTCAGTGCCGCTGTCCGTCATCTGTCTCTGCAAGACTGCAAATGCACATGGTTGATTTGTTGGATCCATCAAAACTGGGCTGTAGATATCCACAAACATCAGACTAAATAATGACCGAAATTTAATCAGTCCAGCTATTTTTCCAGGATCTCAATAGTCAATTTCGCTTTTTCTTACTTGTGTCTTTGCTTTGGACTCAGTGTGTGTGCTCTCGTCTCTTTGGAACAACATTTTGTATCTGAATCTGTATCCGTCTCCTGTGATGCATCATGTGTCAATGTCCGGCTGCTGATGTCGCCTCTGTGTCTCCTGCTCAGCTGTATTTTACTGAGATGCCAGAGATGGATGTCTATGTGAGGAGTTATGGAGGCTGGATGCTGTCAGTCACCTCCAGGCTTCACGCTCATCTGCTGACTAAAGAACTGGCGAGGGTTCGAGCTTCCTACAACCATAGCTACCACTATGGAGTCGGCTATGACAGGTATCAGGCACATCACCCAAAACTTTATCATTTCAGACCTCCGTATTGGTAGATGGGAATCACTTATGACTATTTCATGTTCTAACGTTTTTTAATATTTTGTGTAATTTTCCGAGTAAAGTATGTCATAAAATAACGTTATTCAAAAAGTTCAAAAACCATATACTTTATAAAAGTAATGGACGAAGCCACCGTGGCATCACCCATTGGTCTGTGGACTCCAGCACTGAAGCCATGAGTTTGCCATTTTGGCCTTCGCCATCTTGGTTTTTCAGAGCCAGAAATGACCTTCTTTAACAACAGGGTGGAGCTAACACAAGCACTAGCTGTTAGGTAGCTTAATTAGGACGGTAGATTACAATCTGTGGTTAACCGCTAAAATGCTAATGCTAATTTTTGCCAGCAAGAATAACAGACTTTAAACCATTAAAGCAAAGTGTATTTACCAGAAATGTAACATTCGACTCCTAAGAGAGTCTTTTAGTACAACCAAACACTGAACAAGACTTTTTTAAGCAACCAAAATGTTACAGTTAATTTTTACTTTACTTGCTGAAATACACAGCCTATAACAGTTATCTTGAATGGGGAAATTAGTTTGCCATTTTAACATGGGGGTCTGTGGGGGGTTGACTCGTTTCTGGAGCCACCTTCAAGTGGCCATTTGAGGAACTGCAGTTTTTGGCACTTTTGCATTGGCTTCATCTTTCAGCTCCGGAAGTTGCTGCTTGTCTTAAATGCTTTGCACAGTTCCAACAAAATTTAGATTTCAGATGCACAAACCTACTCTGGGTGTTTTTGTAAAATTCAGCAGCCTTTCACTTTCAGTACCGTCATGATTAACCTAATAAGCAATGACTGAGTTGACTTGTAATTTTGTCATTCAGAGGGCTCATGTTGCAGAGCAGAAATGATTCATATTCCCACAATAACAGTTGCCATCTGCCAATCAGCAAAGCTGCCGCTATGTGTGTTTTGAAATCACAAATTTCTATAATTAAATTAACTAATTTAGAAGATTGTGTAGCCTGAGAGAATCAGTCATGATGGATTACATTATACACACACAACACTGCACATGTCACTCTCTTCTAACTGTTGTGTTTGTCTCTCTTCCTCTTTCCTTGTTTGTGTGTGTGTGTGTGTGTGTGTGTGTGTGTGTGTGTGTGTGTGTGTGTGTGTGTGTGTGTGTGTGTGTGTGTGTAGTCCCTTGAAGCTGTTGAACAGGCACAATGAGGTTTGGTACGTGGCCGAAGGGGAGCTAGTTTGCACGGATCCGCAGGAGCCGACCCCTGCGCACACACCCAGACCGACTCAGACCAACTCACCCACAGACTCTCCATCTGACCCGCTCCCTCACACACTCTCTGATTCACCCTCACTCACTCCCTCCAACCTATCCTCAAACACAACGTCGAACGCATCCTCGCCAACACTGTCTGACACCCCTGCTCTCCCCCCATCCAACGCTCCTCCCAGTCCATCAACCAACCTGCCCGCCGACGCCCCGTTCAGCCAAACCCCCACCTCCGCCCAGATCCTGCTGGACCCCACAACCAACTCCTCCGACCCCGCCTCTGTGAGCCCGTCCCTGGAGCCCCAGTCTGACGCCGCCCTATGGAACAGCACAGCCCACAGCTCTCTGGATACACAAGCTGACAGCAGCCCCGTGGTCGAGCCAGTCGACGCTCATTAGCAACAGTCAATTTGATTTAAGCAGCTATTTGAGGTATATTAACGTGAAATCTAAATAGAAAAGAAGCAGTGGAGGTGTTGCAGAAAAATGAGTGAAAGTGTGTGATAGAAGGACAAGCTGTTCTCTTCCTCCTTATCTCTCTATTCCTGTGTGTTACACTAACTCCTCCTTATGGCACTTAGTGTTTAACTATATGTTCTGTCACAGCTTTGCACCTGCAGCTTCCTGTATCAGCAGACACATGCCTGTCCACTTTGTTGTTCTGAGCTTGTCATACAGCTGCATCATAGAATTAAGTCAGATGTATGTATTAGTTAGAAAGTTAGAATTCGAGATTGTTGTGTTGAGTGACCCAGCTAAAGCTAAAGGCAGGGATAGATGCCGTTTAAGATCAGTGTATCCCTAAAACTAACTTAGCAACTAATAGGACTTCAATGGAAATCTGTCTGTAATTGGTAACTAAAGCTTATGCTGGGACTAACCACAGAAGCTGATATATCAGAGGAAGCTTAACAATCATAATGTGTTCTCCTGTAAATGAAGTTTGAAGCTGTAGTTAGTGATTCTTTCGAGTTTCTGTCAATAGTTTCTAGCCATAACATCCTACATACTTCTTCTCTCTGTTCAGCTTCATGTCAGTTAATTTGATATTTGTGGCAACACATTGGTGAATCATTTTAAATGCGGTGTGCACGTTCATTGGGATCTTTGGCGCAACTTAAGCCCAAGCACTAATGCAGAATGCCTTTATATAAAAATAGAGTTTATGAAATTATTACTTTGGATCCAACCTTCTTCCCCAGACACAGAGCTCAAAGTGCCTGTAAATGCATAGGTTTTGCAAAACTTATTGACTCAGTATTTTAAGTCATTATAATGAAACTAAGCAATTTGATTAGATTTTTTTTGTCTGCTAAAAGTCAATGAACATATTCATTACAATAATTTAAACTTGCATTATAACAAACTGGTATTAAATTAAAGTTCAGTAAGAAACAGCAATAAATGTTTTTGCATCCTTGATTATCAGTAAATGTAATCCACACAGGTGTAAACATTTACATCAACAACAGACTTTTTTGTCCTGCTAACTAACCAAAATATGAATGGGTTATTATCTAACATTCAGTTTAGTTTCAAGCTAGTACAGAACAGCAATATTCATTCACGTAAGCACAGCTCTGGTCCCCATCAGTACTGGCATTAGTTATCTGTTCACTTTTTCCACGATAAAAACCTTGATTGTATCGAAATGTTTCCCCTAAAATTTTTAACTCTGTGTTATTTCATGCTTTCACACATTGGGGCACGTTGTAAAGTCAGGGTTGACCTAACCTTAGCAATTAGAAATGTGCCTTTAAATAAGGAGAAAAAGATGGCAGGAATATCTAAATAAACCTGGATTCAGAAACTTTCCAAATGTTATATGTGGTAGGAAATATATTTAACATGTTGGTCAGGCTCCAGAGATATCAATGAGTTTTGATAAAAGACGTTTTCAAAAGTGTGTTCATTTCTAAAGGAAATCCCACAGGTTACTTATTACCTTGTTTTTGCACGCTGTACAAAATAAGGCTCTAACTCAATTCTAATCTGACTCACCAGATGCAGGTTAGGTTCAGCAATAAGCCATGCCAGCTTTCTGTAAATTGTCGTAAAGATCTACAATGAATAAAACAACTGGCCGGTCGGGTTTGTTCTATTTTGCATTGGGGATCTGATCTCAGACCATCCCAACTCCCCACTGCATCAGCAAACTTTCTGGTGCTGCTGTCAACAGAGCTGCTCTCCTCCCAGAGAGTCTGCCCACAGCCGTCGCTGCCTTTAACTTAGATATGGCAGTGTTAGCCGTGTGATTCTAACAGTCAGCCCTGTCACTGTGTGTGTTGCCCACTGGCTCTCTTTTGCAAGTTCAGCATCACTGCGATTGTGATTGGTTTAGAGAATCAAAAACAAGCCACAGTATTTTTCTCCTATAGCAGAATGGTAATATGGTGATAGGCCTAGCTACACGAAATTAACTAAATTCTGACCAAATGTTAAATCCTGAACAGACTTTTCTGCATATCTATACCTAGACAGTTAGCCCACAACAACCCCTCATTGAAAGCAAGTAAGAAGGAAGGACTGCTCCAAAGATCCCAAAGAATCATGCCTGATCAACCAATGCAATACAAGTTACATCAGATAATAAATTATCTATGCGTCTCTGAGCTACATACTGTGTGTTCTGAGGAAGGTGCAATAAAAAACCATAACAAACTCTTGTCTGACCCATTGTGTCATTGTTGTCTTACGACGTGATTTATGTGAATATTTTTATTATGTCTGTTTTTCACTTCTGTCTAGGATTTAAAAAATTCCTTACTTTGTCATCATCAGGTGGTAGTATGACAAATAGCACATAACAATGACACCAGAGGACACTTCCCTTCTTTTTGATAACACTGTTACAACAAACTTTGACCAGTATTGTTAAATGACCTTGCTGTAAGCTTCCCCTTCAGTCCTTGGTTGATGACTCCAGAATCTGCACCTGATCCAGGTAGGCACATTGTGTAAAATCGTTTACAAGGAAATATGTCAGTATTGATTTTAAGCTTGTTCTGCTCAGAAATAGATTATAAATAAAACAATATATAAAATAAATAAATATAAATAATAAATACAGATTTAAGGACTGTTCGCATTAGAACTTAGTATTTTAAAAATAGTAATAATAAAAATAATATTTTAAAAATTTATAGTCATAAAAAAATTAATAGTAAAGCATGTTATAAAAGTATTATTAAAAGAGTGGTAGTGTTGTGTCATTAAAAATGTCACTACAGGAGTCAGAGGATAGTACGCCATAATTAAACAAATCATAGTATAGTATGCAAAAAAGCAATAGTATAGAATATTATTTTAAAAAGCCATTACATATAATGTACCATTAAAACGTCATGAAAAATGTCATAGTATAGTTTACCATTAAAAAGACTTTTAAAAAGGCCATTGTATGGCATGGCATGAAATATTCATAAAAGCATGTCATAAAGGTATCATTAAAACGTAATAGTACAGTAGGTCAAAAAAAAAAATGTAATACAAAAGTACTAGCATAGTTTGTCTAATCAAACAAAATGTCACTAAAAAATCGTTACGTAGTATGCTGTTGAACTTTCACCAAAATGTCATAGTATAATATGTCAACAAACAATTCTAATCAAAAGTGTCATGGTAAAGTATGCCAATAAATCCCATAAAAATTGTCTTAGTATAGTATGTCTTCAAAAATCATAAAAGAAAATCATAGTATATTATGTTGTGAATAACGTCGAAAAAACATTTTTGTATAGCATGTTGTCAAAAATCATAAAAAAAAGTCATACTATAGTATGTCGTGTAAAAATATGAAAAAACATCATTCGTGATTTTTGATGACATGCTATACTATGACGTTTTTACATGATTTTTGATTACATGCTATACTATGACGTTTTTACATGATTTTTGATGACATGCTATACTATGACGTTTTTACATGATTTTTGATTACATGCTATACTATGACGTTTTTTCATGATTTCTAAAGACATACTATACTATGACCTTTTTACATGATTTTTGATTACATGCTATACTTTGACGTTTTTACATGATTTTTGACGACATACTATACTATGACGTTTTTATATGATTTTTGATGACATGCTGTACTATGACATTTTTACATGATTTTTGATTACATGCTATACAATAACATTTTTGGATGATTTTTGATTACATGCTATACTATGACGTTTTTTCATGATTTCTAAAGACATACTATACTATGATGTTTTTACATGATTTTTGATGACATACTATACTATGACGTTTTTTCATGATTTCTAAAGACATACTATACTATGATGTTTTTACATGATTTTTGATGACATACTATACTATGACGTTTTTACATGATTTTTGATGACATACTATACTATGACGTTTTTACATGATTTTTGATTACATGCTATACTATGACGTTTTTACATGATTTTTGATGACATACTATACTATGACGTTTTTACATGATTTTTGATTACATGCTATACTTTGACGTTTTTACATGATTTTTGACGACATACTATACTATGACGTTTTTATATCATTTTTGATTACATGCTATACAATAACATTTTTGCATGATTTTTGATTACATGCTATACTATGACGTTTTTACATGATTTTTGATGACATACTATACTATGACGTTTTTACATGATTTTTGATTACATGCTATACTATGACGGTTTTTCGTAATTTTGGGTACATTCTATACTATGTTGTTTTTTCGTGATTTTTGACGACATGCTATACTATGACGTTTTTACATGATTTTTGATTACATTCTATACTATGACGTTTTTACATGATTTTTGATTACATGCTGTACTATGACGTTTTTACATGATTTTTGATGACATGCTATACTATGACGTTTTTTCATGATTTTTGACGACATGCTATACTATGACATTTTTTCATGATAATTGATGACATGCTATACTATGACATTTTTTCATGATTTCTAAAGACATACTATACTATGACGTTTTTACATGATTTTTGATTACATGCTGTACTATGACGTTTTTTCATGATTTTTGACGACATGCTATACTATGACATTTTTTCATGATAATTGATGACATACTATACTATGACGTTTTTACATGATTTTTGATTACATGCTGTACTATGACATTTTTACATGATTTTTGATGACATGCTATACTATGACGTTTTTACATGATTTTTGATTACATGCTATACTATGACGTTTTTACATGATTTTTGATGACATACTATACTATGACGTTTTTTCATGATTTCTAAAGACATACTATACTATGACCTTTTTACATGATTTTTGATTACATGCTATACTATGACGTTTTTACATGATTTTTGATGACATACTATACTATGACGTTTTTACATGATTTCTAAAGACATACTATACTATGACCTTTTTACATGATTTTTGATTACATGCTATACTATGACGTTTTTACATGATTTTTGATGACATACTATACTATGACGTTTTTACATGATTTTTGATTACATGCTATACTTTGACGTTTTTACATGATTTCTAAAGACATACTATACTATGACCTTTTTACATGATTTTTGATTACATGCTATACTTTGACGTTTTTACATGATTTTTGACGACATACTATACTATGACGTTTTTATATGATTTTTGATGACATGCTGTACTATGACATTTTTACATGATTTTTGATTACATGCTATACTATGACGTTTTTTCATGATTTCTAAAGACATACTATACTATGATGTTTTTACATGATTTTTGATGACATACTATACTATGACGTTTTTACATGATTTTTGATTACATGCTATACTATGACGTTTTTATATGATTTTTGATGACATGCTGTACTATGACATTTTTACATGATTTTTGATTACATGCTATACAATAACATTTTTGCATGATTTCTGATTACATGCTATACTATGACGTTTTTTCATGATTTCTAAAGACATACTATACTATGACGTTTTTTCATGATTTCTAAAGACATGCTATACTATGACGTTTTTACATGATTTTTGATGACATACTATACTATGACGTTTTTTCATGATTTCTAAAGACATGCTATACTATGACGTTTTTACATGATTTTTGATTACATGCTATACTATGACGTTTTTTCATGATTTCTAAAGACATGCTATACTATGATGTTTTTACATGATTTTTGATGACATACTATACTATGACGTTTTTACATGATTTTTGATTACATACTATACTATGACGTTTTTACATGATTTTTGATTACATGCTATACTATGACGTTTTTATATGATTTTTGATGACATGCTGTACTATGACATTTTTACATGATTTTTGATTACATGCTATACAATAACATTTTTGCATGATTTTTGATTACATGCTATACTATGACGTTTTTTCATGATTTCTAAAGACATACTATACTATGACGTTTTTTCATGATTTCTAAAGACATGCTATACTATGACGTTTTTACATGATTTTTGATTACATGCTATACTATGACGTTTTTTCATGATTTCTAAAGACATGCTATACTATGACGTTTTTACATGATTTTTGATGACATACTATACTATGACGTTTTTTCATGATTTCTAAAGACATGCTATACTATGACGTTTTTACATGATTTTTGATTACATGCTATACTATGACGTTTTTTCATGATTTCTAAAGACATGCTATACTATGACGTTTTTTCATGATTTCTAAAGACATACTATACTATGACGTTTTTTCATGATTTCTAAAGACATGCTATACTATGACGTTTTTACATGATTTTTGATGACATACTATACTATGACGTTTTTTCATGATTTCTAAAGACATGCTATACTATGACGTTTTTACATGATTTTTGATGACATACTATACTATGACGTTTTTTCATGATTTCTAAAGACATGCTATACTATGATGTTTTTACATGATTTTTGATGACATACTATACTATGACGTTTTTTCATGATTTCTAAAGACATGCTATACTATGACGTTTTTACATGATTTTTGATTACATGCTATACTATGACGTTTATACATGATTTTTGATTACATGCTATACTATGACGTTTTATTGTGATTTTTGATGACATACTATACTATGACGGTTTTTCGTAATTTTGGGTACATTCTATACTATGTTGTTTTTTCGTGATTTTTGACGACATGCTATACTATGACGTTTTTTCATGATTTTTGACGACATACTATACTATGACATTTTTACATGATTTTTGATGACATACTATACTATGACGTTTTTATATGATTTTTGACGACATGCTATACTATGACGTTTTTACATGATTTTTGACGACATGCTATACTATGACGTTTTTACATGATTTTTGATGACATACTATACTATGACGTTTTTTCATGATTTTTGATTACATGCTATACTATGACGTTTTTTCATGATTTCTAAAGACATACTATACTATGACCTTTTTACATGATTTTTGATTACATGCTATACTTTGACGTTTTTACATGATTTTTGACGACATACTATACTATGACGTTTTTATATCATTTTTGATTACATGCTGTACTATGACATTTTTACATGATTTTTGATTACATGCTATACAATAACATTTTTGCATGATTTTTGATTACATGCTGTACTATGACATTTTTACATGATTTTTGATTACATGCTATACAATAACATTTTTGCATGATTTTTGATTACATGCTATACTTTGACGTTTTTACATGATTTTTGACGACATGCTATACTATGACGTTTTTTCATGATTTTTGATTACATGCTATACTATGAGGTTTTTATATGATTTCTGAAGACATACCACACTATGACGTTTTTTCATGATTTTTGATTACATGCTATACTATGAGGTTTTTTATGATTTTTGATGACATGCTATACAATGACGTTTTTTCATGATTTTTGATGACATGCTATACAATGACGTTTTTTCATGATTTTTGATGACATGCCATACAATGACGTTTTTTCATGATTTTTGACGACATGCTATACTATGACGTTTTTTCATGATTTTTGATTACATGCTATACTATGAGGTTTTTATGATTTTTGACGACATGCTATACTATGACGTTGTTTCATGATTTTTGACGACATGCTATACTATGACGTTTTATTGTGATTTTTGATGACATGCTATACTATGACGTTTTATTGTGATTTTTGATGACATACTATATACTATGACGTTTTTTCATGATTTTTGACGACATGCTATACTATGACGTTTTTTCATGATTTTTGATTACATGCTATACTATGAGGTTTTTATGATTTTTGACGACATGCCATACTATGACGTTTTTTCATGATTTTTGACGACATGCTATACTATGACGTTTTATTGTGATTTTTGATGACATGCTATACTATGACGTTTTATTGTGATTTTTGATGACATACTATATACTATGACGTTTTTTCATGATTTTTGACGACATGCTATACTATGACGTTTTTTCATGATTTTTGATGACATGCTATACTATGAGGTTTTTATGATTTTTGACGACATGCTATACTATGACGTTTTATTGTGATTTTTGATGACATGCTATACTATGACGTTTTATTGTGATTTTTGATGACATACTATATACTATGACGTTTTTTCATGATTTTTGATGACATGCTATACTATGACGTTTTATTGTGATTTTTGATGACATACTATACTATGACGGTTTTTCGTAATTTTGGGTACATGCTATACTATGATGTTTTTTCGTGATTTTTGATGACATGCTATACTATGACATTTTTACATGATTTCGGGAGACATACTATACTATGACGTTTTACCGTGATTTTTGAAGACATGCTATATGTCGTTTTTTCATGATTTCTGATGACATGCTATACTATGACGTGTTTTCGTGATTTTTGATTACATACTATACTATGACGTTTTACCGTGATTTTTGATGACATACTATACTATGACGTTTTATTGTGATTTTTGATGACATACTATACTATGACGGTTTTTCGTAATTTTGGGTACATGCTATACTATGACGTTTTACCGTGATTTTTGAAGACATGCTATATGACGTTTTTTCATGATTTTTGATGACATGCTATACTATGACGTTTTTTCGTGATTTTTGATTACATACTATACTATGACGTTTTATTGTGATTTTTGATGACATGCTATACTATGACGGTTTTTCATAATTTTGGGTACATGCTATACTATGACGTTTTTTCGTGATTTTTGATTACATACTATACTATGACGTTTTATTGTGATTTTTGATTACATGCTATACTATGACGTTTTTTCATGATTTTTGATGACATACTATACTATGACGTTTTTTCATGATTTTTGATGACATACTATACTATGACGTTTTACCGTGATTTTTGAAGACATGCTATATGTCGTTTTTTCATGATTTCTGATGACATGCTATACTATGACGTGTTTTCGTGATTTTTGATTACATACTATACTATGACGTTTTACCGTGATTTTTGATGACATACTATACTATGACGTTTTATTGTGATTTTTGATGACATACTATACTATGACGGTTTTTCGTAATTTTGGGTACATGCTATACTATGACGTTTTACCGTGATTTTTGAAGACATGCTATATGACGTTTTTTCATGATTTTTGATGACATGCTATACTATGACGTTTTTTCGTGATTTTTGATTACATACTATACTATGACGTTTTATTGTGATTTTTGATGACATGCTATACTATGACGGTTTTTCATAATTTTGGGTACATGCTATACTATGACGTTTTTTCGTGATTTTTGATTACATACTATACTATGACGTTTTATTGTGATTTTTGATTACATGCTATACTATGACGTTTTTTCATGATTTTTGATGACATACTATACTATGACGTTTTTTCATGATTTTTGATGACATACTATACTATGACGTTTTATCGTAATTTTTGATGACATACTATACTATGACGTTTTATCGTGATTTTTGACAACATGCTATACTCTGATGTTTTTTCATGATTTTTGATGACATACTATACTATGACATTTTTACATGATTTTTGATGACATACTATACTATGACGTTTTTTCATGATTTTTGATGACATACTATACTATGACGTTTTATCGTAATTTTTGATGACATACTATACTATGACGTTTTATCGTGATTTTTGACAACATGCTATACTCTGATGTTTTTTCATGATTTTTGATTACATACTGTACTATGACATTTTTACATGTTTTTTGATGACATACTATACTATGACGTTTTATTGTGATTTTTGACGACATGCTATACTATACGTTTTTTATGATTTTTGATGACATGCTATACTATGATGTTTTTACATGATTTTTGATGACATACTATAATATGACATTTTTACATGATTTTTGATGACATACTATACTATGACATTTTTACATGATTTTTGATGACATGCTATACTATGACGTTTTATCGTGATTTTTGATGACATGCTATACTATGACGTTTTATCATGATTTTTGATGACATACTATACTCTGACATTTTTACATGATTTCTGGAGACATACTATACTATGACGTTTTACCGTGATTTTTGAAGACATGCTATATGACGTTTTTTCATGATTTTTGATGACATGCTATACTATGACGTTTTTTTCGTGATTTTTGATTACATACTATACTATGACATTTTTACATGATTTCTGATGACATACTTTACTATGACGTTTTTTCATGATAATTGATGACATGCTATACTATGACATTTTTACATGATTTTTGATGACATGCTATCCTATGACGTTTTATCATGATTTTTGATTACATACTGTACTATGACATTTTTACATGATTTTTGATGACATACTATACTATGACGTTTTATTGTGATTTTTGACGCCATGCTATACTATACGTTTTTTATTATTTTTGATGACATACTACACTATGACGTTTTTTCATGATTTTTGATGACATGCTATACTATGACGTTTTTTCATGATTTTTGATGACATACTATCGTCTGACGTTTTTTCATGATTTTTGATGACATACTATCGTCTGACGTTTTTTCATGATTTTGATGACATGCTATACTATGACGTTTTTTATGATTTTTGATGACATGCTATACTATGACGTTTTTACATGATTTCTGAAGACATACCACACTATGACGTTTTTTCATGATTTTTGATTACATGCTATACTCTGAGGTTTTTATATGATTTCTGAAGACATACCACACTATGACGTTTTTTCATGATTTTTGATTACATGCTATACTATGAGGTTTTTTTTGTGATTTTTGATTACATGCTATACTATGACGTTTTTTCATGATTTTTGACGACATGCTATACTATGACTTTTTTATATGATTTCTGATGACATGCTATACTATGAGGTTTTTTTTGTGATTTTTGATGACATGCTTTGCTATGACGTTTTTACGTGATTTCTGAAGACATACCACACTATGACGTTTTTTCATGATTTTTGATTACATGCTATACTATGACGTTTTATCGTGATTTTTGATGACACACTATACTATGACGTTTTTTTCATGATTTTTGATGACAATATGGTATACATAGCATAATATGCCACAAAAGAAGTTTCAGTGTGTAGTTTGCTGTCAAAAAGACCTTAAAGAAGTCACAGTTTAATATATCATTTAAAACAGTCATAGTATAGTATGCCACAAAATAGTTATGGTATAGTATGCCATAAACATTTAATTAAAAAACATATTTTACCGTATGCAGAGATATTAAAGATGTTAAAAAAAAAGATATAGTATGTAACAAAAATTAATATAAAACATTCTAGAACCATAAACTACATTAAAAAAAGGACATAGCCACCATAACATCATCTATTGGTCTACGAAGCTATAAAGACCAAAACTGTTTTTTTTGTACCAGGCTATTGTAAAGTTTGACATTTTAACATGGGTGTCGATGGGGATTGACTCACTGTTGGAGCCAGCATCTAGTGGCCATTGAAGGAACTGCAAATGTTGGCACTTCGACATTTGCTTCATTTCTCAACCCCAAAGGAAAAAGTAAACAACAAAAGGAGCAAGGAGGACAAAGAGAAAAGGAATACACAATGACAGAGAGAAACTGTTTCATCAGTGGAGTTTAATCCAGTTTGTTATTTCATACATGAATGCTGGTTTGAAATACACCAATTTAACTGTTTACACTCTTCAAACTGTAGGGATGGGGTTCGATAGCATTTTAATTAAACTTAAACCAGTTCCGAATCCAGTGATCGATTGATATGTAGAGAGGGAGGTGGGGGCTGTGCTGTAGCTGAAGAAGTCACAGAAGCTAAAGTATACACAACACAGTGGAGATAAGGTTGGTTCTACTTTATCGTTCGGAAAATATCATCTATAACTCCAATTCCTCTACATGCACGATGCACTTAATGTTACCCAACACATATTTGTTGTTGCTTTGCCACAAGTCACAGAATCTGACAAGCCACAGAAGAGTAACACCAGTAGGCTGATGGGCAGTGCAGGCATCCTTCCCAAGATATCAAAAACACCACAAGTTCTTACTTCAACACAATAGACGGTAGATAAATATTGAAGCAACTTGTCGTTACCGCCTTTGTCACACGTTTTAGTTAAGGCAGATCACCATGTACAGTCAGTCGGTCTTCTTGTATATTTGTCTTTCTCTCTTTGCAGATGCCTGTGTTGCCAAAAAGAGGCATAAGAGGCTATCTGAGAGAAATCATGGATGAAAGATTTGACAAAGGATTCGTTGGGGACAGAGCTTAACAAACGCAGGTATTCCACCAACTTGGAACCAGATTCAAAAATAGGACCGGCTATCGAAACCCATCCCTGACCAAGAGTGCAACAATGCAGGTACTTCTACATGTAAGCTTGGCATGACACATATCATCCTCAGTATGCTATTAACTCAGTGTTGTTTAATTGGCATCTGATGCTCATACGTATACCCATTATTAACATAGTTCCATCACCACAGTTGTGATATTATTTTGAAATAAGCTTATACCACACACAGTAAACAACCATCGATGCTGTCGTAATCATCCGTGAAAACCACTGACACGTTTACATATCTTTGAGTTCAGCTCTACTCTCTGCATCATACAGTTATGGCTATCTTTCATTTTGCAAACCCAATGTGCTTTTCTCCTCCTACCAACAGTTGTTGGTAGAATTTAACTTTAAAGTTGTACAAAATAAAAGTCCCGCCAGTCGCTCTGACACTAGAAGGCATTTTCTCTGTTGTTTGGCTTCATGTATAAAACTGGTGTTCTACTTGAGGACTTCAGGGAGGGAAGAGACCGTAATCGTGTGTCTTATTAAAGTCAGTGTTTTTCAATAAACAACTTAATAATTCTTCTGAAAGAAAAAAGTCATCTTTGAGTTTGTACTTCAAACAATGAAAGTATAAGTAACGAGACTTTTTAAAAGTACCTCTTCCTTGTGCAATTAATTGAACATTTTACAAAACCTTCCTCTGTACACTCTGGATACGAGTGTCTCTTCTCTGTCGAGAAAAAGAAAATGGCGCTAACATTTCCATGCACATTAAGGGGAAGTACAAAAGCTTTTTTTTAACATTTTGTATTTCTAGTAAATCCATGGGCAAGAGAGGTAAGGTGTATGTATGCACACACATGGCTAAAAACACATCTGTATGCATATAAATAACTGTTTTTCATATCTGACTACAGCTTTCACTATAATAACAGTGTGATTACAGTGTTTACTTTAATGATCTGTCACTGTGATGGGTTGTGTTCCTCACTTGGAACTGACAGCCTTCTTAGTAATGCTTGCTCTCCTGCTTCCTCCTCCTCCTGCCGCGCCTCCTCCGTGCCAAAGATGGCCGGGGATGGTGAAGGCGTCCACACTCATGCCCATGGTTTTAGAAGGGATGGCACTAAATTGCTTCCTGTCTGAACTGTATTTATAGATGGACTCCACCTGGGTGGAGCCAATTGTCCGCGGGCCCACGCCGGCCAACCGTACGAGCTCCTGGGAGTCGGGGTTCATAGTGTAGACGCCCCTGAACTGACAGCTGGAATCACGGAAGAGGATGAGGAAGTGGTTGGCGGGACTCTTCTCCATCTCCTGAGGTTGGAAGACAGTGGAAGTAAGACAAAAAAATGTCAGTATATGATCTTCAAATGGAAAGTGACCAATTACATGCAGTATACTCAAGTACTGTATTTCCATTTAAAGCTACTTTATACTTACACTCAAATACAATTCAAAAGGGAAGTATAATACATTTTACCCCACTACACTTATCTGAGAGTTGTAGTTAGCCTACTTTTTGGACAGAGATTTCACATTTCTAATAAAGTACAGGGGGGTCATATATAATAAAGAAGGATAATAATTCTGTACTTTTACTTAAAGGGACAGTTCACCACCAAATCAAGAACACATATTTTTTCCTCTTGCCTGTAGCACTTATGTATCAGTCTCAACTGTTTTGGTTTGAGTTGCAGAGTGTTGCAGATATCAGCTGTAGAGATGTCTGCCTTCTGATGATTAAAATGGGACTAGATGGCACTCAAAGCAACATTTGAAAAGTTCAACAGCAATGTCTCTTTCCAGCAATCATGACCTGGCTACTCAAAATAATCCACAGACCTTGACCACAGACCAGTTTCATGAGGATCTATTTTCTTCCTACTGAACTACACCTGCCAACCGCAACATCACACAGTAGGAAGCGTGCGTCTACCGCTAGCTCACCTCGCTTCGCTGAGCTGCTAACATCACAGCTCAGCTGAGGAGGATGGCATTAATGTTTGCATCTTGCACTGTCGCAAGCACAAGTCTGTCAGCCATGAGCAGCTGCATAGTCCCTCTGTGCAATAATACGGCTGGTGGGTGCAGTGTAGTAGAGAGGAAACTGTTTCTACATGACACTGCTCACAACAAAGTCTGTGGATTATCTTGAAATCTGGAAAGCGACATTGCTGTTGCAAGATCTGAGTATTTCTTCCTCTGTTGCATTCAAGTAACCTAGTTTAGTGCCTAAAAATGCAAGTACCAATTAAAGCAGCATTTACAACAAGATTTAAATGATTAATGTCATAAACTTTAGCAAAGTGGCAGGAAAGTGTCTCATAGTAAAGTCAAATGAATCATTTACCTCAACTATCTTGTTTTTCTGCGTCTCGTTGACCTTTCCAGCGAGGCAGCAGCGAGAGAGAGCGTTGTGAATGATGAACTTGTTGGACTTGAAGCTTGGTTCTTTGAAGAGCTTTGGCCCTGCAAATACAAACACAGGCACACTTGTCAACACAACACCCGTGTGTACAATCACAAGCATTTTGGTAATCTATACTCAATCAGTACTGAAGAACTGAAAGACACTGTGCAGTACTGCACCTGTGTATTCTGGGGCAGGAGAGGTTCCATTGGAACCAGTCTCCCAGTCTTTATCTCCGTTCTGATTTGCCAGTTTGCTTGGTGTCACACATCCTGCAGGTGAATCAGGGCGGCTGTTGGAGAAATGTCAAACAATGAACCAACAGGCCATCAGGTCATATCTCTATCAGAACAAGCAGTAAGTTTAACTTGTAATGATCCTTGGTGCTATTTTACTAATGCTAGCACATGAGCACTATCTTCATTTACCTCAAGCTTCAGCTAATATTAGCATGTTAGCATGTATACACTTGCAATGTGCTTATGTTTAGAGTGTGGCATTGGTAAAATCTATAAGCATCAACATTTAACATGCTAGCATTATTATTTATTTATTTTTATTATTATGCTAACGAAAAGTCTGGGGATCAGATTTTGACCTTGAATTTCTGCACCAAATTTCATGGCAATCCATCCAATCGTTGGCAAGATATTTCACTCTGGATGAAATGATAGGGCTAAAAGGACTGACAAAATCTGACCAACTGGCACTGCCATCTCTCAATACAGCCATACACTGTGGCTACACCCAGTAGAAATAAGACTACAGATGCATACACAATGCAGCAGAGTACCTGTGGGGTTTCTTAGAGGAGTCACCACATCCTTTTCCTGGCTGATCCGTGGCTGTCAGGTTAAGGGAGGAGTTAGAGTAGACTTTGGTCAACTTAGAGCCTGGAGAAACAAAAATATTAAAACTGTTTTGAAATCATCTGCAAACACTCATTAGTTTGTGGATGACTTCTCACTTTGATTTTACCTATTGTTCCTTTGGCTGGACTCAGAGACAGTTGCGTTTCCTCCCTGGTCATGCTGCGTGGACGAGAGCGGGTTTTCTTAGCGGAAGATTTTCCTTGAGTAGCTGTTTTCTGCCGAAGCACTTTGTCCAAGTCCTCCATGATCCTGAGTTGATTGCGCCGTGTGTACTCCCCTCGCGTGAAATCTCCCCGGCGTGCTGGTGTGGCGGGAGGTGTGAGGGAAGGTGAGGTCATGCCTGCGGGAGGTGTTTTTGAGGGAGATGCCACTCTTTTGTCTGACGGCCCTGATCTGAAACCAGGACGATTTAGGTTACTTTTACATTTTTTACTTAGTTGAGAAACACATAGCTATGCAGAGAACTTTGTCGGCATTTATAAATGTGTTTGTGTTACCTGTTTTCTCTTTCTTGCTCATTCCACTGTCTCCTTTTCTTCAGTTCCTCAGTTCTCTTCTGCTGTTTTTCCAACAGCAAAGCTCTACGCTGGGCCATCTCCTCCTCACTACGTACCTCCTCCTAAAACATGGCAGACAGAATTATGATAGATAGGATTAGAATTTTTATGGACATGCAGACCAAATTTTCCCTTTTATTTTGTTTTGCAAGCACTTACCTGAAAGAAAAATCCAACTCCTCCTCTTGTCCCGGGCTCTTTCTGCTCTTCACTTGGTTCCAAAGTCTCAGTCTGTTTCGCCTGTTCTGACAAACTGCCGTCTCCTGTGGCCAGATCCAGCTGCTCGATGGGGTCTCGGGGCTCTGCAGCAAGTCGTCTAGCAGGTTCCGCTGCAGATTCTGTGTGGTCGCTCATAGAATCAGAGGAAAACTCCTGCCCTTCATCAGTTGGTTCATCGCTGCCCCCCTCTGGCCCTCCAATAGATGACAGCGAGACCTCAATCAGGCTGTTGCGCTTGTCTGCACCTCCACCTCTCCCGCCTTCACCTATTGCGCTGAATGCAGCAGAGAGGGACAAAGTCTCGCTCTCGAATGAGCACTCAGAGGGAGCGCCAGAGCTGCTTCCACCACCAGCCCTCAGATGATCATGGCTGGGCTGTGGTAAGACCGGCAGCCCTCCCACAGCCTCCACGTCCTCCTGCTCAAGCTCCAGACTGAACTGAGTTGGTGTCTCGCTGGAGCCTGTGTCCGAGGTGTTCTCCTCAGGCTGCGGTTGCTGGGTAGGCTGAGGAGGCTCCTGAGGAGTACGAGGCCCACCAATACGGAAGGAAGAAGAGGTCTGAACCTGACACTTGCTGGGGGACACGCGCCGCAGGTGGGGGAGGGTGTCAACATTTTGGGTTGGGGCCAAGACACGGTTGAGTGGGGGGAATTTGAGTTCGGAAGGCCTTGGGTGAGGCTGATGATGGGCCCGTGGGTGGTGCTTGGGGCTGCGGGGAGTGGAGGAGGAGTGGATCTTAGTGCGAGGAGCTGGACAGGAGGAGGAGATGATAGTCTTTGGGGAGGTAGAAGAGGAAACAGGGTGGGAACGCCGTGATGGGGAGGAGGCAGCGGGGGTACTGGGACCAGGAATCACCCAAGCTTTACTGGCACTCCTCGTAGAAGTCTTCGTTGGGGTTCTTGGTGGTGTCTTTGTTGGGGTGTGAGGAGGAGTTTTGGTGGTACCTCTAATTGTTGATTTTGGAGCAGCTTTGGGTGTATTTCTAGGTCTTTGGTTGCCCATGAGCTGCTGTTGTTGTTCTGTAAGTTTCTGCATGTCCCTTTGTAGTGACTGTAGAGCTTCACTCAGTTTCTGCACCACTTCATTGCACTCCACTAAAACAGCTTCACCTCCTTTTTCTTTCTCCGCCCCTTTTTTACTGTCAATAGAGAATGTGACCTGCTTCTCCAGCCGAGGAGGATTGGAGACAGATGGCTTCTCTTTCTCCTTCTCTCCATCCTTTTCTTTCTCCTTCTTTTCTTTCTCTTCCCTCTCCTCCTCCTGTTTCAGTTGTTCCTCCATGCAAGTGAGGCGCTCCTCCAGGGTGAGATTGTCCTCCTCCACTCCCTCCCCTCCTCCCTCTCCTTGCTCTCTTTTCAGTTGAAGGAAAGCAGTTTTTCCAAGCCTCTGTCTGTGCTTGGCAAAGATGGCTTCAATACGTCTTTTTTGGGCTTCGATGCTTTTGCGTTTCTCCTCCAGGCGAGCTCCCAACTCCCAGGCCTCAGAGCTCGGTTCAGGGCCTCTGGGACCTGGGCTGTCCTGGCGGCCAGGTGCACCTGCTGGGGTGGAGGGTGTATGCGGAGTTCCTGGGGTTGTCGGGGTTGGAGCAGAAGCTGACTCCTCCCCAGGAGCAGCGGGGTGTCTTTTTCTGCTGTCTCGTCGCTCAGCAAAGCTTGTCATGCGTGGACTGTTGCTGGTGCTGTTGTTTCCCTGGCGACCATTACCAGGTCGAATATTACCAGGGGCGTTTCTAGGGGTATCATCAGATGCTTCGGAGGAGTCAACGCTGCCATCTCGTAGAACAGAATCATCATCACGTGACATATCAGAGGTGCGTCCTGATCTCTCCTTCCTCTCTCCCCTTCCTTGCCTTTCATTGTCACCCCCTTCTCCACCAACAGGCCGGTGGAGGACTCCAGAACGACAAGGAGCAGAGCTACTGAGCTGTGAATTATCTTCTTCAGGGGAGTGTAGGAAGAAACCAGCAGGGGCTCCTTCTGGACGTAACCTGGGCTCTTGCCTTCCTCCCAGCATTCCTCTTCCACTTTTCTCTGCTGTCCTTCCCTTCCTCCGATCTTTGCTGCCTGGGGTATGAACCACCTGCAGCGCCTCCTCGATGGTCGGCAGCTCTCCCAGTGGAGTTGTGTGTGCATAAGGCCCCCACGAAGAGCGCTGCGATGGAGCAGAAGCGCTGACCAGGTGGCTGAGTTCCTCTGGAGGGCTGTACGGGACACAATTCATCCCTGCTGATGTCACCGGTGAAGTCATTGCGGGGATGCCGGTGGTGAGGCTGTCATTGCTGACGGAGCGAAAGACAGAATCTATTGGGTTTCCCATGACAATGTCAACATCACTGTCCAGCCCAAATGGGATGCTGAAAGTCACTGCGGACAGGGGACGACTGCAGAGAGGTGGATGGTGATGGAGGAATGGACAAATGGATGGGTTGTGCCAACATGAATGGTAAAGCAGAGACCACGGAAGCCAAAGTAAGAAGATTTAAAAAGTAAGATAAAATATGAATGCAGCACAACATCTACTATAGAAATCACATGAAGCCTCGAAGTGTAACTACCTGATTTGCTTCTTTGTCCAACTTTTGTGCTCTGGAAAGACAGATAAAAACAGATTAACTCAAAAATTCCATTTTGGTGAGATAAAACCTTTTGTGCATTTCTTTCTGTTTCTTACCTGGTGACACAGGGGAGCTGATGGGAACAAAGGGCTGTTTGAAGATGAAGGAAGGAGAACCACTGAAACAGAAAAACACAACAAAGTGCAGTTCATTCAAATTTCCTATATTAAAGCCAATAAAAAATGTAACATTACAAAACAGTGAGCATGCGTCACAGCTTTGATTCTAAGCCTGAACCAGGTCCTGTTTCGATACATTTCTTAGGTTTGTCTCGGTTTTAATCTGGATTTTGTCCAATAAATAAAGAGGTTAAGGTCTACATTGGTTTAGGACACATTCAACAATCCGACTGTCTGATGCTACTCCCTTGACCATCTTTGTGTGAGTGGATGCTTGTACCTGTTGCTGTTCCCACTGACAGGACTTGTACAGTCTAGCAATCCTGATACATCTGGAAGACATAGCAAGTTTCAGAGGTTGACCGCCACTGGTCATTATAACAAAGATTCTCATTAAAGAGCTGGTCAAGGCACAGACCTGTGAGGTCGATGGGTTCTATGGGTTTGACAAAATCAGGCTTCTTAACCTCAAACCACTCCAGCAGCTCAGCTATGAAGCTCATAATGTTCAGCTGAGGAAGACAGCATATCAGGTTACCATGGTGACTCACATGTGGAAAGATTATAAAGAGCGAAATAAGCAAAAATCTTGGTGACTTCATTTCACAGATAGTATCAGATCAAAAAATAGCAGAGAACAAAAAACAAGGGGATGCTGCATGGAAATGGACACAACACCACAAAGCTGGAATAGGCAGTTTTACTTTGGCAGTATTGGGCAAAAAACCCACAATAAGGTAAGGTAAGGTAAGGCAAGGTAAGGTAAGGTAAGGTCCGACATTGGCAACAACTGCCTACACTGCAAAGCAATCTAATAAAATAAGACTAAATAAATAGATGTATGGGAAACCTTGGATTACTTAATGAAGCATGTGCATATGCTTGGCTCATCTGGCAGAGAGGGGGAGGCTGCAGGAGGAGGGTGTATTTTCAAATTCTTTTCCAGAAAACTGCCTACTGCAGCTTTAAAGAGTAACTTCCACACCCAGGCTGAAATGCTGCTTGCACTGCATTAAACACATGTGTGCAGGCCTTATTTTCCATCCATAGCCTCTTGTCCATCACTTTAACTGCACTGATGCATCTACAGTGTAAATGTGAGAGGGCGTAATGCTTACATGCAGGGCGGGTGGAGCGTAGAGCAGGTCCTCCACAGCGAGGGGACAGCAGCTCTGTAAACTACTCTCACAAAACTCTTTGATCAGCTGCAGGTTGTACAGACTGTCGGCCACTGACATGGTGTCCTTTAGACACACATCTGGAAGGAGCAGAGAAAGAATACATAAACATAAATATGTAGTACGTAACGTGTGTGTACGGTAGCGATCACATGCTAACAGATGCTACTAAAATGAAAGAATGCTTTGACAAGTGATTGTAAGGATGTAATAATAAGAAAAGTTGTGAGAAATGCTCTACATCATTTAAGTTTTTTAGTCTCTCACAGCATACATTATCTAAAAATAAATATTTAATCATTGAATGCGTACAGTACATGCATGCATGTGTGTGTGTGTGTGTGTGTGTGTGTGTGTGTGTGTGTGTACCCTCTAGGGGCAGCAAGCTGGGGCAGTAGTAGTGCAACACAGCAGCTATAGCGCAGCCATTAGACAGATCTTTGACCGCAGAGACCAGAGGGAAAGTAGGCGTCAGCTTGGACTGCACTTTGTCCTTCCTATAGCGAATCTAGGGGAGAAAAGAGAGGGAGGGAGGAGGAGGAGAAGGATGAGGAGGGAGAAGAGGGTAAAAAGAGGAAGAGTTGCGCAAAGACATGTAGGAAACAGAAACAGCAAATGGGCAAGTGAGGGGAAAGAGAGGAAGGATTGTAAAGCAGATACAGAGAAAATTACAGATATGAAAATAACAGTCAACATTATGTTTAAGAGAGTTAGAACGGTGACAAAAGAAATGTACAATCAGCCAGGAATGTCCTTCTTTTTAGACGATAAACAAAACATCGAGTCAAACTATGAAGGCAGCCAAACTCCAGGAAAATTGCAGGGAAGAAAACCCACAGAAACAAAGCGCAAGACCAGTGATGCCTCTATTAAGAAACATTTGCACACACACACACACACACCAACCAGAAGTTGCAGTGCATAGGTTAAAAATTACATTGCAAAAAGAAAAAAAAAAGAAAATTAATGTAAAGTAAACTATGGGCAGAAAAATGTCAGTGATTATAAGTGAAAATGAGGACGTTTGTTTGTCCTCCGGTGTCCATGCAGCAGAACAGGCACTGACGACACTGTGAGCCACCAATTCTGATCACGTAAGAAATACATAATCAGATTAGGAAAAAGTGATTTTTAGCAAAGTGAAAAGCTCTTCTACTGAACAAGAGATAAAAAATACACCCAAAAGAATCCAACACAAAACAAACGCTGTATGTGCATCAGCTGTAACTTGCTGAATGTTACGCAGCCTTGTTGGAGGAGGACACAGGAGCAAAGAGTAACACCCGGTCTCATTATGCCTCCTATAACATGGCTTTGTAACACTCGCTTTAAAGAAAAGCCGTAAAACATGAACAGATGTGGATAAATACTGCTAATAGCTAATGAGTTTTTATTGATCCATCCAACCTCGGGGTTGGAATAGTGATTAGTTTGCAATCTGTCAGTCAGTCAGTCAGTCATTGGTCGACAGCGTGGAAGAGGTGTGGCGATTCGTCAAGTCTGTCAGTCCAGTCGAGTGCGTTGCTACGGGAGACGTGGAGGATGAGGGTGAGAAAAAGAGCGAGGTGTTATACGTTACCACTGGCGGCTTATTCCCCGACTCCTTCAAACAAAAAGCGATAGCATGCTGGATGGGGGATGGCAGAGAGAGGGAAACAAGCATAAATGACAAGGGGGCCGGTCATCATGGGAACCGCCACACCACAAAGTCACATGGCGCTGCTCAGGGAGAGAGGAGCGACAGGAGGAGGAGGAGGAGGAGAGGAAGGGGACAAATAAAGGGGGCGCAGAGGTTGTTTATTAATCAGTGAGAGACTAATGTCACTTCTCTCTCCTCTCCACCATCTCCTCCCCCTCGGCCTTGATATTCTGGGGCAGTTTGAGATGAAACTGATGACTGAATGTAACAAAGTCATAAACACCCCAGTGTCCAAAACATCATCTGTTAATCATAATAAGCATTTACAGGACATTTCTGCTCAGTCAGTTGAAAAAAGGTCAGCAGATATTTAAAGGACATCATACACTAAGGCACTTTTCATAACGAGACAGATAAGAGTTATGTGAGGCATCTCCGGCGGGCACAATAATGTCAGCCATAGCAGATGGACGGACTCAGAGAGGAAGATAGACAGGAGAAGAGTACACTTACGGGGACTAGTTTCCAGTACCAACGGTTGGATTGACACTGCCAGAGAGAGCAAGATGCGACAGAGACAAAATCAGGAGGGAGAGAACAAAGAAGCAGAGCAAGGTCGATGTTAGAAGCTTCAGCAACACAGCTAAAGTATGAGAGACAGCTGCTTCATAGCAAAACATCATGCATGTGTGTGTGTGAGGTTGTTTTTATTACATTTTCCTGAACGGACTGCAGGTCTGTGCATGTCTGTGACTTGGTGGGGTCTTCGTCTTCTGTGACTTCTCTCAACTTCTGGTTCAGCTATAGGAAGTTAAAGGATAAGTTCACTATGTTGTCCACAAGAGACAAAAACCAAAATATTAAATATATAATTAAAGGGTAACTTTGATATTTTTCAACCTAGACCCTATTTTCACATATTCTGTGTCTAAGTGACTCGTGGAGACAAGCATTTTTAAAGTTGGTCCAGTATTGGTAGAGAAACGGGCTGCAACGAAACACTCAAGGCAGATGCACACCATCAATTTACGTCCACTAAAAGTGCTTGTTTTTCCCACTGGCAGACTGAGATTACTATTCTTAGTGTCTGACAACTTAGAGAAAAGATCCCTACAGAGGTTAGAGAGTAAGGTCCTTTTTATTTAACCAGAAACAGCCCCAAAGTTGCTGTAGCCAAACCCACCAGACTCCATTTAAATAAACAGCAATTTCATCATTGTAAAGCACAATTCATTCAAAGTGGACAGAAACAAAATAAAACTTACAAACCATTTTGGTTTGTCTTTCCACTGTTTTAACAATCACTCTGGTTTGGTTGAAATAAACCCTTAATTCACCCAGTTAGATGTTAAAATATGTTGGCTCTATGTTTGCTGAAATTACTGTTTATTTAAATGGAGTCTGGTGAGTTTGACACTAGCAATTGCAGGGCTGTTTCTGTTTAAAAAGAGTACCCAAGATAAATGTGACACTTTCTAATGTCACAATGGAGGGACAACTACGTGGGTTGATTTTAGCGCTGGTCATCATAGACTACATTGACTTAGTCTCTATATACAGAGTCTGTAGGCAAACCCCGGAGATCTTGCCTCCAGAAGAAGAGCGGAAGAGCCCTGGTTTCCAGTTGTAGGCTGTTTGTAGTCCGCGTGATATTGACCGATCACGTTTGAGCCGGCTGCAGTTGTTGCCAGGTTAAACGATCCATGCGGTGAACTAACGAGGTGGAACATAATTGGCGTCACAAACTCTGAATCCATCGCAATGGTTCAGCATATTTACTTATATATAAACGGAAATTCGCCTCCTCTGCCCAAATCAAACCAGAATGCCAAAAAATCAGGGGTCTGCCCCCATCAGCTGTATCGCCGTCTGCTGGAAGTCAGACGCTGAATACAGCCGATGGGTTCCGAGAATGACATTGACTTAGACTTTATTGTCCCCAGAGGCAACACTTGCATTGCATTGTTCATTGTAGTCAAACCATACAGTTTGAAAACGAGGCGCGGCTCCAACTACAAAACAATGTGTTGATGCATTGGATGTGCTGAATGTGCATATTAAGGCAGTACAGGAGGAGGTGCACATTAATAATCCTCCAGGACTGTAACATGCTCATGTTTAACCCAAACAATGTGTCATGTGACTGCAGCTGGTTCAGATCCAGGTCAGAATACACTCTCACCACACACCTCTTCAAGAGGGTTTCGGTCCGGTTGTTTTGGTGTGCACCCCAGTGCAATTGCTGTGTTCACACCTGCCCAAATGAACCGCGCTTAGGGGGCAAACAAACTCAAGTTCGACTGAACTGAACCAAAGAGGGCAGGTGTGAAAGCACCCTTAGTCACAAAAACATTGGTTCATAGGGTTCAGATTGAAAGATACAGAAATTACCCTTTAAGGCGCTCTACTTTGATAAAAAATATCTTTTGTGAATCATCATAAAAGATTTTTTTTTTCTGCTAGTTTTTTCTACTTTTGTTGAATGACCGAAATAAACATAAACATAAACATAAACATAAAGTCCAAAATCCCTAATCAGCCTTTACTGAGATGAAAACCAAAGCACTTCAACTTAAAACACCATCATTGTCAAATAATGACACACGGGCAAGTACATCCTGTGTAAATGAAATAAAAACTACTATTACCTCCTCACGGCTGTACGCCTCCACAAACCAGTCAAGCTGCAGTTACAATTTACATCCATGTCTGTCTAGACTCATACGTAGGCGTGACAGCTGACAATGCTTCAAATATGGATGCTGCTGCCAAGAAGCTTCATATTCTAAAACATGGATGCCTCACACACGTCTCTTCATCCCGGCAGCACAGATGATCTATACAATCGGCACAGTTTTTAGATGGACACCCAAGATAAGTGTCACCAATTCAGTACATGAACAAATGTCTCCCCTTCTCTTCCTAAGATATGATGTTAAATAAAGGCCAGAAAAGAGTTTCTGCAGAACATCATGATGTCACAGTGAAGCTGACCTTTGACCCTCTGGATATAAAATCTCGTCATTTCATCCTATTAGACATTTGTGTGAAATTTTGTCCTGCTTGGCATATAATTCTTGAGTTATGCCAAAAGCATGTTTTGTGAGGTCACAGTGACATTGACCATTGACCTTTGACTACCAATTTCTAATTTGTTTATGGGAAGAAAAAATGAACTTCAGGCACTCAAGCCTGTAGCAGGGACAGATGCATTTAAATTAAGCTAAAAAGCCTTCATTCAAAAACCATGGCTGCTTACATTAAAACACTGACCGGTTTTGACCCTGGGTGCACAGGAGTCAAGCAAAAAATATTTATATGCTTGGTGGGGGTGTCACCCAATCTTGACTAAAAACTGAGCACAGGTAGGTGACAGCAATGGATAACAATGAGAGGACATTTTGAAAGTGACACGCCCCCACAAGTATTCTCATGCTGACCCTTTTCTTCAAGAGCAACTGCGTTTTTTCTTGAGTGTCATCTGATAGAGACAGTCCTCGAGCACACACACACACCTCCTTCTCCAAAGTTTAATTTATTTATCTCTGAGTCCAAGAAGATGTTTGTGCCAAATTTGAGGAAATTGAGGAATATGCATATATATACGTTTTTGTAAAATTTAAATACATCTCTAGATTGTTTTGAGAACTTCAGCTTGATAAAACGAGATTCCTTGTAGTTTTTTGAGGGCTCAAACAATCCAAAACAGAAGCTGCAGCAGAGTGGTTCTGACTGCTGACGCTGCCAGTGATGGTAAACCACATCTCAAATAGGTCTTGAGTGAAAAACAGTGACCTGTCCTCTAATCAAATATTTAACCGAATTTGTGGTCTCACCCTGTTGACCCAGAAGAGCAGCGCGTTCTCCCACGGAGCCCCGACACCCATCTGCTCCGCCTCCGCCGCCATCTTCACCCTGCCCACCGTGTCTTTAGCGACCAGCGTCATCAGAGCATCAATCAGGGCGAGGTGGGCTTTCTGCACCAATCACAAGAGGGACAATTTAACCACCTGACCTGACTGTCTCTGACCATACAATGACACATTTAACCAATAAAATCAGTACTTTAATATTCATAGTATTTTATACTTTAGAGATAAACATTTACACAAGGTGAGCTTGCTTACAACAAAGGACCACACACACCTTGATACACTCAAACAGCTACACACAAACACATCACGCCAATACACCCACCGTCTTGATAGGGGTGGAGCTGAGGTCCTCCTCTGTGACGTCTGCATCCTGGACCTTTGGAGCGAAACCTTTCTTAATGAGGAACTGAAGCAGGGCCGAGTTGTCGGCCGGGGACCCCTGCGACGCTGGCTGAGAGACCCCCTGCGCCTGTGCCAGCAGGGCCTGGGCTCTGCAGTAGATCTCCGGGGAGAGTAGCAGCTTGGAGACGGCCGGCTTGAGATGCTCTTGGTCATACTGGTCCTTGTAAAGCGGCTCCCGCAACTCCACAGGGACATTTTCTAAAAAAGGAAAGACGAGAGTCCCATTGAGCTTTGTATCTTTGAAGTCCACCATTTTGGTCCAGACTATCTAAACAACTATCACATAGATTGCCATGAAAATTGCACTGACATTCATATTCCCCTGAGGATTAATCTTACTGACCTTGCTGATCCCTTGACCTTTAGTCTAGCACCACCAGCAAGTGACTTTTTAATTTCTAATTTCAGTGAAACCACGACAACGTTTGGATGAACTGTCATGAAATATAAGACAAATATACCTGGTGCACAGAGGATTAACACCTTTGTGATCCTCTGACTTTTGCTCTTGCGTCATCTACAGGTCAAAGTTTGTGCTTATTTTCTGAAATATTTTAAGGCCTTCTTGTAGGGTGGGGAGATGTGGACAAAAATTCATATCTTGGTATTTACAGGCTGACTGGCGATACAGGATCTCGGACATGTTTTCAGTTGCAAGTCAAAGCCACATTTGAGATGTCACAAGCACTTTTATAAAAGCAGTAAAATACAAGGACAGTGATTTTATTCCCCTGTTTGAAAATATACTGCTGCACAACATGTACACGAAAAATAACATCTACATTAACATGTTTGCACATAGCAGTGGAGCTACAGAGGTTTAAAGGTTTGCAGCACAGGACACAAAACTATAGTATGACTATAAAAGTAGGCCCAAATCCATTGCAGTTTAAAACAAATAAAAATCTTTGTGAAGGGAGTTAAGAAGTCCTTTTCCATCTGTCGGCCTTTTAAATGAATCTAGTGCTGGAAAATGATTTAAATCTTTTTATTTATTTCGGCTATTCATCGTATTTATGCACAGAGCATCAACAGAGAGGCTGAGGGAGGGAAGCGAGAGACACTTTGTCCACGTCTTGTATATGACATGTCTGTGTTGTCGCTGCTTTTTTTTAAACAGGCGTTGTTTCAGTGTCACACATTAGACTACAACTGCCAAGAAGAATGGCGGCGATGCACTGTGATCCACCTCACACACAGACTAGCAGCGCAGCGCTGGATTGCACCTGTGCTGCGGTAATTTCATTCGTCTCACAGACTGATTTATGTGCAGCATAAAGACAGATGTCGCAGTGTAGATTAACTGACAAACAGATTAAACAGAGGAGCAGCTCTGTGTCTCTCTTAATGTTGTTGGAGAACTTGTAAGTGAGTGAGTGGGGCGGAGCTGTGTGGAGAGTGTGAGAGAGGAGAGATGCACACTGGTACACGTTATGTAACACAACTTGACCCTATATCGATGTAAACCGTGATGTCTAAATTTATACCTTGCTTGAAAATATTCCTTATATGTTACATAGTCGTTCTATCGCCCAGCACTATCTCCACACAAAAAAAGGTGCAGACATTTATGGTTCCCAGATGATGAATCCTAGTAACTTTGGGGATCCCCTGACCTTTCCTCTAGCGCCATCAGAAAGTTTCCATTTTTGGATGGAAGTGAAACCATGACAACTTTTGGATGCGTTAACTCTTGTGATCCTCTGGCTTCTACTCTCTCGGTACCTGCAGCTCAAAGATTTGAAGCTGAAATATTTCGACATCTTCCCGATGGATTTGTTTTTGCATAAAATTAGTACGAACATTTATGGTTCCCAGAGGATGAATCCTAATGACTTTGGTGATCCTCTGACTTTTCACTTAGTGCCATCATCTGGTCAAAATGTCAGTCTGTCCAACAGTTTATGATCAAACATCTGCAAAACTTCGACATTCCCATCAATCACACTTTCAGTTTGGTGCTAAGAAGCAAGTGTTTGCAGAGTAAGACGCTGAGCTAAGATGGCGAACATGACAAACGTTACATCATCAACAGCAGCTAACATTTAGCTCAAAGTACTTCTGTGCAGCCTCTCAGAGCTGACAGACGGAAAGCAACAACCGTGCTTATGAACTCAAAGGAGCTCAGAATTAATATTTTAGTGGGCGGCGGAAGTTGAAAGAGTCCACTCTACAAGCGGAGATAATTATCAAGAGAGTAAAAGGACCCATTCATCTACAAAAGGATGTTCTCTGCGCTGCATGTGAGGAGAAACAAAACCGTAAAGTTTATGGTGCAGAAATGAGATATTTCTTGCCTTCCTGCAGATATAAGAGATGGGGAAAAATGAGTCAGCTTCCCTGCTTTGTTCTACTCTAATTGCTTTGTCCACTCATTGTCCCCTGTGGAAAGGCTTACAATGGTCACACAGGCAGCTGCCAGGAGACTGCAGCTCCACTACATTATCAGTTCTGGAAGAGAAAACCAAATAACTACTGGATAAAAGCAAAGAAGTTTTCCCACTATGGAGATGAGATGACGGTAAATGACAGCGTCTGACTGCAGGGAGCCTGCAGGACAAGATAATGTCATCATCTGCATGAACAGCTCAGCTAGGTCCCCCAGACAAGTATGTGTGTGTGTGTGTGCATGCCAAGTGATCTATGGTTTGCACAGCCAGAAGCTCAGACCAGTATGAGTGGGTCATTTCATAGACACATACACACTGTGGATACAAAAACACACACTTCCCTGGCTGACCCATATTCCATCTCTGGAAGGCTGTACAGGGAGTCGGGATAATCCTGAAGATTGGAGCGGACTCCTTAAAGGAATATCAGAGTCTACATCGCTTCCATTTACTACAACAGTCAATCCTCCTTCCCTCAAAGCCTTTACCAACTCCTCTCTTCTCCTTCATCTGTCCATCTAACTATGACTCGTAATGAGGCTACAACTGCTCCTCTTTCCCTCTGTAACCTTTATGTAACTGCAACTCCCTTCTTCCCATCCGGAGGAGGAGAGAAATTACTGCATAGCCACAATGAATTTGAATAGGAGCCTCGATGTGTGTCGCTACATAAACAACAGTTAAAGCGCACACTCCACTGCAGTGTGACACACACTGTTTGGGGTTAAACCCTCCGCCTTTCACACTCTGCAGCACTGGGAGGAAATAGGACTGCCGTCACCATGGGAATGGTGGAAATGGAGAGTGGCCATTCTGTCCTGATCACAGCAGAGGCGATGAGACCGGACTGCAGAGTAGGAACCAGCTAACCCATTTAACTTGATTCAATCAGAGGAAAAACAGAAACAGGCAGCGAACACTGCACAACACTAACATTGAATGGATTGTTTGGGTATGATCAGACAGACATCACCAAAAATATATAAGTTATTGAAAAGATAATTCATTCAAATCTCCCCTCCACAGTGTCATTACACATACGCAAACATGATGGGGCTGCTGAGTTTCAACCAGCTTTGTATCATAATAACAACGTGGACAGTATGTGTGAATGAACTGTGGTAAACTTCCCACCAGGTTATCAGCGCTCAGATCAGCCTGCTCATCTCTGGGCTCTAATCCTATGGATTTCGCTTCATCCAGCGGATTCTCAACGGCTCTAGGCTGTAGCTCAAACCACAGAGACATTTTCGTAAGCCCGCCACCATGGACAGAAAGAGTAGGGAAGCAAATCAAGAGAGAAAGCACCTGACTCTCTCTGCTTATTTAATATAAACCAAGATTCTGTTACTGTACTGTCTTTTTACCACCTCAAATATCTTCAGAAACACATTTTAGAGCACTGTTTGGCTGTAAAATGAAAGTGGGCGCCATACTGTTTCCTGTATTTGAAAAAATGGAGGCTGAAAAACACTTAGGTCAAACAATTAAACTAAGTAGTAGCCTACTGATCACATATAAACCAAGATTCTGTTACTGCGTTGATTATTTCTCTCCTAAAATGTTTTCAGAAACACATTTTAACTTGCAGTTAACTGTAATTCAAGATAGTTTGTTGTCAGTCGTCTGCCACGTTGTTTCCTCAAGAAAAACAGCCCAACTTGCATTATGTCACTCACTAGCGGGGCGTTTACTGGTCAGCTGTGGCGCAGTGCATTCTGGTAGTTGTAGGTGTTCTACCTTTTGAGCAAGAGTGAATGCCGCAGCTGTTTCTCTCCGTTTCCTCTGCTCATGTAGCACCGATTTCTAAAGTATCTGTGTCTTTCTACGGCATACACGACCTAGTTTTTCAGCAGTGAAAGACTCGACTTTAAACGCGCTCATTAGAATTTTACAGAGGCCATATTGAAGTCCTCAGATTCCTTGTTTTATCAGACCATTTGTAAAAGCGCAGATATTGAGTTTACTCTCATATATAGTAAAGAAGATCAGCATGTTGTATGTTTTATCTCATGTTGTCTAAATGCCTTTTGTCTAGACCATAAAAAGACAAAGACATCATTAATTCTCTTTATGTTAATTAATAAATGACTTCAAAAGATCTAACATGTTCTCAAAAATTGCAATTCTCTGCATGGCTACTTGAGCCCGGTCAGTCCTGTAGACACTCATATCAAATGCCCAAATCTACAGCAGAGATAAACATTCACAGCCTGGTACAAACAATAACATGGAGGAAATGTCCCTGACAATTGTTTTAGAGTAGTCATCCTCTGTCAGCGTCAGGTAGCATGAATCTCAGCTGAATCAGGATTGTGTATGAATCCCACGTGTGCCTTTATTAGCGCTAGTTTCTGAAGGGCTTCCATTAAAATTCTATGAGGCACCCTGTGGGCATTTTCCAGTTGACAGACAACAATAGCCTCCCCTGCTGAGAGGTTTCAGCTCATCTCTCCTCCTGTCTCACTGACTGACCGGACACAAATGTAACATGAAATTCTGTCCGAAGCCATTACTGCAGCATCGAAACAAAAACATGGATCATTACATAAAGAGAAACTGTGCAACTTTACTGTTGCAGTATGAGCCCACAGTGTGACATCACAGTGCTAGTCAGCAGAGGCTGAACCCACGTACAGGGTGCGTTGACTGGAGTGTGTCATTCGCACTGAAGCTGGTGTGAAATAACAGAATCAGCACTGGAACAATGAGATGACTGAATTTTGATTATTAATGTTAGTTATCAAACAAAGCTGCCAGTTATTCTCTGTTAAACATCAGTGTAAATTAATATATCTTTGGATTTCTGAGGGTATATCCAACAAAAAATATGAATTCAAAGACTTAACTTTGTGCTCTTGGAAATAATTATGTGCTTTTGCTAATTTATAAATTTCTATTTACATATTTTTGACATGTTATGGACAGTCATAGCTGACAGTAATCAGTTGCACACATTAAAAGGAGCCCCCTACAGTATGATGTCATCCAATGCAACAAAACTTGAACACTACAAGCCTTAGAACTGTTATTTGTCTCAGTGGTAGTACACTGGATTACAGTGGTCCCTGCAGGTGTTACATTGGTGCACCCACTGTATTTTTGGGCCATCCATAATAAACATGAGGTACAAATATGCTTTTCCATTTCTAGCATATTTCCCAAGGGATATATGAATAGCACTTATTTTTAAATGCATGCATTTGTGGACACATGTGCAGCAGCTTTAATCAAAACCACTCCATTGTCTTGAAACCCACTATGTCACCTTCACTATACTGCCACGCGCTATAGCACAGCGTGCGTGCGTAACACTGACACAAATATTATGCGGTCCTCCTGACCCATTTGCAGCCAGCCTACACGTATCTATGCGTCCTTTACAGTCGATTTATTCAGTTGTAGTGCTATAGGCTTTGTGGTTCTATGTATGTTTATCTCTGCAGGTTACACTGAGGATGGTGGACCCCTCCACGGGCCTGATGGAGCCTGACAAAAGGCTTTGTTGCACTGCAGCGATGACAGCCTCCAGTACCTTCATGCATCACGCACCACTGAGGAGATTCCTCCTGACAAGCCTCATATTCACGTCAATAATTGGCTAAAAAAATGCTTCAGTAGTCTGGTAACCTACATGCGGAGCTAAATCTGCACAGCCCGGGAGGGAGGGAGGGACGCGCAGGTTAACTAAGCTGATGACCAGTGCAGCGGTGGTTGATGAGGGTGGATGCTGGGCAGATGGATGCTGGAGGTTCCCCTCGAAATAAAACGACAAGTCTGACTCCGGCTCCATATATAGCTGGATAAATTATTAAGCGCCCCACCCAAGCAGCGCCTCAGTGATGAGAGCAGTAGAAGACGGGAGCCTGTACCTGCAGAGCCGTACGATTTCGACAGCAGCCACCGGACGCTGGCGCAGATCTTCGCCCGGCTGAAGTCGTACTTGTCCAGCGGTTTGATCTCCGGCACCGAGAAGGTCTTCTTCATCGCGCTGGGAGAGTCCACCATGGCCGCGCTGCGCCGCACGGAGCACACGGAGGCAGCAGCAGGAGGAGGAGGAGGACCGCACCGGGAAAATGTGAGGAGGAGGGATGGAGGAGGAGGAGGAGGAGGAGGAGAGAGGGGGGAGGACCCTGTGATGCAGACACACACTGAAACATGACAATGACAACAAGGCGAGTTGAAGTTAAGCAGAGCGGCTGAAAATAGAAACACGAGGCCCTGTGTTATCACATACATGAACCAAAAATCAGATATATGGAGAATAACATACCTCACAATAAGATATCGACGCGGCTCCACGCCCCCGTCACGTCACAACTTAGCCAATGGAGATGTCACAGAAAAATAACTCAAGGGTTTCATATTGTCAGCACATGCGAGCAGCAGGAATATTCCTAACAGATGCTCTGGAGAATAACAGCATCGCAGTTTTTGCCCGAGAGCGCAGATTGAAGATGTCTACTTCCACAGCAATCACAGTGTACGTGTCAGTGACAGTGTCCCCTTCTTCCACATGGAGGTGCCATTAAGCAAGGCACAGACTTTAACCCCAGCCTTCCATTTAACCAGTAGAAAGGATGTATTTGGATTGCAAAGTGCAGAAAATGACAAAAATGTCACAGAAATGAAATTCTGGTTCATTTCTGTGCATTTGATCCACTGCAAGGTGTTCCCAGGACTGGATGAGTAAAACCCTCATGTGACATCATAGCAAGGTAGTGGTTTCATCAAGGCTCATAGTATAGTTTACCATAAACTACATCCAGAAATGGTGGCTCCTCTTTTAATGCATATTGTTTTCTGTCAAGCAGCTGGGGCTGAAAAATGAAGCCAACACCAAAGTGACAAAAATGACAGTGATGCCAGTCACAACCTTAACTTTCTATTACGCCACAGAGACTGCATAAATATAAACCTGAGTCATCAGACAGATGTTTTAGATGCGGTATAGAGGAGGGCTTGTTTCTGCATTGCACCTGGTCATATACAAACCACCGCCACCATTTTTGACACGACTTTAGTGAGGTCATGGCAAAACTTGTATCATTTGCTTTTCCATTGGACCCACAAATTTGCCTACGAGGACACTTTACAACCATTAGTGCTTACCGTATTTACAGAGCTTCCAAAAGAGGTTTATGGAAATAACTTTGAGCATTACCAGGAAATGCATACGGTGACATGGAAGTCTGATTCCCACCTTCTCATAGCCAGGTGGTTTTGAAAAGATCACGTATAGTATGAAACGAATACACCTTTGAGAAGATTTGGCAGCCCTACTTGATGTATACTGACACTTAACCAACGCCTCGATCAGATTTGTTATAAAAAAGGACATTGCATTGATACACCATTAGTCCTGTGATTAAACCAGGATTATTTATATTGCCTCTTACTTTGTTTTGTTTTTATTTCACTTTTAGGGGGGGGATTTGGAGCCACATTTGTGTGTGTGTTCTGTGCATTTTGTGACATGGAAAATTTGAAAAACAACAACCTTACAGCAGAAATTAACATGTTTACAGCCTGGTGCAAAAACTGTTTTGGTCTCTAGCTTATTTCTCCCTTCATGACAATTTTTATACAACTCATCCATTTACATTTTATTAAGGCTTAAAGGTAAGGGCTGATATGAGTGACAGGTTGTCTCCTCATAGTGTCCTTGGCTTCTGAGTTAGATGATCCACCCCTCCCCCCTCAACAGCGCCAGCCTCTTGCCCAAATATGGTCACTTCTGGCTCCAAAAATCCAAGATGGCGACAACTGAAATGCTGAACTCAAGGTTTCAAAACGGTAGTCTACAAATTGATGACGTTGCGGTAGCTACTGTTTGTCCATTATGTTTTCAGTCTATGGTTTAAAGGTTCATTCATTCATTTTCCATAACCGCTTATCCTGTTGGGGGTCGCGGGGGGCTGGAGCCCACCCCAGCTGTCATTAGGCGAGAGGCAGGATACACCCTGGAGAGGTTGCCAGACTGTCACAGGGTTGACACACAGAGACAGACAACTATTCATGCTCACATTCACAATCTAGAGTCACCAGTTAACCTGCATGTCTTTGGACTGTGCGAGGAAGCCGCAGTACCTGGAGAAAACCCACGCTGACATGTGGAGAACATGCAAACTCTGCACAGAAGGGCTCCCACACCCCAGGTTCGAACCAGGAACCCTCTTGCTGTGAGGTGACAATGCCAACCACTGCTCCACCATGGCACCCTAGTTTAAAGGTGAATTATGTAATTAATTCTTGAGAAAGACAGCTGATTACTGAGACTCATTCCCAGGTAATCAAATACCAACGCTTTGGGTTGGTAGTTCGGCCCAACTACAACCCAAGGTCGTCAGTATTTCACTACCTGAGTGAGACTCAACAATCAGCTGTCTTTCTCCAAAACAGTACATTGCCAGAATTAAGAAAAATCCGTTGGCTGCATGTATACTTTTCTGGAGTTTTTTTTTTGCTTCATATCGGTAGTGTAGCAACATGACAGTACAGTAGGTAAGGTGTCAAACAGAACTAAACAAAACCCCTCATCAGCATTTTGAAGTGACTCGCAAATACTTACACTGTCTTGTTTGTGCTCTGCAGGCGCACACCACAGAAACCTCTGAAACAGGAAAACCATGACAGTGACACTGAAGCTACTAAGAGTGAAAAGGTCTACGTGCGGCAAACAAACCCAGAGCTTGACTTTTATCTGTTGTCCAGATGCAAAACTCAGCAACTCGGCAACAATATTATTTTGCAATTATTTTTAATATTATTTGCAACCCTGACAGAGAAAAGGGTAAACATATTTAACCTAAAAAAACCCAACAACAATTGATACTGTGTTCTTATCTCAAGGTTCTGACGCATGTAAGACACAGGAAACCGCAGCAGATAACTCTGTTGAGCACAGCTCTGAAATCAAAGGCTACAAACAAGAGGACATTTTGAATTGGGCAGGTGCACACTGTAGAAGCAGAGAGCAGGGCTGGCTCTGTGTTCATAAAGTTGTATTGGTTGCTACACAGTGTCTAAATAAAGTGCTTGTATTGAAGAGAAGAGGTGCAGATCGTCGCTGCGCTATTTTGCATCTTTTCACTGTGAAAAAAGTTAACACAGACTCAAATTTGCAAAAAACAAACAAGAAACTGAAAAAGGAAACAGGTGTCAAGTGGAATCTAATAATATAAATAGAAATACGAGGGAAGAGTGAGTACACTATTGTCTGTATCTGTTCAACCAACTAGTTGTCCATCCAAGAAGTGGGTGGAGTTTAAATCCAAAGTGGGTTGGGCCTCATCAGAAGTGGTTATTTTAAGCATGAAATTTGCATGAATTGATCAGAAGTTGCAATATTTATTACCTATGATTAAAGTATTTACAGAGCAGCCCCAGAATTGAGCTACAGATCGTTTTTTTATCACAAGAGTAACAGATTCAACATAGGCACCAAAATGAGGATTTATTTATCACAAGCACAGTTAATGACACATTTTCATATGATACTCACTTCTAAAAAGTACGTTATCTGCACTGGACACTTGTTTTGAAATAGAGTATGGTGAATGTGCTAGGAAAGGTAGTATCGGCATGTTCGCAGCCTGGGTTTGGTTGAAGGTGGCAGTGCTGTTTGGGCTGAGAAAGCCATGTGTAAGTAAGGTAAAGGAGGTTGTTGGGTTGGTGCAGGGAGCAGTGAGACCTGGCATTAGGGGAGTGTCTCTGGGACGCCAGAGATCACTGTCTAGCCTCCTGGAGGTGTCGTGGGACCAACTAGACGAAACACCGGTGAAAGGAGGTTCCCACCTGATGACCCCAAAGACATGTTAGTTATCACTGCTCATTGGTCTGTATAGCTAAGCCTTGCCATAATAGCTAATCATAGGGCTTAGGAGGGTATTCACTGAGTGCTGATCCTCCTCTAGAGCACAAACTTCTTGTGTTCATTTGAATGAATGGGACCCTGAACTGAACTCTTTCAGTCAAAGGCTGAAGCACCTTGCTGTGCCCGTTGAAATGTTTTTCCCATGTCTTTTCTATGCTCTAAAAAAAAGCAATACACACATATGTTTAAAAAAGGTGAGTCATATCTGCTACAGCTCGCTAAACACTGTGTGGCAGGGGTGGGGATGATTGTAACACCTTCTGAAAAGTGTTACAACTAACCCCCGTGACAACTAAACACATTTCATCTCTCCTGCTTCTGTTTTCAGCGTGCAACGAGAGGTGGTGAAAATAACTGACAGGGGTGTGTTTGCACAGGTATTAGAGTCTGCATCAGATAAGGTGAAGCAGAGAGAGGCAGTAAGATCTGTACTCAAAGAACTCGTCATGCCATGTGACATTGAGCAGATACTGCAAGACATTAAAAAACCTCTGCTGTCCTTTGGAGCTATCAGCGGTCAAAAAGTCATCAATGCACAGCAGGAGGACGCCTTGACTTGTTACTTGACTGAGGCGGCGGACTTTTATTTGGACTCACTCCATGCGAGGTACACAATACAGCACAATACACAAATCCATGTAAAAACAAGATGGGAGCCATCTCTAGCAAGTCAGTCTGGCTACAAATTTGACAAATTTTAGCAACAATAACGCTAAGATGCTGTTAATTAGGAAGTACATTGGGGGCCTTATTGTTGTCTCATTTGAGAACGTTGGGACTTTATTGTCATCACATTTATGACATTAGGACTTTACTATCATCTCATTTGAGGACATTGGGACCTAATTATTGTTGGCAACTTTAAGTAGTTGTTTTTTTACTTATCGGGTCCCACTGATCCCAAATAGCTAGGGGAATTTTAAAATACGTATCAAAGACAAGTTCAGGTCACAGGAGGGTATGTATCTTTTTTTTTAATATGTATTTTTTGGAATTGTTTTTAATTCTTCGCTCTATCATTAAAACATACCCTGGCAGTGGGGCAGGTTGTAGCACTGAAGCTCATTGTATTTGACATCAGTTATTGAATTCTGTGATACAGTTGGAGAAGTTGGAGACATTGCTATTTGTAGTAGACATACAAGGGTACCTTGTGTCAAACTTTGAGAGCTCTAACGCAAAAATTCAGTGAGTTACAGGTGCTGAGACGAAAAGGGTTGCAACTATACACATGCACATGTCAAATAACTTCTCGAGGGAGCTTAGTCTGGAACTATGAATATAATCGAGCAAGATGGCGCCCAGCTTGTGGTGCTCAAAGTGCAAAAAACTACATTAGAAAAACTCAACACCAAAGTCTCTTTCTAGAAACCATGCAGTAAAGGGAAGCATACATCTACTCATGGACAAGAGGCTCATGCTCGTGACAGCGAGAGATGTAAACATTAATGGTGTCGTCCTCATCGGAGCTTTAATGTTAGGTAGCTCAGTGGTGCTAGTTGAGCTAGCAGTAGATGCACACTTCCTTCTGCTTATAGCAAAGTCTGTGGATTATCTTCGGTAACTGAGTCATGATTTCTGGAATGAGACGTTGCTGTTGAGTTTATTTAAATGTACATTTTTGGCGTTTTGAGCACCACAAGCTGAGCGCCATCTAGTTCCATTATACTGAAGAGAAGGCGGACATCTCTACGGCTGATATCTCCAACACTCAGCGACTCACATCAAAACAATCTAGACTGATAAACAGCACTGCAGATAAGAGGAAAAATATGTACTTTTGATTTTTGGGTGAACTGACCCTTTAATGTTATCAGTAACTGCTGTGCTTTTCCTACTATGACGAGTACAAATTTCTGCTGTGATTAAATTTGCTACAGTTAAGAGACACACATAGAGCTTTCATAAGGTCAAATAAACTGCCATACATTCATGACATAAACATGCTGTACGTGTCCTTGGGCGCAGGAGGGTGTGCTGTAAGGCATCTTTGAATCAGCAGAAACAGAAACAACGTCAGTGCCAAAGAATGCCACAGAACCAGTTTGTCCATCCAGTTTGTTCTCTTCCTGTTTGGTAGCAGCTTGTTAAAAAATCACTGACCTTTCTCGCCCATTTTTCCATGAGTGAGTGTGGTGTAGGCAGTGATTCTATCTGATGTGGTCCATCAGATCCCTTACATGATGATAAAGGTAAGAACGTACTGGTTATCTTTAGACTCAGGACGGAGGACACAAATGAGCAACACTTTTTTATGCTCTGAGAAGACGACATAAGGTTTGTAAAGACATTTTTGTGTGTGTGCTTGGAAGGTAAACAAGAGCATAGGGGTGGTAAATAGACTGGGGATGGGTGTGTATGAGTTGTGACTTAATTGGGGAATTTGTTGAAATAATGTATGTGTTTAAAGAAGAAATGTAAGACTGTGCACACTGTGACCTTTGTCTTGTTTGTTTTTTCATTATGTTTTTGTCATAATTTTAGTTTAATTCATGAATATAATGAAAAACAGCAGGCTTTATCCTAAATGTTTGTCTATTGGCAGCTACTATAATTGTGTACATCAAATTTGGCACAATTACTTTGCAGTTTTGTGAAAAACTATTTTTCATCATTCAACATAAAAACATGTAAGTATTTAGGTATTATTACTGATCAGAAGCTGTTGTTCAAACCACATTTTGAAAACCTTGTTTCCAACCTAAAACTTAAATTAAGTTTCTTCTTTAGAAATAAATCCTGTTTCTCTCTCCAGGCAAACAGACACTTGACTTTGACAACAATTTTTTGTTGGATTACCGTGACCTGCTCTTCAGGACTGCACCTGACCAGTGCCTAAATGAGTTGGACATTATGCACCATTGTGCTTTATGTTTTATTGCAGTCTGGGAAAACTGCATACACCACCGTACACTGTATGCTGCTGTTTTATAGCCTTTTCTGTATATCTGCAGACTTTTGCATTGGTTGACTTTTATATCTATATCTCTGCTGGGGCTGGTTCCTTCTTATCTGTGTACATACATGTGTAAAACCCAGAATTAGGTTCAAATTGAACTAGGGGAAAAGGTTTTAAATACTAATGAACAAAAGGACCTGAAATTGTCTGAGCTGATTACTACAGGGGGATTTAAGTCAGTTTTATAGCACTCTTGATCAATGTGATTGCATGTAAAATTTTCACCAAAGTCATCATGGTGAAAAGTATGTTTATGTATAGAGCTGTTTGTGTTTTTTTTTTTTGCATTTTAACTGGATGCTGTGTTGCCAAGTGGTGACAGCTGTATTTGTCTATTTGTGTTTAATGTTGCAATGATGTTTATGCTGCCCTCTTGGCCAGGGCGCTGTTGAAAAATTGATTTTTATTCTTTTTACTAGCATAAATAGATTAAAGCACATCTTTTTTAATGTTAACATATTTGTTTGGAACATAATCTGGTAATAATCCTGTGTGGAGGCAAATCAAGGCCACAATTTTACTGGATTTAAAGCACTGAAATAACCAACTTTTGAAACTATCAGCCTAAATTTACGTGCTCTGAATTTCCCTTTGACATCTTCAGTGGGTTATTGTCACCTTCCTTTTTAAAAACATGAATACTTTTTGTGATATTGGGCAAAAATGTGAGTCAACTTGAAATGAACACCTGCACCTGTAAAAGAGGGGACTAGAAACTAAATCCAGCCTCCAGAACGCTCCTTACATTCAGGTTGATCATGTCTTTACTCCTCCTGCAGGTTACCTGGCGATGGGCGGCTCCTCCTCCAAAACACACTTCATCTGGAAGAAGAAAAAGAAGTCGCCTCTGAACAAAGCCTGGCGTCAGCTGAAGGGGGCGCTACCCAATAAGAAACGCAAGAAGAAGATCCCTCGGTCACTGGATAAGCTGAACCTGGATAACCTGAAGAAGAAGAAGCGTCCTCAGAGGAAATTCTCACTGCCGACGGACAAAAAAGAGTTTACATCATCGAAAAGAGTCTCTCTTGGTAACACGAGGAAGCAGTCGACAACGTCACTGGGGAGGAAGGAGGACAGAGGAGGGCTGGGGAATGTAGGAGAGCAGATAAAGAAGAGGTTGTCTCTCCCTGTGTGAAGGAAGAAAGTCAGACAAATGGAGCAAAAGTGTCTAAAATAAGACTCAATGAGATGAAAAGCAAATTTAGAGAGAAAGAACCTTGAATTTGGCAAAAGATGAGACGAGCTGTCAGTGATCAGGCCACAGGAGAGTCAGAGATACATGTATTCAAAATATTTAATGACATAAATGTCAGTTACTGAGGGCGGATTATCACGACTGAAAATGAGACACAGGAAACTGAAACACAGCACTATTCACAACATTAACATAAAACTGCTGTTATATGTTCACCGTAAAGTTTCACATCACTCACATGTTCTGTTCACTCTGTCATGTTTAACAAAAAGCTTCAGCAAGGAAATCGAAACATTTCCGGGGATTAACAATAAATGAAAAGCTTGATTTCCCTTTGCCTGATGGTAAATATGTTAAAATGCACTAAATACTGTACAAGCTATCTTCAATTACAATGTGATCATAAATAAAGTTTTATATCACAAACAATTTACAAAAGGAGTATCGTGTCACATCAGCACAAAAACAAAAAAGACAGAACAAACGTAGCGTACGGTCTATAACTGCAAAACAATTAAGTTTACGATGAGTTTTAACTGGCACTGCATCAGGGAGCAAACAGTTTAAATAGACAGTTATGAGGAAAAGTAAAATCTAGACTTTAATGTGCATCTTAAAGGTCCAGTGTGGGATTTTGGGAGATGTAATATATGTGTTCTTACATGTATAATCACCTGAAAAAAAGAATCGTGTTTCATTACCTTAGAACGATCCATTTATATCCACATAGCGAGTGGATCCTCGTCTGAAGAGTTCACCATGGTGCTTTGTCATGTTTCTACTGTAGCCCGCGATGGATGAACCAAACCGAATCACTGGCTCTAGATAGGGCCATTCACATCTTTGTGTCCGCCACCGTAGTTAGCAGCCCATCGGTGAGGAGAGCATCGCAACACCACATTTAAATCACCTAGTCTGTTTGTTTTTGAGAGGAAGAGACCTCCGCAGGCTCCCAGTAGAAACCTCCTCAATGTCTGGATCTTAAGTTATCAGAGAAAAAAGGTGAGCACACATTAGCAGATTAGTGCCAAGGCTAGCAGCCTGTCTGATAACGTGCCAAACTGCGTCAGAGAAGCACTGCTTTATTACGTGAAACTGCTTTAGTCAGTGTTTTAGCCGGTTTAAATCACCGGGTCTGTTTCTTTTGGAGAGGAAGGGATAATGTGGATAATTCAGCTTCCCTTAAAAACCTCCTGAACAATGAACACTGAGGGAATTCTGATCAGGAGACATTTCAGCTGGTTGCAATGAGCAGTCCTCACCACCAGATGTCGCCAAATCCCACTAAATCGTACACACTGGACCTTTAACAAGCACAGTGTGAAGACGTTCAGGTAAAAACTATAAATACACATCTACAATGTTATCATCCTAAGCCAAGACGATTGAATTAAAAGCTTTAAATTCTAACGTAGGCTTTATTAATGTTGATAAAGTATTAATAAAGCCTTTCAGATTAGTAATAAGCCATTTAAGAGTAACTAATGAGCTGCTAAGTTGGGAAATTACATTTGGTTGGCGTTAATCCTCTTTAAGGATATTTAGCTGTCTTCTTATTGAGCTCTTTATCGCGAGGATTAATTAAAAAAGCGAGCCATTAAAGGGTCCAGAGTTTCTATCTTAATAGTAAATCATCAGTTACACATGGATAGTAAATCCCTGATTGCGGGTTATTTCAGTGCAATAGTCCATCAGGTCTTCAGTTAAATAACTTTTACAACTATAAAATCAAATATAACATTCATGCCACTACTAACACTAACAGTAATAAGAAACTTGTACCAAGCCGTTGTGACAATTATAAAAGAAACAACAAAAAACTAGACCCACAAGCTGAATATGACAGCTGCAGTATAGATTAAGTTCGTAATAAATGGATTTTGGTCTGGATGCTCTGCAGCTCTCGATCAGAGAGGGTTTCCTGCTTGAATTAAAGAGCTTGTTGAACACAGTGCAGGTTATTTTTCATAACCTGGCAACACAGATGCTGCTGTTAATATCAACCTGTGACTAATCAATATCTATCAACCATTAACAAATCCATAAGTTACAACTTATGACCCTTTATAAAGTCCAGTTTAGAGTCCAACTGGTCACCTCCATGAGCTTCAGTGGCCTTTTACTACACATTGCCTCTTAAAGGAAACTCCGTAATTTTCAACCTGGAGCCTACCTTCCCATGTTTTTGGATTTAGGGGACAATAATCTTTAAAATTGGTCAAGTATTGATCCAGAGCAAAAACAGGCTGCAATGTAACCACATGGGCAAGTGCACGCCGTCAGTTTACATCCAATAAAGGTGCTTTGTTTTGCCACAAACAGGCTCAGATTATAATTATGAGTGCCTTACATCATGAAGAAAACCCTAAAAACAAATGAAACATTTCCCCTTGATTGTTTGCTTGTTCAGGGCTGTTGTGTGTCTCACTAAAGGAGAGGAAAGGTCTTGCTCTGAAATCTCTCACTCATTTGACATGACACCGGAAGCCTTTAAGATAAGAGCAAGATCCGCTTTCAGTGCTCAGACACAACAAACTACCCCCGCCACTCCTCCCTCTGAATCTTACTCCTGTTTCCAAGACTTTCTTCCTGCAACAAGTCGCCTCTCATGAGATTTCACACCGGGACTTCCCTTTTAGCAAAACTGGAACTAACGACAAGTGTGGAAAAACGTCTCATTTCTCTGTAGGGTTCTTTCCATAATGTTGTAAGACAGTCATAATAACAATGTGAGCATGTTAGTGGCAGAGACAAGCACTCTGAATGGATGTAAACTGACAGGAAATACCTGCCCTGGTAGTTTAATTGCAGCCTGTTTTGCTGCTGCCAGCTGCAGCTCTATCTAAATACTGAACCGGTTTCAAATATTGTTATTACGTGTCATGAGTCATTCATTCATTCATTCATTCATCTTCTAACCGCTTCATCCTCGTGAGGGTCGCGGGGGGGCTGGAGCCTATCCCAGCTGACATCAGGCGAGAGGCAGGGTACACCCTGGACAGGTCGCCAGACCATCGCAGGGCTCGTGTCATGAGTCACTCCACATAAAATATGTCAAAGTTGAAGAAATTCAGAGTTCCTCTTCACGTACAAAATGAACCCTGGTATCATCAGATGTCCACTGATTCCATATACACTGCCAGTTTATTAGGCACAACTTGCTTAAAGTGATGCGGTCCTGCAACAAACCCTGCCCTCATAAAGGGCATAATGTTCAGGTCTGTCTAACCTGTTTGGGAAAGGTGTAGATTCTGGTGGTATTATTTTGTCCACCACACCAGCACACAGACCTCTCTGGAGGACGCAGTACAAAACATCTTTTTAAAACAGCTCCAACAAAAACTGAACAGAGGACCGTTGTTAGGCTGCATTAGCTTCAGAGTGATTCAACAAATAAACTCACATATACAAGAAACCATCACAAGGATATGACAGAGCACATATATCTGCCTAGCGACTCTTCACACACTTTCAGTCATTTCTTCCACGCGCTGCCAGCATGTTCCAGTTGTTCAGTGGCCATCTTCTACCATCATCTGTTTAGGGTCAACTGGCAGATCTCATTTATGTCTCAACAGGAAATGGGCTCTCCAGTGTTCCACCCAGTATGAAAGGCTTTGCTGTCTTTTGTCTGCTGAAGGTTGTTAATGGAGCACAAATGAGCCACTTGCTTCCAGTTGAATTAGAAGATTCGTCCACCATCACATTGGCCGACTGATATTAGAAGTTAACGATTCTTCTGTGCTCTGCAGACACACACGATTGTCTGCTGGCAGCAGAGGTATAAATCCATTTGGTTTTGAAAGAATAAACAGTTTTTTGACCCCAACCCGATGGTCTGCTGGCTGAGGAAAAACAGGTCTTATGGCTTGTTTATGCCAGCACAGACAGCGTCAAGTGCGTGTCTGCATGACTCGAGTGTGTTGAAAGTTTATCGTTTTTTGAGTTCATTCAGGTTTCTGACGAGGCAGGGACGTCTTCTGATTCGTCCCGGATGAGAAGTGCCCCGTTGCTCTCTGTTGGCTCGGCAATACGAGACTTATAGTTCTACAGACAGAGAGACAGATGAGAATATGAGGCCGAGATTTGAATGAGATAAAGGGATCAGGAGAGGGGAAAGGAAAATAAGAAAGGGGGATTAGGTGCAGCAGAAAGTAACAGGAAGTGAAAAGAGAAAGAGAAGAAAATGGGTTAGTCATGTCCAAACTAGCAAAAAGAACGAAACAAGCTGACAGAGTGAGACATTCGAAACAGGTTCATGTGTGGTTTCCACAGTTTGACTTCAAATCAAATGTAAATGAGCACAAAGAAGCACTCACGCTGACACGCGAAGCAGGCAGACAGACATGACCAAACAATCACAGATGTAGGCAGATTTATGCATTTATTTATAACACTTTTAACAATGTTTTTACAAAAATAAACCCAAAGCAATATGAAAATGTTTCTGAGCTGGCAACATAATATCAATTGCAGGCCTATAATATGAAAATAAGTATCAACATGTTGATTTATCTGAAATCTAAAGACAAAGAATATACTTTGAGTGTAATATTATGCCTTTTATATCCTCTTGTAATGGTAGTCCCTTTAAGAGTACTTGCTGATGATTTGCTATCATCCATAAATGTCCAACTTCCTTCTCAATTGCGTGAGTCACTGACATATTTTATCGACAACACACAAGAGAGGGCAAATGCTAATTTCCAAAGCATCTCACTAATGCCTCCCTCCCCTCAGGCCTCCTCTCCTCTTCTTCTCTATCTTAATGTCACTAACGAAAAAAATATGTAAAACAGTGCGTCTGTGAATCAGTGCACACGCTCATACGCGTGTGCACACACACACACTCGCAGCACTAGCACTTCCTGCTAGCAGCAATTACAGGCGGCATGCGTGTGTGTGTGAGTGACAGAGTGCATGTTTCCAACATACACACATACCAGAGTAACAAGTCAGAGGAAATGTGGCAGGGAGCATGACCCACTCTAACCACCAGCACACATCTGGACTGGTTTAAGACTGTACAGCACGAGCACGCCATCCAACACACACAAACTAGCAAACAGCACAGAGAACATGGAAATGCTGTGCTCTCTATAAACTAAGTCACGATTGCATAAGACATCAGGGTAATTCCGAAAAAGAAATCTGTTTATAGTAAAAGGCAGAGTCACCACTTAGGCCTCCTTTTATTTGAAGAGTTAGATCAAGGTCACTCCTTGATGTTTTGCTGAAGTTTGCTTCATGGACCGTGACATTCTGGCCGGGCAATGCAACTATATTTGTGTCTAGTGTGTGATGGGGCACTTTGTAACAATATTAGCACACAGACAAATTATATTTTGTAGACAAATTATTAACAAACAAAGACCAATAGTGGCCAAAACTGAGACAAAACAGCCTGTCAGAAATTACGAATCATCCGATTAGCTGAAACTGTGACACACTGTGTCCGGTTGAGTGAGTGTACAGGCAAATTGGGGATGTTAAGAGCAGGAGAGACACTGTGAGCAAGAGTTGGAGGAGTTCAGAGTGCACAGAGCAAAGAAATACTGGGGGAAAATCATTGTGCACTTATGTAAATGACAATTAAAAAAATATTGAGCATAAAAGTAGGGCTACTCCTGAGAGTCAAAGATTTGAATCATCAGCTGGAGACCCTTAGTTGACTGAGAATCTTCAAATCAAACCGTTTTTTTTTTTTGTCAGTCAGTGTGCAGTGTATTTCTGGGGATGTTTGGACCCTTGATTTAGCTGCATGGTGAACGCTCCACACTTTCACTCTGCTCTTTCGGTACAGGCAGCTGTGGAAAGACCCACGATGAGTCTGAATGAGACAGAGGAAGCTACCCCGAGGAAGACGCCTTGCCCAGTCAGGCTCCAATAGTCCGTTATCCTCTGCCTTTGGCTAAGGGCACAAGTATACTTGCTGCGTGGCCAAACGTACGCGTACATAGTGTGCTGCGCCTGTATGTATACTTGCCACAACACAGTCGTTTGTCGACGCAGCCAAAATGCCTGATACTGGTGGTCTCCACTAGGGGCAGACCACAGCACTCAGACACAGAGGTCGTGAAAAGCGAAAAGGCAGTGACACCGTATTTCCGGATGTAGTAGGCAACGCCCGACAGCCTTTCTTCAGAACTACTGTCCGCCATTGTGATGACCTCCGACCTCACGTTCACGGTCTCTAGAGGTCTACTTCACACAAGCGCCTCTAGTGCTCATGTCAATATTGGATCTCACGCATGCGTCAGGTTACCTCGCGTCAAAGTGAGCGGCCTACACGCCAAACGGCCGCAAAATACACATGGCAGCCATGATGTGTACCTGCACGCGTTGTCTGCAGCAAGTATACTTCTCCTCTTAGAAGTAGTGAATTTACTTAAGGGAAATCCATTATAGACATGGACTTAAAATCATTGTTTTATTTTATGGCCTTGCTGCCCTGGCTTTGGGCCTTTGTGCCCTCAAAAAATTGACAACACGAAAGGCCAAGCAGCCTTGCCCCTAAAATGATGAAATTCCAGGCCTGGCTATCAGTATTGAACTGCCAAATCCAATTCATCTGACTTAATTCTGAGTCTTAGTTTGTTAAAATAAATAATAATTTCACTACAAAATGTTACTTTTATGGGCCATCCAGTGTTCACAATTAAGACACAAATATCATGCCACACAGATGAAGGTAAGGGGAAACAAAACCTACAGCTCTCAACAAATGACATAAAGAGTGTGTGGAGGGGGTGCCTGCATTACAGATTAACCCCAACAAATACAAAAATAAATTTTGCACACCTGAATCAAATGAAATGCTTGTTCAGTTTCTATCTAAAAAGTGAGTAATGGTGAGTGATCCAATAAGACTTTGAGTGAGGACACCTGCTTCACCTCACGTAGCCACTTGATTCACCTGTTGGTTATAAATTGACTGATACTGTTGGCGTCACTTGCAAACCTGGAGCAAAGTACAGGTCACAGTTCTGCAACGGTTTAACATACAACACTGTGACACCGTCTGTCACTTATTGCAATGCACAGTGCTGTATAAAAATGATATGTATTCTATAGGCAACACAGCAGGCTGAAGCACTGCAACATCGATCAACAGTTATTCTCTGACACAAGTGAACACAGTGACAGTGCAGAACAACAGAGCTAATATTCAGAGGTTTTATATTCAGCACAGTGTTACTGTTGTCCATCATGTGCACACACACACACACAGAGCGACTGGAAAGCAGAAGCATGTTTGTTTATATTTGGTCATAGCAGTGAATTTAAGCAGGACGGACAAGAAGTCGAAGTGTAATGGCTTCACACTTTTAGTGCGTACGACTTTAAAATACAAACTCATATTTGGTTGTGTTTCTGCAGATGTAAGTCTAATATTCAACCAATCCTCCATAGTGTTCATCAGTTAGTCACTAATGTCTCTGCCTGCTGTTCGGTGCTGAGCAGGCTTTGTACAGTGAGTTTTGAGATCTTTTTGGCACTATGAAAATGACACTATGACCGGACAGATGAGCTAAAACTCACTATAAGCTCCACAAAGCTGAGGGGAGCTGCAGATTCAGGTGATAATTCTCTTTAGGTCCATCGCTATCAGCAGCTCCTTTGTTTTTACAATTTTATCTGCTACACTGTAAAAATTTCACTTATAGCTGCTTGAAGTGGACCAAGACCTGTTAAGGTACAGAGTGGTTTAGTTAAAGCTGTTTTCAAATCTGATTTGCACCTGGATGTTTTTCAAATCATGTTCCACATTGTGTTTAATATTAAAGGTCCAGTGTGCAGGATTTTGTGGCATCTAGCGGTGAGGTTGCGGTAGGAGAACTACAACCATGGCTGACGTGAAAAAACACATATGGCCCTATCTTGAGCCTTTGGTTTGGTTTGGTTTGTCCGTTCAGGGAAGATATAAACGACTCATTCTCAGGTAATGAAAACACAATGATTCTTGGTTTCATGAGATTATAAATGCCTGTAAATCCTACACACTTGACCCTTAAACCATTATTTAATGATCAGATTTTTTGGTGAGAAAAGCAAAATAAAAACAAAACAAAAACTGAGACGCATCAGTTGTCAGGTCAACCAAAGGTTTGTCATATCTCTGTGTATGTGGTGGTTGTCATGGTAGCACTGTGTGTGGTGAACAGATATTCATAGTCATCTGTCAACAGTCAGTGTGGTTTCAGGGCTTTGTTATAAACAGTTCTTAGTGTGAGTGGTTGTTTTGTGACTGCTGTCATCGACTCCGTTGCTGTCGGACAGTACCTCGTGCTCCAGGGTGTTAAAGTGAACTCCAGAGGTGCTCTTCTTGTCGCTGCCCCGAAGGCAGCACATGATCTGCCTGAAGGTCCTCCTCATGTCTTTGTCCCTGAAGCAGTAGATGATGGGGTTGACAAAGGAGTTGCACTCAGCCAGCACCAGGCAGTACTTCTCGTATCGCAGCACCTTGCACGAGTCGCAGCCCAGGCCGTCGAGCAGCAGTATGACCAGGCCAGGCGTCCAGCATATCACAAAACAGCCTGAAGGGGGAGGGAGAGGGAGAGCAAGGGTACACAAGGTCATCAGAAAACTTGTAATAACACTGGAAATAAAATTTAAAAAAAAGTCGGGATAGTGACAGATAAAATAGGAGGAAAGAAAATTACCAGACTGCAGACAGAGTTTTCAAGAATGTGAAGAAATGGGGGGCTAACTAAGGGAGACAGGGAATGTACTGTAAATTCCTCTGTAGACAATGTGCGCGCACACACACACACACACACACACACACACACACACACACATAATCATAATCACACACACACCAGATACATAGCATATCATGAGGACTGGGTTTAGTCTGTATGATCAGATTTCATTATCATAATACTCGATTAGGCAGCTCAGGAATTCATTATGTGCACACACTCGCAGCATGTTCAGCACTAACACATGTACATGCACATGTACAAGCTGGAGACGGAAATGTGAAGATGATGTGTTAACACACACTTGCACGCATGACGTGTAATGCATTCCTAAGCCCCTGACCTCAACTGTCACAACTCCACGCTTAACCTCAAACCCTTATGTTTAACCAAGTCTCAACTCTAAAACCACAACGTGAAGACACGAACACAGCCAGAATATCCCCGCCTTAAAAAATGTCCTCACTTTCAAGGTCAAAAACTCACGTTGGTCCTTGTAAACAGTGAAGTAAAAGATTACACACCCCACACACACTCAGTGGTGTCTTATGGGCAGGGGAGAAGCTGTTTTCTGTCACAGTAACTAAACTATGCAGCTCCCTGTCAGGGCATGCTCAGGGTTTTCTTGCCCTCGCCGCATGCCAGAGGTGCTGATTCTCGGCTGCTGAGCGACGGGAGAAAGAAGTGTAACTTTTTTAAAACTTTGAGGAATTTAATCGAAAGTTCAAAATGTGACAGCAGAAGGGGAGGCTGGGAAAGAGAGCAGAGGAGCAAGGGAGCACGGCCAGTTCAGCAGAAAACAAGAGGAATCGGCAGGAGAAGGAGGGAAGGAGTGAATGTGTGTGTGTGGGGGGGAGTAGAGTCTGGTTTAACAAGTACAGACAGGCAAAGAGGAGCCTGCATGGCAGCCTGTGTGTTTAAGAGTCTGACAGTGTTTGTCGTTTTGTTCTGTGAGGATTCAGGCGAGTGTTTCCCTGAAAACTGTCTTGTACAATGAGCAAAATAAGTAATATGTACATGTGGTATTTATGTGGGTGTGTGTAATTAAAGGCCCTGAAAACCAACTTTCAATCAGCCTCTCCTGCATGATATATTATCTGGAGGGATTTCTGTGTTTTGTCAGTGCTTTTCTTGCAGCTTTAATGTAAGTGGAGCTCTGCCAGGTGTCTCCAAGCAGCACTGAAAGACGTGTGTCAGTCAATTTCGTCAAACCACAAAACCACATCCGCACACTCTGCTTTCTGCTCTCTGCTCAGTTTCTGAGCATTAAAGGTGCAGTCTGCGATTCTAATCCAACACTTTCTTTTTCAAACTCAACAAAAATCTCCTCAGGGTCCACGAGCTCTCCGCTCTGTGTGTGCGCCGATAAACAATCCAGTGTTCAACATTACTGGGGTCCCATCTCTGAATTTCAAGTTTTTTTGTGGGTCCGTGAACGCAGCGCAGGCGGAGCTCAGCAGCAGTTGGTTACTAATTGATGTGGTGCTATTACATATTCCTACAGCGCTCCTAATGAACCGTCCAAAAATAGAAACTGTATTTGTGGCAGGTGATGTTTTAATGGTAGTGGGCTGCCACTAATAAATGAATGTGTGGGAAACCCTGGGTTCAGAGCGAGCTGCACAACACTATGCCAGCTACTCTCCCATGTCCTCCACGCCCTCAGCCATGAGGAGCAGAGCTACACCATGATAGTGCTGAAACATAAATAACAACAGAGATATAACTGGAGCCACTGAGGGAGCGCTGACAGAAGGGGTGTATTTGTTTGGGTGTTGAGGTCAAATAACATCAGTCTTTCTCCAGAACTGCTGACTCCAACTTTAATTTATGAATACAGATGATTTTTTCCAACTCAAGGAAGATAATTACGATATTCACTTGTGTAGAAAACCACATTTTTAGGTGCTTGAGGGCGAATCACATTGAGGTGATTACTTACAAATGTAGAAGGTCACTGAATTTTATGACCCCAAACACCCAAAACGTGTTGTGGCTCCTGCTGGGAACCTACCACCGTTTACAGTAAACAAGGTCCTCCTGCCATGAGGTCACCACAAAGTCTTACTGGCAGGAGCATAGATTGAAAAATCTTGACTGAACAAACCCAAGAAACACACACAGATAGATTTTACCTGTTGAAGTAGGTACTGTGTGCAGGAGGCTTTGGTTTCTTCAGTAATGCAAAGTAGAAAAATAAATGAAGAGAAAATGCAATTGAGATGCTGAATATTCACCAGATTCCCTATAGTATAGGTGCCGATATAGTAACGTGCCCTGAGTGAAGTAGGTTGTATTACAGTATATCCATGCATTGATGACGACTGCATTGATTCATGGGGTTGATGGGTAATGCTTAAAATATATACATTTTTCACCATTAAAAATTTGGTTTGTTTATTTGTTTCAACGTGTTTTAGTTAGTTAACAACTTATTCTAAGAAGTTGGTCAAAGTCAAAAATTTTAGTAGGACTGAATTAAAATAATAAGTTAGAATATCAAATAAAGTAATTTCATCATCACTAAATATCACCACAACTTTTGGATAAACATGAAGTTGTTTCAGCTTGATTAAGCTTTTTAATGTCAAAATAAATCATGTTGGTTGTACTAAAACTCGATAATGCCAGAGTTGGAACTACTTGAAAAAATTAAGTTAACATTTTTCATGCATCTTTTTATGTTAAACCAGTAGATTCTGTTGTACAGTGTGTTAGATGTGATTGAAAAAGTTGTTGTTTTTTGTTGGTCTAACAACCCTTTCCAAGGTCAACAATGAACCTAAAGGGATAGTGCACCAAAAAATGAAAATTCAGCCATTATCTACTCACCCATATGCCGATGGAGGCTCAGGTGAAGTTTTAGAGTCTTCACATCCCTTGCGGAGATCCATGGGGAGAGTGGGTAGCAACAAAAGTCCACCTGCAGGCTGACGGCGCCAGATTCAAACGTCCAAAAACACATAATTGAAACCACAAAATATCTCCATGCCCGTCCGTAGTGATCCAAGTGTCCTGAAGCCCCAACAGCCTGCATTAGGTGGAGTTGTGTTGCTACCACCTCTCCCCTTGGATCTCCGCAAGTGTTGTGAGGACTCTAAACTTGCACTATCCCTTTAAATTCCCCAAATAAAAATAGATCTGGGGAACATTAGTGGTGTCCATTGATTTTCCCTCCATTTGCATGATGTATTTGGGTTAGGGATGGGCTTTTTAAGTAATTTCCATATTTGAGTACTCACATTAAATTATTATGGAGTGCTCGCAAAAAAAGAAGAAAAAATAAAATAAACACAAAAATAGGGTCTGAAATGAACGCCCAAGCGAAAATGAGGTAGGGGTTAGGATAAATCTGCCTTTGTGCACTGACTGTCGATACTGGCTATGATATGCTTGTTTAATGTCACATAGGTTGCAATGCACTTTTTCTTTTTTATTTTACAAAATACCTCCAACATTGCTCTTATACCTGGTCGCTAATCTGCCTATGATGTTAGATCAAGTGATGTATGAAAACGCTGAGCGTTATCTGCGGCTGGGTAGATATCTTTTTTTTTTTTGGCTACATAGATCCGAGCAGATATTCAATGATAGCTGTTTGAGCATTGCATCCTGTCCAAAAAGCATAAACCTTTGAACAGTTATATTTGTCACACATGTATGTTTTCTTTTACTAAGTAAAAAAATGTGATAATATACTGAACAATGCTGATGACTCGAAATTGAGTACTCATGCCAAAACACAATTTGGGTATGTGTTGTGATATTAGCAAACGCTTGAGTCAGTGAGCTGCATCTAAACTCTTGTCAAAATGTGTACTTTTTAAAAAAAATTCTCTTGAAGTTGTAACCTTTTTGTTGTGCTGCTTATTGATGCCGTCAGGAGAGAACCATTATGTAGGTTTCAGTAAGTTTGCAGTTTGTTGCTCAGCCCTCAATGTGTAGCGTGTGTGCGCTCCCTCACCCAGGATCATGGAGACGGTCTTCATCAGGTTCAACACCGTCTCTCTGTGTCTCATCTGGGTGGTGTGCTGCGACATCTGCTTGCTCTTGTGCCTCACGTAGATAAAGATCCGGGTGTAGACGGCCACCATGATGGAGAAGGTCAGCAGGTTGAGGAGGCCCCAGAACACCAGGTAGCTGCGGCTGTACAGCGGCGCCATGGTGGAGCAGTTCAGCAGGTCGCACAGGCAGTGCCAGCCCATGGTGGGAACCAGGCCCATGATTATGGCCACCAGCCAGATGAACACAATGATGACAAAAACACGCCGGGTGCTCATCTTACTGTGCAACTGCATGTTGAAGATGGTTTGGTGACGCTCCACGGCCACAGCCAGGAGGTTGAGGACCGAGGCTGTCAGACTGGTGTCGATCAGCCCCTGTCGCACAAACCACTGGAACTTAGAGAGCTTAATGGTCCAGGGACCAGTATGAAACATCAAGTGGAGGTAGGAGACACCTGGAAGACAAGAGAGGGGGTGTGATAACAGAAAAGACTGAAATTAAAACACAAGATAAACTCCCGAATGTCATTTTCATATCTTCGTTTGCAATATGTGGGTATGATGAACGTTGTATTTATGGTTTGTATTTACAAGGTCACCAATTACACCATTAAAAAAAGACAACCGATTTCAGCCATTCCAAGTGACAATGTTGATATTAGGATATCACATATACTTGTGAAAATATTTAAGAACAGTGGGCCAACCAGTCTGAAGGAAAACAAATCCACAACATTAAAAGGTTCATTTACCTACTTAAGAGATAAGCAGGTCCTGATCTCGTAAAGCCATACAATGCCAGTCACAACACCCGCTGTGATTGTTTTCCTTGTAATCCTGCACATCCATGGCATCTCAGCACGCGTCACTGCAGATTTACCAGCATCACAGCGGCAAGATACAGCACTGTGCTACTTCCCAGCATCTACACTCATCAACTCTCCATAAAAGCAGCAACTTGATCACATTTGGTCCCCAGATGTGACACTACATGACGCAGCCTTTGTGTGTTGCACTCAAGACATCAAATATCTCAGCTAAGACAGGGTTGATCTCATGAAGTGCACAGAGAGATGCAAAAACATCCATGTTAAATCACAAAAACTGTCTTCAAACAAAACTCTTAAAGTTCATTAAAACAACATCCTAATATGAACACAGTTTATAGCAGCATTTCTGGCGTGGTTAAAAACAGCCAACAGATGTCAACATGCAGAGTTTATAGGTCTTATGGCACTAATCACCTTTTCTATTAATAACATGGTGAAGACGGCAGCCTGCTGAACTGACAGGCTGTAAAACTTGATAAATAGATGGCAGGTAGAGGTAAAGTGCAGAAAGTCAGAAAGTAATTACAACAGTGACATGTTTTGAACTTGTACAATAAAAGATGACAATTGAAGGCCAACATTACTGTCATTAAGACACTGTGGCACTTTCATTTTTAAAGCTGGCACGAAGGTAGATATTTATTATGTGAAAACAAACTAAGGCATTTTTGGTACCAACCATGTTGGCATAGCTTGTCAGGTAGGGGGCTGAATAATAGCTATGCATGCGATTAGTCGTCTAAACAATTGAATTTCTTCACTAGTCGGCACCACAAATATTAGTTGGTTAAACCAATTAATGTTTTATTCACGTTCACAGCCGCTTAACTGTCATGCAACTGCCCTCCACTAGTGGGTGCTACAGAGGTGCCAGACAGGAGTCCCCCTCCCCGGGGTAATGCTCGAGTAGACTGGAATTTTAAAACAGCACAGTGGGAAATAAGAGAGATGTGCTCTCACAAAACCAGCGTGGTTTGGCAGTACTTTGATCCAGAAAATGAAAACAAGGTAGCACGTAGGCTGTGGCAGAAAAACTGGCATATAATCACTAGACTGGAGCAATGCGCAACCACATTCAACTCAAGCATTTGGACGTTAACCTGCACGGTACGACAGCTGCTTCTGCTGCTAGCCGTGCATCGTTCACCCGGACGCTGTGATCCCACCCGGTCTGAGAAGATAACACAGCTCATCACGACAATGACCTCACAAGATAAGCTTTCACTTAACTTTGTTGGAGGTAAAGGCTTCAGGAAGTTAATGGAATATGTTGAGTGCACTGTGCTGGGACACAAAATGATAACCTCCAGGCTGGAGCACATTAGCTATAAAACGACGGAGGAAATCAACTGTGCCAAATTTTGACTGTTTTCTGAGTGTTTTCCTTTTTTAGACTAATCGACTAGACTTAATTAAAATTTTCGTTTAGTCGCCAGGGAAATTAGTCGCCAGGAACATCCCTACTAAACACGAAATGTTGGTGAGGAAACAACTGGCATGGCCATTTTCAAAGGGCTCCCTTCAACTCTCACCTCAAGATATCGGAATGAAAACGGATTTTACAGGTACCCACAAGTCTCCTTCAAAACTCCTTCAAATTAAAGCTGTATATTTGTCTTTTTAAGTGACATGGACAACCAGCCGATTTAAAGAACAATGGCTATCCCATAACACTTTAAAACAGGATTATTGTTGAACTCAAATATCTGGTAACTTAAACTACAAAATAAGAAACCAAACTATATCGGTACGAGATTCCTTAAATCTCATATTAACATAGTTTTGAACTAGCCTATAACCTTCTACAGCATAATTAAATATATGAAAGTCAGTTATGGTTTTTGGTTTTGGTGTGCCACTCCAAGATTTACAGTATCCCCATCTGGCCACACCTATGAAAGGATTCTGGGGGCGCAGCTGCCTGACAGCCTGCAATCTGAAACATTTCAGTGATTACTCTGAAGGCATTTTTTGAGAAATTGAATCAGAGCTTTAACACTTTTTAACACCTGTAGATACCCTGACATTGTGTGTCTGTTCTAGTGTTGTACTTTCTGACTGAACTGTAGCAGCACTAAAACCTGATATAAAATAACAATACAGATGTGACAGTGCAGTTTAGGTATTCAGATCATTGGTTTTGTAGCATCAGTAGTTACAACAGGAATGTAAAAGCAGATGAAGTAAAACATCGTACCTGAGAAGAGGTCAGCCAGAGCCAGGTTACCCAGCAGATAGTAGATAGGGTAGTGAAAACGTCTGTTTTTTAAAATGGCGCCTATGACCAAAAGGTTTGAAAAGATGACGATGAAGCAGACCGTCATTCCCAGAGTGACAATCACATAGCTACGTGTGCTCCAGGAGTCGCTAATGTTCTTTCCACTCTGCTCATAGAAAAATTTGATGGTCTTGTTGTAGTAGCAGCCCTCTGGGTCGATGGTCGTCGTATCCATGTTGAGATATCCGGCGGATGTCAGATCAGAGAAGAGCTGAAGTAGACAGGGAAGGGAGTGACGTTGCAGACAGCGAGCAGAGGGTGAGGTCTAGGGCATCATTCAGACTTGCCCTCTTTGGTGTGTTGGCGATTGGCATGCCATCAGCTGGACAGGTGAGGACTGCAGTTTGAGGTCTGAGGTTTTTACTGTACAGCTGTCTGGCATCTGCTGGTCTTCAATCTGTGAACAAATTAAGCATTAGTTGAAGATAATATGTGAATATAATAATAACTACAACATTCAACAATGTCTAACCAGGAGAGTGACCTGCCAATCAGCCCAGAGTCACGTTCAGAGGTCAAGACGAGTCATACAAGTTCATTAACCGGGACAAGCACATTTTTTCCCCAGGAGTACTCTTCGAAGTGCTGCCCCACTGCGCTATGATTTTCTTGTATTTGTCACATCAACACACTGAGGTCGGAAGCGATTAGCGTTAGGGCAAAGAGGTTATGGTTAGGGTTAATACTAGCCAATCAGTGGGGTGGAACAAGGCGAAACACTCAAGAAAAAAACCTGCTGGACAAACACACCGTACATAAACTATATGTATGGTTTAAATCATTATCACAATATTATTTGCTGTACTTTCCTAAAAAGCAGCACTTAAAAAATGCAAATATAGTGAAGTGAAACACCAAACAAGAATGAATCCAGGGTTGGATTTTACTTTCACTTCTGCTGGCGAGCGTAATTAGAAACAATAACTGACAATCCTGCATAGTATTTTTTATAACTTCTTTGAAAATGGACATTTACAAATAAATTCTCAAATGTTAGAACTTGCAGCTTTTCATTGTATTATATTTAAGTCAATTGAATATCTTTGTGTTTTACTGTACAGTCAAACATAAGACATTTAATGACATCATGGGGGGATGGGCACTTTTCACAGTTTTATTACATACCAGAGATCAAACTATAATCAACTGAGAAAATTATTGGCAGATCAGTTGATCACAGTTACTGTTCAATACACATTAAAAGGACTTTTCAATGGAGACGTATCGTGCCCCGCAGTTAAACGGTTGAAATTAACAAAATTTCCATATTCGTAGATTCTCGGGTTTTCAAAGATGTAGTCCGTGTAGTTTTAAGAATCTCAACATAGGTGTTAGACATGCAATATTATCCAAAGCTCTTTCAAACTCAGTGCTGAATAATTTGGAACGATGCCTAAGCGCTGCTTGGGTGGAGATGGACCGTGGTTTTTTTTGTTGGTGGCGCGTCATTGCATCTTTCTGGTACAGGAGCTAAAATAAGAGCGTTTACCTGGGTGTTGTATTTCCATCACTGCTGACTAATAACCACTACTACTACTGAGTCCTTTAACCTGGGTGGGAATGCCCATTGCAACCTTTCCCATTACGTAAAAAAGCCAGATATTAGCAGGTGTTAAAGGGTTTTTTGTGCAGTGGAAAAGGGGCTTTTCTCTGCCACTCAGCAGTGGTGAAATGTAACTAAGTACATTTACTCAAGTACTATACCTAAGCAGAGTTCTGAGGTACTTCCTTTATATTTTTTGCTACTTTATATTTCTACACCACAACATTTTGGAAGCCAATATTCTCCTTTTTACTCCACTACATTTATTTTACAACATCAGTCACTAGTGTTTTTGCAGATTCAAATTATATATGGACGAATAAATTATGATGTATTATATGGATAAAGACAATGAATGAAATACGGAAATGAAGGAATCGACGGAAGTATCCACAATGCCTGCAATGCCACACTGAAATTCAGGCCCTGTATTCATATATGTCTTAAAGTTATCATGATAGCGTAAAAGTTTTTTTCACTGTCTGTAAAATAAACTGGTGCTGAAAAAAGGCATCATCAAGATTGAACCGTGTGAGCTCACATTATCAGTTTGGACCACTTTGCTTTGCTTTACCACAAGGTTTTCATAAATAAACACAGTCTGTAAATGCAGCTTCCCAAATATGTTGTTTTATTAAAAAATATGACCACACAAACAGCAAAAATGTATCTTAATCATTAAGCTGACATGTCAAAGAATTTTGACCTCTGTATAAACCAGAATATCTTGATCAGGTGCAACAGCAGTTATAGTCACTATAATACCACTGAGCTCAAAGACCAACTATCTATACAGGCTGACAAGTCATAACAGGAGCATGGGAGGGTTTATGGCTGTGGTGAGGTAATTCAAACCAACCACAGCTCAGGGCAGAACTCAGCCTTCACTTCAAGACATGCACTCAAAGCGTGGCCAACAACAATGGCTTTAATCCCCTATTTACGGTAAACTTGTACGGGCCGCATGGCGCGTTTTGAGTCAACAACACTCCCTCACACATCCTCCATTTTCCTGTGAAAGCCAGCGCAGCACGACGACGACGCGCACTGTACCGTCGGCTCCAAGTTCAACTCTCCCTCAACAATGGAAACAGCAGAGCGGCAGACTCCCTGCAGCAGAGACACACCTCACAATTACACAATCCAGCTATGTAACTCAATCTCAATCCAAACATGCACAACACACACACACACACACACACACACACACACACACACACACACACACACACACACACACACACACACACACACACAGGGAGGGAGCCTCAGTGACCCACTCTCCTACCAAGGGTGTGTGGAGAGAGATGCCAAATCAAAAACAGAAAAATGTGGAGAAAGTGAGAACTTAAGAGGCTCCAGAATGAAATGATGGATGAGACACAACTGCAAGAAAAGGCTTTGATTAAAAGGAAACAACGTAAAACAGTCGAGGAAAGTAAAAAAAAAAAAGAGCAAGAATGTGAAAAGACCCAAAAGCAAAAACAAGAAGAAGTCTCAAGTGTCCAGGGACAGAATATAATAATGCATTTGTGGTGTGTGTCCATGGAAATGTGTCTGTGTTAGTGACTGAAAAAAGCCCATGAGTTCTCATTTGTGTGCTGTGCAGAGAGAAAGTGACAGACTGCTTTTCTTCAATTTCCCTTGAAGGAACTCTGTCCCTGTCTGAGACACAAGACATCAATCAAGCTGTTGCACTACAATTGATCTTTGAACCCAGACCATGAGCACACAGACATGACACACCTATGAACTCTTCTTGCTACTTTACAGTTTAACTGAACTTTCTTTGCATGTGTCACTATATTGCATTTCAACACCAGCTTAAGGAACTCAGCAACTCCTGACATTTATGCTGACTTTCATGAAAATCTTAAAAACATGAGATCATTTCGAGGGAAATACAAACCAGAAATATGTGATTCCTGTGAAAACACACTCATCAATTCTCTTCTATGTGAGCCCGCACGTTGATTAAGGATGTCTGACCTTTTCTCCTGCCACACTGATTCCAACTGCAGGTATCCAAAGACACTGAGTACTGATAATATAATATTCATATACGCTAATTTACTACCCCTAACCCGAGCCTTTAGTAGAACATAATGCCGCTGTGAGTGTGTGTAAGAGGGAGAGTGATACAGAGGGGGGAGAGGAGGTGGAAGGTGGACTATTGCGTGCATTGTCTCTGTGAGTTATTAATAACTCGGAACACTGCACATCTGACCGCATCACTGGATGCAAAGCAAGTGCTTCACTTCAGTTGCCAACCACGGATAAGAGTCCACATCTTGTCCCACCTTTTCCTTTTCCTTTTCCTTTTCCTCTTCCTTGATGGACAGCCAGTTTAGTTTTTTGAAGAGGGGGTCCGTGACTGTGGCCACATTTGTGTCTGACATTTGCTACCTCCTTCCAATTTCCTCCACAGGTTTAATGGTGGGGGAAAAAAAAGACATTAGAATACGAAGTTGGATGTTGATTACCATGGCAACAACTAGAGTTTCGCAACCTAGAAGCATTCGGGCCAGCCCTAAAAATATGTTTACTTTATTACTTGGTGCTTGGGTAGTTTCTTGCAACCCTAGAATTAAGATTCACAAACGAAAAAAACACTTCTGGTTGCTGATAAGTAGTGTTTAACTTTTGATTTAACACAAAAAATTGAAACCCTTGGCGCGCACTGCAGCGCTAGCAGACAGATGCGCGACTCAGAGCAGCATGTGTCACTGACACCAGACTCAGAGCGCAGCGGACCGCTGGAAAATGTCACCATCAGCATATTATCTTACATCAATAAAATCTATTTTATCATTATTTGGGTCACATTGTTGAAAGAATTTAGTTGTCTGTGTTCAAGCAGGATAATAGGTCTCCATTCATTGCACGTCAGGCTCTCTATTTCCTTGTCGGAGATGGTGTTGCGTTAAAGGTCCCCCCAAAAAAACGGGAGGAAAAAAAGGCAGAATATTCAAATTTTCTTTTTCACAATCAAATCCCGTGCTATCAAACGAAGCTTCGAATTTTTTGGGTCAGCCCTATTGTCAACTAATTATTTCTTCGATTAGTCGACTAATCATTTTATAAAAAAATGTGTTAAAATGTAGAAAAATGTCACTCTGTCTCTCCCAAACCCCAAAATTATGTCATCTAATGTCTTTTCTCGTACTCATGCCAAAGCGTTTTAGTTCACCATCATCTCATGTAAAGCTGCCAATATCTGAATGTAAGAAGCTGTATCTTGGGGTATTTTATGGTACTTTTACTTTTAAAATAGTCACCGATTATTTTAATAGTTCATTAGTCATCAATTGGTCGACTAATTGTTGTCTCCAGAAGGAGCTGCATGAAATCTGATAAATTACCTCAAGTGATGTCACTCGAGTCGAGTTGAGGCTGCAGGCTACAAATTTTAAAATGAAAAAACTGAGGGTGTGGGGTAGAGATGTCATGAGAGCCGATACCTCTGCACCAAGTCAAAGCAGCATTTGCACCTACAAGTGTTCCAGTGTGTTGTTAAATGGCAAAGGAAGAGGAACGCCTTCCAGAGGGAAAGAAACAAAACGTGCAGCTGCAGCAACAGCTCCACCTCGACTTGTTCAAATGACAAGTTTTTCCTGAGGCCAGCATATCTAGTTAATTCTTTGTAATGGGAAAGCGACATATTTCTGCTACAAACACCAACAGCCTGACGAGACACTTAGAGTCCATGCTTGGCATTTTTTTTATTCTTGACACCGAGAATTGAAAAATGTTCAACTTGTGGTAAAATGCTGCGCTAGTCACTCACTTTTTAGCTGGCTGTCCAATCAGAATGGAGGAGCAACAGGACAAACAGCCGACCTCAAAGACCTCCCATCACATCTTACATGTACAAGTGCTGAACAACAACAACAACACTGGGGGAGAAATACGCTCTGGGCTATATGTTAATATGTTTCCTCGCCCACAAAATCTCATGAACCCACACAGACCAGTATTGTAGGTTCAAGGTGGATCATCAGGGATTAGTGATAAAAATTAACTGGTATTGTACAAACGCTACATTTCTGGTATGGTGACACACCTGTTTAGGGTTAGACAGAAGTGAGCCACACCTCTGTAGCTCTTCACCTCTGCTCGAGGCCAGCAGCTTGAGGCTAATAGCTACTAGTACAACATATTCAAATCTACAACCGAACAGTCCACGGCCAAGTTGGATTGTTAGTAATACAAGCACCAGGTTTTGGAGAAGAAGGAGAATTAAAGATTTCGATCCTTTGTTTTTCAAACTGTCCTTGATGAGTCGAACAATGCTATTCTAAAACGTTCATGACATATAATCACGACCAATTTTATACTTAATTATATTTAATAAATACTTAATTATATTTAATAAAAGTTCTTGTACAGCTGCTTGTTTGTTAGACAACATTTCACATTTGAAAAACTGTGGATTCTTTGTCTGACTGACTTGTAGATGTTTTAGTTCATCAATAGTCAAACAACCAGTGTAATTTCATTTATCATAAGTGGTTGTTTGGCCACCAATTCTTGTGACTGAACACTAACTGCATTTCAGTGTGAAACCTGGAGGCTAAAACCTTTGATCATCTCTTCTGGTGCAATTTCACAACTGACAATCAAAGCAGCTGCAAAGCAGTCGAGTGAATCTCAATCTGTGACTTCAGTATCAAAGGTCACAAAAGAACAAAGTTGTTGTTCAACGAAGTACAACAAACACTTCCCTATCGTAGATTAGAGTGTGCAAAAGATCAAAACGGAAGCCATTATTTTTGTAAGCGTGATGCAGCTCAAAAGGTCGAAAGATGCAGTTGGAGACAAACACCAACTTCATGTCTATCAGATTAGAAAGTCTGAAAACAATGTCTCTGGCAATTCCGGTCTTCAATAACTAATACATCTTCTCAAATATGCATGAAACCAGACATAGATTATGCAGCTACAGATTTTAGATATATGCAGCCACAACCAAATCCCCACAGAAACCCAGCTCTCATCTCACGCTCTCGTAGCTGTTTTGTGGTGGGCTCACTTTACTAACTTTTATGAAAGTGCTGCTAGATACAATCAATGTCAAAAGGAAGTTGCGTGCAAAGACGTTAACATCGGGAACCACGTGAAACACTACATGCTATACATGTAAAGCAGTGGAGCATGTTTGACTGCTTCAGGGCTGCCTCCTGGCTGTGACGCTAATGGGATCTGTCAAACTATAATTACGTCTGTCTCGATCTTGTCAAGTCGAGGACAAATTAACACTCGTCATAAAAATAGATCTGTTGTTATTAACTCAGGACACTGTTAGCATCAGTTTTAAGCACTCCCTCATCATGCATAGAGGAACCTCAGAAACAAATAAACTTGTTTCTGCAAAAAGTAATATAAAAATAACGTCACAGCGTGTCATGTCATGTCTTAGCGTGGAAATCCAGACTCAAATCTAGAAAGATTTTGAGTGTGGCCCTCACCGATACACCCTTCCTACCCAAGGGACGGCACTAACTGAGGTATATTATCTGGATAGCACGATAGCCAATCAGAGCAAAAAACAAGGTGACGTATTCATTGCAGTAAGCCCCATTTCTTTGCCGACCAGTGGGGCTAACTGATATATTATGCTTTTGCTCTATCCCGCCTGCAAGACAGCAAAAACGTCCTTCCTGGAAACGAAGGCTTCTGGGGCAGTCCTTGTAAAAAGATAAGTGTAGTTGGCTTAGCGTTTCTTCCAAAGCTAAACTGAATGGACGCGGTCCTTTGGCAGCTGCCATCTTGGCTGTTTACTTTTCGACTCCGACGGCGCAGCGCTGTCCTCATCATGTTGCGCCCGCCCCCAGAGCCTGCCTCTGTCAGATAGACTGATCTGATTGGTCCGATGGCGAATCACTGGGCTCTGCTCGTCAGGGCCAGATCCCCTTGCAGTGCAAATTAGAATTTGCTAAGGGCCGGGCATCTGGATTTCCAGGTTAGTCATGTCTTTATTTTTCGCACCAAATTACCAGAGTAGTAGGCAAGGGACGATACAAAAATTCCATGTGACAATCATCCCAGAAGTTATTCCAATTCATGATATTATCCCGATTATCATTAAAATATGCGCAAAACTCTTCATTAACCTTTATTGCATAGGACTATATCTTTTTTAGTGAACAACCTTTTTAAGGCAAAACAAACAATCTTAAAAAGTCAAGCCCGGGTCGTTGGTGGCTTAGTGGTAAAGCAGGCACCCCATGTACAAGGCTGTCGCTGCAGCGGCCCAGGTTTGACTCCAGCCTGTGGCCCTTTGCTGCATGTCACTCCCTCTCTCTCTCCCCCCCCCTTTCACACTTGTCTGTCCTATCCATTAAAGGCTAAAAATGCCCCCCCAAAAAAAGAAAAGTCAAGCTTTTCAGTTATTTGAAATCGTGTCATATCGTTCATCACATAAAATATACCAATGCTTGATTAAGATCTTTTGCATTTTTGGAGGTTGAGGCATATGCAACCTGTTTTTGACATAATATTCACAATTATGCTGATAATGGTAATTTACAACAATTTATTGTGAGTGTTTTCATCTGGCTCCGCGATAATCTCGCACATCATCCCATCCCTGGAGAGTAGTATCATAATACACCTTTTCCACCAAAATTAGCGTGTATTTTTAAACACAGGTAAATGTTTGAGCACTGCTTGGGCAGAGACAGACTGCATTTGTGGTGGCCATCATTGCATCTCGCCGGTAAAGAGACTACAATTAGCGCTCTTTCCCAGGGGTTGTGTTTCAATCAATGCTGATCAGAGCCGGATAAATACCTGTGACTACTGCAGTCATTTAACCTGGGCGTAAATGCTGATTGCAAGCTTTTTCATTACATTATAAATCCAGACTTTAGCAGGGGTTAGCAGTTTTTTGTGCAGTAGAAAAGGGGCCTAAAAGTATCAATATACCAAAGTATCAGTATCAATGAACAGTATCAATAAAATCCTAGCAATACTCATCCTTAGTCCAAAGGAAACACAACCTGCGTATACACACCTCTAAGGCTCAGTGATTAGCTTTTCATATTGAAACTGTTAAATCCACACAAAAACAAAAATATAAAAACAACTCTGGCTCTGAGCCGTTGACTGGCAACCTATGGAGACTCCAGGAAGTTACTGGTTGAAACGAATAAATAGTCCAGCACACAAACTCCCATGAAACACTCCTCCACTTCAGTTCTTGAACAAATTAAACAAAGAGAATTTCCTCTAAGGTATCTGGCTGCTGGGTGTGGCCTAAAAATTAAGCATACAGTCATAAGCGTGGGATCGATTTTCTACCTCTCTGCCAGAAAGCGAATAAATTTTCCAACGTGTCGAACTATTCCTTTAGACCTTTATTCTAAAGGTAAGGCATGTACTGCTTTGTTTTTGTTTTCTGTTATAAAGCATTTAAGTGATTATCCTGGTGATACACAGACTGTAAATGTACACTAAAACGTGAATAAAATATCCCATTTAAAGAGATTCATGTGATCTTTCAGCACAGAGTAAAGTAATGTCCGATTATAGCATTTCCAGCGTAGCTCATTAAAACTTTAGGTGCATTCCTAAACTTGACCTCATGGTATTTCCCCTCCCAAAGAAACTGACAAAGCATTTGCTTCCCTGACTCTGGGCACCAAGTTCACTGCGGTGCTTCCACTCTGTGTGGCTCTGAAAGGCCTGCATTTGCATGACCGTGTGTTTTCATGCATCACATGTCTGTTTGTGTGTGAATGGACTTGGCTGAATCAGTAAACACCAGTTTAAATGCAAACCAGTAATTACCGGGGCTGCCACACCCGAGTCTCTTCTTCTCCCTCCTCCCTGCTCTCTGAAAGTGGAGCCTTAGCACATCAGCTTCAGCTAGCAACACAGAAGATTTACACCACACACGCATCTGTGACTAAAACCAGTCCTGCTGCAGAGGTGGTGGTGGTTTGTGATGTCTAATTCCAGGTAGAATCTAAGCTTCCACTCTCTCTGGTTGCATTTCTTACAATTCTAAAATGAGTCCATCCAGCTGTGAATCATGGACATGCAGCTAATGAAACTGACCGTGCGTCATCGGCATAATGATTAACTTTAGCTATTTAATCACACCGACGCATGCATACACACTTCCTTTTTGAACACACATGAATACCAATGTCGTCAGCCCACCAGTGACGCTTTTAAAAACATAGCTACTGCTTCGTTCACACCTAGTGGAACCCCTGAAATGCAAATCTTCGAAAACGCTGACCACATTTTAGCATGAAAACTATGGGCTTGCATTTTCGTGTAGACGGACGGAAACGATGATGCAGACACCCATGTTCGCTTTCCAATTGGGTTTTATCAGTCACAGCTTGTCAAGACATTATAGCCAGATCTGCATTCCTTTTATGATTTTATCTTTCTTGTCTTGATACTCCTCCACTATTGTAATAGTTTCCTCCGGCGATGTGTAATGCTCCTGTTACTGCTCTACTATGTCGCCATATTTGCTTTGTGACGACTCCCAATCTGATTTCCACCACCTTGACCGCCGTACACTCACGTTACTATCAGTAACAGTTCAACCTTTGTTGGTAAAAGCAAAGAAATCTCTGGTTTTACTTTTCGCCATCTCTGAATGCAACCGCAGAGTAGACAACCTGGTTCCTGTTTACACCTGCACATGCATGCCCAGTGTACGAAAACAGTTACCTGAAATGCATCTTCAGGTGTGTTAATATGGATGGAGAGTAATTCTGAAACGGAGCTAAAACCCTCGTGTTCGCGGATCGTTTTTGCTTTAAAACGAAAACATGTTAGTATGGATGTGGCCTGTATCTCTGTATCGCAGTGACGTTCCTGCAGGTGATTTACTTGAAGTGTTTTAGATAAGACTGAATTACAAGTACATGATGACTGTATTTCCCCTCAGTGACTTGACTAGTCTTCACATCTCAAGCTTCTCTTGAACAAATTAGTCATCTGTTCACCTTACAATAACCTGAGTTTACCAGAAACCAGTTTGGTAAACATGGCAGTGACTAAACAGTCCCATATTATACACATTAATGTACGCACATCAATAATCACTTAACTGATAAAGCAGTACATCAGTCACAAACACTGTCCAGTTCCCGCTTCTCACATGTGAAGATTTGTTGCTTTACTTTGTCTTATATCACTGATAATTGAATATCTTTGGGGTTTGGACTGTTCAATGGACAAAGCAAGAAGTTTAGAGATGTCATCTTGGGCTGTGAAAGGCATTTTCACCTTGATTGCACTCTGTGGTTTTCTTTGAGGCTGTAGGTCGTGATGATTGGGTCTTGGGATCATTCATCAGTGACACACAGTACGATACCAAAACGTTACATTTCGATCTCACTTAGATAAATATGAACAGGTTTTTAGACAAAAAAAAAAACACGTCATTCAACAGAAGACGCCAAAGTTCTCAATGCTGATTGTTGTCTAACTCCAGCAGCCATACCAGAACCAGACCGGAACAAGAAGAGTCTATCAGCGAGCAAATCTCAACTTAGATCGGAAACTATCTGATCAAGCAATAAGTCAACAAGTTCGCAAATTCAATCACATTCAACGTAGTTTGAGTACTTTTTGATAAAGTCTTACAGACACATTTTGGTTGATACCAAAAAAGTATTAGCCTAAGGTCCGACAACCAGCTCTAGATGCTGCACTGGACTTGAGATAAGTATTTGTGCATTTAATCTATTAAGAAAAAATGCGGTAAAATGACTATATTTGTATTTTAGACAAAAAACTGCTATTTAAAGACATACATTTGGGCTCAAGGACATCATGATGAGCTATTTCTCACCATTTTCTGATAGACAACATGTCTAATCAATCAATTGAATGTTTTTTTTTTAGTGTGTTTTTTGGCTCTCCTTTAAAGTAAATGGAAAGAAAATAGGAACACTTGAATTTTTTTGCAGTCCGGCACAACTCCACCACTTTTTACAGCCTCAACAAAACTGCTGTTAAGGTGAGTCAACACTCTGTGACACAGTGTCAACACTACAGGTACAGTATGACCTTCACAATGATTTATCGCAGGGCTGTTGTGTGCCTGATTGCATTAGATTGTACAGGTAACTGAAACACTGCAAACACCTGCACTGTAGAATGTGAACCATCAAAGCAAGTCATGTTATCCGTCTCTCTTGCCTGGCACAATGAAGGCTTTAAGGGGAATCATTTATACTGTAGGATACACCCTGATAGATTCAAAAGAAGGACACAAAAACTGAAATATCAAGTGTAATATGTTGAATGGAAGAGAGATGACAATGCTTTTGTTTGAGGATAAGACAACATGGGAAAATGGCATGGTCACAGTGGCAGTGTTGAGGATGTTGAGGCTGTAATGAGAGACAGTGCAGATGCCTCCGCATGCTGATGGAGCCCCGAAACAAGAAACCCCAACAACTCGGTCTCCTCTCCAACTGCGCTCATTTCAAACTCACAGGAGATATATTCAACACAGCAATGAAATGTATATGAAGCCTGCTGAGGAGAAACATCTGGACTCACCTCTTCTTTCGTCTATGAACTCGTTTATCAAGTAAATCCAGATCCTCGTCCAGCAGAGAAACAATGTTCAGTCGTACCTGGAGCCACCTCCTGCGCACTTTGACCGCCCTCTCCGCACCAGGTGTAAAAACGCGCCGCAGTATTTTAAAACAAAAAGCACATTATTATTTGTGTCTTTTTATCGAGGCTCCATTCCAGTTTTTTTCTTTTGTCCCGCACAAACTTGGTGGATACTCCCCTTCACCTGTGTTTGGACTTGTCTCCTGCTTCCGGTGGTTTGAACAGTGGTTACCTGTGCGGAGTGATCCGCGCTGTGAGTCCCAGGAGGAGCAGAAAGGGTGCGGCACGACTCTCCGCCGCTGCTGCTGCCGCTGCTGCTGCCGCCTGTCTTTCACAAAGGAGCGGGTTGGTCTGCTGCTCCAACCAACCTGAGGGAAGGAGCCCCGCCCCCAGCGGCCCCCCTCATAGATGACGTGGAGAGGGACCAGCCAATGAGAGTGCAGCTGGAGAGTGATTGACAGCGCGGGCGGGACTGTGATAGTGGTGGGAGGTGGAGGTGAGTCAGTGATGCTCTGAGGTCAGCTGTGCTTAGTCTTTCAATTCCCCCTTTTTCTGAATCAACACTTTAATCTCAGAAGTCTAACAACTGTTTTTTTTATTTGTGAAAGCAAGACAAGTACAACTTTTACATTTGTCACCAGCATCGCAGCTTAAAGGGGAACACCACCCCAATTAAGAATTCCAGTATCCTCCTGAGACCATTGCTGTGTCTCAAATCGCGTACTTCTGTACTTACACTTAATATTTTGAGTGCATGAGCGCGTTCACACTGAACGGTCTTCGGTGAGAACGGTCAAGAAGTTGAGCGTGGAACTATGGTCGCTTCTCGCCGTCAATGGCTACATAGAAGGAAGGGGAGGGACCACTTTTCAAACTGGAAATGGCGGTCGTTGCTGCATTGTACAAATGTAATGGTGTGTCTCACATCACATACTTCCGTTAGTACACTTCTATGTAGTATACTAGTACATAGTGCACAAATTTCGACAGGGTAGTGTTGTCTCAAACCAAACACGGCCGTTGTGCACTCACCGGAAATGACAACCAGAAATGAGCTAATTAGCAAACTAGCATTAGCATTTGCGTTATCGTTTGCAGTACCAAATCATTACAGACTGCTGAATTAACCCAACAAACATACTGCTGGCTTATACCTGACAACAGTATAGTGCTTAGTGCAAAAACACATGCATTTGTACAATGCACAGTCCTCAGCTGCCGTTTCCAGTTTGAAAAGTGGTCCCTTCCCTTCCGCTACGTAGCCAAGATGGCGACCATTGAGGGCGAGAAGTGTCCATAGTTCCACACTCAACTTCTTCACCGTTTTGAGTGCACCATCCAGGTACTCATAGTGCACTGCATTTTTCCATACTTCTCAGTGTGAACGCACTTATGCACACAAAATATTAAGTGTAAGTACAGAAGTGCGCAATTTGAGACACAGCAAAAGTTATACATGTGTTTTTTGCACTAAGCACTATACTGTTGTCGCGTATAAGCCAGCAGTATGTTTATTGGGTTAATTTAGCAGTCTGTAATGATTTGGTATCGCGAACGATAACGCGAATGCTAATGCTAGTTTGCTAATTTGCCAATTTGTTAAAGTGCACAACGGCCATGTTTGGTTTGAGACAACACTCCCCTGTCGAAACTGATTGGTCATGGTGATTGGAGGCAGCTGGCCATTGTCTCCAGCCCTTTAAACCCCGCCCTCCTGGGAACTTGGTGCTTCTTCTTCTTCCCCTGGCACCATGCCGCGTTGATTGTGTTTACTTGAGTTTTTGTATCGTTTAGTTTGCATTATCTTGAGTTGACCTGGCAGAGTGTTTTCATGCCAGTTTCTTCTGTTTAATGGAGTAATACTTGGTTATATTGTTTATTCTTGAATTTTTGCTAAAATAAATTACTTATTTTTATGTAACTCCCCATGTGTTTCCTTATTTGTGATGGTCTTAGAGCCGGACCATCCCAGTGTAGTTCCCCTTTAAGAAGTTGTAAAAGAAAAAAAATTACAAGGGGGGAAAAAGAAACAAAAGAAACGAAACATGAAATAAAAATAAGTAGTTAAAGTAAATCAGTAAAGACGAAACTAGGGAATTAAACATTATTATTTAATGGAGTAAATGGGATAAGCAAACTGGTAACGGAGGCACCAGCATACTTACAGATCAAGTTATGCATGTCTTAAACAGGACAGAGATTTGACTCTTAATCTGGAGGAGTGGTTATTAAAATACCCAATAAATGGTGTTTGTAACTTAAAGAAGCCATCAGCTCCTCTATGGCAGAATTTTATTATTTCCAAGCCTAGAAAAAACGGATTGAAAAGGTGGGTGTTCTCGGAGATTTCTATGTGAACATTTTTCATGGCAAAATTAATTAATGTGATGATTTTTTTCCAATTCATAAAAACTTTTGTCAGAATTCTGAGAAAATGACCTTGTTAATTCAGAAAAACAGAGCATTTGTTTTCCCTTAAGTGAAAGCAATAAGCTTATGTAGGTTAGGACTACCTGTATGTTTCTTATATATTATGGTCTTGGGTGGATATTGAGACAGTATGAGTCCCAGATCAAGAAAGGAGAGAATGAGGGAAATAAGAAACAGGCACAGGTCCATCAAAGAGAGTGGATTTTATGAGCTTGTTAAATGTAATTCTTCATCTGCAAAGTGACTGTGGTCTGTTGTTGGCTTCTTGGTTAAAATGCATGACATAAACATTATTGCGGCATCCCTGGTTCAACACCAGCTGCAGGCTTTTGTTGCACGATCCCTCCCCCATTTCCTGTCACCTTTCAACTGTTGATTGTTGAATGGGGGGAAATGCCTGTGATAGTTTAATCTCCCACTACTGCTTTAAAAGTAACTAAGAGAGAAGGGGAAGTCCCTGAAGAATAAAAATAACCATGTTAAGTACGCGTACCTCAGAACTGTAATCAAGTACAGCTCATATTTTCCACCACTGTTGATTACATTTGAGCAACTTTCTTCTTTCCTTGTGGTATCATAACTAATCCCTTCAGTTTTCTAAGTATGTATTTAAAGCACACGTCAGCATTCTTCCTCTGTAGGTTGAATCTTCATTTTTAATTCGTTGCTTCCTTTTGTTTGACATCAGGTTAGTTTCACTATCACATTTTGTTTAAACAACTCAGGAGAGAAGAGAGCTGCTTGAAGGCAAATATAAGAAGTAGGTGCTGTTACTTTTCAGAGGTGTGGACTCGAGTCACATGACTTGGATTCGAATCAGTCTTGAGTCACAAATTTTGTGCCTTTAAACTTGACAAAATCAAAAAAGATTTGCAACTTGACTTGGACTTTAACACCAATGACCTGTGACTTCACTCAGACTTGAGCCTTTTGACTTGAAAATACTTGATACTTTCCCCTCAAGCCCAAAGATTAACAAGTATGTTATTGAAAAAGTGCGCCATTTGCTGAATCAACTAACGTTAGCCTTTGCATCGCCAGCGAGTCGACGCTTAATTCCCCAGATCTACTTTGTTTGAACAACCCGACATCATCCAGTCAAGTTTCAGGGGAATACCATGAAGGACTAACGTTACGTTAGCACCAGTGGGAAAAGAAGATACCAAAGATAATTTTGTTCACGTACAAAAACTACGCTGTAGTAAAAAAAAAAATAAAACAAAAAAATTGCGATGTTCAAAACATGTGGGTCAAAAATTACAGATAGAGACGCAACAACTTCCAACTTTGCTTGACGTTTGAAACTGCATTAAGAATGGGGAAGGAGTTGAGGGTACTAGTAACATAGTTAGCGAGCTGTGGCGACCACTAGCTCAGTGATTCCAAGTGGTCCAGCCACAAGGGTCCATATGTCTCCTTAGTCATGAGTTCAAGGTCCACATAGTTTAATATATTCTGCGTCATACTTGCATTTGGCAATGACATCAAGCTAGTTTGCTGTCTCTGTCAAGTAGCTGTGTGTTAGTCACTCACTCTATAGCAGGTAACTGCACTTCGAAATAAAAGCTCTACACCAGAAACTCACCTTACTTCAAAATAAAGTGTGTTTTTTTTACTACAGGACACATTCTCGAGTCTCTTGCGGTCCATTCAGAATGGATCTGCGATCCACCAGTTGGGAACCGCCGCTCTCGCTCACCTGGTAGAATTAGCGTCCCATATGGATTGATTTCTTTGCAATGGCAAGGATTCAAATCCAACCTGTGGCCATTTGCTGTCTCACACTTGTTTTAACAAATAAATACACATTTTAAAAAAGCATTAACAATTTTTCATACGTTTAAAACGGCATTTTGGCGAGGAGCACATCATGACCTGCTTAGGACTCGATACTCAAAGTTTAGGAATTGGGATTTGACTTGAGACTTGTCACAGACTTGTTCCCACCTCTAGCCCTTTTTAAATAGGAATTGTGCAAATTTGCAGGAAAGCCCAATCAGTCTTCGTTTAGCATTGGCAGTATAAAAACAAAATCGGGGAGTGCAGCGAAATGCCACCTGCCTACTTTTGTTCATACAGAATGCGCCTTTTTCAGGGCAACAGGGGGCGTGAGCAAGTAACAAAACGTGTAGCTCAGCGTGTGACGTAAACGGTGACGTGGGAGGGAAGCTGCGGCTGATCAGTCCTGCGGCGATTCTCTCTAAGTCGACCCGTCCTTCACTGTTCCTGTCATCTGACGGTTAATGGCCTCCTTGTTTGCGAGGACAAGGAGGGCACGCAATTCCTTCACAGTTTGACGGCAAAACGGTCCAACATTTGCTGATAATCTGGCAGTGTAAAAGGGGCTACTGTTACTTTGTGATGTCAGAAGCTATACCAATAATGACCAATTACATTCCTTGGGCCGGGATAACACACACATAACCACATAACTGTTACCGTACCAACTGTAGAAATACACAATCCCTCAGTTTATAATGATTCTACTCCAAGATACACAATTTCACTTCTAAACCTTTTTTATGCATCTGACCTACTGACCTTGTCTTCATCCTCGTCACAGCCAAATCTGCCTTTCAGTACAGTACAACAATGACAATAGCAGCCCTAGAAACACCACCACCAACCTCCAGCAACAATGGGCTGTCAGGCTCATCTTTTATTCAGAGGACGAGGGCACGAGGCCCACAGGCAGCCCAGTTCACCGCCCCAGTGAGACGGCAGAATCCAGTCACAGAGACGAGATGAAACTATGACTGGTTATCTTTGTTTTTCCTCCTCAGTTTGGCACAGGGATGACAGGGGATGAACCTGTAATTTAGGACGGGCTGTTTACACTTGAGATTGCTGCAATAAGGTTTATAGAACTCCAGTGGCCTATCAAAAGTGCAAACTCCTGTCTCATAATGAAAATGAGCCGAGGAAAGAGGGGAAAAGATAAGAAGGAAATAACAGGAAGATTGCACGGCAATCAGAGATGGAGCAAGAGTGAAGAAACAGGCGCGAGGAAAAAGTGGACACTCTTTCCTGTTTACACAAATGGCCGAGCGTGTGGAGGTTAGCGTGTGAGAAATGTGACAGGCCTGTTTGTATAACATGTACAATCTGCTTTCCTTATTAGGTGGGTTGCGTGTCACAGTGTGCCGAAGCGTGTGTTCCAGCGGTCATAGTTTCCACTTTGTTGTATAGGGGTCATTCCCTTTTTTCCTCTCAGCGTCACAGACAGCTGCCCGGTGGCTGGGTTCTCCATCGCCATGGTGATGAAGATGCTGATTGCCCTCCATGCCCTCCACACCTGTTTCACATGACCAAATAAATCTTTCATGTTTGGGCATAATACCCACCCTGCCAGGGTTACCAGCCGGCCAGAGTGATATACTATTACATCTAATGTCTGAAATTCTTTGTTACTGCACCGTGAATTACATCATATGACAGTTTTCTTTGTATGAGTGAACATAAAACAGCAGGGTTTGTCTACCTGCCCTGACGGTAACATGAGAAAAAATGATTGTGATACCATGGTTGAGTTTCTAGGATCATGATTAACGTCATGGGTTTGAAGTGATAGCATTAAGGCCCGGTCAAACCAGCATCTGAAATGAGGAAATGCTGCAATGAGTCAGTTTAAGTGGAAGTGGTCACTGTGGCCCTGCACTATTTCACACTGATTCCTTTTTGTTTGACATGAGGCACAAAAGCCTACAGTTTTGCTAAATCAATGTCCCATAAGTCACTATAATCACGTTTGAACAACACATTCTCACTCCGACCGCGTCACGTATCGCCGTTTGGTCATTTCAACATCCAGATGCGACTGAAAGGCACCCTGGGTACGTTGGTTGTTGAAGTTCTGCGAGACCATGTCAAGTTCTGCCTGTTACATGCATTGTCTTTCAAAATACAGCACCATTTTCACAAGAAATTTACCATTTACATACAGTCTCTTTCAAAATAAATGCACTATGTCATTACAACAACGCACACTGACATTTTTTTCCTCCAACAACAAAAACATGTGGTTAATTTTAGGAAAAAAGAACAGTGTTTGGCTTAAGACTCTTACGGGATACGAGCACTGGTCCCCCAGGTGAAAGTTGGACCCCTCCCACTCGGACTTTCGCCGCCTTAACTTTCAGTCTTGTCCCGCCACGTATCCTACTAATGCCGCTGAGCGCCAACCGGCCGCATATCATGCCAACGTTAAAGGACAGCTTTTTGTGTCAGTGTTTGACACCGCAAGTCACTGCCCAAGCGCTGGATTTCGACGACTTCAACTGGATTGGTTTGAACTATACCAAAGAAGTCAGAGTTTTGCAAATTCTTTGTTTTTATAATATTTTTTTAATCAAATTTTTAACAAGTAAATCAGAAACAAAATGAGACTGACAATTCAAAAACAAAAAGGCAGGCAATCTAGCGAGCACTGACAGACATCAGCACAAAAAAGGCAGTTAATCAGTCACATTAATGTGCCAAGCATTAGTGCAACATGTCACTCACAATTGTACTATACCGCGTCATCAGTGTCTTTAGTGGCTACATCTACTTTGGTGAGATTGTTTTGTCAATTTCTGTTTCCGAGCTCTGTTTCCTCCTACTATGAAGTCAATGAACTTACAGGCCTTTAATTCAACTTGTCATCCCTGATGGCAGATCCTAAACCCCCAAGGTTGGGAACAACTGCCAAATAGCTAACTCACTGGGCCTATTTATGTAACCAGGGGGTCATAAAGAAATAAAAATGTAAAAACACAGCCACAAGGTTATTTCGAAAAAAGAGAGCTCTGTTACTAAAAAAAAAGTCAAAACAGGCAAAAGGAAGTTCTATTTTAAAACAGGACGGAGAAATTGGAGGAAAAGGTAATGTACTGTGGATCCCAAGGCAACAAGGAGGAAAAGCAGAAGTGCTTGGGAGTGATTTATCGAGGACGGCGCGAACATTCTCAACCAGTGTGTGGTGAAATGGCAGAGACAGAGAGGGAAGGCCCAGTCAACAACTGAATGACAGCCAGATCACCTCCCACAGGCGACCATGTGCGCCGTAAAACAGAAAACTGCAGCTCATGAGAGCAAGTTGCGTGTGAGCAGCAGAGTGTGTCAGCAAGTGTGTGTTTTTGTCAGACTTGTGTGGGGTCTTGTGCAATGTGCTCAAGTCTGAATTGTGACTGTATGTGTTTGCGCGTGCATAAATCACACATGGAGCCGCTTATTGTCATCTGGCATCGATTTTTTGGGAGCGCCTTGATGTCCCAATGATTGCCCTCATCACCGATTTCCACCCCCCACTGATCTTAATGTCATTAACGGGAAGACTGCAGCAGTTCTTACCCAATCTGGGTGCGGAGAGGAAGCCATACATGTGCAGTACGAGCTGGCATGTGGTACTGTACGTTTCTAAAGCCCCTCCATCTCCCCCCTACCACACAAACACAAACACTCACATTTTTCTCTCTGAAAAGATGACATCAGAGTTATCTGAGCAGATGCAGCTCTCTGTGTGGTCATGCCTGTTAAAGAGACAATGGCGATTTTTGGGTTTGTTTGCTGTAGCAGAGACAAAGTGCCTCAATATACACATAAATTGGATCAAATCTAAATTTGTTGAGATGTTTGCACTGTTTGGATTGTCCCCTCTGGATTGGGAGAGACTTACTGCCCCGAGCAAGGGAGTTCAAGTAGGTCTTGCTCACGAGTGAGGGCAGAATGGAGCGTGAGATGGATCAGTTGTTTAAACAATGTTATGTTCAAAGCTTTGGATATACTGGTCCATCTACATCCCAACACTCACGACCAAAAGAATGAGATCAAGGATACAAGCTGCAGAAATGAGTTTCCTCAGTAGTAGCTGGGCTCAGCCTTAGAGACAGGGTAAGGAGCTCCGACATCCAGAGGGAGCTCAGAGTAGAGCCGCTGCTCCTTTGCATTGAAAGGGGTCAGTTGAGGTGGTACGGACATCTGAGCAGGATGCCTCCTGGGCGCTACCCGTTGGAGGTGTTTTCTAGGCACGTCCTACTGGCAGGAGAAGGGATTACATATCTTGTTTGGCCAGGGAGCTCCTCAGGGTCCTCCAGGGGCCGCTGAAAAGTGTTGCTGGGAAGAGGGGAGTCAGATGTAGAGACGGACCTTTCGACTGAAGAGTAAGATCCTTTTCGTTTAACCCAAAACAGCCCCAAAATTGCTTTCGCCAAACCCACCAGACTCCATTTAAATAAACAATAATTTATCATCGTAAAACAACACTTTATTCAAAGTGAACAGAAACATATAAAACACTCAAAGGTTGTCTTGGTTGGTCTTTCCACTGTCCCAACAATCACCAACTCTGGGTTGGTTGAAATAAGCCCTTCCATCACCCAGTTAGATGTGAAAATAAGCTGCCTCTATACACGCTAAAATTACTGTTTATTTTAATGGAGTCTGGTGTGATTGGAGATGGCGATTTCAGGGCTGTTTCTGGTTTAAATAAAGACCTGCCTCTGTGGGGATCTTTTCCATAATGTTGTCAGATACTGAGCGTGACAGTGGTAGAAACTAGTTGAAGTAAACGGACGTGCATAAATGCCCCAATTGCTTACAATGCATCCAGCAACGTCAGCAGTGTTATTGCTCAATGCTTAACCAAATACAAAAAAAATGTTGTTCCCATCAGACACTCCGACACAAAAACATGGGGGAAAAGGGTCTGTTTGAAACATTGTGAACGTACCCTTTAAAGGGTCACAAACCTTAAAGACTTTTCAGGTTTTCCCTCTGAAATGTGGTGGAAAAAAAGGCGACAGAACAGATTATAAAGCTGCTTAATAAGAGTCAATGTACTTTTTTCTTGTGATAAAAAAACACACTGGACCTGAAAGGAGGAGGTCAAGAATGCAAAGAGCCTCTCTGCCTCTATAAGAGGGTCACATGAGAGCACTCAGAGCTTTTTACTCTCTAGTATCTGTTGCCACATGCAGAAGAAACTAATGTTTCTCATTCCTTTTCTGCTATTCATCCACCTCTCGACATCTTTCTGCCGCTGTCATGCTTTCCCCCGTGCCACGCCACATTTTTCACTTCTTTATTTGTTGAGCCACAAATGCTCCCAGGTTCCCTTTTCCATGTTACATTTCTAAATCCCACTTCAAGCTGCCAGCAGCCTTTGCCACAAAACTCTCAGCCTTAAGTATTTTCACATTCCCGGACTATTTGCTTTCTTTCTCCTTTATTATCTTTATCTGGAGAAGGAAGAAGCGAGCGCAGCATATCACCAGCGTCCCTTATCTCTGCGCTGGTCTTTTCTCATCCTCACCTGATAAATTCAGAGGCCTGCTTGGCAGTTTCACTGATCTCTCGTCCAAGTGTTTTGGAAATGCAGTAGGTTTCTGTCACGCCCTGGACTTGATTTTAACAAGTTAAATGCAATGCAAAAACCACAAAGGCGCTCATTTGAAAGTCAAAGGCAATGGACGGGAAGTTTTCCGCTTGCTGAGGAAGATAAAGAACAGTGGAGCAGAGCAGATCTTCTCAACAGCAGGGTTATCAGCGTACACGTTATCAGACCGCTCAAGGCCTCGGGAGACACAGTTTAGGATACAGTTTAAATAACTGGAGTTTTATTAGGTGTGTGTGTGTGTGTGTGTGTGTGCCAAGGATTCAGATGTTTGATACATGAGACTTGCAAAGCAGCGATGTCTAAACTTGCTGCGGATCTGTTTAAATCATGTGACTGAGGACGTTTGAATGTGCCTGCTGCTTCTTTCAACCTGCGGCTGGTTTGAACTGGTCTCAACCACAACATCCTCTGCTGCTCTGTTGTAAAAGCACATCCTGCACAGTGGTCCAATTACAGCAAGCGCCCTTTAACACCTTCGAGTCTCATGAAACCTCGTGTCCTTCTTGCTTTTCATTGCCTTTCATTTCCTTTCTGTTTGTGTATTTCCTATTTTTATCACACGTTATTCCCACAGCAGCATCCTACACTCCCAAATATGCAAAGAAATAGTTCAATAAACACCAACTATCAATGTTTTATTCATACATTTTTCTGGATTCACATTTTTTTTTTTTTACATTTTTCTTACTGACAGCATCCTAATAAGTGATAATAAATAAATAAAATACGACATACCACACTTTGTTTGGACACAATGATGAAGCCCTGGATGTATCCAACATCGTCCTGTGTTTATATTTATACAGTTTAATGCAGCTGTGATTTAATTCATAATCCCTTAAAGGAGCAGTACTGGTATCTAACGGTGATGACTGCAGATTGCAACCAGTTGAAACTTCTCCGTTGTTCAAAGCGTGAACCCTCGGTTAAGATTCCTTAAGTGTTTACTGTTTAGGAGCCGAATTGACGCTTCGCAAATCCCACCCCTCGAATGCAGACTGGCTAATCATAGCTTAGCATCAGACAGCTCCAACAACACAGCTGTGCTCCATTGACTCTAATGCAATCGTTTCCGATTTCCTTCATTTTCAGGCTGGTTTTGTGGATTTGGAGCTAAATGTTGTGCCTGGGGCACATCGTGTATTAATGATACTCGTTACCTGGAGAGGTTGGAAAAAGATTTCTTCCCTGTTCCAAAATCATAATCAAACCCTGAAAAGTGTAGGGTTAGCTAGCTAGCTAGCTACTGAAGATACAGCCTACTGAATGTATACACATGCTGCTTTTGCTTTTTAATGATTATAACAGTGAACAAAAAGACCGACCCTGCTGTACAGGAACCAGTGAAGGTAAGCAGGGAAACTTTGCTGATATTCAACCAGCTGTGTGTCATCACAGTGTGTGCGGATGAATGTTGCTAGGCTTCCCTCAGGGTTCTCCGCCCATCCGGGAGCAGAGGTCTGCTGGCTGGCGGCAAACACTGTTCACCTGCGCACACTATGGTTCAATATCAGCGAAGTTTCCCTTTATATTCATTGTCTTGTGTGGCGATCAGCAGTGATGTGGTGGTTCACTTTTACACTGTGATCTGTAGCCTATAGTTCGGCTTTAGCTTCTAACTATCTTTGTCTTTTTAACCTGTTGTTGCTGCTGAGTCAGTTTGACATCCTGGATATATCCTTCAAACACAGACTGTAGACCCCTCTGTCTGCTGCTCTCTGGAATCACTCTGACAGCTTGACGGACCATCACAAAGGGGCGGGGCTTAGCAAAAGGTCTGTTCTCTCCTTAAACAAGTAAAAACACTGAATACAGCAGTTTCATGATGCAAATAAGTGTTGTCAGCTCGTCATGTAGGGGGTGTTACTTACAGTGGCTGACGCAGAAATGCATATGTCCCTTTCTAGAACTAGTGTTTAGTTTGTCTGTTCTGAGCTACTGTAGAAACATGGCGTTGCAACGTAGTGGACTCAGTGGACCAGGAATCGCTCCTTGTGTAGACATAAACAGTTAATTCCAAAGTAATGAAAACACGATTCTTATTTTCTGTGATTATACACTAAAGAAAACATACTTAGATTCCATTTCTACCAATATATCCCCCTAAATCCTACAGGCTGGACCTTTAATTTAATTCAAATGTCAAGTGCAGCTGCAGAATGATGGGACCTGGTAAGGTAGTGACGTACAATGATTTTGGAACCGCTTCTTCAAACTATAACAGAGCAAACAAAGTTAAGATGGACTTGTAGGGAGAGTTGATGGTTCACCTTTGAGGCAGGAAATCTGAACCATGCTGCAAGGAGTTGCAAAGACAAGTCGGTTTATTGTAAGGTTTGTTTCCATAGATGTATTTTCTATCATGAACTGCTTGCTGATTTCATCCAGGACCACTTTGGGCATAAGTGTTTTTAGGAATGCTTTACTGTGCTATCCTCTGGGGCTTTTGTGTCATGATAATTCTTTAACTTGTTGTGCTTTTAAATTTCTAATGAGAATAATCAAAGCCATGGACTTGAATCTCTGGACAGCGATGTCCACATACTTTTGGCTACATTGGGTATGTTGTGTTCAAAGCAGTGAATGAGCTCCAACTGCAATTCTTTCTTTATAGCGCCCCCCTTTGGCTGAAACTGGATCATTGCAGCTCACAATTAAGACCACAGAAACACAGTCTGTGTGCGCATAAGACAAAAAACACAAATACAAGATTTTTAAACTTTTTTTAAATATTATTTTAATACTTTTCTTAAAAAAAGATGTTGTACTCCATAATCTGAACAAGATGAATCTATTGACCTCAATGCCTCACTCACCAACATACCAACAGGTTGTTCTGGGGTAAAATAAATCAAGAGGAAAAAATAGCAAAGGGAAAAGAGAACAAAATAAACTCAAAACAATCAAATATGAAAAGGGAAAAGAAATGAATGAAACATTAAAAAAAAGAAAGAAAGCGATTATAGAATCGAAAACACTCACAGATCTCTGGGCCAACCTACGGAAACCGAGAAAACCTCCCGCTTCCAGAAAAACACAATGGCACACGACATCCCAAAAACAGATTATGGACGATGAAAACATTTTTAAAAATAAAAACTAAAAGACAAGAGAGACAAACAAGAACCTATTATACAGTCTGGAGAAGCTGTGAGGGAGATAGTGGTGGACGAGATGGCTAAGAGAGACTAAAAACATGTACATGATGAAAGGAAATAATAAAAAAAGAGAGAAGATCCAACTAATGCAAGAGTTAAGTGCAGCTGCAGAATGATGGGACCTGGTAAGGTAGTGACGTACAATGATTTTGGAACCGCTTCTTCAAACTATAACAGAGCAAACTGCTGTGTGACGCTGAATTTAAAAAGGGGATAAAGGAAAATTAAATAGCAATAAAAACATAGCCTTTAATATAAAGTGAAAAGAAGATGCATTTTACATGTAAAAAATGTGAATGAACTTTCAGCACTCAATAGATTGGTTTTGGCATAGAGTTGAGAAAAAAAAACAAAACAGAAAAGGTATGAGAGAGAATAAGACAGACGAAAAACAATCCTCTCAATAGAATCATAAAAAAGTTTTTTTTTCTTCTTTACAGTAAATTCTACAAAATCAAAACCAGAGCTCAGAGATGAACACAGAGACGAGCTTTGCTCCCCGAAATCCAAATTCCTCTCATGTTCGTTTTCATTGACGTTTCGTCGTATATAATATATATTCATGTATCTATTTATATATATAATATGTATAATTTGTAGGGTATGATTGTTAGTTTACAGGCCAGAGCGCTAAGGCAAAGGACACACTCTGAAACTTTTAAAATGCCATCGTTTCCCTCCTCATCGCCCCCCGGATGTTCAACAGGTCGAACCCTCCACCTCTCCAATTAGTGACTGAAGAGAGAGAAACAGAAGGAGGTGAAGGGAGGAAAGATGCCTTACAAAAGTGTGTGAATGTGGCCGGGGTGTTGCGTTCCCACTGTGTCCTGAGAAAACAACCGACTCTCAGATGACCACTGGACCTGACAAACTAGACCACACCAGCCCACCCCCCCTCCCAGTTAAAATCCAACTTAAAATAAAATAAAAACAGAGACGAGATTAGGAGAGAGGAAAAAACAAAAAGTGATCTGTCCATTTGTAATTTCATCACCTGTTCCTTTTAAACCCTCTTCTCTTCTCTTAGACATTAGAGAACAAGGTTTTTGTAAATTTTCCACGCAATTTCTTAAATTAAATCCTCTTCGCCGCCATTATTTCATTTTAAAAATGTAAAAGTTCTGTCCCCTCCTTTTCATTCTGCCTTTCTCGTTTCCCCGAGGGAGCCGACTATCTGATTATTTCGCTCTCCGTTTTCCACCTGTCGCTCCGGGAGACCCAGAACCAGCAACCATAAACCCCAAGCCAGACACCAAAACGTATCTGAGGTTGGAGGGAAAACAGGGCTGCTTATTTCATTTTCACTTCCCCCCTCTCATTCACATGACACAAGCCAGCTGTTTCAACTACTGAGAGAAAGGGACAGTTACTATCAAGTCTGTGAGTGTGTGTGTGTGTGTGAGAGTGTGTGAGTGTGTGTGTGCGAGTGTGTGAGCAGCGACCGTGTATATCAGAGCATCGTGGTTTATATGCATGTTTGTACTGATGTTATTTACGTATGTGTGTCTATAGGTCCGTCTCTCACTCCTATCATCTGCTTTTTTCCCTTTCAGAACAGATTCTCTTCAAAAATGGCCATCAGGTCGCTCTGGAAGTTGATGTCAATGGTGTCGGCCATCTGCAGGACAGAAGAGAAGAACAAGAAGCGTTAAAGACTTTGCTTAGAAATCAAGAATCAGTGTTTCCTTTTTTAGTTTTGTGCGTACCGCCTCTCTCCTGCGCCTCTCCTGCTCGCGGCGGCGTGCCATCTCCCTCTGGTCAAGAGTGTTCTGCGTTGCAGAGGAGGGTGTGGGCGGTGCCTGTGGGGGTGCGGGCGGGGCCTGTGGGGAGTGAGTGGGCGGGGTGGAAGCCGGAGGTGTGGGAGCAAGCGGTGACTGTTGCTCTTGGCGACGGCGGGCATCTTCTTGTGCTCGACGAGCTTGCTCTATGGTGTCCTCGTCATCACGGCTACTAAATTTAAAAAAACAACACACACACACACAAGTAAAAAGTGAGACCCCGATCATACAGAAAGTGTTTTAGCAGCTGGAGGCGGCTTTTTGTCATCGTTAATGAGAATGAAGCCTGCGGTTTTTGAGTTGCGACAAGCCTCGCGTTTCTGCAGTCTAGGCACCTGGCGTTTTTTCTGAAGAAAAAAACTTTTTCCCCATTGCCCAATCAGATGATTTGAGAGTCGATACCCAGAGCTATACAGCCAGACGATAGTCAGGAGATTGTCAGACTGCCACCAAGTCATTCGTAAATATGCTTGGAAACAGCCATCATGGAGGAGAAGCTCCTGGACCAACTGGTGGTACTCCTCATAATCCGCACTCTTTTTTAGTTTCATGTACCCACACAGATCTCCATTTCCCTGTGCCCAACAAACTATTTGCTGAGAGTCTCTCACCCTCAACCTGAGCTACAGCAAGTACCCTCTGACTCAACATGTCAGGAACTAGCTACTAATTACAGTGAAATTAAACAACGGTAGATTGATTACACAGTAAGGTTAGTGTAAGGATGTGATGGAGTGGTTGCCGAACCAATACTGGATTTCTCAGACTGACACGCAGGGCTGTGAAGGTATGGATTTTACTACTACTACTTACTTACTGTGGTTAAAATGCAACATTACACCATGGTTTGAAAGTTAACTGCCTACACAGAGCGTTAGACTCACGTACATCATGAATTTAACTGTACATTCTCTGACTTATCAGTGAAGTTTAAGAACTACACTGCAGACTGGATGTTCCTCTCTCAGTGACAGAGTAATGTGACGGCTGACTCAAATGAAAGGGTCCAACCTGGGTTGAGTGCGCATTGGCAGGTCCGCCTCATGTTTGTGTGGTATGAACGGAACTGATCATTTGGTCACATCTCTGGCTTGCATCTCTGGCTCGTTACCAATTGAACTACGGTCTGCTACTTCAGTGTCTTCTTTTAAAAGCAAACTTAAAACATATCTATTCTCACAAGCTTTTAGTTAGGTTTTCTGCATTTGTATTATTATTGTTATTATCTCCTGTTTTTAATCGTGACAAGAAAGATATCCTCTTATCTTAATTAACACCTTTGATTACATCTTGTGTTTTTATAAATGTTAGTCGCTCTTATAATAATGTCTATGTTTTGTCATGTACAATGTACCTTTGTTTCTGTTTTTAAGCACATTGAGTCTGCGCTTGTCGCATGAAATCTGCAATATAAATAAACTTGACTTGACTTGCGTCAAGCCCCAGTTTCACTCCCTGTTCCTCTTCTTAAATTTCTCATACTCATACATAAAACTGCAGTTACATCTTGGAACTTCTGTTACAAATAGCAGCACTCCTTTAGTGTGGAGGACTGTGATGTTTACTACAACTTCAGTAATATCTGCTGCCTTAAGCTCGACACGCAGCTCTGCGCAATCACCGGAGCAGCAGCTCCAGCCTAACTGTGGCATGGCAGCCTTTATGACTGACAGGCTATGTCTATATAATATATAACAAAAAAGAGGGTGTGACCAAATCATGTCCTGGTGTGACCAACTGAGAAAGTTGTGGGAAAAGTTAGTCTGGAGTCCTGTCTCCTGGAAATCACTGACTAAAAGCTGATTTGGGATGTATAAACAGACCCATTTTTCAAAGCACAACAGTTTTCTTTTAAATTTTACACACTGCAAGCAGCTTTTGCTTTCCAGTCTTTAAGTGCAGTATCAAAATACAACTCTGATGTGTCGGCTGATTTGAAGCTTGACGAAGTTGAGTTAAAAGTTGCAGATGAAAGTGTGATTTCAAACAATGCCTTGTATGACGTGTTCACCTGATGCAGGGAATGTCTGACATTTTGACCTGCGCAAACAATGACGGAAGATTCATGACCCTTTTTCATACTGAACACTCAATGACACTGGACAAAATGTTCACTGAGAGGATTACCTATCTCAAGGAACGTTCAAGTCTCCGAGTTGTGTTAAATTCTTTACTGAAATTAATGAAAAGCAATCGCTGCTTGGAAAGAGAGCAAGGCATATATGAAAAAATAAAAAATTATATTAAGTACTCAAAAAAATGGAGGTGGCTTGTTGAATGTGGTGATAACTGGTGTAATTTTCAAACCTCTGATCATTTCTCATGAAGCCTCTATATCTCCTTCTGATACAGTGACTCATGCTGATTACACACTTCTCCATTGTCCTCGCACCTACCGTAGCTTTTCCTGCTCTCTCCTGGCCTGTTCAGCCTGTGCTTTCAGCTGCCTCTCTCTCTCCTCCTTCTCCCTGGCGGCCCGTCTGAACTGTTCAAAGCTGTCGCTGGAGGAGCGCACAGAGGACGCCGGCGTGGACTGAGACCTCTGAGCCAGGCTGGCCCAGGAACCCATGTTCTTTAACTTCACATCCTGGGAGCAGACAGGAGACAGAAGGGGGTCAGAGAATGACAGCAAACAGACAAACCACAAGAAGTTGTGTGGATCTTCTCACACTCACACACACACACACACACCTGTGTCTTCTTGGGAGCAATAGGAGTTTTGGGCTCTTGCTTGATTTTGTTGTCTTGCTGGGAGCAGGGTGGAGCTGGGGAGTCAGGGAGGCGAGAACTTGGGCGAGAACCATCCAATGGCTTCAGGTCTAATCCTGAGGGAGACATAAGTGGGGATTAACAATACATACAGATGTACCTTAAATTATTTGGAGAGGGAATCATAAGCAATAATGTCTCCGAAAGCAGCTGTTGATAAGTTTGGTAGGAAGCACACTACATCTTTCTGAATTCAAAGTAACAAAAAGAGTGACGCCTTTGACTGCAGGTAGCTTCTCATGCTCTCTGACATATTCTGACACCTCACTCAGCTCTGGTAACCAGAGTTTTATTAAAACAAGCTGTTGCTCTCACTGTGTTTGTTGTCGTGTTTGTGTGTGTCTTGACGCATGGCAGGGCTGAAGGGCGAGGGGGGCAAGACTGGCGACTGAGAAGGCTTCTCTTCTTTGACCGCCACCAGGTTGGACCTCTGCTCCTACAGGCAGACACAGAGCACATTAACAGACTATTATCAAGACTCACATACATGTTTTCAGCATTAAAATTGAGGACTTTTATTAAACCTTCAACTGGCTCAAAATACACCAATATAAATGAGGCACAGAAGTTTTTTTGCAAGCACACAGAGCACTAAAATAAAGGTACTCGCTCACATGTTTCTTGGTCTGTGAGGGTGACTGCTGTCCCATTGTGTGGAACTGAGGCATCTGAGGAGAATGCATCATCAGGGGAGAGGGACTCTCACGCAGGCAACCTAGAAAAACAGGACAAATATTGCAAAAACTCCTCTTTTTAACTCACAGCAAACATTAAATGTGCAGTACTAGGTATGATAAGATTACGTCTAGTGATTCAAAAACATAAGGGTCAATTTTGTAAATAAAAATAATCTCAATCTCAGAATAAAATGATCCAAAAAGGCATAAGTGCTTTAATGTTAAAGTACCGTTTACCACTGCAGAGAACACTGCAGTGCTTCAATAGAGACCATCGTCTTGTAGGTTGTAGCTGTCCCTTTTGAGGAAGTTATCTTGCCCCACAAAGTGGCCAGACGCAGGTATGACACAATATATTTAACTGTCACGGACGACAAACAAGACAACACTGTGCTGTATGTATTAAAAGTAGAGCCCCATTGCTGCAAAACTGTTCACTTCACTTAGTCTTAACCCCCATCAGCAACTGTTTGTTACCTCCACCAAGGAGGTTATGTTTTTGCCGGCTCAAAAAGTTCTAAACGGATTTTGATGAAATTTTCAGGAAAGGTTGATAATGGGACAAGGAACAGATGAAAGGTTGAAGCGAAGTGGATAAAATAATAAAATAGTGGGAAATCTGAGCTGCGAGTGCTTTTCTAGTTTATAACATGTATTCCTGCTTTTACTTCAAGGAACAGTGTGTAAGATTAAGGGGTATTTAGTGTCATCTAGCGTTGAGGACTGCATATGGGAACCAGGTCAAACTTCTCCACAAAGGTCTCTTCTTCTCCAAAAACAAACAGACCCAGTGATTTAAACCAATAAAAACACAGAATACACTGTACAGCAGATTCACATTACAAATCAGTGTCTCTCCTATACTTTTCAGCATACTGGAAATGGGCCACTAGCCCAGCACCTGCCAATGTGCGCTCATCTTCTTACTGAAAATTTTTTACTGTCAGAAAAAAAATATTTGTGGAACAAAAATATATGTTTTTATTCACTCTGATTATTATAACCTCTACCACTTTATAGACTTCTTACCTGTTGAGAAAGGCTCTGCTTTGCTGCGTGGCGATGGCTGTTGTTGATGTTGCATCTGTTGTACCTTCTGCTGCAGGGCCACCCCCTTCTGCTGCTGTGACGCTGACGTATGTGTAGGTGGGAACGGCTGGCGCATGTGCGCATGGCCTGAGCTGTGTCTCTGTGTCAGGGCGGGGGTCGGGGTCGTCACAGCCTGTGTGTGCATCGACGCCATCAGCTGAGAGGCGCCCTGCGCGGGCGAATGCGTGTGTGGATGCAGCGGCTGCGTTGGCGCAGTGGGTCGGGCCTGGAGTGACTGCAAGAAGGTGTGAACTTGACTGAGGGGCGGGGTTTGAGAACTGGTGGGAGTTGGCTCTTCGTCATCCTCCAGCAGGGCTTGGGGAGGTTGTGCCGAGAGGGTGCCCAAGATGCCGTGCGATGGGGGTGAAGGGACGCGGGGGCGAGGGACGGGCTGGGGCAGAGTGAGTGGAAGCGTAGGCTGAAGCTGGGGCGAGGCGGCTGGAGGCAGGGAGGGGAGCGAGGACGCGGGGGGCTGCGAGGGTTTTGGAGGAAGTGCTGCTGCTCGGTTGCTAGGTCTCGATGGTTGCTGGGGAAGAGCATTGTGGATCGCTGCAAGAGAGAGATGGAAAAGAACAGAACAAACCAACAGCTTGTCTTTAATTTTTTTTTTTTTTTTGCAGGCATGATCAACAGCAGAAATGAAGTAAATAAATTAAAAGTTAATTGCTCTTGAAAGTCTCTGAGTTATGATTCTTTTATTACTGCATCAGTGGCAAGAAATGGTTTTAAAATGACAACATAGTTTTCGAGTTTTTTTTATTATTTTTGAGATATTAAATCGTCCAACAAAAGTGGTTATTGTGAGTCAACAGATTGATGACGGAAATAATCACTGCATGCAACCCCCAAATGAATACTGTCAGATTCTTGTCCATTTCTAAAATTAACTACACAGACAGAAGTTGAACTGAAGTCACATACCTGGCGAAGGTATGATGGGATGTTGGTTTAGGAAAGGGTGTGTCTCAGTGGGCGTCTGGCCGGTGGGTGTGTTTGCATTGAGGAGGCTAGACACGACGGGGGCACCAGCAGTAGTAATGGTTGGATTGGGCTCTGTGTTTGACTGCGTCAGGTGAGGGTTCATGAACTGAGCCAGAGGATCAAATCCGGAGCTCATTAGCTGTGAGGAGTCTAAAGACTGAACAGGAGGAGGGGGGACAAACGGTGGTTTGGACTGGACCACTTGAGGCTGAACCTGGGGCTGAGGCTGAGGAGGGACTGGGCCCGCTCCGCTACTGTGGGTCATTTGGTGCAGCCTCTTGGTGTCTTTGTTAGACAAGACCTTCTTCTGCATCTTGGGAACCAGCCCTGGTGGTCGAAGGTATACGACACATACAGAGGAAATGTGAGGAAAGCTGATATGCTGAAGAATTACTACTACTGTTTCTCAATAATGTTACGCTGACGATTTTGTGTGTGCACATTACCATTCTCAGAGTCTTCACTGTCAGAGGAGTCACTGCTGCCTGAAGATGAGGATCCTGTCTTCATCTTTGTCACATTTGTCATTTCCAGAGACTTCTCTACTGTAACGACACACAACCGAAACATTCAGCAACCATTCTGAAGAAAAAAGTCTCATTGGGGAGGTCTGTGCAGTGATTCCTCACACTGATTACATTCAAGTAAATGCAGGGAGTTATACTCCTTTACAACACACCCAATGGCTTGTTAATAGGGCTGTTGTACCTGGATGAAATCAAAATAATAACATTAAAGCAAAAGTTTGACATCTTTATGCTGAGCTAATCAGCTGCTGGCTGTGGTGTTATACAGGGTGTCTACAGGTATCAGAGATTTCATTTTAATGCTTTTATGAACATTCAAGATATTTTTCAACCAAATTTAAGACAGATTTTAGACAAATCATCTTTATCTGAATCAAGCATTCCAAGTGAGTATAAAGCCAACTAATATAGCCTACATATGTGCTGAGGTAGGTTTTATGTAGCAAAATGGTTACTCGGGTAAATCAGGTTGATCAAAATTTTGCCATCAAGTAAGTGCAAATATATAGTAAAAGACAGGATTACATTCAGTAGTAGGTTTCATGGTTTGTAATTTTAGAAATGAGGACTTTAACACAGAAGAGCCTGAATCATGTTGAGAATTAGACTAATACATGACTTTTAAGGATTAATATTTATAAGTTGAATTTAATATAATATAAGACAGTTTAAGGGCTTGCCGACAACCTTTTATAATTAAAATACAGATATGAAAGTAACATTAACCTTCTTATCTAAGGGTGTTTTCACATAGTCCTTTTTAAACGAACCAAACTCAGTCATCTTACAGTGCACCAAAAAATGGACAGAGAGAAAACTTCAGCTGTGATGAAGCCTCATTCCTTTTTCTGTTCACACTATAGCCTATATATAATACATATTGACATAGTTCTGTTTTTACTTTGACGTGACTCTGCAGTGCGGTTATGAAGCCCCTCACTTTCAGATGAACTTAAAATTGGAGGACACCCGTAGTGTTTCTGTGCTGTAGACTGCTGCCATTTGATGTATTCTACATTCCACATCTGGAGACATGCAGTATCTTTCGTGGACCAAACTACTCCTCATCCTGAGTCTTTGTGCACATTACAGGCCGACGTTGTTTCCTCTGTTTTTTCAAGCGTCCCAGTGCATTAGCATGTGATCTAGAGGACTCAACACAACGGCAAAGAACAAAGTGAACCTGGAGCGCTTTGTATTCACAAGGCACAGGTAAAGCGAACTGCACCTTGTAGCGAACCGAGGGGTCTGAGTTCTTACATCTGTATGTATTGTCCACATAAGCACAAAAAATGCAGAGTCTCCGCTCTGAGTCCGCTCAGAGGGCTGAAAAGGACCAAGTGTAAAAACACCCTTACTCTCCCAGAGAAAGCAAATAAGCATATTTCGCAAACTATTTGCAAATATTCCTTCAACATTTTTCAGATAGCATCATACTGTACATAACAATAAAGCAAACATGTATTTAATTACACGCAATGTATTCAAACTGATGTTCAAGAACACCGTGTTCCAGCATTGTCAATGTGTAAATGAAAGTGAAACTAACAACTGTGTTTGCTTTGATTCACTTATTTGGATCACACAAAACACACTCACACGCAGTCGATACTGTGAGATGTATAACAGGATTAACAACTCTTTACACAGTACGTAGTCTTCAAAATGTTTCTCTTCCAAACAGCTACATCGCCTTTAATTGAGTGGTAGAACAGGACCTTATGTGCTATGACTCAGGTGAGAACTGTCAGAATCACAAAAGTCTCCTGACAACCATACAGGAAGTGCTGAGCACTCATACAAACAGCCTACCTGACGGCTTCTTCTTCTTCTTGAGGCAGCTGGAGACGTATTTCTCCAGCTCTCTCAGCGTGGAGGGCTTCAGCGTCTCGAAGTCGATTTCGATCTCGTCCGGGTTGGAGTTCTTCAGCGAAGGCTCACGCGTTTGGATTATGTGCACCACGCGGCCCAGTTTGTCACCGGGCAGCTTGTTGATGTCCAGGCTCAGCTGGCGCTTCTCCTCGTACGACATCGGCTTGCACCTTTCGACTGACACGCCCCCAAATGCTTCTGGTGGGGAAAACATAACAGCAGGTTGATACTGGATCATGGTTGAGGACACTTTCAAACAAGAAATCCTGCTTAATACATCTCTCATTACCTATTTCATCTTCTGCTTCAAGAGAGGCCGAGGGGACGAGAGGAGTTGGCAAAGGCTGAGGGGGCACAGCTGGACGACTGTTTTTAACTCCTTCTTTCTTACTGTAATTGTAAAATGATAAGATTAGCTCCAGCTGCCACAGCTACAGTAATATTATTTATCTTATTGCCTCTGTGACACCTACCCTGTCTTTTTCCTTGCCTTCTTTCCAATTATTGGATCCTTGCTGCTCTTGCTTTTCTTAGATGTCTGAAGCATCACAGACGGAGGCGCCTCCACAGGTTCCTCAGATCCCATCTTCTTCTTGTGCTTTTCTTTCTTCTTCTCCTTCTTCTCCCGCTCTTTCTTCTTGGGCTTGCTGGCCGGGGGCTGTGAGAGTGCTGCCAGCTGTTCATGGACAGCTTTGAGCTAGAGGACACAAACACACACACACACAGACAGTGGGGGTCTTACGAGACGAAAAGACAGTATCCTGCACATTTGCGTCTCCATGTCGCAGCATTCACCCACGTTCGGCAAAGCTGTTCTGCGTGGCCCACCCACCTGTTGTCTCATAAGCCTCCCTCCCCCTTCATTTTCCATCCTCTAACCTGTTCCTGTAACTCAGCCAACCGATGTTGCCTTTCGTGTTCTGAGTCTCCTCCCGAGGACTCCGATTCGGACGAACTGGAGCTGTCGTCTTCCGAGACAGCAGAAGGAGGCGGGGCTTGTCGAGTGGAGGGGGCAGGGTGGAGGGCCGATGACGGGGTGGGAACAGGGGCGGGCTCCTCTGGCTCATCAGGCATTTTGGCAAAGCGCATCTCAAACACGTCCTGTTAGGATGGAGGACAGCAGGACAAACTGTGAACTCTACATGAAGCACAAACCAATAGGTTCAATACGTAAATGGGAACAATGAGCGAGGGTATTTCAGAACTGGATCTAAAATGGAACCAGTTAACAGTTCCCAACCATTCATACTTTTATTCTAGTGGTAGTTTTTGTCATAATTGCCGAAGGTTTTGGGATATCCACACAGTAGTATGAGACAATCTGTGGAAAAAATCATGTTCGTCTGCCTCCTCATAATGCTTCTAATGGCTTTACAGCACATGAATGGAAACAACCAATCAGAGCCAACAGCCCTTTTTAGATGGGAATTGTGCAAGTTTGCAGGAAAGCCTAATCAGTCTTTTTTCAGCATTGGCAGTATAAAAACAAAATCGGGGAGTGCAGCAAAATGCCGCCTACCTCATTTTGTTTATACAGAATGCTCTTTTTTCAGGACAATCGGGAGCGTGAGCAAGTAACAAAAAGTGTAGCTCAGTGTGTGACATAAACAGTGACGTGGGAGGGAAGCCGCGGCTAGTCTGTCCTTCTGCGATTCTCTCGTAAGTCAGCTCGTTCTTCACCGTCCCTGTCATCTGACGGTTAATGGCCTCTTCGTTTGCGAGGGCAAGGAGGGCGCGCAATTCCTTGTCTCCCCAGTTGCTCATCTTTACAGTGTCTGTCAGGTTTGCGTTTCCCTCTTTCTACTAGCTGCTCGCTAATTCCTGCTATCAGCTGTTTCCTGTTTATCCACCGCCAGTGGGTCACACGTGCGGATTATCAACAGCCCCTCCTGTTGCAGAAGGCCACCTAGGTCTGTTTAAACTAAATGGGTTCCGCCAATATGTCTACCCTATGAGGCAGAAAATTGGGCGCCTCGGATCAACTCGCCAATCTGGCTCTGTGTGTCTAAACGCTCGCAGCTTGCCGGCAAAACGGCCCAACATTCGCAGAAAATCTGGCAGTGTAAAAGGGGTGAATGAGTCATTTATGTCAACTACTGTTCGTGAACTGTAGCGCTGACCAAATATGAATCAAGATTCTGTTATTGTATTGCGCCATTTTCATCCGCTTATCTGGGGCAAAATTGCATTCCTGTCTTGGGGGACCCCAAGGCGTTCCCAGACCAGATGAGATATGCAATTCCTCCAGTGTGTTCTGGGTCTGCCCTGGGGCCTCCTACCTGTGGGACATGCCTGAAACACCTCTAACGGGAGGCACCCAGGAGGCATCCTGATCAAATGCCGAAACAACCTCAACTGACCCCTTTCGATTCCAAGGAGCAGCGACTCTACCCTGAGCTCCCTCCAGATGTCGGAGCTCCTTACCCTATCTCTAAGGCTGAGCCCAGCCACCCAATGGAGGAAACTTATTTCGGTCACTTGTATTCGCAGATCGCGGATGTTGAAAACAGTAGAGCCAACCTGAAGCACCGTGATTCCATGATTACAGTGTGTTAGAGACAGTGGATTTTTAATGGCTGATATAATAATGATGGTTTGGGGCAGGAAAAAGCCGATAGCCAATTAATCAGCCAATAACACAAAAACAGAAGTTTCTTATCCTTGTACCATGTAGGTCTACAAGGAACTTAAATGTGGCCTGCTCATAAATGACAGGTAAAATCATTTTTACGTGGGACTGCACTTGAACAGCATGACAACAGTCTACTGTCCAATAGTTTCAGCAAAAATGACAAAAAGTTATTTTTTATAAAAGTTACCAAGTGTAGCTTTAGTTATGTAAACACAAACAACTTACAAATACATACACAATGCACATAGTGTGGGACAAACAGGAGGTGAAGGTAATCTGACCCTGGTCATACAGTGTATATAATATATATTATGGACTGCACTACATGTGTGACGTGATGATTACCTGTAATTTGCGTGCCATGTTGACCACATCATGGTCCGGGGGATTGTACTTGTAACAGTTGGAGAACATCAACCGAACGTCTGCTGCAAGTTCTTGAGGGTCTCTGTACTGTCTGTTGTCTAGCTTTTTCTGCAGGAGACAAACAAACGCACTGTCGTGAACAAAACTTATCCAAATTCTTTAAAATTTGAACATAAAAAAGCTGTGCCCTGCTGAAGGAATGGAGTGTATTTCAATCTGGATATTTTCTTTGCACCAACCAAATGGCATCTATAAAGTTGACAAGTACCAAAAAGAGACACTGTGCTTTGTTGAAATATGGACCCTTGGGAAACTAGCCTTGAGCTAAAAGGTCAACAAACAAGTCTTAAACCTTCATAATTCATATCTTCCAAAAACCTAATTTTGGCATGTGGATCAAAACCTAGGTATTATCTTGGCAGCTGCACCTGCTCCATTATATGATAAACCAACCCTAATAAAATCACCTTGATGGTGCTGAGATCCATGGGGTGCTTGATGATGTCGTGGTAGTCGTGGAGGCCAAGAGCTTTCACATCAACAGGCTTGTAGAAGGGCCAAGCATATGCTACATGTTTCTTAGACAGCATCTCTCTGACGAGGCGTGCACAAAAACGCAACTGATCCTGTCGCTTCTGCGTAACTGTCCCTCCCGTCTCCAAACCGCCTCCCAGGTGATGCTGAGAGTCCGGCTGCGATGTGTCTTTTTTGGGTGTCTTAGACGGGCGGTTGCTCTCTCGCCGCGGCCGAGTCTCCGCGGAGACGGGAGATGATTCACTGAGCTGGTCGTTAGCTGTGGGTGTGGTGGTGTCTGCTTTCCTCTTCTGGCTCTTCCTTTGCTGTTGGACCGTCAGAGATCAGAGGTTAGAGAATGACAACACATGAGCTTGTGATTAATTATTAATTAATAATGACTTCTCCTTACCTTGACGAGGGCGGGGGAGTTCTGCAGCATCGGGGCGGGATGGAGGCCTGGGTGTGTCGGGGCTGGAGGGGGAACAGAGGTCATGCCCTGGGCCAGGACGTCAGGTGTTGAGAGGGGAAATGGGGGACCCAGATGGGGTGCGTGGGAAGCGGGTGTAGGAGGCACACGTGGGGGCTGAGCCTGGGCAAGAGCCATGGGCAGAGACAGAGGCTGAGCCAGGGACAGGGCAGGAGGGCCTTGAGGGGTGGGTGCAGTCCGGGTGTGCGGGGTGGTTGAAGGGGATGAAAAGCCCCGTGTGTGCGGGGTGGTGGAGGGGGACGATGAGTCTTGGCCTGACTCTGACTTGCTGATCACACCTGGAAGGGAGAACATAAACACAAGAAGATCACAAAGATGAAATAAAGGTTAACTAGAATTACCACCTCGCTATTGTGCACCTCCACGAACCATTCAAGTTACAGTTAACATTCACCTCTGTCCAGACTTATGTGTAGCCATGACAGCAGGTGAGGCTTCAAATATGAATGTTGCTGCAAAGAAACCATCTCCAACTCGGCAGCATCGACAATCTATACAATCAGCAGTTTCAAAGTGGACACCAAAGATTAGTGTCACCAATTCAGTATTAGACCAAAAAGTTCTGGCGTTGACTAATGGCTGAAAAAGGGTTTCTGCGTTACACTATAATATCACAGTGAAGCTGACCTTTGACCTTTTGGATATAAAATGTCATCATGTTCTATCACACATTGGTGTTTTGTCATTTTTAGCAGAACAGGTTTTGTGGGGTCACAGTGACCTTTCATTAATTTTTTTTATTCATTCATTTTCCGTAAGGGGTAGGGGTTGCGGGGGGAATGAAGCCTATCCCAGCTGACATTGGCCGAGAGGCAGGGTACACCCTGGACAGGTCGCCAGAATATCGCAGGGCTGACACATAGAGACAGGCAACCATTCACACTCACATTCACACCTATGGGCAATTTAGAGTCACCGATTAACCTGCATGTCTTTGGACTGTGGAGGGAAACCAGAGCACCAGGAGTAAACCCACACTGACAAGGAGAACAAGCAAAGTCCACACAGAAGGGCTCGAACCCCCCACCCTGAGTTCGAACAAGGAACCCCCTTGCTGTGAGGCAACAATGCAATGACAAACACTGCACCACCGAGCAACCCATCCAAGTTCTCATCAGTCCATCCTTGAGTCCTAGTGGACGTTTGTGCCAAATTTGAGGGGATTCGTGGAATTCTTGTGTAACCTCTCAGTGACCTTGACCTTTGACCCTTACCACCAAATTATATTCAGTTCATTCTTGAGCCCAAGTGGATGTTTGTGCCTAATTTAAAGAAATTCCCATAAGGTGTTTATATGAGATATTGTGTTTGCGAGAATGAGATGGGTGGGAGGACAACTCAAAAACATTGTGCCTCTGGTCACAGCAGCTGTTGGCATGGAGACATAGAGACACTTATCCACACCTTTAGCTTAAAACTGTCTGAGTGACGACAAAATGTTCAACAATGGTGCGACAAGCCTAAAACAATGACGGTGTAGCTGATGAGGGAAAACAAGTACAGAAAGCACAAGAACTGTACATACAAGCTTGGCTGGTTAGGTAAGTACCATTTACTTGGAACAAAAACAATCACACCTGTCATAACCTTTGCTTCTTAAGGGAGGAGGGATGATTTAAGACAGCAAATACAGGACTGACATCCTACAGCCCATATTACATCCTTAACTCATACCTCCTTCTCGTCTGCCTCGACGTCCCTTGGTGACCACAGTGATCTCCTTCTCCTCCTGCGGCATCTCTGTGATCTTGTGGAGAAAGACTTTTTCCAAGGCCTCCGCCATTAGGACAATATCATCCCCAGGCTAAACACACAAACACATGCACATTTTTAGATGGCATGAGCTCTTTGTGCAGATGCTTTCCTTGGGAAGGAAAACATCTTGCTTTATCACCTAAATTCCAAGTTCAGGGAAGTCACATGAAACCAGAACTCATGTGGCTAGTGGCTGACCTTGTTGTAGATGTAGCAGTTTGTGAACATTGTGTTGAAGTCTTGGATGCACTCCTGGGCATTCCAGTAGTAATTGTTCTCCAGACGTTTTTTTATCGTGCCCATGTCCATTGGGGTCTTGATGATCTTGTAGTAGTCCTTCGGGGAGAAGGAGAGCAGGTAGAGAGTAATAGATTTGTGTCTTTTTCTGACAAAAGAATGTGAAAAAAAGACGAAGTCTGCTTTTTCAAAACTATCATTTATGAGTTGAACATACATGATTTATGTCACTAGAACACCAGGTTAGTTTTCGCCAAAACTTCGCTCTGCTGTGCATGTGTTGCGTCCAACTTTAGTGTTGGCTATTTTGACAATGAGATGCAAGTGACAGCTAGCTTGACAACAGCATCAAGCCAGCCGTCACTTACATCTCCGTGGTCAAACCAGCTGCAATAGACTGCCCCGTATTCTAACTACGTCTGCTTTTCAAAATAAGGTTTTAAAACAGTGTAAATACTACATATATGGGAATAAGTGAAATTGAATTATTTTCATGGTATTGAACGTTGTTCTCAGGCCCTGCAGTCATGCAGAAGAGGCTCTCTAAAAACAGCAACATTAAGCAAAAAACTAAGAAATTGGACACATGCCAGAAGTGACACAGAAAATGACGTAATACCATGCATGAGATGGAATTTTCTTGTTGTCATTGGCACACATGTTCACACAATAGCTCGGTTCCACATCTTTACTAATTACAGCCCGTCTCTCCTAGTTGCAACAACAACTTTGGTCCATATTGCAGATGCAACATGCAGGCTACAGTAAAGCTCCTATTGTTGCAGGCGACCCCGCCTTCAGGTTTACCCTCAACCCATGCCTTGCACTCTCATTGGCTGTAGCTTGCTGACAGGTCCCTGAGAGGTCCAGATATATAGCCTGCTAGATATCTTAGAAACGTCTTCAGTGCATCTGTGCGCCGAGTCTTTGAAGCATTCACACTTCACACATCAAACGCCGATTGCTTCTTATGTGGGGCTTTTGTTTTGGTTCTCCATAAACTGTTAGCAAGTGGAAAATCAGGGCTTAAGTCAAGTAGTGTGGACTAGATATGAGGAAGCAAGTCACAGCTTTTTTTTGGAGAATCAATTAAAAAATAATTTCATAGAAATTCTGATGCCATCAAAGTGTTTCTGGACTTTCATTACAGGCACGCAAACACACAGGTGCACACGACTCACAGGTAAATTGAGTTTGATGGCATCTACAGGAGCTTGAAAGGGCCATGCAAAGTGGTGTTTCCACAATGTCTTCAACACCTCTTTAAGCAGGAACTGAAAAAGAGCACAATCATACAAAAATCAATTAATTCAAGTCCACACACCAGACACAGTTTCCACATGTACAAACACACAAACAGAAATCTCCGTACCTGTAGCTGGTTGGTCTGTCGTTTGGGTCTGGAGGGGTTCCATGTTTCTGGGGGTGGAGGGTTGAAGGAGAGAGTCGACGGGGCAGAGGGAGGGTTCTGGCTGCTGCCAGCCTCCAGTCCGTCTCCCATCGCGGTGGTGGGTTGCAGTGACTGATAGGACAGTTTGAGTAGATAGGACCTGGCTGGGGCAGGTGGGACCGGGGGAGACCCCCCTCAGGCCATTACACTCCTCACTCAACTATCTGGAAGGACAATCAACAAAAGAATCATCACGGCTGCCACTACTGTTACCATTACTGCGCTTGTTAGTGAAGCCAACTCTGATTCCATGTTCTCAAAATACAAACCACAATCACACCTCAAATCTGAAACCAGCCCACAACCACAACAACCCAATATAAAGCAGTTTCCTCTCAGTCTTAATGTCACTCCACAGTGTTTGCATGTTGCTTTAAGACTACACCTTCAAAGGCATCAGGTAATTGAGAGGGAGACAACCTGGCAAGGTCACCACCATCTCATCTTTGGGATTGTAGCTGCTCTGAGAGCAACTGAATTTGTCTTAATGTGGTTGAAATTCTCTCCCTTGTTGTAGTTCGTCTTAAAAAAGGCATCAAGTACTGAAGACACACGTCTGTTTACATGCACCAACAAATGGATGAATTCCAGACCAATTACAACCTGTTAAATTGATGTCAAAAGCTCAGAATAAATATTGACTCATGGCTTAGGATCAAATAAAGACTGTTCACATGCAGCCTTTCTGCCTCATCAGATAGAAGTGTACATAAAAAATGTAAACACATTACAGATTTCTACACTTCTACCACTCGAGCTATGAGACATTAGGTATGAGTATGACGCTTGCAAAATGCAAAAAAACACTATCTCTGGTTTACATTAAGTCATACTGTATTACATTAGACTTAAAGTCACAGATAGTGTGAAGCCACTAAAAGAAATAACAGTGCAGATGACTATATGACGATGCTGTTGCATGCGAATCATCATCAAAACTTAAGTGTATTTAGGAGAACATCCTATGTTAGCATGGAATTTCCACAAGATATGATTTCTGGTCCTTTATGTTATTGTTAATTTTGATGTACAGCAGATGCCTGTATTTGTTATTGAATTGCAATACAAAAATATCAATATCATCTAGCATCCCAATAATGTTCAAAATGATCTAAGAGCTTAATACAAAACAAAGAGGCTGGATAAAATAAGGTAAAACCTCACATTCATAACACATGCAACACTCAGATACTGTCATATGGAATAATGTATGCCAGGGTGGAGAGTAGAGACTGAAAGGAAGTTGGAAGAAAAATGTCTCGAGCTTTCTTTTTGAAGATCAGTTGCCAGGTAACATTTGAAATATGACATTAGTTATAAATATGGATGACACAATCTTAAAACAAATAGAAAACACTTGAACGTATGCCATGAAAAGTAAGAGGCTGTTATTTTACTAGTCAGTACAATGTTAGTGGTATCAGCATGCCGTCCATCTGGTAACGACAGTCATTCCATGTTTGGATATCGATCAGAGAGTTATAAAAGAAGGAGCCTGGGCTGTAGGTCGAACTGCAGTGACACTTGTGTTTACAATGGTAATTGGTGAGTAAGAGCGTCACTTATCAAGTACACATTAACAGGCAATTACTGTGATGGATAATACCTTTATTTACAAAGGGTCTGCCCAGTTATATTATGTATATCATGCATAAGCAAGGTCAGTCTATTCAATAGTACTACAGCAGAATGTTACAATTTACAGTTAAACCTCAGGTAGGCAGTTTTGTTTTGGTGTCACTAGGCAAAAAAAAACAAAACAATCAGCTTTGAGCTTATTGTAATTCAAGAGATCTGAGAGAAAACTAGACCTGCACCTCCTCTTGGCTCTGTTTTTAGGCTACAGAAAATCTTGGCTATGATGGGAGACTGGGGAGCCAATGGCAGCCAATCACAGGTCATTTCCGAAAGTATCGGGAGTTCCTAAAGGCCGTTCTACGAATGCAGATACACATGCACATACTTTCTGTAAAAGCCTGTTTCAATGGTTGAGAATGCTACTGAGAAAGTTGCTATTCCAGCATTGGCAATAACTGCGGTACCTACACTGCAAAGCAACCCAAAACAGGAATACTGACTTATCAAAAATAGAGTCTACAGGTGAACCTGACAATAAATGAAATAAAATGAATGTGTCAGTGTTGCTAATAGTTTAGCCTCCTGCGAACCATAGCCAAAGGCTCATGGCTGCGGCTTCAAGTTCACATTTATGTAGCTAATGTTAACTAGAGCCACTAATCTCAGTGTGTCCTTCGCCTGGCTCCTTGCCTCTATAGAACAATGTGCAGGGAGAAGAACATGCAGCATCTCGAGAGATGAATCCCCAGTCAGGAAGGAAATTAAGGAAATAAGATACTGACCAAGCCAAAAGCCTTAATAAGGAAAAGTAATTTAGCGTGATAACATGATCAGTGCATCGCTGCAGTATTCAGATGTACTGACGAGGGTTGCAGTGATATACATGTTTCAAGGTTTACCGTGATACAAAAGTTGACGGTTATCAGACTGTACATTTGCTTATCTATGATATTGGAAAAAAATGCAACTAGACAAAGAATCTCCCCTTTGGTCTGGATATTTTCAAAGGGGACAATTTATACACGACATTGGCAGGTGCCATTTCCTTTGGCTTCATGTGGTGTAAGCAGATGAAACAAGATAATGATAATAATGACAATAATAATAACATTTTACTTCACAAACTGAGGCTAATAAGTGTAGAAATGATCAAAATGTTGCCACTGGTGAGCGAAACATTTTCATTATCAAGGCCTTTGTAGACCAAGTGGTCAATTCTGACACATCTGAATATCAAAAAGACAAATTACTTTCTGGACACTCACGTTTGTTGCTATGCAGCTGTGATCTAATCCAATTGCGGGATCATATCTCAGCTGACAGGGCGACGATTTCCTGAGGTAACACTGGAGGTTTTTCAGTGACACGCTGGGGGGCAAGGAAACCACAACACACAGATAGAGGGCCGAGTGTCACGCCTGAGAGAGAGAGAGAGAGAGATATAAAGAAAAGATGGTGCCGGGTTAAAATCGGCCAAGTTGTTTTCAACTAACCTCAGAATACACTACCAGGTAAACATTTGGTCAGGCTGTGTTGCAAGCAGCCGTGATCAGAGCCCACGATACAGGCAAAAACAAATGCTATTTCGATGAAACTGTACCTGTTTTTCTCACCCAATGGTTCCCAAACTGGGAGTCCCAAACCCCACTATGGGTTGTCAAAGTTTCATGAGGGAGTCAAAAAGCCTTCTTGATTTTAAGAGGTTTTTTAAAAAAAATATATATACAGTCAGCCAAATCTCAGCCTCTCATTAATTTCTGTGAAGAAAACTAAATGAAAATGTTATTTTTAAAGTTTAGTTTGATATTTAACATATAAACTTAAAATAAATCTTTTTCTTTGTCAAAAAAGAAAAACCATTAACTATGTATGGTTATTAAATTTAAAAAAAACATAATCATGTCACTTAGTCAGGGGTTGTCAGCTTATTTAATAATAGACTTGGGTCCTTTACGGGAAAATGTTGGGAAACATTGCTCTAATCAGATCATTTGAGGCTGCACCTCTTTTTCATTCATCCTGTACAGTTTTTAAAAGGGATCCACTAACAGTTAATTAGAGTTAATCAAAAAATGTTTGTGAATTTCTCCTGGGAATGACCTCTCTCTAACTGGAACTGTCCAGATGAGCTGAGACTTACACACTTTATAATACATGGTACACAATTCTTAACCCAAGACAGCATCTTGACCCAGCTTTGATGCTTTAACAGAGGTTTTTGAGATGCCATAACCCTTCACCTTGCTTTCATCTGATGTTTTTACACCCCTGTAGTGTAATTATCCATATGTTGTGCAAGCAAGAGACCCTTATGAATGTGTCTCCTGATTCTGCTGACAATCTATGTCTTGTAGGACTTTGACATCCCAAGTTAAGGTGCACATATCATGGTTGAATATGGAATGTATTGGTATGTTCTCTTCATTATTCCCCAGGGAATTAGACAGAACAATGAGAAGGTATGTAAGAAGAATATTATTATCAGTATTTTAGTGACTGTCATAGTTTCATTTTCAAATATGCACGTTAATAATTTGTTGCCGTATTATAGTTTCTGTGCTATAGTATACCTTGTGTGGATATTTATTTTAGTTTAATGAAAAGCTAGTTGACAAGAATGTGACTTCTGTAATTTCCACGGTTTTATGGATGGATACACTGAACCCTGACCTTGAACCGTTAGTGATCTGGATGCCGTTTGATAGTGTATGTCACAGGGCTCAAAGGTCTTTTTTTTTTTAAGTTCTCTGAGGGACAGTCTGTCCAGGTACAAGCAGAGACAAGAGCTTGTCTTCAGTCACTTTTTCCTTCCTTTCTTCCACAAATACCTAAATCTTTATGTTGAAAGGTTAATTTCATTTGTTTAAGTGTATGCAAATATTGTGACATACATGCCCATCTTCTGCTACAGGTCCATATCACAAGCTGTTAAAGATATTTTAATTGCATCATGCTGGGAATCTGGCTCTTTCCTACAGAAACCAAAACAAACAGTGTCACACCAGATAACGAAACTGTTGTCGTCAACAAGCCTCCAGACATTAATCTACACCACAAGAATATAGAATAAGCTTCTTAGATGGACGGTGCATGGAAACAGACGACTTAGTACACAATGTCCAATGTTGTGATTTAAGCCCATTTTACCCTGAGGTACCCTTCTACCTTACTGGCAACATATGTTAATGTAAATGTGGACTGACTAGTAGACTGTGGCTGACGCTTTAGCCTTGAGGCTTTAAAAAAATCCAACCATACCTTGAGAAGCTACAGTCTCGACACGATGCAAATGCGCTCACATAGTGTAGAAATGTCGCAGTTAATTTAAATAAAACACCAACGGTGGAGACAGTAAAGCGAATAAACGCGCTTTGACCCATTAATTAATTATTCTACAAAATTTATCAGCCATTTTGCTACTATTTCGTATCACGTAGCAGATTCTTCATTCCACCGGTGACGTTAGCTAGGAAGCTAACGATGCTAAGTGCCATGAATAACGTTACTTGTCGACACATGTGGACACAAAGACACGTCTTTTTCAGACACAACTTCGCTCTCTACCTTCGCCTTGCTAACCTTCCATGACAGTACATCGCCATGTCCACTGTGAGCAGCTGACAGCTCCGCACGTAAACGGCCTTTCAGAATACAACTTGGACGGGATTGATATTCTCGAAATGACGTACGTCGCACTTCACATGAGCTCCTGCGCCATCGCGCGTAAACTACGCTGCCAAGAGGACGTAACTTCTGTCACGAATACGGCCTACGGGGCTACAAACAAACAGCCTAGCAGCTAACTGGTTAGCATGATACCGACCTGCAGCTAACGTGCACACTGACAGCACGGAGGGTCCCGTGCCACGAAAACGACCTTAACGCGAGTACCGCGAGGAGGAAGACGCAGCGCGGAATATGCATAATTACACCAAATCGCGCTGATTTAAAAGACAAGAAATCATCTATCTCGTGTGCCCGAACCGGTGCAAGGCCTGCGAAGACAGCTCATGCTCCGCTTGCCGAAGCGCACACTGACAGCGCGCGAAATACGCCCCCGATGTCCGTTGTAAACGTTTTACCGGATCCCCGGGGTTGTACGCTTTCGTTTGATATACCAATGTCATCCATAGAAAGGCGTAAAATGCTATTTTTACCTTCTTCAGTCGGTTGTCAGCGCTCGCAGACCTTCCTCGCCCCAAATCCAGAACAAACAGTCCCTTTCGACGTAAATGACGTCAGACGCACGGGGGCGGGCCGAAGGTGTTGTCAGCCGAAATGTCACCCGCAGCTCCGCCGCCTCCCTCTATGGGGCAACATCATGCAATACCGCGAGATGATTTCAGCGATACACAGGTAGGTGTCCTCCACACAGATTGTGTCTTTGGTCACTTTGCTTTAATAAAGATGCCAGAAATAAATATAGAATAAAAATATATTCATCATGCATGCTTTTATTCCCGTTCACCACAAACGTGTGTGGGGTGACTGAGTGCATGTGGTGCATCGCCATTTCTATTTTTCATCTCTTGAAAAACTCTTTAATGTAATGACTTACAACACACAGAACATCACAATACAGAGAAAAAAATAAATAAATATAAATATAAATAGCATGGAAATGTAAAAAAACAACAACAGGAAAGCAATATACTCCCTATCAGCATTTACAACCTATTGGTTCAACTATTGCTCCTTCTTCACTGACATGAGAAATATTTGCTTACTTTGTGTTGTTGTTGTTGTATTTAAACCTGTTCATACAACTCAGCAAATAAAGTTACAAGGTTGCTGACGTATGCTTGTATGAACTGATGTATGAAGCAATTTAAGCCATCAAATTGTCAGTACTAAACTACATGACAAATAGAGGCACAGATATATAAAAAAAGGGGTCATGATAAATAGTGTATACATTTAGTTGACACCTCCTTTACCTTACATATATTGATTTGTCTGGCAGCACCCAATCTGCCATTGAATATTAATGAGAAACAATGTCAGAAGGTGTTGATGCGCCTTTTCTAAAATCAAATCATTTAGTGAAGCATTACTCCTTCAATTCCAAAATGTGTTTGGGGCAGAGGGAACGGTTATGCCACCTTGTGGTCAAGAATGGTGCCAAATTCAAGGATGCTGTCATGACTAGATACTAAATTAACATCCACATTAATGTAAAGAAACACCAGCCCAGGAACCTTCACCTGTGTATGTAAATGCACACCATCATTGCCAACTGCAAGCTGAAGTGTATTCAAAGTTATGTGTATTTTTGACATAGTTGAGTTAGTGTCTACATTTTTATGAAAAACCCAGCTTTGAACTTTTGACCTGGAGGGCATCCAGTTTGTTGCCAGTCCAGCTAGTTTCTCATGTTGACTTTAATCAAGCACATGACGTGTTACAATCTTAAATACAAAACATCAAAACAGAGATTTATTTAACAAGTTTATTTCTTACTCAGAGTGAAACAAGTTTGTTACGTGACTGATATCCATTCTAAATATTTCACACTTATTCTACAGACAGTCCCCTTGATCATCTCAATCACCCCAGCTGTAGAATAAAAAGCCCGCCATATTCTAGATTTTACCAACAGGTTGGAAAAATCATCTGTTCACCGTCATCAATACTGGCAATGGACAGAGCGCTATGACATCATGTAAACTCTGATAAGAAGGAAAGGACACAATATCTCATGACTTTACAATACTCAAGATGTCTTGAACAATTCTAAACCAATTAATCCAGAATAAGAATACTTTGAACAAAAAGGCACAAGAAAAAGTATTATGAGGAATAGTTTGACATTCTGGGAAATACACAGTTGACTAACACCTCTGAAGACAGTTGGTAAGCGTACATAAGTTAGTATAATGCTTTTTTTCTTCTTGTTTAACTTAAGAATATTAATAAAAGTATTTCCCAAAATGAGGAGCTATTCCTTTAACAAAAATAAAATGATTCTCAGTCATTAGACAGTGAAAACTGGTGGAGCAAGTATGTGTATTTCATAATATGCCTGGCAATGAGATGGGCTGAGCGGGACTGTGGGGGTCACTGAAGAAGTCACACACAGGTTGCAAAAGTCATTCATCATTCTTGCCTTCCTCCTCCTCCTCCTCCGCCTCTGCAGCCTCCAATCCTTCCTCCTCTGCCTCTGCAGCCTCCAATCCTTCCTCCTCTGCCTCTGCAGCCTCCAATCCTTCCTCCTCTTCCAGCTCACCATGCACTCCCTCCTCGCCAATCTCATCGTGCACCACATATCCCTCTTCCTCCTCCTCCTCTCCAACTTCAAAACCTTCCTCCTCTTCAGGGTTCTCCTGCTCTTCTCCCTCCTGTCCCTCCCCTCCCTCCTGTCCCTCCATTCCTGGCTCCTCCTCCATCTTTTCCTCCTCTGCTGCTGTTGCTGCTGCCGCCTCTGCTGCTTCTTCCCCCTCAGCCACCGCCTCTTGGCTCGTCTCCCCCTCAGCCACCTGCTCATCCTTGACTGCCGCTGCCTCTGTCTGGCTGTCCGCTGTCTCGCCAGTTAACTCCATCTCAGACACGTCCATCACCATGGAGTCCTCTTGATCCTGGTCGTCTTGGTTACCAGTGAATGGATTTTCACCCTGACAAGGAAAGAACATTTATAGGTACAATTGTTTGTCTATGAGCCCCAGCATTCATGATTAGCTGGACTGAAATCAGGGATACTGATGTCTCTACATGCATACACACACACGCACCTCAAGGGCTTCTTGCTCAAAAGCTCATCTTTCACTTGTGACTAGATGATCTATAGACACATTAACATGGACCTGGCTTTAGTTGTGCATGCAATATATGCTCTGTATGTAAAATGCACTCTGTTATAAATACTTGCCTGCTTCTTCCCATGGCATTGAAAAATATGCTCAGATTATTTGTGTTGCAATATCACGATTTAGAATCAAAGCTGTTCTGAATTGGCAGGAGCATCAAACTCAAAGCGTCATATCATGAACCAAGTATGGGGTGTATACTTGTTTCGCTTGCACTGTGGTTAAAAACATGCATTTTTTTCTGCGACCACAAACTCTTATCTTTACATCAAGTTGCAAAACAAGAGCACTGGTAAGTTTAGTGCAACCGTTCACACCGTTTGTTTTGATTGCCAGCTCATGCCCAGGTACAAGACTCTGTACATACCTTGAGGTAGCTCTCCAGCTTCTTGCCAATGAGTTTGTGGTTGAGGATGCTACGTGCTACTGACAGACTGGCCCTCTTGGACTGCTCCATCATACCCTTGAAACACAAAGAGAGCAGTCCCAAGTCATACACAGGACAAAGTACAAACATCCAATGAGCAAACATCATTACAGAATATCAACCACCACTGTTCATCATTTGGTGTGTGAAGCGTTATGGCTTTAAAGTTAATGATTATAACTCTGCAATTCATTTAACAACAAGACAAGTTTAAGTTCTTCTTGCATTAAATTACAAATGTTTGTGTGCCCTCTTTCTCCAGACACAATTATGTCCCTTGAGTCACTGTATAAAGGAGCTGTATGAGACATTCAGAACATTGATATGGCAGCAAACCACTATTTACTATGTAAGGAAAGTCATACTCTGTCTGTTGTAATCTGAGCGTCTCAGCTCTTTGTTGTGTGTTAGCAGTGTGTGTGTGTTAAGGCCCTGACACACCAAGCCGACGGTTGGCTGACGGTCAAAGTCGGGCCGTTGGCGTCAGTGGCTTTTCGGCCTATTGAGCACGTTGAATCAGCGGCGGAGCTTGTCAGTGGAGCACCGCGCCCTGGTTTGTTATTCAGGTTAAAGTGGGAAGAAGCAGCAGGTTTGTCGGGCAGCTGAGTGAAGCTGAGTGAAGTGGAGCGTGCGGAGAAAACACTGGGACCGTCTGGATGTAATAGTCCGTGGAGGTGCTGCGGTGCTCGGCTGCAGATAGGAAACCCCTCTGCGTACAGTATGTACCACTCTCTCACTCCGCCACTTTGTTTCTCATACATTCCTCGGACTTCCTGTTATTTCCTCACGCAGGCGCAGAACGTACATGCTACTTGGCCGTCGTATGTAGTCTTTGTAGTGTGTTCAAGTGCACCTGACACAGGGCAACGCGAGGCAACGCAACAGCTGGCTTTCGTCACCGCTAGTTCTTTGATGTCAGTTTGGTGTGTCAGCACCTTTAGTGCATGTGAGTTCCTGTGTGTGTATCCCACTGGTTAGCTAATCGCCACAGCCCTGCACTGCGCTCATGCAGCAGTGACCCATGATAGTGCCATCCCGACCCACAGTAGCTGAATGGCGTCACAGTGGAAATGTAGCACCCATCCTCCAGTTCACGACCTGGGTTAGCATCGTTAGCTCTGTCAGCACTGTGAGCTGCTAGCTGCTGGCTCAGCCTCCACTATTTGAGAGCCATGTGCAAACAATCCATGCCCACACTGAATAATAGATATGCTCTAAATGTCACTTCAGCTTGTTTATGTTTATGTAGTATTTAACCAATACTGCAATTTAAACTGTTAATATTCTGTATGTATTAAAATCCAGGCCTGTATGGGCAGCCTCAAACATTAATTTGTGCCAAACATGAAAACAAGGTGCTTGTAATGCTTTTTGTTGAGGTCTTCTAAAGTTCTTTTACAAACCCGTCAGTGGAAAAAAGGTTCATTTAACTTTTACATAAAATATTTAGCAATTTAAGGGAAATCTGTCATACCTTCCGGTTGTAGTTGTGGTCTGGAGACTTGATGTGCTTCTGTATCAGATGGGGCTGCATGGGAATGAAAAGGTCACAGGCTGCACAGTGGGCAGCTTCCACCTTCCTCATGAAGTGCTCCATACCGAGCTCTACACAGACAGTGAGAAATATCCGCAATGAGCAATCACTTACATTCTCTCCTTTCTCACACACACACACACACACACACACACACACACACACACACACACACACACACACACACACACACACACACACAACACTTGCTGTTCCTGCTTACCCCTGGTGAGGTCCTGCTCCTTGTACACCTGGCAGATAGCAGCGCTGTGGTTTTCCAACTGGCTGACCCTCTGCTCTGTCTTCTTAAATTTGTTCTGCAAATACTCCTACAGAAACAAAACCATAAATGTTTTATTAGTGACCCCAAAATTGTCCAAACAAGAGGTTTAATCCTAATGAATTACACTGGATAACTGCCTGATTACTTTAAGTAAGGCTTGGGTGTCTACTTCTCTTTAAATAGGAAAAATACCAGCAACATCTTAAAATATCATAGAATTAAATATAGCAACCTGGCAAAGAAAACTACATCTGTGAATATTTTGAAATTTCTGTGTAGACTGGGAAGTTCTGATCTGGGTACAGCCCTGTCCCCTGCCTTACGTGGTTATCTATACCCTTATTGTAGTGCATTTACAATTGGCCCACTGTAAGCCCAAATGCAAAAATACAGCGTCCAAAACCACATTTTGGTGTCTGAATGTGACGTTTTACAAATGTCACTCACCTGTAGGAAGTCTGTCGTGGGCTTTGACAGTTGGCCAGAGAGGAACTTAAAGTGGTCCTTGTGGAAGCGACTCTCAAGATGAGTTTCCATTTCCTCCTTATAGAATGAACGGAACTTGCAAACAGAGCAGGCAAACATCACCCTGAAAAAAAAACAAAAGATCAAATCAAAGATCAGAAAGAGGCACAGTATGAAAAGAGGACGAAACCCAGTCAGATAACCAAATAATCCAAATTACAACATAATCATAGCTCAGTGATTGCAAAAAAGCCACTGATGTAGTAATGCATGACCAAACATAAGAGCAATAAAGGAGGATGAAGAAGTAAATCTTCACCCAGGGGTCAGGGGGTCTGTAATAGGTTCTCTCACCTTTCCAGGAAGCCCCTCCTCTTCCTCATTTTTGGGTGCTTCTCCTGACCAGGGGTTGGGGTCTGTTTGCCCTGTGGACTTTTCTTTTCTTCCTGTTTGGGTGAAGCTAAGCACAAGTACAAGAGCAAATGTTACTAAGTTCAGGACAAGTAGCTGATGTACACTCACAAAGTATATGTCATGAAAGGAGAAAAAAAAAAATCAACGAGGGGCAACCGTAGCCTACCTTTATCTCCATCTGCAGGTGTTGTCTCCTATGAAGAAAAGTTTCCCATTACTCCTCTTTTTTAGAAAGATGCATTAACAACTTGTAACATGTGGTTGGAGTTCCTGTCACACAGGCTCAATCTACTCACCTCAGCTGCAGTCTTTGGTTCACTGTCATCACCATTTTTCTCTGCTTGCTCTATGGAAACAGAGCACATCAACATTAGGCCAAAATCGTCTGCAGAGTAATTTTTTTTTTTGTAGTACATCAAGACCGAGTTAAAGTACCTTGGGTAGCCTCTGACCCTGTACTCTCTGTCTTGTTCATCTTTGACTCTGGCTCATCAGCTGCAGTAAGCGTCTGCTTTCTCTTCTTCTGGACATCCCGCTGTGGCTTCACCTGCTACAGTTAACAAAATCAAGTTGCACTCACAAATACATTTTCTGATTGAAAAGAACATGTGGGCAATACAATCACAACTCATCAATACATGAATTAATTCTACACTTAATGCTTGTCAAAGTTAATTAGCAGACTTGATGTCTTCCTTTTCTGGGCATTCCCTCATTAATAGTGTTAGCCTTATCTTAAGACTACCCAAGAGTGGGGCAAAAGGAAAGAAGGGAAAAAAAATCAAAATAAAATCCACAAAGTGAAATCATTCAACACCCCACAGGTAAACGGGACAAAGAATTGGGCAGGGAGTGTGGTCACTTGCCTTTACTGTACAAAAGGGGCAGTTCCATGCGGTATTTCTGACCACAATAAATAAGGGCTGGGCAGAGTTAGAGGGGCAAGTGATATATATCGAATGTGTGTCGGGGATTATTTGTGACAAATTGCTTTGCATAACACATAGCAGGTACTTGCACTTTAGGCTGACTTGCCAGTTGGTTGAGGATATGAAAAGGAGGGAATCAGAAAGGGCTTAACTTCTGCCCAGTGTCTGAGGAGGTCTTATTTGGCTGGAGGTACTTACTTTGTTGAGGGGTCTCTTGCGGCCTCGCTGGCGGCCAGCCCGTGGGCCCCCTCCAAAATGCCTCCCAGGAAAGTCGTGAGGCCCTTGAGTGGAACCCTGGTGGAAGCCCCCACTCTCAGGGTACATGCGGTTGGACAGGAGGGATGGGAGCTTGCCTCTACCACCTCCTGGAGAGTGGCCGCGGTGGGACTGGCCACCACTACCACTTCCCCGCCCACCTCCGCCTAATGGAGTGGGGTCAGACCTGCGGTTTCCAAACCCTCCTCCAGCTCCTCGACCCCCGGCACTTCCACCCCTTCTGGGGGAACGTCGGCCTGCTCCAGCCCATCCTCCACCTCCAGAACCTCCTCCCTGGCCACTGCTGAAGGACTCCCTCATATTCTGTCGCATTTTAGCGACTCCATAGGAAGAGGAGGGGCTGTCAAAGCCTCCTCCTCCCCCTAGCCCAATTCCCCCTCCGAAGCCCGAGCCTCCTCGCTGACTCAACAGCATGTTGTCCTCACGGCCATTGCCATAACCATAGCTACTGCCGCCAGATCTGTAGAGATCTCGGGAGGAGGAGAGAGCAGAGGTGCGCGAGTCGAATGACTCGTAGTGGTCATACCTGTGGGAGGGAGGGAGAGGGTTGATAGAGAAGAGCAGAGAGCAAGGGAGGCAGGGAGGGCAGTCAGGTTTGGATTTCTCCACCTGCTTTTCCTTCTCCTCCATGGTCTCGCTTTCTCCATTTGTTTCCTTGTCACTCCCAGCTTTATTTCAGAAACCACATTAGATCACAAATGGATGATCCAAAACAAGTGAACACTCTGCTTGTGGTCTTTTATGAAATAGTAATGACTTTTCTCTTATCATTAAGTTTAAAGAAACTCATCCAACCACATTCTTTGTTGGAGGTAACAGTATCCTGCAGATTAGGGGAAATGCAGTTTCTTAGGCTGTGAAACCTTAGACATGACCATGGTCCATCAGAACCAGCAATGTCTTAAGACACGTGCAAGAGGTGAAATATCCCGGAGAGTGACTGGATCATGGTAAATACTCAAGAAAAGGGGATGAAACATAAACTGGGGCATTTTTCAGTGGGCAAGAGTGTTTTTTTTACAGCGGGCAGCTTTGAATTAACAATTGAGCTTGACAAAATAACAATCAAGCTAACACCTTCACACTCATCTCTCTTGCGTAACCTAAAGCCAGAACAGAGGGTTAGGTCACATGGAGGATGAGAGAAACAACGTGTGGGAACAAATAAAAACAAAGGCAAGACAGAGGCAATGTACACAAGAGTGCTAGGTAAAGATGGACTGGCTTCATGTGCAAAGGGTGTCAATCTGTTACAAATGGAAAAGCTGGTCTTTAATTACACCTCCAACAAGGGGTCATGCATTTTCATGACATCTAAGGCTTTCAGGAATCCCAACAATTTTCTTCCCAGCAATCAGACAAACCACAACAAGGCAAATGGGCAGCAATCGCTGAGGCATTCAAATACAGCCTGAGAGCTGCTCATACTCTTCTCGTCCCAAACAGGAAGTGATTCACATATATTTTTTACCAAGACTGGGTGTAAATGCCTTAGCAGGCTCAAACAGCCCAAATTACGCTAGAAACCAAAATGTTCTGAAACAATAACAACCAACTTTCCAATTACATTGGCATGGACGTCTTTTTTTTTACTTTTTACATTTATTTTACAGAACTGTGTTCTACTACAGGGATATTTCGAAATCCCAAACCAGGACAAGACCTGTTTGACCTTTTAATTACCAATAGCATTAGAAGGCCTGAGCATATTTTCTATCATAGCAAAATGTGATTTAAGAAATCTACTGTGATTCTCCTTCGTGTGAATCAATTGTCCGTGCATGCGGCAACATTCGGACACAATGTCCTCAAGCAAGTCGCATTACGACATATACTGTTCTATGTTTTTTATCCTTTTAAAACTAAAGACACTGCTAGAAAATGTTATACTCTAATTGATACAGATGTGTGTCAATTGTATCTGGCTGTCAACGATAATATGGAGAAGAAAGGGGGAAAAATAATATATATATATTACCTGTCACCTCGAGACCCTTTCAACCCCCCCTCCAACTGAGTGAGCATGTCCAGGCGCTGGTTAATCTTGGCAATGACTGCATCCGCATGTGTGCCAGTGGACGAGAGCAAGGATGATCCCGAGAGACCTCTCTTCATGTGGCCTCCTCCTCCTCCTCCTCCTCCATAGCCCCCAAGCCCGGACATTGAGTCCTTATAACCTCCTCCATACAGGTCGAAGCCACCAGAACCTAACAGAGTGAGTAAAGTGTTAAAATGAACACTACATCGAAAATAAAAAGCCTGAAAATCAACTCTGCATTCTAAACATAAAGTTTAGGTATCCTTGTGTCATTATGCAGAGCTAAACTGTCTCCACTCAATTCCTCACCTCTGCTACCTGATCCACCACCGCCCCAACTGGAGTAACCTGCAAATGAAGAAATGCAATAATATAAACAAATTGAAAGGTGACTGGGGCAAATATTCACCCTTTAACAGCCCTGGCATCTCATTACTTATAAGACCACATATTGTGTAGTCAATCGTGCAAATTCCAAGTTGCCAATAAGTAAGAACAGAATGTACAAGAATTGTAGGTGAACAAAAGAACTGAAAAAACGCCTCATGGTTGTTCAGCTCTCCTACAGCAAGCCGGCTGGACTCTCATTAGATTCTTATCAGACAATGAATCTGTTAGATTTCTGTTTCTATTGCACTTCGTGCAAATGAGGAAATCAGACCTGTTTCAGAGAACACAGCCGTATTAACAACGATAATGTAAACGCCATTGCAATATATACGTTTGGGAAGCATTTTTGTTGAGGCGGCCATTTTAATAAGCCTTTAAAAGTCGGTTATTCCCACACTGACTCCATTTTAACGGAATTAGCCAGCTAACTTTAGCATAGTATTTAACACACCCTACAACAACCCAACAATGAGCCACACAGCCCTCGATGTTAGCATATTAGCAACTAAACAGCCCGATGACGAAGAGGCTAACGTGGCTATTTATCGTAAATGTTGGCTAGCGGGCCTGCTTTGCCGATAACATTGCGTTTATTCTCAAGTGAATACATTAAATTGAGTACCACGACAACAGTTATGGGACTATTAGCTACTTAGCAGTAAGCTAATGCTTCTTTGTTTCAAGCTACAGCCGGCTTCGTTGTTGCCGCTAGCAAGCTAACTAGCTAACAGGTAACACACTGGGGCTACGTTTCACGGTAACAAAGCAAATGGGTAACCAGTAAACTAACGTAATTGATAAACGTAGCCATGCTGAATGTATCTGTAGCACTGGTTGTGATATTTTACACCAATGCAATGCCAGTGAATAATTAACGTTACCTGAACCGTATCCTCTGCTGTCCATGGTATTTTAGTACGTTGTTCAGCACGGTCCGATTTCAATGAGCAACAGCAGCCCCAGCGGCGGTTACGCCTGAGGAATGCTTGTCGTGCAGAGCAAATAGACGAGATGTACCCGCCCTACTCTGTCTTACTCTGTCTCTGATTGGCTAGCTCATTACTCATTCTTAGATCTAACCAATCCAACAAACGAGGACATTGAGTACCAGCCAATCAGAGTGAGAATACGGCGAGTAACGCCTCGCCATCCTCCCGGGAAAAAAAAGAAAAATGGTCGACAGGCTTTACCGAAAATAAAATAAAATAAAATAAAATAAAATAAAATAAACAACACGTGGTCACCATTGACAGTGCAAAATGTCACTTCAGTTAAAAAAACACTTTTTAGAATTGTTGGATTTGGGTTTTTTGTTTTGTTGTTGTTTTTTCAGAAAAAATGCTCTTGTCAGTGTTATCTACATATGCATTAATATAAAATCAGCATTTTTGTTGCATTTTTTAATTTATAAACTGGTAGATCAACCCACACCAGTGCATTATAAGTTCATCATATAAGTTATCTTAGGCTATATAATAACATCATCTGCAAAGTAACAAGTGCTGTTAAATAAATGTGGGCGAGCTGAGTAAAAAGCAAAACATTTAGCTGTGGTGGAGTAGAAGCATGTTAAAAAAAAAAAAAAAAAAAGTGGAAATACTCACCTGAAGTAGGTACAAGTAGGCCTGTGTCATAACTGTACTCAGTACTTAAAAAGTTACTATAATTTCTAATGGCAATTTGTCTTAATTATGATCAATATGGAATAACAGAAACAGTATTTCAAATTAAAAGTATTCTAAATTCCAGTGAGTAAACAAAGCTTTCCATAGCACTGAATCACTTTTGATAGTCACACATTTGATACAGACATATGGTGATATCTGCAGATCATGACTTAGTACTGCACGTTGTGAAAACACATTATGAAACACTTTTCTGTTTTGTAAAACTTGGTGTGTCTGTGTATATGAATGCATGCATGTTCCGAAATATAGGGGACAAATAGTGACTGTGACTTTCAGACAATGTTAGCACAGTGTCAGTCAGTTTATAAACAACTAATAAATCCAATCAGTGATTAAAGGATTGGCCTACATAAAGTGATTGAAATCTTGACAAATGAGCTGAATGGAAATCTAACTGAGACAATCAGAAGGTTGAAAGCTCCCCCGTAAATCAGTTCGGCTGATGCGTGATCTTACTTTAATCAACTAATTTACCATATGTCCATCATTTTGGTGTTTTTGTTTGTTTTTAACTCACCACATGATAAGCAATTACAGCTATCCTAATCACTGTCCAATGAGTCTCTATATCATAGTTCCACAAAATAGCAGACAAAAAAGCAGCTGAACCACTGATTATTTATTTATTTATTTGGCAATGTTTTGAGAAACATTTAAAATAAATCAGTCTGTACATTAGCTTTAATCTCTGCAGAATTAAAACATCACAGTAAAATACCTAATACAATAATAAGAATAAACTGATATTTGAAGGGGAGGGAGGAAGCAAAGGGGCCTGTACAAAGCCATCTACTGTAGGCCTATATAAAAACAAAAAAAAATATGCCATTCAATAATGTAATTACGCACATTATTATCAGACAAACAAGACACAACAAACAAGAATAAGTAAAAACATGTAAAACATAACAAGAAAACGATCTAATTGCAACATGAAACTTGTTAGGCTATAATACAAACTGAGTGGATTTGTGGCCTAATGATGGCAGCAGTATGCAACAACTCACTCCTTGTTTCACAGGAGGTTAACAAGAGTGTGTGACATACAGCTTCATAAACACACAGTCGGCCTTTATGAACGGATGTGTGAATCAGATTAGAATCTTGCATCCAACCCCAAGTGGTTGCTAAGGCAGCCAGCAGTAGATATGATAAAGGACAAGAATAACCTTTTTGTGACCTCCTGGTTTGGCTGCACAACATACTGAGCTTACAGGTGCCTTTGCAGACAGATGTTTTATTTGCACTCCTGCGAAGTAACCAGGGCGTAAAATTAACACCTGCCAAGCGCCAATGGCGAGTAAAAAATGAGTTTGGCGTGTAAAACAAAAACACAAACCCGCCAGTGGCCGATGGAAAATTTTGAATTGCATGTGGGCTTTTTATGTGCTTCGACCATTTCTGCCAGCTGTGTCCAGGGACGGTTTTTGCTATGGGCAATGTGGGCGACCGCCCAGGACGCAATCTATGTGAGGGTGCATGAGTGCCCTCCAAAGAAACCAACGGCGCCGAGGGATGTTTCAGGGTGTAAAACTAGCCAGGACTGCCTCTGGGTGTTAAAGTATTTTGACCCTCACGGCTTATTGTACATGTGTCGGGAACGCATGACGTCAGCTACTGGAACTTGTTTCCCGGGCATTCTATGGTAACTTCTAAGCAAGATGTGGCGACACATTCCTGCTGTGAAGCCACCGCCAGAAAAGAGGAAAAACGAAGATGATCATGTTGGACTTGGACAAGAAGAACAGACAGTTAAACGGCGCATGGCATTTTATTGAAAAACGGAAACGAGACGAGGCTGGCCAGCCGCAGTCATGGCTGACCTATAACCCATACTAAAAATGAAAAAAAAAAATTTTTTTCGTCAAATACGGCACAATTTTTTCTTTTGGTTGGTGAAAAATATGTTTGGACGGTAATTTTTTGTAGGTCACTAGCCAATGGCAGATGAGGTAAAATGTTAATTTTATGCCCTGGAAGTAACCCTTACGGATTTCTGAAATCCAAGCTGATATTACATAGTGTGCTCCTTGTGCTCCGCTGGCTCTTTTGGTGTTGCAGGATTCATGGTCTTGAATGTAATTCTCTCATACAGTGAGTCCGCCTGAAGTGAGAGAAAACATATGACAGCGCAGGGGGAACACACATGGACACACAAACAGTTATTTCTAGGTCTCAGGTTTCGGACTCACCCGTCCAGTTCGTGCTTTGTCACTTTGCTCAGTGGCGGAGCTCAGAGTTTTCCTCCTCCTGGATTTTATTGGACATATTGAGCACATTGTTAAGGCTAAAAAGGGACATATTAAGGCCAACAAGAAGACTTTGAATTCAGGGAATTAAGGTGCAAAAATGGAAATTTTTAAGTCTTTTACCTCATCGCCATGTAGAAGAGCAATACCGCCGGCAGGATCAATGATAAAATAGTCAGCTTTACTGTGTTCAATACCACTATTGATGTCAGAGCTGGAGAAAGATTGATGCAAGATGTGAGTTACCAGTGCAATATATATTTCAAAAAAGTAAGAGACAGAATTGTATTTTGTAGCTTTTGGCCATAAATGATAATCTGTGTACGCCTGCTTTTACTCAGTCTCCTTCTACCAAATGTATATCAAGTGTCCTTGGAGGGTGGGTAAAGTTACAGCACCTTACTCTTCTGATATTGAGTACAGGGGAGCACAGTTATGTTGATATACATTTCATCAAAGTCACATTGAATAGGTGATGTATCCTGCCGCAGAGTACAATTCAATTCAAATAAACACAAGAAGTTTGTGCTCTAGAGAAAGGATCAACACTCAGTGAATAACCTCCTAAGCCCTATGATAAGCTATTATGGCAAGGCCTAACTATACAGACCAGTGAGCAGTGATAACTAACATGTCTTTGGGGTCATTGGGTGGGAACCTCCTTTCACCAGTGTTTCGTCTAGTTGGTCCCACGACACCTCCAGGAGGCTAGACAGTGATCTCTGGCACCCCAGAGACACTCCCCTAATGCCAGGTCTCACTGCTCTCCACACCAACACAATAACCTCCTTAACCTTACTTACACATGGCTTTCTCAGCCCAAACAGCACTGCCACCTTCAACCAAACTCAGGCTCCGTTCATGCGAGCTCCAGGTAGAGACAGTGCCAATACTACCTTTCCTAGCACATTCACCATACTCTATTTCACACGCTACATAGCATAACTCCAATATAAGCTAAAGTTAAAGGAGATAGATAAACTCACAGGATCAGCAAACACACTCACCTTGCAGCATGGTCTCAAACAAAATTCAAATAGGCCACTCCCACACTTAAATAACCTTCCTCTTCCTCAAAAAAAAATCAAGACATTTTGCTCCAACTGTAAAAGTGCCTCCAAGCCAATTTAAGATTTAAAGCCATACTCACGTTCGACAATGAGAGTCTCCACAAGTGAGCTGATGTTTTGGGGGCTTTCGATGGCACATGAGTAGTTTCCTTCATGCTGACTGTTGACTGAGTTCAGAACCAGGTGTTTGTTTTGGGTCTCTGTCAGGGTCAGAGGTCGGCTGTTAAAGAACCAGACGTAGGTTGTGTTGTCAGGCAGAGGACAGCTGGTACTGCAGGTCAGTGTGACTCTCTGGCCCGTTGTCACCACTGCAGAAGGAGTCATTGTCACTTTCAGACCTGAAAAAGGGTTTGATAGATCAATTAACCAAAAAGAGATGTTGTTTAAGCTTTTGCACGCCTATTGGATAAACTGGCTTGCAACCATCAAAATACCTGATACCAATTATTTCAGAGGACATATGAACCAGACCTAAATTGTCTTATCTCAACATTAATCTGCTGACAGCTGCTATCAGATTCCCCATTGATCAAGAATAAATAAGATATATAGGTTTTAAAGCTTCAGTATTACCGGTGACAACTAAAGTGACTCCAGGTAAATCAGACTGTTCCCATTTATGGTTGAAAGTAAAAGTGTATTCTGCTGAGTCATTCTTCTTCAGGCTGTTGATTCTCAACGTGTGGTAGTTGTTCAAACTGGCAGGAAACTCCACACGGTCTGCATCTTCAGTCAGAGTTTCAGCATCCTCCTCATCACGTCTTTTCACTTTATGCCAGTGGCCTGTAATGCGGGGTTGCCACCTGGGCTGCCAGTATTCACTTATAAGGTTCACTGAAGAATCTTCCAGAGCACAGAGTCTCCTGCTGGCATAATTCACAATCCAGCGATGCTCCTTAAGGCCTGAAATAAAGAGGAAAGACTTTTAGTAACAGCTAAAATTTACCCTGAAAAATATTCAGTGTCTAGGGTTTTAACCAGCCTTAAATTCTCTTTATACAAATCCTGTGCTATTTAGATTTAGATTTTTTCAGGATAGGCTTTTGTTTGGCACAAAACAGACTGGGAGTAATACACAGTGTTTTGTGGCTGAAAAAATAGAACCTCTTGCAGGAATAGCCGTAAATGACAAAGAACGTAACAGCCCTGACTTTCAAACAGTGAGTGGTTTCAAGATGACATAAGGAAAGGTGCTAAGAGGGCAGAGAATCTCTGCTTGAACTGTGTTGAAAACTAAGCGAGAGGAAAGCAAGAGACTGGAAGATAATTTAAAGTAAAAGATAATGGGATATTCGATCAATAATACTCGAAAGCATTAACGTGTCTTATTGCCTGACTGTAAGCTGGTTCATACTCACAGATTTGATCAGAGTGCAGACCCTCATGGCCTTTCACAGCACAGGAGAAGGCTCCAGAAGAAAGGTTCATGAATGTAATGTGTTGACTCTCACAGTGACTGTACAAGTCTTTTCCCCAGTACCACCTAAAGGCGGTTTGAGGGTCGGCCATCGGACAGCTGGTGGTACAGGTCAGTGTGATAGAGTTCTTCCCAGAAGTCATCTGAATATGCATTTCTGTTGGGAGATGATAAAGACATGTTTCATCTGTCACTGTGGGGAGAGAAATGTGTTTCTATGTTTGTAAATGTTCGTGGAAACTTAACCTCTGGGAAATGTGATGGAGCAGGGCTGATCCACTGATGTCTGCTTATAAGAACACATTTTCCCCTTTGCATAGGTCACACTAAAGCAGGTCGATGTGACAGAATCTGGAGAAAAAAATGGCATTCAGTATTGTGATTGGTGAACCTAATGATATCCACCTCCAGCTGAATGTTTCCGTTTTTCTTGTCACATTAGGGCCCAGACACACCTCAAAGAACTAGTGGTAACGAAGGCCGACTGTTGCATCGACTCATGTCACCTGAGTCTCGGTGAAAAACTTGCCCTGAACACATCACAAAGACTACAGCCAATGGCAAACGAGCACATAGATTCTGTAACTGCATGAGAGAAAATAACCCTCCAGACCAGCAGGCGGCGGTAGTCTGTAAAAAAGGGAAACCGAAAGATCGACAGGATGCTACTTAGTCAGTTAGCCCCATATAGATTTATAATAATAACTAGATACTGGACCCCACTGGATGGCGCCTATTCAATCCTGCCTGCCAGTTTCTGCTTGGCTCACTGACTTTACATTGTGATGATGTCACAGATGTTTAAATTCTTGGCTCAAAGAAAGTTTTACAAATATCAAACCTTCATGGAGTCATGACTGACTTTTTTATTTGTAGTCCGAGGTGTCCTGTCAATAGTTTTGCATACACTTATTTTACAATGTCTATGGAAAAAATGCTTTTTGGCCCATAGAGGTTGCCACAGGGAAAAATTGAAAACAAGGCTGAGCAGCATTCCTGGGGGCCTGGTTAGCACATTAACAACACAACTGGATGTTGAAAGAACAAACGATTTTTACCGTGCACTAGCAACCAATTACAAAAACAATTACGAAACATTTCTGCGAAGGAGCTCAATAGCTAAAAACATAAGCTTACAAAATATAACCAGTTTGTTTCGATCTCATGCCCTCTTGACTAGGCTATAGCTGTTTGTTTACTTTCCTCACTGCTGTTTTCTTTTCATGCTCTGAGCTGCCCTGACACACCAGGCTGCCGGTTGGCCGTCAGTCATTGTTGGGCCATTCTAGTTTTGGTGTTGTGACCCACATCACTGGTTCTTGGCAGCCCTTGTCAGCCTTCTTTTCAGCTGATTCAGCAAGTTGAATCAGCGTCGGGCGCGGCAGAGCCTGTCGATGAATGAATTCCCTCTGAGTGGCAGTTCAGCGTAGTGTACGAGAAGAGAAACGCAAGTGAGGAAAGTAAACAAACAGCTAAAGCCAAGAGGGCATGAGATCAAAACAAACTGGTTTTATTAGGTAAGATAGTTTTTTTAGCCATTGAGCTTTTTAGCAAAAATGGATCATAATTATTTGTGTTATTTTTTGCTAACGCACAGTAAATATGCTTTGTTCTTTCAACATCCAGATGCATTTTAATGTGGTAAGTGGCTATTTGGCTAACTAACGTCCTGAATCCCACCTGTCAGTCTTTCGGTTTCCCCAGTACAAACTACCGTTGCCAGCTGATTTTGCAAGTTGGTGTGTCTGGACCTTTAAGCCAGAGGTTTTGGACTCACCCACTGAGACTTCAGGAGCTCTGAGATGCTCGTAGCCTTTGATAGCACAGGAGTATGTGACTGCTTCCTCACTGCTGACCAGCTCTCGGTACCAGGGAGACCAGTCCTCATAAAGAAACTCTCCGTTCTTGTACCAGATGTAGGCTGCAGGGTTTTCAGTCAGAGGACAGCTGGTGTTGCATATCAGTGTTACTGTCTCTGGAGCAGGAATCACCTGTACCTGCAGGTCTGAGATGATGGTAAATAAGATAAGAATCCATAAACTGATATCTGTCTTTAAGTGATAAAAAAAATGGCAGCCACTGTACCTGCAACACGGAGCTCAGTTCTGTTTCCCCAGCAGAGTTCTGGGTCGTCTCTGCAGCAGTAAAGATTTTCATCACTCTCATTTAGATCTTTGATTGTTAGAGTGAAATTGCTCTCTTCAGATGCGTTGTACGTTACACGGTTTCCATCTGCAGGGACCTCATTCAGGACATACTTGGAGGCATTTTTGTACACAGCGTACCACTTCATGCTTGCATTGGGACGTTCAGCCGAGCAGGGCAGATCCACTGACGAATCCTTTAATGCACAGATTCTGTTTGCCTGTCCATGAACCCCTTTAACAGAAGATTTTATCAGCAAACATATGGATCGATTTATGCGTGTTTACTTATTGTGACAATATGATATGCTGTCATTTAAGGGAATTTTCAGAGCTCATTCCACTTGTTTTTATGGGGTGTGTGCATTTTAGGCATATTTGAAAATATATATTATAATTAGAGTAGTTCTCTCAGTCATCTGACCATTATATTTTAAAGCTTTTGTGGCAAGTGATTCTAAACTTTTCAGCAGTTATGTACAGGGGCAAAGTGCCAAATTCTGGGCCCTATACATGAACAGTCTCCATGGGTCCGCCACACTTCTTCTCTTGATCCATGTCTCTCTCAGGCACCTTGTGGATTATTATTATTTTTAAATTATTTATTCATTTTCTTTTTTTCTTGGGGAAAGACATGACAGTGTAATTTGGCGCTCCAGCAGCACGAGCAGTCACCCACTCGGCTTTAGTTGTGTTTAGAGACAAATCCATGTGTAGAGGTGGACAAAACCATTTTGCACTTTTAAAGGGTCTCAAAGAGCTTCCACAATTTTGTACACAAAATTCAGTCTTTTAACCAATTTCGTAAGCCAATTTTAATTTAGTTATGGCACTAATTATTATAAAATAGAAAACTGCAGACAAAACCAGGCTTTTTATTCCAAGCTTTTTGAGAGTCCCCCTCCTATTGGGTCCATGGGTAATCAGTCCCACTTCCTCCCTACTACTATACAGTACACCACTGGTTATGTAAATTTCCATAAAATGTGTTCAATTCTTTCACATTTTTGTCTTTCAAAAAATATGGTTAATTTCTATGTGTTTTTTTCACAGATTACAGAGAATAATCACACATGAAACTGTACATATCATGTTCATATTGTAGCATCATGTCAGAGGGGATAAACAGTCAGTCATACCTGAGATGCACAGGATGAAACCCAGAAACACACATCCACCCTCTGCCAGCAACATGGCTGCTGCAGTCCTTCAGTTTCTGATCATAGAATTGATTGAATAACAGTATTGTATCTGCTCTTTTACAACAGCCAAATTATGATGATAGTTAAAACATTAAAAATGTAACTTACCCGTCCAAACTGAAGGCCGCCTTTTGACAAAAGTGAAGGCTGAGTACGACAGAACGTGGAACACAAACAGCATGCAGCTCTGACATGAAAATATTTCTTCCTTTCTCTGTGATCAACTGATTCCGAAGTGTCAGTGTTTTTACATAGAAAATTTTGATTCTATCAAATGTCATTGCTTTATCTCTTCACACATCACATAGTCAAACATTTTCCATCCATGTGAAGCTGAGTGTTATCTGTGGTTTGTTTGAGGGTCAGAGAAAAAAACAGGATGAAGCTGTGAATGTAACCTTACTGATCGTTGAATGCACGTATGTTCATTAAGCCGCTGTTTGCTCATATTAATGTATCGCAGCATTATCCCAGTGATTTATTAAATGGAGCAATCAACGAGGAAGAACAGGAATATTTGTGGAGATTTTAAATTCTTTTAATCCAAATTAGAAATTCTTTATAGTCAGACATTTCCAACAGAAAACAATCAAATTCTTCAGGAAGCAAAACGACCTTAATCACGCAAAAAGACTAATTAAATAAGCAGTCACAAGAAATAACCATGGTCAAGAACATACATTCAAAATAAATACAAGTTTAGAAAAACGTGTGACCTATAATGACAATAAATGTTCAAAATTTGAAATTTAAACAAAGTATGAAGAAAGACAACCATTTAACTCCTTAATAGAAATTGTTAAACAAGACAGGTTAGCTGATTATTTATCATTGAGAAAGTGCCAGAGAAGCAAGTCAAGCACAAACAGAAACGGAAAAAGATGATAAAGCCATTTTTTAAAAACTGCTCCAGACCCCTCTATACATTTGGACTATATGATCTGAATACATTTCGAAGGAAAGCCCCTCTTAATTCATCTCTAGTACATCTCCACGGGCCCAACTGCCAAATACAGACAAATTTAACTTCCTTGCAACTGTTTGCAGTTGCTTCATATTCACTTACATATCAGCAACATAAGCTAAAGAAAGCAGCCTTATCACTCTCACTGTGGTTAGAACCCATGATGCTTTGCAGAGACACAAATAGACATGATGATGTGGGACAGAGTTGTGCTGTTGTTTTTTCTTAACATTGTCACCCATCTACCTGTCATGTGCTGTCACGTAACAAAAGAAAAAGTCAAAACATCTGTATCCAGTTTTATGCTTTTCCCCTGAACGTTACAATGTAAAACACACTTGTTTGTAAGTAGCACGCCCTGAGTACGCATGTGTTCAGAATGTTCTCTGTTTTGGGATTTTTCATTCACCGTGGAGGCAAGCGAGAAAATCCAAGTTTTCTTCACAACTTCAGTGTAACACGGTGAGAAACTGATATACAAATGCTCATTTTACAGGTGAGGTATTCCTTTAAAATAAACAAATCTGGTCATCTCTACGGGTTAACCCTCTTTCAACAGAGTGGACTCCTCTCCTAAGTTCCCATTATAACCACTAGAGGGAGCCAGTGATCACAGGCTGAATGGGGCTCAATCCTACCAGAACTACACAGTTTCATACCAGAATGAGAGACAAATACTATACAGTGCAATACAGTTAACTGATCTAGATCCACTTCTGTGTTTTGGCTCTCACATCGTTATATTGTGATTTTTACTTTGACGATTGCAAGATCACATTCAGATTTATCAAGGAGAGAGTCGGTGCATGCCCACATTGTGTGTTTGAATTTAGGTCTGTTGGTAACTTTCAGCTCAGTTACAGTAATTTGTAATTGAAGGTCTTCATGTACTGGCTTTAGAAAAAATGTTTTTGGTCACACTGGTGACATGGCTCTAGGGATGACAGTGTCCGGTCCACGGTGAAATATTTTAAAAACCTTTGGACGGATTACCATAAAATTTGTAGTGCAAACATTCATAGTTCTCAAAAAATGTATCCAGTGATTTTGGCGATCTCCCAACCTTCATCTATTGCCAATACAGGAACATGTGTTTGCAACTATCAAAAGGAAAATGATAAATACATACAGTCCCTCCTCACAAGATGAACTGTAAAAACTAAAGTGATTTATCGGAAAACTTGGCTAAAATCAGCTTTTTGTGATTTCGACATTTCACTGTACCACATAGGCATATACTGCATCAGCTCTGAGCTTAAAATGTGACTCTGCAGTCAAGAATCATTCTTTGCCACTTGTAACCAAGTAACGAAAATGAACCACAACAACAACAAGCAACAACAAAAGCATGTAAAGACACCTTAAACCACCCAGGCAGATGTGACACAGTCACTTCCTGCTGCTCAGCTGGTCTCTTTTTGCTGCAGTCCCAGGATTTATGGCCATGAGTGAGATGTTGATTTACTGCAAGTCCATCTGCAGGACAAAGAGGACAGCAGAAGATGACAGAAGAACACACACACACACACACACACACACACACACACACACACACACACACACACACACACACACACACACAATTTTAACCTGATCCTTAAAATCACGTCTGAACGATAGACTGTATGTAAGAAGTGGACGTAGCCACTGTGACATGATGGCACCCATGGTAGTACACATGGGTGCCATCATCATGTTTTTCCAAACAACTTTTTAGGTCGGAGCTTCAGGACACTTGGATCATCAATTATGTGTTTTTGGACGTTTTAATCTGGGGCACCGTAAACCTGCATTAGGTGGAGTTGTGCTGCTACCCCCTCTCCCCTTGGATCTCCGCAAGTGTTGTGAGGACTCGTCTACTTCTTTTAAACAGTCTATTGTCTGAATAATTACACGTACCTTTGGAGAGCTAATCGAAGGCAAGAACCAGCCAAAATGTCCTCACTGTCCAAAAATGTCCTCACTCTTGAGGTCTAAAACTCAAATTTGGATATTACAAAGATAGCTGTTAAAGCATTCACACACATACACACGACTCACCTGTCCAGTCTGTAATGTTTCAGGTTCAGCAAAGGAGGCCAGAATTTTCTTCTTCCTGGATGTTACTGATCAGATTATGCAAATGACTAATGTTAGAAACAAAGCCACAATGACTCAGTGAGAAAGCACCAAATACAGGAAGTAAAAGTACAGAAATTAAAATAGCTAATTCTAGATGTCATTTACCTCATCCGCAGGTAGAAGAGAAATGCCAGTAACACAACATTCAGTCTTACTAATTTAATTATTGCAACTGATTCCCCTGAAGCCGCAGAGAGATTTGTATTTAAAAATAAGACACAGATGGCCCCTATCATTCATGTCCCCATAGTGTAAGTCCCCAAACAGAGGGAAACACAAACTTTTACCTCTCAGATTTTGTCTCACCTGTCACCATGTTATTGGTCAGACATTTCAAATAACTATTGGTAAAAACAAAGTCACCAAGAAGATGTTGTTTATTAAAGGTAAAGCTAAAAAAAGTTTTTTACCTCACCCACAGGTGGAGGAGAAGCAGAGGAATCGGGATCAGTAACACAACTGTCAGTCTTACTGTATTAATTATTGCCATTGACTTCCCTCGAGCTGCAGAGAGACAGAGATAGAGACAGTTCTCACAGGTTGGAGTAAAAACAAAGCTCCTAATGTCTACAAACTTTTCACTTACAATGTAAAGGCATGCCCACCTTGAACAGTGAGAGTCTCTTCAGGGGATGTGATGTCTCTCTGGGTTTTGATACCACAGGAGTAGTTTCCTGCATGCTGACTGCTGGCTGGGTCTAGCACCAGGTGTTTGGTTTGGGTCTCTGTCAGGGTCAGAGGTCGACTGTTGAGGAACCAAACGTAGTTTGTGTTGTCAGTGAGAGGACAGCTGGTACTGCAGGTCAGTGTGACTCTCTGGCCCCCTGTCACCACTGCAGAAGGAGTGAACTTCACTTTCAGGTCTGAAAGATGAAGAAGACACATGTTGGAAACTTTTGTGTGCATATCGGATAAATTCATAAAAAGGGGGATATATTGGCAAAACTGGAATATAATTTATGAAGTATATTGTCTTAAGAATTGTTGTGTTTCATAACCTTACAATGAGTCGTTTATATCTACATAGAGAGCAAGTCTTTGTTCATGAAGTCTGCCATGTTGCACCGCCATCTTTCTACAGTAGCCCAGGTTGGACAAACGAAAAACTGGCTTCAGATAGGGCTTTGCAACGAGCAGCCCCTCTGTGATGACATATTTTAACAGGAAACTGCTTTAAATCATTGGGTCTGTTTGTTTTAGAGAGGACAAGACCTCTGTGGATAATTGGGCTCCTGCTGAAAACCTTCTCAATGTGTGGATCTTAAGATATCACAGGAAAAAGCTGAGCACACAATAGCATGTGGTGGACAAACCTCCCATCTTTGACATGCTAAACAGTGTCGGAGAAACACTGATTTGTTACATGAAACTGCTTTATTCAGTTTTCTTACCGGGTCCGTTTGTCTTGAAGAAGAAGAGACCTCTGGTGATAATTTGGCTCCAGGTGAACAATGAACACTGAAGGAACTCTAAGCGGGTGTAGTTTTAGCTGGTTGCAATCTGCAATTGATCACACACATTATACACTTAACCATTAAAGGAACAAAAAAAGTCCTTTAGTGTTCATTGTTTAGGAGGTTTTTGTCGGGAGCTGAATTATCCGAAGAGGTCTCCTGCTGGACACCTAAAACAATTTGTAGGATCCATACAAAAACGGCATGTACAGAGAAAAACAAATAATGGCGTGCGCAAAAAAATATTCAAGAATTTCTAAAGTCAGGCTTCCACCTCACCATCTGCATCACCAATTTCCCGTCGCCAAAATGCTGGTAGGCATGAATCAAAGTTTCTCCCATAAAGCCTGTTTTTATAGATCACAAGGTTTGCGTGGGAAGTAGCGTACGCCTCATTCAGGCCTCGTTTTGTGTGTACGCAATGTTTATAAATGAGACCCCTGGCGATATAATCTGCTAAAAATACTAAATAAAGCAGTTCATGTTTAAAAGACAGTGGTCTGACTTCTGGTTATATAGATTTTCCGCCATTTTGAATTTTTTGAAAAACACTTCAAATTGATCTCTTCCTAGGAAGTTTGACCAATCTGCATGAAACTGGGTGAACATAATCTAGGGACCAATATCTAACGTTCCCTCTTGGCAACCAAAACTGAGCTTCTATAAGGCAATGAATATTGCGGAGGGCGTGGCTCATCACATAAAGGTGTATAACATCTCAAGGGTTTCACCCATCACCATGCAACTTTGTAGGCATATGACCACACATAATCTGAGGGGACTCCTCCATTATTGACCCCATCAAACAAAATGGGGGCGCTAGAGAGCTCATTTCTTATCTAGGCCTAACCACCATATGGATTTTTACTAAACTTGGTAGACTTGGTATGGACTAGTTATATTATATTCCAGTCTGCCAATATATCCCCTTAAATCCCACACTGGACCTTTAAGTATGAATGCAGTATTGCATGCATTAAGTTACCTGTGACAATCAGAGTAACAACAGAGAGACCTGTCTGTTTCCATCTTCCTTCATTTGTTGTGAGTCTGAATATGTATTCTGCTGAGTCATTTCTCTTCAGGTTTTTAATTCTCAGGATGTGGTGGTTCTTTTTGTCCTCATGATACTCCACACGACCTGCAGCCTCAGTCAGCCTCTCTGCAGCTTTCTTGCCCATTCTCTTTATTTTATACCACAATTTAGCCTTGGGCTGCTGGTTGTCAGGATACGAGTATTCACTTGTAATGTTCACTGAAGAACCTTCCAGAGCACAAATCCTCCTGCTGTCGTAATTCACACTCCAGCAGTTCTTATCCTTAACACCTGAAAAAAGTGCATTTTTACTGTAGCTGAAGATACTGACTTTATTATGTATGAATGTTTCAGATGTACCAGCTTCAAACTGTAAAGTCAAGTCAAGTCTTCTGTCAGTGTGAGCCAAGCAATTCTTAAATTCATGACTTGAGCCTGACACAAGTAAAGTCATGTGACATGCGCCCCAAACCTCTGCAGACTTGGATGCATATGCTTTCTTTATATATAGTGTTGGAGAGTGATACACTGTTACAGTAGCAGTGAAAACTGTGGGTCACACAGACAGACACGTTATGGCGAGGCCCAATATGAGGACTGGTTACAGACCATGAGTTTGTTCGTACTCACAGACTTCAGCAGAGCGCAGATCCTCGTGGCCCTTTACAGCACAAGAGAAGCTTTCAACAGCATGTCTGTTCTTGTACCCTTTATAGGCAGTCGCAGGGCAGCTGGTGTGACAGGTCAGTGTGACATGGCTCCCTGCAGGCGTCCTCTGAACATGGACTTCTGTTTGAAAATGATATATGCACTGACAAAACTTGTGCTGGTTGATAATTCAACATTTTAGTTTATCGACTTTAACTAGGATTGTACCGTGATGAAATGATCACATCAAGTTTTTATCCAACAAATTCCTGTTTTCCAAAAGAATAACTTTAAGCAACCTGTAGTTAAAATACAAGCTAAACTGGTGACTGAATATTTGATTTGACACATATAGATAACAGTAGATCACAGATCATTGCTTTAAAAATAAAATGATTATCAGATATAAAACTACGTTATGAACACCAGTGTGTACATATTCATTATTGTTTGGGACCTATGGGTATATTATATACCCATAGGTCCCAAACAATAATGAAACAAAAATGAAAGTAACAAGCAAAACAAAATATATGTATACTGTATAAAATATACATATATTTTGTTATGCTTGTTCCTTTCATTTTCATTGTATACATCTAAAGGGAACCGCTCACTTTTTATTCACTGCTCATTATTATTATTATTATTTATTGCTGTTTCTTGTATTTTTTTTAAACTTTTTTTCTGCATGCCTAGTTTTTTTTAAGTTTTTAAATATTGAAATCTTTAATTTGACTCTTTACCCTTGACAGCTGTAACACTGGAATTTCTCAATTGTGGGATCAATAAAGGTGTATCTTATCTTATCTTAAAACAAGTCATGTAAAAAAGGGGTGTAAAACACCTTTTCAGTCAGCATAAACTTGCTTTGTTATGGCACTGCTTCAAAAGTAATCAATATAATGACTTACTATTGTTAATTTGTTATTTTTTCTTATCTATATGTGAGCTGTATAACTTGGAAAATTACCAAAATAAACTAAACTAGAAATTAAACTGAAAATGTATGTGACTTTCTTCACATTTGCCATATTAAAAAATATTTATATCCAGATTGTGATTGATTTTACTCACATCACTCTATTCAGAATGATATACTTTTAAAACACTCTCCAGTACATTATGCTTCATTCAATAAATATTTTCTGTTGCGGGGAAACTTCACCTCTGGGATATGTGATGGAGCAGGGCTCATCCACTGGTAAGTGTTTGTAAGAACACATTCTTCCTTTAGCATAAGTCACATTTAAGCAGGTTGATGTGACAGAATCTGGGGGAAAAAAGCATTCGGTATTTTCAGTCGTGTAATTAGTCACAGTATTTCTAAAACTTTTTGAGGTTGCAGTGAGAGTAACTTCACACGCTTAAAATCTTGTGTTTGCTGACCCCTAGTAGTTTAACTTTTCACCTTGCTGTAGAGATGAAGGCAAAATGTGTAGGGTTATAGTTAGATTACTGAATGGGCCTACTAGGCACAGGCCCAGGGGCCCAAAGTGTCAGAGGGGCCCCTAACACTCACTTGCAAAATTTCATTCACCTTATCACATCCTGACCAGGAAGAGACACACAAAATCACCACAAAGAAACTGAAAAGAGACATGAAATATCTACAAAATAGGGCAAAACTACCACAAAGACACACAAAATATGTCCAAAAATAGGCAAAACTACCACAAAGAAACACAAAAAGACCACAAACAGATGCAAATTAACTGCAAAGAGACACAAAATATCTACAAAAATGGGCAAAACTACTGCAAAGAAACACAAAACCACCACAAAGAGAAACAAAAATACCAAAAAGAGATGTAAGGGAACTGCAAAGAAACATAAGATATGTCCAAAAATGGGCAAAACTACCACAAAGAGACACAAAACAACGATAAGGAGACAGAAAAATCATTGCAAAGTGACTCAAAATGAACAAAAAATTCCTCAAAAAGACACAAATAAAGCACATGGATATGAGAATGACCACAAAATAACAAAACAAAACAAAACCACGAAGATTTATAACGACTAAAAAGAGATGCAAAAACACCACAAAGTCTGTGTCTTGTTCCTATTTAGGAGAGATGGTGGAGCCCTTCATGTCTGTGCCCAGGGGCCCATTGTCTCGTAATGCATCCAGGCTACTTCAACACACTGTAACATCAGTGTCTTATATAGATGCAGCAAGGCACACTTGATGGCCAGTATGAACAGGAGGAACGATGATACAGACCGACACATGGCATGTGAGCGTCGTATTAACATAAACTTCAAAGAAAAATAACATTGTGTCCTTTAAGATTGATCTGAAAGCTGTAACTTAAATAACGTGACTGTTTTTCATAAGCTTCTATAATCAGACAGCAGATTTTATAACACGATAAGCTAAATGCTAATCATTGTCACTCACCCACTGAGACTTCAGGAGCTCTGAGATGCTCGTAGCCTTTGATAGCACAGGAGTATGTGACTGCTTCCTCACTGCTGACCAGCTGGTGGTACCAGGGAGACCAGTCCTCATAGAGAAACTCTCTGTTCTTGTACCAGATGTAGACTGCAGGGTTTTCAGTCAGGGGACAGCTGGTGCTACATATCAGTGTTACTGTCTGTCCCTCTGTGGTGGGAATCACCTTCACCTGCAGGTCTGACATGATGATGTACAATATAAGAACTCATGCACTGATTATTGTTATAGTAGTAAATGAATACACTATTGCCAACCACTGTACCTGCAACACGGAGCTGAATAGGACTTTGCTTGCAGTCATCTGGTTTGCTGGTAGTTTCTTTGCAGCAGTAAACCATTGCATCACTCTCCGTCAGATTTTTGATTTTTAGAGTAAAGTTACTCCCTGCAGACGTGTTGTACGTTACACCATCTGCAGAGAGCTCATTTTGAACATACTTGGAGCCATCCCAGTGTACAGTGGACCATGTCATGTTTGAAGTGGGACGTTCAGCTGAGCAGGGCAGATCCACTGATGAACCTTTTAAGGCACAGATGCTGTTTTCTCGCCCCTGAGCCCCTTTAACACAAGATTTCATCAGCAAACATCTGGACAGATTGATACTTCTGAAATCATACATGTTGATACCAATCATTTTTTGTAGTAATAATATATAGCAAACAGTTTGTGTGACTACTCTGAGAGCTGATAAATGAGTTTTCTGTGCTGCTTTTTTTTAAAAATAAATCTCATAGATCATTAATATTTTATTTGACACACATTACTACTACACAGTTTGAAACAAGATCAGATCTCAGATCGGAGATGTCCTAACTTTAGATTCTAGATTCGGCCGAGCACAGAAAGTCTGGATCCTACATATCATTGATTGCTTTAAAGGGAAAGTTTGGTATTTTTCAACCTGGATCCTATTTCTCATGTTTTTGTGTCCAAGAAAATAATTTTTGAAACTGTTCCAGTATTGAGTGAGACAGTCACAGCCAGCAGCCACAGAACAGGCTGCAATGTAACCACTTGGGGCACGTTTGCACCGTCAATTTACGTCCACTAGAAGTTGCTTGATTTTGCCACTGACAGGCTCATTGTTATTCTAAGTATTCCAAGTGTCTGAATAGTTACGGAAAGGATTCCTGCAGAGATAGACATTTTTGTTAAAGTGTCAGATTGTTTTTCTTTACCCCAAAATTGCTATCACCAATCTCACCAGACTCAGCTGACATAAACAGTAATTTAAGTGTGTATAGAGCCAGCATATTCTCACATGTAACTGGGTGAATTCAGGGTTTATTTAAACCAAACCAGAGTTGGTGACTACTGGAACAGTGAAAAGACAAACTCTGCTTTTTGTTAGTTTTATTTTGTTTCTGTCGACTTTGACTGAGGCGTGTTTCACGATGATAAAATTACTGCTTATTTAGATGCAGTCTGGTGGGTTTGGTGATGGTGATTTTGGTTAAATAAAAAGGATCTTACTCTTTAAAGGAAATGACCACTTTAGAATGAAAATACAGACAGTACTTACTCACCCTCATGCCAACAAGAAGTCCAGTCTCGTTTTTTAATCCACATATCTTGTTCAGGGTATCGGAGGATAACAGCTAGCCAGATTTTTCCATACACTTGAAGTGCATGGAGCCCACGTCCCAAATCATTTTGAAAATGTAATAAAACTCTGCTAATGCATTTCAAAAACGTCAGGATGGCTCGTCCATTGTAATCCAAGTGCCCTGAAGCCGCGGCATGCAAAATTGACTTGAAAAGACATAATTTACTCCACTTTTATAACATAGTTTCTCACTGGTCAGTTAGCCTGCAGGTGTGCTGTATTTACATGGCAACTCGTGCGAGACTCAAGAACGTTCAGAGACGTTCTTGTTCTCGTGTCTGGCAAGTTGCAGGCTAACTGACTACATTGAGAAATTATGCTATAAAAATGGAGTAAATTATGTCTTTTCAAGTCAATTTTGCATGCCGCGGCTTCAGCGCACTTGGATTATGATGGACGAGCTGTTCTGACGTTTTTGAAATGCATTAGTGGAGTTTTATTACATTTTTAAAATGTGGGTTCCATGCACTTCAAGCGTAGCTGTTATTCCGGCTAGCTGTTATCCTCCGATACCCCGAACGAGTTTTGTGGATTAAATAACTACACTGGACTTCTTGTCGGCATGAGGGTGAGTAAGTACTGTCTGTATTTCCCTTCTGAAGTGGTCATTTCCTTAAACAAAAAGGTCCGTCTCTGTAGGGATCTTTTCCATAACTTTTAAGACACCTAAAATAATAATATGAACCTTTCAGTGGCAGAAACAAACACTTTCAGTGGATGTAAATGATAATGTGACCATGCCCTGGGTGATTCTATGGGTTATATTATAGGCAGCTGGACTTGCTTGAGTTTCTGCCCCATGTGGGTAAGGTTTTAAGCCTGCCACTCCTCACCAGTCAGGTAGAAATGAAGAAGCTTCTTGGATGAGAGGTGAAATGTCTTCAGCACTATCATGCCCCATGTGGTTACAATGCAGTCTGTCTTGCTGCTGCCAGCTGTAGTGGTCTCACTCAATACAAAACCAACTTTAAAAATTGTTGTTCCTGTTGGTCCAAGGGTTGCGTATCAAAAGTGCCATTTTTGGCCAAAAAGCAAAACCGAAAAATCTGTCTCCATCTCCTCTAAATGAGCATTTGTTAATATGTTTTAAAGCTCTACATTCTATCATGATTTGGTACTTTGAATTTGAACAAGGTCGATAAAAGCATGCACAAGTAAACGCTCTATTTTCCTCCGAGACTTTTCATTTTTTGGATTTGGTATCCATAGCAAGCCTATCTGGGTTGTGATGTCCACATGAAGCTTCATGAACCACCAGTTGTACTTGCTGAACCCACTAGATGGCGCTCTTGGTGTAACAAAGAAGGCTCAAGGGATGGTAGTGCAGTTTGGTTTCAACCCTTTGTTAAACACAGAGTGCCAGAGTGGACCCAAACAATAAATAAAATGGTTCATCAAGTGTTATTTGGCCATTGCTAGTTGAAAACAAACTGCATTGCCATCCCTTGAGCCTTTTTCATTACACCAAGAGCATGTGACCCACATTTTACAAAACATTTTTACAAAACATTAAATTCATTTTTGTGTTCAGTACATAGGCTACAATTGTTTTTACAAATGGAGAATGTGAGAGTCACTTTAGGCCTACAACAATAATAAAAATCTTAAAATAACCTTTAATTATTTCCATTTAATTTTTGTCAGAGCCACAGGAAGACATTGGGGAGGGGCTAAAGAGCTACATGTGGCTCCAGAGCTGCAGATTGCCTTCCTCTGCAGAGACAAATGGGTGCAGGTTAAGAAACACTGAACATACCCTTAAATCATCACTTAATTTTTCAGCTAGTGCAATCATTTGATCAAAATTTCCACTAGTCCGGTACTCTAATTATGACTAATTGCTAAACAAATGAAATTGTTGGTGGACATTACACCCTTTTAGCATTAGCATAGCATTGTCATGGTGAGCATGTTGGTATGCTGATGTTTGTGCATACATAGGACCTTACAGAACCAGAGGGAACATTATACAAATATTTTCACAGGCTGAGCAGTACTCCTTGTGATGAGTCAACCTCATAGATAAAATTGGTGGAGTGCCCTTTAAGAATCATATGTTAAACCCACTGTACATAGAGCATCATGCTGGAAGATTAGCATGGCATAAAGATGAATAAACACACATTCATACCTGAGATGTACAGGATGAAACATGTCAGCACACACCCAGCTTCTGCCCAAAGCATGGCTGCTGTCGTCTCTGTAAACCTGGAATCAGAAATGATTTGCAATGATGCATTGATGCAAATCAAATCAAATTCATATATAAATATTACTCACCAGTCTTTTGCTGTGTAGAGGCTGAAGAGGACAGAATGTACGGTTGGTCAGTGTGCAGAAGGTGATTACACACAGTATGTAGCTCCGACATCCTATCTTCACTTCCTTCCTCTGTAAGTCATTAATCTCTTGATTCTATCAGCAGGCAGCTCATATATTTATCACTTCACACGTTATCATTAATAATGATTTCTGATGTTCCGAATTTCCAGGTAATGCAACACTATTAAATAACAACACTGAAGAGAGCGTTAACTGTGGTCGGTTTGAACAAACATAAACTTACTGACTTTATAAACTATATAATGACTTTTTGTTTTCTTGTTTCTTGTTATTATATTTGATGGAGAAAATAACCACAAAGTGCAACATTTTTTGGATAGATTTTCAAATTTGTAAGCATTATAAGCAAGTCAAAGCAAAATCAGTCACAACAAATAATAATGTTTATTAGGGTCCACATTAGCTAATGCCCTAGCATCAACTCGTCTCCCTGGGATCCAACACATAAATTATACCATTTAATAAACAATTATGTACATTACCGTAAAATTCAATCAACAGCCCGGGCTATTATTTGCTTAAATCACTGAAATCAACAGGCCTATATTTGGGACAGGCCTTTAAATCTTTTAACACAAAACTGTTGCTCAGCAAAGATGGGAAATGCAGTCAAATTGTTTATTTAAACTAGTATGAATATCACTTGTATAAAAATTAGGCTGCAGATAATATATCAATTATGAATCGTTCATTTGATCTAGCTCTGACAGACAGTGCATTAAAGGGGAACTAATGTTTTTCTCAACCTGGGCCCTATTTTCCGATCTACTTTTGTCTAAATGAGTGATAGGATGTTCAATATTTGACTTTTCTCCAGTACGAAGCCCGGGCTGACCTGCCTGCAGCCCGTGAGCACGCGCTTTTTTAATTAATAGAGCACTCAGACATTGTCAAACAACGTCAAAATATGTCCACTATAAGTGCATTTTTTTTTCACACAGATAGGCTCGGATTGTTAGTATAATTATCCGACGACATAACGGAAAGGAGAAATGAAGTAGTAGTAATTGGTCTCATGCATTTATTTGTCAAAATGTGTAGCCACACCAGGATAGTAAAAGGCTTTTAATGAAAGCTTTACAGTATATACATTAAAATATCACATGGCATACAAAAAAAGGATTACATATTAGATGTTTGACAAGAATATGAATTAAAATCTGGTGTACATTTGGAAAAACATAAGAGATTATACAACTTATGGATGTAAGAGAAGCTATTAAATGGATTTCATAATGAACTGATACAGCAAATATAAACAGACAGTAAAAAAGTTACTGAATCATCATATTCCAGAGTTATATATTCACCTATTTTAATTTTAACACCCAATTATGTAATTTCCTGCTACATCTGTGGAGCCTAACAAAGGACTGATAAATACATATCTCCCCCAACTGTATGTGGCCATCTGTTGCAGCTGCAAAATACATCTTCACTACATAAACGTCCCAGCTAATATTAAAGCAGCTGTTAACAACAAACACAACACAACAAACCTTAAATCAAGCTGCATTCATTTGTTTGGCCACTCTGGGAAAGAACAACTGCACAACAAGCTGACAAAGCCAAAGCCCTGACTTACATTCACATCCATCAGACACACATTAACATTATAATTCATGTAAAGCCATCATTCACTCCCCGTCTGATTTAAGAGGTGTCTTTGCACTGTTCAGATCATCTCAGCCCAGCTTGTACATAAATGATAAAGACAGACAGCTGCTGCACGGTACAGAGTGTCTTCTTGGTGTGTGCTGGTTCTCTCTGCGCTGCAGGACTCATGACCTTGACTGAGATGTTCTCACACTGCGAGCGTGTCTGCAGGGCCGTTAAAACGGAGAGGATGACGCGGAGGGAAACAAACTCTTTTAGCTTCACCGTATTATTGATCAGACAATTCAAATTACTGTTAAAACAAAGTCACTAAGAGGATGTCTCTTACCTCATCCACAGGTGGAAGAGAAGAAGAGGAATCGGGATCAGCAACACAACCGTCAGTCTGACTGCATTAATTATTGCCATTGGAACATACATCTTTGAACCTAGAGAAAGATGGATGATACATTTCTTCCTGATTGGAATACTAACAAAGCTCCTGACGTCTAATAACTTTTCAGTTAAAATGTAAAGGCATACCTACTGTACCTTGAACAGTGAGAGTCTCTTCAGGGGATGTGATGTCTCTCTGGGTTTTGATACCACAGGAGTAGTTTCCTGCATGCTGACTGCTGGCTGGGTCTAGCACCAGGTGTTTGGTTTGGGTCTCTGTCAGGGTCAGAGGTCGACTGTTGAGGAACCAAATGTAGTTTGTGTTGTCAGTGAGAGGACAGCTGGTACTGCAGGTCAGTGTGACTCTCTGGCCCTCTTCCACCACTGCAGAGGGAGTAAACTTCACTTTCAGACCTGGAAGGTGCAGAGATGGTTAGTTATCTTTGAAACTTGACTGTGCCTATTGTTTAACCTAATGCAGCCATGTCTGTACAATGTGGTGTATTAATTTCTACATTATGTCTGAACCAGCCTTCTGCCCGTTGCTCTCTTGAATTACCTGTGACAATCAATGTGACTCCAGAGAAATCAGACAGTTTCCATTTTTCACCTTTATGCTGGAGTGAGAAAATGTATTCTGCCGAGTCATTCTTCCTCAGATTTGTAATGCTCAGGATGTGGCTTTTGTTCATTTTGTCATAATACCTCAGATGATCTGAACTGGCTGTCAGATGTTCAGCATTCTCTTCACCACTTCTCTTCACTTTATACCATAATTTTAACTCTGGTGCCCAGCTGTCTCGATGCGAGTATTCACTTGCAATGTTCACTGAAGAGCCTTCCAGAGCGCAGATTCTCCTGCTGGCATAATTCACCTCCCAGCAGGACTTTTCCTCAGCACCTGAAATATAGATTAAAGAACAAATTCATCACTTTAAATAAGTGTTTAAACCTGCAATCACTAATGTGCCACCCTAAGATTTTTAGTGGCCACCATCTGGCCACCCATCTGAAAAATGTCTGGGGTTGCCACTGGTGATGTTCAAACATTATTTAAATGATGCTTATTATTGTTGCCTTTCAAGCACTCTGACACAAATGTTGTAACAGACCAAAAACTGCTTCATACTCACAGACTTGAGCACTGTGCAAATCCTCGTGGCCTTTTACAGCACAGGAGAAACTGTCAACATTTCTGGGAACTGTGAAGTGTTGACCCTCAAAGTTCCTGTAGAGACAGTTCGTCCTCTTTATTCTAAAACTATATTTTTGCCAGTACCACCTATACGCGGTCTGAGGGTCAGTCAGAGGACAGCTGGGGGTACAGGTCAGTCTGACAAAGTCCTCATCTAAAATAGTCCTTTGAACATGTACTTCTGTGAAGAGATGACAAATACACTTTAGTTACTGTCCGATGTTACATTAGGAAAATTAATTAATCAAATACACAACTTATTTGATTGTTGCAACTTTAAGAAATAATGGCGTCTTTTTTTAAAGCCCACTTCAGACCAAAAATTCGCATTGAGATGAAACTGTTTCAGAACGTTTCAGAGAAAAGTTGCAGCAGTGTGAACTGGCCTATATGAGCTTGACTCAAGCTGGCAGATAGTGTCAGCTGCAACTCTGGTCAAATTGCCAGTGGCTGGTTTCAGAACGTAAAACATGTCACCTGTTTCAACAGTCAATCGGCTTGAAGTGAAATCTGCTGGTCAAATCAAAATGACTACAGATGATGTGTTCGCTTGCTGCAGCAGGTGCTCTGTGTAAGGGTGCGTGTTCTCACATGTTCTTATTTTGTACTTTTATTGTAAAGCTGTGCGCCCGGTGGAGGTCACATGAGCCTCTTGCACCAATGAAAGTGATTAGCACATTTTTGTTGTTGTTGTGTGTGGTGTCATATTGTCATGTGTGAGTTCCAGCAGTGGCCATATGAAAAAGGATGTGAATAAAGCAACGTAAGAAGAGATGATCTTGTTTTTTCCGCCCTAAAATGGACGGAACAGTAGAAAACTCAACAGGTTATGGGCCCAGGTGCAGTACAGGAGGATGGCAGCAGAGACTAGTTTTCGACGGAGACAAAGACAAATAAGAACTTTGGGAGGTAAAGTTCTTCGGCCACATGAGAATATTAGGCCTGAAAGACACGATCCTCGACACTGATAACGTCGGCGCAGAGATCATCATAAAAAGTTGTTTGGAAAAATGTCTGTTTTTAGCCTCATTGTAGCCTGCAGCTCTAACTGCCTCAGTACACCGTGCTCAACTTTTTATGTCGGGGCTTCAGGACACTTAGATCACTACAGACGAGCAGTATGGAGATATTTTGTGGTTTCAATTATGTGTTTTTGGAGGTTTTAATCTGGGGCGCTGTCAGCCTGCATTAAGTGGAGTTGCACTGCTACCCACTCTCCCCTGGGATCTCTGCAAGGGATGTGAGGACTCTAAAACTTCACCAGAGCCTCCCTCGGCATGATGGTGAGTAGATAATGGTTGAATTTTCATTTTTGGGTGCACTATCCCTTTAATGCAGAATGCTACGCAGAGCTAATACAGCTCCTCGATGACCGAAGCCTGTCGTTGGTGATGAGAGAAGCCTCAGACAATGGCAGAAAAGCACTACAAATCTTACCAAACCACTACACCAGTCAGGGTAAGCCCAGGATTATTACCCTGAACACAGAACTGACTTCGCTAAGAAAGGAGCCAGAAGAAATTGTGACAGACTACATCATCCTGACTGAAACGGTAGTAACATCACTACAAAGTGCAAAAGGAATAATTAGTGACAGGCTTATAATCGCAATGATTCTGAAAGGACTTCCAGAGCCATATAAGCCATTCGTTGTACACACAACACAAAGCAGTCAAGAGTTGACTTTCACTGAGTTCAAAGGTAAACTGAGAAGCTGTGAAGAAACAGACAGGTTTGACACAAAGATAAAGTCAGACAATGTAATGAAAGTGGACGTGTCGTCTGTGACATGTTATGGATGTGGATACTGTGGTCATTTTGCACGAGATTGCCGTCAAAAAGGAGCCGCGAAATGGTGCAGCTACCATAAAAGCTCAACACACAGGGATGAGACATGCAGGAGGACAACGCTGCACAAAGATGACGCAAAACAATCTGCGGAGAAACAAGAAGGTCGCGATGAAGATTAGTCAAGAGTTTCTCCCAGACACTATTAAGGGACATGGCCATGGAGCAACATCTCACATGATAACAGAGGAAAGTAAGTTTACAAGATTTGACAAGACTTTCAATCCACAACAACACTTTATGGAACTTGCGGATGGCACCCGGGAGAACAATGTGGCTCTCAAGTGAGGAGACGCAGAGTTGATGCTACAGGACCAAAAGGGGAGAAACGTCATGGTAACACTGAAGAGGGCCCTGTTCATACCATCGTATCCTCAGAGCATCCTCTCAGTAGAGGCAGTAACAGCTGATGGAGCCAAAGTGGTTTTCCGGAAAGGGAAGAATGAAGTGATAACCAAAGATGGGACTGTACTACATTGAAATGGTAAATAACAATGAAAAATGGGTTGATTACTCAGTCAATGACATAATGTCCAAGGACAAAGTGAATTTAACATGCGATGTCAAACCATTGCATAAAATACTGGGACATTGTAACATTGGTGATGTGTTGAAACTACCTGATAGCAGTAGGCATGAAAACCACAGGTGAAACTAAGGTAGACTGTAATGTTTGCACAGACCAACTTTAGACCAACAGTAATAGTAGGAAGGCTGATGCAAAAGCTTGTGCGCCCCTAGAGTTAGTACATACTAGCCATGTTTCCATCAGCCTGTTTAGATGCGCATCTGGAAGTATCGCATTGGAAATTATGATGGTAACGCCAAAATTCGAATTAAAATCCCCTGATTTGCACAAACGAAAATACGCTCGCTTTAGCCGGGTTTTGGTTGATTTGAAGAAATGTTGATTCGCAAAACGGGGGATGGAAACAGTTATGTTTGAATTAAGTCGGACGTAGCGCACCTCTCTCCATGGTGATATCCACACTTCGGGTTGGGAAGGAGGTAATACATTTACAAGCTGGTTGCCAATCGCCAGAAAACGTAGAAGAAGAAGAATGCGAGACTTGTTTTGTTTACGGTTCTGCGGAAAACTCGCGCAAGTTCGTAGTTTTCACCAAAGTCCGTACATTTAATGGAAACACACAGGATTCGTATTTCTTTTAATGCACATTTCCCAATTATTCAAATTACTTTTGGATGGAAACATAGCTACTGACTTAGCAGGTCCAATAAAGCCAACTGGTCAAGATGGGCACAAATATGCCATCTCATTCACAGATGATTTTTCAGGGGCACTGTTTACTTCCTTAAAAATAAGAGTGATGCAACATTGGCTACAAAGAAGTTCCTTGTAAGAGTGATGCAACATTGGCCACAAAGAAGTTCCTTGCAGACAGTGCGGACAGTGCAGACCTTGTGGTAGTGTCAAGTGTATCAGATCAGATAACGGTACAGAGTACACAAGCGAGGCTTTTCAGGCACTGTTAAGAGATAAAGGTATAAGGCAGGAGACGTCATCCCCTTAGTCTCCTCATCAAAACGGTACAGCTGAAAGACAGTGGAGTGAAATGGGGAGGTGCATGTTAGAAAAAGGGTTACCAAAAGCATTGTGGCCTTGTGCTGTTTAAAGTGCAGCCCATTTCCGTAACAGGTGTTACAATGAGAGAACTAAAAACACCCCATACTTTATGCTAACAGGAAGAAAGCCAAACCTATCAGAAATGTGGGTTTTTGGATCAGATTGTTATGCATACAATCATGATCACAAGAAACTTGATCCCAGATGTAAAAAGGGAATGTTTGTGGGGTACAGTAAGAACAGTCCAGCCTATCTGGTTTACAACCCTCATACAAGAAAGGTGTCAAAACACAGACTGGTAAAATTAAATACATATATCTAACATATATAACGGTAACATATATCACGAAAAAATAACAGGGCCAAGAATAGAACCTTGCGGGACCCCACATGAGAGAGAGGCACTGGAGGAGCAGGAATCACCGGTCAATAAAGAAAAGGTTATATCGGACAAATAAGACATAAACCACTTAAGTACAGTGCCGCGAAAGCCAACATATTGATTCAGGCATGACAGGAGGACTGTTAGGACTACGTAGAACAATCAGAGGGTTTTGAAAATACATCAGAAACAGGAGAAAAACTGGTATGTAAGTTAAAGAAATCTCTTGATGGTCTGAAACAGTCTGAAAGGAATTGGTACAAACGCCTGAATGACCACATAGAACAAGACAATTTCGTGGGGAACCTTTCTGACCACTGTGTGTACAAGAAACAGAAAGTGACCAAAAGAAAGACAAAATTACAATGAACCAGAAACAATACATACTAAAAATGCTTGAAAGATTCGGAATGTCAGATTGCAGACTACAGGGTACTGTTTCAGCCTGACAAAACAGGGTCCCGCCATTTCATGGAAAACAAAGAAACAACCCACAGTGGCATTATCTACATGTGAGGCTGAGCACATAGGTCTAGCTACTAGGGCTGTAGTCTCCAGGTCGACTAGTCGATTACTTTGTCGATATGCTCTCGTCCGACCAAATTCTCATTGGTCGAATAATCGCAGTGTTACTTTCATAAGGAGAAAAGTGCTACATCAATAGCTTTCCAGGATTAATCCATTATTTCCTGCGGCGGGGGGACAGGCTAAGTTACCTGTGAAAAAGTTGACAGAAAGTTGAACTCGCCCACCCTACACTCAGCGTCGCAGTGACGCAGACCTCCTGTCTGTTTCTGTAAGCTGAAATCATTTCCCTCATTGGAAACAAAGCTTGTATTTACTTGTTTTTGACAGATAAGACACAGGCGGTAATTCTAGTTTCTTTTATATATAAAAGGGAGAGAGAGTTTTAGTAAAATCTGAGGGCATCGTTACTGTTTTGATGGTTGTGTGGGTGGGAGATATGTTTGTGTGGGTAAACCTAACCTGTTGGATATGTGATGGAGCATGGCTCATCTGCTGACGTCTGATTGGGAGGACACGTTCTCCCTTTAGCATAGGTCACATTAAAGCAGGTTGGCGTGACAGAATCTGAACAAAAAGAATTAAAGAGAGACACCCTCTGAAAAACTTTCACAGGTGTACAGGTGTACTCCAGGACAGTGTGGCATCACTGTTGTTGTTAGATCAGTGTTGTGAGAGGTGCAGCAAAGCACACTTCATGGACAGGAGGAATGCTTACAAAGGCCAATAACTTATGCTATGTACATATGACATGTAAAACTTAAAAAAAACATAATGTGTCCCTTATGATTCATCTGACAGCTATAACTTACAAAGAACATATTTATCCAGATGTTTCATCATATAAGGAGCTAAATATTGTCACTCACCCACTGAGACTTCAGGAGCTCTGAGACATTCGTAACCTTTGATAGCACAGGAGTATGTGACTGCTTCCTCACTGCTGACCAGCTCTTGGTACCAGGGAGACCAGTCCTCATAGAGGTACGTGTTGTTCTTGTACCAGATGTAGGCTGCAGGGTTTTCAGTCAGGGGGCAGCTGGTGCTACATATCATTGATACTGTCTGTCCCTCTGTGGTGGGAATCACCTGTACCTGTAGGTCTGACATGATGATGTATAAAATAAGAATTCATATACTGATGTAGATGTTAAGGCGATAAATTACTGACTCACTGTACCTGCCACACGGAGCTCTGTTCTATAGATCCAGCAGCGTCCTGGGTTGTCCGTTATGTTTCCACAGCAGTAAAACTTTGCATCACTCTCTCTCAGATCACTGATTGTTAGAGTGAAGTTACTCTTCGCAGACATGTTGTACCTTGTATGATTTCCATCTAAGAGGTCATTCTGAACGAATGGAGACCTAAACAAAGATTCATTCCAGTGTACAGTGTGCCATGTCATGCTTGAAGTGGGATGTTGAGCTGAGCAGGGCAGATCCACCGATGAACCTTTTAAAGCACAGATACTGTTTGCTCGCCCTTGGACCCCTTCAACAGAAGATTTCATTAGCAAACATCTGGATGGATTTATATTTTTCTTATCATTTATGTCAATACTAATTACTTTTTTAACCTCCTTGCATCCTCATACGAAGACCTTACATTTTGGGTTTGCTGCAACTTATACTTCATTTTTCTTAACTTTGACCTGTTGTCTAACCTTGAAATCCAGATGCCTCGCCCCTATCAAATTCCAATTATCACTGCATGGGAATCTGGCCCTGATGAGCAGAGCCTGGTGAATTGCCATCGGACCAATCAGATCAGTCTATCTGACAGAGGCGAGCCCTGGGCGGGCGTAACATGATGTCAACAGCACCATGCCGTTGGAGTCGAAACGTTAACAGCCAAGATGGCAACTGCGTCCATTCAATTTAGCTTTGGAAGAAACACTAAGCCAACTACACTTATCTTTTTCCTTGAGAGAGGAACAAGGACTGCCCTAGAAGCCTTCGTTTCCAGGAAGGACATTTTTGCTGTTTTGCCAACGGGATACGGCAAAAGCATAATATATCAGTTAGCCCCACTGGTCGGCAAACAAATGGGGCTTACTGCAATGAATGCGTCACCTTGTTTTTTTGCTCTGATTGGCTATCGTGCTATCCAATTGCGTGTGGCGGCATTGCCTCAGTTAGTGCCGCCCCTTGGGTAGAAAGGGTGTATCCGTGAGGGCTAGACTCAAAATCTTTCTAGATTTGAGTCTGGATTTCCAGGCTACCTGTTTTCCTCACTTGTGGAGATTTTTTTGTGCCATCTAGTGGTAGCAAACTCACAAAACACTAATCCATATATAAACAAGATGGGAGCCATCTCTGCCAAGTCAGGCTATAGCCGATCCCGACACAAAAGTGGTCAAAACCTGATGAAATTTTATGGTCAAAACTTCTTAAACTAATTAATGCTTAATGGCATTTGTACTTCGTAATAAGTGACGAGCTAAGATGCTGTTAATTAGGTGGTACTTGCTTGAGGACATTGGGGCTTTATTATTGTATTACTGCGGCAATTCACACAGGCCAGTTAGGTGTGACAGACTGTTCCTACGAGCGATGTCTCATTCCAAAGTTGTTGAAATCCAGTGCTTGGGCAGTGACTTGCGGCGTCAGAAACCAACAAAAAAAAGGCATCCTTTAACATCAGCATGATACGCAGCCAGTTGCCTTTATAATTTAACGCCATTTAGCGCCATCAGGAAGAAACGCTGCGGGACAAGAAATAAAGTTAAGGCAGTGAAAGTCCGAGTGGGGAGGGTGGGAGGGGTGATGGATGGGACCAACAAACATCGACTTTCACCAGAGAGAGAGAGAGAGAGCGGTGTTCACATCCGGTGTTTTTAAAGCTAAACCCTGTTCTTTTTTCCTAAACCTAACCACGTGCTTTTGTTGCCTAAACCCAACCATGTGTATTTGTTGTTGAAGGAAAAAAAAGGTCAATTCCCAGTGGTATACTGACGTAGTGCATTTATTTCCTGTGAAAACGTATTTTGAAAGAAGACAATGCATGTAACAGGCAGAACTTGACATGGTGTCCGAGGACGTCAACAACCAACACACCCAGGGTACCTTTAACGTCGTATCTGGACGTGGAAAGTCCATGACCAAATGTCAATATGTGACGAGGTCGGAGTGAGAATGTGTTGTTCCTACAGACAAAAAATACTTTCCTAGCTTGGAGTATGGAGCAAGGAAAATTCATACAGACCTAGAAAATAAACAAATCACAAGGTTTTTAGATATGTTGCATTGTTTGCCAGGTTCAGGCATTGAAAGGAACAGTTGTGAACAGTTTTAGACTTGAACAGTGACCCCTAAGCCATAGAATTACAAAACCTTAACAAATGTTGCATTGTTTGCAATTTTGTTTTGCACAACAATGTTCAGACATCAAAATCAATCATCATCATCAAAGTTTTATATTGATTACACATTTGGTGGTAAAATGGACTGAACTTGTAAAGCGCTTTTCTAGTCCTCTGACCATTCAAATCGCTTTTACACTACATGTCAAATTCACCCATTCACACACACTGATGGCTGAGGCTACCATACATGGTGCCACTTGTTTCTCAGTAGCCATTCACACACACTCACTCATCGGGGGCAATTAAGGGTTCAGTATCTTGCCCATGCTTCGACATGTGGACTGGAGAAGACTTACGATTGGTGGACAAGCCACTCTACCTCTGAGCCACAGCTGTCCACATTTGTGACTATTAAAAATAATCCCTGTCTCCTTATGAGGACATTTTTCCCCAAAATTACTTATTGTTCAAGGACAGTGATTCCTCTTTTTTTATACTTATCAGGTCCTACTTATCCCAGATAGCTACCAGAAGTTAAAACTGCAAACCAAACAAAAGCTCAGGGCTCAGGAGGATAATAACAATATATTGCAAAGCATTTGTGTGAGAATTGACACACACTGCTTTTCTATAACTATTATGGCAGATCACTAAACCTTTACTTGACACACGGAACATCTACAGCTTACAGTTAAAGGGGTACTACTGCGATGTAGTTGCACTTCTCTGCCACTAGGAGTCTCTGACACTCTAGAATCAGCCAAGCCCAAGATGCAGGGTCCTACGTTTCATGAATTTACACTTTAACCATTACTTAACTTTTCATCTAGCACCATCATGTAGTCAAAATATCTACTGATCCAATGTCATATTAGTCCAGTAGTACTTGTCTTGTCTTGTGTGAAGAATCATGTCACACTTATTGTACATAGAGTATGATGTTTATGATTTAAAATGGTATAAAGAGGAAATAAGCAGTCATTCATACCTGAGATGTACATGATAAAACATGCAAATAAACATCCAGCTCCTAACAACATCATGGCTGTTGCAGTCTCACAACTTAGAATCTAGAAAGAAATTGAATAACAGCTTTTGTATTGATGTTTTCACAATGCAAATCCCCCAAAAGTATGAAAAAATGTATGAAAGTATAACTCACCAGTCTCTTTACAATGTTAAGACTGAAGGAGACAGAATGGAGTGCTAGTCAGTGTACAGGAGGTGGAGAAACAACACGCAGTGTCGCAACCAAATTTCACTCCCTTCCTCTTTAAATTGCTGACTGATGAAAATAGATTTATTTTTACACGGAAACTTCTTGATTTTATCTACAGACAGCTCATACATTTATCTCTTTACTCTTAATCTTATATAACCCTTTGGGACATTTTCATGTTGTGTAACTGCTTTCCATGCAACATGCAGTCCTATTAAACTAAAACACTGAAGACAGTGTTAAATGTGGGTGGTAAACTGAAATCATGTCCATCAGGAGCAATCTGTGTGTTGTCCTGTCACATTTCGAATGTTTTCACTGCAATGTCTTAATGTTATAGCTGATGGATAATACAACAACATTTCATTTTCTTTCAATCCATGGATGAATTCATCATAGTCACACCATTTCATTAGAAAGCAGAATCTCCAGGAACTAAAGAATTAAACAATATAAACAAATCCAACCAAATAAGCACTAAAAAATAATGATGCTCAAGAGCATGATTTCCAAAGCAAACCTGGAATGCTTTGTGTTCACAATGCACAGGTTCAATGAACTGCACAGATGACTTGAAGCATCAGAGGGGTCTGAGTTCTCTTGGTGTGTTCACATATGCGCAAAAATGCTGAGTCACCGCTCTGGGTTTGTTTAGAGGGCTAAAAAGGACTAAGTGTGAAAACACCTTAAGAGGACTGAGTTTGTTATTTAAAAAGGACTACTTCAGGTGTTTTCACATATAGTTCTCTTTAAACAAACCGAACTGTCCACTTAAAGTATAAATACAATAGCAAGGAGCAAAGCAGACCTGGACCACTTTGTGTTCACAATGCACAGGTTAAGTGAACATCACTGTGGACTTGAAGCAAACCGAACTCAGATTACCTCCCAAGGTGGTCTGAGTTCTCGTGGAGTGTTCACAGATGAGCAAAAAATGCTGAGTCACCCCTCTGAGTCCACTTAGAGGGCTGAAAAAAACCCCTCATCCTGACCGCCTCACACTCTGCAACAAACCTCTCCAGTGCTGAAGGTCATGGTGTAATGAGGCCAACAGAACCACATCATCTGCAAAGAGCAGAGATGCAATTCTGAAGTCCCCAAACCAGACACTTTCCTCCCCCCAGGCTCAGAAAAGCTCAGACCGTTTGGACTTAATATCACAAAAATATATTCCTTCCGCATTCATGGGTTACGTGAGTAGAGGAAACGTTGGCCAATAACAATATTTTCTATATCGCTTTCTATTAAAGGTTACTTTTTAAATTGATTATAAATTGTAAGTAATGTGTTTGTATTTGTTAATTATCATAGACCAAGAATGACACACTTCAAAGGAAATTTCCTTCATATGATAGAGCATGGAATCAACATTAACTTGATGTGGTTATTAGGAAGATAATGGGTTATTTAAAATGGTCATGATATCAGTTTTTCCGCTTCAAACAGGACTAGATAAACAGATGAAGGCAGTTGTGTTGAAGGGAGATATCCACAGACCAAAAGAATTTTTCATGACCTAGCAACAAAAAACATTTACTGCTATAAACAGATTATGACTGATATCTAATGCAGTCATAACATATTTATTCAAATGGTTACATATTTCAGTTTTCAAACCCATTATGAATTATGCCAGATTAGAAAGTGGTTCAAATTTTAGGTGGGGGTAAAGCCAAGTAGAGTTTGATTTGGTCTGTTGTTATTAAGTTTAGGTCAATCTTAGGTTGTTTTTTTTCACAGATGACTGTGTTTGCACAACCTTTCCAGGCTGCAAAGACATTTCTCTCCCCAACAGTTTGTACAATATCCTCTATCAAATACCATAAAATGTCAATGAGTAGTCCGGGCTATTACACGCGTACATCACTGAACTCTGCAGGCTTATATTTGGGACAGGCCTTGAATTCCTTTAACACAAAATTGTTGCACAGCAAAGATGTGAAACATGATCAAATTGTTTATTTGAACCAGTATGATTACTGCTTGTATAAAAATTACACTTTGAATGAATTACAGTCTTCTCTGGTGTTCATGGTTTCAGTAAAATAAAATGAACTGAGCTAACGACGTGTAGCATCTCCATATTGACAGAAGTTTAAACATTTATATTTGCATGTGCTATCTGAACAGCTAACCAATGTTAGCTCATGTGGTCAACAATCTGGTTTTATACATCCAAAGAATTCTTGCTTGGCAATACGACCAGGTGTCTAATTAAGACAGGCCTTTAATCGTCAAAATGTGTAGCTACACCAGGCTAGTAAAAAGGATTGGGCATTTAATCAGGATAGGACTTTTAAATTAAGTTTCATGGTATGTCAGTGGTGTCTACATGAGGCATTTAATCCCTCCATTCCTATTCAATCAACCCGGGCTCACTCTAAAGCTGTCGAAATCCGGCACTTGGGCAGTGCCGTCCTTTAACATTGGTATGATATGCGGCTGATGACCATTATATTTCAATGGCATCAACATGCCTCAAGGGGAGACACGGCAGGACAAGAACAAAAGTTTAGGCAGCGAAAATCCAAGTAGGGTGGAAGGGTCCAACAAACGCCAATTTTCACCCAGGACAGCAGTGTTCACATCCCATAAAATTATAAAGCCAACCGTTGTTGTTTTTTTTCCTAAACCTAACCACATGTTTTTGTGGCCTAACCCCAACCATATGCGTTAGCTGTTGGAGAAAAAACCCCCCATAAATTTGCCTTGTTATTCTGACATATAGTTCTTTTGTGTTATGTATGTAAATGGTAAATCTCCTGGGGGAAAAAAATTGCAGTTTGAAAGAAGACGATGCATGTAACAGGCAGAACCTGACATGGCTTCCCAGAACGTCAACAACCAACGCATCCAGGGTACCTCTCACATCATATATGGATGTGTAAAGTCCATGACCAAACATTGATATGTGACGAGGTCGGAGTGAGAATGTGTTGAATCAATACCAAGCACTGGTCAGCAGATGTCACTTTAAAAAACACTCCCAAGTCAATAAACCCATTTGCAGGAATAATTAAATTAATGTTTAATAACAACTAATACTTGAACAAATAATAACTGGAATAATTATTGAATTGGTTTCCTTGTTATTGTGCTTTTAACACATTTCTTTGTCATATTTGAAGTACTTAAATTGCCCCTGTGTTTGAAAGATGCTATACTGACAAACTTGTATTGCCTTTGCTGTTTTCCTAAAACATAACTCCTGATTCAAAGACCTTCATGATCATAAACAACATGAGAAAGAAAGAAAGAAAGAAAGAAAGAAATAAAGACATTAAAGCTACATAATTTTTTTGTCCATTTAGGGGCAGAAAAGCTTAACAACAAAATTACAAACCTTAAGCCCTGACATATTATCGACTTGTTATTTGAAAATTCAAATGACACAGAAAAGCATTAGCATTCATTCATTCATTCATTCATTCATTCGGTTAAACTTCCTTGCAACTGTTTGCTCTTGATTCACATGCACTTACATACTGTATCATGCAAAAAAACAAAAAAAAAACCATCTTTAGTTTGTTAAGGCTTCAGAAATTGAAGTCACATTGCAGCCGCACACGGATGTGTTGACACTGAAGGTATCAGCAGTCTACATCTGTCCCCATCCAGGATGTCTGTTTTGATTATGACATGACAACTGTGGGCCACAACATCTAACCATGACTATTTTGCTGTCTTATCAAGAGGCTTATCAGATTGTCAAGGTTAGGGCAAGGTTAAAATAAAAATAAAAATGGCATCCGTATTTAGAAAGTTTTATAGGATAGTGTATATGGTACTACATCTTGTTTTCCCCACTGGAGGGGAACCCTGGAGGGCACTTGATCATGTTTCATCTGCCATCATCACTCACTTAGTTTTTTGTGTAAAAAAAAAAAAAAAAAAAATATATATATATATTTTACAGCTAATATTTTACTATATCTATTCACTTTATTTTTTGCTGTGGAGCAGTGATAGTGAACTAAATCAGTGAAATTGTGGCTTGTACAGCTGAACAAGACTGAAACATATGTTTTCACATCATCATTTGAAACATTTTTAAGATATAAATAGAAGTCACTTTGAGTTATTAGCATATTTGTTTAGAAATGACACAGTGCACTGAGTCTGCATTAACATTTTCATCAAAAAGGTGTCACAATAACTTAACTCCCACTTCCCACTTGAAACCACTAGAGGGAGATGATGTACACTGTTAGACTGCAGCAGGGCCAAATGAGGTTCAGTCCCATCAGAGGCACACTGACAGGCAGTACACTACATTTTGTCTGATTGTACTAGAGTTTAAAAAAATCTACCCTGGTATATTCTGATAGGGCTATTTGTACTGTATCTAACTGATTATGCAATGAAATGCAGTATATTAAAAACTTATTAGAGCAAAGCAGAAGTAAAGGAGTGCTGCAATAGAGAATGTCCGAGATACATTCATTCACTTTCTAACCGCTTCATCCTTGTGAGGGTCGCGGGAGCCTATCCCAGCTGACATCGGGTGAGAGGCAGGGTACACCCTGGACAGTTCGCCAGACCATCGCAGGGCTGACACATAGAGACAGACAACCATTCACACCTATGGACAATTTAGAGTAATCAATCAACCTAGTCCCCAAATTGCATGTCTTTGGACTGTGGGAGGAAGCTGGAGTACCCGGAGAGAACCCATGCTGACACGGGGAGAACATGCAAACTCCACACAGAGAGGCTCCCACACCTGGGATCGAACCGGCAACCCTCTTGCTGTGAGATGACGGTGCTAACCACCACACCACCGTGCCGCCCCCATCCGAGATACAGTGTCGCTTAAACTCATTAACTGATGATGATGAAGATAATAGTTGCAGCTCTAGTACTTGTACATTCTCCACTCCCTGTGGTTCCTGTCAGTATGCCGCTCCCCAAGGTTCAGATCTGGGCTCTCTGTTGTTCACTATGAAGATCCAGTGTGCAAGATTTAGGGGGTATATTGGCAGAAATGGAATATTACATAACAAGTATGTTTTCTTTACTGGTTATATCTGCATCCTCGTGCTGCACTGCAGTTTTTCTATATTAATCTACAACGGACAACCAAGCACTGGCTCTGGATAGGGCCATTTGTGTTTTACTTTTTTGGCATTGGCCACCATAGTCAGCAGCCCCTCTGCACAAAACACTTTTTTTTTTTAATGTGAAACTGCTTCATTCAATGTTTTTACTGGGTCAAATCACCGGGTCCTTCATTTGTTTAGGAATAGAAGAGACCTGGATAATTCAGCTCTTGGTAAAAACCTCCTAAATGTCTGGATCTAAAGAGATAAAATGTGGGCACACATTAGCAGTTGCTGGGCTAGCGACCTGTCTCCAACATGCCAAACAACATTAAAAATACTGATTTGTAACGTGAAACTGCTTTATCCAGTGTTAATACCAGTTTAAATCGTTTGTTTTGGAGAGGAGGACACCTCTGGGGATAATTCAGCTCCCAGTAAAACCCCCTAGTCAATGAACACTATGGACATTCTAACTGGGAGAAGTTTCAGCTGTTTGCAATCTGCAATCCTCACCACTAGATGTCACTAAATCTCCCTAAATCTTACACACTATGCCTTTAAGGCAAATCAACATTTTAAGAGCTACTCATAGCTGTAAGTTTGTACTAAAATGAACCTAACAATGGAAGACACCAACTTCATTTTTCGGCTGCTGAAGCCTTATAGGTTTTCTTCAGCAGGGGTCTTGCTTTGGTAAGATATCTTTACATACCTACTACACCAGAGAAAAGGGGATGGAAATGGCCTTCTTCAGTGAAGTGTCACACAAGTTAACATTAGTCACTGAAGGTGCAGGGATAACACACACTCATAGCCAATGCTGGAATGAAACCAAGTAGCCCACATTTACACTTTTTCATATTTGCAAACACATTTTGGATGATTGGGACAGTGCTAAAAGGCTTTGCGAAAAAAGAAAATGATCAACCTTACAATGGAGAACCAGAGAAATCTAGATTAGTGCTTCCCAACCTCTTCATGTGTGTAGAACCCTAATCAACCATGAAATTATGGACTAGCTGTATTTTGCTAGATGTTTTTACAGGCCATTTTTGGACTGACCTCTTGACCAAACCCTAACTAATCCTGATTATAAGAGTGAGAAAAGACAGCTTTGTATTGCACGAGTTCTGAACAAAATTCAGCAATAAAGTTAAGCAAAAATGTAAATGGCCTCTTAATTCATCATGATGACCAGGAAAAGAGAAGTGTGCATGTAAAATTATATCAGAATATGAAATAAATTGTGCAATAAATATGCTTACACAAGCCTAAATGAGTGACAAGATGTGCTGTCCCAATTACCCAAATGATACAAAAAAAAAAAAAATAGATGCTTGGGGTCAGTTTACTATAAATGGTATGTAACGCCTCCTTGGAATATAATAAAACTTTCCTTTCTCCTCAAATGGATGGGTAACATATTCAGTGTCACAGGAATGTATCATTTGTGGGGTATTTTTCTGATTTTATGACATAAGGAGGACATTCAAAAACTTCACTCTTAATTCACCCTACTTTTACTTTTTATACTTTATTGGGGTTATTATATGAAAAGGTGCCATTTCCCATTCTTACTGTTTGATTTTCAAAGTACTGTTTTAAAACTATTTATGACCCTTTTTGGATTAAATAGATCCTTACCTATCAGGTATAGGTGCTGTGCCATCTCAGGCTATCTTATTTTTTAATCAATATGCATATGTGTGTTTTGTCAACCCTGTTAAGATGCACCAATTAATGTTTGAAAATGTTTTAAACGCATATTTACAACAAATCTGATATACTTTGAAGGATAAATCTCCCCTTGTTACACTGAGTGTGTTTGTACAGTGGGAATATTGAGGTGTTTATGTTTTATCCATGGATGAATATGCTCATTTGCAATTGACACTTTCACAGCATCTTTCTTTTTAAGAACAGAATATGGAAACAAAACAATAATACCCACATTTCGTTCTGTAGATTACTGGTTTCTTTTATTTAACATATAAAATGAGTTGATTTGACATTTGTGTTTTCATTTTTTGAATTATACTAGAATATTATACAAGTAACAGGGCTGACACCTCAGTAACAGCGTTGACAACAGTTACCATACTGATAGTTTAAGTTGCAGCTTTGGGTCTAATGAAGATAATGGGACATTCATAAACCTTTAATTCAACATGACTAATCAAAGAATATTTTGGAGACATATTTATTGAGAGGTTTTAGCATTTTTCAAAACATGAAGGACAGTCACAATGATCCATTGAACATGTCTGACCTGCTCCGAAAGTTGCATCTTTTCCTGGGAGTGAAATCAGCTTCCTTTAGTGAACATGCTGGTGACAAAGACAATTAAGTGTCCTCTTATTTTCATGATTTTTCTTAGAGTTATATAATGTTTGACAGAAGGGGACAAGCTAATTGTGTCAGCCCTGTTTCCACAAAAGGACACAGTAAAAAGATATCTGTTAGAAATTTTTAATGTAGCCTACATAAATAACATGATATAAGCCTCTAATGAACCATGTGGTCTCATGACCTTCACCACATGGCTAGTAATGGCTGCTAAGGACATTTTTCGTCAACCCTGTTACCATTCTAGCGTAACAGGGTTAACAAAAGTATGGTTTTGCTTATACATGAAAATATACTTTCCTTACCAATAGTAGACATGACATACGTGGTTTTACAAGTTTCATCACTAGCTGAGAGGGAAATTGAAAAAATTGTGCACTTGTGACAAGTTTTGAAATTTGGCATAGTGTAAGGTATGCGTATAAGCTTTTCAAAAACCAAACTGGGATAGCCACAAATTTCGATATGCTTTTTTTTCTTTTCTTTTTTTTTGGCCCTCACGGGAGAATTGGATCCGCTCCAAATTGTAATGGGTTCCATGTTGGACCATGTTATACCTCTCTACCAAGTTTAACACCATGCCAGATTTCAAAAAATTGTCACCTAGTGCACAATTTTTTCAATTTCCCTCTCAGCTAGCGATGAAACCTGTAAAACCATGTATATCATGTAAATACTATTGGTAAGGAAAGTATATTTTCATGTACTTGCAAAACCATACTTTTGTCAACCCTGTTACCATCAACCCTTTCACACTACAATGGTAACAGGGTTGACGGTAACAGGGTTGACGAACAATGTTCTTGGGAGCCATTACTAGCCATGTGGTGAAGGTCATGAGACCACATGGTGTGCATTCATTAGAGGCTTATATAAGGCAGACACAATAAGCTTGTCTCCTTCTGTCAAACATTATATAACTCCAAGAAAAATCATGAAAATAAGAGGACACTTATTTGTCTTTTCACCAGCATGTTCACAAAAGGAAGCTGATTTCACTCCCAGGAAATGATGAGCAGTCCATTATCTCAGAAGGGGCGTTTTCATTAAAAGTAACAGGGTTGACGACTACCTGGCGACACTTGAGGCTTTATATATAAGTTTATGTTTCGATGACAGTTTGACTTTTTTTGGGCCTTAATAGTAAAAGTAGAACAATCATGTTGAGCGACAGGCCATTTTTACAGCTTTGAATGATGCTTCATGCAAAAAGGTGTTTAAAACTCTTTGAAAACAAAATAAATACGAATTTACATTGTTGTAATGTTACAAGAGATATCATGGAAAATACATTCTAAAATAATTATAGTGTATTTATTGTTAATTGACATTTACAGCACAGTTTTGTTCGAGAGACACAAAATGGCACGTTTTTGTATAATGACCTATAGGCTACATTTTCTTGATTATACTTTAATACTTTTCCTAAAGTAGCACTTTTAAGGCAGGACTTTTACTTGTGATGGAGTCCGTCCATACTTTTACTCAAATACAGATGTGGAAACTTGTTCCACCACTGCTCACAGCAAAACACAGCTCAGACTATCGTGAGAGTCAACAGCTGGCAGAGGAAGTTGGATCTCTATTCTGGCATTTCTCTCTCTGTCCTCCACACTTCCAATGTCTCTCTGCCTCTTTCTCCCTCCCTCCCTCCCTCCCTCCACTTCCTCTGGTGTCTCTCCTCCCCTCCTCTCCCACCCTGACAGCCTCTTCCCTCTTCGCCGCCGCTGGAAGCTCAGTTGACCAGCGTCGCAACTGGGCGATGCGCCTCCAAGCAGATCCTGTACCTTTCTGGATTTGACATTCCCATCGCAGCCTGCATCCTCACATCTGAGTGACATTCAGCTGTCAGTGATTTCCTCAGCTTGCGTCAGTCTAATTTTGACAGAAAACTATTCACAGGACAAGGTTTTCGGCTGTATATCCGAAAACTGACCACTCGCAACAGGCATTTCATTCCCTCTTGAACGATCCCCTGTGGGAGGATTTGCTTTCAAAATATTTTGTTTTGAAACCAGCCAGAGACAGCTGATAACTTGATCGGAGATGGTTCAGGAAACGCCGGACAAACTCGCTTGATTTGGGTCATTTTTGTCCTCAGTTTGTGTCTATTGGAGGCTCGAAAGCATCTTCAGACAGACCGCAGAGAGCAGAGGAGGCTGTTACACCGTCTACAGGCTGTTGTAAGGTAAATCCTGAACAGATTCAGCCACTGGCTTGTCTTCTTTATCCTAACAGAAATATCAGTCTAAAAATCACTGAATGATCCTCTGTCACAGTTTAAAACAGGACTAGAATTTAGAATTTATTTCCGTCATGTATTAATCTACAAATCCATGTAAATAAAGTCACAGCTTCTCACAGAAAACGGCACATACTTAAATAGTGCAGTGCAAAACATTACAATAAAGTCATTTAACATAACTTCAGCACCTCTGTAGTCTGAAAAAGGTGCAGGCTGAAGCTACAGCGTACAACACCCTTTTAACAGCACATCATATTTAGCAATCAACAACAAAACAAAACAGGCAAACAAGGCAAAATAGCAACAACAATGAGAAATACATCTTACAAAAGGCAATTTAAGTTCCTGTACCTTGTTGTTTTACATCAGCATTGCAGTCTGATCATCCCTTTTCATATTTGATTAATACAATATTTCTAAACTTTTGTCTAAATCTACTTAATGTTCTACATGTATGAAAAATGTAAAAACGGTAGTTTTAAACACCTGTTAATGTCAGTGACAAGTTATTTGAAGTTGGCACAAGTCAGCTGGAGAGAGATATCTCCACTCTTGGTTCTGATTTGCCTCAAATTACATTTTAAAACTATCAAAAGTTACGTTTTTCACCTCATCTACAGCTCTTTACCAATATGGGGTTCCCCAAGGGTCCATCCTGAGCCCTCAGTTATTCTTCTTCTACAGCGGGTTTAAATACATTTTATTCTGAAGGTACTGGCCCAGTGTGTGTGTGATAGTGCGTGTATTCCAAAAAATGTCATGGTAATCATTAACTGATGTGTCTTGAAGAAATTTCAGTCTCAGTAACTGATTAATTTCTTTGGTAATTTGGTAAAGGTAAGAGGGTATATTTGATTGTTACAGCTTCTAAAACTTTTATATTTCTTGCTTTTCCTTAGCTCAGTGGTTCTCAAATGGTGTGAATGAACTTTTAATTCACTGCATCAGTATGGTGTGCACACCAATTTCCTAATAAAGAAAGAAGAAAAAAATGTAATTTAATTTTATTTAATGATTAGAAGCCAGTGTGAGGGATGATAACAGTTTAAAGGAGAAAGCAGTGAGTGAAACAATGGATCACTTTATTGTATGGAGCAAATTACAAACAAAGCACCAGTGAAGACAATATATCACCGAAAGTCATGATAAGAGTGATAACACACATTATAGAAGTTATTGTGCACAGATATAAATACAGGTGACTTGAGATTTTGGTTTGCCCTTGCCTTGAACACAAAAAGTTTGAAAACTACTGCTTTAGCTTGTATGATTGTAAACTGATGGCTTTGAGTTTTGGACTATGAAGCTGAACACTTGAAGGCATCACCTTGCATTTTTGCATTTTTTTTTGTGGACAAACTGATTTATCAATCAATAATGAAAACAGTTAATAGTTGGAGCCCCTAGTTGTATTCTTCTCTTCCTCTGGCTCATCTTAAATATGGAGCTCCTCAAGGGTCAACTGTGGAACTCATAGCCAATATGCCGTGAGCCAGGACACTTAGCTTGGGGTAGGTGTTTTGGTGTTCTCACCACCAGCCCAAAAGATCCCGCTCGTTCGTCATGACGTGATTCTGTGTTGCATACAGTTCCACTTCATTGATACTGTTATCCAGGGGTAGATTTTCCCAGTCTTCAAGGTCAAGAGCAGCCCTTTTCGGTGCAGAGGGTCCCTCACCTGTGTCAGCTGCAGCACCTGCGGGGAGGGGGGGGGAGCAGGGGCCGCAGTGTTGTTGTTGATGTCGCTCAGCTGACTCCGAACCTCCTCATGTAGCTCGCTTCTCTCAGCAGGGGCCAACATCCTCAGCTGGCTGTATTTTGGCCACAGGAAAGTTGCAATTTTGTCTTTCTCCTTTATCTCAATCTTTCGTGAGATCCACTCAAGATGCCTCTCACGGATGACAGTCTGGTACGGGGTGTCTGTTGCCACTCGCCTGCAGTCTCGCTTCAGCTTCTCAAACCACAGGAACACTAGGTTGAGTGTTGGATACTTCTCTCCTTCAAGTTCACGCTGGGCCTCGTAAAATGGGAGCAGGAACTCAACAAGAAAGTCGAGCACATCTGGGGAAATTTGATCAATCCGCTCACTTTCTCCACGGCCCTCTAGCATCACACGGAGCTCTTGGTACACTTGACAGATAGAGTTTAACGTCAGATAGACAGTGCTGAATCGCGTGTCTCCCATTTGCATCACTGTTGTCTTTAGTATAGCTGCCAGGCCCGTCTTCTTCACATACTTCACCAGTGATTTGGCAGCTTGCATAGTATCGGCTACCTCTGGGGCGACAGCCAGCCCTGCCGGTCCGAGGGCGTGGCGCAACACGGTGTTGTACAGGTGGTCTGCGCAGTCGAGGTGTTTGTATGGGCGGAGGGCACACATGATATTAGAGCCTTGATCGGTCACCCAAACCACTTTGTTCAGCACACTGATTTCCAGCCCATATTCTGTAACTAGCAGCCTGATAATTTCTCTCCTTATATTCTCACCTGTCTTCGGGTCTTCAGGTGGAAACACTTTCGTAGTCAGCACTTTGCTGATCAGGTCGAACTTTTTTGTCACAAAATGACAAGTGATTGTCATATAGCTCGACTTGTGGTAATCCTCTGTCCACATGTCAGTGGTCATGCCGACAGTTTTCACCTCGCTAAAGATTTGATTCAGCTGCTCAATCAATTTCTTACATTTCTCCGTGGCTATTACGTGGGGCCGTTTTGACACTGTCGTGCGGTCGGGCAGTACCGCCTCCCTTGCTGACACGAGGTCGTACGCAGCACCGATGTTTATGAGCTCTTGAGCCATCTCCACAAAGCCCTCTCCTTCAATGCAAAGGAATGGTCTTAAATCCTTGCAACAGTAGGAAACGCATTTCTTGATCAACTTTGATTTGGCCTGCTGTGGTATTGTCTTTGTGCTAGTAGCGAATCCAGTCATTCCAGGCTGACGCAAACCGTCCTCAGCAACCGCCGGCTTGCAACCTTTATCAAGATGTCGCTGCAAGGATGAAGTCCCAGTCTTCTTGCTGTCATAAATCATGACAAGCCCACACACTTTACATTGCACAAATCCAGCTGCTTCGTCGTCTTCTGCATTGACAACTAAATTAAAGCTTTTCCAGACCGCCAATTTCCCTCGTTTATCTGCAGTTTTCAACTTCCCCGACGCCAAATTCTTCTTCACGTCCCTCAAATCCATCCTTCAAGCTGTAGGCCTATTAACACCAAGTTAAGTTAGTTAACGTTAAAAACGTTAAAGACACTAAACTAAACTAAAGGAGCTAATGTTAAACCTCCGGACAGGTTTGGTTTTGCCGCCTCTCAAAGCCTTCACATTCACACAACAGCGGAGCGGTTTCTGGCAGTCGAGCCAGCCAATCAAGTGACTCCAAAAGGCTGTGGTGCATTCAGGTGCCCTCAAGCAAATCTTAAAAACGGACATCCCAGCTCAGAATGGAAAATAGAGGGGAAAAACATATAGAAAATAGACCGCCGAACCCGATCCGGCCCGACCGCCACTTCTACAATACTACCCGAACCCGGCCCGATCTGTCGGATCCCAATGGGACCAGTCGGGCTTCGGTCGGGTATCTCACCTCTATTTTGCACTGACAAGCACTTTGTTGTTAGGGTTTTAGGATCTGTCTGTGGCATTACTGGACAGTATGCCAATTATTGTCTCCAACCACAAGACCCCTAAGGTAACTGGTGTGCCTGTAGAACGATGGTAAACTTAAATGAAAGTTTAAGTTGACACAAACTCTCAAGTGAAACAGGGTGGAGACAAGACCTTTACTTCCCCAGTTTTCCTCCCAGCAGTTTGGGTCATCTAATCTCTCAAGTCCTCCACCCCCCTGACATGACTGCGCATCACTGATCATGGCTCCTCATCCTCCCTGAAGGATGATACGCCTCCGCATTAGAAAAACTCCTCAAATCCAGCTGCAGTGATTTTCACGCTTTCACTTAAACTGAAACTCCTCGGGGTCCCCAAGAGGCAGGGTAGGTTTGGGGAGTTAACCCTGGGTGTGTCAGCTCCACACGAACCCCTTCCTTAGTTTTCTGAGTTGCATCTTGGTGGTCAGAGTAAAAAAAAAACTTTTTGAGAATGTGGGGGTTTTTGTGTGACGGCAGCGATATGCAGGTTGCATGCTCGTTGCATCATGCTGTTTTCTAAAGGTTGGACAGACGCTTGTGGATGGATTTTTAAAAAAGGCCCAGAGCCAAGCAAACTCCTTTCCTGTTGTTGTTGGGTGCGTCTGCCTTACAGCCCACTTCCACCCACACTGTCTGCTGCAGGGTGGGAGTGTTGCTCATATGTATGGCATATATGAGTGTGTGTGAGTGTTAAAATGTGTATGTAGCACGGAAGAGGGAAGGGGGAAGTTAGCAAAGAGTGATAGAAAGGAAAGGGAATTAGAAGACGGTGACGGCAGAAAGAAAGTCAACAAACAAAGGAGAATAAATGAAACGTGTTATGGAGAGAAAGAAATGGATGAAGGAAAGTAGAGGACAAAATGAAAAAGTTATCTTGAAAAAAACCCAGAACAAAATAAGGAAGGAAGGAAAGAAGGAGGGAAACAGATGACAGAAAGTGACAGAAAACAAACAGAAGAGGGAAAATGTACAGAAAAGGAAGAACAAGTTGAAGGGAGCAAGAGGAGGAAGCCAAAGAAGGGCAGAAGAAGGTAAAATAAAAGTGTGGAGGAGAAAAAAAGGTATTCAAGAAAAAGGGCGAAAGGAACAAAGGATGCAAACAGCAAAAATAAATAAATAAAAAAGACATTAAAGAAGAAATGGACATACAAAAAAGTCAAAGAAGTGATGGAAACCAAGTGGAGTGAGCAAAGAAAACAAGTTAAGGAAGCAAAAAAAGGCCAGAAAGAAAGGAAGGGAGGAAAACAAAATTAGAAAGGCAACAAGGACGAATGAAGGACAGAAAGTTTAGCAGAAAAATAAGGAATAACAGAAGGCAGGAAGAAAGAAATCAGAGGGAAAAAATAAGACAGGAAAGAAGTGAAAGATTAAACCAAGTGAGGTAGCAGAAGAAATAAAGCAAAGGAAAGAAGGAAGGAAGAACGGAGGGACAAAGAAAGTGAAACAAGTAAAGAAAGACAAATGAAATAAGTAATAACTGAAGAAAAGAAAGACCCCAATCTGATGGTGTGTACAGTTAAACAGGGAGTAGAGGGAGACCTTTGATGACTCTCATCCTCCTCTGCTGCCATCACTCACCTCCTCCACCTCCTCCTCCTCCTCGTACCTCCAGCCCTCAACCTGAGACCCCCCACTGAAGCCCCCTGTGTGGCTGCTGGCCTCGGCCCTCTGTTGTCTCTGTGCTTCGCCTGCTGTTTGCACATGATGGGTTCAGCGGGTTCAGCTCAGCTATAAAAGCACCACTCCCCCATTTTTCTCCCCTGCGGCAGAGGCAGGAGTTTGCAGGCCTCATATTGGAGGAGGGCAAGAGGTGGTAGGAGAGGAGGAGGAGGAGGAGGAGGAGGAGGAGGAGGGCAGGAGGTGGTGGAGGAGAAGGAGGCCTCCCCTGGTTCTCCTCTGTAATATATCTCTTTCTGACTGTATTTTCTCCTCTCCTTTCCTCTCCTCTCTCGCTTGGCTCGTTGGCTGGTTGTGGTATCGTTTTTGGGCCCAGCCCTGGACCAGACATTCATTTTTCTCCTCTTAGTTTCTAACCACTAACTAACCACTGGCTCCCTGCATCTCCTCCCCCCTCCTCCTCCATCTTAGGAATGTCTTATTCACCTCCTCTCTCTGTCTTCCTTCTCCGATTCTTACATGCTAAAAGCTCACATGCATCCGTGCCAACATCTGCAAATCAACAGACGAATGTACACACATGCTTTGAGAACTCATAGCTTTGCCAACAGTAAACACACAGGCACACACACACACACACACACATTTGAACACGCACAAAAGGCCCCCCCATCAGTATGTGCCGACCACCTGTGAGGGTACACACACATCCATAAACCTCCCTTTCTTCTCCCTCTCTTTTCCATTATCCTCCTGAGAGCCCAGCGCCGGGGCCTTTACTTCCAAACCAAACATAGACCAAATTCCGCAAACCCCACCCCGACACCCCTCCCTCCTCCCTCCATCACTCCCCAACTCCCTCTCTCCCCCTTCTTATTCTCCTCTCCCCTCCCTCCCACACGCTGCCTCTTTTTCTTTTTAGTCTGTGTTTGAGGAAGGAGGCAAACGAAATGCTGGCCTCCACGAAAAAAGGGTCTGACAAAGAGAAGGAGTGAACTGTGAGCAGGGAAAGGGAGGAAAAATGAATAAAGGAAAAAAAAAAGATGTCTTGGCCAGGAGGGGAATTATGATTGTAAAGAGGGATCAAGTGCCATGGCAGATGGGCGTAGAATCAGAAATGGCTCATAGATGTGGACTACAATGAAGAGACTGTTAGCTTATTTCTCTTTTCATCACCCTCTTCTCTTCCTGACTTCTTTGATGATGTTGACCCACTGCTTTGGTGTCAGCCTCAGTAAGTTTTTAGCTCCACCAGGGCTGCAACTCCTGAATACTTTGATCATTTGTAATGATGGTTTTTATCTTTAAATCATCAATTAATTACCTAGTCCTCTAAATGTAAGTATATGATGAAACATGTCGATCACGTGTCCAAAATCCAAAGATGTTTAATTTACTGTAGGCTCAAACAGATAAAGGAAGCAGTCATCTCATTTAAGAATCTGGACCCTTGTTGAGACAAATAACTTAAATTATTAATTAAATATGAAAGTTTACTTTTCAATCCATGGATGGATTACTGAATAGGCCTACTGACCACAGGCCTAGGGGCCCAAAGTGTCCGGGACCAATCAGCTACAAAAAGACCAGGCTGTTCTCATGTTCATATGTTCTCCTACAAAAAGCAAAACACCAAAATTCGTACTTATCCCACCTAATGATGAGCCAGTAATTCATGCCTAACCCATGTAATCTTGAAGGCTGTGATCACATGACCAGTGTGCTAACAGGAGTAAAAATAAAGCAGGAAGCGGACTCATAAGGAGGCATGCTGGGGTGGTGGATGGGTCACAAAATACAGGACTTTCCTCCGGGACTTTCCGTAGGAGGCCAGTGTTTGGAACCAGACTCTGAGTGAACTTTGAGTCATACTTTTCTGTTTCCTTTCCTAACCACAGTTAAATTTTCATACCTAAAACCTAAAGACACCCTTTTTTCCCCCCTAAACCTAACAGCCGAAACTTTATGTTTAGTACATACCCTAATGTAAAGTACATAATGTCATTCAAAACATCGATTTTTCATGCAGTGGTCAATTTTGAGATTTTGGGCTCGTTAACTCCTTATACTGTATGTATTCTTTCAAACTGCTATAAAGAAAACATTCAAATTATACATTTAGACATTTATTTTATTACATTTTGTCTACTTGTATAATGTTATTATGTAAATCTTTGAATGCCGTTTTCTCAAAATGAGTTTTTTGTCATACTCCAAGTTGAAAATCTCAGCCTCTGTAGCACCTATGTACACCAAACTTTTCAGTTATACACCTATCTTTATTCTGAAGATAAATCATTAAATGATGTCAATAAAACATTCCTAGCCTGATTTATGTGACAAAATAATAATAATTAATGGGGAAAATCAATTTTTTTAAGGCTATGGATAGTATAGTTTGATTTTCTAGGTATTAAAAGCAGATATCCTTAAATCCCTCAGTAATCCCAAAATAATTTTGTACCTGGCTTTATCAGATGTTGAGATTTATCTTCCTAAAATATATGCAAATGTGTGTATATTTAATGAGATAATGCCTAATTTCCATAATTAGACATTAAAATTTAAAAAACTTGCAATACATTTTTTTTCATACTATTGTAAGTAATCAACTGAGAAAGTTTCATGATGATATCTATTATTTTAAAATTTTACCCAATTCACCTGTAGTGTCTCTGTAGTGTTCTTTGCATACATGGCAAAATAATGTCACTAATTATCTACTCACAGAATACTGTTAATGGTGCCAGAAGGTCGGTGGCTTGACCATATGTTGAGTTAGTTGTGTTGCCAGATGAGAATCGATGTTGGACAGTTCTGCAAAGCCTTGAATTACATTCAAACATTCAAAGTTCTTCTAATTTTCAATAACTACGTGTTTAAATTTCTAGCTTTCTACAATATCTGCTGCAAAGTTCTGGAAAGATTGTTGTCATGTGGTCACGTGGTCAAGGTTAGGCAACACAAATACTTGGTTAAGGAGAGGAAACATTTTAGATGTGGTTAAAAAAAGATGAGCTTTAGTTGCAAGTGCGTGATGCAGGGGTAGTCGTTTACTCGTGGCTACAGAAAGGACATATTATGTTTTTCATTGGCACGGATTATTAGCTCTTGACGTGAATGAGGTGCATAATCGTTTAGTAAGGACATAACTGACCTATTAATAGCTAAGCCACGCCACCCTCCACTCACTCGGACAAACTATCAACATTCAGTGACCAGGATTCATTTAGCAGGAGGCAACTGATGATTTTTGAGGACATAACGATCAGATGTCATTGAGAAGTAACCAAAAGGGCCTAAACTACACATTGAAGGGATATATTCATCATTTTATTGTTGAGAAGCTCGATGAAAAGCTTAAATTACAAGCCACAATTTACAGGTCACAGTGTACGCTTGTGAACCGCATCTGGTTGCCGTCACCATCAAAGACAACAAGTTAAAGTGCCACTGAAGTTAAGGTTTTTGGCTCAGAATATGAGAAAAGGATAACGGCCTTTTTACCATCTTTACCAAGAGTCTCTCCGTTAGTTTGGTGCTACAGTATTTACACTGAATCATTCAGCATAACGTTTGCCAACCTTTGTTATCTCTGCCATTACAGATAAGTTAATGAAGCTAAGCTCCAGAAGTTAACGTTAGCTTAACTAGAGCCCTTTGGACAAGACAACAGCTAACAATGATGTACCATCACCAAAGTACAAAACTAGAACAAAACAGGCTAATGAACTCCCAGCAAACAAGGTGACATGATGAACAACGCAGCTAGGAGCTAACGTTAGGCTAACTTTAGCTAACGTTAGCTAGAGATGTTAAAGATAACTTTATATTTCTTTCCAGCAAAGTGACAATATGTTGCCTCAAACACAATGTTGACTTACCTTAGAACAGATGTAGACATCATTGTTAATGTTACTCACGTTGAGTTGATGTTGTGGTCTAACGTTACCACACAGCTTTATCCAAAGGAGACACTTTTCTCGCTTGAGATGTGGTTTAAAGTGTAAAAAATACACCTGGTCGCCAGCCTCTCAGGATACCTTGTGTTGGAGTTGCATGTACCCCATGCACACCGTTTGACCATTGTTAAACTTGAAATCTCAGAAAAAGCTCATTAAGCATAACTGACTTTCTGTGATGCATTTCAGTGGACGTCCAGGCAGACAATGTCCGAGTGAATGGCTATACGCACCGTGATTGGCTCATTGCGTTTGAGGGCGTGTGAGGGACACTTGACTGCTGTAACTGCTGAGCTAACAAGAATATAGAAACACAGTAGAAATGGTTCGTTACTGTAGCTGCCAGTTAGCCAGTTAGCGAACCTGGCTGCTACCTGAAAATGAATAACACAGTTCATGTAGTCATTATTCACTGAGCGGCACATTCCCAGTTATTCCATAACAAGACTTAATGGCAACTGTAATGACCTGAGCAGAAACTGCCCAACACACATCGCCCTGTCTGGTAATCCCATACTTTGCCTGTTCCCATCTCCGGCATCGAAGTCGCAGGGTTGGACTTTGGGGTTATTCTCCCCAGTGTTAGGAAGCCAATTTAATGAGTAATTGTTTTTAAGAATTTAGATGTAAACCATGGAGTTCATATGCCTGTGACGCAGCTTTCCTCTCTAAAACGTGCCTGCTGTCAGAGTGGAAAGCATTAAGGTGGTTTGACTCTGACGCTCCCCATTGAATTGAGTACAAATTGGATTTTTTCAAATGCTGTGAAACTCTCATGCACGTAGGCCACTGACTACCAGGCTCATAATGTCCGTTAGCATTAAAACATTATTAAATCTTCCTGTTTAACTCTCTGCTGACTTTTTTCCAGCTCATTACTCTGTTATTTGATGGAGCCTTTTTCCTCTCTCTCCCTCTTTGTTTCCCCACCGAGAACGAGAGGAACAGCCTACAGTACAGCTGGGATTGGTTATTATTTACTGGCTTGGCACACACTGACACACACATACACACACACACGCAGTGGAAACAAATTGGGTGAATCTGCTCTGCACGTAGGAATGTGAGGCGCATGTGTTTGTGTGTTTTAGGTCTGGATGACAGAGCTGAGGGAATGAAAGTGAGATGGAGAGAAAGGCAGAGAGAAATTAAAGGGGGAGAGAAAACAGACCGACAGAGAAGAAAAATGAGTGATAGAGAAAGAGAGATTGATTTCTGGGACTGCTCTTGGCCTCGTCCGTCTCGCCTGACAACAAAGGTTAAAAACACTTTCCTCCCTCAGTCTCTCTGTCTGTCTCCACCATCTCCCCTTCTTCCTTCCTCTGCCTTTCATTTCCTAATGTCCCTTCCCTCTTTCGTCATCCCTGTCTTCGTATTTGCAGCCCCAACCTAGAATATCTGCACTCATTCCCTGGACCTCGCCTTCGCCCTCCTCTCCATCTTTAGTCTTTCTCTGGCTCCTCGGAGGGGCGGCGGTGGATGAAATGATCGGGGAGGGGGAGGGATCTGTTGCTCCGCTGATGGCGAGGAATTGCAGGGAGGGAAAGTAGAGAGGAGAAGTGGAGAGGTTTCTGTGTTGACCTTGTCCCGCTGCCAAACGGTGGGATGGTGGTAGTGGTGGTGGTGCAAGGGATTATGGGTGGGGGTTATGAGTGAGGAGAAGGGATAGAGTGAAATAAATGGAGAGGCTGGAAGATCTACTTCTATGGAAGGAAAAAGTAGTAGGAAGAAAGGGAGATAGTACATGATGATATACAGTGACATGAGTAAATACAGGCATGCCATCTATGGATATCTTTGTGCCACCCCCACGTCCTTCTGTGCATCCCACGATGACTGTAAGTGATGTATGAATTAACTATCAATATAGTTACAGAGCTATATTAATCTTATTAAAAGTCCCCAAGAACTTTATACACTGACTATATATTTACCATGGGAAATACTAGTTTGTGATTGGCTGGCAGGTGTCTGTTAAAGTCATACAACAGGGCAACATATCCTCAAAGAACGGTTTGTGTAGTACTCAACGAATTAGCACCCCATGAATGATGTTAAGTCCTTAACACAAAGTTATGTAATCAACGTAGGTTACAGAGGTTAGTTTTAGGCAGTCAGAAAAAAGAAACATGGTTTGTTAAGCTACAGTGGTTAGGTTTGGAGAAAAGAAACATGGTGAAGACGTAGCTTAAAATGCCTTAAAGTTCTCATGGTTCCAAACACCCGTCCTCTATGGAATGTCCTAGGGGAAAGGGTGGACCCATCCACCACCCTAACCTGCCTCCCTGCAGTCCATGCTGGACCGCTCCATGTTTACTGCCGTCAGCGCATTGGTCATGTGGTTGCAGCCTTCAAAAATATGTGGGTTATGCACACATTACTGGCTTATGATTACATGGGACATGTATGAATTTGGGTGCATTACTTTTTATAGGAAAATGTACAAACAGTTGATGAGAACAGCCTGAACAGGACACCTCAAACAAAGATCTGGTCAGTGGTTTTCAGCCCTGATGCCACAAGGAAATGTTGGCATTGTAAATTTCTGCAAACCATGGATACCTTGCATTTTTCTGTTTCGTATGCATCATATCAACATTTCTAAAGTGACTTTGTAATCTGGAGGTTGAGAAATGGTGGATGACGTATCACTTAGATGAGATGCCTGCAATCTACAGACCACTGTTCGAGGCCAGCAAACAACAAAACTGTTTTTTTTTTTTAAAAAAACAAGTCATAACCTCCATTTCCAGCATGTTTTTAGTCACCAAATATCTGCATCTTTTAGCAACCTGTCGCTGTGTTTCCGGTGGGTATAATGCTACAAATAGGGTTGTTTTTTACTGGGCTACTGGGCCATCACTATGTTTTCTACCAGGACAGTGCCACAATTAAACATCAGTGATTTTTTACAGAGCCATCATTGCATTTCCAGCTGGGACTCAGCCATGGAAAGCAGGCATTTTAAGCCAAAGAACGCTCTTCTCCTAACCTATAACCAAGTGGTTCTTGTTCCTAAACCTAACCACATGTTAACCACAGCATTGTAGTTTCAGTAGTAGTTTCAATGCTGACATTGATTTTGAGGGTTGGGTTGATAGTTAATTTATTCCAAATCAGAAACACCAAGTATATTAAACCGCAGTCAAACACAGCAACAGTAAAGCTGCTTTATTTTACATGTAACTGATGAAACCAAACTATGTGCTGAATTAACATGTTAAAACAGCAATAATTGATCATTTGAAGCTGCATGGAAGCAGCAGAACAAGCTGTAAAAACAAACACATATTATCACTATAATGTTAATGTGTAAGCAAACAAGTGGCAGATTTGCTCCCATTTATTGGTGAATGTTAAGTAGCATGTTTCTTAAAAAAACCCAGAAAGCTCAGATTAGTCTTCCTCTATGGGAAATGTAAACTTTGGAGCCACCACATGCACAGAGCGAGATTGCTCCAAAATAGTATCAGCTTGAAGTTTGTATATCATGACTATACATGGTTAAGTTCATCTTTGAGCTAGATAGGGATAAAGTGGGATGAGGCCGGTTTATCCTTTATTATAGCCCTGCTGCATCTCTTCACCGACCCCAACTTAGCTCCCCTCTATTTATACTGCTACTATCTGACTCAAAATATTGTCTTCTGTCTCCTGCTTGTCTAAGATTAAACTTTCTAACAATTTCCTTCTAGGATCCTACCTGTTTGCTTCCAGTACTTTTTTTAATTAAAGGAGTTATAGCAGTGTTTTGCAATAAAAACATGTTATTCACCAATTTCTGTGATAGCCGCCATAAGTAGTTAGATTTTCTACATTTTGCAGAATATGGTTTGACACTCAGAGATTGTGATTGAACTGTTTCACTATGTAAGTGTTGAGAGAAACACAACAGTGTAGTTTTGCAGTTGGAAGTCTGCCTGTTATTGAGAATGTGTCATGGCTAAATTTACACCTTTTTCCCACCAAAATTAGCATGTGTACACAGGTTTTTTAAACACAGTAAAACCTGGTAAAAATAGGCTATAGACTCCTTTCCTATTGCAGGTAGACCAGAGCTGTGTACACGGCTCTGCAGCAGACAAGTATGCCTTTCTGTGTCTACGTGGATTTTTTTGATGTGTCAATTTGGACGTCACAGACAGGTTGGAGAAGAGGTTAGGAAACAGTAGAAAGTCTCTTACACTTGGTGCAGACTGGGTGAAGATGGGCGGTAGTTTGTGGTGGCATGTCATTTCATCTCGCCGGCTAGAGGCCATAAATAGCGTGTTCACTGGGGTGTTGTGTTTCCATCAATGCCAATCAAAACTGGAGCAGATAAATACCCATGAGTACTGCAGAGTCGACCTGGTTGAAATGCTGGCTGTGACCTTTCCCATTACATTAAAAAGCGAGATGTTAGCAGGTTTTTATGTAGTGGAAAAGGGCTGTAAAAAAAATTAAAGATCGAGAAATAAGAGTCGTCCAAACCAAGAACAGTAACTTTGGGTGCTTTCAGACCTAGAGTTGTCTTGCTTTGGTCTGGGTCAGTGACCAATTCTGTTACAAAGCTGCATTATTGCCTAGAGTTGGTTTGTGTTCTCACGGCAGCATTTACAAGCGGACCAGATCAAATGCCTTGTGTGAGAAAGCTGCTCTTGATTGGTCAGAATTTCCATGTGGGAAAAATCCAGGAAGTAAACAAAACGTTGAAGAAGAGTACACTTGCAAGATAAATGAAAAAAAAAAACGCACTTAGGGGGCAAACAAACTTGAGTTTGATTGAACCAAACCAAACAGGGCAGGTGTAAAAGCACCTTGTAACAATAAATATAAAGATTTTGTTTTAAAAATGATTCTAATTCAATGGCAGAAACCACTTTATAATTATAATGACTGCTGAATGATGTTGTTTAATGAACTATAAAAACATTACAAACACAGTGAATCATTTTCTAAACTGTCATCATAGCTGGATTGTGGAGCATGTAGTGCGTGCTTGGTGCCAATGTTTACAGAACGTTATGATTCATCAGTGTGATGCTCGCATAGTTACTGTAATGTTCATTGTTCTTGGTGTAGATGGCCTTTAACTGACAGCAAAACAACGAGTGTGAACATATTTCAGAAGAAAATTTGTTTTTATGCTGTGTCATCTAAGACACAAAGAATAACTAATTTCATTTTTTTATCTGAAGAAAAAATTATTCCATAAGTGAAATTCACATCACCAATGAATGTTTTTCCTTTTAACTTAAACTAGATCAAGACTTGAAGACTAGCTATATATAATTCAAAGTACTCTTTAGCCTGCTTGGAGCACTAGAGGTCATTTTGAACTGTGCCATGTGTGCAATACTAAAACCACAGACTTGACGTCCTTCTTCTTTGCTGTCAATTATTTCTGACTTATGAAAAGTTGAGAGAACTCCCCTTTCTCTGATGCGAGCAGAATAACAAAGTCTGGTGTCCTGTCTGACATTTGGAGCTTATTCAGTGCTAAAGCGGCTGCTACAAACAAAACTCTGCAGTTTTAATAAAACCCATGCAAGTAATGAGCGGCCGTTTGTGTTTTTATTTTGAAAATAAAGGCTACAACCCCTTTTAAAAAGTTGTCTGTGTAGTAAGATGTACAGAAAGTTTGCAAAGAGCCTTTCTCTGAGTGAAGAACTAAGTAATATCTCTGTCTTTAGAGATTACTCCCCCGCTCCTCCTCCCCTGACAGCCGCCACCACTCCCCTCCTAAATGGTAAAGACGCCAGTGTCAGTGCTAGAGACACTGCAGGCTCTACTGGTGGCTATTGCAGACTTGCTCTGCAGAGTTGCATCACTTAGTGCTGCCGAGACACAAGAGCGAGAGAGAGGGAGAGAGAGGGAGGATAACACTGAGACAAATAATGGGAAAAGTGTGAGGAGAGGAAAGGGTGGGAGCCCACGTCTGACTCCCATAGTTTCTGTCTTTCCCTCCCTCCTTTCTTCTCTCAGTTTTTCTATTTTCCATTTTCACCGCCTGCTTGCTTTCTGCCTCCCCCCGTATAAGTTGCCATTTTTCTTGTCCTGAGAGAAATTCACTCTCCAGAATGCTGGCACTGAGAAGACTCTGTGAATCAGAGCTGACACAATATAAAACAGTGGTTCAACACATTCAAAAGCTGTGAACACTGACAGTAAATTTCCTTTCGCTGCCGTGGCGGCAGAAACCACCAAACTGCAGTGGCGATGGTTTTGTTTTTGTGACTTTAGACAGAAACGTGATATGGTCATTACTGTTTTGGATGATCCGTGTAGGCTTGGGAACTTGAAAACAGTCAGAAACATATTGTGTAATTTGAAAAATACTTAAAAGAATAACTCTTGTTTGCCCTCAGTCTTTAAAGAAAACTTTTTCCACCAAGAACTACAGTGTATTCTTTTGTCTCCATCTCGCCACAGTCTGTGTGGAATGAAAACCTCTTGCTGTTTTCTCCATGTTTCTCAACCACTCTCTATGTCCTCTCCACCCCGACACAAAACTGTGCTCTTGTTTTTGGCTTTTGAAATGTTCCCTGATATTTGTTGTTCATGCAGGTGTCCAGTTTCAGCCATTAATGCACCTCAGCCATCACAGCCTCTCCTTCTGTCTCTGTGTACCTCCAAGTCACAAAAACAAAACCTCCTGTCATCCTCGCCGTTGCAGCGACATTGCGTAATACCTTATAAGGACGTGGGATGGAAAGATCAAAGGATGTAACCCCTCAAAAACAAGGGCTGACATCTTTCCTGGAGTGATGGACCCTCTGCTGTCGCTCCTCCCTCCCTCTTATTAAAAACAAAACCCCTAAAATTCCAACATTTTAAAACAAAGTTTGTTCTCAAATCAACATTATAAAAGTTAGGTCTGGATGACAGTTTCTGTCTTTTCAGTTTAAATCTTTGTCTCTCTTTTATTTAATTTATCAGATTTATTCTCTGTGTAGAAAAAGGGCAGAAAGAAGGGAATGAGGAGGAAATTATTAAAATACACCCTGAAGTCAAGACCGACTTCTCATAAAGAGCGATGCGACGTGTTTCCCCTACGAGAGAATGACAAGAAACTGAAGAAAATTGGAAAAGGGAGCTCAAAAATGCTCTGGAGGATGAAAAAATGGGAGAGAAGAAAAAGGAGTGGGAGGTGCAGAGGGCAGAGGAGAGGGGAGGAGAACAGGAGAGGTATGCTCTGCTGGAGGACTGGGAGAGGAAAACCACAGGAAGGAGTGAGAGGGAGGGAAGTAGAGAGAGAGGGAGAGGAGTAAAAAAAAAGAAAATATGGGGAGGGTGAGGCCAGATCAGGGCGCCGTGGAAGCAAAAGTTTCCTGTGAGAGGGGGAACGACTCTTGTGTGTGTGTTAGTGTGTGTTACACCCAAGGGGGGCATCAGCTCTGTACTGTATGTGCGTCTGTACAGTTTTACACATAATTGTGTGAAGAAACATCTAATTTCCAGTATTTTTCTATCAGATATTATCATTTATACGTGAGGTTTGGTGTGTATTTGCATGTTACATGTGTTTATGGATGTGACTGACTGTATACAGGCACGTGCACTGCTGCTTTCTTGGAGAAATGGAGCCGCCAGCAGCGTTGTTTTCATGTTTCAACTATTTTACTGAAGTGTGCAAAGTGTTTAGTTTCTGCTTATGTTTGAAACTCAAGTGTGAACTGGTGTTTATTTGCATGCACAAGTGTGTATGCGCGTGCATAGCGTTGTGAAAGTCCACTGAAAAGCTGCAGTCCACAGAATATGGGTGTGACCAAATGTATAAATGCACATGTACCGAGTGTGTGTACACGCTTGTTTGGCTGTCTTTCTGAGGACCTATTTCAGTTTTAAATAGTTGCAGTGAGGACAGTTCTGCATTGTGAGGACATTTTTGCTGGTTCGCACTATTTCAGAGGACTCTTTTCAACGTGTGTACGATTTAGGGGGATACATTGGCAGGAATGGAGTAAAGACTAATAAGTAAGTTTTCTTAAGTGTATAATCACCTTAAAATAAGAATCGTGTTTTCTTTATTGTTAGAATGAGCTGTTCAGATATATATGGATCAGGTCCCCATCCTCGGAGATGAATGGACAAACCAAACACTGGCTCTAGATAGGGCCATTCACATTATTGTGTCGGCCACCGTAGTTAGCAGTATATCTGCGACACGAGCATCGGAAAAAGGCTGAAGGCCGAAGACTGAAGATGAAATGTGTTATTCAGTGTTTTTACCGGGTTAAATAACCATGTCCTTTTGTTTTTGAGAGAAGGAGACATCTGTGGGTAATTCGGCTCCCGGTAAGAACCTCCTGAATGTCTGGATCTTAAGTTAGAGAAAAAAGTGAGCACACATTAGCATGTGCTGGGCTAGCAATCCTACTTCAACATGCCGAACAGCATCCAAGAAACACTTCCAAATCCAAGAATCGCTTTTTTTCAGTGTTTTTACTGTTTTTTAATCATTGGGTCCGTTTGTTTTGGAGTGGAAGAAACATCTGTGGATAATTTGGCTCCTATTAAGAACCTCCTGAACGTCTGGATTTTAAGTTATCAAGAAAAATGAGCACACATTAGCAGGTGCTAGGCTAGTGCACCCTCTTCGACATGCTGAAGAGCATTGGAGAAACACTGATTTGTAACGTTAAACTGCTTTTATTAAAAAAGTGTTTCTACTGGTTTTAATTACCTCATCTGTTTGTTGATGGCTGGAGGAGACCTGCGGATAATTTGGCTGGCGGTAAAAACCTCTGGAACGTCTTGATCAGAATTAAAGTGAGAACACATTAGCAGGTGGTGGGCTAGCAGCACATCTGCAACATGCTGAACAGTGTAGGAGAAAGACTTTTTATAGCGTGAAACTGTTTTACAAGGTGTTTTTATTGGTTTAAATCACCTGGTCTGTTTGTTTTGGAGGAGACCTCTGCGGATGATTTGGCTCTCGGTAAAAACCTCTTGAACAACAAACACTGAAGGACCTCTAAATTTGGTTGACGTTTCAGGTGGTTATATTCTGCAATCCTCACCACTTGATGCGACGAAATCCCCTTAAATCTTACACACTGTTCCTTTCGGGCCTGGTTTAAGATTAAGGTTAGAATTAAGTTTAGGTTAGGCTAGGTTAAAAGAGAGGCGGTCTTAAAGTTTGGGCTTATGATTAAAGTTAGGGGCCAGGGAATGCAATATGCCAGTAAGGGTCCTCACAAGTATAAATAACAAACTTTTGTGTATTGCTGAAAAAGTGCTAACCCTCCTTACATGTGTTTAGAATATACACTAAATTCAAATGTGTGTGTGTGTGTGTGTGTGTGTGTGTGTGTGCGTGCATGTGTGCTAAAGTACACATGTTTGTGTGCAAAAGTACACGTTTGTGTGCAAGTGTGTGAACAGCCAAAGTATGTGTTTTGCTAGGCAGTAGGGGATCCATAAGAAGGTCCGGGCATGCTGCCCAAACGCAGGTCATTGAGGGAAAAGAGGGGGAGGAGCTGCTGGAGGTTGAGGGGGGCTCACGTGTGGTTATGAGTTTTGCGCATGCCTGCTGGTGTGACTCGAGTCTGCATGCGTGCCTGGATACATATGGTCCTGTATGTGCGTGCCATCACAATACCTCTGAATAGCAGTGTGTGTGTGTGTGTGTGTGTGTGTGTGTGTGTGTGTGTGTAAGAGAGAGAGAGAAGTCAGCGAGGTTGCTCTGGAATGTGAAACCAGTGTGCTGAGGTAGCTGGCAGGCCGGCACAAGGACCTAAACACTGACTTCATTGTGGTTTAGCCTCTGCCTCATATTATGTCGGGGGATCCTGACGGTGATTGTGGAAGAATTTGTGGTGACAGCAAGTTTAGAAGTTAAAGAGGTGTACATGTAGCTGGCAAGCTGCCAGTTTGAATCCCAGATTGTGTATTTGGAAAAGCAGCCAGTGAAAGTAAATTAAGAATGCTCTTACTGCCAGCTATCATTAAAGATCCATATAGTGAGACACCCAACAGAGGTTTTGCAGTTGTGTCACAAATCTACTTGCAGCCCACGTCTGGCGCCATTTAGAAGTTTCACCGGAGGCAAAAACTGGCTAAATATATAACAACTGGCAAGAAAAACAGATCCTGAAAAACTTTTTTCTGCTGTGGGCATAAAGTTTCAAAGGAAAGTGAAAAATCTATACGATAAATTTGTTTTCAAACCTAGGTGAAGGAAATAGTTTGACTTTTATTTGTTTTCTTGGTGAGAGTTGCAGAAGAAAATCAATAATACTCTCATGTCTGTGTGTTAAAGCCCAGACAGACCAACCTGACAAAAAAAAAAATTAGTGATGAAGGCCGACTGTTGCCTCACGTCACTTGTGTCACAGCCAAAAAGTTGTGCCGAAGCCAAAGCTAAAAATACACCTGTATACCAACACATCTAATGCATAGCAATTGACACACTATATCTTATCAGTTTAATATGTATGCAAATAGAAATATAGATATAAAGTCATGTGAGTTGACTCATGTGACCAAGATGAGGGTGATGGTTAGGCATAGGTAAGAAAAGTACTTGGTTATGGTTAGGAAAAGATCGTGGTTGACATTAGTACACTCACATGACTAACAGATGACCAGTGAGTTATGACAAATAATTCAACACTAACTTTTACTTTCACACGGGACATGAACACTGGTCACTTGGGTGAAAGTCCTGTGCTTGTTGGACTCATCCACCTCCCCTCCTGCCCACTTTCAGTGGACTTTTGCGCTCTTTATACGACTTCTGTCTAATAATGACACGGATGGGTTTGCATTGGAGTTGATTGAAAGCCCGGTGCATGTCATACAGACACTAAAGGGTGCTTCCAGCCTCATTAAAGTGACACGGTGGACTCTGCCCAAGCAGCATATTTTGGCGCTCTGCGAGTGAGACTAGTCATGTAACTCTTGGCGAGAGATTGAACACCTGTATTTGCCAAAATGTAAAACTCTGCAATTTCTTTGCCTTGCAGATTCTTCTCCAAAGCACAGTGTGTGAGTTTTGGCTTCAAATAAATAAACAGGTATAAGTCACCATACTGCCCCTACAGTAAACAGCAAACACATATTTTGACATCATTGTACTCTCAATTTCTTGTTTCTTGTTGATCAACTGACTTAATAAATTAGGACTGAATGGTAAATATCAGTATTGCAGTGACTTGTGAGTGATGGTAAACAGAGCAGATTATCTTGAAACAGATGACTGAGGATATTCAATGCAGCTCTCAGGTGTGATTGTTGTGTAACAGCGCGAGTGAGAAGCACTGAGTGTTGTGTCAACTTTCACAGCAGCTGTCAAGCATTTGTTCGCAGGTTTGGTCCACTTCACTGCACAGCGCCCCCCCCCCCCCCCCCCCCCTTTTGGTTTCCTCCTGCGAGATTTTTCCTTTGAAGCAGATATCTGGGTTCTGAGTCATTCGGTCTAACAAGAACTTACGAGTTGAGTCATGGACCAGGGTGGCTTTTTGTCTCATGCTTCACCCAGAGTATCATACCATGATGGGTGGAAAACTACTGCAAAATCTGGTTAAGCCCCTCAGTGAAGTCCAACCACAGAAATGTAGAGGATCGCAGTAACAAACCCACATCATAATGCTTCTCAGAGGTTTTTCCCCCAGGAACTGAGCAACAACTAAAACTCACAACACAGGATTGGACACTGCTATCGTTCCTAAATGAACTGAATGGTCTCTGAATACATGGACTAGGACAGGACAACAACTAAGAGTTGTGGTTTTTTTGACGTCAGAGGTAAAATAGGCCTATCGATTAAATTATGGCCAGTTTAGGAAAAAAAAATATGTGTACGGAAAAGTGATTTTAGGGGATATGTTGACAGAAATGGAATTAAAAATAATAAGTATGTTTTCTCTAAGAATCAATGTGTTTTTGTTACCTAAAGCCCCGTTTCCACCAAACAACTTAGGTAAGGTACACATACCTAGACCCTAGGTCTGTTTATTTCCAATGCAAACAGTACCCTCAAATGTTGGCAGGGTATCTATCTATCTATCTATCTATCTATCTATCTGTTGTCACTCACTGCTCCGTCCAGCACAAACTGTATTTCCTCATCATGGATGACACAGGAGGAAGTCAGCACCTCGTTTATCATCCACAGAACGAGGCTGCGCGCCAGCATTTTCAGAATAAAACAGAGCAGGCTGCAATGAGTGTCTCTCTTGATGGGATATTTAAAGATAGTGGGTTTGTGCATTTAGTTCTACTCAGGCAAGCTCGGGGGTTTGATGTCGTCGTAGCCCACAGGAACGACACTCCGCGGCACGTTTTTTTTTCTCCAAGTGAGGAGTTCACATAATACAAGTTAACGCTCCATCTTAAAGGTCGTCGGCAGTCGGCTCAGTAAATTAAATTGTTTTTTTGTCAGACTCCAGCTGCTGCAAGAGGCAGGAAAATATCTTTTATTTTGCAGTTACATTTTACTAATAAAACTCTCCACAGTATGGGCCTCAATGAGCCTCAAAACCAGGCACAGCTCAGCCCTGAGCAGAGTGACCATCCTCTATTAACCAATCAACAGACTGCAGTGTTCACAGCTCCACCTTTTAGTACCAGCTCTGTGTGCTAGGTACCCCAACAGAGGGGGGACCAAAAAAAGGGACAGTTAGGAACAGTTCCATTGGTACCATCCACAAACTTTTCACAGTGGAAACAGAAAAATGGTGTACCGAACTGAACTGTAACGTACCGTACTGCTCAGTGGAAACAGGGCTTTAGAATGAGCCATTATATTTATATAGGGAGCAGGTCTTTGTCCACGGAGATCGCCATGTTGCATGGCCATGTTTCCACAGCCCAAATCAGACAAACCAAACACTGGCTCTGTATCGGGCCATTTGTGTTTTTGTTTTGTTTTGGTTTGTTTTTTTGCTTGAAATTGCTTTATTCAGTGTTTTAGAGGAAGAGTTATGACAATGTTTTAGAGTTATCCAGAGAGGAAAAAAAACTCTGAATCCTAATGGGGAGAATTTTCAGCTGGTTGTAATCTGCATTCCTCACCACTAGATGCCACTAAATCCCCCTAAATCCTACACTGTTCCTTTAAACACACATTTAAGACTTTTTGCTTCATTCTGGATGTGAAATGTGCACACTCCTTATTTCTATTGATCGATAATTTGATATGACAGGATTCTTTTATCCCAGTGGTCATTTTGACTGTCATATTAGGAAAAGCACAGATGTTACTCAAGACATTAACAATGGCTCTGTTCCATTTAGATGTCCCAGTCAGCTGTGACAGTGAACCGGCATGCACAATAGCAGGGCCCTGAAATTAAAGCAGACAAACTGAATCAAGCAGTCATTATTTTTATTATTTACAACTGTGCTTTTTCCACTGTGACATGCAAAAATATCTTGCCAAGCCTGTAGAGATTAAGACAGCTAATTCACTACATGATGTATCATTTCTTTATACCGAAAAAGTGAAACTTTAAGATGAATTAATTTTACTGTATTATTTGGAACTGTTGCAGTATTAAGTTGAATTATCATTACCCCAGTAATTATGAATAAGTTGCATATTTGTGCCCCCTTACCTCAGGGAAATTTAATTTCTACCTATCATATCATTTTACGTGCGCTGTAGCCTACCCCCTGGTTTAAAGGAAATGTACGTACTTTCAGCTGATGTCACCTCTAGTTATTTAAGCTGTGTTTACCACAGATACTACACCGGTTTCATGCAGCTTATTTTGTCTAGAAACCAGATCATTGGAATTATAATTTAATAAGATCTGTCTGTAGCTGTGATTAATGTTGCTGGAATTGTTTCATAATATTTCAAAGCTGATTTTTACAACACCAAACAACTGAAACGATTCAGCTGTCTATAAAAGACAGACATTTTTATGGGGAAGATTTAAATGTGGTTAGTTGTTGACAAGTGTTTTCCTCAGTCACTCTGCTTCGTCATCACATTACAGCCCTGCTTTGCACTGATGTCAATGGCAGTTTGGTGCAAAAAATAATTGTACTTACCTGATTGGTCGACTGTTCATGAGGTCTTGTTGATAGCCACTGCGGGTAGCTTTTGACTTTTGACCAGTCTGACTTCCTGTAGTGGGTAACACTCACAAGAGGCCTGTGGATCCGTCTCAGAGTGAGAGAGACAGAATGTGAGGGTTTGGGGATGCCACAAGAGATTTTCATACATTTTACTTTGTGATGTAAATGTGCTCATTGAATGATTAAATACCACATTTGTGAATTTTAGCGACTTTGCACTATACTAAAGTAACTGCTAAAAAATCCCAAGTGTCTACGACATTTCATCAGAATTAAAAAAAATATAATGAGTAGTGACCTCAAGTTAACTGCTAATGTTTCTGTGTATTTACAGGATGTGTAAATAGGCAGTGGTTTGCTCGCCATATCAAGTTCATAAGGGTGACAGTATGTCAGTGTTGTGTTAACAGCTTGTTTCGCTGCTGCCAAGTGGCCAAAAAATGAATTAATGTAGATTTAAAGGAGCTTTATGCAACATCATGAGCATATCTATGATTCAAAGGTTGTCTGCACATGGCTCTCAACATGGAGGTAGCTGAGCCGGCAGCTAGCAGCTAACGGTGCTAACATCTAACAATGGCAATGACAGTGTTAAAGTGGTGGACAGGGGACGAGAGGTTGCTTTAACCACTCTATGAGTGTGGTTAGCTAGCCAGTGGGAAACCCAGGGACTCACAGAGACTAACATGTACGAATGGACAGAGTGTTTACTACAACAACAAATAAAGAAGATCAGATTATGACACATACAGAGGTAGCCTGACTTCATTTTTTTCCTCAGGACACCATTACTCTGCTATCATCTCAACATAGCAAATAGTTGCTTGCAGCAATATTAATGCTTTGAATGTTGCCCTGTTGCTCCATTAAGCATGAATCAAAAAAACAAAATTAGTTTTTTACAACACACCTGCACAAAATTTTAAAAAAGACAAACCACTAACAGAAGATAACATAGGTGCCTGATTTGATTGAAAGTGCATATCGATATTTATGGCTGCATGACCGCATGATGGTCCTCTCTCCTCAGGTGGGCAGGAGCAACCAGCAGCCATGCTGTCATTGGACGAGCCGCTGGACTTGAAGCTTCCCTCAGGACGGACAGATGGTCCACTCAGATTAGGAAAGAGGGCTTGTCCCTCCTCTATCTGCGCCCCTCTCAGCGTCACACGACCACGCCTGCTGTGCACAACCTTTCCGTCTCCACCCTCCTCCCCAGGTGAGAGTTAAACACGTAAACTTAAGACACAGTATCAACACACAGACATATCCACAAACGTCTCCATCATTTCTCCCCTCCCTCCAACACACACACAACATGCCTTTGCTGATGCAGTGATTAAGACTGTGATAATGCAATAGAACAATAAGTGGATTCTGTGTTCTCACTTTCCTGCTAACTTAATATTGCAAACCCAGTGAATGGCAGCTGTCCTCAAATAGATGTCCATTGTCCTCAGATTTGCCAGTGTGGCTCATAACAAGTAGAGCGTGACACTGACACAAGGTGACCTCAAAGATACGTACAACATGGCCTCTGTGGCAGTCTGAGTGGACTGTATAACCTCATACTTTGCAGCCCAGGTGCTCAATTATGTGGAAAATGACTAATGTGTGTTTTTGCTGATTCTGTGTGTTTTTTCTTGTTGTCTAACAGTGCCATTTTGCCCTCTAGTTTATGTGCTTCCCATGATCCTCTTTGGCTGTGTGTAGATAAATGTTCCCATATGGAGGAACAAGGACACCACGGGGTCCTTCAGATATTTTCCAGACTCCCAGCAGCAAGACTGGACTAGAAAACTGTGAACTTAAAGGAGTATTAATCAATATTTTAATCAATATAATGGAATCAAACTATTTTAAGGTGTTCCCTGTAGTGACTAACCAAGGATTTACCCAACTTCTCTGAGGTTGGAAGTTCACCCAAAGTGTAATAGGGGCTTGCAGACCTTCACCAGTTCAGGGGTGCAAACCAAACTAATGAGAAAAACGAACACTTGAATATACATCAAAGTGATAAGAACTATCGAAAATGACAGAAACCATCTTTGGGAAAAATTTATTTGATATGTACAAGTTTTTAGTTTGGCTCTCGTCCAATCCGCCAACAAGGAGTGGGTGGGCTTTATGACCTGTACTGCAGCCAGCCAACAGGGGGTGTTTGAGATGTTTTGGCGTCACTTTAGGGGAGCTGTCATGTCATTGTTTTTATACAGTCATGGTTTAGATAAGTGAAGCTACTGTGGTTGCCTTTAGGAAGAAAAAAAAACATGTTGAGGACGTACCTTAAACTGACTGAAAGTTTGCTCACACTTTTCTAAACACTGGTCTTCTGAGGAAAGTCCTGGTGAAGAGTCCCATGTTTTGTGACACAATCCACCATCCCAAACTTCCTCCTTAATGGGAATGCTTCCCTCTCTACCTCCGTCAGCACATTGGTCACATGATTTCAGCCTTCCCAACGTGGGTTATACATGTGTACAAATTTGTGTTCATTACTTTTCATAGGAAAACTATGAACAGTGCACGAGAGCAGCCTGCAATACTGGTTTAAAATAAAAATGTGCACAAATAGAAACATTTAAATGTCATTTATAAGCTGACCTAGCTTAATAGTCTACCTACAGTTCTGAGCCATTACACGGAAAGGTTTTACTTCAGTCTGACAAATGTAACATCGTTTTACATTTTACCTCTTCTCTCCAGAGTCCCAGACTTCCCCTCAAGAGCGACCCAGGTCCTGCTTCAGTCCTCCAGCCATGGACCTCAGCCTGTCACCCTCCTCCCGCCATGCCTCCTCCCTCTCCCCGTCTCCTTCCTCCCCTTCCTCCCCCTTCCCTTCCTCCCCCCTGGAGTCCCCTCACAGCAGCAGAAGCCCTCAGCCGCATCTCTTCTCACGGGTGAGTGGAGGTGTTCACACTTAACAACAGCTGCCTTTTCCAATCATGAGCGTATTGTGTGGTATGTCTTGAAACAAAACAAACAAAAATGAGCCTGACTATCCATATCTGACGTGCAGGATAACTGGCTGATGTTTTAGTAATTGTGATCAGACTCTACACTGGATGAAGTGCAGGTGCAAACAACTTTTAAACACTGTGCACATATGAAAAGACACAGAGAGAAGACCGAGTAATTCCTGCAGAGACTCAAATGAATACAGACAAAAAAGATCATGCATTACAGGCATTTTAAGGACAACTGATAACATCATCCAGCGGTCGAATGTAATTTTATAAAATCATATCAGTCAGACCCCAGATCATTTATATATTTGACAAGCTGTGCCTGCTTTTTCTTTTTTGTGATAAGAAACTGTTCCATTAAACAAAAGTGCCAGAATGATAGGTGTCCACTTTTGGCTCTGTTTTCGGTCTCTATATCTCTTTAGCTGCTAAAAGCTCCACTATGTTCACACAGTCCGTATGGAGAGTGAAGGACTACAGTTTACTAAAACTAAACTAAAATCTAAAATTTGTTTATAAAAAACATTTTTAACAACTGAAAAATAAAATTAGACTGTAGAAAAAAACACAAAGCTAATTAAAACAGTGTTGTGTTTTGTAGTTATAAAATTAACTAAAATAAAAGTGTACAGGAAATGCAGTGGTTACCATTGTCGCCTCACAGCAAGAGGGTTCCTGGTTCGAACCCAGGATGGAGGGTTGTGTGCGGAGCCTGCATGTTCTCCCCGTGTCAGTGTGGGTTTTCTGCGGGTGCACCAGCTTCCTCCCACAGTCCAAAGACATGCAGGTTAATTGGTGACTCTAAATTGTCCGTAGGTGTGAATGTGAGTGTGAATGGTTGTCTGTCTCTATGAGTCAGCCCTGTGATAGTCTGGTGACCCGTCCAGGGTGTACCCCGCCTCTACCCCAATGTCAGCTGGGATAGGCTCCAGAGACCCGCGACCCTCATCAGGATAAGCGGTTACTGAAAAAGAATAAGTACAGGACATGTCTTTAGTTTTAGTCTCTGCTAATTTGGTCAAATTTGTCAACACAACAAGCATGAGGAGGTTGTCTACATACCTATGAGTCAGCTGACCTATTAAATCTTGCTCCTGAAAAATACTGTACTCTCCATAATATATATATTAAAAAACTATAACTAATACCGAAACTAATATAAACTAGACTAAAACTAAAAATTGTTTAATAACAAACACAAACAAACTGAATCAAAAACAAAAATTATAAGCTAATCAAAAATAATGACGTGGAACGCCACAGGCTATTGTTTGTTGGTGATTTAGCTTTATTATATATATATTAGCTTGGGTTTAAAGTTTATTTTTGGGCTTTTATTGCCTTTATTCCCATGCTGCTAGAGAATTACAGATTAAAGGGAGAGAAAATGGTTGACGTGCAGCAAAGGGCCGCAGGTTGGAATCGAACTGGGCCGCTGCAAAGGACTCTACTCTCGGCGGGCACTCTAATGCAGTGGTTCCCAACTGGTTGCAGTCCAAGAGTGGGTCGTGGGTCCATTCTAAATGGATGCAAGTGACTCGCAAATATGTCAAGTTTGTAGAAAACACATTTTATTCTGAGGTACAGTGAATTTCCAGCACAGAGTTTTTATTCTGAAGTGCTGTTTCCTGCTGTAGAGTGAGTGAATAACAGACAGCTACTTTACCAAAGTGGCTCGATGACATGGCCGAAAACAAGTATGACACTGAGTGTATTAAACTGTGTAGACCTGGAATGAATGACTAAGGAGAAAGCTGGACCCTGTGGCTGGACCAGTTGGGAACCACTGCTCTAATGTATCTACATTTATATGCAGCTATCTGTTTACAGAGATTAGCTGAAATGGCTGGCAAACAGAAGAGGAAGTCTTGGCGTGGATATTCGCTGGCTCGCCGGATCTCCTGAAATATTGACTGTTGCCCCCAGAGGCTTATCGTCGTCAGACTGATAGCTGATGGGTTCAGAGATTGCATTGTTATTGGAAATTAGATTACAGCTGCTTTAAATTTGATTATAAGAAACTGACTGTTTCATAAAGTTAAGGGAGGACTGTTCTGTGGTGTGTATCTTCATGTCAGCAGTAAATCTTATCCATAGGCATGACCACAGTCTTCTCAGAATAATCCAGGCATGTAGCTGAATGTGCTCCACTCTTCTTCAACAGGAGTGAATTGAATTGGGATCCTGGGAGCGGATCTAATTTGCTGGTGCAGTGTCTGCACAACAGCACACAGCCGTCCACAGACTCTGTCCAAATCAAATTCTAGCCATGTTTGAGTGGTAAAACATGAAACACACAGCTTCTTTGTTAGAGCATCAAATCTCCCCTCATGGCCCAGATTCATCTTTTAGCTCAGAAAGTACCGATTTAAATTGTCTAAAACATTAAAAGTGGACTGTGAGAAGCACTCAGTGTGTCCTCCAGACATACTTCAAAGATGTCTTTGAAACTGTTGGCGGCGGCTTTTTGTCCATAATAATTCATTTATCAGACCACTTTGAATTTCTCCGTCAATTTTAAATATGCAGAACTTCAGACCATCTTTAAAAAACAACACCATCCATCAATAAATGCAGAACTAACGATGGTGGTATTTAGCCAAGCAGTGAAACACTGAGAAGAGCTTGTTTTCCGTGGCTGATGGTACCTTTCTCTCCATCCTTCTGTCTTTCAGGAACCAGCTCGTCATCCAGGTCTGGAGGGCGGCGCTTCACCAAAGGGTTATCCATTTTATCTGCCGATTGGCAGCCCACCGAGGGCGTACAGCTTTCCCTCCTCTATGTTCATCGGTCCGAACAGAGAGAAGCAAGTTTCTCCAGAGCCCTCATTGGACGGTCAGCTGGCCTGCCGTTGGATGAAGGTGAATAAACAGATAAATCAAAGCACACTGACAGGCTTGTGTCACCATTATTCATACTTAAAATTAAAAGCCTTCGCTGACCATCCAGACCTCATCAATCAATTATAATTTATCAGTCAGATGCAGTTCATTTCTACTGTAAGAATACCACAGAGGGATGATTTCCCAATCGAGCAACAACCTCTGAAAAATGAAGCCAACACTATATTTCTTTTTAAAAAAAGTATGTAGATCACATCCAAGGATCTAGCAGAACAATGGCAAAGTATCAGGGAAAAGAAAACCCTAAATTTGTCACACAAAAATGCTTACAGTACGATTAAAAAAATAATAATACAGAAAGAGAATTATATAACAAGTTCCTAAAAATAACAGGAAAATATTTGTGCTGCAATATTCACAGGAAGTAATCTGCTAAAAATTCAAAATCCATCCAAATCGTTCTTTTTAACACAAACTTCCTGCAGTTACTGTGTTCACTATTTGGGTTAATTGTACGGTTTATCAGTTGTTTTGTACTGTTGTTGTTGTTATGCATTGAACACAGTATGAAACATCAATAAAATATGTCACTTTGTCAAAAGTCGTTAAAGTACTCAAAAATAGAAAAGGTGTCCCTGAAGACAAACGGATGGGAACCAGTCATAAAGGTGCTGGGTGAAGAAGACTGCAACTACTACTCTGACCACTAGGTTGTGCTAAGAACAAACTGGCAGTCACACAAAAAGAGAGAAAGAGGATGACCACCAACAATTGGTACAGGAACAATTATTTACATTTTGACACTGATTTGAATAATCATTGCATTCATTTAAGCAGGAAAAGCCCAAAAATTCACATGTTGTTGCTGCTTTTCTGTGGTTTTAGATATTTTAAAATACATTAAAAAAATTCAGACTTAACAGTCGATTATAACAAAGCACTTCTCAAAATAAAAACTCAAGCAACACATAATCCGACATATTGTATCTAAGAAAAAATAAAAAACATACATTGTAAATATGAAGTGACCAAGAAACTTAACCAAAGCATTGAACAAGATCATAAATTAAAGTGTTAGTAAAGTACAAAATGGTTGTAATGCTTTAATAGATTAAGGACAACAAAAAATTCAGTCAGGTCAGTTAATTTGTGATATGATTGAACCATGCTTCTTAAGAATAAATGTTATGACACTTAAATAATTTGATTAAAGCAAAACTATCTAGAACAGCAGGAAAGTTTAAGCCATTGTAGAGTTCAAACATTATATCAAAAGAAAACTCCATAAAATGTTGATGTGAAGTCACATAAAACATGTATAATCTGTGCAATAACTGCGAAACTTCTCAAAAACATTAAATTCGGAGCAGTTCTGCAGCGTTGTTGCTCCTCAGTTTCATCAACTGACTTCAGTCTGTGTATTTACAGTACATTTCTCTCTCTCCTTCTCTATCCTGCAGTGCCACCTGCTGTTTGACTCCCTGCAGGACTTGGTGGATCACATCAACGACTTCCACGTCAAGCCTGACAAGGACTCTGGATACTGCTGTCAGTGGGAAGGCTGTGCTCGAAACGGCAGGGGCTTTAATGCCAGGTATTCCGGCCTGTTAGATAAACTTTTCCAATGCAAATATCCTGGTCGGGCTGGTGGGAGGGAACTCCCTCCTCCTGTGTACAAAAGTCCTTTATGTACTGACTGCCTATTAAGTAGACATGTAACAATATTGGGTTAAAGACAAGTGTTGTTTTTAATTTTAAGTTATTTTAAGATGTACTTTTCAGTGCTGTTTCTTGAAGAGTGTCTTGAAGACGTTTCACCTCTATGATGAAAGAGTTTGAACAATGTTTGGCTGCACAGTCTGCAGAGTATTCTATCCCTATAATCTAATCATGATCGACTAAATCACTGTTAAGTCACACTGTCAACAACAGTCACTTCTGGGTAGACAATTGGTAACTGTGAAATCAGAATAAGCACAGTGGAAAAGTTGGATAGGTCGGACCACCATGATTAACTATACATCTTTAAATGTTACAGTAACGGCAGAAAATGACAACAGTAATAAAAAAGTGCTGTGTTGCTTTGCAGCATCTTCGATAAACCGGGGGGCCACGGAAAAACAAACTGTAACCACCTAAAAAAACATATTATCAGCTTAAATGTATGCTTTATTTGGAAAATTTTCTCCGCTTTACCTTATACGCGAACCAATCCAGGCAGCGGTAGACCAGCAACTTCAGTGTTCTGCAAAGTAAAATTAATGTTTTCGTCAATTGGAGTCTTGGAGCTTTGAGATAGCGGCTTCCGTTTCCCATCAGAAAAGGTTATCTGACATCGAGGTAAAGCGGTGAAAATATGTCAAATAAAGCGTGCACTTAAACCAATGTAGAAATATTTTGGTGGCCCATTTTTTTCGGTCGATTATTATAAGAGAATTTTCACCTATAAAGTCAAACAGCTGTCTGAATTACTGAGTCATGTCTTAGATTTAAAAATCAAATCTTGAGGCTACTTGGCAAAGGCAAGCCAAATTTTCTAAGCAAATAGGGAGACAAACTGAAAGACATTATGTTTTTGTACAATACTGCAAACTGCGTCAACAAGGACCAGTTGAAAAACACATTCTGTGCTTCACCAGGTTTGTTTTGACTGCACGTCTGCTGTATTACCATGTAAGGCATTTGTGTGCTACTTCATCCACCCCATGTAAGTTATCCCAGCCTGCATGCAAAGTATGGCCAAGCAACATAGGAGTACACAAGTTTCCTGGTTTGCATGGTCTATGCGCCGCAGTTAGGCTGCAGCTTCAGGTAGGCGTGTTGTTTCCTGGATGATGACCTCATCACAACTGGTTGTAATTCCAATATCAGCAGCCACGTCTTCAGAAAAGGTAGTGACCCTTTCAAGGGCAAAGTAGTGTATGTGTGTATTCAGTAAACAGAATTTGTTTGATGTTTCACAGGTATAAAATGCTGATTCATATCCGCACACACACCAATGAGAAGCCGCACCATTGTCCCACCTGTAACAAGAGCTTCTCACGGCTGGAGAACCTGAAGATACACACCCGCTCACACACAGGTGAGTTCACAATAAATAAAATGCTAAAACTGCTTAAAGAATAAATGTGGTGATATTCATTATTGCATATCCCTTGAAAAGACCAAAACCTACAATAAATTAATCTTACTGAAGTGTATTCAAAGCCTGATATATCTTATCCCTCTGTGTCAAAGACCTCCGAAGTTGTCCAAGTCCACTAAAACACTTAAATGAGCCACACCGTTGCACTTGGAAACTGAAATGAATGTGTTCCCACATTCACCATGCTGCTGCTGTAAGCACTCCACAGAGCAGTAAACCTGTGGCTGAAAATAGTCCCAAGCGTTTGCTAAAACACGTAGTACTCAGCAGTTTGAGAAAATCAAGCCATTACTTTTTCACTTTCATAAACTTGGTCCACTTGAGAGAGACAAAAGGAAAGTTAAAAATCAAACAGCAAAGTCCAAAATATCCTGACATGTACCCTCCTACATTCCCCACAATGCCTCAACCTTTTTACAACATCAGTTTTCTGATGCTCGCATTACACCATGAGTAAAAAACTAACATTAGCCTAAAAACAAGCTGCAACATGGTCACACAATATCGCCACCAGGAGGCCGTACAGCCTTCATGAGCGGGGTAAATATTGACGGCGTAGAACAAAATGTGAAAGTCTTTAAAGCTTGTGTTCACCAAAACTCCTTCAAATAGCTCGGTGACTTTGAGACGAGGGAACCAGGAGTACTAAAATGTTAATATTTAACTGAAATGCAGGTTTTCTGACTCATTCCTGCATCTTGTCATTAGACCACCCCTGTCTGATGAAGACATTTTTGACACCACCTGTTGTTCATGCAGGGTTTCTGTTTTAAATCACGATGACATCATCAGGGTTGTTTTCTCAGCTTTTAAAAAGTGTCCTCCAGAGCCACAGAAAACATGCTGCAAATGTTTCGCAGGCTGAGTAGTTCTCATCTGGATCAGTAAACTGATCCTAATGTGTAAAGTCAGTAGACTGCCCATTTAAATGTAGCCCTCCATCAATACACAACTTGCATTATTTATGAACTTTATGAGCTCTCTCTTAATGTCTTCCTGTCATTTAAAGCTCCTCGAATTTCCTTGTCATGAAAAGTTGCTCTACAAATAAACTCGTCTTGCTTTTTGTTGCTGACAGAGTTTAATTTTTTTGTTGCTGCTACGTAGTTTGACCATAACATGAACCTGGATTCTTCCAACACTTCTGCAGCCTGTGTGGATATTTTGTTTTGTGTTAATTCCCTCTGGTGCTGCCAGGGTCAGTTCACAGTTTCCTCTCTTCACTCCTGCTTATCAGCTTTTTACACAAATCAGCACTTTTACTACAGTTGGTTTAAGTCCACTGCAGAGTGACCTGTGATTGTAAAGCAGACGTTGTTGTGCTGTGGTGAGTTCATGTGTTGTAGGCGTTGTTAATAATAATAATAATAATACATTTTATTTGTTAGGGCGCCTTTCAAGCCACTCAAGGTCACCTTACAGCAAAGATCAATCAATTAATTAATCAATTTTACAATATCACAAATCACAATTTGCCTCACAGGGCTTTACAGCATACGGCATCCCTCTGTCCTTTAGACCCTCACAGCGGATAAGGAAAAACTCCCCAAAAAAAACCCTTTACCGGTGAAAAAAAAAGGTAGAAACCTCAGGAAGAGCAACTGAGGAGGGATCCCTCTTCCAGGACGGACAGACGTGCAATAGATGTCGTACAGAACAGATCAGCATAATAAATTAACAGTAATCTGTATGACACAATGAGACCGATAAAACACAGCATACAATACATTACCTACATTACATGCTGTAGGTATTATTGGACCCCTTCTTTGGTTCTGGATATGGCAGTGTTGGTTAATTGGTCAGTCTTCTGTTGGTCCACGTCTAGACTGAAATATCTCAACAATTATTTGATGGATTCCCATAAAATTTGGTACAGCCATTCATGGTGGCCAGATGATGGACCCCACAGCTTTTGATGATCCCCTGAACTTTACTCTAGCCCCAATATCAGGTTGGTAGACATTCAGGGTACCTAGAGGATGAATTGCTTTAACTTCGATCCTCTCACCTTTTAACCAGTCAGGTCAAAATTGAATTTTGTTTATTATATCCACAACACTAATGACATTTTGGTCAGCTTTACCTGTACTTAGCGCATATTAGAATATTAGCACGCCGACAAGCTAAATTAAGATGGTGAACATGGTAAACATTGTGCCAGCTAAACATCAGCATATTAGCATTTTCATTGTCTGTATTTGTATTTAACTCCAGCCGAACTTGAGTTCAACTGGACTGAACGCTTGAACACAGTTAAAAGCAAGTAAATTTCCGGCCTGATGGTGTAACAGTGGAAACTCTGCCCTTGGCTGAGAAGATAGGATGCAGTAAACATGACATTTTTAAAGGTGTGTGTCCTTGAAGGGGCATGTTGAACCACAGAGTTTAAGCTGTGTTTTTACTCTAAGACTGCATAACAAAACCAGAGACTTTCACCCGACTACGATATCATCTCTGTGTTTCCAAAACGAGCTCAAGCCAGGAGGCATATCTACTGTCTGCATAACTTTTTTGAGTCTGGTTTCTTCTTTAAACTGCAGAGAGAAATCAAATATGTTGAAACAAGAGTGATAGGAAACAAACTAAATACTGAGACTGGAATAAACATGTATAATCATTGTCTTTACAAGTCCTTATGTCTGATATTCAGCCTTTAAAATGTACTTCAATACGAAAATTCTCGAAAGGTTAAACAGATTACTGAACTTGAACTGAAAACTGGTGGAAACATTAATTAATAATTCACCAGTTTTCAAAACAAATTAACTTCTTGCAAGGAAAATGTATATGTTGTCCTTTTGACTGGTTTTAAGTGATTAGGTCATCTTAAAGGGGAGCTATGCCCATTTTCAAAATTCATACATTTTATTCCTATGATCTAAGACAGTCCAAAAATATTAGTGAACATGAACAAGTCTCTCTCAAATCCAAAAGCTAGGATGCCAAATATACAGCTGCTAAAGACTGATACACTCAACACATAAGCAGCCACGTCAAACCTGCTCATGCTTTCATCGTCACAAATTTTAAAACTTAATGTAATGTACTACATAGTATTTTGTAACCATTTCTTTAAGGCTAATTTAAAAGCATTCATTGAAGCACTCAGTTTCTGATTTGTGGGCAGATTATTCCATTGCACTGCTGCAGTGTAGAGAAAAGTGTTTTTGCCCATTAGAGTTTTGAAACGAACAGGAATAAAATTTGTCAGGCTACCTCTTGTAGAGTAGCTGTGATTGTCTCTTGACAGCAAGAAGTAGTTGATTAAATATTTTGGGGCCAAATTATTGACAATTTTGTAAGTGAGCAGCATCTTAATATATAAAGTTATTTTCTCTACAGTCAACCAGTTAAGCTTTTTAAAATGGGAAGCATCCAGATGTAAACGTGGATGAACCTAATATAACCCTTATCAGTTTATTTTGAGCCTTTTGTAGTTTGGTTTTGAGATGTTGTGATAATCCAGTGTACCAAGATGCGGCAGCGTAATCAAAGTGACATTGAATTAGAGCTCCAGCTACTGTATGAAGAGCTGAGCTGTCCAGAAAGGCAGCTTTTCTGGCTTAAAATTTAATTCTTTGATTTATCTTGGTGAGGTGAGTGATCTTTTAAAGCCATAGCTTCACCTGATAAAAACCTCTCTAAAATGCAGCCAAGATAATTAACACTTTCTGTATTAGTTATGTGGAAATCTCCAACTTTGACCAAAAAACCTTCTGATCAGGTCGGTTGTGAGTAGGATGTATGAGCCTTGATGGAATTCAGAGCTCCTGATAAAAAGCGAGTCCACTACACCCATGTATACATATAACTTGTGCAAATACGCACTTCACTCGGCGGGCTCCCTCTCTAGTGAAAGGAAGCCTTGTGAAATGCAATCATGATGACCTGTCTCACATATCAGAGTAGGTTTGGCTCTGTAGCTTCCTTTCTTAGGTCCTTGTTGTTAACAATGTGTTAAATCCGTCTTCTGATACCTGTTAGTCCTGTCTGTGTGTAACAGGAACTGTCGTGAGGCACACAGACAATGATACATATTTGAAAGGCCTGTTGCTATGGAAATTTCCCATTTTTTTCTTAGCTAAAAATCTATTAAATAACGCAGCTCATTGTGCCCCTGCTTTAGCTGTATTCTCTTCTATTTGTACATAACTAGATAAATAATTAGAGACCATCTTCCAGCCATGATAAAGGGAGTTGTCTGTGGCGTAGGGGCAGAGCAGGTCGTACACTTATTGTAAGATCAGCATTTTGATCCCTGGCTCTTCCAGTCCACATGCCGGAAGTATCCCCGGGCAAGATATTGAACCCCAAATCCTTTATTTAAACCCACAGGATACATTTTCTAACTCCATTTTAAAGGTTTACACTGAAAAATGAAAGACGACAAGTCAGCAAGAGTCATTTGAATCAGATGAAAATGAAAGGTCTTGCTTCAGAGCTACAGGTGTCGGCCACAGTGTCAATAGAATTCATTGGAAGAAATACAATACCATAAATTCATACAAAAGTACAGAATTTTAAAACTGAGTATTGCTTTCCAGGGCTGAAACTTATTTAAAGCAGTCCTCTCTGGCTTTGTTTGTGTTGATACTGTCATCAAGTTATTTATTATTCTCCCAATCTCTGTCCTTGTCCTTCTAGGAGAAAAACCCTACATCTGCCCTTATGAAGGCTGCAGCAAACGTTACTCCAACTCTAGCGACCGCTTCAAACACACCCGCACCCACTACGTTGACAAGCCATACTACTGCAAGATGGCAGGCTGCCTGAAGCGCTACACAGATCCCAGCTCGTTACGCAAGCACATCAAAGCCCATGGTCACTTTGTTGCCCAGGAGCAAGGTGCTCCGAGCAGGCTGGGGGCGGGGCTAGGCCTCCCCGGGCACCAGAGTGCAGCTGAGCAGCCCTCCATAGGTGGGGCCCACATCCTCATCCCTGGGGCTGCTGCAGCTCTTCTTGGAGGCCTGGGGACCTCTTTGCCTCTCTCTGCTTTCTGCCACGCCAGAGCCCTGGGCCACCACAGGGCACCACTCTTCTCCATGGGCGGAGGGGGCGGCATGGGGCCGCTCAGCCTCTCAGACTCTCCTCTGCTACACTTTGGACTTTCAGCTGCATCAATGTTGGGGCTGGGAGCTCTCGGAGGTCTGGGACGGATGGCAGGGAAGGAGACAGAAGGCGAAGAGGAGGAGGAGGACGGAGAGGAGGGGGAGGTGCTGAACCTGTCTGCAGGAGTGGGGCACAGACGAAGTGACCCTTTGTCCTGGGTGGTTGTTCCCCCGAGGGCACTCCTCCTCAAACCAGCTGTTGTCAGCTAAGGTGTGCACTCAGCAATGCATAGAACCAGGGAGTGTGTGTTTTTCTGTGTCCATGGTTACACACGTGTATGTCTGTGTGTGTCCATTCACAGGCATACGTGCATGTGTATGATGAGTGTGTGTGTGTGTGTGTGCATGTGAGGGATCAAGGGTCGCTGACACCTGCAGAGCCATAAAAAGCACTTCAGTCATTCCAGACCAGAAACAACTAAAGACAGACTGAAGGACACAAGTCTGTGTTGAGTCTACAAAGCCTGCACAAGAACTTGTTGGGTTGGGTGATGGGTTGCAAAAGTCTTACACTTTAAAGGGTCAGTTCATCCAAATGACAAAAAGTAAATTAAAAAAGTACTCTTAGTGATATCTGGCTGTGCAGATCCATTTTCATCTACTGACATTTTAAGGTATTTTTCTTAGATTTTAGTAAAAACAGCATTAAAAAGGATATTTGAAAGATTTAACAGTAAATTTTCTTTTTACAAAGTTCTTGTTATTTTGGATAATCCACAGGCATCACTGTGAACACTTTCTGAACACATTTGCACGACTTTGCAATAAGATTTTTCAAATGTAATTTCTAGCCATGCAAAGGGTAGTGCTAAATTAGGTCATTTTATACACACATTTATGGTCCCCAGAAGATGAATCCTACCAGCCTTTGTGATGCTTTGACCTTTAGTCTAACGCAACCATCAGATCAACATTTGAATTTGGAACCTTGTCTCCTAGAAATTGCTACCTGGAGTTTCTTTGTGGTAACAAAACATTAGATTCATGTATTGTATAGACTTCAGAGGGGGGTGTTTTGGTTACTTTGGGTTTGCATCTGGGTTCCTGTCTGCGGTTTAGGCAACAAATGTACTTTGGTTGCTGACACCTTCAGTATCAGTATTTTTGCAACATGGTTGAAACATTAATTAGAAATATTTTCTCACGATGTTACTTGAAAACGTAATTTGCTCAACATTACATTTCCCTCAAAATGTATTTGTTGGTTCAAAGTAGTTGTATATAAACAGAATTTTTAGGAGACAGGGCTGCAATTTGTCCAATTATTTGTAGGTTAAAAATATAACATCCACGCCAACATGCCAAATTAAGATTAAGGTTAAAATGGCGAAAGTTTTATTTGCTTAGCATTAGCCTGTCTTGTTGCAATGCTATGAGCCTTATGTATCAAACTCCTAACTGTATATATCAGATGTTTTTGAGGTGGTTATCTCTAAACCACATCTGTCTGCATGGCTTGATATCACATAAGTGAGAAAATATGTTTGAATCAGGTGAACTGACCCTTTAATATTCATTGATTCACCCAGTGACTGTATAAAAAGATGGACAACATGTCTCCACTTCCTCCAAACTGTACAAAAATGAAGTCTTAATATCCTGAACATGGCCACTGCCACCCTGCTCTAATGACGTCATTTGGTGCTACAGCCAACGCACTAGCCGTCTCCATGGTATCAAGTTCCCACCATCTGACCAATGGCAAGCAGCACCATTGATTGTTAGCACACCAATTGGCACACACAGCTGTCAAATAACTAATTAAAACCAAACTTATCAGAAGAGCAATAAAATTGACAGAAATCATCTTTGGGAAAAATATATTTGACGTTCACTTTGATCTTTTAGATTGGCCCATGTCCCATCCTCTAACATGGAGGGGGCGGGGTTTATGACCCATACTGTACAGCAGCTAGCCACCAGGGGGCGATGGAGATGTTTTGGCTTCCCTTGTTGGGAGCTGTCATATCGTCCATCTTTAGATACAGTCTGTGGATTCACCCATCGCCTTCCGTTCGTCTACACTTTGACTTCATGGTCAAAAAACATTTTACAGTGGACAATCACCTGTATTATATTTACTGATCCAGGTCATGAAAGAGCAGATGCACTAACCATTTTGTAGTTTTTACGTTCGACAACCCCCACTGACTGCTGCCATAGACCCATTTTTACTCATAAACTAAATATGGGCAGAAGCAGGACTGCGGGGAGCAACAAGAAGAACATTAATGATTACGTGTTGTAGACTTCAGCAATGTTACAGCCATTGTATTTTTTCCTTCAGGCAAAATGAAGACTTTGTGCAATTAAGGGGTTACATTTCAAAATAAAATATTGATCAGTTAAAAAAATCAACACTAAATCGCATAAAATTACAGCTGATGTTAGAAACATGTTTTTGTGATCATTTTTAATACAACTGTTTACAAAATATTTATGCTTGAGAAGATGTAACAGATTTTACATTGTAGTTTGGTTCAAAATTAACTCAAGGCGACTGGGTGTCTTACTCAGTCATGTCATTTAAAGAAGGTTTCTGTTGATTTAACCTGATAGTATCTGGTAATAATTACTTGTCATGTGCAACTTGCTTCGTGCTTTCAAGCCCAGACAAACAAAATGATTAATAGGGTTCATGATACAGTATTACATTGATTCTGCAGACAATGGTACAGTATTTGCTGATATCACAAAGTCTGCCACGACATGATTTCGATTTGATTCAGTTCAGGGGGCTGCGATCGATATAAGACAATATACTGAGACGAGACGAAGGAGGTGTGCTTGGACAGAAATGGTGACAGATGCTCCATAGGAATACCTCTTTAAAGTGATGACATGCATGAATGGTTTCACTTTGCATCGATAATATTGGATTGTTGATCATTGAATTGATATAGACCATTTTAAAATTTTAAACAACATAAACATTCTAATGGGTCCCTTGGTACTTCCTGTTAGAATGTTTGTTAATGCAGAAACTGACAGGAAGTACACAGGGACCAAAGCTGTTGCCCTAGCAACAGAGCATCAGTGAAACAGTCTATAATGATCCCAACAATGTATGGTTACACCTCTAATAATTAGCCCCCTTGAGTAAAACTCAAACTGCATCCTAATTCATGACGCAGTAATCCCACTGATTGTCAAGTGACCTGAGTTTGTCCGCCAGCTGCTCTGTGGTTTGTTTGAACCCACGGAGACCTTGACGTTTACGACACCACAATGTGTGACGAAAGACGATAATCTACACAAAGCTATCTGTTCGACCATGTGATTTTCCAAGTCGCAAGAAGAAAGACATAAACTGTGTTGACGCAACTGAATGTAGGTTTGAGTTAAACTCTTTTGCTTGCAGTTTATTTTAGCTCATTCTTTGCTCTAATAATCATTCCAAGACAATGATCTAGACCGGATCTGCCCTGCCTTTACGACAAGACCAACTGAGGTAAACATTCAAGCGGGAATAAAGTAGACAAAGGTGTGTATTACACAATAATGAGTACACATTTGCTTTACTAAAAAGGTACACAGGAATAAACCAAACAGTGGTTTAAAGAGCTGCCTCGAATATTTTTGAAGGGGAAATGTTTGACAATGGCCACGTGTGGCCAGTATCTGTGTCGATTTATCTCGTATCCTTGTTTGCACATTGATTGATCCTAATCAGTATTTCAATGGTGTCCAAGTGCCTTGTGTTTCATCCGAAATATACCACACAATATATGAAAAATATTTACACAAATGTAAAGTGTATAAATGTACTTTTCATTGCATTTTAGAAAACTGAAGTTTAATAATATGACAACAGATGTGATTTGTACATCAGGGCCACTGCAACACTTTCCAAGGATGTCACCAGTGTTGATGACTGTGACAATGACTCAATGTCAATAAACACAAATTTAAAAAAAATATCTCTGCGTGTTGTGTTTAGATGTCTGTCCTGTGATGTGTCTGTGTCTAAATAATTGTGTGTAAAAGTTAAATCCACTCACAGATTTCATTGCAAAGGTGGTAAAAACAAGCAAATAAACAACCAAAATGAATTCTCAATAGATTAGAGTTGTCCATCCATCCATCCATCCATCCATCCATCCATCCTACCAGTGGGACATGCCCAGAACAACACATGAAATGCAGCCATAGTATCCCATAGCAGCTTATGATCCACTAGACATGTGTGGCTGTGTATTTTTCTGCAGAGACTCAGCCCTCTGCCTGTATGTTATTATTTTCTTTTTATTTAACTGTGTCTGGGTCCTTCGCCCCCAGCCAGTAACACTGCATAGGTGAGGCTGCGACTTTATAAAAAGTTAGCAACCAGGTGCCACACCATAAGCAGCAGGCATCCAAGCGGAAGCTACGAAAAGCAGACAAGGCTTGTTCAAAAAAGAGTGAATGTGGGCTGACTTTCAGTTTGGCTGGCAATACGGTTTACAACCAGTAACCAACAACTGCTGCATTGTGATCCTTTAAAGGCATTAGAAAATTTGTTTTAATATATCCTATACAGTATCGTTATCTGTGTAAATGGAAATGGATACAGCACATTAAGGATACAGCTATCTACTTATTGTATGCCAAAAACATCAATCACTGCCAGTGTGATGTTGTTGGCCTTTCCCCAAAGTAAACATAAATTAAGAACATATTCATACCATTTTATAGTCACTGTGATATCATTTTACTCCTGTCACTTGCAAAGTGGGGTTTCAAGTGCAAAACATATTTTGAGCTCATAAAATGTTTTGTAAACAAAAAAAAATTATATTAACATTCACTGTTCCTTCCCTGTGTGTATCTCTGAGGTCTATCAAATGTGTTGAATGCACGTCTTTCTTCATATCTGAAAAGCCAGTTTTTGAATGTCCAGCACATTGATGTCTGCTAGCTGTGTATCGGGTTGCCCACTTGCATGTTTGTGTGCGTTCTCGTATGCATACATGAGCTACAAATGAAAGGGGGACCTGCGCTTAAGAAAACTCCACGTTACTGTGGCTCACCACCTGAGTTTGCTGATCTTTGTTCTTTCTAGCTGATTGAACACTGACATGCAAAATTGTGGAGCTCTGCAATATATAACTACATGAAAAAATAAGACGCTAGACTGTTCACTGCAGGGAGTTGCAACTTATATTCAGTTAAATACAGCGCAAAGACAAGATTTTTAATGTTCAAACTGATTAACTTTTTTGTTTTTTTAAGTATCCACTCGCTCTGAATTTGCTGTCTGCAACAGGTTTCTAAAAAGTTGGGCAGGAGCAACAAAAGACTGAGAAAGTTGTTACAATTTGTCACTGCATCTACAAATGCAAGTTACATTAAGTAAAACCAATATAACAACAACATCCAGAAATGCCACTGTTATGCCGTGGTCTGATGAGTCCACATTTAAAACTGTTTTTGGAAATCCTGGACGTCGTGTTCTTCAGGCTGAAGAGTAAAAGGACTGCACCGATTGTCAAGTTCCAAGTTCAAACCCATCATCTGTGACGGTATGGGGGTGTGTTAGGCCCATGGCATCATGGGTAACTTGCTCATCTGTGAAGGCACCATGAATTCTGAAAGGTGCATACAGGTTTCGGAGCAACATATGCTGCCATCCAGATGCTGTCTTTTTCTGAGCTGTCCCTGATTGTTTCAGCAAGACAATGGCAAGCCACATTCTGCACGTGTCACAACAGTGTGACTTCGTAGTAAAAGGCCTGCCTGCAGTCCAGACCTACTCCCTTTGAGAATGTGTGGTGCGTTTGAAGCATAAAATATACAAGAACTGAGACCCTGGACTGTAGAGAAACTGAAGTCGTAAATCAAGTAAGAATGGGAAAGAATTTCACTTTGAAAACTTCAACAGGTAGTGTCATCAGTTCCCAAACACTTACTAAGAAAAGGTGACGTCACAGAGTGGTAAACATGCTCCTGTCAGAACTTTTTTGTGAGATGTTGTAAACGTCAAATTAAGAATTGGTGTATATTTACAAAAAACAAACAAACAATAGTTTATCTGTTACAACATCAAATATCTTGTCTTTGTACTGTATTCAATTGAATACAAAAGGATCTATCTATCTATCTATCTATCTATTTATCTATCTAGTGCATATACTTTAAATATTGCCCAGTCTTCTTTATCTTGGACGTATATATATTTATCAGTGTTGGAGGGAACAAGACAGATAGTTAAGACCAAGGCTACAGTTACTATTTAAATAAGTAAACAGAGTACCAGGTAGTTTTCCAATGCACTGTAGGTCTCTAACAAAAAGGAGAACTAAAAAGACAGCTACAGACCCTTCTCACAGGTGTTATAAGAGGGACAACTGTATGACGTAATACGTAACAGCACACAGACTCACAAGAGCTGCTGTATCATCTTACAGACTGAGGAATATGTAGACAGTCATTTCTATGAGCAGGTAGAAATCTAGATGAACAACTGACAAACGAGACAAACGGGAATATGTAGGCACCTGTCGCCTGTAGAAATATTTCCCTATATGAGTTGTTTAAGTCAGGGAAGCAAATATGTACAAGTCACTTAACATATTAAAGTAGTCTGTGTTGACAGACTGAGCTTCAAAGGTGCAGGAAGGGTTTGTTCCCTTTGGACAGAGCCAGGCTGTTTTTTCTTGTTTCTAGTCATGCAAAGCAAAGCTAACTGACTTTATATTCACCATACAGACATGAACAGAGTGGTATCGACCATCTTGTATTACTGAGAGGAAAGGGGTCATCCACAGTGGGGGAAACATGATTTACATACTGAAAATAAACACAAATTTGCTGTTGCCGTCATGCTGACTTCTCTATAACGCAGCATGGATCCTTTTTATTAGCTGCTTCCTCTAATATCATTAATGATTGATAAAAGCACGCAAATATAAATTTGACTTTTCCTTCTCTCACAATAAAACATTCAGTGTAGCTTCAGGGCGTCTGTATGGCGCCAGTATGAACCAGGATGTGAGCCCATTACTTAAACTTTAATCATTTACATTCTGTTTGTTGAAATAGCTGTAAGACAAAAGGCCTCAGATAAGATTATTGATCTAACGGGTGAGAGCACACACATCAGTAGTGCAGCTACGCATACACATTATTTTTATTGTACTGAGCTAATAAAGACGTACATGAGTGCCGTATGGTCAAATTCCATTGGCAATAAATAAAGAAATAGCCTGCCATAGAGATTTTGCAACATCAGACATTCAAGTCAATGCAAAGGGCGACAGAGAGGTTAACTTACAAGCAAAATGAGTCTGTAGTACTGTTGTGTGACCTGCACATAGGTGAAAGAGTGTGGCACATGGGCTTGAGTAAACTGTTTTGCATCTTCCTGAGAGGATGGACTCAAGTGTGGGGTTTCCAGCTTTAACATCAGCAGGAATGTGTCTCCTCCCTTCTGCGTAAAGCCCCCTTCCCTCCTCTCTCTCAACACCCCCCACACACCCACACCCACACTCACAGAAAATACCAGTAACACAGCAGTTCAGATGTAGTAATGGAAGGATGAGCTGGTTTTAATTTGGGGGAAATTACAAACCAGGATTTTCTTATTTTTTTCTGACCCTCTGTCACTATCATAGTCTCTGTAGTGTCTGCGTGTGTGTAGGTGTGTCTGTGCGCGCAAAACCAGGTAAACACTTGAAAAGCCACCCTCCATAAGACAAAGTACATGAAGCCACAGGAGGTGCGAAGCTGTGACACCATCTCCCTCCCTCCTTCCCATCCCCACGCCCCTTTCTCTCCTCCCTGCCCCTCTGACTCATTCTCAAGACAAAAACCATCGCTGCGTTATTACGGATTCCCTCACGCTACAGCGGAGTTATTAATGCGTGGAAGTTATGGTTTGTCAGTATCAGCCCGTCACACCTGAATGAGCACATTTATGGCTGAAGCCAAGTACACAAGATAGGGGAGAGTTAAGGGCATAAGGGAGGCAGAGTGGCGGCAGTCATGGGGGAACAAGAGTCAGGCTCAGGTGCGAGCTGGCTGAAAAGGTAAGGACTTTAAATCATTTGATTAACTGAATTAAACCAGACATTCTGACTATCAGCGTGTGAGTGAACTCCACATATTTGGCTTTAAATGAACGTGACGCGCAGATTAACGATGTTTTTTATTGCATATGGACTTCGACATATTGTTAGATATTGTTATAATTATCCCACAGCTACTTATTAGCGTAATAAACTTCATGGTGATGAACTTAAATGCGCACCTTTGCGGCTGTATATCAGCGGATCGAGTAAACCGACCAAGAAGTCCAAAGCAACGCATAACTTAAATTCCGCGTACAGATGACGTGAGACATACAAACTAATTTTGAAGCATTAACAGCCACTTTGAAACTATTTTTTTCCGCTCATAACAACTAAGGAAATCATCTATACAACACGGTCCATGCGTATTTACGCGCACAGAGGCGCACACCGGGCAGGCTAACTGTTCGCCTTCGGAGAGCTGAGGATAGTAAGCGATCATCAGGCTGATAGATGAGCCATAAACACCCAGCCAAACACCCAACCTCCGCTACGTGGTTCTCTCAGAGTCCCTCAGGACGTGTCTCATAAACGATGCGTTGTAATACCACTCAGTGCTGCAGGTAGCATATTTGCGGCCTCGGGCAAGCTTGCCTTGTGTCCCTGGACTGGTAGCTGGAGAGGTGCCACTACACCTCCTTGAGCAAGGCACCAAACGCTTGTCATGGGTAGCCCCCTCACTCTGACATCTCTTCACTTAGTGCATGTATAGGTCCTGTTTGGATGTGTGTCACAAAGAGTGAAAAAATTGAATTTCCCCACACAGCTTCGCTGGGAGTGAACGGAAAACTCATTCACTGCCATAACATTACTGCCAGTGAGCATAACACATTCTTAACAGTGACAGAATCCATACAGTTAACATCAAGATACAAGATACTGATGTTGCATCTGAGTGTTGATTGTCAGTTTTGGTATGTGTGGTCTGCTGGGGACAGTGCTGGTTGAAAAGTCGGACAGCAGGATGAAGGAAGCACATGTGGTATCTCCCCTTCACACACAGCCTGCAGGTGGAGCAGCCTGTCACTGCTGAATAGAGGGGGCATCCCATCCTGTTAACTGCCTTCCGGTCAGCTGTTCAAAAGCTACTGCCCCAGCAGACCACTCTGTAAAAGATTGCTGATGTCACCACAGAGTCAAAAATGGTCTTAGGAGTGCCTGCCTTCCAAAACACCTCAGTCTCTTCAACAGATAGAGTCTCCTCTATCTTCTCTTAAGGCCCAGACACAACAAACTGACAAAGGCCAACTGTTGCATTGCCTCATTTTGCCTGTGTTGTGGCTAAAAAGTTGCACCTAAACACACCTCAAACACTTCAGCTAACAGCCAACTACATGTAGCATGTAGGTTCTGCTCCTGTGTGAGAGGAAATGTCTCCATAGCATCAGGAGGCAGCAGACAATATCTGTCATTTAAAAAAAAGAAGCAGAAAGACCGACAGGATGGATTCAAGACACCACTTAAAGATGCTGCAGGAGCAAAGGATATTTACCGAGCACCGGTGAAAAATAACTCAATTACAAACGGTTTCTGCTAAAGACTTCAGTGACTAAAAATGTTATCTTATCCAGTATATAAAGTTTGTTTTTAACTTTAGCTGTTCATTTGCTTTCCTCACTTCGGTTTCTCTTCCCATGCACTGAGATGAACTGTCAATCAGAGTGATTTCATTCACTGTCGGGCTTTGTCAGCTCCAACATTGATTTAATATGCTGAGTCAGCTAACATGGGCCGACAAGGGCCGACTGCTGCCAACGGTGTGGAACCCAACACCAAAATTAGGGCTACAGACTCTGGCCTGTCACTGAACAATGACCAACAATCGGCTTGATGTGTCAGCGCCCTTATTCAGTGCATTTGTGTTCTCTGCCCAGTCCTGTTTCAGGTGAACATGTCACACCTATTGTAATATTATATTTATCTATATTTTCTTTCTATATTTTGGCATTAATTTATTTCAGTATTGATTTGTTACTGTGCTACTTTGTCTTTTATGATATTGAGGGAGGCTGTCATGCATCTATAGGCCTAGGTCATGGTCTCTCTTAGCTCTCATTGGCTGATCAGTGTCAGGGTTAAAAGTTCAAAATCAACCCATCTAACCTTCTGCTGCAGGTTACTGTGACTCACAGAGAGATTAAAAAGGACATCAGGTTCCTGATAGTGTTAAATGTGGGAATTAATGTTTGGAGAAAATTGCTTGGAACTGTTTAACTTCTGCAAAACTGATACTGTTAATAGCTGTTCCTCAATCTAGATTGTTGTTGAGTTGGAGCTATCAGCCACAGAGATGTCTGCCTTCTCTTGATTATAATGGAACTAGAGGGCACCAGCACATGCTAATGTTTTTTGGCATAATCCTATAACATTTCGTATTGCTTATATTAGCCTAGCGGCTAGCAGACTTTCCTCTACTCATATAAAACCTGGATAAATCACACACAAGACGTAAAATGCTATTTTGTGGGGGCTTTATTATCTTCACAGGTCATTGTTTGTTTTCTGTGAAATAATAAAAGCTTTGAACTACAGAGGGAAGTGGTTTTCAGTTCACAAAAATGTACAGGAAGTCTGGGTTGCTCAGTCGTGTGGTTACATTTCTAGGAAGGTGCACATCAGACTACAGTGTAGGGTATGTGTCTACACAGAGCTTGTAACCATAGGTATGGCATTGGTTCATTGCAGAAGTATAAATCCCACTGTAGTCACCTGAGTGGATATTACAAGATTGCCGATTTTGAAGGAAAACAAATGAAATACTTTGCAGAAGAAAAGGATAACAGGAGCGCTGCTGGTGTCCCTCAAACCACCGGTGCTCATGGAAGGGTTGAAAATCCAGAAGGCATAAAAAAATCAAAGTCCAGGCACTCAGGTCGGTTTGGAAAAGTTAAAAAGCCTTTATTTAAAGGGCAGGAGTCATTAAAAACACCAACGCGTGTCAGCTTGCGCCTTCCTCAGGGTGTGTGAAGAGAGAGCAAACAAAGCAGTTATAGTTGCAATCACTTCAGCTGTGAATCATTCAGTCTGTGCCATTTTCTTTAGGCCTCTAGGAGGCCTCAGTCAGGAATTAGTACAAGAAGAATGCACCAAATTATGCAAACCTTTTAGGGATGTGTTTAGTAATAAAATCTATTCTATCTCCAGTTTTATTAATTGTAACACTACCCATCTTGTGTACCGACTTGAGTGTGTTTGTGGCTGTTTTTATATAGGCCTTACTAAAAGAAGACTGAGGGACAGAGTGGCTGAACACAGGTAGGCCATTCGGACTGGGAATATGAATAATCCTATGGCCAAACATTACATGGAAGCACAACTTTCAAATGACTCATCCCTAAGAGCGTCAGGTATTGAGGTCATTAGCTTGGGTGCCAGGGGTGGGGATAAAGTTAAACGCCTCAAGCAAAGAGAGGCATATTGGATCCATGCCCTTAAGGCCTCAATGAGGATTTTGGCCTCAATGAGGATTTTGACCTCTCATCTTTTTTGTAAATGTTTTTTGTAAATGTTTTTTGTAAATGACAGTGTTTAATGGTCCTGACAAGACAGCTTTACTTTCTTTAGATACTATGCAGATGTCATCATTTACACATCTGCATAGTAGATGCATAGTGTTTATTTCTTTATTTTTATGTTTATACTGGTATTACTTCTCGTATGGTTTCTACTGCGGATTCTGTTCTGTTTACATTATTCTTATTTAGTTAAGATTTGACAGTCTGTGAGAGGGGCTCAATAAGTTTGTTGTTTGATCCCCCCAGAAGTTACAATCTTACATTCTTCTTGTACTAATTCTTGACTGAGGCCTCCTAGAGGCCTAAAGAAAATGGCACAGACTGAATGATTCACAGCTGAAGTGATTGCAAGTATAATTGCTTTGTTTGCTCTCTCTTCACACACCCTGAGGAAGGCGCAAGCCGACACGCGTTGGTGTTTTTAATGTCTCTTGCCCATTAAATAAAGGCTTTTTAACTTTTCCAAACCGACCTGAGTTCCTGGACTTTGATTTTTTATGCCAAATGAAATACATGAACATTTTGCTGACCGTTATGTGTCCCTTAAAAACATATTTGCTGTTTCATATTAAACACAATTTCTAGGAGACAGGGCAGCTGCATGGCCAATAAGAGCCAGTTCATAGTTTAAGGGTGTCCACCAGACGTTTTGGTCTGTGTGATGTAAATGTTGTCATCCAACCATGTCTGGAATGGTCTGCACAGACCAGATCAGGTGCGCTGAATGTGCATGCTCCAATCTTTTATTCCAAACTGTAGTCCAGACCAAAACACTGCCGTCATGCCATCTTCAGTTGCCTATCCATGATGAAGTAATTTTTAAGTCAGGTAGTCAATAGAAATTTACTCCAGACCCAGCAGTGTCTTCTTAGTTTCACTTTCACCCAGTGTCGGCAATATGATGGTTAAGATCACCTCCCAGCCCTCCCATGAACTGACAGGGACCCTTAATTGTACTATGAATAGAACCATGTGTGAGTCAGCTTTAACTTTGCCTGTCTTGTCTTTTTAGGCAACTTTGTGAGAACGTGTCTCGTCAGAAGACGCCTTTCTTTCACTCCTGGTTCCGGTTCCTGCTGCTGTTTTGTCTGGTCTTCGTCTTGTGCTACTCTCAGTCCAGCAGCTCTCGATCATGGTGGGAGAACTTTCCACTCCATATGCACTACCAGAGGTTTCTCAATCGAACCAATCAAGTCAATCTACCTCCTGCTTATCGTGTCCATCCAAAATACAGAATTAAACCAACTGAAATCTATGAATCCACAGCAAGCACTACTGTACTACCTACTGTGCCTCCAACGGGGACTCAGTTCCATCACGCCTACCCACGCAACTACCACTTTGATATGGATAACCCAGATGTGTGCAAGACCAAGACCCCTTTCTTGGTCTTGATGGTTCCAGTGGCACCCAAAAACGTGGCAGCACGGGACGCCATCCGACAGACATGGGGCAAAGAGAGCCTGGTGCAGGGCGAGGTGGTGCTTACTCTGTTCATGCTGGGCCTCTCAGGAGGAGCTGATGTGGAGCAGGTGCAGGAGAAGCTCAAACAGGAGAATCTACAGCACCACGACTTGATCCAGAGCAACTTCATGGACACTTACCTCAATCTGACCACCAAAACCATGGTGATCATGGACTGGCTGGCCACACGCTGCCCTACAGCAGCATACGCCATGAAGATTGACTCTGACATGTTCCTTAATATTGACAATTTAGTAATGATGCTGCAGAAGCCAGGCATCCCCAAGCTGAACTACCTGACTGGGATGCTTATGTGGAACAGGCCAGTTGTCCGTTCAAAAAACTCTAAGTGGTACGTCCCTGAGGAGATGTACCCAGAGCCCCAATATCCAACCTACACTCTTGGCATGGGATACATCTTCTCCAACGATCTTCCTGAAAAATTTGTGGAGGCCTCAAAATCAGTGAAACCATTTAACATAGAGGACGCTTACATTGGAATGTGCATGAAACAGCTAGGTCTCGCACCCACATCACCACCAAATCCCTCCCAGTTCAAGGCCTATAACTCAAGATATAATCGTTGTGAATTCTCCAAGGTCATCACCTACATTCTTGGGTCTTCACAAGAGCTGTTGAAATACTGGACAGATTTGAAGAAGCCTGAACCACCGTGTTAGGACAAAGACTATTCCTGATGCAGTGATAAAATCACCTGGGTTGAAGGGATTGGGTGGCAGGGAATGGGCGGGTTAATTTATTTATAGATTTTTATTGTACTGTTGTGAGCAATGGGAACACCACTGTGGAAAAGTTGCAAAGGTTTATGAACTGCACGACAGACTTTGGACTTGTGTGTATTTAAAACTATTTTTGTTGGCTTGCCAACGATAAAATATGTGAAGGTAAAGTTTATTTTACAACACCACCAACTGTTGACCACTAAAGGTGTTGTAGAGCAATGTTTTGATAAGCAGGTCATGTATAGTTTGTATACCATTTGTACCTGTATATTTACAAAAGCAGACACGCACGCCTCAAGCACGGCACATTTGTGCTAACAGCAGGGATTAGTAAAATCACTTGGATCTAATGGAACAAATGCGGCTTTTTGTCTATGCAACTATTAAGAGGTATGAAAAGCTGTCAGAATGTTTCCTATATATTGAGGCAAATTTGGGAAAGGATTCTGTACTCAGGTGTGAACACTCCTCAGGGTATTTTTTTAAGTGACAAATCAAGCAAACCATTCACCACTGTCAGAAAGATGTACAAGTTATTTTATTGTTTACATTGCAGATTAATATAAATTTTAGAAGAAGCCAAACTACTAAAACAAAAAAAAAAGAAATTAATTTGTACAATATGTCACAAAATCCTTTACTAAAGACGCTGCACTTTTTACTACATTGTCGTTGAGTTTTTATTCTTATTTCTCCCCAGAATTAAGTCCTGTCTTGTATTCTGGTGGGTATAAGAAGAGGATGCGATTGGTTTAATGAACTTGAATGGTAATATTATTATACAGCACAGTGTGGTCTGAAAAAGCCTGGTAAGATCATTCTGATGAAGTCAGCTCAACTTTCTGTTTCGCTCTCTGTATCGTCCCAAACTGTTTCCAGAAATGTAAATCCAATCAGGGCGACACATTCTCACTTCAAACTTGTCACATTTGGTCATGGACCTTCCATGTTGACATAAGATGTGCAAGGAACCCGGGGGCATTGGTTGTTGATGTTCTTTGTCAATTTCTGCCTGTTATGTGCAATTGTCTTATTTTAAAATACACTTTGTTTTCACAGGAAATTTACCTTTTACATTCAGTCTCTTTCAAAATAAACCCAGCTCCAACAACTAACGCACGTGGTTGAGTTTAGGCAACAAAAGCAAATGGTTGGGTTTTGGAGAAAAGAACAGGGTTTGGCTTTATAATATTACAGGACACTGCTCTCCTGGGTGAAGGTCGGTGTTTGTTGGACCCATCCCCCGCCCCTCCCTTCCATCCTACTTGGAGTTTTGCCGCTTCAACTTTTGTTCTTGTCCCATCACGTTTCCCCCTGCCGCCGCCGAGACCAGCTGCATATCATGCCGACAGTAAAGGACAGCTTTTTCCGTCAGTGTCTGACGCCACTAATCACTGCCCAAGCACCAGATATTGATGTTTGTTAATGACGTAAAATGCAGGCCACAGCTTGCAGAGCAGTAATGGTGGCTCCCTTATGGTAGGAACAAGTGCTAATTGTAACATTATTAGAGTAAACACAGCAATAAGTGAAGTTAGTGTAGAAAAAGAATCAATAACAAGTGAAACTAAGAATTGTTGTGTTTTCTAAACCTTTGAATGAGCTGTTTAAATGCACATAATGAAGCCTGTCCTTGATGTAGAAAAACTTGCACTCTTGAATACATTTTTAATACAACACATATCTGATGACGAATATCTTGATAGCATGTACACATAAATAGATACCATAAAACATAAAGTAACAAACCAATGACTGGGGCAACCTCTAGCTCACCTGGTAGTGCGTGCTTCCCATTTAGGCTGAATCCTCTGCAGTGGCCTGGATTCACTTCCAACTTGTGTACGTGTGCTGCGTGTCATTCCCCATCTTTCGCTCCCCACTTTCCTTTCATTTTCCAGCTGCACTGTATTAAAGGCAAAAAGGCAAAAAATTATCTCAAGAAAAGATTCAGCCTTACATAGCGTATCACACATCATACAGAAGCATGTGTACTCACGCTATCTTGGAGGAGTCAAAACAATTCTTGTGTAACCCTTGGTTTAATCTGTTGAATCTGTGAGTCTGAATATCTACAAGGTCCTCATCTTACATATCTTAGCCTTCAGACTCCATGAAGCCTCGTCACATGCCTGCATGCAGACAGTGAAGGGCTCCAAGTCAACTGTTATCTTCACTGCCATATTGATTTGAAGGCAGCTGGGAAGGAAGATTCCACCAGGCACACCTTCGTGATTTTGTTGATTTGGTCATTTTTCCTTTACATTTGTGCATCTATCCAAAGTAAGTAAGCAAGCAAAGTGGTTAAATAGCTTATTTTTTGTCTTGGTAAAATTGTGTTGTATTGTGTTAGCCTACAAACAAAGTTAATCCTGTTACAAGTCTAGTTATGAATGGATCAAATGATCAAGTGGATCACATGGATCGAAGATTTGTGGCAGTGTTTTAGTTACTAAAGATATATCCTTCCTTGTTATCACATGATGTCTATATTTCACTACTAGTGCCATTTAGCAGAAGTCTGCGCTGTGAAATGCACTGCAGCTGCGTCAAAAATAGACGAGGCCTGCCCGCAGAACCAGAATTGTCTAGAGTGGTGGTTCCCAACTGCTCCAGACACGAGGTCCAGTTTTCTCCTTAGTCATCAGTGCAAGGTCCACACAATTTAATACAGTCAGTTGAAACTTTAGAAATATCGCATTTATTTTGCGCAAAACTGTAATGGAAACGCAACTAGCTTCTTGTGAGAGACAGCAGTCTAGCTTGATGACACGACCAAACGCAAGTGTGACACTAAGTACAATTGCGACTTGCAGGTGTTTCCATTAAAAGGTGTTTTGCGTATGAGCCGTAATTCTCTTAAAATCTCGTCCCGCGAGAGTCCACTTTGTTTGCGGAGGTAAGATGGACATTCCAAATCTCTTGCGAGCTGGAACAATCATCTCGGTTGCCACTGCTGCTGTTGCAGTAGTCTACAACCGAAGACAAAGAGAGCGAGTGGTATTCCACTGGACTTGAATGTCCAGTGACGTATATTTGCGAAAAAAGTGTTTCCATTACACTTTCGCGATATACTTCTATATTGACACGACTGAAAAACCACCTCATGAGAGCGTAAAAACTTCTTCTTGATATTTAAGAGATTTTTCAAAATGTAGGTATTTCCATTACCAGTTTTTATTGTGATATTTAGGTTTTGCGTATTTCTAGGGTTAATGGAAACCCACTTGCTGTCCGTTAGTCACTCACTCTACAGCAGGAAATGGCACTTAAAATACAGCTCTGTTGGAAACCCACCATACTTAAAAATAAAGTATAGTTTTTACAAACTACTGTAGACACGTTCTCGAGTTACTTGTGGTCCATTCAGAATGGATCCACGACCCACTTTTGGACCACGACCCACCAGTTGGAAACCACTGGTCTAGAGTGGTCATGATCAGCCCGAGCAGTCGCCTGGCAGAGATCTGCGCCCTACTTAGTGCACCTTTGTAGTTCTTTATTAGCATCTACACCTACATTACTTGGCTGGGATTACAATAAAAACGGACCTGGGTTTGAAACATTTCGTGGCTTGTAGCATACTGTACACGTCTGACCTGCAGTTCAGTCTGTTTTGAAAAAAAGGTTGCAATCTGAGAGCACTCAGTTCAGCGTGGAGCAAGATATCAGATAACTGCCGAGGGGAGAGGTTCTTAATCTTTGGTGAGATAGCATCTATTGCCAGTAAGTCATCCAGTCCACACATGAAAAACACATATGTAATGATTGTCCTATTCCGTTTCCATTGATTTCATGTCTCTTATCTTGCCTAAAATCTACCCTCACACTACAGAAGTTCAAAGTAGGTATTGAGTAATTGAATGTTTATCATACTGAGTACTTTTCCCCTTGTCTTGAATTGCACTGGGCAGTAGTTCATTTACGTCAAAAGGAAATTCTTAAGGAAAGCTGCACCTTGTGATGACTCAGTCAGGAAAAGTACACATGGCGCAGGGCAAAGACAATGTTTAGTTTCACCATCATTTGTCACCGGTGTAATATAGAAAAATGGACAAGAGCTTAAATATATTTCAAAGCTTGTGATGATTTGAGTTTGACGTAGTGAGTTGATTAAATGTGTGCCAGAGGGAAGGTGATGATTACTTGGTTGATTTGTCTTTGTGTAAAGAAAGGATTAGCACTCACAGATATCTTGTGATACACCGCGTATATCTGAAGGTTCATGGTGTGCAGATCACTGGGTCAGGAACACATCAGAATAAATGATTTGAACTCCTGACGGCACAGTTAGAGAAAAGTGAAACGTTTGTACAACAAAACACCCGGGGCCGTATTCCTAAATATTCTCAGTGCAAAGAGTTGCTCCTAGTGGCCAAATTCTAAGAAAATTCTTAGAATCATAATGTTTTCTAAGAATTTCCCCTCAAAGTTAAGAGTAGATCCTGGTAAAGATAAATACGCTACAGATTGGATCGTGCAGGAATCATGTTCATGGTTAAACTCATTAGAGATGCGCTTACTTCTCCAACCCAGCGCCACAATGCAATATCACCGGAAATGAAAGTCATCACAACACTGAGGTATTATGCAACAGGAAAAATGCAACAATGCAGCAGTGATGACTTGGGTCTGTCACAACCCTCCATCAGCAAGGTCATCAAGCAAACACTGACAGACTCATATTGTGACACAGTTTGTTTAGTGTCCGCTGGTTATCCACACTTTACAGGCTCATAAAAGGGCGTTCATGGACGTCGCAGGATTGCCCGGTGTTGTGAGTGTAATTGATGGGACACACGTCCATATAATGGCACCGTCAGAAGATGAAGCCGTCTTGGTGAGCAGGAAGAGATTTCACAGTGTCAATGTTCAACTTGTTTTCAGTGCTAACTATAAGATTTTGGACATTGTTGCTAAATGGCCAGGCTCAACACATGATGCCAGAATATTCTCTGAGAGTGGCCACAGACCTCCTAACACCTTATCTCCACCCAGACCAAGGGCCGCAACTAAACTACAACAGGTAACCCAAACAATAAAGAGCATGTTGGAGTATCCTAGTAGTTTAAATATTTCCCTCAAATAATGTACATTGTCATGTATTAAATTATTCACATTATTTCCAGTTGTTTTGAATGAAATTGTGATTATGTCTGTATTAACTGTAGGGCCCATAAGACAACAAGGGCAATAGTGGAGCGTGGCATTGGCCAACTGAAGAGGCGCTTTCATGTTCTCCATGCGGCTGACCCCTGATAAACTCTGCAAAGTCATCATAGCCTGTGCGATTCTACACAACATTTGCAAGGCTAGACAGATTGCAGAACCTCTCGAGGGTGATGAAGACAGCGATAATGATGGTGGTGGTGATGAAAACATTCACGCACCAAAAGGGAACAACAGCCTTATAGAGCCCAATTTACAAATTTACATTTCAGGGAAGTTATAGTATATGTAATTTAAGAACTTGTGACTGCAGTGAACTAATATACCAACTAATATTTACTACACATAGCCTACAATAGTTAAATACATGACGCATATTACACACAAAGACACATGAATACATAATATCTATTCGTCATGGGATTTATTTTTTAGGAGATCAATTTTTAGTGGGTAGTACTCCTCCTGTAGGCATAGAACTCATTTCTGCTGTCTGAGAACATCCATTGTCATCTCCAATCTTCCGTCCTGCAGGGATGGTGTTGGAGCAGCAGCAGCAGGCTGAACTGTGATGTTTCAGGCCCCTCGAAGGCCCCGGTTCCTCTGATGGCTCCATGCTACAGAAAGGGGAATACATTTTGTTTATTTAATTGTTTTGTTTTCATTGATTTCGCAGAATGAGCATGTGCAAGAGGTATGAGAAATGGCTTATGTACTGAATAAATATTCTTGATATTTTGTTTACCTGCCTATTGATATATGAAAACACACTTCTACCTTTGCTGCATTTCAGTGAGCTGCGTCATTGAAGAGTCAATGCCTTCCCTCAGCCCGGTGATACTAACTTCTGACTGTCCCAGGACATTAAACACTGCTTCTGCAACCTGGGACAGCGGCTTAGCCGGTGGTCCGCCCTCTACAAACAATCCAGTAACCAATATGTACACATTAATTATGTATTTAAATTTTCCCATGCCTGCTTCTTGGCTTGTCGCGTGACACTGGGGCCAAATCTACCTCCACCAAAACACTGAGAGGTGTTTGCCAGCAGCAAACACTGCTCCTCTGTCCAGTTGAGTTTCCTACTTCTTTTCTTTTACATTGCTGTTCAGTTTGTGGAAGACTTGAATGCCAACCAACACTGCTTCTTATAGGCCGGTTAGCAATCCCAGAAATTGATGAAAGCTGAGCCATTTTGCTGTCGTTAATACCAAATGGATGAAGTGCAAAAATTACCAGCATGGTAAATGAATGTAAGCAAATAAATATAACTATCAGCATGTGAATACTGTGCAAGTAGGCCTGAGTTTTCAATAATTTTAAAGTATAGCCTACTATTTATTTAACAGAGATTTTCTTTTTTATGGAAACACACAGTCGTCATAGAGATTAGATCCTATGATTAAGTCTATTGATTTGACAGTCCATTCTATGCCCATTATCAACAAAAGTGTATTTTTATCTAGCTTTTAGGATCAACCAATCACACCTTTTGAAATGATGACTCATACCTAGCAACGGGGGCCAACCACACCTCCTCACTAAGATAAAAGTTTCTGTCCATTCTTTGCTCAGCGTTCTCTGAGAATGTTCTGGAAACACTCCTAAACTGAGACTCCTTGCTAGGAATTTTTAGGGTAAGTTAGGAGCTCTCTGAGAGGATTCTCAGAATATTTAGGAATACGGTCCCTGAGAATTAGGGTTCAACAACCTAAGAGGGCCGTGTCCCCTGCATCACCTCTGAAATCCACACCTATGGTCAGTGCTACATCTATACTGGCATAGACAGGCAAAGCAGATTAGGAAAAACTGAATAAGTGATCACAATAATCTATATTTAACACAGCTAAAATGTTTCACCCTTACTTTTTTATCAGGTATTTGTATTCATCAGAGTGTGCTGTTTCACCTCTGTTGTTTGTGACGCCCACAGACAGGATATCAAGTTGCATTTAAGGTCTGAGGTGTCTTGTTTGGTTACGCTCGACAGCTTCACTGTTCTTTCTCGATAACGTTGTCACCTTACCTTTGTTAGAACATCATGTGTGAATTACACTGTGCAGTTTGCAGGCAGCTACAGGCAAACTTAGTTTTTATCAGTAAGGATATTTTGTCACATAAATTGCTTCATTTCATCCAAAGAAATTTCTTCTATTCAATTTTTGTGTGATTTTGTTTCAAATATATATAATTCTGTTTTAAATGTTTTAATAATCCTTAATTTATGATGTTTTGGATTAGGATTAATATGGCAAACAGTGACAAAATTCATATTGCAGTATCTGCAGTTTATTTATGACCTGTCAAAACATTTGTTCCAGATTACACTTATTAGGTTTTAACAAATAAAAAGTGTAAAAAGAAGGAATGGACGGCAAACTGAAATAACGTGTAAAATAATCTGGTTCATAATATCTTTGGATGATGATGATGATGAGAAATCGGTTAACACTGAAATCAGTGTGACACCAGGTGGTGGAAAAAGCCCATTACAACACGAGCATGTTCCAAAGACTGGTGTTTCATTTAAACAGTAAGGGTCATTTGATGGTTTTAGGGTGAATTTTATGGAGCATTTTACATAAATTGCCCATAATTGACCATATAAATCATTAACAAAAGACAGACAGATCCCCTGAGTTGCAGCGCCTCTGTTGATTCTTCCATGCATGAACTATTACCATTGAAAAACAGTACGCCTTGAACTATGACTGCTTTGTTGTCTAAGAAAAAAATAAAAAATAAAAAAATAAACATAAATAAGAATAAATATAAATATATATTTATATAATTATAGTTTTGCTTTATGGAAAAAGAAATTAATTAACTGCAACTAACTCATTTTTAGTTAATTTTTGATTAATTATTTCCTCAATTAATAAACATGCAGTTTGGTCTGTAAAATATCAGAAAATTGTAAATGTAAACGTCTTTTTTATATTATATACCTGTATATTTATACTGGGGGAAAAGATACCTTAGTATTTTAAATACAAAAGTCATGTAAATGCATTTGTTATTTATTATCAACACTTAACTGGCTTAACTCAACACAGCTGACTAAACTCTGAGAGAACCTTGTACCTATTTTTCCTTTTAGTGGTGTAAAATCATTAAACTTAGAATTAGGGTTGCAACCAGCTTTTCAATTAAGAATAATAATTATAATAATAATAATTATAATTATTACAATAATTATTATAATTATGATTATTATTATATCAAAACAGTTGCAGATTAATCTGTGGGTTGACCAATTACTTTTTGTCTCTACTTGAATTCTCTGTCTACACAATTTGAATGATTTATGGCTGATTAAGGATCAATAACACAACACAACAGGTTCAGGCAAGATCGTGTATCTCACCTGGCTGAAAGGGTTACACCGGCAGGTGGGAGAACCAGGAAGTGCGGCCAGAGGTGATTCATGTGGGCGGTGTGCAGTCTCAGATGAAGGTGAGTTGTTCGATGGCAGCTCTGATCCCGTCCGGTGTCATACCTGCGTTTATACACCAGATTGTGAGGTCTGTGCTGTACCGGTACTTTTACTGCACAGGAGAAGAGACAAGGCAGCGGAGAGCTTTCAAAGTAAGGACGCGCATTAGTAACAGGTACGTTACGGTAACGTGTGAGGAACAATGTGTGCGCAACCCAACGTTGCATTGTCACTTCGGTACTTGTAATTACTCCAAGGCTGCGTCCGAAAGGCCAAGTAGTATGAATTGTAGTAGACCAATAGTATGCGGCGTCTACTTGACTGTAGACGTTGCACGGCATGTTACCGCCATCATCAGTCTCCTATTTAAATGCAGCGTGATGGTATACACACACACACACACACACACACACACACACCTATATATATATATATATATATATAGGTCTGTGTGTGTAAATCTGTACGCCTCCTTCATTATGTGCAATAAGCCAAAGATTTAAGTTGCACAAATATACAATTATCAACACACAGTTTTCATTGGTCAAAAATGTATTTCTGCTAATATGATTATGAACAAAGCGGTCTGTTTTATACCGGTATTAAGTTAGTTTGATATTGGACATTTACATTTGTTTGACATTCAAAAGACAACAACAAACAACACTAATAAAATAAGTAATGATAATAATAAATACTAGCACTGTTAAAACAAATGATGATTAAGTTTGGCATAATGACAGCACATCATGGCAGAGCAGTTTTATTGGATGTCATTGTACTGTGTGAGGTGACAGGTGTTCAAAGTGACTCAGCCTACACACACGACAGAATGTGCTGATGGAAATGCTGTATCTACATATTGATATTCAGTGAACTAATCACTTGATTGACACATGATGTCAGCCTTGTGGCACTAATGAGAAGTGATGATGGTTGTCATCACCATATATATATAACAGGTTGGATTATTTCAAAAAACAATATAAAGGATCTTCAAAGTGCAAAGTTTAAGTTCTTGAGTGTAGCATGTCATGCCATTGTTTACTGTGGCAGGGAATTAATTATTATGTGCAAAAGGAGGCGTCTGCGAGCTGTGGCTCGCCTACGCCTCGCATTTGCATGTTGAGAAGCATGAGAGAGCTTGCAGACATGTTGCTGGTGGGTAAAGAGAGGCCAGCTTCATTTTTGGGCAATTTCAATAGTCACAGGTGCGTTCAGATTTTGGTGCAGTACGTCTGCTCTGCCAGCAGATGGACTGCCTACAAAAGCACTCCTGCTGATTCTGTCACATAGGAAGAAAGTAACAGGAAAGTCTTAACTTTATTTATTCCAGCAGAGGATTGAATCATCTCAGTTTAACAGCAGATTATTCTCAGACACACCTCACCTCGTTATTGTCTAGCGGGTTTGTTCAAATAGCTTATCTGATTTGACAATATTCGTCCAAGGCGGATTCGCCCTGGACAAATATTATGTCTTTCCTGACAATAGTCATTAATGGGATAATATACGAGATGTGACCTCCTGATGGATAATAACAGGTAGAAACAATAACAGGACTCATTAAGCTGCCAGGGTGTTCCTGATGTTTCAAGCCAAATAAATGAAACAATAGCAAACTGATAACCACCAAGTTATAATCAAGTAGGCCTACTGTAGGTTACTTCATTTTATTCTGCTCCTACTCCACTACATTTTTATTTTAGGAAATATTATAACCTGCTCTGTAGCTACTCCACCATAGTATTTGACACTTAGGGGAGTGCGGGGTCAGTTGGGACGTTTTTGTATCAACATGAAATAACCTTCTATCACTCACAGACTGCTTGAACAGCAACCAAAATAATTGAGCATTGATTCCAATTTTCCCCAGTGGCCACTTGCGGTATTGCAATAAAATATCCCCTACAGCCCAAAAAGCATTTTCCCCATAGCCCACCATTGTAAGAGACGTCTGTAAAACTGTTGACGGGACACCTCAAACTTCAAACAAGGCCATTTATGACTCTTTCTGTTATGAATTTTTGAGCAATGGAAGTTTTATATTGATAAAACTTTCCTGTGCTGAGAAAAACGGTTTAAAAATCTGTGACATCATTGCAATGTGAGCCAGGCGGGAACTCACAGGCGGGGATGGAAACACTACTGTGCATATTCAATAACTTTTAAGTAAAGTCGGGAGTTAGAAACCTTTCTGGCATAAGTGCCACACAAGGAATTCCAATAAAACAAAATGGGCACCATCTTGGACTCTGGTATGTAGGAATTATTATACATCTATCTCAACATTTGCTTGTGAAAAACCTCATAACTCCTCGTAATGTAGGTTTGATTGAAAAAATTGCAGTCTAAATTTTAACTCCCTTTATTTACAATGTCACTTGTTCACACATTTCTTTAAGAAAATGGAAAATTATATTTAAAAAGTACTGAGATATGGAATTTGGCTGTCTACCGTGTCTTTATTTTCATGCCTACATATAACATGCTAGGTATGCTTCTGAGTCTCTTGATACGGGACACAATGGTTAAGTTTGGAAAAAACATCATGTTTTGGCTCTACATTGGAAGTCAACACCAGGCTACCGAATGAAAGTTCGCGGTTTGTTTGACCCATCCACCACACGTCTCACAGCTCCTTATATTATGTCTTTACCAGCAGCTTTTCATACTGACGCCACTCATCTGCGTATCATACTGCCACAAAAGGTGGCTTTTGGTGTCAGTGTCTGAGGCTGAAATCACCCACAAAGCGGCAGTATTTGACGACTTTGAAACAAGAATGGGCTGTTTTTACAGTGGCACCTATCAGCTCAATTTGGTTACCATAGGCTTAAGGTAGCCTAAAGGTTTATGTAGGCTACCGAGTTTGGTTAGGTTTTGCTAACACACATGTGGTTAGGTTTTAAAGAAAGCAACAAGGTTTGGCATCACATTCATACAAGAGGTGAACACCGGTCTACGAGGTGAAAGTGACTCCCATCCACCGCTCTGACCATCCACCTTACTTGGGTTTTTCGCCCCTTTAATTGATGTTGTGGTCCGGCCCCCTTTTCCCCCTGATGTCATCAGGTGTTGTCACACACTGACGGCAACCAGCTGCATATCATGCTGACGTTAAAGGACCGCTTTTTCGTCATCGTATAGTGGGAAGTCACTGCCCATTTGGACTGCTTGAACTGTAATAAATAATATGTTTACATGTTAAATTGCTGTGACAGCAGATGCTGTATTCACACGTCAGTGACAATGGTGCTTTGCTGTCCTGGGGACACGTCTTTTCTTTCCCCTGATAATGCTATGTAGTGATAATGTGATTGTTAATGTGGCCTGATAAAGTTTTGTTCCTGCTACTATGCAGCCATAGTGGAAACTATAAAACGATACTGCCCTAACTGCTTCACTGTTTCAACTGTTCCAGGGAGAGAAGACAGACTTTGGACTCCCGTGCTAGCCGACAACAAAAATTCAGATAGCTAGCACTAACACTAACACTAACACGTGGCATAACTACAACTGAATGGTAGAAGGAAAATAACAAAAGAGCAAAAATGTACTGACAGACTGTAGATTTTAAATGTGTGAATGAAATGTGAGGACTAGTCAACAGGTCTTTAAAGTCAAAGTGAAGAGGGTGTGGAGCATGGTGAATGGTGTCTGCATCGTACTAGTTGTACTTTTACTAAAGTAGCATAATGAATTCAGGACTTTAACTTCTAATGGGGAATTTTGGCACATTGAGTTTGTACTGAGTTTGTAAGTTAAGTATCAAAGTACAAACTTCTCCACCATTGCTGATAACATAAATACCATGGCTGCTGAGTTATTAACTTTATGAGCAGTGCTTGTTTAAGATATGGCTTGAAACCACTTTGCTGACATTGGCGTTACTTCCTCATTGCTCTTCTTTTGCTCTGCGGGGCAGGGCAGCTTTATATGTGTGGCATGTTTTATACACAAGGGCTATTCAAAGGAGTAAAATATAAAACAACATACAGATTTACAATAAAAGAGTACAGAGAGAAAATATAACAAGTAATATTAATTACTCAATTATTTACAATGAAAAACAGCATTAAAAGAGCAAAAGTGCAGACAAGGGGTGCTAAAATAAAAAGATTATTTGAAGTGGTTTAAAAATAAGTTTGCAGTCAAAATATACATTTTTGACTTTTTTTTCCTTATTTAAAGCCAGTACCTAAAGGATGAAGCAAAGTGTTAAAGTGCTAACCCTTCCATTTGCTACAAAGTCATCATATTTGATGGAGATGACAACATACGAAAGTGAAGGCATTGTTAAACTATATAAAGAAATATTTTTTTATTTTTGTTTGCAAAAAGTCATTTACAATCACAGACAAAGAAAGCAACCAGTCCAACAAATGTTTTTTTATCATTAAATGAAGTCATGAAGAATCCAAGCTAATAAAACAATGCTAACAATGTTATCTTCTGAACTGTTACAGTGCGGGTTCTCCAACCAGATATAATATAAAACCTTTAAGGGTTGGGGTTTAAAAGGATACATAACAGGGGGTGAATCAGTGTGGTGGTCATTTACTGTAAGAAGACTGGGGATGCATGATATTGGATTTTTTGGCGATATGCCGGTATGTAACAACTCATTTGACCGATAACCAATACCAATATTGATATATCCACTTTTTCCCGCCTAATTTTAGTGATCATTAAGTGTCTTCTGTCATGGAATTAACATCATATTATGCATGCGTATTCTTATTGTGACGACATGAAATACAATACTTTTCAATGTATGTAATATTCATTCATTGTGCAAATATACTATAATATACTATCAGCGTACTGGCCGATTCCGATATTATCACGCATCCCTAAAGAAGAGTTCAGTACATTTTTACTCTGCTTTGGGTTCTATCTTGTAAGGCACACTGTCCTTAATTGTTTTGACATCACGAAGACTCAACAATAATCATAATATAACTGATTCTTCCTCTGTTTCAACAAAAAATTGTGGCTGCAATAAATAATTGTACCTGATAAACTGGCAAATGTTATTTGACACAGTTAAATGTTAGACTATTGGATGATTAATCAAGAAAATAATGGGCAGATTAATTGACAATGAATATAATTTTCAGCCCCACACAAGACATTAGTAGTCGTTACCTTGGACTGTATGAAATGTACTGTTCTTGTATTAAGAAAGGTGTTTCCTGGCTTTACAGCGTCCTACTCTAAATAGATTTTAATGTGTGTCTAACTCTTGTGTCTCAACGTTGCATCTGCTTGCATGCTGTCATTGTTCAGTTTTCATACAGCTGTGGGAGGGCAGATGCGGAACTAAGTGTGATTTGTAACATGAACAGGATGTGAGGGTAATTGTTCCGTGGTCACAGCTAAGAGCTTCTTTGGCGGCTTGCTGCTGATGCTCGGTTTGTGCAACTATCGCAGGATATTTCAGCTTTTTGTATCGCTGTCATGGGTGCCATGTGTGGTGTGGAATAAGCGCAGTGAGTATGAAATTGGAGAGTTGAAGTAAAAGACAAAGCGTTTGACAGTCACAGGGCAAAGCTGCTACTTCCTTAATGTTAAGCTCAGTGGAAGGCGGAAATGCCTTGCCTTGAACGTCCAAACCACTAATTCCATAAAATGAAAGAAACAACAAACTGTGTTTTTAAAATAAGTGAACACTGTGCCGTCAAAGTTAATATTGTGCCTTAATACGTTTTTTGATACTTGGGTGTGGTATATTATTATTTTACTAAAATCAAGCTCAATTTATGAGGAGTTACGAGGTTTTTGATAAGCAAATGAGACAGATGAATAATAATGCCGAAATGCTGGAGGCCAAGATGGTGCCTGTCCAGTTTAATGGAATTCCTTGCCTGGTGCATATGTCTACAAAGTTTCTGGTTTTCGGCTTTACTTTCACGTCATGCAACTTACTGAATATGCACAGTAGTGTTTCTGTCTCTGGCCCTGCCCACGAGTTCCAGCTCGGCTCATAGATTATACATTGTGGTGATGTCACAGATTGTTTTTCTCAGCTCCGGGTAAGTTTTATGAATATAAAACCTCCATTGCTCAAAAATTCATAATAGAAAGAGTCGTAATTGACCTTTGAAGTTTTACAGACGTATCTTACAGTGGTGGTGTATAGAGCAGGCACAAACTGCACTGATGGACCAGCAGCGTGGCTGTTACAACATATTAAGGCATTAAGAACTGTGAAGTTGAACAAACAAATAACAACACCAGTAAACAAGCACCATTTCGTTGCCACCCAAAGGAACAGTATGGGTCAGATCTGTGGTTGTGAATCAATGTCCAGCAGTTGGCTGAAGGCAGGGCTATGGTGGCACCTGAAGAAGCTGTTGTACAAAGACAGCATTGATCATGTAATAGTATATTACTTTTGCTCTGAGGCCGTTTCTCTGTTGTAATTACATTTGCTGAGAAAAGTGCTGCTATCATGTTCTAATGTGAGTCTCTTTTCTGTGTAGCTTTAATGGAGAATGGACATTTAAAACACATCTTTATCTGCATCCTGGGAACAGTTACAGTCTTCTTCATCTATCTCAGCTTTGACCGGGAGTTGGTAAGCAGAGATTTTCTAGCAGCAGTGTCATCATTATCATCGTCATCATCATCATCATCATCATCATCACCACCACCATCATCAATATCATCAACATCATTATCAACGGCAGCAGAGCCACGATGGGAGGATCCTGGGCCGTATCATGTGGCCTATCCACGAAACTACAAATTCATAATGGATGACACGCTAACGTGTAAGAACACAACTTTCTTGGTCCTGATGGTTCCAGTTGCACCCAATGACATAGCAGCGAGGGACACCATTCGGAAGACATGGGGGAATGAGAAACTGGTTCTGGGTCAGCTGGTCGAGACCCTCTTCATACTGGGCCTGCCTGGGGGAGCTGATGCTGAGCAGCAGCAGGAGAAGCTCAGACAGGAGAACCTGCAGCATCATGACCTGATCCAGAGTAACTTCCAGGACAGCTACCACAATCTGACCATCAAGACTATGATGATGCTGGAGTGGCTGGCTGCGCACTGTGTCAAGGCTTCCTATGTCATGAAGATTGACTCTGATATGTTGCTGCATGTCCCGAATATGGTTAAACTGTTGCTGAGTCCCAGCACAGCCAAAGAAAACTACATGACAGGTTTGGTGTGGTGGCACAGTCCAGTTATAAGAAATCCGTTCAACAAGTTCTACATGCCGAGCACAGTGATTGCTGAGTCGGAGTACCCCCCATATCCTCTGGGCATGGCCTACGTCATGTCCCTGGACCTGCCTACCAAGATCCTGTCAGTCTCTCCTCAGATTAAACCTATCTACATTGAAGATGCCTACCTGGGTATGTGTCTGAAACGCCTGGGCATTTCCCCCACCGACCCTCCTGAAAATACAATGTTCCTTGTCGACCCCAGGCATCCTCTGAGCAGCTGCAGCCTTTCAAAAGTGATTGCTGTGACAACGACGAGCATCCCACAGATGACGAGTTACTGGGAGAGGAGCAGACAGCCAGAAGCTAAATGCTGAACATACCAAGACTGATTTTTTTTACTAAATGAAGCATATTTATTTTGTTTGCAAAGAACATGGAATACATTGCCCCTAGGTTGGACAGTACACTAATTAGACGTAATAAGCTGCATTTTGTATCAAATTAGAAAAAACTACACCTAATATAATCATTATTAGACAGTAAAATAGACAACGTTGCTCTAATAAGACGTAACAATCCGTAGTTTGTACCAAATTAGGTAGAAATATGTTTGCAATTTAGACACTAAAGAAAAACAATTATATCCTAATAAGACGTACTTTGGAACAAATCAGACAAAAACTAGAGGTAATTATATTTTATTAGATATTAAACAAACACAATTATACCCTAATAAGAGCTAACGAGACGTACTTTGCAACAAATTAGACAAAAACAAGAGGTAAAATATTTTATTAGACATTAAACTAACACCAACAAATCCCTTGTAGCCTGGATGGCTCATTCTCTGGAGTCCCATATAGGTAGTAAAACATAGCGAGCCTTAGTCAACCTGAACTGGATCTTATTAGAGGCTAATTAGGTATAAATTACAGCAAAACTGTAATCAAATCAAATCAACTTTATTTATATGGCACTTTTCATACTACAGTAGCACAAAGTGCCTCATACAAAAATACATAAATACATACGCACGCACAGACACACACACACACACACACACACACACACACACACACACACACACACACACACACACACACACACACACACACACACACACACACAGACAGACAGACAGACAGGAGGCTCCACACCGAGGTGCAGTGCCCTTCAGCCACCCAGGTCAGAGTGGTCCCCCGACGGCACCGCCGGGTAAGGGTTACACAGGAAGGTGCAACACCCCTTGACGCAGAGGCTCCAGGGATGAAGAGTTAATGTTGCCCCCCGTCCTCTTCTTGCTGTAGCATCTTTTATGCTGCATGTCTTCGGACATTATCTGTTCACTCTTTAAATGACTTCAGGATGGTGTCTGTAAAAGTTGGAAGACAAAAAGTGTTAGTAATGCATAAGCAATCTGTAAGCCATGCACTTGAGCACACTGTCTGCATAAATATGTAGCTCCATTAGCTGCATAACAAAGCTAGAGAAACTACATTACACTACCTCAGTCAAATACACATACTGAAAAATGCTGCAACCAGCAAAAGAATCAAACATCGAAGATACTTCGTATGTCCGGGTTCAATATAACATTTCTTCCCTACTATTTTCACTGGCCCGGCCTAAAAAAAATGAAAATAACTTCTTTTTTTCCCTAAGTTTTATTAATTTATTAATTTCATTTCACATTAATTTCATTGAAATTAATTCACATCAATTGTAGACATTTCAGATAATAACAGATAACTAACAGACTAATCATAATTTATCAAATAAGAGAATTTTGGACTGTTAAAGCTGAAATATACATAGTGTGCCTGTATAAAAAGCAGACTATATTAATTTTTCAGATATTTACTTTCTAATTATTATCATCATCTTTATTATTATTACTGTCATCATCATCATCATCATTTTCATTATCTATATTACTCTTATTCTTATTACAACAACATTTTGCATCTCCTCTTATTCATTAATGTAACTAAGTAGGCATTCTGGGCTTGTATGATCTGTGTTTTTCGGGATACGACACTTGGGAATTATTTTGAAGAAATTTTTATTTGTAAGGATTGTTAATATTCATGTTCAGTTAATGTGGTAAATATTTTGTTGAAAGAAGACTGTGCATTTCATTTCAATATTTGAGTTTGAGGTGATAATAAAACACTGTACTTACTCTAAATAGCAGCGACTGCAACTCTCTGTGTGTCTCTGTCAAGGTTACAATTATTACAATGCACCGACCGCAATAATGTTCAGCTACTTAAACAACCCTCTGTAGCTTCTTCGCCAGGACACATCTGACTAGCGATGAATCGATCTCTTCTTCTTTATGTTTGTCCAATGTATATGTATGTCCAACGTTAAGGTGCATTACTGCCACTTACTGTGTTGGATGAATCGATCTCCCTTCACACAAACTAGCATGGCGCTCTGTTAGGGTTGTCCCGCCCCTCCCTCTCCCCCCAAGCAATCAATGCCTAAAGAAATGTTTCCCTTGACTGACTAAGGAGAAGAGGAATAAAACTAAGGTGTAACCCTTCCCATGCAGAACCAGTGTAAAAACCAGTCTATGGTAAAAACCTACATTTCTTATGCAGGGCCGTAGCCAGGATTTTAAAAATACTGAGGTCAATGGTCCCCTGGTGCAGAACACACCACCCTCAAAATTTGACCAGAAATCAATAAAAAGAAATGTTTTGAATTTGTTTTTATTATACTGTTTGTAGTTTTTATTTACTGGCACGACGAAACGTCTAAATGCTGTTTCAAAACCTTACAAGAATAAAAATCTATTTGTTTATTTATTTGTTGGACAAAAAGTAGTAAAATTTAAACAGCTTGATCCCAAGAATACTGAAATCATGTGTAGGTTTGTATTTTTAAACTCCGTGCAAGCACCTGAAACCTCCAGTTCACAAAAAATAAATAAATATAGAGGATTTGACCACAGTGTCCTCAATGGTAGCTACGACCCTGTTCTTATGTTGCCTTCAATGTCATCTGTAAATTACATTACTCCCCATATCAATAATCACAGGACTGAACATTATATATACAATAAAGCTCTGTCTGATTTGATACAAAGTACGGATTGTTACATGTCATTAGTGTACAGACCACAAGACTACTCAATTCATAATTCATTAATCATAAAAATAAGCGACAGGTTTATCGATTATGAAAACAATCTCAAATTGCAGCACTATTCGTGCCACACATCGGACCAAGAAAAGACACATAGAAAGATCAATTTTGAGACTTTATTAAATTGTCTCTAACAGGAACTACATTAAAAAACAAATGCAGGTCTCTACCACATTTTGATACAACAAAAAATAAAATAACAATATGATAAAATAAAATCCACATTTAAAATACAATCTTGAATTAATTGATGAATTCTTGCAGCCCAGCAATCTAATGTCACTCGACGTAGCCTACATCAAAATTTACTAGCAGCTCTAACGTCTTCAAACAAAGCTGCCAGTTGTCCTTTTTTGAGCAGCTTTGCTCGCCAGTGCTTCCATTCGATGAACAAAAGGTGATCTTTCAGCATTCTTTCATTCATATTTCCCCTACAGCGGTACACTTCTGTCTTATAGGTCCTCCACGCTCTCTCAGTGTGTAATGAATGTACCCATGATCTGACAAACGTCTATATGCTGCCCAAGAGTCGCTGAGGATACTAGTTCCGCTAGTTAGTTACTAGTTAGTCTAGATGGAAATAGGGGTCCACGCGCAACCCCCAGATTTTTTTGTGGCACCTGATTTTTCTTAATCCTTTAAGTGTCTATTCTCAGATTTTGCCAGGTACCAAGCTGAAATAATGTCCCAAAGGCTTCATTTTTAACCCTTTACTGCACCTATCCCCAACCGCAAAAAGAAAAACAAGATACAGAAAGTGGTGTAACTTTTGAACTAAACAACATACAGAGACAAAAAACCCCACATTTTTCCATACAACTCTGACCCAAGGAATTCAATGGAATGATTATTTTTGACATTTGACAACATCTTGACTCTATTTCTTGACAAAAACAACGAAAAAAAATTCATTCATAACTATATTTTCCTTTTGTTCATGCACCTAGGGTGAAAAAAATTTCACCACCTGTTCTTTTTTTAATCATTTAAGTGTCTATTTTAAGATCATGCTAGCTAGCAGACTGAAATAATGTCCCATGGGGTTAATTTTTAACAGTTTATTACACCTATACCGAATCCAAAGAAATTGAAAATAGCTTAGCTTTTGAAGTAAACAACACAGAGAGACAAATGAACACATTCTTCCATACAATTCTGACACAAGGACTTCAATTGAATGGTTATTTTGACATTTGACAACTTCTTTTCTGGACAAAAACAGCAAAAAATGTACATTTGACAACTATATTTTCCTATTTTCATGCGCATAGAGTGATTGTTTTTCACTACCTGTTTTTCCTTAACTATTTAAGTGGCTATTTTAAAATTATACATAGCAGACTAAAATATAGGCTAATGTTCCCTGGGGGTTATTTTCAACAGTTTATACTATCCTGATCCTGAAGAAACTGAAAATAGCTTTGCTTTTGAAGTAAACATGTTTCTATTCAATTCAGACTCAAGGAATACAATAAAATGGGTAGGCCTAGCAACTAATAACATCTCAAACCATACTGACTATTTCTGGGAGGGAGAGAGACAATCAAAAATACAGAAAAGGGCCAGATTCTGTGGGTGACTCAACATCAGCTGCCAACTTTAGCGTCGGTTGGAGCAGTGGGCCTGCACCTTGCGACTGTCTCCCACTGCAGAATAAGAAGATAAAAAGTAAGCATTTGACCCTTTTATTGAGATATTTAGTCATGGACGAGCCTACATGTAATTTTCCTATTCCTAGATTGCGAAATGTTCAAATATCAGGTAAGTGAGACTGCTCTTAAAAGGGTCACTATGGATTTACAAGAAAATAAAAATGAATGATTATGACAGTGACAATAAAATGTGGAGACTTGTGATGAAAGCACAAATAATGCCATGAAACTTTGCTTTTAACAGAAGTTGCTCCAAAAATATCTGCTCCTAGATTAACTCTCTTAAGCGTCATCAAACCCAATCAACAACCTTTTTAATTTCTCCAAGATTATTACCGTGAAGAGGTTTTTTTTACCCCCATACGTGTTGGCTATATATTAACTGTGAAGTTTATATTTCCAATGTAAAAATGAGTGTTGTTGTTAATCTAACAATATTTAGGTGAATGATTTTTAAATACACCCCAGTTAAAGGGGTTTAGTTTAGTTACAAACGAAGAGAGAAACATAAAAAGTACAGTAAGAGGATGAATATGGAAAAATGAATTACTTTGCTATATGAAATCATTTTGATGCTTTGTAGACAATTGAAGAGCCAATTAAGAATAGGTTAAAAAAAAATCATTTTCCAGATTTACAGTAACATACCTAAGGTTTTATAAATCCTTATAATTTATGGCATATGTAAATGTACTCATTTGTACCTATTTAAAAATTTAGCATGGATTCTCCACACAGTTAGATAAATGAGCCACAGGGAAGTTATTGTTTGAATAACCCTGAAAAAGGCACCATTTTAGAAATCTTTCGTAAAGTTAAATTTCAGCGTGACTTCTGACCAAAACAGCTGGTCTGCGGTGTCATACAGTTTGTGTCACAGGTATGTTCTCTCAAGCCCTGTTAGTTTGTTTATTTGACAGTTCAATTAAAAAGACTGTTACAAGGTAGCAACACCAGTATACGTACAATTAAAAGTGCATCAAAGATAACATAGTAAGACAGTCATGGGACTTATTTCTATTGTGCTACTTGTTGTAATTTGATTATAGAAGTGTGTGCTTGTGCTTGTGCATATTTGCCATAGACTGTAACCTATATATTAATGGATGTAACATCCGTGACGTCACCCACTGGTTTGTGGACTCTCGGGCTGCGTCCGAAAGGCCCACTGGCATACTGCATACTACTCCTACCTACTAAACAAGTTGGGTCCATTCGGACACACTAAAAGATTGGTGGGAAAGCACTCCATCTGCTGGCAGAGCAGAGGCACTGCACCAAAATCTGAACGCACCTGTGACTATTGAAATTGTCCAAAAATGAAGCTGGCCTCTCTTTACCCACCAGCAACATGTCTGCAAGCTCTCTCATGCTTCTCAACATGCAAATGTGAGGCGTAGGCGAGCCACAGCTCGCAGACGCCTCCTTTTGCACATAATAATTAATTCCCTGCCACAGTAAACAATGGCATGACATGCTACACTCGAGTCACTTTGAACACCTGTCACCTCACACAGTACAATGACATCCAATAAAACTGCTCTGCCATGATGTGCTGTCATTATGCCAAACTTAATCATCATTTGTTTTAACAGAACAAGTATTTATTATTATCATTACTTATTTTATTATTGTTGTCTTATGAATGTCAAACAAATTTAAATGTCCAATATCAAACTAACTTAACACCGGTATAAAACAGACCGCTTTGTTCATAATCATATTAGCAGAAATACATTTTTGACCAATGAAAACTGTGTGTGCTCATCGAGAGAATGCCAAGAGTGTGCAAAGCAGTAATCAGAGCAAAGGGTGGCTATTTTGAAGAAACTAGAATATAAAACATGTTTTCAGTTATTTCACCTTTTTTTGTTAAGTACATAACTCCACATGTGTTGATTCATAGTTCTGATGCCTTCAGTGAGAATATACAATGTAAATAGTCATGAAAATAAAGAAAATGCATTGAATGAAAAGGTGTGTCCAAACTTTTGGCCTGTACTGTATACATATATATATATATATATATATATATATATATATATATATATATATATATATATATAGGTCTGTACGCCTCCTTCATTATGTGCAATAAGCTAAAGGTTTAAGTTGCACAAATATACAATTATCAACACACACAGTTTTCATTAATCAAAAATGTATTTCTGCTAATATGATTATGAACAAAGCAGTCTGTTTTATACCGGTATTAAGTTAGTTTGATATTGGACATTTACATTTGTTTGACATTCAAAAGACAACAACAAACAACACTAATAAAATAAGTAATGATAATAATAAATACTAGCACTGTTAAAACAAATGATGATTAAGTTTGGCATAATGACAGCACATCATGGCAGAGCAGTTTTATTGGATGTCATTGTACTGTGTGAGGTGACAGGTGTTCAAAGTGACTCAGCCTACACACACGACAGAATGTGCTGATGGAAATGCTGTATCTACATATTGATATTCAATGAACTAATCACTTGATTGACACATGATGTCAGCGCTGTGGCACTAATGAGAAGTGATGATGGTTGTCATCACCATATATATAACAGGTTGGATTATTTCAAAAAACAATATAAAGGATCTTCAAAGTGCAAAGTTTAAGTTCTTGAGTGTAGCATGTCATGTCATTGTTTACTGTGGCAGGGAATTAATTATTATGTGCAAAAGGAGGCGTCTGCGAGCTGTGGCTCGCCTACGCCTCACATTTGCATGTTGAGAAGCATGAGAGAGCTTGCAGACATGTTGCTGGTGGGTAAAGAGAGGCCAGCTTCATTTTTGGGCAATTTCAATAGTCACAGGTGCGTTCAGATTTTGGTGCAGTACCTCTGCTCTGCCAGCAGATGGAGTGCCTACAAAAGCACTCCATCTGCTGATTCTGTCACATAGGAAGAAAGTAACAGGAAAGTCTTAACTTTATTTATTCCAGCAGAGGATTGAATCATCTCAGTTTAACAGCAGATTATTCTCAGACACACCTCACCTCGTTATTGTCTAGCGGGTTTGTTCAAATAGCTTATCTGATTTGACAATATTCGTCCAAGGCGGATTCGCCCTGGACAAATATTGTGTCTTTCCTGACAATAGTCATTAATGGGATAATATATGAGATGTGACCTCCTGATGGATAATAACAGGTAGAAACAATAACAGCAGATGGAGTGCTTTCCCACCAATCTTTTAGTGTGTCCGAATGGACCCAACTTGTTTAGTAGGTAGGAGTAGTATCTAGTGGTAGTACGTAGTAGTAGTATGCAGTGAAGTTAGTGCAGTATGCCAGTGGGCCTTTCGGATGCAGCCTGGATCTTTGTGCAAAGTCTGGTTTATTTTCAAGCATGAGAAGGCAGATTTTCTAGCAGGAAGAAGATTTGAAGATGCTGCACAGTGATCAGTCACGCTCTGGCAACTTTAAGCAATAAGCTGGAGCACAAGATGATGATTACATTACGATGTGGATTCTGCACCAGTTGAGGCTCAAATCCGCAACCTCTGGAACCTAAGATGGTCATCTACCACTTTGAGCTAATTGTCAAGTAGCAACTCAACAGTGGCTTCACAAACTGAGTAAGCCATTCACTGTTGTGTAGGAAAGCAGCCATCCGTGCATGGAAAGGCAGATTTGAAACCACTGTAAAAAATTCTGTTATTTAGACAAAAATCTGAAAATACACATATTGCATCTAGACAGCATGGAGATGTTGGTAATTTGTTTGTAACAATGATTGATTTGCTCCATAAGTGAAAAACTGATGTTTAAAATTGCCATTTTTACATTGACTCCAATTGTTCACGAGAGCAAAATTCAAAATGCTGTCAAAAATTCAGTTTTTGAGATAAAATTCTGAAATTCTGAAGAAGAAAGAAGAAGAAGAAGGAGAATACCTAGGATTACAGTAGGGTCCTGACAGCTAAGCAGCTAAGCTAATGAATGTTGGACAGACACATGCACAGACAGTTAGATTAATTGGGGGAGTCCTGAGTTTTCAATGTGAAGCAAGGCTGCAGCCATGGAGTCAAAAACACTGGGGGAATGAACCTACTGGAGGTGCTGGTGGTGGATTTAAAAACTAATTTCCCATCCTAAACATGCAGCATAAATGATAAACACACTTTTCTCAGACTTTACACGAGCTATCTGACAAATATAACCCAAAAAAGACATTGACGTGTGCACCACTGGTGGGTGCTGGGTGAATATATGGCTATTAACCGCAGGTAACTTAGCTATGATAGCTAGCAGTAGTGATAGCTGATTGATAAGCACTTGCACACTGGCCTGTTTTAACCACATATATTGTATGGGTACATACATAGTCTAGGATCACCGTAGGCTATATTTAACATGTACAGTTTATGTGTAGACAGCATACTGTCTGTGCATCACCTGTGTTTATTCAAGTCTACTGAGACGTTAAATTACAATACTGGAGAGTGAAATGAGATTTCAGATGATAGTGTGATTCTAACTTAATGGGAACAGTTTTGGGGAAAAAAAACTTTTCCAGTTTCAGTATTACAATGTTTCTCCCCTTGCACAAAGCAAGGTCAATGAGTTTAGCCAGATACCAGTGAAACTAGTCAAACAACCCCTCGAGTCTATACTGTCGTGCTGCCTTGATACTGACATTATCCTCTAATTTTTAAGTTTAACTCACTCATGAAATGTGATGAACATGTCACCATTCATGTCACAATAGAAGTGAAGGAGTAATAAGATCTGTCATGTGTTGTGTATTGGAAATGTAATGTCATGGTAGAAAGGAACTGGCCAAGATTGGAAAGCAGTGACTTTAATCAGTAAAATTAAACTAGTTTCATACTTCAGGTGGCTCAGCACTGGAAATAATTCCACCAGCGTCCACATTACTCTGCTGATTCAAGCCTCTGTACAGTTGTAGTTGATCATTACTCCAGAAGAGGGCAGGCTAACATCAGATATAATCTATAATCAGTTGACACAGCTGTGAGCTGCACTGCATAAAGTCCTCAGGAATTCTCAGGAAACGTTGTCATCTTTGTGTCAGAGTTTTAAAATGATACATCCATCATCCACAATGTTTTAATGCTCAGGATTAAGACCTTATATTGGGACGAGTATTGCAGCATTGTTTACAGTATTTTGCATCATAATTAATAAAAGTGTGACTTTGTTGTTTAATTAATGCATGTTCTTAATTTTTTTATATATATTTTTGATATTTGACAGATACTTGTTAATGTCCTTAGTGCAGTGGTGAAACGTACATTTACTAATGTGCTACACTTACGTTAACATCGGCGGTACTTGTACATTACTTGTGTATTTCTTTCCTATGCAGCGTTATACTTCCACTTGACCACATCTCAGAGGCACCTGTAGCACTTTCAACTCCACTACATTTGTCTGACAGCTTACTTTTTAGATTAAAGCTTCCTTACCCTTTCTGTCCAATGAAAACCATGTATCTCCAGATTTGGTAATTTTTTTTTATTTTTTAATTATTATTATTATAAGTAGTAGTATTTTGTTCAACTTTCCCACCAAAAGCTACATTTTACTAGATTACATTAAACACATCATGAGAATGTTAAAATTTATCTTTGCACAATACTCATTTTTACTGAATAGAGCTTGAACGCTTCACAATCTAAATCAATGCAAACTCAGTGAGCTGTTCGTCGCAACCACCGGCTGCTCAGAGGTAACGATAACTAGCTCTCCTCCTGCTGATATCAACACAGATTTGTTGGGTTGTTTTTTGTTTTTCATGTTCTTTCTCTCTGTTATTTAGTGGGCTTTGCTATGCAGTTATGTTGTTGTGGCCCTATGTAATATTTCAAAATCATAGTAGTAATAGTATTAGTAGAAAATGGTAAAAGATAAACATTTTGGCTTTTTTCTTCCCCATTTGTGGCGCCCTCTATGGATGACGTTGCCCTTAGCATCCACCTATTATGCCTGTTATCTCCAACACTCAGCAACTGACACCAAAACGATATAGACTGATAAATAGCACTACAAGTAAGAGGGAAAATATATACTTTTGATTTTGGGGTGAACTGTCCCTTTAAAATAACAATTTGAGCAGACTGACCTCAGAACAAAAGCAGATTATAGATTTAGTCACTATAAACAAATGTACCATTTGAAACAGGAAATAAATGAACAACAGAGCATTCCCACACGTACAGCAGGGTCACCCTCTCCTCACCTTTAAATCTTAACTTAGAAAAAAAAAAGAGACCAGTGACCTGGCCACTGTCCCCTCCTCTCTGACATCAGTCTCATCCTCTCCCATGAGCTCTCATTCATCTCCAGCTGTCTATGATCTGTTCTCCCTCTGTCAGATAAGGGAGGATCCCCAAAGTCAAAGGCCCTGCTCTCCCTTTTCCTGCTGACTGCAGTCTGCATAAATCACACAGATGCTGAAGACCCAAACCCTGGTCCACACATTATTTACTGCTTTACTGCCTCCTAATGTCAAAGATCTTCCCCAGTGTTGGCACTGCTGCATAAATCAATGCTGGCACTATCAACTGTGCAAACAGTCCAGTTTCATACCTGACAAGTATATATCTTATGATGTAGTGATACATGCACATTTGGGAGTTTAGTGCCTTGTTTTTGCACAATTTTGTCGTTAGGCACTTATGATTGTTCATTCCCTTTGTCAGACATACATATACATATATATATTTCCTCCTCAGCTTCCTGCCTGTGCTCACCAGACAGTTTGTTTGGCTGTGTGTCTGCTGCCTCTGTGATACTAGCCCCACACACACACACACACACACACACACACACACACACACACACACACACACACACACACACACACACACACACACACACCGCCACAAAGGAAATTGCTCATCTTCTTCTCTTCCTTTGATGCTCTCAGACGGGATTGAGTTTGATGGATTCCTGTTATTTATTGTATGTAATATGTGTGGGTGTGGCGTGCGTGCTGTGTGTGCCTGTGTGTGTGTTTGTAGGGCAGGTCGGGGATAGGTTATATCCTTATCTTAAAACAAAGGCTTTTCTCACTGATTTGGAGCAGGGGAATGAAAGGTCTGTAGGAGAGGTCTGAGACAGAAGTTCATCATCCAAGATGATGAGAGCAAACCTGACACCAGACAAAGGAAAAAAAGACAGTTGCTTGAGTTGTCATAAAAAGTCCGATGACTTAAAGCACTAGTGTAAAGGACTTAGGGGGAGTAATGGAGTACAGTTTAATAAGTTTTCTTAACTGCATAATGAAAATAAGAATGGTGTTTCCGTTTCCTGAGAATGAGTCGTTCAGATACAGATGCTACAAAAAGAGCTGGTCCTCCTTTGTGGAGATTGTTATGTTGCACCACCATGTTCTTCAATCATTCTCATGTGTTCATTCACTTACTTTTATAGGAACCCTGGCCTTCAGCTAGAATTTGTTTGAAACTGAAATTTAAATTCGCAAAACAACCTAAAACTCTAGCACCATGCACACCACAATATTCTCCAGTTATACTCACAGACCAGGTGTTGCTGTAATGTATCCTCCCCCCGCTGCCCCCTGCAGACCGGCTGTCCCCTCTGTCACCCTGACAAAACAGAGTGCGCTGCAGGGTCATAAACTTCAGCTGGTCCTGTTTTGGCTACACACACACACACACACACACACACATACACACACTATATGTACCCTCAAGATGGAACAGCGGGCTTTATGTAACTATACAGTGCTCAAAAGAACTTAAGACTAGAGCAGCTAATTTTACTGCTGAGTACACATTTCTAATCAGATGAGATGAACACAGATTTATTCTAAATACTCTGCGGCTGCTCTCAAATCAGAAACAGTCCAGCAAATGTGCTTTGCATCACTCAACCACTGTGATTAAGTATCTTTAAAGCTAAAAATATGCACTGCTTTGCACTGCGCTCATATGGCAGTAATGTCAGGATGGCATTGTAACAGAAATGTAGCGCCCACCCTCCAATATCCCCCGCTGTTAGCTCTGTCAGCGCTGTTGCCTGTTGTGTAGCACTGTTTAATTCGTTAACACTGTTAGTTGTTAGCGACCTGCTCATGGATGTATTAAGGGGCCTGGATACAGCGTCGGAAAGCTTTATTTCTGGGGGTTGTGACACTCAACAAATTGATCCATGTGTCTTTCCCAATGTAAGTCTACTTAAGTTCATTTACGTTTTAACAGGTCTGACGCTACTATGCGCCCCCGCTGTATCTAGGCTAACGGCTAACATGCTAACTATTATTTTTATGTCACTAGTCACTTGAAACAAATTTAGGACATTAGTGTGTTGTTACTTTGAAAGCAAATGCTTCAATTCTAGCTGCAGACATTTGAAGTTACAACAGCAGACTTAACAAACACATGTCCAAAGTTTTGTTCCGTCCCAGTCACACACACACACACACACACACACACACACACGCACACACACACACACACACACACACACACACACACATGAACAAACCATTAATGTGAACGCAAGCCAGACTCGGTGGTGATTTAGAGGTAGCAGACAGTGGAGGGGTAGAGGCCAAGCTCTGGGTCTCATACTATCTCTCTCCATTCACCAGCCCATAAATAATCACACAGCCTCACAGTGACACGAGGGAAGCTGCAGTCTGAGATGAAGGACAGAGCGAGAAAGAGGGAGAGGAGACAGTGTCGTTTGATGAACAGAGAGAAAGAGAGTGGAGAGTTGAGAGAAAGAAGACAGGTGTGGGAAAAGAGAGACACACAGACGTCCTGCTGGCTCCAGTCTGGGTCAGTATTTGTTTTTACTTTCAAGTCTTGATAGTTAAAAACTTTTCAAAGTGTGGTTATAATCGTCAGAGTTGATGCTCCACTGGTTTGTAGCAGCATGGATTTTTTTTTCCTTGATCCAAAAATAGTCTCATCAAAAGCCTCCCTCTCACTGTGTTACGCTGTTAGCGTCATCAACACTGCTGTTTTTTCTTTTCCTCTTTAACATTTTATCGGAATTCCTGCTCTTAACCACAAGGACCCCTGCCACTCAGGTTCTCACGATCCCTGTCAGAGAGTCACTCTGTGGGCTGTGAGAACCACCAACAGCCCCGGCTGCCGGAGGCCTCACGCTGCAGTGGTCCGCTCCCTCGACGCACGCACACAGACGCAAAACAAAAACACACACAAACATGTCACAAGTCGACGTATGTTGTACACAGAATCAAACAGGCATACACAGTGGCACACATGGCTTCTTCACTTCAGCTTTCAGTCAAACATCCTCTCTGTCTCTCAAAACAAACACAGCTGTCGAGGCTGTGCCACTATAGATGCTAAATAATCTATCACTTATGTATCTCCATGGGTGCTTTGGCCCCTGTGTGTAACATTTTTTAAGCGGGTCACCTCAGCTACAGTAAAGTCTCGTAACCCTTAAACATAAGACTATAAATTTGGCTACTTGTGCAATACTTTTATTTTGAAGTCTGGATCTTTACTTTACAAACTCTGAAACACTGGTGGTTGTGCGTCTGTGTCACTTTGCGATTATATCACCAAAACACTAGTAGGCGTGGTTTCTGTGAAGTGCTGTAAAGTTTGGTTGATTCAAAGCTCACATTATATGGCGCAATTTCAAACACAAGTACAGAAATTAGCTTCTTATACTAACGTTATTAGCACAAGCCTATGGATTTTTACATTGTATAAATTAGCCTATCAACAAGCAGGGATTTCCTCTACCCACATGAAGTCAAGATAAATCACACACAGAGTTAAAATGCCATTTTTGTGGCGGCTTTATTTTCTTCACAATTTATTGTTTCTTATCTGTGAAATTAAAGTAAATAAAAGCTCTGTTTCCACTGAGGGAAACTGTTTCAGCAAACCAAAATAAACAGTTGGTCTGCATCGCTGCGACGCATTGTTACATTTCTGGGGAGGTGCACGTCAGGCACTACGTAGACGCAGAACCTACGCCACAGGTACAGCTTTGATTCGATGCAGAAGTATGAATCCCTCAATGACATCATACTGTTGCCTCATTGTTTGAAAATTTGGCAATGCTTTATATGAACATCCTTCATTGCAACACTATGGAAAAGTATCAGTTGAACAACACTCCCTCTGCTGCCTACTGTATTATTTACTGCTACACTATAGTATTTGTGCCCGTTTTTGTAACTAATAGCTGCAGTTTTCTCCCAGCTTGTGTTACTGCTGCGATGGCGTCCATCCCCACAGATCGTCTCACCACAGCTCATTAGCAGCGCTGATGACTCTGAGGAGAAACTCTGGTGAAGAACGTCATTAACATCTGTTTGCGGTCCACACGGCGAGGTTGAAGGCCATGTGAAAACAAAATAACAACACTGACGAGGCCAACAACTGCAGAGTCTGGAGCGTGGACCAAACATGGGTTCCCATGGCTGCGTCATCTCCCTCCCACCTCCCTCTGTCACCCCCCCTCCCCCCTGTTGTTTTTATTCCTCCCTTCTTCCCAATCATTAAATCTCACCCTCTCGTTCTTGTTACCTTTTTCCTTTCAGAGTCTTCTCATCTTTTCTCCTCACTTTCCTCCTTGTTTCATCTCCCCGTGTGCCTCCACGTTGTTCCCAACCTCGTTTTCCTTGTTTCCATCACCTTGTTTTCTCCCTCCCCTCTTCACTCCCGCTGCCTCTTTCTTTCCTGCTCCTCCTCCCCTTTCTTCTCTCAGAGCATCGCTCCTCTCGCTCAGTCAGAGATAAGAACATACTGAGCAGTCGGGTGGCAAGCAAGAAGTCTTTCTGTCAATTTTAGGATGCAGGCCTGAACACCAGCAATCGTCAGCTCTGGGTGAAATCTGTTCTCGCTGTGAAGGTGGCAAGAAAAAGAAACTCTAGAGAAACAGCTGGCAGCCTTAAACCTGAAGCAATTTGCACTTTTAACTAGTGATAAAGCTGAATGTCAGTTTGCACAATGATTTTTTTAATGGCCTTTCTGTGTTACAGTAACATTTGCATCCATTTTTAGAATGAAAACCACAGCACTGTATTAAACTAATGTCCAGACTTTTGTCCTTTGCTGCACAGTAAGAAACTAAAAAAAAGAAGATAATTCACAGATGTTGCGTGTTACTAGTAAAATTGTTTCTGCATGTTCCCAAACTAGGACATATTATTTTATTAACATATAACCACATCCAAGCTGCTGTACTTTGACTTTATTTTTCTGTGTTTCTAATACTGTGTGTGCTACTAGTATTTATCAAGATTATCCTTTCATTCTCTCACAATAATTTAGCATTTTTCATTTTATTTAATTCAGGGGCCAGTGATCAATATGAGACGATAAGATCTTCATTTTCTTTTTCTTGCCTGTTTGCCATTGTCGACCGGGTGCTGGGTGTGCTGGGACAGAAATGTACCATTTCAAAATACAATTTTTACTTTGCATTGATAATATTAGATAGTTACGGAAGTGTATTGCATTCACTTGACAAATAAAAAAAGCCTTGTTTTTCTGAGTAGTTTTTTCCCTGTTTTTCGTGGTAATTTTTTTTTGTGTTTTTCATGGTAATTTTTTTTCCAAAACGAGGCGATGAGATCCTTCAAAATCTCGTGAGGAGCTCCCACCTGACACCTGCAAGTGACACCTGCATCTATGGTGACTCCTGCTCATGGATGTATTTTGCATCCGTGCTCCTGCTCCTGGACAATTTCAACTACAGGATCAGTAAGGGTAAAGCACGTAATTAGTTACACACAGGGTATGATAATAACAAACATGTATGGGCATGATTTCAGTTGTCAGGTAACGTTAAGCTAACAGTTTTTCCATCATGCTGGACATTGTTACTCATCACAAATTTGTCAGCTAATGTTGTTACAACCTATTACTAACCTAACCTGTTACATTGAGCGATAGGCCTACACTAGAAGGATGCAGTGGAAAACATAGCTAGATTATCCCACCCTGTGTGTAACTAATTACGTGCCTTACCCTTATTGATCCTGTAGTTGAAATTGTCAAGGAGCAGCAGCACGGATGCAAAATACATCCATGAGCAGGAGTCACCATGGATGCAGGTGTCACTTGCAGGTGTCAGGTGGGAGCTTCTCGAGAGATTTTGAAGCATCTTGTCTCCTCGTTCAGGAAAAAAAATACCCCGAAAAACAGGGAAAAAAGTCACGTAGAAAAACAGAAAAAATTACACCAAAAAACAGAAAAATAAATAAATTACTCAGAAAAACAGAAAAAATTACTCAGAAAAACAGGGCTTCTTTTACTTGACTTTACTGTGACTTCCAGACTGCACACACACACACACACACACACACACACACACTTAGAGAGAGACATTACCACCCTGTCTGTGCCCTCTAGGGCCTGGTGTGTGTGTGTGTGTGTGTGTGTGTGTGTGTGTGTGTGTGTGTGTGTGTGTGTGTGTGTGTGTGTGTGTGTGTGTGTGCGTGTGTGCTCCTCTCAGACGCTGGTATATTAATAGAACTTTGCTCCACTGATGATGAAGTTGCCACCTGTACCCTGTCACAGCCACACACCACACACACACAGAGGAAAGATGACACAGGGATATGGAGAATAAGGAAGATACACTGTCAAGAGTTTTAGTAAACGCAGAGGGAAGCAGACACAAAGAGCAGTTAAGACACAGAGAAACAGGAGTAAAAAAAGACGTGGACGCTGCTCTCGTCTTCCTTCAGTGTTCCTGGCTCGGGACCAAACAGCGAGTCTGACTGCCTCCCCTGGGGAGAGTAACTCCAGGCCTGAATTCCTGTGTGTTATTTCATGTTTTCCTCTCCGCCGCTACAATTTCTCCCTGAAACACAGTCTGCGCACCAGCCCTCATTAAAGGAACTCTGCCAGTGTCTGCAGCGTTATAAAACACACTGTGTGAGCAGCTATGTGCAGCATCAAGCATGCACCGTAAAGTATACAAGCACAGTACACAAAGATTAACGCTCCCTCGGCTTTCTCCATCTTTGTTTTCCTCTCTTATTTACACTCCCGTAGAGCAACAAGTGGAGGAGTACGGGAGGTTCTGACGGAGAGAAGCGAAGGTCTTACAAAGACAGAAGTCATTTCCGTTGTGTTGGGGAGGTCTGTGAAGGGGTCAAGCCTTCCCCAGTCCCGGCTGTGTGAATCACATAAACACTCAGACTGAAACACTCCCACTTCGTACTTGTCTGCAGCCTTCCTCTGGTGCTCACGCTGCAGGAGCCACACTCAGGGCCTAGTTCATAAAGAATGAACCGGCCGCTGATAGCACCTTGAATTGCACTTCACTTGCACCCGCAGTTTGCTCCGTTTTAACACCCTATTCACAAAGGATATTGCGCTAATGATATACCAGAGCAAACACGCCCACAAAGTTTGGCAGCTGAGTGCAGTTTGCCCCTGATTTGCCCCTGATTGCAATTAGCCACATGGCATGGTAAGTGTTTGGCAAAGTACTGAGTACTGTTTAATCTCACGTAGTGATGTCTGCTGGTGAGTCAGTCTAACAGTGTCGGATGGGTTGAGGCTGTGGATTTGACCAAGTTTGACCACTTTCCCTCTCGCGTGTAGCTGTTTTTTTGTTATCTTCTGAATTTAATATGAATTATGGAGCCGTTTCTGTTCACGTTATTAATTATTGAAAGTTGCTTTTGAAGTGCGTGACAGAAGTGCGTTTCTGTACTGTGCTATTGGTGTTCTTGTATGGAAATGCTGTTGAGTGTCTTGAATGTCCATCGACAGTTAAGTAGCAGTTTTTGGACCCTTCTGTCTGTCTGTCTGTCTGTCTGTTCCACGTTTTTCTCCTCACTGACTTGGTCAATCCATGTGAAATTTGGCACAGTGGTAGAGGGTCATGGGAGGATGCCAATGAAGCAATATTACATCAATTGGCCAAAAAGGGGCGCTATAGCAACCGATTGAAGTTGCAAACTTTGAATGGGCATATCTCATGCCCCGTATGTCGTAGAGACGTGAAACTTTGCACAGAGATGCCTCTCTAACATCCGGTTATATAGGTTTTTGGCCATTTTGAATTTTTTGAAAAACACTTAAAAATCGATCTCTTCCTAGGAAGTTTGAGCGATCTGCATGAAACTGGAAAACTTGGAAAACTTACTAACACTGAGCTTCTATAAGGCAATGAATATTGTGGAGGGCGTGGCTCATCACATAAAGGTGTATAACATCTCAAGGGTTTCACCCATCACCACGCAACTTTGTAGGCATATGACCACACATAATCTGAGGGGACCCCTCCATTATTGACCCCATCAAACAAAATGGGGGCGCTAGAGAGCTCATTTCTTATCTAGGCCTAACCGCCATATGGATTTTTACTAAACTGAACAGGACGCCTCAAGGCGACTGGAGAAATTTAACTCTAATTGGCAACTGGGTGGCGCTATAACAACAGAAAAATGCTTAAAAATGGCTAAAATGCGACCGAAATCCAAATATTTGAGGACTAAAGCTTATTTTCTTTCGTCTATCATTTTATTTTCAATCCAGAGTCAGAGAGGACATTACGCAGCTGTTTTCACAGGCTGAGTCGCACTCCCTGTAACAAGTAAACTGACCTTTATCCGTAAAATAGGTGGATTGACCAATTGAACTTTCCAGTTAAAGTTCTTAAATACAAAAAGTTGAATCCATTGATTGAAACACATTGATTTGATGCGAGAAAAAACCCCAAGAACTCCTTTTGTAAATGATTTATCAGATTGTTAGGGTTTAGTCCACTGAAATACTGATTAAATTCACACAATGAAACCTTCTCCCTGTTTGATTCACGTGACGTCAGTGGCCAACTCATCAGTCTGGTGTATTGATTTCTTCCCATGAGAAAATCCCACTTTAGTGTGTCACTGCAGAGCAGCAGATCAAACACGAGTGTGGACGATCGGGGTTGTCGTGTTTGTTTTCTCGCACTCCTGTCAAAATCTGTTCCTCTTTCTCAGCCTTGTAAGTGCACTAACACAAATACACACACATGCAGGTCCACAAACACACTGAACACAAAGCAGCTCTTTAATGTGGAGGATCCCACAACACAGCTGGCCTTGTTTAGGGAGTTGAGGCCACTGATAGTGGCCACATACAGTAGATGAAGAATGGAGGTTCAGTGATCAGATATTAATGTGTTCCCTTAAAGGTACATTCCCTAGTTTGTCACAGCACCTCCTGTTCCCACAGATCTCTTAACAATCATCTACAGCAATATATTTCCACTGCAAACCTCCTGCTCAGCACGACCCCTCGCTCTGTATCACCATGAATATCTGATGTAAAGGTGCAAACTGTATGAGTATTCTAAGATTTGGTCAAGAAACATGGACCTTCTCATATGCATCTACAGTGCGATTTCTGTTAACCCTTTGCATAATTCCAGCTTTAGTGACCTGTAATCACACCTTATAACAATATCATGCCATTTGCATCATTTAGTATGGCACTGACAAACGCTAAAAGTAAAGCAGTTTAATGCAACAATCCTGCAATAAACCCTGACTTCAAGACTTTTTACTGTAATGGTATCCATAGAATGGATATACAGCTCCAACACTTTACTTACTTTACTTTACTTTACTTTACTTTACTTTACTTACTTTTTATTACTTAGTTTACTTACCTTACTTTACTTTACTTTCCTTACTTTACTTGACTTTACTTACTTTAATTTACTTACTTTACTTACTTTACTTTACTTACTTTAATTTACTTACTTTACTTTACTTGACTTTACTTACTTTAATTTACCTTCTTTACTTACTTTAATTTACTTACTTTACTTAGTTTACTTTACTTGACTTTACTTTACTTTACTTACTTTTTATTACTTACTTTACTTACCTTACTTTACTTTACTTACCTTACTTTACTTGACTTTACTTACTTTAATTTACTTACTTTACTTACTTTAATTTACTTACTTTACTTTACTTTACTTACTTTTTATTACTTACTTTACTTACCTTACTTTACTTTACTTACCTTACTTTACTTGACTTTACTTACTTTAATTTACTTACTTTACTTACTTTACTTTACTTACTTTACTTACTTTACTTTACTTACTTTACTTTACTTGACTTTACTTTACTTACTTTAATTTACTTACTTCACTTACTTTACTTACTTTAGTTACTTTAATTTACTTACTTTACTTAATTTACATTACTTACTTTACCTACTTTACTTGACTTGACTTTACTTACTTTAATTTACTGACTTTACCTACCTAATTCACTTACTTCACTTACTTTACTTACTTTACTTACTTTACTTAATTTACTCACTTTAATTTACTTACTTTACATTACTTTACTTACTTTAATTTACTTACTTTACTTTACTCACTTTACTTACTTTACTCACTTTACTTTCTTTACTTTACTGACTTACTTTACTTACTAAATGGACTATTATGGACTGAAGCATGGACTGGAGCACTGACGCTGTAAACAGCTTTGAGTCAAAAGAGGTTGTCTGATAGAAAGGTGAAGTGGTGAAAATACGCTCAGTGTAGTGTACACTTTACCAACTCTAGAATTTTATGGGAGGGATTTTTTTAGGTGGTTAAAATATGTTTTGTTTCTGCCCCCGTCCACAGCAGTACATTGCTGAGCTACCGAAGTGGCACTCCTGTTGCTTCTCCAAACTGGGGTCGTGCCAGCTGTAGGTAATACATTGACTGTGGATAAGTACCTCATGCAACCCCACTTCAGAAAATCTGAACTATCCTTTTGATGTGTTAGGAATCCATGTTGGACCAATCAGATTGCTGCTTAGGCTACATCTATAATTGTTTTTCTTTTAATATGTGATTGTGCAGCATCTTTAGTTAAGTAGTATTACAGTAGGAACATGCAAGTTAATCAAAATCTCAAACCGCTCTCAACTTAGTTGCACTATTGAATGTACCAAATAAATGTTGTAATATTTTTATAACAGACTTGCTTTGCTGATTTGATCCCTCACACTGCAGTCCATATCCAATAAAGGGAACAATAACTGGTTTTGTTCTCAATGCCTCTGGGTTCATGTCAAGTTTATTTTCTTGTGAAGCTCTAATCGCCAAAGTATTTCAAACCTTTTTTTTCCTACAAAATTAGACACAGCACCTTTGGCTAACTGAGCCCATTCCTTTGTGTTTTAATGTGTGTGAGTCACGTAGATGGAAGCAGGATTTCATCTGGACAGTGCTCATGCATGTTAAGACTTGTCTGACTGACCGTCTCGTTTTAGACTCTCAGATGTCTCATAGTGTTTGTGTGTGTGACGGCATCTGTGTATTGGCTGCTGGAGCTGCACATATAATATATATGTTTGTTAATATGTTATAGTTCATGCTTGTGTCTTGTTTTCATCTGTTAGTGGATTATGAATGTTGAGTTGTGTTTGTGTGCGAGTGACACCAGTGGGTCAGTCTTCACAGTGATGCTGTTAAACCCATTTCACCGGGCTGAGGGTTGGTGACAACGATCAGAGTTTCAGGTTGCAGTGTGTTCCTGAACACGCACAGTTGAATTTAGTGTCTCCGTCCACAGCTCATTTACAGCCGAGGTGACGGGCGGAAGTATTTGGTTAGCGTTGCACCTACAGCAACTTTCCCAAGACTGTGTATAAATATACAGGCTCAAAATGGAAATGCAAACTTGGCGACTGAATCGTAAATAAACTGTATAAATAAACAGAAATGCAATAGGTGAGTGAACTTTCATGACACAGTTGGCACGGAGATTTTTCAAAAAAGCAAAGCTGGCTAGGTTTTATTGTGATTATTGTGTGTGGCCTGTTATTTAAAACTGTTAAACACATACACACGCATACATTTTGGAGATGTGCTTGCTGTCTTGTCAGTGGATTTACTTTCTTGTCGCTAACAGTGCTCATTTAGGATCACATCCACCAAACAATTTAGTTCTTGCATTTGATAAGTGAGAAAACATTTGCTTTATTGGACTTTTAAATTGGGTTAATTAAAGAATTTGTTTGTTTGTACTCTGTAAACCATCAGGAAGTAGTTCTGGAAACAAAGAGTCCTTTTCTTATACCTGACACATCTGTGATATTTGTTCCAATCAGCTTTCTGTGGTGTCATGTTGGTTTTTCAATGAAGAGGAGTTCGGCTTCATTTTTGTCTGCTCATGTTTCCAAGTGTAATAGAGCTGCTGACTTTCAGACCTCAACATCCGTCTCCTTATACCCATAAGCCCTTGTGTTATAAGGTCATTTCCTGTCGTTGACTGGGGATTCTCACTTCTAACAAATCTCTCCACATTGAGCTTGGAAGGAAACAGTGAACTGCATTTTCAGACATTATTTATCGAGACGTACTTGAGTTTAAATTGCAGCATTCTGACCTGCAAACATACCCAAATACCCAAATTCTGCTTGTAGTGGCAGCAAACCAGCAGAGAATTTTCACTTGACTTTGCAGTTCCCCTCAGCTCTATGTAGCTTTTTAACATCTTTCAGCAATTATTTTTTCATAGACAGCTGTTTCACTTCACTCCCACCATGCTCATCAGCATTGTTTTCAGACACAGTAAGCAGCTATTTTTAGTAAAAATCTCTGATAAACCCACTGTGCCCAACCTACCCAGTATTTAACGACACAAAGACAAAGTTGGCGACTAGATGGTGAGCAGCCAGAAGCATCTGGCAGCTACAGAGTAACATACTTCCCTCGGAAGTTATTGGCCCCTTTTACACTGCTTGTTCAAGGTGGGAATATCGCGCGGTTATGCTGCCTTGCCGTTCTGTAGAGCAGGTGTGATTGTGGCATGGGGGGACAGAGATGTCTTCCCTTTAAGCTTGCAACGGAGGTAGTAACAGCAGTAGTAGTAGTAACAGTAACTGGGTAAACAGCCAGCGGATAGGACCACAGGCGGTGTGAGGTTTTGACAATGTGCTACGCATGCGACCAAAAAGCAGCTAGAAGCAGTTAGCAGCTAACCCAAAAAAGACAACAGCGGCCGATTGTCTGCAAATGAAGAAAACAATGTGGTGAGGGAGCTCCTCACCTTCCGAGCAGAAGATAAGATTATTCTCCTTATAACAGAGACAGTAAATGATTATTATTGCCATGTAACACCGCTGTTATTGTTTAGAAAGCACTGCCGACTAGAGGCTAACGCCATTGTGTTAAACGTCATGCCCATCACACTTCTTTTGTCTTGGGATGCCAGCATGCTGTCTAAAATCATGCACTGGAGCATCATGATGCCATAAGGGACTTTGTAGCGCCCTAAAGTGCAATCTCTGTGTCAAAAGGGCTAACGAATACCAAATCAGAGATAGGAAATTGTAAAGAAACACAACTCTAAATAAATGCTAATGTCTGCGTCTGCTGGATTTGGCTCCAACAAACACCGACTTTCACCCGGGAGAGTAATGTTTGCGTCCCATAAGTTTACAAAGTCAAATCCTGTTCCTTTTTCCTAAACCTAACCTCATGCTTTTGTTGGCTTAACCCAACTATGTGCGTCAGGGGGAAAAAAGTACATTTTCGGTATTGTAGCGGGGTTTATTTTGAAAGAGACTACTGTGTGTAAATGGAAATTTTCCTGTGAAAACAGAAGTGTATTTTGAAAGAAGGCAATGCATGTGACAGGCAGAACTCCACAAGGCATCCCAGAACGTCAACAACCAACACACCCAGGGTACCTTGGACGTCGTCCATGATCAAACATCAGTATGTGACAAGGTCGGAGTGAGAATGTTTTGGGCAGCCGGATCGCAAACTCTCATTTAACACCTAAACAGTACACTAAAATATGTTTCTGAAAACATCTGAGGCCAGAGATATGCAATGCAGTAACAGCAGCTTGAGTCATATTTGATCAGCGCTGCCTAGTCAGACAGTTTGACTGCAGTTCACAAGCAGTGAATGACAAATACAGCTAAGTACACGTACACTGTCATGTCTTTCCCGAGAATCTGGGTTTGAAAGCAGAAAATAAAAAAAAAGAAGGAAAGTGAAATAAAGCAAATTGACTTTGTATAAAAGAACAATATAGTGGTATTTTCAGCAAATAAGATACCAACTTATCTGCACAAAAGTTACCAGCTGTAGCTTTAAGGAGATTCGCTTCAGATCTTCACATAAACTGCTCCAAATTGCAGGTATGAACACTCCTTAAGAGTCCTTGAACACAACACTGAACCCCTGAATCAAATTAAATCTTTTGGATGGATCAAACATACAGAACTGTTGCACAGAGAGCCACAGCAGACAACTAAAACAGGCTGTGACCACATGGAGGAAATTGAAAGATTGCAAAATGAACAGATAGCATTAATTAAACAAAGTGAAAATAACGTTGTAAACTGCACTGTGTTAAAGTTTGTGTAATCCTCATGTGTGTATCTTTCGCAATAAACCATCTTTCCTGCTGTGGGTATTTTTTGCAGGTGCAGCTCGCCTCGGGGACGCGCAGGACCGCGCGCCCCGGCTTCACAAGGTACCTCCCACTTCCCCAGCTTGTTTAAGTGTTCGCCTCCTTCACTTCAATGAGCGCTATTGTTGAAAAGTCTGTGCGCCCCTGAACGCCGGCGGACCCGAGTCTCCGACTCTGACAGACGGAGCGGAGCGAGTGCGCTGCAGTGATACACCTTTTGGTTTTCCTGTGGACTGTTGCGTTGCAAGTAGAGGTTTATGAGCAGTTTCGGGGTTTGTCACGGAGAGACACGCCGGCAAAGTGGATAAAAAGTTTGGGTAGAAGCTGCTCCAGCGCATTCCCGCGGACTTTGGATTACTTTACCAAGGTAAGGCTCCCCTGCGCGTCTCTCCAACTAACTTTAACTGTGATTTTTTTTTTTTAACTCGTTGTGGGTGCATTTTTGTGCACAGTGCAACTGACTGAGTCAAACAATAATTACTTTGCTTCTCAGATGGAATTATGCGCTTTTACCACCTTTTATATAAGAGAAGCCCTCCTCATGTGTGAAGTCTTTAAAGATGCTGTGTTATCGATTAAAACCGCAGAGTTAATCAGTTATCCTGTACCGGCTCTGATAATTGATCCAACCTCAGCTTCTTCACTCCGCCTGCTTCACATGTGAAAGCTTCCCTTGTGGCCGGTGACTCTGTCAGCGTATCCTCGCATTCCTCACCCCGGCGCACGGGTCACTATCTCGGGTCAGGATCTGCCGGCCAGACGCGCTCAGAGGGAGGCACGGACAGGAGAGACACAGAGAGGAGTGTTACCCGCAGAGAGATGTGGAAACAGGATTAGCTCTGATCGTTGTCGTGGCTTCAGACCGTGTTTGTGTCGAATGTATCGGATTAGAGGTCGTTATCTTCCGCTCCATGGTGTCTCTCACATCTGGCTGTTTGTTTTCACCTCACATGAGAGACTTTAATCTTTATGATGGGCTGCTGATCCCCAGAGACAAATCAAGGCATCCCCACTGGGACATAGAGGCTGTCTGTGGGGTTAAAGCGGTCACCTTGTGCTGTTTGCGTGCAAGGTTTCCTCTGCGAGTACTGCAGGTCTGTGTGCAGCAAGGTTTGCACATAAAGCCTGTGTGATCAGGTGTTTTTATTCATGCACTAGATGTTATTTATTGTGGGAGAACAATAACGTTCAAGTCTATTTTATTGTGTTCTATAAAGCTCAAACAATTACTTAATGATTAACTGCAGAAGCAGATTTTCAAGCAGAAATGTCAAACTGTTTTTGCAGCTTTTTAAATCTTAAGATTTGCCGCTTTTCTGTTTTTTTGTTTAGAAAATAATGTTCTTACTTTCTGCAAAAAAACGTCTGCTGATTGATTACATTTTGATTAGCTATGGACTGCCTAAGATTTTAATCAATAATATTGTGCCAGACACTTGCATCTTCCAGCATCACAAATGTGTGGAATTTACTAATTTGGGGCTTTGGACTGTTGGTCGAGCAAAACAAGGAGAATAAAGATGCCACTTTGAGATCTGGGAAGTTGTGATGGACAGTTTTCAGAGATTTCTAAAACAAACTGAAACTTGAAGTGAAACGCCTCCTGCAGACAGGCATTGTGAGCTGGCGTTTTGCTACAAACACTCAACACAGTGCACCTTGTTCTTGTGTAAAACATAAAATTCTACTGCTACTATGACATCCATATCATAGCCTATAAAATAAACTAACTATAATTAAGAGATGAATCATAATGTATTAGGAAAATAAGTTGCAGCTCCAGCTGTGATATTTGCATGTGCACATGCTGTCTTTGCAACATTATACGCAGAAAAGACGATACAAAAAAATCTTAGTGATCTTTATTCATGTCTAGACTGCATGTAAACATGTACATTATGGTATACACTGGTAATACATGAGTAATATATGAGGGAGAGTTCTGGGAATCTAATAAATGCAGACTGAGCTGCTGTTTTTTTTACCTTACATTGCAACTTTCTGCCTTTGCTGAGTTTGGGTACAATAAGGGCTCTCCAAATCAATATTGGTAGGTGAGCAGCAGGCAGGGAAATAAAGCCAGCGTGGAGTATGAGTATGGGAAAAGCAAAGAAAGGTGCAGACAGCGGGATGGACCGAAGGACGTACGGGAGAGAGGGAGAGCAAAGCAAACATTCCTGACTTGGTGTCTCAGCAATTTAATTAAGGTTTTTGTGAGATGCTGCAGCGAGCACCTCGAGGTGAAGGCTTAACCCCTCTTCCCCCCGTTTCCAGCTTGGACTAATCCCAAGGGTCAGCTAATAAGTGTTCGGGTCATGCCACCATGACAACTAAATAGGGGCGAAGCCGAAGGAAAGCTCCCCAATCAGGGAGTTAATAACCCCATGAAGGAAGTTAAGAGGTACAAGGTGAAGCGGATGGAGTAGTGGGTTGGTTTGTGTGTGCATGTGTGTTTTTGTTTTTGTGTGTGTGAGTGTGTGTGCGTAGAGATGAGATTTCAGTTGTTATCAGCCACACCAGCTCAAAGCCCCTCCTCTTAGTGGGATTTAAGTGTGCCCTGTGGTGCTCTGATGTTACACACAAACTCACACACACACATACACACACACCCTCCCTTCAGGTCAGATTTCGGTCACTGTACCACTGGTTGGGTAGATTGTTTTTATGGGGAAATAAAATCAGCGACACGACTGGCTGTTCTTATTTTCTGAGACTTGTAACTACAGTCCTGCTTTCTGCTTCAACATTGCTGTTTTAAATTTTGGTGAAGTTTTTCTTGGCTTTCAGGGACAAAAAATAAGTCTCCCTGCTTTTGTCGTCTTGACCATTTCTGCTATTTTCTGCTGTTCCCCACATCCACTGTGTTTGACAAGTGCAGATGTGACATTTTTACAACTGCAGAGAGGCCCGTTTCCAGCCTCACCCTTCTGCTCTCTTGTTCTTCGATCTGTTTTCCATCTTGGTTTTCTGCTATTCGCCTGATATTTTCTCTGGATTTCCCTTTATGTGGGACAAAGCACCAGTCAAATCATCAGTACTGGACAATTCTGTAAATCCCTGGATTACATTCAGTGACAGTGATTTTTAACCTTCAGTGCCAACATTTTTAAATTTTCTATCTACAGTATCTGTGCATGGCAGCTATGGTATGGTTAAAGTAAGGGAAAGATAATGGACTTAAGATATGGTAAGGGTGAGGCACCTAAACACTTGGGTACGGTTAGCCAAAGATAGTACTTTTGAAAGTCACACGTCCATCCTTCTTTTTTAATCTCTGTCTCTTTCTGAGTCTGTTTCCTTCCAAATGTTGCTCCAGTATTTAGTAAGTTATCAAAACTTCGGCTAAAGAAACTTCAGCCGCTTTGTGATCAGTGAAGAGGCTGCAGTAACATCATGTAACCAGAGGGAGCACTGCTGAGTCTTCTCTTACTTCACTCTAACTCCTCACGATTGACGGCATTTATTGGCATCTGCATTGTCATGGAGTAGAAAAAACAAGATGCAGACACAGGTCGAATAACAACATTATTGTACTGTATGTTACAAATCTGAAAATGTCTTACTTTGGCCCCACCCGATGGTAGTATGAAGAATGACACTGAAATAGACAGTAAAATGTTCCACTAAACCTGCCCCAGTTTCCACTGGGATTTCTTTCATTTACCCACCAACAAAAACGTATTAGTTAGGTTTCTATCCAAATGTAGCGCAAATTGTAGCCAAATTTTTTTATCACCTACGGCTATGCAAACATTGGGAGGTGGTTCATCAAGATAAGCGCTAGGTGGCGCTAATTCTCCTGTCAAGTGCCAACAAGGGCGCAACAATATGATGTAATTGAAGCACCATCAGTCAAACCTCAAATGAAGGAAGGAGGCAGGTTTGGGTATCAGGGACTTTGCCTAGGAGACTGGTGTTCGGTACCATGTGAAATCTCAGTCCTTTTAAGACTCTGAGTCATGTTTCTTTTCCTAAATCTACCACAGTAACTTTACTTGCTTCAACCTTACCTACGAAACACTACATTTCGTACCTCATATCTGTTGTATGAGGATTCACTGTCTGGTAACAGCTCTGCATGCATGCATATGTGTGTTAAAAGACAACACAGAGGGCTCACGATGGTCTTTGTAATGACTGTATGTCATAATTTATCAGCTGTTCTATTTCAATTGCATTAAGTTGCATTTACATTTTCATTGGGATATTTTGTGTTATACACCTAACTGAAATAGGCAATCATTAAATTAAATTCTACACATAGTAAATTTTAATTAATTAATTGTAGTAATTTCCGCCATCGCTTTGTGTTTTTCCTTTCACTAACACACCATTTCTCATCTCAGGCTTGAAAACACTGAGTTTTTTCATTTCTGGTGTTTCCGTCATTAAGTTTTCAAGCACAAAATCAAACTGCACATAAAACACAGGTGGAAGAAATCTTGATCTCTCCCTCCTCTTGTCGTCGTGCAGATGTGTAGGTGGGGTGGGCTGAGCGGCTTGTCAGCGCATTTGGGAGCGTTTAAGGAAGCGGGGACCACGCAGATGGAGCGGACGTCCAGCATCAAGCCTCCGACTGCTGATAAATCATTCTGCTCAGTTCAGTCATTACTGCTCAGGGCTTATTTCCCCCTCGTGAACAGGCTGCAGCCATACTGAAACCATTTACAGTAACAAGCTGTTTTGGTAATGCATGCTGACGCTGGTTTGTAACCCTGGTTGCTCCATTTGCATTTGGCATATGCAGTTTTCCAAATTATCCAGAACAATGAATCTAAACCTTGGAAGTATCTGGGGGTGCAACTGCGATCACTTCATTATTGATTGTTCTCATGAGTGTAAAAATGCTGATTATTCCCTGCGACCCCAAGGTGACATTTTTGATTTGCTTGATTTGTCAGAGCAACAGTCTGAACTCCGAAGGGTCAATTTGCAATAATACGAAATGGAGAAAAGCTGCGAATTCTCATGTTTCTGAAGCCGAAACCAGAGAATTTTTGCCACTTTTTGCTTGATAAACCACCTCAAAGACTCACTGATTACAACTGAATGTTGCCTCAATATGTGTTGGACCCAATAATTACAGTTGTTGGTGACAGACGTTCCTCTCTATTACACAACATGAACTTGTTGAATGCACTATTATTCAAATGATGGCAGTTGAGATGTTGCTAGACTTGGTTTCTGTTTTCAGCGACATAAAAAGGCTCACATTACATCTTTACAAGGTTTCTTGACACCGGAGGAATTTGAGACTCAAACCTATGACAGGCTGAGACTGAACATGCTCACTAGAGGGGAACCTCTACTTTCCTAGAACTCAACCCCCAGGGAGGGTTTAGGGGTTGCTACTCCTTTACTAACCCATGAAGCGTGTCTCTAAGCACCTTCCCCCCTCATCCTCGCAGTGTGTTGTATAAACATGGCGGCTCAGTAGGAAGGTAAAGAGCGTGACACATACACACTCCTTGTAACATTCCTCTGTGGTACCAGGAGGCACCAGGACAGAAGGATGCCTCCAACGGCAGGTCTGCAGTCAGATCACCTGATGCAGAAATACCAAGATGAGACTGAATGTGACCTGATGTCAGCAGTTTCTCCCTCAGCTCATATAATGACATGTTAAAAGAAGTATGCATGCATCTTGTGCAGAGCACATATTTAGACCAGTTGTGGTATGTTGACTGTATGTTAAACATGCAGCAGTGAAGTGAACATCAGGTATGAGTTAGTGCTGAATACAGAGCAGGTAACCAGAAGAGAAAGTTGTTGTCTCAATGCAAACATCACATGTAATGCAAAAGAAAAGCCACTAATTCATCCACTCTTTTTCATTCTTCGACTGTACATACAGTAAGCTTTCATACTCTGACTTGACATCTAATATAACACCGCCTCTCCCTCCATCAACGAACAGCAGCCATACCACTACCTGAAGGTGAGGGGGGGTGTCTGTGTCTGAGGTGGTGTAAATAGGGGAACCCCACCTTCCAGCTCCCTTTTTCAGAGCCCCTCTCTCTTTTTTTCCTGAGGGCACATAGCCTAGCTGTACAGACACACATGCACTCTTTCATCCCCCATTCAACAGCCCTCATTCCCCAACACACACACAAACGCACAGGCTGGAAGTAGACCGTGGCCTGAGGGCTCCAGGGCCTCACAGGGCACTTCAAAGGGTCGAGGTTTGTGATCTATGACATCCTGAACAACTCAAAGCCACAACAGGTGAAGAGAGAAGCCGTTTGACAAACACAAGGTAACCAACAGTGTTGGGTACCATGGACGCGTGTGCTGAAGTCCACACTCGTGTGTACTGTGTCATATGTGTCAGGACGTGTGACAAATAATTGAGCCACAGTTGCCTCAGGTGTAAGTTTAAGGGAATGTGTTGTGTGCTTATGTGTGTCTGCATTCAGGTGCACATGTAGTATCATGTTCCCTTTATTCTCCTTTTGTTGTACAGTTGTGCAGCAAACCCCGCTTTTCAAAGGAGTCTGGCCATTTCGAGTTAATGCAGTATTATGCAGGGGTGGAGCCAGATGTTGGAAATATTAGGGGCTCAGCCCAAACCCAGGGGGGTCAGGGAGCATGCTCCCCAGGGAGATATTTTTCCCATTTACGGCAGCTATGGCACTTTTTTTTTCTTATCCTATTTTGTATCTAAAGGCCCTGACACACTGAGCTGATCAGCTGTTGGTCAGTGTCAGGCTGTCGGTTAGCATCTGTCGCCATAATTTTTTCAGTGTCCTGCACCATTCGTTCTCATCGGCCCATATCGGCTCTTTTTTGACTGATTAAGCATGTTTAATTGGCATTGGAGGAGCCTGTCGGGGAATGCAATCACTCTAATTGGAAGTTCAGCTCAGTGCATGAGAAGAGAAACAGAAGTGAGGAAAGTAAACAAAGGGCTAAAGTCAAGAAGGAGTGAGATCAAAACAAAATTATTATAGTAGGTGAGAGTATGTTTTTAGCCATTGAGCTCTTTAGCAGAAACAATTTGTAATTGTGTTATTGTTCACTAGCACACAGTAAATATGTTTTGTTTTTAAAACATCATGTTGTGTTATTAATTTGCTAACCGGCTAACTAGCATCTTGAATCTGTCTTGTCAGTCTGCAGTTTTTGTGATGTATTTTAAATGCAACTTTTTAGCTGAAGCACGGGACACCGTGGCGCTAGTCCTTTGATATCCATTGTAGTGTGTCTTGGCCTTTATTGTTCTCCAGCTGTCTTCATCATACTAAAATGTTGACACAAAAAATGTTGAGCATGACTAATTTTCAGTCCTGCGACGTAGAAGGAGGTAACGATTGTCTGATGTTACTAGTTTTAAGTTACATAACATAGGTAGGGCAGGAAGTTGACGTAACCAACATTACTAACCTTAGAAACCTATTTTATTATACTACGCTGGAGTAGAATCACTGTTAAGCTGACAAATCTGAATCCATGCCAAAATAACCTGGGCTCCTGTTATTGCAAATCAAGGATCCCCAACAATGCCAAGTCAGTATGGTCTTCACTACTCTGAATTGTTGCCAACAGAAGGACATTTAGATTCTTTTCAACTGATTCGTCTAGACATCTTGTGACTTGCTAATCAGTCATTTTGAATATCAGCTATAGCGTGATGGGAATATATGTTTCAGATGCATTATAGAGGGGAGAGGTATGATTGCTTTGGCAGTGGGACTTGAGAAAAGAGAGTAATGAACAGATTAAAATGATTTGGTGTGACCATAAAAAAGAGAGACTGGACAACAGTTGTGGGAGTGAAAACAAGCAAAATGTATCAGACTGAACATAACTATGGGAAGAATGTGGAATGAAATAACACTGAGGAGAAATATGAGGTGTTTGTGAGGAGTGTCGGGGTGAGGTGGTCCAATGGCTTCATTTGTTTATACATAAAGCTGCAGGGTTTCAACTGTTGGTTGTAGCTATGGTTGGATGGTTTTGGTTTTCGTAGATGACGTGGTTTTATTGTACTGGATTCAGACAATTCATTAAATATGAGTGAAGTTATTTATAGTCAAGTATTATTTGGTTGAGTAGCAATAGAGGGGCATAAAAGTGTCAGAGGATTAGTTGACAATTAATTGTCATACAAATAATTGCGATAGACATTTTAACTGTCTATTTCTGTTCATTTGGTGCCACGCAGTGCTGCTGTTGTGTTAGGCTTTGCAACTAGACCTAAATCCATGTTATTTTTTTCAATGGCTGCTCATTATAATGATGATATTGTTGGCAAAGGAGTGTCAATTAATCCTCAGATAGTTGTCGTCAAATGTTTCACCTCTTGCCTTGCTGCACATAGATTTATTCTAAACATGTTGTTGTAAACTGTATAATAAGGTAAAGAAATGTGGTTCAAGACAGTAAATGTAGAAGGAGGCTTGATTCTTTTTGTTAAAGTTAGTATGCAAGGGAGAAACAAAACGCCTGTGTTGACTGCTCCTGCTTCAGATTTCAGACCAGTGTTGGGAGGCACAGGGGAGACTTTGTTTTGCCTCCAAGGCTTAAATTAAACTGTACATTTACTACTACTAACAACTTTACTGCTTATCTTTTTTCTGTTATGATCCCCACCAACTGTCTGCTTTGAGCGTATCCACCAGCACTTTCTCTTTACTGCTCCACCACACACTCTCTATGCTTGCTCTCCATGCCGAGCTATCCCTGACAGAAGCTACACTAATCTTATAACACCGTGTTTCTAACTGTCTTTTTAAGTTATTTCATTAGACAATTAAAGCTGGATGTGAGTGACAACTCAGCTTAACTTTCCCTGGAGATGTCAAACACACTGCTGCACCCGAAGGGAAGACTTTCAGCTATAAATCAGGGACCCATGATTGGCACTTCTCTGTCATCCTCTTGCTGTGTCAGCAACAAATATGGCCTCATATTAACTGACACAGTAGAACATAAATAACAGCAGTAAGATGTGGACAGCCAAGCTCTCTTTTTCCATGTTTTTTCTTGACATTTGTTTAAGTAGACTCATGTTTAAGTAGACTCTTTATTCAGCCCATACAGTGAATGAATACACACCTGATTCACTTGTGTTTGTTGCTTCATTTGGAACATTAGCTTTGAATTGCGTTGATTGTGGAATCCAACGATTATGCAAAATGATCGCAGTCAGCTCAAATTATCGCAATCAGCCAGTTACATAATAGCTGCGACAGGTCCAGGGAAAAGGTGTGCGATTGAACTCAGTGGATTATAGGAAATGATGATACAGTGCAAGTATATTAATACTGAATTACAGCCTCCAGGTGTGGCACCACGCTTCTTCCTCAACAGACTAAACCGAGAAAATTGTGACTAACTCGACTTGTTTTGCCGTAAGTCAGACGCACAGTGTTTGTGCACAAGTTCACTGAAATTACACTCCTGTGTTGTTCAGTAATAGCCCCAAGTGCATTTACAGCAACTGTAGTTGCGGTTTGTGTGCCTGTAAGCCCAGTCTTGTCGTACCCAATTATGTTGTAATACTCCATAGCCCATTATTTAACTGACACCGCACTTCATAGTTTTGTAGCAAAGCTGCTGCAGAAAAGATTAGAGGCATGAACTCGCGCATGTAAAGAAACACACATTCATGAAGAAATGTCAAAAAGCTCCTTGATAATACTGATTTTAACAGACTTCAGGCACATACTGTAGACTCTCTTAAACTTGCATCTTCTCCATGTCACACACACATGCATGCACACACAATCAGAGAGTCCTCCTTGGAGTCCTCACTGCAGCTTGCAGGGGATTAAGAGGTCAGGAGTCAAAGTAGAGGACCAGTCAACCCACAGACTGCCACACAGAAACCGACAAAGCGGAAGAAACACAGAGAGTGTGTTGAATCAGAGTCAAATTTACAATCCAGATTATCCAAATCAGAAGAAATCTGACACACTGAGCGAGCACCACACAAGCGAGTGTGTTCTGCGGTTCACCGTGTTTGAGTTTGGCCTGGAGCTGACTGTCAGATGATTCTTGGACCACCACAGAAAGACAAACCAATCAACCCAGCATGTCCGGGCTTGTGCGAGATTTTTATCTGCTACTCACTTGTTTATCATGATGAGAGCAGGTTGAGGTCACGATTTCAACAGTCGGCTTGGCTCTAGATGTCGGATCTTGTCAGGCTTGTGGCATTTTGACAGCAGCGGTGTCTTGAAGTCAGCTGCAAAAAAGGATTGCCAACATCATAATTATTAACGTAGGCAGAGATTAAGCACATAAAAAGTATCTTTAACCAATCACATATTTAATATAATTGTTTACATGCCATTAAGAAAAAAGCAGAGTTAATTTGCACATTATCCTGTAACACGCAAAGTATCTTTTAGAGCCCGACAACATTGGTCTCGAGTGTTGCAACAAGGCCTCTGATGGCAAACTAAAAAACCCCTCAATAAATCTTGAGGGAAAAATTAAAAAGATCAAAGGGACAGAGTAAATGATCCATATAATACAAAGTACCCAAATAAAACTACTGTGGAAGTGAGAGGCTTTCTGTAAATTAAACGGCTTTGTCTGAGGGCAGGGCAAAGCTATGTATTTTACTTTTGTGGGTGACATTGCAATGTTTGGTTTGCTGTAAAACAGGAACTCCAATATTAAAATATGCAGAGAGCTAAGGATAATTATACCAAGCAAACGGCGTCCACAAAAAACTTCAAACGGTCGGCTCAGCATGAGCAATTTCAAGTTGTTGTGAGTCGCCAGGGCATGGATTATTTACTCATCATTCATACATGGCATGTTTGCAGAATGAAAAACTCTCGTCGGCAAAATCTGAGCTTTCAAATAGTAAGACAAACAGCTGTTGGTTTCATTCTTGGCGTTAGGGTGAAAAGTGCAAACAACAGAGAAGCTAATCAGGTTTATCTGGTGAACAAATCGACCATTTAAATGTATTGACGCTCCCTCTGGCTTTACAACCAACCTTCTGTTTGAGTTAGTGACGTCTCAGATGAAGCATCAGTCTCAATTGTTTTGCACTTGACTCGGCACTTTACACATCCTCTGCCCACTGAACCCAGAGTAGCACACTGTGGCTGTGGGCGAGCCTGTGGTATTTTTTAATTTGGACATCTTGTTCACAGATGAGAACCGAGAGCCACTTCAAAGAGGTGGCAAGCGGATCAAAAGTTATGCTGCAGCAGCTTTTGATGCACACTGGCAGAGAGGAGAGGGAATAATGAAAGTAGGCGACGTGCTGTGATTGGAAGCGTCTTTGTGTATGTATAAAAAAAAGACAGTAAACACAGACAGCATGCAGAAAAGTTAATAATAAAAAGCCCTGCGGGTGTAAAGAGGCACAGTTTGGATCATTTCATGCCCTCGAACAGAAAGAGATACTAAATTCTGTGAATAGAATAGGCCTACCATTATCTGACTCATTACACAACACACTCTTTCTTCCACCTCGTTTTAATTAAGGGTGTAGTGCTATCTGTTCAGGTATCAAAGTGCACCTATGATGTGCGTGCATGCTCCTGCACAGTTAGGTTGTGGCTAATTTTGAAGGTTATGTAACCACTGTACCTATGATGGCAAGTTTATATAATTAGTCACCTTTAACTGTTCAATAAAAGGATGTTTTGGTACCATTGCATCTTTACTACTTAACAGATAGGTAACTATAGACTGATTTAAAAAAATAATTAATTCACTGTGGCCCTCGAAGGCTACTGACAGCAGCTAACGGCAACTTTCAAGGTGGAATGTTACCTTACATGTTACTTAATGCATGAGCTGATGACATGAATCACTCAACACACCTTAAATGTCAATGAGCCTGTTTATACCTGATATCAACATGTGTTTACAGAGCACAAGTGGACAGCGCTCGATAGTGACTGTTGGATCTGCAAGCGCTTGAAAAAATGTATGAATTTCCACTGGAGTATGTGACCTGTGAATATTTTATTTCATCCCTCTGTTCCGCATTGTTCCGATGTGCTCTGGCAGCACTACATCTCAGGTTTTAATTTTTTTGGAGGCTACTAATTTGATGGCCCACTACCTAAAAGTTGGACTCTGATACCTGCCGGACTCTTTATTAGAGTTTCATAGAGAAGACAGTGTTTATTTCTCTGTGTCTGTTATATGTAATGGACCGGTGCATTAGAGATGGCCGCTAGCTAAACCAAGACACTCCATAAACACAGACACACCGATGCACGTCCAAGACAAGCAGTCAGCAGGTCAGTCAGCTGCAGAAACGATGCGGCCAAAACACACCAGACTGTTACCCTCATTGGAACAGATGGGACGTATTAAACAAACTGAGGTAGCAAAGATTGATGGAGCAATTTCACAGCCTCGTTGCAGAAAATGAACTTAATATATCTGCGTTGGGTTTGATTGGGTTGTTGGTCACCTCAGAGCCTCCTGGTATTCCCTGCTCGTTAGAATTTGACTGCTGCCATTATTCAAAGGGATGGAAAGCCTTGTGTGTGTGCATGTGTGTGGAGGCGTGCCTCAAAGTCTGTTGCAATAGATAAAGGTGATAGATTACCACCATTCACTTTACTTGTTGTTTTATATGTTTCCGTTCATATTATTGCCTGTGCTTAATTAGAGTCCCAACCATGCAGGGACAGATGAAAACTTTTTAGATGGAGTGCAGTCTCTCAGCTCAGGGTAACACCACATCAGGGTCGGCACACAGGACAGCTGAGTAAGCAAATAACAGCGGACGACGTGAAATAAAAACTGTAAGTTCACTCAGTTATGTCCCTACAGTTGAAACAAACAGTGTTTTTATAATTGGCAGCTTGAAGAATAGCTGAACCTGTAGAGACGTTAACTGCATCTTTGTTTTAACATCTCTGCGGCTCGCTCTGTTCTTGCACAATGTGTTTTAAGTAAATGTATGCTTCAGCCAAACCCTCAAGGAGGCAACACTACCCATATGCAGAGTTTAAATGAAGTGGAAACCACATGAACTTGGACCACAAGAACTCAAGCAGGCCCACTGTGAAATCTGCTTTTATGTGCTAAAAGGGAATTTATTGCTGATGCAGTCCTGATCTGATACTGACAGGACACTGTGGACTCATTTCGGCACAAGTTACGTACAGTAAAATTTAATCGAAATGACAGGATGGACAGAATTTGCTGGAACTTGTTACACTTGATCAGCTTTTTTTAAACAGTGGAATAAAATATTTAGTTTCAGGCAAGCGGCGACTACGGGGGCTGAAAAATGAAGCCAACACTGAAGTGCCACAAACTGCAGTTTCTTGAATGGCCACTTGAGGCCGGTTCCAGAAGTGAGTCAATCCTCATAGACTCCATGTTAAAATGCCCAACTTCAAAGCTAATTTTAACATCCATGACAATTTTTACACAACTCATCCGTTAACATTTCAGAAAGGCTTAAAGTTATGCATAATGTCGGGCAGGCCACTTTGAGTAACAGGTTGTCAGCAAGGCCGCTGCAGCTCCACCCTCTCATACAAATGTGGTCACTTCTGGTGCCAAAAAACCAAGATGGCGCCAGCCAAAATGCCAAACTTGAGGCTTTAAGATAGAAGTCCACAAACCAAGGGTTGATGCCACAGTAGCTACATCCATTATTGATACAATTTATGCATTCAAGGTGATTTTGCATTAGAATTTGATTTCTTTTTGTGGACTAGCTGGTCGACCTGTGTTTGATCTCAGGGAAAACATGTATGTGACTAAAGGAAAGCGTGCATTTCTGCATGCATACCTGTGTTTTTACCACAGCTCTTGTGGTCAAAGCTAATGTGAGGAAACCAGTACGAATCTGTCTGATTTAACAAGGCTTAACTGCTCATAAATGTGCCCCATGTTTAGTTGTCCTGTATGTTGTTGAGCTCAGTCTCAGTTTATTCCCTGACTACTTGAAACGGACATATCTTCCCATGAAATCAAACACACCAGATATTATCTTTAAAGGAAACTAACAGGGGCATGGCATCGCTGTCACTCGTTTCAGTTCCCGTGAAACTCTCTTGAGTTAGAAAATACTTTTAACTTTTGAGTTAAGTCCAACTGTTTCCATGGGGATTAAAAAACATTTGGGAACTCAAAAACAACTTTTAAACAAAAAATAGTCAAAAATGTTTTTCAAAAGAGCTCAGTGATCTTATGCACCGAACAACAAAGTGTTTATAAAGGCCGGCATTATTCATGCTATCAGTGCAAAATCAAATGAGGTCACTTGTGGCTTCTGTGGAAGTCTTTGCATGTGTGTGTGTGTGTGTGTGCACACTCCATCCATCCACACAAACACAACATATTTTTCTCCCCATTCCCTCCCCAAACATCTCCACAAGCCTCGGGGCTTTTTCTTTTTCCTTCAGAGTCGTGTGTCAGCGCCCGTTCTGCAGTGGACCGTGTCGTTTGCCATTCCTTCACATTTCTCTTCCTCAGAGTCCAGTGACGCTACACAGAGTGCAGCGAGGCCTGCAGAACACTTGAGCACAAGCAAAGTGACATGTTTGCTATCAAAAAGAAGTTTTGCACTGGGGATTTGACACACGCTGCTCGCACAACGTTTTCACGGTTGTGGAGTGTTTTTTATGTATTGACTTCTTATTTTGTTGGTCTTTTGACTTGTGTGGGCACCAAAAGCCAACAGACTGTTAGTGTAATGCCACGGACAGTTGGTTTCATCCATTCTGTAATTCATTCAAATGCTCTTGTTGAAGCATATCTGTAAGGACTCCTTTTTTTACAGCTGCATTGTGATTGTTGTGATTTTGTATAATAACAATTCAAGCCACTATGCTAGCTGTCTGCTTATATGCTGTCAGTGCATTAACTTACTTACTCTTGGCGAACATATGTGTATGTTTATTATATTAACTCCTGGACTGTACTTTCTGTAACCTTTTTTTACACAGAGATTCCATGATAGGGCCAGCTTTGCTATTTTCATACAGAACCAAACAATGCAGGCATACTGCCTCCCCAGGGTGTGATTTCAGATAGCGTGCCCGTGTTCCAGAAGCAAAAACAGGCGTGACGTACAGTATAACACAACAGCATTGGCCTCTAGTTATATTAAATTTAACCTCTGAAATGCTTTCTAAACAATAAGCATAGCATGGTAACATTTTCGACTGCTATTTTTCTTCTTTGAGTTAGCTGCTAACTGCTGCCAGCTGCTTTCTAAACTTCTTGGCGGTGGCTCGCACGCATAACACGTCACACTTGTCCCGTCCTCTTGGCTGTCCCTTTAACACAGGCTTTGAGTTGGCTCCGTCACTACCTCCACAGCTGGCTGAAAGGCGAGGCAACTCTTTCACCCCATTCTGTAATTGTACCTTTTATAGAGAACTGTGAGGTGGAATAAAGGCACAACATTCCCACCTTGAACAGGTAGTGTAAATGGGGCTTATGGGAATGAGGGCCGGGCAATATATCAATATTATATTGTACCCTAATACTGTAAGTGTTTTCTTTTCCTGGTTTTAAAAGCTGCATTACAGTGAAGTGATTTTGTAATTTTCCCCACTTAGTTCTTACCTATATGAGAACCTAACCTGATGTTTTACTAAAAATGCTTTGTTTCCTCTTGACAGGAAACACAATGTAACTACTTCAACTGCTGTTTCCTCATGACTGTAGTATCGTTTTACTATGCTGTTGGTCTAACTATTGTTTGTAGAGTCTCATTGTTGTCTGGTTTTTAGTCACTGTCATGGGATGTTGTTGTCCAATGCTGTTTTCACAAACTTCTCTCGCTAAAAACCTGAAAGACAATCCATTGTCTGCAACCTGTACTAGGAGTGTATGTAGTCCCTGCATAGCTGTGCTCCCATGTGCATTGCACAAAGTCCAGTTACATACAGCAAAGTCATATTCTGTCCTACTGTGTTTCCACAAAGCCAAAATTGAGTTTAAATTAATTTCTCTCACATGAAACAATAAAATATCAAAACAGGAAAGGAGAAAAGAAATGTCAAGATCTGGGACAAGAAAAAAACAGTCCCACCTAAAAAGAAAACAAACAGAAGGAGCAAGACAGAGTGCCAACGCCACCTTTGACCTCATTCAGCTAAATCACTTGTGGGGCAAACTGAGCTACTTTTTCTGCACCAGTACAGTCGCAACTCAGATTAGACTCACAGTTGACACATTTGAGGTGAATGTTCACAAGTTTGGTGTTTGTTTCTGCTGATAGTGAGGCGAGTGCAAACGCAGAGAGCAAGAGAGAGCCTGGGTTCTGTCCTGATTAACGGTCCGCTGAGGAGATAAGCACTCTGATGTGTGTGTGTTTGGGTGTGATGTCATCAGTGGTCTGAACCCATGCTGCTTTGTGAGTTTAGGTAAACATCAGCTGTGGTCTCAACATTAATTTCCTCTTCATGATAGTTTTGCTGGCGATAGTTTTTCAATTTTGAAAGGGTTTTCTTTACAAAAGTAGGAAGTGGCGAAAAAGGCTGAACACAATTGCAGCGTGAAACCTGATTTTCTGGCAGTGACATGTTGCACAAATAGCACAGGATGAACTTTGTCCCAAACTAAAATTAGTTCCATATTTTCCGTCTCTCGCAGACACAAAGGGTTCTCAGCAGAGTCGCCCTCCCAGGACACATTCTCCGTGTCTGTAGCTGCTTTCACACTGTGAAAAATAATGGCAAGGATCAGGTCTGGTCTTGTAAACTCGATAGCCTGGCGTGGCTCCGAAGAGCCCCACAAAGAGTTAAAAAAAAATCAGATTTTTCTGTTCCTGTGTAAAATGCGGCCTTTGTTTCTGGGTCATGAACCAGCCGAGGTCACTGGTTTTAACCGAGCCAAACAAACACAGTCCAGTTTGCACTAATTGATTCCTCTTCCAGCAGAGACAAGAATAAGTGTGTGTGTGTGTGTGTGTGTGTGTGTGTGTGTGTGTGTGTGTGTGTGTGTGTGTTTACTTTAAAGGATCTGTGAGGAGTTTAAGTAAATAGATAAGTGACAAAGTAAACACCAATCCCCTCTCACTAACACACACACACACGCATGCCAAAACAACACCATACTTCAGGGATACATTTCTATACACATGAACGGCTTGTGCCTCATATAAATACATTGTTCTGTCTTCATAATTTTTTGAAGGAAAACCCATTTGCCATTTATAATCCAATTATAATCGTGTATGTGTGTCCTTACTGGCAGTCCCTATAGAAGTCTGTCAGCAGTAAATCTGCCCACACTCCCCGACTTTACACTGGGTTAATGAGGTGATCCAGCAGCAGGGGACGGTTGGTAGAGGTCTTTGTTTCAGTATGTGTGTGTTTGAATGCATCTGGTTACAGATTTTAAGTGGATGCAGTGGGTGCAGCATTCATGGCATAAAGGTGTGTTTGCACCAGACAAATATGATGTGGAGATGTATGGTTGTACATAGCGGCACGGATTGTTGCTGATTTTCCAGTGCGAGTCTGCCATGCATGTAAATCTCCAGCACAAATTACTTTGGAGGTTTTGGTGAAGACAGAAGTCCCATAACGGGTTTACAGAGCTCACTGCTGAGGCTGTGGTGAAGTCTGAAGGAAGTTTTGAGCAATTTTTTTTTTTTTTTTGCAGAAATTTCTTAAACTGCTTTGGAAATGGTTCTGTTGATGTTTATAAACAGACAAAGCTTTAAAGTGCACACATGATCCAAAGCAACACGCTGAACACATCTAACAAATGACCTGTAATGTAACTGGGTCAATTATACAGCAGTAAAGGGGTTTTTTGGGGAGTTTTTTCTTATCCGCTGTGAGGGTCCTAAGGACAGAGGGATGCCATATGCTGTAAAGCCCTGTAAGGCTAAGTGTGATTTGTGATATTGGGCTTTATAAATAAAATTGATTGATTGATTGATTGATTGAGTAATATGTGTAACAAAGTCAAACATACATTTGTAATATTAAGTATTATAATTAGAGATGTCCGATATTATCGGCCTACCATTATTATCGGCCGATATTGGCATTAAAATGTAATATCGGAAATTATCAGAATCGGTTTTTAATTTTTAATGAGACAACTTTTACACAGCATGCACATATTATACATCAAACTCTTCAGCTACTTCTCCTCTCACTCAAAATGTCAAAATATGAGAGATGTGGTGTATAGTTTTTGAGATATTTTTGTTTGTTTGTATAATGTGTAATGTTAGTTACCTAAAATGATTTAGTTTTTCTTTTCTTTTTTTTTTTTTCTGAGGGGGGGCCCGCATATGTCAGTATCGGTTGATATCGGTATCGGAAATTAAGAGTTGGACAATATTGGTATGTCGGATATCGGTAAAAAAGCCAATATCGAACATCCCTAATTATAATTACACGCTTAAGCCTCCTCAGTCAATATGTGGAATGTTTGATACGCCGCTTCTGTACGTCTACGATCACCTCTGGGGGTACCCCACCGATAAAGAGGTGTCTCCCATCTTGCCCCTCTCCTTTTGCTGTTGTGCTCCGTGGCCTTAACTTATTGTGTAATACGCTAACATATTCCTGCGTCGTTTAATTTGTGTAGGGGTTTGAGTTATACGGTCGTAGCTGACAGAGGATTTTGTTTTCACCTGTCAGAGTTGGCAGGGATAAACGAAGATCGCCTCCAAAGATATCCACGGTCTGGGCCACACTAGAGTCCCCCAGTTACATGCACGCAGTAGTCAAGTTAAGCTCGGCTAATCCGTCAAGTTGGACTTCTCGTCTTGTGTGAGTATACATGCAGCAGAAGAAATCAAATTTCTAACCAAATACGTCTGAGTCCACCTCGATAGGCGGCGCTGTGTCCTTCTTAATATACTGTGTATTGAACTTGTTCTGGTTCTTGTTCAGAAACTTTTTAAAATAAATCCACATTTCGCATTTTCCTACCATCCATAAAATTCTCCTTTAGCTGTCGAGGCATGAATATAGTTTCCCCATCTGTCCAGAAGTGCGTCTTCTGCTTCTCGGTTGCCATGGTGTTTGTTTGTTTGTTTTTCCGGGAGTTGCTGCACTGCTGCTACGTCATCTCCTTCTTCTTCCGGGTGAAAGCCTGCGAAAGAAAAAGTGGTGCATGCCCAGAACGCCGAGTCCGAGTCGGACTTAATGGATACATGCAGCAATAGATTGATTTTCAATCGATTTATCTAGGTGTGTTAGTCGAGCTATGGATAGTCCAATTTCAGTCGGACTAAGCTGTTAACATGCATTTAAAAGTCTGGTTTCAGTCAGACTGAGCCAATAAATCAATTTTCTCAAGCTGCATGTAAACATTCTAAGTGAGGTGGCTGCAGACGCAGTGTTTTGGACTGCACTGGAATGTGGGACGAGACTGGGGCATGTGCAGCCATACGTTAGGTGTGTGTATGGTCCACACGGACTCAAAAAATGGAATGCATGTGGACGTCTGCATAGGGGTCTGTGTGGACCCTTGCAGACATGGGTGAATGAAGACATTTACATCACCTGGACCAAAGTGGACCCTTGCGGACATGAATACGGTTAGCTTTAAACTGTGAACGTTGCAGTGAATGTGCAGGTAAAGCTACAATTTATCAACGGAATAAAGACTCCAACTCCTGAAGGCCCAAGCAGAATTTGATATGGTCGCTGACTGCTCAGGAAAGTGAAAGGGGTTAACCCTGAAACCAGAAGATGGCAAAAAACAAAGTCTCTCCTGTGCTTTTCAACCTTTGCCTAAACAGTTAACAGGCAGTTGCCATATGCAGATTTTGTAGGAAGTAGGAATAAAAACTGTTGGGTGACAGTAAGGAAAAAAAACCATTGCGTAACACAATCCAGGGTTTTGCAGATTTGTCAACTTGTGACATCCTTGTCTGACAATAGGATTTAACAGTCAAGTTGGGTTCAGTCAAACTGTTGAAGAGTATGTTTCGCATGGTGGCAACTTAACTGTGACTACACTTCTTTGGCTTTACTTTAAAAGATATTTCCGTCTTTAGTTTCAACTAGAAAAGACACGTATGGCATGATAATAAAATAGAGAGATAGATGTATCATTCCGAGCCAGAACTGGGTCTGATGTTTGTTCACAGCACAGATAAGCTGTGATGGTACAGCATCTGTCTAGACTTGTACAAACTGGAGGTGTCTGACGCCCCCACTCACCCCTCACAGTCCAGCCCAACCTGTACCCTGCCAGAGGCCACACTTCAGTAACTGACAGCTGGGCTTAACAAGCATGACGGGGCCCCTGTTGGGAAAAAGTCCCGCAGGTGATCATCACTCAGTAATCAGAGGGGATGGGTGGAGGGAGGGTGGCAGGAGATTAATGAATGAGAAACAGTAACAAGTGAAGAGTGTTTGGCTCTAAAGCTGCAGTGTGCAACAGCACAACAATGATGGCAGGAAAGTTTACTACATGGGAAAAAAAAGGCAAATTAAAACCTCCGTGAACCCTCGCCTACAAACATTTACTCCTTCTGTGGCTTCTGCCAGCAACTCTGCTTCAGGCTAGATGCCGTTTCCAGGTGTAAACATCTCATTAAGATGAACGACAAGTGATGGCAGGGCAGGAATTGACGGATCGGAGGGAGAAGTAATGATACACTTCACTGCTTCAAGGTGAAACATTTGCTTATTGTAGATTTAAGACGTTTATTCTAGAAAAATAAGCTGAAGCTAATGCAAAAGGGAAATTCACTGTGTACTTAAATTAGTCTTTATCAACTCCAGCTTTGGCAACTGTGTATCTTTAGCTTTTATAAAGACGAGTGTAATTTATTGGGTGAAGCTGTCTTTTGTCTATTAATGTTAGACTTAATGTACTTACTACTAATTTCGGGTAAGCACAAGTCTGCACTATGTGTAACTGTACTCTTTGTACCCTTTGTAAGCTACTGGAGGATTTGTGACTTCCCTTCTGGAAAGATTTAACAAATGTGTACAGTAAGAAAGGAAGGATAAGGAAAGAGTAGACATGTTTGAGAGTGTTGTCTCTATTGCCAGTTGCTCACTGGCATGTCTTTGTGAAGCTGAGTGCAGGTGACATGCTCATTTCCAGCTGCTGACAGACAGGCTGTGAGCCAGTTTAGTGTGAAGACACAACACACACAACCTTTACATTCATTCTTTAGTTGTTACCACAGAGAGCTTAACTGTGCTCGTGGCGCCTCATCGCTGGCATTCAAACTTTTATCACCTCAGTGGAAAAACCGGTGTCACCAAAAGTCAGCGTGGATCAGGGTGTGTGCCCAACTGTGCCGCGAATAAACACTAAATCAGGCTGGTTAATTCCTCCTAAGATGGTGTGTGTTTCCAGTCTCGCTTCTCTCAATACTCTCTGCAGGTTATGTTTGCATTGCTTTTGTGTGTGCAGTAACGGTAGCCGACCTATATACGTTATCCCTGCACACACAGATGTAACTTAGTGAGTTTGTGACCAGAAGGCTGTTAGCTTAAAGTTCCACCACTGCTTTGTAAATTCGGAGCGGGGCAATTTGAATAAGGTGTTTTTATATGCTGATGAGCATGTCCTTATATGATCTGCATCTTGTGTTGAGCCACTGCAAACATGAGGATGCACGTGTGCTACAAGTTTTTGGATGACAGGGTGCATTTTATGTTCAACTGCAGAGGCTGTGCATTTGCATCTGTAATTAGCACCAGGAAGTGAAATGCTAATGAAAGAGGAGAAGAAGAAGACCAGTAGCCTGTGCTGACGAGGGAGGCTTTAAGTATTAAAAAATGTTTTATAGGGTATGCATGCAACATGTTGGTTAGGCCGTAAGGAAACACATAATGTGTCTTTGAATTTAAACCATGCTGTCTTTCACTCAAAGCCCGTTGTTAGTTCAATCAACAACACCAAAGAGTTTCGCATGAGTAGCAGTGGCAGTAAATCAGGGTGGCATGAAGAAATCAGAGTAGCGTTAGTGACTCTTAATTTGCATAATTATCTTTGACATCTGTGCATTTTTATAATGTTTTTTTTTTATACAAATATTTTTTATACTTTTTAAACTTTTTTGTATATTATTTGCATGGCAATACTTTTTCAAATTATGTATCAACTACTGCAGCTGCACAGTAGTTTCCAAATCCGCCTCTGGTTACTCTGACAGAACAGTGGCTGTGTACAGTTACATAAATATAACACTACAAATGCAAAGACGTGTGATAGAGCTTCTATCACTGTGAACATTTTGACTTCTTAAACACACGCGTAACTATTAACCCTGATGATGGCTCTGGTACATTTAGGTGCCAGAGCTCCTGCACTGAAATGGAATGCAGCAATTATCAGTGATACTAGTTACACCTGTGTCTCAGAAGCCAAAATGTGTGCTGTGAGAAAGGTCTGTTGATGGCTCAGAGTCAAACTAAATTAACTATTTCAGCTTTCAAAATCCCCTCGTAGTGTCTTTTTTTGTATATTTATAGTTTAGATATCAGATGTATACAAAGAGTAGGCGATAAAGTTGATTCAGTCACAACATCTGTTGGCCTTTCTTGTATTCAAAACCTGCAAACACTTTAAATGTCACATTTCAGTACATTAATTTTTATAGTATTGCAGTGTGAGCGCAGTGGCATACTTGGATGCTGCACCACATATGAGTTTGCACTTCTTTACTTGTGAGGACCCTCATTGACATAGTGCATTTCCGAGCCCTTTACACCAGACTAACTCCAACTGTGTCTCCAAACAGGAGGCATAACAGTCACATTTTTCAGTTGTCTCACTTGCATCTTTGGAGCAGATCTATTTTCAATTCTGTATGTCTGCACAGGCTGTGTAACGGCTCATCCCAAACACACACAGACACACGCTCCTCTAATGTCAGGTACTTGTCACTGCAGTTCTGTTCGGAACGACTTCGGCAGGAAAACAAAATCCGTCTGTTGGCTTTTCCCCACAAACTCCTCGAGCTAAACACAGATGCCGTTATGGAAACAGGCAGCGTCTGAGGGGCTGATCTCCTTACAGCAACGTTTTCCAAACCCACAGAAGAGAATTAAGGTCTGACAAGCAGCAGCAGCACACCTTAATGTCACTTTGCATTTTCATCATAGCAGCAGCAGCATAGCTGGCATCTCTGCCATACCTGAGTCAGACAGCACAACACCCAGGCGTCGCTAAGGCAGCAACCCGAGCCAAAACCCTCCACTGAGCCAGCTAAGGTCACTGTTAATAATGATGATGGGTTATTAGTCAGCAATCATCTTTGTTTGCTGCAGTTATGTCATTTTATATGATTATCTCCCCAACAATACTGTAACTCCTGAGGGTTTTTATGCCCTCTGATTGAACTCTTAAGGCCAAAACACACTGGCGGTGAACTCTACATGCCAAAAAATAGGTCCCTATTATTTTCAGTGCATAACCCCACACCGGTGGCTGCTACACGCATGTTGGCGCTCCTGGACACGCCACCCTGCGGCACTTCTAGCCTCGCCGCCTACTGAATTAAATTCATTTTCCTCCACTCACTCTCTGCTTGTACAGATCAACTCCCATTGCAGCTCTTTTCCTCTGCTCCTTTGGCGACTCCTCTCCTCAGCATGGATGTATAAAGAGAACTCTGTAACCTTTGTTGAGTTTCATGTGTGACAAAGAATGAATGAGGAGAGACTCGTTGTTGAGGTTGAGAAATATCCCACACTAAACAACCCACAAAAGGACCCACGAAAAAGTATTACCTGGCGAGTCATAGCTCTGGATCAGCTCTTCAGGTGAGAAATTAAGTTTAACTAGGGACTGCCTAAACATGAAGTGCAGATCTTTCAGTTAAAGTAGTGATAACTTTGCATGGTCTTATGTTGACAAGGTGCAGCGCAACGGGACCTGTGTGTGCGAGGAGCAACACTTAACTTGCGTAACATGATGCACCAGTGTGTTTTCAGCTTTACTCCCTCCAGAAGTGCAATTTACTTTAAAGTTCAGGCATCCCTGTCTTTTTGAACAATGCAAGTAGTTGGTTACTGGTTGATTAAGTTTTAAGGGATTTATTTTACTATATATATCTCAGCTCTGAGGCGAAGTTGTATCAACAAGCATCCACATGGTCGTAGCATTCTTGAAGCAGACACTTGATACATACCCGGACCCTGACCTCTGACTCCCACATGGAGGCAAAAGAAGCTTTGTACTGCATGTGAAGCTACCTCTGGGTATGACAAAGAGATTGTCTGTTCAAGTATAACAGCCAGCTGTAACTTATTTCTGCAGAAAGCGAACAGAGCTAGTTGTTAGACAAAGTTAAGGGAACGCACAAAGTAAGGAGGACGGGTGGAGAAGAAGAAAAATCCAGCAGGTACTGAGGTATGTCACTCAAATCCGATCACGATCCAGCAGCAGGTGAAAGCCTGAGGAGGTTAACAGTAGTTTCAAATAACAGGAGGAGATGTGCTGTCACATACCATGTTATTAAATTGTTCTAGAGGTGATGTGTTAAGGTTTGCGTGTGTGTTGGGTGTTCTGCATTTTGCCGCAATGAATGACAATATTAAGAAATACCTTAAGGCACCGAAAAGAAGAGATGGAGCTTTGAGTGCAGCTGAGAGAGAAAATAAAGACAGTAATCAAGCTTTTACATTTATATTTAATCTGTGTTTGATTGGTCTTTCTTTCACACAGTTCGTTGTGTGTAGTGTGACATATTTATGTTTACCTTGTGAGTCAAGAGGTGATTTGGTTTGTCTGCTTCGCTGGTCACAAGCCCTGAACACAGCTCATTCTGCCGTCTTTAAATCATTTTAAGGAAGAGAAATCAAGAGTCTCTCTTCATCCTAACATAGACTAAATGGCAGCTGTCACTGCCCAGTCTAGACAGCAGTTGTCACCACTGATGTGTTAACTGCAGCGTAGAAGACTAAGTTGCTGGGGTTGTGTCACAGTCTGTTGAGTTCACATCACAAAACCATAACGCTGCTTCACACTCAACATCTTCTTGGATTACTGGATTGAGACACAGAGGTAAAGACCAACAGAAAAGACTCTTCAATCTGAGGCATCATTTAAGCTTTTGTTTCATATATTTCCTCTGGTTTCTACTCACTAACCTGCTCAATAGATACTGTGTGTTTAGCAACAGTTGCAGAACCAGAACCTTCAAATGTCTGAACTCTCTGGATGCACATAACGTTACACAGTTCGCAGGTATGCACTGTGTAAAGATCGACTTCGATGAGCCGCAGGACCTGATCATCAACAAGTCACAGCACTGCATGAATAAAAGGTCTGCATAGTTATCTCAATGAAGCCATTGCATGTGAATGGCAGCTACTGGAAAGACATTTTGTGCACACATTCATGGTCCCCAGAGGATGAATTCTGATGACTTTGGAAATTCTCTTACTTTTCATTTACTCCAACAGATCAATCGTTTTCCTTATTCTGTGAAATATCTCAACATCTGTTTGAGGGATCGACGATTCTCTGGCGATGAATCTTAATCCTTTGTTGATGCCCCCAATTTTCCTCTGCTTTGTGGCTGTAGTTAAAATACCTCAACAATTATGGATTGCCATGACATTTGTTAATTATATTCATGGTCCCCAGAGGAAAAGTTTGATCCCCTAACCTTTCATCTAGTGCCATGTATGTGTTGAGAGCCACTGTTATTGAGAACACAGGCTGTAGGGAGTCTGTATGATGCAGAGATTTGCTGGAGTGCACCGGGGTTAAAGGTCAAGAGTTGTCAAAGCAACTCAAGTCAGCCTCAGACTACAGGAGCTACAAAATCGGGTTGCATCACACACATAAGGAGAAACTTTATGGATGTTCTTCTCTCTAATCTCAAACATGCACACATTCCCAGATGTGAAAAATAACAAATAACAAATAACATCACATGCTAAAGGATATTGTGAAGATCATCATGTCAGAGGGAGCATGAATTCACCACCTCACGTGATCTCATGGGAAAGCAGATATAAAACCGGAGACTGACGTGGTGCGACAACTTGCTGTTACGTTAAGAATGCTTTGCAGCGAGGAAAAACAAGAGCCGAGGGCTAAACAAGATGAGAAGATGGTCAACACGTGTTGTCTGTTCTTTAGCGAGAACCAGAGATGAGATTTTAAATGTCAGTTTTAATATCTGTCAGCAGCAGTATGCAAGCTATCGTAGGCCTCAAGGGCTAGAATGTTTCCCATTGTTTGGTATGACCATCAGATGCTCCGTACTGACTCAATCATAATTGTAATCATTTGGATTAACTGATCGGGGTGGCCCCAATGAGTCTGCGAGCAGTTCAGAAGGTTTAAGAACGGATCTGTAAACCTCTCACACTGCCAGATAATCTGGGCCGCACATCTGTACCAACCAAGGTCCCAGAACAAATTCCTCCTCCAGTAGTCAGGAGAGGTGAATCTGGGGTAAATCAGCCTAAAAATCCCGTAGTCTGAGCCCGGCTTTAGGCTGTATCCACACTTATCCACAAATAGTTTCAGTCAGTAAATTGATTCGCTGCATTGTAGTTTTCACAGTTCTATAATTTGGTTTATAACTAAGAGCAAAAATACACTCAAGAGCAACATCTGGGACATTTTTTGTTTGAGATAAATGTATATAACATGTGTGTTTGTGCACGTGCATACACATTACTGTGCACATATAAAATATACTTGATCTGCTTACACAATAGCTTTTGGGGCTAAGAGTTTTAGAAAGATTGGAGCCGTTAAACTGATTTTACTGGTAAGCTTTTCAGGCATGAGGTAACAGGATATTCCACTCTGGGGAGTTTCGGGGGTGTGGGAGTTAGGCTAAGGATGTACCACTAACTCGCATCCCCTTTTTGTCTCTGTGAAAATGAAGTCATCTCCCCGTAGACCAGCTAACACAATTTATGATCCTCTTTCTCCTTCTTTGTACCTCCATTCCTGACTCTACTGTCCCCATCTCCTCCCCTCCTTCACCTCTCCCACAGTCCCTCAAAGTCCTCCCTCTACCCCTTTTCTTTAAAGTGGTAATCCTGAAAATAGCTCAAGTTAATTTAGGCTTCATCTCTAATGATTAAAGGCCATTGCTGTGGAGGTTTCGTCAAACATTGTAAATTCTTTTTACAAAATTCTCTGTTGATAGTTTCAGTGTCTGTAAGTGATGCTTATCATCTTGGATTTAGCTGCTCATACTAACATAAGGTTTTTGAATGATTCTTACAAAACCATAGAAGGAAAATACACCACTTCCTGCACCAAAGCATTTTTCGCATCAAATGGTGAAAAGAAAGTACAGTATAAGATCTAAGTTGGCTAAAGTGATAAGTGACACCTGTGTCTTTACAACTGATCTAAAAGCTCCCATGCGTCTGCTCCCTTTTGTTGCCCTTTTATTGCAAACCACTGTTTGTTTGGCACAGAGTGTAAATGAACGAAGGATACAAAGCCTCCCCACCTGCCATGATTTAACCACAACAGTTGTGCTGCTTTCCTTTGATACTTCAGTACTCACCCCTGACGGGAATGCACTGCTGCACAAGTGCCACTAATGTAATATGTTAGATATTGATCAGGATGCTCCGGGCAAGAGTGGAGGCTGTGGAAGGTCAGTTTGATTTCTGTGAACAATGCATTTTGCCTGTTCCTAGAGAATGTGATGAAATGCATAGTTGGACTTATTATTCTGTCTTGTGGAGTTTTTTAACCTCAAACTGCACAATGGAGTTATGTTTATATGAGTGTGACCATGTTTTGTTATTTCTTGTGCATGCACATCAGATGCACATGAACAATACGCATTCTTGCCAATGGTTTAACACTATTCCAGTGATCCACAGCTGACAGTAATGCGCCAAGAAACACAGCAAAGTGCCGAGAAAGATGGAAAAAGAAAACTGCCGGCAAGTTAACATGGATGTAAACAATACAGGATTTAAAATACTTTTAAAAAATCAGCTTTGAGGAAAGAAATGCATTCAGTATGTAAGACCTCAAGGATACTAACACACATTCATTTCAGCATTTTCTGACATTTTATACACCAAACAATAATCCATTTTGACAAGTAACATAATCATTAGTTACAGCCCTAGATCTATGGATGAATATACACACTAAACCTTCTGCTGTGCTATAATTTATTTTGGATTTTGCCATAATTTCTGCTCTCAGCAGCATCAGGAAGACAATCATTTAATGGAACACTTCTACTGTTTGTCATTATAATCAATTTTATGACATTGTAGGTCTTACTTTTGCAGCTTTGGCCTTCATTTCTATTGGTTATGACAACTCTGGTATCATGGTAATGTAGCAACAGCTAAGTGTAATTGGGCAAAAGGCATGAGCCGTCAGGCGATTACAGAGCAGTTACTGTGAGCCAGACCATCCAAATGACTTCATGTAAAGGTAAAACCAAAAATGAGTGTACTTTCAATGCACAGTAAAACTTCAGCTTGACTGGCCATGACCGGCAACCAGCCAGTTGGTCTCTCATATAGGCTCACTGATTGCATGTCAATCAAATTTACATGTATGCGGGGCGTCGGTGGATTAGTGGATAGAGCAGGCGCCCCATGTACAAGGCTGTTGCCATAGGGGCCCGGGTTCAACTCCAGCCTGTGGCCATTTCCTGCGTGTCTCTCCCCCTCACACTTGTCTGTCCTGTCAGTTAAAGGCTAAAAAATATCTTTAAAAAATAAATAAATAAATGTACATGTATGCACCACATGTTAGTTCACGTTTCAGAGGCAAAGACAGTAACTGGCTGTTGCTAGAGCCGCTGCAACCAGTGCTGTAGTGTATTGATTCAGGGCAACTAAACGTTTTAGTGCTACTAATTAAAAAGGAAAGTAACATGGCAATGTTACCTGAGCTGAAAGTGAGCTGCCAATCAAGGATGGTCTGATCACATCCGGACAGTCCTGAGAAATGGTTTGAGCAGTCAAATGAGCTGTTTTTTAAACTAGGTTTTCTAATAGTTATGAACAAGTATTTATGTGTTTAGTGAGACACTCATCTGTAGAATCACTTGTGCTTTTTCACTCCTTCAAGCCAAGTTTCCAGGAGCTTTAAAGAAAAGTTGAAATATGTTTGTTTATGCTGTCAGTTATAGTGCTCAGATAGAAAGGAAATCGGAATTGGTCAAAATTGGAATCGGCAGGTCAAACTTTAAAACAATCAGAAGTCAGAATCAGACAAGAAAATTGCAGTTGGTTCCTCTCTAGTTAAACTGTGTGCCTGCACAACTTTCACAAGTGTTGTCAGACAGTGTTGAACCAGGAAGTTGGTCTGGAAACTGTGACAGCTATTTTTGGTTAGAATTTTACAGTTCCTCTTTGTTTTCGCGTCCAAACATGTTTGGATAAATTGGGGATTTGTTCACAACCCGTCTGATCGTCTGACTTCTTAGTAATACCTTCCCAGGAAGTCATTTAATGAGTACAACAGTTTAGGGAATCACGAGCAAACCTACATGAATAGAATTATCAGATCCTTTAATTCCTCTTGAGTCACACTCAAACAGCAGCAGTTGTGCTTTAGCAGGATCTTACAGGGACCCCTCCACCTCAGTTTAAGAGAATATTCAGCACTGTCATATCTGGCTTTTGTCCTGCACTTTAGGTTTAGAGGAGTCAGGCTTTGTTTACAGCAGATTTGGGATGAATGGAGGCAGTTGTCTGCTACCAGCTATTAACACACCAAACGTCTCCCTCTTTCTCTCTCGTGTCCTCTTCCCTCTCAGTTTACCTCTCAAACTCATTGCCTATTAGTCTCCTTCTCTCTCTTCTCTCTCTCCACCTTTCTCTTATCACAGGGGAGGACAAAGGTTTATGTGGGGCTTTCATTCTGTCTCGCAGTGAGCGATGGCTGCAGTGTATTGTGGGTAACAGAATCCAGCTGTGTTGTAGACTGTGTGTGTGTGTCTGCTGGTGTGAACATGTGCAGGAATGTGTGTGTGTGTGTGTGTGTGTTGTGTTGTGCTGCTCCGCAGGTCTTGGGTGCGTGTCGACCTGTTTCGTGTCATTTTGACGGCGATGTTTCGCTTTCATCATGCGGCCTTATCTAGGCTCGTACAAATAGCTGAGGATATAGTGTGTGCCGTGGAGTCTTAACAGCAGAATACTCTGTCACAGTTAATCAGGAATTCATGAAGGAGCAAAGAGAACTGGTTTTGCAACTCCAAGTTATGTGAATGCAGAGGGAAAATGTTCCCCGTGTTATGACTGCTATGGTTAATATAGTGCATGGCAGATTCTTGGCTTCGTTGTGTGGGCACCCGGTCATTATCAAACACAAGAGGGTGAAGATGATAAAAAAAGAGAGGAGTACTTATGTTCAGACTGAGCTGTAAGCTTTTCATTCTTCACTTCATCTCTTCCTGCATCCTTGTTTCCCTCCCGCTTATCCCGTCAGTCCTTTGAAACACTGAGCCAGTTTTAAGATATTACAAGTGAATACGAAGCAGCTGTGATGGAAGTACATACTTGTGTTTTCCTGCAAGTTAAAATTAAAATATAGTGTTTTGAGCATTTCTGCCCCGTCACTTTGGCAATTGATGCTTGTTTAAACAGCTTTCACTTCCAACTTTATTTTTTTTACATGGCTGAACTGAGCACAGCAGTCAAAACGTCACAAACGCAGCATATGCTATTACTACTTCTTCTCGGAATAATCACTAGTCCATACCCATTGGTAGCTTTGTCACCTTCTACCTATGCCAGTCCTCAATGCCTATGTGCAGTGTCACATAGATTGACCACGTCAGTGAGTAGAAAAACGTGGGACAGACAGAATGACACACTGACAGTTTCCGTGATTATGTACAGCATACCATACCATGACTTAGTCATACCGAAAATTCCACAGGGGGAGCCACAGCGATCGGCCACATTTTAGCCATTTTTAAGCATTTTTCTGTTGTTATAGCGCCACCCAGTTGCCAATTAGAGTTAAATTTCTCCAGTCACCTTGAGGCGTCCTGTTCTACATATCTACCAAGTTTAGTAAAAATCCATATGGCAGTTAGGCCTAGATAAGAAATGAGCTCTCTAGCGCCCCCATTTTGTGTGATGGGGTCAATAATGGAGGGGTCCCCTCAGATTATGTGTGGTCATATGCCTACAAAGTTGCGTGGTGATGGGTGAAACCCTTGAGATGTTATACACCTTTATGTGATGAGGCAATATTCATTGCCTTATAGAAGCTCAGTTTTAGTAAGTTTTCCAACTTTTGCCAAGAGGGAACTTTAGATATTGGTCCCTAGATTATGTTCACCCAGTTTCATGCAGATCGCTCAAACAGGGCATGAGATATGCCCCTTCAAAGTTTGCAATTTCAATCAGTTGCAATAGCGCCCCCCTTTGGCCAACTGATGCAATATTGCTTCATTCACATCCTCCCATGACCCTCTACCACTGTGCCAAATTTCACATGGATTGACCAAGTCAGTGAGCAGAAAAACGAGGAACAGACACACAGACAGACAGACAGAGTTTTCATCATTATATAGTAAGACGATAAGCAATTAAAGGTCTAGTGTGTAGGATTTAGGGCAGGGGCGCCAAACATACGGCCCGGGGCCAGAACCAGCCCGCCAAAGGGTCCAATCCAGTCCACTGGATGACTTTGCACACTTATGATCACACCGTTTTTCGTGGAGGCATGAAGATCTCTTTACAAATTCAAGATTCATGATTAGCTATAGGTGTAAATGTGAGCGTGGGTGAACCCTGCCTCTCGCCCAATGTCATCTGGGATTGGCTCCAGCACCCACGCGACCCTCAAGAGGATAAGCGGTTATGAAAATGGATGGATGGATGTCATGACTAAATCATTTACAAATGGTAAATAGTGGGTGAAATATTTCTTTAAAAAGACAACTGTAGCTCAAGTAAGAGATGCAGGATATAGTTTTTGAAAGAGACATAAAGAGACAATGCATTCAGTGTTTTAATTATTCTCATCATGTAATAAGGTCAATGGGAACAAACTCACCGGCCATCAGATTATACTTTGATGACAGGTCAGAGGTCAGGTTCAGCCACAGAGCAGCAGCCCTGAAGCGTGAAGGGATTCAGGATCTTCAGCAGGGTGGATGCTTTTTGAATCCTCTGTGCTGAAGGTGTCTCTACCTTACCACCCACGTGCCTGTAGCACCCGGCAGTGTGTTTTCCTGAATTAGACTTGCAGAGAAGCTGCAACTGACACATGCTGTCAGGAGGGTTTACTGCAGTGCATGTCCTAACACAGGCCCTTTGGAACGGCAAAGCTGCGAGACACATGCACAGTTTACTTGAGATTTGATGTTGCAGATAAGTGTCTTATAGAGAGTTGAATTTTTAAATGTGATGTACAAACTGTATGAACCGTCAAAAGCAAAGCACTCCTATATGCATGATTAGTTTGTCTTCCTCAGCTCTGCAACACAACTATTTCTTCATTCATATTCCATTCATTCCTCTCCTTTGCTGTCATCAAATTAACATAGCCAGTGTGCCTGCAGCAGCACCCTTAAAGGAATGATGAGTGGCTCTTATTATAACCCTGTTACTGTTCTATAAACAGTAAATGACTGCACACAAAGAAAGATCCGGATTCCGCAGGAGAGCGCATCTTTAACCTCAGACGTGCACCTCCAAACAAAAGCAGTCGTATGCCCTGTCATAGCATAATGCTTTGTCATCAGTGGAGCATGCTGTATGACTGCAGCTTCATTATGTGTGTGTGCATCAAGGTGTGCACTGTTTGTGTGACTCTTAGAGAGAATAATGGCGATGATAACAGCTCTTTATCTTCTGGCTGATGTGTCAGAGGGGTTTGGTGACCTAAACAATTTTTGCGTTGGCGGTTCTGCCATCGTCTCACATCACACAGACTAAAAGTAGCACTGGCGCTAACACTTGAAGACAGTCTTATTCATATTGAATTCAGTTGCATCTGGATTGTAGCAGAACATGTGAGAAGGACACAGTATCTGATTCTGCACATCAAATACTTAGTTACTTCACTTGGATGTCTGAGCTTCACTGTGCAGAATGATACATGTGCAAAAGTTTGACTATAAGGCTGTTTTCACATGCATCTGCTGAAGGAGAAAAGTTTCTCTGTATTTACATTTCATGTAGTTTTGCACGTACAAGCAGGATGTTGTGATATAACAAGTTTGGGAGTCAACTGTGGTCCAATATGTATCTTCTGCCAGCTTTACACCAAACAACTTCTCAAGCAATTTTACTTTTGCAGACAAAATTCCACTGTCGTATCAAAATAAGGAAAGTTTTACATCAGTTGGTGCCCGATAACCTGGTCTCGATTGTTTAGTGTAAGGTGATCATAAAAGTTTGATCTATCTAAGGTTGGTCTTTTTCTCGTCTTTATGTTCTGACAAAATGAAACGTGTAATGTTATCTTAAGTTTTAGTCTTTGCTCATACAGACGCTGAAATTAAAAGACGTGAATATCGTCAACAACCAATAGCTGCGCTCTCTCCAGCACCAAACAGGAAGCAGCAAACTGGGTTAGACAGGAAACATGGACGGGATTCCAGGAGGTGTGAGAACATGAACAAGTCTCGGTTCTCTTGTGTGGAAAAGGAGGAGAAACTGGTGGAGTTGTGGCGTGAACAAGAGTCTGTGTTTAATTCAGCATGTATCTGAACTACCAACCAACGCTTACTTTCGTGAGAATTCCTAATTTTTGAAGTGGTTCGCATCTCATTCACACGGTCTCCTCCTCCAACAGAGGCTATTGGCGAGTTAAGGCGACAAAATCTAGTCTGAAGGCAAATACAGATTATCTTTACAGATTATATTGATGCCAAATTAACAAGATTACTGTCAGCATATGATACCTTTAAATCTGTGGTTCTAGAGTTATGTGTGTTGGCGACCATGTAAGGGACTGTTAATATGTCATATTTGGTGTTGGAGTTTGGTGTTATATTTTCCACCACAAGCAGGTTGTGAAATAATCTTCAAAGTAATCTAGCTGTAGCCTTGCAAATAGTGATCCAGCAAGATCCTTAGTCTTTGCACAAACTGAAGACTCACATTGTCTTTGATGTAAGAAAGTGTCAGACTGGAGACTTTAAGCAGTCATTTCAAAGTCTTTAAGTGTATGGTAAGCATTACAAAAGCACAATGTGGAGACTTGAAATCTTTAGCAACACACACCAACAGTAGACTTTTTAGTGAGGTGAAGAGTGTACTTTAAGATTTTTTATCCAGTTAACTGATGTTTCGAGGGAAAACCATATCAGACACAAACTATTTATCACAGCAGAGTATTTTTATTTGTCTTAAACAATGTCTGTAGGAGGCCTTTAAATGTCTAAAATTAAAATGTAAAACTGCAGTTTGCTTTTAAATTTTCTCGCTGTTTTGATCTTTTATTAGTCGTTACATTTGCCAAAGCACCACCATGTGGTCGTGTTAAAGCACTCGATGTTTTGGTTTATAACTCGCAAGCTATGGAATATTTCAGGACTTGGAGGCCTAATGCTGCTTTTTGGATCAAGACGTATGATTCAGTGTAAGACGTTTCCACCTAAACAGATTTTCCCACCATTTTTTAAGGTTTGGTGAGAAACACTGCACCAACAAGTATCAACGGTTACCTAATTACTTGTACGCTGATTCAAAACACTTCAGAATCAGACATCACTCTGTGGTTTACAACAAGACAAGGCAGATTGAGAGAGATTTATTCTACACACTCAAAAACCCATAGTATTCCATGCTTTCTTGCCACACATCTGTTAGAGTCAGTGGTCGATTTGTATAAAACAAAGAAAAGCATTAGAAACATGCTGAGAGCTTGTATTTGCAGACCAACAAGTCGAGACATGACACTTATTGTTTACTGGTAGATTCTGGTTGATATTAACGGCTTTTGAAGTCCCAGTTTTGGTTCTTAAAACACCAAACTTGTGTTTGCTCTTTCTGTCAATAGTCAACCTCTCTGCCCTGTACGTTCCGTTCCCTCTCTTCCATTTGTGTTTAATAAAGACAGCTTTTGAGAGAGTACTGCAAATTCTTGTCAAGCTGACAGACTCTGACCTCATATGTTATGAGGAGAGGGGGATAAATGGAGGAGACAGAGGGCAGAGAGGGAACGGAGGCATGGGGCCGGAGGTGCGCCCCTGACTTTAATAAAACATCTTAGGTTTCTCCTCAACTTCCACCTCAGGGGTCCTGGCAAGGGCAGGAGTGCAAGAGTTTACCAACACAGGCCAGGTTGGAGGAGGGGAGGGGAGGTGAGAAGAAAAAGGTGTCCACTTTATGACAAGTGGTCAATGAACTATTGGCAACAGGATGCAGCCTAATGCACACGAAGACAATCCTCACCAAACTATCTACCATCTCTTACTCTATGGAAGGGACAATACAGTTTCCAAGGGTTTGAAAATGCTGCCACTTTTTCTATCATTATTCCAGCAAATGATATTCCAAAGACTCTTGATTTTTATTAGTTTTTATCTTTTTCGGCTTGAGTGAAACTCCCTTTGACTGTTGCCAGAGTCACTCTCAAGTTTCAGTCATTGTGGCTCTTGGAGCATTTCACACCACAATAACACATCCAGAATACGCCAAATGAAATCAAACAAGTTGGAAAAAAAAGTCCTTTGGGGCTCCAACTGGTCTGGAGTTGAAGGTCACAGTCTCCAGACGTAATCTCAACATATGACTGAGTCATTTTTGCCGGAAAATAAAACAAATACCAGCCAAGTGCACAGTATTTGCACAATAGTGTATTGCTTCATATGCAGGTAGAAACACATGGATAGTTTTTCTCTGGAGTAAGAAAATCGGCAATTCACATTACATGACAAGAAAAGGAAAAGAAACAAAATATCATCTTGCACAGCGAAGTCCATCACATCATTTATCACAGCACTACTCCCGTTGTAGCCAAAGGCACTAAATCACGGTTTCACAGACCCTACTTTCTTCTTCATCTGCATAGACAGAACTAAAAGGAAAATGAAGTTGGGAAAGGAGGAGGAGAGACAGGGAATGTCTGTACGTTTGATCCACTTCTGTGTTTGGCCGTTTGGTTGATAAAACTTTGTGCTGTAATCGTGACTCTTTACCTTCAATCGAATTCATGTGGTGGCCCCCTAATTTCCTGCATTCCTCCATGTGCCGCCCATGGTTTTGGTAACACAATGAGGCAAATGTGTGATTGAGAGTGCATGCGCAACACACACAGCATATTTACCTTGGATATGTTTGTATGTAGAAGCCGTGTGGTGCTGCGAGTGCCGAGCTGCGTTACTGCAGACTGGGTTTCACGGGCTAAGGACCGTGTCATAAACACAGGGAAGAGGCTGAATGGGTTTCTCACTTAGCCCCAGGAAGGGTCACCCTGGGTGGGCTGTGGGTCCTGATCCCCGGGGTGTCTGCTGATCAAGGACAGAAAACAGCAAATTCACTATAATGGAGCAGTCGGTGTAACTGTTTGTTTATATACATGTAGAAGCTAAGGTTTGTCGACTGGGTAAGGTGTGCGGGTAATAAACAAAAGTCCTCTGGTATTTATTTTTGAGCGAATAGCTTTAGGAATTAGATTAAGAAAAAATTCTTACAGAACTTCCGTTTATTCCTCAGTAATGTCTCAATTTTTCTTCTGTAAAGCCTCACTTTAATTGAGACACGCTTAATAAGCCAACAGTGATTAACACCAACCATTTTTCATCTCTTATGTCTTTCAGGGTTTAAGGCCTGACGTCACCATGCTGCCTTACTTCCTGCTCCTCTTCCTTTCATCTGGTCTGGTGTTATCCTCTGACTGCCCGGCTGACTGTTCCTGCACGGGCCAGGACTCAATATTCTGCATTCATCGACGCTCCAGCACTGTGCCTCGCGTCCCCGCCACCACCCAAAATTTATACATCTTCCAGAATGGCATCGACACTTTGTCCCAAGATGACTTCAAAGGCCTGGGGGAGTTGGAGTTGCTAGACCTGAGCCAGAACGAGCTGGCAGAGATGCCAGATGGTGTGTTTGAGATGCTGGCAAAGCTGAAAAACTTAGACCTGTCCTCTAACCACATTACACACATTTCCAAAGGCAGTTTTTCGGGGTTGGTCCAACTAGAGAGGCTGTATCTCCACGCAAACCGCATTCAGAGCATCCATTTGGAAGCTTTTGATGGTTTAGCGATGCTACTGGAACTCAAGCTCCAAGGGAACCAGCTCACCTCTCTGCCATCCCTTCATTTCCCCAGGCTTCTGCTTCTAGACCTGAGCTACAACAACATCCCAACCCTGGGACCCTCAGACCTCCAGACTCCCCACCTGGAGGCCCTTAAGGTGGCCTCTCTGGGGCTTACATCTGTGGATGAGGATCTCATAGCCTCACTGGGGAACCTTCATGAGCTCGACATCTCCACAAACCAGTTAACTGAGGTTCCCCAGGCCCTAAAGCAAGACTCTCTTAAGGGGCTGATCAAGCTCAGCCTGGCTGCCAACCCATTGGGTGAGCTCAGGGTGGAGGACTTCCAGAAACTGAGTGGGCTTCAAGAATTGGATCTAAGTGGACTTAATCTCCAGGGATTTTCCCAGAGTTTCTTCCAGACCTTCCCTAGGTTGGGTCAACTGACAGCAGCTGAGAACCCATTTAACTGCTTGTGTCCATTAGCCTGGTTCCCTGTGTGGCTAAAAGAGAAAGAAGTGAATCTTGGGAGGCCTGAGGAAACCAGGTGTCACTTCCCTCTAGTCAATGCTGGAAAAATGCTTTCAGCGCTGGAACACAAAGATTTCGGTTGTCCACCTACCACCACAGTGCTGATTGGCTCGCCCATTGGAAGTACTCCTGTTCCCCAGATGCCCACCACATCTCCAGACACCATCCATACCAATGCTATTCCTCCTCCTCCTCCTCCTCCACCCAGTGAGGCAACCGTCTCCTCAAAAACAGACAGCCCCCTTTCACCAGAACCTCCAGTCTCCCCGAGCTCCACCAGTGGAGAGATAGGGGAGCACATCTGCCCACCAAATATCTGCCTTAATGGAGGCACCTGTAATTTTGACCCATTGGGGCAACTCGGCTGTCTTTGTCCCTCGGGGACCTCTGGCCTCTACTGTGAAAATGTGGATGAGGTTCCTGAGCCACCGAAACCATCAGCAACAGAAGTGTTGCCAGCTGTCCCTGCAATGCCAGCTGAACTCGATGCTATCAGCTCACGGCAGGTCACCTCCACATCTATCCTTCTTGACTTGCACCGTTTCATTGAGACACGGCCACACATCCGTGGCATCAGGTTGACCTATCGTAACCTCTCAGGACCCGACCGCCGCCCCATTATCCTGAGTGTACCAGCTTCTTACCCTGAGTACACTTTGCGTGGTTTGAGACCCAACTGTACCTACTCAGTCTGTGCCAGTCCTCTGGGTGAAAGAATCAACTCTAGGGCAAACAGCTCAGCTGAAACAGGGTCGTGTACAGAGGCTCGCACAGAAGGGGTCCCACAGACATCTATAGAGTCCAGGGTGGAGACACAGAGCCCGCTGACATACACTCTCATTCCTGCCCTGGCTGCACTGGCACTGGTGCTGGGGTTGGCCGTGGTGGCTGGGACAATCATTTGTGTCCGAAAGAGAAGGCAGGCCCAGGCAGAAATGGAGCTAGAGCTGGGCCCAGCAGATCCTGATCCCATGGAATTGGAGGGCATAAAGGCCTGCCTGGAGAATGGGGGAAATGGCACACTACCCCACAAACAGCCTGAGATTGACCGCTGTCACACTCCTCAGCCACCTCCATCTTTGCAGCAAAATGGAGGTTTGGACTATGAAGTACCCTTGATGCAAGGACACTGCCCATCAAATAACAATCTAGCATCCTTAAAGCCATCATATTTCTAAAATGCAATAAAATACACTTGGAAAGATTTTGAAGAGAGAGGGCTTGCCCATCAGGAGATCCTGCTATGGCTCACTTAGTGGTTAAAAATCAAATTTTCATTCCAATATCAGATATCCACAATTTGAAAAGTGGCACTTACTGTCCAAATGATAACACTGCAGACTGGATCATCTATTTTAGAAATACTGAAAGATGAATTTAAGATTACAGCATATTGGAAATGTGCTAAACCACTGTGGGACAATGATCAGGACGTGGTTTACAGTCATCAGAAACCATACAGAAACCTAACTAAGTGATTAAACTAAGTGCAATCGACTAGAAGGGTCTTAGTAGCAGACTGAAAACGGAAGTGCCTTTTTGCATTGACACAGCTGTAACCAGTGGCTCATTTTGAAAAGAAATCTTTGTTTATGTAAAAGAAACTATACGAATGAGCTGTAATCCTATTGCTGGATTTGGGAGATACAGAATGGGGATAAGTGCCCCAGTGTTTGGGCTACAGAACTGGAGGAAGTGACAGTGGTTTAAATGAAAACAGTGATGCAGATGTGTGATTCCTGGACCTCATGTCCTGGTACTAAATGGGTTTTCGACCAACTCCAACTGCTCCATGGGGATTATTAAAAAAACTTGCACTGAAAAGAAATATTTCTTTTCCTTTCCAGTGTCCCAGTCATGAACTGCCAAAAGACTGATGGTAGCATAAAGAAATACAATGACACAAAAACTGAAAAATACTTCACAAAGCTAGTGATAGGCTGACCTGTCTCAACATCATATTTCGTCGTTGACATTATCTAATCTGAAAGAAAACGTCAAGTGTCCTCACATGTGGAGCTGGATTCTTCAGTGTCAACAGATCTACCATAATTCTCTCCACACATCCCGAAGCTTTTGGCTCCGTGAGAGATGAATTTGCTGTGAAAGATAAATGGACTGAATGAAGAGCCATTGAGAATGGACTTTGCCGGCATTGTTCTGCACCGTGATAGGAAAGCTGTTTTGTCGAGTTTATATCATGATATTTTGTTTTTGTTGTGCATTTTTTTGTATTTGTTGTTTTTTTATGCTGTTGATGTCCATACAGTATTGCTATTGTTGCAAGTTGAAACTTTTTTTATTGTTCTCCCTTGAAAAAGCCTCCTTAATTCATCATAGATTCTGTCATTTTCTTTTTGCATATTAGGTTACATGTTGCTAAAGCTTTCCAGAGCTACTTGCAGCGAGTGATGAGTAAACACTAGCTTAGATTCTTGAGCTAAAAGCACTAAAACAACCAACTATAATCACATAACTACTAAAAAGTTTTCATGTAAAGACTAAATTTAAACAGTTTTCTTTAGATCATGCACAGAATGCTTTTGTATGAGGTTCGCCAAAATATGTCTGAGGAGTTCACCAAGTGAATGTAACTATCAACTGTCAGACACTTTATATTCTCTGCAAGGTCTGCCAATGCTACACGAGGACAAGCCACAGACGGTTTTTGACAGCCAGAGCTCCCAAAATTGTGTTCAAAGGCCTTTCTGCCACAGAACCCACTCCTATAAAGCAGCACACGCGCGCCGAGAAAAGAAAGCAAGTTCAAAGAGCTCCGAGGAAACTTGCTGTGAGTGTCAGTGAGTTTTAGGCACTAGTTTCCTCTTGGCTGAACCATTTCTGAGATATGGTCTAGACAGGGTCCCCCTCTAGCTGTTTGTTCTCACACACCCTCTCTCTGGCTCCCTGTGCCTCCACTTCAACCATCCAATGTGTTTTGGTACAAAAAGATTATTGGCATGTGTGTTCAGAGACTGTTTTGCTTGTTTACAGCCAACCAGACTGTGAAATGCACCAGCTAAGTGCACCGTTCTGATGTATTTGTTCTTTTTTTCCCTGTCTGAGGTTGGGAATGTCACAAGCTTTTAGTGTTACTTTTCTTTTTATATATATATCTTTTCCTTTCATGAGAAAGAATCTTAACTTGCAAAGTATAATAGGTTTACAGAGACGTGCCTTAGCAACATTCGTGCAGAGCCTTACTGACATCTTGTAGTGTCATATTACATGCTGATGTGTATTTCAAGAACAAAAGGGCCTTTATGTTGTCTCACAAGATATTGCATTATATTACATTACAAACTACAAATGAAGAAACATGAAATGTAATGTAATCTGTTTTTAAGAAGACCTTCCTTGGTTCTTGGTGATCTACAGTAACAGCAGAAAGCTTGGATGACTGGGTTTTATCAGTTTTTTCAGGTGTGTGTGTGTGCGTGTGTGTGAGTGTGTGTTTTACTTCCACTTCTACAGTACGTTGTCTGCTTTATAATTGAGTCCATGCACTACACTCCAGCACTGTCCAAAATCAACTTACCATTCTCTGGCTTCTCTACTTTCTTCGTTCTGTCAATATTCCAGCATAAACACAGACGCAGATGCTCATATATCAGCTCTCCAACAATATATCAACTGGAAGACTCTTTGTATTGCTTTGGACAGTGAGAGGAGCAGGAAATGTTTGAAATATTTTCAACATGCTTGTTACAGAGCCTTCCCTGTTTATTTAGGGAAGCTTGTCTTTTTTCCTCGTTTAATGTGTGTCAATTATGTCAATTACGTTTTTGTTTTTGCCAGAATGCTGAGAAAAAGAACAGTATTAAAAAGATTTAATGTTAAATCTGACTGTGCTTTTGGCGAATTTTGTTGGCTTAATGATTCAAGTCATTTTTATATGGTTTTATAATGCAGTATATGTACATGGTCATGTGTTTTCCTCCTTGTGGATTTGAGGAATTCAGGCCCATTTGAGGCTGTAAGTCAGGTCTGAATGTTGTCATAGAGCAAAGTTAAACATAAAAACAGAGCAAAGTTTTCCAGTAACAACAGAATCTTATTACGCACAGCCTGTATCTTTCAATACCTCATTACACACACACACACACACACACACACACACACACACACACACACACACACACACTAACCTCAACCACAAAATGATTACTTGTGACGTTATGAAGGTTTGTGGATGGAGGTCATTTTCTATATTTTCCGCTAATAGCCAAGAACGGATGCCAGTGGAAAATATTACCAAATAACACACAGTTTCTAAATAACAGATATTACATAGCTCTGCCGCTTTTAGCTACTGGCTGCTTGCTTGTTGATTTAGCATTTTTATATCTTACCCCACAGTAAATTGCAATGAAAACAGTACAACAGGACACGTCCAAACTTAGTGACGAATACAACGTGCAAGTTTAAGGGCAGAACACTGTTTTATGACATTCGGTTAATTTTTATGACCAAGTAAATGTTTAGATCATTAATTCACATATAAACAAAAGGACAGCTAACACAGGCTCTGCCCTCTACTGGACCTTAGAAATAATACTCTCCACAATCACAAGAACATATTTGCCCATGGAAATTTGCATAAACATAGCCAGCCAATCAAGACGTGACTGCCTGAATACATGCAGAGCTCACAGTATAAACAAGAGCCATAACGGCATCTGCTATTCTTTTTCTCTCTTCAGCGACAGCAATTTCCCACTGTCTTCTGATCCTTGTGAGGTTAGGCCATGCCTCCAACCAGTCTGGTTGCATATAACCTAAGTTGGCTGGGCCCCCTACTTCTCTGCTACAGTGCCCTAGGTTGTAAAGAAGTAGGCGGCTACTGCAGCTAACTGTTAAGGCCCATTTATGCTCAATGTTAAATATGGATCCGGATACGGACGGAGCCTTCCGTCCATGCTCCGCTTTCATTTTGTCTGTATTTCTGCACGTTTTCATAAAGCTTACGGATACGGGCCAAACGGAGCAGTACCACCGGAAACCATGGGGGCAGTGTTGCTGTCACTACCTAATATGTAGCTCTAGTGAGACAAGACGAAGAAATAGTTCTCCGTCCTCCAGTCGCGATGTATTTAACAGCCTCACCGACCACCGCCTCCTACAACGCCGCCTCTGTTTTTGTCTTTTATGCAAGAGGTACATTATCAATATCTCCTCCACAGTCGCCATGTTTGTTTTTGAGTTTGTTGTGGTCATAAACTTTTGACTGTGGGCTGCCCCCTGGTGGATATATTGGTTAACATCCATGCCAACGTAAAGGACGCATGGAAGTATGTGGGCAGTGACGGTAACATTTGAAATGAGCGTATACATTTTTGTACATAAAGGGAGCATAAATGGGCCTTTAGCCAGTCAGGATTAGTGTGGCTGGGTCGATGTTATGTGCTGACAGGACATTCATTTATTTGGTTCCACCCAGTGTGCCCACAGAGTCCAGTGGAGGGCGGAGTCTGTCTGAGATAGAACAAAGGTTACAATATTGTAACCCTAGTCCTATTGATACAGGCTGAGCCTCGCACCTACATCGCTAGCTGAAGAGGGTGTAGGATAGTGGATGCCTATGACGTATTCTGTGGGCTTCGCACACATTCGAGAAGGCATGTCCTGATTGGCCGGCTATGCTTATACAAATTTCAGTGGGCGAATGCATGCTTGTAATTGGAGGAGAGTATTACCATAAAGTCCTGTAAAGGCTCTGCCTGTGCTAATAGAACTAGGGTTACAATATCGAAACCTTTGTTGTTGTTCAGCACTGTGTCACTGATCAGTATCCACGGTAAACAAATAAAAACAATAGTGACTTCACTGTTAAGGTATGTTTGCTATGACATGAAAGTAATGGAGCTGCAGTCCACATTGAGTTTTCCACAGAGCTTTTCAAAGTTTAAAAAAAGGCTGACGTGTTTTGGATGAATAATTTATTTAATGGGCCTTTTGGTTTGTCAAAGCAGGAAAAGCACAGGTGAAACTAATTACATTAATTATGGCCACATGCTGCTTAAGTGTCCCAGTAAGCCACAACAGTGAGCCAGCATGTAAAAATGCCAGGGCCCTGAGTGATACACCTGAACGGCATGCAGACATTATGTTAGTAATTACACCTGGGCTAAAGTTTCGGCTGAACCAATCGTAGTGGGAGGAACCTTTCTATTCAGTATCATCAATTCCTTTGTTCAAATTTGCAAAGAGGTTGAGAATGTGTTATGATCACATTGGATCAAGTATATGTAAAGCTGCAAAGTCGAACCACTTGATTTTTAAGAGTGGATTGATTGAGACGATTGTCTCACAATGCAAAGCACAATGGAAATGAAGGGACAATGGTACCAGGAAAAGTTGAACTCAGCAACTGTTTGAATGCATGTGTTTCAAATTTACATTTTGTGTACCGACTGCCAAAATATTGACTGTCAACATTAATACAGTGTTTGTAGGCTATACGGTATTTGGACACAGTTAAAAAGAGCAGAGCTTATTCTATGAAGCCTTCTCAGATATAATTCGATTTAAATACTAAGTTGCTAAGCTGTCTTCAGTCCGGCAGACCACAGTCACAGTTTGCTGGTTCAATGTGACCAAGAAAAGCAGCTGAAAGTCAATACAGACAAACAAATACTATATATATATTTATGGAACAGATTATACCCTTTCAGTTTCTAATGAAAAGGAGATTAAAATTGAGGAGATTCTTTGAAAGAGCTGCAGGACTGACAGCAGCCACTGTGGCTCAGCAGGCGGGTTTTTTAGATTATCATCGTGAATTCCTCAGAAAATTACTAGGGGGAAAACATTTTTGTTTGGTTGTTTTGTGTGTTTGCTAAAACAAGAACCACTTTTGAAGGGTGTGGCCTCTGTGGCAGTCAGGAGAGAGAGATTTCTGTTTTTAGGATTCAGCAGAACAGTTAGTAGTGTACACCAAAGTCAAATTAAACCTAATAAAATATAATAGTGCAGAGTGATCTAAAAGTGAATTGAAGAATGTTTGCAGCTGCCTAGAAGATTCTTGGTTGACCCCTTTGGTTTAGCTTCTGGATGAAAGAACTGAGTGAGAATATCTTTCCCATGGTTTATTCTTTACCGCCAAATAAACCTTAAAGAATTCACTAAATCATCACCTGCCTCTCAGAGTTGATCAGAGATAGTGGTATTTGGTAATAACTTAAAGGGATAGTTCAGATTTTTTTTTGAAGTGGGTAATATGGAGCGTTATCTCTAGTCACTGAATTACATCACATCACCCCTGTCCTTCAGAGCCTCCACTAGCTTCCCATCCCACAACGCATCCAATTCAAAGTCCTTCCCCTCATTTACAAAGCCCTCCATAACCACGTCCCCTCCTACCTCACTGACCTGCTCCACCACCACACTCCCTCCCGCAGCCTCCGCTCCTCTGATGCCAACCTCCTGAGTCCACCACTCAGGACTAAGCTCTGGACTTCTCCATAGTGACCCCCGACCTCTGGAGCTCTCTCCCCAAACACATTTGAGACTGCACCGATGTCTCCCGATTCAAATCACTTATCAAAACCATAGACGGTATAAAAATATGGACGTAGTCACCGTGACGTCACCCATTGGTTTCTGAGGAGCTGGTTTGAAGCCCAAAGTAGACGGCTCTGGCCATCTGGCCATCTCCATCTTGGCCAATCAAAACTGGGCAAAGAGGCGGGCCAAATGAAGCCTGGTTGCTTAAACATGCCCACCTTGCTCGAAGCTGCTAAGTTAGCTAAGGCTAACAAGCTACGCTACTTTGGCTAGCCCTGTGGTGTTGGCTGCTCCCGCTCATGCTCCCCCTTGGTGCCAGCTCCCTCACGAAACAAAATATCCAAAAGGCACAAACACGGCTGAGAGGTCAATGACTTGTGAATTAGCAGAGATGATGCCTAGCACAGCCAGCGGCTAGTTAGCCACTCGTGATGGCGCCACCTGTCTCTCAAAGTGACCAGGCCCTTGATTATGCACAACTTTAAGCCTCAATAAAATTTAAACAGAGCAGTTTATTTCTGCTGTAAAGTTGAGCATTTTAACATGGGGGCCTATGGGGATGGACTCGCTTTTGGAGCCTGTCTCAAGTGGCCATTCAATGAACTGCAGTTTTTGGCACTTCCACATTGGCTTCACTCGTCATCCCTGGAAGTTGTCGCTTCATCAAAACTCATGTTTTCAAAACGTCTTTTTTAATATGTGAATGATGTGTGTATTATATTGTATTGTCTTTTGTGATTGTTTTTACCAAATGTAAAGTGTTTTTGAGTACCATGAAATGCGCTCTATCAATAAAACGCATTCATATTTTCATTATTATTACATACAGTAAGTGTCTGTTGGCATGCCCCTGGTTTGGAGAAGCAGCAGGAGTACTGACACGCAAGCTAAGCAATGCACTGCTGTGGATGTACAGCCCATTCCAACAAGAAGGTTGTTAATGGCTTCAGTTCCCCATGTATGCTCGCATCAAAGCCCCCAAACTTCATTGGCAAAAAAGAACAATTTCGGCTCAGTGAACACAGGAGCTACCAGCTGGTTATTTTGTGTTATCTAACCCTAAACCCTTTTAAATGCCAAGGTCACACATTAACACAAACAAAGTAACTCATCAAGGCAGCAGTAGATCATCTGCTCCTGTATTCTGCATGTTCAATCACTGTTTTTCTCAGTCAGTCAAGTGGACAATATAACGGCTGTAGTTTCCTGTTGCAAATCGTGGTCTAATAGCAAGGTAAAGAAGTGAAAATACTCGTAGTATAGCATACACTTAAACTGTTTTAGTTTTTCACATGCCAACTGACATCTTCTGCAGAGATGTCATACACTGACTATGGATAAATATCTTCAAAAGAGCCGAGCTATCCCTTTAATTGCATTTTAAATGTGGCAGGCTGTAGAGTACATAAATAGCAAAAGAAGGATTTTGAATAAAGTAGCCTCCCTCTTCTGAAACTTTTAATACTACAGGGACTGTCTGTAAAATGTCTGATTGTAACTTCAGAGGAGGAATGCTTGAAACAACATGTTTTACTAATGACAAATCAGTGTCTGGGACAATATGTTACCCCAGAAACATAACAGACAGTGCAACGCTTGGATGCCATTCGATGCCATGCTGTCTCAACTTGTCACGGACATGGATACAAGCAATTTGTTGTGTTGAGCTGGAAAAGGACATTTTCTCTGTTTAAATTACAGAAACAGACCCAACAGATGAGATCAGCTGGTAGCTAGGCAGCAGCTACTGTTGCAAGTTTATGCTTGGGCTATTTTGCAGCACTGGACTGCAGACACGGAAATGGAAAAAAAAGATGTCTAGCTTGCAAGATAAGATCTTTCCTTTTTTTTTTCAGCAGAAGGATTCAAAAATATGAGAGCCAATGTGAGCAGTTAGACTTTGATTGTATAAGGAAAATAACATTTCCATCGTTGGCATCGGGCAAAGAAACTAGATTTTAATAATGACGGAAAACTTAGACTACAAGTTTGATTGTGTTAAGGCAGGTAACTCAGGGGTCACTCCTTTTGTTTCCTCGGTTCTATGTTCCCCAGATTTATATAGCAGATAATGTGAACCTGAAAAGCTTAGTATTCACTTAATATAACGTGGGTTAGGTTGGGGGACTGAATCATTAATACGAGCAATGAGATTGTTTTGGCACAGGTCTTTGGCTAAATATAGAGAAGGCCAAGTTAGGGTTGGAAAAGAAGTCTAGGGCCAGGTTTATTTTCCATTTCTAAACAGATGAAGGTTAGGAAAGAGGTTAAAGGTATGATTAAGGTGATATATTATTACTTACATTTACAACTACTAACTATTCTAATCTCCACCCAAGTTAAGTTTAAGAAAGAGGTCAAGAAAGAGGCTCCAAAACCTTCACACACACTCATAATCATCAATTTTAATCATACATTTTAAGCTTTTTTTGACCCTTCATCTGATATGTCTTGTGTATCAATATGCAGAGTAGACTAGAAGTATTTTAGGGACCGAAAGTGACAGGAAAGTGGCGTGAACACAACTGGTGGGTAAAAGAATGTGTGTTGAAATACTGAACTGGGGAACTTAGGACCCTGGGAACACAGATAGGCTCACGGGAACTAGCTACAGGGCTCCTGCGGTCATGGAAAACCTCGAAAAGTCATGGAATTAGTCAAAGTTTTGTTGTGCGTAATGCAATTGTTACAGTAATCTTCCGTAGATAACCTGCCACATAATTAAACTTAACAGCATATTCATTTTCTGCCACTTAACATAGCTCTAATATGCATCAATGTATGACAGTGTTTAGTTTGCCGTTGTTTATGTTTCGTCATTTTCTGCCTGGGCTCGTCTCTTCTTTCCTGTATGCAGGCTAGGTAGATTTATCTGTGAATAGAGTTTGAATCCAAAACATGGGGCAAGTGGGGCAAGAAATAAAAGTGTCATAGGTGCTTAAAAAGTCATGGAAAAGCCTTACATGGCTATTAGAGGGAATATCCATTGCTCAGACATTTTATAAAGTGTTATAGGAAGAAATTTAAGGTTTCAAACCTACTGCAGGGATGGCAATCTTCTTAATGGCTCATCAGTTGATTAAAGGTAGGTGTAAAGTAAGAAAAAGATGACTGAAATACAGTGAGATTTTAGAAAAAGTCATGTTTTTATTACTTAACACCCACCCAGAGTTGATTTCTTCCCATTTGATAAGCAGCTGGCTAATATCTACCTCTGGATCATGGCATTTTTACCTATCTACTACTCTAAACTCTTTTCACTATGTAGTTTTCGGAAATGCAACACAGCAGTGCACAACAGGCCACACTTCTTCAATTACAAAATCCCTAAAAGACCCAGCAACACTCACAATCTGAGATAACGATTTACAAGCGTGCCTTCATGTCCTCAGGGGTTGTTTTGTCTTTCTTAAAGCTACAGGTTTGATTGGACTGAACCAACACACCTAGTCAGTATAGACAGTCGATGCATGCATGCACAACGTAGGGCCACAAAGAGTCCTTAAATTAAAACAAACCCCAACTTCACAGCCCATCACCCTCATTAGCCCCAAAATGTGCTTCTCGTTTAAAGACCTTCCTCCGTGAACTGCCGCAGGGTGCTGAGAGAAAAGAAAGAGACAGAGAGAGAAAAAAGAAAGCAAGGGAGTTTGAGGGGGGAGGCTTGATTTATTTGAACAATCTGGTTGTAATGAAAGCAGTCAGGGCTTGCTGGGGGTGGATAGATGGAGTGTGCAGAGAAAAGAGTGGGGAGGAAAGAGTGAATGGGGTGAAATCCAACTGCAGACAGATTGTTGGACTTGATAATGGTTTAAACGGACCCTACAAGCCTCTTAACCCTCCGGCTCTGTGTGTGCGTGCCGTGCATACATACTTCTGTGTATACACTGTACCTAACTTACCATATTACAACCAAGAATTCCATATGCAACCCATTTGTGCTGCAATATATCTCCCTATCAATGCTGACATACCTGTGTAATATATATGGGCCAATGAGAGATAGAGAGGGAATGTTTACTACAGCTGCTAGCACACTAAAAGCATGGTTTATGTCTTTTGGACGTTGATTCATTTTGAAGAGCAAATTCTGGCTCAAAGAGTTTGGATGTCTCGGTTAAAAGGGAATCGCATACTTCATAGTGTTTAAAATCATTTACGGAGGCACTAAACCATTTGGCACTGATTCATAACACAGATCTATGGTCCTTTTCCGGAATGCATTTCTAATCTTTAAAGTGGATTCTGAACTGAAGTTTTATGTCCTGGTGTTTTATCTTTGTCCCAGTCCCTGTGAATCTTCTAATTCTTCTAAGTTCTCCATATTAAACAAGCTACGTAATTTGTCGATGCCGTTTAGAACGACACATAGAAGCATTTTCTAATCTGATGCCCCTGTCAGCAAGAAATCATTTGTCTGTGCCTTCCAAAACTGATTGATTAGGCCATTTTGCTTAGGGTTGGGGACCTTCGTTGCCATGGCTACAATAAATAAAAGCACATATTTAAGGTCAGAGCATTATCCTAGACATGGTTTAAAAAGACAACATTGACGATTGGTTGGAAACAGGAAATCAACAGCTGCTTCCTGTGATATTTTGTTCATGGTAAATTGACTGCACTTATATAGTGCTTTTGGGAGCAGCATTCTTGTGTTTCAAATACATGGGCCAGACATGGCCCTCGAACAGGCCTGGGGGTCTCTATCACTGTATGGTTCCTAGAGTACAAGGAGTTCAGCCCTCCCTGTGATTAGTGGACAACACCTCCCACCTATTGAGCCAAACTTGAGCAGTTGAGACTTGACTTAGACTACTCTGGAATTTGACTTACTCCAGACTCGACTGCCTAAAGACTTTCACATCAGCCTGGATCCAAGTACACTTCACCCTTAAGTCCAGTTCATTTTATTGGTGTGAGCCAGTCATGGTTCACTGATTCGTACCTGGGTCCACTCATAAAGGTGGTCTCGAGTACAGTTCTTATGCACTTGGGCACAGTACTTGACAAGGCCATAGGTGACAGAAAAAGAAGGCAGGCAAGAGGATTGTTCTTAACATTGTCTCTAAAATATAACCTATAGTAGGCGTATTGCAAAGCTAGATTCCATAGATTTGGGATCTTGAAGTGGGCAAGCTCTTCCACACTGTAGCAACAACATAATCAAATGTAAAGTAATGACACAAGTGTACCCGGGTACAGGACAGTGTTACTGATGTGAAAGCTGAGCAGCTTAGAAGTGGAGAGGCGGGGCAGTTGTACTTGCGACATGGTATGCATTAATCAAACTGAATATAAAAATGTCCTTAACTGACACCTAAAAGTAAAAGCACTTAAATCAAACCTGAGACTGAAGTCTTAAAGGATATGGCTGGTGATATTCCATATTTCCCTTAATGTCAACAAATCCAATGAAAATACTAAACCCAAGAAGTATTGCCTGCGCAGTCAAAGCCTGAAATATTTCATTCGTCTGTACCACAGAGCTCCATTGTTGTCCAAAAAGTATTAAAAACACATCACTTAAGGCCCAGACACACTAAGGCAACAGTTGGCTGTGGGTCAATGTTGGGCTGTTAGTGAGCATCCATGACTGTTGTTAGTGCAGTGTGTCTCACACCGTTGACCCTCTTTGCTGCTAATCGAGTTTATTTTGGCCGATTTCGCATGTTGAATTGGCATCGGCCATTGCAGAGCCCGTCGGTGAATGAAATCACTCTGACTGGTAGTTCAGCTCAGCACATGAGAAGAGAAACGGAACTGAGGAAAGTAAACAAAGAGCTAAAGTTAAGAGGGAGTGAGACCAAAACAAACTTGTTATATAAGGTATGACTGTTTTTCCATTGAGCCATTAAGCTGTTAAGCAGAAACAGTTTGTTACGGGTTGTGTTATTGTTCACTAGCACACGGTAAATATACATTGTTCTTTCAGCACTGGATTGTGATGATAATGTGCTAACTGGCTAACTCTCAACAAGACAGTCCTTTGGTTTCTGTTTATGAATGACGATTACAGACATAGACGACGTGAGGCGATGCAGCAGGAAGCTTTCATCGCCACTAGTTCCCTGAAGTTGGTTTGGTGTTTCTGGAACTAAAGCCTCACATGTTCCTTCATTAACACAGTCAGTGTAGTTTGCGCTGATCCCATGTACACTGTCCTGCTTCAGTAGCAAAACAAGCATGTATTAATTCATCACTTAAAATAGTCCCCGAAATGCACTAGGTCCTGTACACTAAGAACCATAGGCTGAGGGCTGAATGACAGCTATAGGGAAGTTAGTGAAAAGCAAACTAATTGATTATGGTATTTTTGTGTAATTTGTTTACACTGATGGAAAAAATACTGAAAATTTATGGTAAACAATTCAGAGTTTGAAGACTTGCATCTGGACTCCCAGTTTGCTTATTTAGACTTGATCTGATAGATGTGATAATTGTTTTGATCTTGTCTTAATGACCTAAAACAAGTCAAGTTGACATTTAATTAAAACACCCAATAAGAGAATTGCCTTGCTCATTTCCTTTCAGTATCTAAATGTACAGTTTATTGGAAGTTACCTTTGAGATTGAAGAGGACCAGACTGAACACTGATGGTCACAAAAGTGTTTACGTCACTGCTTTTAGACAAAATTAATGACTTAAAGAGCTGAACTGAATTAAGACCTAGTGCAGGCTCACTTTGTAGTTCTTTCCAAAATGGCTTCCCACACTGTGGGTTCAGAGCTCATGTTCCTTATTCTCATGAGAAAAACACAGTGGATAAAGCTGTGGATGGCTTTTTTCCTCTGTGAAATGCAATACAATGTTTAATTAAATTAGCTTTAATTGCCATTCATTTGCCCATGGACCAAAGGTCTCCTCTTACCCAGGGCCCTTAATGACTTCCATGTTCTCTGGGGCAGAATTTTAAGTTAAATGAACAGTCTTTAACACAGCGCAACACAAGACCACCCGAGATCTTGCAGATCGTCGAAGCTGTTTGCTAAAAACATTTTCCAAAAATATGTGAAGTGGAGTTCTTGTCATCTCGTGATCTACTGTTGCTAATGGAAGAAATTAAATGTGAGGATGAAGAAAGCAAGAATGAGACAGATGACAAAGGAATTTGAATGTTTCTGTGGTTAAACAGTCATCTTCTTGTCAAACGAAACAGCCTTGCTCTTTCCTAAAAAGGTTGCGGTATGACAAAAAGAAGAAGCAACAAACGAGAACAAAACAAGATCCATGAATTGTCCTGGAAACTTGAGATGAAAGCAGGAACAAGAAGAACGGAGTAATAAGTGCAGTCAGCGGATGTAACATGCAGGTGAGGGAGAGGAGTCATGTTGTTGCAGTGAACTCGGGGGCCTTGGAGCAGCAGCTGAGGGTTTACTGGGCTCCAGAATTTTTGCGGCACAACAATAGGCCCTCAGGGCCAGGGAGGGTCATGTTGTGATAGGAGATGACATGAATGCACAGAGCAGGGATTACCAGGGACTTGCACCTTTTTTAGGCCTTCACTGCAAAGCATAACAGACAAGACTAATACTACACCACGGTGGGGCATGCGTGCCTGTAAACCATATGCTGCAAACATGCATGCAATGTGCATGAAGCATAAATCATGCATCAGCATGGGAAGACCCATTCATGCGTGCAGACATGTCTGAAACACAGATGCAGGGAGTAATTACAGCACTGATAATGCTTGTAAAAGAACAGTGTGCTAAATCTATGATTTATTCCCCATGAACATATTAGTGTTGCCACATGAAAACCATGTAACTCACTCACAGTAATTTTAATGTATCATGTATTACATTTACTGCATAAAATTAATCAAAATCAATCTAAAATTTGGTCAAATTAAACACTTTAAATAAGTTCTAAAATGCTTACAACTCAAGATGAAAATGCTATCACTTATCTTGGGCCCAACAAAGCTGACATTTTTTAATTTCAAAGCTAGTACCTCATATAACACATGCACAACTAATGTTTGAGAGTAGGGAAAACTAGTCATTGTGGCAAATAAACTATGGGTAGGGAAATGTTAGGGTTATGCAACAAAAAACAGTGTTGTACCGGTACTGCCCATTGTTCTGACGGCCCATAATTCTAAAGCCCAGCTAATCCCAAAAATGTCCCATTAGACCAAAAACCTGTTTGTACAACAGGCCGTTATCCCAAAAACAAATGCCAATTGTTCCAATTCTCCCAAACAGTACTCTCCCAAACACAGGCACATGTCTAAAATAATTATGCAGAATGATGTGATTGGACCTTCCGATTAAAGCAATGGCATGATTGACTGGCTTTGATTGGCTAGTGCTCATTATATTCATTGGTTGGATTGGTTAGGATTAGGCATGAGGAGTAAATTGGTTAAGGTTTGGATAAGAATATCAGAGTAAGCCAAGCAGAGGCAGAGTAGGGCAGGTCATGCCTTCGCTAAAATAGTAAGTACATGACATCATTCTGTATAATAGGTAGCCAGGTACTTCTGTTTAGGAGAGTGTGAAGCAAATGTTTGGAGAATTGGCTCCTCGGAGGGTTTGTGGTGCAAATTGCAGCATTGGTATTATGTGCCATAGCAACAATGACATGGCACTTTTTCTAGAACTCAAGATCGGCTTTGGTCTCAAGACCCCTTTTTGAAGGTCTCATCTCAATTCAATCTCTTTTGTCTCGACTCAGTTGTATTTTTACTTGTTGTCTTTGTCTCAGACAAAGAAGACTTGGGATTTTCCTTTTTTTTTGTAAGACCAGACAAGACCAAAACTGCAGGGATATCACCAAATTGCCTGTGCAAAAAAAGGAGCGTTGAATAAAGATGGCTGAGTTGATATTTAGCTCCCTGGTAGTTGTCTTTGTTTGCTCAAAGAAAACAAAGGAAATTCCCACATATAAAATTCACCTCTGCAATGCCTTGTGATTATTTTATCAAGACATTTCTCGTAGTACATTTATACATACACATATATCCAGAGTACAATATAATACAGTATTACAGTATACAATTAAAGAGGTGACTAAAGAGGAATCTTCATTTCTTTTCTATGGATGTTTTTAGGGGAATGTGGATCTTTCAGATCAATCTAAGAAGTGCCGATGGTTTGCTTGTTGCACATTTTATTTTGTGTGTCATGCAGTATGGAACTCGCACTGGTCGTGTCTCGGTCCCAGCCCGCCTTGGTCTGGGTTTGGTCTTGGTCTCACCCCTCAAAGTCTTGGCCTTGTCTCAAACTCAGTACATTCTGGTCTTGGTCAATACTTGGCCCCAGTTTAAATGGTCTTGACAACAAAATTGTAAAAAGCATTTTGTATGTAAGAGAACGATCACGAGTTAATAGGAAGGGAATCTTAACTGCTGGTTTGTGACCGGATGCAAACTCCAGCCCTCTACAGAAAACACTTTCTACATGTCCATCCACCACCCAAAACTCTGGACCCTTATTTTCCACCTCACTACATTCAGGCCACTGTACTTCCTGCACTATGTTGGCTTTAGGCGTAAATGGCCAGGTGCAGAATCATCTATATGAGCATAATTAGCAGGATATTGGGCTGCCTCGGAGCTCCATCCATAAATCCATTGCATGTGCTCTAGATCAAAGCTAAATACAGCTGCTTCCCTCCAAGCTAGCGAGCTTCCAGCTTCACAGAGCTACCTCTCAACCCTGCAGGCATTTGAATCTTAATCAATTTGATTTCTTCATTGCTTCACTGTTTATGACTCAGTCTCAAACTGCTGCACTCAGAGCTTCTCTTAATGTTGTTGGAGTACTTTCAGTCCATCCACCTTAGCTTTATTGTACAAAGCTCTTCTCTAAATACTTCCCTGCTGCAGGGCTTATTCGCCTTGACCTTTTACCTCTCAACACATGACCTTTGACCTCTACTAGGAACAGGCCATGGCTAGCCTATTTATGCCCACTTATAGCAACAAAAAGGGGTGTGTTTGGAGTGTTTAGCTATTTTCGGTAACTCATCCCATCCCCTTGTCAGCTTTAACTACTTGCTTTCTATCATCCCCCTCCTGTGTGTCTCTCTCTGCTGCTTTTAATTATCTCTCCCACTCGTCATTCAGCTCGGCATGTTTTTACTTAATTTTATGAGACATTCTTTGAATCTTGCTCATTCTTGGGCAGAGTGACACACAAGCTACATCAAAATGCATCCACTGTTTTTACCTTTCGGTTTGATTGTTTTTACCTGTCCCTCCCTCCCCTCTCATGTGTCCCCTCCCTCATTCTGCCTCCTCCTCTCAGGAAATGTCTGGTAAGCGTCTGGGCTTTCCCCCTCCCCTCATCAAATTGATACCAATTAAGTTATTGAATAACAAAGGGCCCTGTTTTTACCGGTGTTTGTCAGGCCAGATGTGAAGGTTTTGACATGACCTGACAGGAAGGAAAAAGGGAATGGGGGAGATATTAAGAGAAGAAGAAAGAAAGGAGGAGAGAGAGGAGACGCAAACATATCAGACATGTTGATTATTGCGTTGGCATGGTATTTGTTGTGTGTGCTTCACTAATTGTTTATTGTAGCTGAGGCAACCAGCTGGCAGACATGAACTGATTACACACTTAAAAGATTCCAGATTAATATTATATTATATTAGTGTTTCTTGGGGGATATTTTAGGACTTTAAAATGGGATACACCAACAAGAATGAAACTTAACACTGGACTGTCTTTTTTGTCTTTCCCAAAAATTAAGCTTGTATTTCAAGACTGAATTTGATTTAGATTTAAAACCTCATTTGCATTTTATTGTTCCAAAACTTTGATTTAAGGTTAGATGATGCATTTTTGAGGGCAAATGTGGAAAAAGACAAAGGGGAAATGAAAAATTACTGACAGATGCAACCCAGTTGATTTTTAAAGAACATTTTGATTTTCATATTTCCCTCTTGGCTTCGGATTCTCATTTCTTCTCCATCATTCCTGCTGATTCACATTTATCTTTTTCCAGATGATGCCACATTTGAGTCTTTTATCTAGTCTTAGCATTTGTTTTTCTGTCATTCAAAACTGACTTGCAAAGTTCCATTAAATGACAAAAGAAGATGAAGTAGAGAGTCATTACAGCCGCTGGCAAACCTTGACTTAGGTTGCTGGCCAAATTTCCAGCTAATAGAGGAGGACTGTGGCTCATTTTATCTCCCTGCTAACCCTAGTAAAACATTTACAGCAACTTTAGGCTGACTTAACTTAAACCTGGTTTTATTAAATATAATTACTGTAATTGCTAGATTTACTAAATCCAATCGCGGTGCAAGACCTTAAACCCTTGCAGCATTTACTTTAAACTTTAAATTTTAAGTAGATAACTTTATTTGATCTACCTTAAATGTAAATATGCATACGCTTTCTTTTTTTATAATTCACAGATGACTAAATGGAATAGTTTGACATTTTGGGAGACACGTTTCACTTTCTCGCCCATTGTTAGGTGAGAAGATCAAAACTATTAAATGAAGCTACAGACAGACTTAGCTTAGGTTAGCTTGGTTTAGCATAGCATAGCAGCTAGCCTTGCTTTGTCCAAAAATAACAAAATCCACCTACCAGCACCTCTAAAGCTCACTAATTAATACATTATATCTCGTTTGTTTAACTGATACAAAAAATGGGTAACATGAATTTACAGATGGTTATGTGCTCGACTATCTTGGCGGGGCGCAGTAACCTTCAATTCATCATGCTCTGTATATTCCAGCAGTGTGTCACACCTCTTTTATACATCACAGGAGCTGAAAAGACTTTTGCAGTCCTCGCTCATAGTTCCTCAGGCAAACCTCCTCTGTCTCTACTCGAGACATATTTTAGGAATTCAGACACCCCTCAAGATGACATGCTGAAATTAATTTCTGGCTCACAGGCAGGAGGACGTAGGAGAGAGGAGATGAGGAGGCACAAAGCAGGCAATTTTATCAGTGAATGTTTTGCAGGCAAGCTGCGAGCATTTAGACACACAGAGCCGGATTGGCGAGTTGATCCGAGGTGCCCAATGTTCTGCCTCGTAGAGTAGACATATTGGTGGAACCTTTTTGGTTGAAAAAGAACGAGGCGCCCTTCTACCACGGGAGGGGTTGTTGATGACTTGTGGGAGGAGCTGTTGATGGCCGCACATGCGAGCCACTGGTGGTGGATAAACAGGAAACAGCTGATAGCAGGAATTAGCAGCTAGTAGCAAGAGGGAAACACAAACCTGACAGACACTGTAAAGATGAGCAACTGGGGAGACAAGGAACTGCACGCCCTCCTTGTCCTCGCAAACAAAGAGGCCATTAACCGTCAGATGACGGGAATGGTAAGGGACGGGCCAACTTAAGAGAGAATCGCTGAAGGACTGACCAGCCGTGGCTTCCCTCAGAGTATGTCCCTGTTTACGTCACACGCTGAGCTACACATTTTGTTACTTGCTCACGCCCCCCATTGCCCCGAAAAAGGTGCATTCTGTATGAACATAAGTAGGTAGGCGGCATTTTGCTGCACTCCCTGATTTTGTTTTTATACTGCCAATGCTGGAAAAAAAACTGATTGGGCTTTCCTGCAAATTTGCACAGTTCCTATTTAAAAAGGGCTTATGAGATGAGCCCACTGTTTGAGTTGCAAAGTTTGACAACAAGTGACACAGACCCAAAATATGACAGAGCTAGACTTGCTTTGTTCCCAGTCTTGCTAAGCAAAGCTAATAGTTTCCTGGCTGCAGCTTCATGTTTAATAAACCAAGTGGTAGCAATGGTGGAGTGAAGTGATCTTGTGATCTAACTTGCAGTAAGAAAGCTAAAAAGCATAGTCCAACTGTTCCTTTAAATTTCCATGAACATAAATTGGCAGATTGGAAAAGAGAAGAGGTCAGTCTTAAATGTGAGCAGTTCATTCCCATAAACTCCTGTCAGGTTGTTTTACGCACTTCATGGACTTTCCAGTAGCGTTTGCGATGGGGCACCAATCATAATCCTTATTTGTTTTTAACTTAGGGAGGATTATGTTTTTTCAGTGTGGTTTCTGCAACCAAATTTTGGGCCCGTCTTCTTCAGATTCACTGTTTCCTACTGGAGATGGTTTGGGCTGCTGGTGAGTGGTTGCTGGTGGAGGTGAGGAGGAAAACGGAAAACGGACGAGTGACAAAACTCAGTGGAATATAAGTTTGGCGTATGAATCATACCTCAAAATGCCATTTGGTGTGCAGACTTTAGGGAAAGCAGGAAGGTTCCATAATGGGTGGAGTATGTCTCGTGTCTCCAATATTTCATAAAACTCTTATTGTTCCTTTCTCTTTTATGAGCATGCTGTGCTCTTTTACTCTTCCTCATTAAATTTAAAATAGTTTTTCATTTCTCGGCTGAGGAAAAAAGGACTCTGTCCTGCATTAAATCCTGCCATGTTTAACTGTGTGTTGGAAAGCAGCCAACTTCAGGATGTCTGAACTATCAGGAGAGAGGTGCTGAGAACATTTAGAGAGTAGTAACAAGGTGAGAATATTGTTCCCTTTTGATACACTTTTTTTAGATTCTACATCTGTGCTTCCGTCATATTAGGCTACTTTGAGCGTGTTGACTGACAAACAGCAGCTCATTTCCTTTCACACAGATAAGTCCCCGAGAGCCTCTGAACAAATGAGTGACCTCCACTCTCAGTTATGAGTTTCTCCCTCCTCAAACAAAAGACATTGTGTCCGTCTCTATTGAAACGACTGAGTGTGATGAAATATTTAATCTCATCAGACTCTGTGTAGTTGGACTTGGTTAGCAGGTGCAGGCCGGCGAGCGCACAATGATTTCACCTTGGAGACCAGACAGACAAGGTCAGCTATGCTGCCATTGTGAAAGAAACACACACAACATACAAGAATGCTCACACACTGAACACACACACACACACACACACACACTTATGTGGGCTCATCTCTGTCACTATGTTTCTTTTTGTGTTTAAAATTAATGCCATTTCCAAATGAAAAACGGAAAAGAAAAGTTCAACAGTTATCACTGGTTCATTTTTTCAGTTAGCCCTTCCGTAGTCCCCTAGGCACGCCGGAGCCATGGATGTATAACTGGATACAGCGTTGACGGTGGGAACCCGTTCATTCCTATGAAGTTTACTCAGTGGCACATGAAGCGAAAAAAGTGGCTTCCTGATGGCTTCCTTTCAATGCCCATGTTATGAGTAAAGTTGTATGCTGACTAGTGAAGAGAATTGCGCTTCTGGTGTGAACGGCAAGGCAACTGCTGACAAACAGTTGCCGACAATTGGCATATTAGGGTGCTTTGGAGGCAGCCTGTCACCGTGAGATGCTTTTGCTGCCACCCCACCATTGTTTGTATTTCTGTCACATCACTTGGCCCAAGCCAAGGTAGTCGGCAGCACTCCATAACCAGGATAAGGTGTACACATGTAACAGTGTCACAGTATCTTTTGCAGTACTTCAGCTAGGGCTTTGTAAAGTAACATTTCACCCTGATGGGCCTGGATATGCTCGTGCCTTATTTTGTTAGAACAAAACCAAACACAGATATGATTGAAATCAATTTTGAAATGTTTTGGAAAATCAATCACATTTTCTAACGTCATTGAGCTTTTCTTATTCAATGAATTAAAACCAGTCGTAGATACAAACTCTAAACTTCTTTCTGCCAAACACAGCACACAAACACAAACACTAATCACATTGCATCACTCTCCCTCCTTACACACGGGGAGATTAGGATTGTGTGGGATCAGCAGTGAGCTGTGTGAACACTGAAAAGCTCACAGGTGGGAGATCGAATATTAAAACCCAGCAGCAGGCTGCGTGGAGCCCGCTGAGAGGAGATATGAGAGAGTGTGGTGCTGAAAAACAACCAGGCCTCATAATGTGTTGCTGAGATCTGTGTCTGGCGATGGGTTGTCTGGGAGAAATCTGTGAGGAAATGTTTGAACAGGACGCAGAGCAACCAAACAGATGTGTGTTTGAGAGGGGAGGAGTGTGTTTGTTGGTGGATGTGTTCAAATATTCAAAATATGCATCACTTTGTGCCGACATCTACGGTGCAATTTGTTGTGTATGAGACATTTTTCCCCCACAATGGTTTCTGAAATGTCTCTGCATTTTTAGAAACCCTTTGCAGTAATTATAGTTTAACCTCATCTAAAGTCACGTGGGTCTCATTATGTGTTTGACCCGCATGAATTTCCTTGCCCTGCCCAAGCTACAGCGTGCTGCCAGCCTCATGTAAACATGTTAAATGTCTGAATGAAAAACCTCCACTGATCATCAGCCTGTCATTTCCAATCAGCTCTGACAGACGGGGGAAGAAACTGAAGCAGTCTAACAGGAAAAGCAGAAGTGCGTTCCAACAAACAGAGGCTGAAACCAGAACTGCATTAACAATCTAATCTTGACGCCTATGGCAAAGCTCAGTGGAAATCTCCCACTTCTGCTCTGGAAGTGTTTGGCAGTGATTACAACACAAGCTACTTGGCAAGCATGAAGACATGCAGCACATGTCCGTCTTTGCTTTCCATCCAAGACAGTATCAGGGAAAAGAGTTCCTCTTCTTGTGTTGATACCACAAAGTCTTAAGGCTTGGTTACAGTTTACATGTTCTGTAAATTTGGTTTGTATTATCTTGTTTTGAAATCGACAAAACTGTGTTTCATAATGTGAAAATGGACTTTTGTCAAATGTAGCTCAGTGAATTTCTTGAATTTGATGCATCGATTCTGACTTGAGAACCTGGACATTATTAGAATTGTTTGTTTGAAACGTTGAAAATCATAATGATTGGATTAGTTGGGATGCATTTTTGAAACTGCAAGACAATGACAAGACAATGTAGTGTTTTGTAGGGGTGTAACAGTCCATCAATCTGAATTGATATATTGATTTAAGTAACAACGATCCAATACCATCAAAAAAAGGAGAGGACATGACCCGCTAATGTCAGGACAGCAACCTGTCTCTGGACGTCAGCAAAATTAAGGAGATAATAGTGAGGCAAGGCAGAGACTGTTTTACCAACACATTGTCCCTCCAACCTTGTCACATATCGATATTTGATCATGGACTTTCCACGTTCCCATACGACATGCACGGTACCCAGGGTGCGTTGGTTGTTGACATTCTGGGACACCGTGTCAACTTCTGCCTGAGGATACTGAGGATTTTCTACACCTGCACCATCGAGAGCGACCAGACAGGAAACATCACTGCCAGGTACAGAAACAGCACTGAACAGGACCTCAAGTCCCTGCAAAGGGTGGTTAATTCAGCTGAACTACTGCTCTACCTGCGTAAAGGTTGTTAAAGAAATGAAAGAGGGAGGCTATGTTAGCACGGTTGAACAAGTCCACCAGCAACAAAAAAACATATATTATATACATGTAAACAATATTGTCTTTTTCAGAATAAGGGCAAAATTAGAAATATTTTGTGTATGTAAACGTAGTCAGTATTGAGCGATCATTGAATAGCCTGTATGAAGAAATGGGATAATTCAGCAATTAAATATTGTACTTTCATAAAGTGGATGGACTCACTAGAGACAGACTTTCAAAATAATGGCCAAAACTGATGTAGCAGAGGTATATCCAGACTCACTTGTGTCACACTAAGAAAACATTGATGCCTACATTTCCCATAAAGCAACTCAACCCCCCTTTCAAACCATTTTTTTTTTAACACCATAACACTTGAGAAAGACCCACAAAAGACATAATACAACTGTTTCCATAAGCTCAGTAAAACTTCTTGTGAGTTAACTGAACTTCATGTGTAAAACTGGTGGAATTCAAGCTGTAAAATCAGATTTCTGACAGCGTGTGCCTTTTACTCAAACACATATTGACACTGTGCCAGTATTCTTCAGGGCTGTTTGGCTGGTAACTGTCTGGTTTCACCATGAAACCACTTACAAAACACAAGTCCTGTCAGGACGAAATGTGACATTTACCTCATTGTTTTCAGGAGACCAAAATCTCCTAATCACCTACCATTGTACAACAGCAAAAAGGCGTGTTGTGTAATGTTTTAATTAGATGGATTAGAGCAACGACTGAGGAACATGAGCCAGTGCTGCACAAAGCCCACTAACCGAAACCACTGCTGCAATGGTAACACACATGATGCAATCTCATTAGATGGAGAGGGCTGTTGAATGTTAGTGAATATAAAACATAAAGTCGATCTGACTCCAGTGTTTTCCCTTTGTTCTTGTCTTACTAACTGATAAACTATGTTACAATATCAGTATGACGACAAGTCTGGGCCACAGTGTTCTGATTTTTACCACAAAAGGTCTTTGTTCAGAATTTAAAACAACCAACCACAGGAGGAGGTTTGCTGTGACGTTATTCTGAACAAGCAACCAGATAAACAGATATGCCTTCATGAGACAAGACTTCATGTCTCAACAATCACTGGAACAATGGTTCAACTGTAATGGCTTTATATTATCCAGATAATGACATCTGATCAACCTGCCTTTGGAGGAGGTGAGAAGGTACAGCTGCTGCTGGAGCAGCCCCATTTCCACCAGACACTTTCAGTATGGTACCTTTGGAACCAAAAGTAACCCTTCAGACAAGATAGGACTGGGACATATGCAGTTCACATAATCCACTCAAAACTATAAAAATACGTTTGACAATCCATTAAAAGTGTACGTCACATAAAAACTAAAGTGATGGTCAAACTTGTCACAGTGAAATTTAAGGTGTGTTGATTGATTCATGTCGTCAGCTCATGCATTGAGTGACATTACAAGTTAACATTCCACCTTAAAAGTCACCAGCAGTCGGCCCAGTGAATTAAGTTATCTTTTCTCAGACTCCAGCTGCTGTAAGAGGCAGCAAAACATCCTTCTACTTTCTTTTAGTAAAACTCTCCACAGTATGAACAGTGGTTACATGAGCCTCAGAACCAGCCACAACTCAGCCCTGAGCAGAGAGACTGTCCTCTACTGACCAATCAGACTGCAGTGTTCACAGCTCCACCTTTTAGTACCAGCTCTGTGTGCTAGGTACCCCAACAGAGGGGGGACCAAACATGGGGACGGTACAGAACGGTTCCATTGGTACCATCCACAACTGTTCACAGTGGAAACAGAAAAAAAGTGAACTGAACTGTACCGTACTGCTCGGTGGAAACTGAGCTATTGTGTGTCTTTTTGTTGGGTTTGAGTGTCTTTGTGGTTCCTCTGCATCTCTTTGTGGTCATTTTGAGTCCCTTCCTGGTTATTATGTGTTAATTTGAGTGGCATTTTGGAGATGAAGGCAAGAGAGGCTCCCTGATGCTTTGGACCCCTGCGCCTGTGTCCAGTAATCCATCCACGCCTGCAGGTCCTCCAAATTCAAAGATAATTGAAATTGAGCCTAAAAAAAACCCAACTTCTATCTTATAACACTTGGCTAACTCTGTCTGAAAGAACCTGTGCTAGATTAGAAGGAACCAGAGCAGCTACAGTACTGATAGACCTTGTGACTGTTTTGCCAACCTATCATAATATTATGACATATTTATCAAAGTAAGCTTGTTAGCTTTTCACTATCTTAGGATTCTGTCATGAATCTAATTATTTTTTATTTATGTTTTGACCAGAGTTAGCCATTCAGACTGATCAGTTAGCCAACATGTGCTCTACAGCTGCTTTTTGTCCCGCCCAGCGTGGTTTAAAGTAACCAATGAGATTAATACACTGAGTAATGTTCCTGTGCCTGAAACTCTTATCTGGTTTTCTCATTCAGTGTCTCCGTCTTTCCTTCTGAGGTACATGAGGAAATTGAGTGCTGACTGACGGCCGGAATTAAGAACGTGCAAACGCTCTGGCAACGCTCCCTGCAGTACCTCATAACGTTTAATCAAAACCATGCCCGGCACTTGCCCCCGACTTTCCACCGCAGCTCCTCCAGCATTCTTAAACAGAAATTAAAGTAGTCCTTTTTTTCCTCGTTGATCTTTTTTCATACAGTGGAAAGTTTACACAAAGGCAAGCCTTATCCCTGGAGCCTGCCTCTCTTTCTCCTTTCCCAAATACCTGCAGGATGAAATCAAACTCCCTTTTGAAAATTACATTATAAGTCTCCCTCACTCTTTCTCTCTCTCTCTCTCCCCCCTTTCCCCTGAGCTTGTCAGATCAGTGCAGCTTTCCCACTCTCCAGGAGAGGATCAGCCATCATTCTGTGGGCGTCAGACAACGGTGCAGGTCTTAATTAATGCAAGGGGGTTTTCATGGGAGGAAATCTGCAGCGATGAAGGTTTTGCCAGAGAAAATACAGGAAGCTGGAACAGGTAAGATACTGTTTAGATGGATGGATGGCGCATTCTTTGCTGATGACGCATGGAGTGCAACCACACTCTCTGAGCCATATGGTCGAAAGTGATGATGAGACACTCAGAAAATACAGTCCAGTATATATGTACATCATTAATTTAACTTGCAATGGAAAAAAAGAATAAAGTAATACTAAATGAAAAGTTAATTTCTTTATTATGTCCTCGGGCCATGTTTGCCTCCATGCATTGTACATTTGTAAGTGGTCAGTTTGTTTTGAATTAAAGTGACGAATAAAGGGACTGCTTATTTCTGTTGTCTGTTCTGTTGAGACATGTGTTTCTGTTTCTGTCTCTGTGACTTGTTATGAATCAGACAAGAAGCATTGATTTCCTTGTTTCCAGACAAACAAGTTAAAACTGGATGAAACTTGAGCTACAAAAAAAACTTCTGTGAGCACAGGTTTTCATAGTGAAGGTCCCACAGAAACACTGAGTTAATGGAAACTATTGAGCCACAAAGCATCGATGAAGGTGACGGGTCACTTCAGACTCAGTTTCTGTATCTGCGTCACATGGGTTTTGCCACTGCCTCACTCAGACGGGTGGCAGCCCTCAGTCTATTAATTCCAATAGGAAAAGTGAACGTGAGTACAGATTAGGACTGATTTGGTTGCTCCACAGTTACTAGGGTAAAAATTTGACAAGTTTTTCACATATATCTCAAAAATTCTGACACTAAAAAGGTATTTTTCAGAGAGACAAATTAACTTTGTTTGAGACCTGTCTGTCTCAGCAACAGACTTTTTGTGAGAGCATCTTTGAATGGGCTTCATGGGGGAAACCTTCTCTTCCTCGTCCTTAGAGGTCAAAGGTCAGGAACTGGAGGGGATTCAGGTACCTACAGTAAGCAGAGCTGCCAAAAAAGCTCTAGATCTTGACACTAAAGTCGTCTCTGTGAAACCTAAACTTTAAAGAAATAGGCTAGTTCAACATGTCTGTATGTTAAAGGAACAGTTTGAGATTATGGGGAACATGCTTGTTTGCTTTTTTTTACTGAGAGATGAGAGCTTGCCATAGACTATAAAAGCATAGATGTAGCCACTGAGACATTATCCACTGGTTTGTGGCCTCGCCTTTTGAAGCCTCAAGTTTGGCACTTTGGCTATCACCATCTTAACTTTTGGATCTAGAGTGACCATATTTGGATGGGAGGGTGGTGTTAACCCTGATGCTAACTGCTAGCTTGGTTAGCACGGTTTTACACATTTACAGCTATGGTTAGTGATCATGCTAATGCTAATACCCTCTAGTGAAAAACAGGCTTAAAACTATGAAAAAAAAAAAACTGAACATCAGACTTCTTCAAGGGTCTTTAGTACAAATTAAAGCAGAACAACATTGAAAACACGCTAAAATTGCAACAGTGACAGCTACAGCTTTGCCTGTACTCTGTGAATCTGGGGTTACACCATGGCCACATTACCTAACCACCAGTGTTGTCATCGTACGGCACCCCAAAATTCACTACCCTGCACAGCTGTAATGAACAGGGAAATTAGCCAAAACCGCTTACCAGGCTGTAAACATGTTTATTCTGTTTTTAAGTTGGTCATTTTAACATGTGGGTCTATGGGGATTGACTTGCTCTTGGAGCAAGAAAGTGCAGGTTTTAGAGCTTCGTCTTTCAGCCTCTGAGGTAGCTGCTTGAGCTTAGCTCAGCGTAAATACAAAAAAAACATCTGGTGTAGCTCTGTCCAAAGGCAACAAAACCTGCCTACCAGCACCTCTACGTTAGTAATTATCGAGTTATACTTTCGTTTAACAAAAAACTTAAAGTGTTTTAAATTTTATAGGCAACCAGCGGAGACTCCATGAAAATGACTGCTCCTTGGCTGATAGTTAGAGGCCAAGAAATAGTCTCAGGAGATATGACGTGTGACTTCAAGAGCTTTGGAGTACAGAGACAAGCTATAGCTGTTTCCCTGTCTCCAGTCTTTCTGCCAAGCTAATCGCCGTCTGGGTTCGGCTAATGTTACATTTTGACCGTACAGACATTGGAGTGGTATCAATCTTCTCATCTAGCGTATTATCCAAAATGTTGAACTGCTTTTAAACGCGTCCATGCTGCCGTCTGAAGACAATCAGACAAAATGGAAAATAGGAAAACTAGACTACTGTGACATCTAACAGGAAAGACCGCAAGTATGTGGACAGTGCTTTTCCAAAATCTGTGCTGGATACAGCCGATACTAACCAGGGAAACAGGGACACCCGCAATTAAGTTTTACTCTTAGCAAGCTTTTCTTATGCAGTCAAATGCCAAAAGGAGCAATGAAGAAGATGCATGTGGAGCCTCCTGTGGACCAGTGGTTCTACAGCATGGTGTATTAGTAAGTCCAATGGGGCTTTGGACACATTTGGGAGATTAAAACGGGGCATCTATAAGGTGTATAAACTGAAGCATACAGTGGATGCAGTTGCAACATACAGGAGACCTTTCTTGGATCAATAAAAAAAAATAAGGGAGTGCACTGAACAGTGTTATGGATGGAGTGAAGCAGTTTTCCACAGAGTATTCCTGTTGTAAATCTAAGGTGTGGAGGGTGATGGATTTACTGCAGCCCTGCCTAGTGATCCAAGGCTCTTGTTATAATTTGTTGATCTGACTGAAAGTTTTATTCAGAGATGACGAAACAATTCCTGGGTCTGCAGCCTATTCCTGTGAAATTTATACCCCATAATCTAAAACTCATATTTCTGTTTCCTTCAAGTTCATATCCATAAGTTTTTTTATGGCCTCTCTGGGCTGGGCCTTGTTCCCTGTTGGATTTTATTTTTCTTTCGCAATTTTTCCCTCCTAAACCCCGTGGCAACCATTCAAGTTTGGTGGGCTTCCTGTAATTCATGTAAAGTGTATTCGAAAAGAGGCTTTAAGAAAGAGAGGGGAAGAAAAGATGACAGCATTGAGTTTGTGTGTGTGTACAGTACGTGTGCAGTTTTACTGTATACATAAACATAAACAGCTCTTTTGGAGGCTCACCACTGTTCAAGCTGCAGAGCAGAGACATCATATGTCTGTGATTTAAACTGAGTAAGTCACACGAGCACGAATAAGAAAAGAGCTGCAGGAAAGACAAGGAGGCAAAGTGACTAAATATAGGATTTTTCTCGTTCCAGGGTTATTTATGGGTCAACTGTGAGATTTCCACAACCACTGCTTGGATTCAATTCTTTATGGCAAGTAATCACATTTCCTTGCTGCTTATTCAGTGGTAGAAGTTAGAGATACATATCTTGTTAACAGTAGCCTCCTTTTCCCAAGTCAGTCCAGCTCAACTGCTGTGGATGGGGGCAGCAGCCTATTTTAGCCACCTAAACAAACAAATCAATATCAATTTAAGTGTATGCTATACTGAGAGTATTTTCACTGCTGCAGACAATTCTTTCCGATGTGAAAGCTGTTAATAACTTCAGTTCCCTATCTATGCTCACGTCAAAGCCACCACTGAAAAAACGTGCGTTGACGTCACATGCATTGTCTGTTTGGTAAAGTAAGAGGCTCTGAATACCCATGATTCTCAGCCACCATTAAACTGGTTAAACTGGGAACAAAATTGTACATCATACTTGCTGCATTCATCCAAAGTTGACCAAGAATCAAATTATGAATTAATGTTAACTTCATAATATCATGTTTCTGCAAAACATAACCTTTTGCTTCTGCTCCCTACTTGCAGAATGTACACAGATCAACCCTTTAATGTTTTTATCAGAGAGCCTGGTGCATGCAAGCTGCCATTTCCAATGTCAGATTATAAACAAAACAAATTCCATACTTGCGACTCATCTACGAGCACATGGGAGTGTGGGAGTCTTGTCAGACCTGCAAATTTATCGGCAGTTTCTCAGCAGCAAAGGTGATGCTATCAGCATTTGTGATCTGCCTGCAGGGCGTGCTTGCAAATTGTTTTGATGAACAAAGCTCAACGTATTTTCTCCATGTACTGATGTACTTATGATGCAACATGGAGAGTCCCATGCTTGAAACTATCATATAACGTTTTCTGTGCAGAAAATGTACTGGACTTCTGTGTCAAGAGCCCCAAACAACTCCAGTGTTGTCCAACTCTATATGGTTTTGCTTCTTCCTTTAAAGGTATTTGCATCTACTATAATATGATACTCAACTTAGCATAAGGCTCTGCACCCTTTAACAAAGAGATTGTAAATAAATGTACATTGTTTTCCAGTTGTTCAGGCCAAAAAAAAAGCATTTGAGAAAGCAAAAACAAAGTCACATTGGAGAGAGGTGAGGGGGGGGGCAAATGTGCTGAACCGTGTGTGTGTGTGTGTGTGTGTGTGTGTGTTTGCCAGGCACTGATTAAAGAGGTATGGATCAATTTCAATCTCAGAGACGGAGTCAAGTCCCAGTCAACCCTGTGAAGGCAAACAGCCGGGTCAAGATGTCACATGACCCTGACAACCTGAATCAGACAGGCAGTGTGACGAAAAGCCGCCCCTCAGCACCAACGGCACCCATACGGGCCCACCCACCTCAAAAGATTGGTCCCCATCACCACCACTACCACCTTCTCCCAGAGGGGCAAACATGTAGGCCGTAGAATATAAAGCATGTGTTTATGTGTGCAGGCATGTGTGGGTTCAGTAAGTGGGGGCAACAGTACTGAAATATGAACCACTCAGCTTAGTTTAGCATAAAGACTGAAAGCAGGGGCAACATCTAGCCTGGCACTGTCCAAAGTTCAAAAATATGTTTACTCATATCTCTAAAGTGAACAAAGGCTGGCTGTTTCCACTGCCTCCAGTTTTTATGCTAAGCCGGATCAAACTGTTCTCATTTCCAGGGCGTCAAACACAGCAGCTTGGTCAGCGGATGTTAGCGTCTGATCCCAGCTCACAGGGTACCCTTTCACATCTGTATGAAACGCAATAATGGGACGTATCCCGCCTCTCATTGGCTGATGCTCTTTGTCCGTCGTGTCAGACTTCTCCAGTTTTCTAGCATGCCAGATATCCAGTCCCAGTCACAGACCAGGGGTCGACTTGCTCGTAGGCTTGTTCACACATGAGGACTCGTCGTAGCAGAGTATCTGCCGACTCACCTCCGACCCAAGGTGGCTCTCAAGATCCTCTGCGACGTCAAAATCGCGGTGAAAATCGTGTAATGTGAACTAGGCTTAAGTCTGTGTAAATTGGGAGGGAGGGCGGGATGTTGGCAGCGTCCAACACAGGACCTTCACCCAACAAACCACCCTGTCCTATGTGAAACCAAAAGTAGTGGCGTAACAAAGATTCACTGTTAACGTCACTTGACATACTCTTTTACTTACCTCCGTAAGTTACACAGCAAATGTTTTTATTTTAACCCAAGCCATGAACTTTTTTCTAAACCTCACAAAGTTGTTCTGTTGCCTAAACCCAAAGTAGCTTTGGTGACAAACCACTGTTTCCTGTGAACATGGAGGTTTTAACAGGTCACTATGTATGTAAAAAGTGGAAAATGACATGTCCAAAATGCTAGAGGGTCATAGTTTGAAGAGAAGGCCACTGACCAAGCTGCCGTACTTTAATTTGGAGAAAGAACATGTTGCCTTGGTTGCCAGCTATGTACCTAAAGAAGTATTTTAATGCTGGAAAGATGGTCTTCTAATAAAACTGGGCTGTCTTTGCAGTGGATGGATGCAACCAGAGAAAACAGAAAAAAGGCTGTGGTTTTTGCTCAAGAAGTAGGAAACCCGCAACTACCAGATCGGGACACACAGCACAAGACCAATAAATGATCCCACTGGTGGGTGAGATAATGGGAGCTTGGCTGTTTTGACATAGGAAACAATAAGACAGCCAATTGGTTACAAATGATTTTGAATTACAGTTAAACGCTAAACTCAAATGTCAGATTTCAGCACTGCCTAGTTTTATTTTTTGAGCTCAGTGTTTTTATGCTTTTATCCTGATATTTCTGACATCATGGCACCCACATCCTGTTCACAAATCCTGGTATTACAGCCAAAATGTGCATGAATATGCGCTGAATACATTTTAGGTGAGAAATAGATAAATCATTAACAGAATTTTGGTTTTTATCAGCAGTAGTCAGTCCTCCTCTGAACTCTTTTCGTCCGTGGTGGCGGGCAAATGAAAATGCAGAAGTACAATTTGTACTTTGAGAAACAGCCCAAGAGCCAGCAAAAATCTGCTGGATGATGTGGTGTATTTGAGCTGAAAGATGATCGGGGAAATCTAGCTGCTTGTAAAATAGAGGGAAGTTTACCACAGTTTATTTACACATACTTCCCACATTGTTATGATACAAAGCTGGTTGAAAATCAGCAAAGTATCCCTGTAACGCACAGCGTGTGGTACTAATTTTCTTATATAATTGCAAAAAGGCATCAATCAATCTGGTCCTAAAATGTCAGGTGGCCAGAGCACATGACTCACATATTGTCATACTAATAGAATCATCTTCATTTCTTATGTTTCCCACTGATTTATGAAGGTTTTTCATTTGATTTGTCACCCGTCTGTGTATTATAGTGGTAATATTTCTTTTTGCACAAAAGTCATTAGGTATGAAATACATGAGTAAATATGAAGGTGTGAAAGTAAAGCCTGCAGGAGTGCGGACAGTAAAAAAATAAACTTGACATTTTATTGGTTGCTGTTAATGACGAAGACTCCCACTGTTGTCAGTCCTGTCACGCCTCATCTGCAACTCAGAATGTTACTTTACTGCAGTGAGACTATAACGTGCGCCCCTTCCCACACACAGGAGGTCACAGGTCTTTCTCTCTGTTAAACACACACACACACACACACACACACCAAACAACTTCCATCACTTGTTTCATCACTCAGTTTTTTTCTAGCTTGGTTAATTACACTCACCGTTCAAATATCAGCGTCCTGCCAAAACAGCTTCTTTCACCGAGACAAAAAGAGTTGATCTTTAAAGCCACGCCTTTCCGTTAAACATCAAACTCTGCCAGAACCTGAAGCCAAATCATAACAGGTTTAAGTGTTCACTACCAGAAAAGCCTGTCTTACTGTACTGTGCACCGCACACAACTGCAAACTAAGCTTAACACATTTAATTAAGTTAACAGCGATCACAGTTGAACCATGAGTCGAGTCATTGTGGTGCAACATTCAGGAGCTGCAAGATTTCCTTCATTGTAAATCTGGTTTCCTCTCATGCAAGTGCCAGCAGTGAGTGTGTTTTATATCATACAAATTAACAGGCTGCATGATTTCAGATGGGTTCAAGCAGTAGAATTAGATGAAATAAATACAGTTTGTGTTGTTTAAGTCTGGAGGTCCTTCTGCCAACACATAGTGCTGTAATTTAATTTTTTGGTAGATCTTTGGTTGGAATGCCAAACATGAATTGACATTTCTAGAAAATGTTTGCTAGCATTTGTTTTTAAAAAAGGTTGCATGAGTTTGGTCAAACCCTGTGCTACTGTTTACAGGTTTCATTCATGACATGTTATTATGGTGTGAAACTAACTTTACATGCACGTAACATCACGCACAAGTCCTTGAGACGTTCGTGATCCTCTGATCTGACTGAAATACCTTAACGGTTATTGGATGGATTGCTCTGACATTTGATACAAACATTCATGTCCCCCTCAAGAATTTTAACAACATCGGTGACCCTATGTTTTTCATCTAGCGCCACCATCTGGTCAACATTTTATTTTGTCCAGTGCTTTGGTTCATGACCAAATATCTGACATTCCCATCACTCCTCGCTGTACTTTGTGTGAAACATTCTAAATGAAAATGGTAATCATGCTAAACATACCTTCTGAGCATCAGCATGTTAGCGTATTCATTGTGAGCATGTTAGCATACCGACATTAGCACTTAGCTCAAACCACCACTGTGCCTAAAAGCTGCTAGCGTGGCTGCAGACCAAGCCCCCACGAGCAGCAAGGGCTGGCTTTTTTGAAGCATGGATGTATAAAGAGAACCAGATACAGTGTTGGAGGAAGGGCTCAGTTCGTTCCTACGAAAGTCTCTCAGTGGTGCATGAGGCTAAAAAAAAGCTGCCACATATGAAATTACCCAGATAATCAGCACTGCCTCCAGACTATGGCCCGTAGCGCAGGAGCAGTAGAGACTTCCTGCTCCTGAGCTGGCTACTTCCAGTTTAGTGCTCCTTTAACTTGAATTGAGAATAAATAATTACATTTTTTAGCTCTTCTAGACTTTCCAAATGTTATTGTATCAAATGGATCAAATGCTGAAAGTGAAAAAGGTCCTTTCCCGAGGGTTGTGGCTCAGCTCTCTTTCAAATTTATCAGCTGATTTACAGACATGTAAGCCATGGCATCACATGGCCGACATAATTCCACTTTTTGGCCAATGACAAAATTGGCTTTAAAGGCCAGCCCAAAGACTACCACTGTGAAAGACACGTCAGTAAATCAGTGGATACATTTTTCTGAACGTCACAACCCTTGTGAAATGACTTGTTTCACTATCTGGAGATCCAGTTAGAAAAGTCATGGTGCCCACTAGAGGAGGTGACATCCTAAAGAGACTGGCTCTGAGAGAAATGTTCTGGATATACACAATACTATGACACCAAATGGTGTCATGGTGGGACTTAATGATGATTTCAGCTTAAAAAGCTTCTTAGGTTAAGTTTGTCTCTGTTTCAAAAATGTAAAATGTTTGTTAGTATCTGATTTATGTAATACTGTTTAGTCAGATTTGGTGGACTGTGTGATTGGTCCCTATGTTTGGAGCCATGAGAGGGGAAATTGATTGGTTTGCAAGTAATTGAGGTCCACCTTCAGCTGTGCAGTAACACCCTTCTTGTGTATTTAGCTGGACTGATTGTATGTGTCTTCAAACGTTCTGATGAAGCGTGCCGAAACGCGTTAGCATTTGTTTTTTTTGATGCGAGCCATTAAAAGAAGTCAAATGTGGTGCTTTGTTCACCTCCTTAACTTGGCAATTTGAGATGTGCTACCATTTTTACATTTTTGATTATAGTAGATCCAGTTAATTTTACACCCGGAAGTCAACTATTTTAGCTTCATGCATCACTGAGCAGCTTTCAAAAGAAGGAATGGGGCCCTGCCTTCGAAGCTGTATCCAGTTCTCTTTATACATCCATTCTGTGGTGTCATAAAACTCCAGATGGTAGGTTCAGCCACAGGAGCATCAGTAGTAAGCAGAAAAGTTTCTTTGTGATTGTCTAAACACTTGATTGCATGGATTCAACCCCGCCCAACTGTCACTGATGGGTCTTTAAATGTTATGACTCAGGTCTGTTATGGGAGTGAGGGTCCAGGAGGCCCATTGCATTTGCTGTGATGTTTATGTAGACAAATTGCAAGAGAATCACAGACAAAGGGACATTTTTATGAGTCATATGTTCCAGTGGTAACTAATAAATTATCTGCAGACTTCTTTTTGGATCTGTCCTTTTAGTCTCTTCTTCATCCGTCTCTTCATCTTAACTAAAACAAGATTAATGCTAAGTTCTGCAGCCTCGTACTCTATGCAGTTCAGCAATGGAAAAACAAACTGTTCCTCTACTTCGAGCTTGCATAAGGCACACATTTCAACACCTCATTCTTCAAACTAAAAGTCAGACCCTCTCTCCATTAGAAACTTTGCAAAGTAATCATTTCAGACTTATTTCTCGCCAAGTCACCATGCAGCGTTGATTAAGTACACGCCAAGTGTTTTTCTTTTTTTTCTTGTAGAGTCCTCCCTATAAACAAATGACTGTTTCTTCCAAAGCTTTGAGGAAATTCGTTGTGGTGGAAACAGTCAGCCTCATAGACACCACACTAAACTGATTTAGCTGAAAACCTACATATTTGCAAATGGTCATTTTCTCTTTCTTGCTTGAATTGAATCTAAAACCATTCAAACCACTTGGTGTAATTTATTACACGTGATGACAGTGGTTTCATAGACTTTTAGCATATTTCTTTGACTTGTAGATTTTTATGGCTGTAATTTAGGGAGAAGAGATGTGGCAGAGAGAAGTGCACACACACCAGATTCTACTTCTATACTTGTGAGAACCTCTAACCAGAACCTCAAACATTAGAAAGAAATGCTTAACCCCTAACCTCAAACTAATCTAACCAAAACCCATATCTAAGATTAACCCTTAAACCAAGTCTAACCCTTAAACGACATTTTTGAAGAAAAGAGGGCAGGTAAAATTGGCTCACGTTCCAAAACTGTCCTACTAAACTCATATTGGTCCTCATAAGGACAGACTATCACAGTCTCATACAGCATCCATACAACAAATCCTAGCTTTCATGAAGGTCATGACGTTCAGTTTTTGTAGAAACAGTTTTAGAGTGGTGTTTATTCAGCTTTATGGTTGTTGTTTGTCGTAGTTTGGGGTGCTGTTGGATTACATTGCAGGTGTTTTTAATATTTTGTCGACCCAAATTATTTAAATGAGGGTAAACTAAATTAAGCATTAAGAATTATGCTAATATTCTCTGTTGGTGGAGTATTTTTTCTAACATTTAGTGTACCATTATTGATGGGGGGGATGGGGTGGACAAAATATTAGAAACACCTGTCACTGAAACACACTGAAATTCAGCAGCACTCCAAACTACAGCAAAGTTAATAAGTTAGCATAAAGTTGAATCAACACCTGTCTAAAACTGAACATGACGAGTATATGTGCTCACCATACATACACAAACGGTCGGCCGCCGGTCGAAGCTTTTCTTGGCTGATTCAACACGTTAAATCACAACAGCGACAGCAGAGCCCAGCAGTGAATGAAATCACTCTGATTGATAGTTCAGCTCAGCACACGAGAAGAGATACAGAAGTGAGGAATGTAAACAAAAAGCTGAAGTCAAGAGGGAGTGAGATCAAAACAAACTTAATACATAAGGTAAGGCTATTTTTATTTAGCCATTGAGCTCTTTAGCAGAAGCGTTTTGTGATGGTTTGTGTTGTTGTTCACTGGTGCACGGTAAATAGTCTTTGTTCCCTCAACATTGGATAGTGTTGTTAATGTGCTAACTGGCTAACTAGCGTCAAGAATACAGACTATCGCTGTCTGCTGGTGTGGAGAGTTGTTTCCTCTCATGCACGTGCAAAACATACTGTAGGTGCTGGTGGACCATTGGGTGTAGTCTTTGCAGTGTGTTCGTGTGCAACTGTTTTGGCCGAGACACAGCGATGTCAGGCAATGCAGCAGGGGGCCTTCACTAATTCTCTAAAGTTGGTTTGGTGTGTCCGGACCCTTAGGTGGAATTTACTTTCATTCTCTTCATATACAATACTCAGTGTATAGGGGAATGAAATTGCCTCCCATGAGTGTGCAATAAGAATTGCTACAATAAAAAAAGAAACAAGTACACAGTAAGATGCAAATAGATTTACCGTCCTCACTGGCTCATCTCTTGTTATAAGGGTGCATTCAGACAGACAACAAAACCACCGCAAAACAATGTCGTCATGTGAGCGTGTTGCTACAGGTAGAAGATTAATCTATAATCCCTGCCTCGTGGTTGTATGCCTCTGCCAATCAGTCAAGTTGCAGTTTATATCCATGTCTGTCCAGACTCATGTGTAGTCAGAGAGTTGTTAATGCTTCAAATATGGATGTTTCTGCAAAGAAGCTCCCCTTCTGTTCCTGAGTTATGGCAATGAATAATGGACAGAAAACATTGTGATGCCACTGTGACCTTTGACCTTTGACCACCAGATTCTGACAGATTTATCCTTGAGTCTAAGCAGACATTTGCACCAGATGAAATAAAATTTATCCTTGAGTCCACAAGGAGGTTTTTGCCAAATTTCAGGAAATTCCCTCAAGGCCCTCATGACTAGACTCGACTAGAGCTGCGCTTTTGCCATAGCAGTGTTATCGCCCCCCCTAACACTTCTGCAGCAGGAAATTGGAGCTCCATTATCCCCAAACATTTCACATGTGTTTGGTTAATGTGTGTACATGCTTTTTATAAATGCTTGATTGCTGTCAAAGTTGTTTATCTTATCAGGATGAAGTTTTAAATCAGTACACTGGAAACTGCAGAAAGATGTAAAAAGAAACACAAGCTCACTGAACATCTGATTTAATGAATGATACACATCTAAAAGCAAAACAGTGCTGCATTATAAGAGCAGTTATAAGATCTGACCTTCTAAAGAACATAAACTGTAAACTGGTGAAGCACCAAACCAGCCGAAATCTTTTCTATAATGCTTTCCTACTGCTTCTAACAGCTGAGAGGTCGAGGCCATGCCACCTGCAGGGTCACCACTGAACTATTTGTGGGTTATTCTAAAAAGGGATCAGAGGTGAGGAGGGTAGTCTCTCTCTCTCCGTCTACATTTGGAATGGTCAGGAAAAAACAACATTCCTCTATTTTTATCTTTTAAAAACAAACTGGACAGCAGAACTGTTTTCTTGGAAAAACGCTTTAAGAAACATCAATCTGACAAACCCGTCAGCCTTCATACTCCCTAACCATCGTCTGATCTCATCTGCTACGCTGCTGCAAAAACAACAGAGCCCCTGGAATTAGGTTTAACACGATAAATTGGCAACATTACTGCAATGGCCCCTAAAATTAGGACAATTTTGGAGGGATAGTCAGAGCTAAAATTACTTAACGACAACAATGACTTTGCCATTTGTGTCTGAACAGTTTTGTTGTGATTCATGGGCTTTACGCCACACAGGAAAGTGGAGAACAAGAGATGGCTCAGCTTTAACAGGATGGAACAGAAATCATGAAAGACCTGTGACAAGAAAAGTTTCTTTTGACAAGCAATAGTACAAATAGTTGATAATGATACTCAAAAAATAATTTGACATGTTAGCAGAGCTTATTCAGTTTCTTTCTGGGAGTTAGTGAGATCAATACCACGCTCATGTTTGTACTATAAGTATGAAGCTAACAATACAGCTGGCATGGTTAGTTAAGCCTAGCATAAATACTGGAAACAAGGGGAAACAACTAGCCTGGCTTTGTTCAAAGGTAACAAAATCCACCAAGCAGCAAAAACCAACACTCTTTCATACATAAATGACAGAGTAGATTGATTTCCACTGACTTCCAAAACGACTTATACGACCGACCCCAAAACAAAACATTTTACCATTCTAATGGTCACAGTTTTATATATGTCCTTACTTGTTTGATCCATCCACCCTCTCTCCTGCCTATCATATACATTATATATAACAATAAACCCAAGTTCAGTCAGGACAGGTTGTAATAAGCTGCTTGCACAATTGACTTTTGTGGTCACTTTTTCTGAGAGAACAGGCTGGCAAAGCAAATTTTATTTTATTCAGCTCACATTTAACGAGGTAAGTCCCGCTGATATCAACAATCTCGTTTTCAAGACAGACCTGGCCAAGAAAGCAGCAAACTCTTGTTTTCAGAAATTGGTGTGCAAAGTATGAATTTCTGAACTCAAGAGGCAGATTTTGTTATTGTTGGACAGCGCCAGATAACTGTTTCCTTCAGTCCTTAAGCTAAGATAAGCTAAGCTAAGCAGCTGCAGGCTACAGATTCTATTTCTCCATAGTTTAACAGACACACAGGAGTGGTATCAATCTTCTCACCTCTCAGCACCTCTCAAATTTCCGAATATGTCAAATTATTGCTTTAATCGTCACACACCGTGTCTCCATGCAACACTATTGTGCTGCTAAGAGAGCAGCCGACCCTGCTGGAGAGCTCTTAGCTGCTCTCTGTAGCTGACTGAGTGATCAGAACATTAATCACTGTGATGTATTTAATGTTTCTACAGCTTTCACCAGCCCAGATATTAGGTCATGACAGTTTCCCATTACCTTAAAGAACTTTATATTTAATGCAAGTAAAGACACGACAATGATACCTTCAGTGAGTCCCAGCACAGACAAACAGACTTCCTCACCACAGCTTTGCCTTATTAGTGTTTTTGAAGATGAAACACACAATGAGAAGAAGATGGGCATGACAGCGCAGCCGATGACAGCTTTTTGTTTCATCTCTCCTCTCTCTCATCCTTTATCTGTTCGTTTATGGATTTGAGCTGTCAGAGCACTTCAACCGCACGGCAACAGACATCTAACTGAATGTACGGATGGGACAGATAAAGAGATGGATGATATGAAATGGATGAGTGACTTGTGGTTGGCTGAAAGGAAGGAAGACGGTTAAGACGAGCTGGGAGGAGGATAATTTTGCTATGTGTATGATGGTTTTAATGTCCCCGGAAAAAAAGACGGAAAGAAAAGATAAAGGAAAAGACTATGGAAGGAAGAGCGAGATCGAGATAAGAATGTAGTGAGAGACGAGAAAATGGGAAAGTGGATGACAGAGAGCGATCAGACATATTGTTACCACATGACAGCACTGTGCTGACAAGAGAAAAATAGCATTGTCTTTGAAATGCAACGGAAAATATTTATCTTACTTTAGAGCAACTCCAATGAATTCAGAATGCATTTAATCAACCAAATGAATTGTCACGAAGCTGAAGACAAGGCTGTTTCTTTTTTTAGCTCATTAAACTTGACATTGGCTTTGAAAATCTTCATCATCTGTACACCACTCAGCGGGAGGAAGCACTGAAGACACCAGTGTTTGCACCAAAAGTGGCGCCGCAGCTCAGACACTAAAAGCATTTTTTTAGATCACTTTTTACAGCTGCAAATGGGACTACAACCAAAACCCAAGCTTTGATACCAGTAACTGGAGATTGAAACTTAATTGGAGACACATATACTGCAATGGTCATGCTTATTACCTCATTATCTTCCCATGGCTCACAAAGCTTAACAGGCCTGGGACCAGTCAGTAGAAATGACCAAATATAAATCCTTTAACAACAGAATTCATTGTATATTTTCATTTTGATCTAAAGCTGCCTCACTGATTTACCTTCTTCACTGAAGGTTCTAAACTGTGCTCAGCATTGTTCTTAACTGTTGAACCAATCATATCAACCATGCCTCCTAAAAGTAACTATTAAGCCACGTTTCCACCAAGCAGTCTGGTACGAATCAGTTCAGTTCAGTTCAAGTTGTGGATGGTACCAATGGAACCGTTACGTACCGTCCCCATGTTTGGTCCCCCCTCTGTTGGGGTACCTAGCACACAGATCTGGTACTAAAAGGTGGAGCTGTGAACACTGCAGTCTGATTGGTCAGTAGAGGACAGTCAGTCTTGCTTGTTTAGAAGCTCATGTAACCACTGTTCATTCCGTGGTGAGTCAGTAAACTATAACTATAAAATGAAAGGATGTTTTGCTGCCTCTCACAGCAGCTGTAGAGTGAGGCCGACTGGAACATTTACTTTTAATTTTACCATAGGGTACCATACTGAAAGTGTTTGGTGGAAACGGGGCTCTATATACAGCAAACATATTTAGAAAGAAACTTAATGCTGGCCATCAGACTGTGCCTCATGTTGTTGACTTAGTTGGATGGCACTAGAAATGTGTGCTTGTTGCTGAGCTCCTGTTTCGTTTTGCCTCTAAACTCCAGTGTGTTTGGCGGCCTCTATATTGCTGATGTATGATAGTGGCTACCCAGCAAACACATAACGTTCCCATAACATTCCCAGAATGTTCCCTACAAGTTTCCTACTGAACGTTCCCTAAAGAACATTCTAAGAACGTTGTATAAATGTTTTTGTTTAATGTAACATTCCTAAAACGTTCTAATAACCAGATGCCTGTAATGGTTTTTTTTTAAAGTAACCTTCAGAATGTTCCCCTAAGGTTCCCATTTAGTTGCATTTTGGATAACGTTCCCACAACGTTCCAAGAAAGTTCTACACATATTTGGTTTTTAATGTAACATTCTCAAAACGTTCTACTAACCACATGCTTGTAACGTTTTTTTGGAGTAATTTTTAGAATGTTCCCCTAAGGTTCTCGTTTGGTTGCATTTTGGGTAACCTTCCCACAACGTTCCAAGAAAGTTCTACACATATTTGGTTTTTAATGTAACATTCTTAAAACGTTCTACTAACCACATGCTTGTAACGTTTTTTTGGAGTAATTTTTAGAATGTTCCCCTAAGGTTCTCGTTTGGTTGCATTTTGGGTAACCTTCCCACAACGTTCCAAGAAAGTTCTACACATATTTGGTTTTTAATGTAACATTCTTAAAACGTTCTACTAACCACATGCTTGTAACGTTTTTTTGGAGTAATTTTTAGAATGTTCCCCTAAGGTTCTCGTTTGGTTGCATTTTGGGTAACCTTCCCACAACGTTCCAAGAAAGTTCTACACATATTTGGTTTTTAATGTAACATTCTTAAAACGTTCTACTAACCACATGCTTGTAACGTTTTTTTGGAGTAATTTTTAGAATGTTCCCCTAAGGTTCTCGTTTGGTTGCATTTTGGGTAACCTTCCCACAACGTTCCAAGAAAGTTCTACACATATTTGGTTTTTAATGTAACATTCTTAAAACGTTCTACTAACCACATGCTTGTAACGTTTTTTTGGAGTAATTTTTAGAATGTTCCCCTAAGGTTCTCGTTTGGTTGCATTTTGGGTAACCTTCCCACAACGTTCCAAGAAAGTTCTACACATATTTGGTTTTTAATGTAACATTCTTAAAACGTTCTACTAACCACATGCTTGTAACGTTTTTCTGGAGTAATTTTTAGAATGTTCCCCTAAGGTTCTCGTTTGGTTGCATTTTGGGTAACCTTCCCACAACGTTCCAAGAAAGTTCTACACATATTTGGTTTTTAATGTAACATTCTTAAAACGTTCTACTAACCACATGCTTGTAACGTTTTTCTGGAGTAATTTTTAGAATGTTCCCCTAAGGTTCTTGTTTGGTTGCATTTTGGGTAACCTTCCCACAACGTTCCAAGAAAGTTCTACACATATTTGGTTTTTAATGTAACATTCTTAAAACGTTCTACTAACCACATGCTTGTAACGTTTTTCTGGAGTAATTTTTAGAATGTTCCCCTAAGGTTCTCGTTTGGTTGCATTTTGGGTAACCTTCCCACAACGTTCCAAGAAAGTTCTACACATATTTGGTTTTTAAAGTAACATTCTTAAAACGTTCTACTAATCACATGCTTGTAACGTTTTTCTGGAGTAATTTTTAGAATGTTCCCCTAAGGTTCTTGTTTGGTTGCATTTTGGGTAACCTTCCCACAACGTTCCAAGAAAGTTCTACACATATTTGGTTTTTAATGTAACATTCTTAAAACGTTCTACTAACCACATGCTTGTAACGTTTTTCTGGAGTAATTTTTAGAATGTTCCCCTAAGGTTCTTGTTTGGTTGCATTTTGGGTAACCTTCCCACAACGTTCCAAGAAAGTTCTACACATATTTGGTTTTTAATGTAACATTCTTAAAACGTTCTACTAACCACATGCTTGTAACGTTTTTCTGGAGTAAGTTTTAGAATGTTCCCCTAAGGTTCTTGTTTGGTTGCATTTTGGGTAACCTTCCCACAACGTTCCAAGAAAGTTCTACACATATTTGGTTTTTAAAGTAACATTCTTAAAACGTTCTACTAATCACATGCTTGTAACGTTTTTCTGGAGTAATTTTTAGAATGTTCCCCTAAGGTTCTTGTTTGGTTGCATTTTGGGTAACCTTCCCACAACATTCCAAGAAAGTTCTACACATATTTGGTTTTTAATGTAACATTCTTAAAACGTTCTACTAACCACATGCTTGTAACGTTTTTCTGGAGTAATTTTTAGAATGTTCCCCTAAGGTTCTCGTTTGGTTGCATTTTGGGTAACCTTCCCACAACGTTCCAAGAAAGTTCTACACATATTTGGTTTTTAATGTAACATTCTTAAAACGTTCTACTAACCACATGCTTGTAACGTTTTTCTGGAGTAATTTTTAGAATGTTCCCCTAAGGTTCTCGTTTGGTTGCATTTTGGGTAACCTTCCCACAACGTTCCAAGAAAGTTCTACACATATTTGGTTTTTAATATAACATTCTTAAAACGTTCTACTAACCACATGCTTGTAACGTTTTTCTGGAGTAATTTTTAGAATGTTCCCCTAAGGTTCTCGTTTGGTTGCATTTTGGGTAACCTTCCCACAACGTTCCAAGAAAGTTCTACACATATTTGGTTTTTAATGTAACATTCTTAAAACGTTCTACTAACCACATGCTTGTAACGTTTTTCTGGAGTAATTTTTAGAATGTTCCCCTAAGGTTCTCGTTTGGTTGCATTTTGGGTAACCTTCCCACAACGTTCCAAGAAAGTTCTACACATATTTGGTTTTTTAATGTAACATTCTTAAAACGTTCTACTAACCACATGCTTGTAACGTTTTTCTGGAGTAATTTTTAGAATGTTCCCCTAAGGTTCTCGTTTGGTTGCATTTTGGGTAACCTTCCCACAACGTTCCAAGAAAGTTCTACACATATTTGGTTTTTAATGTAACATTCCTAAAACGTTCTACTAACCACATGCTTGTAACGTTTTTTGTTTTTTTTTTGAGTAATTTTTAGAATGTTCCCCTAAGGTTCTTGTTTGGTTGCATTTTGGGTAACCTTCCCACAACGTTCTAATAAAGTTCTACAAATAATGTAACCTTCCCACAACGTTCTAAGAAAGTTCTACACATATTTGGTTTTTGATGTAACATTCCTAAAATGTTCTAATAACCAGATGCCTGTAACATTTTTTGAGAGTAATTTTATAATGTTCACCCGTTTGGTTGAATTGTGGATAGTTCTAAAAACATTACACAAATGATTTGTGTGTGTGAATTTTATAATGTTCTCCTGAGATCCCCGTTGATTGATTGATTGATTTGTATTTATTGACTCTGTCAGGAGAAATTCATCATGGGCATCCAACAGAGGTCAGGCATACACAGAATAACTCTAAATGACATAAAGTACAGGGTCACCCAAAAACTAATCATATTTACAATTGCCTCCAACTGAACACCACAGAGATAAAGGAAATGATAGTGGATTTCCAAAAGTCCAAGCTCCTGGACCAGCCAGTGAACATTCGTGGGGTGGACATTGAGGTAATGCTAACCTACAAATATCTGGGAGTTCACCTGGACAACAAGTTGTACTTGTCCCCTAACATAGATACACTCTACAGAAAGGGACGGAGCAGCTCCTTTTCTTATGGAGGTTCAGATCCAGACATCTGCAAAAATATGCTGCAGATGTTTTTACCAATCTGTAGTGGCAAATGTACTGTTCTATGCTGCCGTCTGCTAGGAAGGCAACATAAAACAGAAAGATGAACGACAGCTTGACAGACGGGTGAAAAGAGCTGGCTTTGTGATAGGACTCAGATTAGACTCATTGGAGGCTGTGGTGAAGCAATGCACACACAATGGAAGTTAGAAACCATCTTCATAGCGCTGGTGGAATGGAAGGGATGAGGCAGAGATCGACTGATCCAGCTACGTTGCAGAACTGAGATTCTGGAAATGTTTCATACAAACTGCCATCAGAATACATAGTTTGTTGTGTTGAGCTACAATGCAATTTAATCTCCCTTCGAGGATCAATAAATTCTATCCTATTAATTCCTCTGCCCCTCCACCTCACACACACACCATCATTGCTGGCTGTGCAGCAGTTTGATTGAAAAAGGAATAAAAGAGAATTGTTACCTATTCAGTATACAGTTACAGGCAACATGTAACTTCTACTTAATGCATCAGCTGTAATGAACGAGGGAGGATGGGGGCAACACAACAATATTTTTACCAGCCCTCTGGTCATGTTTTGTGTTTTAGTTTTAATGGACAGGTTGCCATGTAATGGATAATGCACAGTGAGGTGGTCATTCTTGAGGATAAAAATCCTGACAGGATGATCAGTATCCTGATACAAATTCCCTTGAAGAGGTTTTCTGCAATAATAATCAACTCACTGTATTATCCTGCTTATTACATTTTTCACATGATTTTATTGAGTTAAAAATAAGTTTATCACTGCTCTGAATGAAAATAGTTGCATTTGTTCTTATGGACACAGAACTGTTTGCAATGATGTGTTACATGGCAACAGTCTGCTATCAAGACTTTGTAAAAATTATTTTCTTTATCATAACATTCCCAAAATGTTGACATAATGATTATTGGGGGTCATGTGGACAATATCAACTGCTTGTTCGCTACTGAATTCCTTTCACTAGCCTACTGGACTGCTTCAATATCACACAGCATGTTAAAGGGTGCACCCACACCAAAGGCCACACACTGGACCTTGTGAACTCCATTGGCACAATCCCATCCCATCTTCAGTGCTTGGACCTTGCTCTGTCTGACCAACATGCATCGTCTTCACTGTTTTTGTCTCCCTGCCCTGGCAGCTCACAAAATGGACCATCACATACAGGAACATCAAGACAGTGAGTACACCAGCCCTAACCAATTTCATAACAACCCACTTGGCCTCTGCTCAGTCCAACATCCTTTTTGATGGGCTGGCTACTCACTGCCACTCCGCCTTATCCTGCTGGCTTGACTCTCTCGTCCCCCTCAAAATCAGGACTGTCTTCTATACCTATCTTGCCCCCTGGTTCACCACTGAACTCCACCCGTTGAAGGCCACTGGCATTAACTGGAGAGGTTCTCTAAAAGATTTGGCCTCACTGTCCACCTTGAGGCCTATGGATGTGAGGTCCTAGAAAGAAGCTCTCTCCCGGGCCAAAACTCACCACTACTCCACCCTCATTATAGAACCAGCAAAACCAACCCAGAATGCTGTTTTCCACTATCAACCGGCTACTTCGCCCCTAATAATAATAATTGTTGTTATTTTTATTATTATATTATTAATTTCTATACTGTTCCCCTTGATGTTCAATTCAAGTTATAATGATAATAATAATAATAATAACAATAATAATAATTGTTGTTTTTATTATTATATTATTAATTTCTATACTGTTCCCCTTGATGTTCAATTCAAGTTATAATGATAATAATAATAATAATAACAATAATAATAATTGTTGTTGTTTTTATTATTACATTATTAATTTCTATACTGTTCCCCTTGATGTTCAATTCAAGTTATTATAATAATAATAATAATAATAATAATAATGGTTGTTGTTGTTATTATTATATTATTAATTTCTATACTGTTCCCCTTGATGTTAAATTCAAGTTATAATAATAATAATAATAATAATAACAACAATAACAATAATAATTGTTGTTTTTATAATTATATTATTAATTTCTATACTGTTCCCCTTGATGTTCAATTCAAGTTATAATAATAATAATAATAATAATAATAACAATAATAATTGTTGTTTTTATAATTATATTATTAATTTCTATACTGTTCCCCTTGATGTTCAATTCAAGTTATAATAATAATAATAATAATAATAATAATAATAATAACAATAATAATTGTTGTTGTTTTTATAATTATATTATTAATTTCTATACTCTTCCCCTTGATGTTCAATTCAAATTATAATAATAATAATAACAATAATAATAATAATGGTTGTTGTTGTTATTATTATATTATTAATTTCTATACTGTTCCCCTTGATGTTCAATTCAAATTATAATAATAATAATAACAACCACAACCTTAAAACATTTCTGTTTTCTGTTAAATGTCATATTCCCAAAACGTTTTGTAGCCTAACATTTATTGCTGGAGGTTGGATTTATCCGAATTCCGAGTACAACCGAACGCAGCATATCCCATGTCGCATTGGGACATCGTGATCGCGCTCAACACAGCGCCGAAATACCTGCTGGTGACCGCGTGATCATCCGCGAGGAAGCGACCAACGAAAAGAAACCAGGAAAATACGACAAGGTGAGTAACTTCAAAGTTATTATATCCAGCTTCATCTGTCGTGTAAAGTTCCTATCTGCCTAATAGTCATATGTCGAAGTATTGTTCATGTGTAAGCTAGCTAAGCTGTGTAAGCTAGCTAAGCTGTGTAAACTAGCCTAAGCTGTGTAAACTAGCCTAAGCTGTGTAAACTAGCCTAAACTGTGTAAGCTAGCCAAGCTGTATAAACTAGCCTAAGCCACGGGGAATTACTGCACTGTCTCCGTGTGTCGGCTTCTGTCAGGACACGTGAAGCTGAAGCTAGTGTAACAGACTGTTTTGTATTTGCGATTTATGTTGAGAATGAGGAGCGGTGTCCAGGGGCGGACTGGCCACCGGGAGTACCGGGAGTTTTCCCGGTGGGCCGGTGGGTCAGCGGGCCGGCCCGGTACGGCGTGGTTACATCCACATTTTTCTACCGTCTATGAGCGAGAAGAGTGACTAATTAATGCAAGTGACAAGCATTAATTCTCGGTCCGAACCCGGCCAAAAAAAAAAAAAAAAAAAAGAAGAGGCCCGAGGCCCAGCCCGGCCTGTCCGGTCGGGTTGGGCCATCCATGCTCACTTATTAGGAGCCAGTCCAGAGAGCAGAGGAACAGAGAGAGAGACAGCACAGCTACAGGTGTGTGTGTGTGTGTGTGTGTGTGTGTGTGTGTGTGTGTGTGTGTGTAGGCTACCTGCTGTAAAAGGTAGGCTAATACAGCATATTCCATAATCATAGTTGGCTGAAAATCTCAGGACATGTGTAAAGCTCAAGCATGTAGGCGCCTCCTTTCATATTTAATATCTGACAGTAAGCTCAAGATAGAGATGAGAATAGGGCAGAAGTGGTTGAAGAATAAAGTGTGGCCTGAAAGAGGCACATGGTGAAGCACAGGAAACGGCCTTGAAATGCTGGTCCACGTCAAAAGATTTTAAAAAATGAGTTTTGTTTTTGCTCTCCAGCCACAGCTCCCTACTAGACCAGTTCTGAGTTTAGTTTAAGTTACATACACTCCAGCCATTATTGCCATTACAATGATAGGAACCTCAGTCAGTACTAAATCTGCTTTTTTATCTGAAACAATGTGGTCTTTTCCCTTTATTTTCTCTTCAGTGTACACCAGAATGTAGGGCTGCTCGATTATGGCAAAAACCATAATCCCGATTATTTTGATTCATACTGAAATCACGATTATTCAAAACGATTATTCATTGATTTGAGAATTTGCTTATATTGGACTTTAAACAGGTTTTCCTTTTTAACACAGTGACTAATGTTTAAATACAGTTTGACAAAAAGTAAATTAAAACAAAGTATAAATAATATATACAGGGCACCAGAATAACTTTTTTTACGAGGAGCACAGTGGCCCCTAACTTAAAATTTTAGGGGCGCAAGCAGAAAATTTAGGGGCACACACTGTAAATCAACTTGCAAAGTAAATATTCACATTTCCTCTCATTTTGTAATTGAAAATAAAATTTGATTAATTGCCCAGCTCTAAAGGACATTATAAAATTCATTTGTGGACATTAATTGCTTAATAGTCACCTGATTGCCATCCATTTGGAACCCCACTGGAATCTTGTAACCCACGGGATTCCTGAAAATCTGTCAGCATCATACTCATACATGAGTGCAGGCACACACATACACACCCTCTCTATGTATCTCTGTAGATTATTGACGTTATACTGTTTTAACTTAATTTTTTGTTTATTTAGGGGCATGTCAGAAGAATTTTAAGGCAAAACAGACAGAGGTGGAGGAAGCAGTCGCCACAACCCTGAAGTTTGCACCCCATCGAGGAAAGAAGCAGGTGTGTGTGTGTGTGTGTGTGTATAAATTGATGCGTGTTTGGCTTGCTGTTTTGCTTTATAGATTACACAACTTTTAAAGCTTTGAAGTAAAAACTAACACTTAAGCTCATTATATATATCATACTATTTGGCTGGTTTAAAAGAAAAAAGTATTGGTCATCTCATACAGGCCTGATACTTACCAATAACAGAAACTAAAGTTCTTGTTTATGTTCTGTATATATATATATATATATATATATACACACACATACATACATACACATATATACACACACACACAAAAAGTACAAGTTGCTTATATTTAGGTCATAGACTTAGACTTTTATTGTCATTTAGTGCACAAGTGTTACAGAACAAAATTTCATATGGCTCAGCACAGAATTAAAAATATATAAAATATATGCTCTGGGTCCACGTGCTGCAGCACATGACACAACAACCTATACATATCACGTTGCTTCTCATGAATGAAATCATTATGGCGAGTAGTAGGTAGTTTGCAAATGTTAGAAAACAAGACAGTGCACAGTTCACGTTTACACCCAGCTGTTTCTCTGTCGGATCCGTGACCGTGTCTCCGCCAGCGGCAGGACCAGGAGCCGCCGCTGACAGTGGTCCTGATGAAGCTGTGGACACCGAAGGCACCGCACCGGGTGTGAGTCGCACCTGGTTCTTGCTTCAGCATCCCATGTTGAACTCTATCAGATCGCTTGGATGATAATCCTCCGGCCAAAAGTGAGTGCCACACACGACCGCACTGTGTGGTGCAGAGGTGAAGTCCCGTGGCTGATAGCGTTCCGGTGCCGTGCCAGCCGGAGAGCCACTGTTGCAAAAATAAAGGAAAGAGTGCGCACCCTTCGATTCAGTGAGATCTGGCTGCCGTGTGGGAAATTATGGCTTTCCCTTTGATCTGGCCGAATCAAAGGGCGCGCACTCTTTCCTTTATTTTCCCAACAGCGGCTCGCCGGAGATCTGACGGCAGGTGTCACCGGAACACTATCATGTTCAGCCATGTGTTTGTTAAGCTGCGCAGAACGCACCCAGGCACTTTTTTCAATAGACGCAAACCGGTGGACTCGGTGTCCTGACAGGCTGGAGTTTGTGCAACCTCCCCAAACACAATAATTTACCATAGAGATGTGCGGATGGCAGTTATAACCGCCTGGTCTGCGGTTAATCCGCGGGTCGGGTGATAAAAATGAACAATCTGATAAATGGCGGATGGATTATGGGCGGGTGAAAATAATAGCCTAATAATAACTTTTATTTAAATTGCACCCTTTAAAAACAAAGTTTACAAATTGCTTTGACAAACATTAATGAGGGGAAAATGTATTGCATGCTCTAAAATGTGAACAACACATTTTAATATTTATATTTAGTCAGGCACAATCTGGCCGGCGGCCTAATTGAGGACCCCTGTGTATGGACCAGAACACCAGAGCATGATGGAGGGCGCGAAGGCAGTCATGTGGAAGGGTTTATTTAACACAGTGATCCCCGCAGCAGCAGAAATGAGTGTCTCCTCATTAAGAGTGCCAATGTGCGCCTTTACGCACGGAGTAACGGCGCCGCTTTATTGATTATTTTAATGTCAGTCAGCTGACGGGATCAGCCAGGATCTAATCTTTCCTGATAATATAAACATGCGGGTGCGGGTGGATGCGGGTCTGTAATTATAGAAAATTAATTTGCTCGGATGGATGAGTGATGGATAGATGCGGATTCGGGTGCTGTCAGAGCCCATCCGCGCATCACTAATTTACCATGTTGATGATAAATTAACGCAATCCAAAACTACTGTAAACACACTGACTCACTTTAACACGACCGCCTCCACACTGATGGCAGTGCCTAGCATGTAACTCCCTATCGTGATGTAATATGACGCAGTGTTGACCAAAAAAAGTGTTTTTCGGTTAAATTTGTGTCCTATTGTCTTGAAAAACATTTTCAATTCTCAATCAACTTTTCAAAAGGTAATTTTTAGACAAGATTACACATGTATTTTGTAAAAAGTATAACCTGCAATATGCTCTTTAAACAGCTCATCCTGACAGGGACTGAAACTGGCAAGAATAGAGCTGGTGAGAGTGATTTTGTGCAAAGAACTTCATGATCATGTTTTGTATAGCCCAGAGACCTATTCTAACTTGTTTACAAAGAGTATAATATGTCCTATAGGGTTGGGCGATATGTTAAAAATTTCCAACCGGCCACCGTCAGCCCATCAACTGGCGGTTGCCGATATACAGTACAGGCCAAAAGTTTGGACACACCTTCTCATTTAATGCGTTTTCTTTATTTTCATGACTATTTACATTGTAGATTCTCACTGAAGGCATCAAAACTATGAATGAACACATGTGGAGTCATGTACTTAACAAAAAAAGGTGAAATAACTGAAAACATGTTTTATATTCTAGTTTCTTCAAAATAGCCACCCTTTGCTCTGATTACTGCTTTGCACACTCTCGGCATTCTCTCGATGAGCTTCAAGAGGTAGTCACCTGAGATGGTTTTCCAACAGTCTTGAAGGAGTTCCCAGAGGTGTTTAGCACTTGTTGGCACCTTTGCCTTCACTCTGCGGTCCAGCTCACCCCAAACCATCTCGATTGGGTTCAGGTCCGGTGACTGTGGAGGCCAGGTCATCTGCCGCAGCACTCCATCACTCTCCTTCTTGGTCAAATAGCCCTTACACAGCCTGGAGGTGTGTTTGGGGTCATTGTCCTGTTGAAAAATAAATGATCGTCCAACTAAATGCAAACCGGATGGGATGGCATGTCGCTGCAGGATGCTGTGGTAGCCATGCTGGTTCAGTGTGCCTTCGATTTTTGAATAAATCCCCAACAGTGTCACCAGCAAAACACCCCCACACCATCACACCACCAGGCACGTGGAATCCATCCGTTCACCTTTTCTGCGTCTCACAAAGACACGGCGGTTGGAAGCAAAGATCTCAAATTTGGACTCATCAGACCAAAGCACAGATTTCCACTGGTCTAATGTCCATTCCTTGTGTTTCTTGGCCCAAACAAATCTCTTCTGCTTGTTGCCTCTCCTTAGCAGTGGTTTCCTAGCAGCTATTTGACCATGAAGGCCTGATTCGCGGTCTCCTCTTAACAGTTGTTCTAGAGATAGGTCTGCTGCTAGAACTCTGTGTGGCATTCATCTGGTCTCTGATCTGAGCTGCTGTTAACTTGCCATTTCTGAGGCTGGTGACTTGGATGAACTTATCCTCAGAAGCAGAGGTGACTCTTGGTCTTCCTTTCCTGGGTCGATCCTCATGTGTGCCAGTTTCGTTGTAGCGCTTGATGGTTTTTGCGACTCCACTTGGGGACGCATTTAAAGTTTTTGCAATTTTCCGGACTGACTGACCTTCATTTCTTAAAGTAATGTTGGCCACTCATTTTTCTTAAGTTAGCTGACTGGTTCTTGCCATAATATGAATTTTAACAGTTGTCCAATAGGGCTGTCGGCTGTGTATTAACCTGACTTCTGCACAACACAACTGATGGTCCCAACCCCATTGATAAAGCAAGAAATTCCACTAATTAACCCTGATAAGGCACACCTGTGAAGTGGAAACCATTTCAGGTGACTACCTCTTGAAGCTCATCAAGAGAATGCCAAGAGTGTGCAAAGCAGTAATCAGAGCAAAGGGTGGCTATTTTGAAGAAATTAGAATATAAAACATGTTTTCAGTTATTTCACCTTTTTTTGTTAAGTACATAACTCCACATGTGTTCATTCATAGTTTTGATGCCTTCAGTGAGAATCTACAATGTAAATAGTCTGTGTGTGTGTGGCAGAGAAAAAAAAAGAGGGGGGATGTTGCATTCATGTGATGTCGGAAAGAATCTAAAAATGACTTTCAGAATGGGATAATTCACATTAACGACACCTTATGTCAGAAAAACAACTGGGCAACTCGGATCTCCCGACACCACATGAATGCAGCAAAAAAAATGCAGCGTGCTCCGCGAGCCCACTCATGTCCAACATGGCACAGAAATATCTGTGCGTACCGGCAACAAGCACGCCGTCAGAGAGGGTGTTTAGCACGGCTGATAACATTGTTAACCATATGCGCATATGAGTTCACGTTACGTCAAGCGCCTTGTTTACCGTTTGCTGAGCCATGATAGTTAAAGCATTTTCCACCTAAGTTATTACATATATTTGAGTAATCTACAAGTTTACTGTACTGTTTGTCATCTACTCGCTTTCAAATGTCCGCCACGGACATTTACACAATGTCACGGATAAACATTGGTAAATGCATGAAAAAAAAATCGTCACATATCTCCTCTGATAATGGTTTATTTAAAAACACAGTGTGCTCTTTTAGCACACTATTTCATGTAGTTTTTATCTGCTGGAGAGTCGCGTAGGGAAGCATAGCGCGACAAAAATAGAAGAGCATCCTAAAATAGAGAGTTGTTGCGCTGCTCCCGTTGCCGGTGCAGCAGCTGTAATTGATAACAGGGGGGCGAGTTGCTACAGGACTCGTGCTGCAGACGTGTCCGCTGCTCCCGTTGCCGTTGCACCCCGGCCGTAACTTTCAGCTCCGCCATCACTGACGTGTTTTGTGAAAGACTCATGGGAAATCAGTGGAAGCTGCAGGTTCCAATACGCACACACATTGAATTGTGCTCTACATAGTAATTATGGACTATGTGTACCGAGTTGAATTCTGTGGAGACAGACCATTAATTTAGCAAAATAAAATGACAAAAATCGTCCAAAATGAAACCAACCATGATGGATTTAGCCGATGGGCGATTGGCGATATATTCGTCCAATCGCCCAAGCCTAATGTCCTAGGGCTGGACGATTATAGCAAAAATAGTAATCACGATTATTTTGACTGATATTGAAATCACGATTAATAAACATGATTATAAGTTGGTCGTGTTGCCTTGGGGGCAGACACCACAGCGTGACAAACTTTGCAAACAATTTCTTTTTGCTTGACATCCGTCAACTTGAAGCCAAAATGTTTCCAGATGACTGAAGTTGTCCTACCTTTGTTCTCTACCAAAGGCTGCCTTTCTGCCATGTTCTCAATCACTCGCTCCACATATTATTGATCCACACACGTCACACGCTTGCTGCGGCTGTACGTAACACAGGTGCATTCACGGTGCTTTTCCAGCACAGGGACTTACATACACGCCGCACAGCGCATTAATCGTTTTTCTTCGATTATAATGTTCCCGTTTCCGTGACTGAACCTCGGCAGGTCCGTGGCAGATCCGTGACAGCTCCGTGCAAGCCTGCCGCCTGCTCCGTGGAGTTAATTTGTCCACGGGGAGGAGCAGTGATTATCACCAAAATACTGTAATATCTGCAGATCTGGGAAAGACGGCTTATCAGCTGGTCCACTATTTAGCCTAGTAGCATTTTATGACTAGGTCAAATTACAACTACTGTAGGCAACCCATATTTTCTAAAATAATATTACCATGTGAAAAGCCAAGAGGACGCTCTCTTTTTATCTTCCAAAATCTACTTGTCCCTGTGTTTCCCGTTAATTAGGCTACCCCAGTATAATTAAACTCCATCTCATTTACTGTGCTTTGTGTGACATATTTTTTTTTTTCGTCGTGTTATCATGATTCAAACTGAGGTATTTGGAGAAGATCCAAGAAATAAATAACATCAATCCGTATGAGCTACCTGCAGCTGGAGCAGGGAGGCGCGTTGCCACCCTGCACCTACATGCAGTTGGTTCACTAGGCTACTTAGTTTTCGGCATTATTTAGTATACAGGAATTTAAAAGCCTGAAATCACTGGACACCGCATTCCGTGGTGGCAGCACGTAATGAGATAAAATTACACCATAAAATAAAATAAATGTATTTTGCCAGCAGATAGCGTAGGGCTTTAAGAGCATTGTGGCGGATGTGGCGTGTTCCACTACTGTTTTGTAGCTGCTGTCTGCCGTCTTTGGGCTTCATTCCATTTCAGATTGCTGTCCGTCCGTAACTGAATCCAAACGCCACTAATAAATAAATAAATAAATAAATACGAAGAATAAAATAAGGCTGAGCACGTAAGAACCAGAGAGGAAACACCATCACATGGAGCCGTCCGCCCCCTGTCACCCTCCACTCCACCAAGGGAAAGCAGACCCCAAGCCAGCGCCACAGAACCAGCGGCCGCTGCCCCCGGCGGACACGGCTCCCACTGAGGAAACACTGGAGTTAAGAACTAAACTATGATAAATGACATAAAATATTAAGATGTAGGCCTAACATAAATAAATTTGTTATTGACCTCTTAAACTCCGGTGTCTGTGCTCCCTCCCTCCTCTGTTAAATGGGATCTCACAGGTGCACTACGTCATCAAATCATGTAATGCTTGGTATCTTCCCGAATCCGCCGTCGTTTTTCTTTAATTCCTTATGGTTTTCGCACAAGAGCAGCCTAAATACACAAAGTCCAAAATCGTGTTGAGTGGTGACAAGCCATGACATGCCGTTTTTTGAGGGGGAAGGTTAAAGGATTATTCGCGATCTCATGCACAACCGTGAATGGATACATAGCTGGTTTTTAAAAGGTGAGATCTCACTCCTACCACTATTTTTGGCTGAGATATACTGCCTAGAAAGTAGGATCACAACTTTCACGTTTCATATGGCTTTATTTGGTGATATTTTATGGTGTTTCTGTAACAAACAACATCAGCTATCATAATCACACCTGATTCAATAAGGTGTGATGTTTGAAGCTGGCTGAGTGTTGTTGAAGCAGAGTGACCGACTTGTCATTTGGAGGTCCGCCTGGATCTTTCTTATGGGGAAAAACACTGTAGAATGGTCATACTTTGAGCAATCTTCTTCAAACTTGAAACAAGTGTTCATTGATAGTGTGCCTACAGCCCCACAGTGTCATTTACCTGCTCAGATGAAGCCACAGACAGTTATTCATCCTGAAAAACATTTTTTTTTTAATTTTAGGCAAAATCTTCAAATTCAGAGGCCCATTACTCTGTCTCTGTATCACCTAGAGTGTTTCTAACACTTTCACAGGAAACTTCAGGGAGTTTGCTTTCTGGCAAGACCTCATGCATGCATGTAGTCAGAGTGGTTCAGAAGCTACAGTCATTTTAATTTCGGTTTGTCATTTTAGGCATTTTTACTACAGAATGGGGGTGGAGTGCAAGAGGTTCAATAAATTCAAACATAAAGCCTACAGTAGATTGAAGTGGAGCATGCTAAAAGTAAATACAATAATAGGCTAAACAGTATCTAAGCAATAATAAAGTGTCTTAATAATAAATTGTATCTAAGATATCTATTAGGCTGCCATTCTGCTCTGTAAATAGATTTTAAAATTTCAATATAATTTTAATATTGTTTTTGCTTATTTCATGATTGTTATTATTGGTTTATTTTTTTAGTAGTATTGTATTGTCTGAGGATGACTCATTTTAGTAACTATCTACAGTAAAAAAAACAACAAATAAAAATACACTGGGCCTTCAGAGTCCTCTCTGAAACTACACCTGGCATGGCTTGTGTCCAAAAAATGAAAAAATCAAAACTTTGTCATAGAGCTAAACCAAATACATTATTGGAAAGGTCTCAACCTGGAGAGTAACATGTCAGTATGAAGATTCTGCATGGCTCCTGCTTTGAGCCATTGACCATTGAACCTTGGCCTCAGAGCATGTTTGAGGGCTATAACTCAGCAACTAAAGGGGGAACAGACATGGGACCAACTGTTATGGAGAGCTCTTGACCTCAACTATCATGTGAGTGTAGTCTACAACTGGGCGTGCTGTCAGATATGGGTAAAATATGGATAAAATTAATTTTCACCCATTTAGAAATTAGATCTTTAAAATCTGATTACACAAGTGTGTTTACCATCCCCTTGAAGTCCACTGTGTACTCTCAATTCAGTATTTACAACTTCCAAATCTAGGAAAAACACTTATATTTTTGAAAAACTACAATTCCCTGGGACCACGCCATGCAGCTTGATACATATCCTGAATATAGTTGTAGTTTTTCTGATTTGCAAAGTAGAGCTCTAAATGGGGTTTTAAAAAGATATATCTACTGAATATATCTAATATCTAGTAAAGCTGAACTAGTTATTACACTGCACCTAGATGAACTATTTAAGGAAACGTAAAGATGCCAGCTGATTTTCGCTATTTTAGCTAATACGCTAGAAGCAGTGTTTACAGTAGGTGTATGCGGCTTGTAAAATAGGGTTGTAAAAAGATACATCTACTGAATATATTTAATATCTAGTAAAGCCGAACTAGTTATTACACTGCACCTAGATGAACTATGTTAAGAAAAAAAGCAAGGATGTTGGCAAATTTCAGATATTTTTGATAGTACTCTAAAAATGGCGTTTTGGGGGTGGTAGTTTTTTTACCACTTGTTGTAAAATAAAGTTGTAAAAGATAGATCTTCTGATTATATCAAATGTCTAGTAAAGATCAACTATCATGTTATTATTATTATTATGATGGGAAATTATAACAGAGGAATATATTTGCTGTTTTAATATCAAGAACACACTCATGTTTTTGTGTGTATACAGGAGGTTGTTGAATCAGGGAATTTGTGTGTCCATCACAAAAAAGGATCCTAATTGACTTTACATTGGCATTGTTTCCATGGTACCTGCACCTAATTTCAACTCATTTTAGTTTTACCACAAAGTATGACTTTCTTGACCTTAAAATTTATGTTTTAAATTCATATTTAGATTTCATGTCACAACTCAAACAGGAACAAAAGATAATATTTCTCTCCTCATTCACTGCCATTCATATTTTTTCTGATCTAAGGTCCCATGAGCTTCACTGGAAAGGGGCGTGACTTCGGCACTCTATACAGAGGGAACTTGTTTAGATGAGTCACAATGTAGCAATGATTGAGTGTTCACTTGCTCACTCAAAATGCCTGTAATGCCATGTCTGAGCACACCTGTTGAAACAATAAGGGTACTTGGCTTGCATTGTTCAAAAATTCCAGCGGTGGTTTTGGTGGTTTATACAAACTGCTTTTACCTCCATTTGCAATCCTTTTCATCCAACATAAAAATTAATTCATTGAATTCCTGCTGTATGTTAGTGTGTCAGCTTTTTATCCATGAAAGCCAGGGACACTTGTCTCCAACACACATTCAAGAACTTCTTGTCACGTCACTTCAAAAATTATTATAATATTAGGGGTGCCAAATTATCGCGTTAATTGTGAATAATTAATTACAGCCATATTTAACGTGCTGTGTTTTTTGATCGCGTTAATCTCATTTTTAATCTCTAACTTTACTGATTCTGTATGCCACAGAGTTGCCTTTAATAAAATCCGTCTGTAGGCGTACGATTATGATTCTTTGTGCTTGAGTTGTGGGAGAGCTGCAGCGCTACATAGCAGAGCCCAGCATCAGCATTAACTGTCCCCTGCAGTGGCGGTCTGCTCACTCAGGAGTCTATGAAAAGCTGTCTGCCCTAGCACGCAAGTATCTGACCTCCCCGGCAACCTCCGTGTAATTTTCGGGACAATCAGGGCATGATTCAGGATTCAGGACAACTGCTTAGATTTCGGGACTGTGCCGAAAAATCCAAGCAGTTGTCCTGAATCCTGAATCCTGCCCTGATTGTCCCAAAAATTACAACAGAGCAGAGTCTGGAGTAGTTATTGCCCGATAAAACATTAAAAACTGATCATGGTGGTTGAGTTGTCATGCAGCTCCCACCAGCTGCACATTGGCTGCAGCAGTTCCTACATGAATTATGGGTGTTGTAGTTTGAAGAAGAGAAGACAGCGCAAGTTGCAGCCGCAAGGACAGGGAAGCGCAGGCAGCCACGAGAAGGAGTGATTTGCACATTGCAGTGCAGCCTCTTGTTCTAACTGTTCAAAACTGTTCTATAAACTGATACACTTGTAACGAATGTACCAGGTGTCTTTTATTTTGTTAGCTTTTTTTTTTATTAAGTTTAAAGGACAAGTGCTCTTACATTGATCACTTCCATGAAATAAAACGAGGTGGGTGGGGTCAGTATTGAGTTCACAAAGCTACTGTGGAACTAAATCTGGAAACGTCTTTCATTTGATTCTGACACTGTAAAATAAAGACAGATTGGGAGCTATATTTTTCGTATTTAAAATAAACAGCTGTGAGTATAAAAGCTTTCATTATCAGCTTTCAGGCGTGAGTTTTTTTCTCTCCTACCTTCCCAGCTGTAGAACAGTGTTGTGTTTTAAACCAAATGGACCGGTAGCAGCCGCAAAAATCCATTTTGTGTCCTCTTGTAGTATTCCAAAGCGGTACTTTAAAGAGCCATTCAGCATTTAACATAAGAAGGAGGAGAACAGTTCATATACAGCGTCCAACTGAAACTGTTTGAGAATTAGCAGTACTGTTATATTCTCTGCCGGACCTGCACAGTATACTACGGAAGCGCATTGCATTCACTGGATAAAAAAAAATTAGACACCTTATCTCGTAATTACGAGATCAGGATCTCGTAATTATGAGATCAGGAAAGGTGTCACTGTGGCCACTGCTTCGCTCAGAACCACATACTGCACATCCACGAAGGGGGGAACTACTGTAACCAGCTGCCACTCGGGTGGTGCCATTTTGACCATATCCCATATCTTTATTATAATTTATATATATTGTAAATTACGACGGAGTATTACACTCAGCAAGGACAACAGTGCGCACCGTATATATTTATATTGTTTGGCATTAATTGGTGACAGAAAATAACGAATTTCATTCTGCAGGGAAACGTGTGTCCTTACTGTGCATAATGAATCTTGAATCTATGTTTTATGAAGACCCTGTGTGCGCTCAGAGCTGTGGCACAAGTTACACACTGAAATCTGGCGGAAGAAAAATATTAATAAGACGATAAATAAGTAGGCTTGTCCGCTTTCATTGTGTTTATATCTTAACAGGAGCTGGCCACTACCGTGGTGCTGAAATCAATCGATCTCAGGCACATAGAGTAAGGACACGCGTTTCCCTGCAGAATGAAAATCGTTCTTTTCTGTCACCAATTAATGCCAAACAATATAAATCTGAAGTATAAAATAGATCAAAATATATATACGGTGCGCACTGTTGTCCTTGCTCAGTGTAATATTAATGTGCCTGCTGCGGCCGGATCTGTGAGCGTTTGGTGGCTAAGAAGTCTGTTAAGAGTGGGTCAGCTCGATCTTACAACTCCTTCTTAATGAAAGATCTTCTTAAGCTAAGAGTGATGTGGGAAACGCGGCCATTATCATGTCAACACACAGGGAAAATGTGTCCAGAGTTGATGACATTTACCGGGAGAGCTAGAGCCATTTGACTAAAGCTGACGTTCTTACTGCTGTAATGATGTTATTAGGCTAAATATTACATTTCTAACGGTGTCTGAGCTGATTTATTGACACAGCATGCTTGTAGGCTGCTGTAACGTTAGGTTTACAGAGGAAATAACGGGATGTGACTTAATCGTTAAAATATCGTTAGTGAAACAGAAACAAGCGTTAGTTAGGGGACAAGAGTCAAGAGTCGCAAAGACTCACATAGGCTCTGTTAAAAGTTACTAAGAACCGGTGTATTTACTGTAGGCTATGTGTCCGGGGTCCTTCGCCGGTGGAACAAGTAACGTGACCACTAACTTGTCCCCAAACGATGTTTATGTGTTTCACTAACGATATTTTCACACGATTAAGTCACATCCCGTTATTTCCTCTGTAAACCTAACGTTACAGCAGCCTACAAGCATACTGTGTCAGTAAATCAGCTCAGACACTGTTAGAAATGTAATATTTAGCCTAATAACATCATGCTACAAGAATTGTGAGCGCGCTTGGCGCGCATCTACATTGAAACTAATGGATTTGTGCGCGTAAAAGACGCTACATGTGAACGGCCCCATATGCAGTTACCTTATGTTACAGTTCCCTCAAACAATATCACGAAGCACAATACAAACCATATAAACAAGCTATCTATTAAGGGTACACTACTGATACAATCTGAAGGTGCTTAGGTGACATTTACCCACCTGAAAGAATAAATGAAAACATTTTGCTGGTCTTCAGTAGCTTTACTCTAAGTGTAACTGCCAACTCTATACCTATACCCAACTCTGCCTATATGTCACACATACATTTGCAGTTCTACATCATGACACTGAGATCACTAGGATAATAGGGGACCTAACACTGACCGCTGTGGAAATATCATAGTATAAATGTCGTTTATCAGTAGGCCTACTGCTAATTCTCAAACAGTTTCAGTTGGACGCTGTATCTCTACTGCTCACATGTGCCACCTGCTGGTTGTTGTTGCGCACTGCAGCTACTCCTGGATCAATTGTTTCACCCCCTTCACTGTGGCTGCGGCATTGAAATGAGTAACATCTGTATGTGAAATGGTTAACAAAGGACGACACAGGCTATTTCCACATATGTAATTAATTAGGCTATTATTTGTGTAATTACAAGATCTTTTCTCGTAATTATGAGATAAGGTGTCTAATTTTCTTTTTATCCAGTTAATGCAATGCGCTTCCGGGTCACGCAAGTTGGATCAAATGAAAAATCGAAATCAAATTTTAATCGTGGCCCATTTTTCGATTTGCTATTTTTGATGTGAGCATAAAATCAAAAATAAGAAAAACAAACCGTTTTTTGTATTTTTGAATTTGATTATTTAACGAATAATGGAAAAACAAACCATTTTTTGATTTTAAATTGAAAATGGAATGAACGAATGATACACAGATTTTTTAAATTCCATTCTCTCATATTCTATTTTTAATTTCAAAATAAAATCAAAACAGCGAAAAATAGGCCGTTATTTGTTTTCCGATTTTTGATTTGAAAACGAGAAATGAAATAACAAGTCGTTATCCGTTTTCCGATTTTGGATTCTAAAACGGATATGGAATGAACGAATGATACACTGATACGCATACTCGTAGTCCAGCCATCCACAAGGTTTGCTCTCACCAGTGGCTGGGAGCAGCAGCCGACTCAGAGCTAGAAGTTTGTCGCGCAAGTTCTTATTCTTTGTCGACTCTGTAATAAAATTAAATTTGTCCAGTGTCTCATCCGCTTTTAAGGTCTGCAAAGACACTCTCAAATTAGCATGAAGGAAACTTTCCTTTCGATACACTGATTTCCTCACAGCAGCCATTATGCTTGAATTGTTTGTGTTCTGCGGTCAACTTCTTCTGCTACTCTATTGGGTTTTCCGGTCAGTGACGTGTGCGCAAGTGGGAAATACCATTGTGGACCATGCAGGGTAACTTTATATAGCGAAGTATAAACCAAAACCTCTGCGTAAAATACGAATGGAAAACAAACAAAAAATCATACAAAACTTAACAAATTAAAGTTACATGACCCCCCCTGAAGCCAAAATAAAAACCATATGTGCCCCGCCCCCGCCCCCCTGTGCTCAAAAAAAAGTTTGGGGAACCCCCCCCCCCCCCCCCCCCCGTTTTGGACCAGCCCCATTTGCATATAAATATCGATCAGCCCCTTACATCTTTTCGGTTATTTTTCTTTCAATTATTTTTTGAAGATGTGATCTCACTGATTAACTGAAAACAATTATACAATATCCAAAAAAATAATATCCAAACGAAAATAGAAGTGTAATCGAGTAAATACCATTCAGAAAGTGCATCAGTAAAGCCCAGTTCTATACGGCTGCCCGCTGCTGACACGCGCAGCGTGCGACTGAAATGTCTGCACTGCAGCACAGCTGCTGTGCCATATTCCACAATATCCAAACTTCAGAATGACGGATACTTTAGAAAAAAGAGGAAGGGCCGACATTTCGAATAATAAAGGCAGGAATTTTCGGAATGGTGGGACTTAAGAAAAAAAGGTGAAGGACCGCCAGTCCGAACAATGGAAGTTCGAAGAGGCAAGGTTTCGGAAAGGCAGACAGTTACCCCTGAAAAGAGTCATTGCTATAGAAAAGATACGCTTCCACGTTTGATAAACGAAATGACTGCAGGCTGTTTTTTGTGAGAGAGGCACCATCTCATGACGATACCCTGCAATTGAACGAGTGGGCGTGTCAAGGATTAAGGGGGGGGCTAGAGCCAGCTCGGCAGCTGGCTGGCAACCGGCTGGAACTTGGCTGGGATTTGGCTGGGATTTGACAGGCAGTTGGCCGAGGGAAGGAACTTTTGAGTGGCTCCTATTGTATTTGAGGGAGCGGGAAAGAGTCAACTGCGCTTAAAATTAACCGGATGTTTTATTTTGTTTCTGCGAACGACTTCCTGTTCCACACGATCTGCTCTGTGCTGAATTGCTGCGTTGTGCTCCTGCGTAAAAATAGAAGCTCTGCATATCTACTACGGATGCCCCGGAGCGCCGCAGCTGTGACAGAGCCGGTGGAACCACAAACATTGATTAGAATTGAAACGTATCAGCTCCACTGCACACGCATCTGGTGGAATTTAGGGGTTAGGGGAGGGAGCAGGAGATGGTCAAAGAGGGAGATGCACCTTTCAGCAGCTGCATCAGGAACATTAAACCGATTTATAACTTTTCAATCGGGCCATCGGCTGGTTCAAGCTACACTGAGACTGATTCATTAATCTGTGTACCGATGCACTTGCATCTTTTAAATCAAAACCGATTTTCCGATTCAAATTGGTTATTCGTTACACCCCTGTCAGGTCAATTTTCCCGTAATATCAATCTTTCACTATTAGTCTATTCCTATTTCATATTGCATGTAGTTTGGGCCTTTTCTGTCTGTCTCCATGTCTCAAACCTTATCTGGCCCACAAGGTCAGTATATGTGAAGTAGTTTCTCTCTGTGTACGCAAAGGCGTTATCTGTTTCTCTGGCATAAGTACTTCCACTCTGTATGTCAATTTGTCTCTCATTCACCCAGGAGCTGAGGTTCCAGGGTCTGAGTGCTTGATAATTTATTTCAAAGAAAATAAACGCCCAAAGGACAGCTCTCTGTGTTTTTCATGATCACCATGAATTATTGCCATTACACAGGCATTTGACTGGTGAGCCAAAAATATAATTTTAGACCCTGCAATAGCTATTTAAAGCCAAGTCTTAGAAACTTTTGTTTGTTTGTATGAAAGTGTGACGTGTGTTGCAATAAAAGATTATCTAACATGACTTTTTTTTCTATTTTACAGGGGGGTGAAGCAGCAGACCAAACTGCAGAAAGCCAGGACTAGGGCTGTGTTCCTCCATCTATGTTACTTCCTGTATGTTTCTTTAGCAGAAAGTGTTCCTGTTTGCTCTCCTGGTGTTTTTTTTTTTTCCTCGTAGTTTCCAATAAATTGGACAAATGTCAGTGTTGACAGAATTTTTTTCTCTCTGGTTTTTCAGTATGTGATGGTGACACTTCAAAAGTATTGATATTGATGTAAATGGTATTGTTAAAAAATTCTAGGAACATTCACTGAGTGTTTTAATTTCCTGGGAGTAGGAACAGAATCACATTTGTTTTATGATTTTCATGAAGGGAACATTAAACTGAAAACATTGTGGTAACCTTCCTATAATGTTCAGTTAACCTTGGGAACGTCAGGAAAACTTGCTATTTATAATTGTGTTTAAAACATTCAAACATTTTGGCAACCGTCCTATAATATTCAACTTACTTTCCCAGAACATTCAGGGAACATCAAAATAGCCTTCTGGTTATGGTAGGAAAACTTGCTGTTTTAACTTGGAAGGAATGTTTGAGGGAGAACTTTCTGGTAACCGTCTTAAAACGTTCCCTGCATGTTAAAACGGCAAGTTTTCTTGACGTAACCAGAAGGTTATTTTGATGTTCCCTGAACGTTCTTGGAAGGTTAATTGAGCGTTATAAGAAGGTTACCAGAGTGTTCTCCGTAAAACGTTCCCTGCATGTTAAAACGGCAAGTTTTCCTGACGTAACCAGAAGGTTATTTTGATGTTCCCTGAACGTTCTTGGAAGGTTAATTGAAGGTTATAAGAAGGTTACCAGAATGTCTCCCCTCAAACGTTCCTTATAAGTTAAAACAGCAAGTTTTCCTGACGTAACCAGAAGGTTATTTTGATGTTCCCTGAATGTTTTGGGAAGGTTAAATAACCTTCAATTAACCTTCCAAGAACGTTGAGGGAACATCAAAATAGCCTTCTGGTTACGTCAGGAAAACTTGCTGTTTTAACTTATAAGGAACGTTTGAGGGGAGACATTCTGGTAACCTTCTTATAACGTTCAATTAACCTTCCAAGAACGTTGAGGGAACATCAAAATAACCTTCTGGTTACGTCAGGAAAACTTGCCGTTTTAACATGCAGGGAACGTTTTACGGAGAACATTCTGGTAACCTTCTTATAACGTTCAATTAACCTTCCAAGAACGTTGAGGGAACATCAAAATAACCTTCTGGTTACGTCAGGAAAACTTGCCGTTTTAACATGCAGGGAACGTTTTACGGAGAACATTCTGGTAACCTTCTTATAACGCTCAATTAACCTTCCAAGAACGTTCAGGGAACATCAAAAAGACCTTCTGGTTACGTCAGGAAAACTTGCCGTTTTAACATGCAGGGAACGTTTTACGGAGAACATTCTGGTAACCTTCTTATAACGTTCAATTAACCTTCCAAGAACGTTCAGGGAACATCAAAATAACCTTCTGGTTACGTCAGGAAAACTTGCCGTTTTAACATGCAGGGAACGTTTTACGGAGAACATTCTGGTAACCTTCTTATAACGTTCAATTAACCTTCCAAGAACGTTCAGGGAACATCAAAATAACCTTCTGGTTACGTCAGGAAAACTTGCTGTTTTAACATGCAGGGAACGTTTTAGGGGAGACGTTTTGGTAACCTTCTTATAACGTTCAATTAACCTTCCAAAAACGTTTTGGGAACATCAGGATACAGTTAGGGTTACGTCAGGAAAACTTGCCGTTTATACCAGTATATTACGTTGTGTTGCAACGTTCAAAAAACGTTCCTATACCTTAAAACAAACGTTCCCAGAACGATCAGGGAACCAAAATGTGTTTGCTGGGTATACAACCGGGCTTAGTAAGACTGATGTGTTTTTGACTATCGTCTTCTTCTATCGCAACACAGGGACCCAAACTGTTACAAACATTATCTGCAAAACATTTACTAACAATGTATTTGATTTGTTTAATTCACAGTATCCGCTCCTAGTAATTAAACCAGGAATAATGTTTTTATGATTACTTTTAGGCAACACAAAACACTTAATTATCAAAAAGTGAACTGTGAAAAGAGACAAGACATGTTTACTTTTGCCGTGTACACCATCATCCCACCATCCTCAACCACCTCCTGATTACGATTGTGTGGTACAAGAACCTCTTAATAGTACATTAATATCAATTTTACAAAACAAAGTTGGAAATGCTTTTAGTGCAGCTACAGCTGATTTCAAACAGACTATGTTTCAAGCGATATTTACAACACTGAAAGCAAACAAAGTTTTTAATCCATCTGAATGAAATGAAGGTTTTTTTTGGTTGCAGTGTTGAATGATCAGAAAAACAAACTGAAAAGACACCAGCCTCTTCTGGCCTTCTCACACATTCTTTCTCGACTCTATCAGTGTGCTCTCTGTGGTATTACCATTCATGCTCATTACACGCAGCTGAGCGCAGTCCACTCCCACTCGCTGGGAGCTGTCAAAATACATTTAAGGAAGTGTATGTAGTAACTAATCTTCCCAAGTCATCATCCCTGATCACGGGTTTGGCCAAATTAAATATTGATACTAAAGATCCTTCTCTCAAAGCTACAATCTAAATTCACATGTACTTAAAGCTCAGTGGTTGTAAGCAATTAGTGATGGACGAAAATGTACAAATGAATCTTTCTGAACTCTTTCAAGTGCCCAGTATGTGCGGGGTCAGCCTGGCCAGTGTCCAAGCACTCTTGAATCCCTAATGTGTCCTAATATAGTGCAGTAAAGGCACTGAATGAACAATCGAATCAGACTCAAGTTAAGACCTCCACAAGCCAAGGTCAGTGGTGCATTCTAGCGCTTCACAGATGGGCGTTCTTCCAGCCTTGGTGTGTTCATGAGCTTTAAGTTGTAATGTGGAAATAAACAATACAACAACAATAGAGAAACAATAACAACAATAACAAACAATAGAGAATGCGTTCGTGAAGAAAGTAAGTTATGATAGCGTGCATGATACGTTTGTTGGTTGCAATTAATGTTGTATCAGACCCACATTATGTTATGTAAATGTCTGTGGCTTATGTACATTTGAGCTACCTTTTGCTGTGTGTTACTGCCTCACTCACTAATTAAGCCTGCTAGCTGTATTATTCTGTGTGTAGTTATATACTGCGTGTATGTACGATGCTAGCTGAGCCATTTGGTCAATTATGTGATGTGTATTTATTTATTTTTGTTAATGTGAGACAGCTAAAATATTACAGCCTGGTATGTTTAGTATTTAAATCAAGCTAAACATTTTTTTGGTATATTTTTATTCTGTTTTACAGAAACCATTCAGGAATTCAATTATTCATTCAACTATTCAGTTCATCCATTCAATGAATCGTCCATTGTTCATACATACATGTGAATAGTATACGGAGGATTCATCTGTACTGCGTGTCTGCGTCCACTCTTTGACCAGAGTTGTGCCATACTGGATAAAGTGGCTCCAGCAACATAACACAAGCAATCTCCAACACGCAGCGTTGTGCCAATATAGTGCATTTATTTTGAAAGAGACTGTATGGAAACTGTATATATCCTGTGAAAACAGAAGTGTATTTTGAAAGCAGACGATGCATGTAACAGGCAAAACTTGACACAGCGTCCCAGAATGTCCACAACCAACACACCCAGGGTACCTTGTATGTCATATCTGGACAAGGAAAGTCCATGACCAAACACCTATATGTGAGTTCAGGGTGAGAAAGTGCTTGAAGTCCCAGTTGAAAGTCTGGGGTTTGTTGCAGCCATCCACCTCCCCGCCTGCTCTTTATATTACACTATTTGCCAGTGGCATTAATAACTGCTGCCATCTGATCCATATTATACCTGGGAAGGGTACGCGTGTGTGTCCGTGTCTGACATCGACATCCACTGACAAAGCGCCGGTGTTTAATGAGTTGGGTTGTTGCCAACTGTCTCTAAAACTGACATGCTTGGTGTGTACCATACTGCCATGAAGGGTGCCTCAGTACGTTGGCATCTGATGCTGACATCACTGATAAAGCAATGGTACTTGATAGGTTGGGAGTGGGAACATGCATGTAATATAATGGAGTGTTACAGAGAAAATGACACCATACTTTGCATAAAGTATCAAAGCTCGAATACGTTTACATGCATCAACTCGAAGGAGGCGACACCAAAAAAAGGAATCACGCCACCCACTATAAGCAATATACAAGTTTACTGATTGAAGTAAGGAACTACAAGCAGGTTGAAAGGAAAAAGGGTCATAAAAAGCACAATATTATTCAGATAATACTGGAATGCTTTGAACATCACCTGATGACATGAGAGTAACTGAGGTCTTGATGAGAATAAAAACAGTGTCTTCACTGGCACAACAGTAGTGTCCTTTGTACAGCACAGATGAAACATGCTTCACAAGCTGACAGTAGATGAATGTTATCTGTCACCATCGCCTGCTGTGTTCTTTACTTCTATACAGAGATGTGTAAATAAATTGCAGCCTCGGGACATCGAGGTGGGTCAGGTTTCTTTCATCTCCTCACAGGAATGAAACAATGTATGTTTTTCCCACATACAGTGCAAAATGGAAAGACCACCAATGTTGTTTAACTTGGCTTCTGTTCAATGTGCCAGAACCTTTAACAAAATACGACATGCACACCAACACGTTCATGCTCATCGCTCTTGTTAAAACCCACTGGATTTTGGTACGGTTTTGTTTCACAGGCTGCAAAAGATTTTCAGATGTGCGTTTGCTAACAAATGGATACACAGTGACAGGAGGACCTTACATAGAATAAAAAGAGATCCACATTTGTTGAAAAGATGTTGCCCCTGGTAAATCTGCATTGAAAGGGAGTGTTGTGGTTTTTGGGTGAAGTAAAGATGGTTCTGAGCAGTTTCACATTGTACTAAATTGTGTACAATCACACAAACAACCACAAACTTGTAAGTATTTCTAGTGTGCAAGTATTTCTGTGTCACATTAAATATTGAAATTAAGCAACATCACTCAGTTGTTTCTGTAACTGCTCATCCTGTTAGGGGTTGTGGGGGGTGGAGCCTATCCCAGCTGACAAAAACCAGGAAGGCAGGTCACCAGACTATCACAGGGCTGACACATAGATACAGACAACCATTCATGCTTACGTTCACACCTATGGACAATTCAGAGTCACCAATTACCCCGCATGTCTTTGGACTGTGGGAGGAAGCTGGAGTAGAAAACCCACAATGACACAGGGAGAACATGACAAACTCCCCCACCCCGGAGTACAAACCCCCCACCATGGGTTCGAATAAGAAACCCTCTTTCGAGGCGACAATGCTAACCACTGCACCACCGTGCTGCCGCAATGAAAAAGTAAATCAGTTAAAAAATTGGTGAAAAAGTTTTAATAACTTTTTTTTTTTTTTTTTAAAGAAGAGTTAAACCTTCAACAACTCAGCTAACCTGCTCCACGAGGACTGTAGGGGTGTCATCATCTTTTTCCTAATGAGCCCCACCTACTTCTAATCCCTTTGAAAAGCACAGACAAAAAACAAAACACAGAAGTCTCTCATGTGAGATCATCAAAACTGGGCTCAAACATCAATCTATGACCCCACTGACGCCAAACTATGAAGCTGATTGTGAAAATACCTGAGCCTGTAAAAGCTCAAACTAAATACTTTCTGTGCAGCAGGCACATAAAAATGTACATATGGCTGCATCTCTATAAAGCGAGCTAATTAAACTCCACACAACATGTAATGGAGACATTTGTAGTTAATGGGGGAAACATGTGGGCGAGTACTTCACAATACCCAACAGAGCACACATTCTCCAAGACCTCACATATTTCACATCCATCCCTTCATCCCACCTCTTCACTTCTGTTGTCAGGTTGTATATGGATGGTAAATGGACCTGCACTTGTAAAGCGCTTTTAAGCTACATGCCATATTCACCCATTCACCCATTCACATACACATTCATACACTGGTGGCCGAGGCTACCGTGCAAGGTGCCACCTGCTCATCATGTTCACTGGGTACAAACACATTGATGGTACAGCCAACTTGTGGATCATTATCTTCCCCAAAGATACTTAGTCATTCAGACTGGAGAGGCCACGGTTGGAACCACCAGGCTTCAGAGTGTAGACGACCTGCTCTTCCCCCTGAGCCACAGCCGCCCAGATATCATAATTCCTTGGATCCCATGTTCCTTCTCTTTGAAGCATGAAACATATTGCAGAGGTGGGTTACCTTGATAACTTTGGATCAAAAATGTTCCGGGCTCAACAAGAAGTATTGCCCAATCGCCAGGGGCAAGTAAAATGGCACTTCCTACTACCACCTTAAAAACATTGCAAGAATAAAAGAATTTCTTTCTAAACCAGATACAGAAAAACTTGTTCATGCTTTCATTTTCAGCAGGCTGGACTATTGTAACGGTGTCTTCACAGGCCTGAGTAAAAAATTCAATCAGACAACTGCAGTTCGTCCAGAACGCTGCTGCCAGAGTCCTCACCAACACCAAGAGAGTGGAGCACATTACACCAGTGCTTAAGTCACTGCACTGGCTTCCTGTGTGTCAAAGGATAGACTTTAAAATCTTGTTACTTGCCTATAAAGCACTAAATGGTCTCGGGCCTAAATGCATCTCTGATTTACTTGTACGTTATGAAGCATCCAGACCCCTCAGATCATCTGGAACAGGTTTACTCAGTGTTCCCAGGATCAAAACCAAACACGGTGAAGCAGCCTTCAGTTTCTATGCTCCCCGCCTGTGGAACAAACTTCCAGAATATCTGAGGTCGGCTGAAACTGTCAGCTCATTTAAATCAGGGCTTAAAACATTACTATTTACTGCAGCTTACCAGTGAACTAGATATGTAACTTATTGTTAGGATAATCTGTAGCTATTGTTTTTATATTTGTCTGCTGTTGCTTTTGCTTTATGTTTGCCTTTTAAATGCATTTTCTGCACTGTCTTTAACTATTTATTGTCTTGCTTTTAGCTTTTGTTTTTAATGATCTATTGTTCCTTTAATGTTTTCTCTTGTAAAGCACATTGAATTGCCTTGTGTATGAATGGTGCTATATAAATAAAATTGCCTTGCCTTGCCTTCAGGCTATTGAAGCCCTGTTGCCAACACTTAAACTATGTATTGCATAATTTGCTGCAGGTTTGGGTGCAAGATGGATAAAATGAGGTTGTTTTTAATAAAAAGTCACTTCAGTCTTTGTTGTTTTTTTATATATTTTTATGATCGCTTATAAGTAAAACGTACACAAGTAAAAATTTACCTCCTGCCAGATGATTTCTGACCTACTTTTAAGTAAAAAAACAACACAGTAATGGTGAACTACTTACTTACTACTACTTTACTTTTGCATTATGTATTTACGTCCATCTGGCAGTTGCAGGCCTTCAGTCATTTGGTTGATTCAATTAGATGACACAAAAGGTCAAAACAGTAAAATCTACTGCAAACTACCACCACTTCATATCACTGATGTACAACTAGAAACAATCTGCGCATTCATCAAGCCAAAGCAAATTGCATGTAAACTCAATTGCAGACAAACACATGACAAATGTTATGAAGTATAATTGCGTAGCCATAATTTCCTGCGCACATCAGAACAGGCCCGTCATGACTGCAACACCTGTAGTTATGAGCAAACAACCTGTTTTGGCTGGGAACCAAAGTGAGAAGTTGTGACCTCAGTCGTAAAAGGTTCTTCTAAATTTAGACGATGCTCAAAGACTGGAAAACAGGAGGAATGAGCTCGTCTGCGTCTCTATTCCTTTAATAATTCTGCAGAAAAGTAAAATGCACAAAGAAGAATCACAGAAATTTACAATGAAATAGTGCAATGTAACTTGTTACAGCTTTGGTTTTTGCCTTTCAGCACTTTTTCTCGCTCTCTCCAACCTTTTCACATGTTATTCTTTCCTCTGTGTTCTTTGTCACCGTCTCCCCCTTTATCTCCTCCATCTTCTCATGCGGTCTCCATCAACAAACCTGGTATATTTTTCTGACTCAGCTCAGTCTCAGCTACGCTCACTTCAGTCAGACTCTGTGTCCTGAGGTTGTTGATGCTGACTGGTAATGGCTTCTCCAGACTGAGCATTATTCTCAATGTGCTGTGAAACCACTGGCCAAAGACAACAATGGGCCCCACAAGCTTCCCAAATAATCACTTTGATCATTGCGCGGGCCGGTCTTAATGGCTACTAAATGCTGTAGTGTGGAAAACTTTTGGCATCAGGCCGACAGTTTGATCCTTGCAGGAGCGGAGGGGCAAACTCTTTTGGATCAAGAAGCAATTGTGGTGTTGTAACATTGTTTTTTGGCTTTACTTTTTCCAGAAAAACAGTTTTTGCTAAGTGCACATGCTGGTTTAAACACCATATTGCCTAATACACTTTGATGAATTCACACTTGGAAGCTGCCCAGTACATCAGTCTTCTACTGAGCCTCTTCTCTGGAGAAACTGGAGGTTAAAGGGATTATTCCACTATCGGAAACTACTGAATCTAATTTACTTGGTAAAACTTTGTGCAATTAACCTTTCTGGTGCAGCCCTTCCAGCCTGCTCTGTCTGTTTCCACTTGAAGGTTGTGATTTCTCTCCATCTCCCAGACAACTCTTTAACACTTTGGGATGTGAACTTGCTGAAACTAGCTGTTGACTGCCTGTAAGCGGAGAGAGAAACACAGTTGTTCCAGTTGATTCCCTGCACTCAAACTAGGTGTCTTGTGGCTGGTGGAGTGAAATATGAATGTAATAGTGTAACTGCTTCTCCTACAACAGATATGATTGATTTGATTGTTACACATTAAACTGGAAAGTCACTGTAGATGCTTTTGCCTGTTTTGCCCGATATTATATGATAGGGTTTTCTCAGGATACTCCAGCTTCCTCCCACAGTCCAAAGACATGCAGGTTAATTGGTGACTCTAAATTGTCCGTAGGTGAGAATGTGAGTGTGAATGGTTGTCTGTCTCTATGTGTCAGCCCTGTGATAGTCTGGCGACCTGTCCAGGGTGTACCCCACCTCTCGCCCAATGTCAGCTGGGATAGGCTCCAGCCTTCCTGTGACCCCAAACAGGATAAGCAATTACGGAAAATGAATGAACGAATATTTAGACCTATAGGTAAACAGTAATGTAAAATAAAGAATGTAACCCAGACTAACTATTTAGACTACACAGCACAGCCTAAACCAAAGATTGATTGCTTTCCCATAGATACATTTTCGAGCCAGTGCAACAGCTGATTATCAAATACACACCCAGAAAAAAGTCAATTGAGACAATTAAGCAAAAAATGATCAACAACAAATAAAAACAGCTATTAAGAAGGAGCAACGGCCATCATTAAGTTACATAAATTCAAATATATAACCTGACACTTCTCATAGAATCAACAGCACAACAAAACATCACTGAGCCAGACACAACATGTATAAACAATATGAACCCCATAGTGGCTGCAGCCACAAACATACTGACATTGATACTGAAGCAAAGAGAGTGTAAAACTCTCTTGGAACTGAGCAGCACCTGTTTCATCCTCAGTCAGAAGGCATACGCTGGCAATCCAGGGACTAAACTCAACAACTGTATATGTGTGTATAACCAGTCCGCTCGGCCTCTTTGTCCCACTGAACTCCTCAAAGTTCTCAACATGTTAAGCTGAACGAGGCTTTGCAGTCATATCTGTAACAAGCAGCGAAAAAAGCCTTATACACTTCACTCAAAGTAAAAGTTCCTCCGTTGAAATCAGAGAGCACAGCTGGAGAATCCAACTGCATGAGCATTTTACAGAAGCATTTAACACATTAGCAAGATCCAGCATGCACCTGTTGATGAGACAACATCAGGTGTGTTTAATTTGTGTCACCTGTGTCAACCTGTGTCGTCCTGCAGCCGCAGACTTACTAGCATTTATCCTCTGCTGCCGCTGCTGATTCATCACATTTCTTCTGTTTCAGTCTCACACAGGTTATCATGACTTTTGTTTTCATACATCTCTGTAACAGAGGTGCCTCATAAGAAGCGAAGTACAATACTTGAAATAAATAATGGTTATGTAAAAGTAAAATAAGGCCAGTACAAAAATACTCAAAAAGTACAAGAGCACAAAATCGACTTTTTTGTTACAGTAATGAGAGTAAATGTAAGTCACTACTTCCACCCCTGCAAACATGTTGGCAAATGCTGCCTATATACACATCCAGCAGACAGACATATGTTTGTGACCAAGTTAAGAAGTTCCATTAAATATTTAGTCTCCGTTTTGCTCAGTGTTTGTCTCCACCTACTCTTCAGAAAAAAAATCCCTCTCTCCACTATGTTCACCATGAAGTTGCTAACTTTGTCCGGCTGCTGTTTGGTGTGTTGGGCAGATCATGTCCTGCCTGAGGCTGATGAGTGCCGTGAGAGGGAATCAGGCCAGTAAAGTTGTGGGCCATGAAACCTAAAACAATGAGCTGAAAGACTCAAAAACACTCAGCAGAGTTAAAGGAAACCGCAGAGTGATATTTCTTGGTGGGTTTGTCACTACAAGTGAAGTCATTTACATTATGTCTAATCATGTAATCAACTGTTATATCAATAAAGAAATACAGATTAGTGCAGCTTCAAGTGTGGTTTAACCTACCACTGAGTTCTTTTACCCTTTTTATTTGTCTACCTTTTAGCCAACCTGAGGACTGTTAATCAGAAGTATGTATGTCTTGGATAAGCCCAGTAAAAGCAGCACAGATGGATGGTGATCAGTTTCAGCTTGAGCGCCATGTGAAATTGTTGAGCAACCCACAGTGAGAAGTGGACATCTTGAGCCAGCACTGGACATATGTGAGTAGTTAAATTGCTTCTGGCAGCTCTTTGAGTGCAGTGACTGAAAACAAAACAGCAGAGACAGCGAGCGAGAGACTTCATAAAGAAAGAGTGCTGAGTAAGTCGAAGGAGCACTGGGTTGTAAAAGATGAGGAATGAAAAGGGGATTGAATCGTCAAGTGCAAAGTGAGAAGTGAGAGATTTCTGGAATTTTACTGGTTCTTCATGGATTATTTGCTTTAATAGCATTAGTGAAGCAGAGAGGTGATGCAGAGGACTTCTCCTCATTGTGATCTTTTTCTTTCTGTTCATCTTTCCTGAATCCTGCTCAAAAGGGCGACACCCAGTTTGTCTTTCATACACTTCACTCTCCACCACTCCTCCTTCAACACTCAGCACATTCTCAACTCAAAACCAGCATCTGTATCTGTTTCCATAAAGTGTCCTAACCCACTCATCACTGCGTTTTCTGCCAGTTGTCCGCTCTTTATCACTGCTGGTCTCCTGTGAACAATTCTTATGCAACTATACAACATTAGCTTTCAGTGGCAGGAAGTACAATGACGTTCATATATTGCTGTGAGGGTGTGGATTTCTGTTGTGGATGGACGCCTGCTCTCCACACTGGCAGGGTGGGTTCCAGCGGTCACCAGGGACATTTGCTATCTTGGCACTACTCAGTACTTCTGTCATTTGAACACTTTGGCCCAGAGTGAGCTATCTGACAGCTATTAGGGGGATTACCATGAAATTTAGTAGATATATTCATCAACCCAAGAGGATAGATTGACTAATAATGACTTCAAGATGCTTTATACTCTTGTATTCCCCATGATGAGTACATTAATGAGGGAATTTTACGCTAAATTTGATTACCTTACATTGGATGCAGAAGTAGTTGTGAATGTAGCCAGGGTGAAATATTACCCAGCTAACTGTTTGTTTGGCAGCTGAGTGCTCCCCTGCTGACAGGAAAGGTAAGAATCATCACTACTGCCAGGAGAAAACTCTGCTGTCAAAAATTAAGGCAAACAGGGGAGGTAACTTGTTATTCCCACACCACCGTTTGATAATAATTTCGTCCATTGCATTCCCATTTCACAACACACTTTTTTGTCTTTACTGACTTGGGAAATTTTGCAGACTAGGTGTTCAGAGACTCAGGCAGGATGAGGAGCACAGACATCCGGAGGGAGCTCGGAGTAGAGCTACTGCTCATTCTCGTCAAAAGGGGTCAGTTGAGGTGGTTCGAGCATGTGATCCGGATGCCTCCTGGGCACCTCCTGTTAGAGGTGTTCCAGGCATGTGCCACTGGTAGGAGGCCCCGGGGCAGACCCAGAACACACTGGACGGCTTACATATCTCATCTGGCCTGGGAACACCTTGGGGTCCCCCAGGAGGAGCTGGAAAGCGTTGCTGGGGAGAGGGACGTCTGGGGTGCTTTGCTTGGCCTGCTGACCCCACGACCCGGCCGGATGGATGTAGGAAGATATCTAGAGGCCGGGACCAAATCTCACAGACATGTCTGATGGGGTCTAGTTGAAACAGGGTTCCCTGTGCATCTTCTAGCAGTGTGCAGCTGATTCAAGCGCTTCTCGGTTCAAGGGCAGATGACTTCTAAGGTAAAAGGGGGACTGGAGCACACTGACTGATTGGCAGTCCTTGATTGGTTTTTCCCACCTTAGATGTCTGATGGGGTTCATCATTGTGTATTTTACTCTTGTCAGCCACTGGAAATATATGCATTTAAATGTGCATTATGGGGTAAACAGTTGTTTTTTTTGTGGGCATATCTCTTGTTTCCTGCATGAAAGTCAAGTGTACTACATCCTTACTATCTGCCTTGTTCGGGCCCATACACATGCTGCATTTTTTGCACTATTAAATCCTTTGTTTTCAATGTAAATGTGCAACAGGTGAGCTCAAAAGGGAGCACCTGTTTTTCAGTGTTACCAGCTCACCCTTTTTCCCCTTCAAGGCCGGTGGCCTTGTGGGTAACCTGTGAGGGTATGACGTGTACTTCCTGGTGTATATGGAGGGAAGCAGCTCTTCCTGGTGTCAGGGTGAAGATGGCAGGTGACAAGGAGTGATGATAGTGTCTAGATAAACTCAGGACTACATTAAACCTCATGAAAAGGCCAAGTTTATTGTTTGTGGTGAAGACTGCAATAAAGCTATTGTTGGTGAATGGCACCCTAACACCGTGCCATCCTTCCTTCTGCAGAGTGGTCCGGACTACTAGAAGCTTGTTACTGGCCAATAACAAGCCAAGCTAAAATTAATGTTAATAAGCTAGTGTGTTCCCAACTACGGTTCGGAGCCGACAAGCTTTCACTGAGAGAGGTAATACCAATGCGCAACTGCTGCGCCTTGAAATACACAAAGTTTAACTTTTGAAAAGTTATTCCCTTTCTTGGAAGATATCTTCCCTTTCTTCCATAGATATCACTCTATAATATAATATGGAGAGGAAGTTGATCATTTTAATACGGGCTACCCAGAGCTGTCCCACAGACAACATTTTAGGCCTAACACAAACCTTAAAGACAACACCAGGAAGAAGGTAAGTAAGTAGGTAGGTAAGATACGATGTGGTGCACCCAGTAATTCAGATGGCAGCCTGGGCGCCCAATGTACAAAGGCAGTGTCCTTGTCGCAATGGCCATGGGCTCGATTCCAGCTCATGGCCCTGTCCTGCATGTCGTCCTCTCTCTGTCCCCCTCACACACCATGACTCATTCGGCTAAGTGTTATCTGTAACCAACCTGTTAATAACCAACTGTTTGATCTGGGCTGAGATTAGCTGGAGACAACAGTCTGATGCAGCAGCCTGCCATTCAAGCTCATGTTAGCTCTCCATCAGTACTGATGTAACTGCCTACGGTATCACACTGACGGTGAACATTAATGTATCGTCTGTGCCTCAAATCTCAGAAAGTCTTGCTTAACCTGCTACAAATTTGCTTTTCAACATTTTCTGTTTCTCTTCCTATGGGAAAACTCGTTTCTTGACAATGCAGTATCCTGGGATTTTGAAAATATAAAGGAGAGAGTCAATAATCCGGATGAGTTACGGCAAAGCTTTCGGGACTCCCCCTTCTAGTCTTCATCCTCACAGCACTTTTATATGGAAATGTAATCAGTCCCTCTCCATCTGCATCTTCTTCTTGTCTTTACACAAAGTCAAAGTTCTGCTTCTGATCGTGTGCAGTTTGTTTTCTCAGTTACTCCCATTCGGTGAGGTCATCACTCTGCGTCAGGTTGGCGGCGCGCTGGGTGCCGTCCCGCAGCTGTGGAGCATCAGGCTGGAAATCCCCTCATCCTCAGCGCTGGGCCTCCGAGTGTGTACATAATGAACATGAGCGTACCGTATGTGAGGAGGTGTGTGTGTGTGTCTCTATCTGCGTGCCTGTTGAGCTTGGCTGCCGGGGTGTGTATTTAGGTGCTGGCTTTTGTGGACGAGGTATTTGTGAGTGTTTTTATTTTGTGTGTTTGTGCGAGTGTGTGCGAGTGTGTGTGGGCATGTTTGTGTGTGTAGGTGGACGGTTTGAATTCTGGACCCTCTCAGCACATGTGGGCCCGGCATGTGGTTGTGTGTGGCCTACTGCGAGGAGGCGTGTGGCATGAAATGTGTGTGTTAGATGGAGAGAGAAGGAGACCGAGAGAGTACAAAGCCAGTTTGTGTTAACTTTCATAGCTGTGTTATCTTTTTCTGCCTCCCCTGCGTGTGTGTGTGTGTGTGTGAGTGAGTGTGTGTGTGCCAGAGAGAAAATGAGGACAAGGCCTGTTTGTATAATAAACTTTCCTAACTTTCTTTCTCTGCTTCCTCCCTTCCCTCCTTCATCCTTATCGTTCTCCATTTCACCCCGGCGCCCCCGCACACGATCATACGTTGGCTCAGTGTTTAAACTCAGACCCACTGAGCCACTTCTCCTTCTCTTTCTCCCTCACCTCCTAATCCCTCTCTCTCTGTCCTCCTATTCCTTCACTTCTGCCCTCATTTTCTCCTCTCCCGCTAACGTCGGTACACTCCCCTGGAAAGTTGTCCCACTCCCCTCGAGCTCTGACACCCACGCGTTCCCCACAGAAACTCTCTCCACACACACACTGCACACACCATTTGTCTCTACTTAGTGTGTTGTTTTCAGCCTCTTCACAGCCACCTCTCTCTGTGATTCAAAGCAGGGAACGAATGATGGAGAGTGACTGTGAAAAAGAGACAGAGCTGAGGGTTTCAAATTCAAATCGGTTTTTAAAGTGGCAGTCCATAATAACCTTTATTTGTTATTCCATGCCCATCTTTGGTGCCAAATTCTCCATATTTTCACACTGCACTTCCCATGAGTCAACTACTTGTCAATCAAACACTGTGGGTGGTGATGGGACCTTTCATTCTTCTGCACGAGTGTCTGTCAGAGGAACCTTGTCTGAACAGCCATCATGGTTATTATTGCTCAAGCTACTCCTAAAGTCGACATGCCAAGTATCTAAATTTCACATTTATATGCAAATATTATGGATTATTTCTTTATGAGTGCATTTTTCCTCCATTTTAACTCTTACAGTCACTACACATCTTAGCGAAGTTAGCTAAGCTACAGCCAAAATACATGGAACATGGGCACAGTGCAACATGTCTGCCAGAGTATGCCTGCAGCAGAGTGTGTCCATTATAATTAGCTGAAGCTGCTACGCTGAACCTGGAAGCCGTGCTCACCCATGTGGGTATCACGTTCCTCAGTGTTAGTTTTTCACGGCTGGTCAGTTTTTTTCTGTACGTGCAGCTCTGTGGCCCCCCCAACAAGTAAAAACAACGTAGAACTGTGTAAAAAAAATTAGGCTAGTCTAAAGTTAGGCTACTCTACTGCACTCTTGTCATCAGTCTTTATGATATATATTGTTGTGTTGTTGCAGACTTTGACTTTTAATCCCTCACATGGAGCATGTTCCAGAAATACTTGATCCTGTTGTACACTTCCTGTGACGCAGCTTAGTAGCATCTTAAGGCCCACCTTGCCTTTCAGATACCATTTACATCATTATAGCATCATGAAAGTTATTTTCTCAGACTTGACAAAACTCCTCAAGGGCCACAAAAGTTTTCAAGCTACTTTTTTTTATCATAACAGTGTGGGTAGTATGTGTTAATAAACTGTGGTAAACTTCCCTCCATCTTACCAGCACCGAGATGTCCCTGCTCATCTCTCAGCTCAAATCACTCAGATTTTTTGCAGGCTCTAAGGCTGCTGCTTGAACTACAGATTGTAGTTTCACATTTTGTCAGCCTGCCATCCAGGACACGACGACTAACTCTCCAAACATAGATCAAAGAGTAAAACTAGGTAGTGCTGATCAAATATAAACCAAAATTCTGTTACTGTATTGCTTATTTCGCACTTTAAATGTCTTCAGAGACACATTTTAGTGCCCTGTTTAGCTGTAATATGAGAATTCGTGAACACATAAATGCAAATGGTGAAACTAAGCATTGCTGATCAATAAAGAACCATAATTCTGTCACTACGTTGGCCATATCTCGTATCAAATGTTTCAAAAAACACATAGCAGTTCAACTGTAATTCGAGATGGTTTGTTACCAGCTGGCCACCATATTGTTTCCTGTGGGAAAATAGCCAAGATCACATCACGTCACCCACCAGCGAGAGCGTTTATTGGCAAATGCGACAGCCCATTTCCCTGTTTTCTCTTGCTGTGCAGGACAAATTTCAAAAGTATTTGCATCTCTCTACTGCATACACAACCCAGTATTATGAAAAGACCGTATTTCCAGCCTTGCAATACTACTTTAAGTGCATAATTTCTGATATATTAGTCTTCAGTTTGTGAGCAATAAAGCTCATTTTGGACTCAGTTCTGTAGTTTGGAAAATCTACAAAGATAAAAAAATCAATATACTAACTGTGCACTTAATTCATTCATTTCCTCTCTGTCTCCCTTAAATGAAAACAGCTGCTTCAGCTCACTCTCATTTATCCCTCCTTTTCTTTCATCATTGTTTCCATCTCAGTCTCAGTTCTCACCTCTGCACCTCTCACCAAAGCTTCCTGCTCAAGTCTCTGCAGTCAAGCACCATCAGTTACTTTCACAAACTCCCACTTCTTCCCTGAACAGGAAATTTGTCTTTTTGCTCACACGTCTCACACTGAGAAGTCACAACTCTGGGTCAACAGGAGCGTAGGAACCAAGGGGGATTCAGTCTTGCTCAAGGACACTTCAGTAGGGTGATGTGTTGCTGTCCTAGCAGCTGGATATCTCTGTTTAATAGTGGGATGGTTTCCCTGCTGAACAAGCCACTATGGAGCCAATACTTGACACCAAAGTATAGCACAGTTTACCCTCCACAGTGCTGAAGTGGCTCATGTAGAGGAGCACGCTGGAGAGTTACAGATTTGTAAGTGGAAAATGACTGATGGAGTTCAGCAGCGTCACGGCTGAGCAGTTATGGAGAGCCTTCTTCCTGTGTTTCCTCTTGACCCCCTGCTGAATCTGCTATTCCCTGCAGCGTGGGGGGGCAACATGTTACAGCACTGGGAATACTCACTTGATTGGCCAGTTGTGCATTTCTATGAATTCTCAATATAATAATAGACCTTTTTAGGGCCGACGTCACAATGTCCTCAGTTTGTTAGCTGGAGGCAAAACAGGACTCTCCACCACAGGGCTGTAGGCTACAGAGGAGTCTTAAAATGTTTTGTGGTGATATTGGGAGCCAGAGTAGAAGGAGTCATGGCTCAAAACTAACTAACTAACTAACTAACTAACTTTTTTTGCAGTCCCAGAGAGTGATAGCCTGGTTCCAGACCATAGACCCCGCCCACTCAACTGAGTAGGCTTGCATCTCTGGTCTGGCATACTGCAACGAATTTGCGATTTATCTCGTCCGAGCGATGGACGGACCAATGAACGCCGGGGGTGGGGGTGGGTCCAGCGATTAGTCAATCAGCGCCACGCTAATGGCGACCGCTGCAGATCCTACAGACCACATTAACGATGCTATCGAGGTATTTTGCCACTTCTAGCGTTAATGGAGGACCAAATTAAGGAAGATGCTAAACTGGATTTAACGGCGATGCAGCTGGGCGTGCAACACGACGGAGAGATTTTAAACGGGCAATGCTCGCTTGTTTCGGCACCCCCGAGGCATGGATACTAATGACGTCAGATTCTGGGTGAGTCGTTGATCTCTACTGATTGGTTAGGGAAAAATCAAATTCCCTCCCCCTTGTAAATCGCCTTCAATGGAGGCGATTTACCACTCATGTCATCTTCCTTCACTGTAACAAGACAACAGAGCTTGCTAGCTAGTGCTAGCTAATGTCTGTGTAGAATTGTTTTGCCTCCAGCTAAGCCCCGCCCACCAAAATCATCATGATGTTCACTCACAGTAGAATGGTCTATACTGTATTACATTTTCAAAGAAATGTAAAATACCTGAACGTCTGTCCACAGCTAAAGGGGAAAACAAGCCATAAGGAATATTTGATAAAAACTTAAATTTTAAAACAGTAAACAACAGTGTTGTATTACATTTTAAAACAGCATCACAAGCACCAGCACAGACTCTGACAGGCTTCTTTATATAAAAAACACATTGCCGTTTTCACCCAGATACACATAAAAATCCCTCCAAACACTAAAATACACACAGTGAGAGAACAAGCCTCCGTCCTTATCTGCATCTAAATATAGATATGTTGTGTTTTGAATTGGTTTATTTATTTTATCTTATTTTATTTATCTATTTGTTTCTGTTTTCAGGCGGGGGTATCTTCCCACGATCTATCTGGGATGGAGCCAGGAGGACGGAGATCGGCGCCTGACAGAAAGGAGTAGAGAGAGGAAGGACGAGTGTCGCCCTTCACTCCTAATCCCACACACAAACACACGCACACACTAACTGTACACACTGACACACACACACAAACACTTGTAAATCCCCCTGACAGTGACAGTAAGCCAGTGGCTTCACACACTCATCTCTGAGCCAAGTTCTAACTGGCTCCAACTCATCACCTCTTCACCCCGTCCACATTGTGACTGATCAAGTGGGATAAAAAAAAAAAGTGTGATACTCTTACATATGCCAACTCTCATAAAAAATATGACATAATTAATTATATAATGTGTGACATAATTATGTCAGTGGAGCTACACAGTGATGACACCACAGTATATGATGTGATACAATAACTTCCACTTTAAACATCCTCAGGACCTTTAACATTACAGTATGAACAATTGACACATTCTCACTCCAACCTTGTGTCGACGTTTGGTCATAGACTTTCTATGTCGACATACGACGTGCAAGGAACCCTGGTTGATTGTTGACGTTCTGGGACACTGTCAAGTTGTGTCTGTTACATGCATTGTCTGTTTTTGAAGTACACTTTAGTTTTCACAGGAAATGTACAGTATGCATACAGTTTCGTTCAAACTAAACGCACTACCTCTGTACAACTGAACAACCGAACAGATGGTTTTTTCCCTTGAACAACAAATGCATGTGGTGACATTTAGGGAAACAAAACGGGGTTTGGATTTATAATCTTATAGGAAGCGAACACCATCCTCCCTAGTGAAAGTCGGTGGTTGTTGGATCCATCCACCAACCCACCACCAACCCCAATTGGACTTCCGCCGCCTCAACTTTTGTTCTTGTCACATCAAATTTCCCCCCTGACGCCACCGGGTACCATTAAACAACAACGGTGACCAGCCGTGTATCATAGTGACGTGAGAGGATGGCTTTTTTCGTCAGTGTCTCACGCTGGAAGTCACTGACCAAGCACCAGATTTCGACAACTTCCGAGTGACATCGGGTTGGAACAGTAGTACCAAGTGTGCTTTTAAATCACTAGTAGAAAATTAGTACATGTATTAGTGGTCATACTTCAACCTAATAGCCAGTAAAAATGTCAGCATTGCACCATGGATACATTACATTTGCAGTGCAGATGCACTGAAAATTTATGTTTCAACAATGCTGTGGTTAACATGTGGTTAGGTTTACACACAAAAAACACTTGGTAAAGGTTAGGACTTCAAATACGTGCTTTTGGTAGCACTATCCTCAGTGGAAAAACAGCAATGGGTCACTAAAAAACACTTTGGTGCCGAAAAAGCTGCTGAAAATGCAGCAATGACCCACTGAAACACAACTGGTTTTGTTATTTGTTGGTCAAACAGTGGTCTGCAGCATAGCAGGCACTTTTACTACATAACAAATATCTCTTTAGAATCTTAAAATGCCTCAATCATTGATGTAAAGATACACAAAACCCCAAAAACAATGGTCCCTGATAATACTGGATTTAATACCTCAAATTATCTGAATTTTCTGGCTTTGACTTTTTATTTTTTACCGTAAAGTCAAGTCAGGATTTAAACCCCTTAGTTGCTGATGAAAGGATGGACTGGAATTCAGTTGTTGACCCTTAATAGATACTGATTTCATGCACATTTCCCCTCAATCTTAACCTGAAATTGTGAAGACATGAAGCAGCATTGTTAGGTGGTTGATTTCAGGAACATTTTCTCAACCAAAATGAGTCACTGGCAGCATTTCCAGTAATTATTGTGCCATCAAAAACAGGTACTTTGAGCCAAATCATGATCTTTTTCTCACCATATCCAAGTGGATGTTGTGCCTAAACCTAACCACATGTTAACCACAGCGTTGTTGCAAAAATAAAGTGTCAGCATATTCGCTACACAAAAATGTACAAATGCAATGTATCTATAGTTCGCGGAAACTTACAATACAAACATTTATTCTGGCAGTTGGGTTATGCTCTCATGTGCTGCATTTAGGCTGGATTTTAAAAGTTATCTTGTGGTTGGAGCCTTAATAATTGACATTTCAGGCACAAGGAACGCTTGTCCCACTTCTCAGTGTATCTAACAAGTTCGCATCACTTTCAGAATTTAGTTTTGCCACACCTCATTTCGACCAAAATGAATGAGTATATATGGATTTTTTTTAAACGTGGTAAAAAACGGTAAAACCCCACTAAAAGAGACTCCTTTCCGCCAATAGACAACAGCCATGTACACACCTCTGCAGCAGACAAGCATACCCCTCTGTAACGTTCAATGTCACAGACAGGCCGGAAATACAGGTTAGTAAACGGTAGAGAGCAGCATGGAGGCCTGTGAAAATGTTATGGTGGTTACTTCTTTTTATACATCTCTAACTTATTCAGTCTGTCATTCAAACTTGGTGCGGACTCATTTTGAACAATGTTTGGGTGCTGCTTTGGCATCTCACAGGTAAAGAGGCTAAAATTAACTTGTTCACCATCAATGCCGAGTGGGTTTCTTGTGCAGTGGAAAAGGGGCTTTAGATAGCAAGTTCTACTGCCTAATTTATAAAGTCCAACAGAGCAAAAACAGTCTGACAGGATATTGAATTAAAACAAATAAGATTGCCCTTGTGACTGTTACATAAAACACATACATACTTACATAAAACTGACACGTTCCTGAGAATGAACTGGGTGGTCAGAAGTCTAAAGAGTCACCACGACTGCTTAATTTCACCCAAATGTGTCAAAATTCTTGGTCCGTTTTGCTCTCATGTCAGATACAGTACCATGTCAGCTGTCTGTTGGGTGCCAAACAATCTTGCCGCATAATCAAATCAAGCCAGAGTTTATTTGCCTTCCAGCAGACCTCAGGGTGACTTTCAGCTTCCTATTGTTGTGCTATCGTCCATAGAGGAAACACTTGGATATTTACTGAGGCAGACAGGTTAAGTGCTTCTCGCTGTCCAGTAGCTAAAGTGGGACTGACTAAGAGGGCTGAGACGCAAACCACTGGAAACTGACTAACTTTCCCCACAACTTGTTGCTCTTGGAAGAAGAAAACTTTTGGGCTGATGTGCAGGAAAGAAGTTGATTTACTGTTTTGTAGTTAAGTTAGTAAGTTAGTTGGTGTTCAGAGGGAACCTGCTGAGCTCATAAGTAGCCAGTGAGATCTGACGTAGCCCTGCCAAGGACTGAGCTGACATTTTCTTTTTTTAATCTTTGAATTAAAACCCTTCACACACACATGTTGGGCAGCAACACATGGAAAGATATTTTATTGTACTCCACTGACTGTATTACACAACTCTGAAATTAATAACACGACTGTTTGCACTTGAAGAAACGTAATGAACGACATGAATGATGTACTGCAACCAAGACACTTGGTAGCACTCAGATCAGTTTTTAAATTAACATCCATCATGTTTGGTCGAGTCCGACTGACACATGTATTGCTCATAGCTCTGACCTCCTCTGAGGGGGACGCTGATAAAAACAAGAGGGGAAAGACTGGGTGGAGAGGGTTGTGTGGGTGGAAAAAGGCGTCCAAATCCAGAGGGGAGATTTATCATAAACCAAGACGGTGTTTGGAAGGAGGAGGAGGAGGAGGGAAAGTCCCGAAAGGTGGAGATGAAGAGAGGAGAAGGCAGGAAGGAGTGAGTCAAGGCCTGGCTTTATTATTGTTGGAAAGGAGAAGGGGAGAGATTGGAGCAAAGTGTGTTTCAGATTGTGTGTGTGTGTGTGTGTGTGTGTGTGTGTGTGTGTGTGTGTGTGTGTGTGTGTGTGTGTGTGTGTGTGTGTGTGTGGTGATGCATATGAATATCTGCATACATGTGTCTCTGACAGCCAGCTTACCTGATACCATCTCCTGTTGTTTATCCCATACATCTGGTAGTCTAAGTATGCATACTAAAAAAACTGGAAACTTAAAACAACGCAGCAGTTTGACACAAAAAAGAGAAAAAGGAAGTAATCACTTAATCAACTGTTTGCCATTTCAAGAAATATGGAAATTAGTCATCTTGCCGAGAGTTAGATGAGAAAATCAATACAACTCTGATGTCTTTATGGTAAGACAGCAGTAAGTTAGCTTAGCTTAGCAAAAAGACAAATTAACAAATTAATAGGGCTGCCCCCGAATAGTCAACCAAACGTTGGTCGCCCAGAAAGGTCATTAGACGGCAAGATTTCATTGGTTGATTAGTCGCAGTAAAAAAGGTGGAACTCTTGTGAGGAGCTGCCCCTTGTCAAAATAAATCAAGACCTATATGACTGGACCATGTGGGAATTTAATTTGAAAGGACAGACCCAGGAAGTGACCACGCTCAGCAGTCAGACAGGAGTCAGGTTAATTTCCAGGGCTGGTACCTGCGGTTATTCCACAGGCTAGTTAATAACATGTCGGGCAGGAAATCCAAAGTGTGGGATCATTTTGAGAAGGTGAAGGACGAACCCAAGGTGATATGTAAACTCATCTTCATTGGTCGACTACAAACATGACGTATCATCTGAAACATGAAAGTAGCTACATGCCCATTAGCCCACAGCGTCATTAACAGGCGGCTCGCTCAGTGTGTGACGTGCACTTGGAGATAAAATATAGGCCTATATTAATGAAGGTTCATTAGCACGGTTTTGTATTTCTCTGCAATGTAGCACCGTGTTAACAATGTTACTGATACTATTCTTTCTCACCTCCTTCAACTCAAACCATTGTGTTGCCCCGCCCAAAATATAATTAATATCATAAACATGCAGGTGACTTGTCGACTAATGGCTCTAAATGATGACTATTGGTCAACTAAGAAAATTCTTAGTTGGGATCAGCCCTACAAATAAATAATCCACCTCTACAGTTCACTATTTAAATCTAATTATAGCTTGTTTGGTTTATCCCTGCAAAAACTGAACAATCCAGATGTTGGATGATCGATGGATCTCTGGAAGGTTTGAAATTTAGCAGTTTTATTAGTTTGGCAATCTAGTTTCCCACATGGCTGCTGTCAAAAGATTTGTTACAAACTGCTGAGCTTGTTTTAAAATTAATAGAGTAGTATTTTACATGTAGAGGCTAACTGAAGTCTGGACTGAGACTGTGACATAAATAAATAAGACAGACTTTATTGCTCCAGTCTTCTCATCCATCTGCAGGTCCATATTATTTTTTCACTCTTGCTATTTGTTTTAAGTAAAATTTCAAAAAGTAACACTGCTTTATTTTTTTTTGTCAACATGTGGCCGTGTTGTTTGAATAAGCTTTTTTGGAACTGTAGGACAAAAAACATTATGGGTTAAGGCTCAGATAAGTGGCAGATCAACCGGCAGCTGGGAGAAAGTTTCCTCGAGGGCTTTCTACCAAAAAGGGAAATGTTGGTTAAGGTCAGGAAAAAAGTTGTGGATTTGATTAAAATGGATAGATTTCTATCAGACAGGGCATTCTGAAGGGGCCCTGACTGTTGGAGGCCAAAACCCTGTCGATCAACATCACTCCCAGCTTTAATATGTTCGTCTCTACCTTTACCCTTGTCTCAGCACACGTCCAACCCAATAGTGATCTCTATCTTTAAAATCTGGTTTCAGTTTTGGCAGCACTTTAAATTCAAAGCCCCATCCACACTAGCACCCCTATCAAATATTCATTTGTTCCCCACCCTCTGTAATAGACTGTGCTTTCCTTATATGAGAACAAAAGGGACGCAAATCAATAGAGACCTCTGTGAATGTGATGTTTCGTCTAGCTTTCAGAACCTGAAAGATAAACACTCTTTCTGGACACAACCTTTTTTGGTATTTTCAAATAAGATACTCAGTGCAAGCTCAGTTCCCACCTTTTCTGCATGCACCCCCTAAATTACCTTGGGACAAATGTCTGGAGATTCTGCCCAACCAAAAGGGTATAAAACGAAAAAAAAAACCCTGAAATTATCTTAAAGTTTTAAAGACTAAAGATTAAAGTTCCACTGATTGTCACACACCTGAGCTTGTGAAATTTGTTCTCCGCATTTGACCCATCCCCTGAGGCAGCGGTGAGCAGCAGCGGTGCCGCACTCGGGAAGCATGTGGTGATCTAACCCTCCAATCCCAACCCCTAATGCTGAGTGCCAAGCACGGAGGCAATGAGTCCCATTTTTTATACTGTTTGTTATGACCCGGCCGGGTATTGAACCCACAACCTCCCAGTCTCTGGGCGGACACTCTATCACAGGCCACTGAGCTGTTTTTTTCTTGGGACATTGAATTGGGAAGAAGAAGATTTCTGGAATGCAGCTATCAAAGATATAGGATATATTCGTCATCATCCAGTGCAGGGCTCAGGCTCATACAATTCAAGGTTCTGCACTGTACCTGTACCTACTCAAGTAAGGCAAGACTTGCAGAGATCTACCCAAGTGTGGACAATAGATGTGTCCGCTGCAGTCACACCCCTGCAGACCTTACTCATATGCTCTGTCTTTGTCCCAAGATAAAGAGCCTGTGGGCCTATGTTTTTGGAGCCTTGTCTGAAATTTTGAAAAAGGATCTGCAGCTCTGCACTCTCACTGTTTGGTTTTCCAGAGGACCTTATTACTCTGACTGCCAGACGGGCTGATATAGTGGAATATGCGTCTCTATTAGCTTGTTGCAGAATTTTGCCAGAATGGAAGTCCCCTAACCCCCCATCATCCTCTGTCTGGCTTAAAGACCTGGTATTTTTTTCTCAAAGTTGAGAAGATAAAATTCACTCTCAGGGGTTCTGAAGTCCGTTTCTAGGAGAAATGGCAATGCTGGAGAGTTTATTTGAACAAGCTTCGAACTCTCCCTCATGAACAGGAGAGGAATATTTTCTAAATGTACAAAACTGCTATTCACATTCATGCAGTGTTATTTTAAAAGGCCTTCTTCCCTTTTTTCTATTGTGCTTTATGTTTTACATGGAATGCAATTGCATTTTCATGGACTTTCAAGGTAGGAGTGGGAGAGGATGGGTGGGAGGTGGGGAGGGATGTTTGGAAAGATGGAAAGAAAAGTATTGTCTCAACTGTAGTTCTGTATGGTTTGCAGCTATCCTTCAATAAAAAACATCTTAAAAAAAGAAAGGGATTTCTAGGAGAAAGCTCACAAGGAAAACGTCCCCCATGTGCTATTGATCCGTTGAAGCAGGGAAAAACATGGTCGTCGTTTTCTGCAAATGACAAAACTGTACCTTAGTCACTCACTGTTTTACTGGTGTGTAATTGTAACTGGTCATTGCTTGTAACTACTAACTGTTATCTGTAATATAAAGCCTTTAGATATCGTCAACGTGACAAAGACAAATTTGACTTTAGCCTGATGTTGCCTAAATATGTTCCATGTAACACTCTTACAGATGTTTCAAGAAAGGAAAAGTAAATTCAAATTCTGTGTGTGTGTGTGTGTGTGTGTGTGTGTGTGTGTGTGTGTGTGTGTGTGAGTGTGTGAGAGAGAGAGAGAGAAAGGAGAGCAGGATCAACCCAAGGAACAACATTGAGCAATCAAGCGAGCTGAGGTAAGATCCAGGCTATATTTCCTCCTAAGCTGCTAAAAATACCTGTTCGTATGAGAGCGGGCGGTCCGGGGGAGGCGGGTGGTCTGTGCTGCTGATACGGCGGCCGTGCTGAAGCCGCTTTCTCACCGGTGTTGTCTTTCAACAGTTGGCACAGAGCCCCCAAGTAGACCACCGGTGCTCATACTGCTGAATCACTGCGCTGCTGTCACTGACTTCAGTGACTGTATGAGGTGGATGCTCAGTTTAATGTGAAGTATCTTCATGAGAGAGGGTTTACTGCAATGTGTCTGTGCAGTGTGACACAGGTGTTTGACAGGTGAAAACAACTCCTCCCTAATACCCACTATACAATTATGTGTATGTACTGTGTGCATTTGTGGAAGACTGGCCGATTAGAGATGAAAAATAGTTAAAGATTCATGCCTCTCATTTGGTCTTGAAATTAGCAGCATGAAATAAATAAGATTTTAAAGCCAAACCCTGTTCTTGTTTCCTAAACTCAACCGCAGGCTTTTGTTGCCTAAACCCAACCGTGTGTGTGTGTGTGTGTGTGTGTGTGTGTGTGTGTGTGTGTGTGTGTGTGTGTGTGTGTTGGCAAACCGTAACTACGTGTGTGTCACAAACTGGCTCAGTGAATGTGAGAAGTCAGGAGTCTACACAAAAGACTTTTAAACAGGCATAATGTATTAAACTTAGATTAACTTAAATAACCTATGGAGTGTGTTGGTCAGCAAAGTCAGTAATGAAAGCCATGCATGGATGTGTGTCAGGTGTGCTGCAGAGGTGTTAAAGGTAAAATCAAAAGGCAGTAATGCAGGGTGGACATCTGCTATAGGAAGGGAAGAGTGCGAAAACATGAGGCAGCTTTTATAGCCTGGAAAGCCCAGGTGAGCTTAATCAAGGCCCCTCCCATGTCAGACAGCTGCCTGATGGGGTTGGCCAGAACATCTTCCAAGACAGTGGGAGGGGTGTGTGTGCGTTTATTGTTGAAGGAAAAACAACGACCATTGTACTGACGTAGTGCATTTATTTCAAAAGAGGCTGAATGCAAACTGTACATTTCCTTGTGTTTTGAAAACAGACAATGCATGTAACAGGCTGAACTTTACATTGCGTCCCAGAATGTCAACAACCAACCTACTTTGCACAGTGTATCTTGACATGTAAAGTCCATGACCAAATGTCAATATGTGATGAGGATAGAGAGACATTTGGACAGGAAAATACAGGAAATTAAAGCCCTTAGATGTCGATTTTCACATTTCTGACTTGAGTCCCTGTGATCATACCAAAAATGCAGGCAAACGTCAGTGCAAAGCGCATGCCATCAGAATAATTTTACAAGACATAAATCACATGAAAATCCTGAACATTGTGGCTTTAGTGAATATCGAGTTACCAGGTCAATAATGCTTTTAGTTGAGTGAAATATTCCAGTACTCCTTTTATTCATGATTGTAAGAGAATTGTGTGTATGTCACGATGTTGCTGTGTAAATTTGTAGGGTAGTGATACTGCCAGAGAGGCCCATGCCCTCCCCTAACTGTCACCATTCATTATGTGGTACAGTTTTCTCTGTCAGAATAGAGAAAGAAAGTATAAAGAAAGTTTGCTTCAACAAATCTCATATTACCCAAGAAACATGAGAAAAACAAGAGACAAAATGTGAGAAAAACACACAAACAAAAGAGTTAGAAAGCGAAAGAGAAAACAGGCCTGAATAGAGTGAAACTAATTAGAAGCTGAAGTGAGATAAAGGGGGGTCTCATGTTTGAAACCACCAAACATGACCTCAATAAGATCCAAATGGGAATTAAACTCCATTTAAGTCATTAGAGGGCTTTCAGCTCTTTGTAAATGGGACCAGTGACCACCACTGGGGATGTAAACAACACTGCTCGCATAATGTTCATTACGTGACTCACTGATCTGTTGACATTGTTTTGGTGAAACCACAAACTGAACCATAACAGCTTGATGCATTTAACCTTAATTCATCGTGGAGATGTGTTTTTGCTGAGAAAGCACAAACTTTCCCAGTGCTGTTATACTGTGTGCAGTTCATATGTTACACACTTTGACTTCTGGGACCTGAACAGTGCAGATTAAGACTGTTGTACTGTCAGCCACCAAGCAACAGGAGGACTTATTTATCTCACACTCCTGTTATCACTGAAGGAGACGTTTCCCAAAGCAACACTAAGAGCAAGATGATCAACAAGTCACTGGAGCTCCATTAATTTTCTCTGGTGAGCAACCTCGTGATGACGAATCAAGTAGCTTCTTGTCGAGACAAACAAACACAGGACTTTGACCCTGGAGACCAGGGTTCAGGTCCAGTGTTAAATGAAAAGTCAATGTTTATTTAAGGAAACTATTTAACTACACATCCCACTTACTTACTTATGGCACCAGCACAAATATCAAGGAAAAAAACAGTCTAACAAAATCTGCAAGTCTACAAAATAAGGCAGGCAAAATGATTTGCTTCTGAAGCGCTCCCACTGTGTATGACACTGTGCATTGGATGAAGACAGATCAGGTCACAGTCAGAATTTCCATGCAGGAAAAATCCAGGAAGTAAACCAAACGTTGAAGAAGAGTACACTTGCAAGATAAACGTGACACTTTCTGATGTCACAATGGAGGGACAACTATGCAGGTTGATTTTAGCGCTGGTCCTCATGGACTACGTTGCTGTCATTGTTCATTTTGATGCATTGGATGTGCTGAATGTGCATATTAAGGCAGTACAGGAGGAGGTGCACATTAATGATCCCTTCAGGACTGTGACATGCTCATGTTTGTGCTTGTTCTCACAACAAACAAACCATATCAGAGTTCATATGTAATCGGACTGAGACCACCTCTTCAAAAAGGTCATGGTCCGGTTGTTTTGGTGCACATCCGAGTGCGATTGCTGTGTTCACACCTGCCATTAGAACCGCACTTAGGGGGCAAACGAACTTGAGTTCCATTGAACCAAACCAAACAGGGCAGGTGTGAAAGCACCGAGTCGACAGTGAAGATAACAAAAATGGTTTACTTTTATCTTGTATTCTGCCTAACTTTTGTTAGGAATTACTCTGCAGATGTGCTGGTTCAAAATGAGACAAAACATTTTTATGGATGTACATTTTTGAGCCACACACAAGGCCAAAATGTGGCCCATGACAGACTGGAATTCTTGTCATTTTTAGCTGGGCTGATTTCTGGAAAACTTGCAGCCCTTAATGGCCAGTAAGTGAGGAGTCAGTGAGGGTTAAATACAGTCAGTTAAAGAGGTTTTTCTAAAAAATGTGAATCACCACAACCATGGGGATTTTTTTACTGTATAGTCATAAATATACACAAAACAATTGAGGCTGGTGGGTCCAGTAGTTTGTGAGATTAGCTCTGGAAAGACAGATAGACACACTCACACATGCACCCACACAAATGCATGATGACATTCGTCATCAACATTCTTTGTTGGGGTGATGTTTGTCCAGCTCTGTATCTCCAGGAATATAATGAACAAGTCTGCCTACACCATGTATTCATTTACCACAACTACAGTCTTTCCCTACATAAACCATACATTAACAATCTTGAAGTCACTTTGATGTTTAAACACTGAAAAAACTGCACTGTCCACTTACATACTGGGCCTGTGGACATTTTAGTATTTTACATGTCTTTATTATTGCACACTTGGCCTTTTCAGCACAAGCACACACCGTATGTAGTTTGAGCATGTAATACAATAAAACCTTTGAATCATGAACTGTAATGTGCATATATGGCAGAAAAATAATGAGATCCGTGTGTGTGTGTGTCTGCAGAGGTGTGGAGTTAAGTGTTTAAGAGTGTGCAAAGAGAATCCAAAACAAACCATGAAGGGAGTTCCCAGTGCAGGTAAGGGAAAATCCTTGCTAATCACACAGGCTTATACTGTATATCCCAAAAAGCATTGGGTACTTAGCGGGCCGACCCCCACCAAACAAGGGCCAAGTGGAGAAAACACACACCAACAGGGAGTGCACACGAACACACACCAGCAGACTGGGCAAGACTGGGCCGTCATATGTTTTAAACTGGACAGCACGGAGGCCAACAGCTGATTGAGACAGAAGAAGAGAGCAAGACAACAGCTTCAGTTCCCCATCAGGCTATCACTGTCTGACTGTAAGGTAAACATTGATTTTTTTTTTAGGTGGACCTATTTTTAGTAGGTAAAATACGTTTTGCTGCTGCCACCGTCCACAGCAGTACATCGCTTAGCTTCTGTGTCACTACTACTGCCTGCTTTTCCAAACTGAGGGTGTGCCAAATGACATCTACTGTGACAATCCGAACTAACGTTTCAAACTCCTCTTGCAACTTCTGAATTTGAGCAACTACTGGAGCTTGATTTAAGCGATATAAATTACATCATGGTTTATTTATAAACTGATTTTGGCGGATAGTAAACATTTCCAAAGCAGTTAGGTTTTCCATTTGCAACATCAACATAACACCCTGCTTTTTAAAATTTTGTTTACAAAGGCTTTCATTTGCTAATTAACCATAAAAGAACCACGTCATGCATTCAAAATCCATTTCAAAATAAAACCAAAAGAGACATTTCCTTTCTCAATCACTCAGCCTTTTGTTATACCAATCTGACAGCGTGCAACGCTCACAATATGGACACATACATACTGTGTGCGTATGGATATGGACATAATGTATAAACACACACACACGAATGCAGACCACATGTTTAAAGTAGACACACACAATAAGCCCACGCCCATCAGATGACAGATGATGAGTCTTTGTGGAGAGGAAATGAGCTGGATCAGTCGTAGCAACAGGCCTGTTACCACGTGAACGCCCAGTGTAAACACACCGGCACCACACACACACACACACACACACACACGCAACACACATCGGACTGTAATCAAAATCTGATGCCAGAAAGTTTCAGCTGGGTCACTGACACACTCCTCTCATTACCCATTACTGAACCGTGAAATGCAAATTTCTGTGTAGGAGTGTTCTGCTGTAGGTTATATTCTCCACGCTTCAGAGTTAAACTGTCATGAGCCATGTGAGAATGATTGAGCTTGGCAGGTAAGGTTAACACGCACGGAAAGGTGATGAGAGAGTGAAAGTAGGAGAGGGTTTACCAAAGAAGGGAAGAAAGATGGGCAGAGAGAAAGAAAGAATGAGACGAACAGCGGTGAAGGGCAACGGTCACATCTGGTCAGAGTTAGTGTTTAAGAGTGGAATGGATGGACCGACAGGAGGTCTCACACACACACAAATACACTCATACACAAGTGTTTTTGTTACAGTGCTTGCATAAATGTCCTCTCTCCTCCAAAATATTCCGATGAACACACACTTTGACATTCAACCACATCACGTTCTCCGAGTCCGAAAAATCTACTTAATATTCCTTGCTCTATCCAAACTCCATCACAATAAACAAAGCATGCTGTAACTTTAATACATTCAGCTCCTGGTCCAGTACGCTCAGAGAGATTCCCTGAGGATTTTTCGGTTCAGCGGGAGTTCAGAGAGAGATCAGGGTCAAGTCTTTGTATATTCCAGGAAACATTAAAACCGACCTACGAATTAGTTGCCACTTATGAGAGATGCCCGGATAAAAACAAAGGGATTTTTCAAGCTCGACACACCAACATGTTCCCTGAATGTTGTTTGATTGTTACTGTTTTGGTTTGCATTGATGTGTGAAGGCCTGAAGCCACATGAAAGACTTTTTTGTCACGATAATTCACACCAATTTAAATATGTGGCAGACATTTGAACTCCTTAAAGGGGACCAATTATGCTTTTCCTTGTTTTCTTTCATATATATAATGTTACAATGTTGGATTGTCACATTAAATGTGGCCAAAGTTTTATATATGAGGTCAGCATATATATAAGTAATCCCTGTGAACAAACAGTTTAGGCTTCAGACCACTCTGAATACTCTGTTTTCAATGTTTTTTCTACTTTTGAGACAAGGTGACGTTAGCTCATGATGGATTTCTTTCTGCTCCAGGCTCGCCACTGCTAGTGTTTGTAATATGTAGCCAACCATGCTATATGTAACTACATGCTAACATCAGGGAAACATGTTAAATTAGTTGATGAAGTTGTGAATTTCTCCCTGATGTTAGATCATATTCCTGCTGGAGCATGTGCGGTTGAGATTTGAAGCTATTATTGGTGATTTTTATCTGGAGAAAGTGCCCCTTAGTTCACATTACACGATTTTCACCCAAGTCTCGCCAACTGCGTTACGACCTGTGTGTCCCTCGCCGACAGAGCCCCAGATAATGCGGTGACGTCACCAAACTTGGAGACGACACATCGTAAAGGCATGGATATTCTTTATTATCCTGGGTGCAAACACAATGCGCTCCCCGTGATCCTGTGGACGCCACCATTGTTGTTGTTATTGCCGGCTTGTTAGTGTTGCCAGATCTTGGGAGAGAAACAAGCAACCAGGGCTATGGAAACAAGCCCAAAAGAAGCGACTGCAGTCCGACATACTATCATGCATTTTCAAATAACTTATTAGACGGATACAGAGAAAGGTGATGTTTAGAGAGCAAGCCCAAATAAGCAACTCCACTTTAGAAACAAGCCCAAAGTCACGGCTAATAAGCGGACCGGGCAAGTGGCAACCCTGCGGCTTGTCCTCCTCACATTTCTTCCGTCCTCCTGCATGCTGACGTGGGACCTATCCCGCCTTTCATTGGCTGATGCTCTTAGTTAGTTATGTCAGACTTCTCCAGTTTTCTAGCATGCCAGATATCCAGTCCCAGTCACAGACGAGGGGGCGACTTGCTCGTAGGCTTGTTCACATACAAGGACTTGTCGTGGCAGACTGGTTGCAATAACAGCACAAAGACAGCGAGATACAAAGGACCCAGTAAGCTGACCAGTCACAGCAGACTGTGCTTTTGGGGGGAATTCAATCCAACATCAGTTTGTAATAACTGACCCACTGGTTGGGCCACTGAGGTTTGAGGTTTGAGGAGCTCAAAGGCAGCCCCCATATCCCCAGATTTCCTCCCAGATACTGTTGCTGTTTGGAAACCCAACACTGATCACAGTTCAGTCTCAAAACCTCAACAGTGAACAGAACTACTTCAACAGAAACTCTAGGAGTATGATCAACATGCTAATAGAACATATTTATATTAAGAAAATACGTATGATTGACCATCATTGTAAAGTAACTATGCTGATTGTTTTGCACCAATACAACAACACAAATTACTTGTATGTAAAAACCTGAGAGCGGTCCTCCTCCAAAATACAACCACATAGGTCATGCGTACAAGCAGCTTATTATAACCCATATTTATATTTTTTATTAGGCAGCAACTTCTAGTGGCCATAGTAATGATGGTGGGTAATGAAGGGGATCAAAGAAGTAAGTCAGGCCATGTAGTATAGAGAGTGGCAAAGTCCATGTAAGCAGGTGGTCAGGGTGAATGGAGGGGTCAAACAAACACAAGACTTTGACCCTGGAGACAGCCGTTTGTATCCCATGTAAAACGAAAAGTAGACGCGGAGTCATCTTAATAGCATAATGTGGTAAAGTACATAACGCCACATACCGTCATGTGCCTCATGTCACATTAGTAACAAATGTTTATTTATGTTTTTACCCAACTATATGCAACTGTGACTTTTTCACAACGTTAACCACTTGTTTTAAAACTGCGAGCGTTATCAGCCATATATGATCTATTCTGTCATTAAGGTATCAAGACATGATGATCTTCTGCCACCAGTAGGTGCGCTAATTTAGGAAACACTCCTGGGGATTGTATTTGAGGGTAGGAACAAACAACCTATGTGGTGAAATGAGTTGCAGGAGTTGTTGGAGGTACTGCTTGGCAATAAAGCTGATTCTGAGTCTGCGGCACAGGGGTGCAGTCATTAGCATTGCCCCTTCACAGCAAGAGAGTTCCTGGTTCAAACCCAGGGTGGGGGCCCTTTCTGTGTGGACTCTGCACATTCTCAGCGTGGGTTTTCTCCAGGTGCTCCAGCTTCCTCCCACAGTCCAAAGACATGCAGGTTAATTGGTGACTCTAAATTGTCCGTAGGTGTGAATGTGAGCGTGAATGGTTGTCTGTCTCTATGTGTAAGCCCTGTGATAGTCTGATGACCTGTCCAGGGTGAACCCCACCTCTCGCCCAATGTCAGCTAGGATAGGCTCCAGCCCCCCTGCAACCCCTAACAGGATAAGTGGTTATGGAAAATGAATGAATGAATGATTCTGAGGTAACACAAATGATGAAACCTTTCAAGACTGGGTATTTCTTTATATTTGCATTTATGATAAAAATGACAAAGAGAATGGCATTTCATGAACATCATATTCTATTTAAACCACACTGTTAAAGTGGGACATGACTGTACATGGCTGTAGAGACAAGGTAGAGGTGCCCTTTCTGAATCCAGCAACAGCCAGAGCAAAGATCCCTCACAGCTCTGAACATGTTTGACTCATTTCCCTTCAAACTCAGGTGAAGAGAGAAGTTTCTTTTTTCTTTTACAGGTTCCTCTTTCAGACAATCCCACCTGTTGAGGGACCATCAGCCTGCCTCCTTCTGTTTCCAAACATCTGTGCCTGACACCACAGACCAAACACCTGCTTATCCCCTGAAGGAAACCATAAAAAGTCATCAGCAAACACAGACACCTGAGATAGACACTGTTACTGCGCCATCGTCAGTCCCACCTGCGTGTGGTCTGGCATCAAATGAAATCTGGATTATGTGGACTAAGCAAACAAAGCGATAGCTTGGTAAGCAGAAGGCGGAGGTGTCGTAAACTTTCCAGTACGCTTGGACTCTTGTTAAAAGCCGTGAGAACTGTTGTGTCCTGGTGTTTATAGCTGACTGGAAAGAGGAAGAGCAGACGTTCATCTCACAAACAGGAGGACAAGGTGAGCTGTGAAACCGTTTGATCACTACAGCAACAGGCAGTGCTGAGCTATCTCTGTGGAAGCCATTTTGGCAGATTTCTCATTTCAGTAGAGTGGCCAGAGTCAACAATTATGCCAAAATTGGTCACATTGAAACCAGATGTTATTTTTAAAAAGAATCTGAGTAAAAAGAAACATTTGGTCCAGAGTTGTTGAACATCAATCTGATGACGTCCTGAGTGCTGGTTCACACTAATCCATCTCTTGGTGCTGTCACAGCAGAATTATGGGTACTTGTGTTTGAAGCCTTGCATTTATCAAAAGTTTAGAGGTAAAAGTGCAAAAACAGGGGCTATTTTTACAACCGGCATAACACACAAATGTTTCTCATTATAGAATATGAACCGGGTCTTGGAAGCACAATGATGCATGAAGCAGCAGGAGAATTGGAGCTGCTAAATACACTCGAGTCAGCGCTAAGTATGTCAGAAAAAAATGAAACCAAAAAAAAGTCACATTGTTGGCCAAATCTCCTGTTGCTTTCCAAAAGTGGAAAGGTACTTAATGTCCAAATATCTTATGACTTCAGGGAGACAAGAGTCCAACCAGATCTCACATCTCTTGATTGCAGCAACAAATCTCCATCCAAGTTGATTCAAGGCAGAACTTGGCTGCACTCCCCGCAGTCTGAGCTGGGACCGAACCGAGTGTAAATGTTGTTCAGCCCTCAGGACAGAGAGGTAACAGAGTATCATCAGCCTTTTATCGGGGTCAGAGTTTTAGCTGCAGACGCAGTTCAGGGAGTTGATTCTGCATGGAAGTCTTTCTCTCTGACGTCCTTTTCTGGATGGTGGTGAGTAATTAACATGTAGCCTTTGCACGCTCCATTTACAGAGCCAAAATCATCTGCTGCTGGGAGTTGGTGGAATGTGCACACTATAAACATTAAATTACAAAGTGTGTGTTTCTGTACGTGTGTCTCTCCTCATGTGCAATCAGGATAATCAACACTTCTATCGCATAAAGGCCCAGTGCAGTGATGCATTAATATGTGGTGATGACTTTCTCTCTGCAGTGCCACAGCTGTTACAACAGCGGAGAAAAATAACCCCCTCTGAGTCCAGTATGCAACACATTTCTCTCCTCTCTCACCCTGTTTCTCTCTTTCTTCCCTTCTTTTTCTTTCTCTCTCTCTTTCTTTCTTTCTTTCTTTCATCTCTGTTATTAGATGAGATAGATGATCTAAGTTATTTAAGTTTGCTTGTGTTTTTTTGCTCAAGACATTCATGCACACAACTTTTTTTATATGCACTTATTTTTTGTATAAAAAGGTGCAAGAAATATGGACTTGATATTCAATCATTCATTCATTTTCTGTAACCGCTTATCTGGTGGGGGAGCCTATCCCAGCTGACATTGGGCGAGAGGCGGGGTTCACCCTGGACAGGTCACCAGACTATCACAGGGCTGACACATAGAGACAGACAACCATTCACACTCACATTCACACCTATGGGCAATTTCGGGTCACCAATTAACCTGCATGTCTTTGGACTGTGGGAGGAAGCTGGAGCACCTGGAGAAAACCTACATTGATGGGGAGAACATGCAAAATCTGCACAGAAGGGCTCCCCCACCCCGGGGTTCTAACCCTGCACCCTGGGTTGGAACTAGGAACCCTCTTGCTGTGAGGCGACAATGCCAACCACTGCACAACCATGCCATCCATAGAGTTGATAGTTTGCTTTAAATATGGATTCCAAAAGCTCAGTCGCAGAGTCTAGCTTGATCCTAAATCACATTGTCGAGTTGACATTGTTGCGTTCATTCTCGTTGCCTTTGCTAGCCTTACTTAAGACACATTCCCTACTTCAAACCGTCTCAGATGGTTTGGTGTCAAAAAGGGATGTTACAAGAGGCAATCAGCGTTACCAGGTGTACGATGATTATCGTATTTGTATGATAATTTGGCCCTCTGTACAATTTACGATCAATAATCCCAAAAAAGGCCAAATGTACGATAATTTGACCATTTCATGAATGTGTGGTTGTAAGTATGCCAGAGTTTTTTGTGAGCCCTGAAGGCATCTGTTCCCATGTGACATGTTTCCAGCCAATCACACTTTGCTTAGCGTGAGATACGGGTGACGTTTGTCTCTGAACAATGAGCATGATTGGCTCAATGGTCAGCTGTACCCGCCCCACGAGGCGCTAGGACCCGTCAGGAAGTCGAGCGAGAATGAGATTCAAAACAGAAGAAGAAGAGGAAAAACAGAAGCAAGGAAAATGGAAAAAAAGTAAACCAAAAAAGTAAACACTAGAGTGACTATATTTGCCTTTAGCGCATCAGTAGGATTCTTGTTTTGGTTATGACGGATGTACAATAATTTCGAGCCTCTGGTACGATAATCCTACATTTTCCACCTGGCAATGCTGGAGGCAATACTTTGGTACCATGTTGATGCCCAAATTCTGAAAACATGATGGCACTCCTCAGGCTGTATTTGATTAATCATTTACAATGGGAGCATTTACATTCATATTGTGGTTTCTATGCTACAAACACCAGCAGCATGATGAGGCGCTGAGCATCTTTTCTGTGCTTTGCCGATTTTCTTTCTGGTAGCTCAGTTGAAAAATGATCAATTTTGAGTATAACTTTCTACCCAGCAATCAAATAATAGTGGAGGAGGGGCCTACCACAAACACCAACTGTCACATCGTACATATACAACAAGGATGGAGAAGAAATATGTTAATATACTGTAGGCTAATATGTTTACTTGCACACAATATCTCAAGAACCCACATAGACTTATAATTTGCATTTGAAGCAGATCATCAGGAATTTATAACATTTAAATTAAATTAAATTTAAATGTTTTTCGTAAAGGAGTATGTCTTATTTTGTTTTTCTTTTTATAATAGTATCAAATTGGGTTTTGTCGAATTTATTGACATTGACTACTTAATTTATGGTTTCATTGCCTAGTGTCAAGATCATCTGTTCAGCACCGGCTGCTACTGTGGAAAATCTCTGCTGTTTCAGTTTGCAGTAATGCAGCTGAAGTGTTTACTGTGGTAAAATAAAGGGATCAGGGAACACAGATTGATGCTTCAATCAAGCCTTTCTTTATTGAGCAGACCTGAGAGAGTATTCTGGCACACACAAAAGAGTACAAAAAAGAGCAGTTGCTATTTTATATATAGTATATAATAATATAGCAGAGTGCTTTAAAGAAACAAGTCCTCCATCACATCAACTCTTGCACTTCCTCATGTATCTTGAGGTCAAGAACTCGTCTTGTCTGGAACATCACATACACACTAACAGGTGACCTGTAGACGATCCCCAAAATGAGGAAATTAAATCAACACATAGAATGACACCTCCATTATCATGTCTCACAAGTATCTTCTCTTGCTAACTGCTAGAAGACAGTCACCGTGAGGATACTACATACACACTGAAACAAATGCTTTTTTAAAATGCGGCAGCTGTTAAATCTGATAATAGAATACTTCTAGTTCTTGTTTTGCAAAGCGAACATCTCATATCTCAAGCGACAGGTGCGGTTAACGGCTTAGTTATTCTGACAGTGATCTCCATCATTCACTACTCTTCATCAACATATTCTACACTACTTGTCTCTGTTTAATGTTAGCATGGAGAACAACAAAAGCCTAGTTTACTAAGGGTAAAAGGGCCATGAACTGGGTCAGATGGAATAGTTAGACATTTTGGAAAATATACTTATTTACAATCTTGTCAAGAATTAGATGAGAAGGTGCCACACTTATGTCTTTATGGTATATACTGTACGAAGCTACTGCCAGCAGTTGCTCGGCGTAGCTTACCCACCAAAGACATTTGGATCACAATATTTGTAGAACTTACAAGAATATTTGCTTATTATATTTTTATTTAAAATAAATAAAACCAAGTATTCTGTTACGGCCTCTGCTAGTATGCATATTTACACACATGCCTGCAACATGAACTCTTGTTCTGATGCTTGAGTGTTTCTCTCTGTGAAGGAAATGGAGACTGATGTTGTAATCAGGACCGCTCTCTCCGAACACTACAACACTTTCCTGTTTTCTCTCTCTCGTTCACTCACTCATCTCATCTCACTCCGTTACTCAACCGGTCACTCATGCACTCCCACTCACTCCTGCTTTGCTCTCTTTTCTTACCCCCATCTCCACCTTCTTCTGTTTCACTTAACAAGCCCCAAAGCAGAGCAGCAGAGGCGGTGAAGATATGTCGAAATGTTGGGCCAGGTTTCAGAGCTTATTCCCTGGCCGCCTCCCCCCACCTCCCACTCCATCCTCCTCCACAGGCTCCGTCTCTCCTGCCAACACACACTCATAGCTATGAGCAGTGTTTCCAGCTACAACTTGTGTAATTTAAACACATGTGGACTCACACTGCAGCTAATTAGGGTCTCGATGATGCGGGCATGTATGCAAAGGGTCATTTCATGTGTTGACAATACACACTAAAGCACACACAGGCTCGTATGAAGCGCACACACGACAGACGCGAGCCTTCTTCCTCCCCCTGCTGACACAGCGCAGCTCTGAGTTCACCTTTTCCGGTCAAGACCGGCTGCACGTCTGGAACCCCACAGCCCAACAGGACTGACCAAAGCCTGGGGAGAGAGAGCGCAGACCGTGGGCGTCCAGTAGAGAACCAGACAGAGAGAGGCAGACAAAAATACACAAAAGGTCCTCAACCGTATGAGGTCGAGGCCCAAGAGAAGGCTGCTTCTTACCAGATCTCTTCAGCTGATTTCACTCATTAGACGTTAAGATAAAAGAAGGGAGGTAATTCACGAAATCAGCTTATGTAATGTTTGCTTTAAAAGGAAAACCTGCAGATGCCTCGGCCTCCATGCCTGATAAATGAGGGCTGCTGGGAGGACTGGCACTGCTTTATGCCACAATACAAGAGGTGAGCACCAGAGTTCAAAGTAACCTAGTCCCAGATCTCTGTTAGAGGTCACGGGGGGGGGGGGGGGCTGGAGTCTATCCCAGCTGACATTGGCCGAGAGTCAAAAGTTTATGACAACAACAAACTGAAAAACAAACGTGGCGACTGTGGAGGAGATATTGATAATGTACCTCTTGCATAAAAGACAAAAACAGAGGCAGCGTTGTAGGAGGCGGTGGTCGGTGAGGCTGTTAAATACATCACGTCTGAAGGATGGAGAATTCTAACCCTCTAGTACTGCCAGTGAGAGAAACTGAAATGTTATTTCTTCTTCTTGTCTCACTAGAGCTACGTATCGGGTAGTGACAGCAACACTGCCCCCACGGTTTCCAGTGGTACTGCTCCGTTTGACCCGTATCTGTAAGCTTTATGGAAACGTGCAGAAATACGGACGAAATGAACGCTGAGCATGGACAGAAGGCTCCGTCCATATCCGGATCCGTATTTAACGTTGAGCATAAATGGGCCTTTACCTAACACAATGTTGGTTATGTTTCGTTGGGGCTGGACATGCCACAGGTGTTGTATCCACTGACATCTATTTTAGCCAGCTGGAGAAACCATGGCTCAATCGGAGCTTTGTGGACAGGATTGAGAAAAACGCTTCCAGCATCTTTAAATTCATCAAGTAAGCAAAAGTAAAACTTTGTCAATGTGACAAGAAACAATATGATTTATGAATAAAGCATGGTTTGAATTTGGAGGAACACTTAAGCATTATATATATATTGCTTGTCTTTGTCTCATTGATGTGGTAATTATACTGAGACAATGGTTTAAAAAAGACAAAAGAAAGCAACTTTTAGCTTGACGTTTGTTCATATACCACCAAAAGGCATTTGACTGTAAACAATAAACTCAACGACTCCGACTTCAACAAATCCACATTGTGTATGATGCTGCAATAAACAATAAGATTTTATGAATGTCTCCGGCAGACAACAGATGAAACCGTTTTGTTCCAGCCATGCAGAAACACGGTTTAAAGCCAAGCCTATAACTGCAGCCCCAAAAAAAAGGTGTTCTGTAACCAACTGCTTATTTTATCCACTTGGAACAGACTACAGGCACTTGGTTGCCTATTTCCACATCATCAGTACCACACTCATTACTCTCTGGGTTTTTAGTACTTACTCCAAACTTTCCACAACTGTAAAAGCCATCAGGAGTAGAAGACTGAGCAGTGAAGGGCTGTTCTCTTGTGAATTTGTGTACTCTGTGGAGCACCATGCCACAAACGTTGTTAGTGAGAAACAGTGCAACAGTTTTAAAGGACAGTTTGAGTCATCCTCTGTCTATCAGATTGCCTTTGAGCAAGGCACTTAACTCCTGACTGGTCCAGTGAAGCAGCTCAGTGACACTCTGTAGCACAGTAGCTCCCAGGTGTTAATGTGTGGAACTGTAAGTGTAAAGTAGGATGTCTAGAGAAAGACACTGTCAGCTTAAAGTGGAGCGGCTGAAGTCTCGCACGTCTCACCTCCCTGACACGACCCCCCTCTGGACCCCCAGGCCAGTTGTGTTTACACTGCGGTGTCAACATCTGTGTACATTCCACCCAAACAAAAGAGCTGCGCCAAGCGCTCTGCAGAGCCGAGATTAAGGCAGGCGTCTGCTGTAAAACTGACAGGAGGGGAGAGAAAGAGAGCAGGACCCTCTTAACCTCAACTCATACTGCTTCTACGCAGACACACACACACACACACACACACACACACACACACACACACACACACACACACACACATGAACACACTTTGATCAAGTCTACAGAGGGAAGGCAGCAAGCTTGAAACACTCACACCCTCCATTTACGCCAGTGACATTTAGAGTAGTCTTAAGGAAGAAACACACACACATGCATACACTGAATGGTAAACACTGAAGCCACAAGTGCTCAGAGTGTTTGTATTTTCTGTGCCATAGTGACTGGAGAGGCCATAGCGGACTGGTAGTCGCACCACAGTCTAAACATTATGGTCATGGAAGGCAGAGGAGGATGCAGACTCAGTCATTATACCTCCAACATACCAAGAATCTGACTTTGTTTTAGCCTTTACTGACATTTTGCAGTGTGGTAGGTGTCTGGGATTTTTCCCCCAGCAAAGAGACGTAGGTAAGTAGGTCAATTAAAAAAATTTTTTTTTAACTTTCAAAGAAAAAAAAAGATTTTTTATGCGTCCATAAGTCATACATTAAAGTTGTGTTAAACTGAATTATCTGTAGTCGACATAAAGATATGTTTATACAGATACAGATGGGTCCACATGGTGGGAAAATATTTGAAGAAGAAGAAAAGGATATACTTTATTCATCCCCGAGAAGAAATGCAATTTTTCACTCTGTTGTCATGTACACACAAACCCGAAATATGCACACATGCTGAAACAGGACCTAAACATGCATTAAGTGGAGAGATGTCAGGGTGAGGCTGCTGCTCATGGTCAGGCGCCCCGAGAGGTTGGGGGTTCAGTGCCCAGGAGGCAAACTGGCACCTCTCCAGCTACCTGTCCACACTCCATATTTGAACCAGACTTGGACTGAGGTGCTGCCGCCCCACAAACGTGACCCAATGTCAAGTGATAAGGGAAGACTGAATGAAAAAACATCATCAATGAACAAAAATTCCAGACTCCATATTTACAGATATATTCACAATGACCACAGTAACATGAATACTGAACAGCAATCAGTATTGAGGACATACTACTTATTATCTGAAATACTGGACAAACATATTTTAATATATTAGCGCAAAATGTCAACAATGTTCCCTCTGTGCCCTCCAGTCTGTGACAGATTATTAAATATTTATTGGTGTTAAACTTCTTAATTCCCTGACTGATGCTCCTTAATGATGATGATGTTTTAAGTTTAAATGTAGTCCAAAGACATTTCTGGCTGGTAGGAAGCACAGCCGCAAAAAAAAAAATGTTAGCACTCAGATGGCAGCCCCCTCACTCTCTTTCTTTTAATCAGTGGAAACAGTCAGTTGTAGACATTGTATCAATGGGACTCTTTACGGCAAGATTAAATGGTGCCAAATATCAGACAACAGAAAATTGGAATCACATATTAGACCGAGTGAGGAGCTCCATTTCATAAAGTTAGATTATTTATCTTATAGATAAGATGCCCTTTGATTTAATTATTTATTTACATTTTTTTAATTATTTATGATTATTATTATTATAATTATTGTTATTATAATTATATTATTATTATCATCATTATTGTTATTATAATTATATTATTATTATTATTATTATTATTATTATTATTATTATTATTATTATTATTATTATTATCATCATCATCATCATCATCATCATCATCATCATTTATTTATATATATATATGTGTGATTTCTGTCTTTATGCTGGTTGGCGGGATCTGGGGGGGATGATAGGAAGGGTTGAGGGGTTGAGTAGGTGGGGATCTGTGTGTGTATGTATGTATGTGCGCACCTGTGTGTCTCTAAATCTGTGTACTTATGTGCATATGAGTAGGTATGTGCATATGTGTATGTGTACATTGTTTGTATAATTCAGCATTGATGGGGTTGATATTTTTCTGCATCGTGCTTGACAGAATCGAATTTCTGACAGAACTGTAGCGCAGACTTTCTTTTCAATCTCCTTTGGCTCTTGAACTTCTTCATATTTCCTGTTTGTTTGGGGGTTTTTTTCATTTTGTACTGGAGCCAATGTTATATGTATTTTTTTGTGCACATAACCCCCTTATTGTGCTATTGTCTTATAAAAATAAAAGAAAAACTTGATCTAAAAAAACAAAAAAAACAAACAAACAACTTCTTAATTCCCTTTAGGCTGAGATTTGAGTCTGTTCTGGTTTAAAGTGTCCTCCACTCAAAAATGTGTTACAAATTGTCGCTTCACTTAGATGTTTGACCTTCTCTGTGCAGATGTGCAGAGCTTGGCACTAGAATTTTTTTCACATTCATCTGTTGAAGGAGGACTTTGTTTCACTGCTCATCATAAATCGTGAGTTCGTGCAAGCAGGATTTTGTAACATCATAACGTAGTTTGGAGCCGACTGTGGTCAAATATGCAACGGACAAAAGTATCAAGACATCTATGAGAAGGATAAACCACTTAAGACTAACCATCTGGTTTTCCGAGGGTGTCCTTCACACGAATATACCGAAAATACAGTATATGAAGCGATAAAACACAATGCACTCACAGAAACACAGACGATACTGTAAATATTTGCTTATTCATAGATTCTGGATTTTTCAATGATGGAGAGGTGGAATCTATAATCTGTGAATCATACTTTATTTATGGAAAAAAATTAATTTAGGGTATTTTTTTATTAAGTCTTATCATATGTCTGGGTCTATAAAGGTCTGTTAGAGAGGGTGAGATTTGCCTTTCCTTTAGTTTAAGATGGTAATAATAACAAAACGACTTATATACTTGTCAAAGAGTACATTATTCTGGCAAGTCCACAACATTTGGAGCTTTCAAATCAGCTGTTAAGAAAGAAAGGATGGTGCCTTCAGTGACAGCTGCACTGCAGCACATTTATTTCTGAAGCCAAATAAGGCAAACACAAAAGCAGTTATTATTGTGCATCATGATATATTTATTACCTTTATGATCATTTCTTTGAAAGCTCTGCTCTAATTTAAGAGCTGACTTGTTCTTTTACGATGTGATAATGATGATCTTAGTTACAAGACACTGTGATTTAAGACAGCGACAGCAGATGCTGTTGTAGATAAATAAAAAGAAAATGTCATGTCCCAAAAGAGATTATTCGATCGTGGAGTATTTTGGACTACAAATCCATTCAGAACACAACTGTAGACTGTAGAAGAGCATTAACATTGAAATACGTCACAGACATTACCATTCATGGAGATCAACAAGGATAACACTGATTTTAACATTGTAATAAAGCAAGGTTGAATCACAGATATGCAAATATGCCGTTAAAGAGATGAATAGAGAATGAGTCACTGCAAAGATAAGTAAGTAATTTAGCTCACTATTAGTCTTGATTAAAGCTGCTTTCCTGCTTATCAGTCCTCCAGGATTTTATGGGCTGTTTTCTGATTGTCGTGGCCTGAAACGCCTGATTTCACAGCAGCTGTCCTAAAAAATTGCAATGCATGTTGCAATGTTTATCAGTAGTTTTTGCAGTAAAAATGTAAGGGCAACTGCAACCTCACTTATTAAATTAAATCTATTCATGATGGTGGTGGTGAATGGGGGGGGACAGCAACAGCTGATAGCCGTCAGTTTGTTGATGTTATTCAAGACTCAGGTTTTGAAGACTTGTGTTCGGCAATTCAGCAGTCACCATCTTGGTGTTTTGGAGCCAGAAGTGACCATATGTGGGCGAGAGGGTGGCACTGTGGTGGATGCGCAACTTTAAGCCCAAATAAAATGTAAACAGATGAGTTACATCTAAATTTACGCCCCATGTATTTGTCATGAATATTAATTTCTGCTGTTAAGTTGGGCATTTTAACATGTGGGTCTATGGGGACTGACTGTCTTCTAGGACCAGCCTCAAGTGGGCAGTCAAAGAACTGTTTCGAGCGGTTTCATCTCCGGAGGCTGCCGCTTGATCACAACGAGATCTCATCACTTCTCATCATATTTCTGCACTGCAACACTGGTTAACATCCCACACTGAGCAGTTGCTCTCACACCCAGACTGAAACAGCTCAGCTCTGTCGTTAAACCTGTTGTTAACCACAGGGTAATGTTAGTCCTGTGACGCTAACAGTCAGCCCTGTCACTATACCTGTTGGACTCTGTCCCAGGCGCAGGGCTCCCGTCCTGGAGCAGCATTGTAACAATCAAATGAACACACCAAATGCAGCTCTACAATGAAACTGTTTTAAGTGTAAAATTTGCTGTAAAGCTGCAGTGATTGGACAAAATTGCATGGTCACCCTGAATTTAGAGGATTGGCTAAATGTGTGTTAATTGCTGCGATCGCAACATCCTGGAGGGGCTGATTAATTAATACCTGTCAGGTCTTGTCCAAGTTGCATCCTCTGTTACCACATCAACCATCCACAGCAGGTTTGTTGAAATATTGTTTAAAAGTTCATGCACACTTTCATTAAGTTATAAAACTGCTGGCGCCCCAGGAAGTGACTGATGTGTGTTGGTGAGCTTCGTTTTTCCCACTAACTATAACCCAAGATGTATGACTCCTCAGGACATAAGTCAGAGGTAGAAGGTCATTTTGAGGGTTACAAGGTTGTTCAAGGCCACAGTGCCCCGCACAGCTGGTGTAGTTCCCACGCCCAGGGACGCTGTATTTATTCAAAATGACCCAAAATGTGAATTTAGTGAAGAAAAATTACTTAAATTCAACTATCAATGCACTCTTTTTTTACATGAAGGAGCAGCATGGTTAACGATAACTTTTCTTCATGCGGCACAAGCCTCTCTATTAGTCAATATCTGCACTTCAGACACACTTTTCAGCAGGACATCTCAACCTAACCTTCCGTTTGGCAAAAGGAAAAGAAAATACAACTACAAGATTCTTCGTCATATACATCTATGTCCATTTAAGAGACAGTGAGATGAAGAATGAGTGTTTGGCACAACAGCTTTTTTGAAGACATTTAGAAACTTCCAAGGCTGAGACGTCGAGGACATCTCAGTCTGAACATGGTCATTGTACATGAGCTGGACATTTTCCTGAACTATGTTGACAAGTTAAACTCGTGACCCTTCCAGCAACTTAAACATTTATACACGCCCGACCGCCAAATGACAGAGTTCAGATACCAAAATGAGAAAGTAAGAGGACTGTATTTTAACTGGGCATTCTGACACCTTTGTCTTAAATAATCTATTCAGAATAACACAAAGTGACTCTATTTCCATTCAGAGTAATTATAGACCCTGGGCTCTTTGCACTTGCATGTTCCTGTAATTAAAGACAAAGCGGGGGCAAAGTGAGGAAGATTCCCATCCGTTCTGGATGCGAGGCCGCAAAGCGTTGGTTAGACTGGCACATTGCTTCTTTCTGAGTCCAGTAATTATCACTAGAAAATGGAATGAAGCCCAAAGCAGAATGATGGAGTCACTAAAATAGATAGAAATGACTTTCTTTTCTTGAAAACATGAGATTTTTTTTGCTGTCTTTTGAGAACTACAGTGATGTGTTTGAGAACACATAAAGATGCATGCTCATGAGCATCTCTGCTGTTTCTGTGAAGGATAATCATTCATTTTCCTTGTGTACAGTTTCCCAGGTGGTTCATTTCAACCATTAATCTCTTGGTCAAATCCTACTTTCTTTAGACTTTCCATATAATTTATAGACCCTAAAAGTGACAGAGAGATACGAGTTCAACAGCTGACAGGACTAAAGTACAGAATGTACAGCACTTGTCTGGACAACTACCACAAGAACAATAATTCAACAAATAGAAAAGAGGCACTAGTTTCTGCCTTGTGAAACAACGTATTCACTTTTAGGCGGGATTTGCACTTCTGCAGTGAAATCGACGACCTACCTACTGTATGGCATAGTCTCCATGTAGACACACAGCCTGATGTGCACCTCCCCAGAAATGTAATTTCATGTCGCAGCAACGCAGACCTCCTATTTAGTTCATTAATTCATTTATTTTCCATAACCGCTTTTCCTGTTGGGGGTCCCAGAACAGAGCCTGTCCCAGCGGAGATGGGTGAGAGATGGAGTGCACCCTGGACAGGTCACCAGACTCATAGAGACAGACAACCTTTCACGCTCACAGTCACACCTACAGTCAATTTAGAGTCACCAGTAAACCTGCATGTCTTTGGACTGTGGGAGGAAGCTGGAGCACCTGGAGAAAACCCACGCTGACATGGGGAGAACATGCAGACTCCGCACAGATGGGCTCCCCCACCCTGGGGTTTGAACAAGTAACCCTCTTACTGTGAGGCAAAAATGCAAACAACTGCACCACTGTGCCGCCCCTATTTATTTGGTAAGCTGAAACACATTTACCTCATTGGAAACAAAGCTTTTATGTACTTTTATTTCACAGATAAAAAGCAATAACTTGAAGATATAACGCCTTCACAAAACAGCATTTTAAGTCCTGTGTATGAAAGAGAAGGTCCACTACCCGCTAGGCTAATTTATGCAACATAAAATGTCACAGGTTTGCAAACAATGTTAGCATGTGGTATAGGCCTATGTGGGAAAAACATGTCTAGTATAAGACAATTCTTTTGTCAGTGAACCTTGAGAGTTACAATGGAGCTGAATTTGTAGCATTAGGTTTGTTAAATGTTGCTGTTGTTCCTGGCTTTTTGTGGGTAAAGGGGTAAATGGGTAATTTATGCAATAGCCTAAAAAATGGTGTGTAGGTCTATGTGGGGAAAACGTGTCTAGTATAACGCAGTTGTTTTGTCTGTGAATTTTGTGAGTTAAAATGGAGCCAGATTTTGTACTTTTGTGTAATGTTGTCACTATTAAGCCATGTTTTATGTGTTTTAGGTGTGTTAGTTGAATAAATCAAACTTTACTGCACTTCACAAAAACCCATACAGTGGCAAAGGAACCCCAATGCCAACTAGTGTTTTGGAGTTGTAATTATAGAGGGATGCAGACACACAAGCACACAAGTATAAATGCTCAAAACAGGGTAGGCAACGAGTGTAGGGCTGCAGTGTCGGGTCTGTGTAGAGCCTGCGTACAAATGTACAAGTATAACTTTGCCTTTATGCGACTGAATTGCAAGACGAAACATAACTGAAGCCACTGATTGTGATCTTGGGGTGACTGTGGTTCAGGAGATACAACAAAATGTCCATTAATCACAGGACAGTTCAAAAACCATTTTTTGAATCAGAGTTGATTCAAATACGCAATTCTAATGCGATCTGATTTTTCTATCTAACCCTAATGAGAACTGCTGGAGACTAGGCGTTTTTACGCATTAATAGCCGCCGCTAAAAGCAACTTAAATCTGGAAGAAATGGTTAAAGGTTTTATTGCCTGATCCTGCCAAAGCCCCACTGAGTTAAAAACTCCCTTGGCTCCTTTTTGTTTCAGTTCACTGATCTTACTAAATCCGTCCAGTTTCAAATAAGTCGAGAAGAAAAACTCAGAGCGGACAATTTAAATTTTCTCCCATCCATCAAAGATTCTATCAAATACATTTAGAGGAACATTTATCTCTCAGTGAAATGACCATTAACTTCTCTGTGTGTGTCTGTCATTGCTCTTGGCTGTATGTTTGTCGATGGCGTTACTCTTGCACAAATTATATTTTCTGTCTCAAATCTTTCCAGCTTCAGCCGACTGTATGTCTATTTTCTTTGTCCCATTTTGCCCTAATACTCTGCAACTGCTTCTGGCCAGAGTGTCATTATAAATATTTAATTATTAATCAACTGTCCTGGTTAAATAAAGATTACATACTTTAATAAAAAAAGGAAAAAAGGTTGGACCAGAACCACACCTGCAGCATGGGAACAATCAGACAGGGTTGGGTTGCGTTCTTGACCCAACAGAACAGTTCTGGCTCATTGCAGCGATGATAAATCAAATAAACTCCACCCGCCCGCTCAGTTACATCTCTTTGCACTCTGTCTTTTCCTTTCTCCAGCGGAGAGAGCTGCCAAAGGACGTCTAGGCTGCTCAGTTTGGGAAATCTCTGATTACAGAATCTATCTGCTGGAATGAAGATATTTATCATGTAGCCAGAGCAATAAACAAGATTATCTTGTATTCTTGTTGAGGCGTACTGACAGCTTATAGAGTTTCACAAAGCATAAATTAACAGTTAAAAGGCATGACACTGTAGCCATGGGGAATCCTCAGTTTTGATTGGCTGGAGAGTTTTTGTGAATAAGTACAAAGTTAAAAGCTGCATCATCTGTGTTTTACATTATTACACACAGCTGGAAGGCTACAAACGTTCGGTTTTCCCTCCAAAATGAATAAACAATACTTAAGGGGCTGTATGTAACTCTGGAGAAAGATACTTGTTTGCTGAGTCTCATTCCCAGGTCGTCAAATATCAACACTTTGGGTTGGTAGCGCAGACTGACAACATGACAGCGAAGCCAAAACATCTCCATCACCCTTGGTGGCTGGTTGCAGCCCCCTTCATGTTAGCGGATGGGACAAGGTGAGCACAGTCTCTCTCCGAAGTCATCAAAATATTTATTTTGAAAGAGACCGTAAGAAAACGTTACATTTTCTGTGAAAACGGAAGTGTATTTTTAAAGAAGAGAACTTGACACAGTGTCCCACAACGTCAACAACCACAGGGTACCTTACACGTCGTATGTAGACGTGGAAAGTCCATGACCAAAACATTAATATGTGAGATCGGAGTGAGAATGTGTTGGAGCCAAACTAAATCATCATAGCACATATCGGGTAAAGTTTTCGTTTTTCTGATGAGTTTGGTTCTAATTACTGTAGTTATCTGATGCTATAAAAACGGGGTTTGACTTCAAAATTAAGAGCTATTTGTGCCAATTAGTGTGCTTGCGATCAATGGCGCTGCCCGCGATTGGACGGACAGGCATATGGGGAGGAACTTGATACCGGAGAGATCGACTTGGCTCAAAACTCTGGCTCCAAATGACGTCACCAGCACAAGATGGCAGCAAATGTATCTGGGCTATTTTGCCTTTATTGTTGTACAGTGAGACTAAGTAAAGACACTTTGTCCATCTTTATACACAGTCTGTGGTTGGTAGTCAGACCGAACCACCAATCCAAACTGTCAATATTTGATGACCTGGGACTGAGAGTAAATATCAACTATTTTCCTCCGGAGTTACATACAGCACCTTTAAGTGATTGACAAGAACATCTCACCAGAAATGAATAGTCTGACATTTTGAAGTTGTATTATTTGCATACTTGCTGAGAGTTAGATGATAAAATATGCAGCTAGAAGAAGGTTAGCTTAGCTTAGCATAAACACTGGAAACAGGGAGAAACAGCCAGCATGGCACTGTAGAAAGGTTTAAGTTATGTCCACCAACACATCTAAAGGTCACATATGAACAAAGCCTGTGTGTTCAACCTGTAAAATATATTTTAAAACAAAACAGAAGAGTAAAAATTGAACAGGAAGTCCCAGCCAAGAAGTAGTCCCACACACAACCTCCAGTAAAACCACAAGTTGTTGTTTTTACACTGTATTTTTGTATGAAATACAAAAAAATCTTCATTCTTCTCAGCTAACCCTTCAGAACAGAGTGAACGAGAATATTTGCCAACTTTTTTCTTTAAGGTACATTTAGTAGCTGCTCCACGTGGAAACAATACTCAGCTGTGAACTGCTTCACGCCGTCTTCCTTCTTCACACACACACACTCACTAACACACACAGACACTCACACACTCCGTTCTCCATCCTGCCTTTTAACAGCAGTCAGATTTACCATAAGTGGCCGCAGTTAGTAATAATACTCCATGCTGTGCTTGTTGCTGACCGTGCTGCTAACCACTGTGTGATTTATAGCTGGGGTTTGTTTGCTGTGAGGCCGACAAAACCCACCAGAGGAGACTGGCCAGGGGAGCGGGCGGGTGGGGGAGACGGTAGGGGAGATTTTCCTTCACTGAATGATTAGTGTGTGTGCAGTGCAGTCTGGTCAGCTTCACTGGGGGACTGTGAGCATGATGGTAAGGTCCTGACAGATGCAGAAGCGCATGTAGAAACACACATGCTCATGTGTATGCATTTACATAAGCATGTAATGAACAAATTCACGTGTGGTCACATGACAGAATGCACATATCTACAGTACAGTATACACATGAACTACAGAACACCCTTTACACATAAGAAATGTGAAAAATGATCAAACTTCATGAGTTATTCTTCTAAATGTCCCTCAGAGTTTCTCCCTTTTACTCCAGAAGCGCCCGGTCGCCAGAGTAAATGTTGGCATAGTTGGTTTCTATAAATCACATATAAGTTACATTCTTACACTGTTATGTAGCATATCCATCGTAACGTTTCAACAATGCTGCGGTTAATGAGTTTTTAGGTTTAGGCAAAAAATACACTTGGAAAATATCATATTTTGGCTTAAAAGACCAGCTTTAAGTTGCACAATCCTGTCAAGAAACACAGCAATTCCTCTGTAAAAACAGAATTTTTTTCTTTGCTGGACTCTGCAGCTTGGCACCATCCATCCCCTCTACATCCCAATGACAGAGCCAAGTCACACACTTTGTCACTTTAGAAAGATTGATATGATACATTTGAAATGTACAATTTTAATTATCTGTGGTTTGCAAAAACATACAATGCCAACACTTTCTTCTAGCGACTAGGCTGCAAGAGGTGTTCTAATTTTTACAGCTATCATTGTCCAAATATATTATTTAAGGATCTGTTTTGCCTGTTGTGGCCCATTTATTACAAACTGTATATAAACCATTAGCGAGCCATGCTGTGTCTCCTAGCCAATCATTTCCATTCATTTCTTTAGGGTATGAAAATCTTTAAGAGAAACTTTGAAACTATTTTTTCTAGTGTTCTCTTGTTTTCTGTGTTAGGAGCGTTCATGGATTTGTACCCCCTCAGCGCTCAGGTGAGGGTGGGGCTTTTTAAAAAGGAAGCGATCAGGTGGCAGACTATAAGCAGCAGACACAGTGACGAAGAAATGCAAATATAGGGAGGTGAAACTCCAAATGAGAGTGAATCTGGGGTTGGCTTTTACTTTCGCTTTTGCTCAGGCCAGCTGCTAGAGAATACAGGCAGGGGGACAACATGTTTACTATAGAGCTTGTAAATTGCGTGTTTCCGTTTCCGGTACATGGGACCTTAAAAATCGATTTCTCATAATGTATTTCAGTGGCTAGATGAAAATTATTTTCTGGTTCCGTTTGAATTGTGCCATGAATTTCACTATGTTGTTTGTGAATTTTTAATATATTTTTTCATGCAAAGAAGGCTACAGTTTAGCGGGAAGAAGTTTGATACTGTTAGGTTTTGTGTGAGAGTGCTCTGTGGACTACAGCTCTTTGCTGCTCTCAACCCGTATGATATACGTCACCACTCGCCAGACCAGACGTCACCACTCTCTGACACCAGACACCGGTGGAACTGGAAAATGCATATTTTACATCAATAAAATAAAATAAAATGTCCTTTTTTAATTACATGATATATAGGCTATTCTCCCTTAACTCACCAGTAAAAAAATACCTTTATCCATTTCAAATAACCCATGGCAATAATATCCCCGTTCTCTGATTTACTGTGAAACATTTTTAGGCAATTCATGCAAAAATCAGACCGGATGACTCCACAACCATACTATTAGGCCTACTAATTACTACTTACGTTTTTCAAGTGATTTCCCAAATTTGTTGTTGAGTTGTGATATGCCAGTTGCTTCTGGCAAATCTGGCACTCTGCTTTCCCAGGGTTGTCGGGGCATATTTTAAAGTGCAACCACACATCTGATGACCTCTTGGACATGTCTGCCAGTATCAGACTGGTGGGGGTTAGTGTTGCGTTTAAGGCCTCCCCCCAAAAAAATCGGAGAAAAAAAAGTGCCGAAGCTTTGAATTTTTTTTGTTCACAATCGAATCCCGTAACATCGAACGAAGCTTCGAATTTTTTGGGTCAGCCCTAGTAGCTAAATTGTTGCACCTGATCCCATGTAAGAGTCAACCATAGACCTCTTCATGGGCCCCCACCTTGGCCTTGGGCCGGGGTCATCTGTACCTTTTGACTGTGGGCCAGATCTGCTAATTGGTTTATAAACTGTGCAAAATCAATGGAAACTAATGGACACCTGAAGTACTGGGAAAAATAAATTCAAAGGTTTAAAGTTGTGAAGTCCTGAAACAGAAATGGTCAGCAAAAACGTGTAATGGTAGATTTATTTTTTTTAAATATTTTTAAACAGAACAGCAATGCCATGTTTCTGCATTTAGAATAAATTACAGGTATAAACTTGATGATATAAACATACAGTGCAGTATATGAATACACACACATACTCAGCTGGCCCGGTCCAGTTCCAAATCATTTCAGCACATTTTGCTTTTGGCAAAACTGATGGGCTCTCAGAGGCTGCCTGCTTAAAGCGCTGCAGGTTTATACAATAATTATCCAACCACGGGAACCCGCCATTCCACCCAGATATTTCTTCTCTCACAGCAGGACAATAAATCAACCAAAAACCTCAAAATGTATGTTTTTGCAGGCAGGCAGATTGGTAGCTGGGTTGAAAGCGAACAGGCTTCACAGTCAGCGTTACAAATCTGAGGGAAATGTCTGAAAAACATTACCAGGCATGAGGTCATACATTTGTGAGCTATATGTCATTGTGTTTCTGTAGTTGGGTGAGAGCTGGAGGGCTGGGGCCAAACCAGAACATCAGCCAGTGAGCTCTGGATTGATATGGAAAGACCAGATGGAAAACATTTGGCAAACTGGTAATCTGATGCTAAATCTGGGGTCAACCTTTTAATAGTTGGTGAGGAAAGGAACATCTCCTTGACCCCTTCAGATGGACATATAAATACACACACGCTGCTGTCGGCCACATGCATGTGGCAGTGATCTGGAACCCTAATTAGCTGAGGATTGGGGGTGGAAGGAAGGAGAGGGTGAAATTGGACCAGAGGTTCTTCTGATTGAGGGGAAATGGGAAACAGGCTGGAACCAATGTTACCCTTTAGCCTTACACACACACACACACACACACATGCACACACACTCCAGCTGAATGATGGTTAGTGGATCGGGAATGAAATATCTCTCAGTTGGCTCACTGCTTGGTGCACAGCTATCCCCTGTGATTATGGCCTCCAGTCCCCGGGTGCCAATAACCGTTGGCCCAAAAAAATGTGAGTTGGAGGCTGTGATTGCAGCATGAATCACGGGCTAATCTGATTTGGATTACTCACTCTTGCCTTTCTCTCGGTGCTGTGCAGTCTCAAAGCTCTCAAATGGCTAGTTTAATAAACGAGATCCTAAACCTTTCGTAGAATTTAGGAACTGACACTTTTATCTTGAGAAATCACATGTATAACAAATAAAGAGGTGGAGGTCAGACCGTAAATATGAGGCTCTCTGCGAGGACACGTGGACCACAGTGGTAAAGTAGATGAGGGGCCAGGTTTTAGCTCCATCGAAGCGAGCATCCATCCTGCCGAAGTGTCCTTAAGCTCCACAGTGATGCCTGCCGGCACCAGACATGTTGTTCTGCAGCCTGTAAAGGAGAGAATAGAGAGTGGAACCGAACTTAACTGTAGCACACTAAATCATAAAAAAGGATCGGACTATACAGCACACTGTAAAGATCAGCAAATAACAGCTGAGAACCATCAAACAGACCAAACAGATCAGTGTCATGATAATAAAGACAAAACAACATTGACTTAGAGGTCACTTTATAAACCGACAAAGCAACAAGTAGCCGAAGCTAGAGATGCTCAGTATATGACCAAACAAATCTTTACATTCCTGTGGTAAACAGACTGCATTATATGGTGCTTTCAGTGCGTAACTCCCTTCACGGACAAAGTGCTTTACAATTCTGCCTCTCATTCACCCATTCACACACACACTGACGGCGGCAGAGCTGCCAGTCATGCCGGTGGCCTGCCCATCAGGAGGCCTAGGATTGAACCACCAACCCTGCCATTAATGGATGACCTGCTCTACCCAGCCCATAATTACGTAAAAAAATTTCATATATGTGGTTTGCAGAAATGTACAATGCCAGCATTAATTTATTGGGTTTCTCTACCTCTGCAGCTGCCCCCATCAGAGTCTCCAAACTAAACTGAATCATCACGGTCACTGGAATGAGTCATTTTTAGCAGGACTTTCCCTCACTGGTGACTCAAAGCAGAGCTGTCAGCTAAGCCACAATTTAAAAGTTTATTTAAAGATTAATTTATACTGACCTGAACATTAAAGTTTGAGCTGAACTGGTGTTCAGTCTGTTGTTGGTGCGATCACTTACTGATGTTCTTACTGAAAAGAGGCGTGATTGCTTAAATAAGGATAAAAAAGTGATCAAATTACAAGTACGCATCTTCAAACTAAGCTGAAAGACGAGATTGGAATTTAAGTGACTCATGATTTCTACCTCTAGATTGAATTTAGTCTAACTACTAAGTGTTTTTGCTCTCATGAAAAAAACATAATCTCTATAGCATATGTGCAGGGTATGTGTGCATAGAACTAGAGTTACATCCAGATAACTACTTGTTTTTGATTTAGTGTACCAAAACAGTTATACTTTAATAACAAATCACACCCTCTTTACAACTCTAGATATGATTTAACCTAATTACATTTACACCTTGTTTTAATTTGTCTCCAGTGTCCACACTGAGATCTGATTGAGATCCAATCACTCTGTCCAACTCAAAAAAACAAACTTGTTGCCACAGGTAACGCACCTGCAGGATGCCATTGCGATATGAATTGCCAAGTGTTTTGCTTGTGAACTTCAAGTGGACCAAGTAGAAAGCAGACACTGAGTCCCATCTTGACTTCATCCAAGAGTGTCTTGAATATCTGTAAGGTTTCTTGCTGCTTTGTTGTGAGTAACTTAGGTGACTAACTGGCTAATGGCTGCTGCCTGACTGGTTGGAACAGTCGCATGCAATTGCATACTGTATTTCTGCCTGAGTATACTCTGTGTGAATTGCATTCAGACTTGTGTTCAGTCAACCCGGTCTCACTCAGAACTCGTTGAAATCTGGCGCCTAGGCAGTGACTTGTGGCGTCAGACACTGACGAAAAAGCCATCTTTTAACATTGGTATGATACGTGACCGGTCACAGGTAGTTTAACAGTGCCCAGCAGCATCAGGGGAAACACGGCGGGACAAGAGCGAAAGTTAAGGCAGCCAAAGTCCGAGTACAGTGGGCGGAAGGGGTGGTGGATGGGTCCAACAAACACAGATTCTCACCCTGGAGAATGGTGTCCGCGTTGATTATAAAGTCAAACCCTGTTGTTTTTTTCCTAAACCACGCGCTTTTGTTGCATAACCCTAACTACCTGCGTTTGTTGCTGAAGGAAACAAAAGTAAATTTGTGGTGTTGTATCAACATAAGGTGTTTATTTTGAAAAAGACTGAAACGGTAAATTTCCTGTTAAAATGGAAGTGTCTTTTAAAAGAGGACAATACATGTAACATCAATAACCAATGCACCCAGGGTACCTTGCACGTCGTCCCATTGCGTATCTGACCACTTCCACCAATGCATTTTAACACAAGGTGTAAAGGGGTCCAAGACAACATCCAGTGTCATGTGTTCACAGATTTATAAAAATGGGTTACTACAGCAAGAGTGAACCCGCTTTTTCGTCTGGAACCTCCCGTCTACGACTTGTGACGGGCTTGAGACACACTCTTGGCGAGGACTTGACACTAGGGAGTCCCCTTTGCTACATCAAGTGTCAAACCCCAAAATATTAACATGAATAGTGCACTGAGATACTTTAGATAAAACCACACCACTGAGAAGCAAGTCTATGTTTAGGAGCTCAAATACGAGCTCTGCGTTGGTGAGAGATAAAATCCTGATGATTTGTGTATGTGCTCTGTATATACAGTTAGAGAGAGTTTCTGGTTTGTGGGCAATTCAGGGGATTATTCGCCTTCAAGGTCTCAGGCCCTGCGCCTCACTTCCTTCCAGGGACGAGCAGCTTCAGGCCCCATCTATAACCTCAAGTGTCCTCCTCAAGACCCAGCAAAGCCAGTGGGAACATGGACAAATCCCAGGCTTAGCGCTCTCCACATAAAAGAAAACCCTGTTCCCAGTGGACAGACAAACAGCACCAGTGAATAATCCTGGTAAACCAGGCTTAGGATGGGTTGCTTCCAGGCATCGAGGGCACTAAATCTTTCACTGTCACCAGCTGTGAGACTTCCATATATTCAGTCTAATGCGAGCAGGTCCTGTCACAAACAGGCATCTTAAATGTGCATTTAAGGATTCAGTCAAGCACTGTCCTTTTTGCCCACACAGGCAGCATTGTTGGGCTCAAAATGAAATTATCTATCGGCCTACAACAGAAACACAAGAGCACCCTACAGCTCCAATTAGCCCCGACACTAGGCTTTTAACCTTTTTGTGCTGCCCCGTGAGAAGATGTGAGGCTGTTTGTACTGTAATGCTAAAGTCTATTATCACTCCCCATGATGCCTCTTTACTTTTCCCAGTTACTCCCAGCAACCAGCTGCCAGTCACACATGATTGGCAGACAAAAGCTTTTATCTGTTTGTATAGCTGAGGGTCTATATGGGGTGATGCCTTAATGGCCAGAAAAGGTCAAATAGAGTCTTTAAGTTCTGTCCAACGTTTAATTGCCGTTGATTAAGTGTGGTAGAGACTGGCTGTCTGGGACAATATCTGTCACTTAATCATGATGTAAAGGTTTTTGTCGTACGTCTGTTCCCATTCAACATTTAACATAATGTATAGCTCTGTATTTGAATACCGAGCAGTTGAGTGAAAGCCTTGTATAAGTCCTAACTGTCAGCTCCATGGGAACTTGTTTTTAGCTTGGCGCCAGTCTTGGTTTGGAAAAGTGTTTCATCATCCCAAAAAGGTAAAAAAAAAAGTCATCATTTAACATGCAGTCAGTTAAATAATAGTAAAAGCATGAAAATCATTTAAAAAAATGTGCGACAGTGTTGTGCATATGCCAAAAAAATCAGATTTTAAGTCAATACTATTTAAAATTTGTATATATAACAGGAAGTATGTTGAAGAGAAGCTTTTTCCACCACAGAAAAAAACGTAAAGACTCAAAACAGCGCATCTCTGTGGTAATTATAAATTGTGAGCAATTTTGAACATATGGATCATATTTCCTATTTGTATGAATATGAAAATAATATGTAAATTATTTCATGTACAGTAACAGATACTGAAATTACAGAACATAACTCAAGCTCACAGGAAAAAGAAAAGAAGCCGAAACTGATACGCTCTACAGAGCACATTAAATCAAAATGCTGATTCAACCAGAAGACCTTAATAACTAACAGGCAATACAGGGTATATGAATATATATCTTAGTTGCATTATAGACTTAAAGAGACAGTTCTGCAGTCTAGAATGGTTTGGTGTGATCATGACATGATATGACACTCAAGATAATCCACACACCTTGTTGTGAGCATTTTCATGTAGGAACTATTTTCTTTCTACCAAACTACACTTGCCAACCGTATCACTGTGCAGAAGGAAGCGTGCATCTACTCATGAACATGAGGCTCATGCTCGCGACAGCACGAGATGTTAACATTAATGGCATCCTACTTGTCTGAGGTGTGACAACAGCTAGCTCAGTGATGCTTGGTGAGCTAGCAGTAGATGTACACCTCCTTCTGGAGGTGATTAGGTTGGCCAGAGTATTTGAGAGAGAAAATAGTTCCTACATTGAACTGCTCGCAACAAAATGTGTGGATTATTTTCGGTAACAGGGTCAAGCACGCCTCCGCTCAAACAACAAACAGAGCTCAGAAATAAAATGGTCAAATCATATGATGTCACGTCATATCGATCGCAGGCTCCTGAATCCTATTGAATCGAAATCGTATCATGACAGACTTTGTGAAATCGGCAAACATCATATTGTCATCCATACTTCCACACTCAACTTCTTGACTGTTTTGAGTGCACCATCCAGGTACTCACAGTGCACTGCATTTTTCCATATCTCTCAGTGTGAACACACTCATGCACTCAAAATATTAAGTGTAAGTACAGAAGTGCACGATTTGAGACAGGACTGGCTTTTTTTTTTTCATCCACACAGCTGTATAAAGTTGTTTAGTCCCAGTTGTGAAGTTAAGCTAACTATCATTGCAGCAGTTCTCTTTGCATTATGTAGCATAAGGCCTGAGGCTAAACCAGTGTGTGAGTGAACACATGGAGTTTAACTGCTCACATCATCATTCACACTACTGGAATAACCACACATATAATGAAATTCTACCACAATTCATTCAGTCTAAACTGATCTATTGTCTGCATTCAAGTCAAAACATTAGATAGCATGGGCTACATGTTACCTGCTGGTGATGGCTTCAAACTGCCAAGCAGGAAGTGAGAGCATCCAATGGGCTTTATGGAAGGAGACTCAGACTGTGCCATGTTGGTACTCAGAGGGAGGGTCTTCATTGTTAGAGGAAAACAACTGATAATATTCTTTTTTCTATGTAAGGACAATTTGAATGATAATTAGACACTGTTTTATTGTTTTTACATTTTGTTTATATTTTTTTTAATAGACTGACTGACTTTGGCTTGTCTTGCAGGAGGGACTTCCTGTGGGTGGGTGCCATGTGAAATACAGAGGAAGTATGACGACAGTTTTTGTTGTTTATTAGAGAGGATAGAAAATGTCACCTTTTTTATTTGCTCAAGCTACTTTTTTATCTGCTCAAGCTACTGTCTACTTTATCTTGATCTTGAGCTTCAAAGTGTTTCACCCTACCACATTTTGTTCAAAGCTTAGTGTGTTTTCATTCATTTGTGCTGCATATAACTTTTCTGCACACTGATTATATTTCAGCCTGTGCTTTCTGACTTCCCTCACTGCCTTGTAAGCCTTTGGTGAAGTCATTCATATTGATGTGTACAGAATCAGATACATTCATTTTATATTCATATATGACGTGGGTGTGGGCACTAAAGGAAAATAATAATCTTTTCTAGCAAAACCAGAGAGGATTGGACCATGAAGGGAAACTTCGATTTGATCCTGAAAACCAAGCGGTTTTCCGCCCTCAGGGGATTTATAAGGGTGAGTAAGAGGGAACATGGCAACCCTTTCATCGTGACATACTTTAATGAGTGAGCAGGAGTGATTTACAGTTACGGTGACATCATAATGACTGGGAACGGTGGTGATTTGTTGCATCCCAGAGTCCTAGAAAGGGAAAGAGGAAGCTCAGGCTGCCTTAAATGACCTTAATTATTTAAGTCATATATAAGATTTTGCTACTGATGGAAGTGATGTAATTCAAATTTAAGAATGAAAACACATTTATTTATCAGGACACTTTTTCAGCCAACCTAAGTATTTAAGCTCCCAGACACACTCTTAGATAACATAACAAGCATCAGTGGTTTATATTGTGTGTTTTCAGATTGTGATTGAGAAACAGTGATCTACGACATCACATTTTATTCAGAAACCACATGTTAAGGAGCAGAGAGAATATACTGCAGGGATGTGCTGTATGTAAAACACAGCCACCGGCCTGTTCCACATGTTCCTGTGACTTCATAGAAGTCCGAACTCTCCCCTGAGAGGCACCACAAGTCTTGTTTGGAAGGACTGACCACTGAATCTGAGCTCAGTTGGAAAACCCCGTCTGAAGCGATGGTTCTCAACGACCCTCACAAAAGCTTCTGTTCAGACGCTGCACACGGTGATGAAGTGGGTGGCTGGACACACCAAACAGCCGGAGGGTGAGTGTGTGTGTGGAGCAGAGTTGTGCAGCTTTGAAGCAGCATTGAAGGTGTAAATCATGACATTACTCACAGCGCCATCCACTGTTGACTTTCAGTATTAACATATAAATGTCAAAGCTTAGTGTCAAATGTCTGAAATAAAATAATCCAAGTGAAAGAATGTTTTAGGATTTTATTAAATAACAGTTTTTTTCAACAAATCATACCGAACACATCTATGTCTGACTGAGACAATCACGACTTCCTTTTCTCAACCAGTTTTCATTTCTTTCTTTCTACAATATGAGAATATTCTCCCAATGCATTTCACAGGACTGGGTGTTTCATGGCCTTTGAAGGTTTTAATATCCAGAGAGTCCCAGGATTTTTAAAAAAAAACAAAATTCTTTTTACTGAGTTGTGTGGCGACTGCACACTAAAGGAATACCTCCTCACTTAAATAATCATTTGTATATCAATTATTCTCCCTATATTACATTGAGTTTATGGAGAAAACTGCTTTTCTCACATGCCTCAGGTGAACGAAGAATCCAAAAACTATATGAAAACATGTGTTTTCAAACTCTCACACAGCACATAGTTTAATCCAAGTGTCATGTATCCAGTCGCATGCTCAGTGCTTCCAAAACAGACAGCCCTTTACATCGGGAAGCTGAACTACACGTGAAACTTATCTATGCTCTTTTCGAAGCCAGACTGGTAGTAGCAGGTGGTAGCGGTTGTTGCATACCCAAAGCTATACGGCCAGACGATGGACAACATGTTAATAAACTGCTGCTGCCCCCTCCTGGACACAAACACACCTACATACTAATTACTGTGGGAAAACGCTTGATTAAGACTTGGATTATATGCACTAGTTTTGTGTCTCCTTTTTTTAATTCATCAAGCATTCTCTCAATTTTTGGATTCTTCGTTCACCGCAGACATGCGAGTATTAACTACGATTTCTTGACAAATTCCACTTAACACAGTACAATTAATTGATATACAAGTGGTCATTTGGGAAGGTGAAGTATTCCTTAGAAATTAGTGCTCATCAACAGTGTCCTACATAGATGAGAGGGTGATTGCATAGCAGGCTCACCAACATTTAAACCGTGCCTTGGAAAAGTGTATTTGACATGTTGGTTGTATAATAAAGTAATGTGAGTGTAGTGGGTGGTCATCCTCTCTGCTAAGTATTTTTCAAGCTGACATTTAATTCCTGTCTGCCTCATCATACTTGGTTTTATTAAACAGAGAGTTACTGTCTGCAGAGCACTTTGTGACTCAACGAGCAGTGCAGTCTGTACCACAATAGTCCTCTGTAGTCGCCATCTTGTTTCTCTTCCAGCAACTTCTTAAGTTTCTCAGCTCAGCACCTGTCTGTGGTGACGGGCCAGTGGGTGTGTGGGTGGACCTGGCGTCTGTGTGGCCTGTTTGCCAACCGCAGCTTCAACAATGTGTGACTGTGTCAACACAAATACCACTCTGCCTCTCCTCTTCCTCCTCCTTGCTCAATCCCCAAAGCAGGAGGAGACAGCATGGAGGCCCAGTCGGTGGATTTCCTTTCTTCTTTTTCCATGTTTACCGTCGTTCTTTACCTGGAGAGGAAGGAAAGCAAGTTACAGTCTGCCACAGAGCTGGAGCTGATTCTCATCAGGAGACGGGGCCACTGCCAGGACTACTCAGATCAAGAGTCACAAGTCTCCCTTTGCAACCTCACCTGCCCTAAAAAATGTATATATCAAAGAAGTCTGTTGAATTTTTGTTTTTCTATATTTTATACATCACTTGAACTTCTGAAATGCATGTTCTGGCTATTTCAAAGCCTTTCCTTCAATGTTAGGAATATAATTTTGGTGAAGAAACACCAAATCCTGTCATTTTTAAAGTGTGTTTCTGGCTTAAAATAGTCAAATTTAGGGATATAGAGCCCCATGAACACTGTCTAAATATTCTGTATAAATAATTTGACTTGATTGGAGATAGTTACTGCAGAAATGGTACACTGGATGTTACGTTTCAGTGTGTCGGGGAGGAAGTCAGAGGTTCAGTGACTGTTTGAAGCTCCCACCTGCAGCCTGAGTGTCAGCTAAACATTTTCTTTAGCTTAGAGAAGAAGCCTCCCTCTTCCTTCTGCTGCTGCTGCTTGTCCTGTCCCTCCTCTGAGCTGGTCGACTTCACACCAGAATGTGAGGTGCTGCTGCCCCCTCCTGGACACAAACACACACTGCATCAGCTCAACCTGCAGCACACAGAACCTGACTGACTATCTGCGTCTATGGCTCTCTCTGTGCACTAGACTGGAGTGATGCTTTTATTGAACAGTGGAGTTGAGCTCTAACACTGACCTGTAGAGGGCTCGACACCGTTGACCGTCCCCTGAACATCTGCTTCGTCTTCAGCATAACTCAGCAACAGGGAGCGCTGCCTACGAGTCAACTTCCTGCAGGAACAGAAACAGAATTAATGGACTGATAGATATAGACTGAAATGTGTGTAAAAAGGACATCAGAATAAGAAAAAAAAAGTTTTCACCTGCAAGGAAGAGAAAAATACACAAATAAAAAAATATAACATAGAAAAAGGAGACATAAAGGGAGATGAGAGTTTGAAGAGAGACCTGAGTCACTTTTAGGACTGCAAAATTACGCAACAGAGAATTCTAGATGTCCTGCAGATGAAGTCATACACATTTTGTGATAATTCTACAGAGACACTTAAAATCGATCTCTTCCTAGGAAGTTTGAGCGATCTGCATGAAACTGGGTGAACATAATCTAGGGACCAATATCTAAAGTTCCCTCTTGGCAAAAGTTGGAAAACTTACTAAAACTGAGCTTCTATAAGGCAATGAATATTGCGGAGGGCGTGGCTCATCACATAAAGGTGTATAACATCTCAAGGGTTTCACCCATCACCACGCAACTTTGTAGGCATATGACCACACATAATCTGAGGGGACCCCTCCATTATTGACCCCATCAAACAAAATGGGGGCGCTAGAGAGCTAATTTCTTATCTAGGCCTAACCACCATATGGATTTTTACTAAACTTGGTAGATATGTAGAACAGGACGCCTCAAGGTGACTGGAGAAATTTAACTCTAATTGGCAACTGGGTGGCGCTATAACAACAGAAAAATGCTTAAAAATGGCTAAAATGCGTCCGATCGCTGTGGCTCCCCCTGTGGACCAATGTTGTTGTTTTTTCTAATTTTTGGTATGACTAAGTCATGGTATGGTATGCTGTACATAATCACGGAAACTGTCAGTCATTCATTCTGTCTGTCCCACGTTTTTCTACTCACTGACGTGGTCAATCTGTGTGAAACTGCACATAGGCATTGAGGATTGGCATAGGTAGAAGGTGACAAAGCTACCAATGGGTATGGACTAGTTTTGATTTAAACAGCTAAGATTCATTTAATTATTGCAGCTGTTATCTTGTTACTGCAACTGAATCTAGAAATGTCATACTAATCTATTACAACTAGACTCACTAAGTAGTCTGACACATTTATAGCACGACTATGTGGGTCTTACTTTGGCACTCTGATCTTGATATGAACGTAGTGATCTCCATAGCTGTAGCTGTTCATCCTCCGAATGCCTTTCCCCTGCAGCCGGATCACCTGATCAGACTGGCAACTGGCAGGAATCTGAAAACACAGCCGACTTTGAAACAGAGAACAAACAACAGAAATCTGCTCTACTGAAACTCCGTGTAAGGAAATGTATTTGGAGACTAAGAAGTGCCTGGTGGGATGATAAATGGACGTGCCAGTGCTTCCAAATTGCAGTTCAGTACAGGGCTTGATGACATTTACTTAGCAGTGTTTCCCGTTTATGCATTTAGCAGCGGGGCTGTGACACTGCTATATAAAAATCTCCCAATATGTTGTTATCTCGCTGTCTCCACTTTAAAGTGTAGCAGCAGGGATTATAAATCAAACACCCCCTGATCAGGGTACTGCAATCAATAAGCCACTGACTGTTATTGGCTAGTGTTTGTTCCAGAGGTTTGATTGGTCGTCTCTATATCAGATAAAGCAAAGAAAGAAAAGCCTTTTTCTCTCTCTAAAAAGCTTCCCTGGTTTGACAGTTCTGACAAACTGTAGCTCACACTGAACATTCACTGTTACACTCATGGTTTACCTACCTGTGCAAACTAGGGATTGACAATATATATCAGGCCGATAAATTATTGGGCAATATTCGCACATCATTATGCATTATTCCAATAATTAAAATTATAAGCAATAAATTGTGCAGATATGAAGCTAGACTGCTTTCATTGACTTCACTGAACAAAGGCAGCACCTACACACCCAACACAGTGGGTAGCTGTACATGTACCTTTAAACTTGGTTTGTGAGCCGCCAGTAAACTCAGAGATGGACCTTAACAAATGCAGCACACTGTCTAGATGGTAACACATGTCGCAGTATGGAAGTCTTTCACAGTTTGGGAAGAAGACAACAGGACTGCACCAAGGTCTGATCTCCAACCGCCTGACACCCCCCATTAGCTGTATATCATCCACACTTGTAGCGTTCCTTCTTACTCACCACTATACTGATGGTCTGATAGAGGCCCTGTGCGGTGGCTGTGCCCCCCAGGATGGCCTGAGCTACAGAGATGAACACATCTGAGTGGATGTCTACTCCATTGCGCCTGAACACCGGGCTTCTCTGGACCTGCACCGGGACATTTCAGATGTAACACATTAAAGTCCAACACAATCAATGACTAATTAATGCTTTAAACACAAACAATACTCACCCTGAATGTAATGAGGATTTCTCTTGTTCCTACTGGCATGCGGACTGTCTGACCATTTTCCACTCCTGTGAGAAAACCGCAAAATGTATGATTTTTGACCACATTTCCAAATCATAGTCAACAGCAGTGAAAGCAGGTTTACACAGACTCACAATGTGGCACAAAAGTAGATATACTGAGAATCTGTTTTCGAGATTTCAGGGTGAAACCTACCAGCAGGTACTGGCACAGTGACCGTCTGCCTCTTCTTCGTCTGTCCTGTACCTCGGCACAGAGCGCAGTGTGTGTTTACGATTGATCCCTTCCCACCGCAGCGTCGACAGGCAGAGCGCATCATGAAAGGACCCGTGTTCAATGTCTCCTGCAGGGGGCGACACAGACAGCGATATGATGTATAGTGGCTGACTGTCGGCCCTGCTGGTGACCCTGCTGCCACCTGTCATTCTGCTACTCACCATGCCGGTGCCGTTGCAGTAGTGACAGTGAAGCACTTTGGTTCCTGGCTCGTTGCCCTGTCCATCACACCTCGGGCAGGTGTCATCAATGTTCACAGTCAGGTCCTTATTTGCGCCCTTTGCTGCCTCTGCAAACGTAAGCTCCATCACAAACTGCGGAAAGACAACAAGAAATAAAAAGCAAAATAAAAAACCTTTGTAAAATAATAATTCAATGAAAACATGTTGATGCTACAGTGTAAGCAGTTCTGACCTCAGGCCTTTGTTCAAACATGTTGTGGATGTCTCCAAAGCCCATTCCTCCAGTAAACTCTCCAAAGATCTTCCTGAAGAGCTCCTCGGGGTCTATCGCGGTCCCCCCGGCCCTGTAGTACTGCTGCTGGCCTGCTGCCCCAGCACGGCCTGGGTCGAAGCCCGCTGCTCCGTATGTGTCATACTGCTTCCTCTTCACTTCGTCACTCAGCACCTTCACACAAAAACAGCATCATTTGATGATGCTGCCCATCACGTTCACATACAATCACATAACTGGAGAAGGAACTAAATTATCTCTGATACGTTAGTGGAGTTGGTTTTGTACCTCATAGGCTTCAGCCAGCTTTGCAAACTTCTCTTTGGCCCCTGGGTCATCTGGGTTGGTGTCAGGGTGGTACTTCTTCGCCAACTGGAGCGAGATAAAAAAGTAAAAAGAAAGATGAGGGCAGGGAATGACAGAGCATCACATTAAAACCTCTTTATAAAGACATTCAAAGGCATCACAACCCTGAAGATTATGTTCACAATTTGCAACAGGACACTACAAAAAACTTCAGTGCAGTGTACAGCAACAGTGTGACAAAGCAAGGTGTTTCTCTGACCTGGTAGTAAGCTTTCTTGATGTCCTTCTGTGTCGCAGTGCGAGAGACACCCAAGACTTCATAGAAGTCCTGCTTGTTTGCCGACCTGCTGCTGGTGTGAAAAGAATGACAGGAGATGCCATGGGGACATCTCGGGCCTGCAGAGAAAAACATCCAAAAAGGACTATTTGATCAGGAAGACCACTGTACATTTAGATGCTGATGAGATATCAGCAATATTCAATGATGGGGAAGTTTATTTGTGCACAGCCCCAAGAAAAAGCACTAAGAAGTCAGCTGTTAACCATCAACAAGGTCTGTAGTACATTCAAAAATTGAATCTGTGTTGAATGTAATCTGTTTATTGTCCTGCAGTAACAACATGACCACGAAAAGACAAATAAAGTAGTAGAATAGTGGAAAAGCAGATTTTTGTTTCTGCTTATTCTTGTATTTTTCTTAAAATCTAACTTTATTTCTAATTTTATTATTGTTTTGTGTAAAGGGAGACAGGCAATTAAAAATGTCATTATATGGTGTAAAACGCTGAGTTATTTTTTCTGTGCAGAAGACAATAAACTTCTTGAATCTTGACTGTAACTAAGTACATTTATTAAATTACTGTACCTAAGCACAATTCTGCAGTGCTTGTACTTTACTTGAGTGTTTCACATTTTATGCAACCATACACTTGTGCTTGAATACATTTTGGAGCACAGACATATTGTACTTTTTATTCATTTGATAGCTTTAGTTAGGGATGCATGATATTGGATTTGATATGCCAATATGTAACAGCTTATTTGGCAGATAGATAACCAATACTGATATCAATGTGTCCGCTTATTTCCCACCTACTTTCAGTGATCAAGTCTCTTCTGTAGTGGAATTAACATCATATTATACATGCATACTCTTTGGGTGATGGCCCATCGGTAGATAGAGACATGTAATAGAAAGCTTTTCAATGTATGTAAATTTATTCATTATGCAAAATAAGTAAAAACATGTTGGCCAATTCTCAGAGTTCATTTTAAAGCCAATATTACTGTGCATCCCTACTTTAGCTACTCGTAACTTTGTATATTTAGATTTTATGATATATTATTATAGGTTTAACCACCCAGTAGTTATCAAAATTAGCTCATGTGCACATGAGTGCAACCTTTTGCCAATACTTTTGTATTTCTACTTCAGTGAGACTTTAAGTGCAGGACTCTAACTTGTGCCTGAGTATTGATGACATACTTATTTAAGAACTGTAAAGTTGTTAATACTTCTTACACCACTGATAATGTGATGCAGACACGATGGGGGTGTGACAGCTTGGACAGAGCAGGTCATCATACTGTTTCACTACCAGAGAGCAGTTACATCATACTTGTACCAATGCTAACTAGCCTTGAAGGACTCAGCTAGCCTTTAGCTGGCTGTGCACTGCAACACTACACATCACAAAGCCTGAGACGACGAGGCTGTGCACATTTAAACAGACTGTTTGCGCTGAGAGCAGTGACAGAGGTCTGCTGATGTAGGACACCATATGTAAGACTCTGATGTTATGCTAGCAGTTAGCATCTCACCTGTCAGTCCTCTCAATGTCACGACATTTCCGTGTGTCCAGGAGCTCGTGCTAACCGCTGACCCTGCCCGGTGTGACGGCGGCACCGTCCCTGAACAGACTCCTGCATGTCTGGAGGAGACGGTCAGAAACCGGCCGCTGCGGTGTCCAGAAGAAGCGGATGCTGATAGCCAACGTGCTGCCAGCCGGGCAGCGGAGGACGCCATTTTCACGTCACTACCGGTGTCAGCGGGTCGGCGGCTGACTGCGCATGTGCAGGTTATTAAAGAAATAAATAAAAATAAATGGTAGTTGTTACTAAAGTATCTCATTCAAATATTTAAAAGTCTGTATTTACATGGTCTCCATATTTAACATTGGTATTAGTTATGATCTGAAATATAAACAAAATAAAACACTAAATGGGCGGATTATGAGACAATGGGGCCCTGGGCACAGGTGTGGAAAAGACCCCACCACCTCTACTGCACAGGAGCAAAACACACAGGCTTTATGTTGTTGTTTTTGTTGTTGTTGTTGATCGTGCCTTTGCAGGAGCTGCTCCAGAGCTCTGGAGTAGCCTTCCCACCAATCAAACACTCCCCTCCATTGACACGTTTGAGACAAATCTTAGGGCTCACATGTTTTCAGTGGTTGTTCATAGTGGTTTTAATATTTCATATGTAATTGTTCTTATCAGTGTTATGCAGTTTTATATTTATACACATGTTATATTGCTATATATAGATATAAATATATATATTTGTGTGTTATACTTTTATTTTGTACAGCACTTTGGTCAGCTGTGGTTGTTTTTTAGTGTGCTATATATATATAAAAAAAAACTTGATTTGATTTGCAACTCTTTGAGATAATTTTGATTGATGATTGATATTTGATTGATATTTATTTCGAACATGTGAAACAAACACAACAAATAAGATAAAAACAAGATAACAATAATTGAAATGGATGATAACCTACACAACAAACTCAATGAATAGATTCCAATTAACAACATGATGTTGGAAAAGGAGTTTGAGGAAGTATTAGCCTACTTGTTTTTCCTTACCTATTTTCAGCTACTCATCAATTAATTCATGAACGTCTCATACATGTATATGCATACATACAAATTCGTACTTACACACACACACACACACACACACACACACACACACACACACACAGAGATACATATAAAAGATAAAAACACATAAATAATGCAACTAATTGTAACCACTTAAGTGCAATAAAGTTTACTTTAAACTGACTTCACTAACACACCTAAAACAACACATGGGATAAGTTAATCTTCAGGGCTTTCTGCCAGAGAGACCTGTCTGAGGGAAATCTTTTCATTTTAACCCAAACCCTGATCCTTTGTTCAACAAAAACTTCAGGGGTATGTGGTTTAAAAGCCCTGAAGGCAAATTTCTCCAAACAGCCACATCCAAACAGATTAACAGCAAAAATCTTTAATTAAAGTATTAAATTCAGCTCAGAAATAACAGTCAAAGTTTATGGACAGACCAGTTAGTGACCCAATATTAACTTAAGCATGTAGTATTTATTAATTTGAGTGACATTTTGCAGGTAGAGACCAGGGGCCCTCTGACATTTTGGACCCCAATCAGCCCATTCAGTAATCCATCCATGGATTACATTCATCCTCATGAAATGTGTTTGGAGAATAATTTGATTGAAATGTAATTATATTATGAATCAGATTTAAATGCAGTTGTTCTGTTGCTATCACCTATACAGACAGCAGATGGCGTCACAGAGCAGTGAATGACAGACACTGCAGTTTATTACACTATTAAACTGGACCAAGTTCTGACCGATCTGTAAACTGTGATGGGACATTGACTTTGCTGTTTTTGTGGTTAGAGTTCAAAGGTTAATGAAAGGGTGATGGGGAAGAAACAATGTTCCTCTGCTTCAGTCAGGTGTCACACATGTTTTTTAAGAGCTTCATTATTTTTAAATTTCTTTATAAAATGACAGAATGTGTCTTTTTCTTTCCACATAAATCATTTTCTTAGTCATACTGGATTCCAGTTCATGCTCAAAAATAGAAATATATGACCCAACATAGAGTGTCAGGGTCATGAGGTCTAATTTCTGAGTCATAAAGTCATATAGAAACCTTTGACTATTTATCTATATTTACTTAAGAGCTGGTGTCTATGGAGATGAAAGGAGGAGTATGAAAAAGATCAGAGAAAGATCAAGACTTTCATGTCTCGAGTTATGTCAGGGATTTTTAGGCAGCGAACATGTTGAATGGATGTCAGTGTGTGTGACCTCATGAAAGGGAAGCTCGCGCTCCCTTTCAGTCTCCCCTCCTTCTTCCCCACCATCTCTCTCTCATTCCCCGCCGTCTCCAAGGCGATGTGCAAAACAGCATCCCAGCTGTGTGCGTCTGTGTGGAACGTATTACCAGAGGACGCTGACATTTGCCACTCAGTAATGTAAATATCATTGTGAGCAACGATTCTTATCTCACTAAAGATGCTCTGACTTCCAGCATGTGAGCGCCAACACGGAGTGGTTAACGTTCAGATATGTGATGACGTGTGTGCATGTGAATGTTGACAGGCCAGAGATGCTGAATGATGGGTTTATGTTCACACGGTTCGGGTATTTGAGTCATCGCATGTGACTGGATTGTTTGAGCCGTTGTTTCTCATCCTCTGGTCATTCTTTGCTTTTTAATCTCTACAGCTATGGAGATGGAGGGTTTGAGGTCAAGCCATCAGAGCAGTGGGAGGTGGGGCAGCGGTGTCAATCTTAACTCAACTGCTCATACCCCTCCACCTCTACACACACACACACACACACACACACACACAAAACCCCATGGTGTTGTCATAAAGTGCCTGGTTCAAAGCAGCAGTGCGCAGTTCAAGCCTGTGGTTGTAATTAGTGTTGTGGGTTATGAATGATGGTAATAGTGCTCCATATATCAGCCTCACTGTCAGGCACCGGCACGGCGGCTTCATACCTCGGGCCAAAACACATACATGGAGGAACACAACACTACTGACCCAGATTGCTCCTGTGCAGCTCAAACAAACACACACTTGTGAGAAAGTGTTGTGCAGCCTGAGCCACACGTGCCAAAATGTGATGTCAACGGTGCTGATCATAACGAGGCTACACTATGTATGTATTATAGGGTCCTCTGAGGATTCTTAATTCTGATTCTGAATCAATACACCAGTATTAGACTCTAAAGCAGTGGTCCTGGTCCAAAAGTGGGTCCCAGGTCCATTCTGAATGGACCACGAGTGACCTGTGAACATGTCAACTTTGTTAAAAAACACACTTTATTTTGAAATACAGTGATTTTCCAGCACAGAGCTTTTACTTTGGAGTGCTGTTCCCTGCTGTAGAGTGAGTGACTGTTGGATAGCTACATGACAGAGACAGCAAACCAGCTCAATGACATGGTCAAATGCAAGTATGACTCTGACTATATTAAACTGTGTGGGCCTTGAACAAATGACTGAGGAGAAATCTGGACCCCGTGGCTGGACCAGTTGGGAATCACTGCTCTGAGGACAGCATTTCACCAAGGGCGCTTTGAGCTAAGGTTATTAGTGTAACCAACAGAATACATAACTACATTATTATCTTTTACTCAAACTGCATTACTGTCCTGCTGGCACTGGACATTATAGGGTTGGTAAGAGAGTAACAATCCTGTAGGTTACCCTCATCTTTCAAGTGGCTGGTCAAATCACTTTAAAGTGGCACTCTATACAAATGTAACCAATTTATCAGTCGTGAGGATTTTAACCCCCTGCAGGACTCTGCAAGAGCTTCAACATATATATTTGAGCTATATCAACATATAGCTCAAAGGATGTCATCTGGGTTATCCTGGGCTTGGCTTGGAGACTACGACTTTAAATGTTTTATTTTTATTTTCATTTATTTATTTAAAACTACAAAACCTGTGTTACAAACTGGAGACACAGAGTTTCAAGGACATAGAGTTTGAAAGATGTGAGCAGTGGTGCAGCGGAGGGTATACGCAGTTTACCCACTTCCTCCTCGGTAACCTACCCATCCACCCAGATTTTCTGTGCGTAGTTGAATGTCCTCTTCGCATCTTCGTGGGTTTTCTCCAGGTGCTCCAGTTTCCTCCCACAATCCAAAGACATGCAGGTTAACTGGTGACTCTAAATTGTCCGTAGGTGTGAATGTGAGTGTGAATGGTTGTCTGTCTCTATGTGTCAGCCCTGTGATAGACTTGTGACCTGTCCAGGGTGTACCCTGCCTCTTGCCCAGTGTAAGCTGGGATAGGCTCCAGCTCAGGATAAGTGGGTATGGGAAAATGAATGCATGAACAGTGTATTTAACGGGTAAAATAAGACTTGGTCGTCTGGTGGTTGGGAATTCCAATACTTCATATATTATATATTGTGTTGCAGTGTCCATTGATTCCAGCAGGGGGGGAAACCTTTGTTGCATGTTGCCCCTCTGTCTTCCTCACGATCTCCTGCCTGCATATTTGCTGTGCCCAACTCAATCAAGTCGCAGTGCCTGTGCCATCCAATTGCCTCAGTGACGTTGTATTTCTTGTGCCAGTAGTCTATATACTGCATGTACTTGTTTTATATATGTTGTCAGTTTTAATATGCAACTTAATATGCCATGTCACCTGAAGTTGTTGTACATGTATAAAGGAAAACAAATTCAAGAATGCTAATGTTCCCTGTGCCCCCCATCAGAGAGACGCAGACAGAGAGGATGCATGAAGAGATTTCCAGAGATTAACCTTTTGAACATCATCAATAAGAGCTTTCTGCTACTTGTGTTTTGCATGCATCCAGATCGTGACAACAAAACAACCTCACAGCTGGAGGAGACTGAACATCTCACATCCATCATTCAGAAACACACAGCTGCTGATATGGCCGGAGGGCAGAGCGTGTATCAACAGCAAGAGGGGACGAGCTGAAGTTAAACCATGTCCAGCATGACACTCCACACTCCCCTCTGTTATGGAGATGATGCGGCTGTTATGGTTACAGACTGTGCCACTGAATTACTGAATGGTCTCACAGTATCTCTCTGTGTTTGTGAGTGCGTCTGCTCCCACACAGTCAATAAGCAGTGTCTACTTGGGGAGCCAACTTGTGGTCATAAAAATGACCTCCATAGAGAGCAGTGGTGCAGAGAGAGAGACTGCAAACCATTTAACAGAATTTATGTGTGGTATTTTTATTGATTTTAAAATGTTCGAAGAGCTTTTGATCTCAAAGAAAGAAAGGCCATTATCATTTGTCACTTTCAAAATCTCTGTGTCTCCCTTTATGATTTTGTGTCAGCACAGTTCTCCATTTGTTCCCTTCTTTTTGTTTGTGAGCACTTCCCTTTGTTAACCCTCTGAACTCTACAATAGAAATGGTCCGCTGGGCCAACACTGGAATTTTTGCTAATTGCGGTGTCATTTCTTGGAGTATCTTCAAATGCTTCATATCCCTAAAACCTGTACAACCCAAGCTAAAAGGTTTTATAAGTAAATAAACTGTAATAATTGATAAAAGTATTGAAAACATTTATATTAAAAAAAACTATTTTTTATTTTTTTTCATCAAATTTTACAAAATAAAAGACACAAAACAAGATGTAAAATGTTTTAACATTTAGAAAAAAAACAAGCTCTTATTTATCACTCAATAACTTATTCAAATTATGTATATTATTAAGTTTTTGAGATGTGCTCATCTTTATGAGCCAAGTGTAAAGGCGTTATTAGAAATTCGTCATTCATTCCTCTGGCGCCACCATGTGTTTTCCTGTGGTTTTGCCTCACACGCAGTGTTGGACATTACTTTGACTTTTGTCAGGAGGAAAGATGACAAGAACACTGCTGCTGAAGATAGTCGGACTAAAAATTTTTCCACTTCAAAAAACACGTCCTCAAATGTCCAGTCTCACACCTCAGCTACTAAAAACTGACAACACAACAACGTGAAGCTCCAGGAAACCCACCCCACCAAAGATGAGCCCTACGCAAGGCCCGGAGGTCAGCTGTACCCCTACACAGGCTAGACAACCAAAACTAGACTTTAATCGTGGAGAGCTGCAGGCTACAAATAAGCTTGTAGCATATTAGGTTGTGGATGAAATAGTGCTTGAGGCAGAGCTTTGGGAAAACACTGGTCACAGGCAACAGAAAAACCCCAGAAGCTATGTAGCCTTCGCTACTCATAACAGCAATGACCCTGACATTCACACAGAGGCACACATCTGAATTTTGGGGAGAATCGCCATTAACGATTTCATGGGGTATAACAGAAAAGTAATATAATGCGTAGCGTAACAAATTATTGTTGGCAGGGAGTAATAAGTTAAGTAATTCTATTACTTTTGGAGAGAGTAATGATTACACTTTTAGAGTAACGAATTCAACACTGGCCACACATAACGTAGCGCAATGATGTCATGATGAGCATACAACGTGATGACAGTGAAGACAGAAGCCTTAGTTTTCTGCTGCAAAAAAATAAATGATCTATCTATTATGGTTTTTATTTTAGATTTATGCGTAATTATGCAAACAATGGTCTGCCGTGGCCATTACAAGGAAATTATGACGTACTTGAAATACATTTGCATGACCTGTGAGGAAAGGAAACAAGGTAATGACGTGATGAAGGGGAAGACAGGAGCCTTAGCTTTTTACTGCAAAAAGAATGAATGTTCTGGCTATTATGGTTTTTATTTCAGATCAATATACAACCAGGATTATGCAAACAATGTCCTCCTGCAGCCATTACACTGAAATATTGGCATTGGAAGTCCATTTTTAAAGATTAAAAAACTTTTCAGTGTAATATTCAGACTTTTACACCATGCTCTGCTGCTCTTTTTTTTTAAAGATTTTTTTGGGGGGGCATTTTAGCCTTTAATTGACAGGACAGACAAGTGTGACGAGGGGAGAGGGCGGAAGTGACATGCAGGAAATGGCCACAAGCTGGAGTCAAACCCAGGTCCCTGCGGCAAAGCCTTGTACATGGGGCGCCTGCTCTATCCACTAAGCCACCGATGCCCCTTGCTGCTCTTTTTACACTGCATTTTCTATTTTCTCCACGTCTTTAAAAACGGCTATAGTAATATTCTTGCATATGCTGCACTTTCTAAACCTACGTTATTGATTTTATGGCCACATGGGGGCAGCAAAACAGGCTGTCAGTACAGCTCTGACATATTATCATCTAATAAAGTTGATATGAAAAACATGTTAGCAAACAGTTGTCTATTTACACAACCAATGGACACAGAGCAATGTGAGCATTCATCTGGCCTTGTGTATTGTTCTTCCTGGCAAATTTAAGTATAAACTCGCCATCTTTTTATCTCTGTTTTGGTCTCCACCAGCCACCACCTCCTGAGAACAATATCTGACTTCAACAGTTGGATGACATATTGTATCCTCCCCGCAGTATGTAGGTGGTCCCCTCCTTTATTAGATAACTCATACACTAATATGAGTCCAGTCTCCCTCTGGGACTACTTGGATTACACTGCCCTGTTCAGGCCCTCTGACTTTCCCTTAATCACATCATTTTCATCTGGCTGCCTAAGCCAAGCATAAAATGCCAATCAACCAGTGATGATGACCTCATATGTTGAATCATAACATCAGATTGCAGGACGTGTGGAACCCAAGCATGTGAAAGCAAACACACTGTGAAAAATTGGGGCTTATATACATGGCTCTGGGTTGATGTTTTGTCCTCGGTCAGTATGGTTGCTATGAATGAGGGAGTTCGTCCAGTTTTGGAAAAACAGCAAACGATGGCGTTGTTAGCTGTGTCCTGGCCAAGGGTTTGTGTGATCAACCCTGTTTTCCACCCATTCAAAGCCTTGAGGTTGCTGGACAATGGCTGTTGGGTCAGTTTTTATTGAAGCCTTGAAACACGAAGTTTCCAGTCTGTTTCTAATGAAACTGCAGTGTACTCTGGACATAGAATTAATAGGTAGACATTATTATAATATTTAAACAAGGCATATATATATATGAGGTTTGGTAATTCAGAGTCACTGAGAGTGCATACACTTTGAAGCGTGAAGAGGGACAGAGGGATGCTGTGAATTTTGTGCATTTCTAAAAGCTAATAACAAAAAATACCTTTCATGTGTGCCAGTCATTACTCATAATACACAACCTAACCGAATCCTTCAAACTCACACAACTTTAATCTAAATTCTAGTGAAGAGCCATAATTCTTGAAGATACAGATACTACTGGCCACTTTATAAGACACACCTGTTCAGCTGCTCATTAATGCAAATACCTAATGAGCCAATCACGTGGCAGCAATACATTTAGTCATGTAGACATGGTGAAGACGACCTGCTGAAGTTCAAACTGAGCATCAGAATGGAGAAGAAAGGTGATTTAAGTGACTTTGAACGTGGCATGGTTGTTGGTGCCAGACAGGCTGGTCTGAGTATTTCAGAAACTGCTGATCTACTGGGATTTTCACACACAACCATGTCTAGGGTTTCTGAAAAAGAGAAAATATCCAGTGAGCAGCAGTTCTCTGGATGAAAATACCTTGTTGATGCCAGAGGTCAGAGGAGAACGACTGAAGACCATCTCTGAACCAACAGCACGTCCAACCATGAAGCACAAGACCACACCAGGTGCCACTCCTGTCAGCTAACAACAGGAAACTGAGGCTACAATTCACACAGGCTCACCAAAACTGGAAAATAGAGGATTGGAAAAACGTTGCCTGATCTGATGAGTATGGATTTCTGCTGCCACATTCAGATGGTAGGGTCAGAATTTGGTACAAACAACATGAAAGCATGGATCCATCCTGCCTTGTATCAACGGTTCAGGCTGCTGCTGCTGGTGTAATGGTGTGGGGGAGATTTTCTTAGTACCAACTGAGCATGGTTTAAACACCACAGCCTACCTGAGTGTTGTTGCTGACCGTGTCCATCCCTTTATGACCACAGTGTACCCATCTTCTGATGGCTACTTCCAGCAGGATAACGCACCATGTCACAAAGCTCACATCATCTCAAACTGGTTTCTTGAACATGACAATGAGTTCACTGTACTCCAGTGGTCTCCACAGTCACCTGATCTCAGTCCAATAGAGCACCTTTGGGATGTGGTGGAGCAGAAGATTCACATCATGGATGTGCAGCCGACAAATCTGCAGCAACTGTGTGATGTCATCATGTCAATATGGACCAAAATCTTTGAGGGATGTTTCCAGCACCTTGTTGAATCTGTGACACCAAGTAGTGTAAAGTTCCTATGTCGGGCTAAGCATTGGGTAAGGGTTATAAAATGAGGCACAAGACATCTAGAATATTTCCAGTTGATCAAATGGATCAGCCTAAAAAACATGGAGTCTTTCACTCAATGTAAACATCAGGTTGCTTCAATAAAGAGGTGGAACAAGTAGTTAGAGAATATATGTGATACTGTCAGACTGGGTGTTATCAGCCTCATATGGTCAGTGGTACAGTGGTACATCAAAACAACATGGTTACGATAATGGTTGGCTTCTCATGGTACTCGAATCTCGGCCTCCTGGAAGAAGGTCTCGTGTTTAAAAGCCAAAGCCCTTTCTGGCAGTCAGTTTAATTTCATAGCCTGATAATGGACTTCTCAGCCTGATAGTAGGTGTGGCAGGCCCCTGCTGCCCCGTATCTATGACGTTTATCACCACTGATAATGGCCATTTAATGGCCTGATAATAGCCAAATCGGCTGGTCAGACAGTTTGGAATAACAAACTTTTAACAGTCTTAAAATTACTGAAAGGGCAACAAAAGGAAAAAACTGTTAATAACTGAAGAATTGCTGGGTCAATAAATGACACTGTAAAGGCAACAGAGGTAATGGCACTTAAAACTGCTGCAGTTACATGTACATGCTACGTGTTTAAGCTTCTAGAAGTGTGCCGAAGAAGAATTTTGCTTGACTTGAGCTCACTCTGTTCTGCACGTCGTTGTGTGTGCACTCTCAGAGTAATTCATTGTTGCAATTTCAAACGAACAAATTAAAACTCTGTGTTACATGTCTTTTTAAACCACAAAATGAAACACTTTTCCTCGAGGCTGCAAAGTGTGTAAAGGTCCCGCCCATTTTGGTTTGGCAGCTCTCCACTACACCTCGAGCTGTTTTAACACCCAATTATCTGGACGGGGTGTGTGATGAACTCTGGGATAATAGCACCACCATTTTACTATGTGGAAACACTGAAAGCAGGTTGGCATCTTTTCTGGCATCTACTTCAGATCAGATTGGTATTATTTTCACACATGCGTTAAACAGGTCCTCTCTACAGCACTTTTTCATGTTTCATTGTTAAAGCTGAACAAACTGCTGTGTAGCAACTTCATTCATTCAGATTGGTACTAAAAGAAAATAGATTATATAACCACTGCGGCTTCTCGTCTGTTCCTTCTTCAGCATATTCCCTGTGTGCAGCGGAGAGAAAGGCAGCCTTTGTGTGGTTATATTAAGTCACTAATCTGCAGAGTCAACAGACAGAGGGTTTCTCTGCCCCTGTGGTTCTGTGGCAGCCGTCCTGTTTGGGTGATGGCTGCCATGGGGCTGCTCGTAAATGTCTTTGCGGTTACCTCTAATTATCTTCTTCCCAAGCCCAAGTCTATGTGTGTGTGTTTGTGTTGTGTGTGTAACTGATGGATATCTGCCGCTTCAAATGAAAGACTCTCTCCAGTGGTAGGACTTTGGGGTTTTGGCCCACAGCAAATTATTGCCACCAATATGGTGAGGCAGTATTGCTTTTTCACTGGAAACAGCTGCAGCTGAATAAAATGGTACAGATGAGAGCAGAGAGAATGAATAAAACAGTGAAGCTGCGAAACAATGAGCTGCACTATAAAACTATGAAGAGCCGGGGAGAACTGTAAGACCTGGTGTAGCAGTCTTGTTGTTGATATGAGCTCCAGTGTTTTAGGGGGATATATTGGCAGAAATTGAATGTAATATTTTAGGGCTGCAACCTAATATTCAACCAAACGCTAGTGACCAGAAAAGTCATTAGTCTGCAAGATTGCATTGGTCCCCAAAAAGACGTGAAACTCTATTAGGAGCTGCACCTCGTCAAAATAAATCAAAACCTATATGAATGGACCATGTGGGAGTCACATTACAAACCAATCACAGCCGACAGATATCTTTCCCTTCTTCTGTAAATATTCAGTCTGATAAATATGGAAGAGTTGATAATGTCAGTGCAGGGCTACCCAGAGCTTTACATCTGTCCCACGGACAATAGGCCTACACTCTTATAAACAGCGCCTGGAGAAAGATCAGCATGTGTACGGCCCCCAATTTCCAGGGCTGGTACCTGCGGTTATTCCACAGGCTAGTTAATAACATGTTGGGCAGGAAATCCAAAGTGTGGGATCATTTTGAGAAGGTGAAGGACGAACCCAAGGTGATATGTAAACTCATCTTCATTGGTCGACTACAAACATGACGTATCATCTGAAACATGGAAGTAGCTACATGCCCATTAGCCCACAGCGTCATTAACAGGCGGCTCGCTCAGTGTGTGACGTGCACTTGTAGATAAAATATAGGCCTATATTAATGAAGGTTCATTAGTACGGTTTTGTGTTTCTCTGTAATGTAGCACAGTGTTAACAATGTTACTGATACTATTCTTTCTCACACCTTCAACTCAAACCATTGTGTTGCCCCGCAAACTAGACAAACTAAACACTGGCTCTAGATGGGGCTATTTGCCTTTTCGAGGTGGCCACTGTGGTTCCCCTCAAGATATGGAAAAGTTTCAGTTGGTTGCAATGTTGTGACCTCATCACTAGATGCCACTAAATCCTACACACTAGACCATTCATCCATTCTTTTTCATACACGTATCCGGGCTGGGTCACGGGGGCAGCAGGCCAAGCAAAGCACCCCAGACATCTCTCTCCCCAGTAACACTTTCCAGCACCTCCTGGGGGACCCCAAGGTGTTCCCTGGCCAGATAGTGTTCTGGGTCTGCCCCAGGGCCTCTTACCAGTGGGACATGCCAAAACACCTTTAACAGGAAGTGCCCAGGAGGCATCCGGATCAGGTGCCCGTACCACCTCAACTGACCCCTTATTGCCAAGGAGCAGCGGCTCTACTCGGAGCTCCCTCCGGACACTAGACCTCTGATACTTGAACTTAGAAAAAAAGCATTTCAAAACATTGGCATTTTACTTTCAAACATCGTCACATGTTCCTGTTAGGGAGTTTTGGAGGAGCCTTTTTCTAAAAATATGATTATTTTCACTTGAATAAAAATACACTACTATGAATCAGAACCTTTGTGATGGTTTTATGTGAAATCATTATCTTTCCATTTGAAATCCAGCCAGCTCCCTTTTTTCTTGTTTCTGTTTTTATCCCTCTATCACTCCACCAAACATTATCCCTCCCTCAATCTCAGCCCTGAAGCCCTTTAAATGGTGCTGTGACGTCTTGCGGTTGATTGTTCAAAGCGTTTGCCAGTTGGGCTTCCAGTTTGAGGAGAATTTCTGTGGTTTCCCAATTGGTGGTTTCCACAGGGAAAACATTTTCATATTAACTGATAAAAGCTCTCAATAAGTGGAGCACAGTGTATGTTTTGTATATTTTCTGTGCGTGTGTGTCAGTGTATGTTCATGCGTACAGAGGGGATGCATGGCATATGAAACCATATGCCGATTTGGACGAGGCCACCCACTCAGACTCTGTGGACTGGGCTGTTCCCAGGACTCTTACCCAGGCCAAACTTATCCCGGCCAATTTGGTCGGCTCCGTCCTGATCCTGGGAACATGCTGTACCTGCACTAATGAACACTAATGTGCTTTCTTAAGCTGTTTTCATGAGGACTCCTAACAGTAGTTAGTTGTGGACTTCATCACATACTTTTAAAATGCTATGTTCAGAAGAATCATGTTGGCACTATGTTTGTTTTCAGTACCACCCTGCGCCATATTCACAATCGCTCCACAAGACTCTGCTGGGGTTGGCGTTCTTCTTTCTTTCCCTGTCAGAGATTTCCATGTCTAAATTTAACCCTCACACTGTGCATTCCCTCATGATTGGATTTAGAACGGACTATATCTAAATATAGATTAAAAAGGCAAAGCAGGAGTACATTACAGTGATAGATATGCAGCATAAATACCATTAGCTGGCATTTTAGCTACAGTGTGCCTTCTTCGGTACAAAAGTGGTCACCAAAAGTAATATGATGTCATATAAGACATACACAATTAAAAATCAAGACACTGTGAATTTCCCTCTGTGAGTAGGATAGATGCAATTTGGGGATCCTAAAGTTTAGAATATTAGTTACCTGACCAACGTCTGAGACATTATTTTACATTCATATATTTCATGTGCTATATCAAGCTGACATGCTTACATGAGCTGACTTTATCATCTGAAGGTGGAGGAGATGGCGGATGACTTGTCACCTAGACGAGACACCTGTCACGTACCTCATGTGTAACCGTGCCCCGACTTGTCTTAACTTGTTGTACACCAAGGCTCAGTTACAGGCACTTATATACTTGTACTTATATAACCTCAGCAATCTCAGCATAGCCTCATAGCACATGGGGTGCGCGCTCTAGGTGAGAGACACCTGCCAAGCTGCAGATCGGCAGACCACCGAGACCAACAGCTTTTAAGCAAGTCATCAGTGTTTTACCAACAGCTTTTCTCCCACCAATAGGGTTAATATTAGCGACCTGCTGCTTTTCCACTGTGGATACAGCCACAAAAACAGTCAGTCAGGACACAATTGTTCTGAGCGAAAAGAACCACTTAAGTATGAGAAATGTAAAAAGTGGCGTCATCTATTCTAGTAGGGAGGTAAGGACACAGTAGAGTCTGGATGGTAGTGATGAGATGAGATGAGATGAAGATAGAGCTGATGATCTGGATGTGAAGAGGAGGGCTTTTGATGAGCTGGTCCTGGGTTCTGGATAAGGTGAGTGGAGGTGAATGGGATGGAGGAGGGTGCAACCATTCCTCCTAAAATGACAGCTGACAGGAGCAGAGAGGAGAACAGATGTAAAGTTTGGCAGCAGCAACATGAATAGCTGAAGGAGATCGTGGCAAAGTTTGACTGGCTAACCAGGAGAGGGAACACTCATAGTCAGCTGATTGGTGGGAGCAGTGGGAGTGGGATAGAGAGAGACGTGTGAATGGATTAAGCATGAAGAAAGTCTTCCTGACTGGGTAGCCAAAACATGATCTTCTCCTGACCATAACCATAACCAAGAGGTTTTTGTACCTAAACCTAACCACACGTTAACCACAGCATCAACTACATGTGACGTCCAAAATAATACCTTACCGTGGTTTGCAGAAATGTACAATACCAGCATTTTTTTCTGGCGAATGTGTTGGCATGTCTTTTTGGAAAGAATGATATTTTCCAGATTTTGCATTCATCATTGCTCTCTGTATCACAAAGTTTGATGGACTTCCTTAAGCCGGGAACACACTTCACCATATCAGCCCCACTATAGCCTGACGCAAAGGAAAAAAATAAAAAAATAGTGGCAGGGCTTTTACTTACCACAACTTGAAACAGAGTTCGTTATTCATTATTCCCTCTGTATTATTATATTTTGCTTTACATCCGCTCACGTTTTCCCTGACAAAGATAATATATCAGGCCATCATTTCAAACTCAACTTCCTGTATCTGTATAAAATTAAAAAATTAAAAAAAATTAAATTATAACTTCCTCTGAGAGAATCCCTTAATTTTCTAAAAAAGGCTTTTATTGTGAAACATTTGCAGGAACTTGTTGTGGAGGATTCAGTGAATAGAATAAATTGCCGGGCTCGTGTAGTATGAGCCCGGCATTTTATTCTGATTTGTTGCTTGATTGTGGGTGTCTGTCTGTATTTGTATCGTCTTGTTTGCTGATTTTGTGGTTATCTGACTTTTAATGTTTCTTGCTCTCAGGTCTCTCTTGAGACGTCTTGTCTGGTATGACTTGGACATATTATGGTTGTTCTGCATGAAGCCTTAGTGTTGTCTTGACCCACTTCCTCCTGAGCTGCTGCAGCCATTAATGTTATCTGGGGGTCAACTCCTACCACCCTCTCTAACTTGTAAAACGGCGCATGTGAGACCGCTCCCATACCTTTGACCATCCATTTCCAGGAAGTCTCTATCAGCCCCATCAGCTCTCCAACAAAGAGTCCTCCTGGTTGTTCACACCAAAGGCCCTGCTGCAGCCCCGGGCTCTGCAGTGCTTTATCACACTATCCTGGTCCAGCCCGTCATTTCTGACCTCCCCTCCCCTCAGGTGACAGTTGACCCATGCAGAGCAGTGGCCCACCTGAGCGCAGCCTCTGGCTACAGGTCAATGACTACCTCATGGTTGACAGAGGAAGAGGTTACTCAGGTCATGTCAGATTTGTTTTGCCTCATGACAAAGAACAGAGCAGAAAATTGTACAGAAAAACAAAGAGACAGATTGCAACAAGATGCAGAGTCGAGTCCTCCTTTTTCCTTTCTTTTCTTCTCTCCCCCTCCGTCTCTCAGCAGGGACCACCTAAGCTCCTTTTTATCTTCGGGAAAGGTGTCTGACTTTGACAAGTTCACTTAAAGTCTCATACTGAAGTGAGCGAGTCTCCATTAGCGAGGGAGTTAGAGAGGGATGAAAGATGTGCTGCTAGGGGAGGAAGGTGGGAGGGCGAACACGGTTGAAAACACAAGACTTGGCAGGATGTTACTTTCTCTGAGCTGTTTTGTCAACAGGTGAAGATGTAATTGCACACTTGACTTGTGTTGTTCTTACTGCCTTCTCACCGCTCCCCAGCCCCTGAGAAGAGTAGAAATTTAAAGACATGAGAAAAGGAGGTTGACAAGCCGGCCGATTATGTGTTGATGTGACAACACTTTCCCCCGTCAGTTTGAATTGTTTTTGTGACACGGTTCAAATAAAGTCATACCCATAATTCCTTCTGTCTGACCAAGTGTGAAAAATAGAAAGAGAGACTGACCCTTTATTTCCAGTTTTTAAAACGTGGGCGACAGAGCAACTCAAGGGTTTTTTAAACACATGGTAAAGCAATCATAGATCTGCTAAAGATGGTCTTTATTTAGTAATCTCACTAAAGAACATTTCAGCAATTAAACGTTTTTTGTTTTTTTTAATGTTGTGAATTAATCCGCCTCCTTTGTTAGAGCATTGAAGCCATTTTCATAAGCACATACGGCGAGCAGCAGCGACCTGCCACAGCAAGAGAACACGCCGTCTGCAGTCATTTTGACTTGACCAGCTGACTTTAATACAGGCGATTGGCTATAGAAACAGATGACGTGCTTTACATTCTAAAACCAGCCGCCTGCGATTTGACCAGCTTAGTCCTGGGTGAAACCATCAGCCTGCTTGAGTCAAGCTCAGACCGGCCAGTTCACGTTCTAAAACGGTTTCATCTCGTGGCAAATCTTTGATCTGAACTGGGCTTAAAGGGATAGTGCACCCAAAAATGAAAATTCAGCCATTATCTACTCACCCATATGCCGATTGAGGCTCAGGTGAAGTTTTAGAGTCCTCACAACACTTGCGGAGATCCAAGGGGAGAGGAGGTAGCAACAAAAATCCACCTAATGGAGGCTCACGGTGCCCCAGATTCAAACGTCCAAAAACACATAATTGAAACCACAAAATATCTCCATACTGCTCATCCGTAGTGATCTAAGTGTCCTGATGCACTGAAGTACAAAGCTGTTTGGAAAATGTCATTTGAACTGTAGCGACAGGCTACAATGAGGCTAAAAACAGAGTTCAAATGACGTTTTCCAAACAACTTTTTATGTCGGGGCTTCAGGACACTTGGATCACTACGGACGAGCAGTATGGAGATATTTTGTGGTTTCAATTATGTGTTTTTGGAGTTTGACTCTGGGGCGCCGTCAGCCTCCACTTGGGTTGTGTTGCTACTCCCTCTCCCCTTGGATCTCCGCAAGTGATGTGAGGACTCATCTGAGCCTGCATCAACATATGGGTGAGTAGATAATGGCTGAATTTTCATTTTTGGTGCACTATCCCTTTAAGAAGGACAATTTTGGAAAAATCCTTGCTGTTTATAAATATGCATTATTGATTTTTTTGGGCCACTTGGGGGCAGTGCAGCAGGCTACAAACTAAAAAAAACAACTAAAACTAAATTTGAAATATTATAATCTTATAAAGTTGTCATAGTGAAACACTGGCATACTTACATATCCAGCTGCCTAAATCAGGTGATTTCCTGTAGGTTTATATGAGCAGTTCTTTTGAGATAAACATTTCATCCATTTCCCTAACCTTATGTGTGACCGTGCCCTAATTTATCATAACTACACAAAGGATCAATTGGACTCGCCCCTCAGATGTGATGTGTTGACTTGTAATGTATGCATGTTATTTGTTTGACAAATGAAGCATTAATAAGTATCATCTTCAAATGTTTCAGTATATAATGTCTATATTATTAATGCTACTTATAAATGGAGATGCTTTTTAATATTTTAAAGTAAACTAACATGGTCATTTTTCTCATGATGTTGTCTTTGGCTATTGAAGTCAATGGACATGTGCAATGGCTTCGTGCAAACATGCAGTTGAACTATCGAGCCCCTGGTCTAAATCAGCTTACCGAAGGAATAAAGTAGAATTTTTCCTATAATGTAAAGTGCTGTACGAAGAAAAATAGCCTTAATAAATTCAAATTGTAATGACACCCCTAAAATGGCAACAGATGTTTGGAGAAGAGGCTGAGTGAAGATGAGAGAGGAATTACAGTGAAGATAAAAAGATAAAGAGTCGTTCCGAAAGAAGGATAAGATGTGAGGATCATGCGCTGAATGGATGCTAAGGATGAGAAAGACGACATCACAGAGGAGTGAGGATGAAGACTATGAAGGGGATTTTAATCATCATCTTCCAATTTGCCAATATAAGACAAGGTGATTTTCTGTTAAAGGAATCCCACGAGCCGAGAACCCTAAATCCTTTCTTTGAGAACAATACAAGTTTTTACCAACAGAAAAGATTTCCTGAGCTACAATGTGAACATTTGCTGGCCTCAACTTTTTATCCAGCAGTAAAACGGTTGTATATATCAGATGAATGCATGCATTCACCCGACACATGTGCTTCTCTTCAGAAGGTCAGAGCATGGGATTGCCCAGTTCACCTGGCTCCTGCAGTTTGTTACTTTGCTGATCATGACAGATGTGACAGCAGCTGCCCTCCTGCTCACAGCTGGAATAAAACTTCCTGTCAGTTAATGGTTTACCTCTGCACCTGTAGGGCCAACCTGCCACTTTCAGAAGAAGAAGAAGAATGGGGAGTCAAGTGCAGAGTACAAGAGGAGTTCAGGAACCTGGGATCGGAGCCTGGCAGACTGACGGTTTTTTTAACCATGACCTCAGTCGTTAATTAAATTTAACAGTCATTCTTGTGTCTGAGTCTAATTTAATCGTAAGAATCATAGTGTCAGATTAAGACACTTTGGTTCTTGCAATAATGACTTGTTATGGTTTTGGAAGACACTAACAAATGATATTGTAAGGGGCAAAAACAAAGAAAACACTTACATGTGTCACTCTGGAGGGCATTGCATTATGATGTATTTTGAAATTTGTAGAACTTGTGTGTTAGTTTAAGTTATTCTGACTTTGATGACAATGATAGGTGGGAAAATGACATCCAACAGGATATACTGTCTGTTGGTCACGGGTGTGGTTAGAACCCAGATGCAGCACCACAGACAAGAAGAACAGTCTGTAATAGCCTTTGATAAACCTCTTGCAGAGCACAGGATGAACAGGTAAGTGTAACAACAAGAAAGGTCATCCTCTTGGCTTGAGGCCTCCTGAGGCACAGGATCAGTCCAAAAGCTTCCACTAGCCACGCAGTCTCTAGCTTCAGCTTGATGCACACACTCCAGGCAGTTCATTTGTGTACCGCGAGGAGCAGGTGGGAGATGTCATCGGGCGAGCAGAGGATCCAACACCAGGTAAGAAGACGGCAGGGGTGACACACCAGTGGGGAGTCGAGAGTAGGTTGGTCGGGCCAGGCGAGGAGTCGTGGAATCAGCTCACACACAAAGGCAGAATGTGCAGCCATGCGGCAAGGTAATCCACAGCACAATCACAGGCAGCAGAACAGGTAAACTCAAAATGTAGAGCTGACCAGCAGTCCCTCCACTCAGCCATGGGGAACAGCAGAACAGAAACCAGAAATGTGGGTAGCAGAGCTTTTGGTCAGGCACAGAAGACTGAGTGGTTTACTGGGGAGCAGGCGAAGCAGGAGAGTTAGAGACAGGCAAGGTCGACAACAAGAAAGCAGTCCGGGAAAACACGCTGGAAAATCTATCATTGAATGACAAAGAACAATCTGGCAAGGCTATACTCCCCGACTTACAGTATGTCACACAAGTTTTTAATTTATTTGTTTATTTAGTTTTCTTTCTTTCATCTCCATTAGATTTCCTTTGACTGGTCTGGCTTCCTCTGTTTGTTCCTGGGTTGGTGCCATTGTCTTTTTTGTCCTTACTGGTTCTGTGTTTGTTTATCAATACTCTGTACATCTTTATTGAATTACCAATAAATACCTTGTTTCAAAAAAAAAAATCAGCAACCAAAGTTAATTGCTTTGAGTAAGCTTTGAATGGCTGCCCTGCATCATTTCTTTCAGTTGATGAAAACTGATTATCAACACTGATGAACTCTTCTCCTCCTTTTTTCTCTCTTCACTGCCCCTCTCTCTCCTCCTGCCCTCCTCCTTCTCTCTTTATGCCCTGCAGGCAAACACACTTTATGACTGTTCCTCAGAAGTCTCCTGGCCTTAATCCTCCCTGAGCTTAGGAGACAGAGAGACACTTTGCTCATCACTTCCCTGCTGTTTGATCCCACATATTGTGCTCCTCTGGTCGGCAGGGAAGAAAAGGGCAGGGCCGGGTGAGAGAGCAAGGTGGAGAGAGAAAGAGACGCAGGGCGGAGGGGACAGAGAACAAAGAAGACTGTGACTTTGCCGATATGAAAACGAGAAATAAATTCACCGTTGCCAAGATGGATATCTTCTGTTTTTGAAGTCAGGGATGATTCAACTCAATCCCCAGATTGGGGTTTTGATGCCGTTATTATGTATCATGATGACAGAGGGATGAAGAACAGAGGGAGAGGAGGACGAGGAGGCATGTATGATATGAATTCCTGTTAGGGAGGACAGCCGTATCAAAGCCAGCAGGCAAATGTGATTTGTGATGGAACCTGCAAAATATTCATGAAGAATGATATCTCCGCGAGAGAGAGGTAGCACTTTGATCTCGGTGAGGAGTGGCTGACAAGATGCCCACAAGATGTTGCAAATCAAAGAGGAGGGAAAGAGGGAGGCAGAAAGGCTTCATACTTTCCTACAAATGTTTTGATGTCTTTGTCTGACGCATGTCTGAAATTCTCCGGCCATCGCCTCATCATGCCAGGAGAGAAATGTGTAATATGATGGGAGAAAGGAAAGGACACAGTCATGATGAAAACCATGCACAAGGAGAAAAAACTGCGTGTGAATGCAGTGTTGCTCAGATGGTATGGACATGGGAGCGTGATTGGTGATTTTGCTTTCTTTGTCCAAGAAAGACAATACTGAACCCCCTCGAGTGAGAGCATCTTGAAGGAATCCTGATCCCTGTTGGAGGGCAAGATGGCACCTGACGGCTGGACAAAGCCAGGGTCAAGAGGTTGTGAGTCAAAGGTCAGGAGCGGAGGCCTGATGTGGCGGCAGAAGAAAAACCAGTGAATCACCTTATATCATTTTGTCTCCTTCTTATTAACTGTCTAGCTCCTTGGGAGGCAGGAGAGCAGCTGGGTCTTTCTCACTGTGGGAAAAGGTTTGGCTGATCGATGTCTTCAGTTGTGTGTTTTCTCTTTGTACCAGTGCCTCTCATTTTCTGTCTCGTCCTCTCTCATTCAGCTCATGACATTTCCTTTTGTTGTCATTTTACACCTAGTTATGTTCAATTTTTAACAGGACTAAGAGTCTGCAGCCATGCTGGCAGCTCTGTGAGGCTGTAGCATGGATACCAGACCCCAAAATGGCGCCTGTTTAGTCCAATGACTGCTCGGCACATCCATCAAAAAGAGTTTCTAGCTTCCAGGTTTACTTCCAGGGTCTCCACTGAATATCCGCAGTAGTGTGTCACCCTCTGGCCCCGCCTGCAGGCTCCCACTCAGCCCACAGACTTCACATTGTGATGACACCACAGACTTTTAAATCCCTTTTCTCATAAATTATAATTGACCTTGGTTGCAGTTCAAGGTGTCCTGTCAACAGTTTTACAGACATTATAATGGTAGTGTATGAGCAAAATGCTTTTTGGGCTGCAAGGGAATTTTTGATACAATAATGCAAGTGGACACTGGTAATAATTGGATGCAAGGCTGAGTGGTGTTCCTGGGGGCCTAGGCTGTAGTTCTACTCAGGCACATCTGTCCTTTGACCTGCATGCTCACAACCATAATGCCACCATGCTGATTTTCAGCAGGTATGACATTTACTATGTTCACCATTTCAGTTGAGCATGCTAACATTTGCTAATTAGCATAAAATTAAAATGCCTGTCACATGATCATTCACACACACTGGGCATGTGTGTGCCGGTGTTAACAGGAAGCTGATAGTCGACTTTGGCGGGTTGATTATTTGTAAAAAATACTACAGAGATGGCAAAAAGTACGACCAGAGATTTCTTTGCTTGGACCGGCAATGAGGTTGAACTCATGGGTGCCGCCGCAGTGTGGTGCATCAAGTTGCTGCTCCAAGCACACACAGGATGATCACCCAAAGCTATTACTACTTTTACTGAAACTGTATTTCCTCTACCTCTGCAGTAGCTTCAAATCATGTGAGGACAGCCTCTGATTAAACTTGAGTTCTCACCTAAAGAGCCGATCTCCAGATCTATGACTTGCCAGGCAGTGTCTTTTTGGCCATCGTCTTTATAATGATAGAATTTTGGGTTGTTTAATTTGGGATATTTCTCAACCTCAACAACAGGTCTCTTCTAATCCATTTTTTGTCACACATGAGACACAGCTTGTTCTCAAGAGTTCTCTTTATACGTCAATGCTAAGGAGAGGAATCGAGCTACCATAGGAGCAGAGAAAAAGAGCTGCTACTGGAGCTGATATGAAAAAGCAAAGAGCGAGTGGGAGAAAAATGCATTTAATTCCAGGGGCAGCAAGGCTGGAAATAGGTCAGTGGCATGAAGTGCCACGGGGCAGCGTGTCTCATAGTTGTTCATTGAAAATAGGAGCGTATTTTTTGATGTGCTGCATTCACCGCCGATGGTTTTGGCCTTTAGGTCTAATATTAGTAACACAAGTAAAATACCTGTAGTCGGGGCTGATGTTGTTTACTTACAGAAAAGGGTCACACAGGGGTTTGACACATCAGAGAAGAACACATCGTGACTGATAAGACCCACTCAGGAAGCAGCGTTCAGTGTACGGCGTTTCTGTCCATCAGGACTGAAACACAATCCCGCAGTTTCTAAACTAAAACAGGCTCAGCAGCGTTTTCAAAAGTCTCTGTTTTAGGAGTTTGAAAACACTGGAGAAGCTTGGATGTTGCTTAAATGTAGCAAAAGTTATTTATTTTAAAATGAAAACACATTCGTGTGGATGTAGCCAGAGGCTGATGGGGATGGCATTAGTTTTGCAGCTATTTCTTCACAAACCAAAGCCTTGAAACATTAACATTGCTGCCAAATCCACAGTCAGCCACCCAGTTCTTTTCAAGACATCTCACCCAAAATCCAAAAGCTGCTTCACATATCAGCGGCTCCAAATGGCAGCAAAAGGTGATGGAAATTTTGAAAGTTCAGAAATAGATCTGTAGCCTGTCTATATCACCATGTGAATGAACTTTACACAGCAGTGTTGTTAACCAAACCAGGTGAATATTTCACACCATAGAATGTCACACAAATAAAAGCTAAGAAAACAGTCTCATAAGAATGAGACCGTTTTTCCCTCGGTACTTAGCACTGTATCATCTTTTTTCATTTTTAAGTTTTAATCTCCCACTGTATTAAACCACTGTTAGTTTTATAAATAGTCAGGCTGCAGTATTCAGACTCATTGCTGTTTAATATTTTGATGGAAAATGGAATGAAGGGGTTTTTGTACAAGTTTAATCTACATTTTGAGCAATTTTGCTAAAAATGATGGCGCCCTGATGTTACAGGAAAGCAGTCAGCTATTCTTTAATGATAGTTTATGTTTCTAAAAAGAAATACATCTTCAGGACAGTGCATTTTACGTAGGACTGACTCAATAAGAAAACTAAAGACGGAACATGTCCAACATTGACAAAGTGTTTTTGGACATTTCTTGACAATGGACTTCTTTGTGTAGATTTTACAACACAAACTATATTTGTAGGATCAGTTAGTTGTTGGTTTGGTTGTTTTGGGGATTTCTTCACAACAAGAGGAAAAATAGAATATGCCTTGTGCTTTAAATACCCAGACAGAGGAGACACAAACAAGAAATGCCCTTGGGAGGCATGTGATCCTTAAATAACCGCTATTGAGTAAAACTTTTTGTGTAAAAAGCCAGAGTCATTTCCAAACAACAATTTTTCTATTCTGAGACGAGCTCTGTCTTTACTCAACAGAATGAATATCAACACATACACAACAGTGAACTGTTGTATAGTAACATAAATGCCCCAAACACACGGACATTAAAAGCAACACACGGCTGTAGCAGTGTAGGAGAAGTGCTTTGTGCTCCGCACTGTGAGGACTGAAAAGGATGGTTTATGGGTAATAAAGAGGGAAGTCATTGTCGTCTTGGATGGGTCACTGCGTGGCTTCCTCTCTGAAGTCAGACCTCCTTTATGCAGACTTGAATGAAGCACATTTACTGACTTTAGTCATGTGGTGGTTATTTATTTCTTTTATGGCGGTTGCATGTCTTCCACAGTCAACAAACAGAAGCTGCTGTAGCTGCGGGACATCTCGCCCTTCCTCTTGCGGTGCTTTAAACTGCTCCTCGCTGTGTTAAAATAGCAATGTGTGGTTTTCTTAAATGTGAATGAATTCACATCGCTGTCTTGGCTTCCTTTGAAGATGACATTCTTGATCTAAGTGGGATGAACCAGGTCAAATTAAATGATTAACTCTTCTGTTAGTGGTGTGGGAAATCATCAAACTGTCAGACTTTAAGCTCTCACTGCTGGTTCATTCACTGAGGCATGTGTCTGCTCTCTTAATGTTCATTCAGTGATAAAGCCAGATTTACTATCAGTGCAGTGGCCTCCATCTACCCCGGCCTCTATATCCACCTCTCCATGAGCCCCTTTTCCCTCTTTCAGCCTATTGATGTCTTTCTCTCTTCAGTTTTAGTATCTGCTCAGAGAGCTCCATAATTCAAATGAGCTCAATTCAGAAGTGAAAACAGTAGGCCTCACTGAAGAGCACTGCCACACTGAGCAACAGTTATACACTTCAACACAATGATGAGAGCACACTGAAATCTAAGGAGGTGGTAAATTCACATCTTAAGCATTGACAAAATATTAATAGACCAATGGACCACCCTATACATTGGCTTCAGCTGCAACTTACAGAACTTCTAGCCCTGTTTCCACCAAACACTTTCGGTATGGTACCTTTGGCAGCAAAAGTAACCCTTCAGACATGGTACCTAGAGCCTCGGTCTGTTTAACGTTTCCACCGCAAACAGTACTCTTTCATGTGGGCGGGGTTGTTGTCACTCATTGCTCTGTTCAGAACAAAATAAAACAGGCTGCAGCCCTGAGCAGACTGACCAATCAATGGACTGCAGTGTTCACAGCTCCACCTTTTAGTACCAGATCTGTGTGCTAGGTACCCCGACAGAGGGGGGACCAAATATGGAGACGGTGCAGAACGGTTCCATTGGTACCATCCACAACTTTCCACAGTGGAAACGGAAAAAGCGTACCGAACTTCACAGCACTGTCCGGTGAAAACGGGGCTTATGAAAGCAGTATGGCGAAACTGTTAAATCTGCATCATAGTTGCAGCAACATAACAACAAGCCATAGACCATAGGTGTATATTTGACTGGGGGTGTTTATGCGTCCCAAGCTCAATATCCTCTTAATATGACTCATTAAGGAGACCCTTGTAAGGGTTTTATGTTCTCAGGAATGTTTTCCCCATAGGTCAAATTTTTACTGTATGTTTCCCTGGGTCAGTATGTTTAAATCACCCACCTATAGACTGCTGATGTTATGCTCCTCTCCAGGTACTCTGGCTTCCTCCCACAGTCCAAAGACATGCAGGTTAGGTTAATCTGTATCTCTAAATTGCCCGTAGGTGTGAATGTGAGCATGAATGGTTGTTTGTTTGTCAGCCCTGTGACAGTCTGGTGACCCATCTCTCGCCCAGTGTCATCTGGGACAGAGTCCAGATCCCCAACGGGATAAACAGTTACAGAAAATAAATGAACTTTTCTGCAGAGATGCTTACCAAACTTGCAACAAACTCCCAACCTTAACCAAGTGTTTTTTGTGCTTAACCTAACCACATGTTAACCACAGCACTGTTAAAATGTTAAGTTTCAATGCATCGGCTACATAATAATGTACAAATATAACGTATCTGTGGTTTGCAGATACGTTTAATACTAACATTTTCTCTGGTGACTGGGTTGATGAGGACACTGGGAAGATGGGGCCGACCCCATTGGCCACATGTCAGGTGAGGTTTTAAAATGGTTTACAGGAGACAGTTGGACAAATTCCAATTTTGACTCGATGGTGCAGCAGCAGGCAGGTTTGAGGTTTAACAAAAAGCGAACTTTAATAAAGCTGATACAAAACATCCAGAACAGGCAGGTAACAGGAAGTTCAAATGACAGAAGAACCAAAACTGAAAACCAATCACGATAATACGATGAACTCAGGCAAAAAACACAAGACACCAGGCTGGAAACTGCGCCGGGAATGTCACCAAGAACACAGGGATAAATGCAGACAAACTAACAAAGAAAACTAAACAAAGAAAACTAATCAAATGAACGAGGCACGGCTGGAGTGGGTGGACACGGGCAAAAGGAGGGAAATGGGGGTTGGCGATCAACAAGGGTGTGGTGGGGAACATTAGGGTGGAGCAAACAAGACTAATACAGAACAGGTGTGAGGGGAAGACTCTGGGAACAGGGAAGAGCTAACGAGACAGATGAAGACAGGTGCAATAGAAATAGGCGGGAAGACATACAAAGACAGGAAGTACCATCAGACATGACACATGAGGAGAGAATCTACAAAATAAAACAGGAAGCAGATTAAACATGAATGAATAACATGAGACAAGGAAGAGCACAAGTAGAAAAGCCCAAAACAAGTCAGGACATCACCAACATCTGAAGATTCATCTTCTGAAAACCACCAACATCTGTACAAAATTGGTGTAATTTTAAAATTACTTTCACCAAACTGCCTCACAAGAAAAGCATGTAACCACTGAAGGCATTTTATCATCGCATTACTGCTCCCATGAGGTTAGCTTTATTGTTCATGTTTTAAATCTTCGGCCAAACACCAGCTAATGTGTCGACTATCTCCCACTATCTTTTTCGACTTCCATTTTTTAAACTTCCTGTCAACTTTGCGTCTCCCACTCACCATAATTCCCAAGATTATCATCTCCCGAGCTGCACCGAGTTCATAAACTGACCTCATTCCTGCATGCAAACTCCAGCTAATCCTCTTGTTACAGCAGCAAATGGATTTCATGATATTTTCTTTTAAAGAGAGATTCCTCCCTTTGCTTTTACTCAAGAATACACAGTTTCTTGATTGTCATACTTGAAAATTTTGTCTTTTCCGTTGTTACTCTTTGAATTTAGAAATTGAAATTTGAAGTCTTTTTTACTTTATTGATTTACTTATTTTGTGAGGCAAACATGATAACATCTGGGTCCTTTTTCTGCGTTATATAAATGTACAAATTAAGATTAAATAGTTGCCTAATTAGATGACTACAATGCCATGGGAAGTGCATTTTTTTTAATTTACTATGACCCTTTTAATAGACTATCAGTGAGAAATCTACATGCATAAATGTACTACATATAAAAGGGATTGAGAGCTGCAGGTCGCACATGCACACTAATATTCCTCCACAAAATATATAAATATTCCAGAGGAGATAAATATCATCTTTATGTGGATGCTGTTGCTCTCTGGCATCACAATGACTCTTAATGGCTTAGGGGAGTAAATGAGAACACAACCACAGAGGGATTAAAGCGAGAGAACATGCTAGACTGACATAAAAATAACTACGATAGACAGACTTTGCTTACAGCTACATGTGACATCGAGCTTAATCTCCACGCACAGCTCCTGCAAAATAGGTTAGAGGAAAGTCACAGCTCTGGACGGCTTGCTGAGCCTGTGGAAGATGTTAAATGTTATATGGTGTCTAATGTGACCGTGTGATATTACATCAGCTGGGTTTGACACAGGCGTAGTGAGCGTACACTCACACACCTTTATCCTCAAACAATCCAACTCCCTCCCTCAGTGAGTTCATCAAAAAGCACTTAACCCCTCCCAAGCTCATTCCCCTCTCTGTTTTTATTTCCCTGCTCAGCCACACTGCTGCTTTTCTCTTTGAGTCTCTACAAACACTCAGCAGCAGGCCTTTCGCTCGGCCCGGCCAAAGACAATGGCTGAGCTGCAGGAGATGGAGACGATGATGAGGGGGACCAGGAGGAGGAGGAGGGGGCTTATTTTGTTGAGTGATTTGGAGTGTTTAAAAGCAGGGCGGCTTTTTGTTTGTTGTGTTTGTGTGTATAGAAAGGGCTTCTGACTTTAAAAAGCTGTGCTGGAGTCAAACAGCAGAGCAGGAGGTGTGACGTTTAAGAGGTTATTTGAGGGTGTTTTAAGGAACATTTGATAGCGATCAAGCAGCTGTTTCCCCTGAGGCTGCAGTGAGATGGAGACCTGCAGCAGCCTGGTTAATGCTTCATGAAGTAACAAAGACATCGCAATATAATTTTATGCAAAATGAATGCTTTAGTGTGGCTCAGTGTATTTTTTTATCTAGAATTACCGCTTCGTGATTGTATGCATCTGTGAACCAGTTGAGCTGCCGTTAACATCCATGTCTATTCAGCCTCATATGTAGTCATGACAGTTGACGATGCTTCAAATACGGATGGTGCCGCAAAGAAGTTACAAATTCTATATGTGGATATTTCACATACATCTTTAGCAGCACAGTTTCAAGGTGGACACCCAAGATTAGTGTCACCAATTAAATATCTGACCAAATGTCTCCCCTTCTGTTCTTGAGATATGCCGTTGAATAAAAAAAAGTGTTTTTGCAGAACATTATGACGTCACAGTGAAGTTGAGCTTTGACCTTTTGGAAATAAAACATCACCATCTCATAATTTTATCCTATTAGACACTTGTGTGAAATTATGTCATAATTAGAGAAAGACCTTTGCCCATTAAAATCTAATCAGTTCATCCTTGAGTCCAAGTGGACGTTTGTGCCAAATTTGAGGAAATTCACTCAAGGTGTTCTTGAGATATCTGGGACTGAAGGAAAACCTGAAAACATAATGTCCCCAGCCACAGCTATCACCAGTGTGGGGGCATAAAAATGCTCACTCAGATGCCGTACACATGCCGCATTTTTTGCGCCCTCAAATTCATTTCACTGTAGAAGTGCGGCAGGCAAATGCAAAAGCGACACCGTTGTGGCGCACATTTTTCAGGGCGCGACAGCTGCACCATGTGATATACAGTTCAGCTTTGCCACCCAGAGATTTACATCTGTCCCACAGACAATATTTTTGGTCTAACACACTCTTTACAAAACAGTGCCTGGAAGAAGATCAGCTCTGCACTCAGGATTTTTGGTAAGTAGGCTATTACATTTTGTATTATTTGGTTTGGCCAAGGCACTATATATGCTCCCCCATGTGTCATTTTGACAGGTCAGTTATTGTTTAGTTATTATATTTAGTATAGTTATGTTATGTTAACTGCTTTTATAGGCCTAGTTGTACTAAATGTACTTATACCATGCACTTTAGACCATGTGCTACAGATCGTTAAAACAGGGCCCTGAGGTGCACAGTCTGCTGCTTTGTTCTGACTCGTCACTATTTTTTCAAAACTTCATTCATGACTTATCTTTCCTCTTTTTACCACCTACATATCTTGCTATCAAAAGGTGTCAGTGCTGCAACAAGATGAAAGAAAATAGAGAAATCCAGCCTCTCCAGAACAACAGAGCAGATCATCGGCAAGTTTAACAGTTTGAGCCACAGGTGATCTTCCACAGTTCCTCTACTGTCAGATTTATTTGCTTACAGTTCATGTTTTTACGACCTCCTAACAAAGTGGATCTACTGCAGTGGCTGTTAACCGTTGCATTTGTTGCATGATAACTCATCTTGTTATGTAATTGTTTAGCTCCAAACTGACAGCCTCTGTCTGACGCTCTCCTGCACTAGCTAACTACACTTTCACTAAACCCATCTGTCGACATAATACCGCACCACACGTGAGCAGGAAATACAAGCTTCAAATACCATAATCTTCAAAGTCAAAAATGCAGCATACCTGTCTGAAAATAGCTTCATATATCCAGATTACTATGGCTTAATGAATGTTAAAAAAGGCTCAAATTAAAACGAGATAAAGACAAACCACAGAAATATAAACACATGGTTAAGACTCATTTTTCAAATGTAGCCCCAGAAATCCAAAAAGGTTGCAACAGACAAAACTATCTGTCTCCTCATCTCTATCTCTTTTTATTTCCTCCAGTCATTTTTATGAGTTCGCCAATAAAAATACAACCCAAAACCTGATTATCATTCTCTCTCTGCTCTCTCACACACTCTGGTGAACTTGAAGATTTGTCCTCAACTATAGCAGCCCAAAATCAATGGTTTGATCACTCCATTTTTGTGTGTTTCATAGATATCTGCTTCCATGAACCTGAGTGCGTCTCTGACCTTTGTGTGTGTTCTCTGAGACGAGCCTGGCACTGATGGCAGCTGGTTTACCTGAAGGCCCTTAACAAGGAAAACAGGAAGGGCTGAGTTACACAAGCAGAGGAAATGGCTTTGACCAACATGTAGAGATGAATTTGTTATGCTCCATTACAACAAGAACATAATGTCATAACCTGCCACATACAGAGTTTAAACCTGGAGGGTGGCGAGACAATATAATAACACTGTTTAACTGAAGTGACTCAGAGAGAGCTGGTTTCTTTTATAAACATGTGGGCACCAGCTGTAGTGCTGGAAGGTAACTAAGTACATTTATTCAACTATACTAAAGTAAAGTTTTGTGGTTCTTATATTTACTTGAGTAATTCTTAAATCTACAACATTTTAGATGCAAATGTACTTTTTACTGCACTACTTGGATCTTAAAGTTAAAGTTAAAGTTACTATCTTGCAGATCAACATTAATAACACAACATATAATCAACTGCTGTATTATTATAGCTTAAAATACCTGGCAGCATCTGAAGCTCTTTGAGACTCGCGGGAGTACCAGTGACCTCAGCCAACGTTATTAGCCTGATACAGTTCAGTTCAGTTCGGTCCACATTTTTTTCCGTCTCCACTGTGAAAAGTTGTGGATGGTACCAATGGAACCGTTCTGTACCGTCCCCATGTTTGGTCCCCCCTCTGTTGGGGTACCTAGCACACAGATCTGGTACTAAAAGGTGGAGCTGTGAACACTGCAGTCTGTTGATTGGTCAGTAGAGGACGGTCACTCTGCTCAGGGCTGAGCTGTGGCTGGTTTTGAGGCTCATGTTAATACTGTGGAGAGTTTTACATAAAATGAAAGGATGTTTGCTGCCCCTCACAGCAGCAATAGACCTGCTCAGCCAACAATTTAATTATAGGATCAACTGCTGGTGGCTTTTGCATTTGCTTGTAATGTTACTCAATACATAGTCTCTATATACAGACTCTACATTCAGTGAATGTAGAGTCTGTAGGCAAACCCCGGAGATATTGCCTCCGGAAGAAGAGCGGAAGAGCCCTGGTTTCCAGTTGTAGGCTGTTTGTAGTCCGCGTGATATTGACCAATCACGTTTGAGCTGGCTGTTTGAGTTGTTGCCAGGTCAAACGGTCTGTGCAGTGAACTAACGAGGCGGAACATAATCGGCGTCACTGCAAACTCTGAATCCATCGCAATGGTTCAGCATATTTACTTAGATATAAATGGAAGTCGGAAACGGAAATTCGCCTCCTCCGCCCAAATCAAACCGGAATGCCAAAAAAAAATGCCCGCAGAGGCTCTATCACCGTCTGCTGGAAGTCAGACGCCGAATACAGCCGAGGGGTTCCGAGAATGCTCAATACATGAGTGGACAATATGAATCCATCAGCGCACCTTAAAAAGACAACTTTGACCACTGCATTAGGTTTTATTGTCTCTCTTGGATGACATACACTTTCGGTAATGAGTGGATCTTCAAGCGTTAAAAAAAAAAAAAAAATTACTTTCAACCAGATTATGTGAACTGCATATATTCCAATCCTCACTCGGAGAAAAAAAAAAGTGTCACAAAGCATCATCCTTGTGGACTCCGGCAGCACTAAACCCCTGAGCTTGCCTGAGAAGGACTAAATGCACAAACCTGTTATTTTTAAATATCCCGTTGAGAGAGACTCTCACTGCAGCCTGTTCTGTAAATGTTGGCATGCAACCCAGTTCTGTGGATGATAAATGAGGTGCAGACTTCAATCTGTGTCACCAGTGGTGAGAAAATACAGTGAGTGCTGGACGGAGCAGTGAGTTACAACAACCCCGTCGTCATTTAAGACTAGTGTTTGCGGTGAAAACGCTGAATGGACTTAGAAACTGAAGGGTCATGGTTGAAAAGGGACCATACCGAAAGTGTGTGGTTGAAACAGGTCTATTGTCTTTAAGAGGCTGTGGCACGCTCACTTTTCAAGTGCAAGGGTAAACTAGACCGTCTAAGGCATCCAGTGGTACCAACCATGTCCTGCTAGTGTGTCTGGAAGGAGGGTAATTAACTAAGGCGAAATTTTTTCAAGAGAAAAGCCAGCACTTTTGATAGTTTTCTTAATTCTTGAGGGGTAATAAAAAGGTTAAATTTGGCATCACATCAGTGTAACAAATGGTATCAACCCAAAACATGCTGCAACGACTTAATAGACATAACTGCGCATTTGAATGGCCATCATGTTTCCATCATCATGTTCTAAGCTCTTATACATTATCAACTTTCAAGTTTGAATAGTGGCTTAACTAAAACACAATGTTCATTATTTATTTAGGACTAGCCGATGGTGGGTCCCAGAGGATTAAGTAGTAAAAATTAGCTCCACCTTTGCCAGCTGCAACTTAAACTGATGTACATATTAATGCATCAATAATTATTATCCAATATAATATACATTATTTCGAAATAAGCCATCCTGCATAATAGGATTTTTTTACGTTAATATTTTAAATATATTTTGATGCTCATACTAGTACTTTAAACTGTGTAAACCCTTGAATGCAGCACTACTGACAGAGTATTTCCACTCTGTGGTACTTCAACTTGTACTTCAGAGATCAGAGTGCCTCTTCCACCACTGACCAGCTGAATATGGATATTTAAGAATTAGTAAAGTTTTTCAATTTGGACTGGAATCACTCACATCACTGTTCACTGGAAATAAATCTGACCTCGACACAGGATCCAGCACCAAAACATCAGCCTCAACCACATAGCAGTAAATCTTCATCCAGTGACGCCAAACCTCAGCATTCTCCATCCCTACTGTTTCCAGTGGTGGGAACAAGCCTGTTGGTGGGAGGTGGACATGTTTATCTGGTAAGATGAGTGTTCATAAAGTAGCTCCCTGTGTGTGACACATGGGAAAGAAGGGAGCAGATCGGGGAGGAGAGGAGATAACAAAGACTGTTTACTTTTAATCAAGACTGAGTTTGATATCTCTGCAGTGAAGACAGACATTGAGTTGATATGATGTTATTTAGGGCCAACACTGACCTTAAATTCAAATATTGGATGCTGGCCATTCATGTTGTCCACTGGCAGTATGATGAAGTGTCCTCCCAGACCACAGCTACAGTAGTCAGCCTCCTTGTTAAAGGGTCGCCCTGCATTAGGACTGAAACAGAACTGAGTGGTCATGGGAAAATAACTCCACAGGAGTATGGGACACATCTTGCACACATCATCAGGAGCCAGCAAAGGAGCAGATCCAATCCACACATAAGGAACATAACATAATGTGTCCATTAACTCCCAATAGACACATAATATAATGTTGACTGGGAGCTGTTACTGGTGTTACGTAACCTCTGACTGAGAGTCTGCAGCCATGCTAGCAGCTCTGAGGCTGTTGTAAGGGTCAGAGCTGCTAGCATGGCTGTAGCTAAATGCTAATTTCAGTATGCTACATGTTTAAGAGTTGTTAAGGATCAACATCAACTCAAAAAATACAGGTATGTGTGGTGGAAATGTACATAAATGCTCCTCCACTTATCACTTGAAACAGTTAAGAGTAGGTTAATTAACTAAATCAACCTTGGTTACGGCTACAGCTAATGTTTATGCTATTCATATGCAATCTCAGCTTGGTATCACTCCCACACTTTGTCACACCCCTCAGCGTATGATCCTGACGCACAAGGCTTCCGTATGAGACACCACAGGCTTTCAACTATCACAGACGTAAAGCCGTCCGTGGCAATATCAGATGCTCAAAGCAAGTGGTGCAGTATAAAGAGAGAAGGTCTGGGTAGGGAGATAGTCAGGGTGGATGGACAGGTCAAACAAACACAGGACTTCCACCCCGAAGATCGTTGTTCCTGTCTCATGTGAAACCAAAAGGCAATGTTGACTTATTTTAACATAATGTTATGTAAATTACGTGAGCACATCATGTAGTTACGTCACTTGATGTGATATTACCTCATGTCTAACTGTACCCCCTTTACAAACATATTCATACCCAGACCATGCTTTTTTCTAAACCTAATCAAGTAGTTTAGTTGCCTCAATCTAACTGCAACCAGTTGACGACACTAACCACGTGTTACAATGTGATTCACCCATATTTGTATTTTAATAACATACCAGACCGCAAGATGGCACCCAGGCACAAGTTCAGCTCAGAGACTTTAAATTATGATGACATTTAAATGGATCAAAAATGCATATTAGAAAGAGTCATAATTGAACTTGTTTGGAGCTTGAGGTGTCCTGTCATCAGTCTTACAGATGTCTCTTTTACAATGGTGGTCTATGGGGAAAATGCTTTTTGGGCCGCAGGGGATATTTTTTACTGCAATACTGCAAGTGGCCTTTTCACGTCCACATAGTACACACTAGGTATCCTTCTGCATCTGTTGTTCCCCGGGCTTCAACAAAAGCATATGGTTAGGTTTAGCAAAAAACATCTTTGTTTGGCTCAACATTCATACAAGAAGTGAACTCCAGGCTCCCAGGTAAAAGTCCGAGGTTGTTGGACCCATCCACCACATCTCCTACACGCTATATAGGAACTTGACGGCTCCTCATATGAAATTGTTAGCAGCAGCGTTTCAACCTGACACCGTCCAGTGGTGTATCATACCACCGTGACAGGTGCTATCCAGCCGCGTTATGAACAGATACCTGCCGTTCGTGAATCATACTCCGCTCAACTGGCAGCTTATCATACACTGCAAAATGTTACATCCCGCGACGTAACACACTGACGCTGCCTGGCCACGCCACGTACCATACCACTGCCAAAGGTGGCTTTCGGCGTAAGGTGTCTGGTGTATCCGACACCAAGGAGGCGTGACAAAGCAATGGTATTTGACTACCTGTGAATGAGAATGGGCTTGAAAGGAAGGTGACATATTAAGGAAAAGAAAAAAGAATAACTGAATGAAAAACAAACATAACGGTTGAAAAATATATTTTCTCCCCTGGTTTGTCATTTTCATTTCAACCATATTAAGACCATGTCAGACATTCAATCCTCAGAGAACTTTCACCATCACCTTGTAGACATGCATTGTGTCCAGGAAGAAAAAAAAATAAAAAGGAAAATAGCACTGCAACAAACTTTTATTATCAGTTCATCTGCTCAGTATTTTCTTGATTACTTGTTTGGTCATGACAAAAATGGCAATCACCACTTTGCAGAGGATGCATCTTCCAATAATTTGTGTTGAGTCTAAAAGTTTACTGTGATATACCACGAAAGGAGGCAGCAAATTCTGCAATCTAAGAAGCTGGAACCTGAGTATTTTTGCATGAGACTAAGATGTGAATTGTTGACACTATCTGATTTAATTCAAAATTGTTCAAGCTACTCAGGTTCAAGTCAAGGAAGTGACTTAAAATAAAGGTCAAGAGGCAAAAGGTCTACTAATATCCAGCAGCAACATAACCTAGAGGTATTCATCCAGAAAAACCTGCTGACCCAGAATCAGATATACTTTCACCTTCTTAATGGCTGGGTGTAGGGATACTGAGGTTTGGTAATCTGATCTGAGATCTGTAGCTGAAGGGGGCCAGTCTGACTTCCACCAGCTTACATCAGGTTGTACTTGACCTGCGGAGCGTTCAGCATTTTAGCTAGCATGTTGTTAATCTGCTTAACTGAGCTTTAGGGAGATGGAGTTTCTCTCTCTGTTTCACTCACAAATCCACTTCCATCCTTTCTCACACACAAAGACGCACTTTCACCATCACTCTGTCACACACACACACACACACACACACACACACACACACACACACACACACACACACACACACACACACACACACACACACACACACACACACACACACACACACAATCTGACCGTACTCCATCCTGTCTGTTTTCATTTCCTCCCTCTCACCTTTCAGACCCTGTCACAGTCTTATCCCCATCTGTCTCTTCTTTCTCTTTGTTTCCTCGAACACAAACAACTGGTTTTCAGTTATTTACATCCACACTGCTTTCTCTTTTATATGTTTACATGTTGATATTTAACTGCATCCTTAGAACTCAAAGGTTTAAACTGCAGCATGCGTCTTGCTCCTGCAGTTTTCACAGATTGAAACCAAAAACCAAAGCTTTTTTCATCAAGTCTTCATGCACAGTGTCTTCTTTGTGCAGCTCAAATAGAACCACTCAATTATGAATTTTATGTATTTACACCAACTCCCCACTCTGGTTACAGTGTTGGCCAATGTCTACACATGGTTTACACCAGCTCCTCAAGGAGCAAAATGCCAGCACAGTGAGTTACGCAAAGCGACCTCAGGCTCGCATGAAGTCACCCGACTGTCTGCTTCGTCTGCTTTTTCACCACCACAACCAACAAACATTTGTTTTGTCCTCTGCTTGTTGAAAATGCAGTCAGCTGTTGAAGCATGTCCGAGTAGTGTTTAACGTCTGAAACATAAAGAGCTGCTTGAGATGGCTGCAAGCTGCGTGGAACCGCTGAGTACCAGTCCAAACAGCAGGTTTGTGGGATGCCAGAAGGGGTTGGAATGGGCTCGTGGGCACAATGCTCGACTCCGTGGCTTCAGGTTTGGACGAGGGAAGTAAAAAAAAACATCATGTCTTCACCACCAAAAAAATAAACCCTACAATTTTCTCTTTATTTTGCTGTTTACTAATTGGCTGCTTTTCCTCAAACCAGAGTAGTTGTTACATAAAGACAATTTCAATATTGCAACATGAAACAAAGCAATGATGATTCTGGTTTCAACATGTTACAGCTGTAGCCAAAATTTATGTAAAGAGTATTTACTTGCATTTAAATGGTGATGACTCCTGAAAACGACTAGGGGACGCGGTTGAAAGATCAGGGAGAAAAGCTAGTAGTGGTCATTGAGTTAAGATTATTTTATCACAGATGAGCATTCACAATCTCACAGTGCTCAAATTGGCTGTTTCAGCCTGTACTGTAGAAATGTTTCTGTCGAGAGCATCAGAACTAAATGTAGCTGACCTTTTTTAAACCTCACAAGAGGTGTTAAGCTATTTTAGATTTAGTCTTAGTCTAGAGATGAAAAATGTTTATTAGTTTTAGTCACATTTTAGTCATTTTCTTCATAGCTCCTTCATAGTTTTAGTCAACAAAAATTCTCTTGAGACCATCCAGATATGAGTCCTGCAGGGACCAACACGTGAAATCTGGTGGCCAGTGGCTGCTTGCTCTGCTGCCATTCAGCAGCTAACAAGTGGAGCTAACAGCTAACAGCCATCGCTGCAACAAACAAACTCCACAAATCCATTCAACACTTCCAACATCCACAGTCAGACACACCAGGTGATTGTTTACAGCTGAATTAAAGCTCACTACTCGCACCAACCACTGCTCCGATGTGAGTGTTTTTGCTGGCTAGCTTAACATCCTGGCGCAGACTATTTGCTGGAGTTTACCAGTCTGTTGCTCATGTGGCATTTGAAGATAATTGAGAGCACGGCCGTTTTCAGCTTTTAATGTCCAATGGTCCACCACAAACATTTTCGTCTTGACCTCATCAACGAAAGTGACACATTAGATTTTTTTCATTATAGTTTACGTCAACAAAATTAACACTGCTCACAAGCATAGACGCCCAGTGACCACATACTGAGCAGTATTGCAGTCCATCCAACAGTTGTGGAGATCTACTCAAAACTACAAATGCTGAAGGAAAAGTGAGGGATCAAAGTCTTTAGGATTCATCCTCTGGGCAACACGAATGTACAAAATTCCACAGCATTCCATCTGATTGTTGTTGAGACATTTAAGTTTAGACCAAAGAGCTGGTCTGACTCACCGAAAAAATACTCTGTTAATACACACCTGTGACACACCTGTGCATCGATTAGTCACCCATCAGTCATGGTCATTTATCATCTGCCAGGGCGAGAATGGTAAGAAGTAAACAAGGCACAAATATGCTGCAGAAAAAACAAGAAGAGCCTCAGGGGATCTGTGTTTGAGCAGCGAGGTGTCCTGGAGAAATCATTGCTGCCACTTGAAATGAACTAGCTGGAGAGTGACAACTGCCAGGAGGAAGTGAGCACAGTAGTTGCAGATGGTAGATCCATATGTGGCTGTTGTGTAAATGCAACATGAGAACTTTTCTTCTGTCTTTCTCCAGACATCAGGTGTACTAGAAACCACTGGGTGAACTTCTTTGGCTCCATGTCTCCACGGATTTGTAAAACAGGCGGCACTTTCCATTGCGCCTGTGTGATGCTTGGCAACCATTTTGCTAAATGTTGCTTAGGAACTAAATTGCTTGGCTGAGGACTGATTACTTATCAGTAATTGATTGCATTTTTGTTGCTGTGTGTTTATTTTATGAAACATTGCCAGGTTTATGTAGTAATCATTTTATACAGGCAAAAAGCCTCCACATGGTGCCTAACAAAGGCCATTAGCTGTTCTGAAATCATTATAAACCACAGTAATTTAACCTTTTATCCATTACAACTTACTTTTATTTTCCTTAATTTGTAGTCGTCCAATCACAGTTGTAGTTAACAGTATGACTGGATCTACTTACTCAGTACCATTAGGGGCAAAATGGAAGTGCATGTGTGTCATTTTTGTAATAAGTGAGTGAGAAACAGAGAGAGTTCCTCATCACACACAAACACTGATGAGAATGGACACTGAGCGAGCAGCTGACGGATGTGCTCTGTTTTGATATGAGGTCACCGTCTCGTCCAGCGTTTGTCATGGGGTGAGGTCAGCCCTGAAAACATTTACCTTCCTCTTTACTCAGTCAATTGTCATTTCCTCCGCTCAAGTTTGCAATAACAACAGACAACACTGAAAAATCACCTGTTAGCTGTTAGTAATTCCACTGTGCTAACGGCATACATATCTCTATTCTCTCCATTAGCAGGGTTTTATGCGTGTGTGACTCTGAGCTACAAATTCACAGGGGTTTTAGCCTCAGTATTATGATCCTCCAGATAATCTCTCTCACACACAAACACAGAGGCCTGTTCAGCTTCTCTTTCACGTCCCTCTAAAAGTCGTTTTCTGATCATCACGCTCACTTTGTTTTCATATAAATAGTTTATTAGTATCAGTAACATGTCGGGAGGTTTTTCTGCCTTCCATTCTTTATGCGGATAACATACCAGAAATACAGACAGCAATAGAAAATGAGAGGTTATAAAAATAAGAGGATATACGTGCATGTGTGTGTGAGTGTTGCTGAGGAAGAGTAAATCTTGGAGTACAAAAACCTAATCCCAGTCACTGTTTCTAGAAAGGATTCCACCCAGTTTATAATCCGAGCCGCTGAGCGGTTTATACTCTGGAGAAGGAACAAGATGCAGGCAATAAGTCCTCTGATATCCCAGAATCCACCTCGTTTCTGCCAGTGTTCTGCATATTCAGCATTAATCGCTTCTTTTGGCCTTTGAGAAATCACAGCGAGGAAACCACCCGTCTGTTTCATGTTCTGGCAATTTTTTTGCTCTCAGTGTTTCACAAACCTTTCAAAGTACAGTTGAGGTCCATATGAGTCAGTTATTCTCCATCCAACCTCCCAAAGGTCACTGGTCAAAGTACACTCCATCAAACCTTTTACAGTCACTTAATGGCAGGTGGTGTGATGGAGATCTTAGAGGCTGAATGTGCTCGTCCTCTGGTTCAGGTCGTCCTCCTCTTCCTGTCCTCCATCTGTCCGTTTCTCTTCACCTGATGCCTGTTGAGATAATAGTCAAGTGAATATGAGGAAAAACTAACTCATCCTTCAACATATTTCCTTTTCTGAGCAATATTTATGCAGTTTCATACAAAAGTTCAGACTCAAAAAACAGCACACACATCCAGAAATGATAAATACTGGGTGCTGGACAGAAGAACAAATACAAGAATATAAAAACAGATCTGCACGCCAGAAACTCCTCCTTTTGGAAATTTAAATCACATCACCACATGTGACATCTCAGGCACCAGGCCTTCATCAGACACCAACAAGATAAGGAGACACACCTCTATATGTACGACCAATAACACACGACTAACATCAGGTAAAAAAGACGCAGATTCGAGGTGAAATTGTAGAAGATATTTTTATAATAAAATTTTGACCTGTTTTTGTATTTTCATACAAAACTTTACATGTTTGTTGAACTTCTAATTGGACTCAGTTTAACTTTTTTTAACTTCTTTTTTTTTTAAATGTGAGTGTTTTTTGTTTTTTTTGGTCACCAGTTTAGTTTGATAAAAAACATTATTTGAAGGCTTATGTTGTTGAAGCATGGACGTTATACGCTTTTGCAACTATGCCGTTCCACCGTGATTCCCATGGGTTGTGCACTGTGCCTGATTAGCTAACCAGTAGGACACACACTCTGGGACTCACAGGGACTCTGCTGCCCTAACATGCATGTGCAGCCGGGCTGACTACCACAATGACGAACAGAGAGAGAAGCTTGGATTGCAACACACACACACACACACAGAGGGACTGTGACTTCATTTTCTGCTCAGGATGCCATTACTCCACTATATCTGCCTATAAGAAATAGTTATTTGATTCTATATTAATGCCCTGAATATCGCATACAGCTCCTTTAAACTGGAGCATTTAATCTTCATATTCTTACATGTTGTATGTAATGCATTTTTCTGAATAATCATAATTTAATGCAGTGATGCATCAATGCAAATAAGAAATATAGAAAAGAAGTGCTGGTCAGGTTTATCTTGACACCGGCTCATCGAGCATTTTGTAGTTAATTTGTGCATATGCGACAACAACGTGATCAATTTAATACATTGTTCTCAAAAAGCAGAAAGACACACATTCATATGATCTCCCTTGCTCTGTGTTTAACCCGTGCTGCTCATCGTTAATCTAAGAACATTAAATTCAGGCTTGTGTTGTGTGTCTGAACAGGGCTAAATGTTAATTTTTACTTTCAGCTGATGTCGTTGTGACTTGCAGAAAGTCAGCAGATAGATGTGTCATTAGGAAGTCAGATGGCTGCTGCATGGATTGACCCAGTGACCTTTTGTTTACAGGATACTCCAACTGCAAGACCTCCAGTGAAATATAATTTATGGGGACATTCAGGGGGAAAAGTACAATTATTACTTTTAGTCGATCTTAAATTTTGACACATTGTGTTCACTGTGCATCCAGCAAGAAAACAAGTTTGTATTTAATGTCACAGACGTTCAGTTACTGACACACACAAAATAAAATTTAACACCCCATCTCAATTCATCTCGGTTTTAATACATGTTGGAACTGGGGAAAAAAGCATCTTTATCAGTTCAGCTATCTGTTGTTGGCTCTTATTCAGGAGAGAGATTTGAATAACGGAGAGTAGACTTTAGGAGAGTGTGTGTGTGTGAGTAGGTGTTTGAGTGTGTGTTTGTGTGTGTGAGGGTGAGGGGGTGTTGCCCTGAGGGAGGACTAATTCAAGGAGAGAGGAAAAACACAGTAAATACCTCAGATCTCTTATCAGCTCATTTGGATGTCAGTAGACACATTCAGACAGGAGCAGCCTTCACATTCACACAAACACACACACACAGCTGCATGCTCACCATTGTCTGTGTCTGAGTTTGGGCTGATGTGGCGTTTGTTGGTGCACATGCACTCCAGGTGATCCTCCAGCCTCACCTGCACCTCCCTCAGCTTGGGCCGCCGTCGCACATACTCCACCTTCGCAACCTGGAGAGGGAAGAAGAGAGAGACAGAGTGAGAAAGAATCACACAGAGGACACAAAGCTCTCGATAGACTTACGTTTAAAGGACCAGTGTGTAGGATTTAGAGACATCTATTGGCAGAAATAGAAGTGTATAATCACCTGAAAATACGAGTTGTATTTTCGTTACCGTAGAATGAGACATATTGTTGAAGATTCTCAGTCATCCAGGTCGTGGTAATCTTAAGTGCTATATCGTACGCAACTGGACTTGCTTGACTTCAGTTCAGAACTGAAGAAGCCTCTTGCATGAGAGGTGAAATGTCTTCAAGCAAGTCTAGTTACCTATGATATAGCACTAAAGCTTAGAATAAGACGTTTATATCTACATATAGAGCAGGTTCTCTTCCAAGGAAGTTGCCTTGTTATTTCTAAAGTAGCCCAAAACAGACCGACCAAACACTGGCTTGAGATAGGGCCACTCATGTTTTCACTTGCATCTCCCACCTTGGTTTTCCTACACGCTTGGCACACAGGACAAATTTTTCACAGATTGATGCCACTAAATCCAATGCAGTGGACCTTTAAACTTCAAATAATTACAGCCATTGTCCAGTCATAGCTTAGCAGCTATAACTAGTCGAAGCAGGCTTGGCAAGCTTTGGATTTCTCCACAAATTCAGAGTGTCAGGTCTTTTTTTTAAGTCCTTCCTAAAGACAAACACAAAGAAGGCAAAGGTAAAATTGATCAACAGTGTGTTTGACTGAAAACTGCAAGAAAATTACCAAGGGGGCACATACTGCATAGCAAAATCCCAAATAGAACACTACTCTCACTATGTAGTTCAAGTACTTAAGAAAAAATGCCTTTCTTAAGCTTCTTATTCACAGATGACAGCCTCGTCTCTACCGTGGCTGTGTAAACACACAGGTGTGTCTGCTCTTGTTTGGATGAATGAATAGAGCATTAACACTCCGAGAATTGACTTCACTGACAGTAAGTGAAGCGTTTTTTGTTTTGTGTCAACACACATCACACTTGCTGCTGACACTGAGTGTCTGAGCCTGGTAACTGAGACAGCAACAAGTCTTACACACTGAGATATATAAACAGAAGTCCATGAGCCGCATCAATACACCTGACATACTGTAAAACAAACAATAACACACACATGCATGCTGACACTCACATCTCGGACAGGGAGCCAAGTTGGTGGAGCTTCAGGTCTGATTGCACAAGCATCTCTGCTTCAAGTCTGAACAGACCCTGTGAGGGTGGACTTTACAACAGCAACTCAGGAGGTTCAGTTAAGGTGAGGAGCTGAGCTGCAGAGTCACCAATCAGGCCACAATCTACCTTTCATGACAGAGTGCTAACAGATGCTAATGAGCCCTGACAAACACAGAGTGTGTTTTATAAACTACTCATTTACATTTACTTTCGTTTTCAGGGGAAAATATGAGCTGTCTGGATTATACTGTGCAGCAACGTGTGTCTAGTAGATGGTTATTCATACCAACTACAGGACATTCACACTGGTGATCATGACGGTGTTAACATTCTGCACTGCACGGGGCACTGAAGCATTTGGTTATGGTTAGGAAGTGACAATGGTTTTAGTTTAAATACCAGACAAAGCAAATGCGTCACATCTCAAGCCTCATCTTCGAGTGAGTGCTGACTTTTTCAAGCAGTTACTTCCTGGAGTCTCCACTGGTTGCCTGGCAACTGCCCAGAGCCAAGATATAGTTTCACCCAATTCCCACTATAAAAACACTGAATATTTGTTTTTGCACTTTGGTTTTGTACAAATTAAACAAACAAGACATAACATAACGTGTTAATTTTGAGCTTTAGAGGTGCTGCAAGGCAGCTAATCGGCTGCAATTTCATACTGTACTATACTGTGTATCTATCAGACAGATATGAGAGTGGTATCCATCATCTCATCTAGCTCTCCATCAGAAAGCAAATAAGCGTATTTGCCAAAATGTGAAACTTTTGCTTCAACCAAGCACCTAAAAACATACCCATAAAATAGTTTATCATGTTTAGTTGCCAGAAGCAAATAATTTAATGAAACATGTTGACAGTGAACAGTTTGCAGGTAACTTCAATGTAAGTGTTCCCTCATTATCACAACCAAATCTCTAGGGCTGACAAATGAAGCCGACACGGATGTGCCGAAATCTGCAGTTCTTTGAATGGCCACTTGAGGCTGGCTCAAGAAGCCAGTCAATCTCAATGTTAAAGTGCAAAATGCCCAGCTTTACAGAAGAAATAATCATGTTTACAGCTTGGTGCAAAAAACAGATTTAGTCTATTTCGTTAAGTTCCCTGTTCATAACAACTGTATTTTATTAAGGCTTAACATTATGCATTATCAAAGGCAGGACACTCAGTGTCAGGCTTTCTGTCAATAGTGTCCTTGGCTTCATAGTTAGATCCACCCCTCTCTTCTCCACAGCGCCAGCCTCTCGCCCACATATGGTCACTTCTGGCTCCAAAAAAACAAGATGGTGATGACCAAAAAGCCAAACTTGAGACATCAAAACAGTAGTCCACAAACTAATGGGTGATGTCACATAGCTACATCCATTAATTTTACAGTCTACACATTTCTCATAAAGCATATTTGCTATAACAAATTTGTTGCGTATGAACATCATTTCTTAGCAGACTGGATTGCAAAACTAGCCACAGGTGATAGTTGGAAGTTCCCTTCGGGCTCAACTCCCAAGAGTCCAGTACAACACCCACATCAACGCCAACACCACGCAGGTTCACCTGTTGATCACATGCTCAAGCTTACCCTTCTTCTTGAACTCCTTAATCTGAGGCAGCAACTTGCTCCAAAACCAAAGGGTCAATCCATTATTTTCCGGCTGAATACAATGGACTTAAACGTGCTGACCGTCAGCTCCACTGCTTCACTCTCACACTTGAGGTCACACAGACAGATATGATGATTACAGCGAAGTTAGGATGCTAATGTTATCTCTCTGTCTTTGTCTCACACATGGACACAGCACCTAAACCTCAGCCCTGCCATTTCCCCTCAGGCTGTGTGTGAGCGCATCTTGCACTCGTGACCGCTTACTCTCTGAACGCTGGCTTTCAGCACATGTGAGTGACTTTATTTTTGATTTCCTCTGGAAGAAAACAAAGGACGAGTCCTTTCATCTCAGATTGGGTATCAGCGGGCCAAAGCACAGAGAATCAAACTTGCCCTCTCCTTCTCCTTCTCAGCTTTTTCCCTCTCGACTTCTGGCAACACACACTAATCCCCATCTTCGTTTCACCCTCTTTTACTCTTCTTGTATTCCTGCTTGCTCATTCTTTTAATCTTATTTCACATTTTAATCTTTACAAGTGTGCAGTTTTTTTAATTTAATATTGATAAACACTTCCAAACTCTTTTTAGACGAGCAGTAATTAGAATAACTGCTGTGGTTATCAAAATGTGCAATTATGCAAACACTGTACACACACATGCTCATATTTACACAATAAATATCAGCATTGAGTTAATAATGCTATTCTCAGGATTTAAAACTACAGCTTAGATTCCTTTCCTGTGTGCAGAACGACCCACACACACAAACACTTTGGGTCAGTTCCCAGTTGGCAGGTTGTGACTGTGAACCAGTTTGGAGTCGTATTTCCAGCTCTGGCAGAGATCAAAAGGAAGTTATTATGTTCTTGAACTAACTCACTGCCAGGCTCTCAATCACACACACACACACACACACACACACACACACACACACACACACACACACACACACACACACACACACACACACACACACACACACACACACACACAATGGTTAAGCTGGGGGGAGTAATTGTTTCTGGCAGGTGTAGAGTGTATACCTCCAGTAAGAGATTGTGTGTTTACATGCTCTGTGCCATCATTAGTTTTGTGTGTGTGTCCAGGGTCGGTGCCACTAAAAGACAAATAACAGAGGCCTTTTACAAACTGGTTGTCGAGCGATTACCGATGTTTACCACAAATGTGCCAGCACGTTGGAATGGTGAGAATGAAAGTTTGGTAAGTAACATTTTTGCCTCTTTAACTGCATTTTTGTTCGTTACTCGGGATGTAATGCAAAGCTACTGTCTATATCTCAGTGCCATCTGTATACAATGCATAAAGTTCAAACCATCAGTACTGCTGGTTGGTCTGAAGTATGGTGCCTATGATAACAATAAGAATGTTATTGACTGGGGCCATAATGGCTTGTTAGTCATTCATACATTCATTATCCATAACCACTTATCCTGGTACAGGCTTGCAGGAGGCTGGAGCCCATCCCAGCTGATATTGGGCGAGAGGCAGGTACACCCTGGACAGGTCGCCAGACTATCACAGAGCTGACACATAGAGACAGACAACCATTCAGGCTCTCATTAACATTAATTAACCTAATCTACATGTCTTTGGACTGTGGAAGGAATACAGAGAACCCTTAGAAAACCTACGCTGACACGGGGACTCATTAGTCATGTTACTATTTTATTAAAAGGAAACACTAATTCACTAATAAAATGACCATTTCTGAATCAATTAGTCGTGCCATGTTACCTTGAATTCATTAAGAAAACTTTGTTTTTCTTGCATGCCTCCACAGAAAACGGCATATTATTTATCATAACATATTGATATAAAGTTTAACAAGAGTAAAACTATCAACAAACTGCTAAATATTAACAAACTGTTACAGAACTCATGCAGTGCAATCCAAGTCTCCCTTGTCCACTTGGTACTTTCCAAACACATGCATTTTCACTATAACCCCATGATTTAAAACTATACTGAATTGAAACTTATCCATGCTCTCTTCAAAGCCAGACTCCAATACCAGGGTTTTTTAGAGTTAATGCATGTTTGGGAAGTACTGAGCCTAAGACTGCATAAATAAGACTTGGATTATACTGCAGAAGTTGTGTGAGAGTTTGTAAACGGAAGTTTTGATACAGATTTTTGCTGTTGTTAAATGTGGTCACCAGTCAATAAATGAAATATTCGTCAGAGGTGTGTGAGAAAATCAAAGTATTCTTCACAAATTCAAGGTAACACAGCATGACTGATAGATTTACAAATGTCCCATTGACAAAAATGTAAGAAGTCGTCTTTATCTTTTCTTAAAAGCTTCTCTACAACACAAAATGAGTTACCATAATCCTCATGTCTGAAGCTAAACTTTCACACATAATATATAGTAAAAACAAGTTCTTGTTTTGTACCTTGACTGTGCGGTGGTGTTTGCGGGCCGCCTGGCATCTCATGTTGCTGGTGTTGCAGCAGCCAGTGCAGCGTTTCACCTCGACACAGGGCGGCCAGATGATGAAGTTGGCTGAGGTGGGATCCACCTGGCTCCTGGGGATCTCATAGATCGCTGTTCGCACCTTGCACACCGCTGGCAAGGCCTCCTCCACCACTGCAGGGGAGCAGAGAGGTCAAAGGTTACAGAAAACTTGACTTAACTTCCAGACTTCTAGTACTATGATAAGTTACATAACTATGTACATGTAATATATGTATTGATAGATTAGACTCTTGTCTTTTTGGTCACTGCATTTGCATAGAGAACACCCTGTCATCTAAATGATCCAGGTGCAATACACTGCAGACATTTTATTTTACAGGGAAACATGCAGTAGTATTAGCAGTGGAAAGTAAACCAACTTTTATTCCATATATTTAGATTTGTTTTTGTACATTTAGCCCTCGTCTTTCAGTTTCTAAAACCTTGATAGTGTGTATAAGTATGTTTAACTGTGTGTGTTTCTCACCAGTGCTCCTCCGGCGTCTGGTGTGTGTGTGTGCTCTCTTCAGGTCAGGGAAGCTGTGAGAGAAGTCCTTGTGGTAGCTGTGTTTGGTCTCCTCAATCACCTCGTTCTCTGGAGAAAGACAAAACAACACATGCACATTTAGACGTCACACACTCTCACTGTTAACAAAACCGTTCATAAATATTCCCAGATCTCTGTCAAACACACACACATATGAATGAAGAGACCTCACTGAAGGATAAAACACATGTAAGAAGTCTGTCTGGCTGTTTTGTAACTAGACTGGATTGTTGCTGATTGTGTTCAAGAAAAAAATGTGGGTCCAAAAGGTGAAGGGGGGTCACTGAAAACATCAGGACTCATCTGGGACCATGAAAATCATTTTCTACATATCCTCAAATGAAGCAAAATGTTAATCGAGGCAAAGAGGGAATCATCTGGTTATCAAGACACTTTGATGACTGACCGACTGACCGATAAACAAAAAATTGAAAGGAGTGGGATGTTTACATGCTGCAGCAAGTTGTTCATTACAGATATCTTCACCACGTCTCTCCTGATCAGAGCACAAGCTTAACCACGTTATTCTAACTCAGTTATGGTGTTTGTATCTGTCAACAGGTTACTGAGTTCTCTGCATGTAAATGTAGCCAGTGAGAAACACTGTGTGTATCAGATACATTTTAAATCGAATTCACATCAAGACACGAAAACACACACACACACACACACACACACACACACACACACACACACACACTCTGCATCAGGAGTTCACTGTGAGGTCCCTCGTGGGTTGTTAGAAATCTGCAGCTGAGAAAATGCTGTTTTGTCGAGCCATAAGTTGAAACACTTCATAAAAGCAAGGATACTAATCTAAGTGACATCAAGTCACGAGCCAAACTGACCTCCTCTCTGAGCGCTGGTATGGGTGACTGAGCTTTTTTTGTTTATCCACGTGGTTGAATGTTGTTATGTTGGATTCTAATATCGACAAGTTTGTATGCATTAATTTACTGCTGCACTGTAAGACTGTCCTGCAGCAGCCTCCCACTCAAGCTAACGTTCACTATTCATCAGTACTGCCAGCAGCATCATTTAGCGATTCACCACACTGACAGTCATTATTCACAAATCCTATGTGCCTTAAATCTCAGTGTGAAAGCCTTGATTAACCTGCTACACCACAGCTTTTGAGCATTTTCATGGTATCTCTCCTGATGGAACAGCACATTTCTTTCCCTGTGACAACCCCCCTCCCGTACTCTAGATGGCTCGCTTGTTCATTCTCGTCTGTTGGGCTGCAGGACCTGAGAGGAGGGTCTATGGCTGATTGAGCCACACCTGGGCCTGGTGTGTGCTCCAGCATACCCTGCGTCTCCCTCTCTCTCGATCTGAGGACAGCTCTGGGTTTTCTTCTTTGTTTTCCACACATACACACAATGCCACGCACCCAAACATGCACCTCATTACTGATTACTGAATATACACGTTGTGTTGTTTGTTTTAACTTATGTTTCTTGTAAATAAATTATCATTCTTGTCAGCCAGCTCGTTTGTCTCCCGTTCATGTCATAGCTTTTGAGGCGGGCTGTGACACCCCAAAAGGGGAGGCAGCCTCAGAAATGACACAATATCACATGATACTATTACTGGTTTTGAGCAGTCGAGCAATGCAGCATTAGGTTTAAAATGGAGGTCTTAGGCAACATTTGACATGTTTTAAGATTTTGATGTTTAGAAGCCATCCAATGAGCACTTCTGATGAAGTACACAGCCGCCTTGATACTCGACTCTGTCCCACAGATATCTGTGCTGCTACATGAGAGAAATATAGATCTGAGTCCAGTTAATCTCTCATTCATAGTGTTGTGAGACCTGGGGTCTTATTTATAAAATAGTGTGTAGGATTCATATTAAAAATGTACATACGGACAAAAGCCAAATGTGAAACAAAAAACGTGACAGTTTCTCCAATCAGGCTTCCACCTAACCATCTGTGGTGCCAATTTCCTGTCTCCAAAGTGTTTGTAAGCATTGGTCAAAGTTTCTCCCATCAAGTCTGAATTTACAGATCACAACTTTTGCGTGGAAAGTAGCGTACGCCTCTGAGGCCTTGTTTTGTGCACATGCAGTGTTAATAAATGAGACCCCTGGCCATTTTTTAAAGATCAGTGCTAAAAATATTCTTTGTATCAGAAAAGGATCATGAGGCTGCCACTGTGAGATATAACAACGCAACAACTGTTAAAGTGCTGTTATGTTAACATCTTTTTCATTTTGAGTAAGTTGGTACGTGTCATCTTTACATTAACAACATTAATGCAAGGAGGAGTTTGTCTTGCAGCCAAGTAAGGCAAAAAAAAAACCCACAAAGACCTGCAGATTCTATACCGTGCACTGCCTTTGTGAGTGTGTGTGTATGTGTGGGTGTGTGAGTATCATGAAATGTTGTAAAAGTCAATCAAGCGTTTCTAAAGTGTTCACAGATCCATCAAACCAATTCAACGCTGCCAAACCACAGGATATCCACAGACTTGTTCAGAGGCAATAAATTCTGAGCTAAATTTGTGTGTGTAGTATGGACTTCTGTGTGTGTGTGTGTGTGTGTAAGAGCAAGGTTAAAAAAGAGAGACAGATTCCTGGAAATCAGCATAAATGATGTCTGAGCAGAGCAAGACTGTTTTAATTTGATTCTGAATACCAAACTTGACACGTCTTAGCGTGTGTGTGTGTGTGTGTGTGTGTGTGTGTGTGTGTGTGTGCGCACCCATCACTCTTGCTTGCATGGAGAGCTCCCTCGCCATGTGTGTGTGTGCAAGCGGTCACGCACACACGCCCGCCTATATACACAATGTGCTTCTAAAACACAACAAAGTCCACCTTCGACATCTCTCTCTCTCCGTCTGTTCCTCTCCTCTCTCTCGCTCTGACATGCAGGAATTTGAGCATGAATTATACATAGCAACGCGGCAGCCTTCCAGCGGGCCCTGCTCTCAGACCAATAATGGGCAGCATGACAACAGCATAATGAAGTGAGCCACTTGACCCCCACCAAGCCGGGGAGCCGTCACACTTGGCATTTGCATCTCAATGATGCCAGGATTAATGGTGGCACCGCTCAGAGAAGCAGACACTAAAAAATGATTCAACTATTTTTCACAGGCAACTTGAAGATCGAAGAAGAAGAAAGTTTGTGTGGCAGGAATTTAGAGTCTGTCTCGGGGCATAAATGCAATAAAAGCCTGTTTTATGCCACAGTTATTTCCTTTTGTCTCACCTCTCTAAATCAGACACTGATTTATTACCTGGATAATGAGAACTGGCATTACAGTGTTTGTTGAAGGTGAATATTGGTATTATTTAAAGTTACAGTCAGTTTACTTTACACATGTAATGTTTACATTCTTTTTTATGTTGCTAAAAGAACAAAATCCTTTACAATTTGCAGTTAAAGATTGAACTTAGATACTCCAACTTAAAAAAGATGCCACAAACAGGAAGACAGAAGCCACAATCAGGATTTTAAAGGTTAAATTGTTTTTGACAATAGATTTCCTTCTTTGAATGCCCAGTGTTTCACAGAAAGCAGAGGGATACTGTAATGTAATATGGACACTGATATCAAAACTTCTACTTAATTAAAATGACTGTTTTGTGGAAGTTGTTACTTAAACTTAAAGGGACATAAGGATAGTAAATGGGTTCCTCTCGAGGCAGGAAGTTTGGTAGCAGAGGGCCAACCAACACCATCAGCACAAATTAAAGGTGTTGTATTGCATTTTTATAACTGTGAGGGACTAGCAAAAACTGTCTTAAAAGAATGGTTGAAATGGTGCAGCAGAAGTTGAGATATCCAAACTATTATACCGCGTTCCATTTACCTCTGAAGTCAGAGGTGGGAGCTGGGAATGACCTCACATCCGAGTTGACTGTGTTCCATTAAAACAAAGTAGAAAACCAAAATGTTGTTAGCAATACCAACTCAAGCCAGGTTAGCCATTGTTAGCATTACTAGTTGATAATAATGTACTACACTGTGTTTTGCACATACAAAAGCTGTAGCAAAATTTCCACAGATAGTTGGACAGGACAGTGAGTACGTGTTTTAGTGAGACACTAACAAGAAGGAAGAATTGCTAATGGTACATTACAAAAGCTTACACTACTGTTGATTCAGAGCAGCCATATTATTTTGAGGTCCGGGTTGGTGAGGTTCCTCCAACTTTCCAAGTTGGAAATTCAACTTCAGGGGGCGTTCCAGTGAAAAAAAAAAAAATCAGACTGGAAACTGGATATTCCTACTTCCCAGTACAAGTGGAACACATATTTAGTCCTTAGTGTGGCTTGAGCTACAAAAACACTACTATTCCCACAATGCAACTCTTCAGGAGACCCTCTGCGCCTGGTTGATGCTCACAAGTTTAAACTCCATACCCTCTGCAGTTTCTAAAGCAAGCTTCCCATAAAAACGCTCACTCCCCCAGCCCAAGATTAGCTGGCATCACTGTGACATCATCACTTTTTCAGACTTGGCAAAGCTCCCCCAGAGCCGCAGCAGACCACAAACAACTGTTTCATGTGTTGAGTTGTACTTAACGTGACCAGCAAACTGATTCTAATGTGTAAAATTACTGGAATGCCCCTTCAAACAAACATTTTCTTTACAAATCTACATCTTTCATAGTTGACCCATTGGCAGTGGCTGATAAGCACAAAGTGAACACCCTCTCTGGGTTCACAGAGGGTGTAAAGAGCAAGACGGGCCGCTGGTTTCCCAGCAACATCCGGTGAGGCATTCCAGTAATGAGAGGAGAGGACAGCATCCTCTTACTGTGCACTGAACCAGATGCAACTAATACCTCGTTTCAGAGTCTTTCAAGGCTCAGACAGGGAGGGAGGCAGCAGCCCTCACTAGTTCATGCAAGCCTCTGCTGGCCGCTGTTTGCCGGCACTAAAGATCTTCCAAAGCTGCAGGTACATCACTTAGTTCGTTCAGGTTTCTCTCAATGAAATGCTAAAATAAGATTGATTCAACCACTTTTCCTAGTTTCAAAAGTTCACATGCATTTTATCCTCATATTAATCATTACCCCTAAAAACAGCTGATAAGGTATGTGCGAATGAACGTATAACAAACTTTGGATTTTTCCCCTGAATAACCTCATTTTGCTGCAGGGCTCACAAACCCATCTTGTAAGACTGAGAGAGATGGATTATAACGAAGCGCTTTACCTACGGAGTCTATCTCTAGCAGCCGCTGGAGGTCGCTGATGCTGCGGATCTCGCTACGGGAGAGCCGCTCCAACAGCTCCCGGGGGAGAGGAGACTCCTGTGGGAAGAACAAGTCATTTATTAGGGATGAAGATACAAATCTGCACAAAAAAATCATGCAAGCACCACTAATCTGAAACTCAGTGACTCAGTGCCAGCCAACTTGTTGCAAAAAGGGAAAAGAATTTATGCGTAATTACGCATTGTGAATTAAATCTGTTGCATGTTCCGCAATTAACTTTAAGTTGCCGTATGAGTTGCAGCAAACACGTAACAAATCTCAGCAGCAAATATCAACCACAGCACACTTCCTCACGGCTTACCTCAGCAGCGGTGCGTAACAGGCAGAGGCAGCCGGCGAGGAGGTGGTATACCGCAGCACTCATCTCCTCTCAGATCCGCTGCATAGGCACCAGGACAAGGCGAAGGTCCACTGCAGGAGCCGGGCTGTCGCTCCCTGTTCTCGGGAGCCCAGAAACATCCCTCGGGAGAAACTGACCACCACCACGACCTCAATGAAACAGCGAGCCAGGCGCGTCTAAAACTTTAAGATGGTGTTTAAACTCCCGAATGAAATGAAGTGACAGAATAAAGTGACCGTACATCTGCAGGGGAGAAGCTCACAGTGGCACAGCCGTTCGTCCAGTTTGAAGCATCAAAGCTCATCAAACAATCAAACCTAATTGAGGTTAAGTTGATGTCCAGCAGCTCCTCGGTTTGGCATCACAGGAACACCACTGGAGTCCAGTGGAAATATAAATATGCATTCACACATCCAAGAATATCCATCATTCTGTCTTCGGTATAATCCTTTCAAAATCACATATCTGTGCGTTCTGCAGCGCAGAGCATCGTGGCACTTTGTGTGGGCAAATCATTAGAAACTGGTCACATCTTTTAAATGGAAACTTCCAGATATAACCGAATCTGTCCTGGATACGAGGAGGAAAAATGAAGTGGCATCAACTGAAGAAACAGGAAAAAACTCTAACTCTGCAGCTCAGAGGAGTTTGATGTCAGCTCCCAGCGGCCCTGTGATCTCCGGGGTGAATGAAGTCGGGATGCTTTTAGTCACAGGATATAGCCGTGCGCGTCCCCGTGGCAATAAACCGTGAGCGCGCTTTGGAGAAAAGACTTAGAACATTGTAGGAGCGCAAACTCAGGCTGTAAACTACAGCAAAGCATCGTTTATTTCTGAGTATTACTGTACTAGACTCAAATCTATAAACGACTGCATCACCACTTCACACAACTTCTCCCAGCAGTTTACTGGAAACAAGTCAATATAACAAACTCCATCTGTTCAGACTGTTACTTTGATGTTTAATGATCCTGAAATGCATACATGTAGCCTGTGTTCTTTTTTAAAATTTCATCTTTGCTTTCCATGATCAGGGTTTCAGACAGTTCAAATTAATGCCCATCCAAGACACCTTTTAACCAAACTTAGGGCAGATTTTCGGACAAATCATGTTTTACTTATTTAAGCATTGCAGGTAAGTAGTAGGCTATATATGTGATCTTGTGCAGAGTTAAGTGTTATGTAGGAATATGGTTATTTGAGTGAGTAAAGTCAATCTACATTTTGGCAACACGTTAAGTGCAAGTACAAAGTGAAATCACAGTTTTATACCCTAGTTTTTTTACAGACTGTAACACTGGAAATGTGACCTTTTACATAGAAAGGCTTCGCTTGTTTTCACAAAAAGAAATTAAAAAATGAATAAATAAAATAAGACAAAATGTTTGTAGCAGTTAAGACCTCACAAATTCAAGTTTAAGACTATTTATTGACTTTTAAGGCCTCATTGTAACATTGAATTTAAGACATTTTAAGACTTTATAGGGACCTGTAGACACCCTGATGATAAATAAACATCACACTTGGATTTTGGACTGCTTTTCTGACAAACTGTTGATGTTGATAGGGTTTAATCTTGCACATCAATAAGGACTGAGCCACTGTGATAATTAACTGAAGGCTAATTTCTAACCTACCTAAAATCCTCTGGGAATCAGCTGCTCTAAAAGTCAGTGGTCCCATTTCTCCTTCAAATTATCCTCCTCACCTACAGTAACTCTGTGAGTGAGTGAGTGAGTGAGTGGGACAGGTCAGTGACTGTGTCAACTGCTGTGTAATAAAGCTCATTAATGAGTGTCCAGACCTGAGATTGACCGCCCTTGGAAACAGAAAGACACAGACAGAGCACCAACCCCAACCCTTTTTGTGCACAAGTGCAAATTTTAGCCCCAATGATGGTGCTTCATGAAGGGTCAAAGGTTCACCATACTAGACTTCATCATTTGGAAAAGCAACAGGAATATCTGAGATACAGTGAAAAAAAAAGATGGATACAAAACTGTTCACTAAATATTCCTGTTCCATCTTCCAAAGATTTAACTGAACAGATCCGTCTTGTGCTTTATGTCCTTCTTCTGACTTCTACTGTAAATTTGTGATGCTGCAGCGGCCTCCAGCACAACACCAAGAAATGTTTACAAAATGGGCCCTTCTTCCAATGGCATTACCTTATCAGAAAAACAAACATCAAGAAAACCTAATTTGATGTTTTTTCCGACATCACCTCTCGTAGTGCTCAAGCAAATAGCAACATTACAGGTAGAAGTAGCGTGGCACTGTTGTTCCATCATTAAACCCTGCAAGTAGAGATTTGATTCTCAGCCTGAACTCTACTGAGCCCAAACCGGCCCACTGAGTTCAGGCCGGGCCATATTTTCTCAACATTCCCCTGAGTTTGAATTGAGTCGGGTTCTCGCCAATTTCCCGGTGTTAGAGTACTATTTCTCTATGAATTAATGAACAGGTAAGTCTCACTTTCACTGCGCTTACCACTCTGTCACGCCAAGAGTGTGGTGCTCTGAAGTGAACATTATAATCCACCACAGATTTACAACCGTACAGTTTGTGCCTGAGAGTGCTCTTGCGTTCGCAGTGGTTATTCATGCATGCACCCCATGTTGTAAATGTCTGTTACCGCACTGAAAAGATTTTAGTTTATAATCGTGTAAACTAAATGTTTTAATTAAAAAGAAGAACAATACAGTGGAAACTCAGGTTTTTAATGTTGCTGCAGTGGTTCAGGCTCGGGTAGGGCTCGGGTAGAAACTGTAAGGGTTCACGTAAGGTCGAGCCCGATTTTTTGGTCTGAGCGCTACATGTCAGGGAAGAGTGGGGTTGATGGTTGTGACAACAAAGGATCTGGAGCCAGACACTGCTGTCCACATCCTGACTCCTATTAACAGTCAACTTTAATTACAATCTTTCCCTAACTTTAATTAAGTAGTTTTAGTTGCCTTGACCTTAAAAAGATCAGAAAATGAAACAATTTTGTTTCCCTAAGAAAGCAACGATAAACCTGTTTTGGTTGGAGGACTTGTTACCATGTGAGTAACTGACAAAAAATACTTTCATTTCAAGAAAACTGAGTTACTTTGAAAGTGTCCATTCATCCAATACCTATACCACCTGATCAGGGTTGCAGGAGCTCAGCACACATTGGACAGGAGGCAGGTCACACCCTGAATAGATCAATAGTCTGTCACTAGAAGTTCACCTTCAGCATCTATTGAAATGAATGGAAATCAACATGGAAGGTCAATCTTAAAGAGCTGTAGTGGTATTTTTTGGATGGTGACAGTTTGCGATCGTGTACTCTGTAATTAATCTGTGTAAACATGCAACATGCACTGACTTCTTTCTTCACTATGAATCCAACTGAGAGTCTGTGAGATGAAAAGCAGGTTGCATTTTTCCATTTCTTTGTATAATTGGAGTAAATTGTTGAGGGAATGTAAAAGACTCTCCTGAGCTAAAGCTTCATAAAGCGGCACTGGAATCTGGAAATCCAGCCTCAAGCATTCAAACATGCACGTACACATTTTCCCTCCCTTTGTCGGTCTCACTTTCCCAAGCACATACACACACATGCACAGCAATTTACCCAATATTCTTCATCCCACCACACCAACAGTTAATCTGACTCAATCTTACAGGTTCCTGTGAGGACAAAGCACAGAGACCGAGAGACGAGGAAAAAAAGTCGGAAGAGAAGAGGAGGAAAGATGAAATCCTGGAAGATGTTGAGGGCAAGAATGGCAGAGATAAGAAGCTTGTTGATACCAAGATGAAGCCTATTTGGATGAAAGAAGACGACAGTGGGGTGAGTGTGTGTGTGTGTGGAAAATCCAGGCTGTGTTGGACCAAACACTCCACCAATTAAAGCCCATTTATCCTGACAGAGGCTAATACCATCACAACAGAAATCCACCTCTGTCTCTCTCCCTCCAACTCCCTTTGAACGGCTTCAGTGCACACAGACACACAGACAAAGAACCGGAATGATGGAGGGGAAATGGGTCAGAACCGATTCGGATCTTGAATGGCGACACTCGTGCCGTGACGCTGTCACTTCCTCCTGGCAGCTGCTTCTCCTTGGATGCATCCCACTTGTTCTGTTCTGTCTTCTTGTTTTTTTTTCTCTTCTGTTGCTGCTGTCTCTCTCTGGTCAGCTCAGCCTCCTGCTGTGTGACTGTTTCAGACAAAGAGGAGGAGAAACTTTCAGTTCAACTTTGAAAATGCACCCTAACTTTCTCTTGAAATATCATAGTTTTGCTCTGAAAGTCTGGTCACACCAGAGAAGCGACACAACAAAATAATCTGCATGTTTTTACAAAATGTCTGATTCTAGAAGTCCCTGTTTCCTCTAGACTGGGCTGTTTCTTCCCCCCTGACACTTTGTTCCCAGGATTCAATGCTGTCTGAAACAGTGTCCTTTATGAGAGCACCACTGGGGGGCTTCAAAATTGTAAATTCTGGCTTTAAACATTTTGTTTATGGTAATTGTGTTGTATGTGTATATGACTTTATTTCATCTTATCAGATACTGTGTAGCGTTGTCACCATCAGATTACATTTTTGTGATGATAACAAAGGTATCAGAGTTGAGTTGATTTCCGGTTTTGCCCAACCGGTGTACAAGCTTAAACTGGTTGGATTTTATGTAAACCTGCTACACCAGCATTTGTCATTGTGACACACTGGCATATTAAAAAGTAGCCTACATCAGTAATCTGTGCTGACAGCTGCATGGAATTAAATCCAACTTATACTGCACTGGGAATAAGCAATATGACACTGTGTTAATACATTACTATGTTGGTATGGTTATAAACGAGCTACTAGTGTCTGGCAGGCTGTGCGCGTGAAATTTCAGAAGAGGCAAAAGGGCAAAGATCGGTGCGCATTGTGTTTGTTTACTAGACAGCTCATGTGTTTTTGTGTGACAAGACGAGACATGGCAGTTAGTTTCACAAGAAAACTAAAAGTGCACCTATACCGCAACATTTTGGATTTAAAGTCGATGAGCAATGCAGTGTGCCGTTTTGAGCTGAAGTTTAAATAAGGAATTATCTGTACAATACCTTTTTATCTTACTACAAAAACTCAAAAAAAGGTGGAGGCTGGGGGAAGGGAAGTGGAAGGTGGAAGTTTCTGGTAAATGAACATTGCTAATTACAAGCTATATAGGCTACTTGCTGTAGTCTGTATTGTTTGTCATTTCTAGTAAATTTCACAATATAAAACTTGTGTTTCGTCTTTTAAATGGTCACTTCTCCAGTTTGATCTCAAGTGCACAGCTGATAGCTAGGTGGTTTGTTTACATGACAAAACAGTAGTGTATATTCAATAGATTACGTGTGGACAGAGAGCTCTGATGTTACACAATATGTCATGAAAGCTGGATTTGCTGTATGGACACAGTGTTGTTATGTTCCACTCAGGAGTGGCTGCTGAGTGTGACACCAAAATTTGATCAGATGCAGTTTGGTGTTTGGCTTAATATCAGACTGGTTTGAAATATCTAAGCTGCCCCGACCCTAGTTTGTCACTTGTATTTTATTTATTTTGTTTGCTCAAGTGAAATTTAAAGCTGTATTAACCTTCTGTAGTGAAACTTCTTGTCACTCATTAATTTAAAAGCCAAACCAAGCTAAATATAGTGCTGTCCTTAAGATCCTGGTGATATAAAAAAGTTCTTATTCAAAAGGGCATTGAATTAACTGTCTTTATACAGTCTCCCCCTCTTCTTTTTCTCCCACATAACTTTCCGAGTGGATTAGATATTTTATAGAGGCTATTTATAACAACCCAGGGAAAAGCCTGCTGTATCACTTTTTTTATAACTTTAAAGTTTTCCAGCTCTTTTCGTAAAAGCAGAGTGACGCAAATACAGTATGCACCATATTAAGGTTTGGTGACCTCGCTCAGAAGCACTGCAATGTTTGGTTAATTTAGTACTAACAGCCCTCCCACTCAAACTGCTGTCCTGTGGGAAAGCGGAATGGCACCAATGGGAATAAAGATGAAAATGTTAGAGTCAGATTTGGGGAGGAGGGTTTTGGAGATATGAGCAGCAACAAAAAAAAGTGAGTGTTTACGAGACAGAGAGGCAGTAAAAGTTAATCCAGCAGGGGATAAAAACTTTTACGAGCAGGGTGGGGGTTAAGGGCTATCCCCGAATTTATTCACAAAACCAAGCACATGGTGGAAAAAAAACCCTTTGTACACATTTTCCTCCCCTTCTCTCTCCAATCCATCCAACATTAATTATTAAAGCTCTTTCCAGAAAAAGTCAGAATGGATTTCACCGTTAAACCCAGAGTAAATCCACTGCTGGACACCTGCCAAAACCTATTGTGCGACGCATGAATGTTTGGTCATCTGCCAACTGGTGACTTATCCTGGATTACCATCTCAAATATGCTGGCATTTACCTATATGTAATGCTACCCCCCAACACCCCCACCAACCACCCCACCCGTCTGTTCATCACAGGCCACAAGGCTCTGAGAGAAAGCTTTATTTAGGACTGTTTGGGAAAGTGGAAAACACAGGGCCCTTGTGCTGTGTGAACTCATAGTCATGAAGACAGAGAGCCAGCTTAACTGGAAAGGGCATACAGTAAGTGCTGGACCTCCCACCAATCTGATTTACTCCACAGTAATTAAAGACTAAAATGGAAAGCACTCAGAGAGCACATGCCCCCACAAATGCTGCACAAATTTCTAACTTTGTTACTTAAATAAAAGATAAATATTTAGAGATGTGTAATAGGCTATTGCATCTGGATCTGAATTTTTATTGAAATACATGAAAGAGAGAATCATGGGAAACAATCATGTGGCAACTGTTTATCATGTAAGTGCAGATGTTTGCAAAGAGAAAAATCTAAAACAAGTGAAACAGAATATATTTGGTTACAAGAGTGATTTACATCAAATTCTTCAGATGTGATTAGACTGCTTAAAAGTGTTACTGTGGAAAGATATTGAGCTGCAGAGGACTGTTCACCTCCACACATACACCTGAGGAGGAGGAGGTGGATAAGGGTTTAAGGAGTTCTGTACGATGGGGTACACAGTCACACACATACACATACAGGACCCACATGCACTAAAATCCACACACAGATGGTGTGCCACAACACACAACAGAGAAACTCAGATAACAACACACACAGGTAACGTGACTTCCTTCCCTGCTCAGGAGACCATAACTCCACTATATTTTGCATTTATAATAATGTCGCTTGATGCTTAGGGGTTGTGTTGTGTTTTGCTCCTGGTGCTCTGTTGTGTGCTGGTGTTATGTGCAATACATGAATGGCTGATGTGCAATACTGTTCAGTATAGTATGTGTTTTTATGCTTTTCATTTCTTCTGGAGCAATACTTATGCAGCTCTTGAGTCCAAGACAAATTTCCTATGGGGACAATAAAGTATATCGTATTATAGCGTATTGTAGCATATTAAAGCATATCGTATCATATCGTACATCTCAACATAGCAAAAAGTGGTTTGCCGTTATATTAATGTTCTGAATACGTATACAGCACCTTTAAATTAAAAAAAATGAACCTCAATCATATTCTCTGAAAATGTAAACAAGTTTTTGCCAATTGAAATCCAAACACACACCTCTTTCTAAGATACTGCTCTGCCAGCTACCCACTAGCTAACGGTATGGTTTTATATTATGGGTGGGGTTAGTTAATCGAAATTACACTTGATTTATGTGTTCAAGAGCAACACGAGTCGTCAAAGCATTCTTACATTTACAGGACGATGAAAAAGAAGGGTTTGTTATAAATGTACTAATACTGATTATTTTTGCAACACATGTAGCATATACCAAGAGATAAATGAACACTAAAAACAAAGACACAAAATTAAAATACAGCAAACAGGAAAAGAATCCAGGCACTCCAAACAAAAATGAGAACAAGGAAGGAAAGGTTAGATTAAAAAGCCTTTAATATAATGGCCAACCCATTAAAAAGCCAACATGTTTCGACCACTGTTGGTCTTCATCAGGGCTGGAGAAACAGATGCACCAAGGTGTGGTTTCATCTATATAGTAGCAGCAGCCAATAAGAAACTATCACATGACACAGTTAACGACACGACAGGTGAAGCCAATGAACCACGATAATAAATCACAGAGAATGAGAAAACAAGAAAAACACATAACCAAAAGAAACATCAAACTTAAAAAAATACCCATGACCCAGTATTCAACATATGTTCAAGATATGATAAACATATTAAACATAACAGAAAAATTAAAGGAAACAGGTTAAGTCTATATCTTCATTAAGACCAGGATATTTTATCGCATCCAATTGATGAATCCAAAAAGCTTCCCTTTGGTTAAGTCTCTGTATTCTGTCACCACCCCTAACCATAGGTTTAATGTGCTCAATGCCCTCAATGCGCAGTAAGGAGTCATTGGCATTGTGATATTCACTAAAATGCCTGGAGATGGGGTAGTCATGATTTTTTAATTCTAATGGCATATTTATGCTCAGCTAGACGATCTCTCAGGCGTCTTTTGGTGCGGCCTCATTTTTGTTTGGAGTGCCTGGATTCTTTTCCTGTTTGCAGTATTTTGGAGTTCCCTCCTTTTTTTCCAAGAGCACCTGATACATTTTTTGATCTACACTCTACAACACAGAGCAACCAGTTATCTGTTTTTCACACAAGATTAAAACTTGGGAAACACCATTTTCATATCACTGTGTATTCAAAAAGAAAAAAAAAAAAAAATCCTGCATCTGCTGCTGGATCAGGACCCTAACCATAAAAATAGTCACTTCTTGGTCAAAGGTCTCACAAAATAACATAATATATCCAGGGTCAAACACATAACCTCCTTGGCAGACATAATCAAGACTCCCATTCAAAAACTGCTTCTTTCATACATGCTTTGACGCATGTGCTATTTCTATTCTATGAGCTTTGAAAGGAAAACTAATTTCTGCACCATCAGGAGGGATGGCAGCAGGCCAGAGGATGTCCCCTCCCTGATTAGGTGATTGACTATATGTTCCAGTGTGGCTGAGCCAAACAAAAGAAATCGCCGAAATCACTGATATAACAATGGTATTTCACAGGTTGGGAATGGGCGGACCTTGACCATATTGTATCACTGAACCCTTTGGTGGAAACAATTTCCTATCCTTGAGGATAGAGAGCTAGGCTTGGGATCATGAGGTTGATTTTCTCAGCCAGCTGGAAAACTGTATAAAGAAACAGTAAATCTGTGACACTGTGTGTTTCAACAATGGTCACTAATATGCCCTTGAGCAAGGCGCTGCTTCTACGGGGCAGATCTCAGATGTGAATGTGTGTGCGTAGTGTGATGCTGATAAAGTGCACGTGGTTAGCTGAGCAGAGCCAAACTGGAAAGATAAACATTAAGAAATAACAGTAGAATAAATGTATTCAAACCTCTAAAATTCAAATTATAAACAAATAAAGCCTCATTATGTGAACTAACCAGAGGAATGTTTCAAGGCATATCTCTGACGCCTTATCTGAGCCTTAAGACAAAACATCACAGCACTGATCCTGCCTGAGTACTTCCTGTACTGTTGTTAACATCTGTAATCTCTTTCTCTCTGTGTTCTGATGGTAAAGACAAAGAGCTGCTTCCACATGTCTGTTTCAGCAAGTGAAAGCTACAAGGCACACAAAACAAAACAGATTAACACTCCACCACTGTTTCAAGAGGCTGTCCTCTCAAGAAGGACAGCTTCGCTTAAGCTTCAGCTAGACAACATTCAAGTAATAATTCACAACATAAATAAATGTTTTACTGATCTCTGTTGCTGAGTGATACTACACAGTTAACTCTGATTCAACACAGTCAACTTAACACATCAAAAAACTGCAGTGAACTCCACATGCTCCATTAAGACACACTGGAAAACTTTTCCAGGACTTAAACCAAGGTGAGGAACAGTTTTGTTTTACACAAGGAAACAAAACGCCTGCTACCAGTGGGGAAGGTGAGGCTCATCTTGGGTTTTGGAGCTTAACAAGCCTAATTGCACATGTTGGCACTGTTGCCAAATTGTGATTCACTCTACAACCACTCCATAAAAGCTTGAACTTTTGCTAATCTAAACAACGCTGAGTGGGACTTTGCTGTGAAACAAATGATGCATTTAATGCAGCAGTGACTCTGGTTTGTTTGGAATAAACAAAAGAAAACTGGTTGGTTAGCGAAGATAACTACCGCCAGGATGGAAGACAAGAGCAGCAACAACAGATTAAACAGCCTTCCCACTACTTCCCAGACAGGCTGCCCTTTCTGATGGGGAACTGAACTAAACGTTAACCTAGTTATGCTCTCTTCAAGAACAGACTTAATTTTACGTCACCAAAAACAGGAGTTGCTGGTCGTCAATCAGTTATTTTATGAATGTAATGTGTGACTTTGGTGTTTTGAAGAATTAGTTCGGATTCAGTTGTGGTCAAAGTTGTGTGAGAGTTTGTAAATGGATGTTTGGTGTTGTTAAACGTGGACTGCTTTTACCTTATCTTACTATATAATGACGAAAACTCTGTCTGTGTGTCTGTTCCATGTTTTTCTTCTCACTGACTTGGTCAATCCATGTGAAATTTGGCACAGTGGTAGAGGGTCATGGGAGGATGCGAATGGAGCAATATTACATCAGTTGGCCAAAGGGGGGCGCTATAGCAACCGATTGAAATGCAAACTTTGAATGGGCATATCTCATGCCCCGTATGTTCTAGAGACATGAAACTTTGCACAGAGATGCCTCTCCTCATGAGGAACACATTTGCCCCAGGAACCCATAACATAGGCATTGAGGATTGGCATAGGTAGAAGGTGACAAAGCTACTAATGGGTATGGACTAGTTTTTCTACATTGTTGTTTTTTTTCATTTACCAGAGGCATGCGGGAAAAACATTCTCCAGAAATTCTAAGTAACATGGGGTGAGTAATTGATTTGTAAATGATCATTTGCGGGGTGAAGCATTCCTTTAAGCGACTAGACAGAGCAGTTATCTAGGGCAGTAATTGTAGTCACAGCAGTAAATAAAAAAGTAAGACCACAACTAGTAGTATTAGTATCAGTACCACAGTAATCATAGCAGTAGAGGTGTGCGATATGGCGCTAAAATAATATCAGGATACTTCAGGGTATTTTAAAAGCATATTGTAAGCATATAAAAGCATAATTATAAGACTACGAAAACCAAATGAATCTTATTTTATAGCGATTATACACTTATATAAACATATTAATGGGTGGAATATTCAGATTCAGATTTGATAATAAACCATGCCAAATATTACGCACTGGCCCTTTAAAAACATCAGTCATGCTCAGTTAAGTTACCGTTACCTTTGATTAATGTTTTTGAAAAGCTCATGTTAAAAAGCATCTTGATGTTTAGAGCCTTGACTACTGATGACGTCTCTCCAGTTATAGTTTCACTTTTTATTCTATTGCACTTATTAACACGTTTATTTAAACAGGCTCACACTGGTTACTGGAATCTGAGACATTTTAGGATGCAGGACAATGATCAGTTATGTTATTACTAGTGAGATATAGCATCTTCAAAAGAAAACTGGAACCTGATAAACATTTCTAAAAATTGTTTGGATTTAAATTGTCTGTTTAGTGTGTCCCAAGCTTGACCGTCTCCCACTTCCAGCCAGCTGCAGCAGAAGGTTAACACCTCTTCCCTTTTCCTCTTCCTCCAATTCTATCACCTCTCCCTCCAATGTTTGCCAGTTGATTTATATGATAAGGTGATGATCAACGTAACTGTAATCGAAACAGCTGGGAAAGACCAACAAATTTGAAAAAAAAACCAAAAAAAAAAAAACCTCTTATTTGGATTGATAAGGCCTGCCCAGCTGACAGCTGTTAGGGAACTATGACTGCCGAGTGTGAAAGCAGGCGCCGCTTGACTGTTTGACCAGTGGAACATTTGATTCAAATGTTCGTCCGTACCCAATTGTTTATCGTTTCAGTTGGGAGACTTTAATCTCCTCTGCGGAAATAATTGGGAGGCAGTGAGTTAATTGTGTTTTCCATTGATGAATCATCAGGAAGTGTTGGTGAACCCCGCTGACCACACACTCACTCAAATATGTGCACAAGCTCATGCTTGTGCTGTGAGCACAGCCTACATGTGAACAGACACACTAAACATACATACACACACTTGTACATGCACACTTTTTAACATGTTCAACACACTATAACACAGACTAACATATGTTACACAGACCACACACACATACACACCAACAGAGACCACATATGCACATGTATGTATGCTCAAACACACAGATACCCACTGTGGGTAAACTCTCTCTCCTCCTATCATCCTCCGTTGCTCTATTTCGCTGCTGTTTCAAAAGATTAAGAGGCCAATTAGTAAAGCTCTCACGGCAGTTATTACCATGCTGGGAACTGGAGAGAGAAGAAATCCCCCTCTCTCCTCTTCCAAAAGAAGGATTTCTCCCCCATTGTCGCTGGGTTGAGAGCGAAGGATGTGGGGTGTATTTGGAGGGCTGCTGATGTGGTAATTTTGGCTCGGAAACAATGCTATGCTGTCTAAAGAGGGGTAATGGAGGGAAGTAGCGGAGGTAGTGTTTGCCCTGTGTGTGTGTGTGTATGTGTGTGTGTGTATGTTCACATGTGATACACATGCTGCAGACATACACACACACACACACGCACACACACACAGTGAGGTGACATCATGGCATCACTCTGAAGGCCACGCTTGCTTCCAGATGAAGGAGGAAGCATCGTATTAACTCCAAATCAGGACACAGACGCTTTGTGTGATTGTAATGAGCAGCAGGACAGACAGAGTGGAACACAGAGCGAGATTGTTCCTGTGTTAGTGTGTTTAAGTTACTGTGAAGGTAAAACCCTCCCTAAACTTTTATATCCCTCTCTATATGTTCAATCTGTGATATTCTGGGCACTAATTTGTGATGATTAATTATTAGTGCTGTTCAAATTAACACATATAACTTTGCCAATAATTAGAAATATTAAATGCATTAAAAATGAATGCAATTAACGCAGCTGTGTTTTGTGTACTTCTTGTGGCAGCTGACCTACATGTCAACTTGTGCTGTTAAACCATGGATTAATTGGATAAGGACAACGATGGAGTTTTAGATGGAATGTTTCTCTTTAACAAGTTGCCCTACAGATTTTTAAAAAAAAAAAAAATCTGTACAGTTTTGCAAAACCAAATTTAATAACCACAAATGTAATTTGTCTTTGATCTATCGCTTTAAGCAAATACATACAGCCAGCAAAAGACTTTCACTAGATCACTGGACGTCTGTGAGCAGTGACAACCCCTTGGGTGGACCCTGAGCCAACGCAGATTTGTCTTTGATCAATGGCTTTTGTTGGGGAGCTCCAAAAACTGCCAGCGAGTGGAAAATCAGGGCTAAAGATGTGTAGTGTGAACTAGGTATAAGGAGATACTGTATACTGAGTTGGTGGAGAGAAAAAAAACAAGTTGAAAGTTAAGTGGATATTGCATTTATATTTATCAGATGATCAACAAACATCTCGTATGAATGCTTATGTTGCTCTGTGAATGCTGAAGGTGTAAAAAGGCAGCTGTTTGCTATTCAGCTGGCAATTTCAACTTAACGTAAAAGACCGTAAGTTGTTTTTACAGCCTGTTGCTGCTGCCCCCTGAGATTTCACATTAATGATCAGACAGGGGAAATAAAAACTATCTTGAAGAAGCTTCTATTAACGCCTCCCCTGAAATGAGGCTGACTTCCCATAGGCGCCCTGTGGGCTCTGTTTGATGTGTCACAGAGGTACTGACAGCAGGTCAGGAAGAGATAGGAGGTAAAATGTCAGCTCTGTTTGGTTCTGTCACCAGCCTTATCTCTGATCTCATCTCCGCTGCTCACCTGCTACAGCTGTGGACACTGTAAATGTGTTAACAGATGTCAGAACAGTTTTAGGTACATGTAAATTATGTTTTGTCCAAAAGAGACGACTACGAGAAACTACGACTTACTGCAAGCTGATAAAAGGTCATGTAAACTAGGGCTTTGTTTACGGCATTATGTATTTCCAATACAAATATTGCATCATGTAGGTTTCTGCAGCAATTTAGTTTGCAAGTATGCAACCCCTTAGATTATAAGTAGATGAAACAACTGTGCAAAATTCAAAGTGAGCCACACTCCTAAATATTCAGTTACCACATTTTAAAAGTTCTCATGCTGCTCTAGTGCAACCTGTGGGCCAAATGCCATAAGATTTTATTTGCTTACTATAATTTGAGGGCATTCTTTGTCTCAGCTTAATTTAAAGTGAATAATGTGTGTACATTCAGGGTGCAAAAATGCACTTTTTGTCCACTGACCACACAGCTAATGTGTATAAGTATGTTCCAATTTACCAACCATTTAATAGGTTGCCATTGTTTTTTGCTGTTGAGTGAATCAAATCTACCAGCCACTTGCATATTACACCAGCATTTGGCTAGGCATGGTGCAAATTTTGTATCCTGTGTAAATATTACAAGACTTTTTTTTATGCCAAAACAAGAATTTTGTAATCACTTATGAGAAAACAGTATCACATATCAAGGCAGACCCAAATATGTTGTGTATTAAAATGAAATTTATTGAAGACTGGATGAAACTGGTTCATACGACCCATTCTCACTTCGAACTCATCAAATACCAGCATTGTGTCAGTGATTTCAGCGTCAGAGACAGGTGTAGAGAGGCACTTTCACGGTGGTATGATATGTACTGGTTAACTACCTTAATATAAATACGACAAGCGGCAGAAGAGATAGATGGGTCAAACAAACTCTGGACTTTCACCTAGGAGCCTGCTGTTTGATTTCCGTGTGAATTTTAAGCCAAACCATGATGGGGGTTTTTCTAAACCTAACCACATGCTTTTGTTGACTAAAACTTAAGGAGATAAACCACCATTTTACCAACATTGTAAGTTTATTTTGAAAAAGATTTTATGTATGTAACGACCAGAAACTGTACATTTCCTGTGAAAAGGTAAGTATATTTTGAAAAGACACATGTGACATGTAACAAACATAAATTGACATGCCATCCCTGAACATCCAAAACTGACACCAGTATTTTGACGTGTATGTCCACTGACACAACGGTATTTGACGAGTTGGGATGAGAGTGTGTTGGGTTCGCAAAGATTGCTGCAAATGGGTGTAGCCTATATGGACAGATTTGTGCTGGACAAAGTAATCAAAGGGAAACAAACGGATATCTGCTGTTCAGGAGTTATGGGTGGAACTGTAAAATCCTTTATAAATGGCCACATGATGCTGTACCTGCACCAAAATCTAATTTTTTTTTCTGCGATAAATTATAACCACAAGATCCATTTACTGTAGCTTTACTGTATGAATTTCACACATTCCCAGTTCGACTGGCTGAAGGGGACTATGGTATATTGTCAAAAGGTCCGGGAATAGCTGACCTTGCTTTAAAAATATTCATCTCAGATTTGTGTCCCCACTGGCAAGAATTAATGTCTGAGCTTATGAACTTAGCACCTAATACATGTGACTGACATATAATAGTTTTTAAGGTATCCTACATGCTAACAGAAACAAACGCACACACTGGATCAAAAACATCCACTCCTTGATGATACTAATCACATGTTGGGTAACTAGACTCCAACTAGGGATGGGACGATATACGATTTTATCTTGCAATAAAAAAAAGACTCACAATAAGTTGTTTGCGGTGAATTTCCATTCCATCGTGAATACCATGTCCAGCAGCACCCAAGGAGACTGTATATAATATTCTGATGATTATCTGGATAATATCATGAATCGCAGTTATTACAGCAAGGATAATCCCAACATGAAATTTTCATATCTTCCCATGCCTAACTCCAACACTGAGAGACAAAGACATGTCTCATTTGCTTCAGCAGGAAAACAGACATTAAGTAAAATGGCCTGTCAGCAGTGAGAGCCAGCTTATTGTACAGGTATGTCTATATGCAGTCTACAAAACATCTTTGATCCACTAATGGATTTTTAATAAAGTATAAAGCTCACAGGTATTTCACATTTTACACTGGAATGCGGTGCCTGAGATAGTATTACTTTGACAGCATTTTTGGCAAAGCGAACAAAACTGATGCATACGCGTGTGTGTTTATGTGTCAATTATACAGTGTTGTTACTACCTGCTTGCCAACTCATCAGCAGGTGATGGCGGGAAGACAGGAGATTCTCACTTGTGTTGAGACATGAAGTAGCCTGGCTCCACTCTCGTTTTCATCAGCCCTCATTATCATCCTCTATATCTCTGCGGAGAAGTCATTAAAAGTCCTGGATAAGACTGAGACAAGTGCTCAACAAGCCTGAGCTGGAGGGGCTGAACATGAGTGGGTGGAGGATGAACTGCAGAGGGAAAACTTGTAAAAGCTGATGAGGCTTTGCCCTGGTATAGGCACTACTTGCTGGTTTGTCTTATTAATCTGTCTGGCAGTGTTTGAGCTGTGCTACTTCGAGAGTTGTCTCTGTTAAAAGCTTAATGAGATTTTAATGGTCCTAAATTTAATTAGAACTAATTGAAAACAGAATTTATTTTTTTTAATTAACTGGAATAGTGAGTAACCCATAAATGCAGATAGATCATTTTGCTTTTGTTTTTCTTCACATGAACAAGTAAACCTGAGTCTTAAAGGAATACTTCACCCTCCAAATGATCATTTGTATATCAATTGACCTTTTGCTAAGCCCCGCCTCCTTGTGATGGTCCGACAAGCTGTAAGAGTAAGCATGGAGCCCACACTGTAACTAACTGCACTGCCTGAAGAAATATTATCATGTTATTGGAAAATGATTGATGAATGAAGTGATTCCAGAAAGAAGCAGACAGAGGGGTCTACAGTCTGTGTTTGAAGGATATATCCAGGATGTCAAACTGACTCAGCAGCAACAACAGGTTAAAAAGACAAAGATAGTTAGAAGCTAAAGCCGAACTACAGGCTACAGATCACAGTGTAAAAGTGAACCACCACATCACTGCTGATCGCCTCACAAGACAATGAATATAAAGGGAAACTTTGCTGATATTGAACCAGCTGTGTGGCATCACAGTGTGTGCAGATGAACAGTGTTTGGCTTCACCCCCGTGCCGCTGCCAGCATCCGAGCCTTTGCTGCTAGATGGACAGGGATCTCTGGGGGAAGTCAAGCAACATTCATCTGCGCACAATTTGATGACACACAGCTGGTTGAATATCAGCAAAGTTTCCCTGCTTACCTTCACTGGTTCCTGTACAGCAGGGTCTGTCTTTTTGTTCACTGTTATAATCATTAAAAAGCAAAAGCAGCATGTGTATACATTCAGTAGGCTATATCTTCAGTAGCTAGCTAGCTAACCCTACACTTTTCAGGGTTTGATTTTGGTTTTGGAACAGGGAAGAAATCTTTTTCTAACCTCTCCAGGTAACGAGTATCAATAATACACGATGTGCCCCAGGCACAACATTTAGCTCCAAATCCACAAAACCAGCCTGAAAATGACGGAAATCTGAAACGACTGCATTAGAGTGAATGGAGCACAGCTGTGTGGTCTGAGTCGTCCAGATGCTACGTTATGATTGGACAGTCTGCGTCCGGGGCGGGACTTAGCGAAGGGTCACAATGTTACTCACAATGTGCCACACACAAAACTTGTGCAGTATGATCCAAGTCGTCTTTATCCAGTCATATGCTTAGTACTTCCTAAATAGACGGCCAAACTGATGATCTGAACTAAAAGTGAAATGCTGTCTTCAAAGCCAAACTCCTTTGAAAAGACAGTAATTTTACCTCACTGAACACGTGATCTGCTGGTCCACCACTGCCTAAATCAGTAGTTTGTTTGTGATATTGTCTGACTTAAGTGGATATGAACTATCCATTTAAAACACCAAAGTCACACAATAACACAAACAAACTTAATGATCAAGGCAGTGGTAGACCAGCAGCTCTTGTGTTCAGCAAGTTAAAATTACTGTTTTTTATCAATGAAATCTGGCTTTAAAGAAAGCATTAAAATTCATCAAGAATTACTCAGTTTTGGGATTTTTCATTCGTCAGACGCATGCGAGAAAAGACAAAGTTGACTTCAGAAAATTCAAATAACACAGAGTGAGTTATTGATATGCAAATGGTCTTATCTGTTGTAGTCAATATTTTCATAGTAGCAATAGATCAAATGTTTAATGTGAAAGGATTCATTGTTGAGAGAACGACCTTGCAGTGCAGAGCATTAAGCGTCTTTTGATTCACTGTTTTGATTAATTTTCCTTTTCAGTCACAGCAAGCAGCTGTTTCTTATCAGAAAAGCTCTACAGACTAAATGTAAACTACTTGCCCAGCAACACATGGGAGACAAAGTCAGCGACAACCTGGTGAACATAGTGGAGCATGTAGGCAAGGCAAGGCAAGGCAAGGCAAGGCAAGTTTATTTGTAGAGCACAATTCGTACACAAAGTAATTCAAAGTGCTTTACAGAAGAACAAAATGCATTAAAATCACAATACAAAATAAAAACATAAATAATCATTATAAAATGAACTTTAAAAGAGAAGAGTGCAGATAAGATCCTTTCAGTCATATGCACAGTGAAATAGAGCTGTTTTGAGCCTAGATTTGAACATTGTCAGAGTAGAGGCCTGTCTCACATCTTCAGAAAGACTGTTCCAGATTTTAGCTGCATAAAACTGGAACCCTGATTCCCCATGTTTAGTCCTGACTCTGGGCACCAGCAGGAGGCCGGTCCCCGAGGTCCTCAGAGTCCGAGATGGTTCATATGGCACTAACATGTCAGAGATGTACTTTGGTGCTAGGCCGTGGAGAGACTTGTACACAAGCAGAGCTGCTTTAAAGTCTATTCTCTGAGCCACAGGAAGCCAGTGTAGAGACCTGAGCACAGGACTAATGTGCTCGTACTTCCTGGTTCTGGTCAGGACCCGAGCAGCAGCATTCTGGATGTACTGCAGCTGTCTTACGGCCCGTTTGGAGAGGCCAGTGAGCAGGCCGTTACAGTAGTCTAACCTACTAGAGACAAATGCATGGATAAGTCTCTCCAAGTCAGGTTTAGACACTATACCTTTGATTTTGGCGATGTTTTTTAGATGGTAAAAGTCTGCTGATGTTATTGATTTGATGTGGCTGTTAAAGTTCAAGTCTGAGTCCATTATTACCCCGAGATTTCTAACCTGATTTGTAGGTTTTAGAGACAGAGACTGGAGGTGACTGCTGACACTTTCTCTTTGTTTCTGTGGACCAAATACGATGACTTCAGTCTTGTCTGAATTTAGCTGGAGAAAGTTGTTTTGCATCCACACACTGACCTGTTGGATGCAGTGACAGAGTGAATCTACTGGTCCATATTCACCTGCTGTCAGTGACACATAGATCTGAGTGTCGTCTGCATAATTGTGGTAGGACACATTATTACTTTGTATTAACTGGCCTAAAGGCAGCATGTATAGATTGAACAGAAGGGGTCCCAGGATTGACCCTTGGGGCACCCCACAGGTCAAGGCCATGTGGTCTGAGGCACAGTTACCAATTTCAACAAAGTACTTCCTGTCTTCTAGATAGGACTTCAACCAATTTAGAGCATTGCCAGAGATGCCCACCCAGTCCTCTAATCTCTGTAACAGGATCTCATGATCGACAGTGTCAAAAGCAGCACTCAGATCTAGCAGGACTAAAACTGAGACTTTGCCTGCGTCAGTGTTCAGGCGGATGTCATTTGTCACCTTAATAAGAGCGGTCTCAGTGCTGTGATGGGGTCTAAAACCTGACTGGAAAACATCAAAGGAGTTGTTCATTAGGAGAAAGTCAGTCAGCTGTTGGTAAACAACTTTCTCAAGGAGTTTGCCTAAAAACGGCAGATTTGAAATGGGCCGGTAGTTGTTCAGTACTGTGGCATCAAGACTGCTCTTCTTTAGGAGAGGCTTTATGACCGCAGTTTTCAAGGCCTTTGGGAATGTTCCAGACTGTAGTGACATGTTAACTATGTGAGCGAGTGGTGGTAACAAACTGCTCAGCACAGACTTTAGAAATCTAGTGGGTAACACATCAAGGCAGCATGTAGATGAACTCAGACTGGTGATGATCTCTTGGACAGTTTTGTCAGTTACAGGTGCAAAATGAGTCAGCTCTAAGTGTCTAGGTGGCTGCAGGGTTGTTATTGGTGTTGTGGAAATGATGGCCTTTTTAATGGTCTGAACCTTGTCGCAAAAGAATACTGCAAACTCATTACACTTAGATGTGGAGATCAGTTCCAACGGCAGTTGAGCTGGAGGGTTTGTTAATCTGTTCACTGTTGCAAATAAGACACGCGAGTTGTTACCGCAGTTTCCAATAATTTCAGAAAAGTACCTCTCCCTTGTTCTACGTAAGATCTGGTTGAACACGTACAACTTTTCTTTGTAAATTTCATAATGAAGCAGGCAGAGGGCCTGGTATTTCCCTCAAGAGTTGTTGGAGAGCAAAACTAAACTGAAAAAAGAGTTGATATAGTCCTTTAAATTTGGAGGAGGCTCAGCTCCACATGAATGTCAATGTTGCTACGTGTCTGCTCAATGTGTAAATAAGCCACTGTGTGCTAACAAGGTCGTCATATCAAACCTATAAGTTGATAAGGTATTGTACGTACAGCTTGTTGCACTTCTCCCAAGTTGCCAAAAATCAATCAATACAGGTTTAACAAATCACAGTTTCTTGTCTATGGTATTTGCATATCATCTTGGTAACAACACAGGAAGCTTTCACAACGTAACACAACATAATCACACAATAAGTGTCAACATAGGGCTCTTTCTGAAGAGGCTTCTGAAAATTTATAAGGCGAGATTATCTAACTTCAGTTTATCTCAAGGAGTTATCATTTGGCCTCTCGATTATTAAAGTTCACCTTGAAATACTGATTAAATGTGGTCCTGATAAATTGTATTAAACAAATACAGGTGTGCTATTCTGTTTTCATGTACTTTTTCCAATGTGATCACCTGCTGGTAGCCTCATGGCTGTGAGGTCAGTATGGCCAGTAATATCTGGGTTTATGTTACTAATTATGTATTTGAGAAAATAAAAACGCTGCTGTCATAGTTTCATGCTAGTAAAAGAAATTTTGATGATTGAACATTCTGACTTGATACTTTGTTTTAATTATGCTGAAACAGATATCTTTTACGAATCCCTGACAATGTCATGATCAATTTTAATAGTGATCTCAAAAATAATAGCCAAAAATGCTTCTTTTGTCCTCACCTATTTGCAACTATAATCAAATTTGTGACCCCAATTTTTCGCCACCAATCAGGTATGCAAAGTTAATAAAGGCAACACATTTAATATACGTAATTCCCCATTAGGCTTTTTCCCAGAGAGCAGCGATGTGCTTCTGCCAAACAAGGAACCATCAAAGTGGAAATAGACACGTTGCTATGCCTTAACTTATCATTATAATATAAATGTTACTGTAATTTTACAATGCAATGGCTATAGAATAACGACACCATTGGTATTTAGACTGGTTCCCTTTAAGCCTCCCTTTCACTATACAATTCTGTTTTGTGGCCACTGTAGCATGCCTACACACCAGAAAAGTTACAGTTTTGCTACCTCACCACTAGATGCCACTAAATCCTACACACTGGACCTTTAAAGAACATTTTCATTGCTGGAAAGATAGTATTTTCATAAAACTGGGCTGTCTATGCAGCAGAAAGACAAATACGTTTGAAATTGGTGATATATGACCATAGAAAACAGAGAAAAAAGGGCCGTGGCATTCACTTTTGCACGAGAGGTAGAAAATCTACAAATACCAGAATGCACTCTGCCACACCGGACCAATTAACACTCCCGCTGATGGGTGACATAATGCAAGCTTATCCTTTTTGACACAGGAAACAATATGGCAGCAAGCTAGTAACAATCAATCCCGAATTACAGTCAAATGGTAAGCTAAAATATGTTTTTAATATCATTTTAGGTGAGATTAGGCAACGCAGTAGCATCTTGGTTCATATTTTATCGGAACTGCATAGTTTTATTATTTGATCTCAGTTTCTTTAGCTATCATGTTTACAACACAGGAACCAGCACGTGCACAAATTGTCAAATTACAGCCAAACAGTGCACTGAAGATGGAGGGAAGAAGTTCATGAGCAATACTACCAACACTGTTATGATACAAAACTGATTGAAAACTGGTAAAGTATGCCTATAATGATGTGATGGTAGTAAGATGAAGACAATTAATATGCTTGTCTTTAACACACATATACTTAAACTGTGTTGTCTTCACTATGATGAACCTGTCAGTTAGAAGTTGTTATAAAAGGTTCCGTACAAAGCTCTTAATATCAATCCAGCCTTTTACACAATATTTATACAGGAGTATAAATCGGCAGGCATTAACACACAAACAAGCATTAACACACTACTTCATTTTCACATAGTCTACCTCGCTCTTACTGCACAGACTTCACACAAGTCACACACACACACACACACACACAAACACACACACACACACACACACACACACACACACACACAAACACCATGACCTTGCCTCAGTAACAGGAGCTTCCTGTTTGTTATGGCGGGGCACTGAGCAGGTCTATGCAGCAACCATGGTCGGCTGTTAACTATTAATAAACACCTAAATACATGCAGAATCTCTCACAATCACACACACACACACACACACACACACACACACACACACACACACACACACACACACACACACTGCACCTGCATTTCTTGCCTGCTAAGATCATGAGATGACATGATAGCGCACTCTGGAGGAGAGACTCCCAACTGCTAAAATGGAGACTGAGGAGTCAGGTGCTCCTTTCTGTCAGCTTTTTCTGTATGTCTGTTCTGTCTGTTTAAGCTCTGGATGTGCTCAAGAAAAAACAGTTGTGAACTGTTGTTTTGCCCATGATGACATTTTGATGAGTGTCAACCAATCAGGCTTGTTTAAAATTTGGCTTGTCAGGTGAGGAAGTGATATTATACAGTGATAAAAGGGGAAGGAAGTTGAGTTTCAAAGCTGCATGCTGAGGTAAACTCTCAAATGTTAATAGTACAGTCTGTACTCTCCTGTCGTCACACAGTAAAAGTCACCTGCTCGTGGATTTGACCACTTTTTCATTATTATTTTTTGGATAAGCTTGTTTGAATAGTTTAAAAGTCAATTTTCTGATTAGAAGCTGAAGGACTACAACAGCCATGTTTTTGGCAGAAGCTGGATGTGTGTTTATGGGTTTCATCCTGTACATCTCAGGTATGAATAACTGTTTGTGCTTTCATTAATAAAGATAATTAAGTGAACATAGTACATGTGAGAAAGATAACTTTAAACTGAAAGAACAATGAACATAAAATATCAATTTATATAATCAATTATACTTTGGTATAAATCTGTCCTGATGTTTGCTTCTGTTAAAGGTATTCAGGGACAAGAAAACAGCATCTGTGCCTTAAAAGGTACATCAGTGGCTCTGCCCTGCTCAGCTGAACGTGGCACTTCAATCAACAAATGGTACACTGTACACCAGGATGGCTCCAAGTATGTACAGAATGAACTCTCCACAGATGGAAATCGTTTAACGTACAACATGTCTGAAGAGCCAACTCTAATGATCAATGATCTCAGTGAAGGTGATGAAAACAAATACTGCTGCAGAGAGAATGCAGACAACGCACAACGCTGCAGGTCCATTAGCATCGAACTTCATGTTGCAGGTAAAGTGGCTGCAAGTATTTTAGTACTTTAATTCTAACATCAGTATATAAAGTGGTGTCTCATACATCATTATCTCAGACCTGCAGGTACAGGTGATTCCCACCACAGAGGGACAGACAGTAACACTGATATGTAACACCAGCTGTCCACTGACTGAAAACCCTGCAGCCTACATCTGGTACAAGAACAGAGAGTTCCTCTATGAGGACTGGTCTCCCTGGTACCACCAGCTGGTCAGCAGTGAGGAAGCAGTCACATACTCCTGTGCTATCAAAGGCTACGAGCATCTCAGAGCTCCTGAAGTCTCAGTGGGTGAGTGACAACATTTAGCTCCTCATCTTGTTACTCGATCTGTTCATACATTCAAGAAGAATTATATTATTCAGGCACTGGAACCTAAATTATAAAGCTTTTGGAGGGCTGTGTTCACCATTAAAAATAATCCATCACATTCCTTTTGTCCAGATTCTGTCACATCGACCTGCTTTAATGTGACCTATGCTAAAGGCACAATGTGTTCTCATAAGCAGTCATCAGAGGATGAGCCCTGCTCCATCACACATCCCAGAGGTGAAGTTTTACCAAACCTTGACAAATAAAAACACAAACACTCCTCACACCTCTAATGCCTTTACGGTCAGGTTTTCACTGAAGAGATTAGTGGCATTAGCAGCCAGGTTTACAGTGTCATATCTTTGCTGTCTTCAAAAAGAAATATATTGTTACATCCTCGGTGACAAAATGAGCTCAGCTCTGCTAAAACGTGTGTCACCATAGTAAAACAGATTTTGTAGTGACAGGGGTTCAAGAGTTCATATTCAACAATTCATGTCAATGACTCATTAAGTTCTACGCTTAAATATGTCACAGTAACTGATGAAGATGTATTTGTTATCTCTCATCATATTCTGTTTTGTTGAATTAACCACTTTTTGAGCATTTATTCAACAATTTATGTCACTTATTCAGTTATATATTTGACATGCACAGGTGAGCTAATGAAAAAGGTATCTGTCATCTCCCAACAGAGATTCATATTCAAAGGACTCCTGCAGATGAACCAGGACGTGTCAGACTGACATGTAGCACCAGCTGTCCTCTGGTTAACTCCCAAACTGCCTATAGGTGGTACAGAGGTGCATACTCATACAGACACATTAAGAGTCAACATTTTTCAGTTCCTCGTTCCTCTGGTACAAAATTTTCCTGTGCTGTAAAAGGCCTCGAGGATCTGCGCTCTGCTGAAGTCTGTGAGTACCAACCAACTTATGGTGCGTTATAATATGAGATTGGGACAAAAAAAGTAAGATAATCTGAAAAATGTTAAAGCATCAGAGGAGGTGGACAAAATAGTAGAAACACCTTCCAATATAATGTGGTAGCTAATAATAGAATGCTAATAATAAAAAGTATAGTTAATAGTTTTGGTTTAATCACAATCTTTGCTGTGCAATACAGAACAGTGACATTATACTTAAGAAAATGTATTTAAAGTAACAGTGTGTATGATTTAGGAGGATTTAGTGGCATCTATTGGTGAGGATTGCAGATTGCAACCAAGCAGCAACCTCCAAGGCTGAAAAAGGAAGCCAAAGTGGAGGTGCCAAAAACTGCAGTTCAATGAATGGCCACTTGAGCCTGGCTCCAAAACAGAAAAAAATCCCCATAGACACCTGTGAAATGGCCAACTTTACAGCAGAAATAAACATGTTCACAGCCTGGTGCAAAAAAAAAACATTAAAGTCTTCATTCATTCATTCATCTTCTAACCGCTTCATCCTCGTGAGGGTCGCGGGGGGGCCGGAGCCTATCCCAGCTGACATCGGGCGAGAGGCAGGGTACACCCTGGACAGTTCGTCAGACCATCGCAGGGCTGACACATAGAGACAGACAACCATTCACACTCACATTCACACCTATGGACAATTTAGAGTACTCAATTAACCTAGTCCCCAAATTGCATGTCTTTGGACTGTGGGAGGAAGCCGGAGAGAACCCACGCTGACACGGGGAGAACATGCAAACTCCACACAGAAGGGCTCCCACACCCGGGATGGAACTGGCAACCCTCTTGTTGTGAGGCGAAGGTGCTAACCACCACACCACCGTGCCGCCCACATTAAAGTCTCTGTGGCTTATTTCAACATTCATGACAACTGTGCAGTGATTTTTTTGACTCACCCGTTTCATTTCATTAAGACCCAAAGTTATGCATATTTAAGGGCATGACTGCATGAGTGACAGGCTGTCTACAAGGCGTTTCTGAACTCTGTAAGTCACATCCACCCCTCGCTCCTCCACAGCTCCACCCTCTCGTCAATATATGGTCACTTCTGGATCTCTTTGTCTCCCAAACAAACAGACCAGGTGATTTAAACCAGTAAAAACACTGAATGAAGCACTTTCACTTTTAAAAATAAGTGTTTTTTTCTGACACTTTCTTTGTAAAGGAGCTGCTAACTACAGTAACCAATGCGAAATACGAAAATGCGAATGGCCCTATCTAGAGTTAGTGTTTGGTTTGTCCGCTCTGGGTTACCGTAGAAACAAAGTGGCTCAACATGGCCATATCTGTGGATGAGGATCTGCTGCCTGATATAAATGACTCATTCTTGGGTTAAGAAGACAAACTTATTTTCCAGTGATTATACACCAAAGAAACATACTAATTTTCTTATATTCCATTTCTGTTTATATATCCCTCTAAACCCTACACACTGGACTTTTAAGAATTTAATTTTTGTGAATGAATAGTTTAACTCACAAAAAAAATTGTCTAAAAAACAACAAAACAATATCCAAGCTTAAATATCAGTGCATCTTATAAAATCTTCCATGGCCATATACTTAAACAGACACCTTTGATGCCTTTGACAAGTCCTTCATGATCTTATTTCAGGTCCTGATGATAAGAGCTGCTGGAGTGTGAATTATGTCAGCAGGAGAATCTGCGCTCTGGAACGTTCTTCAGTGAACATTACAAGTAAATATTCTCATCCCAAAAACCAGAAGCCGAAGTCCAAATTATGGTTCAGAATAAAGAGAAGTAGTGAGGAGGAGGATGAAGAGCTGATTGAGGCTGCAGGCCGTGTGTGGTATCATGACAACAAAAGGAACCTCCACACCCTGAGAATCAAAGACCTAAATGAGAATGACTCAGCAGAATACAGATTCAGACTACAGCAAGATGACAAAAGATGGAAACAATCTGACTTTCCTGGAGTAACTGTGATTGTCACAGGTAATTCTTATCTTGTGTTTTTTTAACAAAACGGTGTTTATCCCTCACAGCTCCTCACTAGCAGCACTCAGCAGACTTAAGTCAAGAGAACTAACGCCCAATCAAAAATAAAGATTATTTCATGCTCGCTCATGTTCAGTGTGGAAGCTGTGGAAGTTACTGTGTGGTGTCATTTTTGTACTTCCCACTACAGTCTTAAAATGCTTCATCCCTGCATTTTAGGACTGCATGGATGTTTTAGCAGATACTGGAATACAACCTACAGTATTTCATCATTTATGAATGAGGATTTGTTAAGTGATAGTAGCTCTATTTTACAGTAAGTGACCAATGTAACTCTTCCAGGTCTGAAAGTGAAGTTTACTCCTTCTGCAGTGGTGACAGAGGGCCAGAGAGTCACACTGACCTGCAGTACCAGCTGTCCTCTCACTGACAACACAAACTACATTTGGTTCCTCAACAGTCGACCTCTGACCCTGACAGAGACCCAAACCAAACACTTGGTGCTAGACCCAGCCAGCAGTCAGCATGCAGGAAACTACTCCTGTGGTATCAAAACCCAGAGAGACATCACATCCCCTGAAGAGACTTTCACCGTCCAGAGTAAAGCAGGAAAATGGACGCCAGCAGCAGCTGCAGGAGTCTGTGCTGCCCTCCTGCTTTTAATACCCCTCACTGTCTTCTTGTGGATTAGGTGAGCGACACTGTGCCTTGTTTTAGAGCAAGAGTGTTCAATCTCCCATCTGAAAAAACTCATCATTTATATCCTCATTTGCTTAACTAACTAGAAGAAAGAAGACTTCTTGTCGATCTCCTCAAACTGAAACGTCAGACAACATGGAGCAGGTAAAGATTAGAATTCAGCTTCATTAGAAAAACATGCATAAAAGGCACAAAAACATTTCACTGCAACATAATCTGATGTAATTTGTCTTGTCTCCTCATTAGATAAACTCCGGTTCCCTGTATGACGAAATCTCTGCTCAACCAACAGAGCAGGATGAGCTTCACTATAGCAGAGTCCACTTCTCCAAGAACCAGATGGATCCTCTCTACTCCACAGTCCAGCGACATCCGCCCCGACAACAGGAGCATGTGCACTATGCTGTTGTTAACTTTAGACAAAGCAGGATCCCTGCATGAACATTTATTATCATTACAAAGGCTTCAGACTTTGTTACCTTGCTCTCACAGACAAGTAACAGTTAAACAAGTCTTAAACACTTAAAAACAAACTGACACATTGCAGCTGTTACAAGTACCAACCATAACCTCCCATTTTCTACAGAATTTTCTCTGTCTAATAAGCTGAGCGCAGGGGGATCAACTAAACTGTAGATAAGAGATCTCTGGTCTTCACACACATTTCCTATGAATGACATCACATCATCACAGACTGGGAAAAAAAACAAGCACACAACCCACAGGTGTGTTGAGAACATGTGGCCACATGTAGCTATCTCCACTGAGAGTAAGACACTAAGTAGTGTCGGAGATAACGTAATGCTTGTATTCAGCATTGTGGATCGTCTACACTTTAATTTCATATCACACATATACACAGGTGACACTGTATAGAATATGCAAATAAATTGTTGCTTATGGACATGTTCTGTAGTGTATTAAAAGAGCGTGGTGGTGAGTTTGCAGCTTTCCTCTTAATGTGTTTAACTCAAAAACCACAAAACAACCAGATAACACTAACTACCCTCTGATCACCTCTCTTCCTGCAGCTCAACAGATGCACTTAACTTTTGCATGTTGCATAAAGAGCTAACACATTAAGTAACAATTTTAAAAAGAAATAACTATAAGAAGAGACAGAATCAAGAGATGATATTGTGTTAAATAAAAAAAATCCAGATTAAATTATGATACCATGTAAAAAACGCGTAACATGACGTCTTCATCTGTGGTTTCCTTTTACTGGGGGAAAAAAATCACCTTAATTTGAAGGAAGTGAAGTTTTGAAGTTAGAGCTATGTGCAATCACCCACCCTCATATTAACCAACAGCCCTCTCCAGCGTTTCGGTTGTACGCAAACTGCTGTAGATTTTATTCACTTTGTTGCATTTTTGATTTCTTTAGGACAAGTTTTCATGATTGTAGTATTTTTGATTTAATGACCTTTCTGCTGAGGAACTGAAAGACTACAACGGTCATGTTGTCGGCAGAAGCTGGATGTGTGTTTGTGGGATTTATCCTGTATATCTCAGGTATGAATGCTTGTTTATCTTTAAAATGATAATTAAATATTTAAGAAATGTTTGACTGAGGTCATGAGTCAAATTGGAAGAAATGGTTCATTTACTGCTGAAAAAAAAGACTGATTAACAGAAAATCAGCTCTTCAAATGTGATCAATCTGTCTTTTTCTTAAAGGGGCTCAGGGACGAGAAAACATCACCTGTGTCTTAAAAGGTTCATCAGTGGATCTAAACTGCACAGCTAAACATGGCACTTCAAGCAACAAATGGTACACTGTGTGCCAAGATGGCTCTAAGTATGCTCAGAATGAGCTTTTTGTAGATGGAAATAGTGTATCGTACAACATGTCAGAAAAAAGACCAACTTTAAAATTAAATGATCTGAGAGAGAGTGATGCAAACAATTACTGCTGCAGAGAGACGGCTGACAACCCAGAACTCTGCTGGGGCAACAAAACTGAGCTCCGTGTTGCAGGTACAGTTGCCGCCACTTATTTATCACTTTAAGACAAGCATCAGTATATAAATCTTTTCTGTTTTGTTTTTTTACATTATTATCTCAGACCTGCAGGTGAAGGTGATTCCCACCACAGAGGGACAGACAGTAACACTGATATGTAGCACCAGCTGTCCCCTGACTGAAAACCCTGCAGTCTACATCTGGCACAAGAACAACAAGTACCTCTATCAGGACTGGTCTCCCTGGTACCACCAGCTGGTCAGCAGTGAGGAAGCAGTCACATACTCCTGTGCTATCAAAGGCCATGAGCGTCTCAGAGCTCCTGAAGTCTCAGTGGGTGAGTGACAACTTTAAGCATCTCATCATGTTACGCAACATGTTGTTAAACATGTCACAATTTCAACTGATTCAGGGTAGAACTTATGACAGACTATAACCCATGAAAATACTGAATCTCATTTCTTTCTGTCCAGACTCTGTCACATCAACCTGCTTTACTGTGACCTATGCTGAAGGGACAATGTGTTCTGATAGGCAGAAACCCTGCACCATCACATATCCCAGAGGTCAAGTTTCCACAAACATTTACAAACCTCTCACTCTCAGACCCTTATTCGTTTTTCACAGTTGAGATGTATTTTAGAATTGGTCATTTATTTTGCGTTGACACTGCCATATCTCTGTGTTTTGTTTTCTAATTTTTACTTATTTAACTACAAAGTCTCCACATTCTGTCTTACTGCACAGATAAGGCTTTGAGAGTTTATATTTATATGTAGTTTGTATTGTTGTTGTTGTTGTGGTTGTTGATGCTAGTGTTTCTGTTGTCATTATCAAGTGCCAGTCACATTACATCACAGCCATCCACTGTAGCACTTTAACTCACTGAACTTTAATTTGTTATTTTATCCATTTTATCAGACAGAGTACAGGTTTTTTAATGGTATTTATTTATTATTTGTCTGTCCTGTATCCTTTTTTGGTTTATGCTGCTGGGACAAATGAATTTCCCCCTGGGATAAATAAAGTCTACCTTACCTTACCGTAACATTTGACGTAATTTATATAATCACTAATTTATGTAATTCAACATGGTACAAATTGAACTTTATCACCTTCCAACAGAAGTAAAAGTTCAAAGGAATTCTACATCTGCAACCTGTACCACCAGCTGTCCTGAGACCAACTCTAAACCTGCCTATATGTTGAACCAGGCGAGACAATCACACTCTGAGAGTCAACAGTTGAGAGAGTCCAGCTCTGCTCAAAGCTTCTCCTGTGCTGTAAAAGACCTCGAGGATCTGCTGTCTGCTGAATTCTGTGAGTACGAGCCTTTGAACGTGCTGTGAGGTCTGTTTGAACTGTGTTTGTTTTGAAAAAAGTGCACTGATGTCATAAATCTCAAAAACTAGGAGAAATATGATGATCTGAACGATGTCGCAGCATCATAGGGGTGGATAAAACAAAGACTTTTAATGTTCAGTCTAATGCAGTAACACTGAGGTAGTTCTGTGTATCATCTTTTCATTAAATTATTCAATTCAGTCGAGAAAATAGAGAATTAAAACTAGAATTACTGCCCTGCAGTAGTACTGTATATCTCCACGCACCAGTCAAGTTTCTCTTACAGTTTATGTCAACGTCTGAAAACATGGAAGCTTTACACACATTGTCTTGACATCACAGAAGCACAGTTTGAAGGTGGGAAACCAAGGTTATTATCACCAGTTCAGTATCTGACCAAATGCTTCCCCTTCTGTTCCCTGAGATGTGACACTATTGGCCAGACAAGTGTTTATTATGATGTCACAGTGAAGTTGACCTTTGACCGTTTCCAAATAAAATGCCAAATTTTAGTAAATTCCCTCAAGGCGCTCTATAGATATCACGTTTATGAGAATGAGACAGACAAGGTCACAGTGAACTTGACCTTTGACCATCAAAATTAATCAGTTCATCCCTGAGACCAAGTGGACATTTGTGCCAAATTTGAAGAAATTCACAATTACATTAAGCCTCTAGCCACGGCTATCGCCAGGTTCGTGGGTATCAAAAAGGAAAATTTGTTTTTCTCTTTTCTTGTGTGTCAAATCACCAATGAAATTGCACTGATAAAATGTGTCCACTAGATGTCCTTGTTGACTGAGGGCATGTCAAATCAGTCAGCAGTCAGTTGGAGGACAGGAGCAGTGTCTCATAATAAAGCTATGAGCTACAAATAATTGCCTTAAAACATTTATCTTTGACCACTAAACAGAACAACAGAAATAAGACTTTTTTTGTTCTGATTTCCTTGTTGATAAGATTGTCAACCTCAAGATGAAAACAGGAAAACCCACAATAAATTTCTGTTTTTAATGAGTAATAATATTTGCCCCTAAACATGTATTTTAAAATACAACTTTTTCATCTATATTTCAGGTACTGAGGATAAGAACTGCTTGAGTGTGAATTATGTCACAAGGAGAATCTGTGCTCTGCCAGGCTCTTCAGTGAACATTACAAGTGAATATTCTCATCCTATGAACTACCAGTATAGCAAGTCAAAAGCATGGTTTAAAATAAATAGAAATGGGAAGGAAAAACCTGTAGAGCTCACCGAGGCTACACGTCATGTGAAGTTTTATGACAACATGAAGAATCAGCACATCCTGAGAATCAATAACCTGGAAAAGGATGACTCAGCAGAATACACATTCAGACTCAAACAACCTAATGGAGGATGGAAAGAGTCTGACTTTTCTGGAGTAACGCTGGTTGTCACAGGTAATCCTGGAGAATAAATACAAAGCTGATGGTGCCAGCATCATCGTATAGGTTTGTTGGAAAAAAGGACCCACAATGACTGACTGTTTACAGCTTTTTGTTTTGTTTGTTTTTTCTTGTTGGGATGTGCACATGAACAGCTGACTGTCTTTGAAACCCAAAGTCTTAATTTCAGCTTTGCTCACAATTGCTGCACTTTTCAGTAGCAGATTTCCAGCACTTTAAGGCTGGTTGATGTTTCACGGACCAAAGTGCAAGAGGCCCAAAGCTGCTCTCTATGTAGCATTACATTGTTTTTACTTTTAACTTTTACTTAAATGATCTTCGCGTCAGTAATGTAGCTTTAGTTGTCTAAATTTAAGTAACATTAATTACCTTTCAAAACAGGCAGAACAGAAAACATACGAGTTACTTTATTGTTTATGTTTTCACGTTAAATCCTGTTTCAGGCCTGAGAGTGAGGGTGCATCCTGCAGAGGTGACAGAGGGCCAAAATGTCACTCTGAGCTGCATTACCAGCTGTCCTCTGCCTGACAACACAGCCTACATCTGGTACTTGAACAGTCGACCCCTGACCAAGCAAAGAAAGCACAACAAAACACTGATACTCCATTCAGTCAGCAGTCGGCATGCAGGAAGCTACTCCTGTGCTGTTGAAGGCATTAAATCTGGTGAAAAAAATCTGACTGTCCAAAATGTTAAACAGAAACAGAGACGGGCAGTAGCAGCAGCAGCAGGAGTCTGTATTGTTCTCCTGGTTACCATACTTCTCATTGTCTTCTTTTGGATTAGGTGAGTAACACTGTGCTGCACTGTCCATCAGTTATAATCAGCTGTTAATATCAAATAACTTGTTCATGTATATTCATTAATTTCAATAACCAGAGAGAAGAGGACTTCAGGTCAGTCTCCTGAAACTGAAACAATGGACAACACAGAGCAGGTAAAGATCGGACATTTCAACAAAGTTCTTTTACAATATTTTAGTCTTACTTGTAGGATTTTAAACTCTTGACTGCAAAGGAGCCCAAAAATCCCACACACTGTTGGTCATTACTGTTATTAGAGTGGACACTGTACAGGAAGTACAATTAATTTAATTTTTGGCTTCTTCTCAAAGACCAAAATTTAGAAATTTTGCTGTACTGGAAAACTTTATCCTCATCTATCCTGCTTCCCTTCAGATAAACTCATTCTTCAAGTGGCACAAAACATCAATTTACTGACATAGGTGTGCATTGTAAAAGGTCCTCTACTGTAGTCCACATTATACAGCAACATTAGTTTTCCAATGCACCTATGAGCTGTATGAAAAATATTAGATATGCACATGATATGGATTACTTTGATTTAAAGGTCCAGCATGTAAAATTTAAGGGGAATTAGTGGCATCTAGCTTTGAGGATTGCGGATTTCATCCAGCTGAAACCCTTCCTGGTTAGAATTCCTTCAGTGTCCATTGTTGAGGAGGTTTTTACCAGGAGCCAAATTGTCCACAGAGGTCTCCCTCTCTCCAAAACAAACAGACCCAGTGATTAAAACCAGTAAAAGCACTGAATAAAGCAGTTTCACGTTTGTAAAATCAGTGGTTTTCCAACGCTCTCATCACAGAGGGGCTGCTAATTATGGTGGCCAACGCAAAAATGCATATGGCCCCATCTAATGCCAGTGTTTAGTTTGATGGTTCTGGGCTACTGTAGAAACATGGCAGTGCAAAATGGCAGTCTCCATAGACGAGGACCCACTACGCATGTAGATTTATATGGCTCATTCTAAGGTAACTAAGGTGCTTATACACCAAAGAAAACGTACATATTATATAATATAATAAATTACATTTCTATATTCAATAAATATGCCTAAATACGACACACTGAACCTTTAATAAATGTCTGTAATAGCTGCAAAAATAATTCAATTATTTATCAATTTACACATTTTGGTCAAATCATAATTCTCTTTAAAACTGTAAGGTATCTAAAGGTAACTCACGCCAGTAATTACCTACTCTGTGATGCTGTCTTTAAATACTGTTACATCCCCCTAAATGTCATCAGTCCAGCTTCCAGTGTCAAGGTTATGTGTCCCATGATATAAACTAACATTGTTTGTCTTGTCTCCTCATCAGCTAAACCTTGGTCATGTGTATGAAAACATCTCAGCTCGACCAACAGAGCAGGATGAATTTCACTACAGCAGAGTCCACTTCTCTGTGACCCAGCCAGATACTCTTTACTCCACCATCCAACCACATCAGCCCGAACAACAGGAGCACGTCGCTTATGCTACTGTCAACTTTAGACCTAACATGACCCCTGAGTGAGCATCTCTTACCATCACAACTGACTCAGCGGCCTTATTCATCATTATCAGTGGTACTATTTTCAACAACCACACCTTTCACGATTTAAGGCCTCTAGTCTCCACCTGTATTTTACTTCACTTCATGCTAATGTGAACCTAAACCTTGCAAGCTAAAGCTAATCACTTTTAAACATGTGTCAGAGAAACAGACCACTGTCTCTGAAGAAACAGCAACGCCTAATATTAGTTGGCTTTGAACATTGCATGTGCTAAAAAGTCTAACCACAAAGACAAATGTGTGAAATGCTGCCTGAGTGACACTTCAACTGGCTTTTCTAAAAATGACATAACACCAACTTAAAGAGGTCAAAACACCAGTGACAATAGTGGTCAGACTTTTCAATATGTAAGATTTAAGAAGAAGAGCAGCTAAAGAGCTAAACACCAGTGCAGCACAGTATATAACACATTTAACACTGTACGAAAGATTTATGAACAGATTCCATGATGTAAAGGTGAAAAGACAGCACATTATGTTCTTCACTGGTCCTCTCACTGCTGTATCATGTGTAATGAACTTTTATAGCAGGTTAAGTAGCCTCTCAAGGGCTGATATGCTGTACAGATGACTTGATATTATGTCTTAAATAGATTGAGCAACAGAGTTACCAGACCACAATGAAATGCTGAAATGTGGGTGGCTCTGTCATGTAAGCTTATTGACACATTTTGGGGTTTTTTCCTGGTGTACTTGTGTTGCATTACTTTCTGTTTCATTTGCAGCTGTAAAAAGCCTTTGTAAAAATGATTTTGCCCTCAGAAACATGTTTTACCCTGCATTAACTGAAGTGTATTAAAAGATGAAAGACATTACGTTTGTATCTTGGTGCTCATTTCTCCAATACAGTCCAACAAAGACAATTTCACATCTCTCCACTCCCACTCTGGTCTCCATGACATCTTTTCATTATATCATATAGATATACAGCAGTTAAACACTGCTACATGAGCAACTACACAATGTGAAAAAAATGAAAACAAAATGATAATAAATGTAATACAAATTTTTCATGTCAAAATATGACTTTAAATACCAACTGCTTTACATAGAATCTTTGCTAAATATGTTTGTTTTTACTGAGAAGAAAAATGAGGAAGGAAGTGACTTCTTGGTGTCAGAGCTACATGTAGTTTGGCAGCCGCCCTCACATTAATCAACAGTTCATTCTGTCTCTGAAAGAAGACTGACATTGATTTTTGACCATTTCTTAAAATAGTTTATATTCTAAACGTTTTTAAAAACGCATTAGTTGTGATAAAGCCAATAGATTATGCAATCAACTCTCTGATTGGAGACTGAAGACTGAAACAGTCATGTTGTTGGCAGAAGCTGGATGTGTGTTTATGGCTTTTATCCTGTGCATCTTAGGTATGAATGATTGTTTTTCCACCTTATATATTGAGTAAATTGAAAACTGATGTTTGCTGATGAAATCTTGTGTTAAAGGAGTTCAGGGACAAGAAAACAGCATCTGTGCCTTAAAAGGTTCATCAGTGGATCTGCCCTGCTCAGCTGAACGCCCCACTTCAGGAAATAAATGGTACACTGTAGAGAAGGAAGACTACAGGTATATTCAGGAAGAGGTTACTCAGGATGGAAATCCTGTGTCGTACAACATAACTGAAGATAGTCATCCAACTCTGACGATCAATGATCTGACAGAGAGTGATGCAAACTTTTACTGCTGCAGAGAGACGACTAACAACCCAGAACTCTGCTGGCACAACAAAACTGAGCTCCATGTTACAGGTACAGTGGCCAGTAATTTATCACTTTAAGACCAACATCAGCATGTGAATTTGTATTTCAAACATGATCATCTCAGACCTGCAGGTGAAGGTGATTCCCACCACAGAGGGACAGACAGTAACACTGATATGTAGCACCAGCTGTCCCCTGACTGAAAACCCTACAGTCTACATCTGGTACAAGAACAGAGAGTTCCTCTATGAGGACTGGTCTCCCTGGTACCACCAGCTGGTCAGCAGTGAGGAAGCAGTCAAATACTCCTGTGCTATCAAAGGCTACGAGCATCTCAGAGCTCCTGAACTCTCAGTGGGTGAGTGACATTTAGCTCCTTATTATGACACTTCTTTTTTACTTATTTTTTAGTGGTGTTTTCCGGTCAAGGGGAGAAGAAAAGAAAATGGGGGGTAAGAGCCACACAATGGTACACAACAGAGTTTTTCAACTAACCAGTCAATAGGTTACATCCTTTGGTGTATATGATCCATATTTTCCAATGTTTTGTTTATTGATCAAGTCGCGGTCTTCAAGAAAAGGTCATTTTCTCCATACAGTCAATTTCGTTAATAACTGCAATCCGGTCGCCTGTTGAAGGGGGGCTCGCCTGTAGCCACCTCTGTGTGATTGCTTTGTTGCTCGCAGCCAAAAGAACTTTGTTAAGATATTTGTCCTGAGTCATGAGATTGTCTGGGGTTTTGCCCAAGTACAATATGACAAGAGAACAATTGAGTTCTACTCCTAAGATGTTCCTTATTTGGCTTATTTGGCAATCCCCTGCCAATATGGATAAATTAGTGGGCATCCCCAAAAAATATGAAACTGGTCTGCCAATGATTTACCACACAGGCTGCAGCATTCATCCCACCCGAGTCATGAGAGTGTCTGGGGTTTTGCCCCAAGTACAATATGACAAGAGAACAATTGACTTCTACTCTTGACCCTCCCAAATATCATTCCAATTATCTTCCGATGTCTCCAGGCCTGATTTGCTCTCCCATTTCTGTTTGACCTGGGCAGTGGAATCATATTTGGAATATTGTAATCTGTGATATATTTGTGAGACAAGATGTTTGTTGTCTTTATTCTTAAATATGTCAGTGATTATATTATTCACATTGGGTTCACTATCTTCTAGGCCTGAGCAATATATCTTTTAAGCATCGCCATGTGCAATATTTACATTGCGGGGCTTGCAATGTGGCTTGCCCTGATTAGCATGTACGTTTAAATTGCTGAGTGACGTGCATAAAACTCGCTTACGTTTTAATGACTGACCAACAAAAGATGTCTATTTTAGTGGAATAAAGAATAAACGGCCTATTCAAGTGCTGGAATTTGTTATTTACGTGACAACACCTGAATGCAACACAGGCTCTGCTCCATTGACTGTGTGCACAGTGCCGTGCTGCGGGTTCGGGCCAGGCTCGGTTATAAATGTCTAGCAAAGGGTAGTTTCTAAAGAGCTAAGGTGAAAAAAAAAATCAGAAGTGGCAGTGCTAGTTGCATATAGGGAAAACATATAAAGACTGAAAGAGATGGTGGTTTCACTGAACAAATGCCTATTTTCAGCACATTTTATGCTGTTGTTTTCAAAACACTATCAGCCTAATAATTCCAGAATGATTCATTCTCTACTGAAGTCATCTGGTGGAAAATAATGCATCCTTAAAAAATATATATAAATCACAATATATATCACTGTGGGCAAAAAAAACGCAATGTCAATTTTTCCCAATATCGTGCAGCCCTACTACCCTCTGTTTGTTTGACTTCATTACTGAAGTGGTCTCTGACCTGGAGATATCCAAAAGAATATATTTTTAAAAGGTTTTACACATTTGAAAGCTGGTCAAAAGACTGCAAGTCATTACCTATAGCTATAGTGCAGTCAGCAACATGTTACACTTTCAAGACAAAATGGAATCATTGAAGAACTTATGACACACTATTACTAAATAAAATACTGAATCTCATTTCTTTCTGTCCAGATTCTGTCACATCGACCTGCTTTACTGTGACCTATGCTGAAGGGAGGATGTGCTCTGATAGGCAGACACCCTGCACCATCACATATCCCAGAGGTCAAGTTTCCTCAAACATTCACAAACCTCTCACTCTCAGACCCTTATTCATTGAATTTATCTTATTTAACGTGGCACAAATTAAAACTGTATTTATCATCTTCCAACAGAAGTACAAGTTCAAGGGAATTCTACAACACTGACCTGTACCACCAGCTGTCCTGTGATTGACCCTGAACCTGCCTATAGGTGGTACCACAACAGACAAATAATCTCTGTGAGTCAACAGTTAACAGCTACTGGCTCTGCTGAAGGCTTCTCCTGTGCTGTAAACGGCCTCGAGAATCTGCTGTCTGCTGAAGTCTGTGAGTACGAGCCTTTAACGTACTGCTCTGTCTGTTTTAACTTGTGGAAAGGTGTACTGGTGTCATCAATCAAAATTTGTGGAAAACTATGAGCAATAATGATTTGAAGAATGTTGTAGCCTCATAGAGGCGGATTAAATAACACTTCTAATATTCAGTTCACTGCAGTAACCCTCAAGTAATTCTGTGAATCATCATTTTATTGAAATATTCAATTCAAACTGGAAAATAGAAAGAAAAAAAAGTGAAAGTTTTCCTTTTTGAGGGTATCAAAAAAAGAAAATGTGTGTATGTTTATCTGTTTTCTTGTCTATCAAACCACTAATAACATTGTGCTGACGACATGTGGCCACTAGATGTCCATGTTGACTGAGAGCATGTCAAATCAGTCAGCAGAGATAGTCAGAGAGAAGAGGAGCAGTGTCTCGTTATAAAACTTCAAACGACCAATGACTGCCTAAAAACATTTTACTTTGACCATGAAATGTTCTGATTTTCTTGTTTATTTGTTTGTCTACCTGTGTTGCTTGGATGAAAACAGGAAAAAACACACAACCTGTGTCAATGTTTTGATGCCACAAAAATCAAAAAAAGAAATGAATTTATTTTTTGATAATACCCATTATAAAAACTCTTGTTGTTATTTCTGTCAATGAGCAACGATATTCAAGCCTCAACGTTTAGCCTAAAAAAGCTACTCTAAACTTTCATCTATATTTCAGGTTTTGAGAACAGTAACTGCTTGAGTGTGAATTACGTCAGAAGGAGAATCTGTGCTCTGCGAGGCTCTTCAGTGAACATTACAAGTGAATACACGCTTCCCCACAAGCAGCAGCCAACTTCTAAATCATGGTTTAAAATAAATAGAAATGGGAAGGAAAAACCTGTAAAGCTCACTGAGGCTGCACCTCATGTGAAGTTTTATGACAACGTGAAGAATCAGCACATCCTGAGAATCAATGACCTGGAGAAGGATGACTCAGCAGAATACACATTCAAGCTCAAACGACCTAACGGAGGATGGAAAGAGTCTGACTTTCCTGGAGTAATGCTGGTTGTCACAGGTAATTCTGGAGAATAAATACAATGCTGATGGTGCCAGGGTCATTGTAAAGGTTTGTCTTAAAAAAAAGGACCCACAATGACTTTGCACATGAACAGCTGACTGTTAACATATAAAGGATTTATTATTTATGTCTCAGTTAAATTCATGCAACTGACATATTAAATCCTGTTTCAGGCTTGACAGTGGGTTGGCATCCTGCAGAGTTGACAGAGGGCCTGAGAGTCACTCTGAGCTGCATTACCAGCTGTCCTCTGCCTGACAACACAGCCTACACCTGGTACCTGAACAGTCGACCTTTGACCGAGCCAAGAAAGCACAACAAGACACTGATACTACATTCAGTCAGCAGTCAGCATGCAGGAAGCTACTCCTGTGCTGTCGAAGGTGGCATTACATCTGATGAAAAAAATCTGACTGTCCAAAATGTTAAACAGAAACAAACACCAGCAGCAGCAGCAACCGCCATAAGAGTCTGTATTGTTCTCCTGGTTACCATACTTCTTGTCGTTATCTTCTTTTGGATTAGGTAAGCAACACTGTGCTGTGTTGCACAATAATTATACTCAACTCTTAATCTGAAATCGCTTATATACATATATATTTATACTTTTTTTGTTTTTACTTCAATAACCAGAAAGAAGAGGACTCCACGTCAGTCTCCTGAAACTGAAGCAATGGCCAACACAGAGCAGGTAAAGATCAGACATTTCTTCTTCTTGCACAACATTTTAGTCTTCATCATAGGATTTAAAACTCTTGACTGCAATCATTATTCTAACTACGGCTGTAAGGTCTTTAAGCATTACTCCTGCCAATTAATACCTACTGTGTAATGTTGTATTTAAATACTGCTAACCCCCCAAATGTCATCAGTCCAGTTGTCAGTGCAGGTTACATGTGCTGTGTAGCTGATATTGTTCATCTTGTCTCCTCATCAGCTAAACCCTGGTATTGAGTATGAAAACATCTCAGCTCAACCAGCAGAGCAGGAGGAGCTTCACTGCAGCAGAGTCCACTTCTCTGTGACCCAGCCAGATACTCTTCACCTCCCCATCCAATCACATCAGCCCGAACAAGAGTAGAATGTCGCTCATGCTACTGTCAACTTCAGTCCCAACACGACCTCTGAGTGAGCATCTCTTATCATCACAACTGATTCAGGATCTACTTAGTGACCCTACTTTCTTGATCAGTGGTACTATTTTCAACAACCAGACTTTCACAGTTCAAGCCCTCTGCAGTAGTCTCCACCAATATTTCACTTCACTCCATGTCTCACAGAATTCCCCAAAAGTTCTGAGCCTTGCAAGCAATCACGTTAAAACATCTATCAAATGCCTCATATTAGCTAGCATGGAACACTGCATGTGCTGAAAAGCCATAAAGCACAGACAAATGTGTGAAATGCTGCCTCAGTGACACTTTAACTGTCTTTTCTAAAAATGACATGACACAAACTTAAAGAGGTCAAAACAACAGTGACAATAGTGGTCAGACTTTTCAATATGTCAGATTTAAGTAGAGGAGCAGCTAAAGAGCTAAACACCAGTGCAGCACAGTATATAACACATTTAACACTGTACGAAAGTTTTATGAACAGATTCCATGATGTAAAGGTGAAAAGGCAGCAGATTATGTTCTTCACTGGTCCTCTCACTGCTGTATCATGTGTAATGAACTTTTATAGCAGGTTAAGTAGCCTCTCAAGGGCTGATATGCTGTACAGATGACTTGATATTATGTCTTAAATAGATTGAGCAACAGAGTTACCAGACCACAATGAAATGCTGAAATGTGGGTGGCTCTGTCATGTAAGCTTATTGACACATTTGGGGGGTTTTCCTGGTGTACTTGTGTTGCATTACTTTCTGTTTCATTTGCAGCTGTAAAAAGCTTTTGTAAAAATGATTTTGCCCTCAGAAACATGTTTTACCCTGCATTAACTGAAGTGTATTAAAAGATGAAAGACATTACGTTTGTATCTTGGTGCTCATTTCTCCAATACAGTCCAACAAAGACAATTTCACATCTCTCCACTCCCACTCTGGTCTCCATGACATCTTTTCATTATATTATATAGATATACAGCAGTTAAACACTGCTACATGAGCAACTACACAATGTGAAAAAAATGAAAACAAAATGATAATAAATGTAATACAAATTTTTCATGTCAAAATATGGCTTTAAATACCAACTGCTTTACATGGATTCTTTGCTAAATATCTTTCTTCTTTTTTTACTGAGAAGAAAAATGAGGAAGGAAGTGACTTCTTGGTGTCAGAGCTACATGTAGTTTGGCAGCCGCCCTCACATTAATCAACAGTTCATTCTGTCTCTGAAAGAAGACTGACGTTGATTTTGACCATTTCTTAATATAGTTTATATTCTAAACGTTTTTAAAAACGCATTAGTTGTGATAAAGCCAATAGATTATACAATCAACTCTCTGATTGGAAACTGAAGACTGAAACAGCCATGTTGTTGGCAGAAGCTGGATGTGTGTTTATGGCTTTTATCCTGTGCATCTCAGGTATGAATGACTGTTTTTCCACCTTATATATTGAGTAAATTGAAAACTGATGTTTGCTGATGAAATCTTGTGTTAAAGGGGTTCAGGGACAAGAAAACAGCATCTGTGCCTTAAAAGGTTCATCAGTGGATCTGCCCTGCTCAGCTGAACGCCCCACTTCAGGAAATAAATGGTACACTGTAGAGAAGGAAGACTACAGGTATATTCAGGAAGAGGTTACTCAGGATGGAAATCCTGTGTCGTACAACATAACTGAAGATAGTCATCCAACTCTGACGATCAATGATCTGACAGAGAGGGATGCAAACTTTTACTGCTGCAGAGAGACGACTAACAACCCAGAACTCTGCTGGCACAACAAAACTGAGCTCCATGTTACAGGTACAGTGGCCAGTAATTTATCACTTTAAAACCAACATCGGCATGTGAATTTGTATTTCAAACATGATCATCTCAGACCTGCAGGTGAAGGTGATTCCCACCACAGAGGGACAGACAGTAACACTGATATGTAGCACCAGCTGTCCCCTGACTGAAAACCCTACAGTCTACATCTGGTACAAGAACAGAGAGTTCCTCTATGAGGACTGGTCTCCCTGGTACCACCAGCTGGTCAGCAGTGAGGAAGCAGTCACATACTCCTGTGCTATCAAAGGCTACGAGCATCTCAGAGCTCCTGAACTCTCAGTGGGTGAGTGACATTTAGCTCCTTATGATGACACTTCTTTTTTACTTATTTTTTAGTGGTGTTTTCTGGTCAAGGGGAGAAGAAAAGAAAATGTGGGTAAGAGCCACACAATGGTACACAACAGAGTTTTTCAACTAACCAGTAAAAAGGTTACATCCTTTGGTGTATATGATCCATATTTTCCAATGTTTTGTTTATTGATCAAGTCGCAATCTTAAAGAAAAGGTCATTTTCTCCATACAGTGAATTTCGATAATAACTGCAATCCAGTCGTCCTTTGAAGAGGGCTCGCCTGTAGCCACCTCTGTGTGATTGCTTTGTTGCTCGCAGCCAAAAGAGCTTTGTTAAGATATTTGTCCTGAGTCATGAGATTGTCTGGGGTTTTGCCCAAGTACAATATGACAAGAGAACAATTGAGTTCTACTCCTAAGATGTTCCTTATTTGGCTTATTTGGCAATCTCCTGCCAATATGGATAAATTAGTGGGCATCCCCAAAAAATATGAAACTGGTCTGCTATTGATTTACCACACAGGCTGCAGCATTCACCCCAGCCCTGAGACCGCTGTTGTATAAAATACAGTTTTGGAGTCCCCAAATATTGTATTATGTTTTTCCAACAGAACTCCCACCAGGACCTAGAATTGGTGGTCCGAGCTTGACCTTTCCAGATATCAATTCAATCATCATCCGTTATCTCCAGGCCTGATTTGCTCTCCCATTTCTGTTTGACCTGGGCAGTGGAATAATTTTTGGAATATTGTAATCTGTGATATATTTGTGATACAAGATGTTTGTTGTCTTTATTCTTAAATACATCAGTGATTATATTAATCACATTGGGTGCAATATCCTCTGTTTGTTTGATTTCATTACTGAAGTAGTCTTTGACCTGGAGATATCTAAAAAAAAAAATCATGTTTTAGGTTTCACACATTTGAAAGCTGGTCAAAAGACTGCAAGTCATTACCTATAGCTATCGTGCAGTAGGCAACATGTTACACTTTCAAGACGAAATGGAATCATTGAAGAACTTGTGACATGCTATTACTAATTAAAATACTGAATCTCATTTCTTTCTGTTCAGAGTCTGTCACATTGACCTGCTTTACTGTGACCTATGCTGAAGGGAGGATGTGCTCTGATAGGCAGACACCCTGCACCATCACATATCCCAGAGGTCAAGTTTCCTCAAACATTCACAAACCTCTCACTCTCAGACCCTTATTCATTTAACTGATCTTATTTTACATGGCACAAATTAAAACTGTATTTATCATCTTCCAACAGAAGTACAAGTTCAAGGGAATTCTACAACACTGACCTGTACCACCAGCTGTCCTGTGACTGACCCTGAACCTGCCTATAGGTGGTACCACAACAGACAAATACTCTCTGTGAGTCAACAGTTAACAGCTACTGGCTCTGCTGAAGGCTTCTCCTGTGCTGTAAACGGCCTCGAGAATCTGCTGTCTGCTGAAGTCTGTGAGTACGAGCCTTTAATGTACTGTACATTCGTTTTAATTTGTGGAAAGGTGTACTGGTGTCATAAATCTTTATATGTGTAAAACTATGAGAAATAATGATCTGAAGAATGTTGTAGCCTCATAGAGGCGGATTAAATAACATTTCTAACTGATGTTCTGTTTAATGTAGTAACCCTCAAGTAATTCTGTGAATCATCATTTCATTAAATTATTCAATTCAAACTGGAAAATAGAAAGAAAAAAAAAGACTCATGTCTGTTTTTTGAGGGTATCAAAAATGGAAAATGAGTATGTTTATCTGTTTTCTTTGCTGTCAAATCACTACTGAAACTGTGTTGATGACATGTGGCCACTAGATGTCCATGTTGACTGAGAGCATGTTAAATCAGTCAGCAGAGATAGTCAGAGAGAAGAGGAGCAGTGTCTCGTCATAAAACTTTAAACAACAAATGACTGCCTTAAAACATTTGTCTTTGACCATGAAATGATTTTCTTGTTTATTGGATTATCTACTTGAGACGAAAACAGGAAAACACACAACCCGTGTTTTGATGCAACAAAAATCAAAAAAAGAAATGATTTGATTCTTTTTTGATAATACCCATTTTTCATTTTTCAAATTGAATGAAACCCCCGAATAAAGGGTCAATGGAGTTAAAAGTCATCCATAGTCAAAATCACTAAGACTGAGACTCACTTGTTGCTAATTCTGTCAATGAGCAGTATACTCAAAAAGCTACTCTAATCTTTCATCAATATTTCAGGTTTTGAGAACAGTAACTGCTTGAGTATGAATTACGTCAGAAGGAGAATCTGTGCTCTGCGAGGCTCTTCAGTGAACATTACAAGTGAATACACACTTCCCCACAAGCAGCAGCCAACTTCTAAATCATGGTTTAAAATAAATAGAAATGGGAAGGAAAAACCTGTAAAGCTCACTGAGGCTGCACCTCATGGGAAGTTTTATGACAACGTGAAGAATCAGCACATCCTGAGAATCAATGACCTGGAGAAGGATGACTCAGCAGAATACACATTCAAGCTCAAACGACCTAACGGAGGATGGAAAGAGTCTGAATTTCCTGGAGTAACGCTGGTTGTCACAGGTAATTCTAGAGAATACAATGCTGATGGTGCCAGGGTCATTGTAAAGGTTTGTCTTAAAAAAAGGAACCACAATGACTTTGCACATGAACAGCTGACTGTTAACGTATAAAGGATTTATTATTTATGTTTCAGTTACATTCAGGCAACTGACATATTAAATCCTGTTTCAGGCCTGACAGTGAGTTGGCATCCTGCAGAGGTGACAGAGGGCCTGAGAGTCACTCTGAGCTGCATTACCAGCTGTCCTCTGCCTGACAACACAACCTACACCTGGTACCTGAACAGTCGACCTTTGACCGAGCCAAGAAAGCACAACAAGACACTGATACTACATCCAGTCAGCAGTCTGCATGCAGGAAGCTACTCCTGTGCTGTTGAAGGCATTACATCTGATGAAAAAAATCTGACTGTCCAAAATGTTAAACAGAAACAAACACCACCACCACCACCAGCAGCAGCAGCAGCAGCAGGAGTCTGTATTGTTCTCCTGGTCATCATACTTGTCATTGTCTTCCTTTGGATTAGGTGAGCAACACTGTGCTGCACTGTCCATCAGTTACAATCAACTGCTAATCTGAAATTGCTTGTTCATACATACACATTTATATTTCAATAACCAGAAAGAAGAGGACTCCACGTCAGTCTCCTGAAACTGAAGCAATGGACAACACAGAGCATGTAAAGATCAGACTTTTCTTCTTCTTGCACAACATTTTCGTCTTCATCATAGGATTTAAAACTCTTGGCTGCCAAGGATCCAAAAAATCCCACACACTGTTGATCAGCTGTATTTAGTTTAATAATGTTCAGTGAGTACAGTAAAGTAAGTACAATTAATTTGATTTTTGGCTTCTTCTCAAAGAACAGAAATGTAGAAATTCTGCTGCACTGTTGCACTTCTGTCCTGCTTCCCTTCAGATAAACTGATTCTTCAAGTGACACAAAACATCAATTTACTGACACTGTTTGTCTTGTCTCCTCATCAGCTAAACTGTGGTCATGTGTATGAAGACATTTCCACTCAACCAGCAGAGCAGGATGAATTTCAGTACAGCAGAGTCAAGTTCTCTAAGACCCAGCCAGATACTCTCTACTGCACTGTCCAACCACATCAGCCCGAACAACAGTAGAATGCCGCTCATGCTACTGTCAACTTCAGTCCCAACACGACTTCTGAGTGAGCATCTCTTATTATCACAACTGATTCAGGATCTACTTAGTGGCCCTACTCATCTTGATCAGTGGTACTATTTTCAACAACCAGACTTTCACAGTTCAAGGCCTCTAGTCTCCACCAATATTTCACTTCACTACATGTCTCATAGAATTCACCAGAATGTCTCAGCCTGGCAAGTAAAAGCTAATCAGTTTGAAACATCTATCAGATAATCAGACAGAGTTTTCCTGAAGACGCAGTAATGCATCACATTAGCTAGCTTGGAACAATGCATGCGCCTAAAAGCCATACCATAAAGACAAATGTGTGAAATGTTGCCTCAGTGACACTTCAACTGTCTTTTCTAAAAACGACACAATACAAACTTGAAGACGTCAAAACATCAGCGACACTGAAGTCACACATTTTTCAATGTGTCAGATTCAAGTAGAAGAACAGCTAAAGAGCTAAACACCAGTGCAGCACAGTATTTAACACATTTAACACTGTAAAACAGTTTTATAAACAGCTTCCATGATGTAAAGGTCAAAAGGAACAGATTATGTTCCTACTGGTCCTCTCACTGCTGAATCATTTGTAAAGCAACTTTTATGGCAGATGAAGTCACTCCTCAAGGGCTGATTGATTAGACTGATCGCACCTGATATAGGCTACTGTATAGATTGAGTCAGACTGCAATGCAGTGCAACAAATGTGGGTGGCTTTGTCATGTAAGCTCATTGAAGCATTTTGTGTTTTTTTTTTATGATGTACCTCATGTTGACTTCATTTGCAGCTGTAAAGCTTATGTAAAACTGGTTTGCTCTCAGAAACATGTTTTACTCTGCATTACCTAAGTGTATTAAAAGATGACAGACATTACATTTGTATCTTTGTGTTATTTTTTCCCATACTCAGACGACTCACATCTCTCTGCTCTGACTCTGGCAACTTTGACATCTTTATGATGAAAATATAAAGCAGTTTAACACTGCTACATGAGCCTGTACATGATGTGACAACATGACTGTGTCAACTATGAATGCAGTGGTTGTACTAAAGCCATTACATTATATAACCAACATTCTGATTGGAGGCTGAAGACTACAACAGCCATGTTGTTGGCAGAAGCTGGATGTGTGTTTATGGCTTTTATCCTGTACATCTCAGGTATGAATTAATGTTTTTATATCATATATAATGCTGATTAACTGCTGACTGTAAATAAAAATAATGTTCAAGAGTGTGCAGTACATGTTAATTTGGAGGGAAAATACAGGAAACTGCATGTTGATTTATAAATAAAAAAGATGATTGAATGTTAGCTTGTAATGATTTCCACTTATTCTGCTATGAGCTTTTTAGATGTGCTGCAGTGTATCAGTGTGATCCTTTAGTCTCATGCTATCATCACTGACCTGTTAGTATAGAGAAGAAAGTTATGAGAGAGAATAAATACTTCCAGATGTTTGCTGATGAATGTCTTTCTTAAAGGGATTGAGGGACGACAAAAAACACCTGTGTCTTAAAAGGTTCATCAGTGGATCTGCCCTGCTCAGCTGAACGTCCCACTTCAAGCATGAAATGGTACACTGTGTACAGGCATGGACTTAAATTTGTTCCGAAGGAGATCTTGTCACATTATTTATTGTATATCAACCAGTCGTGATGTTCATCATTGATAGGACAGAGAATTCCCCGGGATTTGAACTGTCAAAACACTCCGTATAATCTGCAACTAAGGATTACTTTCTTTGCGCTGTTTTATTGATCTATACTTCTTCTAACATATCTTATGGGGTAACATGCTCCAAACATCTGCAAACTATACCTAAAAAGGCTTTCAAAAACCTTTAACAACTGAGCTCTAGTTTCATTTTATAATGTTCTTACTGGAGAATCAGCCAAACTTTTGCATGCAATATAATATAAACTCATTTTATTTGTCTTGCCTCCCCAGCTAAACCCTGGTTCCATGTATGAAAACATCTCAGGTCAATCAAGAGAGAAGGATGACAACCCCTATAGCAGACTCCACTTCTCTAAGGACCACACAGATGCTCTCTACTCCACCATCGAGCCAGCGTCTTCTAACTAAATTAAACTTTGTTGCCATGGTATTTTGATAGTCTTAGTGACTGTAACCTTCTGTATTTATAATTCTAATTCTTATTCTCTTAAGTATCTATTAGGTGCAATTACTCAACTGCCGCAATATTGTGTGCAATTATTAATAATAATAATAATTATTATTCTGCAATATTTCTCAATATACCACTTTATCATGCACATAACTGTTATTTTTATTCTATTCTTATTTATTCTATTGATGTATATATTGTAGTTAAATTTCACACTTACAGCCTCAGCACAGTGACAATATGTATTTATATTTTAATATTTTTAAATCTTAAGTACTAGTGTTAAACACTGCGGCATAATGCACATTCTATTTTTTTTTTTTTTATTTTAATGTACATTTTTATTTCCATATTATTTTATTGCTTTTATATTCACATACTACTATTTCATACTCTTATTCTTACTTCTTATAATTCTCTATTCTATATATCGGAGCGACTGTAAGGAATCACAATTTCCCCTCAGGGATTAATAAAGTGTTTCTTATTCTGATTCTGATTCTGGACAACATCAACATCACAGCATCGACAGGCAAGGGTAAAGCTGAGTGCAAACATAATGGTGACCACCTATTTTTTTCTTTTGAACTCAATGAGAAAATTTTCTGCCTGATCTGCCAGACTTAACTTTCACACTTCAAGGCTTCTAACCTCCAGCAGCTTTACAGTTTATTCCACTGATATGAACCACAAGTTTCCCAAAAGTACTGAGCATCTCAAACAGAAGCATGCCATTAAACTTCCTGATATATGAGATGCAATGCATTTTGCCTGTGTGGAGGATGCATGTGGACCAGCAGAATGAAGAGCAACAAATAAGTAGAGTGCAGCATGCAACACTGTCTGAAAACTCCTAAGAATGTCCCTCAATCACCAATGTCAGTTTAAGTTTTTTTGTTTTTAATTATTTGTTCTTGAGAAAGATCATTGGAAAAGTCTATGTGAGATTCATTATGTGTTCTAATAGTACGCAAGCAATATTGCATTGATCTGTCTTTATTAATCTGTCTGGTTGTAACAGAACACAAGCCAGAATTTAAAAGTGACTGTGGAAACATGCAAACCACACACTCACACACACACACACACACACACACACACACACACACACACACACACACACACACACACACACACACATATATACACATAGGCAGATGGAGTTGTGGTTTTGTTTGTGTGTGTGCGAGTGCATTTTGTGACGATGTGTCTCAGTGTCCGACTGGTTTGCCACATCTAATTTATAGTACAGATACAGTAAATCAAAGCACTTTGTCGATGTTGTTTTACTCTCTCAATGATTTTCAGCTGTGACTGTAAAAAGAAATTGTTAGACAGATTTTACTGCCAAAAATATATGTTGCTCTGCACGTGAAAAGACCACAGACATTGTGTCTGCAGCTTCCTGTCTGCAGTTTTTTCCCACCAAAAAATAACCGCAATCAGCTTAACATTTCTCTGCTCTCACACAATGTAACGCAATGTAAACAGCATTTTCAAGGTGCCCTTGAGCAAAGCACCAAACCCCCCAACCAAGGTAGCCCCCTCACTCTGACATCTCTCCACTTTGTGCATGTATAGGTCCTGTTTATGCATGTGTGTGTCTTTTGGACCTGTGTGTTAATGACAAAAGAGTAAAAAAATTGAATTTCCCCTCAGGAGGATTAATGATTATATTAAATTAAACAAACAAAAAAAAAATTCACTGACATATAATGCAATTCACTAATGACCGATTTTAATGACAGCAATACATAGATTCCTCACTAGAGGGATTTTTTTTTTTTAATTAAGAATAACAATGAGGAAGGAAGTGACTTTTAAGTGTCAGAGCTGCAGTTTGTCTGCCAGCCGCGCTCACACTGATCAACAGTCAATTTCTTTGTGAGAAGACTGCCGCTGATTTCAGCCATTTATTCATGTTCTTTATGTTTTGGGAGTTTTCATAAAGGTAGTAGTTGTAATAAAGCCATTAAATTATATCATCAAAATTCTAATTGGAGACTGAAGACTACAACAGCCATGTTGTTGGCAGGAGCTGGATGTGTGTTTGTGGCTTTTATCCTGTACATCTCAGGTATGAATGACTGTTTCTTATTTCTTATACAATGCTAAATAAATGTGAATTGTAATTAAAAAAAATGTTTACCAGGAGTGTACAATCAATGTTAATTTGTAGGGATAATACAGGAAACTGCATGTTGATTTATAAATAAAAAATATGATTGAATGTTAGCTTGTAATGATTTCCACTTATTCTGCTATGAGCTCTTTAGATGTGCTGCAGTGTATCAGTGTGATCCTTTCCAATATCATACCATCATCACTGACCTGTTAGTATAGAGAAGAAAGTTATGAGAGAGAATAAATACTTCCAGATGTTTGCTGATGAAAGTTTTTCTTAAAGGGATTGAGGGACGACAAAAAAACATCTGTGCCTTAAAAGGTTCATCAGTGGATCTGCCCTGCTCAGCAAAACGTCCCACTTCAGGCATGAAATGGTACACTGCACACTGGGATAGATCTCAGTTAGTTCCAAAGGAGATCTCACCAGATGAAAATCATATAACGTACAACATGTTGGAAGACAGAAACTTCACTCTAACAATCAAAAATCTGACAGAAAGTGATGCAAAGGTTTACTGCTGCAAAGAAACTACTGGTACACCACACAACTGCAAGCAAAGTGAAATTCAGCTCCATGTGGCAGGTACAGTGGTTGTCAATAATAAATTATTCAAAGAATGACAACAGTATATTAATTCTTATTATATATACATGATCATCTCAGACCTGCAGGTGAAGGTGATTCCCACCACAGAGGGACAGACAGTAACACTGATATGTAACACCAGCTGTCCACTGACTGAAAACCCTGCAGCCTACATCTGGTATAAGAACAGAGAGTTCCTCTATGAGGACTGGTCTCGCTGGTACCACCAGCTGGTCAGCAGTGAGGGAGCAGTCACATACTCCTGTGCTATCAAAGGCTACGAGCATCTCAGAGCTCCTGAAGTCTCAGTGGGTGAGTGACAATGATTAGCTTCTAATGATATGATGAAACTTCTGGCTAAATGTGTAAATATATTCACAAATCATTATTCAAGCATTGGGACCTTTAATTATAAGGATTATGAAATGCAGTAACTTATGAACTAACTTCACTGACATCATTTCTTATTGTCCAGATTCTGTCACATCGACCTGCTTTAGTGTGACCTATGCTAAAGGGACAATGTGTTCTTATAAGCAGTCATCAGAGGATGAGCCCTGCTCCATCACATATCCAACAGGTTAAACATCCACAAAACACAAACACACGTCCACACCTCTCATCCCTTTAACACATTTTTCCTATAAGGTTTAATTTGCAACAGATAATTCATTTATTTTGATCATGTCTATGCTTTTTTAATATTTTGTTACAAGCACAAAACCACAGTCTTTCTTTCTGGTTTCATTGTGCTTTGAGTATATCTATAATAATTAATGTTCTAACGTATATGCTGATATTTACTGATAACTGATGAAAACTGTATTTGTCGTCTCCCAACAGAGGTACATATTCAAAAGACTCCTGCAGACAAACGGGCCCATGTCACACTGACCTGTAACACCAGCTGTCCCCCGACTCCCATTATATGGTATAAGACCAGACTTTTAGTTAGAGAGAATAAGAAACATCAGTTTCCAGTTTCCACCAGCTCTGCTGAAAGCTTCTCCTGTGCTGTAAAAGGCCTCGAGGATCTGCGCTCTGCTGAAGTCTGTAAGTACAAACCAACTTATGGTCTGTTTGAACTTATGATATAGGATATTTGTGTTAATGGTCTGAGAAATATGATGATTTAATACTGCTTAATCCTCACAGGATGTGTACAAAACAACAGAGGCACTTTCGAATGTAATGCAGATGCTGTGAAGTACTAATCACATATGATTACTATGATTTAATCTTTTTAGCCTGCAGTTGTTTGCTGCACTGATTTATGTATCCTGTTAAGTGTCTTCCAGTCTCTGTTATCTCTGGGATCTGCTGCTGATCACTAAACGTTGACACTGGTGTTTGTTTAGACACCATGCTTTATGATATACAATAAAATTACACAGTAACTAGGTTCCATTGTGCCCTTCACTAAGCCCCACCCCCCTTAGTTAATCTTGCTGTTTGAGACTGGCAGGTCCTGATGTCTATCATTTATGTCTAATACAAAGCTGATATCTCCTACCACACAGGAATTGTAGTTTGCATATTTGTACAGTGACGTTCAACATTACTTAAAATGTAACTGGCTCTCGTCTTTTATCTACACTTCAGGTGCTAAGGATAGCAACTGCAGGACTGTAAATTATGTCAGCAGGAGAATCTGCGCTCTGGAAGGTTCTTCAGTGAACATTTCAAGTGAATATTCTAATTCCAACTATGGGCTGCCAAAGTCAAAATCATGGTATAAAGTAAAGAGAAGTGGGGAGGGAGAGGTTGAAAAGCCATTTAAGGCTGGAGATAGAGTGAAGTATCATCATCACATACAGAATCATCACATCCTGAGAATCAATAACCTGAAGAGGAAAGACTCAGCAGAATACAGATTCAAACTGCAGAGAGATGATGGATGGAAACCTGGAGTGACTTTGGTTGTCACAGGTAATTCTTTAGATTAACTCTGTTATTTTTGTATTGTGAATTATTGACGTCCACACCATGTACTACCAGCAGTTAACACACTGAAAGGTCGATTCATGCTTAACGTATTCTAAATTAGACTAGCTGCAGTCTCCTGCTTCTTCTACTGTTTTCCTAAGGTTGGGATAGGTGGCTGGGAGTACACCTTCATGCTGTACAGTTAAGCATGACAGTGATCTTTCTTTAACCCTTGGTACTACAGTTACAGTTGCTTACACAGAGAGCCCTGACACACCAAGCTGACAGTTGGCCGTTGATCAATGTTTGTGTATCAGTGAGTTACCCTAGTTTTTGCAGTGTGTCCCACACTGGTAGCACTCGTCAGCCCTTGTCTGCTTTCTTTGGCTGATTCAGAATGTTGAGTCGGCATCAGAGACGGCGGACTATAGCACCGTCTTTCATTACTTGGCCATTGGCTGTAGTCTCTGTGGTGTGTTCATGCGCAGTTTTTTGGCTGAGACAGAGGCAATGAGAGATGATGCAATAGTCAGCCTCTGTCGCCATTAGTTCATTGATGTGTGTTTGGTGTGTCTGGGCCTTAACGTAGAGGTGGCCAACCAGAAAACACTTTTCATGAGTCTTTTTGCCTCTGTGGGTTGTTTTACTGACAAACAACCTATTTTTCTGTTTAGGTATGAGGACGTGGGAGATGATACTTCTGTTCTTTATTTACTGACCACTTCAACCATCTTTCAGGTTTGAAAGTAAAATTTACTCCTTCTGCAGTGGTGACAGAGGGCCACAGAGTCACACTGACCTGCATTGCCAGCTGTCCTCTGACTGACAACACAGCCTACGTTTGGTTTCTCAACAGTCGACCTCTAACCCTGACAGAGAACCAAAACAAACACCTGGTTCTAGACCCAGTCAGCAGTCAGCATGCAGGAAACTACTCCTGTGCTGTCAAAACTCCTCAAAACACCACCTCTCCTGAAAAAACTCTCACTGTCAAAAGTAAAACGGGAAAAAGGACACCAGCAGCAGCTGCAGGAGTCTGTGTTGCTCTCCTGCTTTTAATACCCCTTGCTGTCTTCTTGTGGATTAGGTGAGCAACACTGTCCTGTTTCGTAGACATTCACACACTAATTCACACACCAACTTGGCTTCACCTATTAATGTTTATTTACTGATTTCATTTACCAGAAGAAGGAGGACTTCTAATCAGTTTCCCAGAAATGAAACTTCAGACAACTTGGAGCAGGTAAAGAAAATAATCTGTACACGCCACATGAGAAAACCAACAGCATCTCCTTTCCTGCGTCTCTTCCATGCTGTGGACTATTTTTTTCTTCACTAAAAACTTATTCTGATGACAAAGAAGCACAATGTTGCACAAGTTTCATGGGTCCTATATTTTGCAATGTAAATCTTGTTCTACTGTTGTTAATATGTGCTGCAGGACTAAGTGGTGGTAAGTGGTAAGCAGTGGTTGTCATCCAACTTCCTACATCTTAATGAAGACAAGACAGAGTGTATTGTGTTTGGGAAAACAGAAATGTCTAATTTCACAGCAATTAAACTCAGTCCAACGGTCAGAAATCTCGGGGTTACGTTCGACAGTAACTTTAAGTTCGACAAACAAATTGACACTGTGGTTAAAGTAAGCTTTTTTCAATTGCGCCTTCTGGCCAAGGTAAAGCCATTCCTAAATCGTGCTGACCTTGAAAAAGCTATTCATGCCTTCATTAGCTCAAGGCTAGATTATTGTAATGCACTTTATGTTGGCACTTCCCAGTCATCCATCAGTCGTTTGCAAGTCGTGCAAAATGCAGCAGCCCGTCTTTTAACGAACACTCCTAGACGCGAGCACATCACTCCTGTCCTTTACTCTCTTCATTGGCTTCCTGTCCATTTTAGAATCGATTTTAAGATTTTAACATTCGCTTTTAAAGCTCTTAACGGACTTGCTCCACCCTATTTATCCAACCTTCTCACGCCACAAGTCAGAAACAGAACCCTAAGGTCGTCAAACCTGGGTCTGTTGGAGGTCCCAAGGTCCAATTACAAACATTGGGGTGACAGGGCTTTCTCGGTGGCTGCACCCAGACTGTGGAACAAGCTCCCCCCGACATGCGCACCATCACTGACCTAGGTCTTTTTAAATGAAAACTTAAAACCTTTCTTTTTAAGATGGCTTTTAACACTTAAGATTGTTATGTTATTGTTATGTTTTTTTTTTATTGCTGTCCCATACTGTTGTTCTTTTGCTGTTTTATTTTATTCTATTGTAAAGCACTTTGGTCACCCTCTGGGCTGTTTTAAAGGGCTATACAAATAATCTTTATTATTATTATTATTATTATTATAAGTCCTAAAACACGGAAAAGAGCTGGCATTTTAGCACCTCCGTTTCCCTCCCTCCCTTAATTCAGTGTGTTTTTGGTTAGATACCTGAAATAATGTCTGTGGTTAAAACAAGCTTGAGATGTTTTTACATTTTGTTCTACAAAATAAAATTCATGAGTAAATACCCAACTTGTGAATTCTGAAGCGCTTATGTGTCTTGTAAAGACTAGGGATGGGAATTAATAGGATTTTATTGATATCAATGTCATTATTGTTTCTGCTTATCGATCCGATTCTTTATCGATTCCCTTTTCGATTCCTCCTGTGAGTTAATGATATCACCTCCTGTTGTTTGTAACCCAAGACATCTGCTTTCATAACGTTTTATTATGAACCTTAAAGCCATGGTCGAGTTTAGAAAGACGATGAGAAAAATTTGAAAAAAAGCACTTTGTCTAACCACACAAAAAACTAACGGCAGCTTTCACAGTCATAAGCCAGCCTTGGCATACAGTTATCTATGTCACAACAACAGCCACAATGAGTTGTCATTAATGTTACTGCTAGCTGGTGATCTAGAGATAAATCCCGGCCCACAGCCTGAGTGTGTCAACATCACGCAGCTAGTGCAGCTAACTCAGGTGAGGCAGCTAACACAGCTAGCCTAACATATTATAACAACAAATGGCGTGCAAAGCAACTCAACTGCCCTCATCTTACCATCCTTGGTGTTCCCATGAAATCCGACAACAGCGTCCTGGCCACTGTCTACCTGGAGCGGGGACACGCCAAGGCTCCACAGCGGGCTAATTTTTGATTAACTCTTCTAAAGTATCCAAGAGCTACTCCAGCCAGCTATTTCAGAAGCTGCAATGCTGTGCTAACCCTACAGCTGAGCTCGAGTGGGAATCATTTATACTGCTAATATGATCTCTCTTGTCTTTTTTTAAGCTGAACCCTGGTCCGCTGTATGGCAACGTCTCAGCTCAAACAACAGAGCAGGATGAACTTTACTACAGCAGCGTCTACTACTCTCAGAACCACACAGATCCTCTTTACTCCACAGTCCAGCCACATCCCCCTCACAAAGAAGAGCACGTCCCCTATGCTGTTGTCAACTTCAGACGAAACATGACCCCTGAGTATGCATTTCTTGCTATTCCAACTGATTCATGTTCTACTCTACACTGTAAAAATTATGTAGCTTATTACAAATTGGGCTACATGATATCTTTGAACCAACTAGTACTATTTTGATAAAATATTGTTTGCATTTATATTACATTTTTTACATACATTTCCATCTTGGGATAACGATTCGTGGTGAAAATTTATGGCTACTTACACCAATTGTCACATCACTAATCTGATTTCCATGAGACATTAAGGGGTGTAATAATGGTTTACAGATTTCCCAAGAATATAGTTATTGTGTAACTGCCTCAACTGGGAAAATTACTTTTCTTAATTATATATTTAAGATACTTTGCCATATGTTTAATCCACAGTATGTTAATGCATTCTTTCCTATACTCTCAGGCATGACGGCCAGGCAGTGGATACCTAGAATTTGTTCAACACAACAAACAGAATACAAAAACACACCCACCTCTGTGCAGAACTTGGAAATCATTCTGTTGATTATCTCTGGACTGCGTTTACGTCTGGGGACTTTGGCTGATGACCTCATCTACACCAGCTTACTGGGAATGAGCAGGCAGACATCCAGCATCAGTGAAACCAGGACTTCTTAGTTACTCTGATAAACCCATGGTCATGTCTGTTAAACTATATAGTCATGACTTGTTGACCAGACTTTCAATATGTGATACTTTCCAACATACATGGAACCCTTCAACAAAATTACTATTTCTGTGAAACTTAAGAGAAGGTAAATTAATCAAAGTTGCAACAAGAAGGCCCTCCTGTACTATACATGTGTTATCCAGCACAACACCTGCATAATTCTCGTTCACGGCTGAAACATATTCCTGAGGAGCTTTTTGTATTTTAGGACATGCTTGGTCAGTGCAGTCCTTTACAGGACATGCCATTCGAATTTACCAAGCTAACAATAGTTACTGTCTTGGAAATTAGCACTTAATTGAACACCACTAAAACTGTTTTGTGACAGCAAAAACTGATTCTCAATATTGTTATGTGCTGTTTTATGTGTTTAGGTGTGTCCAATGTCTAGATTTCTTTGCTAGCTAGTTAGATGTAGCATAGCTGCTGACTAGGCTAAATTCGGTTGTGTTGCTAAGCAACCAGAGCACTTAAGGGTTGGTTTGTGAAGTCATGCTAACAACTACGCACGCTAACGCTAGCTATGTATTTCTGTTAAATTAAATTAAATTAAATTATAAACCTTACGTTACTGTTTTATGTTGACGCGTACAATCTATGGGTAACAAACACAAAGTTACAGAAAGCTAACGTTAACTGGTTGAGAAATACTCACCCAACAGAGAACAAGTTTCTGCCGTTGTTAGCTGCTAACTGCTAACCCTGCTCACGTTATCTGCAAAGGATGACGTAAGCTTCGCCCCGGTTACCTGTGTATGGAACGCGGAAAGGACCAAAACGTCTTGAATTATCACGGGAAATAAGAGTCAAACAGACGTTTATGAAACTCAGCAGTATAATATTTTCAAATGAAACCTACTTACATGATTATTAAAGTCCGAATGCATTAGCCAGAAATAAAAGGCTAACGTTAGGCTAAAACGAACTACACTACGGTCGCGTGACGTAACGTTTCCAAGGCTGTGTTCGGCGCAGCTCGGCGTGATGACGTTATGTAGTCTTATTTAGCCGCTTGTTAGCAACCGCTATTTTTAAGGCTCATAGACTTCAAAATTCACAGTGGAGAATTTATTGAGAATAAAATGTGAAAATTCCTAAAGCTTGTGTTAACTACAGACCTTTTTGAGGCTCATAGTCAAGAACCCATTCAAAAAACCCAATGACTTTGAGACAAGGGAACAAGGAGCTCTAAAATGCTCACTCATTTTCGGGATGGCGGTCGGACTCTATTAGCATTAGCTAGCTAATTAATTAGTCGTCTTGAATCTGGAAATTTTGGTTTATTCTTTTTTCCTTTTGTTTGTTCTTAAGAGGAACAACATGATTTTGTACCTGTGCTACAACAGTGGCCACTTTTATTTTTTTATCGGCTAAAATTTAACTTTATTGTCATTACACAGTGTAACGTTACAGGTACAGAGTCAAAAAAAAAAATGCAGTTTTTATGCTTTATTTGCTTAATTTTTCTTAAGTCTAGTGTGTAATATTTAACCATAAAGCACAGGTTCATTCATATATTTGCCATATAGGTTGGCCTTTTGCAATATTTAGAAAAATGTTTATCTGACCACAACTTACATGAAAAGCATAATAATTGTTTTATCCTATGTCTAACATCTAAAACAAAGTGTTAGCTGTTATCTACCATAAGTCCTTGAGATACAAGTGTGTTTTAAGTTTTGGTAGAGGATTGAACCTTTTTGCAGTTGGAATAATGGACTGTGCTTTTAAATAAAGTTGACTCAGTTGTCTTTTGCTTGTTCTCTGGATTGTTTAACCTCCACATTGATTAATTAATAAGTCATCAGTCATCTGAGTTAAAATGAATGGCAAGCCAGATATTCAAGAAAGCGTGAGACTGAAGAAGAAACATAATGTCACAGACACAATTCAAGTCTGTATTAATATATTTTTATTACCATACGAGTATACACTTCAGTAATTAATCCAAATACAAAAAACATAGGAAATTATTTGTAACGTATCCTTTATGTTGTGCAAGTAGCTGTGGGTTTCTTTGTCTTTCAAGTAAGTTAAAAAGTCTAGTCGCAAGTCCAGTTGTAACAGTACATGTTAAATATGTGCTCAAAACACTTTTCCAGTTGACTGAAAGGTTGCACAGTGTGTACGCAAATTATCAGGGCGTGTGAGTTAAAAGTCAGTATAAATAACTTACACAGTAAAGGCGTGAAATTGAGTTGTGGAGAAAAAAGAGGAATCAGCACAAATGTGGGTCCCAGATATGTAAGGCAGAACTGCTTCATTATTACCATTATCCAAACTGTGCTACAGTATGCAGGGTGCCTTTGATCGTATGGCCTCATGGAAATGTCTGTGTAATGAGTGTCTTTTTTTAGCCTTCTTGGGTGAGAAAAAGGGAACAAGAGAAAGAGGAATGAGGAGAGTTTCAGTTTTAGAACAGCCAATCACCACTGAATTCAAAATTGCCTTATTTGCTACTCAACAGTATGATAAGGGGGAGGGCGATTGTTAACTGACAGGGTCACAGTTAGTGTTCATATGGTTAATAGCACTTCCTTCATCATTTCCTCTGTAGTCACATATCAAAGACAAGAAATCTCCTTCATTGGTTTGTACAAACATGAAACTCAATGAACCTTGATAGTGAGAAGGTCAGTGATAAGGTCACATAATGCTACATAACTTGCCTTTCAGTAGGCTATATTAAGTCAGTCGTTTTTAAGCGTTTTCATTAGTTTTCATTTGTCTGTCTTGATTTACACATTTGCTACTGTACACTGACATTTCAGCAGAAATGTGAGTCACTGTGGTCACGTCGTCTCTGAGAGTTTGAAAGAAAGACACACCAACACAGACGTTCCAGTCCTGAATCCGACAACATGGCTCGCTAATCTTTGTGCCCCATCCAAGCACACTCGTCTCTGACTCCACTCTCGGGACTCTCCTTTGCTCTCATATTCTCCATCTCTTCCAACTCTCACAGTCCCATCTTCGCAGCCTCTCCTTGTGGTTTTCTTGTGCTTTCATTTGTCCAGTAGCACCTTTGCCAGGGACTGTAGCTTTTCCCTCTTCTCGTACAGATACATCTGGGTTTCCCACAACATGTCCACCAGGACTGCGTCACTCACCTCGTCCAGCATCACTTCCTGAGACAACTGGGGACTCAATCTGCACAAAAGACGATTAACAGTTTCACGGCACTCTACAGATAATTAGAGATTATTTATTATGTTTTCAGTAGCATGTGAGCAGGTTTGTTAAATGATTTTACTGGACTTGAAATAACTGCTGAGGGTTAAAAACTTGTCTGATGGCATGTGTTCTCTTCCTGTTGACTCTAAAGCTGTGAAGAGGTGTGGTCATATATCTATATCTACACAAATTGCGACAACAAGGATCTGTCTGGTCTGTGCTATCAAACACAGAACACTGCAGCACTTCTCTCATTAAAGATAAAAATGACTGCGTAAAACATGGCACAGGAAGTGTGTCAAGTGTGTGTGATGAATATGAGAGACAAAGAGAAGTGGGCAAAACGGGATGGCGTGTTATATTGTGGCGTGTTATATATATATTATATATATAATATATGTTATAATAGATGTGGGCATGCTGTATCAGAATGATGACAGGAAGCAGATGAAACAAGAAATGAGAGCCAAATTGGGCAGAGTCATGTCGGCTGACCTGTGGTAGATGGTGTCTATCATTTCACACCAGGCTGCGGCTCTGTCTACTGCGCAGCCATCGGAGTCTGTACACTGTTCAGTCCGATAGAGCGAGGGAGAATGTTTTACAATTAGAAACAAGAATACACTTTCCTGTGATAACAAACAGATTGAAGCAGGTGCTGTAGATGTACTCACACAGTCCACCAGCATCTTGCCCAGCTCCTTGGCTCCTACGAAGCTCTTGGCCAGCTCCAGAGGGTTGGAGGGTCGGAAAACATCCACAGAGCTCACCACCACCTGAGGAGGTTTACCTGGAGATACACAGGAGCATCGATGTGATACAAGTGTTCAAACGGGAAGACTTTTGTCAGTTTAGTTATTCACAATGTGCTGTGTAACTTTTCCTGTGTTGCCATTCATACTGCTGCCTCTCTTTTTTTTGAAATGTTCGTTTTCTGTCCACAATTAAAATACAAAAGAAGATGGATCAGTGAGTGCCACTGTTTTGTTTGTTTATTTAGTCTTTATCGCAACTGTGCACCCAACATTATCTTGAGATTTTGAGTTGTGCTTACTGTTTCTAAGTAATAGTTACTGCAGCTTTCAATGGAAGTGCACTAATTCATATACATGGAGGGATTTGGTTGGAAATGTCTAATTAGATTCTTCATTAAAGCAGAAAGCACACGCTACAGGGCAGACTCCAAAGTGCTGGAGATTGTGCGGGAGCCAGGATGCAAATCACTCAGTCATCAAATGACGTTTTTCCAAACAACTTTTTATGTCGGGGCTTCAGGACACTTGGATCACTACGGATGAGCAGTATGGAGATATTTTGTGGTTTCAATTATGTGTTCTTGGACGTTTTAATCTGGGTCGCCGTCAGCCATTAGGTGTGCAGTTGTGCTGCTATCCACTTCTCCCTTGGATCTCCGTAAGTGTTGTGAGGACTCTAAAACTTCACCTGAGCCTCCCTTGGCATATGGGTGAGTAGATAATGGCTGAATTTTCATTTTTGGGTGCACTATCCCTTTAAGTCATGCTGTTTAAACTGCTGTAAGCCCATAATACTTTTTGTATCTACAGGTATATATATATGCTGTATTTTTTTTTTCTTCGGGAAATTGTTTGTCTGCTTGCAATTCACCCTTAAAAAAATAATAATATGTATACCAGAGTACAGAGTGACTGTATGATGAATAAACAACAGATTCAGATCCACAATGTCACCCTGAGCTTTGAATTTAGTTCACAAGACGCATAAAATTCATTATTCACAATGGTCAGACATAATAAAGTGGCGTACCTGTACCAAGAGAGACCACTATACCCAACTTCTTGACTTCGTTTCCATGGCCCTGAGATGGAGGAGGAATAAGAGGGGATAAAAAAGAGGAGACGGATAATTAAATGATCGAATTAAACATAAATGCATTCATATGCAAAGACCAAGGACAAAGTAAAAACAGCCTACCTCTACTTTTAAAGCTTTATTGTACTGATGGATTTCTGACATGGCGTCTAACGTCGGGTTATTGGCCAGTAGCCCTCCATCCAGAAAGCGGCCCATTGGTCGGAAGTAGGTGGGGGCAGCACCGCTGGAGCGAGCAGCTCGCCACACGAGTTGCTCTGGTGTAAAGACAGGGATATGAATATTTTTAAAAAAGGCATGAAAGAATTAGACTTTAAGAGGCAGGTTTTAAGACACAAATTTACAGAGAAAGATTGTTAACCTCGCAAAAAAACACACACATTCATTCGTGCTGAAAAGGGCAAAGACATGTTATTTGCTGCTGTGCTGTTACAGTTAAAATAAACATGTATTTGATATGGAATCACATTCAATGGGAAAAGTTTGACATTTTGGGAAATATTATTATTGGCTTTCTTGCTGAGAGTCAGATAATTAGACTGATACCACTCTGATGTCTGCATGGAAAGTATGAAGCGACTAGCAGCAGGCTAACGTAGCTTAGCATAATGACAGGAAACAGAGAAAAACATGCTGTGTCTGACAACAACAAAAAACACCAACCAGCACCTCTTAAGCTCACTAATTAACAAAGTGTCCAAGTGCTCACTGAAACATTGAAACATTTGAGTTTTTAAGGTGTTTCCCCAAAACTGTGACAGATAAAATCTTTGTGAAGCTGTTTCTTTCACATGCCTTTAGTCTCTCACTCACACCGACACACACCTTCATCCGTCACCTTCCTACGCTTTCTGGGTGGCTTCTCTGTGTATCCTACTATCAATACATCCTCATCCTCCCATCCTGCAACAACAACATGGCTGGCACTCAAACAACACAGCAGAGGTGGACTTCAGAAACAGGATGACATGCAAGTTCAGAAATATGTTTTTGCACTCCCCCAGTGCAACACTTTACAGGTTTCATTTCCTGAATGAACTGAGTCTTTATCACTTCTTTACTGACCCCATAATCTATAGCCAAGTGCAGGGTTTGCTTACTTTGACACCACCCAGTGGTAGTATCATGCACTACACTACCTCTCCAGTACAGCACCAGTGAGCACTTGCAAACAAACGTAAAGGGTTGAAGTTGTTGAGGTACCTTGTGGGGTGGTGAGGGGCTTGAACGTGGCAGTGGTGGCATATGGCGGCTCTCTGTGGACGGAGGGAGGGTCATAGTTCCTGAAGATGTGCAGCTCGCCTGGATGTCTGTCTGCTAGAACACTGGTCACCATCACCCTGTGCAGGAACAAATAAATGAGTGGAAAGAGAGAAGAACATGTTTGAGAAAAATACAGGCAGGTGCTGCAGCATTTATGTATTTCACTAAATGTAACAAAAAATAGTTCATTTTCAAACTCTGGTTACTATTTTAGGAAGAAACGTTTCAGTGGTTTCAGAGCATCTGCGCACATTTAAGTAATTTTTCCCAGAGTATTGAGGATTGTTGGAGTGCCACAACCCAGCACTCCAGTGTGAAATCAGCTCAAGTTATCAATTTGTTCACTTGATTAAGTACTTCTTCTTAACCTGACCAATCACAGCACAGGAGTGGGGCATTTAAAGCTTGTTGATGTCATTTTTACCAACAGCAGAAACCTAGGAAACACAAATTACCTGAAGAAAGAAATAAAGACTGTTTAATGGGAACTCATTGGCTGAGTCTTCTGGGAAAGTATAGGTTTTAAATTAGCATATTTATGAATGGTATCATTGTGCTGTCTTACACTATCAGTTAGCTAACATTAGCACACTTTACCATTTGCTAGTGAGTATGTCTGAGGACGCATTTTTATTCCTAGTGCTCCTGAGCAAGGCCTCCAGGAACAGTACTGGGCTTTGAATCAATTTGACATAGTGGCCAAACATGGAATTACAATGTCTAGGCCCGTCACAAGATGCCATTGTTCCCAAAAAGATGTTCTCCCATAGACTTAAATTGTGAAAGGGACATCTGTAAATTAGTGGATACCTTTTTACAAGCATCAAAAACCCTGCAAAATGACTCATTTAATTATCAGGATTTGATCTATTAGGTCAACAAACATTTCAAAAGTCTAGAAGAGACGTACGATTAAATCATTTTATCCCCATTCAAGTTATATCAAATGGCTAAAGAATTAGCTGCTCAGCCAAAAGTCTCTGTACTCTGCACTTGCTGTATACCACATCTCTAATGCTGTATCTGGTTCTCTTAATACATTCATACTCTGTACGCTCTTCTGCCTACTATCTAGCGGACAGATTCAACCTGAGCAGTCACCTGGGGTATCGGACGTCTGTCATCCTGGTGTTCTCCCCAAACTCTTTCTTCAGGAAGTCTTCCAGTGGTGCTGATTCATAAGGTCGTGACCCCCTGAACACCTGCTCCTTCATCCTAAAGTACAGGCAGCGCAGGTACTCCATGGATTTACCTAAAAAGAGAAGCAACATGATTATTGTTTTGATGCTATGTTATAAAAACCATTTGGAAAAAATATACTATAAGGGAAACACACACACACACCGTGGATTATAGCGAGGGCCAGGATGCCGCCCGTGCTGGTGCCAGCCACCCAGTCAAAGAGCTCTCTGGTGGGCCGACCGGCTTCTCTCTCCAGCGCAATCAACATCTGGATCAACACCAGGCCTTTAATACCTCCACCATCCAGACACAGCAGTCTGTCCATCCTGCAGGGGAGAGCAGAAGATTAAAAAATATTTTTTTATAGTGTTCCGTCTCCGGACCTGCTATATCTACAAATAAAAGAAAGTAAAATATTCATTCATAAAAGTACAGACAACATAAATTGAAGTTTCTTGCTCACTTCTTTTTCTCCATTCTGGGGCCGTCCACTTCAGATGTGCCTCTGCTCATTGCACTGACGGCAGCCCCCATATACATGATGTCCTCAAACCCTGTCAGCCAATTACAACAGCTATTGATTTGGGACCAACACATGGCATCAAGTGTATGCATGAAGGACAGGAAAGGAAAGGAGTGACTAGGTTTTCTACAAGCCATATGGGAGTCTTACAAGGAGTGTCTATGCATGGTTTCACTGTCCAAAAAGAACCTGCGCTTTCAATCACTTATCACTTATAAAGAAGTGAACGGGAGAAAGGCAATGCTGTCTCATCACATATTCTTTTTAGCAGTGCTGGTTCATCAAAAAAACATCACACCTTGCAGCTGAAAATTCACAAAAAACTCAAATCTTGTTCAGAAATAAAAATTCCCCCTAATCACGAATAAAAACGTGTTAATCTGTTGACAGTCACCCTGCACTCTTTGGAATATGAAACAAAGCTAAACCCATCTAGCTGTCCAATCTCTATAGTTTGATAAATGAAAAAATAAAATAAAAAATACAGAGTTATGGAAAAGAGAAACACACTCCCCAATATACTTGATACCTTAATGAATTGAAATGAGTCATTTAAATATAAGTAAGGTTGAAACAGTGAAGGAGGGGCTGAAGGAGGGATGGCGTTGTTACCTATGCCTTTATTGCTTGGAGGCTTGGCGTTGTTGGAGAAGGGGGGAGGACTGCCAGGGGAGGGTGGGAGGCACCGCTGGACCCCTACACTACACAGCATGTCCAGCAGTATCTTTCTATTAGGACCTTTAATGTTAACACAAACACATCCACACACACATGCAAGTCAACATGTTAGACATGCACACACACACACACACCACAAAAAGCAGTGAGAAAGAAGACAGATAAAGACAGAGATAGATGGGAGACAGAGAGAGAGAAAGCAAGGACATAAGCAAGCTGTTAGCAATTATCATGCATTTCAAAAATCAGTAAATGACAGTTAACTCCTTTAACCACCATTTCTGCTCCAGAGCAACGAGTGGGTGGCGTCATACACAATCATCTCTACGCTCAATCAACAATAATGCTCATGCGATTATGCTGTTTCTGAATAGAAAGACAAATTCAGGAGTTACAATGTCTAAATCTTTTTTATAAATCTAAGTGAAATATCAAAATGTGCATGTGCATGCAACTTTTTACACATGGTGCATTTTACATTATTATTAGTAGAAGTAACATCAGTTATCTCAGACATAATCTCATGCCAATGTGCACTGAAAGTATGCATCACACTGATGTGGTTCTTTTAGCCGCGCTACAGACCAGAGAGGTAATGTGTCATGGAAGCAACTAGACTGTTTCTGATCAGCCGGCCACAATTAATAGGTCACCAGCAAAACAGAAACACCTTTCTACAATCCAATATGACACAATTAAAAGTAGTAACTTATACATTTGTGTTTAATCATTTCAATTGTTTCAAAATTGTGTCAGAGCCAAGGTAAACTGGTAACTTCTGAAATTAAAGGGCAGTGCAAATACTGACAAAGATGAGAGAGCAAAGATTTTTAGCTTTTGTAACTTAAATATTTTCAAATGCTACTCACATGTTGCGCTGCCCTCTACTGTTGAAAAGGTGAACATGGTAGTATTGAGTTTTATTTTATCTTTAATAGCTCTTTTATCCGTTTACTTCTAAGACTCAGCTGGTGTTCTACCCATGTCACTTCTAACCAGTCACTAAACAATGTATTGAGACGAGACACTCAGGATTATTTAAAGTTTGTAATTTTGTAAATCACTCGTTACACAGCCATTTCCATGCATTAGCTTTAGTATCTACAGTGGAACACATGCATTTCAGTGAGGCTACATGTTTTAGAGGTATGCAAACTGGCCTGTTAGGTCGAGTATATTAAGTTCCATAAACTCATCAATATTCCTTATTTGCCTCCTGCTTCTCTTCCTTGAATTCATCCTGCGTATACATCCTTGCCTCCTTACAGTCTAAAGCTCTCTTTTTCATCCCTTTTCTCTGTCTTACCTTTGCTGGTGCGAGCAGCGATGAGTCCAGGTGTCTCTCCCAGGTCGTTGTGGATCTCCACATCAGCCCCGAACACAATGAGAGCTTTGATCAGCTCTATGTGGTCCTTCTAATGAACAGGGAGAGAGAGAGAGAGAGAGAGAGAGAGAGAGAGTCATTTAAAATGTGATACATTTTTTTAAACATACAATTCTACAGCAAAATGACATGAAAGGAAAACTACAACTGTGGGTACTCTACATGATGTCATCAGTCTGTTGTTGTTTAAGCTGTTAGGGTGTATCTTTTTCGATTTTTCATATTACATAAACATCACAGTTGAAACACATTTTTTTTTCTGAGTTGTGCACCTTTGACTAGCTGAAAACAACAAGAACATTTGCTTCTCACGAAATGTCAGCAGGAACTCGTGTCAGCTGAGACAGAGAGATAACATGTTGTAGTGTAAGCATGCTGGCCATCACAGGGAGTTTATTCATACCGTATGTGTGATGCAATCTCATTTCCTAATTGGCTGGAATTTCAAAACTTGTGTAATCTTTTAGCTTTTTCTCTTCTCATCCTCCTAATGCTATGTTGCAACCACTTGACACATCTCTTCCCTTTTATGAACACTTTCATTATCAGATCACTGTTCTCATGTGGAAAACAAAAACAAGGCAGAGATGTTATCTTGTACACACACACCTTCATAGCGAGGTGTAGAGCTGTGTTTCCATCCTGGCCCTTCAGGTTGGCATTCGCTCCGTGGGTGAGCAGCACCATGGCCGCCTCAAAGCGCCCCTTCTTGGTCAGAATGTGGAGGGGGCTCTCTCCAGTCTTACTGAGGTAGTTCACCGCACAGCCGTGTTCCAGCAGCAAACGACACATCTGGCAAAGAGAGAGGGAGATTTATCTTAACATTTGCTTGGTATTTCCCCTCAAATGTTACGTTAGAATTTTGAATTCTCCTTGACACGTTTCTGATTCCTGATGTGAATGTCTGGGTTCGGTGGCTTTGAGCAAACAGGCCACTATCACTGAATGGGAGTTGTGTCATACATTTGTGGTGGATTTAAGTTTTGTAACAGTTGCTTGAACTCCAAGTGGTTGCTAAAGTTAAAGAGACAGTTCACCCAAAAATCAAATTGAGGTAGATATCAGCCTTCTTTCCAATTAACAGACCTAGGTGGCACTCGGCTTGTGGTGCTCAAAGAGCCAAAAAAAAAAAAAAAAATACATTTGAAAAACTCAACAGCAATGTCTCTTTCCAAAAATCATGACCCGGGTGTAGTTTGGTAGAAAGAAAATGAGCTTTTTGAAAGTATTTTTGGCACTTTGAGCACCACAAGCTGAGTGCCATCTAGTTCTATTATATTGGAGAGAAGGCAGACATCTCTATGACCAATATCTCCGACACTCACTCAGAGAAAAACAATCTAGATCGATAGATTGCAACACAGGTAAGAGGAGAAATATATATTTTATGATTCCAGGTTGAACTGTCATAAATCCACATTCGTAACATCAAAGCATTATATTTCTCTACACCTATACTACGAATACACAAAAATGTACCATAATTCAAATAGCTCATTGTGGATTTCAGTTCTGATGCATTATTTTTCACCTCAGCAGTTTTGGACCAGTGAAGAGGCGTCCCTCCATACATGGAGTCTTCAGCATGGAGCTGGCCTGGGTCCGCTTTGAGGATCTCCTCCACACAGCTGAAGGTCAAACACATAATAAAAAAGGGTTATTATATTCTGTACTAACTGAGGTACATCTTTTTATATCTTAAATTTTGTGCCCTGGAAATTTGAGTAACCCATTCAAAAGTTCCAATTTAATTTCTGTCTCCTTACTGTGATGGAAAATCAATTTAACAACCTCAGCGGTTCCCAATCCAGTACAGACAATTCAAATGCTCAGTATTACTTATGAGTTTAGTTAATGTGCTTGAGTAGATACTCATCAGAATTGTTTCTTTATTTACTTTTATGTACCGTCTTATACGGGTAAATAAACTCCTGCAGGTATGTTGCAAAAACTTGTGAGAGAATGAGCATCTATCTACAGTTGAAGGCATATTTATGATGAAGGAAGAGCAGCAGGGTAACCAGGCACAACTTTAAAATCTTATGCTCTTTCAAAATGAAAATACAGACACCTTCCAGCTCCTGGGAAGCTGTTTTATAACAGTATGTTTCGACACTGCATAACTATCAAGAAACATTAATTTGAACACCTACACGAAGATTTTCATGGACTGATTACAACTTATAGAAACCATTTCAATATCTACAAGCAACAAAACATGTTGGAAGTCATTATCTTCATCTTCAACCCTCCTCACCCCTTCTCACTGTACTTCATGGCACTGTGAATGGCGTAGCCAGTGCCACCATTGACATCACACTTGGCCCCACCCTCCAACAGAGCTTTTACGGCATCCACGCGTCCCAGACGGCAGGCCACATGGAGCGGCGTCTCCCCGTTGCTATTCAGCTCGTTCACCCCCGGACACAACCGCGAGCACATGACCTGAATGAGGTAATGATGACATGATGAAGGGTAGCATGTTGGATAAAGTGGGACGAGGGAAAATGGTGTTACTTTGCAGTTTAGAGAGTGACATCAGTTGAATTTTAAGAAAAAGAGCAGTGACTTCTCCTGTCTCACCTGGATTATGGCAGAAGTATCCTGCTTGGCAGCACAGTGCATGGGCGTCTCCCCATTGCAGTCTTTGATGTCAGTGCGAGCCTGGCTTTCCTCCAACAGCTCCTTCACACATGCCGAGTCGCCACGCTCACATGCCCGGTGCAGCGGCGTCTGACCTGATGCATTCCGAGCATTGATCTGACTGGAGACAGAAAGATGACCTGGATGATTTCATTTCTGGGTAAAGAGTGGCACGGATTATTGACTTTAATCATTTTATGTCTTTAAGATTCTGATTGCAGCTACACACACAAGGATCACACAGGTCATTAAGGGAAAAACACTCTTGGTTGTATGTTTTAAAACCAATCACAATCATCTTGGGCAGAGCTAAGCCCAGGATGCAGTGATGGTGCTCTTGCAAAACAGTGTTGGGAGGGAACTTGCTTTGGTGGAGAGTCAAGCGCTGGCATAAAAATGGCTAAATCCCTGCTAAAGGGATCGCAACATTAAACTTTAAAATACATTTTAACGTGTAGGTTGCTAGCTTGGAGGTTGTTGTTTCATGCACAGCGCTAAAACAAAGTCTGGAGATAGTTCTGACTATAGGAGACTATTTTATCGTAGCAACAGGGTTACTGAAAACAGGAACACAGAGGAAGCGTGTTTCCATCTGAGATAGGCGGCTGATGACAGGCTTTGTACCAACAGTCTACATCCTGTGACTCAGACTATGATTGAAGGGATGGCTTTTAGGCGGCCAATCACATCACTACTATATGAGATTGAGCTTGCAGAGACTTTGGAGTTGCTTCAGACACATGGGAAAACCTCTACAATGAACTCTTAGCCCACTTTATTGACAAAGTGATGTTAACATTGTGTGGCAACGCAGCTCCAGCAGGGACAGATTAGATTTTCTTCTTCCAAGATCTGACAGGAGGCTGCAAACCAAAAGCTTTCAGATTGTCACTTCAAATGTCCTTTTCATGATGTTCATGGTTCTTCTCTGTGTATTGTATCAACATGTACTGAAACAAATGAAAACAAAATGCTGCATGGCAAATGGGTAATGCCACATAACACAGGCTCGACTGAATCAGTTAAGGAACTCATTTGTTCCTCAGTCTTTCGATAAATTAAATTAGAGTATGGCTTCTAAGTGGCCTGGGTTGAGCACTATATGCATTAGGTAATGAGTGATATGTTGCACTACATCCGCTTTTCGTTATGTCTGTTGTGATTTCTAGCATTTGTTGCATGATTCTGTTGTCTGGCTAAATGTTGTTTTGTATTTTTGTATTATTTCTAAACAGCTGATGTCCAGGGACATGAGATAAATCACAGAAATGTATTCACACAATAAAGAGAAATCAAATTAAATCAAGTAACCTGTATTTACTAAAACCTGCAAAACCACCAGAAGGGGTTTAAAGCCCTGTTGTTCTGATCTACTTCTAAATAGTTAATAATATCTTTTGCATTGTTTGCATTTAGCTGGGAGTCTTACACTGGCTGCCTCCCAATTAGTGCCTCTGTGAAACAGGCTTACACATCATAATCCACTCTTAATTCAACTTTATCCTGAGGCACTTATCTCTGGGCGGACTGCCCTGAGCCACAGACTAGTGCTGAAATTATTACTCAGCTCATTCTTTAATTGATCAACAGAAAACCTACCAATAACAGTTTTGATAATCACTTAACAATACATCAATTTAAGTCATTTACCAAGCACAAATGCCAAACATCTGCAGGTCGCAGCTTTTCAAATGACAAGACTTGATGCCTTCGAAACTGTCTTAAACACCTTTCTCAAGCAGCAACAGCCGGCCAAATCAAAATCAGTGTTTTCCATCTTACCTCTGTACATAGTTATGTTTGAGACACTCTCTCAGGCCTGTCTCCACGGCAATGTGGGCGGAGCTCCAGTCAGGATGGCTGCGGATGCAGTCCACGATTGGCTGGGCAGTCTCAGCCTTCAGAGCAAGTGTCTCATAAAAGGGCCGAAGCTTGAGGGCATACTGGGGGAACCAGTTCATGGCATCCTCCTCTGACGCCACCTGAAACAGCCTGGTTTACAACACAGCGCAGTGATTACACAGTCTCAATTCACAAGAACCATGAGGGGAAATCTGAATGAGTGGCCAAAACGTGAGTGTGGTAATAATGGTACAAGTCACAGCTCAGATAAATAATCCTTGAATATGACTTTTCAAGTAAGTTTTACTGATTGTTTATAAAGTAAAGATGCACTCCAGTTTTCTCATTTGTTTACCACTGCTAATTAATTTTGTAACCTTTATGTTCACAATTTGCAGATTATGTGACACTAAGGTGCTTACATGAAAGTTCAAGTTTTAAAAGTAGCTTTGACAATTATATGCAAACCAGCACAAAAGTGGTAAATATTCAGTGTAATTTGAGAATTTTAGAAGTTCTTAAAACCCCTTTGCTTTTTTGGATGCTATTGCAGGGACCATAATGTTTGCATTCGAGGTAAAAATTTAAATCATCCATATTTCCCTGGCAGAGATTAAAAATTGGATTTCAGTTCTGACAAATTGTAAAACCTTCTTATGTTCATTGCTTAACCCAGCTTCTCAGATCTATGGCTGAATGACCCTGCACTGAGTCATTCAAGATAAAGGGCTTTGGTTTTGTTAAGCTGCTTTGTTGGATAATGGTGTATGTCAACAGTGATTCATACTAAATCAATAATATGTTGCATGTTACAAGTAGTAAACAAATCTGCAGGGGGCCATGGAATCACAAACTACCAAAAGCTGCATCTTAAAATGTACGAGTGGTCATTTAAGCTGACATTGGGGCCTATGTTCAGTGGTTGCAGTACACTGCAAGTGACACATATCACACCACACCACTCACCCTGATCAATACTGACCTCAGAGTGACATTAGGCGTCTCAGGGCACATAAGCAGACAGTCCCATGACTGGCACTGAGTGTTTCTGTACAGGATCATGCGTCCTTCCTCTTTCAGAAGGATCTTGCCTCCCCCAGCGTAGTCGGCCAGCGGCACATCCCTGACCCGGTAAGGGTTGGTGAAGAGGGTTGACACAGAGGACACAGTGTCTAAGAGACGGCCAAGGAACTGCATTGTCACCTGAGAACAAAGAACAGAGAGCTCAGGGAGGACAGACAATCTATGCTGTAGAGTAGACCGAGATAGCGGCATGTGAACGACACGAGGCTGAGTGTCTCTTTGGATTCTGTAAATTTGTTATTTGTCTGTTTTTATACCACAGTCTATATTGTATATAAACAGTGGCATCTGTAGTGTATAGACCTATTTATATTGTACTTCCAGCTTTTATTCTGTGCATATTTACTATCAGCACAACTCTACTTACACCGTCTACACTATTTGTTTATACTCGTAACACTGTAAAGACTCTACATATTGCTCACACACACTGTATATATCTAGTATTTTATTCTGTACATTACTCTGCACGTTATTGCTTCTCTGCACTTCTATGCCAAACTGCATTTTGTTGTTTTGGTACCTGTGCAATGACAATAAAGTTGAATGTAATGTAATCTCTATGATCTCTAACTCAAATATAACAGAGGGTTTTGGCTACACATGCAGAAATGTCTGGCTCAGCCCTGCTCTAACACAGCCTGTAGGATTGGTGTCAACATCAATGAATGATTTATTCTGTCCACAAGGCTCGGTGTGACCTCTCAAGAACAGCAACAGGTGTAACACCTCAGATATTACATATTATACTTGAAGTAACGTTAGTCTCAAATTTGTGGTTAGATGAGGAGAGCAACGAACTCACTCTCATTTCCTGTGAGGTGTAGCTATTGATACTAACTTGTTACCGGCTGAGCTGCCACATCAGTTGACGTCTCGGGTTAGCTGTCAACTCTCCACTTCCTATTACACTCTGAGACCATCTAGTGACGATGCAAACTGAGGCTGGTCGTTATTTAAACGAGGAACAAGTGTCTCCATTCATGCTGCTCACGAGTTCCCAGTTAAACAGAATCAATTTGACATGATACCTAAAGCGAAAACAGAGAGGCGACGGACACAGTCAACGAAACCCCCATTTTGCTCATGTTTTTAATATGAATATCCTAAATATTGTGAGCCTCTACACTACAGTTAGCTTCATGTTAAATGTAGCTAATCGCATTAAGTCGTATACACGGAGCTAACCGCTGTCTGTCCATTCTTACCTGCTAGCTGTCCTCTGTTATCAGCTGACTTCTGACAGCGACATCAACAGCCGCGACGCTGCAACCAAGCTTGCTACAAATCATGACTGACGCGACGTGCTCCAATCAGAGCTCAGGATCGTGACATGATAGGTAATAGGGGAGGGGCATACGCATGAAGAAGCTGGGGTTGTCCTCACTTTGGAAAGTCCCGCAGGAAACAGTTCAGTGACCATTAACACCAGAGCTGGAGGAAGATTGATGGCAATATTACAATAAAAAGACTCCAGAGGTATCAGCAAAAGTAAAAGTACACATAATGCAGAGTGGCTACTGTCTGTGTTTTGGAATTAGAGTTCTGTAATTACATTATTGGAAAGAATCAGAGAAAGGTATTAGAAAATCAAATGTTGCTGGTGACAAACCAGTCTTGTGACCCTGTCTGCTTACATACACTTAGTTATGTATGCAAATGTTGTGAAATAGTGTGTACATAATTACAACTATGTTTGCTACCCTGTGCAATAATACCTGCACACACACACGTCCGTGTGTGCAAAATAAGTGCAATAGGGCAATGTGCAATTACACCAGCACTTTACAAACTTGTGAATTAGCACTTTGTAACGGGCAATGTGCAATTCTCGTCTTGTATATCTTAACACTTAAGCACTTTAGCACTTGAGCACTTTAGCACTTAAGCACTTTTACACTTAAATCCAACTTTCTATGGTCACTTAATTGCTGGTCTGTCATTAGTAACGTGTTGTTTGTTGCTGTCCTGTTTTTATGTGTTTGGCATTAATTGCCGCAGAGACGAAAGATGGAAATTAGCCACTGGCTACAATCTTGCATATTTACACTTGTGTGTTCATCAATATGTACTGTCCCTGTTTTAAAAATAAAGTCAAAGTCAAAGGTTCATTGTCAATTGGGCTTTCATTTAGGGACTGTTCGTTAGTTATCAGGGTGGAGGGGGTGGTGCAAAAAATAGGAGGCATATCAAATATTTTTTGCAGGCACTGGGGAAGGACTTGTGATTTCATTTTGGCTTAGAGGAAGGGCACACAAATTTACAGTAAATGCAGTAAATGTTAATTCTTTTAACACTGATTTTTTAAAGAAAACATGCAATTGGAGGGCATCTTTAAAAATGGACAAAATTACATAATTTATCACAGCCAGAAACTGTAAAAACTAGGGCTGTCAAAATAACGCATTAATTTTGATCAATTATTCACCAAAAAAAATACACGTTAAAAAAAGTATTGCTGATTAATAGTGTCCATGGTGTCCTGTGACCCTGTTTGGCCCCTTGAATGGAACATTTACATTTAGAAAAACGCTCAGATGGAACTGTTGATGGGAGCACCATTCTCTGCAGTTTCTGCAGTGATTAATTTTCATACCATCAAAGTACTTCAAGCCTGAAATATCACCTCAAGAAAAAGCATTTAGCAGTAAACCAAGAGGTCCGCGCTGGCACAGCCTCTGATGCTAGTGTTAGCAGCCAGCCTCGTCAAGCCACTCTTGACCAGGCGTTCAGACGCAATCTGAGTAGGTCTACCTGTAACCGACTAATTATCTCCCTCGCAAAATGGATTGCAATGTACTGCAGACAAGTTTTAGTGGTAGAGGACAGGGGAGTCAAATTATGTCCAAAATCCAGCAGCTTTACTTTAGGACACATCTGCCAAAGTTCATTGTAATTGACATTTTTTAAATACCTTCACAGCAAAAGTTGATGTATGCGATTAATTTAGCATGTAATTAATTAGATGTTTTTTTTAAATTGCTGAAACAGAGATGATCGCTGTATTTTCACATTCCCGACGGTCCTTGTACACATCATGTGCAATGGACACTTCCATCAGAAAAAATACACATCCAAACCTGTGCTTAAAATAGTGATATTTCATCAAAATCTCTTCATTCTCCTTTAAAATCTGGCTAAAAACAAACTGGTGGTATTTTGTATTTATTTTACCTCTGATTTTTCAGAAAGATGTGCATTTGCAAGGCATGTTTTCTTTAAAAACCACCAATATTACACCATTTATCATAGCTACAAAAAACCCCAGATATTATGGGGCACCCAATAGCTCAGTGGATTGAGCAGCCAAAGTCTTTACTGCAGTGGCTGTAGGTCTGATGCCAACCTGTGGCTCTTTGCTGTATGTCATCCCCTTTCTCTCTCTCTCTTCCTCTATTCATGCTTAAACATTGTCCTGTCAAATAAAGGCAAAAGCCCAAAAGAAAAGTCATTAAAAAAAAACAGAAATTATCATTGGATTTTTAAGTTTCCGACAGTCTTTGGACACATCATATGCAATGGACACTTCCATCAGAAAAAGTACACAACCAAACCTGAGCTTAAAATAGTGATATTTCATCAAAATCATTTTACCCTAACCAGGATGCACAGCAAGAGTGGAAAAACCAAGGCTTTTTTTTTCAACTTTCAAACATCAGAGGGTAAGTTTTCAAAATCCAATAACTAATTTATGGTAAAGGGAGGGTCATGCATTTTCTGCCAGTCACTCATAAGCTCAAGGAAAAAATTGTAGCTTCAGGGAGGGTCAAAATAAAAGATAAATAAATGAATTTTAAAGAAAGAAGTCAAACTCCAGCAACCCCACTACACTGATAAGAAAAGAACAGTCTCTTACAGGGAATTTGCCTTGATGTTTGGTGCATGTATTAAACATATTAAGAGGGAATAAAAGATAAGCAAAAGACAAGACCATACATATAGAATAAACAATAAAAAAAATATAGAAACAATAAAATATGAAGACCTGCTTCAGAATGAGAGAGTTGAACAATTTTGTGCAGGAGGTGCAAACATATTGGTCAGTGGATGTGCATATGTTTGTAGTGGAGATGTGTAATGTACAGGGATAATAGTCCAAGATGTGTGTGAATGTCACAGGCTGTACTTTAATGCTGATGTTGACTGATCAAGGTTGAGTTAATTTTAACTTCTCCATAGTTTTGGATCATATTTTATAAACTGATAATATGTTTTGTTTGGAAAGTGAGTATTTTAAATAAGTGTAGTGAAGTGAAAGAAATACCCACAGTGCCTTGCAAAAGTATTCTCCAACCTTTTTTTTTCCTATTTTGTTGCTTTACAAGCTGTAAATTAAAATGTATTTTATTGGGACTATTTTATAATACACTGACTTATTGGTGAAATGAAATTAAAAAAAGATGTGTTGAAAAATTCTGGAAACAAAAAACTGAAATGTGGTGTGTGCATATATTTACCCCTACACATATAGGAGATTTGACTAAAAAGCTGGTGTTGCTGGCTGCTGCCTACACATGGAATATAAGAGGTGCGATTTTAAACTTTATGTCAGTTGAAACTTGGTTTTGCAAGCTGCTTACTGCACATGGCATGCAGGGGATTTGAATACAAACTTGGTGTTGCTGGCTGCTAGATGTTGGACGACTTAATTAAAATGTGGTTTTGCTGGCTGTTGTCTATGTGGCATGTTGGAGATGTAAAACCTGTTTTTGCTGCCTGCTGTCTACACATGGCATATAGGAGATGTGATTTAAAACTTGATGTGAACTGAAACTTGGTTTTGCTGGCTGCTTTCTGCACCCGGCATGCAGGAGACGTGAATTGAACCTTGGTTTTGCTGGCGGCTGTCTACAGGCCATGTAGAGATTTGAATAGGAAACTGCTGGCTGCTAGATGTAGGAGGACTTAATTAAAATGTGGTTTTGCTGGATGCTGTGTACACATCACATAAGAGATTTGAAGTAAAACGCAGTGTTGCTGGCTGATTTTTACGGCATGTTGGAGATGTGACTCAAAACTTGGTTTGCTACCTGCTGTCTGCAGATATTTAGGAGATGTGAATTAACACTTGGCTGCTGCACATGTAGGAAAATTGAATTAAAACGTGTTTGTGTCACATGTCACTTGTGAGATTTTAATAATCTTATTAGCATTAATAGCAGTATAAACATGTGAAGGAGAAGTTGGCATGGCGCCGTCCGTCATCACACAGATGATGAGAGCTGAAAGTAGCGCGCGGTTCTTTGCATCCTCGTGAGTGTCTTCATCGTTGCCAGGACGACCAAAGGGGCTGACCCCAGCCACGTGACAGATACGCTGTCCGCCGCTGCTGCTGCTGTAGTGGTGTGTGTGTGTGTGTGTGTGTGTGTGTGAGAGAGAGAGAGAGAGAGTGTTTGCATGTGTGTCTGCTGCCTCTCACACAGTGTGGCTGTGGTCGGCCTGAGCAGACAGCAGAGCTTGACGTCTGGAGAGAGCAAAACAGACACAGGTAACGATAGCTTAGTCCGGGCATGAAAGATGGAGCTGTCGGCGGTGGGAGATCGCGTTTTCGCCGCGGAAGCCATACTGAAACGCCGCGTCCGTAAGGTGAGCTACAGCCGCTGCCGTCCCGCGTGTTTTTCTCTTGATGTTGGCCGCGGTCCGGCACGGCACGGCACGGCACGGCGCCGCTCCAGTCCATAGACTCGGGGCTATCTTCTTGCGCCTATGCAACGCTATGGAGGCCTTGTGGCTGGCGGATGCCTTTACTTTGCTAACCAGAGCTAGCTAGGAGCTAACTAGCGAGGCTATCAGTCATGGCTCGTATATCCAGGCATTAGCAGGGCAATAAAAACACAAAGAAGGGGCTAGCTGCAGAACAAGGCAGCCCAGCCGATGGGCTGAGGGCTGTGGTAGGAAATGGAGGGGCCCTTTTCTCTGCCAGCTAATGGTAGCTAAAGCTATACGGTCACAGTCTGCATTTTACAGCCTGTGGCAGAGGTACATGTAGCAGCCACATTAAAGGCTGTTGGAGGCTACTGCTTTCTGCTGCCGGTTGTGAAAAACGGTCCCAGATCATTAGTCATCACACTCATCTACTGCTGGTGTTAAAGGAGTCAATCAGCCACAGTTGATGAAGGGCATCCAATAGTTTCTCAGTGTTTTATCAGCCCAGTTTGGCTTGTATACTGGGGGGAAAAAGACCCTATAAATCATGGTAGGGTCCATCTAAAGGGGCTGGTAGTCACAGTTAACCAGCAGGCCCACCAGGCCTCCAGTTACTTCTGAAATTCCTGCTACAACTTCATAGTTGCAGCCTCTCTTGGGAGATGTAAGTAATCAAAGCACTTGACAAAAGTAGGAGTAACATATTTAGGGTGAGGCTTAGCTCCTTTACAGATGTATTACAGTCACTTATCCTTTTTGAAAATGATACCATTTCATGTTCCTGCCATTGCATGGTTACTGTAATGATAAAAAACGTTAAATGTATGTGATATTATAGCTTTGAAAGGCAGGGTGAGCACATGTCAAGATAAGAACAGCACAGTGTCCCCAATCACAGGAGAAGAAATCAATATAATCAAGTTTGCAGCAAATGCATGGAAAGGTTAAAGGGATTTCAGAAAAAAGTCTCTCGCCCCTGTTTTTCTTAACCTACCGTCTGTCTTTTTCCTGCAGGGAAGACTTGAATACCTGGTAAAATGGAAAGGATGGGCAATGAAGTAAGTGCTTCCCTTGACTTTGACTTGAACAGGAATTAGCAATCCTCGTTCTGTTTAAAGTGAGACATGTGTCTGTTATACTGTTTTTAATGCCCTTGCATTAAACTGAAAATGTGGATTGAATTATTGTTGGTTAAAAAATATTTTGTGGTAAAACAGTTCCCTTTCTTGTGTGTTTTCATTCATGTTGCTCCATCCTTGTTTAGGCACAGCACTTGGGAGCCAGAGGAGAATATCCTGGATGACAGGCTGATACTGGGCTTTGAGCGGAAGTGAGTAAAGCAGTGAATTTGCTGAGTTCATTTCAGTCATTACTCTCAACATTTCTACATTGTTATATGTCCTTACTTTATGTTAACTCCCATGTATCTCACTGTTAATGCTTTGTGCTTGCATCATTTACCTCATCTCTCACTGTCTTTGCCTTCCTCCTCCTCTTCCTGATCTTAAAACACCCGTCTCAGCTGAAGTCCTTTATGTCTGCTGCCAGGCCACTTGAAAGCCTTGCGCTGCTCAAAGAGAGTAGATGTTTACAGTAAACTAAAATGGACACCATAAAACGGACAAACTTAAAAGACACATCAAATGGAAGCTAAAATGGACGTGTAAAGACAGAGAATCTTGCTGTGCTCAAACAGAGCTTCAAACAGTTCGCTGTGCCCGACTGCTCTACTTTCACACACACACAGAGCTTTCATCACCATCTTCTCTTTTCATTTGTTACATTCGCTCTCATTGTGTTGTTCTATTTTTAGCCCGTCTTTACCTGCATGGTTATAACTGTCATTTCCTTTTCTTTCTTTTTTTTATAGGGAACGGGAAAGGGAAATGCACGGGCCGAAGAAACGGGGACCAAAACCCAAAAACTTTGTCTTGAAGGTACAGTTTCTGATGCTTGTTTCAGCTTGAAGATGGTCCGTTATGGATGCTGCAACACATCAGTGATTTAAAAAGTCAGCCATGCATGTGAAAAACAAGCCTTCCGGTAATACACAATGAGCACATCTTTTATAATAGTCTTAAGATTTATAGCAAAAATGTCTTTGTTGGTCACTTTCATCAAGATCCGGAAAGTGCAAAGTTCTGTTTGTAAATTCTACTGGTAAAGGGTAAGTTTGGTTTTATTCAACCTGGACCCTATTTTCCCTTGCTTTTGTATCTATGTGACTAATTGGAACGCCAATTTTTTAAATTGGTAGAGTACTGAGCAGGAACTTTGCAGCCAGCTGCAGCAAAACACACTTGAGTGTAACCATTCAGGGCTTTTTTGCACCGAATCTCCACAAAAAGTGCTTGTTTTTGTCACTGATCAGCTCAGATTGTTATAGTAAGTGTCTGATAACATTTTGGAAAGGATCCCCACAGAGATAGACCTTTTTGACAAAGAGTAATATCCTTTTGTTCAACCAGAAACAACCCAGACATCACAATTCCTCCATCCACCAGACTTCTTTTAAATAAATAGCAATTTTAGTGTGTATAGAGCCAGTATAATTTAACATCTAACTGGGTGAACTAAGGGTTTATTTAAATTTACCCAGAGTTTGAGATTGCTAGAACAGTGGAAAAATGAACAAAGACTTCTTTTGTGAGTTTAATTTTATCTCTGTCAACTTTGAATGAAGCATGTTTTACAATAATAAAATAACTGTTTATTTAAATGGAGTCTGGTGGGATTGACAGTGGCGAATTTTATAGGCTTGTTTCTAGTTAAATAAAAGGATCTTACTCTCAAACAAAAAGGTCTGTCTCTGTAGGGATCTTTCCATAATGTTGTCAGACACTTAGAATAACAATCTGAGCCTGTCAGTGGCAAAAACAAGCACTTGTAGTGGATGTAAATTGACAGTGCGAATGTGCTGTTTCACTGCTGCCAGCTGCAGTGGACTCGCTCACTTCTGGACCAGTGTTAAAAATTGTTGTTGCCACTTAGGGTCAAAAACCTGAGAAAATATGGTCCAGGCTGATAAAAACTGAACATACCCTTCAAAGTAAGAATAAGATCAACCCATCTGGTCTTGCTGGGTTGTAATTTACTTTTATCTTGGTGGTGTATACCATCTATGCTGTGCCACTTCCTTTCTCACACTGCCATTTTCATTATTACAAATCAACTGGCAGCAGGCAGTGTAGTCAGAACGATGTTAAAGTCAAGTGCTTTCTGAAATTTAAATAAAGTTTCACTGTCAACCACAGAGATTTCAATGTTGTACACAAGTTGTATACCACAAATAGCCAACGATCAGTTGCTGTTAAGTAGAACTTAATGGTCACATGTTAAGTGCAGTTACTGCTCAGTAGTCCAACCATGCACTGTTTTGGTGATTTGCAGGCAAAAAAAAGATATCCACATGTCTAGAAATCTTGGGATTATGCAGTTGGAAAGAGAGATTTTTGTTTAGTATTGTAAGTATTTAAAGTTTGTATAGTATTTAAATGACACAACTACACAATAAAATACAGTTATTGGAATGCTTTTGGAACATGTTACCTGGATGTCTAATAGAAACATTTAAACAAATGTAACACCTACACGTCTTTTCACCTGCAAAACACCAAAAACATGCTTTTTAGGCTAATACGGGAGGCAAAGTGGGAGCTGTGCAACCCACATTTTCAAATTGTCCGTACAAATTGTGGTGAAAGAGGCAGGTTCTCTACAAAAATAAACCTCACACTCCTTCAAAATGGTTTCTCCCTCAGGCTCTTGCTCAGAAAGGAGGGCCCAGCAGCCGAGCCTCAAATGCCCGTCAAACTACATCTCGCTCCTCTTCGTCCACTTCCAGACGAGCAACTCCTTCCTCCTCAGCCTCACCTCATTTAGCATCTTCGTCCTCCTCCTCCTCTTCCACTGTGGCACCCACTCCCAAACTCAATTCCCTTGCAGCCACCCACAAGCTGAAGAAAGACATTCACCGTTGCCACAGGATGTCCAGGCGCCCCCTGCCCCGCTCAGACCCCATGGCGGCCTCCTTCTCCAACCCCGGTGGCTTCCCCTCCCGTGTGCACGTCTCCCCCTTCTCCGAGACCGTCCGCATCCTCAACCGTAGAGTCAAACCCCGGGAGGTCAAGAGAGGTCGCATCATCCTCAACTTGAAGGTCATTGACAAGCCAGGTAGGGGTGGCACAGCTGCAGGCAGCCGGAATATCACAACAGGACGCCAAAATATCCCCTCCCGCAATCGCATCATTGGGAAGAAGGGAGAGGCACCCTATAGACCTTTCCAGCCCCCTCTGAAGATGCTCGGCTTCCCGATGTATGGGAAGCCGTTTGGGCTGCAGTGTGGAGGCCCTGTGTCCTTTCACTCCCACCCAGGCTCCAGCACAGGGGCCAGGGACACCCACTCTACTTCCTCCCAGTACCAGTCACCTCCTTCTCCATCTAGCTCCAGCAGCTCTGAAGGAAAGTCTAGCACCTCAGCTGCTCAGCCCCAGCCTGCCACAGGAGCCTCACCTTCCAGCGAGGGTCCCAAGTCCAGTAAACCTCACACAGAGACCCAGAAGGGCCAGAGTGCTAAGCTAGCTGCCCCTGCCCCGTCCTCAGATGCAAACTCCACTGCGTCAGCATCGCAATTCCTCCCTGCCTCACCATCATCTTCCTTGGAAGACGAGGAGGAGGACAGCGCCCTTGATCGTTCGGCGACCCCAGAGGGAGGCAGGAAAAGTCCTCGCCAGCGCAGGGCTAAACGCCAGCCGCCCGCCACACCTGCCTCCATCACCCCTGGGGACCAGAGCTCTGCCCCTGCCGAACCCCAAAGGGTGCCTGCAGAGGGAGACCCCGACTGGCACCCTGAAATGGCACCGAGCTGCAAGGATGTGGTGGTCACCGACGTCACCACCAACCTCGTCACTGTCACCATAAAAGAGTTCCCCTCTCCTGCCTCCTGCCCTGCCTCACCCTCCGCTAGCCCTGAAAATGCCTCCTCCCCTCCCCCCTGCACCACCATTGACGACCCCTCCCCACCCAAGCCATAGGAGATCAGATGTTATGAAGTCGATTGCCATTGATGATGGAAGAAAATATCATGCCAGTGTTGCCACTTCAGCCCCCTCCTACCTTTTTCTTAAAGGTGTGTCCATATTTGTGTAACAATTAATGAAATGCAATGTAACGCCCAGCCATTGAATAGTATGAAAAAGAGCATATTTTTTTTAAGAGAAGTGTATAAATTTGAAAACGGGCAGCTAATACGCCCTGAAATTGCCATATTTTTGTCCACTTGCACAGCACTGACTCTTTTAAGGCAGCCTTGGATGGAAATGGTATTTGTTTTCTTTCCTTTGCTTCAGACATGCTCAGTTTAGCGTGTTTGTTGTAATAACAAATTGTCCAAAAAAAAAGTGAAAACACACAACCATCTGGTGTGTGGGGTGAGCTTTTATCAAGCACACTTATATGAAAGAAACAAATACTTTTTTGATTCAGGCTCTGCTGTGAAGGCTGTTATTGAAAGCCTTCAGGTGTTATGCCAATTTCCTGCCCCGTATAGTTTCATTGGAAGTCCAGCTTGTTAATGATAAATGAGGTGATGTGTTTTTGCACTTAACACAGTTGGACTCTCATATATTGCATCAATACAGCGAGGTAAATGCAATGCACTTGACTGCATCGAAAAACAACCTATTTTATGTAGTTCATCAATTTTTCAAAGCCTTTTCCTCTTGCTCTCTTGAACGCACATGCATATATACATACAGTATGAGTAAGTATTTATATGCACGCACAACCTTAAAAGCTGCAAAAGAATATACAAAAACAATAGTTTTTAAGTTATTGCTGTCCTTGCCGTCTTTCCCTGCTTGCCTTGTTTTCTCATGAACCCACCATCTTCTTTAACTCTGTGACGTCCACCAAGACTCTAAACTGGCCGGCAGTTGGTTGTGAAATTTTCCTCTTTACGCCAGATTTGCGTCATATAACTTCTAAACTTGTCAAGGTCTAGAAGGTCCGTGAGCTGAACACAGTTCAGGCTGAAGCCACCAACCAAATGCAGCTAAAAATAGTAGTTTGTTGAGCCTTTGAGCCACTTGGCAGGTGTTTGAAGTCTGTGGAACATGTATCAAGGTGGTTTGGCTTTTTAACATCAGAAGTGACGGGTAAGCTTGTCTCCTTACCTTCCACTTTGGCAGTTAGAGCAAACAGCTTTACACCCTGTTTTGTTCCTTTTGAATGTTGCTAGTCAGTTTAGCTAACAGTGCTTTATTAGTATGTTCTCAAGTTTAAATAGAAGTGGTTCTTATGTAGCATGTTTCAGTCTCCTCCTGCTACCCATAGGATCAGATGAACTGAACCAGGCCGAGACTGTGTCAGGAATTTGAGGACAAGTGTTGTTCTTTTCCTCCTCCTTCGTCAGCTTATTCAGCAACTCTCTGTCAGGCGTGGTAATGGCTTACTGTGCCAGTTGTTTTAGGTTATACCAAAACATAAACAGACGTGGTTGAGATTTTGGCATCTGTGGAATTAAGAAAAACTTTTAGAGAAATACAAACTTTACACCCTTTAATAGAATCTTTGTCGAACTTCCATTAAAGGCGTCATTTTCTGAACGATGTGTAATGAAGAATAGTTTCTCTAGTTACAATCAAGTAGTATTAGAAGCGAAGGTATGCCAGCTTTCGGTATCTCTGCCAGTGTTTTTGTAGCTCAGTTGATGAATCACAGCAGTTAAGCTAGGGTTATGCTCGCCGTAGAGTCCCTGGCACAAGGTTTGCACCAAAAAATTACGTTACCATGACTTTTACGTCAAGCAGGAAGGCTCCCAAAGTAGTTGTGCTGCTTGGCTGTGCACTTAGTGCCTAGTTTTAGATGGATGCCTTTGAGGGAATCTGAAGACAGACATCTCTGCGACTCTTCATTGAGAGACTGAAGGGACAGTCAAATGGCCTTAAATTCTTGAAAAGAAATAGCCGCCACACAGGAAAGAAGACGTGTGGAGGAACATGAGAGATAGCTATAAAGGCAAAAACAAAAAAGGGTGGCGACCTGAGGGGGGAATCAAAACTGTACAGAAGAATTTTGACTTGAAGGTAAACAACTGCAGTAATTACAGAGTACACAGTTGCAATGATTGGTGGTATGTTGATGTGAGCTACTGTTGCCAGGCAGCCCACTTTTCTGTGAGGTTTTTCGTCAGCACTGGTTGACTTCTTGCTTATCCACAAAATATTTTGCCACCTGACTTTTCGGAGCATTTTGCAACGAACAACTCATTGAGCATAAACGTGTATCTTGTACCTTGCTTGCCACCTATGGAGGCTTGTGCCACGGTGTCTCGCGAAAGTATTGACAAAGCTTGATGGTTCCACCACAGCTCCTGGTTTGGTCCATAGTGTCGGCCTAACTCTAACCACTTCAAAGAAGTACTCTATCCGCATGCAGTCTTGCCCTTCAAAGCTCGGCCATCCTGTAGCAATGCCGCTTACAGCAAGAAAACTGTGACCAAGTTCTTGCATTGCAGGTTTGCCACTAGCCAATCACAGCCCACACTGAAACAAAATGTGGTGTTTTAGAAATTCAAGTGGAATACAGTTGCACTTCGCACTGTGTTTCCACCACAAGTGTCTACATAAAGGGTAAGGCAAGGTGCTATGTCCTGATTTAGACCCTGATCTTTGGTTATTTCATTACTTGCGGTGACCCAGTGCTCTTGAGGAAGAGAAACCTTGAAAAATTAGACCCGAGGATGCATTGATGTGCCAGGCTCAAACATGAAAAACATCCTCTCTCGCCGCTGATTTTTCATGTGGTATATCACCTCATGACAAATTCTCTTTCGTCTGGCTGATAATTGCATCAGCTTGGTGCTTCTCCAGCCGTTTTACCAGATTACAGTTGCCTCATTTTTACTGTCAAAGATGAGCAAGTGTTTTGTTTCTGGCCTTGCAGTTTTTACCTTTTTACATAGGTGACAACCTTTGACGAGGACATTTTCAGACCTGAGAGCAAAGAATGTTGGCACAGTTGTTTTCTACGAACACATCAAGTGTGCTGCCTGTCAGTGGCATTATGCTACAGTCAGAAAGCGTGTCGGGTGATTAGAAAAGAAGCTTTATATTGGAAGGTGTGATCCATCACCCACATGGTCTTGAACATTCGCCGAGATTGTTCACAGCGGGATGTTTTCAGCTGAATGTCTGAAAGCCGTTCAAAGTTTTTGACCTTCAAGTCCACCTGAAGTACTTCAAAAGAAACCTGGCCCTTTATACACAGACTCCAAACCCTTTTTTTTTTGGTGCTGCCTGCTCTGTCTAGACCTTCCCAGACCGTGGCTCTTACTCTGGTGTACCTGTGTGTTACAGTGTTTTAAAAATAAAAGAAAAAAATCTTCCGCATGTGTTGCCTTATAGCTGCTCCGTTCAACCCCAGCTGCACTCCAGGCGACGTTTACCTCGTCTAACTCCGCTCTTACATGCTAAAAAAGGAAAAAAATAGAAAAGAAACCGTCTGACTTGCCATGGCTTTGGTGGTAGAGATAAAGATTTATGATCTCGCAAACAGTAATAACCTTGAAAGGCTTCTGATGTCTCAAACGCAGCGTTCTCCATGTCTTCGTTAACGCAGACGAGGAAGATGTCGCCTCCTCTCCTGTCATGTACTGGATGGTTCTAGTTGTTGTCAATACTGTTTCAATACTCTCATAGGTTACATGTGGAAGGATTTATTCCAAAATGACACATCCATTATATGAAGAAAACAGTAAGCGAGTTACTCTTACGAAATGGTCTCAACCTCAAATTCAAATCAAGGTACTTTTTCAAAGGACAGTACTTAACTTAAATCCTTATTTGACAAAGTGAAAAACTATATTTTCCAGAAACAGACGAACTAAAGGATTATTTTCTTCTCCAAATGGATATATCGTGATTTGGAATAGATTTTTTCATCAACTATATCTTTGATATCTTTAAGTGGTGGATAGAAGTGACTCTTGCAGTTGGTAGATGTGTAAGGTATTAGGCTGCTAGGCGATGTTTCCAACAGTTGATAGCAATGTTTTTTTCTTCTTGTTTCTTTCTCATATGGAGTAGCACAACTCAACTTAGTGGCCTATCTTTCAACCAAATAGGGCTCTTGATTTTGTTATTTCACTTTTTTAAGCCTTTTGTTTCCCTTTTTGGAATTGTTTTACATTTATGTGATGTAATTTTAAGTGCTAGAAGTATTTGGCACTGATTGGAAAAAAAGGAAGGATCCTTGTTTAAATGTATGGATAAAGATGCTTAATGAATTGAAAATTGTGCTTTTTAAGCCGTTTTTTTCCCCTTTGTACTGTACTTTAATACTTTTTTTTGAAATATGCATAATTAATGTTAATGTGATGCCGTTTATTTGAATGCCATTTTTTTTAATAGTCCAGTATGGGTTTGATCGGAAGGCAAACTCCGACTGATTTAAATGTGTCAAGACTGCAGTTTTGTCTGGTATAATGCTAATATGAACTATGTACATTGTATTGATGGTAATGACGAGGAGGTGGAGGATAACGATGACATTGTAATGTATCTGAACTTCTGAAGCATGTTTTGCAAACCCTTATTGTACAGATTATGTATTCAGTGTCATGTTACCCGTTGTTGCTTTCTGTGTTTCTTGTACAAGGCTTTTAATTAAAAGCTCTTCAAAAAGCAGTTTGCTCTGTTGTACTTTTTCAGCTGCTCTCTTAAAGCTGAACAAATCCATTTAACAACAAGCACGATTTGCTTTCTAAAGCGTTTGAAATTTGAGTGCAAGATAAAATCATTCAGCCTCCGCCTTTCATTCCTCTTTCGTTTAGCAACTTCCCACAGACAGAAAACTTCAAAGTTCAGCAGTGCTGCAACAAAAAGAGAGAATTCCTGGTTTGGTATGTCATCTGTAAACATTGCCTCCATGTCTCCTAATGACCAATAATGGGCAGAAAAGTAAGCTGAATGAATAGAAGAAAGCCAGGGTGAACGTTTGGTTGCTGAGGTGCTTTGCACAGAGCACACCATAACCTTTAAACTGCTTCTTTCCACCTTGAAACTGCATTAACCGAGCTATGATGCCACTGGGGAGCAGAGGAGCAACCTGGAAACACAATACTGACTTGTATCACCTGATTAACGTTTTACAGCAAATTTGTAAGCAAAGCGTTGCCTGTGGGGTGCCCAGTAGCTCACAAAGGCATTGTCCTTGCGGCGGCCGTGGTCTCAACTCTGACCTGTGGCCCTTTGCTGCATGATAGAGCGGGCAACCCTTGTACAAAGGCATTGTCCTTGCTGCAGCGGCTGTGGCCTCAGCTCTGACCTGTGGCCCTTTGCTGCATGTTGTCCCCTCTCTCTTCCCACACTCATCCTGTCCTGTATAATTAAGGCAAAAAATACATAAAAATAATCCTAAAAAAAGTTGCCTATCCTTGAGAAACAGCAGCAACATTAGCATTTATTTGTCGTGTTTCAAGCCACCTGGTAAATGTGTCCAATATTCACTCTCCTTTTAGCTCTGCTTTTCTTCTCCAGTAACTCCGGATAAAAATACACTGATCAACATTAAAACCACTGGCTGGTGAAGTTAGTAACATCAATCATTTCATTACAAGGCAACATCCTGCTGGGAAACCTTGGGTCCTTGAATTCATGGATCATTCAAAGGATTTCAAGTACCTGTGGGAACCCTTTTTTTGTTTGTCTTTTTGGTCCGCTTTCAACCCTCTCATCAAGCTTGTTTCCAACCACAACAGCAGCTATTCTCAGTGGGGAAAAAAGCTCGATAAAATGCAATGTTCTGCTGAGAAACCTTTGGTCCTGGCAGTCATGTCGATGTCACTTAACACGCACCTGCCACCCAAACACTGTTGCAGACAAAGTCCACCCCCTCATGGCAACAGCACTCTTTGATGGCAGCTCCCCATCAGCAGGACAGTACACATGCCACGCCACATAAACTGCTCAGGGAAGACCAGAGGAACATGACAAAGAGCTCAAGGTGTGAAACAGGTCTGCATATTCCCCAGATTCCAATTTTATTGAGTATCTGTGGGACGTGCTGGTACCCACAGGACTCAAAGGATCCACTGCCAACGCCCTGGTGCCAGAGACCACAGATGTTCCACGTTGCTCTTGCTTTCACAGATGCTTGATTGAATTGGGATCTGGGGGATTAGGAGGCCAGGTCGACACCTTGAGCCCTTTGTCACATTCCTCGAGCCTCTTCGGAGCAGATTTTGTGTTGTGGCAGAGGGCATTTACCTGCAGGGAGGGGCGCTGCCTTCAGGGTCTGCCATTACCATAAGGGGGTGTACTGTCGGTGTACATCGGGCTCTTTAGCTGCTAAATGCTCTACCATGTTCACCAGGAAATCTCTGACTGTCTGTGTGCTGTTTGGTGCTGGTTTATCAGAGCTTTTATCCCCACTGAGAATAGTTGCTGTTGTGGTTGGAAACAAGCTTGATGACAGGGTTGAAAGCGAACCAAAAACACAAACAAAAAAAAAATGAGCACAAGGTTCCCACAGGTACTTGAAATCCTTTCAAAGTTCCTTTTTAAAGTTTGGCAGTTTAAGGGAAGAAACTGCTTAAAAGTTTTTGATAATCGACATTAACAGACATGGGGTGTTGAAAGTGCTTGAATTGACATATTTTGTACAAGAGTAGAAATTGAAGTTCTCTTGATAATTTCTGCCATCACTGTAACAGCACAGTTGAGAAGCGTTGACACATCCAAGCCTCTCTCTCATTTTAATTGCTGTCTCTGAGCTTTTGTGGAGCTGCTACTTCTCATTAGTGAAATTCTCAGTGTTGTTACAGTAATTGATCTTGATCCGTGTCTCAAACTACGCCGTGTTGGGTCCCACAATGTGAGGGAATTAGGTCTGTAAGGTCCCTGAGAAGTCCTTAAATTTGATGTTGGAGAAAGTCTGAGATCCCTGTTAACGATGAGCTTAAAATACTCCCCTGAATCTGGCCGGCAATTCATACAAAAACACAATCATTATAACAGGTAACACACGTGTAGTTACTCCCTAAATATACCAGGTACATATAAAAAGAGTACATGCCCAGCATTTAGCAGGTTTAGCAGGAAGTAAAAACTTAACTAAAAATAGACTCATTATTGGCCTTACTTCTTACATTTCCTCTTCTGATGGCGATATTGCTGCTGTAGGTCTCGCATGTCCCCACAGGGTGGCACTGTTGGGCCATATTGTTGCGCTCATACGAAGGCAGCAGAGCAGCATCTGTCTGTTTTCAGAGGGATTGTGAAGCTGGGGTGATGTTAAGGTCATCACGCCTGGGTATTCATCTCCTAGTGTTTTGATGTTATGATGAATACATACATCTAGTTCAAACTGCTTTCTTCTTTTCCACAGCCAGTGTTTTATTTTATTTGTCTTCTGTTCAGACTGTTGAAACGGATGCAAAAAGGAGACTGACACAGAGAGGTGATATATAGGTCCGTTGTTACTTTTCTCTCCTTTCCCTCTATTTCTCTCTCTTGTCTATTCCCTCCCTGGCAGTATAACACCGGATTTATGAGCCAGATGGAGCTAAAATAGTCATCGTAGTGTGATGCGTTTGGCCCACATCTGTGTGTGTGTGTGTGTGCGTATTAGTGTGTACGTGCGTGCAGCATCAGCCACCTCTGGAGATTAATCCACAATCTAGGCTACTGGTCTCTTCGGGGAAGCCTGACTGGACTGGTGTTTGAGTCTGTGAGCATGGTGGATGTTCAAGCTTCAGTTCAAGACTAACTGTATATTTTCATATACTTTTTCATACACTTTATTTTCATATACTTTTTGCAGCAACAAAATGTAACTAAGTACATTTACTCAAATACTGTGGGCCAATTTAAGTATAATTTTGAGGTGCTTACTTTACTTTATTTGCATTTCATGCACTTTGGACTTTGCATATTACTAATACAAAATATAAATCAGCTAATGAGTTATGATGTCCACCGATCAGCCAAAACATTAAAACCACTGGCTGGTGAAGTGAATAACATTGATTGTTTTGTTACAGTGCAATGTTCTTCTAAGGAACCTTGGCTCCTGCCATTCAAGCAGGTGCCACTTGACATGCTGCAATCACCCAAACGACATTACAGACCAAGTGCACCCCCTATTGGCAACTGCACTCCCTGATGGAAGTGCGCCCCCACCATGCCACACCACAAAAAGTGCTCCACAGACGTGACTAAGCGCAAGGTGTCAACCTAGCCTCCAAATTTTTCTAGATCCAAATTCGATCGAGCATCCATTGAGCATGCTGGTACCTTACCTTGTATCCCACAGGACTAAAAGGATCCTTCGACAACGCCTTGGTGCCAGACGACACAGGACACCCCCAGAGGTCCTGTCTCCATGCCTCGACAGGGCAGATGCCCCACCGCAGATCGGCCTTGGCTCTGGCCTGTTGAGGCCTGGACAAAGGACCTCCGTGGTTCCGGTTTGCCCCACAGATGATCGATCTGAATGATGTGGGGAATTTGAATGCTAGGTCGATGCCTTGAGCTCATCGTCACGTTCATTGGGCCATTACTGAGCAGTTTTTTTGGTATGGCAACGTGCACTGCCTTGCTGGGGGGCTACTGCCATCGGGGGTACTGCTGCAATCAGTGGGGGTACTTGGTCTATAACAATGTTTAGATGGGTGGAGTGTGTAAAGGGGCATCCACATAAATGCGAGGACCAAAGGTGTTTAAGATACCCAGCAGTAGAAAAAATATAAAAAATAGCTCTGTCTTTACCAGCTGCAATAGTATATTTTGATGCCCATACAATACATATGTACTTTTACCATAGTGAGACTTAGGATGCAGTACTTTTACTTGTAACAGAGTATTTTTACACTGTGGTATTGCTTCTTTCACTTCACCTAAATAAAATGTCTTGAGTATTTTGCCCACCATTGGCTGTTTCTGAAGTGTTCAACTTGAGCACGAAAACCAACGCTTTCTGAAGCTGTTGCAATGCAGAGATGAATTCTACTTTTGCATTCATATCATAACATTTATAGAATAGTTTGACATTTTGGAAAATACTGCTTATTTGCGTTCTTGCTGAGAGTTGGAGAGAAGATTGATACCACTCTCAGAGTCAGGAAATCTCCTCTAACTCTTGGCAAGAAAGTGAATAAGTGTCCCTCCTAAAATGTTGAACTATTCTTTCTGCCAGATAAAATGTGAACACTGTGGTCCACAATAGATTAAACCTCATTTCCGAGCTCACACAAGTAGAAAAATCTTCTTGGAGGAGAAATGAACTAAGAGCTAAGTGGGAAGAGGCCTTTTCTCTGCAGTTTTTCAAATATTTCATCCTTTTCACTCTAAAAACTGATGTAAAGTTTGTTGAGATGTGTCATCCTGAAAAACAAAATTTTGTTTCACAAGGTTAGGTTATGTCAGGAAAAGAACTCAGCTTTCTAAAGCATCAGTCCTTCAAACTCAAAGAGCGACAGCATCCCTATAGACTTGCCTTGAAATGTAGCAATCAAAAGTATGAGAAGTGAATCAGATGAGAGGCAGAGATACTGAATTCTGCTGCATCAGTAGTTCCTCAATAGACTAAAATTCAATACAGTCACAAGATGCTCTGTGCTTTACATTTACCTTTTAGCCCTGCTGGCGGTCTGGCTCTAAGGATGGCAATGTCAGCCGGGTGGGCCATGACTTTGGTTAAAAACTAAAATATCTGAACTATCAGATGTATTGCTATAAAATCTGGTCGAAACAGGTAGAAGTTCAGCACATTTCCAGCTGGTAGTTTTTAATGAGAGTTTGGAATATTTCCAGCCACATTCGTAGCAACAAAGCAGGTATTTCTTTAACAAAAGTCCAGGTCATTTTAAGCAGGCTTCAGCATATTTCCAGCTGTGTTTGTAGCAACAGAAGTGGGTATTTTTTAACAAGATTTGGGGACATTTCTAGCTGCGTTTGTAGTGACAAAAGCTGGTATTTTTTAACAAAAGTCTGAAACAGTTCCAGCCATGTACGTAATGTTAAAAGCAGGTATTCTTTTATAGATAGTTCAGAACATTTCCAGCTGTCCTTCTAGCATCAAAAGTGGGTATTTTTTTAAATGAGATTTGGGGACATTTACAGCCGTGTTTATAGCGTCAAAAGCAAGTAATTTTTAGACACGTTTGGGGCATTTCCAGGTTTTTTAGGGATAGTTCAGTACATTTCCAGCTGCATTTAAAGCAAAAAGTGGGTATTTTTTGACGAGTTAGGGACATCTCCAGCTGTGTTTGTAGCAACAAAAGTTGTTTTATTTTTTGTTTTGTTTTTTAAAGGATGAGAGTTCAGGACATTTCTAGCCTTGTTTAAAGTGACAAAGCAGGTATTTTTTAACAAGGAGCATTTCAAGCCAAAACAAGATGTTTTCCTAACCCTCTGCTATTAAATATACAAATGTTACCAATCCATACTTTGCAATGCATGATGCAAACATTTATTCTTGTGATTGGGCTGATCAGAAAGACTCTATGCTCTATTATTGTCACTCAAGTTGTTGAAGTGCATTTTAGAAAATGTACAAGTCATGCAGCTTGATGGAAAGTGTGCTCACCAACAAAGTAAAGTCTGGCATTCATCACAGAAAGAACTCCTGGAATTTTATCCAAGGTGTCTGAGTTTGGAGATTTCCTTTAATGTTGTGCTCATTAGCAGATTCATCTCCCTGATTGGCAGAAGGCCGATCGTGGGCACGGTGAACCGCCCCACCAAGAGAGGAGAGGATCCATCCTGCGTTGCAATTTGGATTAACATCAAGAGCAAACTTTCTAAAAGTGGTTCATCCACCCTGTGAAGAAAAGGCTTTGGAGTGAGAATGTTTGTTGAACAAGGCCACAAAGGACTCAAGTGTCAGGGTCATTTCTGTTGGCGTCAGTGGTGAGTTTTAGTTAGCACTGCCTCTTGGGGAAAGCATGTTCTTCCTCCTACTCAGTGAAAACGTGTTTAAGGTCCCAGCTCTCAATGTTCTTCGTTCTTCTTCTTCATCTATTACACTACTCTTTTTTTCCCCTTTCACCGTAAATGTATTTTACCTTTTTTCCTCATCACTTCTGCAGACAGCACCTATTGTATGCCTGGCAAGGTTAGACTATTTCAGTACACTGCAAGGTGTGCATTGAGCATCTAAGGGTGCATATGTGAGGGTATGTAATGGTACATGTGTAGGGACTTGTTAGGCTGTTTTTCCACTAGTTTTGTCTCTCTTTATTGTCTCTAAATTTTTGCATTGATGTTTCTGTGATAGAAATAAAATAAGAATAAAAACAATGTCAAACAATTCTCAAAAAGTTACATACAAACATGTTATACACATATAAACTGTCCCTTTTCACTCACCTTCTCTGTTCTTTCTTCCTCTTCCTGTGTTTAACACACACACACACACACACACACACACACACACACACACACACTGACTGCACGCATCGATCCATCACCGCCTTGTTTGTTCACGCTGTTGCTGGAGGTTCACCTCTGCTCTGACTGACGCATGCCCACAGCCTCGCTCCTCCTCTCCCCTCGGTCCCCATGGTAACGCACGGAGGAGAGAGCAGCTTAGCAACACCGAGACGGAGAGGGAGCATCTCTGGTCCAGACAGCGCGGTGCCATCAATATTACACACAGTGGAAAACCAAGGAGGCAAGAAGAAACCAGCAGCAGCGCCCCTGGCAAACATCTCCTCTCCGTAAGTGCCACATTTTGACAGCAAAAACAGCTCTGGCGCTTTAATCTGAGATGTCAGACTGAGTTTAGTTAATCGGCTCAGTAGATCATGATGATGTTCGGGTGATGCAGTGCTCCGACACGGTGCTGCACGGAGTGATGCTGCCTCCGAAGAGAGGATGTTTTTCAGTTGTGTGCATGTCAGCCTTTTTCTCTGAGCCGTAATCTTTTGCATCGATCTCCACAGTAATCATGAAGTTCGTGGTGGTGCTGGTGGGAGCGGGCACCCTGGCCTTCCTCGGCGCGGTCATCTGCATCATAGCCAGTGTTTATCCCCGGAAACGCGCCGCGCCTCTCAGCGACAACGGCACCCTGGCGTCGGAGAATCTGCTGGAGCCCCTGGAGCCCGGGTCGGTGGCACACGCCGGACCGCTGGGCGCTCTGCACGGCGCCGAGTCTTACGATGGGGAGAACGGGCTGGGCGGCATCGGCCTGGAGGTCCCCACTCTGAACGAGCTCAACCTCGGGGAGGAAACCGGCGGTGGGTCCGCTAAACAGTTCAGCTTCAGCCGGTTGATCTGCACACCTGTACCGGTCGGGGAATGCAAGACCAAAGACCTGAGGCAGCGGCGGGGGGAGCAGCAGCAGCAGCAGCAGCAACAGCAGCAGCAGCAGCAGCAGCAACAGCAGCAGCAACAACAGCAGCAGCAGGCGGACGAACCGCTGTACGGAGCCGGGGATGAAGACTGGAGTTATCTCCGGACCACCGCGGAGGAGCTCCGTCAGATGGTCCTGCAGCAGAACGACCAGATCCTCATGGACCAGAGGACCATCCGGGAGCTCACAGGGAAGCTGAGCGAGTGTGAGAGCGGCCTGGAGGATGAGAGGAACGTCCCAGAGCGGAGCATCGGGGTCTGGAGCGGCAACCGCCGCATCATGGCCGGGGACGATGTGAGCTCCTCCGCCGCGGCGCAGCTGCAGACGGCGCGGGCTGTGGAGGAGCTGGCCAGGGCCATCATGGACCTGAAGGACCGCATTGAGAAACTCGAGGTAAGTGGAGAGATTGTAAACACGGGCTGGAAAAACTTTGGCAAAAACCTGTTGTTCTCGCTGTTTACCCTCCTGTTTGAGTTTTGTTGGACAGCAGGAGATTTGGGCTGAGATCAAAATCATGAATGAGCCAAGTGAGTCAGTGTTGTCCAGAGACCAAATTAGGCCTGTTTATGGTCCATTAAACAGCCGGTTGTCCCAATGTCAGGTCGATATCCACTGTGAAGTACACTTTAAGACCTCCTAGGTAAAAGTGGATGAATAATCCTTTCATAATTTCTTATTTTAAAATGTAAAGATTCAGATTACAAGTGCCACAGCCCATGGCCATATGCAGAAGTAATGAGATGCTTTAAAGGCCTGTGCAGTTGATTTATGTTCATCATCCTAGGTGCCCTGATCTCTCTAACTCCCTCCCTCCCCTTCTTCATCCTCATCTCCCTCTTTTATCTTCACCTCACATCTCCACTGACAAGCAACTCGTGACAGGCGTTCCTCATGTCTTGCGCAAACTCCCCACGGACCCAAGGGAAATCTTTCCACCTGCTGGCCCTCACACCCCTCCCACTCCTCCCCATCGTGTCAGCCGCCTCTACCCTCTACCTCCGCATCCGACAGCAGGATAGAGACATAAATAAAAGATGAAGCTGGCTGGACAGGAAAGAGGGTGGTGTTGGTGGTGGTGGTGGAGGGGACTCAGGTTCTCAGCTTGTGTGTGTGTGCTGAGATTGAGACATTATAACCACACACGCACGCACACACACGCACTGCTGCATCACAGCCAGCCCTCTCCAAGCACAGTCAGTTACAAGCTTGTCTCCGTCAGGGTGAATTTATATCCTGGATGTCCAGGTCCAGCCCTGCCTCAGCAACTCTCTTGATATTATATATCACCCTAGCAGCCGCCTCACTAATAGCTGCATCTCTCCCTTTACTGCCGCTTCACCCAACACCATCTTTTTTCAACTTCTGCTATGAATACTAATACTGCTATTCCTGGGCAGCTATAATCATCAATACAACACCTCCCAATGTGTTGCTGCGATGTCATTTTACTCCCCTTCCTGCAGTTTCATTTCAGTTTAAAACCACTATGACTAACAGGAATAGTAAAATGATTCTATTTATACTCCTGCAAAGACAGTAATGGGCTCATCTTACCGCCTTTATGTTCGATTTCTAGGGTGCGAGCAGCCAGGAACAAAGAGCCACTCAATTCACATATAAGTAGAATGAGCACTGACATTTTTCCCCTTATTTAATTATATATATATATATAAATATATATATATATACTCTATTTAAACACCACTTTAATGTTCTGCCTTCAGCATACAGTACTTGAAATAATTATATTGACCCCCACTCCGCCCATCCACCCAATAGTCTACCTATGATCAATATAATCATTGGACATCGAGTCAACACGCATTTAGAAACACAGAGCTCAAAATGTCCACATGTTTAAATAGACTGTTGCTCTTTATCTAATCCTGCAGGGAAGCATCTGCACACTTAAGTCCACTGCAAGTATTTAATTAAAAATCTGAGCTTTTGATCCAGAGACCCTCGTTAGTGAAATTATGGGAGGGAATCTCAGAGCTTACAATGACACTAAAATAGCACATGTGCTTTCTCATGCAAGCACACACATGGGAAATGCAGTTTCCAATTGTAGTTCCCAAGATACTAATACATAGGAGGCTCCAGGGATACAACATAAATGAGTACACAAAGCAACTAAATAATATAAATACATATTAGAAGTAATAGAAGGGAAATAAATACTGGACGTTGATCCAGGGAAAACGCTTGGTTCTGGCTAGGAAAAGATCAATTTCAGCTTAAAATACCTGGTTTCGAGGAATCATCCCAGCTGGAAAAGCGGCGATGTTCGGGTGAAAAACAACCACGCTTCGTGACATTATCCTGGCAAAAATCGCAGTAATGTCTCCGTCAACACAAATACTTTTAATGTATCTACATCCGCTGGAAACACAGTGACGGGTCACTGAAGAACACCTTTGCTGAGCGCCTAAAAAGTAGCTGGAAACACAGATTTGACCCCCAGTTTTGTTGTTAGTTGGTCTTGAACAGTGCAGCTCAGCAGGCACCATCACCTTCACCTCCTGATGACAAAGTCAGCTCATATACTACGTCATTTTAGAAACCCTGATTGAAACATATGAAATGTGCAAATGTGTTTGTGGTTTGCAGAAACACGCAACACCAACATTTTCTTCCTGCAGCTGCTAAAAGATAGCTGTTGCTTCAAGCTAACGTTAGCATGCTAACATGATTAAAAATTTAAATCTTTCTTTACCATATTCACCATGTTAGTTTAGCATGCTAATCTGGAAATTAACAGCTAACAAAATGCACTGCAAAGGTTGGTGATTATGCCACTAGTTTTGCAACTCTGGGGTCATAAATCGGATTGCTGGACATATTTATTTTTGACCTGTTGATGGAGCTAGATGTAAAATCAGGGGAACACCGAAATTGTTACAGTTCATCATAAAGGTGATATGAATATGTGAATGAAATTTCATGGCAATTCATCCAACTGTTGTTGAGATATTTTAGAGGAAAAAGCCTAGGGATTAGTCTTCTGGATTTATCCTCTGGGGATCATGAATGTCTTTAATTTCACAGCAATCCATCCAACTGTTGAGATATTTCATTCTCGACCAAAGTGAGCCGACCATCCGACAGCCAGACGAACATAAGAGCCATAAAAACTGAAAAACTACTATTATATATGCCAACAAAAACCCTTCTATGAATACTTAGCCTACATGTACTCCTAACAGCACCCTGGCCCTGGCTGCTTCCATTACAGATCTCTTATGAACAGACGAGTTGTTTTCTTCTCGCCACAGGATTTCTTCTATGATCACTCTGTGAGCTTTAAATCGTTTAAGTCTCAAACACCTACTATAATTCTTTTTTCTCTGCCTCTCTTGCAGGCGGAGATAGGCCCCGCTGCCTTGAACCTCACCGACACATCCGTGGGTACCAGTGGCAGCAGCAGTAACAGTGGCAGTGCCAGCAGCCCGGCTGGTAACACCGGCAAAGCTCCCGCCCCACCCACTGGCAGTGCCTCCTCCCCACCTGCAGTGGCTCCCCCAGGGGGTCGCCGTCCTGCCTCCCCCGCTTCCCCTGCCCCCAAGTCCCCAACCAAGGGCTCCCCCGGTCGCGGAAAGGGCACCTGGAGGGTGGAGGACCTGGAGGGGGAGCTGGAGCGAAAGATCAAGCTGTTGGAGAAGGAGCGTCAGGCCATGAGGAAGGAGACTCAGGGCCAACACGAGAAGATCAACCAAGGCATTGACAACGCTAACCACCGCGTCACTGAGCTGGAACACAGTGAGTCTGCGGGAGGAGGAGGAGGAAAGAAAAGACAGGGGCGGTGGCTGAATAGATGACGGATGTATGGGTGAGGTGATGCACACAGGGAGGCTAACAACCGCCAGCTGACGTACATGAGAGCGTGGCAAGAGGAGGCTAAAATTAAACTTTAATGAACACTGTGGGTGAAGTGGGTCATCACAGCAGTGAAGAATAAGCTGTAGATTTAAATAAGATGATTAATGAGCACTGAAGGTTGGGAAATGTCAAATAGAGCTCGGAGCTGAAATTACAAATACAGCAAATGAAAAAGAAATGAGCTTAAACGCTGCTCTTACTTGTAACCTCTAAATTTTCATTATCGCAGGCATTTATATTTCAAATCCTTATTTCATGGTTGGCAGTTATTGAGTTTGGGAATGTCACGCAGGCTTTGGGGAGTTTTATCTGCTGTATCTGGTGAAATTTCCTCCGCCCTGAACAATCATGGTAACCGGAAGCTTCGTTTTTCTTTGGTGGTTATAAGCGACTGTGAAAAGGAGACAGAGATGTCTAATAACAGGAGAAGTGAAAGTCTGGAGGAGAGATTGAGAGTTCATGAGGTGCAAAGAGGAAGGTTAAAAAGGAAAGAAAAAGCACTTCTCTATTCTCTTTTTAGCTCTGTCATTCTCCCAGCCTCTCCGACTGTCTCTACATCTTCTCTGCCTCAAGAGCTGCAGTGTGGCCTCGAGTGTTACAGAGGCTGATCATTAACTGTGGTGCTGGAGCTCTTGTAAGGCACCATGTGTGTGTGTGTGTGTGTGTGCGCAAACTGTGAGAGGAGCAATACCAGTGTCTTTGTATAAATTGGCCATTAAAGCATTGTCCCTCCCAGACTTTCTGTCTTTGTCAGCCATATCTGACTGTTTCTCTTAATCGCCTTCATCTGTGTCTCCACAGCGCTGACGGAGCCGTCGTTCCCCGATGGCTTTGTCCTCTCCTTCCCCATGAGAACCAACTACATGTACGGCCTGGTGAGGAAAGAGATAACAGAGATGTACGCGTTCACTGCTTGCGTGTGGCTGAAAGCCAAAGAAGGAGGCATCGGGACCCCCTTCTCTTACTCCGTCCCGGGGCAGCCCAATGAGCTGGTGCTGCTACAGGGAGTCCACAACCCTGTGGAGCTGCTCATCAATGATAAGGTACATGGGTGTTTCTTTTTCTTTGCATAACTTCTAATAACAGCGGGTTCCTCAAGTGATTAAAATATAAATTCGGTGTGCTTGTTAGAAGTTAATAAAAAAGATCATATATTAAGTGTGTAAATGAATGGCTTCTCCTGGTGAAAAGAATGAATATTTTGTACCCTGTAGTTTCTGTATAATCACTCAAGCGAAATAGCCTGCCAAGCAAATCATTACCAGCTCATTATGCTGCTTCACGGAGCAGCGCAAGCAACTTGGTGGTTCGTTGTAATTCATTGATTAAAATGAGCAATGAAAACACATTCGCTCTTGTGATAGACCAAGTTTTTCATACCACCTTACATGAGCGGCGGAGAGAACAAACATTACAATTGAAGGTGTCACAGCATCCAATTATTGTTTGATTCAATATGATGTGGAGCTTATATTAGCTTTGGTTCTCTGGGTGCACTGTAGCCTAAGGTGTGCACGTGAGTGTCTATCCTCCTCTAAGTGTTACCACCCATTTAATGAGCCTTGGGTAAGAAACATTTATTCCCATTGCTACTGTACAGAAAAGGTAGAACTTAAACAGATGGTGCCCCTGAACAACACATTAAAATTTAAAAGCCACAAAACGAAAGAAGCAAAAGAGAAATAAGTGATTAACATTCCACAGTAAATGGTTATATTACTTTGAATCAAATCTTTTTCTTCCAAAATGAAAACCTTAATTAAGTGGCGCTGAGTGCATGAGAAGCCAATGTTATTTTTTCACATTTTTAGTGCTGACAACAGCAAATGGCACCGGAGAAAAGAGACGGCACTGAGGCAAGCCTTCTGCCCGTGTTTTATATAGTGCGTTAATGCTTACCTTTTATAGTGCTTACACTTATAGTTCCCATGGCAGAGAGGAGTGGGGGAACTGGTGAAAGGAAAGCTGGGACCGTCCCCTGGGTGCCGTTTCACTGACATAAACCACCAATGTGTCGACATTCTACCCTGATTACTGCCCACACTTGTCCAATATCCAATCACAATGTGAGCTTGATGTGTCGCTCACTTGAAATCACTGTGTTTTTGTAAAGAAAGGTATAACCGCTGTGTTTACTGACCTGTAGGTGGCGCAGCTGCCCCTGTCCCTACCACAAGACGAGTGGCAGCACATCTGTGTCAGCTGGACCCTGAGGGACGGGGTGTGGAAGGCCTACCAAGGGGGGAAGATGAAGGGGAGGGGAGAGGGACTGGCTGCCTGGCATCCCATCAAACCAGGAGGGGTCCTCATACTGGGACAGGAGCAGGTGAGTTATACCATATTTCCACTAAGTATGTATACCCAGAGTTGCTCTGAAATGAAAGATGACAAATTACAAGCTGCGCAAATGGTAGGAAATGATACATTTATACTTGTGTGGTGGTGTGTCTGTGTCACTCTGCACTTACACCTCCAAAACACTAGTTGGCAGCAGAGGTTTCTGTGAAGTGCTGTAAAGTTTAGTTGATTCAAAACGCCTCCCGCTCCCGTCTCAAACACAGGCTGAGCACCCACGGCGCACGCCCGGCCTGTTAAATACCCTGTAACCGTAACAACTGTGTGACACAAACTCAGTGCTTTGGTCATTAAATAATGTCGGGCTCGGTTCAGGTTCCGACAGAAATATGCGGCCCGTGCCGCACACACACACACACACAAACACATGGAAAACCGGACATTATCATCAGTTTATAAAACCCCCCCGGACGCCCCGGACGGGACGTGAAAAGTGGACATGTCCGGGCAAAAGAGGACATTTGGTCAGCCTACATTAGCCGAGCGATGAGCGGAGATTTCCTCTGCTCACATGAAGCCAGGATAAATCCCTGAAGGATAAATCACACACAAGACTTAAAATGCTACTTTTGTGGAAGCTTTATTGTCTTCACAATTTATTGTTTCTTATCTGTGAAATTAAAGTAAATAAAGGCTTTCAGCTTACAAAAATAAACAGGAGGTCTGCGTCGCCGCAACATGTAGTTACATTTCTGGGGAGGTGCATGTGAGGCTATGGTGTAGGGTACGGTACAGGATTTGACGCAGAAATATAAATTCTGCCTTACACTTTCAATCTACTATGTGGGTGTGGCCGTATCTCCCCTGCCTCCCCCCACCTAGTTTTGAAGTGTTGTGAACGTTGTGTGGATGGATGATAGCGGATTCAAAACAATACTACACCAGATACAGCACAAATTTGATGTTTGCTTCTGATATTAATCGATTACAAGATCATCAGTCTAATAATGTTCTCTTTCCCCCTCCCAAAACAGTTGAATAATAAAGCAAAGAATGACAAGTTTAATTTCAGTTTTAACTTTTACTTGATGGTTTTACGTATAAATTTATTTAAATTTCTGTTCATCTGTTTGAAAGCGACGTCGGCAGCACTGCAGTGAAGCCGGACTGTGGGTTCAGCTCCAACAGAGAGAAGAGATTGTTGCCAGGTCTCACAAGAGTGTGAACAAATTTAATTTTCTCCTGATTCATTTGTCTGAAAAATGTAGTTTTAGTGTCAGAGCGTTGTGGCTGATGAAAAACGAGTCCAATATTTACTTGGGCGACTATGGGGCGAAAGTATCCATCATTTCGGTGCTAACGTTCACTTCTCCCGTTGGAATTAATAGACTCAGGATTGCCATTTGTCTCCTGACGGGGTGGGGCAGTGGCGAAACCCACTTGACACAGATACTGGAAATTCTCGTCTCGTTTATAAACTTGTCTGGCATGCCTCTGTGGTGTATTGAGTTAGGTGTATCGAGTCTTTCTTTTAGACTCGATGGACTTTTTCCATTTGACGATGTTTGAGAGCTGCTTGGGTGGAGATGGACGGTAATTTTTGGCAGCACGTCACGTCATCGATCCAGAAAAGGGGTAAAAACGTGTCTACCCAGGTGTTGTATTTCCATCGCTGCTGATAAGAGTTGATTGGAGCTGGAGCCGTTCAATACCCAAGACTCTGTGGAGTCATTTGCATTGTTTGCATGAGGATTGCATCCTTTCTCATTACAGACAAAAGCCAGATGTTAGTGGGTGTTAGTGTCCAATGGGAAAGGGGCTTTGTACAGATAAATGAATGGATGGTTTAACAAACTTGATAGACAGACAGCTGGTCGGATGGATGGATGCATGGATGATGGTCCGACAGATAAATGGATGGATGTAGGGATGACAGACCGATAGATGCATGAATGAATGGACTGATGGATGATACATGGATAAATAGATGGCGAGATCTATTTTAAGGGACCACCATTAGGTTTTCACACATGAACAGACCGAATGGTGTTTATCCTCACACTGGGCTGCCTCTCTCTCATTAGCGAGACGCCCACATTACATAACCATTATGAAATCTGACATTATCCCTCCTCCCTGGTGTCAAAAGAACAGCCCAAAGCTCATTCTGCAGCCTGTCATCCTCACATAAAGGATAAAAAGCAGAGAGCTGGGAGTTGCAAGATGCTGCAGTGATGCAACAACTTGATGTAATGGATTTTTTTTTTTTTTTTTTTTTTCCCGAGATCAAGAGCGAGTACTTTATTAATCTCATTTGAAGATGAATGATGAATTGCAATTGTGTGGATGTGTTGAGCAGATTTGATGAGGAAAATCCCAGGACATCCCTCTCTCAAGGGGGCTCTGAAGGGGGATAAACATTTTTTAATCTTATCAAGAGGGGAATTGTCAAATCACAATATTTTGTGCGCATGGATGAAGCTTCAGCTGCCATTTTCTTTCTCATTTAACCAAGAAAAATGTTGAAAATAGTTACTGTTTGTCAATTACCTGAGGAGGGTTATAGCTTTTTAGGATAACATATTGAATTCAACATACTATCTGGATTAATCTAGTAAAGTATAGTACTAAGTGTAAAATCTATAATAACTATAATAATTTAAAATGTTTGCCAAACTCATGGAGGGAAACCTAAAAACCTGACATTTTGTCAAGATACACTTGTTTTCACCACATTTGTTGTGGGAAGTATATAAAAGAGTTCTTGAGTGTCTAAGAAAAAATCCTACAATTGATTTTGTCTCAGATCTGTTGGTGCACAAATACATATAACACTCATAAATACAGCACACTGTGGGCCAAATATATTCCCTTATATACTTTTTTTGTCGAGAGCCCCTTGTTTTCACTAGATTTGTTGTGGGGAGTATTTCAGATTTGATAATGTCCACCTTCACCCTTTTGGGGGACAGGATCCACAGCCCGACAATTCAGTTTAAACCCTGCTGAAACTCAGGTTGAATTCCCAAGTTCCTAAAAAAGAGCTTTGAGTTTCTGACAAAAAATCCTGCCGTGTAAAAGGGACTAAAAAGCCCCTCATTGACCGCAGGAGTTCTCCACAGGGACTAGGAACCTTTTGAGGAACTCAATGCATTTCGACTGCAGGGACCAGGGTCAAATGTGCTTTCATGTGCTCCTCAAATGGTCCCATTTCCCGTGTGGGAAAGTCGTTCTTCCAGCTTTGGTGTGTTTATTAGCTTTACGTAATAAGGTCGTATTTTATTGCTCAGATCATTTAATCAACAGGTCGATAACAGTTGGAAGCTTTATATTACAATTGATTTTGTCCCAGTTTTGTTGGAATACGAGTACATCCCCTGAAGCTACTAAAATATTTCTTTATCTAACTAATGCTAATTAATAACTAACTACTATCTAATCTAGGTCACTCTCTGTGGATAAAAGTTACAACGTAATATATTACAAATTACGTGTGAGCAAAAATGCAGCATGTGAATTAATATAAAGCTTATTACCATCAATGTTCCTGTAAATATGACATCAACTTGGCAACTCGTGAATCAAAATTTACATTGACTTTCAACATTCAACTTTATATTGGTGTTCCAACTTGAAGGGGCAATCGTGTGAATTTTCCCAGTTGGGAACTCACCTCTCTGATTATTCTGCCACCAAACTATCCGATCTATAGTTTGGAGCTGCTGTTTTAAGAGCTCCGTTCTTTTTATCCATATTCTGCTCAAAAACTTTGACCAGGACGCGATGGTCTCTGAGTCTGCGGAGAGTCTTAAGTTCCAGGGGACATCATTTTACCCCCCTAGAAAGTCTCTGTTTGTGGGGTTGTACTCTCCAAAAGTACAGGATTTCAGGTTTGGGTTAGCAGGGGTGATTGGTCAAACACACAACACTGCCTCAACTCCTGCACTGCGTCTTTCATAAAACAAGGAAATAGTTTAGTATCAATTCAGGATCAGTTTCTTTGTCTGATAACATTACAAGTAAAGGTAGGCTTTGCATTTGGCCTCTTGAATCATTTTGAAAATGACAGAGCGAAAAAGAGATAGTGCCAGCGAGGTGACAGCACGGCACGGGCGGGCTGAGACAGCACTGCAAATGTTATTTTCTGATTGTTTCACAGCAATTGCATTTAAAAGAACAAATGAATTAGCATCAAATGCTCAACAGATGATTTACTGTGGAGACAGACGCTCTCAGTTTTTTTTCCTCTGCTTCATTTCATTCATTACATCCACCCTTGCAACAATACTGTGCAGCAGTAAATGTTGTCACAGTGAGACAAAACCTAAGGTGTGTTTATTTTCAACTTGTTTTTTTTAGATGAAACAGGCAGACAGACTGAGTGGCAAGCTGCAGAGTGTGTTCACCCCTGCGAGCACCAGCAGCCCTCAGCTTGTCATATTGCTTTTTCATACGTTAATTTGCTTTGGCGGAATTTATACATCTGCATTGAATTGACGCCGTGCCTACAATGTGGGCTCTGGGTTGACATAGAGCCTGCGCCAAAACGTATGCCGTGGCCTGCTGTGCACCGCCCCAGAAATGTAACTACACATTGCAGTGACACAGACCTCCTGTTTATATTTGTGAGCTGAGACCATTTCCCTCAATGGAAATGAAGTTTTTATTTACTTAAATTTCACAGATGAGAAACAATATTGTGTACACAAGAAAGCCTACACAAAATAGCATTTTAATTCTTGAGGTATTTACAGTTTGGGATTTATCCTGGCTTCACATGAACACAGGAAATCCCCACTCGTTGCTAGGCTAATTTATACAATGTAAAATGCCATAGGCTTGTGCTAATAACTTTAGCATGTTGTATTTATTTGGAAAACGTGTTTAATCTAAGACAGTTGTTTTGTCAGTGAACCGTGTGAGTTGTAACAGAGCCAAATTTTGTAATGTTATCTTTGTTAAATGTTGCCTTCATATGAGAAGAGGAAAAGTTTGCTAGTCGGCTAATTTATAGCTACAGTGTAAAATACCATAGGCCTGTGCTAATAACATTAGCATGTTGTTATTGTGGGGAAAATGTGTCCAGATAAAGACAAGTGTTTGTCTGTGAATGCTGCGAGTTGCAGTGAAACCAAATTTTTTGTACATAATCCCAGCAAAGTTTGGCCTCCTGGCTATTCATGCTGGCATTATGACATTTAACCCTTTGTTTTCTTCCAACTCTTCTACCCAAGGATACACTGGGCGGGCATTTTGATGCCTCCCAGGCCCTGGTCGGGGAGCTTTCCCAGTTCAACCTGTGGGATCGGGTGTTGAAGCCAGCAGAGGTCGCCGCCGTGGCCGAGTGCAGCTCCTCAGCACTGGGCAACATCGCCCCCTGGACCGACCACGACGTAGATGTGTACGGTGGAGCCACCAAGGAGTCTTTGGACCCGTGCCACGCTGCCCAGAGAACCAACCCGTCCAGCCCCAAACAGTGAGGGGTGACTGGGAGAGGTCAGCCAAAGGTGGCTGTGGTGTTTGATAGGTCAGTTTAGGAGACGATGATGTATAACAATGTATCACATCGGGGTTTACGGTATATTTGACGGGGATGGGAGGCTTACTGGTGGACTGAAATGTGCCATTGAGGGATTAAGCTGTTAAGACCGGTGTATCTGTTTTGTTTTTAGTGTTGGTGTCCACGCTCATGTGTTTACTTCTGCAGTGAGATACAGTGAGTTTAGTCACAGAATCACCTTAGTGAAGGCTTCATAGGTGGGTCAACTTCTGGCATGAACAGGACTCTGATGGAAGTATTCCATAATAGATTGATTTTTGGCGAAATGTGCCACCCTCTGTTTAAGGAAATGATCTTTTGTGCCAGTTAACCGTGTGTGGTTATTCAGGCAGAGGGCTCTGATGGGTTTGAAAACAATTATGGAATGAACCTTTACTGATGCCATATCTGAGGGTTTCTTAATTTTACACCGCAGTGACACAAAGTTCTCGTCTTGTGTCCAGTTGGTTGTGTTTAATGCTCAAACTGAATTCTGAGATGCTATCATATTGATTTAAACACTCAATGGGAAACAAAATGAGTTTTGTTCATTTTTAACTGTATATGATCCTGTTGAGTAACGTCTGTGTACTGTTAAGTTTTCTACATTGCATACCATGATCTGGTAAAACAGTGGTCTTATAAATGTATATTGTGTAATGTATCTCTGCTAATGTTGCTCTGTGCCAGTCTGCTCCTCTCCTGTTGTAGCCTCTCACACACCTCACAGCCCTGCAAAGTTAAGTTGCAGCATTTTTGTTTGCAGCTCAGACAAAGCAGCGCTCTCGATCAACCCCTGAAAGAAACACTTGATGTCTATCCAAGCACCAATCAGACACTGAAACTGTGACGAACCTGAGCGGGTTTGGTGAAATTGTGTTGTATCCCTGAATGTAAAGCAGGTGGAATGTCAGTGTATTTGCATGAGCGAAGTCGCATTTCCTCTCACTAAAGAAACAAACTCAAAAGTGTAAATTACAGTGTTGGTGTCCCCAAGCTGCCCCACACTCTGGAACACACAGATGTCTCTATGGTAAATCAGATCCTCACAGAATACCTGACAGTAATGGAGGCGTATGAATTAGATATATTATTCCTATGGTGGCCCTTTTGCATTCAACATCTGACTCGGAGGATCAGAACAAAAAATAGGTACTTTCACTCTCTTTGCAAACGATCGAAAGAACAAAAAAGAAAATATGAGCAAATTTTAGGATGCATTTATTTGTTTTCAAGCCTGATGCATTTTTTCTGTCATGACAGTCCATGTTATGATCATTTATGTGACTGGAAGTTTCTTTTACTACAAAATACTTAATGCTACGTTTACCAAGCCTCCAGGGACAGAGCCTTGAAACCTATTACACATAGTGGCCAAACATGGAATTACAACTTCCACGCCCATCACATGATGCCGATGGGTGCAAAAGGCTTTTTCCCCACAAACTAACACTGCTGAATCCAGTTCTCTCTATACATCCATGTAGGGCTGCCCCCAACTAACTATTTTCCTGGTCAACCAATAGTCATCATTTAGGGTCATTAGTCGACTAGTATAGGCCTATATTTTATCTACAAGTGCACGTCACACACTGAGCGAGCCGCCTGTTAATGACGCTGTGGGCTAATGGGCATGTAGCTACTTCCATGTTTCAGGTGATACGTCATGTTTGTAGGCGACCAATGAAGATGAGTTTACATATCACCTTGGGTTCGACCTTCACCTTCTCAAAATGATCCCACACTTTGGATTTCCTGCCCGACATGTTGTTAACTAGCCTGTGGAATAACCGCAGGTACCAGCCCTGGAAATTAACCTGACTCCTGTCTGACTGCTGAGCGTGGACACTTCCTGTGTCTGTCCTGGCAAATTAAATTCCCACATGGTCCAGTTATATAGGCTAAGAGACCAATGAAATCTTGCCGACTCATGACCTTTCTGGTCGACTGACGTTTGGCTGACTGTTAGGGGCCAGCCCTACATCCATGATGTTTACATCATGTGGGATTGAAGATAGATTACTTGTCAAAAGGAGTGTAATTCTGCACTCTGAATGAAAGTAGAGTTTCTTATCTACTGGGAAAAATAGTGCAGCAAAGTTGTTTAATGTTGGACCTTCGACACTGTAAATTGTATTTTATAGAATTTGAGGTAACTTCCATATGACTGGGACCTAGCAGCTGGATTAAGTTGAATGCTACATTTATCCTGAGAAAAAAACATGACGTATGATGTTCACCTTCCTCATTAGAGCACCTCAAATTAGCCATGATTTCTGCCTGAGGAGCACCAGGTCGTCCAAGTCAAAATCTGCTTGACTTTTAGCCACAATCCAGTATTAGTATAAATTAGTTAGCTACTGTGTAGAGGACAAAATATATTACTTTAGACTGTGATGTTATGTCCTCCAGTATCTGGGATCAGTTTAGTTTTCAGTTGGGAGACTGTGAGATAATTATGTTCTCATAATTTGCATCTTTTCACATAAACAAGACAATTTGGATTTGCTTACTGTCTTGTTTTGAGCTCAGTGCAAATTCAAAATGGACATCATAGGAATAATATTTAGAGAAGGTGGATACTGTCAGGGGTGAGGGTTTGATTCCCACTTTGGCCAACCACACTGAACATGTATCCAGTCAACACTGTGCAGTAAAGTGAACTGTAGTTCAAATACAAATTCACTTATTACCTCAAGACATCAGCCCCACATGTGATTTTTCCACCCAGTTGTAAAGTGCCTGCCTGGGCTCTCGTGCCCGAAATAATAGTGAAATGTTTTTTATGTTTTCTTCTTCTTTGTCGTCTCTTTTTTCTCCTTCTCTCTGTCTCTTTCTCTCTGTCTCTCTCTCTCTCTGTTGCTTTTGGTTGTTGAAGGCTGTGACAGTGTTGCGCTTGTCCTTATTTGCATCTTCATGGATCTTCTATGATATTGTGAAATAGATGGATTAAAAAAATAAATAAATAATATGGTTATGACAACATTCCTGGACTCGTAGCTCCAAAAATGATGTCAGAGAAGTGTGTTCCGTGTGTGTGTGTGTGTGTGTGTGTGTGTTATTGTGACAGATCTCTTAACACTTGTCAGCTCATCTGGATTACACCTCAACTAATCATCTGCAGGTACACTGTAAACCTGTTAATGAGATTATGCTGCATACCTGTGTGTGTGTGTTGCAGACAGGTTAGATTAGCTGCATCTTTTTTGTCAGATGAATTTGGCTTTGATCCGTGTGTGTGTGTGTGTGTGTGTGTGTGTGTGTGTGTGTGTGTGTGTGTGTGTGTGTGTGTGTGTGTGTGTGTGTGTGTGTGTGTGTGTGTGTTTTAACGTGCAGATGGAGAAGCCAGTATTCAGCAGAGACCCCACAGAAAAGTCTGATCTTTGATGTAGACATAATAGATTACTCACAATTTTAACGAAGACCGTGGTGATTCGTGACTGCTGAGCTGCCCACGCACACGTTTCTTGGCGTTCGGCTCGGCTGAACTGTGATCTGATGTGTAACCTCCCACTACTAACATTTCATAATATTATTTGTCTGACTTGTGCTTGATTTCCTGTCTTCTTCTTGGGGCACACAATCTCTGTTTTTATGACCAAAGAAATATGATTAAAGTTCTAGTATTTTTTTTTCTGGCACTGCAGCTACTCATAAAAATCACAGCACCATTACTGTTGCTGATGAACAACACTAAATCCAGTGCTGTGGGATTAACTCCAGTTCCAATTTGTTTTCTACACTCATTGCTTAATTTAAGGTTTTTAAAAAGCATTTTAAGTCTCCTTATCATCTTTGCTTCATTTGCTTCACTAATAGTCGAAAACAGATCTTGGTCATTGTAGGACAATGTTCCCATCTGCTCTGTATGGGCATGTTTTCTTATCAGGAGCTTTGACACATTGCAGTATAAAGTCATTAAAGTGACTCTGACCTTAAGATGACTTACATTTTAAAGGACATTCAAAGGCTGGCTTTTCAATGTTAAGTTACCATCTCCTCTGCTGCATCAACAACTTATTTACCCACATCATGTCCCTGTGGCAATAAAAGGCTCGGGCCTTCACTTACTCACACCTACTCACCATCTCTCCATCTCTCAATAATAGTTTAACCATTAAATTCAGGATCATGCGACATTTTGACATGGTTTATCTTGAGTAATAAAGTTATTAAAGGCCCTGAAAACTGATTTTCTCAGTCATTATTATTGATGGGGTATGACATGAACTCTCTGCTAATGTTAGAGCAGTTTCAGTTATTTTGAATGACAGATTTCTGTATTTCTTGCAGGTTTGAAGTGGGCGTGCTGCGTTGGAAATCCGCAATGCCACAATCACAGAGTTGAGCATCATTTGAATCACAATCAGTTTGTGGGTTGTTTGGTTTCTGCCAGTCAAATCTGATCAAACTGCACCCCCACTGTCCTGATGGAGCTCAATGTGTGAATGTTAAAAAAACAAAAACAAAATCACCTCATAATAAATAATACGCCTACCTAGAATCTTTTTTATTTTATAAATCAACTGTTTAATTGATTTTTTTGCTGTTTGTCAAAATTTAATTCTTACATTGCTATCAGCTTCAGGTGTTTAGTGCTTATTGTAAGTGTTAGCATGCTGATGTGCTTAACTAAGATGGAGGACATTGTAAACGTTATACCTACTCAGCATCATCATGTTAGAACTGTCATTGTCAGCATGTTTGAATGCTAATGTTAGCATCTAGCTGAGAGCACTGCTGTGCCTCAGTACAGCCAAGGCTGTAGACTTGTGGGCTGCATTCAAACTGCAAGCAAATCTGATTTGCTTCTCAAATCAGATCTTAAAAACGCACTATTACTTGGAGATGATCGGATCTGATCTGCATGCTTTGCTGCGGTGACAACGTAGGCTTCAGTTAATACGTAGCCATGCTGGTGACATGCCTTTCCAATGCAGCGGCACGAAAAGTGATGTCTTTGCCTCCTTACGCTTTGCATGTACAGAGGCCTCCCTCCAAAGTGCCAGCTGACATTTGTTTCAGCATCTTTTCGTGGTCTGTTGTTCTCCATGCTGTCCTCCATAGTGCTCTGCTGTAGCAGCATGGATTCTACTCAGCACGTCCGTCACTCTGGATTTGACGTCACTGTGTGTCGCGTTTCGAGTGGCGCAAAAGACACTTTGAAATCCAGTTTGAGCAACCAGATCATCTAGACTGAGACACATAGATAGATTTAGTAGCATCAAGCGGTGAGGATTGCAGATCGCAACCAGCTGAAACTTCTCCTGGTTAGAATTCCTTCAATGTTAATTGTTCATGAAGTTTTTTACCAGGAGCCAAATTATCTGCAGAGGTCTCTTCCTCTCAAAATCACAGTTGCCCTAGCATAACAGATGAGGAGCCCACTTGGGTAGACCTACCTGTGGGCAGTTGGCGTGGGGTCAATATGGAGCCCATGGACAATCCCATAGAGGGCCCATTTTTCAGCCCATTTTGTACCCACATGGGCCCCACATATGAATATTGGCTGGGTGGAGGGTACGTAGAGCGCCACATGTTAATGTGTACGGCCACAGACCAGGCGTTGAGAACGTGTTGGGGTTATTTTGCTGTCCAGACTTTCTGAAATCAATCTGCATAACAGACTTGGTCTGGCTGTGTGAGGCCTTGGTGTTGTTCATCAGTGATACAGCTCCCGAGGATTTAGAGAACATTTACAACCCAAATGTGTGTGTGTAGTGCAACAGCAACTCATTTCAAACAGTCATTTATGGCTAACAAGAATAAATAAATTGGGATGCAGGAAATTTGGCGAATGCATAAAAATGCCTTTGAGATGATAAATGCACCCTGCACGGTTTTGGCTGCCTGTAGCCGTTCATCAATTACAATATCAATCAATGTACCAGTGGGTGAATGAGCTGGTGAGTCAGTCAGGGAGTCAACAACCACTCAGTCAATTAGATAATCAGACAGTCGGTGAGTCATCGTTGCAGTCAGTGAATATATTTATTTCGCTGTTATGATTCTCTCTGCTGAACTCTGTCACAGCTTGTTAGCGGAGTCACATGCGGTCTTCCTCCCCCTCCCCAACAATCTGCTTCCTCCGCTGCTGAATTATAGATACACCTTAATTACCTCTCTTGGAGGCAGGAAGATATTATGGAAATCCTGATATGACCCACCACCACACTTTCTGTCACGCACACACAGAGACACAAATACACCAACTCAAATATTAATTTTCACAGCAAATCTTCATCCCTTTCATAATCTTTCTCAACTTTTTCTCATCCCCTGCCGCACAGACGCTCTCAGCGGGTGTCAGTCTTCCTCGTGACTACAGAAACACATTACGAATGTTTTTTTATTCCCTTTGCAACGCGTCGCTTCAATGCTGCAACCTCTCCAGTCGAGTAGCTCTTACACATCCTCCATATCTACATTCTGTGATTTCACTGCTGATCAGTCCTTCACCTCCAACTGATTCACTCCTAAAGCCTTTCGTCCATCTCCCAACCTTGATTTTCTTCACCAATTTGCAGCTGCATTTTCTGTTGTTTTTTTTTGTTCAGGGCTCCTATTTACCACGAAATGTTTACAGAATATTCTCCCCTCATGATGAATACTTTCCTCAAGGTCTTTATACCATCACCTCCTCCTCCTCTCTTTCATCCACCTCACGTCACCAGTTGGCATCTTTTCATTGCACCTTCTGTCAAAAACACCTCCATCTCCTTCCCTCCATCCTTCTGCTTTGTTTTGACATACTTATTTCAGCTCATACCTTCCTGCCCTCTGGCGCTTTTCTTTGTGAGTCTCACCTGGGTATTTAATGCTTCCTCTCTCTCACTCTCAGAGTATTTTAAGATGTTTCCCTCTTGATATGAGAGCCAAATCCACATGCGCAGGTTGTTGGATTCACTGTCATTTCTCTTGTTTTAATCGGTAAAAAAAGCATATACTTAAAGGCTGAGTGTACAGGATTTAGGGGGATGTATTGGCAGAAATGGAATATAATGTAAATATGTTCTCTTCAGTGAAAAATCACCTGAAAATAAGAAAGGTTTTTTCTTTTGTTTTTTACCTTAAACTGAGTTGTTTATATCTACTTGGGGAGTGCTACCCCTTCACAATGAGCGGTAATGGAAAAACACTATTTTTTTTTCAACGTGAAATTGCTTTATGTGGTGTTTGTACTGGTTTAAATCACCAGGTTTGTTTTAGAAGGAAAGAGACCTCTTAGGGTAACTTGGCTCTCGGAGCAGAAGAAAGGTGAGCACACATGATCAGGCACTGGGCGAGAGGCCTGTCTGCAACATGCTAAACAGTGTTGAAGAAACACTGATTTGTATTGTTTAACTGTTTTATTCAGTATTTCTACCAGCCTCAATCACTTGGTCTGTTTGTTTTGGAGAGGAAGAGACCCCTGCAGATAATCTGGCTCTCAGTAAAAACCTTCTGAGCAATGAACACTGAAGAAATTTCAACAATGTATCCTCATACAACGGTTTGTATGATATCCTACAAATTTGTGCCCCATTGACGACCTTATGTCCTTAAACGTAAATTTACGTAATTAACAGTAAGTTATGGAGGTTGAGTTTATGCAAGTAAAGTTATTGTGGTTAGAAACATGGAACACTGGTCTCCTTGGGAAAGTCCTGTGTTTTGTGACCCATCCAACACACCAACCTGCCTCCTTACAGAGACTGCTCAGGACCGCTTCCTTTTTTACTCCCATTAGTGCATTAGCCACATGATATCAGCCTTCCAAAATGCGTGGATTATGAACGAACCTGCAAATAATGTGGCTCCCAGTAAAAACCTCCCGGGCAATGAACACTGAAGGAATTCCAACAACATATCCTTCTACAATGGTTTGTATGATATCCTATAAATTTGTGCCCCATTGACGACCCTATGTCCTTAAACGTAACATTACGTATTTAACGGTAAGTTATGGAGTTTGGTTGACGCAAGTAAAGTTATTATGGTTAGGTTTAGGAAAAGAAACATGGTGATGACGTGCCTCAAAATGACTTAAAGTTCACACAATTCCAAAACGCTGGTCTTCTGGGGAAAGTCCTGTATTTTCTGACCCATCCAACACCCCAACCTGCCTCCTTACGAGGACTGCCTCGGACCCCTTCCTTTTTTACTCCCATTACTGCATTAGTCACATGATCACAGCTTTCCAAAAATAAGTGCGTTATGCACGAATTACTGGCTCATCATTATGTGGGATACGTACCGATTTTGGTGTGTTATTTTTCATGGGAAAATATATGATTAGTGCATGAGAACGGCCTGATTCTAACCAGGAGACGACTCAGCTGGTTGCAATCTGCCATCCTCACTACGAGATGCCATTAAATCCCCCTAAATCTTACACACTGGACCATTAAGGCATAAACCAAATAACTGTGACATCTTTGGTTCAATTGATGAAAAATGTTTTTAAAAGAATACAAAGAATATACAAGACAAGGACAAGACAAGGACATCTCAATAGTACTAGGGGTTAAATCATAACAGCTACTGGGCTCCCATTTCAACAGAGGTCATTAATAATAACAGATAAGAGCCATTTTTAAAAAGAAAAAAACAGCAGGTAGATCTATATCTCTTTATGTATACCATTAAAAAATGAAATAACAAAAAGATTCCCTTGGTTGCAAAGAGGACAGAAGAGAGAAAGACTGTCATCTGGTAGTTGTTTGTCTGCCTTTCCAAGGACTGATAATCCACTGTAATCCAGTGGAGAGCCATTCTTTCAGAGACCAAACGAATCCTGACGCTCGTGATGATATTTCAAACTGGGTTATTCCAGCAGGCTTGTGAGGCAAAATGCACAACTCAGGTTAACAGACACAACTCTCACACAGAGAATCCATTTCAAGGCTTTGTGGATTATTTTGCAGGCGTGTGGGTGTGTGTGTGCGTGTGTGTGTGTGTGTGTGTGTGTGTGTGTGTAGAGCAGGCTGACAATTCTGGGTCAAAACTCTCCACCTGGGGATTCCACCCAGATGTTTCCAGCTGAATGTGGGTCAGATGCAGTAAGATGGCTGATTACAAAGGATAGAAAAAAGATTTTACTCACACACAGCTTGATGGACGGTGGTGTAATTTTAGAACACAGACAAACAGTGGTGGAAAGAAACTGAGTACATTTACTCAAGTACTGTATAGAAACAATTAGGACATAATTTCACTTTACTTGTCTTCATTTTCGTCCTGCTTTTTACTTCTATCCACTACAATTCTGAGACAAACATTTGAGACAAATATTGGCACTTCTTCAGAATCAGAATCAGCTTCATGTCTACTCATACAAGATAAGAGATAAGATAAAGCTATAATTATCCTGAGGGAAATTGCTCTGCTGCAGTTGCAGTAAAAAGTGGGACGAGTGCAAATATAAAAAGTGCAGATTTAAAAGTTGAAAATTTGACTCCAGTTTTAAATGTTCAGTGTGTCAGATTTAGGTGGATATATTAGCAGAATGGGAAATCATATACTAAGTATGTTTTCTTTTGTGTATAATCACCTGAAAATAAGAATTTGTTTGTTTTTGTTACCTTAGAATGAGCCGTTTACATCTACATAGGGAGCGGGTACTTGTCAATGGAGATTGCCAGGCTGCACCACCATGTTTCTACAGTAACCCAGAATGGACAAACCAAAAACTGACTCTAAATAAACATTTTGACATTTGCACATCCGCCACTGTGGAAGCCCCTTTGCAACAAGCAGTGTCGGAAAACACTGATTTGTTAAAATGATTTATTCTGTGTTTTTGCCAGTTTAAATCACCGGGTCCAGGGTTTTTTTTTTCTTAAACAATAAACACTGCAGGAATTCTAACCAGGAGAAGTTTTAGCTGGTTGCAGTCTGCAATTCTCAGCACTTGATGCCACTAAATCCTCCTAAATCTTACACACTGGACCTTTAAGTTGCTCTTGATGCATTTGCACACAGTTTAAGAACAGTTTCCATGAAAAACAGAAATAGACATCCAGCTAAAAGCAAGGGCAACAATCCTGACGTAAAACTATCCATTATTTACATTATAACAAACATGAAGATTTTGTACATACATACAAGTCAAACTCTCTGTTGACAAGAGAGTTCAAAGAGCACTGCAATGAACAAGAAATGTTGTAACCCGTCGTTGCAACCAAGGTCTGCAGAAGACCATTTCTGAACGAACAACACATTGAAGCTTGAAGCAGATGGGCTACAGCAGCAGAAGACCACACCAGGTGTCACTCCTGTCAGCTAAGTACAGGAAACTGAGGCTACAATTCACGGCATTGTATCAACAATTCAGGCTGGTGGTGGTGGTGACATGGTGTGGGGGATACCTTCTTGGCACACTTTTGACCCCTTAGTACCAACTGAGCATGGTTTAAACACCACAGCCTGCCGAGTATTGTTGCTGACCGTGTCCATCCCTTTATGACCACAGTGTACTGTGATGGAAAATTCTGGTATTTGGTATTGCTATGATGTGTGATGTGTGTTGCTCATTTAACCCCTCCTGTGACAGCAGTGAGACACCAAGGTGACGAGCCAGGGCAGCTCAGACACCAAGAGTCCTTGTTAGTCTCAAGAGATGTTGTGTCTTAGGAATGTCAAGGCGCCACATATTTTGACTGTTGATGTGCATGTGTTATGGGAACTATAAAGATAGCAGGGCTAGAGGACTTGCTAGGCACTCACTCACTGACTGTTCATGCGGTTGTATGTGTGAGTGACTCCATTCATGAATTCTTATTAAAACTCAAGAAAGACAGCCGACGTGTGAAGACTTTTTCTTTAAACTGTTCATTAAATAGTTGTTTTAAATGTCTATATAAAGTGTATAGAGCATGTCTAGATTTATATTTCTGACAGTAATTCAGATATGAAGCCTACACGTGGCTAATTTAAAATGTGAATGTACAAAAACTACACAGATGAAGACAAATACACAAATCAATACAAAATCTGCTGCATTATTGTAGATTAGTATTATATTAGAGACAGTTTAAACCAGCTTCACCTCGATCAACAGCAATATATACATAATATAACAATACAATAATCTAATGATATAATGATATGATAAAAGTAAGAGTACTTCTGTCTGTTACTAATGCATTAATGATAGATAGATAGATAGATAGATAGATAGATAGATAGATAGATAGATAGATAGATAGATAGATAGATAGATAGATAGATAGATAGATAGATAGATAGATAGATGTGTTGACTGTGTTGACTCTCTCAGTTGATTGACAGACTCTGAGCCAATAGCAATGAAGCTTGGCTGTAGTAGGCGGGGCTTCCCTTACACGGACATCCGTTGTTTAAAATGTCTCCTTAACAACCGAACTGGGAGTCAAACAGCAGAAGTTTTCTGAGGAGAAACGCCTCGTAAGTAACTCAAACCTAGTTATTCATTCACCTTCATGTCGCTCTCTATTTAGTTACTGCCGACAACACACTGTAACTCGTAATATTCCGACGGGGGGTTTACATTTTCTTGGGTAGAAAACATCAGCCGGTAGCATCAGCTGTTTGCTATCAAACAAGCTAAGCTAATTAGCTAGCTAGTAAAAACTGTTACGCTCGCTACGGTTACTAAGTTGAGCAACCCGGGTCCCGTTTTACAAGCAGACCATTATCTGTTGATACCAACTAAAGGACAAACCGTCTGTCTTGGGGTAAACTGTGATGACATACTTGTTGTAGCTAGCTAGCAGTGGCTAAGTGGTTTTAGCAAGTTCACCTCGTCCCCAGCTGGGTCATGTTACAGTGTTCTCAGCTACAGCTCTGCAATACTGGACTGTCGGTGTGTATGCTTTTCTATCGCCCCTTCTAACTGGCAGGCTTGTTGTTTTAACATGTAAGTTAGATAATGTCCTTTTTGCAGGAGTCGGAATGGCTGGGACTGGCGAGGGGAAGAAAGAGGAGGCCGACTACAAGAGACTGCACAGCTTCCCTCTCATCAGGGTAAGAAAGAAGCAGGACAGTGCCTCTGGGTACAAGACAAGAACATCCTAACTGCGGCTGAGGGTGGCCCATGCTGCAGTGACAACATCAGAATCACATTTTGATCCAGTGCTTTTGCTGTTTGGACTGCAGAGATGCTGGGGTTACAGTTGTGATGCATTAGCAGGCAGCAGAGGAACTGCATGTGCATTGTGTTTGGGCAAGTGTCACTAAGTGTCTGTGTCACTTTTACGTAACTGTCGGGCTTTTTGGAGATGTAAGAAAACCTCACAGTGACACATAGTGCGACATTTTGCGTCGACTTAGTCACTGAAACACATACAAGTTCATGTGCAAATGCAATAGTGACTAATCTGTAGTTTAAAGTCATGAGATTGATCATAGTTAAAGCCATGGGTTTGATTACAGACAGACACACAAGTGATTCTTTAAATGTATCCTCACGTATTAAGATTTAAGATCCATAGAAGCTTATTTTATTTTACCGTTGACTTCTCCCTCTCCTGTAAACAAACAACAAAACCACATACTGTATGCTGATTCAGAAGACTGACGCAGTGTGGTATTTAAAAGTGTACATATTATACTGACAACAGATGACACACAACATAAAAATCTCTGGCTTAAATGGATCCAACATTAGGTATTGTCTACTTGAAGATCAGCAAAACCAAGCAGAAGTGTGTGACTGCAAGCACCTTTGCTACTCTTTCCACTATTGTGTCTGCTGCACATTTGGTTAGTCACAGCATGCTGTGGATGACAGCGCAGGTTTGTAAACCACATTAATAATCACACACCATTATTGTTTCACTTTGTCATGAGGGTTGCGTTATGCTCAAACAAAACTTGTTCGTCAGGAGTGAAAAGTTGTCTGTCAAAGATAGGGGAAGGAGATCTGAAACAATTTAAATATGGTGATGACGGCATGCATTTTTCACCGTCCTCTTTGGAAAGCAGTTAGTATTGTGATGAGTCCTCGACATGAAAGGTGAAAAATGCATGCCGAAATCACTGGGCTAAGACTAAAAAAGTTGAGGTCAATCGTTGTGTGAAATATAGGTAAATGTCGAATTGTTGATTTCGGGAAGTTACGGAAATTGTGATGTTGGAAAGCTGTCAGGGGCAAGTGGTTACTGAAGCTACAGCATTTGACCATCCTACAAGCAGTTTTGTAGACGCACACCGGCAGCTTAACAGTTAACATTAAAGACCCATCTTAAAGGTGACACACACCTACACTGTCTTGACAGGCATAATCACATAGTGACACGCGCCAACTTGTCAACACCACTGTCCTGTTTCCCGGCATCAACATGCATCAGAAGGGCAGCAGTTAATCACATTTGCCTCCTGAAGAAGAACATTAAGCTACTGTATGATACGCATGTGTTATGAGACTGAAAATCAGGCCCTAGTCTGTATGGTGCATTGCATGCTGCAGTTATCAAGTGACGCAACGCAGCTTATGTTTGCTACACTTCACACTTGTGATTGCAGCATACAGAAAACTTTTTTTGCCTTTATACTGTTCTTTTAGACAAAGAAATATCTTTAGTCAGAATGTTTGATACTTATTTGTCTGTAGATAACTCACATATTGTGTGTCAGAGAACAGACAGATTCAGACAGGAAAGTGCAGACACTTAACATTTGTTTTTTCCCATAGCATACAGACATGCCAGAGGAAATGAGGGTTGAGACAATGGAGCTTTGTGTTACAGCCTGCGAAAAGTTTGCCACCAACAATGAGGTAAGTGTCTATGGTCAGGAATGAATACTTACCATGCTGTTTCTATAGCTAATAGCTTCTGTTAGGTAATTTAATCACATACTTCACTTAATGGATGTATTGTATCTGTAGTTATTGTGGAACAGGACACGCAGGCGGGACACATAATTCCATGGCCTTGATCAGTGCCATATAATGTTGGGAGGAATTTAATTTGATGTGGAAAAGTGGCCGTGTTATATCAGACATAGAAAGACCCAGCTGATGTACACCGACTGGATAGCAGTGTCCCTCTCATGAGATGAAGCCCATTCTATGCTCCGTGTAGTAGCTGAAGCAGTCCACTTTAAAATGCCTTGGGCATAATCTGGAGTTTCACAGTTAGCACTTTCCTCAAAGTGAATTAATTCAAGCCAGAGGGTCAGTAACCATAATATTTTGGGGAAACTGAACAGGGTTTGTGGTGGCGAACAGCTGAAGACATGCTGTTGCTACCGAGCTGACTCATAACTAGTCTTTGCTCTATGTGGCGGAAAATTGCAGATTGATTGATGAGTGGGATGTCATGATATTATTGGTGAAGCTTTTTGATTTAAGGATGTGAAGAAATGTAGTAAAATGTTGGTATATATTGTTGAATAGGTGTAAAATATGACAGAGGCCATGATCTAAAAGGGTTAGAAAGGCTTTTCCTTCAATGTCTTTGTCTTCAATGTCCACTTCAGACCAAAGATTCACAACGAGACCAGTTAAAAGAAGCCACTACTTGCAGCTCCCCGCTCTGCAACGTTCTAAAAACCTGCCGGTTCACACCAATGCAACTAGATGAGATGGTGTATCATCTCTATGCAACAACTCTCTGTACTTCTGTTTTGATTTCCAGCTTTTTAGACTTATTTTGTGGCTGAATATAATTTGTAGCTCCTTAAAATATGAATGGGGACAGTGATAGTGAGATACTGGCTACAGCAGCATCTGAAGTGGTGATGAAACAGCGAAAAACAGGAACAAAATGAGCATCAGATGGACTGGGACTGTATTTATAATAAATACGCCACAATAATATAAATAACCTGCGCCAATTAATCAGTCAATGAGTATAAGATGTAATGTAATTCCCCGTTTTAAGTTTCTATTCTTCATTGATTTATATAAATTTTTTCATCTTTAGTTTCTTGCTCTGTTTTCCAGAGCGCAGCGAAGATGATCAAAGAGTCCATGGACAAGAAATTCGGCAGCTCGTGGCACGTGGTGATCGGTGAGGGCTTTGGCTTTGAGGTCACGCACGAAGTAAAGAACCTGCTCTACATGTTCTTCGGAGGGAGTCTGGCCGTGTGCGTGTGGAAGTGTTCGTAGCACCTCCTCGCCGTCCCTCCTCCCCCTCTGACATGGTCACTGGGCTGGGACTGAACACCAGCTACCAGCCAGACGCTGGTTACATTTGTGTTGCGGCAGGTCAGTTTGTCCACACTACCAGCCACTGTGGCAGATAATAAACCGTCATTTGGAGATCTTGTCCACTTTCGAAATGTAGTTGGCAGGGAAAACAGTTGAAAGGGAATCTTGAGTGCGGCAGTCACTTTGGCTGAAAGGCGTAAAAATAGCTTTCTGCCTTGTCTGTCACTTTTCATTTTCTTTTTTTTTTTCCAACCCCCCATCTTTCTCTGAAGCTGTATCCATGGTTCTGAACATTTGTAAGCGTGCACGTGCTAGTAAGTTCAACTTTTACAAACTACAGCCAGCCAGGGTCTCCAAAGTCCTTTATCCTCATTCCTCTTCAGGGAGCGCGTGTGTGCGTGAGTGAGTTTATATGTTTGTGTGTGCGGGACACACACACCGTTTTTTGATATAGCATTTCATCGTCACCTTCCTCAGCAGTTTTTACAACAGACAAAACTGTCCACACCATCTTTAACTTTCTCTATCTCTTCCTCTCCAACCGCACTAGTCTTTCAATAAAATTTGTAATATTTTTTATGTGTACATATTTTGATGCGACTTGAAGAACTTCTTTTTAAAGACCAGTGTCATCTTCTTACAACTGAAGGCTCTGAATCTCCCGAGCCGAGCAACACTAAACCCGATCCACCTTTTCTCCCTGTAAAGGTGTTTGTAATAATCCCTGATGATATCACTCAGCTGGGTGATATTAGCAATGTGATTGTTTTCATGTTGATGCCAGTTTTAATGATCCAACGCAATGGACCATTTTGTGTGAATTGACCTGATTGTACAATAAACTCTGAAATGTGGTGAAATAGGAACTTAAACTGTCGCCTTTTGTTTCTCACAACTTTCGTCAGTGGTTGAAGAGTTACAGACATTCATTTTAGGTTAAATGTATCATAAAGAAATTATTTTTTTTATGATCACAGCAGAGGCAAGAGAGAGCAACTCAAAATGGGTAGGAAGGGTACGATTATTCAGTCATACAGACAATAGTGACTGCACCAGCAATGCTGAGAGTCAAACAACACATTTCTGTCACGCATCAGTAGATTGCAGTGTTAGAAAAGAGAAAAGTTATGTGTTTCACACAGAGGAATAAGATGCCAGCAGCTGCTTTTGAATGAGACGTAAACAGAGGAGGAGACTAACAAAGATGCCTCCAAAAAATATCTGACAAGGCTTTATTTTCATAAGGAAAAAGATAAATGATGGCGTGTCAGGGACTTGTCAGACTGCATTAGGCAGGTTTTCCCCGAGACACTGGAGAGAGTTGTGTTGAGAAGATGTCGCCTCACAATTTAAATGCTATTTTCCTCTAAAGCAAATTGACACATTTTGGGGGAAAAGTTTCTCAAACTCCTAGTTTTGCTTGAATGTCTTTGTAGAGTTCCTCATTGAAACCAACAAGCACAATTAAGCTCAGCTAGTTTCTGCTCGGTGGTTTCAGTGAGGCGTGCTCCAGTTCTCGCAGTACATTTTAAATGCATCAACACAGCAGTGAAAAAAATAATCTTGGCACACCTTTTCTGCAGGGCTGCGTGGGGGAAGACATGGTAAGCAAAATATCAAAATAACCTCTGGCACATTAAAGATTTCTGAGGCAATTCATGATGTGTAAAATCAGCAAATTAAAGATTAGATCACAGAGAGATGGAGAAATAATGAGAGGTAATATACAGTAAGTAAGTGACTCATCAGTTTGGTGCCAAAGGAGTTGAAGGACCATTTGCACCCACGTACAATTACAATTAGTCAACGACATGTGAGACTCGCAGATGGATTTAAACAAAATATGAGTCTGTGAAATCGCCTTTATTCCTTTTTGAGTCGTTAAACTTAATACCCAGCTATTAGATAACAAAAGGACAAGTCTGTGATTATCACTTAACTATTTGCAGCATTTATAGACTACATATAAAAATGTGTCAACTCATTGGACACTGGAGTCGACTCACAGGATGAAGACTGTGACTATAAAAGTACTATTCTGTCCCTTGCTTCTGTTGTCTGCGTGTTACTGTTTCCAAACCCCTTTTGTTACAGGAAATGATAACAATCTCCAAGCTAAACACACTATATATAGCAAGTTTTGACAAAGATTTGGATCATGGAATAAGGCAGTCCTGCCTCGTGGTGTCGTTGAATTGTTGTAAAGATCTACAACGAATAAAAAAACTTGTCATAATAGTATTTCAGTCAGGACAGACTCATTCTGAGAGACAAGAATATTGATTTACATGTGCACATCAGTAGGAGAAATGTGAAAACTCTTGTCATCGTGGTGTCATCTCTTCCAGGAGGGTGGTGAAGACCTAGTACTGGTGGTCAAGGTGGTGATAAGATAAGATGAGATGTGGGATAGAGAGAGGGCTGTAAATGGATATAGCATAAATAAAGTCTTCCCGATTGAACCTACATGGAGCTTCACTCTGCTAGAGTCACACACAGCCAGAAAATCATCGGGGAATTTGATGGATCCAGTGAGTTCGTCTAGAGATAACGTCAAGTCATGCTTCACCTCCAGGGCACCAATTATCAAATTATGTTTGTTTTTTTAAATCACTGAAAGTTGAATCATGCAGTGACATATGACCATGGAGCAGTCTTGCTACTCCTGTGAGTTCCCCAGCAGTCCATTCAGCTTCAGACCAAAAACTCAGGTAGTTTCCTTCTCCTTGGTCTGAGCGCAATCATCCGAGGGCCAGTACACCACTGCATGAAAAAGGGAGAGATGTAATCAGAACAAACCAGCAGCAGCTGTGTCAATCAACTCACCTGGTACTACTCTACTCTCACGCTTTTCCTTTTGTTACAGTGGGGACAAAGTGCTGTGGAGATAGGTCTGGCTACGCGAGGATATTCTATCCCTAACCCTGTCCCATTTTAATCCTAAACTCTAACAAATCTTGTTTCCAGTGTTATACTCAGGACTAAAACAAACACAGTCATTACATTTAATAGCTATAAAGCCATGTAACACTGTTGTTAAGCCTCAGCAATAGACATACTGATACCAATTTAACAGTGAAAACCGCTGATATGCAACAAATCAAGAGAAAATGACTCTGTTTTAAAGCACGTGCAGAGATGGTATATTAAGAGCTTATTCTTAATAGAATAGTTCACAACTCAGTTCTTAATATTGGCACTGCAGATTTGAGGAAAAAGATGTGGCAACTGCAGATAAATATCTATTATGTGATGTAATGAAGTGTCCCTGTTGCACGTCGACAGTGCAGAGGACATTTCGACCTGACAGTGGAGGGAGGGAGGCCGCTATTGTTGACAGAAGCCGAATCTCGCAACTTTCACCTCAGTATTTGTGTACCCAAACACCATGACCCTAAATCCGGTCACACTGCACCCTGGCTTCACAGATTCGGTGACTCATGTCAACCCGCTCTCTCACCAATTATTCTCTTTTCACACTCTTGTTGCCAACACTTTTAGTTTGCCACCAAACTTTCTGTGCAGAAATAGTCAGTGACACGATCTTCGCTTGTTCGTCAGATGAAGGTTAATCCCCACATTAAGATATCCGCATTAAAAAAAATTATTTTACATGAATATATTCTCTCTATTAGTTATACTGTATCTGTGAATCAAACATAATGAGCAGCATCTCCCTCTGTAGAGTTTTTTGGGTCTGAGTCCAGAAACTACTTGAAATGTAAGTTTGACCGGTCTCAGATGTCTGCCTTCTCTCCAGTACAGTGGAACTAGATGTCACTCAGCTTGTGGTTCTCAAAGTGCCAAAAATACTTCTGGAAAAACTCAACAGTTTCCATCCAGAAATCACGACCTGTTTACTCAAGAAAATCCACAGAACTTGTCGTGAGCATGTTGTAGGTAGCCAGCACCCCCGAGCTAGCTTAGTGACTGTTTGTTATTTACGAGGTTGAGGGGATGGTACAAAAAAGGGGAGGCATGTCAAATATTTTTTAAGCACTGAGGAGGGACTTCTGTTTTTTATTTCAGCTAAGGAGAGTGGCATACAAATTTAAACAGTTGTATTTTCTCAGTTTAAGGACGATTTTTTACCATGTTATCTTTAAAATATATTAAATAGTTAAATCTAAATATTAAGTGTGGCAAATGTTAAATGTTAAATCTAAATATTAAATCTAAATCTAAATGTTAAATCTAAAAGCTAAATCTAAATATTAAATCTAAATCTAAATGCTAAATCTAAATCTAAATGTTAAATATAAATATTAAATCTAAATGCTAAATCTAAATGTTAAATGTAAATGTTAAATCTAAATGCTTAATCTAAATGTAAATGTTAAATCTAAATCTAAATGTTAAATCTAAATGCTAAATCTAAATGTTAAATCTAAATGCTAAATCTAAATGCTAAATCTAAATCTAAACGTTAAATCTAAATGCTAAATCTAAATCTAAATGCTAAATCTAAATCTAAATGTTAAATCTAAATGCTAAATCTAAATCTAAATGTTAAATCTAAATCTAAATGTTAAATGTAAATGTTCTGGGTGAAACTAAATATTTAGCTAATATGCAAATTCACACTGCCGGTCACCGGAAGTACCAAAATAAAAGCTCAAGATGGTCAGACTGTGTTTATAGAATCAAATAACGAATTAAAACCAACTTATCGGGGGAAATGAACCCTTGAACATACATTAGCGTGATAATAACTACCTAAAATAACAAGAAACATGTTTGGAGAAAGTTTATTTGACGTGTACTTTGAGTTGTTAGTGTCCCTTTGGAGGGAATCGCCTGGTTGTTCTCAAATACTTCTTTAAACATTGTTTACAAACGGTACCCCCTGACATTGCAGCTGAGTTTTTTAAATGTATTTTTTTTTGCCGCTACGAGCACCACAAGCTGAGTGCCATCTAGTTCCATTATATTGGAGAGAAGGCAGACATCTCTACGGCCGATATCTTCAACACTCAGCAAGTCACACCAAAACAATCTAGACTGATCAACTGCACCACAGGTAAGAGGAGGAATATGTATTTTCGAATTTGGAGTGAACTGTCCTCGATGTAGCCACATAATCAGAAACTCTCCTCTTGTCCAAGCCCCAAGGATCAGAGCTGGTCATCACTTGGTCTTTTCTGTTCTGATAAGTTGCTCATCAGAAGAGTTTATCTTTTTAGTATCTTTATTTCAGTGCATCCTGCTTTAGTGTGTCTTCGTCTGAAAAACAACTCAAAGAATTTACCAGAGTAGCAACTCAATGATTTGTCACCACAAGTTATTATTCTTTGAGAGCTTTATCTGACTGTCTTTGAAAGTTAGAGAAAGCTCTTCCAGCTTTGCAATGTCACGAGTAAACAGCTAAAATTGCACGGCCTTTAAACACAATGTCTTCAACACTGACGAATGCGATCTCCGTCCTTGTGATGCTGCCAGAGTCCTCAGCAGATGTTCTGGCAAGGAAGTCCCTGTCAGCAACACAAATCCATTCATGCCATTTTTGATATCGTAAAACAGTCAAGGTTTTAGAGCAGCAGGCATTTCTCTATCTATGGACATCTATGCTCAAATGGATTTGACAGGACTACATCTGGATTTGTGCCAGTATAATACACTGATAACTTTCACCCGGATTCACCTGGTTGGCCTATTTTATGTGGAGGAGCCTGCACATTCTGCAATTATTCTAACAACCCTCAGATTAATCCGATGGGTCTTGTGTCAGTAAACATGGCTCCAACCTGCGATGTGTCTCATTCATTATTCACATCAGACGCTCTTTATATATCTCCTCCCTCTCCCTGTGTCTCCTCCGCGTTGTTAAATATTCATACAAAGAGCCACAGAGTCACACTAAAGGCTCCGCTAGCTTGCTCTGTCTCAACACTGAATATCTCTCCCCAGGGCACAAAAGAAGACTCATTATCCAAGCAAGAGGCTCGCAGGAACTTTTAGTGAAGTTGGGGACACAGTACCACAAGAGCAAGATTTTAAATGTCACGCTCGCGTCTCCTTATTCACACATGGGCGAGCTGCTACTGTTTTCTCCCGCTGGTGTTAAGAGGTTATTGCCGTGGTGTTGCATCTACTCAGAGACTATGTATGAATCAAACACAGGACACATTTTACTGGATATTCTGTTAAGCAGTGCTGCATTTGCTCCTTTGTCAACTTGTAAACTAGAAAGTGACAGGAACAAACACTTGTTAGCAAGCTTTCAACACAACGTTGAAGTGGTATTATCTCTTAAGTGCTTCGGGAGCATGTGTCAGCAAACAGCTGCTGTCATACCCAGCAGACACAGGTCAACATTAACATTAATTCGGGGTAATGTTTCTGTCTGATCAACTCAACTACCTTGTTCTTCAGCTGCTAAAGGCTCGAACATGTGCACCAGCTTGTCGCTAACTTTGTCTGTCTGCTGGTGGGTGCTGAGCTGGAAGCGTACAGCGGATCATTAGAGCTTTTTTGCTGCCTGCTGCAGCTTGAAATAGCGTTAATAAGATCGGAGAGAGTGAGCCAATGCACAGGGTTCCCATGTTCATGGAAAATCTGGAAAACTGATGGAATTTCACAATCTAGTATTCCAAGCTCCTGCTCCCGGGATCCCTTCTGTGCCAAGTTTGCATGTACTCCCTGCGTCAGCATTCTCCGGCTTCCTCCCACAGTCCGAAGACATGCGGGTTAGGTTGGTGGCTGGTGACTATAATTGCTCATAGGTGTGAATGTGAGCAGAATGGTTGTCTGAGGCCCTGTTTAGACGACAACGGTTTCTCTAAAAATGGAAAAGTCTGTCCTTTGTGTTTTAAAAAACATCTGTGTTTATATGACGACGTTATTGAAACGATTCCCGTTCACACAGAGCTGCAAAATCTACTGGAAACACTGTAGTATGCACGCCAGGCCAATGGGTGGCAGTGTAAATTTGCAAAGCAACACCACGGCATGACGCCATGCGCCTGCGCTGAAGCGCCTTCCTCTACAACAAGATGATTACAAACCAAAACAAAGAAGACACAATGGTGAAAGCATGCACAGATAACTTTGTCTGGATGGATGACTTATTATGAATCTTTCTGTTATGACTTTTTGGTCCATGGTTGGTTTTTTTTGCCTTTAATGACAACACAGACTGTAGCTTGAAAGGGGGAGAGATGGGGAACGACATGCAGCAAAGGGCCACGAGCCAGAGGCGAGCCATGACCGCAGCAAGGACACTGCCTTTATACATGGGTGCCTGCTCTACCCACTGAGCTACTCAGCGCCCTGAGGGTTTTATTATTTCCTCAAGCCGAGAAAAGCCATTTAAAACAGTGTGACATCACCACAACGTAAAGTCTGTCAGCCAAGTGGCATCACTGTGCATGTTCAGCCACATACCGTGGAAGCAAACCAGGAAGCTGTAAACTTTCTTTGGAGTATTTGCCAGGTGAGCAACTCCATTGGAATGAATTAGCGCCGTCTTAATGTCCAGTATCTACCGTAGGTATGATTATAAATCTATGGTTCCATCTCCCTCCATGTGTGCCAGCCAGCTGGAATTATGTTTCAACAGACTTTGAACCTGATATGTTTGAATAAGAGAAAAATATTATGGTGACAGTGTGACTTAACATGCTGTATCATGAATCTTTATGTTTACTTACTTATGACCCGGAGAAAACCCACACTGACACGAGGAGAACATGCAGCTGAGGGGCTCCCCCACCCTGGGCTCTGACCAGGAGCCCTCTTGCTGCGACGCGACAATGCTAACCTGCAGCACCGTGCCACCCTTTTCATGGTCATTTGATCTAATGTCCAAATGAAATGATTGTTTACTTCAGCTTTAAGTTCTTCTTTTCTTCTTATTCTAAAACCCAAAGTTGCTGCAGCTGCAGAAGTCATGTCCTCTCTTGTTATTTTTTTGTGAAGTTTGGGACCCGAAGTGCAGTTTACATTTTACAGTTCAAAGTTGGTTTAGAGTTAGTACGCACAATAAAGTTCCAAGAGCAGAACCCATATTTTTTAGGCCCAGTGCCATTAAAATAGACTTTTTTCAAGACCCCACAAAAAACTCCATTGCATAACGAATAATTAAATAATTTAACAATACTCCTCACCGAAATGTAATCACTGGTAGAGAGGAGAAAGCTCTCAGAATACTGCCTTTTTACCTTCATGTAGGGAAACTCTGGGACACACAACTGTTTTTAGATGAACAGAAATATAAAAAATATAACAGTGGAAGCAAGCTGCCGGGACTGCAACAGTGTGTTACAGCCACAGGAAATAGAAAAGTAGACTTTTATTAATGTGAAAATACCTTTTATTAGCACTTTAGCTGTAGATGTTGAAGTTCAAAGATAGTTTTGTGCCGTCACACTGTGTCCTCATTCCAAGCATCTCTGTGTTGGAAAAGCTCAGTGCTGTATCTTAGCAACCTCTGTACCACCTGCAATGATGGGTGGAAGGTTGGAGCCTCCCTGTGTGTGTGTGTGTGATTGAGAAAGACATAGAAGGCATAGACGGATCTGTTGGGGGTTGAAAACACAGTGTATGACAACACTAACACAATTCAGTAGTTGGTACTGAAAAAAGAGACTTGGTGAGAAAATGTGTTTTTTGAGAGTTTAGAGACTGAAATTTCACAACAGTCACTCAAAGATGCAGAGAAGAGTGGAGCGAGGAGGCAGCAGTTAGAGACGGAGAGCGACAGAGGACGGCAAAAGAGAGTGGGGATAAATTTTTCATCTGAACATCGCTCGTGGGCTTTCTTTTATTGAGAAATGAGAAACAATCCAATATTAATATGAGTGCGCTTGTGTGTCCTTTTGCAAGCGTGTGCACGAGGCAGCTCCCGCTTTGACCATCAGTGGCTGTGTGTTTCATTAGCTCACATCCAGACTGAGATAAAAGGGGGTCATAAGTTTTGGGGAAATGGAGGAGGGTGGTGAAATGATGTGAGAGTAAAGAGGCAGAGGGGGATGAAAGATGAGTGGTGTGAAGATAAAGCTTGAAACAGCTTGTTTATAATAAATCAGTGAGGGATGGAGACAGAGAGTGTGCATAGGCAAAGAGAGAGATACTTAGCAAGAAAGAGACAAAAGGCCCAGAGGGCTGGTAGGTGAGTTGAAGTAAGAAAAATAAATCAAAACATTGGAGGGAAAGATGTGAAGATGACAGTTGTGGTGCTGTTTGCAACCTGTCTTCTGATTGATTTCTCTCGTCACATCGCCGAAGGCTGAAGATATCCTTGAGAACTTTTTGCTTCACCCATAAAATTTGTCAACTAAAGTGAGAAAGTAAAAAAAAAGCCTCTTTTTGAAAAATGACTCAGAGGGGCCGCAAAATATGTACACTTTAATTCTAAATTGTGCTGACAACCTTGAAAACCATAAAATATAAAAGACCTCCACGAGCCACGATGCTGAGCAAGGATGCAACAACAATTAAATAAGCACGAGGGCCAACGAGTTCAAGCACACACTAATTTCAATTTAAAGTCACAGCTCCTCGATCAGCACAATGCAAACGCAGCGAAATGACTTACAGTGACAAAGCTCTCTGCACCAAGAAAAGCTCACAGAGTGGACTTTTTGTTTCATCCTTGGATTTTGTGAGAGGCACTTCAAATTGGTGTTACCATCACTTTTATGATTATAACTACAGATTCAAACGGACAAAGGCAACAGATTGAAGAAAAACCATGAATCTGGATGATTCCCTTCAGGGCACAAGGGGTTACTGAGTGTTTTGATGAATGTGAAAATAACGTGAATCATACAATAAGACCTCCGAACAAAATACACATCCTCAAAATCAGGGTTTTTCAGGCCAAGGATCCCTTAGCTCAAAGAGAGACAGAGTAGGAGCTCCTGACTGCATATATTGTATGAAACTTAATTGCATTTGAGATAATTCTGATTATTTTTGTACTGTTTTTTTTTCTTGTTTGTAGCTGCTTAAGTCAGCAGCATGGCGAGGGGCATTAGCTTCACTCTGTGCTCGTTCACTGGTGGTTTCTTAGGTGGATGATGTGTCAAAGTGTCTTGCTCGAAAAGACAAAGACAAGAATGTTTGTACACTTGGAATATTCATACAACTAAGTGGGCAATGTATTTTAATAGTACAAAAATGTTAGCTAACTAGGTCAACTTAAGTTAAAGACAGATGCTACACAAAAGTTTTGTGAGTTAACCTACAATTAATGTTGTGTGTGTGTATGTGTTTTAAGAATAGACAAATTTATTTTTGCCTATAATATGTTGGATAAAGTGTTGGGCAGTGGCGGCACTACAAGTAACGACTTTACAAACTTAAAGGGGCAAAAAGCGAAATTGTTTCACCGCTAGGTTTGCTGTTGTGCACTGCCTGTAGACCAAAACAAAGTGTGTCATGAGCCACACCTCCCTCTACCTCTGCTCTCCACACCCCACCCCACTCGCCTCGTCTAGACTTAGTTTAGCTCTCTTCTCCGTGAGAGCGATGTTTTAGCCTGGCGGGCAGCCCACTAGGTTGCCCACCAGGTAATGAAGCGATAATGAAGCTGATTGATTCTGTGGTGCGGTAGCGTTCACAAAATTTTCAAGCTATTTTTCCCAGGAAAGGCTGTGAATTACAGCAGACTTTTTTTCGGTGGAGGTCTGGATAAATGTGAGGATAATCAAACTGAGGATGAGTATTGTGACTGACGCCAGCGCCACAAGTTTATGCTCATGTGTGTTCTCATTGGGTTTATTGTTTCTTTTACTTCCTGAGTTTTCCCACCTTGTGTGTTTCACCTGTGTCTTGTTCCACTCACCTGTGTGTCATTAGTAATCAAATCTTGTGTATTTAAAACACAGTGTTTTCCTCATTTAATTGCCAGGTTGTCACTGTTGCCTGAGCGTGTTCATGCTCTCCAGCCTTTTCCTCGTGTTTGGCTCCTTGGTTTTTGCCTCTGCTTGGATTTATGGACTTTGCTTTATGTGTCTCCCTGAATGGACTTTTCTGCCTCCACTGACTGCCTTCATGTGTTTGAACTCTGACCTCCTAAATAAAGACCTGGATTTTAAAAAATGTTCTTGGTGTTTTGTGTTTTTCTCTGCAACTGAGTTCCAGTTCTGTACTAGATTGTTACACAGCCTAAAATGTACTTTGTGTTATAGTGCGGATTAGGAGCTGTTAGCATGCTGACACTGCGTGTTAACTTTAGCATCCAAACTGAGGTAAGATAAGATGAGCTATCGGAACAGGAGTGCAGTCTTGTTTATTTCATATGCTCTTTCATATCTCACTTTGAATTCGTAGAAATCCGGCGCTTGGTCAGTGACTTCTGGCGTCAGACACTGACAAAAAAAGCTGTCCTTTCACATTGGCGTAATATGCAGCTGGTCACTGTTATTGTTCAATGGCGCCTGGTGGCGACAGGGGAAACACGGGAGGATAACCCGAAAGTCAAGGCTGCAGAACTCCGACTAGGGCGGGTGGGAGGAGTGGTGGATGGGTCTGACAAACACCGACTTTCCCCCGAGAGGTTGGTGTTTGCACCCCATAAGATAGCAAAGCAAACTCCATTTTTTATTTCCTAAACCCAACCAGGTGCGGCTGTTGGCTAAACATAACCATGCGCGTTTGTAGTTAAAGGACAAAAACATCAATTGTGGTGTTGTACCAACGTAGAGTTTATTTTGAAAGAGACAGTATATTAAGGGTAAATTTCCTGTGAAAACAGAAGTGTATTTTGAAAGACGACAATGCATGCAACAGGCAGAACTTGACACAGTGTCCCAGAACGTCAACAACCGATGCACCCAGGGTACCTTGCATGTCGTATCTCAACTCGGAAATGACCATACAAACGTTGATATGTGACGAGGTCGGAGTGAGAATGTGTTTTCATATGTCACCAATCTATATATCACAAAGCATGTCTACAGTGCAGTTATTAATCCCTCTCCCTAGACACGCCCCATAAAAACATTCATCTAAAACCAGTGACGAACTTTCATCTTCTCACTGACTGACATCCTTTTAGATGTGTCCTAGTCTTTGGATTTAAATCCTCTGAATCCAGAGAGACAACAGAGTGCGTTTACATCTGTGTGTGCTCTTTAGTCAAAGAACGCTGTAGACTGATACTCATTCATTAAGAGGAACTCATCCTGATAGATGATGAACATATTACACACACAAACATAATAGTCTTCCTTCTGTCTCCAGCAGCTTTCACTGCCACTGTGGTTTTCATAATGTTCAGTTCCTTTGCTTCATTTGCATGTTGCTCATATTGTAATCTGAAACAGCCATGTTTAATGAGTGCTGATGAATAATACATGAATATGACCACCTGCCTGAACACAGGGAAAAAACCCTGCACTAAATCTGTTCAATGCCCTCTATTAAACTGACAGATATTAGTCATTTTGAGGTGGGAGATACTTTTTATGCACAGTCGATATACATCATAGAGATAGTCATATGGGTATGACACATGCATTTTGATTAAACTCTCTCAGATCTTTCACGTGGATCGCTCTGCATGAACGCACTCATATACAACATGTAGATACACGCACACACACCGACTTTAAAGAGCCATACTTCACAGAAACAGTGTATCCTGCGGGACTCTCCATGATGTCTGAGGTGCTTGAATCAAAGTCAAACACACACACACGCACACACACACACACACACACACACACACACACACACACACACACACACACGCACACGCACGCACACACACACACACACACACACACACACACACACACACACACACACACACAGAATATGAAACATCTGTCTCGCCCACTGCCTGGTTATGAAGTCTTATGCTGACGAATCCTCTGACAGACTGCAGATAATTTACTATTTATGTTCATGCAGTATATTTACACACACATTTTCCAATAACTACTGACTAATGCTGCCTCTCTATTTTCTTTTTTTCCCCTCGCAGTGCGGTGTTAGATCTGCAGGAAACACTGTCTCAAAGCCAAAAATGTGGGAGAGATTTATCTGACCAAACCAAAACTTTGAATCATCCTGTTTGAGGGAATTCAGTCTGCCTCTAGACTTCTGAGTTGCTGCCCACAGTTCCTATTTTTCTCAGTGATTCAAATAGTGCAATTACTAATAGAGTGAGGCAGGGATGACGTTTTTTTGCATGCCAATCCAAAAGTCAACATCGTCCTGATTCCCTCGATAAAAAAAAGCCAATGAGATTAATCCATTGGATTTTGGATAATTGCAGAAAATAAGCTCTGAGGCAAACAAAAGTTTATGTTACTCACACATTTCGCTCAGCAAGATAATCTCCACAAATGAACTTCTCTTTTATGATTTTTTTTTAAGTAAGAAGCTAACGTTAGGCTATAAACAAACTAGGCTGTGAGGCTCTAAAACCATGTTTGGCGTGATGTAGTCTCATTTGGCAACTTGTTAGCAACCTCCATTTTTAAGACACGTCAAAGCTTCAAAATTCATAAGTGGGGTGTTCGAACAAAATGTACATATCTTTTAAGCTTGTGTTAAATACAGACTTATTTCAGGCATCTTACACATACACTTGTAGTAATGAGTGGGTCTTCAAGTGTTTAAACATATTCATTTTGATCGGACAGCATATATTGAAATCCATACTGTTGTGGAGCGTCACTCCTGTGGGCCTGCAAAAAATGCAAAGGACTAAATGCACAAACTCGCTATTTTTAAATATCCCATGAGAAAGACTCTCACTGCAGCCTGTTTTATTTTGTTCAGAAAATGTCTCCATGCAGCCTCGTTCTGTGGAGGATAAACAAGTTGCAGACTTCTATTTATGTCACTGATAATGAGGAAATACAGTGAGTGCTGGACGGAGCAGTGAGTGATAACTGTTTGCGGTGGAAATGCTTAATGGATCTAGGGTCTAGTTTCCATGTCTGAATGCTCACTTTTGCTTCCAAAGGTACCATACCGAAAGTGTTTGGTGGAAATGGGGCTTAATTTCTATGTTGTTGGAGGTAATGTTTTTATAAAGTCATGTTGTACAGTACCTCATACAAGCTGCAGACTTATGCCAATAAAAATCAGAGATTACTCATGGACTTCTGTGGTAAGTTTTTGACAGATGTTAAAAGATCAGTGTTTAGGATTCAGACACATCTAGCAGTGAGGACTGCAGATTGCAACCAGCTGAACTTCTCCCAAGTGTGAACTCTCGAACTCTTCAGTGTTCGATGGTCAGGAGGTTTTACTGGGAGCCGAATTATCCGCAGAGAACTCCTCCTCTGCAAACTCAATGGATCAGGGGTCTCATTTATAAAACAGTGCGTAGGATCCATACTTAAAATGCACGTACCAACAAAAGCCAAAAATGGTGTGTGCAAAAAAACACTCAACAATTTCTACAATCAGGCTTCCACCTCACCATCTGCATCACCCATGTCATGTCTCCAAAATGTTCATAAGCAAGGGTCAAAGTTTCTCCCATCAAGTCTGTTTTTTTTTTATAGATCACAACTGTGTGGGAAGTGGCATGCGCCTCTTTTGGGCCTCGTTTTGTGCATATGCAGTGTTTATAAATGAGATTTAAGCCGGTTAAAGCACTGAATGAAACAGATTTGTGTAAAAAACATCAGTGCTTTTCAAACGCTTCTTTTCATGGAGGGGCTGCAAAATGCAGTGACCGATGCAAATATAATAAAGGCCCCATCTAGAGCCAGTGTTTGGTTTGTCCATCCTGGGCTACTGCAGAAACATAGCGATGCAATATGGCGATCTCTGTAGATGAGGAACTGCTGATATAGACAGCTCGATCCAAAGGAACAAAAACACTACCATTCATATTTTAAAGAAAACATACTCAACACACGTAAATCTGCTCTAAGATCAGGGTTGTTTTTTTATTGTATTTTAATCTCTTTTATGATAATCAGTCTATTAACTTTTTATTATTTATAGATTCCTTTATTCCACTGAACTCATTGGCATATTTTTTATTTCTGTTTTTTATTTTATTACTCATTTATTTATGTGTCTACGTGTTACTGTGTGTTATGTTATAGCATGTGTGCAAGGCAAATTGCCCTGGTGGGATTAATAAAGTTGTCTGATACGGAATCTAAATGTTATTATAATATATTCCATTTCTGCAAATATATCCGCCCTAAATCCTACACACTGAACCTTTAAAGGCGCTGTATGTAACAATGTGGCCAAAACGGTTACTGCACTCAAATTCAAAATACTGCCGCAAGTCGTGCCTGCCCGACACTGGCTTCTCTGCTGCTAACGCTGCTGCCGGGATACAGCGGAGGGGGACACTGCTAATGCTGCTTGCCGTGCTGCTAACGTTTGTTTCTCAAAAAAATCAGTTGGGTCGATGACCCACCTGCACATGGGCTACAATGTATGATCCAAAATGATTAACAGTTGAAAGTATTCGAAATGTCCAGCCCCGTCTAGCTATGATGCTAGTCAGCCAACTTTGGCTAAAGCTTACCTGCTGAGGAGAAGGGTAGCCCCTTCGACATCCGATTTCAAATTCTTCTCCGCTTTCAACCATCTCCATCTTTCAAAAGCATCTCCTGTATAGACCCTCGCTTTGCCTCGAGTTTTGTCTTGGCGTTTTTGGGAATCATAACGAGGTCATTTGGGTTTAGTCGTACCGTCAGCCATTGGAGCTCAGTCGTAACTGTAACTGATGCTGAGACTCTACTGACTGCATGACTGGTAGACGGGGGTGAGTGGTGCAACAGGCCAAAGCACAAATTCAAAACATAAACATGATTTGCGGACCGTATTTTTTAAAAAAAATGCGAATATCCTGGCTGGCTATTGTTGTCGGTGAGATCAGTATGTTATATGAACATTATTCCTTAGTCTCTGTGACATATTAGGATGATTTTACGACTATTTGCGTTAGATTTCTTACATATAGCTCCTCTAACAGTGTGAGTTAGTGCGTGGGTAAGAATGTGTCTCCATCTCTACATTGTTGTCGGAAGTGCAATAGAAATTTAAGGTTTCAGCCCAAAGCAGGAGTACAAAAGTGATTTCCTGCTCATTGAAGCAGATGTAGAACTTAATTCAGAACTTGTTATATCTAAGGACAGGAGAAATGCTCTTTTATATTGTAACCGACACTCCACATCAAAGACGCATCATTTCACAGCATTTCAAATGTCAGACCATCAATGCAGAGTACACATCTTGCTGCAATGTTCAAGTTAGTCAATGTGTGTGTACTGAAGTCCTGACTGGACATGTTAATGCAGTCTACGCTGTCAGATCGCCATTCCAACACTGCCTGATTAGCATCAAAGTCTTATGAGTGCTCTCATTATCTCCCATAGACGCTGCATGATACATTAACATCAAGATCTTCACATCTGTCTATATGTGTTATGTTAATGCACCTTATCTAAAACTATCATCTCTGTACATTGCATTTTAAACCACTGCACATTCCTGCCCAGCTCTTTCATTTTAACCACTTATACTGGACATATTTTAAATAGTAATTTTTGATATTCTACTCTAATGTTTGCTGTTTGCTATTTTTGTCACCCATGCACCAAAACACTAAAGCAAATTCCTTTATGTGAAACCGTCATGGCACTATTTCTATTTTTCTGTGACTTTCAAGGGAATCTGGAGAATAGGGTTAAGTTCTCAGATAATCAGACATACTGTTCAAATTAAAAAGTAAAATTTGGAACTGACAAAAGGACACTGGCAGAAAAGGACTTCAAGGATCAAGTGTGTAAAATTTAGGGGAATTAAGAGGCATTTGGAAGTGAGGATTGCAGACTTGCAACCAGCTGAAACTTCTCCCAGTTAGAATTCCTTCAGTGTTCATTCCTCAGGAGGTTTTTACCTGGAGCCATTTATCCGTGGAGGTCTGTTTCTCTCCAAAACAAATGGACCAAGTAATTAAAACCGTTTAAAAACCCTGATTAAAGCTGTTTAACATCACAAATCAGCGTATCTCTGACGCTGTTCAGCACGCCGAGGATGGACTGCTTGCCCAGCACCTGCTAATGTGTGCTTATCTGTTTTCTCTGATAACTTAGTGTGTGCTTAAGTGACGAAACAATGTGAATGGCCCTATCTGGAGCCAGTGTTTGGTTTGTCCATCCTGGGTATGGTGGTGGAGCGTGGCAATCTCCATAAATGAAGACCTGCTCCTTGTGTAGAAATAAAGGCTTATTTTAAAGTAAGGAAAATGTAGTGATTCTTTTTTTGGAGGTGATTATACACTAAAGAAAATATACTTGACAATATATCCCCCAACAGTAAATCCTACAAACATGACCTTTAAAAGAGAGAGTAAACACATTGATCCGTGTCTAGATCACTTTAACCTGGCACCCCTCCCAACCTGAGCCTGGTAGCAGAAATGGAGAAAAGTACAAACAACTGTGTAAAGGCTTACTGGATACTGAATAGAGTAGCATCTCATTCCACTGGGAAATAACAACAGCAGCAGGGTGTCAGAAAGCATTGCAGAAGGAAGGAAGCTTTGGTAAGTTGCCTTTTGTTTCTCTCAACATGTAAGAGGATTTGTGCAGTGACTTCAGTGAGGTCATGTGAGAATGGGAGCAGGTAGGAGTAGACTGGCATTCAGTTTTTTTGATCGCAATGTAAAAAGCTTCTTTATTGCCTTTATCAATGGCATGTTCTGCTACGGCTTGCTTACTGCTGTGTCTTTAATTTATTTTTAGCGCTCTACATCATATGGCTTTTCTCATGTTCCCCCAACATGTTATTCAAGATCTTTCACGCCACATTTTCTTTCTCTCTTCTTCCATTCATGTGTTCAACTCTCCTGACCCTCCTCTCAGGAGGAATGATGTGGCGTATGCGCTGTCGCTCCAGGACAATCTGTCTGTCCTTGGCCTTCATCACCATTTTCCTCCACCTCCTCCTGGCATTTGTCTCTCTTCCCATCTACCACCAGCCCTGTGACCCCCCACTGCTACCCAGGACACACATCCTGAGAGACCTGGCACACACTGACTACACCTCCATGGGGATTCGTCATCCAGCTGAGCCCCTGACAGACACCAGACAAGAAGATTATTCCGATAAAGGTGCCAGTAAGAATGCCAAAGGTCATGTGCAAACACTTTCTGACGTGGGCCTATCAGTAATGGAACGTACGTACACTTCATTGGACTCGCCAGTCAATGTGGGTCGCTACGGCACCAGTAAAGCTGAACCTGTGGAGTCTGGGTTATCAAAACTGGAGGCGCTGTTTGACCATCAACTTTACAGTACGCCCAGCCCTCCTACCCCTGAGGATGACTGGCTGTTGAAAGTGAAACCAAAGATCAAGGCTAGTGAGAAGAGCTCCCAGATGTGGTCAGTTACTCTCCTTACTACCTCCCCATAACCACTTCCCTAAAGGAAACATACTTGCATTTGCTTTATTTTACTTCTTTCAGCATCTTTCAGCCTATAGACAGCTCTATGTTGTGATGCAACCCAATCACCAGAATAAATGTTGGCATTGTACGTGTCTGCAAACCACAGGTACATTACATTTGGAAGTCATTATGTGTGTTGAAAGTTTATGCTTCAATCAGTAAAATCAGCGACAGGATGCTAAATAACACCAACGTTTGGTGGTTAGAAAGCCACCAGGTCGCTACAAGACGACCAGTTTTGCTGTTTGTTGGTCTTAAACAGTGGTCTGCAGCTTAGCAGGCATCTCCCCTAGATACCATGCCATCCACCATGCCCTCCACTTCCCGATTACAAAGTCAGCTCATATGCTACTCTACTTTAGAAACGCTGATATGATACATAAAATGCACAAATTTAGCATATTCATGGTTTGCAGAATAGGACAGTGCCATTTTCCTCTGATGACCAGGCTGGGTAATTCCTGGTATTATTACACTTGGTTTCTTTGCATATCCCCCTGAAATGCAAATACATGAAAAAGTGCATGCAAGATTTTCAGCAGATGGGTCATCTGCAGGGAACAGACATGATCTCCTGTTGTCAGGGCTGGTTCATACTTGTCACAACGCTGCTGCTGCTATAGGTTTCTGTGGTGTCTCTGCAGGAATGTACAGATCTCCTGTATGTTGTCCATAAATGTTATGTCCTCAAAAGTCTCAGCACAATTAGACCAATAGGCCACACAGCCTTTGTAGACACAAAGTGGCCTCCTTGGTATTTTTTGTGGCATCCTTCAGGTGGCTTTACCCTTCTTAGCGAGAGCCATGGTCTCTACAGCACATCCACTGCTTCTAGTGTAGCAGCAACTAATTGTTTGATTATTGTTTCATCTGTAAAATGCCAGAAAATAGTGAAAAGTTATCACAATGACTCATTTATTGTTATTTGGTGACAGAGGAAGTCAGCTGACATAATGTTAGTATAAAGAGAGAGGAAGTCCACAGGACTTTCACACAGGAGAATGGGGTTTGTGTCCTGTGTAAAACCAAAAGGCATGTGTATACATTCAGTAGGCTATATCTTCAGTAGCTAGCTAGCTAACCCTACACTTTACAGGGTTTGATCTTGGTTTTGGAACAGGGAAGAAACTTTTTCCAACCTCTCCAGGTAACGAGTATCATTAATATACGACGTGCTCCAGGCACAACATTTAGCTCCAAATCCACAAAACCAGCCTGGAAATGAAACAAATCAGAAACGATGGCATTTGTCTAGCAAAACCATTTAAAGTTTCGGTTTCTGAGAGGATAAAATATAGCTAACACAACCTCCTTTGTCTCTTTTCCCTCCTCAACCTCCCGCCCCATCACTCTCTACTCCTTGCTTCTTTTACAGGGTGAGTGCTAGCCAGGAAGGTTACGAGGATGCTCAGTGGAACAGCAGCAGTACCAGCCACCCTCCTTGGCTGCGCTTCCACCTGGGCATCTCCCGCTGGCAGCTGTATCCCCATCGTGACCCCAACATGGAGCAGCTGACCCAGCAGCTCGCCACGCACCGCATCGTCAGCGCAGGTGTGACACAGAACTTCAGAGCTGTGTTTTCAGCTGTGTGATATATGTCTGTGCATTGTTTCCTTTTTGAATTTGTTCAACAGTTTTACTCCGCCACAGTATGTTCAGTACACAGCACAGAGCCTGAAATCAAGAACACACTAATCTTGAACGACAGAGGTGTCAGACATGAAAAGGCAAGATGTTTTTCAAGTAGAGGACAGGAGGATCTGAGGCAGTCCTCTCAAACTTAATTAACCTCTTGAATAGATAAGTGAATGAAAAGACTTCTGCAGCAGCACAAGAACACCGTGGTCTCTTAAAAAGCAGTAGATCTATCATCATTACCTCAGCTAATTTTACCCCCACGCTCCAAGCCTGCCGTGGTAAAGGTGGGTGCATGGGCTTCAGGGTGGGAGAGTGAAGATGAAGGGGAGGGTTGTTGTGATTGTGTGACAGCTGAGGTTTAGGGTTGGACTTTCAAATGTAGATCCACTTTGAAGTGCCCCTGAAATGAAAGCTACAGTGAAGCTTTGAAGGGCCTTGGAGGCTCAGCAGACGATGGATTGGGAATATATGAGCCACTGGCCATATAGCAAACATTTCGGTGTCAATCAATCATGCATGTTTCTCCACTCTAACTTTTTCACTTTGAGTTTGGTGCCTTTCAGTGCGTTTCTGTATGTGGTCTGGTTTAGTTGAACTTGTGAGGACTGACCTCTGACAGTCTGATGTTATTGTGAGGACATTTCGGTTTGGTAGGACACTCTGCCTGGCCTTCAAAGTGAAAAGTGATATTTCAAGGTTTAGTGGTTAGAAATTGGGTTTGGGTCAGAGGATTTGGAGACTGACTTCTCTAAATGAAACTATGCTACTTTATTCTGGAAAAAAACAGCCTCTGTGACCACAAGTGAAAATTACTGGATTAAAATTAAAGGGGCAGTTCATTCCAAAAACGAAAATACATATTTTTCCTGTTGCCTGTAGTGCTATTTATCAATCTTGCTTGTTTTGATGTGAGTTGCCGAGTGCTGGAGATGTCAGCTGCAGAGATGTCTGCCCTTTCTTGAATATAATGATGCTAGATAGCATTTGGCTTGTGGTGCTCAATGCACCAAAAAATGAAATAAAATAAAGTTGCGTTAGTTAAGTTAAGTTAAATTAAGTTAGGTTAAGTTTAGTAAAGTTAAGTAAAGTAAAGTAAAGCAAAATAAAATAAACAAAAAAAACAAGAAAAAATAAATTGAAAAAAAGAAAAAAATTGAAAAAAAATTATTTAAAAAGAAAAAGAAGATTTTTCTTGCAAGCTAATTTTACAGGTCAGCCAAGAAAACACTATTAATGTTGCATCTTTGCTGAACCACAATAACTGCATCTGGACGACTCATGTTGACTTGAAAAGACAGCTTGTTGAACCAGAAGTCACTGACCAAACGCTGGTTTTTGACGAGTTTGGGGTGAGACTGGGTTGAAAAGGCAGATATCTCTACAGCCAATGTCCTTAACACTTGCCAACTCGCACAAAATGATGTAGACTGATAAACACTACAGGAAAGGATTTTTTGGTGAACTGTCCCTTTAATGTTAAAACAGTATAAGGCTACCACAAGCAGATAATAGTAATAAAGATGAAGAACTGACTGAGTGATTTCAGTCTAACAGCAATGTCCATCTTTTCAAAAGAAGTAATTCTGGTATTATTTATTTTAATAGAATAATTATAATAATAGAAAAACTCTGAATCAATTCAACTGAGCGAGGATGTGTTTTTCCTGTTTGTGAATTCAACTTTTGATTTGTAGGGGAGGGGGAATGTGTTATTTAGTCTTTCAAAAGAGACATAGCCTTGCTTCAACAAGCAGCAGCAGCTGCATAATACCTGAAGGGCTTTTCGTTACCTTATTTGGGATGTGGCATGTGGTTGAATCTTCACTCAACCTTGACAAACGATACATAATTTATAAGCACAAGGTCTTGTATTCTGTCAGTGTAAATAATTTCAAGATTCCAATTTTACATACAAAACAGTGGAATTAATAAGTTCCAGTAGTTTCTTTTACTATGTGCCAGTGTCAGTTTGGTTCACCATCACTTATATTAATTAAACTATTTGACAGTGAACCCCAGAGTAACCTTTCAGAAAGTTTAGGATAGTGACCGTGTGCACAAAAAAGTTCTGCTTGTCAAGAGATTGTGGCTTTATCTAACTAACTTATTCACTCCTGGGATATAAAGATAAAGACAGAAGACCAGAATAGAAAAAACACTTTTAAAAAAAAGATGCATATTGAATGTATGTGTTATAAATGAATCAGACATGTAAAAACATTAAAGATAAATCAGTCTGACTCATTGTTGCTTCTGACAATATATATTGTATCACATTATATAGTCAAGGCTGGGTGGCATTCATGAGAATGAATGCAAGTTATAAATTGTCCCACTTAAAAGCAAAAGCCATGTGTGTCGATGTGTGTCAGAGAGATGACACGGCGCTGTGTGTGTCCACAAACTGTTTGAACCATGTTATATCATGGCGATGACGCACGTATTTTCTCTGTTACATTTTGTGTGTCTTATGTGTGTGTGTGTGTGTTTGTGCCTCCATTAATGGACAATGTGTTCTGTCACAGCATGGTGTGAGTTGTATGTGTGTGTGTGTGTGTGTGTTCGCTGTGTGCTTTGTTGCTATGGAAACCTTCTCTGTGCTGTTTTTCAGTGCAGAAGTCTGGGGGGACGCAACTGAAGCTGGTGATGTCATTTCCTAACTATGGACAAGCCATGTTTAAACCCATGAAGTGAGTCGAAGGTGGCAAATCCGACACATCACTTGTGTTACAGAGAATGTATGAAGTCCAAGAAGGATTACATCCTTTACATCCTTTAGTTGTCTTGAAATGGATCAAATACATCTGGTAAAAATGGTGCATTGTATGGTTAACAGAAACTTCTACAGCTCGTGTGTGCTCATTCAAGCAAGTGAGCAAACAAAAGAAGCTTTAAAGGGATAGTTCGGATTTTCTTTGAAGTGGGACTATATCCAAAGTCATTGTTTTCGAAGAAGATATATTTTATTAATCCCTAAGGGGAAATTCAACTGCCTGTCCACGGGCCTGTGGGAATTTAGTGCCTTTCTCAAGGGCACCACCACAGTGCCCAGGAGGCGAACTGACACCTCTCCAGCTACTAGTCCACTTTCCATATTTGGTGTGGATGGATATTTGAGCTGCCGACCCTCTGGTTCCCAACCCAAGTCCCTATGGACTGAGCTACTGCTGCCCGACTATAGATGTTAGTTGGCAGGGTCCCAGTTTGGAGAAGCAGGCAGGAGTACTACCACTGGAGCAAAGCAATACATTGCTGTGGATGGGGTAAGAAGCAAAACATATTTGAACCACTGTCAGTCAGAAAGTGCAATGTACATATGATAAAACTGGAACTAAACTACAGGTTTCTTGAGATTTAAAGATTGTGACTGCTTGTGTTTCCCCGAGCCGTTCAAACAAAGTAATGAAAACAGCGGTGGCTAGTTACACTGAATATGGATATCAGCATTTTGCAAGATTGAGACAACTCATGTCTCTCTTTCTCCATCCCATGCAAAAGTTCTTCTTCTCCATAGTCTGGTTCACAAAGGTTTTTGTCATTGCTGTCATAATGACTCTTTTTGTTATTTCACATCGAAAAAATCCAAACTATCCATTTAATTAATGTCAATATGTAGTTAATGAATATATCATGTACTGCTGTTTGACTTTGCCTCTCCCTGGCAGGCAGGAGAGAGATGAAGAAACCAATTACAACCTGTATTACTTCTCAGACTTTGAGAGACACAATGCAGAAATTGCTGCTTTTCACCTGGACAGGTACCACATCTGTTTCCCCCGCCCAACTTTGCACAATGAGTGAAATGGTGGATAAAATGGCCACATGATTAACACGTTATAAAACACTGAGTTGTATTTTCTGCTCTTCTCTTCTCCCTCTCTGGTTTTCTCTTTCTGCCTGTCTCTCTGCCTGCCCCACTTGTTTTTGTCCTCATCTCACACTCTCCTCCACTCTCCCTGCAGGATTTTGGGTTACAGGCGAGTCCCACCAGTGGTTGGGAGGCTGGTTGATGTTGTCAAGGAGATCAAAGATGTCACTACCGACCGCAAGCTGGCCCGAACCTTTTTTACGTCCCCTGGTACAGCTCACACAATCCTCCATTATTCATTTACACTGTTTAAAATGCCCTTGTATGTCAACTGATTACGATTCTCTTTGAATGTTTTTCCTTTCTTCTAATTCTCTCTGGTCACAACCACCCACAACCTCTTTTATCCCAATTTTTCCTTTGTCATGTTATCGCTTCTCCTCTCCTCTCTCTGTGCACCTCTGGCTCCCCCTAGTGGGTAATCTGTGTTTCTACGGCCAGTGCACCTACTACTGTTCAACAGAGCATGCTGTGTGTGGCCGCCCCAGAGACCTGCAGGCCTCCTTGGCTGTCATGCTGCCAGATCTCTCCCTGGCCGTCCGCAGGAGCTGGAGATCCCCCTGGAGACGCTCTTACAGCCGCAGCAAGCTGGCAAAGTTAGTGGGTGTAGGGTCTTGAGTCACAGAGGAGTGAGTGTGCTGGATGATACAAGGTGATTCAATATATCTCCTCAGCGTGCCCCCAAAACATGAAGCCTTTCTGCGAGACCTAATTTTGATTAATTTTCTAATTGTGTAATCATTTTTTAAATTAAGGCTACATTTGTGTAACGTTTAAATTTTACTGATTAATCATCATTAATTAAGATTTAGGGAGATTTAGTGGCATCTGGTGAGGATTGCAGATTTCATCCAGCTGAAACTTCTCCTGGTTAGAATTCCCTTCAATGTTTGCTGTTCAGCAGGTTGTTACCGGGAGCCAAATTATCCAGAGGTCTGTACCTCTGCCAAACAAACAAATCAGGTGATTTAAACCAGTAAAAACACTGAATAAAGCAGTTTCAAATGCGATACTGCTTGTCCCCGAGGGGCTTCTAAATATGGTGTCTGACACAAAAACGTGAATTGCCCTATATAGAGCCAGTGCTTAGTTTGTCCGTTCTGGGATACTGTAGAAACATGGTGGTGCAACCTGGTGAAGTCTATAGATGTGGACCCACTCCCTGTGCAGATATAAACAGTTCATTCCGAGTTAATGCAAACACAATAATTTGTATTTCCAGGTTATTATATAATAAAGAAATATCATCTATCTATCTATCTATCTATCTATCTATCTATCTATCTATCTATATAACCCTCGGTACGTTACTAAGTGCCAGTTGAAAAAAAAAGATACAAAGATGCAATATGCAAAACGTGTGGGTCAAAAAATTACAGACAGGGATGCAACAATTTCCAACAGTTTAAACACACAAGTTCAAACTTTTAGAAGCACTCATGATTGTTTTAAATGTAATAAATGTTAAAAAGGCATTATGTTTGTAGCACATTATGATTTATTTAGGACACAAGACTCAGAGTTTAGGACTTACCTTTCTTGACTTGAGACTTGTGATTTGCAAAACAGTGACTTGGTCACACCTCTAGCATTTACTGCATGTGTGAGTCAGATTTTGCAGGAAAAAAATATTGCTGGATTACTTCATGACACAATACAAGAGAAGGACTGATTTGTGCTCAGCATTAACAAAACTTGAGCTCCATAAAATGAGTGAAAGATTTCTGTCCACTGTTTTCAGCAGAATTAAACAGAAAACACTTATGTTTTACGCAATAAAGCAATGGGAATACAAGGAGTTACAAGTTAATTTGGAAAGAAATCAGCATTAACAGAGGATGCCAGGCGTATTAACCACAGGTGCCATTGCTTAAGCTAATGATGCCAATGATGTGTGTGTGTTTCAGGTGGGAGACGGAGCCAGACTACTGTTCAACTGTGACGAAGACTGCGCCGTACAATAAAGGCACAAGACTGGTGGACTTCATAGACATGGTCATTCTGGACTTCTTGATGAGTAGGTGTATATGGTATTTTAAAAGGTCAGCATGAAAATTAAAACTATAAACAGGTCATGGAAGAGTTAAAGGGGTTGTTGTTGGTCAGCTGGATGCACAGCAGAGAAGTCTGGCACAGGTTTGGCTTCTTGGTAATAGATTGATCACAGCAGATACTTCTGAAATGTCATAGCAGGAAATCAACCAGGTGCAAATAGGAACTGTTTGGTACTGAGGTGCAAAAAGGGACATGTTTTGTCTGTTTTAGCTTAAGAGAGGGGTAAATGGTTGCAGTTTTGCATTTATTTTAGTGCAGATTTTTAAAGACAACATACTGAGTGTTTATTTCTTTAAAAATCGCCCAAATGAAACCATTTATCATCGGCAGAACCTGTAAAAACAGAAGTTACCGCTGGATTTTTTTTTTCAACTTTCAACTTTTAACTTTTAAACACCAACAGGTATGCTTTAAAAACATAATCACTAATTTCTGGTGGAGGAAGGGTCAGACATTTTCTGCCAGTCACTCAGGGAGGCTCAGAGAAAAAGTATTTGTAGTGTCAGGGAGGGTCATAATAAGAATAACAATATTAATAATGATACAAAGTCACATCAGCCACCCCCGTGCTCTGAAAAATAAAGTAGCAGCATTAGGACAAATTTTGTTTGAGTTTTCAACTAACATGGGTAAAACCATGCAATTCACATTGAACATAAAAGGTACTGGAATGATTTGCTGTGATTTCTTGTTACCTCTCTGTGGTCTTGACGAGCTGCACTGGATTAAAAACTCTAGGATTAAACTATATGAACAGGTTAAAAGCAGTTTAAACACATTTGACCTTCACCGGCTCCAATAGCCCAACTCAAGTTACTGTGCGTTACCGTGGCAACGAGCCGTCGCCGTGGTTGCGCGGACAACTTCCTCACAGCCAGGTAAGAAAGTAACACAACTTTGTTTGGTCCTCATGTTGTCAGCTCGTAAGGTCGTTGTTTTAAAGCACTTAATTAACTTTAGAAACGCCATGTTCTGCTTTGTTATCCCCTGAACTCCAGCTCTGTTAACAGCAGGTAACGTTATTGAACTACGGCAAGTGTAAGTCAACATATTTGGTTTACTAGTGACGTAGTTAACTTTATGCTGTTTAGCATAACTAGCTAACGATAACTAGCAAACACTGCTTAGCTCGTAGACTTTGTGCTGTAATTTAACAGTGGATAACGTGAACCCATTAAAGTTGTTTCAGTAATTTTAAAAAGCACGTGAAGGATATTGCACTTCAGGTACTTCAGTCGAAATAATTAGTAATTGTTGATAAATGTAAGCTAACGTCTACATGCGCTTGTGTGTGCCATCATCAAGATTTTCAGTTTTGTCAAATTTTAATCAGCCCTATGGGAAAAGTATGTAAATAAAACAGTTACACAGTGTTGGGAAGGTTACTTTTGAAATGTAATGGGTTGCAAACTAGTTACCTTGTTAAAAATGCAATAAGTAATTAAGGTTACTATTTTTAATTACTCATCAGAATAATTTTACTCATCAAATGTGATAACTTTATAATAACTTTTCAAAATGTGTTTCAAACTTGGCGTTACGCTGAATAATGTCCAGAAAATAAGGCAAAAAGATGCAAAGCAACTCTACACTTTTTACCTAAAAGAATTTATCCAGTGTAACCTCTTTGTGATCACCAATATTTTAATTAGCATCTGTAATTTAATAACTTTTTTCTCAATAACTGTAGCTGATTACAATTACAGTTATTTTGTAATTTAATCACATGTGACTTGTTACATCTAACTAGTAACTCCCCAACACTGGTTATGCACCAAGATTGTAAACTTTTTTAGGACTCCTGGTCAGGCTATAGCATAGCCGAGGGATTATATATTGTGTATCTAGACTTAGCTCTAGATCTTGTTTCTAGTCTGTCGCGATTTATCCTGATTAATCCCAAAGTTTCACACAAAGTTATATAGTCGCAGGATGATAATATATATTGCTTATAGACAGCAAATAATTGGAAAAAGTCTGTATTTCCATACAACTTTCTTTCAGTAGACTGTTTTTATGCTGTGATAAATCTGTGCACAATATATAGTGTGACATAAATTAAAGGATATGCTAATTTCATGTACATTTTTAGCTCTAAGTAAGGATCTTTTTTCTAGTATTATTTCTGATTAATCCCAGAATTTTACACAAAGGTATAGATGGTATTTTTTCAGGATTTGTTGTCAGATACGTGAGGGATAATAATATATGTTGCTTATCTAGACAACAGATAATTAGAAAAAGTCCTTATTTCTATAACACTTTTTCCAGTAGAATGTTTATATGCCATTAGACTGATAAACCTGTGTTCAGTAAATGATATTACATATAATAGAGACCATGGTTATTTCATGTACGTTTTTGTAGAATGTGGCTTTTTAACATTGCAGGACAGGTAAAGCATAAATATTCAAGTGATTCATGCTCCAAGTTTATGTTTCCTTTTTTTTTTTTTATTACAGAAACTCCAGAGTAAAGTCTTCACAGACACTGGCAAGACAGACCTTGTGGTACTTTAACCTGCTCATGGTATTCAAAGAGAGGTCAGCAGCATGTTTGCTGCAGCAGCAAAATCCCACGACAGAGCTTCTCCAACCTGTGGTAAAGACAATGCTAGGCCTGGATCCAAGGTTAAGAAAAAGGCCAGCTCTCCTGAAGTGACTTTACCACCTCTGTGCCCAGGGCCACCTTCCTTCTCAGCAGCCATTGTGGGCAGGGCTCTGTTCAGTCGTACCCCCACCCTCAAACATGTCTCCCCTGACAGACCTTTATCAGTGGTAGAATTCCCTCGTCTTATAGCTCAAGTGGGATCTGGGAAAGCCATAGATGACTCAAAATGGACAGAAGGATCTCGATTAATGGCCTCAGTATTAGGGACCGGAATCCCTATCAGAACTGCTGATGAGTCGACAGCACAGAGGTACATGGAGTAATTACAAAGACTTGATTTTGATTTTAATACACCCATTTGTTCTGATTCAGTTTTAAAAGTTGTGGGTATGAGGTCATTGCTCATTTAGCTTACATGAAATGCTAATTTATGATATAAGTACAATACTATTATCACACTACTTCACACTAGGAAACATGATGATGAAATATGTAATGTTGATCATAGAATGCAATAGGATTGGTAGGCCTTTGGTATTCTGAAACACACTGTTAGAAATAGATATTTTCGAGACACAGTTTTATCCCAGTGTGTTATTGGAAATCTGTTACACTGTGAGAATAAGAGCTATCAGATTTAGCTCTAAAAATTCACTCCCCAAACTGTCTGATAAATGCTTTGTTGTTTACACTCAGTTTTTATTGTTTCAGTCTCACAGAGAAAGACGAATCAATAAAAGTCACAACATGTAAGAATAAAAAGATAACGACTGTGAAAAATGGGAACGCAGCCAAACCAAATAAAGTTCCTCTCACTGGCACAGAGGTAGTTGATATCTTTGCCAAGAAAAGAGACCTGGGAGGACTGGAGCTTTATTACCTGAAAGAAGTGGATGGGGACCTTTACAGGTACACTGTAATCAGGTTATCTACCCACCTTTAATTTCACACTCCCATAGATGTTGTCATGTAGTATTTTAATTCTGCTGGGATGCACACAATTAATCTATGAATAAACAGTGATATTCCCTCTTTGTTTTTAGACCCTATGACCTACAAGTGGTCCATCCCAGTGACGCTGGTTTTGAACACTACATCTTCACCCCTAATACTGTGCTACATGTGACAGAGAAGGGTTCTGGTGGACTTGTCAGTCTGGGAGAGTGGCACAGAGAGTCTGTGTTGTGGAACTCTCTGCAGGAAATCACGTTTTTCAGGGAGTTTAGGCTGCAGAAAGCTTTCACCTGGTAAGTACATCAAAAGTAGGACTTTCTGTCTCTTTTATGTTTTGTCTTAACGCTTTGTCTTGTTTTTTTTGTTTGTTCCAGGTGGCATAGAAATGTGCGCAAGATCTTTTTCCAGCGCAGGTGTGAGAATCTGCAGGATATTCTGGTTATAGCTGTGCCTCAGTTCAGAAATGCTCTTTATCTGCTCACCAGGTGAATCCCATTGACCTTCTGGATGTGACCTTTAACTTTATTTATCATTAGTTGCTCATATTGCGTGGTAATGATACTGTATCTTTTACAGAATAATTGAGGAGCTGAAAGGGACTCACCGGCTGCCCCAGGAAGAATCTAAAACCTTCACATTGCTGGAATTCAAGAATGCATTGATAACCATGAATCAAGAGCGTCTGCAGATATTGGAGAAGTTATCACAGTGTCGCGCTGGCATCCTAAACGTGGTAACACAATTTTCTAAAGTAAAACAAAGAGAAACAAAACTCAAACGTGTTAAGGTGTGAAGAATAGCTTTAATGATGGAGCAAACATTTTCAGACAGACAGTTTAATCTGAGAAAGAAGTTTGCTCATTTCCAAAATGTGGGCAGTTTTCTAGGAAGCACTTTTTTTTTTCACAAAATGCATCTTTAAAATGTTATCACTTACATTTTTTATTGCAGTGATGTTTTTTTTTAATCCCCCAGGTAAAAGAGGACAGTTACAAGGCACACAACGAGCTTCAGCTGCACATGGAATACGCAAAAAAGCCAAATAAACGCTACGAACCCATTCACCTCCATCTGGCTCACCAGCAGGAGCTCAAGAGAGAGTTGGCTCGGTCTGAAAGCATCTTGCAGAAATTGGGCAACTTTGCTGATCTCGTCAATCAAATGACCGTGCAGAGTCTTGTCACGATCACCCGACAAGATGTTGTTTCTTTCCTCGACAGTGTTTTGAGGGTAATGAGAGCATTCTTCATCACTATTTATGTAGCAGTGTCCAACTACAAGGACACAAGCCTTACTGCTTGAAAAAATGTTGATTAAAAACAGAATAGCCTTGCTATTTTTGCTTTGAATAAACAACATTTTCAGATAGAGCACTGTTGCAACCTGCTCTGGAGCTATTATAACCAGGGGATATTATAAACTTTTTATTACTATGAAATAATGGGGGAAGCATCAGATAAAAGAAATTGACAGTGAATTGGATTAAAATTTAATTAAAGTAATGCTGTTAATATGTATTTGTTTGTCAGAGGAAGAAGTCTCAGCAGTGCTCTCTCTTCCACACTGAGCTGTGTTTCAGTGCCAGTAGTCAGCTGAGTGTGGACCCGCCAATACATCTGTTCCAAGAAGCAGTGAGTGAAGCACTTCTGACGGTTGGCAATTCCATAAGCCAGGTAATTTACAAATTTCCACAGTTAAAAACAAAGCTACACCTGCATTATATTATATTTTTCAGTTGTTACTGGGTGTTACTGGAAATGTGCCTCATATTTGTGACAATTGGTAATGGAGAAAAGAAATTACAACATCATATTTCACTTTTATAGTTCATGTGATGCACCACATAAACAGAAAAGTGTTTGCATCAGTGGAATGACTCAGTTACCAAAAGATATTAAAAAAATGACAGTATGAATATCTCCAAAGGGTTTATTTGCACAGATGTACGGCCTCGGATATACTTATGAAAAGTACCACTAAGTTTGCTCTGCAGCAATAACATAATAATTTTCAGTAAGAAAAATACAACAGTTATGTCGGATTAATACTTGCAGTATATTTATTGTTTTTGGTTTATTGTATCTGTTTATTCAAGCAGTGTTTTTGTAATTTTGAACAGCATTTTGATCATGAATTTATCACCAGCCTTATGACACCTTTCTTCTTTGGTAGATGTGTGACACTTGTGGATTCTTCCTGGAGATAAATAACAGTGTCTTAACCTCAGATTTTGCTCAGGATTTAACATCTGACTTCAGTTGTATTGAACATCTGACTGTTACAGGTACGGCCATTTGTGTTGAGGTTGTTGCTGGTCTTCAAATTTCACTCTTCTGATTTCAGTTGATTGTGTTAACTTGCAGTATTCATATAAAAATGTGGCTGAACCTGGCACAAAGTTGTCATTCCTGTTGCTATATGAAACGGTTCCAAAATCAGATTAACTATGGTATATTATTTGTCATTTGACGGACATAATTCATTGAGTATCCATTGTTTTAATTCTCAGGGGACAATAAGAACAACGATGGAATGACTGGTCGCAGAAAGTTTTGCTGCGATCGACTGCTCAGAGACCTATCAGCTCGATGGCTGGTGCTGTCTAAACAGACCACGCTAATGGTGCAAGGCGACAGGGTGCATGGCTGCTACTATCCCCTCCCCAAGGGACAGCTAGAGTGGCACGTCAGCATCAATGATGTTGCAAAAGAAGTTGAGAAAGAGCACGCCGAGATCATGAAGGCAAGACTGTCATTTTCAAATCAATTACTAGCAAGTGTTGAAGCATAATAACAGTCGTGTCAAAGAATTTCCAAACCTGCTCACACCTTTTAGTAATTCTTCCTGTTCTCTGGACAGAAAGCCGCACTAGAAATCCAGCAGCTGTGCGAGAGCTACTCATGGTTGGTGGACATCCATTTGTTCGTTAGCCAATGGAGTCGAGCCTCTTTGGAATCCTTGAAGGGTCAGCCTGCTTTACAGTATGAAGAGTACATAAAGAAGGTGCGTGACTGGATGGAAAGAATCCACACAGTTCCTTCATCAGTCTCCACCTCAAACCAACTGTTCATCATTGTGTGCACTCACATAAAGGAAAATCTAGGTATGTCTTCTTTAATACTAGAGTACAGATTCCTCTACAAGACCTTTTCAAATCAGCATTGCCCCAAAAGTAAACTGTATGGCCAGTTGATGGGTTTAGAATAGACCTTATCTTCATGCTGAATGCCCTGAAAGCTCTAATATTTTCTTTGCCTTTGTTTTTCAAGGACAACAGCTAAGGGTCATTGAGGATGGAGTGCTAGAGCACCTTGCTGAGCAGATAAAGCTGCACACAGAAAGCCTTATATCAGACTTGGAGAGTGCTTCTGCTGACCTCAAGGCAGAACCAGGAGACTTACATGACCTCTCACAATACGCTCTTACGGTGAAGAAGCTCTCTAAACTTTACATACTTGCATGAAAAATAAAAAAAGGAAAAGCAGAAAATGGGATGTAAAGTGAAATACATAACCAGGTTTGCAGAAGAGATAAAATAACCCAAAGGGTATGAAGACAACACCCTAGTTTTCCCAGTTTTACCTTTGGTAGATGGAAGATTCAGATCCTGTGAGACTCCTCTTTTGGTCACACATTCACTTTAATTTAATTATTCATCCCAAGGGCTCTGTCTTGTCAGTGTTCTGAATTTAGATTCCATTATCCAAGAATGATCAGGTGATGCATAGTGCATTAAGGTCGTCAGTGATGTTATTTGAAGGAACACCGGTGCATCCTTGTATAACTGGCAGGAGTAAGTAGTCCAGTGAATTTTTGTAATGATGACGTATTTAACACTCTCAAAAAGCAATTTCAAGTCAGAGTGAGACGTTGTGTGACGTAGGTTGTATTTCAGCTCACCATAACTCTCACCTTGAGACACTAGTCCTCAAATACTTTTCAACATGTCAACTTTCGATAATATTTAATGCTCTGTAACATGATAAGATTTTAGCCACCTGATATCACACATTTTGACAATTTCAGACCCCAAAAGCAACATATTACTATTGTTTAACAAACACCTTGTTTTTGCAAAAGAAAAGAAAGAAAAGGCAAGTTTTTTTTATATAGCACATTTCTGCAACAAGGCAATTCAAAGTGCTTTACGTAAAGCATCAAAAGCATCAAGACTAAGTGCAAAAGAAATACACCATGGCGCCAATAAAGAGCTAGAGACTAAGACAGATATAAAATACAAGAATAAATGTTACAGTGATGTCTTTCACTATATATTATTTAAGAATTTTCATCTTAAAATTCAAATTTAAAACTGCAGTCTGCAAATTTGAAGTTACATGGTTTCTGATCTTACCTGTGGATCAGGAGATACATTTTACATCACTGATGTAACACTGTATGTTAGCCATGATAAACATATAAAACTGATAATAATGCTAAATGTGTCTTTTCATTTCAGAAAAGGGAATCTGTGAAAATGTTGTCTGACATGCAGAAACATATGGAGTACATTCACTCCCTCCAGGACACTATTAGCATGAACTATAGGACGATGACCGAACAGGAGGTGACTTTGGAGGAAAAGGTGTGCAGGCATAAAAGGAAATGATCGCATTAATAATCATAGTATAGTTGTACAACTTAGTTTCATGCATCATTGCAGAACACTGTAGTGCATTTGCTTTTGTTTTCTGTGTTTAGATGCTGGCCACCTGGGATGGCTTTATTGCCCTCTTAAATCAAGCAGATAGCATTGTGTGCCAACGTCTTCCTTCAGTTGCTAATGCATTGGACACCATGTTCTCATTTCTGGCCTGTGACCTTCAAAACATGGTCTCTAAAGCTACATCAGGAGCCTTCCTTGATCCAACCCAGAATGCAAAAGAGATAGTCCCCAAACTGACCCACATGTATGTGCATATGCAGAATCTCAGTGCAAAAATGGTACAACTGAGTAGGAACAGTCAAAACCTGCAAGGTGAGATGGTATAAATTATGGATATAAATTGTTTCCAGGCTGGAAAACATTATTTATTGAACTCGTGCTTTGACCACTGGTAGATTAAATATGCATGTTTAACAAGAAAAAAAAACTTGGTGGTTTTGCTGTAAACATGGTAAAAATGTTATCATGTTATGTATTTACAAAATCCTAATCTAATCAGACTGTTATGTTTTATTGCCTCCCATTAGAACATCCAATGGATTTGACCGTTCTGACAACACATGTTCAGATGATTAAAGCCCGTAAAGAGCTGTGGGAGCTGATCGCTGTGTACACAGCATGGGTGGAGGAATGGAAACGGCTGCTTGTCACTGAGGTAACATGTCAATGTTCCTCTCTGCACCTACTGACAAGCTGGTTAAACATGTTTGGCAAGGAGATCATTATTTGAATGCATTCATTGTGATTTGTATATATACAACTCAAATTAGCTTTCTCTGTCTGTCTTTAAAGGTTCCGTGTGTAAGATTTAGGGGGATATATTGGCAGAAATTAAAAATAATAAATATGTTTCCTTTAGTGGATCATCATCAAAAAAAGAAGAATTGTTGTGTTTCATTGCCTTAGAATAAGCTGTCTATATCTACATAGGGAGTGGATCCTCATCCACGTTGTCTGCCATGTTGCACTGCCATGTTTCTACAGCTGCTTAGAATGGACAAACCTAAAATCAGCCACAGTAGTTAGCAGCTCCTCCTCTCCGCCTGTCTTTGACATGCCAAACAGCTTTGGAGAAACACTGATGTGTAACATAAAACTGCTTTATTGAGTGTTTTTACCGGTTTCATCACTGTGTTCATTTGTTTTGGAGAGGAAGAGACCTCTGCAGATAATTTTGTTAGTTTCAGCTAGTTGCAATCTGCAATCCTCACTGCTAGATGCCACTAAATCCCCCCAAATCCCCCTAAATTATACACACTGCTCCTTTAATTTATTTTGAGAACAAGTATTCTAATGTTAAAAATTGGAGTAATGGTAAGCACAGCCTATCTCACAACATAACATCACAGTATTTTGTGTGTGAGTGTTTTGTGAATGAAAGCATTTCAGTATTCCTCTGAAATATGTTTCTGTCAGATTGTGGTGTCAGAAGCTCAGCGGAAAATTGCCACGTGGACGGAGCAAGCGCTTTCTATAGCAAGTATCATACCAACCCATGATGCAGTGCTGCAGGAGACTTTAGGAACCCTGGAAAGCTTAAGCCATCAGCTATCAGTCATGGCCAAGCTGCAGAGCCCCACACTCAAACATAGACATCGGAAAGCTATTTTTGAAGGTCAGACAATTAACTCATTTTGTAATACATGCATGCAACCACAGCATATCTAAACTGATCAAAATAAATTTTCCCTGGTAGGAATGGGCCTAGTGTATGTCCCAGAGAGGGAGGTGACTATTGCTGAACTGACATCTCAACAACTTAAAGTTGATGAGAAACTACTTACCAAGGTGAGAGCAGGAGAGATGTTACATATTGGGTATGTTTTGACAGTGCTACTGAAATCAGGAAACAAAAGGGGTGACATAGTTTGTTGAAATATTTTCTGGTGAAAACAGGCTCAATAAACAACAAACAATTAAATGCCATTAACACATTTCTTGATAAATTTTTCTAATGGCACATTTTTGTTCTGTCAGATATGCAGAGATGCACAAGCAGAGTGCCACATGGAGCAAACCCTCCAAAAGCTTCAACAGGGATGGAAAACCAGACTCTTCCAGCTGGACAAATTCACTCTGCCTGTTTGGCAGCATCCTGAGTCACAACATGGATTAACAGAGACAGAAGAGCCCATAGAGAGCACCGTTTCAAATCTCCAAGCTGCCAGTCAACACTCCTGTAATGATGCAAGATTCATCATTGGTGAGGCTGAATACCAAACTAGCAAATTAGTAATGCAGATGTAGTCAGTGTAATGAGTTACTGCTTTGGCTCTGTTGCAAGAGAAAGTGTGTAAAAGCAATATTCAGCTAACAAACTGCTGGGATGTTCCATGTGTTTGTTCACTCAGGTCTGGAAATGCACTTTGCTGAGATAGAGAATGATTTGATGGCTCTGTCCATCATGTTGGAGTCTCCACACAGTGTTGAGTGCCGGGTGCAGATGGAGGATTGGGTGCAATCATTACAAGATCTTGGTAAGGTGGATATTAGGGCTGGGCGATTAATGTGGTTTTATGTTCAGCTACGATTTTGGCCTCTCTCGATTTTCAATACAAGATAATTGAGATAAAATGATTTTGTGCCGCATGATGAGCCTTCCCACGTTGCCCCCTTTTTGTTTATGATTTTGTAAATCAAGCACACCCCTTCCCAGCGCATGCGCTCGGCCCTTACCCCCCAAACAGTGTTGCCAACTTGTCGACTTTCTCGCTAGACTTAATAACTTTTTTAGTGACTTTATTTCTCAAACGCAATTGAGCGACTTCACCCCATTAGGGTAAAGGCAAGAAATGTAATAAGATATACTATATTGTTTTTAATTTCCATGCATGCTGCGCAGATTAAGTACAGTCCATGGCTCCTCTGCTGAGTCTCTTCCCCTCACTTCATTTGTGCAGCAACATTGCGCAGGCACCAGCTGGGTCTGAGGCAGGCTTAGGGTGAGTGGCAGGGAGTGTCCTTCGTGACTGAGCCTTCATTTAGAATTTTGTTTTCTTAATCTCATGCTACCAGTTTGGACAGGCACACAAGAGAACTGGCACAGTTAAGTCGCTTCCCAAAGTCACACAATAACACAAACTTAACAACCCGATCGAGGGGCAGCAGAAGACCAGCTACTCATTGTGTTGTGTGAGGTAAAGATTACTTTTTCTGCCAGTGGAGTGTAACGGTGACAGTTTCCCATTGTAGACGGCTGTCTGACAGCAAAGTAAAGTGGTGAAAATATGCAAAATACAGCGTATATTTAAAGTGGTGTTGATTTTTTTTTAGGTGGTCCTATTTTTATGTGACTAAAATACTGCTAATTTTGCTGCTCTTTTCCACAGTCACCAGACTCCCTTCAATATAAATCAGAATAATCATGATTATTATGTTCGCCATAATTGAGCAGCCCTCGTGGATATTGGGAAAAATTAAAAGTTTTGAAAATTTGCCACAAAGTGCAAAAACCGTATAAACATTGTTTGTCTTTTGCTTTTAATATTAACAGGGAAGCTGCTCTCTTTATTTGAAAGATATCAGCAAGCATGGGCCTTTTTGACCAGGATGTTCCATGACACATCCTTTAGTGTTCAGAGAAAAGACCTGGTATGTACCTTTACCTGCGTCATTACAAACCAACATATGTCATTTTACTATTTTGTGAAACTGATCCAGTTTCCAACAATTGCTTAAAGTTCACGTTATTTTTTTTTTCATAGTTGGAGCGATTCCAACCAGTTGATGAGACATTTAAGGAAGTTATGCACTCTATATCAAGTGACCGTCACGTGTTGAGCTTGGTTCATTCTACAAAGACAAATGACAGACTCCATGGTAAAAGCCTTTGCCAGATTCTCATCGATGGTCTGTCTACAATGGAGGCCATTTCCAACCAGATGGTGGATCTCCTGGAGACCCTCTGTGAACAGTTTCCAAGACTTTGGTTCTTGAGTGAAAGGGAAGTGATACAACTACTCTCCTTTCATCCAACACCTTTCATACTGCAACCCGTTGTACGCAAATGCTTTAAAGGGATACAATGGCTCGAAGTGGATTGTGAAAAACCCTCTCAAAGCCACAGACGGACGAAGGTGCTGGGAGTTTTTGGCAGCCTCCAGGAGCACATTACCTTTCCATCTCCTTTGGAGCCAAATCTGGATGCCTTGGTTTGGCTTCGTGTCTTTGAGAAACAATTAAAGTTGACCATGGTACAGCTACTGAAACAATGTGCTATTGTGCGAAACCAGCTTGAACCATCCAGGCAAGATTTGGCATGTGGTAAGGAAGTTGGAGACCCCGTGTTCCACATTGCTGGAAGGAAAAAAATTGTCGTACCCTTACTGGATTTGCTCTCCGAATATCCTCTCCAGTGTCTGCTGGTCGCTGAGGAGGCAGTTTGGTGCAGGGCTGTTCTACAAGCTTTCCAAAAATCGAGCCCAGTGATGCTGAGAAACATAAAAGCATACCACTCTGCAAAACTGAAAAGCCTTGGCAGCTTCATTAGAGATGGAGTCACAGGGGCCAAATGTGAATCTTTGGTTTCTAAATACATTATGATGTGTCTGCGTGCTTTGGTGCTACTCACAATGAAGCATGCACAGCAGCTGTCTCGACTCATGGAGGTACAGTGTGTGCGGGAATCATCTTTTGAGTGGCTCAGTGTGATGAAATATCACATTAACTCAGAAGATCAGAGTCTGACAGGCAATGATGACCCAGCATGTTACGTGGCTATTTTGGGCCATCGACTCAAATATAATTATGAGTATATTGGTCCAGAAGATTGGGTGATGGTTCATACTCCATCCACAGATCGGGCGATACTGGGAGTCCTCCTTGCTCTGACAAGCTACAGATGTGGGTTTGTGAGTGGACCTTGCATGTCTGGAAAGAATACAACCGTGGCCCAGTTAGGAAAAGCGCTGGGGCGACAGGTTGTCACAATGCAGTGTTGTCCAAGCATGAGACCTGGTGTTGTTCAGCGGTTGCTGTGGGGTGCTCTACAGACTGGAGCATGGCTTCTGCTGGACTCTGTAGACTTACTAACACAAGGGGTCTTGTCATTACTGGGGCAACATCTCGTAGACATCTATCAATCCTTCTCAGAGTTAACAGGAAGTAAGAATCAAAGATGGAATGAGGAGCCAAAAGGCAGGACTGCAGATGAGGTCACAGGCTGCAAAAGTATTGTTGATTCAAAATGCCACCTGGTACTTGCAGGGAAAAGCATTGCTGCCAGCCTAAGCTATGGATGTGTTCTTATCTCATTGAAGGGATATACATCTGAGATTCCAGAGAGTCTGCGATGGGCAATCAGACCTATTGCATTAACCCATCCAGATTACAGGATCATTGCTGAAGTAATGCTGACGTCCATTGGTTTCTCAGAGGCCACTTCTTTAAGTCGACGTCTAGTGTGCCTCATCAGCCTGGCTAAGGATTCCCTCTGTCTGCCTGATTGCATCACTGATGACCAGAGCTGCTATCTTGTTGTCTTGCAAAAGATCATTTTCACCTCTGAAATACACCTACAACAAAGTGTAAGGCAACGAGAAATTTCAGATGAAGCTAAAGGAGTGGCTGTAGAACAAACTGAGCTTGCAACTGCTCAAAATGTGACTGCCGGAGTTGTTGGAAAGGATATAAAAGAAACTGAAAAACCATCTCGGTTGTGCAGTTCTCATTTGTCAATTATACGGGGAATAATGGAGGAGACAGCCATAGTCAAAGCTGTTTTTTCTGTCTTCTTACCTGTTCTTTATGAGCACAAGAAAGCCTCACAGTTCTACATCATTTTCAAGGACACATTCCCTATTGCATGCCAGTTTCCTCTTTTCCAGCAGTACATTGAGGAAGAAGAAAAGACTCAACTTAAAGAAGCAGTTACAGAAGTATTACAAAGAAAACTGTTTCACCCTGACACAGAAATAATTAGCAGTGCTCTTACACTCTACCAGACCATGACATTTTCTCAGGCAGTTATCCTTATAGGCCCTTCAGGTAGTGGAAAGACGACCAGTTACTGTGCTCTAGCTGGCGCACTAAATCATCTGGCTTCCAAGGCAGATGTGTTTGAAAATGGAAATATGATTGAGGGAGATATGCCACAGGAAGACCCACAGATGTCTGCTTCAACCTGGAACTCTGTTGACACTGTGGTCTTATTCCCTAATGCCATGTCTCATGAAGAGGTATTTGGCTGCTTCTGTGAAAAGAGAGGATGGCAGGACGGCGCTGTTGCAAAGGTGCTGAGAGATTCACAGCGACATAAACCAACATGTTCCTCAGTCTGCATTAATAAAAAGAAATTTGATCAGATACAAACATGGCTAGTAATGGATGGAAACCCTGTTGAGCATCCCTGCTGGTTAGATTACTTAACCACACTATGCATTCCTAAGGACCCCTTTCTGTGCCTGCCATCAGGTGAAACACTGCCATCCCAGTCGCACGTTAAGCTGCTCATGGAGATCACTGACCTACGAGATGCAAGTCCGTCTGCAGTGACCCGATGCAGCCTTGTTTATTTCACAGTTACTGATATGTGGAAGGCTGTGTGGAAGAGTGAAATGGATGCTTTATCTTCTGAGCACAAACTGAATGAAGTAACCTTGAAAATGTGGAATCGACTGGCTGCAGATCTTTTCTCCAGCACTCTTAGTCTGCTGAGGCAAAAGGCTTTAACCTCTGCGATCCATAATGATGGCGAATCATTTAAAAACCATGTGAATGGAGTGCAAGAAATCATGTCCTTTGTGCGGATCCTACGTGCCCTCCTGCAGTATTTTGAAAAGGATGTGAAAGAAGCTGAGGCAATACCACAGACAGACAAAAAAGGTATAACCATTGCTCATCAACATGTAACCTCAAAATCATACAGACTAGTTAAGGTATTGACTTTACTTTTATTAATACTGCATCACTTATTCTCCCACCAGATATACCTCTACACAGGACTGGAACGGCAGGCACAGATCCCCACACGAAACAAGATCTGCTCACCAGGAACCTTTTTCTGGTGGCTTATATTTGGGGATTTGGTGGACACCTTCATCCTCGGTAAGAGAATCTTTTGGACCAGTTTTGTAGTCACAATTATTTATGCAAGTAATTTAATATGTATATTATTACTATATGCATATTTAATCACTTTTGTCGTACAAACTAAATATTTGTCACAGATTTTCTTTGTATACTTTTTGTTTTTATTTCAGCCACTGGCCACAGTTCGACTCACTAGCCCGTCAAGTGCTGTTCAATTGTCGGTACAAAATTATGGTTCCTGATGAGGAGAGTGTGTTTGAACACTTTTTTAACATCGACAGCAAAATATGCCCCAGGAGCACACTGCTGACAAATTCTATCACCTCCCAGGTTTGCCCTATACATTCTCCGTAGTATAGTGAAAGTACATGAATGTAATGTTCCATGCATTTAAACATTTTATCCAACAAGTTTCTTAAATCTCTTTATACAGTATGTGAAATATACCCATCTCCTGAACATCATGTTGGAGGCAAACCAGCCAGTGTTGCTTGCAGGAGAGCCGGGTTCTGGGAAAACCACTCTGTGCAAAACTTTGCTGAGTTTTGACAAACCACATATTAGCCTTCCTGGCAGTCCACTCCTCAGCTCCAGAGACCTGCGCACTATACTGAATAGCTTTAGCTGCCAGAAGATCTGTAAAGATACTTTGAATTCCATGACTAAACAGCCTGGATTGCTTCTTTTTGTGGATGATCTGCATGAGGCCTCTTGTGGTGAGTAAGAAAATTTACCTGAGGAGAACTAATATGGTTTAATTTAAATCTGATGTTGCACTGTGAGAAGCTTTCTGAGGTTAATGTTTCTGTCCGTCCTGTTGATAGATGTCGCTGGGAAGATGTCAACGGCTTTAGAAACACTACGACAGAGTATTTCGAAGGGAGAAATTCTAACATTTGATGCCTATCACTTCAAGTCATTGAGTGCTGGAACCATGAGATACATGGCTACCTGTTGTGTCTTTGGAATGGGCAGTCACCACAGTAATGTGATATCCTCCAGGCTCTCACGCCTGTTCACTATCTTTGTGCTCCCCAGCCTATCTATGGAGGTTATATTGTCAATCCATTCTCCTCGGCTGAAAATCTGGCTCAAAGAAATGCCACTGAAGCAGAGTGGTGAAGACATGGCATGTTGTATCATCACTGCAACTAAAGATCTGTATCATGCAGTATGTGAGCAATTCCAGCCCACTGCACAGAAGCCCCATTTCATGTTTTCCCATCATGACCTTCAGAAGGTGTTTAGAGGGATGTGTCTGTGCCAACCTAACATCCCAACCACAGGGACAATGCAGAAAAATGAGCATTCACTGCCAGGCTTCCCTCCACTCCTGCCAGGGCCTGCATTAATTCTTAACATAGCACATCTCTGGATGCATGAGTGCATGCGTACTTTCCGTGACAGGTTATGCTCAGAGGATGAAAGCAAAACTCTTGTGTCACTCATAGCCAAGACAGCAACAACCCACTATGGAATAAGACTGATTGATGAAACTCAGCCTGTCTGTTCAGATGATCCACCCACTGTCACAAGCCTTCCTATTCACACACTACCCATGGACCCTGCAGGCACTTGTAAGCCAGTAGGTCAGAGTTTAGAGACAGTAAATCTGCCTGAAGAGCCAACACCAGCTGGCCAGTCAGACCTGAGGAAATACCATACGTTGACTGAACCTTCCCTTCTGTCTGAAAACATTTGCTCAGAAGAGGCAAGCCTAAAACCTCAGCTTCTGCAACCCATGATTCTTCAGCATATGGAAGACATAATGGCTCAGCTTGTATATGGCCCTGAGCTCCCTGAGGCCTCAGCAAATCAGCAACACAATGTGAAATGTAGCTCTTCTTATCAGCACAGAGAGCTTGACGTACTGCTGCAGGAGCTGTGTGCATGCATCGACAGAAAAGACCAACAAGAAAAGGCTGGTAATGACTACAGCATTACTACCAGATACATAGTGCACAGACAGAGGGTGAGGCAGCTGTTACATATCTTCAGGGCTCTTCTCATACCTGGAGGCCACGGAGTGCTGATTGGCTCAGACAAAGGCACAGGCCGTAAAACCACTTTGCGATTAGCTGCCTATGTAACAGGCTGCCATTTGATTGAGGTGCACCCTGGTAATGAGAATATATTGCATGAAATCCTAAAAGACGCTGGGAATCAAACCAGAGTGGATGGAGTTAGTGTTATCATACTGGTCCACGAGGAAATAAGCCAGTCTGTCAGAGAAGAAATGTTGGTGGCGATGGCTCACAGAACCTACCCAGGGCTCTACACAGATGAGGAGCTGAGAAACCTTGTTTCCAGAGTGACTGATACGAAAAACTCAAGACAATACCTTATGGACAGTTGGACGTTTGAGAAGTAAGAGGAAAATATCCAATTAATCTAATAGTGCTCATGCTAGTTTGCTACATTGTGTAGACCTAACTTTGTGACAGTTGGCAATTACCACTTCAAGTTGTGTATTGAAATAAGTGTTTGTAATGCTTATGTGCTTGTGATGTTGGCATTTATCTCTACATTCATTTATATTGTGGTTGTGCTGATGATAATGATAATGTTTTTATGGGTAAATTGACTACTTACAGTTAGAATTTGAAAATGAAAATATGAGCACATTGTAATTGTAAGCCATATTTGTTCTGTTTCTTTTCACAAAGGTTCTTGAGCCAAATCCACAGAAATGTGCATGTGTTCCTGTTGCTTCCCTTCGCCATGTCAGACAGCAGTGAGACACCTGCCAACACTGGGACCCACAGATGGAATGTAAATAAGTATTTTCGTTGAAATTCAACACCTGTCATTGAACCTCTGTACCTGTATCCAATAACAAAAGAGAGATCAGTTCAGGCACAAACATTTAAACTTGTCCCTTTATGTTTGATACTCTTGATTAGGGTGCAGCACACTTTGTATCCCAACTATCACATTATAGTCGAGTCACTGTGGTCCACATTCTAAATGTATCCCGTATCATTGAGTATACAGATGAGATTTTTCTGTTTGGCTGACTCATTGGCAGCGATAAGATGTATTACAAACCTATTTTATCGGCTAAACTTGCCTCCGATGGTTGCCGCTGCCTGTGCAGTCTCCATCAGTCACATGGAGGTCAAGATGATGTCACTGTGTACCTGAGAATCTCAAGTCGACATTGAGGAAAATGAAAAGCTCAACAAAAAAAAAATCACTCAGTGTGATCTTCAGTTCCAGAATTATATATATATATTTTTAGGTATTTATTACTTTTAGTTGGATAAACAGTGATCCAGATTTATTTATTTTTTGTAGGCATTTATCACTTTGACTTAGAGGATAAGCACAGCAGTTAAATAGTTTCTAATAAAGTCAAAGATTGTCAAATTTAGTGCAGGGATTATATCAGCCAATTAATCAACTATCAGCCTTTTCCTCTTCCAAAATATTATTAAATTGGCCTTTCAAAATCCATTATTGGTTGACCTCAAGTATACACAGTCTTCACTTGAATGCAGACCATGTGGACTCTTTGTTGTTATATCTGGGATGGAAAGGGCTCTTTAAACTGATGAAAATATTATTAGAAATTCCACATACATAATGACACAACCTTTAAGCAGACCTAAATAACTTAATTGCTATCCTTTGCAATTAAGGCACAACTGACCAAGGCCCTGAGCTTCAGTTGCTGTGTGGAAGTGTACCAGCCTTGGTCCAACCAGTCTTTAATGGAGACTGCTGCTCAGTGCCTGAAAACTGGTCTCCACAAATGTGAGTGACTCCACCAAAGTTAGTCTTTACTCATTTTATTTTTCCACGTTTTAGTTTTTCCAGGCAGTACTGCGACATATCACTTTTCTTTTTCTTTTTACTTAGCGGAGACAGAAGGCTCAGAGGCCAGCCTGACAGTGGCTATGGCAGGAATGCACCAATCTGCATGCCAGTATGCTTCAGTCCTCCTAAGAGATCAGCCTTTCACCCCTCAGACTTATTTGGAGTTCATTGCCAATTATGGTTTCCTATGCAACCATCTGCACATGCAACAGCAGAGCCAAGCCAACAGGTAGTTGTTATGTTTTACTCTTTTTCTCTCTGTCTCCCCAATATTTAATTTGCTGTTGTGCATACCAAAACATTTATGATAATACTACCTTGAGCTAGTTTTATCTGATAATGTCATCCTATACTGTACCTGACAAAGCTTCAACAAAACTCCAACATGGCAACCTTCACAGAGGCAGTTCTTGCAGAGCTGTTGAATTGAATTTTCTTGACGCAATATTATGTGTTTTTCAAGTTAAACAAAAAACACATACACATACTGGTCTGCAATAACCATTGTATTTTTCCAGACTCGCCACTGTTCTGTCTCATTTGGATGCTCTGAACAACACATCTGTGCAGTACAAACAGCACTTAATAAGTCTGCAGGAGAAGGTTGCTGAGACACAGCAGGTAATGTAGAGCAATTCAGCATATGCAATTCATGTGGGATCAATATTCTATGTAAGATTGTAGCAGTATTGACTGCCACATTTTCTATACCACGAGAGATTTTTTTTGCAGTCAGAAATGATTTAAACAACCTTGTAAGCAATATATTCAGTGCACTCCAGCGTCCCATGGAGGCTGAAGTAAATAAAGTGAACCAGGGAATGTTGTTTATTAAATCCAAACTGAGAAGCTCTGAACAGTTTTGCATCTAATTTTAAAGGAGATATAATGTAAAAGTAACCCCACATACCTATTTTTCTCCATCCTTTAGCTTGAGAAAGAACTTCTCAAAGCTTTAGATTATCAGAGGAGTCTGCTCGCGGAAGCCCAGGAGAGATGTGTTGAAGCAGAGAACAAGCTGCATCATCTGGAAGAGCAAATTAGTCACGCTCAGGAGCAGGTGAACAGATTTTATGTTTTATTAATATCAGCATCTAAAATGTATGAATTATTTAATATATACTTAGAAGAAGCCCAAAATATTTGTGAACAGATCACATCCTAAAGGTCACCTAATTTGCTTTTTCATCATACCATCTCAGATTGTTGGGTGGTGAAATTCTATAGAGGTGTAACAAAAAAAGAACTGAACGTTTTAAATGGTTTTTTTTTGTCCTAGGTGAGACATGTGTTTCTGTCAGGCCTCAAGATTATTAACTGTCTGAATCCATCTGACCTGGAGGAGGTACGCCACTACAGAGATCCACCTGATGGAGTGGTGAAAATCATGGACGCCATTTGTTTGCTCTTTAATCGTCCACCAGGATGGGAGAGCGCTAAACAGCTTCTTGGACAATCCAACTTCTTCCAGGTGTGCGAAAAAAACATTTATATTGGAAAATACCTTTTTTAAATAATAGAATTACTACAGTGGTGTCATGTCTGCATACTGTGGCATAAGAGACTACTTTGTTGCTAATGTGCTGAATCTCTCGTAGGAGTTGGAATTTTTTGACCGCTACAGTCTGACAAATGAACAGCTGCAGCAGCTTGGCCAGATAGTTCACAGTCCCAAGTTCGTACCAGAGTCTGTGCAAGAGGTGAGCAAAGCCTGTGAGTCCCTGTGTCGATGGGTTCAGGCTGTGTATGAGTGCTGCTGTATGCAACACCAAGTGTTGATCAAGCAGCAATTGGAAATGCTGGCCAAAGAGGCACAAGGTCAACTGCACCTGGCCAAGCAGCACAAGGAGGACGTGTACCATCGTCAAGAGAATGTCAGGCTTCAGCTGCAGTTGGTACAAAAAGAACTGGAGGAGGAACTGCTGGAGCTGCACAAAGCTGAGATCTCAGAAAGAAAAGCTTCTATAGCTGTAGGGCAGCTGGAGATACATGTCAGAGACTGGAGGGCAGCCGCTCAGGTAACACAGACTTTGCAAATATACTCTACATGTTTCTTAAACATGCCATTTAATTTCCTAATTTGGCATTATTTTTTAACATAACTTTGATTTCAAATTATGATTTTCTCTCTTTTCTCCTCAGGAGGCTGAGTTGAATAAACAAACCTTACCAGGAGACGCCCTTATCCTTGCTGCAATCATCTCTTATTTAGGCCCCTTTGGACCTGATATACGCACAGAACTGCTGAGCAAGTGGATGGAGCTTTGTCAGACAGGAAGCATCAACATAAACCCCAAGGACCCTAGAGCTTCCCTGTTTACTCACCCTGACACTGCACCTTCTTACCCACCTCTTGGTTTATCCATCCCTGTATCTGAGAGGCTGCAGCTGCCTCTGGGCTGTGCATTAGGTATGCACCAGGACGCTCCATCTGCCAGAATGGTGGTAAAGCTGTTGCTGTGGGGCTGCAGGAGTGCCGGGGTTCAGCGCTGGCCTCTACTGGCAGACACTGAGCAGCATCTCGATATAAGCTCACAAAGCTGTTTCATTACAGGTAGGCCCTTAAATGAACAAAACATCCGTGGCATATGTTGCATCCTGTATCATCTCCCGCCGGAAATCCTAGGCTTATTTAATCAATTTGCTGAGAATACAAAGTAGGGTAGAGTATGCACATCCAAGGTATTACAGGTGCAGGACTAACAAGCAAACAGACTTTTTAAAAAAAGGATGAAGTCCACACACTGTTGTAGCTCCTCAAATGTTTATTGTATAAGATCAACGTTTCGATTACATAGACCTCTTTTTTTTAAAAAAAAGTCTTATTTAATCAATTTACGTTTTATTCTAAAATACAATAAGTTATGCTCATTACAACTTTCCTGAACAAAATGCTGTATATCAGACAGTTTCAACCAATTTGTATAGAAAATCACCACAACCAGTACAATGAAAGTTTTCTCTGCAGGAGAGAATGCCAAGCTTAAGAAGGAGACAGACTGTGGAATGGTGGTTTGCGCTGACGATCCAGAGCTGCTTGACAAGCTGGACCAGGCAGCAGAGAAAGGTAATTAGGGGATTAAAAATATTACTGATTATCACTTTATGCAGTATCTAAGTTACAGTGTCCCTTTCCGGCCTTAACTCATTCTAACCTCTTGTTTTTTTAGGTGTAAGAGTCCTGATAACTCACGTGGAACGTATAATTCCCAGTCCGCAATTTCTGGCCAGATTGGCGCGCCCTGCTGGATGTTACCCTCCAGGGTTAAAACAGCATGTTCAGCAGACCCACCCTGACTTCTGCCTCTTCCTCAGCACCCATCTGTCTGTCCAACTGCTTAACAGTGGTAAGAAGGATTTGTCAATATAGCTGTCCAGCAGTAGTCTCTGTTAAAGTTGCTTACTTGGCTTTTTCTTGCAGGAGTAGTGCAGGACTTTCAAATTCATTCATCATCCCAGTACAGAAATTGAACAGGGGCTTGTCTTGGTGATTGGTCAAAGCTGTAACTGATACAGAGATATACTGATAACTTTTTACAGATCATGATGACCCTCAGTATCAGGACAGCATACTGCTCTGTACTGTTTACATTACTCTACTCATAAAAAGTTACATTTAAAAAAAGAAAGTGATGAAATTGACACTTTGGAAAAAGGCTCCTCTAACTCATCTGAAAGCAGTGGCTAACTAGGTATTCTTGCTTTTGTTCCTTAGTGATCCATCCGTCCATCTTGGCTCAGGTACGTGTCGTTGACCTCTCTCTGAGCTCAGAAGAGATCCAGGAGCTCATGCTGACACAGCTGCTGCAGTCTGAGTGTAAAAAGCTGCTGACTCAACACTTGCAGTTCCAGAATGACAAGCAGTTGCTGCAGGAGAAACTGATCTCAGAAGAGGTGACGAGAGCACCACTTACTATGATATCAAGCAAATATGGTTTCTGTTGTCTCATATGATTCAGTAAATTAGGATGAAATCAGTGTGGGACATTTCTATTGAAAAAAACAGTATGTTTCACTATGGCATTAACATGGCCAGCAGGCATTTGTTTGGAATTTACATCCTTTCAAGTGGGCTTTACAATAGATGAGTGACAGTTGCATTAGACTGTTGTTTCTATGGCAGCTGTCATTGTCAGTGTTCTTTGTAACTATGCACCAAAATCAGTTTGTGAATTGGAGCCCATGTCGTTGCAAGATTGCATATTTTATATCTAAAACACATATTTTCATTTTACCTGTAGCGCTATTCATCAGTCTTGGTTTGACATGACTAGCCATGTGTTGGATATATATCAGCTGTAAAGATGGAACTGGAAGGCACCTGACTTACATTTGAAAAACTCAACAGCAGTGTCTCTTTCCAGAAATCAGAACCTGGTTACTTAAGGTAATCCACAGACCTGAGCAGTTTCATGTAGGAACTTTTTTCTTTCTACCCAACGACACTCGCCAACTGTGTCACTGTGGATGAGAGGCTCATGCTTGTGACAGCACAAAATGTAAACATTAATGCATCCTCCCTGGCTGGGCTGTGACATGAGCAAGCTCAGTGGTGCTAGGTGAGCTCACAGTAGATGCTAGTGTACTACACTCACAAGTCAGTCTTTAGACACTTTGCTGTTGATTTTGTGTTTAGATGGGCAGATACAATTTCAGAGTTTAAAAAAACTCCCTACGTTGCAGAACCAATAGTAAATCCACAGGGCAGTCCTTCAGTGGCTCGCTGAACTTTTGTGCTCGTAAACATAGTCCGACTGCGTTAAAAGTTTAAAGCAAAGTTGCTGTAAGTCCTTCATTTCCACAATCTTGTGGACTGAGCAGACGTTGGATAAAACGGAGTTAAATCTCTCGGCATCCATTTTCAAGCTCTCTGTGTGTTTGTTTCCTTGCGGACGAGAAAAGGGGGAGCTCACATTTCCGGGAGGGCGTGTCCTTTTAAAAAATGCAAGAGGCGTTGCTTTGTTGCCGGCTGTTATCTCTGGTGTGTTAAACACACTTTAGAAAGGAGTGTCCCCAGACCATCAGAAGGCGGAGATCTCTGATTGTCTGATGGCGAGACTACTAGTGTGCCATCTAGTTTAATTATGTCCAAGGCAGACATCTTTATGGCTGATACCTCCAACACACAATCCAGATTGATAAGTAGCACCACATGTAATTGTGATTTTGGGGTGAACTTGATAAGCGTCAGGCTCAAATTTATCAGTTAATAATTTTCCAGGCTTGAATCTTACAATGCATGTTGTGCCAACAAGCTGTAGTTTGGCTTTGCATGTCCACGTTATCTACATTAGACTGTGGACTATGGAAACCTTATTAACTGTGATCAAGGTGTAATGGTGTCAATGCGGACCGAACATGATGAGGTGGTTGTAGTGAGGATACTGTTCACAATCATGGACTGGGCTTTTGGGAGTAGTTTATGTATTTGTTAATCAACCTGCCACTGTAGTTGTGATCAGTGAATGAAAAAAGTTATTTTCTTTAAGTTGAACTAAAGCCTTGTGAATTCCCTTTAGTTGATAATGTAATTATCTACTTCTTGTCTTAGGATGCTCTGATGGACTACATCCTGCAGTCTAACACCTCACTGCTAGAGGACTCTGCTTTTCTACCCCGTTTGGCTGCTTGTCAAGATGCAATGAAGAAACTGCAGGCTGAGATGCGGCAGCTACGTGAGGAGCTTGAGCACCACGACCTCCTGCTGGCTGTGGTCAGACAATTAATGAAGCGGGCTACTGCTTTTTACCGGTCTCTGCAGGAGGTGTCCCGTCTTTCCCCTGCCTACTACATTTCCCTGCGTGGCTTCATCACAGTTATGCAAGAGGCCTTCAATATGAAGGACAGGCCATTACTGTCATGTACCACTGGGAAAGTGTCAGAAGGTATAATACCAGAGGTCACAAAGCGGATGGTAGCCCAGCTGCTGGCTCAGTACAGGCCTCGTCTCTTCAAGAGCCATGTGGCTGTTCTGGAGCTGCTGCTGTCTGTGGCTCTCCTCCAACACAACCAGCTCTGCTCTGAGGCTGAGAGCGTGGCTTTAGTCAAGGGTCTTCAAGACATAGAGCATCCTGTCACTGAAGTGAAACCCTGTTCCCATCCTCCTACTGTCTCTCAGTCCACCAGTGCTTTACCCAGCTGGATACCCCCTCATATCCACCCAGAGCTCCTCTGCTTGGAGAAGATCCCAGTCTTCAGAGGGTTGATTGCCTCTCTCTCCACTTGCCCCAGTCAGTGGCAGGAGTACCTGCGCTTCCCATCTTCCACTGTAGCAGGGGCTGTTCCCTGTCCCTCTCACTCCCATCTATCCCTGCTACAGCGGGCTCTCCTCTGGAAGACCATGCTCCCCGAATGCCTGGAGGGACTAGTTAAGGCCATGGCCGACCACCTCTATCTGCCTGGACAAATGGCAGGTATGGAGGCCCCTCACAGTGGGAACCCAGACGCCCTCTTACGGTATTTTGTCAAACATGCGGGACCCGTTGTGCTTACATTGCCGAGTGAAAGAGGAGATAAGTGGACAAGCATTCAGCCTCTGTACTTAATAAACAAATTGGCCCACTGTGCAGCAGAAACAAAGAAGGTAACATGCTGTTTCATCTTGTTTCAAGTTAATATTTGCAACTAATATACACAAATGCAGTGCTTGATTCTTTTCTTAATAATTATGTTTTAGATTCAGGTGAAAGTAATTTCTTTTGGGGCCCAGTGTGACACAGAGGTCCTCCTCTCAATGCTGGACAAAGCTGTTAACAAGGGCCACTGGTTGGTTTTTAACAACTGTCACCTGCTGGAACAATGGGATGTTACAGTGGTGGCTCGACTCAGTCAGTTGATGTCCTCTTTCAGAGGTAGGTGGACCATATAGAATCAATTTAAGTTGCATTTCACCTATCATCATTAACAACTCATGTATCTACCCATCTGCCAACTTGTCTGCCTTCCAACGTGTTTCACAGAGGAGCTACACCTGATTCACCCAAGCTTCCAATTGTGGTTCATAACGAAAGAATATGCATCACGCTCCATACCAGGTAGATCTATTATATTTCCATTATTGATCTATCAAAGCCTTCCTTTCGAGGTTAGTCACCATAGCTTCAGTTCAAGGGATGAAGGAGTCTTTTATTTTTCACCACCACTACCACTGCCTAACAGATTACATTATAAATACTGCTCAGTATAGTGTCAGCCTAATTGCACACCTCCACAAACAGAATAAATTATTATGCTCAGGCTGTAATAATGATATTAATTTTAATGATGATGGTTGTTGTTATTAAACAGCGGCAGTGCGACTGTGTGCCCTGCATCTGGTCTGTGACTCTCCCTGGGATCTGAAGGAGGAGCTGAGTTGTTCCTTGCGACAGGTGGTGTCAGTCATACAGTGTCAATCACTGTCGGGTGTCACAGCTGACAACATGGAGCTCCTCCTGCGCTGTGCCATCTTCCACTCTGTGTTACTGCAGAGACAGACCTATAAATACTTAGGCCAAGGGGGAATGTACAAATGGTGAGGCCATTGCCCTACATACTGTATACTGTAGTTATCTGTATATATCCCTGTGATATCCATTATGAATGAAACCAATTACTGTATGACCTGAACTGATGTCTCTGTATTTTAAAGCCAAGGCACATTCTTCAAATGGTGGATTTTTCAGGATGGATTAAGAGTTTATGTTGTGCATGTGGGTTGTTTTTGTTTTGAAGGAGTCAGGAAGACCTTCTGGCTTTGATGGATGCACACATTTGGATTGGTAGTCTCTGCCATGACAAGACTAAGGCTTTGAAATATATAGCAGGTGAGGCAGCATTTACAGATAAAACCATCCCTCTAAATCAGTTACTGTACGCTTTAACCTTGTTGTTCTTTTCATTTGTAGTTAATCTAGTGCATGGTGGCCATGTACTAGATTCTGCAGATTTGAAGGCGGTGGACAGCGTTGCAGAGACCTGCTTCAGTAGAAAATCACCTCTCTGGAACAGTGGACCACACATCCTCTCGAATATTACCAGGATTCTCGGCCGCTTTGGTAACCAGTAACCTTCTCATAGTACTGTATTGTGCTTAAGTAAACAACATACTAGCTAGCTGATGTTGACTGGAGGAAATAGATCCTGGAAAGATCTTTTCTTCCCAGCAAACATTGGTTGGACGGAGACGTTGTGTCCCTGGCTAAAAGTGGTACTGGTCGGATGCAAATCCGCAACGCGATTTTGAGGCAAACAGCTAGCTGACAAAGTTGTTTTCATGTCTAATCATGATCCGTTCAGACCCTTTTTTTGTAAGCCAGGAGATATTGATCATATTACTGCCATGAAAAAAGCAAATGCATGTATCGTTTGCATTTTTAAACACAGACATTTTAGCAATAATTTGGTTGTGAAATGGATATGACTGTGACGTCCACTCCACGTCCAAAGAGTAGTATTACTTGATGCCCATTTTTACAAATTTAAAAGATGTTCATGCCCTTTATTTATATTTATCTCTACATGTAAAATGTATTCCTGTCCCATTATTCTAAGCCTGTGGTGTTTGCAAGAGCCCAAAGCTGTCTTTGATCGGACATGAGAGAGGTAGCATTCAGGGCTTTAGTATAAACAGTAGATAGTAATACTAAATCCATGTACATAGAAAGTTGTGGTGTATGAATAGGCTTTCACCCAGAAGACCACAATTTGAGTCCCATGTAGGTCAAACGTAGTTTATTATCCTGTTTCGACTTCGCTAGGGCACTTCAGAAGGAGGACCAGCTGACAGCCAGGTAATCTTGCGGACATTGGGTACAACTTTCATTTTGGAGCTATTTTTGAGCCATAAAGGACGTCTTGATTGCACATTCAAACAATGGTCATTCAACATCTCAATGTTTGCTGACTCTTACATTTAAAACATTTATCTGAAGTCTGTATGTAGAACAAGCACTATAATTGCCACTTTAATGTAAGGCTACAGTTGTAAATCATTAAAACAACAAGCAGAAAGGAGTCCAAGCATTAGAGCCACAGTGGGTGTTTGTGTGTCAGAACAATGTATTGATTGTTACTATGTTTTATTTCCTCAGATTTGTCAGAACTACTGCAGGTTTTGGAAGAGAGTCTTCAGGATTCAGAAAACATTAATGACCCCCGTGTGCTGGGCTTAAGTGCAGATGTGGCAGCTGAGATCATCAAGATCAATAGCCACAATCTGAACACACTCCTGCAGGCCTCCCAAACTCCTTTAGGAAGAGTGAGGAGTTTCTACACACAGCTAAACCAGCCTGCTACATTGCCAGCTCATAGCCATGCTAGAGACAGACTGCGGGCTCTGAAGAATTACCTCACACACAGGAGTGACAGCGGAGTTAGAAATGCAGGAGCTGTTTCTCGCAGTCACCTGTGTGACTTCCTCCAGGCTGAGTGGGATGATCTCATTGATTGGGTGTCTTCACTCCTCTCACAGCTCCAACAGCCCGTTCAATACAGCTCGCCGACCTTCCCGTCCCTCCTCGAGCTCACTGACTTGTCTCGCTTGGAGAGGAGAGCAGAGTTGCTCAGTGCTTATCTCTGGCACCACAACACTTCAGATCCTCCCGGAGCATACCGACTATGTGCTTTCAGAAACGCCAGAGGCTTTCTGGTGGCAGTGATGAGAGAGGCTGCTCAACTAAATCGCAAATATATCAGCAATATAGCGCTGCATTTTCAGGTGAAGCATACAAATAATCAAATCATGCTGAAATGCTTTTTAAAAGTTAGAACCCAGTGGATGAAAATAGTTAATTTATGCTAAAGCTATTTCTCCTGCAGGTCAATTACTCATATTGATCTCTTCATTACAGGTTCTGAGTGATAGTACTTACCCAGCCTCACTTCCCCTGGACGCTGTGTATTTGTGTGGCTTGGAGCTGAGAGGGGCATCATGGGATACACAGCTAGGAGCCGTACAGGACACAGTCTCTCCAAAGCCATGCTCATTGCCCCTTATTTGTGTCACAGCTCAAGTCAGGAGCACAAAAGACACCTTCTCTTGTGAAAGTTCACAGTTAAACTATGGCGGCAATGTCAAGGTCACACATGCTGCTCCATCAACTGCCCCACAGCTACCACTCTATCACTGCCCACTCTATCTTGATGGAGAGCAGGAGAGTGGAAACGGGGAACTGGCAGATGTTAACATTATCACTACACTTCCCCTTCAGGCCAAGCTAAATCCTGTGTTGTGTAGTTTGAGGAGGGTGAGGCTAGTGAGTATGCTCGGACTAAACCAACCTGGTTTTGTCAGCTGGAGTGCACCAGACTGATGCTCGGATAAAATGAGAAATCTAGTATTTATCATTAGGACTAGTGTTCATAAATATTTATGTGACTCTCTGTTGCTACATAATGCGTCTTTATACAATGTTTTGGATTGTGGTTTCTCATTAAAAACTTCAAGCAATGTCATAATGGTAATTTGTAGCATTTTGTTTAATCCACTTTATCCAACCAGCATCACTGTTGAGTGTGGTCAGAGGTGTTGCACCTGTAACCACACCCAACAGTGATGTCATGATGTACTGGTATACCTTGTAGTACACTTATATATCAACTTGGTGTTCATTTGAAATCTGTGAAAATGTGTATGTTTATACACAATTATTTTGCAACCATATGTATGAACACACATAAAATGCCATCAAATATATTTGCAGTTATCCTCAGGTCAGGGGTGATCAGTTCATCAGTGTTGGCATCTTGTATTATGACATTTTGAATGTTTGTGTAAACAGCTGTTCGGCCAGATTTGTGCAAATTATTTATTTAGTCTTAGCAGCCACTCAGAACGCTTTACTTTACAGGCACCATCCACACACATCCAGACACTGATGGCCATCTGCTCACCTGGGAATTAGTATCTTGCCCAAGGACACTTTGGCATGTAGACTGCAAGGGCAAGGAATTGAACCACTGACCTTAGGATTAGTAGATGACCGCTCTACCCCATGAGCCACAGTAGCTGTTGGAACATCTACTGTATTTAGTTTCAGCACTTTAAAAAAGCACAACAGTACAATACATATCACACTCATTAATGTGTCATTTTATGGTTTCACATTTGTTGGCAAAGATGTTTTCAATGCAATATTTGGAGTGTTTGATAGAAATGATGCCCTGTATCAAAGTATGTTTACAGCAGACAGCTGTTAAAGGGAGGTGTGAGCTTTGACATTTGCGAGTAACCAAATTCCTTCTCCCCTCCTCTAGGTAACATGGACAGACATCATTATGAAACTTTTGAGAAGTTTGGCAACAATACCTTCCTACTACACCTTGACAACGGCAGAGCGTGAGTATCTCTGGTGTGTCACTGTGTGTGTGTGTGCTTATGTAAATTACTTTTACCTTGTCTGGGGTTGTGATTGTGATGCAGCTTTACTGACTCATTGCAGATTTGGACGTCACTCCAAAGATGAGCCTTCGATCCTAGTTCCTCTAGAACAGTGTTGCAGGTAAAAACAAGAATATGATAATTCCGCAGTTATTTAATTTCTTGTCTTTGGTTAAATTCAGTTAGAGTAGTATTTAATTCAGCACAATAAGGTTCCTGTTTTCTTCTCCATTATTTCTTCCTGCCCTTATCATCCCGTCCTGTCCTTCATTCTGTCTAACACCTCTCTATTATTTTGCTGTTTCTCTAGAATCCGGCGCTCCACTTGGCTCCGCCTGCGTCTACTGTCTTTGCCACAGTATCGTCTCAGTGATGTCATGAGAGAGTCGCTCTCCCATGATCCCCTTCACAGCATGGCTCCATTGCTGTCAGAGCCCCACCTCACTGCTCTTGATCGCCGCCTGGAAACTGTGCTGGAGACTGTAAGTCGTTGCCAAAAGAGACATGGTGGTGATGATGAGGTCTTCTATGATGACATGGCCAACTTGAAGGACATGGTCACACCTGCTGGGTAGGGCTGTACCTCCTGTATGTTATTTCATTAATATGTATGATTACAGGTCACACTGATGAAAACAATGATGAGAAGCAACAATGGAAAGGACTGTCGGTCAAATATTTAAGACAATTTTAAGGCTTTTAGAACACTTGCAGCATTTCCTAGGAAGTATTAGGGTTATTATCAAGTATTGAAAATTCAGTATTGGAAAAACAAAAAAAGACAACTTTAATTCACTTGAAAAGTTAGTGATTTCAAATGTGATGACAACAAAACTGGTCTGTTACAGGTTAAATGTTTGTGTGATTTTTGACTGCGTTTAAGATCCTATTGTGTTAAAATTCAAATTTGTGATGTCACTGGGTATAAAGTATAGAGCTGCTCCACAGACAATGAATTGGGAAAGATTATCTAAATGACACTGAGAGCATCCAGGGGAATGTTCTAAGTATACAGGGACATTTTCTGTTTCAGAACTGAAAACCCTACAGTACAATAAAGCTCATTTGGCTATAAAAAAGAGAACAAACATTCTGTGGATCCACAAAATCTCGCTTCTATATCATTGTTATTGCAGCTTCAGACTGTATACTTGATGACATCACAAGTATGAGACTTACTTCTCTGGTTTCTGTCTTTGAGAGAGAGCAGCTCATGTTCATACATATTGATTAAACTTTGCTAGAGCATGAAATAATATACCAGAATTCTTAATTTAGGTGGTGTTCCCCTTTAACATAATACCTCGACTGTCTTGACCTGGACTGCTCTGTTGTAAGGGAAATGTTTTCAGTAAAATTAACATTTTTGCCAATCCTGCTATTTAGTAGTTTTTTTAATGCAGATGAACAGCCCCTATACACAGTATACAGCATGACTTGGTATTATCCTTATGATTGCTTTGTCCTTTTAATATTTAAAAGACCAGTGTGCAGAATTTAATGCCATCTAGTGGTGACATTGCAGATTGCACCAAACTGAATACCCCTCCCCCCACCTCTTAGCGTGATGTCAAACAGAATTGTCAACTTGTTACACTCCGTTTTCATCTTTAGTCTAATATTGCCTCCACTCTGATTGATTGCCACTGGGGAGGGGGATTTGATTTGACCTAACCAATCACTAGAGACCAATGTACACCCTCAAAGCTCACAGCATTTTAAGTCGAAACTGATGCGTAGCCATTCCCACGTACTGGTTTTAAGGGTGAAGTGAAGAAAAACACAAAGTAGATGTAGGGTGATATTGAGAATGTGTTGATTTACAATGGCCTCAATAGCAGCGTCTATCTTGTCTACAGTGTTGGCCATTGTTATTACTCCTCACTGGTTCCAGCATACAGCTTTAAAATGGTGTTAGTACCCCTGCGGTGCTCATTAGATCAATTTCTTTTTCCAACCAAGAAAATGTCATGATGCCAGACTAATCAGCCAACTTGGTGGACTGACCAGGTTCAAAGATCTGGCAACGTACCCCTCCCTTTCCAAGTGTGGAGGAGAACCTACGGTGCCCTTCACTTCATTGAAAAACACTAAAGGCCCTCTCTAGAGCCAGTGTTAGGATGCCTGCTGCAGAGGAATAATGTTAAGAGCTTCTAGTGGAGTGGACGGAGTAGTGAGGTTCAACTATAAAGTACAAAACATCAGAAGATCCCTCTAAATATTGAATTGCACCTTGTTATTCTTTTATACATATGTGAGTTGTTTCAATACTTCAACTTGCCTCTCCCCTTGGCAACTGGATTCAATATGTTGGTCTGTTGATGGACAGAGAAGCTGATCAGTATACAGTATATATTGTACCTCATAGATGTTAATATGTAAGTCTTATGAAGCAGATTTTTCTGTATTTCTTATTGATGGTATCTTTGCATCTCACAGTAAATGCGTACTTAATACGTAACTTTTTAAAGGCAGTAAGTTGTTTCACCAGAGTTGAGGTCCTCCCTTAGGTGTGAGTCTACGTCACAGCTAATTGGGCAGCTGGCTGTCCTCCTCCTCCTTTCCTTTCAGGGCTTCAATCAATAATTTACCTGGCCCGCTCATATCGATGGCACCTACTCCCTCTACTCTTCCCCTCACTCGTTTGCTCGCTCTTTCCATGAAAACTGTTGCTGACGAGGGGGTAAAAGAGCTCGTTAACGGATGACAGAAAAAGGGAGAGGGGGAGAAAAGCACTATCCTTCTATCAGACAGGTACAGTGGGACTGCAGTCAAGGTGACTTTAACTGCCTGAAGACGCAGATACACAAAGGAGAAAAAAACTCTTGAAGAAACTTCAGAAGTTTGAATGGGAGTACAGACTCTTTACAGAAGTTTGTTCTGTCTCTGACGTTCTTTTTTTTTTTTGAGGCATTTTCTTACTTTAAATTCTTATCATCTTTGAAATTGATCACTATGTCTGGAGCCACCAGTGACCAGCTGCATAGATCAACTTTATCTGTGTATTTGGTGAGTTTATATTGTCTCTTTGTTCTCTACCTTTGGTTCCTGTTAATAAAAGTAGGCTTTAATGTGGTATTTTCAAATGTAAGGGGAAAACTAGGATGTGTATTTAAACTTGGCCTGGCTGGAATGACTTAGATGAGTATTTATCAGATTTAAAATCCCAGTGTGTTGAGTGAGAGCTGAAGTAACCACTGTTTCTTTCGGTGTGTTGGTTTGTATGTCTCTTTATGTTTGTGTGTCTGTGTATGTGTTACTGTAGAATCTGATGGAGCATTTCAATCCTGGTCTCCAGAAGCTTGTTGCTTTAGGAAACAGCTATGTCAAAGCTTTTCAAGGTGAGTGGGTTTGTGAGTGACTGATGACTAGATGTGTGGGAGATTGAATGTGTGTTTGTGTTTGTGTGCTTTCATGCATGAGACAGACAGAGAGACAGTTTCTAATAGTTATTTTTATTATTTAAATTTACACTTTTCATTTTTAATAACCAATCTATGCACATAAATAACCAACATTTTTTCTTTCTTTTGGGTTTTCATGTTTTATAAGAAGAGATATGTCATGCTTTTTATGTTTGAAAAACAATAGTGTCTTGTTATCTCACATGAGGAGGAATAAATGTTTGGCATGACAGAAATAAACGGAACTATATTAAATGTTTGACATACAGTACAGTTTATACAGTGTTTGTAAAGAACCTAACGTATCCTCATATAGTGGTTTGTATGATATCCTATAAATTATGTAATAAGGTAAAGTTATGGAAGATAGGATTCGGCAAGTAAAGTTACTGTGGTTAGACTAAGGAAAAGAAACATGGTGAGGATGTACCCTGAAATGACTCAGAGTTCAAATGGTCAGTCTCCTGGGGAAAATCCTGGGGGAAACTCCTATATTTTACAACTGATCCACCACCCCAACCTGCCTCCTAACTAGACTGCTCGGGACTGCTCACCTCATTACTCCCATCAACCCACTGTGGATTATACACAAATTGCTGGCTCATTATTATGTGGGATAACTTTTCCCAACAGGCAGAAGTCACTGGGCTTGTACGGGGTGTTGTAGTAGTGAGCCAAAATAAGGTTTATACTTATAGTTTGTAAAAAATAATACATAGAAAATAAACATGAAGCAGAATTTAAAGCTGCTTTCCTCAAAACATGAGGTACCAACATTTAGAAAAAAGGTCCTGGCCTTTTGTTTGCCCATTGTACTGTCTGACCTCAGTAACTCTTTCTGTCTGTGCTTCTCCAATCTTTAGCCTGTTTGTTGTGCTGGTAATTGGGTGAGCACCATGTATCATTAATGTACTTCTCTGCCTGATAAAAAAAGGAACAGGCCGTCAGTCACAGTGCAACAAGGCAGCGTGGTAAATTTATACCCACTGGCATGGGGCTATTCCTAGACCAAAATCACATATCACATATCAGCAGCACTGCAGGGTTATGTTTGTAACGACTAAAGGCAGAATTTATTGATCCAGTTAAGAGCAGTTTAACTCACTGTGATGTTACTCCAAAGTTTATAAGTTTATACGTTTTTGAAAAGCTTGTAGTTTATAGTGTATGTGTGTGTGTGTGTGTGCTCTGCAGCCTTAGCTGTTAGCAGTGAGGCCTACTTCAGCGCTGTGGCTAAGATGGGCGACCAGGCCCTTCACACGCTTTCATCTCGCTCTCTTGGTAAGTGTGTGTATCTGTGAGTGTGTGTGTGTTTTTATGCATGATTGATTACTCAATCTCTCCATAACAGGTTTCACCCTTAATTTATTGCATTCATTACAGAGACATAATTGTCCTCTGGAGATGGCTAAGTGCTCTATCAAGTTAATGTCAAGCCCGTTCATACTGACGCATCCGAGACTATAAAATACCACACACCCTCAGTAACCTTAAAACTGCATCCTTATACTGCTCTTTCTCATCCTCTCTTGTCTCTGTGTGTGTGCTCATGTGTGTAGTTGTGTGTGTGCATGTCCTGAGTGCATGCATGAGTGCATATTTTCCACAAGCTTCACTTTCACTCCGACCCAGGGGACGTGTGATACTGTAGCATTGTTAGTGGTGATTAGCATAATGCTAACTCATCCCCCATTGAGAGTGTGTGGGCTTGTGCATCAGTGCTAGCACAGCGTGACACACGTGGTTCTGCTGGGTCGGCTAACTGAGAAGGTCAGGGAGCCACAGCGTGACTATGGGCCCTATTGAGTGACAGCCTCTAAATTATAAATGGGGACAGTCTTTCAGCTGCACTCAATTCATTAGCTCAACCACAATCCATGACAATAGACAACACCAGAGGCACCCATAACATAAAGGGCTTGGCTAGCTTTCCACCATCTTAGCATGATGACTTGAGCAGTGTTGAATTGTGTTAAAGTCATATATCAAATGACTGATATTCCCGCGAGAGTATTGTACCTTTCTTTCGTAATGAACATAAACACAAAATGAGTGATAGCAGTAGATCAATAGTGCATCAAATATCTCTGGATCTCCTGTATTCTAGAAAAGGAGGATTTCACATGTTCTGTCTTTTAATGGCTGTGTTTTGCACTTTAGGGAAATTCCTGGAAAAGTAATGACATTAGAAAATAGTTTTCCAGGCCTGGAAATGGTTTTCCAAAGTTTGGAATATATGTTGTTTTGTCTATTGTTTAAAATATGTTCCTAGAAATATTAAAATGTGTCCAACATCCTACAAAATATGTTCCCTTATTGTTAATTTAAAATCTAGTGCTGCACTGCATTACAGTTGAAACGTGATGGCGATCAACCTGAACTTATTAAGTTATCACCTAGGATTAGGTTTTAGGCAAGGTTGCAAAACAAATGTCACACATGTCCTTTATTTTAGGATTTTCAATATAAAACAAACGCTTAGTATGTCATCTTGATAACTCAGCCAAAGGTAAGGCACTCGTTGCACCTATGATAGCAACTACTGTAGTGGGTTAGGTTCCCAGTGCTTCTCAAAGGCTTTGAGAAACATTCAAATATATAAAGTTTTGTTAATCTGAACATGTATCAAACTGCATTGACATCTGCAGGATCTTTCATTTTCTATCCCTCAAAAACAGGTGCAACCTTGACATTTTGTAGTAAGTAAAGTACTGTGTTCTGGCCGATTAGCATGTGCAGCTAGTTGTCTAAGGAGCGAGTAAAGTTAGCAAGTTCTAGAAGTTTGCTACTTTGCAAATGCATGGAAGTGCGTGTTTAATTATGTATGGCTGTATTGCTATAAAGTCCCAACAGTTAAATAAAGTCGTGGAAGTGGGGTGAAATATTATGGAAAAGTTTTGAAAATTCACTGGTTAAAATGTATGGGAACCCTGGTACTTGCACTGAAAGAACATTTTGTTGCAAGTATATAAAACATGAAATACATTATGATATAACAAACAATATAACAGTATGATATGGTGATGGTCAGTCAAGTCTCTAATTTCTCTTTCTGTTTGTTTGAAACAGGGGATGTTCTGATCCAAATATCAGAAACACAGAGAAGACTCACCGCAGAAATGGAAGGAGTGGTCAGTGCAAGCATTCAGTCAATACTTATGTTATTCAAACCAAAACACAGGATCCCAGTAGTCTCAGAAAAGCTGGCTAAATCTTTTACGTGTCTTGAGAAGTTTTACTGAAAGTGCAAATATCTCAAACTATTTCGTAGTAATGGTGGTGATCAGGTCATATGTGAATAAATAATAACCACAGTTAGTGAAATGGCATCTTCCTTAAAAAGGTTGTGATTTTATTAAACCCATTTGATTTTTATGATAAATGTGTAATGTCCTTTTGTTAACGAAGAAAGTTTGTGCAGAGTGCTGACTTGTTACAAACTGGTGGACCACAGTTGAGCTCTACAGAAAGCTCTCAGGAAATGAGTTCCTGCTTGCATTTCACTGCTTGTTTAAAATTCATAGCGCCACTCGAACCCTTGCGCTTGATTGCCGTGGCTTTCAGTGATGTGAATAAGCAAAACATGGCCTCTGATTAAAAAGTTGGCCTGAGGATGGATCACATTTGCATATAGATTTAGTCACACAAAACAATCTACTGTTTGAACAAGGGGGAAGTTTCAATAATGACTTGGCCGCATCACCGCAACATTGTTGTTCTTTCTGTTGCAGTTTCGATGGTTCCAGGTAGAGGTGTTGCAAGCAATGGAGAAGAATGTTAAGTTGGATGAGGAGTACATTGAGGTGAGTTCACTGAGGGGGAACGTGTTTGTAAAGCTGCTCCTCTGAGGGCTGGGTTGTGTTGAGGAGAATTTTGGGGAACTTACTGGACTAGGAGTATACAGTAGTTTATGGAAACAATGAGTCAGCTGTTCTCTTATTATATTCAGTGGGAGGTCTGCATTGCAATCATTTGTGGATTCATTGTCTAAATTTATAAATGCTTATTAAGTTGTTGACTAAATAGAAAGAGAAAATTCTGAGCAAGATATTCGTTAGTACGGTTTTTGCAAATAAATGCTTAGTGGACTAAATCTTTAGGACTGTAGTTTATTCCTACTGTATGGCTCAACAAATGTAAACTACATGTGTGTATAGTGTACTTAGGAGTTCACATTTGTTGCAGTTCTACTGATGATCTGAAATGTACCTACATTTTTGGTAGTCTTGATATGTAATTAATCGTTGCATATCCTCCAATAAGACAAGTGAACACTGTAATTGACCAATAACTTTACTTTTTGGTAATGAGTTGCAGACAGTTTTTTACAGCTTTGTAAGGACATCTTACATGCATCTGGTCATTTTAGCCACATTTATTGCATTTCTAATTACATAAACCTCTTTCTGAGAACTTCCAGTACCCACCTGAGTCTGAATTCATCTGTGAGGTTAAGTCAGTCAAGACCACAATCAGCTGAGAGGTAGTTAGTCTCAGGAAGACTTTTCATTATCGCATCAGAGCTTCTTAAATCAAACTGTTTCCTGTACTTCAGGGTAGTCGCAGAGTGTACGAGCTGGAGGTGAGGAACCAGGCAGAGGCTTTGGAGAAACAGCTCAGACGAGGAGCCTACAGGGACTCTCTGGTACTTACACAAACATACAGACACATACATAAACATGATCTAAGATGGTGGTGCGCACAGACACAGCAGTCTGGCGCTCTCCAACTGTTTTTTGCAGTTTTACACCTATACAAACACTAAAAGAAGGCCCAGCGGTGCCTGAAGGCCCAGTAGTGCCTGTTTTTTCATGTGTACTCTGAGCCATCACAGACTTCTTCAAACACTGTTGATCAGCTTCTACTGCTGCACCACTGAGAGTGTCCTGACACACTGCTGTACAGTCTGGTACTCTAGATGTGCCGCTGCAGACAGGAAGAACTTGCAGCGGATAATTAAACGGCTTAATGGATCACCGACTCCCCACTTCCAAAACTGACAGACAGTCACCTGAGCTGTTTCTACAAACAGGAATCTAACAACAGGGCAGGCCCCCCACATTTTGAGTACCTCCTGTTTTTCACCCTCCCCTCAGGCAGGCTCAGAATCATACACACATGAACCAACAGGCCAAAAAACAGCTTTTTGCCTAGAGCAGTCAACAGGCTGCTGAACCCATCACCCCCCCTCTCCTCCCTCTATCTATCTGTTTACTTATCTACCTATCCATCCATCCAAAATCTCTTACAGTAGTATTACAATAACCTTAATTGGCTTAAATGACGATTTGTCCAGCTTGGGATAGTTAATTGGCTGATTTAACAAAAGCTAGCCATCACAATTTTGATGTAACGTTAGGTTTTAACATTGTTTAATGGAGTCTAAAATTAGCTAATTGTTTTTCCAATTTCAACTTGTCTAACGAAGATGTTAGCACTCCGAGACTACTTGTTTAACTTTACTAACATTACCATTATGCAGGCGATGACAACATAAGTTAAGCTCAGCCAAAGTGCCAACTAACTAAACATTAACGGCATCCCCTGATGGTTTGCATTGTCTTTATGCTAAGATAATATTAGTAACACTAATACATGTCTTAATCTTGACATAATTCAGCAGTTTGCTTTTCAGTTTGTTTCGGAACATTGGATTGATTCACAAGACAACGGTGTAAACATTTATATAAAATGGACCTATGATGTAGTTAAACTGAACACTTATTACAGTTGCCTAATTATGTCGCTTGAGAAGGGGGCAAATGCCTTTATCCCTGGAAAACAACTGCTGAATTGAAATTAACTTTTAGTTTTTCTTTGAGTTGTGGTGGTTCTGAAATACATAAATAAATGACATATCTAAGGCCTGTCTTATAACTGACCAAACAGCAGTTGCAGTAGCTGCAAAGAGCAAATACCACATAAATCATACATTTTTCCGAGCTAACACCTCCACCTTTTTCATCCCTGATGGGTTCATCAACATCCACACAGTCCAGCAATACTTCTTCACAATTATGTCATTTCTAATGTGTGTGTGTGTGTGCATGCTTCTCTGTGTGTGTTTTTAGGAGAATAGTGAGTACATGCTGTACCTGAGGCAGAGCCAGCAGGAGATCCAGAAGGAGGAGGAGAGGAGGTATCGCTTCTTGGCTGAGAAACACTGTGGCCTCACTCAGTCACTGCTCTTCCTTATAAACAAGGTGTACACACACAGGAGACACTGGGCTGCACGGCATTTTTATTCCACCCACGTGGTAGCATGTTAATTGCTTGATTATATGAAATGCACGTATCAGTGTCCGTTGGCTCATTTACAGAAGCGTTTCTGTTCATTTTGTTGCTGCCTGAGATTTAATGAGGTGCTCACCTCTCATCTGTTTTCAGACCGGTGCTTCTCTCCAGCAGAAGGCAGATGGATGGAAGGAGAAGGTGAACGAGACCAGAGGGTCCAGACCTCGAACTCCCACCCATTTGGATCAAGATGCGCAGGTACCAGCGTGTTATGTGGTTTAGTTAATTATTTTGATCCAACGTGAACATTATACTCAGTTAATTAGTATTCCAAGCACCAGACAGCCTGGAAAGAAGCTGTACTGGCTCGGGATGCTGTAACATGGTTTATGTAAACCTTCACACCCTGTGCTCTGTTGAAACTACCATTAATGATGGGATGATGGCCAGGGCCTTTGTTATGATCAACTGAAGAGAGAATGGGACTTTATTTTATCTGCTCTGGCACTTGCCTTCAGTGGTTCAGAGTCCTCAACTTTTCACTGCATTGAAAGATTTTACTGTACATTTATTGGCCACTTGATAAAATGCACCTGTAAAATCCAAATGCCATCCAGTATGACGGCTCAGCCTTTCTTTCTTTACTGAGATAATAATGTTCAGGTTTGACTCTAAATCATCTGCATGACGCGTTGAATTTATGGGAAAGGGTCACCATTATTTACTCTGTAACTTATAAAAATGCCTCAGTGTGGCCCTGCACAGATGCTCCAACTAAGGGTGTTTTCACATATAGTCCTTTTTAAACAAACCAAACTCAGTCCCCTTAAAGTACACCTTTTTTTTTACATTAATGTGTACCCCTCACTTTCAAATGAACTTACAATTGGAGGAAAACCTTAGTGTTTCTGTGCTGTATAGACTGTTAGACTACATCCCACATCTTGAGACGTGCGGTATCATTGGGGACCAATCTACTTCTCATCCTGTTCCTTTGCAAGCATTACAGGCCAACGTGATTGCGTCTGTGTTTTTTCAAGCGTCCCAGTGCAGTAGCCAGTGGACTTGAAGCGCTTCAGAGGGGTCTGAGTTCTCTTGATGTGCTCACAAATGCTTAAAAAATGGTGAGTCACTGCTCTGAGTTTGTTTAGAGGGCTGAAAAGGACCAAGTGTGAAAACACCCTCAATCCAGCTTCTTTATGTTCTATCCACTGCAGTAAAAGTGTGCTAAATCTGTAATAAAAATAGAAATGCAGTTTATTTCCCTGTGTATGTTGTGTCTTACCAGTTGCGAGGTTCAGTGAGCTCCCTGCTGCAAACAGTAGCCAGAGATGAAGACATGTCCTGGGCCAGGAGGGAGCAACAGGCGCTGGGCAGAGTGCCCTCTAGAGGTGGGAGGGAGGACTGTACTTAATGGACGCTATCGTTGTTGTTAATAAATATGAGACAATGTTTGAAGTCACGCAGCAGCAGCAGTAGCAGTATTTATCTCTCCAGCATTAGATTAATACACAACCAAAAAATAATGTTTTTTTTACATTAGCAGTGTGTAAATTAACACAATAGAGTTTGTACATTAAAGTTTGAGTTAATTAGTTATCCTAACTATCCTAACTGTTTTATGTCTAACTCTCTCTGTTACGCTCTCTGTTCTTCCTCTACTCGCTCTACAGCACCGTCCCCCCTCCCCAGCCGCTCTCGCTCTAGCTCAGTTGGGGAATCTCTGGGTCTTGGTGGAGGGAAAGCCATGAGAGCCCTCGTATCTCATCCCTCCTCATCCAACCCAAAGCTTCTGCCTTTCAACAGGGGAGAGACTGTCACCGTACTCGTCCAAGAGCCACGCAACGGCTGGCTGTATGGGCGCACTGACAGCAGCCTGCGGTGGGTAGCTGAGATAGAAGATGTATGCATGCAGGTGAAGGAGCCATAGAATAGTTTACATGAGAGTCTGTGAGTTTTAGCAGCCAGAAGAAATTGCAACTGCTCGAGCACCATCGTTGCCACTTATCCTTCCCACTCCTCCTTGTATCATATAAACTGAAACTACATTGTCACAAGAGAGATGAGATCGCAAGCCAAAAATTATTCAGAATACCAAAGAAAAGTGAATGAAAATGATAACAATACTGTCATTTGTTCCTTAATCATCAGAGCAAAATGTCTCACAGTGCTCATTAGTCACAAGTATAGGAAGTAGGTTGATAGCCTTGGAGCATGAAGAATAGGCCGAGAGTTTTGAAAAGAGAAATCTCAGCAACTTACTGTAGAAGAGTTGAGTCATGGTTATTGATAGGCAACTCAACAAAGCAACACAGAGGAGCAATTGTCAATTTTGTGCGATAAAATGGTAAAGCTATTCACTTTGAACATCAATAAATTATAAGATGGAATCTGAATGGTGCTCTGTGTAGGTTTCCATTTGACAAGAGAACAAAGAGCACTGTATAACAAGAGTTTGATAAAGTAGAGCAGAAAAATAGTGTGAAAGCTGACTTTTATGTTTACAGACACTCTAAACTTGTACATTGATTTCACGTCTAAAAAACTGTATGTGTATGTATTTTCTGATAGACTGTTTGACTGCACATACTCCTGGTAAAAGGACAAGAGAGTTGATCAGGTTTGTTTTTTCCTCATCTGTATCTGTCTCATCTCCTCCAGTCAGGGCTGGTTCCCTGCTGCATATGTGGCCCCTGTTGAAGATTTCTCCAACACTTTAGCAACAAGGTAGGAATCACTTTAAATCTGCACGGCACATGTCAGCAGGGGATTTTAGATGTTGAAAACAGTTCGCTTGGTAGTATAGTGGCCAACATTTCTGCCTCAGACAATGTACAAGAGATAGGGTGGCAGATTTGAGTGTGACAAGCTGACCTTAGATGTAGAGAGACCCTCACCTTAAAAAATAGATGTTGGCCAGCGTATGACCTGCTAAAGTGTCCTCAAGCAAGAGACAGAATATGTAACATTTGTTTGGGCAGTGTTATGTTGCAGAACCTTAAGTAGGGATGCTCAACTTGCTTTGCCCGAGGGGCATTTTTGCAAAAATGACAAGAGGCCAATGGCCAGTTAATAAACATACTTTTATAATATTTGTCAGTATAAATGAATTGCCTGTTATCAGCCTTTCGATGTTTGCTCTGCTCACTCATCTTTGCCAAAAGGCAAATCCAGTGGTAGCAGCCACACACAATTTGGATGTACGTAGGGATGTTTCTAGGCTTTCAGAACATTTAGGGCTTATCCCAGGTCTCTGTCTGGGGGATCAGGGGGATCCTTTCTGGGCACTTGTTTAATAAACAAGACCTATTTGATGCTTCTTTATTCTTTATGGCTCTTTTTTGACATTCAAAGTAGACAACTAGACATTCAAAATGTTCCTGCTCCTAGATGCTGGCCAGTGTACAACCTGCTAAAGTGTCCTCCAGCAAGAGACAGAAGTTATGTTGCAGATACTAACTTTAATAATATTTGTCAGTATTATAAATTAATTGCCTGTTAGCAGCCTTACAATGTTTGCTCTGCTGGGGTATCCAGGGATCCTTCCTGGGCCCGATTTGATGCTTTTTATACACTCTAGCTCCTTATTTACATTCAATTGAAAAGAAAATCACAGTATGAATCAGTTTGTTTTCATTTTGAATCAGAAATTGGTCAGCGGGCCACCTGGCACCCTATCATGGACCGGATTTGGCCCAGGGTCTACACTGTCTATCAATAAACTTAAGCCTGAACACCAATAGAAAAAATTGTTGTCTTACAGGGATTACACAACAGAATGACTACTTATACCTACAATGCATAAGTAGTTGGCTGCTCTGTAAGACGTAAACCAAAATATTCCAGGTCACTCTCCTGCTATGAATCACTGAAAGTTCCTATATTTGTGCATTTTACCTTTCAGTGGTGGTTCTGTAAGAAGCCACAGTATGAACAATCTGCTGGACCCTACTGACACCTACACTGACCAATCAGAGAGCAAGAATTACGGAGATGTCCCGCCGCCAGCCACACCCAACCGCAGAGCCTCTGTAGACTTCCGGCCGATCTCTCCTCTCCCTGAGAAGAAGCTGGAGTCGGCCTTGGAGACAAAGCAAAGTCAAACAAAGAGCTACAACGAACATCCACCTCCACCTCCTCCCCCACCGCCTCCTCCTCTCTCAAGTCAGAACCTTCGAAGGGGCTCTGTAGATTTTCGACCAATCTCTCCCCTCCCTGAGAGGAAGGGTGAATCAGCATCTGATGTCCAGGTACCTTCTGAAAAGAATTTGCTTTCAAAGGATGACAACATGTTTTTTTCGTATCCATATAAACCATGATACACTCATCCTACTTCACTTGTTTTCTGCAATCCTCTCTTTTCGTAGACATTATCGCCCCACGGGCCGCCTGAAAACCCGCTGTTTCCCAGGTAATTTTCAGAGTGTGTGGGTTGACAGGAAAATGTTTCCCTGCATTCAGTGTCTAATGAATTCCATTACCTTTTTAAATAATTTATTCAGGATTATCTATTTGCTAGTCAGTGTTGTGTCTGGGGTATTATTTGTCTGAAATTATTCTAATGAAACACAGTGACTTGATTCCACACGAGTATGCATGATCATGTACCAGGAACATTAGGAGTATTAGATCTGTGCTTGTAGCAGTTGTCTGGGTTTCAACGGACACTTTTAGGTATTAGTTCATGTGCTGTTTCAAAAGATTTTCCACATCAATAAGAAAACTGTTGAGCAGAAAGAAATGAGAATATTTTTTGATATGAAAATAATCAAATCATAGACCTTAGATATTGGATGATGCACAAATCCAAAAGGCTAATGTTTAAATTACAGGTACATGTATTTTGTAGATGCACATTAGTTACACACATTACCTCTGCAGCTTGCTCACTAGCACACTCTCTATCCACAGTCAAAATTTTCCATCTTCTGGCTGAGGTCTGGTGTTAGTTTCCCAACCTGGAGTGTTCACAAGTGTGTGTGTGTGTATGTGGTTTATTTGTGTTGGCGGAGAGCAGTTGAGCGTGTGAGGTATTGTGTAACATTGTTCGTCATCCTCTTGTTTCAGAGGCACAAACCCATTCGCCACTGTAAAGCTTCGCCCCACGACGACCAATGACAGATCCGCTCCACAGATCCACTGAGCCGTCAGCGCTCTTGCAGGCTGGGTTTGTAACCGAGGCTGCCAGATCAGGTTGTGGAGGCAGGATGCACAATTTTTTTGTTTCAGGAGAATGTAATGGCATCTCTGAAGTGTGAAGGCCTTGAGCCAGAGAGGCAGAGGAAGGTTTGGTGATTTTTTTTTTTTTGTACAGTGTTAGATAAGATGAGGTTTTTCTTGTACAAAAAGCAAAAGTTATACATCTTAGTAGTTTAATATCACACAACCATACAATTTTGAAGTAGTTGTTTTATCAACTCTGTGTACAGTACTTAAGTTTATGTAGATAGATCTGTTTGTCTGTTACAGTAAAAATGTTCTTGACAATTTTGGAAATATGCTTACCCGCTAGCTCAGAGTTAAAACGTTGATATCACTCATATATCTGTCTGCTAAATATAAAACCACAGCCAGCAGCTGGGTAGCTAAACATTAAGAGTGTAAAGTGGAGGAAACGGCTAAAAATCAGCCTACCAGCATATTTTGTGTTTACACTTGTGGATAGTTATCCAACGCTAAGCTGAGCTACCTGGCTGCTGCCTCTAGCAACATATTTAGCACCAGACATGAGAGTGGTATTGATCTTGTCATCTGAATCTGTGCAAAAAAAGCAAAATGACGAATTTTTCTTTGAACTATTTTTGTTTTTCTGAAGCTTCTATTTGTCTCGCTCTCATGCTATGTATTTTATCAGCAAATGTGTCTGAATCAGAATATTTTGTTCATGTGATCAGTGTTGTGCTGTACATTGAATGTGCTCACATTTTGGTGAACAGAATGCAACATTTTGCAACTTAAGAACTTGAGTATGAGCTTTGTTCACTCTCATGGCAGTTTACAATGCTTGTTTTATAGCACCTGAGGATTTACGTTACCCTGTTTGCTGACACAACTCACATGGCTAGTGCTAATAATGCTTCGGACATGCATGCACAAATCTGAAACCACACATTGAGGTGAAGCATTCGACCAGTCTTAGTATATACCAGTGAATGATGATCACAAGATTTTATGTTATTTAAAAGAACGAAAGACATGAACTGAAACTAGTCTGTTCTTTTGGTCTGTGAACTAATCTGTGTGAACTGAACTTTTAGCTAGCTCTTGTTAAGTGTGAACGTGCGCAACACTGAATATGATACACATCTGATTTCACAGATCTGAACATCCTTTTTAAATCTGACTTGGGTTATTTTTGTAATTTATCCTAAATACAGTATGATACATATCAGATCAATATCTATCTATCATAACTTATGCCACAGCTTCTCACCTATGATTGTAAATTTGTAATCCTCTTAACTATCCTGTGATTGACATGTTTTGCAATGTTCAGTGCGTTATGTTTTGTGAGTTTAAAGTTTTGTGTCCAATGAGTAAAGAGACAGTTATTACTCAAGTTTTTTATTATCATTTCTTACTCATATCTTTTCTGTCTTCACAGCTCTCCTTATATATCATTTTATTCACTACATCATCTGATCGGAGGCAGGGAGTGTGGAGGAGGAGGGGATAGAGGAGAGGAGGTGAGGTGAAGGAAGGTGGATGAGGAAGAGGAGTGGGAGGAAAGTGCACTGACATGTGAACATCTAGAAGTAAAATCAATCAGACAAAATGCACAACCTGAAATACACAAAGGAAGGAAATTAAGATTTAAGAAGTCTTTATAACATCTACACCATCTACAGCACTAAAGTACCACCACCTGTTTTAGACCACAAACTATCTTCATGAAATCATTATGAATGATTCAGAAACCCATACAGCATGTGCGATTAAATATATATAAAAAATCAAAGGATGAAACTGGTGCCTGTTATGCCTGTATGTTTCTCCTCATGGTAACGCCCTGTTGGCCTGCCTCTGCAGTAGTTTGTAGAGAGCAGGCCTGGTCTGACTCCATGTGTGGGGTCCCGACGAAGGTGAGAGGAGTTTGAAGGTGGCAGTTACAAAATATGAATGCAGGGACAAAGAGGAGGAGGAAGAAGAAGGGGGGTGTTCATCTATCCCCTACTCATGCACCATGGCCTCAAACTCTGGAAAAAAAGAAAACACTTGCATAAGTGATGAGATAAGCTCTACTGACCTACATCTTAACGGATAAGACTGGGTCGGATTTCTCACTGAGGCAGGATGTGAAGCGCTACAGTAACCCGCCTTTAGCCTCTGTGCTAACTTGTACACTCGTCAATCTCTATGTCCTCTACCTTCTACGCTTTTATATTTTATAATAAACTTTAGAATACTTCACAGTGTTCCTCTGTTTTCTCACCATCAATGCCGATCTTGCCGTCTCCATCTTTGTCTGCGGCTTTGAGGAATGCTGATGTCTCAGAGTCGGTCAGATCTCTGCCCTCCGCGGAAAAGCCCTTCAGTACAAACCTGAGGAAAGTTCAGAATGTAGCAGAAAAGTAGAACTATTAATGAACAATTACAAACATTGGAAAGGCAGCTTTCTTTTTGTGTAAGCCAAGAAAAAATGTTGGCATTGTACATTTCTGCAAACCACAGATACATTAGGGGCATAGTCCCAGCAGGAAAATCAGCAATGTGTTGGTAAAAAACAACAACTGCTTTTTGTGGCACTATCCTCGCCGACAGGTGGCTATAAAACACCCACGTCTGAAGCCTAAAAAGCTGATAGAAACACAGTGACGGGTTGCTACAAAACACCCATGTTTGGAGCATAACAAACTAACAGAAACACAGTGACGGGTCGCTATAAAACACCCATGTCTGGAGCCTAAAAAGCTGATAGAAACAAAGTGACGGGTAGCTACAAAACACCCATGTCTGGAGCATAACTAACAAATAGAAACACAATGATAGGTTGCTACAAAACATCTGCATTTGGAATCTAAAAAGCCAATGGAAACACCCTGATGGGTCGCTAAAAAACACCCATGTTTGGAGTCTCAAAAGCTGATGAAAACACAGTGATGGGTTGCTACAAAACATTTACATTTGGAGTCTGAAAAGCCAGTGGAAACACACAGGTCACTACAAAACACCCATGTTTGGAGCCTAAATGGCAGATGGAAACACACCGGCTGGTCTCTGCAAAACACCCACATCTGGAGTCTCAAAAGCCGATGAAAACACAGTGACATGTCTCTACAAAACACCTACATTTAGAGTCTAAAGAGCCATTAGTCTAAACACAGCCATGACGCACTGAAACACGATTTTGTTGGTCTTTAATAGCAGTCTGCAGCTTGGGATGCATCATGCTTAGGGTACACGCCATTCACCATCTCCTCCCTCTTCTGATGACAAAGTCAGCTTTAAAAATGTTGATGTGTGCAAATGTAACATCTTCATGGTTTCCAGAAACATAACAATGCCAACATTTTTGTCTGGCCACTGGGCTGTTTTGTGTATTGTGGGGTTATTGTGTCTGTGTGATTTTCTCACTTGAGCTCCTCCTCTTCTATGAAGCCACTACCGTCCACATCCAGAACCTTGAAGACCTTCTTGACATTTTCAGCTGACATGGCCCTCATTCCCACCATTTCAAAGAACTTTTTAGGGTCAAATGTTTCTGCTACAAAAGGCAAGACAGAAGGTAGAGATTAAACCTCAAACAGCTCTTAAAATTCCACTTTTACATTAACCAGTTTGAAATATTTTGCAAACACACAGAGCCAGTCGTCTAGACACTGGTTTGAAAAGATAAAAATGTGTGTGCATTTGTCAGTATCTAAAGCTAACTTCTTGAACTTTGTAGGCCTGTTTCTGCTGAGAATATCATGTAGGCTCCACGACTGTTACAGACCTGCAAAGGCTTCAAGAGCTTTCTTGATCTCCTCAGCTTTCAACAGATCTGTCATCGACATTTTGTCAGCTGGAGAGAGGGACAGAGAGATAAAGAGAAAGAGAGGGACAGTGAGCACATAACAGGTGAGAAATAAAAGAACAATTTTTCAAAGGGTTAACTGCAGACATCCGCCAAAATGGGAGCTCAAGAGTCGAGCAGCTAGAACTGTCAACACTGGGTGTGCAAGTGTCTGAGAACATATTAGCTGTTAGAAAATGAGCTAAAGGGCTGGCACAGCGACACTCAAGGAATAGATGATAGGAAGTCAATATAGTCTGTAAGTTGGAGAGGACATACACACAAACATACACAAAGAGGATTTTGACCCTGGTGGACCAGGTAGAATTACATTCAGGCATTCAAAAAACGGTCTCAGTGGAACTTGGCAAAACTGGAGAGACAACCCAAGGCCATAGTCTAGAATTTAGGACATGAGCATAAATATAGTCTGGCACACACTAAGGAAACACAGATATCTCAATTGTACACATACACACCACTACATTATACACAAGCACACACAAGCACACAAATAATTTAACGTCTTTATTAGTGAGAATTCTCCTGTTCAAAAACTTTTTAGATGTAATCATAGATCCTTGAACTTCTTTTACTTTCTGACACCCTGCATCTGACTGTTGGACAGACACTGTCCTATTTATACATTAACACAAGACATTAGCACATTTGACTGGAGGATTTCACAACTTGCCGGGCTGTAACTGGTCTTTGCCTCCAACTTACAAATGGGAAAATGCAGTGTTTTGGAAATACAGGGAACAACTGACTTACGACATACAACACTTATAAACAGGACTTTGTAAAATATTGTACATATCAATATATTCATGTGGGGAGTGGACATAGTGCAAGTAGTGCAAAATTAAATGCACAGCATCCTATAGGGTTATAGTGCATTTATGGATTTGATAATTTAATTTTAAAGAGGATGAAATGTGTATGGGTCAGGGGTGAGAGTGTCTGTATCAGTCTTTAGTGTGTTAGGGGGACACAGACATAGACATGTCCTGACACAGAGGGGACAGTGTTCACAGTGGGGGTCTCGGCTACGTGCGTAAACATAAAGCTGGATGTTGCTAAAAAAGAATGTAAGGATCTGTGTGAAGAAGAGCATTCAGCCCGAAACGTCTCTTGTGTATGAGCCACTAAACTGCAGCTGCAGTGTACGGACCTTTTTCATGTTGTTGAAATTTTGTCCAGCACCTGCCTTAAAGGGTTTTTGGATGTGTGCAACTACTATGTTTTTAAAGCTCTGTCAAGTCATGTTTCCCCAAAGGATGGAAAAATTGTCACTATGTCCCTCAGTTGCAGTACACTGCAGTACTCTGTAGATACCAGTAGGTGTCAGACCTGAGCTGAAGGCTCTTGGGGTTCTTGTTTGTCAGTTGAGAGCGCTGGCAACAAGTGTCGAGTTGTCAAGACAAATGTTTGATCAGTGTGTTTGGGCCTGTAAGAGAACTGGGCTCCCCTGTGTATGTTATCTTTGTGAGACCACGTGTCTGCGTTTCTGCTGCCACACAGTGCCGTGGACATGAGACCTACAGAGCCCCAGCGGAGTAGTTTTGATAGTCCCTCTGCAGGTTGAGCTGTTTGACCCCTATAAAATGTTTTACCCTCCCTGACCAAAGGACAGAGTCATCCTCCTCCTCTCTGTCCAATCGACTTCTTCTCAACTTGCTCTCCTGTCATGTGTGTACATTTTTGGCAGCTAAAGCCCATTAGTGATCATCTGTCTGTGGTTTGTTCCATCTGTTAGATAATGTCTTAAATATAAAGCCTTGAAGTCACCCGCTAAATATGTCTCAGATTGGTTTTTGAAAGGGTTTTTAGACACATAATCTCAACTTTTATCCATCAATAACAAACCTTGACAGAGAGCTCTGGTGTGTCTGACATCATTCCTTCAGCCAAATGTAAATTGTATAGTTCACACGTTCTTTCTCAGCTGCTTCGACTTTGAGAATGCATTTATTTGAGGTGGTGAAAGAAACTGCTGTGATCAAAAGGCCAAAGCTTCACTTTACACCCTTTACTGCAGCCGAGTCCTAGGTGACCTTGAACCCATCCCTTTTATCTCAGTGTAGCTTAAATTGTAAAAAATTACAGTGCAGACACGATCTGTCCTGCAGTGAACAAATATGACTGCTGTGATCGTTAAGTGAGGTTTTATTTTAACACCATAGCATGTCTATAGATCAGATTACTTTCACTGGAGACTGAAAGTCAGTTCTTGGCTGTTAGTGTGCCGTAAAGAAACAATTTAAACCTTACTTCTGCATTTGCATCTCCTGGGAGTTCAATAATTTAATTAAAGAGCAAGTCAACTTTTTTTGATAGTACCAGAAAGCTAAATCAGCGGACAGCACAGAAGATCTCTTCAAGTTAAAAGGTTGTAATTTGTGGCAACACAGTCAGCAGTGTGTCATGGCACAGTAAATGTATAATTTATAAAGTATATTTTATGTCTCATTAAGCATCTAGGCCCTTTCTCCAAGAGGGGACCAGCCAAAATAGTAACAACAATGACAAATGTCCAGAATATGCATTACTATTAACTACTGTACTTACAATCCTGGCTACCGTGCCATGGCACTGAACATAAACACCTGTTCATGGTGACACATGAGCCAAGAAAGCCCCCATTAGACCAACACCTGCTCCTAACATTACCGTTCATTTGATACAGGCGTCTGCAGAAAAGACAACAACAAGGAAGTAACACATTGCCGCGTGCAGGGGATATGAGACGTGAAAGATCAACAGCAAAATAAAACAGACGGAACATCCATGGGTTTTTTTTGTGGCACCAAGGGCTTGGTTACACTAGAAAAGAAGTATGTGCGAGAGCTTGTCTGATCATGTAAAAAATAAAAGAGCTGCTCTGACTGGCCAAACAGACAGGCTGTAACTATTTTGAAAGTATTTAGCTGCCACTATTGACGACTTTGGAAGTTGTCACGTTCATTCTGACACTGCATTTACGTGGGTTGTCGTCGCTTTCTTTAATCGGACAGTTCATCCACAAATGAAAAGTAGAGCTGTTTATCAGTCTAAATTGTTTTAGTTTGAGTTGCTGAGTGTTGGAGATAATCTGCTGTAGAGATGTCTGCCTTCTCTTCTATATAATGGAGCTAGATGGCACTCAGCTTGTGATGCCAAAAAGTGCCAAAAAAATACATTTGAAAAACTCAACAGCAATGTCTCTCTTTCCAAAAATGATGAAGCGGTTACTCAAGATAATCCACAGACCTTATGGTGAACAGTTTTATGTAGGAACTGTTTTCATTTTTACAGAACTACTTCTGCCGATCAAATACTCATCAAATAGGCTATTGCCGCTTTGTTTGTTGACCCACACGTCCAATTATGATGTGCAGGGTACCCTCCTGCGTCTGTTTGGGATGTTCTGAGATGGCGTGTCAATTTACGCCCATTATATACATCGTGTCTTTTTAAAACACACTTCGATGTTTACAGCAAATGTACAGTTTCTGCTCAATGCATGCATAGAGTCTTTTTGAAAATAAACTTAGAGCATAGGTCCAACACTTTGCTTTTAGGTTTATTTCCTTGGATTAAAATTCATAAGGGAAACAAACAGTGAGCTCCTGGTTGAAAGTCTGGACTTTGTTGGACGCATCCATCTCCCCTCCTTCCTGCTCAATACAGACTTTCTGGTTCTTTAGATTTCACTGGTGTTACAAACTGCTGCCACCTAGGAGGGTGCCTCTTAGCGTCTTTGTCTGATGCCAACGTTAACTGACAAAGCACCATTATTTGAAGAGTTGGGTTGTTGCCCACTGCCTCTAAAAGTAACTCACCCGGTGTGTGTCATACTGTGCGAAAGTTGCCTCTTTGTATCTGACGCCAACATCATTGACAACTTCATATTTTATGAAGTTGTGACACTTTTAATGATTTTTAAAAGTTATTTTCACTATTTCATTAATTACAGTTTTATCCAACCCATGTTTTTTATAATCCTGGCTGAAATTACATTCACAATGCCTCTGATGGATTTTCTGAGTCAGTTTTGCTTCAAGCAGAGCATTAACTCAAAGGTATATCCAGAGGCACTCTACAGCTACAAAATATTTTATTATAGTGTTTCTCTCCAGCTTAATTATTCATACAACCACCAAAGGGAGGTATTTCATTCAATTGCAGCATACCTGCTTGTCACAGATAACGTCAGTAATCATTTTATTTCATTTTTCTGTTCACAATAGCTTATGGCTCATTGTTGCCAGTGATGAAAGCGCCTCTGATTTCTATTGTGTCTCTTTTCAAATAACTATTCTCTGCTGCAACATTTAATATTTGTGTTATCTCTTACCTGAATGAAGGGGTGGATGAGTGCTCCTGAGAGGACAGAGAGAGGGCAAGAGGAGAGGTGATGGAGAGAGAAGAGACAAGAGACAAGGGTTGGTGATGGAGGTAAGAAGTTGGGAGGGAGGACACTTTTATAGCTGCCTCCAAACATAATACACACTTACTCCATATACCCCCGCACCCCACCACATCCCCACCGCTCAGTATTCTCTCTATTTTGAGAAAGGCGGGTTGGTTGTCAAGACACAAGGCACACACCGTTGGCCCTGGAGTGCGATCGCTTTCTCCGCAGCGCTTACAAATCACACACAGACCTATTAATAACACCACTTTATCTGACTGTTCCCCCAGAACTTATCTCCACCCAGGTCTTCTCTCTTTCCCCGCGTGACCCTCTTTTGTGTCCACACACATCTATCACTTTTACTCCTATCTGCACTGATTTATCATCTTGTTATAAAGCCTCACACTGACACAGCTGCCACTATTTTGTAGAAGTTTTAAAATGAGGGGGGAATATTGAAGTTGCAGTCTGACAGTGCTGTGCTGTTGTTGCAGTCTTGTTCTGCTACTTTTCCTGCCCAATTATTAAGAAATAAGGAGATGAAAAATATGCTCTGTAAGAATTTAACCTTTTTTATTTTTAGATTTTTTTTGTTTGCATATCAAAATATATTGTAGAGATTAACATACATATACATGCATGTCTGTACATGTCCATGACTCGTCCTGAAAACTGTCATGATCCTGGTTTTTGTTATCATATTCATTCATGTTTAATCTGTTTCCTGTTTTGTTTTGTAGATTCTCTCCTCATGTGTCATGTCTGGTTTTACTTCCTGTCTTTGGGTGTTTTCCCGCCTGCTTTCTATCACACCTGTCTCGTAAGTCCGTCCCTGTCCCCAGAGTCTTCCCTTCACACCTGTTCTGTGTTAGTCTTGTTTGCTCCACCCTAGTGTTCTCCTTCACACCCATGTTGTAGACCAATCCACATTTCCCTCCTTTTGCCCGTGTCCTCCTACTCCAGCTGTGTCTCGTTCTTGCCTTCGTTCCTTGTTAAGGCCCATTTATGCTCAATGTTAAATACGGATCCGGATACGGACGGAGCCTTCTGTCCGTGCTCCACGTTGATTTCGTCCGTATTTCTGCATGTTTCTATAAAGCTTACGGATACGGGCCAAACGGAGCAGTACCATCGGGAACAGTGGAGACAGTGTTGCTGTCACTACCCGATACGTAGCTCTAGTGAGACATGAAGAAGAAATAACAATTCAATTTCTCTCATCAGCAGTACTAGAGAAAAGAATTCTCCGTCCTCCAGTCGCGATGCATTTAACAGCCTCACTAACCACCGCCTCCTACAACGCTGCCTCTGTTTTTGTCTTTTATGCAAGAGGTACATTATCAATATCTCCTCCACAGTCGCCATGTTTATTTTTGAGTTTGTTGTTGTCATAAACTTTTGACCCTGGGCTGCCCCCTGGTGGATATATTGGTTAACATCCATGCCAACGTAAAGGGCACGTAGAAGTATGTGGGCAGTGACGGTAATATCGTTTGAAACGGACGTATACAATGGGCCTTTAGTTTGACAGTGTTCATCCCTGTGTTCATGGTATTGTTCCCTGCCTGCTGTCATATGTTCTGTTTGGGTGTCTTCCCTGAGTTTGTCGTATTATCCCCTTCGGTTTTCAGTTTAGCTTTGGTTCTTCTTACTTTCAGTTATCTGCCTGTTTTGGATGTTTATTATCAGCTTTATTAATGCTTGCTTTTTGTGAAATCTCCAACCTGCCTGCTGCTCTGCATTTGGGTCCCTCCTGAACTAATACATGACAAGAACTCACTGGATAAATTGAATAAAATCAAAACAATTATAGATAACAAGGAAATATAAATAAGGAATACATGGGGAACATTAACAATTACTTTTCATTCTAGCCTTTGAATTAGAAAAACAACATGTTTTTGTAGGAACTGATATCGGTGTTCTAAAATTGTGGGTAACAATGCTTCCTTTTGCTTAAAGCTCAATTAATCAATTTTCTGATATGAGCAATGGATAAAATGTGTCATAACCTTGTAGTGATGAACTCACAGAGTCTAAGTTTTAGGCTGTAGTGGCGTTCTGCCCCCATGTGGTTAAAAAAACCTGCTGCAGTTTTACATCATTAGATCATTCTGTAGCACACAAAAATCCCACATACCAAGAGCCTAACTCACACATCTTCAGCCCTTTTACAAAAGTCAGATTTCTTACTCACAAATGTGCCGATCTTGAACAAATCTTGAGCAAAGTGCTTTCACCACGTGGGCTGGGATTCTGACTCCCCTCAAAGAAAGCCATGCTAAAGTTTTATGTCCCCATCTCCCTTTTACCCCAAACAACCTCCACTCTCTAATTCCTTTCTCCCAGTATCTCCCCTGTCATCTCTTTGCTCAGCTCTGTCCATTACTTTCCTTATCTCTCCTTCACATCTCCTTCCCCTCCACTTTCCTCTCCCCATATCAAACAACAAATTTGCTGCTCTTTCTCTGCATCCATATCTCCTTATCACTTATCAATCTGTATTCAGTCAGGATCCTGACAGCTTGTGTGACTCCTCTGTGTCTCTTCCTCTCTCTTTCTTCCCTCCTCTCTCTCATTTGCTTATCTTTTATTGAGTGATGTAATAGGCCATCTCCTTCCCTTCTGCCAGTCAAGGCAAAGAGAGGAATTAATTTATGGTAGCTGCATGTATGAGAGCCTCTTGAGCTGTTACAAAGCCACAGCCAGTTAAACAAGCGGGCAGTTTATCCTTAAGTAGACTTTTTGTTGTGAGAAGAGCTTTTGTATGTCGATACTGATATTATTTGAAGCCTTTAAGTTAGTATGAGCTAATAATCCTTTGAATTAGGCTTTTAGTTACAGCACTACAGTTTGAATTTTGTCTTTTCTTTGACAGTTGAAAGTGAGAAAAGAGAAATAGGGAGAGAGAGAGAAGTATGATGTGCTACAAAGGTCCCAGGCTGGAGCAAACTGTGGACGTGCCCGTTATGTAGTATGCATCTTGACCATTAGACCACCAGGCGCCCTCGCTGTTTTCTATTGACCAAATTCCCGGGTTCGAACCAGGAACCCTCTTGCTGTGAAGTGACAGTGCTAAACCACTGCACCACCATGCCAACATTTATTCTGGCATTTAAGGTTGACAGCTTTTCAGAGATCACGTCCCTATTATACTGTCTTTGAACAGCGCTCGACTGCCTTATGCATAAACAATACTTCTCTGTCTGTCTCTTCATGTCCTGTGCTGACCCTCTGTTCTCTGTCCTGAGACTCTTGGCTTTCTCCTCTCTATTGAATTACCAATCATCAGCACCTTTCAGCATTGTAGAAGGACGAGGGAGGGGTGGGGCGTGGTGTTGAGGACAACACTCGGGAGAAATTTGTAGTGGTGCGAAAGGGTCAAGAGAGGAAGATGGAGAGAAGCAGACATACATATGGATGGGTTAATGTAAATGAGGCAGTAAATGAGATGAGGAAGGCCAAGAGTCTGTCAAGGACAAGACTGGAGACTGGCGGAGAAATAATGGGGATAATGACGGGGTAACGATGATATTAACACTGGAGAGCAGAGTAAACAAAGTGTAGGGTGGAGGGGACAGAGGGAATCTTAAAGCCAGTTATTGCTTTTGTGCTCATGGTATAAGCAGACATACTAAAGTGTAAAATAACGAAGTAACTCTTCAATGGAAAAAGAGGCAATGGATGCATTAATAGATATAAGATACACTGAGTTCTCCACAGGTCGAATTGAAAATAGAGGGGTAAAGGAAGTGACAGACAGAGAAAGAGAGAGAGAGGGACAAATTAAATGTGTATTTAATGACCGTCTTGCTATTCAGCAACAGGTGGAGCATTAAATCATGGCAGGGGTAGATACAAGCAGCTGTGTGTGTGTGTGTGTGTGTGTGTGTGTGTGGTGCACTGATATCACTGGGGTATCCCTTGTCTACTCACCCAAAGATTAGCAAATATAGACCCTAAAAATAAACTTGAGGGAACCCAGTCACTGTACTGACAGGAGCCTCTGTAGTGCATTAGGATATCAGATGTGTGCTTGTACAGTGAGGACTCCTAACTTCACAACTTTTTAGTGTAACCCTTAATTTGTACTTGGTCATACTTTGACAGTTTGTGGGTCAGCATCTTTGCTGTCGTATTGAGAGTTTTATTAGAGGAGGATGTCAGTCTTGTCTTTGTGTTGCATGGAGCTATGTGTTAGCTCCATGCAGGGGCTGAAGGTGTGGGAGGGTAGTCAGCCTCTACCATAAGAGGAGATATGCAACTTCAGTCAGGAACACTTTAGTCAAAAAAACTTTATTTCCATTTGCAGTATTATATTTGGTGGTATGGCTCTGTTCTGGGGCCTCTCTGCCTTTTCTCAGGCCTATGCAGAAAGCCTCTTCCTGCACCTATGTGGAAAGCCTTAAGATGGAGAGAGCCCACCTCTCTGCCCTTCCACGTGCAAAAATGAGGAATGCCTGAGGCAGAGAGAGCAAACCTCCCTGCCCCTCCATGCGCCTACATGGAAATCCTAAGGCAGCAGCAAAGACCCCCCAGGAACATAACAGAGCCGCAATTACAAACAGAAATGACACTGATAAGTCAGACACTTAACCCTAACATGAAAAGGAGGAGCTGTGGTGGAGGCAGGTTGCAAAGCAGCTTGCAGCCGAGATGTGAACTGAGCTTGACATCGTGTCCTGCCTGAACTAACGCTATGCTCAATTCGCAGTAACTCCAAAGTCAGCTTATTCACATGTTATGTGTTTTTAGCCAGCTTCAGCATTCAGGAATCACCTCATATTGTTCAGAGTCTGAGGGTGTGTGGACCTGGTGGCTTCACTGTGAGGACGGGACAAGTGCTGCAGTCAGATACAGAAATAAATGTAAAAGCAGAGGGTGTGATGTGTAGGAGTGGAGGCTTTGGAGTTGTTTAAAGAAAACTTTGACAGAGCTGCATTGAGTAACAAAAGTACTGAGTAATGAAACTACTTTTGTAATTCATTGCTTTTGCCATTGAGTAATTAGTGAAGTAATAATGACTTTGCAGTTCTCAGTTTGTTCTTATTTGGGCTGGAGATTTGACTGCAGCGCCCCTCACAACCCCATGAGTGCAGTTCAAGCCAACATGTACAGAAGAGTGGGAGAAGGAAGCCCCTCTCTTTGCCAAATGTGCATGACTGCACTGCAGGCACTGGTTACAGTGGTATATTTAGTGCTCATATTACGGCTGGTGTGTGTGGGTGTGTGTGGGAGATGGTGAGTTTTTAAAGGAATGCACCAAGTTGTTGGGAGTTTGGCTTGTTACGCAGCCAACATGTTAAGTAATGAGACACCAGATCTTCCACATTTCCCTGGTAAATTCCAGTTAGTCATGCTGATTGTTTTGTATGCACTATGTTTAGGAACAGTGGGTGACTAGCATTATCTCCACAGAGAGAAAATTAGAAATGATTGTATTTAAACTTAACCCTGATTCTTAGCAGTAAGAGCTCACGGTTACTGCCTCCATCCTAAATTATAAATACATTTTAATTATGTTTGGCTGCAAAAAGACACTAGAGGTGTACCTTAACTGTCTGTGGCACTGCAGTCCAGCTCCTTATTACTCATACTGTTGCTATAGAGAAAATATGTTTGTCTGTTTTAGATACCACAAATATTAAAGGCCCTGCAAAACCTCAATGGGGTTTTCAGTTATTCTCATTAAACAGACCTCTGCTCAGGTCAGAGTTGGGCAGCCCTAACCCTAACCCTCACCAAATCAGTGAGTGCTCCTGCTGGTCATTATGCATTATATCCATTTTGGGGACTATAACATAAAATATATAATATGTAATGTTTTATTACTTGCAGGTAATGATTATGTTCCTTAGCTCTTAATTCTGTTTGTTCCTCGACTCCCTTTGTGTTCAGTACAGTTGTCTAACAAAGATTATGTAATGTTCTTCAATGTCTCAGGTTACCAACAGCAACAACACTTTTTCTTCTTTTGCAATTTTCTTCCATTTGTCATCAATTCCTCAACCACAAGCAACTCAGAGCACTCTTAAAAATAATTTCTCTCATAGTATTATTTCCTAATTACTGCCATATAGTAACAATCACGCCCCTCTATGAAACCCTTTTTCCACTGCACAATAAAACCGACAAAAAAAACAAAGCAATACTAACATCTGGCATTTTTATTCAGTTGGAAAGGTCACTCCTGGCTCAAATTACTCCTCTATAGTCTCGGGTATTTATGAGCTCCAGCTCTGATTGGCTCTGATCGGTGGTGATGGAAATTCCCCACCGAGTGGACGCACTGATTGTAGCCTCTTTGCTAGCGTAATGCAGTGAAAGGCCACCACAAAATACTGTCCGGCTCCACCCAGGAAGTGCTCGAACATTGCTCTAGATGTAGGCCTTGCTCACACAGAGAGCATTTTAGCAGCTGGAGGCGGCTTTTTGTAGTTGTTTTTAATGAGAATGAAGCTTTTCGCTCACGTTTTTTGCATTGTGACGTGCCTCGCATTTCTGTGCTGTTGGCACCCGGTGTTTTTGCTGGAGCATTATAATCTGTGAGTTGAAAAAAGCCTCAAGTCATCTCTTTTCTTTCGCAATGTTGATTCCCATTGTCCAATTGGAGCAGCGGGCCTCCTGTGATGGGCAAGTTTACAGTTGGTAAACAATGGAGGAGAAACTGGTGGTAGCAGTTGCTGGATATCCAGAGCTATGCCGCCCGACGATAGACAGCAGGTTGACAAACTGCCCCCAAGTCATCCTTAATTATACCTGGAAATGGCCATCATGGAGGAGAAGCTCCTGGACCAACTGGTGGTACTCCCCATGATCCACCCTCTTTTTTAGGTTCTCATGTACACACACAGATCTCTCTTTCCCTGTGCCCAACATACTATTTATTGACAGCCTCTCACCCTCAACCTGAGCTACAGCAAGTACCCTCTGCATGTCCACTTCAGGAACTAGATGCTAATTACTGTGAAATAAATAAAATGACAAATATTTAAAAAAAAAAATCACGAACAAATGGTAGATTGATTACACGTGAAGGTTAGGGTAAGGAGGTGATAGGGTGGTTGCCTGGCAACAATAAAAAGGTGCAGCAAGGGGTTGTTTTTACTAGCTGCATTCAATTTAATAAAAAGGCAGTGTAGTGCACCTTGCGTTTTACAACCTGCAAAATGCTTTTTGTGTGATCGGGACCTTAGTCAGCAACAAATTTGAAAGAGAGAGACTGAATAAGTAAAATGTATTAAAATATGAGTAACCAGCGAAACATTTCACTGGCCTCCATTCTGCTTTCTGCTATTTACTAACCTGTTTTCTTGCCTAGAACATTACTACCAGAAATGAGAAAGGATCCTTTAGTTTAAGCATGTTTTCCAGTCGTTAAAAAAACCTGCGTATATGTGCTAATTTTGGTGGAGAAGGGGTCGAAGCTACTGTCTTTTAAAAACGTAGAAAAACAAGAAGTGGATACAAGATTTTTTTCTAAAAACTTTAAAGTTCTACCACCAATATTTTAGTTTCAGATTGACAGTGTGCTCTGACATAAAGTCTCTGTGTTTAGATTAGCCCCGTGTCACCTCTTCCTCTTTTGACTTCCCTGATGATGTCTCTACGGTAACCAGCTGTCAACATGGTAAACACAGGCCCTGTGTTTGTTGAGACTTTCTGTCAGTCTCACTTCTTCTGTTTCCCTGCCTATGAATATGTGTGTGTGTGTTTTGGTACCTATTTGTCTGTCAGCCTAACGGCTTATTATATGTCAACAGCAGACTTTTTTTACAGTGTACTTCTGTTTCAGAGTTATATATTCCAATAAACTATATACAAATACAGCTACTGCACACTGTGTTAAACACACGCAGACCTTCTTTTGCACATATACACATTCACAATCCGCAAATTCTATCTTGCACACACACACACACACACACACACACACACACACACACACACACCCACACACACACACACACACACACACACAAGCAGCTGGCCTGACCTTGAAGATAAATACACCCTTGAACAATGTTTCTGCAATTCATGGCTGGCAATGGTCTGTTATACGAGCAGAGTTTCAAAGGCTCCATCTCAGGCTGCATGAAAATAGATATGCAGTCAATATGTGCCACACATACACACACACACACACACACACACACACACACACACACACACACTGCTCTATGCACCGTCACACTCCATTGCTCTGTTTCTGTCTTTTTCGTACACAGTCACTTACACTCAGTTTCACAGACAAGCAAATATTCACACCTACACAGTTTTTCCTCATACACACTCCCACGTTCTCTCTTTCCAAAGTTGACTACATTTTCACTGTTTGCGAGCTAATAAGTTGAGTATAACCTGTCCAAGTCATGACTGAAACATTCGTGTAAACACAGGTAAGAATCACAGTGAACATAACCGAAGGAAAACGCCTTCAGCACACCTTGTTTGATTTACCGAGGCATGTAACTTCTGTAATCTCTTTTTTCTTTCAGCTTTGTCAGTGTCCATGTAGCTACCGATGCAGAGATCCGGGCGTTGTAGTTACAAAGCAAACAACAAGCAGTGAAGCAGCACTGAAGCTTTAAGCGGCCGTGGAAGTTTTGTCTTTATGCGTCAATTGCAACGATACGCAGGTGGATTTCTGTGCCTAGATACTGGGTGTTGTGACACAGTATGAAGGAATTCTCCCCCCTTGTTGCCAGTGCTCAGAGCCTGACGTAGAACTGACGTCACAGAGAGAGATCAGATGGATCAAGATTGATTAGAAATTATAACCACAATCAGTAACCTGCATTTAATCCCAAGCATTTAAGAAACCGTTTTAGATTCTCTCTCCCACTCACACACAAACCGCACAACTTTACTGACATCTAGTGTTATAAACTCTCATCACCTTAGATTTTACTCCAGTTATTCCCCCCTCAGATTAATTTCAACAATCACCAGCCCTCATCTGTATTTACTTACTGCAAAGACAGGTGAGAGGTCAACAACAAAGGCTTGTGAGTGTTTATGTATACCTAGTAATTTAGAGAATGTGTACTTTCTGGCTTGGGTGAGATATGAAGTGAGAGAAGAAAGGAGGAATGTCGGCACACGCACACACGCAGCATGAGAAGAGTTGACCTACTGGGTGGAAGCGATGCACATGAATATTTTGATCCCACCAATAGTATGAAGCTTGATAACAGGTTTTAACTAAGCACATTTTATTCTATTATGCAGTTATTATGAATGAATCTGGTCTTAACAAAAGACTTCTCTGTAGTTTGACACCTTAAATTATTTGAAGGCAGCAGAGAACAGATGAGGCATAAAGTAACATGCTGAAGAAGTGGAAACCAAAATGGAGCTAAGAGGAGAGTGAATAACAGACTTAAAATATTCAGGTTGTCTGAAACATGTCTCTAAATGAATGGTAATGTTACTCTGTGTCTGGTAGATGTGTAAATAGGCGAGTGTTTGCTAGCATAATTGCCAAAACTTAATAAGGTGATAATATGGTAATTATTGCAAAGGGCTGCATTTATATAGCCTTAAGTACTTTGAATATAAGTGCTCTATATTTTAGGCATTTCGCCTCTCATTCACACACACACACACACACACACACACACACACACACACACACACACACACACACACACACACACACACACACACACACACACAAATGGGCCTTTTCCACTTTCACTGTTGGCCACGCTCAGTCAAACTATGTCGTTCCAATTTGCGTTCCCATCATCAGTTAAGGCGTGCCGTGCCAAGCTGAGCTGAGCCAGAGATGGACCTTCTTTGAAATAGGTCCAAACTTTGTTAGCGGCTTTTTTTCAATAAAGACAAGTCTAATAATACCGCAGGAAGGAAAGTGAAAGCACAAACAGCCACGTTGAGGCTCTACTGCAGCTCTACAAACAGCTAAACTCCAACAGGTAAACTTCTTTTACCTGCCCTGCTGTGAGATGGAAAAACACGTGCAGCAAAAATAACAGGGACTGTAGCAGCGTATCAGCCCATTGTTATGTAGTAAACATCATCTCTTATGACAAGCCTTCAAACGTTAAAGACTCACCTTCAAGTGGGTAGCACTGTTGTAATGGAAATGCAAATCCCTGCCAGGCTGGGCTCGCGGCCTAAGACAAACCGACCCAAGTCAAGCCAGCCCATGACAGTCGAAGGGGTAGCTTGCCAAAGGACCGAGCCCTGTTTATGTCCAGATTAACATGCGCCTCAGGTAATCCGTTCAGAAGTGGACAGCATTAAATACAAGTGTAAACGATTACCAATACACATTGTAATCCAATCACTTAGAGCGCTTGTAAACGTGGTCTGACGTTTTTGACCACTTATCTTTTCTAGTGTTGCATGACCATTCATCGTTAGACATGTGTTGAATTCTGCTGACAGCAGCGCCTCCAGCTGGACCAACACAACCGCTAACCTGACAAGCGAGCATGCTAATTAGCAGCTAGCAAGAGTGTAGACGTAATAACTGTGTGTGAGGCCCTTTGATCTTGTAGCGTAAGTGACGTAGCAGTAATGAAACCTGAACACAAGCGGTTAGCTGGAGACGCACGGCAGACACAGGTATGAACTCCGGTGATGTGTTTTCGGTTGTCCACTTGTGGTCGGATCACAGAAACACAGATGGAACTGAGAATGAGGATGTTGTAAGTACATAGGCTACAGAGAGCAGCAGCAACTCACCGCCCAACATTTGCACACCACGAGGACAGGGATGACTGGCTGTCTGAACAGGTGATGTGCTTTATGTTCTAAAACCAGCCGATGGTGATTTGACCAAATGAGTTGCGGGTGACACCATCAGCCAGCTTGAGACTGGCCAATTCACACCACTGCAACTTTTCTCTGCAGCGTTCTAAAATGGTTTTGTCATGTCATGAATCTTTGGTCTGAGCTGGGCTTAATAATTACAACTCCTATCTCAGGTGAATGCAGCATAAAATCCCATTTGTGCCAAGTAATTGCCACTGAACAGCACAGAGTGTACATGTCAATGTCGTTATGAATTCAAAGAGGTGTTGTCTGACACAGTCACTGTGCTCCTGGCGTAAATATTGAAGTCTGAAGTCGAAATTTTCTCATGGCTCTTCTGTCAATTTTCTCTCATCTCTGTGTGACAACAGTAAAGTAAGAAATGATTTTCACCTACTTGGGGGAAGTGTCAACTTTAAGCTATATCTTAACTCTTTATTACTACAACTAACTTGTACAGTGCATTACAACGTAATGGCTGCAAACATTCAAACTAATGTAATATTTAACTTACATATAGCCGGTGTAACAGTCTGCTGCAGAATATTGTAGAATGTGAACAAACTAGTCTTCATGGATCTTCCGGTTAACTTAGTGGAGTGTGTAAAATTTGTCTCCATTCAGATATTCCAGTCAGCCAAGGTTTTGAAAAATGAGGGCCATGAGGGAGAGCAGGTTGTCCATTAACCGGAAGATCAGTATTTTTCAAAGCATTGTATCAACTTTGGAAATTCCAGTATCCTGACACCATCCTTGACTGTTTCCCACTAAATATGGGGTGAAAAATGAGCTCTACAGTATGTTGTTAACTTACTGCTTGGCAATAAATCAGGACAACAGAGGACCTTGATGGAAACATGTAACCATTAGTTTGTGTGACGTTAATGAAAAGTCCTCCATTGTGTGATACAGTGTGGGAGGCTGGAAGAGGCTGCCAATAATCAACAACCATCTTGCCTGTTCACAGTATTTACACTAATCAGTCAAATTGAATGTGGGAGTGATTTATTGATGCTGAGGACGGTGCATGTGGCACTGCTGGTGGGCACAGGCTCTGCAGGAAGTGTGACTGTGAACTCTCGAATGTAACAGAGGAATTAACTGTAAGAATAATCAGTGAAAGGCCACTTCCTGAGAAGTGCTTGGGGACTCCCAGGGCATGAGGTGACCCAAAGGTTTCTATTTTTAAATCTGCTTTTCAAACCTCATTTACAGTCGGTGATTTTGGTGTCCTCTAAAATAAGGAAATAAGAAAAAAACAGAAACAGATTGAAAGTGAAATACAATATGAAGCTAAATAACATACAAAACAGGGACAGTTAATGGTCTCAGTATAACACAGAGTCAGTTAAACTTAAGGAATATTAATCTGTCCATTTAGTAAGCACAAGTGATTGTGAATCAGCTTCACCTGCTTTGATGCGAATGAAAGTGACAACAGGTGCAATGGAGAGGCAAAACAAAGACAACTCCCAAAAAGGGAAAGGTTTTACATGTGGTGTCTACAGACAGTTGCTCTCTCCTTATCCTTCCTGACGGATTCTTCTCTAGTTGTGTGTCTCCCAGCACAGTCTCAAGAGCATGGAGGAGATACCAGGAGTTCAAAGAGAGCTGGACAGGGCTGTAGAAGGGCATCAACCCAGCAGCAGAACTGGTATGTGCTCCTTTGTGTGAGGAGGAACAGGAGGAGCACCATGAGGGTGGCATGAGGGCGTAACGTCTTCCAGTTGGACCTGTGCTCACAGCCCAGCACTGTGCAGCTTGATTGGCATTCACCAGAGAACACCAGAATTGGCAGGTCTGCCACTGGCGCTCTGTTCTCATCACTCTGACTGCTGTTAGGTATCGGGATGAAATCCTCAGAGCGATTGTGAGATGTGGTCCAGTGGGCCCTGGGTTCCTCCTGGTGCAGGACAATGCCCGGCCTCATGTGCGATGTGATATGTATCGTGCATCTGACACCGCCATGTACTGCCATAGACTGTCCAGGAGCTGACTGATGCGCTGAGCCAGGTCTGGGAGGAGATGTGTGATGTAAGTGTTCTCTTAATTTTTTGAGCAGCGTGTTTATATCCATTATTTTTCACCTAAAATAAGAGCCACTACTACGGTAGCTGTTACTGCACATTGATACTATACAGAGATTTGATGCCTGTTTGATGACATCACTTGGTGTGCAAAAACAGGTATTTAGTTAAGTGTTATTTCCTGTAACTCCTTTTGTGTTTGTTATTTCCAGGTGAATCTGCCTCACACTGCTGAAAGTAAAGAAACTTGTTGAGTTTGGCGGCTATTACATGAGGGAATCACAAACACAGTGGTGAGTATAATAGAGACTGTGCTCCTGCAGGAGATGTGGGCCCTCCTTCACCTGTGCAAACATGAACACCTGCAGCAGAAACTTCATCTCATGACACAAAGGAGCATTATCATAGGTGACACGAGGGCGGGTTTGAGCATCTTCTTTTTAATACCTTAAAGTGGACACACCCGTGGCCAATCCCAGTGAAACTGTGCAAAAGTGGCACATTGCCAGTTTGTACCAGATGGGCATGCTTTTCATTATGTTTCAATTTAGCACACAACATCCAGCAATTTCTCTTAGGATAAATGAAGATTTATGTAATATTATGGCCTGTGGCGCTTCTGCCAAATCACAGCTACTGTGACAAGTAAATAAAAGCAACATGTACCAACAGCAGTGCAAACAACAGAGACTGTAAACACATCCTGATAAAGGCTTGGCATGGCTGAATCCAAATTCAAAGGATAGACAGCTCTTACAAGCTGTCCAATTCAGCTCAGTGGCAGTGATAATGTTGGCAGCTGTACCTTTCTGCAAACAAAGAATATGTTACATTTGCACATTTTTTCAACATTTCTAAATTTACGTATTATATGGGCTGACTTTGTCATGTGGAGGTTTAGGCAGACACGTGCACAGACCCCAGGTGGAAGCCAAGCACCTGCCGTTTGGTGTCTGTCTGGGTAAGTAAGGCTTTTTTTCTTCTTGTAATTTTATACTTTACCTTTGAAATGTAGCCCATGGCATCAGTTCTCAATAAACAGTGTGTTGTTATGCTGGACAACTGCATTTGAGTTCCAGTTCTGCAAGACTTCATGTGCCCCTGCTAGCTGCATGTAGCATAGATCTCAAGATACCTCATATGTAAGCTAGGCAGGCATTTCGGCTGCTATTCATCCTGCTTGTAACCATATTGAATGTTCTTAGGCCTCAAGACAGACACATACAAACCTCCTAGAAACATATCCTCCACATAATGTGTACATGTAATGTATCCGCAGTTTGGAGAAACGTACAATGCCAATATATTGTTTTCTGACAATCAAGTTGTCCAGATCTGATACTGGTGTGAGTTATAGTTGTTTATGTATAATAGTGACGAATCATAGCTGCATAGGTTCTGTTCATCATATCAAACAGTAATAGAAAGGGTCAGTTTCCCAAAATAATACGTAAAATACCTTATTTCACATTTAGATTAGTCGTCAAAATCGGACACTTTGGCAGTGACTCGAGTTTAACGGCACTTGGTAGCGTCGGGGGGAAGCGCGGCAGGACAACGATGAAAGTTAAAGCGGTGGAGGTCCGAGTAGGGTGGGTGGGAGCGAATGTTTTTTGAAAGAAGAAGAAGAAGAAGCACATAACGTCAACAACCAACGCACCAAGGGTACCTTTCCCATCGTATCTGCACGTGGAAAGTCCATAACCAAACGTCAATATGTGACGTAATCGGAGTGAGAACATGTTGGGGTGACGAGTCACCAGGACATTTCTTTTACATTTTGAAATTCAAGTTTCTTTTAAGTTCTCCAAATGAATTTTTTTAGTGTTTTGAGCATTCAAAAAATAAAAAACTAACAAACAAAAAATCCCTCCCTTGTTGTATTGAGGCAGCAACTAACGTTTTAGAGGTGGATATATCTAACTCACAGTGTGTCAGCCCTCACTATGTTCATGCAAAGACAGGCGTTAGTGAGGAAAATTATATGTATACTTTTTGTGATTTGAATGAACCGCCCCTTTATTGTAGTCATACCTGATTACTTTAACTCATCATCATCCAGAGTTGCTGCAAGCTGTGCCACTCGACCTGCAGCTGTCTCATCTGGTACAGAGCCACGTGCCACCTGCACTCCATCTAAGACACTCCCCGCCCTTCCTGTAACTTCGGCACACCGGGGGCGTCCAAATAAACGCACCATCCTCTGGTCTTTTTAAGGAACTCTCGCTTCCTGTTGCATGTTTCCGCACAGTTGCCTCTGCAGGCAGTTTGACACGCAGTCAGTGCAGTCCGCAGTGTGTGTGCGAGTGAGTAGACTTCAACAACACAAGTGTCTCCGTGCGTCTGCGGACCGAAGCTGTGCGCACCATCATGTCGCTGCCGCAGCAGTTACGAGACGAAAGGTGAGAGTGGAGAGCGCGGGGTTACAGCACTTATGACTGTCAATAAAGTGGGTAGAAAACCATAAATGACCGACTGGATTTAATGTCACGATATGTTACAACTTTTTCTTTCACACCTGCGTCTGTAGCATTGAACAGGATAATGAAACTGCAGGCTTAATTCATGTTTGCATAAGTTTTGTGTTTGATCCTTTTTTGCTTATTATGAGAAGAAATGTGTTGTTATTTCATGAATGGATTATGTTTTATTATTTTGCTGCTGTCATAGATGAAACTCGTACAGCAAACTGTACGCAACAAATAAAAAGTTGAAACTTTGAAAAATAAAATTGCCTTCATGAAGTGGGATTACAGAGCTGTTTGTTTTTATGTGTCTAAATTAATCTAACCAGATTATTTCTTTGACTCAGCGACTTTGATCAGCTGCCTCACAACATCCCTATCAGCGCCACCATCGCTGATATCGAGGAGAAGAAAGGCTTCATTGACTACTTTGTAAGTTTAAAAAATTACAACAATCTCTTAACCTTGGTGAGAAACATGGCAACAAATGAGTTTCTCTCCTTCGTGTACGTCTGTTTCTCAGCTGTTTGTGATTGAGGTGAAGACTAAAGGAGGGAGTAAGTATTTCATCTACAGGAGGTACAGAGAATTTTTCAACCTCCACCAGGTCCTCGAGTCCAGATACTCTCCTGAAGACCTGGAGAGGCCTGGTCCCAACACCTGCGTCCTGCCTACTCTCCCAGGTGAGTGTGTGTGTTCACAGCACTGATAACTACAGCGGTGTCAGATTTCGCATTGTTCAAATTCATATCTGTCACAGGCCCACACCTCAACAGACAAATTATTAAGCCCTCTAATACTGTTATACTGCTTTTCTGGGAAGACTAATTGTGCCTTGAGCCACCATGCTAGACTGTGTCCACATAAAGGCTTCAGTAAACAAAGACAGAGCTACTCTATATATTTCTGAGAAAGACAAAATGGACTGAAGGGCCAAAATACATCTGACTTGAACCCGATGTAAGTTTAACTTTTTATGTTGAGAGTACCACCTCAGGTTTTCGCAAGGGCAAATGGTGTAAGACAGCAAGAAAACATAAAATCTTAAGCAACAGCATGTGTCTTCATCCTGACACACATGACCTCACAGTAAATACTGACGGGTGAGCCACCATGAAGGTACTGTCAGAGGCTCTGCATTCATTTCAGTGAGACAGCTGAGTCCGGCAAATAAGTTAAACCTGGCTTGAATTCTGCTGCAGCACTATGTGACATCATCCATCAACTGTGTTGGCCAACAGATTATGTGCAAACTACTGGATTACTTTCTCCTGTGTGTGGTGTAATATTAAACCACACTGCAGTGTTCTGGTGTGTAAAAAGCCTTCAAACTCATGGATGTATCAATCAAACTAGACTTTCTGTTCTTATTTGATTATTTTTCCTTCGTTTTGCTACCCGTGACATGCCCTCAGATCAACGCAGGATGTGATTTTTTTTTTTAATTGCACTGATGTTTTCGGTCTATACGCCAGCTAATGTCACTTGACCTGAGTATGATGGGATCAGGACATGTCAGCAGTGCAGAATGTTCTCATAGAGCTGCTGGTGCTTTGGTAAAAGCTGTATCAAGTGTTGTTGTGAACGTATCGGTAATTTTTAGCTACTGTACACAGTAGGCGTTTTGTTAATGTCTAATTAGCTTTATGACTGAGTGATTAAGTGCCAATTCATTGGAGGTGTTGGGACTTGTAATCCATCTAATCCACTAAGTTGAGTGATTCGTTTGGTACTGTGACATGAAACAGCAGTTTCTTGGTTTAAAATGAAGAACGATCCATTTAGCACCATGGAAGAACAAATGATTAGCCATTTAGCAACATGGTACTATTGTTGTTGTCAAGCTGTTGTTGTCAAGCTGTTGTCAAATGGTGTGGTGGAACCAAGGTAGATGCTGCTATTGAGGCTTTTCTAAATCTACATGTCTTAATATTGTAGTTTGCTATAAAACAAGCATGTTGGCAAGGCATCTGTGCCAACTCAGAATTACATTCGATTCAGGTGGATACGCTGGTGTCTAGTGACTGGTTAGAGAAAATCTAGTTTCTGTCCCCCATGGAAAGTGGATAGAGTGGACACTGTCAGAGTGAAAGGGATTGTAATAAGTTGACAGTTTTGCCTGATTATCAGGCAATGGAGTTGTATGTTGTATTTCATGTGACAAATTATGTAATAGATTGATTTAGAATATCTATTTTTCTGTGCCCTCAGTTCAGACTTCAGTGGGTATGTTGCTTTGTGCTTTGTCTCCTGATGACACTTCACATCTTTACTGTTAATATTCGCCACAGTCTCTTAATATAGGATGAGACATGCTGGTTTCGACCTGTCTGAGGCAAGAATGCACATATAAAAGTCTGTCCATTCTTGACTAAAAGCTGTTTTCACTGTCTACTTTTCTCTCTTCAGAACACACCATGTGAAATTACGCTTTAACTCTCTTATTTCTCCAGCTCATCATTCAGATTTGACTGGCTAAGTTGCATCATGTGAGGTAGTTTCATGCATCCAAATTAGTCTCTGCGTTGCCTGGTTGCTAAACCACTGTTACACTCCTGCGCTGGTGTTAAAATAGAAACATCAGTCAGTCAAACTGTTGTCATTGTCAATAACTTATTGGTTATAGGTGTGGGTCAGTGGCGTACAGGAGTTTTCATTACATGATTTAACAGAGACTCATACATAAATATTACCTAGCAACCATCGTTACATATCTATACACGACAAAAACTACCAAAGAAAATAGGAAATTATTGGTTTAACTAAATAATATAATTTTCTTGTAGATGGATAGTATTTTACAAAATCAGAAAACTATGATGGAGATTGGTTTGTCTTTATGAGGGCATACATAGAAAGTCGCACCATTTTTGATTTAATGTTAGTTCTTCTTTGAACACGAGCGTATTTCAAGTTGGCAATCGGGCCCGTCCACCCCATGGGCCCCAGTGCAACCACACTGTCTGCACTGTCTTTATTTACGCCTCTGGTCTGGGTCTTGAAGGCACCGTGTCTGGGTCCAGACCGGGGTGATGGAGAGGGATGGCAGGTTAACGAAGGGGACACATTTTGGTCATTTTGCTAACAAGGGGAATGGCGTTCCCTTCGTCCCCCCTCAAAATTCTCACTGACTGTATGTGTATTTGTTTGAGTCAGTCATTGACTGGCAGTTGGGCAACCTGTCACTGCCATGGCTCTACAGTGAAGTATGAAACGACTTTAACACAAACTCTATTTCAAAACCAGAGCTTCTGATCTAAATTCTAGTGACATTTGTGACAGGGCAGGTTGCATCATTTCATAAATGCACAAATGACACTCTAAAAGCAACCTTTTTGTTCACGTGAATTATTTACACGATTTACATCACTGCATTGTCAATCTTGTTGAGTGAGAACTGAGTCGAGAGTATATCTATATATAGAACAGAGTACAGTGCGCAGGCCAACTATAATTTCCAGTTTCAGAGTGATGGCAGTGATTTTGCTGTGTCGGGGCTTTTCTGCTGACTAAATGCAAATGGATCACTATATTTTACTGCATCCTTTCTGCCTTGTCACTCTGTAACCTTCACCTTCAAGTGCACACTCATTCTGCTCTGCTTCATGCATATGGAGAGGAGCAGACTGGGTTTTGGGTGACAGCTGGCTGAATTTCACTCTGTGGCTGGAGGAACTGAAACCCATCTGAGCATGGTTTTAAAAGCGAGCTGCAACATGTGTAAATTTATCATGTCAGATATAATCAATCAGATATACACCTGTGTACCTCCTGTTTCGTCCCTAAGTGTCCAGAGCGGATAGAGCCATGATTGGATTTGCTTGACGAATTTAAAAACACAACGGTTGCAGATGAAATTAAGGAAGAGTAGTGAAGAATAATTACTGTTGTGGCCCTCAGAGATTTGATTACAATTTAGCCCCAGTTTTGTGTAAACTTGCTTTTTTATAAATCCAATTCTGTTCAAGTCACAAGGGTATAGTGGCAGCGTATTTCAGGCACAAGTTGCTGCATAATGATGTGAAGTTGAGCACTGAAAATGCTGCCGTACAACAGTAGTTCTCCAGTGAGATATCTAACACCTACTCTCCAAATATTTATTCAGTAGAATTAAAATTAGTCCAGGGTACTTTGTAAAGCATAATGAGTGGGAATGTCTCTACCAAATTTCTTTGGCTTCTGATCTGAGGCCTTAATATTCTGGATTTGCTGCTACTAAGTTCAGTCTGATACCTATTGCATATTGACCTTAATGTTGAATAAATTTGTACCTGACACATAGACATAACGGCTGTAGCCCTCTAAATTTGACACACCTTATTTCCATGGGCGTCTTGATCTGAATACTGAAAGCTCTGGTTCGAAACTAAGTTTATAAGTGTAAATTATTGATATGGTGTGAACTAGGAGAATGTGACTACTGAAATATATTTTGTGTGATCAGAGAGAAGACATCTCTCTCTGCTGGTGTTCTGGTAACTATGATACATCTAGAGAAAGAAAGATAAAGAATTTCGTAACATCAGAGTGATGAGAGAGAGTACAGTAAAAAAAGGTTCAGAATATGATCCGCTGTATTTAAAGGTCTAATGTGTAGGATTTAGTGGCAACTAGTGGTGAGGTTGCATAACTGAAACTTCTCCAGTGTGCCAAGCGTGTAGGAGAACTACAGTGGCTGACATGAAAATGCACATGGACCTTTCCAGAGCCAGTGTATGGTTTATCCGTTCTGGGCTACTGTAGAAACATGGCGGACTCACAGTTTGGGTTTACTCGACCTTATACTACACTCTACTTAACTTAGACCTGTTGTCCTTGTTCGTGGACACTTTTTTGTGCCATCTAGTGGTCGTAAGAGTATAATACACTAATTCATGTAAAACCAAGATGGCAGCCATCTCTACCAAGCTAGTCTGCAGCCGATCCCCACATAAAAGTGGACAAGGTCCAAAACTTGATCACATTTTATGGTTGAAAATTGTTTATTTATTATAAATAATGTTTGTAGTTTGATATGGCAACATATTTGACCAATTTTATCAACAGTAACAAGCTAAGTCACAGTTAATTAGGAAGTACGCATTTGAGGACATTGTGACTTTACTATCATCTTGTTTGAGGACATTAGGACTTAATTATCGCTGAATATTTAGTTTTTTACACTTCTCGGGTCCTATTGATCCCAGATAGCTTGGAGACTGTAGATCATCTCTAATCATGAGTGATTAAAGTCCCAGATAGACAAAATGTTACCATCTTTACAAACTGCCTTCCATTGAACCAAATTAACTGAATGTAATTTCTCACCTCAAAAGGTCTTCAGAGCACTTTGAAATAAAACTCTCCTATTTAGATATGCCTGTAGCAAAATGTCACATTTACCTGAAAGTCAGAAAGTCTGCATCGATATTAGTCACCATAGCGCCATTGAGGAGTATATCCTACAAGGTCAGTTTAAGACCTTACATCAGAGGAATGCAATAAGTAGGTATAATCCGTGGACTGACATTCAGAATAGTCAGAAAAGAGCAGATGGATAGAAGGACAGATGATTGCTGCAGGGGAAATACAGAGACAAACTGCATGGAAAAACAGCCGTGTTGAAGGATAAGGGTTTGGGAGAGATGAAAGAGGGAGATTCATCCATCTATCAGCTTTCAAGTGGCTTGTTGTAGTCAGGTACACGATGGCGACAAAATGAGCAAAGAACCCATACACCCATACAAAAACACCAGCAGATAAAACGTGGCTGGCATTGCCTTGTGTATCATTCTCCAAGCACCTACTTAGGGACAGTTCACCTTGAAATCAAAATACATATTTTTATTTTTATTATTCTCTTACCTGTAGTGGTGTTAATCAGTCTAGATTGTTTTGGTGTGAGTTCCAGAGTGGTGGAGATATCGGCCATAGAGATGTGTGCCTTCTCTCTAATACAGCGGGAGCTAGATAGCATTCGGCTTGTGGTGCTCATAGCAAGTAGGTACTATTTTCTCACTACCTAGTTACATCCGCCAACTGTATCACAGCGCATCGTGCATCTTCTGCTAGCATGAGCTTCTCGTCTATGAGTAGATGCACACATCCTTCTGCATAGTGATACGATTGGTGGGTGTAGTCTGGTTGAAAGAAAATAGTTCCTACACAAAACTACTCACAACAAGGTGTGTGGATTGTCTTGAGTAACCATGTCAAAGAGACATTGCTGTTTAGTTTTTCACATGTATTTCTGTTTTGGCACTTTGAGCACCACAAGCTGAGTACCATCTAGTTCCATTATATAAGTGAGAAGGCAGACATCTCTACAGCTGATATCTCCAACAATCGAGATTGACAAATAGCGCTACAGGTAAGAAGAAAAATACACATTTTTAATTTGGGGGTGAATTGTCCCTTTAAAGATCAGAACTTAACACCTAGTCAGGTCTCAAGATATTTGGAGGGTGGCAGTGATGGTGGTGTTTGAGTTTGGTCTTCTCATCGAACTCTCTAAAAACTACGGTGCCTTTCCTCCACCGCCATGTTTACCTGCATACAGAAGCTAACCAGACACTGAATTTGCTTTATGAAAATAAATTGTGACAAGAGGACCCCAGATAGTTTTTGCAAAGCGATTTTTGATTTCTTTATTAATGCTCTCTGTGTTTTACATTCCCTCCCGCCCACAGGGAAACTACGGAGGTGACATAGCTTTATAGAGTGTGAACGATCCTACATACATTACAAGTTGCAGCGTTTTTAACACCAGAGCAGCTGTTTAACACACTGCAGAGCAGCATGGGGCTCACTCCGGTGTGACTGATTTGTAACACCTCTTGTTCACAGTTGTAACTTTTGACTTATGCTTCCACTCTCTGTCATGCTTCATGGCTTCCATTGAGCTACGGGGACAACTAAAGGTTTAAGGAGAGGCCATTTATAGATGACAGTGCTGCTTTGAATGCCTGTTTTTGCTTCAGGAAAAAAAGGTGATGTGGGTGTGAATTCTGACCTCTAAAGCCAACAGAGCATATTGTGACATTAAATAATTGGGCAGTCGTTGGCCCATGCAAGTAAGCTGTTGCTAAAGAAGATGAAGTGCTGGGAGGAAGCACCTGGACTGGCCACAATCAAAGTTTAAATTAGAAAGAGTCACCCGATGCAATAGCCACAGACGGGAAGTTGCAGTTTAAAGCTTAAGGGCAGGCTGAGTAGTCACAGGCCTGCAAATATGAGACCCGAATCCAGTCTCAAACTCGCCTACAGTAATATGCTAAAAGCAGTAATTACACCAAAGTTTATACAGGTTTTTTTAATGGTTTCTTTAAAGTCTGCAGACTAATATTTTAAATTAAGATAACATATAGCAACATATATTTAGGTCTCAGTTGTGCTGCAGTATGCCTCTGTTTGTCCTCTTGTCCTCATCTGCTCCAACGCTCCAGTTTTATTCTGCAGCTCATTGTTTTCCCATAAGTCTGTCTGTCTGGGAGCCGCCGTCAGTGTCTGCATTGATTATCGGAGGCTGGAAACCAACATCTGCACCAATAAAAGCTTGAGGGCTTTGAATGGGTGGCTCGCACCATCGATTTAGGAGAGATGAGGACAGAGTGAGGTGTGTGTGTGCGTGTGTAGATGGTGAATCAGGTTACACCGCTCTGCACTGTAATCACACTTTAGTTTTATACAGATTTATGTCTGTTCGAACTCAAAAGGCTTTGGTTTACCTATCGACTTGTGAGCCGTGTTAAACAAATGGAAGATTATATTTGGTTTAATATTCAGTGTCACATTTACTGCATGTGCTAATCAAAGCATTGGTGCAGTAGACACACAGTATTCTGATGACAAGAACATGCTGACTCTGCATCATTACATCTAGTCAAGTTTCAGATCCAAAAAAATGTTGACTGCATTTTAAGATGCTCCATTTCCACGTTAACATCGGTCAGATTGCATTAACCCGATGTTATGAACCAGTGGACAGCACATACTGATGTTGTACTGTATTCGACGTTTTACATTTTCACAGTAACATCATCTGTTTCATCTCCACGGTGCACCTGTGGTGTTGTCTCATTGCTGGAGCTTGGCCAGAACTGCATTCAATCCAAACCATTAAAACAAGGCTTCTGCTGTTCTCTGATCTCTTTGCTGTTTTCTCAGCTCATCTCTGTCCTCCCCTAAGTGCCTCTTCCTTCCCTTGATGTTTACTGCATGTGTTGTGTGCCAAACAGGGGCTAAAGGTACAGATGATTCTTATTCTTGGCATTTGTTTTAACCTGCTTAGAGGAGCGGATGAGTGGGGTTTGCCACATAGGGTGTGTGTGTGTGTTCAGAGTTTCAGCAGTTTTAAGAATGCAAGTCAAAGTTGAGAAGTTGACTTTTTTAAAGATTGTGAGAGCTGTTTGTCCATATCATACTCTATCTGAAATAGTCAGTGCTTACAGACCTTTTTCGCCCTGAGGTTTGATATCGACAGCCTGCCCTGGCATATCGCTGAGGGTTGTTGGGGCCTTATGGAGACTGAAAGGAGAGACTGAGGACCTGCACACACTTCTTAAGGCTGAAAAAAGTATTTCAATACCTCTGCTTGTTCTTGGAGGGTAAAAAAGATATTGGTATTTATTTACAGTGAAAGGATCAGTGTGTAGGATTTAATGGCATGTAGCGGTAAGGCTGCACATAGACCTTTTTCACGGGAGACATTACGATTCATCACAGTAGAAAAATCTTAAGTGCTATATCATTCTTGGAGATGTTTCACCTCTCATCCAAGAGGCTTCTTCAGTTCTTTTTTAGAGGTGAAACATCTTCAAGAAACTCAAGCAAGTCCAGTTGCCTGCGATATAGCACTTAAGATTACCATGACCTGAATGCCTGAGAACCTTCACCAACACAGAGGAAAAACCACAGGTGTAAAGAATGTAATTAATTACGACTGAATTCCATTTATTTGCTTTGATTTCAGGATCCTTGTATCCTGCATACTTGCTCACTGTCACTCTCACTGGAGCACTTGAATAGAACACAGCCATCGTTATTGTTATTAGTACTGTAACATCTGTGCTTTTCCTGCCACGGTCAGTCAAAGTGTCCGCTGTGAAAGAGGCCTATTGGCAACCAACTGAAACGTCTCTCGTGTGCGAGGCATGTAGGAGAACTGATGCAGAAACTGGAATGGTGGTATCTAGGGTGCTGGCTCCCAAGCTGAGGGTCCTTACCCCATGGGGGCTGCCAAAGCTTCATGAGGTATTGTGAGGCCTTCTTAAAGGGATAGTGCACCCAAAAATGAAAATTCAGCCATTATCTACTCACCCATATGCTGATGGAGGCCCTGGTGAAGTTTTAGAGTCCTCACATCCCTTGTGGAGATCGGTGGGGGAGCGGCTAGCACACCTAATGGCAGACAGCGCCTCAGACTAACGTCCAAGAACACAAAATTGGATCCACAAAGTATCTCCAACATGCTCATCTGTAGTGATCCAAGTGTGCTGCAGCCGCGACATAAAAAGTTGTTTTGAGAAAAGTCAAATGAGCTCTGTTTTTAGCCTCACTGTAGCTCTGACTGCTTCTCTGTGCTCCGTATTCACGTGTTCATGCCTGTGCGAGACCTGCGAAAGCATGAGCTTTGCTCACCCGTGTTTACATCACGCAACACGTGCACTGCAGGGGGGGACGTATTTGTTTGAGCCCAAGTATACGGACGGAACTCAGGCTACTGGACGAAGCAGCCGCCACAGCTCATGAGCCTAACCCTCAGCCAGCCTCAGAATACCGGAGTCGTGCACTGGAAACCTGGTGGTGTAGTTGTTTCAAATGCAAAGCAATGCCAACGGATGAGGAAAGTCTTCGCTGCTCAGACTGGGAATTGGCGATGCCTGCACTTGACAATCTGGACATCAGTACTGACGAGACTGCTGCTCTTCAGAGACCATGCATCACCGATCACCCTGAGCACGCACACGTGAACGCGGAGCACAGAGAAGCAGTCAGAGCTGCAGGCTACAGTGAGGCTAAAAACAGAGTTTATATGACTTTTTTTGAAACAACTGTCGCGGCTGCAGCACACTTGGATCACTATGGATGAGCAGTATGGAGATACTTTGTGGATTCAATTTTGTGTTCTTGGACGTTAGTCTGGGGCGCCGTCTGCCATTAGGTGTGCTAGCCGCTCCCCCCGCTGGTCTCCGCAAGGGATGTGAGGACTCTAAAACTTCACCAGGGCCTCAGTCAGCATATGGGTGAGTAGATAATGGCTGAATTTTCATTTTTGGGTGCACAATCCCTTTAAAGCAGCTGTGTGGAACTTTTTACCATTTATGAAACTGTCCCTAGTTTGTATCACCTCCCCTTGAAGATCCGCATATTTATTTGAACCCAACAGGGACAAAAAAGCCTTTCTCTATATGGCTATTTAGCGTAGCCTCGGTCGGGTCGGACACAGCGGAAGTCAGCAAACCAGAATATGGCACCCGGAGGCGGAAGTAAGTCTGCACGGTATGTCTGCACGCCCGTGTTTACAGAGAGTGTTCTTCGAGTAAGCGGTACGCAACGGGCATTGCTGAACACAACAGTTTTACCAGATGTATCTATAAGGACTTGGTTGTACTTTCGATGTCATGGCGGATAAAGAAGGAGCACCATCTAAAAGAAAAAGAACAGAAGAACAGAAGAAGGCTAAACGGGACAGTGATAGGACTCGAGCCCAAACGAGAGTAAACCTCGGCGCACAGTTCCGCACAGCTGCTTTAATTTTAAGGATTGTTTTAAACTTTTTTAAAATAATATACAGTGGACCCTCATATCTGTGAAGAAGATTAAATTAATTTGTTATCTTTAAAGTTTAGATTATTATTTAAGATATAAACTCACAGCATAAGGGCACAGTGAAGACCTGAGCATGAGTTATATTAACAGAGCCTTTTACTCTCTGCTAAATAGACTTGATCTGCATCAGACAAGTACGCAGTTAAAACCAAAGAGGAGTTTTTTTAAGGGCCACCAAAGGAAAAGGGTTGGAAACCACTGATCCAGAGCAGGTGTTTGGTTTGTCTTTTCTGTAACAACATGGAGGATTAGATGTAGGTAGATAAAAAATTGAATTGCTCATTGGAGGATAATGAAAAATCAATGATTGTTGGTTTTAGGTGATTATAGACAAATGAAAACATAGTTAGGCATATTATAATCCATTTTTGCCAATATATCCCTCTAAATCCTACACACTGGACCTTTAATATTCTCTGTAAAAGAGGAAAATCAAACATCAGTCAAAGATAAGGCAGCAAAGCATGTGGCTCTTTGTAGTAAAGATGCTTTATACGTATGCACCACTTTTACATGTTCAGACTTTTCTATACCTTACAGTGTAGTTTATTCAAAGTAACCACAGATAGGCCTGTATTAATTCCAGTGACATGTTTGATTTAACTTATTTAAATCGATACATTTAACTATATAAATTCTTTAAGGGAAGTATCTCACAGTGTCACTTTCTATATTGGTAAAGTTCTACTTTTCTACAAACTCTGATTTAGCATCTGCCACTGAGGAGTCTGCTGGATAATATTAGATCTGATGGGTTTAATTGCAGTGCCAGATCTCATCAGGATGAGAAGGGAATAGGAAAGACGGCAGGGAGAGGGGAGGGAGACAGAGGGGAGGATGGGTGATGGTTAAGAGCGAAAAAGAAATAATGGAAAAGCGACACAGGTCCATTTGGTCAAATTGAAAGTGTTTTGATTAGTGAAAATTAATTACAGAAAAAAATATCTCAATGCCAGACTCTGTTTTGCTCCTTCCCTTTCTCTCTCTCTTTGTTTTTCTTTAACAGAATCCCCTTTTAAATTTCCCCCTTCATTTTCATTCTTTAAATTTATACAATATATATGAAAATTTCAGCACATAAAATGTAAATGATGAAAATCAGTTTAGTCTATTTCCATCATACTGATCTAAACATATCGGCTGCTATCTTGAAATCAGAGAAATTCTCCTCTTCCCCTTTGGGCTAAATGCAACACAGATATTATGATAGAAATATAAAATATTCTACAATAGATTCAAGGTCAACAGATAATCTTATTCAGCGAGGCCCGAGCAGATGGTGAGAGGTGAGCAGATGAGTGAATGATTCATCAGTAAGTGAGTAAATGAGTGAATTTGTGTCTGCGAGTGATGGAGTGAGTTATCGCGCTGCGGAGTGAATGAGACGAGAGAAATTGAGAGCGGAGAGAGGGCTGAATATTGTGGCTGAGGGTCATTAAGACTGTGCTAAATTTGATTTAACAGCATTGTTGGATGGCTTTGGATGAATTGTTGAGCGGCCTGATTTAGAGCATTAGGAGTCTGCGCTGTGCCTCATAATTTTTGACCGGACTTGTGTGATATTAGGGATGAAGGGTAATATGTCCACACTCTCAAGAAGGATGTGTTTTCTGGGGGAGTATTTGTCGAGCTCGGGCCAAAATAAATGTGGCTTTGATTTAAAATACACCAATAACTACACACACTGCTACGATGCTTGGTGTTCTCTTTAGAAATTTCACTTCAGAGGAACTGACTCTTGGTGCCAGAGGCGTAGATCTCTGTGTCGGTGCAAGACTACAACTCTTTGTAAGCACAAATACGCATACACACACTCCTTGTCAGATTTATAAAGACATATGAATCTGTTTGATTTATCTCACTCAAAATAAAATGGACCTGCTCTTGTATAGCGCCTTTCTAGTCATCCGACCACCAAGTACTTTTTACACTACGAGTCACAATCAGCCATTCACACACACATTCATACACTGGTGGCAGAAGCTACCATACAAGGTGCCACCTCCCGAAAATTGTGCTGAGGGGCACAAGCCTGAGTCCCACTCTCCCAGTCAGCCTTGGACATACAGGAGATGCAGCCCAGTTGTCAGATAAAATGTTGGCACATAACACATTTGCACATAATAATGTAGCAGATAGGTTGAAATTTTACATTTCAACAAAGTTGTGGTTAAATGTGGTTTGGTTCAGGGACAAAAGGCCTGATTTGGGGGTCACAGTCCCCGCCAGAAATGCAACTATGTCTTGTTAAAAACAAACTTTTCATGACACCATCACTGCCGGAAAAACAGCAACAGGTCACTAAAAAACCCCCACGTCTGATGCCTTAAAAGCAGCTGAAAACACAACATTGACTCGCTAAAAAACAACTGGTTGTGTTGTTTTTTGTTCTCAAATAGTCGTCTACAGTTTGACAGGTGTCTCGCCAAGGTGAGACACCATCCACTATCCCCTCCACCTCCCAGTGACAGAGTCAGCTTATATACTACGTTGCTTTAGAAATGTTGATATTATCTGTATGAAACATGCAAATGTGATGTATTTGTGGTTTGCAATAATGTACAATGCCAGCATTTACTTCTGGCGACTGGGCTGGTAGATGTGCCTTTAATCAACTGCTGCAATGCATCAAATTGACCTTTCGCTAAGCCCCGCCCCTTTGTGATGGTCCAACAAGCTGTTGAAGTAAGCATGGAGCCCACACTGTAACTTACTGCACTCCCTGAAGAACCATTATCATATTTTTGGAGAGAGAGGGGTCTACAGTCTGTGTTTGAACCAGCTGCGTGGCATCACAGTGTTTGCAGATGAACAGTGTTTGCTGCTGCCAGCATCTGGACCTCCGCTGCAGGAAGGACAGGGTTCAGCTTTACAATTAGCTTCACAAGAAAGGATACACTGAAAAGGACATTAACAGGAAATGACAAAACAATGGATAACCGCAAAAGCAAAATAAATAAAAAACGTAACATTGTGTGTATCCTTTCGGGTGAACACATGATTTAAATGCACTTCCTTCTTCCATAAAGCATTTGCAAAGCAGATTTGCATGTGGAATTGATTTGAAGCCTAACAGAATAGCATTCCATATTAGATTTAGTCTGTCACCTTAGTTTTCCATCTCTACTTGCACACTGAACTCGCTCTACAAAAATGTCCGTCCTGAAGTACAGTATGCGTGTGGTGAGCGCACTCTGCATGCTCTTCTTCCATAAATACCAGATTACAGTATGTGTGGGAAATGATGTAGGCCTTGATGATGCATCTGACCCCTGGTGATTTTTTCCCTGCATCTTCTTCATTGTGAACACATTTCCTTCCAGGAAAAGTCTTCATCGGCAACAAGAGAGAGATTGCAGAGAGCAGAATCTCTGAACTCAACACGTACATGAAGGTAATCACATTTAATTTTATGCACAGTGCAGTCTTTATTTCGTACAAAGGACAGAGTTGCTGGCATGCTTGGTATCTTCTGCAGCGTGCGGTGCAGAAGCCTACAACTTAGTGGGCTGAACGATGCTGTAGGTGGATAAGCACTGACTCGGATATTTCAGCAGTAGTTTGCAGATCGAGCTCAACATGTAGGCGTTGCTGCTCTCTTCTCTTTGCTCTGCCCTGTGCCCACATCACGTCTGACTGACTGTAGTTGTGGGACTTTTGACATGTTTCAGCGTTGCTCCATCGCTAAAAACGCGATCAGGTTCTCTTCCTCCCCCTCACTCACTTCTCTTTTCTGCTTTACTCTTTTTTTTCCCAGCAACCTACGTGGTTCTCACTTTGCCACACTCTCTCGCCTTCGCTCGCCTTGCACTTGTAATCTTTCTCGCTTCATCTCCTCTCTTTCCATCCACTCCTTCCACCCTTCTCACTCAAATCTCCCATCACCCTACTTCTCCTGCTCCTCTTCCATCAAACTCCCACTCTGTCTCCGCTGACCTCTAACCCTCCACCCAGACTTCCCTTTTTTTCCATCTGTCTCCACCTGTCTCTCCCATCTTCCACCTCAAACACTGCCTCATTATCTTTCTTTTCATCTTTTTGTTTTAACTCTCTCCTTTCTTGTTATCCAACCCCCTTTCCATCTCTCTTGCCTCATTCTCCCTGTCTCTCCTTTCTCCCAGAGGTTGCTCGGTCTGCCAACATGGTTGCTGCTCGATGAGGCTCTCAGGATGTTTTTCTACCAGACGGACAAGGACAGCCAGCACCAACCGCGAGCCCTCAGGCGTCTCCGCCCACCTACCCGCAAAGTGTAAGCCCCACTGCTCACAATGCTAACAAGCACAAACAGAGTCATAGCTGTAGATGTGGCTAAATATGAAGACGTAGTCCCCACTTCACCCCGATTCATTTGCAGGGGAAATGTGTCTATATGCATTCAGACAAAGGATCCTTAAACTGTGCCCAAAAGACAAAAAGATGCAACCAAACTAACCAGCGGTTTTCAACACCAACTGTCCCAACGTGTTATAGTGCATGTGAGACCTTTGAAAATTGTTTTTTATTTTTCATCAGGCCCTCAGATCAGTAGAGACGATACTCCAATTATACAAAGTGTACGAGGGTACAAAGGTGCCAGCCTCGGTGAATCAGGTTTAAAACTGAAGCACCTGCAATTAATCATGAAGGGGGTTATTTGTTCCCACTTGAGGGCTTGTTTGTGCCCTAAATTGATTTGCATAAAGTTATTTGTGAACATGAAGTCCTGCAGGGTCTTAGTAAAAGCAACTGAGGCCCTCAAAATGTAACCGTGAATTATTAGAGGCATTTTTTTTTTATCACCAAGATATGAAAGTGCCTCCTTTATCTCTCAAAAGTTACCATAATTAGTATCAATCTAGTGCCATTAGGCTTTTTAAAGAGCAATTTTCATCCCTTGAAATGATGAATATACATGAATGAATCAAATTATGTTTTGAAATTAAAGTAGTTGGAGGAGATGGGTTTCTGGTCTTGTTTTAATGTGGAGGATAAGTGAGATCGACCACATGATAGGCCCCTAAAAAGAGGGAAAGGATGGTAGGTAATGGATTTTTCTCTAAAAGCACAAACTATAAAAAGCTTATAGCAGTAGTTCTCAGACTTTATTTCTGTCATGCCCCTCTTTGGAGGACGGAAAAAGTTGATGATTTCCTGTTGTACTTATCGTCCCTGTCCATTCTGTAAACCTACACGCTATCTGGAAATGAAAACCATTGCTATTGGAAATCACAATTAGTTTACCAATCTAACATTAAAAATTCCAGCGCCAATACAGTAGTTCCTCAAAAATACACTTCTGCATTGCATTTCCTTTTCCCGCTGGACATGCGCGGCCTACCTGTCCTGCCTCAGGCTGTTCTCATGCACTGTTCCTACATTTTCCTACAAAGAGTAATGCACCAACATTTGTAAATATCCCACATAATTATGAGCCAGTAATCTGTGTGTAACCCATGTGTTTGGGAAGGCAGCAATCACGTGACCAATGCATTGAGGGAGTAAGGAGGCAGGTTGGGGTGGTGGATGGGTCACGAAACACAGAACTCTCCCCAGGACTTTCCTGAGGTGACCGATGCTCAGAACTGTCATTTTGAGGTACTCCGTCACCATGTTTCTTTCCCTGAACATAAGTATAGTAACTCAACTTGCCTGAACCTAAAGCCGCCCAACCATGCTTCTTTTCCTAAACCGAACTGCAGTAACTTTATCTTAAGTACAGAACTTTACATTCAGAATGTAACGTCATTGACGTCATCATACGAACCGTTGTATGAGAATACGTTGCATGCCTGTGTGCCCACTGGGTGGGGTACGCAACACATTTTGAGAAACACTGGATTAGACTATTGGATTTATATGAATAATTTAACTGGTAACTTGAGTGTGTTAGCATTTAAGGGTGCTTTCAGACCTAGAGTTGTCTTGCTTTGGTCTGAATCAGGGACTCATTTTGTTACGTAAGTTGTATAACTGCCTAGAGTTGGTTCGTGTTCTCACGGCAGCATTTACAAGGCGACCAGATAAAATGCCTTGTGCAAGAAAGCTGCTCTTGATTGGTCAGAATTTCCATGTGGGAAAAATCCAGGAAGTAAAGCAAACGTTGAAGAAGAGTACACTTGCAAGATAAATGTGACACTTTCTAATTTCGAGGTTGATTTTAGCGCTGCTCATCGTGGACTATATTGCTGTCATTGTTCATTTTAGTCAAACCATACAGTTTGAAAAGGAGGCGCGGCTCCAACTAGAAAACAATGTTTTGATGCATTGGATGTGCTGAATGTGCATATTAAGGCAGTACAGGAGGAGGTGCACATTAATAATCCTCCAGGACTGTAACATGCTCATGTTTAACCCAAACAGTGTGTCATGTGACTGCAGCTGGTTCACATCCAGGTCAGAACACGTTGTCACCACAAACCACCCGCACCAGAGTTCGTTTATAACCGGACTGAGACCACTTCTTCAAGAAGGTCTTGGTCCGGTTGTTTTGGTGCGCACCCAAATGCGATTGCTGTGTTCACACCTGCTCAAACGAAATGCACTGAGGGGGCAAACAAACTTGAGTTTGATTGTGTGGAAACTGAAAGAGTAAACAGCCACATTTATTCAACCAAACAAGTGAACAAATTAAACACTACATAACCAGACAAATAGCTAAACAAATAATCCGCAACCTTCGTATTTTAAATTGTTAACTTCAGTGACATTGTCTGAAATGTAAAATAGTAACAGTGAAATTTACAATACAAATTGGTGTAATTTTAGTAAACTAATTTAGAGTACTTGGATACTGGATTTAACTCCTTCATTTAAATATGTATATGCAGGTGTATTCGTTGTTGTCGTGTCAATCAGGCCTCAAGAACTTGACCTTTGTAAATCTTCGTGAGACAGAAGAGAAAACTTTGTCAGACTTAACATCCATGCATCTTTTATTACAGAGTTTTCATCTAGATGAGTGCTATTAAGTGTGTCTATTGATTAATGGAGGTCATTTAGACTGAAAACTCAGTCGCAAAGAAGAAACTAAGTGGAAGCAAGTTTGCAAGATTGTGTATCACAGTTTAAAATGTTGCTGATGTACCTTTAGTTTTAAAGTCAAGTTGGGTGTGTGTGCAGCATCTGATGTTGAAGTATCAAAATAAAACAGTTTATATAAGCAGGGATTAGTGGTAGGTGTTAGGATTGATCCATTGCTATATAAGAGACATAAGTGTCCCAGAAACTTTTCCTTGACACACTAATTGTTCAGTATTCATGACAAGAACGCTTGGTTATGTGTTAGTGTGTGCTTACACAAGCATATACATCCTCCAGAACACTAGGTTATCAGGCATAAAGCCTACACCCAGTTCGCAACTTACTGCAAAGTATTTTTTTTCCAGGAAACACTGCCTTTGAGGGACACATTAGCCGTCAAATTGAGCACTTAATTGTCTGGTTATTGGGCTTCATCTTGAGGGGGGAATCAGGACTCTACTGGGAGAGCTAATCCCCCAGAACAAATCATACATGGTTATTATACCTTAATAAAGTTCCAGAAACAAAAAAGCTTAGCTCATAAGGAGAAGGTTTGGATGGTGGTGGGAGCTGCTGCAACAAACTGTGTTGGCATGACGGTAAGAGCTGAGTAATCAGTTAGAAGTGTCAGGTTATAACAGCCACCAGTTAAACCTGCGTGGATGTTAAGCTTGTAGCCAAACAGCGGATGGCTGAGACACTGCCAGGCTTGCAGAAAGCAATTTATTCCAGTCAGGTATCGTAAGAGCGACTTCAGTGCAATGCCAAATTTAACACAATGCTCCCCAAGTCTTTTATCAGAAAAATGGCTGCTAATGAAAGTTTTATAACCACTGCTTTTGGAAATAAGCCAAGAGATATTTATGTTTAGATACAGTCAAACCACAAATTCGATGAATGAGAGCGTCAGTGGCCTTGAGATATGTTAAAGGTATACTCCATCCCCCAAATCTCATCCTTTGTTGTGTTGTATTGGGAAGACAGTGTTGTTTTTCTTGTATGTCTTCACAGTTAACTAAGAATCCAAAACACAAAGGCAATGCTTGATGAATTGAAATTAAAGGAGTCCATGTTTAACAACAGCAAAACTACACCAAGACATCCATTCAGAAACTCGTACACAACTCATGCAGTATAATCCAAGGTTAATTTTGAATAGAATAGAACATATCTTTGTTGTCCACCATGGGTGGACATTTGTCTTCAGCTTACCAAACACAAAAGACAACATTGTAAAAAGCAGACAAATAGTTGGTGAGACAAGCATATAGAGTCACTACAAAACACTTAACACATTAAATCAGCACATTGTCTGTGTGTAGTTTAAAAGTCATCAATCACTTTGTTGAGTTAAAGATACTGATGGCACTTGGGATGAAGGACTTCTTTTGGTTGCCAGAGAGACTCTATACTGCCTCCCAGAGCTCAAGAGCTCAAACTGAAGAGAAGATGGGAGCTATCTGCTAAGGTACACATCGCTTTCTTCCTCTTCCTTTCTGCACAGAGTTGGGTCAAGGGCTTTTGTGGCTTGCCAACGTTTAACTTGCCAGTGTCACAGTCGTGGGGGGTTTGTTCTTGGATGTACAGTTGAGGTGACCGTACCAGGCAGGAAGATGAAAAGTTAAAATACTGTCAACCATAGTTTTGTGCACTAATTCTAAAATTCTAAAATAAAATCTGCTGACTAACACAGAGGCCACTGAGTTTCCTAAGAAGATAATTTATCCAGTCGTATGCTCAGTGCTTCCCAAACAAATGTTTTGGAACTACACTACACTACACTACTGCATTAACAGAGCAGATGCACTACTTGTCTGTGCACAAAACTGAGAGTTTGTAAACAGATGTTGTGCTGTCGACCAAAAACATCATTAGTTGGCAAGATTTCATTGGTTGCTTAGTCTCAGAAAAAAAAGAAAAAAAGAAATTCTTTTAGGAGCTGCGCCTTGTCAAAATAAATCAAAACCTTTGAATTTATTTTGAAAGGACAGACACAGGAAGTGTCCACGCTCAGCAGTCAGACAGGAGTCAGGTTAATTTCCAGGGCTGGTACCTGCGGTTATTCCACAGGCTAGTTAATAACATGTCGGGCAGGAAATCCAAAGTGTGGGATCATTTTGAGAAGGTGAAGGACGAACCCAAGGTGATATGTAAACTCATCTTCATTGGTCGACTACAAACATGACGTATCATCTGAAACATGGAAGTAGCTACATGCCCATTAGCCCACAGCGTCATTAACAGGCGGCTCGCTCAGTGTGTGACGTGCACTTGTAGATAAAATATAGGCCTATATTAATGAAGGTTCATTAGTACGGTTTTGTGTTTCTCTGTAATGTAGCACAGTGTTAACAATGTTACTGATACTATTCTTTCTCACACCTTCAACTCAAACCACCAAAATATATCATTTAATAATTAAATATCTTAAACATGCAGGCGACTAGACGACTAATGACCCTAAATGATGACTGTTTGTCGGCTATGAAAATTCTTAGTCGGGGGCAGCTGGAGTTGTGATATAGTTTATATAGCCATTTTTTTTTTTTAGGATTCTTAAATGAGTGCGGAGGAATGTGAGAAAAACAAGGTTTTCTATTTGAATTAATTGTAACACAGGGTGAGTAACTGACATACAAATGATCATTTGGGGAGTAAAGTATTCCTTTAACTAACTTGGCTAAGTGGCAGCTGATGATTCGTACAGAGCTTATGAAAGTTTATGTTACCGACTGACAGAAATCTATATTACTTTGCTGATATTTTAAATATAGGCCTTTATGAAAACTCAGTTAACTGATGGAACCACTCCAGAGTACAAAATTCAGTATTGTTTTTTTAATATTTACTCAAAAAGTATTTAATAAGCAGCAGTTTTTTGTGTATGAGTGAGACAGTACGACAAAGCGTCTTGAGATACAGCACCTCGCACAACAAACAACAAGTGATAAATATTTCACGTCAAATCAAAAAACAAGGCTGTCCTTGGTTATGATGTCCCATTTGGCAAATAAGTGCGGCCTTGATTCCTCCCATCTTATCCCTGAATCTCTCTTACATCATAAATGAATGCAGTTTAGTAGTGAGGAAGCGACGGAGGCAAGGATGCATACATTTGAGGAAAATACTGAAACTCTACAGAGACATATTACCCTTTTTACAGTCTACTTCCTCATTCATAACGGCTGTTCAGGCTTCTGATTGGCACATGTCCCCGTGGTCGGATTACCCCAGCAGGAGATGTGGTAAACTGGGACTCTCTCAATAGGAAATGATGCAAAGATAGACTCATATTACTTCCTCTGCTCTCACATCTGACTTGCCTTCTTTTATATGGACACTTATATTTGTGCTAGAACACAAGGAACTGTGACATTTCCTCTTTCAGATGTTGCCACATATTTGATTGTCCTCATTGTCCTCGAAACCAGATGTATTTTATTGCATAGTTTCAGTATTTTAAAGAGAACATTTAGCTTTTTTATGATGAGCTTTATTCAACCTTGGCAAGAGTTTTCATGCACCATTAAACTCCTGGCTGTATATTATGGCTATTGAGTTTTATTCTTTCTGTACAAAGTGATTTTAAAGTTTTGGCATTAAATTGGTCCAGTTCGTACATGTTGTGTTCTTACGTAAGAAAAATCACATTAGTGTTCAGTATTTTTAAACTAAAATGTAGTATCTCAGTCACCACTGCTTTTAAGATTTTCTTTAAATATGTGAGGATGGTCCATTTTGCCTCTTGGGTATTTGGACAAGACTCGGCAGCCATGCTATCGGCTCTGTAAGGCTGGACCTAGGTACAGCTGTGCTTTGAGCCAAATACTACATCAGCATGCCAACATGCTCATAATGACAATGCTTAGCAGTATAATGTCTCATGTTCACCATCTTGGTTTTTGCATGCTAACATTTGCTAGTCAGCCTAAACACAACACAGCTGAGACTGATGGGGCTGATGACTTGCAGGTATAAAGTCATTAATCAAAGTATTGGACACATTCAAATATTAAAGGGGGGGGTGGCCCTAGATGCAAACTCATTAATCTCTATAAACAGATATCTGCATATATATATGCAGAATCTGTAGGCAACAATATAAGATGTTGGTACACAGCATTCTGGTTTCCATTTGTAGTGTGAATAATATTGACCAATCATGTTTGAGGGGCAGGTAGAACGTCAATGACGCCACTGACTACACTGGTTTCCCTAAAATATTGGCAGTGGTCCCCAAAGGCTTATCGTCTTCGGACCCCATTGCACCATTACCCGATGGGTTCTGGGATTGAGAACTCAGAGGATCACCATAGTTATTATAGTCAATCCAGTGGGGCACGTGCACGTGCATGTTAATCTATCCAGCAGATGTTTCAGTTCACGCTGACTCCAAAAAGTCGACAGCATGGTGTTGCTAGATGAAACGTGAGGGAATGACCAAAGTCAAAAGGATTCATCCTCTGTGGACCATGAATGTCACTTCAAAAATTCTCTATCACTATTTCAAACTATCCTGAGAGCTACGCTGGTAGCAGGGCTAAGGCCCTGATCAGACAGAGCACATTTTGCATCTTGCTTGTTGCTAGGCGACCACGAATCCCTTTGCCTTGACTTAACAGTTATTTTGCTGAAAAGTAAACTCACAGAATTGTACCTTAAAATCAGAATAAAAATGGACAGGAAAAGGGCACTTGGGGACTGAACACAGGGGAATGGAAATCATAAAGAGGAGAGATCACAAAAGTACCATCAACTGGTCCAGGAGCTTCGCCGAGATAATGGTTGATTAGAGGCTTGTTTTAGGATGAGATGAGGACATTTTGACAATCTGCTGTCAGTGGTGGGGTCTAATTAGTGTTAGTAAAATGTTAGGAAATAGTTGAGGCTACAGTTTGTTTAGATTAGGGCTGTACCCAAATATTTGGATATTCGAATATTCGTTTCTATGGGTAGGTATTCGTTATGAAAATTTGGTATTTGACATTTGTTTTTTTATTTACTAAAAAAACTACTATTCCCTCTAACTTGTAGCTGTTTTTCCGTTATCTTTGGAATTTGCCAGTAATGTCAAAATATCATTTACAGACTGATTTAACAGACGATCACTGCTGCCCGACCCGCCGGTCCATTTGCGGGTCCCGCGGGTTACGGGTCGACCCGCGCATCACTACTCAGCTCAGTCTATAAGGCTGTACACAACAGTAAGGCTATAGACATTATATTCTATTCAGGCCGGCAGAACCAGCAGCGCATCGGCTCTACAGTGCACGGCACTGCTGATTAACCATTTTATTGCAGCACAGAGTGTCTGCCAGCAACCAATTACTGGTAGAGGCTTCCTACAACTTGTTTCAACGGTGCTGATTTAATCAGAAGACAAATTAAACAGGATGACTAGCCAGTGTGAAAATCAAAAGAAAGCATAGAGGAATGTACTAAAGGAGACTGTTGTGCCATCACATTTTTTTGTGGTTTGAGAGCAAAGATCCTGTCGCCGCTGTGCAAAACTTCGCAATACAATTAGATCCGAAAAAACCCCGGAGTCTTCTCTGCTCTGAGTTAGAGGGTTTTTTCCAACTTGAGGCGTTTAAGGCACTTCTGTGAAAACCAGAGGCACATACAAGGCGTTCAGCAATGCAAAAGCAGTGAGCAAAGTGCTTCACTCCCATTGAAAACAATTTCAAAAAGCTGTCCTCATCTGCTAAAACACACTCCGTCTCATTACAGCCTAAGAATACACAGATTGGGTTTCGTAAGGACTTAAAGTATATGTCACAAAAGACCCTTAAAATTGTCAGATTTTGATCTCCCGTCAAGGGGTAAAGTGTCCTGTTCACACCTGCAGCATTTCTGGGAGACAAAATGTTCACTGCTGTCTAATCTCTGTCCATCTTTGTCTTTTAGGAAGACAGTCAAACCAAAGATGGACCTCTTCTCCTCCCCCAGGGCCGAGGTATGTGTAGCAACATTTTTGTAGTTGTTGTTGCTTTGGTTACAATCTCCATGGCCACCTACAAAGTAACAACTGTTTTAGTCAAACAACCACGCAGAATGCACTGCATCACCCCGAGAAATACCATGTGATCCTGTCAGCACCCTTGGCGTGACTGCATCTCATGACCGTGCTCCTTCTCACAGCACTGCATTACTTTGTGAGACTCGGGACGCATGGAAACACACCAGAATAGAAACAACATACACAAACATATCGACCGATGTGACCAATCAATAAGGATGACTTCATTCGTCAAATGTTGTCACACTTTTTCTCCTCCCTCTTGTCAGTGACTCCGTTGACCTCATCAATAGTTCCCGCCTCGCTTCACTTCCTTTTTTAATTTCTGTATCCATCTCTCTTTTCGTATTAGCCTCCCTCTCCCTCCTCGCTTTATCTCCTCCTCCCTATTCCCTCCCTGCCCCACCTCTCCCCTTAAACAACCCTCAAGTTTGTCCTCCTTTCTTTTTCCCTCTCCCCTCCCTCTGTCTCATTCCAAGGTTGCGAACATCCCTCCACCCTCTTTCCCCCTCCTCCTCTTCTCCTTCACGTCCTCTTATTTTTATTCTGTTCACGCCCTCTACCCTGACACCATAAAAAAAGACAGGAGAAACAGTCTTTGCATTCTGTGGTCGGTTCAGAAGGTGTGTGTTTGTGAGGTTGTGTAGCTGGAGTGGTTCAGGTGCAGGTGTGCAGGAAGGGACTGCAGTCAGGTCAGAGGTTAAAGTGGTAATGGCCTGCCAATTACATTCTCCAAGGAGGCAAAAAAAATAGCTTTTATCCTTTAGACGATCAGCACAGTCCTGGACTGACCTTTAAACACACACACACATTTCTACTTCTATACTTGTGGGGACCCTTACAGACACAATGCCTCCCAACATTAACTTTACCCATCACAACTAAATGCCTAACTCCAACGTTACCATGGCCGTAAATCTAACCTTAATCCCAAAGTCTAAGGGCCTTATTTAAGCAATTTATAGTGTGTGGTGCAAGTGCATCTGGGACGTGTCCAGCCATCTTTGCTCGTTAAATGGTGCATTAACTGGGCACAAAGTAAGACAAGGGGCAAAGGGGTTGTATTTAGTTCCTTAAATAATCATAGAAGGGTTTTAGGCAAGTGTCATCTCCCGTTCATTGAAATCCCCAGCCGCACCTGCTGCACCACTATTTACACGGCAGATTCACTGCAGCAAATTTTGTTGGACATTTAAGCAGCAAAATTAAAACTGTAGTTATAAACTCGAGAGAGGAAACAGAACTAAACTTTTAGCTGCTGAAATAGTCAAAGAAGGTACGCTACTGCTCGTGCAGAAATGTGCACAGCGTCTCTCTTAATGGGGAGTCGAACGACAGCTCTGCTCTGCTCTCTGCTGTGTTCACTTGTCAGAGAATGTAATCAATATTTTTCTTGTTAGTGATGTTTCATTTCACCTACTTGCAACACATCCGCACGTCCCTGTGTGCAACAAGCAGCGTGTACATGCAGTGTGAACCCACCTATGTAGATGTTTTTTAATTTATGTATAACGCACCCTTTGAATAGCAGAAAAAGAGTGCACCATTTTGACTTTTCACCAGGTTTGTGTCGATCAATGGTGCAGTCACTTTTTGCTGCCTTAAAACAGCAATACGGCAACAATGCTCCTGACCACATCTCATTTTAAGACCCACACATCAGTGGGTGCGCAAATGGGTGCAAGTGCATTTGCTACTTGCACAACATCAGCAGTGGCTGTGCAACTGGCAGTTGAGCTGTGCTGTGCACCACTGTGCGCCAGGTGTAAGACAGGACCCTAAATCTTCAAATAACCCTTTGAAGAAGTGAGAAGTGGCCAAAAATGTCCTGAAACCCGAGGTCTGAAAATCAAATTGGTCCTCACAAAGATAGAAGTACAAGAACACACAAATACACACGCTTCGTACAACCTTCATAAATGTCTATTTTTAAAATACACCAATAGTGCTTTGCAGAAACTGTGTGTAATACTGTTTGTGTAGGAGTAATAATGTTGATAGTGCAGTCAGACTGATGGATGGCAGCCATTACTGTACTGTGGACCTTGGAAACTGAGATGGATGTTTATCACTGTTGTCTGATGTTTTGTAAACTAAACGCTTAATTGATTAACAGAATATTTAGCAGATTAAATTATCATGAAAAGTTATGCTGTGGTGACAGACTTTTTCACTTGTTTTACTAAAATAGGTTTTGTGGATTCAGCTGTTCACAGAAGTGGCTCGATAAGTTGAACATTTTCTTGCAGTGTGAGTGTTTGTGTGTTTGATGCACCTTTGCTCAGCTGTGTCAGTGACTGTGTCCACGCTGTATACAGCAACATGTCTGCAGGTGAAGTGTGTTGCTGCAGCTCTTGAACTACGAGTGCTTTATCCCCCCTGCAAAAGCGTTTAACTTTTCCTAACCTTGCACTACACAGAAAAAGGTGCAGCTTTCCGTCTCTCTCACGCACACACACACACACGCACGCACGCACACACGCACGCACGCACGCACATACACACACACACACACTGTACCTTTCTGCACACTCTAGTCTCTTTCTCTCTCTCCAGCCAGCCTACTCAACATTTATTTTAGCTCTCGCTCTTTCTCTCTGAGCAAAACGAGTGCTTCTCTGTGTGTTTGCGCGTCCGGCAGTGTGTTTTTTTCAGCGCAGGGAAGTGGCTGTTAAACTACATCCAAACAATGATCAATGGCTGGTCTGAGCCTGATGGATAAGAGGAGAGCGCAGGCATTTGTCACAGTAGAGCTGGTGCAAAACATTAGCGTTTACACTACACTACTTCATTCCACTCCGCTTAGTATTAGCTCAGGCTCAGCCCCAAGCAGCATAATAAGTAATTGTTGTCGGCTGTAGCACTACGAGCTTCACTCAAGGTCAATGGGACAGGCTGTTTTCGGTTAGCGTGAGTGTAACGATGCACAAGCAGAAGGCCTGGTTTTGTTTAACAAAAGTGGGGACAAAAAATGGATAGATAGAGGAGAGAAAAGAGGCTGAGAGTAAATGATGGAGAGCAAAAATGCAAGAAAAAACCCCATAAAATTAGAAAATTGAAAATCAAGCAGGTCCCAATCGACCGAGACTCAGCCTTTTTTTTGCAGAGAGCCATTAGAGCTGAAATTAGATCCTATTTTAGATAAATTTCCTCCAGCAAAAAAGCTGATATGCAGGTACGCTTATACTTAATCTCGCCAGAAAGAAATATGACCATAAAACTCAGATGTTCACTTTTAATCTGTATTATGAAGTGAAATATTGCAGTAGAGGGTTCATTTGTGCATGTTGATATGAGCCATTGTGATGAAATAACTTTTGATTTAACAGGTTTGATAGACGACTCGCATTGTAGTTGCATTGCTTACTACCAGTTCACCTCCCTGAATATACTGTATATATATATATAAACACAGTGAATATAAAGGTTAAGATGATACATTGATATCACAGCAGGCTAAGTGTGTCTTTGTGTGTGCGCTCGCGGGTGAGTCACAGTGATGAAACCGCAGAGAATTACACCGAACTCTGCAGCTCCACTGAGCTTTTTAGCCTGTTTCAGGTCACTGTTTTAGTCTCACAGCGCATTAACTGTTTGGTAAACTCTCACCTCTCCCATTAGCCAAGAAGCTGTCTAAAGCAGAATGGCTCTGATAAACCCACTGCACCGTGCCTGCCAGGCACAGCAGACAGACAAAGATAGCGACTAGCTGGGGAACATGGTGGACCATTTAGCAGCTAAGGACCTAGATATTTTTTCAGAGCCAAAAGAGGAGTCAATGTTGGAATGACATGCATCAGGTCCCCAGAAATATGACTTCATACAAAAGCTAATCCTGCTCCGTGTTTACTGAATGTTTCCTAACCACCATGTTAACCATAAATACTTTCTGAATGTGTCCGATAACGTGTTCGGGCTTTGTGTCCGTCAGCTTCTCGTTTCAAGTTTTGAAATTAAATATGTTTTTGATTAATGCAGGATTTTGGATTTGCTACTGTCCAAACACACACTAGTTTTCTGCATGACAGCTGAGAAGCAGAATTGACCCGGGCAGATGTACACACACAACCTCTGCAACCTGTTCTTGTTCTGATATGCATACACATGCGTATCCTCCTATAATCCTACACTCCAGGCCTTCCAGGAAGTGGGCCATCTACTTAAAAAGAAATACACTTTCATTAAACGTCAGGGAGAGAAAAAAAAAACTCAATTCTCATCTCCACCTCCCTATTGCCAGACTAACGAGCTGAGGGTTTAACAAGCTCATTAAGGCGGGGTCGGCGCGAGTCTAATTGTACCGGATGATTGCTCCCGGGGCTGGCTGAACCCAAGGGTTGTGCGACTACATTTAGAGGCCAGCTCTTTACTAGGCACATGAAGTACACCAACACGAAGTCCCTATAGGGGACGGATCTAATTCTTTGCTTTGCATGGCTGCTCAAATTACAAAACTATCATTGAGGAGGCCATTGTATTTCACACATTATGTAAGACTGATTTGTACAGACTGTACAGCTGTGGCTGCATTGCATTCTGGTCTATCGATGCTGCTGTGTATAGTCTGGTTGCTTTGTCTGTGACAGATTTAATCCTATATGACTGGCGGGTAGTGTTACAAAAATGCCTTTGCCTAAAAATTGCACTCTTTGTCAATCTGTCAAACACAACAGATCCTGACATTTTATGTCACACCCACTCCAAGAATGCAAACTAGCCCATCAAGAGTTGAATTGGCTCCTTGTTGGAAGTAGAACTCAGCAGTTAAACAACAAGGTCTATATTCAGATTATTTTACTGGGCAAGATGGACGACGTGCCTCCCTTTACCCCCACTGTACAGAAGTGAAGCTAAAATATCCTGGATATCGCCGCTGCCTTCTTGCTCTGGTGACGTCATTCAGAGCCAGAGTCTGCGCAGTAGTAATCTCTGCTGGTTTGGATTCTTTGAACTTATTTGGGACAGTTCACCCCTAAATCAAAAATGAATATTTTCCTCTTAACCTTTGTGCTATTTATCGATGTTGATTTTTTGTAGTGTGAGCTGCAGAGTGTTGAAGATATCGGTCATAGAGATGTCGGCCTGCTCTTGAATATAATGGAACAAGATGGCACTCAGCTTGTGGTCCTCAATGTACAATACATTTAAACGATTGCAATGTCTCTTTCCAGAAATCATGACCTGTTCATTTAAGATAATCCACAGACCTTGTTGTGAGCAGTTTCATATAGGAACTATTTTCTGTCTAATGAACGACACCGCACAAAGAGAAGCGTGCATTGACGTGTCACGCAAGGAGGACACCATGAATGATGATCTGCCAAAAGCACGAGCCTCTCATCTATGAGTAGATGCCCACTTCCTTCTGCGTGGTGATGCGGTAAGTGGGTGTAGTTCGGTAGAAAGAACATAGTTCCTGCATGAAACTGCTCACAACAAAGTCTGTGGGTTATTTTGAGTTATGGGTCATGAATTCTTTGCTGTTACATTTTTCAAAAGTGTTTTTTTTTTTTTTTAGCACTTTTGCACCACAAGCTGAGTGCCATCTGTTTGGTTTTGGGGTGAACTGTCCCTTTAAATGACATACACTCACACAGTCAGCTCCTGTACTGCCCACAGCACTGACTTGTAATACTTTGCTCTTCAGGTCAACTACTTAATTAGTTGGCTAAACTGTTCGTAGACACAGAGGTGGACGGAGATGAAAAAAGAACAAATTATAGGAAAAAAACAGACTGAAATAGATACAAAGGGAAAACGACAAGTCAAAGTAAAGGGATGAAGAGGTGGAACAATGATAGCGAGGAGAGATGAAAGGAGGTATAGAGGGAAGGGGAATTGCTTTGTCACATCATATTTGGTGTTTGTGTCGGAGATCGCAGCTTATCGCCTCTAACACATTTTCACATCATCTATAAATTTCTGCCAGAGGCGGGTCAACGCTATAATAAAACAGCGTCTGGAATAATGTATTAAAAATAGCAGCCCCAAATTCAAAGAGTGTGTGTGTACGCGTGCTGGCATTTGTGGAGTGTGTGTGTGTCCTCAGGGTCAGGATAATCTCAATGGATTGTTAATCCAGCCAGCTCCCTCACTCCCCAGCTTCATTAATCTGCCACCAGCCTCTGTCTCATTTTCTGTGGACACACACACACACACACACATTTGTACGTATACTTTAAAGGTATAATCCTTTAAATTTTCAACACATCAAACTCAATTTTAATCCGTGTACAGCGTTTTCTTTCATCAATAGCCATTCCGTCATTACTTGTCTCTCAGATTTAGGATTAAGTGCCAATCTTGTTATATTTAAGGGCACTGATAGAATTACTTCAGCACTACCGAGTACTGATTCACATTAAATCAATTGGTGCCAAATTCCAGTACCTGAGAGAACATCTGTGTGAGAGCACGGCTCCGCAAAACAGCTCTGCACCCAGCTGGTGACCTGCGGTGATAGTTTTGGCGTCTTGTCTATTTTATTTTCTGTTTTATGTTAGAAATATCCTGCTGTCACTGCTGTGTGTCACTGAGTTTTTACATAAGTTACACAAACACACAGCGATAGAGTGGGTCGTCCACCAATCGAAAGATCGGCTGTTCGATCCTCGGCTCCTCCAGTCCACATGAAGTATCCTCGGGCAAGATACTGAACCCAAGAATTGCTCCCGACGGCTGTGCCATTGGTGTGTGAGTGCGTGTGAATGCTTACTAAGTAGCAAGTGGCACCATGTACGGTAGCCTCAGCCACCAGTGTGTGAATATGTGTGTGAATGGGTGAATGTGACCCGTAGTGTTAAAGCACTTTGATTTGCTGGAAGACTAGAAAGGCACCTATACAAGTGCAGTCCGTTTTCCATTTACTTACCACATATTTGTCAGTTGTGTCTAAATAGGGAACGAGAGAGAGGAGCAGACAGATGGACAGATGGACAGACAGAGACAGATGTTGGGAGAAGTTTGCCCTCAGGGCTGTCTGCCAGAAAGCTCTTAGGAAAAAGATGATGGTTTGGTTGTGTACCAGTATAAATTAAAATGTGAACAGTACCCAACTTTACCCAGTTGTTAACAGCTGAGTCTACCCTCTCCCGTGCAGGATTCAAGTTGCGTATCCACACACAAAGGTCAGGATGTATGCCTGATGTATTCTGAAGGGGAACTTCAGCTTTTGTCGACTGTCTGTTTTTTGTCAAAACAGTGTTTGATGCATTGTAAATGGATGTCCGAGTTGCACTTGACATTTGTGAGTAGCTGTTCAAAGTGTGTTTGCTGCCGCCTGCAGTGGTTGACACACACCTGTACTATTGAAGAACACTGTTATACAGTATCAATCTGGTAACTCACAGGCTGACGGTCTGACGATGATAAGCTCTGGGGGCCACGACCAATTTGTTTGAGATGCCAGTGTAGCCAGCAGATATCGCGCACCAATCATTTTGGCTAATCTCTTTAAACAGATATCTGCATATGGGTTCTGAGATTGCACCTTGATCGAATTGTTCCGCTTCTCAATGTGGACTCTATACCTGCCACTCAAATATGATACTTCTTGGATAACAAACGGCAACAAGAACACTTCCAATACCTAAATATTGTCCGGTTTAGAGATGCACCGATCCAGATTTTTCAGTTTCAATACCGATCTCGATGCTGTGGCTGTGAGTATCAGACGATACCCGATACCGATCAGATACCGTGGTTGACCTAAAAAGCTATATACCTTTACATGTAGAACAGAAAAGGCTAGAGGCATCAGGCATTGATGACTACACAGGTCTTTACTAAGATAAAATGAAACAAGATGAAACAGATTAATGCAATGATGAACTATTTATTTCTAACAAAAATAAACAGTTGTGCAGCAGCAGTTGAAATAGTGTGAACTACCTCCACACAGCAGATTCTCTCCTTCGCTCCATGACGTATGATGTAGCTCGCGTCGCAATAGATTTAAAGGGAAAGGATCGCCTCAGGTATAGGTTGCATTTCCCAATACCTGATCCATCTATTTTGATGATATCGGGGCTGATATTCGATCCAGATATCAAATTGGTGCATCCCTAGTCCGATTGCCTACAGATTCTGCATGCATATGCTGATTTGTCTTTAAAGACATCACTACACAACTAAATGCATCTGGACTGATTTTTTAAACTTGCATTAATTAGTTTTTCCAGCAGAGACAGAGCACACAATGTGTTTGCATCTATCTGGTGAACGTAAGCCCAATATCCATTTTCCTTTCAGCTCCGTTTTGGTCTCAGTTACCCTCGGAGTGCTCTACATTCACCAAATAGTCGTTAACTTTGTCTTATGTCATTGTGTGCTGGGAGGGTGGTGCACAGTGCGTTTACCAGAGCTTTTCTGCTGAGGACTGCTGTGTTGCCTGCTGTGTTTGGAAACGGTGTTGATGGAAGTGACAAGGCTGAACCACACAGCAAAGCTGGGGGGTGTAAAACCAAAATAATGAGATAAATGACTCTAAAACACTTCATAGAGCTGAGAGGAACTGTGGGAATCATGACTGTGTGTGGCTTCATTGCTACTACAGTATGAATATTTGACACTATACATGATTATGAGTGAAGGTTGAGCAAGTTTATCTGTCTCATTCTCTCTTCATTCATGGTACCAGAAAGCATTCACTCAGTCACACAGTCACTCAGTCAACCACTGATTTATCACACAGAGTCTCTCGATACAAAACAACCACATGAAAACCGCAATGATCTGTCAGCCCTCTGCAGCCCTGCACCTCTGTTTAACTTTCACTTTTCTTATCTCCTCCTCCACCTCCTCCTCCTCCTCCTCCTCCTCCTCCCCCTCTTCCTCCTCCTCTTCTTCACCTCCCTCCCACTGCTTTAACCGCTCCTCGTTCTTTTTTTGGTCTCGCTGTACCTCTCCTGATTCTCCAACTCTCTTTTAGTTTCAGCGTCTCTAGCGATTTCTCTCCTACTGTGGTTGTAATTCTCGCCTCAATTTCTCAGTCCGATATAATCACTCTTCTTTTCCCTTTCTCTCTTTCTTTTGGTCTTTCTTTCTTTCTCTCTCTTTCTTGTCAGCATTGTATGTACGGCTCTCGCTGTATGCTTCAGTTGATATTGATAACACAAAAGATGCTTACTTGTGTGTGTGTGTGTGTGGGTGAATACCGGCAGGAGCGCGCAGGGTACAAGTGCTATTACAGTGAAGAGATTATTGTAGCTTTTGTGTGTGTGTGTGTGTGTGTGTGCATTTGTGAAAAAAAGACGTGTGTGTGTGTGTGTGTGTGTGGTTGTGCATTTGTGAAAAAAAGACGTGTGTGTGTGTGTGTGTGTGTGTGTGTGTGTGTGTGTGTTTGTAATAGGCTACTTTATCATCCGTCTGTTCGAGGAGTCTCTTTTGCAAAAGGACAGGAGCAGGTTTAAAGCATCGGTAATGACTCTACTGAGTTCTACTTTAAATGCAAATTCAACTTTGGCAGGCTTTTAGTCCAGACGCACTGATGCTAACCAGGACGGTCGAGGATCCAGCGCTTCCCAATCACACGCACACACGCACACTCACACACACACCCTTGCATTGCAGCGGGGCAGCTCTTTGACTGTACCACTTTTGCAAACTCCTTGTTACAGTACATGCTTTTTACTTCATCTCCCACAGACTTACACTCACTTACACACACTTACACAGGTGCACAAAGCTATTACCAGCAGTACATTTTGCACATATGAACAAAAGTGCTGCAAGTCAAGAGTGATCGACAATTCATTAATCACTTAAGTCATTAATTAAACAAACATGCTTAACTCTTTACAGCTTCTCAAATGTATGAAATGGTTGCTTGCCCTGTTTTATATCATTTTAAATTTAACAAATTTGGGTTTTGGGCTGCTGGTTGAGCCAAACGAGATGTTTGAGGATGTCACCGTGGGCGACTGGGATGGGCATTTTTCACAAAGTTTATAAAATAATCTACATATCCACTGATAATGAAAATAATCATTAGTTGAAGCCCTAACACACACTTTCAAACACCTACATTTGATTCCCAAATACTATTAAAAACTGTAACAACTTGCAAAGACAGTTTCTGCTCCACACAAACACACAGAAAGAACAGCTGCTTAACTGAGCACATGAAGTGATTCTTCTCTAGCATCCCATCTTTCTCATTGTCTGGCTGTCGTTCCCTCTCATTCACACACTCTCACATTCACATCTCAAGGGATCGTTCCTTTGCGTATCAGTTCTCTCCCCCACAAATCTTTACTTCGTCAAGTGGATAAATTCATCTTTGTCTTCTCTCGCATCTCTTCACTCTCCCTCATTAGCACGCACGTGCAAGCACACGGGTCTTCTCACGCTCCAAACTTCACTCCTTTTGTGCACCAATTCTCTAATTCGAAGACTTAACTTTGTCAAACTACAAATACACAGCATCTCTTCTCTCTCTCTCTCTCTCTCTCTCTGCCTGCTTCTCTGTCTTTCTCTAACTTACACACTCAGGTTACTCTCCATCAGCAAAAAGTGTCTTTTACCTGTCCGCTCTCACCGTCTCTTCTCTCTTTGTGTTGAATGTGTCCGTCTCCCTCCTCTCTCGTTCCTCTCTCCTCTCACTGACTTGTGTGTGTATGTGTCTGTGTGTGTGTGTGTGTGGCTTCTTCTCTGTGTGTGTGTATGCGTGTGTGTCCCAGGTGATGTTTGACTTTCGCGGCAACGGCAAGGCGGAGTTGAACTTGAAGAAGGGAGATGTGATCTTCCTGCTGCAACGAGTCAACGCAGACTGGCTGGAGGTAAGAGAGAGAGAGAGAGAGAGAAAGAGAGAGTGTGAGAGGGAGGGGGGAGAGTAAGAGAAAAAGTGAGGGAGGGAGGGAGGGAAGGAGGGAGAGATGGAGAGAAAGAGTGGGAGAGTGGAAGGCAGTGAAAGACGGATGAGAGGGATGGGAAAGATATATAGAGGAGGTGGAGGGGGAGAGAAGACACAAGCCAAGAAGAGAGAGAAGGAGGCATCTTTATTGGGACGGTGGAGGAGAGAAATAAGGAGAAAGAACGGAGGAGGGAAAAACAGTGATGGACGAAGAGACCAAGTAATGGCAAGAGATGGAGAAAATGATAGTGAAGCAAAGAGGGATGAAAACAGATGGGAAAGAAGGGGAGAGGGACAGATTCTAAAAAAGACATGGGGAGAGAAAGAGGAGAGATGCAGAATGAAATACGAGAGAGATGGAGGGAAACAGAGGGATGAAAAGTGAGAGGATAAAGTAATAGAGGCTGAATGAAAGCAGAAATAGAAAGCATGAGGAGAATGGGGGAGATCTTGTTGCTACCTGAATGAGTGGATGCACAACCACCTCCTCTACATGTCTACAGATTGTATGTAAGGGAGTTTTCACATATAGTTCTCTTTAAATAAAAAACAAACTCAGTCCTTTTTTAATGTGGACCAAGAAGTGAACCAACAGAAAAGGGACTCCATTCCTTCCGTGTTCACACTGTCAATACATTTCAATGTTTTTAGAAGTGGCACTGCATCATGGTTATGAAGCCCCTCGCTTTCAGACGAACTTAAAATTGGAGGAAAACCTTAGTGTTTCTGTGCTGTAGACTGTGTTGTTTGATGTATTCTCCATTCCACACCTGGAGACGTGCAGTATCTTCCGTGGACCAAACTACTCCTCGTCCTGCGTCCCTGCACACGTTACAGGCCAATGTTTCATCTGTTCTTTCAAGCGTCCCAGTGCAATAGCATGTGATCTAGAGGGCCAAATACAATTGCAGAGAGCAAAGCGAACCTGGAGCGCTTTGTGTCCACAATGCACAGGTTAAGTGAACCTTTGCATGGACTTGAAGCAAACTTCAGAGGGGTCTAAGTTTGTTTGGAGTTCAAATATGCACAAAAGTTGCAGCGTCACCGCTCAATGAAAACCCTTTAAGTATATGGACAAAGGTAGTTGATGTCCAAAAGTCTGTGTGGCCACATGCATGAACACATCTGAAGCCCACTGTGGTATAAACATAAACAGAAAGGTTATGGGGTTATAAAGATCATCCCAGTGTGGTGTGGAAGAAGTTGTACTGGTCTGCACCAAGCTGCAACCTCAAGAGCTATAAGATAAAGCTAAAAACTGCAGTTCTTTGAATGGCCACTTGAGGCTGGCTCCAGAAGCCAGTCAATCCCCATTAGAGCTTAGATTCTCTGCTGAACGCGACCCGGACCCGTCCCGACCTGACCTGTGGGCCAGCCCCCCCTTGACGCCGCCACTGGCTGCGCACATGTGAGATATCGACGGTGACAACGTGTGCGTCGGCTTCATCGAGTGTACCAAGTGCAGCACGATGCTGGTATATGACAGCAAAAAGACGGGGACCTCGACACAAGGCTTGCCATGGAAAGAAAGACGTGAGTCAGCCTTCAATGTCCACGTTCGTATCCTTAAAAAAATGTCGGGTTTAAACCGGGCTCAGGCTCATAATTACAGTTAAAGGGTCGGGCCGGGCTCGGACAGAACATGCTCGGGCTCGGGCTCTAATCCCCATAGACCCCCATGTTAATATGTCCAACTTTACACCGGAGATAAACGTTTACAGCCTCCTGTCTCTCTCCATATTGCTCCTTTAACTAGCTGCGGTGCTATACAACTGGTGCGGCTAGCTAGTCGTTTTAAAGTCTCATGTGATTGGATGAACTTTTGTAAACGCCCTTGAGTGCAGGGTGAGTCATCAGACATTTGAAACCACTTAAGTTGATTTTACCTGGAAGAGAAAGGACAGGGATGTAAAAATACTCTGATACAGATTGTCTGACACGTTTGGCATATAACGAGATAATCGATTAACACAGGGATGCAGAATTTGAACTATGAAAATTTATTTTTCATTTCATAGGAACTTTAATGTGAGCAAATTCCAGACAGGTCCCCAAATCTTGTAGAAATCCTTCCTGGAAGAGTGGAGGCTGAGCAGCAGATGAGTGCCAATGGTTTTGGGATGACATATCTAAAAAAATCTCATGATGTATCCACATACTTTGTGTGGGTGTTCACATATTTTTGGCCATGAAGGGTATGTTTCCACTTTGCTTTATTTAATGATTTGTTTTTGCTTATCTTGCCAAGTGATGTAAGGAAATACACAAAACAGTCCCTTCACAAGTTGCAGCAATCAAAAAGTTATTAACAGAACATAATAAAACTTAAAGTCAGAGGGAAGATTAAAAATAGTGTCACCACGACACGGCAGCAGCTGAGTACAGTGACCACAAAGTATCTGCACAGATGTGACTGGAGGTGCCCTGCTCTAGTTTCCTTTTGAGGAACAATTACTTAATGAACGAAATGTCCTGATTACACACTGCGAGCGTCACGTGTAAGTCGCGGTCGTCCAAAAATGGGATATGGGACATTTTAATTAGCTGCTCAACAAAGAAATGCAGCACTGGAACACTGGTGCCGGCAAATAGTTAAAAAAGGTCAGGAAACGTGCCTGATGAAAAAATGTGTAAGGTGTTGAGATAGAGTGTGAGAGAGAAGCAGAGAGTGGCTGAGTGGGAGAGCGAGGGAGGAGGTGGAAGCTGATATGGTGGGAGAGAGGGAGAGAGAGTGAGAATCAACATGGAGGAGGAGGACGGTGCACTTATCTTGCCTCTGGCTTTCTACAGAGATCCAAAAATTGTAACAGAAAACACTGATAATCTATTAATCCTTTTTGCAACACTGCAAAACACAAGCTCCTTGTTCTTTTTTGGCAACTTTGCATCCATGCTTGTAGTAAGCGTTTTGTTTTTTGGGGGTGGGTGAGGTTAATGCAACACTTAGAACTTGTGAAAAGTTGACTGAGTGCCTTTGATTTAGTCAGTGGACAGAGCGGCTGTGGGTGGAAAACGTGACAAATCCAACTGGCAGACTGGTGCATCAAGGTGAATGTTTTAAACACACCAGTGGAGAGAAACCTGAACAGTTTCAGGGCTCCCAGCGAAAATGAGAAATACTTTCAATTTGATGAGCGTCTTCTGTGAGGCTCAGGGGCGGGGCAAGAGGGAGGGCTAGTGATGGGGCTCTCTCCCTAAAAAGGTATAGTTTTGAACTCAGACCTAACCGACAACCAGGCCCCGAGGAACACTGCTCCGTCTTGCAGCTAATTTCTACCAGTGGCCACATAAGATATTGCAGCAAAAAACTGCAGCAAATTAAGAAATTAGAAAGTTTGCTTTTTCTACATCTCGGATGCTTTCAGACCTGGAGTTATCTTGCATTGGTCCGAATCAGAGACTTATTTTGTTACAGAGTTGTATAATTTCCTAGAGTTTGTTCATGTTCTCACAGCAGCATTTACAAGGGGACCAGATCAAATGCCTTGTGTGAGAAAGCTGCTCTTGACTGGTCAGAATTTCCACGTGGGAAAAGTCCAGGTAGTAAACAAAACGTTAAAGAAGAGTACACTTGAAAGACAACTGCAACTTCGATTGAACCGAACCAAACAGGGCAGGTGTGAAAGCACCCTCAGTAAGAATCGTAATTTCTTGTTATTTAAGGGTCCAGTTTGTAGGATTTAGTGCGATGTAGTGGCATCTAGCAGCGAGGATTGCAGATAGCAAGCACCTGAACTTCTCCTGGTTAGAATTCCTTCAGCGTTTATTGTCCAGGAGGTTTTTACTGGGAGCTGGATTATCCAAAGAGGTGTCATCCTCTCTAAAACTAATGGCCAGTAAAAACCAGTAAAAACGTTGCAGATGGGTCGCTAGCCCAGCACCTGCTAATGTATCCTCACCTAATTTAGGTCCAGACATTCAGCAGGTGTTACCATGAGCCAAATTACCCACAGAGGCCTCGTCCTCTCCAAAACAAATGGACAAGGTAATGCAGATTTCATGTTAATTTCATGTTAAAAAATCTAAAACCAATTTCTGACACTCTCATTTTGGAGTGGTTGCAAACTTAGTAGCAGACACGAAAACACAAATGGCCCTATCTAGAGCCAGTGTTTGGTTTGTTTATTCTGGGCTACTGTAGAAACATGGCAGTGCAGCATTGTGATCTCCGTAGACAAGGACCAGCTCCCTATGTAGATATAAAAGCTTATTCTTGGGTAGCAAAAACACAACGATTCTTATTTTCACGTGATTATAAACTAAAGAAAACATACTTATTCTATTTCATTTCTGACAGTATATCCCCCTAAATCCTACACACTGGACCTTTAATTCCCAAATTATGTTTCACTGCTGCCTGATCACGTGGATTTTTTTTTACATAACACTGTTTCTGCATTGTTGTGTGTGTGTGTGTGTGTGTGTGTATGCAGATACACACACACTCACACACCAGAGGCGCAGTAAAAAGGCTGTATGGTTGCGTTGAGTGCTTGAAACAACAGCAGCATATTATGAACAGGCTAATTATTCCAGGAAACTTCTCTCTAGATGCACGTCCCTCCTGCTTCATTGTGTTTCTCTCCTTTCAGTCATCAACTCATCTCATCATCACACTCCTATCACTCCATCCTCTGAGTCTTTGCTCATTTGCTAGTTCTCATCACATCTTTATCCTTCTCCTTTTCTGTCTTCCCCTCAGGGCACAGTGAACGATCAAACAGGTATTTTCCCACAATCCTTTGTGAAGATCATCAAGCCCCTCCCAGAGAGTGACTCAGAAGGTGAGGGTGGAGACTCCACCTACAGCTGTCTGCACTGCTTCCTGCTCACCCCATCCGGAGTCCAAACCAGGTCTGTTTAGAGGAGTGCAGTAATGTATATGCCACATTCGAACACTAAGGCTAACACAAGGTACCTCGGTATACCAAGGTAACCATTCGCTTGCACACACTGGTGGAACGATTGGGAGCAATGTGGGGTTCAGCATCTTACCCTAGGGCACACGGCAATGCGGAGGAGGAGCCGGGGATTGAACTGCCAATCTTCTCATTAGTGGATGACCATGCTCTACCAATGAGCCACAGCTGCCTGGTGTTGGGAAGGGTACTTTTGAAATGGAATTGGTTATGGATCACTAGTTACCCCGCTTAAAATGTGATAGGATGTGTCACTATTTTATTAACTTCATAAAAGTAATGTAACTTGATTACTTATGATAACTTGAAATATCCGGAAATAGGCTACAGCAAGAGAAGGCACTCCTGCGTGCATGGTGAAAAGATGCAAAGCAACAGAATAAATGCTCTACTCTACATATGAGGTTTTGTGATGTAACCACATGAAATTACAAACATTCTGATCAGTAACTGTAATTAAATGGCCTTTTTTTTCAGTAGCTGTAACTTACTTTTACATTTATTTTGTAATTTGATTACATTAAACTAGCTACATTTCTCTACTAACTAGTTGCTAGTTACTTCCACACACTAACTGAGTGTGTGTGTGTGTGTGTGTGTGTGTGTATGAGAGTGATTACTGATGTGATATGGATGATGGTATGTGAAATTTAAGATGGCTCTCATTCTATCGTAAAAATTGTAGAAGAAGTTGTTGAAATTTGACAGTTATAACCTTTTCCTGCCAAAATTTGCTCATATATGTGTGTATGTTACACACGGGATAACCCGCTAATAACAGGTGAAAAACTCCTTTTCCTTTTCTTTTGTTACGGTGGTTACTTCTTTCTTAATCTTTTGCGTAATTAGTCTCCCTTTCAAACTGATTCAAAATGCATTGTGCCAGAAAATAGTGCGTCCATGTGGGTGTCATATTTCCGTCTCTGCTGATTGAAGTAAAAGCCGATAAATGCTCTGCTGCGGAGTTATTTGACCTGTGAATGAATGCAGATTGTAGCCTTTCCCTTTAAATACAAAAGCCAGATGTCAGCGGGTGTTAGCGTTTTTTTTTCTTCTGTTTTTTTAAAGGTCAAAAGGTGTTTTGAGTGTCAGCTTTGTGTAATATGTCCTTTGGTAAGCTGATTACAACAGACCCAAATGTTATGCTTAGCTTTTGGGTAACCATAGTTACAGTGACCCCACTTATACTTGTATATTATATTGATACAGTCGCTTACAGAAGGAGCTGCCACCCCTTTATTTTTTACTCTTGTCTGAAAGTATTTTATCTCGTAACAGCATTGTTTGCAAATTAAGTGTGCTTAGTTTTGTTTTGTTTTTTACCTTTTTTTCCTCCCAAACCACGACTGATCTATCCCTGAGAGGGGAGTAAATATCCTCATTGTCTTTTTATTGGTTGCTTGCCATTATCTTCCTGCCATGGTGACACATTGTTTGACGCCATGGGAATTTCAACAGAAAAAGATGTAGCTTAAAGTTAGAGATATGGTTCAATGTTTGTCCAAACTGGCACTAAAATGCCTCTAAATTGAATGTTTTGTAATCCCATAGAAATACCATTCCACATCAAGACATATTTATGTCCTCAATAACTGATGTTTATAAAAGAACAACGCAACTGTGTGAAGATGTTCTTATGAAAGCTTTCTACTTGTGTGCTTGTTGAATTTATTGTTTCATATCTGGTAATTATACTTTTAGGAGTGAACGTTTCAAGCTTTGAAATAGCGGCCAGTCTAATTTTATAAGCTGATTGTGTGTTCCTTTTCACAGAGATGTGTGTGTACAAGAGGACATCACTATCCAGCCGACGTACAAGGACCTGCTGTCTCGTATGAGGTACCGAATTCTACATCCTATTGTAATTCGCTTTTGTTGTTTGTGTGGCACCTGGGCTGTTTTTAGGTAGAAACAAAGGATTTGATGGACATTTAAAAGTGTGTGTTTAATGTCATGTTTTTATTTCATTTACACCCATGTGTGAAACGGTGATTGAGAGAAACGTGAGGATCAATTTTGTGGGTGTTAAGAGCCGACTGTTGTTTAACTGTAGAGGGGAAAATGATTGTACACAACCTCACACCTTCCAGTGAATTACAGCAGCTTCCAAAGAATGTGATAATGGAACATTAAACTGACATATTCGATGAGAGTGTGATGTGGAGGCAGTGAAGCGTGTGACGATCGGACTGTTTTCGCATAAAAATCTTCAAATTTTCATCATAATCACATTTACAATCTTTTATAAGGCTTTTCCCAGTTTGCCAACTCATACCACGACTTTCTTACCAGAATTACATCAGTGGAAAAGTATTTGATCGCTGACTTGCTTTGTAAAGCATTTATGAAGCGCATTTTATTAAAGCAGAGCAGATGTCATGAGCAGGGCTTGAAATACTTTTATTTTGTACATGTAATTTTAAATTAGATGCACCACATTTTGGTTTCACCGTCACCAAAATTTGCTTTGCTGAATTTTTTTGTGTATTTGTCCTTTTTTTATCAGCACTTCTGCCACAGCCAGGGCCAGATCTGACCAAAAGTATAATAATGTACATTAAAACTACTCCAAACTTTGGTCATAGGAACATTTTGCACAGCTTCTCATGTGGAAACCTTTTTTAAAAAGTTTTATTAAGGCTTAATTGATGACTTCTTTTCTTGTTTAAATAGATAAATATTACTTACTGATTACTGACCTCTACCTCTACACTTAAGCCATACCAACTACATGTTTACAGCGGTTTTTAATGCTGTTTGTAAATAGGAATGAAACTAAAAGTGACACTGGGAGTCATTGAAAAAAATCATGATTAAAAAAGAAAGAAAGAAAGAAGTTATTGAAAGAAATCCTTTTTTATTTTTTAAATAAGAGAAAAACACATTAAAAATTAAAAAAAAGTTGTGCCACATGAGACAAACTCAGTATAATTTTTTATTTATAATTTTTATTGGCAATACCATAGACAAGTGTGACGCCCCTCCCACTGTCTTAGAGGATGTTCCAGCTGACCTCATCAGGCAGCTGGCTGACATGAGGGGAGGCTCGTTGCCTTGATTAAGCTCACCTGGGCTTTCCAGGCCATAAAAGCTGACGTCCACGCTGCATCATTGCTTCTTGGTTTTGCACCTTCAACACCTCCACAACACACCTGGCAAACATTAATGCATGGCTTTCAATACTGACTTTGCTGATCTACACACTGCATTGGTTATTTAAGTTAATCTTAGTTGAATAAATTGTACTTGTTTTAACTAAATCCTTTATGTGGACTCCCAACTTGTCACATTCACTGAGCCAGTATGTGACACAAGTCAGCATGAAAGTATTGACAAAACATCAGCAGTTAAAGTTAAAGTTAAATGTATTTTTTTTCACTCATGAGATAATAGATGTGTGGCGTGCGTAGATTGAAAAGTGGCAATCGCAAGTCTACTTACTTACAATGCATGAGTTGGCAGCTTTACCATGTTACGTGCACCGGTGCATGCAGAGCTCAGAATTACATGCACAGCTGAAATTTTACATGCTCTACAGTGCATATGCACGTGTCATTTTGACTCCTGCATATTGAGTGTTTCTCTCAGAGATGCACTGATGAACCTGTGTGACTGCTGACCTTTGTGACCACACTTTCTCCATTTTAGTCCCTCAGTACTTTTTGTGTGTTAATTCCAGAACAAACAAGGTTGAGCAAAAGTCCATTAATCCACCGGCCCGCCCTGAGGGGCAGCATATTTAACTGTTCTGCACCGCAAACCTGCAAATTGCCAGTTGCCCATCATCGCCACACGTCAAATTACTTCCCGCGGGACCGCCGACTGCCCCCCCCCACCCTCCTCCCCTCCCATAGCACCACCATCACCGGATGCATATGCTCATTACACTATCATATCTGTTCTTCTCTGTCTTTTTCTCTTTCATTCTTCCTCTCCCTCTATCTCTCATTATCTGGTAATTTATATAGGTGAGCGCTACGATGATTAGCCCTCCCCATTCATAATCAGTTCATTTCTTCCGCTTATCTGCTCATTATTGTTTGTCTGTGTTCAGGCCTATTGTGCCCTGGAGAAGGATGGATGAGACCCTGGTCTTGAGTTTTAATATGGCTTGGCACTGATAAAGGGAGGGGGAGAGTGAAGAGAGTGAGGGGAGGAGAGGGTGGTGGTAGTGGAGGTATGGTGAGATAGTAAAGAGGAAAAGAGAAGGGGGAGATTTCATTGTGTTTAACAAGAAAGAGGAAGAATTAAAGAAACATTAAGGAAGGACTGCGGCAACTGAACATGTTGCTAAACTCCTGAGTAATGAAATAAATTAAAATATAATAACTTACCGCAGGTACAAATGAGTCTAAAATGGAATACAACCAGTGAATTTAATAAGCTGTCACATCACATTAACTTGTGATTATTGCCGATTTTGTTTGTTGTGTGATTTTAAGATTGCAGGATTATCATCAACATGTTCTAACACGTTTCATCACACTCACACTACCAGTGTTATATCAGCTGATTCAAGCAGAGAGAGACTACAGCAATGCTGCTGCTGCTGCTGCTGCTGGTGATACTACCCACACCACGATACTATTCTTATATGTGAGTGTGTATAGTGTGTAATTTACATCGTGACCGTACTACTACTGAAAGAGAGAGAGCATATTAATTTATATATTTACAGACTCAGATTGGGAATGTGTGTCCTTTAAAAGACAAAATGCCACTTATCTTTTCATTGCTGGTGGCAGGAAGTGACTTTGAATGTCTCTCTGCATGTCCTTCATTAGATATAATACTCCATCATGTTGTGCCTCCAGGAATCCTGTACAAAGCCTCATACACAGCGTCTCTCTTGTAATGCCTGGACACCACCATTACTGCCCATGCAAAGAGAAGTGAATATAGCGAAGGTGGTAACTTCCTATCTGCACTTATTACCCATTTCCTTTGGTCCAGCACATGTTTTTTCTTGGTGATAATTCCCACAGCAAAAATTTAATTAAACTATAATATATCAACAAAAGCCATGTGGGGGCAGTCATTTCCTTCACTGAAACAATGGTGCAGGGTTTTCTTGTAATGTCTTCATTAAAAAAAAAACGTAATTGCTTTTAACATTAAAGTAAACAACCACTTAATATTAACAAAACCTATAAAAGCATATTTATTCTCATAGTCTGAATAAGAACCCCCACAGAATAATGATAAAGTAATAATAAAATACAAATCCTAATAAAATAAATAAAATAGAAAACAAGGGTCGTGTATCTTTCATCGTCCTGAGACAGCTGAATGAGCTTCTGAATCACAAATACAGTATGTTCAAAGTTGTTAGGGTTTTTTTGTGGGTTCGAACATTCGCAAACCTCCATCTTAAAGCTACTCTTACCTTCCTTGCATTTCACACAGCACTGAGAAAAAATTTGAACTTCCACAACTCCCGCCTCCCTCTAAAGTCCCATCCTCCTCCTCCTGCAACTCCACCTTCCTCCAAAGGCCTCCAAAGCGAGTCAATCCCCGTAGACCCCCATGTTAAAACACAATCTTCTCAAAAAATTGTCACTTCTTCAGAAATGCAAGATGGAAAATGCCAAACTTGAACAGGAGTCCACAAGCCGATGTGTGAAGTCACGATGGCTACATCCATTATTTTTGTACTATGATCTAACATGTCATAAAATGGTTGTTTATTGAAGCTACAACTTGCAACTTTGACCTCCTCTTCTTTGCTATTTGGAGATATTTTCAGAATTCCTCAATCTCGGAAAGATTGTTTTGGTTTAAACTCCAAATGAGAAAAAGTAAAAAGGGAAACATGTCTGGGGTTTTAAGTCTGAAGTCATTCTCTCCCTGTCCTTGTCTCTTTTCAGAAACGTCTTCAAAGTGGACGACATTGCCTTGAACTACCGCGACCCAGAGGGCGACCTCATCCGCATCCTCGACGATGAGGACGTCCAGCTGATGATCAGAGAGGGCAGAGGTCAGCAGGGGAAAGTCAAGCGACCTGTCAATCAGTTTCCGTGGGAGCTGCACGTGACCTTGGCCTCTGACCTTTCTGTTTACAGCACCGAGGCCTGAGAGAGTGAAGGTCACGGGAAGCGGAGGAGATATTTAGTATTCTTATATCAGAACAATGAACTTGACCAAGTGAATATTGTTGCTGATACAGCCTGTTTGTGGTTTGTCTTTTCTCTTCATTCAAAGCCTCATTCATGTTACAAATATTGTTGCTGTTTGAGTTTATGGCTGATGCATTTCACTTAGTAATAAACTAATTTAATAAGTTTTATATTTTGCATGCATTGATTTTTTTCTTCTTGGTGGAAGTTGTTGCTGTCAGTCGCTGTACACTGGAGAAGTTTAGCCAAACAGGTTACAGGCTGTTTCCCATCCCCTCTGTCTGTCTCTCATTCAACTCACCTGCTCCCTGCTGCTCACCTGAGAACCATCCAGTAATCAACCCTGCAGTATAAAACACCGGCTCTCTTCTCCAGTCTTTGTGTGTGTTTTTTTTTATTTATTTTTTATTTTTTTGGTGGATATGTACCCTGTGTTTTCCTCCATCATTGGCTCACCACCTTCCTTCCTTTCTTCCTACCTGCCTGCCAAACCCTGCCATCAGCTTCCGTCCCCTGGATTCTCCCCTACAGCCACATTCATTATCCTGGCAATAATACCACTCTCTTTCTCAGTCTGTGTTCTGCATTTGGGTTCAACCTGGTGCCTGTAACATACACAGCTTTGTATGCAGTGACTACGCCTACATGCACACCAATATTTCAACATTATTCTGAATATGACAACATTCTGAATTTGATACGGGTCATGTAAACAATGTATTCTGTTTGAATATTCCAAATAAGGCATTTTCTGATTAAGACGTGAAATATGCTGACATTCAGAATTTTCTCGCCATGTATGCAGCTCATTTGGAACATTTGTCTCAGTCTGGGTTTTCACCGCAGTTTACGTGCATGTTGCGTGTTATGAATGTGTTGTACACAAACCAACAGTTTTCACGGCTGTGGGTAGAGACGTGGCCAAAAGAAAAGCCCACAGAGTAGCACACCTACTTTAAAACATTATGACAGAGTTGGATATCAACAGGATTTTGGATATGAGCGATATGAGCAAATTTCGCAGTTCTGACTTTTCAAGAGGGTGGTTGAAGGAATGAAAGAGAGCCCACCAGTTCACCACTGCTGGAAACCTCCAGCTCCTGCTGTTCCACTTATCCATGTTATGATGTGATAAACATCATGTTAAGGCACCTTAATCTGAGTATGTATGGCCGCATGTAAACTGTAATATTACAGGAACATTCCTTTTTATTAGCCACGTAAACGGCTTAGAATTATTTTCAGGTTATGGGCAAAAACTGGTATATTTTACGCTTTTAAATGTAGTCACAGCCTCAACTCAGGGAGATAAACCCCATTTACAGACTCACAGGTGGCTGGAGTGTTGCAAAAGTGGAAAAAGCATAAAGAGGTGTACCTGTGGTGAACTTGAGGAACTTGTGCTGTCACTCTGGATCTTGGGGGTAAATACTTATCTTTTAACCTCTTTCCTGACAGATCCTCAAACCATTCCCCACTTTATTTGAAGCATCCCACCAGCATCTTCTGTTTTTTGGTTAAAGCTAAAATCACGTTTTAACAAAACTGTCAAGCTGCTTCTTGCCAGCTCATTCTGTACACCTTTCACGACACAAACAGGATTCCAAATATGAGTTTTCAAAAAAAATAAATAAAATGAAAACACTGAGAACTATTCAACCTTGTCAACAGGCTACAGATATTTCGTGTTAATTTGCTGCTACATTGGAAACATTAAAAACGGGCGCTTTTAGTGGTCATGAAAAAGTGTGTTAAGTTTTCATATGTGTTCATTAGTGTGTTTCAAATAGCATGACTGTATCCTCCATGGCTCCGTCCCGCTCACACCCAGCATTCTCATTTTATCCATGTGTCTGCATTTCATTCACACTCGCCTCAGGAAATTCAGAAACGATATTGCCTTTGCTGGCAGGACAGTTTTTCCTCATCTTTAATGCAAAGTTATTCCCCTCATATTCCTTTTTAACAACGTCTCCCAGGCACTGTGGAAGTTATGCATCTTTAAAAGTTGCTTATCGCACTAGGGGCGACTGATATTTGCCCATACTTAAGTGTAAACACCTTTATTCTATTGAGCATTCAGGTTTGCATTTTGTTGTTTTTCTTGGAGTGAGCATTATTGGAAAAATGACAAATCCAGAAGACGAATATGTGTGTTGATTCGGTGATGGACTGGAGCTGACAGCAAATTTACATATTTTTATGCTTTTCATATCAAGAACTTTTTGTTTGAGACATTTTATTGTCAGTTTGGGGAGAAATCCAACTTCCAAAGCAACACTTGTTTTGGAACAGCACGGTCTATTCTCTGTCTTAAAATACAGCAGGGATCCCTGGACACATGTTGGTGTAAATGGTGTTTTTTTAGGTGTTAATGGGTTTTTTGTTGATGGCGTGCTGACAGGGATGCACATCACTAAAATTCACTCTCACCCAATTGTTATGTTTATATACTTTGTGCAAAAAGTGTTGAGATTGCACTGATGTTTGTGGGCATTGGAAACAGAAGAAGCAAACCCTGAGATAAGCACCATACACTACACACACTCATGTAAGGCACACAAGTGAATGCACACTTTGATTTATCAGAGTGTAAGTGAATGTCCAGAGGGAATTAAATGGACAAAAGGGGACATGTCCTCGTTAAACCAGTTTGTTCGTATCGGTGATAACTTGTATGTACACATTACTCTGTTTCCAATTACACCTATTGCCTTTTTCATCTCTGAAGAGCGGGTGAGATTCTCGTGTTCCCAGTGATCGACAAGCACAGTGACTTTGGTTTAACCTTGGCAGAGCTTGAGTAAAACATGTACTGTATCTTGTGATGCCACTCAAAAGGCAGCCAATCACTTCTTACTGCATGTGTTCATGCTTTTGCTGTGTGAGGCTTTGTGATCGCTTTCAGTCACTGCGTTGTTTTTGTTGTGCTAAAAGGAAGAGCCCATCACCGCCACCGTGGAGCTAACCTGTTGTCACATTTTCCACTTACATTTAGCTGATGCTTTCATCCATGGCAACTTAGCACTGAGTGAGGATGCGAGGCCGCAGGTCCTGTTCAAGGACACAGCGTACTGATGGGCAATGTGGCGGATCGGAGTCGTCATGATGGGGTTTCTCTGGAGTCAGAAACAATCCCTTTGTTTAGGTCAAGCTTACAAGGATTAATATTGATGTTATTTAGATTGATGTTGTTTCTTGAGTTCATTATCCATCACAAGAATCATTCAACAATTTGGAAAATATCCTTCTTGTCAGGAGTTACCACTAATGTCCATACATTTTTTACTAGAATGGCAAAGGCATGACCCACCCTACTCTGCCTTACTCTGATTGGCTTACCCTGATATTTTTACTCTTATCCTAACCAATGTCACTCCTCATGCCTAAACCTTACCAATCCAACCAGCAAAGGCAACATGCGCTAGCCAATTAGAGGAAGAGTAGGGTGGGTCATGCATTCACTATCCTAGGAAAAATAAATTGGCATTCGGTAAAAAGAAGCTGCCAGCAGCCAGTTAGCTTAGTTTAGCATAAAGACCATCAGGCAAAAGATATTATACCATATCAGTGTTTAAATTAGTGCCTAAATAAATAGCCAAGGTGGCAGTTATTCAGTTCATCAGGTTAGGGAGCTAGCCAGCTGTAAGCTTTAAGCTTCGAACCTGCATGTCTGCTAGGCTAACACGCTAATTTGGATTTATAGGTCTATTGCATTAATGAGCATTGGTAGTATCTTCTGGCCTGAATAGGTAGACTTGGAGGCATGCTATGATTTAGCTTTGTGTTCTGGCATTAACATACACTGATTGGTCTGATTGAAATGCTCAAATCACATTTTAAACTTTGAAAACACACAACTGCAAAAATAAACTTCTGTTGATATCTGTCTGTCCATCTGTTCATCTATCCATTTTCATCCGCTTATTCAAGGCAGGGTCGCAAAGCAAGCAAGGTTTGAGATATCCCTCCCCCCTCTGCAACGTTTTCCAGCTCCTCCTGAGAGATCCCGAGGCGTTCCCAAGTCAAATGACGTATTTAATCCCTCCAGTGTGTTCTGGATCTATCCCTGGGCCCCCTATCAGTTGGAAGTGCCCATAAAACCTCTCACAGGAGGCATCCATCAGGCATCCTGATCAGATGCCTGAACCACCTCAACTGGCCCCTTTCAACGCCAAGGAGCAGCAGCTTTACTCCGAACTCCCTCTGGATATCCCAGCTCCTCACCCCATCTCTAAGGCTGAGCCCAGCCACCCTACAGAGGAAACTCGTTTTAGACGCTTGTATCTGCAATCCTTTTCTTTCGGTCACTACCCAGAGCTCATTACCATAGATGAGAGTCAAAGTGTAGATTGACTGGTAAATTGAGAGCTCGGCCTTTTGAATCAGCTCTCTCCTTTCCACAACAGTCTGTCGTACCACCCACATCACTGCTGACGCCGCACCCAACCGCCTGTCCATCTCAATAATAAACTTGAGAAATGATTAATCTTATTACTGAAGGTGACTGATCATCTGTTGGAGAACATTTTATTAATGCATGTCTGTGTATTGTCCGTCAGTCTAACCCAGTCTGTCTGTTTGACATTCTGTCACTTTCATGCTCTGTATAACTCACTGTCTGTCATCCTCACTGTCTCTATGCCTCATAACCTAATCAGTAAGAAAGGGCAGACTCTATCTACGTAGCATGTTCTCCAGTCAACCTTTGCCCGGAATTTAATTATCAGCATTCGTCTTTGCTGCCACGATGGCCTGTTGTACATCTAATTAAGCTCATAATGAATGTCATTAGGGCCAAAGTCATGTCAGCCCACGAACTCACCATGTTCCATGAACCGTCAATGAAACGTGGAGCACATGCGCCAGTAGGAGAAAGCTGGAAAAAAGGGAATGAAATTCAGTTTGTATTTTCAATAAGTAAGTGTATACTGTAATGTAGGCATAGCAGGGACATGCATATATTATTTAAGATATCAGTGGAGCTCTGTAAAGTAGATGGGTGGATATTGGCTGTTGGTAATGTGACACAACTGGACCATGCACGTTGAAGTCAAGATGAAGTACAAGATGACAAGCTGAAAACACATTAATGATATGTGCTGGTACTCAGGATGTTTGACTGGTTCACTGAAGGCTTGTTGAGCAGCTGGCTGATAGTAAACAAAGGAAACTCAGGAAGATGCAGGGTTTAAGACACCGTAAAAAAGACCGCAGAGGTTGTGAGGAGGCAAACAGGTGGGCTGAAAGTGAATCTGATGGGATGCTATCCAGTGAAGGTGCCACCAAGGAGAAAAGCCAGAAGAGATGTGGCAAAGAGGTAGCGTGTAGATCAGGAGACTGGCAGAGGGCTAGCTGACGGAAAACACTGGAAATCACCACCAGGAACTGGAAGACAAGTCATAATCTCTGCGAGCCCAGAAAGAAACCAGGGTTCAAAGGACACCAGCTGGAGTGGTGTGAGAGCTGCTGTACTGTCATGTCTTCTGTGCCCACATTGGGTCTGTTTTGTAAAACAAACAGACTAATAGTCAGCAACAGAAGATAGAAGTCAAAGGAATCTGAGGCAGGACAGCAGGAAATAACAGGCAGGCAACAGGATGAAAGGTTACAAAGGTTAGTCCTACCAAGGCAGGAAATCTCAGTCCAAACTCTTCTCCTGTGTGCTCCCACAAAGGCAAAACCCCTTGACTTCACTTTAACTTCACATTGCGCTTAAAGTAACCCACCATTGTTGCTGGCCTATTCATATTATATTCAATGGATAGTTTCATTATTTCTTGCAAGATAGATCTAAATCAGTTATTATCATACAGTATATTTCTTACTGTGATCAACAACAAAGTGAGAGAACAAATAGAAGTTAGTGCCTTTTGCCTTGGTATAACACCTCATTATTTTGCAATGACAATGTAAAGGCAGAGTACCATAAGGGTCAAAGGTCAAGCTTAAGCTATTTTTTTTTTCCTGAGGCCATGGTCCTCAGCCAGAAAAGGGTGGATTGCCCATTCCAGGTCAGGGGGGAGGTGTCAAAAGCAGAATCAGAATGCCTTTTATTGTCATTGTATCATAAAGAGCACAACGAAATCAGGAGTGTTTCTCCTGAAAGGTGCTGACAGTAAAAAAACACATTCTCCATACATTCAGCCATCAATCTACACAATAATTATGTTTTTATATAGTCTGCTACACAGAAACGTGCACATGCTTCTCTGTTTTTGTATGCACTGGTGACCTTGTGGCACTTGTGTCAAGATGAATTGGAAACTGAACATTTTGGGACTTACAGTTGTTCTTTTTCTTGATCTCTTGTGGCTTGGATTGGATCTCATTTGTATGTCGCTTTGAACAAAAGCATCTGCCAAATGAGTAAATGTTTCAGCCAGGTTAGAGACTAATGAGCACCAGACAACAGGAGTGAAGAATATGCTCAAGATCTGGCTCAGGGAATGTAGGTCTTCTGTACACCCCCCCTTGAACACAGCAACTGACACTATTTTGTGTCAAACCCAATAAGCCTGAAGGGGAAAATTCATCTTGTTGACCTTTTAAAGTGGTTGTTCACCTTCTGAAGTGACTGGTGAAATAGACAAATGTAACAGACTCGACCTAAATTTACCAACATGTGGTTGGTGAACGGTGTTAATTTCCCCACACTGGTTCCTGTGCACCTTCTGACTCCCTCCATTTTGTCCGTGTCTCCTTTACCTCCGTGACCTTCCTTTCACCTTCTCTCCTTCTCTCTCACTTATATCTCCCATATTGCAACTCTACAAATATAAATCTTCACTTGGTGGAATAACAGTTTTCCACTTACAGTTTGTACCCACTCAGAATAGCACAAAGGGTAGTTAAATCACATCCTGATAAGTTACTGCTCCTGCTCTGGCTGTTTTTCACCGCAGTTGTTTTGGGAGATTGCCTTTTTCAAAATCACATTATTCTCCCATCCAAATTGCTTTTGGAAGAGCTTTGCAGAGAGGAGAATATCCATTTGAAGTTTCCTGATAAGGTAAGTCTCGCCATTAGTTTGAGTCATGTCGTTTTTTAAAATAGTTTTCTGGAGTTTTCGTAGAAGGTGGGCTAAACATTTGTTAAACATGTACCTTTACAGAGGCATGTTTCAGTAAGTGTTTAGCTTTGTCCCACATGAGTAGCTGAATGCTGAAAGCATGCTTCGAGTATTACTGGGATAAAGGGTAAAATTAAAATGCCAGCATACTTGAAGAATCGCTTTCATTTGAGTGCTTTGTTGATGGATACTTGGGCGGTGCGAATCGAGAACGGTGGAATGATGGCTCCAGCAACAGCTCTGAAAATAAATTACAAGAGGCAATGAATCCAGAGGGATTATTTTTGTTTGGTATTTGTAAAAGGTTAAAATTGGCAGCTGGCACTAAGATCTGAAGCTGTGTCCAAAATCACTCCCTCATTTACTCATTCACTACTCCCTATTGACACTATACTTTACTCCATAGTGAGCAGTGAGATTTCAGACGCTTATGAATCATCATTTTATGTTATCACTGACAGTGGTTGAGTTGCACAATGGTAATTTTGTGTCTATAAAATCAAGAGCTTGCACTGTGGGATTGTCAGAAGAACCTGCTATTGAGGTTGGACTTTGGGAACAACCCAACAACTTCAATAAATGTTGGCGATATACGTTTCTGCAGACCATGGATATATAACATTTGTACAGTATTATGTAGCAGGTACTGTATGCTGAAACTTCACATTTCTTTATGCTCCAACAGCTCTGTGGTTAACATGTGGTTATGTTTAGGCACAAAAACCACTTGGTTATAGTGTTGAAATGTCATGTTTTGGCTTAAAATACCTGGTTTTTGTGCCACAATTACAGAGGGAGATGCTGCCCGTGTTTCGCTAAACACCAGTTGCTTTTTGTGGCATTGTCCCGATAGGAAACGCAGCAATGTGTGACCAAAAAAAAAAAAAAAGGTTGGTCTTAAACAAGTGGCTGCAGTGGTGTGCAGCAGTTTGCAGAAACACAAAGTGCCAGTATTCTTTTCTGGTGACTGGTACGGTCTGTGCAGTGTTTCCTAACTGGTGGGTAGCAGGTCCATTCTGAGTAGACTGCAAGTGACTCACAAGCGTGTCAAGTTTGTAAAAAAAAAAAAAAAAAGTCTTTATTTTGAAATCCAGTGAATTTCTAACACAGAGGTTTTATTTTGAAGTGCTGTTTCCAGCTGTGGAGTGAGTGAAAAACCGACAGCTACTTGAAAGAGACAGCAAACTAGCTCAATGACATGGCCAAACGCAAGTATGCCGCTGAATACATTGGAATGTGTCGACCTTGAGCAAATGACCAAGGAGAAATCTGGACCAGTTCGGAACCACTGGTCTTATGTTTGAGGCTCAATCAATACTACTGATTGAGACTACATCAACACTTAAACGTTTTCCTTTTAAAGTGCATAACTCTTGTAAGTTTACACTGTGTCTATTCTGGAGTTTTGGAAACCGTGAAACAGCAGCCTTTAAAAACACGGCTGATTCCATTTTAGTTTGACAACTGTTGTGTTTTAGTATGGATGGACGGAAACAGAGCTGCAGACAGCCACATTCCCTTTTCATTAGGGTCTTATCAGTCACAGCTTGTCAAGCCAGATTATTATAACTAGGTCCTCAGATCTTTTGTGATTTTATTCTTCTTGTGTAGGTATTCCTCACCCATTGCTATGGCTTCCTCCGGCGATGGATAATGCCCCCTGGACTGCTCTAATATGCTGTTGTATTTTTTTTGCTGCGACTCCCTGTTATCTGTTATCTGCCATCTTGACCACCTTACTGTATACTCATGTGTTGCTTTCAGGAACAGTTCCACCTCCTCATCGATCCAAGCAAAGAAATCTCTGGTCACACTTTATGCTGTCTTCGTAGTATTTTCTGTGACTGAGATAAATTCTGAAATGCAAAAATGCTTGTGTATACGAGATTATTTTTGTTTTCAAATTAAAACGTATTAGTTTGGTTGTGGCCTAAACGTCACTGATTATGACCTTTCTTTTATCAATCTGCCTTTCATAGAAATCGCTAAAGAGTATGCTACTAAAGAAGTGGATTGTACAACATTCAGTCCAAACACATCTATAGCCTCCTACAGACATGTCTATGAGAAAAATGAATTTCTGGAACCAGTGGTGTCTGGACAGGGTTCCTACACTTACTCAAACAACAAATTCAAGAACCTTTCAAGGACATTTTAGGCCAAATTCTGTAAAAAATTCAAGAACCCAACAGTGCATAGTTTGAGAAAGGGATCAAGGTTAATCACTGTTACAACACTGAATGTTTATAATGAGGACTAGCAGCTTTACAGAAGCTCACAGACAATGATTATTCATGTGTCACAGTGATGGCTGACAATATTAAAACAACTACAATTTGTTTTTTTTGCACAAATATATGAATTCAAGCACTTTCAATGACCAAATGTCTATTTGTGTTTATTTTTATGAACCTTTCAAGTCCTTAATTTCTCTCTCCTCAAATTTAATAACATGAAAGAACTGCCCAGGCAGCCCAGGCTGGGCAACAATTGCCTCCCAGAGATGTCTGTGTCTCAGTCATCCAGGTCAAGATACTCATAAGTGCTATATCGTAGGCAAAGGGACACAGGCAAATCCATTTGCCTACGATATAGCACTGACAGTTTCTGTAGATTATTACATCTACTTGAGGGTTTTCTCCTGGTGCTCAGGATTGCCCGTCAATGTCAATCACATTAGACTATACCATAATAAAATAACATCAAATTGGAGATCAATGTTTCTGTCTCTCTGTATAAAGATAAACTGCATAAATACAACGTTATGACATTATGGGAGGTTAAAAAGTGTAAGAACTGGTATCTGTTGAAGTTATGGTTTAAACACCTCTGAAACTGATTGATGAACCTGATCAGTGTTTCAGAGAACGTTTCATTCTCCTTGTGTTTTAAATGTGTTTTATCGTGCAGAACTTTGTAACTGTGTTTGGAAAGGTGCTGTATCAATAGAGTTTATTATCATTATACACACACATACCAGATCTTTAACCACCTGGAAAACACAGGGTTGGGCACTGGGCTCTACTCTTGTGCTTTTTTTTTTTGCCAGCTTTCAAGAGCGCGGTGGCAGCGGTAGCAACCTCAACAAGCACCGTATCACAACTGATAACTTCTCGTCATCGTCTTGTTTTCCACGAGGAAAGCAAGACAATGACTCGTGCAGAAACACTTTCACTAGTTAAATGTAAAACCTACTTTTGATCACAATAGATAGATCTTTAAATCTGTAATTTATGGTCAAAATGAACCTTTTATAGGTGAAATATGATTTATTCAGACTGTGACAAAGGACACACACACCTGTACAATTCAGACAAGCAGCAAGTATTTCACAACACAGTGTGCTGTTTGTGTTTATCACCAGTTTAACTTGGCAAATTTGCTGAGTCACACACAAACAGTACATCAGCAGAGTTTGATTACGCCTGTCAGGTCAGACACACCATTAAAAGTTCAGCACATGCTCAGTGTGGTTCTCCTTTTGCATACCTATTCATGCTGTTCAAACCCAGTATTTCTGCACAGTTGCAGTATATGAGCATTTAACATGTCAGAGTCGGAATTTAAACACTGAATATGTGTCTTTTTAAAGTATTCAACTGAATTTCGCAAAAGGGCCATTTTGGAATTGTTGCATTTTGTTTTTATTTATTTGTTTTTATATATTTATTGTGGAGTCAACGTTGTAATACACTATTTGTCGCATTGGATTCCAGTAGAGGCTACGTAGGATTGTTTCCCAACATTTCTAATAACATTTTAACTCCAGAGTATTGCAAAGTCCACAATTCAAAATGTATTTTAAAAAAAAGACGGATGTAATGTTTTTATTTAAGAAAATAACACAAAGCGCGTGCTGAATTGCTATGGCATGAAAGGCTATGACGAGGCAATAGCTTCCCATACTGAGTGTGCAAGGATGCTGCACGGGTTATTACTTCTCCAACTGTGAAGCACAACATAGGGTGAAATTTTTAGTTTTGCGGGCACTATATAATGCAGTGTGTCTGTGTGGGTGTTTGCTAGCTGCTAGGTTGCTCAGCTGGCAGCTGCAACTCCGCAGCTTTTTCCTTGCATGCTTCGTCTTTCTTCACGCAACCATGGTAAGAGCTAGAGGACACATTGTACAGGCCACAACTCCACAAGGTTCCTCTTTGCTGGAATCCCACACATTTCTTTTAGCACGTTTTGCCTCCATATTGAGCTGCTATCTGTCTGTTTGTTTGGGTTTAGTGCCAGTGCGCCATTTCATGTTGTGTTTCTATTGGTTCGTTAGCAGACGAAGGTTGTAACAGCAGTCACATAAGCCCTTTTTAAATAGGAGTTGTGCAAATTTGCAGGAAAGCCCAATCAGTCTTTTTTCAGCATTGGCAGTATAAAAACAAAATCGGGGAGTGCAGCAAAATGCTGCCTGCCTACTTTTGTCAATACAGAATGCGCCTTTTTCGGGGCAATGGGGGGCGTGAGCAAGTAACAAAATGTGTAGCTCAGCGTGTGACGTGAACAGTGACGTGGGAGGGAAACTGCGGCTGGTCAGTCCTTCAGCGACTCTCTCATAAGTTGGCCCGTCCTTCACCGTCCCCGTCATTTGAAAGTTAATGGCCTCTTCGTTTGCGAGGACAAGGAGGGCGCGCAATTCTTTGTCTCCCCAGTTGCTCATCTTTACAGTGTCTGTCAGGTTTGCGTTTCCCTCTTGCTACTAGCTGCTCACTAATTCCTCCTATTAGCTGTTTCCTGTTTATCCACCGCCAGTGGCTCGCACGTGCAGGGTTTTTAAACCAAAAGGGTTCCACCAATATGTCTACCCTATGAGGCGGAAAATTGGGCGCCTCGGATCAACTCACCAATCTGGCTCTGTGTGTCTTAACGCTCGCAGCTTGCCGGCAAAATGGCCCAACATTCGCTGAAAATCTGGCAGTGTAAAAGGGGCTATAGTCTGCTGGTCATCCCAAATTTCTGACTCTGTCAGAATTTTATCCCAGGCTGTCTTTGATTGCAAGACCATGACAACGGCCATCTTTGAACCTCTCTCACTGTGCGATGTAGGATGACCGTTTAAGAGCCAAGACCAGAGATACTGTTGTGTTTTTTTTTTCTCTGGGAAAGCCCAAAGCATTTATCCCTGTTCTGAATGGCCACACTCAAAGATAGAAGCAAAAAGCCTGCCGTCAGAAAGAGGGGTGAGAGGCTAAGAACTGTGCAAATGAGGATGGTGTTCACTTTCGGACTGTGTGCCCTCAAAGACATTCATGGTGTTGCGCTTGGTTTTACTCACAAGTTATGATGAAAGAAGTTGTGTAAAGAAAAAAGAAAGTGATGTTGAGAGAGAGGTTTAAACGGCACCTTGCCTCTGGGCCTCTGCAGCACACCTGTGTACCGATGTACCTTCCAGACTGTGTGTTTCAGAAAGTTATAAACATTCTTAGAGAGGTTGCAGGACTTGTAATACATCTGGCAAGTACTTTGTTTGAAATATACAGAGGCCAGTTTTTCTTGTAGCCTCAGACCAGTGGTATCATTTAATCTAGAAACTCCCTGAGTTACATCACCTGCTGTTACATCACCTGCTGATAGATATCGCCCAGAGTGTGACAGATGTGTATATCCGCTTTGTCTTTATCTTTTATCTGATAAGGAGTCTCAGTAATTTGACCAAGAATAACCCCTTTCTCATCTGCACTGAACCGCTCACAGATCAGCTGTAGTGCTGTGAAGTGCTGCCACTTATTGGACTTGATGAGGTACTGCAGAGTCAGCTAAGAGCACAGAGTGTATGTGTGGCTGTTAATTGCTGCAGTAACCTTTCCTGATTCATAGTTCACAAGATTCCATGTTAGTGAGATGTCACAGGTTACAGGGGAGCAGCCCAGTGCTGTATTTCTGCTGATGGAAGACAGTGATGAATGATTGTTAACAGTGACATCGAGGCCCAAACTAAGATGAATAAGTTGCTGTTGGTTATATATGTTTTCTTTTGGTCTGTAAATTTGGAAATGTACAGTATGACTACACACACACACACACACACACACACACAGAGGCTGGTGAGAGATGGATCTGTCCGTCTGCTCCTGGTTTTAGGCAATGAGTTCAATCCATCTTTATCTCATTCTGTTGCAGCTGGCGGACGTTCACCCTCCTCATCCACATTTATGATCATGTAGAGATCTGTCATACAAAGAGCACACACTCATGCACACAAACACATGAGCCAGATCTTTGGCACTGATATAAAACAGGAGTGCATTTAACAGATAGTGAGCAGACGAGGGGATCCAGAACATGATCAAGATAGTGCATACAGTATAATCCTGTCACATAAAAAAGCTCACTGAATGATTATTTTTAATTCTTCCATCCAGTCCTTCTAATATTTGGTTCATTATTTTCAGATAAACTTAACTCAATTGACTTTGTGAGCTTAGCTTAATGTTTTCATGACAGAATGAAACATATTCAAAACTCAGGTGGGCAGTTTAATTCTGCTGTCACTGGGCAAAAATCCCAAAATAACCTTTGAACATATTGTAATTCAAAGGGGGTGTGAGAGAACACCAGACGTCTGCACCTCAGCTTGACTCAGCTGTTTTTAGGGTTTTTAAAAATCTAGCCCGTGATGAGAGACTTTGACCACTCACAGGTCATTTCCAGAGAGAGCAGCTGTCAGTCACAAACCAGGCAATGCTAATCTGATATGAATTAAGACTCTGTCAGTGCATTGCCTTTTCCTCACCTCATATGTTTTCAGAAACATATTTTAGTGTACCGTTTAGCTGTTAGATTAGTAAGTTTGTAACTTGGCTGAAAACAGTTGAGCCGAAACAAAGCACCGCCCACCAGCTGGAGCAACATTTCTCATTGTATAGCCAAACAGTCCACTAAAATATGTTTCTGAAACCATTTGAGGCAAGAAATAGGCAATGCAGCAATAGCGTCTTGGTTTGTATTTGATCAACGCTGCTTACTTAAACAGTTCAGACAGCGGCATTACAGACTCCTCGGCTCTGATTGGTTGCTTTTCTGATTCTTCCAGATGCCGTGATGATCTGCCCCATGTACTACTGTCACGACCCTGTCTCCTTGAAATTACATTCATATGTTACTAAACTAATTTCTCAATGATGTTCTTGTGGCAACATCATTGATTATTTGGGTTATGTTCAGAGACAATGCTTCTTTTACGTATTGAAACACTTCATTTATGTACTGCATAGGCTTTGTGGAGGTGGCTGGGGAGGATAGAGGGCATATATAGTGCAGGAGTGTGACACCAGATTAATCTGGTACACATCCAAACTCTTAGGTCTTAGTCTTAGGTTTAGACAACAAAAGTATTTTCTAGCAAAGGGGACTTGGAAACAGTAACGTGTAGATAGTGGAAAGAAGGGAGAATGCCCGCCAGAATGAGCTGTCCAATGTCAGCCTTATAGCCACAGTCTACATCCAGTTTTGGATTTGAAAATAAAGGAAATTTTAAATTTTTCGGCGCCCTGACGAGCGCCCTCACACAGATTGTGCCCTGGGCGGTCGCCTACATTGCCCATAGCAAAACCCGTCCCTGGGTGTACAGGAAATCTAAAATAACCACTTGTCAACCAGACCCGCTGTCGACACTAACCTCACGGCAACTGCCACCCAGGCTACTGCAGGTGACAGTTCTCGCGAGGCTAGTGACAGAGTTCAGTTTGCAGAGGCACAGGAATGTTTTTTAAAAAAAATTATATTATAATACAGGAGATTTATGGGAAAATACTAATACGGGAGGACGGCGGGAAAGAGGGGTAAAATACGGTAGTTTCCCGGCCAAAACAGGAGACTTGACAGGTATGAGTGGGAGCATTATTTGATAGGGTGGTATTGGACTATCAAAATATGCTACCCCCCCACAACACCACTCTAAATGCGAGACAATTAATAAGAACTAGACAGGCAGGGAATGTAAACATGCACCTTTAGCACATGAATAAGGAAGACAGTGTGGATTTGAAATATTTGAAAAATAAATGTACATCTCTAGACCTTCATTGGCCAGCACAACTATGCTAAAAGAAAAATGACCAGAGAAGCTGAAGAGAGATCTGATTGGATAGATTAGTTTATTTATTAGTCAGAGAGAGAATTCTTTCTTGTGTACAACTAATCCAATTTTTCAATAAGCCACCAACATCAATATGTATGGATGGTTGCTAATAGTTAAAGCAATAAACCAGTAAGAACAAAATATGTGACTGTATACATGGATCCTGCAGCGAGAACATTTTGCAGCATGATTTTCTCTCAGTTTGACTCTTTGCTCCTCTCCACAGAGGGGCGCTGTTGATCTACTTTCTGCAGCTGTCATATGACTGCATGCTGCAAAGGCACATTACATCTTCATCAACATAATCATCATCATCATCATCATCATCATCATCATCATCATCATCATCATCATCAAGGTCGTCAGCATCAGGACCAGTATCATCATCAACATTAGCAGCTTCCTGCAAATTCAATTCTAAGGAAAGAAAACAAAGTTACCCTTTGCTGCTCTGTGTACTGCTTTATTTGGGTCTCTGGGAGTTCGGTAAAAGAAATGCAGTCAGGAAATTACTGGACACATCACAGACTCCTCTGTGCTTCATGACTGTTTGTTATAAAGCAACTGAAACTACTTCTTCTTTTAATTACTTGGATACCAAAATGAAAATATATATATGACTGACAACATCTTGCAGTCAGGACAGGAGCATGACAGGATAAAACTGCACAACACTGCAGTGAATTTTCCATCAGAGGAGAGAGGAGGAGACGAGGGGAGTTTTGATGGAGGAATTGGTCGATACTGTCATCTCCATTTAGGCCTGCAGGGTTTGAAGGGATAGGCAGACAGGAAAGGAGAAAGAGAGGGCAAAGAAAATAAGTGGAGATGGACCAGTGAGCAGCACTCACAGTGAAGATGTTCAAACGGGGCGGCTGGAGTCACACAGATGGCCAGACACACACAGAAGGTCAATTATGAAGCTGTGGAGGAGGCAGAGACTGCTGGGAGTCTGTTGTCAAGAACTTGGCCTGAGATGTTGGTGTGAGGATACTGTGTGTGTGTGTGTGTTGGTGTCAGGGGGTGTGTTTTTGTCTCTGCATGAATCTTAAATCTGTCTCCCTCTTAGATATGAAAGGGGGGCAAGACAAGTTGGTAAGTGATTGAGACAAGTGGGAGGAGGGAGAGAATTTAAAAGAAATAGAGTGAGAGGTCGAGACAGGATGGACGGTTAAAAAAGCAACACAGAGACTTTTGATGAAACAAGACAACAATAAAAAGAGGCTGTGCCAGGAGATTTACAGTAACAAATCTGTTTTCCTGGATTACAGTAAGCCGGGAAAATTGTTTATTTTGTGTGAGTGTGCGAGTGTGTGTGTGTGTGCATGAGGGAAAGAGTTGGTGGGGATTTTTATTTATAAAAAGATCAACCTCTGACGAGAAATGAAACAGCAAAAAAGAGGAAAAATGATTAAAGTCTAAAATCCTGGAAAACTACTTAGTAATAATAATTAAAAAAAAATCTCACGTTGCTCATTTCTTCATCCATGAGGATCGCAGATTCATACTGTGAGGGCAAGTCTGGCTCTGACCTTTGACCTCTTTACTCTAGGTTATTAGCCATTCACGTTCGCATTCGTGTTGTGGCTGATCTACATTTAAAATATAAGCAGGTCATTGAGAAACTTTAAAATGAGTACCATTACATTCTGGTCAGGTTAGGTGTTGTTTTCAGTTTTAGTTTTGCCCCAGTTTAAGACCACATTTCCTATAAACCTTGTTGCTTCCTGCCACACAGGGGATATTGCTGTTTTCCTCCCTCTCAGCTTTTGAGAAGGGCCAAACTGGAACCAGCTAATCCCCAGAGGTTTGTTTTGAAGTTGAAGATGTTTTGATTTGCTGGAATTATAAAATTCGTCAGAAGTTTAGTTTATAGTTGTGTTTTGATATTGTAATTACTGGATGAATTAGCTGACTCTACACAAATGTGTGATTTGTGTAGTGACGTGATAGGAAAAAAAGATTTTCCGTGAATTTAAACAACTCCCTCAAAAAAAAACCTTTTGCTGTCCTGCTTTTATTTATAATTGTTCTGTGATTTTACCAGGTCAAAATTTGAGAATTGAGCGTTTTGTCTTTCAAGTCTCAAAGAAAGTATCCATTCATTCATTTTCTATAACCAATTATTCTGTTATGGGGCGCTGGAGCCTATCACAGCTGTCATTGAGCGAGTCTCAGGTCTTAAATTTGTAATTGCTGGACGTATACCACTCAGATGCATCAGTCTAATACTTTAGCAGTATTAATAATGCTATAACTCCATGGCTGAGCATTTTGCAGCAGACTTGGACCTGCAGTGCACCGATGACAGTCTCAAAAATATGGATTCAGACAGCCAGGGTTTCACATGTCACATATCTAAAGAATCAAGTAACCAAGTAACCAAGAGTAGGTATCAGTATTTTGCAAGTTTACTTTCATGTAGTTGTATGCTCAGTATCTACCAAACAGACAGCTCTTTCCATCAGCGATCTGAACTGGAAGTGAAACTTATCCATTTTCCTTATAAAGCCAAACTCCATTGACAAAAAGAAAGAACACAGGAACGAGCGGCACAGTGATACAGGGGTTAGCATTGTCACCTCACAGCAAGAGGGTTCCTCGTTCAAACCTGGAGTTTGCATGTTCTCCAGCATGGGCCCTCTCTGGGTACTCCGGCTTCCTCCCACAGTCCAAAGACACGCAGGCTAAGTTAACAGGTGACACTAAATTGTCCGTAAGTGTCTGTCTCCATGTGTCAACCCTGTTATAGTCTGCTGACCTGTCCAGGTCTGTTTGGAAAGTACTGAGCATAAGACTGGCTACAGCAGACTTGGATGATGCCGCACAAGTTGTGTACAGGCTTGTGAACAAATGGTTTAATATAGTTTTGGTGTTGTTAAATGTGGACCACTACGACTTCCATTTATTAACCATTCTCTCCATTTCTGGATTCTTTGTTTATCAGAGACATGTGAGAAGTTTTCTTCATAAATTCAATGTAACACAGGGTGAGTAATTTATATACAAAAGACCATTTGGTGGAGGTGAAGTATTCCTTTAAGCTTATTTTGCTTTTACATTTACTGTAAATGAAGATTCAACAGAAAATGTCAACTCACAACAATGAGACAGACATTAGTTATCGTTTTCTCAACCGTTAAATGTCCGTCTTTGAAGACAAAACAGAGACAAATTTGGAGGTAAAGTACAAAGGTAGAAGCGGAAATTATGTGGAAGAAGCGTGCACACGTACAGAAACACACCCATAAACACACAGGCAATTATCTAAACACACTCACACATGCACACTCAAAAGCACACACATCCTCACCTCCCCAGGATCTTCAGTATAAACTGTCCGTCCAATCTACTGACAAACAGGAACACACATGCACACGCCAAATTTTCTTTGTCACAAACACAAGAATAAACTGTTATCATCATCACATACCATGACTGTCATCAGAATAACCTGCCCAAAAATATCCAACACACACACACACACACACACACTTTGGATAGGGTTCAGACATGGGTGTGGGTGTCTCAGTCTCCTGTCCACTGCAACACAGAATAGACCATTGTTAAACTTAGCTGACGGAGAAAGGAAAACAATTAGGAAAAGTCCCTTAAAAATTACACACACACTGTATGACTGATACAGTCTGTTAAAGTGGAAACTGGGAGAATTTGCTCATGAAGTTTGGGAATTATCTCTTTGTGTTTCATTGTTCTGATCTGCTTCATCTCTTAGCACTTCATCCACATCCAAACTTAATGGCATTCCCAGTGGTCTGATGTGTGTGTGTGTGTGTGTGTGTGTGTGTGTGTGTGTGTGTGTGTGTGTGTGTGTGTGTGTGTGTGTGTGTGTGTGTGTGTGTGTGTGTGTGCGTGCGTGTGCATGTGTAGTTCTTTCTCTCTGCTTCCATCATTCTTATCATGTTTCCATTTTTTGTTCATTCTTGTCTGTCTCTTGGTCTCGCTCTGCCATTTTTGTCTCCGCTATTGTCTCCGTCCAATTCTCTTTCTCTGCCAGCTCTTTCGAAATCCCGTTATCTTTCCGCTGCTTCCCCTCCGGTCCTCCACTCCTTCTGCTGTGCTGGCATCTGAAACAAAGGAAAAAATGAAAGCCTTTGTACTTCAGTGACTTTGTATTTGATGTCAGAGCGGAAGCTTTTTCATGACGGTCCAAACTGTAATTAGGGTTTGCCCATACAAAAGCTGCTGCCCTTGATGGGCCTTGTGTGGATAAACTACTGAGAGACTCACACCTCCAGTGTTGTTTGGGGGCGGCTGAGTATCTGTGCCCCAGTGACCGCGATGTGTTTGAGTTGGTTTCTGTGGTTCACCTCACAGTGACACAGCTGAATCCACAACTTCTTTTATCAGGCTATGATGAAGCTCTTTGGTGTGTAAACTGCCATGCACAATACTAATCATGTAATAGTAAACCTGACTGATGCAGTCCCCTTCTACAAAGTGATTTTCAGATAATAACAGTAGCCAAACAGACAAAAAAAAAATGCTGCACATGATGTACAAACAACATCATAAGATAATGAGGAAAGGAAAACAGTCGAAGTGAAATCATGCATCTACACTTTGTTGCAGTAGACAATAATTTTGTAATTCTTATATTGCCACTTGATAACCAAAAAAGCTACGTGTTGACCCTGTTTCCCTTTAGCCAGGCTGAGGTGGAAACTTTGTTCATGAAAATAATCTCATCGTCTGCATACAATTGGATTGTCAGGGAGGAATAAACTGCACCCTGACCTTTAATTTAAATACCATTGTTCTCTCAGCTCAATGGGAAGAGTCTAGGACTGATGTTCTGAGATGCGTTGCATAAAACAGACCATATTATGTTAGATAACATTTAGCCTTGGCTCCCAGGCCAGTGACAGTGGGTCAGGTTGTGTCTGACTGTTTAGGATTTCATACATATCAAATCAATGCTGACTTTGTCTTTGTGGACATGGAGGGGATGGTGGATGGGGTGTCACCTGGGTGACATGCCTGCTAAGCTGCAGACTACTGTTTGAGACCAAAAAACAACAAAACTGGTTGTTTTATAACGCAGCCTTTTCAGCAGCTTTTTAGCCACCAAATGTGGGTGTTTTTTGATGACCTGTCCCTGTGTTTTCCAGCTGCTTTTTAGCCAATAAACATTCGTATTTTTTAGGGATCTTTTGCTGTGTTTTCACCAGGGATACAACACAGAAAGTAAGTAAGTAAGTAAGTAAGTAGAGACATCGCTTCATTTTCTGCTAGCATAGTGTCTCGATAAGCGGGTGTTTTTCACCAAGACATCGCTGCATTTTCAGCTGGGATTGTGCCACGAAATGTTGTTATTTTTTACAGAGACATCGAGTTCTTCCTTAGCCTGTGATTGTGCCACCAAACCCATGTTTTTTAAGCACAAACATGATTTTCCAAACTATAACTAAGTTTTTTTTGTGCCCAAACTTCCATACATAACCACAGCACTGTTAAAGTGTTAAGTTTTAACAAATGTATTTATTTGATGTTTATTTGTGTAGGGACAAGTATGTAGCACACATAAATGCCACGTACCACAGCGTTTACAGCCTAAGCTAATTTGAAATGCCTGTCCCTAGCTGGGCCTTGAGATACAGAAGACTCAGCACAAGAACACAAGTAACAGAGCAAAGTACAAACAAGAATAAACATACAGACAGAATAATACAAGACACAACTGCAATACATACTTGATTTCCTATCATTTAGTGAGAGAAGTGATTTTTCAAACCATGTTGCTTTGGACTGTAAGTGACATTACAGCTGTAAGGAAGCTGCCAAAGCAGTTTTAGCAGATACATGTATGACTGTATCGTCTGCATACATCTGAAAACCTGCTCCAACACATGATTGTGGTAAGTCATTAATGTAGGTATGTAACATTTCCATGGTTTGCAGAAATGTAAAAATTTGTTCTAAAGATTGGGCTGGTGTAAAATGCCTGTTACGAGGCAGCAATGGGAACCCAGCACAGTTTCACTGTGTCAAGCAACAAGTTTTGAATCTGATTCTGACACAAGATATATTAATGAAATACCATTTGCCTCCATCATATTGAAACAGCAGGCAAAATCTCAGAGATGGATGTCTATAAACCTGTAGAAATGAATCTAGAAACTATCGGCTTGGCTTAATATCACTAGAGAAAAGAGGGAAATTATGTTGTTTTGCATTTTGCTTCACCTGCCTGTTTAACATATACATAGGTATACCTACAAGAGGTGAAAAGAAACAAATGGCTGTCTGGAGGGTAGTCAAATACACCCCATCTAAAGAGCATTCTGCCTCAGCAGCATGCTTTAGAAAGGTTTGCTTGACAGACTCGTATTCCCCGCTACAGTCGCTCAATGGCTGTCACCGTATGACAACACAAAAGGGACTATTTTCTGTCTTTTATCTAAAACATAAAAAGTGTTACACACTCTGTAAAAATGTCAGTTGTGGTTCAGGGAGGAGACTCTCTACTTTCACCTTTGTGTGTTTTGTGTTGTGTCTTCTCCCACAACCATCAACACGCAGCTGTGCTTGCACCATATTAACATATCCACTTAAAGAGGCGACAGACGCAGGTTAAGATGCTGGTGTGTTTGTGTGTGTGTCTGAGTGTTTGTGTACCCGTATACACACAAGAACAAAGACAGAAAAGGCTCCACTTTCACTTCCAAAACATCCTGAAGAGGGAAATAGATACAGTCGATTTTCGGTGATACCCTCACTGTGCGGGGAGGATAGGAGTTAGCCAAAGTGCATTCATCCCCTATCATCAACTTGACTTGATGGTAGAAGGATCCCCTTTCACTTACAAACCACTTCCACTACCACCACAGCTTTTAACACTTTGATTAGGACTCACTGACACGTAGGCCCTGCATACACAGGGTCGACAAAACTGGTTTTATTTTTCCACAGGAGCAGGATCTTCAGGAACAGATTAATAGTGACTGTTTGATCTTTATTCTATGTTGTTAACCTTATCATAGTACAATTTCCTACTCTCTACTTGTGTGGATGCTGCCTAATCACAGTGCATATGTATTTTCATTACATGTCCTCTCAGATTCACAGTAAATGAGAAGACTCACCCGGATAACACAAGTCTATAAGTGAAACATTACGCAGAGAGGCTGCTGGCGAGTGAAGTCTTTGGAGAAAAGAGAAACAAGGCTGAGATCTATGACCTAAAACCAATCCGCTCTGCTTCTGTGTTTCAGCCTGTCTCCAGCTATAGCCAGACGATGTGCGGCAAGGCCGACAGGCTTCGCTGACACCAGATCAATCATGCTGTCAACCCAAACACAGTTTGCTGCTTTCTTCCATGGCTGTTGCAATTTAGATCCCAGATAACAAAGCTGGGTGAAAGGGCTGCATCTAATTTTTAATATCTCCTTTTATATCTCTCCAGATAAGTTTAAAGAAATAAGCGTCGTCTTTGAATAGTGAGCAGTTTCTGAAGAGAATAAGACGTCCTCACATGGGGACAATGTTTTATTTCAATAGTCACAAGCGTTTCATAGAGTATAAAACTGTTTATTTCAATGCCTGAACATTGTTGTGCAAAAACAAAATAGCAAACAATGCTATGTTTGTTTAATGTTTACACATTCACATCTGTTTGTCTTGTGTGAAATGCTGCAAAAATACAACAATAAAATCCCAATGTCCTCAAGCGAGCTTCCAAATTAAAAGCATCTTAGCTTGTTGCTATTGCTAAAATTGGTCAAATTTGTATGCCGTATCAAACTACCACGTTATTTAGCATAAATAAACAAGTTTCAACTGTAAAATTTGATCAGGTTTTGTACCCTGTCCACTTTTGTGTTGGAATCAGTTGTAAACTAGCTTGGCAGAGTTGGCCGCCATCTTGTTTTTACACTGATTAGTGTATTGTGCATTTGCTATTGACACATGGCATATTAAAGTGTCCACAAGTGAGGACAACAGGTCTTTGCAAAGAAGAATGAAGTATGAGGTGCACTACACACAAACTGTAATGTTCTTATGGACACAGGATTGCAGGAAGTTAAATTAGCAAAATGGTTTGTCAGGTGTGAGCATTCAGCAAAGACTTTCAGCCAGTTTGTTCATTTAAACCTGTCATGTCCTACCTGTGATCACGTTGTACTCTGGGAAATCAGTTTGACACCTGTCAGAGAGAAAAAACAAGGTGCTGTGCACTTAAAAGACGACTGACGAGTTGGACAGACATTAGATGTGATGGTTAACTGGTGTCCTCCTGCAACACTGACTATGTTTACATGCACAAAATATTTCGTTTTTTTCCCTTATTCTGCAAAAGACAATATTCCTACTCATCTGTTTACCTGACTAATGAAAATGAATATTCCACTAATAATCCAGCTCATATGCAGCTGTGCATACTCCGATTCACATGCCCTAACATGTCGTTTATCAATTCAAAATATGAAAAAGTGAAACGGCTGTTGCTTGTGCCAGGATTTTTTCAAAGGCTTCCATCAGTGGCAGACTTGTTCGACTGTGCGAAAACAGCCTTTCTCTTTCATTCCTTCAACCACCCTCTGGAAAAATAACCTGTTGATATCCACATCTTTCACATTGTTAAATGGTATGTGTGTTTCTCCTTTAGACCAGAAATGTGGGCTGTTTCTTTGGGCATTCATCTCTGATTTGTGTATGATATACCCATGCAAACACACAAGGCTGACGTAAACAGACAAGAGTCCACGTGTTGCAAAACTGTGGTAAAAGCCCCCAGAGACGCATATTCTGAATGTCCTGTATACATGTTGTCCCCAGTTTTCCTTTGTGCGTGCATGTGTGTGTTTCCTCCTGTGCTGCATTTCCCTCCTTTGCCCATGTACACACCTGCTGTTTATCAGCCTCGAGTTTTTTGCCTCTGCTCCTGCCTAATCACCTCATTCCCCTCACCTGAGCTTCACCGCCCATCTCTCCACCTGCACTTCATCCCCTCGTCAGATTAGTTTGTCTTTAAGTCCTGGTTTTCAGTTCAGGTCTTGGTTTTGTTCTGTTCTGCTGCTTTAAGATGCTGTTGCCTGTAATTTGTGTTTGAGACCACCAGCTCCGATGAATGTGATGATGAGCAGGTTTAAATTGTGTATTAAACTTTTATGAAGCTGTGGTGGGCATGGGCAGATCATGTTCACAAACACAATCTTGCCAGCACTTGAAAATAATCATGACTTTTTCAGGTGAGATTATCGGTGTCATGCTTTTTGTTTTCTTTACAATGAGTTCACACTTGTTGGACAAAAAATATAGTCTGAGTAAACAGAGCTGTTGCACCTTGCTATAGAGCTGATGTGTCGCCATCACAAAATACAACACATCTTAGTTTCTTCAGCAGAACCAGCAGATCCACTGTGCACCACTCTGCTTAGAGATATATTCATTTTTGTGTCAAATAGTGACTTAAAACATTAAAGATAGGAAATTCATTAATAGTCCCAGATCAATACATTGCCTAAGTAATCTGAGTAGTTTGCACTGGTCTTAAAACAATGATCGATAACACAATGTGAGCATGAGACACATCATTATGGTTGATTTTTCAGTGTGTACTGGAAAAGTCCCTCATAGGTTGCATTTGCATTTCACATGCTCAAACCTGAAGGGAGGCACGCTCTATTGCACAAGACTTTGTGATAAACATTAGATAGCATGACAACTTGAAAAGAAAGCAGGACCAGGTTAACACTGTAGCATTTTATTCACATGCTCAAGTCCTTACATGTGACTTCTCATGCTGATAGAGCAAGGAATACAAATAAAACAAGGACCTTCTACTCAATTGATGAGCTCCAAAGCATCACTAGTAGTCAAACAGTCCACTGGCCATCTTTAGCACACGAGTGATAAATAGTGAGCCAAATTTGATTCTCAGCAAGTTAAGAGACTTTTTGAAGATGATTAACCACTTCAAAAAATATGAACTACAGTATCAAAGCAATAGGAAATGTAGGTTATCCATAGTCAGTGTGAGGTGATGGTTGGCATGCCCCCAGTTTAGAAAGGCCGACAAGAATAACTGAATGAATGCACTGCTGTGGACATGGGCGGCAGCAAAACATACTTTAACTACCTAAAAAAATAACGTCAGTCTACGTGTATGCTATATTTACCAGCAAATGTAGCGCTAAAGTCATTACTATTACTTACTTAACCAGACTCCATTGACAAAGATACTAATTTGACCTCTCGGAGCACAGGAGCTCCCATTTCCTCCATCAGTTAGTTTTGATGTTTTAAAGGGTTCACTTAAGCCCTGTTTCTACTAAACACTTTCTATATGGTACCATTTGGAACCCAAAGTAACCCTTCAGACATGGTACCTAGAGCCTAGTGTTTCCACTGCAAACAGTACTCTTAAGTGTGGGCGGGGTTGCTGTCACTCACTGCTCCATCCAGCACTCAATGTATTTCCTCCTTTATCAGTCTGCACCTCGTTTATCGTCCACAGAACGAGGCTGCATGCCGACATTTCTGAACAAAATAGAACAGGCTGCAGTGAGTCACTCTCCATGGGATATTAATAAATAGCAGGGTTTGTGTATTTAGTCCTTCCAAGGCAAGCTCAGGGGTTTAGTGTTGCCTGAGCCCAAAGGAACAACGCTCCGAGATGCTTTTCTTTTCTCAGAGTAAGGATTGCGATATATGCCAATGCCGGGTCGAGCCTGGGACGCTGCGGCAGGAACAAGGCCTTTGTACATGGGGCGCCTGCTCTGTACACTAAGCCACCAACGCCCCACAGCTCCACCTTTTAGTACCAGATCCATGTGCTAGGTACCCCAACAGAGGGGGGACCAAAAATGGGGACGGTACGAAATGGTTCCATTGGTACCATCCACAACGTTTCACAGCGGAAATGGAAGAAAAGCTTACTGAACTGAACTGAACTGAACCGTACTGCTCGGTGCAAACGAGGCTTTAAGTCAACTCCTGTGTTCAGCGAGGTAGAATTGCTATCTCTGTCAGTAAAGTCTGGGGGCCTTGAAAAGAGCAATGTAACGTTTTCAGTTCCCCGTCAGAAAGGGTTGTCTGACAGCAAGGTAAAGTGGTAAGAATATTATAAATATAGGATATATTTGAATCTGCACTAATTATTTTTAGGGAGGTCTTTTTTTAGGCTGCTAAAATGCGTTTTGCTGCTAACCTCCGTCCACAGCAGTACATTGCTTAGCTACTATGTTAGTACTCCTGCCTGCTTCTCCAAACTGGGGGCGTGCTGACCTGCATCTACTGTAGGTAATACACTGGCTATATGGATAAATAATTCATACAGCTCTACGTAAAAAAAAAAAAAAAATCAGAACTATCCCTTTAACATGTGGACCTGAATGAACATTTTGTCTTATCACTGCCAACGTTACCAGGCCAGCCAGCTGCTACCGTAACATGGCCGACCATTCAGACCTGCATCACTCTCATCTTGCTCTGTTCCAGCAGCCTCCATCAGCAGGTACTGTATGTTCGAGCCGACGTTAGTGTCTCCAACACGATTACTGCAGTGGAGCAGAAAAGCTTGTTCACAGAGTTCAAAGCTTTTGCTGATGCTCTCATTGAGTCCTGACACCATCTGCAATGTGTACGTGTGTGTGTTTGTGTATGCATGTGTGTTACTCTACTGTCTTTGATGTGTACAGTATAGGTCTGTGCATGTCTCTCTGCCTCTCTATGTTCCTCCGTCTCTCTTTCTCCGCTGACATCTGGACGGGTGGGAAACAGCTGTGTCTGCTGCAGTCCCCCTTGGGATTTATAGCCGATCTACACACACACACGTACACACACATTCAAACACTTCCTCACGTAACCCCTCATCCCTTATCTTTCCACAACATCCCACCTCACGCTACACCCTCCCTAACTCGTCCTCCACCTCTCTCAACCTGTTTAAAAGGGAGAATTTGGAGCCTTTAAGTTGCCTCTGCACACCACATCTTTACATGGCATGTGTGTGAGCGGTATTTAATTGCATCACTCCTTTTCTGCCTGTTTATGGGTACATATCTGCAAGCACATGCATGTGGACATTCGTAGCCTCATGTGTGTTTAGTGCCCGTGCGCTCCCATGGCGAACATTCCTCAGCCTCTGATCTTCCACTCTTCTCCTCCTTTCATCCCTCCCTTTCTCTCCTCCTCTTCGCTGCTCTCCTCCTCCTCCTCCTCCTCCTCCTCCTCCTCCTCCTCCTCCTCCTCCTCCTCCTCTCGTCCTCCTCAGGGCAGCCATTCATAATCAAGATCATTCTGGAAGAAAAGAGGTCTGTTGGGGGGAGAAAACACTCTATTCTTTCATCTTTTGCCCTTTTCTCCTTCTGCCATTTGGATTAAAATGTGCTGCAGAAGGATTTATGGGATAAAACATGGCTTGATGTCTTGGTGGATTCAGTGTAATACTAACAGTGTGTGTGCACAAAGATATCCAGTGACGTAAATATTAAAAGAAAAGAGAAAAATCAAATACAGTAAATTAGACATGGGTGCCGACGTTGCTCCATCCTTGATATTACAGTATGTAACTACATGGCCAGTTTATTTGGTACATCTGTCTTGTATCTAATAGGCTGTATTGCATCCCCTTAGGCCTTTAGAGAAACATGAATTTGTCCGGACGTAGATTCTACAAGATGCCAGATGCAAAATGAATGCATTTCTACAAATTGGACAGCTGCACAGTCTTGCTGTAAACCCTTTCTACCTCATCCCATGGGTGCTGATTGGGGTTGAGATCCTGGCGCAGTAAAAACCACTGAAATAAAACCAGCAAAATGGCTATAAAAGTTGCTGTAATGTCCCTGGAACCATTTAGAAACTATATACTCCTTAAGCTGCTGTTTCATCAAGTGTACGTCATGTATTTGTCTCAGAAAGCCCTACTACTTGTACAACACATGATATAGCCTGGATTCAGATACAGCAAAAAACTTAAACATCCTGGATGTGTCCATCTTTTTTCCCCCCATGAATTAAAGAACATTTTATGATTTGTGCCAGTAAAACATTCCCCAAAACATCAGACTGCATGTGCTGCTGACACCAAGTAGGGCCTGTCTTATGTTGCTTGTGGCAAATACGGATCCTTCCCTCTACATAAAGACAAAGAAGTCCAACAAGACCACTTTTCTTTTTGTTCCTCAGCTGTCCAGTTTTGTTGCCCCTGTGCAACGAAGGAATAAATTTTCTTGTACTTAGCTGACAGAATCAGCACCTGACTTGTTTCTGGTTGTAGTTCAGTCGAGACAAAGCATGTTGAAGCTGCAAACTGTTCTTACAATCGTTAAAACAATTTCAAGACTAATGTCTCGTTGTGTATATTATCTCTGTCAGACCACCCTGAAGTTACTTTTGGCGTTATTCATTTGGGTCAGGGACGATTGCTCTGAGACCACAAGGGAGGCTGAACTGAACTGAAATGGTCAAATATGCACTATTGAATTTACATTAAAATAAGAGTTTACATTGCATTAAACGTGCGCTAGGATGCGTTTCACATCATGACTATGATGTTCAAACGTCAGCTTTTTGTCACCAGTTTTCAAACGCGACCTCCCTGTCATACATTCTCGTGTCAGCGCGATGGACACGGAGCCTCCAAGCGTTCCTATGAGACAGCGCTGAGCAGGTTTTTTTCATGCAGCAAAGCGAGACGCTCATTGGATAAATTTGACAAAATCATCACTTCCATGGAGGCTCAGCTTCCCTGGGACCTAATGGAGCGGTAGGCGAGAGAGGACGCTTGGTGTCTGCATGATGATTGGAGGAATGGTCTGAAAGGCTGAACCCCTTTGTGACTGACAACGCTTCACATTTCGAGCTCAGTCCCATGCGAATATTTGTGAGTGGAGTCTTCTGACAGAGTGCCGTCCGGAGTTCCTTATTTCCATACAGCTCATTTTCACCACTTTAAACCCATCTGAAAATCTTTGAGGAGTGTTTTGCTGTGGTTCTATGGAGTGTGGTTGAAAAACATCTTCAATTAAATGTTCCTTTTAAAAGTTACTGCCTCGCTACAATATGACAAATTTTATGACGTGAACCTAAAGTGAGCTTCCCCTTTTGTTAAGCTTATCTGACTTAGGCAACAGTAAGGGGGTCTGGGACTTTGGATTGGTCGATTGACCTTTCGCTAAGTCCCACCCCTTGACCGCAGAATGGCCATTCATAGTGTAGCATTGGCCAGCTCTGACAAGGGCCCAACAACTACACGGCTGTGCTACATAGACTCTCCTGCAATCATTTCAGATTTCCTTTATTATCAGGCTGGTTTTGTGGGGTAGTTGTAAAAGTGATACCAAGGTTGTAAGGAGATAGACGTTTCTTTCCCCTGAAAAGTGTAGGGTTCGCTAGCTAGCTAGTGAGCTGAGGGTATAGCCTATTGAATGTGTATACATGCTGCTTTTGCTTTTGTGATTATAACAGTGTATAAAGTATTGTATTGTATTCTAATGTTTTAGTGTTAAATCTGAATGTGTTTTGCCTGGTTATGGCCAGACTGCTTGCATGAATCTTCTCTTTTTGCATCCTCAAATCTAGAAGCAGTTTTCATCCATCTCTTAAAGTGATCCTTAACTTGTTTGCTTTTCTCATTATTCTCGGTAAACCCTTAATACAGCACGAAAAGCCCAAGATGACAGCTGTTTGGAACATGCTATGCCTAGCACAACCATTATGCTTCAGTATCTTCAAGGTCACATGTTTTGCCTGTTTAAGTTTTAACTGATGCTACTAATGCTTGTCTGCCTGACTGATACCACACACCATGGTAAGGTAATATATAACCTGTTGGAATGTACATTGTGTGTGAAGTTTGGGCGTTTACCTGACAAATTGCAGGTGCTTGTGTATCTCAGTTTTGATAATAGCCTCATCCATATGTGCTAAACTTTTTATTTTATGATTTACGCGAACACGGTGGGAGAGGAAGCAGGAGAGAGTAACAGACTAATTGGATACGGTGCTTGCATGTGTGTTTCTGTGTGTGTGTGGTTAGTGCCTGATGGACTGCAGCTCCCGTTATAGCCCCAGAGCAGTGATTAGACTTGTCTGTGAGCTGATTAATATTCTCCAGAGACGCCGGGCGAGGTGAGGGAAACGATTATGGGATGGACAGATAATGGAAAGATAATGCCCCCATGGATCACACTGTCAGAACAGAGAGAGACAGAGAGCGAGGGAGGGGTGGGGTAGGGGAGGAGGACAGGGAAGAGAGGGATGCAGGTACAGAGAACAGGCCGAGGAGCGAAACTTTTTTCAAAGAGTTTTAAAGTGCACAGTGCAGGGATAAGGAAGGGAATGGGGAGATAAAGAGCAAAATAGATGGAGGGATAATGAAAGACGGATATGGAAAAGGGTCAGGATAAGGAAGGAAGGATATTAAAGGTAAAAACATAACCTGTATTGCCAAAAGTATGTGGACATTGGAGCTGTTTTTACTGGCCTGCACAGAGCCCTGACCTCAACCCCATCCAAGGCCTTCAGGATAAGGTGGAACTGTGAGGTGGGCTATATCGCCCCAACATCAGAGGCCAACCTTACTCACACTCTTGTAGCTGAATGGGTTCTCAAAGATAATATCAGTCAAAAACGAAGAGTCCTCAGCCTTTGAGCCTTTTATTTTGAAAAATCATGTGGGAAACACTTTCGTTAATGTTTGTCTATCAGCCACATACTTAGATTCTCTTGTCAGACTGTTGGAAGCGATGAAGGACTTCTCCTGGATGTTTAAAAAAGATTCTCATGGGCAACTTCACAAAAGGATTGGATGGCTTTTGTGGCCGCTAACCTGCAGAAATAAAACAAAAAGAAATTGTGTAATCCTCAGAGCATCTCCAAAGTGTGAAATACACCCATAACTGCTATCTGCACATATTCTAATTAGGTAATATACACACCTTTGGGTCAATTGTCCCCTTTCTATGCAAATGAGGCTCATTTCAAAACAGTCCGATTAACGAAGATTGGCGCTAGTCACAAGCAGTATCAATTAAATCAACCTGGTCTCACTCTAAACCCGATATATCTAGATATCGGCACTTGAGCAGGGACTTCCGGCATCAGACAGCGACAAAAATAGCTGTCCTTTCATATCGGCATGATATGCGACTGGTCACTGTTATTTTGTATTGATGCCCGGTGGCATCAGGGGGAAACATGGCAGAACAGCAACATAAGTCAAAGGCAGGAGGGGTGGTGGACGGGTCCAACAACAGACTTTCACCGGCGAGGCTGGTGTTCACTTCCTGTAAGATTGTAAAGCCAAACCCTGTTCTTTTTTTCCTAAAGCCAACCATGTGTGTGTTGAAGGAAAAAAAAAAGTCAATTTGCAATGTTGTACCGACAAAGTGTTAGTCATAGGCATTCTGAAAACAGACAGTACTGAAATTAACACAGATACCCAGAACCAACAAGTCAACAACCATCTTGCATGTCATACGTGGATGTGGTCCATGACCAAACATCGATATGTGACGAGGTCGGAGTGAGAATGTGTTGGTTAAAGAGAGTTAGTGATAATTGAAGTGCACTGACAGACAGGGATATTAAATCCAAAATACTGTTTCTCTGTCACGTTTAAATTTCTTGCCTGATGTTTTAAGGAATGGCTCTGCACCTTGATGGTCAGCACCTGTAGCTGTAGGTCATTTTCTCTCTGTCATTATTCTACCTAAAGACGACTTTTATAATGCCGGATGGATTATTACAATCAGTTACAAAAAGGGCAAATTGCACTCTGCTGTAATATCATTAGCGTCTTTTGTAAATTGGGCCTCTAGATGAGGCAGGTAGCGGTCACAAGTGATGCAGGGTGCTGTCTGCTGCAGCAATCCATTTTTATAAATTTGCCTGTCGGTCTTTTTGAGGTCCATGATATTTTGAGATATTGCAAATTCTTGACAGCTTGATGGATGATTTTGTCCTCGGTGCTTTTCTGCAGTGAAGACACCAGGAGACACTTTCCACTTGTTTTCACTTATCAGAGGAATATTTCCTCTGTGACAGCAAAATACATTACACAAGAAACTCCTGTAGGTTGAACTGGACAGAACAAAACTGTTACAAAATCATCTGTTCCGCAAGTATTCCCGACTTTATGTAAAATTGGATGTTTAACAGTCACATATGGTTGTAATGTTTGGGTGTCCACATACTTCTGGCCATTTTGTGCAGAAAAGGATGTACATGTAAGGACAGAGGAAAAACTGAGAGAGAGATGAGCGGAGGGAGAGGCGTCATGGTAAGTCAAGGGAGATGATGAAAGAAAGGGAGTCAGGAGAGAGGGAGGAAAGAATAGAAAAACAGGTACAGAGGAGGTCAAGAGGGGACAAGGGGGGAATAAGTTAATGACGGAGAAAGAGAGCTGACTAACGAGGGGGGTGTAGTGAGAGAAGTAGATAGAAAAGGAGGGAGGAAGACAAGAAGACATAAAAAGGTATACAAACTGGGGGAGAGAGGTGCAGAGGAAGGAAGGGAGGCAGCTCAGAGTGAAGGGAAGAATAAGAATGGAGAGAGGGAGGGGAGTGAGAGCAGCAGAGGAGTAAATCCAGCCAGTGTTTGGCCCGGCATAATCTATGCCAACATAATAACGTCACCCACGAGCTCGGCTGACAAACAGCGAGGCTGAAAGAGCAAAGAGAGGAGGAGGAGGACAAGGGAAAGAGCAATGGAGTGAGAGACAGAAGACAAGTGAGAGAGGTGATACAAGGCCACATGGAGGAAGAGGAGGAGGAGGAGGAGGAGGAGGAGGAGGAGGAGGAACACAGCACTGTGAGAAGAAGAGGGAGAACATTAGGGAAGAGGACTTTGTGAACAATAGAGCAGGTTTTTGGGAGATCAGCATGTCAGCCAGCTTACTTATAAACACAGACACTGTTTAGACCTGCCTTTAAAATCAGATTACAAACAGCTAAAAATACAGGTGTAAATGCACCAAAGACGCACTGAGAATCTGATCACCCAAACCACATTTGGAAGTGGACAGAAATGCCTGTGGCCACTTTGTAGTGTAATGTAAGAACATGTAAGTTCCCAGAAACACTCGATCGTATCCAAGTCATACTGCATATGCATCCAAGCAGCGAGGAAGACAGGAAAAGATTCTGATCAACATGTTTGAAAAATGTGGACGAATGGTGACAATAAGCATCTTAAATCAAGTTTCAAGGTTGAGGAAAGTTTACTTTTGCAGCAAGTAAAGCATAAATATGCTGAATTATGATCTAACACCTTGAAGGGACAAGCCAAGATTCAGAGATAGCTACATACTGTAAGAATGATCTGAAGTGTGAAGTGTGAAAGGGAACAACATGTTCTTACTCTCAACTCAAATATGGCAGCTTAGTCAGTGGCCTTATGCTGCAAGCTATGATGCTCTGGGTACCTTTCTACTATCAGATTTGGACGCTCAGGGAGGGTGTGTCAATTTCCCATTGTGACATGCATGGTGTCTTTTCAATATGAATTTCCGTGTTCACAGGGAATATAAGTTTGTTCACCAAAGATACTTTAGGTTTAGGCAACAAAACTAGGTTAGGTTAGGTTTAGAAAGAAGTCATTGTTTGGGTAAAAAATAAGTATGATTGTCATGTAACTTCCATAATCACATGATGTTTGATGATGATGCATGATGTCCGATCTAAAAAGCCGTCCTTTAACGTCAGCATGATATGCAGCTGCTAGTTTAATGCTGCCCGATGGTGTCAGGCGGAAATGGGGCGGGACAAGAACAAAAGTTAAGGCAGCGAAAGTCTGAGTAGGGCAGGTGAGAGAGGTGGTGGATGGGTCCGACAAACACTGACTTTCACCTGGGAGAGCGGTGTTCATGTCCGCTAAGATGATAAAGCCAAACCCTGTTCTTTTTTCCTAAAACCAATCACGTGTTTTTGTTGCCTAGACCCAACCATGTGCGTTTATGGTGGTGTATCAAGTAGTGCATTTATTTTGAAAGAGACTGAACTTGACACGACCTCCCAGAACGTCAACAACCACCGCACCCAAAGTAACTTGCACGTCGTATCTGGACGAGGTTGGAGGGAGAATGTGTTGCTATGTAACGATTTAAAAAACTCACTGTTTTCCACAGAGCACAAACACTGGCATAATGGGTGAAAGTCCTGTGTTTGTTTGACCCATCAACCACCCCTACTTCCCACCCTACGCAGACTTTCTCATGCTTTATACTACATCATTATAGGTTTACATTGAACAAACATTGGGGTAGCTGAAAGCCCAGTATGTCTCATACAGACACACCTTGTGTGTCGGACTCAGACGCCAAGAGTCACTGAACAACCTACTGATTTTGGCGAAGTGTAACTGGGCTGATGGGGTAGAATAATCCAACTTAAAATGGTCAGGGAAGAGTTTTTTTGAGTGGAGTGGCCTAAGTGCAGCATTGGCTTATGCAGGGGTGGCATAAATAGCAGAATAGCAGTAATACCATTTTACTTATATTTACTTTAATTGCTATCGTTACAGTTTCTGACATTCCTGTATTTAACTTTTTGATTTAAAAGATGAATAGACCGACAGATCAATGCAAATATTAGATTCTTTAAAACTGACATTAGATCCAGTCATAGGGTCGACTCATTTGCAGTAATTTTTCACTCACACCCTCAGTGATCCAACACAGAATGCTATCACTGCACAGATTTCTGCAAATAATAGACCAGGGACACATGGAGGACTTTAACATAAGTACTCTCATCACTCAAGCTGACCATCTGGGCAAAGTTCCTAAAAATTTACTGAGTTCCCTTCAAAGGATGTAGAAGCAGAGTAGGGATTTCCGGCACAACTTAACCTACTTCCAAGATGCATAGAGAAGTGAAAAAGTCTGAAAAGGTCAAACTCCAGCAACACGAGTTTATCTCTACTTTCCATGAAAAGTTACCTCTATTACAAAGATCATTATTTTTTCTTTATGTAATAATGCTTGGTCTTCTATCATGTACAAATTCACCAGTATAACAAACTTAATCTGATACTGACAGGCCAAAATGAAACATTTCTTTTGTTGCACAGGGATCATGATGCACTATTGTTCAAGAAATGTTGATCTTCTTATAAATTTGAGTGGATCGTTGTTGTTGTTTTTCCCCAGGTTTGGAATTTCTGTCTGAATTGTAGGCCTACAGGTGGATGAGTTTATTGTTGCTGTGAGGCCGGAGTAACATTCCTGCGACTGTTTCTGGAGATACGTGCATGTTCGCCCATATCTGCCATAATTGCCTTTTCTTTCCACGGCTTCATAATTGACCTTTTGTGTGTGTCTAGCCTTCTGTGTGACTCCAGTTTGAACATTTGTGTCTTTTTGGTGAAACTGTGTGCTGCTCATTGTTCTCTCTGTCTCTCTCTGGCTCTCTGTCTGGTTCTGGCTCTCGCTCCATCACTGCTGTAAGGGTTTGCTGGAATTCGAGGCATGCAGTTTGTACTTCCTGTGTTTTCCTCATGTCGCTAAGGTAGCACTTCCTGTCCCAGGAGCTGGAAAACACTGCTCCGATGCAAAACACACGTGCACCCAAACACACATTCACACATCCCCACTATACAAACATACTGTCACTGTGCGGGTGTTATGTGTTGTGGCAGTTAAATGAAACAGCATGCACATGCTAAACAATATTTTTTCTCTCCGTTTAAACATCTTTAGAAAACCATCCCTCTCTATAAACATATTGTGTAATCTAAAGACAGATTTACTTATATTGTATGTACATATATGTGACTTGTTTAGGAAAAAGAATATTCATAGACTGAAAAATGTCTTTAGAGCAATTAGACCCCATAGAGATGGTGAGATGATTTGAGGAGGGTGATGAATCCATAGTCAAATACAAAACCCCCTTGGGGTCTAGATGCTTGTGATGGTAGAGGTGGTGGAGATGAGAAGAAGATGGAGGAGTGCTGATGATTAAAGGAATGAATCTTCTTTGAGCTCGTCCTGGACTCTGGATACGACGGCTGGAGGTGAACGGGGTGGAGGAGGGCACAACAACTCTGCCTAAAATGACAGCTGACAGCAGCAGAGGAGAGAGCAGATTTAAAATTTTGAGGTAGCATCCTGATTGGCTGATAGAGATCGTGGCAAAGTTTGATTGGATAACTAGAAGAGTGAACACCCATAATCAGCTGATTAGAGGAAGCGGTGGGAGTGGGAGGGAGAGGATTGTGAATGGACAATGCACAAAGAAAGTCTTCCTGATTGAACTTATGCTGAACTTCAGTTCTCCCTCTGCCAATGTGGTACGCAAAAATAATTACCACAAAATCAGGCCTCTGTTAAAAAAAACACTATTTGACCTAAACTCTAATCTAGAATACTTGATGAAGGAGATAAAACAGGATTAAAAGGGTTCTTTAAAAATGACTGTAGATTGATTGTCTTTTAGATGTGTTTGTCGTGCCCCTCTATCTCTCCCTATGTTTCTTGTTCGCCACTTTTGCTGTCCATAGTGGCAAAATGTCACAAAAAAATGTTGAAAAATGTCGGTCTGTCTCTCCCAAACCCCACAATTATGTCATCTAATGTTTAGTCATCGATTAATCGACTAATCGTGGCAGCCCTACTTTGGTAACATGACCTAAAGGCGAATGGTATTGTCAAATTTTCTGTTTCAACAATAAAGGCTGCTGTTTTCAGCAAAAAATCCTTGCCATATCCAATGTGCTCAGACTTCGTACCACCAAATGGCAAACAGAGTTATGAAAAAAAAGTGGAACATCTGGCAGCTGAAGACCAAGATATTTTTTTTTGTTTTTTCAGGAGGACTTTGCGCCTAAAACAGAGCTGAAAGCAGAATTCAAACTGGACAGAAACAACTCTGCATTTGTGTGATATCAACACCAAAGGCACCCTTTAGTGTTGCTTTGTGGTGCACTGGGCTTTCAACTAAATCCAGTGTAAACCCATCCACAGCAATACTTGATGCTCCAGGCAACTGACTTAGTATAAAGAGCGAAACAAGTCTGCGTAGGATGGGAGAGAGGGGAGGTGGATGGATCAAACAAAACAGGACTTTCACCCAGGAGACCATAGTGAGACAAATAAAATAATATATACCATTGAGATAAAAACAGCAATAAAACACTGAAGATATGTTAAGACCAGATAAATTAGAGTACGTGATAAAAATGAATAAATAATAAAATTGATAAAAGAAGGATAAAAAGTAGACACAACAAATTTACTGTAACAAAGCCTTCCTGTAAAAGTATGTTTGAGGATTGTTTTCAGCAAAGACACTGAGTTTGCTAACCTAAGATAAGGATATTAGGTTTTAAGCCTTTAATTGATAGGACAGATGAGTGTGAAGGGGGAGAGAGAGAGAGAGAGGGAGTGACATGCAGCAAAGGGCCACAGGCTGGAGTTGAAACTGTGCCACTGTGGCAACAGCCTTGTACATGGGGCACCTGCTCTACCACTAAACCACTGACACCCCATAACATAACCTAATATATCAGATTGTTATGCTGCTACCATAGGGGTGAAAACTCAATTGTTGCAGTTTACTTTTAAAACTTGTTGCTTTTCTGCTGAAAAATGAAAATAGAGAAAAATATATATTACTTTGGAAAATCAAGACCTGTTAACCTTGAAATATTTTCATAATATAACACAAATGGCTGCTTCACAACATTATTTATTTTGACAAGAAAAACTAAATTAAACCAGGGATATAAAATAAGATGTGACTTTCTTGAATGACCCTTTGTAAAATGCTGTCTCACGCACTACAGCATTCAAAGTAGCCTTGCTTTGTTTTCTCCCCCCCCCTCTTTTTTCACAGTCACACCAGGTCCATGACCCCGACTTGATCACAATGGGGGACTGAAATACAGTCCTGCTGTCATTTTGTCAGACTCATCTCTCTGTCTCTCTCTGGCCCTGACAGCCTGTGACAGTACGGAGAGGGGGACACACACACTAAGTCACACACACTCGCATTCTTTGAGTCTTAGTCACTTGGTCACAGAAAATGCCATTGTCAACATCCAGAGAAACAGACAGAGGGGGGTGCGGTGGTGCTGCTGCAGCAGGGGGGGTTAAAAAGAAAGAGAGGATGTTGAGTGTTGACTTGTGACTTTTTGAAAAGCCTGTCATTGTATTTTTTCAGCTGTCATGGAAGGAGTGAGAAGGAGAGAGATAAGAACTGAAGGGAGAAGGGCTGATAAGTGTAGTGGTGAAGTGCTGAACGGCTGATGACCTGTTTGAAGTTTGTGAGATTGAGGAAATGTCCACTTTTAATACATTGGGATGAGAAATGACAAGTAGATTGTGTTTTAATCTCATGTGTTACACCCTTCTGGTGAAGATTTCTAATGGCAGGTGAAAAAAGGGGCTGACGACAAGCATGAGAAAAACTGGAAACATTTGAAAAGAAAGTGGGGCAGATGAATAAATGATACGTATGCACAAAACCCATGTGCACGCCTTTTACCACATTCCTACTGGTATTTACAATAGAAGAGCGTGCGATGAGAATGTGTGCACATCACACATTCTTCAGATTGAGCATACACACAGTTTAGCAGAGATCGCTGCAGGTGATATGACAAAGACGAGATTTAATTCAGGCTAAGTTGAGAGATGAATAACATTGTTTTCAGGTTTGCCAGTTTCACTGACTGTCATTATTTTTTGCTGGCTACTTAAAGTCAGTTTTTAACATTAGCACTATGAATGAGTCAGTGACTATCCTTCTGACATTTTATGATAATGATGACTGAAATTTTAGTGTGTGATGGTTTGCAGATACTGTATGTGATGAATTAGCAGTATGGACGCTACAAACACAGACGTGTCCACAGACTGTTCTGGCAAGATTGGAGAACTTCGCTAATGCGACACAGGCAGTGATCTTATTCTTCATGCAGATCCCGATTAGCTGACACTAAGGTTGCAGCTACTCCTCCTGGGGTCCACTCACAACACATATAACAGGACGCATACATCACTGAGAATGTGTTCAAGATGAGCATAAGCAAAGTGAACACCTAAACATCACAGCACATGCCATTAGACGTATAACCCATAAAAGGTCATATATAAAAATCTCAGTTCAGTCAGGACTACTTTATTAAGAAAGCTTAATTTATATTAGCAGTATTATATTTGGCGGTATGGCCCTGTTCCTGGACCTCTCTGCTTTTCCTAGGCCTATGCAGGAAGCCTCTTTCATGCACCTACGTGGAAAGCCTAAGGCAGAAAGAGCACACCTCTCCACCCTTTCATGTGCCTATGTGGAAAGCCTGAGCCGGAGAGAGCAACCCTGCCTGCCCTTCCATGCGCTTACCTGGGAGAGCAGCAGCAGCCACAATGATCGAGATTTATAAAACAGAAACAGGCGTATGCATGGCTTTATAAGGCTGAAGAATGTGTATGCATATTTCTTCCGTAGTGCACAGTATTAGTTGAATTTACAGAGTGTTATCCATCTGGCCCAGTATCTTAGTAGCGTTTTTGTATTTGACACTTCGTGCAGCTACGTGTCATTCACCAAAAGTGCTGAGGTGTTTGTCAGTCTTTGTCTCATATCACCCACTGTGTTTGATAAACCTATTAATGTGTGTTTGTTCATCGGGCGTGTATAATAAACAGATACACCTGGCGTCTTACATAAGCTAAAGCCTCCAAGGCTGCGGCACACCTCCGCTGTCAGAGTTTCCACTGCACTGAACTCGCACTGATATGCAGGCACATGCACGAACGTACACACACACACACACACACACACACAAACATGCACACTTGTGCAAATACAGTACAATGAACAAACAGCAATGCTGTACAAACAAGCACACTGCACACACAGACACGTGCCCAAAAATTCACCAGTGTGGGCACACACACACACACACACACACACACACACACACACACACACACACACACACACACACACACACACACAAGTACAAGTACAGTATGCACACACGCATTATGTACAGTTTCACTCAAATACAAAATGCACATCACCAAAATCGTAAAACACACACACACACAAACACAGCTTTGTTTTTACACACACACACACACACACACTGTGTACACAAACTCCTTCTATATTGTAGTAAAAGCTGCAGCCTCTTGTTATTCAGATGTGTGTGTAATTTCGTGTGTTTAATAGTGTGTGACTCGATTGTTGATGGTTTAACCGAGTAGACACGCTGAATCAGCACTGAGCACTCTTTAATCAGAGAGAAAACACACTTGCACAGAAAATGGGACACCACATGCACACACACGTCCTATAAGGAAAGGGTACGACAGGGCAACTGAGCTACAGCATAATAACCACTGGGCCAGTGAGGACAACAGCGGATTAGAGAGTGACAGAGAGTGAGAGAGAGATCAGGGTCATTACAGAGTGAGAGTGCTGAGTGTGAGGTAGGACTGATAACAAAACCAAAGAGTGAGTGACGAGAAGGTGAGTGGGTACGAAGAAACAAAGTTAAAGACGCAAAACTGCAGCGGAGTTACTTCAAGACAAGGTACTTTGACCCCCTTTCCGCACGTATTCAGTTGTTTTCCTCTCCTCATTTTTTTTTTTACAAATCTTTGTCCACACTAGAACACAAAAAAGACTCCTCCACATCACAAAGGTAGGAAAGTGTACCAGACAACGTCACCTTTTGCAAAAACTTCTACTGGGGATCTCATCACTGTCAATTCTTCTTCAATATCAGGACGGAGGAGTTCACACAGTGTTACGAGTGATGCTCTGGACCAACACATTTTCACTCCGACCTCACATATCGACGTTTGGTCATGGACCTTCCACGTCCAGATACGACGTGCGAGGTACCCTGGGTGCGTTTGCTGTTGACGTTCTGGGACGTCATGTCAAGTTCTGTCTGTAACATGACATGTAACAAAACGCACTACGTTGGTACAACAACACAAATTTATTAATTTTTTCCTTCAACAACTAATCCACGTGGTTGGGTTTAGGCAAAATGAACACGATTTGGCTTTACAGTCTTACGGGACGTGAACACCTCTCTGCTGGGTGAAAGTCGGTGATTGTTGGTTCTTTCCACCACTCCAACCTACCCTACTTGGACTTTTGCCTCCTTAAATTTCGTTCTTGTCTCCTTGTGTTTCCCCCTGACGCTGCCGAATGCTGTTTAACTGTTAAACTGTTAAACTAAAAAGAAGCGGGTTTGGCTTTACAATCTTATGGGAAACAAATGTTGGCCTCCTAGGTCAAAGGTGTTAGTTGCTGGACCTGCCTGGACCTGCCTTGCTCAGACTGCTGCCTACTTAATATTCGTGCTGTCCTGCAGTGTTTCCCACTGACGACGCCGGATGGCATTCAACATAACAGCGACTGGCTGCATATCTTGCTGACAAGAAAAATGATGGCCTTTTTCATCTGTGTCTAACACTAGAAGTCACTGACCAACCGGAAGTTTTTGACGACTTCGGAGTGAGACTGGGTTGGGAAGGGTCCTCCCCAAACTGCTGCACAGAGTCATAAACACACTGTTATCGTTGTATGTATGTAGACTGCAGTGTGACTTACCATCACTACAGCTTAGGGGTTTAACCCAAACCCTGAAAACCAAGTATGTGGACATCCAATTACTATAGGCCATACTGTGGATATGAGCGTGTAAGAACCTTTAGTTGTCCAAGTTCACAAATACAATTTAGGGTTACAAAGGGCAACATTTATTAAATTATTTAATGGTAATACTACACTGTCTTAGTTTTGTGGAGTCATGTATCTTAAATTGACAATTTAAAGGACATGAATATTTGTGGATTCCCCAGATAAGATCAGTAAGATTTTACTTTTTTTTCATTATCTGTTACCGCTGTGTGTTTCTTTATTTATTATCCATATAATTTTTCAAATTTTCAGGTTTTTAAAATGCACACTCACCAAGTCAGGCACGTTTCTATGAAAGCAACCAAACGACTGATGTAAACATGAATTGAGGTTAATATCGGTTATTTAGTCACAAAATATTTTCAATGGTGAGATTTTTGCATAACATACCATCAGGAAAAGTGTATGTGTGATTTTGAGGATGTGAGTACATGCAAAATGTTGCAACCAGGGCGCCATATTACACCACACCCCGCAAGAAACCAGGGACAAATATAGTTCTGGTTAGAGAGAAAGAACATTTCCTCTTTCTGTGTTGCTTCCCTCCAGTTTTCATGTGAGGTACAAGTGCAGAGCAGCGTGATGAGAACAGTGTGATGAAAAAAAAGAGGGAATATAGGAGGGGAAAAAATGGATCTTAGCACTTCTCTGCGAAACAACAGGACGAGGAGAAGAAATGGTGGAGCATGCACTTCTCGTTTCACTTCTGTAAACCTCACTGGATATCTGGAAATGAGCTAATGCCTGGTTACCGTAACCAAGAGCCCTGGGACAAATAAACTTGTTCTTAAAATACTTCTAGCTGTCCTGGGATCTGCTGGCTCTAGTGCCACTCAAGCTTTATTTCCAAGGACTGAAATCAGGGTTAATGAACAACTGGCTTAGGGTCCCTGAGCAAATAAACTCTCTTCAGGTATTTTCAGACCAAGGATGAGGGCATGGTCAAAACCCTGTTCAGACCCTGTGAACTGAGCAACCAGTGGAGCGCAGTTAATTTCCCTTTGGACAAAACCCTATTAATTATGAAACCTTGTACAATTGTAGCCATTATATAGATGGGTTAAAAAGGTCCAGGTCCAACAAGGTGCAGAAAAATAGCAACAAAATATAACTTATGTTTGTGGGAGAGAAAACTGATTCTGGGTGTGACGGATAGATGACTAGAAGACAATCTTTCTCTATTGATTTTCCCTTACACACACATACCATCCAGTAATTATGACTTCAGCTTTTGTAAGATAATAACAGGAAATTGTGCAGGATGATGTGCGGGAAGACTGAGTACCAAGCTATTGTGTGTGGAGCTAAAATGATGACAAATATGGAGCGATGACTTTGTATTTGTGCTTTTGTACTTCTTGAATTTGGACATTCAAATGAGGTCATTATGGGTGGTTTTCACTTCTTTAAAAGGATGTTTAGGTGGTTAAGATTTGGTTTTAGGAGTCAGACTCACCAGATTTAAGTCACATAAATCATTGACTTGAGACTTGAATTGGACTTTGACTTCTGTGAGACTTGACTTACTTGGGACCTGACTCTCTAAATATCAGGAATCTGATGACACTTATAGCAGCCATTTTTGATTTCTGAGTTTTTCCCCGAAGCTGTTATAGTACAAAACTACTGGGGCAAGATGAATACACTGAAATTATGACATAAATAAAAAAAAGAAAAGTACACTTTGTAGAGTGCAGATCTCAACCAGGTGTGTCTGGGAACTTGTGAGTGTGGAGTGCAGGGCAGGCTGTGTGTCCACTGTGTATGCATAACAGTACAGGAAATAAGGGGAGACAATATGCAGGGTACATTATCAAGATGTAACCAGAGTGGACAGGCTATATGTAGACAAACTCTGGACACAACAATGCTTTCTCATCCCAACTTGTTAGATATCGCTGCTTGGTCAGTGGACTTTCACATCTACATATTATGCGGTACTTCTCCTCCCTTGTCTGTTGTTATTGTTCTGGGATGCCATGACAATTTACGCTTGTTATATACATTGTGTAATTTAGAAATACACTCCAGTTTTAATGGGAAAAGCAGTTTCTGCTCCTTACATGCAAACAGTCATTTTTAAATAAACTTACAATGTCGGTAAAACACCTTGTATTTATTTCCTTTCACAACAAAAGCACATGGTTAAGTTGAGGAAAAAACATCATGGTTTGGCTCAACATTCACACAGGAAGCGAATAGGGTTTGTCAGACCCATCCACTTCACTTCACGCCCACCCTATAGGAACTCCTTTTATTACATTGATACTTACAGTATTTCAAACTGACGCCATCTGGCAGCATTGTAAACGGATGCCCCTTGGCAGCATATCACACTGCTGCGAAAGGTGTCTTTTTGTGTGTCGGTGCTTGACGCTGAAATCCTTGACAAAGCAGTGGTATCTGATGAGTTGAGGAATGAGAATGGGTGAAACACAATGTCTAATAAAATCCCTCCCTACCTCCCTTTCCACCTCCCAAACACAGAAGAGTTGAATCTCACTCAGTTGTCCCTCCTGGCTCCCCTACAGACAAGATGGCAGCGAAGATAACCAAAACAGGGATTGATTCATCTCGTATCATGCCTAACTGCAGTGGATCATAATATATCAGATACAAAACTAATCAGCAGAGTCTCAAGTGCAAAATGAGACCAAACTTTTCCAGGGGTGTCAGTGTTTGAGCCATGACAAAGGCCAAGGCTTTTTGGTTTTAGCCGAGCTAATTCCTGGAAATACCTTGTGAATTTCTTCATCACTTGTGGTCCCTAATGGCCACTTAAGAGGAGTGAGGAGTCAGCAGTCAATGGCTGTATGAAACTGAGCAGTCAATAAATGAAAGGTCCTTGAGTAAGCAGTCATAAGTGTGCACATAAATTATAAGGCTGATGGGTCTAGTAGTTTGCAAGATTAGCTACACACATGCAGGCACATAACTAAAGGCATGGGGCTTACACCTGGAGAGGATCATGAATGCACTTAGCAATTTGGGACATGACTTGAAACCTTGACTTTAAACTTGCCTTGTCTTTGACTTAAAAGACAATTTAGGGTAAGGACTGGGGTTAGGTAGCAGTGTTATGGTTAAAGTTAAGGGCTATGTCAGGGGGCAGCTTGACAAACACAGAAATGCAAAAGTACAGATTTGAATTTGAATTTACAACTGTGTGTTCAGAATAACGTGCACATGGGTGTGTATGTGTGTGTCCTGTGACAGAGAGTGGACTGAGGACAAAGCGTAGGGGTTTAGACATGGCTGCACATGGAGCCACAACACCCCCACAGCAAACAACAGGGAGACCAAACTACCAGCCCTGCCCATACAAACACACTCTCACCACATGACAACACTATTGTGGCCGAGGGAGACTGTGTGTCTGTGTATGTGTGGGTTGTCGGTGGGGTGGGGTGGTCATCTGGGTTTCCTCCAGAGAGTGAAACAAACGGAGTGAGGGACATTCACTTCCCCATTGGGACAGACAGATAATATTGACACAGTCTGTCACAATAAGAGGCAGACTGAGCCAAATTTTCTAACTCGCCAGGATGAAGCGTTTTCTGAAAGTCTGACCAACAAATGAATTAAATCTGAGTCAGTGTTGCTTTTTCTTTACAATATGTACTTTACTTGTAATTAAAAAACCCAACCAATTTTAATTTGCATCAAATTAAAGTTAAAAGTGTGATCTCGCTCTTACAAATAGATTTTTGTCAAGTGGCAGAATGCAGACGTTTACCACTATATGCTGATGAAACCCTTCTATTCATCCTCCAATAAACCTGCTGAACTACCTGAATGACTGTGTAGTGGATGTACACTTCTTCACAAAAATACTGACCAAGGTCCTTTGGAGCAAACTAATGCTACTAAATGCCAAAATGTTATTTTACTCCCTTTTTTGAAACAACTGTGGGAATTGTGAAAAATTAGGGAAGGTAATAGGCACAAAGACAAAATCAGCGTTTGTGCTTTCAAATCTTTTTATTCATTATTTTTAATTTAACCTATTTTTAACCAGGTTAGTCCCATTGGCAGAGAGGTATTTCATTTTTGAAAGTGCAGTGCAACTTATACGATATGCAAAACTTATCAAAATTAAGAAACTGATTCACTTTAATCCTACTACTCCTTACCCTGTTTTTTAATCAAATATAGAATATTAACTTTAAAATTCTATAAACATTTCATGACACAGGCAGCTCATTACTACATTGCATTATCGAAAATCAGGGGTAGCCCAGCTCTTTGTGGTAGAGGGGTTGAAGCTCTGAAGCATTGTGCTTAAGGGATCTGATCATTTGAGCCATTGGACTTTTTACAACAAACATGCAAGTGCAACATTGCACAAAGATTGTGGCCATTGTTGTCATCTAAAAAGCTGCACAAATGAAAGTTGTGTCTTGATTTGTCTCCTTGTAAATTTTCAAAGCACCTGCAAAATTTCTGATGAAAAAAATGGCCAAACATTGAGTTTTAAATGGAAAGCTCAGCCTCTTTGTTGCTTCAGTCTTTTTTTAACTCTGCTGATTAAACTGCTGTTGAAACCTCAGATAATTATGCAGGTTTTACAGGAATGTATGAGATATATGAAAAAAAAATGTGAATAAGATGAGACACAGAACAGGGTGTGTGTGTGGCGTAAGTGCACACTCAGCTGGAGTCAGCTCATAGTGAGTCATTCTCAGGGGGATCATACTGTGTCTCCCCTCAGGTGAAAGGGATGACATCTCACACATGCATACACACAAACACACTGTGGTGAGTCAGGAAGGTATGTCTGTGTGTGTGTGTGTGTCTGTGTCTGTGTTTCTTGTCTACATATATGCATGTAAGCATCTGTGTCTGTTTATCTGCTAAAACTGTGCCCTAACCGCTGTGACCTCGCCACTAAGTGTGTGAGTGCGCCTTGTCAGGTGTGCGTCAAATGTAGGCGGGCCGACCGCACTGTTTGCACACGACGCCATGGTGCGACCTCGGAGGTTGCCGGTGACCGTGATTGGCTGCCAGCTACCAGCTCATTAAGCCGCTCACATGGGGACACCATGCCAGAGGACACACTCTCCATTTGTTTCACAACACACGGACACAGTCACACACACTTGTCAGAGGGACACCACAGGTATGGCAGGCAGCCACTTGCACATGCCCACTCCCGCCTATACACACACACACATACACACACACACACACACACATCAGAGTTCATCAGTAGCAGAGAGTCTGTCTGGCCTCGGTGACCTGCCTGAACTTTGGCTCACCCTTGTTGGTTCATTACACCACACAACCTCACACCTAGATGCCTATTGGCTGGTGGACCAAGCTGCAGGGTCATGACTTACAGGAGGAGAGGAGAAGAGACGAAGAATTCAAGAAGGAAAAATTTGGTGGAAGATGGAAATTTTTAGGGAAGAGGAGGAAAAAAAGGGGGGCAGAAGAGAAGCGGAGGAAAAATAATTACAACGAGAAAGATAACTGGATAAGAGGGAAGAAAGGAGAAGAAAAAAAGATTTTTGGTTGAAATCCTCAAATATGGCCACTTTAGAGGAACTAAGAAAAACGGTCTTGATTTTATCTTGATGACAGTGTGCTTTTCATTTAGTCCATTTGGTGCCTGAAAGAGTTTTGTCAGCAAAACTGGTTGAAGAATTTTCTCAACCCACAAAAGAGCATCTCAGGAGAGGAGAGGGAAGAAGAAGCCAATCAATGACAGTTAATGTATCATTCCAGTCAACTGTAACATGAATCTTATTTTCATTCCACATTGTTTGCTAGTTTACATACATGTCTCATTGTCTGACTGTTTGTGTTTCATTGGACTTAGCGAAGGGATGCATTCCCAGAATAAATCAGAAACTTCACTGTACAATGTCATCATAACTGATAGAAATACAGGTCAGAGTGACAACATGAATCCTGAATAAACTGCATTATCCTTTAAGCAAAGAGCAAATCTCTATGTGGCCATATGACCGATTTCTCACCCCAAAAAAGCCTCACACTGAGCTTCAGCCACTGTGGTGTGCAACAGCTTTCAGTCCAAATTTCTACCATACCTATGGTAGAAGAAGTATTTACTGTAGAGTACTTACTCTAATAAAAGTAGTACAAATATTTGAGCATATCGTTAGTTCAGCCAGGACACGATGGCTAGCTCAGCTCACATCCCAGCTACATCAGCTGATCTAAACAGCCCAGTCCCCATTTAAACTGCTCTGGCCTGCCTACTGTTGCTGCTTCCTCTGAAAGCTGCTTTACAACCTGCCTCCACCCCAGCTCCTCCTTTTCATGTTGTGTCTATCAGTGTCATTTCTGTTTGCCATTGATGCTGCTCTGTTCTGTTCCAGGAGGGTCTTTGCTGCTGCCTTAGGCTTTCCATGTAGGCGCATGGAAGGGCAGGGAGGTTTGCTCTCTGCTTCAGGCTAATACCTTTACATTCAAACTCAATTTCTGTCAATTCCTTCTTTAAGTTATCAAATAAATATAGTGGGATAAAAAGAACAATATTTTCATGCAATTTAATGAAGTGAAGTGGAAGTATTAGGTCGTAGCAAATGGCAATACTCATGTAAAGTTCCTCAAAAACAGTACTTAAATTAAAGACTTGAGAAAATGCGCTTGGTTTCCATCACTGCACTTTATGAATGGTCTGTTTCACTGTGCCTTAGTGTACACTTTATTGCACTTTTTATATTTTGCACTGGAGTCAAGTAAACCAAAATATATAATTCAAAATTCATTTGTCATGTAATGTAACACCAAATGACTTTGTATTGCTTCTTATATTTCTAATGTGATGGGTTACTTTTCGAACATTATGGATGGGAGAACACTTAATGGCAGTGGTCACTCGTTTGGAAGATCATCCAGCCAGCCTGCACATATTCACCTCTCCATCCAAACCCCTCATCTGTTGCTCAGAAACACTAATTTCTCCATCCAGAGTCCTTGACTGACTGCTGGAGGATGACCTTGAAATGATGGTTTTTATGTGTTTTCTGTTATTCTGTTGGTTTGTTAGATGCAAGACAAGTTTATATGTAAATGGAAAATAAATAAAGTCTCATCTTGTCTCGTCTTGTTTCACTTGAGGAACAAACACGCTGGCGCCTCTGCTTTAAAAACAGCATTGGATCATATCTAAATCATCTCCTTCCTGTTATTTCTTCTTCCTCCTTATTAATAGCTGTAACTTTAGCATTGGTGTTTATGTTTGTGATACATTTCACATTAGATCACATTAAGATTCCTACTGGTGCCATCTTTTTCTCTGTGAGTCAAAGCTGCACCCTCTGGCATGACTTGTGATGCTATAAAAATAGTAACAATTACAGTATTGAAAACGGGGACATTCCTCATGTCTGTCCCGTCAAACTGTCCCTTTAAATTGAATCATACCAGAATCACAGGTTTGGGTTTTCAGGCAAAAATAGTGACTTTGATTTAGAGTTCATCTTCATGGCAAATTTAAGCCATATCCAGGCAGACCTACAAGTGTGTGTGTATTTGTGTGTTTATGTACCTTGAGGCCTGGTAAAGTACACGCTGAGTCATCACTCTTAAAGAAGAGAATCTGCTGACCGAATTAGCTTTGCAGGGGGAAACCCTGTTACACAACAGAATGACATTTAAGCAGCCTCTCTTTCTTAAATTATCTTTCTGACAGACCTCTGTGTCTTCCACTTGCTACTCCTTTGCATATTTCCATAGCCTTTTTCTTTTATTCTCTTATCACCATTTAATTTTTTCTGTCCCTGCCGTCTTTCTCTCCCTCTCACTTCACTGTGATGTTTCATCTCACTCCACCCCTAACTGGGCCTTCACCCTGTCTTCCTCCCTCTCCCTCTCCGTCGTTCATCTTCTGTCCATTCCTGGACTGACACCCCCCCGCTCCCTCGTCTCTCTTTCACCATACGATACTTCTGTGTTGACACGTCTGTCGGCGAGTTCCTATAGCAACCAGACATTTCTGCTGACCCCTGCCTTGCTTTGCGTGACAGAGCTGCAGGGGCGTTCAGTCACAGGCCAAAGACTAGCAGAGGAGTCTACTGTATGAGTGCACGTACACAGCCAAACACACACAAACACTGCACATACACATGCAGTCATATGCATGCATTTACATTCTTTTAACATTTAAAGGTCCAGTGTGGAAGATTTAGGGGGACATATTGGCAGAAATGAAATAAAATGTAATAAGTATGTTTTCTCAAGTGAATAATCACCTGAAAATCAGAATCATAGTGTTTTCTTTACCTTAAAATGAGCAGTTTATAGCTACATAGGGAGCAGGTCTTCATCCACAGAGAGCGCCATGTTGCAATGCAATGTTTCTACAGTAGCTCAGATGGGACAAACCAAACTGGCTCTAGACAGATAAGGCCATTCACATTTTCATGATGGCCACTGCAGTTAGAAGTAGGGATGCACCGCTCTGATATCTGGATCGAATATCGGCCCCGATATCATCAAAACAGATGAATCGGTTATCGGGAAATGCAACCTATACCTGAGGCAATCCTTTCCCGTTAAATCTATTGCGATGCGAGCTACGCCATACGTCATGGAGCGAAGGAGAGAATCTGCTGTGTGGAGGTATTTCATACTATTTCAACTGCTTTTACACAATTGTTTATTTCTGTTAAAAATAAATAGTTCATCATTGCATTAATCTGTTTCATCTTGTTTCATTTTATCTCAGGAAAGAACTGTGTAGTCATCAATGCCTGATGCCTCTAGTCTTTTGTGTTCTACATGTAAAGAACAAGTAAAAAACACATATTTTTCCATGAAAGTGTGTAAAAAATTAGACGTATTGGGTTGTTGTTACCTTAATATGGGCTGTTTATCTACATTGGGAGTGCGTCCTCACCTACGGAGAGCGCCATGTTGCACCGCCAGAACGGACAAATTGAACGCTGGCTATCATTGTTAAAAGTTACTCTGAGAGGAGAGTACTGATATTTTTGATTTTTTTTTTTAATGGGAAACTGCTTTGTTCAGTGTTTTTACCAGACCTCTGCCGTAAAAACGTTTGAAGGTTTTAATCATAAGTAAGGTCAGCATACATTAGCATGGGCAAGGCGAGCAGCCCTTCTCCAGCATGCCAAGCAACAGAGACCAACCTCTAATTTGGCTCCCAGTAAACACTTCCTGAACATCTAGATCTTAAGTTATTAGGAAAAAATGTGACCACATATTAGCATGTGCTAGGCTAGTTGGCCGTCTTCGATGTGCCAAGCAGCATCAGAGAAGCACTGATTTGTAATGTGAATTCTAAACGAGAGACGTTTCAGTTGGTTGCACTCTGCAGTCCTTACCACTAGATTCCACTAAATCCCCCAAAATCTTTCACACTGGACCTTTAGTCACACAGACATCCATGCGCACGCAAACATGTACACAAGATCTGAAACAGGTAGACACATAAACTTTATATCCGTTGAACATTTTTATTTTTTTATTAAAAATAACATTCATAACAGCAACAGTTGTACAACCAATAATTATAATCTGAAACATGTTTGCAACAATAATTACACTTGAGAACTGGAGGACTTCATATCCTCCTTTTTTTTTTTAAATAAGTTAAGAAATAAAGTTTTTCTTTTTCCCCCCCGAATCATTTTTCTAAAAGCATTTATACATACAGTGTTGGCTATAGCTGGCTCACAGCGATCTCTAAAAGCCAGGTCCTTAAGACTTGCTTTAATGTGGATATTCATAGCATGTTATCTAGGCAGGCATTGGGTTGTTATTCCATTTTGATCTGGCAGTAGTACAAAATGAGCAAGTTATCGATATTTTCCAGTACATTAAGCTACAGTACACGGTCGAGCACTTCTCTAGTAAATGTAGTATGATCAGTGTATGGCTACTCCAGTGTTAGATTAAGTTAGATTCAGACATTGTAGGACAACAGTAATGTTTGGCATTGAGGCCTGAGCTGCACTCTCCGGTTTCCAGTTATCGTCCCATGTGTAGAAATCCAGTTCTCCACGTCTCCAGTTTCATCTTGAGCTCCACATTTAGCCCCTAATTATGACTTCTTAGTCCAAGTCATAGTCCAGTTCTTCATTTGTGGACCAATCAGTAGTTGAGCTCAAAGTCAAAAGTGTTTAAGCGGCCAATCAATGGCTGCCAACTGCAAGAAGAGACCACCAGTCTAGCTTTGGGCATCTGATAAGCTTCCATCGATCCAGGTTAATGGGATTTGTTGTTCAAACAAATGAAATCCAGTGTTTAGTGTGACAGATATCCTCCATTCCAAAGAGTTCATAAGATTGCACTTTTATTATATCCATGAAGCTGGACGCCCTGCGGCAGCTCTGGAGCAGGAAAGGTGACTACTTTTAAAGCTGTCCCATCACCTCTGTTGATTTCTCAGCATCTGTTCACAGAGTCAATCATCCCACATTCAAGAATGTTTCTTGTCTCCTTCTTCCTTTGGTGCAATGTGTCTGGCTTTTGGTTAGCTTTACCATTTCCTGTCAGGAAAAGAGAAAATAATACGGTTAATTTCAATTAATTTATACATTCATAAATACATTCGTCTGACTTTGTCACAAATGACTGTTGTCACTGGTGTTACTCTCCCTCCACAAACACAAATTCTGTACATATATTTTTCATCCTTCTGCGCAAATGATTGTTTATTGATAAAGTGGTAAAAAAAAGTTTGACTGCAGCCGAGCCTAAAAAATACTTCTGCACAAATTACTTTGACGATAATCACCAGTCCTTTATTTCTATTTGCAGTATTATGTTTGGCAGTATGGCTCTCTTCTGGGGCCTCTCTGCCTTTCCTCTGGCCTACGCAGAAAGCCTACATGGAAAGCTTTAAGTCAGAGAGGGCACACTTCTCTGCCCTTCCACATGCACACGAGGAAAGCCTGAGACAGAGAGTACACCTCCCTGCCCTTCCATGCACCTACATGGGAAGCCTAAGGCAGGGAGAGCAGCAGCAAAGATTCCCCGGGAACAGAACAGGGCAAGCATAAATCACAAACAGGTATAACACTGAACAGTCAGACACAACATGAAAAGGAGGAGCTGCAGGGTGGGTTGCAAAGCGGCTTGCAGAGGAAGCAGCAACAGTAGGCAGGCCAGAGCAGTTTAAATAGGGCACCCTGAATGAGATCTGCCAATGGGTTGCATAGAAAGGAATCATGTGATCTATCAGCTGACTTCCCTCCATCATTCAGCTGCTCCATCAGTTGATTGGGCTGTTTGAGATCAGCTGATGTAGCTGAGATGTGAGCTGAGCTTGACATTGTGTCCTGCCTGAACTAACGCTATGCTCAGTGTTCTCTCATTATGTCCCCATGCTGCCTAAAGTTACTAGATATGGATCATTCATCTCTCGGGCTCAATCTCGTACCTGCAGCTCTACATGATCATGGCTCTGATGGCTGCTTTGCTGATGCGTTTGCGGTGTTTCCTCCTGCGGCGAGGCGAGGCTGGACGGAACGGGGCCCGACGGGGTGCGGGCGGGATGGGAGCCACCGTGGAGAGGGCTGAAAGAAACAAAGATAAGGCAGAGGACATTGTCAGTACAAAAGTTAACAGTGAGTCTTTTTTTTTGAGGAACTTAAAACAGCTCACATCTTTCCCAAAGGTACACTAAAATCTGATAAGTGTTAAGAATGTCATGTGTGACAAAGATTATCAAATGAATAAAACGACTGTCCTCAGGAAGCTCACAACACTGGTCATTTGTACAAACAGCTAATAAAAAAACAGCAAAGCAGGAGGAAGTGTGACGCCAAGCATCTGACTTTGACCTGGGGGCTTAGTGCTGTGGCCCACTGAGTAGCTACAGTTAATACTGGTTTCTTTTTTATCATGAAGGCAATCTTTACTTAATCAAATCCTTTAGGCCAAACATGGTTGAACAAGTAATGCTGCTGTGTCTTTGTCATTTAGATATGAGAACTTGATACTGTCGCTGGAGGAAGATAAACAAACACACAGAGGAGAAAAAACACAAATAACTAACAGAAAAATGCAAAATAACATAAAATGAATTAAAAAAAAAGGAACCAAGTTACAAATGCATCACATGAACAAGTTGGCATCATCTTGGTATCAACAGCAGTGTGTAGTCTTGTGAAGAATAAACACAGGGGTGTGGCTCCTGTAGTGGCTCTAACTGCACTCCGAAGGTCAGCTGATAACCTTGAAGTCTGCGTAACAAAGCCTGTGACTGCCTGCAGCTTTAAGTCAAACATGAAACGGTGGGAAGTCATGCTCTCTCACTATAGAGCTCTCGGGGGGTCGAGGAAGAATAGCAGGACACATGTGGCCATGATGTTTAGTCATACGTGCACAGTGGGGCTGCTTCCTGCATGGGAAACTCTCCCACTAATTCTCTCATACATAAAAAGCTAAAATTACGAGAGATGTTCTAACAATACACACGTGACTGCTGGAGCGTAGCTGGAGAGGAGGTGGTTACTCCTCTCTCTAACTTGCATTAAATTTGAGGGCAGCGATCGTAATACACGTCCGCCACTCTGCATGTCTTTTATGCATCCAGTGCTGCAAAAACTTTTACTAATCTTGGAGAGACAGTTGTGCTCTGTGAAAACAAAGTCGTCTTCCTGCTAGTACTTTTAAAGGGCCACTTGTAATGAAGGGTCCTATTTATGAAAGCAGTTGCATAATGTATTCTGTGGATCTGAAGGGAGCTCTCTTTAGTTTGAGGAAACAGTCCTGATGATGTCATAGTTATGTCATCGGAGTCATCTCAGATTGGGCTTGAGATGTCATATTTGTAATATAAAGCCTTTGTTGAGATGTTTTGTTAACTTGGGACACGAAGTTTAAAATAGAGCTGTACGATATATGCAAAAATCATACTGCAATTATTTTGACAGATATTGCATTTCATTTTCACTTGGAAAAAAATATAAAAATGAGTATTTTTTTTGTGGTCTATATCAAACAAACACATTACCTTACATCTAACTTATCTTACATATGTGTAGCACCACAGTACTTCATTGATAGTGGTATGTTGTGACACAGTTTACCTTTATCAAAAAATACTGCATTGGATTTATTGCACTTGCCCATATGGTGACTTCGACAATATTTTGATTGATTATGCAGCTGTCGCTACTGTTTGGAAATCTGTTGATGACCCTTAATCAGATTTGACTGGATTGAGCAAAATTCATTTAATCAATTCATCCTTTAATCTTAGGGTGCTTTCACACCTGCCTTGTTCGGTTTGGTTCAATCAAACTCAAATTTGTTGCCCCCTGACTGCGGCTCGTTTGGGCAGGTGTGAACATCAGTGTGTGCATCAAAACATTGTTTTCTAGTTGGAGCCGCACCTCGTTTTCAAACTGTATGGTTTGACTAAAATGAACAATGACAGCAATATAGTCCACGATGAGCAGCGCTAAAATCAACCTGCGTACTTGTCCCTCCATTGTGACATTAGAAAGTGTCACATTTATCTTGCAAGTGTACTCTTCTTCAACGTTTTGTTTACTTCCTGGATTTTACCCACATGGAAATTCTGACCAATCAAGAGCAGCTTTCTCACACAAGGCATTTTATCTGGTCCTCTTGTAAATGCAAGAACATGAACTCTAGGCAGTTATGCGACTTTGTGACAAAATTAGTCCCTGATTCAGACCAAAGCAAGACAATTTAAGGTCTCGAAGCACCCTTAATCAGTATAGGCTTCACAGCTGCAAAAAAGACAATTTTACAAATGTGGTACACTCTGAGTCTCTTTTTTTTGGACATAATCAGTTGTGGTCTTCAATAAAATAGCACTTTTTTGTTGTCAGGGAGGGTCTAACTGATTTGTAATTTGGGAAATGTAGGATCCAGTGGATCTTGGCCTATAGGGACTACAAGTCACGATATCTCGGCCTCTGCTGCTTTAATTTTCACCTATTATACTAAATACTGCACTGCCTCTCTCACAACCTGAAGGTCCAATTTTTATTTTTTGGATCACCTGATGCAAAAATACATTTGGCAAATATAACCAGTGACCTCTAAAAGCAACTTTCATCCACACAAACTTCCATTTTCACACAGCTGAGCCGTACCTGTTTTAACTGATGTCGGCTTTGGTCTTTGCTGAGGATGATGCGGATGAAGATGAGTCTGTGGATCCGGTTCCCTCTGTACCATCTCCAGAACTTTCTGTCTCCTCTCCTCCTCTGTTAAATGACTGACCGTGCTGGTCAGTTTTGAGTCTTTTTCATTCCCTTGATTGGCCAGCTCGGCCCCGCCAGAGCCTCCACTATGGGCCGACCCACTCTCCTCCCTCTCCTTCCCTTCTTTATGACTGGTTGTTACAGCCTCAGTCTGTTTGTGTTTTGTGACCTCTGTAATTTTTTGGCTGGTCACTAAGTCTTTCTGAATGGTGGTCATAGGAGGGGTGGGGGGTTGCTCTAACTGGGGTGGCTGTGTTGGGCTGTCAGGTGGAGAGGCGCTGTCCGATTGGGGAGTGTTGAGTCGATATTGTGTCCTCAGCTCTTGGTCTTCCGCTCCTCTGTGGTTGAACTGCTGTGGATAATGCGGCTGATGATGATACTGATACTGCTGCTGAAACTGCTGTCTTTGCTGATGCTGTAACAACTGTTGCTGCCTCTGCATGTGATCTGGATGATGCACCTCCCCACCGCTCTTTGTTACGTGCACGCCCCCTTCCTCCCTGCTCCCGTCGTACCCGCTCCCATGCCCAACCTGCGGTGTAGTTCCCATGATGCTATGCTCCGCCCTGGCTTCAGATGGCCAGCTGCTGACCGACCCGAGCACCCCAGCAATTGGCTGGTGCGCCCCCGGCTGCATGTGCGTGGGCGCCTGGTGCACCCTGGGCTGCGTCCAGTGCACCAGCTGGGTGTAGCTGCCCTGCTGCCACTGCCTCGCCACCGGCTCACGCTCCTCAGGGTGGTAGTGCTGCTGGTTATGCTTCAGGTCGTCGTGGCGATGGAGGTCGGCCTTGGAAGCATGAGTCTTTGGTGGAGCGGGGTGGACGGCGCGGGGGTGGGGCAGCGGAAGGTGGGAAGATGGGGGAGGCTGCTGCTGTGGTGGAGGAGGGTTGGGGTTGCTTTGAGTGGCGGAGCGAGGGATGGGAACAGTCAAGGAGGAAGAGGAGGACGAAGAGGACGAGGAAGATGTGGAAGGTTGGCACCTGCAGCTGACGTGGTCTTCCACTGAGATGATGGCTTTGTCATAGTGAGCCTTCCTGTTAATATACTGGATCTTTATCACCTGGAAAAGAAGAAGAAAAATCAAAAACCTTAGCACACAAAATCTGATCCGCATAAAGTTTGAATCACTGATGCAGTTTTGGGTCCAGACATGATAGAAAATCCCACAGAAACGAAGCATACTCCTACAAATCAATTTCTTCAATCAGCTTCTTTCATTTAAACAAACATACTGTGGCTGTGCATGTGCAGTGACGCCTGTTGCAACAAGCAGCAAAGTAATACGACTGTTTGAAGACGTTTCCAGACAAGCTAATAATTCCATGAAATTTGATGGCTTTGTGCCAAGACCTCTGCTGTATAATTTGCTCAACAAAGCAGTGTTTGATTACTCGTTCTCAAAGTAACATCATGTGTATACATATATAGAATTAGGTTCTGCTTATTATTTTGCAGTGTCTACCCAAGTGTGCAAATCATCCCTTGAAGCAGTGGTATTAAAATGTCAACACAGAGCTTATTTCTGTTGATTTGACCTGACAATCAAAATCACTATCATGATTTACTGGGTTTCTGTTATGCATTATATTAAATAAAACACTTCACATGTGTGGAACAACTACCCTTTTAGCTTTATAATACTATGATTAAAATATGGTAAATTTATGGTTAATTAAACTTCAGTTAATCATTATTAACTGGGCCCAAAAAGACTTTTCCCCATGGACTTTCATTGGGTAAAAGACGTCTAAATCAGCGGATACATTTTTTTAAGTGTCCCAACCTCCATATAATGATGTGTTTCACTATCAGGATTTGATCCATTTGGTCTGATAACGTTTAGAAAGTCTAGAAGAGAACAGCAGAAGCAGTGCTGATCATCCAGGTAATTTAATACGCGCAAACGTTTTTGGCTTCATGCGCCCCTGATAAACTTTATAGGAATTAACAGGGCCCTGTCTTCAACGCTGTATCCAGGTCTCTTTATACATCCACGGGACTGTTGATAACAATGATAACCTCTAAAGCTTCTTCATGGCATCTCTGTGCACTGTGTACCTGCAGGTATCTGCTGGAGGTGAGAATGGGAACACACTGCAGCAGCCTGGTATTGCAGCAGCCCGAACATCGCTGCACCTCCACGCAGGGTGGCCATAACAGGAAGTTGGCATTACGGCGATCCAGCATGGACCTCGTCACCTCCATCACCTCTGTCCGAACTTTACACGCTGCCTGCTGGGCCGGCTGCGCCTCCACTGGTAGGGTGAGAGAAGAGGGAGAGGGAAGAGAATAAGAGGGGGGTTTTTGGTAGAAATGGCATGAGAAGTGTTGAGAGACAGATGGCAGAAGCAGACGGATAGAAAAAGACACAGGAAGGGACACAAATAGATGCGGAAACCTACCAAGACTTCTAGTATATCGGCCATGGGTGTGGTTTGTGAGAAAATCATGCTCGTCTTCTTCCTCTTCTGCACGAAAAGACGGAGGAGGAGGGGAGATTAGAAGTGGGAGAGAGGAGAGAGTGAGACAAAAACACAAACAAAGAGTTATTAAAGTCAACTTAATACCTTCCAACTTTTATCTGAAAACAAGGCAACATTCAAGCACCACTTTCACAAGCGACGACAGAAATCTGAAAGCATGTGAGGCCGTTAGGGCAGTTTTTAGCAAAGCTCATTGTTCACTGCACAAAGGAAGCCATTTTTTCTCCTCCCGGTAAAACAATTAGGCTATTTTCTGCCACAATTTGTCCCCGCGCTGTCAAGAATACTGTTGAGGAGAGATATGAGTTGTTAAATATAGCTCGTGTGCAGATCTGTGAGTGTGTGTTTGCCCTCTTACATATGTCGTTATTTCATACTGTTGCCCCTTAGTCCTAATTATATCCCTGGTGTGGATTGCTTTTGGTCACTGTGTGTGTGAGTGTGCACAAGATGCACAAAGTGTTGCCTGTTAGCCCTAATTAACCGCCTGGTGCAGAGAGAGAACATTTTCTTATTGTTCTCAGAAGCTACTTTCTAATTTTATCTGTGTTTTTATCTGTGTCTGAATGTTTTGTAAGACTTGATCCTTTCTTCCTCTTTCATGTATTAACATGTGACCCATTTGATTCTGTTAAAGCCAGCCAGCAAAAAAAGAATTGTGATGTAACTGCAACTCACAGTAAATCCTATCTTTTCATGGTGTGCTTTAAGTTTGCATGGTCACGTTTTTGCTCGGTTAGGGGTCTGTCTCCAACATGCCAAACAGCATCGGAGAAACACTGATTTGTAACAAGATACCGCCTTACTCAGTATTTTTACTGGTTTAAATCACCAGGTCTGCTTGTTTTGGAGAGGAAGAGACCTCTGCAGTTAATTTGGTTCCCACTAAAAACCTCCTAGGAAAAGATTCAGCTGGTTGCAATCCGCAATCCTCACCACTAGATGCCACTAAATCCCCACATCTTACACACTGGACCTTTAAATGCCAACGTAAACATGCGTGTTTCTAGCACAGCTAAAAACTCAACATTTATGGTGTCAAAATCTGGACACAAACAGAACACTAAAGCAAAAAGATCCATAAAACACATGCTTATCTACAGCCTCAACTCAAACCTGCGAGAAACTTTCTAAAGCTTCGAAACTCACAGGCATCATCAAAAAAAAAAAAGTTTCTTGATAAAAGCACACACTTTGAGTCACTTCCTCGTGCCCTGTTTCTGAGGATCGTTGCCTCTGTTGGTTCCTCTCTGTGGTCGCTGTTATGTCAGCGTGTTATTTATGCATATGGAATGATCAAAGGCCTGTCTATTAATATATGTATGTGTGACTTGGTTCTTCAGAGGGATATGATTAATGAATTTTTTAATCACCCGCCTAGCTGCATGTTTCTGTTTGTTTGGACTCTGTTTTGGGGGGTGGAGGCGTAGAGGGGTGGGGGGTGGAGGCGTAGAGGGGTGGGGGGTGGGGGGGGGGTGGGGAGCTGGTGGTCTCTTTCTGTCACACACATCCATATTTCACAACATGGAGAGGAATCCAGAGCGAGAGAACAATGCAGTGACCTTGTGCTGGAAGTTTCTCTCTGTCTGTGTCTCAGTTTGTCCAAAACACACCAAGGTCACAGCAACACACACACACACACACACACACATACACACACGCTCTCACACGCTCTCTCTCTCTCTCTCTCATCAAGCTGGTTCATCATTCTTGCTGCTGTCTCGGGTAAATATTGCCTTAACATGGTGCCTGGCATGTGCGCTGATGCTCTCCCTTACTGCATTCCTATCTCTTCAGGCCTCTGTAGACACACCCAAATGCTTACCTCCTCCACGTCTGTGTTATTAGTGCGTGTGTGTGTGTGTGTGTGTGTGTGTGTGTGTGTGTGTGTGGTGGTCATTAGTACCTATTGCATTGGTCTCCTGCTGCAGCAGCAGCTTCAGGTCGTCCACAGAGGAGATGGGAGAGTTCCTCACCAGGTCGACCAGCGACGAGGGAAGCGGATCACCCTGTGCAGACACACACACAAACAGTTGTAATGCATTTTTTAACTTTACCTTGAAAACAACTGTTATTGCAAGCTATGCCAATAAAGTTTGAGATGTTATTAGAGTGAACAGATTCAATCGCTGTGTCTCTAGAGCAAATACATCATAATGGACGGGCTCGTCCTGAGCAGCCAAAAAATGGCAACCATTTCCTGCTTGAATCCCGAGAACACAACCAACGCACAGCCCTCAGTACTCTGAAATCTATTGTGCACCATCAGTTGTTTAATGGGGCATTCAGGTGGTCCCCATCAATCCATAAAATCATAATGATTACATTTACATGCACACTAATTTTCCATTATTATTCTGAATACGAAAATATAACAAATTGGTCACGAGTCATGTACACAGCATATTCTGTTTGGATACTCTGAATAAGGCCTTTTTCCAAATATAGTCATTCCAATTGAGATATGGGATGTGCCAGGATCATCCAGATTTCAGTAGCATTCTTTGGACATGTATATACAGTAGCATGTTTGGAATATGCATCTCAGCTGGGGTTTTTAACCACAGTTTTCAGCACACAGCCTGGTCAGCTCTGCATGTTGTACACAAACCAACTCGGCAGTAGTTACAAGGCTGGGGTTGAGATGCATGCCCAAAATAAAAGCCCACATTTCCGGTTGATATAACATATCATATAGGTTCTGATGGTACTGAAGATTACGCAACAGTTTCTGTATATCTTAAATGTTACTGCAACTATGCTACAGTTAATTTAGGTTTACGTTTTTTATGTGTTAGAATACAAGCACAAGTTATTTTACACCAGACAAAAATGAGATTGTGGACAATGTTGTGCGTAAAAGACGACGTGAAGTTTGTGTTGGTTTGGATCGTAATAAGTTTTTGATCGTGTTACGCAGTGTTGAAGTAAAATAACAAGTAATTTGTGAGAATACAGAAATAAGACATTTAGTCGATACTGGACCATACAAGATGTAATTTTGCAAGGACTTTTTTTTGTATTCTCAGTAAACCACGTTTAACTTTTTCCCTTCCTCATATGAGCGCTGTGGAACAGGAACAGGAACATGAGTCAAAACCGAAACACCTAAGTGGCCTAGGAACTACAGCCACAAACAGGTTTTGGGTTGTACACAAATATCGCAATGCCGACGTTTGCGAGAAGGTGATTGAGGGAATGAAAGTGGGAGACTGCGTTCGCTGCCGCTTGAAAACTCTGAACAAATCCTATTTTGACACAAAAAAGCAAAATGGCATGAGCAGCTCCAGCCCTTCCACTTTTCCATATGATAATCGATATGTTAGGGCACGACTGCATGTAAACAGGATTACTTGTGAAATATTCATTTTTATTAGCCATATTAACAGCTTAGTAGGAATATTGTCTTTTTCAGCATAGGGGCAAAAATCAGAATATTTTGTGCTTGTAAACGTCATTGTTTTTACCACTAAGGCAGCCACAGAATCACGTTATATGCAAATATCTCTTAATAGTTACATAAACAAGAAGATATTTTTATAAATCTTTGCAGAACTTGTTTTGTAAAGTTCATCTGTTTTTTTAATAATTCTGAAAAATCAAAAGCAAAAGTGTAAGAGAGAGAAAAAGAGATGAGTGAACAGAGAAAGACGCAGAGAAACAGGGCTGATGTATAATATCTCATTTCTCCATCTCCAGTCAACACTTGCTCCAGTTTCACTTCCTCCTGCAGAGGAAATGATGGTTGTGATTGGTGTTTGTTGCTGCTGTTGTCACTCTCTCCCTGTCTGTTTACCCACAAACACCGCAGTTGCTCCCGGTGTAACTCGGCAAATTAGCCTCTCGCTTTCTCTGTCTCACACACAGTCAGTCTCTCAGTGTTATTTCAGTTTAACGCTTTAGTATCAGACATGAAGAAAAGATCAGTATCTTGTATTAAAACCCAGATTTGGTCGAGATTGTTCGTTGAAAGTTGCACTGCGTTTACTGTGAAATCACCGGTATCACTAAGTAATCCAAGTCATTTAATTATCGCTCGATAAAAGAAGAGGGATGTGACATTTAATTAACTTTTAATGAGTGCCACTGCAGTAATTCATTATGGAGCCAGTGTGGTTGGATTTAGGGAACGACTCATGTGGTTTCTTTATCGAGATCAGAGGCACATTACTCAGCGTTCTGTGTCACATTTGGCTTTGGTTGGCTGTAAATCGATACTATCTCAGAGTACTTGGAATATCACTTGATGCAGTCACATGCCAGAAAGATGCCAAAACAAATTAGGGTGTGTTAAGAATGCGAAGAGAAAATATTTTGGGATGACTCTCAGAGATGCTTTGAGAGAAAAGTAAAAGTGTTCATTTGCTCACTTCTATCATGATACAAAATTTATGACTATGCATATAACATGTTTACAGTGTCTTACAAGTAAACACGCGGGGCCTCTAATGATGTACGCAGGGCTCACCCCCCAAAGACGGGGATTAAACGAGTCTTGATGTAGCAAACAGCTAGTCAGAGGATTTATATATTTAAATGCAAAATACTTTCCTTACAGTTTCATTTTGTGGTATCAGAGTATCTGTCAGAACTTTCCCATTTCTTTGGGTTTTTTTTATAACGATATTCATGAATGCAAATGTCCCCACACTGTAGATGCTCCCATTGATTTTAATGGAAAAATATTACTGATATGTGCCAACTCTGTTAGTGATGTGACTTTCCATTAAAATTATCAGCAGCATCAACAGTCTGAGCACTTTCTGCATTTATTAAGATTTCTGATACCTCTGTGTGATTTGTTTGACTGAATGTCAAACTTTTTTTTCGACCTGATGCAACACAAAATCTATAATGTCAACCCAAACACAACCTCCTTTCCTGAGAGATTCAAAGTAGGTTTCTACTGCAGGCACTTACCCTGCCCTGATAAGACACAACGTAGTTACTGTTTACCCTGCACTGCCGGTTAACCTCAGCTGAACTCTATGGAGCCCACTGTTAAAGCTAATGTTATTATTTTAGGGGTAAAATCCAGATATAAATGAGGGTGATTATACCAGACATACAATACAAATACAGCTTAGTTAATGTATTAAATGATAGAGATTAGTTTAAAAGGCCGATCTGCGACACCTGCGTTTAATCCATGCTCTGCTAATTCTCCAGTTGAGTGAAGTATTTAAAAGCCCATTAGTCAAACGTCAACTGAGGAAAAAAAATGATGTGGAAAATGACATTGAAATATGTCAATTATGTGTTTTATGTACTATTAAATCTGATAGGTGCATAAAATACTGCACCGTGGTGGTTAGCGCGGTCACCTCACAGCAAGAGGCTTCCAGGTTCAAACCCACTGACTGGCTGTGGCCGTCCTGTGCATGTTCTCCCGTGTCAGTGTGGGTTTTCTCTGGGTGCTCCGGCTTCCTCCCACAGTCCAAAGACATGCAGGTTAATTGGTGACTCTAAATTGTCCGTAGGTGTGAATGTGAGTGTGAATGGTTGTCTGTCTCTATGTGTCAGCCCTGTGATTGCCAAGACCCGTGACGTTACCTTGAGAAAACACATTGACACGGGGAGAACACGCATCCATTGTGTCATCTCGTTTCAGATCCCAGGTCCTGTCAGGTTTCCCGTCCTAATGTGTTTCACCTGTGTCGCATTGTCTCCCTTGTCTTAGTTTATTTAAGTCCCTATCTTCCCCTTGTTTGTTGCCAGATCGTCTTTACACTTGAGTAAGAGTTCTACCATTTCCCTAGTGTACCGTCTGATTTTGACCGTTTTTGCTTGTGACCACCCTTTTTTCCTGTCGTTTTTGGATACTTTTGCCTGTGTGACTGACACAGAATGACTGTACCAGGGAACACGCCTATTCTTATAAGATGTATTTATTGCTCCTACCTGCCTTTTTTCCACTATTGTGTCTACAGTATCAGGTTGTTGTTTTTTATGTGCAAAGTGGAACACACCGGATGGAAACGCACTTATTGCTCCAAAGAATTTTGAAAAGAAATGAGGGACAAAACAATAAATTCTATAAGAAACACTGCTGCTTTTTTGTCATGAAATTACCAAAAATAATACACAAAGGAGTTGAGCAATATGACTACATACAGTATGAGATGATGTAAATGTGTCAATTGTCTGAAATGTTTCGCAATACAGAATTTAATATACTGTCAGATAAGATTTTTATCTGTAACATATGTCAAATATAAAAGTACTGGTGTTCACATCCTGTACTATCAAACAGATAGTACCTGTGATCTTTAAAGGGGAAGATACTGATATATATGCAGATTTAATTTTATCTTTGTTCACATTTTGGGTGTTTTTTCTGAGAGAGCTCATTTGAAAAATGTCTTCATTTTCATGGAGCTTCCTCCCTCCCTTTCTCTGTCTGTCTGCTTTGTGGGCGGCGGTGGCTCAGGACACCTGGATGACTTTCACGAGCCATTGGCTGACCTAGTTAAGCAAACACACACACACGCACACACAAACACACACTCGCCCCCTCTTTTCCAGTTCACATACAGATGCTTAACCACTTAACTGTCCGCCCAATTTGTCCAGAGAGCCTCACACACTCGCACAGAGACAGTTTTCACTCTGTTACACGCTATCATTATAGTGACAGTGCCAATCGCAAACACACACACACACACACACACACACACACACACAGAAATTAGAGAGTGGAGCACACAGACAGGAAATAGTTCCTCAAAACAACAACCTGCTGGTTTTAAAAAAGGCCAAGAGTTGGACAGCAACCTAATAATAGTGGTGTGAGCAGAAGAGCTAAATTACCCAGAATAAATCTGACACAAGTTCCTCAATTGCCATCGAACACACACACGCACACACACATACACACACACTAAAATAGGCCTCTCTTGTTGTTTTTAGTCTCTGTGAAGCCTGTAAATGCCTTCTCTGCTCAATATGGAAAGTTTGGCATGTTTCATATCTTACACTGCGTGAGCGTGCGTAGCTAAGCTCTTGAGGCGAGAAGACTGTCTGGTGGGATGTCATGATCTACAAGCAGGTCACACACTCACGCAAAAACACACACAGCATGGGGCCTTGGAGGAAGCCTGGAAGGCAAAGAGATTGTGCGGAATGTTTGAGGAGAAAGGTGAATGTAATGGAATGTAATTATGGGGCCAGCTGACTGCACGCGCGCACACACACACACACACACACACACACACACACACACACACACACACACACACACACACACACACAGTCATACATATACAAACATGCTATCAACAAGAGACGCAGGCTTGAAAAGTAAACAGAAACACAGAAAAACACTGCATCCATGTGTGTGACGAGTGACTCACAATCACACCGCGCTGTCACAACACACTTCTTTTATCAGAGGTATGGCACATGGCCAACATACTGTCGCATAAACCTGACAGACTCACAGAGCTCGATTGGTACTCTCTCTCTCTCTCTCTCTCTCACACACACACACACACACACACACACATCAGCAGAACAGATAGATTCCACCCGGCTGCAGAGATGAGGGTACAGATGATGGATGGAAAGACGACAGAGGAGACAAGCAGAAAAGTGGAAAGAGGAGTACAGAAGAGATGGAAATAATCAAGGAGGAAGAGGAGCAGACTGGGAGTCTTGAAGCAAGGCAGTAAACCCCTCGGCCTGCTCAGTGCGTCGTAAGATCACCAAAAGCCTCTAAAACCCGATGGAGCTCTTCAGGTATACAACAGCAGTATGGATTTCCACAATAAGCACAGACACAGATGAATGTTCCCTGCAACTCCATCTTCTAAACTGTGACGATTTACTTATTTTATTCTTATAATAACCTAAATATCTTTGGCATAATGGAAAACAAGCAATTTGATGACATAACATTGGACAAGGAATTGTTCTGAAAGAATACTGAAAATTTTAGACTGTAATTTCTCCAAAAGACGACCACATAGGTGGTTTTTACAGATAGAAATTGGGATCCATATTTATGTTTTTGTGTTAGGCGCTGATCTCTACTGGCAGTAATAATGCTGCCTTCAAATGGGGTCGTGTTTATCATTTTCACGAGAAGACTCCATATGAACACCCCCGTCTTGTGATATTGATAACCTCATGGGTGGAAATTTTCTGAAAGCTCCAAGTTCACAAGTTGTGACAAAGTTGTTGGCGTTTTCAGAAGTGGTGAAGGCCATGAACGACACAGCTTTGCAATTTGATAGAGGAAAATGTTAATATTCCTCTCTTTTTTTTGCATTTCCTGCAACATGTGACCATCTTGCTAGCTTGCTAAATTGTTAGCCTTAGTGGCTTCTAGACGCCAACAGTAGTGTCAGTGTTGTTGTTGCCTAGCAGCAGTATTTTTACTGCCTGAATGCCGAGCATATCGCGTACACTGCTTCCCATGTGGAGCTCAAAAGTTCCATTTGAAGGCAGCATAATTATTACCGGGGCAAAGGAGGAAGTCAGGCGACATAGTACAAGTTAGTTATTTTATGAATGTAACATGGTATGTTGACGTACATGTTGCACGTGACATGTGTCACGTGTAGGAATAGGCAAGTACACCATTGTCTGTATCTATGTCTGTATCTGTTAAACCAACTAAACGATCTGTATCCGTACTCGGAATAAGCGAAGTTTATGCCAGATGTGGGTGGAGTTAAAATTGAAAGTGGGTTGGGCCTCATCAGAAGTTGTTATTTGAAGCCTGAAATTGATATGGATTGATCAGAAGTTGCAATTATTACCTATGACAAAAATATTTAAAGAACAGTCTCAGAATTGAGCTTCAGTTCATTTTTCTATCACAAGATTAAACACAGTCACCCAACTGAGGATTTTCTTTTATCACAAGTACAGATAATGACACATTTTACTCATATGATACTCATAATAAGCACATTATCTGTACTTGTTTCATCAGAGTATTCGGCTCAGCCCTCGTCATGTGAGATATGTCTCCTGAACATTACTATAGTAACAAACATACTTATTTTAAGTCATGATTGTTTTGTTGCCTTGACCTAGGCACAACTGGAACTGTTTCACAATGTTATCTATGTGTTTAAAACAGCAATCACAAGCAGGCATATAAGAGCTATTCTATCGTCCAGCGGCAAGTGCGCTCATTTTAAAAACGCTCCTGTGGGTCCTTCAGAGGCTATGTGGTCTTCTGGGTTGGTTGGTGGAATATTCAGAAGGTACTTCAGACCCTCTCTATACTGTATTAGACTCCTGATTCAATATCAAAATTAGCATCCCAGGCTAGCTGACAGCTGCTTCAAAGTAAAAGCCTTCCAGCTGCTGGGAGCTTGAAAGCAAGGAGACATCGCTAGAGGACTTTTACTGTGAAGCAGCAGCAAGTCACAGAAGTGTGTGTTAGCCTGGGGTGTTGTCTCGCTGGTTAATTAACACTGCTCTAAATGTATTGTCTATTTGCAATTCTTCCAGCAGAATATCATAACTGTTATTTGTTGATAAAGAAAATAAGAATTGCAAGCACACACAGACACAAATGAACATGGGCAGTGCATTCATATGTGATTTATCCTGATTCATTTCACCACTGTAATGTTATATTTGACACAGATTACATGTTTTCTCCTTCTCTCCACAGCCCTGAAACTTCATATCTGTAACCTTTTCATCCAGTGATTTGGTTATTTTCTATTCTTTAAAAATAAGTAACTGTGATCCACAAATCTGCATGACTTTTATCATTTATTCATATCATTTGAAACTGTCCACTGACTAGATTTTTCCTCTAATACTGCACCACCCGAGGCTTACAAACAAATACTCTTATGTGCCACTGCGCTTTTCTATCTGACACACACATGCACGCATGCACAGCGGCACAGCACCCCCGCTGCACACACACAAAAACACAAGCACATATGTCCACTAACACTTGCGCAGCTACACCCGGCCATGCGCCCAGATGTGTGCACACACACAAATACACACACTGCTACACAAAGTCCGTGAAATCCCTGGCAGATTAGTTGTTGTTCTTATGTAAAATGGATCAAGCCGGGCAGCAGCGAATCATCCAAACCCGCTTGCAGAGACAATAGTCAGACTACAACCTGTTCAAAAGCCACCAATCAGCTGTGTGTGTGTGTGTGTGTGTGTGTGTGTGTGTGTGTGTGTGTGTGTGTGTGTGTGTGAGTGTGTTGATGTAACAATTGTCATTTGAACAGCAGATGATGAGAGCACTGAGGTCTGACCTGATGTGTGAGTGCTTTTGTGTGTTTGTATCTGACTCCAGTTCTGTATAAATGGATTTGAAAATGAACCGTAACACTCTCAGTGTGTGTGTGTGTGTGTGTGTGTGTGTGCGTGTGTGTGTGTGTGTGTTTCTGTAAACAGATTGTGTAAGCAGTTAGGTTTGATTGGATTGCTTGCAGACACAACAGCTGCACAGTAAATAGAAATGGATTTTTCCCTCATAAACTATGATAATATTTTCTGGATGTAGTTATTACATCAACCTCAGTGAACCTGTGGTGACTTTGCTGAATAATCTGTGTGCGTGAGTGTGTGCGTGTGTGTGCATGTGTGTGTGAGACTGTGCAAACTGAAGTCTTTTCCACAGACAGATGTGACCGAACTAAGATGTCTCTTTTTTTCCATCACTGGACTGAACATTGTGACAAGAAGAGGATTAGCGTGTCACCGAGTCTCAGCTGGACTCACACTCAGGTCACAAGGCGGGTCAGTGTTCTTTTAACTATAAAAATATGCCAGATGTCCAAAAGATGTCATAACTCCCCGTGCACATTGAGCTGAGCATGCTAATAGTTTCTGTGATTATCCTGCAGGATCACAGGTTTAACTCCAATGACAGCCGGCTTCCAACCACAGTGCCCTCGTGCAAGGAGCTGAGCTCCCGCCCTCTGCAGCTCGATGAGCACCATAGAGCGTTTGTAGTATCATATTTGCACCGTGTGAACTCTTATCATGTGAATGTCAAAGAGTTCTCAAAGCTCTGGTTCCACCAGCTTTAGGAGGTTGATCCTTTGAGGAAGAGATGCTGTGAGATTCCTACTTAAGTGGTGAGTAACACAAGTCAGAAGCAGAAGCCAAAGAAGCAACATGTTGGTATGTCATCTCAAAACGTCTTAGGTCGTAGAGGGTGGATGGGTTTACAGAGCATGAGACACCACAGGCCACGGATCATATCCCTCTTAACAAAAGTCTACATTTTTAACCATAACACAGTAATGATCTGTGTCTAACGGTGTAGTGTTTGTTCCTGAAACTGAACAAGAGAGACAGCCTGCCAGGTTTTAGCAGACAAGGGTTGGAGATGATCAAATTGGGGTGTGAACAGCAGGATTGGTGAGACACTTTGCTGTCTTATATATCAAAAATTACATCTTTTAATCTTAAAGAAAGACAATACTATGGGTTACATTAGCTCTGCTTGCCAAGATGAGGTTCTGAAGTGGACAAGCATCCACCTGATGGATGAATGAGCGCTGCAAAACCATTCACACACATGAATGAACAATGCTGTTGGACATTTTGACCAATACTTGTCATACAGAAGATGCTCTGTTGGAGTTCTGTGCAGACTTTTCAACCATATTGCTTCTATTTGCTGGCTGCAAGCTTCAGAAACAGGTGTCAGAATGGAAACACTGAGCAGAATAAGGTAACAACCCAGACAGCACTGAAAGAATACATCCCAGAGAGAATAATTTCAATGGAGAGACAACAGGACCTCAGCGTGGTGTTGTATTCTGCTGTGACACTATTCCAACAGCAGCAGCAGGAGTTACTGTAGGTTAACTCCTGCTGCTGCTGCTGGGCCACAAGCCAAGGCCCTGCCTCACCCTCTCTTTCTCCCTCGGCCTATGACAGAATGAGTTTTTTCTTGTCACATTTCAGGAAAATCACTATTATGAAACATGAAAAGCAACCGCAAAGAGAGAAACAGATTCCTTATTGGTAGAGTCACAGAGGCAAAACTGGATAAACTGATGTACGGGCTGTCACACACATGTTTTTTGCCTTCCAGTAAAACTGTTACACAAAACATCCACCTCACACCTCGTAGAATCACCTCAGGGGACAGTATATGGCAAACGCTCCTTAAGAATGAGGGAAGTTCTCAACAGTCAACAAATCACTTCGTCCTGTAGCGATCAGTGTCTGTGTCACACATCTGAGTCAGAACATGAACTTACTACTACTTTTTGTTAGGTTCTTTGGAAATCAGTCTTTCTGAGGGGTTTTTTTTTTGGAGCTACTCATCACTGCCAGTTTAGTAAAAGCTCAGTGAAGGGATCCAGGCACAGACTTTAAGACAGGGACACATGAAATGGTCCAAAATCAGGATCTGATCATGTATTCCTTCTCAGTTTGTCTCACACACACTGAAATCTTTCCTCCAACTTAACCATGGATGTAGTGGAGGCTCAGTGTGTATTATCATAGAGGTGACAGACATAGATATCTGCAAATCAAAATTGACAAAATGTACCATGACATAAGATAAGAGAGGTCAGAGAGCATACTTTTTTTCTGATATTGAACTATTAATATTATGATCAATTACCTTACAATGATCACCACATTTGTATTACCCACTACATCATAATGCTTTTATCCAAAAATCAATATTTAACTGACAGGCATTTCGTACAAAATGACACCGACTAGAGGTCATATGTTTTACCGGCACATCTCCCCGGTCTTACCTCAGCGCTGCTGAGCCGCAGACGAGCCGCTGAGAGCGCAGCTAACAGCAGCAGCAGGACCCAGGACCTCATGTTGCCGCCCAGCCTGAGGAGCCGCAAGCGACCGGCTGGGCATTTAGCACCTCGGCGTCCAATCCCCCGGCTGCACCGAGCCTCGTCCCGGTGTCGTGTGCTTGCCGCTTGTGCAAAGCACGCACTGTTAAATATCCCCAAATGTGTCACTGCCTATAAGCGCCGCTTGTCCGAATGTTTGCTCACGCTGACTCACGCGCAGGCTAGACGTCTGACTGTGTCCATAGCGCTATTTTGAAAACTCTCAAAAGGAGACGTCAAGGGTACTGTGTGGGACAGACAGGTGCGTAATGCAGAGTGTTATAATACACGAAGGCTGCAGCCACGCAGTTCCTACTATAACAGTCTGCAGAGTAGGAGAGAGTCCCAGTAAGCCCCTGCTATGATTCCCAGAATGTCTCCAAATGTGTGATTTTTAAAAATGGTTCGTCAAAATGTGCCAAAGTGCTCGATGCATCCAGTGTCCGGTCTAAACTCCACTCAAAAAAGACCAGGTCACGAGCTGCTGTTCCAAAATTGCCGTTAGAAGTGACAAAAATGCAGCATTCTCCTCATGAGTGAAACATCTCCAAAGGTCCGTGCGTAAAAGTTGGTTCACCTTGGAATGGCGCGCTTGTGCGTAATTCAGACTCGCTGCAAAAGTCACATTACTCTCACTCGCGATGCACTTGATTGCAAACGTGCTACCTGTCTTATTTAAATGTGTCTCTTATCGATAGCTCCTCCCTGTGTATGTCTCACTCTGGCTCTGCTCCCTGTCCCGGTGTTTCTCCGTGTCACCGGCTCCGCTGGGTCAGGTTGCTTTCGCCCCTCGCGCTCTCTCTGGTTGCGTCTCGAGCGGTGAGCAGCTTTTCCACATACAAACAGGGCCTCCCTCCTGAAGTTTCAAACATCAAGCCAAACAGAGAAAAGGCGAATCATACCGGAAATGGGGCGATTTCGATTTCAAAATAAGAGAAGAGACTGGAATGTGCGTGGAAGTTATTGTGAAACTGGGTTGCTGCACCAACAGACGAATTAAATGTGTGTGAGAAAATAAGATTGTAGAGGATGAGAGAAACGTGTATTGTAATTACACCAGATTGACATAATTTCAAGTGATTTATACTAAATAAAAAAGGTAAAAAGACAAAAAATGTATATATTCAAACATATGCAACACATTAAAACAAACTACACAGTAAATAAAAACTTTAAATTTTATCTTGAATATTTTATGGCTGGGTCTGATTTGGCATGAATTAGCAGCCCCACGATATGACTCAGAATTTAAGCCTTGGAATTAATATGGATATTATGGAAATGAAACCAGAAAGAAAGCGTTCATGTATAGCTTTCTGCTCCTCAGATATCATTTTCAATTTATATATAATGACAGACACTGACAATGTGGATTTTTTAGTAAATAAAACTTTTATTTTGAAAGCCCTTTATAGGAAGTGTAAATTCACATGTTTCCGAATTGACTCTGGTCCTCAACTTTGCACCAGGGCCCCTGTTCCTCTCCTCTTGAAGGCAGGGCTCACCACCTCCTTATTAGGAGCAAGTAGACCTGAGCGCCCATGGGTGCTCTTAAAGGGAAAGCTTTGAGACATAATACGGATTATTAATCCCTATCTGCATGATAATAATGTGAAATGTATGTAATGAAAAGCTATTGAAAGGTTCATTATTTTTTTCTCCCAGGTGAAATGAGGTGTTGTGTTCTCTGTGAGTCTGTGAGTAAGAGCAGTCGGTGAGCCACCCTGTTGTTCACGCTTGGATCAAAGACAGCATCATTAGGACAAGGTCTCTATAAACACTCTGTTGAATAAACCAGAAACCAAAGAGCAATCTTTTTGGGATTATAATATTAAGAGGAATATTAAGGACCTCTTAAAGCACAATGATAGTAGTTGTGAAACAGCACTTTGTCTGTTTCTCTCCCTCTTACGTAAAATGCAGAGAGTGCATTACATCATCAGTAATTCCAGCTTTTTTTTCAAAGGTATGAGTCAGACCTGGGAAGATGGTTTTACAAAAAAAAAAAAACACAACACAACAAAAAACACACTAGCATTTGTAGTAATCTGTTTGGATTATTGTTCTTGGAGGGCGGGGGTTTGCAAACAGAGCAAAACAAAGAGGACCAGAAAGTTTGGACAATCCCAGGACGGCATTTCGAAATCGCTTTACTACACTCAGTGACCACTCAGCTGTTTCAATTGTGCAAACGGGGTCAACACCGCACGTGACATACAAAAATGATTTGTCTTCAAACATCAAACGGTCAGAGTGTTAGACAGAAACAATACCAAAGGAGTTTGGGGTAGTGTTAGATGTGAAACCAAGAATATGCTTTGAAATGATTAAAGACGGCCCATCCCACAGCCCAGGCGCCAGAGGAAAATGTTGGCATTGTGCAATTCTGCAAACCATGAATACATTACATTTACATGTCTTGTACATTTCAATATTTCTGAAGTGATGAAATATTTGAGCTGACTTTGTCATCAGTGGGTGAAAGGAGACGATGGACGGTGTGACACCGAGGGCAAGACGCCTGTCAAGCTGCAGACCACTGACAACTGTTCAGGATCAACAAACAATAAAACCAGTCATAATTATTGAGCAAGTTGGTGCTGTGTTTCCACAGGCTTTTTAGCCACCCACTGTGGGTGTTTTTTAGGAATCTGTCCCTGTGTTTCCACTGGCTTCTTGGTAACTGACCTTGTGTGCTTTTTAGAAACCTGTGGCTTTTCTTCCAACAGTTTTTAGCCTCCAAACATGTGTTTTAAAGGGACCTGCTGCTGTGTTTTCACCAGCTTTCTAGCCCCTGACTGTAAGTGTTTTCAGGGGACCTGTCGCTGTGTTTCCACTGGCTTTCTAGCCATTGAATGTGGGTGTTTTATAGGAAGCAGTTGCTGTGTGTCCAGTGGATTTCTAGTCCACAAATGTATGTGTTTTTTAGCAACCTGTTTCACTTTTTTCAAGCAAGAAAAGCAGTTGTTTTTAACTAAAATGTGCATTTCCTGACAAGATAGTGTCACGAAAAGCAGTTGTTTTTTTACTAAGTCATTGCCGTTTTTCCAATGGGTATTGTGCCTATTTATGCCTAAACTTAACCACATGTTAACCACAGTGTTGTTAAAGCATAAAGTTTCAATGTATCTGCTACATAATAATGGCAAATGTAAAATATTTGTGGTTTGTTTAAATGTCAACATTTATTCTGGCGATTGGGTTGCCAACAGACACATTTAAGATGTGACAACACTCTGCTGTGAATAATACCAGTGCGTTTTTAACTCGACATGTTCCATGAACATCTGAATGTACAGTACAAATACGTAAATTTCCTCATGCTGCAAACACCAACACTGCTCCTACAGTTATGCTTCGTTCTTAACGTGATAACTAGAGAACACACACATCACGACATGTTGATTCTTATCTTGTTTGTTTCATTTCTGCGCTCAGAAGTCATTTGGATTGCAAAGGGCACTGATGCTAAAAGCAAATTATGGTCATCACAATGAGATGCCCAGATGGATAACACGCCAATACTTTGAATGTCTAAAAGCAGTGATGGTATTATTAGACTGTCACGAAGTGTTTGTGCTGTAGGATTCAAAGAGTTCTTCAGAACAACATCTCATCTACAACATCTCAGGGATACACAATAATATTACAACAAAGATCTTCAAGTGAAAAACTCAACATTAGTGTGTACATACATTAATCTGTGTTATAAAAGTAAAACGTGTCTTTAATTGAGCAAAGGTTTGAAAGATACGGACACACACACCTGACCTCGTTCGCACAAAATTGAAACATCTTTAATGTGTTTGCTGTCTCCTTAGTTTCTGACTCTGTTTCTCTCCTTTGCTGGTCTGCAAGTTTCGTAATGCTCGTAACAAAATGTCTCATAAATATGTCTTGAACTGAGGAGATCACTGACCAGAGGCCAAATCTGCCTACATTTCCAAGGTAGACTGCAACTGTTTTCCATGAAGCTCAGTGTTTCATTTCAGGGTGACGGCTGGAGGAGTCGCCATGGAAGCCGGGGGTCACGGCAGATTCTTCCTCCCTGCAGAGACAAGACAGAGGAAGCAGGCATCCCTGTGCTGCTATTCCTGGACTACACACACACACACACACACACATGTAAATGCTGACCTTTTACCTTCATGTACAGTGTATGGACTGACTGACAGACTGAGAGGACACACTGCTGTCACTGACAGGATGACGTGCGACCCCTCCTCACAATAATGACTGCAGTGTGCATGTAAAGCGTGTGAGTGTGTGTAGGTGTGTGTGTGACAAGTTGAAAGGGTATCAGGTTTACAGTGTTGCTTGCTGTCAGTCCTCGATGTACAACAAGGAATTTCCAGTATGTCCGAGAGGAAGGAGATGTACTGTGAATGTGTGTGAGTGTTCTCTCTGTGACACTGGAAGTCACAGGTGTGTGATATCGCACACTCTATTTATGTGCCATTGCAAAGCCATGGGAAGGACATACACAGTGAAATTGTCATTTTCATCAAGAGCAAGATTAAGTCCAAAAATGCAGTTCCTTAAATGGCCACTTGAAGCTGGCTCCAGTAGTGAGTGAGTCTGTATACACCCTCATGTTAAAATGCCCAACTTTACACAAATAAACATGTTTACAGCCTGGTACAAAAACAGTTTTGGTCTCTCTAGCTAATGTCCCCATTCATGACAAGTTAACAGGGGCTGAATTTTTATATACTCTCCCATTTACACTCTATTAAGGCTTAATGTTACACAAAATTAAGGGCAGGCTGCTTTGAGTGACAGGCTCTCTAAAATGGGGTCAGCAGTGTTTTCAAATGTCTTTATTTTAGGGGTGCCAAAACGTGGAGTAATGAACGTTAAGAGTAAACGTAAGAAAAGTTCTGCATTTTAAAATGAAAATGTATCAGTGTGGATGCAGCCTGATGCCCGGGCCACATTGCCTGCATGAACACCGACTTGTATTCATTTTGGCACCCATGTTAACAGGTTAGAGCAGCAACACTGCCCCAGTGAACAACACTGCTCAGTCATAGCTCAGCTGTGCTCAGCTGCAGCAAACCTAGAGAATAGGGAGTCTCGTCTATTTTTTTCACGTCACACAAGGTTTTCCGGCAAAAATAGACTGAGAAAATGGTCTTTTGATTATCACATTGACATTACACCAAGTTTCACTACAATTGTAATGTTTTTATTTGTCCCAGAAATCAAAAAATATAAATATAATCTTTTTAACTCAACCTTTTTTGTTTCTGTTTCAAAATAAAAGCACCCCCACTCATTTGTTAACACAAGGCTTTTTATTGCTCACACAGGCAGTGTGGCTCAGGCCTGAGCATTTTCATGTGCAGTGTGTTTAAATTGTTATTTATAGTATATTCATATTTTAAAAAAAATATGTAAAATTTTTGATGTAAACAATAACAGCTTTAAACTGTGGGAAAAAACAATTTGTCAGAGGGCCAGATGTGACCCACAGACAGCTGTTTGACTACCACAGAAGAAGGCCTTTTGTCAATGACATCCTACATGACCCATATGAAAGGAATGTGCTTTAGACTGCCTGCATGTAAAACACACAGAAGCAATTATTCTTTTTTATTCCAGAGGCCAAAGACTCAAGAGCGTAGTGCAAGTGATGGTCGGTTAACACTGTATAGCTTGATAAATACACAACTTTTGCATTTTTGACATAATTTGGTGTTGGATATTTTGACCACCTACAGATTATCTCTGTGTATTTTAGTGTAGCGTTTAGTGTATTTTGTATATTTATGTTTGTGAAAGAATTGTTTGTATTTGTGTTTGCAGACTCACAAGCTTTAAATTAAAGTACCCACTGAGGGGCGGGTTTTTCGACCTTTAAATTTTCTAAAATAAGAAAATGAGGGCTTAAACAGAGAGAAAAAGGAGCTTTTACACAGTGAACCAAGCCTTACAGTATGTGGACACACCCTTCGTAAGTGTGTTAAGATGGGACAGATAAATGTGGTTTTCATGTGGTTCAGACTCACGTTATTTCAGAGGCTGTAATGAGTTTAGAACAACAAAGACACATTTTTCCTCTGACCAGACGACCAGTACAGATGTAATCAAAGGAGGTTTCAGACGGTCCCATTTAGTTAAAAGAGGTTAAGAGCTGCTTATATTGGGTTACTTCAAGTCAGACTATCAGTCTGTTGTAGTTCCTTTGAAGGCTGCGTCTTCCAATCGTTTACATTCCAGTTATTCTGTTTTGTCTCCTCTCTTTTCACTCTCCTCTCACTTCACCACTTCCCTTTTTGAACCTCACTGGGCATGTGTATGAGAGTGTTAATTAACTTCCTGTCCAATATCCTGATCTAATTAATAGAGTGAGTTTCTTTCCTCCTCTCCTCTTGCCAACTTCCTCTGTCACCGCAGCCAGTTGCAGGATGAAGCAAACAGCCGCTGCACTCCCACCACAGTTCAAACGCAGGTCACGAGCTCAGCACACGATTCTACTGCCGTCTAGTCAGTCTGTCTAAATCAGGGCATATTAGATCTGTAGTGGATCCTCCAACGAAGATTATCCCTGATAAATCCCTCAGGATCAATAGCAGAGAAGACCTTTGGTTTTAGCTGTTAGGGTTATTTACACTCTTCCAACCACTTTGGCAGGAAACAGTTATCATGTTAGAATTCTACTTGTGTTTACACAGCCAAGTAGGGTAACGTTTGAGGCCAGTGATGTCATGATGAAACAAAACATAGGGAAACGTTCCCCTGCAACAAATGATCATGTCACAAACAACACCCAACTCGCAAAAAATAAATATAAATATGTTTTGTATCTCCAGAAAAGCATTATATTGTAAGTTAAAAAAAAAAAACATGTAATTTTTTTTTACTATTTTTAAACTGTGTTTCCTCTATCCACCCATTATCTGTAACTGCTTATCCTTTGAGGGTCGTGGGTGTTTGGAGCTGGCCTTAACTGATACTGGGCATGAGGTGGGGTAAGCTACACCAGTGTTTCTCAAATGGTATGCCGTAATGTCAGTCCAGGTGTGCCATGGGATTTTGTGATAACCACATTTAATTATTTCAATATTCAACTGGGCCTATAAAGAAAGTTACTGATGAATTTTTAATTGACTGTGTCAGTGTGTTGTGCACGCCCATTTCCCAATAAAGAGGCTAAAAATGTAATTCAGTTTAATTTAATTTAGAAACAAAACCCTCACAGGGAACCTACTGTTTTCCATTTGCATATGGGAATTATAAGCGTGTCACGCATCAAAAGATTGGCAGCCAGTGTAAGAATTTATATCAATTAAAAGGAGAAAGTTGTGAGTGGGACAATGATTGCTGTATATTATGTAGCAAATTACAACAAAGCACCAATGAAGACGACCTACCACCGAGAGAAAAGAGAACTGTCAGTAGACAGTATCACAAAAGATTCTTATCTTGTCTTATTTTTTCCTATGTTTATTTTCTTATGTTGTGATAAGAGTGACACGTTATAGAAGCTATTGTGCAAAGATAAAGATACAGGTGTGCCTTGACATGGCTTGCCCTTTGGTGTGCCTGGGGCACAAAAAGCTTGAAAACCACTGGGCTACACCTTAGACAGTTTTGTCAGCCAATTGCACGGCTAATTGCATGTTGTTAATCTCTTACAATTGTACTTACGAAACAAATAAAAAAAGTGAAATGTTCAGCACTTATATACCTTATCTGACATCTAGCTCTTGTTTCTCTGAAGGTGAATGCACTGATAACTCACTTTGGACATAAAGTTTCTACCAAATGATGGACTAATGAATAAAGATGCTGTTATTTGCAACAGGACTACTTCAAGAAACATAAAATGTATGCTTTCAGCTCATCAATTTCTTGTTTGGGCGATGAAATGCCAGAAGATAGTCAAACATGCCCCATGTAATTCTGCAGAGACAAATGTGACGTTTTCAGATAGTACGCTTAATCCAACCAGCAGTCCAAAAATCCAACACTATTCAGTTTATTATCATGTATGACAAAGAAATGCATAACAAACCAGCAAATGTCTGGCTTCTTTGCCTTAAAAAATAATAAACAATTATTTGATTATCAAAATAAAGTTGTAGTTGTCAAGTAATTTTCTGTCACTTGACTAATCGACTGATCTTTGCAGCTGTATGCACTTCATTTATTTTGAAAGCTGCTGCTGCTGATATGTTCAGACAGCAGTGTCATTTAGACCTAGAGTTATGGTGCCAAAATTCAACATTTTTCAAATTAAAACAAAATCATGCATTCACTTCATTCTTGCGGGCAGTCTGAAACAGCATTTAGACGATCACAAGACACCACACATCTCTCACTGAAAGTCAGACTAATGAAATTCTTTCATGATTACCAGCTGCAAAATGCAGACACCCCCGTCGATTCAGTGTTTGGAGACACAAACACTGAATAGGCGGTGTCTGAGATACAGTTGGCCTTTACAGAGAAAGGGTAATAAATTCATGAAGGAAACGTAATCGTATGATGAAATGAATAGCTGGGCAAAGAAAATACAATTTCATTCGGCATTGTCTCGACTTGAAGCTGTTGTCAGGGAGGAACTTTATCGTCGTCACATCAGCAAAGGGTGAAACTGACTGATTTATTGAAGGGAGACATCAATAATTACATATCCATCTATTAATATTTATGTCACAAAGTTATATAAGAGTAAGTTGGGTAAACTTGGCTCAAAAAAGTTTTACTTGGAGTACATCCCTGGCAGGGGTCCGATCAGTCCCATATGGGTCGTCCTGGAGAGAGTGTGTGAAGTTAAAACTCACTGATCCAACATCAGTCAGTGATCTGAGCATGTGCATCCCCAAGTATATGAACAGTTTCAAAAATAAAGTGAGCTTTGGAATTTACCAGCTAATACGAGCAGTGCAAAAATGACTTGAGGTAAACAATGGAGTAGTTACAATGGAGTAGTTAGAAGGGTAAAGTTCAAACATGCATCTGTGCCAAATTGTGTGTATGAGTAATATCTGGGGGTGTTTCCCTCCCAGGTCTTGATTTAGATTTTCCAGCGTTTTCTTCCATTTTCAGCCCTCATATTGTATTTGAACTGGTGTTAATTAAATACTATGTGTGATGCGGAAAAACATGGCTGCCCGTTGGCATTGTTGTGGCTCTGTGAATCACTTCACAGTTTCTTTCTCAAAGAACGCTTTGATGAGATGGAGAACGAATGAGGGAACATTGAGTCAGGGGAAGGCGTGAGGGAGGACGGGGGGAGGATGCTGAGGGGGGAGGAAAGGAGAGGGAGGGTGGGCAGAATCACGGCTGTATTGTTGTGTGTTTTCCCAGCGTCAACAGCAGAGGAAGTGCAATGGAGCAGCTAAATATACAAATAGCACAATGAGGCAGTGAGCGTGGAGCAGCTGTGGAACATGGCCGTCACCGAGTTCAGGAGTGTGAAACACTGAGGGCCGCCTTTTATTTATACAGGAAGAGCTGACTGAGAGTACACGCTGCCTTTCAGATACACTCCCACATCCAGACAGTCAACACGGACTCATACACCTTAGTTTCATAGTACAGTCAGTGTGTAAAGGTTAGACATATCAACAACTTTACATAAAGCCCATAGACTTCAAGTCACATGTACGTACTTTACATTACATTACTTTACATTAGATTTACTATTTTACCGCAGCCTTTGGTTTCCATTCATTTCAGTACATTAATCAACCAGTTGTCAATCCCACGTCATCACACCCCTCGGCCTCGCATAGCGACGCACAGGGCAACCAATGTGACACACAGCTGAAAACACTGTGACAAGTGATTAACATTGTGAAACTGTCGCTGTTAGATTTAGGCAACAGGATTCTTTGGTTAGGTTTAGAAAAAAAATTAAGTTTTTTGGTTAAAATAAGTTAGCTGAAAGCCCAGTGCATCTCATGAAGACGCTAAAGGCTACCTTTGGCATCGATACCACACACTGAGGGGGCGTGACGAAGTTACAAGATTTGACACTCTGAGAACAGGCTGTACTAATATAATTGTTATGAAATCTTTATTGGTAGTTTAACAAATGTCTTGTGGGTGTGGTTTAAGCAGGTAGTAGGATGGTATTGTATGGTGGTATTGACTCATTAGCTGCTATTAGCCGCACCTGGAGGGAGAGCTGGAGAGGCCTGTGAGCTGAGCGGGCACGCCACGAGGGAGACATCGGAGGCAAGACATTGTGAAGACAAAAGAGACTGAGAAAGCGTTTGACATTCCACCACGGATTATCCATGTAAATACACATTCAAGCTGAACAACCACGAAGAAGAGCAAGCTGGTCAGCCGACTGGTCTGACGAAACAGCACCTGTGGCATGTCCAGGGGAATCGTCTGGTCAGAGTGAGCTGGTCGTGAGGAGCAAGAGCAGTTTATATTTATACTCTGTACATAAACCATATCTATTCTCCATCCACACACTGTACTGCTTTTATGCTGATGATACCATCCCGTATACTGCTGGCTCCACCACAAACCAAGCTTTCTACTGCTCACACACTGTTTTTACAGACATCTTTGTCAAACTTAAAACTGGTTCTAAACTCTAAAAAGACCAAATGTGGTCATTTCACAAACGCATGATCCATTAACACCCATAATTCCATCTGCACCTCAAATTATTGTACAAAACTCATATGGAGCATCTTACTCAAAGAATAAAAATACAAATTTGATTCTTATATCGCATATAGGGCTTCCCTCTCCTTTGAAAACAGAAAAATTATTATACAATCCACTAAACTGTCCACAGGAGGCTATGGGGATATCCTGTGTTGTCGTGCTGCTGCCACTCAAAGAAAGACAGAAAGATTTCAGACATTAGATGACTGGACAGTTATGAGCAAACAGCCTTAAACAGCATTCATATTATCACATACACAGGACACTAATACCTTCTGAAACATACGTGTACGTCATATATACCAGTCTATTATCTCCCTTTCAGGTGAGCATTAGTTCTGTGTCATTCAGTGTGTTAGTTTTTGTTGGTATGTTGAAAAACTGCATTATGGTTGTATGTTAACGCAGGCACTGTTACGAAAAAAAATACATTCCTTGCCAGTTCATTAAGTTCTGAGAAACAACATTTAGGAAACGCTCGCTGAAAATGCTATAAAGAATAATGTACAAAGATTCTCAGTTTGTCCTCATTGTCTCCGTCTGACACATTTTAAATTTGCTCATTATTCAGTTACATTAAGAAACGTACAGGATGTAGAATATTACATTTTTAAACTGTCATGTATAATATTACAAATGAAAGCTATTTTATACGAGATAAACTAAAATATGATCACATGGAAAACACACAATACAGGCAGGTGTGTTTTTATGGAAACAAATAATGGCCATGAAGTTAGAGTCTTATAAGCAGCTGAATATCTTGAATTGTGAAATTTAATCACTACGAAAACTTGATGTTGACATATAAATACCATCAAGTTTAAAGCCCTCTAGTATTTTACATTGAAAAGCACCTGTCTGAACTCATGTGACACATGTAATACGATTTATGAGTTTAATTTGCCTCCATACACTCTCAGACACATTGAATTTACACTACACTTTGGATGTAATCATTTCAAAGTGAAAGGATACCCTGCACCCTGGAATGGTAGGAAACGTCTAGACTTTATGTGCTGTACTGAACTGTGTGTGTGTGTGTGTGTGTGTGTGTGTGTGTGTGTGTGTGTGTGTGTGTGTGTGTGTGTGTGTGTGTGTGTGTGTGTCCGGTTTCCCCCTCTCCAGGTCATGTGGGAATTGGACCTCTTGGCCACGGGAAAAAACAGGAAGAAATGCAGCAGACGTTTTTTCCTCATTACTGTGGCAACAGCGGATGCGGTTGTTATGACTTTATATGGACCTGTGCAGTAGCATGACTGGATTAGTGATAAACACATGACAGCATGACTGGACAACGCCACCTTCATCTGTACTGACATATATGTGCCATTTAAAGGACACTGTTATCCACAGCACCTGACTGCAGCATGAGTACGCACAATTTCCAGCACAGGAGGCCCAGCAGCACAGGTCCACGTCACCATCATCCACTGGCACACTCAGGTTGTCTGAGGGGCAGGGGCATGAAACAATAAAAAGGGCACCAGCTGCATGCAGTGGAGCACCAGTGTGCAGAGTTAAGTAGCATGGAAGGCAGCCTCTATGGTATGTAGAGGACAATTCATCATATTTTAACTATCATAGGAGCATCCAAGAGGGCATTTTTGGATGAATGGACTTTCAATGTACAAATTGTCACAGCTCAAGTTTCTTATGTTATTTATTTAATTCATTCATGTTGTTTTCTGTTTTAATTTAAAACTCACATCTCCTCTTGTTTCAGATCACTTCACTTCCTGCACCTGAATGCGTTAGGGTTAGATCCCGCCCTGATTAGCCTCACCTGTGTGTCTTGATTCCTCTAGTGCCAGTTCATCTTAGCTCTTTGTGTGTCTAGTGTTCCGGTCTTATGTTTCCCAGTTTTCCTGTTGTCTCTGCCTCTGCCTCATCCCTATTGGATTTGTTTGCCTTCACTGATAGTCCTCTTGTGTACCGAACCTACCTTTTGACCAGTAGGGTCTGTTATTTCACCCGAACTGTTTCCAGAGTCGTGCATTTGAGTCCACTCTCACCTGGTTCACCAGTTGTAACACAAATTAAAGTATAATATTATTTTCTACATTTTATAGCATTTCAAACTTACTTAAATCCATTTTTAAATTAAGATAGAAGTAAGGTTTCACATTTTAAGGGATAAAATGTACCCAGATGATCCAATAAAAGCCTTAATACACCAAGTTTACTGTACAGTATGTAGTATGCAGACCAGAGGCAGCCTCTGAGGTTGAAAAATGAAGCCAATGCGGAATTGCAAAAACTGCAGCTCATCAAATGGCTGCTTGAGGCTGGCAAAAATGTCCAACTTAACAGCAGAAATAAACATGTTTATAGCCTGGAACAAAAAAAAGACTTTAGCCTCTGTAGCTAATTTCAACATTCATGACAACTGTACCGGTGGTGGATTTTTTATAACTTACCTGTTCACATTTTATTCTTACATTCACAAACTATAAAGTCACATGATCCTTCTCTATCACCTGCAGTCAGTTGAACAGCCTGCAGACTAAAAACACTGCAGAAAGTGAAGAAAAAATTAAAAATGCAGCCAAATGCCCATAAAGCTAGCTAGCTCAATCACCTGGGCTCACATACACTCTGTTGGACTCCCGTTGGTAGATGAGCATTTGCAAATTGAAATTTGGATATTTGCAAGTTGAGATTGACGTGTTGACACACCCACATCAGATCCTTTGAGTCAGGACCGAACCCACGCCTACAGTTTGCAAAGCGGTGTCCTTCCCCACTGGATCATCACCAGGCAATGATTAAGAACCAAAGAGAAAAAGATCTGCCCGAAGCTGAAGAAACTTCACCTTATTCAACCTGCAGAGAATCAGAATGTACAGACTGAAACAGGTTCACACTGACAAAGTTAATTTCCTCTCTGCGTGAGACTCAGTTTGCCTCACAGACTCCTGAGAACTCTGCTGGTAGAGCAGGTGCTTTTCAGTCTGAAGGTTGTACATTTAAATCCTTTGAGGTCTCCTTATGTCAATCCTAACTGTTTTATAAAGGTGTCTCTTATTGTGAAAAGCCTCTCTTGAATGAACCAGGTCCAGTCTGTTTCATAAAGACAATAGAGTTAAAGTCGATTTAAGGGTTTACCTGTTTTTCTGAACACTGGGCCACCACAGAGGGCATTTTATCACATTAAAGTATAAAGCTGATAAACAAGTACTCCGTTGCTGGATAAATTGGTTGTGAAAGGTATCAAACTCTATTTCCATAGCTCAGTGGTAGAGCAAGTGGTCCCGATCTGATGTGGTTGTGTGGCTGCTTTGATATTTTCGTCAAAGTGTAAACCCTCCCAATGTGAAAACATATGAATTAAACTTGGACTAGTTGAGCCAAGCCGCTTGTGTTTTACTAAATGTCATCAATGCTTCAGTCTCTTATATGTGAGGGTATAGCTCAGTGGTAGAGCATTTGACTGCAGATCAAGAGGTCCCCAGTTCAAATCTGGGTGCCCCCTAGCAATCCTTTGTTGTTACAAAGCTCTTTTGGTGGTCAGGAAGTGACAGCTTTGATACCCACATTGAAGCCTGACTTTCAAACTGGGCTAACAGGGCCAGCTGTGCCCACGGGCCCCCAGCTGAAAAGCACACTGAGTACACAGACAGCATGGAGGGCTCCTGCTAATAGCCAAAGTGAAACACCCACGTCGAATGAGGCATAAACTGTCCTGCTAGTTGAAGCGATCTATCCGCATTCTGCCTCTTGAGTATCAAACATGCAACACCATATACAGTTTAAAATATGGCTGCAAATGCACTTGTCACTGCAGAGAGGAGAAGAACGTAGTGACATTCATTTGATCCATATGTATGCTCAGCATGTTACAAACACTATCTCAGTTAGCCCAGTTTAGGCAAACACGATTAAAGGAGACACATTCTTACAAACAGGATGACACTTCCACCACAGGCAATACCTTAAGTTGAACTTAAGACCTCTTGACCTATCGTCAAATACTCTGCCACTTGTGTGGAGAAATTGTCAAAGTTATTGATCAGCGCAGCATTGATCATAGATAAAGCACAGAGGTTCAACTAAGATGATTAAAGTAACAACTTGTTACTTTTGTTACTTTGTGTGTCTGATGCAGAACGCTTCTGCATAAACAGTTTCACACAAGAAAATGTAGCGCAACTGGTTGCTCTTGTACGCTTAAACCCAGTGGAATCAACTAGCAGAGTCCAAATGCATACATTTGCACTACTTTTATGTATGTAAATGTTAATGTTTGTTGTCAGGTTGCATTTATACTGCACGAGTTGTCTAAAAGATGATGGACGAATATTTCCATTTGTAAGTAAGGGGGTATAGCTCAGTGGTAGAGCATTTGACTGCAGATCAAGAGGTCCCCAGTTCAAATCTGGGTGCCCCCTATGCAGTGATTTCATGTTTAGTTCAGGCACAGCAGCTCCACTGCTCTGATTAAGCAGTCATGTCCAGAACATGCTGACCACATGAAAGCAGTCATGTCCAGAACATGCAGACCACATGAATGCCATTTGACAATGCATGCCCCCAAATGACGCTTGTTATGTCAACACAGATATTGTGTTACTGTTCTCTGGTTGTAATACATCAATCATGGCACCGGTTTGATGGAACTGTAGTCAGACAATTAATCCAGATCTATAATAAATTAAATGAGTGCTGAATGCCATTTATACCTCTCTGACAAGGGGGTATAGCTCAGTGGTAGAGCATTTGACTGCAGATCAAGAGGTCCCCAGTTCAAATCTGGGTGCCCCCTGTGGTGCCATTGAATTTAAATGATCTCTTCACTTGTTTCAAGCACAACCTGTGATCCCCACATTCAAGAGTTGATTCTGAACTACAGTGATTTGATGGATTGGATCTGGGTACCCCCAAATGATGCTTGCTGTGTTACCTTTGGTTACAATATGTCAAACATAGCATGGCACCATTTTGAACAGTTTGATGGAACTTGAGTTGGACAATGCAGAGCTCTCAAAATGTCACATAATTACTCTAGGTTACTGTTAATAAATGAGTGATGAATGCCATATTTAGCTTGTGTTAAGGGGGTATAGCTCAGTGGTAGAGCATTTGACTGCAGATCAAGAGGTCCCCAGTTCAAATCTGGGTGCCCCCTATAATGGCATCAACCTTTAATAATCTCTACACTTGTTTCAAGTGCAACCTCTGATCCCCACACTTGATACTTAACTATAGTGAATGGATTGTGATTTGATTGGATGGATTGGATCTGGGTGCCTCCAAATGATGCTTGTTATGTCAACACAGATATTATGTTACCTTTGGTTGCAATATATCAATCATAGCATGGCACCATTTTGAGCAGTTTGATGGAACTTGAGCCGGGTGATGCAGAGCTCTCAAGGCATCACATAATTAATCTTGTGACAAGGGGGTGTAGCTCAGTGGTAGAGCATTTGACTGCAGATCAAGAGGTCCCCAGTTCAAATCTGGGTGCCCCCTATGGTGGCATTGAATTTAAATGATCTCCATACTTGTTTCAAGCACAAACTGCGATCCCCACACTCAAGATTTGATACTGAACTAGAGTGAATGGATTGTGCATTGGATCAGATGGATTGGTTCTGGGTGCCCCCAAATGGTGTTTGTTATGTCAACACATAAATTGTGTTACCTTTCTTTGAATGCAATATATTAAACATAGCATTGTACCATTTTGAACAGTTTAATGGAACTTGAGCTGGGCGATGCAGAGCTGTCAAGGCATCACATACTTACATTTGAGACAAGGGGGTATAGCTCAGTGGTAGAGCATTTGACTGCAGATCAAGAGGTCCCCAGTTCAAATCTGGGTGCCCCCTGGCTTGTCTCTGTAGCTCATCTTTGTATCTGTGGTGACTTTGATCTCAAAATGTGGTCTTTATTGCTTGACTTGCTTGTTGTGTTAGCTATATGGGTTCAACAACACATGAATGCACAAAATGTAAAACACCCACAATCAACTACCCTGTACAACAAGTTGAAGTAATGCACTCAGCAATCATCCTTTTGAGAATCAAATGCCTTCAGACACTATAGACTTTAAAGGTCAATCAATCAATTTATGGTAGTAGTAGTAGTGGTATGGTGGTGGTAACTGATTTTTAGAGTCATTCTTTGGGCAGTAAGAACCATGTCTATCACAGTGACATCCATGTGGTCAGCATGTTCTGGACATGACTGCTTAATCAGACCAGTGGAGCTGCTGTGCCTGAACTAAACCTGAAATCACAAGATAGGGGGCACCCAGATTTGAACTGGGGACCTCTTGATCTGCAGTCAAATGCTCTACCACTGAGCTATACCCCCACATTCTGGACAGGGAGTATGCTGAACTATCAGCAAAGCACTGATTTGGAGTCCACCATATGTTTAAAATCCATGTATATGACCGTGTCTTTTTTTAACAAATCAAAAACTCCCTTTAGGTTTCAAGGCTCAAGGCCTCTGTCCGTACCTCATTTTGTCCTTATTTGTGCACATTTTCTGAAAGGTAACATAAAACAGACGAAACGGAGCAGTAGGAACAGAAATCGTGGGGTCGGTGTAGAGTGATTTTAAGCATGACATGACCAAAGGACATGACAAATATATTTTATAAATGGCTGAAAACAACGGAGTATTGATATAGTGAAAAGAATTCTCAGTCCCCATGTTGTGGTGTATTGTGTACAATGCTGCCTCAATTAAAAGGTACATTATTACGACCTTTTTACTGTTGCCATGTTGTTAGAAACTTCTGACTCTGGCTGTAGTGTGATCCAGTGGATGTATCTATGTCAACAGATTTATTTTCATAAGTAAAGGAAGAGTAAATGAGCCCTCGAGGTTGAAGTGTGCATTTTTTTCATATAAGTTACAATGGATTCAGTGCTAACCATTTTTGCTCACCTACATAGACTGAACAACATAATCAAAGACCAAATCTTAATTTAAAGATACAGACAAAGGCTTACACCCTGCATCAGTATAGGGGGCACCCAGATTTGAACTGGGGACCTCTTGATCTGCAGTCAAATGCTCTACCACTGAGCTATACCCCCAACACATGTTGATCCTAGACTATATGAATACATAGACACAGTCACCTGACTTATGTTAAAACAGATGTGCTCCTCCCCACCAGCTCCTACTGGGGGAGACAGGGGACGGTTGTAACACTTTCAATTTCTCCAATCAGGAACAAGTTCCAAATCACCTGATTCACTCCGCACATGCTTGGTTTAGTCCTTATGCCTCATGTGAGGAAGTAGCACCCTGTGGCAGACACAGACAAGTTTATAAGGACAAAAGAAACTAATTTTGAGGTAAGACAGTATTTTCTTTTAATTTGTGATGGCATTGCCTGCCTTGTAGTTTCATTTATCGATTTAACTGTGTGATATCTTTCATGCAAGTTGTTTGTGCTGTTGGCTGTAAATAAGCCAGTTCATGGCTACAAGAATCTGGGTTGGTTGTGACAACATGTGAAAAATGTTATATATATATATATATATATATATATATATATATATATATATATATATACCCCAAGCAAACTTTTACTGTGACTGACTGACTGATACACACACAACAATATTGTTAAAAGGTCGTTTAAATGTTGATTAAAAAGCTTTCAGTGTCTTAGATTTTTGTCATAATCCTTATTTCATAATGTTACATTTCACCCCAGTTATCACACATGTAACCCAGACTATGCCTTGAACTTCTACATTTCACTCCATGTGTCTGAGACTAGACCATGCATTTTCTGTTTGTGTTTCAAGGTAACAGCTACACCCTTGAATAGCATACTGGTACACATGTATCATATTTTGAGTGCACCGGCTTGAAAGGGCTCCAAGATACATAGAATTGTCAAAATGTTACAACCATGCCTGGTCCCCCCATGATTCAGATCTCTGACCTCTGCAGAGCATAGGTAACTTCTCTGCGCTTCATTCAATGACTCTAGTTCAGCATGGTGACAAGTCATGTCATGCCGTTTTAAGATGGGAAAAGTTAAAGGATTACTCGCAATCTTATTATTTTTGACTGAGATATATCGTCTAGAAAGTGGGATCATAACTTTCACGTTTCATATGGCTTTATTTGGAGATATTTTATGGCGTTTCTGTGTCATAAACAACATCAGCTATCATAATCATGCCAGATTTCCATCATTACAAAGTCTGAAGCTGGCTGAGTTTGATCACTGACGGTACTGTTTTGAAGCAGAGTGACCGACCTGACTTTTGGCGCTCCGCCTGGATCTTTTCATCGAAAAAACCCTGTAGGATGGTCATACTTTGAGCAATCTTCTTCAAATTTGAAACAAATGTTCATTGATAGTGTGCCTACAGCCCCATAGTGTCATTTACCTGATTTTTTTCATCCTGAAAAACATTTTTTAATTTATTTTAGGCAAAATCTTCAATTTTTTACTGACTTCAGAGGCCCATTACTCTGTCTCTGTATCACCTAGAGTGTTTCTGACACTTTCACAAGAAACGTCAGGGAGTTTTTTTTCTGGCAAGACCTCATGCATGCATGTAGTCAGAGCAGTTCAGAAGCTACAGTCATTTTAATTTGGGTATGTCATTTTAGGCGTTTTTGCTACAAAATGGGGGTGGAGTAGTCTTGAGTGTAGGGATCACAGGTAAATGTAATGCCACTGTAGGGGGCACCCAGATTTGAACTGGGGACCTCTTGATCTGCAGTCAAATGCTCTACCACTGAGCTATACCCCCTGCTGTCAACATTTTGTTTTTCCATGAAATCCATGAAAAGTTATAGCATACCAAAAATCTGACCTTGCAGGGGTTGCACGTTACAGCCTATTTGCTTCATCTGAATGAGTACAGAAAACATTCCAATGTTATTGTCACCAGAAGAGTTCAGGAATCTCCAGCGTTTCATGACTGTTGGGAGAGAGATTAAGAGAGACAGCAAATATGTGTGTGAGCCAGAGAAACGTTTGACTCTTGACCTCCTTTAGTGTCTCATAACATCTGACATGAAAGAAGAAAAGGACCTGACACACATAATAGGAAGGCAGCAACTCCCTCAACCACCCACATATACAAACACATGCGCCTGCAAGAACACACATAAAATACCAATGACAAGCGAGCGTTCTGAAGCAGATACAGCGCCAGCAGCATCAGTCACAAGCTCAACTGCTGCTTGAATACTCCACAGACAACAACAGAGTAGAAAAGAACTGCAGGGACAACATGCTACTCTGACACACTGTCTTGTGTTGAGTTAAACTGCCTACAGGGTGTGGGAGTCACGGTCTGGTGTTAATGATCATGATTCAGTTTAATGACATGAAGCTCACTGTTGTTATGGAGGGTTAGAAAATAAGAAAATATATACAACACAAACGCTAACTCTGAGTCTGAAACTCATTTTACAAGAGGATAAATTGAAGAAAAATGTGATGCAGTACAATATGCCATGATAAGATTTAATGCAGTGCAGAGGAATACGAGGTAACGTGATGCAATGTGATGGGAAAAATATAATGCAATGAGGTAGACCCAATGTGACAATGTCACAATAAGAGATACCTTTATGAAGCAGAGGATTGACGGGAGGAAAACTCACACTGTAAAGCATTTCCTCCACCAGCTGAGCTCTCAAGAGTCTGTGCAGTGAAATGAACCTCACATACAGAAAAAAAAAACCTTGTCAGTGTAAATCTGGCTCAGTGTGAAAATATTTCACTCTGTAAACTTTTTTTTCCTGAAGGTTGAGTTTCTGCAGCCTCAGTGTCTGATCTCTTTCTCTCTGGGTCTTTATGTTGATCATCCCCCAGTTGGTCCAGTGGGGAAGGATACCTACCGCCTGGCAAACTGGATATGGGTTTGATCCTGACCCAAAGGACCAGCGGTGCGTCACTCAGGTTTGTGTGAAGAATGTATGTGTCCAACCTAGGTTAGCAAGCTAAGCATGCTTGACATTTTGGATGCTTTTTTTTTGTACATTTCTATACATTATCTGCTGTGTTTTATTCTTTTATTCAGCAGGCTGTTCAACTGGTTTAAAGGGATAGTGCACACAAAAATGAAAATTTAGCCATTATCTACTCACCCATATGCCGAGGGAGGCTCCAAAAACACATAATTGAAACCACAAAATATCTCCGTACTGCTCGTCCGTAGTGATCCAAGTGCCCTGAAGCCCCGACATAAAAAGTTGTTTGGAAAAACGTCATTTGAACTCTTTTTAGCCTCATTGTAGTCTGCAGCTACAATTTTCATTTTTGGGTGCACTATCCCTTTAATCATGTGCTATTCATGGATGGTATTTTATACAGTGAACCTGTCTTATTAAGACTTTAAATGGATCATGCATGCTGTCAATTAAAATAGATTCATCTCACACTCTCACACAACCTTTCAACTTTTACCTAAATGGAAAATTTATTAAGCTGATTTTAAAGTCCAAAAATACCTTCAAGTGTACAAAAATTACAGATAACACCTTAAGATGTACCTTAAAATCTGAATGTTTTGAATAAGTTGCAAATTTAAGGTTGAGTAGTGAATTGATAGGGTTTTAATTGTTTATCTCACTAGTTTAAAAACCTTTAAAAGATGTTATTTTCTTCTGTCTCTGATTTTTTTTTGGATCTTACCTTTCCTCATATGGGTTTATATATGAATTATCTGAATGATATATGAGGTTTTTAAGAGAAACAATCTCATAAAATGTACCAAACAAGGTTTAGCGTAGGATTTAGGGTGATATGTCAGCAGAAATGGAAAAAAAATAGTAAGTATGTTTTCTTTAGTGAATAATCACCTGGAAATAAGAATCTGTGTTTTTTCAAAATGAGCTGTTCAGAGCTACATAGGAAGCAGGTCTACAGAGATCGCCATGTTGCAATGCAATGTTTCTACACTAGCCCAGAAGGGACAAACCCAACAGATAGGGCCATTCATATTTTCACATTTTCATGAAGGTCACTGCAGATAGCAGCTGCTCCGTGACAAACAGCAGTTTTTACCATGAAACTGCTGTTTGTTTTGGAGAGGAAGAGACCTCTGCAGATAATTCCACTCCCAGCAACAACCTCCTGAACATCTGGATTTTAAGTTCCCAGAGAAAAAAGGTGAACACCCATAAGCAGGTGCTCGGTTAGCAGCCTGTCTTTGATATGCCAAACAGCATTGCAGAAACACTGGTTCGTAAAGTGAGACTGTATTCATTGTTTATACTGGTTTAAATCACCAGGTCTGCTTATTTCGGAGAGGAAAAGACCTCTGTGGATTATTCAGCTCCTGAATGGGTGTCTAGTAGCTCAGTGAGTAGATCAGGCACCCCATGTATGAAGGAACTGTCCTTGTCACAGCTGCCACACATTTGATTGAAGCCTGCGGCCTCTTGCAGCATGTCATCCCCTCTCTCTCCCCATTTCACGCTTGGTCTGTCTTATCTAATAAAGGAATAAAAAGCCCCAAAAAATCTTTTTAAAAAAAAGGTGAGGGCACATTAGCAGGTGCTAGGCGAGCGGCGGCCCATCTCTGACAAGCTGCACAGCATAGAAGAAACATTAATTTGTTACCTGAAACCGGTTTATTCAGTCTTTTTGTACGGGTTTGAATCACTGGGTCTGTTTGTTTTGGAGAGGAAGAGACCTCTGCGGATAATTTAGCTCCCAATAAAAACCTCCTGAACAATGAACACTGGAAGATTTCTGACTGGGAGAAGTTTCAGCTGGTTGCAATCTGCAGTTCTCACTACTATATGCCTCTAAATCCTACACACTGCTCCTTTAATGCCACCTTTTAAGAGGGAAAAGCTTATTAAAATGTACAGATTACAGGTCATTGTTGCACTTGTGCCCCCACGTTTGAAAGCAATGCCACAGGTACGTTCTTAGATGCCCTCTATGGCAGATAAAATATGATCGAGTGCCCTCTATGGAGGCCCAGTGGGAAAGAAAAGTGATCAGGTGCCCTGTCGGGTGCCCCTACAGTGGAGAAAATGTTATGGAGTGCCATATAGGCTGCCCTACATGTTACAAGACTCTTTGCTGCTGCCATTTAAAACATAGCACAATAAAACTGTTCAAATTACTGCCACTGCACGGACACAGAAATGCTTCAGCACTGAATTACAGCCTGCTTTAACAGGTGTATACAGTATGTCAGCATGTGTGTTATTACCATGAAAACAGTGTCTGGGTCTGCTTGGTTATGCTGCAACATGACAGTATCATATTTCCAGGCTGTTTTTAACGCCTGCATTCCTTATCACCTTTGCGCTCGTCTTCTGCTCGCCTCTTAAGGTGCGGGTGGCTCGGCTCACAGGTGTAACACTGACTGCACACACACATATATACACATACTTTGATCTGAGGGGTGGTTCGTTCAGTTGGTGGGAATTTCCCCTTGTATAGCTGAAGGAGGGTCCCCTTCCTTTACCTTCCAAAAAAGAAAAATAAATCCTCTATTTCTTCTTCCTCCAAGTCCTCTGAAGCTTCACGATGCTTGCCCTTTGGGGTTGGAAGCCATGCATGCTCCTCCTCTTCCTCACTCCCTTTTTTCTTCCTCTTCTCCTCCTCCTCCTTCCACACACACTCAATCCTCCCGTTGTTCATCGCCCTGTGATCCCTTCACATCCAGGCCACCAAGCCTTTTCCATAGGTCTCCTATAAGGTCTTGGTGTCACACATCAAACAGGCCCTTCATGCACTTTTCTAACATGTTCACTGTGTTGCTGACAAGAGCTTATAGGAAGAAGGAGAGCTGCCAAGTCTGAATGAGGGTCCCTGTTTTTCTCCTCCATCTTTCAAGTGACTTATTAGGTGTAAAAAATAAGAAAGAAAAATAAGTACTGATTGAGACTTTCATTGGAGCATGAAGAAATGTTGGTTTACCTTGTCTGGAAATTAGTGCAGAGGAGCTTTGGCAGGATTTTCCGTTGTAAAAACAAATGATGGCCTTGAAACGGGGAAGCACCTCCTTCACCCAGGCCCCCCACCTCTCTGCTCCCCTCAGGGCCAAAGTTTTAATTTTCTGCTCTGGTTTCAACACCATCCCCCTGGGGAACTGGAGGATGCACAGGGAACAACAAAATTAGATTTATTGTATTTTAAATTAGCATAAAGCCCCTCTCAAATTTTAGCACACTCTCCCTGCACTGTCCACCCCCTTCTTCAAGTTAATTAGATGTAAACAACTGGAACCCAGTTTCAACACATTCCCATCCTACTTTGTCAAATGCACCACTTTGTCCGTGAACCTAAATAATAAACCAGTAAAAAGTGTGTTACAGTAGTTGAGGTGGCTTGATATAAAGGCATGAATCAATTTCTCAGCATCTTTTTCATTTCGAAATGGTCGTACCTCTGCTATGTTTCTTGGGTGGAAAAAGTATGTTTTAATCACTTTGTTAATGTGGGACTTGAAGCTTCGATCCCAATCAAGGATCACACCAAGACTAATCCAGGGAGTTAAATTCCCCAGATTATTAAACAGCACTTCTCTTTTTGTTCTGAGGCCTGCAAGCAGGATTTCAGTTTTGTCTTCATTTAACTTTAAGAAATCACTGCTCATCCATTTATTTATTGCCAAAAGACAGGTAGTAATGGAGATTGTGGCTGCAGCATTGTTTGGTCCGGCAGAGATGTACAGTTGCATGTCATCTGCGTAACTATGGAAACAAACATTGTATTCTGTAAGAGACGGCATGTAAAGTGAGAATAATAATGGACCAAGGCAGCTTCCTTGTGCAACCCCAAAATAGAGGTCATGTTTCTCAGACACATGCTCTCTAAGACTGACAGAAAACTTCTTCCTTTTAATGTATGTTTTGAACCAGTTTAACACATAGTCAGAAAGAACAACCAACTTTTCAAGATGATTGATTAACATGTCACGGTCAATCATATCAAATGCTGCACTTAGGTCTAAGAGGACATAGTCTCTATATAGGCAAACCCCGGAAATCTTGCCTCCGGAAGAAGAGCGGAAGAGCCGTGGTTTCCGGTGCTAGGCTGTTTGTAGTCCGTGTGATATTGACCAATCACGTTTGAGCAGGCTGCAGTTGTTGCCAGGTTAAACGCTCCGTGGGGGAGCTAACGAGGCGGAACATAATTGCCGTCACTGCAAACTCTGAATCCATCGCAATGGTTCAGCATATTTAGTTATATATAAACGGAAGTCGGAAACGGAAATTCGCCTCCTCAAACCAGAATGCCAAAAAATCAGGGGTCTGCCCCCAGAAGCTGTATCGCTGTCAGCCGAGAATGAAGAGGACAAGAACTGAGACCTTATTTTCATCAGAATTTGGTCTGAAGTCACTGACTGTTTTAGTAAGAATCGGCTTACTAAAACATGGCTTGGTAGCCATCTAACCTAGATAACACGCCATCCACTCCACCTTTAAATGACTAACTCAACTCATATTTTACGTCACTTTAGAAAGTTGATGTGATACATGTGAAAAGTGCAAATGTAACATATTTGTTGTTTTGCAGAAACAATACCAACATTTTCTTCTGGCAAATGGGCTGAGACGCATTTTGGAACCTGAACCCCATATTCAGATTAAAACGATCTTTTTGAACATCATACAAAATGCTTACATAGCAAGAATCAGGGTTAAGATGAGGTGACAGGGTTGTGGTTAGAGAGAATATTGTGTAACTGACACTGTCACAGCTGCAGCAGTCATGTAGAGTTAAACTGTCCTGAAGAAGACTCTGTACTGTACCTGCATCTGAAAACTGCTGCACTTTCCTGTCTTTATTCTTCACCAAACGAAACAGACTGCTCGCTCAGAGATCTGAAATAACTCAAAACTTTCCTGCACCTGTGTTTCCCATCTCTCCGACTCCAGCAGTTAACCTTTCAAGATGAACGACTTTCAGTGAGGCACGACCACAGCTCTTTCCAGCCGGGGTAATTTTCCCGACACGAGGGCAAACAGACAAAAACGAACTCGGACCCAGGTTCTTAATTTTGGAACAAAGCGTCATAAGTGTCACAGAAAAAGCACAAGCTGGTGTGAAAGATTAACGCACACGAGTACGCACACAACCGGGGCTTGAGAGGCACGTACGCCACTCGCACATACACATATCACACATGCTCGAAGGAAAGCCACTTCCCCAAACTTGCCATCTGGGGAAGTTTTGGTGGTTTTTCAGTGTAAATTTGCACAGTTGTGGTTTTTACAGAGCTGCTAAGAAAAGCCTTCATGGACATTTGGAGCAGAGGAAATGCGTCAACGGAGGAGAAATACTAACCTCTCAGGACAAACTCATCCATTCACACACAGATTATAGTGTAATGGGTCTGTGTGTAAGGGTGTGCATGACCCCGTCTAGCCAGGGTCATTGTCTTACCTGAAGAAACAGGTGAATACTGTATCTCTCTAACATGGAACGCTCTTCTTACACTGACACATCTTCTATTAAAATCACAAAACAATATTCAGTAAATGTAGGACAGCAACAGGCCGGCCTCGCGTGCTTAAGAAAAGTTTCAGAAGAAAATGAAATCAACAAACTCGGAGACCACTCAGGATTCCTGGAAATAAAGAGAGGATAAGAAATGGGTCACAACTGGAAGGCAGGTGAGGGGGTTAATAAAAGATGTAAGAGGGATGGAGGAAGGAAAGGGCGAAAGAACGACAGAGAGAGATAGACTGAAGGAGAAAATGACTGCGAGGTAAAACTATTTCTGGAATGCACCTTCACTTAAAGTCTAACCAGGCAACACACACACACACACACACACACGCACACGGTGACAACTGAACCCATTTCTACAGTATATGATAAGCTAATCGGGGCATTGGGTTTCCACTCTTTCTCCAGAAAACACTATCTGATTTAGGGGACTTCCTGCTCTCTCCCCTCCCTGCTCCCTTCATTCTTTGATATTAATACTTCCTAGTGCGTGCTGCTTCATGTGTGTGTACTCATGCCAGGAACCATATACACCTTAGAAATGTCAATCCAGCTTTAGGGTGTGTCTGTGTGCATGTATGTATTTTTATAACTGTAGGCTATTGTGCGTGTCTTACTTTCATCTGCTACCTTGACATTTTGTACGTTACCTTAAAAGAACAAATCACCCCAGAATCAAAAATGCATAGTTTCTTCTTCCCTGTAGTGCTATTCATCAGTCCAGATTGTTGTGGTGGAGCTGCTGGCTGTTGGAGATATCGGCCGTGGTGATTTCTATCTTCTCTCTGTTATAATAGAACTAGATGGCACTCTTTCACAGAGGAGCTGTTTTCTGTCCACCGAACTACACCCACGACCTGTATCATTGCGCAGGAGACGTGCATCTATTCATGGACGAGACAGGCAAACATTCACGCTCACATTCACACTTACAGCCAATTCAGAGTCACCACTTAACCTGCATGTCTTTGGACTGTGGGAGGAAGCAGGAGTTTGATGTTGTTGAGTTTTTCAAATGTATAATTTGGCACTTTGAACACCGCAAGTCAAGTGCCATCTAGTTCCATTATATTGGAGAGAAGGCAGACATCTCTATGGCTGATATCTCCAACAGTCAGCAACTCACATCAAAACAATCTAGACTGATAAACAGACAATACAGGTGTGACAGAAACATAGTAGCGTAGCTTAGCGAAGAAGCTACGAGGCACGAACTTGTACTACTGGGTTTTTATTCCTTAAAGGGATAGTGCACCCAAAAATGAAAATTCAGCAATTATCTACTCACCCATATGCCGAGGGAGGCTCTGGTGAAGCTTTAGAGTCTCACTACCCTTGCGGAGATCCAAGGGGGGAACAACTTTTTATGTCGGGGCTTCAGGACACTTGGATCACTGCGGACGAGCAGTATGGAGATATTTTGTGGTTTCAATTATGTGTTCTCGGACTTTTAATCTGGGGCGCTGTCAGCCATTAGGTGTGCAGTTGTGCTGCTACCCACTCCCCCCTCGGATCTTTGCAAGTGTTGCGAGGACTCTAAAACTACACCAGAGCCTCCCTCGTCATATGGGTGAGTAGATAATGGCTGAATTTTCATTTTTGGGTGCACTATCCCTTTAACTTTAACACAGGCTATTGTGGGCCATAGCCAACGTGGAAACAACAAACCTGTCTGCTTTACAAGGTGTTCTCTGCATTAGCGGCTACTTCAACATCTCCTGCTCCTCAGCTTACACACACACACTCAAACTAGCAGGAACAACAACAACCCTCCCTCCTCAAACCTCTGCCAACCACAGGTGGGTATGTCACACAAATCACTGTTATAGGTGCCAGTATTGATTGATGGGCTTCACAGCGTTTAAAAACACACAGCTTTGCTTGGAGTAACACGTTCACTGACATTATGGAAAACTCAGTCACTGCCATAACAGTCTTTTTTACTGTAGGTAAACCTATCACATTCTTAACAGTGACAGAATCCATACAGTTACCATCAAGTCACCCAGTCTGTTACAGTATGTAGTTTTGATTGTGGGGTGAGCCGTCCCTTTAAGTATAATGTTATGATTGATGTGTTTCAACAGGCTTTATATAAGTATTAAGTATTGTCAAATGTAAAGGACTGATGTCTTAAATACAGGCGTCAAACATCAGTCAAACACTGACATGGCAATTAATATGAACAGTTTAATCCTCTGTTGAAAAATGGCAAATGATTTATCTGCGCTTTTATTTTACGTCACATTTCTTTAAACAAAAAGTGTAGAGAATTTACTGCAACTCCAATGTTTTGTGTTTGGATGAGTGTGTAGTGAGTGTGCGTGTGTATTTGATGTTGGATTGACTTCCACTCCCCCCGTTACTGTCACATCCACTGTCCTCACTGTTTCCTGTTTACATGAGACGACTTCCTCTGCACACTGACAACGCGCTAAACGGCCACAGACCTGTCTTCTCTTCCTCCAGAAAAGGTCATAAACAAACCAGAGGTGGATGAAAAAAGTAACACTGGCTTCTTTGCTGCTCTTTTGTCCCTCTGAAGGAATTGATCAATGGTGGAGAGTAATGGCCGGAAGCTGCACGTTGAAGCGGCTCAAATGGCCAGATTTTCTTTCATCTCTCTCCCTTTCAAGATGGTTTAGAGCGTAATACACATAAACACACACACAAACACACACACATAGAAACACCATTCTGGGAGCTCTCTAATGTCCTGCCATGCAGGTGTGTGCTAATCTGCTAATCTTCTAAATCCAATAATAATGGCAATCCTGATCTTCATACGATCCCATCGAGATCAATGGAGCAGCTGTAGTGCATGTGTACAGATTAGCAGACAGGTACACATGGGTACACACGTATATATACACATTAAGGGATATATTTACTGTAGTGGCACCAGTCAGTCCAGTAAGAGATACTGGGACTTATGTGAGCCTAACTTCAGCCTTAGTTGGTCAAAACTGAACCCAGAACTGTGATGGACATTCACAACAGACAATTTGGATAGTTTTTGTATTACTTTTTTCCCTTTAAAACAAGTTAAGCTAAAGTGGAATTTTGATTAAAACTCACATGACTGCCAGGCTCCTTGAGTTTCTCACCCCGTTGGATTTAGCAATGTCATCACAATCCCAGGTCTCAGAAATGAAATGTACCTTAACGAGTTTTTGACCAGGTTCTATAAAACCAGCATTTTCTTTAGGACTGGAGGGTGGCATTGTTTTCTGATCAAAACAGCACATTTTGCCGGCAAGCTGCGAGCGTTTGGACACACAGAGCTGGATTGGCGATTTGATCCAAGGTGCCCAATTTTCCGTGTCGTAAGGTAGACATATTAGCGGAACCCTTTGAGTTTAAACAGACCAATGCAGCCTTCCGCAACGGGATGGGCTGTTGATGACTTGTGGGAGGAGCTGTTGACGCCACACGTGCGAGCCACTGGCGGTGGATTTATACTGCTAATGCTGGAGACAGACTGATTGGGCTTTCCTGCAAATTTGCACAACTCCTATCTAAAAAGGGCTTATGTCATGTGATGTACACCACTTGTAACTTTGTCACTTGGTTGAAAAAAACTCAAGTTGACTTTTGGTTTTACATGGGACATGAATACTGGTCTCGTAGGTGAAAGTCCAGTGTGTGTTTGACCTATCCACCACCCCTCCCTAACCAACCCACCAACCCTCTGTCCTATCTTACTCTGCCTTTTTGCTCTTTTTACTACACTACTGCTGCACACAGGATCACATTGGAATTGACTGAAAGCCTGGGGTGTGTCATACAGACAGTGAGGTGCCTTTATGTTGGTGAAAGAAGTTGAGGGATACTGACCAGGCTGCTGTACTTGATGCCCTGGGAATGAAGGCCAGCTTTGCTGATCTATGGTGGCTTCACATGAATATTTCATGCCTTAATTAAAAGTATGAAAAAAGGTTAGATGGAACTAAAGGTTTTTGGAAACAAAAAAAGGTGCTCATAGTTGGGCTATGAGGAGTATTTTTTTTCCCAAAAACATTTCATTGTTGTTGGCATTTAACCAAGTTACAAGGACATGTTTCCCCGCAAGTCTCAATTATCAACACACACACACATATCTTAAGATAATATTTTCAGAGAGTCATCTCATATCATCTACACATACACACCCATACACACACACTCACAGCGACACTAGTGTTTAATGGCCCATTGTCGTTCATGGAAAAGACTATTCCAATAAACCAGATGGGGGGAATTCACAGCACTGAGACAATGGAAGAAAAGGAGAAATGCAAAGGCTCTGACATCACTAACTAAACCTCTGGGAAGTGTGTGAACATGTGAAAGAAAGAGGTAGGAGGAGGAGAAGAGGAATGCTGGGAAAGAGATGCTAAAAACGAATGACATCATAAGTCTAGCAGGATAATATGATAATTCCTTTAACTGGATTGTAGTGGTTGAGATTAAGAATCATGACTGGGTCTGGAATTACGGAAAGAGGGAGGATGAAAGTGGAAGACCTGTGGGAAGAAGAGAAAATGGGGGAAATTAAGAGAGAAGGTAAAATGCCAGCAGACAGAGGGACCGGGAAAGGAAAGGAGGGAAGAGGAGAAGGTGAGGAGAAGATGCAAAGAAGGGAAAAAGAGCAAGGAGAAGGAGTGGAGAGGGAAAGGAGGGAAGAGGACAAATGTAGGAAAAAGGAAAGAAGATGATTAAAAAAAATCAGGAGATGGTGGCAAAGAAAAGTAAAGAAGCAGCAAAGAAGGTAGCGACGGGGCGGATCAAAGGAGGAAAGGAGGAAAAGGGGAAGTGAAGGGATAAAGGAGAGAAACACAAAGGAAGATGGGAGGGAAGGAAAGAGGGGAGAGAGGGGGAAAAGAGACTGAGGGAGAAATGATGGAGGGGTGCAAGCAGGGATGAGAAAGTAAAGAGGGAGCAGTGAAGCAGACTGGGAAAGACGGAAAAAAGTGGAGAGAAGACAGAAGACAGGGAGCAACTAGGGAAAGTTGGGGAGAGGGGAGAAAGAAGGAAAGGAGGAAAGAAGGGTCGGGGAGAGAGGGATGGAGTGAAAAGGGAAAATCCAAGTTCCTCATTAAAGCCTCAGCTGAGAAAGTAACACCACAGCTCTTTCATCAATGGTTTGGTGTGTGTGTTTCCGTGTGTAAAAGTGTGCTTGCAGCTCTGTAGCTGCATGCCTCTGACGTGTGCGTATGCGTCTGATCGTAGCCTGAGGCCATGACTGAGTGAGTGACTAATTGTGCCGTCTGCTCGCCATGACACACACACACAGACACGCGCGAACACACACCGAGATTACGCAATCACCATCAGGATAATCTCCTTGGCCCGATATTTTTTCCCCGTAGAGGATGAATATCGACACGTCTAGATTACTCTCTCATCTGGAAATCCTTCACTCTGCTAACCTAATCCCTGACCGTTGCTTACATTACACCATCCATCCATGCGTCCATCCACAAGTCTATTCCTATGGTCACAGCACAGAATAAATAACCCAACACTTGAAAATCCCCATTTCTCCTGCCATCAGTGAGCTGTTTGATTTGAATCCAAAAGGGATGTTGTATTTTTTAATATTTAAACCTATCCACGCATACATGGTGTCTGTTGAAGTTAGATTTTATGTCTAACTTCAGCCACTCCTTGGACCTCGTCAGCTCACACGAGTGTTGTGACAATTTTACACGAACTCTCTGGTCAGATGGTTGATCAGTTGGTCGATAAGCTCTTGTCTGACCAAATGCTCATTGGCTGGACAATCACTAGTGCTACTTCAAAGTGTTTTTATTTTATATTTCTACAGCTGAAAATGCTAGGCGCTCTTCTTAAAATACCTAACTGGAAGCGCTTGAGAGTGCTTCTGCGGTGTAGTGTTTTCTACAGCTGAGACTATTTGGTTGCATCCAGTTGCTATGCTATGGAATATCCACGGAAGTAAAAAATTTTTGGCTCAGTTGGTCTTTGTGGTATTTGTCCTGCCCCTCCTGCACTGTGATCAGACAGCTGGGTAAAGACAAGTGCAGTAATTTTGCCCAGTGTTGAACATTTTTCAACTTTCAGTTCAGGAAAAGTAAAATCAAACATTGATTGAAGGAATTACTGCAAGGTAATTGTCGGTATTTGTCAGACATTTTTCCATCACCTCTCTGCTCCCTTCATTGTCTTGTTCTCTCTGTACCCTGGATTTTCCTTTCGTGGTCCCTGATTTTTGGTGAGGCAGTAAGTCAGTAAGTAAATGGTTGTACCTGATCTAATTTAAGTGTCTGTACCCTTTGACCCCCTCTACCATGGTGTCCTACAAAACCAACATGATGCCATTGCACAACCTGTTAGAGAAATGACAAACATCCCCTTCAATCATAATGTCGGTTAACTAATAGGTAGTATTTACAGCATATTTATTATAGTATAATTTTTTTGCTCCAATGTTTCAAGCAGAATGATGACAATTGACCTTTACAACACCGATTCATCAAGGTGTCAAATAATTGTCTTCAGTATCTCCATGAAAATAAATGACAACTGAAATGGGTGCTTAGTGACAGATGGGGGGTTAAGAGACAGATCAAGACAGACAGAAAGGAAGAAAGAAAGAATTAGGAATGTTGAAACTGATATATGTTGAAATTACCTTCCCTTGCTGTGGTCTCACAGTATACAGTACATCATTCTAGTGCACTTTGATGTAGCCCGTTTCTGTTTGCTGTTGCAACAGCCTAATTCCTTTATGGGGATTATTAAAGTTTCATCTTACCTCTAATTTCATGAATAAAGGCTTTAACAAAAGTTTATGTAGTTTGTTGTGGTGGCCAAAGTCCCCGCTGTTTGATGTTGAATGAGACTCTATTATCATTCCTCATACAAACACAGATATGGGCAAAAAAAAGTAATTTCCGCTTGCTATCCAGTCCTGGAACAGCACACACACACACACACACACACACACACACACACACACACACACACACACACACACACACACACACATGCACTGTACACACATCAGGACCATTGCTTTCAGATTAAGGGTTAACCTCTTCCTCCTCACCTGCTTCCTCCCTCCTCCATGACTGTTTGGTTTCTGTAAACTCAGTTGTTTCTCCTTTGTCTTTCTCATATTGTTTCCATCAATAACAAAATTAGCAGAGTGAGCATGTAATGCATAATTTACAGGTCAGTAATCGCTCCCACAGCTGTAGTAGGTCTTTGTCAGGAGACTGCAAACATAGATTACTTAAAGTGTTTGAACAAACTACCATATTGTCATTCTCTGCTACGGACAGTCTCTGCTAATCATATTGTAGCAGCAGCAAATTCAAATGACTTGTTGGAGCAAACAAGACCAAAACACTGCGATTAGGTCACTGATATTGTCCAAGACGTACCCTAAACCTGATAAAGCACTTATTTAAAAAACTGAATGTATTTACAGGGTTTTATAAAGTGTAATGTCAAGGTTAGCAGATACCAGGGACCTGGGAGTTTGAGGGTTCTGCGCAGTACCCTAGCTGTTCCTAGGACTGCACTCTTCTGGACAGTGACCTCAGATGTTGTAGCTGGAATCTGCTGGAGCCACCCTCCCAGTTTGCGGGTCACAGCCCCGATTGCTCCGATTACCACTGGCACCACTGTTGCCTTTACTCCCTACATCTTCTCTAGCTCCTCTTTCAGCCCTTGGAATTTTTTTGTGCCTCTCGTGTTCCTCCTTCCTGATGTTGCTGTCGCTCGGGATTGCTACATCTATCACCACTGCCTTCTTCTGTTTGTTGATCAACATGATGTCCAGTTTGTCACCAGTTTGTCAGCCTGGATCTGGGAGTGCCTAGTGGATCTTAGCTTAGTGAAGCAGCTGGATAGCTCAGTGGTTAAGGCTTCTGACTTTGGCGCAGAAGATTGGGGTTTGGCAGGGCAACACACATCCAGTGTGGACCCTTAGGCAAGGTTGTCAATGCTGCTAGAGGATGAACAAAAATGCAAAGGCAAAGTCATACTGGCTTGGACGTCACCTGGGTCAACAAGGTTCGTGTCAGGTGTTGAGGAGCCAGGGCAACCTGATGAGAAGTGGAATACTGGAACAAGACTAGATGGACTACAAAATACTTATACAATGGTTTGTATGATAGCCTATCTAACAAATTAGTGTCCCACACATGATGTTGCATATTGGTTAGGTTTGGGCAAGTAGTTACTGGCTGCACTGGCTGCTGACTGAAGGTCCGTACCTAAAGCCCTTTGGAATAACAATACTATGATGCAGGGCTTTAGCTAGCAACATAAACATGACCTTAAAGATGCAACTGTGAGCCTTTGGCTACGGTTGGCAGACGGCTAAACTATTAGCAACATTTCCTCTCCATCTCTGAAGCCCTTCACTGATATTGACATGCTTTTTTAATTTATTGTCAGACTCTCTTTTCGAGTCTCTTTCTGATAAGTCTGTCTGACTTTTTGGGGGTTACTTTGCAGTGTATGCAGGTGTTGCCAGTGCTGGATTAGCTACTGTTTTCTGCAGGATATTCCACTATTGAATCAGGCTTTCACCATCTCAAGGGACATGTATGTGCAAATGTATTTGAAGAACAGCCAACAGGAACACCTTCTCTCTGAAATTACCTGTGATTGGCCAAACTCTCCTGTCACGGGCCACATTTTTTAAAGCCTGAAAAGCGTGCCAAGAGGAGGTGCAGAAGTCTAGTGTTCTCTTTGTCTCCTTGAATTACAGTAAAACGAAAGCAAACATGCCCCTAGCTTTAACTTATAGTTAAGCTAATTATTATAGAAAAAATATGCACATATAGTGATTTTAGAAATTGTCTTCACAAACTGCAATTGACTGTTGAAATGTCATAAGTCAATTATGGAAATAAACTACAACAATATTTTTAATTTTTAATTATCTGCACTTTGAGGACACTTTCTATAAACACACACGCTCACACACAATACACAATGCACTCTACACAGTCAATTACCTGAGTACTCTTGCCACTAAGTGTATTTCTAGATTTAGAGATCATAAAACACGCTCAGACCTATACAGAGAAGTCTCAGCCGACATCGATCATATTGCATTTTCTTTTATGTGGCGTGTCAGTGATGTTTATGATCGCTGGCAGCATTTCTTTGTGTGTGCGCGTGTGCTGAGCTGCGCCGGATGAAAATGGAGTGTCAGCCACAGTTCAGGTAGCACTGAAACACAGACCAACAAGTGAAAATCAAAACACGGACAGCTGGTCGCACACACCGGCTGGAGGGTTTACTGCGGAAGAGTTAGCGCTGACAAATAGAAACTGAGAAGGCACACAGATGAGACAGATATGAAGAGGTGACAGACAGGGCAGGAGAGATTTCATAGAAGGAGTTGATAGCTTCTGTAAACCTGATTCATTTCCATTGATTGTGACGGTGGAAGTAATGCATTAGTGAAATAACATGTCTGAAAGGTCTTTAATGTGATTAGCCACCATGTTTTCTTAACACAAATACGGTTTCACAACTGTCTCTTCCTGATACACACAAAAGTGAAATAATGATTCATCCATTCAGCCCAGTTGATCCATGTCTTAAAAGTTAAGTTAGAGTAAATCAGTTATTGTAAACACTCTGTGTCGGGTCTGTCTTTCCTGGCATACAGTAGGTGATGTTTGTTTATGCTTCTGTTGCTTATAATTTCCCTGTGGATTGATAAAGTACCTGCTCATATTCCTACCTACCCACCTACTTACCTGGCTGTCTTCCTGGAATATTCGTGTTATTTTATGGGCCATGCAACACAAATTGGCTATTATTTGAATTGCACGGCAGCCGACATTAAAGAAATACTTCACCCACAAAATGATCAACTGAATATCAGTTACTCACCCTATGTTACGCTTAATTTGTTTAGAAAACTTTGTTTGTCTTGCATGCCTCCACAGTGAACGAAGAATCTCAAAAATGGAGAAAGTTCTTGATGACTTGAAGTCATAGGGGTCCACGTTTAACAACAGCAAAATGTCTTCAAAACATCCAGGCCTTCAATTATTACGCACAGAAACCTTGTACGCTGATTCTGATGTGTTTTATTGTTGTATTCGGCACGGACATTTGCAATATGTGACAAAATGAAAAGGCACATTTGGATGTGGAAAACGCAGAAAATCAAAATTGTTCCAAAAACTTTTATGACGGATGAAAGGTACGAACACAGTGGGCAAACGTGACTGACACAACAGTCTCATTTATCCAGTTGTAGGCTGAGCACTTCCCAAACAGACAGCCATTTCTGTCTTGTATTTTTTTGTTTTGTTTACACCATTGAGGCATGCAAAAAAAACAAAACTTTTCATCACAAACTCAACGTAACATAGGGTGGGTCAAATGTGGTCATTTGGAGGTGAAGTAGTTCATTACCTACCTGCTTTTCTTTGAGAATGTATATACTCAATAAAAGTGCTGTTGTATGTGAGTCGCTGGCTCATTTTCAAATGGAGTTTTAAATGAATCGATATCAATTCAATTTACTGACTGTAGACTTCACTCTAAAGTGCTCCTCACTAACAACAAAAGTGTTTCAGAAACTGCTGAGACACTGTGAACACTTCTGCCTAAGCAAAGTTCTTGCACCATTGTCTAATAGCCTAATTTATCACAGCGTTTGGCAGCCGGCTTCAGGTGTGTGTGTGATGCTGAGTCAAAACACAACATGCTGTTTCCATGGGTTTTACTGTGATATTGATCACTGCAAATGAGTACATGAAGAACCTAAAGGTCTGTTTCCACTTGGGTAACCTGAATAAGAACTGAATACACTGCATAAAAAGGATGAAAGTTAAAAAAAAAAGGGGTCAAGACAAAGAACGACGATTTAATGGTTTTGGCAGCAGCAAAACATTGACTTGATGTCTGCAGGTCATGGAAAAATCAAACTCTCTCTGAGGTCTTGACCCGGGCAAACATGAATGTCTGACGCTTGCTTCACACTCTACATCTGGCGGATTTGTTCTCGTAAATCTCTTCCCCTCACACACTCAGACACACACTCACTCTAACACATTCAGACACTTGCGCTCTCTCACACACTCCCTCCATCCATCGCGGGCTTTCATGTATCAATGGCTCCATTGATAGGCTTGCGTGAGTCTCTCTGGGTGGATCCTGCTTTGGGGGTTTAGCCATCCATTAGACATCCTGACCCTCAGTTTCCACACACATACACAAGCTTGTTGCCATGCACAAATACAGAAATGAATAAATTAGTACAAATTAATAAGTTGAGTTTTCCCTATATGGTCATTTTCAGTATTTTAGGTGATGTGAGGTTAATTTCAAGGCCAGATTTAAATATTCCAGATGTGCAAACATCAAGAACAATGGAGGGATTAATGATGCTCTGAAGTCAAGCAATGTCTGCGTCCACAGACTGCATTATTTTCAAAATGATATGGGTGGATGGATTAATCTGCTTATATCATGGCCAGCCATCCAAATATACATCACTGTGGTCATGGCTGTATTTGTACTTCAATCATATTTGTCAGCTTTGAAATGAATAAATGTTCTTCCACCAATTTTACACGTCAGTATAAACAGGTCTTGGGTAGTACTAATTAATGTCTAATAGCCTACGTGATAAGTATAAGCCTTTTCAAGCTCTAGGGGAAGCTGAACAAAGTCTAAAAAGAAGTGAGCTTTCATTAGTTGTTGCTAATATACGATGACCTCCTACCAAACTCAGTGGTTGAGTTGCACTGTGGGTAATGTAGGCGCCAGGTTTTGACAAAGCGCCCTTAAGGTATTAATTGAAATACAATGGTATTTTGTACATTTTAAGGCATTTTACACTTACTTGAATCCATTTTTAGTTAAGGTGAAAGTTGCAAGGTTTTATATTTCAAGCTATAAAATGTACCCGTTTTAACTGGAAGCCTGCAGATGATCCATTAAAAGTCTTAATACAGCAGGTTCATTGTATAATATGCAAGATGCAGGTGAAGGTCACACAAGTGGCAACCTCCAAGGCTGAAAACTGAAGTCAATGTGGAAGTTCCAAAAACTGCAGTTCCTCAAATGGCCACTTGAGGCTGGCTTCAAGAGTGAGTAAATCCCCATCGACCCACATGTGAAAATGACCCACCTTTGGTCTCGGTAGCTAGTTTCAATATTCAGAAAATCCGTATAGGGGGTGATTTTTTGAATAACTACGCCGCAGACATTTTTATTAAGGCTTACAGTTATGCATATTTAAGAGCTGGGCCGCTTGAGGACAAGCTGTCTGTGGGATGTGGCTAGATTCTGTGAGTCAGATCCGCCCCTCACTCCCTCACAGCTCCATGAGGCTTCAAATATGGTCACTTCTGAAAAACAAGACAGGCAAGGCCAAAATGCCAAACTCGAGGCTTCACAGTAGTTATACCCAATATTATCTAAATGCTCACCAACTAAAAGTCATTGAATCTTTATAGTGAGTTTATTTAAGAGATGCTGCAGTGCCTACACAATAATGTCTAAACAAAACAGTGTTGCCGTGTTATCGCATTTCAGACAGGAGGTGGGCAGAGCTCCAGACATGAGCTCACAGGGAGACTCCCTTTGGTGTGGTGGGGGGGTGAGGGGTGAAGATTTGTGGTGTCTGCAGCACCCAGGTGGGGATGCAAGGTTTTCTAAATGCGTACAGCATTATACCTGTACACAAATGCTCAGAAACACACCCACCCACATTTTTTCATGCACGCACTTGCACACTGTGCATTCATCCTTAAAAACACTTAATGTGCACACACTCAGATGTATGACTGGAGGGGTGATGGATCAAATCCTCTGAAAAAAGGTGGAGCGGAGAAGTGAATGATGAGTAGCCACTGCTTGTTCCAGGACACAAGCCATTAAACAAGAAGCCAGTGGCTGACAGCAGAAGGCTGTTTATTGTTTCATCAGAAAATGAATGTAATTTATCTGCGCCCTCGGGTCAAGGAATCTTCGCTGAGTCACCGTGTCTGGTTAAATGAAATTCTCACACGAGGACCCATCAGACATATGTCACATTTTCCCTTCGTATTGTCTGAACACACTTTACAACCTATTGTTCCCCCTGATAAGTCTAAATCACCGTCTGTGTGTACGTGTACTGATGTGGCCGTATCCATCGTTACACATTATACAGGCCTCTCACTATTTATAGACCAAAACAGTCATATTATAATGCATTCCTTCTTCGCAGCTTGTCGTTACCTGCAGTGATTCATCGAGTTGCACCCACATAAATGATGAAAAGATAATAAAATACGCTGATTAAGGCTTTCTCCTTTACTGTTTATAACGAGTGAAAGACAGGTCTCACATCTGACTCACTGGACTCATCGTCTGTCTAATACAAATGTATGTTGGTATCTGAATTTGAAAATGAATGGAATGAGCTTGTTTTTTTTTTATTTCTGAGTAATTAGCTAAATAACTAAATTAAAACTGACTGCAAAAATTGGTTAAAAGGCCCATTCACCCCTTAAAAAGGCGTACTGGTTTGTCTGCCCCGACACTAGATTGTCTATAAATGCAGTTAGATTCGAGTGAGTGGCTGCTTATGCTGCTGGAGGAGTCTGGTCTCGCTCCAAAGTTGTCAAACTCTGGCACTTGGGCAGTGACTTGCGGCGTCAGATACCAACGAAAAAAGGGTTGACGTTAGCATGATACGCAGCTGGTTGCCGTTATAGTTTAACAGTGGCCGGCAGCATCAGGGGGAGACACGGCGGGACAAGAATGAAAGTAACGGCGGCGAAAGTCCGAGTAGGGTGGGTTGGGAGATGTGGTGGATGGGTTCAGCAAGCACATACTTGGGGCCCACAGAGACTGCACATACATACTTACTGCCCTCTATGCCGGCTGGCATGTAAGGCAGCAACAAAGGATCTCCACTCCTGTCTGTTCTGGGCCAGCGTCTTTACAGAGCCCCAGGTGTGATGCAGGGCCTTCAGCTCTCCTTCCACCGTCCTGCGCCAGGTGTTCCTGGGTCGGCCTCTTTTACGTTTACCATCTGGTGTCCAGTGAAGGGCAGCTCGGGTGATGTTGTCCTGCTCTCTACGGATGACATGCCCAATCCATTTCCATCGCCTTCTCATAAGGATGGTAGCCATATTTTCCTGCTTACACAGGCTGAGAAGATGCTGGTTGGATATGGTTTGCGGCCAGAATATTCTCAGTAACTTCCGTAGGCTTTTGGTTTGAAAGGCTGACAGTTTGTGGAGATCATTTTCTGTCGTTCTCCAACATTCTGAGCCGTATAGCAGGGTGGACAGGACGCAGCTCTGGTACAGTCTTAGCTCGGTGTTGGTGCTGTACTGGGCCGACTTCCAGACATTGTTAAGTCTCTGTAAGGTGTTCCTGGCCCTGCTGAGTCGGCTTGCGATGTCACTGTCTGCTCCTCCATCATGGCTAACTACACTGCCTAGACAGGTGAAATGGTCAGTTGTGGGTAGGTTTATTCCATCTACTTGGATTGGTGAGGGGTTTGGGATGTTCAACATCATCAGCTCTGTTTTCTTTTGGTTGATCTTCAGACCGACTTGCTTTGCGTAGGTGTTTAGACGACATGTTCTCTCTTGCATATGCTGGTGTGTATGAGAGACCAAAGCCAAGTCATCTGCAAAGTCAGGATCTTCCAATTGTTGAAACAGAGTCCATCTGATGCCTCTTGGTTTGTCTTCGGTGGTTCTTCTCATCACTCGGTCAATTACCAGGTTGAAGAGTAATGCAGACATAACACAACCTTGCAGAATCTGGTGCTACGCCCCTGGTCTGAGGTTAAAAGAATATGAAAAGAATACTGGAGACCGGGTCTAGGTTAAAGGCAACAAAAGCAATATGGTTAAAATTAGGAAAAGACTGTGTTTCAGTGTCATGGTTTCAGTTAAATGTTAAAAAAGGAAATGGTTCATGAACAAAATGTAGTATGTTGTCAGAGAACGTGTTTATCCCATTGTGATCAAACTTCTCTTTTACAGGAGACCTGGCCAAGAAAAGCTGCAATACAGGCTCAACAATTAACATAAAAGCACATTAAAGGACAGAGATTAGAATGAGCAGGTAAAACATTTGCACGCAGACAGCCTGGCCTCAATAGATTTCATCATAGTTTTAGCTTCATTCAGGGACACCATAACTTGTGGATCATTCTACAGATTTAAATTATAATATAGATATAATATACTGATTTTTAAAAAAAAGAGTTTCATTAGATGTCAAATATTATGCTTACATTGCATCATTACAAATATACCAAGGTCCTCACTCTGTCCTCCATTATTTAAACTTTGCTTAAAGTCTTCAAAGCCTCCATCTAACACCCATCTCTCTGTCTAGTCACATTTCCATCACTCCTCCGTAATTGCATTATCCCTTCAAATTTAATAATAATACTCCAAAACCCTGGATTAGCCTTTGAACCACCCACTTATCTCACATGAAATAATAATTAACTGCAGGTACACATCAAAAATTAGGACCTTTTCCATTTAAATCTCATTTTTTTAAAAGTCATTTTAGTCAGTTAACCTCCCAAAATTGTATTATTATTATCATAGTGACAATGAGGCATGACTGCCAAAACCCCCTCAAACTTCACCTTGCTTGAGATGTAATATGATAATTTAATATGATTGGTGCTGTAATTAATTTAATGGTTATGCTGTGCTATTCTTGACAGAGTAGCTTGGGGATAAATGCGTGTGGTGGCTTGTGAAAGAAGCCAAACTTGGACAAAACACTGACACCCACTCACGTAGTATAAAAAACTACTGAGGCACATGTGGCTAATTAATCTCACAGTCAGTGGCTTTGGAATAACACGGAGGTGACCGGCACTCATCTACCGGTGTACTCATCCTCAGGACAATCCAAGGAAGTGGAGATGATGTTGTTTGACCGCAGTGGACCGAAACGAAAAACAACATAAATCTCCTTTTAAGGAGTCTTTCCGCTGGCTGCCTGAAACCCTCTGTGCCTCCTTCTTTCTCTCCCTCTGTCTGTCCACTACCTGTGATGTCACTGATAAAGAATTCCCCACTGGCGAGACTGCAGGGAGGCTTTAGTTAATAAGTGACAATATCTAACAAGGACTTACTGGCCCTGTTTCAAACAAAAACACACAGAGACACTGTCTCGTTTCTTGCTTTCAGTCTGTCTCTGGCAGAAATATAAAATCACACAGCAGTGTGTAATGTCTGATATTTTATGCCATGCTCTGTTTGTCCCGTTGCCTGTAGTACTCATACACACAGATACTTATGTCATTGCATAACGATGAAGCCACTTAGGCAGCTCTAACAAGCTATAAACACAACATTGGCATATTATCACCTTATAAAGTTGTTATGGGGAACATTTTAGCAAAGAGTTGAGTGTTTACATATCCAACAGACTCAGAGCAACATTAGCATTCATCCAGAGTCATGTTCCTGGCCACCTGGTGAATATCAGTGCAATATGTACTCTTTTTTAGCTCTGTTTTCAGTCTCCACCAATCCTAAGGGAAATATCTCACTCTTCAGCTGCTAAGTGCTTCACCAACAGTGAGCTGCTGAGTCTGTGTGCTGTTTGATGCTGGATAGGAAGCATACTGTGGGTTTATCAAGGCTATTCAATGAAGGCTTGGACACACTCTTTGACCCCATGGGTGCTATGAGGTATGACACCGATTATAACCGGAAATAAGATGGTTGAGTAGTACAGCAGACGGCACCAGAAATAAAGGGTAGTGTCTGCTCAGGTGCTCTTTGGGTGCTGTTTTAGCCTCCTTGGGTGCGCTCGGCCTGACAGAAAATTTTGGTACACTCAATTGTTTGCAGTGCATATAGGACTTTTTCATCGCTTACAGAATTCCCTAATTTGACCAATTATTGTTGTTTGCTGTTTTTGCTCATCAGAAAAAAAGCTAAAAACATTGCAACATGCATTGCTATTTTTCACAAAAGCTGATGAAAAATTAAGCATCTTAGGCCGCAACAATGGCAAAAAAGCTAGCAAGATCCTGGAGGGAGTAATCAGTGTTGCTAAAAAAAATTGTTTTTTTAAAGCCAACCGAGGGCAACTGCGGAGTCAGATGATGGTTCTCTGTGGTCACTATAGGCACCCCTCTCACATACACATAGTCATTATATCAATTGTTCATATAATAATAGTGATTAGTGAAGCTTACCAAAAAGTCTCATGGTTTATCTTTTGGACACCATCTTTCTGTCTTCAAGTGGGAAGTGAGTTCCCGTAATGTGATTGTGCTAACAGATTTACAGATTTACTGTATGTCTCCACAGGATCATGATACAATTGCACAAGTCTCTGTTGCATTGCGACACAGCGTATGTCTGTTACCATAATACTCCTCCTCTAACCACTCAACTCTCTCACAGACGTCTCTGACTCACCTTGATGACATCACTGCAGTGAGGTCAGTGTCCTGTTCGACAGAGAGAGGATTAACTCTGCTGTCACACTGGTAGCTTAAGCTTGACCACACGACCGGGGCCACTCTGTGTGGCTCAGCAGATTAAAATGTGTGCCACGCTGCGGGTGATGTCATGATGTTGAGCCCTGCTCATGGCCTATATTGTGTATCATCCCCTTTTTTTCTTTGCTTTTCACAAAGACTCCACTGTCGTCTTCTTCTTCAGAAAATACTTCATATGTTAGCGAGCTGGGTTTCAAATTATAAAAACATGTGTATAGTATGTCCAGATTTTGTGATATGCTTTTGATATTGATGAATAGAATGGAGATGAATGTAACATTGTTTGTGATGCACACAGCATTTATAGGAGCAGTGTGTGGGATTTAGTGGCATATAGCGGTGAGGACTGTAGATTGCAACCAGCTGAAATTTCTCCCATGGGACAAGTGTGAAGTCCCAGCTCCCTCAGTGTTAAATATTCAGGAGATTTTTACTGGGAGCTGAATTATTCACAGAGGTCTCTTCCTCTCAAAACAAACAGGCCAGATGATTTAATCCAGTTAAAAACACTGAATAAAGCCGTTTCACGTTACAAATTAGTGTTTCTCGAATGATGTTTGGCTGCTAGCTCAGCGCCTTTTTTCTCTGACAGCGTAAGACCCAGGCAATCAGGAGGTTTTTACCAGGAGCTGAATTATCTACAGAGAACTCTTCCTCTGCGAAACAAATAGACCCAATGATTTTAACCAGTAGAAATACTGAAAAATGCAGTTTCATGTTACAAATCAGTATGTCTCTGAGGTTGTTTGGCATGTTGGCTACAGACTGCTAATCTGAGCTCAACTTTTTTCTCTGATAACTTAAGATCCAGACTTTCAGAAGGTTTATATCAGGTTTCGAATTATCGGCAGAGGACACAGTGATTTAAACTGGTAAAAATGCTAAAAAATGCACTTTCATTTTAAAAATCAATGTTTTTCCGATGCTATTCAGGTGTTCACAGAGGGGCTGCTAACTATGGTGGCTGATGCAAATTGCAAATGGGCCTGTCTAAAGCCAGTGTTTTTGGGTTGTCTGTTCTGGGCTACTGTAAAACGTGGAGGTGCAACATGGCGGATTCCGTGGACAAGGACTCGCTCCCTATGTAGATATAAACAACACATTGTCACTCCGACCTCGTCACATAATGACGTTCGGTCATGGACCTTCCACGTCCAGATACGATGGATGAGTTGGTTGTTGACTTTGTGGGATGCCATGTCAAGGTATGTCTGTTACTTGCATTGTCTTCTTTCAAAACACATTTCCATTTTCACAGGAAATTTACCGTTTACATTCTGTCTCATTAAAAATAAACGCACTACATGAATACAACAACACAAATTGACATTTTTTTCCGCCAACAACTAACTAAGGATGGCTTTTTCCATTAGCATCTAGCACCACAAGTCACTGCCCAAGCGCTGGATTACGACAACTTCGGAGTGGGTCTGGGTTGATATAAACCGCTCAGTCTAAGGCAACATAACAATTATTATCTTCATGTCATTATAAACTAAAGAAAACACAATTATGATATTATATTTCTGCCAATATATTCCCCTAAATCCTACACACTGGACCTTAAAACAGCATCATCTCTTTCCAGACACACTGTACCTATTACACAACATGTTTTCAACACTTTACAGTAGAGTGTAGCTCCAATGAAAACAGGTCACAGTCATTCAGGGGAAGTGAGAACTTCTTTCTTTATTTTACGTGATTCAGGTGAACCGCCCCTTTAAGTAAACTATGCTGCTGAAAATGCCTGTTGGCTTCTATGGAAGGAAAATCCATCCTGTTTATTCCATCCTGCACATTCCAAAAATTACAAAGGTCACACTGTGTCATCGTCCCGACAGGAAAACAGATTTTAAGGCTGGAAATGCCCCTCAGCTTTCTCATGCAAGACTGTATCTTGGGCGTTCTTTAGTGACAAAAAAAAACAAAAAAAAAACAAGAACAGCTGTTAACATGATTACTTTATCAACACTTCACTGGAACTTTCTTTATTTCCTCTATTAGGAAAATCCCACTGACGCTCTACGGTCATCGTCATGGTGAGGAGGGGTCACAACATACTGTAAGGAGTGTGACGAGGTAGATTTTGCAAGTCATAAGATAGTTGATTGGACAGGAAAAAATACTGCTATCAGACCAATTAATCATCAAGTCTGTTTTTGTTATTGTCCTGTACTTGTATTTTGTAAGCACTGACACGATTTCACCCCCTAATTAACCTCATGAAACTGATCTTTGCAGTACTTTGCAGCTGTGGTGAGGGGTGTCGGAATCCTTTCATTTTAAAAGGTCAAGCTGAAAACTACTGGGTTTTATGAATAAAACTGAATTGAACTGAACATTGAGAGTTGTCCCTGTCCCTGCTCAAGAACACTTCACCAGGCCGCACGATTGTTGTTGGGGTATCTGGTTCGCTGGTTACAGTGTAAACACTCGTCAGGTGGTAACTGTAGATGTCTGGACTCCATCCCAGATTTAACCATCTAAATTTAAGCTTCTCACCAGACTTGCACCATAAAATATTTAGTGAATGTGACCTAGAATAAATGAAGCAAAGCTCGGGAGCCAGATCAGGCAGACGGAGAGCTTGAGTCAGACACTCACACGACACGCAACATATATCCAACACACTCTTTGCAGTAGGGCTGTCTATTTAATCTGTTTATGATCTGTCCACTGTGCTGTAACATTGCAGAGGTTACAGCTGCTGCAGCTCATAAAGCATTTTATATGTTCTGCCTCCACCCTCCATCCACCTGTAGGTTCTGAGTTGAAAGCCACGTCCCATTTCTATACTACAGAGCAATGCAATGCATGAACAAAACAGAAGAATGATTTTAAAAGGATCCAGACAGGTCTTAAAAACAAACAAAAAATAAAATCTATCTTCTGGAGATGCTTTTTTAGCATGTGAGCATTTGCCGATTAGCACTAAATTGAAAGAAAGTGGTGGACTGACTGAAGTTGCTATCTCCAGAGCCGTGCTAAAAAGTTAATACACTAAAAAATATATAGTATGACAGTATAAGTATATACTGTATGTAGGTAGGTAAAGAGTTTAAGTTTTCCTCAGGGGGGTGTATTATTATTTATCACTTCCTAATTTCTGCTGAGCTGAGTTTGATGACAGGAAATGATGAGAAAGAACTAAGATGCCAAATATCAACTTTACACATACTGTATCCACATTAAAAAGTCTCTTCCATATGAGCCGACTGAATGAACTTTCTTGTTCACCCAGGAACAAAACAAACCTGAGTATCATCACATTGTAAATAAAAGTTATCATGTGTTAATAATCAACACTGTATAACGTTAAACTTACACAGCGTACACACCTGCAGAACAGTGTGTGCTGCACGGTGCATTTACTATGTGTTGTGCTACCTATTTGGCCTTGATAAGAGATTGCTGGTGATGACTCAGACAGTGTGAGCGTGTGTGCATGTCTGTGAGCGTGGACAGTGTGTGTCACCGTCTAAAGGTGTGCCCCCGTGTCTGTAAGAAGATTTCACTCTCTCTCTCACACCCCTGTTCCCCCCCTACTGTGTGCCCCCATCTTCCCTTTTTCTCCGTGTCCATTTTACCCACCCTCCATGTGTCACACTCTTGGTTGCAAAAACAAACAGCCGCCACATACACACATTTCACTCTCACTCTATTTTTGATTGCATTCCAACCCAGTGACTTCAGGCCAGAAATGGGAAGGCTTGTGTGTGTGTGTGTGTGTGTGTGTGTGTGTGTGTGTGTGTGTGTGTGTGTGTGTGTGTGTGTGTGCATGTGTGCCCATGACGTCAGCTGTTTGTTTGCATACTGTGGTTGTGTCTGGGGCACCAGCTTGGTAGATAAGCAGGGTGGGAGTCTACATGTGTGTGTGTGTGTGTTTGTGTGTGTGTTGAAAAGAAGAGAGGAGGGAAATGCCAGACATGAAAGAGTGCATAAGAAATGTTCTGTTGAAAGTCAGTGTAACTGGCCTCAGGAGTGACGAGCTTGTCAACTTTATAGACTCTTCATTGTTGAGCATCTGATGATTGAGTGTATTCCTATTTCTCTGTCTCTCCCTCACCCCAGCCGGAGGAAACTGCTGCATAATGATAACAGACGCGGAGACAATGGGTTCAACGGGCGTAAATACACATGCACAAACACACACGGTCATGCACAACACATACACACGCATTGTGCTGGTGAAGCTCAGGGGTCAGGGGTTCTGCCTGTGCTGCTGATAGTCTCCAGACCTTCTGAAATTATTTATCAAATATGGAACAATCCGGACATACCAGCCGCATTTCTGAGCTCCTTTTTCTTTTTTTCTTCTAAAATGACCCGTTGGAATAAAGAATTATCCCTCTCCCTCCTTCCCTCCCCCTGCCTGGACCTTGTCTGCCCAGTGATAAGGTCAGATTGGGTTTATTTTAGGCTGCTTGCAATACTGCAAAGAGTACCAAAGCCCTGAGGGTTTCCCTTAAAAGCATTTTGTTGTGTTTTGGGAGGTTTGGTCCCTGACATGTGGCAAATAGACTGAGGGAACAATTATAAAACCTGGTCTCTCTTTCTGAGAGGTTTGACCTTGACTGGTTGTAATACCTGCCGCTGGTGTTGTCGCTTTCTCCTTTCAGTCAATCAAAAAGCTTTTATATATGTTTTTGGAAAACAATAGTGCTACAACTGCAGCTAATGCTTGAGTCCCTGTGGCCATTAGCACAACCATAGCAGGTAAGTTATAGATCCAGTGTGGAGGATTTAAGGAAATGGAATATAATTATAATTTTTAATGTATAATCACCTTCCGTCCATCCATTTTTAAGGGCTTATCCAAAGCCGGTTCACAGGGGCGGCAGGCTGAGCAAAGAATTCCAGACACCCCTCTCCCCAGCAATGCTGTCCACCTCCACCAGACGAGATATAAAATCCCTCCAGCGTGTTCTGGGTCTGCCCCGGGGCCTCCTACCAGTGGGACACGCCTGGAACACCTCTAACACGAGGCGCCCAGGAGGATCCTGATCAGATGCCCGAACTACCTCAACTGACCCCCTTCAACGCACAGGCAGCGCTCAACTTTGAACTCCCTCTAGATGTCAGAGTTTCTTACCCTATCTCTAAGGCTGAGCCCAGCCACCCTTCACAGGAGATTCATTTTAGCCACTTGTATCCACGACCTCATTCTTTCGGTCATTACCCAGAGCTCATGACCATAGGTGAGGGTTAGGATGTAGATGGACCAGTAAATCGAAAGCTTTGCCTTCTGACTCAGCTCTCTCTTCACCACGCCGCTCCGGCACAGTGCCTGCATTACTGCAGACCGCTGATCCATCTCACGCTCCATTCTACCCTCACTCGTGACCAAGACCCCAAGATATTTGAACTCCCTTGCTTGGGGCAGTAACTTACTCCCAACCCAGAGGGAGCAATCCACCGTTTTCCTGCAGAGAACAATGGTCTCAGACTTGAGGTGCCGACTCTGATCCCAACTGTCGGCACACATTCAGCTATCAGAGTAAATAGGTGAGCACAAGTTTGCAAGTGCTGGGCAGGTGGGCCGCCTGAAATGTGCCTACTATTGTAGGAAGAAACACTGATTTTTGAAAAGTGAAACTGCTTTATTAAGTGTTTTACAGGTTTAAATCACCTGGTCCATTTCTTTTGGAGAGGAAGTGACCTCTGTGGATAATTTGGCTGCTGGTTAAATCCTGAAGAAGAAAACCCTGCAGCATCTCTTGGAGCAGCCTCATTTTAAAGTTTTCAGAGGTAGATTTGGGGTTCTTGAGTGTCTTTGGTATTTGCTGACTTGGCTGAGAGTTCAGGTGTATCATTCATTTATTCAGCTCTCAATCCATGATTTAAATTGGAATTGAAAATTGAGTTTCAAGCATCACAGACAATAGGGTAATGTTTTCACACTCTTCATTTGACTTTGGTCCTTCACATTAAATTGCCAATTTAATGGTGCTTGATGAGCACCATTAGTGTAACAAGTCTGCTCGGCTCTACAGGACTGAGTTATCCACGGCCGGATGGCTCCACTGTGTGTCTGCAGGCCCGAACAGCAGCTGGAGGGAGTAATTTCATGGAGGGCTCACACATCACCACTAGAGGGCGCCATGTGTTTTGTTATTGTCAGATGAGCTGTGTCATGGACCGCTAGCACGAGACCGGAAACAGTTTCAAACTGTACAACATCATCTCCATGGTCGTGTACAAGAGAAAAATAAATAAATAAAAATCTAAAAGGGGACTCTCTGTTATGGATTTTTATTTTATTTTGGTTTGGTTTCAACTAATATTCTTTTATTATTTCAACAAGACATCCACTCACTCTTTAGTTGTATGAGAGAGGTCATTAAACTGCCTCTTTTGTTAGGTGTTTAGTCATAAAATAGATAAAATACATCTTGATTGATCTCCAGCGGGGAAATTCAGTCGTTGCAGCACTACAAAGACAGGAATGAATACAAATAAGAGGTACATAAACTGCAATGAAAAAAAAAAATATAGAAACTATACAAGACCACTTGGTGATAAAATGGCATGGAAAAATAATAATGATAATAATAATAACAATAATCACCATCATTAGTGTTATTATTATAAAATTGTAATAAAACCAAAACAAACAATTAAATAAATATAGATAGTAACAGAAATAAATAATAAGATATATATAAACTACCATGACAATAGAAAAAAACCCCAGAAACTATACAAGAGCATTTGGAGATAAAATGACATGGTCAAATACTACTAATATTAATAACAATTATTATTATTATTATTATTATTATTAGTATTATTATCATCATCATCACTGCTGTTGTTATTGTTAATAATAATAATAATAATAATTATTATTATTATTATTATTATTATTATTATCATTATTATTATACTTTTTTTATTATTATCATTATTATTATACTTTTTTTTAAAAATAAAATTGTTATAAAACACAATAAATATATTAAGTTTTTTGCCGCTGGCTCGGAATGGTGATACAGACTTTTATTTTGTAAAGCTTAACGGGAAGTCGCGGTCTGTATAAAACCTAGCTTGACTCAGCTGCTGTCAACATTGTAGCGGTGAAACCTCCGAGCTGTCACAGAAAGCGTCGGTGCGTCTCGCTGCCTCAGCCCACAGTCATGCCATCCGTCTCCAGACTTTACTCATCCAACACCCATCAATAATTAATTTTCCGTTTAACGGACTTTCCCGGAGTTGAACCGGGCGGACATGTTTCTTTGAGCGGAGCCTGGTGGTCGTGAGGATTATCATTTCCTGACAGAATTTAACGCAGCCTCGGTGTTTGGCGTGGTGCTGTTTTTGTTCAACTGCGACAGACCTCACAACACAGCGAGGTAAGTTAAGGACAGAGTAGAAACAGTTGCTCAACTCACATGTGATGTTGTGTTCGCCTGGTAACTTTGCTGTTGGCATTTAAACAGTTAGTGTTCGTGTGTTGGTGCTCAGTGTGGATGTTCACTGTGTCTGCGTGTCACTTAATTAACTACCTGCTGCGGTGATAGATGACCGTTGAGTCGTTAATGAAGCTAAAGCTAGCTGATAAGGTGAGTAACAATTCACACAGACCTTATAACAAAATTATACAGTATATTACATTATTGCATTGCTAAAAAATATCTATACGTCAAATTTAACATATATTGTTTATTTTACATTAACTGCTAGTTAGCTGGGTTAGCTAAAACAAACTTTACTACTAACTTAGCATGTGGCTAAGTGGGCAAGTAGCTTAAACTTTATTTCATCATTAATTATTCAATGTAGAAGTACAGTTATTCATCTGGGAACAGTAACGATACTCAGTATTTTTATGAAACTGCTTATCAATTTAAACTTGTTATGCTTTAGTATTAGCTCACATGAAACATCTGTCATGTAACCGTGTTGTGGAATTTCTTAATTGATGCAACTTATAAAGATAGAGTAAAATAAACAAAGGTCTATTGTCTTTTTACAGTTTAGGGACTGTTCTTTATTTATCAGAGTATGGGGGTGGCAGGGGTGTGACTTTTAGTGTTTCATTCTTTTTTTACCCGCCCCAAAGCCACAAATATTTTCCTTTAGCCTCCCTGAGTGACGTGTCCCTCCCTCCACAATAGATTAGTTACAATAGATTTTTAAAACTTACCCTTTGATATTTTAAAGTTTAGGAAAAGCTTTACATTTGTACTCTTGCCATGCATGCTGGTTAGTTATCCCCTTAAGATGCACCACAGAGCGCCACAGGAAGTTATTCCTGCATGTGGCCATAAACCTGTGCAACTCCTTCAGAGTGTCCGTTGCTCTGAGTCAGTAGACTGGCATTTGGACTTTAATCACCTTCTGTATTCATAATTCATAAGAGTGTATTGTGTGCAATTATTCTGCTGAGCAATATGTTTCAGTATACGACTTTATCATGCACACAACTGCACATATTTCTTATGTTTACTGTTATTCTTTTCTTGTTTATTCTACTGATGTATGTGTTATAGATAAAGTTCACACTGACAGCCTCATCACAGTGACAATATATACTTTATTTTAAATATTTTTATATCTGTAGTACTAGTGTAAAACACTGTAGCACAATGCACATTCTATTTTTTTATTTATTTTATTCTGTTTCATTGCTTTATATTTACATACTCTTACTTCATACTATAATTCTTACTCCTTATAATTCTCTATTCTTTACATGGGAGCGACTGTAACGAATCACATTTTCCCGTCAGGGATCAGTAAAGTAGTTCTGATTCTGATTAATGCAAACGGTTTATTTTTGGCCAGATTTTTAATGACACATCAAAAGGATTTTATTAAATGTCACTATTTTAAGCTCAGATGAATTATTATTATTTATTTATTTATTTTATTTATTTATTTTTTTAATAGAAATATTCGTGGCACATGATGTGTCCCAAGGACCGTCGGAGATAAAAAAAGTTCTGTCTTTACAGTTTCTTGATGTGATAAATGGATTTGGGCATTTAATGAAAACATGCACGTTCTCTTTAAAAACTGGTGATAAGATAAATATAAAACATAACCATTTAAATTTGTAAGCCCCTCCCTTAGGCCAAAATAGAAAACATAAGTCCCTCCCCAGTGTTTAAAAACATTTGAAATGCCTCCCCATTTTCGCACAGTCTCCTCCCCCATCATAAGTGACCAACAGTCCCTTAGCTGTATGTGGATCCCAAAGGGCATCCAGGGACCACCAGGGGTCATTGAGGGGTTTCAGGTTCAGAGCTAAACTAAGATGAAAGTTTTGTTTTAAAGTTCAAGGCTTTACATTTGCAGCACAGCAAGTTTTTAAGTCAGTATTTTAATAGCAAATTTTTTTTTTTAGTCTAAATCGCACTATATGCATCCGATTAGCCTTTGGAGTTAATGACCTTTTATTTAGTTATTTATTTTTGTTTATTCTGTTTTAACAACATTTAATATAAATTTTGCCATTTGATTTACCCTACCAGCGCTACCTTAACAAAACCATTTCATTTGCAGTCAAAGTCTGAACTTTGAGTAGCACTTTGATTTGATTTGAAATTTCAGTACATGTTCGTTCCAACACTGGGCTTTATGTTAGTGTGGTAACAACTTTAATTGTTTACAATGTAATCATACTGTCTTCGATCATACTGTCCATACTGTAATCATGTTATTATAGAGATATTCTGACACACTGCTCTGTTGTCTCGTTTAAAGAGTAAATATTAGTCAGAATCTCAGAATGAGATCTGAAAGAAATTTGGAGTTTATCATGCTCTATACTTAAGTTGTAAAGTGCCAGAAAGCTGTATTCTTATATTTACATATATAAACTTTTATTGTTTTATCCGTATTTGTTTTATTAATTTATTTATATATATATATATATATATAGCACTAGAACCACGATATTGCGGTGACAAATGGGTAACAGTTAGGTGGAGTGTAAAATAAAATGAGTTTTGAGGTGGAACAGAGGACGTGTTGATCCTCAGACAGTAGTAGCTCAGCAGCACAGAAGAGAGAGAGACTGAGACTGTAATGTAAGCATCTGGTTCACATTGATATAAACAGACCTAAGTAGGTAGCTGCTCAGTGACACGACTGTAGCTTGTGTTCCCCCTTCTCTACTTTACAAAGAGCTCGGGGTAATTTGTCTAAATCCAGTCCACACAGATGACTCATCTGGTATGTCTTGAGTCATATTTCACTGGCACTGTCCTAAAGTTAGCCACAGTATCAAACCGTTTGCCAGTTTGGACTGATTCTCTGCATTCCTGTCCTTGCCCGCTCATTCTCACTGTATTTACTTTCTTTCTTCCCTCAGCCTTTCATTCCTGTGCTTCTTCTTTTCCTTTTTTCTGCATTTTCCACTCATTAAGAAAACCCCAACTCCCTTGCAGGCTTTTAAACCCACAACTGTGTTTTACACATTTTCCCTCCTGTGAGTTCAAACTCAAATTTCCAACACACATTCCCCCTCTTTCACATTTCCCCCTCTTTTGTCACTCCGTCTTTGTTGTGCTGCCCTTCTCTCTGTATCTTCCCCTCAACGCTCCCGTTGCCTTTGTCCCAGTCTGCTCTTTTCAGTTTTGCTTCTTTGTCTGTGCCCTGTGTCAGTGGTCAGGATACTGGACCAGTTACAGTGCCCCACCCTGCCCAGCCCTGAGCAAAACACACCCTCTACATCTCGATTTCTACTCTCTCAAACTTTGATCCTGTAAAAGATGCCTGTGTGTCACCAACACAGGCTTGCACATATGTAGCACGTGTGTTTTGATATGTGTATTTAGTGTCTTTGTTGGCTGCTGTTGAGTCACTGGCGTAAGTCCAGCCTGCATTAAGCAGAGCTCACACACTCTCAAAAGAATCTCACTTGTGTTTGTTTGAATGTTTATTTATTACCCATGAATTCTGTAGAGGGACGTGAGATGGCAAAGAGATGGCTAAGGCTGCTCACTGGTGTTCAGGAGACAGTTTCACTCTCGAGTTTCGCTTCTAATTCACTTCCTGTGGGCGAAGCACAGACAAGCACCCAGAGCTTCATAGGACAAATTCATTAAGTCACTGCCAGATGTGATGTGCCTCTCTTCTGCTGTCCTTCTGCTTGATCAAGGGTAATTCTTCCAAGAGAAACACTGCAGATGTCCCATAATTTAAATTGAATGTTAGCTGTGCTCTACTGTGCGTTACTCTGGATGAACAACAGCATCTCTTGTGTCTTTTATTCCCACAGGAACTGACACAAGTGTCACTCTATCTATTATGTGACAGTCCCACTTTTTCATGACTTTTCCACACACACATGGATGAATTATACCTTAAGGACATGTCGAGTAGTGCAATGAAAGAGGGTCCGAAGTAGAACAAACACACATGCTTTCTCTGCAGCCCTTTAGTGGAAGAATAACTCTCTTGAAATTGAAATTCAGAGGCTCTTTAAAATGTCCTGCAACCCATTCCAGGACCAAAAAGGGCTTTCTAAGTTTAGAGTATAAATGGGCAAATGTAAAATGTAATTCAGCTGAGATCAGTGAGAGGCCAGAAACATGTAGGAGTGTGGGATGGGATCAGACATTTCTACAGCATTTTAGTGAGAAAACTGGTCAAGGACGAGGGTGTGAAGAAGGGAATAATGAAAAGAGAAGGCATAGCTTTGTGCAGGGATGTCCTCTGCTGTAAGAAAGAGGGGGTTGGTATGTTCACGAGGGGGAAAAGTGCTGAGCTAGGCTGCACTGAGACGCCATTTAAAGTGGAAGGGAGGATTTGAAGGAATTAACGCACAAACTGCTCCTTTCTCCACACTCTTAGCTAAAGCCTCTCGGCCTCTCGGTGCGCCGTGAAGAAAGAAATGCTAATTGTGTGAAAGAGAGGCGTTTGTTTGCTCAGCACAGATACAGGCTGTTGTTGCTGTGGAGTCAAAATATTTGTGACCCTTGTTGCTGTTTGTTTTGTGTTTAGCAGAGGATGTGTTTAATGGTTTTAAGCATGTTCTAATTTTGAAAATAATACATCTTGTTATCAGTTTTTTTTTAAAATACTATCTTTGAGATCTGAGGTTTGTGGCTGACATCAGAGCTGAATATGGAAATTAAAAACTCTGTTGCTTTGGCTGCTGGCAATGTCTGTGATAAAGGAATTTTAGATGCAGAAACTAATTTGAATAAAAAGCCTGGTGGTTGGCTCGGCACGAGAGGGGGTGTTACCATAAGTGCCCACATCCAGGGGTGAGAAATGACTGCTGCTTAAACGCTGTTCCAGTGCAGCATTGTTGTCCTGTAGTCTGACTACTAAACACTTTGCTGCGTGGAAATTGAAATGTTTACATTGTGTTTTGGAAAATAAGAACTCATTCATTGATTGTTTGTAGCTGCTATGGAAACATCAGCTCCTGTTTGACAGTGTGCTGTCCTTATTTACAGTTTGTCTGCTGGCTGTGGACTGCTGTTGGGCGTACATGTGTGATGTTGCTATTATTGTGTGTTTACAGCATCGATACTATTTGGTGATGTTCTGGCCTCTTTACTGTCTTCTGTCTGTCAATTTACATTTTTACATGACACTTAAAATCCTCCTCATGTGGACAAACACTGTAGTAAGGTTTTAAAGACATACGAGTTGTGCATGAGTGGAATAGTCTTAATAGTCGAAATCAAATTTAGCCAACTTAAGCCTTAACGCCCTTTTTAAGGGGTGGAGGTTTCTACAGTATGTGCGTGTGTGCTTTCAGACTGACTTCCTGTCTCTCTGTTGGGTACAAACAGCCACAGCTTCCCTTTCTGTCATCCTCTGCCGCTCTTTTCAGCAGCATTAGATAGTCACTGCTCTGCTGTAGTGTTGTCCCCGGCTAATGATATCAGAAGGCTAATTCAGACTGTAACCACGTTAGCTCCTCTGAGACCACAATTCTCTTTTTAATGGAGAGGATGCAGGATACTCTGTAAAGACTGGATTGCAAATCAGTTTCTCAAGGTTAGTAGACTTTCTGACGGTGTGGAGTAGTGACTCAGACAAGTAACATGTTTGAAAGTAACCATATTTTTAAAGTTATAATTGTTACTCTAAGTTGCATCGATGCACCAGAAGTGAGCCAGAAAATCCAAGATGTCAAAAATGTTTCATTCTTCCTGGTGATGAGTCTGTGTGTGTGTCCAGTGTCATAACATGCACCTACGACATTAGGATGTGGTGCAAACTACTTCTTAGAGCTTTAATTGTCTGCTTGTGTCCCCACCTGGAGCTCAGACATAAGGAGAGACTACAGAGCAGCATCTCTGGAGCTAGTCAGATGAACTTATTGATGACATTTAGCCGGACGGACAGTTGAAGTCAGATGAATCAATACTTGGACCCTTTTCTTACAGCACTCTTGAAATAGTAGTATACTTCAATAAATATGTGTTGTTTTTTCTATAATATGAATATGTGTAAGTAGCTGTTGTTTACAGGCTGATTTGTACTGCATAGAATTAATGCATATATTGGTGCTGATATTCAAGAGGCCGCTATTTACTGTAATGGTAGGTTCAACATTAGATCAGAGCAAAAATGCATCTCACAGCAACAATACCAAAAAAGTCATATTTATCAAGTTTTATAGTTGTTTCTGGAGAATGCTGACGTATAAAGCATCGTTGGCCTTTCCGTTTAACTCACATTAATCTAAGGGGTAACATGTAAGTTTGGTTGCGACAAGAGACAGCACAGCAAGCAGCAAAGCTTGTGAGCTGTGGTTTATGCTAATCGTGCACTGTAAGAACACACTGACCAATCAGACTGCTCTACTTAAGATGCTTGTTACATAATGATTGTGATGGCAACATTTCTGAGAGTAAGCCTGAGGTACTCTCTAAGAAACATGACCACAATGTAGTGCAGCTGAATTCAGGTTATGGTCTTTGCTATCATTGTCTTCATCACCTGCTGTTAAACTGTAAAGGTTTTCTTCACTTAAAGTATGGTGGGTCCTTTAAGGTATGCTGCATTTGTGTTTTTGTTTCTGCAGTATTGCTTTGTGCTATTTGTGCTCTATATGTGTCTGCAAGTAGCACACTAACAGTGCATTTCTTTGTTCTTTAAGCTCGTGTTCACATGCATTTGTTTGTGTGTCTTGGTGTTTTATCTCTTCTCTGTGAGTCTCAGCAAGTGTTTGAGCAGCAGGATGACTCCTGTAGATTAGCTGGATTACAGACTCTGGAGATTAAGTAAGAGAGCATCTGTCACAGACTTTACTACTACCACTGCTACATCAGCTGCTTGTACAGTATTGTATTTGTTACCACTTTAACTACTGGTACTAACAGTCCTATCTGCTACTATTACCAGCGCTACTTAAGTAATATATGACCGCTATAACTGCTGTTGTGACTTGTATTAACTGAGCTACCACAGTGACCACTACTGCTGGTACTGTGGCTGCTACTACTTCAACACTTCTACTAACTGTGCTGCGTTTGTGACTGATACTTACAGTAGCAGTACTAGCGGGGTGCAAAATTAACTTTTTGTCCACCAGCAAATTGAGATAACTATTTTTTTTGGTTGGTGAGTGAAGCAAAGCCACGAGCCACTCACAGATTTTTTTCCAGCATTTGGCTAGAAATTGTGCTAATTTTGTAACCTGACTACTACCTACTTCATCTAGCACCACATGTACTGTTATTATTTACTACAGCTTTACCCTACTTGTGCTACTGCTACTACCCACTGTTACTGATGCTAGTAAGCATGGGTTACAGTTGTACTACTGTAGCTACTAACTAGCATGTCACAAGTTTCTGGTGCTACTGCTGCTCTTTGCGCTATGTAAAATGGATTGAATGTAGGGATGCATGATAATGGATTTTTTGCAGATTGCCGATATGCCAAAATGTAACAACTCATTTGACCGATAATCGATATATCCACTTTTTTCCATACCTAATTTTAATGATCATCAAGTCTCTTCTGTAGTGGAATTAACATCATATTGTGCATGCATACTCTTCCGTGATGGCCCACCAGCAGATGGAAAAGAAGATTAAATCAGTTCGCACACTTCAGGGCTCCAATGCTCAGTCAAATTTACTAGTCTAGTCTGATGAAGAGCCTGACACTCGAAACGTTACTTATATTCGAATAAATTCGACTGAGCATTGGAACCCTGCAGTGTGCGAACTGGTTTAATCTTCTTTTGGCTCAGCACCTGCCCATTTTTGATTTGGATGTGCGTGTGGACTTCTTTGTATGTGATCCACCAGCAGATGGAAACATGAAATACAATACTTAACATGAAATACAATACTTAAAAAATGTATGTAATAATCATTCATTGTGTAAATTAAGAAAAAGAATGTTGGCTGATTCTTATCATTCATTTTAATACTGATGACGTCCCGATATTATTGTGCTGTTGCTGTTGCTACTGCTGCTCTTTGCACCGTGTAAAAAGGGCTGAATGGCATCATTTAGGATTTATCAAATATAATCATGTGTACCATCTCCCAATTTATGTTTTTTGGAAAGGGGACCTGTCACTCTAAGACAAGCATATATTTAAGTGTGTGTGTGCCTTTCTTGTTGGAAACGATGTGTAGGGGATCCAACGAAAAAAGCTGTGAGAACTGCAGTTATGGCGTAAGCTTGAATCTGAATACTCCTAGTAAAGTTGTGTTGGTCAAAAAAAGCATCTCAGTAGAGAAAAAATCATCAATATTTAGTTGACGTTAGCTATCATCGATTCTGTGTGATACATTTTGTTGGTTTTGTTAGCTTAATATGTGTTTAAAATAAGCATAAACATGTATACAGTATTCTGAACACAATGCAGCAGTGTTCCTAAAGACTTCACTCATGAAACTGAAATTATGACATGTCGCTTATTTTGAGCTGAGCTGTGTTGACCATCTTCTGCCAGCATGTTCTGATTTGAGGAGTAAATTATTGATGAACTGTGTCTTATTATTGTTCACTCTGTTTCTTTCAGCCATGTCTCGTAGGAGTTCTCGCCTGGTGTCCGGCGGCTACTATAATTCAGATGAAGAATCTGATTCAAGTAGTGTGACAAACATTTCCTACCGTGAAAACCCTGTCAAGTAAGTCATTTTAAGTATGTGTGTGTGCGCGCACTTGTGTGCTCCTGTATGTAGTTTTGATTATAGTCACCAGCTCTGATTTACAAACTGTAAAGATAAGTAATCTTTGTCCTTTGCCGCATGCCACCTTCCCGTGTGTGTTTATTATCAACAGGGTTTTCAAGAAGAAGGCAGGGAACCGCAAGGCTGGCTCCCGCACCCCCAATAGAGCCAACAGCAATGCTAGTTCTGTCAGCTCAGAGCCGCCCGTCACTGCAGGCCAGTATGATGGTAAAAACAACACAACATCCTATCACTGTAAAAGTAATAGACGGTATATGCTATATATACAACTCCATAAACAATACACCATAAAATAAATACATGATAAAATGTCCATATTCTTTTAGAAAAGTTGTAGCCAACCAATTATCTGACTGTTGCTCTCTATTTTTGTCATCTCCCGTCTGCCCCACAGGCCTGAGTCCTTCTCCCTTGAGCATCCAGACTCAGCCGACCATGAGGACGTTGCCCTACATCTCCACCACAGCCACCCCTCGGCCACCCCTGACCCCGTCATCAAGCCGGGGTCAGACGCCCACGCGCTGCCCCTCAGTACCTCCAGAGAAGGGCCCCTACACTGGGCTCTGCAGCTCCAGCCCGCGAGGATTACACCTCAGACCCAGCAACAAGGAGCTGAGTCAGAGCGGCGTGGACAGCTCAGGGTACTCGTCGTCTGAGGGTCCTCACAGGAAGGCCGCAGCCGCAGCCACCAGTGGTACCAGTAGAACTGGCAGTGACAGTGAGGCTCCTGCTGCTGGATACAGAAGCAGAATCAACAGTGCCTTTGTTAATCTAATGGGTGAGAACTGCAGGGCATGTGTGTTTTTGTTTGCATGTGTGTGTCTTTGCATGCCTGTTTTATTAATCTCATCATTTTCTTTATTTTGTGTAGACTCAAGTAAATTGATGGCCGCTGCAGCGCAGTCAAAAATAATGCATGTGGCAGCTTTAGGTATGGGTTTGGTGTTTGTGTTTAAGTTTGTCTTTATTTGCACGTGTATGAACAGCATGTGCATGTTTTTCTAACATTGTTTAGAGGATTTGTGGAGCATGTGTTCACATTTTCACATACATGCTGCTTTCACATGTCAGTAGGTTTGTGTTTTCACAATCTCTGCATGTGATTTGGCTCCAGCTCATCGAAATCCCTCTAAATCAACCTTTTTTGTGTCCCTGCAGCTAATACTTCAGTCAGCAGTCGCATGAAGAAGGCTTGTTGTCTGTTTCTCCTCCTCCTCCTCATACTTCTATGTAAGTGACATAAACATTTTACATACTCAAGTTTGCATCTGCTATGTTTTAGAGCTAAAGCTAAACTCGGTGACACCTCATCATCCCTTGGGACATCTAGAGTTCGTAGTTATGCTGTGCCTTAAATGTTACAATCTAAGTTTTCCCATGTTTTGTTGTGAGAAAGTGACATTTTAAAGTTAAAATACCTTATCTCTTAATGATTGCTTTGGAAAATCTCACTGACTAGAAAATGTTTAACATGATGCTCACAAAGTTGCTAAAAGATTGCCAATGATTGCTCAAGTTCTGGTGATTGCTCTGTAGATTTTATATTTGTGTATATTTTTAAAAATATTGCTCTTTGTAGTGTGATAATGAAATTCCTACAAGACATAAGCCCAGTTCAGACCAATGATTCGCAACGAGATGAAACCCTTTTAGAACGTTGCAAAGAAAAGTTGCAGCAGTGTAAGCTGATCGTCTGAGCTTGACTCAAGCTGGCTGATGGTGTCACCTGCAAGTCAGCTGGCCAAATTGCCGGTGCCTGGTCTTCAAGCTTGAAACCTGTTTCTACAGCCAGTTGGCTTCTAGTGAAGTCCGCTGGTCAAGTCAAAATGAACTCAGACAGCATGTTTGCTTGCTGCAGCAGGTGCTCCGTCCCTGCTGGACCCTCTGTTTCCATCTTCACAACATGCTAACAACATAGTAGCAGAAGCATAGTAGCACAGATAGCAGCAGGCGCAACAATACGCAAGAGTAATGTGGAAGTGCTCAATAGCAAAAGATAGGTGAGCAGCACATAATCAGCCATACAAATCAGAAGATACACAGAGAAAAAAAGTTAGATGCAGAGCTAGACATGGCAGGCGACAGAAATTGACACAGTAAGACACCATCGGGATGACAATACATACCAAGCTGTGTATCTGCTGGACTATTACTAGATAAAAAACATTCAACAAATTAGCAACATGTTAAAACTAGTGAAAAAAGGTCATATACTTATTACAGATGCTCACATATTTGTTTTTTTTTTGTAAATGTCTGATAATGTGGCACAGTTTCTGATGTCAGTTGGAAGGGTGTTCCAGAAATGTGCAGCTCTAACAGGGAAGCAAGACTGGCTAAAAGAACTGGACCTGAAGGGCACATTGCATTCCCCTCGCTTACTTGATCTTGTGGATCTCACGCTAGATGTTTTTTGTTTAATAAAGGCATTGAGAGGTGGGGGGGCCAGTCCATGCAAGATCTTAAATATTAGACAGGCATCTCAGTATTTTGTCAGGTTCTCCCATCTGAAAAGGTTATATTTCCGGAGAATATTGCAATGGTGATAGGTATTCGGTTTTCTGTCTAGCACTTTGAGAGTCTGCTTGTAAAGGGAGAGAATGGGCTTCAGTGTTGTGCCTTTTGCATGTGTCCAGCTTGTCATGCAGTAAGTTAGATGAGAAATTATCATTGCGTTCATAAAAAGAAGCACAGCCATGGGTGTTAGACAGTTCCTCATATATCTAAAATTGGATAGGTTATATTTGACTGACTGCATTACTTTATTTACCTGTTTTTTGAAGGATAGAGTCGGGTCAAGAATAACACCAAGATATTTAAATTCAGTTAGTATTTCAATAGATTCACCAGCTATAATAATTTCAGGATTATTAACTGGTGTCAAGTTTGATTTTGTAAAGTACATACCAACTGCTTTCTTCACATTAAGAACCAGTTGTGAGTCATTGAGCCAGGCATTGACATATTCCATAACAGCATTCAGTTTAGCAGCTGCCAGTTCTTTGGTTTTTGCATGCACATAAATGACCGTGTCATCTGCGTACATCTGAATCGCGCACCCTTTGCAGACTGAAGGAAGGTCATTTATGAATAGGCTGAACAGAAGAGGGCCTAAGATGGATCCCTGGGGGACACCCATTCCATTGCTAAGGAAGGGTGATGTCTCGCTGCCAGCCTTTACACACTGGACTCTATTGCTAAGTATCTGATGGTTTACGGTGTCGAATGCCTTCTTAAAATCCAAGAATACAGCACCAACAATTCTTCCTTTGTCCAGTTTGTGTTTGATGTTCTCTATAAAGAAGCAGTTTGCCGTCTCGGTGGAGTGGTTGATCCGAAAGCCAAACTGCATTGGGTGCAGAGTGTACGGGCTACAATTAAGGTGGGAGATTAGCTGTTCTGCAAGACATTTTTCTGCTTTCTCCGTTTCATCACTACCACAAATGCAACTGTAGCCAGTGTCTCACCATCCTCATTCATGTTTTATGAAAAATGAGCCTGAAAAGCTGGAAATCAGAACGGAAGTACAGAGAGTTGTTGCATAGAGATAATGCATCATCTCATCTAGTTGCATTGGTGTAAACCGCCAGGTTTGCAGAACAATACTTTGCAAGTGGTTGTGTATTTCAGTTCATCTCTTCATGAATCTTTGGTCTGAGATGGGCTTTAGATTTGTGGTACTTGGGGTTTCCCCAAAAATACTTGGTTGGCAGAGGTGGCAGCAGGGTCTGCCCCAAAATGCGTGTGTCTTTGACTTGCACGTCCGCAAAGCTTTGTCTCGTCTGCCGCTTGTCCCCACCATAGTGAGACTGAATGAGTCACAGTAAATGTCAGTCATTACAAGTTTCGTATGTTGAGGACTTTGATCTTAGAAGGTTCATGAAGCCTGACGATGATTACTTTGTGCAGACTGTGTCTCTGTTTATAAGGGCTATTCCTAAGGCAGCATTCCTCCTGTTTTCTCCAGGTCTTTGGTTCCTTCGTCCCTGGTTTACCTCAATCCTCTCCCGCATGGCGGTCACAAAGACCCCGTCACAGACCAAACCTAAGAGTCAACCTGTTCTCCCAACCACTCCTCCTCCTCAACCCAGCACCATACATCCTACACCTGTGGTGGTAGGGCAGTTAATCTTCATTTTACTGGTTGTCACTGGTGTGTGTGTGAGGGTTAAATTTAAATTGATTGACATGGATGAGTGGGTGGATGGATCAATAGAGTACTAAGGGCTGATGCAAATGTTTCCTAGCCTTTCCATATAACTTCAACTTTGTCACTGAGGAGTTGAGATCCTCAGAGTTCTTCCCTGTTGTGTAACGTGTCCATTCCTTCATTTACATTTTGCAGGCCTGTGCATGAACAGTGTTTACTATTTATTTCCTAGCTCAATGTGGGAATTTATAAGAGTTACATTGACACAGCAAAACTGTAAGATGGTACGAGAACACACATCAGTAATAACAGACTACAGAGAACTGGTAACCAAAAAGAATTCATTTAAAAGAGAAGTCTGCTTTAGTCATAAGTTATCTAAGATAACTAATTTTCAAGTGTCATGTTGAAGTTTGAAGTGTCAGACTTGTTGGCCAGAGGTCAAATGGATGGGTCTAAAAACCCTCAGCTATCTTTTAAAGAATTTGAAAAGCTCACAAACACGAGGAATCGATTAAAGGAGCTCCATACAATAGTCAGAGTATTAATTTAGCAGCAAACAACTATTAGCTATGTAAAGATAGCAATACCCCCTCAGCTGCTAGCTGCCACCTCCATGTTGAGAACTGTAAGCAGACAACCTCTGAACCATAGATACGCTCTGAATGTCATATTGAGCTCCTTTAATGTAAACAAGTATAAGACAAACACCTACTTATTCCAAGGTTGTTGGCATGAAACTTCAAGGTCTTTTTCATTACCTCATTACCTCGATGAAGTAACAGTCCTTTTTTCCACCTCTAGGATCCAGCTGTTGTGTCTGCTGTCGTGGAAGCGAAGATGCAACGTCTTTTGGTAAAACACACATCATCTGCAAATGTTTAAAAATGACAATCACATATTTTATTTGGGGTTGTTTGCATGAAAATGTGGGGTCTTTTTTTGTTATCTTAATAGTATTAAGAGTCTTTTTTCTCCTCTAGGATTCAGCCGCTGTGTCTGCTGCTGCTGCTGTAGAAACAAAGATGCAACGTCTTTTGGTAAGACACGAATCATCTGCAAATTCTAATGTGTGATTTATTTGCTACATCAGCTTCTCTTTGTTTTTGGAGTGTAACCTGTGCCTGTGGTTGTTGCAGGAGGTGCAGCAGCTGAAGCAGGAACAAATTCTCTTTCAGGTGAGGGAGTCTCTGCTACTCTGTTTCTTTCTCTTTTATTTTCCTTGTCTTCTCTCATTCCTTTCCTCTTATAGTTAACAAACTGTGTGGTGTAAGTCCTGCCTGGTGAGGCCAGGATGGAAGCAAGAGTGGGAGTCAAAACCCATCCTTGCTGGAGTGGCATCTAGTGGTGGTGATGGGGAACTGCAGGGGATACAAGCTGATTTTCTGCTTCATTTTGTAGCTTTCTTGTTTTGTATTGTGTAACTTACATGTACTCTGGAAGTTCAAACCTCTCCCAATCCTGGACAATTCTCTAACTTGTTTTTGCAGACAATAAAGGCATCATTCATGATTTAAACAGATTATTTTTACCTTAAAACATTTAAACTTATTATCTGTTGTAGGTTTAGGGTTAAAAAAAAAACAACCTAATTTTAATACTGATCGTTATATAAAATCCATGAAAATAATCCATCAGTAATTCCTTGGTCCAAGATATATCTTTATGTCTCTGTTTAATTCAATAGGAATGATATGTTTTAGAAATGTTGCTTAGAAATGCAAAACAAGAACTAGGTAGTTGGAGAGTGTGAATGACCGTGACATCTGGGCTACCAAGAGCTCACTTCCCATCAGTTATGTAATGTTCAATTAGACCCACCCCCTCGACTCAGCAGTAACCTTTTACACTGCAAAGCCTCTCGACTGGTTAGAATGATACTCACCTACTTTGTCACTGCCCAACACTTATCCTCTGAAGTCAAGTAGTGACTGACAATGTCATGTCTTTCTCTTTCAGATGAAGGAGAGACTACAGCTGGATGTGCATGATATGAAAACCAAGCTTGCGACTTTGGACTCAGACAGTCGGCTGCGTTTGGAACAGGAGCTTGCTGAGTTGGGTAGGCAGATGGTGGATCACCAGACAGACAGTCGCTCTGCTGCCGCCAGTCTCAGCCTCAGGATCCAAGATTTAGAGGCCCAGAATACTGAGGTAACCACACTGGTAGACACTTACACAACAATAGACTCAAAGGCCCGGTGTGTAAGAGTTAGGGGGATTTAGTGGCATGTAACGGTGAGGATTGCTGATTGCAACCAGTTGAAATTTCTGCTGGGTGGAATTCCTTCAGCATTCTTTGTTCAGGAGGTTTGTACCATGAGCCAGATAATCCACAGAGGTTTCTTCCTCTCATAAACACACAGACAGGTAAATACAATGAATAAAGCAGTTTCACATTTAAAAAATCTGTTTTTCTAACACTACTCGTCGCGAAAGGGCGTCTAACTACGATGCCCCACACTGAAACGCGAATTACCTTATCCACAGCCAGTGTTTGGTTGGTCACCTCCGTAGACGAGGAGTTGCTTTCTATGTAGATATAAACAGCTCATATTCTGGTAACAAACACACAACAATTCTTACTTTCAGCTGATTATGAACTAAAGAAAATATACCTATTGTATTCCATTTTTCCTGCACACTGACAGACGGACAGCCATGCATTAATCCTGTCTTTTGTTTATATCATCTTCCAACCTGACAGGTTTCCTTTACATAGTGTTGCTATAATCTGACTGTTTGTTTCTTGAAGCTGTCTCAGAAGTGGTCAGCCATCCAACTGATGCCTCCTCCTGCCCCCTGTCCTGATACGAGCACCGCCCCCGTCCAAAACCAACTCACTCCAGAGCTCCAACAGGCCATGGAGAAGTGGTTCACTGACCGCATCAAGGTGGGTAGAGGGACAGATACTGGAGATCATTCTCAGGACTTGTACCGGCTCTGAACCCATATAAACCTTATCACAGCACAAGAAAATCTGTTATAGTCATGGTGATAGACATTAGTTTTTTATTTGACATCTGAGCAAAACCACTCACATGATCTGATTTCAGTGTTAATGTGTATAATCTATTAATGCATATATTTATATATACTCATGGTTTGTACTGCATGTAAATGTGAATCAGGAGCACGATGCTGTCAGGCTCGGTGACAAAGGAAGCTGCTCAGACTGTGGACGTCCCATGGCTGACAAAATGCCCGACTTTGCACTGGAGACTCAAGGTTGGGAAAATCTCCATGTCACTTTCACTTGGCTTTATTTACCAATATTTAATAATACTAGTAAACCTAAATTATACAGCACCTTTAATACAAGTAATGCAGCACAGAGCGCTTCACATGAAAATAGACATAATGGACATAAAACAGAAAAGTCGCAAGATAAATTATATCATAAAATCATAGAATTGTAAACTATAAATCATCAAATCAAGTAAGATTTTAAGAGTTGCAGCAGCGTTAAGCATAAAAAGAGAGTTTCAGGAGAGTCGGAGCTAGTTAAGGCTAAAGTGAACAGATACGATAGCGAGCTAGCTTTCTGGATATCTGTAGGTAGTGTGTTCCATAGCTTTGGGGTGTTATTGACAAAGGCTGTTTTCCCCATCTTCTCCTGGCTGTTTCTGGGAACCTCCAATAAACCAGCAGCAGATGATCTCAGTGTTCTTGAAGGCAAATAGTTAACAAGGGAGTTAGCAATGTAGCTCAGTCCCAGCCCATTTAGGGCTTTGTGTTCAAGGAGGAGGAGCTCTCTCCTCTTGGCTTTAAATAAAGGCATGAATCAATTTCTCTGCATCTTTTTCATGTAGAAATGGTCGTACCGTCGCTATGCATCTGAGGTGGAAAAATTATGATCTGGTGTTTGCATTAAAACAACAAAAAGCAAAGATATATTTATGGCTTTAAACTCTTATTTTCTATTGTCTCCGTGTGTGCAGGTGCCAGTGTGATCAGTACCAGGTGTTCAGAGACGTATCGTATTCGTTCAGCATGTGTGACCCTGTTTGGATTCCCTCTGTGGTATCCATCTGAGAGCCCACGCACTGTTATTCAGGTTTGTAAATGTTTTCTCTGTTTTATATCTGACTAGCATCAATTCAAATCTGTTTTATTCTCCTGGACAAATTGATCATCCTGTCCCTATTTCTATATTTTCCCCTCTGCTCCCTTTTTCTTCTCTCTCAATGTTTTCTAGTTCGTAAAAGATCATTCAGTTTTTACCACTTGGCAGGACACCAACAGCTCTGTCTCCTCCTTCTCTTCCAGGGCTTCCCGGTGCTGCTCCCAGGGAAATGCTGGGCGTTCCATGGTGTCCAGGGGACTCTTGTGATCTCTCTGTCTCACCCCATCACTTTAACTCATGTGACAGTTGACCACCTGCCGCGCTACAACTCCCCCACCGGCCACATCGACTCCGCCCCCAAAGACTTTGAAGTCTATGTGAGTGCTCCCGGTCTAGAAACACAGTGTGACAGCTTGTGACTGCTGTTGCTTAAAAAGAGGTTTACTGAACTGCATGCTGTCTCTTAGCAAACACAAACGTCATTAGAAAAAAAATAACGGTATAATGTTTTTTAAAAACACATCTTTAAAATGAATATTTTGAAAAAGTGTTGGCTGTTTGGCACTTGTATGCTCTATATACAAGCTTTCATTTAATGCACATATTTCTACTCTAGTTAGGAAATCATGGTCATCGCTCTGAATCAGTTGTGATTTTGCCTTTTTCAGGGAATGAAAAACGACACAGAAGAAGGAACACTGCTGGGAACGTTCACTTACGATGAGAACGGAGAGTCAACGCAGACGTTTAAGCTGCCTGTGAGTTTGAACGAGAGTTTTAATTTAGTGTTTTTGCTAAGTTTTTATTTTTATTTTATTTTGAATTTTTGTTCTCAATTCAGTTTAGTTTCAGTTATTTTACATTATTTTTTTATTGTATGAAAATGTTTACTTTCAGGGTTTTTTTTATCAGTTACAGTATTAGTTTTAGTTGGTTTTTTTCTATTATATTGTGGGTGTATTTTACAGGGGCAATATATAAGACACTAATAGAATAGGTATTACAATACAAACACAACACTTTGTGAATGCAATTGACTCCCAGTCATTTAGGCATTACAGTTTTAATAGACATATGCACCAATACTTCCTCATGCTTGTTGTGTTGGCACATTTGATCAAATTTACAAAGACTAAAACCCTTTTTATTCTTCTCTTTCTCTCTCCTCCTGTGTCTCCTGTGCCCTCCCCCCATCATACAGAACCCCAGTGATGTGGTGTATCGAGTTGTGGAGCTGCGTGTCCTCAGTAACTGGGGTCATGTCGAATACACGTGTCTTTACCGTTTCCGTGTGCATGGAAAGATCGCCTCCACATGAGACGCGGCACTCGCTGACCAAGACGAGACGGCTCATTCCAATATATCAGTTAATACCTTTGCATTGTACTCTATTTTAAAAAAAAAACCAAAAGAAAAACAACTGTTTTGCAAAGATGTCATCAGTCTGTGCACTGTCCAGATGGAGGGCAGGCAACTGGGGGCAAAGACTACAAACACTGCACAAATGTTCCAGTCAATCAAATTGGGGAAAAAATAAGGGCCACTTTAAGTTCCAAAAATAGTCGGACGTAAAGGGGAGAAGTTATTTAAAAAAAATAATAATAATAATAAAAAAAAGTCACTGAAAGAGCAGCAGATCAAAAACCTTCATCTTCAGTCTGGAGGATTGGAGTCAACTAATTTTAAAGGTAAACATTAAAGCGTTGTGTTAAACGTACAACGAGTTGGATGCAATCACAATGTCGTGTGACAACTTCTCTGTCTCTTGCCATGACCCAAATTTTCAACAGCGTTCCACCAGACCTCTGGGAACGGGTGACTTAGTAGGTAGAAAACAGTAGCTAAAGTTAGCTAACATTAGCTAGGAAGGTTAGCCTGACAGCTGTGCATCCATCTGCTAAGTTAACACATTAAAGACAGGAACATTCAAGACTGATTCATACTTGGGCAACACTTTTGAAGAGTGCCACTTGACAGAAACTAAACAGTCGTGTGACTTTTTCAATGAATGCTTCATTGAAAGGTTTCAGTTGTCTACATGATAACCAGAGACCTCCTGTGTGTGTGTTTGTTTTTTTTTTATGGTCTGAGTCTATATCTGTTTCTGTTTAGTAAAGAGTAATCTGCACAGACAGCTGCTTAAATCACAAAAATATCCCACTGTATATGGGTTTATCTTATGAACCATATATTTATTAATTGATCAGCCACCGGTCTGTCTGAGCAGCAGATTTCCCTTACTCTCTGCACCATTGCTTTTCCCTCGTGGCGCTGACATGAAAGCTATTTTGGTTCACTAAATGTCTGCTGTCAGTCAGCCTGGTGCAGGCAGTTTGACTGGCTGCTGTCCTGACAAACTGCTGCTTCTGTGGACAGAGGCGCTGAAAGCAGGTCAGAGTGGGTGTGGATTTAAAACTACTGTCTGTGGCGGTAGTAGTAATACTACCAATCACATTGCAAGACAAAAAATGCCAAATGTCAGCAACAAAACAAAATTCTCCAGGAGCGTAACTTGAAAGAAAAGTGTCCCATGACACTTTTTTTTCTCTCAAGTATATATTTTCTGTCGAGCGACACTCTTCATAAGTGTTGTGTGCCCAAGCATAAATAAGGCTTCACTCACCTAGCCAAAAACAAGAGAACAATCGTTTCAGCTGTAGTTGTAGTCCACTAGACTCTTGTATGCTATGCTCGCCATTTAACGCTAGTAACGTTAGAACTTGTGGAGGACGAGGCTATTTGTAATGACGATCGTGTCCACACCGGGCATATCGGTCAAGTTGTGAGGAAAATAATTTTCTCTTTTATTTTGGAGGTTTTTCACTGAGTGCTGATCCTTTCTCTAGAGCACAAACTTCTTGTGTTTATTTAAAATGTATGGATCACATCCACCATGGGTTTGAGTTTTCTGACTGTACCTGCTGCCTGCAGGTTCATCCAGCCCTTTTATGTAGTCACTTTCCTCTGTGTCCAGTTCACACAGTGTGTGGATTCATCACTTCCTGCCCTCCATCTGAATTTTGCACGTCATAGTCACGTGATTGCAAACAAGCTATTGTGCCTGGTCTGTGATGCGTTCAAGGCCAAATGCTACTGAAAAGATTTTTAGCGTTGAGCAGTGTCTCTCCTGTGTGTCCGCTGGATTGCTGTGTTTTTGATTTTTTTTTTTTTTTTACGTGAAAGTGACTGAAATCATAGGAGGTGCTTTTGTGCACACTGGACGTTGAAGAAATGTACAGAATGAAGTATGATATGTTTCTTAAAAACCAAAAATCTACCTAGTAAAACCATTTTAGAGCATAAAGTTCTGGAAACTTTATGGTTTTGGTTGTCAGAGAGTGCCACAGAATAATTTTTAACTTTTCTTGTTATTACTATTTATCAGGTTTTTCCTACTTAACATTTGTAGAGCATGCAGTCCTACATGGGAGCTCCCCAATAAAATGATGTGTCTGTGTACCAGTTTAGCGTTTCAGGCCTTGCTTCATGGTACTCTGACAAATTCAAAGTGTTGCAGAATAACTTTACTGACTCTGGTTGCAAGCTTTCACCTCAAAGCTTCCCGCCACAACACATAAGTGACATAAATGGAGTTTAAAAGGCTTGTTTCTAACATGCTCTGTCCATTTTTGGGTACTGAATTCATTTGAATATTTAATATCTTTACAACATGAGGTTCTGTTTCATGAAGTTCTCAATCACACGTTGTTATCTTGGTTGAAGCAGCTGTTATTTTTAACAGGACACTTTCGATATTTGGTTGTTGCTGATGTTGTGACTGATGGGATGTACCATCCTATAAACAGTAGGTAGAATTTATACAGAGGGCAGCAGTGAATGTTTTTTAATCAGTGTTGTTTGATTTATTATTCCTACGAATTATAAAATATGCATCTTACCGGTACTTGAATACTTGAAAACCTCTTTTTCTAACCTTTTTAAAAGATGTCAGGTGGACTTCATGACATTCTACTACTTTGTACATATTCACAACACAGATTTTGTTTGAGAAAGAAAAGTGTTATTTATTTGCATAACGAGAGTATTCAATTATGATTTCGTAACAGATAAATTGATAAATGAGTACCTGTTTGGACTTCACACAACAGACAACCTGTGTCAGTGTCATTCAATCATTTCCCATGTATTATTTGTGTGTTTGTTATACAGAACATTTACAGAAAATATTAGATATTTGTTTTGTTTTTTTATGAAGTGCACTAGAGGTGAATCCAGGTTAAAAAAAACAAACCATCATTTCTTACGATTTCATTTATTAAATATGTACTCGTCTATAAGGACATTTCTTTGTTTTCAGACAGTTGTGATTTGGATCATCACAAATTCAGCATCAGGAATTATTTATTATATACTTCTATATTTTGATATAATTTTTGCAGTTTATATGAATTTGTAATGTTAGTGCATTGCATTTTGTATTTAAACTGGTGATTGTAGTTAATTCATTACAAATATTTAAAGCTTGATTGTGTGTAACCATGAATTATGATTTGCAATGCTTACAAATCTTTAGGAACTCCTCTGTTGGAAGCACTATAATATTATTTGTTTATATTTTCTTTCACTTACATCACCTAAAACAGGTGAAATTTGAAGTTTATATATTTGAAAGCTGTTGAACAGCCTGTACAGTCTAAATGCTTTTATCTTTGTGCTCTTCACTGAACACACAACAATACAGGCAGCTTCAGTGTCTCAGATTCTTGTTAGTGTTTGCAGATGCACAAACAAAGCTTAAGTTTAACAGTTAATCAGGTTCATCTCTTTCATACATGTCTGACAATGTAAGTTTAATTTTTGTCAGTTTCAAACAAGCCTAACTTAAACAGTAACTTTCAGACGTTCATATCCGTCGCTGCCAATTGTTTTCTCATTGAATTAAACTGATTTGTGTCAGAATCTGCCTGAAGTGTCCAGAGTATTTGACTGTCAATGCCTGTTTGTAAGCCAAACTCAGATGTTTGTCTGATTTCATAAATAAAACATTCTAATAAGTTTTTGTCATTGCATTTATTGTTTTCTAAAGTCCTATTTTCTAATGTTGAAAACATGTTTACTACAGTGCTATGACAATACACACAAAAAAACCCAAACCCTTACTAAATTTCTGTACAAAGTGAGCTGTGCCTCGGTTCAATTCAATGGTATATCTTTTATAATATAGTTTTTTGTTAGCTCATCAGTGTTGAGGACCAAAATTAATCTTACTATATGTAATATAGAAAAGATACAGGAAAACAAAAAAGGAATTTCAGGTTTACTTTCAAGCATTGAAAGAAAAACAATAGTTCTTTTTTAACTGAAATTCTTTCAATCTATATAAAGTCACAACAAAATAGCATTTTGTATAACGTGAAAATAAATACATGACGTGAATGTATTTTCATTCCACCATCCAGGTCACAGTCCTGGGGCCCCACTGCAGTTATCTGAAATCTCATCTTCTCTCAGTAAAGGATTAGATTTAGGAGTTTTAGCATAACAGAAACACTAGTCCATATCCATTGGTAGCTTTGTCACCTTCTACCTATGCCAGTCCTCAATGCCTATGTGCAGTTTCACATAGATTGACCACGTCAGTGAGTAGAAAAACGTGGGACAGACAGAATAACTGACTGACAGAATGACACACTGACAGAATGACACACTGACAGTTTACATAATTATGTACAGCAGACCATACCATGACTTAGTCATACCAAAAATTAGAAAAAAACAACAGCATTGGTCCACAGGGGGAGCCACAGCGATCGGTCACATTTTAGCCATTTTTAAGCCTTTTTCTGTTGTTATAGCACCACCCAGTTGCCAATTAGAATTAAATTTCTCCAGTCACCTTGAGGCGTCCTGTTCTACATATCTACCAAGTTGGTGTATGGCAGTTAGGCCTAGATAAGAAATGAGCTCTCTAGCGCCCCCATTTTGTTTGATGGGGGTCAATAATGGAGGGGTCCCCTCAGATTATGTGTGGTCATATGCCTACAAGGTTGTGTGGAGGGAACTTTAGATATTGGTCCCTAGATTATGTTCACCAAGTTTCATGCAGATCACTCAAACGTCATAGGAAGAGGTCGATTTTAAAAGTTTCATGTCTCTACAACATACAGGGCATGAGATGTGCCCATTCAAAGTTTGCAATTTCAATCGGTTGCTATAGCGCCCCCCTTTGGCCAGTTGTAATATTAAACAGATGTAATATTGCTTCATTCGCATCCTCCCATGACCCTCTACCACTGTGCCAAATCTCACATGGATTGACCAAGTCAGTGAGGAGAAAAACGTGGAACAGACAGACAGAGTTTTTGTCATTATATAGTAAGATGTTAACCTGCTGTGAAGCGTCACAGCAGCTGGGATTGTTTCACCTTGAGACTTTGTGTCTGTGTCTTCATGGCAAAATGTGATCCTGGTGACACCTGTTGTAACAGAAACTTGAGTACCCTGCCTGGTGTTTACATGTCTGTGTGGACAGATGTTGTCACTGCGATAGCGGTACAACTGTGCAAGATTCAGTTATGAACTTTACAGGTTTGTAGTTTAGATCAAAATGAAGGCTGGGTTTGGAGATGGCCGCGGTTGGAGCAAAGGGGCTGGAAGTAGGGGGGTAGGACGTAGGGAAGGGCCATCACCCCCTACTTTAGGGTGGGGGTTCCTCTCCTCCACCTACACAATTAGTGCCTCTGACTCCTTGTAGCTAAAATTGAACACCCATATTTTTTTTGTCCATGATTGCATGTGGGAGCTGTTGATATCTAAACTCTGTTCAACTCGAGTAGCTTACGGGTACATTCTAATCAAAGATAGATGGAGGTCTACTCTTGTATACATGTTTTAGCAGATTAGGATTTGGCAGGTATGGTATGTAATATTCATATTTATATTTTCATTAGTTTATAGTCACCTGGATAAGAATGTTTATGTTTTTGTTATATTAGATTGAGCTGTCAGCCATGTTGTTTTATACTAGGCCTGAGCAAACAAAACAAACACTGGCTGTAGACAGGGCCATTCCTGTTTTTGCCTTTCTGTATCTGCTTCTTTCTTTTCCTACATGTTCGGCACATGGGAGAGGTTTTAGCTCTGTGATGTCACTGCTAGATGCCGCTAAATCTTAGACACTAGACCTTTAAATTAAGATAGGACAAGCAGTTAAGATATTTTTCTGTAATGAAACCCCAGCTCTTTCCTTACATTTGGCTCTACATGTCACAAAGGTAGAGCTGCTTTAAACTGTTGCCACAGTTTTTGTCTCAGCAGCTGAGCTGCAGTGACATCTCATCTTAGGCAGCTGTTTGGTGCGGACGAGATAACACATTGGCTGAACGAAACTGCTCAGGGAGAGAGCTGTGTATGTTATACCGCTGAGGAATGAGAAGGGTATGAAAAACCTGGGACCAAACTTTTTAACCAGGGACTCGATGACTGGGGGGAGGTAGTGGATGTTGACCAGCACTAACGCAGTCAGCACTGTGTTAAATGCTCTCTTTTTTACAGGATGGACCTCCTTCTTGTTGGGTCCTGATTGGCGGAGGGACTTGAGAACCAGGATGTTGCAGGTTGATATGGTCACACTGGCAACACCCAGGATCACCACTGTCACATTCCACTTGTAAGCTGCAGAGACCTTCACCAGGCCACAACCTGCAGCGGTTATGGCACTCACCACCAAGCACAACGACAGTCGCACTCTAGGATCCTTCAGCCGGAGGAAGACCAGCGGGTGGCAGACGGCCATGTAGCTATCCAAACCCAAAATGCAGAGCAAAATTGGCCCTCCAGTTTGATTCAAACCCCATGACAGGAAGTTAGAGGCCTCCAGTGTTTGATTGCACAGGAAGCAGATGTATTCGATGAGGACTAGTAAGCAGAACAGCATGTCGAATAGTGCCAGGTTGAGTATGAAGATCTCTGAGGTGGAGCAGATACCAGGTTTGCCCAGCAGGAGGCGTATGACCAGACAGTTGGCTAGAAACCCAAGTGGTGGCACTGCAACCACAGTGGGCAGGAAGTACCAGACAAGGGAACCAAAGCCATTGCTTGTGTTGTTCTGATTGATGCCTCTGATACTTCCAAAGTTTTCCATCGCTGTGGCTGAGTTGAGGTGCCGTCTGTGTTGAATGTCTGTCAGAAGAGAGGATCATTTGACAACATGGAACTTCCATTTAAAGATCTACTGCTCTGTATTTTATAATAAAGCTGCAGGTGGTAACTTTTATGAAAATAACTTTTTTCATATTTGCTGAAACTGTCCCTCTCCTGCTGGTTAACCACCTCATCAGGATAACCCCGCTCACCTGTGGATCATTATCATGTCACTGTCACTATAAAGACCCCCGCTTACATGCAAGACTTTTCAGCGTTTGTTTCGACCCTGTCCGTCCCTGACTCTCCTGCTTCGTCTGCTCCCCGGTAAACCATTCTGCCTTCTGTTTTCGGCCACAAGCTCTGCTGCTGCCTTCCTACTTCCTGTTTCATGCAGCTGTCTGGAAAAAACGTTACTGAGCTACCGGTCCAGTCAGCTTTGATCTTCTGAGCTGTGAATTTCTTTGTGGTGTGGAGGCACACTTCGTCTTTGTGTGTGCGCCACAGATTCCACGTTTCATCGCTGCTGTCAAGCTCTCCCCTGTCCACAGCCGGCTTCATATTAGAGAGACTCTTTTCTCAGTGACTATTCCTGCTTTTGGAACCTCTGCTCTTCTGACATCGCTCTCTGCCTGACCCCTTTTGTTACCAGTGCACACTATTGAAGTGTGCTGTGTGTGTGTGCCCGGTGAACACCGGAGGAGTCGCTCATCAATCATGTCAATCACTGCTTGTGAACTGCCATCAGACTGTCAGACTAGGCAGCACTGATCAAATATAAATCAAGATTCTGTTATGTTTGTTTATTTCTCTCCTCAAAAGTTTTCAGATACATATTTTAGTGCACTGTTTAGCTGTAGAATAAGAAAGTTTGTGACTCGGCTGCCATGTTGAAAACACTCGAGCCAAAACGAAGCACTGCCCACCGGCCAGAGCAGCCTTTCTAATTTTACAGCTCACCAGTACACAAAAAAAAAAATCTCGATTCATATTTCATCAGCGGTGTGTAGTTTGACAGTTTGACCGCAGTTCACAAGCAGTGATTGACAATGTGTTAAAGACCCCTGGGCTCTGATTGGTTGTTTTCCTTAAGCTGTATTAGATTCTAGCAAATGCCTTTAGAAGCACTATGAAGAGGAGGAACTTTTTTTTCCAGTGTCAGGTACTACTTTCAGAACAGAGTGACAGTTTTAGCAAATATGACACAACAATATTTTTTATAGAGGTCACCAACTACAGCTTTAAACCTGCAATAATTGAAAGGGGTTTTCTTTTGGCCACTTGGGGGCAGCACAGCAGGCTGAACATGACGTTGACATATTATCGACTGATAACGATGACATGGCGAACATGTTATCAAAAAGCTAACATGGAGCAACTTGAGCATTCATTCAAAGTCATGCTTCCAGTCACTGTCTAAAATTCACACTCATTTAAGTTCTGTTTTTTTTCTCCACAAGGTCTACTGGGGAATATCTGTCTCTTTAGCTACTTAATGCTCCACTATGTTCACTAGCACTTTGTCTGCCATTTGGTGCTGGGCAGGTAAAGTACAGTCAGTACACTATACAACTTTTGCACCTTTTTAAATAAGAAAAAAAGGTGAGACACATATATTAGTAAGCTAATACTGAGTTTGGATTAAATATAAAATAGAAACCAGACAGATGTCCACCTCCCTAATAGCTACAAATATATAAGAATCTGCATTGTAGTTGTCCATGATTAAGTTTTAGACCTTGGGAGCTGCTGTTACCAAAATATTATCTAGTATACATGCTTGCCTTGCAGTGTCATGTCAAAATATCTGCAGTGAAAACAGTTCGGTCTGCTACTGTTGCACTTAAACTGCTGCATGTTGATCATCTTAATCAGTAGAACAACAGATGTTGTGTAAGGGGATGATGATGTTTATTCACTTACCCTCTGCAGTTATCTTTCTTTGAGTAAGGATTCAAATTTGATCCTTCAGCTATCAGGTCTCCAACGCCTCCACGCAATGCTCCCTTCACATTCAAAAAACAAAATCCTGCTATTTTTTATTTGCTGCCACAGATAAACACATTTTGACTTGTCTCCACAACACTTTGCTTTACTTTGCATATTACAATTTTCTTATGCCAGGTGTTCTTTTGCACTGTCTAGCTCACAGCAAGATGCAAATTCACTCTATTGGCACATGTTCACAATATTATTGTTATCATAGTGCTGTTTTCATAGCTATGGGAGAGTTTCTGCTGTTAAACATGTGGTTATGCCACAGTATGTTTTCATAATATTTAAGCATACACATTGTGAGTCCAGCTTGTCATTCGCTCAGGTTACAAAATCTCTCTCTTTTTTTATACACTTTTTATTTATTCATTTTCTGTCTGATTGATGCTTTCAACCAGATACATCTTTACATAATCAACATTAAGCAAAACAAGCAGAATGTTCTAAAAAATGGTATTAAAAAAATGCTCGTCCTTTCTTCTTTCTTTCCTACTCCTCTCTCCCTCTTCTCTCATCCTCCCATCCCTATCTTACCATCTCCCCTTCTCCTCTCTCTGTCCCCTTTTCCTCCCTCCTTTCCTCTCTTCTTTCTTCTCTTCTCCCTTTCCTTCTTCCTTCATCTCTCCCTTCCCATGAGAAAAGACAAAAGGTATGATAAATGCACATGCATATCCGTCACTACTTCTCGTCCATAAATAAATACACATCACCCTTCGTCCAAGTATACAGGCGCTTTTTTCCCTCCTCCTTTCCTATCCTTTTCCTTTTTTTACTTCTCTTTCCTTCTTTTTCCCTTTTTTTCTTTTTGGTTTCTCATATTATGAGTCTTTATGATCTTCTCCCACCTAGACTCAAACAGTTCACCTAAATTCCTTATCTTATGAGTTATTTTTTCCATGATGTAAATACTATTGATTGGTTACAAAATCTCATGTGAACTGCAGTTTGTGTTGCCTTGTCCCGAGCCAGTGAGGACTGTGTATGACCATAATCAACTTGAGTCAGGGGGAATTCAACCCATTTAATGGTAAAGTCCCACATCTCTGACCTCGAGGATGCTGCTACCAATAAATGTTAATTCTAAAGACTCCGTTTTCATTGCATTATACTTGCAATCCAAAAACAGTACTAGCTATACATAGGATTTCTGTTAATTAAGTCAACAGTATATCATTTTAAAAGGTGACCAAAGCAACAGTATGGTAATTTTATAAAGCTGGGTATTTAAGTGTATACAAAAAAACAGTTCCTTCACAGCACCATCACTTTACCTTATAGAGATCAACAGTGTTCTGTCCCAGGATTCAGAGATCAGTACTGTGTCAACACAGACAACCTCCTGACAGAAACCAGGCTCTTCATGGTGATTTATTCCCTACATTTGAATACCCACAGTCAAAACTGACAGGTGCTATATCACGAGTATCTCCATGTTGAATGTATTTGTGGACTGATCTATGTAAATGCAATGCTGTATGTTTTATGGTATTTTAATTCATCAGCCAGTAGGACAGCATCATCTGCATATGGTGATGCCTCTCGTGTCACCAAAGTGGACTCTTTCTGGGCTTTAGCTGCATCTTCACATCTTGTCCATTAGTCTAAAATCTCAAATCACAAATTCAAGAGCAATAATAATATATAATAATTATATGTATTCCACTATTAATGTATTTTACCAGTTATTTTCTGCCGTTTAACTTTATACTTAATGACCTCTTCACTGCACGGTTACAACAAAAATGTCAATCAACTTCAAAAACACAACACTAGAAGTGTTATCTTTACTGTTTTTTTGAACATGCAAAAGCTGCAGATTTCTGCCTTAGAACAGTTTATATGTTTAGACCCCACAAATGGGCATAGAATGCTTGGACCCCTCAAGGTAGGAAAAATCAGTATATGTGTATGAGTGTGTGAAACCCATGCACTTAGGTCATGTGGTGTTAGAAATCTTGTACAACCACATAAATATCAAAATTAAAGGCTCTGTGATTTTGAGTTGCACTGACATAAAGTTGATTGACATGAGATGAGTGAGAGATTTAAACAAGAATGCAGCCCACGTAGAGATATCCTTTTAATCTCCAAAAAGTATTCATCCATTACCTCCCATATCACAACTTGATACCATCCTTCACTAGACTTTGGATGTCTTTTAACAGCCCAGTCTGCAAGAGAATGTTGGCACTGTACATTTCTGCAAACCACAGATTTTACATGTATCATATTGACAGAAAGTGACACAGTTATGATTACTCTATATGAGCTGACTTTGTCATCAGGAGGTGGCGGGGATGGTGTGGCACCGAGGGAAGATGACAGTCACGCTCATTACCATTGTTCTAGACCAACAAATGACAAAATCAGTTGTTTTGTAGCAAGACATCCATGGCATTTCTAGCCGTGATTGTGGCACCAAAACGGGATATTGTAAGCCCAGACATGATCTTTTCCGAACCATAACCAAGTGCCTTTTTTGTCTAAACCCAACCACATTTTAACCACAGCATTATTAACGGTACACATAACTTCCGCCCCGCCCCCTATCCATTCAGAAACCTTCCCTGCCCCAAACCTTGCACAGACCCGAATAAAGGCGATTAAACTGATCTCCCATGTAAACCCTCATTCGGAATGAATATTTCTCTCTCATGTAAACTACCTGGAAAAACTTTAATTCTGAATGATTTCATTCAGATTTATTTCATTCTGAATGAGAAGCCATCATGTAACCGTACCCAATGTTTCAATTTATCAGCTACATGGTAACGTACAGTTGTTATATATCTATGGTTTGCAAATGCCCATGTATTCCAAACTCCACACCCCGTCATACAGGCTGAATAGAACTGCTCATGAGCAAACTGATCGTGTGTAGATCTGTTGGTTGTGTAATAAAAAATGTTATGAAACACACACAGCATTATTTGTGTAAGTGGGTGTTTGTCGTGACTTTGCAAGCTTGTATTCCCAACAGGGTTTTTCTCAACATTTAACACAGTCTGAGTACATTAGTAACACATTGCATTGGATTTCTCAGTTATGCTTACCTTGCATCACCTGTTTACTGAGCTGTGTACAGTTGCATCAGTGAGAACAAATGTTCAGCTGCAATGCTGCTGCAGGTACAAATTACCCACAGAAACAGACCTGAGATCAGATTACCCTTTTAACATAGACCCCAAATGAGAAAAATTACAAAGTGTCCGCAGGCCAGCAGCTTGTGGAAACACAAAGAGTGATATCTTTATTATGCAACAGCTGGGAGTATATTCAGTGCATATCTACTCAAACATATTCTTGCCACTTAAAAGGGAAATTTAAAGGAGGATACAAACAAAAACATGATATTCCTCAGGCTGGTTCAGCACTCAGGGAGCCCTGAAGGCAAAGAGTCCCCTTCATGGATTACTCTGTATGGAAACTATGCCAACCCTAATCCCGCCCCTTTGAACGTTTCCAAGCAATCCCATCACTGAAGATGTCTCAGCAACTCTATTTTGCATTACTGTCCAATCACGGCATCAGTTGAACACCATAGCCATTGTCCCTCAGACTGGACCAATCCAACAATGGCTTCAGTCCCTGTGGAGTGTGTTTATAAGCTGCTGGCCCCGGTGATCTGGTGTTACATGCAAAAAAGTTCAGCAGCAAGTGAAGAAGACCAGGACTGCAGGACACTGAACTCTGTTAAGGTAAGACTGGTTTTACTGGAAAGGCCTCTGTGAGTTGGTCTGTATGGTGCAAGCAAAGACATAAATGTTGCTGTGATTTGACTGTGAAGTTTCTACTTTGAAATAATGTGACTGGCACTGAAATGTGGATCATCAAAACTAAATTTACTTTCCTCTCTTTCTCATAGCATCCTCCTTCTGCCATCGAAAAACTTCTTCCTCAACATGTTCAACACGACTCAGAACCCCGCCACCAATCTCTACATGAACTCTACCACCCCTGGTGGCCCCAGTGGACCTCCACCATGGTACCAATTCCCAGTATGCGCCGTGGCTCCTTACGGCTTTATTTTCTACTTTGGGGTCAAGGTTTTCAACCTGGCAGTGGGGACGCCCTGTAACATCCTGGTCATCTGGCAGATCGCCACCAAGAAAAGTGACAGTTCCACCTCTGACATCTTCATCTTCAACCTGGCCATCTTGGATGCCTACTTCTGCCTAATGACGCCCATAGAGATGGCCAACCGGCTGCTGCTGGGTGACAGTCGCATTTGGTACTTTCAGAGGTTCGCGTATGGGGTCAAGGACGTAGCACCACTCTTCCTGGTGAGTTTTTAATACTGTACACAAGAGCAGTGATACGTAGATCCCTCCATCCTTAGCAAAAGGCCAAAATATAAGAGCGGCCAAATTGTATTTGATGTTCAGCCTTTCTAAGATCCTTCAACCTTTTGGAAATTACAGTAAAAACAGCCTTTCTTAACCTGTTGCTTGTGATAATACAGCGTCCTGTGCAGCTCTATACATGTGGCCGGGGAGTAATATATACAAATGATTTTAGATAGGTTGCATCAGAAATACAACGGGACGAAGGTAAAAGCTAAGAGGGGTCCAAGTTAGATGTGGTATTTGCTCATAATCTGGTCATCTCATTTGCAATGCACTGGTTAAGTTCATATACAGTTGCTGCTACCATCATCTCATTACCCCCATGACCATTATTTGTCTGTAAATTTGCATTTTGTGGTGTAATGCTATTGTATTTTAGATGCATTCATGTTCTAAAAACATTTAGACAGATTGCTACATGGAAGGATTGGACATTTATACCTTGTAATTTAATTATTCATCACACTTTTTGGGCTCACATCAGCCTAGCTCCCTGTAAAGTTTCAAGTGTCATTAACACGTGTTATTCACTCAAAAGTGCAAGTTCAAGTTTACTTTATTCAAATTTTCTGGCCATTGGTGTCCATTTTCAGTGCTAATTAGTTGAGTATGAGTACTTAAAAAATGTGAACCTGAACACTGGCCAGATCATATTCTAACATGATATCCCTTCACTGATCTGCTGTTACAGGTGTGTATCTGCCTAGACCGCTACATTGCCGTGGTCCACCCTGTGCTGTTCACCGGTATCCGAGACAACAAGATCCGCATTGGCATTTCTGTGGTAGTCTGGGGCCTCATCCTGGCTTACGGCCTCACCAAGTGCACCCTGGGTGTCATGAGCGTCAATGAGATCTTCAGTGGTGTCATCCTCTTTGCCTTTGCAGTCATGGTCTTCTGCAACATCTCCGTTATCTGGGTCCTTAGGCGTTCTGTGGCGGGAAAGGAGGAGATGCACCCGGTAAAGAAGAAGGCTTTCAAGATGGTGCTGATCATCCTGGCCATCATCGTGTCCAACTACCTGCCGCCTGTGGCACTCATACCCTTCGTGTCGTACTACACATTCGTACAGTTCCGCTGCCAGATTAGCATCAGTGTGTTCTCTATCATGGATCTGAGCTGCAGCATCGAGCCTCTCCTCTACATCACAAAGATGGATCGTGTGGACGGCAAGTGCTGTGGATGGAATTCCTCTAAGACGACGCAAGATGCCAAGGTGTGATCAAGCCTCTGATCATGAGTTAACCCCATCTTGGACGTTTCTTCCCATGGATTTTTCCATTGTTACCGTGGATACTGGACAAACTTCATATTTGGACAAAACTGACTTAGTCAAACATCTGACATTTTTACATCTGTTTTATCGTTAAAATATATTATGTCACAAAAAATGATATTTTCTGAAAAAGCAGCATAATTAATTTGCAGTAACATTTAAACAGAGCTAAAGCTAAAGCTAAACTGAAGTGTCTGCACTCTGAAAAACAGCCAACTAGACAGCTAGCAAGATTGAGGTATATCAAGAGAAAGCTTGCTGGTGACATAACTAAAGCTTAGCCTTAACTAAAGCTTACACAAATTTTACTTCTGTTTTTCCCAGCTGTATATTAGCCTATGATTAAAAATTTTAAGAATTTGATTAACCTACATTCTTGTAATTCAGTGTAATTTAGTGGCTTAATCTACTCATGACAAATAAGTAATTCTGCTAATTTCTCGCTAAAGCTAGCTAACTATAGCAGAAAAGCAGCAACTGCCAATGCAGCCTTTAGCTCAAATGGGATTCTTGCAATTTGGCGTTCTTAATTACTTTTAAATTACATATTTTAGATAGATACACTAAAACTGAAATACATATAATTCATACAACAAGACTGTAAATAATTATTGTATGTTTATTATCTCAAACTAGACATGGACAAGAAAACTGGAACCATACATTTTCTTAGTAAGTTCGATATTGTAATTTCCCATGACATCCCTTGTTGAAAGGCTGAGTGTAGTATCAGATTCATTTTTAGGTATGTAGTAGGTTCTTACACAATGTTTTTGTAGGGTAAATATAAAATACCTAAAATTAAGATACAGCCTACAACTTCTCTATGTTCTGTGTTAGACAATAAAGCACAGCTACAATGGTATTTGAGAGCACATAGAGCCCAAGTTTAACATCATCTGTTTTTTTTCTTTCTCAAATCACATTTTACTCTTTATTTCAATGACCACCTTCACAAATGTAGCTTCAGCAGATCATATGCAGTCAAAAAATGTATTTATTTTTCCCCCTTGTCTTCTAAGATATGCAACTGCTGTCTTTACATACACCTGCAACCAGCAGAGGTATTGTAGGACATAGAAGTTATTCCTGTAAGAGTTTTCTTTGCTCTCTACATCTTGTTGGCAACAGGTATTAGAAACACCCTTGTGTTAACCAACACATTTTGTCCACGCTAATGATAGCTCGGGGCACTGCCTGTTTACAGTCAACTGATTAAGCACTTAGCCAGTCATTAATTAAGGCTCATAATCAGAAATACACTATGGGACCAATTAGCAACAGTTTAATGAGTAGGCATGCAGATTATGTAAGCGGTTAACTAAGTAAATATGTAGCAAACTGTAATTAATAAAGAAATGCAAATATGCAGTGTAATGACTGTGTTAGCCAACATAATTTAAGTTACAACACTGCTACAAAAGAAGGTTTTGTTTGAGAGGAAGAGTTTTAAAAATGATTAATATAATTCAAAATCAAAAATAAACAAACAAACAAAAAAATATTACTGACTTTGGTTGATATTTTCTTTCTTTAGGATGGATATGTTGCATTTTTAAATAACAATGATTATTAGAGTGCATAAAAATATCATTGCATAACGAATGACCTCTGATACACATAAACATAAACAAGTCTATATACTGATGAAAACTTAATAATATTAAATAAAGCAAATGTTTCCTAAAGTGTTTTTCATCTTACAGTAAAAGCGTGAAAGGCCCTGAATATATTTTCTATTAAAACTCACATTTATCAATGACTAAAACTGACCTCACAAACTGGTTCCCTGAGTTAGCACTCTGTTATAAAAGCTTTAAGGATCCCTGGTATAGCATGTGATAAGATGTTAAAAAATCTCATGAAAAACGTCATAGTTGAAATGTCGTAAAAACCTTACTAAAAATGTTGGAGTAGAGTGTGTCAGAAAAATATCATGAAACCTTCAGAGCAAAATATTCCATGAAAATCTCATTAAGAATATAATAGTGTAGTATGTCATAAAAATTTATTGAAAATTGTCAAAGTATAGCATGTCATAAAAATCTCATGAAAAAATGTCATAGTATAGCATGTCGTCCAAAATCATGAAAAATATCATACTATAGCATATTGTCTGAAATTGTAAACGACATGTCAAAGTATAGTATTTCATCTAAATTTGTGAAAAAGCCTCATAGCATAGCATGTCGTCTGAAATCATGAAAAAAAGTCATAGTATAGCATGTCGTCTGAAATCATGAAAAAAAAGTCATAGTATAGCATGTTGTCCAAAATCATGTAAAAAAGTCATAGTATAGCATGTCGTCCGAAATCATTTAAAAATGTCATAGTATAGCACATCGTCCGAAATCATGAAAAAAAGTGATAGTATAGCATGTCGTCCAAAATCCTGACAAAACATCATAGTTATAGCATGTCTTCTGAAATTGTGGAAAAAAAACATCATAGGAATGCACGTCGTCCAAAATCATTTAAAAATGTCATAGTATAGCATGTCGTCCGAAATCATGCTAAAAAAGTCATAGTACAGCACATCGTCCGAAATCATGAAAAAAAGTCAGAGTAAAGTATGTCGTCCGAAATCATGAAAAAAAGTCATAGTATAGCATGTCGTTTGAAATCATGAAAAAAAAGTCACGGTATAGCATGCCGTCCAAAATCCTGACAAAACATCATAGTTATAGCATGTCTTCCGAAATTGTGGAAAAAAACATCATAGGAATGCACGTCGACCAAAATCATGAAAAAATGTCGTGGTATATCATGTCGTCCAAAATCATGGAAAAATGTCATAGTATAGCATGTCGTCCGAAATCATGAAAAAAGTCATAGTATAGCATGTCGTCCGAAATCATGAAAAAAAGTCATAGTATAGCATATTGTCCAAAATCATGAAAAAAGTCATAGTATAGCATGTCGTCTGAAATCAAGAAAAAAGTCATAGTATAGCATGTCGTCCGAAATCATGAAAAAAAGTCATAGTATAGCATGTCGTCCGAAATCATGAAAAAAAGTCATAGAATAGCATGTCGTCCGAAATCATGAAAAAAAGTCATAGTATAGCATGTCGTCCGAAATCATGAAAAAAAGTCATAGAATAGCATGTCGTTTGAAATCATGAAAAAAAGTCATAGTATAGCATGTCGTTCGAAAATCATGAAAAAAAGTCATAGTAGAGCATGTCGTTTGAAATCATGAAAAAAAAGTCATAGTATAGCATGTTGTCCAAAATCATGTAAAAAAGTCATAGTATAGCATGTCGTCCGAAATCATTTAAAAATGTCATAGTATAGCACATCGTCCGAAATCATGAAAAAAAGTGATAGTATAGCATGTCGTCCAAAATCCTGACAAAACATCATAGTTATAGCATGTCTTCTGAAATTGTGGAAAAAAAACATCATAGGAATGCACGTCGTCCAAAATCATTTAAAAATGTCATAGTATAGCATGTCGTCCGAAATCATGCTAAAAAAGTCATAGTACAGCACATCGTCCGAAATCATGAAAAAAAGTCAGAGTAAAGTATGTCGTCCGAAATCATGAAAAAAAGTCATAGTATAGCATGTCGTTTGAAATCATGAAAAAAAAGTCACGGTATAGCATGCCGTCCAAAATCCTGACAAAACATCATAGTTATAGCATGTCTTCCGAAATTGTGGAAAAAAACATCATAGGAATGCACGTCGACCAAAATCATGAAAAAATGTCGTGGTATATCATGTCGTCCAAAATCATGGAAAAATGTCATAGTATAGCATGTCGTCCGAAATCATGAAAAAAGTCATAGTATAGCATGTCGTCCGAAATCATGAAAAAAAGTCATAGTATAGCATATTGTCCAAAATCATGAAAAAAGTCATAGTATAGCATGTCGTCTGAAATCAAGAAAAAAGTCATAGTATAGCATGTCGTCCGAAATCATGAAAAAAAGTCATAGTATAGCATGTCGTCCGAAATCATGAAAAAAAGTCATAGAATAGCATGTCGTCCGAAATCATGAAAAAAAGTCATAGTATAGCATGTCGTCCGAAATCATGAAAAAAAGTCATAGAATAGCATGTCGTTTGAAATCATGAAAAAAAGTCATAGTATAGCATGTCGTTCGAAAATCATGAAAAAAAGTCATAGTAGAGCATGTCGTTTGAAATCATGAAAAAAAAGTCATAGTATAGCATGTCGTCCGAAATCATGAAAAAAAGTCAGAGTATAGCATGTCGTCCAAAATCATGTAAATAAGTCATAGTATAGTATGTCGTCCGAAATCATGAAAAAAAGTCATAGTATAGCATGTCGTCCGAAATCATGAAAAAAAGTCATAGTATAGCATGTCGTCCGAAATCATGAAAAGAAGTCATAGTATAGCATGTCGTCCGAAATCATTTAAAAAAGTCATGGTATAGCATGTCGTCCGAAATCATGAAAAAAAGTCTTAGTATATTATGTCGTCCAAAATCATTTAAAAAAGTCATAGTACAGCATGTCGTCCGAAATCATTTAAAAAAGTCATGGTATAGCATGTCGTCCGAAATCATTTAAAAAAGTCATGGTATAGCATGTCGTCCGAAATCATTTAAAAAAGTCATAGTATAGTATGTCGTCCAAAATCATTTAAAAAAGTCATGGTATAGCATGTCGTCCGAAATCATTTAAAAAAGTCATAGTACAGCATGTCGTCCAAAATCATTTAAAAAAGTCATAGTATGTCATCCGAAATCATGAAAAAAAGTCACAGTATAGCATGTCGTTCGAAATCATTTAAAAAAGTCATAGTATAGTATGTCGTTCGAAATCATGAAGAAAAAGTCATAGTATAGTATGTCGTCCAAAATCATTTAAAAAAAGTCATAGTATAGTATGTCGTCCGAAATCATTTAAAAAAGTCATAGTATGTCGTCCAAAATCATTTAAAAAAGTCATAGTATGTCGTCCGAAATCATGAAAAAAAGTCACAGTATAACATGTCGTCCAAAATCATGAAAAAAAGTCATAGTATAGCATGTCGTTTGAAATCATGAAAAAAAGTCATAGTATAGCATGTCGTCCAAAATCATGAAAAAAAGTCATGGTGTAACATGTCGTCCGAAATCATGAAAAAAAGTTATAGTATAGCATGTCGTTCGAAATCATGGAAAAAAGTCATAGTATAGCATGTCGTTCGAAATCAAGAAAAAAAAGTCATAGTATAGCATGTCGTCCAAAATCATTTAAAAAAGTCATGGTATAGAATGTCGTTCGAAATCATGAAAAAAAGTCTTAGTACAGCATGTCGTTCGAAATCATGAAAAAAAAGTCATGGTATAGCATGTCGTCCCAAATCATAAATAAAGTCATAGTATAGCATGTCCTTTGAAATCATGAAAAAAAGTCATAGTATAGCATGTCCTTTGAAATCATGAAAAAAAGTCATAGTATAGTATGTCGTCCAAAATCATAAAAAAAGTCATAGCATAGCATGTCGTCCCAAATCATAAAAAAAGTCATAGTATAGCATGTCGTCCGATATCATGAAAAAAAGTCATAGTATAACATGTCGTTCGAAATCATGAAAAAAAAGTCATAGTATATTATGTCGTCCAAAATCATTTAAAAAAGTCATAGTATAGCATGTCGTCCAAAATCATAAAAAAGTCATAGTATAGCATGTCGTTCGAAATCATGAAAAAAAGTCATAGTATAGCATGTCGTCCAAAATCATGAAAAAAAGTCATGGTGTAACATGTCGTCCGAAATCATGAAAAAAAGTCATAGTATAGTATGTCGTTCAAAATCATTTAAAAAAGTCATAGTATAGCATGTCGTTCAAAATCATTTAAAAAAGTCATAGTATAACATGTCGTTCGAAATCATGAAAAAAAAGTCATGGTATAGCATGTCGTCCAAAATCATGAAAAAAAGTCATAGTACAGCATGTCGTTCGAAATCATTTAGAAAAGTCATAGTATAGCATGTCGTTCAAAATCATGAAAAAAAGTGATAGAACACAGCATGTCGTTCGAAATCATTTAAAAAAGTCATAGTATAGCATGTCGTCCAAAATCATGAAAAAAAGTCATAGAACAGCATGTCGTTCAAAATCGTGAAAACAAGTCACAGTATAGCATGTCGTTCGAAATCAAGAAAAAAAAGTCATAGTATAGCATGTCGTCCAAAATCATTTAAAAAAGTCATAGTATAGCATGTAGTCCCAAATCATAAAAAAAGTCATAGTATAGCATGTCGTTCGAAATCATGAAAAAAAGTCATAGTATAGCATGTCGTCCAAAATCGTGAAAAAAGTCACAGTATAGCATGTCGTCCGAAATCATTTAAAAAAAGTCACAGTATAGCATGTCGTCCGAAATCATTTAAAAAAAGTCATAGTATAGCATGTCGTTCGAAATCATGAAAAAAAAGTCATAGTATAGCATGTCGTCCGATATCATGAAAAAAAGTCATAGTATAGTATGTCGTTCGAAATCATGAAAAAAGTCATAGTATAGCATGTCGTCCGAAATCATGAAAAAAAAGTCATAGTATAGCATGTCGTCCAAAATCATGAAAAAATGTCATAGTACATAGCATGTCGTCCGATATCATGAAAAAAAGTCATAGTATAGTATGTCGTCCAAAATCATTTTAAAAAGTCATAGTATGTCGTCCGAAATTATGAAAAAAAGTCATAGTATAGCATGTCGTCCGAAATCATGAAGAAAAAGTCATAGTATAGCATGTCGTTCGAAATCATTTAAAAAAGTCATAGTATAGCATGTCGTCCAAAATCATGAAAAAAAGTCATAGAACAGCATGTCGTTCAAAATCGTGAAAACAAGTCACAGTATAGCATGTCGTTCGAAATCAAGAAAAAAAAGTCATAGTATAGCATGTCGTCCAAAATCATTTAAAAAAGTCATGGTATAGCATGTCGTCCAAAATCATGAAAAATATCATACTATAGCATATTGTCTGAAATTGTAAACGACATGTCAAAGTATAGTATTTCATCTAAATTTGTGAAAAAGCCTCATAGCATAGCATGTCGTCCGAATTCATGAAAAAAAGTCATGGTATAGCATGTCGTCCGAAATCATGAAAAAAAGTCTTAGTATAGCATGTCGTCCAAAATCATGAAAAAAGTCATAGCATAGCATGTAGTCCCAAATCATAAAAAAAGTCATAGTATAGCATGTCGTTCGAAATCATGAAAAAAAGTCATAGTATAGCATGTCGTCCAAAATCGTAAAAAAAGTCACAGTATAGCATGTCGTTCGAAATCATGAAAAAAAGTCATGGTATAGCATGTCGTCCGAAATCATTTAAAAAAGTCATAGTATAGCATGTCGTCCGATATCATGAAAAAAAGTCATGGTATAGCATGTCGTTCGAAATCATGAAAAAAAAGTCATAGTATAGCATGTCGTCCGATATCTTAAAAAAAAGTCATAGTATAGTATGTCGTTCGAAATCATGAAAAAAGTCATAGTATAGCATGTCGTCCGAAATCATGAAAAAAAAGTCATAGTATAGCATGTCGTCCAAAATCATGAAAAAATGTCATAGTACATAGCATGTCGTCCGATATCATGAAAAAAAGTCACGGTATAGCATGTCGTCCGAAATAATTTAAAAAAGTCATAGTATAGCATGTCGTCCGAAATCATTTAAAAAAGTCATGGTATAGCATGTTGTCCGAAATCATGAAAAAAAGTCATAGTATAGCATGTCGTTCGAAATCATGAAGAAAAAGTCATAGTATATTATGTCGTCCAAAATCATTTAAAAAAGTCATAGCATGTCGTCCAAAATCATTTAAAAAAGTCATAGTATAGCATGTCGTTCGAAATCATGAAAAAAAAGTCATAGTATAGCATGTCATCCGATATCATGAAAAAAAGTCATAGTATAGCATGTCATCCGAAATCATTTAAAAAAAGTCATAGTATAGCATGTCGTCCGAAATCATTTAAAAAAAGTCATGGTATAGCATGTCGTTCGAAATCATGAAAAAAGTCACAGTATAGCATGTCGTTCGAAATCATGAAAAAAAAGTCATAGTATAGCATGTCGTCCAAAATCATGAAAAAATGTCATAGTACATAGCATGTCGTCCGATATCATGAAAAAAAGTCATGATATAGCATGTCGTCCGAAATCATTTGAAAAAGTCTTAGTATAGCATGTCGTCCGAAATCATTTAAAAAAGTCATGGCATAGCATGTCGTCCGAAATCATGAAAAAAAGTCATAGTATAGCATGTTGTTCGAAATCATGAAGAAAAAGTCATAGTATGTCGTCCAAAATCATTTAAAAACGTCATAGTATGTCGTCCGAAATCATGAAAAAAAGTCATAGTATAGCATGTCGTTCGAAATCATTTAAAAAAGTCATAGTATAGCATGTCGTTCAAAATCATGAAAAAAAGTCATAGTATAGCATGTCGTCCAAAATCAAGAAAAAAAGTCATAGCATAGCATGTCGTCCAAAATCATGAAAAAATGTCATAGTACATAGCATGTCGTCCGATATCATGAAAAAAAGTCATAGCATAGCATGTCGTCCAAAATCATGAAAAAAAGTCATAGTATAGCATGTCGTCCGAAATCATGAAAAAAAGTCATAGTACAGCATGTCGTTCGAAATCATGAAAAAAAGTCATAGTATAGCATGTCGTCCGAAATCATTTAAAAAAGTCATGGTATAGCATGTCGTTCGAAATCATGAAAAAAGTCATGGTATAGCATGTCGTTCGAAATCATTTAAAAAAAGTCATGGTATAGCATGTCGTTCGAAATCATGAAAAAAAGTCATAGTACAGCATGTCGTTCGAAATCATGAAAAAAAGTCATAGTATAGCATGTCGTTCGAAATCATGAAAAAAGTCATAGTACAGCATGTCGTTCGAAATCATGAAAAAAAGTCATAGTATAGTATGTCGTCCAAAATCATTTAAAAAAGTCATAGTATGTCGTCCAAAATCATTTAAAAAAGTCATAGTATAGTATGTCGTCCGAAATCATGAAAAAAAGTCATAGTACAGCATGTCGTTCGAAATCATGAAAAAAAGTCATAGTATAGCATGTCGTTCGAAATCATGAAGAAAAAGTCATAGTATAGCATGTCGTCCAAAATCATTTAAAAAAGTCATAGTATGTCGTCCAAAATCATTTAAAAAAGTCATAGTACAGCATGTCGTTCGAAATCATGAAAAAAAGTCATAGTATAGTATGTCGTCCAAAATCATTTAAAAAAGTCATAGTATGTCGTCCAAAATCATTTTAAAAAGTCATAGTATAGTATGTCGTCCGAAATCATGAAAAAAAGTCATAGTACAGCATGTCGTTCGAAATCATGAAAAAAAGTCATAGTACAGCATGTCGTTCGAAATCATGAAGAAAAAGTCATAGTATAGCATGTCGTCCGAAATCATGAAAAAAGTCATAGTACAGCATGTCGTTCGAAATCATGAAAAAAAGTCATAGTATAGCATGTCGTTCGAAATCATGAAAAAAAGTCATAGTACAGCATGTCGTTCGAAATCATGAAGAAAAAGTCATAGTACAGCATGTCGTTCGAAATCATGAAAAAAAGTCATAGTACAGCATGTCGTTCGAAATCATGAAGAAAAGTCATAGTACAGCATGTCGTTCGAAATCATGAAGAAAAAGTCATGGTATAGCATGTCGTCCGAAATCATTTAAAAAAGTCATGGTATAGCATGTCGTTCGAAATCATGAAAAAAGTCATGGTATAGCATGTCGTTCGAAATCATGAAAAAAGTCATGGTATAGCATGTCGTTCGAAATCATTTAAAAAAAGTCATGGTATAGCATGTCGTTCGAAATCATGAAAAAAAGTCATAGTACAGCATGTCGTTCGAAATCATGAAAAAAAGTCATAGTATAGCATGTCGTTCGAAATCATGAAAAAAAGTCATAGTACAGCATGTCGTTCGAAATCATGAAGAAAAAGTCATGGTATAGCATGTCGTCCGAAATCATTTAAAAAAGTCATGGTATAGCATGTCGTTCGAAATCATGAAAAAAGTCATGGTATAGCATGTCGTTCGAAATCATGAAAAAAGTCATGGTATAGCATGTCGTTCGAAATCATTTAAAAAAAGTCATGGTATAGCATGTCGTTCGAAATCATGAAAAAAAGTCATAGTACAGCATGTCGTTCGAAATCATGAAAAAAAGTCATAGTATAGCATGTCGTTCGAAATCATGAAAAAAGTCATAGTACAGCATGTCGTTCGAAATCATGAAAAAAAGTCATAGTATAGTATGTCGTCCAAAATCATTTAAAAAAGTCATAGTATGTCGTCCAAAATCATTTAAAAAAGTCATAGTATAGTATGTCGTCCGAAATCATGAAAAAAAGTCATAGTACAGCATGTCGTTCGAAATCATGAAAAAAAGTCATAGTATAGCATGTCGTTCGAAATCATGAAGAAAAAGTCATAGTATAGCATGTCGTCCAAAATCATTTAAAAAAGTCATAGTATGTCGTCCAAAATCATTTAAAAAAGTCATAGTACAGCATGTCGTTCGAAATCATGAAAAAAAGTCATAGTATAGTATGTCGTCCAAAATCATTTAAAAAAGTCATAGTATGTCGTCCAAAATCATTTTAAAAAGTCATAGTATAGTATGTCGTCCGAAATCATGAAAAAAAGTCATAGTACAGCATGTCGTTCGAAATCATGAAAAAAAGTCATAGTACAGCATGTCGTTCGAAATCATGAAGAAAAAGTCATAGTATAGCATGTCGTCCGAAATCATGAAAAAAGTCATAGTACAGCATGTCGTTCGAAATCATGAAAAAAAGTCATAGTATAGCATGTCGTTCGAAATCATGAAAAAAAGTCATAGTACAGCATGTCGTTCGAAATCATGAAGAAAAAGTCATAGTATAGCATGTCGTTCGAAATCATGAAAAAAAGTCATAGTACAGCATGTCGTTCGAAATCATGAAGAAAAAGTCATAGTACAGCATGTCGTTCGAAATCATGAAAAAAAGTCATAGTACAGCATGTCGTTCGAAATCATGAAGAAAAAGTCATAGTACAGCATGTCGTTCGAAATCATGAAAAAAAGTCATAGTACAGCATGTCGTTCGAAATCATGAAAAAAAGTCATAGTACAGCATGTCGTTCGAAATCATGAAGAAAAAGTCATAGTACAGCATGTCGTCCGAAATCATGAAAAAAAGTCATAGTACAGCATGTCGTTCGAAATCATGAAAAAAAGTCATAGTATAGCATGTCGTTCGAAATCATGAAGAAAAAGTCATAGTATAGCATGTCGTTCGAAATCATGAAAAAAAGTCATAGTACAGCATGTCATTCGAAATCATGAAAAAAAGTCATAGTACAGCATGTCGTTTGAAATCATGAAGAAAAAGTCATAGTACAGCATGTCGTTCGAAATCATGAAGAAAAAGTCATAGTACAGCATGTCGTTCGAAATCATGAAGAAAAAGTCATAGTATAGCATGTCGTTCGAAATCATTTAAAAAAGTCATAGTATGTCGTCCAAAATCATTTAAAAAAGTCATAGTATAGTGTGTCGTCCAAAATCATTTAAAAAAGTCATAGTATGTCGTCCAAAATCATTTAAAAAAGTCATAGTATAGTATGTCGTCCGAAATCATGAAAAAAAGTCATAGTACAGCATGTCGTTCGAAATCATGAAAAAAAGTCATAGTATAGCATGTCGTTCGAAATCATGAAGAAAAAGTCATAGTATAGCATGTCGTCCAAAATCATTTAAAAAAGTCATAGTATGTCGTCCAAAATCATTTAAAAAAGTCATAGTACAGCATGTCGTTCGAAATCATGAAAAAAAGTCATAGTATAGTATGTCGTCCAAAATCATTTAAAAAAGTCATAGTATGTCGTCCAAAATCATTTTAAAAAGTCATAGTATAGTATGTCGTCCGAAATCATGAAAAAAAGTCATAGTACAGCATGTCGTTCGAAATCATGAAAAAAAGTCATAGTACAGCATGTCGTTCGAAATCATGAAGAAAAAGTCATAGTATAGCATGTCGTCCGAAATCATGAAAAAAGTCATAGTACAGCATGTCGTTCGAAATCATGAAAAAAAGTCATAGTATAGCATGTCGTTCGAAATCATGAAAAAAAGTCATAGTACAGCATGTCGTTCGAAATCATGAAGAAAAAGTCATAGTATAGCATGTCGTTCGAAATCATGAAAAAAAGTCATAGTACAGCATGTCGTTCGAAATCATGAAGAAAAAGTCATAGTACAGCATGTCGTTCGAAATCATGAAAAAAAGTCATAGTACAGCATGTCGTTCGAAATCATGAAGAAAAAGTCATAGTACAGCATGTCGTTCGAAATCATGAAAAAAAGTCATAGTACAGCATGTCGTTCGAAATCATGAAAAAAAGTCATAGTACAGCATGTCGTTCGAAATCATGAAGAAAAAGTCATAGTACAGCATGTCGTCCGAAATCATGAAAAAAAGTCATAGTACAGCATGTCGTTCGAAATCATGAAAAAAAGTCATAGTATAGCATGTCGTTCGAAATCATGAAGAAAAAGTCATAGTATAGCATGTCGTTCGAAATCATGAAAAAAAGTCATAGTACAGCATGTCGTTCGAAATCATGAAGAAAAAGTCATAGTACAGCATGTCGTTCGAAATCATGAAGAAAAAGTCATAGTACAGCATGTCGTTCGAAATCATGAAGAAAAAGTCATAGTATAGCATGTCGTTCGAAATCATTTAAAAAAGTCATAGTATGTCGTCCAAAATCATTTAAAAAAGTCATAGTATAGTGTGTCGTCCAAAATCATTTAAAAAAGTCATAGCATGTCGTCCAAAATCATTTAAAAAAGTCATAGCATGTCGTCCGAAATCATGAAAAAAAGTCATAGTATAGCATAATGTATGCAAATTTCATTCAAGGTCATAGTCATAGTTTTGTATATAGTACACACTTAGACACAAACGCATACCTGCTTATTTTAATGACATTCCCTCTTGTGGTGAAACCAACTAGCTACACAGAAACAATCAGATTTCCACTCTGCCAGTTGTGACCAAGATCATTTCCAGAGGTTGAGGATTCCCCCCCGTTTCAAAAATTAGTCTACATTATGAGAATCTTGATGGTTTAGTGGGTTGGCGTGTGGCCAATTCAGTATGCATTTTAGGAGCCAAAGGGTTGATGGTTCAAATCCCATCTTTGAGCAACATAATCACACACATGCAGGGCTTCGACATTTTAAAATTCTGCCACATCTTTCCAATATTACAAGTTTTATTCCGCTTTTTTAATGCACAAAAATACTGACACAGAAATGCATTTCAGTCCATTTTCAATCGACTTCGTAGATTCGATCATTGATGACACCTGGAGCTGTGTCTGATTGGTTTTCAGGAGTGTTGATTTATGACATCAATACTAACACCAATACTACTACTACTTCTGCAGTCACTGTATGTTGCAGAGGATTCAGTCTGCTAGTGTGATCAGTGTCGGAGTGGACAGTGTTTCTGGCTGCTGCCTGGGAGACAAAACCTCAGTTCCACAAAGAGGAGAGTTGAATTTATTATTTACCAATAAAGTCAAAGGTTATACAGCAGCAACAGTTACTGTATGACAGAATGGAGATTCATGTCACAATACCGTGTTTCACAATGGCAGTTTGTTTAATCATTTTTTGGTTAATATTCAAACTTAATTCCAACAGATAAAGTGGGCTGGTGCAAAGTAGCGACCCTGTAAAAGACAAGATGGGGTACATTACTGACTCTGACAGTGAAAATGATTGTTATGACTACGTGAAACAGTCTTTGTGGAAGGACATTTAACTCTGAAAGTGTTTCTGTTACTTTACACATTTCTTGCTAATTCCTAATTAAGGCACTGAAGAATTCTTCTCACAGCTAAAAGTAACAATTAGGAGTTACGCACATGAGTAGAAATCAAACTAACAGTATTAAATCTGTGTAATTTTGATGTGTAGTTCCTTCAGACTTTCAGGGCTGGCTTCAGGTCCATCTTCTGAGGTCACATAACCAGGATATGTGGAGTAAAACTGGGGAGGTGGTGGTGGTTTAGTGCCACCATCTGCTGTTCCTGGTGATGAGGGTAGGAACAGTGGTATCAGCTTGGCGTGAGCATAGTCAATCTCAAAACCCTCAAAGATAAGCCCCACCCCCCAGGCCCCCAAACCCCCTTCAAGAAGCCTCGACGCCTTCAGGGTTGCCAGCACCAGTCCCTCATAGTCCTCTGTTTCCAGTCTGAATATATCAGAGGTCAAAGGTCGGCGTGGGACCAGCACAGTAAAGCCAGGTGAGTTCGGGAATGGAGTGAGAAAGGCCACATGACCTTCGTCTTCCCACACCCGCCACTGCTGCTCCTCCCCACGAACGATGCGTGAAAACAGGCCAGGGTGAGCTGGATCGTCCCCCAGGAAAGTCAGATTGGGCGGAGCGTCTGGCGATGGGAGCTTGGCTCGAATCTTGCTTTGGATTTCAGTCAGGCTGGAGTCACTCCATCGAGGAGCGGTCTTGGAGGTGCAGTACCCTGGGTCCTGGGCATTGTGCTCTTCGTCTCCTGCCAAGTGAGGCCGCCACTCTGCATCTAGACCATGTAGAGGGAGGATACGAATCTGTGGAAATGAAAATAAATGTATATTTAATTACGAACATTAAATAAATTACCAAAATTTACTGTGGTCACTCTGTCAAATGCAGCATAAGTTGGGCTAAACTGGATGTTTTTGATGGAAGGTAATTAATAATGGACTGTAATACACTGTAACTATGACTTCCTTACTCTTGTCTTCCCTCAGGTAAACTAGAATTACCGCCTTGTGGTTGTTTGTCTCCATGAACCAGTCAAGTTGCAGTCACAGTTAACATCCATGTCTGTCCAGACTCATATGTAACCATAACAGAGGACAATGCTTCAGATATGGATGTTTCAAGATGGGCATCCAAGATTAGTGTCACCAAATCAGTATTTGATCAAATGTGTCCCCTTCTGTTCCTGAGTTCTAACATCTAATAAAGTGAAAATGTAAAAATGTTTTTGCAAAATATTATGATGTCACTGTGAAGCTGACCTTTGACCTTCTGGATATAAAGTGTCATCACTTCATTGTTTTATCCTATTAGACATTTGTGTGAAAGTTTGTCATGATTAGCATTCAAATTCTAATTCATTAGTTATGGCCAAAAATGTTTTGGGAGGTCACAGTGACCTTGACCTTTGAGCACAAAATTCAAATCGGTTCATCCTTGACTCTACGTGACCGTTTGTGCCAAATGTGAAGAAATCACACTCACAAAAATGAGACATGTCATGTCACAGAGACCTTGACCTCTGACCACCAAAATCTAATGAGTGCCTCCTTAATTCCTAATGGACGTTTGGGACAAACAACTCAAAAACATAACGCTTCTGGCCATGGCTATCACCAATACGGAGGCACTAAATTTTCATCAGTTCATCCTTGAGTCCAAGTGGACGTTTGTGCCACATTTGAATCAATGCCCTCCAGGCGTTCTTGAGATATCACACTCCCAAGAATGAGACAAACCAGGTCACAGACACCTTGACCTCTGACCACCAAAATCTACTGAGTTCATCATTAAATCCTAGAGGACATTTCTGCCAAATTAAAAAAAAACATCCCTCAAGGTGTTCTTAAGATATCGTGACCACGAGGGGACAGACAACCCAAAACCATAATGTTTCTGGCCACGGCTATCATCAACGCAGAGGCATAAAAATAAATGTTCTTTTTAGTTCCCAATTTACTTATCCATTGAGAGAAAACCCAAATATGTAAACGATGAGTGGTCTACAAAATGACCAAATAAATCATCATATTTTTTTCCACATAACTCCTCTTTAAATAAACTTTAATTTTTATTCATGTCCTACTTGCAAATTCATATTTGCATTTTTTTTAATACTCACAAGTATTATTATTATTATTGTTATTATTATTATTATCATATTTGGTAAAAACTACCCAATTATCTCATGAGGCTTTAGGAGCACAGCTGTATGTCTGAGACTCATGGGACATAAAACATAAACTTCAATGCCAGCAACATGTTACTGGCATGTAGCTTAATTCCTTAATTCCCAAAATAACTTTCCATGTACTGGTTGCAACGTACAGTTAATCAGTCTGGTCAAAAGAAACCCTTGCCTGGGCCGGTGTGTCTCTGTGGGGCCTGCTGACCAGCGCACACCTCCGTACACCCAACCTGTCACACAGCAGCTTTGCGACCGCTCTCGCCCCCAACAGCCAGGATAAGTACTCCTGCTTCTCCAGGTGGAAGATGCTGCCTCCGACCCTGCCTGGTGTGCTGTGCTCCAGGATAACAGAGCCTGGGGTCCAGGGTCGAGGGTGGAGGTAGGCCACCAGCCCCTCTGACTCCCAGATCACATGACGGGACAGAGTGGAGGACATTCTGTGGAGTCAGTAGGGAGAGGAGGGGATGGAGCAAACAGGGAAAAGATGAGAATGGGATGGAATTTTTAATTTATCAAATCCATTAAAAGTGCCATTAGAAGACATTTACATCATGATATTGTGATTATCTATGTAGAAAGTTTAGGACACTGAAAAGAAGATAATATTTTTTTAAAAAAAAGAATTGAATATAAAGAAGTCACAAGTCATCGAATTATTAACACATAGATATTCTGAGCATTGATAAATCAAGGAAACAGAAAAGTGATGTAAATATTTGTGTTTTTCATAAGTCAGTTAGATTTTTAAATTTAACGGCTGTGGTGTATAAAACTATCTTTAATTTACAAAACCAAGTCTATTTTATGCAACTTCATACTCCTACTCCACAGCCTTTCAGAGTAAAATACAATACTGCACCACATTTATTTGACTTTTCAGATTGTAAATGTAGGCCTATATATTCACATGCAAAATGTCATCTCATAAAATATTTATTATAAAAATCAGCTCCACCTCAACTAACTACAATAGTACAACGCTACTTATACGTGTCAGTAATAATAATCCACTACCACAATGTAAAATAATTCAATACTCACAGGGGCCATTTTTCTGCATTGCAGTGCTTTTACTGATAATACTTTTTAAAAAAAATTTCAACGAACACACAAAACAAGATGGCAGCCATCTCTGCCAGTCTAAAGCCAACCCCAAAACTAAAGCGGACAAGATCTAAAACCTGACCAGATTTATTGGCTGAAACTTGTTTATTTACGATTAATGACACTTGCAGTTTGATTTGGGAACAAATTCTACCAATTTTAGTCACAGTAACAAACTGAGACACTGTTAATTAGAAAGTACTCGTTTGAGGACGTTGGGACTTTATTATTGTCTTGTTTAAGAATATTGGGACTTTATTATTGTCTTGTTTAAGAATATTGGGACTTTATTATCATTGACAATGTTTAGTTATTATACTTATCAGGTCGTACTGATCCCCAAAAGCTAGGAGACATTAAAAATGCATTCCAAACAAAAGTTAGGATCTCAGGAAATTATAGTTATTTCCATTTTAAAGTTGATTTGTCATTCCTAAAATATAAACACACAATTTCAAGTTTGAAGTGTTTCATTTTGTAATCATCATTAGTGCACATACCAACAGTGTATAACATATGACATCATTACCATGTGACTGTTAGACTGAGCGAGGGCTGCTGAAATATTTATGTTAGTTATAGTCACAAAGACAAAACCGGTTTTCTCTTGAATTCATCACCGTTAACTACAATATTGTGACCTTAGGTTGGACGCTTACATGTCAGAGGCTGAAACCTTTCAAAATAAAATTATAAAGGTTTTAAATGTAACTTGGGCTTGGTTCACTAACTTTGCTCTGTGTGATAGTCTGTCGACTTCTCAAAGCTCAAACTGCACTGAAAACTGACAGGTGAGTAACTGACATGTATGCCGATTTAGTCTGAAGATCGCAGTGAAACTAACAACAGTCTAAATTATGATGTTAATAAAGTTTTCACTGTGAAAAACACGTCTCTATCACAAAACACCTGTTTTTACAATGGAGTTTGGTTTGTCTGACAGCCTGTCACAACAGAAACCGGCGCGAGCGGAGGGTATTTTAACGTTAAAAAGTCACATCAGTTGCTCAGACCCACCTTCTAATAATGAGCCCTGTAAACAGCATAAAGTAACGGAAGGCTTGAGGCTTCAACCGACCTGTTTTCTGCTTCTCTCGGCTCGTAGTGAAAGGTCGCGTAATAAGCACACACAGCGGTCAGTGCAGAGACAGCGGCCCCGCCTCGCCACATCCGTCACAGCACACAGAGACGAAACCGACACATTTAACATGCGGTAAAAGAAAATGTGAAACACTCAAAACGAGAACTGCATCGGCTCCTGACTCCAACTTCCTGCCGCATGTTTTCTTCCTCCTTACATCCGTTGGAGTTTGGTGAACCAGCTTAAAGGTGCATTACCGCCATCTGCTGGACTGATTTTTAAGTAATAAAGCTAATTAAATGACATTTCTATCTATCTATCTATCTATCTATCTATCTATCTATCTATCTATCTATCTATCTATCTATCATTATTATTATTTATTTATTCTGTTATTGCCACATTTGGTGTATAATGTTGATTTGTTTATGTACTATGTTGTATTTATGGCTGCGTTATGGGTGTAGAGCCCAAGACAAATTTCCCTGTCGCACAATAAAGTTAATGTTAATCTCTTGATCTTGATTTCTCAATGTAAAGTAGCCCATAGATTCTACATCTATTGGAAATAGGCCTGCAAATTCTGACTGTTTAATAGAACTATGTTTGTGATTCAGTTGGATCTTTGCCTCTATCATGAGGCGTTTGATTCTTTGAACAGATAATCCCGTTGTTTTCAACATTGACCTTAAATAGAAACTGCCCCACCCATTTCACAGGAGTGCACAGGTATGAGGGAGTTAACTAGCTGTGGATATTTGAAACAATGGTGTTGAACTCTTGTGATAAGGGTCCAGGAGGACCAAAATGTCAGTGTTATTAATAAACTGTGAAGCTGAGCAAGAGCAGTGTGCAGGAGTTTCTGTTCAAAGACTCAAGTGATATTTTCCAGTGCAGCTGGATGTGTGAATACTTTCTTCAAACAAATAAGATGTTTGATTGAAACAACTTAACTTTCATATATACGAAACACATTTAGCATAGACTCTGTAACATAATGCCTAACAGCAACAAATGAAAACATCAATCGATACTCAAACCCACAGTAACAGATCTGTATGCTCCCAGAGCCCATTTAAGGTCCAGTGTGTAGGATGTAGAAATGGAATATAATATAACTATTATGTTTTCTTTAGTATAATCACCCAAAAATAAGCATTGTTGTGTTTTTATTAGGGATGCACAATATTGGATTTTTTGCCGATATCCGATATGCCAGTAAGTAACAACTTATTTTGCTGATAACTCATACTGATATCAACATATCCACTTTTTTCCCTACCTGATTTAAGTGCTCGTCAAGTCTCTTCTGCAGTGGAATTAATATAATTAACATAGTTTTTAAAAGCATTTTGGCCAATTCTAAAATGACATGTTGCAGAAAGTGGACAAAAATAATATTAAAACTTTAAAATCTGATCAACTGAACAGTTCAATACATCATAAGGCGCTGACTACTTATGAACAAATAAACAAGTCTGCCTCCATGTCACAGTGTCACTTTGACCTGTGTCAACACAGCTTATATTCATGTGACAGGCTGACACTGCTCTCCCAAAGTGTGCCGTAATATTCTATCAAAAGGTTATGATATCTTCAAAGTCAAGACAGACAAGCTTTTGACTCTCAAACAACAAATGTTGATAGTGTTGACGTCAAGCAGAGACTGGTTTAGGGCTTTTTTTAAAAATCTTCCATGTTAGTCCCCTGTGTTGGAACATAAAACCTCTGTTTGCAGTTTGAAGAAGTGACACCAGAGGGCGCCTTGAGCCACAGACAAAGAGGAGTGAATTACTCGCTGGTGGAAAAATAGTTCTGAAACAAGTGAAACAACATTGCTGTGACAAAACCTTCAAACTCATGACTTCTTGACTGGCGCACAATACATTTACACCATTTTATCTGATTTCCTGTTTCAGCAGAGCGTGAATTCCTCTTATTTTTGTCTCTTTCTCTGAAATACACTGACTTCCTCTTTCTGTGGAATGTCAACAAAAAAACCTCACTGACTAGGTCACCACCCACTTCTCCAGTTACTACAGCTTGAAATGACTCACTTCACACACACACACACCCACAAAGCCACACAAACACACACGCAGACTTGTATTTTTATACTTGTGAGGACCTTCATTGACAAAGAACATTCCTTAGCCTTTCATCTAATCCTTAACCATCACAATTACTGCATTTCCCCTAAACATAATTCCAACCTTAAAACTAAAAAAATAATCCTTAAACAGCAATTTGAAAAAGCCTCAAAAATGTCCTCATTCCACAGCTTAAAAACACTGGTCCTCACAAAGATAGACATACAAGATCGCACACATACGCATACACAAATATCGCTTTAAGTGCCAAGCTGCTAAATGTTTTTACTACTCTTGCACACTCGAATTTTCGAAAGCATTATGGTTAAACGGAAAAAGAAACAAGGAAACATGCTCTCTAAGCAAAGCAAATATTTTACATTACGGAGCGGAGTTGATCACATACTGTAATTCAAACATATAGCACACGACATCCCTCCTCATGTACTGCAGAAAGTGTCATTCATATATTCTTCATAGTTTTAATGTATAAGGGAACTATTCATTTAGTGATCCATTCTTAGAGAAATAGACAATTCACTTGTTTGTGCTGTGAAATATATGAGGTACATTAAACATTAAGTTTGGTTTCATGTGGTTTCGCATGAAAGACAGTTAGCAAATGTGTCGTCCCACTTTCTGGGAGTAAATCTGTCTTCCTAATCTGTAGCCCATGACCTCAGTAATGAGCTTAGCTGCTCAGAGATCCTCTGCGGAGCATATGAGCCGGAGAGCAGCACGATGATTCACCCAGCTAGAGTGGGCAGAGGGTCACACAGAGTGAAATTCAAGAGTGGAGTACAGAGATACTCAAATATATCTCTCACGATAGAAGTGCTCTAACATGTTATATTTAAATTTCTGGTTTAAAACGTTGCTCAAGATCAAGAAGTTAACTTTCAGCAGGAATGCTTTAAGAAAAAAGTGTCAGTGACAGAGTGCTCTAGAATGAATCCTAAAACCCGGAAATGAATTAGCACTTTAAAACTCCCGATTCCCTCGTCTTGAAGTCAGTGGGTTTTGCAAGGTCTGTGGGTACCACAAGCTTAGGACACTTTCACACACCCCACTTGTGAATCTTGAAGCTGTTACGTGTCTTCAAAAAGGCACAAAGGTTCCTATCAAGTGGCTAAGTGAGACTACAGGATGTCATCGCACTGAACACGGCTTCACAGCCTCGTTGTGATGGCGACAATAAAGTCATGTGACCGCGGTAAAGTTCGTTTATAGCTCAAAGTTAGCTTTTACTTCTGGTGATTGCATTTAAGCTTCAAAAATCATAAAAGTGGTGTTCACTTGCAAGGATTATCTTCCTGAACATAACATGTCAGTGTCATAAACGTTGGTTTGTCACAGAGCTTATTTTCTGCAATAATCCAAAATTAAATGGAAAAGTCCTGTAGGCCTTTTGACACAAGAACCAGGGCAACGCTAGCTGCCACGTCAGCCTATAGAAAAATGTCATCCCTGGAGCGTTTTATAGAAGTACATCGTTAAAGGAAATCTGGTTACATTCCTTTTAGGTTTACTGTCATGCTAGACTGACGAAGGAGCAGCATTCAGAAAATTATATGGGGCTTTCAAAAGTTTCTTTGGAGTAAAGAGTAGTTAGCCAACTCTTTCAAGAGTTGGCTAACTACTCTTTAAAAAGGCAGATAGGACAGCCTTTATACTGCTTTGTTTGAATTTAAGAATAGAATGATAAACTTTGGCGAGTTCTGCTGCAGTGGGGCGGCTGTGGCTCAGGAGGTCAAACTAAAGAGGATACTCTCTCAGCTTCTTGTGGTTTACTGTTGCAGGGCAGAGGTGTAAAGTAGGAAACACAGTAAGGATGAAACATTTCCTTACACGGGATGTGAAGTAACAAACTCTTTACACACAGTCAAGCCCAGATGTGTGGTTATCCACCAACATGATCTGTGGGAGGAAGTCAAGTTCTTTGAAATGAATTAAACCGAAAAACGTCACCTCCTGCTCCTGGGGTCATGGGGATTAGAGAAATCTAGCAGAACTGGTCTTTTCCTTTCTCTGTTTGACTGGAACTGACTCACTGCGAAACTCACGTTTACCTAGTTTAGAGTTTGTTTAACACTTCGGCCACATGTAGTTTATGAGTGTATCCGGCTCCACTGGGGCATGTTGACAAATGGCAGGAGATGCGGGAAAGTGTCATGTGTTCAAGCTTACCATAACCCAGCAGGCTTCACCTATTCTCCATTAGGGACTGTTTGTTACTTATGTGGGGGAGAGGGTGGTGCACAAAGGGAGAGGCATGTCAAATTATTTTGTAAGCACTGGGGAGGGACTTGAGTTTTTATATTTTTTATATTTTATCTAAACCTGCTAGGGTGTGTTTTCTTTAAAAAATTGACAACATGAAGCTATTTATCACAGGCAGGAACTGTAAAAACAGAAATTACTGTTGGAATTTTCAAATTTCCGACGGTCCTTGGACACATCCTGTGTGACGAATGCTTCTGTCAGAAAAAACAACAAAACATAACAAAGTCCGAGCTTATTATAGTGATATTTCATCGAAATCACTTCATTAGTAAAGGAGTGAAAAAGTAAGGTGTTTTTCAGCTCCAGGATTTCGCCTTCAACTTTTAACTTTCATCTTTCAAACATCAAAGGATGATTTTTAAAAACTAAGGGTCATGCATATGCATTCAGGGAGTCTCAAGGAAAACTATTTGATCTTCGGGGAGGGTCAAAAAAACAACAACAAAAACAAACAAACAAACCACCCTCAAGTAAAAAACGATTCCTTATAGACAACACATACAAATAAACAGAACAACCTTTCAATGTTTAGGCAGATCCAAATCCAGGTGGAAATCAGGTTTAACTGCAACTGCTGTTGGGCACGTTTCTAAATGTACCAACACAAACGGTAACCATTTAAAGTCCAATAAAAAACCCCACAGTACAGTTTTTATTAATGCTTGATGTTCATTTCACTTTTTCATACATAAAAATCATTTCAACAGTTGAACGACTCATTATCCTACACTCCCATTTCTTTAAAGACAGTACCCACGGGCAGACTTTATGCATGCTATATTATCTACAACATAATCTACATGTGTTAATATCAGCCAGGAATAGACCCATCAACAGCCCGAGGTCAGAATATGAGAATGTGTCAGATTGCTCGGCTATTACTGCCGTACAGTAGACAAACTATGAATAGCCTTACAGCCTTACTAGGTTTCACCCCTCGGTTAGGGAAATGCCATCTAGTCGTGTAATGTAATTTGAAAAATAGCTGAGAATTGTCTCGACAGCCTCTGCCTAAAAGCTCCTAACATCAAAGTGCAGGCCCACCCGTTTAAAAACTGGTTTCACTGGCTTGGCTCCAGGCAACAGGTCTTAACAGATGTGATTTTTGAAAGAGAAAAAGAATGAGAGCAGAGCCTAGAGGCTATATGCTCAGTTGCCAGTTTATTAGGTACAAAACAACATTAAAAACACCTCTTGGATAAACACAATACAATTTAATGCTAGTTCCCTTTGTTGCTTAGAGTTGGATGAGAATATTTTTACCACTCTCATATGGAGTGCTGCAGGGACGGCGTTTTTTTGTAGGCCGACAAGGACATTAGGCCAATGGGATCTTTCCATTGGGTTCTGAATTATTGCAGAAATTAAGCTCTGCGGCAAACAAAAGCTTATGATACTTACATATTTTGTTTTGCAAAATAATTTCACAAATTCATACCACTTTTATAGTTCTTGGGGTGTAAATGCAATTGCCAGAGGTGAAAAGCTAACATTAGGCTATAAACTACCTCTTAAGCAGAAACATTTCCTGATGTGGTATCGTTCACTGACGCATGGTGCTTTGTACTTTCAATTGGCTAACTAGCTAACTAGCGTCAAGACGGTTTCCAGTTTCCCTGTTTGAATGACGAATACAGATGACCGCCATCTGCTGGTATGGAGGTAGTATGTCCTCTCAGGCAGGCTCAGAACATACATTCTTGTTGGCCGTCAGTTTGTCAGAGACCACAGATAAACTGATCCGGCCCACTTCAGATTAATTTCCTGTATCTGTATCATGTGAGTTTCATCCCTGCCCCGATCCTTTAGGAGATTAGCAGCAGTCCTGAGTCTATTTATTTCACTGGGAGAAATGAACATGAGTACATATTATGACCCTTCCCTTCGCCCCACTGTCACTTAAGTAAATACTGGACCCATTTTTCATAATCTCGAACCCTTCTAGATGTTCTGATGCAGAAATGGCATTTTTTCAGACACACAATTCGGGAGAAAATTAACTTTGTTTGAGACAAGTTTCTGGTTTAGTAACATACTCTGGGGAGATCTAGCAACAACTGACCTAATCTTACACCTGGTTAATATCAGACCTTAACTTGAAGATAAAAACGAACAATAATAATTGACTGACATATTTTATGTCCTAGAATGAAACGTCTCTTGCGTGTGTTAACCACAAACCTTATTTCAAACCTCTAACCAAAAATGGGTTTTAAGGACTCATTCCTGTACCAGTCTATTTGTCCACTAGGTGGTTAGCTTAGCTTAGCATTAACAGTGGAAACAGGGGACAACAAATAGCCTGATGTGCGACTGTGCATGGCTGTTCTGATGTCACATAGGTTTCCACAGTCATGTTAGATGGGCCAGCTTAAATGTATCAGGGCTGCTTTGGCACAAACGTTACACAGAAGTACTTAAAGCCACCCACATTTTGCATTTGTAGAATTTAATCCAATACTTTTTTCAAAGGAATCAATATAAAATGAGTAGCTTGAGTATCGAGGGACTGATCCCGTAGGATTGACCTGCCCATCTCTAGCTGGTAGGCTAGCTGTTTCCCCCCGTTTCCTGTCTATATGCTAGCTTAGCTAACTGGTTGCTAGCATTAGTAGCAGGCTTGTCATTGAACCCATTAAACTCCTGGCATGAAAGCAAATAAACGTACCCACCAAAATGCTGAACTATTCCATTAGAGGTCAAAAACTATGATTTCAGTTTTATCTCAAAAAATACACTTCTTACTGACCAAGTTGGTCCAAACTGTTAAACAGATTCTCAATTGTTTGCCTTTGCAACAACAGCACCTTTAGAGCTTTTCAGGAGTCGATACATAATGAACTGTTTTGCCCTTTTAAAAATATGTGTGCAAAACCAAAAATCAAATTATGTGTCACGACATGAGTGTTAATTCATTCCATCTGGCCCTCTTTAGTACAGAAGCCTCTTCATTTAAATCTTCCGACTACAAAGCAGCCTTTAATTCAGACCGATCCAGTCATGAAACCCTAATGAACTGCGCCACATGACTGCACACATAGATTCTGATACTGTCTTTGTCAAGTTGCATATGGAGAGAACAAACTGACGCACCATCCCTTTGCTGTGAACAAATGAACTGAATAAAACCGTCATAATCCTGATTACTGTGGACCGCAGAGGAATGTGACGAGACAAGAATCATCTTCACTGCTTTGCTTGGAGCCACCACACCCATGGATTGTTTCTTTTCATCAGTCAGCTTCCTGAGGCACAACTAACTTTTACCGGATACTTTTGTAACATGAAACATATTTTCTTGGTGCTCTGAAATGAACTTCTCAAGCTGTGTGCGGTCCATGTGTAAAGCATGTTCGATGTTTCCCTCTCGGTAACCTGGTTCAGCTTTACTCTGGATTTCTTAAGGTTGTCTCTTTGAGAATGAAACTCTAAAGATGCGTTCCAGATACTTCTTAAACGCACATAAATTATACTCACATCTGTTTTACTCCCTTCATACTGTTTTAGATATCATTGGCCAAGTGCGTAGAGGCATTCATAGTAAAAGTCAGATAAGTTCAGACGTAAAACAGGGGAGAAGGCAACATTTTAAAAGGATAGTTCAGATTTCTGAAGTGGGGTTGTATGGGGTACTTCTCCATAGACAGTATATTACGTACAGTAGGTGTCAGTTTCCAGTTTGGAGAGGCAGGCTGGAGTCTGACATGGATGCTTAGCAATTTACTGCTGTGGAGTGGCCAGCAACAAAGTGTATTTTAGCCACCTAAAAAAAAAACATCTAAAAAAAACACAGTGACTTTAAATGTATGCTATATTTAGATTATTTTCACTGCTTCACCTTCATGTCAGGCAGTGATTTCAGATGTGAAAATGAAGCCATTATATTGTTGTCTTCAAAGCCAGACTCCATTGAGAAAAACAGTGATTTAACATTGCTGAACACAAGAGCTGCTGATCCCACTCTGCCTCGATCAGTTATTTTGTTTGTGATATTGTGTGACTTTGGCATTTCAAAGGATTAGTTCGGATTCACCAAAGTCACATGGGAAGACAAACTGACTAACTAATCTAAGCAGCAGTAGACCAGCAGCTCTCGTTTTCCACACGCTAAAACAACTGTTTTTATCAATTGAGTCTGGTGGCTTTGGCGAGAGCACATGGGATCTAAGGCCGTCGACAGCGTCTCTGTTGGAAGGGGCGGTCTGACGGAAAGGGAAAGCTGTGAAAATACTTTTAATATTGCTTACAAAACTATAAACTCATTGACTGTTTTTTTGGTGGGACCCAGTGGCTAAAATAAGTTGTTGCTGTCTGCCATCCACAGCAGTGCATTGCTTAGCTTCTGTGTCGGACTCCAGTGTGCTTCTCCAAACTGGGAGTGGGTGGGCAGTGTATCTAATACACTGACTATGGATAAGTGCCCCATATAACCATCCATCCATCTATCCATTTTTGTAACTGCTTATCCTCTTGGGGATCGCGGGGCGGCTGGAGCCTATCCCAGCTGACTATCGCAGGGCTGACACATAGAGACAGACAACCATTCACACGTACGGACAATTTAGAGTCACCAAGTAACCTATCCCCAATCTGCGTGTCTTTGGACTGTGGGAGGAAGCCGGAGTACCCTGAGAAAACCCGCGCTGACACAGGGAGAACATGCAAACTCCGCACAGAAGGGCTCCCTCCTGGAATCGACAGCGAGGCGACAGTGCTAACACAAAAACTCTAAGGTGAAAGATATCTTTACAGGCTGCAAAGCATTGAGATTCCAATAGGCCTTTTACCACATCACAGCATGTAAAGCAGAGGTGTAAGCAAACATTAAATATGGCTGCTGCTTATGTGTTCACACTACAAACTACACACAATATAATTTGTCATTAGTGGATGAAAAAACGTAACCATTATCTATCATCAACAATTAGTTCAGATTCAAGTATTAATCTCATGTCTATCCTCCATATTAGAGTCATAATAAAGCGGCCTATGTTATCTCTGTCTCTGCCGACAGCAGGGTCACTCCCCTTATCTGTCTTCTCAGGAAGGCAAGGCCTCACTACTGTGGAATCCGTCAGTGAGCAGTGTGTGTGTGCTTCAGGGGGTTTACTGCCAAGACTAAATTTACACAGCTGCTTGACAGTAGTCAGCACATTGAGCTGACTCTGAACCCACATACGTGTTAGTATCACTTTCAGGGATACTACACCGACTCATTTTCAATCCAAGGAAGTGTAGCTGTATCATAACCGATACCCATCTTAACAATGTCACAATTAGAAGAGAAACTATGTTAACGTGTGCACCACTTTTAAAACAAGTTCTTCAGGCTCTCCTCAATCAACTGCTTCAACGTCCAAAATATGCCTCCAAATGTGGCCACACAAACACAAAGGGTTCATATGAGCTTCTGTGGCACGCAAGCTTTAAACCAGACATCTGTGGCTCAACCCCCGTGTTATATTTACTTCCATCCCCCCTCTCACCCGCCTGTGAAACTGCTGAGTGTAGTCTGGTTTCACAATTACAAGGACCTTCCCATAAAACATTTGCCCAGATGTTTCTCGCTTTCGTCTTTTTCGCCTCTCGTTTCCTGATAGAAAGCACTGGTTAATCTCCAGACAGTGACATGGGACTTCACCTTGGCTCTGTGCAGCTGAAAGTTGACAGATTTAAACTTATCTTCCAGGTGAAGTCACTGGAAATTGTGCGCAGATTAACACAAACCCTTAAGGTGATTGTGTTCATGGATTGTAATGCCCGCTGTGTTTACACTGGTGACTGCCGCCCTGTCTATTTAACTACTCTGCTTTGGTTAGATACTAAACATAATCCTTAGTGTTCACACCCTTTTCCTGGCACCAGTAAACAAGCTGTATTTCATTAATGTTTAATGACACTGACGCACCAAAGCTTAGTGAGAGGAGTAATATGACTCATGCATGGAACATGTAAATAGTGATAACATGCAACTGCTAAAAATAATGGAACCAGAAGAGCAGGATTTCTATAAACTTTGTCTCCATGACACTTCATGTTTCCTTTTTTAAAGCTAGATTGATTTCTTGTTATGGGTACATGTATGGCTGACATATTTACATATAAAAGTGACTTCCACACATATATATCTATATTTGAGAAAAGGCCAGTTGTTTTTATTTATTTAACCTTGATTGAAAATCTCCTGGCCGGGGTAGCAGCCAATCAGAACTCATTTAAAATGCAACAAATACGACATATAACACAAAAATCCACAATAAAACAACTATTCGAACATAGTGGCCTCTCAAGAAAAACAAGCATGTGTCTCTGTTACCACATTCTTGATGGTGCCCTTAAATTCATTGATAGATACTCCAGTTTACATTCTTTTGTTATGAATAGCTGTGCAGGAATAATATCCAATGACAAATTTTAAACTTTGGTTGTCACACTACCCTTTTGGTTTATAGATATTTATGATATTCTAGCTATTATCTTTTTTAAAACAGGGTTGCTAATGCTCAAGTAAGGTTAGATTTAATACATTTTAATGCCACTCACTGTGAAATTTAAGACATTTTTATAATAACGATAACCAAAATTTAAGAAACAGAAAATCATGCCTAAAAGCCGACATTAAATGTGCAAGTCTGGGGAAATTTTCTTCAACAGTTTATTATAAACATGACTTTTCAGTCAAAAAGTTAGAAAATCTGCTTCAATTGCCAAATAAAACTAAACAACATATTATCATTAACTATATCCATTTAGTTTGCCATGAAAAAGCTTTTGTCATATTGTTGGATGTGATAACTTTGGGTGTTACTGGTTCTTCTGTCCTGACCAGCATCACATTAATCTGGCTGTGTGAATTGTTTAAAAAAGTTGTACCTTTATTTTAAATTTCACATTGCAACATCAAATTAAAAAAAATTGATAATATCCTACTTCTCTATTTAGCATTTAAGACTTTTGAAAGACCTTTAGATTAATGAATTCAATGCCATTCAGACTTTTTAAGGATCAGTGGGAACCCTGTAAAACCTCCACATAGCTGTATCACTAAATCAACAATTGTACAAAAAAAATGAAAATCACTCACTCCGGTTAATTACCTGCCATTAAACTCCAAACATGCTGCTTTTCTGTTTTATACTCTTGAGGGTCAGTAAAGCACATCACACACATCACTTGAGTACTGATAGATATTTATTAGAAAAAGAAGAGCAAGCATTTTTACAAGCCAAACGACCGTGCTAAGAGACTGAGCTACTCAAGACATGATAAGGTTTAATCCAGCATTAAATAACAAAAGCTAAAATCTGCAAGCAAAGGAGGAGAAAACTATATACACAAAAAAAAATCCATGTTGACAGTGTAACATCAAGAATTCATAAATATTCTGAGGCCCCTTTCTGGACTTGAAGCTGTTAAGAGGAAGGTGGAAATGGGGTAACACTGGGTTAAAAAGGAGTGGGTAACAAGGTACAAGTGGTTTCTCACTTTACTGACACAGGAGTCACTTTACTGAAGCTGAGCTGGGGTCTGACTGTTAATCATTGGTGAGTGTGAGGCGGTATATCTCTTCATGGTCTAAATCACTACTGGGAGTTATGGTGACTTGTGTTTTGCATGCCTAGTCTACAAATACAAATGTACACCCGGCCTGTTTGTACAACTACTGCTAGCAGGACAGGGAGTACAAAATGGGGATCTAACAGGGGACTGAGAGACAAGCATGTACAGATGCTTCACCTGACTACCTCCCAGCCCCCTGCACTACACTAACAATCTCATTAACTTCCAGAGGCTTTTTTAACTTTCCATCAAGCCACTCTTTTCTGTTCAGTGGTGTTTCATACATCCACCCTCACATGCCATCTTCTGTAATCTCTTAAAAAACACTTGTAATATTAAAGTGGTGCTTCGTTATGGCATGTGAGTGGTGGAGCAGAAACACCATCACTACTAAATGCAGACTGTGCCTCACACACATTCTGGTTTCTAAGCCACCGAGCTGGTCTTAACGCGGCGCTTACGAACTTCCTCCATCAGGTCCTTGAGATACTGAATCTCTCGGCTGATAGACTCTGCCTTCTCCGCCAGCTCCTGGTTCCTCTTCAGCAGCTCTTCACACTCTGTGTTAAGCAGGTCCTGCTCGACCCTCTTCTTCTGCCTGTAGCGGGTGGCCGCCGTCTTGTTCTGCTCCATCTTCTTCAGTTTCTTCTCCACCACTTTGGGAGCGCCAGACACCGATTTGACCCTGGAGGTCTTGGCCGAGGGGGAGGAGGTGGTGGCGGTGGGCTCTGGTTTGGAGTAGGGTTTGGTCCTGGAGGAACCAGCTGTTGGAGAGGGGGTGGGAGGAGGAGATGGGAGGCGACCAGGTGAGCCTGCAGCAGACTCGATGCCAGAGTCGCTGTCGCAGTCGCTTGATGGAGGAGAGGTTTTAATGGACTGGTCAGGGAGAGATATGATGGAGGACTCTTCTTTGTTGGTGAGCACCACCACGAAGTGGCCAGAGGGGGGAAGAGAGAGGACAATGGGGCTGGTCGTCTGAATGCTTCCACTAGGATCTGGAATGATGGTGGCTGTGAGGGATGTGGTGGTTTTCTCTGCGTCCAGGACATCCACTTCACTCCCCAGCTCCAACGTGTAGGCTGGAGAGGGCGGTGAGGGAGAGGGAACTGGGGAGGGAGGCTCAGACTTCATCACAGCCTCCTGATCAGGAGCCACCTCTGTCTTCTTCGCCTCGTCTACCCTGAGGAGAGGGGGCTCCACAGGGATACAGGGGATGCTGGGCAGCGAAAGACCCAGTTCGAGGCTGTCGTGCGGGGCGGGGATGGATGTGTGGAAGGAGTCTAGATCCAGATCCATGTGGGAGTCGAGGGAGGCCAGGAGATCCTCGGGGGAGCTGGGTGACTCATCGGAGGAGCAGGAGCCAATGAGGGAATCCAGATCAAATTCACTTAGGTCGATTTTCTCTGACATCCAGTCCATGCCCTCAAAAGCGTCATCTGGTGACAAATGATTTATTAATTATAATTTGATTGAAAAACAATTATGAAATTGATAAAACTTCACCATCTTTAAAATCTGTCTGATTAAATTTTCATTGAATACAAAAGCAAACAGCTAGACTCTGTTTTACGTCATACTGAGTGTCTTAACAAATTCAATGATTACCTCAAGTGCAAATAAATCCTTGAGGCTCCCACCCACTATTATGATTTAGTGACGCATATACAACACGTGTGCAATGAGCTTCACACCAGTGAACAACTTTCTTCCAACAAAAGGGACAGACGTCACTGTATAACACCCCATTTAACAAACCAGTTTGAGCTAGTCTAAACCACACCTGCCAGCTGCGAACCAATGACTGCTCTTCATTGCCCAACACACCCACCAATTACTCATTCATGCCTTTAATTTTGGAGTTCGACAAAGTTTGTGCAGTGTCTTGCAAAAAACACTGAAGCTATATTTGTTTGAGCAACTTTACTTTGGTTGAAGGAATATCCTGATGGAATCTAGGACATGGTGCCTGCAGGACAACCTCAAGTGCTTTACTGACACAAAACAGCCCTCATAAATTATTTACCGTCGGCCTGAAAGCAATCACTTCACAGTGGTGGAAACTTTTACAGCCCTGGATTTTTTTTCCTCACAAGAACTCGCTGTTCAAGCATGTGTTTGTAACTTCGCCTGTAATTTTGCTTTTTAAATTAGCTCCCTTTAAGTTGGTGTTTGACCTTCCTCTGATCTAACAGTCCCGGTAATCCTACTCAACTGAACAGCTGATTATTAAGAATATCTGACATGAGAATTTTCCATCACTCTCACCTTTGCCATCCTCTGCTCCAACGTGGCTGTTGAGCAGGTCGCAGGCATCCAGCCAGGGGAGGCACAGGGAGTCCGCTCCGGCCTTGGTTCCCAGGAACAAGGAGGGATGGGTGGGAGGAGGAGAGGGAGGTGGGGAGGCGGAGGAGAGTGGGGAGGATGACAACGTCTGGTAAGGAGACAGGGAGGATGCGTGGGAAGAGAAAGAGAGGGGAGGCGAAGCTGGCGCCTTCCCCTCTAGAGAGGAGGAGGGAGAAAGAGCTTCTTCTTCATCTTGGTCCAGAAGGGGCCCCATGGGGTCAGCCATCAGAAACGAGGGCCCTGTGGACAAGAATTCCTCATTGAGTACTTAATTTCCTGCACAAAATATTTATTTAACAAAGAAAAATGTTTAAATTCAGTTTATATGTGTGCTGAGTCTAGCCATCTGACACTACACTAGCATAATCAGACTCAAAAATCAAAGATACAGTGACAGCTTTGATGAAATAAGATATATTACAAGATTTATTATAAGAAAATGCAACAAAATACAACGAAGACATGAATTTATGTTCTGAGACCAACATATGTGTTAATTACTGCTAAATTTTGCAGTTTTTACAACACTTTCCAGCTTGTTATTCAAACTGAGTGCTCTACACTACATATAGTTATGTATGTAGATGTGCTCATCACAACACCAACCTAAGTACAGGGCCTCCACGTCCTCCAAGGCCAGCTGGGAGAGTGTCATGTCTGCTGCTGGTCAGTGTTAGCCGTGAACGGGTGAATAAAATCAAAGGCGAGTCTGATAACGTTATCAAGTCGAGGGGTTCGGTCCTGCTGTCGACGGCAGCAAAGCTGTAGGTGGTTGCCGAGAGAGACCTGGGTAAAGGACACACAGAGATGCATGTTAAGGGGTGAAAATAAAGTACATACATATAATAAGAGTTGAGTTACTGGGTTGAGTATGTGTAGAATGATTCTGGGAGCTGTCCACATCAACAAATCTCAACAGGCATGTTCATTTTTGAGAGGATCAATGTATTGATGTCCCATGAAAATATTATGCCACGTGGCTGCCACCATTTATAAGTAGGCCAACCTTATCTGTACACCTGAAACACCAACCATTGTGTCTGCACTTCCTGAAACGAGTACACCTTCCGTGACTTTGACAACCCTCATGCAAACAATGCAACTTCTCCTCAGTGTGCTTGGGGAGACAAGGCTGTTAGCGTGGCCCTCATCACTCTCAGGGGGGAGGGGAGGCTAATTTTGGCTAATCCGCTCCACTGAAGCGACAAAGCGGAGTTGACGAGAAACACCCCGCCCTCAACCGGGGGATAACATTTCCTAATTTGGTCATGCTTTGCTCCTGACTCCGCCCCCCTCCGTGAGTCACCGCGGAGATGTGGGAGGGCAACCGCCATTTTCACAACAGAGCCATCTGTGCGAGGGCTGCGATGAAAGGACAGTGCGCGCCATTTTGGACACGCCACGTTGTCAGTGTCTAACATACACAAACACAACAAATGTGAAGAAACTGAGCCGTGAAACGCGAACATTTTTATAAGAGGGGCTCGAGAGGGTATCTGTCTACAACCGCTGACGTTACGCCTCGTCAACACAAAACAGCACAAGCCAAGCTAACGCGCCGGATGGGACTAACTTCAACTGACAGTCTGTAACAAGGCACCAACTCCACATTAGAAAACTTCCACATCGGCATATACATTTTTTAACCATATAAATAATAGTTGTACATTCTTATTAACGCCGTTAGTGACCAAACTCAACAGGTCTGTTAACTTTATCAACACTGGCCAGACCAGTTGACACGAAGGCGGATGATGCCGATTAAATAAAAATATACTTACGCCATTTTGCCAGAAATAGCCAGTGCAGTTCGCCGTTGCACTGCCGGGTTGTTGCCGCTGCAAAGATCGCTGCCGCACGCCTTCACACTGCCATTTTAGCGCGGGAGAGCTGTCACCGAGGGCTGATGTTCACTGTGTACTAACGAGAGGACGAAGGACGGGCGGGGAGAGGGTCACGCTGCTATATAAACAACCGAACCACCGCCGACTGTATTCCTCCGCGGTGTCACTCCGCATGGGCGTTTGTTTTCCACTAGCAGCGCGGGCGGCGGGTGGAGTTTCCGCTTCAGGGACTACAAGCAGCAATGGACTGACAGCTGAGCAGGAGCGGCGGCGTTCAGCAAACACGCGTACCCTGTGATGACACCGCTTGAGTCTGGTTTGTGATTGGTTAGATGTATAAGTACATACAGCTGACAATGTAGATCCATATGTGTGGGGCTTTAAACACGAGTGCTTCTGCGTCAGATGTAGGTCAAATGCAAAATGTAAACATTGAAAAGAGAAGCCATTTTATGAAGCTTTAACAAATGTCAGCAGCTGATGAAGATACTTAGACGACAACAAATATTACGTAATACATAATTCTAGATACTTTTCCATCTGTTGAAAATTATATTAACTTAGATTAGTAGGCTATTTTGTTTACGACGCCCCATTTATTTCAGAAGCATAATTAAATAAGACTAAAAACATTTAATTTAGCCTCTTTTACTTTTTTTTTTTTAATTGTGCACCTAGCAACGTGTTTTTTCTTAATAGTGTGTGGTGAAGCCAATTTACACACTGAATGGGGACAATAAGTTACCAACTAACTTTGATGGGACGAAAAATCTGTCACACCTGTGTATTCTACTCTCTCTCACTCAGGACTTTATTGCTCCCACATGTTACAGTAGCTCAAGAATCAGAGGCATGAGAAAAACATGTAAAGACATTTACATCTGCAGATTTCTACGGGCTGTCCCTGCACCATAACAATATATTGTAGTCCTTTATTAGTTGTTACTACGTCTCTGCTTCAGCAACATGCAGTTCTTTTGAGAATTCATTGCAGCTGGTGGTTAAACCTATTGAACCCAGCTATGGCTCACAGTGGCAAGAACTGGACTGCCCCCTAGTTGTTAGCTGCAGGTACTACAAAGTGTTTAATTCTTTGCATCCTCATGCATTTCTTGACATTGTACAAAAGAACAGATAGGATTATCATTTACTTTGAGTTAGTTTGAGTTTTTATATCAGAGAACAATCGTTCAAAGTGACATACCAATAATACCAAATATTTAAAGCAGGAGAGGTAAAAACAAAGAAAAGCAAGTGTAGTTGTGTGGCACATTTCTTACACAAAGGCAATTTAAATTGTATAAAACAAACACTCAGGTGGAAATTCTGCATAAAAAAACAAAATGCAAATTAAAAGGATAGTAATAACCTGAAAAAAAATACACAAGTAAGTAGTACACAAATTCCAGAATATATACACTGTGACAGTGTCCAGTACAAGTAAACTATCTATCTATCTATCTATCTATCTATCTATCTATCTATCTATCTATCTATCTATCTATCTATCTAAATCCATCCATCCATCCATGCATCCATATATATATATTTAAAGATTAAATATAAAATTTGGAAACGCTTTACTCCTTCGAACAATGCTCACTGAATAGGTCCTTGAGCTCATCCAAACCCTTATTGAGCTCCACTGCTAGCGTACGTATTTTCTTTGCAAGTGCCGACTTAAGGCCCTTCTTTTGCTTCTGATCGTTCTTTCCTTTGGATAAGTAGAGATCAATGCCGAGGGCGAAGCCTTCCATCAGCCCAGAGGCCTTGCTGTTAGCCTCTATGGCCCTGGCACTTGCTCCTCCTGTCGTGGCCAGTTGTACAATCTTGGCCACTTTCACTGAGCCCCTCCTGGCTTCACTCAGAACAGACAGATCATGCTGCTTCAGCTGCTCCATGCCCTCGTTAATGAACTTCAAGGAATCCTGAATAATCATCATGAGGTGCTTGTACTCCTGGAAGGTCTTCTCTACTTTCTTCTTACCCTGATTGACTTTTGCCTGGAAGAGAAGATTTCATAAAATCTGTTGAACAACAGCTTTAAATACACCATGATAAAAAAGTGAAACCACTATGTGTCGGGTTTTTTAATAGCATCTTTTGATTATTCCGATGGCCTAGAATTGTGTTTGTTAAGAAACAAACATTTTTTGGTGGAAACTGATGCAGTCTAGATGTTGCTTTAAAAGAGTGTGCCAGGAATGTGTCCTAAAACTTGGAAATGAGTTAGCATTTTTCCCCTCCCAGTCCCATCGTCTCAAAGTCAGTGTTTTAATATTACCATTAGGGGGCACCACAGTAGAAATGTTTCAAGTTCTACCAGGCTACCAGGAAGTGCTCAGGGCTTTGAAGCCAATTTCCGTAGTGGTAATTAAAACTTCCTGGTCCATTATATAATTGGACTCAAAACGACTTTTTCCCAAAGACTTCTATTAGGAAAGAGACATCTGTAAAACAGTGGATACATTTTTTGGGGTGTCACAATCTCTGCAAAATGACTCTTTTCACAATTGGTATTTGATTCTGTCAGTCAGATAACATTTCTAAAGTCTAGAAGAGCTGCACGATTAAATCTTTTTTATCCCCACCTAAGTTAGCAAAGGGCTAAACCAGAAGTTAGCAGCTTGGCTTGCAAAAGTCTGAAGTGCATTTGGTCTTTTATCAGTAGTTCCCAACTGGTGGTTTGCGGTTTAAAAAGTGTGGTGGGTTCATAGTGAATGCACCGTGGCACTTGTGGCACAGAGCCTTTATTTTGAAGTGCCGTTTCCTGCTGTAGAGTGAGTGACTGACCAACAGCTACTTGACAGACAGTAAACTAGCTCAACAACATGGACACAAGTATGATGCTGAATGTATTAAACTGTGTGGCCCTTGAACTAATGACAAAGGAGAAATCTTCTTGGCTGGACCAGTTGGGCACCACTGCTCTAAATCACATCTTCCCAAAAAAACATTGGCAAAGCCTTCGTCCACCCTGCAGACACCATCTCTTGTTTCATATCTGGTCACCTTATTGGCGATGGCCGCTGATGCACCGGTGACGCTGCCAGCCACAGCCACGCTAACCCCGACTGCAGTTAGAGCCAGTGAGGCTCCCATTGTGAATGGAGACAGAATCACCCCAGCAACTACTGCCACACCTCCCGCTGCGGTTGTGGCCCCTCCTGTGATGCCAGCAATCTTGGTCTCCTTTGAAACCTTAAAATGAAATGGAATTAATTTGATATATTTTCTCAAATGTACTTGATTAGACAATTTTTATCTCCATAATCCAGCACATTTTGTTCTGCATGGAATCATGACTGTAGAGCCTTTGGTACATTGTTCTTTAAATTGTGCTTACATTTTAATTTGCAGTCTTTCGATTGCATTGAGTGTCATATACATGACCTTTCATTGGCATGTGTGTTCTTGTTACCTTGTCCAAGTTGTCAGCAATGCAGAGCAGCTCAGCAGTGTGCTCCTTTAGTGTGCCACCATGTTCAGACAGCAGGAAGATGTAATGCTGGATAGCCTTATAGAGATGTTCAGCTTTAACTTGGATGATCCTGAAATGTTGTGTAGGAGTCAGTCACTGACAAGACGCATCATCCATCAGTGTGCACCAAAGCAAATACAACAGCGTGGCTTTTAAATGTATAACATGTTGACCTAAGAACCCCACGGTGAACAGGAATCAAGCTGCAGCCACTGTTTGAAACCAACACACAACAAAACCGTTTTGTTTTAGCAAGTCTTCTCTGTGTTTCCTTTGGCTTTCAGGCTCCAAATGAGGATGTAGCAACCTATCAGGGTAATTCCATTTTCCAGTGGAGACAGTGTCATGAAAAGTGGCTGTTATTTAAAGAGACATTGGGGTGTTTCCAGCCGGGATGATGCCACAAAAAAAGCACTTTTTTTATTGAAGCGATGGAGCAGTGGTAAGAATTGTTGCCTCACAGCAAGAGGGTTCTGGGGTTCTGGTTCAAACCCGGAGTGGGGTTTACCTTTGACACTAGACTTGTGGGAGCCCTTCTGTGGGGAGTCTGCATGTTCTCTCTGTGTCAGTGTGGGTTTCCTCCAGGTGCTCCAGCTTCCTCCCACAGTCCAAAGACATGCAGGTTAACTGGTGACTCTAAATTGTCCGTAGGTGTGATTGTGAGCGTGAATGGTTGTCTGTCTCTATAGATGATTTTACACTGCCAGATTTTCCGCGAATGGGCCGTTTTGCTGGCAAGCTGCGAGTGTTTAGACACACAGAGCCGGATTGGCGAGTTGTTTCGAGGTGCCCGATTGTTCGCCTCGTAGGGTAGTCATATCGGCAGAACCCTTTTAGTTTAAAAAGACTGAGGCGGCCTTTCGCAATGGGAGGGGCTGTTGAAGACTTGTGGGAGGAGCTGTTGATGACGCTGTACGTGTGACCCACTGGCGGTGGATAAACAGGAAACAGCTGATAGCAGGAATTAGCGAGCAGCTAGTAGCAAGAGGGAAACACAAACCTGACAGACACTGTAATTGAAGAGGCCATTAACCGTCAGATGACGGGGACGGTGAAGGACGGGCCGACTTACGAGAGAATTGCCGAAGGACTGACCAGCTAAGGGTTCCCTCCCACGTCACTGTTTACGTCACGTTTTGTTACTTGCTCACGCCCCCCATTGCCCCGAAAAAGGCGCATTCTGTATAAACAAAAGTAGGTAGGCGGCATTTTGCTGCACTCCCCAATTTTGTTTTTATACTGCCAATGCTGAAAGAAGACTGATTGGGTTTTCCTGCAAATTTGCACAATTTCTATCTAAACAGGGCTTATGTGTCAGCCCTGTGATAGTCTGGCGACCTGTCCAGGGTGTACCCCACCTCTCGCCCAGTGTCAGCAGTGAAAGGCTCCAGCCCCTGTGACCCCTAACAGGATAAGTGGTTCGGAAAATGAATGAATGAACTGACTGAAACGTAAGGTTTCAACGTATCCAATATTACCATGCAAATTTATACGAACCTGTGGTTTGCAGAAATGTACAATGCCAACATTTTTTCTGGTGATTGGGTTGTTTAGCTCCACTAGCTTCATGGCTCCAAGGATGGCAATTAAATGATTGGCTGATCTACCACTTTGGTCCAGACTGAAATATCTTAACTTAATGAATGAATTGCCGTTAAATTTGGTACAAATGACTTTGGTGATGCCCTGACCTTTCCTGTGACGCAACATTTGTCTTGTGATATTACTCAACATCTACTGAAATTCTTTGCCCCGAAAAATGTATGTTTCCTAGGGGATGAATCCTGCTGACTTTGCTCTAGCGCCACCATGAGGTTCACATTTGTGTGTTTTTGGGAAATGTCTCAACTAACACTGGATGGATTGCCATGGAATTTAGTAGAGGCATTCACATTCATTATTACCATGGCAATTCGTTAACTTTGGTTCATGACCAAATACCTACAAGGTTAAATGCATGTTTTCCCATCAGATGTATTTTGTGTTAGAGCTAATTTCAAAATGTTAGCATACCAAACTAATTTGGCGAACAGTGTGCCTGGTAAGCATCAGTATGTGTCAGAACTGCTATTTTGAGCATATTAGCATGCTGATGTTAGCATTTTGCTCAAAGCACCACTATGCCTAAACACAAAAGATGTAATAATCTACTTACTTTATTTCTGTCTCCCCTCTTAGTTTAAGGTCTTTACACAGAGAATTCCAGGCTGCATGTCAATAAAACACAGGTCAGAAACAATAAGTTATCAAATTAAAACAGCAAACAAATCTTCTCAAACTGGTTTTCTGACTCACGTGTCAGTCCTTTGTGCCGGTCTGAAGAAGAGTTAATATCCTGATAGAAGAAGAAACGTAAACACAGTTAAAAGACTATTCTCTTGATACTGTTTTAGTGAAATGGTTTAATGACTCAAAAATATTTACCACAATTTCGTATGCATTCTCAGGCTGTTGTTTTGGAGGTTTCAGAGGCAGCGGAGGAGGTTGTGGTTTACAGTTCACATATATTGGTGGTTTGGCAGCCACCTGAGGAAATGAGAGACAACATCTTCTGATTTGGTAAATTTTGCAACAGTAGCCCTCAGAAATTTTAATATATTTTTAATTTCTATCCCAAATCAACAGGATCTCGTTCGGCCACACATCTAAGAACTCAGTGCAGATGTGATTTTCTACCACTCCACAGTGTTATGCAGATCCACTTTTCACAATAACTTTTACCACTGGACTGTAATAAACCTGTTTCTAAACCTGTATGCAGGACTTATACTGTTGACATAATTCCATTGTGTGATTCAGGGTTTTAGTGCTTCAATATCAGAATGTCTTTGAGGATGTCTCATGACATTTGCTAACATTTGTTTAACCTTCATACATCATTAAAACAAATGTCAACGTGCGTCTTTTTTGGTCGTTTGTGTCCCTTAGTCACCCCTTTGCATGTGCCATTTTGCAGGTGACCAGGGGATCCCTGATACTCTGGGCCCCTGGGCCTGTGCATCAGTCCAGTAATCCATCCATATTGCCAACAGTCATCAGGAGCATTGTGAGCAGGTCAGGTCAGTCATCAGGTTAGTTTTTAACTGACTTTTCTGGCTACATAAGTAGATCTGGTGCCACGATATCTTTGAAATAAAGCATTGAAATAAAGTTACCTTTACTATTTCCAGAGTGCCATTTACAGAGTCATATCCTCCTGAACTCCTTTTGACAGTCCACCTCTTTGGTGACACTGGCGGAGGAGTTCGGCAGACCAAACGTTCCTGAGTTCAAATGGAAAGAAACACTCTACATTACAGAGCCTTAAAGTGGGATTTATATACAAAGTACTATTCTTGTTACTGTTGTCTAATGTGTGTGACACTTAATTAGACATCTGTTTGAATCTATGATGTGTTGTAAGTTGTGTGTGTATGTCAGGAGCACAGAGACATACAGCCCAAACTCAATGATATGCCATTAGTCTTAGACATTAAAATACAGATACCAAATGTTGCACTATCTCATCCAGAAATATTGGACCACAGAATATGATGAACCCTGTGCTCTGCAGATTTGATCTCATTAAACGAAACAGCGCTGAATGTGTACAGTACTGAGCACCAACCTGTGAAGATGTCGTGGAAGACTGATAATCGGAGCTAAATTCTGGCAGCTCGTCGTCCTCAGTTTTGTTTGTAAGGAAAAACTGTGTCCTTGGCAAAGGAACTGGTGGTTTTGGCTGCAGATAGAGAGGGGGGGGGGGGGGGGGGGGGCGTCACTCAAACACTCAGATGAATTTAAACACTGAAGCTGCTTGGAGTATCTGAGAACGCATTCTGTAACATAATACAATTTCGCCAATCTCAGGACTTTATAAGGAAAGTATTAATTCACACTACAATTTGTGATTTAAATTTTCATTTGCAGTTTACAACTTCAATGCAAAGTATTGTCAGAACTCTGAGCCTACATTAACTGCTTAATAGATTAAACAACAGAAACCAAATTCCAGCCGCACTGTCAGGACCGTGATCTAGCCTTAAAAATTAGATTTATTACAGAACAGAAAAAAAAACTTTCAAAGCAACGGTTTGTAAATTATTATCAAATTCATTTTATGCTGAGAGTTGATAAAACATTTCTTAACTTACATTCTTAACCTGGACACCCACCCATACTTCATTTTTTTCCCCACACAGCCGGTAATCAGATTCTCTCCAGACATGTTTCAAAACATCTAATAGTAATCTGCTCTGAATAATCATTGTGTCTGATTTTCACAGATAAATTCAATTTCGATTCAATTTTCAATCTTCTCCATCACAGAAAAATACAGAATCTATGAATATGCAAACATTTTCAATTCAAAGGTTTAACTGCTGGGCACACAATGTCTAAAGAGGTCGTGAGGGTAACAGAAAGAAAACAGAAAAGGCACAGAACTGATTATGTTGGATTAACTCTGTATCGATTGTGCAGCTAAGCCAGGTTCAGACAAAGGCCCCTGTGGGTTGAGTAGGGATACTCGACTACTACTTTTGCAACATGACAGAATGTCAGGGGCCAGTTAATAAACATGAAAAATATTTATCAGTGAATTAATTGCCTGTTATTAACCTTTTGACATTTGCTGTCTTCACTCATCTTTGCCAGAAGTCAAATGCAGTCTCAGCAGGTGAGCACAGGTCAGGTGCATGCTGGGCTGTTTCCAGGAATTGAGAGCATTTGTCTGAACCTCTGTTGGGGAAAGTCCTGTTACACTTTTTTTTTTTTTTAAATAAACAAGTCCTGTTTTGGTTTCTTAACCGCACTCTGGCACCAAATTTATATTCGAAGTACACAAAAAAACTGCATGAATGAATCTTTTTCCATTTTGAACTAAAAATTGGTCAGCAGGCCACACAGCACACCATCTGGCCTGCGGGCCGTTCAATTGAGAATCACTGGACTAGATCAAAAACTTGCAATTAAAACAATTTCCAACAAACATAACAGCTGTTATCATTTTACACGGGAGCTGTTGTTAACTGAGTTGTTGTCAGCTAGTATCCTCCACTAAGGGTGCTAGTAAGAAGGCTCACAGTTACATAAGCTGCATTTTGGATCATGATTTGCTCTAAACTACTTGTGATGTGAAAAACAAAACAACAAAAATCCCTTATATCAACACTTCTTAAACTGAGATTTAAGACAACACAGAAACTTTTGTTCACAGTGACGCATACTTCATTCTGCACAGTGAAATCACTAAAAAGCTACATAACATAAGAACGGAGAAATTATGATAGAGGCAAAACTACTCTTTAAATATGCGTGCACCCAAACAAATTCATTCAACAGCATTTAACAGCAATGTCACTTTAAACTTGCTTAAAAACCAAGTCCGCATGATTTAATTATCTAACTTCTTACCATTGGCATTGCGTGTCTTCCTCTGTTGTGTCTGAGTCGTCCTGTGCTCACTGCCCTCAGTTTCATTTTTACCACCAATTTATAAGATCCAAAAGTCTTAACAGGTTAGACGTGAACACAATCCTAGGACTGAACCGGTTCATTCATTGCTATTCAAGCATGTGCATTCTTGTTGTTTCGTTGGTTTCCACGCCCGTTAAGGATTCTGCTGTTGCTGGAATGAACAAAATCTTCAAAGTCAAATACATGTCCATCAGATTACACAGCTGACTGCAACATGGCACCCACAGCCACACAGTGAATGGGCTCATCTCTTAGTGGCAGATGACTTTTTGCAACACCAACCAGCAGTGAGTTAACAGAATAATTTTTTAACTTAAAACTTAATCTTGTCTTAACGTACAGAACTGAGTGTTTACAGTGTTGATTTGAGTTGAGCCCGTTTCTCTAGAATCCTGTGAGCTCTGATCATGGCTACACTTATATAAATTCATCCATTTTGTGCATGAAGATTTATTACTGTTAAACCCTGAATGAAAATAACAGCCAACCTGTGATTCTCGATTTTGAAAAAATATGACGTATTTAAATTTCTGCTTAATACTAAAACCTAGATTAAAGCATCACTGTATGCCTCTAGAAACCAGTCAAGATGCAGTTAGGGCTTACATCCATGTCTGTCCAGTCTCATAAACAGCCATGACAGCAGACAAACATTAAACTATGGATGCTTCACACACACCTTCAACCCGGCAGCAAAGACGATCAATACAATCATCACGGTTTTAAGGTGAGCACCCGAGTTTAGTGTCACCAATTCAGTATCTGACCAAATGTCTCCTCTTCTTTTCCGGAGTTAGGACGTTAAATAACAGCCAGAAAAATGTTTTGGCTGAATATTCCGATGTCACAGTGAATCTGACCTTTGACCTTTTGGATATAAGATGTCATGTCAATGTGATGTCAGGCCCGTCACTCTGACATCTCTCCACTTAGTGCATGTATAGGTTTGTGCATGTGTGTTCGGACCTGTGTGTAATTGACAACAAGAGTGAAAAAATTGGATTTATATTCAAATAAAGAATATGAGATATTGCTTTCACGAGAATCGGACGGACGGACAACACGAAAACATAAAGCCTCCCAGCTCTCACCGGTGTGGAGACACAAGAAAAGTCTTAACTCAAAGTCTGATTCCTGACAAACCTCCTGAACAACATGAATAAGAACCAGAATATAACTTAATTATAATTATGCAGAAGTTGTAAACAAAAAAAACCATTTTATTGTGGCATCTTTTCCTGTCAAATCTAATGTAGGTTACATTTTCAATAATATGAGGTAATGCTAGGGCTGGGCAATAAATCCACATTATATCCATATGGTGATGTGTCACTACATATTGTCTTAGATTCCTTTTTATCACGTGTTGTCTTTTCCTGGTTTTAAAGGCCACATTACAGTAAAGTGATGTAATTTACTGAGCTCACCAGACTGTTTGCCCACTTAGTCATTATATCCACATTACTGATGAACATTTATCAAAACTCTCATTGTGTAATTATTTTGTGAAAGCAGCAGTAGTCAACGGCACAATATCTTCATGACACATATTTTCAGAATCACATTTTGGAGTGAAACTATATGTCTGCAGTAATAACACCAGCACAGATTCAAAACATTTCTCCTCAAAGATCTTTTGTTCCACTGTTGACACCTGTGAACTGTAATCTGGTCCGGGAACCCACTTTGATCCACAAAACGCAGCCCTGGTGTTTCCACCGTGGCTGCAGTGTCTTTGTGTTTCCGTACACTTTATTTCTTCTCCTCCACAGTCCTGCCAAAATATTCCTTCTGGAACTGCTGGAACTCGTCCTCTGTGAACAAAGACTGTGGCTCCTTGGCCTTCTTGGCAACCGTCTCCGGGCGATTCCTTGACTGTCTCCCTGTATTGTGGCTCAGGATCTGAGTGAGACAGAGAGCGAGTCAGCACTGTGTGACCAATGATCAAGTAATACGAATATGAATGAATTAAATATTGTGTGCTTCTCAGGGTCGGTAAAGTCTGTATTTTTCCTCCTGGTGTGTCACATTCAACGTCATAGATGGGCCGGAAAACAGGTTAGCAAACAGCAAAAAGCATAATGAAGGCCAGTGAAAATGTTACTGTGGTTACTGCTTTTTTATTTTCTGTCAGTTATTCAGTCTCAAACTCAAACTCTGTGCTGTCTAATTTGTAATGTTTTTTGAGTGCTGCTTGGACAGAGACGGACGCTATTTTGTGGCAGCCTGTCATTACATTACACCAGTAAAAGGGCTAAAATGAGCACGTCCACCTTGGTGTTGTATTTCTATCATTGCTGCTTAACAGGCTGCAATGCAGCCACACCAGGCTGATGTGCCCCTTTAATTTACATCCAGTAAAAGTGCTTGTTTTTGTCACTAACAGGCTCAGACTGTTATCACGAGTTGGAACAAGTGTGCTGTAGGAACCAAAGTTACATGGCTAGTTCTCTGGGACCTGCTTCATTGAAGGACATCAGCATTCAGATTGGTTGTTGCCGAACCGCGTCAGAGCTCATTACCATAAAGTCAAACAAGTTTTAACTCCCCTCCGGCTGACCACCAGGTCGCCCAAGTCACTGGGCTTGCACTGAAAAATGAATGACTTCCGCCGTTTTGGAAGCTCTGGTCGCTGTTGGTTTGAACGTACAGTTAGTCACAAAAACTTTTGATGGACGTCAGTTGACAGGGCCCACCCGCCCAGAGCTGTCACATTGCAGCCTGTTTCACCGCTGCCGTCTGCAGCTGTCTCTCTCTATACTGGCCCCTTGTTCTTATTTGTCACTTAGACATAAACATATGGAGAAAACAGCCTAGGTTGAAAAATACCAGACAATTCGATATAAACATTTCAATAATTTAAAAGCAAATTACTGATCATAAAGAAAAGAGGAGTCGATGATTGCTGTAATAAGTGATTGATGTTTGCCTTTCTTACCTTCAAAGTGTCAGAATCTGCTGCTTTATTGTCAGTTTCCATAAAGTACTTGAGATTAGCGCTCATCTGACTCTTCCTCTGCTTCTTCCTGAACTCCTCTTCAAGGAAAACACCAAAAAAAAAAAAGAGTTAAACACAAAACACACAACAGAGACATAATCATACTGCAGCTACATTGACTATGAATTGCACATTAAAGAGATTCTGATTGTGAAAACAATTATTTAGATTACAGATTTTATTTATCCACTTACAGGTTGCTAGCTGTGTAACAGAGCCACCTAGTGGTTCTAACATAAACTTAACAGAAGGTAAGAATATATCTACATACAGTCTACGTAACAACTATCAGTTTTATATTGTTTTATGTTGTGTTTCCCATTAAATGCAAAAACATCCTAAACACTGGTCTATTCCAATGATTTTGGACACTGATAAATGTCACACTGACTTGGCACACAAGTTAAAAATTTAAGTTCACAAAATTAAACTGAGCTGCACATTGCTGAAATAACAAATGTAATTTAGGATGTATTTTCCTCTGAGCACTGATGCTGTGCAGGACTATGAGCTGACTGACCCACTGCAGACTTGATTCTCTTGTCTTTGACTGTAGCTTTGCTCTTGCCAGGACCCAGGCGACCCTGCAGCCGTTTGACCTGCTTGGTGACGCCCTGTCGCTTTGTGTCCACCAGCTCCATCACCGTGGCCAAGCTGGGTGTCTGCTGCTGCTTCTTCTTCTTCACTTTACTGGCATCTGGCAGGGTGCACAGGACATAGAGAGAGGCAGAAAAACACATTTACAACAAACAAAGCAACACACTGCTCTAAGTGCCTGTGTAACCGATCAGCCAGTGTACTGAAAACTGTTATTTTGTGATGATTTTGATATAGGATGGATCTGTTACTGTTTGTTTTTTAATGAATTTTACTAACTTGCAGTACTTGTTTGTTTATTTCTCTTTTCTCTTGCTAAATTTATTATAACCATTATGCACCAAAATACCAAATCAAATTCACAACGCTGAAGAGAGCTTCCAATTCGTGGCTTCTATTGCAGCTAAGTTAGTTAAGGGGAAAATAACATTCGTTGCCGAGTGACCAATCCTCGGCTTTTTGCACATCTCACTGTTGTGAAAGACTGTTGGACATTTAAGGTAAACGCTTGACGCTGTCTGAAACCCACTTTCAAACTGGTGAAACCTTTATATTATTTGTGAAAATGCAAAAAAAGACATTTCACCATTGCATGCATTTCGCATGCAGAACCACATTGAATCAGGTCCAAATCAAAAACTACTACACTTGAAAGGGTCGAATCTGGACTAGATTATTCCTGAGAGGCTTAATGTTAATTAAAAGACTGTTTTAAATTGTTGAAACCTTTATTCTGTTTTTGAAAATGCAAAAAGGGGACATTTCACTGCATTTTTCACGTGTATACCACATGAGACCAGGTCCAGATCACAATCCACTACACTTGGATGGGTTAAAATCTTGACTAGATTACATCAGAGAGGCTAAAGGACAATAAAACAAAGTTTCACATTTGGGAAACCCTTCAATCTATTTGTGAAAATGCAAAAAAAGGGACATTGCATCAACTTTTTAGAATAGACCAGATCCAGATCAAAACCATCACAGTTAAATGGGTCAAATCTGGACTAGATTACCCAACAGAGGCTAAATATTATTTAAAACACTGTTTCAAATTGGTGAAAGCTTTATTCTTTTTATGAAAATGCAAAAAAGAGACATGTCACTGCATTTTTCACATGTAGACACTGAACCAGGTCCTTCTGTATGAAAACCAACTTGGCAATAAACCTGAATCTGATTGTAGTATAAAATACTTTATAATAACAATTACATCTTGAACCCTTTAATGGAGCATTTTAGGTTGTCATGAGCATATGTCACCGTTTATGAAAAACACGATAAAACACACCGACAATAATTACAACCCTAATCAAGAAAGAAAAATAACTAAGTCGCCCCTTTTCCTATTTCCAGTCAGCAGTGAAGGGGCATGTTAACCACATCTGTTATTTCCAAACTGTAACGATCACAACCACCAACAGAGCGGCACTGAGGTCCAAAGCTAATGTTAGCTAACTGTAATTAAGCTAGCGAGCTAAAAGGCTAAACTGACCTTTAATGTCATCGTTGAGCAGCTCCAGTCCTCTCCTGATCAATGACGCCGACATCCTGATTTAATAATGTGAGGTTTTATTGAAATTACTACAAGCTACATGGATAAGAATTCACCGGCAACGTGTGACTCTATCAACATCCGGTGAGAGACTCTTGTGCACCACTTGAAAGCAACCGGCTGGAAAACAGTCGAAGATGCCTGAAGTTCCTCCCTGATGACTTCTAGCTCCTGTGCCGAGCCATTATTTCATTAATTTAGTTACTGATAACTTTACAAGTTAAGATTTTTTTTTTTTTTTTACAAGAGCAGCTAAAATGATTAGTTCAAGAATATTAATTGGCAACTATTTCAATAATGTTTAAAGCCATTTTTCATGCAAAAACATTTCATGCTTCCTGATTCTTAAATACAAGAACGTGCTGCATTTCCTTTTAATTATTTTTTGATTATTTTGAATAATGTGATTTTTTTTTTTTTAAAGTGCTTTAAATGCTTTTACATTTAATACTTATATATTATTATTATATATAATATATTTTTCTGATTGTACTCACATACTTTTAGTAATAGTATTTTTTAATGCAGGACTTATTAGTATTAGTTTGTACAGTGAGGTGTTGCTACTTTATTTGAAGTAGGCTAAAATATACAAATACTTCCTCCCCCTCTGCTATTACTACCACTACTACTACTACTAATAATAATAATAATAATAATGACAACAATAATACTATTAATAACCAATTAAAGTTGATTGAATTAGGGTAATTTAACGAAAGCAGCAAACTGCTTCGATACATCAGTTTCCATCAAAGAAAAAACACCAACCCAGCACATTTCATTGTATAAATAAATTATATAAATAAACAGCCTCCACACTCTTCAGAGAAAATTAAAACAATGGATTGACACAGCAGGAGTGTGAAATATCAGCAGCTGCAGCATAGGCAAAATAAAGTGTTCAGTGAATCAGTGCATCAAATTGGAGAGATTCTGAGAATATTAAAGTTTTCCAAAAACTGGATGTGCGTTTTTATGGAGCAGATATAACCAACAGAAGAGGACAGCAAAGCCTACAGTACACCTAAATAAATGTAGATGCCGAGGACTATTTACTTTTCTTTAACAAACCTGAATTATATCTCCCCTTGAGTGGAGATTGGCAAATAAAATAAATTAATAACTAATTTGAGACATGTTGCTGCATCGGGTCACACATCCATAGCTGTCTTTTACTTAGGAATAGTCTAATAAATAAATAATATTTTGACTCATAATGAATAAATGCCTTATTATCAGTAATAAGTGAGACAGATAGGGCACGTGTTGATGTGACCAGGAGGTTTATTTTTAAATATATGAATGAGTTAAAATGCCTAATGCAGTTTACACACCTCCTAGATGCTCGTTACAAAGTAATCACACTACTGTAACTAACGCGTCACGCCTCCATTCACTTGCAGCTGTTGCACAGTGAACTAAGGGGCGTAGTGGTTGTGGCGCGCTCTCTATCTGTATGCTCCATCTTCCACCCTCAACCTTTGGCACAAGATTAGGTGGATCAAGTTTTAGTGCGCTAAACTTTGTGGCCCGTCTGCCTCTCCAGAATTAACCATGGCGCTTCAAGCGAGAGCTCTGGTCACCTCTAAGTGGCTCGCGGAGGCTATAAAGGTTCAGGACAAAATGCGCATCTTGGACACTTCTTGGTTTTTGCCCAAACTGCGGCGCAACACCAAGAGCGAGTTCAAGCAGAGGCACATCCCGGGAGCAGCTTTCTTTGACATAGACCAGTGCTGTGACAAAACGTCTCCTCTGGACCACATGCTGCCGTCAGAGAAGTTTTTTGCAGATTATGTCGGTAATCTGGGAATAGAGCGTGACACGCACGTCGTGGTGTACGACGCCAGCGAGTTCGGCGCGTTCTCGGCGCCCCGCGTGTGGTGGATGTTCCGGGTGTTCGGGCACGGCGCGGTCTCGCTGCTCGACGGGGGGCTCAGGAACTGGGAGCTGGAGGGGCGACCGGTGAGTGACAAGTACGTCAGACCAGCACCGTCCGAGTTTAAGGCGTCCCTGAACCGCTCCTGGATCAAGACATATGAAGATATCCTGGATAACCTGGAAACCAAAAAGTTCCAGGTGGTAGACGCCAGGCCCGCAGGCAGGTTCAAAGGATTGGACCCTGAACCCAGAGACAGTGAGTAGTCTGCATGATGACGCTGCTCTGTTCAGGTCTCTTTCAGCTTTAAGCATGAAATGAGAGCAGTGGTGCAGCTACACATTATGAATCCCACACTCAGGAAGATTATTCAGCTCACATAATAGATGACTGGTGACGTCAGTGACATTTCACACAACAATAACAGCACATTTCATCCACTGATGGACAGATTACTGAATGGGCCAACTGAGTACAGGCTCAGGGGCCCAGAGTGACAGGGTCCCCCTGCCTTCATCTGCAAACTGTCACTTAAATTACTGTAACACAGACCGACCAAGAGACTCAAAATGACTGCAAAGTGATGACCTAATTTTTGGTTGAAAAAGGGAAATAATCACAATATATTACAATACTCAGCAGATTGCAAAACATTTAGAATATAGAAATTTATTGTCATTGTCAAAAAAACCAACAACAATGAAAAACAGTTGAAGTAGCTGCCAAAACTATGGGAGCGCCGGGCTGCAGCACCTGCATGCGCCGCCATCTTGAACAAAATCACAGTAATATTGTACCATGACTTAAAGGAGCAGTGTGTAAGATTTAAGGGGATTTAGTGGCATCTAAAGTGTGGACTGCAAATTTCAACCAGCTGAAACTTCTCCTGGTTAGAAATCCCTAACAGAAAGTTTTTTACCAGGAGCCACATTATCTGCAGAGGTCTCTTCTTTTCTGAAACAAAAGCACCCAGTGATTAATAAAACCATAAAAACACAGATTAAAGCAGTTCCACATTACAGCTCTCCAACATTTGGCATGTCGGAGTTGGATTTTAGCCTAGCACCTGCTAATTTGTGCTCACCTTTTTTCTCTGATAACGTAAGATCCAGACACTGAATTATCCACAGAGTTGTCTTCCTCTCCAAAACAAATGCACGCAGTGATTTGAACCAATAAAAACACAGATATTTCAAATTGAAATATCTGTGTTTATCTGGAGGGACTGCTCTCTATGGTAGCCAACATGAGAACATAATTGGGCCTATCTAGAGCCAGTGTTTGATTTATCCTTTCTGTGCTACTGTAGAAACACGAGTTCTTATTTTCAGGTGATTATACTCTAAAAAACATACGTATTATATCGCATTTCTGACGAAACATCACCCAAACCCTGCACACTGAACCTTTAAGTGATAATACCGTGTTGTGGGGCCTCTGGTGATGCCCTCCCCCAGTCGCTTGCCTGTGTTCATTTAAAATTGCCTTTAGTTAAGGTGCATATAACTCAGTGGGCAGAGCTGCCATCTCATGTGAAAAGGCAATGTCCTTGCAGCAGCAGCCAGGGGTTCACTTCCATCCCACGGCCCTTTGCTGCATGTCATCCCCTTTTTGGCCCTCTGCCATGCTTAATCTGTCCTTTCCAAAAGCCCAAAATATAATCTTTAAAAGAACGCCTTTAGTGGCTGACCCATTAAGAATGAATCCATACTCTTATTGACGACATTAACCAAGCTAGCCTCACTTATCAGACACTGTTCATTCACTGATCAGATCAGCTGAAGTGATATAAGAGCAGATGTGCTGATCAGACAACAAAGGTGGACTGCAGCGAGTTGTGAAACCACTGGCTATCAATCATGTCATGTTGTGACACATGGATCTGCTGGTTTTTGTTGCACACAAACACAACAGCAGCTGAATCCCTGAAGGTGTTGATAGTAAATCACTGTGTTTGTCTTTTGATTTAAAGGGACGTGGTGGACTGGCAAACGATTGCTTGCGTGTGACAACGTGGAACACGACCTGAATCAATATCATAACAATAATGAGGGTTTTTGATACTGTGGTAAATGCAAAACCACAGAAAAAGATCAATGTTCAGTGCAGTGAACTTTGTCCAAATGTTCTATCATTTGGACAAAGTCACTTTCTATCATGTGGGTACTTAATATACAATATTTGAATAATATGCTAAGTTAAACATTAGGGTTGCAGCAGTGAACAGGTTATAAGGTATTCTGTGGTATTAAAATTGTCGGTTATCATAGCCTGTACTTTTGGTTATCGGCAATATGAAGAAAGAAATGCAACTGGACGGATAATCTGATGGATCTGGGGTGGGGGCTTAGATCCATCCATCTATGACCTTCCTATCAAAAGTTATTTGCGAACATACCTTCCCCTTTTTGGACCTGACTCCTCAAGCAATAATAATAATAACACTGAATACTGTGGTCCCATGAAACTGCGATGTTCTTTGACATGGTTATCGTCCCAGGAAAATCTCATACTGTTACAACCCTATTGGACATAAACAGCTGTAGATACTGTTACTCACAAAACACAAATTAGTCAGCGAAATAATTGCAAATCACAGCCACTGTGCTCATTGCAAAATGTCTGTGTGCACTGCACTCAGTGGTCCACTCTGAGCATTTTGCCTCAGAGGGCTTTACAACATATGACACCCCTCAAACTTTAATGGGTAAAAAAAATGGTAGAAACCTCAGGAAGAGCAACTGAGGAGGGATCCCTCTTCCAGGATGGACAGACGGGTAATAGATGTCATGTGTACAGAACAGATTAACATAATAAATGTCAAGTAATCCATATGACAAAATAACACTGTCATGCTGGACTTCTGCTTCTGAAATATCTGCTGATCACACGGCACAAAATAATAATAATCAAACCCTCAATTTTCAAAGTTACTGTCATCAAAACTCTCCAGTGTCGAGGAAGGTGCTGCTCTGTAGTGAACCTGGTACACTGGAGCTCTACTACCATGTTACTGTGACAGTTAAAATAAACACACTTCTTTACCCTGCTGGCTGCGTTGATTTTAAGTATAATTGTGGCTGCTTTAAAAGCTATTAGATGCATTAACACTTTGATTAATAAGTGTTATAACTTAAATAGAGAACACGACAGTCACATTCTGTGGCCGTATGGGTTCAATGTAGCGCAGGCATCCAGTGGAAAAACCATAATGCTCCCCTGAGTCCACGACTTCCTGGTATGTAGGCTCCATGCAGAGTTTGCTCAGGACAAACACAGTGACAGACACGCAGCAAGCTGAGAATAAATCACCCAACAACACAAACACATAAGGAGAGTGAGCAATAAAGACATGCTCGCATAACCATGCATTTTATCTGCAGTCACTGACCTGTATGCTCACACACACACACACACACACACACACACACACACATACACACACACACACACACACACACACACACACACACACACGACAGAAGGACAGTAGCCGACAGATGGAATGGTCTAAATTTAGATATTGTCCACCCTTAGATATATAGATCTTTACAGATAGCAGTCTGTAGTGATAAGACACCCATCTTACGTGCCTTATCTTATTCCATACACTGCTCTACTCCACCTCTACATACTGCACATACACACATAGAGAAATACACACAGACGTGCAGGTAGAGTGCCCATCCACTGGTGAAACTCCATTTATAAAAGAAGAGTGAACTTTGACCTCAATCAAAGTAACTGTTGCTAATAAAAAAGGAGATGTTTTTCCAAGCAGTGGATCGTTTAGGGAAGTGGGAGAGGAGCTGGTATTCCCCTCTGTCAAATCAATAGCTGCATGGATCCCCTTTATTTTGCATGACTGTCCATTTTTGTTTAGCCGTCAGACACAGGATCAGACAAAGGATGTTGCTCACAAACAGCTTGGTATCAAACCTTATACTCTTTTGGCAAAGACCAAAATTTGTCTGTGGCATTCAGCAGCTTTGAATACAACATTTACAAATTTAAAATATAATGTAAAACAGCCTTTTATTGAGAGAAGGTTCTTGTTCAGCTACAAGATTGTCTTGTTTTGTGAAATGCAAAAAGGGTTTTTTGTGGAAAATATGTTCATATTTATTAAGTGAAGTTTTGAAGAACTGTTGTTTCAGTATTGGTATTAAAGGAACAGTTCAGATTTACTAAAGCGGGCTTGAATGGGGTCCTTATCTTTAAACAGTATATCACATACAGCAGATGTCAGACGGCATAGAGTCACATATTGAAGCTAAGCAACGTACTGCTGTGGAGGGATCAGCAGTAAAACCACCTAAAAAAATCTGTTTCAGTTCAAGTGTACGCTACATTTGGAATATTTTCACCTCTTTACCTTGCTGTCAGACAGCGATTTACAGTGGGAAAATGAAGCCTTTATATCGCAAACCTCAAAGCCAGACTCCATTGAGAAAAACAGTGATTTAACGCTGCTGGTGTACTGCTGCCTCCATCAGTCATTTTGTTTGTTACTGTGTGACTTTGGCATTTAAAAGGGTTGGTTTGGGTTCACCAAAATCACACAATGACACAAACTAACCAACTGACCAAAGCAGCAGTACAACAGCAGCTTACATGTACAGCAGCTAAAATTACTATTTTTGTCTGGTGGCTTTGACGAGAGCATAGATGGGGAACTGAAGCCGTTAACGCCTTCCCCAGCAGAATTGGCCCCTGACGGAAAGGTAAAGTGGTGAAAATACTCTTATTGTGGCATTCACTAACACTGATATTGATTACTTTTAGGTGGCTAAAATACATTTTGTTGGTGATCCCCATCTACAGCAGTACATTGCCTAGCGTCCCTCTCAGACTCCAGCCTGCTTCTCCAAACTGGGGGCGCACCAACTGACATCTACTGTATGTAATACGCTGACTATAGATAAGTACCCCACACAACCCCACTTAAAAAAAATCAGAACTGTCCCTTTAAAATCCAGGGACCAAATATTGGTGATCATTTTGAAAATAAATTAGACAAGGATTAGCCCTATAGCTACAGTCTTCAATATGTCAGAGTAATACATTAACAGCACTTAGTCAATGTACTTTCTGTCCCGATAAGAACATGTATCTGAGCCACCTGACAACCTGTGGGAATCAGTGTCTTGGTGATAAAAGATCACAGAGTCTGCTGAAATAGTCATGTGTCAACGTAGCCGATGTTACAGACTCAATCCCTTCAACATCTGACATGTTTACAAGTCAGATGTCAAGTCCTACAGTTCATAGTGTGCAGCTGGAGTGATGTAACTCTTCTTGTGCCCTTTGACCTCTCTGTGTGATGCATGCAGAGCTCACAGCTGCAAGTTGTGTTTATGGATGGATTACTAAACAAGCCCTCTGGGTACAGACCCAGAGGGCCCAAAGTGTAAGGGGACCCCCTTTGGCAAAATGTCACTGGAAAGGAACATGTACCAACCAGGAAGAGGCTCAGAATAACTACTTAAAGTGGCAAAACAATGACAAAGAGATGCAAAACGACCAAAAGACGGCAAATTTACACAGAAAGATACAAAACAACTTGAAAAAAGAGAGAGAAATCACCATAAAGTCTGCACCGATGTAGGACAGGTGGAGGGGCCTTTTGCATTTCTGTGTCCAGGGGCCCATTGTCTCAAAATATGTGGTTGTGTTTGCATCATGATCACTGCTGACAGATTGGAATTGGAAGTAAATAAATGATCTATATTCTGAATATAATTAACTTAATCAAAATCCAGTGTGATGCAGGGCTGTTTATCTGTACTAAACGTCTTATTCTTACTCTACTCTCTCTTTCTGATTGACAGACACAGAACCAGGCCACATCCCCGGCTCCATCAACATGCCCTTCAACTCCTTCCTGTCTCCGTCGGGTCACTTCCTGTCCAAGGAGCAACTCCATGCTCTGTTCGCCCGGGCTGGCGTGGACCTCAGCCGTCCTATTTGTGTCTCGTGTGGCTCGGCCGTGACTGCGTGTAACGTGGCACTGGCGGCCCACGAGTGCGGGCACTCGGGGGTGTCGGTGTACGACGGCGGGTGGTCGGAGTGGTACACCCGCGCTGTGCCCGAGCACGTTTTATCTGAAGGACGGGGGAAACACGTGTGACTGGTTAAGGATAGCAGGAGGTGTGACTGATGGTTAAAGACTGGTTGACTGGAAAACACTGGATGCTCTTTAATTGTTTGAATGTGGTAAAGTTTAAAGGAATAGTCTGACATTTTTGGAAATAGCTTTTTAATTTTACTGTGTGTGTTTGCTGTCTTGGCAAGAGGCAGATGACAAGATTGATACCACTCAAGTGTGGCTGCTAATGGAGCTACAGCCAGCAGACAGTTAGCTTAGCATAGCTTAGTTTAGCATGAAGACTGGAAACAGGAAAACAGCCAGCCTCTGTTTAATGTTTTTGCACATTATGTCTTTTTTTCTAATTACTGTGAACACAAAGAAGCGTAAAATCGACAAGTAGTGGTCAGAGCCAGCTTAGCTGTTTTTGCCTGCCCCCAGTTTTTATGCTAAGCTAAGCTAACAGCTAAGCCTGCTATCCTAGCTGTCACAGTTAATTCTTTACAACAAAAGCTGACAAACAAATTTCCCAAAATGTCAAAACTATTCTTTTAACACCTTTAAAAAACAATGTGTAATCCAAACATACATCACTATGAGACTTTTTTTCACTCCAAACACATGAATAGATGACGTGACTAAAGAGCCAGCAATAAGTGAACACTAAACCTGATGACTGTTTGATCAGTGACGCTACAAGAGCTTTGTTTACATCTGTAATGCTTGTGTTGGTAATAAAATAGAGCTGCGCTTTGAATCACAAAGAGTCGGGAAGGTGTTGAAATTTCTTGCACAGCTATTCCTCATGCAAATGTATGTGTTTAGGCCCGTGTGTATTTTAAGGTTGCTTCAAGCTTGACAGATGAGACACAGAACTGACCTGAGAGCAGAGTCTGGTTTGGCAGGCTGGTAGAAAAGTGCGCTTTGAGTTTGACCATTGGACTTTAGACCTGTGAGCTGAATATTGGGAGTGCTGCTTAGTTAAGATATCCACCTGTGAAAGAAAAGTGCTCTCATGGAATGAGTCCAGTAAATGCTTATAATACAGCAGAATTATAGCAGTGTTATGTTGTTTTTAGTTTTTGAAACAGACTCTTCTTTGATTCCCCAAATTATCCCACAGCAGTTACAATACACTATTTTGAAAGCTTATTATCTTTTTTATCTGTTGAAAACTTTCTCAGGTTTCCAGGCAGTATTGTCCACAGCAAATAATATTCCATTTTTATAATACTATAACTCAACATTTTTGTCATTCACTCTTGAAATTCACTTTCCTTTTTTCCTTAAAACAGCGAGTATCAGTGTCGCCAGTAAAACCAGAAAAAAGAGACTTGCTTTGCAACAATATACCTCACCTAAATGCAATTTGATAAAACATATTTTTGAAGTGTTAATATACAGATACTCTAACATAAATGTCAATAACCTCTAACTCAGGTCCTAATAATATTGATTTATTTATAGGCGCCTTTCAGAGCACTCAAGGACACTTTACAAGACACAGTTAAAAACAAGCAGCAATGTATCCATAGATTATAAAATCAAACAATTCTGTAATACACAATACAAGTTAATAAAATGACAAACAAAGATTGTGATTATAAATATTGGGTTTAAAATCATCATCCTAGAGCATGGTCTCACTCTGAAGTCGTCGAAATCCGGCGCTTGGGCAGTGACTTGCAGCGTCAGAAACCAAAGAAAGAACGCGTCCTTTAACGTCAGCATGATACGCGGCTGGTTCTCATTATAGTTTAACACCGCCTGGCAGCATCAGGGGGACATGCAGTGGGACAAGGACGAAAGTTAAGGCACCAAAAGTCCGAGTGATGCGAGTGGGAGGGGTGGTGGATGGATCCAACAGAGACCGACATTCACCCGGGAGAGCAGTGTTCATGTCCTGTAAGATTCTAAAGCCAAACCCTGTTCTTTTTTCCTAAACCTAACAACTTCCCAACCATGTGTTTGTGGTTGAAGGGAAAAAAGATGTCAGTTTGAGAAGTTGTACCAATGTAGTGCATTTATTTTGAAAGAGACTGTTTGTAAACATTACATTTCCTGTGAAAACAGAAGTGTATTTTGAAAGAGGACAATGCATGTAACAGGCAGAGTTTGACATGGTGTCCCAGAACACCAACAGCCAATGCACCCAGGGTACCTTGCACGTTGTATGTGGACGTGGAAAGTCCATGACCAAGCATGTCAATATGTGACATGAGAGGTCGGAGTGAGAAGTGAGATTTGCAAGTGTTGGTCAACATAGCAAATGTGGTGTGGAAGAGAGGGGCTCGATTATTAAGGGCCTTAAAGGTGAGAAGCAGAAGTGAAGCCAGTGTAGCTGCTGGAGAACAGGAGTGATATGATCTATGGAGGGGGTTCTGGTTTGGGACCTGCACCCTCAGAATAACAATCAACAATCAGCTGTCCCTCTCTAAAACTGCACACTGAGACTGTGAAAGTGAAACTACAGTGAAGCTCATGAAATTCCTAACTTCCTCTTCTACTTCAGTCTGAAGCTGCCTAAGTACGTGTCATCTCTGAGTTAAACAGCTGAACTTTATTCTTTTATGGATGTTATACAAATGACACAAAAAGGAGTCACAAAAGAGAGTCAGCTGAAGTCTTCATCTCTGCTGTCGAGGCCTGAGGGAGGAGACATCCCGGACTGGTGAGTGTGTTGATCTGATAAAGAAATAGTTTCAGTTATCTTGCTGTGAACATTAGGTCCACTGGTAAGACAGATCGAGCTACAGGGCAGAGCACTGCCAAAACCTTTCTGAAATCAACTTTTAGAAATGAACCAGACGTCACTTTTATACACCACATAAATTTGCTACTTTCATGTTTTAAGATCAGTATGATTTGTTTAGACAAAACATGCATACTTGAATTGGAATAGTTTAATTAACACTGTATAAAGATCTTTCCATTTTCTAATGACAAAATCATTTAATGTCTGGATTTCATCTGCTAAAAACAGACCTGACAAAATCCTGATCAGGATGGTAAATTAAAATGGTGTCCACTTGAGGGCAGCAAAACATCTGACTGAGTTTGAACTCAGATGAAAAATATATATATTGGCATTTCAGGTGTTGGTTACTTTACAGTTCAGGGAGGTGTGTTAAAATGCTGCCTGCAATTTCTGGTTTGTTTTACAAAACTCAAGATAGGCTCATTAGTGAATTGCTGTTCTTCCTACTGATGAATAAATGAGGTAATTGCAGTCTGCTGAGGTCACACCAGAACTTTTCTGAATATGAATCAGGGCATTGGGGAATATTTGAATATTCATGGGCAAATGCCGCTGGACTACAAACAGCAGGAGCGTGACGGTTGCCATGAAATATTGTTAAGAGTGTGACACTGCAAACACATGTGGGAGCTGCTGTTGCCAGAGCAGAAGTTGAATTTACGTATGTTGGTTTTCAAAAAAAGTTGAAGTTAAATGTCTTGTGACACAAAGTGCATGTGGGACGTGATATGGGGCAGCCCCTCTTGTTTCATCCTGTTATCTGTCACAGAAAAACAAACCTTTAAGATAACCGATAAGAACTGGTGTTGTTGTGCTGAAAGGACTGATTTTTAACTTTAAGTTTACACACGACAGCTTATGATGGTCAGTCTGAATAACACCGGTGAAGGGTAACTATTTTGAACTGTAACTTAAAAGATCATTTGCAACATTTGGCTGAGCAGTTTGCATCGCTGTATGCCACAGTCTTTTTGGGCCCTCTTTACACCTGCTATTAACATGCATCCTCGGTGATTGGATCACGTGTGGACAGCTCTAAGTACAGGTGTGTGTGCACTCAATGCGTCATCATTGCGTCTTGAGATCTGATCGCTCAGACCACATTTATAGGTGGACTGGGCCGCATATAGCCACACTCTTTCAGTAGTATGTATACACTCATGTATGGGCCACCCTCTCAGCTGACATCCTCACTTTTCTGACTCCCCACCAGATAAGAAAACTTTCTGTTGCTGCAGTTACACACACGCAGAGCTGAAGGACCGTCTCCGTAGCAAAGCTGTATAATATTAATTACATACCAGACCCTGAGATGGCGCCTATTCATTTCAATGGAGCTGCTCACCTGGCGCCAAAAAGTTCCTAGCTTCAGGGTAACTTCCACTACATGCAGCCTACTGAATATGTGCAGTAGTAAAGTTCCTGCATGGCTATTAGACTTTATGTTGTGATGATGTCACAGATTTTAAAAATAGTTTTCAGCTCGAGGAAATTTTTATGTGTATTAAACCGTCATGGATCATACCCAGATTGCAAGGTTACAACTCTGCAGGTTTACTGGTGGCTCGCAAACTCATTCGTCAGACAAAGCCCCATCATTCTTACAGTGGAAGGAAGTGATCGCTCCTCTTAGTCTGGAGTCCTTTTATAGAACATATCAAATACTTTCACTTTCTGTACTGTATTCAAATTCAGTTTTATTTTTATTTTAATATCCTGGTCTGGTTTTATTTTATTCTATGTTTTTCTCTTTCTTGAGCCTTGGAGAGGAGGGGAGATGGGGATGGGGGTTGGAGGTGCAGGATGGAGGTGTCCTGTCAACAGCTTTACAGATGTCTTTCTAACAGTAGCGTTCTATGGGGAAAAGGCTTTTTGGGCCACAGGGCATTTTTCTTTTGTTATTGTAATACCATGAGTGGCCACTGGGAGAATTTGGAAGCTGCATTCCTACAGGCCTACTCCAAGCCTCTCTCTACCCAGCAAATGGTCACTTAAGTGTGTAGCATGGGCAAAAGCAGCTGCAAGTCTGTTATAAGACAGCACTCACATGTGCATGGTGAAAGAGTTACTGGCTGCTGTATTCCTCCTCCTCTCTCACAGATTTTGTTACCTCAGGACACAGCCATGCTAGCTGTTTCCCCCTGTTTCCAGCCTCATGCTAAGCTAGGCTAACCATCTTTATCATATTTATCATACTGATATGAGGGTGGTATCAGTCATCTCATCGTACTCTCTGTAAGAAAGCAAATAAGCATATTTCCCAAGGACTACTTCTTTAAAATAGACTAAAACAGGGCCTGTCTTTTAAGTTTGCAAAGGAAGACAAGGAGGCATAACATGAAGGGTCCATCAAGAGTTAGTATGAAGGCGAACAAGTAAGGGTATTTTTGTGTTTTAAGATTTGTTTAAGACAGTGGTTCGCAACCTTTTTCATGTCAAGCAGTGGCGTCCCCAACAGGGGGCCAAGGGGGGCCCGTGATACAATCGCTTAACCCTCTGTGAATAGTTGTTTTTTAAAATAAAAATGCACTACGTTGGTACAGCAGTGCAGGCTGAAGTTTTTTTTTCCTTCAACAACAAACACATGTGATTATGTTTTGCCAACACATGCACGTGGTTGGGTTTAGGAGGCAAGAACAGAGTTTGGCTTTACAATCTTACAGGAAGCCAACACCAGCCTCCACAGTGAAAGTCTGTGGTTTTTGGACCCATCCACCATCCCTAACCCCTGCCCGCCCAGACATCCGCCACCTTAACTTCCATTGTTGTCCTGCCATGTTTCCCCCTTACACTGTCAGTGGACCGGCCGCATATCATGCCGATGTGAAAGGACGTTTTTTATCGTCGGTGTCTGATGCCAGAAATCACTGCCCAAGCGCTGGATTTCGACGACAACTTCGGAGTGAGACCATGTTGAGTTGTCCCTTGAAGAGTAAAGTATATCAGTATATGTTTCCTTAGCTCTCACATTGACACAAGTATTAAGGTGACTGTACAACAGCATAATAGAATTCCCCAGCTTTTGGTTTTGGTGTGCCACCCCAAGATTTTCAGTGCCCCCCCCCTCCGGCTACCCCTATGAAAAGATTCTCAAGGAGCCAGTTATATCAAGAACACAAAACTGATATGCATGAGGTCACGGACCCCTATTTGAGGGACCTCCATCTGAAAAGATTTTGGTTGTTAGATATTATTAAGACCAGAATTCTATAGTTGTTAACTACAGCTGAGGAGTAACTGTGGAGGAAGTGAAACCTGCGATCAGAATAGTCACTCATATGACTCTTACCGACATTAAGCTCATCTATAGAGAATAAAATAGTGAAACAAATATTCCCCATTTATCTGGAGACCCCCTAAAACTCCCCCAAGAACCCCTGGAGGTTCCTGGACCCCTGGCTGGTTTGAAGGTTGCGTTGTAGGGCCTAATCTGGGTGTCAGGGAAAGCATACTGTTACTTCTCATAAATGATGAATGGTAGTAACACGAGGACATTTTCTGAGACAACACTGAACGTCATAACGCAAAGGGAGCATTAGCAGCAGTAAGAAGAAGAAAAAAAAGCCGACTCTAAAAGGGGTTTCCACCCTAATCTTTCACACTGCTTCTTGAAACTGAGGCTTGGATATCACCAGTCAGGGAAGCCACAAACCACAGCTTTTTTTTTCTTTGCTCACAAACCTTTCCTACACGTCACTAGGCCCACAGGTCCTGAGAAGAGTTGATCTAGTTTTACAGAAACAGAACTTATCAGCACATTCTGAATGAGTCTACAGACATGGAAACGACTGATCATTCATTTTGAACAAAGAGAAAGGGGAAGAGCTCTCGACAGAAAGAAAATGGACAGGTATGTTCTTGTTTAAATCGTCCTTGGTCGTGGTTACTTTTTGACATAGGCTAGATCAGCCTTATCTTTCAGTGTAATGAATGAATGACTCGGAGACGGGAAATGATGCTAAAGCAGAAGTGGTAATAGTGATCAACAGAGTGATAAAGCGAGTTTTGTTTGATCATGGGGTGTTTTTGATGACGGATTAGAATGTGTTAATGACATGGGTCATGAGGATAGAGCAGCAAGATCTTTTTGATAACTTTTGTCCTTTTTTAGTAGAATACAGAAGTTTGACAAAATTACTTGAATTCAAGATCCTCTTTTTATGCTTTTTGCTATTTCGAGCTACCAATGTCCTCTCCACTCTGCCAAAAAAAAAACCATGATACTAACAGCTAATTTTTAGCCTTTGGACAGCAGATAGAACTCTTGTGTTACATGTGTGTCACAAACTTTTTTAGCCAAATCATACAAACGACTATATTACTTCATTAATTAAGAGTTTCATCCAACTATATGTTTTGAAAATACTGATTAATAAAGGTAGTTTGGCATCAAATTCTTCACATGGTGTTTGTATGACAGGAAGAGCCAGGGATTTGTGATGCTCACAGATAGCAGATGACATCCTGCGATATATACACTCAGAGTTTTCATATGACAAGATACAGAGAGAAAGGCAGGTGTGTGGGGTTTGACATGTGGGAAGGTGCGAGAAAGTGGAGGAGGCACGAGACGGGGACGAGCAAACAGTGTGGGGGAGTAAGGAGAGAGACAGAAGGGACTCATTTCCTTGTGCCTACAGCCACGGCAGCAGCTCTATGAGGCTGTGTATTGAGCTAAATGCTAAAGTCAGCAAGCTCACAGTGTTAATGCTAACATGTATTGGACAAATTTTAACCTGACACAAGTCGTGGGATGTCAAAGTTTTTACATTTCATCCTGTAGGGAATGTTAGACTGTACCAAGGCAATCCTTCCTACTGTTTTCATGACATGTCAAAAATGTCAACCAAATTTATTGGGATACATCGTCTGAATGTCTGTACCAAATTTTATGGCAATCTGTCCAGTAAATGTTGAATAAATAATTCAAGCCCACAGTCTCACTCTGCCCATCAGTCATGCGACTGCTGTTTCAGGTCGTGATGCTCACTCCTACGTGCTGTTGCAAGTTATGCTAATTTCTCCCACCTTCACCTCACACTCTTTCACTTATAGCTTTATAACCAAACCAACAAAGGCATCTAACGCCTTGTGTGCGTTATGTCTATTCTACATTTCACTGAAATATGTGGGTTGCAGGCTTTAATGGGCTCTTCTTAGCACTGTGCACAAGACTTGGATTCCAACTGAGATCCTTTTTGCCATGCACCATTAAAATAAATTACCAACAGAATGACCTGTTGTACATCAGTTACTCACTGCATGGTACCTTGAATTTGTGAAGAAAACTGTAGGAAGAAAACTGTCTCCACAGTAAACATAGTATCTGTCAAACTTTCACTCAAGTTGTGCAGTATAATCCAAGTCTCATTTATCCAGTTTTATGCTTAGTATTCCCCAAACACATGCATTTTCACGAAAACATTACAATTTGTGTGCGTTTGGTCTTTGCTCACGCAGCGCTCACACGCACATCAGGAACATGACAGCAGAAGTGTTTTACATTGTAATGTTTTAGCAAAAATGAACGTTTCTGGCAAGTACTGAGCTCACGATTTGATAAATGAGACTTACATTATGCTGCAGGAGTTGTGTGAGAGCATGTGAATGGATGTTTTGATAAAGTTTTACTATTTTTAAACGTGGCCCCCAATTACTTACAAAGAATGTTTGCCTTTATGGTTTCTCTGTTCACCGGGGAGGCATGCCAGAAAACCAAAGTTTTCTCCACAAATCCAATGTAACATGGGGCGAGTAACTGAAACACAAGTGGTCATTTTACAAGTGAAGTATTCCTTTAAAAAAATGAATGCTGACTGTTAGACCACAACCATCTGTCGTTTGATGTTTTGTTTCCATCCTTTGTTGCTTTATACTTTCCTCTCTGCTCGCATCATAGTTACTACGGCTGTCACAAGGTCTTGTCACTGGCTAACACCTTTGATGTTGTCCTTTTCGGGAGGACAGTCTCATCTATTGACACGTTTAAATCTCTTGCCCCCAGGGATCTGTGTTTGGGTTTATACTGCAAGATGAGGGTCCTCTGTTTTTGATGTGACTACATTGCACATCGTATCCTGCAGACCTCATTTAACCAAAGCATAATTTAAGTCAAATTCACTTTTTCAGGCCAGATTTATTCATTTAAGGATCAGTAACGATCAGGTTTTTACAATGAACACTTACTGATTCTCGTAGGTTCACTAAGTAGTAACTTCGAGTTCTTAAAAAATTCAAATGTTGCTTCACAAAGATTTGAATCAAACTAGCTGCCTCAGCAGTCAGTACTAATACATATAAACGCTAAAAAGACTGAGCCTAGCTTATCCTCACTCTGCCAATATAGCAGCTGTCAGAGACTGTGACCTCAGTAGTCTTTGTATCAGTATCATCAAGAAAAAAATTGTATATAAGACTACAGGGTAGGAAATGCAAACTTGCTGGGTAGTAAATTCATTTTTTCTATATGCTTATTAGAAACAACAGTAGCTTTCTGGGAAGAGAAAGGGCTTAGGAAGTGGTTTTGTGTGTTTTTTCTGTGCCTATTTAGTTTGTGGTTGTTTCTTTGCTTTTCAGAAAGAAAGAGAGGAAAGTGACAGAGGGGAAGTCCAAATGTCAGCAGAACACAGTTATAAAGAGAACGAAAATGTGTGTTGGTAAAAAGGATTAGAAAGAGGTAGACTGTTAAGCAGATAGTGCCTGACAAAGGGAGACTTGAAAGAGCTCTCGACTTGTTGGCTTGATTCAAAGAGTTGCCTCCCCAGTGAGGTTTTTCCCAACACCAGTTGCCGATCATGAGCTGGATAAGTACAGTACAGTCAGCTGGGGAAGTTCAGTGGACTGTACAGATTGACATACAATCATGCCATTGTGTGTCATGACACTGAATGCATCTGGTTACAGTTCCACTCAGGGTAGAGTTTACCAGCTACAACTTTTTTAGTTCCTGATATAGCCCAAGCTGCAAAATAACACTAGGTCATACACTTCCTATAATGCAACTTCGTAGTATCTTGTGACACATATTGCTTGGTAAATGCCAGTTTCTAACTAAATACGCCTAGTTTAGCACTTACTCATATGATGCCACTGGAGTAATCTGACGACACAAAGTAATGGCCTGATCTCAGTGCTGTAATTTACACAACCATCCATTTTTGAGACCAAATTACCTACGCTGAACGCAAGGTTACTATTGGCATTCCCACCCAGGTCAAGTGACTCTGCAGTAATCATGGGTATTTATTGGCTCTGGCTCTGATCAGCAGTTATGGAAATACAGCACCCGGGTGAACACACTAATTTTAGCCCCTTTACCAGTGAGATGCAATTACAAAATATCGTCTGTCTCCATCCAAGCAGCACTCAAACATTGCTCAAAATTCACCAAGTTTGAAAGACAGACTAAATAAGCATTGGCTGCTGTTGTTCTTTGAGTTAGCTGCTAACTGCTTCTAGCGGCTTCTCTCCAGCACTGGAAAGCTTTCTACTGGTTAAATTCATTACGTTAAATTCATTAGAAAGTATTGCGATTAGGTGTCTCAACCATAACATGTCAGCTCCATAGCCCTCCTAAATCAAACAAAATAAAAACAACTGCAGAAAATCAAGGACAGTCAACCCATCAAATCTGATATGTATCTCATGTCAAACACAGTCTGTCTCTAAACTTATGCCAGATAACGTTTCACAACTAGCACTTGTAAAGCCTGGAGAAACACCACACTGGTTAAAGAATACAAAAGAGTATGTAGACAAGCTGAACGCAGGTGGCGAAAAAACAAACTCCAGGTATATTACGACATTTATAAAGAGAGTCTTCACAACTATAACCAGGAACTGAAGAATGCAAGGCAATCATATTTTTCAGAGATTATCAATAGAAACAGTAATAATGCCCGCACACTTTTTTCTGTAGTGGACAGACTGACAAACCCCACAGCATCACTCCCTCCTGAACTACTGTCTAACGAGTCATGTAATGACTTTGCAGCCTTCTTCACAAACAAAATATTACAGATAAGACAGGAAGTGTGCAGCTCCAGCTCCGGAATGATAACACTTGTGCCTTCCTGTCCTCCGGTTAATCTAGGACATTTTAGCCTCCTAGATTACACAACTCTAACAGAAACGGTTTCAAAATTAAAGCCCACAACATGCTGCCTTGATATTCTGCCTTCAAACTTTTTTAAAACCATTTTTAACTGCATAGCTCCAGACGTATAGCAGATAATAAATACTTCTCTTATAGCAGGCCAGTTTCCCCAGGCCTTGAAAACTGCAGTAATAAAACCTCTCCTAAAAAAATCAAATCTGGACGCCACAACAATTAGTAACTACAGGCCAATATCTGCCATTTTTGGGGAAAATCATTGAAAGGGTTGTCTTTCAGCAAATCCATACTTTTATGATGCTAAACAATCTTTTTAACACATTTCAGTCTGGATTTCGGCCACATCACAGCACTGAGACTGTACTTATCAAAGTCTTAAATGATATTCAAGAATAATGATGCATGCAAATCCTCTGTCCTGGTATTACTAGATCTCAGTGCTGCATTTGATACAGTTGATCATAATATACTACTTAGTAGATTAGAAAAGTGGGTGGGACTCACCGGCACTGTACTACAATGGTTCAAATCTTACTTACAAGATAGGGACTTTTTTGTGTCAGTTGGTAACCATGAATCTGAGCGAACTACGATCACATGTGGGGTTCCTCAAGGGTCCATTCTCGGACCACTTCTATTCAACATCTATATGCTTCCCCTAGCCCAGATTATGGAACATCACAACATCTCCTATCGTACGTATGCCGACTAGGTATACAGAGGTATTAATTTTTGGCCCTAGAAATGAAAGGGCAAAGATCAGCGCCCACCTTGGCTCTATGTCATTGACAGCTACAAATCAAGCCAGAAATCTTGGTGTTATTATTGACTCAGACCTGAACTTCAACAGCCATTTAAAGTTTATTACTAAATCTGCTTATTACCACCTTAAAAATATAGCTAGAATTAAGGGGTTTCTGTCTAAACAAGACATGGAAAAACTTATTCATGCATTCATTTTTAGTAGGTTGGATTATTGCAATGGCTTATTTACAGACCTTAACAAAAAATCAATCAGAAAGCTAACAAAAACATGCAAACTCCGCACAGAAGGGCTCCCACCTGGAATCAAACCAATTTGCATTTATATATATATATATATTTTATTGGAAAACAAAGTTGTATTTAGGGACATAAGCCAGTGGATAACTTGGGCTCTTAATTTTAATTAAATAAAAGCTATATCTTGAATCATCATCACTGTCTGTTGTTGGCACTTCTGTCAGTTTTCATGGAGCGTCAAAATCTCATCACTGCTGTGATGATACTGATTTCCAGTCAAGTACTAATCAAAACTGTATAACAGGAAACCTTAAAGATCAGGCCAGCAGTAAATTACTTGATAAGGCTACCTGAGGTTAACCATAGTGACGATTCTTCTGTATGATGCTTTCCTATCAGTTATAAACTCTTACTGAAACTGACCTGACTTTCAGTTTAACTGATAAATGGATTATGATTTGAATACAGGCAAGTTGTTTTCTACGAGCATGATAATACACCCACATCCAGCATCTGTCAGGGCAAAGTGCTGTGTTTCAGCAGTCTGATTTCTCTGCCTTTAATGCATCTGGAGATTTTGTTCTGATTACTGTGATTGCACTTAATTCAGGTTTAATACAGCTAAATCCTGCTTCTAACCACAACCTTGCCAGGTTGGTGAATCTACAGATCTGTCATGATTTGGTAAATGTGGGCTTTGGCCCAAAAGCAGGACTCAAAGCTCAAGCAGGTAGAGATAAAAGACTGTCTTTACTGCAACCAAGCAGGGAAACAAAAGAAGGCAGACTTATCCAAGCAGGGAGTAGGTGAAAAGGCAGTCAACAGGCAGATGAGCAAAGATGCTGGGACACTTAGTGAAGAGTACATTAGACAATCTGATAGGAAACAAGTAGAAATGTGCTGGTATGCCTGCAGGGCTGATGAGCAAAGTAGGAGCAGGTGTATAGTGGGAAGGGACGTCAGGTGACCAAGACAGTCTGAGGGCATCTAGTGGATGGTTTGAGGATAGGAGATCTGGGAAGTGAAAGGGGACCACATGGCCTGGAGAACGTGAGCAGGGGCGCCACTGCAGCTTTGGTATCCAGAGCCACAACAGGACAGACTTTGTCACAGAAAAGGACTCCCTGCTACAAAACCACTCATACTGGAAACCCTCTAACCCCTATAAGCAGCAGCTATGAGAGAGTGGGCTAAATCTAATACACAGTTTGGCTTTAAGAGGATCTGTGTATTTCAGCTTCCCTTTTCTCAGGTTTTTTTAAACACTCAGAAATGGTCAGCTAAGGACAAAGTGACTTGTTAAATATGTCAGCTTCCTGATGGGCACATTTGCTTGTTTGTTGACTCCCTCACTGTGATGATATGCTAATGATTAGAATTGCTGAGGACATTATCTGCGATCAGATTTGAGCTGTTTTAAGAAAAGGAAGTACTCTGAGCAGAAAGTGCACCTGTCAGAGTGACGGAACATTTGAGTTCTCCGAAAAAAAACCACTTTGCCCTTTATTAAACCGCACAAACAGGTGACCTGGGCGTTTGCAGAACTGTTTCCCCTGTGAACGGAAATGGAAAAAGAGAAAAATAATAAATTCTTACTAACATAAAATGTCTACAGGGCACTTATAACAATGTAGCCCACTGGTGTTGTTATTGTGCAGAGTGAGTGAAAGTTGCTACATTTGGGGCTGTGGGTGTTTGTGGGTCGATGCGCAGTGGGCTGTAATAACCACATACCACAAATCATACCTTTGACACGTACACATTTATTTTTCATCCTGTTTTGACATTTTAAATGTCAGTGTGGTTCAGATACGAGAGCAACAACCTGTTAAACATGTCAACTGTAGGGCAAAAAGAGACAAACACACATGTAATATGCAAGCAGGGTGTAATGTTTAATATTATGTGTGTGTGTGTGTGTGTGTGCTCAGTGTAATTACATATTTAGACTGGGGGAAATGACAGGCTACAGGGAAGTAAAGGAAAGGAATAAGACTGTAGCATCAGCACAGAAGTAGTCAGTATTCACCTGTGTTAGCACCGTGTGGTGGATTTTTGTTTTTCTTATTGAAATCATCCGCTTCAAGTTACAGAAACAGGTAAGCAACGAGTAGTACCATTAGCATATGTCCTCAATAATAGGTCGAAGGATAGAGGAAAATGCTCTGAGGTGTTAGCCTAACCACGAAAACTGAGAGGTTAAGATGACTTCAGTTTTCACACCCTCAAGTCTGAGTTTAGAGCGTAGGTGGATGTAACTGATAGCAGACAACTGATCTTGAGATTAAACTTCTTAGTAGTGGCCTTCAAAGAGCGCACATTCTGTGAGTTGGTGGTTTGCCATTTCCTATCAGAGGAAAAACCTTATTTGTCTAATGTGTTTTTTTTACACAGGGCATCAAATGGAGTGAAACCAGCACTTTGAAGCACATCCTGAGCAGCTCACTGACAGGTAAGACATGAAGTTTGTTTGGATCTAACATGTAACAGGTGGCATATCACATTATTGATTCACATCATCAGGTGATAAGAGAGGATGTGATACCTGAGCAGGCAGACAGCTGCTCTGCTTAAATGTCAGGTATTTTTATTTTCCTTTTTTTTATGACACATGATTGTCTTTAGAGCACATTATTGACAATGTTTTCCTAAAGGTTGCTCAGTTTTACCACGTCATTTGGTTTGCAAATCTTTACACCCACATCCAATGAGACTTTCAAACATGTATTCATGTATCCATTACTGTAACTGGCACTATTGCTGTTCCTCTTTTTATCATTTCAGGAAGTATAGCCTACAAGTTTGGTTTAGTTTACTGCACGTTATAAAAAGGAGCATGTTAAATCAAACCACAAAGACATCATGGATGACACAGTACAATCCAAGATATATTTCCATTGTGATTCTTGATTGATTAGTCAGTGTTTGTGTCAGCTTCATGATTTGGAGGTGCTTAAATAACACATCAAATGGCTACAATTCACCCCAAAACTAGAAGCCACTTATGTGCAGACTTTAGAGATGTGTATAGTATGGTTTGATTGTTTGGTTAAATGTTGTTTTTTGGTATTTATTTGCATTTATGTAAAACAGTTGAAGTCCTGGGAAGCAAGACAAATTTCAGAATATTTCCTGACACTAAAGTTGAATCAAATCAAATCACACATCCAACTTTGGCATCCGTAAGTACTGCTATCATCCCCCTAAAGAAGCTCACAGGATTACCAAACAGGCAAAGCGAATACCTGCTCCAAGACCCCAAACCCTCTGGAGCGCTGACAGTCCCAGTGCTTGTCAATGCTTTTGGCAGTTTTATTAATTGTAGATGTGTTTGTGAATTTGCACCACTTACAGTACCATATCAACCAAGCTGGGTCCTGGGGGCCCCTGTGCAGCCGTCACCAGAGGAAAATGTTTACATTTCTGCAAACTAAGTTACATTTGCATGTTTACATATGTTTCAAATCAACATTTTTAAAGTGACAAAGACTATAAGCTGACTTTTAACATTGGGAGGGGAAGAGGATGGTGGATATTGTGTCACTTATAGACCAGATGCCTGCCAAGCTTGCAGCCACTTTTGAGACTAACATCACTGGTTGTTTTGTGGCAACAGTTAATGACGTTTTTTTTTTATCTAACCTGGGTGTCTTTTGCAGCACATTGCAGCCTTTTCCCAGGGGTGATTGCACCACTGAAATAGATGTTTTTCACCAACACACGGTGGCATTTCCCAGCAGCCTTCAAGCCACCGAACATGAACACTTTTTCAGCGACTTTTGTGCTATCAAACGTGGGCGTTTTAAGCCAAAACATGATCTTTTTCTAACCTTGACCAAGTGATTTTTGTGCCTAAAACTAACCACACCATAAAGTCTTAATGCAGCTGCTACAAAATAATGTACAAAAATGCACAATCCAAACGTTTCTTCCCTGACTGGGTTGCGTCATGCCTTCCGATTTTAGACCATGAGCTGCGATGTCACCAGTTAGAGTCCAGCTGAGGACTTTTGTTGTGTCTTGTGACCCTGTCTTGTAGAGGGACTGGGTGTCAAAGTCTGGTTTGAAGACTTTGTTTTAGGTATATTGCGCTCACATGAAGAAGTCCTCTGGGCTTAAAGCTGTGGTGGTTCTCAAACTTTTTGTCTGTCATGCTCGTCGAAAAAAGTTTATGCTCCCCATCCTGCAATTTTTTTAAAATAAATAATTAACAACAATGTGGGATGCAACTTATAAAAAAGGATCCGTGTTGAATTTTTGAGAAATAATGCTGAGCATGATAGAGTCAACAAACTCTGATCACCCATGCCCCCAGACGGGCTAGTTAATTTTTTTTCCCTGGACCCCCCTAATCCCTGTAAGATGTGTTTGAAAGGTCCACAATGTAGGAACTTGACCTTGACTGTTTTGTTTCACAGCTCCCCAAAGCCACTTGACACCTTTTTTCCCTCAAGTGGTTTAACATCTCACCTTAAAATAAGTAGCGATGCTTGGTGTGTTAGGGTTAGGGTTAGGGTTAGGGGGTTAGGACTGTTGAGCAGGACCCTAGTTCACAGCGAGGGGATGCTGTTTTCAATCTATCAGTCAATGAACTAAATGAAACAACAGGTAAAAATACAACTAAAAAGATAAATATCAAATGTGGTGTTGATCCTGACCTTTGAAGCCTGAGTTAACAGGGGATTTCCTTAAATTATCACTGCATCACACTGGGTATTTATTACATTTTACAGGGGAGTTTTATCAGTCTGTGTAAGTGGAAACATAAAACTGACAAGCTGAGGCAGGATCTTTCTATTTCTGTTTTTTTTTTCTTCTTCCGATCACCTGTTGGTATCACAACCGTTTCAGAGTCAGTGTCTGCCATCTCTCTGCACAGAATGAGAAGAAAATGGAAGCAGTGAGTTACGCCCGGATACAAGAACAATCTATCAAACCGCCACATCTGTGAGTCACCTCGCTTTTGATACCAACCATCCAGCTGGTTTGAGATCTCCCCAAAAAAAGGAAGATTGATGACATCATAAATGGAGAGAAATAAGGAAACCCTTCGGCTGTGTCTTCTTCTTTTGGCTTTTGTTCATGTCTGCCCTATCAAAAACTGTCCGAACGGTTAGTGATTTTCTGATCATTTTTATTGTTATATTGTCTAGCATAGCTGAAGTTTAATTTTTTTTTCATGTCTTCTCATCTCCATTAGTTCACAGAGATCTCACCTGCGACAGTGACTACAATCGTACCATCACTTGTACGTGGAACAACTCGTCTGATCGTCCAGACAGTGTGTGCACAATTTACGCAGAACGGAAAGGGTAACGTAGATTTGATGCAAATACACAGTTACGAAAATGACACTGAGTTTAGCAAAAATGTCAACATGACATCCTTCCCTCCACACAGTGAATATATTAGTTACAACAGTTCATGTGACCTGAAGCCTGTTGACGCCTCCCAACCAACGCAGAGGAAGTGCTCAATGATGTTCAAAAGAAATGGCGCTTCGAAAGCCAGCGACTTTGTAGTAAGTAATTAAACACTCTAATACCTGTGCATATCAGCTGAGATTAGGCCAATACCTCTTTCATGTCTATGTGTTAAATATAAGACTGCAGCTTAAAGACTGCAAACAGGGAAACTCTGGCCTGATAACAAGATCTGCCAAAAATTCACTAAGTATACTTCATGTCTTTAACCTGTACAAAAGCTGAAGTGGAAAAACAACACTTTGTGGTTTTATGGGGGCTATCAGCTTGACTATTTACCCAACAGTGACAACAAGGCTCCTGCGGCCTGCTAACTTCCCATAAAACCATAAATTGCACTTCAGTTTTTTTTGGTATGTTTGTTACTGTTTATTGTTGACCTTTAGAGGTGCCCATGGACAAATCCAGGCAAGCTGTTTCCACACTATCAGTCTTTATGCTAAGCTAAGCTAACTGGCTGCTGGTTGTAGCTCAATAGTTAGCATACAAACCTTAAGAGATTGTAAGAGACATTCAACACCTAAGTCCTGTAATTTACTTAAAGTTTTCTGACAAACGCTGATGAAGCTTTGCTGTCTACATTTGAAGCTGTTTGCTGCTTTTAATCGTATGAGTTCACCTGTCCAGCAGATCATCAGCGTTACCATTAAACGAAACATAATGGTGTTCAAAGCCCCTACACTTATTTAGATCTTATTCCATTTCATATTGTTAAATATTTTCTAAGAGCAATATTCTTTTCTTAAATTTTTCTCAGTTTCAGCCGTCTCATGACCTCTCCATTAATCTGAGCTGTAAACCTGAGACCCAAAGTTTGAACATTTTCTTCAAGCCATCTTGTCACGGTGAGTACAATGAAGAATACATTGCCTCCTTGTGACTTAACACAAACAATGTGTGTGACCTAAAACATACTATGTTTGTGCGATACTGCAGTAAAGCTGAATCCTCCGCCAAAACCAGCTATCAACTGGACCACCGTTTCCTGGATTCCTCAAATTTTGAAGCAGAGAAGGACTTCTTACTGCACCCAACTGCAGTGGACACAAGAGGATCAGCCATGGAGTGTGTGTATCTATTGTGTGTCTATGTTAGTATGTGAATGCACAAGTAAGTGTGTGTGCATTTTGACAAAGATGAACATATGTGTTGCCGAGATTTTGAGATTGAATGTCAAATTATTTTCACACCTTGTAGTTGTAGCAAATCTAAGCAACAGTGCATGAACAGACATTTAAAAAATCAGCGTACTGACCATCCATGTTTCTTCATCAGGATCTTAAGCCATCATGCATACAGTGTGTAGTGGAATGCACAATGGAACTGGACCGTAATCAGCTGATACAAGGCGAAAGGTATAAGGCACGCGTTCGAGTAAAGGACAATTCAAGTGACACCAAGTCAACCTGGAGTGACTGGGGCCCTACTGAATCATGGGTGTCACCCATCGGAAGACCAAAACCACAAACATCAGGTAAAGGTTGCCAAATATGAACAAAGCTATTTGGTTTAGCTTAACAAATGCAGTCAGTGGAAAGCAACATCTTACGAATGACACATCATTCGAAGCCAATTTCAGGAGTTCAGTTGCCTTCAGTCCCACTGAGCATTTATTGCTCTGCTTTTAAAAAATTACCTAAAAAAATACCTAAATTACCTCAATGGGACACACAGCTTTTGCATTTCTGTGCCCAGGGGCCCATTATTTGATAATCTGCCCCGAATCACATGGGTTGATCTCACTCTTACATAAAACCCTAATGTGGCTTTTTAATGCCTTAGAACATGGACTAAAGTCTCTTTTTTGTCACTTGTCCTGCTGAAATATCTTCACCTGCTCTCAGAGCACATTACCTGCTGTAGATCTGGCTGCTTACAATGTTGTTGTGTATCAGGATAATTGTATGAAGATCACAGACATGTTACCCAGTTTGTTTTTTCGAGTGCCTTTACCTCCTGGCTAACGTGAAACACTCCATCCTGTCTTTGTCAGATTTTTCTGGTCTTTTGGGCATCGTTGCCGGTGCGGTGGTATTGACTGTGTTTCTGGTTGTCTTACGCTACAAGACCGACAAAACCACTTGGTAAGAAGACACAACCTGAAAGTACTTTTCTAAGACATTTGTGTCACGTTGGATGCAAAGTGTGTTGAATTTTGATCTTCTTTGTTCAAGAGCAGCATATACACATGTATTTTTTGACAACTGTGCTTTAAGATTACATCATTCTGTCTTTCAGGGTTTACATTGTAAAGCGAATCAGAGGTCCACAACTTCCAGACCCAGAGAAATTCTTCCAGCAGAATGGAAATTTCCTGGTGAGTTCACCATACACACGTTTATCCAATGTTCACTCTTCTTTTATCTCTATTTGCTGTCCACCAACTTTGCTGTCCCTAGACTCGCTAATGGTAACTGTGCAGTAAGTGCTTAGCAGTAAGCGTATAGTGAGATTATGAGAGTGGGTTGTTGAAAACAGCTGCCATCAAGCAAAGTTGTGAATAACAATGAGATGGAGTGGCTTCTGCAGTGATACAGATGCTGCGCCGGACTGTTGTGGTGAAGAGGGAGCTGAGCCAGAAGGCAAAGCTTTTGATTTACTGGCCCATCTACGTCCCAACCCTCACCTATGGTCATGAGCTCTGGGTAGTGACCAAAAGAATAAGATTGCGGATACAAACAGCCGAAATGAGTTTAATCCGTGGCTGGGCTCAGCCGTAGAGATAGTGTAAAGAGCTCCGATATCTGGAGGGAGCTCGGAGTAGAGCCGCTGCTCCTTTGCGTTGGAAGGGGTCAGTTGAGGTGGTTCGGGCATCTGATCAGGATGCCTCCTGGGCGCCTCCTGTTAGAGGTGTTCCAGGCACGTCCCACTGGTAGGAGGCCCCGGGGCAGACCCAGAACACACTGGAGGGATTACACATCTCATCTGGTCTGGGAGCTGGAAAGTATCGCTGGGGAGAGGGACGTCTGGGGTGCTTTGCTTTGTCTGCTGCCCTCGAAACCTGGGCCCGGATAAGTGGATGGAAATGGGTGGATGAAAGTCTTCAGAAATATATGTTAGTGCACTGTTTAGCTATATTATTAGAGTTTGTAAACAAGAAGTGAGCACCATACTATTTCGTGTGTAGTAAAAACAGAAGCTGAAAATACTGAGATCAAATGGTAAAACAAAGCAGCGCTGATCAGATATCAACCAAGATTCTGTTACTACTTTTCCTGTTTCTCAACTAAAATATTTTTTTCAGAAACACAGCTTACTGTTTAACTGTAATTCCAGATTGTTTGGTACCAGCTGACTGCCATATTGTTGCCTATGTCAGAATAGACAAATTTGCATTGGGTCACCAACTAGTGGTGCGGCAGAGTCCATCCTGGCAGTTTTCTCTTGGCATATAGCATCAATTTTAAGTCTTTCTACTACAGAAACAGCCCGATTTCCTGAAAAGACCGTTCTTTCAGCAGTGAAATACTTATTTAATGAAAGTGCAGAGTAGAGAGATAACTTTCTGAGGGTTCATCACTGTTAGGGTTTGCTGGCATATGTAGTCACTTGATCCGTGTTTATCAAAAATACATATTAGTGCAGCTTCAAAGATAGCAACATTAAAAAAAGGCAGAGCTCAACATGAATAATATAGCAGCAGGATGTGCGGATCACGTAGGCTGTGAAACCAGACAAAAAATTGACTCATCAGTCATCTTGCATGACCTTTATGAGCCAAAAGGTGAAAACAGTGTCACTGTAGCAACAGAGATAAAACACTAAAGACTATTTACAGACTGGCAGTTTTATGCAGCTTTACAGCCTAATCCAAATTTTATTACTTCTGTATTTTTAACCTTTTAACAATTTCTTCTTTTGCTCCTCCACCTTTGACCTTTTCTCCTACAGAGTTGGGTGAGCCCTCACTTCAACAATGAATCCTTTCAATCCATCTTTAAACCAGTGGAAATCGTCTCTGTAGAAGTGGCCTCCATTGTGGACGCTGTCACACCCTGCGGGCCAGACGCGGCGCTGCTAGAAAAAATGAGAAGTAAAAGCAGCCACTTGTTGACCAGTTCCAACTACTCCAACCCCATTTACTCCTGTCCTCCTCCTCCTGTCACCTCGCTCACTGCGGGGAATCTGCCACCCTGCGACACTGATACACCTTATGGGCCTGTTGTTAGTCAAAGCGAAGGGAAAAATGAACAACAGGATCAGGATGAAGAGAGGAGGAGAGAAGTGGAGACCTGCCAGTTGCTCTCCAAATGTAGCAACAGCAGTGAGCTTATGCCGGTGATTTTAGACTATGAGAAGGTTGAAAAGGTCCAGGTCGAGCGCTCCAGGCTCCAGAGTCTAGATTCAGGCGTTTGCAGTGGTGAAGAGGTCAGTCAAGAGAGTCTGGAGGCAGATAGCATCACTATGAGTGATAGTCACGATGAGGAGCCTGAAGGTGAGGAGGAGAGGGAGGGAGGGAATGAGAAAGAAACAGATTTAAAGAAGTTGTTTGGAGGCGGTGGAGATATTTTTGGCAAAGGGTCCATTCAGGTTTCTTCCGGTTACGAGCAAGTCCAGAAGCTGCAGGCTGACAGCCCCGAGCTCCCTAGCTTGGATTCAGGCATTAGCAGTGGAGGTGAGGAGCAGGTGAGTCAGGAGGAGAGCCTGGAGGATGCTGATAAGTCCACTGAATCTACCAGCCTCCTCCTTCCTCCTCCGTTTAGCACCTTGCCGTGCTCCTTGCCCTCTTTCTCACCACTGCCTTTGAACTTCCCTGGGCCAGGTTTTAGTCCAGCTCTGCGACCTTTGTCAAGTCATTTACTTGAGAGGATTGCTCTACTGCCAACAAACAGGTCAGTAGAGCCCTCTAGTGATGGATACATGCCAGTAAGACAGGAACAGAGCTGAGAACAAAAAGACATCTCTCCAACAGGCCTAATAGAAAATGCTGTACAGCACACCATGACAGCCTGACTACTAGAGAGTAAGTCAGACATGCTTGTTCACCGTTCGCAGTAGTATGTAACAATGAAAGGACATTTATTCAACGCTCAATGTCCGACTCTCAAAGACGGTACAATATATGAATGTATTTTTATTTCACATTGCTTTGTTTAGCGTATTTCTCACATGTATTTATTATTTGAGAAAACAAGAGGCTGATATTTTTTCAATAATGCTTTGGTTGTTTTTAATACTAAAAAAAATTGGAAAAAAAGTACTGGGAGAAAGATGTATGGGCTATGTCTACTGTACCTGCTTGAAGGGTTTTTACACTGCTGTGTTGCTGGTGACACGGTATAATGTCTTCACGATCAGCCATTGTAGTACAATAGCTCAAGAGACACTTTTTACTTGTTTATTCAAGATACATGCAGATTATATGGAATACTGGGTAATTTAACAGATTTTATTATTTATTCAAAAAATTACAAATATGTGGATGCACCAAAGGCATATTGTCTATAAGTGTAGATTGACTTACCTCTAATTCCCCAAATTTCTCAATTGCATATAACAGCCTGTGGACCAACTTCTATGTAGAGGACTAGTGCTGAATTTTTCACAGAAAATGCAAAGGATGTGATAAATATCGATCAGGAAATCCCTCTCTGCCAGAGAGCCGTCTGGGCAAACTTCTCCCAGCAATGTGTTGCATCTCTTTTCAGCTTCGCTACAGTGCTACAGTGTGCAGCCGTAACATTAATGTTAGCTAAGATGTCATAAACAACCGGCAACCACCACAACACAGAGTCCACACCAACTGGGTCTCACTCCAGACTCCAGACACCGATAAAAAAGCCGTCCTTCCACATCGTCATGTGGTCAGCTACCGTTATTGTTTAACAGTGCCCGGCACGTGAGGGAGAAACACAGCAGGGCAACAGTGAAAGTTAAGGCAGCGGGAGTGTGTGTAGGGAGGGCGGGACGGGTGGCGGATGTGACTCGATACCACCAACCTTCACCAGGGAGGGCAGTGTTCACCTCCTGAAAGACTGTAAAGCATTTTCCTTTTTTCCTAAACCCAACCACGTGCTTTTGTTTGCCTAAACCCAACCATGTGCATGTGTTGGCAAAATGTAATCACGTGCATTTGTTGAAAATGTCAATTCACGGTGCTGTATATTGGCATAGTGGGTGCAGACAATGCATGTAACAGGCTGAAGTTGACACGGCATCCCAGAACCCACTGCTTCAGTTTGCGCTGTCTGAATTTGAGCCGTTACAGCAGTTGACTGAAGGTCCATCCCAAGAGCTGCCATCCATGTTCCTTCCTGGAAAGTAATCATTTAGTGGAAGGGCAGCGGGTGCGCAAGCAAATTCTTGTCTCATTTGTTGTCTGATAAACAGTAAATTCATCAGTTCAGTGCCCCATATCATAGTATCAGTGCCCCATTGTGCTGAGAAAAATTCCACAGGAAACACTGACATGAAATACATTGTGGTACTGTGGTTTTAGCTCGCAAATGTTACCTAACGTTGGGTTGCTTTCTAACGCAGATGAATTGCTAGCCAGCAAACGTTACAAAATAAGGTACTAAGTGGATAACATCAGCAAGTTCATCCAGACCTCAGGGGCTCAGGGCCATGCAGCATAGTTAGCTGGGTGGCTAATGAGTCAGCTAAGGGTTAGCCAACTAGCTGTAAAGCTGCATGGATCTCTAAAGGAGCTCTAAAGCTGCATGGATCTGCTGTTGATTCCTTTGTAACTGGCAGCTGCTTCAGACTATCCCTCCACATCGTGTACAAAAACCTGCAGTCTTAGCTTAACCCCTGAAAAGATGGGCAAGTATGTACATCCTTATTATTCACTTATTATTCGTCCTTATATTCTCAACAATACTATCGCAAGACATAGAATTGTTGACATTCAGCTCCGTAACGATCTCCCTCCAGCCAGCTGTGGCCTTAATTAGGTTTTTGTATTGATTAGAGGAGGTATCAGATAAATAACTCCTCATTTCAACTGAATGAATCTGCTGTTCCTCGTCCATTGGGTCGCGTTCAATGTGAGTGTCAGAATGAAAATAGAAACAAGGCATCTGACAAAAGTTCAGCTCTGTGGTTCACTCAGTCTCTGAGAGGGGTGTCACTAAAAACAAGGATTTTCTGAAGTCACGGAACCTTTATGTGATCTGTTTATTTATTTTTATTTTTTACTGAGCCAATCATAAATGTATCCTGTCATATTGTCACTGTATTCATTGTTCAAGGCCAACAATCATGTTGAATGCATTTCCTACCTCAAGCATTTACAAAGTATGTATTTTTGAATGTCCTGAAACCTGCACTGTGGGTCGCAGTCTTCCTTACTTTTATAGGTGCATTGCTACTGTGTTTACTGCATCCACTGTTTGTGCCCTCTGGAGTCGACAGAAATGTTCACTGAGTCTGCCGTGGGTCGTGTGTGTGTTCTGTGCTGGTTCAAGAGGACATAAACAACCCACTTATCAAAACATTGCTATCTAGTACCACTAGTGGTAAAAAAAACAACAAAAAAAAACTCCACAGGATATTGTAATGGTGTCATTAGTCACATGTTAATATGTGTAACCTGGCAACTATATTTAAGAGTACTGACTTTTGGTAGTTAACCTCTGTAAACTCTGTTAAGACTCATCTTACATTGTACGATTATGTTTATGTTATTTTTATTTTCATATTGCTGAAAATATGTGGCATGCTCTATGAAAAATATTCTGTGCTTCAACAGCTCATTTCTAGATAAGCCTGGATTTATGTCAACATCTTGATTGTTGGTCATTTGGAAATTTACTCATTTCATCCAAGCACTCGGCTCAACTGTGGTATTTTGCTTGATATTTGGAGTAAAAAAAGAATTCATAAACATAAAAATCTCTTTCCAACAGTGTATAAAACTCAGAATGTGTTTGAGGGATTGACTTCAGTCTGACTGAAGAATGACAAATCAGTTCACATTTGTTATTGAAGGGATGAAGGTTTTCATGTCTTCACAATAAAGGAAACTCATATTGGCATATTTGTCGTGTCTTTTCATGTTTTGTTCTAGTTTTGTGTTCGCTGTACAGATACCTCATAAAATAAGAGAGAAATGAGAGTATTTTGGGGCATATTGTCAACTTATTGTAAACTTAAACTTGGATAGAAACTCTGTTTAATTTGATAATATTAAGAGAGGGTGAATTGAACTGGGGAAAAAAACTGTCTGCTCACAGAATCTCAAATCTCAATCTCTCAAATCAAACACACTGCGTCTTTAATACACAGATCTCTGCCTCAGCCTCAGGCTTTCTCTCTATGGCCCATTGGGATTCCTTGTTTGCATGGAAAGTGAAATGAACTCTGGGAAACGATTTGAGTACGTAAATAGCCTGACCCTGCTTCATTCCCATCTGATTTACTCGTGCAGGGGAGTTGACTGGGAGCATCACTGTTGCTAGGTAATGATTAGTGACGTCAGTGTACCTGTGCTTACCTGACTCGCTGCTGCTCCTTTTAGATGACACAGTGCTCTACGACATGTAGTTATGATTAAGGTATGACTTTGTGGATGTACTCTGTTTCCATCCCACTGTCAGGTATAGCATACAAATAACTCAGCCTAAGCCATGGACAGATCCAAATGAGCTTTGGGAAATATTGATTGACTTTTTTTTTTTTTTTTTTTGACCTTTGGACTTACAAACAGACAGGGGGCCGTTGGCTGTCTGTCGGAGCAACATGTCTGGTTATGTGCGTACCAGAGATGCTAAATAAAAGCTGTTAAATTGGAAATTCGTCGATAAGCCCCAATGGACCGTGAGATGATTTCTCAAGGAACAAAGGACGCGGAGTGATGCAATGGCACTCGGGCAAGGCTCTAAGAAGTCAATTTCATGTGAACAGGGGGTCACACCTGCTTCTCTGAACAGTGAGGTCAGTATTGCTAATAACAGTTACGTATATAGTGTGCTCAGTCAGTATGTTCAGATAACATCAAACCTGCGGAGTTGTAAACTAGTATTCAACAGAATTTTGTGCAGGCTATTTTCAAAATGGAGGCACTTGTTTTTGTTTTGGATGTTGTTGCATTCATGCAGCTTAACAGCCAGTTAATACAGATGCAGTAATAAATCATATGACCAAAAAATATGGTAAGGTACTGTGTCTATTAAAAATAATCTAGCTCAAGTCTCATGGGTGTAACTGACAAATGTCTGTTTGTCAGTTTCCTGCACTTAAAACCTCTTCCTGTCATGTGTTCCTCAGTGGATGAGCTACACCTTTCACCCTGCACCATGCAAAAATAACCTTAAAGGGGAACTCCACTATTATAACCAATCAAGGTACACAGTACCAGCCTTTTTTGCACTTGTTGGAGCTGAAAACTAAAACCTATGAGTGTGGAGTTAGAAGGATGTACACCAGACCTCAAGATGGCGCCTATTCAGTCCAATGAGAGACGCTTGCCTGGTGCATTTACCAGTAAAGGTTTCTAGCCTCCTGGTTTACTTCCATTGCGGCCCACTGAATATGCACAGTTGTGTTTCTCGCACGTCTTTCCACAAATTCCCACTCGACTCATAGACTTTACACTGTCATGGCGTCATTCATTTTTAAATTTCTCAGTTTAAGGAAAGTTTTACAAATATGAAACCACCATGGATCAAAAACTCATAATAGAAAGAGACATTATTTGTCTTGTTTGCAGCTCCAGGTGTCCTGACATCTCTTTTATAATGTGTGGTTTATGGGGAAAATGCCTTTTGGCCTCGGGGTATTTTTTCGTTGTAATGTTGTGAATGGCCTCCGGGAAAAACTGGAAACAAGGCTCCGCCAATAGTGTCCTTGCCTTCCACAGATCCAGCCTTTCGACATAATATGTTCACTTCTGCCTCCATAAAACTAAGATGGCGACAGCTGTAATGCCGACCTAAAGGCTTCAGAATGGGAGTCTACAAACCAATGTATGACACCACAGTAGCCATGTATATATTATATGTATAATAATGAATAAAATAATAATAGTATGATAATAAATATGATGCATATCTATATTGTAAGACTTGTGTTTCAGTCACATTGTTTTGAATTCACGATGATGTTGGGTAACAGTAAATAAATAAATAAGTCCCCAAACTTTGATGATTTGCTGAAGTGAATTTGAAAATATCCAATATATGTTATTGTGCCAATGATTAATATCTGATTAATATCTATAGTCATTATCATGCCACATTCAGGTCATGTTGGGACACTAAAAGTAGAGAAAGTGGCTGTATTAGACCTTTAATCTCAGCATGCATTTATTTTTGACTTTGACCTCATCAGTGGCTGAGGCATGTAATGAAGGTGGGAAGTCACCTAGCTTTTCCCACATCACAGTGAAAATACATCACCATCATCATCACCATCATAGAGTTTGACAGAAAAGCAAAACTATGTTGTCAGCTGTTTAGATCATACTGTTGTCTGAAACTCAGACACTGCAAGAGACTCTGAAAAGACACTTCTGACTTGATTTCACAAGGCAGGTTTTAGATTTTTAACCCAAAACAAGGCAAAAGTTTTGTGTTTCCTCCCAGGTAGAAGATGGGGGCCAAGCTGTGGCTCCGCCCACCAGAAGGACTCGGTTCTGCAAGTGTCTCCTGGCCTTCCTCATTCTCATCCTCGCAGCTGCAGGAGCAACACTGGCCTGGTACTTCTTGGGTAAGGGTTTTTCTCTCTTTCTTTTATTTATGGATGCCAATCCTGGTCTGTAAGTCAGTCTGTCTCTGACTTTGGTCCACACTGAAACTTCTCAACGACTGTGAATTGACATGAAATTTGCACAGATATTCATGATCCCCAGAGGATGAATCCCACTGAGTTTAGTGATGCCCTGACCTTTCCTCTAGCCCTATTAGCAAATTACATTTTTGGCTTTTAATTTAATATTTTCACATGTATTGGATGGATTTTCATGACATTTCATGACACAGATTCTGTCGGAGGATGAATAATAATGCCTTTAATACCTGATGGATTTATGGATTGACACTCTTTTTTATTGATGCTGTTGATCTTCACACCTTCCTCTGTAACAGAATACAGGGTTTGGGTGTTGGAGCCTCGTATCCAGCAGCAGTACACAGCCTACCTGTCCATCCTGAACAGGAACTTCTCTGCTGATCTGTCCTCTCACAACAGCCCTGCTTTCAAAAAAGAGGCCAAGGGAGTACAGAACATGGTGAGCAGGGACCATGAATCCCTCTGATACTAATGCACACTAACGAGAACAACAGCTGAACGTCTTCAGGGACCAGGACTGCTGCTAGTTTTCTATCTTCCCGAGTACTTTTCACTGTGCAATTAAAGTACCTGACTTAAAAGAAAAGCAGCAGCACTTTGGTTAGAAATAACTTAATCAGACTCATGTGAACAGGTTATGTTGTCTTTCTCTTGTCTTTCAGGTAGGGAAGATAATGAAGTGCTCGAGTCTGTCTCGATACTTCAACTACACCACTGTGTTCGCCTTTGGGTACGTGGATCAAACTTTTTCATATACAGTGCAGTAATAATACCCGTGGAGAATGCTAGCAAGATTGGAGTAACAGAACTTGCATACAGTAAATGCTGCTCACTCCGTTACCACATGTTGATGCTGATTAATATTCAGTTCTTTGTTGGTTGCCTATCTACTCGTGCATCTGCCCATGACCTGAAACGTAGTGCGGTGAACTAGTAGTAGTTTCATGTTTCCTTCTATGTGGTGATAAATGTTAGCAGGTAGTTCGGTAGAGAGGAAATAGTTCCTACATGAGACTGCTCACAACAAGGTGTGTGGATTACCTTGAGTGACCAGGTCATGAATTCTGGAAAAAGACATATCTCAATATCTCCAACATTCGACAACTCACACCAAAACAATCTAGATCGATTAACATCAGTACAGGTGAGAGGAACTATATGTAATTTTGATTTCAGGGTGATCTGTCCATTCAATAATGATTTGCATTATCGTTTTTCATCCTAAACTGCTGTGTGCATTTTGGTCTGGACTTTGTTTCTGCAGTGAGGGGAGCGTTGTGGCTCACTTCTGGATAGTGATGTCTATACCAGGAAGCCATGTTGGGAGAGTCACACTGGAGAAGATTACCACAAGCCTGGAGGAGGGCCTGATGAGGTACAAAGGGTCAGGGGAGGAGGAGACAGCCAGCTTTGGAGGATACCTCCTCCACCTCCCCTCGCTGTCCGTCAGTGGTAAGAGCAAGAGAGGGACAGAGTGTATATGTGTAAGGCAGAAATTGACTGTGTGTGAGGAAGGATGAAAAAAGTGAGAAACAGGGTTGTGAAAAGTGTGTTTTGTTATTTTAATTTCTCTCCCGTCTTTGTGTTCTGCTCCCTACAGACACTGACACCAAAGTTCTAGAACTTTTGAAAGCCTCATTTGGTATCGCACTTTATTTTCTTTTGCTTTTTCATAATTTACCATTAAGTTATCAATGCATTCACTTTGATTAAACTGTGATTAGCATGCAGCACAATGTGCACCACCTTCCGAACTCTTTGTATGTGGAATATTTCTTTTGCTATAGCCACATGTACAATGCTTCAGCATGTAGAGAAATCCACAGCTGATCTGCAATAATTTGTTTCAGATGCTATGTTATGATCGCACAATCAGTTTTGTGTTTTATTCTATAAAGCAGCCCCAAACATAAAATCAAGGCAAAATATGAATACATTTCCTTCAGCATAAATCCATAAGACCAGCTCTCATTTTCCACCATCCTTTCCACAAGACTGTTACCGCTACCAGAAGGTGGTGTCCAGCAGCCCTTTGCCTCTCCGCGGACCCGACACGCAGCGCTCCTCTTGCCTGTGGCACCTCCAGGCCGCCCCTGGCTCCCAGCTGGAGCTCCACATGGAGTGGCTGCTGCCAGAGTGCCGGGACAGGCTGGTGGTGTACAACTCCCTCACCCCCTCCGACAGTCACCTCATCACATCGTAAGTTTCATTCACAGTTGGTATGGGCCTGTCCGATTTAAAGAAACACACATTTTCTCACCCCTGTTGCCACTGTGCATCATGTTAATCCATTTTATTAGCTGTGACCCACAGCTCTATAGCTCGCTCTGTTGCTACATGACCACAATCAGCTCTGTTCATCCATGGTCTGGAAGCAGCCCTGATGAAAATGTTAAGTTAGCATTTAGCTAGCTATTAAGTGTTAGGTTAAAACAGAGTCGGTTAGGGCTGGAGGTAGGATAAGGGTAATGGTTCAACAAATCCTGATGGTTTGTATGATATCTAACAAATCAGCACCCCGCAAATGGCGTCGTCACGTTATGTACTTAATGTAAAGTTACACACTTAACATTAAGTTACGCAGGTTAGGTTTGGGTACGTTTTGTAGATTAGGTTTATGAAAGTTACTTTACAGGTTAAAGAAACATAGTAATGACTTACTTCAGAATAACGTAAAGTTCACTTGGTTTCAAATGGGACACAAACACCAGTTAAAGGGCCAATCCCAATTCTCTTCCCTTCATCTTACCCCTTGGTTTCAAGTGCACTCACCAGATAGATTCCCCTCAACGACGAAGGGGTAGTGTTGTGCCAACTGGCAAAAAGGGGCAACACATGGATGTATGCCTGTACGTGGTCACAGCCATTGCAAATTTGTGCTTGATACTTAAACTCGTGAATGTTTCCGTTAAGTGGAATTGCACTAACTATCTACCCCTCCGTCTCCCTCCGCTCATCGCTCCCTCCATCCTCCCAGTGTGTATGGCTGCAGCAGACATGAGCGTGTGGTGCGTGTCCTGTCTTCCGGCGAGTGGATGACGGTGGTTTGGAAACAGGGTCTGTATAACTACAAGGACCCCTTCTCTCTGTCTGCACAGGCCTGGGACCGCGAGGGTAAGATCCTCTGAAAGCACAGGCCCTATTTTACCAGTCTGCAAATGTTACATTCTGTGGGGAGAGAGCTCAGGAGTTTTTATGTTATGTATTGAAGTTGAAATAAATTGATGCCACAAAGTAAAATAGATTTTTGTTGCAGACTGAAGTACTTCTCACTCTCTCTCTGTCTGTCATTTTCTTTCTCAGCATGTAACTCCAATATAGAGCTGAAGGCAGTATCAGGGGTCCAGGGGACACTGAGGACACCCTTCTTCCCCAGCTACTACCCCCCTGACACCAACTGTACCTGGAGCTTTACAGTAAGACACTCTCCCACTTCTCGTTCAACTGAATGATTGATTCATTAATTAAATGACCATTTACAGTCTGTGTCTGCACTGTATTGTCGTTTTCTATCCTGTATGATTTCAGTTGCCCAGTGTAGGGATGGGCTTGTCTCTGGAATTTGACGGCTACGAGTTGAGCAGAGCCAGCTACAACCAGGCCTGCACCCAGGGGCAGTGGCTCATCCAGCACCGCAGGTAGGCTGTGCCTCAAAGAGTCGAGGCGGTCCGTGAGGACTGAGGGTGACTCTGCCTTGATGGTCACTTTGAGCTGCAGTGTGAATGGTATCGTAGGCTGTATCATAGGCAACTGGATGTGCTTGAGTTTCTTGACAAGGTTTCACCTCTCATCCAAGAGAGGTCAAAGGTGACCTAAACAACTCTGAAAACTCTGAGCTCACATGTGACCTCAACGACTCTGTGAGTTAAAGGCCTGCAACTCTGCACCAGTCAATTAGAACTGAAGAAGCCTCTTGGACGAGAGGTGAAACATCTTCAAGAAACTCAAGCAAGTCCAGTTGCCTACGAGATAGCACTTAAGATTTCAAAAGTAACCTTCCCAACACTGCTGATACTAAGAGAGCTACGTGGATAGCAGCCAGAGTTTCCCACAAGGGGCAGATATTATTTCACAACACAAATGTGCATTTACAAATTCTTGTCTTCACTTTATATACTCTAACTTGCATACTAATCGTTTTACAAAAAATAAAGAAAACATCTGAATTTCAGAATCCTCATCTTGCCCAAAATGGCCATGTGTAAAGACTTTTTAAAACTCTTTTTTTAATTTGTCTGGTGCACATGTGCCTGACCTTCAGTAGAGAGCGGCTGAAAAGTCTGCACACCACAACTTGTTTTATGTTGAGCCCTACTTCCTCTTTATCCTGCTAACAGCAATAAATCAACAACACATGAATACACTGACAGGATGGTACTATTAGGAGCAGAGAGAACAGAAAACCTTGTGTAGCTTATGACACTAATGTCTATTTATAAATTCCACCTGTGTGTGGTTTGGTGTCTGACAGGAAGCATCTGTGTATGTTAAAGGTTTCCATACAGACACACACATGATGTGCAGACTTCTCAGTTGGTTTCATACTAAATAAAAAACACAAATGGACCAAGTTACACTGTGAAGATATTTTGGTCATATTATTCTATTCTGTATTGCACAACAGGGGGCAGCAGTGTCCCATATTAGCTTCCTGCTTCATGCAGACTTTTCAGATGAGGCCTTTTTTATTTCTATTTATTTTCAATCTGATATATGTTTTGCTTTTCTTACAAGAGTGTAGATTGGTCATTAGTGCCCTACACAAACTGGGAGTGCAGTGCCTTGCTTTAAGGGCACACCACAGTTATTTACACAACACCTTCTCAAACCTGTGGACTTCCTCCTGAGCCTTCCTGTTATCTCTGCAGAGAAACTCAAATTTCCATTTGATTTTAGCGTCTCTGTCCTTTTCTCAGACTGTGTGGCACCAGGAGCCTGCAGCCGTACAACGAACGCCTCTTCCTGCTCTCCACGTCCACCACTGTTGTCATGACATCAGAGGTGTCACTCACAGGGCCGGGCCTTCAGCTGCGCTACAGCGTCTTCAACCAATCAGATCGTGAGTTATGGATGATAAATGAACTGCTGCGTAACATTTCTACTGTGTTTCACTGATGTTTATGAATGGATTTTTTTTGTAATGTGTATGTGCATGTGTTTGTATGTTTTTTAGCCTGCCCAGGGCAGTTTCTGTGCACTTTTAACGGCCTTTGTGTTCCTGCCTGTGATGGAATCAAGGACTGTCCCAACGGACTTGACGAGAGGAACTGTGGTATTTATATATGTTTTAAACAGGCAATTGACACATGGTACAGGAAGAGCCTCAAAAGTGAATGATGCAAAAAGGGGCCCAGTGCATTTAGTTACCAACTGATTTACTGTCAAATAATGTTCACGACAATCAAAGCACACTTCAGGAAAAGGACACAGGATCAACAGGGGTGAACCAAACATCCACTGCCACATTATATTGCTTCATATGTCACTTAGATAAAATAGATAAAAAGTTGCAAGGGAGGGTATTGTTTAAACATCTGTAACTGTCTGGCTTAAACGTCTAAGCGTGATCTAATCTGACGGGCTGTTCTTTCTAAATGTTCTGAATCTATTTGGCTCCAGGACAGTATCTAACAATGGGAAAACTGTGAGATTTGGCAGCTTGTCAAACCACAGCGCTATTATTGGTTTGGCTTTTTGGGTCACTACTCAATAGTGAGTAAAAGCATTTATCATGTGATATAAACACATTAAAAAGCAAAAGCTTTGTAAGTAAGCTTTGTTTGTTGCCACATGCTGAGTGAGAAACACCAAATTGCCAAGAAAACTTGCCAGCAATGGAAGGTAGTTCCCAGAAAAGCCAAGTTTTATGTTACAATAAACGTCTAGGCAAAATTGTCCTTAGCTTCAGGTTAAAAAAAAGTTCATCCATGTTTTTTTTCTTCAGTTTTAGTTGCTGTAAAACTGGTGTTAAATTTGTTCCCGAGTGGCATTTAAAAAGTCTTAAAAAGTATTAAATCTAATTTGCCTTAAGCTGTAGAAACCTTGGTTAATGAAAAGCACAACAGACCACTTGCTGCTTCCTGTTACATAAAAGCTAAACACAATGCTGTCTCTGTGTTTTTTCTTATATGATTGAATGTTACTGAGCATATGGACACACATGCAAGCTGGCACATTTCATTGTGTGTGTGTGTTTCAGTGTGTGTGGCGCAGTACCAGTGTCCAGAGGACAGTCAGTGTGTGGACTACTACAAGGTGTGTGACCAGCTCCCAGACTGCCCGGAAGCAACAGATGAGATGAACTGTACTGATGGTAACACACTCAAAGCTGCACGTACACACTCTGACATCCGCAAAGTATCAGGTGCCAGCCTGTTGCAAAATCTCGTGCCTTCATTTTAAGTTTTTTTGTGGCATCATTTTACCTCCTGGACAAAGAGATTTCTGATCTCAGCATCTTTAACAGCAGTAAAGCAAATCAGTAAACATACAAGTCTGTGTGTGTTGGTGTGTGTCTGTGTCCAGGTGTGCCATGTACGGACATGACCTATGTGTGCGCTGATGGAACGTGTCTGAAGAAGCCGAACCCAGAGTGTGACTTTGTCACCGACTGCCCCGACGCCTCGGATGAGAAGCACTGTGGTGAGAGGATGGACACACCTACTTTTTATGTACTTTTATTTCACACTAATTCATTTCTGGCAAATTTCGTGATGTCTTCGGGCTCTCTTGGATGGGTTATCCAAAGACTTTCTTAGACGTACTGTCAGCCTGTCGGTACAATGTAGGTAGTATGTGTAAATGAACTGTGGTAAACTTCCCTCCATCTTACCAGAACCCAGATCTCCCTGATCAAATCATGCCACATCCAGCAGATTTCGAACTTTGTGTCGTACTTCCACATTTTCATATGACCACCACCACGAAAAGAGTCTAGTAGGGGATCGAGCTAAACACAGACCAATCTCAGATCAAAAATTTAAACTGGGCAGTGCTGATCAAATACAAACAAAGATTCTGTTATTGCCCCTTTCCCACCTATAATTTCCTCAGAAATATGTTTTACTGAACTGTTTGGCTGTAATTTGAGAAGTGGGAGCCACACTGTTCCTGTGTTGTCAAAACAGAGACTAGAAAATACTGCAGTCAAACAGTAAAACTAAGCAGTGCTGATCAAATATGAACTGAGATTACTGTCAATGCATTGCTACATTCTCACCTCAGACGTTTTCAAAAACATGTGTTAGCTTGTTCTGCTTAACTGTAATTCAAGATCATTTGTTACCAGTGACGTACTCAGGATGTTTGAAGGGCAGGGGTGAAAAGGAAAAAAAAAGGGCACCTACTGCATGACATGGGGACAAGAGGGCACATCGTCTGTTTTGATCACTCAGGAGGGCAGCCAAAAGGGTACATCTGCTCGTTTTCATCATTCAAGGGGGCAACTGTTAGGGCACATCCTCTCATTTTCGCCACTCAAGAGGGCACTTTAGTGCAGTGTTTTCAACTGAGGCAGCACCAGGGGGGCGGTCGCCCATCAGCAGGAGCGTTTATTGGTCTTGTGTAGTGCAGTGCATTCTGTTAGTTGTCGATTTTCTACTGCTTGAGCAAGAGTGAATGCCACAGTTTCCTCTGGTCATATGGCACCAATACTGCAGACAGCCTAGTTTTATGAAAAGATTCTTTCTAGCAGTAAAATATATCTTTAAGAATCCTCATAATACTCGCAGTATCTATCCGTTTCTTACCACTTGCTGCCATATTGTTTCCTGTGTCAAAATGGCCAAGTTTGCATTACATCACCCACCAGTGGGAGCCTTTATTGGTCTGATGCACTGCATTCTCGTACTTGTAGTTTTTCTACCTCTTGAGCAAAAGCAGCCCCTCTCTCTTTTTTGTCCGGTGATGTAGCACCAATTTCAAAAGTATTTGCATCTTCTTACTGTATACACAGCCTGATTTTATGAAAAGACCATCTCTCCAGCAGTGAAATACTTCCTTTGTGAAAATAGGAGAAAGAAAGAAACCTAATTCTGATTAGTCTTTGTTTCTTTGCGTTTGTTTTTCTTTAGTTTTCTTTTTTTCCTGTTACTGTAGACATAAAAAAATAAAAATAAAAATAAAAATATACACAGTGCAACTCACACTAAATTTTACTCTCAAGTATTTTCTATATATCTGTTGCCCACATGCGTCCCTGTGTGTTTTAATGTTCCTGTGTGTGTATTCAGACTGCGGCCTACGACAGTTCTCCAGCCGCATTGTGGGGGGGACCAATGCAACAGAGGGGGAGTGGCCATGGCAGGCCAGTCTTCAGGTGCGGGGTACCCACATCTGTGGGGGCGCACTAATCTCCAGCCAATGGGTGGTGTCTGCTGCCCACTGTTTCTATGACGACCGGTAAGTGCAGGAAGAGAGGAGAGGAAGTGGTGTGTTGATTGAGGCGTTGAAATCTACTTTCAAAACAAAGACAGTTTGTGCAGAAAACTACAAGCTTTTTGTCTCCAGCTAGAGATGTTTATTCATTGATGATGAAGCACTTTTAGCATCTTAGCACTTCTTAAATAAGTTTTGTTTACAGTTCCCTCCAAACTTTTTTATGTTCAGTCCTGCTGTTGTGTCTTTGCTGTACAGGGTTTAGCTGTAACAGCCTGTCTGAATCAAAGCCAGCATATTTATGTATTTATATACACTCCTGTCTTTCAAAGCCAGACTCAGCTGGCTGGACCGCGACCAAAACTATAGCTGCAACATGCTGTAGAGGATTAACTATTCTTCTCCCTTAATGTTCCTCGTATGGTGATTAAAAGCTGGTGCAGCATTCAGTGAGTGTTGATGTTTCAGTGGACATATGGAAACAGAAGTAGGTTTAGAGAGACAGAAACAGTTGCTCAAGTATTTGTTGGCAACGTTCAAGTCATATTTGAAACTATAATTTTAATTTGCACAAAGGAAAGAAATAAAAGTATTGCTTATTGGCCCTGTAACACATAGCAGCTCCTTTTCTCCTCCTCCTCTTTGTGCAGCCTCTACTCCCCCTCCGTGTGGACGGTCTACTTGGGTAAACTCCTGCTCAACCCCAGCAGCCCTACGGAAGAAGTGGCGCGAGTTAAGCAGATCCACCTTCACCAATACTACGACGATGAGTCCCACGACTATGACCTGGCCCTGCTGAAGCTGGACCGGCCTGCCCCCATGGTGCTGGCTGGACATGCTCGACCCGCCTGCCTGCCTCCACCCGCTCACCAGCTGGAGCCTGGCCTGCTCTGCTGGGTCACCGGCTGGGGCGCTCTTCGTGAGGGAGGTGAGGAGGGATGGGGGGGATGTGCAGAGAGTATAGAGGGTGAACATTTTTTGTGGAAATAATGCGGTTCAGCACAATCTCCAGAATAAAACCACTTGGTTATGGTTAGGAGAAGATCATATTTTGGCTTAAAATACCAAATAGCAAAAACTGCAGCTACAAATGCTGCGATGTGTTGCTAATAAACACCTGGTTTTGGTGCCACAGTCATGGCCGAAAATACTGTAATGTGTGGCTACAAAGCGCTTCCTTTTTGTGCCATAATTTTGGCTGGAAATGCTGTGATGTTTTGCTATAAAACACCCGCTTTTTGTGATACAATCAAGGCTGAAAATGCTGCAATGTGTTACTACAAACACCTGCATTTAGTGCCCAATCACAGCTGGAAATGCTGTGACGTGTTGGTATCAAACACTTTCTTCTGGTGCCAAAGTCAGGGCTGGAAATGTCATGATCATTCAATTAAAAAGACCTGTTTTTTTGTGTTACAATGGTGGTTGGAAATGCAGTGATCTGTCATTAGAAAATACCTGCATTTGGTGCCCAAACACGGCTGGAAAGGCTACACTGTTCTGATATGAAACATCCGCTTTGGTGCCACAACAGTGAGTAGAAATACTGCAAGAAAACACCCATTTTGTTTTGTGTTGGTCTTGAACAGTTGTCTGCTGCTTGGCATCCCCTCCATCTTCTGATGACACCCAGCTCATAAAAAAGCAATCAGAACTACATCCCTTCAGAAAAGTTGATATGATACATATAAAATGTACAAATGTAACAAATGTTTGCTTTGCAGAAACAATGGCAACACTTGTTTTTTCTGGCGGCTGGGCTGTTTGTTGATAGTCAGGGGGATTTAGTATAAAACTAGAAACACTTTAACTCTCCAAGAGGCCTATAGCAGTGTTTCCCCCTTTTTTTGGCTTGTAAACTCCTAAAGTGAAGCAAGGTCTGCCACCCCTCATCACAGGTTGTGTGTTTACAAACTGTGAGAGTAATTTTCCCCTCAAAACCCCTCGAGATTGTTTAACTATAATAATTGTTGGAGTCTGGAATAAAGTAAACAGGCAGTGAAGTGAGGAACAGGATTGAGTTGCACCAGCTTTTCATGAATCCAAGTTCTTTGTATTTATTTGCTGGTTTCAATCTAGTAATTTACTAAATCAGGCTGGAAATGGCCAAAAGCAAAGGCATGAACAACAATGACTATCTGGCAAAGTGTGGGTGGAAATGGGCTGGTAAATACACAGCCAGGCTGATTAGGGAAATGGGAAGCAGGTGAGTATGTGGGCAGAGAAGGTCAGGTGATGGTAAGGCAGGAAAGGGATTCCTGCAGGGCAAAGGGGAGGGGCTAGATCAGACAGGGGATTGGGACAGGTGGGAAAATCTGAGGGCCTTTGGTGGATGGATACAGAATAGAAATGCAGGAGGCTGGGGAAGAAAGAGTGTGGCTGATTTATTGTCTGACCTCTTGAATGTACCTCGGCTAGTGCCCACTGCTGTAAAGTAACTGAACAGTTTGTGATGAGTGTAACTGAGTGAGTTCAACACACTATTTTGCAAGAACTTGTGATGCTGCAAAACTGTCATCCGTATAAAGTTTTTCTGAGGACTACAGGTAGAAGACTTTGTTTTTCATTCATCTCCAGTTAACCTCAGGCTTTGGTATGCGTGACCTACAGGAACACATCCTTGCGCCTCATAAAGGGACGCTTTTAATGACTGCAGGTTTATAAACATGAACCATTTTAAGATGGACTTTTATTTGGTGCTTTTGACTTGCAGGTTTATTTTATAAAGGCTACAATCCGTGTGCAGTATTTGTCCATTTATAAAGTTGTTTTTATCTCTGTCACAGGATGAACAGTTAAGTTTTTTTCCACTGACTTATGTAATATGCAGTTCAATCACAGGAAGTGATTTTATGTGACTTGCACAGCCTGTAAAAACCCCGTTTCGTAACTGACAGTTTGAAATAGTGGGCAAGATGTGGGGAGTGTTAGTAATTAAGTGGAAAGTGGGCATGCTATTATGATAACAGAGCAAAAACACATTAAATTAACTTATTGTAATTAAAGAGGCAGGAAGTGATAGAGTGATGTGGGTGGAAGTGTCAGCGGGTTGTGGTTTTGGATGAACCAAATGAAGAGATGAAGGCTGTTTGAGAGAGAAGGTGCTGGAAACCATCTTCCGACACACACAGTTTCACAAATATTTCAAGATGTATATGGTAGAAAAGTTTCAGTAGATGTCTATGTTATAGTGTGGTTACACCACTACCAATAAAGTGGTTTCTTTTCACGCTAAAGATGAAGGCGACTTTGCTTTCTTTTACTGATGGTTGGTAACTGCGAGCACATAAAAAGTGCAACTACAGCCTTTTAGGAAACTTTCAGGCTGGTTAGTGTGTCAAACATAAATACATTTAATGATTTCTGCTGAAGCTGAGGAATCAATACGACTGCACTGTGGCATCTTTCACCGTGGGGCTGTGTGGTTTGATCGGCAGCTCTACAAGTGAATGAAAACTGAGAAGTGAAGGTGTCAGTTTCTGTTAGATTCAGATTTTTGACTTTCTTAAAAATATCCTCCATGCATGGTCTCTGGTGTTTAAATGAAAATGATAAGACGAGCTGTGGGCTTTCACCTCTCACCTCCTCAGGCAAAACCAGTAATGTGCTTCAGAAGGTGGATGTTCGCCTTGTCAGCGAGGAAGCCTGTGTCCGCAGTTACGGCCACCTGGTCACTCCCAGAATGCTTTGTGCTGGTTACCGCAGTGGGGACAAGGATGCCTGTCAGGTAAATTGAAACACACACATACAACAGCAGAATATATAATGCTATTTTTCATTATTTTTCACACTGCAGTCCCCCCACAAGCCATTTTTTAGTTCAGAACCAGATTTTTCCCACAGGAGTTTCTGTGGAGTGAATATTGGACAGAAACACAATTGTGAATGCTAATGTTGATTTGTGTCTGCCACTGTTTGCTGACACCTTCACGACTCAACAAGGCCTCTTTGCCGTTTAGAGTTAGAGTTACACTGCCCCCAAGTGGCTAAAATAAATACATAAATACATTCTTGCAAGTATAAATAATAAAATATAACAATAAATAATAATAAATGCTTTGTAGTTGGCACTACATGTAGTTTATTTAGTTTGGGTAGAATCATCCAGTCCTGGTTTATTTAGTCTCTCTTGTTTTCTGTCTGGATGTATTTTTTATCTGCCAGGAGGAAAAAAAGTGGTGCAGCTTTGACATCCTGAAAATTTCATGGTGGAGAATTTGGGCTAAACAGAGTACAGGCCATTAAATGAGTTTTAAAAGCCAGACATCCCAGCATCCCCTGATATCATAGTTGAGTCACTGTTATTAGTCATCAGCCTTGTCAATTATTATGGTTATTTTGTGCTGTAGAGACATTAAAATCTAACCCCCTGACCCTCAAACATCACCTGTCTCTGTCAGGGAGACTCTGGCGGTCCCTTGGTGTGCCAGGAGCCGTCGGGACGCTGGTTCCTGGCTGGGGTGGTGAGCTGGGGCAAAGGCTGCGGGCGTCCAGACTACTATGGCGTCTACACTCGCATCACCAGGCTCACTGACTGGATCAAGCAGGTCATCAGCAGCCCCTGAGACACGGAGGATGTTCATCGTCTTTACGTCAGTATCCTCATAAGCTGAAGCTGGGTACAAATGACAATACCAACCACGTGAGGATAAAAAGTGCTGGAGGATGATTCGAGATTGCTTCTCAGCCAAACATTGGGCGGTAAAACATGACAGGGTTTATTCCAAAGTCATGGAGTAATAAAGCTAATAACAGCCAACATTATTTATACAGCACAGAACTGCTATTACTTGTCCAGCATGCAGTAAAAGGAGACATGCCAAAATAGTGAAAATAAAATGAAATGTTAGTAAGAATGATAGTAGGCCTCACAGAAGATGATGGATTTTTTGAAAGAAGTGATTAAGAAAAGCTCGTAAATGCAAATTGAATTACTTAAATAAGATTGTGTAATCCCGTGTTTGATTATTTTCTCTACAGACTGTATCTTCTATATTTTTAAGATACTGAACTTAAAGCATTTTCCCATTAAAACATTCTTCTGTTTTGTAATCCAGTTTGCAATGTACTTTGTTTGTTTGCAAGTATGAGTTTCGAGACTGTACCAAGCCCCCAGGAACAGCACCAGTGGAATTACAACCTACGGATCTGTCACATGATGCCAGTGATGCAGACTTGTTTCCCCCATAGACTTACATTGTCAAAGAGACCTCTGTAAATCAGTGGATACAGTTTTTGAAATGTCACATCCCCCATGAAATGATTCATTTCACCATTGACATTTGATACATTTGGTCTGAGAGCATTTCGGAAGTCTAGAGGAGCCACAAAATTAAATCACTTTTAAGTTAAGCCTAGTTCACATTACACGTTTTTCACCGTGATTTTGATGTCGCAGATGATCTTGAGACAACACACACTCCTGAGACTCCTGATGACAGAAAGACATGTCGCCAGGTATGAACACTGAAAAGATCTCCGCGACTCAAGATTGATCGGCCAGTCGTCTAATGTGAACAAGGCTTCAGCTGAGCGCTAAAATGGAGGATAGCTGCTTGGTTGCGGTAAGTCTACAGTGGTCTGTGGGCCCCGCAATGCAGGAGATCAAGGTAATTTCATACCGCCGAAATTGACTCTTTGCTAAGTCCTGCCCCTTGAAAACAGACCGGCCAAAATCAAAGCGTAGCATCGGCCAGCTCCGAAAAGGGACCGACAACATCACAGCTGTGTTCCACTGACTGTAATGCAATCCTGTCAAATTTAATGATACCTGGAGAGGTTGTAAGGAAAATATACATTTCTTTCTTTTTCCAAAACTAAATTCAAATCCTGAAAGATGTAGGGTTAGCTGGCTAGCTACCACTGGCTACTGAAGCTATAGCCTGAATGTATGTGGATGTATACAATGCTACTTATAGCACCAAATAAAGACCTGTCCTGATCTACAGGAACTGCTGAAGGGTCTATGAAACACTGCACCCAACTCTTTTCAGCTGATTTTATTATCAACAGCAACAATATTCTCAAGGGGGTTGAGAGAAGGTGCCAGAGCTTGGCATCCCTCCCCGCGGCTGGATGCTCACTCACTGTGATTTGTAAATAAAATTGGAACAAGAGAGTGTTTGAATGATCGACAACCAGGGACCTCAAGTCCTCATCTCTCTCTCTCTCTCTCTCTCTCTCTCTCTCTCTCTCTCTCTCTCTCTCTCTCTCTCTCTCTCTCTATCTCTCTATCTATCTCTCTATCTATCTATCATTATTCCCTGTCCATCTCTCTCCCTTCCCTCTCCTCCTCTGTGTCTCATTAATTTCCATTCTCTCACGCTCATCTTTTTTACTCTGGAAATGAGCCCTAATCCTCGGGGGATGTTTCAATATTTGGAACTTCCCATTTTCAGTGTAATTGGTATTTTATTAGGCTGTAAACCATAATGACAGTTCTGCTCAATGAGGCATAAGAACAGTGCTCAAACTGGCCTCTGGGGGCCACAGAAACCATCCATCATGGCAGTTGCCTGTACAGTAATATTCAAGGCTCATAAATGACCTTTACCGTTTGCAATGGAGCATGTTTTAAAGGATGCTCTGACTCATTTTGACATTTGGATTGTAAAATAGCAGGTACATTTCTCGAATATTCTTTAGATTTGTTAAAAGTTGTCCAGTGTTATTATCTCCACCAGATGTAAGCCTGGAGGCGTGTGTAGCTGTCTGACCCCAGCTAATGTCAACTACTGGACCAATCAGCCTAATATTTTGTGTGTGCATTTATGACTGTATGCTCAAGGACCTCTCATGGTTGCAGTGATTCATAATTGCTAAAGAAAAACAGTTTTATGGACTCTTTATACCATCATTGCCTGCGGACTCCTCACTCATTTCAACCGGCCTGTAGAGACTGCAAGTTTCCAGAAATAGCTCAGCTAAACACAACACCACATTTTGACCTTCATTGTAGCTCAAAACAGAGATCCATAGAAACATTTGGTCTCATTTTGAACTGGAGCATCTGCAGACTAAATCCATATCAATATGTTAGGATCCACTAAAATGAGGTACGATGCGAGATCAGTAAATCTCCATTTTTCTATCTTTACCTCCATCCTGACTGTAAGGAGGGACAATGCCACTGGTGTTGAAACAGGCGACTACTTGCAATGAGCCAGGTTCACACCAATGCAAGCAGATGAGACCCTGGTATAAGCACATACAGCGAGCAGCAGCAGTGACCCACCGTCAGACACACCATGAGGTGATCGGCAGGGAAGGAGCGCCTGCTGCAGCAAGCGAATACGTTGTCTTTGGTAATTTCGACTTGAATTGTTGTCTGGCTGTTAAAACACATAACTTTACGTTCTAAAACCAGCCACCAATGATTTGACCAGCTGAGTTGCAGGTGACACCATCAGCCAGCTTGAGTTGAAGTCAGACCGGCCAGTTCACACTGCTGCAACTTATCTCTCCGACGTTGTAAATGGTTTTGTCTTGTCATGAATCTTTGGGGTGAACTGGGCTTTACTTTAAATACATTCATCTTCATAATTACATTGCATCTATTATTCACATACAGCGCCTGTTGGCAGGGAAACTCAATCTACTCTGTGCAACAAGCTGCAGCTCCATCAAAAGTTAACAAGTTGCATATTTTTAAAGGCTCCTGGATGTACTGAAATTTTCCAGAATGGCTGTGATCCTCTTGGGTAGCCATATCGTGGCAGCAGTAGGTCAGCTTCCTGATAGAGAGCTGCACTCTGCTGAGCACACTGTTTTAGTTTGTAAATGACATCTCAAGATTCTTAAGTGTTTAAGTTGAAAGTGTTGTCAAGTTCTTCCTTTGGCCGCCATTAGGGGGTGCAATGCAACAGAAATACCAAGTATGCATGAAGGTGTGGGATTAGTATGAGCCACTCAACATAAACATCTTTCTCGACCCAGGTGGGACTTGAACCCACAATCTCCAGCTCCGGAGGCTGATGCCTTATCCATTAGGCCACTGGGCCACTGGATCCATAATAATAAAAGAAATATTGTCAGACAAAACATTCAAAATGCCACAGGGCTGCCCCATGTTGAGTCTGCAGAAGAAATCCAGGCACTGAGATAGACAAAGAATAAAACTGTTTAATGTTGTTTTCGTCTGTGATTCAGTCTTTCTTTCAGAGTCTACCAAACTGGGCTAATGAGCTGAACTTGTAGCATGGAGACTTTCTCAGCCTCACAGTCATCGTCACGCACATTTCCCCAGGGGTCTTTAAATCAAGGTTCTGGTGTCTGTTTACCCACAAAAGTGTGATGCTTTTCTTAAAATGTGTCACTATCAACTATGCAACATCATAAACATTATTTCCCTGGGAGGTAAAAAAGAAATGGTGCAGTATCTCGCCCCGCTTTCCTGCATAATGAGCTGTTTCCCACTCACAGTGCAGAGGAGCATGCCAGACTGAAGATGTATGCATGACTGAGTTAAGAAGGAGGCCTGCAGCTCCTTTAACCTCCTACTCTTCAGTCATTTAATCAATCATATGGTCAAACAACTTTGCAATCCATCCATATGTACTGTTCACCAACCAAACAATTGATCTGTATATTTATCAGGAAAGTCCAAACATATAAATGAATGCAGTCCAAAGTAGAGGAGTGGTTACCAAAATTGTGCAGAGGAGAGAGCCAAAAGAAAAAGACCGACAGACTTGGCGTGGGATGTTGATTAAATTATGGACATCGGCCATCTTGCTGCTCTTATGTTTTGCTTTGCGTATAAAAACAGGAAGACAGATGGAGCTGATTATATTAACCAGCTAAACAGGACAGCATAATACATGCCTTGTCTCAACTAAAATCTTTGTAGACACACACCACAATATTAATATCAAGTGTGAACAAACCTACAACATTGAACCAACATCATCCACATGAAAACTGGGGGGGTGTATTTTTTATTTTTTTTTGCAATCTTGAGATCTTCCAGAGCCATATTTCCTAAAGTTCTGTGTTAACATGAGTGACACAATTTTAAAGCAAAGAACAACAAAACTCAAATGCTGGAAAAAAATTTGCCTTAGATTTCACAATATTTCATTGTTTAACAGAGAAGCTAGTCACTGTTATGGCCACAAATCAAGTCACAATAACCCAAATTACAGAAAAAAATTACATCACAGTTTACAGTGGGCGCCAGCATTGGACAGTTCAGTCTGGACGACAAAAAGTTGAGAATAACTTGGAAGCTTTGAATAGCTGGAATCAAGTTCGAACTGGCAAAACTGTTTCTGGTGACCAAAAAAATAAAAAATCTAACAAACAAGGGAAAGCAGAGAAGTGACTGCCAGCTGAAGGTGGAGGTAGATTGGAAAAAAACAAGCTGTGGCCAACTTTTCTTGGCTAAAGACCCTGTTGACCGTCCGCAGATGTTTCTGTGGTCACTCACCTCTTTGGGAAATGAACAGACATATGGGGACTGTTTTGGAAGTTTTGGAATGCTATTTAAGACAATATATATATATATATATATATATATATATATATATATAAAAAAGAATAAATAAAATGCCTACAAAATAAATCCTGAAAATAAAATTGTTTTCAATGGGTGACTGATATTTCTTCTATTTTATAATTACACATTTGTTTATTTCAGGGGGGATTCATTTCCAAGTACCACATTTTTCCCCAGGTCTTTCCCAGTTTATGTCTGTGTCTCAAATGAATGGGGTGTGGTTATGTTACAGATTCAGCAACAGCCCGGGAATTAGTCTCTTACAATGACGTCAGCACGCTGGCTGACTCTGTCGTCCCCAGACTCCCATTCCGAAGTAAGGGAGGCTGGTCATGCGAGACTACACAAGAATTAGCTAGCTAGCCACCCCACAGTCCCTCCACCTCACTCTCCAGGTCCGTGCTTTGCTGGGAAGTTTGCTGATCTGGTGGGGAGTCGGGGTGTTCCAGGATCAGATTGCTGGCTGAATTGCAGTTCCTAAAGTTGCTAACTAAAGGTCAGTCTACGAAGCTGCCCTCCACTCTCCTTCAGGTGAAATCTAGTCTAGTCTAGTAGTCCAGCGGTATGGAGAGAGGTGGAGGGACCATGAGGTGTGCTAGCTAGATAATTCTTCAACCATTTGGGATTTGATTAACAGTAGATTAATTGAATGCAGTGCCTCATATGGCCATCTTCCAAGCTACTGTAGCTGTCATATGTTGCAGATATGGGCCTTCAGTTAGCAGCTGTAGCAAGTGGCAGCACAAAAAAATGATCACAGTGGGCTGGTGAGTTGCTGGGTTGCGTCTGCGTAACGGCAGCAACAGAAAGTTTGCCGATCCTGCAGGGAGTCCGAGTGTTCCAGGAACAAAGTGCTGCATAAATTTAACTTGCTAAAGTTGTTAACTAAAGGTCAGTCTATGAAGCTGCCTTTCACTCTTCTTCCAGTGAAATCTAGTGTAGTCTAGTGGTGAAGTGAGTGAGGTGAAGGGACCGTAGGGTGCAGCAGTTAGCTCATTCCTGTGTCATTTGTAAGCTGATAAAGAGTAATATTATCAAATACAGTGCCTCATATTGTTATTTTCTAAGTTATTGTAGCTGGACCTTTAGTTTGTGGTTGTAGCAACTGGAATTTAGCAGTGCAGGCTGGTGACTGCTGGTACTAACCTGTGTAATGGCAGCAACACTATGCAATCAGAGCTTCTGGCAGCTTGAATATGGTGCAAAGGGGATCTTGTATCTTTAGATATGAGACCCATGGAACAGAAGCCTCTGATGAGTAGGTACTGTACAACCATCATTTATTTACAATAATACTTCATCCTGAGGGATTTCACACATCAATGCTTTATAACTTCACTTATATAACCCAGGTGGGACTTGAACCCACAATCCCCAGCTCCGGAGGCTGATGCCTTATCCATTAGGCCACTGGGTTGAGTCATAGGTGCCTTGAGCAAAAACAGAGTGATTGACAGGCACAAACGGTTATCAGTTAGGGTGTGATATGAATTTGGGTTTGACATTGTTTCTTTATTTTTGTTGCTTATTCCGGTCATTAAGAGTGAAGCATTGACAAACAGTAGATGAATAAAGCACAAAGAAGTACTTTGAGGGGCTGTGTAAAATTAGATGATATCAGCGAGTCTAAATGGGCCAGTATCCTCTATCACTTGTGCTTGTTGGATGACTAACTGGTTATGAATGCCTTCCAGGAGAGACTGTATCCCATTATTTAAATGATAATGCATGTTGCCTCCCTCTATGATGGTCAGCTTTTCATCTCTCTTTTGAGTGCGGTCATGCGGAACAGATATACACAGATATCATAGACAAACACTTTTGCCTTCTGATGTGGTCGAACAGCAAATCAAACATATTATTTGCTGACATAATTTGGCTTTTACACTGTCCAACAGTCCACAGCAGCGTGAATAATGTATGCTGCTTTGATTTAAAGATGCATCTTTGTAGATTATTTGTGAAGTACATTTTCCAAACACTTTGAACCTGCATTGTTTCTTTCTGTGCTTTCACACAAAAATAATGGACATAGCTACCAAGCTGTCAGCCATGGTTTGCGGACATTTCAACACAGGGGGTCTATGAGGACTTTTGGAGCCAGCCTCAAGTGACCAACATTCAAGAAGCTGGAAGTTTGTTGCACTTTCATGTTGGATTCATTTTTTTCAGCCTGGAGGTTCCCGCTTGTGTTTTCCACGCAAGCAGGCTTCTTCTTCTTCTTCTTCACTGCCTTCATTGTCGTGCTGCCTTGTTTCTCTGTGCATCATTACCATGATACATGTGAGACTTGTTGGGTGCATGAAACAAACTAAACAGGGACACAGTCTGTAAAAAACAGCCTCACAGCAATTTCTTTAATGCCTCACCATTGCACTCAGTTTAAACTTTGAATTTTCTTGTTGACCCACACAAAAAAATGTAAATGTTTATCACATTTTGTGTCATGTTAAAGGGGATAAAATATTGAAGTTGTGTGGCTCTGTAACCCCACTTCTCAACATGTAGCCCCTCACTTTGGCACATTCACTAAATCTGTAAATGTGCTGTTAATTCTGGGCGTAGTCCAGAATATGGGACCTCACATCCATATCAAAATGCTGGATTTAATGAAAGCTACCCAAGCCACAGCTGTGAAGCCATGATTGTATGTGTATCAGTTTGTTCAGCATGAATCATGGCAGCCTGGAAGGAGATGACTCTCACAAAAAAACATTTCCAAATAACTGACCCTGGGTTGAGATTCAAGTATTTAAGCCAAGTATGAAAACACCCTAACTTGTATTAAAGTATTTAGCAATTCCAAACAGCCTCTCTGACCTCAAAACATTGACTGAGTAGGTCTCATTCAGTGAAAGACATTTTTCACTGCGCAACTAAACAGCCATATCTTACTGTTAACAGCTGGCCAAAGTAGACACACATTTAAGTGCCTCAGGCGGAATTAAGACATTTTAATAATCTGTTTGAATAAAAGAACATTACCACAAATTATGCACCCATGCTCAGTGAGATGTCCAGTGCATGAACAGTGCGCTGACTCAGTGTGTGTGTCGGCTTTTGTACTGTTTCTAGCAACCTTGGACAAGTTCACAAATGCACTGTTAGAGGTTAACACATCACATGCATCTTCATAAACAGGGTCAAACCACACTATAGATTCTGCTCAGTTTTTGCAATAATAATATATCTAAGGCTTGTGTGGGTGTTTGAGTGTGTGCGTGGTAATAACTTTGTCCACAGCAACATGAAATCCACTTAATCTCCATCCAGTAGTTTACTTGCTGTCCTCAGGGCCGCTAGATTAAAACATCTTCACCGCACTCACTGAACCGTGCACGCTGGCCGCACAGTAGTGTAAGCAGTGTCCTCACGCACAATAGGATTTACAAACCAATTTTTCACAGTTATGGAACAACTCAGTACATGCCATGGATGCAGGCTAAGATGCACTGCATTAATCATCACTCAAAAAAAGCCACGGGAGCGTGAAGGGAAGCTGCTGTTTTTCTTGACAAAGATCACAGGCTGGGCAGAAAGTGACATGTGTTGCGTTCAACTCTTAATTAGTTGGGAATCTTGGTTATGATATCAAGTTCAACGTTCATTTTTTTAGGAACAGGTACTGACTCGCAGAGAGGTCAATCACGTTGATATATCCACTGGATAATCATGGTCGAGTATAAAAAGAAAGAAAACAGAAAGGAAAACAGAAAGTGATTTAGTCGTCTTTGCTTTGGTGGGGCCAACAATAACACCACTAGGATTGCTTGGGAGGGGTTTAAAAGTTGTCTGTTTCCACTTTCACTTGTTGTCATGCTATGTTAGCATTAATCCATCATGCAGTGTGTCTGAGGTTGGCATTAGCTTGGGAGGTATCCTGAAGTGTTGGACGATTGAGAAGTATACTTAGATAGTGGACAAATAATGGTGGACAAATATGTGTAGCAAATTTTATGGCAATCCATCCAATGCTTTTGAAGATACAACACCCTGGACAAAAGTATTGGACAAACAGTGACAGAGTGACATCACCGTCCATAGAGCCAAATGCTGAGGTGGATAAAACCAGCTGCCTGATGAAGGCTAATAGCCCTCTCAGAAACGGACAGCTGTGAAACCCCCATGGGATATTACTCTGCCTGATTCAGTTTTTTTAAGCGTCTTTCCCACTGGACATATAAACCACAAACAACCACCAACATCTGGCTTTTGTCTTCAGTGGCAAAGGTTACAATAGGTATTCATTCCCCAGGAGATGGACTCTGCAGTAGTCATAGGTATTTATCTGCTCCAGCTCTGATCAGCAGTGCCAGTTGGATGTGCAAGCTTTTCGCCTCTTTTTTTTTGATGCGAACGTCAATAACTTGTGAGTCTTTGTCATCTCATCCACAAATTCATGTCTGTCTCCGTCCAAGCAGCGCTCAAACATTGTTCCAAATTAGTCAGCACACAGTTTGACGGGGAGATTTAATAAATAACAGATATAAAAAAAGAAGTAACCACTGTAATCTTCTCAACAATCCTATTATCTGGCCCGATCTTGACGTTAAACATGACTCACCAGAAGAAGAAAAACAAAAACAAATGCATACTCATTTACTGGCAATAGGAAAAGAGTCAATTGCCTGTTTTCAGCCGGTCCATTCTCACTCCCAACTCATCAAATACTGACGCTCTGTTAGTGGACTTCAGCAGCAGACAACAACACCTGGGGACAACCTTAGCAGCGGTTTGATGCACACTGCAGGCAACTACCGTAGTATAAGGAGCAAGAAAGTCTTCATAGGGAGCTTGGATGGGTCAAACCAACTCTGGACTTAAACCCAGGAGCTCTCTTTTCATTTCCCATATGAAACCAAAAGTCTATCACGTTATATTACCAAAAACATCGTTAGCTAGTATGTGTAGCATACTATCTTAATGATGTTTGTCCTGTGACGTTACATTACAGTCGTAACAATTGCACTGAAGCCCGTATTTTTTTTCCAAACCTAACCACATACTTTGGTTGCCAAATCCTAAGGAAGTAAACCTAAATCAAAGTGTTTTACTTGTGTCGTAAGTTTATTTTGAAAAAAGACAATGCATGTAATGAGCAAACATGGACAAGCCATCCCTTAAGTGCAACACACACCGCCGCCAAACACCGTGTGTCAGCTGCAATCTACATGTCATATTTACTTTTACTGGATGTAACGTTGTTTAATCGAACTTTGACTTAAACCTATGGTATCTGTTGTGCTGCCATGATGAAAATATCCAGCCAAGTAGTGTTTTCTATTAAAAAAGAAAGAAAGACTTTTGTGCCTCGTTATTTTCCACCTTCTCCATCTCTCCATCGCTCCCCTGGGCTCCTCTCCCTCTCCGTGCATTGATGGGTTAAACAGCTGAAGGCTGTGTGTGTTTTCATTGTGGTTTAGATTTATCTTGGGAGTAGTGGTTAGACTGGGAGAGAAGGAGGACGTGGGAGGAGGGTGTTGAGAGTGTGCAGAGGTCCAGCAGGAAATATGGAGAGAGAAAGAGAGACAAAAGAATTGCTAAAGACAGATAGAAGAATGAAGAAAGAAGAAGAACTTTGAAGCACGCATTTTCCACGGGCTATGTGCAACTTCTATGCTAATAAAGGTCTGAAGTCGTGCCCCGTGTCCTCACTAGCCTCCAACAAGTTTCTGCAACTCAAATAACTTTTTTGAAGTTTTAATCTTTTTAAAAGCTAAAACATGATGCTAAGAGTCTAAATAATATATTTGGAAAATACAGCTTTGACAGTGTGCCAATGGCAAAAAGGGGATTTGTAAGTTTAAAGAAGCACTTAATTCATTCAAAAATAGTAATATTCACACAGAACTTCAACACATCCTTACTCTGACCTTATCACATATTGATGTTTGGTCATGGACTTTCCACATCAAGATATGATGTGCAGGGTATCCTTGGTGCGTTGGTTGTTGATGCTGTGGGACACAATCTCAACTTCAGCCTGTTGCATGCATTGTCTGCATACAGTCTCTTTCAAAATAAATGCACTACATCAGTACAACACCATGAATTAATGTTTTTTTCCTTCAACAAAAAACACACATGGTTAGGTTTTTCCGACAAAAGCATGTGTTTGGGTTGAAAGTTGGTGGTTGTTGGACCCATCCACCCCCCACCCCCAAACTTTACATTTCCTGTGAAAAACAAATATTTATTTTGAAAAGACACATTGTATGTAACAAGTGTAACTTGACACGCCATCCCTGTGTGTCCAAACTGACGCAGAATGGGTACCAAATGTATCATATTCTGAGGTGAAGGGCCACTGACCAGTGTCACTATTTGACGAGCTGGGAGTGAGAATGTGTTGACCAGAAATATGTTTGCATGTATACAATTGCCCAACTCAGGGGTGAATGGTTGGGTTGGAATTTTAATGCAGAGCTATGGTCCGTCTGAATTTAATCCCAGGAAAGTAAAACAACACCTCAAACCTCCAGCTACTAAAGCTCTTTTTTTTTTAACAGACTTCTGCACTGAACTGTTTTGGGAACAATGCACTGATGAGCTCCTACAAATTCAAAACAAGTCTGCAGTTCCCAGACGTATATATCTGGAGGTGCCTTTGGTAGGGGAAAACCTTTATGACATTTTCACCCTTGAAATGCAGACTTTTAAGGAGGTAGCCGAGCCCTTGAAATGAGACACAGCTTGTGTATATACCTCCAAATTAATGGGGATCAGGTGTGTCTCGTTCTCCAGCTGGGAGGCTGATGGCTCCCTTTGCCTGTTGGTACTGGATTCCCATCTTGCTGCCCATATTGCTATTCAGTCAGGATTTTTAAATGAGAAAAAGACAGAATAAAACAACACCAGTGTGTGTGTATGCATCAACATCTCAGTAATGTATACATACAGCACTGATATAATAAAAGAGTGAGCACAAAGAGGGAAAGGAAGCGCAGAAGCAACAGAAGAATAGATGATTTTCTTGAGAGTCTTGAAGTACTTGTGTGGGTTTCTGCTCTGGTCAAAAGCAAAACACAGACACGCAAAATCAAATACATAACCGAAGCTTGTGTATGGAAAATCACAGTCGCACATAGATGAGTCATCATAAAAAAAGTATACCGCAGTTTTGTTTGAAAGATAGAAATGTGAGGGTGTTAAATAAACACAGTTTATACTGTTTGTACGTAGGGAAGATTTTTTTTTCCTCTAATATGTATAACAACAGAACCAAAGCAAAAGGGAAGAGAGACAGTGAGATACAGAGACTCTTAGATGAGAGGGAGACTGAGACGTAATAAAAAACAGTCAAATGCAGAGAAAACTCATTATGTTTCTGACTGATTAGTCTGACCCGCATCTACTCCCTCTGAAACTGACATTTAATCAAAACTCTGAAGGGATGCAGCAACTGCAGTTTATTGTCATGAAGGGAAAGTAGGCAGGAGGAAGAGAAGGGACATGGTCATTTGGATCAGCTGGAAAGTGAAGTTTAGATGTCAAACGCTTTAAGAACATTGTCTAAAAGCTTACTGTCCGCAATAATGGTTTGCTTTAATCTTGACTGGTTGCATATTCTTAGAAATGGATCTCAATTGAGTTGTATGTAAATGCAATTTCTAGGAGACAGGGCTGGTTGAGTCACTCTGGACCAAAGTGTTGAACAACTGACGTGGATCCATTATTTAAAAACTACGAACGGACTTGACGAACTTACTGCCCAGCATCCATCCATCCATTCATGAGATGGATTGAGATGACACTGTAACTTACTACCCAACTTAATACATATATTAAAATGATAATTTCACAAGGGCGTACCCCGTTTAGTCACCAAACACTAGCCGACCAGAAAGGTCACTAGTCCAAAAGATTTCATTGGTCGCTTTTGAGAAGGTAAAGGACGAACCCAAGGTGATATGTAAACTCATCTCCATTGGTCGACTACAAACATGGCGTTTTATCTGAAACGGGTCCATGTCATTGGTCCGACATCCCATTAATCTGATATGTGATTATACTAGGCTATACTGTATTTGTGTACCACAGAGGATCAGCAATGCAACAAAAGTAGGCTACTGGTCGAGATACAAGTGTCATAGAGAAAAGAGAATGAAACACCATAACCTCCTGTTATTAACTCTGGTGTCCGGGTTGTGTGGGGAGCTTTCCACGGTGCTGAACGGCTCCCGGCGGGCGTATTTCTGCCTTGATGGTGCGCTGCGACCGGCTCTGGGTCAGCTGGGAAAGGCTTGAGGCAAAACAGGCTCATGGCTCATGTGTTTGCCACTTTCTTTTTCATTTTAACCCACACCATGATCTTTTCCTGACCCTGACCAAGTGGTTTTTGTGCCTAAAACTAACCAGATGATGATTTCAGAACAACGGGACTTCGGAACAATGGGTTTAATATGGTCGGAACAATGGGATGTCGGACCAGTGGGTCGACCCCTCTGAAACATGGAAGTAGCTACATGCCCATTAGCCCACAGCGTCATTAACAGGCGGCTCGCTCAGTGTGTGACGTGCACTTGTAGATAAAATATAGGCCTATATTAATGAAGGTTCATTTGTACGGTTTTGTATTTCTCTGTAATGTAGCACAGTGTTAACAATGTTACTGATACTATTCTTTCTCACACCTTCAACTCAAACCACCAAAATATAATTTAATGATTTAATTAATATCCTAAACATGCGGGCGACTAGTCGACTAATGGACCTAAATGATGACTATTGGTTGACTGGGAAAATTCTTAGTCGGTGGCAGCCCTAAATTTTACTATTAGATGGTGAACAGAAAGAGCTTTAAGTTTCAAAGTTTCCTGTATGACAGAAGGTCACAGTTTGACTCCAGTACATTAATCTCTTGTGTATTAAATGCCGTACTAAGATGAGTGCAATAGTGACATACTTATGGTTTAAGTAAGATGGGATTGTGTCATATGAGAGAATAGGAGTGGGAGGTTAAGGAACAGAAGCAAAGGCAAAAGTACAAAAAGAGGGTTGTATAAGAGCTGAGGGAACAGTAATATGAGTCGGAAAAAGACAAGAGGATGTGACAGCATAGAGAAAGGGAGAAAATAGGACAAAAAAAGAATAAAAGGGAAGAAATCTGAGAGAAAGAGAAGACAGAGGGCAAGTTTTCTTTGTATTAAAAAAAGGAATATAGGAGGAGGATATGGGAATGAAACAGACTGACAGAGAATGACCCCAAAGCCACAGGATGGAAAACTCCATATAAGCAAGCTCCAATCAAACAGACAGCGTGACCGGGAGATGAAAAGAACTAAACGATGCAAGAGAGTGGGGGTGGAGAGCAAGGGGGACAGGGGATGACAGAAGGAAGGAGGAGAACATTGGATTGAAAGAGTGAGGGAGATATTAGAGTGAGAAAGAGATGGAAGAAGGAAAATGGTGGGCGTGAAAAGACGCAGAGAGAGACAGATGAGGGGATATTACATTCTACAATGTTCAGTGAGATCTCTGAATAGTCAGATACAAGGAATGAAAGGAAAATCTGTTTCTCTCCGCAGCCTCATTGTTTTGGACATTATTCCAGTCAAACATGACACCAGTGTCATACATGGGAACGCAGCCAGTCATTCTTTGTAAGACAAGTAATCAAAATGTTTAGTCCAGATATAAACACAGCACTGAATACATTTGTAAGAGGAACCAAATCTTCTTTTAAAAATAAAGTCAGGTTCAAGGTCACATTCATTGTCTCCCATAAGAGAAATTTGTCTTGATTTATGGAAATTGCAGCATAAAAGACAGATATGACCTAGTTCACTTTTTGCACAACAGTACACTGATAAAAAAACTCCCTGATTCTTCACTTTGCTGAAGTCAGCCAGTTGTCTAAAGGTCCCTTGGTATCTTTTACAGAGCGACTAAGTGCCTCAGCCTTAGTGCCTCCTGCTAAATGTTACAGAGTGTTTGGCTACAGGAAAGATTTCTCTGTCCTAATGAATTGGTTTGTTCACTGTCTGACAGTGTTATCATTAAGTTGGTGTTTATCTGTGGCAGGAAGTGAGACACTACAGGCCTTATCTCGCACACACAGGTGAGATGTTGTTCCCCTCTGGCATGTTGCAAAGCAAAGCTCCAAATTGCAAAGAAGTTAGAATTCTGGCTGCGTCCACACTGCCGGCTGTTCTCAAGCACTGTTCTTACACACACCTAGGAGAATTAATACAACACAATTCGTATACATCCCACGCAATCATGAGCCAGTGATTTGTGTATAACCTGTGTAACTGTGAAGGCTGCTGGTGGATGGATCACAAAACACAGGACTTTCCCCCAAGAGAACAATGTTCGGAAATGTGTGAACCCTGAGTCACTTTAAGGTTCGTCATCACCAGGTGTCTTTTCCTAAACCTAACCCACATAACTTTACGTTCATGGGACTAATTTGTCGGATATCATAGGAACCAGTTTGTTGTGTATATCTGTGCAGTTGATTACAATCCAGTTCAACAGCTCCATTTTTGTGAAGCTTATAAAGCATGTCGTGTTTCGTTTGTGGTGATGATTATTCAGAGAGGAGTTCAATTCTGTGATCATTTTTAACGCTATATTGAAAAGTGTTAGTTATTGATTTTACACTTCCAGTTTGGACAGGCAGACAAGAGAGCCGGCACAGTTAGGTCGGTTTTGAAAGTCACACAATAACACAAACTAACTACCCAATCAAGGGGCAGCGAAGACCAGAGGCTCATTGTGGTCTGTGGGGTAAAATGACATGTTTCTATCAATGGGGTCTGCCGGCTTTGAAGAGAGCATAACTTTGCTGCGTTGGTTTCCCGTTGTTAAGGACTGTCTGACGGCAAGGTAAAGCTGTGAAAATATTCTGTAGCATTTTACATCATCAGCTAAAACACAGTCCTCGATTGGCTGTTTACATTGTCAGCTATGGTGGGGTTCTATTCTTTTTTTCTGCACAGCAACTTCAGCATAGAGCGTAGCAACATAGTCAGTGCCAAATAAACTACGGTTAATTATGATTTGAAATCATGTCACATGTTCCTGTTGAGCACAAAGCACTTTAAAGTGACTGATTGTGTAGCCTGTGTGTTTCTGATCAGGTCATGCTGCGGCTATGACGTGATTATACAACTGTCATCGGGTGATTTCCAGTATTGCTCTTTGCTGGTGCATGTTTGCAGAACTGGAACCGTGCTCAGCAACTCTGCCTCAAGATTGTCATCTGCAATAATGAATTCTAAACCTCTGTAATCCCCTACAACAGCCCCCCTCAGGGACTGAGTGACATTGTAATACCTGCTAATTTCTGAACAATTAGCTTCCATTACCCTGCAATATTTGTGTTGCTGTGCACTTGCTGTTTCCTAATGGAAAATCAAAATGCAACCTGTACGTGAAACTCCATAAAATAGGACATCCAATAACATAAGTCTCTCACATAAACAAAATATGTATGTAACACAAACTCAAATATTGAAGAAGAAGGGTGCATACAGTAAGCTATGCTTGGTTTCAGCCCTGTTTTGCATTCCCACTATTCCCACATGAATTGCCGCTTAATTAAAAGTGAAGTAAAAAGTTACGTGTGGTATAACAACTTCTAAGACCCTATGCATCCAAATTTGGCTTGATTTTGTTGATTTTGAGCACAGCAATCTGTTGAAGGTTGTTCCAAGGTTTATGTGCCTGACTCATAAACGCAGAGTTATTGGAGATGGGGGCTACAAAACATTTCCCTTTTCCTCAGAGCGCGTTAAATGAAATGGAAACTAGTTGTAGAGAGTGAAGGGTTTATGGAAATGACCTGGGAAGGCAGAAATTTCAGACAAATGGTGATAGAGACTAAAAAAGAAGCATGACCTGATGCATTTTAATCATATGTTAAAGCCATGTAGCTGTTTTGTGCACTTACTGTTGATGTTTGAGGTTGGAGATGATTTTTAAAGGCATACCTCAGTACCAACTGAGCATTGTTTAAATGCCACAGCAAACCTGTGTATTGAGTATTGTTGCTGACTGTGTCCATTCCTTTATGACCACAGTGTACCCTTTGCTAATGGCTTCTTCCAGCAGGACAATGTGCCATGCCACAGAGCTCAAATCATCTCAATGTGGTTTCTTGAACATGACACTGATTTCATGGTATTCAGATGAGCTCCACAGTCACCAGATCTCAATTCAATAAAGCACCACTGGGATGTGGTTGAACAGAAGATTTGCATTATGGATGTGCAGTCGATAAATCTGTCAACGGACCAAGTTCTTTAAGGATGTTTCCAACACCTTGTTTGATTCATGCCACAAAAACTTTAAGGCAGTTAGGAAAGCAAAAGTCCATCCAACTCAGTACCTAATAAAGTGGCTTGTGAGTGTGATCCAGTGGTTGTCCATACAGTCCTACAAGACTTGACTTTGAGAGAGAGGGGTTGGACAGACCTGAATTGTTATCAGGGGCAGAGCGCAGAACACCCCAAACCCTTTTTTCACAATTAAACAAAGAGTCTTTGTAGAAGACTACATGTATGTGAGCTGATAAATTAACTTAACAGACAGAAACAGTCATGAGGCAAAGTGGAACTCAGAGTCACAGAGACGAGTAAACTAAACAAAAGCACACAGAAGGAAACCTTGGTGTATACAGTTGGGGCCAGAGCTGCGTCTCTCGCAGTAAATCAGAGTTATGCAGTGTCATGGTTGCTGACTGTAGCTCCACTGTAGCTAAGTATGTTTGTTCTAGCAAGGAACTCAGGGACAGAGCTAGACGTGTAGGGCTGTAACCATATTGCCCAACAGAACTCTGACACTGAACGACTGTCAAAAGCTGTATATATATCACGCCTCAGTGAGGATGTTCTTGAACCCTCAGTACTAACGCATGGTATATACAGTATGGTTGAGGTTAAGGACAGATCACAGTGAGGTAAATAAACTATGATTAAGCAACCAAAACACTTGTATGATTTTTTTTTTACTTTCCACTTGGCTGAATGAAGGACAAGGCAGTGAACTCTGGCATTATAAATGCAAGCTGTTGGCTGCAATATCGTCAAATCTGAATGCAGTTCGTAATGTCTGTGCTGATGTGAAGGAAAGGGAGATAAAAACAGATGAGATGAATAGAAGAAGTCAAACAGAGAGAAGCATAATGACAATGATGGAGGATGATGTAGGAACAGGAACAGAGTGTATGTGTAGGTACATCCTTATGCACTTAAGAGATATTTTGCAGATTTTCAACCCGACCCACTGTCCAGAAACAGAGGGCTCGGCAAGCTAGCACATTGTCTGCGACCATCTTGACTATACTTCAGTGTAAGCTGACTGTTGAAATAGGTGATGTGCCTTATGTTCCAGAACCACCGGCTGACGATCTGACCAGCTAAGTCACCGTTGACACCATCAGCTGGCTTGAGTTGAGCTGACACCAGCCAGTTCACAACGCTGCAACTTTTCTCTGCAGCGTTCTTAAACAGTTTCGTCTTGTCGTGAATCACTGGTCTGAACTGGGCTTCAGTATGTGTAAATGAACTGTGGTAAACCCTCCTCGATGTTACCAGCACCAAGATCTCCCTGCTTGGATTTTCGCTGGCTCCCGTGCTGTTGCTTGAGCTGCACACACCACGGACACAAAGACCATTGAAGTCGATAAAGAGAGAAACACCTCCTTCAAACTCAGATCAAACGCTAAAACTAAGCAGTGATGATTAAACATAAACCAAGAATGAACATAAACATATTTTAGTGCACTGTTTGGCTGTAATATGAGAGTTTGGGAAAAAGAAGTTGGCATACTGTTTCCTGGATTGTAAAAATTGAGGCTGAAAAAATTGCCATGAAACATTAAAACCAGGCGGTGCTGATCAAATATAAACCAAGATTTTTGCTACGGTATTGCCTACACCTTGCCTTAAATGTCTTCAGAAACATTTTTAGTGTACTGTTTGGCTGTAATATGAGAGTTTGTGAAGAAAAAGCTGGCGCAATACACTCTGCGTAAACAGAGACTAAAAAAACACTGAGATCAAACAGTAAAACAGTGCTGGTCAAATGAGAAGATTTGACTGCCTATTTCTCACCAAAAAATGTCCTCAGAAACATTTCACTGCACTGTTCGGCTGTCATTTGAGAATCTAAGAACAGGAAGTGAGAGCCATACTGTTTCCTGTGTTGCCAGGCTGAAAATACTGGCATAAAGCAATAAAACTAAGACGTGCTGATCAAATACAAACCAAGATTGTGTTTTGCCAAATTCTCAGCTCAAATGTTTTCAGCTACATATTTTAGCTTCCTGTTTAACTGTAATTTGAGCTAGTTTGTTACCAGCTGGCCACCTTATTGTTTCCTGAGGATAATCAGCCTTTCAGCGGCAATGTTTAACAGTCTTGTGTGGTGCAGAGCTTTTTGGTAGCAAAATGCCACAGCTCTTTTTCTGAGATTTCTCTAATCATACGGCACCAATACTGCAGACAGCCCAGTTTAATGAAAAGACCATCTTTCCAGCAGTAAAGTACCTCTTTAAGGAACAAAATCCTCACAGTATCTATCTGTTTATATCTCTGGATATTAAAATCTTCCTCCTAAAAGCCTTCCATCCACTTGTGATTTTACAAGAGCTTAAGACCAGACCCCCAAGTAAAAAAGTCTTTGTGAAACGCACGCATACGGCTTTTTAGAGGGAGTCTGTCTAAAGTCAAGTGGAATTAATAAAAGGATTGTAGTGTGTTCGTGTGTGCTTGTGGTTGCATGTGTGTTACACCTATAACTATGCACTCACATGTGCTGCAACTCGGCAATTAGCTTTCAGCTTCATAGCGGTAGCTCTTAGCTTTTACCTAATTTATTACTCTCAACCATGCACACACACTCTCCTGCACACAACACACACAGCAAGACAGGCGTTCAAAAGAGACAAAGTAAAAGAGAGACACACACTGCAGAGACACACACTGCGGTCTCTTCTAAATCATTACACACACTCACACACACACACACACACACTGCTGACTCCCCTGGTCTCTCCCACCATCTGTCTCATCTTCTTCCATGTTGAGTTTCCACAGATGGGACCCAAAGGTGTCACGCAGAGCTGGGGATGATACAACTCCACAATCATAAAAAAAAAAAAGAAGAAGAAGCTGGTAACGATGTTGAGAGACAAAGCGGAGCAGAGAGACAGAGACGCTCACACTGAACAAAAGACAATGTGACAGAGAGACAGGCGGTATTATAAAAGTTTTATATTCATACACGAGGTACCAGATGGATTGTGAACACTTTGATATGTGAGTTGCTTGGAGGAACACATACTCACTTACATCACACTGAAAGGTATTATTACAATAGTTACAGGGAATATTTCTCCACAATGAGTGTTATTTCTGTAGCTCACAGCTGCACCAGGCAACATGTTGAAGGGAAGTACAACTGCTTTCATCAACATCCACGGGTGGGCTTCACCAATTCAATTTAACATTAAAGACCTTTGCAAACCAAGGCTGTATTGTGCATATGCATTTTTAAATTCATCATCTGATAAACGTCATTATGCACAGAAGCCTTGCACACAGTCTGATGCATTTCTATTCATCTTTTTGTCGCAAAAATTCGCAATACCAACGAAAACGTAAAGACACGTTTGCTCCCTGGCTTCTCTCCACTGGAGGTGCCTCCCTGAATGTTGCCACTCTCTGCCCCATGTCTTGCATTTGGCACCACGGCTACCTGAAAGGGCCCAGCTGTCCTCATGAATGCATTACTGAATGGGGCTACCAGGCACAGGCCCAGGGGCCCAAGTGTCAGGGGCCGTGGTGGCCTTTACATGCAAAATGTCACTCAATTAACATGTATCGACCAGGGAGAGACTCACAATAACCACAAAGAGACACAAAAAACTACAAAGAGATGCACAAAAGCTGCAAAGAGACACAATTAGACTCACAACAACTATGAAAAAGGGGCAAAACAATAACACAAAATGACTGTTCAGGTGCTGCGCAACGTGTCCGTTTGGTTTTGGTGTGAATGCGTGTGTGCTGGCGCGAAGCTTGTGGACCGCTTCGCGACCACTTCATGAACACATCGCTTGCAGTGTAAATGAGGCCTAATGCTAACATTATGTGCATTTGGTGCTGGGCAGGTAAGGTGGATTTTAGAGCTTTTTCACTGAAAACAACTGCCTGCTGCAGCTAGAAACAACACAGATGAGAACAGTAAGAGTGAACCAAAACTTTAATGTTGTGGGCTGGAAAACCAGAGATGAAATACTCTGAAACTGCAGAGTTGAATAATAATTCTCTCTTTTTTTTGTTACGACAAGCAATTCCAATCACAAAAATATCATTTCATGCACTGTTAATGAAAAAAAGCATTGATCAAAGCAGCTTTTAAATTCATCTAATGTTGGTTCAACACACCATAAAAGACACAGCGTCCTTATTTACTCCTCTCTCTGCTCTGACAATGAACTGATCATCTCAACAGACTGAATGATCAAAGACATGAAAAGTCACATCTGCAGCCAAGTCATGCGACACCCTGATCCTGCCCGGCCTGCTGTTAATGATCAATACGCATACATGCACAGTATAGCTGGAAGCCAATGAATAGAAGGGGAAGTGTGGATTAAGTTGAAACATATGGAGGCCAAAAGCACAGCAGAACAGTGATTGTAGAATCAGATGAAATGAAGAGCATTTCGTGCCAAGCAGGCATCGTCTGTAAAGAAAATACGCGGTAATGCCGCCTTTGGAGATTGCCGGTTCAACTTACAAGCCCTCTGGCTGAATCAGGGCTGAAAGAGTGAGTGAGTGATAGCAGCCTCCTCTTCCTCAACAATCAACTCATCACTATGTTCTCTTTTTCTGATCTTTTAGCATCTCTTGTCGTTTTGAATCTTCTTCAACAGTCATAGCTCCAAACAAAGCCTGTGAAGTTCACTGTTTTCTAACTTTTCTGCTGCCCCTGAATTCCCGAAGTGAATACCCCTGCTATATATCTGTCAGAATGAATTTGTTCTTTTTTTTAAAGAAATTAAACAAGGACTTTCACTTTTCATCCCTACAAACTATTGGATTGTGTTCAAAGGATTTTTATTCTTCCTATGTGGACTTAATGGCAGAGTTTTATGCACTTTTTGAACTTCTCTTTGTAAAAGCACACTGAGCTGCCTCTGTGTATAAAACAGAATAACACCAGTAACAACAGTTACAAACATAAAAAAAGATTATGAAATACTAAAATATTAAAACTAATACGATCAACCAAACCCTAAACTGGCCTTGCCTTTCTTTGTGTCTGACCCTGATGTAAATGGTACAACAGCACCGTGGTTGAAAAGTGTGAATGTGGATAACTATAAAGATGAATCACAGCGTGTGTTTGTGTATATGTGAAACAGCACTGCCAAAGCCCAGGGTGTTTCTGTGGATATCTATTGTTGGGAGAGCATGAACCACTCCCTTCACACCACAGGTCTGGACAACCACAAACTAAAACAAATAATGTTAAAATCTAATTTATAAATGCTGCAGAGCCATCGGGCCATGACGGACAGGCTTGCCACCTCCACTTTTTGGGGTTGTTTTTGCACTTTTTATTGTTCATTGCTCTAAACTTGGATTTAAGTTTTCTATATGAGTATGTGTGAGGGTGTTATGCCTCTCTGCATAACTGCTCCAGTTTGGCACAAATCAAGTCTTGAACTCTTGAACTTGTGTGCTCAGCAAAGCTGCCAAAATAAAGATGTCTAAATAAAGAATACTTTTCCAATGGAATTTTACTGAGGTTGCAACTTCTGCTTTGCATGCAGCGATTGTGTTACATCTTACAAATCCATTTTATGACATGGTTTATATTTTATTTTACCCTTTTCGAAAGGGAATGCAATTTTCCCTTATATTGCCTGCTCGGGCTCAGAAAGTGACAGTGTTATTAAGTTTAACTGAAGGCTAACATTGTCCGTTTACAAGGTCTCTTCCTTCCAAGGTCTATCCGTCATAAAAAAGAAATACAGTTTTGTCAAAAGTTATCCATGTTATACTTTGTGTCTACACCATATTTGTGTGTGTATAATTCTGTAGAGTTACTAGAACACTGCACAACACACTCACCTCCTGACTCCTATCATCACACATTTGAATTATGTTTTTAAGCTTTACCCTTGACGTAAATCCAACTCTTAAAGGAACAGTGTGTACGATTTAGGGGGATTTAGTGGCATCTAGGGGTGAGGATTGCAGATTGCAACTGGCTGAAACTTCTCCTGGTTAGAATTCCTTCAGTGTGCATTGTGCAGTAGGATTTTACCATGAGCCGAAGTATGCTGATTGAAACTGGTAACTGAGTAAAACAGCATGTTGGAAATGAGCATCTAGCCGAGCACCTGAATGTGTGCCAACCCTTTTTTCTGTTGATTTAAATCCAAATTTTCAGGAGATTTTAATTCTTGCCGAATTATCAACAGAGGTCTTCCACTCCAAAACAAACCAAACTCGTTTAAACTCACAAAAACACTGAATAAAGTAGTTTAGTGTCAAAAATACGTACGTATGTGTTTTCTGTTGAAGACTTGTGAGGGGAGCTGTTGATGACGCCGCATGTGTGACCCACTGGCGGTGGATAAACAGGAAACAGCTGATAGCAGGAATGAGCAGCTAGTAGCAAGAGGGAAACACAAACCTGACAGACACTGTAAAGATGAGCAACTGGGGAGACAAGGAATTGTGCGCCCTCCTTGTCCTCGCAAACAAAGAGGCCGTTAACCGTCAGATGACGGGGACGGTGAAGAACAGGCCGACTTATGAGAGAATCGCTGAAGGACTGACCAGCCGCTGCTTCCCTCCCACGTCACTGTTTACGTCACACGCTGAGCTACACATTTTGTTACTTGCTCACGCCCCCCATTGCCCTGAAATAGGCGCATTCTGTATAAATAAAAGTAGGTAGGCGGCATTTTGCTGCACTCCCTGATTTTGTTTTTATACTGCCAATGCTGAATGAAGACTGATTGGGCTTTCCTGCAAATTTGCACAATTCCTATTTAAAAAAGGGCTTAATATATTATAATCGATTTCTGCCAATATATCGCCCTTCATCCTACACACTGGACCTTTAAACAAACCCAATCCTCCCTGCACCAAGCTATAACAGTGTTATGGGCCCTGAAATCCAGGCTCCATGTGAGGCGAAATTGGATTTTAAATTGTGACCTGGCCTCAGTCTCAAGTGCTGTAGCGCTCAGTGAACCTCAACCCAAATGTTAATTTCACAATAAGCCTAACAAAAAAACAACAACTCTAAAACAACTTAACCTGGGGGAAATACAATAAATTATACAATTAATAAATCAAAACTTGACCAATTAAAGCCCCTGCGGTGTAATATAAACCTGAACCCAACCTCATCAGGTCAGACCAAATCAGGTTTGCACGAAGAATCAAAGCTCTTCCCTGCACTAGTAATTATCTCCCTATTATATGGTTTAGTCATGTTCTGTAATAATAGATATTACTCAAACATATTACAGTGTCACTGTAAATTTATTGCATAAGTGGAGGTTGGTAATAATTTGTGCTTCTCCATCTTTGAAGCTTTGTCAAAACATTTTGTCTTCACTCTTCTTCATGTGTTGCTGTATTTTGTCTGTGCACCTCTGAGGCATCTGGTCGGCTACTCACCAAGCTGAGCAGGCCGACAGGAAACAGAACAAGCAGAACACAGCCAGACCCTCGAGGGAAAGGAGGAAAGTCTAGCTGATGGATAGCTACAAAGAGAAGAGGGGGGGCTGTGGAAGTGGGGTAAAGATAGAGCATGGGAAATTTTGGGGAGGGGGTGATATACGAAGACATCATTAACCAAAAATATAAAGAGGAAAAAGGCATGTTGCTGTTATGCTGCCATTTCACAGACTAGACTATAGAGGAGAACGAGAGATGATGGCAGAATGTGGGTCAGTGCTTACCCCAAGAAACCTTTGACATCATCCAGAAATGTGTTATGGGAATGGTCTAGGAGTCAGTGTTTCCAGGTTGTTGACCCTGCACTGAAGCATGCTACAGGAACTCACAGAGGCAGTGAGTTGGTGAAGTGGAGCCGGTAACAAATGGTCTTTATGAGGCAGCGTGGGGTGTGCTTGCCACATAATTAGCCGCTTTTCCTTTTGTTTTGTTTTTAACCATCACAGACATCCTTCCATATGCATTTAAACTAATGAGGGTGTTAAGTACACGTGGGCTCCAGGGTAGGACCACTAAAATGGAGTGTTCCAGTTTGACTTCACACAAGTCTGCTTTTCAGTGGAAATCCCCCCTTCAGTTGATCTTACGCTATCATCAAGAGGTATTTTCTGGGTGTTTGCTTTTTTTGATGATTCCCTCTAACTCTCAACCGCAATATTTAAGTTACTACATATCAAAGAGCAACAGACGTAAAACGAGATATAGGAAACCACATATTATTCTTTGAAGGTGCAAACACTCACATTTTTTCAGATTTTCAATTTGCGCTTTTGATTTGGCCACCGTAGTTGCGCCCCCCCACAAGACCTCTGAAGATAACTCGGCTCCTGGTAAACAACCTCTTGAAGATTTGGATCTTGACTTATCAGAGGAAAAAGGTGAGCACACATTAGCAGGTGCTGTGCTAGCAGCCTGTCTCTGACATGCCAAGCGGCGCTAGAAACACACTGATTTGTAACATGGCACTGCTTTATCAAGTGTTCTTACAAGTTTTATTCACCAGATGTGTTTGTCTTGGGGCGGAGGAGACCTCGGCAGATAATTCAGCTTCCAGTAAAACAGAAAAACATATAAATCAGCGTAGGAGAAACACTGATTTGTAACATGAAACTGCTGTATTCAGGGGTTTTTTTTTGTTGCCATTTTTAGTTTGACCCATACTTCCAAACATTTCCTGATTGTAGAAACAGATAGTACAGATCCTGTGGATGATTCGGCTCCTGGTAAAAACCTCCTTACAAAGAACACTGAAGGAATTCTAACCGAGAGAAGTTTCCGCCCGGTTGCAATTTGCAATCGTCACCGGTAGATACCACTAAATGCCTTTAACCCTTACACACCGGACCTTTAAAAGTAAAAGCTTTATTGATACAGCAGAAATAGCAAATGCTCAAACAACCATCTGAAAACAACTATTGGCCTAGCCAGTAGCTTTCAAAGTGTCCAGCCACTGTGCAACAAGAGTCAGCCACAGCCATGAAATGTCTTTTTGCTGCCTCTGAGTCATATGCATTTGATGGCATTCTGTCCAAATGTGCTTCAACGGGCAGACGTCTGTGATATGTAGCCGTGTACCTCAGAGCACCTTCAAATCTTGCCTGCAGTGTAGCACACAGATCTGCAAGCTCCTGGCTGTGAAAAGATGGAGGCCACATATTTCACCCAAACATCCCCCACAGGAGCCATCCCCGTGACTGAACATCATATTAAGCCTACCATACACTAGAAGACTCTAAAGAGATTTTTAAAAAGCCAAAGTCTGACACCCTCTCACATCTAGAAACAATATGAGTTTTTAGTCACACAAATAAGACTGGGGATCTTGCAGGGTCACTATTTGCAGGACTACAATTAGATTTCATCCTTTTCATATTCTGCACATGGTGGAAAATATTACACCAAACTCCCTTTAAGAAATATGACATATAAACATTTTCTTACATGCCTGCAAAAACACAGAGTTTTTGAAACACAAGATAAATGCCAATTCAGCATCAGTATAATCCATACAGATAAACTGCATTTGCATACAGACTTTACATTTTGAATTTTGTCAGTGGGAGGAGACCATGGGAATCAGAGGCGAGCCATTCCAAGAATTAAGATTTCTCGCTAAAATAAGCACTGGTTAGTGGATCACATACACAAAGAATTAGATACCGATTCTTCACTTCACACCTGCTACAGTTTCACCTCCTTTTCCACAATCCAAGAGAACTGAATGTCTTTATTGTCATTGTACTTTACAATACAACTAAACTAGGAGTGCTTCTCCACCATGCTATAATGAAATAAAGTGCAGGTGTTGACGTGCAAGAGTTGGCAGTGAGTGGACTGAATTTGTTTAACTATAGCCCCTTTTACACTGCCAGATTTTTGGCGAATGTTGGGCCATTTTGCCGGCAAGCTGCAAACGTTTAGACACACAGAGCCAGACTGGTGGGTTGATCCGAGGTGCCCAAATTTCCGCCTCGTAGGGTAGACATACTGATGGAACCTTTTTGGATTAAAACGAGGCAGCCTTCCACCACGGGAGGGGTTGGTGATGACTTGTGGGAGGAGCTGTTGATGACGCGGCACGTGCGACCCACTGGCGGTGGATAAACAGGAAACAGCTGATAGCAGGAATTATCGAGCAGCTAGTAACAAGAGGGAAACACAAACCTGACAGACACTGTAAAGATGAGCAACTGGGGAGACAAGGAATTGCGCGCCCTCCTTGTCCTCGCAAACGAAGAGGCCATTAACTGCCAGATGACGGGGACGGTGAAGGACTGACTAGCACCGCCTGACTAGCCGATGCTTCCCTCCTCACGCCCTCATTGTCCCAAAAAAGGCGCATTCTGTATAAACAAAAGTAGGTAGACGGCATTTTGCTGCACTCCCCGATTTTGTTTTTATACTGCCAATGCTGAAAGAAGACTGATTGGGCTTTCCTGCAAATTTGCACAATTAATTTGAAGCTCTCTGGCAGAAGGTTTTACTGTATCACTCAGTGGTTGTTTCCACTTTTTTTCTTTTCCCAACACAAACATGCTAAATACTGTGCATGGATTTACACACCTTCCCATCATACGGACGTGTATTAAGCAGCAAACCAATCACAGCTGTCTGTTCTGGCAAAGGTTTCCATTTATATACAAATACAAGTGCATATGTGGCTCAATTTCATATTATATATTTATTTCCCACTGGCAGACGGCGACTCTAGGCACAGAGGTCACCCAGATGTTAGATCCGGCATTGTCTGCTGGATTCATCTGGAAAGGAACACCATGTGTTTCAGAGCTGATTGTTCTTTGAACTTGCCAAGACTTACAGATGGGATGTAAAGTACAGTAAGAGAAGCACTAACTTTAACTCAGAAAAAAATACATTTCTGTGTGGGAGGAACAAACACAGTTTTGCGATCTGTATCTGTTTAACTTTGTCTGTACTCCTCATTTTTTTATCTTCTGAGCCAGATTATCTTGACAGGGTCTTTTACACAGAGGGGAAGGGAATCTGATGAGAGCGCTGAGAGGGATGACAGCTTCGTATAAACGACAGCAATATAAAAGAAGCTTCTGCGGCGTGATTTAAGAACTTACAGTGGGAGTCCAGGAGAGGTGATATGATGTAGTTATTTTTGGCATGCGGAATTGGACGACATGGGACAAATTGAAGGAAAGGCGGTTGTTAACGGTCCAGAATCTGAGTCATGGACACAGAAAAGTAAACTGTGGACAGAGGAGAAAAAGAGAGGGAAAGTGGAAAGGGAGAGCTGACCTGGTTTTCTGTTTGGGTGATGACAGTCCCCTCATGTTGTCTGTAATGAAACTTCTGGATGGAGGTGCAGCAGTGTCTTCAGTAAGAGTGATGGTGTGTAAGGAGGGGTGGAGGACAGGAGATGACCACAGGAGGAAAAGGGTAGAGGGGGGACATAATGAGGGAGAAGGACAGTGTTGACTTTCTTTGATGAGGGAGGGAGTAAAGGTGTGTGTGTGTGAGTGTGTGTGTATGTATGTAGAGACAGAGAGGGAGGGAGAGTGTATATGAGAGTGAGGTTGCTCCTCAGTAGTTCCTCCTCTCAGTCTCACACCAGCTGCCTGCTTTTCCTCCTCAACTTCAGTGAAACTCCACCAGGTAAGAAAAAGCGACCAGACACTCTGACACGATGTGACAACGACTTTATGACAATCCGTCTCGCGGTCGAAACGACTCTGCAACACAACCCTCCGGAGCTGCATAAAAAAATTATAAAGAAGAAGAAGAAACACCCGGCGGCGCGTTTGCGTGCTTGCAGAGACGTGCAGGATTGAAGAAGTTATTCACAAGTCGCCAACTCAGCAGCAGGTTTTTTTTTTGTTAGGAAAAGTTACCTTTCACATCTTCGTGCACGGTCTCACGCGCCGGCTCACTGACACGTTTCTCAAAGCGCACAGCGCTCGCGCATGTGTGTGTATGTGTGTGTTATGTTCTGTAACTTGAGTTGTGTGTGGTTTATCCGGAGCGCAGTTGCATGCCAAACTGATGCTCTGGCGTTGTAGACGTGGCTCCTTCAATGATTTCATTATGAGTGTTGCATGTGTGTTGTGGTTGGGTTATTACGCGGCTGCGTGTGTTCACTTTATTAGCGGCATGTTGTCATCGTGACTATGGTGCAAATTGTGCACACGGCTCCGGGGGGGTCCTGAAGCCTGAGGAGGGGTGAGGGCTGATGAGGTAACACGAGGTCAGGATAATAAATTGGCAGTAACTCAGCTCCTGTCACACAGAGGTGTCAGGAAATATCAAGTTACCAAACACACTCTGAAATCTTTTAATCTGTTGTAGGGATGGGATCTATTTCTAAGAAGGGCTGAAACTATTTTAATATTTGTTGTCACAATGTATTCTAACCACAGTTCATGAGTAAGAAGTTTTTCCCCTGCACAACTTGTCTGTCCAGCCTGCAACAGACCTATAAACAGCAGGTATTACTCAGGCATGGACCCTGTGGAAAATAAATAAACTAACCACTAGGTTAATGTGTCATGAATTACTGTCAGCTAGGGTTGCAGCAGTGTGAGATTTTCATGGTACAATAAATGTCTCCGAAAATATCACGGTGTTACACAATTATTAATATTATTCTTATTAAAATTATGTTACAATTCCCCGTAAGAGAATGGAAACAAAAGGAATTCTCTTTCTCATCAGACAGTCGAGGAAGAACGGAGATGCACACATGAGATTCACTGTCAGGTTGCATTTTTGTCAATACCAAACATAAGCAAATGTACACAGTACGGCCAATTTTCATACCACGGTAGCCGATATGGTTTCACAGTATACCGCTGCAACCCGACTTTCAACATATCCATGATCATAGTTTCAAAGAAATAAGTGTGTGGGATCATTTGACATTATTAGGTTCTGAGAAAAACAGACAGTGATATGCATATGTTGCGCAAAGGCGGGCAAATTAGAGCAATCATATGTAAGTAGGCTAAAAGTATTTTTTGCTCGCTAGTTTGGACTTGCTAGTATCCCTATGCATTCCCTATTTATTTTCGTTGTTGAGAAGTATACCTGTAAAACTTAATAGCCCCGGCTATTATTTGCTTAAATCACTGAAGTTAATGGGAATATATTTGGGACAGGCCTTCAATTAGTCATATTGGCGGAACCTTTTTGGTTTAAACAGAACGAGGCGGCCTTCCACAACGGGAGGAGCTGCTGATGACTTGTGGGAGGAGCTGTTGATGACGACACACATGTGACCCACTGGCGGTGGATAAACAGGAAACAGCTGATAGCAGGAATGAGCAGCTAGTAGCAAGAGGGAAACACAAACCTGACAGACACTGTAAAAATGAGCAACTGGGGAGACAAGGAATTGCGCGCCCTCCTTGTCCTCGCAAACGAAGAGGCCATTAACCGTCAGATGACGGGGACGGTGAAGGACGGGCTGACTTATGAGAGAATCGCCGAAGGACTGACCAGCCGTGGCTTCCCTCCCACGTCACTGTTTATGTCACACGCTGAGCTACACGTTTTGTTAGGCGCATTCTGTATAAACAAAAGTAGGCAGGCGGCATTTTGCTGCACTCCCCGATATTGCTTTTATCCTGCCAATGCTGAAAGAAGACTGATTGGGCTTTCCTGCAAATTTGCACAATTCCTATCTAAAAAGGGCTAGAGAGAGTTATGGCACTCAAGAATTAATTCAAACATACAAACACTAGTTTATGCTGTTTATAGTTTATACTCAGAACTTGGATTAATTTGTATGAAAAACCTTTTTGATTCTTTGATCTGAGGACCCTTATGGACTAAAGGGATATGAATAACTTGCAGGGTACTCGAGAAACTGACACATAATCTGAGGTAGCCAACAACCTGGTTTTATACATCTGAAGAACTTCAACAAACAAAATGAACTGTTTGGCAACCAGACCAGGCGTCTAATTGAGACAGGCACTTATTTGTCAAAATGTGCAGCCGCACAGGGACAGTGAAAGGGACTGGGCGTGTAACTGGGACGAGGCTTTTGTTAAGTTTTACAGTATGTAAAGTCTCATGCATGGCCACTATGTCCTCGATGGCTTTTTTAGGTGAAGCAGCCATCTCTGGCACTCAATGCTAATGAAAATGTTCATCAGCCTGATTTAAGATGTATATAAAGGAACAGAAACATGGCTGAATCCCATTCTATAAAGCCTGTGTCACGGATGTATTCTTTTAACTAAATACCAGAGTCCAAGCTGCTGACCATTCAGTTTTATATCTTCTTTGTAATGGTGGCCGGTAGTGATGTCCAAAAGGAGCTTCATGAACCACCAGTTGTATTTGCTGAACCCACTAGATGGCGCTCTTGGTGTAATGAAAAGGCTCAAGGGATGGTGGTTCATGAAGCTTCATTTGGACATCACTAGCACTGGTCAGTCTTTGTCATTTGTTTGCAGTACCATGGTTGGCCACTGGGACAAAATGGCAGCAAAGCTAACTCTGTCAAAAGCTGTATGCCATTAACCTCAGAAGTCGTGTCCGTACAGCACTCTTTGCTCCTGAATCAGTTTTGTTGAAGTAATGGCTCCTGCTTCAGGGGTGAGCGAGCTTTGACACACATCGATGTGTTCCCTTAAAACATACAGAAAAAAAAAAGTAAGAAATCCAACAACCAACAACCACTCAGTGCTCATGCCTTTGTATTTAAGACATGAATACTGCAATTTTGTGTACTTTTGATGGTTTATGAAGTTGGTAACCAGCTAATTGAAGCCATAATTTAGTTGTGGCCATTGCAGATAATCATGGGTACTGTATGTGGGTCAAGCAAATAAAAATGATGAATCTAAACTAATATTTCAAATATGTTCCGTAAGTGAGCAGAAATGTGTCCTCTGACATCTGGCTGGCTGTGATACTGAAGCAGATTCAGATAATAACCGCTCTGATTATATTTTACTATCAGTAGTTGGATAAAAATATCATGGCAGGCAGAGCTCCAGTCATTTCATTTCTCACAGTCATGCTCCATCTATCATCACAAATCCAGTTAACATTCATCCATCATTGTAAAAGCCCTCGGGAATCTCTCCGTTATCTCTCTCATCTCTCTCTCCCATGTTTATTTTCTCTCTCTCATATCCGCCTTTTGTTTTTGTTTCACTTTTACATCTCGCTTTTCACAGGATTTTTGTAACATATTTGTGGAATTCAGAGGCTTAACGTGAAGATGGTCGGCGAGAAATAGATGGAGACACAAAAGTGGGAGAAAGGGAGATAGAGAGTGGAGAACTGAGATATACTTTAGACTGAAAAAACACAAAAGGAATGAAAGACAGATAAAGCTGGGGAACACAGGATAGAAAGCCAGGGTTTCTCAGGCAATTGTTTTGGCTTATTGTTTTGGTTGTATGGTCTTCAGATTCCACTCTCATCAGCTATTCCCCACAGCACCCTGCAGCTGTTTTCAGCAAATAAAATCTGATAAACCCACTGTACACTGCCTGCCCAGCACCAAACAGCAGACAGACAAGGTTAGAGAATGGTGAACATAGTCGAGCATCTACGGATGTTTTTCTTAGGAGTTGGTCAAAAAACAAAAGAAAGATAAAAAGGAAAGAATATTGGATTGATATTTGTCAGGTGACCAGCAATTCGACATCAGAATATATGTAATTAGGCAACTGTTTGCTTATGTATCGTTCCTATAAAAACAGCAATATGTCTTTTAGTTTTTCTGCCCATATGGACAAAACAATAAATAAATACAGCTTTAATGATTTTATGTAGGTATCAGCCGTTGTATTAAAGCAGTAGCAGGGTCCAGAATTCTCCGTAGTCATTAGATCAAGGTCCACGCAGTTTAATGCATTCAGCGTCTTATCTGTCTTTGGCCATTTCCTCAAGCTAGTTTGCCGTCTCTGTCAAGTAGCTGTCCATTAGTCACTCACTCTACAGCAGGAAATGGTACCTCAAAATAAAAGCTGTGTGCCACAAATTCACTGTTCTTCAAAATAAAATGTTATTTTTATTTATTTATTTATTTTTTTACAAATTTGATACATCCCAAGTCATGTGTGGTCCATTCAGAATGGACCTGCCACCACTGTATTAAAAGGTCTAGTGAGTAGGATTTAGTGACATCTAGTGGTGAGTTTGCAGAGTGCAACTAAGTTGGCCAACACAAAACAGCACAACAGGAAAATGGGAATACTAGAATGGCCCTATCAAGACCCAGTGTTTGGTTTGCCCCTTTTGGGTCACTGTAGGAACAACATGGTGGACTCCCTGGAAGCGTTCCCACTCTGTAGATATGCATGTCTCATTCTAAGGTGAAGAAAACACAACAATTCTTAGTTTTGGGTGATTAAATACTAAAGAAAACATAGTACTGAGTGTTATATTTGATGTCTGACAATATTTTGGTGAGACAATTTACATGTGGATCACTAATTGCATCTTCCCTTTTCATTTTGATTACCTCTTACCCCTGGGGGAAATATCTGGCTCTTTAACTGCTAAATGCTCCTTTTGCAGTAGTTTCTAACTTTGTCTGTCTGCCGTTCCGAGGTAGTGTACTGTGGGGTTTTAGAGCTTTTTTGCTGAAAGCAGCTTCCTGCTGTGACCAAAAGCAGGGCTAGGAGGGAAGCGGTCACATAGCCAAAATAGTAAAGTTGCAGGCAGGAAAACCAACATGATGATCAGACAGATGTTACACTGTGAGAGTCTGTAGAGCTGTGGGAAAAGCAGAATTAGGTAATTATTTTTGTGGGTTTATGAATGCAAGGGACCAATTTTATTGTCAAGTAATCACAAGATCCATTTGGAATATATTAAAAAAATGATTATAGCCACATAAATAAAACTAATAAAAGTTAATAATCATATGTAGCAATTAACATCCAGTATCGCACACATGCTTGAAGTAATTTAAACCAGGGGTCTACAGCCTTGGACATGTGTGCCACCATTGGCACGCCGTAGTTAACTAATGGCACCCGAGCAATAACAGTGCTTTGAGACCTAGTCTCTTGCTTTGGTCTGAATCAGGGACTGATTTTGTTACAAAGTTGCATAATTGCCTAGAGTTGGTTTGTGTTCTCACAGCAGCATTTACAGGCAGAGAATATTTTGCAAGCCGACCAGAGAAAGCAGAGAAAGTTGCTCTTGACTGGTCAGAATTTCCATGTGGGAAAAATCTAGGAATAAACAAAACGTTGAAGAAGAGTACACTTGCAAGATAAATGTGACACTTTCTAATGTCACAATGGAGGGACAACTACGCAGGTTGATTTTAGCGCTGCTCATCGTGGACTATATTGCTGTCATTGTTCATTTTAGTCAAACCATACAGTTTGAAAACGAGGCGCGGCTCCAACTAGAAAACAATGTTTTGATGCATTGAATGTGCTGAATGTGCATATTAAGGCAGTACAGGAGGAGGTGCACATTAATAATCCTCCAGGACTGTAACATGCTCATGTTTAACCCAAACAATGCGCAATGTGACTGCAGTTGGTTCACATCCAGGTCAGAACATGTTCTCGCCACAAATGTACCGAACAAGAGTTTGTTTGTAAGGTGATCGAGACCACCTCTCCAAGAAGGTCTCGGACCGGTTGTTTTGGTGCACACCTGAGTGGGATTGCTGTGTTCACACCTGCTCAAAGGAACCGCACTTAGGGGGAAAAAGAACTTGAGTTTGATTGAACCGAACCAAACAGGGCAGGTGTGAAAGCACCCGAAGTGCAGGATTTCCCATGCATTCATTTATTTGTTGTAGCCTGCCATGATAAGATCTGCCGCCGTGTGCTAATTATCTATTTTTGGAGGAAGACTGTTTATTGGAATCGCTGTTGTAATATATATATATATATATATATATATATATATATATATATATATATATATATATATATATATATATACACAGCACAGTGATTAACATGAAAATTTAAAAATGGCACTTAATGTCAAAAAGGATTGCTTTAAACTTTTTGAACCAGCTGGGTTTTATGCCACATCATATGGTCTCTTATGACACACCGGGTTTGAAGGTTCCAGCCCCCCGAGGATTATACTACCTAGAAACATATGCACTCAGTATACCACAAGGCATTCTGGGTACATGCATCAAGTAAATGCCATATGTTTTGTATTATGTTATTTTACATTGCCACACTGCACCATAAGGGTCTTTGTAACCTTGGATTCTCGTTCTACAAAGTCTCATTATTGCTTACTGCAGCTGAAAGCTCTCAGTGAAGTCAAATGAGGAAATCTAGTAGCTTTTGCCAATTTTCAATTTTTATTTATTTGTTATTTGCAGAAATGTGTGTCAGCAAGCAGAGAGACATGTGTGTGTGTCAAGGGTAACAGGTTCAGCAGCACATATTTTCCCTGGAAATGTATGTGAAAGGGCATCTTACTGTGAGCTTATGCAGAGAGAATCAAAACACTGCTGATGTTTTCACATCCAATCGAGTCCAGGTGTGCATGTGTGCACATATAGAAGGCCACATAACTCCCTCCCTCCCAAATCTATAGCTTTTCTCCTGGGGTTATATTTCTTAATCCAATTCCTCTGGATCCCACATGAGAACTCTTGGGTCACAAGACAGTCAGTCATCTGTGGCTTTGACTTTCATATCGCTGTTGTTTTAAGTCCTTGAAAGTTAAAAAGATGACTTGGTCTCACACTGTTCTGAATGCCAGGGAAAATCCTGTGTTTTGTGACATTGGATTTCTGTGTTTGATTGTTGTGCATTAGCACAAAATCATGAGTCCAAAAAGGCAAAAGTTTGCTTGTTGATTCTGACTGCGAGCACAGCTTCATGAATACTGACAATATTTTCAATTCGTGAGAAGAAAACCCTCAAACTCTACTGTTTTTGTCATGGAAATATCTTGACACCCTTTGCCAGCACTCAGCAGGAATGCTAAAAACACACCACCAAACCACAGAATGGACCCAAAATTGTTGGTCTGGGGTTTTTTTTAGGATTTAGCTTGTTGGACTTTGTAGAAGTTACTCTGGAGAGGAGAGTAAGAAAGCCCCTCATTGTAAAAATAATGTATGATGCTCTGACTTCATATGGACATACAGTTGAACAAACATTCAACTCCTACACATAACTTTCCCTCTCTTCCTCCTCCCAGGTCGTGACAGCCATGTTGGCGGTGTGTTTGAGGCTGCTTTTGCTTCTCCCCCTGGTTTGCTGCGTCCCGTCCCCCTCCAGACCTCCTTCCAGACTCTGCAGGCGATGCTGCGATCACCAGGAGTCGCCTGCAGCCGCGGCCCAATATCAGATGCCTGAGGTCCGCACTGTCATCAACATGACCATCCTCAAAGGTACCACAGCTTGGATTAGCTTCTGTTAACTACGGATTACTGCTGAATTTAAGTTGACTGGTACTTCCTGTCTGTTCAGCAGTTCCCCATTTTTCTGTTTCCAGTTTGTCTCCTGATCCTGCAGGATGCGATGACTAGTCAGTCTTTGTCATTTATTTGTGTGTCTTTTATTCTATTAGCAGAAACACAGAGTTTGCAGTTACATGTTCATTCACTAAAAACCATCCCTCCCACATATCGTGTTATTATCTGCCTGATTCATGCTACATTTCCTTAATCAGACCTCAGCTTCTGGTTTTCCAGATGGCTGTGTGTCAGCAAGGCGGTTATTTAATCAGAGGAGTAACCATGTATGTTGTAATGGAACAGTGCTGCAGAGATGTAACCATGCATTGATGGATAAAGAAGTATTTTATTGCTGGAAGAAGGTCTTTTCATAAAACTAGTCTGTCAATGCATTAGAACACAAATGCTTTTGAAATTGGTGTGATATGACCAGAGACAACAGAAAAATAAAAAACAGTGGTAATTACTTTTGCTCAAGAGGTAAAAAACCTGCATCTACAAGAATACAACATACGATATCCCGCTGTCCTTTGACCCTCACAGCAGATAAGGAAAAACTCCTCCCCCCAAAAAACCTATAAACGGGGAAAGCAGTAGGAGTTGGTATCAGGCAGGATCACGACAGCAGTGTAACCAAGCCACGATTCAAGGAAACCTGCGAGACAGTGGAGCACAAAGGCTCTGGAGAAGAGGCACAGTTAGTGACATGCAGTTAAGCCGAGATAGAGATATGCAGTAATAGGACATGAATGTGAGCAATGAAGAAGAACCAACTCTTCAGAATCTAAGAGCAAGCAAAAGAAAAGAGAAGGGGCTCGGTGTATTATAGAGGTCCCCTGGCAGACTAGGCCTATGTCAGCCTAACTAGGGGCTGGTCCAAGGTGAGCCTGAGCCAGCCCTAACTATAAGCTTTATCAAAGAGGAAAGTCTTAAGTCTGTTTAATGTGGAGACGGTGTCTGCTTCCCGGACCGCAACAGGAAGATGGTTCCACAGAAGAGGAGTCTGATAGCTGAAGGTTCTGGCTCCTGATCTACATTTGGAGACTTTAGGCATCACGAGTAACCCTGCGTTCTCAGAGGGCAGAGTTCTGAGAGCACTGCTTAGTTTTACTGTTTGATCTGAGTGATAGAGAGAGTCACTCTTTGAGTCCGTGGTGGCAGGCTATGAAACTGAAGAAATTATAAGGACAAAAGGGGAATAATAGCTCTGAAAGTTTTATTATCCTGAAAAGCCAAGTTTCAGTGAACCTGAAAGGGTCGAAGGGTTGCCTTTTTTCAACTTAACTTCTACAAACAACATAAAAGCAACCACAATATAAGATGGAATTTATTTTCCGTTCAGCCTGACTCAAGCCCGCTGGTCAGGTCTTAGGATACTAGGAACCACATAGACCCGATATGACCTTTACTTGCTACACATGATTGATTCAATTCCATGCACTCACAGTCAACCCTGTCACGGCCATATCTGTGACAGCTTGTATGAGAAAACAATTGTGTTCATGCATTTTCTTTGGCGTTATTTGTATGTACAAGTTTCCACAGGGGTGAAACAGAGAGATAGAAAATGTGACAAGAGAAAAAGGATTAAAATACAAGTATTTTTTGACATCCAAGAGATGCACAATCACAGCTGGAGAGGGATTTGCACAACATGTGTATCTAATATCAGAGCCTTAGCAGCCAACTCAACCAGAGCGGTCCAAGCTATGTGTCATCTCACTTTATCTGCTCGTCATTTGATAACTGAACATGCCAAGTCTGTTCTGACCTGCCATCAGCCCCCGAACCAGTCCAACTGCTGAACTCTGAAAAGAACATTTTCCTTTCCCTCTCTTGTTTTCACACACATACAAAATAATACACAGAGACTGAAGCTGAATGATAAATCAAATTCAGATCAATATATAATGCAATTTTAAAAACTGCAACCTAAAGCAGGAACAGTTAAAAACATGTTTACAAAGCAGCGTCAAGTTGTGCAAATATTCTATAGAGATAGAACCAAACAATGTGACATGCTCATGTTTAACCCAAACAATGTGTCATGTGACTGCAGTTGGTTCACATCCAGGTTGGAACACGTTCTTCAAGGTCTTGGTCCAGTTGTTTTGGTGCGCACCCGAGCGTGATTGCTGTGTTCACACCTGCCCAAACAAACCACTCTTAGGGGGCAAATGAACTTAAGTTTGAATGATCCGAACCAAAACAGGGCAGGTATGAAAGCGCCCTTAGATTATTTTTCCATATCCTAATAGACAAGCAAAGTTTAAGGCCCTTTCATTCTGCAGAAGAACTCATAACTTTTCCACTGATGAAATCAAAGTAAAATTTTGATGTGTTGGACGCAGGTTACATCACAGAATGTCTTTGTTAGTGAAACAGCACTTTCCATTGGGCCACACAGGCCATGATCAGGTCAGATTTTTCATTGGTGGGAAGCCAGTGAGGGATCACAGGAAAAACTGAACTCTTGCTATCCTTTTTTCCCCTAGTATTCAAGGTCTTGGATAACTTGGATGGAAATTTAAAAAAAAAAAAGAACTTTTAATTGTTGCTCTTCCTTACAAATGAGGCAGTGAAGTACACAGCATTAGTGTACTGCAGCTGTGCAATGAGGGAGGTCTTAACAGGCACTTTCACCTGGCACTGAACTTGCTTATGTGGCGGGAAGCACACATACATACACAAATACACAGAAACATATGGTATTCACATACACATGTGTATTCATGCACAAAAGGAACACACTGACCTTGGAGCGAATCTAGTTGCGCTCTTGGAATATACACAAATAATTCACACAAACACGTTTTTTCCTCTCCGTGTTGCACTGACTCACTGACTGCTCTCTGGAAAACAGTAAAGCCTGCTTTGAGTTGGATTTGCTCCCACAAAGCTGTGGTGATTGGATTTAAACAGTGTGACCCACAATCAGTCAGTGAGCCAATCTCAATTTCAGAGAGCAATCAGCCAAATATCTCAAAAGAAACCAGAATCTACATTCATGGACAAAGGCAAATCTGCACCCACACAATTTTGACATTATGTCTACGTCAACAGGATCAAATTATATTTTACACAGCATTAAAATACTCAGAAGGTTTAGAAGTGTGTCTCAAGTGCAGTTCAGATACAATTACATAACTCATGTTTTGTGTGAGATTTTCACTTTGCAGTCTGGACCTTGAGATCTCATATTATATAGATTCTTAAGATATCTTTGGCCCATGTGTGCATTCGTCAGGGTGTTAATTATCTCTTCATTACTTAGAATTGCTGTTACAAGATTATTTTGTGCTGACTCACTCACAGTGTTCTTGTAGGAACACCCATACTGATAAATCACGTTAAAACACACAACTGGGCCAGTATCTTGATGGTGTCAGATTTCGTTCAATAATAAAGTAATAAAGTGAAGTTTCATTTGATATATTCTGACTGTCATTCCTTATATTCAAAGGTTCATTTCATTTATTTAAAGTTTCACTCTTTATATTCAAGCTTCATTCCATGTATTTAAATATTTATTCTATATATTGAGTCTCATTCCATTTATTCAAGGTTCATTCCATATTTCAAACTTTCATTTAAATCGATTCAGAGTTCAATTTATGTATTCAAACTTTTAATCCATATGCTCCAACTTTAATCATAAATATTCAAGTTTCACCCCATACACATATTTAAACATTCATTATAATTATTCAAGGTTCATTCCATATATTCCAACTTTCTTAATACATATTCTGACTTGTCATAGTTCATATAATAAAGTTTTATTCCATATATTCAAAGGTTCATTCCATTTACTCTAATTTTCAGTCTGTATATATATTTAATTGAATATATTCAAAGTATTTTTCTTATATTCCAACTTTCCTTGTATATATTCTGACTTTTCATAGTTTAGATATTCAAGTTTTATCCATACATTTAAGGCTCATTCCATTTATTCCAACTTTAATTATATATATTCTAACTTTCTATAGTTCATATATTCAAGTTTTATTCCATATATATTCAGACTTTAATTCCATACATCCAAGGCTCATTCCATATATTCCAACTTTCATCATTGTATATATTCTGACTTTCCATAGTTCATATATTCAAGTTTTATTCCAAATATACAAAAAGGTTCATTCCATATATTCAGACTTTCATTCCATACATCCAAGGTTCATTCCGTATATTCCAACTTTCATTATATATATATATATATATATATATATATATATATATTTTTATATATTTTGACTTTCCGTAGTTCATATATTCAACTTTCCATAGTCCATATAGTTAAGTTTGATTCTATAAGTATTTAAGGTTCATTCTATATAAACACTTATGGTTAATTCCATATATTCAAACTTTCATTCTATATCTTTTGATTTTCATGCTATATACTCACACCTCTCATTATATACACTTTATCTGGTCAGAATTTTAGGTGAGCATGAAGTTATTTTTCTTTTTTTATGCCAAAGGTGCCATATATGGCCTTCTAGTGTAGTGGTGCCGCTAAGCTGCTGTTTGTGGAAACTGCTTTAACTCTCCCCAGGGCTCTTTGTGTGGACACTGGTCACAGCTGGACAGATAATTGTGCATCTGTACAGAGGATCACTGATGTTTACCTCGGGTGTCCAGGAAGCGAGGGCAGCACTGTGGCTTCTTCCTGTGTGGTTTACCCAACCCAGAGGTGTTTAACTCATGACTACATTAGGACCTACATAGACAGATTTCTCTAAAAGAGCTAAATATTTCAGGGGCGTCGGTAGCATAGTGGATAGTGCCAGTGCCCCATGTGTAGAGGCGATGCCTTGCTGCAGCGATCGCAGGTTCAACTCCGGCTTGCAACCCTTTGCTGCATGTCAACCCCCACTTTCTCTCTCTTACCCCATTTCACTCAGTCCTGTTCATTAAAGGCAAAAAGCCCAAAAAATAATCTTTAAAAAAAAAGAGCTAAATATTTAATATAGGTATTGAAGTTTGACATCCATGGAGTTTTAAATTTTACCCAGGTAAAATTCCTGTCACTCACTATTCCTCCAGCTATTATAGTCTGTTGTGTTTCTCAGTGTATTCGCTTCTGTTTATCATTGAAAGCGTTTGCTTAGCTCACGGGCCTTTTTTATTCCAGCTGCTCCGCACTGATACGGTGATGGAGCTTATGAAGTCCAATAAGCAGTGTCACTTGTCACTTTCATAGCAAAGAGGGTTTTGTATCCTTTGAACAATAGCAAACCCTTAAAATGTTCACTTAACCAGCGACATTTCAGTAAGGAGTGGTGACGAGCAAACATACATAAGCCCATTAATCATTTTCAGAGCGTGCTGTCAAGTCACATAGAATTTCAAAATCCATGCAGACAAACCGTGTTTGGTTGTTGTTGCAGCAAAACAGAATCCAACTTGGAAGCAGGATATAAACAAGAACAGAGCCACTGAGGACTAACACCTCCAACTAACAATTATAACAGTACCACATGTGAATCTGAGTATATGAATGAAATGATTTGGGGTTTGCATGTGGAGACATGTGACTAATTAACAGGTGGAGAAACATATATTTAAATGTTTCAAGGATTTAAGAATTGCAGAGGTCACTCAGCTCTTGGGAACTTTCCATACAGTGGAACTTTTGTTCTAGTTCCAGATCTGTGCCTTGATATCTCTGAGCTCTGCAGGCAGCTCCTTCAACCTCATGTGTTTTTCTCTGATGTGCATTGTCAGCTGCGACACCCTTATATGCACAGGTGTGTGCCTCTCTGAAGCATGTCCAATCAATTGAATTTACCACAGGTGGACTCCAATCAAGGTGTAGAAACACCTCAGGGATGATCAAGAGAAATGGGAAACACCTGAGCTCAATTTCAAGAGTAGTAGCAAAGGGTCTGACTTATGTCAGTGATTTTTCAGTTTTTTACTTTTAGTTAATTTGCAAAAATCTCTAAAATCCGTTTTTTGGGGAAGTTAGTGTAAATTGATGATTTTAGCATGAGTCAACATTAGAACTTATGAAAATAAAAAAGGGAATAGGCCTGTTTTTTGTTGTTGTTGTTGTTTTTTCAAATAATCCAATTGGATCTTAAATAGTTTATTTAGCCCAGGATTTAGGATAATTTATCAGAAAAAAATCAAAGTCACAATGAGTTTTCAGTCCAGTGTTTAGGAATATATAATGACATAAATAAAAAGTATGTTTTTGTTAGTGTATAATCACCTGTAAATAAGAATCCTCATGTTATGTTACCGTAGAGTGTGAGAGTGTCAGAAAAACACTGACTTAAATGTGAAACTTCTTTGTTCAGTGTTTTTACCTGTTTTGATCACCTGGTCCATTTGTTTTGGAGAGGAAGACACCTTTGTACATAATTCAGCTCTAAAAATGTCCTGAACAATGAACCCTTCAGGAATATTAACCAGGTGTTCAAGCTTGATACATAGCAGTTAGCAATCCTCATCGCAAGATGGTACGAAATCCAATGGATCCTACATACTGTTCCATTGATACCCTTTAATTTACAACAAAATTAAGTTGTCTCGTATAAGGATTAAGATTTTTTTTGGTAAAGCTCGGTGATAAAAGCTATATTTAAACTTTCCAGACAGGTGCTAAGATTCCTGAGACTTTAAAATCTCACCTGTAACCTATTACTGTGATGTTTGATACCCTTTGGCATTACAAGCTTCTCTTGCAGAAATAAATTACTGTAGATAAATGTTATTGCAGTTCCTACTGGTCCTCAGTAGAGGCCAATCAAGGTCAAAGATTACATAAAACAGGGTTTGACTCAGCATTTTAAAACTCCTGGCACCTGAACACATTTTCCAGACAGATCCTCCTTACACATCTCTGTCAGAACATTTTGTCTACAAGGAGCACAAAATTAGGATAAGCACTGGTTCAACAAAATCACCTCAGATTTATGAGTAGGATTTGGAACATAAGACGTGAAAGCTTTGCTGAAATTTATGTCCATTTCTGAAATCATTAACTGTTATAAAAGACAGAAAGGCTTAATGGCATCATGTGCATGTCAAAATGAATTGACTGCTTTGTAACAAGAGCTTGGACCTGTTGTTTACTCAATAACAGCTGCACTACAGACAATTAGGGATGAAATCATGTAGTCTGGACCAGCCCTGGCTGTTTATGGGCACAATGAGGACTAATTAACATCTCAACTGAAAAAAGGGGATGTCAGTGTTATTTCAGCAAGAAATATCTAATTCTTCCTCTATGAAAAAAACATAGAAGCTAAAATATTAAAATGTTCCTACTTACACACAAGTTAAAAGGAGGAGGAAGAAGTGTTCAGATCCTTAACTAATACCAGTATTCATTCATTTCCATAGCTGCTTATAATACATACTACAGAACAGTACTTCAGTGTTCTGCGTACTTAAATGTACTTAGTTACTTTCCACCAATGAAGTAAATTTTAAAAAAAGGAAAAAGATTATGCTCCAGATGTTTCTGTCTGCACCACTCACTTGTGTTCCTCCCTGTCCACGCAGGTGATAAAGGAGACAGAGGTGACAAGGGTACACCTGGCAAGCCCGGTTTAGAGGGACCTCCCGGCCACCGAGGACCCATGGGCCCTAAAGGCACCAAAGGCCAGGCGGGTGCACCCGGAGACGCCTGCAAGATCCCCTACTCTTCCTTCTCAGTGGGACGCCGCAAGTCCCTGCACAGCATCGACTACTACCAGGCGCTGGTGTTTGACACGGTGTTCGTCAACCTCCACGGGCACTTCAACATGTTCAAGGGCAAGTTCTACTGCTACGTGCCAGGGATCTACTTCTTCAACGTTAACATTCACACCTGGAACTTTAAGGAGACCTACCTCCACCTGATGCACAACGACAAGGAGCAGGTGATCCTGTACGCTCAGCCCAGTGAGAGGTCCATCATGCAGAGCCAGAGTGTTATGATGGATCTGGCTCTGAACGACGAGGTCTGGGTCCGACTCTACAAGAGGGAGAGGGAGAATGCCATTTACAGTGACGACGTGGATGTTTACATCACCTTCAATGGATACCTGGTGGCACCTAGCATCCAGTGAGAATGGGACAGAGGGAATAATGAGAGGAGTGGCAGAATCTCTGGCTGGGATTACTTGATCTTTTTGCCATGGATACTGCTTTATGCTAAGACAGGAGAACTAAATAGAGGACAATACAAGTGTGGTGCTTATTGTAAATCCCTTTCAGCCTGGAGAGGAATTTACTGTGCTTTCTTAAATGAGGACTGCCCTAAAAATATTACAATCAAAAGGAACAAAAAATAGAGGCAGGTAGCACAGCACACAATTAGGAAAGAATGTTAAATGACTTCCTTTGCACTACACTTTTGTACAAAGAAAATCATTTTTTTCCTACTTGCTGTGCTGTGCTACTTTCCTCTTGGATCACTCCTTTCAGGGACTTTGTGTTTTAACACAAGTTGTATCACGTATCAGGAATTCTACATCTGTGCAATCAATTATGTATCTGTGTTATGAATAGAGAGTTTCTGTCAGATTAAAATGTGTTCAGACGGACTGCTGTCACACCTCGAACAAACCTTGGTACCTTTTAGAAGAACATTTAGCTTCAAAGGGTCAGTTCACCCAATTTGCAAAAACACATCGTCCCACTCACCCCTGATGGTGTCTAATCATACATATAGTCAACTGATTTAAATGTTATTAACCCATTAAATGGCTGCTATCAGCTGTCATCTGTGGCATAGATTACTTCCTACAGTATATTTATGTTTATTGTTAGGTGGCGGTCTCTAGAAGCCTTCATAATAATGATGGGAGCAAAGGAGGAAGTATAAAGAGCGACAAAGTCCACACAGGGAGGAGCTCAGGGTGGGTGGATTGGCCAGACAAACACAGGACTTTCATCCAGGAGACTGCTGTTCATGTACTGAGTGTAACAAGAAGTCAATGTTGAGTTTTCTTAACATACGCAAGTTAATTTACATAATGCACTAAATTTATATGGCATACAAAATGTAAGTAAACTTATGTACAAAACTTAAACCACGTAACAAACGTAAACCTTTGGTTATGTGACTTGCTTTTAATTAAAAATGCATTAGGCTGCTGCTGATGTGGGCAGGTCAGGCTTTAGTTTATGGTTAAGTAAGGTAGATAACTTAAATTGTTGCGAACGTAAACAATTCATCTTCCCTGTGTCAGCTCAATTGTTGCTCACCTGGAGTGTCACAGGTGAGTAACATCAGTGGCTAATTAGGTCAGATCCTGCACCATGTGCAAACACCTCTGGCCCTTAAATATCTTCCTAAATACCTGCTGATATACCAAACCAGAAGACTTATAATAGAGATTTTGTTTTTTTATTCAAAGCATTAAAAAGTAACATAATTTGGTTCTTGTCAATATATTTCACCCAGACTGTTTTCTATTGAGGACACAGTGAAAACTGTTGAAACAGCATTAAAGGGACAGTGCAATGCCAAATCAAAAACACATGTTTTATCTCTTACCTGTGGTGCTATTTATCAGTCTACATTGTTTTGGTGTTAGCTGCCGAATGTTGGAGATATCAGCAGTTGAATATCAGCAGCTCTTGAATATAATGGAACTAGATGGCGCTCAGCTGGTGGTGCTCAAAGTGCCAAAAAAATACACTTGAAAAACTCAACAGCAATGTCTCTTTCCAGAAATCATGACTTGGTTTAAGATAATCCACAGATCTTGCCGTGAGTAGCTTCATGTAGGAACAATTTCTTTCTACCAGACTACACTCAGCAACCATATCATGGCGCAGAAGGAAAAGTGCATCATGGACGAGCGGCTTGTGCCTGTGACAGCATGAGATTTAAACTTTAATGGCGTCCTCTGCAGCTGAGCTGTATTGTTAGCTAGCCCAGTGGTGCTCAGTGAGCTAGCAGTAGATGCACACTTCCTTCTGCGCAGTGATACGGTTGGTGCTTATAGTTTTTTGGGAAGAAAATAGATCCACAGCAAGGTCTGTGGATTATCTTTGTATCTTTCAAAAGTATTTTGGCGCTTTGAGCTCCACAAGCTGAGTGCCATTTAGTTCCATTATATTTGAGAGAAGGCAGAAAATCTTTACGGCCGATATCTCCCACACTCGGCATCTCACACCAAAACAATCTTATTTGTTTAACAGCACTAAGAAGAAAAAAATGTGTTTTTGATTTGGGGAGAACTAACCCTTTCAATGAAAATACATCATCTGCACAGGTAGGGTTAAGGGGGAAATCACTTTTTTGTAATTTTGGTGAACTGGCCCTGTAAACATACAACCCAACATATCAACATGAAAACTAAAGGTGCTTTATTTCCAAATGTATAAATGCATTAGGGTTTTGATGATTAAATGCATCCTTACAGAGACTTCAAACTGCAGAGCAGTTCATGTAAATAGTTGTATAATAGCTGTCTTTATAGCCTAAATCTGTGCTACCACTCATGCTGTTGGGGCTGAATTTTGTATGTGTGTCTGTATTTGTATACAGTATTTTCTCCTTCATTAACCAAGTCTCTTTTTGTTCTCTATCACTGGAGCAACAGAAAGACACTTGATTATGAAAAATAAACATTTTCAGAATGAAAAAATGAAACCAGAAGTCTGTATAGTCCATTAAAATGTCAAAATGTCACTTCTTTTAACGGCACAGCACATTCACAATGTCACATTTCTTCAGGGGAATTTTCCTCACCCTTCTAACTCTTTACAAATGACACCATCCAGTTTGGAACTTGGCTCACAATTAAACCACTCAGTCCTATGAGGCAAATGGTATTTGAGATTTAACCTAAAAAATTGTCCAACTCTCTAAAATAAACAAACAAACTATAAAGCATCTCAAAGTCTCAGAGACACTGGATGGTCTCTTCAACATGCCAGCTCCATCTGTTTGGCCATATCTCTCCCATTAGCTGTAATGCCGTCCTCAGGGAGGCTTTGCTAGAGGAAAAGCAGACTGCAGCGCTGTAAATACTTTAAGCCTTGAGTGGAGATCTGAAAGGCTCTATTGGGAAACAAAGCAGGACATCTGAACAGTTTCCTGGATCATCAGCCCAGACTAGTGGAGGCTGTTCCAACATGCACAGTGGAAGAGCTCTTAGTTAAAGGAGCACTGGCTGATTCAGGCATGTACTTTGGTCTAGTTTAGGTTTGTCAAACTTAGTTTTACTGTTAAAGATTATTAAGTATTTCCTGCACAAAAACACTGCACAGGCTTCATAAACAAGATCAATTTAAAATGAGCAGATTATAAACGAGTGTGTGCCCAAACCCTTTAAACATATTTATGCTCACTTTGCTGCCCATTAAAATAACAAGCTGCACTTTAATTAAATACGCTCACAGTCAGTTGCAGTGATCAGCCCAATTAACTCAACTTTTACAAGACCGTTGAAAACAACCGGCCAGTCGAGGCTTTTAATGCTTTTAAACAATAAACAATCAAGTGCCGTAAAATCTCTTTCAATTATCCCGGCTGAGTGGAAAACACTAGCTAACAAAGTGAAAGGTAAGACATGATGAAAGACCTGGGCTGCATCCCAAGTCTCTTAAAATTACTGCTAGCCACCTTATCTAACTGTTTAGTCCCTCCCACTTAGGAAAACATGCAAGGAGTCAGGAGTTAGGAGTGAGGAGCGAGGACTGCTGATTAAGAGACATGAGACGGTCTTACTCTGAAGTGTCACGTAAAGCGACGTCCTATTCTGGTGACAGCGTGACAGCTGGATCTGCTGCATAATGGAGCCAGCATTTGGCGTACATCCCAAGTCTCATTATATTCGCTGATCAAAGCCGTAACCCCCCACCCCCATCCCCGCCCCCGCCTTCATGACTTTGGTCACACACTTTTGCCTGTTTCACCATTGTCATGAGACAGAAAGAGAGACAGAGAGAGAGACACAGAGAGAGACAGAGAGAGAGAGAGATGCAGGACAGACGGTAATGATAGTAGCTTACAACAGCATTAATGAAAGTAATAATATTAATTAATATTAATATTAATAATCAATATTACCTACAGGCTATTAAACATTCCACTCACATGACATGCAGGACAATTAATGATGGGCAAATGTAGGGGGCGGGTATTTATACATCAGGGCCTTCCTGTTAGGAAGCTCTCATGTTACATTACTCATCACGCTTAACAGATCCCTCCTAACACCTAACGCTAACTCCTTACTGGCAGGAATAAGAGACATGAGGACTTAGGAGTTAGCAGTATACAATTAAGAGACTTGGGATGCAGCCATGGTGTCTCATAAGCATTTTAATGCTCAGCGTGTGTACAGGGATCATTTGGGATGCATGTACAGTAGATGGAGGATTTTCTTTTAAAAGCACCTTGTCAGATACCTCAGATAACACCTTGAGGGATTTTTCTTTTTTTAATTTGGCACAAACGTCCACTTGGACTCGATGACTAACTATTAGATTTTGGTAATCAAAGGTCAGAGGTCAAGGTCACTGTGACCCTGTGCCTGTTCCATTCTCAAGCAATTTCTCAAGTGCACCTGCTGTTGCCAAGGAGCTTGACTGCTGTGAAATGGAGCACACCTCCCTGCCCTTCCATGCGCCTACATGGAAAGCCAATGGGAACAGAACAGAGCAGCATCAGTGACGAACAGAAATGACATTGATAAGTCAGACACAGCATGAAAAGGAGGAGCTGGGGTGGAGGTGGGTTGCAAAGCAGCTTGCAGAGGAAGCAGCAACAGTAGGCAGGCCAGAGCAGTTTAAATAGGGCGCCCTGAATGAGATTCGCCAATTGGTTCCATAGAAAGGAATCATGTGATCCATCAGCTGACTCCCTTCCATCAATCAGCTGCTCACTCAGGTGACTGGGCTGTTTGAGATCGGCTGATGTAACTTGACAGGTTGTAGGCAGCCCTAGAGGCTTCAGCTGCACTGATTTAGAGAAATCATACAGTTTTTAATGAGCTGATATTATATAGTTTTGATTAGCTCTTACTGCTACTATCTATTTTAACTTGCAATTGGCAAATACATAACATGTTCCTGTGACCATGCAAAAAGTCTCAAATAAAATTTGAGAAGAACTTGGCAGAAAATAAATGCAATGTATTTCTGAATAATTTTGCACCTGCTTTTGACATAAAATGTCAACATTAAGTCGGGGGTAAGCAGAAATCAGGAAAACACACACACACACACACACACACACACACACACACACACACACACACACACACACACACACACACACACACACACACACACACACACCAGATGACCACGGCCATATGCACATGCTTCATACAGTGTGCCCCATACATTGAGTTATTTCATCTTATTTCTTGTTGAGTTGCCTGCAGCGCATTAGCTGCTCAGTCCCTCATTGCCCCGCTCTCTCTCTTGCTCCATGGCTGTAGCGGCCAGATGTCACAGTGGGCTGGTGGCCAGCGGCAGCACTGGGTCTAACCTGTGTAACAGCTGCAACAGATTGCTTATCTGACAGGGACTCTAGGCTGTCCGGTCCCCTGGAGCAGGGTTTTTCACTGGCTGGATTCAGATTGCTGCAGCCGTGCACCACTCCGTCCCCGGTGATGTGGTCTGTAGCGGCAGGGAGTGAGAAGAAGGACACACTGTGATTTAAAGCTCTGTCTAACGTTAGCTACATAAACATGAACATGAAAGCACAGCCGTGAGCCTTTGGCTTCAATTACCGGAGGGCTTAACTACAGTATTAATATCCTTTTCTGTCCATCTCTGAAACGCTTCAATGATACTGACATGCTCATTTATTGTCAGACTCTCCTTTAGAGTCACTTTTTAAGTCAGTCTTTCTTTCTAGGTTTGTTCTGCAGTGTTGGTAGTTGTTGCCAGTGCTGAAATAGCAACTTTGTCTGCAGGATTCTTCACCATTAAATCGGGCCTTCCCTTAGGGGACTTGCATGTGCATCTGCATATGTAGAACAGCCAATAGGAACTAACTCCCAGAAATGGCCTGTGATTCAACTCTCATCATGGGAAGAGTTTCTCAGACTTCCCCAGCTTTAAGGACGGATAAGAATCATACACTCACTGGACACTTTATTAGGCACACCTTGCCAGCACCGGGTTGGACCCCTTTTGCCTCCAGAACTGCCTCAATTCTTGGTGGCATAGATTCAGAAAGGTACCGGAAACATTCCTCAGAGATTTTGGTCCATATTGACATGATGACATCACACAGTTGCTGCAGATTTGTCAGCTGCACATTCATGATGCAAATCTCCTGCTCCACCACATCCCAAAGGTGCTCTATTGGACTGAGATCTGGTGACTGTGGAGACCACTGGAGTACAGTGAACTCATTGTCATGTTCAAGAAACCAGTTTGAGATGATGTGAGCTTTGTGACATGGTGCGTTATCCTGCTGGAAGTAGCCATCAGAAGATGGTACACTGTGGTCATAAAGGGATGGACACAGTCAGCAACAATACTCAGGTAGGCTGTGGTGTTTAAAGGGATACGCCAACATTTTTTTTGTTTGCGTGTCTTGCCTCACTCCTGAGTCCATGACAAGCAGGTAGATACCATTCTTTCGGCTATACGTGCAGTAACAAGGGAGAGCCGGGCAGAGCTCGCCCACCGCTAGTTAGCTTAGCTCAAATGCTTGGAGTCAATGGGTAGTGTTAGCCTGCCTCTGCCTGCAGTCATCAGATAAACTCTTCAGCAACTCTAAACGGTCCTGTGTGCTTGTTGTGACTCGTTTTTACCGCGTTATGTTACGTTATCTATTTTAGACTAAGATTAGCACTTTATGTAAGTTTTGAAAGAAGTACATAGGAAACTAAACCGCAGTTTTTGCGCATGCGCAAACCACCGCGGACGTGCTTGGAAGTAGGTAAACAGAACAAAGCCTCTGTTTAGGAGAAGAAGAAGATTGCAACTACGGATTATGGCCCACGAAGATGATTTATTCGTGACTGACGAAGATCCACAACCTTACCTATCTGAACCAGGATATACAGAGGAGGAACTACATGTTTTGGAAGCTGAGCGTGCACGAAGAGAAGCTAAGCGTTATAACGTGAAAACATAACACAAGTACTTGCCTCATTTACTGTCTGTGTGACACCGAGTGATGGGATGGCCGTGTCCTTCAAGAAAAGTCTCATTGTTTGGGTTCTGAATTCCAGTTTGTCGTAGTAGTCGTCCTGTGAAAAATGCTCTGAGCAAACTAGCATCCTCTTGACTGCTTCTTGTGGGGTGTTGGGATCCATGTTCAGAGCACCCAGCCAACAGATATCTTCTGCTTATTGTCGCAACCCCGTGCAGCGCACGTACGAGGCATTTTGTAAAATTGGGATTTATAAGTCTGTCTCTCTCAAAAAAAGTGTCACAGTGTCCTACAAACTCCTTCACCGATCTACTGCATGAGCTCTTCTTCTTCTTCTTCTTCTTCTTCTTCTGCTTTCTTCCTCAGCTGTTTACTGGCGCGCATGCGCAGAACTGCGGGTTAGTTTCCTATGTATTTCTTTCTAAACTTACTGCAGTCATCAGATAAACTCTTCAGCAACTCTAAACGGTCCCGTGTGCTTGTTGTGACTCGTTTTTACCGCGTTATGTTACGTTATCTATTTTTAGACTAAGATTAGCACTTTATGTAAGTTTAGAAAGAAATACATAGGAAACTAAACCGCAGTTCTGCGCATGCGCGCCAGTAAACAGCTGAGGAAGAAAGCAGAAGAAGAAGGAGGAGAAGAAGAAGAAGAGCTCATGCAGTAGATCGGTGAAGGAGTTTGTAGGACACTGTGACACTTTTTTTGAGAGAGACAGACTTATAAATCCCAATTTTACAAAATGCCTCGTACGTGCGCTGCACGGGGTTGCGACAATAAGCAGAAGATATCTGTTGGCTGGGTGCTCTGAACATGGATCCCAACACCCCACAAGAAGCAGTCAAGAGGATGCTAGTTTGCTCAGAGCATTTTTCACAGGACGACTACTACGACAAACTGGAATTCAGAACCCAAACAATGAGACTTTTCTTGAAGGACACGGCCATCCCATCACTCGGTGTCACACAGACAGTAAATGAGGCAAGTACTTGTGTTATGTTTTCACGTTATAACGCTTAGCTTCTCTTCGTGCACGCTCAGCTTCCAAAACATGTAGTTCCTCCTCTGTATATCCTGGTTCAGATAGGTAAGGTTGTGGATCTTCGTCAGTCACGAATAAATCATCTTCGTGGGCCATAATCCGTAGTTGCAATCTTCTTCTTCTCCTAAACAGAGGCTTTGTTCTGTTTACATTCTTCCAAGCACGTCCGCGGTGGTTTGCGCATGCGCAAAAACTGCGGTTTAGTTTCCTATGTACTTCTTTCAAAACTTACATAAAGTGCTAATCTTAGTCTAAAATAGATAACGTAACATAACGCGGTAAAAACGAGTCACAACAAGCACACAGGACCGTTTAGAGTTGCTGAAGAGTTTATCTGATGACTGCAGGCAGAGGCAGGCTAACACTACCCATTGACTCCAAGCATTTGAGCTAAGCTAACTAGCGGTGGGCGAGCTTTGCCCGGCTCTCCCTTGTTACTGCACGTATAGCCGAAAGAATGGTATCTACCTGCTTGTCATGGACTCAGGAGTGAGGCAAGACACGCAAACAAAAGAAATGTTGGCGTATCCCTTTAAATCATGCTCAGTTGGTACTAAGGGGCCCAAAGTGTGCCAAGAAAATCTCCCCGACACTATTGCACCACCATCACCAGCCTAAAGCGGTGATGCAAGGCGAGATAGATCCATGCTTTCATGTTGTTTACACCAAGTTCTGCCCCTACCATCTGAATGTGGCAGCAGAAATCGAAACTCATCACACCAGGCAACGTTTTTCCAATCTTCTATTGTCCAGTTTTCGTGAGTCTGTGTGAATTGTAGCCTCAGTTTCCTGTTGTTAGCTGACAGGAGTGGCACCTGGTGTGGTCTTCTGCTGCTGTAGCCCATCTGCTTCAAGGTTGGACGTGTTGTTGCTTCAGAGATGGTCTTCTGCAGACCTTGGGTGTAACCAATGATTTTTGAGTTACTGTAGCCTTTCTATCATCTTGAACCAGTCTGGCCATTCTCCTCTGACCTCTGGCATCAACAAGGTATTTTCTCCCAGGGAACTGCTGCTCACTGGATATTTTCACTTTTTGGGACCATCCTCTGTAAACCCTAGAGATGGTTGTGTGTGAAAATCCCAGTAAATACTCACACCAACCCGTCTGGCACCAACAACCACACCAAAGTCACTTAAATCACCTTTCTTCCCCATTCTGATGCTCAGTTTGAACTTCAGCAGGTCGCCTTGACCACGTCTACATGACTAAATGCGCTGAGTTGCTGCCACGTAACTGGGTGATTAACTATTTGCATTGCCGGTGAGTGTATAATCCAACAGACATGAAAAAACATGACATGAGTGTACTGTATGCCAATAACCTTGAACCAAATGTGTGATATTCCTCCAGTCCATACAGCAAAGGACTTCTGCTGACGTCTTTAAGGAGGTTGTCACAATGTTAACACAGGACCAAAGTGCAATGCTCTTTTTATTTCATACTGACAGACCACCTGGAAATAAGGCTGAGAGCCTTGACCTAGATAACAAGAACCACCTGTAAACCAAAGTAAATAAACACTAAAACAAACCAAAGATGTTGGATGCAGTAAAAAAGCAAAAAAAAGGAGCATGGCCTCTGATCTTTTCTAATGACTCAAAACAAACAGACTAATAATATTCCTCTGTAAAGAGTCACAAGATTTATAGCACAGTAGAAACTGTTGTTATAAGCAGTCAAAGTGCCAATACTTAGCACTGTGAGGCCTTTTGCATTCCAGTGTCTCTGTAGTTCTGCGGTTATGTAATTGATCAAGCAGAAGGGAAATTAGAGGTTGGACTTGGCATGGTTTAGAGGAAGGTTATGATAAATGTTATAGGACAATCAAGGCAGGTTAAAGACAGTTTTATTTAGATTGGGGAATTTGAGGGCTGAGCCTCGCGGCTAGCAGCTGTTTTCAGGGCTGACTGAAGTGAAGCCTGTTTTCTCGTAGATTAGAAACAGGAAGCAGGGCAGAGTGCCGAGGCAGGACTCTTCTAATTACAACCACATGACCTCTGACCACACTCATCTGTCAGAGGGAGACAGGACTGAGGGGTAGATAAGGAAGAGGAAAACAGGTAGAAGCAAATGAGCGGCTGGGATTTATGGAAAGGGAAAATAATGAAACTGGAAGTTGAATGAACGCAACAGATCAAAAGACGCACACCAGTTCCCGACAGTTCCTTGAAATCACAGAATTACAACTCTTTAAATCAGAGAATCCCCAAGATATAAATCTAAAAATCCCACAGTTTCTTGATCTACAATCCCCCACTGCTGCATAAATAGAGCAGACAGGAAGGCACGCTGAGAGAGAGCCAACAGCCTTTCATATACCCTCCAAAGTAAGCAACATAATTTCTGAGGGTTGGAGAGTTATACCCCTTTTAGATGGCGTGTGTAGTGAGCTACAATGTGTGTGTGTGTGTGTGTGTGTGTGTGTGTGTGTGTGTGTGTGTGTGTGTGTGTGTGTGTGTGTGTGTGTGTGTGTTACCTAATGGAGACACATTGAGGTCATTCAGAGTTTTATGTTGGCACCAGTCTGCAGCTGCTTTTTTTCCTTTCCTCTTTCTTTGCTTCACAATTGACAGTAAGCGAGGCTTTCTGGGCCTGTTGGACAGAAGAAAAGGATTTACCAAAGATTTATGGATACGGCGGCCCAGGAACACTATAAATAGCATGAAACACAGTCAAGATGCATGACATTAAAGCATGGCATGGGATAAAAATACAAAAAAGTTACAACTGACAACTGTTTGTACTACTTACCTATTAAATGGTGATTCAGTAGATTATTTGGTGACAGTTTCTATGACTTCCACATGTACTGTGAGATATAATCTCTGTTGCAAGAAAGAACTGACAGATGTAAGACACAACAAACTTTGACAAATAAAAGTTTCAATTCATCTAATGGGATGAGACATTTAAATTTCAGTCAGTATGTAAAAGGTGCTATGTATCATTTTTACATGAATGAATTGTTTTTTATCGTCAATCGGAAAACCGATTCTAATGTATCGTAAAAACTGAGACCCTCCCTGACTTTCTCACTTGCATTGCAGCCTTTAGTCTGACTTTTTAACAAAAGGAATACGGTTACATTTTCTGGGTAAACTCAAAGGATGTGACCTTCATGCAGGCCCCAGTGTTTTGCCTCTCTCTTCAGCTCTGCTACAGCGCCTACAGTGTGCAACACTAGCTAACATAAACTAAGAAATGGAGGTTTTTACCAGGATTCAAATTGTCTTCTTTATCTCGCCAAAAGAAACTGACCCGGTGATTTCAACTGAAACTAAAAACACTGAAAGAAGCAGTTTAAACTGCACAAAATAAAGCAGTTTCGCATTAAAAAATAAAGACAACAAAAACTTTTTCCTTTCCTTTTCCTTTTTTTTCCAACTGTCCTGCCACGGAGGGGCTGCTTATTTACAGTGGCTGATGTGAAAACATTAATAGCCTTATCTAGAGCCAGTGTTTGCTTTGTCTGTTCGAGGCAGTTGTAGAAACATAGCAGTGCATGGCAATGCAATTCTTATTTTCTGGTGATTACACATTTAAAAAAAAAAAACATATTATATTCCATTTCTGGCAATATATCCTCCTAAATCCGACAGAGTGGACCTTTAAAACAGCATGGGTATCAAGAGTAAGCTAGTTGTGTATTTTTCTTCTTGAAGCTGGTGAGGACCAACCTATTTTTTCATATAGTACACAGTGATGAGAACAATATAACAATATACTGGCAACTACGGTAATGGCTCATTTATGCTCAACAGTAGATAATGTATACGTACATGGATGGTATTTGTGCACATTTTCTGAAGGCCTGTTCATATGGACGAAATGGAGCAGTACCACCGAAGATCATGGAGCAGTGTAGCATAGTTTAAGACATTTAAAAATGACAACAACATCAGAGCATCAAAATTGCTCATACTCACTGTGTATTTACATGAATCCCTATTTACATTACAGTTTATTCAATTTTTCTTAATAATCACAGCCAGAAAGTATTGTTATGGTCATAACACCTTCACAGTAAGAGTGTACTGAAAGTATATCACGGGGCTGTGACAGAGGAAGAACACAGCAGTCATAGCATTTGTTGATACTAACGCCACATTCAGAGCCTTAAAAGATCATAGCAGTCAAAGTGGAAGCTTGGCAGCTCAAGCACCACCATACTGAAAACAGCTCGTAACCTCTTATGTAAAAACAACAGAGCCATTTTAAGATACAGTACTTGAGCTTGGAGCTTCAGAGTTTTATGATGATGGTCGATCATTCTTCACTGTTATTATAGGCAAGGCAAGGCAAGGCAATTTTATTGATATAGCACCATTCATACACAAGGCAATTCAGTGTGCTTTAGAGAAATACATTAAAATAAAACATAAAGGAACAATAAAATTGTGTTTGAGATCATTAAAAACAAAAGCTAAAAGCAAGACAATAAATAGTTAAAAACAGTGCAGAAAATGCATTTAAAAAGCAAACATAAAGCAAACAGCAGACAAATATAAAAACAATAGCTACAGATATCCTAACAGTAAGTTACATTTCTAGTTCACTGGTAAGCTGCAGTATAATATATATAATATATATATATATATAAAAGACATTGTAATGCATTATGAGGGCTTAAAGGAACTCTCTTATATTGTATTACATGCATAATGCATTCAAGGTATCTATTAAAGTACATTATAGACATGGCAATTTGTGTTTTTGAGTAATCAAAAGTTTTTATATTTTACTTTCAAGGTTAGCAACGAATTTTATCAAATTATGATAATCACGGTGTCTAATCCTTTAAAAGCAAGAGACAGTAATGTGAGTGTGTGAGGATCAAACTGCTGTCTCACTGCTTTTCACATTTTCCATTGCTGTGTCTCTCTGTCTGTCCCTCATCACTCAGTCGTCTGTTTCCCTTGTAAAAGCCTCACTGCCTAATAATTGGGTAATGGCTCTTAGGAGAGCGCTGCCAGAGTGCTGCTGGGTGAGTCAAATATGAGAGAGGGGAGGAGGTACATGCCACTGCCAGACACTGCTCAACGCTCTGTTGGCTTTATTTTATCTTGCAGTGAAGGTCATGAGTTGAGCAAAGACAAGCCGATTCAGGTCTGTGCAAATGAGGTAAAATCTCGTCTTGAGCCAGCAGAGCGGGCCGGTCAGTGGAGACAGGGGCAGGGAAAATTGTGCAGAACATGATTTAGACTTTAACAACAAAATCTGGAGTCTGCTCATGTTCAGTTAAAGTGCTGCAAAGTTGTTTGGTCTGTGTGTGAGAGGTGTTAGATATTAGATTTTTGAGGAACACCGTGGTTACATTTCCAGGTGTAAATGCAGCTCAGTCGCCAGAAGAAAATGTTGCTGTTGTACATTTCTGCAAACCACTATTTTGTTGTATTGTAATTTCAGTTGTATCATATCAAGGTTTCTAAAGTGACACAGTATATGAGTTGAATACACCATCGGCAGGTGGAGGGGATGGTGGTTGGCGTGTCACCTAGGCAAAACACCTGCCAAGCTTCAGACCACTGTTCAAGACACAATAAAACAAAGCCAGATATGTTTTAGTGAGTCATTTTTATGCTCCAAATGTGGGTGTTTTGCAGCAACCCATAAGTGGCTTAACAAGGTCAAGGTCAAGGTCAAGGTAAACTGAATGTTGTAACACAGACCACTGTTTAAGACCGGCACAATTCTGTTTTATTGTGTCACTACTATTGCTCATTATGTGTTCCCACCATCTTTTTAGGCGGCAAACATGGGTGTTTTACAGTGACCCATCTACGTTTTTTCAATTGGATTTTGGCAACAAGAGAGGTTGTTTTATGCCAATAAAATGCTGTATTTTCGGCTGGGAAGGTAACACATATTGTGGTTTAAAGAGAAATTGCTGCATTTTCTGCCCATGATAGTGGCATGAAAAGCCATCACTGCCCATTCTACCAGGATTTTGCCCCCAAAACAACCCTAAGCCTTACCCCAAAACATCATCTTTTCCTATCCATAAAGGTGCCAAAACCTAACCATATATTAAACACAGTGTTTAGTGTACATGAAATTTCAACATATGTGCTATATAACAATGAGCAAATGTAACATACTGTATCTGTTGTTTGCAGAAATGTACAATGCCAACATGCTTTCTGCAGATTGGGTTAGTAAATGGATTCAGTCACTCACTCAGTGTGTCATCCTCTCTTATATTCCCAGGATCTTTTGTTGATGGTGCTGGGATTTCTGTGAGTCCCTAACTAATATAATCTGTAAGATATTAAGAGTCTCATCAGAAAACTGCAGCACTCGAGCTGAAAGGCACATTGAAATGCTGAAGCCACACCTAACAGTTATACCTAAGAACAGGGTGCACACAAAGCACTGTTGTCTCTGAGTGTGGAGGCAGCCTGCAGTCTCCACACCTGCTGCCCATAAGTCTACTTACAAGCTTGTGGCTCTCACCTAATTGGCTATTACTTATGCATGGGTCCTATAGTGTCCCCCTGCTACACATAGTGACTATCTGGAAAGACATAAAGGAATACAAATTAAATGCTGTGTAGTATGATCCCACTGTTGTGGCTTCTGATTAACACCTATACAACACTGCACTGCAATATTGCTTTAAAAGCCTGTTTTAAACTGCTGTGAAAACAAGGCCAAGGTTTTCTGGAGGACATAAGTTTCTCTCAGGGCAGATGTACAGCGAAAGAAAAAAAAAAAAACGCCTCTTTGCTCTGACTTATCTCTCTATCAGAGGCTAATTTAGTTGTTTGGTATTCTGAGCCAGAGAAGGCAGCTGACAGGGCAATCCTCGAGGAGACGTTTAAGGTTCCTCTTCTGATCCAAGCCCCGATCTGCCCAGATGCTCTCTCTGGGCTGAAGAACAAAATGCCGACTCCTAAACACACGCCCCAGGTCAAAGCTCTTATCTGCTCCGTGCACAGTGTGTGGTGTCAAGCTGGGAAAGAGTAAACTGATTCTCTGGCCGATACTTGAAGACATCTTCTGTGTCAGAGTCTGCGTGAGGGCCTGCATGCGTGTGCTGCCAAAGTGCTGCAGCACGTGTGGGTCATATGAGAGTATTAAACTAATTAAGAGGCTCATTTGTCAGACACCTAAAGACTGTTTTGCACAGGATGATCTTACTTGGTCTTAGTTTACCAGTCCTCATGTAATTTGCATTAATTTCAAAAGCCATTTGTTTTCTTAATCCTGTGTGAACCTGCCATGCCTGTAATCAGTCACTGGAAACTACCTACCTGAGGTCAAGTGATGATCATCCTATGTGAATCTACAGCTCAGTTATTCAGAGCATTAAGTTTTTTTTCCTGCGAGGTTTTATCTACTTCTTTTGATTAGAAAATGATGGAAGCTGCAGTAGAAATACGCTCATCCAGGTACTCGGCATGGAAACGCTTCAGAGAAGGAACTTCAAATCTGTCCAGCTAATTTCTGTCCCCTATGGAGCTCTGGGTCACAACGGCAGCGGGCTAAGTTAGGTTTCCCTGAGTTCTTCATCCTGGGGCATCCCAGTGCAGATGGAATATATAATTCCTTAAAGCATGTTCTGACTGTGCAGGTCTCCTCCCTGTTGGACGTGCACTGAATACCTAAACAGAGAGGCGTCCAGGTGACATTCTGATCAAATGCCTGAACCACCTCCAATGGCTCTTTTCAGTGCGAAGAAGCAGCAGTTACACCCGAGTTCTCCACAGATGTGTGAGCTCCTCACCTGAGCTTAAATCATTTACCTAATAAATCTGAGTGAAACACAGTCTTAGGCCAGAGCTTCTCTTTCACACATGTAGCACCAACACGTCGTCATCCCAAGTCATCACATATGGCTGCCTTGTCAGGGGACTTTCACGTCTACATATCACGTGCCAGGTATCCTCCTGCATCTGCTGCTGATGTTCCAGGACCCTGCAACCAATGCCAGGATGTAAACGAAAGCATGTGGTTAGGTTTAGACAACAAGAGGACATGGTGAGGTTTAGGAAAAAACCTCATGGTTTGGCTCAACATTCAGGAAGTGAACACTGGGTGCAGGTTTTGTTCCACCTGTCCAACACCCCTCTCACCCGCCCTATACGGACTTTCCAGCTCCTGATATAATATCATTACTGTCAGCATTTCAAATTGACACCATCCAGCAGCATATCACACCGGCTACGTTATGAACTGACACCACCCACCTGTGTATCTCACTGCCACTACAGGTGCCATCCAGTTGACCAGCAGAGTATCTTCCCATAGCCAGCTCTTAATTTGGTCATAAACAACAGTCTCTTGCTTTTCCTTGAATTTGTCTGATGATTTCAGCTACAGCCCTTACTGACAGAAGTCCTCAAATCTCGTCATCTCCTCCAGTCAACATTTTTGCTGCCATCTACATGTAAACGACCCTCAAATGTTTGTTTTCTTCCTGTCACCGTAAGCCTCATGAGAGAAATGTCGTCAGCATGCCCACTCGCTCGCTGTGATTTCTCCATAGGCTCAATCGGACATTACACAGACTTTGTACCAGGGATCTGGCAGGGTAAAGCTTGTTTTACATCCAATTGACCTATGGCTAAGCCCCGCCCTCAAACACGATGAGCCAGTCACAGTGCGTATAGCCATTCCCAGACACTCGGACACTCTCTGCCTGGACGTCCATTGAAATGCATTACAGAAAGTCAGTTTTGTTCGGTTTTATGAGCTTTTCTGGAGATTTGAAGTGTAAAAATGGTCAAACGGTGTGCATGGGGTACATGCAACTCTGACACAAGGTATCCTGAGAGGCTGGGCGACTAGGTGTATTTTTTACACTTTAAACCACATCTCAAGCGAGAAAAGTGTCTCCTTTGGATAAAGCTGTGTGGTAACGTTAGACCACAACATCAACTCAACGTGAATAAGATTAACAATGATGTCTACATCTGTTCTAAGGTAAGTCAACATTGTGTTTGAGGCAACATATTGTCACTTTGCTGGAAAGAAATATAAAGTTATCTTTAACATCTCTAGCTAGCAGTGTAAATACTGTAGCACCAAACTAACGGAAAGACACTCTTAAAGATGGTAAAAAGGCCGTTATCATTTCTCATATTCTGAGCCAAAAACCTTAACTTCAGTGGCACTTTAGATCATGAATATGACTTGATGTGACTAGTCAGCTGATAGAAAAACATTCAATGGTTTTATCCAATGGTTGCAAAGCAGAAATAAAAGCATGCATGACTTCCGTGCTCGGCCTGTACCAACGCAACACATATGCTGTGGGTTCATTCCTACATCACGTGAGGCCTCATATTGAACTTCATGTAAAGCTACAATAAACAGCTTCTCTCCCTCAGGCAAAACACTGAGCTTCAGCTGATGAAAAGCCATCTAGGTCTCGAGGCGACGAAGCTTGCTGCATGTCTTTCATGGCCAGGCAATTTACGACCATGACAGACATCTAACAAACTGTCACCCTCTGCTGTTGCTCTGGGGCGAAAGGTAGGGATGAATATTAAGACACAAAGCTGGAATGGAATATTTGCTTTAGAAAATGTGAGCGAAGCAATAATCTCTCAGTAGGCCTTGAGTCCTTGTTCATTCCAAGCACAATGTGTGATTTGACTGGAGACGACATTTCACCAAGTAATCACCACAAAAACATTTACTTGACAGGTGTATCGTTATTCCCACTCCAGTCCCCTTCTTTCTCAGTCCCACACTCGTCACTCATCTTGATCCGCTGTCTCTTAGGTAATGGCATCTAGCCTGAAGGTAACTGGTATCTGATGAGCAACGGGCACTGAAGGAGCAGAGGGTGAATGTGATGTAAAAGTAGAGTAATACTGACGTCAGCTATGTGACCAAACCCGTACTGATAAATAGATTAGGTGCTCTAGTACTACTCCTGGGCACTTCATCATTGCTGTTTCAGCTGCTGCCTCTTCCTGCATTAGTGGTTGGACTTAAGTGAATTCAGCATGTTTGTCCATTTAATATGGGTTCAATTTGTTGAGTATCCCAGGCTGTGCCCGGAGGTTAATCAGAGCCATTTAATTCTGTGTCACACTTGTGCAAGTGCCTGGTGCATGCTGGCTCACTGTTATGGCTCCCAGGCACATGAGATGTGAATGGAGCCATCATTAATGGTATTACACACACACCTGTGCTGTTGGACTAGGATGTCATAAAGTGTGTGTGTGTGTGTGTGTGTGTGTGTGTGTGTGTGTGGTGGATTCAGGGGCATATATTGGCATAAACGGAATATAATATAGTATGTTTTCATTAGCGTTTGATCACCTAAATAGCTCATTTTTGTTACCTTGGAACAAGCTCTTTATAGCTACAGTACATAGATTAGGAAAAACCTCAGACTCAAGACTATTCTGAATACTGTTTCAAATGTTCATTTCTACTTTTGAGACAAGCTGACACCAGCTCGCGACGGATTTCAACGGCACACCTACACCTACACCTAATGTTGTAAATTTCTCCCTGACTTCAGATCGTTTTCCTGCTGAAACATATCCGGTTGTGTTCAGAAGCTTTTATTGGCAATCGTTCATGAGAGAAAGTAACTCTTCTCCATTACTGTGTGCCATGACCCCCAAGTTGGTGTAGGGGAGAGGGAAATAACAAGACTAGATGAAGAGGTGCCAGCTGACTGCCAAAAACAATTCTAAACCTAACTCCCTAACACAGGGAAAAAGGTGTAACAGAACTGGCAGCTCTCCTCTACAGAGCCTCCTGGCAATGAACTTAAGGGTTCTGACTTTGAACAAATGAACAGGTAACACTATGTTGGCAAAGGTAAGCCAAACAACAATACTTCTTTAACAGTTCACAGTAGTTTAACACAGATGGATCTAGCAACAGCAGGATTGCCTCAACAGGTCTATGCAATGTTTCACTTTATTGTTGAGCTTTCGGTCTATTTGACCTGCATCAAAGTATAAATAAGGCAACAATGGACAGGCAGGTAAAAATAACCAATCTCAGTCTAATCATTGGCAGTATGAAACACACCTGTGCACTACCCTGATGGTAGAGGCTCCACCTCTTGGGAGTTGTAGTTTTTTTTATAGTCCTCAAGTCTACAAAGACACAAAGAGCTCTGGATTTTCTTTACAGGAGGGCTCACCAACATCCCAGCAAAGCAACAAATGTCAGTAAACGAAGAACCTGAAGAGCAGCTCCTCAGCCTTTATATACCCCAGACAGTGTAATGAGCTGCTGGTCCCCAGCCAATGGCCTAGGGGAGAGGAGGAGGAGCTGAGGCCACAGAGCCTGAAGAGCAACACAGGGCCTCTCCAAACCCAGACCCTACCAACTCACACTCTGTCACTCCGTTTGTAGTCACCTTCACAGCTGAATGAAACACCCTGCATTAAGACGTAAGGTGTTAATACATCGGCAAGCTTTGGGACACACTTCCCTTTGCTGTAAAAAAAAGTAGCTGGCATTACATTTGGTTATGAAGGAAAGTAAAATGACTCCCATTTTATGTTTATGTTCTTTATGTAGCCTATTTATATTAGTTTTATTTGATTCATGCTGCTGTTTACCGGAATTTCAGTAGCATATATCATCCTTATACCTTTAAAATAAATAAACAAATTGATAAACAAACAAATAAATAAATAATACATAAAAGGGAATAAAACATATCCCTGAGATTCAATGGTGACATTTCTTGTCTTTTACTTTCATAAACATCTTCTAGTTTTTCACTTTGATCAGCTGCTTGTTATTGCGACAGTTCCTGTTGCACTAAACTATGAAATAAACACGACTACCATTTGATAGAGATTGGAAAAGTGTATAATTGATCCTAAATACAATGTAGCATTTAGGATGTTAACGTCTGTATGACATATTAAATGTCTATCAAAGGAGCACAGTTCTGTGTTGCACATGGTCAGTAAGTCGGCAGCAGTGCAGGCTCGCTGTTACGGGATTTTATAATCCACTTCCACTCCCCAGTAGTTGGTTTAGGATGGCACATAATGTGGCGGACACTCCGCGTGAACGCAGAAATGGATTAGGAGTGGATATGGAGAGGGTGCAGGGGGTGGTTTTGGAGAGGCCAACAGTATAGTTTAATCACCCATTCATCTATAGGGAAATGTAACAGATCATTAAAGCACATGAACATGTTCTAGCAGAAACCCAAAATACAAGTATGAACCTGAAAATGAGTATAATGGATCCTCTTTAAGATATTTCACCATTTGATTTTAAATTTCACCTGCTGGTGGTGCTAGAGGAAAAGTGTCACCCTCATGGTGGCACCAAAGAAAATGGCAGGGAATCACCACACTCAGTAAGATTGATCCTCTGGAGACCATGAGTGTCTGTCCACATTTTATCCATATAAGAGCGGATGAAATATTTCAGTCTGGTTCAGAGTGGCTGGGTGACTAACCAACAAACTGACATTGCCACCCCTGTAGAACCAGCCAGACCATAGCTTGTCTATAAACAGCAGGCTACCACAAAGATGACGTTGAACAAAATTTGAATGTTAGAACATTTCAGTTTTAAATTACCGTAATGTGGATGTTATAAGCTGCTAATATGTGCCGACTTTCGGTCACAGTGCCGTCAGATGCAACATTTTTACTTTGCCGTTTTGCTTCAGCTTTTGAGCTTATCCAGATCATGTTTGCCTCAATAACCATTCAACAGCCTGTCTGACCACCAGTGCCTGCTCCATCTCCTGGGTTGGAGTAGCTCAGTCTGCTCTGTTTGTGGTGCAGGACAACATCCAGACAGCCAACTACAGCAACCACACCGTCCAAATGTCCTGCTGATGCTGTTACAAAGCTGAACCACCCACAACAATGGCTGTATCTGCAATAAACAAGCACACACAGTCACATGTACTCACAGAGAAAAACCCGCAGGTGCTCATTTAGTCACGCACGCACTTACACACACACAAAATAAATGACAAGCTGTCTGGCTCTGCCTTTTTTTTTTTGGTTGCAAATTACAGAGTGGTTCGCCCTAGTTAGTCTGACCCCACCCCGTGCTTTTTCTGAGAAGCCGGGTGACACACACACACACACACACACACACACACACACACACACACACACACACACACACACACACACACACACACACACACACACACACACACACACACACTCACGGGGCGCCATGTAATACAGAAGCAATACCCATCCATTCAGCCTGAGGCCTTCTCTAATCTCTGCCATCCAGCTCTGCAGCAGCAATCCAGAGTTTTCCATCTGCAGGAGGTTTATATGAGTTATTATCAATTACACTGACACACAGGACCTCTGGCTCTCACCAGCCTGATTTTGCTCTCATTGTTTTGGCACTACCGCTCAATTTGACAGTAAACTGTAGAGAGTAACAGGACAGGTGCTGTAGGAGAGAGGGGATCACCAACTAAACCACTTTATTTATTTAGCAACACACTATGCTGTAAGTATTGGCTATTTAAGCTAAGTTTAAGCTATTTGTTCTCTAGATAATGAGAGTGAGTCTATTCTGAAGGCAGTGTGGGATTGACCAGCAGTGTGAGAAATGAGAGGAGTTGAAAGTTGCAACACCATAGCTTTAAATTAGGCTAAAAAAGATGCAGTGGTGAGCCAGAAAGTTTTCTCTTTTCCAGCTGTGAATACATTCAGAGAAGGTCGTTAACATTGGAATGCAGCATTTAGAAGGTTACAAATATAAACAAATATTAAGGGATGCCTGGCAAAAAGGGTAAGTTGATATGACATAATTCTTGCTAACAACAGTCTACTTACTACAACAAATGAGAAGTGGCACAGATGGTGATTTGTTCATTTCTAGTGTGTTTTCGGTGTGAAGAGTGAAACTAATGAGTTTTGGTTTTATTCCATAACAGAAATTCTGACTGAAGCTGCTGCACCTGGAACAACACAGCAACACAAGTATTAAACTGGGCTGCCAGGAAAGACAAAATCAAAACAAAAAACAGTTTTATTCTGTCAATGCCTGCTAGTATATCACATGCTCATTGTGGCTGTCCCCCTTCACCTCTTTGCTTCTGTACCCAGCAACACACCCCGCACTCATTTTGAATGTTACCACTGGTTTAAATGGACATTATCAGTAATGATCAGTTGCTCCTTTTACACTGCCAGATTTTCGGCGAATGTTGGGCCATTTAGCCGGCAAGCTGCGAGCGTTTAGACACACAGAGCCGGATTGGCGAGTTGATCCAAGATGCCCAATTTTCCACCTCGTAGGTAGGGGCGTCGTTTCAGCAAAAGCTAAGGTATGGCAATATGACATGCCGCCACAGAGCTACTGATGGTGGAGTTTCAAAAATATGAACTTATATAAAACTTCACTTTGGTCTTTGACCTGTCAGAAGTACATACTATGCTATTGAAAACTGTTTCAAATGACATGAAGGTGTTTCTCACATTCATAATACCTCATGTCTGCATGTAATGCACGACTTGGTGAGAGGAGTGAAAACATCGGACCTATTTCGGCGTATATCTCAGCACCAACCAAGGGGTCCGGTGTATGAAACACAGTAAAACAAAGGCTAATTTGGTACAATACTGTAAAGGCAAATTTATTGCAGTGTCTCCAGAGACCGAAAATACAAGCTAAACATGCCGACATGAAGGAAAAAACCCACATACATTCAGACAGGCTTCAAGACATCATTTAGACAGGCTGTCTACAGCAGAAGAGTAAAATGCTTTTACAACACACAGATAACTCACATAACTCATAACTCGCGGAGGAGCGAAGTGGCGAATAATTTGATTCAATAACACTCATATTCACTAACACTCGTATTGACTTGTTTGTCACAGTGAAAGTTAAGGTGTGCTGATGGATTCATGTCGTCAACTCATGCATTGAATAACATTACAAGTAAACATTCCACCTTAAAAGTTGCCGGCAGTCGGTACAGTGAATTGATTTTTTTTCTCCGACTGCAGCTGCTGTGAGAGGCAGCAAAACATCCTTTCATTTTATAGTTACTGTCTGCTAATAAACTCCACAGTATGAACAGTGGTTACATGAGCCTCAAAACCAGACACAACTCAGCCCTGAGCAGAGTGACCGTCCTCTATTGGCCAATCAGACTGCAGTGTTCACAGCTCCACCTTTTAGCACCACATCTGTGTGCTAGGTACCCCAACAGAGGGGGGACCAAACATGGGGACGGTACGGAACGGTTCCATTGGTACCAACCACAACTTTTCACAGTGATGACGGAAAAAAGTGTACCAATCTGAAATGAATTGTACCGGGCTGCTTGGTGGGAATGGGGCTGACGAGGCTGGGATAATAGCACAGTCAGAGGTAGCATGACCTCATTCTCTGCTCAGGACATCATTACTCGACTATATCTTTACAAAGCAAATAGTGGTTTGCTGCGATATTGATGCTCTGAATGTCTCCTACAGAAAACTAAGAGACATTTATTTGTGTGATTATAGAGCATTTGGTGGTGTAGACGGTGTTTATGCTCACAGCATCACTGCAAATTATCACAGTGTTCTCATACATTGTGCTACTGTATTATAGCAACTAACAGATTCACAATGTACAATTTAACAGGAATGTTACATGCTGTTCCTTTCTGATCTACCAGACAGCGCATCATCTTCCCCGCAGGGAAAATCATATTTTTGTTTCTTTGCCACTTTGAAGTCATTTCCTTCTTTATAATTACATTTTGCACCACAGTATATTTAATTTCCTAGCTCTGCTCCTCATACATTGCTTGGTTGCTGTTTTTCTGGAGAAGAGCTTTTTAATTGAATGGTCATTAGCTGCTGAGATGGCGGTGTGAGTCATCAGCAATTAGGCAAAACACAAAGAGGATATTATGAGGCGATGAGACTAAGTTTATTGATTGCTGCAGACTGGAAAACGGCTGTGAACTGGTGAATGAAAAACAATGGAGGACCCAAGTGTTAAAGTTTATGAAGACATACTTCATAAAACTGTTAATTTTGTTGACGTTTTGAGTCCCTTTGTTTTCTTTCTGACTGAATCTTACAGATTTACAAATTCATAATCCATTGCAGAAAGCATCAGGACGTGCAGATGTGCATTACTATGTGTTTACATCTTCACAAGATTTGATGGAGGAAACAGAGCAGGTGTGAAAATGTGCTTTGACTGCGTGTTGAGTGTTGCAGTCAATCTGTTCCCCATGGCTACTGGAGCAGCCTGTGTAAATCATGACACAAATATACTATTCTAATAATGCACCTCTGTTGCTTTCTGCTATTATTCAAGTGCTACCTGCGAAGAAGCTTGCTGTCAGCTATCACGGTTATTCCCTGAACGGAGCTCTAAGTCTCAGCACACAATGCAACCCTGCTGAATACTTCATGATGAATTACAGCTTTGGACTGATGAGGATGTCTGCGAGCGCTGTGTTTGATGGAGCTCTGATGGATTGTTTTCAAACGATAAAAAAGAAAAGAAGTAATGCAACATTGATTTATACACATCATGACACATTGTACAAACAGGGACCTGTTAAGAGATGTGAGAGAAGTTAACTGTGGTACTACTGTTTTCCTTGAAACTTGCTGCAACAGGAGGTAAAAGCATACAGTATGTCTGCTGATTTGAGGAAGGACGCAGCGACAGACCTCTGATCATGTACTAAACCTTAAAACACAACTGTTCTGGATCATATTCAGCACTGGACATCAATTGTTACTATTATCAAATGTTAATAATTTGTAAACTTGGTAATCCAGTCTTCATCATTGAAGTTGCTTTGTCTGTTCAGGATGTAAAGGTGTATTACAGAGACTAAATAAGTGAGCTACATAATTACATTTAAAAAAATACAGTGGGGAAATTATAAGAAGTGTGTAGTTTCAGTTTCTGTGGGGGAAACATGAGGAAACTGTCACAACATCTGCCTCAGTTGTGTTATTCTTTTCCGTCCTCTTAGCCACACTCCCACATCCCCAGGCCCCTTCACTGCCATTTTCTACCTGTTCACCAGATGTCTAGTTTCTGAATTGAGTTCCCCCCTGAAGGGTGGCTGCATGGGCGCAGCCTTAGAGATAGGGTAAGGAGCTCGGACATCTGTGGGGAACTTGGAGTAGAGTGAGTGTTCCTTTGCATTGCACAGGGCCAGTTGAGGTGGTTCGGGCATTTGATCAGTTTGCCTCCTGGGCGCCTTCTGTTAGAGGTGTTCTGGGTGCCCGGGGCAGACCCGGGACACGCTGGAGGGATCACATATCTCACCTGGCCCTGGAACACCTCGGGATCCCCCAGGAGGAGTTGGAAAGCATTGCTGGGGAGAGGGGTGTTTGGAATACTTTGCTCAGCCTGCTGCCCCTACGACCTGGCTTTGGATATGCGGTTGAAAATGAATGGATGGATGAAATGCCTTCAGACCTTCCCACCAGTCCTCGTCACCTGAATCTCTCATAGTCCTTTTTCTGTATACATTTTTTTGTCTTGACGGCACGGCAGGGATTTGCATCTTTATACAACAGGGCTGCCCGCCTGAAGGTGTGTCTTTCATGTTCTGTTCAACAATATAAAATATGGTAAGGTTTAAGGTCAAGGTTTAATATTTAAGGTTTTAGGTGTCTTAAAACATGGTGGTTGCCAACGAGTGGCTAAATGACGCTAGAGAACGTCAGCACACGTACACAGCTTTACAGCTTTGTTCTTCTGGTGATGTTAAGTCATGTGACTGTAGTTTATTTACGTTTAAGCATCATCATTTTTTGTTTGCCACAGACTGTATTTTCTGCATCAATGCAAAAATTCCTTTGTTTTTTTGACAAGGGAACCAAGGCAACGCTAAATTAAGCTCTAGCGAAAGTTCAGTCAGGAAGACTATTTTTTTTTGCACGCTTAGGTCTGTAATTCATTTCTCATACCATCGGCCCTGCACTCCATGCACACGTGCTCCCTCATAACTTCTTGTTGTCATTATTGGGGGCGGTCAATTGAGACATCAGCTGTTCTGTCAGCCGATCTAAATATGGTTCTCTCTTTTTGCCTGTAATTCTTTAATGGTGCAGTTGTGTGCACCTTCCACCGCATCACTGCCCCATCTTTGCAGATTCATTAGCCTCATCATCCACCACGACCACCGCCAGTGTCTGGACTCTGTGGGGCATTTATCTTGTTGCTTGAATGCCCTGCAGTTACAAAAGCTCCCTCTGGTGCCCAACTGCTAAAGACCTTCTGTCAAATCTTATTAATAATCACATCACATCATCACATGTTAATCTGCACACCTCTTATTCATATTAAACAATCATCTTCACTTAACTCCCCTGTCTGCGTTGGCCTACAACATAAACATCATCCCTGCAGCACTCCATACGCACCTTCATTTTATCAATACATCCCTGAACTGTCCCTGTCAGCTCAATTATCTGCCTGACAGTTGGGCAGAGCAGGCAACTTTCAGATCCTTGTCTGTGTAGCAATTACTTTGTGGTAATGTAATTAATCACAAATTTGTTTGCACGTTAAAACTGGGGCCCTGAGGTGGCGCTTGCATGTTTATCCAATCTCGAGGCCCTGGGCTGAGTTTTAATACTTGCAGTGTGACAGCTGATATTATGTTTACACAATGAATTGCTTTTAAACACTTTGAGTTTAATGAATTCATCACAAACCTCACCTGTCTGTCACTGTCATATCAATGCATGCTTGATTACAGATACTTGGTGATCTTTTGTTTGTCTTTCATTGTCTCCACTTAAAATACAAAAAAAACAACAGCAGTGCATTCCTTTGTCTGTGTGCCTGGGCTGGGAGCTGTTACACCCTGGTCCACTGTGGCTGATCTGGCACTTAAACTGGACATTAACTGGATGTTTAGACATAAAGTGGCTCCCTCCTCCCTGCTGGATGTGTCATAGTGGTGTCATGGCCTCAGATGACACTTTTTTTGTCCAAATTTTCCCTCCTCAATTATGGAAAGATGGACTGCTGCCACTGAATTTGCACACACTTGAGGGTAGTGTGTGTATGCTCTACTTTTATAATATTTTGGTAATGGTCATATCCACAGAAACAGTTACTTCCTGTTTTTAGTGCAGGTTAGTAATTTCTCCACATATGGTTTTCGTAATGTCAAAGTCTTGGTGCAAATGTGTCCCCGGAGGCTATTAGAGTTTTACAGTCAATGTTTACAACTTGCAGTAATATCAGTGATTAAAAGCCAGGGTGAATTACCAACCAGGCAAGGCGGGCAACTGCCTCGAGGACCCAACACCCCCAGGGGCCACAAAAAGCCCAGGCTGACTGCATGTCAGTTGGGTTTTAGTTCTTTGACTGATTGCAAATTTGCACCTCTTTTAAGGAATAGCTTAACATTTTGTCCAATTTGTTTCTAATTTCTTAACACTCTACTCTCTGTATGCTAAATATGAAGCTACTGCCAACAGCCGGTTATCTTAGCTTAGCATAAACACTGGAAGCAGGGGGGAAACAGCTAACATGGCTCTGACCAAAGTTGAGAAAAACATGCCCATAAACAGAGGCGTTGTTTCAGCTGAAGTGACATGACGTCACTATGTGCTATGCCATTAAAAACTTTGCAAAAGACATATTCACTACTGGCTCTCTCATGTTATCAGTGCCTACTGTTTGGATGTAATGCAGTGAAGACACCTTTGAAAAATTGTCTGCCGTTCTCCGTAGGTGAAAGGCCGATCTGCAGACTTGCAGTTAGTCGATTTTAAGCCTTAATATGTCCCTGACTCTGACTGCTCTTGCTGCTCAGTTAGCTGCAGCTGTAGACTTGGTTGAAGTGTTAGTCACCTGGCTAGACTGAGGAGGGGACACTGGCAGCTGCTCAGGAGCAACAGCTTGCAACTCTGCCCCACCTAACTGCATTTCAGGTGTTGTAGATACTTTTTTTCTGTGGAAAATCCATCAGTTGATTTTGTTTCATCTCTTGTTTGATGTGTTTTCAGTGCAGCCTAGCTAGCCTCTGATTTTTTCCCCAGTGATGTTTATAAATGTACCTGTATAATAACATAACACCTCATTTTCACACAGCTCTGTGTACAGATGCAAGTCAACCAGAGGTTTGTTCATTCCTATGAGAACCTTCATGATCTCCGATGTGTTTGTGGAAGTCACCCTTTGTTTTTTGGGGGGGTCCAGAATTTGCTTTGAGTATGTATGTTGAATTTTTTTTAACTTTTGCTGTTAACTTCAGACAGACCGTAGGCTATGCACCGTTGCACAGGAAATGAGCATAAAATGAAATAGCTAAGACTGTAATACAGCTCTATTTATACATTGTTTCTGAGTTAAAAGTTCAACTGCATGTTTAGCTAACTACAAATTGGTAGCATGCCAGCTGTGTAACATAATGTGCATGCATTTCACAAAATACTCCAAAAAGTCTCCACCTGACAGGCCAACCTTCTCACTTATTTATCATCGTGCAATACTGATCCTGTTTTGTTCTCTGTCGGCTTAATGTGCATATTCCACCAGACTGGACGGCAACAAACAAAAACGTAAAGAGATGCATGTCCTTGCATTAAACACTAGGGGCATACTCTGCACACTGTATGAAAATAGACAGTAAACAAAAATGTGTGAACCTGAGACGTTGGCCTAAAATGTTTCGTGGTCACAAACAGACACATATCAACACTCAAAAGGTGCAATATTAACAGGCAGGGTGTCTACAGGTATCAGACACTTTAATGCTTTCAAAGAACTTTTCAAGATATTTTTTTAAACCAAATTTAAGACTAATTTTTGGACTTTTTTTCTAATTTAAGCATTGCAGGTAAGTTTAAAGGTAAGCCGTGTCCTGTATCTTTGCAATCATGAGTAGTTTCCCTTTTGTTTGCGTTCTTATGGTTCATGTAGCACTTAGGGCGAGGCAGGTTAATCTACATGTATCAACAGGTAAGTGCAAGTATATAGTAAATAGACAGTGTTAGGTTCAGTGGAAAATCTTGAATCATTTTAACCAAGAGAAATTAAAAGATGGATAAATAATATAGGATAAAATGTTTGTGGCAATTTAGAACTCACAAATTCAAATTTAAGATGCTTTGATGGCTTTTGAGACATAATATTTATACAACTGACATTAAGATATTTTAAAGACCTGCAGACAACCTGTATTATTTTACTTTATATCTTGCATGTGTTGCATATTACTGCAAGTTTGTTTCAGCATTGGAGCACTTACTGGTTTGATGAATGGTGACACAGTACATACACAACGCACCAAGGGTGGAAAGGGTGGGGGGGTCACAAAGGCCCAAACAACATATCTCAGCTCGGGGGCCACTTAACAGAATAATCCAGCCGTGATTGTGTTTCAGTGCTACTAATCCAGGCAAAGTTGCTTCATTCTGCAATACTGAATTGAACCTGGGATCAGCATGCCCTCCAATAACAGCATAAATATTTATTTTGAATTTGTTTTTGTTTGTAGGCGCAGCATTTAGTGTAATAAAATACCTCCTGTTCCATTAAGAGCTTGAACTTTAAAAGTCTGCTGTTTAACATGAATCCAAAGCACTATAGAGCGCTCACAGTGATGCATCCTAATGAGCTGTAATGATGTGTGCTGTGGTGCTGCCCTCTAGTGAGATGAGGGATGGATGATGCAAATCACCGTAATCTAGTAACACTGCAGGGCATCTGCAGACACACACACACACACATGCCTTGACGTGAGAAGTAAACAGACAGCAGTGTTAAAATTTTAAAATTAATTTATTATATGTCTTTGTCATAGAACTCATTACTTTTTGTTCATGGTTAACATACAGCCATTCATATAGAGAACAAATGAGTTTTTTTATTCATCAGTTTCAATTAACTTAGAAATGTACACTCTTCTTTGTGACCCCGCAGAGGAGAAAAATATCCTTTTTTCAAAAGTATCTTTTCTCATTTGTGTTTTTTTTCCCCCCCGAGGGAAAAGGCCCTCTGCCTCCTCCTCCTCCTCATCTCCCCTTTCTCTCTCTCTCTCTTCATTTGGATGAACGGATGCAGAGGCAAGGGAACACCTGAACACACTGGCACAATGATGAACACAGGCAAAGGGCTGATGCGCATTGGGAGCTGAACACCGAGCCACTAAACAACACACCCGGTCGTTTTCTCTTCTGTCCTATCTCTCGTACACACATTCAGTAAGCTACAGTACACACACACACACTCGCTCGCACAAACACACACTCTCCTGCACACCAATTCCAGAGACTCATCAAACCATCTCAAACAAAACAGCACAAAATAATAAATGACCCCAGAAACAAAATTAAGCCCCAACAATGATATAAAAAATAAAACTATGCGACCATATACAATCATTATCAGTGCATGGGGGACAGAGGGAGGCAGGGGACAGAGGTTGTGTTCTGGTACATGTCACAATATGTAATGACGTTCGCTCATATGTAGCCACTGTGTCAAAAATTAAAAGGTAATAATCCTTTTTTTTTTTTTTTGCTTTTCAAATGCTTGAAAAGGAGCGACTGGTTTGTGGTTTGCAGGCTACATAAGAACATTTTTGTTAGCTACTCAGGTAGGGATGCTTTTTTGTACGTTAGGTGTTTTTCCGTTTGAAGACAAGGATGGATCGGAATAGGCATAACCAGTCTACTAATCTCGCCAATCTCATTTAGGTCGACTAAAAAAAGCACAAAGTGTTGCAACCTGCTCGTTTTCAACAGGATTTTACCCAATAAAAACACACCCGAGTCATCTAACCTACTTTCATTATCCCGCTCACATTGTAAACCTATTTTTTTTAAACACAACAAAGTCTGCGTAAAGAGTGGAGGGCTAAATCTGGCAACGTGGCGGGAGGGTGGAGAGGATTAGATGGATATGGACCTGGCATCCGGCCCTGTTGGTTAATTGGCTGCAGACAGCACCCTGCCCTGGGGATGTGAGACCGGGTGGCAGCACCACGCCTGGTGCCAGTCATCTGCCAAAGCCTTATTGTCAGTGTGTGTGTGTGTTTGCCTGTGTGTGTGTGAATATGTGTGAAAATGTGTCTAAGCAACATGGTGTCTTTTGTTAGTCATTTGTCCTTTTTTCAAGGACAAGATGGACGGAAGGCTGAAGACGTGTTTGTGTGATGTATGAGAGGACAAGCAGGATGCCTCCTAGTGGTTGTAAGGACAAGCCTGTGTGTGTGTGTGTGTGTGTGTGTGTGTGTCTGTAAACAAGGCTCCACTAAGCAGCAGCAATTAGCCAGGCAGTCACACTTGTCTTCATTACAGGATGTTTTTGTCTGAACCAACGAAGCAAACCTGTTTCTGCTATAAAGTCCGTAGAGAAACAAGTTTTTGTGGTTTTGTCATCTATTTTCTTCCCCATCAAACTTCCTGGAACAACACTGTGTTTGGTTTCCAGGCAGCTTTTAGATGAATTGTAATTTGTGACCCAATTTGAACCCCAAAGTCCACTTCATTTTAAAGTATGTTATTACAGAAGTTCTAGTTATATGAAGTAAAGATTTTAAAAAGTTTTTCTTTTTAAATGTCCAGTGTGTAGGATTTAGCGGGATATGGCACTGAGGTTGCAGAACTAAACTCGTTTGTCCATTCTGGGCTACTGTAGAACAAAAAAGTGGACTCTGTGGAGGAAGATTCACTCTGTGTAAGTCCCTCCAGGATTTCAAAGCAGCGCTTAAGTACCGTCTCGGTGAGCCGCTCTCCTGCTGCTGTCTCTGCCCGGTTAGCACGAGCTAACACAGCAGCAGCGGCTATAACATCCAACACTGTGCTGTTAAATGGAGACCAAAACAGATTGTCTCTGTCATTAAAATCGTTAATAACCATTGGGAAACATTAGCTGTGTGATGTTCTGTTTGATAAACGGAGAGAGAGCTGCTAGCTGTAACGATCACACCATGGAAACATCCTGGAGGTGCTATCTCTATGTAGATGTAAATGGCTTATTTTAAGGTAACAAAAACACAACCATTGTTATTTTCAGGTGATCATAAAATAACAAAAACATATTAAACATAATTTCTGCCAATAAAAGCCCCTAAATCCTACATACTGGACCTTTAAATCTGAATCACAATCCATTGTAGGAAGTCTGTTGGACTTTTTGCATGTTCACCAGTCTCCAGCTTAATTTCGTGACACTGCTTAATGAAGCCTTCCCACAGCAAACATCAGTGACTGAATCATTTATGATGTAACCTGGCATTAACAGGCATAAAAAAATAAAAAACATAACCCTGTTTATGATACAATACATTGCCTGACTAGCTAACAGTTACATCTTTTAACAAAATTAAAAACAGATACATCCCCCATATATATATATATTTATGTACTCATAAAAAAAAACCAATAAGGTGCAATTCATAGTTTTACAGGCAGAAGTACTATCTGCACATCAGCATGCAACTCAAATAAAAAGCTTTTTCCAAAAGAAATCATAATTTCTTTTTTTCTTTTTTTTTGACATCTTTGTTTGTTTGGAGGGAAAAAATGATATCAGTGATAAAATAAAAAAAAAGAAACAACAGAAAAGAGCATCAAACCGGCACCATTTTGCTGTCAGACAGACACACACAGAACAGTAAACAAAAGACGAGGGCAAAAATGGCCATTTATTTTCTGCATCCTGGGTTCCTCTCAGGTCTGGTCTCTCTGGCCCAAACTGGTTCTGAGTGGCTGAGCGATGACAAAAATGGTTTTTGGTCACACAATGGCAAGCCTTCATAGCGATCACATAACAGCGAGGGCGCAAACAGAGCGGCTACAGTAGTCTGACTGTTGTACCAGCAGAGGACACGGCCACAATCAGACCACAGCAAAAAAACAAAGACTGTACTGTGTGTGTTTGTGTGCATGTACTGTATGTATATGCAGATGTGTACGTTCCCTGTGAGTTGCATGTGTGAAGGTGAGAAAATTAATTACATCCTCTTATTAAAAACAAACATTAAAACAAAAAAGCAACTTTAGAAAAAAAGCAAAGCAAGTGGTTATGTGATGCTGTTAAGGTCACAAGGAAAAGATGATGTCATCAAAACAAAATAAAAGTTACAGAGCGCAAACAAGATGGCCGCCACAGTATGAAGTCCCCTTTACGGCATCAAAGGAGGTAAAAGATCTGTGAGGTGGAGTGGAGGTCTTTTCAGGCAGTAGGCTGAGACAGTGCTTATGAGCTCTCACACACACACATACATACACATTTACTCACATACACACACCGCCTTAAAAAGACATTAAATATCAAGCTGCCAAGTGGATGAAGTTACAAAAAAAATGTACAAAAACAAAGTTAAATAGAAAAACAGAGGGCCAAAAAAAAAAAAAGTCATCATCGTGTCTTCTCTTTTTCTCAGACTCCCACCAAAAACAATAATTAAAACAGAATCGATTGACTTCACACAAAAGCACAAGTGCAAAACAAAACCAAACCCAAAAACGGTGGGGGCTATAAATGTGGGAAGTCTGTGATTGTAAGATTTAGTCACTCCCTCTTTCCATCTCTGTCTCCATTTTTGATTGCGGGGAATTCAAACCCCTCTAGAGGCTCGCTCTCGCCCTCTTTCCCTCCCCTTTGTTAGCTTCTTTATTCTAACCCCGTCACCCTCTCTTTCTCTGCCTCTGTCTCACTTCAGGCCGGGCTGCTTGGGGACGGCAAGTTTCTGAGAATTGCAGGTAGGCTCAAGTTACAAAGCAGACCACACACACACGCAGAAAAGAAATAAGCACACTACATGGACAAGAGTATGTAGACACCTGAAAATGATACCCATATGTGACTGCTGAACGTCTCATTCCGAAACCATGCACATTAATCTGCTGCTGTAACTGCTTCACTCTTCTGGGAAGGCTTTCCACAAGAATTTGGAACCTGGCTGCAGTGATTTTCTCCAACACAGCCACAGGAGCATTAATTAATTCATCTCAAAGGTGTTGGGTGAGGTTAATGTCAGTGCTCTGTGCAGGTCAGTCAAGTTCTTCCACACCAAACTAAGAAAACCACATCTTTATGGACCATACTCAGGCCATGGGGGCACTGTCATGTTGACACAGGAAAAGGTTTCCCACCGTTGCCACAGAGTTGGCAGTAGTCTAAAATATCACTGTATGCTGTAGCATTAAAGGCCTTGAAAACATATGTTCGCAATCAACTTCTTACTATGAGTGATGGGATCCTGCGTGGACACAGTACTTTCTGCCAAAGTGGGAGCAGTTTTGGCTGTTTCACATGAATTTTCTGTTTTCCTTTGTTGTCCCTGCTCTTCCGCTGGTTTGCAGTGGGCGTGACTCAATTACAAAAATGGAAAAAGCAGCAATCAGGATTTAGCAGCTTCGGATTCAGAATCTGCTGACAGATGGTGGGTGTTATGATCATTGTCGGGTCAATTCTAATGAAAGCGAGCCCACAAAGTCCTGATAAAGCAGTTAAAAAGGTGCTGAGTGGTAAAGGGAAAGTTTGACATTTTGGGAAATTCGTCCTTTTGCCAAGAAAACTGATCGCGCTTGCATGTGTGTACACTGAGCATGAAGCTACTCAGCGGCCGGAGAGCTCGGCTTAGCATAAACACATGCTAAAGCAGCTCATTACACACTGTATTTCGTTTGTCCAAAAACTGAATTGTAAAAGTATGTAGCATCTTTTGGAGCTTTGGTAGTAATCAACAGTGAATATCTGAAGCTTTTGCCGGGATGGGAGTCATCTTAATAGACTAATAGTATCTCCCAAAATGTTGAACTATTCCTTTAAATTCTTAATAAATAGTACCTGTAGAGTAATATTAAACTCTGACTGTTGCCTATTTAGTCACATATATATTTGCTGTCACTGAGAAATACTTCAATGTTTCTCAGAGTTGCAACCAACGGGCCGCACCTTATACCATGCAAAATTACACAAAATATTGTTGAGTGTTGTCCACATACTTTTGGCCATGTTGTGTAGTCTCACGTACGCAACAAGAGACACACATTCAACACACATCCCTTCCCTCCAGTGTCTGATGGCATCTGATCTGCAGCCAGGTGTCGGCCTGTCTGCGTGCCCGGCTTTTCGCGCACGTAGTATGTGTCACTGCGTCCATCTGTCTCCGCAGCGCCACACTGACTTTCATCTTTTTGATCTGCGGTGTCACAACATATGGACTCCTGGACCAGACTGGTCCCACACCCACCCCCGAAGCCAACAATCTGTCCTGGAGCACAAATAGACGTGTTATGAGCCCTGACTGACAAACACTCGCTCACACCTCTCCTATTTTGCTATTATAGATACCAGACGCGTTCGTCGGACAAAACGTGACATGTTTACAGGAGTTTCCTGCTCATCATTACTAAAGTTTCCACTATTTCATATGCAACACCGCCTCTACACTGCTGCCTAATTTGGTGTGTTTGCTTTGCTGAATTGGAACCCACTTCAATGTGTGATAGGGCAAATTATTTTCCATGGTACTTTTACGCGAGTTGGCTGCTTCACTGAACAGAACTGGACCGCGCCCAATTGATTTACTCATTAAAAAGACCCATAAACAAAAGGAAGGTTTTAGTTCTCGGGGGAAGAATCCAACACTATGAGGCTTTCTCTTTTTCACTAGTACTTTTTTTAATGTTTTAAAGGCTGAGTTCACACAAATGTCCTCACCTACCTCTAGTGGTATTCTAGTCATGCAGATAGTTTTGGTTGGATCTGGCAAAGTTCTGAGACATTTACCTTCACCCCAGTACCAATGAAGTTTAAAGAATATCTTTTGTGGTTTTCACAAACCTACAAAAATTCAATAGCATCATCTCTTTCCAGGAACAGCGTCTGTGACTCTGGCTGTTCCACAGAATATGCGGTCATCAGTTTTCATAGGGAGTATTACTTTGGTCGAAAGTAGTTCCAAGACAAACTGCAGAGACAATAAATGACATTTTTCAATGCTGTTATCCTCCATTGTATACAGGGATGATAGAAAACAAAAGCTGGATTCTGCAGCGCTAGAGGGAAGTGTTTTGTTATTTGGGTGAACTGACCCCTATAATACCCTTGATAGGTTTCACTCTAATACTAACAAATCCAGCCCTGGAGTCCAACTAAGCAAAAAAAGCAAGTTAAAAGACTTGCACTTGTTTTGGGCAATGCTTGTGGTTAGTAACACCGAGTACTTTCCAATCAGTGGTGACACATAGTTGCAGCTGTCGGAGTTAATGCGATCGCTCAGCTTGTGGAATGCGAATGCTTTCCTTCGCTTACATGAAGAGAATAACAACATGTTTGCAGCCAAGACAACAGCAGCAGCAGCAGCAGCTTTCTGTCGCTGTGGCCTGACAGGAGGCGTATTCTGGTTCCCATTTTTGAGAACTTAATTCGTCGATTTGAAGGGTTGACGGTGTTTAGCATAAAACAGCTGCAATCTTCCACTGATGAAGACTGTGATATGTGACACAGGGAGTCAAAACTACAGGAAAAGTAGTTTTTGGCTTGCCAAGATGGCACACTTGGCACTTGTTTTGTGTTTTGCTGAAGGTTACCACACATTCCAGACCCATATAGGAGCCACCGGAAAGAGAGGAAAAAGAAAGAAATGACTTGAACAACAAAGTCAGAAAGAGACCCAAGTAAAGTGACCCTCTTTTCTCCGCACCCCCGCACCCTCCTCCTTGATTTCCGGCCTGCCTGCCGCTAATGTTTCTTGGAAAAGATCAATCGGTGGAAGCCACAGGGCTGGCGGGGGGCCAGGGCCGTGAAGGCATGTAAGCCCCGTAGACAGGCAGCCACTCTGCAAGCAAAACAACAGATGGGGGGTGATTGTGGTGAAGGTGGTGGGGCAACGCAGCCCTGGAGACTCACATCTGTACACGATACACACGTGTTGAACGCTACGAACATGTGTTGATGGTTAGGAAGTTGGCTGAAAAGAGAGTTGGACCATTAGCAGGGTTTTAAAGGCTGATGGTGATTGTTTCAGACTGACGTTTGTGATTTTGGAAACAATATTCTGTATGCTCAAAGTTGGCTCTTCAGTTTACTAGGCGTGGTTAGTACTACTCAACCTGTGACAACTGTCGTGTGATGTTTCCTGTGGCTCGAGAGGAGCCAAGGCAAGATCGAGAAAATAAGCCCGGTGTTGTCATAATGATGTCATCGGGGTTATCTCAGCTTGGGCTTTAAAACAACACATTTATAACAAAAAGCCTGTGCTATACTGGTGGCATCGAGGTTAACCAGGCAGAGAGGGTTTATCAAGAAGAGTTGCATGATGGGAAATGATTGATCAAGGCTTTTTGGAGGAGATCTTGTCCTCTGCTGCGCCAATTTTGATCATTCTTTTGTAATCTGTGTCTTGGGAGTCACTGGAGTGTCCCTTTAAGCCTTCAGGTACATCTGTAAGAATAAAGTGAGTTGCTAATTTATGAATTCATGCAAAGAAAATATGCGTAAAGCTCAAGTCAGGGGGAAAAAAACCCCATCTGATTGGCTGATATCCAGCAGGTAACTACATACTGACAGTGGCCTGATATACTGAAGAATAATGTAGCAGACAACCTGTATACATCCTGAGTTTAGACCACTCCATTCTCAGACATTAATCCACCGAATGGGTCAAAGTTTGCTTCCTGTAGCTTATATTAATAACTGAAAAGGCATAAAGATGGCGCTGAGCTGTTTCCTAGCAACACAACTCCAAAACTGTCTGCAATGTCTGTCTCGTTTGCAGTTTAGCATTTTACACTTAATTTATTCCCTGTGTTCCAATCACCCGAAGCAAGCAGCCATGTTTACTGCACAACATTTGTTGGTAGAGAGCCCGAGAAAATCTGATCAAATTAACAGTCAAAGCTTGTTTCTTTGGATAATGTCTGACACCCCTGTAAAAACGCTGAACATGCTGTAAATAAGCTGTAACATCCCCAAGGTGTTTTGTGACTACAGGCTGCAGCTATTTCCTTTCCCATGTGCGTTATTGCTTTATTGATTTTGTGACTGATCATGACAGAAATGACAGCAGGCACCAGGCCAGAGCTGCGATTAGTCAGACTGTCCAGGAATGTAAATGTCACAGGTTTAAGTGCTTTAACATCTGCTGAGTGGCCACAATACTTAAGTGTCCTTGAGCAAGACAAGACACAAGAGACAAGAACCCTCCTCAAACACTTTGAATCCGCTACAAGCTCAGCGAACGCCGCTCCAATCGTTTAAGATCACAACCTTGCTTTCGCTTTAGCTTTCACTGGCCTATAAATCTCCTTTTACAGGGATGATGAGCTGCTCCCTTCATTTAGACAGTTTATTTCATTGCTGCGATGACTTTCCCTCATCAAAGTGAAAAATCAAAGCCGTTCGGTCAAGCTTATTACCTCCCTCGTCTCCCGATGCCATGACCACGCTACATCCAATGAGACAGTCGCAGGGAACAGCAGTGACAGGATTATTTCCAAACTGTCTCTTTTTTTGGATTTGAGTCTCCATTCATCGAGCCTTGGCTCTGATTTAACCACGACTCTGTCTTTATTGTCTTGTTTTTGCTCCGTCCGAAAAATATTCCCCATTCATGTTTTATTCCTGAATCAAGATTTATTTTTTCTGTCTACCTTTTCTGCTTCTCGTACAAATTGTTTGCTTGCTGTGGTGAGTCAGTCAAATCGATGAGAAAAAAAAACAGGTGTGCGTGCAGGTTAATGGTGCACACTGCATGTGTCTGTGTCGCTATTCTCGGCTCTGCAGTGCTGTGACATTTACTGAAAGCGACTGAGGTTTTTGCATTTTTTACTCAGGTCGGGTTGTGTAAGCAGAATTAAGTAGAAAACTGTTTGGTGGTTTTCTTCAATCATCCTCCCTCTGCTCACCCTCACCTCTTATCCTACTGGTCTGCTATCTTGGTTGATGACTTCAGGCTGTTAGGGATCTCAGAAATTCATCGAGAGGAGTGTTGCCATGACGATAACAGGGCAACAGGCCGAGTGATTTAACCCTGGCTTGTAGCGGGCCAGACACCCTTATCTGGCATGAGTCACTCAGTCTGTTGCGCGCACACATGATTTTGGAAGTGCATAGCATACATACTGATATGCGCGCGCACTCACACACTCACACACGCACACACACTGTTCACCAGATGTGCAGCCTGATTGCGGCAGGCCTGAGTTGGGAGTTAACTCTGGTTAAATGCCTCTTGGCAGAGCTTAAACACAAACACACTCCCCGGCCCTTGATGGGATTGAACAGCCACCCTCGTGGCCCCATTTCTGAGATGACTTTGAGCTATGCAGCACAAACCTTTTGTTTTTTTTTGCACATGGCATCGTGTAAATGAGAATAGGAACTTTTATTTCACCAGACAGACAAACAGAGAGCGCCTGCACATGGTTTTGGTTTAAAGCCCTGAAGTCAGAGGGAAGTATGTAAGATCTGTTTGTTTTTGTACATCAAATTAAGCTACGTTCACATTACGAGCAAATGTGGCTCAAATATGATTTTTTTTTTTTTTTATACAGTAGAGTGAACACAGTTATCCAACTTCATCCAATCAGATCCAGGCCACTTTCATATGTGGTCCTAGAGCCGTACTTATCCAGACGCTGCACATGCGACCCCTGTGAGAATGGTCATGTAGGAATTCATGTGTGTTTCTTTCATACATCCATGGTTTTTACCACATCATACTTCACTGTGCTGACCCAGATCACTCACCATGTAGTGTCGCAGCTGCTGAGGCCGTACCTCTGTTGCGGTAGGCTGCCTCAGTCGCCACCCACTAGAGCCTGACTGCCAGATGCTTTCTGATGGGAATAGCTTGCCTACATGCCATGACAGCGTTGCTGTGAGGCACCGACAGAGATAGTGGACATCCTAAAGTTGGATAGGAACTATCCCTTCCTGAAACCCTCCGCACTGCAGGCCCATCACTCCTGACTCCTCTCCTGGCTACACCCACACTTCTCTATCCACAGAACTACCAGCAATAGCAGCTAACAGAGCTATAACAATTTTCCACGGCTTCTGCGTTCCTTCATTTTCTGACTTTCATGCTCAACATGTGATGAATTGTCATTGAACCTCTGCAGTAAATCATTTTGGAAATGAAAGCTTGCACTGCTGAGTCACTCATTTGTTCCCTTAAATGTGACGTTTTTGTTTCCCATGACTAAAACATTATTGGTTACATGTGAAGCTTTTAAGGGCAGAGATACATTCACACGTCAGTCTAGGCAGAAAGATCAGATCTAGGGAGAAAAAAAAAAAAATCAGAATTGAGCATTAAGCCCTGTAATGTGAACCCAGCCTTCAATACTTTGGTCAGTTTGATACCAGCATTCATTGATGACATTTTTGCTCACAAAGCTTATAAAGTATTTTTCTAGGAGTGGATGTTTTGCAAGCAGTTTTTAATTCCACTTGCCACAGAATCGCACAAAAAAACAAAGCAGCTGAAACAAAGTGATGAAATCCAAAGTGGTTCACAACCATTCCTCTTTGGATAACTGCCTGGATTCATGATTTAACATCTCTAGAAAGCACGATATCAACTTTGTCAACCCAAGACTCAAGTTAACTTTGCTACCCTTCACTTCAAAATTCATCATCTGTTCCATTTTTGTTCCGTCAATCAGTATCAATTATCACCTTTTCAAAAGGCAGAAAATCCAATTTAGGGATATAACGCATCACACCCAGCATTGTTGTCGTCTCCTCGGTCATATAATGTCAAATCCTATTTAAAGCTTGTTTCTCTGCAGCCCCTCTGGGGTTGGATGGGAGTTTGGCTCCCAATACCAACACCAAACCCCTAACAGCTGCTGCCGCAGACCACGCTGCCATCGAGGCTGCAGCACAGACCCAACACAACTGTCAGCGGCCTGTTGGCTAATCTGCTTTTCCCACTATGAGCTCACAGCCATGAAGAGCCAGCGCAGTGACCGAGTCATACTCAGATTTGCTCACACTAGTTTGCAAGATCTCAGCTTTGTTAGCTATTCTGTCATTGACTCTTTAATCACACATTTGCGGGGTTTAACTGATGGTTATGGTCCAACGTCTTACTCAAGGACGCTTTAAGCGAGGAGCATTTGAGGCATTTTCTTTTTTAGACTTGTGTGTCAGTGTCTTGTTTGTTTAGATATGAAATTAAAGCTGCGACATCAAATTTTTGCCTCCAGGATTTAAAATATTTTCAGTCCTGTCCTCACCCCTCTGCATTTTACCAAGTTTCCTTCTCCAAAACTTTTTAGTCCTCTTGAGGCACTGCTCACTTTGAAACAGCGTCTTGCCTGAAGCTGGTGTAAACAATAACTGTAAAGCCCAAACAGGCGTTGAAGAAGCAGATGGTGAATGCCGTCAATCTGCAATTAAAAGAAAAATCAAAGCCTTTGCTGTTTTTGACTTGTCTGTGTGCTGCATGTTTAGTTTCCTACTTTCCCTTAATTGCTCCCAGGAATTCTTAATATTGCTGCTATGATTCCCTTGCCCTTGACAAGAGCGCAACCCGACCCATCGCTGGCCACAGCCCACATGAGACACCCGCAGAGAAAACTATGCTCGCCAAATTGTCAGCAACATCGCCAACTTCTGCCAAACCGAGGTGGGGTGGGGATTTCGGCATCTAGCCACACTGACAGCCGACTACGGCAGGGAGAAGGCAAGAGGCATGAGCGCTCATGCCTAATGCTCAGATGATAGTGATCTGTGGGCACAGGGAAGGCATTGCCATGGTAACGGCTGCCCTGTCCTGTCCTGTAGAGACGGGGGAAGAGGAATGATGTGGAGAGAAGATAAATATGTCCCTATTATTTAAACAAGACATTCTTGTGAGGATTTAGAGGAAATAAGACACACGCCCAAAATGAAGCATGAGAGCCGGTGTGTTTGTGTGTGTGTGTGTGTGTGTGAGGGAAAGTTAGAGGAAGAGCTGAAGATTTCACTATTTTTGACAGAGACAGGAATGGGTGGAGAATGAGAGACTAATAATTGAATTGAGGAGGAAAAAAAGTGCCTCGCTAATGAGGATTAAAAGGACACCAACACCAAAGACGGAAAGAAAAAGACACTTAGCGGCGTAAAGAAGAAAAAAGAGGACAGGAGAGAGACAGAAAGAGCTCGGGAGAGTCATTTTCAGAGAGTGGGCGATTGACGGCTGAGGAGGAAGAGGAATATTTAACTGAGGGGACCCGCAGTCGGTGCTGACCTCGTTTGAATGCTGCAGCTCCTCGCCTGATGTGAACCCACCCACTCATCTTAACAACACCCATCCCGTCTCCTTTTTCAGATACTTTAGTTTCCAAGGAAACAAAGTCATCTCGGCTGCTGGATAGACAGAGAGACGAAACTGAGGGGTGATCTTTTCCCCAACCGGCCTCGGTTGTTCTCATCGGATAAACAATAACGGCGAGTTTCATCCGTCTCGGATGCCATCGACAGGGCATGATTTATTCAGAGCTGTCTGTGAGCTCTGAGGGACACACACATTTGCGCACATTCTGCACACTCATCCCTGCAACGCTCGTGCGTCAGCAGACACTGTGGGAAAAGGGAACGTCGAAAGAGCCTCCTTTTCTTTCCTTTTCATCGCCTCTCTCTTCCTCCCTCATTACTCTCCTCTCTTTCCTGCCTTCTGTCTTGCTTGCGGTGTTTTCCCATCTCGCTCTCTGTCTTTCTTCCCTGTTGCCCCTCTGGTGATTATTTCTCGCTTTCTGTTTCCTCATGCTGATCTTGTCCCCCCTTCACAGCCCAAAACCTCGCAATATGACACTAAGACAGACCACACACACACACACACACACACACACACTTTTTACAAACGCGCAGACAGGTCTAAGGTGCATGTGGATGAGTGAGAATACATGAGCTGAGGCTTCTCCATCAAGTCATTCCTTTTCATTTGGCAGTGGGTACTCCAGCGGGGTTTAATAGGATTTATACTTTTCTACTGAGACCCAAGAATAATATCTGAACGTGTGTCTGTTTCTGGAAGGAGGTCACCAAATATGACAGGAAGACATCTGAAGGTGAAGAGTGAGGTGGGAACATCAGCCGGTCCATAAACTTCAGTAAACACAGACAGAAAAAAACTGTCACTTCCAAGTTTCTCCACAGGCTTCTAAGGACTGCGAAATATCCCTCTTTTTTAACGCCGAAGCGGCCCCTTTCTCTCAGACAGCAGGCGTGTGGAATCGGCTCGGGCGAAGAAAGAGAGGACGGGGCGGGGTGACAAAAAGAGAGATAGCTTGGCTCCTCCCCCAAAAAGAGAGGAATGAGGAAATCTATGATTTTGTTTATCCAGTGGTTGTATCCTCTCGATGATCGCTCCGTAAATCCATGGTGAATGCGATTCAGTGTTTCCCTTTTTTGACCCCAAAATAATTATTTTTAAGAGATTTTAAGTCCCTGCAACATCAGTGCTGCCTGGTGGAGATACATGTAGTATTGCTCCAATGAGAGATGTAGTTCATCAGTACCGTTTCGCCCCCCAAAACTCAGTGCTGAGGCCTCACTTGGGTCCTACTAGTTATTTCACCTATCTGTTCCTCGCTGAACTCCTAGCCCTCACTCAGTCTGGACACTTTGCTGTAAGGGTTCTCCAGGAGGTAGCGGTACCTGTCATAGTGCTCCAGCATGTACTTGGGTGCGTACATGTGCTCTTTGGGGTCCGCAGGTGGGTATTCCTGCAGGGAGCCATCGAACCAGCCCCCCGTCCGGATCAGATCGCGGATGTAGTTGAGGTCACGCTTGTCCTCGTAGTCGCCCCACCGCGGGAAGTCTCCGTTCTGCGCTGACACCAGCTTGAAGTAGATCCCCTGGGGCGTGAAGCACCAGGAGCAGTGCCACCCAGCGAAGTGGAAGGGGCTGCCCACCGACCACTGCACCAGGATGTGGCCTGTGTCGTTCTCATACTTGCGGAAACCCGGCATGGTGTAGTATTCGCGACGGCGGAGCTTGATACCGTCGCCGTCGTAGACCTCGCGGAGCATTTCGACTGTGCAGCCTGATATTACCTCTAGAGAGCCAAACTGCTTCCAGAAAAAGCCGTACAGTGACTGGATGTGGGGAGAGAAGAGACCAGAATTACAAACAGAAATATAGTTCACTTTCAAAAACACAGAGCAAAGGAAGCTGCATAGATTACACAAAAAGAGGACCAGTTTCATACATGAGTGAGAAATGAGCAACCACACGCACACACACATCCATTAAATTATCGCTGCTACCTTGCGCATGTGGATGGCAAAAGGCTCTGTCCAGCCATCAAACAGCTTTAGGAAAACGAGACCCTCATGTGCTGGGATTTCATCCGCGTCGTTGATGACGAAGACATCGTCCGGCCTTATGCCAATCAACCTGGACATGCCGTTGCGTGTCAGGTAGGTACGCAAGTAGTCATCAGCAATCCAGCCGTCCTGCCGACCACCCTCTGGAAAGTGGTCGAGGAACACGTACAGGATCTTGTGACGTATGTAGTCATACGTGCCATTGAGAAGGAGCCGCAGGAAACTGGAGAGAATTACAGACATTACAAATGCCATTTAGCAGATTATTTTATCCAAAGAAACTTACAGTGCCATGAATTTGTGTGTTGTTATACTGGAACATACCACATTACAGCTAACTATTTTATGTTGTGTTTGGATCTTTGGGTGTGTTTTATCTACCACTCCAGGTAGCCATTGGTTTCAATCCATTTCCATATGGTAAACAAATTAGTAGACTCAAAACTTGCTGGAGTTGAAACTGTACCAGCACATGTACTTGCATGAATATGTGGTTGACGAGATCCACTTTTTTTTGAGTTTCACAATATTCCAGTGATTGACAGTTGGCGATTTTAGCTAATAACAGAAACGTAGCAAAGCACCAGCTAAAGGTGATGAAGAAGGATTTAAAAAAAAAATAAAAAATGCATGTCTCAGTTTTCCAAAAAAATATCTGCTTTGACCATTCATTAAAGAAAACATGGAAATAAACACTCTTGTTGGACTTAAAGACTCCATACAAAGCCATTTGCCATAAAGCAGTGCAAATGTAACTGTGGTCCTTATTGGGTTGGTTACATTTAAACTGATACCAGTACCAGTACCAGTACCCAACAGTACACTTTTTAAATACTTTTCTCTCTCCGTTATAACAAAAATGTGATTTCTGAACAAGCTGCAGGGGTGATGAAGCCGTGCTCTCTCTATACTTGAGATGTTGACTGGTGTCAGACAGGAGGTGGAAGCTCTATGAAGTGCCCAGAAGTGATGGAAAGCACTGCTTGCTTCTTTTTGGCCAGAGACAGGATGCACCATGGTTTGGTGCGCCCCGATTTTTACTCCACATATGATGAAATTTCAAAATCTGTCAATCCACTATATTCATTAGACACAGTCTAATATCACTGCTGTTGTGTTTTTTAAATTACATACACAGACAGACAGACAGAGAGAGGTAACCCATGATAAAGCTCTATGTGCGGTTGCACTGCGTCCTAACTGGATGCAACCTGAGCAAGCACCAGCGACTTTATCAGTCTGCATGCTGTTTTGAGCTCACAAGGTTTAAATGAGGAATTACCCACAGGATAGCTGCTTATTTCACTACAAAAACCTAAATACGTTGGCTTCTGGCTGGAGGGAGATCGCCAGTAAGAATTGAAGGGATGCTCGCAAGCTAATTTGTTTTACAAAGTGGAGATGGTGGTATGATACAGTAAGGAAATATGTACGCTACCATCTTGTCAGTGGTGACTGTGACACCACAGCTGATAAGTAAGTTGTTTGTTTATGACGTGACGGAGTTCCATATTTAATGGATCCAGTGTGGACAGAGAGTGTCCGATGTAACGCAATGTGGCGTGATAGTCTGACACTTGCATCCAGTTAGGTCACGGCGTTAGAAAAATGCAGAGGGGCAGAATGGCTTGTTGAGCAGCGCAGAGAAATGCACTTCTGATGTGAACAGTCAGGCTATTGCTCATGCTAGATCTGTCAAATCCACCTGTTGTCCGAACCCATCTCTCACCTAGATGCACTCTCAGGTATCAAACTTTGGCACAGATTGATTAACGTGACTTGGTAATTGGTAAAACTGATGCAATTTGGTCGGTACCCTCATAAATACAGAGTTCCATACCCACCTCTAGTTTCTTCACAGGAGAACTACACAGAGTACCATTGAACTGCATGATTATACAACTATAACATGACCTTGACAAAGATTTACAGAGACTTGATGTACTCTGTAATGGATTACGTAACTCCAGCAAGTTTCAAAAGCCTGCTTATTGATTTTTATACTGTACAGAACAAAGTGAAAACCAATGCTGCCTGGAACAATAAGCAAAATACATTCATTCAGACTGGCAAAACGCTACAGCGCACATGAAGTACACAGGGTAACAAAAGGTTCTTGTTTTACAAATGAAGCCTTTCAGTGCAGAACACCCACTGTCCATACACCAAACTGACTGGAAGAACAACTCAATTAACCTGTTGATATGCATAGCGAAACTGAGCGTTCACTGAATGTAGCCACTTTCATGCGGTGTCACATCCTATGATTGAACACACCAATCTCTCCTTCCAAGGCTGCACGCTGAGTCAATCATGTCGCTCTTGTCATAATCTGCTGTAAAATTGCTCCTGAGGCATTTCATGTTGTTGCCAAAGGAACTTCAGTGTAATTGTTATTCAGCTCACTGATACTCAAGAAGCGTGAAGGTTGGCTGTAAACAAAAACCGCAAGCTGTAAACAGTTACCACTCAACGCTCCGGCAGTGTCGCAACTTGGCAAAAACTTTGGATTTTGTGCAATTTTTTAATTTTGCACTGATGACTATAAAAATATACCATAAATGAAACTTCTCAAACTAAATTTATGGATATTAAGCCTTTATATGACATGACCAGGATTTTATACCATATTTACTACTCTCTTTACTGCTCTGTGATACAAGTCTCATCACTGTGTCATACTCTTTCACCTCTTTAATCCAGTTTAAAGTTTGCTGAGCATGCATGCCATTTTACAACATTATACTGTAAGGCCAAAAGAGTCATCTACTGATGGACACAGGGCAGCTCAGTTGAGGATTACACATCTTGCTTAAATATACCTTGGCCATAAGGGCATGGCTTGTATAATCTGCGGACACACACACACACACACACACCAGTCCAAAACATGGTGCCTTACCTCAGAGGCCGTTTGTCTCCATAAGCAGTGAAGTTGGATTCGCATATAAGGAATACATCCACTGCTTGTGCGAGCTCATGAAAGCGCACATGCAGTAGGTCAAACTCGTGGTTAACATTGATGGCGTTGATGACCCTGCGTGGGGTCTCTCTGGGCGTCAGCCTCTCCTTGGTGGGCAAATTGGAGTGGTACACCATGGTGGGAACCCCACAGTAAGGTCCGTGCCATCCCGGCCGACATACACACTTAACCAGCCGCTTCCCGTTGCCCCTGACCCTCGTCTTGGCTTTTGGAGCTACGGAGGGCTGCTGCTGGACCTCCAGAGGTTTCCTTTGCCCAACAGCTCGGGCACCATCCCCGGCTCCATTAGCTACAGACCCCCCTGATTTCCCAGAGTACTCCTTTGGGGTAGCCACTTCTGTCCCCTGCCTGAAGCAAAGGGCCCCAGCTTTGGTTCGGACAAAGTAAGGTGTTTTGTCATCCTGAAGCTGGAATTTGCGGGTGTGGAGGTCTCCCATGGATTCTATGGGGTCTGGCAATTGATTATTGAGCAACGCGTCCAGGTGCTCTTTATCCACAAACGGGACCTCTGGGAGGTCAGGCCCGGCATCTTGGGCTGGGTGACTGGGGCTCCGCTGCTTCAAGTGGTCTTCAGCTCTCTCCTAAAAAGGTAGACAAAGAAGAGAGAGGGGAATTAAGTCAACTTCTGTTTAAAATGAATGCCTGAAACCAGTACATGTCACTGTCACTGATTAACTTAATTGTACACCATGAAACAGCTCGACATTTTTAGCTATGAGCTGCACACATCCGCTATAATGAAGGAAGGACATGGTAAAAACATTGAAACATTACCACACAGGAATTCATAATTATACTCAGAAGGAGCAGCGGCTCTACTCCCAGTTCCCGCTTGATAAAAAAATGAAACCAAATAAAGAAAAAACATCTGTTCATTGTCTTTGGGGATGAGCAGATTACAGCTGGGGACACTACATGTTTAACTGGTCTGGTTTTCCCCAGATTTGCCCATTCTGATAACTGAAGCTGATCAAAGTTGGTGACTTGTCAAACGTGAGGGTCAGTGCACCATGATCCCAAACATTCCCCTTAACTCTCCGACTGATGTGAGCAGCCGAAGAACCAAATTTAAAGTTTGGCAAAGTGAAAGAGACAAGATGTATCCTTCTCAGAATAATAATGCATTCTTGTACTTATGATCCATTAAATTACAAACATTGGAACTCCATCTCCGACAGTGAAAACATCAGCCAAAATTATTTTTGCTTTTTTCCTGATGTCTTCCACAAAGTTGCAGGGCTGTACCTGACTCAGAATTTTGTCTGTTGAACTGGATTTGTTTGCAATCATTGGACTATTATGATGCACAAAAATAAGATGGAGGGCAGAAAGTGATAAATCCATACACTGAGCGAATTGGATATTGAGGAAAGGGACTAAAAGGGTTGTAAGAACCTGCAGAGTAGGTTGTAAGTATCATCAGAAAATGGAAAATCATGTCAACAAGGAAATGTGAATTTTGTCTCATAGTATAACCAAATTGCCCGGTGTGAACACGATCCTTGTCCGCCAGACCTCCTAATCTTACTAATGTTACACAGGAAGTCAATGAAAGCATACAAATATCTGGTGGTGCAGCTATGTCTGGGGACTGAACAAAACACGAACGACTTCTTGACTTGTCAGTCGACTGAGGGGTCTCTGACGATTTGAAGCTTCGACTTTCAGAGGGCAGCCTTACAAAGTTGTAGCTCCTTCTGCATAGAACTTACCCTACATTTATTATATCATGGCCTAAGCCAAAGTTGGTCTTCATGATTGCATATAATACTCCCTACAGTCTAAAGAGTATGTAAATGTACAGTGGACATCAATACATGGATGCTGGAACTTTCGGAAACCTTTGGTAAGACTGTTAGTTACCCGCAGTAACAACATTTGTGCTTGTCTCATTGTCAATTGTTAACAGGTTACTAAGTAACCTCGTAAAAAGATCACATGACAGAATGAAATGAGGGCAAACAGTGTGCAGTTAATGTTTAGTAACACACATCCATAAAAGTGTAGCTGCTGCAATCACCGAGCAATGACATCTTATCATTACGTTGGTATGAAAGCAATTCCCGAGAAACACTGTTTCAGTGTTGATTGGCAACAGTGCATCACCACATGACCTAGGATGAGTGATCACAGAGTGTTATTTATTTATTTTTGGTCTCAAAGGCTCCATAAACACGGATGTGAGAACTTGCTGAGTGTTGGAGATTATTTGCAAAGTGATAAAATAAAAAGGGGGGCAGCGTGATAAAAACACAGAGTGATAAAACAGGATGATGGCAGGAGGAGATGAGAAAAGAAACGCGATCAATAACGTGTGAGGTAATATTACATTAGAATTACCTCAAGAGGGCTGTGAAAATATCTTGCCTCAAAGCAAACAGGGTTTATTACTCTGTTTTTCTTGTTAGGTTTTCTCCTGTCTCTCTAAAAATGCATACTTATGAAGCAATATTTCTGTTGTTTTTACTCACTTTGTTTCATGAAAACTAATTTTAAGTATGCTGGGAAAACAAAGATTCCTGAAGTGACATCTCTCCCTCATTGTCTTCCTGCAGGTGGCAGATGAGTGACAGTAAGAAAGCCTACGTGAGTGACTGGAGCCTTTCTGTACATCCTGGACTCAATACTGTCTGCATGTGGATATTAATATAAAATACTCCACCTGTGTATAATTAAATATGTAAAAAAAAATGCTAATGGTAATATTTTATGAATCTAAAGTTCATCCCAAAAGTAGAAATTCATTAAAGTTATGTTTTGTATGTGGCCAACCAGACTGCAAAACACATACACATTTTTCATGACCGGGTGCTGAGTCCAAAATACTATAATTGTGATTTCTGCCTTCCAAACACTCCCAGCACTACTGAGGAGCTGGGTGTAAAATTCATATTTTATGACATGAGAGAAATTACAATGCTGTGAGCCCAAATTGGCTTTTCATCAGGTTCGGAGGAATCCTTGTTCAGTAGTGGGGGGGCGTTCAAAGGTGTTGTGATTCATGTGCACTTGACAAAAACACCAATTTGGGTGCGATACTGTAATCTTTCTAATTACCAAAACAGATTTTGACGATTTTAAAGTGTTGAGAATCATTAGGATGGGAAACTAATCCAAGATGAAACCCTACAGCCTTACAATCACACAATACTGGTCAATATACTAACAACTGAAGAAGGTGGTGTCAACAGAAATGTATTTAATATTATCTAGTTTTTTTTTCCACTCCCAATTTTATAAGTTTAAGAATAAACACACACTAAAATTTTGTGCATAAATATGTTAAAATCTGTGTTTATGAGCACTCCTCCATCTGACAGGTGCTGCATATCAAGATGCTGTTTAGCAGCAACGGTGTGCCTGCCTTGGGCTGGCCACAATCAAAGGGCACTCTAAAATGTGCAGTTTTATCTTGAAAACATTTATTTAACACCCTGAACTATGGATTTCACAAGACCTGGGCCACAGATATGCATGTTTTGGTTACAGCCAACTCATCAATAAAGAAAAAAACATCTCTAATTTCAAATATCAGGTATAAAATCATTATCATAAAGTCATCATCAATGCAGGTCACTATATGTGTGTCACCATTAAATCAAGACCGAATATGCCAGCTTGAAAAGGTGTGTTTTGAAAGTGGAAAAAAATCAAACAATCAAATGGAGTTCTCAAGCTGGCCTGGTTACACATGGTCTGCTGTTGTGAAGCCAGTTGGATGGACCAGTAAATTCTTGGAAACATTAGAGATGGCTTATGGTAGTAAAATGAACATTCAGTTCACAGGCAACAGCTCTGTTGGACATTCTTGCAGTCAGCATGCTAATAGAAGGCTCCCTCAAAACTTGTGACATCTGTGGCATTGTGTGATGAAACCGCAGATTTTGGAGTGGCCTTTTATTTGGACCCTACCAAGGCACACCTGTGTCGTAATCATGCTGTTTAGTCAGCATCTTGATAAGCTGCACCTGCCAGGTGGATGGATTATCTTGGAAACGTGCTCACAGAGAAATACGTTTTTGTTTGCATAGAAAAATCTTTATTTCACCCCGTAAAAAAAAGGGGCTAAAACCAAGTATATAGAGTTACCTCATTCGGAGTGTCTCCCCGCTCGTTCTCCTCTGGTTTCTCCCAAGGGTGAGGGGGTGCCGGCTCCTCCCTCAACCTCATCTCCAGCCCTGCGCTGCCAACGATCCCAGCACCTCCAACCATAACTCCGCCGATCCCCAGCCCCATCCCTCCTCCTCCTCCACCTCCACCTCCCCCTCCCACAACGCCCGCTACAGCTCTAGCTTTGGTGTCCGGTTGACGGAGGACGGGTAGGGGAGGGGCCTCTTCAGGAGAGGCGGGGCTGAGCGGGGTGGTGCCTACACCCTTCTCCCTCCAGAAGAAGCCGGTGACCATGATGAAGGACTTGATGTTGGGGTACGGGGCTGAGAGCTCGCGCAGCAGGGAGACGTAGTGGAGGGCCTTGTAGTAGTGGAGGAAGGAGATGACGCACAGGCCCACTGTGCAGAGCAAGAACACCCTGTGCCGCCGCATTTTCATCCTGCACAGAGAGGAAGGAGGGGAGACGGAGAGAAATGAAGAAACATGAGTCTGAGTAATAACATCAGAAAACAATTTCCGTTTGGAATAATCTCTTTATTCCCATACGCACTATCTTCCTCTGCGGCCAAGTCACAATTAACTTAACATAATGGCCTCCGGGTTGTTAAAGAGAAAAAAATAAAAAACAATCAGCACCTCTTGGCTTCGGTAGGAGCAATAGTCCAAATAACAGGAGGAAGGTGTTAGCCTCAAGTTCATGGAGCCATGAACATGCCCTTGACTCAAGCACAAAACTAACAACAACAACTAACAAACTAGCACAAAAGTGACAATGTTTACCGTCTTCCCACCCAGTCTGTTGTTTTCTCCTCTAATTACAAGAAAGTAGCTTAAGAGGTTTAAAAACAATTGTTAAAAAGGAAAATTAAGATTTAAATAGATTTTTAGATGCAAAGGACCTGGGGGTTCTAGGCTCTTTGCTCTTTCAATCAATAAAGAGCAAATGAATCAGTAACAGAGTTAGCTTGATTAGAACACGGATAATTTAACATGAGTCAAGATTTTCAATTCAACAAGCTCGAAAACAATTAAGCCATTAAGTCAGTTAAAAAACAAAAAAGCTTTTGTTTTACAGTCCACAACTTCATTATTTTGGTTCTCTCTTAACGCTCTCATCCCAGCCCTCAGGAACAGTGCCCAGCGTGAAGCCAATTTTACATAGTGGCCAAACACGGAACTACAACTTCCAGGTCCATGTGGCCCAGAAAAGACTTTTTCCATGGACTTATGTTGAGAAAGAGATGCCTGAAAATCAGTAAATACATTTTTTTGAGCGCTACAGCCCCTGCGAAATTACTTGTTTCAGTATCAAGATATGATCCATTCAGTCCAATAACATTTGGAAAGTCTAAAAGAGCCGCATGATTAAATCATTTGATCCCCATTCAGGTTAGTGAAAAGCTAAACCGGAAGTTAGCCTCTCTGCTGATGTAAGTCGCTTGCTCTATGGGCCTCACAATGCAGAAGATCCGGGGAATTTGATACCGCGAATAAAATTAGCTTTTCTTTCTGGCTCCATGAGGCAACTTTCATATAAATGACTGATTGCCCACTTCCAAAGATGTATCGAGTTGTTTTTATACATCAGTGCTCTCATAAGGTAACATCCAGGTACATATTTTTAATGAAAACTTTCTAATAAACCCAGCACTTAGCGGCTAACTGATGAACATAGTGTAGTGTTTAGGAGCTAAAGAGACAAATATTTCTAGGGTTGCAGGATAATATTGGCTATAAATTGAAATATCGGAATCGGCCAACATGCTAGTCATTGCTATTGGCCAATATTCAGAATTGGCTAACATGTTGTTTTCTTAATTTGCACATTGAATTGATGTTATGTACAATGGGAACATTTCTTGTCTCCATCTGTCTCATAAAATGATGTTAATCCACTTCAGAGGAGATCTCATAATCACTAAAACTGGATACAACGATATCAGGATCAGTTATCAGTCAAATGAGTTGTTACACGTCGGCATGTCAGATATTAGCAAAACAAAATCCAACATCGTGCATCCCTTAATATTTCCCTCAGCAGCTGGTGGAGACCAAAACTAAAGCTTAAAGTAGTTTGTCAGACTTAAGGTCATCAAGTGGACGGAAACATGAGTCAATATAATTTTGCGCTTTATCTGTTGGATGTGTAGAAGGACACTTGAAAATGTGATATAGTGCCATGTTGTTTCACAGCTTTTTTCCTCTTCCCTAAAGTGGCTAAATCAATTAATTCAGGTTTAAGATAAAACCTGTAAAAGTGCAGGTTTTTTTAAATCATTTGTTAATACACACATAACTGCCCACACTGAGAACCAGAGGCCTGTTCATGGCAGTGCTGTGGCCTGCTGTGCAGTGAGCTGTACATAATTTATTCTGATGATCATGTTGATTAAACGGTTCGATTTTATTTCCATTCTGTAGCCTTTTATTACGGGACAGAGATAAAGTGAAGCTACATGGAATAGACTGAGCTGACAGAACAGAAAATCAACATTGTCAAGTGCATCATTATCTCCTCTGTCTTTTGCTTCTCATAGACGACTGTCATAAAACGTACTTCTTTATAGGTGTGAGCATAATATCCAAAAATACATTGTGACACATGGATTACAGATAATCCTCATCTGGTCCTACTTCTACACATCTGCCTGAGTCATTTCACCTCCATTTTCTCTCTGCTACAATAAAAAATTGATTTAAATAGCACATTAAAGTGGACTCAGAGCATCTGAACATGAGCGTTTTTCTTGGCTTTTCAGTGGGATTTCCTCTTTAACCACTCACAGGCAGTACGGTCAAGGAACGGGGACACTCAGCGCTTACGCAGCAAGATTTATTCTTGCACTCTAATCCATCTTCAAAAAAAAAAAAAAAGTTGAACATCTGAACACATTAAGCATACAATGTGCAGGGGAATAAAAAAGTAGAAAAAAATCCAAAACACTGAGGTAAGGGGGAAAAAAGAGCCAACTCTGTGACCTCCAAGCAATGCATCACATGAATCTGAAGTAGCTTGTTCAGCACAGACCCCCCGAGGGTCTCCACTACTGGGTATGAAACGAAAGGCGGAGCGGGAACAGGGCTGTGAAGAGGGGCAGGGGAGGAGTGGGGTCCAGCTGAAGATGGGGGAGGACAAGAAGGAAGAGCAGGAGAGGATGGTGGTCCAGTGGAGGGAGGAGAGGAATGAATGAGGCATGAGTGGGAGCCCGACGGAGCGAATGTGAGGGCAGAGAAGAGAGGAGGGAGAGTGAGAGTCCTCTGTGAGAATGAAGCGTTTTACATTCATGTGCTGCATTAACAGAAGGCTGTGAGGCTGAACCAGAAGCTCAAAAAGGTTCATGTTAACGGCTTAACACAAGTATTAAGAGTGTAATCACACTAATCTGCACATGGATCTTTAGCCATGTCTAAGTCCCACAATCTGAAAATGAATTACCAGAGGTGGGACAAAGTCACAAGTAAGATAAGACTCTCGTCTTGGCTATGAAGTCCTGAGTCAAGTCAGGTAAGTCTCAAGTCATGATTCAAGTTAAGTAGCATTCGTGTTTAAGTCTACACAAAGTTGCAAGTCTTTTTTCTTCTTCTACAACAATTCTTCCAAAAATTCTGCTCCATGAGGAATAGTCCAACGAATCCTCATACAACGGTTCGTATGATATCGTACAAAAAGTTATGCATACAGTTCGTATGTCACTGATTAGCACACCTACTGATTGGGTTAGGTTTAGGAAAAGAGACATTGTTGGGTGTCATCACTCAGGATTCGATGTGTGCGATTAGTCGGCTAGTTGATTAAATCTTGCTACCCTCGCTAACAGATACCAGAATTTCGAGCCTGGATCATTGTGCGAGACTAAGCAGTGACTCTGATCTTCAGCGTCTCTACAGTTGGTGCTTCTCAAAGTCAAGGAAGGATCCTTAGGTGGCTGAATTTCAAGGAGGCTATGTCACTGAATTCCTCCAAAGGACTGTTCCAATGTCAAGGATCCTTCAAATTCTACCGACAACTGAATCCTTCCTTCAGAGAATTTTCAAGGATGCATGTGTGTGTATCCTTAGCGGGCATGAAGTTCCTGCAATTCCTTTCACATGAATTGCCAGAATTGAATGGAGTCATGTTTAGCCTCTGTAGGACCTGTCTTGGAAGGACCCGTCCTATCAAGGAAGCACCCTTGACTTGGAGAAGCACCAAGAGTGTGTTTTGGGAAGGAGCTGAGTCAGGGCATTAAATACTCAGTAAATATATGTTATTTGTCAACTTCTTCTGTGATAATGCACGGTGCAAAGTGACACACCTTGTCAGTTTAAATTTGAGCTAAATTTTGTGAGTGTTTTCTTACTTTTAGACTAGTCGACTACCCAAGTTTAAACTTTTGTTTAAACAGGGAAATTACTGTAGTCATTAGGAACATCCCTAGTTGTTGTTATATTATTGTAACGTGACAATGTATTGTACGCATGTGCGTAACTTAAAATAACTCGACTCTGACTTTTGGTTTCCCACGCGACTTAAACCCCTCAGAGTTCTTTATCTATTTGCTGTTTTATTTATTGACATTATTTTGATTACAATGGCTTTGGAACTACCTCAGAATTGTTAAATGTCAAACTGTTTGGCAAAAGTGGCCCAGCCTTAATCCTAATAACTCAACAGACACAGACAAACAAACCATATAAATTAAGACCAAACAAATCATTCAAACAAGACCATAAACTCACTCAACCAACCACGGACATCAGTTGGTTCTAAATGAGATGTTGATGCACTTTTCGGGTCATGTTGTGGGAAAGAAATCTGTCCCACGCTCCCTGTGTCATCAGTCAACAAGCACTAATACAGCAGCTCAAGCACTAATATGCAACCATCTTTGGATAGAGAGTTGTTACGTTGTGTAACGACCCCGTCTTCTCATTAAAATATATATGAAATATACATAATACTTCAGCTGCTATGAGCACAATCGCACAGGGAAGAAAAGAGGGAGGAGGATAAGGCAGGGTGATGGGAGCAGAAGGGAGAAAAGAAGACAAAGTCAAAGGAAAAGAGGAGATGAGGTGGAAGCTGGTGGCGTTTGGTGTATTACCGAAGCACTGCGCCACCTCATCTCCCGCTGCCACATCCTCTCTGCAACTCTTTCAATTCCCCACTATTATCTGTCATCTTCAATTCCCCTTCACGTTCACTCCCTCCTTCACTCCACTCTTCTGTCTCCCACACAGCTCACCATAAAAGACAAAGAGGAGGAGGCGAGGGGTGAGTAAAAGACTCATCCCTGTTTTTCTCCACCAATACACAGAGAAATGGAAAGAAATGGTGACAGAGAGGGAAGCACAATGGGTTTTCTTTCTTCCTCACCAAAAATCATTTAATATATATATAAATCACGCTGGATGTCGGATTTGGAGATGTCTTGATGAAGAGTCAGATTAGTGCACAATTTTTTTTTCTACCAATGTAGTGAAAAAAGAAAATGGCACCTTTGAATGGGGCACACCATCAATATCCATGGTTATTCATAAAACTGATAGCACATGTTCACTGCAGATTTTGGCAGGTGAAACAAAGTCGTTATTTTTCTTTTGGTAATGTAAGTGCGGTTGCTGTTGGAGATTTTTTCCCAGTTGCTTTCACTAAAAGGGACGCCACTGTATGCTGATTAACCTGTAGAGTAACATATCTAAAGTTAAAGTCTATAATTTGGGAGGGAGATGCTGTGCTTACAGAGTTATTAATAGATTGAGTACACATTCAAAAGAACAGACATTGTGAACATGTGAGTTGTTGAAGAGGTGTGAAACTAGTGAAGACGCATCACCTTTGCACATTTTGCCCAAGAATGCTCAAGGTAATATTTTGAAAAACATACCCAGAATATGTAGAAACAGATGCTCAGGATTTAGGACATCATAAGAAAACAGGGAAACTTAAGTTAACGCACAGACATCATACCAAAGTGTATTACATGCTTAGCTGAAAAGCCGGTTCTGTAGTACAGTGGATAAGCTCTCATATTATAACAATGCATTTTATAAGAAAAGCATCTGAGGACCGTGAGAGGTAAAATCCAAGATGTCCGCCGGTACTGGGTCTTGTGTCCAATGGTCTGATTTTTTTCCAGATGGAGATGAACAACAAAACAATAAATAATTCATCAGATGATGGTCTCTGATTTACTACTGAAATGTTTTGAATACATAAAAAAGATAAACCATAGATATTTTTTGGCTTTTGCCTCAATATGACAGGACAGATTAAGTGTGAAAAGGGGGGAAAGAGAGAGAGGAGACATGCAGCAGGGAGCCACAGAGTGATATCAAACCCACAGCTGCTGCAGCAGGGACACTGCCTTTATACATGGGGTGCATTGGGCGCCAGTTAGTGCAACATTTACCAAACTTATTAAGCCCATCACCAATCCACACACCCCATCACCAATCCATATTCAAAAGCACTTACAAACAGAGAAACTGCAGGCATCGTGAGGGTGTTTGCTGTTGATTTTGGGACTCCCAGGTACGTCTAGTCCAAGACATGATTGCCGTGATTACTCCCATGTGCTCATGTCACCAGTCTTTGCCAGTCTATTGCTGCAACCTTCGTCTTCCCTGTGACGCTGCCTGTCAGATAATGAGCAGGGTGGAGTTTAAATAGTTGCTGAATCTTTTAATCAAAGTTAGTCACTGAACCTGATCCTTGAAGCAGGACAAGGAACATTGAAACCAATGATGAGTGCAAGCTGTGGAAATTACAAACAACCAAAAGTATGTGCAGCATGGGATTAACATTTCATGGATATACTTTTTGAACACATTTGCTTTCTAAATTATATTTCTTAATAATAAACTGGGCGGCACATTTGCTTCACTTTTTCTTTACCCTGTACATGGACAATACATTGTATGACCAATTTGCCACATTATGAAAAGATATACCTGTGTAACACTTTGCTCTGTCTTTAGAGAGATGAACTTTAAATTTTAGGTTTCTCATCAGCAATGATTACAAAATGCATGTCTTATTCTTTGAAATTAATTCTAGTATAGTACTTTATTTCTACATGTATTTGAGTAGAAGTCTGTAATTGTGCCAACTCTCAAATGAAGGCACAAAACTACCAAAAGAGAAAACACAGAGAAATACACCAAAGCAAGTTTACAGAGATGCAGCAGGTTGTAAAGTGCACGAAAATGCCAGCGCAAGATGTAGAGATGCTGATAGATTCAGACTCGGACAATTCCTGTTTTGATCAACATTCTGAATCCGATTTGGACGAAGAAGCAAATGAATTGAACGGTACGAAACAGGATCTCCATGACGGTGACAATGACACACGGGCAAGACGACCACAAAAGAGGAAACACTGAGCAATCACTGAAAGTGGCAACGTGTTCCACTATACCTCAGAGAGAATATTATTTTCATTATTATTATTATTATTATTATTATTTTCATTTACACAGTTCAAACGGACAGAATTGACAAAAATGCATTTTCTTTTTTGTCTGAAATGTTTTTTTTAAATGAAAATGCAAAAATCAAGTGCTGATAAAAAAAAAAGAAAAAAGAATGGAATAAGCATAATGCCTGATCACACAGGCTGCGTTTTAACAGCTGGAGGCCCCTTCTTCTAATTGATTTTAATGAGAATGAAGCTTTTTGCTCGCGGTTTTGGTGTTGTGATGCGCCTCTCATTCCTGTGCATTCAGAGCCTGGTGTTTTTTCCGGAGCGCTCTGAACACCTCGAGTTGAAAAAACTCAGAAAAAACAAAAAACAAAAAAAAAAAACGCCCCACGTCATCTCTGCCTTTGAGACAGGGGCCTTCTGTGGTGGTCATGACAACAAGTTTACAGCTGGCAAACTATGGAGGAGAAACGATAGACAGCAGGGTGTCAAACTGCCCGGAGTCATCCTAAAATATGCCTGGAAACAGCCATCATGGAGGGGAAGCTTTGAACTGAGGGAACAGGAAATATTCAGAAAAGTGCTTTTTCTGTTTTTTAATTCGGGCCGGCCTGAGTTCCTGTGTTTATACAACTGCAAGCTTTTATTTGAGGACAGTCTGATACCAGAGGATGCAGAGAGCAGGAGAGATAGCTGCTCTCCACCACAACATTGTTTGTTTATCTTATCAGTATGGTCTTACTTGTAGATTTCACACTCCTCCTCCCTCCCGACTCCAAACAAAACTCCCCCTCTCTTTCTTTCTTTCTCCACCCCCAGCTCTGCCTCTGGGGAAATTCTTTTTAAGAAGTTTTGGGACTGCACATGCATGCACCCCTGGAGAGTTTAGAAAAGCCCAGACTGCTGGTTGGCGCACGCAGCCAAAACATTTGGTTTGGAGACACGAAGGCCGATCAGAGGGATAAACAACCACAGGAGAGAGTACGTGCAGGGAGGAGGAGTCCCGCTTAACTGCTCCTAATTTCATCAGTCTGAATGTGTGTGTGTGTGTGTGTGTGTGTGTGTGTGTGTGTGTGTGTGTGTGTGTGCGTGTGCGCGTGCACTGCCACTGCTGACCCGGTGAACCAATTTCACATAAAACTGAATTTGGGACTGGTAGACAAAGGGGGGGGGGCTGTCTATTGTCATGGCTACAGACAACATATCAGTGCATTTATCTTTTTACATTCTAAAAAAGGAGAGAAAATCAGATTAAGTAAAACAAAAATACCTGTAGTGCAAACACTCTGCATCATTGCTTTATTCTGTACTTAGTTTTCCTCCTTCTCTGCAAACCAGAGCATGTTTTGAGCCGTCAATGTCAAATAAGAACCTCACTCTGTGTAAATGTCTGTGACTGGGCTTCTCTTGCAAAGGGAAACTCCAATAGTTTATCATTGCAAAGTGCATTATATTCAACTGTTAGCAGTAACATGACAGTAAGTCACAATGCTAACACACAGAGCACATGCAAATATGAATTTACAGCATGTGGGTGGAGTTACACAACCTGCCTCATGCATTGCAGTGTGCAGCTGTCAGAAAAACATGGTGCCATTGATTAAAGGACCTGATAGGCTCGGAGGCATACGAGTCCGGTCGATCAGGCATTTTGGAACAGGGGCTCAAATACAGCTGGTTTGCCATTCCAATCCCTATATTCACCTATTCAGAGAGGATGCTCAAAAGCCACTAGACACTACTAGATAGCGATGCACAATATTGGATTGTTTACCTAAATCCAATATGCCGATATGTAACAACTAATTTGACCGATAACTGATATCGATATATCCACATTTTCTCCACCTAATTTCAGTGATCATCAAGTATTATCTGTAGGGGAATTAACACACACACTCTTGTCATGATGGCCCACCTGCAGATGGAGACATGACATAGAATGCTTTTCAATGTATGTAATAAAAGAAAAGCATATTGGCCGATTCTAATAGTTCATTTTAAAGGCAATACTGGCCGATACTGATGGCGTACCGATATTATCGTGCATCCCTACTACTGAATATATGGCAGGTGATCACACACCATCCAGACTCTGCTGGACAAAACACAGCTGTGTCAATATGCAGACAAGACTGGGATTCAACATTGAGCCCTGGACCCAACTACAGCAAAAGTCTAAGATATAAAACGTGCAGATACACAGGGAGGAGGACACACTTGAACACACACAATGTCACACTTGGTGGTTTGTGGCTTTAAAAATGTTGCCACGTCAGCCCAACGGTTCATAGGTGGAATGATAAATGATGCACTACCTCTCCAAAGTGCTTAAAGGCCTTTGTTTTATAAGAACTAACGGCAGTAAAGCTGTGCTCAGCGTGTGTTTGTGTGTGTGACGATGCTCCGAGAGAAGCTAAATCGCCTTTTCTTCTCTTTCAGCACAAAGAAAACTCACAGACATCTTTCCACATGGGAAAGGCTTTGGTATCGTCTCATCTGAACTACAAAGTGTCTCTCAGCTTATTCAGCACCACCCGCAGTCTCTGACCAGTCTGTTGACCTCACCTAACAAGCACCCAGGGGGGATGGCGAAACAAAACAAAGCACCTTGGGTAGAGCAGTAAGTGAGACCAACTTCTAACAAGACCATCACGAGTTTGGTCCAATCAGAGTGCCCTTAGTACAATTAACAGTTTGTTTCTTTTGCAAAATTTGTTGTCTTTTGCTTCTTTTGTTTCAGGGTCTGAACTGTGTTTAGAAAGACAGCTTGAATTAAGCCACAAACCCCTAAGTCATGTCCTTGCACGGCCACGGATCATCTTTACTGGGCCAGAGCAAGGCATGAACTTATTTTTAATACCGAGAGCCAGGGGAATTCCCGGGGACCTTTGAAATAAAAATCTATTGTCTTGATGGGCTTTACTGTCAAACGACACAACAAAAGAGTATCAGCATCATGTGGGTGCTTGAGGGATGATGCATCGGTTGACATGGACACAAAAGCGTCATATACATTCACATCCAGAGCCCTTAACCTCATATCCTTTTACATGCTCAGGGAAGGAAACAATAGCAAGCTCTGTAATCGAGAACCAACAGTATATAAGGTGTCAGGTTGAGTCAGATGAAGACACAGTTTAACGAACTTTAATGTCCATTTCCTCCACCTGATATCAGGAAACTAGAGTTACTGCCTTGCGGTCGTGTGCCTCTGTGAACCAGTTAAATTGTACAGTTTACATTCATGTCTGTCCAGACTCATGTAGCCAAGACAGTTTACAATGCTTCAAATATGGATGTTGCCCCAAAGATGCTACATACCATAATTAATGGACACATAATTTCAGGCAGCCAACAACTTGGCAACCAGATCAGGTGTCTAATTGAGAGAGGCGTTTATTTGTCAAAAATGTGTAGCCACACCAAGCTAGTAAAAGTGACTAGGCGTTTAATTGAAGTTTTGCAGTATTCTAAACACGGACGCTTTACAAATATCTTCAACCCGACAGCATAGAGGATCTATACAATGTGCACAGTTTCAAGCTGGGCACCAATTCCGTTCCTGACCAAATGTCTTCCCCTTTTCTGTTCCTGAGTTATAAAGTTGACTTTTTAACACCAAAATTTAATCACTTCATACTTAAGTCCAAGTGGACGTTTGTGCCAAACTTGAAGAAATTCCCTAAAATGTTCTCGAGATATCTCTCACAAGAATGAGTCAGGCTAGGTTACAGTGACCTTGACCTTTGATCTATGACCACCAAAATCTAATCAGTTCACCCCTGAGTCCAAGTGGCCGGCTTACGAAAATCCCCCAAGATGTTCTTGAGACATCGCGTTCAGAAGAATAAGACATACCAAGTCACAGTGGCCTTGACCCTGAACCTTTGACCATGAAAATCTAACCAGTTCATCCTTGAGTCCTTGAGATATCACATTCACAAGAATGGGACAAACAGACAGGCGGACAACTGATAAACTTAATGCCTCTGGCCTCAGTTGTCGCTGTTGCAGGGGGAATACAACACAGATAAAGCTGAACTAAGGAAAGATTTTGTTGCTAAGCAGATAATGCATGAAGCACAGAGGGGGGGCATTGTTGAAGCACCTCAGGGTAAATTCATCCTATGTAAGTCTGAAACCAGACCATTACTGAGAGCTCAAAACACTGAAAAAGTCACATTTTAAAACAATCAAACAGAATTTATCAAGTAAAAAAATGCTTTCAACTGTTTGGTCAGTGATGACTTATTAAAAGACAACATAACTAATCAGTTAATTCAAGCAAAAAAGGACAAATCCATAATCCAAATAATCATCAGCTACAGCCACAAGTATTTCATTTAATATGGGCTAAACCCCAAAGTCCCATTAACACTCTCATACAGACTTGGATTTCTTGAAGGGTTTTCTTCTAAAATCCACTTTAAAAGTACAACTCCTAGTTTGATAAACAAGCCCTGGCATGAAATTGAAATTACTGAATATGAAAAAGAAAACCTTACTTTTTTTTAATGAAATCTTGAGCATCAGGCAGCAACTTCCTCCAAAGATGGATGAGTTTTAGAACGAAACACTTCAGCCATAAAGTTTTATTGGCCTGATCCTTTTACTTGCAGCGTATTAGAGTAAATCTCTCACCATGCACCGCTGACCGCAGTTTCCCCTCTTGTTCCTCCTTTTAATGCCTGCTCAGCTGCAATGACTTTCTTGTATGTAGTTCCTCCATTAGCAAACAAGTGTGTTTCAGTGGACGGACTGTGATTAGGTGAAACTTCACCAAGGCAATTACCAGAACTCCCTCCCCAAACATGCCAAAGACGTGCAGAGACACACTTTGATTCATGTAAATGTAAATGTGGAGAGACAAACAGCATTACGGGAAACTGTATGAGTTTCCTAAATCACTCAACCTATAAATAATAAATAACGCAACTAAAAACAAAACTGCTCTTCTTCTACTTCCTCATGTAGCATTACGGAAACACAACAAGTTTAACTCTATCACAAGGACCCTCTTATTTTTGTCCCCTCAGGAAGCAGGACTGTACAAATATTTCCTCCAAACAGCTGTTTTTCAACACTTCGCCTTTCCTTTCACTACCAAAAGCTTTCAGTAGTTTTCTCCTCCAACCAAATTTAGCTGGCTAAAAGCAGGACCAAGTTGACCTTCGTGGGCCAACAAAACTTAAACACTGCACTGGAACAGTGGTTACACAAGAAATGAATGCACTTTGACAATTTCCTAACAAGATATGATTCAAGGCTTTCACTGAGAGATGTTAAACTGCTAGTCTGTAGAGCTCCTAGTAATTTAATGACTTAACAAGAAGCTGGCAAAGATATAAAGTTATTCACTCTTTCAAAACTACTGTAGCTCCAGTGGATGAATTTAGCGCTCGATGAGGTATCCAAACATGGCTGCCCATTTGTGCCAATGAAAGCTGTTCACTCAGTGCACACTATATGCTGAACGATTCATTTGGCCTCAATGCCTGTAATGCATGTTAATTAGAATCATTTGTTGAATCTGCCTGGCCGGCAGCCATGCTTGTTTTGTGGCTTTTGAGTCATACCTGACCTACTGTATCCATTCAAACTGTGTTAAGCTGTTTTTGAATATATATGATGCTTTGAGCTGATGCTTTTGGATGAATGCCACGTAGCATCTGTAGGCCTGAGAGCATCATTAGCCAAAAGCTCACACACAAACTAGTGGCTTGTTAGCTCCTTTTCTGCTGTGATTCATTTGTTGTATGAAGTATCCATAAATATTCCAACCGAAACTTGACTTAATTTGGGTTTGAGCATTTTTAGCACGTTGTTTTGAAGCTATGACCGCCTCCCATGAGTGTGCCAATAAAAGCTATTCACTTAACGCATTTGCTATCACTTCCTTCTTTCATGCCCATAATGAAAGTGTATTACTGTCATTCTCTGGATCCACTGGGCCTTATGCTTGATTGGTGGCTTTTAAGCTACATTAGGCCTATTGTATTGGTTCAAATTGCGTTAAGTGTTATTGAATATATGTGATCCTTTGACCTGTTGACTTTTGGTCAATGCTTCATAGACTACGTTTACTTGCACACTAATATTCCACTATTGATCTGAATATAGCCGCATCCTGCATTTGATACAAGTCATGGAAACGGCATATTTGGTTTGTATTTTCTGATTTAAGGTTTCGTCCAAACTTTCTGATTAAGGGTGCTTTCACACTTGCCCTGTTTGATTTGGTTCGGTGCGGTTGGTTTGGTTTGGTGTGACCACTCAGCTGTGCACCAAAACAACCGGACTGAGACTTTCTTACAGAGGTGGTCCCGAAATTCTGACCAATCAAGAGCAGCTTTCTCGCACAAGGCATTTAATCTGGTCCGCTTGTAAATGCTGCCGTGAGAACATGAACCAACTCTAGGCAATTTTGCAACTTCCGAACAAAACAAGTCCCTGATTCAGACCAAAGCAAGACAGCTCTAGGTCTGAATGCACCCTAAGACATGTGGAATATGCCAGTATTATTTTGGTTTTGGGACTATTCTTTAGCCATGAAAACAGCGCATTTAGAATATGCATTGTCATGGATGTGTTGTTAACAAACCAACTAGTCTGCAATTTGCAAGGCTGTGGTAGAGGTGCATGCCCAAAAGAAAAGCCCATATTTATGGTTGGAGGAAGACTTGCTTTTAAACAATATGAAAGACCCAAAACCGACCTTTTCAAGAGGGTGGTTAAAGAAATCAGAGAGAGAGGCTGTGTTCACTCTGTCGAACAAGCTCGCCACCGCTGGAAAACTCTGAACAAATACTATTACGATGCAAATAAGCAAAGTGTCAAAAGTGACTCCAGCCGTTCCACTTTTCCATATTTTGACATGATAAACATGTTTGGGCATGTTCATCAGGGTACGCACCGCTGCATGCTGCACGGGAATATTAGTGGAATACTCATCATCATTAGCCATGTAATCAGCTTAGTAGGAATATTGTCTTTTTCAGAATAAGGGCAAAAAACAGAACGTTTTCTGCATGTCAACGTAATCAAAGTCTCTCTGGGCCTGGGGACATTACAGGACTTGAGGTTTATCACTTTCGACAAAAAAAGGGGGTTTGATAGCTCCTTATTTTCTGTCATGCTTACATTGTGGAACTAAAGTTAGCATATATGTTAAATGCCAAAAAACAGGTGATTAGAGAACACTTTATTGTGGTATTTTAATGATTTTAAGCACTCAAACATTAGAATTCTTCTTCTCTCATTCCTCCAGCAGCCTACATGAAAAGTCATTCCTTCTCTCTTTTCTTTCCAACTGCAGCACCAGAGACTAACTCTTCCTCTCTTGGCAGGATATCAGAGTATATTCTTCTCTTGTCTCTTTTGCAGCAGAATCAGGGAATTCAGCTCTTCTCTGGGCTTACGGGTCACCAGTTTGGTGAGTCAGATGTCAGGAGAAAGCCAGCGTGCTAAGTGGGTTTCAATAATGCAGGCACAGTGAGGGCCTCAGAAAGTGTGTGTGTGTGTGTGCATGTGTGAGTGTGAAACTGTGTGTATGTTGAGACAGAGCCGGGTTTTAGGTGTACATGAATATTGGGAAGTGGAGGGCTGGAGCTGCAGTGTGAATGTGTGCTGCCTCTGCGAGACTTGGTGCGTGTGAGGAATATTGTTTGGGCGTAGTAGGTGTGATTGAGAGTTTGTGTGTGCGTGAGAGTGAGAGAGCATGGATTGAGGTGGGAGGATGGGAAAAGCCGGTGGAGTGCCTCCATTCCTCCGACCTCATCTATAATTCAGCTCCATAGCGGTCCGTGAGGTCTTTCTCTCGTTCCCCCCTGTTCGCTCTCTGCACTGAAGGTGGAGACAAGTGTTCCATGGTACATTACACTGCCTCTCCCCATCTATCCATCCCCATCTACCACTACCTCTCCAGGGGCCGAGCAGCAGCTCAGTGAATTTCACTGAATGGAGATGTTCTCAACATACACAATGTGTTCGCAGAGGTGATACAAGACTTAGCCTGGGCTTACAACCAGGTATATATTCTTATATTCTCCATTGTGCATTGTCGATCCTTTTATTTATGTATCTGTGTTTAAGTGTGTTGCTTTTCTAATTTTAAATATTTAATATGTGTTATATAAAGCACTTGTGTTGTATGTTATATAATTAAAATCGACGTTGCCTTGCCATGATGACTAAGCTCTGATTCTTGCCCGCGCTTTTTTTTTTTTTTTTTGCATTTATCCCTCAATCTGTCACAGAATCCACTGAATGGTGCACATAATGCACATCACCACTTTGCTCTGGCATCTTTAAAGTTACAAAGACTACGGATACATTACATGTGTACGTTATAATGTAGAGGATAATGTTGAAATATAATATGATGATTTAGGTTTATGCACAAAAACCACTTGGTTATGTTTGAAAATGTCTCGGTAAATACAACTGTTTTACATGGTACTCTCCTCTGTGGAAAAACAGCAACAGGTTGCTAAAAAACACCCATGTTTGGTGGCTATAAAAGTGCTGGAAACACAGTGATGACTTGCTAAAACACAACTGCTTTTGTTGTTTGTTGGTCTCAAACAGTGGTGTACAGCCTGGCAGGTGTCTCGCCTAGTGTCACACCATCCATTATCCCTTCTATCCTCCTCTGCATGACAAAGTCAGCTCCTATACTATGTCACTTTAGAAAAGTTGATATATATGAAATGTACAAATGCAACATATTTGGTTTGCAGAAATGTGCAACGCCCACACTTTCTTATGGCAGCAAGGTGAGCTATACAGCTTACAGGCCTATACAGGTGAAACATATGGCATTTCCTTGCCTGTCACACCCTTTTTCAATTGTCACTCTTGGCCGCGCCAAGTGAAGCAACGCTGCACTGCTTTGTGCATCCATTGTCAGATCAGACGAGCAGTGCCACACCTGAGACAGACTTTATCAGGAGTATCTAAAAGTCGGGCCACCCACCCTCAAGCAGGCAGCGGGGACGTCTTGCCACTCACCTCTGTCTGCAGGAGACCAGAGAGAAAGGCCTTTTTAAAAGTCTGTGTGTTCAGCTCTCAGTTCCTTTATAACTTTTAACTGAATCTTTGTGCTTTGGAGTTTAGTTTCTCTCCTGCGTCCTGTTTTTACTTTAGATATCTGCTTTATTTTACTGTTTTCCTGGTTGCTATCAGCCTCATTCGAAGTTGTGTGAAGTTGCTGTTTGAAAATTTCCTTATATTGGTGCTTCAAAATAAAAGTTTATACATGCCAAAGTCATGGGAGACTTTTATTGTGAAGAATCTAGGAAATGAAATGTGTTATTACTGAATCAGCAGAACTTAATTAGCAGCTTCTCTTCAACAAAAATAAGTAATGATACAGCAGCGAGGGTAGTGAAAGCAGAAACAGCCACAGTGAGATGTTGATGAAGAGCTGCAGACAACAGGCTCTTACTGCACCTCTGCAAAAAGCTCACCTCCAACAGGTAAACTTGTGTGACGGCCCAAACCAAGCCAAGCCAAGCCGAGCCGAGCCCTGACTGTCAAAAAAGGGTATAACTGTTCTCTTAGTTTATACCTCTGCAACGTCCACTCTTCCTGAGGTCCATATTTGAAATTGTGCACAGTATAAGCAACAAAAATGTCAAAGACCTACCTCTGCACTTCAATAACGTTTTGGGACCCATACCAAAAGAGACCGATTTAAAAAGGCAAAAATGACACTGCAGAGGCCAAAGTATTCAGGTTTCAAGTCCCTAGCAGGGGTCAAGCTCCAAAAACTATAACACAACTTCTTTGCTACTTGTTTATAACACAAGGTTTCAGCAAGATATACCCGAGGTGTCATTTAAAGTAGCTTTCCCAGACTTGAAAACTCCTGCACAGCCACAGAAGGTATTTCAGAAGTGTTCTCACAGGTGGGCTACTAGCAATGACTTGTTAACTGACTTTGACATGTAAAATAGATGGACTTCCCCTTAGGGCCGGGTATCATTTGAAAAGTCTTGAAACCAATACCAGTAACCTTAAAGTGATACTGATACCAACAGAGTACTTCATTTCATGCCTCTTCTTTTTCTACGTTACTTGATACTCATCATGTGAATCAATGCAATCAGTTGTGGTTGAAAGCTCGACCTTGTGTTTAGAAGTCGTCAAACTAATAATTCTGAGGTCAAGGATGAAGGTTCATGCTAAAAGGTTACAGAAACATGAATAAGTTAGACTAAAATCTAAAAGTGAGTCTTCTCAAGAGGGATACCTCTCAATCATTTTGTGGACTCGAATCAGGCTTAATTCCTGTGTTGTATAACAATATACACCATTTCCCAACACTTGCTTGCGCAGCGTTGCCAGCTAATGTTAGACGTCTTATATAAGATATGCTACATATTTGATGAAGTAGGCCGTGATTGAAAACCCAAGTATTGAAATGTCATTTTTCAGGGATAAAGAGCATCAGCGAAAAGGCCTCGTGAAGGATGAAAAACCCTGCGAGTCTGAGTCTCACTGAGGAATCAAAGTTGTCTTGAGTTGCAGCACACAGAGAAATTCCTTTGGTGTCCTCTCATCATAATCATCATCATCTTCTCAGCTTTCTCTCGACCCTGATCTGAGTTCAGTTTCCTCCCTTCAATCTCCAGTATATTCTCTGTCCTAAAAAGCTAATAAGACTCCCGCAGCCTCCTCATCTCAGCTCTGCTGCCACAGCCTCCAGCCTTGTTGACTGAACACCAAATTAAAAAGGTAAGCCAATTATACATCTGTGGCCTACGGGAAAACTTCCTTCCACTACAAAGGCTTTAACGTCCATCTTCCCAATTTCCCAATCCCCTGCAACATCGTACATCACTGTGCAGCTCCGCTAATGAACATGGCTCTTTTAAAATACAATCTTCACTGCAGTGATTCACTCCTTTACTCATTTGCAGCATCCATCCTCCTCTTTTTTTTGCCACGCCCACTCACTTCCACTCTATTAGAAGCTAAAAGGCCAACTGCTACATTCTGGGCTGCTGTTAGCTCGTTACCGTTCTGCATTGTGATTGTATGGCTGACTCAGTTTGTGTAACATAAGTGGTAATGACAGGGCTCTGCAGATCATCTTGACAGTAAACAAAGACGATCTTCTTGTTGCCATGCTTTCCCCAGGTGTGTCATTATTTTCAAGACAGGATGAAAACACCAATTCACCCTCTGTTTTTTTCCACTCCTCTCCCACCTTCCCATCCTCCCTCTCTTCCTCTCAGATGCCTGCTGAACTGAGAATTGTTTGCTGCAAGGACTACCGCTTCTGTTGGTGCCTGAAGTATTGAAGTCATTAGTTTTGCTTGTGTGTGTGTGTGAGTATCAGAGTGAGTTAGTGGGGTGACAGTGGTCTCTCCAGTGCATCTGTGTGGGTATGAGCACAGGCCTCACTGCGTCTATCTGTGTGGGAGAAAATGAAATGGCAGCAGACACGAGTGGGTTTACCGTCGATTCTCTGTGTGTTTGTTTTCCCCTGTGAGAACACACATCCCAGTGCGAGCAAGCGTTTGTGAGGAGCGCGCTTGCTTGTACTCGCCGCATCCTTTCATCTGTTTTCTCTGCCCCCCTCCCTTCAATCCGCTGCATCCTCTCAAGTTAAAAGCAGTCGGCGTTACATTTCATAAAATCAGCCAGCCGGCTAACGATCTGGTCAATCAGCGAGGTCAAAAAACAGGTCCATTCCACGCGACTGACGCTCAAATCAGAGCGGTAAATTGAGCCTAATCACAGAGCGTACAGATGTACACATAGGCCTGGGATTAGCTAAAGTAGGTCAACACCCAAAAAATACAAGGCTGAAGGATTCGCTGACACACTCGTATTGTCTGTGTGGCTGCCATTGTTATTACGGAAACAGGAAGATGGAAGCCATTAGAAAGGTTCCATTTTGGCTCTGGTTAAGCCTCATAGTCTTTGCATTAGTCTACGGTCCAGGCGGTAATTGCTGAACGCACAGAATCAGTCCTGATGGACCCAGAGAATGGTGCCTTTGTGTCCAGTAATGTTGCTGGGTAAGGCATACCAGGACACTTAATGCTGAGAGGTGGCCATGTTGGTTTAAAGAAGCCCACAGTCATGAAATCTACAACCATACATTCAGTTTTTGCAGCGGTTGCTCAGTTTAACTCTCTCATGCAGTAAGGCAAACTGGTATTTTGATGCTGTGGAGTAGCGTGGCCCTAACAGGAGGAGGGCAGGAGTCAGGCGATACACCTGAACGCAGCCCGTCCGGCCTCGGAAACTGTTTTTAATTACAGGTCGATGGAGGCACTCGAGCAGAGAGCGTGATCAGAGGGAGAGAAGAGAGTGAAGAGACAGTGATTAAAGGGAGGAATGTAGAGGGCAAAAATCTAAAAAGAAACAGCTAGAGGGAGAAAGAGGGGGCAAAAGGGCAGTCTTAAAGGGGAAGCACGAGTGTGAGAAAAAAAGAGGAAGGTTAGTACGAGTGGTGCTGCAGCAGGAGGATGTGTGGCTGTATAGATATGAGTGAGAGTAGGAAGGAGGGAGGGAAAGAAATAGAAATAGGGAGAGAGATGTGGGGGAGGGATGCAGTGGAAGCGCTGAAAAAAGAAAGAGCCAGAAGCTGTGTGTGTATGTGCGTGTATGTGTGTGTGTATGTGTAATCAAGACTGTAGACAAGATCACAGAGTGGAGGAGAGCTGGATGGGAGAGGATGTACAACATCAAGTTCAACAGAGAGAGATGAAACATTTGGTTCGTTTACATGCAAGCAAACAACTTCACTACTGTGGACTCACAGATTAAGGATAATAGTTTTATTAAGGGAACAACAGATTTTGCAGAAACCTGATGTACCTGATAATAAAACCAGTAAGATGCTGGATTTGTGCGGCTGATAACAATATGGATATTTTGAAACATTAAAATAAAGACAGATCAGCAGCGTTTGTTGTTTAACATAAACACATTATTTTTGATAAGGAATCCTTAGATTTAAAACCATGATGTGTCCCTGGCTGGGTATATATAACAGTAAACTTGGGAGGGAGCATCCTATAGTTGAGATTAGAAAAATTAAGATCACATATTCATATCAGCCTCTCTAGGATGGTGTGATTTTGCCATCGCAACAATTAACGTGAATTCAGCAAATTCCCATAAACTTGGTGTGACCTTGCAATTTTGTGCAATCGCTGCAACTATACCACTAATTTTACTATTCGACACGTAAAATCTAATTTTATTGGTGAGCTGCGTGCAGCATTCCTTCAGCCCCCTCTTTCTCTCTGTTTATCATTGGAGTAGTGCTGCAGGAGTGTGAGCTCCGTGCCTGCAAATACAGTGTCACATACATGGTGACAAGGCTAACTGTTAGCATCACACGGCTAATGTTACCCTATGGTTTAACGCCAAAGTCAAGTCGTTTGGGTGTCGGTGTGACATTGACGGCTCGGTGTCGCATTTTAACCACTGCTGCAGGCTTGCGCCCAAGTGGCAAAATATGACTGTGTTGCACAGTAACAACAGCTGATTGTTGGACCACCTCGAACTGTAGGAAACTGCAATAAATTCTGCCTCTCAGCTCGTCAAATAACAACACATGGGCAGTGGCCCTCCACATCAGACTATGATGCTCTTGGTTATTCTCCAGCATCAGTTTTGGATGCACAGGGATGACATGTCAATTTATGCTCTTTATATGCATTGTATCTTTTTAAAATGCACTTCCGTTTCTACGAGGAAAGCACAGTTTCTGCTTGTTAAATGCATGCAATTCTGTTTTGAAATTGAATTTCTACGCAGGTTTACTTCCTTATGTTTGGACAACAGAAGCATGTGGTTAGATTAAGAAAAAAAATCATTATTAATATAACGTACCATTTGACATACGTCAATAATATTGTAGACATAGTAGCATTCTACAATATGTTCCTCTGTTTGCTTTTGGTTTCACATGGGAGACAAACAGGGGTGAAAGTCCAGAGTTTGTTGGACCCATTCAGCTCCCCTTCCACCCACCCCATGTTGGCTTCCTCGAAATACTACGGGAGTTGTTCGGAGCTTAACAAAATGACCCCATCCGGTGTGTCTCATACAGACGCCAAAGGTGCCTCTGTGCACTGGTATCTTACGCCAAGGCCTGCTGCCTAAGTGTCGGTATTTGACCAGTTGGGAATAAGACCCGAGGTGGAAATTGTGATAAGAATTTTGGGCTCTACCTTAACACTTGTTTAGACCACACAAAAGGTGAGGCCTACTTGTCAGATAAATGGGCACTTAAGGAAATCATTAGTTCCAGACCTATTACCAATCACTTACTCATCTTATTCCTCTTTACTCATCTTCTCCCAAATGTGTGGCCTATGTCAGCAAGCTAAACCCCGATTAATTTCTATTCTGCAATTTCACGTTCGTTATTCCCTGGAATACAAGCAGACACCAATACATCTACTGTATGTCCATGAGCTAAAATCGGCTGATAAAACTGGCCCCAAAACATGAGGTGTTTGATAATATACTAGTGCTGTTATTGACGTGTGCAAGACTACAAGCTAACAGGAGGGATATAACAAAATGGATGGATGGGTTCATTTGTGCTTCTTCTTTTGATGAAATAGGAGCTCAGCACACGCTCAGTTACTTACAGCATTAGTTCTAACATTTAAGCTGTTTTGTTGCCACCAACCCCCCCAAAATCTGCTGTTTCTTTGACATAGCTGCAAGCAATTTTATATTTCAGAGGAAGAGATCACTAAGCTGTATAGGTGCCAAGAGGAATTTGAGTAATCCATCTGGGTTAATCGAGTTGCGCTTCTGCGATTACAACCTTAATGCGAGTACGATAACTCTAAAAGGGGTTTATCTGACAGTTGCAATATTACCCTACTGGCTCTAATCAAATTATTAGAGTTCATGCAAACAGTGAGTGACAGAGGAAAAGATGGGGGGTCAGGGAAGGGTGGAGGCAGAGTGGCACATTAGAAAATTGAAGGTAGAAAGAGCCGCCCACAAAGCGAGATGGGAGAAAGAATCAGGTGATTCCTGTCAGCTGTGTGATCTTATAAAAGCAGAGAGCCCGGGTATCAGCCCTGCTCTTTCTGGCTCTGCTGTCATCTGCTCTTCACTTGCTGAAAAGACGGCCAAGTGAAAAGCCTGAAAACACTTGGCACACGCTACCAGTTCCTCCCATTCCCTCAAACTTGTTCACCAGACAAAAAGTTCACTAAATCCCTGTTTTTATAAAAGCAGGACAAAGACAGTATGAGAACGGGAAGATAAATGGTGCAACACAGAATTATCTGCAACACCCCCTGTAAATAAAGATCTTGTTTGCTACTTTCTATTTGCAAACGGTTTGTAACAGTGCAGTGATTCACCAGTCCTTCATTTTAGGGATTTGGTGGATTTTCGTCTCATGTTTTTTAGGACAAACAAAAGAGGTTTGTGTGGAATAAACACAAACAGCATGGGCGCCACCAACAGCCATCATGGAATGAACACCATTACATTCGTCAATAGAAAAGCCAAGACATGCAGAGTTCTTAGCACCAAAGGATAGAAATGTTAATGAAAATGATGCAGATTTCCAGAATTAGCTTGAAGCTTAAGGCCCTGATTTGGAAATCGTGTCATAACAAATCACCTCTCTGAGAATGTAAATAAAGGCCCCAATTTGGAAATCATGTCATAACAAATCATCTCTGGGTATATGTAAATAAAGCCAGAATGTCTCATGAACAAAAAACAACTAATACAGAACGATCCCTCTTTTATGATTACCAGAAATCCTGAGCGCATCAAAACCAGTTTTACATAAAAAAGCCTAATAGTTGCAAAATGAGCCTGAGCCAAGGAGTTAACACTGGGTGGGACAAAATATGAAAATATATATTATTTATCATAAGCAAGTACAACCCTACAATACATAAACGCTAAGTATTGTTTTTTTCATTGTATAAATTATTAATACTGCAAACTCAAATTAAACGTTTCCTCGCCTATTCGAATAAGTAATTCAAATTGAGCATAGTGTTAGTTCAGACAAGCTCAGCTCACAACCCAGCTACATCAACTGATCTCAAACAGCTCAATCAACTGATGGAGCAGCTGATTGATGGAAGGGAGTCAGCTGATTGATCACTTTCTGACAGAAGTGAGAGCTGGCAGCTGATTCAACCAATTGGTGAATCTCCTTCAGGGCACCCTGTTTAAACCGCTCTGTCCTGCCTACTGTTGCTGCTCCCTCTGCAAGCTGCTTTGCGACCCGCCTCCACCCCAGCTCCTCCTTTTCATGCTGTGTCTGACTTATCAATGTCATTTCTGTTTGACCTTAATGCTGCTCTGTTTTGTTCCCGGGGGGTCTTTGCCGCTCTCTCCCTGCCTTAGGCCTTCCATGTAGGCGCATGGAAGGGCAGGGAGGTCTGCTCTCTGCTTCAGGCTTTCCTCGTTTTTGCACATGGAAGGGCAAAAACGCCTTAAGGCTTTCCGCATAAGCGCGTGGAAGAGTCTTTCTGCGTAGGCCCGAAGAAAGACAGAGGGGCCCCAAAACAGAGCCATATCTCCAAATATAACACTGCAAATGGATATTAAGTTTTCTTTGGCTAAAGTTTTCCTGACTGAACCGCTTTTTCAGTCCACTAGGTACATTTAAAAAAAACAATCAAAACTGCAATAGTATTAAATCATGACTTAAGTATAGAGATATCACCGTATTGTGGGGCCTTTCTTACATGAGATTTACTGTCTATATAAATGACACATGTGGCGAAACACAAATGACTGACACCCTAACACTCATATTACATTCTAGTTTTCCATATGTTGCAGGTACAGGCATGCAACAACACTTGGACAAACCTAATAATGGCAATGGCTAATGATCATTTCAGATGGGGTGAATGGTTGCCTGTGATAGCATAGCACATCTTTTTAATTTATACACTTTTTCATCAATATATTGGGGGTGCATATTAGAATTTTTGGGTGGGAATGTGCCCCCCTCGTATATATCATAATTACTACCTTGGCCAGGATTATTTCACTAACTATATCTACTGTATCTAGACCACCTTATTTTACTCATCTGTCTTCTTTAAGGCTCATCAGTTTGAATTAATGTTCCAGATGGCAGGGTCTAAGTAGCGGTTAAACACTGAAGCATATATCTAACAGTTTCAGCTCTACAAAAGAGGAAGTGTGTGAAAAGTGCAGCCTTGTGTGAACCGAGGGAGTTTTCTGACGGAAGTGAAAGCTGGCAGCGAATATGTGGTGCTGTCATTAATGTGTCGCTTGACTCGGCTGGCAGGTGTCTGCCTGTTTGTTGATAAGCAAATGTGTACATACTGCATGTGCATTTTCCCTTCCCCATCTATTGCAACCGAGAATAACCGCAACACAGGAAACAGCTGAACACTTTTAGATCAGCTACACTGCAGGCAACAAAGGCCGAAGGTGAAAGCTGCAGGGCTTTGAAAACAGAAACTGAGCATGCTGATAATAATGGAGAGGCTGCAAGTAAAGATATCAAAGTTAGCTAGACATATAAATCAAATCAGGAATCAGCAGCAACTAAAAAGGCCAATACGATATGTTCCATCTAAAATGAACGTATAAAGATACAGGACCTGCATTTCGGAGTGGGAGGAAGGAAGAAAAACTCTTCTCTGCACTGCTCGCTCAAACTTCTGACACATATTCAGTGACGCTGAGTGATAAAACCACTGGTGGTGGTGCCAATTAAAGGGATAGTGCACCCATAAATGAAAATTCACCCATTATCTACTCACCCATATGCCGATGAAGGCTCAGGTGAAGTTTCAGAGTGCTCACATCACTTGCGGAGATCCAAGATGAGGGGATGGGGGGGGGGGGTAGCAACACAACTCCAACTTATTGTAGCCTTAAGGCTTACGGCTTAAGGCTACAATAAGGCTAAAAACAGAGTTCAAATTACGTTTTTCACTTGGATCACTACGGACGAGCAGTATGGAGATATTTTGTGGTTTCAATTATGTGATTTTGGACGTTTGAATCTGGGGCGCCGTCAGCCTCCATTAGGTGGAGTTGTGCTGCTACCCCCTCTCCCCCTGGATCTCAGCAAGTGTTGTGAGGACTCTAAAACTTCACCTGGGCCTGAGTGAGTAGATAATGGCTTTCATTTTTGGGCGCACTATCCCTTTAAAAGTTGAAGGGTCTGAACTTGTTTAAGTGTTTGGTATTTAATGGGAGCTTTGTGTTGGCATACAGGAACCCAGTCCTATAAAAGAGCCATAAAATGCTCAGTTGTTGCTGATGCATGGCAGTAATCAGAATGGTCATGAGACTGCTGAACAAACCAAAACAAATCAATCGGGGATGGTAACAGGTGGAAAGAGTTTGAGGAATATTTGGCTTTCCGAAAGCAGATGAAGGAAAAAATAGTGAAATGCTGAAAAGTCGATTTGCAATGTTGAGAAACAGTCCTGTTAAGTGTCTCTGTCCCACGCCTACTCCTTTTTTTTTGGTGTTTGAAGTTTGGAAATTAAGAACTTTGTCCTGTCAGCCACATCTTATGATTTTCCAACATATTTTCCCTTTTTGGCTCTGCCAGGCACCTGTAATTTAGCTACTCTTCTCTTTGAAAGCTTTTTAGTTCTTACATGCAGCTTTGAAAACTCACATAAAAGTATATATTAAAGAACCCTTTTCAAAAAGTTGACACATGCTGCTAATTAGCATTGATCTACATAATCTTAATAACTTTTCCTGTGAAATTGCCTTTGTAATTGTGATTAGATTTCTCAAAAGTTCCCATTAAGCTGTCTGCTCACTACGAGATATAAGTTCCTTTAAACTGAAATATGAGAGATCAAATTCAACTCTAAGCCTGCATTCATACCGTACAGGCTGCAAAGGGCCAGCTGACTCCAGGATCCATTTGTTGACTCATACCACAACCACGTACCTGACCTCACACAACCCTGAAAAGCACATTCAAGCCTGCACAAAAACTTCCTCTGTTTCCTGCCCCTCGTGCTGCCTGCAGCTCTTTTCATGTCTGAGGGAGAGTTTTCAAGCAGTGTGACAGATTGATCAGCAGTCGCTGTTGCACGTGTGACAGCGACTGTGTCCGATCAGGTCTGGCAGATTTCTGTGGCCGCAGCGTTGTCCAGACTTGTAACGAGTCCAGTGCCAACTGCAATCACAGGGCCTGTCTCTGCACTCCACGGCTCACTTATCTGTTACGGGCACAGTTCAAGAGGCGCCGTGCACGCTGGGAATTCAGAGTTGTTGGCTCCTGCTGTCCGTGTGTGTTTGTGAATTAGAGGATGTGCGTTTCAAAAGAGGAAAAGGAGTCATGCACGTCTCTTTATGCCGCTCGAGTAAATACATTTCTCTTAAAAGAAACTCTTTGTTTGTGCTACTGTTATCACCATAACACTGTAAGCTTTTACACCACACCCTCCCTCACGTTCAGACTTGACATTTAGGAAGTTAATTTTAGCAGCAGACAGAAAAGAACAAGGAAGGAAAGCAAATGGAAAGCAACCCTGCAAATAAATTTATGCAGCCCTAGAATAAAAATGCCAGAAAATATAACTTAAAACTGAGCTTCACTCCCCTTTCCTGTGATCCATGACTCCCCTGTGGCTTACAATCCTCCTGTAACCTCTCTGTGACCCATCTGGGGGAAAAAAAGGGTGTCACTCTAAAGACATCTGCTTGGGAAGTCATGGCATTACTTCCAACAGCAACATGACAAACCACGAGGCGTCTGCTCTTAATTTTGCAGAAGCAACAGTGAATCTCAAATACACTTCCTGAGGCGAGTGCTGCGCAGACATAAACTACAGAATGCAAAGTCATGGTGGTGGAAGAAATGCTACAATGCAAATCGAAAAAACCTCGAGTGATGCTTTATTTGACGACACACTGCACACGCTGAAAGGAGTGATGAAGAGTGTGCGACAAAGATCTTGCAACATTACCCCACGGCGCCGCTGCAATCCAAGTGCCACTTATGATGACGCCTCAGATCTGCTTCCTGCAGTGTTGCCATAGAAGCCTCACATTCGAAGCAGCCAGTGACGTACAACAGTTTTCTATTTTAGCAGATTTGGGCTTACACTTGATCACAGCCAGTGGAGAGCAGGCCGTCCCCGGTGTGGAGCCGTGCAGGTTTTACTGACCCGGGTTCAGTGTTTTACAGTCACTGCAGGATGGGACTGAAGAGCTTGTTAATTGCAAAACTGCACGGAAAAAAATTAATGCGGCTGTCCTTGACCTCAGTGCTGTTATATAATAACCCAAACGGCTGCAGAGAGAGGGGGTGTGACAGAGGGAGGCAGATAATTACTGTAACTGAACAGTGCATGCACAGTTTTAGACTAAATAATAAGCTGGATATACTGTCAGCGCGTCAAAAGGCCTGTTTCGTCTTGAAGTAAAAAGTAAATCTTCATGCACTGTTTTGGTAACACTGCTACTGTTAGAAAAAAAAAGAGAATATGTGGTAAAATATAGAAACAGAAATATAAAGCGCATCGTACTGCAGGCTGAGCACTACACATCTCCAGACCAGGGACACTCTATTATTCTCTTGGCTGACAGAAAGGGTCACGGTAGCTGCAGCCTGTCGCGTCGGCACCAGTCACTGTCAGAATCAGAGCTCCTTCAATCTGAGATAGCGGCATTACAGCAATAAGACCACTGAAGGAAAGTGGAAGCGACAGACTGACTGATACACTTTATAAGGTTTTCAGCTGCCAGCTCAGAGACTGCAGTCTGGAAATGCTTCAATTAGAGTGTCAGGGAGACTTCTGAAGACTCCACTAGTGCTCACCCTCCACCATGTCTCTTGTCAGAGGGCTGGTTCACCCAAATTACTAAAAAAACAAGTTCTCTCTTGCTGTTAGTGATAACTAGACATGCAAATGCTGTGGATTTGGTTTTTTGGTGATACATCCGTCTCTGAGATGTTTACTGCCAGTCCATTATAATAGAGCTGCATAGACATTTAAGATAAAAAACAAGATTCAAAGATGCATTCATTGACTTTCTTTTGGTGCAAGCAAACACACAGCAACATACGCATTTATTTCACGTGTCTTTCTGGCCAGCTGTTGAATTTATGTATTCGTCTTTTAGCTCTGTTATGGTCTCTACCAACTCTTGAGGCAAATATCTGCTTTTTAAAACTGCTACATGTTCCACTCACCAGCTAACTGCTCGCCCTTTTCACACAGAGATTGTTCTACAGGGACACTATGAAGTCGCTTCCGTTATGTCGCCTTTGCATTTCTACAAAGAACCAAAGAACAGCACCCCAGGGTGTGATTTCAGACAGCATCCCGGCATCTAGCGTGACATAAACCTACACATCAGCATCATTTTATAAAAAATAACAATGGCATAACACCGCAATAACAATAATATACCATGTCTGTTATATGGCGATCGATCTTGTCCTCTGCTAATGGGGGAAGGAGTTTCCAGACCTTATTGTTTTCCCAATTTTCGGCTACTATTCCTCTTCTTTGAGTTACTCGTAAAAACTAACTCAAAGTCTAACTCATTACACAGATCAACTTTTGATGTGAAAGTATTTTTTAAAATTTTCATTACAATCCATTTTTGCAAGGGACTAAGTTAGTAGGTCACAGGTAGACTTGCTCAGTTTGCGTCTAAACGCCTGGTCGAGTGTGGCTTGACGAGGCTGGCTGCTAGCGCTAGGACCAGAAGCTCAGACCTCCAGATTAGCCGCTAAATGCTTTGCACTGAGGTGATATTTCTTTGATGGTATGTAAATCCTGACTGCAGATATTGAAGAGAACAGTGCTCCACTGCTCCTATTGTTTTTTAAATGCAAATATTCCATTTATGGTTCCAAGCAGCATCGTCTCATCTGCCTCCATCATGTGACAAAGCCACTGTGGCCTTCAATGATGCACCAGCTCAAAGGGCACCACAGTACATGATTAATGAGTGTTCATTTTTTTTAACGTGTTGCTTTTTTTGTGATTTATTATTTGAAATGAATGTGTTATTTTGACAGCGCTAGTTAAAACATCTTACCTGTCTTGTTCTGCTGGCTGTCCATTTAATATGGACATCAGTTGGCACTGTAACTACCTCCAAAGACGGCTTAAAAGGTCCCACCTTTCTGCAGTCGTACCTTTGATAAAGAACAGTAATGCGGAATTACAGCGTTATGTTCCTGCCTTGAACAGGCAGTATAAATGGGGACTTTGTGTGTCTGCCATTTGGTGCAGGTTTTGCTGCTGGAAACAGGGTCAATGACAGCTGTGAGAGTGAACCAAAACAGATAAGTTGCAGGTTGTAATTCCAAAACAATGACCTAAAAGATGTAAAAATGCTCCATTAAGCTGAGGGAAACTGCAGAGTCGGGTTATTACTCTGCGTTGGGCCCTTCCACATTACACACAGTCTTCTGATCCGTTGTTAATTTAAAAATATTCATGGTGCAGCTTTAAAAAAATGTGAAAAACAACATGCCTTTCTTGAAATAAGATCCCGGTAACTCTGGATAATCCACTAACCTCTCCGGTTAAGAGCTTTCTTTGGCACTACTGTCTACCAAAGAAACTCATAATCCCCACGAAAACTGTTGTCAGCCCGTGTTAGTATTATGTAAGCATGACAAATATACTTTTCACCAGATCATGGTGGCAGAAAACTCAAATCTCTCAAAACCTGTGCAAATAAAACCAAAACGAATTGCATGGTGGGATACCACGAGAGGTAGTGAGAAAATATGGGGTTTTATTTACATATTTTTTTGGGTGAACAGACCTTATGACATTCGAACAGTGTCCAATATAAATGTGTGAATCATTCATGTGTTTGTGTTTGGATCATTTGTCAGTAGCTGCTCGAGCACAACAACATTCAATCACTGTAGCTCTACATTCAGCTCATGTTTCCTTGCCAGCGGTGTCCACCTTGACCATTTGGCAGCCAAGCCAACCTGCTAGCATCTCAAGTGCCCTTATCTCTGCCAACCCCTTTTCCCTTTCAACAGCACAAACCTCACCTGCACACCGAGTGCTAACTGCAAAGGTCAGGAATGTGGGGGGGAGAAAACGGGGAGAAAAAATAACAAACGAAAAGGAAAATGTCAGGCACCATGAGCTATTTGTCAGCAGGGCGTACGTTAGATAGTGGAGGCGGCGTGCTAGCATGTCCGATCCCTCTGAGAGACGGGTAAATAACCCTGGGCTGTTTACTGCGCTCTCTCTTCTGCTATAGCGCTCATGCTAATCTTCACTCAGACACGCACACACAAATAACACATTGACACCATTTTCAATCTTCCCCTATAGCTGACACCTCATTGTCATTCTCCTGTCTCTCCAACAGCCTTTTTCTCTCCGTCTCCATCATCCTCTCTGTTGCGGTCCTTTCAAAACAGACAAAGTTTGCAGACATTTTAAAGCTCCCACTGCTGCACGGCTTCAGATTGCACTCAACACTATCTACTACCTTTCTGCAAAGCCAGATGCTCAGAGCTCCTTGCCGAGCACTACAGCACATCGCCATGACGCGTTATTCATTATTTGAAATGAAAAATTACCGGCGGCAACAACATGACATGAAAACTATAAATGGCTTCAGGCAGGAAAGCACAATATACATTTTAACTCAAAGGTATGATTACCACTGGAGCACATTGTTTGTATTAACACAGTGACACAGAACAATGATTAAATGAGGGAAGAAAATTAGATTTGCGCAGTTCAGTAACACCATGTAACAGATCATTTTGTTGTGTCAAATGCGCAAGTAGCTCCAGAGTCATAAATCAGTCCCTGCAGAGATCCATTTGTTACATTTCCACATTTCACAAGACCTCTGAATTAACCTGGATGCACCTGAATTAATAAAAGAAACAACTCCACACAGACTGGTCGTCAATGGCAGACAAACTCGGGTCAAGTCAAGATGTCGAAGTATGAATGCAGCAGTGTGCGTGGTAAAACCTTTCAGTCAAATGTCGATCAGATCTGTGCATCAACTGTTGAGTTCAGCCCACGTGTAAACAACCAGCCGCGCAGCCTCAGGGCACCTGCCTTTCATGGAGTTTACACAGTGTCGTGAGAAACTGAAATAACATTGTTGTGTTCTTCTTTAACAGCCCCAACTTACAGCAGAAGTTTGGTATATGCAGGTCTTAAAGGTCACAAACTGGCGAGGAAAAAAAAATGTTCAAGACAGACATTTTTACCCAGCTGTCATGCAATCAAAGATCTTCAACTTTCATTGTTTTCTGAGCACTTTAAGGACTTCTCATCAAGGACTACATTTACATGCACAATATATTCGTTTTTTTCCCTTACTTCAAAAAAAGACAATATTTCTTCTAAGCGGTTTACATGGCCAATGAAAATGAATATTCAACTCATATTCCCATTAAGGATTAGTATCAATGCAGCCATGAATACTCCAACATGCTCTAATGTGTTGACAATGCAAATGTTCCCGTTTGTGTTACTCAAATACGTTTAAATGCTACAATACACATGTGAAATTGCTGAACTAATGAATGAACTTCTGCCGGTACGCATCATACATCCCTGGAGGATCTCACTGCTGAATTGCTATCACAGCGCAAATTGATTTGCGTAAGTTCAGATTTTTCAACTTCCGCAAAGAATCGCTCTACTCACTTCACCTGCGCCACTTAATTTGTGTAGCATCCATCGCACCGCATGAATTGTTTTATTCGCACCCAGTGTAAACACAACATAACATAACTGCTCACAGGTGTTGGTTAAAGTCTCGCCCACTTTAGGCACCAAAACCACTTCATTAAAAGGTGGGATTTGTCGGTTATTGTATGTAAATGATATTGCCAGCAAAAGTTAAAGCCAACCCCAGTTTCCGAACAATATATCTGCATTTTTTGGCGCTGTGTTTGTTATTTTTGTAGCTTAAACTCGGATGCACGTTGCTTTTGATCTGGTCCACAAACGCTACCTTTTTACAAAGTCCTGAACTCACTCTTTGCCCAGGAACGTCCTGAACATAGCAGAACAAGAAGACAATAAGAAAATACAGGCAGAGGGCAGGGTCTCTGCAAATAAACCCACTACCACACACTTCTAGCCAGACATAAGTGATTGAGAGACAGATTACTTTGGTATGAGTCAATGCATCATTTGTTAGGATACAAACATGCATGGTTAAAGAAAGATCCCCTTTATAGCTACAAGAAAACAACACTGACAGGTGGTAGAAAAACGACTTGCATTGCGGTTTTGTATGTCAAAGTCAAATGCCTTGTATGATGTAGAACCCACCCTGAGGGTTTGTGGTAGTACAACATCATCAATCTGGTTCTGTGTTTGATGCTGACAGAGGACGGTCGTCATTCACTCAACCACAAGAGAACACTGGTTAGGAAAACTAAACAAAACCACAGTTCACTAAAAGGTCATTTAAAGCAGGCATTCAAAGTCAACACCAGCTGACAACACAGACGGAAACAAAATGAAATGTGACCATCTACATTTCCAAGACAACTGGGAAAACTCTGACGATGAAGACCATGTAGTAATAATAATAATAATAATAGTAGAAAGCTCCAGAACAGCAACTTAATGGACCTTTGTGTGTTTGAATGTGTTCAAACAAACAACCACTGCTGTCTGACAAAATTTAAAATATGCAGAATGACATCTACTCTGCTGATACTTTTTTTGTTGATTCTCCCCCAAATTAATCTCCAGCAGATGGGTCACAGCGGTTTGATGAGCCACTTGTGGTTTCTCTTGTGCTTTGGTTGATTGGAGGCAAATGGAACATTTTGAAAATTGTAAATAATCTGACTTCATTTCCAGTACATTTTTCTGCTTTAATGGAGTGATCAGAGGAGCGGAGGGGGGTTGGGGAGGGTTATCTAAACAAACATGATACATCTTTGGATGAAAGCACAGGCACTTCATCTCCTCTCTGAAACCTTTCCTCATACTGCAGCACAGAAACTATTTGCAGCAACATCCCGGTCTCAGTCTTCTCTCAGGGGAACATAAACATTAGGAAAGACAAAGAGACAAATTGGATCTTGTTTGTGAGATTTCTGTGATGTTGAATTTTGTGTTTTGTCTCACGTTTTCAGTACAGTCGCATTATACAGCAATCAAATTCACCAATGTGTATAACTGCGTAGGTCAACATGTGACTTAAAACCATGTAGTTTGCTAGCAGTGACTTGGGGGATGTAGAGATATGTCATTTGTTCCAATAGAAGCAAGTCAAGCGTCACTCACACTATCAGAAGTTAACTTTGCATGTGCCACATGCAAAGTTAACAAAAAAAAACGCTGATCCATCTTCAGCACAGCATGGAAGCTTCCTCGTTACTCAGTTGTTTGGTTTGCTAATGGTGCGGAACCACAGCAAACATCCATCCAACCAGCCCTGGTCACAACAGGATGCAATAAAGAATATCACAGCCAAATATCCTGCAAACGCAAAGAGAGACTTTTCAGCTTTGGTCAGCAGTGACTGAACTGCATTTAATCATCTCCAGGACAAAACTAGAAATACCACTTCACTGTTGTGTGCCTCTGCAAACCAGTCAAGTTACACACACAGTTTACATCCATGTCTGTGAAAACATGGATGCTTCACACACATATTCGCAGCACAGAAAATCTACACAATCAGTACAGTTTCAAGGTGGACACCCAAGATTAGTGTCACCAATTCAGTATCACACCAAATGTCTCCCTTTCTGTTCCTGAGATACGGTGTTGAGTAATAACCAGAAATGTTTTTGCAGAACATTATGATGTCACAGTGAAGCTAACCTTTGACTTTTTAGATATCAAATATCATCACTTCATCATTTTATCCTTTCAGACCTTTGTGAGGAATTTTGTCATAAATGATATACATTCTTAAGTTATGGCCAAAAAAAACAAACATTTTGTTTGGTCACAGTGCCCTTGGCCTTTGACCTTCGATCACCAAATTCTCTTTTCTTGAGATATCTGAAGGTTTTCTTGAGATACCACGTTAACGAGAGCAAGACAGATGCTAGGTCACAGTGACCTTTGACCAACAAAAACTAAGTGGTTCATCCTTGAGTCAAAGTGGATGTTTGTGCCAAATTTTTTAAAAAAATAGTGAGAACGTTCATGACATATCACTTTCACAAGAATGTGACGCACGAGGCCACAGTGACATTGACCTTTGACCAGCAAAATCTAATCAGTTCATTATTGGGTCCAAGTGGACAACAATACCAAATTTGAAGACATTCCTTAAAACGTTCTTGAGATGCCACATTCACATGAATGAAGCAGATGAGGTCATAGTGACCTTGACCTTTGATCACCAAAAACTAATCACTGTTGCTAATCATTGTTGAGTCCAAGTGGACGACTGTGCCAAATTTGAAGAAATTCCTCAAAACTTTATTGAGATACCATGTTTACAAAAGGCAGATGAGGTCATAGTGACCTTGACCTATGACCACCACAATCTAATCGGTTCATTGTTCAAGTGGACGATTGTGCCAAACCTGAAGAAACTCCCTCAATGTGTTCTTGAGGTATCATATTCACGAGACTGGGATGGACGGACAACCTGTAGCATAATGCCTTCAGCCACGGCTCTCGTCAGCATGGACCATAAAAATCAGTTTTATTCTGGAGCTTCAGGTTGTAACACATCGGTCAGTAATTTATTTTAAGCCTGGCAGACCACTGCAATCCTGCCACAAGAAATAACAACCTGGCTCTGATGAATACCTGCCACATTTTTGTTGAGGTAAATAAAAGGCCTCGGCTGATACGTGCAGGCAGCCGTGCAAACCCTCACCTGACTGACACCGAGACAAATAAGGGATTTTTTTTCTCTCTCCACAAAATCGAAAAATTAGCAAATAAGCACCTTTCCCATCAGGAGGGAGGAGGGGAATGTGAGAGGAGGGAGAGGAACTGGCAGCTCATTAAACCCTGGAAGACAACTTGTTACTGATGCGAGCGGTGGGCGAGTGCAACACACAGCTAGCACCTTACCCCTGCTATTAGACGTTACAGCATGACAGAACATGCATGCACAAACACACAAACAAGACAAACAAATGACAAAAATATACACAAACACAGACAGGCAGAAGATACAGCATGGCATCTTTAGTCTACAGAGAACTCCTTATGCCCATACGTTCAGGCACACACATACAACCCGCTGCATAATTCCCATAAAGCAACAGGGTCTAATTGAGTTCCTCGCAATTCAGTAACATCTGTCCGCTCCTCCTCATCTTGACTCCGCAGCATTCAATCAGCCACACATACACGCTAACACACGCACGCCACAATTACAGACGGCCTATTAGTGATGTTAAGCCTTCCTTCTTGTGATGGCAGGATGAGAGAGCAGGCTAATGGATGCTGTAGATTTGCATATGTTGGCCTCCCCCTGAGTGCTGTTTTGCATACGGGTGTGCAGCTGGGACTGGGCCCCGAAGAGTCAGTGTCTTTAATGAACTGAGCATTTCTGCACATGTTCTGGTAGCTGCTTTTAAAACCTATAAATAATTTAAAAGGTGATGTAAACAGGCCATTTCCTCCGCTGTGGGTCGGGTTCAGAGGGTCAACCCGACATTTAAAAGCCGCCGACCCAGAAACAATTATGTCAGTTTGGGTTGTGGTGGATTTTACAAGATTTTCATGATGTTCTAAATGCTGCCTCAAAGGCTCTTCCATCCTGACAAGGAGGGATGCACCGACCCAACTTTGTCAGGCCCAAAACTGAAGCTTGGGCTTTGGGTAGCAGCCGAGTACTGATCTGTTTAATTAAAAAGCTGTATGTCTCACTGTGTGGAAGAGACTGGGGTCATTCTTTAAAAGGCAACATCAGACTTTACCTAAACAATCCTCATGGTTTCAGTAATGTGAACTGAATGATTGTAGCTAATGGACCCCAGATCCTTCGGTAGATTTGGTACCCCCCAGTGTTGACTCCATGGCCACAGGCTCGCAGTACAGGCCCAGTATCCATTGTCATTAACAGATTGGTGCATTCATACTGACAAGAAAATATATCTGGAAGTACTTTTAACATTTTGCCATGGAAACTAAAAGGTAGAAGAGCGGACACATCAGCTATTGGGAACTTGTGTATACAAAGATCACACACACTTACATCTATCCAAAAATGAAAGACCTTTAGGGAGAAATGGGGTTTCTATCCAACAACAATTAGGTAGAGTGGACAGCTGACTGAACTTTTATCAGGCTGTCAATCCACACCACAGAGAGTGAGTTTTTCAACTTCTTATCTCAGTGCAGACATTTAAAAATCATATATCACATGGCCTTAATCAATGCAGAGTATAGAACACCACCAAAACTAATTTCAGCACATTTGTCGTACCAGGCAGTTTAAGTAACTCTGATTAAAACTTGAAATAATCAATTCTTTAGGTGAGAGTCCTCCAGAATTTTTCATTTCACAAACAAATACTGAAAAACCATCCATCAGCTCGAGCTACCTGTTTCCGCAAACCAAACACCTGCCTCTGACTGTAGAACTATTCTTAGACGTTTTAATGTGGAGATTTGTTTTTCCCTTTTTTTCCTTTTGCCATCTGTATCCCATCTGTTTCGATGCTACTTTCCCTGCCTCGGGGTTAGTCTTATGAAGAGAGGCCATTTGCAGCATATAAGTTGAGAAAACTAAGTAGGGAGCTATGATGTATTCAAACTAAGAAACAACAGTAAAACTGTGCTATGACCCAGTCGTTTGCAACCTGTGAGACACCGCAGGCGTAAAAGATCATCTGAAAAGCTGAGAGATGAAAAGGAAATGCATGAATTTAAGACAGAAAATATGTTTTTTTCCAGATCTTAAAAATATTCAAATTAAACTATCTGGAAAGAGGAAACACCTTCTGTCGGTACTCTGCTCTCAGCTCACTGCTCTAAACTTCTTATAAGGGGTTTGACAAACCAGGAAGGCTGAGAACAATGGCTCTATATTGCAGCAACTTTCCTCGCTGACATCAAACTCCCTGCAAAGTCTCTTCCACCAAAATGCTCCAGCAGCCCTCCACTTCACTGCTCATTCAATTTCCTGCTCCTTGCATTGCTTACATTTTACATTTTTTGGCATCAGGAGCAGAATAAGCTTCATTTCCTGGATCACTTCTGTTTCAATCAACCAACCAAAAAAAAAAAAAAAAAAAAAGGAGAGAGCCTCTGCTCCCCAGCAACAGAGAAGAAAAACAAAATTCCTCTAACCTTAAAGGGATCTTGGTAGAAAGGAGGACGCAGAAGTTAGGAGAGGGGGAGAAGGTGGATTTCTTTAATGAGAGTAATTAGTGCGAGCGGAGGAGGACAATGTAGGAGACAGGATGTGATTCAGCGGGGTGAAGTGAGGTTATTCTTAACGTAATGAGTTTTCAGCCTACAGCGCCTCGCACTCTGGAAAAGGTGAGAGGGTCATCCTGTCACCATTGTGAATGTTAATGTGTCCCATTCATGTACATGTTGCTGTGCGTATTGTATCTTTGATTTGCGGTAAATTAAGTTTCCCATAAAGGACAAAGAAAGTCTTGAACCCGAGCAGAAAAACAAATTCCTGAATTAAGCTGACAATGGCGAGGCAGTCTCTCTGGTTAGACTGTGGTGCGACGTGAACAAAAACACAGCTGTATGCTCAAATAGATAAATTGGATCATTTAGACGCACAAACAGCCTCTCTATTTTCTGACAAAATGCTGCATTATGTCCCTGAAACAGTGAGGGGTACCGAACAGTCGGGGGCTTTTCTCTGAGTTCATGCCTCGTCAGTGAGTCTTTAAGAGCAGATTATGGATGTTAAAATGTGCTCACACACTTCCTGCTTCACAACAAGTCTTGCTGCTAAAAAAAATACACAGTAAAAGCAAGTGTTGTCGAATAGAAAGAGCAGCTTTACAACACTATTCATACATTCTCTCCGGATCAACATGCAGCTACGACTGTTCAGTTCAAGGCAAAACAAAAGCACCAAAGCTACCAAAAACACTGCACCAGTTGTTGAAGGAATCCACTGAACTTTACCCACAAAATGACCATTTGTACATCAATTACTCACACTGTGTTACACTGAATCAGCCAAGAAAACGTTGGTGTTTGGCACATGCTTCCACAATGAACTAAGAATCTAAAAACGGAGAAAATTCTCAAACTCTCACGTAACTAGTATAATCCAAGTTTAATTTAGCCGGTCTCAGTAATAAGCAAGTAAACTTTATTTATATAGTGCTTTTCGCAGACATAGGTAACAAAGTGCTTCACAAGGGCAACATACAACAAGACAGAAATCATACAGACAAGTCTATTTGATTTCGTACTTACAAACAGACACCCCTGTCTGATAGGAAACAGAGTTAAAAGTGAAACGTATCGATGCTCTCTTCAAAGCCAGACTCCATTGACAAAAACAGTGATTTAACCCGGCTGACCAGAGGAACCGCTGGTCTATCTCTCCCTCTATAGGTAGTTTGTTTGTGTTATTGTGTCGCTTTGGTGAATCCTAACTAACCCTTTCAAACACCAAAAGTCACACAATAACCCAAACTACCTCACAGGCTGACGCAGTGGTAGACCAACAGCTCCTTCGTCAGAGAGGTAAAAATCACTGTTTTTGTCAGTGGAGTCTGGCTTTGAGGACTGCATGGATAAGTTTCACTTTGAGTTCAGTCCCCTGTGGAAAAGGCTGTCTGTTTGGGAAGTACTGAGCGTACGACTGGATAAATGAGACTTGGATTATACCGCACAAGTTGTGTGAGAGTTTGTAAACAGATGTATTGATATAATTTGCCCCAGTTACTTCCATTTTTGGATTCCTGATTCACCTTGGAGGCGTGCAAGAAAAAAGTTTTCTTCAGAAATTTAACATAACATGGGGTGAGTAATAGATACACAAATGATCATTTGGGAGTTGAAGTATTCCTTTAACCACACAAAATATTGTCCATCAATGCACCGTGACATAAAACCCACTGAATGCAGGCAGTGTTACAGTAGATGCTTCTTTAGTTATTAACAAGGGTTATCTCCCAGAAAAGTGTTGAGCAGCCACCAAGATCAATTCTGTGATCGATTTAGGAAGATAATGATCTAATAGTCAGCCATACTTTTAAATGTAAGGCATATTTGGTTTGACGCAGTGCGAGTGATTCATCTACCTCATAAAACTGTATTTTTTATTTATTTATTTTTTTAAATATGTTAGCTGAGCTGCTCTCCATTTAAGGCGCACTGGACCCACTACAAACTCTGGTTAATACAAAAATAACAACAATCTTGTTTGTAATAAAAATTCAGCTACTGTAATGAAGCTCATTTGTTAAATTAATTGGTTATAGCAAAACAAGGTTAAAAGTCTGGAGCGCAAATTGCAGCTTGTTGAGGCTGCAACATTTATTACACCAGTGATTTACAGTGATCAACACAAAACACACCAATGCCTCTGCTTTTGAGATTTACAGTCCCAATCATGTCAACTAGTAAAGTCATCACTAATCTTAAAAGTATTTGTCATTAACAGCATGGATCTACTCAGTATATGTCATGGTAGTATGCTCATGGATGAGAGGATTGTTTTGGGTGCATATTCTGCCCTGATGGTGCCGGGGAAAAGGTGAGTGTACGGAGCAACAGGATTCCTTGTGTTTGTGATTGAGGATGTATCCTGTATCAAACCATCTGTCAATAAGTTCTGACGCTTCTTGTGTACCAGTGGGAATTTTGGTTTGACCGTGGCACTGGTAGATAGACAAGAGGAAATGGTATTTATGCCTTGTGGACCAAAAATATAATCAGCTAATTATATCCATTAACCTTTGTTCCATTTACATAAATTTAAGGAGTAAAAAAAAGGACATTTTGGCAGTTTGACGGTTCACACAGCACAGTGATCGCAGCTATGAGTCATAAAAAAAAACAACTTCTATGTTCATATAAAAGGCAAGACCCAATTGTATAATAATAGAACTTTCTTTCAACAGCCTTCCATCACAATTCAACAGACTGATGAAAACACACTGTGATGGCAGATTGGCAGTAATGGCAGGAGACCTGCAGAGAGGCAGCGTGACACTGTTCCAGAGTCAGTCTGAGAGGGGGAGGAGACGGAGACGAAAATAGGTAGAGAGAGGCAGGGGGTGACATGAAATGAGAAAGTAAGGCAGGAAATGGTGTGTGTGTGTGTGTGTGCGCGCGTGTGTTACAATGAGACCGATTAGATGAGTGACCTTGTAATGATAAGCACTACCTTAAAAACACAGGAGGGGACAAAAGTCAAGTTGCCCCTGACCGAGGCCGTTAACTCCAAAACAGTCCAACTGAAGCCGCTCAGTGTCAACCCGCTGATGACTGTGGTCATCCTGGGAAACTTTCACATGTAAAACTGCATAAGATTTAAAACATCCCCACAGACTTTTGCATGCTAGCTTCCCCAAATGAAAGGGACACTTTAAAAGCTTAAAGAGCTCGTCTGTGATATCCATTCAGGGCGACATGTTTGGTGCTAATGTCTCGTTACTGTGGTGTTTTTAAGATACGATTCCAAGTTATGGTGTGTCAGTCATACTTTGTGAGCAGCACAGGAAAAATATTTTTCTTTAGGTCTTTTGTGGGGGTTTTTGTTGGACAAAAGAAGCCAAGAACCTGAACCAAGCCCGAATCTCTTTAGTCATATGAATCCACAACTGAGAGTTGTAAAACAGATTTTTATAAGGAAACGCTTGGTTAGTCACCACCTGTGAGGACAAGATTTCCCTCCAGTGTCTATAACCTGACAGCTGAATGAAATTTGGGCAAACTATGAAAACCTTTTGCTTGCAGCTCCTTTTTGCACATTATCCCAGAGACAGGAGGACCTTGCTTTCTGTTTAACCCTTCGAACTCTGCCACAGAAATAGTCCGCCAGTGCCAATGGTAGTTTTGCTTATTGTGATGTCATTCTTGAGTATCTTGAAATGTTTCACATCTCTAAAACCTGTACAACCAAACCAAAAAGGTTATGTAAGTCAGTAAACCACAATTATTGATACTAGCATAGAGATTGTTGAAGAATGTGTTTTTTCATCAAATTTTAAGAAAATAAAATTAGATCAAAAGATATTGATCTAAAATTTTTTCTAAATGTGGAAACATAAATAAAATACTTCTTAACACTCCGTAAGTTACTTAACCTATGTGCATTATTTTTTAGATGTGCTTATTTTTATGAGCAGAGTGCACAGGCACTATGATAGTTTCATTCCTCCAGTGCCGGAACGTCTTTGTGTGGTTTTTGCACAGCATGTAACGTAACTGACTCTTCACTAAGTCCCGCCCCAAGACGCAGACTGGCAAATCATAACATAGCATCAAGCCGGCTCAGCCCAGGGTCCAACAACAACACCACTGTGCTCCATTGACTCTAATGCAGTCGTTTCAGATTTCCTTCGTTTTCAGGCTGTTTTTGTGGATGTGGAGCTAAAACGAAAATCAAACCCTGTAAAGTGTAGGGTTAGCTAGCTAGCTACTGAAGATACAGCCTACTGAATGTATAGACATGCTGCTTTTTTAATGATTAAGGATTATGGTCATCACGGGGAAACAGTGGCCCTACGTGCATTGTGACCATGCTTGCACCACATGTAAGGTTAAGGTAACCTAACATCATGACGAGAAAGGCAGAAGCACTGGCTTTCTCCTGCACAAAGCATGAATGCTCCAGCTATTATGGTCTTTATATAGATTGATTTGAACAGGATCAAGCAAACAATAATCTCCTATGGCCGCCCGAGGGTAGTCCGTTTTTAAAGGGTTACGATTCTGCATGTTCAACCTTCACCAAAGTAAAATTTAGGTGAAGGTTACTGGATGAGGATTTGATATTGTGTCAAGAAATAGAAAAAAATTGCACAGAAAGGAAGTGCTCGATTAAAGAGGAAGTTAAAACATACTGTATCTCGGATCTCTTGACTTAGAAAAAGAAACTGAATGTGGTTTGCATCTAACACCAAAGCAATCAGGCGTTTCTCATGTAAGCGGTGTGCACGGTGACTGCATGTGTCATTTATTTGTGTTGACACAGCCATTATGAGCACTTCTACCTTTCTGCGGGCTTTTATCTCCTGCAGCTGCTTTATATTCAAGTCGTGTTTTACTGCGTGTCACATCGCCACTGATTGTGCTGTACAGTGTGAGAGAGGAAGGGAGCAAAGGGGGAGCTTGTGTTTTTGTGTGACACAGATATAGAAGTGTCAGAGCATATGTGTGTGTGAGAGAGGAGGAAGATCTAACAGCATGTGTGTACACAAGAGACAGCCAATAGTGAGTGTGTGTGTGTGTGTGTGTGTGTGTGTGTGTGTGTGTGTGTGTGTGTGTGTGTGTGTGTGTGTGTGTGTGTGTGTGTGAGCCCTCAGTGTGTTTTTTTTTATCACATCTCAACTTCCTCTTGTGCCATCAGTGCAGCTCTGAAAAACTCAATACGCCAGTCCTTCATGCTCACAGACATCAAATGAAAGCTTTTGCACTTGTTAAATCTTAGAACTAAGATCAGCTCTGACAAACTGAGCTCTGAGTCAACAATATGGCTGCAACAGTACACAAAATCCAATTTGAGCCCAGTTTCGAGGTCACGACGCTTTTTATGTTTCCTGTGCAGCAAGGAAAACAGCATTCCTTTTAATTTGAAAAAATCTGACATCTGCAGAAGCTCAGTAACTATCTGAAACAAAGTGCGACGCTGTATTGATCAAACTGAACTACAAACCTATACGCAGACAAAGGAAGATAATAACAAGTGTGGTCAAAGATGTGCAGATCAAAGCTCCTGTGGTTTTCATTCTGGCTTGGCTTCAGTGAAGAAGCTGTTTGAATTTCACCTCAGTCTGTTGTAGCCACATTTGGGTCACATCAGCACTCACACTGTAGCAAACAGCTAACCATGTTTCATGTAGCTCCATTGTGATGTTGTTGCTGTGTGACGTGGCAAAATGAGGGAATCTCTTGCTCACTCGCTGAGTCGACTGCATATGTTCATGGGTGGGAACCTACATGTTAAAGGTACACTACGAGTGAGTGTGAATTTGGTTACAGTAATTAAGTAGTCCACTTTGGGGTCCTTTTATACATAGCATTATTTGGAAAAATAAATAAAACTATTCTAATTATTTACTGTAAAACAACACTTTGCCTCACAGTAACCTGTCTCTACACTGAAATCATGATAGGAAAAAGAAAGTCATTTTTTATTCAATGAAAGACGTCGTCTCCCAGAGGACATGCAGCAGAGAACTTGGTGTTCCTCAGGCTTCCTCGTGTCATCTACTCCCACAATGAGACACATCCATGGCCGCTAGTGATGGAGACGAGGGCTGCAACTGACAACTATTTTCATTGCCAAATAATCTCTTATTTTCTTGCTTAATCTATTACTTTATTGCTCTATAAATTGTCAAAAAATTGTGGGAAAAAATGTCAATCTGTGGTTTCAAAAGCCTAAGATGGAGTCCTAAAATTTCAAGTTTTGTCCATTACCAAAAAATATTCCGAGGTGTAAAGAAACCAGAAAATGGTCATATTCAAGAAGCTGAAATCACAGAATATATATCTGCATGAAAGTCTATCTGCTTATCATGATCTATTTGACCCACACAGACGTGATCACTGTGAGACCACTACCACTACGATTGCAGGCATCTCTGGGAGGCTATAATGAAGCAAAGGTGTGCTAATGTCTGCATGCGACCCTGCTCACAGTGACAACGCTAACATGCTGATGTTGAGAAGGTGTAATGTTTTGTTCCCCATATTAGTTCACTGGTTTAGCATGTTGACATTTGCTAATTAGCACTACAAAAAAATAAGGGCCGGGGCTGTGATATAAGCTTTGCTACGTTGAGTCATGACAGCTGATCTGAATGTCAGTAGTATTAAGTCATAAACAGAGAGCACTGACATTTGGACCTGACGCTAGACATCATGATAAGTCAGGAAATCAACCAAGTTATTACTTTATCCAGTAGCTGTCAAGATATTTCTGCTACTGGGGGAAAAACCAAGGGATCAGCAAAGTCAAGAAATTTTCTGGGAATCGTGACTGTCAGTAAAACATTCCTTGAGATATTTTCTGTCTGGAACAAAGCTGTGGATTGACCAGTGTTGCCAGCATTGCCAATAAAATAACAGGATTTAAATCCCACATAATTTCTCTACAACCAATTTTAAAACTCCTTCCGTGTTCTTAAAAATAGAAAATAAAAAGTATGCTTTACCCAAGCTGACATGAAAACTTGCACACCTATAGACCGTTTCAAACTGGACAACATAAACACTCTAAATGGGTCCCTTTGTATTTCCTGTTTGAATGTATGTTAATGCAGAAGCTGTCAGGAAGTAAACAGGGACCAAAGTTGCTGCCCTAGGAACAGAACAGCAATGAAACGGTCCATATGTGACCTAAACTGAGGCGGCAATCTGTCATCGCATCGCAAGACTCATCATCTGTCTTTGTTGGCTCGCAGGTAGAAAATTATTTTATGGTTTGTACAACTAAAGGTGAACAGCTGCACACAATCAGTGTGCTGCCTCTTATCAAATTGCTGTTTCAGTGCTAGCTACTGCAATTTCCCCACGTGGTCATGAGAATGTTTGGCCAGGCCAACAGAACAGACTTGATGATCACATAAAACTACGTAGGGAAAAAAGTGGATATATAGGTGACGGTTATCGGTCAAATGAGTTTTAAACATATCAGCATAATATCCAATATTGTGCATCCCTAAAATATACAAAAGAATTTCCAATATGGCTGCAACAAAAGGCACAACGACTGGACTCCATCGTGTGTTTAAAAATGTGTCAGATGTATGTCGAGACAAGCAGAAGGCTAATGTGGACAAACAGTGTTAATATGCAGCGTTTATTAGAGAACAAGATTGCTGTTGATTCAAGTACAGTGCTTCTCATTATATATGTGTGTGTGTGTGTGTGTGTGTGTGTGTGTGTGTGTGTGTGTGTGTGTGTGTCAGTGTGCACATTGGCTCGCCATTCTGTCTCCAAGATAGTGCTGCTGTTGGAACACAAAGAAGCCCATTCATCTCTGCAGCCACCTCCTGTCTCTAGACTAGTGCTGTATCACAGCTCCTGATGGGGTGGGAGCGTGTGTGTGTGCATCTATGAGTCACACACACACACACACACACTCTCACTCACTCACATAATCCCCAATAAAGCCATCTTTGAATTGTCATTACATTGATGTAATACCATCATGAGCAAGTGTGACGACAGGATGCCGTGTCAGCCTGTGAATTATAATAACTGCTGAACTTTATCATGTAATGCCAGCGCACCCCGACGCGCTCCTCATCATGTTGCATGTTGAGCTCCCAGAGGGCGACCTGATGGCCCTTACAGCATATCAGTGATACATAAATACCCATTTTAATATATTAAAAACACAATATAGATATGAAAACATTTGAAGCTACAGTGCTAGAGCTGTAATCCCCTGCGACAGCATGATATGTGGTTACATTATTTTCTATGAGTGTAATACAACATGTTACTGCAGAGCCAGGCTGCTCACACTATAGACTCGCATGAGAAAAAGGTTTAAGTCAATACACCGCTTGACACTTGACTGACAAGCCTGAGCGAACAGGACAAAAGGCTGCACCCCAAACGTCAACATATCCATTTAAAGACTGAGCTGTTATCATCAGTAAATGTCCAAAACTAAGACGACTCTACCCTCAGAGGTCAGGCACAGTATGTTCCCAAACATCTTCAGATGATTTATAGCAACAATAGGAAACAATAAAGTACTTCTCTTCCACTGCAGTAGTTTTTTTATATGCCGAGTTTATCTTGGAAGCCCACTCAAACAGATTTGCTCCCACCCACTCAGATTTTTTAGTATTATTGTGTTTATTTCGGCCTTTCAAAACTGGGTGTGAAAAAGGCAGAGGCAAATACAGGCTGACTGAGATTTATGCAGCAGTGGTGCATTCATGTGCAGTCACGCTGGGAGAAAAACAGACTTCTGATCAGGGTTGGATTGTGGATGCAATGCATCGTGCTGGGGATGGCGATTATGGTCAGTCCGCAGGTTTGGTCCAGACTAAAATACCTTAACAACTAACATTCATGATCCCCCGAGGACGAACCCTAATAACTTTGTTGATCCCCTGGTGTAGCTTCTGCAGTGGCGCTGTGCCAGAGGGCGAAGCTTTTGATTTATCCATCTACGTCCCAACCCTCACCTATGGCGATGAGCTCAGGGTGAGGTCGTGGATACAAGCGGCCGAAATTAGTTTTTTTTTGTAGGGTGGCTGGGCTCAGCCTCAGAGAGAGGGTAAGGAGCTTGGCTATCCAAAGGGAGCTCAGAGTACAGCTCCTTCACATTGAAAGGGATCAGTTGAGGTAGTTTGGACATCTGATCAGGATGCTTCCTGGGCGCCTCCTATTAGAGGTGTTCAAGGCATATTCCCCTGGTAGGAGGGAAGACTGGAGAGATTTCATATCTCATCTGGCCTGGGAACGCATTGGGGTCCCCCAGGAGAAGCTGGAAGGTTCTGCTGGGGAGAGGGATGTCTGGGGTGCTTTGCTTGGCCTGCTGCCCCCATGACCCGGCCCCGAATAAGCAGAGGAAAATGGATAGAAGAATGATCCTCTGACTTTTCATTTTAAGCCATCGACTTGTCAGAATAAAATCTGTCCAATATTTTTGTTTATGATCAAATACCTGCTAATGCTAGCTAGCAAATGTTAGCATGCCAACACATTAAGCTAAGATGGAGTACAAGGTAAAGGTCATACAAGTTAAACATTAACATGTTAGCATCACCACTGTGAGCATATCAGCAGGCTGATATTAGCATCTAGCCTAGAGCAGTTGTTCCTTAATGTGGGTACCTGTGGGGTTATTTGGAGTTGGGCTGCACCATATACCAAAAAAAATCTAATTGTGATTATTTGGATAAATATCCTGATTGCAATCTGAGGATTCTTTTAAAATTTCATTTTCAATTAAAAAAAAAAAGAAAATGATGATGTAATTTTCACTGGCGTCTGTACAGAACAAGCATGTTTCATTAAATCTGGAATCTGGGGCATCTCTTTAGCATCGCTATGCTATACTTTTGTCAAAAAAGTTCTGCGATTTGGATATGGCACTTGGTCATACTGTGGTTTCCATAATATTTCAATTCATCATAGAGCCCAGTTGGAGTACTTATGGGGACATTTCATTTTTTCATGTTAAGTCGTGTATAATTTCTAAAATAATTATACTACAATAAGTTCAATGAAAAAAATGTAATGTGAATGTGATAAACCCTATTTTCTATTTAATATTCCTGTTTACATACAATCCTTAATTACTGTATGTAAACTGTCAACTGCCGCAACAAAGGCAATAATATCTGCATTTACATTTGTTCATGTTTCTTTATTGTGTTTTTTAAAAGTCATAAGGGTGAAGCTTCATTTTAAGGATCTGTGATCATATAAATGTCCTAAAAACTTTCAAGATTCTTCATTTAAAAAAATGTGTAATTAGGTAGAAATTATGGTGGAAAACTAGAGACAGTGTGCAGCTGGTACATTTCCAGCTAGGTAATTAAATAAGGTGAAAAGAAAAACTCAAATTATTTTTTACAGGCAAACATACAATTCAACATATATTGTGAGTAATTCATTATTTATGAATTAATATTTTATAAATATTTAATTGTAATAATGTATGTGAAGCTATTCTTTTATATTTTTCTCATAATTTCCTGAAAACTTCTTGGGAAAAAAGTTAAAAAATTGGGAGCCCTAAAATAAAGTGTTACAATCTCAACAACAGGACCGTTATACAGGTATTTTTCACATATCACTTTCCCATCACTGTTATTGTTTGTGTCTCATATTTGTGTAACAGCAATGAACCAGTGACCGATATTATCCAACCTTCACAAACAGAAAGTGTCAACTGATGCTACCTGACGTAATCAGCATTTTATATCATGCCACAAACACTTGTTAGGGAAGGTGAGACATCCATACAATGGTCGCACGCAGCAGCGTCTTTGTTCAAGCATACACAATATGACCTGTACATATTGTTTAAGCAGTCAACAATCTAAAAGAGTATCTTAGGTTACTGACAGCGTGTACGACTGACCCCTTACCTCACACAGGTATTAAATATGAGCTGGCTCATGTGTGTGGTGTGTGACCTAGATGCTACAGAAACACACAAAGTCCCAAACCAACCTGATCTCTCACATGACCTTTCTTTACAATCCGACCTCCTGCCAGATAATAGTCAAGGCTCAGTCACACCTATTCAGCTCTCCAGGTATCTACGACAGAGATACAGTGGCAGTGGGAGCGGTTTCTGCTTACACAACCTTTACCGAACAATGACCCACCAGTGGAGTGAAAGGTTGAGCAGAAACCCTCTGTGTTCAGTATTTTACTATAAGGCAGAGGAGGGCGGGGAGGTGGCTGCTGTTGTCATGCCAATACACATGAAGACATCAAATCTTAACTGAGTGAGACAAGATATTTACTGACTGATAATCAAAGGTTAACCAACCATAGAATCAGGTCCAAATGTGTCCATATTCCTGGGATGTATTTAGAATATGATCAAATCAGATCCTTAGCTTATGCAATCTTTTCCTGGCTTTCAGCTTATTGGAAAATGTTGAGCATGTGCATCTAATTTTAGTTTCACCTAAATTTCAGTCAATAAATCTCATGCCAAAGAATACAAGTAGAGTTCTGCACATTTTACAGAGTTGAACTTTCCTTTTCTCCTCTTTCTGCATGTCCAAAGACAACAAGTTAAAATGGTGTAAGAAGCGTTTATGCACTTATGTGCAGTTAATGGCAAAGTTGATTTGCAAGAGTCAGAGTTTTCATTGGCAGACGAACCAACAATTGTTAGAAAATGTAGGGATCCTTTGAAAAATATATTGTGTTTATGGATTTATGCCCATACTCATGTATTTGCTTCTTGGGTATAAAGTTTTAGCTTCCAAACAAACTCATGTTCATTGTGATATTGATTCCAAAACATTGTTTTAAACATTGTATTGTATGGATCTTCTCCAAACTTTGTTTGTTGCGGTTTGGACCTTGAAGGGACCGTGGAATTGTATATCAAAAATACACATTTTTCCTTGCACCTTTAGTGCTATTTATCAGTCTAGATTTAGTGTGAGTTGCCAAGTGTTGAAGACATCAGCTGAAGAGATGTCGGCCTTCTCTCCTATATGATGGAACTAGATGTCACTCAGCTCAAAGCGCCAAAAAAATACATTTGACAAAACTCAACAGCAACGTCTCTTTCCAAAATTATCCAATCCATAGACCTTGCTGTTAGCAGATTCATGTAGGAACTATTTTCTCTCTACTGAACTATATCCGCCATCTGTATCACTGCGCAGAAGGAAGCGTGCATCGACTTCTAGCTCACCTAGCATCACTGAGCTAGCTAATGTTACATCTCAGTCAAGAAAGATGAGTATGAGCCTGCTGTCCATGAGTAGATGCACGCTTCCATCTGCGCAGTGATTTGGTTGGCACGTGTAGTTCTGTAGAGAGAAAGTAGTTCCTACATGAAACCTCTCACAACAAGGTCTGTGGATTGTCTTGAGTAACCCAGGCATCAGGGCTGTGCGATATGACGATATATAGCGTGTGACGAGAGAAAAATGTCTATCATTTCATATTTTGCTCTATCGTTTATATCGTCGTGACGCAAATTACAGTTTTTACGGCAATATTTTTCGTCATTTGGAGTCTGTCCATCTTTAGCGCGGATCACATTGATAAATTACTCTTCTTGGCTTTTTAATTTGCGAAGCTTTTACGGCACTTAAAGTAACATAACGAGTTTATATAACTCCACCACTGTCTGTCTCAGACAACTCTGTCAACTTTTTATTCATTGGATTAAAATGTGCTTTATCGTGATATGAGATTTTGGTCATATCGCCCAGCTCTACAAGGCATGATGTCTGGAAGAAGACATTGCTGTTGAGTTTTCAAATGTATTTTTTGGGGACTTTGGGCACCACAAGCTGAGTGCCATCTAGTTCTGTTACACTGGAGAGAAGGCAGACATCTCTACGGCCGATAACAGCACAACAGGTAGGATGAAGAATGTGTTTGTTTGTTTTTTACTATGAGTTAAACTGTCCCTTTAAAATTATCAAATGTGAAGCTGATTTGGTGCATGTGAAGTTTCACAAACTATATTAGAGTAGGTTTACTATCATTCAATAAGAAGACCATGAAATGTGGCTGAAAGATCTCAGGACAAAAAAACAATGGATAAATGGAAGTTTTAATCAAGAGAAACGCTAACGCAGATTTGGGTATATTTCAATTTCCATTTTTATCAACCACCAGGTGCTCCAACCAAAAATCTGTGTGCATGTGTGTGTGTGTGCAATCCATTTAACAAAAAGGCACATGACAGCAGCGTAACTCACAACTAATAATATTCAACTATGTTGGTAACAAGATGATGTCATGAGGAGACAGCGACGTGTGACATGATGAATATTCCCACATCCCACCATCCTCATTGAAATGCATCATCCATTCAATCCCTCTCTTTCCCTCTCACACACACACACACACACACACACACACACACACACACACACACACACACACACACACACACACACACACACACACACACACACACACACACACACACACACACACACACACACACACATCACAGCTTCCCCATTCTTATGGCTTATGGTCTAAATCAAATCCAACCCTCAGGTGATGACAATAAATGGGAGGAGGGGGCGAGAATTAACAATTTCAACAGCTCAGGTGATAATCTGAAATAATACACATTAAAAAAAAATAAAAAATTACTAAATCAATTCATGGTTTTGAGCAAAAGCTTTACAAACTGCTCAATGAAATCCTAAACCTTAGAAGGATATTTAATTTTACTACAAATAATACGGTCAGGAAAAAGCATCAGTCTTTCATTACGGCAGCGTTTCAGTTCTGACCCACATAGTCGAAACCAGCCAGCATTGATTATGATGTAAAGCATTTAATCACATTGCTAATTCTACAAATTAAAAATCTTTAACAGAGCAAGAATTAATAAAGTCTAAATCAATGTCAGTCTTCCAGTTCAATCCTGATCTCAAGCAGCCTAACAGATGACACTTGGCCACTTCCCAGCGTGCCACACAGGAGAAGTGTTAAAGTGCTACCAAAGCTATCGGTCTCTCCGTACAGTCACAGCATTTTTAAGTGGAGACAGCCAAATGTGACACTGAAACCCAGCCGTAACAAAAACACAAAACACATTTTTTCATTTGGCTCAATGTCATCTGACTCATCCTGTGCAGAGCGCCCCTGACAACTCACACGGTCAGCTGTAAGAAAACCAAAGCCTCAGTACGTTTTAATCTTTACCGCTGGTGGCATGTACATCTGCTGATGAAAGAATTTAAGATTAACCTAGTATCCTATAGCAATAGCTCACTGGGAATAAGAGTATTAGTGTGTGGGAAAGAGTGGGAATCACAACAACAGTGGGTTTCGGCTTAACTGTGCCTACACCATGACTCCGTCTTACTGGTACCAAGAGCAAATCTAACAGTGAAAACTCAGAACATGCTGTAAATACAAACAGCAAAACTAGCGTAAGCACTACTGTTTTAAAGATTAACTGATACATATGAGCCAGAGATTTAAATAAAATTCAAAAATAACAAAAATGAATTAAATCACAAAATAAATACATCTGGCTGCCAAAGTACGGTCTTTTAAATACTTCCTCTTTCTCACCTCTGTTTCTCTTGGTGCATGCAACTTCTCCTTCTCCTGCTAGCTTGCTACATTCCCCAATTACAGCAACATACGTCGCTCTCGACAAAATCCCCACACTGTGTACAATGCTGCTGAAATCTCAAAATTGCATCAGCAATCCAAAACACATGCGTGCCACTCTTACACTGTGATAAATATAGTCGCAGCTGCTCGCTGCAAAGCTGCTCGCATCTCTTCATTTTATCTTATTAGATATTTGTGTGAAACTTTGCCATAATCAGTGCATGAATTCTTGAGTTATAGCCAAACAGATGTTTTGAGAGGTCACAATCGAATCAGTTCATCCAGGTGGATGTTCGTGCCAAATATGTCAAAATCCCTCAAGGCATTCTTCAGGTATCGTGTTCGCGAGGACAACCCGAAAACGTCATGCCTCCAAACACAACTTTCGCCCGCACAGAGGCATAAAAAAGGACATATTTCAGGAGCTACAACTAATGGTTCATCTGTCTAGTATTTTTTATTACCTCATTACACTATAAGATATAAGATGGTACCCTGGTGTATTAAGACACGGTCCTGATATACATCCCTGGTTCATGTCTAGCTGGGGACCACATCTCTCTTTCTCCCATCATTTCCTGTCAGCTCTCGACTGTGCACTGTCCCATAAAAGCAAAAGAAGTCCCCAAAATACGACAAAAAAACTCAGATAATAGTGAGAAAATGCCTGACACAATGTCCTGGAGCCAAAGGGAACATTTGAAATTAACCAACCAACAGTCCAGTCCCCCAAAAGTATTTAATTTACAGTAATATAAAAACAGAAAAATAAAAAATCCTCAGATTTGCGAGGCTGCTACGAGCCAGTGTTTGGTGTCTTTGCCAAACCAAACTATCGGATTTGTTGTCTGATCAATTATCTGATGAGACAGCTGATTGTTTTGGCACCTGCATGATTCTGCCTTTTCTCCATATGCATTGTGTTAGTGTTGAGCCTTCACAGAGCTTCATGCATGTGGCTTCAAGTCTTCATGTGTAAGTACGGCACTGGAATACAAAGCGCCACACTGCTATCAAGGCTTCCCTCCTGGCTGCAGCCTGCTGGCGGGTGGGCAGGAGTTTGGGGATGCACAGCGAATAAACAGTGTAATCAAGTGGGAGTAACTCCGCTGAGATTCAACAAGGAGGACAGACGGATGGACCACACACACACACACACACACACACACACACACACACACACACACACACACACACACACACACACACACACACACACACACACACACACACACACACACACACACACACACACACACACACACAAACAAACACACACACTTCATAGAACTGTACACTAAGATCCATCGGCAGTCTTCCTGAGGGGACCACAATGTAGCACAAAGTCTAAAAGAGGGGCTTTCCTGGGCAAACTGAGGTGAAGCACAGCTTTTCCAGTTTCTGCAGCCTCCTGAGGCAGTGTGTATATGTGTGTGTATTTGTGTGTGTGTGTGTGTGTGTGTTCAGTAAGCACTGGGCCACTTTCCCAGATGAGATTCTCTGCTGCAGGATAATCCTGATGAAAATGTCTTTCCTCTCCCTCTCCCTCTCGTTCTCTCCATCCATCCGTGTGTCCGCAGACAAACAGTTGGCCAGCCGCCCCCGCTCTTCCTCTCCCACCTTTGTTCACATCTCACCTTCCTCGCACTACCAGTGACAGACTCCTCACTGACGTAAGTATCTCCCAACAGCCAAAAACAACAGTAATGCGACGACTGTGCGTCATTATCATTTTCATAAAACCTGCAGAATTGTCGAGTGGCTTTTGTTGTTATTGGAAATGAATCATAAGCACGCCCCCGACCTTCTTCTTCTCTCTGTAGCATCCACCTCGGCCTCTACTAAACTTCCCGTTTTTTTCTCGTCTTTTTTCTGCTTACCCTTCTTTCTCTAGCACTCAAGTGCATGTTATGAAAGACTTAATGCTGATAAAATGACAAGAATCTCTCTCACAAACCCTCCCTCTGTCCAGCGCCGACGCCATATGCTTGGGCTTTCTAGAAAAAGCTTTTGTTCTTTACACCTAGTTGGATTTGACAAGATAAAACCCGCGCGTCTTCATTTTCATGCTCAGCATCGTCTGCTATTTTGAGGCAGAGTCATTTCAGGATAGGCTGCAGGCTCCCGGGAGGCGATAAAACACAAGTGTGTCAAAAGCGGCTGTGTGCTGTGTGTAGACGACCTTCAATCCAATAACGTCTACACGTTTAAAAAACAACAAAAAGGGAAAATAACCTTCTTCAGTAGTGTCACACTTACTCCCCCCACCTACTCGTTTCTAGTTTGGACTATAAATTAAACTTAAGAGTGTCAGCAGAATTGGCTTTAACAGAACCGGCAAATAATTCTCAGTGTTTGCTCAAACCCACTTGAAGTATTAGATTTGCAGCATGAGGACAGATAGTGTTACCAAGGCTATCATCACATCCAGTCAGCATTTACAGGTCAAAAGACATCCAAGTGTCAAGATGTACTAATGTGTGAGCTCAGCCTGCCTGGTATGCTGCATTAATATTTTTAGAAGTTTAGGGTGTTCTGAGGACATATTTTAAATTTTGGATACTGTGAGGCAACATCTGAGCTTAAATACGCACAACTGTCCTAGAGTACGATCCAGTGATTAAAATGGTTGGCTATGTGTATGACATCTGTGTATTAATTTGTACATTCCCAAAAGCACAGAAAGCATCTGACACACATATTTCGAAGTACATCTATTGTTTTAAACGGCAAAACACACCAAGATTCATACGGGGCACGATTTTGGAGCACCAAATGAGGACGCAGTGACCAAAATTCTTTTCCCCAGCCACAGTTGTTGTGCTGAGCTGTGTTGGCTACCTACCTAACTACCAGACATTGCAATGAATTCTACGGCAACAGACCGTTTATAAGCAACATAATCTTCTTTGTGGGCTCCATCCATGGTGATAAATGATCTGAAGTCTATCATCAATGGCATTTAAAATCATTGATGTTTTATTAGACGCAGAAGTAGCATTTCCTTGATATGATAAGTCTGAAATTTGCATGGTTTCCTTAATTAACCTTTCCCAAAATACTGCTGGTTCTGTGGTGCTGGAAATTCATATTACTCAACAACAAATGGGTAGAAAATCAATGGGGGTATCTGTAATATACATTACAGAATCAGTATCTCAGTATCAGTAAATCACAGTATCTGTAATTTTGCCTAAATAGCGACCTTTTCATAAAATACTGCTGGCTTTGCGGTGATGGCATTTCAAATCTGATACTTATACATTTTTTAATTTTATATTTCAATAACAGTGAAACTTTAACATGAAACAACACATCAAATGAGGCACTTCAATGACCACTGTTGGTGTGTTTGGGCCTTAAGGACGAAAACCAAGTAAATGAAATGCTGTTTAAACATGTAAATAGTTGTATGTAAAGTTGCATCCAAAAAGCCAAATTTAGTCCATTTTCACCACAGATATACATCTTTTGACCTGCAAATAAGCAAAACGTCTGACCTAGGCCATATCACGGTATCAGAGTATAGTTGGGTATCTAGAAATCCAACAGTATGATGTGCAACACTGTCAAAAATACCTACTTCTATTAAACCCATACGGAGATGCTGTATTGGGGATAAATTGTATGTAGTGCACATCACGTGCCACCAGAGGGCAGTCTCTCCTGGTGGGACAGGCAGCTGAGCTTACAAACACAGCGACTGCAAGTGGTAGGGATAACGTTACAGGACTGTAAACAACCGTCCAGCAACAGCAGAGAGAGAAAAGAGGTCATATTTGGTGAAATTGAGCTTAGCGTTAATTCAGGCAGGACACAATGTCAAGCTCAGCTCGTGTGCTCTGAGGCCTGATGAGGCTCATGTTGCCTGAGGCTTTCAACGTAGGCATGTGGAAGGACAGAGAGGTGTGCTCTCTCTGCCTAAGGCTTTCTGCAGAGGCCTAGGAAAGTTGGGGAGGCCCCAAAACAGAGCCATACCACCAAATGTAATACAGCAAATGGTAACTAAGTTTTCTTAGTGGTCTTAATTTTGATCAAACCAGTTTGTGGACTAACCAGTGGACTAACTAAGTGGATGACTAACAAGACTAATTAGGGCAGTTTTGCTGAGATTTATTTTGCTTTTGCAGAGTTTTTACGCTGAGTTAAAAAGGCAGTTAAGTTAGTCGTTGTCTGGTGAAAGCGAGAAACTTGAATTCAGAAGGTGTACGGAAGTTTTTTTCTGTTTAATGGGGAAAATAGGAGCAAGAATATTACCTTTATTGATATTTTGTGAGTTTATATTGTTTATTTATTAAACTGGAAAACTACATACCCCACTGAAATTTCAATAAGGTATGAATATGTGCTTGTGCTTTGTTTCCAACGGGCATGTGACACCTCCCCCCTACAAATTGTGAGGCAGTGGTACGCTCCAGCACTGTAACCTCAATAAACACACATGCTGGGTTGAGCACAGGTCAGGGCCACTTTCTTTCCCTGCTAGGGTCCCCTGAGGTCTCTATGGCGGGATATGACTGTAAGGTGACACTGAGGTGACCAAGAGGTGGGTGGGGGGAAGGAAAAAATAGAGAGTGGGTGAGAGAGAAAGCAGGGCACACACAGAAAGGGAGAGAGGGAGAGAGACGTCCTCAAGGGCAGACGACTTCTATTTTGGCCTGGTGGTAAACTTGGCTTGGCTGTCTGACAAGAGCACGACACAGTGGCGGGGTGTGTGTGTGTGTGTGTGTGTTTGTGTGTAGGGGGTAGGGGGTAGGGGGGGTCACGGAGGGAGAAACTGCCTTATTTAGAAAAAGGGAAGCACCCACCAAACAGCAAGAGGGAGAGAAAGGAGAGTGTAAAGGAGGAGTAAGGTTGCGATGCTGGTGTTTCGACAGGCGGTCCTGTCCTTGACAAACAGCAGCAGCATGTGGAGTGCTCTTCATCCACCCCCACATAAAGCCCAGCCACACTCAGTTTGACCTGCAGGAACAGAAATCCATACTTCATCATCACAACTGCTGCCCCCTCAAGACCCCGCCTGAGAGACGCAGCGCTTGTGTGTGTGTGCAAGAGCCCATCGAGAGGTTACTGAGTGGGAGTAACTGCACTGTAAGTCCGTACTTTATGTAGACTACATCAGGGCCACTATCTCACAGTATACGACCGATGGCCGCTGCATCAACATAGGTTTTACTCAAGCATATTAACCAAAGTCCATCGTTTCTGTGCTTTACAGCCCACGTGATGACGCCTATGGGCACCTGTGGGGTTTTTTATGGGATCCGTGTTAAACTGTTTTTGTCTCAAATGGCTCGGATCGTAATCTTTACAAGCCGGCAGATTGCACGTGGGCAAGGTCATGGTCAAGACAGAGAATGCTAAATGCTGCTGTAAAAGCACAAGCAAATAAAGAGTAAAGAGCACACACTGTCACCAACCATCAGTGAGTACAGTGAACAACTCTGAACAGACACAAACGGCAGACACACCCAACAAATTAATCACTTCTTAATAATGACAGCCTCATTACCAAATCTCCTTAGCTTAATATAAGAAAAATAATATTCTGATTATAACGGACATGCAAATTCAGATATTGAGCCTGACGGTTCGTTCTTCTTCGGCCTTGGAAATGGTAGTTTGACATGCAAAAGACAAGCTTAAGAGAACTGAAGGTCCACTTAGTAAAGGCAGACTGAAAGCTCAGATCAAAAGATAATGTGTTTTTTTACTTTATTTACATGTTGTCTAAATATATTTATACTGTTCAGAAAAGAAAAATCAAATAGGTGGAAGTTCAAGAAACTTTCACAGTTCTACCTCTAAAAATTGGACCTCTTTCTCTCAAGTATTTTAGCAATGATTCTGAAAAATAACTTTACGGTTGTAATGCCTCCACCAGCCAGTCAAGTTGCAGTTTATGGCTGAATCCAAATGCTTGCAGACTGAGCCCGCGCGAACTTCAGTTATACGTAGTGTGACGTATTTACTGTCATCACGTAAAGTCTGCGAGGGCAGAGACTGCAAGCGGCTGACAGACAGACCTTAAGACCATTTTACTCGTTGCTGTGGAAATGTTCAACTATAGCTGCTGTCATATTCATAAGTTGATGTACAGTGCCTACTCATCTGTCCCTGCAGTTAACAAGATATGAATCCCATTTATAGCCTTTTTTGTGACTGAACAAAATGTATTAATACATCTCTACATAATAGGCTACACGTGGTAAAAACAGATGTTTGGAAATCAGGACTATAACTCAATAAATTGGGTATTACTTGCATTACAAGGCCTTCCTTGGTGTTTTTTGTGCAATTTTGTAGCTTATTTCACTGCACAGCCTGATAGGCCGCGATAATAAAATGCATTTTCAGTCCCTCTACAGCCTAGACTTAAACATATCTCTGTATCATGATGTGGTTGGATATTATTTCTGGCCCACACAACTCAAGTAGCATTTCAATTTCCTATCAATAACTAATTTACACATTCATAAGATTTTTTTTCAGCAGTTTAAAAAAAACCTGAAAATGTCACGTTCGTATTGCAATAAATTGGGGGTTATTAAATCAAAGTCTGCACCCCAAGTGGACTCTCTGGAAGTCTGTAAAAAATCTGTTTGAGGCCCCTTGTGGACTGAATGAATTGTGGGTTTAGACAGCCCTAAGCACTCCCAGACTTCCCGGGAACACGCCCACAGAGTTTGCGAGTTTGCAAGTGCCGTAAGACCCGGGCATTTGGATTCAGCCTTCATTCTTGTCTGTCCAGACTCATGTGTAGCCATGACAGCAGGCAATGCTTCATATATGGATGTTGCTGCAAAGCTAGAAGTTCTAAACCATAAAAACATCACACACATGCTTAACACAGCAGCACAGTTTCAACGTGGACACCCAAGATTTGTGCCTAAATGTCTCCTCTTTTGTTGCTAAGTTGTGTGGCATTAAACAATGGCCATAAGAGTGTTTTCGCAGGATATTATGATGTCACAGTAAAGTTGACCTTTGACCTTTTGGATATCAAATCACATCATTTTATCCTATTAGACATTTGTGTGGAATCTTGTCATAATAAGCTCCTAAAGTCTTGGATTAAGGCCAAAAACGTGCTTTATGAGGTCACAGTAACCTTGACTATTGACCGCCAAATTCTAATCGCTTCATCCTTGAGTCAAAGTAGACGTTTGTGCCAAATTTGAGGAAATGTCCTCAAGGCATTTTTGAGATATCACATTCAAACACATGTTGTGGAAACCTGCATAACATAATGCCTCTGGCCTCAGCTGTCACCAGGGCAGAGGCGTAAAAATCTGTCTTCAATTGTTAGGCGAGACATTAATTTATGGTAAGTTATTATTACAATAATAGAGGACAAAATATCAATCCACTGCCCAGCCCTAACGCAGCTGCAGAGGCTCAATGTCATCACACATCAAAATCTCTTTCATCATCGCAGCCTGTCTGTCTTTCAAAAGTGAAATTAATGACTGAAATCTGGTTTGTCTAAACAGACGCTGCTGCCAAATGACTGGAGGGGCTGTCACTATCTTTAACCGTTAAGAAATGCTTCTGTTACATTATCTTTGTATTAAATCCCCTGCTCGAGGGCACACCTTGCATAAAAAAAAAACGTTTTATGCTCATGCACCCAAAACAGCAGCTTCACAGTCAGCAAACGTGAGCTTTCAGAGTCAAAGTAGAACGCCACAGTGCTGCCTTTCATGTGCTGAGCTCCCGGATGATGTCTTTTCTAAAATCTCTGTATCTTGTCAGGTGACAGCAGGTTAGTGACGGGAGAAAACTTTGAGCTCTTCATGCATCGAGCCATCAAACGCCCTCCGACTGACTAATGAGGGCTCTGGAGGTTTTGAAGCAAAGGTTCAGGTCCTGTGTTGGTCTTTCAACGCAACACAGGATCTGCAGTATGCGTGGGCTGAGGGGTGAATGCCATGCAGGTATGTGCACGATGAATGTGTGCATGAGGTATGTAATGTAGGCAGAGAGAAAGAGAGATGGAGAATTTTACTGGAAGCCTGATAAATCAAGTGAAATCAGACTGCACAGACGTGTGCGGAGAGAGATGTCAAAAAAGGGAAAGAGATGTACGCCTGTGTGTCTGATTCTCTCTCCAGGAATAGTGTGAGCACAGCCAGGAGCACTAGCATTGTGTGTGTGAGCGTGTGTCTTCCTGTGTGTGTCTACAGATGCCAGATCAGAGGTGGAACACAGCTTAATTCCCCCCAGCAGCAGCGGCAGCAGGCTGTGCTCGGCCGTACGTAACCTGTTGGTGGGGTAAGCATGGCGCCGTTTGGACATCCTGGAGCCTGGGACGACCCCGCCTGAACCACAGGGAGATTACACGCACAGTGGTAATGATGCACACAGAGATTGGTTCTACTGTATGATCCAGGTCAAGGGAAAAACCACAGGCGATGAGATGCACAAAGAGCTAGAAGAAGAAATCTGGAGAGGAAACAGTCGTGTTGCTGCGCGTTTCTTTTTTTCTCTCCCTTCACTCTCCGCTGAGCTATGTCTTGTAATTACTTTGGCTCTCACCGGGGTTTTTGCTTCTGTGTCTCAGAGCTGAAAACATCCCTTTGTCCCACTGACTTCCAATGGAATAAAGAGCATATTAATGCCAAAGACCGCCCCCGGGCAGGAAATAACAGAGGCTGCTGGGACAAATATGGCCTCCAACATCATTGAGCTTCACTCAACCTTTGCTCTAATTTCTACACCCAGCACTTTTTACTGTGGAAACACAGGTAATCTAGAATTACAGTAACTGTGAGCCATCGTTCCTTAACGTTTACTTGAAGATTTTTCTGCACCTGCACCACTTTAAGCCTGCTCAATAGCTACAACTTAAAGAAGTGACTCAAGCGTTCAGCTACAGGTGCTGCTGAAGGCCATGAACTTTCAGTTTCAGGAAACCAATTATACGCAAAATGTGGATCCTGAAAGCAGACTAGTCTCAGTTTCCATCCCGAGATTACACTTTCATAATATCAGCACAGTATATGCAGATTGCCTATTGATGCAACGGCCCAAAATTCCAAAGCCACGTTTTTTTTCTGATAAATGTCCCATTGAACCGAGAGTCCATTTCCCTGACAGCCAATTATTCCCAAAACAAAAGCCCATTGCTCCGCAGTCCTGTTTCTCTAAAAATACATATTCCCTGTAGTTAGAAACCCCAACCACCACAACATTGTTTGCACTGTATGTTTCATTTGTAGCTTATTTTGTAGCAAATGTGTTGAAACTTTACAACTCAACAAGCTAGGAAAAGAACATGTATTGGCTTCAAACACCATCGATAAGTGGCACAAAAGCCACTAGATAAGCAGTGTGGCTCAAACATTGCTGGGAAACACTGCAAATGATCAGTAAAAAAAACACCCAGGATCAGTAGCTCAAGTGTCACTGATAAATCCTTTGAAGTGTTGGTGAAGACACCCTTGTTTGGTGGCTCAAACGCTACTGAGAAATGCCACACATGGTTGGTTAAAACACCTGGGATTGGTTGCTCAAATGCAATGAAGGGCAGTAAAAACACCTGAGATTGGTGGCGCCAGCACCACTGAGAAACGCTGCACCTGGGTTCTGTGCGTCAAACATCACTGAAAAATGCTGCAAAGCGTTGGTAAACACTGGCAATCGGTGGTTCAAACGCCACTGAGAAATGCTGCAAAGGTTGGTGACAACACGCAGGATCAGTGGCTCAAAGGACACTTGGAAACAGAAAATAACTGCAGGGTGTGTGTACTTTCTGAGAAATGGGACTTGGCCGTTTGTTTTGGGGATATCGGGCTGTTGCAGAAACAGGCTTTCGGTCCGATGGGACATTTTTCAGACTAATGAGGCTTCGGAATTTTGGGCCATTGGAACAATGGGATGACACCATACATATAGCTGTAATAAACCTGCAGTCACAGACAACACCCACTCCTCTGCAAAAGTTCCCACATTACACTGTGGAATCTGGTGCTGAGATCTTTACAGTAAATTTGGGTACTGTTCCAGAAGTTTCTCAAAATATACTTTGCTTTTAATAAGAATTGCTCCTAATGTGATTTTTAAGCACAAAAAAGTTCAATTACCCCAAAAGTCTTCACAGTGCGTCGACGTCTTCTGTCTCACTGAAAAGCTCTGACTCTATGAATATGCAAGTATTTTTAGTTTCAAAAGTTTGACTGGTGAAACCAACAGGATTCCTACTTCACTGGCGGTTTCAAATTTCAACATCACACTTGGCAAATTGCACATTGGCCCATCACCATGATGTCACAAGACCCTGCTCTTATGTGCACATATTAAACTAAGACTTAAATCTTTCCTCTCTGCACAAAGATCAGGCCGCACAGTTCACTTTAAACATATTAGTGAACTAACAAGTACACATTTTTGAGTGAAGCAGAGCTTTAAAAAAACATTGTTTTCTTTTTGTGTTTTTCTTCGATGAAATACTGTGCAAAATAATTTATAATAATTTAATTAAGGTTGTAAAACTTTGACTATGCAAAACTGCCTTTGCTTTTTTTTTTTGCTGTCTTTCACTGGTGTTCACACACTGCAGGATATCAGATGTCTGCATCCATCTGCTTATAACAACAAGCCTGGTTTGTGGTCATTTCCTGCAGACTTACATTCTCACTTCTTACACAATGCAATACGTTTGCCTTGGAAAGAGGCTGACACATGGCTGGGATTCTAAAGACCACTGTTGTTACCTCCATGAACCAAAATAAAAAACAACAAAATCTATGCATCTACAAATTAAAAGCTTCTAAGATTCTTGATCTGAATGCAACCGTTGAAATCAATGTGCTGTGATTACGAGACGTTTAGCAGTGAGTCAGAGCTAACATCTGATTTCCTAGAAATTGACAAAGACTGTCTTTTAGAGAGAAAGCCAACAAAACAGGATGCTGTGGAAGAGGAAGAGGCTGCTGATCTCTGTGTACCCAGATCGCCTAACTGACAGCCTCTCCGTGTGCCAGCAAAGCCATTTGTTTCAGCCTTGCAACTTGAGTCGCAGGCAGCGAAAAGAGGGAGCGACATAATGAAAGTGCTGTGTGAGAGGAAGCGAGGAACGAAGAATGGAGGAGTTGTGATACGGTTGTGATAAAACAAATACAAAGGTGTAGAGCTGCTGTTTGTTAATGAGATAAGAGGTGTAGCATTGCCTTTTTCCACATGAGCTCTTATTGTCATTAGATGAGTTGATAATAGTGCTGGTGCATAAAGTACCTGCGGACGCATTGTCTTTGAAAAGGTGAGACAAAGACAGGAAAATAAAATATTTGAGCTAAATGATTAAAGTTTGAATACAAGCTACAGCGTACCAGATGTCATTGCCATGTCTGATGATGAAAAGCTTCCTTTTGTCCAACTGGGGTAGCACAGAAACACCGCAGGGACAGAAGCTACATTTGTCACAGGGCAGCTAACTGCCTTAAAGGACTAGTTCAACATCCTGGGAAGAACAGTTGTTCACTTCCTCTTATATCAGTACAGTAAACACTGACACTGTGGTGTACAAAATGACAATGGCGTGGCCAAAGCTACAGGAAGTTATGGGTCCAGGCCAAGAAATAGTTTGGCACATAACCTCTGTTTAGCGGCTAATTTTTGTTCTGATTAACAAAGCAAAATAAGGGCTGAGAGATGAGATTAGATATATTCATTCTTGTTTTTTGTGACCGCTTATCCTGTTGGGGGTTGCGGGTGTGCTGGAGCCTATCCCATCTGACATTGGGCAAGAGGCAGGGTGCACTGAACGGGTCGCCAGACTATCACAGGGCTGACACACAGAGACAGACATTCACATTCACACCTAGGATCAATTTAGAGTGACCAGTTAACCAAACCTGCATGTCTCAGGATAGTGGGAGGAAGCCGGAGTACCCGGAGAAAACCTACGCTGGAGTTCGAACCAGGAAACCTTTTAGAAGGTGGCGTTACAGAAAAATGATGCGTGCGCAGCAGGGATATCGAGATTATTTCAACTTTCAGCATCTACAAACGCACGCCTAAAAACGCCAGAAAAAGAACAAAAGTCTAAAAAGACGCCAGAAAGACGCTCATCATAAAAAATGCTTGAAAACCAGTCAGATGCGCCGTACCATAGAGAATCAATTGCTTTACTGGCGTCTCATTTCTAGCGCTCCTTGTAGGTGTGATCGCTCCCTAACTTTTCCTTTACAGGTACAGATTTAGAGGAATTTAGTGCCATCTAGCGATGAGGATTGTACACTGCAACTAGCTGAAACTTCTGTAAAAATTGCTTCTGTTTTCATTGTTCTGGATGTTTTACCATGAGCTGAGTTATCCGCAGCAGTCCCGACCTCTCCAAAATAAATGGACCAGGTGATTTAAACAGGTAACAATACTGAATAAAGCACTTTCATGTTACAAATCAGTGTTTCTTCTATGCTGTTTGGCACGTCGCAGATGGGCCTCTAGCCTAGCACCTGCTAATATGCTAATGCGTAATTTCTGATCCAGAGTTACGGGAGGTTTTTACCTTGAGCCAAATTATCTGCAGACGCCTCCTCCTCTCCAAAACAAACAGACCTGGTGATTTAAACCAGAAAAAAACAGGGTAACAGGTAAAAATACTGAATAAAGCAGTTTCACGTAAAAAAAATATGTATTTTTTTTTCAATGCTCTTGTCATGGAGGAACTGCTAACTATGGTGGGCAATGTGAAAATGCTAATGGCTCTATCTAGAGCCAGTGATTGGTTTATCCATTCTTGGCTACTATAAAAATATGGAGGTGCAACATGGCGACTTCCATAGACAAGGGCCCGCTCCCTGTGTAGGCTCATTCTAAGGTAACAAACACACATTATATTTTATTCCATTTCTGCCAATATATCCCCCTAAATCCTACACACTAGACCTTTAAATTCCATATCTAAGGAAGAGAAAATGGACTTATACGTATGATTTCCTTTCAGTCACTGTTCATCGTTGTTTTCTTCCATAACCACTTTGTATTATACTCCGCATCGCTTCTTGTTTTTGTCTCCTTTAACCACTATTTTTCTGCTCAATATGCTTTTGCAACCCAGATATATTTACTTGTCACATCAATAAGGAAAACTGAAAGTGAAACTGAGAGAGAGTGTGTGAGAGAGGGGGGGAGAAATCACAGGAGAGTGTTCTTAATCAAATCTGACAAAAGAAGTGAGCTTCAGCTGTGGGGCTCAGGTGGATCTCTGGAGTCCACACACTCTTTCAGACACATGACTGAATAACATCCCCCCACCCTTTCCCCCCCAGCCCCCTGTTTCCTCCATTTTAATTCTTCAGTACATCCATCTATCCATCCATCCATTCACCATCTTTACATTTCACTACTCTTATCTCTGACCTGAGCAGCAATGCCTCGGCTCTGATGCACACACACACATGCACACAACATACATGTTCAGGCGTGGCTACTGTGTCCAGTCCCCAGCTGTGGCATCTAAAGCCTTTAAGATCCCTTGGAAACATTTTCTGTCTCCTTCTCTCCTTCTGCTCTTTCTGCAACCCCACACCTACCCTACACACACACACACACACACACACACACACACACACACACACACACACACACACACACACACACACACACACACACACACACACACACATATACACACACACACCAGCTCACTGCCCTGTCTCTCAGCATCAGCATCACTGAAGTGAAAAGGCCAGCATCCCCATGAGATGTGGTCTTTGTTGATGTTGTTGTTTTGAAACGTGGGGATCTGGGAGGTTGGTTGGGGCATCGTCGACCATTTGAAAGCCACAGTGAGATAACCACAGAGAACACCGAGCCGTCGCAGTAGTTGCAGGCCGCTGCCTCTGCTTATGCTGCTACAAACACAGTGAAGTATACACTTCCTGCTTTCGCCCAGCTCAGATTATTCTCCTCTCTGCTCTCCTTACTGCCTGGCAGGCACAAACGCACGGTCTGATTTTCTGTCCAAACAAAACCCTGTTGCCATTTCATCAAATCGCTGCTTCTGGGTTCAACTGGACCAAATGAAAAGTGGCGTATTTTCCGTACAAAGCAGACATCTCTCTTGGAGCAACCTCAGATACTCGACATGCATCTTTAAAAACCTGAGGAAGCACACTGAGCATGCTCATCAGCGATGCCCTGTTTCACACGTTCACAGCTGGGAGCTGCCAGGTACAGCTCCAGCCTGCTACTGTTGCACCACTGAGCCGCTCTAATGCAGTTATTGCTGATTAATTGCCTTGCTCAAGGGCAGCATGTCAAGTGAGAGAAGAAGAGGTTCATATTCACACCACACAGCCAGATTTCTCCAGTGTTGCTCCACAGCCACAATCTCACCTGCTCCTCTACAACCTCCAGGCAACTCCCTCATTCATTAGTGCTAAATTTGCACTTAACTGCCTATCAGGGCTCAGCTTACTCAAGCCTTCATATACTCAAACCCATCTGAGACCCTGGATCAATACCTGACCTCTGAGCGGCAACCAGGGAGAGGGGGGCCCGCTCTCATGGGAAATTAGAAATGGATTCAGCAGGCGATGGTGCTTGGTTTTTGGTTTGGACCAGATGGGAGATGAAAATGTTTTTTGTCAGCGAGGCTTGCAGTCACTGCATACAGAAGACACCCGCCCGGGGCAGGGTGATTCACATGCGGCGAGGTGGCATGGAGCAGGGCTTTCCTGTGGGCTGGAAGATGCAGCAGTGACAAGGCTGACGGCGGCCATCCGCTCAGGTGTTTGGGGAGGGGAATGGGGACGTGTGATGGTGTGAAAATTAAGAACTAGCCCGTAGAATATGGCTCAATTAGTGGACACTTAAAGTACCTTATAATACCATGGACTCAGTCAACGACAGGCAGCCAAACCCTAAATCCTGGCAGTGTTAGTGCAACATCAATCCACTGAGGCACTAAGAACTTAAAGGATTTGAAGTTTAAATAGTTTTAAATGTTTTAAGCTTGGCCTCAAGTCCTGTGCCATGAGGTCACAGACTCATTATGAGACAATGGACCCGTGGGCACAGAAATATCCAAAAAACAATTGCACACATACAGAAAACCAAAAGTGAAAGTGGTGAAAGTTTTCTTTTTACATCTCTTTGTAGCTGTTTGATATTTCTTTGTGATCTTTTTGCATCTTGTTGTAGTCGTCTGCATTTCTTTGTGGCTATTTTTGTGTCTCTTTCAGTGACATTTCACCCCCTGACCCTTTGAGTCCATGGGCCTGCGCCCAGTAGGCCCATTCAGTAACACATCCATGATCCTGGTACACCCTATTATTACGTTCAATCTCACATATCCAGGACCCCCAGAACATCACAGCACAGTATAATACGAGATGGCATCAGCTTTACTCTACCTCCAGTCTGACCAGTAGTAAAAGGCCATCTGGTTCCACCCATGTATTTCCTAATTTCACCAGAAGCCACTTCATCAACCTTACACACACACACACACACATGCACAAATACACCCCATCCTCTACATTGCAGTCTTAAACTGTATGTGCAATGGCCAGGGTCTTCACGTCACAAGCCTTCCTGCTCCCCCCCACCCATCCCTGCCCAACCTCCATATCCCGGAGTAAAGAAAAAACAAAACACACACACACACACATGCAAAGCAGAGCATCTCCTCTTACCCATCTGTGCCTGTGTCGGATGTCTTTCAGAGGTTCATGGTGGATGCGAGCCCTGCTGATCTGAGTCTAGTCTGGTAGTCTTGCAGCAGAAACCGCTATGCCATCGCATTGGTGATGCTGGAGTCTCGGTGGTAGCCGGCGGCCGGGGTCTCTCACTGACTCAGTGTATGTGTGTGTGTGTGTGTGTGTGTGTGTGTGTGGTTCAGCCGGGTTACTCTATGGTCATCTCGTAGTGTTTACCCCCTCCTTTGGTTTTATCCACCGAATCGCCTGCGCCGATGATCGTCCCGTGCACCACCTCCAGTGGATCCTGTCGGCGGCGGTGATGGCACAGCCTCCTCTCTTGCCTCTGGTGTTTATCCTCTGACAGACCGAGCAGAGGTTTTGTCCAGAGAGGATTAAAATAAAGAGAAAACAGAAAACACCGCGCCGCTCCGGTGCGCAAAGGGATGAGCCGAACGGCGCAGACAAGGATGGAGATGGAGAGATGAGGAGGGTTGGCGGTGGGGGGTGATCGCCGCTCTCTGCCGTCCTATTCGCCGTTTTCTGTCGTGTTTACGACCCGCTGTCGCCTCCTCCCACCGTCTTCTCTATCTCCCCCTCACCGTGATGCGTCTCCCTCTCTTCCGTCCTCCGTGCTGCGCTCTGCACCCGCTGTGACGCTTTTTCCGCTCGTAAGAAAATAGGACCCCCCCCCTTTCACTTCTTCATCATCTAACCCCCTTCTCCCTTTCGATCAGACAGGCAAGAAGGAGGTGGAGACGAGTGTGTGTGGGGGCAAATGAAAGAAAACGAAGGCAGTGGAAGGAGGAGTCCCGCGAGAAGAGAGCTCCTCCCCGTTATGCTGCTTATCAGTAGAGGACGAGGGGGGCGCCCATCATGCAGGGAGATATAAAGGAGGAAATATGAGCGAGGGGGGAGGAGAGGGGAGGGGAGGGGGTGGTGAACTTGCACAGAGGCTTGAGCAGAGACGACTGCTACTATTATTATTACTGCTGCTTCTCCTGTGGTACTGTGAGGTGTCCTGCACCCGAAATATATCCAACCCCATACAAGTTCTGCAAAAACTAAAACAACATGACTTAAAGTCAGTGACCACAGCAGAGCCCCCGTGAGGCTGTAATGCACATTGCATGCCGGAAAAAAATGCATGGATAAAATATGAAAAGACTATTTAAAGACATACCATAGTGGGTCAAAGAATGTAAAGTTTGGCCTGAGGGTGGCGCCAGAGAAACGCCCATATTGTGACATAGAGGAATAATTTGACATTTTGGCAAATGCGCAAACTGTTTTCTGAGGAGACCCTGAGGCCCCTAAAGGTGACATGGTCAGATCTTTTGCGCACAAGATAATTATCTTGTGGGAACAAACTGTCTTGTGCCCACGAGATAATAAATTGTACATTCAAGATAGTCATGTTGAAGACACAAGATAGAAGTTATTCCCACAAGATAATTAACTTGTTGGCACAAGATAAATAAGTTGTTCCCACAAGATCATTTACAAGCGTATCATTTACATGTGTTCTTCCAACAAGATAAACAGGTTGTTCCCACAAGATGATTATCTTGTATGCACAAGATGAATAACTTGTTCCCACAAGATAATAAGTTGTTCCCACAACATAATAACTTCTTCCAACAAGATAAATAGGTTGTTCCCACAAAATATTAACTTGTTCCTATAAGATGATTATCTTGTACGTGTAACATAAATAAGTTGTTCCCACAAGATCTTGTGCGCACAAGATAAATAAGTTGTTCACACAAAATATTAACTTGTTCCTATAAGATGATTATCTTGAATATGCAATATAAATAAGTTCTTCCCACAAGATAATAAGTTGTTCCCACAAGATAATAAGATTTTCCCACAACATAATAACTTCCTCCAACAAGATAAATAGGTTGTTCCCACAAGATGGTTATCTTGTACGCACAAGATGAATAACTTGTTCCTATAGGATGATTATCTTGTACGTGTAACATAAATAAATTGTTCCCACAAGATCTTGTTGGCACAAGATAAATAAGTTGTTCCCACAAGATCATTTACAAGCGTATCATTTACATGTGTTCTTCCAACAAGATAAACAGGTTGTTCCCACAAGATGATTATCTTGTATGCACAAGATGAATAACTTGTTCCCACAAGATAATAAGTTGTTCCCACAACATAATAACTTCTTCCAACAAGATAAATAGGTTGTTCCCACAAAATATTAACTTGTTCCTATAAGATGATTATCTTGTACGTGTAACATAAATAAGTTGTTCCCACAAGATCTTGTGCGCACAAGATAAATAAGTTGTTCCCACAAAATATTAACTTGTTCCTATAAGATGATTATCTTGAATATGCAATATAAATAAGTTCTTCCCACAAGATAATAAGTTGTTCCCACAAGATAATAAGATTTTCCCACAACATAATAACTTCCTCCAACAAGATAAATAGGTTGTTCCCACAAGATGGTTATCTTGTACGCACAAGATGAATAACTTGTTCCTATAGGATGATTATCTTGTACGTGTAACATAAATAAATTGTTCCCACAAGATCTTGTGCGCACAAGATAAATAAGTTGTTCCCACAAAATATTAACTTGTTCCTATAAGATGATTATCTTGAATATGCAATATAAATAAGTTGTTCCCACAAGATAATAAGTTGTTCCCACAACATAATAACTTCTTCCAACAAGATAAATAGGTTGTTCCCACAAGATGGTTATCTTGTACGCACAAGATGAATAACTTGTTCCTATAGGATGATTATCTTGTATGTGTAACATAAATTAGTTGTTCCCACAAGATAATAAGTTGTTCCCATAAGATCTTGTGCGCACAAGATAAATAAGTTGTTCCCACAAAATATTAACTTGTTCCTATAAGATGATTATCTTGAATATGCAATATAAATAAGTTGTTCCCACAAGTTAATCATCTTGTACACACAAGATAATAACTTGTTCCCACAAGACGATCATCTGTACAGACAAGATAAATAAGTGTTCCCACAAGATGATGACCTAATAACTGTCTTGTGGGAACAATTTGTTCCCACAAGATATAAGTTGTGCGCACAAGATATTAACTTTTGTACACAAGATAAAAAATGTCATCTTTCGGGACTGTGGGGCTCTGTAGTATTCCCTGTGCAGGTAGGAGAAGTCTTCCTAGAGGGCTTTCTACCTTGGTTTATGTGATTAAAACATTTTACCTCACTTGTTTATTTTATACAAAAAAACCAAGGCTGAAACACAAATTGCTGTTAAGTGGTAATTAGTGAACTAGTGGCTGCCACCTGTTTCCTGCTAAGGTGTGGTGCCTGGCTGATCATTAGCTCAACACACCTTTAAACATATTTACTGAGTGCATTTATAACTGTAACGGACATCAATTTTCTCATTTATCTCTCTGCAATATAGGATGACTGTCAGAGATTCCCACATTCACAACTTGTTATTCATGTCATGCGGCAACTCGGTGGTTGTGTGACTGCAGATCAGGTCATGACAGGCTAAAAATATTGTGCATGGTCAGTATGACACTGTTTCCTGGTTAAACCTGAACATGCTAAATGTAGCACGATTAAAACCTGGATGCTGGGGCAACCATATCCAATTTACTAACCACTGAGTGCAATGTGTGCATGTCCTGCCTAAACCTAAAGCTCGAGTGTGTAGCATTCAGTAGCATCTAGCAGTTTGGCTGACTCAGTGGAAGAGGACCCACGCAATCGCAGATATAAACTGCTCATTCTAAGGTAACAAAAACACAATGATTCTCAGTTTCAGGTGATTAGAAACATATTTCTGAATTCTACACACTGGACCTTTAAGTTAGCCAGTAAAACAAACAATGTGGTCGATGTCATGGTGAAATGAAAATAAAAGTCTGACAGTGGAAATGTGGTAAATGCATTGTTTCATTGCGCTCACCTTCCATTACAGATGATTAAAGAGAGAAGCTAAATGCAGCACAGTGTTAAGTACAGAGTCCAGACCAAAACCAAACTGGGTTTATCCTCAATTGTTGGTTGAACTCAGTCCATCCAGAAATGACAGACTTGCTGGATGTGAAGAATAAAGACCTGCCTGCACCACTACAGAGAAAAGTAAACTTGCATTATGTCATCATGCATGAATGGATATGCACAACCAGGTTTCTCTATGTACAATGTAAATGTTACATCCTGAATATACTGAAGTACAACTGTGCATGATGTAAACATAGCAAAGTAGAAGAGCGCAATACAAATGCAGCCCTCTTACATTTACTCATCACAGGACTTGATTTACCTTTTTTCAGTTTACGTTTTGTCACCATCATGATGCAAAAATCAACAGCATGTACAGACTGGCTTAGTTCTGTTGAACGAGGAGGACTGCTATACAATCAGGGGCCCAGCTGAACATTACTGATAACACAACTCCTGAGCACAAACACACACCAGACATAGAAAGCAAAAACATGCACGTGTCCCCATCACGCCATCGTCTTACCACCAGGGTTCAAGAAAACTGATAGATGCCAGATGTGCGTGTCAATTTTCTTACCAAATTTCACGATAACCCATGCAATAATTAGAGGTGTAACCAAAACCAGAAACTCAAAAGGTCAGGCGACTGCAGTCCTTAGAGCTGTACTGAGTCTACGTCATTGGTTTAATCAATTAACCAATACAAGTGAAAACGTAACGTTATTTTACATTTCAATCCGACATGACTGTGTCAACTCAACTGTTCTGTCGGTGGTGGAAGAACTCAAATATTAAGTACGCGTATCACAGTACAAGTCCTGCATGAAGGAAAGCACTGGCACAAAATACATATACACATGATGAGACTATTTCCTTTCAGTCGTAGTCACTGATGCATCACCCTATAATTAGTACTTTATTGTTCAATTTGTCAAACAACGCATTACCCTGGTATGCACTCTAGGACATTACAAGTCAAGTTGTGACAGTTACTACACATCAAGCACAGGGATCCATACATTTTGCAAGAATAAACTGTATTACTAACTGCATTTACTGTCAATGGATTTTAGTGTTCCATTACCCCCCATTGGTTAGTTTATACTCTTGAGTATCTTTTAAAATCAAGCATGAGATCTCAAACCACCAACACACCTTTTACCCTCAGGTGATCTGAAGGAAGTAACACATGTAATACAGCCTGGAATGAGCCGTATGTGTGTCGACAAGCATGGATGGACACCCACGCCAGCCACACCCTGTGAATCTGTGTGTGAGTGCTTTGTGTTGCAAGTGGTTTTCTTACCAGTAATCTTTTAACTTGTTATGGTGAGGCTGACAGAACCAGGGCAACTGATTTCCATCTGATTTGAATCCATGTGATGCTACATGTGCATGTTTAAATGAGGGCAAAGTATTTCACCTTTATGCTTTGACAAACAAACGTGTCCATAAACTGTACTGCTGACTGTCTGGTCAAATTCATAATCTTGCCTATTGACTGAAACAAGGTGTTTATTCTGAGAGGCCCTTGTGGACAAAGCGCTATTGTTTCCATGAACACCATTTCCTCGTGTCATAGAGATCTTGATCTGGCCTGCGCGTGCATTTGTTTGTTTTGGAAGCGAGTGAGAGACTTACATCTTGTTTTTAATACTGCTTTTCTTGTTTCAGCAGCTGTTTGCAGGTTGCATAGCCACAAGTTATTCTATCTATTTGTGGCTACATAAGATTAATAACCGCAATATAACAATAGTGAAACAAACTGGAGAATAATTTGTTTTAGCCACCAACATTAATTCATACTGTATATTGAAGTAAAACCACGTCTTGCAATATATGTAATTAAAATAGACATATTACTTGGGTTGGGTATCGGTACTCAATGCCTTTAGGGTATCTTTTGAAATAACAGAATATCAAGTAGTACCGAAACTTCACCGGTCAAAAAATACCTGCATTTAATCCTTTATGTACCAAGATCTAGAAAAAAATTGTGTTTGTTAGGTTTTGCTTGCAGCACAAGTGTTATTTGATTTAATGTTGCATGTGATTGGACCATGATCGCAGCAGCTACAACCCATACTGTCTGTGGCGTGGTGAAGTTGAGTGCGGTATTTGACGGAATTGCTAGTTCAGCGTGCCGAGATGCCACCCAAACACACGCTCTCAATCCGACCTCATCACATCTCAACACGTGGTCATGGAATTTCCACGTCGACATTTCATGTGCAAGATACCCTGGGTGCGTTTGTTGTTGCAGTCTGGGACGCCGTGTCAGCTTCAACCTGTTTGGCTTTACATTCATAAGGAAAAGCAAACACAGAGGCCCGTATTCCTAAAGATTTTTAGTGCAAAGAGTTGCTCCTAGTGGCCAAATTCTAAGAAAATTCTTAGAATCTTGGTGTTTTCTTAGAATTTCTCCTAAAAATTAAGAGTATATCCTGGTAAAGATAAAAGCTATTCCAAAAGAATCCTAGCTCCTAAGAGTGCTCCTAAGGTGAGATCTATTAGGAGCAGGGAGGAGGACTTTTAAGCAGCTTAGGAGTTCCCTAGAAGAGAACAAAATGGCGGAGGGAAGAGGCAGGAGAGATATTCTCCAAACACTGGAAGACGGTGAATTATTAAAACGCTACAGATTGGATCGCGCCAGCATTGTTGTTGTGGTCAGACAAGCCTACTTCTTAAACACCTGTCAGCAATCAAGGACATTGATGAAAGCTGTGCTGTGTTACTCTCGTTACCAAATTAAGTTGAGATGTTGATAGTTGAAAGTACAAAAGCATGCAATTAATAAAAACAAATTAATATAACCATCACTATGTGAATATGTGGGCATTCAGTAGGATTATTTTATAGCACAGTTTAATATTCATTTAACATGTATTTTTTTTTATGTAATATGTTATTTACAATTACACAGTCTTCATAAGATTAGATTCCATGATTAAGTTTATCAATTATCACCAAAAGTAAGTTTTTTATCCAGCTTTTAGGATCAACCAATCACAGCTTTGGAAATGATGACTCATACCTAGCAACGGGGTCAACCACACCTCCTCACTAAGATAGGAGTTTCTGTCCATTCCTTGCTCAGAGTTCTCTGAGAATGTTCTGGAATCACTCGTAAGCTAAGACTCCTTGCTGGGAATGTTTAGGCTAAGTTAGGAGCTCTCTGAGAGGATTCTCAGAATCTTTAGGAATACGGGCCCAGGTCTCCAGGTGAAAGTCTGAGGTTGTTGGATCCATCCACCACCTGTGCCGCTCGCCCTTCTCTGACTTTCACCCCATTAACTTACAACGTTGTCTCGCCACATTTTCCCCCTAACGCCATCGGGTGCCATTACACAACAATGGTGACCAACCTTGTATCATGCAAACATGAAAGGACACCTTTTTTTAAATCGGTGTCTGACACCGGAAGTCCGAACGCAAGGATTCGACAACTTCATAATGAGACTGGGCTGAAAACATGGCTATACTATACACTTGAGACTTCTGGTGGCATTTTATTCAACCTAGTGCTTCTGTTCACATGACGGGTTTCAAATGAAGTAGAATAAAAAGGGATCAAATGACAAACTCTGTTGGTATCAGTATCACGTTGAAGGTATTGGTATCTTAATTTTCAAATGATACCCACCCCTACATGACAAACTGACCAAGGTTGACACATGTTTTCAGTCTCTTCTAGCTTTTTTTGCTGTTGTTGTTCTTCAATCAATTCTTTTCTTTTTCTCTTCACTGATCATGCCCCAATATCAGACAGAAGAATAAAATTCTCTAGAGAAAAATCTCCTCCTGCTTCCTTTTAACTGCCTAACGTATGACTAATTGTCAAACTGTGCCTGGGAAAATGTAAACATAGGCTCTTCCCAGGAATTGTACCTGGGGACAGACATTAAGAACACAACATGGCGATAGCTAATCTTCTTACTGATGGTCTTGTTTGCTTATGTAATTCATATATAGACACTGGTATTAAATTAAGACTGTTTCATAACCATTTAAGAGCTCCTTGTGACTACTTTAAATCATAATTTTGAATTGTATTTTAGTTCTTGTACAGAAATTTGGCTTTTTTTTATGACATGTATGACATTTTAGTGTTGGTACTGAAACTCTGGCACCACATCGGCACAATTTGACACAAACTGAATTACAGCAGTAACACAGGGCTGGGCCATATACACTGAAGTTTAACTTGGACTGAAGTGGATTAAAAGTCTTAAATGTGCTCAAGAAACAAGCAATTATGTCAACTTTCCTCGAGTACATCACATGAGTGACTCCCATTGTGATCACAATAAGTTTATGAACATGTGGCCTTTTCAAGCACCAAGAAACACAACACGTGTACTCAGCCATTGCACGAATGTGTTCAGTTTTCGCTAACAGCCTCGTCTCTGAGCTGGATCATTTTAGGAGGCCTCGGAGACGCAGATGCACACAGGTCTGGGAAGTCTTCCAGCTTTTGACAGTTTGTGGAGACAAACTTGTGTTTGCTAATGTTTTCCAGTGTAATGTTTGTTCTAATTTGTGCAGCATCGATGCTATAGCTGTAATAGCTACCGCTCATTTGTTTTACAATGTGGCTCTGTTACGCTGAATAAGTCCTCTACAAATAAACCTGACCTTTTTCATATTCAACAATGCTTATCATCTTTCAATGGAATAATAGGTGATGAGCCATGAGGGGATTGGCCTGTTGACTTTGTGTGGCGCACCATTCTGTTGTCCTGTTGTAAAATTCATTGCTGACAGTATAAGCTCTAAAGCAAATTATTACATGATTGTGATTTTGAGGCGCATATTGCTCTCACTTGTTGTGACTAGCTGTTTCAGGCTCACTAACAGGTTACAGTTGGGTCATTTTTCTCAGACTCAGGCCTGGGGGGGGGGGCTGTTCACTCATGTGAACAAGAACTCAGATGCTCATTATTTGGCAGCAGTGATACAGTTCAGACTTACAATGGCCTATGACCTACTTACTTTTTAACGAGTGTCTGTGTTCATGCAGCAAGTCGGTGAAGTTGGCAACGCCTCAGCTTGTTAGTTCTACTGTAAATACAGCTGGATGTGAAGGCCGCCGGTAGTGCTGCATCCCTCGTATCAGCCTGAGATCTTCAACCTTACAGCCTCCATTTGTTCTCTCTCTCTGAGCAGTCAGCAGTTGTTGGAAGGAAGCTCATAGACCCTTCTGCCTTTTTATCAAATATTGATATCAGCCTGTCAGCACATCCAATGTGACAAAGGTTTTCATCCCTGACAACAGGGGACTGTTTTATAGAGCACGGTTATGAAGTGTGAGAGAGTAATACCTGGAGACCCATCAAATCTGGAACATGCTTTGAAGTGAAAAGCCTTCTGACTGGAGGTTTTTTTTTTCTGGGAATGTGAAGGATTTTAGCACCAGTGAGGTGTTTGAGATTGTACAATTTAAAACATCCACAGAGTTGGTATTTTACACACGGATTCCAGAGTTTTTCTACATGCCACTTAAATTTGGCCACTTTTAGACCACAAGGACTAAATAAATAGGGGCGTTGTAGTGGGGGGAAAAGTGGGACTGATTACCCAGGGCCCCTTTGGGAGGGGGACTGCAGAGAAAAGTTTTATATTGTTTTTATTTTCTAAGTAATTACTGCCATAACTTCTTAAAAACTGACTGAATAACCTGGTTAAAAGACTCTCTGAGGCTCCTCTCACTCTTTAAAAGTGCAAAATGGTTTTGTCCACTTGTGCATCACAATTCATTTCTAAACACAGCTCGAGCAAAGTGAGTGCACGGTTATGTCTTTTCATCAAGAAAGGGAAATCCGGGTTCCAAAAAAGAAAAGAAAGAAATACGATATGTGGATCAAGAGAAGACAGGCCCACAGAGACTGTTTATGCATCGGTGCCTTTATGATGCCTTACTTTGAGGAAAACAAACATTTAATTTGACCCTTTCTTTCATCTAACTGAGTACTGGAGCTGTCTTGAATACCAATTTAGGACCTTTGAAGCTTCAGTGATAATAATCCCCAAATATTTGCAGCTTCGACAGGACACAACAGGACCTTTTGGGGCTGACTTTAGTTGGACTTTACGCCGCTGCATGTGTGTGTGAGAGACAGATAAAAGAAAAGGAAGTGAATGTGGAAGGTGGACTATTGCAAGCCGTGTTTCTGTAAGTTATTTTTACCTTTGAACGCTGCAGATAATGCTATTTGACTTCCAGGTCAAAGCCCAGGGCGGAAACTGGAGCATGGGCAAAGTGTAGGAATTCTACCCCCGGGTGCATTATCTGGATGTCTTTTGGTACCAAGATTTTTTGGTACGAATCATCTTTACAATGTCTAGTATTCATGCGTGCATTTGCATTACCCAAGTTTGTTTAGTGGGGTCACAGAATTAGTGAACAAGTTGACAGCAACAATAGCGACCGGCCGGATAACACAGCACACATCATTCCAGGTCATACCGAACTTTTCTACTCCTTTCTTTCTTTTAGGGTCACTGTGAGTGCAGTTCTGGATGTGTTGGATCTAGATGACGGCTCAGACAAAGCATGCAACATTACAGTTGTCCCTCAAAATAATAAAAGATGCTGTCTTCAGTGATTGTGATAGCGATGGGTCAGATATAGACAATCAGCGGGAGACAGGCCATTTGCCAGCCGGCTGTTGAATTCATATGCTGAAATTATGCAAACAGAGCATGACAGGAACATTATCGGTAATGATGACTCCCCCCCTCACCACCCCTTCTTGCCCATCTTCCACCCCTGCTCCCCCACACGTATCCACTGTTGATAATAAAGAGCCAATGGCCTCTACTCACCAGAGGGTCCACAGAGAAGAGCCAAAGGTTTCTACAAACCAAATGGGCCAGTCAGAACAGGTAAGGCCCTAAAACTGCCAGAGGGTCCAATCAGAAAAGCCAAGGGCCTGTACAAATCAGATGGGCCAGCCAGACCGGTTAAGGACCTCTAACTATTTTCTAAGTCTGCTGGGAGTCAACAATAAAGATCGAGTGTTTAAACAATCACAGTGGCCTGTTGCTGCTGTGATTCTAAAACACACTGTTTACCGCCCAAATGCTGCAGCCATACCCAACAAACCTGCCCCGACCCAGTGCTAACATTACATTAAAGTAACAATTACAACAGTGTTGAAATACACTAATGGCTGCTTTTGGGCCTTTGCTCTGAGTATTCAGATTGGTGTTGTATAAGGGTTTCTGATGTGTGAAGTAGTCACTCTCGGATGTGAAAGAGCATTTTAGTGGCAATGTTGGGGACTGCTAGTGACAGAGTTTTAAATGTGTTAATAACTGGACTGGGATATAGAAGAATTTTGATCACTTTAACAATAATGATTATTTCAAACTAATGACAGATGATTTGGACATTTTCCTCTGGGAAAAAAATTGGGATTAAATAGGTTAGTGTCCCTTTGTGTAATTTTTTTCAGCTGCATCCCTGCTCTAACAAGTTTTGATCATCTCACAGCTGAAAACAGGACCAACACCCCTGGCAGGAGTAAATACTGACAGGAGCAAGTAAACATTTGAAACCTTAATGTTACTAAAAAAGGTCAAATTTAAAACGATATTGAAGACTGGCACACAACTGCTAACTCCTGTCTCTATGTATGAAACCCTTACTGCTCAGAGAGCCCCACAAAATGGAAAGTCCTGCCAATTTTAAACATGAATCTCATTTTCCTAGATGCACATACACACACGGAGCGCCAAACACAGAATGTTAAATATTCAGCCAAAGAGCCGTCTCAGATGACACTGGAGATATAAGGGTTATGGAGGACTTTGATCTGAGTCCAGACAAACTGAACCGTTACTGTTGGCTACAGATTTCACCTCCACGACCAACGAGCTTCCCTCAGATAAAATTCCAGAGTGACAAAACAGGAATCGGGAGTTGGAGACGAACCATCTGACTGAACTCAAGGCAAGGTTAGAGAGACATGGAGGTATGTGTCGAGAAAAGGCACATTATCTACGGTTTATGTTCTCTGAGACAAAAGGCAAAGAGAGCCAATATGTGGCCATACTGTGTGTGTAGTATAAACAAAACAATGCGGGCTGGACAAAAGGGTTGACCCAACAAAAATTAATCTTAGTCAAAAGCTTTAGGACCTAAAAGGCATAGTTTACCACTTTGGGAAATACACTTATCTGCTTTCTTCCAAAGGGTTAGATTAATAATGCCACCCTCGTGTCTTATACAGCCAGAGCCAGCAGCCTGTTAGCTTAGGTTAACATTAAACTACGGGGGCACCACCTTGTGAGGATCACGCAGCGATACCTGTGTCTGCCATCAATCAACAGTAATCAACAGTATTTCTAACATAGGCTACGTTCACATTCCAGGGCTTAATGCTCTTTAATTATTACAACTGATTTGATCATTCTGCCCGGACTGTGAAAGACTGTGACATCCGTGTGGAAGGATCTCTGCCCTGAGACGCCTCACATGCAGTGAGTGACGTCTCAGACATGGGCATTGGAACCACACAAAATGTCACAAGAGAGTGTGACCGGGAGAGGAGTCAGGAGTGCTGAGGCCACAATGTAGAGGGTTTTATGAAGGAACAGTGAGTAGAAAAACGTGGGACAGACAGAATGACTGACTGACAGAATGACACACTGACAGTTTCCATGATTATGTACAGCATACCATACCATGACTTAGTCATACCGAAAATTATAAAAGAAACAACAGCATTGGTCCACAGGGGGAGCCACAGCCATCGATCACATTTTAGCCATTTTTAAGCATTTTTCTGTTGTTATAGCGCCACCAAGTTGCCAATCAGAGTTAAATTTCCCCAGTCACCTTGAGGCGTCCTGTTCTACATATCCACCAAGTTTAGTAAAAATCAATATGGCGGTTAGGCCTAGATAAGAAATGAGCTCAGACCTGAGCTTCAACAGCCATTTAAAGTTTATTACTAAATCTGCCTATTACTACCTTAAAAATATAGCTAGAATTAAGGTGTTTCTGTCTAAACAAGACATGGAAAAACTTATTCATGCATTCATTTTTAGTAGGTTGGATTATTGCAATGGCTTATTTACAGGCCTTGACAAAAAAATCAACCAGAAAGCTGCAGCTGATTCAGAACGCTGCCGCCAGAGTCCTTACAAACACCAGGAAACTGGACCATATTACACCGGTCATTAAATCGCTACACTGGCTTCCTGTGAGTCAAAGAATAGATTTTAAAATCTTACTGCTGGTCTACAAAGCCCTAAATGGTCTCGGACCAAAATACATGCTTGACCTACTGGTTCCCTATGAAGCATCCAGACCCCTTAGGTCATCTGGAACAGGTTTGTTGTGTGTTCCAAGAACAAGAACCAAGCAAGGTGAGGCAGCATTCAGTCATTATGCTCCTCACCTGTGGAACAAACTTCCTGTAGATCTGAGGTCTGCTCAAACTGTCAGCTCCTTTAAATCAGGGCTAAAAACACTGTTGTTTACTGAAGCATACTCTTAGATTAAATACTTACCTGCTGTATTCTACTGCCCGTACTTTTTTACTACACACTGCTGATTTATGCCTTTTATTATTCTACTTCTTTTCTTATCCTGACTGTTCAATGTATTGAGCCTGTTTTTATTTTATGTTACTGTTTTTTATTATTATCACTATTATTCTCAATTTCTATTTCCCTTTTTAATCAACTGTTTTTATTGTTTTAAATTGTGTCTTGTTGCTTTTAATGTCTCTGTAAAGCACTTTGAATTACCTTGTGTTGAATTGTGCTATACAAATAAACTTGCCTTGCCTTGCCTTGCCTAGCGCCCCCATTTTGTTTGCTGGGGTCAATAATAAAGGGGTCCCCTCAGATTATGTGTGGTCACATGCCTACAAAGTTGCGTGGTGATGGGTGAAACCCTTGAGATGTTATACACCTTTATGTGATGAGCCACGCCCTCCGCAATATTCATTGCCTTATAGAAGCTCAGTTTTAGTAAGTTTTCCAACTTTTGCCAAGAGGGAACTTTAGATATTGGTCCCTAGATTATGTTCACCCAGTTTCATGCAGATCGCTCAAACTTCCTAGGAAGAGATCCATTTGAAGTGTTTTTCAAAAAATTCAAAATGGCGGAAAATCTATATAAGCGGAAGCTATTGGTTCTTGGCGCAAATGTGTTCCTCATGAGGAGAGGCATCTCTGTGCAAAGTTTCATGTCTCTACGACATACAGGGCATGAGATATGCCCATTCAAAGTTTGCAATTTCAATCAGTTGCTATAGCGCCCCCCTTTGGCCAATTGATGTAATATTGCTTCATTGGCATCCTCCCATGACCCTCTACCACTGTGCCAAATTTCACATGGATTGACCAAGTCAGTGAGAAGAAAAACATGGAACAGACACACACACACACAGAGTTTTTGTCATTATATAGTATGATAAGATACATGGGAAAAACACACATATGAATCCTGATATGACTGTTCGGATGATGGTCATACAGCCAGTGATCAGATATTTATCAGATTAAGGATCACATATGAAAGTGGCCGAGATCTGATTGGGAAAAAAAATCTGATTTCTGTGACCACGCCTCTCTGCAAAAAAAAAAAATCGGATTTGGGCCACATTTACTTGTAACATGAACACAGCCATAGATCCATATGAACTGGCAGCACAAGGCTGGATTACAGACCTTGATGCTGTAAATTAGACAGAGTGCATACACTTTGATCCACAGTGTGACATCTTCACACTCTCTATAGCACCTGAAGACTCCAGACGAAAAAATATAGTGCTACACGCAATACCCCCCCCAGCACTGCAACTAACTGCTGACTGGCTCCAGCTTAATATCAAAAAGACAAACAGAAAAGTGACGTCAATCTTCTCATCTAACTCTCACCAATACAGCTAAAAAGTTTATTTCCCAAAATGTTGACAATTTGTTTAAGAAAATGCCAAAATATTTGCCAGGGGCGGTTTTTGCTATGGGCAATGTGGGCGACTGCCCAGGGCGCAATCTAAGTGAGGGCCCTCCAAATAACAACAACAAAAAACCCAAAACAAAACTCGCCAGTTTTCTAGACTAATTACTCACCCAGGGCGTAAAACTAGCCAGGACCGCCTCGCCTCTGATATTGACAAGTAAGACATTTTCTGTGGAATCCCCTGATATAGCAAACAGTTTCCTTTCCCAGCACACTTTGCGGCATACCGAAAGGTCAAAGACTGCTGACATGCACTTATAACTTAGAACTTCCTGTTACTGTTTTTGCAAGATGTAACCACAGAATATCAGAAAATCTAAAAGTACTTGTCAAGAAATGAAGCAGCATGTGAACACATATATGGACAGAGAGATAAAATAACTAACTTGTTTGACATTTTCCTGCTTTTGGACACATTTTCTCACCACTGCCTTTAGAAACAAGTCCCATATCTCCTCTCTCTCACACACACACACACACACACACAGGCTGCATCAGCTTCAGCAGTAGTGTGTCCTCTCAGAGACAGCACGTCAGACTTTATTACATTCGTAGCAAAAAAAATTAGAGACATCTGACAGAAGTAAGATCACAGGATTTCTCCTTCACTACCAGAATAGTGGCAGACATGCTGTCAAGCCTGCATCTGTTTACACACAAATGCACGCACAGCTCTCCTCCTCACCCACACAGATATTCACTTAGGGAGCATAAATGATAAAGTCTTACCTGTCAAATTTTCCTCTGCCTGTGCTCTCCTCTGCAGTCAGTAACACAGCCACAGTGAACAGTCCGGCTCCAGGTAAACCACTCCCCTGCCTGTTGTGTCCTGCACTCCTGCTTCCAGGTGACACTAACAAGCTCTGCCATCAAAGGTGAGAAGAATCAGGTGAGTGTGGGCTGAACAAACACGGCAATCCACACTGTCCTGAGTGACAAAACACAGCAGATTGGCCGCCTCATTGGTTGTGAGTATGAACACACCCACAGATTGGCAGGTCCACCCTATAGCTGGTAACTTTTTAACTTCTACCCAGAGGATAATAATAATAAACGTGGTCAGAATATTATCCGTGGCGGTACATGTCTTGTTCCTTTTATTCTCATGCTTCTGTTTTTAAACGTCTCTGCTGACCCTGCACACAGAGAACATGATCAGAAATGCATTCAGTTTCTTGCACAACATTTAATACTGCTTGGCCTTATGTCGACTAAACCTGAAAGCTTTAGGTTACAGTACGCTTGGGTAATCGACCATTTAGGCGCCGTGTTGCCAAAATCAAATTGAGTCAGGACCTGAAGGCACAGGTTGCTACTTGGAGATACTCTGTGATGCATGTGGAAATCTAGCTCCACATTGCCATCTGATGGACTGACTGGAACAAACAACACAACAGATCAGGGCCAGTGGCAGTAACTGTGGGTTCACTATGGAGGTTTGATGATGAAAACCTAAAGTCTACAGGAGTAAAAAGAAAAACATGCTCATGTTCAAAGGCGCAGCAGCCTCATCATCCTATCTGATTTTCTCCCTTAGTCTCATTTGAGGGAAAAGCAAAGATGCATGGTCACACACGTCTCTCTGAGCGTGTAACACCAGTAAAAGGCATCTAATTTTAAGTCTGTAGGTAAATGATGTGGAAAGTAACAAAGTACGTTCACCCCCAAATCAAAAATACAAATTGCTCTGCTTACCTGTAGTGCTACTCACCAGTCTAGATTGTGCTGGTGTGAGTTGCCGAACGCTGGAGATTTGCCTTCTCTTGAATGTAATGGAAATAGACGACACTCGGTTTATGGTGCTCAGAACAATGACTCTTTCCAAACATCATGTCCCGGTTGACCCTCAAGGTAATCCACAGACCTTGCTGTGAGCAGTTTCCCACCAACGGTATCATCACACAGAAGGTAGCGTGCATCTACTCATGGACGAGAGGCTTGTACTCACGACAGCAGCACCTCAACCCCAGTGCCATCTAGTTCTGTTATATTTGACAGACAGCAGACATCTCTCTGATATCTCCAACACTTGGAAACTTACACTAAAACAATCTAGACTGATAAAAAGCTTTTTGGGGAAGAGGGAAAAAATGTGTTTTGGATTTTGAGGTGAAGTGTCCCTTTAAGTACCTGAACTTTACATCACTTCCTATTCTCTTTTATATTTTTATACTGAAGCCACTGTATTCTCCAGCATCCATGTAAATATGATTTGTTTGCTCATTGCTGCTCAGCCTGGATGCACCAAGTCTCATCTATCATTATAAGATTGGAGACCGGAGTCGCACAGCAGAGAGGGCGAGTAATGATTCAAGGAGATAAAGATTTGTGACAGGTAACTGTGCGGTGACTGCTCCACTGCAGCGTGTCAGCCCTGGATAGTCAAAGGTTTTCTTTAAATCCTTTCAGCTGTGAAGAAGACCTCGTTTTCTTCAAGTGTAATGTCGGCTCCATTTTTATGGTGGTGTGCATGTAAACAGGAAACAAACCTTGTAATTACTTTTATTTACAGCCTTTACTTTTACTTTCAAAACTTTAGCACGTTTAATATGATAAAATTACTTTTGATACTTAAGTACAGTAAATATCAGATGCTTTAAGACTTTTACTCAAGTAATATTATAATAGGTGACTTTAATTTAGTCATTTTCTGGTAGGGAATTTGTACTTGCGCTGCCTTTAGACACCTTTCACAAGTATAGAAACCTTTGAACCCTGCATACTTTGGTGCAATTTCTTTCAAAAAAAGGAAAAGGAAAAAGGCAATGAGAAACTTGGTAATACATGTTCCCAAATTGCAATAAAATTAAATTAAATTACATAAATAGATTTAGGCAATATCTTTTAAAAAGCTAAGGAAAAAGGCAATGAGCAACTTGGTGATGAATGTTCCCAAAATTGCAATAAAATAAAATTAAATAAAGAGATTTAGAAAATATCTTTTAAAGGCTAAGGAAAAAGGCAATGAGCAACTTAGTAATAAATGTTCCCCAAACTGCAATAAAAATAGAATTAAATTTATTTTTTTTTTAGAAAATATCTGTAAAAAAAATGAAGAAAAAATGAAAATGCTTTGCAATTTTTTTGGGTCATTTCTTCTTTCGTTGCTCATTGCCTTCGTACCACGTATCTTATGGAACCCAATCCGATTACCTCAGGTTTCAAAGGGTTAATTAGTGAGCTGTGTTGTGTGTTCATGCTAAGATATCTGTATCCTGGGTATATGCTCCGGTTGTATTGTTTTCCCATCATGCTTAGCTTTGGACATAAACATCTATGAAACAACCAAACATAAATATAACTCTCGACAGTCCATTTGGTCGCTGTTTTCTCACTAACTAAATCTGAACTGGAGTTAGGTGGCAAATCTCAAAAACTCCGAACATAATGCAGAGAAAGATGCTTGGAATAATTTTTAATTATTGAATCGCCAATACATTTTATTTATTTCCTTCCTCCATTTCATCTTTGTCCCACGTGTTTGATTGCATCTATGTATAATCAGCAGATATATCAATATCTGAATTGTTTACCCCCTATAATCAGCGCAGCCCCAGATATCCAGCATCAGTCGGGCTCTAATAACATGCCTAACACGTTTCTCTGTGTCACTTTGCATAATGTTTGCCTGTTTTCAGACTGAGGTTTGTTATTCATGGAAAAAAAAGGTGTTAAATGTCTCAGTCCTGGAACAGCGCCCGGGATCGTCATCATCACATCCAAGGCCGCGCTGCTTACATCGAGCTCCCTCTGAGACCATCCATCAATACAACACATGAGGTCATGTTGTACAGTATACAGTATGTTTCGAGAATACACTCAGCGAGGCACTACTGTAAATCTCCCAGAAGGCAGATTAATATCATACAGCATGATGATCTAACACATCACGCCCAGAGAAAATACAGAACAGCTACATTCATCATTCCCATCAGTCAGCAGGCTCACATTTTATGAGCGTGAATAGATTTCCTTGAGGGGATACTTAACTGGTTTTCAAACAGCTTTGTGTCATAACAATGTGGACAGTATGTGTTAAAGGACTGTGGTAAATGTGCCTTCATCTATCAGGGGCTGAATCTAGCTGCTTGGTAGGAGGAGTCCTTCCAAGGAAGCATCTTACAGAGGTAAGGCAAGAGTCCGTCCTAGCCTCCGGTGAACACATATTGGAACAGGTTAACGAGCGCCCCCAGGTGTGCGTCATAACCCTCTGCAGACTGAGGAGGCTTCAGGGAACTAGGATCATTTTAGCACTCTAAATATATGCAGTATTTTCAAAGTCACATAACTTTTAGGGAGAATATATTATGTTTTATCTTAATCTCGGTATTTTAAAAATCTCATTATTTGGCAGCGGACACATTGGAAAGTGTAAATTCTGAGGTTTCTGTTCACATTTTTTTTTACGATTGTATGACAGAAACTCCTGGAGACGTTTCATTGAAGAGGCCCCGCCTTCACTTTCAGCAAATTGTACGCAAAGAATTGTGGGTACATTCTACCTGCTAAGGATACACACATGCATCCTTGAAAATTCTCTGAAACAAGGACTCTGTCCTTTGTAGAATTTGAGGGATTCTTGACATTCCTTGCAATTCAGCCCTTTGAGGATTCTTCCTTGACTTTGAGAAACACCCTCAGTCTGAGGGACGATATCACAAAGGAGAACACTGTGAGTGGGACACTGGATCGCTTTATTGTGTGGAGCAAATTACAACAAAGCACCACCGACGACAAACTACCACTGAAAGAAACGAAAGAAAAAAATTGTCAGTAGACAGTATCTCGAAAGCTACCCATTTTATTTTTCTTACTTTTATTGTCTTATGTTGTGACAAGAGTGATAACACACGTTATAGAAGCTACTGTGCAGATATAAATACAGATGTGCCTTTAGATTTTGGCTTGCTCAAAAAGTTTGAACTCTAGGGTCGCTCTCGGGTTGTTGCTCAAACTACAGATTGTAGTTCTGCATTTTCAAGTGCCCACCATCACAGACACAAAGGGTATAGCAGCAGATCGCAAGAGAGACCCGCCTCTCTCTCTCAAGCGCACACTAAACTCAGATCACAGTGGTGTGATCTAAGGTGTGTCTCAAGTCACATACTTCCGTTAGTACACTTCTATGTAGTATACTGTGTGCACTATGTACTCATTGGCATAGTGTGCGAATTTCGACAGGGTAGTGTTGTCTCAAACCAAACACGGCCGTTGTGCACTCACCGGAAATGACGACCGCAAATTAGCTAGTTAGCAAACTAGCATTAGCATTCGCGTTATCGTTCGCAGTACCAAATCATTACAGGCTGCTAAATGAACCCAACAAACATACTGCTGGCTTATACCTGACACCAGTATATTGGTGCTTAGTGCAAACAAGGCATGTATTTGTACAATGCAGCGATGTTCACGGTTGCACAGTCTTCAGCCACCATTTCCAGTTTTCCAGTACGTAGCCAAGATGGCGACCATTGAGGGCGAGAAGTGTCCATAGTTCCACACTCAACTTCTTGACCATTTTGAGTGCACCATCCGGGTACTCATAGTGCACTGCATTTTTCCATACTTCTCAGTGTGAACGCACTTATGCACTCAAAATATTAAGTGTAAGTACAGAAGTACACGATTTGAGACATAGCATAAGATTCTGTTACTGTGATGCCAATTTCTCACCTAAAATGTCTTCAGATTTATATTTTGGTGCACTATTTGGCTGTGATACGAGAACTTGTTAAACAAGAAGCATGCGCTTCTGTATTGTGTAAGCGGAGACTAAAAAAACTTTGATCAAACAGTATAACTAGGCACTGCTGATAAAATATGAACTAGATTCTTTTACTGTGTTGCCTGTGTCTCACCTCTTGCATTTTCATTATCATATTTTCACTTCCTGTATAACTGTAATTTAAGATTGTTTGTTACCAGCCGTCTGCCATATTGTGTCTTGTGGAAAAACTCCCCAACTCGCGTTACGTCACCAAAGATACTGGATTACCACAAGATGGCCCACCCACAATATACTCCCATTGTATGAAATGGTATACATTTACGGTCTCCTAAGTAGGCGTTGTCCCCCGTACCCCAATCAAAGACGAGTATCCCCAACTTCATTTCCGTCAACATGTGTGTACCCTTACTGGCCGTACGCTAAATAAATAAATGGTCCGTGAAAAAAAAGTTTTTTCCAGCGGATGTCTTAGTTACAACATGATTGAGCTAACTGGAGTATGTCGTATGTCGTATCAGACCACGGGAGGCTTTTTAACAGATGACGTCCTGATGTTAGCTGTGCTGCTGCTGTTAGCTGTCCCTGTCAGCTGCAGCCACTGATGCTTTCTAGACATCGTTATTTCCCAAAACTAAATAAAAACCACACATAGCATTGCTAGCTCAATCACGTTGTAACTAAGATATCCCCTGGAAAAAATATTTTTTTTAGATCCAGTATCTTTGGTGAAACTGCACTGATTTCAGCACCAGAGAGGAGATATCTGTTGCCAGATCTCGCGAGAGTGTGTTGTTGAGACAGAGACAGGTCTTGAACAGAGTAAATTTTGGTGTCGGAATGTTCTGAAGATATGTGGCTTGTGATAAATGGGTCCAATATCTGCTTCCGTGACTATCAGGCGAAATAATCAGCTATGATCTGTAATCACGTTCATTTCTCCCACTGAAGTCAATGGACTCAGGACCTGCTGTTAGTCTCCTGAAGGGGCGTGGTGGTCCCCAACCCCACATGACACTGATACAGGAAACTGACTGTCTTGGTTTATCCACCGTCTTTGACGTCACCCACCAATGGGAGCGTTTATTGGTCTGGTGAAGTGCAGTGCATTATGGTGGTTGTAGGTTTTCTAGTTCTTGAATGAAAGCAAAAGCCACAGCCCTTTCTCACTGTGTTCTCTGGTCATACAGCACCAATTTCAAGTATGTGTCTTTCTCCTGTATACACAGCCTAGTTTTCTGAAAAGAACAACTTCCCAGCAGTGAAATACGTCTTCAAGGCCAGGGACGAACAGAGAGTACAAGTACAATGCAGTGATGGCGGCAGCCAGCTCTGTTCAACCCCCACCATTCACCTAAGTCTTTTTTTTTAGGAGCAATAAAGTTAATTGAACCCACTTTTCAAGAATGAGGTCATGGCCTGAAGAGGAGGAAAACACCAATTACCACTAAAATGAGCAATTAGGAACATGCCCTTTGTCGGGTTTGATACTAAACAACTTTGTGTTGCACTGCAGCTCCAACTGGTGATTTGAGGTTTTAATGTGAATTTATTTTTCCTTCCATTCATTTCTTTTTGTGTGTGTTTCTAATCAGTTCCCTGATTAGGCCAATTAGAGTTTCATAACAGTGTGAAGTTAATTTAGGGGATTAGATTAACTCCTGGCCTCCAAGAGGAGGAGGCGATGGAAATAAATCTGGATGGTGGCTGGCTGTACGGTTCAGCGACAGGGAAACAGGGAGATTCCATTCCTCCTTCCTACAAGTAATTCTGGAGTTTGGGAGAAGCAGAAATTAAAGTTTCATCACAAAATACACATTGAAATGCAGTGGGAAACTAATAAAGGGGGGCTATTTAGGGTTCAATAAATGAAATTAGAAAGACCAAAACTTTTATTTCAAAGCACACAGCAGCACATGGAATAGAAAAACCATAAAGTGATGACTCTGCTGGGCTTTGATGGATGGTTTCATTTGCTCCAGCAATCACTCAGCTCCTCCTGTCGACCCTCCCCGCTCCTAACCGTCACATGATGGTCGATTATATTTTTTACTTCACTGCATTATGAACACAGTCTGCCGGCGCTCAAATCTCCACACTCCCCATCCATCAGTCATGCTGCTGAGGTGTCAGAGAGGTCCTCTTCCAATCCACTTCCTTGTCATGTTGACAGAGCAGACTTCGCTTCATGGTAAAGGAGTGGAACATAGTAGCTACGGTACACTTTGGCTCTCTGGTTCAGAACCGCACATCTCACACAGTCCTCATACTGTGGCTTGTTTTGCTTTATGCAGCCAGTGAATCATTTCTGATCCCTGAAAACCTCCAGGTTCAGCTTTTTGTTTTCAGATTTAGATTTGTGTCCAGTGACGATCTATCATGCCATTTAAAAAAAGCTGGAGTTTTGTCATATTTTTCTTGCCATCAAAACCATATGCTGCGGACTTGACATCGTGTAATTTGAAAAGTGCACATAGAGCATGGTCATTCTTGCCTTCATGCTTGGAAGATTCACTTTTTAAGCAAGGTCCCAATGACCACAAATTCTTATTTTCTAGGGTCTCTCCAATCCTTTAGATTTTTATTAAAAAATACCATGTCTGATGCTGTTATTTTTATTGCTGTGCTCATTTAGTGCATTTGCATTCTGTAAGTGCTTCTCTATACTCTAGTTTTGGTTTCCAACTTTTGAAAATAACCCACGCCTGCACAGGAAATTATGCATGTTGAAGTAGGCGAGATGGTGGCTTGTTGCTGCTCCTGGCTAACGCACCGTACCGGTACTGGTAAGTAACAAACATTTGCTTATTTTCCATCCAAAAAAACCCTACTGCTTAGTTATCTTCTATAAAAATCTCTAATGTTGGGTTCTCATTTGTTTCGAAGTGTAGCTGTGCAGAGAGGGTCCTCCTCTTCTGATGAGGTGCTTCGCTGCGTGTCCACAGACACAAATAGTCATTTAGAATTTAACTGTGAGGTGTGTATTATTTAAAGACATCCTGTGTGACTACGTGTCACCACAGGTGTTGTCATACCGACCAAATGAGAGCCTCGAGGGGCCAGATGTATAAGCAATGCATACGCACAAAAAACATGCATACGCCTTTTGCTATACATTAACCGTCATTTATAAAAAAAAAAAAAAGAAGTATGCGGTGAGAACTTGTGCACCTCATGCATTCTTCAGAACAGGCGTATACATGTTTTTTTTTTTAGCTCAGATAGCTGTGGCTGATATCAGGGTAAATAAGACAAGAGATGTAACATTATAATAAAACATTACTTGAGGTTGTTTTTACCCTGATCGTATTATTTTTGCAGGCTACACGAATGCATCACTGACCATCCTTCTGACGTTTAACAATCATAATGATTGAGATTTAACAGCGATAAAGGTTTGCAAAAATGTGATGAATTAGTAGTACATGGGTACAAATATCCACAACGATGCATCAGGAGAGCTGCTCTGGCACCATTGGGGAACCTAGCCGATGCAAACGATCAGTAAAATTGCATTTCTTCTTCGCTGTGCTTCTCTCTGTCTAAATGGTGGAAGAGTGCGCCCAAGCATCAATATACAAATTGATGTTTAAGGGTGTTTTCACATCCATTTTTCAGTGAATTGTGAGAGTGGAGATGAGGCTTGTGCATGTGAGCCCAGCTGCAAAATGACTGAGATTTATAAAACAGAATCAAACGTACATGTGGCTTATAACTTTAACGAAAAGAACGCATATGCATATTTCTGTCTTTGTTTGTACACACAGTTTTAGTCGTGAATCTGCACACAGTTTATGCATCTGGTCTCTGGTCTTGTTTGGAGAAGGAGGTGGTCAAGTGTTAATATGAAGAGAAGCCCAGAGAGCCCACTGGATTCATTTGGATATACTTTCATTACAAATTAAAAAGTACTTTCAAACGTATCCATTCATTTTAGGGTCTTAGTCGTAGTTATCAACTCCATGAACTCTCAAGTCGATGAGATTCCTGTTTGCAGATACATGTTTTTACATCTGACAATAATGGCTACAGTCTGGATTACATATATTCACACTCATGCCCAGCATCTGAAACAGAAGCACAAACATCATTTTGTGGCGTGTAGTGACACCAGTGTCTCACTGTCTCAGGTACCTCAGTCCTTCGTCCATGCGTCCCCATGCACCTTTAGGTCACTTAGTTTCAGTTATGATACATTAAAAGCATTTCATTGGTCGACCAAACTACCTCTTAAAATCTGTGTCCCTTTGCAATCCTTGTGCCTCCTTGCTGTCAGAAAGCCGAGTATGTCCCTTTGCAAATAGCACCGAGCACCCTCATCGGCCCCCTCACTGGGGTCCCAGTCCTCCTTGAGTGCTCTGGCCGTCGCTGTGGTCACTTCCCCACAGGCGGTAAAACTGACTGAAGTCCACGTACGGCGGTACCCTGCCGGTCTCGTCGGGCTGAGCCGCCTGGCTGCCTCTCTGGCGGAACAGGCTGCCATCTCCCGAGCTGGAGCTGGAGCTCTGCGTCTGGGTGTTGGTGGATTGGAGGGTGGCCGTGGGGCTCTGACTGCTGGGGAGAGTGGAGGAGTAGAAGAGGGAGGAGGAGAAAGGTGGTTGGTTGGGGAGGGTGGAGGAAGAGGAGGAGACGGGTATGAGGGTGGGAATAGAGGGGAAAGATGTGGGGGCGTCAGAAAAGAGGAAGGGGTCCATGTCGCGGGTGGAGAGGCAAAGGAGAGAGGTGGAGAGAGGGAGAGGGCGGGGGGGTGGAGGAGTGGTGGAAAGAGAGAAGAGGGAGGTGGAGAGGGGGAGAGGAGGAAGAGGAGAGAGGGGGAAAAGAGGGGAAAAAGGGAGTTCAATTATGGGCTGCAGGATGTCGACGGAGGTCTGGCAGGTGGCGGGGTGAAACGTGCTAGAAGAGGCGGAAAAAGGAGAGGCAAGGACAGAGTGTAGGACGCAGGATGGATATTGGCAAGTCGGGGCCCATGTGGAAGAGAAACACAGATGTGAGTCAGACGGTGAGTGACAGAGTCAAAGTCGTTAAGGAAGAGGAGACAGGGAAGCAATCCTTGTGGACGAGCGAGCAAAGGGCAAAAAAGGACGCAGGAAGTGAAGCACATGCAGCAAACCCAGAGCAGCAGCCACATGAGTGCTACTCATGTTTATGCATACTACATTACAAGCAGGTACCCTCCCTACCTCCAGGCACACTAACGCATGCTAATTGAAGCTGTCAGTGATTCATGCTTTGTTACAAATTAAACATATAATTAACTTGGCAGAAGAACATCAAATACCACATGTTAAGTGTTCAATCTTAGCGTGTTAACCTTCCAGTGCTGTAAAATCCTGTCAGTATTACAAACTGTCGCCGTCTGACAAGCCTTTAAACTTATTAATCTGATATGCCAACTGGACGTCCTGGGTCATATTTACTTTTTTTCCACATTTATTTGTGGTGGCCCATGATTTTCTATTTTTTGGGGCTGGACCCTTCAATAGGAGCTCTACTGGAATATATACACTGTTCCGATACTAACTGCACTGCGCTCTCTGAGCACAGAAGGAGCAGCAGAACCCCAAATTGCAGTCAAAGAGAAACTTAATTGTTCATTGCCCTGGGTCTAAAAGTTTGCATTCACTCGCCTGCAGCAGCTGCTCCTCTCATCCATCAATGATCTGCTCAGGGATAATCGGATCGACTGATCATTATCCATCTTGTGACTCAAACTCCATAAACTGTCCAAAAAACTGCCTAAACTGCCTTGAATCACACACTGGAGCAGAATGATGCCACCATCACTTAGTTCTGAGTAAAAATGCATTATTTCTGGGCTGCAGCCATTGAGCAGTGGCGTGAAGCTCCCAGCCAGTAGTAGCTTGCAGGTGAGGGAAAGACTTTATAAACAGACAGCAAGCAGAGAGTAGCAGCAGGCACCCAAGTGGATACTATGAAAATCGTGCAGACACAGCGCAAATAAACAAAACAAACAAAAGCGTAAAAATAAGCAGGGCAAAATGCCAAGCAGAAAAAGCTTAATACAACACTAAAGTGAATCTGGGACTGGCTTTGCCGTACACTTTCGCTGATGAGGAACGACACAGAGTTGGCGTGTTTTCTGTACGATGAGTAGGTGCTGGTGGTTAGCTTAGGCCATGTTTACACGAAATTATCCGCTGAAAACAGAATCATTTCTCATTTTCGTTTTGGAAAAAAAAATTACGCGTTCAGACGACAACGTTTTGATAACAATTATACCTGCCCAGGCCAGTAGCTGTGTAGCTGTGTGTGACTTCGTAATGAAACAACACGCGCTTGTGCACATGCGCTTCCTTCTATAGAACAGTGATGTATAAACAAAAATGGCAACCGCACGAACATTTGTCTGGACGGACGACGAGGTGGAGTTGCTACAGTAAATCTACACTTTGCTGGAGAAGCGTTAATAAATTCAACAGGCTGAGCAGCACAAACAGAGCTCGGGAGTCCGCCATTGTTGTTGTGATGGTCGACTTTCTCGCACATGCCTAGTGACTGTAAGCGTAATGCACATGTATGAAAAGTCTCCGTTTTCAGAGAAACTGCATATTGCAAGTTTACATGACAACAGAGACGGTGATGTCCAAAAAATTGCACTCTGGAACCTGTTTTCAAAACACAACTAACGTTTACCGTTTTCAGTTGAAGTCGTTGTCGTATAAACAGGACAGAGTTTTGGGGCTTTTTGGCCTTTATTTGATAGGACAGGGCAAATCAGCGCCCTGTGTTGTCTCTATTGTAACAAATGTAATGTTCCTAAAGTGGTAGCTTGCACAAGCAGTAAAGGAAGGAGGAATCAAGTCTGAACGTTGTGTTTACAGTGACCCACAATTCTTGCATGGTATACCTTTAAACATCACTCTCCTCTGCACTGATTTAACACAGGGTGCTGTCTTCAGTCTGAGTCCCTGCTAAGTCTCTTCAACACATGACAGTGTGTTCTGTTATACTTGTGAGCACAGCCAGCTATGATGTAGCTTGGTACTATACTGTCATGCCACATACCTGTATTACAGACTGAGGAAAAAGGATGTGTTCAGCAGCAGCTGGCAGCACAAGCAGGACTGGAGGCCATTAACACAATTTAAGCAGCAATCTGTAAAACTATTAATTTCTTGGAAAAGCAATAACGTGTTCCAGTAATTTGTTTCTGTACAACACTGTCTAAAATCACAGTGGAAATGGCTCCCAAGAGCAATACTGATTTGATTACACTCATATGCTCACATTACAGTGTGGTGTGTACTGTACTGTAGCGTGTGTTTATGCTCGTGTGAAAGTTCAATATTAAAATACTTTTACAGCTGTACTTGATCAGTCTTCTGTTTCTAGTCTGTGAAAGGGACCCTGGCATGATACACAGAGCTCACAGCGGCGGAACAACGGGGAAGTGAAAACCATGCTTACACATAAATAAGCATGGCAGCGAAGGGACACAGGGGAGTGAAAATCAAGCTTACCTAAAATAAATATAGCAAGGGAGGGATGAGGGAGGTATCTAAGACACAGCCAAAATAAACCTAACAGTCGGGAGGGGATAGAGGAGTCAGGATAAAGCTCACCAACAGCAATGCGACAAAGGGAAAATCAAGTTTATCAAGCAAAAACACAACAGCAATGAGATAAAAAGCAAAAAAATCGAGCTTATTCAGACCAAATATTGGAGTAGGAGACAATACGTGGTGAAAAACAAGCTTACCCAGAGCAAGCAGGGACAACACACAAACCAAGCTTACCCTGGTGTGGGGGTGCCTTCCTCCAAGGTGGAGGCAGTGTTGGTTCCATTGGTGAGGGTACTTTGTGAGGGCATGACCAGTGAGAGGGTGACACTGGTTTTACTGGTGCTCTGGCTGTTGGAGTAGGGCACCGACACAGGGTAGATTCGTCCACCTGACAGAAGGACATTCACATAAAAGGTTTAAAAATCACTTTAAATTCTGTGGCCCTGTTGATGTCAGACCTATTTGGAAAGATCGATGAAACAAAAGGTTGAAGGCTCAATAATGTTTTTTTAATATACTTTTCACAAGTACTATTATCAAGAAAAACACTAGTGTGTAGTCTCAGCATAATGGGCGTCTTGGGAACGTGGAATAAATTGGATTGTTTCTGCCCAGACTTTGTTTTTTTGGCTCTGTATGATATTCTTAGCTAGACCTCTCAAAATCTTTTATTTCTCTTTCTCAGGGCTGGCTGCTCAGACGAGGATAAACCTAATACTATTTTAAGATCTCCTTTGAAGTGTCACATTCCCCTGGTACAGGACTAGACTTTTCTTCTTCTTTATTAAAGCAACCAACCCTAGAAGTTTATATTATTCAAAGTCGGCATAGAGTTGAGTTGATATCCAGTTTTGACGGCCCAGTCAGGTGTGAGAGCTTCAACCGGTTTGATGTTATTCAAAATGGCTGAACCGGCATTTGTTATTATTACACGTTCAAGCAAAATAAACAACCTGTGATGACACACGACGGAGCTTTTCCAACTCATACAGCATTAGTAACAAGCAATATGACAACATGACTAACATAATATGTTTATAAACTGACCAACAGAGCCACTAGTGTCTGACAGATCATATGTAAGAGTGTTTTCACATATAATCCTCTTTAAACAAACCGAACTCAAGTGCAACAACAAGTGGACCGACGGAAAAGGGACTTTTCTTTTGGTGCTCACATTGTCAGTTCATTTGAAAGAGGACTCAGTTCTCTTTCTGGTCGAGTTCAGCTCTGATGAAGCCTCAGTCCTCTTTCTATTCACACTATAGTCTATATATGATGTATGTTGACATGTTGACCCTCACTTTCAGATGAACTTAAAATTGGAGGAAAACCTCAGTGTTTCTGTGCTGTAGACTGTTGCCATTTGACATATTCTACATTCCACATTAGGAGACATGCAGAATCTTCCGTAGACCAAACTACTCCTCGTCCTGCGTCCTATGCCAGTGTGGTTTTGTCTGGTTTTTCAGTGCAATAGCATGTGATCTAGAGGGCTAAATACAAAGGCAAAGAGCAAAGCAAACCTGGAGCGCTTTGTATTCACACTGCACAGGTTAAAGTTATAGTTGGTAATCCTGCTCAGAAACACTTCCTGTTATACTGGGTGAAATGGTCCTTCCATCCTGAGAGTAGTCAATATGTGTTTAGAAAAAGGAATGAAAAAATCAGACCTCTGTGGCAGCTGCAGGCCTGTAAAAACTCTGACCAATCCCTGCCATTCGGTGCAAATGGAAAGAACCAATCAGATGCCTTCATGTCTCGTCCTGCCCGAGGCCCCTCTGTCCCTCCCTCCTTCCTCCCTGTGTGCACTCATCACGTGTCACCGTTGCCGGAAATATTCAGCACACTCCTCAGCAGAAATACCGAGTTAGCAGGAGTTTGCTGAACAATGGCAGAGAAAATGCAGCCCAAAGTACTACTTCCAGCGTTACTTGTAACGGCTCGCCCCGCTAAACAGGCTGAGAAAAGAAAGTCGGGGTGGAGCTGAGAGGAGGTGCCGCGTTCAAATCTTGCTAGCTCTCCAACATTACCAACTATAGCTTTAAGTGAACTACACAGTGGACTTGAAGCGAACTAAACTCAGACCACCTTCTATTCATGTCAGATGAGTCAGATCACCTTTCAGAAGCAGTGGGAGGGGGTAAGAGCGGCACGCGCTATATTTGTTTACTTGAAGGTTCATGTATTTTTTGGGGGGATGAAAGAGGACATGGCAGAGTTAGTCCCTCAAGAAAAATTTGCTATAAGAGAAAAAAATGGCCTGTTTATTTATAGATATAGATCCCAGAGGACATTTTTTGTATTCAGGAGCTGTTTTGTTTTTGTTTTGTTTTTTACCAATTTGTCATATTGTCAAGAATATCTTAATTGCAAAAATTCCCTGAAATACCGTGGTATTATTTTAGGGCCATATCGTCCATCCCTACTGAGCGATACATGCTAGTTTTCTGTTGGAATACTGTCACTATGTTCAACTCAGGAGCAGCTGCTGAGTTGAGACACCCAGTAAAATCTGCTACACTGGTGTTGTGGTGGTGTTTAGCATAGTATCAAATGGGTTTGTAATTCTAAAATCTGTCAAGAAGTGGGTACCACTGAGGAGTTGGGACCGTCCAAATGTATCAAAAGAGAGTCGTAATATCATCAAGTTGGGAAAAAATGATGTTTGTTTGGACATTTAGCTCTACAACTTCTTTGTGAAATACTGAATAGTGTTACCTCTTCAGGCCTGATTTGAATTGAAATATTTTTAGCTGAAAGTGCGACCAGCTCAAAAAAATGTAACCTTATATGAGGAGTTGTTAGTTCTTTGTTTCAAAGAGAAAAAGTTGGGAAGAACTGATATATGATTGTTTAATGTTCTGTAGGAACCTGAATAATATATATTCGAAACGCTTCGAAATTCTGAAGTTTTTAATGATGAACGTTGGTGTAGCGAGTATAGAGGTCTGCTCCCTAGGCAGAGTTTCAATAAAACATGAACCAATCCCAGAATGCCCTTTCCTACCCTGTGTGGGTGTGAGCACTCCGTCAGCCAGCGGATAGTTGAGCGTGCGTATGAGCAGGGTCATGTCCTCGTGCCGAGAACAGTAAGTTGCCCTCTGACGGCCGGACACGTAGACGTCGTGGTGCAGCCGTTTGACGCGCTCCACCACCGACTGAGCCACTGCCTCCAGACTGGTCTGCTGGGCCAGCTCTGCTGCTACCATGGCAACGATTTCCTGCGGTGGACAGCAGAGGAGACAGGGAGTCAGAGAAAAAAAGATTAATGATAAAGTTTAAGAGTTAAAGAAGATTAGGAGGATGAAAAAAAGAGGCAATACAGTAAGTGAGAGACAGAAAACAGCAATGGACGTTAAGACCAAAAGTGGTCATGAAAACAAGAGTCAGGAAGGGACAAGGAATAGTAACAGAAGGATGACATCAAATGAAAAGGAGAAAATAGTAGGTTTGAGTGGAAGGAGGTGATAGAAGGATAAGGATAAGGTAAAGAAAGCAGATTTGGAATAAAGAAAGACATTAAACTTAAACACAGAGACTGAAAAAATAAAACACCAGAAAAACAAGTGGAGAGAAGGTGACTGACGTGGGAAGAAATCTTTAAAATGAATCGTCTAACCTGATTGGCTTGTTCAGGGCCGTGGGCGGACTCAAGGGCATTGATAAGACCTTCTGACATCAGCAACAAGAAGCCTGTCACGCTGTCCAAAGAGTGGCTGCCATGAATCTCTGGCTCTGCGATGATTGGCCTTGTCTTGGCCGCACTGATGTAGTAGGAGGACAGGAGAAGATAGATACAGGGGTAGATAAATTAATTTAAAGAAGTGATGAAGAAGAAAGCAAGCAGAGACAGAGACTAAGTAAGAGAGAAGTGGAGGGAGAGAAGAGGAGGAAGGAACTGAGACGAAAAGAGAGACAGACCTAAGTGCACCTGACCTAAATACAATAAACCTGGCTAATCTCATAAATCCAAAAAAATCGCTTATACTTTGTCCACATCAAATTTCCTGCACTCTCTTTGATGGCACTGAGGAGGAAATTCTATGAAGATTCTATTGTGTGTTTTATTGAGGATCATAATTGGAATGACTCGTAGATATCTGAGCCTGATTCGCTTGGCCTGGACAGCAGACAGGAACAGGAAATGAGAAGTGTGAGAAAGGGGCCCCCGGATCGTGGAATTTCAAGAGGCTCAGAGAGGCTGGAGGAGAGTCAGATCTGATAACAAAGACCATAATATGGAGACAGAGCCTCCACTGTCCAGGTACTGTTGAGTACACACACAGACACACAGACACAGACACACAGACACACACACACACAACCTGCTGAACTGATTGTAACTAAGTGTGTTTATTTAGCTGCCCTAGTTTCAGTTGAAACACAGTAATAAAGTTAAAGTTTTGGAAAGTACCCTTATTCGCTCTCTTGTTGAGAGGAGAGTAAGAAGATCAGCACCAATCTCCTGCCTGTATGCAAAATACGAAGCTAATAGCTAGTCAAGCAAACAGCTTAGCGTGACTTAAAGGTCCAGTGTGTACGATTTATTTTTTCTACTGGCAGAAATGTAATTTAATATAATGACAAAAATAGGAACTGTAGTGTTTTTGTTACCTTAGAATGAGCCATTTATAGCTACTTAGGGAGCGGGTCCTCATCCATGGAGTCTGCCATGTTTCTACCGTAGCCCATAATGGACAAACAAAACACTGGCTCTAGATAGAGCCATTTCAGTCTTCGCAATTTTGCTTTGGCTACAGTAGTTAGCGACCCCTCTGCAACATGAGCATTGACAAAACGCTGCTTTATACCAGTTTAAATCATCTGGGTCTGTTTTGTAGAGGAGGAGATCTCTGCAGATAATCCGGCTGCTGGTAAAAACCTCCTGAACGTCTGGATCTTAAGTTTTAAGAGAAAAAGGTGAGCACACATTAGCAGTTGTTGGGCTAACGTGACATGCCAAACAGCGCCGGAGAAACACCAATTTGCAACGACAAACTGCTTTAATCTGTGTTTTAGCGAATTTAATCACCTGTTTCATTTATTTTAGAGAGGAAGAGACCTGCAGATAATTTGGCTCATGGTAAAAACCCTCCTGAACATCTGGCATAAGAAACAAGGCAAGCACACATTATGTAATTAGAGAAAATAGGTGAGCACACATAGCAAGCAATGGACATGCTGTTTAGTGATGTGAAACTGCTTTATTTATTGTTTTTACTGTTTTTAATCATCTGGGGTCTCATTTATAAGACAGTGTGCAGGATCCATACTAAAAATGTTCGTACAGACAAAAGCCAAAAATGGCATGTGCCAAAAAATACTTAACAATTTCTACAGTCAGGCTTCCACCCCACCATCTGGGTCACCAATTTCCCATCTCCAAAATGTTCGGAAGCATGGGTCAAAGTTTCTCCTATCGCGTCTGGTTTTATACATCACAACTTTTGCGTGAGAAGTGGCGTACGTCTCTTTCACGCCTTGTTTTGTGCGTACACAACGTTTATAAATGAGACTCCTGGTCCATTTGTTTTGGAGAGGAAGAGGCCTCTGCGGATAATCTGGATCCTGAACAATGAACACTGAGGGAATTCTAATCGGGAGAAGTTTTAGCCAGTTCTAATCTGCAGACCTCACTGCAACCTCCTTAAATCTTACACACTGTTCCTTTAAAAGACTGTAAACAGGGGGAAAGCATCTGGCCTGACTTGATCCAAAGTTGAAGAAATTTCCCCACAGGCAAAATACTTTATATCCTGTTTGTTTGATCTGTACATGAACAGAAATCCAAAAGGCCAAAACACACCCAGTGACTTCCTGAATTCACTGTGCAAGGCCAAGAAGTTATTCCAGCACATAACCCCCATAAAACAACATCTTGTATTTAGATTTCTAGAAACTTGGCTGTCTGAATAAAAATAACTTTGCGAAGACTCTGAATTCTATATATATATAAAAAAAAGACCATACCATAAATGTGACAACAAGCAAAAAAGACATTAAAGAAGAGTGTGGCAGCTGGGCCTCCCCAGGCATGTATAGTATGTGCTTATGATGTAGTCTGAGTATTCTGACTTCACCTGAGCAGGTCGATTTCATTGTAGTTGAACTTAACCCGGTAGTCTCCGAGCCTCCTGGTGCTGCTCTGACCAGCAATCTGCCCTGCCTGCCTTACACGAGCCGAATCTACACCTGTATTAAAAAGGAAGAGGACAGGAGACACATTAAAAACAGGGGGAGGCGGAAAATGAGGACAGAGGAGATGAGTTTGAGGATATGATGATAGACAGTGGGTATGGCGGAGAGGAGCAAAAGATTTAGTATGAGGAAGGAGAGTTTAAAGCAATAACACAAGGGCAATAAGTAGAAGCAGGAAATGGGGTGGGAGGAGAGGAGGGGTGTGTGTGTTTGGGGGTGGATGAAAATATGAGGGGAGAGGTCACCTTCAGCTGGGTTAATGGAATGACTGCCATTTCATTTAAATCATTCAGAGAAGGGCCTGAACAACAGAATAATCACGTGACTCTCAACTGGAGACGGGAGGAGCGGGAAAACAAAGGGAGACAGAGAGCTCTGCCTCCTCTTCTAACGATGTGGTGTGAAGCACCAGGAAACAATGCAGCTAATTCTCCATTATATTCATTACGGGTGCCAGGCTGCACCTAATGCTTCCTCCACAAAGCTAATCACAGTGTATGTATTTCCTGCTACATACACAACCTACATTACTGGACCATTAGCTCAGCTGTCCACCGTAGATACACGGCTCTATGTGTGTCTCTATGGCAGCTAGTTTACACTAATAGCTGACTCGCTGTCAGCCTGTATGTCCTGCGTGGAATGCAAGGAATGTTATGTAATATAAGGTATGTCTGCTATGCTACTGTGCAAATCTGATTTCTACCAAGATACATGTCTAGGTATTCATCAGACCTCAGGACTAAAGGCAAAACAAAATCCAAAAATCTTTTCCTCCAAACTAAACTGTTAATTCTGACAATTTTTCTGTCTTCGTCAGGACTACTTCCTGACTTGTCCCTGGAAAAAAACAGCAGCGAAGTGAGCAGAGTATGAGAGGAAGGAGGCAGCAGTGCTAATCATATTGGTGAAATGGGATGTCACTGACCAGATAATGTGGAATATTCATCTTGGTGTGTGTTGGTGCATGGTTGGCTCAAAATGAAAAATGCCCAGGATAGCTCAGTATTACATATTTATTCCCAAACTGAGCGCTTAATAAAACTTAAGTGAAATCTGTGTTCTAATTAAATGAGGTTGCATTAAACCAGAAAAAATAAAACCAAATGAATGGTTAATAGTGCAGAAAGATCTGAAGCTAAGCAAAAAATAAATTACTAAAATATTACCGAGAACATATCTCCACCAAACTGACTCTGGTAAGTAGGACTGTCTTTCTGTCTGTGTGTCTCACCCAGTGCAGCCAGCCTCTGCAGCTCGTCTTCATTGTCAGTGCTGTGTGGTCGGCCAATCTGTAGGACCTGGTTCTGGCCGTCGCTGCTGGACTTGCACAGCAGTGCTCGGTTGGTACCTGGAATCCAGGACAAACATATAAGGATTAACAAGACGAGAATGGGGAAAGGTAAAATAAGTCCAAAGTTTAAAATAATCACTTTGTCTTTAAAGGTAAGTCAACATCGACACAAGGTTAAATAGATTCGAGACAAAAAGAATCCAATTCATTCAGTAGAGCTGCAAGGTAAGACAGCAGCCAGCACAAAGAGAAAATACTAAGCTGGAATGAAGTGTTTTAAATCTGAATGAGTTACCAGTTTTTGTTGACACTCTCAGAGAGGATCTCTTTCAACTCTATTGCCATTTCTCTCATGAGGATGAGACATTTCACCTTGTAATTTCTCCACACAATAATCTTGCAGGGACAAAGATGCAGGGACAAAGATGCAGTGACGTTGCTCTGCTGTGACTCACAGGCCCAAACCTCCGCCAGTGAATCAGCACAGCTATTGCGCTACTTTTACAAGCTCAATATCAATCACTGAATGATGAAGCCAGTTGCTGACAAAAGCTGACCGGAGATACATCAGTGATTAACTCACTTTTATATTAAAGTTTCTGAGCACTGAGCAGGAGACCACCCCCACCTCCGCCCAAATTCTAAATTCAGTAAATTCCCAGAGTGGTGTGTGCTGCTCGTCTAATCTGCAGACAAGGCCAACCAATTAGCCACATTATACTGAAATTGCGGACAGGGGCCCCATGCGCCCCTCTCTGTCCTCTCTGTGGGGCCCTGGGCTTCAGCCCCTGTCACCCCATGTGTTAATGAGCCAGTGCCGACATGGTGCACCGCTTTTGTGGTGTTCCAAACAGATCAGAGTAGTCACAAAATACTCTATATACCCTCTTCCTAGGCTTGGTGATAATCCTCATGTTCATATGTGCAAAGCTGCATTACATATGTGCAACACACAGCCAGCCATGCCTGCTGTACCTCCATACACCCTTGTCTGCCACCCACACACTCCCACTCCCAGCATATCAAATTATGGGTCACACGACCTTAACTGTCAAATATATTTCACATCAGCACACAGCTGGAAGAGCTTTTTAGAGAACACTTACTCTTATGTTTAAACTTCGCTGGGATTCATGTTGTGTCAACTCTGAACTCTTGACCCTCACACAACGGGCCAGTGGGGAGACAGTCCTCCTTTCTACTCGCTACTAATTACTACACCCCCACCACCCCACCCCATGTTCTGCTCTGTGCCATGTCCTTGAGGACAAAAGAAAATGAAATCCCAGACAGAGAGAAAGAGAGAGGGTGAGGGGCTCTTTTCCTTTGGCTGCTACAGAATCAAGGATGTTAGCTAAAATACAGAAACATCTAAAACACTGCATTTAAAGGATTTACACTAACCAGACTTACTTTCAATTAGTGCGAATTTAAACTAATATTCATACCCTTGATTAATGTGCCCAGATACATGAAACAAACCACACAGACAGCAGCTGGAGTCTGGCACTTTAACTTTGATGATTCTTGAAGAGAAATACTTCTAAGGGATAACGCTCCTCTGGGTTGGTGTGTGTATGTGTGTGTGAGTGGGGGTGTTTCTCACACTCTCCAGAATTTCATTACAGTAATGGATCTAAAATGACTGCTGTAGAAACATATCTTATTATATAATGACGAAAACTCTGTATGTGTGTCTGTTCCACGTTTTTCTCCTCACTGACTTGGTCAATCCATGTGAAATGTGGCACAGTGGTAGAGGGTCATGGGAGGATGCCAATGAAGCAATATTACATCAATTGGCCAAAGGGGGGCGCTATAGCAACCGATTGAAATTGCAAACTTTGAATGGGCCTATCTCATGCCCCGTATGTCGTAGAGACGTGAAACTTTGCACAGAGATGCCTCTCCTCATGAGGAATACATTTGCCCCAAGAACCCATAACTTCCGGTTATATAGATTTTCTGCCATTTTGAATTTTTTGAATTTTTTTTTTTTTCAAATGGATCTCTTCCTAGGAAGTTTGAGCGATCTGCATGAAACTGGGTGAACATAATCTAGGGACCAATATCTAAAGTTCCCTCTTGGCAAAAGTTGGAAAACTTATTGAAACTGAGCTTTAATAAGGCAATGACTTTAACTATCTGCCTTTCAATGTGCTACCTCAACTACTAATGTACAGTTTTAGCCCACTAACTATCCCACTATTGGTTATGGTACTACTGTATTTTCAATAAAGCAATCGTACTATCAAATCCACAAAAACTCTGTCTGAATACATTGCTCTTCTTAATGGGTTCAGTTGACTACTTAATCAGCAATTTCCTATGACCTGTATCCCAAACACACACCATGTGAAACTGCACGTGGGCAACTGTGCACTCAATGGGTATGGACCAGTCGACGACAAATGCTTCTTTTCTGTTTCTGTAGCTCAAGATGTCTGGTGAGAATCTCCACCCACCCATCCACCCACCCACACCCACACACACCCACACACACACACACACACACACACACACACACACACACACACACAGCTATAATGTGACTCCCTCTGCAGCTGTTGCCTACAGGAGCCTAATTTGGGATTCAAAACAAGGGATTCAAAATCAATGGCTGGCACTGTGGTTATGTTTTGAATACAGATTGTCAGTATGATTCCAACATCTGTTTGACAGCCACAGAAAACAGAATGTGTGGCATCAACTTCTTGTCCTCTGTAGAAATAAACCATGTTTGGCATAGTATGTAAAGCACATGTTTGCTGGTGGAGCATTTCATCTCATCTATGGCAGACCTTTTTAAAGCCATGACAAATCACCATTTATTTTGTAAATACTATCAAAATAATATAGATTGTTGTGCCATACAATCTTGCAACCCTTCTTGTGGTTGATTAGATCTGTGTGTGCGCATCTGTGTGAGTAGGAGCGCATGGCCACAGAAATATTTTGTTAAATGTTTGTATTACTGGACTAAAATGAACAAATAAGGTTAAAAACCATAACTGGATGACTCATGCAGAACAGAATGAGAAATAATCAAGAGGAATACCTGCTCAACCCAAACCCAGACTGAACTTACTCTGCCGTAGCTAATGCTGTGCATCCAGTATTAGCTTACATGCTACTAAAAATAGAACTAGTGTCCTCTTGGTGGAGAAGCAAAAGATAAAAGAGATGGAAGACTTTATAAATGCCATATGCATCACACTTTGTCTCACTGCAAGATTATTCTGTGCTGTTTGATATTACTGTTTCGTAACTCTGATATTCGAGTTGTATTTAATAACTAAATTAAAAAAAAGAAGAAAGAAAGAGGAAGAAACAAAGACTAAAACCTCCAGAACACATTTATCTGTAGGTGTAAAGTGTTAAACAAATGTAAATGTAACTGCAGCTGGAAAAAATGAGTAGTTTAATTTCTCTACTCCACTCGCTCATACTCTCAACTGGTTCTGACCCTTGTACGACCCATGAGCTGTGGCTGCCACAGTGTGACATCGCCCACAGTCAGCCTGCAAGCTCGACCTCTAAATTTCCCTAACCTTTGGAAAGTACTACTCCCACAGCGGGGACTTTTTTCTTCTCCATGTGGAACCACCTGAATTAAATTTGTCCCTGCTGCCTCCGGTTGAAATTAAAGTTTAGTTCCTGAGTTCCTCAAAAGGCTCTTGGTCCCTCGGGAAAGTTCCTGCGGTGGAAATGGCCTTTATGAATTCATAAACTTTCAAGTCCCTATCTGCTTTCTGTGAATACCACCCAGCCAATCCAAAAAGTGGTCTCTGACTGGGACAGAGACAAGCCCTAAACCAAAAACCTGTGTAAGCCTGACATCTACTGGTGTAAAGCTCATTCTTAAGAGGCCATTTATTGGCTGGTCTTTGGCATTAACCATATTTTCCAGCACTACCATAAATAGAAGTAAAGGTAAAAGTAAATCAAAAATATTTCAGTCAAGTTTTTGATAATGACTGATTTTGAACAGAACCAGAGATGGAGCTGTCAAAGTTAAATGACTCTAGCCTGTGTAAATATGTGGGTCCATACCAACACTGGCGATGTAGAGCTTGTTGTTGAGGATCAGTGCCACCACAGCCGTCGCTCCTCCTGACACCTCCTGCTCAAGCTCCTTCAGACGCTCCTGCACCTTCTGACTCTGAGGAGAAAGCTGGTGGAATGACACATTCTGACCAGCCGAGAGGAGACGAGGAAGACAGAGAAAGATTGAAGGGAGGAAATGGGAGTAGTGAAAAAGTCGAGAGAATGTGTTGAGCGGGAGGAGTAGGCAGAGGGGAGGGGAAGAAGGCAGGAATATGAAAGAGAGGAAAAATATCAGTTTGAGTGGGCAGATTGATGGAGAAAAAGAGAGAATGAGACAAGTGACAAAAAAAAGGAGTTGAGTAATAAAAGACCATTGAGCAAGAGACATGAGCCAGGAGGACAGGCAGGTGGAAACAAGTGGAGAGGGAGGAGTGGTGGAGGGATACAGGAAACAGGTAGGAGGTGATGTGAAAAAGGATAAGAGATGAGTAAGAGCACCGGAGATAGTGGGCATGAAAGAGACAGATAAGCAAACAAAGTGTGAGAACAGAGAAAAGGAGATTATGACTGAATGTTCTTAATGAACCAACTCACAGCGACAGAAAGTGACTAACATCATCTTACAAAAACGCCCACAACCAGCAGGAATATCACAACTGACTATACCACTATGTGCAGCAGAGATTGAATGAAGAGGAGATATGTCATGACGAGAGAAAAAATGGGGGGAGGGGGAGGAGTGGAGGCAGGGGAGCAGGGAGAGCTGGATCCAGAGAAGGAAAACTGAGACCTGCTTATCTAATGAAACAGGCTGATGAGACCAATTAGAACATAACAAGCTCATTTTCCAATGGCTGAGCATTAGCTCACACTAATGCCCAAATCTGCGGTTGCTATGGAAACGTACGGAGCACCCCTCTCCTCAATTTTCAGCCAAATCTGTCAATATGCTTTGCAAAGAGTGTGAATGTGTGTGTGTGTGTGTGTGTACCTCATTGTGTGGTAGGAGGTAGTTGGACAGGTGAGCCTTCTCAGCCAGAGCATCATCTATTGTCTCAAAGTAGCTCTTCTCCACCACATCAAAGGCCTGCGACGCCGAGAACACATAACAGGATGCTGGTTAATATCCAGGTTGGTTCGCACAGTAAATCAATGCCAAGTACATGCTCTAAATATCATGCATAACTAATAAGACACAGCGTGTACAATGTGTATCTGCACATTTAATAAGTACAAAGTTTATGATCTTTCAGAGCTTTTTAACACCTCTACAAGGAAAAAATAATCCTCTCACTGTGGAAAAAGAAATTACAAACTGGACCACAGTATACCTTGTAACTGAAATTTACTGACTTTGAATAACTGAAATGTTCAGTGCTCATTTATTAACGCAAATAAAATATGCGTGGCAATCCAATGGAAAACAATGCCCCATAATTCCTTGTACGAAAACTGCCTTGGCAATAATCCTAATTATTATTATTATAAGATAATAATAATGTGTTCAGGCCTATACAATTGTAGCAGAGGATATGAAAAGGAAAATCGCTGTTTTGGAGTGCTGGAAGAGGTATTTAGGTCCTAAAAATAATCTATGTAAAAGTACGTAAGTATTATCATCAAAATGTGCTCAAAGTATAATAATAATAATAAATAAAAAAACTTTATTAACCTGGCACCTTTCAAAACACAGGGTAACACTTTACTTGATGGTATCTACATAAGGGATACATGACACTGTCGTGAACTTGTCATAAACATTATGTACATGTCATAAACCTTTATGACTGCTGTCATTTAGAGTCATTTGGTTTTTGTAATGATAAGTTGACATTGTTTGGGTTGTCTTGATTATGACAACTTGACATTAATCAAATTGACATTACCAGAAGTTGTCTTTGTCATGACAAGTTGACATTAAATTTGTTTGGGATGTCCTTATAAGGACAACTTGACATTAACATAAAAACATCTTCTGGTAATGTCATCCTGGTTAATAATAAGGCCCCGGCTGTATCTAGGCTAACGGCTAACATGCTAACTATTATTTTTATGTCACTAGTCACTTGAAACAAATTTAGGATGATAGGAGACAGGTTGAAATAAACCGAAATTTCCCTTCAATGTCAACTTGTCGTCATCAAGACAACCCAACTATGTCAACTTCTCATTACAAAAACTGAATGACACTTAATGACAGCAGTCATAAACGTTTATGACATGTACATAATGTCCATGACAGGTTCACAACCGTGTCATAGTTATGACAGTGTCATGTCACTCTTATGACGATACCTTCAAGTAAAGTGTTACCAAACAGAGTTACAAAGTGCTGTACAATAAAACACAAGTAAAGATAAAATAAGGAAGGCCAAAACTAAAATCAAGATAATAAAAATTAAAAATAATAATCAAATAAGATAGCAATAAAACAGACAAATAGTTCAGATAAAATCAGGATATACTTTCCAATAGAAGTACATTTTTAGGAGAGACTTAAACGGAGCCAGTGACTCAGACAGCCTTATATCCTCAGGCAGGTCATTCCAGAGCCTTGGGGCCCTGGTGGTAAAAGCTCTGTCCCTTTGGTCCTCAGTCTGGACTCTGGGACGAGCAGAAAACCTCTGCCTGAGGATCTCAAACTACGCATAGGTTCATAAGGGACTAACAGGTCTGAAATGTAATCTGGAACCAGGCCATGAAGTACTCATTGTGCAATAAAATGTTCCCTGACAGTATTTGCTATTATGTTTAATGTTTTTGAATTAATATTGTTGTTGCATTAATGTGTATGTTACATGTTACTGCTGTAGATTTTTACTTTTATGTATTAGTTTATTTAACAGGGACGGTGCATATTAATGTCAAATAGCTACATGTTGCCAGAATTTGCCACAAGGCTAGTTTTCATCGGTAGTATCTGACCAGATTTTACATTAGACTCCCTAAAAGTAAAATAACAAAACAAGAAAAGTTAAAGTATTACTACTATTACTGAATAATGGTGCATATTGCATGTTTAGATGTGTAAGATTATGCTAATTTAAAGTCCTTTATATACTGTCAATGCCTCATATTCTATAAGAGCATCATCTGTCTGTGGCATCCCTGTCCTTCAAGAACCATGCATCTCTAAACAGTCAACTTTTCATGAACTCAGAGGAACAGTCCTGTTTTTGGTTTTGTGGGAATGCATTTTCCAGCTGATTGAAACTGAAACAGAAATAGACTCATTCTGCCCCAGTTAAAATTTGATGCCTCTCTTTCTACAACTGCAGACATTTTAAGACCTAGATTTAAAAAAATGTTCACCATGTTCTAAGACACAGAGACTCTGGTGTACAATACCAGGCTACTGAACGAGATGGGGTATCAGCCTCTTGGGTACTTTATGTTGAGGTTCATCGTCTATATTAAGGCATAATCAGTGGTCATTGTCAAGGTGATGCATGACCCTGACATTAAGCAGAGGGGTCTTGAATGCGCAAATATAAAGTAGACTGTGAGTTTGGTGTGATAAGTTTTAGAATGACTATAAATCTTTCTCCGTATTTCATATATTCATGAGGTCCTCCTGTCCCATGTTTACATCCACAATCTTTTTATGCTTTCTCGGTCAATTTCACTGCACTTACTGAAGCTACAAGCTGCAGTAAAGTGTTTAAAATGATACTTCGCTACATTAAGAAAACAACAGAGTAGGTGGCCTCACTAGTCATTCCATCACTGCAGCTTGTACCTCCCCTGTGGTTTGACATATTAGAAGCAGAATATGGCTCTGTATTGTTGGAGCTGTAAGGCCTGCAAACACAGACAGTATCAGAAGTGCAAGCAGCATTTTGCAGTACAGTGTGATGTCACATTCCTTATGAGGTGCGAAAATTTCAACTGATAAGACTTCAACAGAAACAGGACATTCAGCTTGTTTTTTTCATGACCCTTTAAGTTATATCAAGTCATTTCCTTATGTTTTTTGTGCTTTATTAAAATAGATGCAGCTTATTATTTGACATTTTCTTTAAATTTCCAAAACCGACAATTGAGTGAGTCAGTAGGCAAGGTTTGAACTTCTCTCTCTGAATCTGCAGTTAGTCTGTGCATTTAAAAACCTGTCCTTCAAGGCTGGAGTGGTAGTGTCTTGAATCTTAACGGTGGGTCTACCTTCTTTACATTTAAGTCACAGATTTGCTTTGACGTAAGTGAGTGCGTCAGTATGAGAAGATTAATCAATTCCCTACCCTAGAGAATATAAATTTTTTCGTCACTCTTCCTAGAAAATAAATACACCATGCGACTTGCTTTACAATCAGCAACATGTGACACTTGTAATATAAAAAGTTGCAGACCTGTGTGAGGATCCGGCGAATGTCGCTGTCTGTGTGACTGGAGTTGAGCTGTCCTAGCAGCAGTTCAGCCGTCAGACACTGCGAGGCAAAACTGGCCACTCTGCTGCCATCGTAACCGTTAAAAACCCCGTACAGGAAGCATCCATTCTCGCCTCTGATTGGTGAAGGAAGAACAAAGACAAACGTGACATCTTTACATCAATGAGGAAAGACAGTGAGAATGTGAAAAAACAAAACGTCCTTCATCCAAAACTCAAAGCATTTAGAGTGTGTTTTGTGTAAATTGTAAGGTTAGGTGTGGGTAATCTAGATTTAAAAGTTGGCTCCAACAAAATCCTAACGCCATCAGCTGGTTCAACAGCAGTTAGTTTGATAGTGTTTCATGTACCAGGTGTTAATTTACTGTATGACAAAATGATGAACACTGAAAAATTGAGCCAACTTGGCATCTGAGATGCAAATATTGAGCATGAAAGACAATGCTGTTGCCTCCTCAGCAGTTATCACTCCAGGCATGTTATTATTCATTTTTGTCTCTGCTTCATTTTTTTGTGTTTCCAGAGTTTCTCACCTGAACCCGAGGTGTCCATCCTCGTTGGGGTGGCTCTGAGTTCCTTTACCATCAGGGCCGTACACACAGTTGGTAGCTGTGCCGACCCCACACATCTGACACAGCGGCAGGTCATCTGTCCAGCTCTGATGCTGTCAAGAGGAAAAAAGGAATGAGCGAAAAATTAAAAAAAAAGTCCTGTCTTTATACATCTATAGAAGAGAAGCCTTCAGTGCAGTGAGCACACATAGACACAGCCTTCACTAAAAGCTTTAAGAAACCTCATGTTGTAGGTTTGTAGTGTAAGTTTGCACATATTATCTACAGAGTACGGCACATCTTCAGTGTCTTTTCTAATCATGCCTACCGGGCAGCCTGTAGCTTCCACACAAAATTGGTTACGAGTGTAGGTCATTATGACCCCTTGTTCTAGCTGACCGTGGCACAGAGAAACATTCATTGTGTGCACATGAAATTGCAAATCCTGATGCAGAAATAATTTCTCTACTAGAGTACATGAATGTTCCTGCCACAGACTACATGTTGCAGGTTAACTTATAATTTGAAATTGAATGTCTTTAGAAATGCTTTGCCAAAACCATTAGGCAGAAATCAATTTCTGTCTATGAAAATTTTCACTTATCTTTCTTTAAACCTCTGAGTTACACTACAAAGTGTTGCCAAATACTATATGACGAGCAGATTAATGGGAGAATCGAAGTCAGCAACTGTTTTCATAGAATAAAGAAATACTGCAGACTGTATTGGTCTTCGGGCAATAACATTTACAAAGCCACCTAAATAATGATCTTGTAAAACTGAAAACATTTCCAGGGGTATGAGCTATCTCTAGTGGGCAGGTGGTCTTTTTTTCCCCTCTGTTGTGACGCACTGTGGTGTATGTTACTTCTGGCACATTTCACTGTGCATTGTTACCATTTTCCTGTGCATTTGTTGCTGTATGTTTATTCTATTGAAAAACACATTTGAGTTTACATTTCATGGAAAGTCTTGATAAAAAAACTTGCCTTTCCCTGACATGCCTGAAAGGATTGCCATGCTGTGTGCTATTGTTAATAACAGGTAGGCTTCAAACTGGCAGGTGTCCCCCCAGTAACATGAATCCCTCTGTACTTACTAGTAATTAACAAAATGACATTTCTGATTTTGACTTAACTTCTTCTCCATGTTTACACAAGAGACCGACAGCGTCTTCATGAAACTACACACCCCACACTGGTGAAAATTAATATGCGGTTATAACTGAACTCGTTAGGGGTGTTAATAAGGACCTGACAGACAGCATAATCTACTTAAACAATCACCAGCACCAACGTTTCTCAGGAGCCCTGTGAGACAAACATAACGTTACTGAAGTGACCATTGCTACAAACTAACTAGCTAGCAGAGTCTCAGCTAAGTTAGGTGTGAGGAAAGAAAGCAGAGCAATGCAAAGTCACTACACATAATTATCTCCTCCTATTATAAGCAATATTAACTGTCCCTGTTCATTAGAAGTCACCAAATCGCATTACGTTGAGATTAAAGTTGGGTAACTTAGCTAGCTAACTGTTAGCAAACAACTTCAAACAGCCCAGCTAAATTAGCTAACTTAGCTAGCATCACTGAATGAAACGGAACAACAACGCGTGGAACAAAACAAACAAAGGCGACCACCTGTGGAGATAAACGAGACCTACACAACCTTCAAGGGCAGAGCAACAGCAACATAACAGGTTAGTGAGAGTGATATAAAACTGAGTTTTTACTTACGCTCTGCATTAAATTCCGACGCTGCGCCGCCATGTTGGACGGTACTCGTTGCGTTCACGGATGCATTGCAAGGTGCGTAATTTAGATTTCCAGATTGAAACACGTCTGTCATTGTATTTAGTGGAATTCATTGATAGATAATGAAATTTAAAAAATATATATAATACAAAACCTACCGTGGCTGCTATGAAAATGTATCGCTACTGATGTGAATACCAGAAAACACAACACATGAATCAGCATTTAACTACTGTTTTCTATTTTACGCAAGAAAAGAAAAAAAAATCCCAAATCATCGACTTATTTATTATTTATTTACTTATATCAGGTGTTGAAATTATTTCATGCTGTCGCGTAGATGTCTCCTCTACTGCGACTGACTTTATACTCAGCTAAGATTTACCAGTCTTTGATATTCTTCTAAATTTCCGACAGCATTTCAAGGCGGCATCAAATTTATTTCTGGTAAATAATTATTTTTTCTTTATTGCGATGCGTTTTCTTTATGATTGTTACTTAAAACGCTTAAACGTAGGATACAGCCCTTTATTTCGGTAATTTATAAAAAGGATAAAGATTACAAACTATATAGAATAAAAAAACGGACAAACACCACTTCCGGTTTGTGGCTACGTTGCATTTATTTGGCAATATCGCCACCGTGTGGGTTTACTGTGAACTACAATAATAAATTACTCCATGCTGCAGACGGCTTTTGTGTGTGATACATGAATTTTATTCATGGCTACAGGGAAGCGCTCATGGAAGTTTTACTTTTTGTATTTGACTTTGCACTGTATACTCTGGTATAACAATTATAAATGTATCTTTTTAAATATCAGCTGGATTGTGGGAACAAGCGCATATTTGGATGATAATCTTTTTCACTCCTCTGTTTGGGTCAACAGGGAGGAAAAGGGAAATGAATCACAAGAGTTTCAGTATGGTTTATCATTCTCCAACCAAAAGCTCCAGGTAAAGGTCTTGCCAGTAGAGGGAGACATGTTGCACAGTCTGTGTCTCTGCAGCTGCTCAGTAGGGTGAAGTCAGGTAATTTGCAGCCTCAGGTAAAAATGGACAAAAAAAAGTTTTATATCTCCTGCTCGTTAAATATAAGCAGCCAGTCAGTGGTCCCAGAACTTGCAAGGTAGGCCATGTTGTGGCGTCTTGATTTTTTCTTCTTAGTAATAAGAGTACTACAGCGAAAACAGTAATGGAACAACAAAGTTTGAAGGTCCAAAGTTTCTAAATTATTTGACTTGGAAACATTTTCTTGTAGAAATATAGCAGTGAAGTAACAAAGTGACACTCAAGATAGTCTTCAGACTGTAATGTGGTTTCACACACACAAACCGGACTGAAAAAAAAACTTGAAATGATCTTTAGTATACTTGTTACTTTTTTGCAGGGGTTTCCTGAACAATCAAGACAAAGTGCTGTAGTTTGAATCAATAGTTGATGTAGAAAATGTGTGTGAAAGGGAATTTCTGGGTGTGATACTGAATCACAAAATCAGCTGGAAACATCGAATAAGTCACATTCAATCAAAGCTGGCAAGGAGCAGTGCAGTTATGGAAAAATTAAGACACGTACTGGACCATAAATCACTATACACCATCCACTGCTCACCCATTTTATCGCATCTTAATTGATGTTTAGAGGTCTGGGGTAACAGCAATTTATATACAATACACATGTTACAAAAAAGCAATTAGGACTGTACATGATGTTGGATACAGGGAGCATACGGACACACTGTTTTTAAAATCGCATGCATTGAAATTTGGGGACTGGGTTAAATTGAATACAGTATATTATATAAATAGTCTACTCAAGTCAGACAAGGAGTTAAAGGGAAGCACTGCGTTAGAGCACTTTAAAAAGATGGACAGACACAGTATGTTTCGGCGGTATACAGACAAAGAGGGGTGATGCTGAAAGGTTGGTTTATTTATTTATCTGGGCTGGGTTGGGATGGGATTTGTATATACTCCTGAGGCTGAAAAAAAATGTTTGGTATACATTATTTAAATTGTCCTAGCTATTTGGGATCAGCAGGACCCAATAAGTATAAAAACTAAACATTGTCAACAATATTTCAGTCCCAATGTCCTCAAACAAGATGATAGTTAAGTCCCAATGTCTTAAAATGAGTACATCTTAATTAACAGTGTCTTAGCTTGTTACTGTTGCTAAAATTGGTCAAATTTGTTACCAAAGCAAACTACAAACATGATTTACCACGAATAAACAAGTTTCAACCATAAAATGTGATCAGGTTTTGGACTTTGTCCACTTTGTTGTTGGGATTGGCTGCAGACTGACTTGGCAGAGATGGCTGCCATCTTGTTTTTACATGGATTAGTGTATTGTGCTCTTACTACCACTAGATGGCACAAAAAGTGTCCACGAACGAGGACAACAGGTCTAAATTAAGTAGAATTAAGGCCCAATCCCATTTCTACACCTTAATCTTCCACTTGGTATTGAGTGGCCTTGTTTGCGAGATTACCCTTGATGAGGGAAGTGAGGAATATAAGGGTAGAGATCTTTCCCGAAGAAATGAGACACCACATGATGCAAATCGGTGTGGCTGACGTGCAGGCATACATCACGTGTAGCAGCGACGCAAGATACCGGTAGTCATTCAGGTTTGACAATGCTGGCTCCAGCGCTCGTGTTCTGGCGTGTGCTATGTTTATTTGGATGAATGTCTGATGAATCAATAAAGAAGAAATGTTGAAAATGAGAGGCGCCTACGACGTCTTCTAGCTCTGAACGATTCTGTTCGGGTACGGCGATTTGTTTAAATATTTTGACGCTGTGTTCAACCGAGTTGCTGATGAGTTTACGCTAGCCAACCATCTGTTGTTTATATAGCCTATATTCCAATCATACAGTAACAAACTGTTTTCCAAAACTTGCTGAAGTTGCTGACTTTGCAAGGTGTTCTGGGGTATTTCATCTTCCACTTCGATGAAAGTGTGGGTCGGGGCTCCCTTGGAATCTAGGGGTTTTAAGTGTTGGAAACCACTTCCACTACCTCAGTTCTGTTTTGGGACACCACTAGCCTAAATGTGAACTAGCACAACCAAGTGCAAGTGGGTATTTCTAGGGGAAGTGTGGGTACTGGGACAGGTTGAGTAAACCCAAAATGTGATGTCCTCATATGAGGACACAGGGTCTACGGAGGATACTTAATACCTAAAACTCAGATAGTTGTTGACAATTTCGATTTTTGAGACATGAATACTGAGAAGGGGGAAGGATTATGTAAGTGTACATGTTTTGTTTTTATTTTGCTCAAAATTAATTCATTTGTTCATTCAATGAGGCAGTATGGCAGGTGACATGTGTATGCATTGTATCATATGTATCCCCCACATTAGAGGGGACCCAAAAGTTAAACAGATTAATCAATGTGACACTTTTTAAAAAGCATAAATAACAGAGATAAGCAATTAAAGTGCAATTAAAGCCCAAAAATCCCACACCAGCCATTTGTATCTTTCTCAGTATTTTATTTTTATTGGTTAAAATCAAACACAACAAAAACATACATTTGTACACAATCTTTTTTTGTCTTAAATCTTACCTTGCTTTTTTCGACAGATTTCACAAAGGAACATCACACGTTTCTACGTCTACATAGTTGTACAGTTTAAAGTATATATGTACATATATACTTTGATAATTTGGTCACATTTTTTGTTGCTGTATTTTTTTTCTCTTATAGTTAGTATTATTATCCCAAAATAAAAACATCTCCTTACCCTGAAAGCAACGTAAAATATGAGGCGTGGATGACCTCACCATATATCTTATCACAATAACACTCAACAGAACATAGATCTTCTTTCTTTAGTCTTTTCTTTTTTATACAGAACTAGCATAATGCCCTAAAATAAAGCATAATCTTTTTTCCAAACACTCTAATATACTGAATTATAGATTTACATATATTTATAGAGAGATAGATATACTTTATTCTTTAAGAAAATGGAGCATGTTCATAAATACTCAGGATGTTCGTGGTTGCCTCGTCAGATTTGTTGAAATAAAATGGGAAAAAGATAAATTACCTGTAGTTTATCAGTGTGGTAGGTTGTCTGTAGGCCTGCTGATGTGAAACATTTTTATTTTGGATGCTCTATAATGTAGACAAATGCTAATTTTGTTCAGGGTTTTGCGTGCTTGGGGACAAAAACAATTTTTCTCGGCTGTATTTTTGCTCTAAAGATGCTGAGAGAGAACTGTGATATGGTGCATGTTGGGTTTTATGTTGCCCTGTGTTCGTTGGATTTTGCTTGGCAGTCAGCACTAAGGCAAAAATCGAGGAAAGAAAAAGCGGGTTCTTTAGGGAAATAAGAAAAGACACACTGTCCCACACCCACACATAAAAACAAAAACCCAGTGGAGACCTTTCGACCCACGCACAAACACACTCCTGGTACAACTGAGGGGATTAGTTGCCAGATATGCCACTGTTGCTTGTTTGTCTATGCTGAGATCCTGTAATGCACCTCTAAGGAGTTTCATCAGCAGAAACTTGTCTTGTATGTTAAAAATCTGTATGTGTGTGTTTTTCGTGTGTGTGTGTTTCAAATAACACTGATCGTTTTGCTGACAGCAGACCTCAGAGGATGAAGGCAATGTGGTCACAAGCATTGATCTGCTACAGAGTGACCGTTTCTGCAAACCCTTGACCCCTAAATTGTTCCTGACATCTTTAACTGCACCAAGTGACTCTCTACATCCCAATACTTTTTCCCATGGATACCCTGAACCCCTCTCTTGTTCTACTGTGGACTCACACCTAATTGACATCTTGTCCCAAAATCTGGAAAGTTGCCCACAGTTTCTGACTCAGAGACGAATGTAGCTTTTTATGGAAATCAGCCCGATAACGGACACGTCACAGGCATGAAATCCACCAACTTTTCCTTCCAGATGAGTGCTTTCATTTTTGCACGCACACACGCACTAAAAGTCATTATGTCAATTTGAGTTCATATAGCACTAATGCAATACTGTCTCAACTTTCTGCAGTACCCTTGGATTGAAAAAAACCCCCACAATGGGTTGTTCTCATTCAGTGACTATCTGTTTTTAATTGTTTTGCAGTTTTGAGTGTTCTTTTGCTGATTGTTTTGTACACTTAAAGCTACTGTTGGTAAGTTTTATAGAAAAAAAAAGCCATATTTGCTGAAACTGTCATTGTATCCTGACTGTAGCCAATGAGACAGATTATTTGTGAAAAAAAATCACGTTCCTCCTCTTAGTGCTTCTAATGGCATTTGCGAGAATCCACTGCCCCTGAATGAAAACAACCAATCAGAGCCCAGCTTGAGCTTCACTGGGGTTCTGCAGCATGTGCACGAGCTGTGATCGACATTGCACTCGAGAGTCCTCCTGGCTCTGATTGGTTGTTTTTCGTTCAGGTACGGTGGATTCTTGCAAATGCAAAGCAGAAGCAAAAGAAGGAGGCAGAGGAACGTGACAGATTATCGTCTCATGTACTACTATCAGGATGTGGCGACAGTTTCAGCAAACATTTTTAGAAAAGTTACCCAACACAGCTTTAACAATCAAATTGTGACAGTTTTTAGGTAAAATTTAAAGAAACAGTGCATCCCAAAATCAAAAACACATATTTTTCCTGTTACCCGTAGTGCTGTTCATCAATTCAGATTGTTTTGGTGTGAGATATCGACCATAGAGATGTCTGCCTTGTCTCAAATATAATAAGACTAGATAGCACTTGTCATTTGGTGCTCAAAGAGCGAAAAAGCACATTTTAAAAACTCAGCAGTAATGTCTCTCTCCAGAAATAATGATGCTATTACTCAGGATAAACTACAAAACCATGTGGGAACTATTTTCTTTCTACCGAACTACAACCGCCGCCTGTATCACTGCACAGAAGGAAGTGTGCATCTACTCATGTGCGAGCAGCTCCAGATGTAAATGTAAGACAGCTCCCTTTTTAAGTCAGTGGGAGGCGCTATCATGCTGTCTATTTCGCAGCAAGCGTGGTAGTTCACACTGTTTGTCCCCAGCAGGGCACCGTAGCTTTGAGATTTTGTTTAGGATGCAATGTTTTTCAAATTTTATTTTCTTTTGCCCTGCAAGGTAGACGATTTCTTTGAGGATGTGATGCCAGCAGCAGAGATGTTACTGAGTGTTACCGTGAGATAAACCGCAGTCAAGGTCTCAACCACAATCCCAAATCCTGCATCTGGTGCCTCCTTCTCTCCACAAGACACTCCACTGCAACTATGAAGAAAAAAATCACAACGCAGAGTCCGGCGGAGGTGTAGAGGGAGTCTGGCGACGGCGTGCAGAGGCAGCGGGTTACATAAACGTTAATGGAGTCCTGCTCAGCTGAACTACAATGTTAGCTAGCTCGGTGGTGCTAGGTAAGCTAGCAGTAGATAGGTAAAATGAAAAATATTAATTTTTGACTTTGGGGTGGTTGTTGTGTCAAAACAACCCATTGGTACTGGTATTGCGTCTGTGCTATATTAACCAAACTATAATTATTTTTAGTGTGATAGAAACTATACAAACCCTGCTCTAAATCAGGAACTATGGGCAACTTCACAAGGCCTTCCCCCTGTATTATATTTCTCAGTAGTCCTGACGTTGGTAGCCTCCGGTGCCATCAAAGGCCCCGTCGCTGTTGGCCTGGCCCCCTCCTCCTCCTGGGCTCTCCAGGTCGTCCCCACCGAAGGAGGTGTAAGGGGCTCCGGCTGCGTCCTGGCTGGGGTCCGTGTAGTCCTGGGAGAAGAGGGCTGAGTCGGCCCCTAGCTTGTACCTCTGGTAGCCCAGGAAGGACTGGCCCGCCTTGGGGACGGAGGGATTGGAGATGGAAGCCGACAGGAAAGCAAAGAGGATAAATAGATGGGGGGGAAAGGTGTGGCGAAATGGACAGATGTAGAAGCAGAGATGCAGAGGTGTTAGAGCAGGGGTTTGGGGAGGAGAAAGAGAGAGAAGGAAACATTGATTAGTTGGCTTGGAAAGCTTGTGAAGCTAATTAGGTAGTTTGAGTGAGTCATTTAGTCAGTCAGAGCAAGTTAGTTCTATAGGCAGCGCTGCAAAAAGGCTATTTATCCATTGTTCAGCTCCATAATGAGAAACACCACCTCAGCGCCACTCAAGTCCACAGCAGCATACAGACCAAGCAATTAAACTGTGTCTGCGTGCATTATTAAACAGCTGAGGCCCTGCACTGTAAAACACTACAAGAGTCATTTTCGTCAATAACTACAGATGTTTCGAGGCAACAGTGGACCAAAGCCAACGATACAATGAGCACACAGAACAAACACAGACGCTCACAGAAAGAGAGAGAGAACACCACAGAGGGAGTTGAGCTGATTTAAGCTCTCAGTGCTGGGAAGTTTCACGAGGGTTTTATTTACTGGTGTGTCTCGAATCGATGAGATGTTGCAGACGGATCGAATCTGGTTGAACAGTTTTGACTCTTTCAGTCTGATACACCACTCTGTCTCGGGCCAATCAAAGATTTTGTCGGGTTGGGTGATTGCATAATATGAAACAAGTCAATAAACCTTTAGAGAAATTGTTATTTGTTGATAAAATAAAAACGTCAAAGGGGGGAAAACATAGAGATTTACATCGAAAAACTTTGATATGCAACACTGGAGAAATGAAAGGAATAGGCTGATATTTTGGGAAATACACGTCTCCACTTTAAAGCTGAGCATTAGATGAGAAGATTTAATGTTTGTCTCTTCAACACGAGTAAGAATAAAAACACACTGAGTTCTCAGTAACCTTATCAAAAAGGACTTAAAAAGTTTTCATACCATGCTTACATTTTATTCAAGACTTTTTATTTCTACACTATTACACAGTTTGTCACACAGCCTTTAGCAGTAACTTGTGTTGTAAATGTGAGATGTTTGTGTTGCACATGTCAGAAACAAGACAGTGAATTTGGTGACTCATGGAAACTACAACGGTTGGTCAAATTTGCATCCAAGGTCGTGCAGAATTCACAGAGATTGATTGAATTTACTTCAAGGGCCGTTTCATAGTCGACGCAAAGGCACGCAGACGCGAATGCCTTGCGACGCATCGGCCACCATCAAGTGCTTGCATCTCAAAATGTGTTGTCCTTTTTTTAAAATTTGCGACGCGTGTAATACCATGCATTGCCAGCGGGGGTGATAATGCAAGCGACATACTTGAAATTAGCCACTTTTTTTTATTCACAGAAGAAGCAGGTATGAAATATGGCGGACGAGGAGGAAAAACTTTGCGATCTCGTACGGGCACACCCCCATTTATATGACAGTTCTAGTGCCCTGCACTCTAATAAAATAGCAGTACCAGCTAGCCAGAATGTACTGGTGACTCTGCTACCCCCTACTGTGCGAGCGGTGTATTGCATTTCAAGTGTTGCCCGTGTCGCTTGCGTTCAATGTGTTGACTATGAAAGGAAGTGCGTTGCTCGCGTTGCGTGCATCGATTATGAAACGGCTTTAACTCTTGTGATCACAGTATTGCAACATCCAGGAGGGGCCAATACAGACTGAAAGCAGGGGACTCCGTTAATAAGTGTATTCCCCAAAATGTAAAACTATTCTTTTAAGGACTGAGGAGAAGGTTTTGAATGTAGCTTTATCAAAAGCAAAAGAAATACAAAACCTTTACAGTTTTAAGCAATGTGTTCTGACAAATTTAAAAAAAAGTGAAATCACATAACTGAACTGTTACATATAAAAACTGTCCCCTATAGCAAAAGGTTAAAGCACAATGGCTCTGTAGACCACCATGTTAATGATGAGAAGAAGTGGTGCTCTGTTCTATAAATTGAGACTGCACTTGTTGAGGGGCTCCAGGTTTGGGGATAAAGCTACAGCTGGGCAGATTGTGTACCTGTGTTACAGTACACCAAGCTACTTCAGCAATGCACCACTGACCTGCCAGCTCTGAATATAAAGTAAAAAACTGAACAACCACATGGCAACTTTTTAAAACATAAATGTAGTTTGCATGCTTGTCTGTAATGTCTGACGTCTTGTTTTAATTCAAATTTCAAACAGACTCCTCCGTGAATTTGTAATGTAAGATTTTGGTCGGGAGCATTTTAAAATTCCAGTGGGCAGGGAGCTTTCATTCCAGAACGGATTACAGGAATTTAAGTGGGTGTTAAAGGCCAAAAATCTCAGCATTTGGCGATGGAATTGTTGAGTCATGCATATTGATCAACAATTGAATCAACCCACCTGCACACACATTCATCATCATCACATTGTGCTTGGGTCAGGAAATAAACTATGGTAGGCAAAGACATTAAGCAACATCTTACTGGCGCCAATGATGGTACAACTTTCATGTGACTAGGTGCCTTTAAACAAGCGCAGCCACAGCTGAGTAATAAAAGTGTGTAGGACCAGCTGTGGAGGGTTAAGGCAGCAGGGGGAGAAGACAGAGCAGAGTCAGACAAAAGGTTGATGGGGCTGAGGGGGGAACAGCTTGGTGTACTCCTCTTCAAACGACACATTCTTTAACTTCTCCATAGAGAAGAGAGTCTGAGCACCCTGTTGGAACAACATCTCATGAGTTCACTTGTACACATTTAAATTAACATGACCACACACATGACCAAACACTAACCAAAAAGAAAATGGTGGAACAGCAGGCATTCACATTTTCAATAGCTCATCAAAAAGAACACAAAGGTGATCCACAAGCTAAGGTGTTCAGTGTCTTCGTAGGCCATCCATCACCACCTAACGACAGGTGTTTTGTTGTGTTGTGTTATACGAAGCACCAATGAGGTGTTGAGGCCCTTACCCAGGTAAAGATGGAGAAGAAGGAGAAGGTGATGGCTGCCCGGGCAGCATCTCCTCCCTCCTTCAGCGGGTTGTCCTCATGTTTGGTCACCTGCCACTGGTTTGCCAAGAAACAGAAACCCACAAACCACATGAAGGACCAGAACGCTGGGAAGAGAGACAGGTACATAAACAGTGTTAAAATAATGCTGTACACCTTTCAGCTTAAACATTAAAACCACCTACAAGTGACGTGAATAACCCTGTTCACCTTATTACAATACAATGTTCTGCCGGGAATCCTGCTGGGTCCTGGCATTCATGTAGATGCCACTCGACATGCAAAGCTACCCCACCCACCTTATGGCAGGAGCACTACCCGATGGCAGTGGCAGCAGGACAATGCACCATGCCACAAAACAGTTCAAGAATGGCCTGATAATAACAAAGAGCTCAAGGCCTCTATCTATCCTCCAAATTCCCCAGACCCAAATCCGATTGAGCATCTTTGGGACATGCCGATACCCCACCTCACAAACCACAGGACTCTGTGAGAGAAAGATCTGCCACCAGCTCCCTGGGTCCAAACACCCCAGGGCACCTCCATGGGTGCTGTGTCAGTGCCTAGACAGGTCAGAGCCAAGTCCAATCCATGGTGGGGCCTCTGACCTGTTGAGGCAGTATAATTTAGATTTAAAGTAAGTCAAATACTCAGATACATTGGCATCAGAAAGGTAGGCCAAGACAGCTAAACTGCTATAGTTGGAGGTCCAGAGTGTGAAATTAAACTGTATATTATTAGTATAACAATGAAGAGGACTGTGGAGGCAGTTGTGAATCTGTTGAAAACAAAAAGGGACCAAGGATTGACCCTTGTGGAATTCCACATGTAAAATGAGAATGCAAACAGCAGCAACCCCAAAACCAGATTAGGTCCTATCCTGCTGGCCAGTTGTTGCAACTAGAGGAGGACCAAGATATTAAGGGGATTCAAACATCACATCTACTGCTGCTAAATGTGTGGTCACTGAGGAGACAAAAGCTTGAACGTAATCAGAAACATGACTGTGGTCTGATCAGGACACCTGTACCAGCTGTCCTCTTCTTAAAGCAAGGGTTTAAGGCATTTCATATTACAACAGAGAGGTAGTGGGAGAAAGAGAGCGACAGAAAGTGTGTGAGTGATGAAAATAGGGAAGGAAAATCTTGTCTGTGACAGAAACGGCCTCATTAAGCGACTCAACATTTGACTATCTTGTCATCATGTCTGAGTTCACTGCAGAGGCAGTGCAGCAGGAGAGGAGAGGAAGCCGCTAAGGAGACACCAAAACATAATGTCTCAGAGGCTTGTTAGCACAAGAAGAGTCCTCCTCTCCTTATTATCCCACTCACACCTCCTCTCCTTTTGTTGTGATGATAACCTAATTACCAATCTCTGAAATGTCATTTCTTTATAGACTGAAAAGAGGGCTCATATTTTCTCTGAGGGTGGGGTACTTTGGGACTTTTTATCAGCTGAGAAAATCGGTCTAGGAGAAAGAGAACAAATGTCGGAACCTTATAGCTGACTCACAAGATAAGCACCTTGACCCGTGTACGAGTTGAAAAGAGGACAATCCTGGCAGTCAGCATGTATGCTAAGTCAACTTCCTGTACCAAGTATGGCAACAGCAGCAATAACATCAGCTGAATAGTCACTAGACTTGTTTTTTTAGATCGGATTTAATGATAGAAATCACAAGCTGCTCTTTCCAATTTTCCCAAACCTGCTTTTAGTACTGTATCTTTTTATTGTTAAACTCATTAATGAGGAACAATTTTCTCACATCATTAATCCATCCATCAAATCAACACATTCTCACTCATTCTTTTAGCCTCTTTTAGTCTCTTTTGTGTCTGTGAATTTGCTGTAATGGTTGTCATAATAGCTGGATGAGCTAATCGTGTTGTGGGTCCCAAGAGGCAGGCTGTAGGGAACCCTCCCAGCATGCCCCAGGGCAGTTAACCTAAGGATATATGTTGATTTATCTGAGTTTCTTATGCTTCAAACAAAGTGCTTGTCACATAAAGAAATGACTGATCAGATTTGGTATGTGTTAAATTGTGGGTCAAGAAAAATCTTTTTCTGTAAATCATGGCAGTCATGTCCTTGGGTGCTACAGCAAAAAAAGAAAAATTAAAAAGGACAGCTGCGTTGGTGGGACATGTGCTCTCTGATTGCCTTGTACTAATTTATTTTATTAGGTTTTAAGTGTTATTGCCTCACAAGCTGTTGAGCACTTTATGAATCTGTTTTCAAAGAGCTATTCAACTTGAATTTATTTGCTCCAGGTTCATTTGTATCAAATGCCTTGCACACGGTCTTTAAACTCCTGTTCATGCATCTGTCTCTGCCTTACTGCTATACAGTCAACGTTTCCTCTTGCTTTTAAGAAGCTTCACTCTTCTGTAGAGAGTATGTGGGAAGTGGATTTAGGAAAAAAACAGAGGAGGACTAATTTCAACCAAAATTATCAAATGAATCTTTATCAGAACTAAATGAAGCTAAATGAAGTACATAATGGCTTTACCTGACACCCCGACATCAGCCAGCACTGCCTTCTTACGGTCTTTGACGCTGCTGATTTGGGGAAAGTAGACGTCCAGAGCCAGGAAGGCCATGCAGCAGAGGAAGGCCATGGAGCCCATGAAGACGCCATAATTACAGGCGTTCTGGTTGCGGTTGAAGATGCAGTACTCTTCCACTTCGTCGGGGCGGTTGATGTAGCCCTCGTTGGCAATGCAGCCGAAGATCACAATGGAGAAGAGCTGAAGAGGAGAAAAGAAGGGACGGAACTGTGAGAAAAGTACTAAGGCAACCCACTGTAGCTCTAAAGGTACTGCCAGGACATTTGGATGGAAGACAATCGATAAACAGGATACAATTTAAAGACATCTGGTAAGAGGGATCTGTCTTTCATTATTTACATAATCACTCTTAAAAGGGAAAACACACACTGGTGGTGTATGACGTGCCAAAAGACCAATGCCAACCATTTTAAGCTCAGGTACTAGTGGTGTCTTCACAGTCATCTGGATACACCAGCATACATCCAGCAATGGAAACAAGCAACTTCATCATATTTGCTCCGTGCTTTGAATACTTCTTCTGTCTTTTTAGTATTACTGTTGTGTCACAGACGTCAATTCATGTGTGACACAAATGACACAACACTTTACAACATGATCTGAGTATTATGCATGGTAAACCAGATAACACCAGAAGATGAATGACAGAAGTTCATGAAAAGGAAGATTTAGGCATTTATGTGGTGCTTCATAGAGTCCGACAATGTATTTGCATCTTTGAGGACAGCAGCCACTCATCATGGAACATCCATGATGAACTTGAAATAGAATCAGGGCTACATCTGCCAATTATCAAATTGCTTTGTTTTATCTGACTTACAGTGATATTATTAACATGGAGGTAAGAAGAAAATTCCGACATTTAAAAGTTTGAAACCAGGAAATGTTTTACATTTTTGCTTTAAAGTTACGGAGACAAATAACTTATCAACTATTAAAAATTACTGGCAACTACAAAACAAATTTGCTTATGACATGAGTCTAAATTTTTAAGTGTAATTTTAGATCCTCACCTTAAGTTTGACAGACATGTGAAAAGACAAAAATGCCTCTAAAGGCAGCACAGCAGTCAATCAATCAACATTTACACCCATTAGGTCAATATATAAACAGGTATTGAAAGTAATGGATCGGAAACCTGCTGGATGGCACCACAGCCTAATGCTATAGAAATACAATATATTGAGTTCTGACAGTTTTAAAATTAATGTTTCAGTGTCTGAACAACTTTGCACCAGACACAGTCGGTAAACTGATAAACTGGCATCTACTTAAGACTAATTGACTTATCATTTCAACTTTAATTAAGACCTTTTGGAAAATATTGCTGAAAAAAGTAAAGAATAAATTTAAAAAAACTTCAAATGACAAACATTACTTCAGCGACCAGTAGTGTTGGGTCGGTATGAGAAAAAAAAAACCAATGGCCCGGTTGTTGTGAAAAACCGCATCAAGTCGGTAATACCAGATTTTGGCCACTTGGGGGCGCAGTCATTCAGACTTTCATAGTCGAGCGCACTTCTGCGTTGTAGTTTCCTGTAAAAATGTCCGTGAAAAATCCCTGCGATGTGAAAAATACATGCCGAGCACTCTTTTGTGTGACACTGATACGCGGTTGTAAAATCTGAGCTTTGCGCGCACCAGGCTTGTGGACGTTCATACGTTCCGCCCGATGACGTATGTGGTCCAGTCGGTCTAAAAAAAACAAAAAAACAAAAAAAAAACCCTGGTCAAAGACGGACCAGTGTGTAGGACTTAGTGATGACTAGCCTTGAGGTTGGACATTGTGCTACCCCTCCACTCACCCGTCCCTTTCCAAGCATGTCGCAGAACTACAGTAGCCTTAACGTAACATAAAAATGCGACCCAACCTAGAGGCAGTGCTTAGTTTGTCCGTTCTGAGCTACTGTAGAAACATGGCGGACTCCTTGAGAGAGGACCTGCTCCCTACGTGGATATGAAGGGCTCTTTCTGAGCTAATGCGTACATGATTCTTAGCTTAAGATGATTATACATTAACGTAAAAATATATATGTATTCTAATTCCAATTTCTGTCAATGGATCCCCTAAAATTCTACACACTGGACCTTTAGAACTTTAGTGTCTTTGGTTAAGGCAAAATGTTACTACCTCATCTGGGAATTCATCCTATTAAAAAAATTTCTTCAACTTTTACTTAACCGCAGCTGGATTTTTTGGACAATTTAAATAAGTAAATATTAGTCATTTTGATTTGCATGTCTTTACAAAGCCTGTGTTTGGAGTCTGTTTGCCGTGATCCCATTGTCCATCCTAATTATGCTTGTACTTTCACGCTGACTGTTTGTTCCCGAGTGTGTGTGTACGGCTGAGCGGATTTTCATTCACTAATCTGAACTCCCCTGCTCAGTATTGTGTTTGCACACCGCCACCTCACCTCTTTCTCCACTCGCATGTTTCGTAATAATTCATAAAAGCCCTTTTCAGCCCAAAAGAATACCACCTGCTGTAGTCTGATGGTATATTTAGACTGACCGGGTAATTTATGAATAAGGGAACACTTCAGCGTGACGCTCTCAGCCCATAATGTCACGACAACCCTGCAGGGGAGTTTTATGAATAATCCCTCATGTCTTTTTCAAACAGTTTTGCTCAAAGTGCCTCTGGGGTTTCTCTTAAAACATGGAGTTTGACTGCGGAAGAATTCTCTGCTATTCTGCAATTTTGTATGACTGCTACATAATATAAAATAATGCATATATAATACTCACTGAGGATGTTATGTTGTATAGAACCAATTTGGAAAATAATCAGTAAATCTGACAGTCTATTGTGTGAAGAGTAACCAATTGCTGCATTTTTTCCACATCATTTTTTAAAACTCCAAACTGTATTACACATAAATGTCTTTGAATTACAACTTAATTCTGTTGCATTATTATCTTGAACTTATTAGTTGTCTTGCCCAGGGACTGCAGATGCAAATTACCTAACTCCAGTACAATTATTTTAGTTGCGCACGATCCCTACCAAATAAAAAATTAAAATCACAAAATTAAATTACTTCAGTATCATTAATAAATCCCTCTACCATTTAATTTTGTGTTATCAAGAATCCATAACAAGCATCTTCAACCTTTTTAACACTGTGGACCTCCAAATGGCACGGGACCACATACTATTTATTAGTATCACATAAGGTTCCTAACAGTACCGCAGGTGTTTTGCATGCCAGCATCATTATATCTCTGCCTCTGCTAAATCAACACAACAAAGAACACACAAGGGCATTTTCACTTTGCATCACTAGAATCTTTGAAGCAAAGGCTGCACTTCAGGTGGATATCAATATCTGTTTGTTTCTGCAAGGAATAGTTTAATGTTTTGGGAAATGGACTTATTTGCTTTTTTGCCAAGAGTTACATGAGAGGATGAATACTGTTATCAATTCTGTCCGTTCAATGAAAAGCTACAGCCAGCAGCAGGGGCAGACTGGCATGAAGAGGCAGCATGTGAAAAAAAATCTGTCACTTCGTATTGATTGTATTACGCTCAGAGAAGGTGGTCACAACGCCCTCATAGAAAAAAGTGGTTCCACCACGATCTCTCCCACCAATCCCAGATGAAATCCCAGCAATATCTGAGCTGCTTTTCACAGGACGATATCCGCAACCTTGGTACAAGGGGAAGAATCTTAAAGACTATAGAGGGAGACAAACAAGATTTTAGTTGAAGGGGCAGGGCGGAGCAAGACAGACATAAGGAGAAACGCACAAGAGTGTGGGAGTGTGTCAAGGCCCAATCACTGACTCTAACAACAACCTTTCCCATTAAACAAGCCTCATACACAAATCTGAAGTACTGAATGCCTTTGTGCATTTACAAAACAAAAGGTAGTCCACACAAACAAACTGGAGTCTCCCAACCTAAGCCAACTAACAAAGTCTACAGCCAGCTATATAAGCTCATCCCTTGTCTTCAGACAGTTACTGATGAGGTGCTTATTGACTGGAGACCAGTGGGTCCAGATCTCCCTGCTAAGCAGAGCCAGTGCTTGGTTTGTCTGTTCTGGGCTAGTGTAGAAACAACATGGCGGACTCTGTGGAAAAGGACCAGCTCCTAGTACCAAGATTTGCTCCTTGTGATCAAATTCTAAGACAATTCTTAAATTTCCTCTTAAAGTTAAGACAGATGCAATAACACTATAATGCCAGAAATAAAATGATCACGACACTAAGATATTTAGAAAACAATGCTGCAGTGATGACTTGGGTCTGTCTCAACCTGTCCTCAGCAGAGTGATCTCACCAACAATGACAACATTCATATTCTCATATTGTGATGCAGTTCATTTCATTTCCACTGGGTGTCCACACCCTTCAGGCTCACAAAAGGACAACCAATCACATCTGTTAAAACAATGTGTCAAACCCGTCAGCAGGGTCAACCACACCTTCTCACCAAAATAACAGTTTATTTCTCTTCCCATCTCCAGATTTGCTCTGAGAACTTTTGTAAATTACTCCTAACCTAAAACTCCTTACTAATTTTTTTAGGCTAAGTTAGGAGCTCTCTGAGAGCGTACACAGAATGTTTGTGAATACGGCCGCAGTTCTCGTCGGTAATACTAGACAGGAACACGGTATTTAGTGATATTTATAGACTAGGGGTGTAAATCACAAGTTTTGTCACAATGCAATATTATACTGATTCTTTCGACAGTGATACAATATTTGCTGAAATCACAAAGTCTGCCATGATATGATTTTGATTTGATTCAGGGGCTTGCGATCCATATCAGACGATATCAGTAAACATCCTCATTGTTTTTTCCTGGGCTGCTCACCATTATCTGCCTGGCGCTCGGTCTCTAGCACTGTTTAAATGTTTAGGAGGGAAGTATGCTTGGATGGAAATGGTGACACAAATTTGCCGTTGGATTTTTTGTAAAATAAAGGCACATATTGAAAACGATGATGTGTATTAATTTTTTCACTTTGCATCAGTAATACTGGATTGCTGATCACTGAATCGATGATCTTTACAGCTCTATTACAGACCTGGTACGTACCCGTGCTGCGTTGGTCCATGTTAACATGGTGTGTGATACAATGTGCCATCATTTGCTGAAAAAGTAATATTTGATGCTGCACATGTATAAGCATTGGAAATTAATTACTTCAAAGACACGTTTAAAGTACTTTTTTCATCGTATGAGTGTGGTTTTGGTGGTTGTATTAATTCAACTGCTGGATTACACGGTCCTCTGTGACTCTTGGCCATGTGAAATCCTTTTTAAACCAAGCGTTTAATTTAAAAAATGCATGGCAGCCAGTTGAAATATAATGCTGAATTTCTTAATTGCAAGTACGTGATGGAGAGCTTTTTCTCCGGACAGGGCCGGTCTGTCTGCGGTGGCGACAAAATGGAGTCAATCATACCATGGTTACTATGATAGCATCTGATCCCTCAATCCTTCACGCTCCTCTGCATTCCTCTCCTTTCATCCTCTCTCCTTTCTTTTCTTTCCTTCTCCTCTCCTGTCTGCCTTTGCCTCGAGGAGTGGAGACACAAAGGGCTACAAAATGGAGTCAATAGCAGAAGCAGGTTACTAAGATACCATCTAATCCCACTCTCCTCTCCTCTCCTCCAATCAGCACAGCGTCACGGAAGCACCCTTTCCGAGGCCATAAAATATAAGACCACACACACACGTACAGACACCCACGGTGTTAGTATTCCACCCTGCAGTGCAGTGTAGCAGTCGACTTTGTACTTCAGTTGATAACAGCGGATCAGACAACTCCATCCAACTGACAAACCCTCAGACCAAACCTCTAGGGAGCCAGTTCTGTCTGGATAAGACCGAGGCTGAGCATGTTTATGTTTGTCTGCAGTCTGTGTGTGGATTTTGCTGTGGTGACTGATGGATTCTGAATGTGTGTGTGTGTACAGTGTGCAGTGTGTGTATGCCATTGAGGGAGTAAAAGAGAGACAGAAAGCTAGGAGTGAACCTTGGGTTGCTGAGCTGCTTGGATAGTTTACCCAGCTGTTGTGTCTGTGTTTATATGATAAATGACAGCGATACAAAGGGAGAGCACACAATAGACTGTACTTCCACTGACAGCCCTGACCATGAAGGCCAACAACCAGGCCGGGAGGGAACGGGGATGTCAGTCAGGATGGGGATTACAGCACAGTTTCTCTCTTCCACTCTTTCTGTCTTTATCTGTGTTGAAGCTCTTCTTTCCACTGTCTGCTTCACACCCGGGAAACCACATTTTCTCTGCTGACACAGAGTACTCAACATCTAAAGTGCCAAGCGAGGCAGAATATACTGTAAGTCTGTTAAATTTACTTTCCACCGACTTCATTATCTCAAGACTGAGATTTTTGGGATACAATCCATTTGACTGCGCGAGGGGAAAAAGTTGAAAATCAAGTCACCTTGTTTTGATATTATGACACCCTCTGAGGAAAATCCCCATTGTCCATGTCTTGCGTTATCCCAGTGTTGGCCCAGCAAAAACAAGTATGCATGTTACTGTATTTGTACCTCTCAGAGGGACTTAAACTTGTGCGTCAGCTCTATACAGAACCTACGCTGTAGCCTATGCACGTGGCTGGGCATTTATACTTGTGTGGTGGAGTCTGTGTCACTCTGCAGTTACACCTCCAAACCACTAGTTGGCATCGGGGTTTCTGTGAAGTGCTGTAAAGTTTGGTTGATTCAAAACACATTAATCATGGCGTAATAGCAACAATTTCAAACACCATTACACAAATCAATGTCATTATGACCTGTAGTATTCACAGACAAAACACACACATTTTCCCTACAAATACAACATGCTAATGTTTTTAGCACAAGCCTATGGCATTTTACATTGTTTAAATTAGCCTAGCAGCTAGCAGACTTTTCCTCTGCTCATATGAAGCCAGGGACAACAGCAACATTTAACAAAGGAAACGTTGCAAAATGCTGCTCCATTACAACTCACAAGGTTCACTGACAAAACTGCTAACGATATCAGCACAAGCCTATGGCATTTTACATTGTATAAATTAGCCTAGCGAAGCGGAGATTTGAATTTGAACCCCATCACGAGGTTGGCTGTCCCTTTTATTATCAACAGGGTTTCAGGAAAAAAATGAAAAAATGAAAAATGTGTAACTTTTTAGTTTATTTAAAGATAGAAACACCAAATTAGTTTTATCTCTATCATAGTAGCCTGCTCATTAATGCCCCTTGTGTTACCATACATTTGAACCAGGTGTTTATGTGAGTTAAACTCTTCAAATGAAGAGGCCATTGTTTTATAACAAATCATGATGAATATAACATTAAATGAAACAGTGGAATTGGAAAAGATTCGTCTCCATCACAATATGACCCAGAACATTTGCTGAAGTATGAAACTGTTTGGATGCAACGTTGTTTTCTACTGAGGAACTAAAGCAACACTGTGTGTGTGCGTGTGTGTGTGTAAGTGCAATCAAAAACACCTGAGAATATATGGACTATAACATGCTTGCAATGCTGACTGTCTTTCTGAACTGTCACACATGTGACAACCAACCCCAGAGCATTGAGACAAACGTCCCCAGCTGACCTCTTGACAAACATTTTAAGCTGGCTACCACATGGCTTTAGCCTGCGAGCTAAAAGTTGACTCAAATCAAAGAATTTTTTAGTAAGTATCTGATCTTTAAATGACTGATAACCTACAAGCTTTTAATACAAAAACAACACCAACATGAAAAACTACTCAACAACATAGTGTTACAGCGCCCTCTAGTGTTGCTGTAATAAGCACTGTGACAACCAACCCCGGTCTCCCCTACTAATTTTAGCTCTCTTGAGCAATTCCAGCCTGAATTGTCTGTAAATGTAGGGGACGAGCAGGCATCACTATGAGTTTTGACAGCCGTGAATCTTACTACCTGATGACGTAGCCGAATCCCTGAGTCACTCGTATTAATCAGCAATAATACAAGTGACTCAGTACGGTAGCTTACTGTATACAATAATACACTATCATTTTGTGCTAGGCTGCAAACTGACATCACTAATGTCCATGTTAAAGACAAAGTCAATGGAGAGCTGTCTACACAATGTAGGGAGGAAACATGAGCTGGCATTTGGAGTCTGTGTCTTGTCTTAGCAACCATGCACAACCTTTCTGTTTCCCTCGCCCTCCCTCCGTCTGCCCCCTTTCTGCCTCTCTGATCTCTGGTCCGTCTTGAGCCTCACGCACTCCTCTCTCCGTGGAACGAAGGATGTGTGGAGGAGAACACTAACACCTCTATCCCCTCTCCATCTTCCTGCAGCCCTTTTTCATTAAAGAGAGAGATGATGAAGAGACGGAGGAAAAGGCGGAGGGATTGCAGAGGGGACGAGCGGAGGGAAGCGTTGGGGGCAGAAGGGGTATGGAGGCGGTGTTATTTTTAGACCGGCTGCATCATCGCTCGCTCCCTCCACTCTCGTCTTCTCCCATCTCCCCTCATTACTGGCCCTGCCTCTGCCCACGAGCATTCTTGAGAAAAATGAGCGCGCTCTTACACACGCGCTAACGCACGCACTCAACCATGTACAGCTCAAACGCACGCACTGTTTGTCGACTGCTTCACATGCCCGTCTTACTTCCAGAGTCAGGTCAGAAAACACAAAGTCAAGCTCATACAGAGTCGATCACATGATGTCAGCATGTTTTGTGCGCTCCGAGGAGACATTTAATAAACATATATCTTACTTGTTCTCGTCTCTTTAATTTTTTCCTTTTACTTATATTTTCTTGCCTCCCACAGACGCAGACATGCTGGGTTTTTGGCTCTGTGTTTAAAGCGTAGAGGAATAGTAGGAGAAGGTAGTGTTATCTTAACAGGGGTTAATATTATGTTAATGTAATTTATGCTCATTTCTCTTACATTGTTTACCTAAAAACAACATATACACTCATCATGCACAAAATGTATTACTTATTTACTTCATAACAACTGTATGCAGTTAAAACTAGAGCTATAACTGCTGATTTTTCCCCTAAAAAAATTAAAATTTGTTAGCTTTTTTGCACTTCTGGTTCAATTTGCTTGAAGTTAATGGAATTATTGAATGGGCTTTTGGTTAGATGCCAGAATTAAAGTCTGCAGTTAATGCAAGTATGACAGAATGATAAAAAACAACAAACAATGCATCCGAGGCACTCTGACTGTGTTAAAAATACAGAAACATGTTTGACTAGAAAGTCTTCATCAGGGTGTAAAATGCATTGGAAACACGTGTGCAATGTAACAGCTCATGTGAGGGTCATGTGACACAGCTCACATGATATGTTGGAATAGGTCAACTAGACCAAAAAACCCACATACTATAAATAATGAACATATTAAGTAACGGGATGCCAAATAAATAGAAAGGAAACAACAGTGAAATAAAGTGAGAATTGTTATGTATTGTGACTTAAAGTGGCAGAAACTAACAAAAAGCAGACATGACAAAACACACTACTACAAACTCATGACATGTATTAAGTTGAAATATTTCTAAAGCCTGTAACTCCTGATAACTAACAAAAGGATTTGTTTACAGCCTAACGTTAGCTTTTTACTTCTGACGATTGCATTTACATTTCAGTAATAATGAAAATGTTCTTCTTTAGTTAAGATTATTTTGCTGAACTAAACACGTACCTATCATAAACTTTTGTTTGCCACAAAGCCTTTTTTCTGCAATAATCCCAAAATCCAATGGAAAAATCCCATTGGCTTCTTGATGTGGGGAACCAGGGCGATGCTCACTTCTGTGTCATCCCTGCAGCACTCTATGAATAATAGGGACAGGGGAAAATATTAATACAATAAAATTGAAATGTGACCTTAGTATCGTGATAATATCATATTGTGGATTCTATGGTGATTCCCACCCCAAATTATTAATAGTTTTAATAATAACAAAAGGTTCTAATAATAGTGATGTATGTTATTCAGACTATGAAGTGTTGCAGGGCAAATGTGTTATTCTGGGTTATATGAATAAAATGGACTTCACTTAAAGGTCCAGTGAGTAAGATTTAGGTGGGCTAAGTGACATCCAGTGTGAGGAATGCAGATTACAGCTAATCTAACCAGCTAAACTTTAGGTCACATTTCCTTTAGTGTTCACTGTTAAGGTTTTTTTTTAGCAGGAGCCAAATTTTTCACAGAGGTCTCTCCGGACCAGGTGATTAAAACCGGTAAAAACAATGTATTGTGTGTTACAAATCAGTGTTTCTCCAACACTGTTTGGCACGTCACAGACAGCCTGCTTGCCAGGCACCAGCAAATGAGTGCTAACCTAATTTCCAGACGTTGAGGAGGTTTCCTATAGCTCCTTCTAAGGTACCAAAAACACAACAACTCTAGATGATTATACACTAAAACAACATACTTTATATTATATTGCATTTCTGCCTGTATATACCCCTAAATCCTACACACTGGACCTATAATTATAATAATGGGAAGGAACTCTTTCCGTTTATTTGGTAAACCGATTAAAACATGTCAGTGATTCTCTAATAAAATAATCTAGCACCTATTGCTGCTGCTAACTGTTACTGCACACACTGAAGTAGTGTGAAATTATAAATTATTACAACGGCAACTTGTTTTCTTTCATTTTGCAGCAGGACAGAACAACTTAGCAAATGTTTGATGTTGTTAATGCCAACCTGAGTTAGCTTTCACAAGCCTCACGTCTGTTTCTATGAATTAATTACTATCATTCTGAAAACTTCCTGTTAAGCACAGAGGTTCGTTGTTGAGTTTGCGAGGACAAGCATATCTGTAAACTGTAGAATAAAAGGTTCTTTCGGAAATATCTCACAATGTTGATTCAGCTGTTTCGCTCAGGTCATGAAATGACACTGAGTATGTTTCTTTTGCTGGACAAGGCCATAAAGTTCGGTCAAAGCTCTCGAAAAGGGGTTCCCTAATGGCCCAAGAGTTAAGAGCTCACCATGTACCACCCTGGGACTTTTGTTGCAATTCATTCCTCATTTCTCTCGACTCATTTCCTGTTAATGAAGGCATAAAATGACCCCAAATCACATTTACTGTGATAGCACTTGGCTTTGTATTGTGAAGTGCTGATGTTACACAGTGATTATGGAACATGTACATCTGTGTCCCCTGCTGCTTTTTATTTGGATGCACAAGGGAATTTGTCACCCTCTGTAACAAGGACAGCAGGACCTGCAGGGCCACTAGTTTTTAGTGGTGTGACACAGTTTGGTTTTATGATGCTCCCCTGAGAAACTCCACTGGGAAATAAACTCACCACCAGGGATGATCTTTCTCTACGTGCCTCTATTTTCCACACTCTCTCCTCTTCTTTGCCTGTTCCAGTGACACAAACACCAAACACACAAACGCCCTCACTTGAAATAAGGATTGGTTTTGGCATGACCTAGTTCATTGGGTTTGAAAGCGCACATCGTCTTCAGGGTCACAATTATATTTGCTGTCACATGGCAGGAGGCAGATTGAATTACTGAGCTTTTTTCTCCGGCTGCGAGCAGAAATCCAGAAGGGTTTGTAGACGGCTTGGGCTGGAGCATGTCCTTCAAATGCGCATTGACTGCATATCGCAAGGTTTAACAGTCATTTTTCTACTGTGCGCGTCCCACTGTGATGCATGTATGCACTTACGAATACGTTACATAACATAAATATTGAAGTGCGCACAAATGAAATGTGGTGAACACTTGAACTCACTGCACCTAAACATTCCTCACTTGCTCAGAAGCCGTGAAAAGTGGAGCATGTGATATGGTTTCCTATATGACTCTCCTTCATGCCCTCCCCCACGCTTTTCTGCTGCGATGCTGTAGATGCGACTTCTTTAAGTGTGTATGTGTGGGGAGGTTTCCTCGCCCCTCTGATCCGTAGACAGATCACAAGGCTCCTGGTGGTGATGAAAGCAGGCTCTGTGAAGGACACCACGTGGGTTTCTGATCTTGTGACCATCAGAGGGTCACTTACAAATTGCACATTAAGTATGCCGACTGCTAGAAGTGCATGTGTGTGTGTGTGTGTGTGTGTGTGTGCATGCTTGTGAAACTGTGCATGCATTCGCGAACGGAATCCCCCCTTCTCTTTCGACCTTCCTTACTCTATCTACCTTTCACCTTTTTTCTCTAAAATTTAAATTTGGGTGGTTGCTCCATGCACCACTTCAAACAGCCAAACAGCCAATGGGTAGACTTAAATCATATCGGTCCAGTCTGGCTGCTTGTGAATGATTTAAAGCTGCTGTTGTGCTGGCTGAAAGGCCTTTTGGATCCATTGTAAAGACCAGACAATTGAGCCCGGGCCTCATGTCACCCCAGTATTCACACACTGTACCTCACACAAAATCCTGTGTTCGAACTAGCAACACACACACACACACACACACACACACACACACACACACACATGCAGAGGGGCACATCAGACCATGGCCTAGCACTGCAATTTGTCCAGGTCTTTGTGGCTGTAGCCTTCCACACAGTGTGTTCATTATCGAATAATAAATGAAATACCATCCATGGAAAAAATACTGCAAAGGTGAGTTAGTCTTCTCCTTTTCTGAATCATACACTAATCTATGGAGTAAAATATATGCCCTGCTGCACATTTAAGAAGCAAACTGACAGATTCTTACTGACATGTGTCCAAACTGTCATTACACCCCCAAAACATCAGTCTTAATGAGGGGTTTAGTCTCAGATTCAGATTTGGTCGTCAAGACTTTCTAAAACACGAAAGCAGGTCCTGTGGGGTGAGATTATTTAATTTGTTTTTAATAAGCCTGCCTTTGTTTGGGATTAGCATTATGTCCATACATTTTCATCTGATTATCCGCGGCCGGATTGCGGGGGCAGCAGGCTGAGCAACGTACTCCAGGCGTCCTTCTCCCCAGCAATGCTTTCCAGCTCCTGCTAGGGGATTCTGAGGCATTCCCAGGCCAGATGGGGAATATAATCCCTCCAATGTGGTCTGGGTCTGCCCTGGAGTCTCCCACCAGAAGGCGCCTAGGAGGCATCCTGATCAGATGTCCGAACCACCTCAACCGAACCCTTTCAACCCTTTCCAAGCTCCCTCTGGATCTCTGAGCTCCTCATATCTAAGGCTGCGCCTAGCCATCCTACAGAGGGAACTCATTTCTGCTGCTTGTATCCACGATCTCATTCTTTTGGTCACTACCCAGAGCTCATGACCATACGTGACGGTTGGGACATAGATAGATCGGTAAATCAAGAGCTTTGCCTTCTGGCTCAGCTCGCTCTTCGCAAAGATGGTCAGGCGCATTGCCCACATCACTGCTAACGCTGTGCTAAACCTCCTGTCCATCTCTCTCATGAACAAGACCCCCGAGATACTAAACCTCTATTTTTCTGTATATTCTTTAAAATGAAAACTTTTAGTTTTAAATTGAGACTGGATGAAAAGTTGTAAAAGCAAAGAGCTCAAGTACTGTCCTTTTAGATTAATATAGCATGTGAAATTGCTCTTTGACCATGACAAACCTGTCCAACTTGTTAAAAACACATGCAGTGGTAATATAATGACGGCCAGTCCAGATTGCAGTTCTACTCCCACTTGATTTTGTTACGCTCTGCTTTATAAGATTGAGAAACCCGTCTGTTTCCTTACAGCGATGCAACCTTGTTTTCTGGAATCATCTGCTCATGTTCTCACTAATTGCCTCCCGAATTCAAACGGCGAGGGGTAGTAAAGCAAAAAAAAAAAAAAGGAGGGGTGTGTTGAGGAGAGCAGAGTGTGTAAGCGAGTGGGTAGAAGAGAGTGTAAATGTGTGGATATCAGTGTCGCTGTGTCCTGGACTTCTGATTATGTCTGTCTGTCTCATTGTGTACCCTTGGTGCTGCAGTGGCTCTCCTTGAATTGTACTTTGACAAGGTCTCCTCTCTGTCTCACTCTCCCTCTCTCTCATTACATGAGCAGCTGCTGCCATGGTGACAGCAGCAATCAGGTATCCCCAGTCCAGGCCAGCACGCTGCAGCAGACAATAAGCCCACACACACACCCTCGCACACATACACGGTATATAATATCCTCCAGCCGTGATCCTGTAGCAGTCGGGCTAACTCACTGTTGACTTGTAGTCGCTTTTCTCCGTCACATCTATCTCCTTTTACAAGTACCTTTTTCCATCTTGATGTTTGTGTTTGATTCTGACAGCAGCTCAAACACAAATCTCAGTGAATCCCTCATTTCCAGTGGGTTTCTATAGAGGATCCAACCTGTCTTTCATCTACAGCTTTGTCCTCTCTCCGTGATGAACGTATCATAACACATGAAGGAGTTGGTCCTTGTCCCCCGGTGTCATTGTTGTGAAATGGTGAATAGTTTTGCATTTAGCCGATGCTGATATCTAGAGTGAGTTAAAATGAGCACAACAGCTTCAAGCACATATATTGCAAAATTACAAGGAACTGTGGAGTACAAGATGAGTGGTGAAAGTTTTGATCAAAAGCCCGCTTCTTTCTGGCTCTAATTAAGGATGCACGATAATGTCAGCACGTCTTTGTATCGTCTGATATTTAAAATGAATTATCGGGATTGGCCAACACGCTGATAATATTGGTACATCATCAGTATCGGCCAATGTTGGCGTTAAAATTAATCAGCAGAATCAAAAGAACCTGAACGAATCGTCCAAAATGCTTTTTCTTAGTATGCTCAATGAATGAATATTACATAAAGTGAAAAGTATTCTATTTCATGTCTCCATCTGCTAGTGGGCCATCATGATAAGAGTATGCATGCATAATATGATATTTCAGCTAATGCAGTAAATGTATGTGAAAGTAATCCCTGTGTGCAGTCCCTCATGACAGATTTCTTTATTTGATAATCTGCTTCAGGGATACTACTCCAAGTGTTTACACTGTGTGGTCTTCACTGTTATATGAAGCTATTAACTAACGTTGGAGAACATAATCCTGGTCGGTGATGTTGTTAATTTCTCCCCAATTTCGGCTCAGATTCATGCTGGAACATGACCAGCTGTGAAGATTTTGATTTAAAAGCTTTTATTGTTTTTTCACTGTAGAAAGTGTCGATGTACAGTCATTTCCTGGCTGCAAGTACACTGTTACATGTTAACTTCAGGGAAACATGTAATCTTAGTTGCTTATGTTGTTCATTTCCTTCTAATTCGTTGTGTTTTGCAGCTTTTATTCATGATTTTTCATGGCATAAAATGCCGCTATACGTGCAGAGACGTTGAGATACAGGCTGAATCCAAATGTCCACCCTCTGGACTTGCGGTCTGAGATCTTGCGGACTTAAGTCGTATGTACTGTGATGAGTTCACCTTCATCACGTAAAGTCTGCAAGGGCAGAAACTGCAAGAGGCTGATAGACAGCCCTAAAGACTGCTTTACTAGTTGCTGTGGAAACATTCAACTATCGCTGCTGTCATACTCATATATAGGTCGTACAAGTTGATGGATAATGCCTACTCATCTGTCCCTGCAAGTAAGATATACAACCCATGCACAGCCTTTTCTATCAATAACTATTTTACTTTTTTTTTTTCTGCAATTGAAAAAACAATGTCACATCTGTATTGCAACGAATTGTGGGCTATTAAATCAGTGAAGTCTGCTGAAGTCTGCACCCCAAGCGGACTCTGGAAGTCTGTAGACACCTAAAATACAAGCATGTACCTGAAAATGAGCATTATGGTCCCCTTTAAATCAGAGAATGCAACTCCTGACATTAACATAAAGTGATTAGCTATTGAGAAGATGTGTAACTCATCTCAAAAAGTTGTTGGAACTATAAAACCAAAGTGCATTTGAAATTGTACAGTGCTGTTTCTTCCCTCATAAATAAACTGTGGTCAAGTGCAGGCACAGCCAAGTTTGATGTTGGTCTGTTATCAAGTTACAATCTGTGTATTCCTGCGTGGCCTATATCCGAATAGTTTTTCACATTGACACACTGTAATTTCCACTTCCATACGGAGCAAATTGCTCCCGCTGTACAGCCTGTTGTAAAGAAGAGCAGCGTTGCAACTCTGTTTGATCGGTTTTATTTTAGCTGATGTCAGTCCATTCAAATATGCCTGGATCTGCACAGATACAGATCCATAGGGTGGTCTCAGGACATCTCTACACTGCAAACCTGATAATAAGAAGCACACCATTCTTCATTGTATCCTGTAGCTATTGATCAAAGGTTTTGAACCCCAGTGTGGCAGTTCTTTACATAGTGATAATGGCAGCATCCTACCATTTCCTCTTGATTTTATCACTTTATCATTGTAAACTGACTGCCGGTCCTACTGTCTGAATGCAAAACTGCCTCATGCACTGATTACAACTGCATTGCACACTGGTAGATCACTACCTCTTGAACCACATGTGCTACCCTGCTGTTGTTTTGGGTGTCTCCTTGTGTCTCTAAGTTCATCGTCAGTATACTGTTAAACAAACCAATCCAGAAAGCAACAAGGACACAAAGGATTTTGAGTGATTTCTTCGACAACATCAAGTCTGAAGCTCTATTTGCATGGGACTAGTATTACCTTGGGACCTCTGGTAATTTGTAATAACTGTGGAGGTCGTCTGTGATCTTAATCCCGTGTGAATCTGACATGTCTGTAATTTGTCATCTCTCAATTCCTCCCCAAATTAGATATGTAACAGGAACTGGAATTAGATTCACATGCTTCTAATCAGGCAAATGAACAAAGTACAGGCAGACAACAAACTTACTTAACTCAACTGTACTTAAGACAAACAAAAAAACGAAAACAGATATGACCACATCTTTTGTTTTAATATACATAAGACTATTCTAAAGACACCAAGGCTACCATACAAGGTGCCACTTACTTAGCATAGAGTAGAACAAAATAGACTGTAGCTGTGTCTAAATTCAGGGGCTACTGCCTTTGAAGGACGTGGCATTCCAGATCTACGTCGGCCGTGTCCCTTGAAGACCGCATCAGCCAAACCGAACGGACTCTGCAATGGGACGGTCTGGTCTGTGAAGGATGGTTGCATCACCAGTTTATTAGCCCAACCCATTGGTGTTCCTGTTGCCCAGTAGCCAGCTACGCTTGACGAAAGAAGGAGTAAGCTAGTAAGTTGGTTAGCTCTAAATCATGGACCCAGAGATTGTTATTTTATTATTTTTTAAATTTGATTTAATACTTGAGATCATTTACTGCCGGAGACGCTAATATTAATGTTGACAATAGTTAACTGAAAGCTAGTTAAGAACTGTTAGTTAACTTAATATATAACAGTCACCAGCTCAGAACGCATCTTGGGATAGACTGGGCCATGAAGGATTCAACTGTTGCATCCTCCAAATTCTGGGAAAGGAGGCTGCACTTCTCGGCCGCATTTGAAGGAGGCTTTGAAATGGGACAGCCTTGCCAGCCAGCCAATTTGACGCAGTTGGTCTACAAATACAGCTTTCGAAGGCTTCAGCCCCTGAATTGAGACACAGCTTATATCTTTATTGTCCACCATAGACAATAAAGATCAGGTAATTGCCTGTCTGTGCTTGGTCGAGTTAAGAATGCTGATGGCAGTCGAGATGAAGGATTTCTTAAATACATTTCTGGTTGCCAGGGGGACTGTATAGCACCTCCCGGAGCTCAAGAGCTCAAGCTGGCTGAAGAGAAGATGTAAGCTATGTGTCAAGATACGCCTCGCGTTCTTCCTCTTCTTTTCTATAAAGAGTTTGGTGAAGGGCTCTTGTGGCTTGCCAACTGTTTCACGTGCCATTGTCACAATCCTACAGAGTTCATTCTTGGAAATACAGTTCAGGTGACCGTACCAGACAGGAGGGTGAAACGCTAACGCACTCATCATTATCAGGTAATCACGCATCTCCTGTCTCGGTATCTTGGGGTAACCTTACACGTTGAAGGGTTTTTCCGATAGGCTCTTCCTCCTGAGCCCCTGCCACCCCCTACAGATGTATGTCAGTGGAGAGTTTCGTTTACTGACACTGACCAGCCAAATGCCAAAATGTATTAACAATCCTATTTGACAGACAGTTGGGTGTTGCTCTTGGCTCATTTGTGAATGTGTAATGCTAAAGACAAAAAATAGAGTCCGCACACTAGACCATGCTCCAATTTAATTAAATTACCACAGGGGTGACTTTTCAAGCCACACCCTCTTCATCAAACAAAGTACAACGCAGAAACACACTCTCAAATACCTACTAGGCCAGGTCACCTGGTGCCCATTCGGCTCCCTTCCATGAATACATCCATACATGAATATTATGTATTATAAATGTGTAATGTTACAGACAGGCATTTTTACTTCACCACAGATCTGAAAAACGCAGCACATAAAGGTGTTTATACGATGCAAACATGCAACTCACATATTAAAATAGCTTTCAAATAGTGTCTGCATTCTGGCATGTAGGCACTAACAAACTGTGAGTGTTTGTGTGTGAGTGTTCCTGTTTTACACGGAGCTGAGAGAATGCACTGCACTGCAGTATCTGTGTGTGTGTGTGTGTGTGTGTGTGTGTGTGCGTGTGTGTGTGTGTGTGTGTGTTGCAAATATCGAATAGTTACTCACCAATTACAAAATCACCTGACCTCTGAAATGCTCATCATCACCACGGCTAAATTCGAAATGTTAACCCATGTTAGTTATGTAAGAGCATTTCAATGAGCGAGAAAAAGAGAGGAGAGTATTTTTCTTCGGCAGGTTCATCCACTTGTAAATATCAGTTTATTACAAGTCTGTTTTGAAAGGTTGCTTGTGTGTCACATAGTGTTAAAATCAAGAATCCGATGTAAGTGAAAGCAGCCTCTGATGAACTGTTAGATGTGGAGGAATGCTTTCATTACTATCAATTTACTGTAAGGTGGCTGTCACGGGCTACTGAGACAGTAATAGTGAAAGTAAGCAATTATTTGCTTCAGCCTTCTTTCGCTTTCAAAGACAGACACGCACACGCACAGAGATCAAATATCACTTTCTTCTTAGCAGAGTTAAGTGTTGAACTTTGATCTGCAAATTCGCCCAATGGGTCGAAACAAACTCCGCTTTCGGCATGTCAACTTCTTAAAGTTAAAATGCTTCTTCAGAGGAATAGAGAGCACAGAGCAGAACTAAACACCACATTTAGGTGCATAATGATTTGATAGATGTTTTAAGTTGCCCTGGTGATAACCCAAATCCTTGAACAGCAGCAGAATACGCTCAAAGCAAAACAGTGCTGATCCAAGCTTCAAAAGAAATCCTCTTTTAAATACAGATCAAAAGTACAACCACAGGCAAAAAGACGGCATCTCAACTTTGCAAGTCAGGTTGACCCTGTTCTGTTTAATTCAATAAATCAATTTGAGGATTTTGTTATCTTTTTTTTTTCATTTAGAAATCATTATCACACACAAGCGTCTCTCCTCCATCTGGGATTATGCTCAGTCTTCTTCTCTCCTCCATCCATTGTGCATCATCACAAACATACTGGAGTGATTCCCTGAGGCTGAATCACTTTCTCTCTCTCTCTCTCTCTTACACACACACACACACACACACACACACACACACTTATTATCACCTCCACATATAGCCCTCAACGACCATTCATAAACTGCTCTCTCTTTCTTTCTCCCTCTCTCTCAGCTATGCAAATCTATCCATGACACCCCCCACCCCCCACCCACAAACACACACACACACACACACACACACACTTGACATCCCCCATCACCAAATGTTTAAAGTGCTGATAGTTTCCTCCCCCACAACCCACAGCAGACTGAGTATTAGCACCATCTCACAAAACATCACAACTCAGGCCGTGGCTGTTACTATGGAGACATGTTGCTCTGGTGACACCTAGGAAGCGAGGCATCTCACAGGGGCCCATAAAGTCCCTCCATACCTGTATATGTTCCGTTTTCTTTTTCTTTTACCAGTAAAAACTCACTATAGTGTTTCTCAGAGTCTAAAATCAAATTTATTGACAAACATTTGAAGACTGTTAAAAGGAACAGTTCACCCCCAAATCAAAAATGCATACATTTTGTCTGTTTATCAGTCTAGATTGTTTCAGAGTGAGCTGCTGAGTTTTGGAGACATTGGCTGTAGAGATGTCTGCCTTCTCTCCAATATAATGGAACTACTGTAGGTGGCACTCGGCTTGAGGTGCTCAAAGCGCCAAATAAATGCATCTGAAAAACTCTTTTCAGAAATCATGACGTGCCTACTAGAGATAAGTCACAGACCTTGTTGTGAGCAGTTTCATGTACAGTAGGAACTATTTTCTTTCTACAGAACTACACCTGCCAGACGGAAGCATTCATGAAGAAAAAACACTTGACATTTGCTGGTTTCAGCTTCTAAAATTACTGTATTTCTCTTGCTGTGTCTCAAATCGTGTACATCTGTACTTACACTTAATATTTTGAGTGCATAAGTGCGTTCACACTGAGAAGAATGGAAAAATGCAGTGCACTATGAGTACCTGGATGGTGCACTCAAAACGGTCAAGATGTTGAGTGTGGAACTATGGACACTTCTCGCCCTCAATGGTCGCCATCTTGGCTACGTAGCGGAAGGGGAGGGACCACTTTTCAAACTGGAAATGGCAGCTGAGGACTGTGCAGCCATGAACGTCGCTGCATTGTACAAATACATGTTTGCACTAAGCACCACTATACTGTTGTCGGGTATAAGCCAGCAGTATGTTTGTTGGGTTCATTTAGCAGTCTGTAATGATTTGGTACCGCGAACAATAACTAGCTAATTTGCGGTCGTCATTTCTGGTGAGTGCACAACGGCCGTGTTTGGTTTGAGACAACACTACCCTGTTGAAATTTGCGCACTACGCCAATGAGTACATAGTGCACACAGTATACTACATTGAAGTGAACTAACGGAAGTATGTGATTTGAGACACACCATCTGTTTCATATCAATGTAAATCGAATATCTTTAACCTGGACCTTGGACTTTGGGACATCTAGTGAGATCATGAATGTCTGTTTCACTATTTTCTGATATTTTTAGTGCCAATAATGATGCTCTATAATAATAACCTCCAGCTTACCCATTGTGAAAATATATGCTATGATGACAAAGGCATCGACTGAGTTATCAGGGTTTTCCACACATTAATTTATGAGAGGTGGTCTGCCATGGTTGTAACATCTGCCGCTGTGTTTTGATTTTCTATTTTTGGAGCTTGACCGTTCAATAGGTGCGCTGTTGGGATATATATGCCATTCAGTTATTCATTGCACTGGGGGCAGAGAGCGTACTCTGGACACAGATGGAGCAGCAGCACATTAGGCGCAGTAAAACTTTAATTGCACTGGATCTAAAAGTCTGCTTTCACTCCAAATCCAAATTTAGAGAGTGGACACAGACTGATGCACAAGGACACATAGACAAAAAAGGAAAGTTAGCTACTCCTGTCATTCGAGTTCTATGGAAAACACCGTTTATCATTCCATTTGAAAAATGAACCCCAAAACTCTCAAAGGCTGATATACCACTGTTTCCACTGATAAGACCTTTCGTTTAACATCACATTGTGACATGTCTCGTCTTACTTACTTACGATTTTCCGTCGCGGAGACTATCGTAATCTTTTGAGTGTTCATACCTGGTGACGTGCGTTTCTGTCAGCAGGAGTCTCGCCAGCTGCGTTACGACCTGTGTGCGCACACCACAAGATTTCTCCACCGAGCACTCGCCGACAGAGTCCCAGATAACGCAGTGACGTCACCAAACTTGGAGACGACACATCGTAAAGACATGGATATTCTTCCCAGGGTTGAATCAGATCTGCCTCCATGGTCTGGGTCCAAACACAACGCACTCCCCGTGATCCTGTGGACGCCACCACTGTTGTTGTTGCTTGCCAGCTTGTAAGTGTTGCCAGATCTTGGGAGAGAAACAAGCAACCAGGGCTATGCAAACAAGCCCAAAAGAAGTGACTATCATGCATTTAAATAACTTGTTAGACAGATATAGAGAGAGAGAGGTGACGTTAAGAGAGCAAGCCCAAATAAGCAACTCCACTTTAGAAACAAGCCCAAAGTCATGGCTAGTAAGTGGACCTTGTCCTCCTCACATTTCTTCCGCCCTCCTGCGTGCTGACGTGGGACGTATCCCGCCTCTCATTGGCTGATGCTCTTTGTCAGTCGTGTTACACTTCTCCAGTTTTCTAGCATGCCAGATTTCCAGTCCCAGTCACAGACCAGGGGGCGACTTGCTCGTAGGCTTGTTCACACATGAGGACTTGTCGTGGCAGACTGTCTGCCGACTCACCTCCGACCCAAAGTGGCTCTCAAGATCCTCTGCGACGTCAAAATCACGGTGAAAATCATGTAATGTGAACTAGGCTTCAGGGGCATTTAGTAATATCTATGAAGACTGCAGATTGAAACTAAATGAAACTCCTCCCGGATAAAATTCTGTCAGTTTAAGAATCAGTGTTTTTCTGATGCTCTCATTTCAGGGGGGCTTCTTACTACAGTGGCTGACTGAAAGAAACACAACTCAGTCTACGCTAATAAAAACACAATTCATATTTTTAGGTTATTATACACTAAAGAAAACATACTTGTTATAAGATATTCAATTTCTGCCGATATCCCCTAAATCCCACACACTAGACCTTTAACACCAGAAACTATTCATACTATGTAACATACTCTAGGTTACCAGTATTAAGAAATACATCTGTGGACAATGTCAAAATAAACCAATTCAAACTCAAAATGCTTCATCACATTCATTTACTTTGTCTATGTGCATGCATTTATCCCCAACCAGAGACCTGACCTCATGACTCTTAGAAAACCAGAGCTGAAGCTTACATGACTATGAAGTCTTTCATGGTTTGTCCAATCGCCACATGACTCTCCTTCACAAGCCATTCAGAGTTAAGTAGCTGACACACAACCAATGTTCACACTTCTCTCATGTGTTATGTGGATGTTAAGTTCACCATCAGTCACACTTGTAGCTTTAGTCACACGCATAGAACCTCAGCGTTACGATACTTGATGGTTAAAGTCAGTTCTTTTTTACTTACTTAAAAAAGTTAAACTACAATTATTCAACGTTCTTTCCTGTTTCCAACACAGGCTAACATAACAGTACACCTAAGTCTTAGCTTGGTCTATTTTGTACACATTTCCACCAATAACAAACTTTTCCTTTAAAGTTAGTAACTTCTATGAAAATCAGTTTTTGTGTCCACACTGTCCACACAGTATTGCATGTGATGGATAATTCCTCTGCCTCCTCTGCCTTCTCTGCAAGAATCCACCGTATATGAACGAAAACAAATCCGATCAGAAGAGTCTTTGACGCAGGTGTCAATCATGTCAATCACAACTTGTGAACTGCGATCAAACTGTCGAACTCGGCAGCGTTGATGAAATATGAATCAAGATTCTGCTACTGAGACAGTTTTGGACCAGGCCTCCATACTGGAAACATGGCCGAGCATCATCCACCAGCTGGACCAACCTTCTCATTTTACAGCTAAACAGTGCACTAAAATATGTTTCTGAATACATCTGAGGCGAGAAATAAGCAATGCAGTTAGAGACTTTTGATTCAAGTTTGCTCAGTTTGACAGCTGATTAACAAGATTGGAATTTTGAAGTTGAAAAAAGCACAGGATCTGTTTAATGCCAATGGCTTATTTTTAGCAAAATTTAAATGAGATTTGGTCATGTTTCCTGGTCTCTTATCCTTAACTTGGGAAGTCACTTCATAGCCCAGGTCAGCCTTGGTGACACCATGTCTGCAACAGCCCGCATGCCTTCAACATCTTCCCCTTTACTGCAAAGTATAACTTGTGTAGCCACATGAATCCACCTGCATCTTTATCCCTTTCAGCATACTTGGAAAGGCTCTTTGGTGTTACTTAAGGACATGCAGCGACAGACACAGTCCCATGAATAAGAAATAATCCCAACTGTGCCGCTTTGGGGAGACTGTAAAGAACGGCCTTCCTTTAATATTTTACACTTTACCATACAGAATAAATACTGTAGGGTTGCGGGACCACAAACCCAAACTGACTTTTTCTTTTCTTGTTTTTCTGTGTGCATTTAACGAAAACCATCTAACTTCAACAGCGGTGTTACGCATCCCTCAAGAGGAAGTGCAAACAAGGTTTTAAGAGCCACTTAAGCACAAGTTATTTACGTCAGGTGTGGCATCGTAAGGCAATTTAGTACACATGAGAGTAGGAGATTGTGGACAACGTCATACGTAAAAGAGGACGTGAAGTTTGGGTTGGTTTGGATCATAATAAGTTTTTGATTGTGTTATGCAGAGTTGAAGTATAATAACAGGTAATGCGAGAGAATTCAGGATGTAATCCTGGAAGGGCTTGGCCTGCTGTTTTGTTTTTCTTTTTGGATTCTCAATAAACCTCGTTCAACTTTTTCCCTGCCTCGTGTGAGGACTGTAGATCTCCAGAAAAGGAACAGAAACACAAGACACCTCACAAACTAAGTGGCCCAGGAACTTTGGTATACTGAAACAGTCACTACAAAGGTGGAATCACACACAGGAAACACAACCTGCAGACAGTGATCACTAATCTTGATTCGGTCACCACCGAAAAATTAAAGAGAAGCACTTTACTAAACAGAAATCACTTGACATTTCATGTGTTTGACACCTAGAAGTGATGTGTGACGTCTGAAAGTGTCTGAACATCACCTGAGTGAACGTCAGCGTTGAATAGCTCTGCTCCCATAAACCCACTTTTAAATAAGGAGCAGATAAATGAGAAATAAAGGTATTTCATATTGAGGCTGAAGGATTCCTGAAATAACAAATCAAGTCCTAAGTTAAAAGTGATCATACCATGCTTAATATCATTTATAATTTGCAGTGGTATCATGTTATTCCTTTGCAACTTACAGATGTGTGGCAACTTTGAGTTTTTTGTAGCCATGTGTTTGCTTTCCCTACTATACTGTTGCTGTCCCTTTTCCTTAGAGTTCCTCTGTCTGAGGGAGGGAGGATGTGCAGTGATTATGAAATTATTAAATCCTTTTATAGTGCCTGTGTGTTCTCACCATGCTTAATATTACACATTAGTTGCTAACTAGAATATAATGAGACCTGGGAGACAGTGAACAGTGATCAGAACCCATTCTTGGCCTACATCAGCCTGACATAAACTCCCTGTACAGTTTCATAAACATACAATTGCAATACAAAAGACATATTTTGGTATAATAAAGATGAAATATATGTAAATAAGATTCCATTACTATAGAGCATGATGTGATGGCTGTTGGTACCCACAATCCCTGTAGGAATCTTTGTTATTTATGACAGTTATGAAGCCTGTCTGGGGCCTTTCGAGATAAACAAAGAGAAATAAGAAGCCTATATTTGGCATATGCACGTGTCAATTAGACATATGATTAGATTAATTATAAGTGGCCCGTGTAGCCACTCTGTAGCTCCACAAACAAACTTAATTTCCTCTGTCTACTCACCCAAGACACTATGCGGAGAATGGTCTGAGGCTGCTGGAAGAAGGTGACGGGGTCGAAGGCTCCTCCGGCTTTCCCGGCTCCGTATGCCTGCATCCCCTCCATGGTCCTCCTCCTTTCTGCACAGCCTCCTCTCTGGTCCTCCCCTCCTCCCCGCTGCTGGTTCAAAGGCACAGGGTGTGCGGAGCACCGGGCAACCGACACGGAAAATCCTCGAATCTGCTCCTGCTTCTGTACCAACACCACCACTGCTGCTCCTCCTGCTGCTCCTGCTGCAAGGACGGATGCTGGTGTCTCCTCGGCTCCTTGGCGCACAGCCTCCCTGATCTCTCGTGTTGTTGTTTTTAATTTAACCTCTAAATTCCCTGTCGTCCTCCTGCGATATCCGGCCAGAGGAGGCTGTGGGCTGTGCCAGTGTTGTGATGATGCTCTCTCTCTCTCTCTCTCTCTCACAGCGCAGGAGCCGGTGGCGGACGCGTGAACGCGCCTCCGCTGTCACGCCTCGCACGGGGCGCTCCACATCAAAACACACGGCGAGCACGCGCACGTGTTTATCAAGGGAGCGCGCGCTGGTGCTCACGAGATTGCCACAAGGAGTCACGCGCTTTGTCTGAGGGCTTTTTTCCCCTTCAACAGGCAGGAGGAGGAGGAGACCTGGGAAACAGGTGGAGTCAACCAGAGCAGGACATTCAAAGTTACAACTAAGGGACTGTACTTTATTTATCAGAGCAGGGGGTCGCTGGGCTGTAGCCATGTACCCATTTCTTTTTCTGGCTGTTTATAGTATAGGCTATACCCACATATCAGCTAAAAACCATTGGAATATATAAAGCCCCTTTCCCACTGCACAAAAAACCTGCTACCACCTGCTCGCCCCCTGCAGTACACCCTGGACAGGTCACTAGACTATCGCAGGGCTGACACATAGAGACAGACAGCCATTCACACTCACAGTCACACCTATGGACAATTTAGAGTCACCAGTTAACCTGCATGTCTGGATTGCAGGAGGAAGCCGGAGTACCCTTGCTGACACAGGAAGAACATGCAAATTACACACAGATGGGCTCCCCCACCATTTAACCAGAAACCCTGGCTGGCAACAATGCTTAACCACAATCAGTCGGCGAGTTTGAAAGAGAGACTGAATAAGTCAGAGATATGTAAAAAGAAGTAACCACCATAACATTTTCACTGGCCTCCGTGATCATCTCTACTGTTTACTGACCGGGCCCGTCCGTGATGTTGAATGTGACACACCAAAAAACCCACATGCACACAGAAGGGCATACTGTGCTTGATTATGTGAAGTTTAATGTCCCTGCTGTAAGTAAAAAAACAAAAACAACTTAACTCTCTCCCTAGTGCTTACAAAAATATTTGAAGTGCCTGTCCCGTTCTGCACCACCCCCTCCCTCTTATAAACAACGAACAGTCCCTAAATTACACTTAAAATGGAGATTAAGATTAAATATTTGTCCAAGGTTACTTAATATTGACTTAGAATATTAGTTATGTCTGAAAACACTGTAACAATATGATAATACATTTAAAAGCGTTACAAACACCACAAAACTTTAAGAAATAAAGTGATTTATGATGCTGAGGGAAGAAATCCCGCCCTCTAGTGGCCTTACCGGGCTTTGCTTAATATATTCTGTGTTTTATAACCCTAAATATGTCTTTCAGGTAGTTCTCACTCCTGACCCATGTTCCGTATTATCGTGCCCGAACAGCAAGCCTCACTTATCTAACAGATCTTATCTGTGGCTGAAGTTTCGGCTCTTAAATCTTTCCATAAATGCCGATAACTGTCCACAGCTTTTGAGGAAGCGTGTCTGACAGACATGCTCAGGGGAAGAACACTCCATTGTAAGCTTCCTCTTACGTCCTCACAATTAGCCAATGACAGCAAAGCTACGCACTGCACGTGCTCGCTGTCTGAACCAATGAAACGCCTCTATGGCTGGTTGCTAAGAGACGCGTTGTTGTCTGTGTTGCCGAGGCTAAAAGAAGAAGATCGGTGCACAGAGAGCTAAAAACTGAAAATAGAGCTTATTTAGCGTCATTAATGAAACAAGAGAGGTTAATTACAGGTTCTGGAAGTTATCCACGGTGATGGTGAAGCTGAGGGCGAGATGTCTGCTCGTCGGTAAGGTTTTGGAAGACATCTTTATGCCACTTAAGGTTAACGATACAGGGGCTAACAGTAAAGCTAACCACTAACGTTACTAAACTAAACTAAAGATAAATAGACGGTCCTCTGTCTAATGCTTTCATGAATGTACAAAAATGTATTTATTAACGTATCGTGAGGGTGCAGCGGGCAAATCGCAACAATTTCCTGGTTATGTTTTCATTAATATCACTCCTAATACCTCAGGTGTTGTGACAGTTATTAGCATCACAACCAATTCACTACTAGTAACTGTTAGATATTTGACAATTGCTGGTAGGTCTGTCTGTGTCTGTGTTTGGACTCTACTGGCTGTTTTTCAACTTCAACTTTATTTTGTCCCTCGAGGGCAATTAGTTGCACAGCAAGTAAAAAGACATACAAAAAAAGACACACAAGAAAATAAATAGTACTCAACCATCGGGTGAGGAGAGGGGATCCAAATACAGTGATCTGAAACAACAGTGGTCATCTACAGCAATCAACAATGTCTACATCAGCAACATCATCATCATCAATAACATCATCACTATCACTCCTCACAAGATTATAGCAAGAGTAACAACCAGCCAAAAGAGTAGCCTCAGTTAAGCATGACTCCTCCACTGCCCTGCATTCAAAATGAAATGGCAGTAGGAATGAAGGAGTGCTTGTTTCTGTTACTCTTAACAGGTTTTTGACAATGCCAGTGTTCAAACTCTGACTGCCAAAGGTGAATTTGATGCACTCCGAGAAATGCATTTAACACACACTTTTACATGAAGCAAAGCTGAGAAATAAGAATTGAAAACTTAAACAGACACAGATTTTGATATTATGTCTCTCCGTCTCTGTCTGTGTGTGTAGGAGATGCTGCGGTGGGGAAAAGTGCCCTTTCCCACATGTTCCACAGTGACGGTACTCTCTTCCAGAAGAACTACAGCATGGTGAGAGCAACACACACACATACACACAGAGCGAATACAATATTGCTGGTTTAATCCTTCTTGCAATACTGTCACATGACCTCCAGCAAGGGCACGCAGTTCCAAATACACTGCGGTATATGTGGAGCACCCTGCATACTCTTGTTACACTCCTTGTAATAAAGATATATGTATTCACATCACACAATCACAACTGAGGAATTGGGTTGTAAAACAACTGGTGGAGGGATTTAGGGATTGGCTGCGCTCTGAGCCGGGGACTAGCCACAGGCTTATATTTTTACATTCAGGTAGGGTAGCTAAGGGTATGAATCAAGTTTGAAGGAGCAACTCGTGAAGTTTGGCTCACTGCCAGCCCAGGATAGATAGCAGTACGAGGATCTATGTGCTATGAAGTGCTGCAATACTTATCTAGTATTCAGTTATTCGGTCCTACCTGAGTTAATCAGTAAGTTGATAAGCACAATCTGCTGCTTTACTTGTCACATTTTTAACAAGACTTTGTTTAGAGTAACTTACCAGGACACCCCCGTAGTACTATGACCTGTAGAGATCTCAGCAGGCTCTTCTATAGATGTAGACAGTGCAGTTGAGCAGTAATAAAGTACTTGTGGAGCAGGGTTTGGAATCAATAATGTACAGTCACATATTTCAAATTTACTCAATCAATAAATACACTTAGAATTGGGCAATTATTCAGTTTGCCTGAGGTTATAGCTTTCCTTTTCCCAAGATGTTATTATGTATCAGTTGCAAATCATCAAGCCCAATAATGGTAACTGATAATCATGATCATATTACTTGAGTAGTTTCTTTAATGGAACTCCTTGCAAGCTTTTCAAGGACCTGCAGAGGTCTCTTAAGTCTACTCCAGGAATCACCGAAGTGCAAAACAGCATAATGTACCAATTAATGCTGATGCAGAGAAGCCCAATCTGCATTATTTATGCTAATCTGCACGAGGGAGGGAACTGTGTCATTAACCTGACTCTGTGATATATGGGGTCACGGCTGCTCACTGATTTCCTCTGTCAATTTTTCAAGGGCTAGTACTGCCTAAGTGCATGCACTGTACGTGAAAGAGAATGCAGGTGCAGTGCATATGCACTAGCACAGCTTGCACACCGTCATACGTAAGTCTGCTTTAAAGCCTTGTAGCTGGTTAGGGTACAGAACAGGTTGGTGGGTAAATACTGGACAAGAGCCAAGTGTGTGTATATGTGTGTGTTTGTTCAGCACTTGCTGTGTCAGCAGTATCGGGGGTTCTGAGGTGACAGGAACGTCGATAATTAATACAGCAGGATTCTGGAGAGACACCAGAACAGGTACTTAACAAGCGTGCGCACAAACACACACACTGTACAGTGTTGAGTGTCTCCATACTGCATAGACCCATACCTACTTGTTTGTGATGCTGCGTGTGTCTGTTCATGTTGGACAAGTAGAGTATTAACAAAGTAGAAAGGCGCTGCAACAGTGCTGCATTTTTAATTTGCACTGGCCAAGAATATGTGTTGCTGATCCCCATGCAAGCCTTAACACATTTATTCTACTGCATAATCAGAAAATACAAAGAAATTAAAAACATACAGAACATACAGATTAATGCATAAATGTGTCAACAAATATATGTTATAAAACAAATATGAAAATAAGAGGGCATGCCACATAGAGAGTGAAAGGCGAAACATGCAGGTTACCATGTGCACCTGTAGATCAAAGCCCCTTCCACCAGACACCCCTTTATTAGCTGGATGCACTGAAACAAATGCTCATGGGAAATTGCTGGTCACGGTCTCTGCTGTTGCTATGCAACTGTTAAAATACCTATTTGAAGCCAGCCCCTTGCTTGATATTAGCTGAAGTATTTTTAACTTGTTGCTCAGTTGGCGCCAAGTGCTTCTTACAAGACAAACTACACCCTCCAAAACTTTGAAGCTGTTCAAAATAATTTTTTGATGAGTTACTATGTATATTATGTGTTTTAGTATTGAGAGAAGCAAAAGGAAAATGCAAAAAAATGAGAATCTGTTAAATTTAGGTTATCCTCTCCTTTGCAGTCTTGTGCCAAATACACACCAAGCAGTGGCAAACAACATTTTTCTACAGCTTGGAAGTGTGTTTATGTGTTTCAGGCAGGAAGAAATTCTTCGTAACAGAGGTCACAGAACTTTGTTTTCTGATTGGCTGTATGTATTCATTCATTCATTGTCCGTAACTGCTTATCCTGTTGGGGGTGATGGGATGGCTGGACCCTATCCCAGCTGACATTGGGCGAGAGGCAGGGTACACCCTGGACAGGTCGCCAGACTATCACAGGGCTGACACATAGAGACAGACAACCATTCACACTCACATTCACACCTACGGACAATTTAGAGTCACCGATTAACCTGCATGTCCTGGACTGTGGGAGGAAGCTGGAGTACCTGGAGAAAACCCACGCTGACACGAGGAGAACATGCTAACCGCTGTGGGTATTGTCGGACCACAATGTGTCACTGAAAGTCTTGACTATTCCCAACTTTTAGTTAGGCTGCACTTTGGCGCAGAGTTAAACTGCCGTAACTTTCCATATCTATTGCATGGCAACTCACTACAGGCCGCACTCTGCTACCACTTGGTGTGTTTTCAGAAATGCTTAGCAAGCTTTAGAAATATCTCCACAGCTACTGATCAGATTCACATTTGACACGGATATGTTTTCTTTTGAAACTTTTTGACTTGCACCACTGCTGGGTAAAACCAAACCCTGACTCAATGCTTTTATCAGTTATGTTTCCTAAAACATTTAGAAGGGGATGAATCTTGTGCATTTTTTCATGACCCCTGCCCTTCCTTCATGCACCACAACTTACCCAAAATATCCACATATGCACAAGACATGTCAAAATCTAAAGGGACAGACTGACGTGAAGTTTACTAAGCTCCTCAATGCTCCCAAGAGGGTGATCTCTTTCCATATGTATACGCCTTGAATGTTCATTTGGTGATATTCTCAGGCTAAAATGTTAACATACGTCATATTTGTAATTCACAGATTGCCAGAGATCTTTGTGGGTACAGTAGAACCTAAAAAAGAGGGTGGATCATGGGGAGTACCACCAGTTGGTCCAGGAGCTTCACCTTGATGATGTCCATTTCCGGGCACATTTAAGGATGACTCAGGGGCAGTTTGACAACCAGCTGTCTTTCGTTGGGCCGTGTAGCTCTGGATATCCAACAACCGCTACCACCAGTTTCTCCTCCATTGTTTACCATCTGTAAACTTGTCATGACCACCACAGAAGACCGGCCTCTCAAATCATCCGATTGGACAATGGGAAAAAAGATGATGAAAACATTTTGTGTGGTGCTTTTCTGCTCTGCGTTGAAGTTATTTCAACTCGATCAGTTCAGAGCGGTCTGGCAAAAAACACCAAATGCCTGGAGTGCAGAACCGCGAGGCGCGTCACAATGTAAAAAACGTGGGCAAAAAGCTTAATTCTCATTAAAACGATTACACAAAGGTGCATCCAGCTGCTAAAACACTTTCTGTGTGATTAGAGCCTTACTCTACTGTTACTTGTAGGACAAACTCTGATAAGGCTGCCTTTTTTGTACATACTTAAGCCACTATAAACACAGCACCTAACACATTACTAGCAGGTGCATCAGCAGTACCACTTTTAAAGACCCCCTTCCAGTGGAAAACCAAGACTTTACCCTTGTTTTCATGTCTATGTGGTGTTTTTTATAAAAGAAGCAGTCAACATGATGGCTGAACATTTTCTCCTTGGAACTGCATTGTACCATGACAGTCTCAAAAACATGGATTCCTACTTCCAGGGTCAACTGTATCAGAGGAGAATCCAGGTGTAGTGAAGTATCAGTATTTTGCAAGCTAAGTTTAACTCTCACTTAAACTTGTCAGACCTTGCGATCGGGAAAAAGGTTTATCTAATACGAGCAACACATTATTAGCTGTTTGATATCCTATAAGCCTAAGGCTCATGTTATCTATTACTGTTTACAAGCAGAGGTTTGTGTGTGTGATGAGCAGAATTGAAAGTGAGCAGGTACGCATACTCAATGAGAGAGGTGCAGAGTTACAATAAAGCCATTTGAAGACATGAAGGATTTTTTTTTTCAAGGATAAAAACTTACAAATATGTAATTTTGAGGAACAGAGATGAGATTTTAGGGGTTGGATCAATGCCCAGAGAGGAACATTAAGCAGTCTTAAATGTATCGAGTTGGATTTCTTTTTAAGATTTCACTGCAGATGGAAACAGGGAACAGCGTGTCCTTTCCATTGTGTCTAATGTGAAAAAGAAACCGGCGCTGTAAAGAGTTATTCCTTGTGCAGACGCCTGTGCCATCCCTTATGTTCTTCAACTTTTGATTTTGAAGGGTAGCGGAGGCTGTCGGCCATTCTGCTCACGTCCTCCTTTGAAAATGTCAGACGGCCCGTTAGCAATATTCCAAGCTTATTTGTTACTAATAGGCCCTCATTGACATTCCAGCGAGAGGCTTCCTATGCATCACACCAGCTCATTAGACCGCTCCGAAGTGGGACTGCCGCATCGTCTGTGGGTGTGTGTATCACTGGATCCTTGTTATGAACTGTTTCTGTGTATGAATCAGATAAATGTTAGTTTGAGGTGTGTATGTGTCTGTGTGTGTTTCACAGAGGCAGTGAGTGTGAAAAGCGTGTGTGTGTGTGTGTGTGTGTGTGCGTGAGTGTGCTTTAGTCTCGGGCATTTGACACGCTCAGTTAAGTGTGAGCTCAGGAGATCAGATCAATTTAGACTTTGGTGCTGATGTGAAGAAACCTCGGCTTGCTTCTTCAAGGTCACCACTGATCTCATACAGCGGATACGTAGTGGCGAAAGGCAGCCTGCAACCATCCAGTCCACTTAGGACTTTATTAGATCTCCATGCTTGTGAAGAACGTGCATCTGTGATAAGACCATATTTATCATATCCTCCTTACCCTCTACTTTTATATCTACCTCCTCTATTTGCCCTGGATCAATTTAAAAAAAATTTGCAGTAGAGCTCAAACAGCTATTCTTTCTTGAAACGGCCATTGGGCGGGCTCCAAAACCCATCTGTCACCACAGCCACACACCTCTAGCATACAAGAAAAAAGGGAAAACAGCTACTCAGGTCATTTTAGTCCCAATTTTTAGCCCTACTCCTCATTTTCGACTGCCCCTTTGTCCCACAGAACAGAGTCACATTGGGTGGTTGTTTAAATCTTCCTCGATGAAATGGGACAACCCTGATGCGTCATCAGTATCGTCATCTATGGCGTTTACGTGAACAGAGTCGCCCACGGCAATAATTGTATATCACAATGACATCTGCTTTACGATCTGTTCACAGCTGAAGGTACACTAGCGATGCTCTTAAGGCTAACGCTAGCAACTCATGGTCCTACCTTACCATTCTGCAGTGATACTGGAGGAGTGGTAAAAAGTGCAGCAACAATCGATGCTGGATTTTAGTTAAAGGTACAGTGTTTAAGATTGTGGGGGATTTAAACCCGTTTTCACCAAAAACTTTATGTGTAGTACCTTTGGAACCAATAGTAACCCTTCAGACATGGTAGGTTTTTTTAGCATTTCCACCGCAAACAGTACTCTTAAATGTGGGCGGGGTTGCTGTCACTGACTGCCTTGTCCAGCACTCACTGTGTTTCCTCATTATGGGTGTCACAGGGGGAAGTCTGCATCTTGTTTATCGTCCACAGAAAAGGGTTGCACGCTGACATTTTCAGAACAAAATAAAACAGGCTGCAGTGAGAGTCGATGGGATATTTAAACCATTTGTGCATTTAGTCCTTCAGGCAAGCACAGGGGTTTAATGTTGCCGTAGTCCACATTACCAACATTTTTTTTTCTCCATGTGAGGATTAGAATATATGCAGTTCACACAATCCAGTCGAAATTAATATACATTTTTAAAGTCTTGAAGATCCACTCTTTAGTAAAAGTGTATGTCATCCAAGAGAGACAATAAAACGAATGGAACAGTCAAAGTTGAGCAGAGTGACCGTCCTCTATTGATCAGTCATCAGACTGCAGTGTTCACAGCTCCACCTTTTAGTACCAGATCTGTGTGCTAGGTACCCCAAGCCGAATTTTCCACAGAGGTCTCCTCCTCGCCAAAAGAAACATACCAGGTAATTAAAACCGGTAAAACACTTCATGAAGCAGTTTCAAGTTACAAATCAGCGTTTCTCTGACGCTGTTTGGCATGTCGGAGACTGGTGGCTTGCCCACAGCATACTAGTGAGTGCTCACGTTTTTCTCCGATAATTTAAGATCAAGACGTTCAGGAGGTTTTCAGCGGAAGCCAAATTCTTCGCAGATGTCTCCTCCTCTCCAAAAACAGACCTGGTAATTTAACTGGTAAAAACACTGAATAAAGCGCATTTATGTTACAAATCTGTATTTCTGATGCTGCTCCAAACTGATGGGCTTCGAACTACGGTGGCCAATGGGAGAACAGTAAACTGTGAATGACCCTATCTGGAGCCAGTACAGTGTCTGCTTTGTCCATTCTGGGCTGCTGTAGAAACATGGCAGTGACGTTAGTGATCTCCATAAATAAGGACCTGCTCCCTATGTAGATGTAAATGGCATGTCAGGAAAAGCACAACAATTTTTATTTTCAGATGATAATACACTGAAAAAATCTATACTTATATTATATTCCATTTCTGCCAATCAATATATCCCCCTATAGTCTACACTCAGCAATGGCTAGGTAGAACTGTATACTAATAGTGTTTTTAAGACCTTAATGCATTGACACGACACTAAACCAAGATAATATGGATTTTTTAATCTTTATTAACAAAGAAAATACATTTGTGGGTTTATTTCACTGCTTGTGCAGCCATATTTCCAATGATTTCTCAATACACTCGGTATGGTATGTAGCTCGAACACCTTGCCCTACCTCTCTATCCTAATAAGAATCAGGACACCTCACCCCTGGATGTGAGCATGTGAAACAGAGTGTTAAGGGCTAAATGGCTGATTGGTACTGAGCCTTACTCTGCCAAAAGAGACTTACCAGCCACAGCCACAACTGTCAAGCTCCAAAACTTCTCCAGATGTTTAGTCAGAATCACAATTGTGTTCACTTTTTCTCTGATCACACAAATTTAAATCCAAATTTTGCCAGTTTTAGTTTGGGGTGAGACAGCTGTTGCACTGCTGACATTCAAAACTTAAACAATGGAGTCTTTTATTAAAGCAGCTAAAATCAATATTTTTATACTAACAATGGACAACATGACTGCAAATCCACAGAGAATTATCACCTAACTGCAGATCTCTGCAGCTGTACGGAGCTTTATAACCTGCAATTTTACCAGTCGGAATTATAGAAGGGAAAACAACTTTTAGGCAATGCCAAATGGTTTTCCAAAATAACTTACAAACCACAGCCAAACTGTCAGCTTGTGGTAACTGTCAACCCTGAATAAATGTAACCCCCCCTTAGATTTTCATTAACAATTCAGACTCTAACTACGTCTTAATTGTTGCCACCACTGGGCCCGAAGGGGGCTTGTATCATTCTTATAAATATACTCGGTTTAACAACAGTACGTCGAAGCTGCTTTCAAGGAAAGCCAAGCTGCTAATTAGTGATGCTCATGCTTGGACGTTAACAATAAATCACATCAGACAGTTTGCCGTGCTAATGTGTATAGTGTCGACTCTGTGACAAGCAAATGTCTCTTCTCTTCTCCTCTCTTCTTCTCTTCTCTTCATCTCTTCTCTTCTCTATGAAGAACGACACACTTTACACAGAAAATGTAGCAGAGAAGAACCCACTACTGTGAGACACTTTGTACAATAAAAAAAGCAAATGGCAGATGTTTTTCTAATTACATTAACAGAGTTGTTTTTCACAACAAAGAGCAGACTTACACTGTGAGCTTCATGACGGTCTTTTAGCTTTACATCACATAAACAGCATTATAATTAACATCTTGGTTGTGTTTGCTTGGCAGACTACCGGCGTGGAGCTGCTGATGAAATGTGTCAACATCCCAGAGACTGGTGACAGTGTGGTGAGTCCAGCCATTGTCTCTTCTTCATCCTGTGTCCACCACACGGCTCATGGGCTTATTTACTGTAATAAAAATCACCAAATAACAGGAGGTGGGTGGTGAGATTTGGAACCCATCACTCAGTGTGGAAAAAGTTCTCTCAGACATTTAATATTGTAAATTTCTGGTCTTTATTCAGTGAGCAATAGGGCAGCATTGTAAGAGGAACATTGTTGCCCTTGCCAAAGAAAGTAGGAAGTTAAAATCATGTAATTTGACTAAATTTTCATGTATAACACCTCTTCCCTTCTCTTCCCTTCCCTTCTCTTCTCGCCTTTCCCCTCCAGGAGCTCTACATCATAGACTCTGCAGGGAAGCAGACATTAGTGGAAGCCTGCGAGAAAATGGTGAGACTGCTTCTCTAGAGTTTTTCCATTTGCATGAAAGCAGTGAAATTCACTACCCAGGCCGCCATGTCTTTACACAAAGTGCAAACACAGGGGAGCTACTCAAGTATTATTTACTTTGTCACAGAAGTAGAAAGAAATAAGCTGATGTGATACCAACTCTCTCCCCTTCTCCTCATTCCCTACACAACCCAACACACCTGATCAAGCCCCATCATCTTCCTCTTCCACAGTGGGGTGAGGTGTCGTTGCTGTGCCTGGTTTTTGACCTCACCAGTGAGCAGTCTTTTGCTAACTGCAGCCACTGGATGGAGAGAGTTCATGCTCACTACCAAGGTCTCCACATTCCAGGTAACAGCCTGTAATAAGCAGTAGCTTTATAGTGATCATTTTGGGCCATCTCATACATGTGAGATGAAGATAGTATATTTTAAAGCAAAGGTAATTCAGGAAATACAATTTAGATCATTTTTACTTATTCTCAGAAGACAGAGCTGAGACACATAGTCAGCAGCAGTGAGATGATTAAAACGCTAAAACTTTAAATTAAATTATCATTATTTTCATTTTATCTTAATATATTGATCACCCAGCATCCACAATCCAACCCGCATGTTATTTGTTTTACCCAGAACCAACCTGGAATTAAAACTAAGACAGAGTATCAAACGTGAATCACATTTTTTTGCAGGTCTCTCTGCCAGTACCTGCAGGTGCCCAACCTAATTCAAGACTCTGTGTGACACTGGATGTTTTGGCCCAAATAGATATTGATATTTATGAGGAAAACGTTAGACAGAAATCAGCCAATATTCAGTTTTTAAACATAAACGGATACATTTACAATCCCTTGAAGGAGCTGTATGTGACATTTAGAGCATATCTATAATTCAGAGACTGAGACGGGATTGTTTGCACATGGTTCTCAACATAGAGTTGGCTGAACCGGTGGCTAGCAGGTAACGGTGCTAACAATGGCAAGCAAGATAATGGTGTTAACCTCAAGGCGGTACTGGTTGTTGGGTGTTAGGCTTTCACAATGTTGCTGTCATTGTTATCAGCAGTACCTGCCCCTAACCACCATGTGAGTGCAGTTAAGAGTGGCAGCGATTAGCTAGCTAGCGCAAGGACTCACGCACCGACAAGCATAAGCAAAACTTCTTAACAGAAGACAGAAATAATACATTATCATGTTTTCCCTTCTGGTCTCTCCTCCATTATGCCAATTCATGAAGTAACCAACCAAACATTCGGCATAAGCTCTCTTTTTTAAGAAGTTCCAGGGGCTCCACATAGGTACATGTTGTCTTTATTTTTAATTTGTTTCTTATCCATGAGATAATGGATGCATGGATGGACATTAATAGAATTAAATGACCATCTGGTTCACTGGTCTGCAGCCTTTGTTATCAAATGATGGTCTGAATTTGCCTATCTATATTACAAATACTTTAAGATGAGCATTCATTAATATGTTTTAGCACAAGGTGGCTAATCTGCAGTGGGATATTTATGATTATTTGGTATTTAAGTAAAGCAAAGAAGTCTGACCACTTACTGCTAAGTTCTCTTTGTTTTTTTTGGATTTGAAATCAATAGCTAGCCTTGCAAGGGAGACTCCACCGCTAACTAGCCAAAGTTATTTAGGTTCACCAAAATTTAGGAGAAGGGACCATTTTTACAACTGGAAAATGTAAGAATCACTTTAAGCCTACAGCAATGAAAGATTAAAATTAAAATGTTAAAAAATAACTTATTCATTTCCATATAATTTCATGTTAAAGCCACATATAGAGCCACTAGAGAAGGGCTAAAGAGCCCCATGTGGCTCCAGAGTCACCGGTTGCCTACCCCGGATCTGGTTGTGTAGTTTGGACACCCTAAAAGCAATGCTTAAACATTTGCTCCAGAAATGTCTCGCCTTTTACTTTATAAAGACAATAAGTCAAATAGTATTTGTTTAGATGTTTGCTTGTGTGTGTCAGGTGTCCTGGTGGGCAACAAGTCTGACCTGTCTGGACGAAGGGAGGTCCAGGCATCTGTGGCGCAGGAATGGGCCCAAAGCCAAGGGTTAGAGTATCACGAGACATCGGCAGTAAGTTTATTTCAATATGGACACCATTAACGTGTTCTTGTTTGGCTCTGGGGGTAAAGTGCACCATATGGGTTGTACCATATTTAGGTTTGAGTTTAGAATAGCATCACTCATCACTGTGTGTTCTTGTGTGACTCTTACAGAAGGAGATGGAGAACTGTGATGCGCCGCTGCTCAGTTTAGCCCGAGCCTTCCACTCTCTCTACCAAGAACGTTGTGAGACCATCCAGAACCTGAGTCCAGGCTAGACCCCTCAGTCACACGCACCTTGATTTTTTAATAATAGGATAGTCGACACAAAAAAGTTTATAAGCTTTATGGATAATACATGTGATGATTCAAAGAAACCCTGTGTTCTTTTGTACCACCTGCACTGCAGGCACGGCAGAGAGTGGCTTGTTTAGAAAGATATTTTGATGCAGCCATGAATAAAGTTGTTTTTCTATGATAATCAGTGGTTAGCTGTGTTGTCTCTTATCTGTCTGCTCCCTTTGTATGCACAGATAGTGGGGTTTACTTTACACAGCGATGGTGGAGTCATTACCAAAGCTACAATAAGACTCCAGCTCATTGTGGATGAAAGAGAGTCTGTTCCTCCCCTCCTCTCCTCTGCATAGATGGCTGCTCCTGATTTTAGGTGGGAGCTCACCCTTATTTATTGCCTCTCCCCCCTCCTTTTATGTTTTGCTGTAATCTCAATGTGACTTTGTTCGTGACCTCATCTTCTCTCGTCTGCCTTCTTTCCTCATCTCTCTCCATCTTTCCTCTCTGCCTCACTTTCCCTTTCTGGCTCCCTTCATTGTTGCTTTGCTTTAAAACCTCGTCCTTCCTGATCGCCGTCTCTTCTCTTTCCAATCCTATCTTCTCCCCTCTCTTTCTCTCTCTGTTTAGCTCTCCCCCTCTCTTGTTGTGTTAACTCCCCAGCTGCAGCCCTCTCACATCATTTCAGTCATGTCCCCAGTGCGGCGCTAACAACCAGTAATCACTGTTCTAATTAGCAGTCTCCCATTCAAACCAGGTCAAAGCCGCGTCCTTGTTCTCTTGCTGCCTCTCAGACCAGCTGCCACCATTCAAATGAGGGCGCACTGGTTCAAGCCAGACACAATGGTTTTTATCTCATTATGTGCTACATTGAAAGTGACTGCAGCATGTAATAATCATGAGACCGTCTCTGTCCTCTTTTAGGAGACGCAGTCACTGAATTTGATTTTTTGAGTTTTTCTTTCCAGCTGTCTTTTGACGTTTGTTGAGAAATGTAGGACGTTGTTAAAACCACAGCACAGACACATATGGTTACTGGATAATACGTAAAGTTTTTCCCTGTAAGATGAAAACTGATGCGTAATGAGGTTCCTTACAGATTCTGTATTTAACAGCTTGTAATTGTTATTGCAGCATGTTTTCGTACTTCTTGAGTGGGTGATCATAATTACAGCAATTAGGATCTCTCCCCTCTTTCTTTCTGTCCTCATTGTTTTTGTGTCTATAATGTGCATGTGTGTGTGCGAGGGTGTCGGCATGTGTTTTTCTGGTGTGTCTGGTTGTTTTTTACTCAGGCATATGGGCACAAAAACAAAATAATAGCAATATCGTCTATCACATTAGGGTGCTTTGTGAAGCAGCGTGGAGATTATACATCTTTTACTTTTATTTGTGCCCACTGATGTGCATATAAATGTGTGTATATGGGTTGAATTTCAAACAGCACCACTTTCCTGGAGCCCTGACGTAGACATGAGCCATTATTGTACACACGCACACACTCATAAAAGGTGTACCACAAGCTCCTGAGCATCCTGGAAAATCACTCTAAGCACTTCAGCTGTATCCCACAGTCTGTCTTCTATTCATTTAAATAGATGTTATCATGTCTTGGGAATATCACTTAATAACATCTCAGGATAGAGTGTGGGCTGTTGCTTATTGCTTTGGGAGAGACTTCCTCATTTCCACAGATATTGAAACGGTCGGTCAGCAATCACAGAAACGTTGAGACAAGCCTGTTTTGGTGGCTTTATACACATCCAGTGTCATATGTCCCTATAAACGAAGTCATTCGCCCTCAATTAGTATTCACAACAGGTTTGCTCCCTTGGTGCAGACCTGTCACAGCAGGGGCAACTGCTGTTCACCTTTTAGCCACAAGAGAGGGCAAAAGTGGTCACTGCCACTCCCATTCAAAGCTGGGAGGTCGGTGGTAGAGGTCAACTTTGTGATGTGTCTGACAGTGGGAGGAACTGATCTAGTGGTCCGCGGAGTATAATACAGATGCCTGTCATGATCACTGATGCAGACCACAACCACCTTTTCCTCAGTTAAACTCATATTGGAGATAGATTTTTGTAATGTCGGATTATGTAGAACTAAAGATTATTTTAGGATATAATTAATGCAGGGTCTCTTTTGCAGCACTCAGCAGACCACTAATGAATATTTTAAAACTGCTCATGCCTTACATATTAATGCTTACATGTGCCATCACGTGGGTGCTTTTATCTAAAGTATACCATAAGTGCATTTTATCATTCATAGCCCCAGTGAGCACCGAACGACTACACTGCTGCCATGCTCTATCAAGTTACTTAAAAAGGGAATGAGAAAAAGGTTGCACACTCTCGTGTAATATCCAGATGAAGATACTCCATTTAAAGGTGCACTAGAGATGGTTTATAAGTCCAAAAGCTTAACCAGGAATGCAACGACCAGCAGACAACATGACACTGAAACAGGGAAAACAGACTAAATACACAAGGGAAGGAGGGTGTAAACGAGGGACAGGTGATACAAATCAGGTCAGGGCAATCACTGCAGTGGGAAGACATAAAGGCAGAAAATACAACTACAAATGACACATGAGGAGTTAACCCACAAAAAAAAAACAAGAAACAGACTAAACATTAAGATATAACACAAACAAAAAAACCCAAACCCAAAGAACGCAGTCCTTAACCCATTTAGTCCCACCAGGAACAATTGTGACCGCAAAAGAAGTTTTTGTTTATAAGGCTCTAAAACTGTTAGCAAATGATGTATCAATGCATTTCCAGCAAATGTTGAAGTAATAAAGGGTCTCAGTGAAATATGTGGATACATGGGATCTAGGTGACAGCCCAGACAATAAACACAACCTTATAGTTGTCCCTCAAAATAATAAAAGATGCTGTCTTCGGTGATTGTGATAGCAATAGGTCTGATAGACTATGAGGGCGAGACGGGCCAATTGTCAGCCAGGCTGTTGAATTGATATGCTGAACAACTTCATCAGTGATTATGACCTCATCCTCCAGCCAGCTCTCATTCAGAACTCGTCAAATACCACTGCTTTGTCAATGATTTTGGCGTCAGACACGTGACGTATGATGCTAGTAACGATGTAAAATAAGGAGCAGCAAAGTCTGTACAAGGTGAGCAGGATGGGTCCAACAAACCCTGGACTTTCACCCAGGAGCAGAGTGTTCCCTTCCCAAATGCCAAACCTAACGTGTTAAACCTCCTAAAACACACTTTTTTACTCACTTTTCCATGACAATTAAGAAAAAAAGATTGATTATTTCAAGGGTCATCATAATTTTTTCAACCTGGGCCCTATTTTCCAATCTACTTTTGTCTAAATGAGTGATAGGATGTTCAATATGTGACATTTTCCAGTACGAAGCTAGGGCTGACCTGCCTGCAGCCTTTCAGACAACGTCAAAATACGTCCACTAAAAATGCATTTTTTTTCCACACAGATAGGCTCGGACTGTTAGTATAATTATCCAACGACATAACAGAAAGGAGAAATGAACGTCTGTGTTTACCTTTAGCTGGATTCGGACATGTTCCTCTGCCTGTTGCTGCTCCCTCTCTCTCCTGGGTGTGCTCTTCAGTTTCAATGAGCTCTGCATCCGTGTACGTCTGTGTACTTCGTGTTCAAATAAATACGATCGGTCATCAAATTCAAATGGCTCATCCAGATCCAGTTGGTCAAAATCGGTTAAAATTTCAGCCATGACTATTCTGAACAGAGTAACTCCTCGCATTTGGTGAGGTCACTCAAATCTCGCGAGATATGAGATTTCAGAGCCAGACTTTCACTCTCTGAGTGAGTGTTTTGACTTGCCACAACAAACATGTCCGAATTTTTACCCGATTTTGATCAACTGGATCTGGATGAGCCATTTGAATTTGATGGCCGCCCATATTTATTTGAACACGGAGTACACGGATGCAGAGCTCATTGAAACTGAAGAGCAGACGAGGAGAGAGAGGGAGCAGCAACAGGCAGAGGAACATGTCCGAATCCACCTAAAGGTAAACATAGATGTTCATTTCTCCTTTCCGTTATGTCATCGGATAATTATACTAACAATCCGAGCCTATCTGTGTGGAAAAAAATGCATTTTTAGTGGACGTATTTTGACGTTGTTTGACACTGTCTGAGTGCCCTATTATTTAATATAGTGCACGCTCACAGGCTGCAGGCAGGTCAGCCCTAGCTTCGTACTGGAGAAATGTCACATATTGAACATCCTATCACTCATTTAGACAAAAGTAGATTGGAAAATAGGGCCCAGGTTGAAAAAAAAACATTAGTTCCCCTTTAATGTCTGGGAAAAACTTAAGGTTAAGATAACAGACTACAAATGAAAAAAAAAGGACCATGACACATGCAGTACATTTTGGGAATGCTGCGCCCAAGCACCTGTGAGTTAACATCCGCAGACACCTACTGCAGAGCCTTAAAACTTAACTGATCATTTATGTGGTTTTGACAGGCCAGTTTTCATGAGTGTAGAAATTCACAGGGAGTTGTCGCAAATAAAAACTGGTGTAATGTATTCAACTCAAAGCAGAGCTGAGCTGCTGCATTGAAAATCTTCTCATCGGCTACACAAGGCAAAAGTTGAGTAAGTACCTCAAGCGCTAATTACTATGTTGTGATAAACCTAATTTATTTACACTTGGATTACCTAGAAATGTCATGTAGCCATATGCTCAAATTATACAAATGATGCTTGCCGTGCTCTTTTACGTCATATTAAACTGCACGTAGTGTTTGGTGATGAGCCAACGACACCATTACAACATCAACAGTTGCAGTTATCCCTGTGCATCTCTTACACATCATGTCTGTGCAAGGTCTGCTTTGGGACATCAGGGTTTTATTTCAGCTTTATTTCACTGCAGTGCTCCTCACCCAAACAAACACAGAGCTTTGTATTCATGACACGGCCTGAGCACAGGGCAAAGAGTTCCAGCTCATATCTTACACCTACACTCGCCCTCTTTTCTCCTCCTCACACACTTTTTCTGCAGATCAGCTTTTTGTCTGTCTGGTGACTTTCTCTCTTGTTTTGTCTCATTCCTTCTCTGCATGCCTTTTCCCATGCTCCTTTGCAGTTTATATCAGTCATGCCCCATAGCGATACGACCAAATTATACCATGACATCGTAATTGTAAATTATGCTAATTCATATTATTGTAGTCATTTGATTGAATTGACCTCAACCTTGGTCTCTCTATCTCTCTGTGCTCTCTATTTCTCTCTCTCTGTAGGTGTGTGTGTGTGTGTGTGTGTGTGTGTGTGTGTGTGTGTGTGTGTGTGTGTGTGTCTAAGCATGGCTTGTTCCATAGCCCCTAACTGTCCGTGACCTAAAAAGCTTGCTAATTGCAGGTGAGGGAGGACACAGCAGCTGTTCCCCCAGATCTGCTACCCTCCTGTCTGAACTGCAGCGTGACAAAAATCAGCCACACTGCCTCAAAGCTCACCTGCACAAAAAACACATCTGCCATTTTAGAAACGTGCTGCCCTTTCTGGTCCAGTAGAGTCCCAAAGAAGTCATTTGCTTTCACATTTTAAAAGAAATCAAGTAACTTGTGGGCACTTTGTTTCAAAATTGCGATGTTGTATTTCACAGTTTCTCTTTCTGTTTTGTACCATGAAGGAATCAGATTTGCTGTTCCTCGCCCAGTGGCACACATTATGAAACTGATTGCCTACCAGTCTTGTTGGTTTATGGAACTAATATATGCATCTCACAAGTAAATTGCAAATAATATAATGTAAAATGCAACAAACATCACCCCCAAATTTTTACTGAATCAGTGTCTCCCAACCATTTTATTTTTCAATATTGCAACATTTTGTGAAACATGTTTACTGACTTTATGGAAAAGAGACAGAAGACAGCAGTGGGTTTTTCAAGTAAAGGGTCCCTCAGCTGCAAAACAGACGGAGCAGCCCCTAGTACAGTGGTTCCCAACTGGTCCAGCCACAGGGTCCAGATTTCTCCTCGGTCATTAGTTCAAAGTTCACAAAGTTTAATACATTCAGCGTCAAATCTGTGTTTGGCCATATCCTCAGGCTAGTTTACTGTCTCTGTCAAGTAGCTGTCCATTAGTCACTCACTCTACAGCAGGAAACGGCACTTCAGAATAAAAGCTCTGTGCTGTAAATTCACTTTACTTTAAATATAGTGTGTTTTTACAAACTTGAAACATTTGCGAGTCACTTGCGGTCCATTCGGTATGGACCCGCTACCCACCAGGTGGGAACCACTGCCCTTGTCCATATATTGAACTTGAGATAATTCACTGAATATTTTTGGGTCCTTCTCCTGTCCGTGCTAACCTGTAGCTGCTAAGTCAGCAGCAGCTGAAGAGCGGTAGGCTGTTCTGTCCGTGGTTTCTGAGGGAGCCAGTGTGTCAGAGTCTCTTGCTCAGAAGGTTACAAAACGATCCACCGTGGCTCACAAGAGTGATGCACTGGGAATAATAATACCATCACTTCGCTTTACCTGGACTTGAGCCCTTTGACTTGAAGATACTCAATATAGATGTGTCAGCAGTATCACAGGGCAGCAGCACGTGCTCTGATTGGCCAGGACAGGTGTTAGCCTATGTGTTGGTAGGAGTGCCATCACGTCGTTTAAACATAAACTGAACTGATTACTGTATAGTAGCTTTTTAAAATGTATAATTGTATTAATTCACGGTAATTTATTACCGTTAAAGTCTATAATTTTCCTATATTGTCATAAATCAAGTTAGGAAAATCCACGTGCAGAGCAGCAGGCAGGTTAAAGGTTTAACAAAAAGGGAGCTTTAGGGCCTGTTTATACTGTTCCGTATATTTCTGAATATGGGTATTTATCTTTGTGTTTGCACCTATCATTTACACGTAACCGGCGATTTTCTCGACGAAAACAAAGATTTTCAAAAACAGCTTCCAAAGTGAAAGTTTTTAACAGAAAAAACATCTCCACAATGTCTATGTAGACGTGTAAACAGGATAGATGGAAATTTTTGGAAAACATTGCAACCCAGTTTGCGCATGACCATTAGGCGCACGGGAACCACAACAACAATGGCGGATATATGCCGTTTTGTTAGCACTTTTGGGACTACTTACGAGCTTGAAAATGAACATAGCACTGCTGCATCAACATCACCGCTCCATCAGGGAACAAAGACGTCTGCCATGCCCAATATTAGTAAATGCATAGCAGCTAACTATGCTACATAAGGTCAAAATGTAGTTTATCATTGTTTTTGTCACTAGCGCAAAGAGGAAAACAAATCACTGTGCATGAGCAGAACGTTCTTCTATGGTGTTTGACATATGGTGTATCGCCACCTACTGGCCTGGCATGCTAATTGCAGCGAAAAGCTGTCGTTTTTGCATTTTCGCGTAAAGAGGGATATCGTTTTCACAACTGATCATGTAAACCCGGAAATTGTATTATACGAGATAAATAAAAATCTGTTTTTATTTGTATCAATATCTGTGTAAACAAGGCCTTAATGCAGCTGATAAAAAACATCCAGTACAGGCAGGTGACTAAAAATCCAAATAAAACCAAAACCAAAACTAAACTGAAAACCAACTGGGGAAAATACAATGAACTCAGGTAAAACGGAGCAGGGAACAACACCAAGAACACAGGGATGAACTCAGGAATAAACGCAGGGATGAATGCAGGACGGACTGACAAAGAACAAAGGGAAACATACACACAGAAAACTAATCAGAAAAACGAGACACAGCTGGAGTAGGAGGAAATGGGCAAAAGAAAGATTGGGGACTGGTCTACAACAAGGGTGTGGAGGGGAACACCAGGATGGAGCAAACAAGACTAATACAGAAGTGTGAAAGGAAGGACTAACAAGACAGAAAACAGGCGGGAAAACACAAGAGACAGGAAGTAAAACCAGACACGACACATGAGAAGAGAATCTACAAAATAAAACAGGAAGCAGATTAAACATGAATGAATAACACAAAAATAGGAACATAAACAGAATAAAGCCCATAGGATAACAGAATTAAAACAAAAACCCAGGATAATGACAGATCACATATGTATATCATTTGGTGTCAACGGGAAAGTCAGTCTGCAAATGACAAAGTTAACTTTCTTTAACATTCCCTGTACTCATGCTGCTTAAAGACACTGCTGTACAAGATTGATATTCCATGCACTCCGGTGAGGTCACTGAGTTCGAACACTAAAATGAGAAAATCATTCTGTACCTCCACACCAGAGGGGGGCACTGTGGTGCTGCTCGAATCAAGCTGCCCCACTCCCTGTTCTCTTTCCTCCCTCCCTCCTCTTCCCTCCCTTGCTCGCCTCTCTTCAGTGATCACAGCAGTACTGCAGAGAGACATGCCAGCCACTTTGATCATCGCACCAGGGGAGGAGAGGGAGAGGGAGACAGAAGGAGGGAAGAGGGAGAGAACGCAGAGACAGGGTATCATGCAGCAAGACATCGAGGCTGATGTTGAATTTGACATTTATTCTACCGCTGATGGAGCGGCAGATCAGCCACCTAATGGAGAGCTAACAGGGAGATAGACAGGGAGTGAATGAGTGACTGAATGACAGACGGAGGTAGAGAGATCAGATTGAGTGAACAGTGGGGCGAATGAGAAATGTAGAGTGATACAGTGAACAAGGACATGGCAGAGTAAATAAGTGGATGAAAGAGTAATTTGATTAAAAAAAAAGGGACAAAGTGTTCATTGTACAGTATACTTCACCCACGGGTTACAAACAGTGCCTAACAGTATTAATAAACCCCGCCAACATGTTGCGGTTCACACTGTTTGCACCCTGAGGAAGTCTTGACTGTGCTGCAATATACTGCTGCATTTTCTACCACTGTTAACCCGACAAGATCAAGCCATTTTAATATTCTCTGTGAGAAAATGTATTGCAGGATGACATGCACAGATACTAGAGTTCAGTCAGTATGATGTGTGCATGTAGTGTACGATGACGCTGTATGCTATAGACAGCATGTTCTTATCCCCAGGGTGTCAAATGTTGGATATTTTGGATATCGGGAACACACTAATGAGCTGTTTTTGAGGTCACGTGAACTGAAATGTAGGGATTTGGTGGATTTTAAAACGGCTGAAGTCATGTAAAAAGCAAGAAATGACTTACTGTCTGGCAACATACAAAAAATGTTCTTGGACAGAGATGGATGAAAAGTATGTGGATTTCAATTTGAGGGGTGATTTTGTGCACACTGGGTGACAAAATCAAACAAAGCAAAGTTGTCAGACAGTTTAAAAAGAGGTACAAAGACAGTGTTTTCACAAGGTACAGAAATTATTAGAGGGGATGTAAAGCACATGCAGGGTGATGCTGTTATTGGCATTCTCAGTTTGTATTTTAATATTGGTTATAAGGTATTAAGAAGTGCAGTGGTATAACTGTGTGGTTGATCGACGGTGAGGAAAGTGTATTTATGTAATAGTTTGATTAGTGATGGATTAATATAGTTTGGAATAGGGTGTAGGGCTAGACAAGGATGCTGCTTCTTCTTACTTCTTTAAGGACATGAAATGTTGATTTATGTTTCTCATTGTAAGTCGGTACATGATTTATTGTTTGTCTTTGTTTCGCAGGTTTTAAAAAACTCTCAACTAACCCCAATGTAAAGCCTTCCAAGGCAAAACTTGACCCTGAGAGCAACTAATGGGTGGAAGGGGATGTGGACGAGTCAAACAAAGGCATTCAATACAGATGACAGCAGTTCGTGTCCCATGTAAAACCAAATATCAGTGCTGTTTTAGCGCAACATTGCACACTGTATGTATGGCTGTCGTCGGCATCGACGTCAGTCACATGATGAATTTTTACTGAACTTTATAATGAGCATTGTGGAAATAAGAAACTTACGGACGGATCCCATGAACTCCACTAACGATCTTCTCTTCCACAGACAGTTTCCACACCTGGAAAAACAGAACTTCATGGAAACCACTGCATTTCTAATACAGTTAATCGATGGAGCGTCCTGGTGGTCACATTTGTCGACTTTCAACCCATTCTTCATGTTGTTGGTCATTCTTGTGTCACCTGTTATCCCACAATGCATTGAGAGGCAATTCATTTGGGTCCCACATAAAGAAATTGGCAAAATTTGTTTTCTTTGCGTTGCACTTCAATCAGTGATTCTTCACCATGACACCTTTTCAAGATGATTCTTTAGTTTGTCAAAGGGTTAAATGAATGACAGTACCCAGCCTATCTCCTGGTTGCGGTCTCTTTCTCACCTTCTCATTTTTAGAAATGCTATCTGTCTTTCACCATCTCTTGTTTGCTACGTCTTCACGTAGACTGATCTTTCTCTGCTCTAACTAGACTCTTTGACATTTTTAGACCAAACATGATACAACAAACACTCATTCTGTTCCCTACGGGGGGGTTCAATTTTTATTCGTCATCAGGACTTGATGCATCCAAGTTCAGAATCATTCAGTTTTGGCACCTTGAAAGACATTACGCTTTTTTTAAATTCTCATTTACAACAACACAACGCAAAACCAAAGAACAAGAAAAAATGAGACAAAGAAAGAGACTAAGGCTGTGTGAGAGTTCAAAAGAACCGAGAAAATAAAAATTAAATGAAAAGGCAAGATAAGATTTTCTTCTGTTTAAAAAAAGCCTTGATACGTTCTCCAAAGTTTGCTCTTTTTGTTTCAAGCGTAATGAAGCCCCACCCCAAATGACCCACTCAAAAAAATTAAGAAAAGAAAAACTGAAATAGACACAGTACTGTAACATTAATTTCTACTTTGTCACCCCCACTGCCCTTACATGGTATCATTGTTCAATTGTTCAAAACATAGGTTCCTTAAAAGCAGATTGGATGATTTTGATTAGCATGCATGTAAATTCTTAATTTTTTGGAGTCACTTAGCTTCACCTCGCTGGTAGCCATGTTCTCTCACGCACTACTTTGTGTCTTTGGCAGTAGTGACGTCTCATTGTCCACAGTCAAGTTTGCCGAGAGATCCTCCATTACCCAGAGTTCTCTCTTCACTCCGCCCCTTTATGGAGCAAAAAAATGTGAGGTCAACTTTTCACCTGTCGTTGACCCTGAACAAGGATGGCTGCCAGGGTTTCGGCGGAAGGCCTAAAGATTTTTTTTTTTTTTTGTCGTTGTAAAAGAATGTGATAATGTACCTAATACTAACCAATATCAGTTTATCAAGTAGGCTGAAGCCTTTGCCCGTCAAATGAGCCAGTCACGAAGAATCCTCAGTCTTGGTTTAGTTTCCATGACGACTTGATTTAGTTTCACTTGTAAGTTACTTGTTTTCTTTTTTTCTTGTTGATATTTTTGCACCAGGGAAGTCTAGTCATGATTTATTAACATATATATTCATATATTTATATATAATCAATACATATATTAACTTATGTGTTTTTTTTCTTTTTTTTCATGTTTTTTTGCGGCCTGAATTGCTCCCTGCTAAAATCCCACACCGCAATGGTTCACAGTATTAATGCGAATAAAGAATGAAATCAAGAAGATACAGCAACTAAAGAAAGGAGTGGGGTTCGCGGGAGGTTAGGGTGTGTGTGTTGGGGGGGCTTGTGGGATGGTAGTGCGAGGGCGGGATCATAGGCGGGGCCGAGGGGTCAACTACGCCCCCTTTTCATCAGACTGAGGAAGAGTAAAAAATATAAAGTTCACCTTTTTAACGGGCAGTCTGGCCCAGCCCACCACTCCACGGTTCCACAGCCCCGAGACAGACAACCACCGGCCACCCCCCCTCCCGACTCCTCTTTCCCCATCCTCCCCCTCAAATCTTTACAAACATGTTCAAAACTCGTTAAACAATGGTAGATGGGAAAATCATGCATGTTTCTTTTTTTATGCATTTTTTTCGCTGTTTCCTTTTTTTAAACAGAAACTCAGTGATCATCTGAGGTGCTGTGGAGCGCTCAGAACTTGCCCTCTGTTGCTTACCCCTCACTCCATCTATCCATTTAAGCCCTTCCTCTTTCCGCCTCCTTACACCATCATTTGTCTTTTGCCGCCTCCCCCCAAATTCCCTCTGATTTTTTAGTGTCTGAGGTCCCTCTATCAGTTTCATACAGGTGTGGTGCGTCGGTTGGCGGTGTTGCTGTGGCCGCCTGAGTCTTTCAGGTCCTTCTGGATGCAGTTGTGGACCTGCAGGAAGTTGTGGTCCCTCTCCGTGGAGTTATAGGTGGCTGTCGGGGTACCCGTTTGGCCCTTGGGCAGCGTGTACATGGACAGCTCGGTGGAGGGCAGCGTCCCGAAGGCCTTCAGGCCAACCGGTGATGCCTCGCGAGAGTGCGAGGGATCTGTGGAGCGGGACGAAGAGCGTGAGCGGCGTCGATAACGGTAGCGATAGCTGGGGATGCGCGTGATGGCCGCACCTTGGAGATAGTCGGCGGCTCGTGCCCCCACGCGCAACTCCCGATGGCGGTCGATGAACATGTGCACGGCCAGCACACCCACCATTTCAGCCATGATGAAGGAGAGGGCGCCAAAGTAGAAGGACCAGCCGTAGGAGTAGCTGTTCTTCTTGGAGTCACTCTTGGAAGGGTCCCCAGCGTTGGCTGATATGTACACAATGATTCCTATGATGTTGCTCAGGCCTGGGACGGGGAAAGAGGGAGAGAGATTAAATCAAAACTAAAATACAGCCAAACTGTTACTCAAGTAGGCCCACACAGTAAACAACTAAAGTCATCACAGTTATTATCTTTGTTAGCTTAAAATAAAAAATACAGAAGCCAAAGATAAAGAAACTCGCTCCTCAGCTTTGACTGCTGGAGTCATTTTTGCCTTTTTCTTTACATAAAATCCCTCAAATTTATTTCTATTGAACACAGGTGATATTCTTGAACTTGCTTGTGACATGAAAGAATACAAAAGTGTAACTGACTTAGTTTTTATTGTCATCCACCAAGTCAAGAAGCCGAATAGCTGTCAGACAAAAAAGATGAAGACAGCTGATGAATGACGGTAATAGAGAACTGAAATCTCCTTCAAATAAACTTGTAACTTACTAGATAAGTGTGTCAACACAAGGAACGTGAAAAGAATCTGTTGCAGTTTCTCTGCAGGTCACCCTTCCTTGCCTTTCCTATCTCCATCAGACTTCAAATTCACCGCCAGTCTCTCTCATCTGTGTCACCTTTTCTCTCTATCTCTGTTTCATCATTCCTCCCCCTATTTTGATCGTCTGTCAGTCTCGTCATACACCATCACTCTGGCTTTGCGTAGCCAGAAATAAACACATGGACAGACAGGCAGACAGACAGACAGACAGACAAAGGGACAAATATGCAGATAAACAGTGAAAAAGGTGCTGTATAAAAAGACAGAAAAGCAGACTGAAGTGTGAGAACTGTGAGGGCCTGATTGAGATGGATCAGAGCAGAAGAGTATCAGGGACACCTTATTTTTAGAGTGTAATCCCAGTGGCCTCCTCTTAGCCTAGCAACAGGGCGAGAGAGACAGACACAGACAGCGAGAAAGAGAGAGAAACAGAGAACTGCATCTCTCACTTCTGACTTGGAGGGGAACTAGTTATCTAGCGCAGCGCAGTAGGCCATGGCCTAGAACCAGAGTACAAACACACACATGCATGCATGCACAAAAACACAAAAACGCTCAGGCAAAAATGGCAACCTGCGCTATCTTTGTCTCCCTACTAGCTTCGTCCTGAGGCGACTGTAGCATGCTACGCACACGTCAAAAGCTACGCAACACATCACCTGGTGGTCAGCAAGCGCCAGCGTGGCTTCTGTTGTCTCCAAAACAGGACATTTTCATTTTCAGTTGCTAACTTTGGTATGTTTCAACCTGGACCCTATTTCTCCAATTTTTTGTATGAAAGTGACTAATGGGAACAAGAATACCTGAAACTGGCTGCTAAATGTGAAATTTGCTGACTCCATAGACACTAAGGCTGCTTTCAGACCTAGAGTTGTCTTGCTTTGGTCTGAATCAGGGACTAATTTTGTTACAGAGTTGCACAACTGCCTGATTCGTGTTCTCACGGCAACATTTACAAGCAGATCAGATCAAATACCTTGCACGGGAAAGCTGCTCTTTCCATTAGTTTCCATGCGGGAAAAATCCAGGAAGTAAAGAAAACACTGAGAGTACACTTGCAAGATTAATGCAACACTTTCTAATGTCACAATGGACGGACAATGAACCACACCAGAGCTCATTTGTAACCGGCCCAAGACTACCTCTTCAACAAGGTCTTGTTTCGAGCAGCACTTACGGGGCAAATGAACTTGAGTTCGACTGAACTGAACCAAACAGGGCAGGTGTGAAAGCACTAGGGACGTCACGATACCAAAAATTCAGTAGTCGGTGCTGATACCAGTAAAATTGCACGATACTCGATACCAGTGTCGATACCATGGTGAAAAAAAAAAAAAATCCTAAGATGCCATGTACAAGCAATAGACGTGCATGCGCAGTCACGTACTGCTGAGAGTGAAATCCCTGAGTGTTGGCTCACACGCAGCTTGTTCAAGCTGTTCTCTGTGTTATTGAAAGTACACAAAATAACATGGAACATATCTGCTTATTATGCTACTAATTTTAATTGGGATGTTTTTTGATGAACTGAACAAAGCTGGACAAAGCTCCGCATGGAGCACGGACGGTTCAGAAGTTAGTGAGTTAAAAGCATTTAAATAAACAAAGTGGTGTTTAAAACTGCATATATTGCTAGCAGATCTATTGCAGCCGTGACTGGTTCTGAATGCAGGGAGCCGCTCTCTCCTCTTCCTCGTCACCCCCTCGCTCTGAATGTAAGCATGGACTGTAACGCTATGGCGTAGACTGCCCCCATCAGTTCCAGAAGAGTCATAGCACCGATTCTTACGCTGGTATCAGATCTTCCGGTTTTTCAAAAAATTAGCATCGCCAGGTTTTTTTCATCATGGTACCGAAAGATATCGCAAGTATAGGTTCTCATGACATCACTAGAAAGCACCCTAAAATTACTGCTTATCTAAACAGAACCTGGTGGGTTTCATAATAGCGATATCGGGGCTGTTTCTGGTTAATTAAAAGGATCTTTTCAACAAAACATCCATCTCTGTAGGGATCCTTTTCCATAATCTTGTCAGACACGTCTAAAAACAATCTGAGCTTGTCATTGGCAAAAACAAGCAATTTTACTGGATGTAAATTAATGCTGCTAGTGGTTACACTGCAGCTTGTTTTGCGGCTGCCGTCTGCAGTGCTCTCATTAAATACTGGACCAATTTCAAAATCTGTCACTTATACATAAAAACATGCGAAAGTAGGGTCATGGTTGAAAAATACTGATTACTCTTCAACTGCAACTTTATCTGTTCCTACCTGCTGATATTGAAGCTGCTCTGATTCAGGTTAATGGATCAAATGACTGTGGAATGTGGAGGATGTAGCTCATGATGATAAATTTATAAACATATACAGTTTCCCTCAGCTATTTGGAGCATTTTAGCACCTTTCAGCTCACTGTTTTGGTTTGATGGCCTGCGACATTACTGTTTTAGTTTACACACACCAGTCTCACAGCAAAGATATTTCTCTCGGTAGCTGGTGGAGACAAAACAGCAGAAAGAAGTGTGGACATTGCCTTTACATTTGTCAAGTGGCTAGAAATATGACCCCAATTAGATAGTGGCTCTTTGACCGCATGATATGTAGATGCTGTAAGCTTTGCTGACACGTTAGCCCGATCAGCTTTATACGGTGATAGCCAATAGGTCAGTGTTACAGCTTGTTGCGCTGCCCTCAAATGGCCCAAAAATCAATGATTGCAGGTTTAAGGAAAACATCTTTGTATTGCCATCTGTCCAATTCTGTATCCGTTTTCATCGTTCATATAACAGTACCCAAAGAAAAATATGTTGATTCCAAAAGCAAATTGATTTTCTGATTTGCCTTCCATCATTTCTCCTAAAGTACACTCAATAAGCTCTACCTCTACCCATCCCCCTTTCTTTCATCCTTTTCATTCATCCTTTCTTTCGTCTTTCGTCTACCTACCTTTGTTTCTATTTCACTCTCTTCAGTTTCTTTGTCCTCCTTCCTCAACCTTCCTCCCTTCCTTTGCTCCCCCCCAAACACTTTCACCTTGACACCTTCGCCTCATTCTGCCATCCCGTCCCACTCCCTCCTTCCCTCACCCCTCCTTGCCTCCTTCCTCTCCTTCCCATCGTACCTGCGGAGACGAAAAGGATGCCGGCGCTGAGGATGATGTTGTGGCGTGACTTGTAGAACTCGCTGGCGGCGATGCACAGCCCCCCCATGAAGAGCAGGATCACACTCAGGATGGGGAAGATACTGGAGGCTCGTACAGCGCCTGGACACAAACACATCAAGGGGAAAATTATTGTCATTGTCAAATGTCACCATTGGACACATGCTGAAGATAGAATTGTATTACAAATAGTATGAACAACCAAACAATAGTTGATATGCATGAAAGACATTTAAGTAATGAATTGCTCCCGGGTATGTTGAAGGTTGGAAGTCAATCTACCACCTTCAAGTACGTCTACACAATGGTCAGAGGCAGTGCAGTCAGCACACATCAGCGATTGGATCCTTTGAACAGAATATATGCTGCATTATATTATACTAAACCTTGACTACTACTTCTTCATTATGCTTTTTTCCTGTCTTGTCTTCCTTTTCGATCTCTCCCCATTGTGTAGTGTGTCTGTCTCCTTCCATCACGCCCCTCTCCATTGCTCTATCACTCCATCTCTCTAACTCTCCATCTGTCTCTGTCCTCTTTCCCTCCCCTATCAGTCTGTCCATCAGCTGTCTGTCTGTTTGCCCTCTGCGTGGCTGATTTGCTGATTGGCCTCGGGGTTGTCATGGTGCTGCCGTGGTCACGGAGCTCGATGTGGTTTCTGAGGCGACCAATACCACATTCCTGAACTTTTGCCGGCTTCCCTGCCGATACCGTTCCCTTGCATGAGCCTGCTCTCCTTGTTAATGATGTCATATTCTTCCCTTGTCTGCCTGTATCTCTGTGTCTGATTCTTTGTGAAAACACAAATTAATAAGACAAAATAGAGCTAATGTTTTTCAGTAATGTCACTGAATCCATTTGCAAAGAGTGTTGTGAACCACTACAACTTGACATTTACTGTGCTGGGAGACACTTTCCCTGCTCTGCTATTGAGAAATGTTTGCCAGTTCAGTTAAGGCTCTTTTATATTCCCTTTACGTATGACAATAGATACATCCGTTTCAAAGGTTGTAAATGTCACTGTCCTCACGCGTCCATGCGTCTTTTATGATGGCACAGATACAGCCAATAGATAGCACTGGAGGGCAGAGAGAAGGTTTCACACAACAAACAAGGTGCCGTCAGAGGTCGTAATATTGTACCTTTAAATGAAAGCACTGTTGTAGACGGTGGTGGTCTGTGCGGCCATTATATATACACCTCAGCATGTGGACAGAGAACTCTTTTTACTGTATCACTGATTTGTTTCGTTCCGCCATTATTTAAATTTCTTTGCTGTCTCCTACGGCCATATCTCGCTTGAACTACACTACGCTGCCTCAAAAATCTCTGGTGGTACTGCTGCGTTTTATCCGCATCCGTGAGGTTTTTAAATGAATGCAGAGCACAGACAGCAGGCTCTGACCATCTGCACCTATGTGTCTAACGTTGAGCATAAATGAGCCCTTAATCTTCAACTACTAAAATGAATATTTTTGTTCAGCATACTTGTTTGTTCACCTTCAACTGACGACAGATTAAAAGTTATTGAATATTTTTAAGAAGGAGCTTTCACAAACATTGGAATTGCAACATTAGGTAACTGGCAATTTACACAGTAAGTTGCAGGATCTAGTCACAATTTGGGTTAAAGGATGATTCCCTTTTCATACTGGATACTGGATATTGCATACTGTATGATTATTAGTTATATTAACATTAGTATTATTATTATTATAGATTTGGCCATTATTCCCATCAATAATAATGATTGCCTGGGTCTGGAACTTCTAATCCACTCACTCCCCTGCCTGTGACATGAAACAGTAGTTACTTAAGCCCCTTTTACACAGCGTATTCGAGGTAGTAATGTCATGCTGATATTCTGCCTCGCTGTTTTTTTACATAAGGTACAATTGTGGCATGGCGGGGCAGAGCTGTCTCGCCTTTAATCTGGCAGCTCAGGTAGTAACAACACCGAATCAGTGTCTGTGTAAAGGGAACAGTTGGCAGGATGGGATCATGGACGGGACGAGTGTGACATTTAGACGATGTGCTATGTGTGCAACCCACTGCTGGGAGATTTAAAAAGCAGCTAACAGCAGTTAGCAGCTAACTCAAAAAAGAATAACGGCAGCTCCCTACCTAGCAAGCAAAGGACAAAATCAGTCGCTATACAGCTGATGCTGTTGTGATGCCGGCATGCTATCTATTGTCACACATGGGAGCAGCATGATGCCGATGCTCTTCAGTTATGAGTACAAATGTCTTCTCAAAATCACCCATCATCGTACTCTAATGTTCACTCGTGCGGCTCCACTCTCAACCCGGCAGAACAAATATGTTAGCATGGCTACTCATCAGTGTGGACTTAAAATGACTTTAGATTCAGGCCGATGCTTTGGTCTCTTAGTCAGGGAAAAATCGAATCCCTCCCCCACGAAAGCAATGTCGGACTGAAGATGAAACTTAGTGTAACAAGTTGACTGACATCATGCAATATTGATCGCATTATACTCAGCAACATCACGAAATAAAGAAACAAGAAACACGTGCAGTCAAACAGTCAGATTTTATTATGTATTTGGAAGAAAAATTTGTACCTTCTGGTTCATTGTTGACCTGCTGTATTTGCCATGCCTGTGTGTGCAGGTCTCTTTTTCAATGAGGGATTATTACCAACATTTCTAGTGCAGTAATGTGAGTCACACAGTCCGGGTAAACTCTTGACTTGATTCAACTCTGTTGTAGGGATGTGCTCCTCGAGTGCACTATTATCCTAACCCATAGAAATGATGGCCAAAGCTGGCAAGATAAGACTTAAATCATAATAAATAGTTAGCTTTTACAGTCCTGCTCATGGGAACCTAAAAATGGCTGTTTGAGGAAGAAAAAACATGTCACTCATACTTGTCCTTGATCTTGTTTCTAATTATGAAAGGGATAAATCCTTGTCTCTTTTTTTACTGCTTTTTTGTTACTTTATTCTTTCCATCCGTGTATCTCTGCCTCTCTTCAGTACGCCGGACTGTGATGGCTCCATTCACTGAAGCAGATCAAATATTAAGGTGACCTCAGAGTTGGCACTGCACCAAGTTTCCCCTCCTCCTCCACTTCCATCGTATTTTTTTTAACCCCATCTCGTCTTCTTCATTGACATGTGCTGTCAAGGGAAATTGTCTTCAAGGTGGAAAGCCCCCTGTACCAACCACATACTGTATGTGCACACACACACATATCTTTTTTTTTCTCCAGAGTAAGCAGAAATGCCTCCTGTCACACACACACACACACACACACACACACACACACACACACACACACACACCTGTACTACGCTTGATTTATCACTCACTAGAGGTGTACACACAGCTGGCTGAGATTCCCTTCTATGTTAAGAGACACACACACAGGATATACTCCATTCTGGACAGCACATAATAAACGGCAGCATGGTTGTATTTTGTAATCAAATTTTTATTGACCATTACCTATGCCCCACCTGCTACAGTTACTGTTGTTGCACCTGTCAAGCTTTGCATTTCAGCACACAGAATATGCAGTATTCAATGACAATAGCGGCATATTTGCTCCTTGAGGTTCATAATTTTTTAAACACTGTGTCCACCATTTCAGAGTGCAATAAGACAAACACAGGCTATTCATCTTAACACACTGACTGATGTTACTTGGCAGATTTCATCAGCTGTCAGCCCAGTCACCAGTTTCTGCAAACCACGGACAGGTTACATTTGTATATTGCATCAACGTTTGACATCAATGTTTCTACAGTGACATAGCTGGCTTTGTCATCAGGAGTTAAAAGGGATAAAGGATGGCATGACACCTAAGCAAGCTAAGCTGCAGACTACTGTTCAATACTAGCAACGAACAATGAAACTAATTGTAATTTAATAAGCCATGGCTACGTTTTTGGTTTTTTTTGTTTTTTAATGTACTTATTTTCTACTTAAACATTGCTGCGTTTTCAGCTGGGATAATGCCACCAAAAGTGTTTAATTTTACCAAGACATTGCTGCATGTCCAGTCGAGACAGTGTCTGGATAGTGCCTTGAAAAAGTGATTATTTATTTAATGAGACATCGCTGTGTTTTCAGGAGGGCCACCGAAACTGGGAATTTTAAGCCAAAATGTGACTTTTTCCTAACCATGACCATGTTTTTTTGTGCCTAAACCTAACCACACACTAAGGGTGCTCTCAGACCCAGAGTTGTCTTGCTTTGGTCTGAATCAGGGACTAATTTTGGTACAAAGTTGCATAAGTTGTGTTCTCACAAGCGTACCAGATAAAATGCCTGCACAAGAAAGCTGCAGATGGTCAGAATTTCCTTGCGGGAAAGCAAACGTTGAAGAAGAGTACACTTGCAAGATAAATGTGACACTTTCTAATATCACAATGGAGGGACAACTATGCAGGTTGATTTTAGCGCTGCTCATCGTGGACTATATTGCTGTCATTGTTCATTTTAGTCAAACCGTACAGTTTGAAAACGAGGCGCGGCTCCAACTAGAAAACAATGTTTTGATGCATTGGATGTGCTGAATGTGCATATTAAGGCAGTACAGGAGGAGGTGCACATTAATAATCCTCCAGGACTGTAACATGCTCATGTTTAACCCAAACAATGTGTCATGTGACTGCAGCTGGTTCAGACTGAGGTCGGAACTGGACTGAGACCACCGCTTTAAAAAGTCTTGGTCCGGTTGTTTTGGTGTGCACTCGAGTGCGATTATTGTGTTCACACCTGCTCAAACAAACCGCACTTAGGAGGGAAACAAACTTGAGTTTGATTAAAGCGAACCAAACAGGGCAGGTGTGAAAGCACCCTTACAGCAGTGTTGTTAAAACATAAAGAAATGTAAAGTTTCAGCATATCAGATACATAACATATGAATGCAATGTATCCGCATTTGCAGGAACATAATGCCAACATTTGTTCTGTTGATTGGCCAGCTAGCTAGCTAATTAGTAAAAACATTTGTTGTGGGTTTTGTTTGAAACTCTATCTTCTTCAGCTGATTACTTCTGGTTGACTCATTTGAGAATCCTGCAGACATTTTACAGAGCTGAGATTACATTAGAAAAAGCATTGGTGGGTCTCATGATAAGGTATTAGCTGAGCAAAGATGTAGTATGACGTGTGTAAGCATGCTCCTAAATTTTCATGGTTGCTGTAGTTTTTTTGTGTGCTCTTAAATTAAACATTGTTTCTTTGTTAAGGTCACAACAGTCTTAACCTTGAATCTGACTGATCTTGGTGTACAGATACACCCAAGGAACACATTTCATTTTTCTTTCCAAAAGATAGATGAAAGAATCGCATTGTGAAACAGTGACTTAAGACTTTGGCTTTCAATAAAGTGGGATACAAATACGAGGCAATACAAAAAAAGGCAACTGTGGTGGCAAGCTAAAATCGACAATATACAAGGGGATAAAAGTGGTAGAAAAAGAAAAAGAATAGAAAAAAGAGTAAAATGAAAGCAGAGGATGAAAAAGAAGACAAGACAAGAAGAGAAGGGAGAAGACTGCAGGCCATCACTTCTCTGTGAAACTGCTTTGCCTCCAGCAATCTCTGTCTCTCTCTCTTTCTCTCCCTCTCTTTCTTTCTTCGTTCCTCTCTGCTCTCGCGCTTTAAGCAGAAGGCAGGGAGTTTAAAAGGAAGAATTTTTAACCAAATGTGCTGGCCTCCAGGCGCACCCTGCCACCAAGCACATCACGGCACAGAGACGGAGAGATGGAGGGAGGTGAGTTGAGAATGAACGAGCTTCAGCAGCTGCGGTGCGAGGACACGTCTATGCATACTATGTTTTTGGTTTCTTTGTCGAAGATGCCTGAGGCTACTGTGGGGATTGAACCTCTGACTTCCTGTTTAGGGGATTACCTCTGTAAACATCAGGCCATCCAGCTTCGTGATACAACACAATTTAAGCAAGTAAAACAATATCACAAAGCACCTGCTGTCCAAGAGATTGCTACAGAGAAAAATATGTTCCTTGGCAATTTAATTTTTGTTTCTTTGCCTGTTTTGAGACTTTGCCCCAGCTCGCTGTATTATAGCCTAGAGTATCACTGAATCTCTAAACAAACCGAGCAAAGCTAACTCTTGATTGGCCCCTGGTTGTTCTCTCTGTATGAACCCATGTTAAATATATGTACATGTATCTCCTCCTATCCAAGCAAATCCTATTAGGACAACTCTTTTATAATGTCTGGTATGTCAGCCTGTCGAATGTCTGAATACTAACGGATCCCTGTTTTGTCCCACTCACTGTTATCTTAGGCTACTGCTCACACAACCTGCTACACTAAGTGAACAAGAAGTGATTAAATTCGACTCAAGTCCAGATCTCCACCGGCCAAGGACAATGGTGCATTCAGATGCTCTGCACATGGAAATTCTTCTAACTATGGTGTGTTCAAATTCAAATTCAGACAACTTATTAAACCCACAAGGGGCACGTGGTACACACAAAGCTAAAATAAGTGTGGCTTTCTGGTGGATTTGTTGATCACAAAAAACGTTCATATGAACGGTTGAAACAACATTGATGTTACAAGGAAGATGTGTTGAAATTAATTGCTCAGAGCATTTAATAAACACAATGATAATAAAGTAAAAACAGATCAGATGAGCCATTAAAACGTGTTTAAGAACTGATTTTTCAGAATATTCTGACAACACATGAATGAAGCACAAGGCTACAGAGGAAACTGTACAGTCTATGGTATCAACTTTGAGGAAGCGATACTGTAAAGAATCTACCTACCAGTTGGAGTTGAAAGATACAGCTCTTCACAGCCTTAACTGCATTAGTTTGAGGAGACATTTACATTTATCTTCAGCACATCCTGGCTACTGTACTCTGACAACTTCTTCTGTCTGGAAGACATGTCTGGTGTATGCTCCAGGTGCCAACTGATACACGCCAAACTGTGCCATGCTTTGAGGGGCCACTGTGTGAAGCACTTTAGAGTTCATTTTCTCACAATAGTTTTCAGAAGGGTGAAGATTTATGAACTGGGGGATGTCTCTACCACTATATGTGCCAAATCCATTAGGAGGGTGTGTGTTTCCCAATCAATGAAAGTGGTCACTGCTAAACCACTGCAGTATAATACCCACCAAGTCGTGACTATCCCCCAAAACTATTAGTACTGCATCTTGGATCAGCACGGGTCTAGTTCACACTATTGTGCTTTGACAAACGCAACTGAAGATGTTCAATTGTGTTAGAGGATGGCCATAAAATTTTAAATCAATAAGCAAGCACAGAGCATCAGCAGTTGATTATTTGCATCCATCAATTTCTTCCATTATCTATATCCATTTATCCTGTGCAGGGTTGCTGGGGGAGCTTACTCCCTCTCATATTGGGAAGGAGGCACAGTACACCCTGGACTGGTCACATGTCTGCTAATTATCTTCATATCAGTGATCTGTAATATTCTTGTAATGTTTCCCAGTCGGACCATGCTGTGGTGGTGGATTATTATTTTACTGATGCCAATTTAAATTTGAAGAGAGTCAGGAAGGCTTTATATCATTCCTGTACATACTAAAGCAATTAAGCAGGGCAGGAAATCATAATGATAATGACACTGCTGTTAGTGGTAGTCCAATAATACAGGCCTACAGTTAATTGTAAATAAACATACTCGTCAGCTGTGTGGCAAGTGTCTTCATCCCAACCTGTCAAATACCGCCACTTTGTCAGTGAACCTACATGTCAAAATTGGACGTGCTAGGTACCTTCCTGCATCGGTTTTGGATTGTGTCTTTACAAAATACACTTCCATTTTCACAGGAAATGTACAGTTTCTGCTCATTCTATGCAGTCTTTCTTAAAATAAACTTAAGTTTAGGCAGCAAAAGTCTGTGGCTAGGTTTAGAAGAAAACGTCATGGTTTGGCTTCAAATAAGTATGGTTGTTATTAACATAATGTAATGCTGACGTGTACCAGCTTAACAATCACACCCATGCCATTCTTTATCTTTCTTTATGTTTTAATTTCTTGCCTGTATAGCTCTTGGTTGTTGAATTGGTGTGCAAGTACTTACTGGCCCATCTAAGTCCTAACCTAACCCTCACCTATGGTCATGAGCACTGCGTAGTGAATAAAATGAGATTGCGAATACAAGCGGCCAAAATGAGTTTCCTCCATGGGGGGCTGGGCTCAGCCTGAGAGGTAGCTTAAGGAGCTTAGACATCAGGAGGGAGCTCGGAGTAGAGCCGCTGTTCCTTTGCATCAAAAAGGGTCAGTTGAGGTGGTTCGGGCAACTGATCAGGATGCCTCCTAGGCGCCTCCTGATGGAGGTGTTCTGGGCATGTCCCATTGGTAGGAGGCCCCGGGGCAGACCCAGAACATGCTGGAGGGATTACATCCGCCTCCCTCAATACTGAACTAATTTTAAAACGAGTTGTACCTGTGAATCATATGCACACATACACATGGGGAAATAGGGCCCAGGTTGAAAAATACCAAAGTTATCCTTTAATACCTGCACGTGTGTAATAACATAATGCATTCGGGAACATGTTTTTATACGCTCAAAAATAATCACGCAATGTGAAGCAATAGAGAACGGGCCGTAGGTTTCATCACAGGAAATCATAACCTGTATATACACATAGGTGCTAAGAAGCTAATGCTGGGCTCGTTTTAAAGGCTGTTGAATCTGCATAAATTAACAAAGTTAAGCAACACTGTGTGGCATCCTGTCATGTACTGTGTGTGAGTCAATATGTACTGTGCACTATGGCTCTGATATAATACACAGACAGAAGGCAGAGCAGACACAAACACACGCGAATCAAAATTGTCTCTTTCCTTCCTTCATCTCGCAAATATCTTTTTTTTCATTCTCTCTGCTACATGTTCACCCTCCCTTCATTTCTCCCACTGCTTGGTTGGTTCTGCTGCAGTGGTGTGTGTTTATATAGTTGTGTGTGTGTGTGTGTGTGTGTGTGTGTGTGTGTGTGTCTCTGGCTGACTTATGGTTTCATTAGCTGCGGCAGAGGAGAGCCTTGTAATTGTGGCTGAATTATAGAAGCGGGGGTGGACACCACCATGGGAGCTCCCTGGGTTCACACACACACACACACACACACACACACACACACACACACACACACACACACACACACACACACACACACACACACACACGCGCACACACACACACACACACACACCCACGCACACCTATACACAAACACACTTTAGTGTATACACACAAACTACAGTACAGTGCAGCAACCCCCCCATTACTTTGTCTCACACACACACAAACACACACACACACACACACACACACACACACACACACACACACACACACACACACACACACACACACATCAGCTCAACAAGCTACAAAGTGAACACACTCATCGATCAGCCTCCCACCCACTCACTTGCTCACTCTCCCGCTCCAAAGTGGGGTGTTTCCCATACACACTGTATACTACCCACGCAGGAACGATCTGTTCACTCTTTCTCTGTGTCTCTCTTGCTCTCTCTCTCTCTCTCTCACACACACACACACACACACACACACACACACACAGACACACACACACACACACGCACATTTCACCCACGTGGGAGAGCCCAGCAGCAAAGAACATGTGGTGGTGGGAACTTGGAAAAACAGCTACAGGGGGATAACTGTGTGTGTGTGTGTGTGTGTGTGTGTGTGTGTGTGTGTGTGTGTGTGTGTGTGTGTGTGTGTGTGTGTCTGTCTGTCCATGTAAAGCTGACAGTTCACCAGTAGAATCGATTTTAGAAAATTAACATCCTATTTAGAAGGAAGAAGAAAAATGTGAGCACAAACACACACACACCACTGGGCAGATGTGTGTTTGCACGAGCCTGTGTAAGTGCGTCTGTGTGTGTGTGTGTGCATTTTTGTATGAACGCTACACACGAGGGTGCCTGCACAGCCTGCCAGTCATTATCATGCCGTATTACTCATGTAAATCGTGATATGCCTCCACGTCACAACTCTGCTCCCAAAAATAGCTGCGGTGACATCAGCCAGTCGGATGACGTCATCAGTGGATGACGTCACGTGTCTCCTAGCATCCCGATCCGGAGTATTAGCATTGTGTACGAGGATCCAGCGGTCTAATTATAGCAACAGCAAGACTGCGCAGCGCTTCCACTTCAGAGTGTTCAGAGCAAATCAGGACTCTGTGTGTGTGTGTGTGTTTATTATTGTGTTTCTATCTTTAAGAGGACCAAGATTTAGACCTTACTTGTGAGGACATTATGAGCAGTGAGGACATTTTGGCCAGTCCTCAGTTGTTTATTTATTTTTTATTCATTTATTTATTTGTTTATTTGTGTGGGTGAATTAAGAAAAAACTGGTGTAGCGTAAAGGTCACTGGTATAAAGTAACTTAAAATATTCACACAGATACCATACCCAAGTCATTTTGTCCTAAGGGACTTGTACGTCATTATTTAAAACTATTTTATGCTATTACTCAATCAAATTTAAGAGAAAAATATTGTACCTCTTGCAACAGCTGTATAAATTTGTTAATATTGAGATTAAGATTTTCCCAACAAAACATTTGACATTTGTTTATAGAATATGATGAACTGTAATATTTGTCCACAGTGATTATTACCTCCACCCCATCCAGCTGTTGTACAACACTGCAACAGTAGTAATAATTCAATGAGGTAAATTTACGGTAATCTGAAACTGGCCTTTTTGCACACTTTCACTACTTTCACTTTTGACATAAATATTTTACTGACCAAGACCTGAAGACCTTTCCTTGTAAAGAAAACGTTGCTGTATCTCACTATATTATGTGCATTATATAAGTCTTACAAACATGCTGTATTTAGTTCCTTCCTCATGAAACATTTGCAAATCAGATTTTTGGAATATTCTAAAACCTAGATTGTTAAAATTCATGTTTTATTTCTAATTTACATATTTTCTTTCCCACCTTTTGCTGATGCATTTCAGTGTTTTCCTGGTGCTTTCTTGGCTTATGATACTGCCACCAACTGTCAATCACTGTGATAGCTGCAAATAGCTATTAGCAGGAACATTTACAGTCTCACCCACCTGCTCTCAATGTACATGTTACACTTTGCATATCTGAAAAACATCACTTAATAGCACCTTTTGTTGTCAAACATTACACAAGGTGTTTAATTTAAGATACGACAACTTTGTCCACCTTTAGTAAGGGTGGAGGTTAGGCAGTAGTCGTGATGGCTAGGAGAGGACTCTTTTCAGTAAGGGTCCTCACAAATATATAAGTACAAACTGTGTGTGTGTGTGTGTGTGTGTGTGTGTGTGTGTGTGTGTGTGTGTGACTGTGCCTTGTTCAAGCCAGTTAGGGCCAGAGCTGAGCTGTTAGCCATATCTAATCCCATTCAACAGCTCCATGCATGATACGACACACACACACACACACACACACACACACACTTACACCTACAAAAACACACTTTCACACAGTGTGTGTTATATACTTCACACCCTTTTCATCTAACCCTGCATACACACAGATACTGCACTATCCTAAATGTATTCTGTTACACACACACACACACACACACACACACACACACACACACACACACACAGCCATATACTTGATGGCTTATACATATCCTTAGTGATAGCCACGTGTTGTACACTTCACATAATTGTAATGAAACCCCAAATATACATCGTTTTTTTTGTTGTCATGCCTGAAAAAGTTCACACAGATAATCACGCCTTGTACACTTCTTCTCAGTCGTAACTCAAGAAAACACACCTCATATTTCATCACATTTTTGCACGAGTTGTGATTAAAGTGTGGAAACAAGCTACAAGCTAAAGCTACAACTAGTAGCTTTTAGCAAAAATACATTTTTGTCATATTTGCTGTAACTGACACTATTCACACAGCACTAAATGAGACAGATTACTTCTGAAAAAAAAAAACCCCAGACGACTTGTAGCACTTCTAAAGGCACTACTGCATATGAACGAAAACAAAGCAGAGGAGTCTCTTAATCCAACTCATGAACTGCAGTAAAACTGGGTGGCGCCGATCATATATGAATCAAGATTCTGTTACCGAACTGCCTATTTCTCGCCGTAAATGTTTTTAGAAAAATATTTTAGTGTACTATTTAGCTATACTGAGAAACTTTGTGACTGTTTGTTGGAAATAAGAGAGCCAGATCAAAACGCAGCCCACCAGCCGGAGCAAAACTTTCTACTCCCAAATGATCAATTAGACACAAAAGAAGATGAAGTTTGTGTGGGATAGTTCCCAATTAAATATTAGACAATCTGCCAAATCCCAAATGCATATATTCATTTGCAAAAAGGAGAGACCTGATCTAAAGGGGACCTGAGGAAAACTAGACCAGATCCGTAATGTGGTTGACTCAAAAACAGCTTAAAAGGGAGAAAGCACTAACACCAGCAGTATGATGTGCTCAATTAATAAGCAACCAAGCTAACAAAACAAAACAAAACAAAAAGAAACTAGCAATACTGTAAAAATTCCCCAAGAATTAATGTAAATTCATAAAAACTAAAAATAACTCATTTGCTTAGAGTAACTGACTGTCCTGTTTTCAGCTACTGTACCAACAATATCACATTATTTAGCCAACTGGGCAACAGACAGATGAAACGTTTAATATCTGAATCAAAGCTCATAAAAAAGAAGTAATTCAATAGAATAAATTTACATAGACTACTGATTTCCTAAAATGTTTTCTCACACTATGTACTCTTGCATTCACTGGGATATCAGGTCTGTTAACACATTTTAAACGGTCATGATTTGAAAATAATTCAGATTTCAGACAATTCTGCTGTCTGGTTCAGATGGGTACACCGGCGTGGTAAACTGTAAGCCCTGTCCTCTATATTATGCTGTAGTGAAGGATTGGGGTGGTGGCTCTGTCCTCTCTCTCTGTGGCTGCGGCTGATAGTACTGCTGCAGGAGGAAGGCTGACTGCTCGCCCTTACATAACCACATGTACAAATTCACCCAGAGAGAGAAGTGGGGGTGGCGGGGTGAGACGGCACAGAGAGCAAGAGACTGTTGGAGAGAGATCGAAAAGACCCTTGGGGAAAGAGAGACAGAGAATAGAAGAGGGAGAGGGTAAAGAATCGAAAAAGAATGACAACTTTTATCCTCTGTATGATATTGGTCCACAACTGTTTCATTTGGTATAAGTGATACTAAATGGTGGCAGAGTGGTTATGAATTGTGACATTTCTATCCATCTTTTCCATAAATGGGTTTGGGTCATTTGAGGAGGTGGATTTCTCCACTGAAATTGAAAGGCTACTGCGCTTATTTGCACTCAGGTCAATTCAAGTTAGTCCATGAGTCCCTGTGTCTGTATCCCACTCGCTAGCTAAACACCTCCACTCTGCACTCCTCACAACGCTGTTCCAACCAGGGTCCTGCAGGGGTTTGATTTCAGAGCCCGCTCTCACACCAAAGTCATCGAAACCCGGTGCTTGGGCAGTGACTTGCGGCATCAGAAATCCGTGTTAGTGTCACAGGGAAATGCAGCGAGACAAAGAGGAAAGTTAAGGAGGCAAAAGTCTGACGTGGGCGGGCGGGCGAACATGGCATACTACTAAAACATTCAGTGATGTGACACAAAATAATGATTAAAGCATGTTTTATTGATTCAAAATTTTGCCATGCCAGTGCTGCATTTTGCCACGCCAATCGCGCGGAATATTCGCGCAGTGCTTTTCCGCACTCAAACCATACACACAGGCGCAGTACGGACGCGGTGCGGAATTTCGCGTTGTTGTGTTCCAAGTCTGCGCCGCGTGAACGGTGTGGGTGAACATGGACGAGAGTAGCAGCAGCAGCAGTAGCGAGCTCGCAAGCTAACGTTTAACAAGCGTCAACATCAACTTTCTTTTGCACTCTCACCGCAGCCACCAAGCTGGACACTGGACCGCCAGACGTTGTCCTTTAATTCATTGTTCATAAAATGTAAAAAAACATGCTGCCAAACCACATTAGCCATAAATGTGGTTTGGCAGCATGTTTTAAGTGATAATTCTGAGTCATTTCATACAGCTGCAACCAAGATAACATTTTGAAATGAACATAATTCAGAAATTGCGGTTTAAATGAATATTTTTTGCTTATTTCATACTATTGAGCACCACATCTCTGCAGTTAACGTCCCTATTGGTCACACAGTTGACTGAAGCAGCTCTCACATTCCAGCTGGCGCTGATGACAGAGCCCACACACAAAGTCAGCAGTCACATTAAATAATTTTCATTGTATAAATTGCGTATTTATCATTCAACACCTGCATGCCCTTTGTTTGACCCAGAACCAAATAAAAATGAAGACAAAATACGATCTGCAAATCAGCCTTTTTGTGGTTCAGCTGCTTGGTCGACCTGACGCACTTGTCTTTACTGCTGAGCTATGATCGCAGGACAGCGTTTTTCATATTAGGTATGAGGGCTTATCTCAACCAGCTGTCAAAGGCAAAACACCTGCTTTAACATCACTGTTTAAGCCTTTTTGTCCAGTATGATTCAGTATGGATTTGTTGTAATAACTGCTGTTTGAGGACACATCCTCATTGCACTGAGAATATCAGGAGCCCACTAGTCAACAAACGCTGAGTGCTACTGTTCACTGAGCTTCCTTGGCAATCTTTTTCATATCATTATCTCAGGCTTCTGAAGGTAAAAACAAAAACAGAAATGAAATTCAAGGTAACAGAAGCCTGGGAATTGATAAATCAACATTTGAGGCTTGTATTTGATTCAGGAGGAGCAGTAGTCTCCCCTCTCTCAGCTACTGTACAACAAGGCACTGAACCAATCCAATAGAGCTGCTCAGTGGCCACTTGTAAGAGACTGTGGTTGTCTTGGGAAGCTTCCAGGTGGGGAATGTGCATGAGTGAGTGATAGAGAAAATCCCGCCTTGATAAACAAATGTTGCATCATTTCCATCTGTCAGAGTGTGTCATCATCCACACTTTACATTGTCATTTTAGTAATTTAGCTGACACTGTTATTCAGAGTGCCTTACAGTGAGTGCAACAGAAGAATGCGCTTTGATTACCATATCACTGAAGATTACAGGGAACCAGAAGCAAAGAGTGCAAGAGTCAGTTTGTTAGCGCATTTACAACATTTATGTAATCCTGCAAACCGTAGAAGCGGTGCTCAGAAAACAAACAGAAGAAGATGTACAATTTGTGCACACGGCCACAGTCACATACAATTACTGACCTGCCACAGCAATTAGACCCAATGAAAGCTGTATGTAGCCATACACCCCGATGCTTCTCCGTGCAGTCTCACCTGAACTTTGCCCCTTGCTCCTGCTTTTTGGCATTTTCAGTGCAAATTTTATTGCATATAAAGAGACATTGTAAGGTTTATGCTCCTCGCTGACTGTCAAAGACTAAAAACAAACCATGCCACCTGGATCAAACTATTTTCATGTGTATTTATGTGTGGTTTGTTCAGCCTTTTGTAGTTTTTTTGTAGTGGCTTGTCTTCCGGTTTGTCCCAAGCCTACATGTACCTCACAGAGCTCCATATACAAACACACAAGTGCACAGATATTTCAAACGGTTGCCATGACGACCCACAACAGGATGGGAAGGAGGGCATGATCAGTGGTTCATCTGGACAAAACACAGTAATTCAAAATGAATAGCAGCCTCTTCCTTCCACTCCAACACTGGTGACTGCTGTTTCAGTGGCCACAAGGGTGTAAAGGATACTAGAGCAACAGCCGATCAATGTCTCATCTCTGTCGGGGATTATTTGTCTGAATGTTTTGTATAGATACTATTCTCGAGGGCTCATTCATAAAGTCCTTCAGACCATTCGGAATCCTCACACCTTTCCTAGAAACCCAGCGCAATTAAAAATGCATAAAACTTAGAACAGAATATTGCAGGTCAGTGTGTCTTGTAAATTGTTAAAATAAACTGTTTAAGAGAAATCATTTTGAGGCTTTGTTGCACTCATTTTCAAGCCAAACTTTCTGAAAACTTTCTAAAAAAAAAAAAAAAATCAAGTGGGTTCTGACACCAACTTCGGTTTCCTCTCTGTCCTGTTCCCCATCATCCCCTCGCTCCACCCCATGGCCTCCATCCACCAGCTGTCAGACAGGCGCATGGGCCTCGGTGGAGATGGACAGACAGATGGATGGAAAGCAAGAGGGAGGAGGCAAGGGATGGATGGAAGGAAGGAGGAGAGGGAGAGGTGTGACCCACATAGCGGAGCCTGGAGTATTTATAGAAGAAAGTGTCCTAATTGGCAAGCCGCTGGGAGAGCAACAGCACTGCACTGGTACCCTACTCCTTGTCCTTCACCTCCCCAACCTTCCCTTCTCCTTGGCTTTCGCCTTCTCCTGCCATCTCGTCCTCCCGTCCTCTTTCACATCCTGGAATTTGTCTTCTCTGAGACTCAATCGTTCTTTCTGCTGCCCTTCCATGCTCCTTGTCCACAGCAGTGACCTTGCGCTTTGACTTCCTCCTCTTGCACCCCTTCTCTTCTGAGTCCCTCTACTTTAACACAGCTCTTTTTGCTGCTCTTTGCCCTTTCTCTTCCACCTGCAACTTCTCATCCAAGCCCTCCTCCCTTCTTTCCTCCATCTTACTTTTGTCCTCATTGGCCAAGACCGCCTTCATCGACTCTTATTCTCTCTCTCTCCTTCTCACATCAAGCTTAAACGGTTTACGTTGTCTGGTGGCAGAGCAGGTACTAACATGGTCTTGTATCTCACAGACACTGCTGAAACTTCAATAATTTTAACTGTCTGATCTCACAGATTCAGTATATTCTCTTCTTAAAGCTACTGTTACAATTTTACGTATCCTCAAACAGTAATTGTCTGTTGCCTTGAGTGAAGGAGCAACGTAACATCCGATTGTACATTCTGTTGCAGAGGATGGCAAGACGTTAAAATACTTTAACTTTTAATGGCAGTGCCATCTACTGTTAGTGCTGCAGGTATACTCTGTTGGCCTCTCCTAAATCTACCCTCCTGCTCTCCTCCAGTAAAATGATATCGGGTGTGCCTGATTCCATATGAATGCAGGATTAGGTTTAGCAAAAGAAACATGGTGACAATAAACCTTAAAACAACTCAGAATTCACATGGTTTTACATGGGACATGAACACCAATCTCCTGGGGGAAAGTCCCATGTTGTGTGACCTGTCCACTACGTCAGCTTGACTTTCACTCTTTATACCATTACCGACCAGTCTGCATTGATTGCATGGTTGTATATGAAATACTGGCTGATGATAATGTAGGTTTCTGTGGGTATACACAGGAACAGTGCATGAAAACAGCCTGTAAAACTTCATCTAAAATTATGTTTTTATTGTAGGATGGGTATGATGATATGACAGTGCTATTCAGGTTCAGTATGACTTTGGGCATCTTTCACAAAATGAGCTTAAAAAGCATTGCACAACTTTGATTTGGTCATTGAAAAGGGGAGTTTCAAGAGTAGTCAAGTAAACTGAGCCAAACATGAATGATCATAAGGGCAAGAAATACCAAACACTTACACAGAGGATAACATACAATACATTCTTGGAATATGGATGGAAGGAAGGACTTACGTAGGAAGTACTCGGAAGCATCCGCCTCATAGTCAGCATCCTCGGGGAAGTGATCTATCTGCTTACACATGCCTTTAAAAGAACCTGTGTGAGAGCAAGAGAAAGAAAGAAAGAAAGAAAAAGAGAAGAGGAAGGAAATAATTATAATAACTACAAAAGCAACCTGATGTAGGAGACACAGGGGGCTGGTACAACATAGGGAACACTGGACCTCGCTCAAAAGGCACAGACAAGTGAATCAAACCTCACAACGCCTTCTGATCCCTCCAAGGCTGCCTGGGTCAAGGCAAGATGGAGGGACCAGTGGAAGTCAGCAGAACCATCATGGTTCCACCACTACATTGGAGACCCCACATATGTTCCTGGTCAGCACCTGGCCCGAAAGCAATGGACAACCCTCAACTGGCTAAGGACAGGTGTTTGACCCTTTGGGGAAGCAATGCAAAAACAGTGTCTCGTGGACAGTGCCCACTGTGAGTGCGGGGATCCACTACAAACTGTTGAATACATAATAACCAACTGCCCCTAACACCGGCCACCGACTGATATTTAGACCATGTGCATTTGTACCTGCCAATTAAAACATGAAAGTATCAGAGGACTCATATGATGACAAAAGTTAAGACATTTCTAAACTAATGTGGAAAAAGCACTCATTGATGCATAAAAATTAAGAATGCAAGAATTTGATGCTCAAAATTTTCTAGCGGAGGACCAACCAAACCCCCCATTTCATATGTGTCTCCCTTACTGTCACAAAACCTATGCCCTTGATTCTTTTTATTCTTTATTTGAGGAGAAAAGACAAATACAAGGGGGGAGCAGAACTAAAGAAAGAAAGGTGAGAAAGCATTTGAGAGGAAGGAAAGAGGAGACGAGGGTTAGATGCAGCATTTGAGACAAAAGAAACAAGGAGAAGAAGAGAGATTTGTCAACAGCTTTGAAGGAAGCACATCACAGGAGAGAAAGTGACAGACAGAAGAGGAAGGAGAAGACAGGAGGAGTTAAATCGAAACGCCTCGGCAGAGCAGGTGGGAGGGTGAGGAGGAGAGAGTGAGGAAAATGCAAATGAAAGAGAGGAAGAAAGGAGAGCTGATAGTGCTGCTCATTAAGAAGAATTGTGTGTATGTATGTGTGTGTGTGTGTGTGTGTGTGTGTGTGTGTGTGTGTGTGTGTGTGTGTTTAGCTTGGTTCAGCTCCAGTGGTAATTGTATGCCCTCCCAAACCACTGCAATTAAATGGGCCCTTGTTAATTGGCGATTGAAGGACGAAAGACTAGCGCCCGGCTTTCAAATGGGCATCGGTTACACACGCACACGCACACACACACACACACACACACACACACACACACACGCACACACACACACACGCACACACACACACAATCACGTACTGTAGCATCAGCCCTATTGTCAAGAGCCTCGCTGGCTGTCTTTCTCACTCATCATGGTGAGAGCACTTACGGCTAAGTTTTCAGATATTTTGCATTTTCATCATGACCACAGAGAAAAAGAACAATTTCGAACCAAAGCTCGACACATAAAAGCGAAAAGAAAATGATGACAGGACTCTACCACAAGCCTGTTTCATATTTACATATCTTTAATACACCACAGCAAACACTCAGGCGAACAAAGTGTTTTTCATCAGGTAGACTTTGATAGATACATTAAAGATATTTCACCAGGAAGCGGCTCGGAAACCTTTCAGCGTGCTGCAAAATGCTTTCATCATTTAATAATTTCGGTGTGAACTGTGTGTAGAGCTGCGTGTTGAAATTCTGTTCCGTTCCTGAGAGGACTGTGATGAGCAACAGCACCGCGTGTTTCAGGAGGAAATAGCCTCACGTTCGCATGGCCTCTTGTCTCCGTAACTATTTGTTGTGCAAATGCGAGGGATACCACAAAGTGAAATAGACTTGAATCGTGCCGTGTGTGCTCGAGAGGCGTTCAGTCAAGCATAGAAATAAAGCACTAAGTGTTGATGAGTAGAGGTCTCTCAGGTGATGTAGTTCGCTCTCTATTGGACATGAATGAGGCCTTGGCTTTTCTGAAAGACTGAGTCATCAGTATCAAAAACATTACATCATTGCTTGTTCAGTTGGAGATTTATTACTGATCCATCGTATTAGCTTCACTGAGATGAAGCCATCTATAAATAACAGGGTCTTCCCAGATGTCAGCTCCTAACTGCATGCATGACTGTTAACATTTAATACAGTTAACACTGTGGCAATGAAATGTCCGAGAGTGTTATTAACAAGACATATACAGAATGCTTTAGACTTTGTATTATGCAATAAACTTACATGATCACTATGTGAGATGGGTCCAATAAAATCTCTGTTGCTCTGTGTTGTATGTATCACGCTATGACGTAAATAGGAAATAATACATGAGAGCAGAGATATCTCATCAGCTTGGCCCCTGGCGCATCCATCTACGCTCTTATATTTTGAAAATGCAGCACAGTGAGCAAACTTTAAATACAGTGATGACATTTTGGTGCAAAATAAACTTAATTAAAAAATGGGGCTTGGGAAATGTCACGCCGGCTACCGTATGGTGTGATTCCATATCATGCTTTAATTGGTGGACTTGTAGTCCTGGGTCGTAGCCAGGGTCGCTGCTGGCCATTGGGCGCTGCCCTAAGCGCTTTGTTGTGCCAACGTCACAAAACATTACAAACTCTACAAAGACAATAGCCTATCCATTCCACTACAGAGGAACTACAGAACAGGCATTTCTTCGCAGCTGCAGGAGGCTTTAAGGAAGAACACCTGTATGCATTTCTTTTTGGTGCACCCTCCTGCACTGCTGCTGTATGCACACTGCACATGCTGGTAGCAGCAGCGCTTGTCATAGCAGCAGTCACTTTGTAGGAATTTCAGTCCTAAGTTTCTGATACTGTCAGAAGTTTCCCGAAGGCTTGCCAGAGGTCAAAATCAGCCATCACTTCATGTGTCAGAAGATGCTGTAGCTAGGACCACTGTTTTAGATTGGCAAAACACTATTGATTTTGCCACGTGTCAACTTTAATCTCAAGACAGCCCAAAACTGCACAACGTCTAGGGCCCCCCCACTCAGTGATTCTTGAACGTGATTATAGTTTGGCTTTAGACATCACAACTTGTTGCCTTATGTCCAACTAAGATTATTTCAAACATTTCTACAACTGAAAGTAGGTCAATGACAAATGACAAATATGAGCAGGAGAAATAAAAACAGAAATAGTGGCCAAAGACAGCTCACAACAGAGACACAGTGTGGTGTGCAGTGCACAGCCGTAGTTCAGATGAAGTTTACCATACTTCTACAAAAAAAGGTCCAAATTTCTCTGCACAATTGACACTTCTTGTTGCCATTTTCTCAGCAGTAGATATATACTTAGCATTTTGTCTTTGTACCATTTTTCAGCCAAATTACCAGAATAAATCATGCCTTTCTGTATATCACAAATGTATTACATTTGTACCTTTTATATGTTAAAGTTCTTTGTTTCAAATATAGTAGATATATTAAAACTTTATATTCCCTTACAATTATATTTCATATACACAGCTGGAAATGTCCCATTATTCCATTAAAAAATACCTGTTTATATAGCAACAAACACGGCTAGAAATGTCACAACGTTTCGTGAAAAAAATGCCTTGTTTATCTGCTAGAAACACAGCTGAAATTGTCCTGATATGTTGTTAAAATTACACAATAAGCATAGCTGGAAATGTCACAGCGTGTTGTTTAAAAAACCCAGTTTAACTGCAAGGAACACAGCTGGAACTGACCCAACGTGTCATTCAAAAATACCTGTTATGTAATTACAACAAGGCTGAAATTTTCCTGATCTGTCATTAAAAAATGCCCCATTTAAGTACATGAAACACAGCTGAAAATGTCCCAACATATAGTAAAAAAATACCTGTTTTTGTAGCAACAAACACGGCTGGAAATGTCCCAATGTGCTGTGAAAATTACACAACGTTTTGCTGCAATAAGCATAGCTGAAAATATCACAGCGTGTTGATTAAAATCTGGTTTAATTGCAAGAAACGCAGCTGGAAATGACCCAACATGTCATTCAAAAATACCTGCTTATGTAATTACAAACAAGGCTGGAAATGTCCCAATGTGTTGCTAAAAAATATCCAGTTTAGCTGCAACAAACATCCACCATCCCTTCCTCTTTATTCACTTTTTATTCATTGATGTCGAAACACATCTTGACATCATAGCGTGCTGTCCACTGAATTTACACAGCATTTTTCTGATTGTCAAGGCTAAAGATTCTGTGTGCACTATGTTAAAAGAGGTCTGTCATTATGTGTGATGTGTCTGTAGGTTTTACTCAGTCTCAGGTCTTTAAATGAGGTGAAATAGTAACAGTTTTTACCAGTGTTTCAGAACATAGTTTATTCAGTCTGGAGTCAACCTCCCTGCTCAGACCAATTATTTCTTCACTATTCCGGGACAAATCTGTTCACATGACTCTCAACCATCTAACATACAGTACATATAGTCACAGTATTGTAAAACATTCAAAATGGTGTCTGTCGTGGTTGCTAGGAGATGTGCAAAGTAGAAGATACAGTAAAAACACTGTAGTATCATCAGTCCCTCAACTTTAATAATAACACTTCCCTGCATCAGCATTTGGTTTTCAGTTTTAATTTACTGGCGTCTCCACATGAAGATCCCACATTATGTCAAACACATCAATTTACAAACTCACTGCCGGGCAGAATCTCCATCATCTCCACTCTCTCTCCTCAATCACTGCTCTCTGTCTCTCCTTCTCTCAGCCTTTCACACTCTCCCTCACTCCCTCCAACACATGCCCACCCACGCTGCAGCACAAGCACATGTAATCTGGAATTGCATTTTCCCTTCTTTCTCTCTCCTATCTCTCTCTCACACACAACCCTCTCTTTCTCCCTCCTCTATCTGGCTCTCACATGCACACATGTGCGTGTACCCCGAGGACCAGATTCCCATTTGAACTGAGCTGGCAGCTCAGCCCTCCTCTCCTCCTCTCTCTCCTTCTTCAATCTTCCAACAATTCAAATTAAGCGCACGCTTTATTGTCTCGACAGGGATGAAACCTGTGCAGCCGGAACAGAGCATTACGTCATCATCTGAGATTCACTGGTATTGACACTCACAGATGGCCAGAAACCAAAACACATTAAGATTTCAGCATAATTTATGACTCTGAAAAGCTTCAGTCATGAGTGCTTTATATACCTTTTTAGTTATCCGAGCACTGCGCACATGCACTGTCTTGACATGTCGCATGTTTACCGAAGAACAGATAGTCGTACTACTTTCCCTTGCCATCAGATGAGTCAATCAGCTGCTCATGTGTTGTGATTTTGTGAATACGGACCAGTTTTCTGTGGTATGAGGTTTACTCATAATCATCAGAACATTTTTAGATGATCAGTCACAACCAGCAAACTGTCTTTATATGATGATTCAGATTTCATATTTCCAGTTTGCTGTCCACACTGTTGTGCCTCTGGAAAATCTCTTCGCTCATCTTTTTGTTTTAGCGTACACCAAAACATCCATTTTCCACATTGTCCTCATTAGATTTCATCATGTACTTTATAATTACACTGACAACTTGACACTGATGCTAGCGGAAATACAAAGTGTGTAAGAGTTTACAGTCATACATCAGTGTGTTTTTTCAAAGCTGCATTTCATCCATTCATACAACAATTCAGCACCAGCATTTTCAAATTCAGCCAAATGTTTTACTCAGACTCCAGCTGCTGTGAGAGGCAGCAAAACATCCTTTCATTTTTTAGTTACAGTTTACTAATAAAACTCTCCACAGTATGAACAGTGGTTACATGAGCCTCAAAACCAGCCACAACTCAGCCCTGAGCAGAGTGACCGTCCTCTACTGACCAATCAACAGACTGCAGTGTTCACTGCTCCACCTTTCAGTACCAGCTCTGTGTGCTAGGTACCCCAACAGACCGTACCGTACTGTGCAACCAAACCAGGTATTTTAAGCCAAACCATGATCTTTTCCTAACCATAACCAAGTGTTTTTTTGTGCCTAAAGCTAACCACGTTAATCATAGCGTTGCTGAAACGTAAAGTTTTAACATATCAGCTACAGAATGACGTGCACACATATTTGTGGTTTAAAAAATGTAAGATTTCAACATTTATTCTGGCTGTTGGGTCGACAAAAAGCACAGGTGTAAATAAAAAAAAACAAAAAAAAACACCTGCACTGTGAAAAGTCAAATACCTGCTGTAAAAAAAAAAAGCCTATTTATGTAACCTTTAACACACACACACACACACACACACACACACACACACACACACACACACACACACACACACACACACACACAGGTGCTGTCAGTTATTCAGGCTGATTAGACTTCTGCTCAGGTAGACATTGACGCAGAGTCAGGATGGGATCACTAAACTTAATACTTAATACGAATCATAAACACACAGAGAGGTGAAGGAGATGTCAGTCAAGCACCACCTGCACCAGCACAGAGCTGAGAAGATGAGAAGAGGTCTAATCAGGCAGACTAAGTGCAAACAGCTGTGTGAGTGCATCTTGGGTATGCAGGAGCTTTAAACAGATTCACATATTTCACCTTAATCACCTGTATATATGCATGCTATCACGCAAATGCAAAACATATCTATTAGCATTACCAATGATGCTTTAAATATGTAGAAAAAATACCATAATTTAACAACTAACAATGAAATGAAGTACATTTTTAACCCAAAGTTTTTTGCTTGAAGTTACAATCTCAAGATCTCTGTTTTGCTCTCTTTGGCATCACCTGTGGTGATAAGCGGGACCCTTATTGCAGGTGTGTTTTTGGATCTCACCTCCCAGAGATCCAAACAGTAGCTATGTTTCCATCCAAAAGTGATTCGAATCATTGGGAAATGCGCATTCAAAGAAATATGAATCCTGTGTGTTTCCATTAAATGTATGGACTTTGGTGAAAACTACGAACTCACGCGAGTTTTCCGCAGAACCGGAAACAAAACAAGTCTCGCATTCTTCTTCTTCTACGTTTTCTGGCGGTTGGCAACCAGCTTGTAAATGCATTACTGCCTTCCCGACCCCGAGTGTGGATATCACCATGGAGAGAGGTGCGCTACGTCAGACTTAATTCGTTTCCATCCCCCGTTTTGCGAATCGACATTTTTTCGAATCAACCAAAATCCAGCTAAAGCGAGCGTATTTTAGTTTGTGCGAATCAGGGGATTTTAATTCGAATTTTGCCGTTTCCATCATAATTTTCCAACGTGATACTTCTGGATGCGCATCTAAACAGGCTGATGGAAACATGGCTACTGTAACCTAAGTTAAAGAGGACCAACCATCTGAGGGAATGGAGATGGAGAGATTGAAATTGTTTGCAGCTTTTGATTTTTCCTGGAAATGTCACCAGACACTCAGTTCATAATACTGCAAATGCAAGGGCTTTCAGTGGGCCATAGGCTCCCTGTTGTGTTCCCTCATTTGGCGCTAGACAGCGACTTAACGGACAACGGCTTCAATACAGATCTTCCAAATTGTTACTTTCAGTCAAGATTTCCTTTCCTCTGTAGCCTCCAGGCTCAAGATTAGTTCCAAAGTCATGACAGTGTGTTTTCTTCTGTCATGTAAATACATCGAGACTCTGGACAAATATACACCTAAACAAATGTAAATGATGTCTAAAGAAGCAGGCACGTGGCCTGAAATATGAATGTTGAACTCTGGTGGTGATAATTTCTTTTTAAACAACAACTGTGCAAGACTGGATGGATAAAAGAAATAAAAAACAATGTCGTCCTTGTTTATCCACTAATCAAATTTAAACAACAAATGAATTAGCAGACACTTTAGAGTCTTTAATTCACAACTATTCCCAATGTAATTATTGGCAGTGGTTTCATTGTTGATTTGGAGGTTAAATACAGCAGAAAACTGATATGAGCAAGACAAATATTGTTCCTTTGTACATTACTGCAGTGATGTAGTGCAGATATATATACACACCTTTTTCTGGCCGTTTACAGTGTACCCATCTATCAGCCAAAAGCCATTGGAGTATAAAGGGTAGTACATGCACTTCTCCTCAGTAACCTTCCCATCTACCTATTAGCACACCCACCTCATTGACTACCACTACACCTCTGCATCGTTGTCCTCAACGACTTCTCTGTGGTTCTACTGATAACAGTCAAACCACTGTGCTGTCTCTTCTCTGATCCATAGTGACATCAACCACTTCTTTGCTCACAGAGAAACAAACAAAACCTTTGTGTCTGTTACTGTATTAAATCCCCATGAGAGAAACTCCTCTGTCCTCCCCCCTCCTCTCTCTGCAGTCGTCATAATGAGGTGTCGCTCCTCCAAATTGCCCCTGTTAAATTATACATTCTGCTTAAACATGGAGCAGATACTATTATTCTGAGACCAACCTGCACCTCAGGGGTCAGGATGGATCTGTCACCTACTTATCCTCACAGCAAGAGGCGCCCCTGTGACTCTCCGCGGATGATTTATACCAATAAGAAGAGACCCCCGTGACCCCCTGCTGTCACAAGCCAATCAGAGGCCTGCTTGTCGACTCACCTCACGGCTGTTAAGGATACGTTAATGTAGTGTGATGAAACACTAGCAGACATCCTTTTAAGAAGTATTAACATCCTAACCCACTGCAGAAAGTGTGTGTGTGTGAGTGTGTGTGTGAATCAGAGATGTAATGTAAAGTACAAACGCCCTCTTCTGAACCAGCTCCGTGTGTTATGCAAATACTTGGCATAGCGTCTTTATTCTTTATGCTAATTATGGCTCAATCTATCTGTATGCTAAAATGCCATTAAAGTTATCCCTCGGTTGCAAAGGTGGATGAACATCAGAGACCTCAAAGGAGACGTGTTGCACAGCAAAGATGGCTATCAGTTCAGTTCAGTTGATTACAGGTGCTATACACAGAAAATGTGTTCTTCCTTTTAATCTATCTATTAAATTTAATTCATCCCGGAGAGGGTTGTCTTTCTAGTGATGCTCCTTTTTCCTCCTTTTATGCATTTGCAAACATTTCCTTGTATTCTGTGGGTTTTCCATCTGCATTAAACATAAACATAGACATCCAGAACCTTATTACTGTATACTAAATGTTATACTGAAGGTCTGGAAAACACCAACTCCACCTATGGACGGCCACGCTCCTGGGTACACTCAATCAGAACTACTTCGTAAGACTGTTGCCTAACCATGGTGGTGTTCCAGCCCGACTTGAAGGTGGAGTGAAAAGCTGGCCTTCATAGCGAGGGAGGAGACGTGAGAGGTGGGGGACACTTCGCATGAAAAGTGACAAGAATAGTTGCGTAACAAATGAAAAAGACAGCTGGAGAAATTTAAATCCTGGCTCCTTTCTCACCTACACACAGCTGGCCAGTCGAAGCGTGAAGTGGGTGTGAATGTCAGAGTATTCTGGAAAATTACAGAAATGCTTGGACACATTTTCTCCCAATCTGGCGTGGGAAAGGTCAATCGAATCTCCAGGAAAAAAATGTTGGCACTGTATGTTTTTTGTAAACCACAAATACATTACATTTGTATGTTATTATATAGCAGATGTGTTGAAACTTTCAGAATGCTGTGGTAACCTCTTGGTTATGGTCAGGAAAAGATCATGTTTTGGCTTACAAAACCTGCTTTGTGGGGCACAATCGGGGTTGAAAGCACCGCAAAATCTCTGTAAAAACAGCTGCATTTTGCGGCTCTATCCTGTCAGGAAATGCAGCAATGTCTCGGGAAAAAACAACCACTGTTTGTAGCGCTGTCCACGGTGAAAACACAGCTGTGGGTCACTAAAAACAGCCATGTTTGGTGGCTAAATAGTAGCAATGTCTCTATAAAAAACAACTGCTTTTCGTGGCAGCATCCCCAGTGAAAAAACATCTGCATTTGGTGCCTAAAAAGCCACTTGGACCACAGCATTAACTCGCTAAAAAAACAACCTGTTTTGATGTTTGTTGGTCTCTGGTTTGCAGTGGTTTGCAGCTTGGCAGGCTCACGTACTTGTCACACCATCCATCATCCTCGCCTCCTCTCCATGACAATGTCAGCTCACAAACATAGACTGTTTACACCATATACACTATAGAATCGTTGATAATATTTGAATGAAATGTGCAAATGTATTTGTCATTTGCAGAAAAGTACAATGCAAACATTTTCTCTGGTGACTTGGGAGGATGGCGTTTCTGAAGCTATTCGCCCATCCAACAAGCACTTCTGGTGGAGTACAGGCTCCTACCACACCTCTCCATCACCAGTCCCTCAGGTGGTGTCACTTGTTTTGCATCCTTTTTAGTTGTATTTCACATGTTTTCTTTGGTTTTTGCCAAGTTCCAGCAATAAGGTAACCCTACAAGTCCAACAGCAAATGCCAGTAATTTATGTTCCCAATCAGCCAGCGGCCCTAAAGTTCTTCAGGCTGATATTTTCCGTCGCTCAGTGACACTGTGGTGGTGACATGAACCATAACTCTGTTGTTGCGTTGTTGTTTTGTTCGTACCGGAGATGAAGAGAAACTGTTAAACTTGTCTCCAAAGTACCCTGCCACAGCAGATCCACACTTTTCTATAGAAAAGCCTGTAAGAACCCATCAAAGGAAACCCCTGATGCAGATATTTTCAACCCTTTCACACCCAACCCCTATAACGTTTTCATAGATTTATTTCATTGCAGGACTGGCTTACAGCTTTGAAGGTAGCAAAGTATTATATTTTTTAAGGTTACTGTTGTGTGCTCTGCTGCATTGGACATCGATTAAGTTCACAACAGGGTGTTGTTTTTGAAAGTGCCCACAATGTCTGAAAAGACAGGAGTGTAATCTATTGCAACACACACCCCAACTCTTCAAATGCCGATGCTTGGTCAGCGTCTCTGCACATCAAAATATGACATGCTCGGTTTCCTCCTGGATCAGTTCTAGACATTCAGGGATGGCATGACAATTTATGCTCATTTTCCTCATTGTGTCTCTTGAAATTACACTTCAGTTTTCACAGGAAATATACATTTTCTGCTTGTTAAATGCAGACAGTCTTTTTTCAAAATAAACTCACAACATAGGTAAAACACTTTGAGGTTCACTTTCTTAGGTTTAGGCAATGAGTCCATGGTTAGGTTTAAAAGACAACATCATGGTTTGACTTAAATAAGTACAGTTGTTACTAACATAATGTACTGTCATGTGACATACGTCACTAGCGTAGCATGCTATACACTTTGCTGTTGTTAAAATAACTGAATTGACTTTTGATTTCACGCAGGAAACGAACAGTGGGCTCCAGAGTTTGTTTGACTGATTCACCCAGCCAACATTTATACGTGGGGCCCATAAGGATTGTAAATGGGCTGAAAAATTGGCCCCAAAATTGGCCCCATGCCAACTGCCCACATGCTAGATTTAACCCAAGTAGTCTCCAGATAAGATCATCATGTTGGGCCCATACCAACTGTATACCCAGGTAGCCTTAGCATTACCCATTCATGGCTTACTCAAGTAAACCCATCCATGTGGACAATTGGCATGGGGCCATTATTGAGCCCATGGACAATCCCATTAGCGCACATTTTTCATCCTATTTACTACCCACATGGGCCCCACATACAAATGCTGGCTGGGCACCTCCCCTCCCAGCTGCCCCGTGCAGACTCTCTCTCTCTTTAAACTACGGTAGTTGCCCGCAGCATCACTAAGGCACCAGCCAATGCCTTGGTCCACTGACGAATTGGTAGTGAGGATAGACTGTCTATGCAATGCATGTTCCTATTTTACATTAACTTTTTATCATCAAAGTGACCTGTGAATTTGAATGTGTCTAAATAATGCTAGCATCCTGCCAGAGCAGCACCTGATGGTAACGGTTAAAGAAGATTTTGTATCTGGATACACTCAACTTCAAAAGACCAGCACTAAAAGAATTCAGGCTGATCTAATAAACTGTCCATTTTCCCACAAAAAGCAATGCACCAAAATTTGTACATATCCCACACACTTTAAAAGACTGCAATCTCTTAACCAATGCACTGACGGAGGTAAACAAGGAAGCAGTCCTGAGCTGTCGTACAAAGACGAAGCTTGGGGTGGTGGGCGGGACTTTTAAGGTAAGTCTTCACAATGTTTCTTTTCCTCAACCTAACCACAGTAACTTTACTTTTCTAAACCTGCAGACACCCAGCCATGTTTGTTTTCTATTCCTAATTGTAAACCTAAATTGCCTAAACCTAACCTCCAAAACTCTGTTAATTATATAACTGTTCATTAATAATGTAACATCATTTTTGGGGCACTAATTCACAGGATATATGAACTGTTGTATCTGTAGCATTTTTGTGAACCATTCCATAAGGATACATTGAAATATTATTTCAAGACATCTTTTGAATGTCCAATGAGAACTGTTAATGCCACTTTAAACTGAGGCTCTGGTTTCAGGACACTTTGACCATGTGCTAGGTCCATTCAATAATCCCTCCATGACTCTGTCTAACAATGGCTGATTTTTGTTATTCACATGGAAACAAGACAAACAGTCTACGTTTTAATCATCTAAAATCTGGGACCAAATGGCAGAAATCCCTGAAATCCTTTCTTCAAAACTTTGGAGACAAAGTGATTGTATGGATCTACTTTTATCCTCTTGATACCAAAGGATCTGGGAATTATCCTGAAGTTCCCCTTTTGTGATTGTTTTGGTATCTCCTTGTTAACCTTAGCTTTGAGTGTGTCACTGTGCAGGTGTGTGTTAGTTTAATGATTCGGCCGTACACTGAATAAAACTTGGGGAATAAAAGAACATTAAATAAATATAATGTACAGAGAGTTCAATATAAACTCTTCATACATTTCAGGGTAAAAACTCTGGCACAGAAAATGTGTTCCGCCTCAAAATGCAGAGAATTGACTGAAAAGCGTTCACTTCATTAAACGACTTCATTGTGAGCTGTATTTCATTTTAATCTTTGAACCCAGACAGCCCAATTCATTTCCGCACAATTTCAGAACACATTTGACAATGGAGGGACCCATTAAAGATAATTGTAATAAATGTAGAATTAGATTCTCCCTCTACTTGCACTAACTAATTTAGAGTAAGCAATTACTTTTCCTATCAGCAGGCGTGCATGTGTATGCACACACAACACATAATTTAGTTTGATGTGTGGTTGTGACAGAGAGAGAAAACTGCTGGGTTTTGCTGCTGGAAAAAAGCTTCAGTTCTGTCTTTGATTCTTTTGAGATATGGAAACGGAGCAGTGTGTTGTCATGTGGCACAACACAAGAAGCAGCTGATGTGACAGCAGCACAAATGGTTGGTTAATTGTAATTTGGCAGGGCATGAGCGGTGTGGTGGAGGGCACCAAAGAGGCCAGGTGGGCAGAGACTGTCCCATGGCCAGGTGTTCACACTTTCAATCCAAATGAGTTCATCACTGCTAAAATATCCCTCAATGTTGAAATGAGAGAGGGAAGCACTAATGTGTGCAAACCATCGCTTACTTCTAAACGTGATTGGGTTGTGAATGATGATTGAAATTTACAAGTGTGCTCTTTTAGCTTGGATGTATCCTGCTATAGCTTCTGACAGGACTTTTGTCACAATGTTCGCATCATATTGTTTGTACTGTATACAAGCACTAAAGTCAGAAGGAGCATTGACGAAACAAAGTTGGAATTTCAGGAATTTCTGACAGTGCAAATTAGTGATGGGCAGAGCAGTTCTTTAGATGTTACCGAATCACTAGAATCAGTCATTAAAAATATTCGTTCAAAAGATTCGTTCACCGAATCGTTCAGTGCTTGGCGGGAGGAGCTCTGACTGTGTACTGCGTTTTATGTTTGTTTATCTGGAAACTAAGTCTGTTAAAACAATGGCGAGGTGTGTGATTGTGTTCACGTGGCTTGACTCCTGGCTACATTAGCCATTAGCTTGGAGAAAACGGTCCCTATGAAAGTGTATCACTAAGAAGAAATGATTTGAATCACTCAGGAATCGGGGTTACGTCATTCACCGAGTGATTCGTCACGCAGTAGGCAGTCCTTCTCTACACCCTCGCTGCCTCGCGACTGAACTGAGAAATGAACGAATCAGTTCCAGAAGTGATTCAGTTCGGTATGTTCACTCAACAGATTCGTTCTTTTGAACGATTTGTTTGCGAACGACACAACACTAGTGCCAATAACTTCCACAAACCAAATGGCTGCAAATCACTCAGAATAAATTCCAATATTAGATCTAATAAGTTTGAGAGTGCTAAGCCTCCCCTGCATTTACTGCTAGGTATTTTTTCACCCTACACTGCATAATGGTAAAGTAAAACAATAAAAAAAATCTGCGTTGGCCATGACTTGCCTGGATAATGGTATTATTGTGTATGTACCGCTGCAGTGCAACCAAGTGGGAGCAATGCAGCACCACTCATGTATGTGTTTCAAAGCCTAGGTCAAAGTCAAGAAGGCTAACAAATCCTGATCCGTGCACGCAGCAACATTTCTGTAAACACACTGCCAATCGCAAGCAAACACTACTCTGGAAGTCATACCAAGCTTGTGTTAGTTTCAGATAAAAAATGGACATACGGAAGAAGATGCCACTAGCAGCACCGGTAACAGCAAGTACACCTGCTAACAATGAATCATCCGCTACTCATACAGCAAGGAGAAATGAGCTGAGAGTGGTGCAGGCAGCTCACGACAACAACCAGCTAGCTGCTAGCACTGCTGCTAGCTCTGGGGATCTGAACCATGTAAGGCCTACTAACTTGGGAGGAAAAGTCAGTAATCCTAAGGTGTCCGTTTGATATCAGACAGACCCTTTACACTCTGTTTCCATCTTCAGTCTGATGTTGCGTCCACTCGAACTGTTCTGTGTGGGGGACACTAGAGACCACTGTACCCGCTTGAATCTGACGTCGTAAGTCCACACTGATGCGTACCCTTACCAACATACTGGTTTTGATTGGGTTCTGAGAGTGGAGCAGAGCGGACTGAAACAAACTATGATGGCAGGCAATATTGAGAGGATGTGTTGATGAACAGCCTTGATAGCAGCATGTATCCTATGTTTAGCACTTGCCAATGTAATCATCACTTCTTATTGATTTTGATGCAACAACTGAAAAAAGCATTAGCTGCACTGCATCAGTCATTGTATTGTTTTTATTATTTCAGCCGAGAAGCTGCTGTTTTGCCTCGGTCTGGACCTAGGCAAGCTACTGACAGTAAATGTTGACTAAAAGGCAAGTGATCAGGGTAGCCATCTTGAATAGATGGAATAATTTGTTGTTGGAAGTTGGAATAACTTGGTCACATTGGAATCACTGTGTGCAACAAACAGGCATGTTGATTCAGCAAAACCCCAGAATTATTAACTATTTATTAATGGAATATCAAAGCATATAAACAACAGTGTGCTTAAAGTTAGGGAACTCAAATACTTAGTTAAAGTTAGGAAATGTACAGGCTAACAGTGTAGAAAAAGAATTTCAGTACCCTAACAGCCACACTACTTACTTTTCACCTTACTACATAAAAGGGTCATTACTTCCTGCGGTTGCACAGGACAGGAGCACTGACTGTAAATCCTGTGCTGCAGCATTCTCCTATATTATTATATATCTAGACATTCTTTTTTGATGCCATCTTTTAGACCTACAGCAGGTTGTTGTGATGCTGAAAAAAGACAAACTCCAGATGGAGCATTGCTTTAATGAAGAACCCTGTGTACCCATGGCTAACCTTGTTTTTAACTACATTAATGAAATGTGCACACGTCTGAGGAAATGTTGTGAAGTTCTGTACAAAGGTTATAATTAAAGTACAAATCAGAAAATATGCATTTCAAGCAGTCAAGCTGCAAGGTATCGATGTCCGTATTCCTTTTCAACAGCAACTGTTTAACACAACCAGCTAATGTCAATGTGAGTGCTTGCTCTTTCTGGCTTTAGTTATGTATCTGCTGAGGGGAAACTGCTGAATCTTATATGCTAATGTACATGTTAGAAGCGCCACGCTGCAGCATGGACACTTAGATCTGCGTTGGTGTCATGTATAATGTAAAATAATGTAAGCATCACTGATACTGCTGCTACGTTCCGTTAATGCATTCTTCGTCTGTGTATTCAGCGTTAGATCAGTCTAACAGTTGCAGACATCTCTCCTCGTGCATTTCACCCACATTAGAGCTACAGATCTTTCTTGAAGAGAATATACAAAATCCAATTTGTACTGTAAAAGCAAAGTCAGGTTATTGTTGTCACCAGACATATCCACGTAATTTTTGAGAGCTGAAAAAGGCAGCAACACTTTTTTGGGAGCAGCTCTACAGTAGTTTAGAGGTTGAAAGTAGGACTTGTTCTGTGTCACCTGCATGTAGCATTTTCAAGATAAGAGCGTTACAACTTTGTGAGTGCATGCCAGTGTTAAACAAGGGTCACAGTATTTCCAGAGCACATTAAACAGCCTCTCTATTCCCCAGAACAGGTAAGGCATTTTTACAGAATCTTAAATCAATTGCAACAACAACATGGCAAGCGAAATTTATTCCCGGCAAGACAAATAGAGACACAAACTTGGTGATGTGGTTTCTTGGTCACGAAGAAGACAATAGGTTAACACAATTAGTTCAAGAGAAAGTATTTGTACCATCCACTCTTGTCTCGCAACTGACTGCAAACCATGCTGCGTCGCTTTTGCGTAGCAGTTTATACTCCACCAGCCTGAGGTATATTAAACTAGATGGTGTGACACAGCTAATATAAACAAATGACAAGATACAAGAAGTAAAAAAGCACATAGATCCAAATTAGGAAAGAGAGACAAGATGATAAGACTTGAGACCAGTTGTAAGCAAGAAGGAAAAATGACAACAATGTTGATGAGAAACTATCACTGACTACAGAGGACATTTGCATACCCACTCATTGGTACACACACGCCAGATAAATGTATAAATTTGCAGATGGGATTTGGAACAGAAAGGGGTCTAACAACTAAACAATTACAGTTAATGAACAAGTGCAAAAGCATTTTAATGGGGAGTAACAGCAACCACCTGCAAACAATCACACTGTCCCCCTTTTGAGAAATCCCTCAGCTCTCCCTCTGGTCCCTTCACTGCTCTATCCTAGTTTTGTTTAGTGAAACTTTTCTGCGATGTTTTCCTCCCCCTCCCACCCTGATTAATTCCTTTGGCACCGAGGAAGAGTGAAAATGAGTGAAAGGAGGTAACAAATAGAGGGAGAGAGGGAAGGGAAGAAGGACGAGAGGGAAAGAGACAGACGGAAGAGATGTGGCAGACAGAGAGGTGACGGAAATAAAAGAAATGTGAGAGACTCACAAAGCTGATAGCGTCCCAGCAAAGCTCATTGATAAATGAGGCAACAGATGTTTAGTCCTGTGTAAAATTACACCAGGCAGCTATATGTGGAACAGCTACCTGCCCTCATTCTGCAGCTCTACATTACATCCCGAAATCAGAGAGCTAGAGAGTATGATGTGAGCTCAGATTTTACAGTATTAGTAATGATTTATATTGCTGTATCATTATATTGGCATCTTATGAAAATACACAGAATAGTTTAAGAGTGTCAGGTTTTGGTCTCTTTGGGTTTAATCTCATTTGATTCTCACTTAAATTTCCCCTTTAGTATATTTGAATTAAAAACCTGTGTACCTGGGCCAGAATTGTCTGCACACGGCATATCATTTTGCAGGACATGCTACTTTACATGACGGGAATGGGTTTGCCTTTTCCAAGGTTCACTCATAAGGGCCCATTCTACACCCAACACAGTGTTGGAGGTTCCACTCTCTCTAATCATGAAAGTTATAAGCATATCTTAATCCAAGCTGTCATGTTTTTTGGCTGGACAAGCAAACATATAGAATAATATTATAGATCTCCTTTGTATTACAGTTCAGCATGGCTACTTCAGTACAGCTGAGGTCTTTAGAATCTCCTCCAGAATATAAAACAAAGGTGTGTTAAATTAAACAATGCTTGGCCACACAACCTGAGTGGTCCAGTCTTAAAGTTTTATAGCTTGAAAATTAGAAGTCACCTCCAGCCTCAGATGATCATGATACACTGCAGTGGGGACAGGCAAATAATGCTACAAGAAGTCAACTTATGCAAATATAAAAATATTGTTTTTAAAATCAGTGGAAATGTAAAAAGGCACTTACACACTTTTGCTTATTTACCGTAACTTCATACTGTGGGACCAACCTTGTCTCCTAGAGATGATGTTTACATACCACTAATTTGTTTTTCCAATTACATTTTTGCAAGGAAACATAATTGCTTCCTGGATTATGTTCCCTGGCAGCATTTTTTCAAGGTAAGTGCTACATTCATGTGCCACACAGAGATCATACAGCAGGGAGGTGGTCAGGGTGTAATGTGGGTGTACAAGGTGCTTTGACACAGCGGTTCAAATACTGAGTTGTGTGTGGTTAAATTTAAGACTTTGGTGAAGGTTAGAGGAAGACTGTTTTGATTAAATGTAGGAGGCAGGAGGGTGGCTGGTTGATTTTTATTTTATTTCAATCCCCCCTATGTTCATCACTTATTGATGCTGTTTTTGAAGTATGAATAAGTCAATAAGTAATTTATTCCATTGAAATATCATTGATGTATTATAGAAAAGTGATCTATCTTTTTATAAATGACAAAAGGCACATCTGATGTAGTATAGAGCAACATAGTCCAGTGGATAGATGGGTCAAACAAACACAGGACTTTCACCCAGGAGACTGTTATTTGTGTCTTCTGTGAAACCAAAAGTCAGTGTCGATAAATTTTACCTTATGTGCTCGATGTGATTATGTATCATGTTACATTACATCTGGAAGTTTTGTAACGAACGTACTTATTTTAACGCAAACCATGATCTTTTCCTAAACCTCACCAAGTACATTTATTGCTTAAATCAAGATATTAGCCATGTGCATGATCTTTCTCTAAACGTAACCAGGAGGCTGAACAGTGCATAAAGAAAGTTTTATCATACTTTAGTTGCTATACCCAGATTTTATACTGCAAGAACTGATGTTTTAGGACAGCAAATGGAATATGTTGTCAGTGAACTTTCTGTATCAACATTTTCCGTCTTATTCAAGTATGTAAATTAACAAGGCTTCTGATAGAAAACACAGTCCAGCTGTCATCATGTTGTATTGCTGTAATACTTTATATGATTTTAATTCACAGATGTAGGTGGGACATGGTGGTGGGTGTGGTGTTACAGCATGAATCATCATACAGTGTTACGACACTCATTTAAAGACCTTAAACCACTGGCGACCAATTTGGCTAATCTGAGCCAGACTGTGTTCGAAGGGTGTAGGGATTGTTAGCGAGTCTGGAGGGGTTTTAGTGTAAAGCAGCTACGGGGACGTGATGAGGCCTGTGCGCATGCGAAAACTGCTTCTTAATAGTTTCACTTTGTTTGTCCATTGCTGCTTTTGGAACAGCAAAGAGCATGACATGATTTGAGCTTTCAGAAATCACATAAAAATAGGAAGTTATAAGAGCATGACAAAATGAGAACACACTTGGTAATGCTATACAGTGCTTTGCCGACATAACGACATCAGTGTGTTACAGCCCATTGCTGCAAGTATAACCACACAGAATGTCCTTTGCATTTATTTTGGCCAACAGAACATATTGTTGGAGCTCTACTAATGAGACAGTCAGACTCAGAAGATTACACTACCCTTACAAAATATTTTTTGGCATTTAATTAACCCCACTTACAGGCTAAATTAAAAGTCCTGAGTCATCCCAACATCTTTGCATAATCATTTTTTTAGAGGACAGAATCATCGTTGCTTTTCTGTCCATTTTTCAAATGTTGAAAATATTGGAATGAATCTCTTCCTATATCCGAAAATATCCCCTTGCTTTAAAAGCCCATGCAAATTAAATGCAGTGGCCTATTGATCCAATAAATGATTTAAACAGTAGTCTTACTCTCAGCGTTCAGAGTGAGTCACAGCTTCAATTAAAATTTGAATATTATGTATTAAACACACATATGCAAAGAGGTATTATTTGTATATTTATGACCTGAAATTTGCGCATCGACTTCCAGGCTAAAAAGTTGAATGAAAAGCTGGTCATAATGTCACACATTACAGCACATTAAAATGCATTCACGCTCCAGTGGAAAACACGATTGTAAATGGGTCACAATCAGCCATTAGCTCATGAGGGTTGAGATGTGACTGACGGGACCACGAGACCGGGTAAGACAGTGGGTCAATGAGCAATGAACAGCAAGCTCCCTCTCTCTTTCTCCCTCGCTGCCTTCGTGTCGCTCATCCTCTGTCTTTCTTCCCCATCCAGCTCTGTCTCTTTCTACTTCCTCACCCCACCACCCTCCCATGCCCCACAGTGTGTCTGTGATGGCCGTTGCGTAACATTACTAAAGAAACACCACACCAGTGAGCAGCATCGGTGGAGGGGGGGTGAGGAGTGTGTGCAGGGAGCACTGACCCAATATCTAATGAAAGAGAAGAGGGATGAAGGGGAGGGAAATGAAGAACGATGGAGATGGGGATGGAGATGGAGATGGAGATGGAGATGGAGGGGAGGGAGAGAGGGCGGAGGTGAAGTCAGTACAGAAGATGGAGAGAATGGAGACAGAGAGAGAGAGACAGAGGGGAGGAGAGAGGGAATTGAAATGAGAGGGAGAGACAGAGAGAAAGAGGGAGAGAGGCTAGAGGGGGAGAGGAGGAAAGAGACAGAGAGGGGCAGACAATGAATTCAGGCAAAAGGAGCCAGGACATTTAAACTATAAATAACCAAGATACTAGCAGCAACACTGGTCTCCTCATTCTCTCTTTCTCTCACTCCATCCTTCCCTACATCTTTCGAGCATCCTCCTTTACTCCCCACATTCAAATACCTCCCCCATTTCGTCTTTCATACCTGCTTTTTTGTTCTGTTTGATTACGTCACTTTTTTTGGAAAGAATTTTGAAGACAAACATCAAGATCTTATTTTTCCTGTGATTTTTACACTATAAAATTTGTTTTATGCGCTAATCACCTTGATTTGTGTTCTTGCTTGTAGCTGAAAATTTGTCACATTAAGCTTCACTTTATCTTAACAAGCTTAATTTGTGCTCTGTTACCATTTTGGGGACCAATCAGTTTGACTCTTATGAGTTCAGATGATCAAAATATTTCAAAATTTAACAGAAAAACAGCTTTCACTCAAGACTTTTTGAAATGTTGGTATTATTTTTTTTGCTTCCTTTCACTCTGATCAATAAGTGATGCAGTAAAAATGAGAAAAAAGTTTGTGCACTATGAGCTCCAGACTTAACTTTTCACACAAACTATTTTGAACAGGGTTATTTATCCTTGTCATTGTGTGCCACACTCACCCACGGGTGGTTGGGATGATCATTTACTGCAGTACCATACAGGCTGTAAAAATAATGCACCAAAATATGTCTATGTACCGCTTAATCATGAGGCAGTAATTTGAGCATAACCAACGTGTTTTTGAAGGCTGTGATCATGTGACCAATGCACTAATGGGACTCAGGAAGGGAGCGATCCTGAGCGGGTGGAGGATGGGTCACAAAACACAGGACTTTCACCTGGGACTTTACCCCGGACACTGGTGTTAGGAACTGTGTGGACTTTGAGTGAGCTTTGAGTCATTTTTAGGTCCATCACCAGCATATTTCGTTTCCTAAACCTAATCACAGTATCTTTACGTGCTAAAATATGACCTCAGTAACTTTACGAGACTTATGTCGCTTTATCTTATGGATGTAGCGTCTTTGGTGGGCCGCTTATTTGTAGGATATCCTATAAACTGTTGTATGATACATTGTACCATGTTATCAGACACTGACACCCCCCATTGCCATGACAATGTTCTGAGGTCCAAAAATTCTGAAGCCCCAGTCGTGTAAAAAAGAAATTCTGACAGTCCAGAAACAAATTCCCATTGCTTGGAAACCCTGTTCATCCATTAACACACACTCTCTGCAGTTAGCTCCAGTTTTCCAGTACCGTTTAAACCACCGATCCCAGGTGTTTTTCACCCATCCATCCCTCTTTTTCCAGCGGCTACCAAAACACAATCCAAACCACAGTGTAGTTGGGATATGTAAAGTTTAAACAATTCATAACCGGTCTATAGTGAACAGAAATGTAGCCTACAGTGAAAACACTTTGTTTTTCTGGCGATTGAGTGCAGGCAATGTGCATTTTCGGAAACATGGGACTTCAAAGCAATTGCCATTTGATTTTGGGGAACGGACTGTTGGAGAAATTGAGTTTTAGTCCAGTGGGACATTTTTTTAGATGAATGGAGCTTCAGAATTTTGGGCCATTGAAACAGAAATAAATCCCCTGCTTTTCCACTATAGTTGTATCAAATATTCTGTCTTTCTTTCCTTATCTTTCCATTCATCCATGTACCCAGCCATGTATTCCTGCATCCTACATCCAGAAATGATTCTAACTGAAAAAAATGCAGATACTCATCTGAATTCATAAAGGCAGAACTGACTGAGAATTTATTTATTTTCTGTTCAGTTATTCATTTTCTTTCAGTTTCACACATTCACAAAGTTCAACCAGTTCTTTGATAAACAGCCACGAGGTTAGGCGCTTCACTCAAACACCTCAATAGTGGTTGCTGAGGGCAGAATGTGGTGAGAGAGGTGTGTGTGTGTGTGTGTGTGTGTGTGTGTGTGTGTTTAAAAAATAATCTCTATTACATATACACACACACACACACATATATATATATATATATATATATATATATATGCTATATACAATATGTGTGTACAGCTGTGCATTTACACAGGCATGTCCACAAGCACATCTGTGTGTGCATAGCTATGTTCCTGTACATGCATGCATGTATGCATTGCATGTACAGAAGCCAAAGCCATGTATGAGCCATTAGCTGTTATCCACAGGGGAGACATGTTAACAGGTTTGGCTACCACTGAGAGGATTGGTAAGAAAACACCAGGAGCTCTGTGTGTGTTTGTGTGTGTGTGTGTACACACACATACATGTATACGCCCAACTGTGTGTGTTTGTGTGTGTGAGGTCCCATTGAGTCAGTGGAAGGAAAGCAGGGGGTATGAGTGTGAGGGGAGGGAGGGCTGGGGGGGCTATGACTCATCCACTGCATGGGCCTCTGGCTCTCTCTCTCTCCCTGCATAGCAACGGCTGTGCAAAAGCTCATATAGGTCCATAGCAACCAGTACTGATAGTGTAGTGGCCTATAAACACTCCATTAACAGGTCAGAAGGACCCAGGAAATCATATCGATGTGCAGAACATACTTTGTAGATGTGTAAAGAGACTTAAATAAAGACTGACAGGTTTTTTTTCATCACAATATATAAGACATCTCCACTGTGGAGATGCAGATGATTGTACTTTTGCCATGATGTCATCAAAGCCCAAACCTAATTTTCTCCAATTTCAAAGCAGCACTTAACAACATTTTTATACTAACAATGGCTCAAGTGAATAAAGTATAAACTGGAACATTTTAGCCACTTTCATCCCTTTGTTTTTTTTTTTTTGTTTTTTTGTGGTACCAAAGTACCAATGTGGTCTCACTTTCCAGGAGAACAGTCTCTTCTAGACACAATAAACTTTGTTTCGACCCAACCTGCCTGCTCCAGAGTCGCACTATTGAGTCCAGTGTTTCCCACAGAAATAGAATGTGTGTGTGTGGCGGTAGTGAGGTGGAGGGTGCTAAATTTCTTTTTTTTCCGTGTCTGTGTCCTCGTGTTTCAGTCTGTGTCTGTTCTCTGTTTTCAGAGGTTTTTGAGGTCCATGAATGCAGGATCATTGATAAGATTGATCAGACAGTCAGATCATAGCTGATCACATCAGATCAATTGCTAAGAAGAGCAGCTGTTTGTGAGTGAAAGCAAACTTTTAGACCCAGCAAAATGAACGCTGAAGTTTGACTTTTACTGCGTCTGCCGTTCTGCTACTTCAGCTGTGCAAGGATGTTGAGCAATGGATTAAGCAGACGGTGCATATGTTCCAACAGCACATCTACCAAATGGTCTAGGTCCAAAGATGGAAAATCAAAATGTGGTGGTAGATGTTTTAATCATGGCAGGCGGCCACAAGTAAATGAATGTGTGGCAACCCTGGAGTCAACTGATTGTGAAACCGACCCATATGTAAAGTTCCACAGATTTCCATAAAATCGAATTTTAAAAAATCGTACATAAGGGTGGAGTCAATGTGGAGAGCATTTGAGTGAGAGAAATGACAAGGCAAAAGCCATGCAGGGCTCAGCCTGGGGCATCAGAACGGCATCTACCTGATACAACAGCAAACACTACAACAGACAACATCACAGCAGAAAAACACACAGACTACCACAGCGGTGGCTCAAAGCTAGCTCATTGCTAACTGAGGCACCTGTGGCGTTGATAGTGATAGATGGGACAAATAACAAAGCTAGTTTAAACCATGCTGGTGATGGATGATGTTTCCCAAAAAGCTCAGGTACAGTCAGGTTTCTCCCAAATCAGCAAAAGCATAAACAAGATGAAAGTGTTGGTCACTATCAGCTGAAGCTTCTGTGGTCATAAGTTCATGTTTTATGGGCACAGAAGCAGCTTCCAGTGTCAGGATTTTTCAACTTGCTTGCTGTGTCAACAACATTAACTATGACTAAGAATCACTCACAGCAGCGTCAGTCATCACCTCAGCACCCTCTCAGTTTAAGATCCTCTCTTCCTCTCGCCTCACCTCTCCTCCCTTCCTTTCATTACAGATGTTCCTCTCATTACAGATGTTGTTTGGGAAGCTTTCTCCCGTACACATCCACAGCTACCTCTCCTCTTCCTCCCCTCCTTCACAGATGTTGTTTGGCACATGTCTACCCGTCCCTGTCTTCTTCTTCTTTTTCTCCTCTCCTCTACTTCTCCTCATCCCTGCATTTTCACTCCTCTCTTGCTACACCTTCTCTTCCTCACCAGATTCTGTTTGTCTCCCCATCTGCTCTTTCTCCCAATTTTCCTTCCTCTCTCCACCCCTCGTTCCATCCTTCACTTCCTCACTTTCCCTCTACACTTGCCTGAACTCTCTTTTTCCTTCTTGTTTCTCCTCCGTCCTTCCTTACTTTTCCTCCCTCCTCACCCCCAGTTCTTCCGTCTCACCCTGACATCTCGCCCAGATGTTTTCTGTACAGAGATACTCTCTCCTTCAGTGATAATGAAACTGAAAAGAGTCCAGAGGCAAAAGAAGTACTTGTTGTTTTGGGCTGGAGGGGTCCTGTCACAGTCATACGCTCACAGCCAGGGTAAAGAAAGCAACCCATACTGTCACGCAAGCTGTGTTTGTGTGTATCTGTGGAACACATAATTGTACAAGGTTGGCAAAAGTGTATATGAGGGTGTATGTTTATAGCCTATAGCCACAACATAGTTTTGGTGTTGGTGTTTGGTGTGAAGATCACTAACAGTACGGGGGTTTTAGGGTTGCTGAATCGAGACTATAATCAATATTTGTATACAAACAATGTATTAAATGACAATGTGAGAACACTGTGACAGTCTGCCCAGCAACTTTGCTTTTTTTGGTTCACTTATTGCTCTTATACTGTAGCGTGCATTTGCATTTGAGGATTTTAAGTTGGAGAAATTTGTGTAACTCTGAGTGAGTGGATTAGGAAGATAAGATGCAACTGGATTACTATTGACAGAAGAAGGAAGGGTGATTGTTCCAAAGTGTTACTGATAATTATGCAGCTTAACTGCATTAGCTACAAGCAAACTCAAACATAACCAAAATATTTGCTCCACTAAGATAATAATGGCTACATTTTGCAACTATTTTTAATGACATCACTGGATTGAAAGGGCGTCAGCCTTATAGATATGAGTTAGAAGGGGCCTGCTACACCTACTAATAGTGCTACCAGCCCATTAAATGGCCATTATCAGTTGGGATTGGGAATCGTTTTGTTGGCTTTTACTTCCTCTTTCATAGGCACCAATAGGCTACTACTTGGTCATGTTAAGAAAAAAAATTAAAGTTTGGGTCAAAATTTGTTGGTGTTTGTGGGGCGCCGGGTTCAAGTCCAGCCTGTGGCCCTTTGCTGCATGTCATCTCCCTTCTCTCTCTCCCCCTTTCTCGCTTCACTGTCCTGTCAATTAAAGGCAAAAAATGCCCCAAAAATATCTTTAACAAAAAAAAAAAAAAAAAAATATATATATATATATATATATATATATATATAGATGTTGGTGTTTGTTGCAAAATGTAACATGGCAAACTTACTTAAGTAAGTTAAAATAAGTCAGCAGTGACTTTGTGGTGAAAGTCCTGTACTTGATTGACCTATTCTCACCCGTACATGGACTTCCTCACTCTATATTCTAATGTTACGTCACCTTCCTTAGTGCCGTCATAATTAAGATGGTCACTAAAGGTCGCTGCCAAACAATAAATCATTTAATTGGCCAATAACGGCCTTCTGAACCCAGTCTTGGGCCCCTTCTGACCCATGTCTTTGAGAATGGTAACAACTGATAACGCCCATCAACGTGATATGGGCAACATGATAACGTTTGAAGTAGGTGCATTCTTTGTGTACACGGGATGTCTATGATGTCCCATTATACAGTAGACAGCCACTGCAAAGCTGTGTTTGCACCAAGTCAGCTCTCCTAAGGCAGTCTGCCAAAATTTCAGTTTTGTGGCGGCAAGGATAGCAGTGACTATAATCCAAGCACCAAATTTTAATACACCATGACCATGTTAGGAGCTTCATGTGTGTAAATATATGCAAACTCCACACAGTAAAAGCATGGAAGATCTGCTCTTTTTGATTATTTTTAAAGTATGCATTAATATTTCTAAGCTGCAATTCATAAATGCATGTCTGCATTTCTTCTATTTGCAATTCTAAAATAGCTGTATTAAAGTTTTTTTCGTCAACTGGTTGGTTGCTTCTGGTCATAGTAAGTAAGCAAGACATCATTGGTTCTGGGTAGCATGTTGTGATAGGCATTTGTCATTATTTTTGACATTTTATAGATTAAAAGATTGACTGAATAATCAATAGATTAATCAGCCTTGAAATAGGTGCAGAGAGTCAGCAAAAACACAGAGGAGCATAAACAACACACACAGAGATTGAAGACAATCCAGCTGGGGTGAGAACTCCTAAGCAAACGAGTGTTTCTAAAAAAAAGATCCGTTTTTGTTTTGATAATATCAAAACAAAATTAATGTTTCAACCAATTTCACCAGGGGCTGGTTTTCCCTTTATCATTTAGAGAATGTTAGAAGTGCAGAGAAATTCCAACAGCCAGGCAGAGGAAAGATTAAACAATAGCAAAACCATATACTTTTAAAATATGAGACCAACTCCATTAAACCTACCAGCAGGCTGGGTTAGAACATGCAAACCAGTCAAAGATTCTCAGGCTGACTTTGTCACATGCTTGTACAATCACACAATTTTGTGCAGTGAAATGCAGGGTGGGACATGTTTGTGCTAAAATGACAACTGTGCAGTAAGAAATAAGAATTAGAAAACACAAATATAAGGGACGAAATAATGGACCAATATGAAATAGATGTATTGAAATGACTGTGTACAGCGTGTAGGTGGGCTGTGCCATTTTTCAGTACACAAAAATTCAAAACTTGCATATGTCACAACAGCACAGCAAACACTCTTGTGCAAATATGTGAATGTTTTGATTCTAAGCAAAACAAGTCCTAAGCTAAGTCCCGCCCCCGGACACAGATTGGCCAATCATAACATAGCATAGGGCCGCCTCAGACCAGAGTCCGACAACAACACCACTGTGCTCCAGTGACTCTAATGCAGCATGGGGATCATTTAATTGGCCATCCAGCATGGGGGTGAAGCCAAACACTGTTCATCTGCACACACTGTGATGCCACACAGCTGGTTCAATATCAGCAAAGTTTCCCTTTATATTCATTGTCTTGTGTGGCGATCAGCAGTGATGTGGTGGTTCACTTTTACACTGTGATCTGTAGCCTGTAGTTCGGCTTTAGCTTCTAACTATCTTAGTCTTTTTAACCTGTTGTTGCTGCTGAGTCAGTTTGACATCCTGGATATATCCTTCAAACACAGACTGTAGACCCCTCTGTCTGCTTCTCTCTGGAATCACTCTTTCATTTTCCAATAACATGATAATATTTCTTCAGGGAGTGCAGTTAGTTACAGTGTGGGCTCCACGCTTACTCCAACAGCTTGTCAGAGCATCACAAAGGGGCGGGGCTTAGCAAAAGGTCAATTGTGTCTTCATCACCTCTGACAACATGGATGAAAATAAAAGCTTTCTTGACATGTTTATGTTCGGTTTCATATTTTGGAGCAGGGCTGGTATTTTCAGTGTCGGTGTGTCTTTAAAATCTCCGACAGTTGGATTTCCAGACCAGGCGAGAGATATTTCCTCCCTGAAATGATATAAAGAGTGTCTAACGGGGGCGCCACAACAATCGCCATGACAACAATGATTACTCATCCCCAAACAAGTGAAACAACAATGAATAACATCTAATCAGGCTCAAAGCACTGAAGGTGTGATTATGCACACTGCTGCTGCTCCGCTATCTTTATGCAAACCATCTCTCTCTTTCTCTCACTCTGTGTCTCCCTCTCTCAAAGTGCTCGGGGCAGAATGATTAATTTGCGACTATTGATTCCTTGAGAATGTGGGAGGGATTGAAAGTGAGAGGGAGAGGGAGGGGAGGAGGGAACATCCAGTATTCTGAGTAGCGCCTCGCTGCAGCGCTCGCCTCTGGTCCTTCATTTAAGAAGAAGCCAACGGGTGCAGAGTTTGGATCCACCACATCACCTCCATCCATCCCTCTACTCTTTCCCCTTTTCTTCACCCACCTCCTCTGTTCATCCCTTCCTCTTTTTTTTCCTCCCTTTCCTTCCCTCCTGTCCTCCGCCGTCTAAATTATCCGTGAATATTCAACAAACGCCCGAGCGTTTCACAACATGCAGGAAGGAACCGAGGGCAGAGAGAGGAGGAGGGCGAAGTGCTTAGAAAACAAAAACAAAAATATTTGCCCCTCCTAAAGTTCATAAACTATTTAGTTCCATAAATATCTTGAAACCAAGAGGCCAGCCTTCAGCTGTGTTTCACTACAACTTCAAAACACTTTCTAATTCAACAGCAGTGGAAAATTAGCAGAATAACTCTCATTTAATATCACAAGGAGCATATTATAACACCAGCTTCTTCCTCAGCAAAAATCAGTTACGTTTCTTTCAGAATCAAGATTTGAAGTTTTGTAATAGGATACCTATTCATAATAAACAGTGAGAGAGAAAAAACAACTTGTTAATGGAAACAGAAAGGAAACATCAGTCGCCTGTATTAATTAAAGTCACACGTTTTTGTCTTATCAATCCAAGCCAACCTCCTCTCTACAAAGGTTTATGGTTGTCACACTGCTTCTTTTCACCTGGAACTATCATGTCATTTAACCTTGCCGACCAAAAAGACGAGAGATCTGCAGTGTGTGGAGCATCAAAGGTTTGCACACCAAAATCATTCAGGACGTGACAGAAGGTGTTTTAGCAGACAGCAGCATTTTTAAAAAATCATCTTCAATGAGTGCTTTTGTGTTGCTGAGTGCCTGTGGACGTTTTCGATAGCCTTGAGTTGAAAAAACTTAAACTCAGAGTGGGAAAAGCACCCATCATTGGCACTCTTCTCATTGTCCAATTAGATAAACTGATGGCGGGCCTTCTGTTGTGGCAGCATACATGTTTTGTGTGACGCTAATGTTAGCTCACTTTCAGCGTCTCCCTAGGCAAGCTGCAAGATGTATCTGAACAAAGTGTAGCCCCAACTACTCAACTACTAACCATCAATAGGCCCAATGATTGAAAGCAGATTTTGAAATGCGGTGAAGGGCGAAGGAAAAGCCCCTTGACCAGCCGATGGTGCTCCCTATGATGTCTCCTTTTTTTGAGGGTCTCTTGTTTCCTCATGGATCTCCTTTCCTCTCTGTCCAGTCCCCAAGCGCCCTCCACGTGCTCATCTTCTATGCTGATTTTAAGGCACAACTTTGACTATTAGACTTCACATCACAGCAAAATAGCAGTTAAGCTAAGGACAGGTTATTAGGTGGCTGCCTAGCAACAATAATTAAAAACAAAACAAAACGCAGCAACCTGCAAAACCTGCTCTGTGTGATCGGGGCCTAAATTAGTTCTCAGATGCCAGGACATTTTGATTATGCCTTGTGGTGTATTACTCATTCAGCTTTAGGGCTTTTAACCTTTTAATCAATTGATTCGCTGATTGCTGCAGAAACATTTGAAATTATAATAAAATTATACAATGGCTCTGGAAATGTGGCATCTGTCTTTGGATGTCTAGTTTGATGATTGAGATATTTTTCCCTGAAATTACATATTCAACAGTAAGCCTTTACAAAGAGAGGAGAGCAAACAATCTGGAGCTTCAAAACACACACTGAAACATGTGAGAGAAATGACACTCCACTGTACAGCGAGCAGATGGCCCGACGCAATGTGTTCTTAAAAGTCACTTAATTCACGATGAGGTTTGAAGATAATGCTCATATAGATACAGAAAAATAAATCCTTTACTCACACACACACACACATGAATACGACGCAAACCTGCACTGGAGAAAGTAAAGTTGTTTCTGCGTGTGTCACCTGCCTGTCAACACATCTGAGCACAGTTACAAAACAACAAACAAGCAGACTAGCTGGAGGCCATTTTGTGTCCACATGCTGCTGTCACTGCACTGACCTGAACTCAAACTCTGAGAGGCTTCAGGAAACTGCTGAATCGTTTCGCTTTATTCTGACTCAACTCGTGTGCTACAGTACCTGCTGTGGGGAGGAAGCTCCCGGTTCTCTGAAAACAGCACGATCACATTCTCAGCCGTGTCATCAGCTGTTTGCATGAGTGAAGCACATGGAGCTTGCACATCAAAATCACATCATGTGAACTGGGTTTCCATCCACACAAATTACATTTGGTTTCAGAAGTAGAGGGGACACATATGAAAAATGGTTATTGTAGTTTTCATACTAATTGTAAACCTCTGCATTATAACCCTGATACCTTCAGAGTCTGTTCCTTACTGCCTCATTTTTGACTAACGTTCAATTTGATAATCTTTTTAGGACAATATTAGAAGTATTTAAATCCCTGGAGGGAAATTTGTTCTGGACTCTGTCCTGCAGTTCAACAGAAGATAAAATCCCACATGCTACATACTACAACTGAACAGCCCACACGCAAGAAGAAAATACTGGCATTATATGTTTCTGCAAACCATTAATTACATAACATTTGTACGTCTTATATGTACATGGATGGATTACTGAATGGGTCTACTGGGGACAGGCCAAGGGTCCCAAAGTGTCAGGCTTCCCCTTGGCTTTTACTTGCAAAATGTTAAATGTCAAATAAACACATACGGACCAGGAGGAGACACAAAAAGACCACAAACAGATGCAAAGGAACTACAAAGAGACACATAACTACAAAAATGGGGGGAAAAGAGCGACACAAAACACAAGACAATGACAAAATTAACCCAAAGAAACACAAAATGACCTCAAAGACACGCAAACAACTACAAAAAGACACAAAACCACCATATTGAGAAACAAAATGACTATAGAAAACCATCACAAAGTCTGTGTCTTTCCCCTATGTCGAAGAGGTGGTGGGGCCCTTTGCTTATCTTTGCCCAGGGTCTAGCTGTCTCTTAATCTGCCCATGCATAAAAACCATATCAACATTTCTGACAGTGACAGAGTATACAAGCTGACTTTGGTGGATGGTGTGACACTGAGGGCGACGCGCCTGCTAAGTTGCACTGTCCGAGACTAACAAACAAACCCAGGTGTTTTTTAGCATCCCATCGCTGTGTGTCCACCAGGAATAGTGGATCAAAGGGTTTCAGCTTGTCTATTGTGGCAGTCAAGAAAAAAGTAACAAAAGCAACAACGGAGGAATAAAATAGATTCAAACCAGTGTCTTGAATTTTCAAGTGCTTCTATTTACATATTGGGGCTGCACAGACTATGAGAAATGTCCAAAAGTGCAAACATTTCAGTCCATGTTGGACTTTCCTCAGTGCAAAATGAGGCTTGATGAGCCACGCTACATGTGGGTTCCTCTGCAGGTGCTCCCAGTCAATCATCAGGGCTTGATTGAACACACATGCAGGTCAGGTCATTACCAACATACCAACACAATGCAACTCAACAGCACTGACAAATTCTCATATACATACCAATATATGTATATATACATATGAATCTAAGCTTGTACAGTGAGAAAGGAACTCAATGGTTCGGAAAGACAGTAAGATAAAGTTACAAGAAACAGGTCATATCTAGTTCTTCATTTAGACCACTGGGGTGTAACATTTTAGGGTCGAGGATATATCTGTATTCACACTGGACTAAGCTTCGATCCATATTTTTTACCATGATAACTTGGAATCATGTCAGTACCACAGAATGCCAAATCCGAAATACAATGACTGCATCTGTGAAATAGGATAGTGCCATGACAAGCGGTGGTTTTCACTGAGACATCGACACATAAGCTGTCCAAGTCCAAACATGATCTTCTCTTAACCATAACCTATCCACACGGTAATGACTGCATCGTTAAAATGTAAATAAATGCAGAATTTCAACGTGACCACACAATGTAATGTACCTGTGGTTTGGAGAAATGTACAATGTCTAGATTTTTTTTCCGGCTGATTGGGTTGAACAGCAAATAGACAAAAAAAATCACCTGAAAACTTGCATTCCTTTCAGACAACAAAATTCAACAAATAAGGTGCAGCCTGTACTGAAAAGGCTGCTGCTCCATAAGCTTATTGCTGTAAGCACATGGTAATAACTGAAGGTGACTTAGATGAGTGTATCAAGTCAGATTTTCGCTCATCTGGATGATGCTGGCTGAACAGTAAGGGGACAAAGTTCAGAGAGACTTAAGTGAGAAAATCAACCTGAAACGAAGTAAAAGGGGACAAAAATAGGATTTTAAAGCATAATGTGGCAGTTAAGCAGCTTAAATAACATATCCAGTTGGGAACATCTGAACCAAAACTATACTTTAATAACTGTTTTTCATGTACAAAAAAAAAAAACCCAAACATTTTGGGCATAAAGTTGAAGATCTTTTTGTCAAAGAAACTGTGTTCTGCATTGCAAAAGAAATGTTTAATTTAATTTGGTGTTCAATCTGCCTAATGCAAAGGGTCAAACATAATGATTCATTTCTGACATTTCAAAGAACTGGATTCAAAAATAGTTGACTTGGATCCCAAAATAACAACCCCCTTGTAGTAAATGTGTGGTTAGGTTTAGGCACAGAAGCCACTCAGTTATGTGGTTAGTAAAAGACCAAGTTTTGTCTTAAAATACCTGCTTTTTGTGGCACTATCCAGATGGAAACTTAGTCTTGGTAAAACTGCCACTGGAAAGCAGCGTTGGAACATTAAATTACAGCTGGTTCCGTGATAAATGGTTAATTCTTACCCAGCTATACTACAGGTGACCTTTGTTTCTCCATGTGTTTTCTACTGGGTCAACTTACTTAAAAGAGGTGAATGTTTGCGGACAGATAGATAGGACTGAGAATGTGAAAACTTGTTGGTATTTGTTTGTTCTTTGTTACATAACTGTTAAAAATAAGATAGTGAGAATTAAAACAATTTAAAGTAGCTTTAACAAACCGGGGAATAATGGATGAGCATGCACGCTGTGTTTTGGCAACACACTCCATCTCATTGTTACGTTTACACAGCACCACACAACACCACCTGCCCAATACAACCACAGTCTTTCACTGGGTCATTTAACAGCTGCAATTGATCAGCGAGTGGTTAAAAGTGTCAGTAACTGATTCACTCAGCAGCTACTTACTGTATGTCTCACTGTGACTCTACAATGCAGTCCTGCAGGGGTGATGAGTAGTGCAGAAATTAAGTGCAATTTTCTAATCATACAACTTTTCCAGTGCATTCATGACTTAATATGAAAGTATGCACTATTTTACACAGCTGAGACACACAAGAAATTTCCCTCTACCTTGTGATTAAAGACGCGCAGATGGAGTTGCTCGAAATAAATTTGGGGCATTTTCTGGAACCAACTTCTCAACTTATTGATGTAGATGAATCCATGAGAAGCTACACCTAAAACACCAGCCCAGAGGAAAACCTTCGCATTATACATTTCTGCCAACCCCAAATATATTACATATGCATGTTTCATATTATAATGTTTCTAAAGTGACAATATTCAAGCTGACCTTTGTCATCAGGAGGTGAATGGGATTGTTGATGGGATGTTATCTAGGCAAGACACCTTCACCTTCACAGCATCTCAACATGTGTTTGTGGCATCAAACCTGGGTGTTTTTAGCAGCGTTTCCCAGCTGCATTTGTGTGAGTCTGAGTAGTGGTCTGTTTTTTCTGTGTTTAGGCTCAATTGCCTTTATACCATTTCCTCCCTGTATACAAGCCTTTGCTCCATGACTGTAGCCCTGAAATCAGAAACACTGGCGGATATGATTCAGGAAAACACTCACCTTCTAATTATATTAAGCACTACCTGCTTACCTTCTCTATTCTTTAGGGGTTAACACTCTGATAGAATCACCCTGCTGAGAGGTGAGGTAGCGAGTGTAGACAAAGCCGCAAGTGGACAACAACAAAAGTTATATTTAACTATCATTTTAATTGTAAGAGAGAAAAAAAACGATGCAAGCACTTGATGAGAGTATTGATGGTAATGATGGTATAATGACAAAAGGTCAAAATGGCTACTGGTATTATTCATATCCTTTCTCAGGTGGATCAGGATGATACCTTTTCCACTCAGATGTTACTATGCACCTCAGAGAATCAACCTGGCAGCCTTGCATCTAAAGCAATAGTTAAAGTTATACGACCATTAGCTATGAAAGTGAGCATTTTATTATTGCTGATTGAGAGAAAAAAGGTTTCAGGGCGATTAAAGCCTTAAATTTCAAACAGCCCTTTGAAGAAGTGAGGACAAGCAAAAGTGTCCTCACACTGAAGGGCTAAGACTTGGTCCTCACAAAGGCATGAAAGTAGACACACAAGCACACACACACACACACACACACACACACACACACACACACACACACACACACTTTACAGTACATAAACACACTGAGGAATTACTGCAGACCATCAGTCGTAAAAACGCAGACACAGGAGTTCATCATAGCCTCCTTAATGTTGCACCATTACCGTTAATGTGAGTTAGCCACATCTGGCGTGTAGCTGTAAACTCATTCCACACAGACCATAAAAACTGGATGAATGAAAACCTGACACCTTGCCGGGTTTCACTTTGTGTCATGAAGACGAGAGCTATGACATCTGGGCACCTCTCACACAGCCAACAACCAGATTGTAGAGCTATTTGTTTCATCTCCAGCACAGACAGAACTGAAAAAAGTTGAGTGAAAAAACCTAACTGAAAGGTTTGTTCACCATGAAATCCAAAACCTGCCAGAACTGTAAAAAACAATCTTTTACATACACCTTTTGGCTTTCTGAGCAAGCAGTTCTCAGGAGCAACCCCGGGTACTAAAAGTCATCTTTGGTATTTCCACTGGATCTCAAGATCTATGACAATTAGGCAGATTTGACACGATGGCTTTGTTTTACTCCTAATTTGTGCAGAGACAGTAAACAGTCGCTCGGCTGTGGCATTTTAATGGATTTTGGCAAAGTATGTAGAAAGGTGAAGTGTTGGAAGGGGAGTCTGAAAATCTCAGAGAAGCACCTTATCTCTTATTGCATCAACTTGCTTCTCTGGGTCTTCATTCAAAGATAATTGGTCTATAGAGTTTTCAAATGTGTCTGTTCCTTATGTGTCTGATGTGTTTTTCATGAAATACACTTAAACGGGATAATCACATTTTCTGAAATTACTGCAGAGACGAAACTTCAAGTTTGAGGAAAATTAACATTAAATTAACATTTATTCCAAACACTATTCTATACAATCGACACATTAATTAAACGCATGAGAGAGGAAATTAGGTATCTCGGGGGAGGGGAAAGACATTGTGGAAAAACTGATAAGCTACATTTTAAGTTTCTGAAAGTTTGATTGACATTAGGTATTTTGTATTGTGGAATCAAAATATGATAAAGACATTTGAGCAGAAATGTGTTACTTTACGACTGTAACAAAAACAACAGTGCTTTTTAGCAATTTTCCTGAAACTAAAATGTCAGTTTCTGCAAGTTTTCTGCAATTTTGTGCTTATCTTCTAATATTTGCTCAGCATCATGTTTGTTACTTGCTCTTGCTGTTAAAGCATTCTTCAACGGCTAGAAAAATATCGAAATGAAACTGTTATCTCGTTTTAGTGCATCTCAATCAAAAATGTAAAGTGGGCCAAGAATAACTTTAATAACTTTGCGTCATCACGTAGCCTAAGGTTGGAGTCCCAAAGGAATCGCAAGATCTGGCATTTAGTCCATGAAGGTCTGTGGCTCGTGTGAAACTGTGTTTGTTAAAGGCTGCTAAAAATGTAACTATTTAACTACTAAAAAATTAGCATCCTTATAAAGACGTATGAAGCAAGATGCACAATATCCTGTTGAGAAAGGCTCTGCTGCGAGACTGTATTTTAGTTATAAGCATTGTTATAAATGTCAGTGAGATTTAGAATGAGGTTTTCTTATTTTTGGAATAGAACCTGTATGTTTCTAATGTGTCTCATTCACAGGTCGTCAAATACTGATGCTTTGTCACGCCCCTTGGCATCTCATAATGACACGCAGGACAGACTTTAGCATCTCTATGTGACGCACCGCTGAAAACATGGTCAATGTTGTGTAACAGACGTGGTTAGCTTTAAGCAATAAAACTACTTGGTTAGTTCAGGGGTAGGCAACCTGCGGCTCCAGAGCCACAAGCGGCTTTTTCGCCCCTCTCCCGTGGCTCCCTTTGGCTTTGAAAAAGAAACATGTAAACTAATAGTCGATATTTTTTTTTAATTTATCATCGTTATAAACCTTAAGAAGTTCTTACACTGTCCAACTGTAACAATGTGTAGCCTGTACACCAAATAAGAAAAATGTTAATCAACTAAAATATGCGTTATACATCCTTGGTCTGGCATCTTTTACTCCTAAATTTTGCCAAACCTCAATTGTAGTGGCTTGTCTTGAGTCTCCATTAAAAAAGAAAAAGTCTCAGAAGAAAATAAAGTATTTTACGGCCAACGCTGCAAAATTAAAGTACAGTATAACCATATGGAAATCAAGTTACGTTAAAGTTAAACACCGACTTTTGGTTTCAAACTAGGTGAGAGTTATTTGTTTGACCCATGCATTTCACCAGCGGATGGGTTTAAATTATTAGCTGAAATCCCGGTGAACTTCACGAACATGCTACAGGGTTCCTGTGGTGTCGATATCACAAGCTGAGGGGTGTCACAAAGCAACCTGGGTATTCTACAACCTGGGTATAAGAACAGGCTTAAGTTTCACTTGTGTAGGTGAGAACATAATGACTAGTTCATAACTGTGTTTGTGTCTTGACTACTTAATGCATATCAGTAACCAATGTGCTAATGTTTCACATACTGTACAGGCGAGTGAGACTGGAAACACACACACACACACACACACACACACACACACACACACACACACACACACACACACACACTATGTTTATGACACTGTGTTTATGACTCATGCAGCTTACAGATGACAGTATTGTTGCTCCATCAGTCTGACCATATGTTACTACTAAGACAAACTCCACAGTGGAGCAGCAGCGGCTTTACCCTGCATCCACACGGAGAGCAGCTTGGTCGATCTATCAGTCCGCTGTGACTGATGGTGGGGGGGAACCAAAGGCTCTAATGGCATCTATCTGGTGACCGACATCAATAGACCCTTTACACAAAGATGGCTGATGTATGTTCTTCTTTGTCTTCAGAGTAAAGACTTTCTGTATCTTTTCTGTAGTCAGTTTACCACACCAGTGATTAAATCAAACGTACTGAAATGATAACAGCTCTGGAAATACGAGTGTGTATATCTATGGAGAAGGAGACATACTGTACATATTGCTCATACACACACACACACACACACACACACACACACACAGACACACTCACACTGGGCTCCCTGGTCATTCCCTTTGGCTCCTGATGTCTGTAGGATTAGGGAGCAGTTGGGCCTGTCAGCACCTCTCCCACCAGGCGTTAAACAGACTGTGTGGAGGTGCCAACAGCTCTCTGCTACACCACAGTCAACCTACTATACTGTAAAACAAAGAACGTGACATACTGTTACTACGGTAAAACACCGGACTCCACTGTGAAACACAGCACATGACATTCTGTTACTATACTGTAAAACAGTTGGCTCTCATCTGAAACAAACACGTCTGAGGGGTCAAAGATAGTTAAAGGAATAAGGAAGAAAAAATAGTATTTACATTATATTATGTAGTTGTTTATGCCTTTTCTCCCTGATGATTTTATTCTGTATTTTTTCCCACACTCTATCTCTTCAGGCCTTGAAACCTCCTTGAGATTAAACAGCATGAGAAGGAAAATCTTTGCTTAAACCTCTGCAAAGTCAGAGGAGACAAAATGGGAAACAATCACGACATCATCCACTATTACTCCACTGTAAAATACTGACCTATTAAATTGTTGTCATGTTGCAAAAACATAATGTAATTCAATATTTACTTGTACTCATCAAATAAATCTCTGAGGGAAACAAAATTACAGTAAGCACTCATTATTTACTAATTTTTATGTTTGCTTTGCTTTTCCTTTTTTAAATGCACATGCAAATAATGTTATCAGAAACTATTCAGATTTTAACAGGTGTACTTTTTATTGTACACATTAATAAAAAAGTATTTGTAGCCCACTTAATGCACAAACTGAAGCTCATGTGGGGAGATGAATGTAAATCTGAAATGGGAACCTTCAGGACTGCACAAACCCTCATCTTTTTTGGTCTTGAACTGATTTAACATATTCAATATTGAGGAGCAAGTCCAGTTTTATTTGGCTGCGGTTCTTGTGATCTGGATGACCGCATCAGGTTTCTGCAGTGTGAAACACTGGATATACAAACACCATTATGTAAAACATTTTTTCTGGTGTCTCCCAAACAGTTTCTGGGTTTCTACTGGTATCAGACACTTACATTTTAATGCTTTTTAAGAAGTTGTTTTAAAGATTTGTAACACCAGAAATTTCGACTTTCATTCAGAAGAGTTTGCTTCATTTTTACAAAAAGAAAGGAAAAGATAGAAAGAGAGGATAAATAAAATTAGATGAATTGTTTGTAGCAGTTAAGGCATCTCACATTCAAATTTAAGGCTTTTTCATGACCTTTACGGCCTAAAAAAAAAAAAAAAATTATAAAACTGAAATTGAGACATTAAGACTGTTTAACCGCAGTAAAACACTCACAGTTGGCACGTCTGTATGTGATGACCTGTTTAACCAGGATTTGTCAAAACAAATTTTTGACATACACCAGCATCAGTAACATTAACTTAAATGTAGTTTGGATCCAGCGGCTGCTTTCTAGGTAACAGTGAGGCTCTCCATGTGAAAGCACAATCTCCATAGTTGTATTCTTAATAATAGAACATGTTTATGCATGTTTAATCTGGGTCTGGATCAGAAGACACACATTGACTGTGTTTAGAAATTATTTTGCTAAGCTCAAATGCAACTTGTCACCTTTTTAATGTTAAGCATGTTGGAGATGCCTGTCGTATGTTATGCCTTTGCTACACCTGTGGGCGTGTGCTCCTGCATGTAAATGTGCCCAGTATACTTGTGTGTGTGTGTGTGTGTGTGTGATGGATGTCCCTCCCATGGTGCAGAGCGGAGTGTGTGTCAGTCCCAGGTGGTGTGTGAGTGCTCGTAAACAGTCTCTTTGATTGAGAGGCCGTGATGCCTGTTTGACAGGCGGCCTTGTGCCGCCAACAGAGCGCTGAATCGCCATAGTTACGCAGCGTCATGTGGCCGTAGATACCCCACACTGCCATGAAAGAGGACAGGGGAAGCTGGAATGACCGCATTAATTAGCTAATGAGGAGAGGGTCATCATCATCAGGGATTTTACCACCGCTGGGTGACAGACGATAATAAATATGATGTATGGAAACTGTAAAAAAATACATACTGATAAATCTAAGATCACATGTTCAATAATTAATTTGATGTTCACTACACTAAATGACATGATGCTATGATGTCTGACTCCTTAAGCTTTACATTACAGTCAAAATGTATGTGTAAGGCATGTTGTTGCCAGTGTTTCAAAAGAAGAATGCAAGCAAGCAATCATAAGCATGTAGAAGTGTGTGCATGTTGGCAGCGTACAAGCCACCAGATAATACCCACATGTGTACTGTGTGAGCAGGTTTATGTCTCAGCAATGTAGTTAGTATAGGTACACAACGCGTACTGTATGTGCACAACAATTCCAACGCATATGCTGTAATTTAGGTACTGTCACTTAACTTAATCATAACTTTAATCTAAAAAATTAAAAGACTGTTTTTTGTCACTCCTCAGGAGGTGAATCCCTCACACTTCTTGAGCTCCCAGTTGTCTGAAGAGGTTTCATCCCTACATGATAATACAACCTACATACATGTACTTGCAAAACATACATGCAAAACAACATATAACTAGAATTACCACCTCACGGTTGTATGTCTCATCTATGTCCGTGTAAACATGGATGCTTCACACACATCTCCCACCCGGGAGCACAGATTCAAGGCAGACACATGGACAGACGGAGTGTCACCAATTCAGTATCTGGCCAAATGTCTCCCCTTCTTTTCCTGAGTTATTACATTAGGTAATGGCAAGAAAAGTGTTTTTGCAAAGCATTATGACATTTGTGTAAAATGTTATCTTAATTAATGGATACATTCTTGAGCAATGGCCAAGAACATGTTTTGTGAAGTCACAGTGACCTTGAATTTTGACCTTCAACCACCAAATTCTGATCAGCTCAGTTCAAGAGGACATTTGAGAAAACTCCCTCAAGGCCTCCTTGAGATATCACATTACTGAGAATGAGATGGACACAAAGTCACAATGACCTTGACCTTTGACAGCCAAATTCTAATCAGTCCATTCTTATGTCCAAGTGGACCTTTGTGCCAAATTTGAAAAAAAAAAAAAAAAAACCCTCAAGGTGTTCTGCAGATATTGCATTCACAAGACTGAGATCGATGCAAGGTCATAGTGACCTTGACTTTTGACCACCAAAATGTTAACATAGTGAACATTTGTGCCAATTATGAAAAAGATTCCCTCAAGGTGTTCCTGATACTGCGTTCAAAAGAATGAGATGGATGAGGTCACTCTGACCTTTTTTGAGCTACGGCCACGAGTATCTAACCAGTTCATCCTTAAGTCAAGAAAACATGTGCCAAATTTGAGAAAACTCCCTCAAAACCTTCTTAAGATATTGTGTTCATGAGAATGAGATGGACACAAAGTCACAGTGCTCTTGACCCTTGACCACCAAAGTCTAATCAGTTTATTGTTGAGTCCAAGCGAATGTTTATGCCAAATTTGAAGGTTCGAGATAAGTGCGAGACGGATGCAAGTTCATAGTAACCTTTGACCTTTGACCACCAAAATCTTATAATTTTATCTTTGAGCCCGAGTAAACATCTGTGCCAAATTTGGAGAGATTCCCTTCAGGCATTCCAGAGATGTTCGCAAAAATGTGTCAAACAAGATCACGGTAACCTTGGCCTTTGACCTATGACCACCAAATCTAATCACTTCATCAGTGAGTCCAAGTGGACATTTGCACCAAACTTAAATTGATTCCTTTGAAGCATTCTTGAGATACTGTGTTCAGAAGAATAGGATGGAAGGACGGACAACCCACCAACACAATGCCTATGATCACGGCTGTCACCGGTGCAGAAGCTTAAAAGGGCGAAGTGTCTACTTTCTGTGAGTGTCCATTATCACTTCCATGTTTCTGTAATGACAGCATCTACGTGACTCATCTCTCTTCAACGGCTCGATAACACTGACTCGACCTAAACATCACATAGATCATAAATGCTCCGCTTCTCTCACAGCTATCAAGAGAAAACGTCATATCTCCGAAACCTGTACCTGTCATAGCGTAGAAAAATGAACATTGGTTTTAGACTGACCATTGTGGATTCACAAAGTGCCTGATGGGTTTTATATTAAAGAAAAAATCCAGGATCCAGGCCACTACAGCTTAGATGTAAATTATTAAATGTGGTCATGTTTTCAAAGGCTTAAAGGCGTCAGATGTCTTCGATAACAAAATGATCTTGAGTGTGATGAAAGCTAAAATTGAACGCTGGTACAAACACATACACACACAGAGCACACACTCTCAGACACTCACACCTCATTCCCAGAAACATATCTCCTGTCACACACACCTCGCTTGCTCTCAAACCGCCGTGATGGAGATTAATAGCAGCATTTAGAGCCTGCTGAGCTCCACCTGTCAAGGCTGGGGCCCCCAGGGCAGCTCCGGTCTGTGCCTAGGAACGAGAGACTGTCCTGGGGCAAGATCCATCATGGAAGTCCGAGACAGGCTGGATCTCTGGAGCCAGCCTCCACAGCTGGACCACCGACACGGGGCCATCCGTCCAGGATGACAGGCACACAGAGTGAATCCAACTGGAGCAGACTCGATAGCTGCTGGATGGAGGAGTGTGGGGACCGAGGGGACGTGCGATGGCTGCATGGATATCAGGAGGCCGAGATGTGTGTGTGTGTGTGTGTGGGCACTTTTATACGTATAGTTTAATACCCCATGTGTGAACGATAAAGATAGAAGATATATGGAATGAACTCCTTCAAAGATAAGGTAACAAATGTGATGTTTACCCTGTGTGCACGTTGCTGCCTTTGTATGTGTCTTTCTTACACTTTGTGCTGTCTATTCAATTTAGGTGTAAACTGCAGCAATAAAGTATCTGTCTTTTCTGTGATGTGTCAAAGTAAATTTCCACTGTCCAGTCCAACTCCATCAGGTGAATGAAACTTGACGTAGACATTATTTGTTGGTAATTCTTATACATGCATTAAATGGAGGGATGTCAGAGCAAGGGGACTGCCTTGGACAGGTGCCCCCGAGCAGTTGGGGGTTCAGTGCCTCAGTAGTGCCCAGAAGGTGAACTGGTGCCTCTCCAGCAATCAGTTGACACTCCATACTGGGGACTTGAGCCAGCAACCCTCCGTTTCCCAATCCAAGTCCCTATGGACTGAACTACTGCTACATCCTGGGTTTGCACTCCAGGAACGTCGAAATATGCAATGTATCCTCACACAATGGTTCGTATGATTCATTCATTCATACTCCCTCACTGTGTATCCTGCCAGGTCACCAGACAATCACAGGGCTGACACATAGAGACAGACAACTATTCACGCTCACATTCACAACTACAGACAATTTAGAGTCACCAGTTAACCTGCATGTCTTTGGACTGTGGGAGGAAGCCGGAGCACCTGGAGAAAACGCTGACAGACAATTCTAACCACTGGACCATCGTGCCGTCGGTGTGTATAGCCCCTTTGACAATTCCAGATTTTGTTTATATACTGCCAATGCTGAAAAAAGACTGATTGGGCTTTCCTGCAAATTTGCACAATTCCTATCTAAAAAGGGCTTATGATATCTCACGAGTTAGCACCCCACAAATGACATTATGAACTTAGGTTAGGTTAGCAAAAGAAACATGGTGACAGTGTACCTTAAAATAACTCAATGTTAACTTGGCTTTTGTAAGGAGACAATGCATGTAACAGGCATAACTTGACACTGCGTCCCAGAACGTCAACAACCAACGCACTAAGGGTACCTTTGTATGTAGGTTGTATGTGGACGTGGAAAGTCTATGACCAAACGTCGACATGTGACGACGTCAGAGTGAGAGTGTGTTGGCCCCAAAAGCTGCAGTGTGACTATTCTCACACTGGTGAAAAAGACACGCATTATAATTCTGTACAGATTTTTTTCACCCACTGGTGTAAACATAAAAGTAATGTTAAAGTAACTTTGTTATTGTTTTGAGCTTCATGCCTATTTCTATCTTACCATACACTTTCCTTCAAACTGTGTGTAAGTACATTGAGAGCAACTTATACTGGCATCAAATTCCATGTTTGTATGTGCACACATACTTGGCCAGTAAAGCTGATTCTGGGAATCAGTCAACATGTCACTCAATTTCATGCTGTTCAGCTAAACTTGGTTCAAACCCACAGAACGTTATTTTAAATTCTAGGTGAGATCCAAAAGTTCATAGATATATAGTGTCTATAGTGCTTCTCTCCCCCTCCCTTGTTTGTGTTACTGTGCACTGTAAGTATCAGGTAATATTGATTTAATATGACTGCAACACTGCAATGACTGCATTAAAAAGGTCTTGTGGTGTCATACGAAAATAGCAGTACACATGATATGATTTTCAGGAGGGAGTGTATATTTGTAGTATAACGGCAAGTGGTAGTCCCTGGCAGTTATTGCATAAACACTGGTGGGCTTACACTTCCACAACTGGTATTTCCATTTAAATAAGTTTCAAAGCTAAAATTAATTTCAAAGAGTTTTTTGTTGCTTTGTTAAGAAGAGTTTCCAGGAGTTGGGTGGTTGCAGCACATTGACGGCTGAGGTTTGACAGCTGCCGTGACCTGTCAGTCACTTCTATTACAGTATCAACAACAGCACGCCCACAGAGCGCTGCTGGATGCAGACTGTTTGCCAGCCTCAGTGCAGAGGCAGAACAATGGCTCTTATTTCCTGCAGCACTCCTCCATAATACACCATAAATAGGGTGTTACATCTCTTAGCATTTTCTCAAAGGGACCATGGCTTTGACCTTTGCTCTGCTTCATATTGGTTACTCGTGATGTCAGAAATATGTGTTGATAATACATTTAAGAGCACATCACCTCCAGATGTTCAAAAATGCATTTCCATTATTTGAAATGTTGCTGTTTTGTCATTTAGAGCGAGAGAGTCTCCTTGTCACTGAATTTGCATAAGTGCCACAGGTCTAATGTGATCAACCATTAACGTTATTATTCAAATCAAATAGTAAGTGACTTTCCAGCACTGTGAAAATGTGTTGGCTGCAGTCTGTAAAATGCTCAGCAGGTATGATGAACCCTTTGCAATACGGGGTCGTCCCGGGGAAACAGAATTGATCACAATCTCATAGGTTACTTTGGCAACAATACAGGAAGCAAAGTTTCATGACATCATGATGCTTTGAAAACATTAGCACATTATAATTTCTGTTCTAATGGCATGATTTCAACTCCATTAATGTGATCATAAAATATAAAACATACAAATATACTTCACCAAACGCTTACAGGTGTGATGTTGATAACCTGACCAAGAGACTGAGAACCCAGCTGGACACGGTGAAGGGTAATTATTTGCTATTTGACAAGCACAGGCTGTAATTTGATGTGATAACAGATCATCATTTAAATTGTCTGTATCACCAATATTTTTTCCTAATTGACTGCAGATCCCAGATCACATATAATCAGACGACTTTTGAACAAATCCGCGTGTAATCATCGTCAATCATCCGGCTGATGCTTGATATGAAAGATCATGTGATTACTTCAGTAATCAGATTACATGTCATTTGTGCTCCCAATCCACTGAACCACTAACTGGAGCTTTAGATAAGGAGGGGGTGTGCATTATTTTTGTAATCTGATTCCATGTAATTAGTTACTCCCTATCCTGGCGTATCACTCGCTGGAGCTTTAGATAAAGAGGCAGCGTGGAGAGGCTCTGTTGATGATCAGCACTGCAAAGCTAACGGAGCTGATGGCTATTAGCATAATTAATGTCATTGCCGTAATGCACTCCATTTCTGAGACAGCCTGCCTCTTTCTCTCACGCGCACGCACACACACACACACACACACACACACACACACACACACACACACACACACACACACACACACACACTCAGACACCCTTACATTTGTATACAGGCAGCATGAAAGCAGAAACATAATCAAATCTGCTCTACAGAACTCAAGCCTCAACATGAAACTGTCATGTGGGATCTTTACGTTTCGTGATGCCAGCATGTCACTGTCATGACAGTCAGTCAGTCATTGGTATCTCCAAATCGTGAACATTATGTCCCGAGCATTAAAATAAAAGCACACACTGTGGCGTATTATGTTAAAAGCCGGGGCAAGATAGGTTAGATAGAACGTAGGCCTGTGTGTTAAAGATAGCACAGGATGCCTGAGGGGGTGTGACAGAAAACCAGGGCTGCCTGCTCTTTCTCTCTCTTGTTCTTTTTTCTCCCTCTTTTTTCTCATTCCCAACACCTCCCAATTTCTCTCTTCCTCTCTCCCTCTCTTTCTCCTCTCTGCACCACGCAGCTATAAAGCAACTGTAGCTCTGAAGGCGAAGCACACAGAGCGAGCTGGATCTCTCTCAGATTCCTCTCTGCTCTTAACCATTTCAAATCTCCAGTGCCAAGGACACCGAGCGAGCTTAGAGTGTGAAAAGTAAAGCCACTTAGCGGGGAAAATAAGCATATCACATGGAGTGAGTTGGCGTGGCTGCATTCACATCGACAAATGTGTTGGTGATTTGACACAATTTCGCAACCCCTGCCAAGATTTCATGTTCTCTGTCTTAAAAAATAAACACATTTTGTCCTGAAACTCACAACAAGCCGGTGTCTGAGTGGTTCCAAAATTGCAGCAATGAGTTTATTCCCATGACCTTGTCTTTAATATGATTACATAATGTGGTCACATGGTTGGTCGCAGGTAGCTTTTATCACATGTGCACCAAATTGTTATCAGAGCTTGAAAGAGCAGTGATGTGAAGCAAGTTGCTCACTGTTTTCTTTTGAGGTGATTTCAAATAAAACAAGCTAATCGTTGAGAGGAGTGAAAGCTCATGATGCAGGATGAAGAGTACATGGACTAAAAGAGCTCAACAAGGGCACTAATCATTTTTCATTTTTCAATCATTTTGGGGGGCTTTTTTTTCTTTGGTCATTAGTTCTGATTCATTCTGGGTGATGGAAGCAACATGACAAAAAAGCCTGAGACCCAGCAAGTCTTGATTTTCCTTCCCAACTTTTTGCGCAGGTTATATATACAGCTAGCATTTGCGTCTTCCAGCCAATTCCAGATTCCAGGTATCTCATACCCAATTGGTGGGAGTTTTGTTATTGTCCTCTAAATGCAGCATAGCTATCATTTAGCTCGCACTTATGCCTTTCTTTTGCAACCACTATGCATTGAGACATTTCAGGTAGGTGGACACTCTTTCCCCAGACGACTAGCATTAACAACTAGCTCGGTCAGGCATGTCCAAACTCTTCAAGAAGGGCCATGTGGCTGCAGGTTTTCATTCCAACCAAGCAGGGGCACACCAGGCTTGACTCAGAGCCCACTCGCCTGTAGAAGATGTGGGCATTGTCACTATCACCAAATTACTTTTTGTCATCAGGAGATGGAGGAGATGGTGGATGGCGTGACACCTAGGCGAGATGCCTGCTAACAACAAAACTGATTGTTTTTCTTTTGAGTCATGGCTGTGTTTCCAGTGGCTTTCTAGCCATCAAATGTGTGTTTTTGGGTTTTTTTGTGACCCGTTGCTGTGTTTCCAGCTGGGATTATGCCACCAAAGCCAGATATCTGAAGCCAAAACATGTTTTCCTAACTATAACCTAACGCTTTTTGTACCTAATCCTAGCTACACGTGAACCACATAATTCTTGAAATGTAAAGAAGCATAAAGTTTCTCTTACATAACAGCATAAAACATTTTACGTTCTATGGTTTCGAGAAACATATAATTATCTGATATCAGTCTTTAAACAGCTGATTAGTCAATTCAGGTACAATCTTGATTGGTTGGTGCAAAAACCTGCAGCCACATGGCCACTCATGGAATAGTTTGACATAAACGTGTGTGAGTTTTTGTGACCCGTTGCTGTGTTTGAAATGTAAAGAAACATAACATTTCTGCTACTTAATGAAAAACATAGTGTTCTATGGTTTGCAGAAACATTTCATCAACTGATGTTCGTCTTCAAATAGTTGATTAGTCGAACCAGGTGTTTTTGATTGGTTGGTAGAAAAACCTGCAGCCGTATGGCCTTTTATGGAATAGTTTGCACATGCCTAGTAAGGAATTACCTGCCTTCCTCTGCCTCTGATTGGCTTATCCTGACATACCTAAACCCTAATCAATATCTCCCTTCTCTTGCCAAAACTTATCTAATCCAACCAATGAAAGCAATGAGTGCTAACCAGTCGGAGGGAGAGTAGAGCAGGTCTGTCCTTCGCTACACTAGGAAACGCACATTTGCGTTAGCTGCTTGTGTTAGTCCAGGTCTGATACTGTGTTTTCTTGCTGTATATTACCCATTAGGCTTGCTAAGCTCATACAATGGTTGTGGTGACAGGTCAACAAAAATCAGAGTGTTTCTCACTCCGGGGATACTGACCAGGTGCTTGTCTGTTGGTCATTCAGATTTCATAGAACCCTAGTTACATTTATAACTGTCATTTAACCCAAAGAGGGCTGAGGGGGCTTTTACTTTTGTCCTACATCTTGTAGATGTGTTTTAGTTTATAAGCCATACTGTTCTTATCTTATGTCTGTAATCTATAAGTGTATATCAGACTTGATTTCTTCTTGGACATTCTGTAGCTGCTCATGTATGTTGTAAGTTCTAAGCCTCATTTTAGGCAGCCTGCTGGGTTTGCGACAGGCTGGGGGATAAAACAGCAAAAGCCTGGACACCGTTTTCTTTTCTTTGACTCCAACATAAACAAATAAGAAAAGCCAAGACACCACTGACTCAGGCCTAAGAGCCCATAGGCCTGACCTTTCCACTCCAAAGAGGGTCAAAAGGTCAGAGATGTAACCAGAGGCAAGGCCTCGACAAAGCTTCAGAAGCATCAATACAAATGTAAAAATCAATAGTAAAACTGCTATTTAATTAACGACGAATAATGTATTTCAAATATAAAAGGGTTTCATGCAGATTTTATACCTGTTTCAACCTGTTTAATAGTGGTAGAAAAACTGAGTTAGCTGCTGTGGCAGAATATAAATGTAGCAACAGAAGGAGGCTCAGATTTGGTACTTAGGGAAGCTGAGAAAATGTGTCTCTTTCTGGGGCAGTGAAGAAATACTGTATGTAGTGATGTAATGTGAGAGTTATTCAAACAGCTGTCTGTCTGATATAATGTTTCAGCTTCACCTGCACATCCTGTGCTGTGATATCTGCCCTGTTAGCAGCAGAAAATCACCTGTCTGAACCTGAAAAGACTCTGATTCAGGGATAGTTTAACCTGCTGTGAACCAAACACAAGGGATCAAAACATTAGCAGGAATTTAGCAAGTATAATTTGAGCACAGACTGTGAGTTTTCCTAGAGTCAGGTGTCATGATCTGCATTTTTGTATGAATTAAGGGGTTGCATTTCATTTTAAGATGAGTGACCTGACATTATGTTGACACAACGTCTTACTGATTAAGATACAACATTTAAATGTCATGTGCTTCACTTGAACATCTGCTCATTTCTCTGTAATGTCAGATCTGGAAATTTGGTTAATGATGTAAAAAGCTTAGCGTTGTTAAGTGGATACACATGAAGGTGGAGTGAGAGGGCTCATTACAGGTTCTATCACGATGGATTGTAATGTTACAGCGAGGCCTTGAGACAATGGATAACCAGGTGTGTGACGGGATCAGGCTGTGTGGCTCAACCAGTGTGACAATGTGTGGTCACAATAAGAGAGAGTCACGTCCCAGCGTCCACGCCATAACTGGATATGCATGAGTGCACATGATCTCACACACACACACACACACACACACACACAGTACATGAGTAATATGTTGGTGCTTACATACAGCAAACTATAGAAAGAGTGTTGACTCAGCAACTTTGTCATTCCACGTCAGTCACCACTCAGTTACTAATTTCGATGTTTCGAGGTATCACAGAACAAAAGCATTTACAAAAATGGAAGCTCAAGGTTGAAAGCTGGAGAAAAACTATCAATATATGGAGCTCAGCTGGGTCAAACTTAGATAATCTTTGTATGCATTTTTACCTCTCTGTCCTTCCTTCGAACATATACCTATATTCATAACAAGACAGCAACTATTCTTGTGGTAATCACTGAAAGACAACCAACTGGATCATGGGAGAAATACCGCAAATGCACTGAAACTATGCCATCAGCACATGGCTTTGTCCTGTGAATCAGGTGAAACTGGGGCAGGGTTTTCGTGTGATTCAGGAAGAAGATGGATCACAGGCATGGTGTAAGTATGAGTGTGTCCTGACCCTCTGCGGCATGTGTGTGAGGCAGGGTGTGCAAACCTTTAAACATGAGGAGTGTTTAGCACTCTCTTTTTCTAGAAGTTATATAAAGCTCAGGCCTTTTATTTGTGATGTTAAAGGAATACTACACCCACAAAATGACCATCTGTGTATCAGCTCCCCCTGTGTTACGTGGAATCAGGTAAGAAAACATCATTGTTCTCACGTGCCTCCACAATGAACGAAGAATCCAAAACCAGAGAAATTCGTGACGAGTTGTAGTAAGCAGGGTCGCATTTACCTACAACAAAACTATATCACAACTTGTGCAGTATAATCCAAGTCTTACTGATATGCTCAGTGCTTCCCAAACGCATGCATTTTCAATAAGTTCGTACTTACCACTTATTTACAACTCTTTTGGGTAGCGCACCTTTGCAAATGCGTGCATTTATACTCTGCTTGTGCATTCTAGGCATGCTACTCGTTCCTGTTTGGGAAGCACTGAGGATACAACTGGAAAAATGAGACTTGGATTAAACTGCGCCAGTTGTCTGAGAATTTGTAGACAGATGTTCGGATATAGTGTTGCTCTGGTTAAACGCTGCCCCCTCTTACTCCAATTCATCACAAATTTTCTCCCTTTTTGGATTCTTCGTTTGCCATGGAGGCATGTGAGGATCAAGAATTCAGGGTCAAGATTTTACTTCTTCCTTCACACACACTCCCATTTGTCTCCCTCTCTCATGCACATACCCAACACTTTTCTTTGTCCACAAGTTTCACTGATATGTTATGTAGGGCACAGTCAGTTCGTGCCACATTTAAACTAGATTTTTCTACAGCTCAGCTCCCACACAGACCTTCATAGCAGTTTCCTGTCTCTTCACAGTCACAATTTCAAACGCGGACACCAGCGGTCCAGATTTTAACTCAGAAAGCTCAAACAGGTTTGAAATTTGTGGGACAAGCCCAAAGAGTAGAAGGAGGAACATTAGAATTTTACCTGTAGACCTCATACAACCAGGTACTGGCTCTGACCAAGACCTCAGAATGCATATGGTGCAGTCAGACCCCAACTTCAACGATGATGGTTTTGGGTCAATGTAATCCTTTTTCCTCTATACACTGGACCAACGTGAGTCTATTTCTCAATGTCTGGGACAACATTCCTTGTTCCAACATTCAGTCAAACCTCATATGATGGTTCAACAAACTACATACGCAGAACAATGACGGTACAGTGTGTGTCCCTTTGTTATAGACACAGGAACGGAGGTACAACGAAGAGAAGTTTTGTCCTCAAAAGAAGATAAAATAGCCACTTGAATCGGCTGAATCAAACTGCTGAAGCTTCACGCTGATATTCTTATATGGGATAAGGATTTTGTTCCTCATTTCCTGTGGTAGACTCGCACAGGTTAGCTATCTCCTCACTATAGTATGGGGAAGAAGAAGGATTACTGAGATACACAGACATGGGCGAGGAATGTAAAATTAAGATAGTCTTAAGAAATCAGAATTTAGTGTGCCTGTCCATCGATCTAAACACAGACCACTGGAGACGTCATCAACATGAAGACAACCATGTAAAGTTTTACATGTATTTTTCAATCCTTCCTTTCAACTGAGTGTAAAACAACAATTACAAGGTTATAGCAGGACTGTAGGCCCTATGAGTCAGCTGTATATCTAGCTTGACCATGTGTGTCCTTTAGGGTCTGGTGTGGCAATTTGCTAAGTGAGCCGAGCTGCTCTCTGCTGGGACAATTAAAAGGCCAATCTGCACACCGGCCATGACAAACCAAAATGACCCAAACCAAACCCTGGACAACCAAACACCATTTGTTGGAAGCTTCAGCCAAATCACCTGTTAGGAAGAAGCTGCACCATTTCAGCACTGGTTTAAGCCGTCCTACAATGTGAAGAGGTAAAGAATGCTGCAATGGAGACGGACAGACGGATAGAGCAGAGGTGTGTGTAGGTTACAGAGAATAAGCGTTTTCATGTGTGGAAATGGAGTACATACAGAATAGTGTGGGCATGTGAGCGTATGTGTAGGCATGTGAGTGCAATGCAGGACTGTGTGTATGTGTGTGGGCATGTAGGAATTGATCTGCGTGTGTGTCTGAGCGGGGTGTTGTTGGTGTATCTGTGCATGTATATATATTTATATATATATGTGGCTTCTTCAGTGCATCTCTGGCTCACCTTCCAGGCAGCAGGTCCTCCAGAGGCCCGAGTGCGTCATCACCTCCTCGTTCTTCTTGCTGGTCTCGTTCTCGTTGGTGCTCTTGATCTTGCAGACGCCGCGCGAGTACAGCCAGTAGTCTGTCCCCACGGCGATGGTCATAAGGCTGAAGGCGGCGAAGGCCCCCACCGTGGTCAGCAGCATCTGAACTCCGCGGTCAAACACACCCATGTTGCCGCATTCCACGAAAGGGGGGCCCCCTTTCCTCTTGATGTACAGGAAGTAAATATTTGTGAGTTTGCGTCGCCACGCCAGCTCGGAAAACGGGGGGTGGGCGGCGTCGGGTGGACGACGGTAGCGGGGGGCGGCTGGGGGGGCGGGGGAATTAGGGGAGCTCGGGGGAAATCGTATGGTTGGTTTTGGGGTGGAACAGCAACCAAGTGAAAATTAAGACGAGGGTGAAGGTTTGGGGGCGGCTGTTTGGCCCAACAGACGGGTCAAACAGACTTTGGCGAGGATGACAGAACCCTCAGCTACAAAGGTTTCTAAATTCTAGTCCTCAAGTGGCAGTAAGTTGCCCTGCTCTGGAAAAAAATGTTGACCTAAAAACACAGGCTTCTAGCAGATCCCACAAGAGACCTGGTCTGCGATCTAGGCCTACTTTGTTGAGTTGGAAGGCCTCTAAACGTCAAACTCTGAAAAAGGCCAAGATAATTGAGAAGATGGAGGATTTTGCTCTGGTTCTCCGTGGTTCGTCTCAGGCCTGAATTTGGCTTTCTGAGCTGACTAAAGCAGTTACATGTATTACAATCCTCACAGCTTCGACGGTGATGTATGGAATGATGTGCATATAGCGCTTGATTTTTCTCACATAGGCCGTCTCATACAGCCTACACTGTTATTATCCGGCTCAAACACACACACAGACACACGCACACACACATGCACACACACACACTCACAGAGCTAAACTTTCACTCACACACACCTGTACACGGACGAACACACGCATGCACACAGTGTGAATTAATTCATACTGAAAAGGGATGAAGGAACATGGGGGTGTGGGGGTGGAGGGTGGTTAAGACTAACACAGTTGGCGGCCTGATATCTTTAAAATGGCCCCAAAAAAAGGCAAAAGCAGAGACCTCCGACAGATGATGACACAATTCAGGATGAGATCTGACTACCTTGATGTTACCCAGTGGATCAGTGAATTATGAAGGCTCATCTCAGGCATTTCTGAAGAATCAGGCTATCACATGTATTCTGTGGGAAGAGGGTGACGGGAGACAGGCAAGACAGACAGGCAGGGCCCAGAATATGTTGGGAAAAAAAATAAGGACTGGATGTGCTGAAAGAAATGAAAGAACAAATTCAAACCAGCAGAATCAAGCGCTCCCCGAAATCAAGGACAGAATGATAAATAATGCCAAATAATCAGCCGGTACCATGACTGCCATGAAAACCAGCCATCCCTTAAGAGATGAAGGAAAATAAACCAACCAGGGACGATTAACCCCTCTCTCCAAATAAAAAAAAAATCAAGCCAAAAAGAGGAAGAAAAAAATGTTAAGTTAAGAAAATCAAACGACAGCCTGCTTAGTTTTCCTTTTTCCTAAAATTCTGATCCCCAGTTTCCATATGTGGTCCCTAGACCTTTCTCCGGCGACAGTGGAAATCTGCTATAGGGGGATACAGGCAGCGGTACCGACGGCACACCGCGGAGAGAGGGGCGCATCCAGGCGGAGAGGCCGAGCATCACCGGTCATGCAGCCGGTCGCAGGAATGAGGAGGACACGGAGGGATGGACGAAGCTTCCCGGAGCGTCAGAGCCTCTTCCCCCAGCATCCAAACGATCCTAGACGGTTATATCACGGCCAACCGGAGCACAACGAGCGCACATAGACACACACAGCCGTTTACTGTCATCACATAAAAAATCATCACAAATCATCAAAAGCAATGATTGTTTTTGTGGCAGGCGTGGGGGATTATGTGCGCAAAAAAAGGAGAGAAAATTTCAAGTCGAGCAACACATCAATTCCTTGGTTTCCTCGTTTTCTTCTTCGCAGAGCTGAGATAGAAGTGGAGAGAGGAGAGGAGGAGGAGGGGGTGGATGATGGTTAGAAGCAGCGGATGAAAAAAAAAAATCGACACAACCAAAGAGAGGAAGAGAGAGAGGGAGAGATGTTCCGTGAGCAGCAGCAGCACTTTACGCAAAAACAAGCGCACTGCAAAAAAAAAAAAAAATGCTTTTCAACATGTCAGTTCGTCTAATGCTGAATCTCAGTGTTTTATTTTCAGAACAAAAGCACATGTGGCTCCTCGATCAAGCACATTCATATGTTCCATCAGAATCATTTTCTGGATGTCCTTTCCAATATGGCAAGACAACTTTTTTTTTTTTTTGTATGGAGCCTTGCCAACAGAGATGCAGTTCATAGTGCTTTACGCGAAGAGAAGAACAACAACACACACACAAAAATTATTAAATAAAATATAAAATTTGGAATTGCTAATTAAAATATTAAGATTTTACATAAAAGAGAGAATATAAGATAAAAAAAAAATCAAATTATCGGAACCAGAAATAATAAAACATAGCCAAAATAAGATAAAATAACATTCATAACAGGTGTAGTCTCTATATACATTCAGGGAATGTAGAGTCTGTAGGCAAACCCCGGAGATCTTGCCTCCGGAAGAAGAGCGGAAGAGCCCTGGTTTCCGGTTGTAGGCTGTTTGTAGTCCGCGTGATATTGACCAATCACGTTTGAGCTGGCTGCAGTTGTTGCCAGTTTAGACGTCTGTGCAGTGAACTAAGGAGAACGTGAATGTGAACATAATTGGCGTCACTGCAAACTCTGAATCCATTGCAATGGTATTTACATATTTACTTATATATAAACGGAAGTCGGAAACGGAAATTCGCCTCTTCCACCCAAATCACACCGTAATGCCAAAAAATTGGGGATCTGCCCCCAGAGGCTGTATCGCCGTCTGCCGGAAGTCAGACGCCGAATACAGCTGATGTGTTCCGAGAATGTAACAGGTGTAACTTCAGAAAAAGAACAATTGCCATTTTCACACCCATTCAAAGGTCACAGGAAATTTACCATTTACACTCTATTTTAAAATAAACTCACTACAGCCCCTTTTACACTGCCAGATTTTCCGCGAATGTTGGGCCGTTTTGCCAGCAAGCTGAGAGCGTTTAGACACATAGAGCCGGATTGGCGAGTTGATCCGAGGTGCCCAATTTTCCGCCTTGTAGGGTAGACATATTGGCGGAACCCTTTTAGTTTAAACAGACCGAGGCGGCCTTCTGCAACGGGACTTGTGGGAGGAGCTGTTGATGATGCTGCAGGTGCGAGCCACTGGCGATAGATAAACAGGAAACAGCTGATAGCAGGAATTAGCAAGCAGCTAGTAGCAAGAGGGAAACACAAACCTGACAGACACTGTAAAAATGAGCAACTGAGGAGACGAAGAATTGTGCGCCCTCCTTGCCCTCGCAAACGAAGAGGGGGTCACAGCCGGTGTTTCTTGGACCCATCCATCCTACTCAGACTTTTGCCACCTTAACTTTCGTTCTTTTCTCGTGTCCCCCTGACGCCGCCGAGCGCTGTTAAACTATAACAGCGACAACCACTGATCATGCCAACATTATAGGATGACTTTTTTCATCAGTGTGTGACGCCACCAGTCACTGCCCAAGTGCTAGATTTCTACGACTTCGGAGTGAGAGCGGGTTGCTCTGTTGCTCCATCTAGCGGTATTAAGAGCACAATACACTAATCCACATAAAAACAAAATGGCAGCCAACTCTGTCAAGTCAGTTCGCAGCCAATCCTGACACAAAAGTGGACAAAACCTGATCAAATTTTATGCTTGAAACATGTTTATTTATGATTAATGATGTTTGTAGCTTGACATGGCAAAAAAAATTGACCAATTTTAGTGTCATTAACAAGCTAAGACGCTGTTAATTAGGAAGTACTTGTTTCAAGACATTAGGACTTTATTTCGTCTCATTTGAGGACATTGGGACATAATTATCATTGACATGTTTAGTTTTTTATACTTATCGGGTCCTACTGATCCCAAATAACTCTGAGAAATTAAAAATGCGCATATAACTATGTTTTCATTTGTTAATAAGCACCTGAAAATGAGATCAGTTGTGTTTTTGTTATCTTAAAATGAACTGTTTATATCTGCATACAGAGCTGGTCCTCTCATTCAATTCCTAATTCATTTTGGCAGATGCATCGTAGTAAAGCTGGTTGATTTTGGACATTATTGTCCACCCTGTCCTCTACCATTCAAACTCACAGGTCATAGGTAGATTTACTCCGACTGCGTCTGAACGCCAGGTCGAGTTTATGTTCATGTGTTTGTGTTCACTTCCTGTTTTATTTTGAAAATTCTTTTCAGTGTGTTCAGTTTCTTTTACTTCCTGAGTTTCCCCACCTTTGTTGATTACCTCATGTGTTTCAGCTGTGTCTTGTTCCACTCACCTGTGTGTCCTTAGTAATCAAATCTTGCCTGAGTGTGTTCATGCTCTCCAGCCTTTTCCTCATGTTTGTTTCCTTGGTTTTTGCCTCTGGATTTATGGACTTTGCTTTTTATGTGGTCTCCTTGAATGGACTTTTCTGCCTTCACTGACTGCCTTCCTGTGTTTGAACTCTGACCTCCTAAGTAAAGATTTGGATTTGATAAAATGTTCTTGGTGTTTTGTGTTTTTCTCTGCAACTGAGTCCCAGTACTGGATCGTTACAGGGAATTAGTCGGTCACAGGTAGACATATTCAGTTTCAGTTTTTTCAGATGGGCTGCTAATTTTGGAGGCCAATGTGAAAACACAAAACGCGAATGGTCCTATCTAGAGCCAGTGTTTGGTTTGTCGTTTTCGGCCTCTCCCTACGTAGATTTAAATGGCTCATTTTTAAGATAAAGGAAACACAGCAATTTTAATTTTCAGGTGATTAAACACTAAATAAAACATATTTCTTATATCCCATTTCTACCAATATATCACCCTAAATCCTACACACTGGACCTTTAAAGAGGCAACAGATAGCATCTTTTCCTATATATATCATTATGAAAGTAATGTGGGTTGCACAGGGTAGTGGCCACAGTAAAATCAGACTATCAGCGTTTACATAAGTCACTTAGTGGCTTTGCAATCTTTGTAATAAGCTTCTGCCACCGGTGCCGAAATTTTGCGGAAAAAAATCTGCTTTACGGCAGGAAACGTGTCATGTATTGCGAAATTGGTTGGTCAGCCAATCAGGCACTGGAGCTGGTCCTTACGAGGAGTTGGGCATGAGATAGTTGGGTCACGAGCCCAATGGCACACAGACAAAGTTTGGAAACAAGTGAAAAACGGCCTGGCAAAAGAAAAGGAGCTCCACTGTGTGAGGACGCAAAGAAGAGCAAGCAGGAGAGTGATAAAAGAAGAGGAAAAACAAGAGTAAACCTCAGTCAGGCGTTCAAGAGACAGAGGGAGCTCCGTGACCAAAGAGGCTTCAGAACCGATGTCCAGCTAGCTTTCTCTCTAATTGATCAGTAAGTAACACGGCTAAACGTTAGAGGACTGTACTGTACTGGCTGCTAGTTCATTCCCAGCTGGCCGACATTGCAAATCGCCACAACCAGGGACCGGGTACATAGAGCTATACCTGTGGCTTTACAGCCTGCATTTTATTGATTATCTCTGATCCCCACGGTCAATTTCGTCGTTGGGACAGTGCGATGCAACACCACTGATGCTAGGTGATGCCAAGCTAAAAAAATCCGAATCTTATCTGTTGCCTCTTTAAAGTTTAATTGTCTAAAAATACTGGAATATGCCCAATACTGTCCATGTATGTGTTTAACTGTGGAATGTAAGCTTCTTGTGATGGTTACTAAACCCCTTAAACTCCAAAACAAAATATAGAGGGTTTGACCTCGATGGTAGCGATGGCTCTGTTAAAATAAGACCCGAATATAGAGCAAGTGACTTGTTAAGGCATGTCGTTTTTACAGTGTGGTTGTCCTCATTAGCTAAAGGAAACTGAGGTCAGATCGCATGGCTAATTTTATTTATCTATTTATTGTTTTTCAGACGAGACACAGCATGATTATTAAAAAGAACCTGCACTGTTTCACCAGGCAGCACGTGTGGCTGATATACAAACCACGTTCAAATCTGGCAGCCAGCTTTCTGCCGTGTCAAAGTGTCCTGGAGCAAGGCACCATCCCATGTCTCTACTAGCCCCAGGAGTGCTGCTCTGTGGCTGACCTCCGACCCCTAACCTCTACACGGAAGATGGGGGCAAGAAAAAAAGACAATTTTCTGACAGGGATCAATAAGGCGTCACGTTATTATCATCGACGGTTTATTATTTTCCAACAGACGGACGTGTATTTTAATTTCCTGGTGAGGGAGAGATACGAGACACAAGTGATGAAAGGGGTGAGCAGTGAGTGTAAAACACCTGAACGAGCAGTTAAGGGCTCGGTTGGGTTCAACTGAAATAGATGGGTTAGGCTGTAAAGCTCAGTGATCCATGCCGTGTATGTTTGACTCCGTCATATGTTTCATGTCCCGTCGCCTTGCAGAAAAGACAATGATTCTCACACTGTCACAACCACTGAAATATATTAAGACACATATTCCGAAGATTATTGTAGAATACACAATGTACTCAATATGTGTGCAAATATAGCTGTCAGTGGTGCATGTAGGTGGAAATACAGCATTGAAAATGTGAATGAATGCAGACCTCATCTGCATAATGTGGCCGCATCATTTCCGTATATATTTTTAATTATATCTCTGTGTAAAAATGTTCTCGGCTTGTTTGTTTGTTTATGTTTTATTAGTCACATCCTGTTCATCCTCACAGTGCACCATGGTTACTGCTGCCTCTTCGTGGTGCTGAAACGGACAGCTCCCTCACTAGATCCAGAAGCACGGCAACTGTCTCCCTCTTGTGATAGGCTGCTCAGTGGCCACATGGTATTTTCATGGGGATTGCCAGGGATATAGACACAGATGCACTCACACACGCACAAACACACTCAGTGAAGCAGGCTGGCCTAGAGGTAACAGAGAGTGTTTGTGTTTTATTCTCTTCTCAGAGGCAAAGATGGTTTGAAGCTGTGTCTCTGTCTCTTGTTAATAATGGTGATTTGTTTTGTTATGGATGCATCAGGTTAATGACTTCATACAAAATGGGGACTGATCAGCTTGAATAAAAAGCACTGTAATAGTCAGCATTTATAAATGTTGCTGAAGTGTCTGAGCAAGACAGAATCAGTCAGTATTTAACTACCTGGTGGTTAAAGTGGACAAAGAATCTCTTTAACAGAAGTCATAAAGTTTATGTTAAATTGTTCGTTGTAAATTGTAGCAAAAAGGGATTGCAATAAAGAAAGAAATGTCATATTCCAACATAACTAGATTGTTTCTTTTCACACTATTTGCCCATGTCAAATGTTTATACCACATTTCAACAGCAGGAAGTGATGAATCACAATTTCAGTCATAAGTGCCAAACGTCTTGTGAAACACTAACAGGAGACCAACAGGGACCATGTTAGATCTTTAAAGCAACACAATGGAGGATTGTGCTTTTTACCTCACAGGGTCCCCCTACAGATGAAAAATGGTATTGTCTGTTACAACTGTCGCAAAAATCTTTCTGCGCGTGCACTTGTTGACAAGCTGTCGTGTAGTGTCAACCAATTTCAATTGCTTAAACTGAACTTCAGGTGTAAAATCAGTGGAGTGAGTCTTTAACTTGGTCAAGACATATCCAAGACATATCCATTCTTATCTATCAACATATCCATGAATTACATTTTGACTCCATCGCAGAATTAAAACCTAATCTACAGAGAATAATTGCATACTGGCACCGAGAAACAGAGTCTGTCAGATATGATGAGTTATGACGTTTCAGATGCACAGAGCTCACTTCCTACACATACAGCAGCAGCTGTGGGCTATACAGTAACAGTACAAAGGCTAACTCACAGAGGAGGTGTGATTCCTACACAACACTTCATGATTTCTAGGAACCAAAGTTCAGATTTTTCGCAGTTATCTCTCGCTGCCATTTGCAAGTCTCTGATATGGAAAAGTGCTCACTAGAGCTCCAAGTCTGCCAGTGCTGCTGGCCTGAACGAGTGATCCAAGAGACTCAGAGTGAATGTATAAACCGAGAAGCAAAGTGGTAGCAACTGGTTCAGTTTGTTAGTTCATCCGTGTATCTATCCAACATGTTTCAGAGACATTACTGGTCTACTGTTGAAGAAACTTGGAAGAACGGATTTTGGCATTTTGAAATTACACTAACTTGCCTGTTGGGGATGCTGTAATTAAATGTCAAAACTTCAGACTTGGAAAGGCCATAACTGCTGCAGCAGTGGTCTGATCTGGATGTAATGAGGGAGGCTCTGTCTTGTCACCGATTGGCCTACAGCTGCCTGCACCATTTGTGGGTGATGGCATGCAGTGTGCTTTTGTTAGCGTCTTGGTCCACACACATATCCATGCATGATCCAGTCAAACACGTGCAACTCGACATGCATTGGTGCTTTTGCTTTTTTATATTTCTGAGTTGTATTTGCCCATGACCTTTGCTGTTACCTTGTGTTCTACACAACAGATTCACCCCTGCACCAGACTATGTGCCCAGGGTGCCTTTCATGTCGTATCTAGACGCGGAAAGTCTGTGACCAAACGTCGATATGTGAGGTCAGAGTGAGAATGTGTTGGCGTCGGCAATTCTGACTCCTCAACATTGACCAATGGCCAACCGTCAGCCTGGTGTGCTGGGGCTTACAAAAAGGGCCAATACTGATGTTTAAAATACCAATGTGGCCTATAACAGATACCAGTGTTTTTATAGTTAGTTAGTAGTATAGTTGTTATTTTTTTCCTTTTTGTTGTTATTAATTCCTCCCTTTGCACCAGATTAACAAAGAAATCTTCATTATGATTATTATGTTCATGTGTTTGTGTTCACTTCCTGTTTTATTTTGAAAAGTTTTCACATTGTGTTTAGTGTTTCTTTTACTTCCTGAGTTTCCCCACCTTTGTTAATTACCTCATGTGTTTCAGCTGTGTCTTGTTCCACTCACCTGTGTGGAGCTAGTAATTAACCCTTGTGTATTCAAAGCCCAGTGTTTTCCCCATTCAGTTGCCAGATTGTCATTGTTGCATTGTGTGTTCATGCTCTCCAGCCTTTTCCTCGTGTTTGGTTTGGTTTGGTTTTTGCCTCTGTTTGGATTTTTTGCTTTTTGTGTGGTCTTCCTGAATGGACTTTTCTGCCTTCGCTAACTGCCTTCACATGTTTGACCCCTGACCTCCTAAGTAAAGATTTGGATTTGATAAACTGCTCTTGGTGTTTCGTGTTTTCTCTGCAACTGAGTCTCAGTACTGGATCGTTACCGGGAGTTAGTTAGTCGGTCACAGGTAGACATACTCAGTTTGTGTTTGAACACCTGGTCGAGTGTGGCTTGACAAGATGACGACTGCTAGCACTAGCGTCAGAGGCTGTGCCAGCTTGGACCTCTGGGTTCACTGGTGTTGAGGTGATATTTCAGGCTGCAAGTACTCCGATGGTACGAAAATCCTGAACAGTGCTCCGATCAACAGTTCCATCTTAGCTTTTTATAAATACAAATGTTCCATTCATGGGGCCATGCAGTGCCTTCAATGACGCATTGGGTCAAAGGGCACCACTGAACACGATTAATCAGGGTTTTTAACACGTTGTTTTTCTTGTGATAAATTAATCAAAATTAACGGGTTATTTTGGCAGCCTGAAATATAATATATTTCCCTCATCAATATCCATTTCATAAATTTTCATATCTTCGAAAATCAGTGTAACCCTCATCATAACTATTTCTTAGCCGTTACTAGTGTCTTCCCAGACTTGCTGGTTGCCTGGCAACCTTACAGTGATAACAAGACTCCAGGAAGTCCCTGTATAATTACACTTGTTTGTACAGACTGAGCAAAAGAGTTCTGACATGTTAGTTACACGGCGTGATTTTGCCAAGTGGGACATGATCCTGGATCAACATCCCACATCACGTTCCTGGACCAACACTGCAAATAACCAATCACAGCCCACTGACATCATCAGCGTGCTGCTCCTGTGCTTCTTTCAAATTTCCTTCCTGCTTCTTCAGAGCTAAGCTAGTTTTCCAAATTAGTACAAAGAACAAAAACAATATACGCTTCTGCAGCGTTAGCTAAGTAGGTAGACTAAGCTAACAAGTACGTGTGCCAATAGGCTAGAATATTGTTCAATGTATTAAATGCATCCTTTACAGGTCTTTGCAACTGCAACATGACATTATCCTTAATATTAATATTAATGAACAATGTTTTAGCCACCACATTCAGTGACCTGGCGCTACGGCAGGTGTCACAGTACACGACATTTCACAGGAGGAAGTTGAAGATTTTTGGGGACATAACGATCAGATGTCATTGAGAAGTAACCAAAAGGGCCTAAACTACGCATTGGAGGGATATATTCATCATTTTATTGTTGAGAAGGTCGATGAAAAGCTTAAATTACAAGCCAAAGGTCACAGTGTACGCTTGTGAACCGCAAGACAACAAGTTAAAGTGCCACTGAAGTTCAGGTTTTTGGCTCAGAATATGAGAAATGATAACGACCTTTTTACCATCTTTACCAAGAGTGTCTCTGTGTTAGTTTGGTGCTACAGTATTTACACTGAATCATTCAGCATAACGTTTGCCAACCTTTGTTATCTCTGCCATTACAGATAAGTTAATGAAGCTAAGCTCCAGAAGTTAACGTTAGCTTAACTAGAGCCCTTTGGACAACAGCTAACAATGATGTACCATCACCAAAGTACAAAACTAGAACAAAACAGGCTAATGAACTCCCAGCAAACAAGGTGACATGATGAACAACGCAGCTAGGAGCTAACGTTAGGCTAACTTTAGCTAACGTTAGCTAGAGATGTTAAAGATAACTTTATATTTCTTTCCAGCAAAGTGACAATATGTTGCCTCAAACACAATGTTGACTTACCTTAGAACAGATGTAGACATCATTGTTAATCTTATTCACGTTGAGTTGATGTTGTGGTCTGACGTTAGCACACAACTTTATCCAAAGGAGACACTTTTCTGGCTTGAGATGTGGTTTAAAGTGTAAAAAATACACCTGGTCGCCCAGCCTCTCAGGATACCTTGTGTCGGAGTTGCATGTACCTCATGTCCATTTTTAAACTGCAAATCTCAGAATCTCAGAAAGGTCCTGGGATGTGATGTGGGATGTTGATCCAGGGGCACGTCCTTTTGTTTTGTATGTATGTACTGGAAATGCCATTTAGTTCCTTTGCAAGTCTTTGTGCCATTGCATTAAGCTGCATATCGTCAGCTGTGGGAGAATTTTGTCTGTAAGGCTTCAATTCAAATAGTATGATGATAAAGTGTGAAAAACTGTTGGGATTTGTTAACTGAGGGTGTTTAAGTGCTCTTAAAAATACAGCAAAGTATTATGATATTGCACTATCAATCACTGTGAAAGAAAAGGTTTAACTTCTTTTAAATTAATGTCACCTCATTCAGTGACGCAAATCCTTTAGCCTAATAACATTTCATACACTCAGTGAATTACAATTACAGTGACGAAACTGTAGATTCTAGAAAGACACAGAATGATGAATATGAACCGTTTCCAAATGAAAGATACAAGAGATCTCCATAGAAGAGAGGAAGCTGCAGAAAGAGTGGGAGGAAGAAAGTGAGAGAAGAAGATTGAGAGGGATGGAAACAGAGCCATAGAGAAAGAAGAGAGAGGCAGAGAGAGAACAGTCTGCCATGTTGGCCGCCCTCCCTCCTCCTCCTCTGGGGTCTAGAGGACATGTTTAACATTCTACTCTACTCCTCCTCCTCTCCTCTCATCCAGCCACAGCCTCAAGTCCCTGCTGCACTCTGGTTACTGATGGCCAGAGACGGGAGGAGAGGCACAGAAAATCCCTTAATCATGACCAGCACGCCGTTGTTGCTGCATTGTTGTTGCTGTATCCTATGTGCTCATTCTGCGCAAGCGATATGCTGATGACACACGTGCTGCTGTTTGGGCGTTTAGATCATTTTCATCTTCGAAGGTCTTTTACCTTTTAACCAATGCAATGTCAAGCAACATATTCAATGCAGCACCAAAACTTTATGCCAATAAAGCTTTATGTCCTTTTTAAGACATAAAAAGTTGTATTCTTATTGCTCAGAAATTCTATGATTTTCAGGATCTGGTCTTATTTATTGTTGTAAGTGTTATTTTGTTTTAAGGCTATACCTGCTATTTTTAAGAGCCGTAATTTATTTTTGTCTTTATGTGAACAAGCATTTTTTAAAAAGTGCAGAGGGTCGGAAAATGCTTCACGAAACTCTTCATATGGTCTATTTTTGAATTAGAGTTGCCTCTGTAATTTATCTCACTTGAAATAAAATCTATTTTAGGTTTGTGTGCTTTTATTGGGTCTTTTGATACAATATGAGGCTGGACACAAATAGTATAGTTAAATATTTAAGTTAGGAGGCCAGTTAATGTTAATTATTTCTCATTAATATAATTTAAAATTTGATATCTATTAATATTTTTTTTCCCAAAAAACCTCAGGGCCTGGAAAGCCAAAAAAGCAACCAATGACTTCATTATATTCTCATACAACAGTTCATATGAAATTCTACAAAAATGCACACACAACACGTAAATTATGTAAGGTTACATAACTTGCGTAAAGTTACTGTGGTTACGTTTAGGAAAAGAAACAAGGTGAAGATGTTTCTTAAAATGACTTAAGGTTTAGTTAAAGTTCACATGGTTCCAAACACTGGTCTTCTGGGGGAAAGTCCTGTGTTTTTTGACCCATCCACCAACCCAACCTGTCTCCTTACTGGACCGCTCTTATTTACTCCTGTCAGTGCATTGACCACGTGATTGCAGCCCTGCAAAATACTGTAGGAATTCTGGTGCATTACTTTTCATAGGAAAATGTATGAACAATGCATGAGAACAACCTGATGAGCTACATTCCTTCATGTGTTGTTGCAATCATTGCCACTGTAGAGACTGTATGCAAACTGTACATTTCCTCTGAAAACGTAAGTGTATTTTGAAAATACTCAATGCATGTAGCAGGCTGAAGTTGTCACAGTACGCCAGTAGCAGATGCACTCAGGCTACCCTGCATGTCATACGGAAAGTCATGATAAAGCGCCAATTTATTACAAGGTTGAAGTGAGAATCTGTTGGATAAGTCCCTCCTGCATCAGTTTTGGGTGTTCAGGGATGGCATGTGAAGTTACACTAGTCACATGCATCCTCTCTTTTCAAAATAACCTTCTGTTTTCACAGGAACAGCACAGTTTCTGCTCGTTTAAATGCACACAGTCTTTTTCAAAATTAAATAAGAACATAAGTAAGGCCCTTTTTTCAAGTTTACTTCCTTAAGTTTGGTCAATGAAAGAGCATGGTTAGGTTCAGGGGAAAAAAAATATTCATGGTTAAACTAAAAAATAACTAGCCTACGTTTGTTGCTAACGTAATGTAACATCACTTAACATAAGTCATGTGACATACAGCCGTGACACACATCACTTGCATAGTACGTTACACGTACTAATACACTATACTGTTGTTAAAATAACAATTGAGTTTTGGTTTCACGTGAGACACAAACAGTGGGCTGCTGGGTAAATGTCTGCAGTGTGTTTGACCCATCTGCAGACCATCTAACCTTTTTACTATGGTAGTTGCAAATACCACCACCCAGGGCATTTTATACTGCCGCTTGAGGGTGCCTCTGTTTGTAGGTGTCTGACGCCAACAGGCCGCTAACCAAGCGTTGGTATTTGACGGGTTTGGAGTGCTCTGTAGAGGCTCTGTAAGTGTGCAACAACTTTATAAGGTGATGTAAGGACAGTATTGTGTTTCCAACTTGATAAACTGACCCCCAGTGGCTAAAACAGTTGATCCTTTATTACAGCTTTAAATATTTGCTTGGTCTGTACTGAAGCCCCTCTTTCAGACTGACTATTGTCAAAATCCTTTGCCATTGTTGGGCAGTTCAAATTACTGTGTCAAAGTTCACCAACTTGATGCAAATGTTTTGTGGGAATTTTCCTTGCTGCGTTGACCGAATGCAGCGATCACAGTCTCGAGTCTCCATTCAGCTTTAACTCTGCAGGCATAAATGGTTTGAGCTATGTTGTTCATCTCTGCTGCTTTCTTAGCATTTCTGTAAGAATGAGTGTGTGCAGTAGGTGGGTGCATCAGCATGTGCCCTGCATTTTAATTTTAAAGTACTTTTGTAATTTATGTGGATCTGTGAGTATTTGACACACAGCGACACCCCAACAGAACTTCTCACAAGAGTCTTATTTGAACATGTCTAATTTAGGCTAACGTGGCTCCATTCGCTTCTTCTCTTTCTTTCTTTCTTTCTTTTTTTAAATCTAACAGCCTCTCAAGCACTCTTCTTTCCTCCCTCTGCCTTCCCCTTTTTCTTCCTTCTTCCTCTCTCTCCTCTCTCTCCCCCTCGTTGCCTGAGGGTGAGCCAGGGTGTCCTGTTCCTCTCGCTCTCATCGCAAGCTTCCAGTCTGCATGAATGACTCTGCGTTACCTGCTGCAACCTGGCCTACTTCGAAAGTTCCTCCTCTGCTCTGCTCCAGCGCCACCAGCAAAGTCACAGCCAGACAGAAAGAGGTGGTGGGTTGGTGAATTAGCAATGTGGAGAGAGGAAGAGAACAGATAAGAGAGGGGCAAAGACAGAAAAGTGTATTGCTTTGAATATATTTTTGAGAGCACTTCATGCTGCATTTATGTTATGTCAGTGCATCATAGAGGACAAACTGGTTACTCACTGTTTTCAGTGGGAGAACAATGGAAAATGTGTTGCAAGCGCTGATGTAAAGAGGTCCATGCTTTTTTTCTTCTCCTATAAGAAACAACAGGCATTGGAAAGCCTTTCAGAATGGATGCAGCCACATGTTTGCGGAGCTGTTCTTTTTGTCGCTCGCTTTTCATAACAGTTTTCCTCTTTTTTTGAGTTGAGGAAAAAAGACAAAGTGAAATTTCGGTTCGGTTGTGCTTTTCCACATCTCTGATTTGCTTCCTTCTAATTTACAGTGGAAACATCTAAAGTGGAATCATTTAAATAAATCATGTCCACATTCATTTTCAGACATTACTATAATTACCCTCAACAAATTAGACCATCACTGAGACAACAGGCAGCCTGTACACTCGTTTAAAATGGGTCAGAGTGTGTGTTGAATCTGCTACATTCCTGTGAAGCACAACACTGAAACTCTTATTATTTTGCAGTCTTAAACTTTACATAGGCTACTGCAGCTTTATTCGAAGTCTAGTTTATTCCAATTTGGTTTTCACATTAGCTGACCCCGTCAGAATAAATTTTCGCTGTTATCAAAAGCTGTTACCAGAGGGGTAAACAGCAACATGCTCACTGTACTCGCAAAAATGAGAGTATGAGAAATATGGTCTTTGTTAAACAGCATAAAATGCTACGCTGCAGCTTTGATCATTTATTCAAAATGTATCGGTTTATTAGAGAACAGGCAAAGCTCTTTAAAGCGTAATTTCACCCAAATAACACACACAAACACACAAATTGGGCCAACTATCTGGAGTGGTGCAGGTATCAATGGAGAAACTGTCGTTTTTATATTTTTACTACCAGCGGTATCTGTAGTGTTTTTTTTATCTTAGCTAACCTCCTGACCTCCTTTCATGATCTATTTGCATCTGATAAATAATACATCAGCACACTCAACCCCAGTAGCATGGTTCTAAATCCTCAAAAGCAAAAGTAAAAAATCATGAGTAGACGCCCTTTTTTCAGTGTGCAAACTGCATACTTGTTTATTCATGCCCGAAACATCCATGCATGAATTAACACTTTAATTGGAGTGCCATCCTGTTTGTGATTTTACTTTTGCATAAAACTGCACTTTTGATCATCTGACTGTTCTTTTTCTGTATTTGTTTTTGGTCATTCACTATGTGTGTGTGTTAGTACGGTTCTCCGAAACTCCATTGATTCAATCCAATCCCATCTTCTTGCTCCGTGTTTTTCTGCAATGGACTTCACTGCTAACTTTAACTCTTCACCACTGATGAACACACTCAAACAAGAGAGAAAGAGGATCAGAGTGAGGAGGAATCAGCAGGAGATTCGCTATAAATCAATTTAGGGAGAAAAAATAGATAAATAAAAAAATGTCCTGAGAGCACACTTCATGAAGACAAGTCCTCCAACCTATTCCACCACATAGTAAGTTGTATAAATGTGCTTATTGCTCAAAACTTTTTCAGGATCTGGTCTCATTTATTGTTGTAAGTGTGCCAGTAAACCCAGAAGTCTCTTAGCGCTTTTAGCACTTCTGGTTCTCGCGTCTAAAAGTCAATACGTTTTTTGAATGGAATTTTGGTAAAATGCCTCAAATAAGGTCTGTGGTTAACAAAAGCTTAAGCGAGTTTCAGGTTTTGTTCTACGACATAAAACATGTCAGTAAATACCCTACTTGTGAATTCTGAAGCTTTTACGTGTCGTAAAAAAGGCGGTTGCTAACAAGTTGCTAACAAGTTGCTCAATACGACTACAAACCCTGTCGGGGACATTAAACGTCCTCACCCCCGAACAGGCGAGAGTGCTGGCAGTCCGCCATTACAGCTTCTTATTTAGCTTAAACAGTCCGATTTCCCCATTATACGATGCTTTTAAAATAAAGCGGCCAAAATCAGTTGAAAGCTGAGTGGCGGTGATGTCAAGAGTCATGCGACCGTGGAGTAGTCATGTAGTCCGTTAAAGCCTAACGTTAGCTTTTTACTTCTGGCGATCGCATTTAAGCTTCAAATGCGGTATGAAAGGTGTTCATATGTGAAGATTATCACGCTGAACAAAACCTGTAAGTATCATAAACTTGTGTTAGCCACAGAGCTTATTTTCTGACAAAAATCCAAAACGCAATGCAAAAATCACATTCACTTTGTCTTCCGGGAACCAGCGTGATGCTAAACCTCCGGGTTTTGACGTCAGCCCTGGCACACTCTATTAAGGCTATACCTGCTACCATGTAGTTTTAAACACATTGTTAACATGGTTATGTTTGGGAAAAGAACACGGTTTGGGTTAAGTGTGTTTGTTGCGTAACTTAAGTTCTACGCAAGTAAGTTAAACTAAGTATGTTACAGTTCCACGTAGCCTTCGTTTAATGTATCCTCTTAGAATGGTACGTACTGTATGATGTCTTACAAATTAGCGCCCCACGAATAATGTTATGTCCTTCATGTAAAGTTATGGAGGTTAGATTCCGGCAAGTAGAGTTACTGTAGGAATGTTTAGGATAAGAAACATGGCGAGAACGTACCTTAAAATAACTCATACTTCGCTCATAGTTCACATGGCTCCGACCTCCCGTCTCCTGGGGAGAGTCCCGAGGGAAAGTCCTGTGGTTTGTTACCCACTCACTGCCCTAAGCTACCGATCACTTCCTTGTTTACTCCCATCAGCTTACTGAACACATCATCACAGCCTTCCAAAATACGTGGCTTATGCACAAGTTACTGGCTCATGATTATTTAGGATATGCAGCCTACAAATTTGGATGCATTATTTTTCATAGGAAAAAGCACAAACAGTTTGTAAGAACAGCCTGCTACGTTACATTAACTTACATACATTACATTTTGTTAAGTTAAAATAACTCAACATTGACTTTTGGTTTTACACGGGACACAAACAGCAGTCACCAGAATCAAAGTCCTGTGTTTGTCTGACCAATCCGTCACCCTGACCTCTACTGGACATGGACATAGATGCTCTTGAAACTGCGCCATCTTATGCTGCATTCTATTGACCTCGATAGTTGCACTTTGTAGCTGGAAATAACATCACACCCAAGTTTATCTCTTTCTAGCACAACAAATCATAAGATCAAGATGTTGTAAGCAATACCATTTCAAGCCAGGTGAGCCATTGTTCACAATCAAAGTTGATAACAATTTTGTGCATATGTACACTGTTTATACACTGTAGTAACATGTCGATGGACAGAAGTTGGGTGGGACTGTGTGTATGACTGGTTTAGTGAGACACAAGTAAGATCGAAGTGCTTATAAACTGTATATCACAATGGCTTTTATTACCATTGATGTGTGAAGCAGCCATATTGGATTTTGAGGTTGGGTTTGGTCAGGGTCCTCTGACTTTCCGAGGGGTATATCTGACTTCAGGGGGCATTCCAGTAGAAATTTCCAACTAGACACTTGCAAATTCCCAGTGCAGATGGAAGGCACCACAACTTTCTCCTTTGGTCCTATTAGTTACAGTTACTGCAGCCACTTGAGGTCGCTGCCTAACAGTAATAAATATAAGTCTGAATAAACTGCTTATACTAAAGACCTATGGGGTTATTTTTGGGGGTGAGGACAGTCTCCATATAGTCAATACTGTGGGATAACGATATTTAGTTTACGTTAGCAAACAACAACAACAACAACAATACAAACAGGCCAACATGTGATAATGGATAATGGAGGAGAATATTTGCAACTTTCAAAATTTAAAAATTTAAAAAATCTTTCTCTATGCATATTGTCATGTTGCTCTTGAGTTGTGAACCACAGATGCAGTTAAAGTCCTGTATAACAGTGTAATCAGCATATTCAGAGATGATGACTCACTAGTCCTCTACAAAAAGCCTTATGTTCAAGGTCAAGACTGTCGGTCAAAGAGCTAACATGTATGTCTCCTCCTTAAGCCATGGGTACAATTTAAATAAGCAGATAAGTGCAGGAATGAGTGCGAAGAGAGACGGGCTAATTGCTGTGGATTTTCAGTCCTCCAAGGTATTGTCTCCCAGACCCTGCTGTTACAGAGGTGAACTTCTCTCTCCTCTCGTCTCCTGGGTGAAGGAGGGAGGTCCCAAGGCGGCCCTCCCTCCTCAGAAGTCAGTGTTAATGGGGGCAGAGGAGAGCAGAAGGAGAGAAAGACAAGAGCTCAATCAAGATTTCTGTTACTCTTTTTTTCACCCTTAGCTTTTTCCATTTTCTCTCTCTGTCTATCCTTCTCTCCTTTTTCACTTTTATATTCTCACTTCCTGTCACAGATTCTGTGTTTCTGAGTCCTTCCGTGGTGTGTGTTGGCTGGTATCCACAGTGCGGATGATACCAAGCTGACACATTCGTCCAAGAACACCAGCCCACACAGAGCCCACCTTATCTGCTGTCACCTGTTTGTCATTATTTTGCATTAGTTTGTTTACAGTAATCAGGGATTTATAGGGCAAGCAGCGCTGTCAGTGAGAAGTCTGTTCATGTCCTATAGAGCTGTGAAGTGGGAGCAGTTCTCATGGGCTTCGGAAGTAAGAACTTCTCCGAGAATGACTCCTAATGTTTTGATCCATCATCATGATCTTGTGCCACCCACTGACCAAATATCAATCTGCAGAGTACATATATGCTCCAAGGAGATGCTCCAAACTTTTTGCAAGGCATACGAAACGGTTCATTGCTGATTCAAATGGTAGGTCTGTAGAAAGAAATAGCTCCGACATGAAACGAAAGACTGTAAAAATAATGGACGTAGCTACTGTGACCTCACCCATTGTTTTGTGGACTCTCGTTTTGAAGTCTCAAATTCTGCATTTCAGCTGTCGCCAGCTTGATTTTTCCAGCCAGAGCTGACCATATTTGGGTGAGGGGAAGCTGTGGATCTGACTTAGAAGCCAAGGACACTATTGGTAGACAGCCTGTCACTCAAACAGGCCCCACAGAAACCAAAGCTGTTTTTGTACCCGGCTGTAAACATGTTTATTGTGTAAAATGCACAATTTTATCGTGTAGAGTCTATGGGGACGGACTGACCTCTGGAGGTGAACTCAAGTGGTCATTCAAAGAACTGCATGAAAAAGCTCTCAACAAGGTCTGTGGATTATTTTGAGTAACCGGGTCATGATTTCTGGAAAAACATATTGCTGTGAGTTTTCTACAAGCCATCTAGTTCCATTTTATTTGAGAGAAAGCAGACATCTCCGTGGCCGATATCTCCAGTGCTCGGGAACTCACACTGAACAATCTGGATTGATTTCTAGCAAGGCAAGTGAGATGAGAAATATATATTTTTATTTTGGGGTGAACTGCACTTAAACAGCAATGTTCCAACCAAAACACTCAGTTTCAAGCTTCGATTTCTGCAAGTATTGGCCCTGCTTAAGTGTCCTTGAGCCAAACGTTAAGTCCTGACCATCTCCAGGATCACTGTTCTGTTGCTGGCGTTGCCCTCTGACCTCCCTGTGGCAGGGGGTGGAAGGGTGTAGATAGATCTTCCCCACAACTATAATGAAAGAGCCAGATTACAGTATCATTAAAAGCAATTCAGACATAATATATCTTAATGACTCAGGGTGACTTTATTTGCCTTACAAACACAAGAGGATAAGATGATAATGACTGATCCCTGTGGAGAAATCTAGTCGTTAGAGCAGCCAATAGCAACAGGAGCCAATAAAGACACAATATATATAAACAAAACATCACATCGGGGGTGGTTCATTTGGAATGCACCCACCAACTTACATTAGACATTAGAACAGAGTATCTTGGATAAAAAAGAAACATTTATGATGTACAATATGCACACTGCCCTGCTGTTTCAGTGTGTTTCAGTCATTGTCACAAGTCACAAGTACGTCCAAGTCTTCGCGATCAGGTCCCAAGTCAAGACAGGCAGGTCCAAAATTCCTAACTTTGAGTGTGGATTCCTGAACATGTCATGACATGCTCTTCATCAAACGTAATTCCACTTTAACAACAGGAAAATATTATATTACGCTTTTAAAAAATCATGAATGCTTTTGTGTATCTGTGTAAATGTGTATTTATTTCATTAAAAAAGGTTGTTGGAAGTTGTTGCATTCCTGTCTGTTTTTTTTTAACCATATATTTTACTGCATTTAATTTTTTGCAGACGACCATTTTGTTTTTGAATGCATTTGGCATCAGTTTTTCAACGTGCGCTCAGTAATATTACAATAGTTCTTCATGCTTCTCTGCTGCAACTTGACTGGATGCTGTCGGATTGGTTCAAATTGAATATGGGGAACTGACGTCAACAATGCAGTGTTGATGATCGTTGATTCAAGAAATGAACTGATTTGTAGCACAATATACTTTTTCATCTTCAGGCTTAGGGAAATCGAGTATTTTTAAGTCAAAAGGCTGGGGTGCGAGTTAAGTTGCAGGTCTTTTTAGATTTTGTTAAGTTGGATCCATCCATCCATCCATCCATCCATCCACTTATCCAGGGCCAGGTCGTGGAGGCAGCAGGCCCAGCAAAGCACCTCAGACGTCCCTTTCCCCAGCAACACTTTCCAGCTCCTCTTGGGGGACCCAAAGGCGTTCCCAGGCCAGATGAGATATATAATCCCTCCAGCGTGTTCTGGGTCTGCCCCGGGGCCTCCTATCAGTGGCACATGCCTGGAACACCTCTAACAGGAGGCGCCCAGGAGGATCCTGATCAGATGCCTGAACCACCTCAACTGACCCCTTTTGACAAGAAAGAGCAGCGGCTCTACTCCGAGCTCCTTCTGGATGTCCGAGCTCCTCACCCTATCTCTAAGGCTGAGCCCAACCACCTCACGGAGGAAACTCATTTCAGCCGCCTGCATCTGCGATCTCATTGTTTCGGTCATTACCCAGAGCTCATGACCATAGGTGAGGGTTGGGACGTAGATGGACCAGTTATTTGAAAGTGTCTACTTCCAGCATCACTGCGGAAACCGCACCAAACCGCATATCCATCTCCGCTCCATTCTACCCTCACTCGTGAACAAGACCCAGAGATACTTGAACTTCCTTGCATGAGGCAGTCACTCTCTTCCAAATTAAGTCTTCGGTCATCAAATTTGTGACTCAAATTTAACTCGAGGCCAAGTCATGTGTCTCAACTTCAGACTTCTATGAACTGTTGTAGTAGATACTGATTTATCTTTAAAAAATGATTGTAAGCTCATATAACATGTTGCACTTTTTCTGAAAGGCTGATAAAAGAAACCTTCATTGAGAGACTGCAGTGAGTTACAGAAGTTAGTGGAACAGCGGATAACCCGGATGTGATGTCAGGATTTCTGCTCTCTATAGACATCATGCAGCCTGTAGTAAAACAGCAGAGAAATATTCTTTAGCACATGCTCCACTGATCCTGACTCGGACATCTGAGCTGTGTATTAGAAACGTCCTTTGGTTGAGGTCCGCCTTTACCCACTTCTTGTCTCTCTCTTTCTCCCTCTCTCTGTTTCTTCCTTTCTCTCTTTCTCTGGAAGTTAAAGGGCCAGTGGAGCCTGATTAGGATGCAGAGGAGGAAGGCTCTGCTGCAAATTGAAAACATATTGATTCTCCTCATGCTTGGAGGGAGAGGGGGCGAGAGACAGAGGGAGAGAAGGAAAAAGACAGGGGGAAAGAGAGACAGAGAGAGAGAGAGAGAGAGAGGGAGAGGAAAAAAGGAGGGTAAAATCTGGTGATGAAACAGAGAGGGCAAGACAGTTGCCCAGTGCCAGTAGCAACTTGTGTGGATGTCTGGTCTCATCCACACATGCAAACACACACATATGCATTTTTTTTCATATACTAAGATAGCATCCCATGGGTTGAGGGCTCTATGGTCACCATGGCAACGGGGTCAGGGCAGCAGTTTGTGGGTTATTTGCATGAGTGTGTGCGTGCGTCTTGTACATGTGAGCGCATGCTGTCATGTCCAGCTGTGGCGGGGAGAGGCCGCGGGATGCCGATGAGAGAGGACAGCGTATAACACGTACAGATGTGCTGACTGCACAGTTTCCATGGGAACAAGCCCCCCCACACCCTCCACCCCACCCCACTCTCACCACCACCTCCACCACCAACATATCCCTCCTCCTTCCATCGCTCCTCATTGCTCTTGCAAAGGCTTGACAAGCTCCACTAATACGTCTCGCTGCGTCTTTATGTGTGTCCATGCATTCCTGGTAGAGCTCTCAGATCAGCTACAGCTCAATCTATCTTCTTCTGAGTGCACGAGTCACATCCCCTAAGTGTGTGTGTGTGTGTGTGTGTGTGTGTGTGTGTGTGCATATTAGTATGTGTGACATGCTTGTCTCATTCCTTAATCAAGGATGAAGGCGAAGAGAGGAGAGTGTGAGGGAGGTGGTGGATGTTATCAAACAGAGTGGCTTTCTGTCTTGCGTGCACACACACACACACACAGAGCAAGAATTATTTGTGTGCACACAGACATCACAGTCATTGCTGGTACCCCGTTGACAGGAACTGATTTATTGTGTGTGTGTGTGTGTGCGCGCGTGTGTGTGTGTGTGTGTGTGTTATAACTACCAATGCTGATCATAAAGCACATTCTTGTCTTGTCTTCTGTACAAAAGCTGCCATCATATGGTTATCCACTGCCACTGCGTGTTTAATAACTCTAAAGTGTTGGTGGCAATAGTGGAAAATCCACATGTGCACACTACATGCATTACATAGCATGTGCACATCATTGTTGGTATCTGTTTCAGACCGCTCTGAGTCCTGCATGACTATTAAGTGTTGCAGAGTATGCCAAAATAATGAGCACTGCTTTTGATTGCTTATCAACAACTTTCTCATTAAAATAGCCAATTAGAGAACCACCTCTCACATAAGACTCACATCTAGCATTTAAAATGTTAAATAAAAATCTAAAGCATCATTTCTGCACACAAAAATAATGTTTGCTGTATTTGTGTGTGTGTACAGTTAAAAGGTTGAACTGGCCGAGAGTCAAACCCACATCTCTGCAGTACCACTCTCCCACCAACGCAAAGATGTTCTAAGAAGTCTGGAGGGCCTCTGTAGGTCTACTACTGGGTTGCAATCAATTGTATTCTTTTAATGGATTGCCCTGCACTTTGCCGCCCTCTAGCTGAGTTGATGAAAAAGTAAAAGTTACCAAAAGCATTAAGATGAAGTCAGATGTGGGTGATGAGTCCCCCTACAATTATCAGCAATTTTTTTTTTTTAATATATATATGTATATGTGAATGTGTGTTGGGCTTTGGGGCTTGGTACCCAATCTCAAAGTGCAATCCCAAGCAACAGCAACATCAAGAAGAGGGAACATGAGAAGCTTGAAGAATAGCAAGGCCTGAAAGAGGAGCGAGAAAAGATGTGGGGAGTAAAAGCAACAGTGGTGCCAGTGGTAATCAGAGCACTCGGGGCTGTGACGCCCAAACTGGCTGGAGAGTGGCTCCAGTAGATTCCAGGTACAACATCTGAGGTACCTGTCCAGAAGAGTGCAGACCTGGGAACAGCTAAGATACTGAGCTGAATCTTCAAACTCCCAGGTCTCTGGTACAGGGCCCGAGCACTGACAATGGGCAAGAGGCAGGGAACACCCTGAACAGGTCGCCGGATTATCACCATTTACCCTCAACTTGGAGTCCTCGGTTAACCTAACCTCCATGTCTTTGGACTGTGGGAGGAAGCTGAAGACCCACTGACACAGTGAGGACATGCAAACTCCACACAGATGGGGCCCAGCTGGCTGGTAGGTTTGAATATTGACCCCTCTTGCTGTGAGGTGACAGTGCCCGACAATAACGACAATGATAATAATAATGCGGATATTATTATTATTATTATAGAATAGAAATAACTGTATTCATCCTAGTGTTGTGTTGTTCGAGAATGAATCATCACTCAAATCACTCAGGAGGCAGCCAGGGTGCAGGGAGGGACTGCCTACCGCATGACGAATCACTCGGTGAACGAATCACTCGGTGAACGACCCCAATCCCTGAGTGATTCAAATCATTTCCTCTCAGCGATACACTTTCACAGGGACCGTTTCTCCAAGCTCACAGCTAATGAAGCTAGGAGTCAAGCCACGTGAAGACAATCACACACCTCGCCATTGATTTAACAGACTTAAGCCCCTTTTACACTGCCAGATTTTCCACGAATGTTGGGCCGTTTTGCCGGCTAGCTGCGAGCGTTTATACACACAGAGCCGGATTGGCGAGTTGATCCAATTTTCCGCCTCGTAGGGTAGACATATTGGTGGAACCCTTTTACTTTAAACTGACTGAGGCGCCTTCCACCACGGGAGGGGCTGTTGAAGACTTGTGGGAGGAGCTGTTGATGACGCTGCACGTGTGACCCACTGGATAAACTGGATAAATAGGAGCTGATAGCAGGAATTAGCGAGCAGCTAGTAGCAAGAGGGAAACACAAACCGACAGACACTGTAAAGATGAGCAACTGGGGAGACAAGGCGCCCTCCTTGCCCTTGCAAACGAGGAGGCCATTAAAGGCCGACTTACAGGAGAATCGCCTAAGGCCCTCCCACGTCACTGTTTACGTCACACGCTGAGCTACACGTTTTGTTACTTGCTCACGCCCCCCATTGCCCCAAAAAGGGCGCATTCTGTATAAACAAAAGTAGGTAGGCGGCATTTTGCTGCACTCCCCAATTTTGTTTTTATACTGCCAATGCTGAAAGAAGACTGATTGGGCTTTCCTGCAAATTTGCACAATTCCTATCTAAAAAGAGCTTTAGCTTCCAGATAAACAAACTTAAAAGGTTAGGCTGGCCAGTAATGAGACTCACCAGTGCAGGGCAGATGCAGCAGCAGCTCAGCTGTGTATCAGTTCAGTGAGTGGGACTAGGCAGTACACAGCCGGGGCTCCTCCCGCCAAGCACTGAACGATTAGGTGAATGAATCTTTTGAACGAATCTTTTTAATGAACTAATTCTAGTGATTCAGTAACATCTCAAGAACTGCTTTGGCCATCACTAATTCATCCCCAAGATTAATCATTATTATTATTTTCATGATTATTATTATTATTGTTACCGTGGTTTGTTTTTATTACCATTGATCATTATAATTAATAATTATTATCATGTAATATTTATTATTGTTACAAGCCCTAAATGTGCCTTACATTCTTGTCAAGACACCAGATAGCTTGTAACAAAGGAAAAACACACACACATCTATTAAGGATGTAGCCTTTACAGATGTGTGTGAATATGTGTTGTTAATTATACACGATTAAATGGAGAGAACCCTTTCTTTTCTTAACTTTGTTCTTTACTTTCACTAACATCAACGAAGCCTTGTGAAGAACATGAAACTAAGAGAGCAGCTTCAGACTCCACTGCTGATTTACGACAGTTTCACAAACACACAGCCGTCTCGCTTTACGGTAGTGTGTGTCGCTCGAGCCAGGCAGCTGTCAGAAGGTAATGATCCAGTTACAGAAAACAAACACACTCTTAAATGCTTCTGCTTTTCCTGCTTGTATTTACCAGAGTATAACTCCGTCTTGTGGTTTTACCGTTTCACAAAGTCAGCAGTGTTTCTGCTCCCGACTAACAACGACTAACGTTACTGCTAACGCTCACACATGCTAACTGCTAGCTAAACACACCCCGTCTAGAAACGATCACTGCCCAGAGGTTGGGAGCAGTGCACAGGTGTTGTGTGTCATATTTGCATTATCCCTGTGAGGAAATGGCTGTCTGATATCCACAGCATGTCTAGTAAATTAGCGACTAAGCCTTACTTTCTGCATGCTCTGCTAGTGTATGTGACCACAACAAGTACAGCATCCCAAACTGTGCATATGATCAGGTCTCATATTTGAAACATGGCAGCAATAACTGTGTGAATATGTTGGCTGACCATGACGTTACATTCACTCTTGTACCACATGTAAATACAGTTTTGAGGAACTTGCATTTTACTGAATGTTTCCATTTGGAAATGTAGTGTTTACTCCACTACATGTATTAGAAATGTATGGTTACTATTTACTTTTGATTTAAAGCAGTATTATGTTACTGATCTATCCAGTAGTACACAAAGTATTCAAAATTGGCCCCACATTTACAAAGTACAACCAGGGACAAGGGAGGTGTTTCTAACATTCCCCTTTCATTTAAACAGAAGTTTAAACTTTATGCTTACTACAATGCTCCAAAACTGTTCTGTCTCGTCGCAGATCTTTGGTTTAAACTGGGCTTTGAGTTTTTTACACCATGGTATGTTTTACTTAAGTTAAGGATCTTCTTCCACCACTTAGTCTCGCTAACCGGTATGTTTGACCCGCTCAGGCAATGCGAATTGGACTGCCCAGTGCAGAGACACTGCAAGGTGGATCCTTGAAAGCTTTGGCTGTGGTGAGTGTGTTCCCTTCATGCTCCATACTGAATGCAGATGTCTCTAACACATTTGAATAGTTTGTCCATGTCTTTTTTAACTCCATGCCTTGCTCTAATGCTCTAATGTATGTAACCTGTTGTTGGTTGGGTTTCATCCTCTTCCTCCTCCTGTTCTCCTCCCAGACGGTGCTCCTGAGTGCGTTTATGTTCCAGCTGCTGAGGACTGTTGGACTGAGGGCGTTTTCCATGGCATCCGAGACGTACATGTCAGGCACACACTCTGCCGCTTTCGTCACTTGTCCTAATGACACAGTGGCTAAAGAACTGGCCAGGTGATACAATTAGCAGCAGCTTAATTCTGTTTTAGAAATGTGTGAAATGTGTAACCTTTTTTTTCAACATGATTACAGAATAAAAGATAAAGTAAAAGTTGGGAAAATCTCTTCTTGGTGTCTCTCCTCTGTTACTCACTCGAATGAAAATGAGATGTCCCGTTAGATTGGAAATTATTTCAGCTCGTATTCTTCATCAGCCTGCAAAACAAATGCACATTTTCACTTATGCCAGTCACTCAGTATCATTTTGCATTCTTGCCAGTTCTTTCATGCAAAGTCATGTGTGGCTAATTCTGTGTTTTCTTCTGTCTCTCAGGGGTATTGTGCAAAGGAAGCTAGCTGCATGTGTCAACATCGTCCCAGCAATCACATCGGTGTAAGTTTTCAGATGGCTTTATTTTCACCATCATGCCTGACTGGTTTGTCTGTGTTTTAAATATTCACAGGGTGTTTTTGCTTAACGACAGGTTTCTTGGGCAGCATTTGAAATAAATGATTTTATCCTTTAAAAATTGGTGCTTTTTAAACAAATGAATAATGACAACAAGGATTTATTTGATGACAGATTCCTTATTTTGTTTTGCTCCTTCAGTTATGAATGGCAGGGTAAGATTGAAGAGGACAATGAAGTGCTTCTGGTGAGTATTGACTAAGTATTGTAATAATTTATGCTGTGAAGTTATCAATCTAAATGCAGCAAAATCCTTTTAAAACATGGGCTGAAATCCTGTCACTGCTACCATTCATTTAAATGCTGATATTGCTACAGCTGCAGTTGTATTACTGCTCTTCTTACTTCTACCACATGCACTACTAGTACTAACTGCTGCAGATAGCATTACTGCTACAAGTAGCGCTAGCACTAATTATCAATAACCTAATTGCAACTTCTCCAAAATTTCCTGTCATTTGAATTTACAACTGAAAACACGGGGCCCATTTCATAGAAAATACAGAGGTGTATATCATCAGTCAGTCTGTAAATACCGAGGTAGGATTTTTGTCCATATTGCCCAGCCCTAAAACAAAGCATCAGAATGTCCCATCAGTCCAGTCCCGCCAGCTGTCCCTTTAACACAGATGTTGATTCACTGCTGCTACTGCATCCACTCCTGACTAAGAGGCAAGACGACTTTGTTCCTCCTGTTGTGCGATCTTACCTTTTACACAAAACGGTGAGGTGGAATAACAGCGTGACATTCGTGCCTTGATCCGGCTGTGTGAAAGGGGCTGCAGCCTTTGTCGTACAGGGTGAGAGAGGGAAAACAGTTTGGGTCATCCTAGACACAGAACAGTTTTTTAAATACCAAAGAAATACGCGTGTGATAAAACAATAAAATTGTCTCAACTGTCTGATGAGCTGTGGAGCTGACCCAGTGTCTCTGTCCTCTTTAGATGATTAAAACAAGAAGTACCAAGGTGCCTGCTCTTGCTGAATATGTCCGGTGAGTTTATTTTTAAACTCAGTGCAGAAAACACCTTCCTCCAACCCAGCTCTCACGGGAACACCGTGTTGCTCCATTATCTGCCATGACTCAAGCGGTCAAAGAGTATGGATTTAATTACTGCTGTTTAAGTGTACCGTGTGTCTTTCTGTGCTCCCAGCTGACTCATAACTGCACGTTCTTCTCTTCAGCTCTAACCATCCTTACGAGGTGGCCGAGGTCATCAGCCTGCCTATTGACCAGGGCAACCCGCCCTACCTCAAGTGGATAGGGGAAATAGTCCCTGAGTAAGGATGGATGAGTGGATGAACTCATTCATGGATTAATGTTGAAAAACACGTACACAGTTACTGTTTCCTTTGAAGAGACATCAAGACACTATCCAAATCTGTAAAGGTATTTCTAACTGCATACGACCAAGAGTTGGAAGACAATTAAAAGTGGCCATTGTGTGAATAAGTACCACATTGGGAGTTTTGAAATGATTCAAATTATGATAGAGGTAAAATATGTCCTTTTTGCTGTGCTCCAGCCATCGTTTGATTCTTCTAAGTTCTGAATATTTTCCCTTCCAGTATGTTTACCTCTAGAGGGCAGCCTTGGTCTTTAATTTTCAGAGTCAACCAGGTGCAGAATGAACTGTGCTGCAGCTTTGACTTGTCTGAACCTGCCACTAAATGTTTGAACAGGCATCTGATAGATTTCCATAGTGAAAGAAGCATTTTTGCAATAAAGAGGAGGATTATTTTTTAATTGGTTTGAAGTCTTTCTTGGTGAACAACATACAGCAAGGTTGAGTTCATAATGACGAACATGACAACAGTTACATACATGTAATGTACACACTACATACTGTATACATGTACACATGCAGAAGTTCAAGTGACACAATTGCATACAACACCAAGTTTTATTGAAGGACAAAAAATATTTACACACCACTATAATCTGTCGTGCAGCACAGTGGTTGGCACTGTCATCTCACAGCAAGAGGGTTCTGGGTTCTGTCAGGTGTGCATGTTCTCCCCATACCTGCATGGGTTTTCTCCGGGTCCTCCTTAAGTCCAAAGACATGCAAGTAAACTTAGTAAGGGACTCCCTTAGGTTAAAAGTGAGTGTCAATGGCTGTCTGTCTATGTGTGCCTCTCGCCCAGTGTCAGCTGGGATCAGCTCTAGCTCCCTCACAACCCCCTGAAAGGATAAGCTGGTATAGCTAATGGAGGATGTATAAAACATCATCTGTAAACATTTATTTAGCCCACTCTCACCACTTTATATTTTACCAGTGCTCTGACAACACTGCAGATTATACATCAAAATGCAAACACTGAAAACAAACTAAGAAACTGCCCATCTGGAGTTTGACATAAATCTCTGAGCCATAATTAAATGTGACATAAAATATAGAAACCACAGTACAGTACATAACACACATTAACTATTTCAACTGCCATAACCCATGGTTTTCCTCACATTGACCGTATCAACATAGTAACAATAAACATAAAACAGAGAATCCTCAAAAAAATATATATATCTGTGCTAAAAATGACACTTAACATAGATGTTCATCACCGACAAGAGTTAAAAGTTGTTGTTTTTATGCTCCAGTGATGCATATAGTCTGTTATGTGTTAGAGAGAAATATCTTCTACATGTTGCCTTCATAATTTAAGAGGATGTAATAAATAAATAAATACAATCATTTATACACACACTGGTATACAGGGTGTGCAGTTTTCTTACTAGCATGTTTTTGAGACAAAATCATATCTTAAAAAGTTTCACTCACACAGAAAAAAAGACTTTAAACCTGCTTCCTCTTGAAACCTGTTGGATACCTATTTACTGTAGAGGGTTGCTGGCACTGTTATGTGTTGCACATCTCAGGTAGCAAGCTAAACCACATTGACAGGTAACCTCAGAGGTCCAGTGTGTCGAATTTCGAGGGATACATAGGCAGAAATGAAATACAATGTTTATAACAATGTTTATCTCAGTTTTCTCAGTTACCTGAAGGTAAGAATAGTGTTTTTGTTACCTTAAAGAAACAGTGCACCCAAAAATGAAAATTCAGCCATTACCCACTCACCCATATGCCGAGGGAGGCTCAGGTGAAGTTTTAGAGTCTCACAACACTTGCGGAGATCAAAGAGGAGAGGAGGTAGCAACACAACTCCAACTCATGGAGGCTGACGGCGCTCCAGATTCAAATGTCCAAAAACACATAATTGAAACCACAAAATATCTCCATACTGCTCGGCCGTAGTGATCCAAGTGTCCTGAAGCCCTGAAGTAAAAAGTTGTTTGGAAAAATGTCATTTGAACTCTGTTTTTAGCCTCATCGTAGCCTGTAGCTCTGACTGCCTCTCTCTACACCGTGCTCACGTGTGCGCTTGCGCATGAGACCAGCGAAAGCACATGAGCACACATGAACGCGGTGCCCATGTCTCACGGTCTCACTCAAGCACACACACGTGAGCATGGTGTACGGAGAGGCAGTTACAACTGCAGGCTAGCCTGGAAATCCAGACCCAAATCTAGAGAGATTTAGGGTCTGGCTATGAGTAATGCAAATGGCCCAACTCGAGGGGCGGCACCAAGCATGCGTTTGAAAATATCACTGCACGCAATTGGATCACACTACGACGTATCCAGAGCTTAGCTACCAGCGGAGCTAACTGGTAGATTAGACTCTTGCTGTATCCGGTCAGCAAAACAGCAAAAACGTCCTTCTTGCAAAGGAAAGATTCGAGCGCGTCTTCTGTTCCTCTTTTAGAGAAAAAGCCAAGTCTAACTCGTTCATTGTAGCGGCCAAAGCCGTTTCAAACAGCTGGTGTTCATCCGTAGCCATCTTGCAGTGTTTACTGATTGATTCTGGACTTCGTCGTCACAGCGCTGTCGCCATCTGTTTAGCTCGCCTCTGGCCCACCTATATCAGATACACCGATGGGATTGGTGCAGCTTGGCTCCAATGGCATGGGTAATGAGCATCATTACATCATTACTGAGTGACTCGCTGAGCAAATTCAAATTGTGCTCTCACGAGAACTCTGGATTTCCAGGGTAGCTGCAGGCCACAGTGAGGCTAAAAACAGAGTTCAAATGACGTTTTTCCAAATAACTTTTTATGTCGGGGCTTCAGGACACTTGGATGACCCAGAACAAACTGGGTTCAATATTGATTCTGATTCAATATAGGGCTATTTGAGTTTTCACACTGGCCACTGCGGTTCTCCCAAATGCATGGCACACAGGAGAAGTTTCCTCATTGCTAGATGCCACTAAATCCTTCATACTGGACCTTTTAAAGGAGGAAGAGATTTGATTGCTTTGAAGAAATGCAGTGACAGTTACACTAATGTCCCGCTCCATGGACGTATGCTCACACATGCACAGTACTGATGTTACAGAAAGGTTCGACAAAAGCAGTAAACAACTGACAGTGAAATGGGTTTTTGAAAACACAACAATTAAGCTTTGTGGGCTGTTTTAGTAAGAATAAAAAGTAAACAAAGCTGACATTTTTCATTTCACAATGGGTCATTAGTTATGTCCCACTGGGATATGATTCATACAATGCATTAGCCATTTCAGAACACGATGTTCCTGATCAAAAGAAGTCCTTGTGGCGGTCCTTTTTAACATGACAGCAATAATTAAATATATATATATATATTGTTATAGAATATAATATTTAAAAAGATAAAGTATTTTATGTAGTAGATTATCAAATATACAGGGTTACATTAACCTGGGATGACTATCATAGTGTAAAGTCTGGTCTTTTGTCCGTTTCAAGGGGAACACAAGCTGAAATTAAGAATTCCAACATGTTATCTCCATTGCCTAGGAAAGTGCAGTCAATATTTGTGAACATGAGCTACTCTCTCTCAAAGCCAGAAATCAAGTAAGTAACTTGTGATGTCATGGGGTATAAAGTCTGGAGCTGCTCCATAGACCATTTGTAGACCCACAGAAAGTTTTGTTTGCCTTTCTCTCTGGTCTCCTCCAGAGAAGGTCCATCTCTGATGCAGCTTAAGGCGGCTTGGCATGGCCGAGACTGACAATGGGAAAAGGGTATTCGAGTCACCGCGGTGCATTCAGAATGGACTCGCGACCCACTTTTGGACCGTGACCCACCGATTTGGAAACACTGATCTAGAACATCTTTCCATATTTATTCTCTAGGGAGCAGCTCCAGACTTTGTACTTGATGACATCACAGATTTGAGTTTTAGCACTCCAGTTTATGGATTTGGGTGAGAGTTGTTTGTGATTACAAATATTTTTGGACTGTCTTTAACCAAAGGAGAAACATACATGAATTTTGAAAGTGACCGTTGTTGCCCTTTAAAGGGACCAGAACAGTTGGCAAAACAGTCTCACAATCAAGTGAGAAATCAACAAAAAATCTAAATCTAAAAAATGACCCGTCAGTCTTGACCACACAAGTGTTTCTGCAGGTCTGCTGAACACTACCTCACATTACTTGCAGCCAGTGTTTCAATCCACCGTGGCTGACGTTATGCCTGATTTTAGATTTTGCCAGTTATATCTTTTTTTAGTTTTTTTACATTCTCGCACCATGTCAAAAACAATTGCATTGATATTGGCAGACTGTTACATAATGCAAATATCAGCCAAGCAAAAGGTCCGACCACAACTTTGAGATTTGCACATTTTAAACAGTCACTTCACATGAACACTGAGCCGGTAATCTGTAACCCACAGTTGTTTGTAATATTCACAGCTGTTTCAAAAGTCTGAGAAATACTTAAAGTGGCATGTACCAAAATCCACTGAACTCGCGTCATCTGTTACAAGGAGCTGATTTCAAGCACAGAGTTATTGTCTGGGGATTCGTCAGGTTTTGACCTGCTGATTCTACTTTTACTGGCCACAGAGGACGCTGCCTCGGCAGGATCAGAGCCTGGGCCTTTCTCAGCGCTTTCTCCATATTTGGCACTCTGACTCAAGTGCTCTGGCTCAGGTTTATCTCTCTGCATGACCTGTGTCCTTGAGCCCTCTGTTATGCCACTGTGGTTTCCATTTTGTGACGTTTTGCATATTTCACTCATCTGTATGTCCCCTCCTGTTCCATTGATTTCCTCCTCTTCTTCTTTTTCACCACAGTCTTTCCTATGCACTTTGCTGACTCCTTCACTTTTCTGTGCTTGGAGCACAATGCCGCCCCACTCCTCTGTTGGTCGCTGTACCTCAGTGCCGGCCCTGTCGTTGTTCTTCACCCTGCGTGAAGCCCCACACAGGGCCTTCCTGAAGCCTCTCTTGAAGTTGTCAGACAGAAATCCATACAGTATGGGGTTGGCGCAGCTGTTGGCATATGACAGGACGACAACAAAAAAGTAGAGCCCCCTGAAGTCCCCAGGCAGGACCACAAGGAGGTTGACGATGTTCAGAACGTAGAATGGTAGCCAGCAAAACACAAACACTGCCACCACCACAACCACCATCCTGGTGATTTTACGTTCTGACCTCCTGCGCCGAGAGGACGTGGCCTGCGCCCGCTTTGCAACACTGCGCACCTTTGAAAGAAAAGATAAAGAACTTTTACCTGTCTTATTTAAACACACATGTTTACTCATAAAGGCTTAGCTCACCTAAATCAGTTTCACAATTAGTATTTTTGTGTGCTAAGGTTCTGAGTCATCCCCACTTGAGATTTTTTCCTATGAAGTTCAGCTCCGCACTCAGGATCTCAGTAAATAGGCTGTACTACGCTTGTTAGAATTACTTAGGTCAAATACGATGTGATCTCATCTCATTCTCGTGATCGGGATATCTCAGGACACCTTGAGGAAATTTCTTACAGTTTGGCACAAACATTAATTCAGACCCAACAAAAAACTGATTAGATTTTGGTGGTTAGAGGTTAAGGTCAGTGTGACCTTCTCTGTCTCATTCTCGTGAACGTGGTATCTCAGGAACACCTTGAGGGAATTTTCCTAATTTGGCACAAACATTCATTTGGACTCAACGAAGAACTGATTCGATGTTGGTGGTCAAAGGTTAAGGTCAGTGTGACCTCCTTGGTCTCATTCTCGTGAACATGATAACTCAAGGCCTTGAGGGAATTTCTTCCAATTTTGGCACAAACATTCACTTGGACTCGATGAATTGATTGCATGAACTGATCATGTTCTGCAAAAACACTTTTCTGGCCTTTATTTGACATCATAACTCGGGAACAGAGGGGAGACATTTGGTCAGTTACTAAATTGGTGACACTAATTTTGATCTTCTGTGCTGCCGGGGGGGGGGAAGGTGTACGTGAAGCTTCAGTGCTTTTACAGACATGGATATAAACTGTAACTGCAACTTTACTGGTTCATGGACGCACACAACTGCGAGGCAGCAATTCTACAGTAGTTAGAATACACGTTATTGATGAGAGCATCGATGGTACTTTATGGTATAAAAAAAGGAAGTTTATTTCTGAAAGCATTGAGGGGAATGTAGCCTTTATTGTGTTGTATATTGTGGTGGATGTTTTTCCACAGAATCATAACATATTAACTGCGGCACAGTGTGCTTCCCCATTATTTCTGTACAAATATTGCTTCACTACAAGTGCCCTCCAACATCATTAGTGATACCAACAGAGAACAGCCCAATTATATAGGATATTAGTGTGTACCGATGTGTTTGTGCAGCACATGATGAAAGCTGTTACTGCATTAAAGGGCCTCTCTGCAATGCAGCTTCATTTGGAGAGATTCATTGGCGAATAGCCAAAAACAGCATTTTTTTTTAAGCAAAAAATAATTTTGACTTAAAACACTGCAATGCAACAGAGGTGGGAAATGCCATGAGCCATTTCAGGCACCCTTGGTTTTAGGATACAGGCCTTTGTACATCAAGTCTATTTTTTGTCTGAAGTCAGTCACGTTTACACGCCCACTTCAAAACGTCTTAACAGTTTTTGGAAATGAGAAAGGAACGGGGAGCAGAGTATCATTTTGTAACTCAGACAGCCTCTTTTCAATACGTCAGATAGTAATATTCAGGTGGATGATGGTGACAAAGAGGAGGCAGAGAGGAAGGACAGCTCAGCCCCGTCAGGTAGCCACTGTGCCAAATGCAAGATGCAGCCAGAGAGTGGTGACAGTGTCTTTCCATTTTGCCCCATACAGAATTTTCGGAAGGAAAAAAGAACAATAAAACGAATGGTCCTCAGCATGCAAGGTTTCTGTGCGTAACAATTTTTATCGGATGAGGGAATTAAAAGAATACAAACTTGGTGTGCAAAAAACTTTTGGGTCATTTATACTCCCCTTACGTACAAAAATAGATACTGTCATTCCAAACGACACTGTCAACACCCCCATACTTCCTTACATCCTGTATGTTGGCATAGATACAACCACTAGGAGGCACTAGAGGGCGGAGTCAAAAGTTTCTGACACAAACAAACATGGTGACTGTGGAGGAGGTCGAAATAATAGTAATTTAATGTAGGTTTGGATTCTGGATCAATTTTTGGTTAATTTAGTAACTATGGCTCTGAGATTTGTTTATAAATTCAACAATGAACATTTTGAATTTGCAGCCTCTCTGATTTTGTCTCAGTAGCAATGGAGGATGAGGCTCATGGGTACTGTAGTTTGGAACAACCTTTTTGTATCTGCGTTACTGTAAATGCTGTACCTTGATGACAATCAGCAGGTAGCACAGACAGATGACCAGCAGGGGGCAGAAGAAGCCCACAGTGCACGCGTACACAATGAAAGACGTCTTCCACACTTCTGCTGGCTCAGGCCACACGATGCTGCAATTCCCATCGTCCTTCAGCACATCTGCAAACACCACCACCGGCAGCACCACCACAAAGGACCCTGCCCAAACTGTGGCACTGATAGCCTTGGCTACACGGGGGCGCCGCCACCAGAAGGAGCGGATGGGGTGCACGACAGCCAGGTAGCGGTCCACTGACATCACAGTCAGGCAGAAGATGCTGGTAAACTGGTTGATGGCGTCCACTGTCATGACCACACGGCACATCAGAGAGCCAAAGGGCCAAAACAGCAGAGCATTTTGCACCGCTAAAAAGGGTAGGCCCAGCATGAAGAGCTCGTCTGCAATGGCTAAATTGAGGATGTAGATGTTGGTGACTGACTCATTCTTAGTGTAGTTGACTATAACGTGGATGACCAGAGTATTGCCTATGAGGCCAACAACACACACTATTCCATAGATAAGTGGGATGAAGACTCCAGCCAAGCCAGGGAGGGACCCAAGCACTGGTTTGGTGCAGTTCTGGCAGGTGCTGTTAAAGAGGAAAGAGCTGTCACTCGGGCTGAAGCCAAGAAGCGATTCAGAAGTAGTGGAGACGAGCAGGAAATGGGAGTAAGGGGGACTGGAGCTGTTGCTCCACGTAGCTGTAGGGGCCTCCAGAGGCAGCTGGGTGGCCTGGATGAGCTCCATGGAGGCTTTAAGGAACGTGAGGCAACACAAGTTGATAAGATCCCATCAGTGACGGGTCAACAGTCCTACAAGGCAAAGAAAAGTTAGTTAATTATGCACATTTCATAGACAAAGGTAATCTAAACAATGCATTAAAGGTGTAGTTTCACATTTTGTGAAATACTCACTTTATTACCAAGCGTTAGATAAGATATTACTGATACTACTTGATACTACCCTCCCCTCAAACAGGATGCTGGGGCAGGAGGCAGGTAGCCTGGCTCTATCCAAAGTTTTCTAATATGACTTCCACAGGTCAAAACCCTAATAACCTGAATAATTTATTATTTCATCTTATCTTGCATTGCCAGTACCTGTCCATAGCCAGACAGACACGCATATAAACACCTAGCAAAACATTCAAAAACAGCTTCTGTGGTAACTTCCACTACAGTTGGTGTCACCAGGACCACATTTGCCATAATGACACACAGACTAACGGTGTCAAAACAATTCCAGCTAGGGCTGCGCGGTATACTGGTTCGTACCGAAAACTGATCTTTATTTTCGTTATGATATGAATTTTTCATATACTGCAATACCGGTGAAAAGCCCAAACAACGCCTGGAACGTGCACGGCGGCAAAGTGTTTCAGCAGGGAATCATTTCACTGCTGCACGCCACAGGCGTGCCACGGTTGCCAGTTCCGCTTATTAGCTGCGACTTTGGGCATGTTTGTTTGTAAAGTCGTGGGATGCGTTTTTTTGGACTTGTTTCTAAAGTGGAGTTGCTTATTTGGGCTTGCTCTCTAAATGTTGCCTTTCTCTCTCCATATATATACATCCATCTAATGAGTTATTTAAACAGTAGATAGTATGTTGGACTGCAGGATGTTTCCACAGCTCCGCTCCCTCTGCCCCTCTCCTTCTCCGCATACACACAGGTGACGGTCAGTCAATTAGACTTTTCACATTTAAATTGCGCGATTAATGGAAGGTTCTTTAACTATTTCGCTAACAAGTGGGCAAAATATGGAAAGAATACAATGAAGATTTGTAGAAAGCCAGAGGATTAAAAGATTCGATTTTGGTCAGCTAGTTGGTTTTTGGGCTTGTTTCCATAGCCCTGGCTGCTTGTTTCTCTCCCAAGATCTGGAAACACCGAGGTGTGCTAGAGCCAGCGAGAATGGCTGCCGGAGAGAGTTCGGAAAGCGAGGCAACTGTACACGTTGCTGAAGAAGAACATGATGACCCAGAAGAACTCATACCAACAAGAGGAGCCGTGTCTGTCATCTGGAGGTTCTTCGGTTTTAAAAGGTCAGACGTGGAGCAATCGACCATCTACTGCAAATGCTGTCATAGGATTTCGATGATGATAATGATGGTTAACTGCACTGATTATGCAGACTTGGTTCAATAAAAATGTTCTATTTTGACTGCAACCATAATCATCCTAATTATTTAACTTAATTACTGCCACCCTATTGGCAACCATATTTTGAAGGGGTCATGCATTTACCTGTGTGTGGACATGAAAATACAGTCCTTATGACAGTAAAATGTGCTATTTAAAGCCCATCTACTGCAGTAATTCTTTTGTCATTAGTAGAAAATGTGGGTAAGACCACTCTTGTATGAAAAAAACCAACGTGTATCCAATATAATGAAGTCGTTGCTGGTAAAAATGCAGCATTAGACATTAAAACTCGGAAAATATATATAGTCTTTCGCAGAGAGGGAGAAAGCATGACAAACAAAGACACAACTTGACAAACACATTTCAAAAAAACTTTCAAGTTCTGTTTGTAGTCAAAATGGCTGCTGCTGATGATGGCATGGACAGTCAAAAGTTTAAAAGTTTGGTCCAATATGAGACCAGTGAAGCTTGTAGAATACAAAACTACTAATCAGCTTAACAACCCTCCTTCCGTCACAACAAAAACAAGCCTGCACCGGAACAAAAACATAACGCATTTAGTTCTATTAGTACGAGACTTGTTTATGAAGCCTTCTTAATAACTACCATGCCGCACACAGGCACACCCTCATCCCTCACAGCGATGGTTAATAATTGGTGGTCTGTTAGGAACAAAATGTACTGACCTACGGGGAAAAAATAACAGAGACATGTCCTTCACAACCTTGACTTAAATGCATTGATGCTGATGGGAGGACGATGGGAGCAGAAGAGGGAAAAAGGCAGGAAGAATAATTTACAGGATACATATAGAAATTGTTGCTGTAGACATTATCTACAGCAACACATAAAAGAGAATATTGTACAGTTCAGTTAAACAACCGATATCATTTTTTCCCCTTTGTTTAGAATAGGTTTTAATTTTGCAACAAAAATTAGGTATTTGATTATCTCGGTTTTATTTCAAACTAAAGGTCAGCTAAGAAAGAAACTCCGTTTAAAACATGTTCAAATCATGGTGCATGAATCTGTGTTTAGGCTGAATGTAAGGGCCAGTAGCCAGAGGTAAGAGCATTAATTACTAAACGTAAATGCAGCTGTGAGATGACCTGAGCCACCTAATACTTAAAAGAACACACACTCACATAATCCAGTAAATATACAATATTATTTTTTGTAAGGCAATTTTAGAATAATTCAAAGATTTAGTCTTTTGATATGAGCTCCTGATATGGTTTTATTCTGATTCACATTAATTTGAAACCTGATGTTTCGTTATATCACGGATGCTTGATGTTATGAGGTTGCACAACACTCAGGTAGTCACACGGTACGGTGGCGTCCCTGCTGGCCCGGATGTTAAATTTTGGTTGGAATGGAAATCACATTGATGATGATTTATTACCGATTATAGAATTTCCCATTGTCTAGAGACAAAACGTTGGGTTTTGTTCTCCATATGTTACAACTAAATGTCGGTATTCTAGGTCAAGATGACTTTGGCATGAGACATTTGGAAGACATTTGATTTTGGCTACTTAACAGCACAACCTAAAACTGGCAAAACATTATGTCATCTGCCATCAGTGTTCTACACCAGTTGACGTCTGCATTAGACACTGTCCTGACATTGAATTTGGTCACCTGATGTCACAACCTTAAGTCAACCAAATATCAATTTCGTAAGATGTGTGTAGCCAGCTGAGCTGAAGCTAAAAGCTCATGAATCAGAGGAAGGAACCAAATGATAACTTGTCTTCAGTCACTGACTGTTATTCCAGTCAAAGTGAACTTGAGTGTCGCACTGTAAGCATTGAGCAATACTTTTTTTTTTCTAGGAAAGTAGCTTATAGAAAATCCTCACAATGAACCAACAATGTCAAAAAATGAAGGTGGTTTTGCGAGCATATTAAAAATCAGCTAACACACAACACGCACCACACACCACTTGTGCAATCTCGACAGGTTGATAGAATTTTGTGTCTCAGATAAATAAATTCAAGGGTCATAAATATATGTATCATATGTGCATATCAAAGGAATCTCTCAGAATAATACATTATACATGAGTAGTTGGACTGTATGTTCTGTGTCAATATTGTAATAGTAGACGAGATGTGAAATGTTAAATGTATGAGAATATGACTGAAGAGTCTATTTTGAGTTTATTTTTTATGCATTTCCTGAGCTCTAAAAAAAACTAAACTACCAACACATGAAACACAGATATACATTTGAGTTCATATACATAGTTAAAATATAGGTAAATTGTTTTTAACCACTAGGAAATACATTTTCAAAAAAAAACTACATGTTAAAACAACATTTGCTTGACCTTTGTCCTTTATTAGTCCTGTAGTGATAATGAAGAGACTCAATGGAAAACCTCATTTGTAACTGATTAAATATGCATAAGAAAATGAACATAAACAAAATGCCACTAATAATTACAGTGCAGGCCTGGAGGATAGCGATACAGGTTTATCACTAATTGACCTGCATCCCTGGACCAGCTGGTCTAAGCTTTGAAGGGCAGAATTACCACCTTAGAGCTGAAATGTGCAACACATGAATTGACCTTTTTCTAAAACGTGATTTCAGGTACAATTAAAAGGCATTTGACAAAAGCACAAAAAAAAAAAAAATATAGTTAAGAAACATCCTACTGAAGACAAGAACTCCCTTACACACTGTACAGCGTAATCATAAACACACACACACACACACACACACACACACACTTCTTTTTGTGCTCCTGATTTCCAGGATGTGCAGCACAACACCTGCCATTCTAATCTCGACCCACACAATGGAGCAGACAGACAATCTGTCTTCCCAGAGGACATCGACTCTTTTGTCTGCCGTTCTATGGCCGACTCTAAGAAAAAAACTTCCTGGGAGATGTTGCTATGGCGATGTAAGGTCAAGAAAAGGCCCAAAAGGCCTTGTATGGATCAAATGAAAGAGACAAACAAGAGAGTCCAAATGAATGCTGATTGAAAAGCCTGTGCTCTTTACATTCACATACAAAGGCAACAATGGCACATATTAAGCCTTGTGTGTGAGTGTACATGTGTGCGATATGTGCATTTGTGCATGTGTGTATGCAGATTCTGTCCTCTCCATCTGCTGAGTGCAGATGCTGTAGGTCTAGAGATATCACTGAACCTTTCATGTCACTAGTGTTGAGGGGCTGATGTCACTTTTCTTGTGCCTATTCCTGCTCATTAAATTAAGGTTGCCAATCAGGAGCTAAATTGTAATATTAACAACCAGAGGCTGGATTACAGTAATCTATCACATGAAATGTAACTCCATCCTGTGAGCCTGAGATCAAAAAACCAAAGCATGTAGTACAGAGCTGTGTCTTACTGCTCCTCATTTTAAATACCGTTCTTTCTCTGCCGTAGTTCTTTTGCTGCAGTCATGCGTGTCCTACGTTTCACTCCTGATTAAAATGTATTTATATCAACAATGGGTTAAATTATTATGTGTAATGTTACAAAGAATTATTACTCGACTCTGCAGGTTCCCTCAGATCTATTTTAGTGTCCTTTAGCTCATTGTCTTAGTTCACACTCACGACTCTCATCAGCCTCATTCCCGACTGCGACAGGCAACTTTTTTGGCAATAAAAGCTCAGATAAACTGTCTGTGAGCTACTAGCTGGTGAATATAGTGCAATAAAGCAATAAAAAGATTAGATTAGCCAGTTAAAGACAAACATGACTCCAATCGATGCTAATGTTATAAGGTGATGTCAGTGTGTTTAGTGTCACAGTCTGTCTCTCTATCCTCCTCTCTGGCCACATTCCCCATTCTTGGGTTCCTTCATCGTCATTGTCCATCCATCCACCAGGAGCCATAGGACTTCCCCTCCTCACCCCATTACCTGACTGCCCCTCCCATCCACACACCTGTTCCCACTTCCCTCATCAGCCCTTCAGCTACCTGACCCTCACTGCTGAACTACACACCTGCTTCCCATTTTCCCCAATCAGCCAAGGTGTGTAAATACTGGTTCATTTCCAATTGTTCCTCAAAGTTGCTGTGCTTGTTTCATGCCTCTGGTTTCTGGCCACCTGTACCTGTCTCTCTGCTTACCTGCCTGTGAGCTGACTTCACTTCACTGAAATCACTGAAAATCTGCATTTAGGTCCTTCCCCTTTCCCTCAAACACACCAGCCATGACATTTAAAACTTGTTACACTGCCCCTAGAAAGCCGATAGTCTGTCAATTCAGGTTTTAACTGTAGAATCGACTCCCACAACGCTTCAAGGCAGTGCAATATTTGTCGAGGGGACTTTAAACTAATGATTTTTGATGTGCTGTTTAATTAATCACTGGTAAGGTGGCAGGTTCCTGGGATGTCTTACTCCTTTGTTCCATAGAGGAGGTTGCAGCAGGAATTCCTGTGTGCCAATGTGACTACACTTACATGCATTCTGAATTTGATAGAGGTCGTGTAAACAGCATATTTCGTTAAATGGATGTGCTGAATCAGGCCTTTTCCGATTTAAAACCTCAGGTATGTTGATATTATTCAGGTTTAAAGAACATTATTTAGACATGTGGACAGTGCATTCAGAATATGCACCTCAGTTGGGAGTTTTACAATAGTTCGCGCCTCTTGCCTGTTTTTGATCGGCTTCGTCGCACAGAAACCAACTAGCCAAGAGTTCGCAAGGCTGTGGGGTAGAGATGCATCCCCAAAAAGAAAAGTCCATTTCTCTGGTAGGAAGAAGAATTACATCTACTTTTGAGCATTATGACAGACTTGTATATCAACAGGTTTTTGGACATGTGGGAATATTGCAACACCAACCACTTAAAGAGGGATGAAGGAACGAAAGAAGGGGGCTTTGTTGGCACGGTTAAATAAGTCCGTTACTGGTGGAATACTGAAAAAAAGAAATGCTATTTTGATGTCAAATGCCACAAGCAGCTTCAGCCGTCCTTTTTCCCATACTTTTTTGATAAATGCATTTTAATTAGAGTATGCAGGGCTGTCTTTTTAGAATAAGGGAAAAATACTGGAATATTTTGTTAATGTAAAAGTAGTCAACGGCTTTTTGTCTGAAACACCCTGATGCACCGAGTCTTCTGAAATAGGCTTGTTGCCTAACCACACGAGCACAAGACAAAAGAGTGTACATCAGGTTGTAAGCATAACCATAACAACAGCAACCTTTTATCAGACACTTAACTGTCACCACCTTCTATTAATATCCCTGCACTCTCTGCAGCTTAGCAGCAGCCCTGCTTCTCTCCAGCTTGCATTACTATGATGTGTGTTTCATATATGAGGTAAATCCCACCTCCTCTATCACACATATAAGAGCCACACTTCTGTGTCAGAGCTAAACATGATTGAACTCTGCTTGAAGAGAACAAGGCAGGGTCAATTAGCCACTGGCAGGGAAAAAATTACCCTGAAATGAATAGGGGGTAAAATCTGTGACTCCAGCCACATTCTGTTTTAGAATAGGATTTGTGGTGACTTAACACCTCAACAGCTTTGTCTCTTGATAAAACACACTGTAAGTGAGTGTGTGTTGTGTACTCAAACAGCACTTGCTTATGCCTTGGCGAAAAGTGCCTGTACTCATGACGACAGTCGCCATGGCTGCCACTTATGCAAAATTATCTACTTCACCACCATTGATTCATATGTTCATTACAGACTGTTTCAAGGCGTGCTTCGGTTGCTCAGAAACGACATTGTTGTTCCACCGAGACTTTCAGTCCAGCCATTACTGCATGAAAACAGCTGCCTGGATCCAGACCTTTGAATCCACCCACTCTGCTGAGTTAGTCAGATATCAGGCAATGGCTAGAATTACCGCCCTGCAATAGTATGCCTCCGCGCACCAGTCAAGTTGCACTTCTCCATGTCAACATGGCTGCATCACACACATCTTCCCCCAGGCAGCACAGATGATCTACACAATCAGCACAGTCTGGTCAAAAACATGTTTTCTGAGGTCACACTGACCTTGAATTTTAGCCTTCGACCACCAAAATCCAATCAGTGCATCATTGTGTTCAAGGGGATGTTTTGGCCAAATTTGAAGAAATTCCCTCGACGTGTTCTTGAGATATTGTGTTCACAGGAATGGGGCAGACATACAGACGGACAACCTAAAAAACAGCATGGAGGCAATAAAACAGCTTATGGAACATTCAACTTTAACATCAGTCCCTCTGAAGTGAAATGCACCCTGTGGGAAATAACAAAATGAGTTTTACAACCTTGCTTCTTAATGGCAGAATGTTCTCTTCTTCAAGATGCAAACTTGATATTACCGCTTCCCTAAAGAAACAAACCAGTGCAAAGCATGGATTGCAGCAGTCAAAAGAGAGAGCTGGACACACCCAGGAAGCTTCAGGGTCTCCATCCATCCATCCATCCATCCATCCATCCATCCATCCATCCATCCATCCATCCGGAGGAAACTCATTTCAGCCTTTCAAGGGTTTGTTGTGTGTATTTATTCACTGCTAAGTTTCACAATTCTTTGGAGAATGGAATGACAAGGCGGACACAGAGCACTAACAAATACAAATGCTCCTCTCTGCCTCTGTGGCCTAACAGTTGTTAGCTTCAACAATGTAATGCTATTGGCTTGAATAAGCTGAGTAACTTGCGATGAAATGAGTGCTACAGACCCTCGAGTTCCCAGACCGTGTCCGGTTCTTTCTTTTGACTGCTACAATCCACGCTTTGTGCTGGCGTGTTTCTTTAGGGAAGCGGTAGATTAATTTCTGACATCAAGTTTGTACCTTGTCTTACAACCTACCATTGAGTTGCAAGGTCCTATAACTAATTTCACCATTTACCACAGTGTGTATGTCAGTTCAGGAGGACGATGTTGTTTCCTTGCAGCCGAAAGACACCTTAAACAGCCTCTATTCCAAACACTCACTTGTCACTCACTACTGTCATGACATGCTTGCTCATAACTCCAAAGCGTCACAGGAAGTATTGTAATGAGAGATTTATTGGCGAGGTGATGATTGTTTGGAACATAAGGAACATGATCAGCTGGAGACTCTGGGTTGCTATTGGATTTCATCTTACCTGTTGTGAATTCCAACTGGCTTCAGTTGCTGTCCTTGGCTAAGGAGCAAGCCATACAAACTGAGTAGAGCTTACTTTTAAGCCTACAGCGGGTTATTATATTATACTAAAAGCTTAAATGAGGTTAAATGTAATATACCATTCCTTTTCCACACTTTTACAGCTGTGATTTTACAGAAATGACACATTTGCAGTCACAATTTCTCCCAAGTGCAACAAGCGTATATTGAGCCTGAGCAGGTCACATTTCTAGTGCCTGATAAAGCTCTCCTACAGATAAAAGAGCAAATGTGCAGAGATCAAACACATACGAATACATATTTCACAAGCAACCACTCAGCCTTTGAATTAATTTCAATGGCTGGATTTTCTAAAAGCAGCGTAGAGCAGCAACTGTATTGTTGACTCTGTTCATGTGAGAGGCCTCTTATGATTATATGGTTGATACTGAGGGTGAAGGGCCGCTTCCTCCTCACTGAAAACTCTATTGATGCCTGTAATTACCTCATAATAGTACGAGCCACAGCTCAGTGCAACAACCCGCTGATGTGATCGAGTGACAACAAGGTCACCATTAAAACAAACGCCTGTCTGGTAAACATTTAGTTAGTCAAATGAATCCACGCTGATTGCTCAAATCCTGATAATTACCTTCAATGAGTGCTTTTAGGACAATTTATTGTTTCTTTTTCAGTCTATCTGGTTTGCAATTATAAAGTTAGTCCTGTTTGGACACCTTTCATGACACTGAGAATAAATATGCATGGCATTTTAGCAAACATCTTGTGGCAGTTAAGAGCTTTTGCCCACTCACTCTTGTTTATTTCACCGAGCTGCCATTAACACTGAGCCTGGAGTTTTGACTGCACATTAAAAGTGATCTCTTCAACTTTACTTCACAATGCTTTACACAGTCATAACTCCATACACACAAACACCTGATCAACCATCTGATGCTACAGGGCACAAAAACCTCTGCATCTCTATCCTCTCTATCTATGCTGTCTCCCACATGAGGTAACATTAAGGCTTGCACTGAGAGGCAATGTTGTTTTGTTTTTTAATCAGACCAGGGTGTATGGAAAGAAGAAAGAACATTGGTTTTCAAACTCTACTTCCTACCCCACTACTTATGGTGCCCTTGCTCAGAACACACCCATCTTCGGACTGCATCTTGCCCGGTTGCGACGTTATCGGGCCGACGTAAAATCTGTCCACAGACAAACAGAGATATAAACAACTGGCAAATTAGTCAAAAAGACAAAAACAATAGGTGTCAAGAAGACCACATTTTGCCATGATGACACACACACACACGCGCGCAGACTCACAGTGTCGAAAAGTTGTCGCGGCTGTTCAACGTATCCTCATAGAATGTCTAGTGGCTGTTGTCGTTCATTTTCTCAAACTGAACATTTCACAATAAAGGCTTCACTTCCTGTTCAGCACATATGTTCGGTAGCTGCAAAAGAGACCCAATGTACAGATACAAAGTAACCTCACATATTTAAAAATGTCTTTAACACTACAATGAAACATATTTCTCTCTGTATTGTGGCAAGTCGCACAATCAAACAATAAAACAAACTTATCACTGATAAATGGCGCTTACAGGATGGTTCCTATGCTATCCAACGAATAAGCGCCCCACGTCTGATGTTAAGTACTTAACGCACAGTTACGTAATCAACGTAATGTTACAATGGATTTGGTTTAGGCAAGCAACGTTACTGTGGTTCGCTTTAGGAAAAGAAACATATATTGAGGACATAGGTCCGTGCACCATTCGTTCATTTGAATTTCAATTAAGAACGAAAAAACAATAAAATGGAAAAACTGTTTGTTATTTCATTATTTGTTTTTCAATGTCCAACAAAAAACAGATTTCAACTTCTTTTTCAAATATTTCATTTAGTGCGCAGGTTAAAAATAGAACATTTAAAAAATGATCCCTTTTTTTATTTTGATATTTAATCTCTCTCATTTCTGTACCCCGGAGGTTATTCAGCCTGGCGCGTACTTAATTTACTGTCTGATACTGACAGTAGACTGTTGTTTATTATGGCTGCCTTGGAGTCCCAAGGATTATGCGCTTGTTGCCATGACGTAAAACATAACTTTGACTCTGTAACATCGCCATTGCTCTCAAAGGCTGTGGTAGAACTACAGTGATTCGCTTCTGCTTGGAATTTCTCGGCCCACCTTAAATGTCGCCTGTAGATGGCGGTATTCAGTCATTTTCAAGCTAATTCATGAACTGAACAATTTAACCAATACGGGGAAGATGAAATGAGAATGATCAGTAGAGTGCAATTGTCCTAAATTTTGAGCATTTTAACTGTAGCATATTTTTCTTATTATCCTTACTCATGGTAAACTGCTTTTCAGTCTTGTTATTTCTGCTGTGGTCATGTTTGCTCTGTATTAAAGGTCTTAAGAAACTAGTACAAGTATGGTATCATAGTCCTGAGTTTTATTCATTTTACTGTAGTATTTTTTTCTTAAGAGCTACTAGGTTGGCAGTAGACTCTTAAGCACTGCCCACATGTATACAGATATATTTGAAAACACCTGCCAGCATTCGCTGTCTGCAGCAGTCTCCCCTCATCACAAATGTAGCAAAGTGTGCAGCCTAATGTTACCTCTTTCAAAACGCTTACTTGAGATCTCATCATCAATGATTCCCATTCAATTTAGGATTCATGATCGATGCACTGGACTTACAAACACTGTCCTTCCAATTCTGTTTGACAACAATAATACTCTGGAACGTGTCCCACCACCTGCTGGTTGGCATGGGCCTGATCAAAACTGTAGTTTCTGGTGGACTTAAAAACCGCAGATTCTGAGGTGGAGCGAAAACACTGTGTGCAGCTGATGCCTTCTAGAGTTCTCAACAGGCCAAAGGAATTACAACCCGAACCAAAGTGACCCGTGTGAGCTGAAGCCTGAACCCAGCTTGTCCGAGATCATTACATAAAATACTGAGCCCAAGCCCAACCCCCCCAAAAAGCACTAGTCGGCTCCCACTGCTCAAGACACACCGGGTGTGTGACAGCGCAAGCCACGCACATCACCAGCGGAAAATGGGCCAGCATGGTGGATCACGGACTCTCCACACTGTATTTGCCAGCCAGAGGAGAAAAGACAGAGAACCCAGCACAGAGCCTGGCTGCTCACTTGTTAAGTTTTTATTTTGTTAATTTAAAAAAAATATATACATTTTTTTTCCCAGCCACCAGCGCACATTTTCAGCCTGAACCTAGGCCTATCAAACTTTTTAGTGACCCGTGGGACTCAGGTGTGCCGTTGTTGTTGTTGTTGTTGTTGTTGTTGTTGTTGTTGTTGTTGCTCATTACCCAAAGCAACAATGGGCATGCGCAAATTGAGGAGATTATGTCATCATTTCCAACATGTTCCATTTTACATGTCACAGCTACTAAGTCTACATCAGCGTTTTCAAAAATCCCCCTTTTAGTGACCTAAAACTTTGTTTGCGTGTGGACGAGAGGCCAAAGCGTGGAGGTTTTCGTGAACTGTCCACCACCCCAACCTGCCTCCATACACGACGGCTTGGGGCTGCTTCCTTATTTACACCCATCAGCGCATTAAGTGAACACAGCCTTTCAAAATACGTACATTTAAAAACATACCAACAGTTTATGATAACAGCCTGGGCTGGTAAATGTGACTCTAACAAACAATTAAAAAAAACAAAACTTGTCTGTGTGGTTCTCCTTCTCCTTTTCTCCCTGCCAACATTCAAGAAAATACTTGTTCACAAAAATATGTGTATACGTGCAGACCATGCCTTAGTCTTGTTAAAGGGTGACTTATTAGAAAGTGGTGACTGTTTGGTATCAGTAAATGCAGCTCTGTATCAATAACAGTTAAAAATCGCTGTACAAAAAGAGACAAAAAAGACAGCATGTAAAACATTCTGTTAGGAAATGGAAAATGCCAGTCAAAGCAAATGTGCATGAGGATGCTGAATGTCTTGAATGAGGTTTTGTAAATGTTATTTCAAAGTGAAAAGCTGCAACATCAGTAGCTCCATCACATACAGTATTTTCACAGAAGCATTATGTAGCCTTGATTATAAAGCCCCAGTAAATTATGCTAAGAACTATACAGATGTCTGACAGAGGATTCATTATGTTAATGTACTGGTCATTAATTAGACAGATGATTGACAGGCATGTTTTTTCCCTTTCTTTGCAAATGATTCCACTTTTAAACAAGAAAAGTAGAAGAGAGATACACCATCAGCTAATTGACGATCCATCAGTCTTATTCCCCTCGGGGAGTCTGCTTCCTCTGCTGCTGTTCAATTAACGGATTTGCAGCGGGGCTACATCCCTGCCACGTCTCTGCCTCCACACTTTTCATTACAAAGACTGACAAGGGCTCACAGATTAGCCTGAGTTTGATCAATACTCCTACAAGCTCGCCGTGCACATGCGTACGTGCAAGCACGAGCACTCTCACAGAACGTTTTTTGAATGCGGTTTGCCTTCATCTGCATTCACACAGAGATAAACGTACAAAGGTACGCTCACATGGACACATGCAAATGAGTCATTTCACCCTAAGTGAGAGATTAGAGAAAAAAACCCAAAAACATAATGAAGACTTTGCAGCTCCCACGGAGAACAATATGAATTTTTAGGAAGGTTTGTGCATGTTTAAGTGTATTTATCTTGTTCTGACAGGTGGTGTCACAATCCATCTAAACACAATATCAGCTCCAATTAACTCCTCTTCCCACACAGGGAGCAGTCCAAACAATTGCATGCAATTATTTGCCAAATTGGCCAGATGAAGAGTAGAATAAAAAGCCTTAAAAGCTTCATTAAAGCGGATGTTTGCCAATTTGATAAAAAGCTCCTGTGTTTCCCCAGACAGGTACAGAAAGACAGAAAAACAGAAAGAAGGGTCACGAGAGGTTAGAATATTTTTACTCAGCTGACTAACACATCAATTTAAAGATCCAGTGTGTAGGATTTAAATGGTAAATGGACTGCACTTGTGTAGCATTTTCCTAGTCTTCCGACCACTCAAAGTGCTTTTACACTACATGTCACATTCACCCATTCACACACTGGTGGCTGCGGCTACCGTACAAGGTGCCACCTGCTACTCAGTAACCATTCACATGCACTCACACACACCGCAATTTGCGGTTCAGTGTCTTGCCAAAGGACACTTCCACATGCAGACTGGAGGAGCCTTTAGGGGGACAAATTGGCATAAATAAATATAATATACTAAGTATGTTTTCTTTCGTGTATAATCACCTATAAATAAATACAGTGTTTTTGTTCCCTTAGAATGAGCCGTTCATTTCTACATAGGTAGTGGGTCCTAGTCTATGGAGATCACCATGTTGTACCGCCATGTTTTTAGAGTACAATGTGCAAATGCTGGAAACAACAGTAACAATGGGGCACTCTGGGTTTGCTAGTGTTTTGTTTGCACTGCTTGGTTGAATGACTACTTTACACTTAAACCCACCACTTCACAGACAAACGGAGGCCCCTGCTGCACCAGCTGTTTTTGCTCCACCTCAACGTGCAGGGTTTAAAGTCCACTAGAACTGATGGTTTTGGATCAGGACTGGTCGAACTGGCAGATGGTGGGACACTTTTCAGAGTCCTCACATCACTTACGGAGATCCAAGGGGAGAGGGGGTAGCAACACAACTCCACCTAATGCAGGCCGACGGCGCCCCAGATTCAAACATTAAAAAACACACATTTGAAATGACAAAATATCTCCATACTGCTCGTCCGTAGTGATCCAAGTGTCCTGAGGCCCTGACATAAAAAGTTGTTTGGAAAAACGTCATCTGAACTCCGTTTTTAGCCTCATTGTGGCCTCCTGTAGAGGTATGTTGTGGTTTCAATTATGTGTTTTTGGATGTTTGAATCTGGGGCGCCGTCAGCCTCCATTAGGTGGAGTTGTGCTGCTACCTCCTCTCCCCTTGGATCTCCACAAGTGATGTGAGGACTCTGAAACTTCACCTGAGCCTCCATCGGCATATGGGTGAGTAGATAATGGCTGAATTTTCATTTTTGGGTGCACTATCCCTTTAAATCTTACACTTTTAAGTGAGACTTTAATAACACATGCCAACTGATGGACAGAAGAGACTAATTAAGAAACTGGATATTCGATGTGGGCTGAGTCAAAATTTCTTCTCATTATTTTTATACTGCCATTTCCTTTCTCCCTTTCCTTCTTTCCTCTCCTCTCCCATCTCTCCATTCCTCCCTCTGGTCTTCTACTCCAGTGATTCCCAACCAGTTTTGGCTTGTGTCTCATCAATGTCCACTTGTGACTCCTTGTCACAGATTGTGGCCTTCATGTAGGCATGAGCTGTGAGCAGCTGAACCTCAGACTGTTTAATCTGAAGGATTTTAGAGGCATGCGGAGGTTTAAGTATTTCACAAGAAAAAAAGAAAATATAGGATCAAGGGAAAGTCGAAGAAAAGTGTGTGCATCACTACTGTTTACTTAAGTGGACCACTTTGTACTTTGCTGCCTTTTATGCCTGAATGTGTCGGTCTGTGTGTGAGAGACAGACAGACAGACAGTTTCCTCATGCGTGATCAAAACTGATCCTACCAATACAGAACAATACTTACATATTGTATGGAAATGTACACTAACCGGCCACTTTATTAGACACCCCTGCTCAACTGCTCATTAACACAAATAGCTAATCAGCCAATCATGTGGCCTCGACTCAAAGCATTTAGGCATGAAGGCGTGGTTGAGACGATCTGCTGAAGTTCAAACTGAGCATCAGAATGGGCAAGAGAGATGATTTAAGTGACTTTGAACGTGGTGTGGTTGTTGGTGCCAGACAGGCTGGTCTGAGTATTTACTGGGATTTTCACACACAACCATCTCTAGGGTTTACAGAGGATGTCCTGAAAAAGAGAAAATATCCAGTGAGTAAAAATGCCTTGTTGATGCCAGAGGTCATAGGAGAATGGCCAGACTGGTTCAAGATGATAGAAATGCAACAGTAAGTCAAATAACCACGGGTTCCAACCAAGGTCTGCAGAAGACCATCTCTGAAGCAACAACACGTCCAACCTTGAAGCAGATGGGCTACAGCAGCAGAAGACCACACCAGGTGCCACTCCTGTCAGCTAACAACAGGAAACTGAGGCTACAATTCACACAGACTCACCAAAACTGGACAATAGAAGATTGGACAGTCTGATGAGTCTGGATTTCTGCTGCCACATTCAGATGGTAGGGTCAGAATTTGGTACAAACAACATGAAAGCATGGATCCATCCTGCCTTGTATCAACGGTTCAGGCTGCTGCTGCTGGTGGTGTAATGGTGTGGGGGAGATTTTCTTAGTACCAACTGAGCATGGTTTAAACACCACAGCCTACCTGAGTACTGTTGCTGACCGTGTCCATCCCTTTATGACCACAGTGTACCCATCTTCTGATGGCTACTTCCAGCAGGATAACGCACCATGTCACAAAGCTCACATCATCTCAAACTGGTTTCTTGAACATGACGATGAGTTCACTGTACTCCAGTGGTCTCCACAGTCACCTGATCTCAGTCCAATAGAGCACCTTTAGGATGTGGTGGAGCAGGAGATTCACATCATAGATGTGCAGCCGACAAATCTGCAGCAACTGTGTGATGTCATCATGTCAATATGGACCAAAATCTCTGAGGAATGTTTCCAACACCTTGTTGAATCTATGTCACCAAGAATTAAAGCACTTCTGAAGGAAAAAGGGGTCCAACCCAGTACCAGCAAGGTGTACCTAATAATGTGGCTGGTGAGTGTACGTAAGGACAATGTTTTTATACAGTAAACTAGTCTATATGAAACAGGTATTATAATATTACACGTGTTTCGGTTCGACGAACTCCAATTTTCAAATGTCAGTGACCGCAAAGATCGCTGTGTAAAATTACAATGTGATAGTGAGATTTAAATTCGGCATTTGGATACAGCCGCCGCTCCGACAAGAGCAGCCTCAGTGCGCACAAGTTTCGTTTATTAAAATACGCTGTGCTATCACACCACGAGGCAAATTCACGAGATAAAACCCAGTGAGTGTGAGTTACTCTGTTTTGATAAGCCAACGAATTATTTTACTGAGCGACTGACACAAACTTATCAAAAACCTCGTGTTGAATCTTCAATGGGCAGTTAATGGGACAGAGGACACAGCAGAGCCGGTGATCACACAGTTATAACACAAATAAAAGCCTAGTAATGAAAAATAACTTACCACAAATCACCTCGGCTGCAGTGTTTTTGCATCAGAGTCCAAACTAGGTGAGATCTGCCTGAATTTGACAAGTGAACGGTCGCGTCACGGAGCTCCGTGTGTGCGCACGGAGAGCTGAGAGTACACAGCCTCCACCCCCAAACCCCCTCTGCACACACACACACACACACACACACACACACACACACACACACACACACACGCAATTATGATGTTAATGATGTTATCGACAAGTTAATTAATAGGCTAGAGGCCATGAACCATTCCCCTCTCCAGTTTATGAAGACCCCTTTTACGCCAGTTGCTTAGATCCCAATTTGGGTTTCTCAGTTGAAATAGCCCTAATGAGAATCAATGCAACACTGTCTTTTCTCTCATTTTCTTTTCACAAGTTCAAGTTAAAGATGTAGACTTTTTATGCACTCAATAGACATATTTTTTTCTTAAATTTCGATGCCATATCTGTTAAAAATCCATGATGGACAGCACCTCTCCTTTCCTAAAATAATCCATCCACCTTACAGGTATGGCATATCCAGATGCTGATGAAGCACCATCATTACTACACAGGCGTGTCGTGGGATGGTCACAATAAAAGGCTACTCTAAAATGTGTGGTCTTATCTACAAAAAAACAAACAAAGACATTTATTGAGATTTGGAGAAAGCCCACGCTGACACAGGGAGAACATGCAGACTCTGCACTGAAGGGCTCCCACACCCGGGTTCAAACCAGTAACCTATGAGTAGCGGTATAGAAATGCCTTTTATGGCCCCATCCACCTCTCCTCATGTCAGTCTCCTGGTATCTCGTCCATACTCTTGTAAGACTGTGCTGGGAGACACATCAAAACAACTTGCAACCACACGTATGGATGTGTCCTCCTGGATGAGCTGGACGACCTGTGCGACCTGACTGGGTAGCTGGCAGGGCTGAAAATTAACTTTTTGGCTCACCAGCCAAGGGGACTGGTAGATGAAAAAAATCCATCGGTCAAGCATATTTTTTACCATCCAAAATGATAAATTGCCTTTTTCTGTCACATATGCATTTGCTTCAGTACTTTTCATTGAGATAATACAGTATTATGTTGAATACAAGCTTAAAGGAGAGGCCAGAGTGAAATTTGACGCAGGCTATGTGACACTTGCTGCGTTCATGGTCACACGGTTCACATGGTTCCTTGATGCAGCGGGGAGCAATTTAAGTGCAACACACAACAGAGTGCTGGTCTGCTATTAGCCACCATCAAATAGCTATTATATATAATTTATTACATGACTATTTTGGTGCAAACATGTACCTGCCAATGTGGTGGATAGCCTTCCGAGATTTACCAAATGGAAAATCTACCTGCAACTGGGGCTTGGCGGGTGTTAATTTTCAGCCCTGGTTGCAGGTACCGCCTCATGCTACCAGTAGTGACAAGAACACAAAACTAGAGAAGAATCAGTCAGGCAGGATAAGGAGAGAGCAACTGTCTGTGGCCACCACATGTAAAACCTTTCCCTTCTGGGGGGTTGTCTTGCTTTTGCCTCTCCATTGGACCTGTTGTCACTTTCATTTGCACCAAAGCAGCTGAAGCTGACTCACAATCACTTGTGCTTCCTAAATGGACAGATTGATGTCCCTGAAGTTTAACTGACTCTGTGTTATACTGTGACTAATAAGTGTTCCCTTGTTTTGTTTTGGTTTTTTTGAGCAGCATCATTGATCAGGTGGCTTGTTGTGGCCTGTGGAAGGTTGGCTGCCTCCTCTTCAATGACTGTGTGAAGTTACTGGATATTGGCATGAACTGGAACACACTGTCGTACACACCAATCCAAAACAAACATGCTCAGTGGGTGAAATGTCACATGCAGGCCATGCAAGAACTGGAATGTTTTCAGCTTTCAGAAATTGTGCAACATGGGGAGGCCGTGTGTTATCATGCTACATGAGGTCATGGCGGCGGATGAATGGCATAACAGTGGGTCTCAGGATCTCATCATGGTATCTCTGTGCGTTTGAACCGCCATCAATAAAATGCACCTGTGTTCGTTTTCTGTAGCTTCTGCCAGTCCATACCATAACCCGAGGGCCACCATGGGGCACTCTGTTCACAACTTTGGCATGAGCAAAACACTCTCCTGCACATCGTCATACACTCTGTCTGTCCATACAGTGTGAAACAGTGGTTCCCAACTGGTCATTCGTTCACGGTCCACACAGTGTAATATGTTCAACATCATAATTGCATTTGGCCATGTTGCTGAGCTAGTTTGCTGTCTGTCAAGCTGTCTGTTGTCACACATGGTCTGTTGTCGTGAGTACGTTTGGATGTACCGCCAAATTCAAGGAAATTGCATCGGCGATGTCAAACTGTAGTGAAATGAACATTCATTTAATGGGCAACAGCTCTGGTGGACACTCCTGCAGTCAGCATGCCAATGACATGCTCCTTCAAAACTTCTGATATCCGTGGCTTTGTGTTGCATGATAAAACTGCAAATTTTAGCGTGACCTTTTATTGCGACCATTCCAAGGCACACCTGTGTAGTTATCATGCTGTTTAATCAGCATGTTACGTCTGTCAAGGGGATGGATTATATACATGGAAAAGTAGAAGTGCTCACTAACGCACATTTAAAAAAAAAAAGTACATCTTTAACTTAAATTGATGAAAAATGGGAGCAAAAACAAAAGTGTTGCATTTCAATTTTTGTTGAGTTTGTTGTATTTCTTTTTTTTTTTTTAGTTTTTTTTTACATTTCGTCCCTGTACAACTCTGACAGTGTCCCACCTTCTTTATTAAAGGTCCAAATTGTATTTTCAAATGTCCTGCTTCATATCAAATAATTAGTCCTCTCCCGCGGTGTCGTGGTAGTTGATGAGGAGGGTGTACCACTGGGTAGTTGGGTAGATGACCAAGGAGAAAGTGGGTTCTCTCATGTATTCCAATGGCTTTTTGGCTGACAGGTGGGTGAGTGTATATATATATAAATGGCCCAGAATAGAGGTGGGTATACCCCATATACCTGCGTAAACCCTCCACTATACCACTGATCCTGTCTGGATCAGTGGTATAGTGGAGTATAGTGAATGCCGGTCTGGAGGACACCATCCTATGAAGTTAGTTAGCCCATCTAACTACTTGGCTAAGTAGCTTAGCTAACTACTTAGCCAAATCAAATATTTTCTTCGGGTAATGTTTAAACAATTGTAAAACAAGACTTACATGTATCATGTGTGCAAAGGGAGCTGTGTTGAGCTGTGAGTAGGTGTCCGAGGTAAGTATGTTCCTACTTGCTACTTTCACAGGTTCCCGCCAAATGCTGACCCATGTGTGCAAACTTGATGTAGAAATACAAAAGCTGTGCTTGTTCATAAAATAACAAAGGAAAAATAAAAATGACGATTTGTGCTAAGCAAAAACAAGATATTTACTGAAAACTTGGAATAATACATGATAAAATACATTTATTTCAAAGATATATCACAGAAACACTCAGCCATACATGCAATAACATAGAAAATGGATCATTTTAGACCCATGTTGTGCATTAGAAGGGTAGTGATACAAAAAGCGTTTTTATTCAAAAAGTAAGAAAGGGAAACATAAAATAAGGATGTATAATGATCAAAAACAAGTTAATTGAGGAAAACCCGGAATACTGAATGATGAAATTAATTTATTGCAAAGATATAGAACATAGAAACTCATTTGGGTCACTTTAGACCCATGTTGTCCATCAAAGTGTTAATTAAAAATAATAACTTTATAGTGACTATATTTAATTTGACTTTTAGTAACAAAAACATTTACTTTTGCAACCCTAAAGCCTCTGACAGAAAGGGATTTCTTTTCTTTTATTTGGGAAAAAAAAAGAAAGAAATTGATGTCTGAAACATGCAAGGGTGCCGAATGACTTTACCCGTTTACTCAAAGAGGCCAGAGATAGACAGGCGCCCTGCTGGAAAAGACAACAGGTTCCTTTACCTGTTTTTAAAGTACGATCATGAAACACATTGTGGCTGAACTTGTGCTCTTGTGACCCCAGAGGTTCACTGTTTCAGCGCTACAATCAAACTGTTGGGGTGAAGCATTTCTAGCAGTCTCCATGTACACATGAAGGTTGTGAAAGAAAACTTTGGACGATGATCCTAACTGGGTTCTAGTGATGTTTTTTGGGACACATCTGCAGACGTTTTGCAAAAGGGGCCGTGTGTGTGAGCATTTTAAGAAGCGCACAGTGCAGGTATACGGTAACAAACTACATGAACAACAGCTGTGTTCATACACACTGATGTCTGTATCACGTTGGTCTAATCTGCCTGCTGAATAAAATGCATTTAGAGTCTCTTTCATGACACTTGATAAGTGATCAAAACATTTGCAAAACTGCGGGCCTTTGTAGCCAATGGGGCTGCGTTGATAACCATTCATGAGGCGATTGGTGGCTCGAAGGCTGACATTACAGCGTGAACAGATTTCAAAGGCACCAATGCCGCACCAGGAGGGCAGTCATTGGAAGAGATGGGTGGCATAACACGTCTTCTCCTTTTGCTGTGGGCTGGTGAGTATTGTTCACACATCCTAACTTTAACCATTCTCTATGCTTTGAAATAGTATTCAGTGTGTTTTGAGTTGAGTTAATCCACCAGAAGTGCTGTTACTCCACCTCTCACTCTCTCTTTGTGTTATTAAGACATCTATTTCATATTCTAAAAACAGTCTGAGTTATCAGTCAATAACTTTTTAAATCAATTCCAAAATGTAGAGGAAGCCAGCATGATCTAGTTATGTGTGAGGTGTGAAGTGGCCTCAGTTGTGTACCTTCTCTCTTTTCCGAATGGCTCTTGTCTTTTCTAGAGAAGCCAGTTAGAAGTTTTGGTAGGTGGTGTGATGCAGCTCTGAGTGATATGGAGCAGATCCAGGGGTTGAGACAGCAGATGGTGGATGGCATTAAGAGCATAAAGATGTCAGGCCCTTTACTTCAGGCAAACTCAAACGGTGGTGCCTGCAGTTTGGTGTGTTGCACCAGATGTTGTGGCCATCACATTGTGTGCTCAAAGGTAGAGAAACTATAGCGAATGATTAGCTAGTTAGGAGTATAAATGTGCAAAAGCAAGGCTGAAGACGATGCTGTCAATCAATATCACAATTAATTGAAGCTTTTACCTCGATTACGATTAATGATTGATTATTTTATTATTTCTATGTGCATTTAGAAAGAAACAATATAAACCCAGCCGAGCCCTGCGTCTTTTCATAGACACTGTAATATTTTAATAAAATGTCTTGTTAAACCTTTTCCCTGCAGCTTGCTTTTGATCATATTTAATCTATATCCAATTCCTGCACTTGGCTTCTGATTATAATTAAAATTCAGGTGCAGGCGGAAAAGTTTGTCGAGAGTTGGTGGTTATTGTGATCGTGAGCATTGGCGAGTTAGAAATCAAAAATCAATAATTGACATGGATGGGAGAAGGCGTCTTGGTGCAGTTATTGCAGCAGGATTTCTGTACCTGCAGGCTGAGGAGGAGGCTGCAGCTGAGGAGGCAGATCCCAGAAAGACAGCAGAGAATGAGGCGGAGGATGAGGATGAGACGCGATGAGATGAATGAAAAGTTCAAAGTACTCATTATGCAGAGTGACCCAATTTCAAGTGTTGTAATCATCATAAGCATGAATATGTATTGAGTATTAATTGATCAATTTACACGTAGGCTACATGTGAGCAGTATTTAAATGTTGTCATGGTAGAACTGAAAAGTAACTATAGCGATCAAATAAATGTAGCTTGAGTAGAATGTACGTACAGTTTTTCCCTCTAAGTATAAAGTAGCACAAAATGGAAATACCCAAAGAACAAGTACATCAAATTTGTACTTAAGTACAGTAGCTACTTGAGTAAATATACTTAGTTACTGTCCATCGCATTTGTCTCATCATTATGCTTTCTGTCTACATTTTTATGTAGACTTGACTGGTGCACCTAGAAAAAACAAAAGCAGTTTAATGTTGTATTAAGTCTGACATTTTATTGAAGTGTTGAGTTGTAGATTGTGGTGCTGTTGAACTGTACTGGATTATACTGACAGCAGTTTCTCCGTGGTGCTGTGCGCCAGATAAAAAAACAAGCGCGTCGCACCGAATGTGCGGTACTACGGCGTCGCTTTGGTTTGTGAGCGTGCATGCCGCACGTCTACATTGAAAGTCATGGGTTTGTGTGCGCAAAACACGCTACATCTGAACTCCCCACATGCACACACACTCACTTTAACCAAGGAGGTGGCCAAAACTACCCAGGTGGCCTGCCTTTGTTTTAGATAGGCTGGGAAAACCCTGTCTTTGGGGACAAGCTGCTTGAGTTGATTTGCTGGCTCGGTGTTTGTGCTCGTCTCCTCCTTGTAAGCAGCGTCAGTCTGGCTTTGAGTGAATGCAGACTAGATGGAGTCACGTGACTTACACAACATAGTTTTTCTTTTTTCATGGGGACAGCACAGGGAAAGTAATAACCAAAGTCACCGACATGAGTAAGATTACGTCAGTTAGAAGGTCCGAATGTTGGTTTTGGTATATTTTCGGTTGATTGCTCAACCCTAACCTATCAGCTCTCTGTCAGTGGCCTTACAGATCTACATATCATGCGATAGATAACTCCCTGCTTCTGGACATTCCAGGGTGCTGCAACCAAGGTGGGGACATCAACAAAGCACATGGTTAGGTTTAGAAAAAACATCATTGTTTGGTTCTACATTGATACAGGAAGCGAACACTGGGCTCTCAGGTGAAAGTCCTGGCTTTGTTGGACCCATCCACCCCCACTTATAAAAAACTGTGAAACTAGGCATCAATGGAATGCTCATAACACTTTCACAGTCCATCATGTGTATTGATAACTTTCTAGAGAGTGAATAAGTTGTTCTCTACAACAGCACTGTTTAAACTTACAGGAGGACATTTGTGTTTCAGGTGTCACAGTGAGCACCGTGGTGGATCTGCAGAAGAGAATTATTGGAGGTCAAACGTGTGGACCAAATGAGCGTCTTTACCATGTGATGTTGAATATAACTAATGGTACCGATTGGGGGTTTTGTGGTGGCTCTCTGATCAGTAAGCGCTGGATTCTGACTGCAGCTCACTGCCAGGAGCCAGGATGGTGAGAAAGTGACAGTTTTACTTGAACCAGTAATAATACATTTCTCACTCACATATTCAGTGTGAAAGTCCTGAAGCAGCAATCAACAATGATTTGTTGTAAATTCCCAAAATAATGACATCAATGCTTATGTTCATGTTGATTAATTATTGACCTATAATATACAAACAGGTTGCATTGACAGTAATTCAATGATGATCCTCTTTTACCTTTACTTACTTCTAGGACTATATATGCAACTTTAGGTGTGCATCCAGGGCCAGGAACAGAAGTGAAAATCAAATCAACACCCAAGATCTATATCAACAACAGCGTCACTCATGACATCATGCTGCTGAAGCTACCTAAACATACTAAGATTAAACCTGTACCACTTCCTGACTGTAACAATCCTCCCAAAATGTGAGTTGTGTTCTTTCCCCTTTATTAAGTCTTAAAGCTCAGCTGCTGAAGAACTCAAAGTTTAAAATTCCTCTTGGGATCTTTTTAAATGTGAAATCATAAGTGGTGAAGTAGTTTGTCTTTTGAATGACTTTAATTTATTTTACAATAACATTCTTTTAATTTTTTTGTTTGTATTTCAGAGGTGATACAGTTGAGATTGCAGGTCATGCAGCCAGAACTACAGGCCCAAATAATGAAAGACGTAAGATTAATCTTGTTTATTTTAAAATAACAGTTTTCTATATTTAGTAAGTGTTCTTGGATTTGTTTGTATGTTTGGTCACACTGTTGACATATCTTTACATTTAATCCATTTTAATTTAGTTTTAAATTGACTAGTTTTGAAAATACTTTCTTTTCAAGCCTTACTCTGCACATTTTAAGATGTATAGGAAATTAATTTAATGATATATATTTCTCTGTAATAAAGCAGATGAATAATGTCATTTAAAGATGCTCCTTGATATTTAAAAAAACATGAAATGTGTTTGGATGCATTTGACAGAAGAAAAAAATAAGCATAAATTATTCATTTATTGGTGAAATTAATTTGTGTGTTAAGAAGATAATTATTTATTTTTGTAGTAAAGTAACTTTTTTTCATTTTCATCTAGAGTATAAGAGATCTGCTACTCTCCAATGTGCAAACACCACGGTTGTTGACTGTAAGGGGCTCAGAGCCTGTGTGGAGAAGCGTTACCCACGGTTTTATGCATCTAGACGTGATCAGCACTTGCTCTGTTGCCAAAGACAACGAGTGGATATCAGTCATGTAAGTTGGTGTGTCTTTTAACCATGGATCTTTTCCACAAGTTATTTCAAGTTTTACCACTTTAATATAAATAATCATTTCAATAAATTATGCAAATATCTATTAACAATATAAACATGTCTCTCACAGGGTGACTCTGGTGGAGGAGTGGTGTACAATGGCATGATTTACGGTGTCATTTCTTTCCATGGCAATCCAACCCATGCCTGTGTTGAAGCAGCTGCGACGATGGACGTCTGTGCATACAAAGATTGGATCGAAAAAAAAACTGCCAGTATCTTAACTAAAGCAGCTAAAAAAGCATTGGAGAGTTGGAGGCGTAGGGGGTAGAGCAGGCACCCCATGCATAAGGCCTTTGCCGCAGCGGCCCAGGTTCAAATCCAGGCTGTGGCCCCTTGCTGCATGTCATCTGCCCCCCCCCCCCCCCCCCCCCCATGCTTACCTGTCCTGTCCCTTAAAGGCAAAATGTCCTGCCATTTAACAGACATTTCCATCAATTGGTTCACATTAAATGTTCAGCTGTTACTTGTAAAACCCTTTAAGACAAAAAAAGTCATGATTCTGCAACATAGCTTCACAAGGTAGTGTCTAACTTTGCTAGTGGTGTCTAACAATGCTGATAAAAATGATAAATGACTTTTTTTTTCACAAGATTGTGTCTGTTAAAATAAAATTACAATGCATCACAATCATTGTTTAACAGGTTGCTGTTGTTTGTATTATTGATCCTCAAAAAAACCCAAACATCTTTTAATCTGCAAGTACTGATGTTATTTGACCACTTGAGGCATCAGAAACAAGTTGTAATAGTTGTTCATTTACACTTTTGGCAGTTCAGGAGGATTGTTATCATGGCCACCTGATAAATGTAAGTCTAAATATTAACTCTCCTTAAAGCTGTTTTTTTGTGTCTCGACCAACTCCTGAGGCTGATAATTGGCTAATGTTAAACAGTTAGCTGTCCGTGTCTTTCTGCTGTCTGGCACTGAGCAGACGGAGTACAGTGGGTTTATAGAGCTTTTTGCCTGCTGTGGCTGAAAGTGAACCTGTAAGAGCGTTGAGAGTGGACCAATGGCTAAACAATGAGTGGGTTGTATTTTAGTTTCAAACGATGTGTGTGAAGCATCAATAAAGATTCAACTGATGCTTCACACACATCTCCAACCCAGCAGCACAGCAGACCTATACAATTACAGCAGGTTCAGGTGGACACCCAACATTAGTGTCACCAATCCAGTATATGGCCAAATCTCTTCCTGAGTTGTGGTGCTGAGAAATGGCCAGATAACTGTTTTTACAGAACATCATGATGTCACTGTGAGGTTAGTATCTGAATTATTCAGTTATGACAAAAACAGCCTGCCACCCTCACAGCAGAAGTAGAAGAGAATAAAGTGTTTAGAAAAAAGGGAGCTAGTTTAAATCATATAATATTTTGCAATTGCAATTTATTTATTTAATTATTTTGATTAATAAACAATGTACAGTGTATTACAATCTAGTAGGAGATCCATTTTTTCCAATTCAATTTTATTTATAAAGCCCAATATCACAAATCACAATTTGCCTCAGAGGAATTTACAGCATACAACATCCTTCGGACCCTCACAGCGGATAAGGAGAAACTCCCCCCAATAAAGTAGAGATGACAGTGTGTTACTTCAAATACAGACATGTATCTGATCTGACACTTGACTGGACTGTATTCATCGTTAATGTCATTAATGACGCCTGTTTTTCTTCTGAGAAGTCGAAATGTTTGCCATGAAAAAGGACAAATCAGAACCTCTCTAACAGACTCTTTGTCAAAATGTAACTTAATCGTCTTCTAAGTTTGACAAAGGTAGTATTTATTGCAGGACGGAAGAAATAGTCATTCCCAACTGCTCCAATTATTTACTTATATATTTACGCTTACAATATTCAGTAACAAGATGCCGTGGAAAACTTGTGCTTAAGGTCATTCTAGATGATTTCTCTCTTAATTGTTGGTCTTAAAGTGGCAGTTTCAGTTGGGCAGCACTTATCTACTGAGTAAAACATGTTTATGAAATCAAACATGAATCTGCCTTAAAGATGCAGTTTAGACAGTTTATAACTGCTGATTCAATAAATTACGTCTACTGTGTGAATCACAATACTGAATTTAGGAACAGGTGAGGCAATTGCCTCTGTGGAGGATATTTCCAGTCAACTCAGAGCTCATAGAACCCATTGGCTCAGCTATGAGCCTAGAAAATAACAATCTGCGAGCAAGAATTAAAGTCAATAACACTGCTTATGGTATATAATTTGACAGGATGTTGAACAGCAAGACTAGCTAGCTATCCAGTGATGTCATTGTCCCAAATCAATATCAAGACTTTCACTAATAAGCAACACACCATGTGTAGTGTTACTGCTGGCTGCATCCTGAAGGCCCTGACACACCAAGCCAACGGTCGGCCGTCAGTCAAAGTTGGGCGTCAGTGAGCGTCTGTTGGCCTAGTTTTTGCGGTGTGTCCCGCACTGTCGGCACTTCGGCGTCGGCAGCTTTTTGGCCGATTGAGCATGTTGAATCGGCGGCGGAGCTTGTCGGTGAGAGAGATCACTCTGATTGGCTGTTCAGGTTTTATTTCCTCGCCCCTGTAGCGAGTGAATCTGCCTGTAGTGAAACCGGGGCTAACCGGTGCTTCCTCCTCAGGCTCCGTTTCACTCAGCTGCCTGACAGACCCGCTGCTTCTTCCCACTTTAACCTGAATAACAAACTGGGGCTAGCTGTGAGGCTAGCGGAGCGTTAGCTGCAACATGACCAGAGGCACAGCCAGTTAGCCTCCTCTAGCTTCCCAGCTAGCCCCGGCTCTCCGTTTGGATCCAGCCGGAGCACCGAGTCCTGGTTTGTTATTCAGATTAAAGAACGAACAGAACGTACGTGCTACTTGGCCGTCGGATATAGTCTTTGTAGTGTGTTCAAATGCAACTGACACAGAGCGACGTAGATGACGCAACAGTTGGCTTTCGTCGCCGCTAGTTCTTTGATGTCAGTTTGGTGTGTCAGCACCTTTAGGTAGTGTGTTGAAATGTGAATGGGATGTGAGATGATTGACTATGTGATACAAAGCCAGGGTAAGTTCAGAGAGCTCTCGGAGTAGATCTTGCAGCTTGTGTATTACAGTCTCCATCCTGTAGCATTCAGGGCCATTTGGATGCAAGTTACCTGAAAAGACCTTTGTTCTCTCAACACTTCTTCCCTTTCTTATAGTCTCTTTCCATACATTCACCACTGAGCACAAACAACCGCTGCTCTAACTCACAATGGTGGAGGGCTTTCTCTTTCAGGTGTCACAGTGAGCACCGTGGTGGATCTGCAGAAGAGAATAGTTGGAGGTGACACGTGTGGACCAAATGAGCGTTGGTACCACGTGAAACTGACTGCAGTTCAGGACAACACTGGGTTGAACTGTGGTGGTTCTCTGATCAGGGACCACTGGACTCTGACTGCGGCTCATTGCTGGGAGCAGGGACGGTGAGAAAGTGAACGTTTTACTTAAAAACTACCAACATACACCATTTCTCGCTCATAAATTGAATCTGAAAGATAACATATGTTGGCTCATGTTCATGTCCATTAATTGCTAACCTACACAATTACAATCTGGCATTCACACTAATTCAGTGATGTTCCTCTTTAACCTCTCTTTGTAGGACAATAAGAGCAGTTTTAGGTGTGCATCCAGGTCCTGGGCAAACAGTGCAAATCACAGCACCACCCGTGATCTACACTGACAACAACGGCGTCAGACATGACATCATGCTGCTGAAGCTACCTAACCCTACTCAGATTCAACCTGTACCACTTCCTAACTGTCAAAATCCTCCCAAAGAGTGAGTTGTGATCTTTCCCCTTTTAATAAGTCTGAAAGCTCAGCTGTTGAGGACCTGGAAATGAAAAAATTCTGTCAATTTTTTTTCCATTTTACTGTGTTTCAGAGGTGAAGCAGTTCAGATTGCAAGTTGTGATGCAAATACTGCAGACCCCTAATACAAAATGTGAGATGAATCATGTTTAGTTTATGATTGCAAGTAGTATTGCAAGATTGCCAGTGTTTTTATTTTTAACACTGCTGACACACTGAGCAGCATGGTGCGGTTCAGTTTAGTTCGGTACGCTTTTTTTCTATTTCCACTGCAAAATGTTGTGGATGGTACCACTGAAACCGTTCTGTACCACTTTTGATCTCCCTTCTGTTGGGGTACCTAGCACACAGATCTGGTGCTAAAAGGTGGAGCTGTGAACACTGCAGTCTGTTGATTGGTCAGTAGAGGACGGTCACTCTGCTCAGGGCTGAGCTGTGGCTGTGTTTTGATGCTCATGTAACTACTGTTCATACCGTGGAGAGTTTTAATAGACTGTAACTACAAAATGAAATGATGTTTTGCTGCCTCTCGCAGCAGCTGGAGTCTGCTCCCGCCAACTTTTAAGGTGTTAATTTGTAATGTTACTTAATGAATAATAATAATATTCCATATGACAACACTGACCATCACTTTAGTTTTTATGTGACATACACTTTTAATAATGGGTGGACCTTCACACATTTATGTTTCAGCTGGATTATGTGTATGGCATATATTCTAATCCTTACTCTGAGAAAAAAAAAGCTACAGCAACACTATAAACCCCTGAGCTTGCCTGAGAAGGACTAAATGCACAAACCAGCTGTTTTTAAATATCCCATGGAGAGAGACTCTCACTGCAGCCTGTTTATTTTGTTCTCTTGTGTTTCATGAGTTTATTAGTTCCACCTGTGTCCAATCACCTTGCTCTCTTTGTGTGTTTAGCCCGTGTGCTCCCCTTGTCTTTTATCAGTAATCATCCCTTTGTGTGCATGAATGTCCCGCCTGTTTTCAAGGTTTGTTTCCCAGTGTTCCTGAGGTCCTGGGTTTCTTCTGAATTTGCCTTTGCTGCAGCTGTCTCATCTATTCATCCTATGTTTGAGTCCAAAAAGGTTCTTCCTGGATTGTTTCATATTTATGTTTTCTAACATCTTTAATCATTTTCTGACCTCTTAGTTATAACTTGAAAACCACAGATTTGGAACCACTGTCATTCGCACATCTCTTGTCTCCTCTTTCCTCCCCTGCTGCCTCTACTCTTCCCTCCTTTTTCAGTAGTACATTGACTTATCACTTCTCCTCCTCCAGGCTAACCATTGCTCTTTGTTCTTTGATACTGCATTATGTTCCTGAGTGTGCATATGCATGTGCACATTGTCTGTGTGTGTGTGTGAGAGAGAAAGAAAGGGAGTTTCCTCACACTTGATACAGAGCCATATTACAGATAGTGGGATTTAAATTGACACGTGGACAAGAGAAGCTCTACTGTGCTCAAGTATCATTTATTTGAATATGACCTAGGCTACTGTTACACCATAAGGCCAATAAAAAACTCAGGGTGTGTAAATTTATGGACTATAGGTGCCTCACCTGAGCTCCAATGTTTTGATAAGGCAATGCTGACGGAAAAATTTTACTAATTAACTCAAATAAAACTGTGTAACATTCACCATCTTGTGAGCAGCTGTTAGAGTCCAAGTGAGGTTAAATTTGACTAGATCTGACTTGTCAAATTACATAGCTGCATCTGTGAGCATACAGAGCTGTGAGAACAGCCTCCACTCTCCAAACCCCTCTATACACACACACACACACACACACACACACACACACACACACACACACACACACACACACATACGGACACACACACACCAAGCACTGGCCCTCGACAGGGCCATTCACATTTTGGCATTTTTGCGAAAGTTTTAATTCTGCACCCGTACCACTAGATGTCAATACATCCAACACACTTTACCATTAAGAGACACTTTTACCCATCTTTTGATGTTTAGACAATGGACTTAGGGCGTTTTCATATTAGGTAATGTATTGATTCGTACCATGCCTGAGTACGATTGCCCCTGGTCCACTCAGCTTTCACATTGTTGTTCCATAAACAAGTACACCTGCATCATCATTTTTGTTGTGCTACAGTGTAGAAAAGGGCACTACACTCAGACACTGCTGCCTCTGGGACTGTCATCAGCTTTGAGCAGATCTCCCTCCTGCTGGAGCTCTGATTGCAGGTCAAATGTAGCAGTGAAGCTGGAACCAGGTCTATTCATGGCGGGCTGCGCTGCCGTCTGATATAGACAAGCTCCTTGTAGTTGCGTTAAATACCATTCTGTTTTGGTACAGTAGGCATTCACACCTGATGCACAACGTACCAGAGTACGCATGAACCATACTCACAGTGTTCAAACTAATCAAGAGAACTGAACTTTGGGGTGCACTTAGATTCAGGCCCGGCTCCCTGATGTGAAAGCCCCCTTGAGTAATATCTGTGTTCATGCACAGTGGTGTCAGTTCCATGTTGGTTTCATCTGCCTAATGCAGCTGAGCTGAAGACAGTTTTTCTTTCCTCTTTGTATATCACAGTCTTTTTCATGACACTTGATAAGTCATTCAAATTCGCAAACCTGCGGACCTTTGTAGCCAATGGGGTTGTGTTGATAAACCTTTATGAGGTGATTGGTGGCTCAGAGGCCAACAAGGAAGTGTGAACAGATTTAAAAAGGTGCCACTGTAGAACCAGGAGGGCAGTCATTGGAAGAGATGGGTGGCATAACAGGTCTTCTCCTTTTGCTGTGGGCCGGTGAGTATTGTTCACACATCCTAACTTTAACCATTCTCTATACTTTGAAATAGTATTCAGTGTGTTTTGAGTTGAGTTAATCCATCAGAAGTGCTGTTACTCCACCTCTCACTCTCTCTTTGTGTTAGGACATCTATTTCATGTTCTAAAAACAGTCTGAGTTATCAGTCAATAACATTTTTAAATCAATTCCAAAATGTAGAGGAAGCCAGTGTGATGAGCCAGTGTGGTCTCTTCCTCTGATGTTCATTCATATCCTGACAGCTGAACTCTAGATCAGTTGGAGGTGTGAAGTGGCCTCAGTTGTGTACCTTCTCTCTTTCCCAAATGGCTCTTGTCTTTTCTAGAGAAGCCAGTTAGAAGTTTTGGTAGGTGGTGTGATGCAGCTCTGAGTGATATGGAGCAGATCCAGGGGTTGAGACAGCAGATGGTGGATGGCATTAAGAGCATAAAGATGTCAGGCCCTTTACTTCAAGCAAACTCAAACTGTGGTGCCTGCAGTTTGGTGTGTTGCAGCAGATCTTGTGGCCATCACATTGTGTGCTCAAAGGTAGAGACACTATAGCGAATGATTAGCTCTCACATCAGAAAGTGTCTGGGAGCCCCACACTACCTCAGCAGTATATGGAAAAGGGATTTTGGAGCCCTTTGTTATCAGTTTAACAGAGGAGTATAAATGTGCAAAAGCAAGGCTAAAGACAATGCTGTCAAAGTGGAGGGATATAACAAAGAATTTTGTTTTAAGGTAAATAAATAAAGAAAAAAACAATTAAAAGGCAATAGTGAGAGATACTGTAATGCCACCTGATGTTAATGCTGTTCTAGGTTGTTGTATTCTGAGGGATGAAGTGTGACTGTTAGGGGACAGAAGCTCTTTTTGGCCAACACTCACACAACTTTTTGCAAAGTTCGCCTTGTATATTAACTGAGAGTGAGGAAACTGTTCTGAACAACCAGTGTTCTGGCTTACAGGGGGACTTTTGTGTTTCAGGTGTCACAGTGAGCGCAGCGATGGATCTGCATAAGAGAATCATTGGAGGTCGTGTGTGTACTAACGATGAACGTCTGTACCATGTCAAAATAACTGATGACGTTGGTGAAATACTCTGTGGTGGATCTCTAATCAGTAACCGGTGGTTTCTGACTGCAGCTCACTGCTTACAGGAGTGAGTCTATGGCAATTTTATTAAAAAAACTAGTAGCAATATATTTCTCACTTACGAACACACACAAAGTCCTGAAGCAGCAATTAGCAAGGATTTGCTGTAAAACTACAGCATTCCCAAAATGAAGATAGCAATGCTTTTGTTCATGTTTAGTAATTACTGACCTATACTAATACATTCTGATGCATCTATAGTAATTCAGTGATGTTGCTCTTTAACCTCTGCTTATTTACAGCTCTATGACAGTAGTTTTAGGTGCCCATCCAGGTCCAGAAACAGAAGTGCATATCGCAGCACATGAGATCTTTAGGGACGACCAGCACAGACCTCATGACATCATGCTAGTGAGACTATCTGATGCCACTAACATTATCCCAGTACGACTTCCTGACTGTGAACATCGTCCCAATATGTGAGTTTTGATCTTTCCCCTCTAGTCTAAAAGCTCAACTGTTGAGCAACTCCAAATCAAGCATTCCTGTCGAATCGTTAACAATTCTCTGCAAAGGGAACTGCTAAAAAAAAGTTGTCTTTTTACTGTATTTCAGAGGTGATACAGTTCAGATTGCAGGCCATGGACCCACAGCTGCAGGTCCACAAGGTGAAAGAGGTGAGATGAATCTTGTTTACTTTTTGATGATAATAATAATGATAATATGAAAATAATAATTATCTGCGTTTGTCACAGCCAGTTTTCTTATTTTTGTTTGTATGTTTGATATTATTACCAAAGCACATATATTATATACTTTTGTTTCTTTAAAAACATGTTGCTTATTAATTCTGTTTATACACAAGAAATCTCAGTATCTCCATTCACCTTCATTTTAAGCCAAACTGGACAAATAGAGTCACATCTTTTTAATAAAACAGATAAATAGCGCAGTTAAAAGATGCTGTTTGATTCTTATAATAAGATGTTTGAATGCATTTATTATTATTATATTATCATTAATAATAATTCATTCATTAATGTTTAATGAAGGTTATATGTACCTGTAAAAACAATAGAATAACCTGTAAATATTATCAAACTGCTATATTACAAATAATCCAAATTCTAATTGCAGAAAAGTACTATTGTTAGTCGGGTTGTTTTATATTATTTTATGTAAATAATCTTCTGAATTAATCAATATTTACACAATAAAATGATTTACCACCCATAAAACATTTGATATACCCACCAGCTGTCTATCCAGATGATAGATAGATATGATCCACAGATAACACTAAGTTCACTGCTGCCTTAAGAGAACTTCCTATTTTACATATAGGCCTACACAACAGGGGGTTTAGTAAGTTTTTGTGACAAACTAAGCCCAAAGGTCATAAAATCCAAAATGAAATATGATTTTACATTACAAATGGATTAAACTGTATATCAAAAAACTCATACCATAACTTCACTCGCTGAGAAATTATAAATTGTCTTTTTTACAAAAATAAAAAAGACATTCTTTGGTTATTCACAGTTACAGGTTTTTCACGTTATTTTACACTGGACATGTACATTTACAGTCTGTTGTTTTAATTTTGTTGTTATCTTCATGTATTTTAAAAATTAAATTAAATAAATAAACAGGATACATTTTTGTAAAATTACAGATTATTTTTACCTTGACGAACACATTGACTCAAGTACCCTCCAGTGTGCAGACACCACGGTTGTTGACTGTCAGCGTGTCCTAGAGCTGGTTGGGCCCACTGACCCAAACAAACTGTATCAGCGCTTGTTCTGTGGGCAAAGGCATCGAGTGGATACATGTACAGTGAGTTGGCATGGCTTCTAACCTTATACCTTTTTTTATAGACATTAAAATTCTCCAGTATTTTAATATAATACAGTAAGTATTTCCATAAATTATATAAAAGTCTGTATCAAATGACATCTCTCTCACAGGGTGACTCTGGTGGAGGAGTGGTGCGCAACGGCATGATCTATGGTGTCATTTCATTCAGTGGTGACAGGCATTATGTCTGTAGAGAACCAGCTGCATTTATGGATGTTTGTAAATACATCAGTTGGATCAATGGTGTCATTACCAGACAGTAAAGATGTCTAATGTGTGGTCAACAGATGTCAACAGACATTTCACATAAGAAAACAGCTGAGTTACTCTAAATTTGCAATTAATACATTTACGATTGATTGGTTTAATTTAAATTATTATTCTTGATACCCTTTAAGACAAACCTTAAATTCTGATTATATAACATGAATTTGCTCGTGTCTAAGTTTACACATTCTTGCTGTCAGACTGTTTTGGTTAAAAAATATCTAAATTTTGATTTTACAGATCTAAATTCAGATAAAGACAATTAGACATATCCCTTGTATGAATTTAAAATACTGTAGTATTAGTATTATTAGTATTATATAGTATTTTGCCTGTCAGTACACTCATTGAGTCATTGTGTGAAAAAACTACAAAGGGCAAATTATAATAAGGTCTGCTATTCATTTAAAAATACTGATGACAGTGATAAATATGACAGTTCTTTCACATGTTGTGTCTGTTGAAATAAAATTAAAGTGACTCACAATTTAACAGCTTGCTCTTGTTTATTTGCTTTTAATGTCACAAACAAAACAAAAAAAATATGCAAACAGATTTTTGCAATATTTAGCTCGGGAACACGAAATGGACATACCATCACCTGTTAAGTTATTATGGTGAACTTTTAGCAAAGAGTTGCTAACTGTACACAGTCAGCAGTTATGGAGCAACATTAGCTTTCATTTGGAGTCGTGCTTCTGGCCACTGTATAAAGTTAAGTCCAGTATATTTACTGTCATTTTAGCTCTGCTTTTGGTCTCCACCAAAGGTGATTATTTGCTCTTTAGCTGCTAAATGCTCCTCTATGATCACCAGCTAGTCACTAACTGTGTCTGTTTGCCGGCTGATGGTAAGTGCACAATGGGTTTAATACTAACCCCAGCTGTGGTTGTGCCATGATCTTTGCCAAATCATAACCAAGTGGTTTCTAGGGGGTGAAAATTGCAGAAATTCAGAGCCTACTATTATGAGCCAACAGTCAGCTGCTGTTTGAAGCAGTGCTGAAGGACCGTCTCAGTGAGCCGCTCTCCTCCTGCTTTCTCTGCCTGGTTAGCACAAGCTAACATAGCAGCAGTGGCATCTGACACCATATGCTTAACAACAATAATCTCAATCCCGCACAGATATGGCGCAACTCTGTTGTTAAACACATTAAGAACTGTTTCGTAATATTGGGCGTGTGATGCTAACAGTTTTTAATCTCTTGATATGTATCTACCAGCTGGCTGCTGAAGTTTGTTTTTAATTCTTGGTCTGAAAGTGACAGTTTGAGTTTGGCAACACTTATCTGCTGAGTAAAACATGTTGATGAAATCAAACATGAATCTGTAGGAATAAGAGAAGATGTGCTTCATCATAACACAACAAAAGCCAGATATTCGATGAGTGAAGCAACTGTTGAGAAACTAGTTGTTCCATGCAACTCAGCAGGCGACTATAATGAACAGTAGAGCCAAATGACTCAGTCTGATACAAACAGGTGGGGATGTGTGTGATAAAAGTAAAGGTTTATTTACTGCCTCACTCGTCTGCCTTAAAGATACAGTCTAGACATTTTTATAACTTCTGATTCAATAAATTACATCCTATAGTATTCAGAGTATGACACAGTAAAGGACTTCCATCAATGTAAACAGAGGTTTTGATTGCTCCTCACACTGCGAACTGACAGTTTCAACAAAGCTACTTAGTAGGTGTCCTATATCAGGTTTTAATGGACACCCTGCAGCACCCTGCAACCAGAGTCAAGTATTCATCCAGACCATGCTATAAATGTTGCCATCGTACTTTTCGGCAGAACCCCAGGTATGTAACATTTGTGCATTATTATATAGAGGATATGTTAAAACTTTATCACTGCAAAAACTCAAAATCTTACCAAGAATATTTGTCTTATTTCTAGTCTAATCTTCTGATCAAGTCTTCTTGTCTAATTTTACTAAACTGAATTTTTGACAGCATTTCTAATTTTGCTCTGATGTGAACAATTGGAGTCAATGTAAAAATGGCAATTTTAAACATCAGTTTTTCACTTATGGAGCAAATCAATCACTGTTACAAACAAATTACCAACATCTCCAGGCTGTCTAGATGCAATATGTGTATTTTCAGATTTTTGTCTTAATAACTGATTTTTTTTTTTACAGTGGTTTCAAATCTGCCTTTCCATGCACGGATGGCTACACTGAATGGCTTACTCAATTTGTGAAGCCACTGTTGAGTTGCTACTTGCGGTAGATGACCGTCTTTGGTTCCAGAGGTTGCAGATTTGAGCCTCAAGTGGTGCAGAATCTACATTGTAATGTAATCATCTTCTTGTGCTCCAGCTTATTGTTTAAAATTGCCTGAGCGTGGCTGATCACTGTGCAGCATCTTCAAGTCTTTTTTCTGCTAGAATATCTGCCTTCTCATGCTTGAAAATAAACCAAACTTTGCACAAAGATCCAGTGTCAATACTTCAGTGTGAAACCATCTGAGGCTTCTCACTTTGCACATAGCTCAACTAGTTAAACATCAGTTTTTCACTTACGAAGCAAATCAATCATTGTCACAAACAAATTACCAACATCTCCATGCTGTCTAGATGCAATATGTGTATTTTCAGATTTTTTGTTTCGACAACTGAATTTTTTTTTACAGTGGTTTGAAATCTTCTTTTCCATGCACGGACGGCTGCTAAACCTGCACTTCTGACTTAGTCAATCTGTGAAGCTACATATGAATTGTCACTGATTAAGTAGCTCAGTGAGGTAGAAATTGATTCTTAGTCTCAGAGGTTGTGAGTTCAATCCTCAACTGATGCAAAAGGCAGATTGTGTTGCTAAATTCCTAAATGTCTTCCAATTCTTCTGCTTGTTGCTCAGAATTGCCTAAAAATGCCCGGACCGACACATCGCTGCGCAGCAGCTATAATATTATAATTATAATTTTGGCTATTGTGGTACAATATGTTGAAAGTATATATTAATATCTGATAGCATACATATGTGACAATAATCAAATGTGTATAATAACAGTAGGAGTATCACTAATGATAACAGCAGCAGAGAGAGAAGGTGCCTAAGTCAGCCTAACTAGGGGCTGGTACAAGGCAAGCCTGAGCCAGCCCTAACTATAAGCTTTATCAAAGAGGAAAATCTTAAGTCTAGTCTTAAATGTGGAGACGGTGTTTGCGTTCTGGACCGCAACAGGAAGATGATTCCACAGGAGAGGAGCCTGATAGCTGAAGGCTCTGGCTCCTGATCTACTTTTGGAGACTTTAGGGACCACGAGTAACCCTGCATTCTCAGAGCGCAGAGTTCTGGTGGGATAATATGGCAATATGAGCTCTCTAAGATATGACAGAGCTTGACCATTTAGAGCTTTATAAGTTAGGAGTAGGATTTTAAATTCAATTCTGGCTTTTACAGGGAGCCAGTGCAGAGAAGCTACAACAGGAGAAATGTGTTCTTGTTCCTGTTAGTACAACACGTGCCGCTGCATTCTGAATTAGCTGGAGGGTTTTTAAGACTTATTCTTCTCTGAGTTGTTTGGGGCCAAGAACAATAACTTCAGTTTTGTCTGAATTTAACATCAGGAAATTGGAACTCATCCAGGTTTTTATGTCTTTATGGCACTTTTGAAGTTTAGTTAATTAATCAGTTTCTTCTGGCTTTGTCGATGAATACAATTTTGTATCATCCACATAATGGAAATTTACAGAGTGATTCCTAATGATGTCACCTAAGGGAAGCATAAATAGAGTGAATAGGATTGGTCCGAGCACAGAACCTTGCGGAACTCCAAAACGAACTTTCGTACGTAAGGATGATTCATTATGAACGTGAACAAACTGAAAATGACCAGATAAATAAGATTTAGTGCAGAACCTTTTAGGCCAATTAAATATTCCAGTCTGTGAAGCAGAATTTGATGGTCAATTGTGTCAAACGTCGCACTAAGATCTAATAAAACGAGTACAGAGATGCGTCCTTTGTCTGAAGCAATCAGAAGATAATTTGTAATTTTAACTAGTGCTGTCTCAGTGCTATGATGCACTCTAAATCCTGACTGAAATTCCTCAAATAAATTATTATCATGGAGAAAATCACACAGCTGGTCTGCGACTACTTTCTCAAGGACCATTGAAAGAAAGGGAACATTTTACTTGAAAAAACTGCTAACAACATACACCATTTCTCGCTCATAAATTGAATCTGAAAGTCCTCCAGCAGCAATCAGTCCTGATTTTACGAATTTAATTTAAGAATAAAAAAAAAGTAATAAAAATACCACAATGTGAGCAGCATTGTTAGAGTCCAAGTGAGGTTAAATTTGACTTGTCAAATTACATAGCTGCATCTGTGAGCATACAGAGCTGTGAGAACAGCCTCCACTCTCCAAACCCCTCAACACACACACACATGGACACACCAAGCTCTGGCCCTCGACAGGGCCATTCACATTTTGGCATTTTTGCGAAAGTTTTAATTCTGCACCCGTACCGCTAGATGTCAATACATCCAACACACTTTACCATTAAGAGACACTTTTACCAATCTTTTGATCTTTAGACAATGGACTTAGGGTGTTTTCATATTAGGTAATGTATTGATTCGTACCATGCCTGAGTACGATTGCCCCTGGTCCACTCAGCTGCCACTCAACGTTCACATTGTTGTTCCATAAACAAGTACACCTGCATCATCATTTTTGTTGTGCTACAGTGTAGAAAAGGGCACTACACTCAGACACTGCTGCCTCTGGGACTGTCATCAGCTTTGAGCAGATCTCCCTCCTGCTGGAGCTCTGACTGCAGGTCAAATGTAGCAGTGAAGCTGGAACCAGGTCTATTCGTGGCGGGCTGCGCTGCCGTCTGATATAGACAAGCTCCTTGTAGTTGTGTTAAATACCATTCTGTTTTGGTACAGTAGGCATTCACACCTGATGCACAACGTACCAGAGTACGCATGAACCATACTCACAGTGTTCAAACTAATCAAGAGAACTGAACTTTGGGGTGCACTTAGATTCAGGCCCGGCTCCCTGATGTGAAAGCCCCCTTGAGTAATATCTGTGTTCATGCACAGTGGTGTCAGTTCCATGTTAGTTTCATCTGCCTAATGCAGCTGAGCTGAAGACAGTTTTTACTTCCTCTTTGTATATCACAGTCTTTTTCATGACACTTGATGAATTATCCAAAATTGCAAACCTGTGGACCTTTGTAGCCAATGGGGTTGTGTTGATAAACCTTTATGAGGTGATTGGTGGCTCAGAGGCCAACAAGGAAGTGTGAACAGATTTAAAAAGGTGCCACTGTAGAACCAGGAGGGCAGTCATTGGAAGAGATGGGTGGCATAACACGTCTTCTCCTTTTGCTGTGGGCCGGTGAGTATTGTTCACACATCCTGACTTTAACCATTCTGTATACTTTGAAATAGTATTCAGTGTGTTTTGAGTTGAGTTAATCCATCAGAAGTGCTGTTACTCCACCTCTCACTCTCTCTTTGTGTTAAGACATCTATTTCATGTTCTAAAAACAGTCTGAGTTATCAGTCAATAACATTTTTAAATCAATTCCAAAATGTAGAGGAAGCCAGTGTGATGAGCCAGTGTGGTCTCTTCCTCTGATGTTCATTCATATCCTGACAGCTGAACTCTAGATCAGTTGGAGGTGTGAAGTGGCCTCAGTTGTGTACCTTCTCTCTTTTCCGAATGGCTCTTGTCTTTTCTAGAGAAGCCAGTTAGAAGTTCTGGTAGGTGGTGTGATGCAGCTCTGAGTGATATGGAGCAGATCCAGGGGTTGAGACAGCAGATGGTGGATGGCATTAAGAGCATAAAGATGTCAGGCCCCTTTACTTCAGGCAAACTCAAACTGTGGTGCCTGCAGTTTGGTGTGTTGCACCAGATCTTGTGGCCATCATATTGTGTGCTCAAAGGTAGAGACACTATAGTGAATGATTAGCTCTCACATCAGAAAGTGTCTGGGAGCCCCACACTACCTCAGCAGTATATGGAAAAGGGATTTTGGAGCCATTTTTCTGAACAGTTCTGAACAGGCAATTCATGCAAGATTAAAGGGGTACTTTGCTGACTTTCAACCAGCTTTGTGTCATAACAATATGGATAGTATGTGTATGAAATGTGTTAAACTTCCACCATCTTACCAGCGCCTACAGCTGCCTGCTTCCCTCCCAGCTAAACACGTCATCCAGCAGAGTTCTGCAGGCTCTCAGGCAGCTGCTCGAACTTCAGGCTGTACTCCTGCATTTTCAACAGACCTGCCTCTCTCAGCAAAGCACATGGTTAGGTTGAGAAAAATATTGTTTGGTTCTACATTGATACAGGAAGCGAACACTGGGCTCTCAGGTGAAAGTCCTGGCTTTGTTGGACCCATCCACCCCCACTTATAAAAAACTGTGAAACTAGGCATCAATGGAATGCTCATAACACTTTCACAGTCCATCATGTGTATTGATAACTTTCTAGAGAGTGAATAAGTTGTTCTCTACAACAGCACTGTTTAAACTTACAGGAGGACATTTGTGTTTCAGGTGTCACAGTGAGCACCGTGGTGGATCTGCAGAAGAGAATTATTGGAGGTCGAACGTGTGGACAAAATGAGCGTCTTTACCATGTGAGGTTGAATATAACTGATGGGAAGGATTGGAATTTTTGTGGTGGCTCTCTGATCAATAGCCAGTGGATCCTGACTGCAGCACACTGCCAGATACCAGGACGGTGAGAAAGTGACAGTTTTACTTGAACCAGTAATAATACATTTCTCACTCACATATTCAGTGTGAAAGTCCTGAAGCAGCAATCAACAATGATTTGATGTAAATTCCCGAAATAAAGACATCAATGCTTATGTTCATGTTGATTAATTATTGACCTATAATATACTAATTTGGTGCATTGACAGTAATTCAATGATGATCCTCTTTTACCTTTACTTACTTCTAGGACTATATATGCAACTTTAGGTGTGCATCCAGGGCCAGGAACAAAAGTGCAAATCACAGCACCACCCAAGACCTATCCTGGCAACGCCGTCAGACATGACATCATGCTGCTGAAGCTACCTAACCCTACTCAGATTCAACATGTACCACTTCCTGACTGTAACAATCGTCCCAGAGTGTGAGTTGTGATCTTTCACCTTTTAATAAGTCTGAAAGCTCAGCTGTTGAGAACCTGGAAATGTAAAATTCCTGTTGATTTTGTTATACATTTTTAAAAAGAACACTGTTGAAAGAAAAATGTTCCATTTTACTGTGTTTCAGAGGTGATGCAGTTCAGATTGCAGGTTATGGAGCAACTACTGCAGGCCGGAATAATAAAAGAGGTGAGATGAATCTTGTTTAGTTTATGATTGCAATTATCTCCATTTATCAGAGTTAGTGTTTTTATTTTTTCTTGTATATTTTGTAACATTGCTGACACATATTAACATTAAATACATTTTAAATGTGTCGCTAAAGTGTTTTGTCTTCAAATATATTTGAATGCTTTTCATAAAAGAATAGAATTTAACAATAATCCCATTCCAGTGTTACGTTGCAGCAGAAATTTGTTCATTTGTTGGTGTGTATAAGTAGATAATAATGAAGATATTTTGTTTTTGTAGTCAATAAATACTTTTTTCTACTCCCATCTAGTACCTGGGAGAGCTAATACCCTCCAATGTGCAGAGACCACGGTTGTCGACTGTCAGAGGCTGAAAAATCTGGCGCCACACTGGCAGCATGAACACTGGTTATGTGGCCAAAGGGCTGGAGTGGATACATGTCCAGTGAGTTGGCATGGCTTCTAACCTTATACCCTCTCTACAGTCATCACAAGTGTTACAACTTTAACATGGTGATTATTTCAGTATATGGTCAAAAAGTCTATAACACACGATATCTCTCTCACAGGGCGACTCTGGTGGAGGAGTGGTGTACAACGGCAAGATCTACGGTGTCCATTCATTCTCTGGTAGCGAGAAGTATGCCTGTCGAGAAGCAGCTGGATTTATGGACGTCTGTGCTTACCTGCAGTGGATCACAGATACTATTAAGAGACCAAAGAGATGTCTGATGTGTGGTCAACTGTGAAATGTTCTGTCATTTCACAGATATTTCATACGTACTCAGAAAACGGTTGAGTTACTCTAAATTACCAAAGAATACATTGATAGTTGATTGGTTATGTTTAAATGTTCAACCATTATTTGTGAAGCCCTTCAAGACAAACAATAACTGTGATTCTGTTTGAGTTACAAATGTTAATTAACACATTCTTGCTTTTTATTGTAAATACAGTAAAATAAATCTCTATATTTTTTTTAAATCAGAATTTGTAAAAACATAATTGTACTGTTCCTCATATCTAAATTTGATGGATTTTGCCAATTTACAGTCATTAAATTGAAAACTGTAAATTATTTTAAAGTAAGTATCACAGTCTGCTCTTCTTTCAACAATACTGATAATGATAAATGACTCTTTTTTGACAAGGTTGTGTCAGTTAAAATAAAATTAAGATGACTCACTATGAAGAAAGTGTTGTTGTTTTCATTATTTCAGCATGACAAAAAAATTACATGAATGTTCTGCAAATGTAAAGCTCCAATAACCAATGGGTCCCACTCATGAAATGTTGGTGAATCTGTGAGTAGATCTGCACATAAAAAAACTCAATACTAAAAACCTACACTGGAAAACTCAGATTTGATAGTAGGCATGTCAGTACATTCATGAATGCCACTACTTTAATATATTACAGTAAGTATTTCCATAAATGATATAAAAGTCTGTATCAAATGACATCTCTCTCACAGGGTGACTCTGGTGGAGGAGTGGTGCGCAACGGCATGATCTATGGTGTCATTTCATTCAGTGGTGACCCGCATTATGTCTGTAGAGAACCAGCTGCATTTATGGATGTTTGTGTGTACATACAGTGGATCAATGGTGTCATTACCAGACAGTAAAGATGTCTAATGTGTGGTCAACAGATGTCAACAGACATTTCACAAAAGAAAACAGCTGAGTTACTCTAAATTTGCAATTGATACATTTACGATTGATTGGTTTAATTTAAATTATTATTCTTGATACCCTTTAAGACAAACCTTAAATTCTGATTATATAACATGAATTTGCTCGTGTCTAAGTTTACACATTCTTGCTGTCAGACTGTTTTGGTTAAAAATATCTAAATTTTGATTTTACAGATCTAAATTCAGATAAAGACAATTAGACATATCCCTTGTATAAATGTAATATACTGTAGTATTAGTATTATTAGTATTATATAGTATTTTGCCTGTCAGTACACTCATTTTAGTCATTGTGTGAAAAAACTACAAAGGGAAAATTATAATAAGGTCTGCTATTCATTTAAAAATACTGATAACAGTGATAAATATGACAGTTCTTTCACATGTTGTGTCTGTTGAAAATAAAATTAAAGTGACTCACAATTTAACAGCTTGCTGCAAAAAAATATGCAAACAGATTTTTGCACAATTTAGCTCAGGAACACGAAATGTTAAGTTATTATGGTGAACATTTAGCAAAGAGTTGCTTACTGTACACAGTCAGCAGTTATGGAGCAACATTAGCTTTCATTTGGAGTCGTGCTTCTGGCCACTGTATAAAGTTAAGTCCAGTATATTTACTGTCATTTTAGCTCTGCTTTTGGTCTCCAGCAAAGGTGATTATTTGCTCTTTAGCTGCTAAATGCTCCTCTATGATCACCAGCTAGTCACTAACTGTGTCTGTCTGTGTCTGCACTGCTGTTTGAAGCAGTGCTGAAGGACCGTCTCAGTGAGCCGCTCTCCTCCTGCTTTCTCTGCCTGGTTAGCACAAGCTAACATAGCAGCAGTGGCATCTGACACCATATGCTTAACAACAATAATCTCACTCCCGCACAGATATGGCGCAACTCTGTTGTTAAACACATTAAGAACTGTTTCGTAATATTGGGCGTGTGATGCTAACAGTTTTTAATCTCTTGATATGTATCTACCAGCTGGCTGCTGAAGTTTGTTTTTAATTCTTGGTCTGAAAGTGACAGTTTGAGTTTGGCAACACTTATCTGCTGAGTAAAACATGTTTATGAAATCAAACATGAAGCTGTTGTAATAAGATAAGATGTACTTCATCTCTGCACAAAGTAAAAAGAAGAAACAGATATGTTGACTTCCAACTGTGGGGTCTCCAGTATGACCCCAAATAAACCCAGATGAATTTTTTTTAAATAGAAATAAAAATAATATTCAAAAACAAAATAAATTAAAAAAAAAATTAAAGAACATTAAATAAATAAAATAAAAAAATAAAAATAAATATAAATAAATAAAGTCAAATAAATACATATAGATGGATACAATTAAAATAGTAATAATAATAGTGTATAATAAATAAATGAATAAATGAATAAATAAAAAAATAAAACAAAAATAAAATGAAATCACCTGTCCCCTTCACGTTTCAGTCTCTCAGTGTCCTATAGTCATTCCTGCTCTTGGCGCCTGAGCGCTCGGAGTCTTTCCTTGTAGTCCCGGGTCCCATCCTTATTCACCTCTTGCCTCGTTTTTCTCTCTGTGCGCCACGATAAACGTCGGATCTGCTCCAATAAATTCTCTGGGCGTTTGATGACCGTTTCCGGGAATCCCCTCTTTGCCATGTCGCCAGTCGCCTCCTCCACCGAGCCATATAACACAGATCCCTCCGGATAAAAGACTGTCATCTTTGCTGGGAATGGGGTTTGGAACCGGACTTCACCTCTGCATATTCCCTCCACTGCTTCAGAACCACAGGTGCATAGTCATGATCCAGGTTAATCCTGTTTCCCAGGTACTCAAACCCACGTTTCTGTCAGGTTAGTTTTAATATTTCTTCTTTCCTTCTGTAGCTGGCCATTTTGGCAACAATGGATCGTGGCGCTGCCTTGACACCAGAGGGCGGTGCGCTCTCTCAACTCGTAGCTCAGCGGAGTCGGGCACCTCGAGTTTATCCCTTGATAAACGTTCCACAAAAGCAACCATCCCTCTTTGACACCATGTAATCTGATATTTTCTCTTCTGGACCGTCCCTCCAGGTCCGTCAGCCTGGTCTCCATTTAGGTATGCAGTTTGAGCATCTCCGTTACTGCTTCCCCATTAGCCAGTATTTCAGTTTCAGCTTCCATGATCCTTTCTTCTGCCTCTTCCACTCTCTTGTTTGTTTTATTTATTTCCTCTCTAATTCCCTTCAGCTGCGCATCATTGACTTTCCTGAATTCCCTTAGTTCTTTAAGTATAAGGTCCAGGCTCGCGTTGCTAGCTTGTTCCCCTTCGTCTGTTAGCATGTCGTTATCCTCCATGGTGCTGCTAGCAGGTGAAGTCTGGTCGACTCCGTCTCCCTCGTGTAACTCGTAGCCTACTGTATAACGTTAGATTTCTTACTGAGTTCTCCTCTTGGCATCTTGTCGCAATTTTTTTTTTCACAAATTCAAATTGCTATGGGCTGTTTTTACCTCAAACATCGGGAGGTCGTTCTCCTATGCTGCCATCTTCTGGCTTGCCAAGCTGGAAGTCACAAACTGACAGTTTCAACAGAGCTACTTAGTAGGTGTCCTATATCAGGTTTTAATGGACACCCTGCAGCACCCTGCAACCAGAGTCAAGTATTCACCCAGACCATGCTATAAATGTTGCCATCGTACTTTTCAGCAGAACCCCAGATATGTAACATTTGTGCATTATTACATAGAGGATATGTTAAAACTTTACGTTTCTACACATTTCAGCAACACTGTGGATAATGCATGGTTATGTTAAGCCACAAAAACGCTTGGTTAAGGTTAGGAAAAGATCATGTTTTGGCTCAAAACACCCAGTTTTGGTGGCACAAGGGCTGTCAAAAATGCTGCTGGTGTTTCCCTACAAAACACCAACTATAGGTGGCACAGTCACTGCAAGAAATGCCACTGATGTCTCACCAAAAAACAACTATTTTCATCTGCTGCTTGGCAGCCATCTTGCCAAGATGTCACACCATCCTTGTCATCCACCCATGACTTGCAAGTAAAAGCATCGGCACCGCTTACTGCAGCAATCCCCATGAACCATGACCTCTCCAGCAACGGTAAACAGCTGGTCAACTGTTTGGCCTGATAGTTGAAGCAGTCCCTTGGACCACTTCCTCCACCCTCTCATCCACAGGCACAGTCCTCAACATCCCTGCAACACTGACGAGGGTATACAGATGGATATGATTATTCTGACTCTGTGCTGAATTGGACTGTGGACATTTTTGAGAATAAAGTATTGAATTTTAGCTTTGAAAGTGTTCACAACCACACTGAGTGCACAGTGTAGGCCTCAGAGCCATTTTGACGCAAGTTATCTGAAAAGACCTTTGCTAACACTTCTTCCCTTTCTTACTTGTGGTTTGAGGATGACTGACTATTTTCCATTGTTTTGCTTCTTCATTTCACCTGAAATCTTCACGTTAAATCTGCAAGTCAGGATGAAGAGTCAAAACACCACAAGATTTCTAAATGGTTTTAAAGAAAACACTTTTGACTGTAAGTAACAGCAATAACAAGGTACTACAAAAGTAAGGATCTCTGCATGGTGGAAAGAAATCCAACATAGTAGTGCTTGATGGTTAAAATGTTGAACTGTTTTTGACAGTGTCAGAGATGTTGATTCAGCTCTAGTTCTAAATATATTTTAACTTTATGACTGTCGAAATATGTTTCATATTTCTGGGGTCACTAAAAACAACACTAAAATTGGCTGACCTTGTTTCCTTGGGTGATTTTAAATGTTTGTTATAGTCTGTAAAAACTGAAGTCTGTAGCTGCTTTTTTTAGTTTGATGTGTACTGTATGTACTTCATGTATCTATGTACTGTTGTGTTTATGTTTTATGGTGTTGTATTGTTGTAACTTTGGTTTGCTGCCTTCTTGGCCAGGGCTCCCTTGTAAAAGAGATGTCAATCTCAATGGGACTCACCTGGTTCAATAAAGGATAAATAAATAAATAAAAATAAGATGATTTGTGGCAAATTTCAGAATTTTATCTCAAAAACTGAATTTTTGACAGCATTTTGAATTTTGCTCTGATGTGAACAATTGGAGTCAATGTAAAAATGGCAATTTTAAACATCAGTTTTTCACTTATGGAGCAAATCAATCATTGTTACAAACAAATTACCAACATCTCCAGGCTGTCTAGATGCAATATGTGTATTTTCAGATTTTTGTCTTAATAACTGATTTTTTTTTACAGTGGTTTCAAATCTGCCTTTCCATGCACAGATGGCTACACTGAATGGCTTACTCAATTTGTGAAGCCACTGTTGAGTTGCTACTTGCGGTAGATGACCGTCTTTGGTTCCAGAGGTTGCTCAGAATTGCCTAAAAATGCCCGGACCGACACATCGCTGCGCAGCAGCTATAATATTATAATTATAACTCTGGCTATTGTGGTACAATATGTTGAATGTATATATTAATATCTGATAGCATACATATGTGACAATAATCAAATGTGTATAATAACAGTAGGAGTATGACTAATGATAACAGCAGCAGAGAGAGAAGGTGCCTAAGTCAGCCTAACTAGGGGCTGGTACAAGGCAAGCCTGAGCCAGCCCTAACTATAAGCTTTATCAAAGAGGAAAATCTTAAGTCTAGTCTTAAATGTGGAGACGGTGTTTGCGTTCTGGACCGCAACAGGAAGATGATTCCACAGGAGAGGAGCCTGATAGCTGAAGGCTCTGGCTCCTGATGTACTTTTGGAGACTTTAGGGACCACGAGTAACCCTGCGTTCTCAGAGCGCAGAGTTCTGGTGGGATAATATGGCAATATGAGCTCTCTAAGATATGACAGAGCTTGACCATTTAGAGCTTTATAAGTTAGGAGTAGGATTTTAAATTCAATTCTGGCTTTTACAGGGAGCCAGTGCAGAGAAGCTACAACAGGAGAAATGTGTTCTTGTTCCTGTTAGTACAACACATGCCGCTGCATTCTGAATTAGCTGGAGGGTTTTTAAGACTTATTCTTCTCTGAGTTGTTTGGGGCCAAGAACAATAACTTCAGTTTTGTCTGAATTTAACATCAGGAAATTGGAACTCATCCAGGTTTTTATGTCTTTAAGGCACTTTTGAAGCTTAGTTAATTAATCAGTTTCCTCTGGCTTTGTTGATGAATACAATTTTGTATCATCCACATAATGGAAATTTACAGAGTGATTCCTAATGATGTCACCTAAGGGAAGCATAAATAGAGTGAATAGGATTGGTCCGAGCACAGAACCTTGCGGAACTCCAAAACGAACTTTAGTACGTAAGGATGATTCATTATGAACGTGAACAAACTGAAAATGACCAGATAAATAAGATTTAGTGCAGAACCTTTTAGGCCAATTAAATATTCCAGTCTGTGAAGCAGAATTTGATGGTCAATTGTGTCAAATGTCGCACTAAGATCGAATACAACAAGTACAGAGATGAGTCCTTTGTCTGAAGCAATCAGAAGATAATTTGTAATTTTAACTAGTGCTGTCTCAGTGCTATGATGCACTCTAAATCCTGACTGAAATTCCTCAAATAAATTATTATCATGGAGAAAATCACACAGGTGGACTGCGACTACTTTCTCAAGGACCATTGAAAGAAAGGGAACATTTTACTTGAAAAAACTGCTAACAACATACACCATTTCTCGCTCATAAATTGAATCTGAAAGTCCTCCAGCAGCAATCAGTCCTGATTTTACGAATTTAATTTAAAAATAAAAAAAAAAGTAATAAAAATACCACAATGTGAGCAGCATTGTTAGAGTCCAAGTGAGGTTAAATTTGACTAGATTTGACTTGTCAAATTACATAGCTGCATCTGTGAGCATACAGAGCTGTGAGAACAGCCTCCACTCTCCAAACCCCTCCACACACACATGGACACACCAAGCTCTGGCCCTCGACAGGTCCATTCCCATTTTGGCGTTTTTGCGAAAGTTTTAATTCTGCACCCGTACCGCTAGATGTCAATACATCCAACACACTTTACCTTTAAGAGACACTTTTACCAATCTTTTGATCTTTAGACAATGGACTTAGGGTGTTTTCATATTAGGTAATGTATTGATTCGTACCATGCCTGAGTACGATTGCCCCTGGTCCACTCAGCTGCCACTCAACGTTCACATTGTTGTTCCATAACCAAGTACACCTGCATCATCATTTTTGTTGTGCTACAGTGCAGAAAAGGGCACTACACTCAGACACTGCTGCCTCTGGGACTGTCATCAGCTTTGAGCAGATCTCCCTCCCGCTGGAGCTCTGACTGCAGGTCAAATGTAGCAGTGAAGCTGGAACCAGGTCTATTCGTGGCGGGCTGCGCTGCCGTCTGATATAGACAAGCTCCTTGTAGTTGTGTTAAATACCATTCTGTTTTGGTACAGTAGGCATTCACACCTGATGCACAACGTACCAGAGTACGCATGAACCATACTCACAGTGTTCAAACTAATCAAGAGAACTGAACTTTGGGGTGCACTTAGATTCAGGCCCGGCTCCCTGATGTGAAAGCCCCCTTGAGTAATATCTGTGTTCATGCACAGGTGTCAGTTCCATGTTGGTTTCATCTGCCTAATGCAGCTGAGCTGAAGACAGTTTTTACTTCCTCTTTGTATATCACAGTCTTTTTCATGACACTTGATGAATTATCCAAAATTGCAAACCTGTGGACCTTTGTAGCCAATGGGGTTGTGTTGATAAACCTTTATGAGGTGATTGGTGGCTCAGAGGCCAACAAGGAAGTGTGAACAGATTTAAAAAGGTGCCACTGTAGAACCAGGAGGGCAGTCATTGGAAGAGATGGGTGGCATAACACGTCTTCTCCTTTTGCTGTGGGCCGGTGAGTATTGTTCACACATCCTAACTTTAACCATTCATGTTCTAAAAACAGTCTGAGTTATCAGTCAATAACATTTTTAAATCAATTCCAAAATGTAGAGGAAGCCAGTGTGACGAGCCAGTGTGGTCTCTTCCTCTGATGTTCATTCATATCCTGACAGCTGAACTCTAGATCAGTTGGAGGTGTGAAGTGGCCTCAGTTGTGTACCTTCTCTCTTTTCCGAATGGCTCTTGTCTTTTCTAGAGAAGCCAGTTAGAAGTTTTGGTAGGTGGTGTGATGCAGCTCTGAGTGATATGGAGCAGATCCAGGGGTTGAGACAGCAGATGGTGGATGGCATTAAGAGCATAAAGATGTCAGGCCCCTTTACTTCAGGCAAACTCAAACTGTGGTGCCTGCAGTTTGGTGTGTTGCACCAGATCTTGTGGCCATCACATTGTGTGCTCAAAGGTAGAGAAACTATAGCAAATGATTAGCTCTCACATCAGAAAGTGTCTGGGAGCCCCACACTACCTCAGCAGTATATGGAAAAGGGATTTTGGAGCCATTTTTCTGAACAGTTCTGAACAGGCAATTCATGCAAGATTAAAGGGGTACTTTGCTGACTTTCAACCAGCTTTGTGTCATAACAATATGGATAGTATGTGTATGAAATGTGTTAAACTTCCACCATCTTACCAGCGCCTACAGCTGCCTGCTTCCCTCCCAGCTAAACACGTCATCCAGCAGAGTTCTGCAGGCTCTCAGGCAGCTGCTCGAACTTCAGGCTGTACTCCTGCATTTTCAACAGACCTGCCTCTCTCAGCAAAGCACATGGTTAGGTTTAGAAAAAAACATTGTTTGGTTCTACATTGATACAGGAAGCGAACACTGGGCTCTCAGGTGAAAGTCCTGGCTTTGTTGGACCCATCCACCCCCACTTATAAAAAACTGTGAAACTAGGCATCAATGGAATGCTCATAACACTTTCACAGTCCATCATGTGTATTGATAACTTTCTAGAGAGTGAATAAGTTGTTCTCTACAACAGCACTGTTTAAACTTACAGGAGGACATTTGTGTTTCAGGTGTCACAGTGAGCACCGTGGTGGATCTGCAGAAGAGAATTATTGGAGGTAGAACGTGTGGACAAAATGAGCGTCCTTACCATGTGAGGTTGGATATAACTGATGGTAAGGATTGGGACTTGTGTGGTGGCTCTCTGATCAATAACCGCTGGATTCTGACTGCAGCTCACTGCCAGATACCAGGATGGTGAGAAAGTGACAGTTTTACTTGAACCAGTAATAATACATTTCTCACTCACATATTCAGTGTGAAAGTCCTGAAGCAGCAATCAACAATGATTTGATGTAAATTCCCGAAATAAAGACATCAATGCTTATGTTCATGTTGATTAATTATTGACCTATAATATACTAATTTGGTGCATTGACAGTAATTCAATGATGATCTTCTTTTACCTTTACTTACTTCTAGGACTATATATGCAACTTTAGGTGTGCATCCAGGGCCAAGAAAACCAGTGCAAATCACAGCACCACCCGAGACCTATCCTGGCAACAACGGCGTCAGTCATGACATCATGCTGCTGAAGCTACCTAACCCTACTCGGGTTCAACCTGTACCACTTCCTGACTGTAACAATCGTCCCAGAGTGTGAGTTGTGATCTTTCACCTTTTAATAAGTCTGAAAGCTCAGCTGTTGAGGACCTGGAAATGTAAAATTCCTGTTGATTTTGTTATACATTTTTAAAAAGAACACTGTTGAAAGAAAAATGTTCCATTTTACTGTGTTTCAGAGGTCATGCAGTTCAGATTGCAGGTTATGGAGCAACTACTGCAGGCACAAATAATGAAAAACGTGAGATGAATCTTGTTTAGTTTATGATTGCAATTATCTCCATTTATCAGAGTTAGTGTTTTTATTTTTTCTTGTATATTTTGTAACATTGCTGACACATATTAACATTAAATACATTTTAAATGTGTCGCTAAAGTGTTTTGTCTTCAAATATATTTGAAAGCTTTTCATAAAAGAATAGAATTTAACAATAATCCCATTCCAGTGTTACGTTGCAGCAGAAATTTGTTCATTTGTTGGTGTGTATAAGTAGATAATAATGAAGATATTTTGTTTTCATGTTTGTCAATAAATACTTTTTTCTACTCCCATCTAGTACGTATTGCAGCTAATACCCTCCAATGTGCAGAGACCACGGTTGTCGACTGTCAGAGGCTGAAAAATCTGGCGCCACACTGGCAGCATGAACACTGGTTATGTGGCCAAAGGGCTGGAGTGGATACATGTCCAGTGAGTTGGCATGGCTTCTAACCTTATACCCTCTCTACAGTCATCACAAGTGTTACAACTTTAACATGGTGATTATGTCAGTATTATGGTCAAAAAGTCTATAACACACAATATCTCTCTCACAGGGCGACTCTGGTGGAGGAGTGGTGTACAACGGCATGATCTACGGTGTCCATTCATTCTCTGGTAGCGAGTATGCCTGTCGAGAAGCAGCTGGATTTATGGACGTCTGTGCTTACCTGCAGTGGATCACAGATACTATTAAGAGACCAAAGAGATGTCTGATGTGTGGTTAACTGTGAAATGTCCTGTCATTTCACAGACATTTCATACGTACTCAGAAAACGGTTGAGTTACTCTAAATTACCAAAGAATACATTGATAGTTGATTGGTTATGTTTAAATGTTCAACCATTATTTGTGAAGCCCTTCAAGACAAACAATAACTGTGATTCTGTTTGAGTTACAAATGTTAATTAACACATTCTTGCCTTTATACTGTAAATACAGTAAAATAAATATCTAAAAAAAATTAAATCAGAATTTGTAAAAACACAATTGTACTTTTCCTCATATCTAAATTTGATGGATTTTGCCAATTTACAGTCATTAAATTGAAAACTGTAAATTATTTTAAAGTAAGTATTACAGTCTGCCCTTCTTTCAACAATACTGATAATGATAAATGACTCTTTTTTGACAAGGTTGTGTCAGTTAAAATAAAATTAAGATGACTCACTATGAAGAAAGTGTTGTTGTTTTCATTATTTCAGCATGACAAAAAAATTACATGAATGTTCTGCAAATGTAAAGCTCCAATAACCAATGGGGAAGATGGGGCCTTTCATGTTGTGTCCCAGACACCCCTAGACTGGGCATAACATGAATTGGGGGCTCGTCCGTCTTCTTTTCGCGATTCTTTTAGGGTGAGTTTGGTGAGTATTTTTTTCCCTCTGGTTGGCAGTTGTTTTTTGGTGTGGGGGGAATTATGGAGTTTTCTTTGGATGACTTTGTGACCAGCCCTTCTTTGGCAAAACTTGAGAGGTGCAAAAAAGCAGATTTGTTAATTGTGGCTAACTTTTATAATGTGCATGTGTCCTACTGTGCCCGGAAAGCAGAGCTCAAACAGATTTTGTGTGGTGAGTTGGTGGAGCAGGGTGTGCTACCCAAACTAGCTGCTGAGGCAGGTGACGCGGCGGCTGACGCACAGGTGGCGGATGTGAAAGCAGCGGAGGCTGCTGGCGTGCGCGCTGCTGGTGTGGAGCCTGAGCCGGTCATTGATCCTTCTCTGGGAAATATGACCACAGAGGATCTCCGCTTAGCCCTGCAAATAAATAAGAATAAACAGCTTGAAGTGCAAGCAATGCATCTCCGTATCAGGGCTCTTGAGCTGGAGAGAGGAGCCCCTGTTGCCTCCACCCCAGTATCTCCTAACCAAAGTTTTGTTTCTGCTCCTGCTTTTGACATTAGTAAGCACATTGCGTTGGTCCCTCCGTTTCGTGAGTCCGAGGTGGACTCATATTTTAGCGCCTTTGAGCGAATAGCTGCTGCACTTAAGTGGCCCAAGGAGTTCTGGTCACTCTTGCTCCAGTGTAAGCTTGCGGGGAAGGCCCAAGAAGTCTGTGCCAGTCTGTCAATTGAGGACAGTCTGCAGTATGATATCTTGAAAAAGACTGTGTTGCAGGCTCATAAGCTTGTCCCCGAAGCGTACAGACAAAAATTTAGAAACCGTGATAAAACTGCCAACCAGACGTACGTTGAGTTTGCGCGCGACAAGAGTGTTTTGTTTGATAAATGGTGCCAGGCATGTCATGTAAAAACTTTAGCGGACATGCGAGAGTTAATTCTGCTCGAGGAATTTAAAAAGTGTTTGCCGGAGCGTATCGTTGTTTATTTAAACGAGCAGAAGGTGTCCTCGGTGTCTAACGCAGCCGTGCTGGCTGATGAGTTCATTCTGACTCATAAAAGTGTTTTTTCTGTACCGACACCTCATGCTTCAAATGTAAGGACTGAGCGCAAACGGTCACCAAAAATGATGCGTAAAAACACATCACCAGCTGCGGGTGACAGCCGCGACTGTTTTTATTGCCACGAGCCAGGCCATTTGATCGCTGCCTGCCCGGTTCTCAGAAAAAAAGAAAACAAAACCGGTAAGACTCCTGCAGGTGTGGGTTTCATAAACACCGCGTCCCCGCCTGACAAACACACGGAGCCTTTACCTGAACCGGAGGTAAACGGGGAGATTGACCCTCGTTTCAAACCTTTCGTGTCTCATGGATTTGTTTCCTTAACCGGTAAGGAAACGGATAAAGTACCGGTAACTATTCTGCGAGATACAGCCGCGTATCATTCTTTCATGCTGGCTAATGTATTGCCACTCTCAAATGAAACTTCGTGTTTTTCTGATTTGTTGGTGTGGAGAATTAAAATGAGCGAACTTAACGCTCCACTCCACATGATCCATTTGCATTCACCGCTCGTGTCAGGACAGGTAAAAGTTGCCGTGCTCCCCCGGTTTCCGATTAGTGGCATTTCGTTTATTTTGGGAAACGACTTGGCCGGAGGAAATGTGTTTCCTCTGCCCGAGGTTGTTAATGATCCCATTGCTGTTGCGTCTGCCTGCTGCTCCCCTTCTGTGTCCTCTGATTTGCCTGTGCCAAATGTGTTTCCTGTGTGCGCAATTACGCGAGCACAGGCTCGTAGACTGGGTGAAGCTGTGGATTTGTCTGAGTCGTTTATGGCTACATTAGACGAGGGAGAGCCCTCATGTTCAGTGCACCCCACCACTGACAGTAAAAATGTGTTGAAATGTGTCAATGAGTCTGATCTTTTCCCTGCTGATGCTGACCTGAGCTTGAATGTTACACGGGAAATGTTGATTGATGCTCAGAGAAATGACCCGTCTCTAACTTTGTGTTTGTCCTCTGTTGTAGCCGCCGAGGAGGACAGAAGACCTGTCGTGTTTTTTTTGGAGAATGGTGTTTTGATGAGACGGTGGAGTCCCGACTCCAGTGAATTAAATGCCGTGAACCAGGTGGTTGTGCCAAGACAATATAGACCGCAAGTTCTCAGTCTAGCACATGACTCTGGCTTAGCTGGCCACCTTGGTGTTAAAAAAACCTATCATTGTGTGTTGCGCAACTTCTTTTGGCCAGGGTTAAAAACGGCTGTGGCAAACTACTGCCGCACCTGTCACACCTGTCAAGTTGTGGGAAAGCCCAACCAGCCTGTTCCGCCGGCGCCCCTGCATCCAATCCCGGTGCTTGGGGAGCCGTTTGAGCGAGTGCTCATAGATTGTGTGGGCCCCCTGCCAAAAACGAAATCTGGTCACCAGTACATTTTGACAGTGATGTGTGCTGCGACACGGTACCCTGAGGCCATCCCGCTACGCACTCTAAAAGCGAAACCGGTTGTGAAAGCTCTCACTAAGTTTTTTACAACTTTTGGTTTGCCTAAAATTGTTCAGAGTGACCAGGGCACAAATTTTATGTCTAAACTGTTCGCACAGGTAATGAAAGTGTTAAAAGTTAAGCATGTAAAATCAAGTCCTTACCACCCAGAGTCCCAAGGTGCACTTGAGAGGTTCCACCAAACCTTAAAATCCATGTTACGGAAGTTCTGTTTTGAGTCTAACAGAGAGTGGGATGAGGGCCTCCCCCTCCTGTTATTTGCGATGCGTGAAACCCTGTGATTTGGTCTTCGGCCACACTTTGCGCGGTCCTCTTCATCTTCTCAAAGAGAAGTGGTTGTCGGAGTCACCAGAAATCGAACATAATGTGCTGGATTATGTTAGTTGTTTTCGTGAGCGTCTCCACCACACGTGTCAATTGGCCCGTGAAAGTCTGGCACAAAGCCAAACTAAAATGAAGCGTCGTTATGACAAAAAGTCCGTTCTTAGAGTGTTCCAGCCTGGTGAAAAGGTTCTGGTGCTGCTTCCCTTGCCTGGATCCAGCTTGCAGTCACAGTTTTCAGGTCCATACACGGTGGAGAGAAAACTCAGTGACACAGATTATGTTGTCCAAACTCCAGATCGGAAAAGAAAATCCAGAGTGTGTCACATTAACATGTTGAAACGTTATTTTTCCAGAGAGAGTGATCCCCAGCTGCCTCCTGTTGCGCCCGTGATGTCCGTGTCTACTGCTCCTCCTCAGTACCATCTCTGTGATGACGGGTTGGCAGAGAAAAGCGGTTTGATGCCGCCCGCTCATCTGAGAAATTCCGAGGTACTGAGTAACTTGGAGGGTTTTTTGGTTCATCTGTCTGATTCGGCTCGTGCAGATATTATTTCTTTGATAAATGATAACCTGTTACTTTTTTCTGACCATCCCCGTCAAACCTCTGTCCTGTCCCATGACGTCGATGTGGAGGGCCACAAACCCATTAAGCAGCACGCATATCGCGTAAATCCGACTAAACGGGCCCTGATGCAGCTGGAGGTGAATTATCTTGTTGAGCATGGATTGGCTGTCCCCAGCACGAGTGCGTGGAGCTCTCCGTGTGTTTTGGTCCCAAAACCCGACAATACTCCTCGTTTTTGCAACGATTATAGAAAAGTAAATTCGGTTACCAAACCCGATTCTTTTCCGCTCCCTAGGATGGAGGACTGCATTGATCGAGTGGGCTCCGCTAAATTTGTGACAAAGCTGGACTTGTTAAAAGGTTACTGGCAAGTTCCTTTAACGCCACGAGCCTCTGACATCTCCGCTTTCGTCACACCCGACACTTTCCTCCAGTACACCGTCATGCCATTCGGGCTGCGAAACGCTCCCGCCACATTCCAACGTCTCATGCGTCGTGTGTTATCTGGTGTTGAAAACTGTGAAGCGTATTTAGACAATGTGGTTGCTTATTCCTCCACGTGGTCAGACCATCTCCACACAGTGTCTCTCATTTTCAGCCGTCTCCGTGAGGCCTCTCTCACCCTTAACCTCGCCAAATGTGAGTTTGGCAAGGCTACGGTGACATATTTAGGTAAGCAGGTAGGACAAGGCCATGTGCGCCCATTAGCCGAGAAAGTGCAGGCGATTATTGATTTTCCGGTCCCACAGTCCAAGAAATCGTTGCGACGTTTTCTTGGGATGTGTGGTTATTATCGTGGTTTCTGTCGAAACTTTTCAGATGTGGTGGCTCCTCTCACGGGTCTCGTTAGTCCGCTGAAAAGCTTTGTTTGGTCCCCCGCTTGTCAGGCTGCCTTTGAGTCCGCCAAAGCGCTATTGTGCAGCGCGCCCGTTCTGGCTGCGCCCTGCTTTACGCGCCCCTTTAAGTTGGAGGTAGATGCCAGTGCGTGTGGCGCAGGTGCTGTGCTTTTGCAGGAGGACGATCAGGCTATTGACCACCCTGTCTGTTATTTTTCCAAAAAATTCAACAGGCAGCAGATCAACTATAGCACAATTGAGAAGGAAGCTCTCGCCCTCTTGCTGGCCTTACAATATTTTGAAGTGTATCTCGGTTCAAGTTCACAGCCCATCCAGGTTTTCACTGACCACAATCCCTTGGTGTTTCTTGCCCACATGCGCAACTCTAACCAGCGCCTTATGCGTTGGTCTCTTCTGCTGCAGGATTTCAATGTGCAGATTTGTCACAAAAAAGGCACAGAAAATGTGATTGCTGATGCTCTCTCTAGAAGTTCTATTGATTGAAAGGAATTAAACATTATAGGGGATGTTTAATTCTTGGGTATGGGGGTGTTACGACTGTTGTCGTAATTTCTTATGGTTGTGTATATTTTCCTGCACGTGTTCTCTGTGCTCTGTGTTTTTTGTATGTAAATAGGTGTGTGCCACAGCCCAGCGGTGATTGGTGCGTTGGATCTGCGCTCGTTTCTGATTGGCTGCTGGCAAGGGCGTTCGCGTTTTTAAAGGGCCAAGATGGCAGTCGCTGCGAGCTAGCAGGCAGACCTCACCTTCCTCTTCTCCCAACCGGCCACACAATTCGTTGTTTCGTATTGTAATTGAACAGCCTTTTGATCGTTTGTATATTGCATAGTAGGGGTGGACTGCCATTTCTGTTGCAAACCTTTTTTCTCCTGTTTATTTAGTTAGGGAGGTAAGATTTTTGTCATTTATTTCTTATTATTTGGTTAGGTTATTTACTCCCTAAATAGAATTGTTTTGTTAGTTATTTTGGCCTTAGTCCACCCTGAAGTTATTATTTCCGTTAATTCTGTCATTCGACTATTGTAAATAAATTTGTACTATTGACTGTTCCACACATCCTTTTTATTGTGGCTACTTGGGACTTGGGGAAGATGGGGCCTTTCATGTTGTGTCCCAGACACCCCTAGACTGGGCATAACAGTCCCACTCATGAAATGCTGGTGAATCTGTGAGTCGATCTGCACATAAAACACTGGAAAACTCAGATTTGATTGTCGGCATGTCAGTACATTCATGAATGCCACTACTTTAATATAATACAGTAAGTATTTCCATAAATGATATAAAAGTCTGTATCAAATGACATCTCTCTCACAGGGTGACTCTGGTGGAGGAGTGGTGCGCAACGGCATGATCTATGGTGTCATTTCATTCAGTGGTGACCCGCATTATGTCTGTAGAGAACCAGCTGCATTTAAGGATGTTTGTGTGTACATACAGTGGATCAATGGTGTCATTACCAGACAGTAAAGATGGCTAATGTGTGGTCAACAGATGTCAACAGACATTTCACATAAGAAAACAGGTGAAAATTGCAGAAATTCAGAGCCTACTATTATGAGCCAACAGTCAGCTGCTGTTTGAAGCAGTGCTGAAGGACCGTCTCAGTGAGCCGCTCTCCTCCTGCTTTCTCTGCCTGGTTAGCACAAGCTAACATAGCAGCAGTGGCATCTGACACCATATGCTTAACAACAATAATCTCACTCCCGCACAGATATGGCGCAACTCTGTTGTTAAACACATTAAGAACTGTTTCGTAATATTGGGCGTGTGATGCTAACAGTTTTTAATCTCTTGATATGTATCTACCAGCTGGCTGCTGAAGTTTGTTTTTAATTCTTGGTCTGAAAGTGACAGTTTGAGTTTGGCAACACTTATCTGCTGAGTAAAACATGTTGATGAAATCAAACATGAAGCTGTTGTAATAAGATAAGATGTGCTTCATCTCTGCACAAAGTAAAAAGAAGAAACAGATATGTTGACTTCCAACTGTGGGGTCTCCAGTATGACCCAAAATAAGCCCAGATGAAATTTTTTTAAATAGAAATAAAAATAATATTCAAAAACAAAATAAATTAAAAAAAAAAAGAACATTAAATAAATAAAATTAAAAAATAAAAATAAATATAAATAAATAAAGTCAAATAAATACATATAGATGCATACAATTAAAATAGTAATAATAATAGTGTATAATAAATAAATAAATAAATAAATAAAACAAAAATAAAATGAAATCACCTGTCCCCTTCACGTTTCAGTCTCTCAGTGTCCTATAGTCATTCCTGCTCTTGGCGCCTGAGCGCTCGGAGTCTTTCCTTGTAGTCCCGGGTCCCATCCTTATTCACCTGTTGCCTCGTTTTTCTCTCTGTGCGCCACGATAAACGTAGGATCTGCTCCAATAAATTCTCCGGGCGTTTGATGACCGTTCCCGAGAATCCCCTCTTTGCCATGTCGCCAGTCGCCTCCTCCACCGAGCCATATAACACAGATCCCTCCGGATAAAAGACTGTCATCTTTGCTGGGAATGGGGTTTGAAACCGGATTTCACCTCTGCATATTCCCTCCACTGCTTCAGAACCACAGGTGCATAGTCATGATCCAGGTTAATCCTGTTTCCCAGGTACTCAAACCCACGTTTCTGTCAGGTTAGTTTTAATATTTCTTCTTTCCTTCTGTAGCTGGCCATTTTGGCAACGATGGACCGTGGCGCTGCCTTGACACCAGAGCTTGTGCGCTCTCTCAACTCGTAGCTCAGCGGAGTCGGGCAGCTCGAGTTTATCCCTTGATAAACGTTCCACAAAAGCAACCATCCCTCTTTGACAGCATGTACTCTGATATTTTCTCTTCTGGACCGTCCCTCCAGGTCTGTCAGCCTGGTCTCCATTTAGGTATGCAGTTTGAGCATCTCCGTTACTGCTTCCCCATTAGCCAGTATTTGAGTTTCAGCTTCCATGATCCTTTCTTCTGCCTCTTCCACTCTCTTGTTTGTTTTATTTATTTCCTCTCTAATTCCCTTCAGCTGCGCATCATTGACTTTCCTTAATTCCCTTAGTTCTTTAAGTATAAGGTCCAGGCTCGCGTTGCTAGCTTGTTCCCCTTCGTCTGTTAGCATGTCGTTATCCTCCATGGCGCTGCTAGCAGGTGAAGTCTGGTCGACTCCGTCTCCCTTGTGTAACTCTTAGCCTACTGTATAACGTTAGATTTCTTACTGAGTTTTCCTCTTGGCATCTTGTCGCAATTTTTTTTTCACAAATTCAAATTGCTATGGGCTGTTTTTACCTCAAACATCGGGAGGTCGTTCTCCTATGCTGCCATCTTCTGGCTTGCCAAGCTGGAAGTCACAAACTGACAGTTTCAACAGAGCTACTTAGTAGGTGTCCTATATCAGGTTTTGAAAAGGCCATCATTTCCACAACACCAATAACAACCCTGCAGCCACCTAGACACTTAGAGCTGACTCATTTTGCACCTGTAACTGACAAAACTGTCCAAGAGATCATCACCAGTCTGAGTTCATCTACATGCTGCCTTGATGTGTTACCCACTAGATTTCTAAAGTCTGTGCTGAGCAGTTTGTTACCACCACTCGCTCACATAGTTAACATGTCACTACAGTCTGGAACATTCCCAAAAGCCTTGAAAACTGCGGTCATAAAGCCTCTCCTAAAGAAGAGCAGTCTTGATGCCACAGTACTGAACAACTACCGGCCCATTTCAAATCTGCCGTTTTTTAGGCAAACTCCTTGAGAAAGTTGTTTACCAACAGCTGACTGACTTTCTCCTAATGAACAACTCCTTTGATGTTTTCCAGTCAGGTTTTAGACCCCATCACAGCACTGAGACCGCTCTTATTAAGGTGTCAAATGACATCCGCCTGAACACTGACGCAGGCAAAGTCTCAGTTTTAGTCCTGCTAGATCTGAGTGCTGCTTTTGACACTGTCGATCATGAGATCCTGTTACAGAGATTAGAGGACTGGGTGGGCATCTCTGGCAATGCTCTAAATTGGTTGAAGTCCTATCTAGAAGACAGGAAGTACTTTGTTGAAATTGGTAACTGTGTCTCAGACCACATGGCCTTGACCTGTGGGGTGCCCCAAGGGTCAATCCTGGGACCCCTTCTGTTCAATCTATACATGCTGCCTTTAGGCCAGTTAATACAAAGTAATAATGTGTCCTACCACAATTATGCAGACGACACTCAGATCTATGTGTCACTGACAGCAGGTGAATATGGACCAGTAGATTCACTCTGTCACTGCATCCAACAGGTCAGTGTGTGGATGCAAAACAACTTTCTCCAGCTAAATTCAGACAAGACTGAAGTCATCGTATTTGGTCCACAGAAACAAAGACAAAGTGTCAGCAGTCACCTCCAGTCTCTGTCTCTAAAACCTACAAATCAGGTTAGAAATCTCGGGGTAATAATGGACTCAGACTTGAACTTTAACAGCCACATCAAATCAATAACATCAGCAGCCTTTTACCATCTAAAAAACATCGCCAAAATCAAAGGTATAGTGTCTAAACCTGACTTGGAGAGACTTATCCATGCATTTGTCTCTAGTAGGTTAGACTACTGTAACGGCCTGCTCACTGGCCTCTCCAAACGGGCCGTAAGACAGCTGCAGTACATCCAGAATGCTGCTGCTCGGGTCCTGACCAGAACCAGGAAGTACGAGCACATTAGTCCTGTGCTCAGGTCTCTACACTGGCTTCCTGTGGCTCAGAGAATAGACTTTAAAGCAGCTCTGCTTGTGTACAAGTCTCTCCACGGCCTAGCACCAAAGTACATCTCTGACATGTTAGTGCCATATGAACCATCTCGGACTCTGAGGACCTCAGGGACCGGCCTCCTGCTGGTGCCCAGAGTCAGGACTAAACATGGGGAATCAGGGTTCCAGTTTTATGCAGCTAAAATCTGGAACAGTCTTTCTGAAGATGTGAGACAGGCCTCTACTCTGACAATGTTCAAATCTAGGCTCAAAACAGCTCTATTTCACTGTGCATATGACTGAAAGGATCTTATCTGCACTCTTCTCTTTTAAAGTTCATTTTATAATGATTATTTATGTTTTTATTTTGTATTGTGATTTTAATGCATTTTCTTCTTCTGTAAAGCACTTTGAATTACTTTGTGTATGAATTGTGCTTCACAAATAAACTTGCCTTGCCTTGCCTTGCCTTGCCTTAATGGACACCCTGCAGCACCCTGCAACCAGAGTCAAGTATTCACCCAGACCATGCTATAAATGTTGCCATCGTACTTTTCAGCAGAACCCCAGATATGTAACATTTGTGCATTATTACATAGAGGATATGTTAAAACTTTACGTTTCTACACATTTCAGCAACACTGTGGATAATGCATGGTTATGTTAAGCCACAAAAACGCTTGGTTAAGGTTAGGAAAAGATCATGTTTTGGCTCAAAACACCCAGTTTTGGTGGCACAAGGGCTGTCAAAAATGCTGCTGGTGTTTCCCTACAAAACACCAACTATAGGCGGCACAGTCACTGCAAGAAATGCCACTGATGTCTCACCAAAAAACAACCATTTTCATCTGCTGCTTGGCAGCCATCTTGCCAAGATGTCACACCATCCTTGTCATCCACCCATGACTTGCAAGTAAAAGCATCGGCACCGCTTACTGCAGCAATCCCCATGAACCATGACCTCTCCAGCAACGGTAAACAGCTGGTCAACTGTTTGGCCTGATAGTTGGAGCAGTCCCTTGGACCACTTCCTCCACCCTCTCATCCACAGGCACAGTCCTCAACATCCCTGCAACACTGACAAGGGTATACAGATGGATATGATTATTCTGACTCTGTACTGAATTGGACTGTGGACATTTTTGAGAATAAGTACTGAATTTTAGCTTTGAAAGTGTTCACAACCACACTGAGTTCACAGTGTAGGCCTCAGAGCCATTTTGATGCAAGTTATCTGAAAAGACCTTTGCTAACACTTCTTCCCTCTCTTACTTGTGGTTTGAGGATGACTGACTATTTTCCATTGTTTTGCTTCTTCATTTCACCTGAAATCTTCACGTTAAATCTGCAAGTCAGGATGAAGAGTCAAAACACCACAAGATTTCTAAATGGTTTTAAAGAAAACACTTTTGACTGTAAGTAACAGCAATAACAAGGTACTACAAAAGTAAGGATCTCTGCATGGTGGAAAGAAATCCAACTAAGTAGTGCTTGATGGTTAAAATGTTGAACTGTTTTTGACAGTTTCAGAGATGTTGATTCAGCTCTAGTTCTAAATATATTTTAACTTTATGACTGTCGAAATATGTTTCATATTTCTGGGGTCACTAAAAACAACACTAAAATTGGCTGACCTTGTTTCCTTGGGTGATTTTAAATGTTTGTTATAGTCTGTAAAAACTGAAGTCTGTAGCTGCTTTTTTTAGTTTGATGTGTACTGTATGTACTTCATGTATCTATGTACTGTTGTGTTTATGTTTTATGGTGTTGTATTGTTGTAACTTTGGTTTGCTGCCTTCTTGGCCAGGGCTCCCTTGTAAAAGAGATGTCAATCTCAATGGGACTCACCTGGTTCAATAAAGGATAAATAAATAAATAAAAATAAGATGATTTGTGGCAAATTTCAGAATTTTATCTCAAAAACTGAATTTTTGACAGCATTTTGAATTTTGCTCTGATGTGAACAATTGGAGTCAATGTAAAAATGGCAATTTTAAACATCAGTTTTTCACTTATGGAGCAAATCAATCATTGTTACAAACAAATTACCAACATCTCCAGGCTGTCTAGATGCAATATGTGTATTTTCAGATTTTTGTCTTAATAACTGATTTTTTTTACAGTGGTTTCAAATCTGCCTTTCCATGCACGGATGGCTACACTGAATGGCTTACTCAATTTGTGAAGCCACTGTTGAGTTGCTACTTGCGGTAGATGACCGTCTTTGGTTCCAGAGGTTGCAGATTTTAGCCTCAAGTGGTGCAGAATCTACATTGTAATGTAATCATCTTCTTGTGCTCCAGCTTATTGTTTAAAATTGCCTGAGCGTGGCTGATCACTGTGCAGCATCTTCAAGTCTTTTTTCTGCTAGAATATCTGCCTTCTCATGCTTGAAGATAAACCAAACTTTGCACAAAGATCCAGTTTCAATACTTCAGTGTGAAACCATCTGAGGCTTCTCACTTTGCACATAGCTCAACTAGTTAAACATCAGTTTTTCACTTATGAAGCAAATCAATCATTGTCACAAACAAATTACCAACATCTCCATGCTGTCAAGATGCAATATGTGTATTTTCAGATTTTTTGTTTCGACAACTGAATTTTTTTTACAGTGGTTTGAAATCTTCTTTTCCATGCACGGACGGCTGCTAAACCTGCACTTCTGACTTAGTCAATTTGTGAAGCTACATATGAATTGTCACTGATTAAATAGCTCATTGAGGTAGAAATTGATTCTTAGTCTCAGAGGTTGTGAGTTCAATCCTCAACTGATGCAAAAGGCAGATTGTGTTGCTAAATTCCTAAATGTCTTCCAATTCTTCTGCTTGTTGCTCAGAATTGCCTAAAAATGCCCGGACCAACACATCGCTGCGCAGCAGCTATAATATTATAATTATAATTCTGGCTATTGTGGTACAATATGTTGAAAGTATATATTAATATCTGATAGCATACATATGTGACAATAATCAAATGTGTATAATAACAGTAGGAGTATGACTAATGATAACAGCAGCAGAGAGAGAAAGTGCCTAAGTCAGCCTAACTAGGGGCTGGTACAAGGCAAGCCTGAGCCAGCCCTAACTATAAGCTTTATCAAAGAGGAAAATCTTAAGTCTAGTCTTAAATGTGGAGACGGTGTTTGCGTTCTGGACCGCAACAGGAAGATGATTCCACAGGAGAGGAGCCTGATAGCTGAAGGCTCTGGCTCCTGATGTACTTTTGGAGACTTTAGGGACCACGAGTAACCCTGCGTTCTCAGAGCGCAGTGTTCTGGTGGGATAATATGGCAACATGAGCTCTCTAAGATATGACAGAGCTTGACCATTTAGAGCTTTATAAGTTAAGAGTAGGATTTTAAATTCAATTCTGGCTTTTACAGGGAGCCAGTGCAGAGAAGCTACAACAGGAGAAATGTGTTCTTGTTCCTGTTAGTACAACACGTGCCGCTGCATTCTGAATTAGCTGGAGGGTTTTTAAAACTTATTCTTCTCTGAGTTGTTTGGGGCCAAGAACAATAACTTCAGTTTTGTCTGAATTTAACATCAGGAAATTGGAACTCATCCAGGTTTTTATGTCTTTAAGGCACTTCTGAAGCTTAGTTAATTAATCAGTTTCTTCTGGCTTTGTCGATGAATACAATTTTGTATCATCCACATAATGGAAATTTACAGAGTGATTCCTAATGATGTCACCTAAGGGAAGCATAAATAGAGTGAATAGGATTGGTCCGAGCACAGAACCTTGCGGAACTCCAAAACGAACTTTAGTACGTAAGGATGATTCATTATGAACGTGAACAAACTGAAAATGACCAGATAAATAAGATTTAGTGCAGAACCTTTTAGGCCAATTAAATATTCCAGTCTGTGAAGCAGAATTTGATGGTCAATTGTGTCAAACGCCGCACTAAGATCTAATAAAGTATAGAGACGAGTCCTTTGTCTGAAGCAATCAGAAGATAATTTGTAATTTTAACTAGTGCTGTCTCAGTGCTATGATGCACTCTAAATCCTGACTGAAATTCTTCAAATAAATTATTATCATGGAGAAAATCACACAGCTGGTCTGCGACTACTTTCTCAAGGACCATTGAAAGAAAGGGAACATTTTACTTGAAAAAACTGCTAACAACATACACAATTTCTCGCTCATAAATTGAATCTGAAATTCCTCCAGCAGCAATCAGTCCTGATTTTACGAATTTAATTTAAGAATAAAAAAAAAAGTAATAAAAATACCACAATGTGAGCAGCATTGTTAGAGTCCAAGTGAGGTTAAATTTGACTAGATTTGACTTGTCAAATTACATAGCTGCATCTGTGAGCATACAGAGCTGTGAGAACAGCCTCCACTCTCCAAACCCCTCCACACACACACATGGACACACCAAGCTCTGGCCCTCGACAGGACCATTCACATTTTGGCGTTTTTGCGAAAGTTTTAATTCTGCACCCGTACCGCTAGATGTCAATACATCCTACACACTTTACCATTAAGAGACACTTTTACCAATCTTTTGATCTTTAGACAATGGACTTAGGGTGTTTTCATATTAGGTAATGTATTGATTCGTACCATGCCTGAGTACGATTGCCCCTGGTCCACTCAGCTGCCACTCAACGTTCACATTGTTGTTCCATAACCAAGTACACCTGCATCATCATTTTTGTTGTGCTACAGTGTAGAAAAGGGCACTACACTCAGACACTGCTGCCTCTGGGACTGTCATCAGCTTTGAGCAGATCTTCCTCCCGCTGGAGCTCTGACTGCAGGTCAAATGTAGCAGTGAAGCTGGAACCAGGTCTATTCATGGCGGGCTGCGCTGCCGTCTGATATAGACAAGCTCCTTGTAGTTGCGTTAAATACCATTCTGTTTTGGTACAGTAGGCATTCACACCTGATGCACAATGTACCAGAGTACGCATGAACCATACTCACAGTGTTCAAACTAATCAAGAGAACTGAACTTTGGGGTGCACTTAGATTCAGGCCCGGCTCCCTGATGTGAAAGCCCCCTTGAGTAATATCTGTGTTCATGCACAGTGGTGTCAGTTCCATGTTGGTTTCATCTGCCTAATGCAGCTGAGCTGAAGAAAGTTTTTACTTCCTCTTTGTATATCACAGTCTTTTTCATGACACTTGATGAATTATCCAAAATTGCAAACCTGTGGACCTTTGTAGCCAATGGGGTTGTGTTGATAAACCTTTATGAGGTGATTGGTGGCTCAGAGGCCAACAAGGAAGTGTGAACAGATTTAAAAAGGTGCCACTGTAGAACCAGGAGGGCAGTCATTGGACGAGATGGGTGGCATAACACGTCTTCTCCTTTTGCTGTGGGCCGGTGAGTATTGTTCACACATCCTAACTTTAACCATTCTCTATGCTTTGAAATAGTATTCAGTGTGTTTTGAGTTGAGTTAATCCATCAGAAGTGCTGTTACTCCACCTCTCACTCTCTCTTTGTGTTAAGACATCTATTTCATATTCTAAAAACAGTCTGAGTTATCAGTCAATAACATTTTTAAATCAATTCCAAAATGTAGAAGAAGCCAGTGTGATGAGCCAGTGTGGTCTCTTCCTCTGATGTTCATTCATATCCTGACAGCTGAGCTCTAGATCAGTTGGAGGTGTGAAGTGGCCTCAGTTGTGTACCTTCTCTCTTTTCCGAATGGCTCTTGTCTTTTCTAGAGAAGCCAGTTAGAAGTTTTGGTAGGTGGTGTGATGCAGCTCTGAGTGATATGGAGCAGATCCAGGGGTTGAGACAGCAGATGGTGGATGGCATTAAGAGCATAAAGATGTCAGGCCCTTTACTTCAGGCAAACTCAAACTGTGGTGCCTGCAGTTTGGTGTGTTGCAGCAGATGTTGTGGCCATCACATTGTGTGCTCAAAGGTAGAGAAACTATAGCGAATGATTAGCTCTCACATCAGAAAGTGTCTGGGAGCCCCACACTACCTCAGCAGTATATGGAAAAGGGATTTTGGAGCCATTTTGTGAACAGTTCTGAACATGCAAGATTAAAGGGGTACTTTGCTGACTTTCAACCAGCTTTGTGTCATAACAATATGGATAGTATGTGTATGAAATGTGTTAAACTTCCACCATCTTACCAGCGCCTACAGCTGCCTGCTTCCCTCCCAGCTAAACACGTCATCCAGCAGAGTTCTGCAGGCTCTCAGGCAGCTGCTCGAACTTCAGGCTGTACTCCTGCATTTTCAACAGACCTGCCTCTCTCAGCAAAGCACATGGTTAGGTTTAGAAAAAAAACATCATTGTTTGGTTCGACATTGATACAGGAAGCGAACACTGGGCTCTCAGGTGAAAGTCCTGGCTTTGTTGGACCCATCCACCCCCACTTATAAAAACTGTGAAACTAGGCATCAATGGAATGCTCATAACACTTTCACAGTCCATCATGTGTATTGATAACTTTCTAGAGAGTGAATAAGTTGTTCTCTACAACAGCACTGTTTAAACTTACAGGAGGACATTTGTGTTTCAGGTGTCACAGTGAGCACCGTGGTGGATCTGCAGAAGAGAATTATTGGAGGTCGAACGTGTGGACAAAATGAGCGTCTTTACCATGTGAGGTTGAATATAACTGATGGGAAGGATTGGAATTTTTGTGGTGGCTCTCTGATCAATAGCCAGTGGATCCTGACTGCAGCACACTGCCAGATACCAGGACGGTGAGAAAGTGACAGTTTTACTTGAACCAGTAATAATACATTTCTCACTCACATATTCAGTGTGAAAGTCCTGAAGCAGCAATCAACAATGATTTGATGTAAATTCCCGAAATAAAGACATCAATGCTTATGTTCATGTTGATTAATTATTGACCTATAATATACTAATTTGGTGCATTGACAGTAATTCAATGATGATCCTCTTTTACCTTTACTTACTTCTAGGACTATATATGCAACTTTAGGTGTGCATCCAGGGCCAGGAACAAAAGTGCAAATCACAGCACCACCCAAGACCTATCCTGGCAACGCCGTCAGACATGACATCATGCTGCTGAAGCTACCTAACCCTACTCAGATTCAACATGTACCACTTCCTGACTGTAACAATCGTCCCAGAGTGTGAGTTGTGATCTTTCACCTTTTAATAAGTCTGAAAGCTCAGCTGTTGAGGACCTGGAAATGTAAAATTCCTGTTGATTTTGTTATACATTTTTAAAAAAAACACTGTTGAAAGAAAAATGTTCCATTTTACTGTGTTTCAGAGGTGATGCAGTTCAGATTGCAGGTTATGGAGCAACTACTGCAGGCCCAAATAATGAAAAACGTGAGATGAATCTTGTTTAGTTTATGATTGCAATTATCTCCATTTATCAGAGTTAGTGTTTTTATTTTTTCTTGTATATTTTGTAACATTGCTGACACATATTAACATTAAATACATTTTAAATGTGTCGCTAAAGTGTTTTGTCTTCAAATATATTTGAATGCTTTTCATAAAAGAATAGAATTTAACAATAATCCCATTCCAGTGTTACGTTGCAGCAGAAATTTGTTCATTTGTTGGTGTGTATAAGTAGATAATAATGATGATATTTTGTTTGTCAATAAATACTTTTTTCTACTCCCATCTAGTACATAGGGTAGCTAATACCCTCCAATGTGCAGAGACCACGGTTGTTGACTGTCAGAGGTTGAAAAATCTGGTGCCACACATACTGCATGGACACTGGTTATGTGGCCAAAGGGCTGGAGTGGATACATGTCCAGTGAGTTGGCATGGCTTCTAACCTTATACCCTCTCTACAGTCATCACAAGTGTTACAACTTTAATATGGTGATTATTTCAGTATATGGTCAAAAAGCCTATAACACACAATATCTCTCTCACAGGGCGACTCTGGTGGAGGAGTGGTGTACAACGGCATGATCTACGGTGTCCATTCATTCACTGGTAGCGAGTATGCCTGTCGAGAAGCAGCTGGATTTATGGACGTCTGTGCTTACCTGCAGTGGATCACAGATACTATTAAGAGACCAAAGAGATGTCTGATGTGTGGTCAACTGTGAAATGTCCTGTGATTTCACAGACATTTCATACATACTCAGAAAACGGTTGAGTTACTCTCAATGACCAAAGAATACATTGATAGTTGATTGGTTATGTTTAAATGTTCAACCATTATTTGTGAAGCCCTTCAAGACAAACAATAACTGTGATTCTGTTTGAGTTACAAATGTTAATTAACACATTCTTGCCTTTATACTGTAAATACAATAAAATAAATATCTAAAAAAAATTAAATCAGAATTTGTAAAAACATAATTGTACTTTTCCTCATATCTAAATTTGATGGATTTGGCCAATTTACAGTCATTAAATTGAAAACTGTAAATTATTTTAAAGTAAGTATTACAGTCTGCCCTTCTTTCAACAATACTGATAATGATAAATGACTCTTTTTTGACAAGGTTGTGTCAGTTAAAATAAAATTAAGATGACTCACTATAAAGAAAGTGTTGTTGTTTTCATTATTTCAGCGTGACAAAAAATTTACATGAATGTTCTGCAAATGTAAAGCTCCAATAACCAATGGGTCCCACTCATGAAATGCTGGTGAATCTGTGAGTAGATCTGCACATAAAAAAACTCAATACTAAAAACCTACACTGGAAAACTCAGGTTTGATAGTAGGCATGTCAGTACATTCATGAATGCCACTACTTTAATATATTACAGTAAGTATTTCCATAAATGATATAAAAGTCTGTATCAAATGACATCTCTCTCACAGGGTGACTCTGGTGGAGGAGTGGTGCGCAATGGCATGATCTATGGTGTCATTTCATTCAGTGGTGACCCGCATTATGTCTGTAGAGAACCAGCTGCATTTATGGATGTTTGTGTGTACATACAGTGGATCAATGGTGTCATTACCAGACAGTAAAGATGTCTAATGTGTGGTCAACAGATGTCAACAGACATTTCACATAAGAAAACAGCTGAGTTACTCTAAATTTGCAATTGATACATTTAGGATTGATTGGTTTAATTTAAATTATTATTCTTAATACCCTTTAAGACAAACCTTAAATTCTGATTATATAACATGAATTTGCTCGTGTCTAAGTTTACACATTCTTGCTGTCAGACTGTTTTGGTTAAAAATATCTAAATTTTGATTGACAGATCTAAATTCAGATAAAGACAATTAGACATATCCCTTGTATAAATTTAAAATACTGTAGTATTAATATTATTAGTATTATATAGTATTTTGCCTGTCAGTACACTCATTGAGTCATTGTGTGAAAAAACTACAAAGGGCAAATTATAATAAGGTCTGCTATTCATTTAAAAATACTGATGACAGTGATAAATATGACAGTTCTTTCACATGTTGTGTCTGTTGAAATAAAATTAAAGTGACTCACAATTTAACAGCTTGCTCTTGTTTATTTGCTTTTAATGTCACAAACAAAACAAAAAAAAATATGCAAACAGATTTTTGCAATATTTAGCTCGGGAACACGAAATGGACATACCATCACCTGTTAAGTTATTATGGTGAACATTTAGCAAAGAGTTGCTTACTGTACACAGTCAGCAGTTATGGAGCAACATTAGCTTTCATTTGGAGTCGTGCTTCTGGCCACTGTATAAAGTTAAGTCCAGTATATTTACTGTCATTTTAGCTCTGCTTTTGGTCTCCACCAAAGGTGATTATTTGCTCTTTAGCTGCTAAATGCTCCTCTATGATCACCAGCTATGTGCTACGATGCTAAGTGCACAATGGGTTTAACACTAACCCCAGCTGTGGTTGTGCCATGATCTTTGCCAAATCATAACCAAGTGGTTTCTAGGGGGTGAAAATTGCAGAAATTCAGAGCCTACTATTATGAGCCAACAGTCAGCTGCTGTTTGAAGCAGTGCTGAAGGACCGTCTCAGTGAGCCGCTCTCCTCCTGCTTTCTCTGCCTGGTTAGCACAAGCTAACATAGCAGCAGTGGCATCTGACACCATATGCTTAACAACAATAATCTCACTCCCGCACAGATATGGCGCAACTCTGTTGTTAAACACATTAAGAACTGTTTCGTAATATTGGGCGTGTGATGCTAACAGTTTTTAATCTCTTGATATGTATCTACCAGCTGGCTGCTGAAGTTTGTTTTTAATTCTTGGTCTGAAAGTGACAGTTTGAGTTGGGCAACACTTATCTGCTGAGTAAAACATGTTTATGAAATCAAACATGAATCTGTAGGAATAAGATAAGATGTACTTCATCTCTGCACAAAGTAATAAGAAGAAACAGATATGTTGACTTCCAACTGTGGGGTCTCCAGTATGACCCTAAATAAACCCAGATGATTTTTTTTTTAAATAGAAATAAAAATAATATATATATAAATATAAATAAATTTAAAAAAATTAAAGAACATTAAATAAATAAAATAATAAAATAAAAAAATACAAATAAAAATAAATAAATAAAGTCAAATAAATACATATAGATGGATACAATTAAAATAGTAATAATAATAGTTTATAATAAATGAATGAATAAATAAATATATAAAACAAAAATAAAATGAAATCACCTGTCCCCTTCACGTTTCAGTCTCTCAGTGTCCTATAGTCATTCCTGCTCTTGGCGCCTGAGCGCTCGGAGTCTTTCCTTGTAGTCCCAGGTCCGATCCTTATTCACCTGTTGCCTCGTTTTTCTCTCTGTGCGCCACGATAAACGTCGGATCTGCTCCAATAAATTCTGCAGGTGTTTGATGACCGTTCCCGGGAATCCCCTCTTTGCCATGTCGTCAGTCGCCTCCTCCACCGAGCCATATAACACAGATCCCTCCGGATAAAAGACTGTCATCTTTGCTGGGAATGGGGTTTGGAACCGGACTTCACCTCTGCATATTCCCTCCACTGCTTCAGAACCACAGGTGCATAGTCATGATCCAGGTTAATCCTGTTTCCCAGGTACTCAAACCCACGTTTCTGTCAGGTTAGTTTTAATATTTCTTCTTTCCTTCTGTAGCTGGCCATTTTGGCAACGATGGAACGTGGCGCTGCTCTCTCAACTCGTAGCTCAGCGGAGTCGGGCAGCTCGAGTTTATCCCTTGATAAACGTTCCACAAAAGCAACCATCCCTCTTTGACACCATGTAATCTGATATTTTCTCTTCTGGACCGTCCCTCCAGGTCCGTCAGCCTGGTCTCCATTTAGGTATGCAGTTTGAGCATCTCCGTTACTGCTTCCCCATTAGCCAGTATTTGAGTTTCAGCTTCCATGATCCTTTCTTCTGCCTCTTCCACTCTCTTGTTTGTTTTATTTATTTCCTCTCTAATTCCCTTCAGCTGCGCATCATTGACTTTCCTGAATTCCCTTAGTTCTTTAAGTATAAGGTCCAGGCTCGCGTTGCTAGCTTGTTCCCCTTCGTCTGTTAGCATGTCGTTATCCTCCATGGCGCTGCTAGCAGGTGAAGTCTGGTCGACTCCGTCTCCCTCGTGTAACTCGTAGCCTACTGTATAACGTTAGATTTCTTACTGAGTTTTCCTCTTGGCATCTTGTCGCAATTTTTTTTTCACAAATTCAAATTGCTATGGGCTGTTTTTACCTCAAACATCGGGAGGTCGTTCTCCTATGCTGCCATCTTCTGGCTTGCCAAGCTGGAAGTCACAAACTGACAGTTTCAACAGAGCTACTTAGTAGGTGTCCTATATCAGGTTTTAATGGACACCCTGCAGCACCCTGCAACCAGAGTCAAGTATTCACCCAGACCATGCTATAAATGTTGCCATCGACTTTTCGGCAGAACCCCACATATGTAACATTTGTGCATTATTACATAGAGGATATGTTAAAACTTTATGTTTCTACACATTTCAGCAACACTGTGGATAATGCATGGTTATGTTAAGCCACAAAAACGCTTGGTTAAGGTTAGGAAAAGATCATGTTTTGGCTCAAAACACCCAGTTTTGGTGGCACAAGGGCTGTCAAAAATGCTGCTGGTGTTTCCCTACAAAACACCAACTATAGGCGGCACAGTCACTGCAAGAAATGCCACTGATGTCTCACCAAAAAACAACCATTTTCATCTGCTGCTTGGCAGCCATCTTGCCAAGATGTCACACCATCCTTGTCATCCACCCATGACTTGCAAGTAAAAGCACCGGCACCGCTTACTGCAGAAATCCCCCGAGATACCTTGTGGATGTGGTCAAAACTGTTCAAGTTTCCAAAGTAGGTGTAGATGGGTGAACCATGACCTCTCCAGCAACGGTAAACAGCTGGTCAACTGTTTGGCCTGATAGTTGGAGCAGTCCCTTGGACCACTTCCTCCACCCTCTCATCCACAGGCACAGTCCTCAACATCCCTGCAACACTGACGAGGGTATACAGATGGATATGATTATTCTGACTCTGTGCTGAATTGGACTGTGGACATTTTTGAGAATAAAGTATTGAATTTTAGCTTTGAAAGTGTTCACAACCACACTGAGTGCACAGTGTAGGCCTCAGAGCCATTTTGATGCAAGTTACCTGAAAAGACCTTTGCTAACACTTCTTCCCTCTCTTACTTGTGGTTTGAGGATGACTGACTATTTTCCTTTGTTTTGCTTCAACATTTCACCTGAAATCTTCACGTTAAATCTGCAAGTCAGGATGAAGAGTCAAAACACCACAAGATTTCTAAATGGTTTTAAAGAAAACACTTTTGACTGTAAGTAACAGCAATAACAAGGTACTACAAAAGTAAGGATCTCTGCATGGTGGAAAGAAATCCAACATAGTAGTGCTTGATGGTTAAAATGTTGAACTGTTTTTGACAGTGTCAGAGATGTTGATTCAGCTCTAGTTCTAAATATATTTTAACGTTATGACTGTCGAAATATGTTTCATATTTCTGGGGTCACTAAAAACAACACTAAAATTGGCTGACCTTGTTTCCTTTGGTGATTTTTTTAGTTTGATGTGTACTGTATGTACTTCATGTATCTATGTACTGTTGTGTTTATGTTTTATGGTGTTGTATTGTTGTAACTTTGGTTTGCTGCCTTCTTGGCCAGGGCTCCCTTGTAAAAGAGATGTCAATCTCAATGGGACTCACCTGGTTCAATAAAGGATAAATAAATAAATAAAAATAAGATGATTTGTGGCAAATTTCTGAATTTTATCTCAAAAACTGAATTTTTGACAGCATTTTGAATTTTGCTCTGATGTGAACAATTGGAGTCAATGTAAAAATGGCAATTTTAAACATCAGATTTTCACTTATGGAGCAAATCAATCATTGTTACAAACAAATTACCAACATCTCCAGGCTGTCTAGATGCAATATGTGTATTTTCAGATTTTTGTCTTAATAACTGATTTTTTTACAGTGGTTTCAAATCTGCCTTTCCATGCACGGATGGCTACACTGAATGGCTTACTCAATTTGTGAAGCCACTGTTGAGTTGCTACTTGCGGTAGATGACCGTCTTTGGTTCCAGAGGTTGCAGATTTGAGCCTCAACTGGTGCAGAATCTACATTGTAATGTAATCATCTTCTCGTGCTCCAGCTTAGGGTTAGGGTCAGTACGTAAGGATGATTCATTATGAACATGAACAAACTGAAAACGATCAGATAAATAAGATTTAAACCAGCTTAGTGCAGAACCTTTTAGGCCAATTAAATATTCCAGTCTGTGAAGCAGAATTTGATGGTCAATTGTGTCAAACGTCGCACTAAGAATTAATAAAACAAGTACAGAGATGAGTCCTTTGTCTGAAGCAATCAGAAGATAATTTGTAATTTTAACTAGTGCTGTCTCAGTGCTATGATGCACTGTAAATCCTGACTGAAATTCCTCAAATAAATTATTATCATGGAGAAAATCACACAGCTGGTCTGCGACTACTTTCTCAAGGATCTTTGAAAGAAAGGGAATATTTTACTTGAAAAAACTGCTAACAACATACACCATTTCTCGCACATAAATTGAATCTGAAAGTCCTCCAGCAGCAATCAGTCCTGATTTTACGCATTTTTAAGAATTAAAAAAAAAAAGTAATAAAAATACCACAATGTGAGCAGCATTGTTAGAGTCCAAGTGAGGTTAAATTTGACTAGATTTGACTTGTCAAATTACATAGCTGCATCTGTGAGCATACAGAGCTGTGAGAACAGCCTCCACTCTCCAAACCCCTCCACACACACACACACACACACACACACGGACACACCAAGCTCTGGCCCTCGACAGGGCCACATTTCACATTTTGGCGTTTTTGCGAAAGTTTTAATTCTGCACCCGTACCACTAGATGTCAATACATCCTACACACTTTACCATTAAGAGACACTTTTACCAATCTTTTGATCTTTAGACAATGGACTTAGGGTGTTTTCATATTAGGTAATGTATTGATTCGTACCATGCCTGAGTGCGATTGCCCCTGGTCCACTCAGCTTTCACATTGTTGTTCCATAACCAAGTACACCTGCATCATCATTTTTGTTGTGCTACAGTGTAGAAAAGGGCACTACACTCGGACACTTCTGCCTCTGGGAATGTCATCAGCTTTGAGCAGATCTCCCTCCCGCTGGAGCTCTGACTGCAGGTCAAATGTAGCAGTGAAGCTGGAACCAGGTCTATTCGTGGCGGGCTGCGCTGCCGTCTGATACAGACAAGCTCCTTGTAGTTGCGTTAAATACCATTCTGTTTTGGTACAGTAGGCATTCACACCTGTTGCACAACGTACCAGAGTACGCATGAACCATACTCACAGTGTTCAAACTAATCAAGAGAACTGAACTTTGGAGTGCACTTAGATTCAGGCCCGGCTCCCTGATGTGAAAGCCCCCTTGAGTAATATCTGTGTTCATGCACAGTGGTGTCAGTTCCATGTTGGTTTCATCTGCCTAATGCAGCTGAGCTGAAGACAGTTTTTACTTCCTCTTTGTATATCACAGTCTTTTTCATGACACTTGATGAATAATCCAAAATTGCAAACCTGTGGACCTTTGTAGCCAATGGGGTTGTGTCGATGAACCTTTATGAGGTGATTGGTGGCTCAGAGGCCAACAGGGAAGTGTGAACAGATTTAAAAAGGTGCCACTGTAGAACCAGGAGGGCAGTCATTGGAAGAGATGGGTGGCATAACACGTCTTCTCCTTTTGCTGTGGGCCGGTGAGTATTGTTCACACATCCTAACTTTAACCATTCTCTATGCTTTGAAATAGTATTCAGTGTGTTTTGAGTTGAGTTAATCCATCAGAAGTGCTGTTACTCCACCTCTCACTCTCTCTTTGTGTTAAGACATCTATTTCATATTCTAAAAACAGTCTGAGTTATCAGTCAATAACATTTTTAAATCAATTCCAAAATGTAGAGGAAGCCAGTGTGATGAGCCAGTGTGGTCTCTTCCTCTGATGTTCATTCATATCCTGACAGCTGAGCTCTAGATCAGTTGGAGGTGTGAAGTGGCCTCAGTTGTGTACCTTCTCTCTTTCCCGAATGGCTCTTGTCTTTTCTAGAGAAGCCAGTTAGAAGTTTTGGTAGGTGGTGTGATGCAGCTCTGAGTGATATGGAGCAGATCCAGGGGTTGAGACAGCAGATGGTGGATGGCATTAAGAGCATAAAGATGTCAGGCCCTTTACTTCAGGCAAACTCAAACGGTGGTGCCTGCAGTTTGGTGTGTTGCAGCAGATGTTGTGGCCATCACATTGTGTGCTCAAAGGTAGAGAAACTATAGCGAATGATTAGCTCTCACATCAGAAAGTGTCTGGGAGCCCCACACTACCTCAGCAGTATATGGAAAAGGGATTTTGGAGCCATTTTGTGAACAGTTCTGAACAGGCAATTCATGCAAGATTAAAGGGGTACTTTGCTGACTTTCAACCAGCTTTGTGTCATAACAATGTGGATAGTATGTGTATGAAATGTGTTAAACTTCCACCATCTTACCAGCGCCTACAGCTGCCTGCTTCCCTCCCAGCTAAACACGTCATCCAGCAGAGTTCTGCAGGCTCTCAGGCAGCTGCTCGAACTTCAGGCTGTACTCCTGCATTTTCAACAGACCTGCCTCTCTCAGCAAAGCACATGGTTAGGTTTAGAAAAAAACATCATTGTTTGGTTCTACATTGATACAGGAAGCGAACACTGGGCTCTCAGGTGAAAGTCCTGGCTTTGTTGGACCCATCCACCCCCACTTATAAAAAACTGTGAAACTAGGCATCAATGGAATGCTCATAACACTTTCACAGTCCATCATGTGTATTGATAACTTTCTAGAGAGTGAATAAGTTGTTCTCTACAACAGCACTGTTTAAACTTACAGGAGGACATTTGTGTTTCAGGTGTCACAGTGAGCACCGTGGTGGATCTGCAGAAGAGAATTATTGGAGGTCGAACGTGTGGACAAAATGAGCGTCCTTACCATGTGAGGTTGGATATAACTGATGGTAAGGATTGGGACTTGTGTGGTGGCTCTCTGATCAATAACCAGTGGATCCTGACTGCAGCACACTGCCAGAGGCCAAGATGGTGAGAAAGTGACAGTTTTACTTGAACCAGTAATAATACATTTCTCACTCACATATTCAGTGTGAAAGTCCTGAAGCAGCAATCAACAATGATTTGATGTAAATTCCCGAAATAAAGACATCAGTGCTTATGTTCATGTTGATTAATTATTGACCCTATAATATACTAATTTGGTGCATTGACAGTAATTCAATGATGATCCTCTTTTACCTTTACTTACCTCTAGGACTATATATGCAACTTTAGGTGTGCATCCAGGGCCAGGAACAGAAGTGCAAATCACAGCACCACCCGTGATCTATACCGATAACAATGGCGTCAGTCATGACATCATGCTGCTGAAGCTACCTAACCCTACTCAGATTCAACATGTACCACTTCCTGGCTGTAATAATCATCCCAGAATGTGAGTTGTGATCTTTCACCTTTTAATAAGTCTGAAAGCTCAGCTGTTGAGGACCTGGAAATGTAAAATTCCTGTTGATTTTGTTATACATTTTTAAAAAGAACACTGTTGAAAGAAAATTGTTCCATTTTACTGTGTTTCAGAGGTGATGCAGTTCAGATTGCAGGTTATGGAGCAGATACTACAGGCCCAAATAATGAAAAACGTGAGATGAATCTTGTTTAGTTTATGATTGCAATTATCTCCATTTATCAGAGTTAGTGTTTTTATTTTTTCTTGTATATTTTGTAACATTGCTGACACATATTAACATTAAATACATTTTAAATGTGTCACTAAAGTGTTTTGTCTTCAAATATATTTGAAAGCTTTTCATAAAAGAATAAAATTTAACAATAATCCCGTTCCAGTGTTATGCTGCAGCAGAAATTTGTTCATTTGTTGGTGTGTATAAGTAGATAATAATGAAGATATTTTGTTTTAATGTTTGTCAATAAATACTTTTTTCTACTCCCATCTAGTACGTAGGCCAGCTAATACCCTCCAATGTGCAGAGACCACGATTGTCAACTGTCAGAGGCTGAGACAGCTTAAGCCACACAGACTGCATCAATACTGGTTCTGTGGCCAAAGGGCTGGAGTGGATACATGTCCAGTGAGTTGGCATGGCTTCTAACCTTATACCCTCTCTACAGTCATCACAAGTGTTACAACTTTAACATGGTGATTATTTCAGTATATGGTCAAAAAGCCTATAACACACAATATCTCTCTCACAGGGCGACTCTGGTGGAGGAGTGGTGTACAACGGCATGATCTACGGTGTCCATTCATTCACTGGTGACTGGGAGTATGCCTGTCGAGAAGCAGCTGGATTTATGGACGTCTGTGCTTACATGCAGTGGATCACAAATACTATTAACAGACCATAGAGATGTCTGACGTGTGGTCAACTGTGAAATGTCCTGTCATTTCACAGACATTTCATACGTACTCAGAAAACGGTTGAGTTACTCTAAATTACCAGAGAATACATTGATAGTTGATTGGTTATGTTTAAATGTTCAACCATTATTTGTGAAGCCCTTCAAGACAAACAATAACTGTGATTCTGTTTGAGTTACAAATGTTAATTAACACATTCTTGCTTTTATATTGTAAACTGGGTAAAAGAAATATCTAAACAAAAATAAATCAGAATTTGTAAAAACACAATTGTACTTTTCCTCATATCTAAATTTGATGGATTTTGCCAGTTTACAGTCATTAAATTGAAAACTGTAAATTATTTTAAAGTAAGTATTACAGTCTGCCCTTCTTTCAACAATACTGATAATGATAAATGACTCTTCTTTGACAAGGTTGTGTCAGTTAAAATAAAATTAAGATGACTCACTATAAAGAAAGTGTTGTTGTTTTCATTATTTCAGCATGACAAAAAAAATTACATGAATGTTATGCAAATGTAAAGCTCCAATAACCAATGGGTCCCACTCATGAAATGTTGGTGAATCTGTGAGTAGATCTGCACATAAAAAAACTCAGTACTAAAAACCTAGACTGGAAAACTCAGATTTGATAGTAGGCATGTTGGTACTTTCATGAATGCAACTACTTTAATATAATATAGTAAGTATTTCCATAAATTCCATAATGTATATCTCACAGGGTGACTCTGGTGGAGGAGTGGTGAGCAACGGCATGATCTACGGTGTCATTTCATTCAGTGGTGACCCGCATTATGTCTGTAGAGAACCAGCTGCGACAGACAAACCTTAAATTCTAATTATATAACATGAATTTGCTAGTGTCTAAGTTTATACTGTACATTCTTGCTGTCAGACTGTTATGGTTAGATCTAAATGCAGATAAAAACAATTAGACATATCCCTTGTATAAATGTAATATACTGTAATATTAGTATTATTAGTATTATATAGTATTTTGCCTGTTAGAACACTCATTGAGTCATTGTGTGAAAAAACTACAAAGGGCAAATTATAATAAGCTGAAGTTTGTTCATAATTCTTGGTCTGGCAGCAGCAGTTTCAGTTCGGCAACACTTATCTGCTGAGAAAAACATGTTTATGAAATCAAACATGAATCTGTAGGAATAAGATAAGATGTGCTTCATCATAACACAACAAAAGCCAGATATTCGATGAGTGAAGCAACTGTTAAGAAACCAGTTGATCCATGAAAGTCAGCAGGCGACTATAATGAACAGTAGAGCCAAATCGCTCAGTCTGATACAAACAGGTGGGGATGTGTTTAGACATTTTTATAACTGCTGATTCAATAAATTACATCCTATGGTATTCAGAGTATGACGCAGTAAAGGACTGCCATCAATGTAAACAGAGGTTTTGATTGCATCCCTGTTGCTATGGTTACTCATGCGATACAGGCTGATACCATCATGAAGCTATGTCATTGATTTAGGTGTCCTATATCAGGTTTTAATAGACATCCTGCAGCAAGGCAAGGCAAATTTATTTGTAGAGCACAATTCGTACACAAAGTAATTCAAAGTGCTTTACAGAACAAGAAAATGCATTAAAATCACAATACAAAATAAAAACATAAATAATCATTATAAAATTAACTTTAAAAGAGAAGAGTGCAGATAAGATCCTTTCAGTCATATGCACAGTGAAATAGAGCTGTTTTGAGTTCATTCAAAAAAAAAAAAAACACAAGAAGTTTGTGCTCTAGAAAAGGATCAACACTCAGTGAATACCCTCCTAAGCCCTATGATAAGCTATTATGGCAAGGCTTAACTATACAGACCAATGAGCAGTGATAACTAACATGTCTTTGGGGTCATCAGGTGGGAATCTCCTTTCACTAGTGTTTCGTTTTGTTGGTCCCACGACACCTCCAGGAGGCTAGACAGTGATCTCTGGCATCCCAGACACACTCCCCTAATGCCAGGTCTCACTGCTCCCACACCAACACAATAACCTCCTTAACCTTACTTACACATGGCTTTCTCAGCCCAAACAGCACTGCCACCTTCAACCAAACCCAGGCTTCGTACAAGCAAGCTCCAGGCAGAAGCAATGCTGATACTACCTTTCCTAAGCCTAGATTTGAACATTGTCAGAGTAGAGGCCTGTCTCACATCTTCAGAAAGACTGCTCCAGATTGTAGCTGCATAAAACTGGAACCCTGATTCCCCATGTTTAGTCCTGACTCTGGGCACCAGCAGGAGGCCGGTCCCTGAGGTCCTCAGAGTCCGAGATGGTTCATATGGCACTAACATGTCAGAGATGTACTTTGGTGCTAGGCCGTGGAGAGACTTGTACACATGCAGAGTTGCTTTAAAGTCTATTCTCTGAGCCACAGGAAGCCAGTGTAGAGACCTGAGCACAGGACTAATGTGCTCGTACTTCCTGGTTCTGGTCAGGACCCGAGCAGCAGCATTCTGGATGTACTGCAGCTGTCTTACGGCCCGTTTGGAGATGCCAGTGAGCAGGCCGTTACAGTAGTCTAACCTACTAGAGACAAATGCATGGATAAGTCTCTCCAAGTCAGGTTCAGACACTATACCTTTGATTTTGGCAATGTTTTTTAGATTGTAAAAGGCTGCTGATGTTATTGATTTGATGTGGCTGTTAAAGTTGAAGTCTGAGTTCATTATTACCCCCAGATTTCTAACCTGATTTGTAGGTTTTAGAGAGAGAGAGAGACTGGAGGTGACTGCTGACACTTTCTCTTTGTTTCTGTGGACCAAATACGATGACTTCAGCCTTGTCTGAATTTAGCTGGAGAAAGTTGTTTTGCATCCACACACTGACCTGTTGGATGCAGTGACAGAGTGAATCCACTGGTCCATATTCACCTGCTGTCAGTGAGACATAGATCTGACTGTCGTCTGCATAATTGTGGTAGGACACATTATTATATTGTATTAACTGGCCTAAAGGCAGCATGTAGAGATTGAAAAGAAGGGGTCCCAGGATTGACCCTTGGGGCACCCCACAGGTCAAGGCCATATGGTCTGAGACACAGTTACCAATTTCAACAAAGTACCTCCTGTCTTCTAGACAGGACTTCAACCAATTTAGGGCATTGCCAGAGATGCCCACCCAGTCCTCTAATCTCTGTAACAGGATCTCATGATCGACAGTGTCAAAAGCAGCACTCAGATCTAGCAGGACTAAAACTGAGACTTTGCCTGTGTCAGTGTTCAGACGGATGTCATTTGTCATCTCAAGGACTTTGCCGAAAAACAGCAGATTTGAAATGGGCCAATAGTTGTTCAGTACTGTGGCATCAAGACTGCTCTTCTTTAGGAAAGGCTTTATGACCGCAATTTTCAAGGCCTTTGGGAATGTTCCAGACTGTAGTGACATGTTAACTATGTGAGCGAGTGGTGGTAACAAGCTGCTCAGCACAGACTTTAGAAATCTAGTGGGTAACACATCGAGGCAGCATGTAGATGAACTCAGACTGGTGATGATCTCTTGGACAGTTTTGTCAGTTACAGGTGCAAAATGAGTCAGCTCTAAGTGTCTAGGTGGCTGCAGGGTTGTTATTGGTGTTGTGGAATTGATGGCATTTTTAATGGTCTGAACCTTGTCGCAAAAGAATACTGCAAACTCATTACACTTAGATGTGAAGATCAGTTCCAACGGCAGTTGAGCTGGAGGGTTTGTTAATCCGTCTGTTGCAAATAAGACACGAGAGTTGTTACTGCAGTTTCCAGTAATTTCAGAAAAGTACCTCTCCCTTGTTCTATGTAAGATCTGGTTGAACACGTACAACTTTTCTTTATAAATTTCATAATGAACATGAAGCTTTGAGCCCTCCGGCACTCCCTTTTCTGTGCCCTGACCGAGTCGTCATTCCTCCATGGCGCCTTCTGCTTATCTTTAACCATTTTAACCTTCACAGGGGCAATGGCAAGGCAAGGCAAGGCAAGTTTATTTGTAGAGCATAATAAGGCTACGAAAACCAAACGAATTTTATTTTATAGTGATTATACAGTTGTTTAAACATATTAATGGGTAGAAGATTCAGATTCAGATTCAGATTGACAATAAACCATGCCAAATATTACACACTGGCCCTTTAAGCACAGCAAGTTTCAGATTAGTTTCAGTGGGACTGGACATTATCTTCTTACAAGGGATATGGATGAAATGTCTCTGATTGGACAGTCTAACTGTCCTTCTGTAATCTGGTCTATGTGGTGTGGCTGTAGATATAGCACTAGGGGAGAATATTGTCTCACAGGGCCCCAGCTTGATATTACCTTTATCATGGCTGTAAGTCCTGGGACAGCAGAGGCCCTGTGCATCCTAGCTCTTAGGGATACCAGCTCTGGGGGCAGGCAGGGGAGGACGAGCAGGGGGAAGTTTGGGTGATGGAGATGAAAACTGAGGGGGAGGAGCTGGGGGAGCTTTAGCTTGTGAAGCAGGAGAGTTGAAGCTCCTGTGTGACTTGATATTAGGGGTGAGGGGAACCATCTTAATCCCTGATTTGATCAAGATGGTTGGGAAGGCCCATGGGGGAAGGTGGGGATGAAAAGGAGAGGGAGAGGGACAAGTCTCTAGAGGGGGTAGATGTGGCAGGGGGGGCCCAGGGCTGGTCTGTGGGTACAGGAGTTGATGGGGGTGCTGCCGGGTCTGAAACTTCTGCTGGAGCCATCACAGACGAGTCCAAGGCCTGTGATGAGGGCCCGGGGGGAGGTGGAACTGATGGCGAGCCTGTAACCTTCGCTTGGGCTGTCACAGACGAGTCCAAGGCCTGTGATGAGGGCCCGGGGGGAGGTGGAACTGATGGCGGGCCTGAATCCTTCACTGGGGCGGTGGAGGCTGTTGTGGTGCAGCTGGTGCTGAAACATTAGCTCCGTCTCTGGCTTCTGCGACGGAGATGCTTCTCTCGTTCCTCTTTTCTCTCACTGGTCGCTCGGGAGCCTGTCTCGGCCCATTCTGATGCCTCAGAGCGTGGAGGAGGTGTTCTGTCAGCACTCTCCTCCCACCTCAGCACAGGTGTGGGCCCTTTGAGAGGAGTGTTGTTATCTCAGAGACAGTGGCACTGGGACAGCAGCATGTTTGAATTCTTCCGTGGTTTATGCCACTGATAGCACCGTCTCCTATTAGCTGCGTATCTCTGACCTTGACGTTCGGTCCAGATTGCCTGTCTGCCTGCTGTCTTTTGCCGACTTTATGGCTACAGTTTCGTGAAGATAATCCATTTTCTCTTTGTTCGTTAGAAACAATAAATTCAGTCTCTGACAGTGGCAAAAATCTGTTTGTAAGCTGTATGCTGCAGCACCCTGCCACCAGAGTCAAGTATTCACCCAGACCATGCTATAAATGTTGCCATCGTACTTCTCGGCAGAACCCCACATGTAACATTTGTGCATTATTACATAGAGGATATGTTAAAACTTTACGTTTCTACACATTTCAGCAACACTGTGGATAATGCATGGTTATGTTAAGCCACAAAAACACTTGGTTAAGTTTAGGAAAAGATCATATTTTGGCTCAAAACACCCAGTTTTGGTGGCACAAGAGCTGTCAAAAATGCTGCTGGTGTTTCCCTACAAAACACCAACTATAGGCGGCACAGTCACTGCAAGAAATGCCACTGATGTCTCACCAAAACACAACCATTTTCATCTGCTGCTTGGCAGCCATCTTGCCAAGATGTCACACCATCCTTGTCATCCACCCATGACTTGCAAGTAAAAGCATCGGCACCGCTTACTGCAGCAATCCCCATGAACCATGACCTCCCCAGCAACGGTAAACAGCTGGTCAACTGTTTGGCCTGATGGTTGGAGCAGTCCCTTGGACCACTTCCTCCACCCTCTCATCCACAGACACAGTCCTCAACATCCCTGCAACACTGACGAGGGTATACAGATGGATATGATTATTCTGACTCTGTACTGAATTGGACTGTGGACATTTTTGAGAATAAAGTATTGAATTTTAGCTTTGAAAGTGTTCACAACCACACTGAGTGCACAGTGTAGGCCTCAGAGCCATTTTGACGCAAGTTATCTGAAAAGACCTCTGCTAACACTTCTTCCCTCTCTTTCTTGTGGTTTGAGGATGACTGACTATTTTCCTTTGTTTTGCTTCAACATTTCACCTGAAATCTTCACGTTAAATCTGCAAGTCAGGATGAAGAGTCAAAACACCACAAGATTTCTAAATGGTTTTAAAGAAAACACTTTTGACTGTAAGTAACAGCAATAACAAGGTACTACAAAAGTAAGGATCTCTGCATGGTGGAAAGAAATCCAACTAAGTAGTGCTTGATGGTTAAAATGGTTAACTGTTCTGCCAGTGTCAGAGTTATTAATCTTTGGGAAGTACAACACAACAAAAGCCGAGCATATCTTGAATGGGACAATTGTTTGTACCGTCTAAAAACCAATGTGACTAAATACATTTTGAAACACAGTATTTGCTTTATTCATTGGGGAGGTAAAAATTATGGCCGAGGTTGTTGACCATTGCTGTTGTTATCCAGTTTCAGTCCAGGAGGCAGACACTGTCTCCACATTTGAGAATACGCTTAAGACTTTCCTCTTTGATAAAGCTTGTAGTTAGGGCTGGCTCAGACTTGCCTTGGACTATTTGGTGTTTAGACGGACTTTGGCCTAGTATGCCAGGGGATGTCCCATGATACACTGACCCTCTCTCTCTGTTTGCACACATTCATGTCCCATTAATGCATGTTACTGACTTGGCTTCTTCCCTGGAACTTTTGTGCTTTCTCATTTCGTAGGCTCCCACAGATTTTGGTGGCACCTGCTACTGTGGTCCTGCCTGATGCCCACTGCTACTGCTATTATCATTAGTCAGATTTCTACTATTACTATACATATATTATTAGTATTATTCCATGCATATACTAGATATAAATATATACCTACACAGAATGTATAATATCACATATTGCTATTTGCATTAGTCTTATTTCTGCTATTATTTTATTGATACTGCTGTTATTGCTGTGCATTTCTCTCTGTATCATTTTGTCATATGGATTGCCAACTGTCATGTCATTACTTCCACAAAACAACAGTTGATAAAGATCACAAATTAACATAAACATGCAGGTCTTTTTAGCCAATGGGGTCGTGCTAGTAAAACTTCACAGCGGTTGCACCAAGAGGGCAGTCATCATGACAGCGATGGCACGTCTTACGCCTCTTCTCTTTGTGCTGTGGGTCGGTCAGTAGTTAACAATTTCTAAAGATTTTAGTTTACACTGAGTTTATAGTCTATTTCCATACATTTACCGCTGAGCACAAACAACCTCTGATCTAACTCACAATGGTGGAGGGCTTTCTCTTTCAGGTGTCACAGTGAGCACCATGGTGGATCTGCAGAAGAGAATTATTGGAGGTCAAACGTGTGGATCAACTGAACGTCCTTACCACGTGAAACTGACTGCAGTTCAGGGCAACTCTGGGTTGAACTGTGGTGGTTCTCTGATCAGGGACCGCTGGATTCTGACTGCGGCTCATTGCTGGGAGCAGGGACGGTGAGAAAGTGAACGTTTTACTTAAAAACTACCAACATACACCCTTTCTCGCTTATAAATTGAATCTGAAAGATAACATATGTTGGCTCATGTTCATGTCCATTAATTACTGACCTACACAATTACAATCTGGTATTCACACTAATTCAGTGATGTTCCTCTTTAACCTCTATTTGTAGGACAATAAGAGCAGTTCTAGGTGTGCATCCAGGTCCTGGGCAAACAGTGCAAATCACAGCACCACCCGTGATCTACACTGACAACAACGGCGTCAGACATGACATCATGCTGCTGAAGCTACCTAACCCTACTCAGATTCAACCTGTACCACTTCCTCGGTGTAACTATCTTCCCAGAGTGTGAGTTGTGATCTTTCCCTTCTTAATAAGTCTGAAAGCTCAGCTGTTGAGGACCTGGAAATGAAAAATTCCTGTTGATTTTTTCCATACATTTTAAAAAAAACACTGCTGAAAAAAAAAAGTTCCATTTTACTGTGTTTCAGAGGTGATGCAGTTCAGATTGCAGGTTATGGAGCAGATACTGCAGGCCGGAATAATAAAAGAGGTGAAATGAATTTTGCTTGTATGTTTTGTAACATTGCTGACACATATTAACATTAAATACATTGTAAATGTGTCTTTAAAGTGTTTTGTCTTCAAATATATTTGAAAGCTTCTCATAAAAGAATAGAATTTAAAAATACTCCCGTTCCAGTGTTACGTTGCAGCAGAAATTTGTTCATTTGTTGGTGTGTATAAGTAGATAATAATGAAGATATTTTGTTTTTGTAGTCAATAAATACTTTTTTCTACTCCCATCTAGTACCTGGGAGAGCTAATACCCTCCAATGTGCAGAGACCACGGTTGTTGACTGTCAGAGGCTGAAAAATCTGAAGCCAAACTGGCAGCATGAACACTGGTTATGTGGCCAAAGGGCTGGAGTGGATACATGTTCAGTGAGTTGGCATGGCTTCTAACCTTATACCCTCTCTACAGTCACCACAAGTGTTACAACTTTAATATGGTGATTATTTCAGTATATGGTCAAAAAGTCTATAACACACAATATCTCTCTCACAGGGCGACTCTGGTGGAGGAGTGGTGTACAACGGCAAGATCTACGGTGTCCATTCATTCACTGGTGACACGAAGTATGCCTGTCGAGAACCAGCTGGATTTATGGACGTCTGTAAATACATGCAGTGGATCTCGAATACTATTAACAGACCATAGAGATGTCTGATGTCTGTGAAATGTCCTGTCATTTCACAGACATTTCATACGTACTCAGAAAATGGTTGAGTTACTCTAAATTACCAAAGAATACATTGATAGTTGATTGGTTATGTTTAAATGTTCAACCATTATTTGTGAAGCCCTTCAAGACAAACAATAACTTCTGTTTGAGTTACAAATGTTAATTAACACATTCTTGCTTTTATACTGTAAATACAGTAAAATAAATATCTAAAAAAATTTAAATCAGAATTTGTAAAAACATAATTGTACTTTTCCTCATATCTAAATTTGATGGATTTGGCCAGTTTACAGTCATTAAATTGAAAACTGTAAATTATTTTAAAGTAAGTATTACAGTCTGCTCTTCTTTCAACAATACTGATAATGATAAATGACTCTTTTTTGACAAGGTTGTGTCAGTTAAAATAAAATTAAGATGACTCACTATAAAGAAAGTGTTGTTGTTTTCATTATTTCAGCATGACAAAAAAAATTACATGAATGTTCTGCAAATGTAAAGCTCCAATAACCAATGGGTCCCACTCATGAAATGCTGGTGAATCTGTGAGTCGATCTGCACATGAAAAAACACAAATAAAACCTACACCGGAAAACTCGGATTTGATAGTAGGCATGTCAGTACATTCATGAATGCCACTACTTCAATGTATTACAGTAAGAATTTCCATAAATGATATAAAAGTCTGTATCAAATGACATCTCTCTCACAGGGTGACTCTGGTGGAGGAGTGGTGCGCAACGGCATGATCTATGGTGTCATTTCATTCAGTGGTGACCCGCATTATGTCTGTAGAGAACCAGCTGCATTTATGGATGTTTGTGTGTACATACAGTGGATCAATGGTGTCATTACCAGACAGTAAAGATGTCTAATGTGTGGTCAACAGATGTCAACAGACATTTCACATAAGAAAACAGCTGAGTTACTCTAAATTTGCAATTGATACATTTACGATTGATTGGTTTAATTTAAATTATTATTCTTGATACCCTTTAAGACAAACCTTAAATTCTGATTATATAACATGAATTTGCTCGTGTCTAAGTTTACACATTCTTGCTGTCAGACTGTTTTGGTTAAAAATATCTAAATTTTGATTTTACAGATCTAAATTCAGATAAAGACAATTAGACATATCCCTTGTATAAATGTAATATACTGTAGTATTAGTATTATTAGTATTATATAGTATTTTGCCTGTCAGTACACTCATTGAGTCATTGTGTGAAAAAACTACAAAGGGCAAATTATAATAAGGTCTGCTATTCATTTAAAAATACTGATGACAGTGATAAATATGACAGTTCTTTCACATGTTATGTCTGTTGAAATAAAATTAAAGTGACTCACAATTTAACAGCTTGCTCTTGTTTATTTGCTTTTAATGTCACAAACAAAACAAAAAAAAATATGCAAACAGATTTTTCGCACAATTTAGTTCAGGAACACGAAATGTTAAGTTATTATGGTGAACATTTAGCAAAGAGTTGCTTACTGTACACAGTCAGCAGTTATGGAGCAACATTAGCTTTCATTTGGAGTCGTGCTTCTGGCCACTGTATAAAGTTAAGTCCAGTATATTTACTGTCATTTTAGCTCTGCTTTTGGTCTCCACCAAAGGTGATTATTTGCTCTTTAGCTGCTAAATGCTCCTCTATGATCACCAGCTAGTCACTAACTGTGTCTGTCAGCCGGCCGATGCTAAGTGCACAATGGGTTTAACACTAACCCCAGCTGTGGTTGTGCCATGATCTTTGCCAAATCATAACCAAGTGGTTTCTAGGGGGTGAAAATTGCAGAAATTCAGAGCCTACTATTATGAGCCAACAGTCAGCTGCTGTTTGAAGCAGTGCTGAAGGACCGTCTCAGTGAGCCGCTCTCCTCCTGCTTTCTCTGCCTGGTTAGCACAAGCTAACATAGCAGCAGTGGCATCTGACACCATATGCTTAACAACAATAATCTCACTCCCGCACAGATATGGCGCAACTCTGTTGTTAAACACATTAAGAACTGTTTCGTAATATTGGGCGTGTGATGCTAACAGTTTTTAATCTCTTGATATGTATCTACCAGCTGGCTGCTGAAGTTTGTTTTTAATTCTTGGTCTGAAAGTGACAGTTTGAGTTTGGCAACACTTATCTGCTGAGTAAAACATGTTGATGAAATCAAACATGAATCTGTAGGAATAAGATAAGATGTGCTTCATCTCTGCACAAAGTAATAAGAAGAAACAGATATGTTGACTTCCAACTGTGGGGTCTCCAGTATGACCCTAAATAAACCCAGATGATTTTTTTTTAAATAGAAATAAAAATAATATATATATAAATATAAATAAATTTTAAAAAATTAAAGAACATTAAATAAATAAAATAAAAAAATACAAATAAAAATAAATAAATAAAGTCAAATAAATACATATAGATGGATACAATTAAAATAGTAATAATAATAGTTTATAATAAATGAATGAATAAATAAATATATAAAACAAAAATAAAATGAAATCACCTGTCCCCTTCACATTTCAGTCTCTCAGTGTCCTATAGTCATTCCTGCTCTTGGCGCCTGAGCGCTCTGAGTCTTTCCTTGTAGTCCCAGGTCCCATCCTTATTCACCTGTTGCCTCGTTTTTCTCTCTGTGCGCCACGATTAACGTCGGATCTGCTCCAATAAATTCTGCAGGTGTTTGATGACCGTTCCCGGGAATCCCCTCTTTGCCATGTCGTCAGTCGCCTCCTCCACCGAGCCATATAACACAGTTCCCTCCGGATAAAAGACTGTCATCTTTGCTGGGAATGGGGTTTGGAACCGGACTTCACCTCTGCATATTCCCTCCACTGCTTCAGAACCACAGGTGCATAGTCATGATCCAGGTTAATCCTGTTTCCCAGGTACTCAAACCCACGTTTCTGTCAGGTTAGTTTTAATATTTCTTCTTTCCTTCTGTAGCTGGCCATTTTGGCAACGATGGAACGTGGCGCTGCCTTGACACCAGAGCGCGGTGCGCTCTCTCAACTCGTAGCTCAGCGGAGTCGGGCAGCTCGAGTTTATCCCTTGATAAACGTTCCACAAAAGCAACCATCCCTCTTTGACACCATGTAATCTGATATTTTAACTTCTGGACCGTCCCTCCAGGTCCGTCAGCCTGGTCTCCATTTAGGTATGCAGTTTGAGCATCTCCGTTACTGCTTCCCCATTAGCCAGTATTTGAGTTTCAGCTTCCATGATCCTTTCTTCTGCCTCTTCCACTCTCTTGTTTGTTTTATTTATTTCCTCTCTAATTCCCTTCAGCTGCGCATCATTGACTTTCCTGAATTCCCTTAGTTCTTTAAGTATAAGGTCCAGGCTCGCGTTGCTAGCTTGTTCCCCTTCGTCTGTTAGCATGTCGTTATCCTCCATGGTGCTGCTAGCAGGTGAAGTCTGGTCGACTCCGTCTCCCTCGTGTAACTCGTAGCCTACTGTATAACGTTAGATTTCTTACTGAGTTTTCCTCTTGGCATCTTGTACGATTGCCCCTGGTCCACTCCGCCGCCACTCAACGTTCACATTGTTGTTCCATAAACAAGTACACCTGCATCATCATTTTTGTTGTGCTACAGTGTAGAAAAGGGCACTACACTCGGACACTGCTGCCTCTGGGACTGTCATCAGCTTTGAGCAGATCTCCCTCCTGCTGGAGCTCTGACTGCAGGTCAAATGTAGCAGTGAAGCTGGAACCAGGTCTATTCATGGCGGGCTGCGCTGCCGTCTGATATAGACAAGCTCCTTGTAGTTGCGTTAAATACCATTCTGTTTTGGTACAGTAGGCATTCACACCTGATGCACAACGTACCAGAGTACGCATGAACCATACTCACAGTGTTCAAACTAATCAAGAGAACTGAACATTGGGGTGCACTTAGATTCAGGCCCGGCTCCCTGATGTGAAAGCCCCCTTGAGTAATATCTGTGTTCATGCACAGTGGTGTCAGTTCCATGTTGGTTTCATCTGCCTAATGCAGCTGAGCTGAAGACAGTTTTTACTTCCTCTTTGTATATCACAGTCTTTTTCATGACACTTGATGAATTATCCAAAATTGCAAACCTGTGGACCTTTGTAGCCAATGGGGTTGTGTTGATAAACCTTTATGAGGTGATTGGTGGCTCAGAGGCCAACAGGGAAGTGTGAACAGATTTAAAAAGGTGCCACTGTAGAACCAGGAGGGCAGTCATTGGAAGAGATGGGTGGCATAACACGTCTTCTCCTTTTGCTGTGGGCCGGTGAGTATTGTTCACACATCCTAACTTTAACCATTGTCTATGCTTTGAAATAGTATTCAGTGTGTTTTGAGTTGAGTTAATCCATCAGAAGTGCTGTTACTCCACCTCTCACTCTCTCTTTGTGTTAAGACATCTATTTCATGTTCTAAAAACAGTCTGAGTTATCAGTCAATAACATTTTTAAATCAATTCCAAAATGTAGAGGAAGCCAGTGTGATGAGCCAGTGTGGTCTCTTCCTCTGATGTTCATTCATATCCTGACAGCTGAACTCTAGATCAGTTGGAGGTGTGAAGTGGCCTCAGTTGTGTACCTTCTCTCTTTCCCGAATGGCTCTTGTCTTTTCTAGAGAAGCCAGTTAGAAGTTTTGGTAGGTGGTGTGATGCAGCTCTGAGTGATATGGAGCAGATCCAGGGGTTGAGACAGCAGATGGTGGATGGCATTAAGAGCATAAAGATGTCAGGCCCTTTACTTCAGGCAAACTCAAACTGTGGTGCCTGCAGTTTGGTGTGTTGCACCAGATCTTGTGGCCATCACATTGTGTGCTCAAAGGTAGAGACACTATAGTGAATGATTAGCTCTCACATCAGAAAGTGTCTGGGAGCCCCACACTACCTCAGCAGTATATGGAAAAGGGATTTTGGAGACATTTTTCTGAACAGTTCTGAACAGGCAATTCATGCAAGATTAAAGGGGTACTTTGCTGACTTTCAACCAGCTTTGTGTCATAACAATATGGATAGTATGTGTATGAAATGTGTTAAACTTCCACCATCTTACCAGCGCCTACAGCTGCCTGCTTCCCTCCCAGCTAAACACGTCATCCAGCAGAGTTCTGCAGGCTCTCAGGCAGCTGCTCGAACTTCAGGCTGTACTCCTGCATTTTCAACAGACCTGCCTCTCTCAGCAAAGCACATGGTTAGGTTTAGAAAAAAACATCATTGTTTGGTTCTACATTGATACAGGAAGCGAACACTGGGCTCTCAGGTGAAAGTCCTGGCTTTGTTGGACCCATCCACCCCCACTTATAAAAACTGTGAAACTAGGCATCAATGGAATGCTCATAACACTTTCACAGTCCATCATGTGTATTGATAACTTTCTAGAGAGTGAATAAGTTGTTCTCTACAACAGCACTGTTTAAACTTACAGGAGGACATTTGTGTTTCAGGTGTCACAGTGAGCACCGTGGTGGATCTGCAGAAGAGAATTGTTGGAGGTCGAACTTGTGGACAAAATGAGCGTCCTTACCATGTGAGGTTGGAGATAACTGATGGTAAGGATTGGGACTTGTGTGGTGGCTCTCTGATCAATAACCAGTGGATTCTGACTGCAGCACACTGCCAGGAGCCAGGACGGTGAGAAAGTGACAGTTTTACTTGAACCAGTAATAATACATTTCTCACTCACATATTCAGTGTGAAAGTCCTGAAGCAGCAATCAACAATGATTTGATGTAAATTCCCGAAATAAAGACATCAATGCTTATGTTCATGTTGATTAATTATTGACCTATAATATACTAATTTGGTGCATTGACAGTAATTCAATGATGATCTTCTTTTACCTTTACTTACTTCTAGGACTATATATGCAACTTTAGGTGTGCATCCAGGGCCAAGAAAACCAGTGCAAATCACAGCACCACCCAAGATCTATCCTGACAACAACGGCGTCAGACATGACATCATGCTGCTGAAGCTACCTAACCCTACTCAGATTCAACATGTACCACTTCCTGACTGTAACAATCGTCCCAGAGTGTGAGTTGTGATCTTTCACCTTTTAATAAGTCTGAAAGCTCAGCTGTTGAGGACCTGGAAATGTAAAATTCCTGTTGATTTTGTAATACATTTTTAAAAAGAACACTGTTGAAAGAAAAATGTTCCATTTTACTGTGTTTCAGAGGTCATGCAGTTCAGATTGCAGGTTATGGAGCAGATACTACAGGCCCAAATAATGAAAAACGTGAGATGAATCTTGTTTAGTTTATGATTGCAATTATCTCCATTTATCATAGTTAGTGTTTTTATTTTTTCTTGTATATTTTGTAACATTGCTGACACATATTAACATTAAATACATTTTAAATGTGTCGCTAAAGTGTTTTGTCTTCAAATATATTTGAATGCTTTTCATAAAAGAATAGAATTTAACAATAATCCCATTCCAGTGTTATGCTGCAGCAGAAATTTGTTCATTTGTTGGTGTGTATAAGTAGATAATAATGAAGATATTTTGTTTTTGTAGTCAATAAATACTTTTTTCTACTCCCATCTAGTATCTAGGGCAGCTAATACCCTCCAATGTGCAGAGACCACGGTTGTCAACTGTCAGAGGCTGAGACAGCTGAGGCTACTCAGACTGCATGAACACTGGTTCTGTGGCCAAAGGGCTGGAGTGGATACATGTCCAGTGAGTTGGCATGGCTTCTAAGCTTATACCCTCTCTACAGTCATCACAAGTGTTACAACTTTAATATGGTGATTATTTTGAGTATATGGTCAAAAAGTCTATAACACACAATATCTCTCACAGGGCGACTCTGGTGGAGGAGTGGTGTACAACGGCATGATCTACGGTGTCCATTCATTCACTGGTGACACGAAGTATGCCTGTCGAGAAGCAGCTGGATTTATGGACGTCTGTGCTTACCTGCAGTGGATCACAGATACTATTAGAGACCATCGAGATGTCTGACGAGTGGTTAACTGTGAAATGTTCTGTCATTTCACAGACATTTCATATGTACTCAGAAAATGGTTGAGTTACTCTCAATGACCAAAGAATACATTGATAGTTGATTGGTTATGTTTAAATGTTCAACCATTATTTGTGAAGCCCTTCAAGACAAACAATAACTGTGATTCTGTTTGAGTTACAAATGTTTATTAACACATTCTTGTTTTTATACTGTAAATACAGTAAAATAAATATCTAAAAAAATTTAAATCAGAATTTGTAAAAACATAATTGTACTTTTCCTCATATCTAAATTTGATGGATTTTGCCAGTTTACAGTCATTAAATTGAAACCTGTAAATTATTTTAAAGTAAGTATTACAGTCTGCCCTTCTTTCAACAATACTGATAATGATAAATGACTCTTCTTTGACAAGGTTGTGTCAGTTAAAATAAAATTAAGATGACTCACTATCAAGAAAGTGTTGTTGTTTTCATTATTTCAGCATGACAAAAATTTTTACATGAATGTTCTGCAAATGTAAAGCTCCAATAACCAATGGGTCCCACTCATGAAATGTTGGTGAATCTGTGAGTAGATCTGCACATAAAAAAACTCAGTACTAAAAACCTACACTGGAAAACTCAGATTTGATAGTAGGCATGTCGGTACTTTCATGAATGCAACTACTTTAATATAATACAGTAAGTATTTCCATAAATGATATAAAAGTCTGTATCAAATGACATCTCTCTCACAGGGTGACTCTGGTGGAGGAGTGGTGCGCAACGGCATGATCTATGGTGTCATTTCATTCAGTGGTGACCCGCATTATGTCTGTAGAGAACCAGCTGCATTTATGGATGTTTGTGTGTACATACAGTGGATCAATGGTGTCATTACCAGACAGTAAAGATGTCTAATGTGTGGTCAACAGATGTCAACAGACATTTCACATAAGAAAACAGCTGAGTTACTCTAAATTTGCAATTGATACATTTACGATTGATTGGTTTAATTTAAATTATTATTCTTGATACCCTTTAAGACAAACCTTAAATTCTGATTATATAACATGAATTTGCTCGTGTCTAAGTTTACACATTCTTGCTGTCAGACTGTTTTGGTTAAAAATATCTAAATTTTGATTTTACAGATCTAAATTCAGATAAAGACAATTAGACATATCCCTTGTATAAATTTAAAATACTGTAGTATTAGTATTATTAGTATAATATAGTATTTTGCCTGTCAGTACACTCATTGAGTCATTGTGTGAAAAAACTACAAAGGGCAAATTATAATAAGGTCTGCTATTCATTTAAAAATACTGATGACAGTGATAAATATGACAGTTCTTTCACATGTTGTGTCTGTTGAAATAAAATTAAAGTGACTCACAATTTAACAGCTTGCTCTTGTTTTTTTGCTTTTAATGTCACAAACAAAACAAAAAAAAATATGCAAACAGATTTTTTGCTATATTTAGCTCGGGAACACGAAATGGACATACCATCACCTGTTAAGTTATTATGGTGAACATTTAGCAAAGAGTTGCTTACTGTACACAGTCAGCAGTTATGGAGCAACATTAGCTTTCATTTGGAGTCGTGCTTCTGGCCACTGTATAAAGTTAAGTCCAGTATATTTACTGTCATTTTAGCTCTGCTTTTGGTCTCCAGCAAAGGTGATTATTTGCTCTTTAGCTGCTAAATGCTCCTCTATGATCACCAGCTAGTCACTAACTGTGTCTGTTTGCCGGTCGATGCTAAGTGCACAATGGGTTTAACACTAACCCCAGCTGTGGTTGTGCCATGATCTTTGCCGAATCATAACCAAGTGGTTTCTAGGGGGTGAAAATTGCAGAAATTCAGAGCCTACTATTATGAGCCAACGGTCAGCTGCTGTTTGAAGCAGTGCTGAAGGACCGTCTCAGTGAGCCGCTCTCCTCCTGCTTTCTCTGCCTGGTTAGCACAAGCTAACATAGCAGCAGTGGCATCTGACACCATATGCTTAACAACAATAATCTCACTCCCGCACAGATATGGCGCAACTCTGTTGTTAAACACATTAAGAACTGTTTCGTAATATTGGGCGTGTGATGCTAACAGTTTTTAATCTCTTGATATGTATCTACCAGCTGGCTGCTGAAGTTTGTTTTTAATTCTTGGTCTGAAAGTGACAGTTTGAGTTTGGCAACACTTATCTGCTGAGTAAAACATGTTTATGAAATCAAACATGAATCTGTAGTAATAAGATAAGATGTGCTTCATCTCTGCACAAAGTAATAAGAAGAAACAGATATGTTGACTTCCAACTGTGGGGTCTCCAGTATGACCCTAAATAAACCCAGATGATTTTTTTTTTAAATAGAAATAAAAATAATATATATATAAATATAAATAAATTTTAAAAAATTAAAGAACATTAAATAAATAAAATAAAAAAATAAAAAAGATACAAATAAAAATAAATAAATAAAGTCAAATAAATACATATAGATGGATACAATTAAAATAGTAATAATAATAGTTTATAATAAATGAATGAATAAATAAAATATAAAACAAAAATAAAATGAAATCACCTGTCCCCTTCACGTTTCAGTCTCTCAGTGTCCTATAGTCATTCCTGCTCTTGGCGCCTGAGCGCTCGGAGTCTTTCCTTGTAGTCCCAGGTCCGATCCTTATTCACCTGTTGCCTCGTTTTTCTCTCTGTGCGCCACGATAAACGTCGGATCTGCTCCAATAAATTCTGCAGGTGTTTGATGACCGTTCCCGTGAATCCCCTGTTTGCCATCTCGCCAGTCGCCTCCTCCACCGAGCCATATAACACAGATCCCTCCGGATAAAAGACTGTCATCTTTGCTGGGAATGGGGTCTGGAACCGGACTTCACCTCTGCATATTCCCTCCACTGCTTCAGAACCACAGGTGCATAGTCATGATCCAGGTTAATCCTGTTTCCCAGGTACTCAAACCCACGTTTCTGTCAGGTTAGTTTTAATATTTCTTCTTTCCTTCTGTAGCTGGCCATTTTGGCAACGATGGATCGTGGCGCTGCCTTGACACCAGAGCGCGGTGCGCTCTCTCAACTCGTAGCTCAGCGGAGTCGGGCAGCTCGAGTTTATCCCTTAATAAACGTTCCACAAAAGCAACCATCCCTCTTTGACACCATGTACTCTGATATTTTCTCTTCTGGACGGTCCCTCCAGGTCCGTCAGCCTGGTCTCCATTTAGGTATGCAGTTTGAGCATCTCCGTTACTGCTTCCCCATTAGCCAGTATTTGAGTTTCAGCTTCCATGATCCTTTCTTCTGCCTCTTCCACTCTCTTGTTTGTTTTATTTATTTCCTCTCTAATTCCCTTCAGCTGCGCATCATTGACTTTCATGAATTCCCTTAGTTCTTTAAGTATAAGGTCCAGGCTCGCGTTGCTAGCTTGTTCCCCTTCGTCTGTTAGCATGTCGTTATCCTCCATGGCGCTGCTAGCAGGTGAAGTCTGGTCGACTCCGTCTCCCTCGTGTAACTCGTAGCCTACTGTATAACGTTAGATTTCTTACTGAGTTTTCCTCTTGGCATCTTGTCGCAATTTTTTTTTCACAAATTCAAATTGCTATGGGCTGTTTTTACCTCAAACATCGGGAGGTCGTTCTCCTATGCTGCCATCTTCTGGCTTGCCAAGCTGGAAGTCACAAACTGACAGTTTCAACAGAGCTACTTAGTAGGTGTCCTATATCAGGTTTTAATGGACACCCTGCAGCACCCTGCAACCAGAGTCAAGTATTCACCCAGACCATGCTATAAATGTTGCCATCGTACTTTTCAGCAGAACCCCACATATGTAACATTTGTGCATTATTACATAGAGGATATGTTAAAACTTTAAGTTTCTACACATTTCAGCAACACTGTGGATAATGCATGGTTATGTTAAGCCACAAAAACGCTTGGTTAAGGTTAGGAAAAGATCATGTTTTGGCTCAAAACACCCAGTTTTGGTGGCACAAGGGCTGTCAAAAATGCTGCTGGTGTTTCCCTACAAAACACCAACTATAGGTGGCACAGTCACTGCAAGAAATGCCACTGATGTCTCACCAAAAAACAACTATTTTCATCTGCTGCTTGGCAGCCGTCTTGCCAAGATGTCACACCATCCTTGTCATCCACCCATGACTTGCAAGTAAAAGCATCGGCACCGCTTACTGCAGCAATCCCCATGAACCATGACCTCTCCAGCAACGGTAAACAGCTGGTCAACTGTTTGGCCTGATAGTTGGAGCAGTCCCTTGGACCACTTCCTCCACCCTCTCATCCACAGGCACAGTCCTCAACATCCCTGCAACACTGACGAGGGTATACAGATGGATATGATTATTCTGACTCTGTACTGAATTGGACTGTGGACATTTTTGAGAATAAGTACTGAATTTTAGCTTTGAAAGTGTTCACAACCACACTGAGTGCACAGTGTAGGCCTCAGAGCCATTTTGATGCAAGTTACCTGAAAAGACCTTTGCTAACACTTCTTCCCTTTCTTACTTCTGGTTTGAGGATGACTGACTATTTTCCATTGTTTTGCTTCAACATTTCACCTGAAATCTTCACGTTAAATCTGCAAGTCAGGATGAAGAGTCAAAACACCACAAGACTTCTAAATGGTTTTAAAGAAAACACTTTTGACTGTAAGTAACAGCAATAACAAGGTACTACAAAAGTAAGGATCTCTGCATGGTGGAAAGAAATCCAACTAAGTAGTGCTTGATGGTTAAAATGTTGAACTGTTTTTGACAGTGTCAGAGATGTTGATTCAGCTCTAGCTCTAAATATATTTTAACTTTATGACTGTCGAAATATTTTTGGGTTCAGCTCCAGAAAACGTTAAAATTGGCTGACCTTGTTTCCTTGGGTGATTTTAAATGTTTGTTATAGTCTGTAAAAACTGAAGTCTGTAGCTGCTTTTTTTTTAGTTTGATGTGTACTGTATGTACTTCATGTATCTATGTACTGTTGTGTTTATGTTTTATGGTGTTGTATTGTTGTAACTTTGGTTTGCTGCCTTGTTGGCCAGGGCTCCCTTGTAAAAGAGATGTCAATCTCAATGGGACTCACCTGGTTCAATAAAGGATACATAAATAAAGAAAAAATAAGATGATTTGTGGCAAATTTCTGAATTATATCTCAAAAACTGAATTTTTGACAGCATTTTGAATTTTGCTCTGATGTGAACAATTGGAGTCAATGTAAAAATGGCAATTTTAAACATCAGTTTTTCACTTATGGAGCAAATCAATCATTGTTACAAACAAATTACCAACATCTCCAGGCTGTCTAGATGCAATATGTGTATTTTCAGATTTTTGTCTTAATAACTGATTTTTTTTACAGTGGTTTCAAATCTGCCTTTCCATGCACGGATGGCTACACTGAATGGCTTACTCAATTTGTGAAGCCACTGTTGAGTTGCTACTTGCGGTAGATGACCGTCTTTGGTTCCAGAGGTTGCAGATTTTAGCCTCAAGTGGTGCAGAATCTACATTGTAATGTAATTATCTTTTTGTGTTCCAGCTTATTGCTTAAAATTGCCTTAGCGTGGCTGATCACTGTGCAGCATCTTCAAGTCTTTTTTCTGCTAGAATATCTGCCTTATCATACTTGAAGATAAACCAAACTTTGCACAAAGATCCAGTTTCAATACTTCAGTGTGAAACCATCTGAGGCTTCTCACTTTGCACATAGCTCAACTAGTTAAACATCAGTTTTTCACTTATGAAGCAAATCAATCATTGTCACAAACAAATTACCAACATCTAAATTTTTTTTTACAGTGGTTTGAAATCTTCTTTTCCATGCACGGACGGCTGCTAAACCTGCACTTCTGACTTAGTCAATTTGTGAAGCTACATATGAATTGTCACTGATTAAATAGCTCATTTAGGTAGAAATTGATTCTTAGTCTCAGAGGTTGTGAGTTCAATCCTCAACTGATGCAAAAGGCAGATTGTGTTGCTAAATTCCTAAATGTCTTCCAATTCTTCTGCTTGTTGCTCAGAATTGCCTAAAAATGCCCGGACCGACACATCGCTGCGCAGCAGCTATAATATTATAATTATAATTCTGGCTATTGTGGTAATATGTTGAAAGTATATATTAATATCTGATAGCATACATATGTGACAATAATCAAATGTGTATAATAACAGTAGGAGTATGACTAATGATAACAGCAGCAGAGAGAGAAGGTGCCTAAGTCAGCCTAACTAGGGGCTGGTACAAGGCAAGCCTGAGCCAGCCCTAACTATAAGCTTTGTCAAAGAGGAAAATCTTAAGTCTAGTCTTAAAGCTCTGAGTGATATGGAGCAGATCCAGGGGTTGAGACAGCAGATGGTGGATGGCATTAAGAGCATAAAGATGTCAGGCCCTTTACTTCAGGCAAACTCAAACTGTGGTGCCTGCAGTTTGGTGTGTTGCACCAGATCTTGTGGCCATCACATTGTGTGCTCAAAGGTAGAGAAACTATAGCGAATGATTAGCTCTCACATCAGAAATTGTCTGGGAGCCCCACACTACCTCAGCAGTATATGGAAAAGGGATTTTGGAGCCATTTTTCTGAACAGTTCTGAACAGGCAATTCATGCAAGATTAAAGGGGTACTTTGCTGACTTTCAACCAGCTTTGTGTCATAACAATATGGATAGTATGTATATGAAATGTGTTAAACTTCCACCATCTTACCAGCGCCTACAGCTGCCTGCTTCCCTCCCAGCTAAACACGTCATCCAGCAGAGTTCTGCAGGCTCTCAGGCAGCTGCTCGAACTTCAGGCTGTACTCCTGCATTTTCAACAGACCTGCCTCTCTCAGCAAAGCACATGGTTAGGTTTAGAAAAAAAACATCATTGTTTGGTTCTACATTGATACAGGAAGCGAACACTGGGCTCTCAGGTGAAAGTCCTGGCTTTGTTGGACCCATCCACCCCCACTTATAAAAAACTGTGAAACTAGGCATCAATGGAATGCTCATAACACTTTCACAGTCCATCATGTGTATTGATAACTTTCTAGAGAGTGAATAAGTTGTTCTCTACAACAGCACTGTTTAAACTTACAGGAGGACATTTGTGTTTCAGGTGTCACAGTGAGCACCGTGGTGGATCTGCAGAAGAGAATTATTGGAGGTCGAACGTGTGGACAAAATGAGCGTCCTTACCATGTGAGGTTGGATATAACTAATGGGAAGGATTGGAATTTTTGTGGTGGCTCTCTGATCAATAACCAGTGGATCCTGACTGCAGCTCACTGCCAGATACCAGGACGGTGAGAAAGTGACAGTTTTACTTGAACCAGTAATAATACATTTCTCACTCACATATTCAGTGTGAAAGTCCTGAAGCAGCAATCAACAATGATTTGATGTAAATTCCCGAAATAAAGACATCAATGCTTATGTTCATGTTGATTAATTATTGACCCTATAATATACTAATTTGGTGCATTGACAGTAATTCAATGATGATCTTCTTTTACCTTTACTTACTTCTAGGACTATATATGCAACTTTAGGTGTGCATCCAGGGCCAAGAAAACCAGTGCAAATCACAGCACCACCCGAGACCTATCCTGGCAACAACGCCGTCAGACATGACATCATGCTGCTGAAGCTACCTAACCCTACTCGGGTTCAACCTGTACCACTTCCTGACTGTAACAATCGTCCCAGAGTGTGAGTTGTGATCTTTCACCTTTTAATAAGTCTGAAAGCTCAGCTGTTGAGGACCTGGAAATGTAAAATTCCTGTTGATTTTGTTATACATTTTTAAAAAGAACACTGTTGAAAGAAAAATGTTCCATTTTACTGTGTTTCAGAGGTGATGCAGTTCAGATTGCAGTTTATGGAGCAACTACTGCAGGCACAAATAATGAAAAACGTGAGATGAATCTTGTTTAGTTTATGATTGCAATTATCTCCATTTATCATAGTTAGTGTTTTTATTTTTGCTTGTATATTTTGTAACGTTGCTGACACATATTAACATTAAATACATTTTAAATGTGTCGCTAAAGTGTTTTGTCTTCAAATATATTTGAATGCTTTTCATAAAAGAATAGAATTTAACAATAATCCCATTCCAGTGTTACGTTGCAGCAGAAAGTTGTTCATTTGTTGGTGTGTATAAGTAGATAATAATGAAGATATTTTGTTTTTGTAGTCAATAAATACTTTTTTCTACTCCCATCTAGTACATAGGGTAGCTAATACCCTCCAATGTGCAGAGACCACGGTTGTTGACTGTCAGAGGCTGAAAAATCTGGTGCCACACATACTGCATGGACACTGGTTATGTGGCCAAAGGGCTGGAGTGGATACATGTCCAGTGAGTTGGCATGGCTTCTAACCTTATACCCTCTCTACAGTCATCACAAGTGTTACAACTTTAATATGGTGATTATTTCAGTATATGGTCAAAAAGCCTATAACACACAATATCTCTCTCACAGGGCGACTCTGGTGGAGGAGTGGTGTACAACGGCAAGATCTACGGTGTCCATTCATTCTCTGGTAGCGAGTATGCCTGTCGAGAAGCAGCTGGATTTACGGACGTCTGTGCTTACCTGCAGTGGATCACAGATACTATTAAGAGACCAAAGAGATGTCTGATGTGTGGTCAACTGTGAAATGTCCTGTGATTTCACAGACATTTCATACGTACTCAGAAAACGGTTGAGTTACTCTCAATGACCAAAGAATACATTGATAGTTGATTGGTTATGTTTAAATGTTCAACCATTATTTGTGAAGCCCTTCAAGACAAACAATAACTGTGATTCTGTTTGAGTTACAAATGTTTATTAACACATTCTTGCCTTTATACTGTAAATACAGTAAAATAAATATCTAAAAAAAATTAAATCAGAATTTGTAAAAACATAATTGTACTTTTCCTCATATCTAAATTTGATGGATTTGGCCAATTTACAGTCATTAAATTGAAAACTGTAAATTATTTTAAAGTAAGTATTACAGTCTGCCCTTCTTTCAACAATACTGATAATGATAAATGACTCTTTTTTGACAAGGTTGTGTCAGTTAAAATAAAATTAAGATGACTCACTATAAAGAAAGTGTTGTTGTTTTCATTATTTCAGCATGACAAAAAATTTACATGAATGTTCTGCAAATGTAAAGCTCCAATAACCAATGGGTCCCACTCATGAAATGCTGGTGAATCTGTGAGTAGATCTGCACATAAAAAAACTCAGTACTAAAAACCTACACTGGAAAACTCAGATTTGATAGTAGGCATGTCGGTACTTTCATGAATGCAACTACTTTAATATAATACAGTAAGTATTTCCATAAATGATATAAAAGTCTGTATCAAATGACATCTCTCTCACAGGGTGACTCTGGTGGAGGAGTGGTGCGCAACGGCATGATCTATGGTGTCATTTCATTCAGTGGTGACCCGCATTATGTCTGTAGAGAACCAGCTGCATTTATGGATGTTTGTGTGTACATACAGTGGATCAATGGTGTCATTACCAGACAGTAAAGATGTCTAATGTGTGGTCAACAGATGTCAACAGACATTTCACATAAGAAAACAGCGGAGTTACTCTAAATTTGCAATTGATACATTTACGATTGATTGGTTTAATTTAAATTATTATTCTTCATACCCTTTAAGACAAACCTTAAATTCTGATTATATAACATGAATTTGCTCGTGTCTAAGTTTACACATTCTTGCTGTCAGACTGTTTTGGTTAAAAATATCTAAATTTTGATTTTACAGATCTAAATTCAGATAAAGACAATTAGACATATCCCTTGTATAAATGTAATATACTGTAGTATTAGTATTATATAGTATTTTGCCTGTCAGTACACTCATTGAGTCATTGTGTGAAAAAACTACAAAGGGCAAATTATAATAAGGTCTGCTATTCATTTAAAAATACTGATAACAGTGATAAATATGACAGTTCTTTCACATGTTGTGTCTGTTGAAATAAAATTAAAGTGACTCACAATTTAACAGCTTGCTCTTGTTTATTTGCTTTTAATGTCACAAACAAAACAAAAAAAAATATGCAAACAGATTTTTGCAATATTTAGCTCAGGAACACGAAATGGACATACCACCACCTGTTAAGTTATTATGGTGAACATTTAGCAAAGAGTTGCTTACTGTACACAGTCAGCAGTTATGGAGCAACATTAGCTTTCATTTGGAGTCGTGCTTCTGGCCACTGTATAAAGTTAAGTCCAGTATATTTACTGTCATTTTAGCTCTGCTTTTGGTCTCCACCAAAGGTGATTATTTGCTCTTTAGCTGCTAAATGCTCCTCTATGATCACCAGCTAGTCACTAACAGTGTCTGTTTGCCGGTCGATGCTAAGTGCACAATGGGTTTAATACTAACCCCAGCTGTGGTTGTGCCATGATCTTTGCCAAATCATAACCAAGTGGTTTCTAGGGGGTGAAAATTGCAGAAATTCAGAGCCTACTATTATGAGCCAACAGTCAGCTGCTGTTTGAAGCAGTGCTGAAGGACCGTCTCAGTGAGCCGCTCTCCTCCTGCTTTCTCTGCCTGGTTAGCACAAGCTAACATAGCAGCAGTGGCATCTGACACCATATGCTTAACAACAATAATCTCACTCCCGCACAGATATGGCGCAACTCTGTTGTTAAACACATTAAGAACTGTTTCGTAATATTGGGCGTGTGATGCTAACAGTTTTTAATCTCTTGATATGTATCTACCAGCTGGCTGCTGAAGTTTGTTTTTAATTCTTGGTCTGAAAGTGACAGTTTGAGTTTGGCAACACTTATCTGCTGAGTAAAACATGTTGATGAAATCAAACATGAATCTGTAGGAATAAGAGAAGATGTGCTTCATCTCTGCACAAAGTAAAAAGAAGAAACAGATATGTTGACTTCCAACTGTGGGGTCTCCAGTATGACCCCAAATAAACCCAGATGAATTTTTTTTAAATAGAAATAAAAATAATATTCAAAAACAAAATAAATTTAAAAAAAAATTGAAGAACATTAAATAAATAAAATGAAAAAAATAAAAATAAATATAAATAAATAAAGTCAAATAAATACATATAGATGGATACAATTAAAATAGTAATAATAATAGTGTATAATAAATAAATGAATAAATAAAAAAATAAAACAAAAATAAAATGAAATCACCTGTCCCCTTCACGTTTCAGTCTCTCAGTGTCCTATAGTCATTCCTGCTCTTGGCGCCTGAGCGCTCGGAGTCTTTCCTTGTAGTCCCGGGTCCGATCCTTATTCACCTCTTGCCTCGTTTTTCTCTCTGTGCGCCACGATAAAGGTCGGATCTGCTCCAATAAATTCTCTGGGCGTTTGATGACCGTTTCCGGGAATCCCCTGTTTGCCATCTCGCCAGTCGCCTCCTCCACCGAGCCATATAACACAGATCCCTCCGGATAAAAGACTGTCATCTTTGCTGGGAATGGGGTCTGGAACCGGATTTCACCTCTGCATATTCCCTCCACTGCTTCAGAACCACAGGTGCATAGTCATGATCCAGGTTAATCCTGTTTCCCAGGTACTCAAACCCACGTTTCTGTCAGGTTAGTTTTAATATTTCTTCTTTCCTTCTGTAGCTGGCCATTTTGGCAACGATGGAACGTGGCGCTGCTCTCTCAACTCGTAGCTCAGCGGAGTCGGGCAGCTCGAGTTTATCCCTTGATAAACGTTCCACAAAAGCAAACCATCCCTCTTTGACACCATGTACTCTGATATTTTCTCTTCTGGACCGTCCCTCCAGGTCCGTCAGCCTGGTCTCCATTTAGGTATGCAGTTTGAGCATCTCCGTTACTGCTTCCCCATTAGCCAGTATTTGAGTTTCAGCTTCCATGATCCTTTCTTCTGCCTCTTCCACTCTCTTGTTTGTTTTATTTATTTCCTCTCTAATTCCCTTCAGCTGCGCATCATTGACTTTCCTGAATTCCCTTAGTTCTTTAAGTATAAGGTCCAGGCTCGCGTTGCTAGCTTGTTCCCCTTCGTCTGTTAGCATGTCGTTATCCTCCATGGTGCTGCTAGCAGGTGAAGTCTGGTCGACTCCGTCTCCCTCGTGTAACTCGTAGCCTACTGTATAACGTTAGATTTCTTACTGAGTTTTCCTCTTGGCATCTTGTCGCAATTTTTTTTTCACAAATTCAAATTGCTATGGGCTGTTTTTACCTCAAACATCGGGAGGTCGTTCTCCTATGCTGCCATCTTCTGGCTTGCCAAGCTGGAAGTCACAAACTGACAGTTTCAACAAAGCTACTTAGTAGGTGTCCTATATCAGGTTTTAATGGACACCCTGCAGCACCCTGCAACCAGAGTCAAGTATTCACCCAGACCATGCTATAAATGTTGCCATCGTACTTTTCAGCAGAACCCCAGATATGTAACATTTGTGCATTATTACATAGAGGATATGTTAAAACTTTACGTTTCTACACATTTCAGCAACACTGTGGATAATGCATGGTTATGTTAAGCCACAAAAACGCTTGGTTAAGGTTAGGAAAATATCATGTTTTGGCTCAAAACACCCAGTTTTGGTGGCACAAGGGCTGTCAAAAATGCTGCTGGTGTTTCCCTACAAAACACCAACTATAGGCGGCACAGTCACTGCAAGAAATGCCACTGATGTCTCACCAAAAAACAACCATTTTCATCTGCTGCTTGGCAGCCATCTTGCCAAGATGTCACACCATCCTTGTCATCCACCCATGACTTGCAAGTAAAAGCTGCTTACTGCAGCAATCCCCATGAACCATGACCTCTCCAGCAACGGTAAACAGCTGGTCAACTGTTTGGCCTGATAGTTGGAGCAGTCCCTTGGACCACTTCCTCCACCCTCTCATCTACAGGCACAGTCCTCAACATCCCTGCAACACTGACGAGGGTATACAGATGGATATGATTATTCTGACTCTGTACTGAATTGGACTGTGGACATTTTTGAGAATAAGTATTAAATTTTAGCTTTGAAAGTGTTCATAACCACACTGAGTGCACAGTGTAGGCCTCAGAGCCATTTTGACGCAAGTTATCTGAAAAGACCTTTGCTAACACTTCTTCCCTCTCTTACTTCTGGTTTGAGGATGACTGACTATTTTCCATTGTTTTGCTTCTTCATTTCACCTGAAATCTTCACGTTAAATCTGCAAGTCAGGATGAAGAGTCAAAACACCACAAGATTTCTAAATGGTTTTAAAGAAAACACTTTTGACTGTAAGTAACAGCAATAACAAGGTACTACAAAAGTAAGGATCTCTGCATGGTGGAAAGAAATCCAACTAAGTAGTGCTTGATGGTTAAAATGGTTAACTGTTTTTGACAGTGTCAGAGATGTTGATTCAGCTCTAGTTCTAAATATATATTAACTTTATGACTGTCGAAATATGTTTCATATTTCTGGGGTCACTAAAAACAACACTAAAATTGGCTGACCTTGTTTCCTTGGGTGATTTTAAATGTTTGTTATAGTCTGTAAAAACTGAAGTCTGTAGCTGCTTTTTTTAGTTTGATGTGTACTGTATGTACTTCATGTATCTATGTACTGTTGTGTTTATGTTTTATGGTGTTGTATTGTTGTAACTTTGGTTTGCTGCCTTCTTGGCCAGGGCTCCCTTGTAAAACAGATGTCAATCTCAATGGGACTCACCTGGTTCAATAAAGGATAAATAAATAAATAAAAATAAGATGATTTGTGGCAAATTTCAGAATTTTATCTCAAAAACTGAATTTTTGACAGCATTTTGAATTTTGCTCTGATGTGAACAATTGGAGTCAATGTAAAAATGGCAATTTTAAACATCAGTTTTTCACTTATGGAGCAAATCAATCATTGTTACAAACAAATTACCAACATCTCCAGGCTGTCTAGATGCAATATGTGTATTTTCAGATTTTTGTCTTAATAACTGATTTTTTTTACAGTGGTTTCAAATCTGCCTTTCCATGCACGGATGGCTACACTGAATGGCTTACTCAATTTGTGAAGCCACTGTTGAGTTGCTACTTGCGGTAGATGACCGTCTTTGGTTCCAGAGGTTGCAGATTTGAGCCTCAAGTGGTGCAGAATCTACATTGTAATGTAATCATCTTCTTGTGCTCCAGCTTATTGTTTAAAATTGCCTGAGCGTGGCTGATCACTGTGCAGCATCTTCAAGTCTTTTTTCTGCTAGAATATCTGCCTTATCATGCTTGAAGATAAACCAAACTTTGCACAAAGATACAGTTTCAATACTTCAGTGTGAAACCATCTGAGGCTTCTCACTTTGCACATAGCTCAACTAGTTAAACATCAGTTTTTCACTTATGAAGCAAATCAATCATTGTCACAAACAAATTACCAACATTTCCATGCTGTCTAGATGCAATATGTGTATTTTCAGACTTTTTGTTTCGACAACTGAATTTTTTTTTACAGTGGTTTGAAATCTTCTTTTCCATGCACGGACGGCTGCTAAACCTGCACTTCTGACTTAGTCAATTTGTGAAGCTACATATGAATTGTCACTGATTAAATAGCTCATTTAGGTAGAAATTGATTCTTAGTCTCAGAGGTTGTGAGTTCAATCCTCAACTGATGCAAAAGGCAGATTGTGTTGCTAAATTCCTAAATGTCTTCCAATTCTTCTGCTTGTTGCTCAGAATTGCCTAAAAATGCCCGGACCAACACATCGCTGCGCAGCAGCTATAATATTATAATTATAATTCTGGCTATTGTGGTACAATATGTTGAAAGTATATATTATTATCTGATAGCATACATATGTGACAATAATCAAATGTGTATAATAACAGTAGGAGTATGACTAATGATAACAGCAGCAGAGAGAGAAGGTGCCTAAGTCAGCCTAACTAGGGGCTGGTACAAGGCAAGCCTGAGCCAGCCCTAACTATAAGCTTTATCAAAGAGGAAAATCTTAAGTCTAGTCTTAAATGTGGAGACGGTGTTTGCGTTCTGGACCGCAACAGGAAGATGATTCCACAGGAGAGGAGCCTGATAGCTGAAGGCTCTGGCTCCTGATGTACTTTTGGAGACTTTAGGGACCACGAGTAACCCTGCGTTCTCAGAGCGCAGAGTTCTGGTGGGATAATATGGCAATATGAGCTCTCTAAGACATGACAGAGCTTGACCATTTAGAGCTTTATAAGTTAGGAGTAGGATTTTAAATTCAATTCTGGCTTTTACAGGGAGCCAGTGCAGAGAAGCTACAACAGGAGAAATGTGTTCTTGTTCCTGTTAGTACAACACGTGCCGCTGCATTCTGAATTAGCTGGAGGGTTTTTAAGACTTATTCTTCTCTGAGGTGTTTGGGGCCAAGAACAATAACTTCAGTTTTTTCTGAATTTAACATCAGGATATTGGAACTCATCCAGGTTTTTATGTCTTTAAGGCACTTTTGAAGCTTAGTTAATTAATCAGTTTCTTCTGGCTTTGTCGATGAATACAATTTTGTATCATCCACATAATGGAAATTTACAGAGTGATTCCTAATGATGTCACCTAAGGGAAGCATAAATAGAGTGAATAGGATTGGTCCGAGCACAGAACCTTGCGGAACTCCAAAACGAACTTTAGTACGTAAGGATGATTCATTATGAACGTGAACTAACTGAAAATGACCAGATAAATAAGATTTAGTGCAGAACCTTTTAGGCCAATTAAATATTCCAGTCTCTGAACCAGAATTTGATGGTCAATTGTGTCAAACGTCACACTAAGATCTAATAAAACAAGTACAGAGATGAGTCCTTTGTCTGAAGCAATCAGAAGATAATTTGTAATTTTAACTAGTGCTGTCTCAGTGCTATGATGCACTCTAAATCCTGACTGAAATTCTTCAAATAAATTATTATCATGGAGAAAATCACACAGCTGGTCTGCGACTACTTTCTCAAGGACCATTGAAAGAAAGGGAACATTTTACTTGAAAAAACTGCTAACAACATACACCATTTCTCGCTCATAAATTGAATCTGAAAGTCCTCCAGCAGCAATCAGTCCTGATTTTACGAATTTAATTTAAGAATTAAAAAAAAAGTAATAAAAATACCACAATGTGAGCAGCATTGTTAGAGTCCAAGTGAGGTTAAATTTGACTAGATTTGACTTGTCAAATTACATAGCTGCATCTGTGAGCATACAGAGCTGTGAGAACAGCCTCCACTCTCCAAACACCTCCACACACACACATGGACACACCAAGCTCTGGCCCTCCACAGGACCATTCACATTTTGGCGTTTTTGCGAAAGTTTTAATTCTGCACCCGTACCGCTAGATGTCAATACATCCAACACACTTTACCATTAAGAGACACTTTTACCAATCTTTTGATCTTTAGACAATGGACTTAGGGTGTTTTCATATTAGGTAATGTATTGATTCGTACCATGCCTGAGTACGATTGCCCCTGGTCCACTCAGCTGCCACTCAACGTTCACATTGTTGTTCCATAACCAAGTACACCTGCATCATCATTTTTGTTGTGCTACAGTGTAGAAAAGGGCACTACACTTGGACACTGCTGCCTCTGGGACTGTCATCAGCTTTGAGCAGATCTCCCTCCCGCTGGAGCTCTGACTGCAGGTCAAATGTAGCAGTGAAGCTGGAACCAGGTCTATTCGTGGCGGGCTGCGCTGCCGTCTGATATAGACAAGCTCCTTGTAGTTGCGTTAAATACCATTCTGTTTTGGTACAGTAGGCATTCACACCTGATGCACAACGTACCAGAGTACGCATGAACCATACTCACAGTGTTCAAACTAATCAAGAGAACTGAACTTTGGGGTGCACTTAGATTCAGGCCCGGCTCCCTGATGTGAAAGCCCCCTTGAGTAATATCTGTGTTCATGCACAGGTGTCAGTTCCATGTTGGTTTCATCTGCCTAATGCAGCTGAGCTGAAGACAGTTTTTACTTCCTCTTTGTATATCACAGTCTTTTTCATGACACTTGATGAATAATCCAAAATTGCAAACCTGTGGACCTTTGTAGCCAATGGGGTTGTGTTGATAAACCTTTATGAGGTGATTGGTGGCTCAGAGGCCAACAAGGAAGTGTGAACAGATTTAAAAAGGTGCCACTGTAGAACCAGGAGGGCAGTGATTGGACGAGATGGGTGGCATAACAGGTCTTCTCCTTTTGCTGTGGGCCGGTGAGTATTGTTCACACATCCTAACTTTAACCATTGTCTATGCTTTGAAATAGTATTCAGTGTGTTTTGAGTTGAGTTAATCCATCAGAAGTGCTGTTACTCCACCTCTCACTCTCTCTTTGTGTTAAGACATCTATTTCATATTCTAAAAACAGTCTGAGTTATCAGTCAATAACATTTTTAAATCAATTCCAAAATGTAGAGGAAGCCAGTGTGATGAGCCAGTGTGGTCTCTTCCTCTGATGTTCATTCATATCCTGACAGCTGAACTCTAGATCAGTTGGAGGTGTGAAGTGGCCTCAGTTGTGTACCTTCTCTCTTTCCTGAATGGCTCTTGTCTTTTCTAGAGAAGCCAGTTAGAAGTTTTGGTAGGTGGTGTGATGCAGCTCTGAGTGATATGGAGCAGATCCAGGGGTTGAGACAGCAGATGGTGGATGGCATTAAGAGCATAAAGATGTCAGGCCCTTTACTTCAGGCAAACTCAAACTGTGGTGCCTGCAGTTTGGTGTGTTGCACCAGATCTTGTGGCCATCACATTGTGTGCTCAAAGGTAGAGCAACTATAGCGAATGATTAGCTCTCACATCAGAAAGTGTCTGGGAGCCCCACACTACCTCAGCAGTATATGGAAAAGGGATTTTGGAGACATTTTTCTGAACAGTTCTGAACAGGCAATTCATGCAAGATTAAAGGGGTACTTTGCTGACTTTCAACCAGCTTTGTGTCATAACAATATGGATAGTATGTGTATGAAATGTGTTAAACTTCCACCATCTTACCAGCGCCTACAGCTGCCTGCTTCCCTCCCAGCTAAACACGTCATCCAGCAGAGTTCTGCAGGCTCTCAGGCAGCTGCTCGAACTTCAGGCTGTACTCCTGCATTTTCAACAGACCTGCCTCTCTCAGCAAAGCACATGGTTAGGTTTAGAAAAAAACATCATTGTTTGGTTCTACATTGATACAGGAAGCGAACACTGGGCTCTCAGGTGAAAGTCCTGGCTTTGTTGGACCCATCCACCCCCACTTATAAAAACTGTGAAACTAGGCATCAATGGAATGCTCATAACACTTTCACAGTCCATCATGTGTATTGATAACTTTCTAGAGAGTGAATAATTTGTTCTCTACAACAGCACTGTTTAAACTTACAGGAGGACATTTGTGTTTCAGGTGTCACAGTGAGCACCGTGGTGGATCTGCAGAAGAGAATTATTGGAGGTCGAATGTGTGGACAAAATGAGCGTCCTTACCATGTGAGTTTGAGGATAACTGATGGTCCTCATACCAGTTGGTGTGGTGGCTCTCTGATCAATAACCGCTGGATCCTGACTGCAGCACACTGCCAGGAGCCAGGATGGTGAGAAAGTGACAGTTTTACTTGAACCAGTAATAATACATTTCTCACTCACATATTCAGTGTGAAAGTCCTGAAGCAGCAATCAACAATGATTTGATGTAAATTCCCGAAATAAAGACATCAATGCTTATGTTCATGTTGATTAATTATTGACCTATAATATACTAATTTGGTGCATTGACAGTAATTCAATGATGATCCTCTTTTACCTTTACTTACTTCTAGGACTATATATGCAACTTTAGGTGTGCATCCAGGGCCAGGAACAGAAGTGCAAATCACAGCACCACCCGAGACCTATCCTAACAACAACGGCATCAGACATGACATCATGCTGCTGAAGCTACCTAACCCTACTCGGGTTCAACCTGTACCACTTCCTGACTGTAACTATCGTCCCAGAGTGTGAGTTGTGATCTTTCACCTTTTAATAAGTCTGAAAGCTCAGCTGTTGAGGACCTGGAAATGTAAAATTCCTGTTGATTTTGTTATACATTTTTAAAAAGAACACTGCTGAAAAAATGTTCCATTTTACTGTGTTTCAGAGGTGATGCAGTTCAGATTGCAGGTCATGCAGCAACTACAGCAGGCCGGAATAATAACAGAGGTGAGATGAATCTTGTTTAGTTTATTCTGGCAATTATCTCCATTTATCAGCAGTTAATGTTTTTGCTTGTATGTTTTGTAATATTGCTGACACATATTAACATTAAATACATTTTTAATTTGTCTTTAAAGTGTTTTGTCTTCAAATATATTTGAAAGCTTTTCATAAAAGAATAGAATTTGAAAATAATCCTGTTCCAGTGTTACATTGCAGCAGAAATTTGTTCATTTGTTGGTGTGTATAAGTAAATAATAATGAAGTTATTTAGTTTTTGCTGTCAATAAACACTTTTTTTCTACTCTCATCTAGTACCTGGGAGAGTTAATATCCTCCAATGTGCTGAGACCACGGTTGTCGAGTGTCTGACGCTGGCAGAGGTGGTGCCATACTGGCAGCATCAACACTTGTTCTGTGGTCAAAGGCCTCGAGTGGATATATGTCTTGTGAGTTGGCATGGCTTCTAACCTTATACCCTCTTTACAGTCATTACAAGTGTTACAACTTTAATATGGTGATTATTTCAGTATATGGTCAAATAGTCTATAATACACAATATCTCTCTCACAGGGTGACTCTGGTGGAGGAGTGGTGCGCAACGGCATGATCTACGGTGTCATTTCATTCACTGATGACCCGCATTATGTCTGTAGAGAACCAGCTGGATTTATGAACGTCTGTGAATACATGCGTTGGATCAATGGTGTCATTACCAGAAAGAAAAGATGTCTACTGTGTGGTTAACAGATGTCAACAGACATTTCACATAAGAAAGCAGTTGAGTTACTCCAAATTTGCAATTGATACATTTACGATTGATTGGTTTATTTTAAACTATTATTCTTAATACCCTTTAAGACAAACCTTAAATTCTGATTATATAACATGAATTTGCTCGTGTCTAAGTTTACACATTCTTGCTGTCAGACTGTTATGGTTAGAAAATAACTTAATTTTGATTTTACAGATCTAAATTCAGGTAAAGACAATTAGACATATCCCTTGCATAAATTTAATATAGTATTAGTATTATTAGTATTATATAGTATTTTGCCTGTTAGTACACTCATTGAGTCATTGTGTGAAAAAACTACGAAGGGCAAATGATAATAAGGTCTGCTATTCATTTAAAAATACTGATAACAGTGATAAATATAAACTTTTACATGTTGTGTCTGTTGAAATAAAATGAAAGTGACTCACAGTTTAACAGCTTGCTCTTGTTTATTTGCTTTTAATGTCACAATGCTCATCTATGATCACCAGCTAGTCGCTAACTGTGTCTGTCAGCCGGTCGATGCTAAGTGCACAATGGGTTTAACACTAACCCCAGCTGTGGTTGTGCCATGATCTTTGCCAAATCATAACCAAGTGGTTTCTAGGGGGTGAAAATTGCAGAAATTCAGAGCCTACTATTATGAGCCAACAGTCAGCTGCTGTTTGAAGCAGTGCTGAAGGACCGTCTCAGTGAGCCGCTCTCCTCCTGCTTTCTCTGCCTGGTTAGCACAAGCTAACATAGCAGCAGTGGCATCTGACACCATATGCTTAACAACAATAATCTCACTCCCGCACAGATATGGCGCAACTCTGTTGTTAAACACATTAAGAACTGTTTCGTAATATTGGGCGTGTGATGCTAACAGTTTTTAATCTCTTGATATGTATCTACCAGCTGGCTGCTGAAGTTTGTTTTTAATTCTTGGTCTGAAAGTGACAGTTTGAGTTTGGCAACACTTATCTGCTGAGTAAAACATGTTGATGAAATCAAACATGAATCTGTAGGAATAAGATAAGATGTGCTTCATCTCTGCACAAAGTAAAAAGAAGAAACAGATATGTTGACTTCCAACTGTGGGGTCTCCAGTATGACCCTAAATAAACCCAGATGAAATTGTTTTAAATAGAAATAATATTCAAAAACAAAATAAATTAAAAAAATTAAAGAACATTAAATAAATAAAATAAAAAAATAAAAATGAAAATAAATAAATAAAGTCAAATAAATACATATAGATGGATACAATTAAAATAGTAATAATAATAGTGTATAATGAATAAATGAATACATGAATAAATAAATAAATAAAACAAAAATAAAATTAAATCACCTGTCCCCTTCATGTTTCAGTCTCTCAGTGTCCTATAGTCATTCCTGCTCTTGGCGCCTGAGCGCTCGGAGTCTTTCCTTGTAGTCCCGGGTCCCATCCTTATTCACCTGTTGCCTCGTTTTTCTCTCTGTGCGCCACGATAAACGTCGGATCTGCTCCAATAAATTCTCCGGGCGTTTGATGACCGTTCCCGGGAATCCCCTGTTTGCCATGTCGCCAGTCGCCTCCTCCACCGAGCCATATAACACAGATCCCTCCGGATAAAAGACTGTCATCTTTGCTGGGAATGGGGTTTGGAACCGGACTTCACCTCTGCATATTCCCTCCACTGCTTCAGAACCACAGGTGCATAGTCATGATCCAGGTTAATCCTGTTTCCCAGGTACTCAAACCCACGTTTCTGTCAGGTTAGTTTTAATATTTCTTCTTTCCTTCTGTAGCTGGCAATTTTGGTAACGATGGACCGTGGCACTGCCTTGACACCAGAGCGCGGTGCGCTCTCTCAACTCGTAGCTCAGCGGAGTCGGGCAGCTCGAGTTTATCCCTTAATAAACATTCCACAAAAGCAACCATCCCTCTTTGACAGCATGTACTCTGATATTTTCTCTTCTGGACCGTCCCTCCAGGTCCGTCAGCCTGGTCTCCATTTAGGTATGCAGTTTGAGCATCTCCGTTACTGCTTCCCCATTAGCCAGTATTTGAGTTTCAGCTTCCATGATCCTTTCTTCTGCCTCTTCCACTCTCTTGTTTGTTTTATTTATTTCCTCTCTAATTCCCTTCAGCTGCGCATCATTGACTTTCCTGAATTCCCTTAGTTCTTTAAGTATAAGGTCCAGGCTCGCGTTGCTAGCTTGTTCCCCTTCGTCTGTTAGCATGTCGTTATCCTCCATGGTGCTGCTAGCAGGTGAAGTCTGGTCGACTCCGTCTCCCTCGTGTAACTCGTAGCCTACTGTATAACGTTAGATTTCTTACTGAGTTTTCCTCTTGGCATCTTGTCGCAATTTTTTTTTCACAAATTCAAATTGCTATGGGCTGTTTTTACCTCAAACATCGGGAGGTCGTTCTCCTATGCTGCCATACTCTGGCTTGCCAAACTGGAAGTCACAAACTGACAGTTTCAACAGAGCTACTTAGTAGGTGTCCTATATCAGGTTTTAATGGACACCCTGCAGCACCCTGCAACCAGAGTCGAGTATTCACTAAGACCATGCTATACTTTTCGGCAGAACCCCACATATGTAACATTTGTGCATTATTACGTAGAGGATATGTTAAAACTTTACGTTTCTACACATTTCAGCAAGACTGTGGATAATGCATGGTTATGTTAAGCCACAAAAACACTTGGTTAAGGTTAGGAAAAGATCATGTTTTGGCTCAAAACACCCAGTTTTGGTGGCACAAGGGCTGTCAAAAATGCTGCTGGTGTTTCCCTACAAAACACCAACTATAGGTGGCACAGTCACTGCAAGAAATGCCACTGATGTCTCACCAAAAAACAACCATTTTCATCTGCTGCTTGGCAGCCATCTTGCCAAGATGTCACACCATCATTGTCATCCACCCATGACTTGCAAGTAAAAGCATCGGCACTGCTTACTGCAGCAATCCCCATGAACCATGACCTCTCCAGCAACGGTAAACAGCTGGTCAACTGTTTGGCCTGATAGTTGGAGCAGTCCCTTGGACCACTTCCTCCACCCTCTCATCTACAGGCACAGTCCTCAACATCCCTGCAACACTGACGAGGGTATACAGATGGATATGATTATTCTGACTCTGTGCTGAATTGGACTGTGGACATTTTTGAGAATAAAGTATTGAATTTTAGCTTTGAAAGTGTTCACAACCACACTGAGTGCACAGTGTAGGCCTCAGAGCCATTTTGATGCAAGTTACCTGAAAAGACCTTTGCTAAAACTTCTTCCCTCTCTTACTTCTGGTTTGAGGATGACTGACTATTTTCAATTGTTTTGCTTCTTCATTTCACCTGAAATCTTCAGGTTAAATCTGCAAGTCAGGATGAAGAGTCAAAACACCACAAGATTTCTAAATGGTTTTAAAGAAAACACTTTTGACTGTAAGTAACAGCAATAACAAGGTACTACAAAAGTAAGGATCTCTGCATGGTGGAAAGAAATCCAACTAAGTAGTGCTTGATGGTTAAAATGTTGAACTGTTTTTGACAGTGTCAGAGATGTTGATTCAGCTCTTGCTCTAAATATATTTTAACTCTATGACTGTCGAAATATGTTCCATATTTCTGGGGTCAGCTCCAGAAAACGCTAAAATTGGCTGACCTTGTTTCCTTGGGTGATTTTAAATGTTTGTTATTGTCTGTAAAAACTGAAGTCTGTAGCTGCTTTTTTTTAGTTTGATGTGTACTGTATGTACTTCATGTATCTATGTACTGTTGTGTTTATGTTTTATGGTGTTGTATTGTTGTAACTTTGGTTTGCTGCTTTCTTGGCCAGGGCTCCCTTGTAAAAGAGATGTCAATCTCAATGGGACTCACCTGGTTCAATAAAGGATAAATAAAAATAAGATGATTTGTGGCAAATTTCAGAATTTTATCTCAAAAACTGAATTTTTGACAGCATTTTGAATTTTGCTCTGATGTGAACACTTGGAGTCAATGTAAAAATGGCAATTTGAAACATCAGTTTTTCACTTATGGAGCAAATCAATCATTGTTACAAACAAATTACCAACATCTCCAGGCTGTCTAGATGCAATATGTGTATTTTCAGATTTTTGTCTTAATAACTGATTTTTTTTTACAGTGGTTTCAAATCTGCCTTTCCATGCACGGATGGCTACACTGAATGGCTTACTCAATTTGTGAAGCCACTGTTGAGTTGCTACTTGCGGTAGATGACCGTCTTTGGTTCCAGAGGTTGCAGATTTGAGCCTCAACTGGTGCAGAATCTACATTGTAATGTAATCATCTTCTTGTGCTCCAGCTTATTGCTTAAAATTGCCTGAGTGTGACTGATCACTGTGCAGCATCTTCAAGTCTTTTTTCTGCTAGAATATCTGCCTTCTCATGCTTGAAAATAAACCAAACTTTGCACAAAGATCCAGTGTCAATACTTTAGTGTGAAACCATCTTAGGCTTCTCACTTTGCACATAGCTCAACTAGTTAAACATCAGTTTTTCACTTATGAGGCAAATCAATCATTGTTAAAATAAATTACTAACATCTTTATGCTGTCTAGATGCAATATGTGTATTTTCAGATTTTTGTTACGATAACTGAATTGTTTACAGTGGTTTGAAATCTTCTTTTCCATGCACGGACGGCTGCTAAAACTGCACATCTGACTTAGTCAATTTGTGAAGCTACATGTGAATTGTCACTGATTAATTAGCTCAGTGAGATAGAAATTGATTCTTAGTCTCAGTGGTTGTGAGCCTCAGACATTTCAGCTGATGCAAAAGGCAGATTGTGTTGCTAAATTCCTAAATGTCTCTGCTCAGAATTGTCTAAAAATGCCCGGCCCGACACATCGCTGCGCAGCAGCTATAATATTATAATTATAATTCTGGCTATTGTGGTACAATATGTTGAAAGTATATATTAATATCTGATAGCATACATGTATGATAATAATCATATGTTTATAATAACAGTAGGAGTATGACTAATGATAACAGCAGCAGAGAGAGAAGGAGAGAAGGTGCCTAAGTCAGCCTAACTAGGGGCTGGTACAAGGCAAGCCTGAGCCAGCCCTAACTATAAGCTTTATCAAAGAGGAAAATCTTAAGTCTAGTCTTAAATGTGGAGACGGTGTCTGCCTCCCGGACCGCAACAAGAAGATGATTCCACAGGAGAGGAGCCTGATAGCTGAAGGCTCTGGCTCCTGATGTACTTTTGGATTCTTTAGGGACCACGAGTAACCCTGCGTTCTCAGAGCGCAGAGTTCTGGTGGGATAATATGGCACTATGAGCTCTCTAAGATATGACGGAGCTTGACCATTTAGAGCTTTATAAGTTAGGAGTATTTTAAATTCAATTATGGATTTTACAGGGAGCCAGTGCAGAGAAGCTACAACAGGAGAAATATGATCTTGCCTCTTAGTTCCTGTTAGTACAACACGTGCCGCTGCATTCTGAATTAGCTGGAGGGTTTTTAAGACTTATTCTTCTCTGAGTTGTTTGGGGCCAAGAACAATAACTTCAAGTTTGTCTGAATTTAACATCAGGAAATTGGAACTCATCCAGGTTTTTATGTCTTTAAGGCACTTTCGAAGTTTAGTTAATTAATCAGTTTCTTCTGGCTTTGTCAAAGAATACAATTGTGTATCATCTGCATAACAATGGGAATTTACAGAGTGATTCCTAATGATGTCACCTAAGGGAAGCATAAATAGAGTGAATAGGATTGGTCCGAGCACAGAACCTTGCGAAACTCCAAAACGAACTTTAGTACGTAAGGATGATTCATTATGAACGTGAACAAACTGAAAACGATCAGTTAAATAAGATTTAAACCAGCTTAGTGCAGAACTTTTTAGGCAAATTAAATATTCCAGTCTGTGAAGCAGAATTTGATGGTCAATTGTGTCAAACGCCGCACTAAGATCTAATAAAGTATAGAGACGAGTCCTTTGTCTGAAGCAATCAGAAGATAATTTGTAATTTTAACTAGTGCTGTCTCAGTGCTATGATGCACTCTAAATCCTGACTGAAATTCCTCAAATAAATTATTATCATGGAGAAAATCACACAGCTGGTCTGCGACTACTTTCTCAAGGATCTTTGAAAGAAAGGGAACATTTTACTTAAAAAAAACTGCTAACAACATACACCATTTCTCGCTCATAAATTGAATCTGAAAGTCCTCCAGCAGCAATCAGTCCTGATTTTACGCATTTTTAATAATAATTAAAAAAAAAGTAATAAAAATACCACAATCCATCTTGAGAGCAGCTGTTAGAGTCCAAGTGAAGTTAAATTTGAGTAGATTTGACTTGTCAAATTACATAGCTGCATCTGTGAGCATACAGAGCTGTGAGAACAGCCTCCACTCTCCAAACCCCTCCACACACACATGGACACACCAAGCACTGGCCCTCGACAGGGCCATTCACATTTTGGCGTGTTTTGCGAAAGTTTTAATTCTGCAACCGTACCACTAGATGTCAATACATCCTACACACTTTACCATTAAGGGACACTTTACCAATCTTTTGATCTGTAGACAATGGACTTAGGGTGTTTTCATATTAGGTAATGTATTGATTCGTACCATGCCTGAGTACGATTGCCCCTGGTCCACTCAGCTTTCACATTGTTGTTCCATAACCAAGTACACCTGCATCATCATTTTTGCGGGCTATATCAGATGGCTGCACTGCCGTCTGATATAGAGGCATCAGTATTAAAATGAGACTGTTTCATAACAGGTTACAAGCTCTTTGTAGTTGTGTTAAATACCATTCTGTTTTGGTACAGTAGGCATTCACACCTGTTGCACACCGTACCAGAGTACGCATGAACCATACTCACAGTGTTCAAACTAATCAAGAGAACTGAACTTTGGGGTGCACTTAGATTCAGGCCCGGCTCCCTGATGTGAAAGCCCCCTTGAGTAATATCTGTGTTCATGCACAGTGGTGTCAGTTCCATGTTGGTTTCATCTGCCTAATGCAGCTGAGCTGAAGACCGTTTTTACTTCCTCTTTGTATATCACAGTCTCTTTCATGACACTTGATGAATCATCCAAAATTGCAAAACTGCAGACCTTTGTAGCCAATGGGGTTGTGTTGATAAACCTTTATGAGGTGATTGGTGGCTCAGAGGCCAACAAGGAAGTGTGAACAGATTTAAAAAGGCGCCACTGTAGAACCAGGAGGGCAGTCATTGGACAAGATGGGTGGCATAACAGGTCTTCTCCTTTTGCTGTGGGCCGGTGAGTATTGTTCACACATCCTAACTTTAACCATTCTCTATGCTTTGAAATAGTATTCAGTGTGTTTTGAGTTGAGTTAATCCATCAGAAGTGCTGTTACTCCACCTCTCACTCTCTCTTTGTGTTAAGACATCTATTTCATGTTCTAAAAACAGTCTGAGTTATCAGTCAATAACATTTTTAAATCAATTCCAAAACGTAGAGGAAGCCAGTGTGATGAGCCAGTGTGGTCTCTTCCTCTGATGTTCATTCATATCCTGACAGCTGAACTCTAGATCAGTTGGAGGTGTGTAGTGGCCTCAGTTGTGTACCTTCTGTCTTTCCTGAATGGCTCTTGTCTTTTCTAGAGAAGCCAGTTAGAAGTTTTGGTAGGTGGTGTGATGCAGCTCTGAGTGATATGGAGCAGATCCAGGGGTTGAGACAGCAGATGGTGGATGGCATTAACAGCATAAAGATGTCAGGCCCTTTACTTCAAGCAAACTCAAACAGTGGTGCCTGCAGTTTGGTGTGTTGCACCAGATGTTGTGGCTGTAGCACCAATTTCAAAGGCATTTGCATCGTTCTACTGCCAGGATGGCCCAGCTTAAATATATAAATCAAATCAAATCACACTTTATTTATATAGCACTTTTCATACATTGAAAATGCAACACAAAGTGCTTCACAAAATAAAAATATACCACAAAAATAGCTCATCCACAATGAGAGCTGTCACAGCCTACGGCCACAGGGAGCGCCGCCACAGAGACCACCCCGACCCAGATAGACCGGGGTAGACTCCACACATGGTGCAGAGCCGCCCAGTCCTCCGGGCCCGAGGGATCTCCAGGACAACATCCCCCGTTGGCAGACCGGACCCACCTCCCAGTGTGGAGGTCCCCCATGAGGAAACACTGCAAGTAAAAGACTAAAAGGCGATAGGATAGGTTAAAACAAGTATGGTACTTCTCTAAAATATTGTCTCTAATCAAAAAGTCACTTACCTGGTTAAAAAACGTTTTTTTCTAAAATTTTACTTAAAAATGGTAAGTTGGATACAGGTCGGTAATTATTAAAAATTTTGGGATCTAAATTACTCTTCTTCAGAAGGGGCTTCACCACTGCCGTTTTGAAGGTAGCGGGGAAGACACCCGTCTGAAGAGAGTAATTTACAATGTTTAAAATCTGTTCCTCAAAGAATCCATAAAATGTTTTTAAAAGATGTGGGAATCGGATCTAAAAGGCAGGTTGTTGGGTTTACCTGGGAGAAAACCCGACCAAGTGTCCTTGCATCAACCAGGGCAAAACGCTCCAGTGTTTCCTCAGGTAAAAGCAACTGTTCAGAAGTAAAATCGATGATATCAGATCCTGTCTTTTATCTCAACAGAAAGTAATTTTTAACACACCTTAAGTGGTTTGCAAAGTCCTCGCAGAGGGCTTGTTTTGCTGTTTTGTTGTAGGATTTGAGTTGATCACGTAATATTTCATAGTGAACTGTCAGTTTAGTTTTTCTCCACCTCCTCTCTGCACTCCAGCATTTTCTTTTCAAGTTTTTGATATTATCATTTCTCCACGGGGGTGTGGGTTTTGTTTTTATTGTTTTGGTTAAAAGTGGAGCCACTGAGTCAAGTGTTGACCTCGATTTACTGTTAAAATTGCCCACAATAAAATCACAGGGTGCAGGTAAAATTTCAGCAGGAGTGCTGCAGCCACTTCAGAAGTTAGGTAGCGTTTCCTCACTGTTCTCACCGGGGCCTCCTGATGGCTAAAACTGGTGATGTTAAAATACACACAGTAGTGGTCAAACACAGCCAAGTCAACAGAGGACACACCAGTGGACAGGCCATAGGGTATGACCAGGTCCAGGGTGTGTCCTCTGTTGTGAGCTGGCTGTGTGACGTGTTGTTTAAAATCCATGCAGGTTTAAAGGTTTAAAATTTCTCTGGACATTGTATCGGAGATATTATCTACATGCAAATTAAAATCACCAGTTATTAAAATTCTATTGTAAGTGGTGTGTGTGATGGATTATAGTTCTGAGAGTTCACTGATAAAAGAGGTGGAATGTTGGGGTGGTGAACAGATGAAATATAAAAAACAAATAAAATATACTTATAAATATACTTTAAAGACAACACTGATGCATTTTGTAATGCCACCCATTGTTAGTGTTGTTTTAGGTTGTTGCATTCTGGGTGACAAAGTGTTACTGATGGGAGACAGGTCTACATATCATGCGATAGATAACTCCCTGTCATTGTTTGGTTCTACATTGATACAGGAAGCGAACACTGGGCTCTCAGGTGAAAGTCCTGGCTTTGTTGGACCCATCCACCCCCACTTATAAAAAACTGTGAAACTAGGCATCAATGCAATGCTCATAACACTTTCACAGTCCATCATGTGTATTGATAACTTTCTAGAGAGTGAATAAGTTGTTCTCTACAACAGCACTGTTTAAACTTACAGGAGGACATTTGTGTTTCAGGTGTCACAGTGAGCACCGTGGTGGATCTGCAGAAGAGAATTGTTGGAGGTCAAACGTGTGGACCAAATGAGCGTCCTTACCATGTGAGGTTGAGGATAACTGATGGTGCTCGTACAGCTCGGTGTGGTGGCTCTCTGATCAATAGCCAGTGGATTCTAACTGCAGCGCACTGCCAGAAGCCAGGACGGTGAGAAAGTGACAGTTTTACTTGAACCAATAATAATACCAAAATAGGGTATATTGACAGTAATTCAATGATGATCCTCTTTTACCTTTACTTATTTCTAGGACTATATATGCAACTTTAGGTGTGCATCCGGGGCCAGGAACAGAAGTGCAAATCACAGCGCCACCCGTGATCTACAGCGCCAGTCATGACATCATGCTGCTGAAGCTACCTAACCCTACTGGGGTTCAACCTGTACCATTTCCTAGGTGTAACGATCTTCCCAGAGTGTGAGTTGTGATCTTTCCCCTTTTAATAGGTCTGAAAGCTCAGCTGTTGAGGACCTGGAAATGAAAAACTCCTGACGATTTTTTTCAAACATTTTTAGAAAGAACACTGCTAAAAAATGTTCCATTTTATTGTGTTTCAGAGGTGAAGCAGTTCAGATTGCAGGTTATGGAGCAGATACCACAGGCCCGAATAATGAAAAACGTGAGATGAATCTTGTTTAGTTTATGATTATCTCCATTTATCAGAGTTAGTGTTTTTGCTTGTATGTTTTGTAACATTGCTGACACATATTAACATTAAATACATTTTAAATGTGTCTTTAAAGTGTTTTGTCTTCAAATATATTTGAAAGCTTTTCATAAAAGAATAAAATTTAAAAATAATCCCATTCCAGTGTTACGTTGCAGCAGAAATTTGTTCATTTGTTGGTGTGTATAAGTAGATAATAATGAAGATAATGTTGTTTTTGTAGTCAATAAACACTTTTTTCTACTCCCATCTAGTAAGTGGGAGACCCTCCAGTACCCTCCAATGTGCAGAGACCACGGTTGTCGACTGTCAGAGGCTGAGAGAGCTGAGACCACACAGACTGCATCAACACTGGTTCTGTGGCCAAAGGGCTGGAGTGGATACATGTCGAGTGAGTTGGCATGGCTTCTAACCTTATACCCTCTCTACAGTCATCACAAGTGTTACAACTTTAACATGGTGACTATTTCAGTATATGGTCAAAAAGTCTATAACACACAATATCTCTCTCACAGGGCGACTCTGGTGGAGGAGTGGTGTACAAAGGCAAGATCTACGGTGTCCATTCATTCACTGGTAGCACGAAGTATGCCTGTCGAGAAGCAGCTGGATTTATGGACGTCTGTGCTTACATGCAGTGGATCTCGAATACTATTCGGGGACCATAGAGATGTCTGATGTGTGGTCAACTGTGAAATGGCCTGTAATTTCACCGACATCTCATACGTACTCAGAAAATGGTTGAGTTACTCTAAATTACCAAAGAATACATTGATAGTTGATTGGTTATGTTTAAATGTTCAACCATTATTTGTGAAGCCCTTCAAGACAAACAATAACTGTGATTCTGTTTGAGTTACAAATGTTAATTAACACATTCTTGCATTTATATTGTAAATACAGTAAAAGAAATATCTAAAAAATTTTCAATCAGAATTTGTAAAAATAAAATTGTACTTTTCCTCATATCTAAATTTGATGGATTTGGCCAGTTTAGTCATTAAATTGAAAACTGTAAAAAAATTATAAGTATTACAGTCTGCCCTTCTTTCAACAATACTGATAATGATAAATGACTCTTCTTTTACAAGATTGTGTCAGTTAAAATAAAATTAAGATGACTCACTATAAAGAAAGTGTTGTTGTTTTTATTATTTTAGCATGACAAAAAAAATTACACAAATTTTCTGCAAATGTAAAGCTCCAATAACCAATGGGTCCCACTCATGAAATGTTGGTGAATCTGTGAGTAGATCTGCACACAAAAGACCGGATTCATGAACGCCACGGAAAACTCAGATTTGACCTGTGAACATGCTGCAAACAAAGAAAAAGTCTATTATTAGGAGTGTGACAGGGACAGGTAAATCAAAGGCCTGGAAGGACGTAACGGTAGCCGTTAACTCTGTGCTCTCTGTTGTAAGAACCTTCCACGAAGTCAAACGAAAATGGTTTGGTAGGAAACTTGATGCAAAAAAACCCGCAAGCACACACAAAAAACCCACAACAGCTACAGGAGGAGTCTCTTCCATGTCACAGCTGCAGATGAGTGCAATGCTAGCATCATCAGAGAGACCTCTCTGTCAGGAATTATTCCTGATGGAGACAGCAACATGCCTCCACTGTACATTCTGACAGCCATCACTGATAGCTCAGTGTTTGGTCAGTAACGTGGGTCTAGCAGTCTCATCACTCAAACAGAAGTTGACCCTTTTTTGAAATGAAATTTGTAAAACCACAATTGTACATTTTTGCATATGTAAATTCAGTTTATTTGTTTTTATACAGTTACTGATAAATTACTAAGGGCCAAGGGCTGATAACAGCAGGACTCTCATTTCAATGGTTGTGACAGTCAATATAAAATGAAGACTTCTTATCGAACACATTGTTGTTGGTTTTATCATGAAGGCATTGATTTGGACAAATGTCCACTTGGACTTAACAATAAATTGATTAGACTTTGGTGGTCAAAGATCATTTTGACCTTGTCCATCTCATTCTAGTGAACTCAGTATTTCAAGAACATCTTGAGGGAATTTCTTCAAATTTGGCACAAACATCCACTTGGACTGAAGGATACATTGATTTGATTTTGGTGGTCAGAGGTCACTGGGACCTTGTGTCAATCTCATTCTCGTGAACACGATATCTCAAGAAAGCCTTCAGGGAATTTTGTCAAATTTGGCCCAAACGTCCACTGGGACTCAAAAAAGAACTGATTAGATTGCTGGTCAAAGGTCAAGGCCACTGTGACCTCACAAAACACTTTTATAGGCCATAACTCAGGGGTCAGCAACCTTTACTAACAAAAGAGCCATTTTTGGCCAAAACATAAAAAACATAATAAACGCGAAACATAATAAACAACATAGCGCAGTAAAGGTAAAAGAAAAAAGTAGGGTAAAAGGTAAAGGTAGATAGTTGAATTTAGCCCATCAATATTACTAACTCTAAATCTAAAATCTAAATGAGCCTTCATCAATACGTTTTAGCACAAGGTAGCTAGTCTGCAGTGGGCTAATGTTGTTGTTTTTTTGGTACTTTAACTTTGCAGCATTGTCGATTAAAGCAAACAAATTTGTGCACACACTATTCAATTCTCTACTTTTCCCCTGAGTCTTTACCTTTTTGGATTTGGAATCCACCGCTAGCCTAGCTCGGGAGACTCAAGAATACTGTAACCATCGCTAGTGATGTTTTTAGAGGAAAACGCGCCAGGCTACAGATGATGCAGATTTTAGTTAAGTTTAGTTGAGTATTTTTTAAAACAGGCTATGCATTTTTACAGTTGAAGAATGTAAGACTCACTTTAAGCCTATAACAATAAATGAAAATTAAAATAAAAAAACAAGTTGTTCACTTCCATATAATTTTCTGTCAAAGCCACAGGGAGCCACTGGAGATGGGCTAAAGAGCCACATGTGGCCCTGGAGCCGCAGGTTGCCTACCCCTACCATAACTCAAGAATTCATGTGCTAATTATGACAGCATTTCACAAAAGTGACTAGTAGGATAAGAAAATGAAGTAATGATGTTTTACACCCAAAAGGTCAAGGGTCAGCTTCACTGTGACGTCATAATGTTGTAACGTTTCTATGGTTATGTTGACGCTCTCACTTTCTGGTGCACTATAGTATAAGCATCATAGTTTTCATGCCGTTCAAATGCTTTGTAAAGGATTTTCTATTGAATGTAATTACACAAATATTTAATGCTTCCATCAACGTGTGATGATGTCACCAATATGCAGGCGAAAGTATGATGTCTAGCAACTTTTAGTGACTTTTGGAGCTAATTCTAGCTTCTTTCATTGGAAAAGAGTTTGTAACACTGAGATCCACTGGCTAGCTAATGGTTTATGTACGGTTATGGCTTGGTTGAGGTTAGGCAACAACACGCCTTGTGTCATTACTGCTCAGGGAAAATAGTCAGAGGTTGTCACTTGCTACAAATGTCTCGGTATTTGGCTTGATGACTCCTTGTCTTTTAAACCTCAGGCTGATAATCTTCTTAAAAAGCTGAGGCTGAAGTTAGGCTTCTATTTCAGAAACAAGTCCTGCTTCAGGAAGAGACTGGTTGCTGCTTTGTTTTTTCCCAGTTCTGGATTATGGTTATTTGTTGGGTTAAATATGTTTTGGATAAGTTAAAAAAAAGTGGGTTACAGGTAGAATAAAATTTACCACAAACCACAAGTCACTGAGCTTACGGTGCAAAAACCTACAAGTGCCACCAGACAAGAGCAGGAACTGTTAATAAGTGATCAAATTTTGCATAAATGTGTAGAGCTTCACAGCCAAAAGAGTTGGCTGATAAGCCTTTAGAGAGTGATTGGTAGCTGCTGCTGCTGCTGTGACAGAAGAGCAGTCATTAGATAGTGGATGGCAGCAATGGCTCATCTGATGCTTCTCCTTTCGCTGTGCATTGGTGAGTTTATCTACATAGTTTATACTTATGATGCTTACTTTAACAGTGTTACTATTTTTGTCCATAATGCATAATGCATGATGTAATTTTATTTTGGAATTGCTGCACTTTATATATCTTTATATATCATTTTGCGTAACTTAGAACTGTTGTCCTCGCACGTGGACACTTTTGTCTATACCTTCCAGCCCTGAAATGGTCTCTGGATCCTGGGGGATACAGTCATTTGACAGGCTGTGCGGGGAGGGGCATCAAGTGGGTGCACTTTATATCATGAGAAACACTAAAGGTGGGGATGAGTCATCTGCTCAGGTCATGTGGCTTCATGCCATCATTCAAAAATATACTGATCATTTTTATCAAAATCCAAAATGACAGCCTACATTGTCAAAGACACTTAGCCATGAGGTACACGTCAACACATTCACTCCGACCTCGTCATTGATGTTTGCTCATGGACTTTCCACGTCCACATACGACGTGAAAGACGTCTCTTTCAAAATAAACGCACTACATTGGTGCAACAACAACAATCCGCAATTGGCCTAAAGTTCATCACTAATAAAATGCAGGGAATATGGTGTTTTACTTAGAAATGATGTCCTTGTGTTACTAATCCAGTAGAGGGCGCTCCAACTCCTTTCATGTCATGCTCCACACCCCAGTGACTCAACAGCAAAGACTGAAGAGCCGACAGCACATTTACTGAACCGAGCAGTTTTCCACAGTGTATTTAACCCATCAAAAGCAGGTATTTTGTTTTGTTTTTTAATTGAAAAACATAAAAATTTAATCGGCCGATATATCGGTTATCGGATTTTTTTATTCCATAATATCGGAATAGGCATCGGCCCCACAAAATCCATATCGGTCGGGCCCTAGTTTTTTCTTTGTTCTTCTTTAAGACTTCTTTAGACTTTTTAGGTCTCAAGAGATTAATGCTTTTGTTGTCGTGCATGCATGAAAATTAGCTTCGCAAATGTTCTCAACGCGTTTGTCAGGTCAAAAGGACCCCACAGTGTATTTTGGTGAATGATACGGAATGTAAGAAGGAGCTTTGTTTAAAACTAAGCTCTAAAGTGGATTTGTAGTTGTGTTTTAAGGGGTTACCATAGCCCCAGCCAAGTTATGGAGACACCACATAGACACCTCAAGAACTGTGACTGGTCTTCTAAGGCCTGCTTGTGTTTCTACAACAATTTTACAGTAATTATAAAGACATTAACATGAAGCATAAGCTCAGTAATCCTCTCTTCAGTAACACACTTCTAGCAAGGCTGTTCCACTGCAAACCTTCTGCTCACCAATCATCCATCTCCGCCATAGTAAATTATCCAGTTCTATGTAATCTAGAGGAAGATACAACCGGATCATGAATAATACATCATTTTGCTGCTGTGGAAATCCAACTCTAAACTATAAATCAAGACCTATGCCAAGACATCCATAATTACCATTTGAAATCGCAGTCACATGCTGGCGGACCTTCTCTTTCAGGTGTTACAATGAGCACAATGCCCGATCTGCAGAAGAGAATCATCCGAGGTAAACCATGTGAGCGTCTGTATCATGTCAAACTGAGAGTTGCTGATGGTGGAACTTCCACCTTGTGTGGTGGTTCTCTGATAAGTGACCAGTGGATTTTGACTGCAGCTCACTGTTTGAAGCCACGAGGGTGAGAAGACAACATCTTAATAAAAATACAATGCAGGGTATAATCAGACAGATATAAACGTTTTAATAAAAAACACATGAATACAAAATAGATGAGAAATCGAACTGGATGATTGAATGTGTTTTATCATGTGATATTCACCTGTAACCTCTTCCTGTGTTTAGGACTCTGTTTGCAAATTTTCGTGTGGATCCAGATGGTCCAGTACAAGAAGTGCAAATCACATCAGAACCTGTGATTTATACAGACAAAGACGACAACGGCAACAAGAGGTCCCATGATGTCATGCTGCTGCAGCTACCTGTCCCCTCTGCCATTCAACCTGTAGCTCTTCCAGACTGTGAATATCATCCTAAAATGTGAGTTGTGATTTTTTTCCACCTCGTTGTTAGTTTTAAAAGTCTCAAAGTTTCTAGAGGTTTGATTCAGATCATGGCAGCTGAAAGTCACCTCAACAAGTTTGGATTTATTTCTGGATATGATCCATCCATCCACCCATCCGCTTATCCAATCCGGACGTCTGGAGGCAGCAGGCCAAGCATGGCACCCCAGACGTCCCTCTCTCCAACAACGCTTTCCAGCTCCTCCTGGGGATCCCAAGACAATCCCAGGCCAGATGACATATGTAATGTTCTGGGTCTGCCCCGGGCCGCCAACCAGCGGGACGTTCCCAGAACACCTCCAACTTGAGGCGCCCAGGAGGCATACCGATCAGATATGATCAGGACATGACCAGTGCCAGGAAAAAGTCCAGTGCAGGGCAGCCTTGAAGATCTCTAGACCTAATGACTGATTACCAACTAACTGTAAACAGTAAAGTGAGCATTTTGCATCAGCTACACCGTCATGTACCTTTACACTATGTAACACCAGAGAGATAATGTCTTATCTGATTGAGATTTGCTATTTTGAGACCATTTTTCATTGCAGTTTAGAAGATGATGTATCCATGTCACTGTGGAAGGAGTGAAAAGAAAACAGCCCCTCCAGAAAAATGCGATTATGCGATCGCATAATACAAAGCGTAATCAGCCAAAAGACACTGATCATGCAAGGGTCATGTCTTTTGGGAAATGGCGCATTTTCACTGCAATAATCGCAGAATTTAACATTGATTATCAGACCTATTATTATGCGACGCTCACATTACCACTGGTCTCCGAGTCTGTTGTTGTTGAAAAGAAATCCTTCGCAGATGCTGCAGCCGCTGCTGATGCCGCCCCCGTCAGCGCCTCTTCCTCTTCTTCATCCTCCCCTTCATTCTCATTCTCCACGTTTGGCATCATCACTCCATCCTCCACGCTAGCACTGGAAGGTGTGTGTGAATTGCCGCCACCACCACCGTCCACTCTCACTCGTGTTTTTGGAATAACAAAAGAAAAAGTGGACTGACTACTGACTACTTTTCTCTTTTCTTTTGGTGGTAGGTCGTCTTTGCTGGTGCTTTGATGTGATTTGCCTCGTACAATAAAGTGATCAGTTGTCCCTCTCACGTCTTTCTCCTTTTAAATGATATTATCCCTCACACTGGCTGCCAAATAGGGTCTTTAAAGTGTCACACACTAATAATTCCCATGCGCAAATGCTGACAAATAGGTTCCCTGTGAAGGTTTTTCAAATCAAATTAAATTACATTTTTTAGCAAGAGTTGCCCCTTTATAGGGAAATGGGTGCACACAACATATTCATACAGTCAATTAAAAATTAATTCATAACTTTTTGTACAGGCCCAGTTGATTATTGCAATGATAATGTGTGGTTATCACAAAATCCCATGGCACACCTGGATTGGCATTACAGCACGCCATTTGAGAACCACTGATTTCATGCATCCGAAATGAACTGTATCACCACACAGAAAGAAGCATGCATTAACTGCGAGCTCGCCTAGCACCACTGAGCTAGATGTAGGATGCCATTAATGTCTACTTCGGGTTTCAAGTTTTTTTCCAGTTTCTGCAAATTCCAGCAATTTCGCTGCATGAATTCACAAAAAAAACCTGCATATTCCATTGCATAATCAAGGATTTTTGCCCGCATAGATCACAAAAATACAACCCCGCAGCCACTGAGCCACTATCAACAATACTTTTGTTAGCAGTATCTGTAGCAGCAGGAATATAAAACCTACCCACCTGGTTATTGTTGCTGTTGTCATTTTCTAGGGTTGAGATCGCAGGTCACGGTGCCACCGCTGGAGGTCCTAATGATGAAAGGAGTAAGATGATTTTTGATGATTTAAATAAATTAATGATATATTTTCATGAGGTTTATATGGTTCATTTTATATTGCAAAGCATTTTTAATACTAAAATGGTATTGATTTCAATTTAAAAAGAAACATACATTTATTTAAAAAACTGATCAATGTCAAGTAATTGTCATGATGCTGGCTTTTTGTTTATATTCCGTTATCTTACAGACTTTGTTTTAGAGTTTTCTGTTTCCGTTATTTGTTTCATGTTATTTATTTAATCTGTTGCCTGTTTTATTTTGCAGAGTTTCTCCTCATGTGTCGTGTCTGGTTTTACTTCCTGTCTTTGTGTTTTCCCACCTGTTTTCTGTCACACTTGTCTCGTTAGTCCTTCCCTGTTCCCAGAGTCTTCCCCTCACACCTGTCCACCCACTCCAGCTGTGTCTCGTTCTTGTAATTAGTTTTATGTGTATATATACCTGTTTGTTTCCCTTTGTTTGTAGTCAGTTCATCTGCATTCAATCCCGTGTTCTTGGTGTGGGTCCAGGTTCCTTTTCCTTCCTGTTGCCTTGTGTTCTGTTTTACCTGAGGTCATTGTATTTTCCCGGTTGGATTTCAGTTTAGTTTTCGATCTTCTTTCATTTAGACTTTCAGTTACCTGCCTGTTCTGGATGTTTTGTATCAGCAACAAGAAACCAATGTATATATATAAAAAAAGAAATAAAAAGTTCAGATGTATTTTTTTAGTTACATTTTTGTTGTTATTTTTCTTTTCTGTAGAACCCAGTCAATCACCTACTCTCCACTGTGCAGATATTGAAGTTGTGAACTGTGAAGACCTCAAAAATACGCTGCAGAAACATTTCCAAGAGGTCTACCCAGTCAAGGTGTATCAGCACTGGTTCTGTGGTCAAACACCTAATGTGGATATATGTTACGTGGGTTTGCATGGCCTCTCATTTGTACTCTCCTCTTCTGTCATTAAAGTTTTTTAAGACAAATAAGTATATCAACAAGGGCAAAATGATATTACAAACTAAATATATTTCTCTCTCACAGGGAGATTCTGGCGGAGGAGTGGTGTACGAATATAAGATTTACGGGGTCATTTCTTTTCTTGGTGATCCAAAGCGTGTGTGCAGGAAAGCAGCTGCGTTCATGGACCTCTGCAATCCAGAATATGCAAAGTGGATAAATCAAACTATTACCTGAGGATAAAAAAAAAAAGATGTCTGCAGTATAATGTGCATAATGAAAATAATGAAAGCTCAATGGGAAACCTTTGTCATTTTTTGTTGTTGTTGTTGTTGTTGTTTTGTTTTTTGTTAAACCCAGGTAATGTTTTCATACAAAGTAGAAACAGTGTAACAATCAGTTTAATATCTGGATCTAAAACTGAAACTCTCCCTCCTAAGACCAAATTAAAGATCAGTTAACTGTTACTACAGTTTCGGCCTCCCGTTTACACAGAGACAGCGTTTTAGGTCCTGTTTATAAGACGACTATTTCAGCTGAAAACGAAAGCGGCGTTTTGGGGGCCTGAAAACGCAACATTTTGAAAATGATTTCCAGAGTGCAATATTTTGGAAACAGCACCGTCTCTATGCAATGTACAGTTTCTCTGAAAACGGAGACTTTCCTTACATGCGCATTACGGTTGCAGTCACTAGACATACGCGAAAAAGTCGACCATCACAACAACAATGGTGGACTCCCGCGCTCTGTTTGTGCTGCTTACCTTATTGACCTATGGCTAAGCCACGCCCCCCTCAAACAAACTATCAACATTCAGTGAGCGGCGCTACGGCAGGTGTCACAGTACACGGCATTTAGCAGGAGGCAATTGATGATTTTTGGGGACATAACGATCAGATGTCATTGAGAAGTAACCAAAAGGGCCTAAACTACGCATTGGAGGGATATATTCATCATTTTATTGTTGAGAAGGTCGATGAAAAGCTTAAATTACAAGCCAACATTTACAGGTCACAGTGTACGCTTGTGAACCGCATCTGGTTGCCGTCACCATCAAAGACAACAAGTTAAAGTGCCACTGAAGTTAAGGTTTTTGGCTCAGAATATGAGAAATGATAACGACCTTTTTACCATCTTGTGTCTCTCTGTTAGTTTGGTGCTACAGTATTTACACTGAATCATTCAGCATAACGTTTGCCAACCTTTGTTATCTCTGCCATTACAGATAAGTTAATGAAGCTAAGCTCCAGAAGTTAACGTTAGCTTAACTAGAGCCCTTTGGACAACAGCTAACAATGATGTACCATCACCAAAGTACAAAACTAGAACAAAACAGGCTAATGAACTCCCAGCAAACAAGGTGACATGATGAACAACGCAGCTAGGAGCTAACGCTAGGCTAACTTTAGCTAACGTTAGCTAGAGATGTTAAAGATAACTTTATATTTCTTTCCAGCAGAGTGACAATATGTTGCCTCAAACACAATGTTGACTTACCTTAGAACAGATGTAGACATCATTGTTAATCTTATTCACGTTGAGTTGATGTTGTGGTCTAATGTTAGCACACAACTTTATCCAAAGGAGACACTTTTCTCGCTTGAGATGTGGTTTAAAGGGTGAAAAATACACCTGGTCGCCCAGGTCAATTGAATTTATCAACGCTTATCCAGCAAAGTGTAGATTTACTGTAGCAACTCCACCTCGTTATCCTTCCAGACAAGTGTTCATGCGGTTGCCATTTTGTTTGTTTACATCACCACTCTGTAGAAGGAAGCGCATGTGGGTGTTGTTTCATTGCAAAGTCACACTGCCAAGTACTGGCCTGGCATGTAAACTGCAGCGTTTTTGGTCATTTTTGCAGATCTGTGTGCACAGCTATTGTTATCAAAACACTGTCATCTGAACGCGGAACTTTTTTCAGAACGAAAATGAGAAACGATTCTGTTTTCAGCAGAACGTTTTCATGTCAACGTGGCTTTAGACGACCTTTCAGACACTTTTGAATACGGCCTCCAGAGTGGAATTTTTCTCAAACATAACAGCCGTCGTCTCCATGTCAATGGTTAAGCCGTAGTTTTCAGTTAGAACGCTGACGTCATGTGCAGCTTTGTACATGCGCATTATTCTAATTGCCATGTGAGAACCGGACAACAACAGTAACAATGGCGAACTAATGTGTTGTGCTTGTGCTGCTGATGTTTAGCGTCCATACTGTTCTGTGTTTCTCCATCTTCTGTTTTGTTTATTTGTGGTTGGCTGTATTTCTTCTTGTCTGTGGAGGAACTGGTAATGGTCACGTGGGGTGTGCCTCTACAAAGTTGCATCGCCGACTACCGGCCAGGCATGGATACTACAGCGTTTTCAGTCCTTCCAGCGTTCTAATTGTAAACACAGAGTTTTTTTACTCGTTGTCGTATAAATCCAACAAGGCAAAGAAAATACTTTTGTGTTTTCGGGTGAAACATTGTCGTGTAAACTGGGCCTCAACTTGCCTGAAAGTATACAGAGGACATGACATCAGTGTTCTTAACAGTCACTACAGCTCTGAAGAGTTATTTTTATCTGTTTTTATTGAAACAAGTCACTGTGTTGAAATTTTGTGGGAAAAGCATTCACTAATTTGTAAACAGCAGTTAGTTGAATTTTTTATGTGACTGAAAAATTAAAAAGTAGAAAAAACAACAACATAAAACTTGTGACTGCAGCTCAGTCGGCAGAAGAAAATGGCATTGTACATTTCTGCAAACCTCATGTGCATGTTTCACACAAATCATATTAACGTTTGAGCTGACTTTGTCACTGAGAGGTGGAGGGAAAGCAGGATGGCGTATCATCTCGGGAAGACGCCTACCAAACTGCACACCAATGCAGACTACCTTTCAAGACCAACAAACAGCCAAACCAATTGTGATTTAACGAGTCATTGCTATGTTTCCAGAGGCCACAGAGACCGCTTATGCAAAGGGCCCAGAATTTGGTGTGATGCTGCCCAGTTTTAATTGAGATATCACTGGTTTTTGTCGGAATAGTGGCACAAACAGTAATTTCTTATTTACAGAGACATTGCTGCTTTTCCCTCAGGGATTGCGCCTCAAACACAGTGTATTTTAAGCTAAAATATGATCTTTTCCAAACATAGCAAAGTGTTTCTTGCTCCAAATCTAACCACACATTTACCACAGCATTGTGTAAATGTTAATTATTCTGCATAATAATGTGGAAATGTAACATATCCATGGTTTGCAGAAACAAACAATGCTGACATTTTTCTGACATTTAGATGGTTACAGACACGATTGACATGGACTGATGACAAAATAATGACAAGTAGCGGTCAACAGTAGCCTTTAACTGCAAACTGTGCTTTGTCTCTGCTATGATGCGTAAAAATATCAGCTGTCTCAGCTGCCAGTGAAAGGGATTCTTTTGTGAAAGATAAAGAGACGGCTCTGATGCTGAGGCTAAGACTTAGGTGAGGAAGATTTATTCAGAAGGCAAAACAAGTCATTTTCTTGTCTCTTTTTCTCAATTGTAGTTCTATAGCGATCACAGTGTTCAAGGGTGTCGTGCAGTTTGTTGTGAAAATCACGTTGCAGCGATGTTAATCTGTCTGTGTGCCCTGTGTTTTCTCCAGAACACCTTGTTGTTGTTATTGTTGTTGTTGTTGTAACTTGACTGCACATTTAAAGGAAAGCCTGCAATGGTAGAACACTTTAATGCCTCGTCAAGTAGTGAAGAGTGTCGCTATTGATCCTAATCTGAGCTGTCGGGCCCAAGTTCTCCGTAATCATCAAGTCAAGGATAATCTGGTTTGAAAAGGCTGCCTACCTCACTCCTGCACACCAGAAGCCTTTTTGCTGGCTGTTGTTTGACAAATGGCTAAGCGTCTGAAGAGGCTTTAGGGTGGAAGAAAGAGAAATTGATTTATTGCAGAGACATGCTTCTCTGATGCACAAAGCTATCTATCCACACACCCACTGTATGACATTTAGTTTGCAGTTTGCGCACAAACTGTGTTGTCTGTCGACTGCAGTCAGTTTTACTGCTGTAAATTACATTTATTATTAATAATGTGTTTCATTTACTTCAGCTCTTAATGAGTATGGTTTCTCAGCAACTTTAATCTCTTTATGGCTGTTAACAGGTCCCGTATCAATGCCTTTAGTGACCTGTAGGTTTTCCACCTTATGCATAACGATTGCTGAATTTACAGCCCTTGCACACTCTCATGTGAGGATATCATTTATATTATTGCACCCTTTGAGGTGTGCAAAGAATGCACTGTTTAAATCATCCCTTTCATCAAGGTTCTGACAATTGTGTTGCACTTTATATGTAATGTTTTCTTCAGTATCAGATTGCAGAAGTTTAACAATGCATTGCAACAGAGTTCTTTAAAAATATTTTGTAATTTCTTAAGTGAAATAGGTCATAGAGATGCTGCTGTCAATGAACTCTGTACTAATATTTTTCAAGTCTCAGCCCATAAATTCAGTGGTAGAAGGGATGACATGTTTTTCATGTAATTTGTACGTCACTACTCAAACCAATCGGGATTCCTGCTTGGTGTGCAACACCCTGTGCACATTTGCATGTTTATAAATGTTCAGAGCGTCTGCAGATCCTCTCTGTGGTCAAAGACACACCCTGTTACCACTTTGGGTTCAAATAAACACAAGAAATTTGTGCTCTAGAGGAAGGATCAGCCTGGGCCACTACCTGTGCACCGCTTAATATCTCCTCCTGTCTACGTATCTGTTCCACAACCAGCTTTCTTTTATCTTTGGCACCTGCTTTATTCCATACCAGTTTGCCTGAGCCAAGCCCCAGGCCTCCCCGGCCAAACTGAACATTACCTACAATCTCTGCATGCCTAAGGGCTGCCTCTGCCTCCTGAACTGCTGATCTTGGGTTCCACTTCCTCCCCTTGGTTGGATTTGGAACCACACTCCCAACAACCACGTCCTTACTCCCAGATAACAAGAGCTCTGTCCTGACCTTGGTACATTGAAATCCCTCTGTTAATACTGGCAGCTGAAGTATCCCTTTTCCATACATTGCAACACTACTTAGGCATCTAGGAGCACCCAACCACCTCCTAATATAGGAGTTAACCGACCTTTCAATTCTCTCCACTACGGATATTGGAATTTCATAAATTGACAGTGGCTACATTAATAGGATATAGCCCAAATTGCAGACACCACAACTTCAACTTTCCTGGAAGTTCTGATTTATCTATTCTACCCAATCCTTCAGCCACCTCTTTTCTAAATTTCACCACCTGTTCCTCAATTAACTCCACATTGTACCACCTACACCTACCCTATGGGTAGTACACCATAATACAATTGTTGCAATGTATTTTCATTGTATTTCATTTGTTTTCCTGTAATATCCGCTCCTGCAATACAATATACGTCCATAGGGAATAAATCAGAATTAAGCTTTTCCATGGTTATGTTTAGGCAACTCAGCTCACTGATGCCCCATGTCCACCAAACACTTTTGGTATAGTACCTTTGGAACCAAAAGTAACCCTTCAGACATGGTACTTAGACCCTAGATGTGTTTAGCGTTTTCTTTGTAAACAGTACCCTTAAATGTGAGCGGGGTTGTTGTCATACTGCTCCGTCGAACACTCACTGTATTTCCAGACACAGTGACGCAGATGGAAGTCTGCATGTCTGATGTAAAGGAGAAGCATGCCCCTGTAGAGCCACAGAGACACTTTTTCTCACAGTGGTCCTTCTAAAATGAGCAGTGGTTGAAGTTACTGCGTTCCATTGTGATCAGGGAGTTGATATGAGGACGCTAGCTAGCGCCAGCATAACGAGCTAGTTGAAATGTTTGCTGTGTCTCAAATCGCGTACATCTGTACTTACACTTAATATTTTGAGTGCATAAGTGCGTTTACACGGAGAGGTATGGCGGTCGTCATTTCCGGTGAGTGCACAACGGCCGTGTTTGGTTTGAGACAACACTACCCTGTCGAAATTCGCGCACTACGCCAATGAGTACATAGTGCACATAGTATACTACATCAAAGTGTACTAATGGAAGTATGTGATTTGAGACACACCAGTTGAGTACTCTCTCTACTGGGAAGTGATTGGCTGAATTTAAAACTGATACATTTTTGACTGACAGGATTTTGAGCCTCTGATTGGCCACATAAAAAAAAATGATTGACACATACCCCGCCCCTTCAAACTGATATTTGGATGACATAATGGGAGCTTTGCTTCTTTTTCTACAGAAAACAAAATGGCAGCAGGCAGAAGCAAAAGACCATGCATTGCAGTTAAAAGGTAAGACAAAATATGGTTTTGAAGACCTTTTAGGCAAAAAATAGGCAACAGAATCTTGATTTATATTTTATCAGCACTACGTACTTTTATCATTTTCTTTAGCCTCCATTTTTACAGTACACAAAACAGCATGGTTCCCATTCATCTTTCAGAAATGCGTGTATTAATGTGAAACAGTGCACTAAAATTTCTATAGGCAATACAGTCACAAAATCTTGGTTTATATTTGCTCACCGCTGCCCTGATTTTACCGTTTAATCTAAGTTTGGTCTACGTTTGAGTTTTACCCCGGTGGTGCTGATGCAATGTGATTCCTTCTGAGCTACACAGGATTATTTGTTCCCTTATCAACACACAATGACACACTCACATACACTGAGACAAATAATGAGCAATGTTTCCCACCTGGCGGGGTGATGACTCCCACAACACCATTAATCAGTTAGCCTCTGTTAATCAACGCAAACAAATAAATCAAATTGATATCACTGTCCTGATGTCTTGCCCTCTGGGGAAGCAGAGTAAGACAGATGATGCCTGTAGCAGCTGGTAGAAAAGCAGTCGGATATATCAGTGTTACTTTAGACAGACCCTCCTCAAAGAGCTCTTTTATTTTATTGCCCGGATCCTGTAGATGATGGTGCGTGTCTGATCCTGCAGGAAGCTGTGCAGACTATGTAGTAATCAGCCATGCGTTTTACCACAGTTAAAATAGTCATGTCAACTCCGAAAAAATAATATTCTCTCTGCTAATGTTTTACTTGATAAAATGTCTTTTATTTTAATATCACAACAAATAAAACATTTGTTAATAACCTTTATTCAAATACAACATTGTTCAGCTCCCTGCTCATACAAAAACTACATTCCTGATCCTTATGTTTTGTCGTTGTTCGTCACTCTCAATACAACAGTTGTAAGACATTATGAAGCGATCTTATGGCATCTTTGCAGTAAGAAATATTATCATTATTTGAAGCTGCACAAGACACCTGAGAGCAGTGAGGTGTGGTCTGGTGTGCAGGAATTTGGTACATTCTGCTCCTGGTCTTACAGTACATCTAAGCTAACAGGGTGAGTCTATAGTGTGTCAACTGGGGCAGTCTGTTGCATCCACATATAGTGATTTCTTCTGATAAATTGGTATATTTTACAGAGGAAATTTGGTGCAGTTTTTATAATGCACTTCAAAAATCTGTCTCAAAGTAAGCTGTACAAAGGTTTGCTACCATTTTGTTATAACTGCACAAGCATTGTTTTTTTTAACCAGTGGAAATCTAGTTGTAGTTTTCTACTGGAAACACAAACAGAACTTTAAAATCTTCTTCTTCAGCCTCAGGTCATCAGTCTGAATCTCTCTTGTTCCTCTTCTTGGTGCTGCAAGAATTGAAGACAATGACAACCACATGAAATGTGTCACAGCTTGATTAAAACACACACACACAGGTTGAAATGGCAATGCGTGTAGGATGTCTGAGAAAATGTAATCCTGCTTCAGTGTTAAGAACATAAAGGATTCTTTCTTTCAGCAAAGAAATGACTCATTAGTCCACATGCAATTTTGTAAAAAATAATTTCTCTGTCACATGTCTCCAAATTCTCTTTGTACCTTGGCATATTGAAATGCCAGCGGGATGCTTTCAGTTCTACAATAATTATAATGATGAAAAAAATTAACTTCTCTTTTTCTTGGACTTTGTGTTTTTCAGTTGCTAATGTGTCTCCTGCAGAGAAACGGCTTGGATCATTGTCAGTCATATTACTGCTGTATTTTCTAGCTCACTGCATTATGTGTCTGTCCTCCTCCTGGCAAATTGGAAATCTGCCCTGAAGGGTGGGAAATAATTACCCGAGTGCTGTGATAGGATTTTTTTTTTCATGTCGAATGTGACATTAGGTAAATCGTTTCAGAAGAAACAACCTAGCTATATTCTCTGTGCATGCATTATCATATTTTCCTAATTGTCTTTAGTGTGTCTCTGTGTGTAAAAACTACCACGTTTTTTCAGTTGATTCTATTTGGCTCGTTTTCTTATTCTCTTTGTCAAGTGTGTGAAACTGTATGTTCGGTGAAGAAGAAGCCTTTGCATCATCTATCAGTGATCAGCCAGTTCTCGCTGCCCAGTACGCGATCAAGATTCCTCACAAGTTGTGTAGGATGTGTTCGGAGTTACGATCCAGGAAAAGCACACAAATGAATGAATCATCCTGACCCCTCCTACTCTCCTTCACTTGTTCACTACATCTTTCGATTGTTCCTTTCTTCACTGACCACTCTCCCTCTCTCCCTCTGTGTTTGCTTCAGTCTTACCATTTACAGCAGTGAGCAGGGCTTCTTCTTGACTTTGGTGGGCTGGGGGCAGAGCACGGCCCGGATGGCCTCATCAAACACAGTCTTCAGGCCGCGCTGGGTCAAGGCCGAGCACTCAAGGTACTTCACTGCGTCTAAACATATAAACAAGGACACAGAAAAGCACACATTAATAAAATCAATCAATCATTTCTAATATTGCTACTCAGAGTATTTATTTGACTTTAATGATAATAATACTGCATTTTATTTATAAGCGCCTTTCAGAGCACTCAAGGACACCATACATGAAAAAAAAAACAAAAAAACAAAAACAAACAAGCAGCAATATATACATAGATTCTTTAATATACAATAAAAATTAATAAAATGACTAGAAAAAAGGTATAAAATCATCATCATAAAGCCATCATCAGGGCAGGTAACCTAACCCTAATGAAGTTGCTGAAGAACAGGAGTGATATGATCCATGGAGGGGGGTCTAGTTATGATTCGGCCTTTATGCTCTTCTTAGGTCTCCACCAAGTCCCACAGGTATGTACCACAAAGCTAGTTCGACAGCGCCAGGCTTTCTTTGCCTTAGCTGGCTCCCCAGTCAGAGATAAGAGGTACTACAAAGCTCGTTATCAGCTTGTTGTTAACATAAGCTTTCTTCAAGGTCTGTGCGTGTTCCCATAAAATGAGTCAAATGATGTGTTCAGTTTGTCATTTGACTCTTAAAGTTGATCAACTGTATGATACTTCCACTATTGAATAATGTGAAAAAACATGACTGTAAAAAATGAATGAATGCTGGCAAAAAATAATAAGTTAAAGTAAATATGCTTATTTTACCATTATTTTACCATTCTACAGCTCTGAACTTTAAACTTGATTCAGCAGATTTAAACACTATACTGAAGGACTGCATTTAGGTGTGACACCGAGCAATTATGAAGGATATGTGGAGATCAGAGCCAAATGAATTTTATTGATTGAATATTTTCTGTGATAAATACCAATGGACTAATCAATTTTACCATCAGTGTTCTATTAGCTGTAATATACCAGTAGTGTAAACAGACTTCTGCAAATCAGGACCAAACATAAAAAAATAACTCAAAGTGGTAATGTTATAAAAGGGTTTGAAAAATTTTTAATGATTTTCATAGTAAACACTATCCTGATTAATAATATAGTGAACTAAAACACTGCCTGCAGTTGTACAGACGGATTATTTCAGAGCCAGCTTGGGCACATAGGCTAGAGGACACTGCAAACACATTCAGTGGTTCAGTTAGGGCAACAACAACATTGCAAATACAATAAAACAACATTCTCGCTCTGATACTTTCCGTGGCAAAACAAACAAACTGCAATGCCATACATGCAGTAGTGCTACTGTAGTTGCAGGGTTTTCTTTGGCGGATTTATAACATATTCCCTCAGCTAAGAATCTGTGACGCTATTTACAAAGAGTTAATTAGTTAAAGCTTTTTCAGCAGATTTCAAGCCAAAACTCGGAACAAAAACTGGTCCAGAGGTTATTCCTTGTACTTTATACCTTGCTAGCCCACTGATCTTGATTCGTGGGACATCCCACTGAGAAAATATTAGGCTGTTGAGTTGCTAAATGCTCCATGTTCTTGTTTGTGTGTTCAGTCCTTGGCAAACTAGGCTTATCAGAGCTTTTTGAATAGCAGCATTTGCCTGTTACAACAGGAAACAGGTTTAATGAGAGCCATGAACTGAAGTTGTAAAGTTGTGGGCGAGAAAACCAAAACAGTGAGCTTAAAGACACTAAAACTCCCCACAAAGCTGAAGAACATTCTTTGTGGGTTTGTCACTACAAGCAACCACTTTCACATAACATAGTCATTTAATCCTTTGGTAATATAAAAATTGACTGATGCAGCTTTAAAAAATTTAATTTGATGGAAAATTAGCAACTGCAATCACAAATGTATCCATGGAAGCTTGTCAGAAAGGCTAGAGGTATTATTTTTCTCTCAAGGCTGATGTCACGGCAACTAACTAATGGAGACAACTGTCCATGATTTTACTGTCAGTGAATTCAATATACTACCTCAGTTAAGGCAGTAATCGCAGGCAGCACATCATAGGTTAACTATAAGTCCCTGACACACCAAGCAGGCAGTTGACTGTTGGTCAGTGTTGGGCTGTCAGTGAGCGTACGTCGCCCCAGTCTTTTCGGTCTGACAGTAATTTGTCCGTTCAACATGGGATTGTGCGGTTAATGTGCTAACTAGCTAACTAGCATCTTGAATCCATCGTCGGTCTTCCTGGTTCCATTTTGAATGGCAAATCCAAACTACTGCTGCCTTCTGGTATGGAGGGTTATTTACTTTCACGCAGGTGCAGAGCATAAGTGCTCGCTGGCCATTGGTCGTAACCTTTGTGGTGTGTTCAAGTGCAACTTTTTGACCGAGACACAGGCGACGATGCAACTGTTGGCCTTCATCACACCTGGTTCTTTGATGTCCATTGGGTGTGTCTGGGCCTTGATACATTGACTACGTTTTCATTTATCTTATCACTTACTGAGTGATGGGGACTGCTTTGTTTCATCAGCCATGGAGGCTACACAGTTCTGTCATACTAGACCTGAGAGGACCCTGTGAGTATTACTCACCTATCTCCTTGGCCAGAGCCAGACCCTGAGGGTAGGTGATTGGTGCCAGCTTCTTTTCCTTCAGCTTCTCAATGGTATCCTTCTCGTCCCTCAGATCCAGCTTGGTGCCCACCAGGATGATGGGCGTGGAGGGGCAGTGGTGGCGAACTTCGGGGTACCACTGGACAGAGTTAAAGGCGAACAAAAAGAGAAGAGAGAAAGAAGAAGACACAAAATGGAGGTAAGTGTTGGAGATGAAGAAAACGACAGGCGGTGAAGGGAGACAAGAAGGTTGGAAGCCAAATGGTACAAAAAGCTGGGTGAAGGAGTCAGCCAGGTTCCTTAAATTCTCGTGAAATAAGTCTTAAAATGCAAATGACATGCTGAAGGTATGAAATCCAAGTTTCAGCCTGAACTAGCAAGTAATTTCATAACATGATTGAGGTTTTCATTTTCAGACCTCTCCCAGCTTCCTCCACACTACTCTTACAATTTCTCTCAAAATTATTGCGTTTGCTCTATCTCTCAGCCAGGCCCCCACTATTTTCCCTTCTTTTCTTCAAGCCTTTCCCTCTGATCTCAAGTTTGCTTTTTCCTCCTCACCTTGCATCTCCTTTTCCCGACTTCTCCCTGTCTCTCTCTGTGTTTTCCTCAGTGAGGAAATGAGAGATGCTATCTGCTAAAATAATTAAGTTAGAAATAAGATTCTGTTAGCGCACACAGTGACGGTTGTAGTTTTTGATTGGCACATCCAGCCTGCTTAGTGAGAGAGTCTGCTCACAGGCCAACCTGTTGACATGGGGATTATGGGTATTACCTGACGGATTGTACTGCTGCTTCTTTTAGCCACTCCTTTTTAAATGGTTTACTGTGTATGTCTGAAATTCTAAACCTCTGTGTAATACAGATTCATGGACTCGTTGAATCTCCTCCTCATTCACCAGCTTAATTTTCTTTTGAGGTCTCAGTAAAACAAATTTAAATTAAATTCTGCAACAGTAAATTCTATCTTGGTCGCAGCCAATAAGGAAATTGTCTTGTGGAGGTTTTTTAAACTTGTCTTTCAAGTGAGTATTCCCTGAACTTGGCCTGTTCTTTTTAGCAGGTCCACTTAACATATACTAGAGCCTTAGACTTTTAGCGTAGGATTTAAGTAAAAGAAAAGACAACTTGACTTACTTGAAAATTGACTCCTTAATGAGTGTACTTGACTTGAGATGCGGAAGCAAAACAATTCAAGTTTCAAGGTTTGATCTGTAAAAATTCCATTCCAGTAAACGTCCATTGAAATTTGCAGAGACCCAGAAAGACTTGAGACTTTATTTGGATGTGTTTCAGTTGACTTGACACTAAATTTGCTTAAAAGCTTTCAGAGTTAACTGTCTTGTTTGACTTAAGATTTGAAACTCCTTATGAATGAAACTCCTTAATTTCCTGAGGAGACAGAGCTGCTGTCTTGCTTTGTTGGATAAGTTTATTATCAGTGATTTGTCCCCAGATATTTTAACCTGCTACACTCTCTGCCTCTTCATGATCACAGGCTCAAAGGTGGGCCCTGTGCTGCCCACAGAAATCTTTCTGACCTTTCTGTCCAGATGATTGAGTCCTGTAATGTAGCACAGAGTGAATGCTATCTGATCGGTGATGGATGGACAGTGAGTGAACAGGAGGCCAGACAATCTATACTCCACCATGTCATTATGCTTTGATTTGCTTGACATTTAGCTGCACGGGTACCTTGCTGTCAATAGTTATCCACCTCTGCACAAAGGATATTCAACCTGCGCTGCCCGAGGGTCAGTTTTGCAAAAGGACAGGAGGCCGGGGCACATTTCTAGGACTGGAGGACACTTGGGGCATAGCCTGGGACTGTGGGACTTTTTGATTCAAATTAAACCCTGTTTTGATGCTTTTTATGAACTTCGGCATATTATTTAAATTTGAGGTACAAAAAGGTTTATTTCCATTATGAAATAGAAATGGTTATCACTACTTTCTTCTGCTTCTGAAGTTTCACTTTATATAATTCCTGCTTTTACCACCAGGCACTCTTCCTCTTTAATTTCCCTACATACCAACTAATCTAGTGGGAACCACTTTCATGGCACCACTCCAGCCCCTTGTTACTATGGTGACTCGCATGGAATTCAAAATGAAGAGCAAGGCAGAGGTGAATTGCATTTAAACGGATCTAATCAATATTCATGATGTTATTTCATTTGTTATATTGTGTTGCTGTTCTTGTAGGATATTTATAGGGTTGGGATGCAGCGAGTGGCTTTGAGAGAGACTCCCCTTTTGCTGCGGTAATTGTCCTTGTGTCATCGAGGAACAGGAAACGGAGAGCGCATGAAACTACTATAGAACCGAGAAGGCACTTTAGATGAGAATGCCGTGCATGAAGGCTTTTAATCTCACAATGCTGCAAATACATTCTGGTGTTCCTTTCAGTGTGTCGAGATTAAAGGGCTGAATAATTTAACCTACATGACCCTGAATATAAATACGCAGGGATAGAATATGGACAGAGGGATGGATGGAGATCTAAATCTAGAACTGAAATGATTAGTTGATTAATTGATTGGTGCATTTATGCCATGTATTCAGCAAAAGAAATACCAGACATTCATTGGTTCCAGCTTCTTCACCTTGAAGATGTGCTGCTTTTTGTTTGTTTGTGCTGTTTTTCTCTATTTATATAATTACTATGATATAATAATTATTTGCTTATTATCATTATTATAAGCAAAAGGCTAACACTATGTTATATCACAAAATTAAACTCTCATTTTCCAACACCACTGATCGATAGCTCACTTCAATTTCATGAGCCACAAACCATGGCAACAACAAACGTGTCCCAGCTGTGCGCATCAATCTTTAGTGTCCCCTTGAAACCGTTTCTGTTATGTTTGGACCTTCTTGCCGCAAATAGAGAAACATGCTGCAAGAAGCTCCAAGCGTAACGGAAACTGTTTCAAGGGGACACTTGGGATTGATGCGTTCGGCTGGGATGTGTTTGCTGTTGCCATGGTTTGTGGCTTATGAAAATGCTGTGCATATATCGTCAGGTGGTTGAGATGTTTGCTCATTTGTTTGTGTGGTGTCTACTCGCACGTGTGTTCTTAATTTGCAGTGCGTTAAGCTCTCAGGGCCACCGCACATATTGGCTTATGACACACTCCTTCACATCACTGTTGTTTGATGGAGTTGCCTCCTTAAATTTGATTATTTTAATTATCTGCGAGAGCCCAGAATCCAATTATCTGTCAGACAAAATGTCAAACACTCCCGACTTAAATCCCCCCTGTGTCACTGTCATTCTGTCCTTCGTTATCAAAAATCTTTGTTTTGTTATTGTCTTTCGAGAGCGCAGTTGAGAGCTGAGCCTGCTCCGTAAAGTCTGCTGTTTCGCCCACTAATTATGGTTAATTACTCCTCCATACTTTTTTATTTTAGGCCCTGCATACACATGCAAATCTCTTCTCAAACATATGATTCAGCAACTGTAGCAGAAGAGGCAGCGACAACATTGTTTTTCTTTTATTTATATACTGTATAACCACTTTTGTTTATTTTCGGACTGCTTGATTCCCTAAACTAAAAGTATATATTCAAAGTGGGTGACTGTTTTTTCAGGTGACATATAAAAAGATCCAAATAATAAGGCCCGTTTCCACTGAAGAAGTTCCTGGTTGTATTTGGGGGGCAGGAACTTTACAGGAACGTCCTCTCGCTCGGCCCTCTCAACCGCCGTGTCTCCACTGAGAGGGCGGAGTAGGAGCAAGGTTCCTGTAAAGTTACCGAGCTGTGGATGTGACGTAATCGTTGCGCGATTGACCGGGGTGACGCGGCAAAGAAACAAACAAAGAAGAACAACAACAAAGAAGAAGAAGAAGCAGAAGTACGAAGCAGAAGTAAGAAGAAGAAAGCAGACATAAGAAAGACGATAATCAACATGGAAGGAGCTGAGGTGGTTGCTGGGTTTCTGGCGTGTCTCTTCGTTTACATGGCGGTGGCAGCTATGAAGGAGTTAACCCTTGCCTGCTGAGTTTTAAAAATGCCGGCTATTTTGTCGCTTTCTGTTGACGTCACATCCCGCCTTGAGTATATCCAATCAGCACCAAGTAAACCCAAAGCCCCAGCCAGGAGTTTCTCTGGGCCGTTCTGAGTACCTGCTCTGAGGCAGGGACTTGTTTAGCCCCTGTAAACGTTGAATAACTCTGTCCTTCAGGGGTGATTCCTGTGATTCCGTGGAGACACGCACCAATGGCCCCGTAAAATTACCCCAAAGTTCCTGCAGTGGAAACGGGCCTATAATGTACCACAGACTGGAGACTCACCTTAGCTCTGACGTTCTCATAGGACGCTGGGCTCACCAGGGAGAAACAGATCAGGAAAACATCCTAGACAGACAATGAGATGAGAGAGAGTAGATTAGAGGATTGATTTGACCCCACTGGGACTCTGACTCCATGTCTACTGCAAATTTATGTAGTTCATGGTAAAATATTTATGTTTCTCCGTAGGCTACCTATGGGGAATGATAAGTGCTTGACTCATTTTATTGCAAAGGACATTATTAGCCTTTTTCTATTGTGGAGAGACTTGCTCTGCCTTAACTGTGTGTTATTTTGTTGAACAAGTAGTTGATGCTTGATTTAAAATGGGTCCAAAAGTTCTGGTAATTTGACCAAAAATTCTTAGTTTCAATCTGAGAGTTTATCTTAAATTAGATTGCAATGTGCTACACGTAAAAATAAATAAATAAATCAACCACCAACCACAGCTGGTAAAGCTTTTCAGTTTCATGCCATGTATGCACTGTAGGAGGTTGTCTCATGTCTCATGAACCCAACCCAGCTACACATACACTACATACAGCAGTGCTAGTCAACCCTGTCTTCTTGCATGCCTGATTCATCCCTGGCAATCTTCTGCAGGTATGTCCTGACATCCAGCAATCATTTTGTTCAAGGGGGACATCTAATCATGACCAACAGGTGGTCATTAACAACCCACCTCCACTGGGAAAAGAATTCTTCTGTGTCTGACTTGGTCCATTTTTACTGAGAAAAGCGCAGTCCACATATCTGCCCTTTTGCAGTGTAGACATGGCCTTAGATTGAAAAGTTTAATAACCCAGTGGGTGCTCTGCTAAAGTGGAAATCAGCTGTGACTTTGTTGGTGTTTGAGTTTGAGTCAGAAACAGTTCATGAATTTTGAAAGATGTGGGTGTATTTTGTGTCCAAGCAATGGAACTGCTGTTGTGCTGACTGTGTGAAGTGTTTTGAAAGAGGGAGCTCTGTTCAGAGAAATGCTTGAAGCCGATGTAAAAAAACCAAACAAACCAGAAAAAAAAAAAACAGTTTCTTTTCTGGCACAAAAACTGCTTTAATTTATTCAAATTCAAATTAAATTTTGCTCTTTTGGTCTCAAAAAAAGAAGGAACATCTTAATCCAAATAACACCCTCAATACAACTAAATATGGCAGTCATTTTGGCCAAAGCTAGTCACACTATCCTGATGTAGGTGTATACACTATGTGTTCTGTTTTTCTTTTCTATTTAATAAATGTACTTAATTGCCAATTAAGTCCCACATTATGAGATACACATTATTTCTAGGAATTTCTGCGTAGATTTTTTCTTTCTGATATTAGTCACAGAACTGTATTTAACCGGTGACCTTTATTTAACTGGGTGGTCAGTAGACTGGGGAAAGTTGTATACTGTGAATAAATTCGGGAATTTGTTGCAATAGTAAATGGAGTTAAAGGAAGACTTCTTCCCACTCCTTTTTTATCTTTGTTTTGTTTGTTTGGACGGAGTACAAATGTCAAAAATTCATACAAATCTGGAGATATCACAAAAAAATGTTAAGCTTTGTGGAGGTGGAAAAGTTGGTGTATCAAAAAAGGATAAATGCAACTAAGTACAATAGAAAAAGATTTACCTACTAAAAGATGACGCAGTTTTACTATCATTATATGACTGGTGCTCTTTTAATTACATCATTGCACCCTCTTCTTCTGCAGTGGCACCTGACTGGAAAATTAGCCCCATCTACTGCTTATTCTGATGAGCCAGCTCCCAATAACAGTAGTGGAATGGAAACGTGCATAATCGTATTTTCTTGTATTTGGATGGAAACTCGACTTGTGACATCATCTTTTTTTTTGCCTGTCAAATTAATGTAGCTTGTGCAGGTTGTAGATGGATCTGGAAGCCGCAATCTCAAATCTCATGGGTTTCACAGCGGGAGACAAAGTAGATGTTATCTTTACTAATGAACTGTGCAAGTGTGTGGACATGTATTACTCATGTTGCGGGGACTCGCTTTCCTTTTAGGGACAAAATGCAAGTCCTCACGACATAAATCAATACAACTTAGGGTGAAACCTTGAAGGTTGGGGGTGAGGCAAGTAGTTGATAGGGTTAGGGTTAGTCCCCAGGAAATGAAGTCAATGTAATGTTCTCTGAAGTGATGGAAACACGGCTGTGTGTGTGTGTGTGTGTGTGTGTGTGTGTTCGCCAATGTGTATTAGAAGGACATTTGGTCAGAATACACACCACACTAGAAGGACATTTTGAATTAGCAGGACAGGGTCGGTGTCCTGCTAATTTGGAAAAGAATCTAAAAGCGTAGAAGTGTTCCTATTGGTCCATAGACCCTAAATATAAAAAAAACTCGAGATGACCTGTTAATACACATAGACCTGACTTTGTGTATAATCTGTGTATCATCACAGTGCCCCCTATAGCCTGCAAGTGGTATGGCAGGACCTCATGAATAATTCACACTTGTGTATGATTCTGGGCTTCTGATTGGCTGTCTACCCGGAAGGTCCTGATAATTCTTACAATGTCCTTATAATTCACATTTCTGTAAATAGGTGTGTATCATAGATTTTAACACAGATCTCAGTTTTCCAAAAAGTGTCACAGCTATATATCAGATAATGTTACAGACTGATTTGCATGGTCAGATGTTTGACTGTCACTGATAAAATGATTACATAATACCTGAGTTGTATGACCAGGGATTATTATTTTGAGATAAAGAAAGCTATGTGTTTCTAGTTATCAGTACACATGTATTTTTATCACCATGGGATGTCCTCTCTTGGGGCTGAAATTGACACTGTTTAAATTCATTAAAATTGTGTCGGTGAGTGATAAAGACAGGTTCCTCAGCTGCTCCACACACTGAAAGACAGCTGACAATAACTCAGTGTTCAAAACATAACATATTTGGTGTACCACCACTAGTTTCTTGTCACAGAGATTTATGTATGAACTTTAAATGTCTATAGACAGTTTTGAGTTTTTTTCTAGTGTGTTCTTTTACAAAATCTTCCAAAATTTATGAACAAAATCACATGTGCACTAAGGTCATTCATTCACTGTCAGACATTCTGAGGCAGGTAAAGAAAGAAATACTAAAGGAAAGTAAGCTGAACAGTCATGGTCAAGATCTTCCATGCTTCAGTTGTTTTCATCATATTAGTATTGATTTGGTGGTGTCAGCAAGAACAATTGCAGAAACTTTGAGCATCATTGACATTAATTCAAAAAAGGTGCAGTGATTTCTGTAACACGATTGGATCGAGGTCGGTCTATGTTCATACCTTAAATGAACAGTACCAAATGTAACAAAACTGTGTATTGTGAAAAAATGGAAGGTAAATATCTTGAGGATTTCTACTGTCAGAAGACACATGGGAACTCTAAACCACTCCAGAACTATTAAAAACCAAAAGATTGGACACTTTGGGCCTCAAAAGTGTCACATACCTTATTTCATTATGCAGAGATTGGTAATGAGAATAAAGTACTGTAATCCAGTATTCATATTATATGCTGAGTGACAGCTTTAAAGAGTACTTAAGTATTGGATTCCATGCCAGAATACAGCTGAATGCTAACAGTTGCACAGTTCTGAGAAGTGCATCATTGCAATCATATCCCTTTTGTAGGCATTGTCATGTCTCCTGGAACCTCAGTGTCTTTTTGAGGACTTTGTAACAGTAATCCATTATGATAAATCCAAATCTGAAGCTTTTTTGTGTTATTTTTAATTATTGTGATTATTCCCCTGACTTTGTCCTTCCACATGATGAATGTTCAACAACAGACAATTTATTTAGCCAAATTTTTTATATTACTGGTATTATAATGGCACTGCTACTTTCCAGGGGAATGGTATAAATCACTGAGGGAGCAATTAATACCAATACTACATAAAAGCTTCAATTACACCCTGAGGGAGGGAGTCATCCCCCCGTCTTGGAGGGAGGCTACCATCTCGGTGATTCCAAAAGAGGGCAAGGCCCCGAAAGAATGTGGCTCTTACAGACCTATCAGTGTTTTAAATCAAGATTATTAATTATATGCAACTATTTTAACTAAAATAATGGAGGAAGTGATCCCTTTTTTGATTGACGAAGATCAAACTGGATTTATTAAATGTAGACAAACACAGGACAACATATGGAGAAAAAATTGGAGCTATTTTACTTAGTATGGATGCGGAAAAGGCATTTGATTCGGTGGGGTGGGAATTTCTTTATACAGTCATGGAAAAATTTGGCTTCCATGAGAAGTTCATTAAAGGCATCAAAACACTATACGTCCCCCGTAGCCAGAATTAAGGTAAACGGAGGCCTTTCAGAAACTATCCACCTGCAACGCGGCTGTCGCCAGGGCTGCCCAGCCAGCCCAGTGCTCTTTAACCTTTTCATTGAACCTCTCGCTCAGGTTGTAAGACAGAATCCTGACCTTGAGGGCATCACAATAAAAGGTATAGAACACAAAATATGTCTTTATGCAGATGACGTGTTGGTCAGCCTAAAAAACCCAGAGTCAGGAATCCCAAGATTAATGGATTCCCTGCAGGTGTATGGACACCTGTCAGGCTACACCCTTAATGTTGATAAAACACAAACCCTGACGTTTAATTTTGTACCATCATCAGAACTTAAAAACAAGTACAGGTTTAACTGGGACTCCACCTCTATTAAATACTTAGGCGTTAAATTAACTAAGGATATACCACAGTTATTCTTTGAAAACTATGTAAGAATAAATTCATATCTAGACAGATGGGCCTCTCTGCCCCTAGATCTTGGTAACAGAATTATGACAATAAAAACAAATATTTTACCCAGATTACTCTATCTGTTTCAGTCCTTACCCATTTGTGTCACTGATAGTCAGTTTAGAGAATGGGATAAGATGATATCCCGCTTCATCTGGAATGGAAAAGTTCCCAGGGTGAGATACAAAACTTTACAGTTGCCAAAGCATAGTGGGGGGATGGGCTTACAGAGGCTCAAAGATTACTATTTAGTGGCACAACTAAGACCACTGCTGCTCTGGTGCAATAAAGACTACTTCACAAAATGGAAAGATGTTGAGTTATCACTATCAGACAGGCCTATACAGAGTTTTTTAGGAAGCCCGGTGGTGGCTAAACAACATGATATCCAGAGCAAGTGGGTTAGATTCTCTATAGAAACCTGGTTTGGCTTGGTGAAACAACTTAACATTCAGAAAGAAATTCGAATTTTAATGTGGCCAACCCATGACCCAGATTTCAAACCAGGTATGAATGATGGAGGCTTCACTCAATGGACGAGAAAAGGACTCTCAACATTATGTCTATTCATCGAAAACCAGGAATTTATAGACTTCAAGACCATATCTGATAAATACGTCCTTGCTCGGGAGGATTTCTATAGGTACCTCCAACTCCGGCACTACTTTGATAAGAACATTAAAGGACTTATACAGGAAAATATATCAGGTATTACCAAAATGTTTATCAAAGCTTATAATACAAAACTGTCCAGAAAGATCATTGGCGAACTATATAGACATATAGCTGAATTAAGAGGTCATTCAACAAACTATATTAAGGCGAAATGGGAAAAATAGTTGGGAATCGTAATTACTTCTGAAGACTGGACAAATGTAATTAACACACAAATCACTACTACAGCCTCACAACTGTGGAGAGATTTTTCCTGGAAAAACTATATCCGATTCTTCATAACACCAAAGCAAAAGTCTAAACAGACAGGACTACAACCTACATGCTGGAGAGGGTGTGGACACAGTATGGCAGATGTTACACACATATTTTGGAGCTGTCCCACGCTTAAATCCTTCTGGGAAGGAGTTCAAAGTATTATCAGTGAAGTCTTGCTGTATAATTTTAATTTCACTTGTTTAACATTCTACCTGGGCAATATGGACACAGAATTACCAGAAAAACAGATACCTCCTAAAAATCTTAATGGCTGCCAGCAAAAAAGCCATAACAAGAAGATGGCTCAACACAGAACCTCCCACGGTTAATCAGTGGGAGGCCATAATTAAATACATCCAAACAATGGAACTACTGACGTTTAGTCTCAGATTACAAAGGGACAAAGGTGATGCCCTCTGGGAAAAATGGAGCACTTATATTACAAGAAGAGGTGATAACCAACCTTAATGCTTTATATATTTTGGTTTTAAGAAAAACAATATTGCAACTATATTGCTGTAATGTATGTGACATACGCCCTACTCGCAACCCCACGGTTCTCTCATATGTATGTGTGCAACTGTGTATGATTGTGTATGATTATTTAGACAAATGGGTGTAAATGAACATGTGCACTCGTGAGATCAGGTGCACAGACATATGTGTACATATACCTTTTGTTCTTCTCTCCTTTTTTGTTGTTTCTTTTGTGTCTATAAGGGCACTACATGGCTAGCATTTGTATTACTTAGCTGCATCATATTGTACCCATACCTACTTTTGTTCATTACACTGATGCTGCCCATGTTTTGTACAAAAAAACACATGAAAAAATAAAGTTAAAAAAAATAAATAAAATAAAATAAAGTCAGATGCTGCAGGAAATCACTTATAATCCCCGTAGTTCTGTAGATTAACTTAAAATATGACTCAGTTTGTGTGTTCAAAGATGACACAAGTATAGATCACCAGTTCAGATGGTTTGTCCTGGTCTTTCAACCCTCGTTGCCCCTTGCAGCATCCCAGTAAAGAAAGAAAATAAATAAATAAATGAATACAATTAAGTAAATAAATATCCGCTCTCCTCGAGTGCAGTGAGGGAATTGCAATGTCTGTAAACACTGTCTTCCATCGTACCGGCTGAATCAATGAGGAGGAAAAAACAAAAAACAAATCAGGGTTTGAAGACAGCTTGTCAAGTAGGTCATTTCGTCCACTTTGTTTTATCAGTCTCTTGATGAAAGAAAAACTCCAGCATCCTCAGGTGAAGTGAAAGTGTGTCTGATGTTGTCGGCGACGACTCTCTCAGCATAGCTGGGTTTTCACTCCATCAAACTTCTTGCGTTTCTGGATAACGTCCTGAGACAAATCCTGGAAAAAGGAGACCGGTTTACCCTTCCACGTCGCTCGTCCTTTCTCTCTCGCCGCACGTAAAACAGCTTCCCTGGTTGTGAATCTCAGGAAATGTACCAGAATGTGCCGATCTCTGCCTCCTCGTTGGCCAGTTCTGTGGAAGCGCTCGATTTCAAAATCCTGTGTCATTTCGACATCCAGTGTTTCAGAGATGAGTGTCTGTCCAAACCCCTGTATATCACGTCCTTCAGCGCCTTCCTCTATCCCCACAATGCGAACATTATTACGCCGCCCGGCATCCTCCAGGTAGATAACTCGCTCCTGCAGCTGTGTGACAGTTCTCATCGCTGTGTTCACCGCTGTTTCTCTGACCTCATCTTTATCCTCTAGCACCGAAATCCGTGTTTCAGCTACAGTCACCCGGTGTCCAAGCATCTCCACTGTAGTTTGGACTGCATCCATACCTGCTGTCAGCCCGCTCATGTCCGACGCAATAGTTTGGAGCAAAGTTTTAATGCTAGCTAGCTCAGCAGCAGTGTCTATCTGCGGAGGTGCCATGTTGTCGTCTGTGTCTTCTGCGGCTGGTCGGCTAATTTGGCTTCTCAGACCGTACTGTGTGATGGATTTTTGGACTCCCTGCATATTTCTCCCCTTCTTGTTCTAATATGTAGTTATTTTATCTATCTTAAATATCTCCAAAATCGTTATAGGAGGGTGAACTGGGTAAAGCCCCACGAAGTGTCGCACTACGCAGCCATCTTGGGTGCTCGCCTCACCGGAAGTCTGAGCTAACTGTTTTTTAACCTATTTTACAAGCAGTCACTGTCATATTTTTTTTTTTTAAAGTAGCTTATTATGACCCTTTACTATTAGAATTTACATTTAACTGAGTTAACTCAATATAATTTCTTAATAAAAAGATCCCTGATTGAAATCATTTTGATGAGAGATTTTAACTATTTTGGGGGACCTCCTGGAGGTCATAACCCCTGGTTGAGGGCCACAGGCATATTTTGTCATTATATAAGGCTACATTGTATCATTATATTATACCTTTATATATGATCTTGTTATGAATGGTGTTTACTTTTGAGTCTAACCATGTGTATTAAATGTGCTTTAGAAGTTAAAGTGACTTGATTTGACTGAACTTATTGATGAGGACAAAATAGCCTGATGGATACAGTTTTCAAGTGGGAGATACCGTTTGACTTGTGCCTCAAATAAAAGCCAACTTTTTAATAAACTATTTATTGTGATGGGCTGAAATCAAAGATAGTAAAATATCACTCATAGTAAATTCTTTCCTTAGTTTCTTGAATAAATCCAAATTTGTTCTCTTTAGAAAAAGAGAACCTCTCCTCCTTTTCTGATAACCCCTCCTCTTCCAACAACTTGGTACAGTCCGGAAGCTGTCCACCTGCGAGCCAGTTTGCGCTAATTGAGTCTCATGTCTCCGGAGGTGTGGTGAAGCAGGTAAGGCACTTATATACAACTATATTAAGTATATTTTGTCCCTACAGCAGCTAGGCAAAATGGTACAGATTACCTGACGAAGCATCTTATTCAGCGGTAGTTTAGTTTGTTATTAGCGAGCAAGCCTTTGGATGTGTTAGGAGGGTTAGTTTAAAAGTTTCAAAGTTAGTAGCGCTGGTGCTCCTAGTGGAAAAAGTTAGTCTGGAGCCTTGTGTAGACACACATGTCCTGTGTAACAGTCAACTGGACAGGTGCAGACATTAGGAGGACTGTGAGCTTTGAACATTCAAACAATCTCACATTCAATGATTGTCCTTTCTCCTTTAGATGCCCATAGACACACATGTCCTGTGTAATACTCGACTGGACAGGTGCAGACATTAGGAGGACTGTGAGCTTTGAACATTCAAACAATCTCACATTCAATGATTGTCCTTTCTCCTTTAGATGCCCATAGACACACATGTCCTGTGTAATACTCGACTGGACAGGTGCAGACATTAGGAGGACTGTGAGCTTTGTACAATAAAGCAAAGTCACACTCAGTAATTTCCCTGCTACATTTCCAAGGAGCTGCATGTCCATCCTGTTGATGTGGCCAAGTGCAGTTTAGTCCTGGACAAAGATAGTGATGTAAAATGATCTCCATGAACTTTTGAATTTTAGAGTCAAAAACGCAAATGAGATATGTTCATAAGCGTGTAGACACACATGTCCTGTGTAACAGTCAACTGGACAGGTGCAGACATTAGGAGGACTGTGAGCTTTGAACATTCAAACAAACTCACATTCAATGATTGTCCTTTCTCCTTTAGATGCCCATAGACACACATGTCCTGTGTAATACTCGACTGGACAGGTGCAGACATTAGGAGGACTGTGAGCTTTGAACATTGAAACAAACTCACATTCAATGATTGTCCTTTCTCCTTTAGATGCCCATAGACACACATGTCCTGTGTAACAGTCAACTGGACAGGTGCAGACATTAGGAGGACTGTGAGCTTTGAACATTGAAACAAACACATTCAATGATTGTCCTTTCTCCTTTAGATGCACATAGACACACATGTCCTGTGTAACAGTCAACTGGACAGGTGCAGACATTAGGAGGACTGTGAGCTTTGTACAATAAAGCAAAGTCACACTCAGTAATTTCCTGCAAGATTTCAAGGAGCTGCATGTCCATCCTGATGATGTGGCCAAGTGCAGTTTAGTAATGATGTAAAATGATCTCCATGAACTTTTGAATTTTAGAGTCAAAAACACAAATGAGATATGTTCATAAGCGTGTAGACACACATGTCCTGTGTAATACTCGACTGGACAGTCCTGGATAATGATTCACTCATTCATCTTCTAACTGCTTCATCCTCGTGAGGGTCGCGGGGGGGCTGGAGCCTATCCCAGCTGACATCGGGCGAGAGGCAGGGTACACCCTGGACAGTTCGCCAGACCATCGCAGGGCTGACACAGACAACCAGTCACTCTCACATTCACACCTATGGACAATTTAGAGTAATCAATTAACCTAGTCCCCAAATTGCATGTCTTTGGACAAAGATAACGATGTAAAATGATCTCCATGAACTTTTGAATTTTAGAGTCAAAAACACAAATGAGATATGTTCATAAGTGTGTAGACACACATGTCCTGTGTAACAGTCAACTGGACAGGTGCAGACATTAGGAGGACTGTGAGCTTTGAACATTCAAACAAACTCACATTCAATGATTGTCCTTTCTCCTTTAGATGCCCATAGACACAAATGTCCTGTGTAACAGTCAACTGGACAGGTGCAGACATTAGGAGGACTGTGAGCTTTGAAAATTGAAACAAACTCACATTCAATGATTGTCCTTTCTCCTTTAGATGCACATAGACACACATGTCCTGTGTAACAGTCAACTGGACAGGTGCAGACATTAGGAGGACTGTGAGCTTTGAACATTCAAACAAACTCACATTCAATGATTGTCCTTTCTCCTTTAGATGCCCATAGACACACATGTCCTGTGTAATACTCGACTGGACAGGTGCAGACATTAGGAGGACTGTGAGCTTTGTACAATAAAGCAAAGTCACACTCAGTAATTTCCCTGCTACATTTCAAGGAGCTGCATGTCCATCCTGTTGATGTGGCCAAGTGCAGTTTAGTCCTGGACAAAGATAGTGATGTAAAATGATCTCCATGAACTTTTGAATTTTAGAGTCAAAAACACAAATGAGATATGTTCATAAGTGTGTAGACACACATGTCCTGTGTAACAGTCAACTGGACAGGTGCAGACATTAGGAGGACTGTGAGCTTTGAACATTCAAACAAACTCACATTCAATGATTGTCCTTTCTCCTTTAGATGCACATAGACACACATGTCCTGTGTAACAGTCAACTGGACAGGTGCAGACATTAGGAGGACTGTGAGCTTTGTACAATAAAGCAAAGTCACACTCAGTAATTTCCCTGCTACATTTCCAAGGAGCTGCATGTCCATCCTGTTGATGTGGCCAAGTGCAGTTTAGTCCTGGACAAAGATAGTGATGTAAAATGATCTCCATGAACTTTTGAATTTTAGAGTCAAAAACACAAATGAGATATGTTCATAAGTGTGTAGACACACATGTCCTGTGTAACAGTCAACTGGACAGGTGCAGACATTAGGAGGACTGTGAGCTTTGAACATTCAAACAAACTCACATTCAATGATTGTCCTTTCTCCTTTAGATGCACATAGACACACATGTCCTGTGTAACAGTCAACTGGACAGGTGCAGACATTAGGAGGACTGTGAGCTTTGAACATTGAAACCAACTCACATTCAATGATTGTCCTTTCTCCTTTAGATGCACATAGACACACATGTCCTGTGTAACAGTCAACTGGACAGGTGCAGACATTAGGAGGACTGTGAGCTTTGAACATTCAAACAAACTCACATTCAATGATTGTCCTTTCTCCTTTAGATGCCCATAGACACACATGTCCTGTGTAATACACGACTGGACAGGTGCAGACATTAGGAGGACTGTGAGCTTTGAACATTGAAACAAACTCACATTCAATGATTGTCCTTTCTCCTTTAGATGCACATAGACACACATGTCCTGTGTAACAGTCAACTGGACAGGTGCAGACATTAGGAGGACTGTGAGCTTTGAACATTCAAACAAACTCACATTCAATGATTGTCCTTTCTCCTTTAGATGCACATAGACACACATGTCCTGTGTAACAGTCAACTGGACAGGTGCAGACATTAGGAGGACTGTGAGCTTTGTACAATAAAGCAAAGTCACACTCAGTAATTTCCCTGCTACATTTCAAGGAGCTGCATGTCCATCCTGTTGATGTGGCCAAGTGCAGTTTAGTCCTGGACAAAGATAGTGATGTAAAATGATCTCCATGAACTTTTGAATTTTAGAGTCAAAAACACAAATGAGATATGTTCATAAGTGTGTAGACACACATGTCCTGTGTAACAGTCAACTGGACAGGTGCAGACATTAGGAGGACTGTGAGCTTTGAACATTCAAACAAACTCACATTCAATGATTGTCCTTTCTCCTTTAGATGCACATAGACACACATGTCCTGTGTAACAGTCAACTGGACAGGTGCAGACATTAGGAGGACTGTGAGCTTTGAACATTCAAACAAACTCACATTCAATGATTGTCCTTTCTCCTTTAGATGCCCATAGACACACATGTCCTGTGTAATACTCGACTGGACAGGTGCAGACATTAGGAGGACTGTGAGCTTTGAACATTCAAACGAACTCACATTCAATGATTGTCCTTTCTCCTTTAGATGCACATAGACACATGTCCTGTGTAATACTCGACTGGACAGGTGCAGACATTAGGAGGACTGTGAGCTTTGAACATTGAAACAAACTCACATTCAATGATTGTCCTTTCTCCTTTAGATGCACATAGACACACATGTCCTGTGTAACAGTCAACTGGACAGGTGCAGACATTAGGAGGACTGTGAGCTTTGAACATTCAAACAAACTCACATTCAATGATTGTCCTTTCTCCTTTAGATGCCCATAGACACACATGTCCTGTGTAATACACGACTGGACAGGTGCAGACATTAGGAGGACTGTGAGCTTTGAACATTGAAACAAACTCACATTCAATGATTGTCCTTTCTCCTTTAGATGCACATAGACACACATGTCCTGTGTAACAGTCAACTGGACAGGTGCAGACATTAGGAGGACTGTGAGCTTTGAACATTCAAACAAACTCACATTCAATGATTGTCCTTTCTCCTTTAGATGCACATAGACACACATGTCCTGTGTAACAGTCAACTGGACAGGTGCAGACATTAGGAGGACTGTGAGCTTTGTACAATAAAGCAAAGTCACACTCAGTAATTTCCCTGCTACATTTCAAGGAGCTGCATGTCCATCCTGTTGATGTGGCCAAGTGCAGTTTAGTCCTGGACAAAGATAGTGATGTAAAATGATCTCCATGAACTTTTGAATTTTAGAGTCAAAAACACAAATGAGATATGTTCATAAGCGTGTAGACACACATGTCCTGTGTAACAGTCAACTGGACAGGTGCAGACATTAAGAGGACTGTGAGCTTTGAACATTCAAACAAACTCACATTCAATGATTGTCCTTTCTCCTTTAGATGCACATAGACACACATGTCCTGTGTAACAGTCAACTGGACAGGTGCAGACATTAGGAGGACTGTGAGCTTTGAACATTCAAACAAACTCACATTCAATGATTGTCCTTTCTCCTTTAGATGCACATAGACACACATGTCCTGTGTAACAGTCAACTGGACAGGTGCAGACATTAGGAGGACTGTGAGCTTTGAACATTCAAACAAACTCACATTCAATGATTGTCCTTTCTCCTTTAGATGCCCATAGACACACATGTCCTGTGTAATACTCGACTGGACAGGTGCAGACATTAGGAGGACTGTGAGCTTTGAACATTCAAACAAACTCACATTCAATGATTGTCCTTTCTCCTTTAGATGCACATAGACACACATGTCCTGTGTAACAGTCAACTGGACAGGTGCAGACATTAGGAGGACTGTGAGCTTTGAACATTCAAACAAACTCACATTCAATGATTGTCCTTTCTCCTTTAGATGCACATAGACACACATGTCCTGTGTAACAGTCAACTGGACAGGTGCAGACATTAGGAGGACTGTGAGCTTTGAACATTCAAACAAACTCACATTCAATGATTGTCCTTTCTCCTTTAGATGCCCATAGACACACATGTCCTGTGTAATACTCGACTGGACAGGTGCAGACATTAGGAGGACTGTGAGCTTTGAACATTCAAACGAACTCACATTCAATGATTGTCCTTTCTCCTTTAGATGCACATAGACACATGTCCTGTGTAATACTCGACTGGACAGGTGCAGACATTAGGAGGACTGTGAGCTTTGAACATTGAAACAAACTCACATTCAATGATTGTCCTTTCTCCTTTAGATGCACATAGACACACATGTCCTGTGTAACAGTCAACTGGACAGGTGCAGACATTAGGAGGACTGTGAGCTTTGAACATTCAAACAAACTCACATTCAATGATTGTCCTTTCTCCTTTAGATGCCCATAGACACACATGTCCTGTGTAATACTCAACTGGACAGGTGCAGACATTAGGAGGACTGTGAGCTTTGTACAATAAAGCAAAGTCACACTCAGTAATTTCCCTGCTACATTTCAAGGAGCTGCATGTCCATCCTGTTGATGTGGCCAAGTGCAGTTTAGTCCTGGACAAAGATAGTGATGTAAAATGATCTCCATGAACTTTTGAATTTTAGAGTCAAAAACACAAATGAGATATGTTCATAAGTGTGTAGACACACATGTCCTGTGTAACAGTCAACTGGACAGGTGCAGACATTAGGAGGACTGTGAGCTTTGAACATTCAAACAAACTCACATTCAATGATTGTCCTTTCTCCTTTAGATGCCCATAGACACACATGTCCTGTGTAACAGTCAACTGGACAGGTGCAGACATTAGGAGGACTGTGAGCTTTGTACAATAAAGCAAAGTCACACTCAGTAATTTCCCTGCTACATTTCCAAGGAGCTGCATGTCCATCCTGTTGATGTGGCCAAGTGCAGTTTAGTCCTGGACAAAGATAGTGATGTAAAATGATCTCCATGAACTTTTGAATTTTAGAGTCAAAAACACAAATGAGATATGTTCATAAGCGTGTAGACACACATGTCCTGTGTAACAGTCAACTGGACAGGTGCAGACATTAGGAGGACTGTGAGCTTTGTACAATAAAGCAAAGTCACACTCAGTAATTTCCTGCAAGATTTCAAGGAGCTGCATGTCCATCCTGATGATGTGGCCAAGTGCAGTTTAGTAATGATGTAAAATGATCTCCATGAACTTTTGAATTTTAGAGTCAAAAACACAAATGAGATATGTTCATAAGCGTGTAGACACACATGTCCTGTGTAATACTCGACTGGACAGTCCTGGATAATGATTCACTCATTCATCTTCTAACTGCTTCATCCTCGTGAGGGTCGCGGGGGGGCTGGAGCCTATCCCAGCTGACATCGGGCGAGAGGCAGGGTACACCCTGGACAGTTCGCCAGACCATCGCAGGGCTGACACAGACAACCAGTCACACTCACATTCACACCTATGGACAATTTAGAGTAATCAATTAACCTAGTCCCCAAATTGCATGTCTTTGGACTGTGGGAGGAAGCCAGAGTATCAGCCTGTCATCTTTGTTTTATAGCATGTAGGTTTAGAAATAATATGTGATGTGTTCATAACAACTTTTACTTTTTTGTTCACAGTTACCGATGCCAACCAAGCAGGCACATCTCAAGGTAAATGGGCAATAGAAAGGTTTTCAACTCAGCAGCCACTTCTGAAATTATTTTATGCCAGTCAACACCACCTTCTTGTGAAGATAAAATGAATGATTGAGGATCCACCCGTCGCTTCCTCCCATCAATGACCATCTTAAACTTCAGAGTGCTTATTTAGAAATCTACCCATTATAAATACTTGGTCCCAGTGACAATTGTTTTTTGTTGTTGTCATTGAATCTTCAAATTGTGAGCCTTTCTATTTTATTCTCTGCCTGTTTTGTAGCAGTAAGTGAAAATGCAGATGGGAAGGACAAAGATCCCAGCAGAAAAGTAAAAGTGAATAAACAATCAGGTAAATGCTGCAAAACATAGATCAGAATGAGTGCAAGAAGAGCAAGTGGGATTGACTCTCCCTTTTCCCTTTCATTTGCAGTTGACAAACATGAGGAATGTTGTGTGTTAAATTACAGTTCATGTTTTTATTAATGATCTGTTTGTCTGTTTTGTAGTTTCTTTGGAAAATGCAAGGAGGGCACAGAAGCGACAGTGGTCTCCCAAGAAGGTTGCAGCTGTCATGAGACGTTTTGAAGGACATATCAGAAAGGGAAGACTGGCCACTATGATTGAATGCAAACAGTGCAAGACAGCAGAACATCCCACTCTGGCTGATAGCTCTGTTCAAAATATCAGAGACTTTGTCAGGAATCGGGGTGTAACTGGAGAAAAAAAAGGGAAATTCTTGAACAGTTACCAGTGAAGTATTATGGGAAATTGTTGCAGCCTTTTTTGTTGTGTTGTTTTTTGTTTTGAGTCTTTAAAGGTGTTGCTGCAAGGATCTCACACATGTTGTATTCTATGTGGTTAATGTCTGATTGAATTCAACTTGTTCACTCAATCATAAATATGTAATCTGTCCTATTTTGGCTTTAAAAGGTCACACTGGAAAGACATACATTGTCTTTACAAACAGCATTTTGGATCTCAGTAATACTTCAGTAAGGGCACTGTAATAAACAGTCTATTCATTTGTGTGTGTGTGTGTTCAGCCATGTTCCATTTATTCATGTTTGACCCTTTAATTCACCTAAATGACATATTTGTGTGTTATTTAGCCATGGTCCTCACAAATCAAGTTAGTCCTGTCAATTACGGTTTAAGTTGTGGGTGGAGCTAAGTACCTAATTAACTTTTGTCCTCTTAATACAGCACTATGTCAGGTTATTGTAATTTGAGTTCTGTAATGTGTATTCAAAATTTGAAGTGAGATTTGGGTTGTATAGCTCAACTAGAATTTTTTGATATTTACAACATCTTTGTAGCACAAGTGGAAAGGGGTGTCCCTCTAGTGTTGCAAAAAACTGGTTTGAAAAAATTGTCCTTCTAGTCCACAAAAACAAGTATAGGTGTGTGTGTGTGTGTGTGAAGATGTACCGTCTGTGGGTAGGACAGTGGGCGGAGCCTGTCATAGTCTTCCTGTCCAGCTGTATCCCAGAGTCCCAGATTGACTGGCTTGCTGTCCACCATCACATTAGCTGAGTAGTTGTCAAATCTGTGGGGAGCACGGCATCAATCAATCAGTCACTGAGCTGGTCTGTCCTTTAATAGATTATTTCAACAATCAATCATTTGATTTATAAATGCCACAGAAATGCCATCACAACAAGGAAGCGTTGCATAATTAGACATCTGAGAGGAGAAGCTTACAGGAAATAAAGGAGTTCATTTGGGCGTATAGAGTTTGACCAGTAATACAGCTTTCATGATAATAAGCATGCCTTTGTTTTTACAGCATTGGAGATATGAGAAAAATGTGTTGCTTAGTACAGTAAGTAGCTCATTAAAGCTGCCCAGTTAATGAGCACTAGACTGGTCCTTAGACTGTAAGGATTTGGATTCCCTTGCTGTGTTTGTCTGCCATTAAAATGCATAATATATTGCTGTGTGTTTACAGTCATGGCCAGTGTTAGACTGTAATATGTAAGCAACACTGCCCTCATGTGGTCATACAGACACACTACAGGCTAATTTGTCAGCTTTGTCAGTCACAGTCATACACTTTCCTTTGGGCCTCCTGTATGTGCTCATGTTGCTACAGAGACAAGCACGATTACCAAATAGCTTCAGTACTAAAAAACAGTGAGTGCATTAATGAAAATATAAAAAAAAAGGTTAAAAAAAAAAGATGATTAGATATAAATGAAAACAGCCCCTGCACAATATTGCTCAAACAAACAACATCAATATGCTTTTTTTCATTAACCTCATGATGCAGAACTTTTATACATTTTGTAGACATGCACCAAGAAGGAACTATGCAAGCGGAACTAATGTGTTTTCATAAACAGATGATAAACAAGCACACGAACAGTTACCCAACAGCAGACATGTCCTGCTAGGTAACAGACATGGCCACGACAAAGAGCGCAAAGCTGATAGCGAGTGCCCCCCCCCCCCCCCCCCAAGTATTTCATATGATCTAATCTGGCCCCCATTCAAAAAGGTTCAGACATCCCTGTTTTAAGAGATCGAGAGAGAGATTATATCACTTGTGTTCTTGCCTCACTTCACTGGTTAGTTATGGAGCACTTTATGGGCCTAAATCCTGATTAAAGACTGAAGACATTATTGTGTCATATTTATACATTTTCTCTCACATGTATTACCAGACATTACTTGTCTCTTGGTTGCAACTTGTAGTCCTAGAATATTGTAAAGGTTTATCAGCCAATCATTAATATCGTCCAGTATTCGCCTTGTTCACTGCCATTGGCCTATCTGCAAATAAGATGGCAATCCCATATGGCAGTGGAAGATATGTTTCTGTTGTGTTGCATCAATTTTGTGCAGGCTATAAAGCAGGTCTCGAGACTAACAATGTTCTATTGTCCCTGGGGCAATAGAAAAAAATGCTTGTGTCCTTTAACCCTGAGAAGTCGTCAGGGTAAGAGAACACAGTAAACTTGCTATGGATGCGTCATGGGGACACAACCGATTGTTTCTCTGGTGCTACATTGTAAGCAACAAATCCATGTTGAAATCAGCAGGAGGAGAGCTAGTTAACATTAGCTGTTTGCAGCCAGTGGCCGGAAGTAACTGCTGATGGAGGCTGCATTGAGTTACATTATGATGAGTTCAAGCTCTTATCAGTAAAAATGACTTTTCAGCAAAGGTAATAGGTTCTGATGATGTGTTCGAATGTAATTTAAGTTGTAGGTTTTGCTGAGAAACCTGAATAAATCTATTTATTTGAAGGAGAAATCCCTTGATGTTTTCATGGCAACATAAAATAGATTTTAGAGAGGGGACATGAAGTCGATAATAAATGTTTTTCATGTGAACGAAGGTAATTAAAAGGTTGTTTCATTGTGTAGGACTGAATGTGTGCTCATTCGAAGGTTGTGTTACGCAGGATTGAATGACTTTAAAGCAGTTCAGTTGTTTTATTGTAATGAAGATTCCTTTATTTCCCTTGCACAGAAGGGGAATAAATAACAACAAGTAAGAAATGATGAGGTCTCCAATATCAGTTTTGGTGCCAACGTGGAGGCGTGAATGGTCCCACGCGCATTGTTTGAACGTTTGGTCAATTACCAAAGAAATAAGAAGTAGGAACATTCATTACTATTTTTATCCTCTTTGCGGTCAAAATCAAAAGTTTTTGACAAGCTATGACTTGGGAGTTTACCTAACACGTGGAACAATCGTTACTGCCCCTGAAGGTACTTATGCGATGGAAATGTAGACCTGACAACAGAAGATATTTCTAGTTCCTTTAGCTCATAGAACACTTTGGCACCAGCTATTAGCCAGGAAGCTAACATTATGCTAGCAAGATTCAGAGTCAGTAACATTGCATCCCCCAATTAATAACAAGATTTTCACAAACGATGCACCTGTAATGCGTAATGTTACTGTCGACTGCAGCCTGAAGTATCGAGTTGAATAGTGGATGGGTGATGTTCAAATGAAGCTTCATGAACCACCAGTTGTATTTGCTGAACCCACTAGATGGCACTCTTGGTGTAATGGAAAAGGCTCAAGGGATGGCAATGCAGTTTGGTGTCAACCCTTTGTTGAACAAAGAGTGCCAGAGTGGACTCCAAAAATAAAGGAAATGGTTCATGAAGCGTTGTTTGGCCATTGCTAGTAGAAACCAAACTGCATTGCCATCCCTTGAGCCTTTTTCATTACACCAAGAGCGACATCTAGTGGGTTCAGCCAATACAACTGGTGGTTCATGAAGCTTCATTTGGACATCACTACCTGTGGTGTTCAGAGGATGAAGCACTGAAGGCGACACTCAGTGTTGTAAATCAATTGTAAACAGAGGATTTGGCTGCGTCCCTAGCTCATATTAGATTCATTTAGAGCAGTGAACAGACTGTTTAACCGCAACTACTTAGCAGGTGTCCATCAGCGGACCCCATTCAGCCGATCAGGATCGAGTATTTACCAAGACCATGGTACAACCTCAGAATAAACTAAAACACATTGATTCTGGTGATTGGCCAATAGTTATTTTAAACATCGGTATCAGTATCGACCTAGAAGTTAACAATCAGGGCATCCATAGTTTCTATGTAAAATACCTAGTGACTTTTGTGAAAGGGGCTATTTGATGAACTTTATTATTTTGCATGTTTTTTTATGTACCTTCAGGGAGAGAGAGAGAGAGAGAGAGAGAGAGAGTGTCTTTTTGCGTCATACTCACACTGTAGGAATGTACTCCCCGGGGAAGGCATTGGTTGTGTAGCTGATGAGAAGACATGTTTTTCCCACCGCTCTAGATCACACAAGTAAAAACACATACAGTGAGACATTATGAACAGGCAATATCAACGTTTCAGGCTACACGAGATGAAGACAGTGAGAGAAAGACTGATAACGGGCAGGTATTTATCAGGAGACGTTAGCTTTGTCCTGAGCCCACACTACACACTGACAACAGTATAGAGAAAGTACAATCCCTTCATTTCCGTAGTATCCTTTCCTTAGAATCAATACACAAAGTCACACTGATATCATTCATGGATGGGTGCGCAGCCAACAGACTGATCTTACAATCATCACATGTACAGTATCACAACTTTATCCTATCTGGCATTTGCTCCACATTTTTTAATGGAGATTGAAACATTACATCCAGTAACATGTTAATTTTTGGATCGCAGTTAGCAGCTTGTCTCAACTTCCACAGTGATGAAATGGCACGGCTGCATGCAGGAGGTGATCAAACAAGTATAAACTGGCCCTGCTCTTATTTTGTTCCAGAGCTCTGCTGTCAGTGGTGCAACAATAACACCAGAACTCGTGGCCTGTCTTCACCAAGGCACTGACACACGGAGCACATGAGAAGTTTCGACGAGTTTTTTCTTATTTCTTTCTTTTTTTTAAATTAAACAGATGTTGCAAAGCGAGAAAGAGCCTGTCATGAAACCAAGTGATCTGCAGCTCCAGGCCTAAATGTTCAATCTGTGGTTTGCCTTTAAGGATGATCACACTTTTGCTCACATACAAGCTATAAGCAGGCATGCCTTGGCAAGACTGTGCCCAATTAATAAGGAACTTATCAGCTCATAAGAGGCAACCTCCGGCGCTAAAAAATGAAGGCAACACAGAAGTGACAAAAACTGCAGTTCCTTGAATGGCCACTTGAGGCCAGCACCAAGAGTGAGACCCCCATGTTAAAGTGACCAACTTTACAGTAGAAATAAACATGTTTACAGGCTGTTTATGAGGTGTGGCTGCAGTCTGAGTCCGATCCACCTCTAGCTCCTCCACAACTCCACCCTCTGGTCCAAATATGGTCATTTCTGGTTCCAAAAATCCAAGATGGCACTGGCTGAAATGCCAAACTCAAGGCTTCAGAACAGGAGTCCACAAACCAATGGGTGATGTCACAGTAGCTATGTCCATTATTTAAACAGTCTGTGCTCGTTACCCTCAATCACAGTCCCTCCTGTAGTTCATCACCACCAGCATTTAAAGATCCCGAAACCCGTTTTTCCAATCAGCCTCAATTAACTGACAGAGTTAGAACGATACAGGACATATCACGTGAGAGATTTCTGTATTGTGTTATTTTTCTGTTGAAGTTTCTTTGTTGAAAAAGAGCATTTGGTTTTAAAGTCAAAGACTACATAAACCAAGCATCGAAGCTCATTCTAGACTTGGAAAACCTTTCTGACAAAATAATCTTAGCTGCTCGTTTGCTTGCTGTTTGCCTTGTGTGTCAGTTAAAACTCCATCCACTGATGAGAGATGGGGTGAAAAGCAGCGGGAACGGCTAAGTGGACCTCACGACCTACAAATATTAAAGATCTGAGTGCTTTCACATCCCCACACAAGTAGGGGCGTTTGAAAAGTGGAATCTAAATGCTGCAGTCCATTCATCATCACAGCTATTATGGACGCATGATTCAGGCATCATCATCAGCGTCAGCCGAGCAACAAGTCAGGGGGATTTTCTGTAGTTAAAGCTCTTTTTAGAAACATCGGGTTATATCTCATCAGATCAGAAAAAGCGTCAGCTCTGAAGGGTGTACAGACAAACAGCCTAATTGGATTAGCAGCTCAAGCATGCATTGTTTGGGACTACGGTAGAGATGAGGGGGCCCGGGAAAGGTGCATTATAATAGCTGAGGTACAGTTGCCAGATCTGTTCAGCACCATGGGTAACAACCAGGAAGGTTACAGAGATGAGGGGGAGTGTCACCTGAGTATGTGTCTCTTTACCCAGCACCGATAAAATGGTGTGACTTTCAGAGTGGGGTTGGGACTGTTTTGTGTTAGTTCATGCATATCACACATACACACACACAAAAAAACACACTTGTCTTTTCTGATGTTTAGCCATGCAGATAGTTTCACTTCTAGTTGCCAAGGTTCACAATCATGCCAGATAAAAATTTCCCTTGGACAACTCCTGCTGCCAGGCAATGGAGGTGGCTGGAAATTTAGTTTATGGTGCAACATTAAAAAGTCCCACCTATTTAGAAAAACTGTGATGAAAAGATGCTCCCAATGGACATGGGGAGATGTGTATATATATGTGTGTGTTTTTCAAATATATTTTTCAAAGAAAACACAACAGAGAACTGTCTTTTAGATGATTCTCTTATACAATATATTCATTTTATTTCTGTGCAAAATGTATAGACTGCACATTGCCCTCAAAAAAATACAACATTGATTTAAAAAGAGTAGTGTCCATAGCATTTTAGCATTTTTGATTTGTAATAACAAAAAAATGCTAAACCACTGAGTGGCTACTATGTGGGGGATGGTGAATCAGGGAGCGCAGGCTGTTCTAACTGTTCGTACTTATAGCTACGAAAAGTAATGCACCAGAATTCTTATAAAACCCACGTAGTCTTCAGCCAGTATTTCATTTATGACCCACGTAATTGTCAAAGCTTAGGTTTCCTAAGCCTAACCTATGTAAGTTTACGTTAGTAGTAGTTTAAGTTACCTAACGCGACAAAATCCAACCAATGACTGTTTTCATAAACCTAGCCTACAACTTTACTTTCCGAAACTTGACATGATGATGTTTTTCTAAACCTAACCTACGTAACTTTACTTTCCCTACTTAACTTGACGTGAAATACGTAACATGATGTCGCCCAACAAAGATGCCTTTCCTAAACCTAGCCTAACCTGTAGGGGCACTACTTTTTTTTTTTACATATCATACAAACCATTGAGGATATGGGAAGTGATGTCAGACACAGTCTTTGAGCCCAAAAAAGGAAATTATCAGATAAAACATATGTCTTATACATATGCTATATCTATAATCTGATGTGACCCTATAGAGAGAAGCTGAAAAAACTTAGTTAACTTTATAAAAATGTAAAAAAAAAAATGTAAAAAAAAAAAATCGCTGTGTGCGTATAGATCAGGGTCTAAAAAAGTCTGTCATCATAAGGCGGTATTTTAAATAAGGCCAGCCCCGGAACAAGATGAGTCAGTGGTGCTATGAGCAGCCCAGCTGTCAACTAAGAAAAGCTTTGCGTGTCTGTGTGGGTACTTCTATCTTTGTGAGGACCGGTTTGAGTTTTAGACATTGAGTTCGATGGCATGTTGTCAAGTTATTGAAGGATTCAGACTTGGTTTTACAGTTAAGGTTTAGGTGAGATGTTTAGGTTCGGGTAAGGCATGCAGTTGCGATAGTTAAGGTTGGGAGTGTGGGTGAAGGAGTGTCTTATGTCAGCAAAGGCCCTCAGAAGTTTAGTAGCGCCAGCACTTGTGTGTTTTGTGGTTGTGAGTGAGTCAAATAGGAACTGATCTGTTTCAGAAGCATCAGTTAGGCTACTGAAAACAGGAACCAACCAAACTCATCTCACAAAAAAAAAAGAAAGACTTCAACCTCTGCTCTGTCTCTGTCTCTCTGTTCTTAATCTGGTTTTCCATCAACTTTTCTGTCCCCTGTTGACGCAGTCCTACATCATTTGGTTTTAGCTTGCAAACTCCTCAAAGGAGAATAATTTTCACTCTGTCTCTGTCTTTCTATTCTTCACCCTTTTCCCCAGAGAAACAAGATCATTAGATCTTGCTTGTGTTTCCTCCTCTGTATCTTACTCTCTTTTGCTCTTATTTCATGTCCGCCTGAAGAAGAATCTGGTAACCATCGCAACAACAGACTTTCTATCATTTCTTCCATCTTAGTTTGCGAAACCCCCGTCTACCTCTACTTGGTTCAGTCCACAAAGCACAAGCCGCAATAATTATTCAAATGGCTTCAACTACATCGAAGCAAAAAGCTGTCAAGTAGTTAACCACAAGTCTGTTTCTAAGGCTGAGGGTATGAGAGGAAAGCTTTAATGTCTATACAAGAGGCAGGCGGGCTCAGTTTCTATTAGTTGAGTTTTACATGAGATTTTAAATATTTTTGTTTTTTTAACTTTCAAACCTATAATTTTATAAAGTAGTGGAAACCTGCTCACTCCAGTTCAAGTGGAACAGCAAAATTCGTCCAACAACAAACAGTGCTGGAACTTGGAGGCAAAGTTGCAGGGCCACTTGGTGAACTACTGTAGCTGAAGAGTAGCTCTTTCTGTCTTCTCTGTTCTGTGACATTCACTCCATTCTGGCATTTTGCGCTCAGGATTGTACACCCAGTTTATTAATTAAAGTGTTTAAGAGGGATAAAATTTCTCTGGGCTAGTGGCTGTGAGTTACGCTGCATTCACATGGAATCAGGCAAACGGCAGACAGCAAACAGGATGTCATGTTAGTGGACAAGAGAAGGACGGTAAAACTTGGGCGAAGCCAGCAGAGAATACCGTCCACGGCAACTTTATTTAAATATTTAAACTTTTACCGGTCACCGGCTGCGGAATACTCAACCGGATGTAACGTAGTTCCAAAACAAAAGAAAACATGGCTGAACTCGACAACAAAAAGCTAGTGCTTCTGGTGCAGCATCACCCAGAATTATATGACCAAACTTTAAAAGCCTTCCGTGATGCTTCCAAGAAGGCGTACATATGGGACGCGGTTAGCGCAGAGCTGGGTGGAATACCAGGTACGTAATATGAAACGTAATGTTATAAATTGCTTTATTAGCTTAGCGAGCTATCTGACCATAACATCGCCATAGCAACAATCACGTGTCACAAGTCACGTGTGTCTCATTTTTCTGTCGTGCCGTTCCGTCGGACCACTTGTTTATTTCTCCCGCTCCGTCCAGCACGTCTCCCGTCTGCCTGATTCCATGTGAATGCGGCATAAGTGTGAGTTAGCTTGGCCCCTATTACAGCAGACATTTATCTAGCCCCATAATCAACTCTCAAAATTATCTGCAAGATATTCTTCATTTGTGGAGAAGTTTATATTTCAAGACTTTAAAGGTCTAGTGTGCAGGATTTAGTGCCACCTAGTGGTTAAGTTGCAGATTGCAACCAACTGAAACTACTGTGTGCCAAGCATTTAGGAGAACTACAGTGGCGGATGTAAAAACGCAAATGGCCCTTTCTAGAGCTAGTGGTTGTTTTGTCTGTTCTGGGCTACTGTAGAAACAACATGGCAGACTCCATTGGAAGAGACCCCACTCCCTGTGAAGATATAAACAGCTCATTTTAGGGTAACAAAAAATCAACGATTCTTAGTTTCAGGTGGTTATACACTAATGACAACATAGTTTTAAATATTATTTTCCATTTCTGTCAGTATATCCCCCTATATCCTACACACTGGACCTTCAAGGCTGTTAAAATATTATCATTCTTCTTTACTTCTTTATTCTATAACTAGTACTAATTACACTGAGTGAAATAATCAAACCCAAGACTCGATTGACTTGTTGTTGTTTGTTTTTGTTTTTTTTACATATTTCATTAAATTCAGCCTGCCATATTTGGTAGTCAAGTTAATTTTATTTATACAACTCAATGTCAGCATACACCACCCAGCAGATAAGAAAAAAATAATCTAACAGGAAAAAAATTCAAGAAATTTGGGATCTCCACTAGAATTTGAAATATGGTAAATTTACGAGGGTTTGTAATTTCTCAAAGACCGACAGGCTGTTGCTTGTCATAGGTTCCCTGTGGAGTTTTAGACCGCTATTAACTGTTTATTTTTTTGTCCCCATTTTGTCCCAATGCTTATGGGTGACACAATACACAGCCTAACTATTCCTCTGATCAGCAGGTGGTGGCAACATGCCAAGGTGCCAGCAATGTGCCAGCAAAGGCAGGGTAGAGGAATACTGCAAGCTAGTCAACATGATTGTGCACAAATACTACGAGGAAGGAAATGCACTAGGACTGTTTGATAGACCTCAAGAATACACACAATGTATTTTGGTGAGTAACGCTGAATGTTAACCTTCATGTGTTCGCAAGAAAACTCCTCAGGGGAGTTTAAGGGGATTTAGAATTAGTGTTTAATGCTATTAAATTGTATATGAAGAATTTCTGAATTCCATTAATTTCAATTAAACTAAACTGCTGTTGAAACAGTCCATCCATCCACCCATCCAACAGGCCAACATTATAATAGGGCCATATATCAGCAGCTTGTATGAACTCAGTGACTGGCTGAGAAACAGCAGACTTCCGTACAACCTGAGACCAACTTCCTCTTCTCTCTCTGTAAACAGAAGCTTTAAATCCCATTTTTGACGTCTGGTGTAGTCACAAACACGTGTTCACATACACCACCCAGACAATGAAGCTGCTGGGTTTCTTTTAAAAGACTGAACTGTCCCCACAAGGTCCACCTGCACCAACATCTGTGAAACTGGTGGAGCCCCAAAGTCAAACTGCTGCTGCAGCAAAGGGTGTTTGCAGAGGTTGCAGCATGGTGCTTTGTAAGCTCCGACCAGAATTGATCAAAACATAAAAAATCATGGCAGAAATTACTCATTCCACCACCAGCTTCAACTGGTGGCTTCCAAGCTCTCATGAGGCCAGTATACCAGTACTCTCTTAGTGCTGTTTGGACTATATATACAGCTCCTCTCAGACATTACTGCAGGGTTATTCTGAATTATTTTCACCCAGTTTTTGCAGTTTTTAATAACCAACAAATCAATACTTTCTGCAGTTATTGGCCAGGTGTTCACAGGTGTAAACTTGACAGAGCTCCAAGCTGTCTGCACATTCTTTTCTTCACATTCCTGACATTAATTCCTCCATGGTTGGTGTTCTCTGCAGACCTGCACCTATTGGCTTTGTGTTGGTGTGTTTTCAAGGAGGCAATGGGAGGATTATGATACAATCTGGATCAAGTTCTGGACAGCAACCATGGCAGATGCTGTGATTAAATAGATACCATGAGGTTGTATTTTCAAAATAAAAGGTTTTAAAGAATAAAAGAATTATGTTTTATCAAAATAACCCCTGAACTTTATGAGCACAGTAAAACACAATCCCACGAAAAGCCAAGATACAATGTTTTTGGACACTATACATGTTCTTTTGTTTTTGTCTCTGTACGCTAAAGGTATTGACTTAAAGATTAAAGTAATTCACTATTGTAAAGATGGTCTTTTCATAAAATGAGCCTGTCTATCCTGTAGAAAGACACAAATACTTTTGGAACTAGTGCTATATTACCAGAGAAAACAGAGAAAAATAGCTGTGGTATTTACTTTTTATCAAGAGGTATAAAACCTACACCTACCAGAATGTTCTCTGCCGCACCGGAACAATAAACGTTAGCGCTGGTGGGTAATGTAATGTGAGCTTGGCCAATTTTCTACAGGAAGCAATATGGTGGCGAGCTGGTATCAATCACTCTTGAATTGCAGTTAAATGTTCAGCTAAATATGTTTCTGAAAACATTTTAGGTGAGAAATAAGCAGCAAAGTAACAGAATCTTGGTTTATGTTCGATCAGCACTGCTTAGTATTACCATTTGATCTTATTATTTTCAGCTTCAGTTTTTCTGGCGCCCACTCCCTGTTCCAACCTGGTCTCATTCGGAAGTTGTGGAATACCAGTGCTTGGGCAGTGACTACCGCCTCAGACACTGATGAAAAAGCTGTCTTGTCATGTCAGCATGATACGCAGCCAGGTGCCGTCAGTGTGTAATGTTGCCTAAAGGCCCATTTATGCTCCCTTTACATACAAAAATGTTTCAAACGATGTTACCGTCACTGCCCACATACTTCCATGTGTCCTTTAAGTTGGCATGGATGTTAACCAATATATCCACCAGGGGGCAGCCCAGAGTCAAAAGTTTATGACAACAGCAAACTCAAAAACAAACATGGCGACTGTGGAGGAGATATTGATAATGTACCTCTTGTATAAAAGACAAAAACAGAGGCAGCGTTGTAGGAGGCGGTGGTCGGTGAGGCCGTTAAACATCATAGAGATGTATATAGTTTCTAACTAACTCCCACAACCTTTCCTCAAAAAGTTCCGCCATTGTTATTTCTTCTTTGTGTCTCACTTGAGCTACGTATCAGGTAGCGACAGCAACACTGTCCCCACGGTTTCCGGTGGTACTGCTCCGTTTGGCCTGTATCCATAAGCTTTATGCTGAAGCTGAAGTTGACACGGAGTCCCAGGACGTCAACAACCGATGCATCCAGGCTACCTTGCACATCATATGTTGACATGGCGATATGTGACGAGGTCAGAGTGAGAATGTGTGCCTTTTCACAAATTCTCGTATTTCAGCCAAACAATGCACCAAAATATATTTCTGAAGGCATTCTGGGCAAGAAATAGGCAATACAGTAACATAATCTTGGTTTATATTTGATCAGCACTGCCTGGTTTTACAGTTTGAGCTGAGTTTGGTCTGCGTCTTAGAGACAGAGGTGTTGGTCTCTCTCTGGATCCACTTCTATACTATTTGTGTCTGTAGCAGCGGGCAATGAAAATGCCGAAATACGACCTGTAGTTCGAGCAACAGCCACAGAGCCAGCGGACATGAGCTGGGAGATGAACAGAGAGATCTAGACTCTGGTAAGATTGAGGGAAGTTTACCATCATTCATTTACATACACTACCCACATTGTTGTGACACAAAGCTGGTTGAAAATTGACAAAGCATCCCTTTAAGATCTTTTTTGACAACAAATCCCCCAAATTAGACAACAAAATACTGCGTCGGTCCACGCTCGCCAGAGTGACACACACACACAAGCATTTTCTGATGCACATTTTCCACCGCCATTGTCAGATGACATCTCTATTTTAAAAACAAGACAGATTTTTTTAAGCCTAGAATACTTGGTTAGGGTTAGGTTAAGATCATGGTAAACTACGACTTTGTCAAGATCAGTGCACCTCTGTTGTCATGGTAACAATGATAAGCACTTGGTTAGGTAATCACTGTGGTCATGGTTAAAAAGGAATCAACGTTGAATGTCTTTTTTAAAGTCCCTGGTTTTGTTGACCGAGTCGTCCACCTTGGTCCACCATTCATTCACAATGTTCCCACTATCTGTCCTTTGCTGCCTCTGAGGGGACAGTGACATTTTTAATGGTGTTTTCAGCTCCAAAACAAAGTTTCATTTCATATTTAGTGTGCTAAATTAAATCATAGTATCACAAAATGTCTCTCTGCTCAAGTAATGACAGGGTTCAGTTTCCCTGCTCATTGTTTTAAGTTCAAATCAGAGTCACACTCAACACAAACCAGGAAGCTCAACACACAAGTAAATGGAGCTATGGCATCTCTCAGGTACCTGTAAATGTTTAATTGTGTGTAACTGTGCTCTTGCAGCAACAGCTACAGTACTTCCGCTTTACAATTTCCCCCATCATGACAGCCAGCCCTTTTGCCCCAGCCCCGGAGAGAAGAGTAGAAGTTAGTCTTTCTAATTTGGTTGAAGACACAATGTCCAAACTTGTTCTGAGACTACAGTTAAGTCTTAAAAGTAAAGAAAACCAGCAGGTTTTCTAAGACTACAGAGTGTCCTTTTTTTCTGGCTTTTCTGTGCCTCACTTTAAGAGCCACAGTTTTGAATCATTTCTTGGATTTCCATCTACAGTGAGGAGTCTCTGCTCTGAGCTTGCTGCATTTCAGCATTTTCCTGCATGTTGTGGCCTGTACCATCCAGCACGCTCACTCTGAATCAGCGCTGTCAAACACACACCTAAAGATCTTCACATAACACTGGGCGGACTGTGCTCTAGAACAAGTTTAAGAGAACAGCAGCCGTAAGTTTTTTTGAGTGAACACCACATCACTCAACCACATCACTGCGGAAGTTGACAAAACTGTTAGTCGAGGCTGTTCAGGCCATGTGTAAGGCTTTGACATTTTTATCAAACAACCTTAAATTCTGTGCCTGAGGGCTGAACCTCTCCATCATGCATCAGCTGGGTTAACACCGCTTGATTTAACACTTGAAGGCAGCTAAAGTTTTAACAATGTAAATGTATGGTAAAGAAAAATAATGGCGTACCCATCTCCCACGACCACACATTTGATAGCCTGCATCCTGTTCCGCTCAGCTTCGTCTCCGCTCTTCACTGTGACAGAAACAGACTCAGAGAGGAAGGTTCAGAGACGCAGATCAGCATGCAACTACAGGAAATTGTTACACACCTCCCTCACTCCCCTCCCTTTTCTTTCTCAGTCTCTCTTCCTTCATTTTTGCACTAATCTCACCTTCCGGCTTTGTTGTGTTTTTTCTTCTTCTAAACAACAGAAGTTGCACAAATGGTTTCCAATGCAGATTAAATGTGTTGGATGTCGGCAGAGGACAGTCAATCAATAAGAACTGTGGCATGAAGTGTTTTGAAAGGTTGACAATGCAGCAACTATAACACTGGGCTTTATTTAAAACTTCCTCTTTGGTTTGCAGTCATGCAGGTCTGTGCACGCACGCACACACACACACACACACTAATGTTTACTTTAAAATTTACTTTCAATATAGTTAAAGTAGTTTGTTTAATTTTAATTTATAATGTCATAAAAAAGGAAAATAACAGCAATATATCAGAATATTACAAAACCTCTGCTACTGCTACTTAACCACACACCACAGGTGTAACGTCAGGTTTTGTAACTTGTGTCAAACCCAGGTCACAATTTGATGACTTCAGACTCGGCTCAATCAAAAGACTCGTAACAGCAGTGATTTGTAACTGGACTTGGACTTTAACTCATGACTCGACCTGTATTGTAACATCAACAAATTTTGACTTCACTTGGACTTGAGCCTTTTGACTTGACAATACACGATACCTTCCCCCAAACTTAAAGATGAAAAAGTATGCAAGTCGACGCCAACTGGACCGCATCCAATCAAATTGCAGACGAGAACCATAAAGAAATAATGCTGTTACTGAGCGGCAGTTGGACAAAATAAAACCAATGATCATTTCATTTGTGCGCAAAAACTATGTGGTGCTCAACAAAACACAAATTGCAGTATGCAAAACTATAAGAATATGAGACAGAGGCACAACCACATTTAACAAATTAACACACATTTTATAAAGTATCCATAATCTTACTAAATTTAAAATATTATAGCTATGTTGTTAAAATAGCATTACATGTGGTGAAGAGTGCATTATGACTCGTTTAGGACTCGAATTTGGAATTTAACTTGGGGCTCGTCAGTCTGGACGATCTTTAGGAGTACTTGTGACTTACAAAACATAACTTGGTCACACCTCTGCTACACACACACATTCTTGTGCTTCTACCTTTGTGGGGACTCTTGTCGACAAAATGCATTCCCCAGCCCTTTACCCTGACCTTAACCATCACAGCTAAATGCCTAACACCAATCCTTACCCCAATCCTTACCTTAACCTGAATCTTAAAACCAAGTCTTAACCCTCAAACAGGCCTTTGAAGATGTTAGCACTGGCCAAAATGTCCTCACTTTCCAAGAACGTCCTCACTCTGTTGCTAAAATACAGCTTTTGGTCCTCACTATGTAGCAAGTATAAGTACACACCTACATATACAGTATTTCAATTGTAAAGTGATGCAACAGAGGATTTAAGATAAAATAACCATAGTAATTCACAAACACCTCCACTGCTGCTGCTACTACTGCCACTACAAACACACATACACAGTTTTAGTTTGATTTAAATTTGTAACGCAGTAGAAAATGGAAATTAATGTAATCAAATAAGCAATACACACATCTCCACACACTCATGATCACACACTACAAATGACAATGCCTGTCATATTCCTCTACTATCACTAGATGGCACTTCTGCATCATTTTCCTCATTACTTATTATGTACAAAACTCAGAGTACATAAAGTAGATGAGCTGCTTGTTCAACTGTGAGACCAATTCACATTTGCATCTTCATTTAATCTTTCTTAAGTAGGAAAATGTTTTTGACTGTAGGCAAACAGTTGAGAAGTGTAACAGATTGATTATAATAAACTAAAAGGATAAAAATATCCTTATAGTGATTATGTCCTAAGAGGACTTTACAATGTAATGTAAGATTGCAAATTGTAAGTTAGGTTGTCTTTATATTTTAGTCATTTATTTCAACATCAGTATCAAAAGCCACCTGACAAGGAGAAGCCTACAGTCAGATAGTTTTTCACATGGTTAACCACTCATGACTTCTGTGCTAAATAAAGGTTTTAACTGTCAAGGCAGTCTGAGTTAGAGCACCATAACAACACAAGAAGGAAGATGATCTGATCTCCAAAATAAAAGTGTCTAATTTGCAGTTAAAAGAAAATAAACTGGAACTGAATACATCTGTTATCATATAGCACCGGATGACCCAACAATTTCTGTCACTGCTGAAGTGTCAGTGCTGCAACGCTTACCTCACCATGTGACGATATTCCTGGCTTTCAAAACTCACTTCCTGGCCTGGACTGTGTTTTGCAACCGAGTTTCACTGTCCAACCAAATTTCAAAACATTCTAGTCACTACAAGTTGTATTCAAGCCACAAAAAAGCAAACTACAGAGCTGTGTTAATATTGTTTTACATGGTTGAATACTGTCTCCCCTTTTCTAGAAATCTCTTTTGAATTTACAGTTTTATTTGTTCTAATCATATTGTCAGTGACAGGTCAACATAGCACAAGCTCTGTCTGTGTTGTTGAGGTCTTACACCCCCCAAATAATTTCTAAAATCTAACCCTCCTTGATTGCTTTACTTCATGCACTCTTCAGTCACGGTTTTAATTTGAAGGAAGTTCTACACGTTTTTTTTTTTTTGTCTGACGTTGTCATGTACAGGGAAGAGGAGGGGTTAAAAAAGATCAACTACTTCATTCAAGTGTCACTGCACTGTGTGCCGTGGTAGTCTGTCTGTCTGTCTTGATATCTCAGTTTGACTGCATGTAACTGTTTTGGCATTGCCAATTTTCATTTTTCTACTTGGATATAAATGACTGATAGCCAAATGGGTAAGACCTGTTTTGCTCTCTTCTCACTTTTATTGCTGGGTCTCATATTTCATATTTCATCTCTCATATCCACAAAGACTTTAAAACATTTGCTAGTATTCTATTGTCAACTGTGTGGTCTAAAAATGTGTTATATGATATTTCACATTGAGGCATAAGTGATGCATTATCAACTGTGTTTTGCTTTTCATATGTATCAGTTGTCTTTTAATTTATTCCTACATATAATGAGACATTGTGCTATCCTGTCGGAGTCAATGCACTCGATATTTGTAATACTAGAGCTGTAATTTCTTAGTACACTGGGATTCATGACACAAAATAGGCAAGAAACATTGACATTTAAATTATGTCCCAGCTGTTTAGTGGCAACTTCCATCTCCTCACACCCTTCTATATTACAATAGAAATACATTACAAAATAATTTTCAGTCTCCCTGGAGCGATCGATCAGTGGAACCAGGTTTTTTTTTTTTATATTTAGGTTATTTGGGAATAGTTGTTGGTATACCGCTGATCGCAACGTCCACCCTGTGATGCACAGGGCGGACAGTGTTGGTCTCAGCTGAAATGGGGAAGAGGCTGTCACACTCAGAACTCACAGGACCACACACCACTGATAATAATATAAAAACAGAAGTTGCTATCTTTAGTTAGACATTTAAACAATCTACCTCTAAAGCCATGGTGTCAAGATATCCACTTTATGTCCACAGTTACTTCTCAGGTCAAAGCCAAAATCTAAATTATGTAAATGAAGAGTTACATGACTTGTGTCTGTCAGCGTTGTTGCACAAGGTGTGTAAAGGAAGGGTGGGGATGTGGAAGTCCTGTGGTTGAGATCATTAGCTCAAAACAGCTCACATAATATGTACAGGATGTGTTGGTAGTTAGAGTTTTGTTAACTTTATGTTTTGCAAGGATTGTTTCTCACTGAGGATGCAATCTTTTAATTAGATGTTGGTGTCTCTTACTGTGTGGAACAAATGTGGAGGCACCACAGAGCTCATGCTCTCATGTCTAGTACCACCAGCAGCATGTCGAATACACACTGTTCACACAGTTAAAAATTAACTAATTCACGTTTGTATTTCAGACTCCGAATTTTATAGCTAAGCTGGTCTGACAAAAATGGACTAGTCAACTTTTATGTCTCCCGTCCATTTCAATGAAATAAAATCTTGTGATCATCATTCACTTACAGATATTTCCCAGGTCTGGTCAAATGGTTCAACTAGATGTGTTGCTCCAAATTTGTTGCCGAAGACATTTGAACTTGTGATTATTTTTCTGTTGGATTCTGTAACTGACTGACTTGTTCAAAAAAGTCTATAAAATATCCACGTGAATTGGCTTCAGCAGTGCCGGTAGCTGCGCTGTCTGCCAGTGTTGTCCTTAGCGTTGTGTCAGCATGCAGGGTACTGTAAATCCTGGGATGGTGTAAGCCAAGCATCGCTCACTGCTGCAAAAGTGAACAATGCTTATGTTCAAGTTCTTAAGTTGCAAACAGATGAGTTCAGTTCACCGTTCATGAAAAATATGAACATGTTCAATGAACACACCACTTTTTCCAACTCCTCTGTTCCAATATTAACAATGCAACAACCAAATACACCAGACACAAGGTTGTGAGATTTTTATGTCTGGTGGTTTTTAAGAAAAATCATGAAAGAGTCATTAGTGTTTATGTGTATAAGATATTAAAAGTTTTTAAATTAGCCTGTGCATCAGAAAACAATGACACATTTTCAGAAATACAAACGAGCTTTGCAGGTGCCAGGTTTCCAGAGAGAGGTATCTTGAACTGACAAGTCATGTGGTTATACCTTTTAATCCCAGGTGAATCAGTGTCTTTTACCACTTCCGTACAAACAAACAAAAAAAGAAGAAGTACTGATATTGATTTTAATATTCTGAAGAGAGAGTTAGAATTCTATGAGACAAATAATAATTTTGAAGGGGAAAAACATCCAAATTGAGGCAACAAAGTAAGAAAAATCTAATGCAAAAGAGGATTATCCAAACAATTGATGATTGTAGGGATTGCTATGAATGCTTTTCAAAGAGGCAGTCATGGTGAACAGAGCATGAATCCTAGTGTTGTTTGTGACCCATTGACTTTTCCTCTTATGCCACCAGAGGGTCAACATTGTCAGTAATCATTTGAAATATCTCAAGATCTTTGTAACAGATTGGCACAGAATTTGGTACAGATACCTATCGTGACCTGTGGATGTATCCTTATGAGTCTGGTTATCCTCTGACTTTTTCTTCTTGACGAAATACCTGTAAAACTGATCACATCCCTTCGACTTCAGCTGTACTTTGCGCGTAGTGCTAATTAGCTAATGTTAGCATGCTGAAACACTAAACAAAGATGGTAAACATGGCAAACTTTATGCCTGCATAGCATCAGCATGTCATTACCATTGTGAACATGTTGGAATACGGATATTAGCATTTGGCTCACTGTGTTTATCTACACTCAGAGCTGCTTGTTTGGCTGTAGACTCTTATGTTCCCTGATATTCTTACTTAAGTATAAGTAACCTCATAATTGAATCCAGCAATGTAGTGGGCTAAACTGCAATATTTAGACTGTTCACCAAGACAATAACTCCTGTAAATGAATGATATAAACCTAAAACTGTACTTTATCACTAAAGATCAGGGACACATGGCTATTAGACTCATTATATGTTCCCTAGCAACCCTCAAGTATAGATTCCTAACCAACCACAACACCTCGATGAAACTTTTTCTTGTAATGACTGTAAGGTTTCATGATTCATACCACATCACTTCTGTATGTCATTGTGCAACTCTAATATGGGAGTGGGCAGGGACAGTGGTTGGCAAATAGGAAATGAACTTCATCCACAGAGCCTGTTTGCTGTGTTTGAATATGTATCCATGTGTTTCTATGCTCATGCCTTGTTTTTCAAGATCTGTATTTATGTCTATATTTATCAGTGACTGATATCTTTCATGAGAAAACCACATCAGCTGTCTCACATACTGTATCTTCCAAAGAAATCTCTCTTCCTCATGCTGTGGCTATATTTGAATATACAATACAATGATACTTTGTGTGGATTTATTCAAATCAAACATAACAGAGTGAAATTAATTTCTCAAACTAAAGAAACAAGATCATTAAAATGTCGTTGTTTCCTTATCCAAATGACAGAGTTTACGTGTCTTTCCACAAATCTGCTGATACTCTCTCAAAAGAAGCCAGTAAATGATGATTAAACTAGATATGTCATCATTTTAACTGAGTATCCTGATGTAATATAAGTTTAGTGGGCTGATTAGACATGAAGTACATAATTAAAATTCCTGAGAATCCGTTTAACATTTTTGTTCCTCTTTTGTAAAGTTTCCTCAGATTTTACAGCAGATGAGAAGATGGAGATTGAGAGCATTAAGACGTATAAGAAGGACCTTCTGGATGATATCCAGGTACATATGCACACACACTTTGTCATCCTAAAATACATGTGATAGCCAAAAAAATGCAATTTTAGTTTAAAAATCACTGTGGAAAGTGACTCATCATGATTTTGAAAATAAAGGAAAAACATATTAAGACTTTTCTTTCATCCTGATCTATCTAGAAGTTGAAGATGCAGATAGACAACGTCATGGCGGATATCCTCAGCTTTGAGTCAGCAGAAGAAAAGTGAGTTTTGCGCTGGGAAAATCCCCCACCCCTACCTTACAAACCAAAGGTTCTTTTTATAGAACTCCTCTTTTTCTGACTCCCACTTAATACTCCCAATTATTTTTTCCTTGTCACGCATGTTTTAGTTTCAGTTTCTTTTCAACAACTTTCACCCACCTCTGCATCATCTACTGTCCCAAAAATGTTAGCTCTCAATGTATAACAATCGAGTTGCTCAAGACATTGTTAAAGAAAATACAGTTTCCACAAAGAATTTGTTGTATTGGTCCCATTAAAATTTGAGCTTTAGGGATGCTGCATTGTGGATGTAACTGAAAAATTCATCAAAGTAGATCTCAAATTTGTCAACAATCCCACCTTCCTACCTGTTCTGTTGAATCAGACTGCCTCCCTCCTGATCCCTAATGGTCAGTTACTTTACAATACATTTAAGAGGAGTGCCTCATTATCAACATCCTGTTTTGTGTGGATTAAACAAACAAGATATAGCATGCTAACAGTTCAGTGTGTTAAATTTAGGGGGATTTAGTGGCATTTAGTGGTGAGGATTGGAAATTGCAACCAGCTGAAACCAACCCCTTGTTAGAACTGCTTCAATGTTTATAATTAAGTAGGTTTTAACCAGGAGCCAAATTATCTGCAAAGGTCTCTTCCTCTCCAAAACAAAAGGACCAGGTGATTTAAACCAGTAAAAACACTGAAATAAAGCAGATTCTGATACAAATCAGTGTTTCTGCAACGCCGTTTGGCACGTCAGAGACAGGCCGATTGCCTGGGACTAATATGTACTTAACTTTTTTTGTCTGATAACTTAAGATTTTGACATTCATGAGGTTTTTACCAGCGCTGAATTATCAGCAGAGGTCACTTCATCTCCAAAACAAATGTACCAGGGGATTTAAGCTGGTAAAAACACTGAATAAAGCAGTCATATATTAAGAAAAAGATTTAATGCTCTCGTCATGGAGGGGCTGCTAACTACAGTGGCCAGCGTGGTCCTATCTAGAGCCAGTGTTTGGTTTGTCCATTCTCTGCTACTGGAGACAGTGTAGACATTCCTAACTGTACACAATCTCCATAGATGAGAACCTGCATCCTACATAGATATAATTGGCTCATTCTAAGGTATCAGAAACATCCATCCATCCATCCATCCATCCATCCATCCAAAGCACCCCAGACATCCCTCTCCTCGGCAACGCTTTCCAGCTCCTCCTGGGGGACCCCAAGGTGTTCACAGCTCATGACCATAGGTGAGGGTTGGGACGTAGATGGACCAGTAAATCAAAAGTTTTGCTTTCCGGCTCAGCTCCCTCTTCGCCACGACAGACCGGCGCTGCGCCCGCATCACTGCAGAAGCCGCACCGACTCACCAATCCATATCACGCTCTACTCTACCCTCACTCGTGAACAAGACCCCGAGATACTTGAACTCCCTCACTTGAGAAACATAACAATTCTTATTTTTAGGTGATTATAAACCGAAGAAAACATACTTGTGATATCACTGCCAATATATCCCTCAAAATCCCACCCACTGAACCTTTAATTCGTGAGCTCAAAGGGTGCTTGTAGATATTGTTACATTACAAAGCCAGGCTAGCTGTTTCCCCGACCACAGTCTGTACGCTGTGCTAAACTAAGCTAAACGGCTGCTTGTTGTATCTTGAGTGGTGCTGATATTCTCATCTAACCCTTACAAAGAAAGCGTATAAGCATGTTTCTCAAAATGCGGAACTAATTCTTTAAGCCAAAGCTGCGACTGTACTAGATAGTTACTTTTGAGCTCCTCAATGTTTCAGCAAAGACAGAGCAACTATTATTTTAAGTACCTGCAGCTCCCATGAGTATATGGGCTTCTTTCAAAAACTTGTGGGTGGGAAAGTTTCTGCACACTTGTACATTGTCCTATGTTACTTGAGCACAGTATAACAGTATGGGCTGCTAAGAATACAGACTGAAAACCATAGTATAATGTTGCAGCTTGTCGTTAAGGCATAAATTAGAGATAAAATAAACCCTCAATGACAAAGTATGTTGGGTCGAGGCTAGTCGACAATACAATAAAACTTAAGTAATAAAGAGTGAACTTAAGACTTTTCCTTACAAACCATTTGGATTTGTGAGACTGCTTTTCAACATTATTGATTTTTTTCCTTCAATGTTGCTTTTCCTGCAGCAAAACCATAGAGAAGAGCAAACAGTTCTCAAATGGGAAGAAGAAATTCAACATGGACCCCAAAAAGGTGAGCTCAGGAGTCTGTGTGTCTGTTGATGTTCTCATGAAGTGAACCTGTTTAGGCATGATTAGCATAATGACTCCTTGCTATTCTTGAATGGTTTAAAAAAAACAACTTATACATGTCTCTTTGTGTGTGTGAGCTTTAACACCTCCAGCAAGCAGTTCTTGCTTGTCACTGCGTGGACTTCCTCTATTTTAACCACACTGGGGCTGCTTTGAGTCTGTGAACTGACGCTGATGCAGGTCCACAGCACAGTTTCTGTGGTTTAGAAGCATGTCATGCTTCTCACTGCTGTGAATGCAAATGTTTGCAACAGTAAATACAAATAAAAGTTATACCTTTTCTGCTTACTGGAGTAAGTCAGCTCTGAAGTGTAGTTAGTGAAGTTAGCTGAACTGTAAATGGACTTTGGAGGTTAACTTTAGGCCCTTTTTATGTTTAATGTATACATTAGATTAGATTCCTAGACCAAGATTACAAGGAAATAACAAGTTTTAAAGTGTGATATTGAAAACAGATGTCGTGAGATATTTAGTCAGGAGTTTTTCAGCAATTTGCTTTCACCATAAAGCAATTTCAGTATTTCGAAAACTGACTCTCGTGCCTTGTTTGCCACAGAAGTGTCTTTTTAACCTATGTTGGCACGAGCAAATATGCTGCGTTAGAGATTTCTACTTTTGGAGATGGTTTGTGTTTAGTTTACTTCCATTGCACATGTATTTTTAACCACCCCTTTCCTCTCTAACCCCTCTGATGGAAGGGAAAGGGGAAGAGAAATTAGTTTTAAGGAATCGGAATTACAGAAACAGCGAACTTGCTCGGCCTTACCAACCGGAGATGAGATCATTATGAAACCAAACACATTTAACCACCAGCTCAGTGGGCATTTGTGTGTGTGTGTGTGTGTGTTTAGTGCATATGTTTAAAGCACTATGTCATAAACTAAAAGTGCTACTTACAAATGCAAGTTTAGCCATTGGTGTAATATAACAAGTCATAAACAGAAAACAATGCAGAAGTACAAATGTGTACGTCTAGTAAACTATCTACTTTGTGTGTGTGTGTATGTGTGTGTGTGTGTGTGTGTGTGTGTGTGTGTGTGTGTGTGTGCAGGGTATCAATTACCTGGTGGAGAATAAACTGCTAAATGGATGTGCTCAGCCCATCGCTGAGTTCCTGTACAAGGAGGAGGGACTCAACAAGACAGCCATTGGAGAATTTCTTGGAGAGAGGTGAGGAAGAGTGGATGGACGGTAGGAAAACAGAATGAGGATGGAAGACAAGGGGGTCAAGAGCAATAGAGAGGAAAAAGGGAAGGTAAGGTAAAAGGGATGAGGAAGGAACTAAGACCAAAGGGTAAAAAGAGAAGGGAAAGAAGGTATTAAGTAGAGAAGGGAGAATGACATTAATGATGAAAAAAACAAAGATAAAACTCCTGACAGAGACATGGACAGGAAGGAAGGAGAAAGGAAAACAGCCATGACAGGTGGAAGAGGTGGTAAAAGGGAGCATCTTGTACAGAAAAAAGAGGGGAAGAAGAAAGAGGAGCCAAAAAGGATACACGTAATAGCAGAAGGAGGAGAGAGAGATTTGAGGGCAGGTTCCAACAGAGAAAGTTAATGCCTTGGTCTGGTTTTAAGTGCCTCCCTCCCCCCTTTTGTCCCACAGGGAGGAGCTTCACCTCCAGACCCTGAAGGCCTTCGTGGAGCTGCACGAGTTCTCCGACCTCAACCTGGTCCAGGCCCTCAGGTCAGTTCCCTTTGTCCTCATTCCTGCCTCATCTACACTGCTCTCACAAGTCAACACATGCACGTGTAGCTCTTTCTATAAGAGCATCAACAGTATAATTTCACTCATTTAAAAGGTTAGGTTGCCATGTTTACATCCATGCAAACCCGGACAATAATTGAAGAAGACAAAGCGCAAAGGAGAAAGTGATAATAGGTTAATCTGGATAAAGATGGCAAAATGCAGTTACTGTTCCTACTGTCAATTAAATTAGTAATAACTTAGATTAACGTTGGACAGGAAATTGTCTCACTTGTTTATGAATACATTTATAATTACAGCACTTTTAAATTTCACAAGTTTTACAAAATGATGCCAGTTACATTTTTAATGTCTCTGTGCCAGTGATAGCCGTGTCCACAGGCATTATATTTATATTATATTTATATATATATGTCCATCCAAACATACTTACATACGTTATGTCTGTTTGTTTCGTTCTGTTCTTGTTAACATGATATCTCAAGAATGCCTTTTGGAAATTTCTTCAAATTTGGCACAAACACCCACTTGGACTGGAGGATGAGCTGATTAGATTTTGGTGGTCAAGGTCAAGGTCACTGTGTCCTTGTGTCTGTCTCCTTCTTGTGAACGCAATATTTCAAGAACCTCTAGGGGGAATTTCTTTTAATTTGGCACAAACGTCCACTTGACCTCAACAAACAGTGATTAGATTTTGGTCATCAGAAGTCAAAGGTCACTGTGACCTCACAAAACATGTTTTTGGCCATAACTCAAGTATTCATACGTTAGTTATGATGGTTAGATATCAGTGTGACATCATAATAATCTGCAAAAACACTTCTGTACATTATTAAACCCACTAACTCAGGAACAGGAGGGGAGACATTTGGTCAGTACTGTATTGGGGACACTGATCCTTTCACCTTGAAACTGTGGTGATTGTACAGATCTTCTGTGCTGCTGGGTTGAAGATGTGTGTCTGAACATACATGGATGTAAACAGTAACTGCAACTTTACTAACTTGCAGAGGCATACAACTGCGACGCGGTAGCTCTAGTTATTGTACAGCTTTTTGGATGCACAGTTCAGAGACACAATTTGATACCACTGACTTGTCTTTTTGTGGCAAAAAGGAAAACATTTATGGCTAACTTAAAAGTCTTCACATAATCACCAAAATGTAACTACTATCCAACTAACCATTCTACCACTGTTAATGCAGATGACGTTACTAACCGGCACTGAACAGACTAACCACCAGCCACAACACTAGTGACTATGAGTTTCCCGACAGAGTATGAGAGGGGCTGGTGTTTGTACTGTAATATCAGCAGCCACATCCGTGGAAAGTGACACTGCTGCCCGCATCAGTGACTGGCAGAGTCGAAATGGCATGTTTGAGTGTGGCTCTGTCTGACAGAAAGGTGCAGAGAAGGACAAAGTCAGAAGTAGGTCTACATAATTAAAACAACAACAAAAAAAACTGGTAACTTGTCATGGAGGGTCCCACTCAGCCTGTGAAAGCACTTATTTGATGTTGTTTGTGGCTCTGGGGGGGGGGGGGGGGGGGGGGGGGGGCTGCACCGCCTCTGAATCAAACACATTTTTTCCTCACTGCCCCCACATGCTCCCTGCTCCCTGCTCCCGTAGCAGCTCTTCTCTGCTACCATGGCAGCTCAACTCCTCTCCTCACTTGTTGCTGTGTCTTACAAGTGAGACTACTTCTTGCAGTTGAGAAATATCACGAGCTACAAGATCCTGTCATTATAAAAACAGTGGCAGAGAAGATCATTAACAGGTGTCCACAACTAATCCAGAGGTGGACGAAGTAGGCCCACAGCTCCTTTAGTAAAGGTAGTAATGACTGTGTGTGGTCTTGCTGCAGTATGACACTTGCTGGGGGCAGAACCTGACTCACATCATGAGGCATCACGGTGCCACCAGTGTGTTTTGAGCTTTAGTCTCTTGCAAGTCCTCCAACTTTGTGGCAGTGCAATTCTGAATTGCTGAATTAAGGAAAAAGTACAGAAGTGTTTTCTGAAAAGAGTCATTTTATAAGCTGATCATATGCTTTGCATGTACATTACTAATTTGCAGAGTTACTATGAACTATAGCTGCCTTAATCAACACAGCTGAATGCAGAGTACAATGGTTGTCTCTAAAGTGAAAGTAGAAGCAGGTCGCACTAAATCTGTGTTTAAGTACACATAGGTCAAAACTGTAAGTAGTACGGATGATGTTAGCATTCTCACATAAGGTCACACTAATGACTAACAGTGTGTGTCTTGATTGTCACTTTGGAAACTGTGCACCTGCCGCCAACACACACTCGCCCTCCAGATGTGAGGTGCATCTGCCGTTCACATGCAGGTCAGAAACCTAAACAAACATGCATACCTTACAGACAGAGGTTAACATTAGCGTGGTCTTTATGTGACAGACAGTTCCTGTGGAGTTTCCGTCTGCCTGGTGAAGCCCAGAAGATCGACCGCATGATGGAGGCCTTCGCCACGCGCTACTGTGACTGCAACACTCATGTCTTCCAGTCCACCGGTGAGCTTCACTAAATATACATCTGTCCACTTCCTGTCTGGGCCCTGTGTATGTCTGTGAATATGTGTGTATGGGGATGTGTTAAAATGACCACATCACCTCTCTCTGTTTTCTCTCCAGACCTTTCTCTTCTTCACTGAGCATTACTAAGTGCTATATCATAGGCAACTGGACTTGCTTGAGTTTCTTGAAGATGTTTCATCTCATCCAAGAGGCTTCTTTAGTTCCGATGTCTTCAAGAAACTCAAGCAAGTCCAGTTGCCTACAACATAGAATTTAGGATTACCATGACCTGGATGACATTATGTTGCTGTCTCTTATTCTTTGTGTGTGTGTCTTCCTCTGTAACACCAGACACATGCTACATCCTGTCATTTGCCATCATCATGCTCAACACCAGCCTCCACAACCCCAATGTGAAGGACAAGACCACTCTGGAGCGTTTCATCTCCATGAACAGAGGCATCAACAACGGAGAGGATCTACCCAATGACCTGCTCTCGGTGAGACCTGCTGGACAATAACAATATCATGCAAATACAGCTGAACGTTTTATCTTGTTGAAATTGGCCCTCTCTTTGACTTTGATTACTGCAGCCAGCCCTTAAATCTGTATGATACCGCTCCCCAGTGAGTGAGCTCCAATGTTTATTAATTGGTTATGACGGAGTCAGGCTGTTTCGGTGTTGGTGTTGGTTCTGTGGGAAACACTCAATGTTCATAATATTAGGCTCCAAATCCGAAATGATTTTTTTGCGATTTTTATTTACCTCCACAGTTTCATTGCATAAAAAAGTATTTTAAAGGATATGTTTAGAGTTTTTCAAGTCCATCTTAAACAATACTCCAGTGCCCATATGTACGCTGAAACAGATTTCTCCTTTTCAAACTGGTCTTTACGGTATCTCTTCCTACCGTACGATACGGGACCACAAAAAGAGCTTATACATGCCATACACATCACTCTTTGTGGGATGTTAGATGCCAATATGAAAATGAAAATTAAGTTAAAAATAGGAACACAGAATGTTGCTGCACTTTGTAAACCCATGCAGTGCTTTCGCTGCTTGAAAAATAACCCCACTGTCTGACAATCACCACCTCCTGTGGAACAGAAACTCGCCTAGGTAACCACCCGCAGGTTGTTCCCAGGCACTCCTGCAGGTCAGTCATAACCAACAGTAGTCTGCAGGAGGTGTTGGCATTTTACAGTACAGACTGTGGGCTGGTGTTAGATAAAAGATGTGTGAACATAACAATGTCTCATTCTCACCAAAAACCACCGATTCAGTGTCACTCATAACTGCAGACACATAGAGATATGTTTGTTCTTTGGTGCCTCAGTTTGAGTGTATTGAATAATATGTATTTTAGCTGGTGATTTGTGAGGTTGATATGTCAATAGAAGACCACACATTTGGACCATATTGTGTCATATTTTTAATGTGATTTCTCTGGTTGGAGGCTTTAGCTCAAATGTATGTTCAAGGGATGGTACAAGAGTTAAATGCTAGCCTTCTTCTTTGTCCTTACCTGTTCAACTCCTCTCTACTCAGAAACTGTACGAGAGCATTCGCAACGAGCCTTTCAAAATCCCAGAGGATGATGGGAATGATCTGACTCACACCTTCTTCAACCCTGACAGAGAAGGCTGGCTCCTCAAACTTGGTAAAACACCTCTCCACAATTGTAGTTTTTATGATTACTTTTTGGGTGTTAAACAGATTCAAACACCAAAATTTCAAAAGCAAAAAAAAGGAAGGTTTAAGTGAGCTTGATGCTGTCGTGCAACATTACATATGAGCTGCTACTTAATGCTAGAAACAGGAAAGTACAGAGGAAGTAGTCAGAAAATGACCCAATGATGGAGTATACCCTTGCGTGTTTGCATGCAAACCTGGTAACCTCAGTGTGAGGTTATGCAGAAGTTTAACTTCAAATGGGTGACCTAAAAAAAATTACCTTGGTCAGCATGTTGTAACGTTTTTAATGCTTGTCAGTTTTTGTCACAGCAAATACCTGAGCACATAAAGATCTCCTTTTTTCGCTTTCTGTGTATTTCAGGAGGGCGGGTTAAGACATGGAAGAGGCGATGGTTCATCCTGACTGACAACTGTCTCTACTACTTTGAGTTCACCACTGTAAGGCTCCCACACTGCTCCTTTTACCTTGACACAGTGCACCTGAAAGTCTCTCCAGCCTCAGCATTCCTCTGCTCACTTTTTATTTACAATATGGGATTCTCTATCTCTTCCGCTTTCCGTCTTTTTGTGACGCCAGTGACATTTTTATTCTGAGCTCTTCCTTCTTGCCCTCCTGATGCATCACCTGACTCACTCCCTGTCTTTTAAATCTGTCTGCAGGACAAAGAGCCCAGAGGCATCATCCCTCTAGAGAACCTTTGTGTGAGAGAAGTGCCATATCCCCGCAAACCGGTAAGATATTGTCAGCAGTGTTTTCTTTCGACACTGACATTTTAAAAAAGCAAAGTATATTTTATTAAATAGGGGACGTCCTGTGGAGGCTGGAGATGTACTTGATTGACTTGAGTTAATTCTGAGACCAGGGCAGAAAAAGCCATCAACAATCATGCAAATCCAAATGCGTAGTTAAAAACAAGTATATCTCCAGCTAAATTCTTACATTTGGTCAGTAAATTTTAGATTTATAAATTGATTGTCGCACGGCTCTGGTGTCATCTAGTACTGTCTGGAGCTGTACAACCCCAACAGTCGAGGACAGAAGATCAAAGCATGTAAAACAGAGACGGACGGCAGAGTGGTGGAGGGGAAGCACCAGTCCTACACCATCTGTGCTGCCAGCGCAGAGGAGAGAGACTCCTGGATCGAGGCCATCAGGTCAGACCACACACGCACATGCAGTACACACCAATGTGTGGATGGTTTTGCAAACGTCCACACATTCAGCATCACGTACATAACCAGACTCGGTAGAATAGACTGTGTAACAATGCACGCACAGATCCACAGATAGCAGTGAAAGTCCCCAGGACAAAAAAAACTTACTGGCTTGTAAAGTATACCCCCATTGTGAATTTAAGATAAGTATCCTCACTATTAAAAGATGTTGAAATTTGCCTGCAGCCCACTGGGGGTTAGCTATGGGCGTGGCTACAGGGGGAAAGCTGATACCATTTCCCTCAGTGGAAACAAAGCTTTTATCTTACTATATAATGACGAAACCTCTGTCTGTGTGTCTGTTCCACGTTTTTCTCCTCACTGACTCAGTCAATCCATGTGAAATTTGGCACAGTGGTAGAGGGTCATGGGAGGATGCCAATGAAGCAATATTACATCAATTGGCCAAAGGGGGGCGCTATAGCAACTGATTGAAATTGCAAACTTTGAATGGGCATATCTCATGCCCCGTATGTTGTAGAGACACGAAACTTTGCACAGAGATGCCTCTCCTCATGAGGAACACATTTGACGCAAGAACCCATAACTTCCACTTATATAGATTTTCCGCCATTTTGAATTTTTTGGGTGGGTGAATATAATCTAGGGACCAATATCTAAAGTTCCCTCTTGGCAAAAGTTGGAAAACTTACTAAAACTGAGCTTCTATAAGGCAATGAATATTGCGGAGGGCGTGGCTCATCACATAAAGGTGTATAACATCTCAAGGGTTTCACCCATCACCACGCAACTTTGTAGGCATATGACCACACATAATCTGAGGGGACCCCTCCATTATTGACCCCATCAAACAAAATGGGGGTGCTAGAGAGCTAATTTCTTATCTAGGCCTAACCGCCATATGGATTTTTACTAAACTTGGTAGATATGTAGAACAGGACGCCTCAAGGTGACTGGAGAAATTCAACTCTAATTGGCAGCTGGGTGGCGCTATAACAACAGGAAAATGCTTAAAAATGGCTAAAATGCGACCGATCGCTGTGGCTCCCCCTGTGGACCAATGTTGTTGTGCCGATTTGTGTTGTGTTGTGTTCTTGAGATGTGTTTGAAATCTCTCTCTATTAAGCCAAGTTTAATGTGTGTTTTGGGTGTGTTTTGAATCAACAAAACTTTACAGCACTTCACAGAAACCTCCACAGCCGACTAGTGTTTTGAAGGTGTAACTGCAGAGCGACACATACACAGCACCGCTAAAGTATAAATGCTCACAACGGTGTAGGGTCTGCCACACAAGTATAACTCCCCCTTAACCCTTACCTTAACCTTAACCCAACATAGCCCTCTTCAATATCAAAACCAAGTCTCAGCCTTCAAACAGTCCTTTAATGTAGTGCGACCAACTAAAATGTCCTCACAGTGCAGACATGACCTCACTATGATGGTTTGAAGCTAAGAAATGGTCCTCTCTATAATGATGCTCTTCTTTACTTTAAACAGAGCGAGTATCACCAAGGATCCATTCTACGACTTGGTTTCAGTCCGTAAGAAGAAGGTGATAAACCAAGCTCCTCAAGACTGAACTGCCCAGCGCCCCCTATGGACGTTTATAGTATTGCACCACAGTGGGATTCAGCCCCACTTTAAGTTGTATTTAACACCCCGCAACACAACTGAGCAGGGACACTGGAGACTAGACACTGACTCTGGTCTGTGATCTTTGACTAAAAGATGGACTTCTCTTTCCACTTCTCTTTTTTACAGGCTGAACAAAACAGTGTCAGAGGTGAACATGTTGACTCATATTTGTTGCTCTCACTGTCAGCGCAACGAGCTACATAGAACTTGTCAATGTATCTGTCCAAGAAGTTGATTTTTTTAGTTGATATCTGTGCTCCACAAGATTACGTTTCTAGGATCAAGAGGACAAATTAAGCATGTGATGTCAGATCAACTGTATGCATGATATAAAAAGGGAAGACGTTGCTCAGCTTCCTAACAGTTCTCAAAAGGCTCAGAAAGTAAAGTAACAGTAAACTTCTTTACTTCTGTTCAGTAGATCACCAAAGCTCTAGATCATACGCTACTGTTCTGGTTAGGTGTCTTTTAAGGACGGTTGCTTATGCTTCATTTTGTAAATACAGATATATTTTCAAACATTTAAGGAAATTCTTTTTCTTTTTTTTTAATAATGACAATTTCTAGTACTTTATAGAGTGGGATGGTATTTGCCTTAAAATGCAGAGAACTTGTTCCAATCAGTCCAACCCTGCATTTTCTTATATTTTACGTACGGTACCTTCTTAGCACAGTGCAATAAGTGCAGCCTGCATTCTGTCTTTTTTTGATTTAATTGCAATGTGTACACTGTAATATGTGAAAGAAATCTGTTAGCTGTGCCTAATATTTTGCATCATTGTAATTATTGCATGTTATGTTCTTGTGAATTATTTAATAAAAATATTCCATTGCCTGTTGACATGTAAGACTGGATCCTGTTTTTGGTTTAAGGAGCAAATTGACAGCTGTGTTTTCGGGTGAACGCACTCTGAAACCATCAGACCACACCTCAGTTTCTCATGTTTACGGTCTGTGTGTGTGTGTGTGTGTGTTGACATGCTCAGTTCATATCCTTCCATGTGCTTCTTGAAGAGTGAAGCACCTAAACCACATTTGTGGTGTTATGCAATATCACACACACAGGTTTAGAAAACATCTAATTTTATTATTTTGTCGCACTAACGCATGCTCTGTGCAGCCTCCTCTGGCCTTCTTCATTTGAGAAATTCTCACATACAGTTAAAAAATAGCAACTTATTCTTGATGTTGTATTAAAACATAGTTAAAATCTGGCTATTTATTGAGTTATTTAGACATCTAGTTAACATGACACTATTATGTTGGGGGCAATGCACAGAAAATATCGACTTAATACTGTTAAAACTACAAAACTACATTTATCCCACCCCCACTGTTAAGTTAACAATCTATTGTGTTTTTCGTCTCGGCTCAAAACTACTTTTCTGTATAAAACATTTCCATTCAACCTGCATTGTCAAAAGAAGGCCAAAATACCTTACACTGCACCTCACCTTGCCCTTAATGTAGACAGATATAATTAAATTAAATTGTCTGTTGTGGGGTGTTTGCACTGCAATGTGTCTACACCTGATATGGGGTGTACTCGGGTGGTGGGCATGTGTACAGTAACATATATTGAGTCTGCACAGCACATGATCCACCCTACGGCTGTTTGGATTCAATGCAGCTGCAGCCTTGTTAAAAACACCTGTGCATTGGAAGAAACTTGATGAAGCTGTGGGTGAAACGCGTCGTTTGTAACAGTTCAAATGAAGACTTAATTAAAACACAAAGCAATTCAGTGTGTGCAGTCTGTGTGCTTATTCGCCATCATGCTGTAATGTATGTCTGTTTGGTGCTTACGTGTACTAGGTGAGGAATTTAAGTATATGTCGGCTATTTGGAATACATGTCACCTTGAAAATAAAAAGACTTCTGACTGACAAGACCTCTATTTCATTCTGCAGTATTTTAAGATAAACATTAAGATGCAAACAGGAAATAACATATTTTCGTGCCTGCTGTGTGTCAGTAAAACTAGTCTATAAAATTAGTGAACGCCTCTTCCTTCTGCAGCTTTGACTTCCTGTTTCAGTGTTGCACCACATCCAACTTGCAACCCCCCCCGGCCCCCTCAACTCAGCACGAGTTACCATCAGGCCTGCGCTTCCTCTCTGAGGTCTGAACTGTTGGTGAACACCCTGAAAAAGAGAAGCAGTAGGGAGGACAAGGGAGGCAGCTGGCGGTAGGTTTGTGCAGTGCAATCATCAGCTGTCCAGCTTAAATGTTGGTGTAGTGCTGTGCCTCACCACTGGATGGAGCCATCATCAAAGTGATGTCTCATGTTTAAATCAACATGATTCCTGAAAGCCAAAAGAAAATGTAATACAAAATTTGAAAAACAGCTTTCACACGAGAACAGTTAAACATGGCACATTTAAACTGTTCGCTGTCAGAAAAAATTTATTGCAAACACTTAAAAAGATATATCACAACTTTAAAAACTGGCAAAGGACAACTGCAACAAAGTAAGACGATAGTACAGTACTGTATAAATAGAAAGGCCTACAATACCTCACCACCAAGGGTGAAACAGGGAAATAATTGTAAAACTTTCTTTTGGTTCAGTTTTATTTGATGGGAGAGTCAAACAGAGAGATCAGACAAGGCCTTACAAGGTTGTGCTTTAGTTTTGTCAGAGGGCGTCTTCCCTACTTCGATCACTACCCTGCAGGTCTGAACTCTTATTTTGAAAGGGCAGCTGAGGTTCACCATTTGCATGTTTGCAGGGGTGTATAAATGTGTAACTTCAGAAAAATGCTTCCTTTGTGTGCAAACTTAAGTCGACTTATTTCATGTTTAGTGTACTAAAAGTGCATTTCATCAACTTTACATTCAGTGTCCTCTAGACAAGCAGGTAGCCAAAAAACGTCCAGAAGAAATCAAGTTGCAATGATCCCCTGCGAATATCTCATTAAACCCTTCTGCACCCGACAAGATCAACAGCTATCACCTAGCATACTGACTATTGATTCAGCATTTTAAATTTGGCACCAAACCTTAAAGAGCTGAAAGTATCACTGCCTCAAGAGCTGCATGTTCATTTGGTCTGTTCTGAAGGCACTGGATAACATATTTACAATCACGTACGACTAAAAGTAACGTTAGTGTCGAGGGAGTCATTTTGGAATCCATTTTCCGAATGTAATCCATTCTGTGGTCAGACACTGACTGGATCATCTCAGGACACCTTACATGGCTGTTTCCCTCGACGTCGACTCTTAACACCTGTAAGAAAAGAAGAGATTAATGAGGCCAAGGAGATTATTACGTAGAGTCTATCCATAGAGGATAACATCTGTAAACACGTTACCACTTTATTTTACAGCATATATATATGACTAAGATTTCAAAAACTCAGTGATTTCCAACCGGTCCAGATTTCTCCTTTGTCATTAATTCAAGGTCCACACAGTTTGATATATTCAGTGTCAAACCTATATTCAGCCATATCATTGAGCTGGTTTGCTGTCTCTGTCAAGTTGCTGTCCAGTAGTCACTAACTCTACAGCAGGAAACGGCATGTGTCCCACTTTGGACCACCAGTTGGGAACCACTATTCTAGATGAATTCAAGTCGTTGGGAGCCGCATTTAGCAACAGCAAAACTATATCGAAACGTGTTTGGGACACACTCACACAGATCTTGCAGTATAATCTACGTCTCAATTATTTAGTCGTATGGTTAGTATTTTCCACCACGCGCAGTTTTGCTAAAACCTTACGATATAAAACACTTCCACATAAACAGTCTTACGCATGGATGAGTAGTGAGCCTGCGCTGCTTATGCCTTGGGTTATACAGCTTGAGTTGTGTAAGAGTTTTTAAAATGATGCTTTGATTTAGTTTTGCTATCGGTAAACACGGCCCCCTATGACTTCTACTCATCAAGAATTGTCTAGTGACCCGTCAGATTTACCACGTTTTGAACCACTGGATTAGGTTATTTGTTTATTCTGTATTCAGTCATTATTATCCACTTTATTCCAGACTTACTGTCATCGTCCTCTACAGTGCTGATGGTTTGCTCGGAGTCTGTCCTCTTGCCCACTTTAGCTGCCTTTTTACCCTTCCATTTGGATGGAGATTTCACGATCACCTCAAAGTTGTCCTCGTTCTCATCCGTCCTATTGGTTTCTGTGGGTGAAGGACAAGCACTGCCAGCCTGGTTGCTATCTGAAGGCTTACTGGGCGTTTTCGCTCTAGAGAATCTCTGCCTCCATGTGAGCCGCCCCTTCTTGTCCTGCTCGAGTCCGTTTGGCCTCTGGAAGCTGTCACTCAGGGGTTCTGAGGACACCGGACTCAGCCGTTCCACCCTCTCACTGGTGGCCACTCGTGGCTTTCCTGGGTCCATTTCCTCAGGAACCTCAGCCAGAGCTGACCCTCTCTTGGGTCCGCGCTCCTGCAGAGACCCTGGTGGACGTGGGACGTCCCCAAATACCAGTGAGTATTTGGGGTTGTAGTATTTGTGTGCAGGCACCTCGATGTTAACTTTCCGCGAATCCCCTAAGCTAACCTGGAAGCGGGAAGTTGTTGCCGGTAGAGGTGGGCGTATGGAGCCCACTTTGGAGCGTATTGCTGTGTTGGCAGCCGGTGGGCTGACGTGGAACTCCTTGTAGAGGTTTAGCTTCTCAGAGATGGCGTAAAGCTCACGGAAGTCCTGGTCAAAGAAGTCAACCACCTGCCCCGTCATCACGGTGATCATGTTCCGGTCCATACGAGACGCACACCAGGCGAAACTGGGACAGAGACATGTATACAAACATTGACCGTTAGTTTCAAACTTACAGCATTAAAAGATAATTCCAGTTTATTACAACTAATTTTCGTAGCTTTGACCATTGCCTTTATGTTTACTGCTTGAAAAAGTTTCTATCCTTGTATTTAACTGTATCACTTTTGTCCCCTGGAATATCTCAACAGCAAGTGCAGTACAAAATGGTAAAATTACACACACTCAGACCTCACCTGTACGAGCCAAACATGACTTTGTCACCGTCCACCAGCATGTACTTATTACAGAGTGCACCAGGCAGTCTGCCGAAGGACAAACCGAAGCCAATTCCCTCAAGTGTTCTGGTTCGGATTTTCTGCAGCCACAAAGGGTCACAGTCAGGAAAACAACACAGCCAGTAATACCAACAGATTGTCACTGTGTCAAAGTTGCAAACACTAGAAAATTTGAACTTTTAAAAGTGACAATTGTCAAGGTCCTTTCCCTAAAAATGTTCAGTGCACCTAAACCTGTCAATGGCTGACTGGTACTACTAGATGTCTAACACTGTAAACGCAAAAAGTAAATTAATGATGTAGAAGAATCTCTGGATGTATCACAAAAATGCCAAATTTCTACAATGTTTAATTAAAATATTTCAAGAAATGTGATGATTTCAGTGTTGCGGTTAATATTTTGCTAGTCCTCTTTAGAATTTGAATGTATCACTTGTTTGGCTCCCACAACTCTTTGCCGTTTATCCCTTGTACACACTTTTCATTGATTGATTTATCAACAGGTTGGGACATGAGTCCAGGTCATCTTAATTTACGTAATTTCCAGATGATAATCCAAATAGTTTTGATACTGCTTTTCCAGGAGCCCTTGGTTAATGTATTAAACCAAACAATTATCTTTTAAAAAATCCATCAGAACCCAAGCAACATTTGATTACATGATGTTAGGGCTGACCTTCGACTTCATGTTGGAAAATCGAAGCTTCAGAGCTCAGAACGATTTTAAATCAAAGCCTTCGACGACCGGGGTGGGAGCGAAAAAAGTCCAAAAAAGTTAATAACTTAAAAATTATGGCGACAGGATAGTTTCTTGCAACCCTAGAATTAAGATAAAAATATTCACAAACGAAAAAACACTTCTGGTTGCTTAACTTTTGATTTAACACTATAAATTAAAACCCTTGGCGCGCACTGCAGCACAAGCAGACAGATGTGCGACTCAGAGCAGCATGTGTCACTGACACCAGACTCAGAGTGCAGCAGACTTATCTGTCTGTGTTCAAGCAGGATAATAGGTCTTCATTCATTGCATGTCGGGCTTTCTATTTCCTTGTTGGAGATGTTTTCTTTTTTAATTACATAATAGCTATTCTCCCTTAACTTAACTTTGTCCATTTCAAATAACCCGTGGCAATAATAATATCCCAGTTCTCTGATTTACTGTGAAACTTTTTTAGGCAATTCATGCAACAATCAGACCAGATGACTTCTTTACTCGGCCTAATGGGGTCAGTGTTGCGTTCAAGGTCCCCCCCAAAAAAGGGAGAAAAGAAAAGGCTGAATATTCAGGGTTTTTTGTCACAATCAAATCCCGTGCCATCGAACGAAGCTTCGAAGCTTTGAATCAGCCCTACATGATGCTAGCTATATGACTGTGCTACGTTTATCTCTGCTGTATAAGTGTCATTTTTACCCGAAGGTGCTGTGAGCCAATCTGCAGCCTGGAGCACATATCCAGGAAGTGCGGCACACCTTGGTTATCCAGCAAGATGTAAACGGGCACGGCGCGACGACAGGCCGCATCCATCAGGTCCTGCAGGATCTGGACATCTGTGAGCATATCCATTACTATCGCTATCACCTGCATGAGAAAAGGATTAGTTTGACAGTATCTTAAAATGACAGTTCACCCCGAAATTAAATATACATTTACTTCTTCCATCAGTCTAGATTGTTTTGGTGTGAGTTGCAGTGTGTTGGAGATATCGGCTGTAGAGATGTCTGCCTTATTTGACTAAATAAATTTTGAAACAGCAATGTCTCTTTTCAGAAATCATGACCTGGTTACTCAAGATAATCCACACACCTTGTTTTGAGCAGTTTTGGCACGTTGAGCCGAATGCCATCTTGTTACATTACATTGGAGAGAAGGCAGACAACTCTACAGCCAATATCTCCAACACTCGGCACCTCACACCAAAACAATCTAGATTAACACACAGCACAAGTAAAAAATATGTGTTTTTGATTTGGTGGTTAACTGCCTTTAAAGGCAACGATTCATTATACAGTGAATTCAGAAACTATCCAGGCTCCGTCACAGTTTTGCTTTGTGGCAGCCGCATGCTAAAATCATCTTAATTTCTGTTTTCCCTCATCAATCTTCACTCAATACCCCATAACAACAAAGCCAAGACAGGATTTTAAATTTGCAAATGTATCAAAAGGAAAAACTGACATAAGTATTCAGACCATTTGCAATAAGGCTTGAAATTGAGCTCAGGTGTCTCCCATTTCTCTTAATCATCTCTCAGATGTTTCTACACCTTGATTGGGATCCAACTGTGGTAAATTCAACTGATTGGCCATGATCTGGACAGGCACACACCTGTCTATATAAAGCCTCAGGACTGAAAGGCACATCAGAGCAAAAACCAAGCTATGAGGTTGAAGGAACAGCTCAGAGACAGGATTGTTCTGAGGCACAGGCAGAAAAAAAGAATCTGATAAAAGAGGGTGAATTTCCATATGGAAAAAATGCACAAAAAAAAATCTATTCACCATTTGGTCCTTTCTTTTTTATCATTGCGGCAGGAGAAAACACATTGTAATCACTGAAAAGGCATGAGCCTCAGCTCAGACTCACTACCGTTTCTCATCCATGTTACCTCTCAAAGACCGAGAAAAACAAAATCAATAAAATGCTGACGTGCACAATGTCTTATTAGACAGCTAACAAAGGAACCAGCTGGTGAAGCTAATCTGTCCAAGTGAAGCACTTTGCGACCCAGTGATACACTCACCCTGAGGGCACAGTAAAGGCCACATGAAAGAGTCTTAGCCGCTGGTTTTGCACCAGCTGTGTTCCTGTCAGGCTGACAGATCAGAGATAGAGCTTTACGACAACAACAGGAGATCAGCTGAGGAATTCAGAACTTAAATGTCTTTAGAAATGCCCCCATGCTACTTTTGCTTTCTCCTCTGTCAGAGTCGGGATTAGCAGAGGTCTGCACTTTGCTTTTACCAAATAAAGGACTTCCTAAAAGCCGGTAGTTTTGAACATGGGCAAAATCAAACAGATGTACACTGACTTTACCTGCATTTAACTGTAACCTTTAAAAATGACACAAAAAAACCCACATGCTGAAAATTATTGACGACTAATATAATGGAATACAGTGGTTAAAACCAGTGTCCAGCTGTGCTGTATATGTAATAAATTTGGGTTTATTCGGTTAATAATGCACCATAACTTTATGCACGTCAAGATGAAAGTTTAGACAAATGAAAAAGTCTTGACCTCCATTAAAAGCCTCTAGAGGCTGCAATGGTCATCACACCCAACAATATAAAAATGTTGGGTGTATTTAACAACAGGAGCATTATACCAAATGCTTTACAGGTCAAGGCCTTAGGCTCTTTGTCACATTCCTCAGGCCATTCCTGAGCAGGTTTTGCAGTGTGGCATGACGCATTGTCCTGCTGGAGGAGGGGAGGGGGGCTACTGCCACTGAGTAGTGATGTTGCCATGACAGAGTGTTTGGGAGATGAAGCTTGTAGCGGTATGTCATTCGTGTTTCCCCCAAAAAGTTGTTTTTTTTTGTAGTTCCAGCTCACATGTGTGACACTGAGTACGTTTACATGGACAGTTTAATTCCCTTTTCATTCGGAACGAAAGTTCATTCCTAATTATAAGTGACCTTGTAAACACCTATTTCGGAATGAAAATGGACGATGCGATTGAAAATTCAATCCGATATAAGGGGCTGGAATATTCCTTTTCTAATTCCGAATGAAAGAATTTCTCGCACTTGTAAACACTCATTCCTCCTTAAGTTCATTCCAGTTTTTCTGCGCATTCTCGTTTCCTTGCCCTTCTGGCGCGATGACGTGTATATAGCGCGCATAGCAACGGGCTGAGATAGAGCAGTCGGACTCGTTGCACTCACCGGTTTCCATTCGCCACAGCACGGTCTTCTATCTCCCTTCTTCGACCTTTTACCTCCCTTCTCCTCCTCAACAGACGAAGCATTAGCAGAACAAGGTTGTTGTCGTACTGCTGCATCAAGAATAAGCAAAACAAGGCTGAAAAAGGCACTAAGAACGGCGTCGTCAAGCATCTTGTTATCCAGAGCGAGGACTACAGTGTTTTCTTCCGGTAAACGTAAACACGTGACATCAGCCCTGCCCCCTATCCAATCAGAAACCTTCCCTGCCCCAAACCTTGCACGGACCACAATAAAGGCGATTAAATTGACCCTCATTCAGAATGAATATTTCCCATGTAAACTACCTGGAAAGACTTTAATTCCGAATGATTTCATTCAGATTTATTTCGTTCCGAATGAGAAGCCATCATGTAACCACACCCATAATTGGTCACATGTGAGGTGTTTCAAGTCAGATCTGTTCAACCGTTGTCAGATATGAGTCACTTCAAACATGAATGTGTCAAGGCATAATGATTGGATCTGGGGAAATAGTAGGAATTGAGCATCAAGCCCTGTAAGTGAAAGTAGGCGGCACGGTTGAGCAGTGGTTAGCATTGTCATCTCACAGCAAGAGGGTTCCTGGTTCGAACCCAGGGTGGGGGATTAGACCTTGGAGTGGGGGAGCCCTTCTGTGTGGAGTTTGCATGTTCTGCCTGTGTCAGCGTGGGTTTTCTCCAGGTACTCATGCTTCCTCCTACAATACACATTTGACTCAAATTTGATGACTCTAAATTGGCCGTAGGTGTGAATGTGAGTCTGAATGGTTGTCTGTCTCTTTGTGTCAGCCCTGCGATAGTCTGGCAACCTGTCCAGGGTGTACCCTGCCTCTTGCCCAATGTCAGTTGGGATAGGCTCCAGCCCCCCTCTGACCACTAATAGGATAAGTCGTTACGGAAAATGAAATTAATGTAGCCTTAGTATGTAGAACGAGGAGTTTTACAAACAGACAGTAATGGAAAGTGTCGTTCTCAGTCTTACGAACTTTACAGGTAAAATTAAGGGTCAAAGCCACAGTGCTCAGACAGAAGCTGCATTTTGGGTCCATACAATAATAATATACTGTGGAATACAGATGTGCAGGATGAAAGATTACGAGGGAAAAAAGGGAGAGGTTGTCCTCTCAGACATGCAGGGACATGTTCAGTCCAGGCAGAGAATAAAGGTTTGGAAATGTGTGTTATTCAACTGTTCCACTGTTCCCTTACAAAGCAAAGTCACGGGGCAAAAAAGAAAGTATCTCTTTAAATTTGCAACAAATGTTTCTCTGTCGGGCAGAAAAGGCCTGTTGTTTCCACTCAGTGTCTCACTGAGGAAAAATGCTGAGTGAACTTGTGGGGGTAACAACAGAGGAACAAGCTTTTACCAAATAAAGGAATTCCTAAGAGCCAGCAGTTGGGTATGTGGGGAGACGTGTGGACAGTGGACTCAGTGCGAGTCAAATCAGAAACCAAAACAAGAGCAACCAATGAGGACAGATTTATTATCTGCGTGCAGAGATGATTATGTTGGTGCCAAGAGAACTGGTTGCTCAACATGTGTTATCTCGAGCATGTGTGTGTTTGTTATTGCTCTAAAGAAGCTCATTGTCTTTTTTGATAAGTGACAACAAAGCTGGTGGCTTTGTTACATTCCACAGATGCACATCAAACTAATCTGCCTACTGTATTTTTTTTTTACTTTTTTGTTTATCTCATACCTCTGGGGAACACTCAAAAAGATAATACTTTTGTAAAATAGATATAAAGTAAGTATACAGAGAGTCAGGCTGTCAGTTCTAATTCCTGGTTTATACAGGAAAATATTACAAAAAGGAAGTGAACTAGCAAACAAAACACTCAGCTGACGTATACCTGCTGTATGCCCAACATGACGAGGTAGTAACTGGAAGGAAGGAAGAAACCAGGAAGGAAGGTGGATGTGTACAGACTAATGCTCATACTGTGAATCACTATTTTAATCAAAAGCACACATGCAAGGAGAAAATCAGTCATTCAAGGGGCAGAGATCTTGTTTCACCACTTGTTATGCTTCTGGTTTAGTAGCTTTAAAACCAGGAAGAAGGAAGGAAGGAAGGCGTGTAAAATTAGTGAGGAAAAAGTAAGCACACAAGAAAAGAAGTGTGGGAGGGAGGGGAAGAGAAGAACATTAAAGAAGAGGAGGGAATTTCTATGGAACATTAAATGGAAATCCATAGATGAGTCACATAATAACACCAATCAAAATCAAACAGACACAAAAACCCTGAGTGAGTATTTGACACACGCGTCTGTCGTCTTCTTTGACCCAGTTTTTACGAGGCACAGTGAGGCAGGGTGAGACGAGCAGAGCATGTCACTGTGTTGCTGTGAGCAGGCGGAACAGATGACTCAGCAGAGCTCCAGCAGTCTATGAGTAAACATTACAGTGGGCAGCTCAAATACACAGACCCACTTCAGGCTCTCAGTCTGTGTGTGAGGAGGTATTAATCACTGGCGCAGTCAATCACCCCGCCTCTCATTCACTTGCATAAGAGGACATGCCCTTTGTTTTACAGGACATGCCAAAAAAGTCAGTGGTTAGGCTACAGCTGGAATGTGAACATTTGCTGGTGTGTTAGTGCCTATAAAAGTGAACTTATTGTATTTTATTTTTGCCCACAGCTCAGACAGAAGAAAAATTGACGGTTTAATTTGTCACATTTAACGCTTCCATGTCGACATACTTTTGGCCATGGAGTGTGGCACTACTGCAACAGAAACTGACCACCAAATTTGCTGAACATGTCATAAATACTATTATAAAACATAATATATTCTGTGTTTGCCACCTGTTCAGTTCATGTACAGTATACTTTGCTAAAATGTCCTTATTTGTTTGCCATTAATTGGTGACGTTGGTGTCAACAAAACCCATTGTACCATCTCTCGCTCCACCCACATTTTTTGATGTGGGATTATACAAGGTACTTACCCATAGTCAGTGTATCACTTACAGTCGGTTTGGTGAAGCAGACAGAAGTATTAACACGGAAGCTAAGGAATGTACAGATTACACACATTTTAGCCACTTAAAAGTAATCAATAACATCAACGTGTGCGCAATATTGAGAGTATTTTCACTGCTTTACCTTCCCACAGATAGCACTTTCTGACAGGGAAGCCATGAACAGCTTCAGTTGCCCATCTCTTGTAAAAGCCACCAGACTCCATTGACAAAAACAGTAATTTTAGACACTGACCACCAGAGCTGCAGGTCCACTGCTGCCTCAATAAGTTAGTTTGTTTGCATTATTGTGTGACCTTGGGGAATCTGAGCTCACTGTACTAAACACCAAAGTCAGCGATGTTAAAACTTCAGTATTTTTCAACCTGGGCCCTATTTCCCCATGTGTATGTGTGCGTATGATTCATAGGTACAACTCGTTTTAAAATTGGTTCAGTATTGAGGGAGGCGGATGCAGCCGGCAGCCACGAGGTAGATATGGGGCAAATGCGTCCCGTGTAAGTTTTGCGCATTAAAAGTGCTTTTTTTCGCCACTGACTGGTTCAGATCGCCAGTGCTATCTCTGTAAATAGCATACTAAGCGTTTCCCTTACCCTTCACTTCCTGTGGGCTGTGTGTGACGTCATCTCGCGAGAGCTTTGCTTGCAGTAAATGTGTGTCTCAGAGACAATTCTAGGTATCAGTATTACATGCATAAAGACATATTAGTCATACATACTTGATGGATAGTTGACCATTTGGTCCCTGTGGTTTTGGCCGCCTCCTGCAATTTATTTTGGGCACATGAAAAAAGGTATCCAGCACTGCCCTGTTGATCAGAGGGGGGAAATCCTCTAACGTAGTTACACAGCGTTTAGTAGTTTCTGTATCATCCCAGGACACATCGAGACCATGAATATTGGGCAGCAGGTTCCACTTGTTGCAACACAGACCTTCTTCCTCTGTGGGCATGGAGTCACAGCAACCACAGGAGCACCACCAGTCCTCAGAGATTTGTGTTGGTGCAGCCGCTGCTTCACCCTCGTCTGCTCGTTGGCCCTCTCTCTCTCTCTATCCTTGTCTGCTCTTCAATTTGTAGGAGCTCCTTGTCCATATACTCGGGCTCAAATAAGCCATCGTAATAAAAGGGCTCATCCTCATTCTCGAAATCGGGTAAATATGCAGCCATGATAACGATGCAGTAAAACTCTCAACTGTACTCCGGGACAACCAGCGCCACTCTGAGCGGCGCTCTGCATGGCTCCTCTGTTTCCTTCCGGCACAAGCAAAGCTTTCGCAAGATGACGTCACACACAGCCCAGAAGAAGTGAAAGGTCAGGGAAACGCTTAGTATGCTATTTACAGAGATAGCACTGGCGATCTGAACCGGTCAGTGGTGAAAAAGGCACTTTTAATGCGCAAACTTATACGGGATGCATTTGCCCCCATATCTTCCATTTTAGCACGTTTCACGGCTCCCGGCTGCATCCGCCTCCCTCAAAACTGAACTAAGTTTTATAACGAGTTGGACCTATGAATCATATGCACACATACACATGGGGAAATAGGGCCCAGGTTGAAAAAGTTGTCCTTTTAAATTACTGTTTTTCTCAGTGCAGTCTGGCTTGGACGAGAGCGATATAAAAGCTTCAGTTCTCTGTCACATACATATAGATAAATAAATATTTTTTTTTTCCTTCTTTTTTATTTAGTTGGGACTTGTGGGGAAAATACGTTTTTTGCTGGCCCCATCCATCGCAGTACATCGCTTAGCTTCCATGCCCGGATCCAGCCTGCTTCTCCAAACTAGGAGCATGCCGACTGACATCTGCTGTATATAACATTAAGACTATGAATAAATACCTCATACAACCCCACTTCAAAAGATCTGAACTGTCCCTTTAATGTTCCCAGACATTGACTACATATCCATGTTACACCTGTAGGAATACTGAGTGGTGTGCATACATGTTATGAATGGGCCAGTGGAAACTACAGGGTTTCAAGCAGATAATAAAAGTGTAACTTCCTGTAAATGCTGCTGAGTCATTACTTCAGTCGCCTTCATACTTTTGACCTCATTTATAACACTGTGTTCTTGCTCTGTGCCAGTTAGCCTCACACAGCCTTTAGTGAATTTGGTAATTTTCCCATAGACCATATTACAGGGCACAGGGACGAGGAGGGGCTGTGACACCCACCAGGTGTTTACATGGATTTATATGTAGATAGAAATGTAGTTATCTGTATGCATACTTGTTTGTATGAATGTATATGGGTCGGTGACTAAATTTATATTTTGTTAGGAATAGTTTATTGCATATGAGATGTATTAAACGAAGACTCGATAGACTATTTGATCAGTATTCGTAGTGTGTATCAATAACTTAATATTTTTGTATAAGATAAATAAGGATCTGTGTATACAGGTGTGTAAAAAGTGGTAATGTGTGCTCGGGATTGTAAATATTTAGATGTTTGTGTGTACATGAGTCACTCTTACATATTGACAAGCTGAGGATTTCTATAAGGGAATTATTGATCATTTTAATTACTGAATAAAGGGGTAGGATTAGATAAGTTTATACTTCTTCCTGCTCCTTTTCATACATGTAATTTGGGGATGGAATTTATGATGTATTTTTTATGATACTGATATGTTTTTGTTGAAATGTACATGTTCGAAATAAAGACATGATTAAATCACCTATAATAACGTGGTCTTAAGAAGTTGGACTGTACCAAGCCTTTGTAATAACGTCTTTATAATACAAATAATATTAAAGACATGAATAGTATGACAGTAACGATGTCCTCTTATCATGGCTCCTCACCTTAGTGGCCTCCTGGATGAGGCGTCTCACCACCTCCTTGATGTGAGGTCCGTTTCCTTTGGGCGGGTGTGTGTGCACGGCCACCCGGGTCACCCCTTTGAACAACCCCCCGCTGGGCCAGCCGATATCCAGCGGCGGCACCTCGGTGTCCGACATCTGGGGCCAGTATGTAGAATGGACCCCTGAATCCGCGTCCGTGCCGCCGGCTGCCGGCTCCGACCCGGCCGGCGGCGCTTTGCTGCTGCTGTCATCCCCCGAGTCATACTGTTTGAAGGAGCTCAGCAACAGTTTGACTTCTCTGGCTGACAGAAAGTCCTTCATGTTGTCCTCTTTGAGTCTCATCTTGAAGGCGCCGTCGCCGTTCTTGAGCAGCTCCTCGATGGCAGCGCGCTGCTCCTCGCTGTAGTAGAACTCTGGTTTGGACTCCGGGACTTTGACTCCTATGTGGCCGTCCTCCATGCACATGAGCTGGGATTCGGCCATGGCTGCGGCGGCGGTTCCGGCTCCTGGAGCTCAGGAACTGTCTCACGCCCTGTGGGAATGACTGATGACACCTAGGCTATGTGACGCCTGACAGGTTAAATAAGGCTGGGAAAGTTTTCTCACCTGGACGGGTAGCGGAGAGGTGGGGCTCGCGGAAAACCCATGCTGCCTTCAAGTGCAAATGGAATAAAGAGCACTACAGTATAGACACGCCAAAGAAACTGTCAAAGTGTAAAATTGAGCTTGGATTCAATCACAAACAGTCAGTAAACAACATCAAAATATTGCTTATGATTGACAGCAACTACTAATGTGTGTTTTTCCATCATATATTTGATTTTTGACACCATATATAGCCTACATGTGTATAACAGCATGAAAAGATTGTCAAGGAGGTTACCAGTGGCTGAAGGAACAAAAATAAAATAAAAATACTACATTGGATTTATATGGCACTTTTCTGCCCAAAGACGCTTTACAGAGAACAGGAACAAGAAAACAAAACTAAAGAAAAAACAAATGAAATCATCCATAAGAAGGGAAATAATGCAGAGAGGAAGAAGAACAGTATTTTAGAGTAGTAAGGAGTTTTGAAGAGGTGTGTTTGGGGGATTTCGTGGAGGTGAAGACGAGGGGGAGTCTCCGATGTGTTTAGGGAGTGAGTTCCAGAGGGTGGGTGCTGCAATGGAGAAAACCCTTCGCCCTTCAGGTGCGGTGGTTAGTCCCAATAGTTGCATCAGCATCAGAACAGATGTGGAGTGTGAGGTCCAAAGTGGTCCCAGTGGTAATCACAGCACTCAGGGCTTTGACCCCCAAACTGGGAGAGCGGCTCCAGCTGATTCCAGGTACAACACCTGAGGTCCCTGTCCCTGTCCTTGGCTTGGAAGTGCAAACCAAATAAATGCAAATGGTATTTTTGGAGGCCTTTTGAAACACCTTGGCCATGGAACGACAGATGGAAAAACAGCCTCTTGGCTCAATCTGGCATTTTAATATCATGTGTATTTAGGAATTTGCACTGTCCCTTCTCGAATAAACTGAATATAAATGTAATTCATCTTTCAAAAAAGCAGAATGGTAACATGAAGGATTTACAATCAGAATAACCGATTTTACAGATGGACCCTGAATGCAGCAGACGTTTAAAGAGGAGTAGCGTGTTCTGTGGAAACATGCAGAGTCCAGGCTTCACCTTGTTCATGCGACAAAAACAAACCAGCCCAGATAATAAACTGAGCAAACAGCAACTTGATATGTAGGCCATACTAGAGAGGCTGGGTCACTGACAAATCCTATACCACTGTTTATCCCGTTTATTACTCTGTACAGTTTTACTGCTTGTTGAATCTCTGGATAGATACTAAGCTGCATTTTGTTGGCTCAGTGCAACAATAAAAGCTCACTCTGGACTTCATCCTGAATTTCACTCTTCATGGTGTGCATTTAGACTTATGCAGACTTATTTATGGCCTGTACATAGTGTATATAATCAGCTATACCTGTGTTCATGAGCCTTTGCTTTTGGTTTTCCAGTATCAGTATTAATGGCATGATCTCAACACACATTGAATGAATCATGTTAATGGTTTAGTTATTATGTTTTTCCACAACACTTGTTTTATGGAGGCTGAGTAATCAGTTACAGCTTCAAAGGTTCTGAAATTACATTACAACACAGACTTTGACATCATGTTGTAGAGAGAGCAGAGGCATGTAGCATTAAATTCTGGGCCCTATAGTCTCTGTGGGCCCCCTGCCCTTACTCTCTTGATCCATGTCTTTCTCTCACACCTTTTGATTTATTGATTTTTTTTAATTGTTTTTAACAAAGTGAGTTTTTCTTTGGTGCACACACAGTCACTCACCACCATTTTGTGCCTTTAAAGGTGAGAGGGGCCTCAAAGAGCTTCCAATATTTTTTATACAAAGTTCGGTCTTTCAACAGATTTACTGAGCCACTTTTAATTTAGTCATGGCACTAATTACATATCGCATATCGACGTTTCGTCATGGACTTTCCACATCCACATACTACGTGAAAGGTGCCCTGGGTGCGTTGGTTGTTGATTCTGTTGGTTGTTCTGGGACAATGTGTCCAGTTCTGCCTGTTACAAGCATTGTCTTCTTTCAAAATACACTTCTGTTTTCACAGGAAATTTGCCGCTTACATACAGTCTCTTTGAAATAAATGCACTACATCGGTACAACACTGCAAACTTTTTTTTTCCTTCGACAACAAACACATGGTTTGGTTTAGAACAAAAAAGAACAGGGTTTGGCTCTATAATCTTACAGGATGTGAACACCATTCTCTCAGGTGAAAGTCAATATCTGTTTGACCCATGCACCATCCCTCTGGCCCGCCCCACTCGGACTTTCACAGCCTTAAAGAGAGAGTGCACCCAAAAATGAAAATTCAGCCATTATCTACTCACCCATATGCCGATGGAGGCTCAGCTGAAGTTTTAGAGCCCTCACATCACTTGCGGAGATCCAAGGGGAGAGGAGGTAGCAACACAACTCCACCTAATGGAGGCTGACGGCGCCCCAGATTCAAACATCCAAAAGTACATAATTGAAACCACAAAATATCTCCATACTGCTCGTCCGTAGTGATTCAAGTGTCCTGAAGTCAGAGCTACAGGCTACAATGAGGCTAAAAACAGAGTTCAAATGACATTTTTCCAAACAACTTTTTTATGTCGGGGCTTCAGGACACTTGGATCACTACGGACAAGCAGTATGGAGATATTTTGTGGTTTAAATTATGTGTTTTTGGACGTTTGAATCTGGGGCGCCGTAAGCCTCCATTAGGTGGAGTTGTGTTGCTACCCACTCTCCCCTTGGATCTCCGCTCAGCATGTGGGTGAGTAAATAATGGCTGAATTTTCATTTTTGGGTGCACTATCCTTTTAACTTTAGTCCTTGTCCCGCCAGACGCTGCTGGGCATCGTTAAACTAAAACGGCAGCTGGCTGCGTATCATGCCATTGTGAAAGGACGCCTTTTGTTGTTGGTTTCTGACGCCACAAGTCACTGGCCAAACGCCAGATTTTGACAACTTTGGAGTAAAACCTGGGTCCCATCAATGTCCCAAACACAGAAAATAAAAAGAAAGTAAGAAAATATAGCAATAGGGCAGAGTCTCTGCACATAGATACAACATCACACACTTCTAGCGGGCCTTTAGTGATGACTGAGAGAGATTACTTTAGTATGAGTCTATACATTGTTTTTTGTAAAAATACTTCTAATCTGTACTTAAGTGCAGTACCTGAGTAACTGTACTTAGTTACATTCCACCACTGGACAGGATGGGTCAAGATAATGTATGAATATGTTTTTAAAATGTATTCTCAACTCTGAATATCCATCTGCGTCACCGGTTTTATTAAAAATAAGCAACATGACAATAAATATGCTTTTGTTGATATCATGACTGGAACAACTACAGTACATGCCCATGTAATTGTTTATCTCAGGCTGTGTTATAAGTCATCTTGTAAGAACAGACATCACTTCACAAGTATCTAACTTAACTCATCATGTTAAGGACATGTCTGTAAACTGTGTGATGATTCCAACAGTCGTCCCATTATATCTCTTGTACAGGATATACAGCAGTATGTGTGCCATGATGATAGACAGAAATCCCGTGTGTGTGTGTGTGTGTGTGTGTGTGTGTGCGCGCGCGCCTCAACCAAACGAGTTAGTCTTCATTTTTATTCTAGACAGCCGACAGCTTCTGTTGAGAGACGCAGAGGCCTCTGCTGTTCGTTTAGGTTTGTGACTTACTGTTAGTTAGGACTAACCTGCATGAATTAGCATAAGACATACATTTTAATACAAACTTATTATAATATTTCATGTATCAGCCTGTGTGCTCCTCTCAGATGGGTTTGGTGTAGTTCGAAGGGAACAGGCCCGTTTTGCCCCTCAGCTCGCCTTTCCACCAGGCCTCATCGGAGCACTCCAAAATGTTGATGATATCGCCGGCGTTGAACTGCAGCTCGTCCGTCTCTTCAGCCTGGAAACTGTACAAAGCTCTGACCTGCAGCTTGGGGGAGGCTTTGTGCTGCAGGAGGAGGAGGAAGAGGAGGAGGAGGACAGACAGGATGAAACACAGATGTACAAACTCCATGAACCAGTTGTCACTGAACTCTTCAAGTTCAATGATTTTAGAGCTGCGTTAAGTTGAACTTCAGATTTGTGTCCTGAGACTTCTCGACAGTGTCATACCAGACCTTAGCTTGGCATAAATGGTGACAAAAGTTACCAGAATGGTAGACTTTCCTTTGCTGTATCCCCTTTTAATCTTCTCTCTGATTTTCTTTGTAATAAGAATCTTGTGGCTTAGGAATCCCTCCTGCTGTGTAAAAGTCAATAGCAACACTGGAGGAGGACACATGAAAAAGGCAGGTTGGGAGTCCCCTGCCATACATTTTTTTTCCACTTGAACTACTTCATTCCTTCATTATTCTGTTAGGGGTCTCGGGTGTGCTGGAGCCTATCCCAGCTTACACCGGGTGAGAGGTGGGGTTCACCCTGGACAGGTCACCAGACTATCACAGGGCTGACACATAGAGACAAACAACCATTTACACTCGCATTCACACCTACGGACAATTCAGAGCCACCAATTAACCTGCATGTCTTTGGACTGTGGGAGGAAGCTGGAGCACCCGGAGAAAACCCACGCTGACATGGGGAGAACATGTAAACTCCGTACAGAAGTGCACCCCCAACCAGGGTTCGAACCAGAAACCCTTTTGCTGTGAGGCAACAATGCTCTGCACCACCATGCTGCCCAACATTAACTACTTAATTTCCTGAATCCTGGTGATTTTCTGCACCATTTTGTGCCTTTTCTGAATCAATTTATGGTGTAAATGTCTTTAATTTTCTCAAAATAAAGGTCATTTACTACTTTCATGTTTTAATTTGGATAGACAAATGGACATATTCTAAGTGTTGAGGGGAATGTGTCCCCTTTGTTAAGAGATGACAAAATTATCTAATGGTCATAAGACTCTTTAAAAAATCTCATTACGGCATGGCAACATTTGTAACATGCTTAAAAGACGCTTTTTTCTGGGCACCATGAAGTTAAAATTTAGGAGCAAACAACAGCTTACAGCAGATTAAATTTGTAGTTTATGTCACCTAAATACTTCAGCTTGCTGCCACATAACTGGAGCATCCTAATGAACTAGACTGGTCTTCTACAAATATGTACAAAGAAGCCTACATATGGACCAGGACACACAGTATGCACACAATCATTCAGACAGACAGGACGGCATATCCATAAGTGTATGCACAGAAAAACAAAAGCATATCCATACTGTACTGTGTGTGTCTCTACATACCTGCAGAGACAGACTCAGCACAACCCAATTGCCAGAATAAATGTTGGCATCGCATGTTTCTGCAAACCATGGATATGTTACATGTATGTTTTACATGGAGCAGATATGTTGTATCTTTGGGTTTCCTTACGTTGAAATTTTCAATTTTATGTTGTGACAACGCTGTGGTGAATGTGTTATGTTCCGAGTTCGTAAAACATCCTATGCTGTTTTAAAATACCCAGTTTGGAAATGCCCTGAAATCTCAATAAAAAAACAGTCGTCTCGCCATTGACCGTCCCCTCCTATATCCAGGGTTTGCAGAAATGTACATGTTATTCTGTCCGCACAGAACTATTGAGTACCTGTCGTGGTGCAGGTGAAGGTGAGCAGTTGGGGAGTCGAGGAGCAGGGCGCGGTGGTAAATTGTCTGAGCCTCCTCTTTGCTGTTTTGACACAAAACTTTATATTATTACTTTTTTTTTTCTTAAACATGTGTTCACTGTATTTATGTGATAGTCAAACATACTTAACTAGAATAAGTTAATAAGTTAATGACAGCACAGTGCTTAGAGGTTGACTCTATCACTCAGGTTAAGTTTTCCATGGGTAGGTTTCCTACCTGTTGATGCATCTCTTGCAGGAATACTTTACTGTGTTTGGAGATAGACGTGCTTTTGTAATATTCCACCAGCTGGTTGAGAGAAGGGAACTTCTCTGACCAGAGGTAATACTGCCCTCTGGTGTCCCGCAGCACTTTGAAGTGCTGCACATCTGCTGGATGTCTACAGTGAAACACAATACAGAAAATGCTTTATTTTTTTTTGTCATTTTCTGCTTTTTCTTGCGTCATAAAGGGCCGAGCACAATATTTGTTTGTGAAAGCATGAGAGTTTGCAGAAATGGATGATTAATTTTTTTCTTCAAGGTTACATTTGGGCCTCTAAAGCTTGTTAACCTCTTGTTCCTGAACAAACATATCACAACCCTACCAGAGCAGACAGGATGTAAATAAGGTGGATAGGAACAGGATGCACAGGGAGGAGAAAATGACAGATAACTTAAAGGCATGGACAGACATGGAGGACAGAAAGAAAGCACAAGAGAGGACCTCACTGCCTTGTTCAAAAGACAAAACTCAGGAAAAGATGTCAAAGTAATCTGCAATATTAATACTGAATAATTCTTAAATTGCTCAGCAGGTTTTTTGTAAGGTTGCATCCCTGGGGCTGCCACATGCACCAATGTTTGATAATCATACACCTCCTCCAACTGTGATATGATTCTCGCAAACATTAAAGAACAAAAAAAAAACATGATTCAGTTTCTGTTTAGCCAACCCTTACAGTTTCTGTCTTTCCCTAAACTTTAACACTGGCATATTAATTTAAAAGAGTCTGGGTTACTAAAAGCATTGAGGCTTCTCAGTGGCTCTGGTATAAGAGATGGTGATGCATCCTTGACCCTTGTTGCTCTAAATGTTTTATATACACTGACATGAAAGACGGTGACAGTAGGAACAGATGTCATCAAGTCCAATAAAGTCTTACAAAGTAACTTTGTCTAAAAAAAACTATTGCAGGTATTTAAATTTTGCAGTATGCATTCATCTCCTGTCTCGCTTGTAACAAAACATCAACTTTGTACAGACGAACGTGCAACCGCTGGAGGAAGTGATGTGGTTAAATAGAGAAAATGCATTAAATGAAAATGCAAATAGAAGTTCTTATCTTGTTCTAAACCACGTTGGTGTGATGGTGACGCAGAATGAAAGAGAGACGGGTGGGGAGAAGTGTCGGTTGATAAAAATAAGACAGAGAAGATCAATGTCTTTTTTGCATCCCATATTAAGAGGCTGCAGCAAGAAATTGGGACATGGTAAGATTTCTCAATAGATACATTTAATTCAATTAAATAAGGTGTTAACTGGATACCAGTAGGCCACCACACAGAAATGGGACCAAGTCACTGGTTTGCAAGTTACAGGTAGGTCTCAAGTTAAGTCCCAAGTCAAGACTAACAAGTCCCAAGTTAAGTCAGAAGTCCTAAGTCCTAAGCATGTTATAACGTGCTCTCTGCCAAATGTAATGCCATTTTAGCAACATAGTAATAATATAATACATAATACATTACTGTGTGTGTGTGTGTGTGTGTGTGTGTGTGTGTGTGTGTGTGTGTGTGTGTGTGTGTGTGTGTGTGTGTGTGTGTGTGTGTGAAGGGAAGCAGCGCTCTCTCAGGTGTGTCATGGTGAAGATGGCGTGCAGCAACAAGTGATACTAGTTGAATTAAGTTTCTGAACAGCACCCGAATGCCTTGTTATCTTGTGTCTGGACTGCTAGAAGCGAGTTACCAGCTAAGCTATATTAATGCAAACAAACCACCGTGCTCCCGACTACGGTTCTGAGCTAGTGAGCTGTCACTGAGAGAGGTAACATAAGCATTAGCTCGCTAGCTATGTTGCTATTAGCCTGTATTTGTGTGTCAAATGTCAAATAAAATTGGAAGTTGTTGTGTCTATAATTTCTATAAAGTTGTCAAAGGTGTTCTGGTTTCCATTTGTAGTCCGAGTAGTGTTGACCAATCACGTTTGAACAGCAGGTAGCCTAATCAGTCCATGTGGGGAGACGGTACACATAATTCTCAGAACCCATCGGCTGTATTCGGCGTCTGACTTCCAGCAGACGGCGATACAGCCTCTGGGGGCAGACCCCCGATTTTTTTGGCATTCTGGTTTGATTTGGGCGGAGGAGGCAAATTTCCGTTTCCGACTTCCGTTTATATATAAGTAAATATGCTGAACCATTGCGATGGATTCAGAGTTTGCAGTGACGCCAATTATGTTCCGCCTCGTTAGTTCACTGCACGAACCTGGCAACAACTGCAGCTGGCTCAAACGTGATAGGTTAATATCACGCGGACTACAAACAGCCTACAACCAGAAACTAGGGCTCTTCTGCTCTTCTTACGGAGGCAAGATCTCCGGGGTTTGCCTACAGACTAGGTACACATTAGCCAAAATGAATCTCAGAAGCCACTGCCTGTTTCTTGACAACAAGTGAGCTTTATCTTAGCTATTTGTAAATTTATCTGCATTCAGTTTCTGTTTATAGAGACTGGTCAAAATGCCCTGCACACAGAAGAGGACCTCTTGGCGCTGTTAATCTGTTGGCTATGCTAGGCTATTTTTTTTTGTCTCAGGTCTGACTCGAATCCAAATCATGTGTGTGTATTTCTGGATCTATGTGCACATATAGACACACTCAATGCACCTGACAGAGATGGAGAAGTCACCCTGAGTTGCAGTTTGGCTGCCCCGTATGAGGAAGGCCCCCACAGGCTGTTGCATCAGCTTCTCCTGCGCGTCGCTGCGACTGAAGTCCTCCTGGTACCAGCTGGAGCCATGGAGGAGAGAGGCAGAAAATGACAGAGGTGTCAGGGTAACACAGTTATGATGGTGATGACAACGGGAGGATAAATGATCAAAAATTCTTGGGAAAATACTGAAAAATACTTGAGTAAGTTTTTGTCCTTTTCTGTGTTATTTCAAAAACTAGACAATGTCTGTGCCTCTCTGTTTACTTTTCTATTTCATTTTCTCTTTCATTTGGCTTTATGTGAGTTTACCTGGGCAGATGAAGGTCAATGAAGTTCTTGGGTACAAACCCCACAGATCCATCGAGTTCTGCTTTGTACCAGTTTCCAGTGGTGTGCAGAATCTGACACGGTGGGACACAATTACAAAACACACGCTCACTACAAATGAAGTCACATCAAGGTGAATATACTACACAGCATTCGTTTATTCAATACTGATTTGGAGGTGCAACAGAAATAAAATGGACAGGTTGCTAGACTTTCACAGGGCTGACACACAGAGACAGACAACCATTCACACCTACGGACAATTTAGAGTCACCAATTAACCTGCATGTCTTTGGACTGTGGGAGGAAGCTGGAGTACCCGGGGAAAACCCACGCTGACATGGGGAGAACGTGCAAACTCCGCACAGAAGGGCTCCCACACCCGGGATTGAACCAGGAACCCTCTTGCTGTGAGGCGACAGTGCTAACCGCTGCACCACTGTGCCACCAGAAGTGACATTATCGCACATATCAAATGTAGATTGGTATATACAGAAATTAAACATGTGATATGTAGTGAGATGGATCGGCGGCTTCTGCAGTGTTGTGGTGAAGAGGGAGCTGAGCCAGAAGGCGAAGTGTTTGATTTACTGGTCTGTCTACGTCCCAGCCCTTCCCTATGGTCATGAAGTCTGGGTGGTGACCGAAAGAAAGAGAACGCGGATACAAGCGTCATCTGTGGGGTGTCTGGGCTCAGCCTTAGAGATAGGGTGAGGAGCTCGGACATCTGGCGGGAGCTCGGAGTAGAGCTACTGCTCCTTCCTGTTGAAAGGGGTCAGTTTAGGTGGTTCGGGCATCTGATCAGGATGCCTCCTGTGCGCCACCCGCTGGAGGTGCTTCAGGCACGTCCCACTGGTAGGAGGCCCCGGGGCAGACCCAGAACACCCTGGAGGGATTATATATCTCATCTGGCCTGGGAACACCTTGGGGTCCCCCAGGAGGAGCTGGAAAGTGTTGCTGGGGAGAGGGACGTCTGGGGTGCTTTGCTTGGCCTGCTGCCCCTGTGACCCGGCCCAAGTTAAGTGGATGAAAATGTATGGATGTCTAGTTTCAGCTCTCATCCATGTATAACGTATTAATATTGTACTACATACATATAATACATGGACGTCACTGTCACACTGATGTCCCTCTACACCCTGTTTAAACTCTAGAATTCTATATGGAAACACTGAGCCAAATCTGATTTAAGTGGCAAAGTTCTGAGTCGGGTCCAGACGTATTATTAAGACCACTTCCGTCATCAGGTGTCTGTTTTCTATCTCCACGTACAAAAACAGATCTAGCGAGAGCGCAGCTGTGGTTTGTGTCTGTGTGGTTTTTGAAAACTTTTTTGGAAGCCATGTGGTTTGTTCTTTATTTTCTCTTTCATGTTGCTGCTGCTGTACTTTTTACAACCGTACATTTTACTGTGGGGCAGAATGAGAATGAGGAAATAAAAAGACTGGGATTAAAGGAATTTCCTTTTTTAACGTTTGTATTGTTTTGAATACCTTAATAAGTCCTGTTAAACTGCACTACAAGATGTTGAAGTGGTGGTTTAGAAGTGAGTCATCACTTTTATAACCAAACAGATCACAAGGATCCTCCGTGTGAAAACACACACAACAATTCACACTCTGGTTTGCATTCTTCACTTTATTATTGCTACTGTATTTTGGTACAGACCACCTCGCCTTTCTAGTTTTGTTTGTACTTGTTGCAGACATACAGAGATCACATCGCCGTGACTGTCCTGTGAACATAGGAAATAAACTTGTATTCGAGCAGCAGGATGCAGTTTCGTAACACATTTTCATAACCTGCTGTACAAACTCATAAGTGCTGCAGAGTACAGTGATGCAAATTATGTTGTTCTCACGCTGCTTGAGTGAGCTGAATGTCCAGTCATGTAGGCGACAATGATTTACATGAAAATGCTACCGGCGCCATATCAACAGGCCGCCATTTGAATGCCTTTTACATCGAGAGCTATTAATAACTTGAAGGGTGTTGTTGAAAACACAAAGTAGGAAGTGTGTGTGAACTGTGTACAGCGTGTGTGTGTGTGTGTGTGTGTGTGTGTGTTCCTTACCTTTAATCGCTCTCCCTTTCTGAAGCTGAGTTCATCATCAGCTGTAGCTTCATAGTCATACTTGGCCGCAGCCTCCATGATAAAAGAACTAAATAAATAAATAAACGTGTATAGGTTTACAAATGAAAAACTGAAATAAAATTTTAAACATAGTACATTAGTGGTTTTATTTACCTTTATAATGTAGCCAATTAGCTGACACTCTTACAGTATAAAACAACTCCAATACACATGGGTGAAAAGTTAAAGGTCTCTACGAGGTCTGTCTGACTCATGTTCTAACTACATGTGGAAATACAGGTGTTAAAGGAAATAGAAGTTATATCTGCAAAAAGTAACTCTTCAACCAAATGAACCCCACTTTGACCTAGATGCCTAGATGTGGTTTCACTGTTATGCATTTTGGAAGGCTATAAATTGAGCACATTTTAAAGCCATCCCACAGCTGACACTGTTGTACTTAATGTTTTCCTTTATCAGTATCCACAGCAACACACTCCTGATATCTGCAGTCCAAGAGCTACACACAGAGGTGCTTAAACCTGTTGTCTCTCCTTCATATTTCTTTCATGTGCATTAAATAAATGGATTTGACAGATGAAATCAATAAGCTATCACAAGCATCACCTGGACTCAGTGTATTTCATGGAAAGTGCAATTGGATCCAGTGTGTTGCGCCTTCAGTACAGTAAGAGCAGAGTGTGCATTGACATCTCAGAAAACACCAGGCCAACACACCATAATTCAAAATGACAATCTCTTTCCGTTTGCGCCTCGTTGAAGAAAAGGAGTTACTCACCATGTACGTGTCGTTCTCTGCAGAGCTGAAATTGTGCAGTTTACAAAGAGAAGTGACAAACTCCCGCTGTCGGCTCACAGGAAGCGCACTCACACTGCAGCTGCCACTGAAACACATTTTCTCTCGCTGCTGACCACTTGCACACAGCCTCACATGCTCACACTGAAATAGACACAGGTGCAAAGACACACGTACAGATTTGAATTTACATGCATGGAACTCATGTACAGGAATAAATACTGTATGAACTGAAGGCAATATTCAGCTCTAAAGTAACTGCATGATTGGCAGCTGAAGTTTTTTTTTTTTTTTTAAGAGTTTCATAATAGAACCAGTGGTGGAATGTAACTAAGTACATTTACTGAAGTACTTCAGTGCATATTTTAGGGACTTTTACTTTATGTGTGTATTTTAATCTCAGACTACTTTCTACTTGTACTTCAATAAACTTAACAACTTAATAGCTCTTGCTGTAAAAGGCATTCAAATTGTGGCGCTGGTAGCATTTTCATTCATAAAAACTATATATCTCCACTTGCTGACCTTTTCCATAGCTCTTAACAAACGTTGAAAAGCAATGAGTAAAGCAGCTGAAAACAAGGCTAAAGGCTCCAAACTTGTTTATATATTTACTTATTTATTTATTTATCATTCAATCTTATTTATCATTCAGAATTGCAGCCCTGCTTTTCACAGATGATGTGGTTCTGTTGACTCCATCACACCGTGACCTCCAGCATGAACTGGAGCGTTTTGCATCTGAGTGTGAAGCAATTGGGATGAGAGTCAGCACCTCCAAGTCTGAGGCCATGGTCCTCTGTCGGAAACTGGTGGTTTGCCCTCTCCGGGTTGGGGGAGAGTTACTGCCTCAAGCGAGGGAGTTCAAGTGTCTTGGGGTCTTGTTCATGAGTGAGGGTAGAATGGAGCGTGAGATGGTCGGTGCGGCTTCTGCAGTGATGCAGGCGCTGTGCCGGCCTGGTCCATCTACGTCCCAACCCCCACCCATGGTCATGAACTCTGGGTAGTGACTGAAAGAATGAGATCACGGATACAAGCGGTGGAAATGAGTTTCCTCCATGAGGTGGCTGGGCTCAGCCTTAGAGATAGGGTGAGGAGCTCGGACATTTGGAGGGAGCTCGGAGTAGAGCCGCTGCTCCTTCGCATCGAAAGGGGTCAGTTTAGGTGGCTCGGGCATCTGATCAGGATATCTCCTGGGCGCCTCCTGCTGGAGGTGTTTCAGGCACGTCCCACTGATAGGAGGCCCCGGGGCAGACCCAGAACACCCTGGAGGGATTACATATCTCATCTGGCCTGGGAACACCTTGGGGTCCCCCAGGAGGAGCTGGAAAGTGTTGCTGGGGAGAGGGACGTCTGGGGTGCTTTGCTTGGCCTGCTGCCCCTGTGACCTGGCCCAAGTTAAGCGGATGGAAATGGATGGATGGAACTAATTCTCCAAGGTCAGGAAGCACTTCCACATGGTGGTCTGTAGGCCTATATGTTGAAATGCTAACATCAGCAAGCTACCAAGATATTAAAATGGTGCCTGTTACATCAGCATGTAACATCAAAAAGTTTTTAACATGCACAACATACTAATGGGCATGTTAGAGCATTAGAAAATGAACAGGTGTGCTTAAATGGAGCTGTATATCTAACATAGTGTGTAAATACGATGAGTTCATCGCTATCAACTCAAGGACAGGGAGACTCCCTGCCTCTTACATGAGAATGATGGCTAGCAATTGTACCTTCACAAGTCCAATAGAAATAGAAGTGGTGTGGGCCCTTGGTGCTTTCTGTGGGTCTTCAGGTGAGCACCCCCCTTCACCGGTGTTTCACCAATTAAAGCTCACAACACCTCTGGAGGGCTTGACGGCACGCCCCAGCGTCCTGGGGCAGCCCCCTCGGCCCCTCGGGATCCACAACCACGATGCTCTATGATGTCCCCTCTCCACTGAGTGGGTCAATCCAGCGCTCGCTGTGCTTCAGCCACAGCCATCTGGATGCTGCCTCTGCTTGTCTGGTGCTTGTCCCGCTTTAACAAATGTGATCAAGCGGCGCCCTTTTCTCCTGATGTTAATAGAATGTCACTAGACTAACTTTATCAAAATCAAAATACATATTTTTCCTCCGACTGATAGTGCTATTTATCAGTCTGGATTGTTTTCGTGTGAGTTGCTGAGTGTTTACGACATTAGCCGTAGACTGTCTGCCTTCTTTAAATGTAGCGGAACAAGATGGAACTTGACTTGTGATGCTCAAAGCATCAGATAAATAAAATCACTTCTTGGTACTTCGATTCACCTCTGCTTATTGGTGTCCAATACAGGAAGTTTCTGTCGACAAATCACATTAAACATTACTTTAGTTGGGGGACATTCTCAGTTGTTTTCTGAACTTGTTTGCTTCTGAACTTCTGCTGTCCTGCAGTGTGGGTGCATTCAGAGTGTGTGTTTGTTAATTATTTGTATTGCAGCAGAATTTTCGCAATTTGTCACAGTTTCCAACACATTCCTGTTAAATACCTGCCATTGACTGAACGTGAAAGGGGATATGGGAGCTCTGAGAAACATATCTGCTGCGGGGTGTTACATATCTCAAATCATTAAGTCTCAAATGGTATCTAAGTCATTTATTACTGAAAGAATCCTACACAGCAGCAAAACTGAACTATAAGCTGACAGTAGATCATCAAACAGGCCATCTTCAGCTGTGGTAGGGTGTAGTATCTATGTTTGCCACATGATGGCAGCAGACCTTAAGAATAAGCAAAGTATCTTCTCCTCTTATACTTTTCTACATACTTACCATCGTGTATATTTTCAAGATGTTGAAGTTGTATTTGTGGTAAAACCTGTTAAAAAAAAAAAAAAAAATTTAAAAAGTTTTTAATAACACCCGACTTCACTCTAATTGCTCAGTGTTTCCATTTACACACTAACTGTTCAGTCACTGCAAGACACTTTGTGAGTTAATCTGACTACCTTTGAGGCAATGAAACCAAACTCAAGTAGCATGAAATCACTGCACTGATGGGTGCAGAGATTTGTCTCTGTCCTTTTCAAAGCTCTGCAGTGCTGTCTGAGAGTGAAGGCCAACACGGTGTGAGGTAAATACAGGACAAAACTACAGATGTTGGAAAATAAGGAGAAAGATGTTGCCAAGTATTCCTGAGTAATGCTGAGAGCCTTAAGTGATGGTAATGGCTTCATTTGGACATCACTAGTTGTCACCATAACAACTAACAACAATCTGTTTCCTTGTGTACTAGTCAAATGACCACATTTGAGAAAGAGAAGAAGAAAGAGAAATGTAGAGAAGATGGAGGTTCACTTCTGTCAAAGAAATGCATCAAAATGAGAGGATGGGGGTGGAGGTGGGAGCTAAGAAAAGGACTAAGAGAGGACAGACTAGACAGGAGGAGACAGAAGCAGAAAGTATTGAAGGTGGGAGGATGCAGAGGTGCAGCCAGTAGCAATGCAGGCAAACACCGCCGCCACCAACACTCTGTTCCATCCCTCTGATATTCACAGTCAGTCTCAGTGGTCGGCCTGCCATGAATGCTCATATCCCCGTGTGGCGTTCGGCGGGGATTTGATCCCGCGACGGGCTTGAAAAGCAAATGTGATTTGAGAAAAGCAAAAAAGGGGAAGCAATCAGCATTCCCACCGTGAGAGGGTTGATGAATAGACTCCACGTACTCTCATAGATGTTTATGTGTGTGTGTTACTTTTTTTTTACAATGGCGAAAGAATCATTTGCCTCTTGATAGCTGTTGCCAAGGTGACCTTCAGCTGTACGTGTGTCTATTGTTATGCAGCCTATCATGCAGCATCAGGACAAACAAAACAGGTACAGGTGTAACTATTCAAAAGAGGTATTGTGTGCTTCTGTGTGGATGACACGCTATTGAGTGTGTTTAATAGCCTGAGCACATGAAATATCCCATCCAGCCTCATGACAGAGCTCATAAAACTCTGTTTAAACAGGTGGAAAGGAGTCGTGTATGGCTCAATGCAGAGCTGCCACCCTGCATTAACGGGCCCGTTAACTCTGCTCGGTGTGTGTGACTGTGTGCCGTCTGTGTGCGTTAATGTTCTGCGACAGTTGCATCTTTTAGGTGTTGAGAGACTTTAAACTCTGGAGACTGAGTGAGTGCAAATGGAAGAGGGAGAGACGGAGAGCAAGACGGATGTGTTTGACAACAGAGAGACAGATATAAACGATAAATATTCTGCGAGCAAACATCACATTTCATTCTGTTTACCTTACCTAACTCTGCTCATCTCCCTTCTCCCAAGCCTCTGACCAAGTGTGTGAGGGGAGGGAGTGTGAGGAAACAAGGAAGAAAGGAAAGAGTTTCACTTTTGAAGTTCTTCGACAAAACAGCTCTCTGAAACTCTGAAAAGACAAAATAAAAGATATCCTAACAGGATTCGAAAAAACAGCGAGACCAACAATACGTCTCTGCACGTCTTCCGACATTCATAAATGTGACAGTATCGTCCCCAGTAGGAAAACACCTGCACTCGACAGACAGAAGCATGATAGAATCTTCTGGTAGAGGTTTGAAATGAAGAATGTCACATCAGAGAGGTGACAAAATCAACTTCACAAATCTTCAAATCAAAGTTATTAAAAACTATGAATTATTTCATTGTTTATGAGCTGGGCCCTGATGACATCAGAAAGTACTGACCCCTTTTTTCACCTTATAGCCTACTAGTAAATCATTTCACTGTGCAATCCATCACGCTGCTTTTTGAATAAAGTTTTCTACAGTCATCCAAACAAGATGTAACAGTGTGGGTACACATGGATGTTTTTGAACAAGTTAAATCCTCAGAGATATCACAGCCGCACATCACGTCACGTCACTTCTCCAATTAAAATTTTTTATCGATAGTTTCAGCATTTAAAGGTAACTTGTCCATACCCATTGGTAGCTTTGTCACCTTCTACCTATGCCAGTCCCAGTTTCACATAGATTGACCACGTCAGTGAGTAGAAAAATGTGGGACTGACAGAATGACACACTGACAGTTTCCGTGATTATGTACAGCATACCATACCATAGTCATACCAAAAATTAGAAAAAAACAACAACATTGGTCCACAGGGGGAGCCACAGCGATCGGTCGCATTTTAGCCATTTTTAAGCATTTTTCTGTTGTTATAGCGCCACCCAGTTGCCAATTAGAGTTAAATTTCTCCAGTCACCTTGAGGCGTCCTGTTCTACAGGCGGTTAGGCCTAGATAAGAAATTAGCTCTCTAGCGCCCCCATTTTGTTTGATGGGGTCAATAATGGAGGGGTCCCCTCAGATTATGTGTGGTCATATGCCTACAAAGTTGCGTGGTGATGGGTGAAACCCTTGAGATGTTATACACCTTTATGTGATGAGCCACGCCCTCCGCAATATTCATTGCCTTATAGAAGCTCAGTTTTAGTAAGTTTTCCAACTTTTGCCAAGAGGGAACTTTAGATATTGGTCCCTAGATTATGTTCACCCAGTTTCATGCAGATCGCTCAAACTAAGTAGTCTAAAGCGGTTATTTCATGCGTCTGATACATACCATAAAACTCTAATTAGTAGCCCTGGCTATTATTTGCTTAAATCACTAAAGTCACTTGGCTTATATTTGGGACAGGCCTTTCATTCCTTTTATGTAAAACTGTTACTCAGCAAGGAGAAAGGAAGGGAGTCACCATTAACAGATACATAACATTAGCTCAAGTGGGTAGCCAGCAAGAACTTCTATGAAATGAACCGCTTGGCAACTAGACCAGGCGTCTAACTGAGACAGGCCTTCTTCTGTCAAACTGCTAGTAAAAGGGACTAGGCTTTTAATTCAAGTTTTACAGTATTCCATCAACAGCGTGATGAATATAAGTATCAGACACCAAAAAACTTGACTGGGACATCACTACTTAAATGTATGATTTTAGAATCTTATGTATTCAGACAAACAAAAGTAATCCCTCTTAATCATCATATCCTCGAAGAGTGTGTGGTGTTGTGTGTGTGTGTGTGTGTGTGTGTGTGTGTGTGTGTGTGTGTATATACTGTATATATATCTGCAGAGACCGTGACATCTGCCTGTATTTTCTTAATCTTCTTACCTCGCTAATCTTGCTGTGTTCAGGACGTTCCTGAGCACAGAGCTCAGGTGAAGTCAGGACTTTATAAAATGTAGCATCCTTTGGGGTTGGCTTTCAATTTCACTTTCACCGGCGATACAGTTCACAAACTGCAGCCGGCAATTCCTGCAGAGAACACAGTTGATGATGATGATATGATGTGAAGAAGAAGGGTAGTTAATGCTGCCTGTGTATCTGCTTTCCCTTCATCCAGACATGTTTATAGGCTTCACAGAGGAAGCAGCACAAGTTAATTTTGAGCCATTCATATGTAATTTTGGAGAAAATAAATGCAGCCTTGGTACAAGCACGTCCGCATTTCTGGTTGTCTTGTAAACGTTCCTTCCCTGATGCTTTCTCTGAACTTTTCTCACCTGGACCAAGGGTGTAAAGACAGGGTGGAGGGTGTTGTATGCTGTACCAACTGCTAAAACTTGTTATTTTAGGCAACATAAATAAACTTGACTTTGCTTCACTTGACGTCCTGTTGGTTTAAATGTAGGTATGCCTGTTCTGTCAGAAGACCGACAGAAAAATGGGACTGAATGCCTTCAGTTTAGTCAGACTGCTCAAAAGCAGCTATCTCAAAAGCTGCTCTGGATGGCCTTCAGTCTCACTCGTCTCAATCGGCACTCAACCAGAGGGCTCCAGCATCGACCCCGTTGAAACATCCTCAAATGAAGACTGAATGAACTCCAGCTCCACTAGTGGTTGACCCCGACCTTTCTGCATAAATGGGCTTAAGTGATGTGAAATAATATTTTTTCCTCATGGATCAATAGCATATAGAGTTTTATGTATCATGTGTCCCCCCTGTTGCCACTTAGTGTCCTGACCTTGCTCTGAACATAATGATGTATAAGAGCCTATCTGTCTCTGTCAATAAGAGTCCATATCTCACCTTCATCCTCTGCACACATACATCACCCGCTCATATCCATGCATCATACACTGATGGTGCCTTTGGGTTTATATGGCTGTAAAACAAATTGGTGTGCATGTGCTGCAGGTGAGGTGACTCCACACAAACAGTCCATCAAGTCAAGCGGACTCAGAGATTATGAAGATGCTGGAGTGCCAGAAGAGGGTCTGTCAGGGTGGGCCCACTTATTGCATATTCTTATTATTATACGACTGCTCAAAAGCAGTGCTATATGTGCCACGATTGCTCTTTCAACCAGCAACGTCAAGGTACACCATGCAGGAATTGACCCTTCGCTCAGTGTCACCCTCAAACGCTGACTTGCCAATCTAACACATTCTCTCTCCAACCTCATCACCTCTCATGGACTTTCTACTTCCACATATGCGGTGCAAGGTATTACGGGTGCATTGGTTGTTGATGCTCTGGGACACAGTGTGAAGTTGTGCCTGTTACATGCATTGTCTTCTTACAAAAAACACCTCAGTTTCCACAGGAAATTTTACTGTTTACATACAGTCTCTTTTAAAATGAAAATACTATGTCGGTAAAACACCGCAACTTGCCGTTTCTTCTCCTTCACAACAAACACACATGGTAAGGTTTAGGCAAGAAGAACAAGGTTTGGCTTTACAACCATACGGGACACAAACATCGCTCTCCTAGATGAAAGTCCACCACCACCACCACCACCCCTCCCACCCAACTCACTTTCACCACCTTAACTTTTGCTCTGGCCGCGCATCATGCAACATCAATGCACATCTTTTTTTGTTGGTGTCTGATGCTACAAGTCACTGCTCAAGTGCCGGATTTAGACGACTTCAGAGTGAGACTGAGCTGGCCAATCATAGCGTAGCATCATCCAGGTCCAGGGCCCAATAACTATATGGCTGTGCTCCATAGACTCTCATGCAAATGTTTCAGACCTTCTTCATTTTCAGGCAGGTTTTGTGGATTTGAGGTAATCGTGGTTAGACCTTGTACCAGGAGCAACAGTGATGCTCGTTACCTAGAGAGGTTGGAAGACGATATATGAAAAACATTAAACATTCTAGAGTTTGTTGCTAAGTTAGCACTTCTATATGTAATTTTTCAAACCTTCATACCTTGCTGAAATTTCACCAAAGTATATGGTATATAATGACATGTGTGTGTGTGTGTGTGTGTGTGTGTGTGTGTGTGTGTGTGTGTGTGTGGCCGAAACCTTGGTGTCTCCTCACAGTGCTTGTATGAGCTACAAATATAACGTTTGCTACTGCCGTAGGGATGTTCTATTTGTTGTAATGGAGATGTCAAAGTTATAATAAGGCAAACCGCTTGCACCTACGTGTCCAACAGAAAGCAGGACAACTTGACTTGAGACTACTATAGTCATTGCTAATGATGTTTTAGATGAAAAGGCTTCAGGTTGTAGACGTATGACGCACATTTGAGTAGACAAAATGTTAAAGCATTTTATAAAATCAGTGTATAGGCGACGCACTTTTTTAGTTAAAGAATGTAAGAAACACTTACAACAATAAATGAAAATGAAAATGTTAAAAGAAATAAGGATTATTCATTTCCGTATCATTTTCTGTCCAAGCCACAGGGAGCCACTGGAGAGGAGCTAAAGGGCCGCATGTGGCTCTGGAGCCACAGGTTCCCCACCCCTAGTCTATGGGGATTGGTTTGCTTCTGGAGCCAGCCTTACGTGGCCATTTAAGAAGCTGTAGTCTCTGGCACTTCCGCATTGGCTTCATTTTTAAGCCCTGGAGGTTGCCACTGTGCGTTAGCTAACGTTTTATAAAGTCATGACCTCACTGGCATGCTGTTATAGGCTTAGGGCTACACAGCGGCGACAAAAATGAGAAGAAAATAAGAAAATACAGACAAAGGGCAGCGTCTCTGCAGAAAAATACACCACCACACACTTTTAGTGGGTCATCAGTGATGATTGAGACTTTTGTGAGTTTATACATTAATTTCCAGGAAAAATCCTCCATTGTATACATTCAAAGTTAACCCTCACTTTACCAAACTAACTCAAATTATCTAACACTGAAAGATTCTAGGTGTCATTTTGTTGTTCAAATTTCAATTTCTTAGCACAACTTTAAGTTAAGTTCGACACTTTTGAAAAAAATCTGTGTGTGCCAGTTTATTTGATGGGTCAATCAGCATAAATTGCCGCTCACCATGGCAACAGTTCTCATGTGTGTCCTGCTATCGCAAACAGTGCTGAAATGACCTTCATTTCAATACCATGCATATTCATCTCATCTGGAAGACACAGACAGAGGCTGGGTCAGAGTGGGTGGAGGTGGAGATGAAGAAAGAAGATGACGGGATGAAGAAATAAGGGTACTGCACAGAGGAGGACTTGTATAGGAGCAAATGCCCATGCGCGCACACACACACGCACACGCACACACACACACACACACACGATCCCCTGGCTGCCAGGCCTGAGAGTTAAATAATTCAGCAGAACAGGGATGTTGCTGAGGGCAGTGCTATGTGGAGTAGGGACCGTCAGTCTCACATATACTAGAATATTCCATTCATCAGTGAACATCATTTTAATAAATAATTTTGCAGACATTTACCATTTTGTGATAAATCTCGATATCGGACAAAACCAACAAACAAAAACCTGAGACTTGCTCAAAAAGTAACCAGGTGACAGTAGAGCAACAGAGACTTCAGTATTGCTGTACATGTCGGCTGATAAGTAACAAGGAATTGCAGCACAGCAATGTTAATATGTAACAAGATTGTTTATGTGTTAAGTCACATAATAAAAAAGAAAATGAAGTGCCAAGTATTTGAACTTTACTTATTGTGTTATATGCATAGTAACTGCCCTCTACTGGTTGAAATCCTGCTATTGCAACTGAAATTTGCTATCAGCTGGTGGCAAGTGACATCTTTAATGTACAAGAGGCATTTTATTTTTCATTTCAAGGGTGAAAGTACTTAAGCCAGAACTCATTTACTTATAACTGTGTTAAACTTGTCACTGATTTACTTAAAGGGACAGTTCACCCCAAAATCAAAATGCATTGCTGTTTTGGTATAAGTTGCCAAGTGTTGGAGATATTGGCCATAGAGATGTCTGCCTTCTCTTGAACGTAATGAAACTAGACAGCACTCTGCTTACGGTGTTCAAAGCACCCAACAAATACATTTTAAAAAAACTCAACTTCTACATCTAGCTCACCTAGCACTTCTGACCTATCTAACGTTACAGCTCAGCCAGAGAGGACAAAATTAATGTTAACATCTGGTGCTTCCACAAGCCTGAGCCTCTCTTACATGAGTAGATGCACGTTTCCTTCTGTGCCATGATCTGATTGGCAGGTGTTGTTCAGTAGAAAGAAAATAGTTCCTACATGAAACTGCTTACAACAAGATCTGTGGATTATCTTGAGAGACACTGCTGTCAAATGTATTTTTTCTAGTTCCACTATATTTAAAAGAAGGCCGATATCTCCAGCACAGGCCAACTCACATCAAAATAATCTCAACTGTCCATTTAAAGAATAAGGCTGGCACCATTCCATATTTTTCTCATCGTCAACAAATCCCATGAAAAGACCAAAACCAGGAATGCTCTAGTCTATCTGTTAATACTGTCTGACTTCTCTGGTCTGCAGCTCCCAGTCCCAGGCCCCATTGGTTCCTGCTTAAGAAGACTTATCCTAAAAAGCGTATTATGTCTTTATCGCTCTCTTTTGAAAAAATAAAAATAAAAAAGTAGATATAAATTCCAGAATCATCTGCAAACATCTTACAGCAAACCGTACTCACTCGGGAGTAAATAGTGCAGTTGTTGGGGACTATTATTATTCTTTTGAAGAACAAGTGAGCATTTCTGGCAGCAGAACGGCATATGTGGGTTTTATTAAAAAAAAAACTTCAGAGCTTTTCTTCTTGGTAATGGAGGGACATGTAAATCAGTTCATTCATCTGTTTTTAATACTGTTTGGAACAATGGAGCTTGATGGCACAGAGGAGTAAGCTACAGCAGACTTTAAATACGCAGATGATACTTGTTATTAGTATCATTCATTGTTGGTTGTGGTCTTTTAATTGGATGTGTCGACGATAAGAAAAAAATCAAGAATATCACCACTCTTATCCTTTAAATGTTTCTTTAATTTCCATTTGAATGAACTTCCACTAGATGAGAATAATAGTTTATTTGTGTACGTTTAATTTGCTCTCTGCTGTCTCTCTGTTCCTCTTTAGCGTTTTCACTCCTTGTTTTTTTGTCTGACATCAACACGGTCAGTTTCTCATCTCTCCGCTGTCAGTTTTTTTTAATTTTGTATGAACAAAGAGCGAAAAACTGCACCTTTTTGTAAGAGGAAAGCATTTTGCCCTGTGAGCAAAACCATTGAGCCTGCATAACTCACTGTCTGTATGACTAGACTGAGTGCTGATGATTTGTTTGGGTGATTTGAACACTTGTTGGAGTAGCTGTTGATTTTTACTTTGACAGATGGAAAGAGAGAATGACAAGGAACACAGAGAGATCGGGAGGAGAAAAATAACAGAAAATGGAAGCAGAAAATTGGAGTGACAGGAGGAGGACGGGGGGAAATAAAGAGGATGAGAGAGGAGGAAGGCTAATGAGTTTCTGGCTCTCAAGTGCAGACACAAAATTTGTGAAATCGATGATATGATTTTTTTCACAAAGTGGCTGTAAACATGTCACTGAGCTATCTACCAATACAGCAACTCATGCTTGACAGATGAGGGCTTATTAAGAGTCAGTGTGCGCCGCTCATATCGTTCAGCATTTACTTCCAGACCATCAGCCGGACCACGCTCAAACAAACTGGCCTTCACTGTCAAATATAGTTACACATGTATTTCTATTCAGGTGGGAACACAGGAAACACTTGAGTGTGATCAAAGGGAATGGGAGACAGCAGCTCCACTACCAACACAGGAAAATGTCTACTGTGGGCCGAACCAACTGTTCTAAAGACTATAATGTTAGGAAAACAATCATGTCTGGACGTCACATTATGTACTTCTCATGTAACATTATCACATAACTTAGAATAACTCAACACTGACTTCTGATTTCACACAGGACACAAAGCCTGGTCCTCTGGGTCAAAGTCCTGTGTTCGTTTGACCGATGGTGGATGCATCTACATCACCTAAATTCCTTCTTTGCTCCTGTTATGATAACTACGGCCACAAGAGGTCGCCACCTAAACTAAGTATGGGTCTTAATAAGCTGGTTGTACAGACAATGTGTGTGGTCGTTTTTTAGGGGGACAGTCTTGTTATGTTATATATTTACACTGGGTATCAGCTGATTAAGGATTCCTTTTTCTGTTGCGTTCGAAGACCAGCGACCAATTCTTGCAGCAGTAGCCAATCAGCATTGAGATCCTCCAGGGTCATATGACGCCAATCAATCAATCAATCAATCAACTTTATTTGTAGAACGCTTTTCCTGCATGGACATGCAACACAAAGTGCTTTGCAGAATTAAAAACAATTAACACAAGAAAGAAAAACAGTTACAAAGAAAGCCCCTCCCTCCCACCCTCCATACTACACACACACACACACACACACACACACACACACACACACAATCTCACACACAATAGGGAGACATGGCATGGCACTGAGGATCAAGGAAACGCCACCTTTGGGGTCGTCCACACTGGGAGGAGCAGCAGGCCGTGCCATCGGGGGGACCAGCACCCAGGCCCCCCGACTCCGACAGACAGGTGGACCCCCACATCGAAGGGAGGAACCACCAGCCGGCCGGGCCGAAGGGACCCAAGGACAGCACCCCCACTAGCAGACCCGACACAGCTCCCAGCGTGGAGGACCCCCCTGAGGAAACACTGGAGTTAAAAGCAAAAGACTAAAAGCATAAACAAAATAAAATAAATACAGTACCAAAATAAAATACGTAAAATTATAAATAAAATAGAATAAATAAAGTACCAGTGATAAATAAAAACAGAAAATTATTAAGATTAATATCATCTTAAAAAGCAAGATAAAAGCAGCAACATAACATACGACAGAACCAGATAAGAACATAAGAAGAGTTTAAAATATTAGTTAAAAGCCTGATTAAAAAGGTGTGTCTTTAATCTTCTTTTAAAAATATCAACAGTCTCTGCAGTCCTGAGGCTCTCCGGCAGGCTGTTCCACAGGTGGGGGCCATAGTGGCTAAATGCTGCCTCACCATGGGTTTTTGTTCTGGGTTTTGGTATGGTTAAAAGGCCAGTGCCGGAGGACCTCAGGGTCCGCGAGGGTTGATATGGTAAAAGCAGATCAGATAAATAAGAGGGCGCAAGGCCGTTAAGACATTTAAAAACCAGTAAGAGAATCTTAAAATCGATCCTGAAGCGGACGGGGAGCCAATGCAGCGACTCTAAAACCGGTGTAATGTGCTCCCGCCCTCTGGTCCTCGTCAGCACGCGTGCGGCTGAGTTTTGTAATAATTGAAGATTTAAAATACTCTTTTTGGGAAGACCAGAGAGCAGAGCATTACAGTAATCTAAGCGACAGGAGATAAAGCATGCATTAGCACCTCCGTACTGGCCTGAGAGAGAAACGGGCGGACTCTGGCTATGTTCTTAAGGTGATAAAAACCTATTTTCGTGATATTTTTGATATGTGGGATAAAATTCAGCTCAGAGTCAAAAGTCACGCCCAAATTTTTTACTGATTGGGTTGGTTTAAGATCCTGTAGTTTTGGTAAAAGTTTCTCTCTCTGGCCTTCAGGACCTATAACTAAAACCTCAGTTTTGTCCTGGTTGAGCTGTAGGAAATTCACTGCCATCCATGACTTGATGTCTACAATGCAGTTAAAAAGGGCATCAATTGGCCCTGTGTCATCAGGAGACACGGCGATGTATAGCTGTGTATCATCGGCATAACTGTGGAAGCTGATGCCGTGTCTCCTGATGACGTCCCCAAGAGGAAGCATGTAAAGATTAAAGAGAAGTGGACCTAAAATTGAGCCTTGGGGAACCCCACATCCAATTTCATGAGTTCGTGAGGAACATGTATCCATACTTACATAAAAGCATCGGTCTGTGAGATAAGAACAGAACCAGTTAAGGACAGTACCAGAGAGGCCAACCAGGTGTCTGAGTCTTTTTAATAAAATGTGATGGTCTACCGTATCAAAAGCGGCGCTTAGATCCAGTAGAACCAACACTGTGAGCTTTTTGTTATCTAAATTCCACCTGATGTCGTTTAAAATCTTTAGAAGGGCTGTCTCGGTACTGTGGTTCCTCCTAAAACCAGACTGATGCCTCTCTAAAATGGTATTTCTGTTTAAAAAGTCATTAACTTGGTTAAAAACCAGTTTTTCTAAAATTTTACTTAAAAACGGTAAGTTGGATACAGGCCGGTAATTATTAAGAATGTTGGGGTCTAAGTTGCTCTTCTTCAGAAGGGGCTTCACCACCGCTGTTTTAAAGGCGGTGGGGAAGACACCCGTCTGAAGAGAGCAATTCATGATGTTTAAAAACTGCTCCTCAAAGAAACCATAAAACGTCTTTAAAAGTGATGTGGGAATTGGATCTAAAAGGCAGGTTGTTGGGTTTACTTGGGAGAAAACTCGACCAAGTGTCCTTGCATCAACCAGGGCAAAACTCTCCAGTGTTTCCTCAGGCAAGGACAACAGTCCAGGTGTGGTAACAGACAGAACTTTCTTGGATAACAGACTGGATCTGATGTCCTTGATTTTAGTTCTGAAGTGGTCTGCAAAGTCTTCACAAAGATCATCTGTTGGTGTCTTAAGAACTTTATTAAAATTAGTGCCTGTTAAAAGATTAAAAGTGGAGAAGAGGAACCGGGGGTTGTTTTTATGGTTGGTGATGAGTTGTGAGAAATGGGAAATTCTGGCCTTTTTGACTGCGTTATTGTAGGTTTTGAGTTGTTGACGTAAAATCTCATAATGAACGGTCAGTTTACTCTTTCTCCATCTTCTCTCAGCACTCCTGCATTGTCTTTTCAGTTTATTAATTTCATTGTTTTTTCTCCACGGGGGTGTAGGTTTTCTTTTTATTGTTTTTGTTACAGGTGGAGCTACTGAGTCGAGAGCTGACTTCAGTTTACTGTTAAAATTATCAACGATAAAATCACAAGGTGCAGGTAAAATTTCAGCAGGAGTGCTCTGTAAAATCTCAATAAAATTTGCAGCCACTTCAGAAGTAAGATAGCGCCTCCTCACTGTTCTCACCGGGGCCTCCTCCTGGTTAAAACTGGTGATGTTAAAAAATACACAGTAGTGGTCAGACACAGCCAGGTCGACAACAGAGGACACACCGATGGACAGGCCATAGGTTATGACCAGGTCCAGGGTGTGTCCTCTGTTGTGAGTTGGCTGTGTGACATGCTGCTTAAAATCTTAAAAGACAATTTAAAAGGTTTAAAAACTCTCTGGATATTGGATCCGAGGTATCATCAACGTGTAGATTAAAATCACCAGTTATTAAAATCCTGCTATAAGAGGTGTGAATGATTGATAAAAGTTCAGAGAATTCGCTGATAAAAGAACTAGAGTGATGGGGTGGTCTGTAAACAGTGATGCAAAGAATCGGAGGGCTGCTAAAAGTAAAGGCATGGCGCTCAAATGACTTGTAACTGTTAAAAGACACTCCATTTGAGGTCAGTGTGTCATTTGTAATGGATGCCGTCCCGCCTCCTCTTCTACCCTCTCTAGTAGAAAACAAAAAATTAAAATTTGGTGGGCAGGCCTCGGTGAGTGCAACAGGTGCGTCAGTGCCAAGCCATGTCTCAGTTAAAAGAAGACAGTCTAACTTATTATCTAAAATCACGTCATTCATTAAAAAAGTTCTATTTAAAAGAGAGCGAACATTAAAAAGTGCCACATTGATGGTGACGGGTGGCTTGTTGATCACGGAGGTGGGTTGTGGGTGTTTTGTGAGTGGTCGAAGGTTATGGAGGTTCACAGAGTGAGTATGGCGGTGTCTGATGTGTTGATGTTGTGTAATGATTACCTGAATGGATGAGGTGTTGGTGTGAATATGAGGTCCAAGTCCGGTACTGTGTGCATGGTGGTCAGAGGTGGAACTGAGTGGATAGGAGCATGGACCTGGGGGACATCAATTGGTGTGGGACAGAGCAGCTGGTGCGGGTTTGGGGAAAATTGCGTGCTGAGCACCATATGCCAGGTTGGCTGAGAGCATGCGGGCACCTGCCCTGTTGAGATGGAGCCCGTCTGGCCCAAAGAGGTGTCGTCTCTCCCAGAAAACATCAAAGTTGTTGATGAAGCCGACGTTGTGGGAGCTGCAGGCGGAGGAAAGCCATGTATTGAGGCTCAACCTACGGCTGAAGGTGCCAATCCCTCTGCCGCAGGTGGGGGTGGGGCCGGAGATAAAAACAGTCACCTGGGGCTGTGAGATGGAGTTAAAAAGGTGTCTAAAATCCTTCTTTAAAAGTTCGGACTGTTGCCTGGCGATGTCGTTCGTACCTGCGTGGATAATAATCCTTTTCGCCTGCGGATGGGAGCTCAGGATGTCCGGTATTTTCTCGGTTATATCAGTAACGGTGTCTCCGGGGAACGACAGGGTTAACGCCTCCCTCATGCGGACGTGCCTCACGATGGAGTCGCAGATGACCAGGGTTGTGGGAGCGTCCGCTCGGTCTTCGGGGGAGCAAGCCAGCTCAGCCACCCCGCCACCCTCACCAGGACTCCGGGTGTGATGCCTCGCCAGGCGGGGAGAACGGGAGGAGTGCCAGCGCACCGCGTCCCTCACGAGCCGCTTGCGCTGGGATGAAGAGCGGGTCGGCGGTGGCGGACGGCCCCCTGTTGGACACCCACCTGCTGGAGGGCAGCTACCAGTGAGTGGAGGGAAGGCTGTGGTGTCCGTCAGCGGGGGCATGGTGTCTGTGGCCGCAGGAACAGGTGCCGTCTCTTGGTGTGGGTCCCGGGTCGCCGGCTTCTCGCTCACGGATAGAGCCGCGTACTTGTTGGAGAGCGGGATCGGGGGAGAAGGAGCCCCGCTGTGAGCCCCGCTCGGAGCCCTCTTCCGCCCGCGGACGACCACTTCGGTCCAGGGGGTCCCCCTGTTTGGAGTGGAGCAGGCGGGCCGCTGACAGGAGGAGGACGGGTCCCAGAGAACTGTTTGCCCGAGCGCGGAGGTGGTGTTCTGCGGAGCGGACTCACCGGTCCGTGACGTCTCCAGCCAGTTGGTCAGCGTCGGGAAACGGGACCTGAGGGTGATCAGCAGGGAATCCTTCCTCTGGAGCTCATTCGACATCCGCTCGATGTCCTCGAGAAGGTTAGCGATCTTATTGTATGCTTTGTTCAGCATTTCTTCCAATTTACCAGGTGAGTCGGAAGTGTCCGGTGTCGCCATGGCGGCTCACCAGGCCTTTCTTTAAAAAGTTAAGATCCAAACGTCCGATGACTAAAAAACTTACACCCAGTAAAAAATAAAACGTTAAAATCAAACATTAGCCAGAGGCATAATGTTTAGAGTGATTTAAAACGTTTTAAAACTGGATTAAAACAGGTTTACGGAGCTCTGTTGTGTAGCAGCAGTAGACGCCAGCGCATGCGCACAAGTGTCACATATAGGTACTGACTGTGGTCGCCAAGGACATACCAGCAGAAGTTCATACTTCAATATAACGATTTCACGCGGGTTATGCATGTATGAAGTGAGTTAACGCAAAATATTGTAAACTAAACCAAACTTGCATGAGTAACATGATGCAAAAATTTACATCACGTTTGGGGTGAACAAAACATTACAGGGACCAGGCTGTTCTCATGCACTGTTGGTGTGTACACCTCCAAAAGGTAATGCACTAGTAATTCATATATAACCAACATAATCAGGAAGGCTGTGATCTTGTGACTAATGCACTGACAAAAAAGAAGGAACTAGTAAAATGAGTAAAAGTCTGCATAAGGAGGCAGCTGAGGGCAGTGGATGGGTCAAACAAACACATAACTTTCCCCAGGAGACCGCTGTTCATGTTGTGTTTAAAACCAAGTGACTTTGAGTTATTTTAAGGTACATCGGTTTCTTTTCCTGAACCTAATGTACACATCTTTATTCTCCTGAACCTTACATAACTTTATTTTCCTATACTTTAATTTCCCATATCTAATCAACGAAACTGTACTGTCCTAAACCTACCTACATAACTTTACATTTAGCACTTAACTTTAGTACTCCAGTAAAGTTATGTACTTAACTTAACATATGTACTTAAACTGTGTGGAGAGGGATGTCTGGGGTGCTTTGCTTGGCCTGCTGCCTCCTTAACCTGGCATCGGATAGGCAGGTGAAAATGGATGGATGGATGGATGATGTGCAGATAAATCTTTGAAAATTTGAATTTGTAAGACTCATAAGAGGTTTTTCCAGACCAATACTAAGTCACTATATAAAATCGTTATTTGTACATACATGTTTAAGTTACACTGTGTGAGCATTGGATGTAAAAACACACATTTTCAGTCTAAGTCCTAAAATGAGGTGAAGAGCTCCCATTTTCTACAATTTTCAACTCCTACTTTCACTCTGCTTTCTCAAATGTAACTGCTCCAACAATGAATAACAGCAGGAGAGCACATCACACGGAAAAAGAATGATGGTGGTCACACTATTTCACCACCTCCCTCCCTATCAGACACTGAGACAAAGAGATGAAGGTCGATGAAGTGCCCGGAGAATTCTCTCAGGACACGATATTATGCAATTTTAAGGCAATGAAATCCTTCAAGTCTTAAAATATTCTGTTTTCAGTTCCAAAGTCAAGGTTAAAATTGATCAGTTCAGCTTTAACTAAGTTGTGTTTCTTTGTTTGGGTGTGGCAGAGTGATGGAGACAGATGAAACAAGGGAAAAAACAAAACAAAACACAATCATATTCTTCAGTATGTAACGTGAAATAAATGGGTGAAGATTTCCACTGGGTCCCATTAAAATGAAAATGTTTGTACTTGCCAATGACATCATTTGTCGGAAAGTGCACATAAACTCAAAGCACAACATAACAGGGTCTCACTCTGTGCGTGAAGTACACTGAAGAGGTGAATCAAGGTAAAACAATCTATTGATTCCCCTCATTAAGTCTCTGCCAATCATAAAAGAGAACATCTAGATAAAAAGAAGCTGATGACAGAGAGAGATAATCTACAAATATGGTATAATTAGGATGTGGATTCTACAAAATGGGGTTCAGTATGAGGAAGATTAATATCAAATATGTTGTACATGTTATGAATGCTGAGGATCTTTGTGACAGTACCGATGCTGATCAGCAGGGGTCAGTAGAGCGCTGCACCCCGATAACAGATGCAACCGATGAAGCTTAAAGGGAGGGATGTGAGAGAGCTAACAGACTCTCAATCAACACACACACACACAAACACACACACACACACACACACACACACACACACACACACACACACACACCAGCCTGTCCATCAGACACATCCTTGACAGAGTAATGATGTCACACCATGGGGACACTGCTCAGCACTTGACAGCCACCAGCTGTAATCGTGTGCACCTTTGTCACATGCACACGCACACACACACACACACACACACACACACACACACACACACACACACACACACACACACACACACACACACAGGCCTTTGATCCTCTCTCTTACACTCTACCTCTATGTCCCTCGCTCTCTCGCACTTAAACACATACACAGTTTTCAATCACTGACTCACGCTGTCACACAGTTTGGTCACTCATGACGTGGCTCTTGATGGATGCTTTAAGTGCCCCATGTAGGCTTAGCAGCAGCCCAGGTTTTAGTCTGCAACCCTTTGCTGCATGTCCTTCCCTCTCTTGCCCCCCTGCCATAACATCTATTCCTTAAAAAAATCCATTCCTAACCTAGACCTAACCGACCGCTGCTCATCATGTGAAAACCAAGAGTCTACTTTTTCTTTGCAGCATAATTTATTCATCACCGCGGTGGTTTTCAGTGGAAACATGCAAGCGTCTATGAATCTGTGTTTATAAACCATTCAAAGGTACAAATTTCACCAGTACATTGAGCAGTGCACACCTGACTTGACATAGCGCGGCATTGTGGTCAAAAAACTATGTGTGCTACCATCTAGCAACACCTGTCTCTTCACGACTGGTTCCTGCCTATATTGGCAGACACCCATGACAATACAGTGACCCCTAGAGGACAAATTAGCAACATACACACATTTTACACCATGGATGGCTCCTATAGTTAGAATCTTAGGAAAACTCTGTCTGTGTGTCTGTTCCACGTCTTTCTCCTCACTGACTTGGTCAATCCATGTGAAATTTGGCACAGTGGTAGAGGGTCATGGGAGGACGCCAATGAAGCAATATTACATCAATTGGCCAAAGGGGGGCGCTATAGCAACCGATTGAAATTGCAAACTTTGAATGGGCATATCTCATGCCCCGTATGTTGTAGAGACATGAAACTTTGCACAGAGATGCCTCTCCTCACGAGGAACACATTTGCCTCAAGAACCCATCACTTCCGCTTATACAGATTTTCCGCCATTTTGAATTTTTTGAAAAACACTTCAAATGGATCTCTTCCTAGGAAGTTTGAGCGATCTGCATGAAACTGGGTGAATATAATCTAGGGACCAATATCTAAAGTTCCCTCTTGGCAAAAGTTGGAAAACTTACTAAAACTGAGCTTCTATAAGGCAATGAATATTGCGGAGGGCGTGGCTCATCACATAAAGGTGTATAACATCTCAAGGGTTTCACCCATCACCACGCAACTTTGTGGGCATATGACCACACAAATCTTTCAGGCAGCAGCCTTACGGAGAATTACTTAAAGCAGAGGTTTGCCCAGTTGAAGAGGGCTGCAGAGACTTTGTAAGCAAGTCAACTACCAGGCTGCTTAAAGAAATGGGAAGTCAAGGCCAAGCCCAGCGTCAGGCCATCAAAGCCCTCTCTGGCGCCGCTGACCATGCAAGCCAGTGGCTGTAGATCAAGAGGAAAGGCACCACTTGGGCACCAAAATACCACAACAGCAGGGTACTGGGGAGTAAAAGCAGAGGGGGCACACCTGGGACGTCCGGTGAGCCCTCTGGAGGTGTCCTGGTCCTATCATCGAAACACTAATGAAGGAAGGTACCCACCTGATGACCCCAAATTAAGCTTTTACCCTCCCTAAATTCCTCCCCCACCTCCCCCAGCATGACTTTAACCCACAATTGCAAATATGTGCAACAACAATTGACCACTTAAAATCCTTCTTGACAGAAGTTAGATCAGTTTTCTCCTGTTAGTGTCTCATCTCTGATCCCCACTCTTCCCTCATCAAAAGAAAGCTCATAGCCTTCCCTATGCTTCTTCTTACTTTTCTATCTACCTTTGCTCTTTCCTACTTTTCTATCTATCTAACCCTTTGGCTCCCACTTGGACCCCCAGACAACACTACTGCAGGCACTCATAGTCTCAAGTATGTGCATCAGGGATTGTAGCATCTAGTCCTAAACTGAACTGATAGAACTAAATACGTCTTTACTTTCTTCTCCTTAATGATCTCATTTAAAGCACCTCATCTTTATCAAAATCATCGTCACTGTCACATTATCTTGTCCTATAGATCCTTCACCTCAAAATCATTTTTAATATCCTCTGTGCTCCCTTGTCTTTTATTTGTGTCATTACTCTCAGTTACTGTGTGATTTCAATGGTCAGATAAGCATCATTGCCGTTATCACACTCACCCCTCTTTAGATCCTCACACTCCTGTAGCCATTACCCTCCTCTCTACAGCTAGCCATGTTTTGTATGTCGGTCTGTACAGTCCAGGTCATACCGTTGCCCTTGTTTGCCAGGGGCACCAGATGGCACATCCACAGGAGTTGGCTTGCCCACGGGGCCTCCATCCCCCCATCATGCAGCACCAATACCCACCCCAAGACCCACCCTGCTCCATCTTACAAATAACAGCAAAAGAGCTGCCATCAGCCATTTCATTTCGAACATCACAGCAGAGCGATTCTCAAGTTTTTATCTCTTTGCCTTTGTTTAGACTGTTTTAATTTTCACCCAAATTACTGTTAAAAGAAGTTCTAAATGTCCAGTGCACTGTGTGACACAGCATTGAAAAAGCCTCTCGACTGCTTATTAAAATGTGCAACATTTAAGTATGACGCTGTAAATATAATTTTTGACGCAGGCTTTCAGTCATGCAAATATTTCACACATATTGTTTTACATCTTTAAAATGATTTGAGTGTTATATCCTAAGAGATATGTTAATAAAGGCAAAGGTGCCACAAAACACACCTGTCTTTAAACCTTAATATCTCTATATGGACAAATAACAGTAAAATAGTTGCTGCCAAGACACACATTAGTGTTCATAAAATTAGATGCATTTTGTGGGGAGAATAAATATTTACTTTAGCTGTTTAAAAGAGGATTTGGAGATTTTCTCGACTTGACTTGCAATCTGTGAATTAGCATTTTTGAACTGAATTATGTCTTTTGTTATTCTTTTTATATTCAAATCTGCTTTTCTTCACTTTTTAAAAAAAGATTATTTTAGGGCTTTTTGCCTTTATTACATTTCAATCAGGAGAGATGGTAGAATGAAATAAAGATGAAGCTTAATGAAGAATACAAGTGTACAGATTAACAGAAGATTTGTGCTGATAAGATTTAACAAAAGTCTCTGGTACTTAAACACTAGAGGGAGATTATTTGTGAGACATCTGAGCAGCAGCAAGACAGATCCCCCCATGGAGTCTAGATACTGGTGGAGGTGGAGGTGGTGGTTGAAGGCTTTGGTTGACGACTGCTGAGGCACGTATATAGGCTGCATCCGAGAAGACTAGGCGGCGATGGGGAGGTGGAGGTGCACACAACAGCAGCATGAAAGGACTGCGGGCGGAAAAAGAACCATATTTAAAATGAGGATCAGTGAGATGATGGGCTGACAGGGAAGGTGTGTCGCTGTGCTATTGGTTGATTGTGGATCAGCTGTAGAACAGCTGCAGACTCAATTGACAGCCTTGATCACTGACAGCCAGACATAGAGTGTGAGCATTTGTGCAAGGAGTGAAAGGCAGGGTGAGGAAGACAGTTACAGCATTGTACATATTGTCTTCCTGACAGAACTTTCTCTTGCCCTGTCAAGCATCATGGTCACTACAGTGGAAAGCTATTTAAAAGTCATTTTCTTGCACGTGCATGGGTTCTGATTCTATAGTTGCATATAAGTCACTATAGTGGACCTTAGAGTGTCATGCCAAATACTGCCACACACTGGCCAGGAGTAAATGAATTGATTCATTTTATAATATGATTTACAGTTTTTGTAACAGAAACAATATTTTGACAATATTTTTTGTTGTTTGTGCAGGACATGTTTATTGAAAAAATGTTATAGTTCAACGAGGAGAAGGTGGGTGTGGGGGGCTGAGGAGGGAAGATGAAGGAGTTGAATGAGGGAGGGGGAGAAGCTGAGGAGTCAGGAGCGAGGTTCAACGCCTTTGCATGGCATTGAACAGTATTAGAACATGTGAACACACTAACAGCATTAAAAATATGTTTTTATAGTTCCACATGATATATGACAATTCTTAAATTGGTTCATATTTCTAAGGGTGAACGCGTGCTGTCCACCCGTGCAGACATGTAACTGTAAACTGCATTTTTCAAAATGTACTTTATTATTTTTTTCATGGCTAAAGAGAAATGAAAACACTTAAAGGAGAAGTCCGGTATTTTGCACTCTGAGCCCCATTTCTGGGTTGTTTATGATGAAATATAGTGGCTAAGACTAAAATAGTGACGACTGCTCATGCTCAGAGAATTTGGCTTTCCCCTGCCTGGCTTAACACTGCTGCCTATGCCCATGTGTGGACCTGTCCTAAAACCACCCTCAGCGTTTGTTTTCAAAGCCATGAAACTCACCGAGTGGTCAGTGGTGTTCGTTGATGTTCTGACATAAAAATCGTAGCAAACTGTGGTTTCCATCCGTGTTTTCTCTTTTCATCTCTATTGTGGATTGTGTAATTTTCAGTTCAGATCAAAGATCAAAATATGTGCAAATGCTTCATCAGAATTAAAACCTTGTTTTCTAATTATTGTATCATGATGTAGTCTCTGGTTTAAATGTGACCAATTTTAGACAGTTTCATTTTGCCAAAGTTCTTGTAGAGCTGCTCTTAGCCTTTGTGAACTTGGCTGTCTTCTTTTGTGAGCAAAGGGGAAAAAAAATAGGTATCAAGGAAAAAGTTAGGTAAGTAGTACCAAAACACAGGTATCATTGGCACTGGTATCAAAAAAGGCATGACGAACTCTGCCCAGCTCTTTTGAACGTGATGAGCAAAACAGGTCACACAGGGATTTTTTGTGGTTTCAACAGTTGAAGCATTGTTAGCAATAATGAACAGTAAGAGGTTCCTTGTGTAATTTAGTTTTAGTGACAGTCCGTCTGTGACAGCATCGCACGGAGTACAATCCCATAATAACTGCTCAGCTCCATCAAATGATGGGTTCCATTTATGACCACTGCAGCCGCTGTGAACACGCCAGCAAACGTCAGCGTCACTTGTTTCAGCCCCATCCTGCCTTTTATAACTCCTGTCCTTAACCTCCCCTCAGATTGCTAAATTGCCAGAATTGACAAGAAACTACAGAGCAGATGAGTGTGGACTGTTAAATGTCAAGAGAGAGAAGAGGAGGGGTGAGTGGGGAAAGGATGAAGAGATTGGGGGAGGGCAGGGGATGAGAGAATAGAGAGAATAGACGAGGAGAAAGGTAGAAGAACGGAGGGGGAGAGCTGGAAGTTTTTGTCTGTTAGTTTGTGTGTGTGTGTGTGTGTGTGTGTGTTAAAGTGGCTGACATTTGAGTTGGGACCAGATTGGTGTTTGGAGCTTAGTCCCTTCGCTTCAGGCTCCCTGTCAGCTCATTTACAGCGCTGAGAGACCAGAGAAAGAGAGGGCGAGGAAACTGAAAGAAAGAGAGTAAAAGGTTAGGGGAGATAAGAGGAGAGCATTTCTGTGGAACGAGAGAGACAGCCAGAAAGTTTAGTTTGATTCAGTTACTTTTTAAAAAACAGAAGGGAGAAAGGAGATGTAGAAACAGCACAAAGGGTTACATCTAATAAAAACAAACTGAGTTATACCTGTGTTTTCCTCAGTAAAACAACAACACCAAACACAACAGATTTTGGATAAAGCTAACAGACTGTCTTTGAACTGGAGGCTCTCACTGAGACAAAATGAAGCACTGGCCTTTTCAGTATGAAAATGAGCAAGCTGCATGGACAACGCTCCACATGTTGGCCACTGCTCCCACATGGCAAAGAGAGGTAACTGCTTGAATTCTGTGGACTTCAGTGCCCAGAATCTTCTAATGTGCAGTCAGTAAACTGGCCACAGCATGCTAATGCCTGCTGCAGCTGTTCTGTGATCACTTGCGCTAAATGCTACCCAAGTGTTTGGAGAGGCAAAAGATTTAACATTGGCCGGTCCATTTCCATTCATCGCTATTTGGAAGACAGATTAAATCTGATGTGCAGTAAGACCTGATATTGTTTGGAGAACAAAGTACTGGTGTGCTCAAGGACCGTCTTTGTCATATGAAACTCAAGAAAACACACAGGTGCTCTTGAAGAAAACAGTCAGCACATGGGAAGAAAAAATGAACTTCAGGCACTGATGTGTGGAGCAGGAACAAATGCACCTGAATTAAGTTAAAAAGCCTCTATTCAAAGAACATGGCTGCTTACATTAAAGCTACTCTCACCTTTCTTGCATTTCACACAGCACAGTTCAAAAAAATTGAACATCCACAACTCCAGCCTCCCTCCAAAGTCCCATCCTCCTCCTCCATTATATCCTCATTACATCTATGATAGACATAAGCGTTGGCATGGTAACGTTAGATACACTGAAGAGGAGAGCAAGTGTAACGTTACAACCAAGACAGTCAAACGCAACCCCGGAGTTTAAAAATAAAGATAATGTTAATGTTTCAGAGGCTACGCTACAGTAAGCTAACATTAGATAGTAGCGTTAACGTTACTAGTAAGTGGAAACGCACAAGGAAGATAACGTTAATGTTTCAGAGGCTACGCTACAGTAGGCTAACGTTAGCCATTAGCAACTGGATGCTGTGTTGTCACATAATGTTATATGTTATATTAGAAGCAAACTAAACATAACGTTACCTGTCCTGCACGGTCAAACGCAACCCTGAAATTTTGAATTTTTTTGGGTCAGTGATGGTGAGTTTTAAAATATATAACGTAACGTTAGAGAGTACTGGTGACTGGCAACAAACAAGGACCAGAGGCTCAGGCAACGTTACGGCTACAGCAGGCTAACTGGATGCTGTGTTGTCATATATAACGTTATAGCCTATGTTACATTAGAGGCAAACTAACAATACCTGTCCATCAGAAACTCTGCGACCATCTCGTCCCTTTTTAGCTCAGGATGAAGCTGCATCAGACAGAGCAGTGAGTAACAACAACCCTGCCCACATTTAAGAGTACTGTTTGCAGTGAAAATGCTAGGTGCCATGTCTGAAGGGTTACTTTTGGTTCCAGAGGTACCATACTGAAAGTGTGTGGTTGAAACAGGTCTTTTGAATCTTGTGGCCAACCCCAAAACTAACAATGAAAACTACTTTATAGAGAAATACATTGACTGAATGTGCTGTAAATAAATGGCGGTTGTTGAAAAAAGGCAAGCATACTGTAGGTTGCATCAAAATTGGGTAAAAAGTTTTATGACTGTTTGTAATTCTAATTTTAAAAGGTAATTCAGTTTATTTTTTTTATTTTTTTAGGCTTTCCTAGTTTTGGCCAACAATCGTGGTTACTAAATTCAGATTTTGTTATCAGCCCAGAAAAGAATTGAGAAGTTTGAACCTTGACTTTGTGGAAGGCTTATTTATAAGTAAAATTAAGTTTCAGCCAACAGAGAAGTTGCTGCCAATATCCTGCCATGTACGCTGGTGCAGCCTGAGCACAGGGCCATCACACCGAATTCTGGCTTTACAGCAGAGCAGAAAGACAGGAAGATAACCGCAGTGCACACAAGGCTCAGTGGCCTTGTTTTGCGCACACCGTCAACTGTCAAGATGTCTTGGCTTATCAGGCCAAAGCCCCATGCACTCATTATAATTGGCCATTAAAGTATCATCAAAAGCACAAAAGAGCTTAAGTCTCCTCACTTGCCGATAGAGAGATAGACACTTGACGCTATACGATGCAAGTTTTTTTAGGGGAGCTCAGAGGCCTGTGGCGTCCCTGGAGCTCCCGGATGATGAGGCAGCTCTCTCTGCCATCGCAGCCCAGTCAGGGGCCACTAATCTGGGCTACGCAGCCAGGGAGCAGGCCTTGGAGGAGGTCCAGTTCCTCCAAATTGGACAAAGGGAGGCATTATGTTTGCATACTAATGCAGCTACTCACATACGTGTGTGTTTTTTAACATACTGCACATGTGGCATGATGAATAATGTATGTGCCGATGTTTAGCTGTCAACTCACGTGTTCTGTATAATGTGTGCTGTTGACAGATGTTCAATGACATATGCGAGCACACACACACTCTCTCTCTCTCTCTCTCACACACACACACACACACACACACACACACACACACACACACACACACACACACACAGAAGTGCTGAGCTATTGGCTGGCAGTCAGTAAAAATGCGGTGCTGCTGAGTGCAGAGCAACCTCACCACTTGGCCCGCCAGCATTACTGCAAAGCACCATTTAACCGTGTGTGTTTGAGTGTGTGTGAGTGTCTGTGTGTGTGTGTTTGTCCACGTGCACATTGCGTGTGCATGTGTCCAGGTAGGCCAAGTCTGTAGGTGTTGATGAGTCTGCAGTTGGAAGGACTTTTTGAAGCTACATGTGGTGTATCTGTGTGGGCAAAAGATTTGTGTCAGTGTCCATTTAAGCATCACAGTGTGTTGAGTATGTCTTGTTTATCTATCTATCTATCTATCTATCTATCTATGAAAAACAACAATTATGATATGATTCCACATGGAAAGAAGCGAGCTAGGCACAACAATAAACTTACAGGATATAAATACATAAAGGGACCACTGCATCACAGAAATGATTATCTGCCTCGCTGATACATTATCACATTATCATAACCGCTAAGCAGCAACAACTGAGCTCTGAAGCAGCAAAGCACTCTCATATCAGACCTCTTGCTTTGAATGGCTGTGCAGTTTCCCCTAAGGAATCTGCCACAAATCACTGACAGAAATCTTTGAGCACACACACACACACACACACACACTCACTAACACGAGTATCTTGTATCTTAAGGCTCAAAACTCATAAATTTGTGATGTATTCTCAGTCGATTTTTAAACCTCTATTTTCCAACCCACATGTACTCTATCTGAACCTTTTCTGCCTCACACACCCCCACATCAACGGGCCAGCACGCCAGCAATCATCCACTGAGCTCCTCCGCTGCAGCAGATGGAGGTTTTGGTGCTTTGCTCAAGAGCACCCTGACAGTTTTCAGACAGGAAGGGGAAATGTCAACAAGTCAGATTTTCTTAGGACTACCTGTGCGAATTTCAGTCAGTCAATCAATCATGATTTATTTATCACATGGAGTTATCCAAGTACAGCTCCAGTGGAATGTGATCCCATCAGCTCCTGTTGCTTTATAATTGTCCGTGTTTCTGGATGGTTCTGGTAATCGATGGTTTCTGGTTGTGAAATGATTGAACTGTCCGCACATCCCAACCTCAATAAGATGGACCTGTGGTTGCTTCCCTCGAACAGCACCGCACACTCTGAACGGTGTATACTGTAGTAGTGATCCACAGCAGGAACAGGAGAGCACCTCACAAAGCACATGCGTCCTCTCCTTCTCTTGCAAGACTCCTCTGCTCTCTCAGGTTGGCATATAGAGAAAGAATCACCTGGTTGAATGGCACTGTCAGGGACTGAGCCAAGTTCCTGTGAATCAAAGGATATTAAAGTTTCTGATATCCTGTTGGAAACTGATGTGGCGAAGAGGTCGTCCAGTTTACCTCAACTTGGCTAGCTTGCAGCTAGCTAGCTAGACGTTGGCAGGAGGAGAGTTTACTGACTGGAGAATTGATTTTCACATTATGATGTGTCACTCGCAGCCATACATGACCACCGTCTAAAGCCCACCACAAAAAGCCCAGACCAAGTCTTGCAAAATAGACATGAAAGCGTCTGCGCCTAGAATGTCCATTTCAAAATGTTTGTTATGCCATGTTATACTGTAGGCTTTTTTTTTTTTTTTTTTTGTTAAAGCTGATAGGCTTTTCACTATGCATTGTAAATTCTCAAAATAATGAGAGATAGGTGGAAAAAAATTGTTTTGTGTAGTCTGGGTGAAAAGACTCCTGACAGCCCAGTCACCAGAAGAAAAAAATTGGCATTGTATGTTTCTGCAAATCATGGACACACATTTGTAAGTTCCATGTATATCTTAAAAATATTTCTGAAGAGATGTAATATATGAGCTGACATGGAGGGCATGGTGGCTGCAGACCACTCTCAGAGACCAACAAACAACAAAAACAGTTGTCAATGCTGTGTTTACCGAGGAAAAAAAAGGAATACTGCCATTTTTCAAAATATTTCTACATTATTCGGTCCCTAAACAGTCTAGGTATTGCATAAATTGGGTATGAATGGAAAACGGAGACTTGACAGCAATGTACTCTTTACACTGTTTTAGTTCTGCACACAGTTTGACCAAAAATTGATTAAAGTAGCCTCAAAATTGAATGAATAAATGAAGAAAAAACATTATTTGATCAGTCTTGGTTTGCTCTTTTAGTTTCATACCTTGCAGCAATTTCCTTTGTCAATGTATGATTTTAGTTTTCTCCTATCATTTATTGGCAGGGATCTTTAAAGCGCAGGACAAACACCTGACTACCTCTGTTTATCAAAATAATATAATAAGTATATATAAAATTAATGTAGAAATATGATTAATTGGATCATAATCGCAGGTCCCTCATCTACATCTCGTTGGGGGTGGATGAGGGACCCAATTTTGAAAATGTTGTGCCTCAGCCCAAATTTCCTAGCGGCTGGCTTAAATGAAAATACAGCCTCACCAAAACAGCTGCAGAGGGGTCTGATCTGCAACCTGCTTCAATCTGTCAGCCCTATGACTTTAATAACTTTCAGTGTCAGACTTTTGAGTGCTGGTCATTCCCCAAAATAGTGTTCCTGGTGGAGACATAAAGACATCTGTAATGATGGTATTCAATTAGTCAATTTAAAGACATAATCATTCTTTAGTAAATGTGTATCCATCTTTCTGAGTGGAAATGCTAGGAAAAAAAAATATTGCAAAAAAGTCCTGATAAGTTGGTGTATCAATAAAAGTAAATACAATAATTATAATGGACACAGACTTGGTGCGACAAAGTCTGCTTCTGCTTCTCTTTTCCACCCTTCAGCCACTTTCTCCCTTCCACTGCCCCCTGCATTGCCATTCTCCATCCATCCACCAGGTGCCCTCAGTCTGCCCCACCTGTTTAAGTCACCTGCTCACCTGTTTCCAATTTCCCTCATCAGCCCTGCAGTATATAACCAGCCCATTTCCACTCATTTCCTACCAGACTGCCATGCTGCTCCAGCTGTTCCTGAACATTACCTTGAAGAAATGGTCCTTCATCCTACCTGCTTACAAGGTATGTATTCATTAAAGTCCTGAATACTGCATGCAACTTAAAACATCACTGAAGCTTCTGCGTGTTGGCCAATGGAGAGACTAAATACATGAAACAAACATGCCATATTTCTATCATATTTTCCGTAGAACTTTCCATAGTTTGAGGTTTAACTGGTATCTTTTGAGTATGCCATCTCATTGCACCGTCGTCTGCAATGGGTAAATAGCACTGGAGTGGAGAATTAAAGCCGTTGACTGCTAATTGACTCTTAACATTTGTGTAACAGTGGTGGATGAAAATGCACATTAATTCGCTTTTTCTTTTGCCAGTATTCTGGAAAGTTGATTAAAACCTGCACTACAGTGGGATGGAAACTTGGCCCATGTCCCTTTAGTATTTTTAATATGATTTTACCAGTTCTATTATTCATAAAATTACAAAAAAATCCTTAATTAATGCAATTGAGTCATCATTTTCAGATGGTCCAAAGTTACTCAGGAACCCCATGTGGTGATTATGCAGAGGACAGGAAAACAGCATCATCTCTCTTTTCATTTTTATGGAAGGACGGCTCGAAGCTGCCAGTGTGCCGTCTCTTTTGCAGCAAAGAGTCCTCCCCTGTTGCAAGAAAGAGCAACTGGGCTCGGGAGGAACACACTGATAGACAGATGGACAACCAACAGACACATACACAGACACACACATAGACAAACATGTACCATCAGGGCCTGGAGAGCACCAGGGAGCTGCATGAGTCTCACATTTAATTATCTACCTAATGGTCTCACTGTAGTGTCATTAGACAGAGGGGGAGGGAGGGAGGGAGGGAGCGAGAGGGAGGAAAGAAGGGATGGAGGGACATTGGTCCTCAGAGAATGAATGGGGTCGGATTTTCAGGCTTTGTGTCTTTTATTATGGAGACTACGACGCCAACAGCTGGGCAGAGGTAAGGGAAGCAGTAAAGAGAAACCCATCTCAGTTGTCTGGTGGAGTCTCGACAATGTCAGACAGAGTTGAAGCGTTTGTGTGGATATATTTACTGCATGTGATGTTAGCACTCAACGGCAGACATGAATATCTCAAGTGTTCTACAAACATGTACCTAATAAATGCTATGGGTAAATCAGGGCTGATGATTAGGGACTGAATCAGACAGTGTACCAACAGCCATGTTACATCAGAAATCAAAGTAATGGAAACTAATGATACTACTTTAAATACATAGATGTCTGCTTGAAGCATAGGCCCAAATACTAAACACTAGTTTTAAAGCTTTATGAAATTCCAAATATAGAACCAAAACTAATAAAATACACAGTGGCTGAATTCTATAAAATTAAAATGATTCTTTAAAATAGATCCACACTAATAATAAAGATGATTAACACATGTAGTATGATGGATAAACAAAGACTTGACTGCTACTTGCAAAAAAAGCCCTACATTTACCAGCTTCAACATTAAAGTGATAAACACATTAATGCATCAGTAACTTTTTACCTCCGCTAAGGAGGTTATGTTTTCACCAGCGGTGGTCTGTTTGTCTGTGTGTCTGCAACATAACTCAAAAAGTTATGATTTTGATGAAATTTTCAGGAAAGGTGGACAAGGAAGAGATGATAAAATTTTGGTGGTGATTGGTTGAAGCAAAATGGATAAAATAATACAAATTTTATCGTCTGACAGCCTCAGCAGCAATTCCAATTTCTAAAGACGGTGATGGAAAGCACATCTTGCTCTACTTGCTAAATATTGTTGTAATTCTAAAGTTGAAATTAATGTTCTGTGTTTGAAAAAAAGAAAGTGAAAAATACAAAAAAACATTATACTGTGTTGGTACAAAATAAAAATGAAACTAGAGCACTCGGAGAATGCAGACCTCCGCCAAGCAGCTCGGATTTCCCGCCATTTTATTATTTTATCCGCTTCGCTTCAACCGATCACCACCAAAATTATCATCTGTTCCTTGTTCCTGAAAATTTCATCACAATCCCTTCAGAACTTTTCGAGTTATTTTGCAGACAAACAGACCAACGCCGGCGAAAACATAGCCTCTTTGGCGGAGGTAATAAATACACCACAGTGTCTTCATGGTGAAGCCATATATAACCTAATAATGACAGTGATGCAGGCTACTTGGCGGAGGTCTGCATGCACTCTCATACTTAAATTCCCAATGCTCTGGAAATGAACTAATAGCGGCCGACTTCTGTCCTTGTGTCCACTTGTTGTTGTTATTAAGGCACAAGATGCAAATGCAATTGCTAGATAAGCTTATTGTTTTAGCCTACTCGGTACAGTAATCTCATGTGAGAATTTCGCCACCTTCTGATATGGCGAGTAACTGCAGCTCACAAAGATTTTTACGCAAACAAATAGGAAGGAAGTCACAAACTTACCCCACAAACTTACAGGAAGTGGCTAAATGAGATTAGAGAACTTCATCATGCTGAGCCGCACCAAACATGACCGTAGTGTAGTTCATCATAGCCTAACGTTAGCTTTTTACTTTTGCCGATTGCATTTAGACTTCAATAATAATAAACATGGTGTTCATTTGTGAAGAAAACAAAACGTGTAAGTTTGTTTGCCACAGAGCTTATTTTTGTCAGTTATACAAAATCCAATGGAATAGGCTTTTTGGGGAAGGGAACCAGTGCAATGCTAACTTCCACGTTGGCCAACAGAAAAATGTCATCCCTGGAGCACTCTATTGAATTAGATGGCTCTTGACTTGTGGTGCTCAAAGTGCCAAAAACAAGTACATTTGGAAAAACTCAACAGCAATGTCTGTTACCAGAAATCATGACCCGGTTACTCAGGATAATCCACAGATCACACAGATGTTGAGGGCAGTTTCATGTAGTAACTTTTTTCTTTCTACTAAACTGCACCCACCAAATGTATCACAGCGCAGAAGGAAGCGTGCATCTACTGCTAGCTGACCTAGCACTGCTGACCTGAGCCACGGACGCCATTAATGTTTACATCACACGCTGTCACGAGCCTCTTCTCCATGAGTAGATGCACAACTCCTTCTGTGTGATTATATGGTTGGTGGGTGTGGTAGAAAGCCAGTGGTCTGTGGATTACTTTGAGTAACCAGGTCATGATTTCAACAAAGATATTTGAGGGTTTCTTTTGGCACTATAGGTAAGAGGGGAAAAACATTTTTGATTGTGGGTTGAACTGTCCCTTTAATTGTTGCGCTGACATTAAAATGAGACATTATCTTTTGGGCACAACCACTTTTTCACAAAAGTTTTTTTGGAATCTTGTTTCCTTTACTTGCACAAATGGTTGTTTTTTGTGTCTGTGCTTTTATGTCATGTCTGTCGTCTCCGTGGTCCTGTGGTCCTCTAAAACCAAAAATCCTCTTTTACTGTCTCTCTAGATCTGCGTGTCTCAGTGTGTCTTTCAAAGAACTATAATTTCTTCCTCCCTCTGCATATTGATGAGGGGATTAGAGATTAGAGAGATGTAGGGCTGTGATGATGGGAAAAGAAGGAGGGAGTGATAAAAAGAGGGAGATATATTACAGCTAAGGGCATGGAGGGAGGGTGTGGCCTGAACATTTCAAAGTCTAATCAAGAAGCATACTAATTGAGATCACACTTATAGATCACACTGAAAAAGGGACATTTCCACCTGATCAATTTTGGTTAATTTCATATGCGCTATTTCTTACCTAAAACTGCCCTTCTAAGGTGCAAATAATTTCTAATTATTTAAGGAAGTTTAAGAGCAGAGAAAATATTATACACATACTCACTTATATTAGCTATTTTGGGGGGTGGATATAGAACTCTGTCTCAATTATCTCTTCCCTCTGATTCCCTTTAGTCTCTCATCTCTCACTGCCTTCAATCTTCCACAGCTGAAATACAACAGACAGAGAAAAATGAAGTCTGGATGTCTGTTCAAACTACTTTACATTATAATCTCACATGGCTTTTGGTGGCTTTCATATTCAAACTCCTTAACCACTACAAGAGACATTTTAGGCTGAATAGCTGTATTGCTTCTGTGTCAGGAGTAGTGCATACTGGCTGGGGCTCCACTGTGGTTTGAGTGTGATATTTGAGGGTGAAAGCTGACCTTTAAAGCACCTGTGTGTATGTGTGTATACACTTGTAGGGGTGGCTTAATTGTCTTTGTTGGGGTCATTGATTTTCAGTCAGAACTACATGGGTAAAAGTGTTTTTTTTCTGAGTAATCACTTCATGTGAAGCAAATCTCATATGTACTGTGTCAAGCAAAACGTTCTCAGTATGGTTTGAACCTTCGTAAAGTCCTGCCCCCAGACACAGACTGGCCAATCTTAATGTAGCATCAGGCCGGCTCAGTCCAGGGTCCGACAACAACACAGCTGTGCACCATTGACTCTAATGCAATCCTGCCTGTGGCACGTCGTGTAGTAATGATACTCGTTACCTGGAAAGGTTGGAAAAAGATTTCTTCCCTGTTCCAAAACCAAAATCAAACCCTTAAAAGTGTAGGGTTAGCTAGCTAGCTACTGAAGATATAGCCTATTGAATGTATACACATGCTGCTTTTGGTTTGTAGTGATTATAACAGTGAAACAAAGACCGACCCTGCTGTACAGGAACCAGTGAAGGGAAGCAGGGAAACTTTGCTGATATTCAACCAGCTGTGTGTCATCACAGTGTGTGCCATTATCAATTGGGTTCCACCGGAGTCACACATTCTCAGTCTGACCTCATCACATTCTGAGTGAGACCGGAGACTCCTGCTGGTCCAGCAGGGGAGGTCCGGGTGCTGGCAGCAGCACGGGGGTGAAGCCAAACACTGTTCATCCGCACACACTGTGATGCCACACAGCTGGTTCAATATCAGCAAAGTTTCCCTTTTATATTCATTGTCTTGTGTGGCGATCAGCAGTGATGTGGTGGTTCACTTTTACACTGTGATCTGTAGCCTATAGTTCGGCTTTAGCTTCTAACTATCTTTGTCTTTTGAACCTGTTGTTGCTGCTGAGTCAGTTTGACATCCTGGATATATCCTTCAAACACAGACTGTAGACCCTTCTGTCTGCTTCTCTCTGGAATCACTCTTTCATTTTTTCCAATAACATGATAATATTTCTTCAGGGAGTGCAGTTGGGTACAGTGTGGGCTTGTGCTTACTCCGACAGCTTGTCGGATCATCACAAACGGGCGGGGCTTAACGAAAGGTCAAATATTAAATAGCTGTGGGGTGATATGTTAAATGCCAGAAAGGTCACATTATTAGGAAGCCACTTTTTAATTTATTTATTTTTTAACTCTAGACTGTCTGAATTGTTGAATTGTTGCCATAAACTCCTCCCAGGTGCAGTCTTTGGCCCATGTCTGTGTGTGACCTCATTCAAGTGTCTTTTTCTTTTGTTATGACATGAATAGGCCCATTTGTTGAGGACACTTCACTTCCACAAGGTCACGCCAGCTGAAGCAGAACCACAAGAGAGTTAAAATGGAGGAGGAACAGGCTCATCTGCAAAGGTCCCCCTGCTGAGGGTGCTCAATGGCCCATCAGGCTCGCCACATCCAACATCTGTCAACATGGCCTGTGCTGCAGCCTTCCAGGTAAAAAAAAAAAAAAAAAAAATGTTCTGTTTTACAGGCTGCTGTTGTTTTAGTATTTTAATGGAGAATTGTAGCTGAGCAGTTCCTCTACACTAACAACATACTTGGAGTCACTTAACAACAGATGACTCTTGTAAAGCCTTGCATTCAGTGAGCGCTCGGCTGCGTCAAGGTGACGTTCTGAAGTGGCCTCTGTGATAAAAGCCTTGTCTAGTTGAGCTCTGAGTGACGGAGTCTAACGGCCTCATCATCACAGGGTGAAAGGGTGACCTAGTGGAGGACAGACTGTCTGTGGTGAGTCCTTACTTGGATGAAGACTTCTCCTCAGGGGGCCTTTCTTTATGTGTGTTCAGCACTTGACTGTTCGTACTTATGCGTGCAAAGCAAAGCTGAGTGATAGCCACTTTTCAGATCGTGTAATCGTCTCTGCGTATGACTGGAATTACAATTTTATCACGGCATTGCAAAAGTAATGTAGACATGAGTGTTTTCTGTCATTGTGGCTTATGCCAAGTGTCTTTCTTTTGATTTTTAAATATGAAACTTGATTAATATTAAGCACATTATTTTAAGCTTGCATATATCTTGCTCCAAATTAACTGGCTGGCTGTCATCACCCCCCCTAAATTAAACAAACTGCCAGGAATGTCATCCTCTTTTTATTTACCTCACTTTTGTCAGGAGCAACTTCCAGCAGCACTAGTAAATGTAAGTGTGATATAGAAACAGAGAGTGGAACTTGACTTATATGATACTGAGTATGATAAATGACTCTAAGTACCTTGTGAAGACATCATACCTAAGATTTATTTCCTGCATATGTTGACATGTAAGCCATATGTTCACATCAGTGTCGTTTACACCTGTGTCGTTTTGCGCTTAAGGCAAAGGAATTGTGATTTATAGTACATTCAAAGAGGTTGTGAGCATTTATGCATACAAGGCTTAGCCTGAATCACTGCCCATATCTCAGATTTTAGTTTTGTGCCGAGGGTAGGCGATATATACATTATAGTTATGTATCGCAGCCTGTATGTCTATGTATAAAATGACTTTATCCTGAACATATAGCCTTAGTTCAGGCAGGACACGATGTCAAGCTCAGCTCACATCCCAGCTACACCAGCTGATCTCAAACAGCCCAATCAAGTGATGGAGCAGCTGATTGATGGAAGGGAGTCAGCTGATAGATCACATGATTCCTTTACACCAATTGGCACATCTCAACCAGGGTGCCCTATTTAAATTGCTCTGGCCTGGCTACTGTTGCTGCTTCCTCTGCAAGCTGCTTTGCAACCTGCCTCCACCCCAGCTCCTCCTTTTCATGCTGTGTCTGACTTATCAGTGTCATTTCTGTTTGTCATTGATGCTGCTCTCCCTGACTTAGGCTTTCCATGTAGGCGATTAGGCATCCCACATAGGCGTGTGGAAGAGGCTTTCTGTGTAGGCCTAAGAAAGGCAGAGAGGCAAATGAAGATAAAGTTTTCTTTGACTAAAGTGGTCCTGAAAGAACTAGTATAAATTGCAACCTCATTTTTTTTTATAAGCCACCGACATGAGCCATCCAGACCACTCTCTCCTCTGTGCTTTTGTACCTTCAGGACTCCTGACAGTGATTATTTAATCATATTTGCAACCATGGAGCACCAGTGTGACTTGAGAATATTATTAATATATGAACTAAGGAGCTGTTAGTTTGTGTCCCGCTCACAGTGAATAAATCATCACATTTAACTGTGCTGTGGTAACAGACTAACTTTCTGCTAACTGCTAACCGTTAACCTGAAGCTTCAAGTTCACAGCAGAAACATTAATACTTTGGCCCAAAATGAGCTGGACGCTTCAGAATAAAAACACCAGTGTTTCCGCTTTGATTTATTTCATTACAAGACTTTATTATTTTTAATATAACAGTACTTTATTTAATTTTATCATGACAGTATTTTACTTAACTTTATTATATAACAACACTTATAGCAGTCCTTAAAACAGTACTTACTTTATTTACAATGACAGCAACAAGATATATTGAATATAAAAACAACTGAGCCCACGCTACCTGTAGCAGAGCTAGGAAAATTGTGAAAATGTGGATGAGCTCAATGCAGCCTCACAGGTTCTTGTACAATGGCATACTTTCAAACTAACATGGATATAATTAAGGTAACTTCTCCTAGCAAACAATACCACAGCTTCCATGTCGACTTAAAAATGACTGTCAGGCAGGATACCACTTTCTGCTCACTTTATATGACAAATCAAACATCAAACCTTTTTCCTCAACTACAGAGCCTCTACATCATTATTCAAGTGGCACTGAGATGTTTTTGTCACATCTTCTTTCTGCATGTTGTAACTCAGACCTTCACAGTCCCTGCCGCCGATTGCTTTGGGCTTACTCTACTATTGCTGTCCTTGTAAGTTTGCCCGGGACAAGCATGTGTGCAGAATGCTTAGAATAAAAATCAATCATGGGTGTGTTCTACCGTGTCATGCTGCTTGCCATATTTCAGTGGTCTACCTTCTCCTATTCCCTGTGGTCCATCAGTGGTATGTATGAGGACCTGATGTGAGGAGAGACAAGTGGGCATTGAGCGGCGACGGGAACGTGACAGTGGTGCACAATGACCGCTCAGCCTCCTGGGTGGAATTGCTCACTAGAGTCTCGGAGGCTGCTTGACCTTCCTTGTTCTGTTTGCAGTAGCAGGGGACAAGGTGAAACCCAATACGGTTTTGATAAACCACGCTGTCACCTCCGCTATGCTTCCCTGTGTGTTTCTGTTAGCGGATGTGTGTGAGATAAAGAGGTGGAGAGAGCCTTAATGTGCCTGGGTGTGCTGGTACTATACTGGAGGTCCCTCAAATGCAATTGTGGTCTTGTTGCTCCTTGTCTGGCAAAAATGCAACCTGGAATTGAAGTCTCAGATGGATCCTGTGTTTCTGAATATTGTCTAAATGTGAACTTAAACAATCCATTTCTCTGTCGTGAGAAAGACAATGTATTGGCTGTTGCAATATTGAAATAACAAAGAGCTGCTTTTATCTAACAGTGTCTAGAGTGCAAAATGTAATGCGTTGTGATTTCATCTAATCTGCCTGATACCACAAGTAAAAGGTGTCTTTTTTACCCCAAAATTGACCAAGTCCCACCGTATTTATTTGAAATGGATGCTTTTTATGTGTCATATCAGATAAAAGCATGTATATTTCGCTTTTATTGTATGCAGTACTGATAAGGAAATTATTTGTGGCTCACTGTGAGTTAAAGGGAGCAGCTGAATGCAAATTTTGCAGTCCAATTCTTATTAGACTGATTTAGATTAAAGTGGTTCCACAGTGATTGGAGTGTTTTTTTAACTGACTACAATTGCTGGGCTTCCTGTGATATGTCATACATGTTTATTAGATGCGTGGTCATGTTGGTATTGCTCAGTAAAAAGAGTGTCAGTTCGTATTCACTTTGTGTTGACACAATCTGATTAAATCCCCACATAAATTTGCAGTGAGTGGTCCATCTCCCTTCTATCAACCTCTGTTGGCAAACAGTACTGAATAGTGAAGGCCAGATTTCTGGCACATTCCCCAAATGTGTCATTTGCTTTACTGGCTGTGGAGCGTAATATGTTTCGACTGCCTGTGTTTGCTCATAACTCACTGCCATTCATTGTTGAGTGGCTTGAAATGCGAGTAGGCAGGGGAGAAGATGCAGAGTGTGTTGAAATGCCAAGAAGTTGGCTTCGGAGGAAATTGGTTTTGAAAGACAAAAACACAACACCTGGTGGATTAACTTTTGGGTTATTGGTACGTATCATCAAATCCTTCAACCCCTCTCCGGAGATGTAATATGGGCATATGTGCAATGGGACAATGCAATCTCCTTTACCTTTTTTAGAGTTGAAGCTTTTCAATACCAAACTAGTTACAGTGACTTAAGAGAGGGACTGAAGGCCTCAGAGTCAATGTTCTTTGTCAAACAAAAGAGCTTAACTACAGTTATTTTCGGGGGTGGTTTTGCCATTAGACAGAGATCCATAACTGCTGGCATAGAAAGAGCCCAAAAAGAGAAGAAAAGACATAGTTGAATAGAATGATTTATTCTTTATCTTTTCAGCTCAATTACAGGCTATTTTTGCTGCCATTGCTGTAAGGGAAGGGAATAAATGTACCAAAAGGACCCAGGTCACAGAAAAGTATAGGAGGGAAGAAGACTTTTTTGAGTAAGCATTTTCATCAAAGTGTGCCAGTGCTTGCTGCGAGCACTAGTCCCACTGCCTCCAAGCTCAAAAAGATCTAGTGAAGCAAACACTTGCTTCACAGGCAACAACAACAGCAGTGATGATGGGGCTGCAGAGCCAACTGATGCACAGAGCTGAGGGGAAGTAAATATATCAAATAGTTCAAATGATGATGAGATTAAGAAGGTAGAAGAAAATGAGTGTCCAAACACTATTTAGGACTGTTGTGACTGTCAGAGTCAGGGGCATAAATATAGACAGTGCGGGCAGTGTGGTGGCATTGTGGCCCATGAGGTGGGTGGACCCTCCAACAATGTGTCAGAGAATGTACCTTATGAGTAATTGCCAACTTGGAAATATGCTTGTTCAAACTCTAATTGAATTAAAACGGTGCCATTTGCTTTATATGCCCTTGAAAAAGGCAAAGCCATCTGTCATTTTTTTCTAAAAGATTCAATAGCATCTATAACAAAATTATACCCATATTCTACATTCTAAATATTCTTTTGTTTTCTTTGGTATTTTTTTGTCATATCTCCCCGAGACCCTGTGTCCCCATATGACAAAGTCACATTTTGGGTTTACTTGACCCTACACTTCATTCTACAAGACCTGTTTTTGTGCCATCTAGTGGTAGTAAGAGCACAATACACTAATCCATATAAGAACAAGATGGCCGCCATCTCTTCCAAGTCAGTCTGCAGCTGATCCCGACACAAGTGGACAGTTAAGTTTAGTTTTTTCTACTTATCGGGTCCTACTGATCCCAAAAAGCTAGGATAGGAGAAATTAAAATGCAAGGAGGACATACTTCTTTTTTTTTTTTTTTTTACAAATTTACATCTTGGCCTTTGAGAGGAGTCTTATGCTACGTTGACACTGCAAGCAAATGAGATTCAATTCTCAAATCAGATATTAAAGACAGACTGTCAGCACACGGTTATTTGTAAGTGATCAGCTTGAATTTGGGTTGCTGTTGTAATGACATAGGCGTTGGTAGCTACGTAGCTACGCTTTCCAAGGCAAAGGGGCGGCTGTGGCTGAGCGGTAGAGTGGGTCGTCCACTAATTGACCTATGGCTAAGCCACGCCCCCCTCCGCTCACTCGGACAAACTATCAACATTCAGTGAGCGGTGCTATGGCAGGTGTCACAGTACACGGCATTTCGTGTTAGTTAGTTTACAAAAAAAAAGCGCTATGACTGGTCGTAAGACTAGAAAGGCACTGTACAAGTACAGTCCAAAAGCATGAGGAACTGAGGTTCGTCATTTTACCTTCCATACTTTGCACTGTCAAGTCATGGTGCAGAACTCCTTTGTCGCACCAGAGAAAGCTCTACTAGATGCAGCATGGACATCACTTGCGATTTGAAGTCGTTGCAAAACACACTTTGTAATCTCATTTGAATGGTTGGAGTGTCCAGAACCTGTAGAAATCTGTTGTAATTGCATTTCAGTTTACCTTCCACTGTGGTTTGGAATTCTGTTTTTGGGTGCAAATTGCACTGTACTGCAAGATTATTTAAATTTAGGAGTATTTAATTTTGATCTGCCAAATCAAAACCCCAAGGAGTCTAGGACCTGATGAAGATGCATATCAATATAGTCAATTAGCATAACTGAATTAGGCAGCAGTAGAACAATACAGTAGCTGATGTTTAGTCATATGGTAAATGGATTGATTTCAGCTCAGCTTGCAGGCGTGTCGTTGCAGACACACTCCTCAGAGCTCACCTCTGACATGGACAATCAAATAGTCTATTTGTTTCATTGTCGTTCTCGAAATCCTTTATTCAATTCTTGTTTTGCCCTGAAGACTTTATTCTCATATTAGCCTATACTAAATTAGTTTTTCAAAGACCTATTTTGTAAAAGCCAGTAGTTTATCCTGAAGTGTGCCACCGTATCACATTTTAATACTTTGTAATTTCAGCATTAATGGAACCCAGCAGTGGGAGTGCCTTGTTATACCCACTTTCTGAATCACAAAATAAAGGTGTATTCTGATCGAAGAAATCAGCCGCTCAGTATTTCATTCTGTAATTCTTTATAGATCATTTTATTACCAGATGTTTTGGTTATCAAATTATCCGCTGTGGAAGCACTGTGAGGTGATGGATTCGCTGTTTGTCCATCCCATATTAATCAGCTATAACACAGCAAGCCAGCAGTGTCGGGGGGGCTGCTGGTTTTGTTTGGAGTGCCACATTTTGGTGAACCTCCTGTTGGTACAGTTTGGCACACAGCGGGCAAAGCCACATTAATATTGGTATGTTTTTACCTGACTGGGCAGCTCGTCTGATGGGAGCAAATGGGTTGAAAACAGCAAGTTAGTTTTTACTTTTGTAGCTGAACTGTTTCTCAGATCTTAAATTTAATAATTGCTCATATTTGTATGATTGCAAAATGGTATCAGATGTCTGTAGGCGAAGCATTTTCGTCTGATGTCGTCTTTAAGTGCACAGAATCTTGTAATGATACATAGTGAGATAATTAAAAGTGCTTATTTGTCTTTGCAGGAGCCAAAAGAGGGCAACTTCAGGTTCACTATAAGCTCACTAAACCTAATTTGTTTTGGAAACCGCTTGCACTCAAAACTTTTAGCTCGGTAAAACACAGTCACGAAGGTTTGAGTTCACCAGACACAAAATGAATGTGTCACATGACCCTTGTCTCAACAGAATTTTAGGTTAGTTTAACAACTGTTTTTTTGTTGTTTAAGCATTTAATTCTGTGCCACATGAACACAACTTTAAACTGTAATAATGTGTTGTGGCAAATTTTCAATTACTAGAAAAGGGGGAAACAGATTCTGGACTAAGAAACACTCTATATTTCACTTCAGCCTATGCTAAACACTCTCAGGCGGGAGGTCTCCAACTGTGTAAAGTTTTTGTCATTTTGACAATTCGGGGCATTTGAGTAAACTTTACATTTTTGTGTCATGGATGGACTGGGGTAACGCTCTACACGGTGGTGCAGTGGTTGGCACTGTCGCCTCACAGCAAGAGGGTTTATGGTTCAATCCCAGGAGGGAGCCCTTCTGTGCAGAGTTTGCATGTCGGTGTGGGTTTGATCGGGGTACTCCGGCTTCCTCCCACAGTCCAAAGACATGCAGGTTAATTGGTGACTCTAAATTGTCCATAGGTGTGAATGTTAGTGTGAATGGTTAATCTAAGGCTGAACTAAGATCAGTCCGAGCACTCAATACAAATGTCTATCACCTCACTACGTCATCACTGAACACCTCCATCTCTGCAGGCGTCCACCTGTCCTCTTGTTCTGCCTGATGACACTGTGTGCTAATAGACACTGCCACTCATGTCAGAGTGAGAGAAGGTTCAATATCACAGTTCTACAAATGAGATACTTCCCCCAAGTGTGAGAAGAACTCTGTTTGGACTACTATTGTACGACGCTACGTTTTGATTGGTCTCCGTTCGGGGGGCGGGACTTGGCGAAGGGTCAATTAAACATAGAACATTAACAGTGTTTCTTAAAAATCTGAGCAGCCTGATTATTTATTTCAAACTAATTTATTCAAGTATTCAGGAGCTCAGTGAGGGGAGCTCTGGGGGAGGTGTGTGAAAGCAGCTGAGGCTGAAAGGATTCAACTTCATTCCTTGCATCATGTCGACACGGGACAGACCCGGAACCGGTAATGATCCGCCGCAGGCTACTGTGCACTCAGTGCCGAATTTGAGCCGTGAAGTTGACCCGTGGCGGGTGCCTGATGTGGGCCAGGAACTCAGCCTGACCCGAGTATTTCTCGAAGGTTAATAAAAACATAGAAAACTGTGAACCGGTGCGACCCGAGCGCTGCGAGTCTGCCCGGTGTCTGTCCGTGGTGCTGATCTCAGTGTCTGTCTCTTCCTCTCTGTCTCCCTGCTTTGCTCCACTCTTTCTCTCCATCATGCACTCGCTGTGTTTCCTTTCTTTTTTAAGAGTGTTTTATCTCGCTGACTTTTCATACCGCTTCCCATTCCTCTCTCATCCACTCACTTCCCTTTGCGCACACTCACACACGCACTGCTCGCCATTGATTTTGATTCCCACATCTCTGTCTCTCTTTCTCCCTCTCTCTCTGGCACGCACGCGCGCACACGCCTCCTGTTAAAATATTCATTCCTGACACCTCAAAGGCCCTTTTGCCTCCCACCTGTATCCTCCGGCGGAGACACGCAGCCCGTGGCTTGTGGAAATCAACAGAGACTTATCAATAATGAGATTTATTAAATCTAAAACTAGTGATTGATTACTTTAAATCATCTTGTCGGGTTTTAAATGTATATATTAATCATGCAGGAATCCCTGGAGACCGATCCGTGACTCACAGGCTGCCAGTCCCGTTTCAGAGCTTATATTTCGTCGCTGAGATGAATTCACCCGTGGAGCCCGTGGATGTTTTGTGCGGAGGCTCAAGCTGCGACTGGGCAAACTGTTGATACCCCCCCACCTAACCTCACCCACACCCCACCGGTTGGAAATGCACCGGGGACCCGCCAGGCAACCGCAACAGGCAGGTGTAGTCTCCACTGCATTCATTTACCCAGTCCCCCTTGGTTAACCTTCACAGTTTTTGATCCAGTAAGTCGCGTGTGCGCCTCAGTTGAGGAATTCCCCGAGTTTGGAGAGACGAGCCGCGCAACGGGAGCGTAGTTTAAAACCCGCTGTCGGCGGGGGCGGTGGGCGACAACCTTCAGTTTATCTGCTTTACCTGGGATTCATCAGAGGATATCGTTTTGGAGAACCTTGCGGGGGTCGTGGGGGGCATTGATTGGAAGTGGGGAGACGGAGAGGCTTGGGGCTGGGCAGGAGACACCCCTGCGTGTTCATTATTCCCCCTGTCAATGTTCCTGATATTCTCCGGTGCAACGACACCGACCTGCCATCTCGAGCCGCCGGTAACCTCTCCAGTCTCCGGGGCGCAGCGCGTCAGCCTACCCTGATGGGGCGATTACTCCCTTGGTCAACTTGGATACCACCTCTGGGCCCCTTATCAATATTTGCCCCACTGTTGAGGTGAACAGACGGGAACAGAAAAGACGGGAAAGAAGGAAGGACAGGAAAGACACGTGGGTTGCCGAGGCGCACCGTCGGATCCGGCTTTGATGCGCGCAGGTGTCCAGTTCATCAGCTCATTTTCTCCCCCTCTCTCAGCTATCTTACAGAGTTCTGCGCAAGACTGAAAAAGAAATGTTCAAGAGGAAGACGTTCAGCCGAAGTGCTTTGAACACAGGGATGCTCCTGGTCGGATATTTGCTTTGGGTTTAAGGGGAAATCGCTCGGATATCAAACCTCTCCAGCGGAGACGCAGCAGAGGCTCTGGAGTTACAGAGAGCACGGGAGAAGAATTTGGAAAGTAGATCTCATATTTACGGATTACCAGGCTTTTTTCTTCTTCTCCTGAGACACTGTAGACGCGCTCTTCTTTGATGTCTGAAAAGGTAAAAGCAACATTTTTTCCACCTCACATTGCTTTTCCCATGTTCTCAGAATGAGCATAAACACAGTCACAGCGCTGGTTTAAGGTGATGAAGTCGGTGATAAAGAATACAATCCTCGATACAAACAAGAACCAACAAGGTTTCTGCTCACACAGGCTTTTATTTATTGTTGATATGCAGTGAATTCTCACTTTTCAAAATCATTTTAACACCTTGTTTTCTACCAGCTATGAGGAAAATCATAATCCGTCTTTTGGTGTAAAAATTAGAAGACGACTTCACAAGAAAAAAAAAAAGGCATAGGCCTACATTACGCACTGCAAAAACAAGACAAATAATGTCCAAAGACACAAAACAACATACAGTTTCAGTTTACCATGACATCATATAATAAAGATGGGTAATTCTTCAGGATGTATAGTGCGTGTCCTGTGATTTCTTTTATTTCTTTTTTTTTATGAGGTTTCATGTCTCTGTTGGATATTGAAGAGAGGCGCAAATTCATCAGAAAAAAATACAGGTGCTTTTTCAATTACGTGACGCCCTGCAGGTCGGTGCAAACGCGCAGCACATAATGAATTTCTATTTTCTTCATATAGCTGTGGGTCAACAGGTCCGGGAGCGTCTCTCTGTCTCTCCTCCTCTTTCTCCTCCTTTCTGCACGTGCGGACTCTTCTAGAGAAAATATGAAAACTGAAGAAAGTATTGATCTTTTTAAAAATGTATTTATTTCCTGACTTGTGCAGCACTGACATTTTTGCTTTTTTCAGATCTTGGCACTCCTGTCTTTATTGATTTTTCCGGAGTAAAGCGACCAAACGGGCGACAGGGGGCGCTCTTTCAACTGATTTCGAGTAACAGGCTGCCTTTTCTAAATCCATCAGGTTTCTTGCTGCATGTTACATATGAGATCACTTTCCTCTAGGTATTTCCATACGGAGCTTTGACTAATGCACAGTGAATGGATAGAATTGATGCACTAATGATGAACAGGCAATCTTGTATTACTGCTATATCCAATTTGCTTATGGATTAAAATTAACTTAATATGATGCATTTATTTATGCAGTGATGGATATGTATGATAGGCAGCTGACTAGATAGATAGATAGATAGATAGATAGATAGATAGATAGATAGATAGATAGATAGATAGATACTGCAGTTTGCTTCCTAATAAACAAAATACTTTGTGTTTCTTTGCCGCTGGAGAATACCCGTTCAAGATCCAAGAGGAGTGAGGCAATTAAAATCCCAGAGGATGACATTTCATCTCATCATCAGGAATGATCAGGAGGGCTGTAATTGGCTCATTACTTGTTCCCCTGTGCATGCTTGGCCTATCAAACAAGGACAGAATTTGTGACAGCAACATGACATCTCCATCAAAACCTTGACAGCACATGATACCTTTTTATTTGCTCGTATTTTACCTTCCAAACTGAGGGCTTTGCTTCATGTTCACACATAGCGTGCAGGTCAGAGGAGCGAGCTTGTGACCACAAGGCTGCTGGTGAAAACCACCAGAGGGATTTGTGACTAGTGGGAAAAGGACTAAGGTTTTTATCTTACCACTGTTGTGGTGTGTTTAAGCAAGGCACTGAATTCCCCAACTGCCCCTGTGGTGGTGCTCAGGCGGTAACCACACTGTCTTGTGTCTCCCACTTGTGAATATGTTAAACCATATGTTTTCATAGGAAACTCTAACTATAACTTTCTCTGGATAAAAACACATCATATAAACATTCCCGTGTGGGAGTTTCCCTGCGTTAGTGCTGTTTAGCCACTGAGCATTTGATGCTTGGATGCATCAATCAGCTGCACTCACCCTATTTAATTATTTAATGGGTGTTTCCCATTTGTCTTGATTCTCCCAAGAATCAAGACAAATTATGGTTGATGACAAAGAGCTGTGAGGCCCAATCAGTGCCTAAATGTTTTTGTAGAAATGGATGTTACAACTCTAACAGCTACAGTGTACTCAATTTGAATTTAATTTGTTGATCAATCTCGAAGGACGTCAAATACAACTCCAGGTGCTACTGCCGGCACACTCACTGTGACTGAAATCCAGGGACCAGTTGCACAAAACACCTTAAGTTAAGATTTTCCTTAAAGTCCTAATTAAGGTTTCCTTAAAATGAAATCGGTTGTGCAAAACATCCTTAAGTCTTAAAGGTTTTAAAGGAAAAGTCTTTAAGGACGCCTTTTTTGGTTGGTTTCTGATGCCACAAGTCACTGCCCGAGCGCTGGATTTCGACGACTTCAACTTTACAGTTTGTGCTTTTTATGATTGCATTCCTCCAGAGGTAGAATCTTTTCCTCCTCTGACCAATATGATTTTCTTGTTTTCCTTCTTTCTTGTTGAGCCCGGTCTCACTCCGAAGTCGTCTAAATCCAGCACTCGGGCAGTGACTTGCGGCATCAGAAACCAACCAAAAAAGATGTCCTTTAAAGTCTGCATGATACGCGACTGGTTGCTGTAATCGTTTCACGACGCCCAGTGGCGTCAGGGGGAACTGCGGCGGGACAAGGAAGAAAGTTAAGGCGGCAAAAGTCAGAGTGGGGCGGGCAGAAGGGGTGGTGGATGGGTCCAACACACATCGACTTTCACCAGAGAGAGTGGTGTTTGTGTCCTGTTGGATTTTAAGCCAAACCCTGTTCTTTTTTCCATAAACCTAACCATGTGCTTTTGTTGCCTAAACCCAACCGTGTGTGTTGTTGAAGGGGAAAAAAACATCAATTTGTGGTGTTGTACTGACGTAGTGTGTTTATTTCGAAAGAGACAGTATGTAAACGTTAAATTTCCTGTGAAAATGTATTTTGAAAAAAGACAATGCATGTCACAGAACGCCAACAACCAATGTACCCAGGGTACCTTGCAAGTCGTATGTGGATGTGGAGAGTCCGAGACTAAACGTCAATACGCGACGAGGTCGCAATGAGAAAGTGTTGTTTTTTTTCACTGTCTAAATTTAAGCCAACTTTGTGAGACTACAACAGACATCATAAGTGTGAGTCCAAGCAAACAAACAATCTCCACGGAAACTTGCACTACTGTAATATCTCTTTCAACACTAAGTGAGTTAACGTTTTTTTTCCTAACAAAGGAAACCTTTAGGGATTCTGTGCAACTGTGCAAATCCCTCAGCTGAGGAAAAATTAAGCCTTAAGTGTCATACTTAAAGGGATAGTGCGCCCAAAAATGAAAATTCAGCCATTATCTACTCACCCATATGCCGAGGGAGGCTCAGGTGAGGTTTTAGAGTCCTCACATCCCTTGCGGAGATCCAAGGGGAGAGGAGGTAGCAACACAACTCCACCTAATGGAGGCTGACGGCGCCCCAGATTCAAACGTCCAAAAACACATAATTGGAACCACAAAATATCTCCATACTGCTCGTCCGTAGTGATCCAAGTGTCCAAACAACTTTTTTAGGTCGGGGCACTTGGATCATTACGGATGAGCATGGAGTATGGAGATATGAGAAAACTTAAAGTGTTTTGTGCAACTGGTTCCTGGCCCTCCATGTGGGGGTGGAATATATGACTTGCGATTAAAGAGATGATGTAGGAAATGATACCAAATGTTGACATTTAAAAGCAAAGATGTGTTCAAGAGCAATTCACAAGCCTTCATACTTTAGACTTGATGTGCAGCAGGAATGAACGACCACAACTCTCTGGATGTGTGTTGTGGAAATCACCAACTTTTGGCTTTAAGGAAAAAGTGGCTTAGCTCACTGATGTGAAGCAACACGCGTCTGACACAACTACAGCTGCATCCAGTGGCTCGTGGGGCTTGTGTGGTTTCAGTGTGGCTTAACGCTGGCTGTAGTCCCTTTAACTGGATGATCTTTGGATGACTGGATGACACGGCTGCTGAGGGAGAGATAGAGTGAGTCAAGGTCTGTGTGTGAGGGGGGGCAACACAATCCGTGAACACATAATAAAGTTGTTGCGTTGCTTGCTCTGCCTTTCGTGTCCAGTATACACACAGCTGTTTGATGGGTGTAAACCAGTGTGCAACTTACTGGGCAGTACAAACTTTCTGCATTGTTTCACTGGTTACGCAGGGAATTTTGTTGCCCGGAGACAACGGAGCACTCTGGATGTTGTTGTAATCCTTGTTGCTATAAACATTGCCTCACTACATTCTTAAACACATAAAAAAAATGTGTGTTTATTTTGACCGTTGTCGCTGGCTGCTGTGCCTTAAACAAGCAGACATTGAGAGAGTAAATGTGTGAGAGACAGTGGAGTGTTGTGCATGAGCAGAATGTGATGGATATGGTTGGTGGCGTTGTTGTGGAGACCAGAAAGCATTGCATTTTGACCCTGGGACTAGCCATATGCTGCTAATGGAAGAGTTCAACCCATGCAGTAGAACACACAGAAGACAGCGGGCTATAAAACCACTCTACACATCGAGAATGAGTAACGGAGAGAAAATAAGCACCAGAACAAACTGACATTCCCTCAAGGTCGGCCGCCCCCATCCTCCTCCCCATCTTATCCCCTTATCCACTGAATCTACTTGGTCAGACACCATCTCTCTGGACAAGGTGGTGGTGGTGGTTAAGGGGCTGGGAGTCCCAGGCCAATGACCACGAGCCAATCAGGGTTAGTGGCCGAGGAGGTGTGTGTGACCTCCAGTGCAGAGCTTGATATTATCTTGGAGGAAGGGGAAACAGGGTCGACTTGGGTTTGTTAGTGGCCGTGTGTGTGTGTACCTTTCTGGTGCTGGTGGCGTCTTTACCACAGTACACATGCTTGTTGATTAAATTTGCTGTGTGGGTTTTTAGTGTGTGTGTGCGTGTTCTTCAGTATTTGTACAACAATTGCTTGCTTTGTATGAAATGGACACGAATAGGCGGTGGAGTGGTGCTTTGATGAGTGGGTCCCCATTTTGTTTGTGTCTTGGGCTATTTATACTTGAATGGATATGTACACACAAGCACACGGATGACAAATGCAGCACAGTGGTATTGCAAAAAAAAAGTGCATTGAAGCCATAAAACAGAGCAAGTCACCTAATGTACCAGGATATTAAACAGGAATTTAAGCAGTCAGAGAAAAGGGGAGTATTTAATGTTACTTACTTTTACACAGTTCGAGTGATCAACACATTCTCACATATCAGCGTTTGGTCAGAGACTTTCCACGTCTAGATACGGCGTGAAAGGTACCCTGGGTGCCTTGGTTGTTGAGGTTCTGGGATGCCGTGTCAAGTAATGCCTGTTACATGCATTGTCATTTTTCAAAATACACCTTCGTTTTCACAGGAAATTTATCGTTCACACCACTCTTTTGGGTGGAAGTCTGTGTTTGTTAGACCCATCCAACGGGTCCATGTCATTGGTCCGACAGCCCATCGATCCGACATCCCATTAGTCTGACGGTCCGCGGTGCTGAACGGCTCCCGGCGGGCGTATTTCTACCTTGATGGTAGCTGGGAAAGGCTTGAGGCGAAGCAGGCTCACGGCTTATGTATTTGTCACTTTCTTTTTCATTTTAACCCACACCATGATCTTTTCCTAACTCTAACCAAGTGGTTTTTGCGCCTAAACCTAACCAGACCCTAACCACAGGGCATCATGATGATTTCGGAACAGTTCCCTCATCCAACAGCCCTCCCGCCTCCCTACTCAGATTTTCGCCACATTTACTCACACATTTACTGTGTTTCCCCAAGACACCACCAAGTGCCGTTAAGCTACAATGGTGACCAGCCCTGTATCATGCTAACGTTAAAAGACGGCTAGTCACTGCCCAAGTGCCGGATTTCAATGACTTTACCCCCAAATTCCACCAGATGCGTGTTGGTTGCATCTGCGCTCTTGAACGGCAACAGAGCAGATACATTTCAATTCTAGTCAATGTGTGTGTTTCCACCGGCTGCGGCTGTGCTGCGTTCCGGCTCCGTCACAGCTGCGGCGCTCTGGAGCCCTCCGCAACAGATACGCAGGACTTCTATTTTTGCCGGACGCCGGAGCACAGCGCAACGATTCAACATGGAGCAGATCATGCGGGGCAGGAAGTCGTGCACAGAAACAAAATTAAACATCTGGTTAATATTCAAAATAAAATACACAGTGTTCGCGGCGGATCATATTTCCCTTCACTACACCTTGAAAACGTCCTAATGAGCGGAGACAGGTCTGAAGTCAACAGGTCAAAGGTTTTCAGACGTCATTTGCACCATGGACGAGGAGATGTTAATGATGGAGGTGCACGGAGATGTCTTCCTACTACTCCTCTGGTGTGATTCTGTTTATAGAAACTACATCTTGTTACATTGTGCCATTATGCGTGAATTCACGAGATCTCGTGGGTCCTCGGGTCCACTGTCTGGTGGAGCTGCAACGCTCCGCACAGCAAACGCAGCCGGTGGGTGTTGACAAACGGGGGAGCACGCAGCGGATAACCATCGCAGCCGTTCCGCAATGGACACGCATCCAGTTTGTGGCTCTATAGTGCCAAGAAATGCAGCAATGTTGCCACAGAAGGCAGGGGAGAAGAAGGCAGCTGATGATAACATGAATATAAACAAAGCAGGTTTTGTAATATCTAAAAAAAATCATGTTTACTTATGTTTCATGACTGCATTCAGGATGCCTCAAGGATATACACTGTGCGTTTTTGTTAGAAATACTGAATTGGAAGAAATCTCCTCAGGGTACCTTTTTTAGATTTTTTTTTTTTTTCCCATCAAGTCACCATCTAAAAGACTGACTGACTATCTTCATTGAAATTCACAGCTTTTTATAGTACATGCAGGCATTTGACTCGGGGTCAATAGTGTAGGAGCTTCTTGGCAACTTAAATGCTTACATTTAGTTACTAAATGCTGACAAGTGGAAAAACACAAAACACATAATGGAGAGGAAATCTATCCACCGTCAGCATTCAGCAACAATGTGCGGCAGTTGTTTTTTTTCTTCCACGGACACAATGCATTGGATAAACATGCCATTATCTCGCTGTAGCATGTTGGATGGAAATAAACTCTCAGGAGACGGAGCACTCTCTTCAGACGAGTGTCAATCCTCCTTGGAAGGCTGTCACACCTGTCCTGAGCAGTGTCAGAACAGATCAGATCATCCCTTACGGTCTGGAGGAATGCTTTCAGCTCACTGGGAGATTGAGGGAGATGGAAATCTACTTAGCTTTACAGGCCTGAGACCTTCCCATCAAGATTTAATGATGTTTAGAGCTGGTGATCAGGGAGGCCAAGTAAGGTGTTTAACCACATTGTGGTGGTCATGAAAGCAGTGTTGTATTTGTTTATCGTTGATTGCAGGAGGCTTTGTCTTGGAACATGGCATCAGGGAACAGCGTTGACCCTTTGTCTTATATTGTATATGACCCAGAAGAGTGCTCTGACCGAATGACTCCCCCGAGATAGCTGGCTGTACCTTTACAGATAAACCACATTGTTACACATACAGCAACAGTTCACTGTGGGTTGATAACACCCTCTGGCTTTTTCTAAATGTAGACCTGTCCAGATGCAGGGAAAAGGATGGGGGAGAATTATATTACTTTTCCTTTGCTGAAGGCTCTAGCTTTTGTGCTCCTGATACCAGGTTATGTGTCACTTCGTGCTGGCCTTGGATTCTGAATGACAGCCCTGCTGTGAGCGCTAGTTTTGGGTATCTCTTGATGTAGAGTTTTTGACGAGGCCGTGTCACAGAGGTGTTGATTTAGTTCTCCAATTCAGCTCTTGAGTCTGTAATTTCGTGCTTTCAGCAACTTTCCTCTGAAATCTACATCTGTCCATGTCAGTGAGCTTTGACTTGCAACTCCCTTTTTTATCTTCACCAAAGGCTGTTTACTTCTGTGCCTCATTAAATAATTTAGCAGTTTATGTGACAGATGCACCTTCAGTTTGAGTGCCAACCGTTTGGCTTTTTTGGACCAGAGTTGCTTCAAGGCGTTTTGAAAATTCACCTGCAGAAAGATGGTGATTGTCAGACCTTATCAAAGGCTGACACATACTACTTGTTGGTATTTTATTTAATCACTTGCGTGTGTAGCAAATCCTCATTCTCACAGTTTAATAACTGTCAAGCTCTTAAGCTGAAATTACGCTTCTGCAAAGATGCATTTCACATCTGTGCAAGTCTGTGCAGGGAAAGGGGTGAAGGATAACCATGGAGTTGCACAGGCTTGCAGAGGAGCCAATTTATCACTGTATATTCCATTCCTTTAGATTTTGCAATGTTGGTTTGAAAAACCAAGTGATTTGAAGACATCACCTTGGCCTCAGAGAAATAGAGTGCTGCAGGGATGAGGTTTTTTCCCAGGAAAACATGGAAGTTAACATTGCCCTGGTTCCCTCCATAGAAAGCCAGTGGGATTTTTCCACAGGATTTTGGATTATTGCAGAAAATTAGCTTAGTGGCAAACAAAAGTTTATGATACTAACATAACTTGTTTTGTTTAGTAAGATAATTACAAATAACACCACTTTTATGATATTTTGAAGCACAAATGCAAAAAGTAAAGGGAAGTGAAGCAGGACTGTAAACCCAACGAGGCTGCAAAGGCAAACAAGATGAATTTTCATGTTTGGTGTGATGACGTTTAATGTCTCTGTCAACCTTTGTTGTCTCATTAAGCCACTTGTTTGTAATTGCCTTTTTTTAAAGATATAAAAGCTGCAAAATTCACTTTCGGGGTAGTCCTTCACTGTTTGTTGTTCAGGATGTTTTTACCGGGAGCTGGATTATCTGTACAGATCTCATCCTCACCAAAACTAAATAGGTGTTTGAGACCAGTAAAAACACCAAATCAAGCAGTTTCACATTACAGATAAATGTTTCTCCGTTGCTATTTGGCATGTTGGAGATGGGCCGCTAATCCGTCGTCTGCTTATTTGAGCAAGCCATTTTTCTCTGATGAATTAAGATCCAGACATCCAGGAGGTTTTAACAGGAACCAAATTATCCTCTGTGGTCTCTTCCTGTCCAAAACAAAAGGACCTGTTGATTTAAGCTGTTGAAAACACTGAATAAAGCACATTCTTGTGGTAAAAAAAAAAACCCAAAACATTTTTTTTTCGGATAATCTCATCACGGAAGGGCTGCTAACCACAGTGACGGATGCAACCAGTGTTAAGTTTGTTTGTTCTTGGCTACTGTAGAAACATGTTGATCTCTGTGGAAAAGGACCTGCTTCCAATCTACATATAAATATCTCATTCTAAGATACAAACACACAACGATTCTTAATTTCAGCTGATTAGCAGCTCAAGCTAACATAAATATAATAATATTTCATTTCTGACAATATATTCCCCTAAATTTATTCAATTAAGAAAATTGCTGTTATGTTTCTGTTCTTTACAGCAGACCTTATTCTTGTTATTAAACGTTTTCTGTCTTTTTACTGTTTATTGCTGTTTATAGTTCTTGACAGACATTGCTGCTATTTGTGTTCATGGACTTTTTTCATCATTGTATTGTAATTGCTATTATACATTTGTATTCTTCTAACTCAGGGCATTGCTGTAAAAGAGCCTAATGCTCAGGCACTTTTCCTTGAATAAACAATGATTGATTGACAAATTCTACACACTGGACCTTTAAGCTTGTGTTAACCACAGACCGTATTTCAGACAAGCAAAAACCCACTCAGAATACCCACTGACCCAAATGAGTGAACCTGAAATGCAGAAAAAGACTGCAACTAATTTGTGGGTTTTAGGACTCACTCCTACAGCACTGTATTGCAAAGGGATTTCTCCCCTATGTTCTGATATTTGACAGACGCTGAATCAATTTATGAAAAACAAAACGAAACACTTTGATAATTAATTCAGATACACGGTTTCCTGCAGTGTTTTGTGGTTAAGACGCCCCGTCTTGTGAAATAAAGAGCCCCTCTGCTAACATCATTTTTATGAAATATAACATCAGGCTCATCAAGCTTCAGGGAAAACGAGCAGTGGTGTAACATTTCACAGCAAAGTGTATGTATTTAATAAGTGAGGCGATTGTTTAAATCATTATCCACTAACTAAGTTGAGATGTGTCTTATTCATCTCAGCAGGTGAGTGATGGATCAATCAAACCGTCTATTTGCTTTTCAGTAATTATTTAGAGCGGCACATTGCTTCTCGCCTCTGCTAACCGATATCCTGCGGGGAACCTTGATGAAACACACGGCGTACTTGTGAAGTGGTGATGTGTCTTTATGGATAATCCAGATTGTTTACCAAGGCCATGTGCTACTACTACGCACTACTACAGTGGATGCACTTAGACATGGTAGTGTGGCCCGCATCACCTATATGGAAGACAGACTGTGAGGGTTTGTCCGCTCGTCCACCTTGCAGCACTTACAGCTCAGTGAAGAGAAGCACTGTCCGCACAAATGACCCTCAATCACTGCATGGCTTGCTGGGATCAATATGTCCTCATAACTCACTGCCCCTGACCCTGACCGCAGATCATTATTGTCCTCTGGGGACGAGGCTGACACACACACAAACACATACTCACACACATAGGTGTTGTCTCTGCTATCTTGCCAACCATCCCAACAGGCTTTAAATATCCTCACAGGGAAGATTGGGGCCACCTGCGCACACACGCTCTCACACACTCACTCAGTGCAGCCCAGTGGTGCAAAGAGAATTGAGTGCCAGGGGGCTGACAGGTAGAGGAGGCGCAGTCAGGGAATACAGCTGACGAACAGAGCAAATAACAAGTAGACAAGGGACTCCCTCACTGTGAATATTATTTCTTTGTGTTTCTGTTTTTATGATCACCATAATGAGACGTTTTATGAGTAAAACATTGTAGAAGCATACAACATCTAGAAAATTCATTGAACACATAAATCAAGAGGCCACACAGCTCAGTCTCCAGAAGAAAACGTTGTCATTGTGTATTTCTACCAACCACAAATACTTTACATTTGTAGGTTTCATTACTATCATTAACATTTCTAATGTGATGAACACTACAGCTGCAACACATTGCAAGATTATCAGTGGAGATGGTGGCACCAAAGCTGGATGTTTTTAGTGACACACCATTGCATTTCTAGTGGCAATTGTTGCACCTAAACTGGTTGTGTATAGCAATACAGCATGGCATTTTCAACAGTGATTGTGACACCAAAATGAGGAGTTTTTTCGCAACACATTGCAGCATTTCCAGTGGTGATTTCTGCACCTAAACCTGGGTGGTTTTCAGCAACACATCGTGGCATTTCTAGCTGCATTTGTGGCACCTAATTTAGATGTTTTTTTAGCAACACATCATGGCATTTGTGGTGGGGATTATGGCACAAAAAGAGGGTGTTTTTAGTGACACATCATGGCATTTCTAGCGGATTTTGTGGCACCCAAATTAGATGTATTTTTAGCGACACATCATGGAATTTCTAGCGGCTTCTGTGGCACCTAAATTGGGTAAATTTTAATGACACATCATGACATTTCAAGCTGCATTTGTGGCACCTAATTTAGGTGTATTTTAGTAACACATCATGGCATTTGTGGTGGGGATTGTGGCACTAAAAGTGGGTGGTTTTAGTGACACATCATGGCATTCCTAGCAGACTATGTGGCACCTCAATTGGATGTATTTTTAGAGACACATCATGGTATTTGTAGGACTAAAAGTGGGTGTTTTTAGTGACACATGATGGCATTTCTAGTGGCAATTGTGGCAATAAATGCAGGGTGTTTATAGCAATACATTGTGTCATTACCGGTTGTGATTGTTGCACCAAAATTGGGTGGTTTGCATAAAGTGTTGCATAAAAAGTGGATGTTTCTTGGTGAAACAGAATTTTCAGCAGTGTAAGGCAAGAACTCTGCTCATTAAAGCAGAGCAAAAGAAATACCCCAGTTATACAAAGAGGTTCATGATACATTGTCTTTTATGTACACAAAGCTATTGGGTCTAAAATTATCCAGTCAAATGTTAGTTAAAATCAGTTGACTTCAGGTATAGGTTAATGTGTGTGCCCACCAAAACAGGAAAAAAAGCTCAGTAAGTTGGGTTAGGTTTATGGTTAAAATCATTTTTGGTCCAGTAAATGCTGTTAGCCACACACACCCGTGGCCCTAGGGATGAAAATATTGGTAGGTCATTCATCCTGTCTGTGTATTCCAGTGTGTGTGGATATGTGTGAGTGTGTGTTTTGCTATTCCTGTCCTGTCTCTGACCCAGCCTTAATAGTGTTTGTCGTGGGGTGTTTGTGCTTCTCCCTCCATCATATCTATATTTAGGCTTCTGTCTCCCTCATTTATGGAGGCTGTGCTCCACAGACACACAAATCGTTATGACGACTTGACACCAGCAGAGCACTTCCTCAACTCCCAAACGGCTCAGAGGTGTTGGTTGGTCATTTGGAGTCAAAATGCAGAGGCAGCAGAGCGGGGGATTAACTTTTTTTTTTTTCGTTCCCCAGTGACTGGTGGATTTTACAGCTTCTCGACTGCTTGATAATACCCAAGTGGATGGACAAATTTGTATTAAAGGCAAACACTACCTGAATTAAGAATTCCAATATGTTATTTCCATAGCTAGTTCAGTCAGTATAGAGCATGGGCTCTTCTCTTTCAAAGCCAGAAACCAAGTCTCAAAGTTTCAGTGTTGAGATGACTTGGGTATAAAGTCTGGAGCTGCTCCACAGACCATAAATAGGAGACTGAATTTGTGAACCCACAGAATGTTTTCGTTTTAATGCCCAGATTAACTTAATTCTGAGTTCAGAAAATTTTCCAGCCACAGTCAAAATTTTAAAATTTGTAAAATACAGAAATAAATAATCAATTATATCCCAGGATTTGGTATACATTTCCCACTCTGCTTTTTAAATGAGAGTTTAACAGCCCCTTGTCTCGACTCCGTCAACAGCTGAGCCAGCACTTCCTCCATCTCTGAAATGACTAAGTAGGGACAAAACGTGGCCATTTCAATGAATTATCAATCTTACCACACATTAGAACACTTTTAATCACATTAATTGGCACAAAGTGATGGGTGAAATTACTGCGCAACATGAGATGACTGATTTGTTTCTGATTTTGATTGGTGTGTGTGTGTGTGTGTGTGTGTGTGTGTGTGTGTGTGTGTGTGTGTGTTTAGGAGAAGAATTGAGACAGAATTTGATTTAACTCTTCCACTAATGGCATTTTCCCCCAATCATTTTTGTTTACAGGCACAACAACAGCAATGATGCAAGTATGAAACAAAGCTATTTGCTTATCAGCACTTTCACTCCATTTCTCTCTCTTTTTTTTCTTTTACCCAAGAGGACTTGATTGATTACTGCAGACTGTGTCAGGGTCTCAATGCAGCAGAAAAAAATGATTTTGGATATACTGGAGTATAATTTCAGGGTTGGGCTAAATTGCTATTAAAACCCCCCCCAAAAAACTAAGCGGTAACCTCTGGGCCATAAAAATGAAGCCAACTCAGAAATGCAAAAAATGCAGTTCCTCAAATGGCCACTTGAGGCTGGCTCCAAAAGCGAGTTGATCCCCATAGACACCCATGTTAAAATGCCCAACGTTACAGCAGAAATAAACCTGTTCACAACCTGCTACAAAAAACAATTTTGGTTCCTTTCGCTAATTTCCCTGTTCATGACAACTGTTCGGAGTGTGACCTTTTATGTAACTCACCCATTTAAATATTATTATTATTATAAATATATAAATATTATTAAGGCTTGAAGTTATGCATACATAAGGGCATGGTAGCCTTGACTGACAGGTGGTTGCTGTCCATTGACAACGTGGGTATGGTAATGTCATTTCAGTTTATTAACTTTTCATTAAAGTTAACTGTAATGTTTTAATTACTTAAAAAAAAATCTTGTTCAGCATTTGGTTGTACTAAAAAAAGCCTCCGGGGAGGCGGATGTTTAGTTTTTGCTAAAAGTGCATTGTGCTTTGTTTTAGGGCTATTTTTGATTGTAAAAGTTAGCATAAGTATTTGTATTATTACAGTTAACCATAGAGGTAAATGCACTGTGCATACCAAGCCAGCAGCTAGCATTAGGGTTAGCGCTTCTGGCTCCAAAAATCAGAGATGGAGATGGTCAAAGTGCCAAACATCAGAATGGCTATTAGTGAGGTGTGGGTCAAAGTTTTTATAAACCTTATCAACCAGGCCTGTTATGATCTGCCCAGCCCGACCCATACAAGTATGTGTTAATCAATGACACAAACCTGACCTGCAAAGTGCAAACATAGTATGACAGTAACTGTTCACCAATTTTCTGAGCGGTCACCTCTCAAGAATAACCTTGGGCGCACAGCTGATAGGTGTGTGTACCGTCTACATGAGTATAAGGAGGAGCATATTTAACAGAGTCAGCGTGGTGAAAGAAAGCTTGCACATAATCTCAGAGGGAAATATTTCTTCCTGACATTGTGACTGGAGAGACTTAAATCTGTGGGACTTCAACAGATTTTCGTGATCAAAAACCGAATATGGAAACCCTGTGTGCAGCAGCACTGATGACAAAGCTGCTTGCTGTGTGTGTATGAGAGGGGAAGAGGGACAGACAAAGACAGAGAGAGACAGAGAGAAAGTGGAAGGTGGATTATTGCATAATGTTTCTGTAAATTATTAATAACTTACTCAGAGTGCTACTTTGTCACTTAATGACCTGCCTGCCCAATTTTCTAATAAGCCTGCTCGAATTGACGCAACCACGGATTGTGGGTCCACTCGTGCGTCACTAGTTGCTATGTCCATTATTTCATACAGTCGACAGGGCATAGCATTGTATGGGGAGAAGCCACAAAGTTAGAAACATCACCCCAAAGTAATAAAGTAAGTTGTTTATGAAAAGTTTATCTGCATGTATAAGTCTGTGCACCAAGTGATCATACTGAATAGTGCATAACTAGTGGTGAAATAAAACATTACAGTCTTTGAAAGTGCTGCTGGGAAAATCTACATCTGCCCTACTGTGCCATGGAAAGTGAAGCTTATTACTCAATGTGGGAGTAATACAGTTTTTTGTCTTCTTTTTTCGTGGTTAATGTCATTAAATAAACCGTAGAAGAGGAAGGTGACTTGTCCTCTCTCAGGTTTCCCTTTGAAGAGTTTCCCATGCTGCTTGGTAATTGTGGTTTCAGACTTTGGATAATAATGCAGCGGCAGCAGCAGCAGCAGGGGCGAGCTGTGTTCCTCTGTGGGGTGGATCACACACTGCTGTATGCAGCTCTGTGTGTGTGTGTGTGTGTGTGTGTGTGTGTGTGTGTGGAGGTGAATATTATATCGTGTGCATGGCATGAGATAAAAAAGACTGCAATGCAAGAGTGATTAAAGTATGAGAAAGCCTGACATTTATGGTCCTAGCACACAGCAGTAATCACACACACACACACACATAAATAATTGACTTGTTGACCAGCACCTTAATCAACTGGATTGATTAGACCTGAGTATTGTGTGTGTGTGTGTGTGTGTGTGAGAGAGACTCGGGAGTATTCCTGTTGGCTAATTGGTAGAGAATACCAGAGCGATGAGGGATAATGGGAAACATGAGACTTTTGAGCACAGACCACAAATATATCTTCTTAATAACATCTACATCTCCTCATCTCCACTTCCTACATCACCTCTACATTCTCTTGTTCTCTCCTTCATTATACATTTTACCATCTGCCATTTTGACAGTAAGTTTGGCAAGAGGGAACTTGGACTGCATTGTCTCATATCACAGCGCTCTTGAATGTGGAGCAGAGGGGGAAAGCATCTGTTCATCAGTATGCATAAAGCTAAGGTATTTGTGCCAAACTGTAAACAAAACCTGAGCTGAGACAACCTACAATACACCCACAAATAGCAGCCAGATACAAGCATGAAAGTTTACAGATATATGCTGTTTTGATTCCTACTTGTCCCAGTGAAAACTGTTGGAACATCGTTGTATATCTGGATTGCAGATCATTTTCTAATTTTTGTATGAGTCTTTCCTTCAGAGAACAACCAAAATAAACTTTACTGCTCATTATTTCAATGTGGTGTATGGCAAAGAAGTTGCCACAGATTATCTTTGAAGTTTGGCACTTCCATCTGATGCAACACAATGAGAACACAATGCAACACGGACAATGTGAAGCACAGATATAAGATATAAGGCATTGTTAGTCTCATTATACACATGTATATATTTACTAATAATGTGCAAAGTATTATGAATTAGTCTTGAATTGAGGTGTGACAACACGCATTTTCCAATTAAATGAAGGTCACAATTATAATTGTTGTTATTTTGATACAGATCAGCCATGACATTAAAACCACTTAGAGGTGAGGTAAACAACATGATCATCATTATAATACAATGCTCTGTTGGGAAACATTGGGTCCTAGCATTAATGTGGATCCCACTTGACACACACCACACTCACAAACACTGTTTCAAGCCATGGCACTGGGTCCGTCCCAAGTCTCTTATTTTTATAGTGCTACTGCTAGCTCTTCGCTTGAACCCGAAGTCGTTCGAGGTCTGCCATCTTCTAGGCCGTCCCAAGTCTCTTATTTGTGCAGCGAGGAGCTAGCGCTAGGAGCGGTATGTGCCAGTACCTCACCTCACAACCCACATGATTCAAAGGAACTTCCGCATATGCTCTATTGCACCACAGGACACACCCAGAGGTCTTGTGTCCATACCTCGACACGTCAGACCCAAGGAGGCCCCTCCATGGATCAGACTTGGTGCTGGGGTACTGGCACGTCCCACCAATGCTCCAATTGGAGTCTGATCTTGGGAATCTGGGCGCCAAGTCCACTCGTTGAGCTCTTTGTCACGTTCCTTGGGCCTTTCCTGAGCAGTTTTGCAGCGTGGCATAGTGTATCATCTTGCTCAGGGGCCACTGCCATAGGCGAATGTTGTTGCCATGAGAGAATGTAATTGGTCTGTAGTGAGATAATCAATATTAGTTATTTCATGTAAAAATTATTATTAAAAAATTATTAAACATTTAAGAACAATAGCTATTTTTAGCTGCGGGCAGCTGTCTCGGTCTTTGCGAGCTACAGTGAGGTAGTTTTATGTTTGAACAAATGGCAAGTGTTATATTCTGATGAGTCTCTGTCACTTACTTTTATCTTTTAGCATTGGAATACTGTGTGAGAATAAAATCGTGCTAATGCTAATGTTCTACCTGTTCAGCCACAAAGCGCTACTTCCTTGCAGCCTCTCTTCCTCTTCCTCCTCAACCCGCTCTTCACTGTCTCCTCGCTGTCTTTTACAAGGCTCTATTTTTTCCCACTCGTCTCTTCCCCTCCGCTCTCATGAACGTCCTCTCATCCTCATATTTTCTCCCTGTCCTCTCGTTCTTCCTCTTCTCTTTATTTCCTTCATATCTGTAATTAATCCACGCTCGCCCCCGCTCTCATTTCCAACCAGCCTGCAATATTGCCATCATTGTTTGCTGCTCCCACCACTTCTTTTTGAGAGACCACGGAGTGTGCGTATGTGTATGTGTGGGTATAAGTGTGTGCGTGTGTGTCAGCGGGAGTCTTATTGTTCATATCTTCTGGTGTCTCCCATTGTTTATGTTTATAGAGGCACATGATTGCATGCATGCTGGTATAATGTGTGAGTGAGTGTGTGTGTGTGTGTGTGTGTGTGTGTGTGTGTGTGTGTGTGTGTGTGTGTGTGTGTGTGTGTGTGTGTGTGCGTGCAGGAATGTGTGTACGTCCCTGTCATTCCACACCTGGTTGTCAGGAGCGGTTACTCAGCCAGCTGATAATTAAAGCAAAGCCGAGCGCAGGAAGATAGACGGAAGAGAGGGATGAGCAACGGGAGGAAACAAGGGAGCCATGAAGCAGAAGAGACACGCGGCCTTCTGAGACAGACAGGGAGACCGAGCGCGTGCGCATGTTTGAGTCTAAATGTCTGCGGTTTTAATTTTATTTAGTGATTTTTTTATTGGAACCATGTAATTTGCGTCCTTCGAAACCCTTTTTTTTTCCTCCTTTCTCTTATTTCCCTCCCTCTCCCCCCAGTCTCTTTCTCTCCCTCTGCCTTTGCAACCAAACCAAATCCACCCACCTCTACTGGCACACTGTATCCTGTTATTTTTGCTTCTGCTTCTGAACCATCTGTAAAGCTGTTGCATCACTTCACCTGCACACCGTCGACAACCTTGCCGCCTCTAATTCGTTACAGGAATTCCATTCATTAGAGGGAAAATAGATTCTTCTTGCCGGAGCAATTAGAGGCTATATGCACTTAAAGCAACAATTTGTTCTATTCTTGGTTGTTATAGTCATCGTTCCAATCGATGTACTGTAATAAGATTATTCGTACCAAGTTAATGGCTGAGATCTGGGAGTGTGGTGTCACTGAGCAAGGAACACGAACAGCCAGAGGATCATGCAGGTTTAAAGAAGCCTCCATGGGGGCGTTGGTGGCTTGGTGGTGGAGCGGGTGCCCCATGTGCAGGGCTGTTGCCACAGCGGCCCGGGTTCAACTCCAGCCTGTGGCCCTTTGCTGCATGTCGCTCCTTCTCTCTCTCCCCCCTTCACACTTGTCTGTCCTGTCATAAAAAGGCTAAAAATGCCCAAAAAATATCGTAAAAAAAAAGAAGCCTCCATGACAGCCAAAATGATATAGAAGCAAAAAGGCACAGTTGTTTGCTTCTTAACCAGTCTGATGGTTCGACTCTTTTTTTCCTTTTAAAGATATGTTTTGGGGCATTTTGCCTTTATTGGACAGGACAGCCAAGTGTGAAAGGGGGAGAGAGAGGGGGGATGACATGCAGCAAAGGGCCACAGGCTGGACTCGAACCCGGACTGCTGCCGCAACAGCCTTGTACACGGGGCGCCTGCTCTATCCACTGAGCCACCGACGCCCCTCGACTCATTTGTTTTGCTAAGCCAGACATTTCTATTGCAATTTTGCCAACCCATTCTCACGACTTTGTCACATCGACGTTTGGTCATGGACTCGATGATACGATGTGAAAGGTACCCTGGGTGCGCTGGTTGTTGACATACTGGGATGCCGAATCACGTTATGCCTGTTTCATGCATTGTCTTCTTTCAAAATACACTTCTGTTTTCACAGGAAATGTACCATCTACATACTGTCTTTTTCAAAATAAATGCAATACGTCAGTGAAATAGTAGGAACTAATCCATACCAATTGGTAGCTTTGTCACCTTCTACCTATGCCAATCCTCAATGCCTATGTGCAGTTTCACATAGATTGACCACGTCAGTGAGTAGAAAAACGTGGGACAGACAGAATGATACACTGACAGTTTACGTGATTATGTACAGCATACCATACCATGACTTAATCATATAAAAAAATAGAAAAAACAACAACAACATTGGTCCACAGGGGGAGCCACAGCGATCGGTCGCATTTTAGCCATTTTTAAGCATTTTTCTGTTGTTATAGCGCCACCCAGTTGCCAATTAGAGTTAAATTTCTCCAGTCACCTTGAGGCGTCCTGTTCTACATATCTACCAAGTTTAGTAAAAATCCATATGGCGGTTAGGCCTAGATAAGAAATTAGCTCTCTAGCGCCCCCATTTTGTTTGATGGGGTCAATAATGGAGGGGACCCCTCAGATTATGTGTGGTCATATGCCTACAAAGTTGCGTGGTGATGGGTGAAACCCTTGAGATGTTATACACCTTTATGTGATGAGCCACGCCCTCCGCAATATTCATTGCCTTATAGAAGCTCAGTTTTAGTAAGTTTTCCAACTTTTGCCAAGAGGGAACTTTAGATATTGGTCCCTAGATTATGTTCACCCAGTTTCATGCAGATCGCTCAAACCTCCTAGGAAGAGATCGATTTTAAGTGGTTTTCAAAAAAGTCAAAATGGTGGAAAATCAGTATAAGCGGAAGTTATGGGTTCTTGAGTCAAATGTGTTCCTCATGAGGAGAGGCATCTCTGTGCAAAGTTTCATGTCTCTAGAACATACGGGGCATGAGATATGCCCATTCAAAGTTTGCAATTTCAATCAGTTGCTATAGCGCCCCTCTTTGGCCAATTGATGTAATATTGCTTCATTCACATCCTCCCATGACCCTCTACCACTGTGCCAAATTTCACATGGATTGACCAAGTCAGTGAGCAGAAAAACGTGGAACAGACACACAGACAGAGTTTTCGTCATTATATAGTAAGATAAAGAACAGGGTTTGGCTTTATCATCTTGCAGTGTGCTCAGATCTCAGCAGTAACCTTGGAAGTACAGTTTAATCATAATCAACAGGCAAAAGCCTCAAAAATAAGACCCAACTTTTAATTAACTAAAATTGTCTTTAAGTAACAGAGTCACTGCTGTGTGTCTCCAGCAGCTGGATTTCTTTAATGTCATCCAAACAAAAATCCCTATTTTCTTTGTTGGTTTGTACCAGAGCACATGTGCCAAACCAGTTGCTAGAATAACTTGGCACTGTACGTTTCCTGCAAACCACAGATATGTAGCATTTGGATGTTATTTTGATCTGGATATACTGAAACTTCAGTTTAGGATAAAAGACCAAAACTGGTTATGGGAAGGAAAAGATTATCTTTTGACTTAGAATTCTGCCTTTGGTGGCACATTCATGGCTTAAAATGCCGCCAATGTTTTGCTTAAAAATTACATGCTGTCTTTGGCACAACCACGGCTGGAAATGCCAAAAACAACCACTTTTGTGAACAGTGCTCTGCAGCTTGGCAGCTGCTGTTACACTAACCACCATGCCCTCCACCTCCACATGACCAAGTCAACTCATATACTACGACACTTTAAAAACGTTGATTTGATACCTATGAGATGTACAAATGTCAATTACACGTGGTTAGCAAAAATGTACAATGCCAACATTTTAAAAGAAGATCAAAGCTACACTTTTCTTTTTTTGTGTGTGTGTTCTCAAAACAAAAAGTAAAAGCATTTCCAAACTGGTTGTATCACAGTTTTGTTACATCGGTCTGAGACAACAAGTGGCAAAACAGACTTTTTTTTTTCTTCAGGAGAAAGTGAAGTGGATTATCTCTTTGACCTCACAGTGAATCTCCTCAGTTTCCCTGCAGTTTACTCTCCTCCTCCCTCCCTCCCTCCCTCCCTTTTCCTGTTACTGCCATCCCCCCCTCCCACTCATCACCTGCTGCACTGTTTCACTCATCCTTACATCCCCTCTCTCCTCTCTCTGTATTGACCTTTTGCCCTCTGCCTCTGTGCCTCTGCGATAACACATGTCAGTCAGCGATTATAGATCTCTCCCTTATCACTTCTTGGAGGTTAAATGGATCGAGCGCACAGGCAGAGTGATACTGTGACTCATGATTTACAGCCAAAAACAGATTCACAGAGAAATGGGGAGAGAGTTCTTTCAGGGGCCAAGAAATGTGACATCTGCTGTTTGAGATATGTGACATTTTAACTCCTAAAATGAATGATAAAATTCACTGTAATCAGTTCTGCTGAACTGCTGTGCTCTCCACTAGTGTGTGTGTTTCTCTTTTATCATAGTAAATTAAATATCTTTGCACTTTGGACTGTTAATCAGACTAAAGCAGTATTTTGAATATGATACAGTCAGCTCTTGAAAAATTATGAGGGGTATTTTCCTCTGAGATTTTGCAGACAAAACAGGCAGTTGGTTATTTGAGTGAAGCCTCTGTGAAAATATTCATTAGTAGCCATAGAAAAGAGGACTGCCGTCAAATGTTCGCTCTAAAATCACAGAGACAATTCAGGATGGAGACATATTGGTTTGATGGAAGTGGTGTTATGTGGTGACTATAAGGTGATTGTGTGTTTTGTCATCACCTCACTCGAATTGATTTTATAATGTAAAATATATGGAATGTGCTGATAAGGGCTCATAAATGTACCACGTCTTTTACCACCTGGAAAATGCAAGGTTGGGTGCTGGGTGCTACTCTGGTGCCAGCTTTTAAGGGCGGTAGTGCTTGATGTAGCTAAGCAACCGTAACCAGCATTGTATCTTAGCCCACTTACCAGAAATTCGAAAGAGCTGATCTGTTGTTTTTTAAATGTATCTTAAAACACTGTGTGAAATCAGTGCAGAGTTTGCATGTTCTCCCCGTGTCAGCGTGGGTTTTCTGTGGGTACTCCAGTTTCCTCCCACAGTCCAAAGACATGCAGGTTAATTGGTGACTCTAAATTGTCCGTAGGTGTGAATGTGCGCGTGAATGATTGTCTGTCTCTATGTGTCAGCCCTGTGATAGTCTGGCGACCTGTCCAGGGTGTACCCTGCCTCGCCAGAGCGCCCTCAGATTCATTGTTTATATTGTAGACGCACGGCAGGCATGCTTTAATGCTAGAGCAACGCTAGTGAGGCGTGCACAAGTTCCCAAGCACCTGTTTTTTAAAGCACGACAGCTGGGTTCAACATTTGGAATGCAGAAATGCAGAAATGCACACCACGTCATATGTCAAGGAACAACCAATCACAGCCAACAGATATATTTCCTTCTTCCATAAATATCAGTCTGTGATAAATATGGAGAAGAAGTTGATCATTTTAGTGCAGGGCCGCCAGAGCTTTTCATCTGTTTTCATAAGCAGCACCTGCACTCAGGATTTCAGGTAAATAGGCTATGATATGGTCCTTCTTAAGGTTGCTTAGCAACCTCAGATGCAAGCCTACGTCACACTTTTGAAAGCTGGAACAGAAAGGCACAAGAGTAGCACCCAGTGCCTGACCTTGTGTCTGCCAGGCAGTTAAAGATTGGGCATGTGAACAGCCCCTAAATCCTCTAAAGACGCTTGGAGTGGTTGTCGCCAAAGGAGGAGCTGTTATTCACAGTCCAAAAGCACATCAGAAGGGAAAATAAGGAAAAATAAAAAAATTGGACTGGCTGTAAGTGGCTGATGACCTCAAATCGCTCAGCTGTGGCCAACTTTTCTTGGCCGACACACTTGTTGACTGACCACATGCGCTTAGACCCATGGTTGTTCAGCGATGAAGTAAATAAGGAGACTTCAGGGAATTTGTCGAGTCTCTTGCTGCATTTTGAACAAATGGTTCTAGTTTTGTAGTGACGTGATTTTGAGCCTTGAAGGAGCTGAAATTTGGGAGGTGAAGAGAACAGTACAACACAACAGGGGCAGAAACAACAAACTGTGCGAAAATGTCACTTGTGTTTTGTTTGATTTGTCTTGAACTCCCTAATAAGCCAGCCTGTCATCCTGTTGGAGTGTAATGACAGCAATGTGCTTCGGTTAAGCAAATATCAAACTTCCTAAGAGAGAAGTCGCTTCATAAACTGCCAACAGTCACTGTGGTCCCAAGGTGCACTGGCTACCAGGCAGTTGGAGAGCAAAGACATAAGAGAGTTGGCTCGGTGTTGAGAGTGAGTGAGAAAGCCTGTGATTAGGATGAATGGTAGCACAGAGTGAAAAGAAGAGGAGGGGACGGCAGAGAGCGGGGATGTCACACTCCAGATGGAGGAGGTTGACCCTCTTTTACCTCTTTGACTGCGATCCATCGTGCACACACACACACAGGCGTGTACACACACACACAACAGATTCAACCGCTCGCTTTGAGCCTCGGTTTTACTCTCACTTAAACATCCTCATGTATTCAGCATACTCAAACCCTGGCTCACACATCAATTAAAACACACACACATGCTTGACTGAGGGCACCTTTGAATTCCACTGCTTGCCTCATGCCTCTGCTCTCAAACTTGACCTGGCTGACAGTCAACACAAACCCTCTGTCTGAAAAATTCTCTCCTGTACCTCTCTGTGCTCTGGTCAGTGCACCAGTTTTGTAAAGCACTGTTCTTTTTCTTTTTCCCAGAGTGCACTTATAATGGCTGGCAGATGGCCTAATAAGCAATGGTTGGAAGAAGGACCATTACAAGGAAATTGGCCACGGGGAGTCTAGCAGCCAGACCAGGGGGATGCACACACACACAGACCCAGGTCTCTGTTGGTATGAGAGTTTGGCTGGCCATGGCTCATTGGATCCAGTTGTCATAATGGTTTTGTCCTGAAGGAGGAGGAGGAGAGGTGATTTTCTCCCTCTTTCTCTCTTTTCTTTAGCCTTTTCAAAGCTGGTCAGTGCGGGGGATCGTAATTAGCGGTGCTAGTCGGCTGCTCTTTCCTGCTGTAATTGCTGCTGTTTGCAACTTGTTACCATTTTTGTCAGAGTCATTTTTGTTTCTCTCATTGTTGCTGTGATTGTTATTCACGTTCATTAAAAAATGGGTTTCTCCCGAATCTATGGAGGGAGCCAGAGGCATTATGGGTATTGGTGGAGTGTAATAAGCTTGTCAACCAGTGAGAATGAAGTTAAGCCTCAATATCTTTGTTTGGTCCTGTAAAGAACAAGGACGTGATTTTTAATGTCATTGTGTTGACAACATTTTGCCCTGTTATCTGAGGGATTGTCTTCATCCGACATTCATTAAAGCAGCGTCTTTGTTTCGTTCATTTTATAACCAAACGTCTAAAAAAGTGCATGCACGAATAGTACATATACAGTATTTTAGATAATACAAAACTATTTTCTACACTTACTATAAACAGAACCAAAGTCTAAATATTTCAGTGTAATTTCCCTCTGTAAACATTTCTGCACTCCGTGGCAGTGATCAGTATTTTCTACTCTTTCATCATGTTTTATAAGCACTTAGCTGAAATATGAAATTACAAGCACAATCTCAGACATGCCCTCTGAGTGCACTGCCCATTGCGTGGCCTTACATGTACAAAGACTCACTGAGAAGGGATTTCTGAATGTAATCGTCGAGGGAAATTGAGCCCTTTGTTATGTTAATTAAAGCTTGAGAAATGATGAGTTGTAGATGGAAAAATGAAAGCAGCACGTCAAGGTAGTTAGCATGTTGAAATTGACAATATGATAGGATTTCAACATGATGCATCTTCCCAGGGGTTGATACCTGGATTTTTGTTCTCTATAATCAAATTTTAGTGTTTGAATTAAGATTGTAAAAGATACTACTGGTGCAATTTTAACAATTGCACTGCAGATTGTGGTTTTGGACAATGATTGACAAAGTCAATATGGACTTCAACGACAAGGCCACTTGAGTTTTTTCAATGTGTAACCCAATTGCCAGAATAAATGTTGGCAATGTAAATTCTTATTTTAATTCAGTAGTGCATATTTGACTATTTCCTCTATGAAATTCTAGGAGAAGTTCAGCCTCCCTTGTTGTCTTGGAGCAATCACCCCTGGTTTCTGCAAACCACTGATATGTTACATTTGTACATTATTATGGAGCTGATGTGTCAAAACTTTTATGTTTCAACATTACAGTGTTCAATGTGTGGTCACACACAGTTATGATCAGGAAAAGATCGTGTTTTGGTTTAAAATATCTGCTTTTGGTGACATGAATCACGGCTGGAAACAATGTTTAAGTGCAAAACAAACCATTTTTTTGTAGCACAATGCCCGCTGGAAATGCAGTGATGTCTCGGCAAAACACAGCAACATTCAGTAGTACTACGTGCCTAGAAACGCAGCAATGTCTTGGTTAAAATAAAATATTGTGGCACAACCCAACTGGGAATGCAGCGATGTCTTGGTAAAATAAAAATGCTTTTGGTGGCACTATCCTCGGTGGAAACACAGTCACAGGCCACTGAAAATCACCCACATTTGGCGGCTAAAAAGCCACCGGCACAAATGGTGACTCGCTACAAAACAACTGGTTTTGTTGTGGTCTGCCAAGTGTCAAGCCATCCACCAGCCTCTCCACCCTGCGATGACTAAGTCGGTTCATAAACTACGTCACTCCACAAACGTTGATTTTCTGAGAATTTTCTGTCCAGCTCAAAGATGTCGGAATACTCCGCCTCCGTAGAGTTCCTTTTTGCTTTTTGTTCAGGTTCTTCTGCGTCTTTGCCAGTTGAACCAATTTGCACATTGTTTGTGATGTTGACGGGTTGAGGCCTTTGCACACTGTGTCTGTTTTTGTTTGTTTTGTTTTTTGGATGCCTTTTTTTAAGTCTGTTTGTTCTACTCATTGCAAAAATTTGCAATACGTGACACAATGAAAAGACACATTTCCTCCTTTGCTCCTCTCCACTGAAGTTACCTATGTGGCACCACTCCCTCTCTGTCTTTCATTTGGCACTGCAGCTGCATGAAGGGGCGGAGCTGTCCTCCATCTCTGTCTCCACATTCTGTGTGCTGTCCACATCCACCTCTCCACTATCATCATCCATCTGTATATTACTATCTGACCTGTTGAAAGTGAACTATTTGAGTCATGAAATGATTCTGTGTGTCCTGTTGCTTCGTCTTATTGTGGACGTGTCCTGCTGCCACATTTTCCTCAGAGATTCTTGGGCAAACATCTCTGAACGCTTCTGATGGATGCAAAAAACCCAAAAGATTGAACCTGTTCCAAATTTAATGACTGACAAAAGTTTCACACTCAGTTTGCAACATGATTAATTGGTTGCCACTATCTCAAAACTGTCGAAATGGAAACCTGGCAACTGTTGCTGTTGAGCTCCTTTTTATGCCTGATTAACCTGATGTTTGCAAGTTTGCATTTTTGGACGTCCTCACCCAGTATCCTTTCATAATTTTGAATGTAAACGTCTGGAACAACTTACTAGTGTACAATTAAAGTGTCCAAACAGCTAACAGCCGAATATATGAAGTGATGTGTGGCTAATTAGATGCACTTCTATAGGTGCTTCTGCTGACAGAACCGACATGCTGCATTACAGTACATCTCGTTCACGTTTTCCTGCTGTGTTTGAATTGGTGAAGCTCACAGAGACAATAATTGCAGCACATCATGAGGTTCAGCTCCACCTGTCATAACTGCAATCCCTGCACAATATTCTCTGGGATGAAGGTGACCAGGTGTACTTCATCCATCACATGGCAAATTATACAACATAATTAGAAATTCCCTTCTCTTTTCAGGTGAGTAAAACATGCCCAGTGAGCAAGCTCTCATACTGCTATCTTTTTTATTTTCAAATTTGTTGTTGCAGTTTTGTGTCTGAAGGTTCAGATCAATATGAATGTGTTCAAATGTGTCAGTGAAGCAGTAAAGACTTATTATATATCTTATTTATTTATTTATTTATTTGTGAAGCAAAATATGGTTGTTAGGACACCCACGAGGTAATCAATGGCTCCTGCGTAGTTCCACTCCCACACAGACTGTTGCATCAAGCTCTAGCAGAGGCGTTTGAATGTCAGATATGATCCAGTATCATCCCGTGCAGGGACTCGCCTGCTGATGGCTCATCAGTGACATCATATCCGTCAAAGGGTGGTCATTGAAAAATATTTTATCTACAGTTTGAGTGGAGTAAAATTAGATAAAATGATTTGTTTCTTTTGGTGATCATGTAGCAGGGCAGTTACACAGTGGTTGAAGAATGAAACGTAACAGTGGAAGTAGACTTTACAAGCTTGAGTCCTGACAGCAAACACTGATTATTATTATTCACTCAAACAAGAATTAATTGGACAAACTTTGCACTGAACTAAAAAAATAAAAAGTTGGAAATGTTTGCAGTCACTTTATTTTTGTCAGAAGCAGTGAACGCTTACTTAACTCACAAGTATTCGTAGACAAATTAGTTTGGCCTGCAGCTACACAGCACATTGTTTATGTATTTTTTTTTTATGTTTTTATGGTGACCCACTCAAGACAAATTGATGTGTATGTGGTACTTTGTCCTTTACAAAAACGATATGGATACAGAAATTGGTTCAGATTGTGCATTTATGTAACTGTTCTTATCCTCTTTCTGATTCTTCATCTTTATGTAACAGAGTTAAAAGTGCACTTGATTATTTATTGTAGTGTAAATTTAATTAATCATTTAAAAATTTGTTTGAGTATTTGTGAATTTTAACTCTCTATTTTATCTTTATTTAGTGCTATTTTTAATGATTCCTTTGGAAATTGCTGCACATCACCTCTTCTGTACCTCCTGGGTTTCCGTAGCTCCTTCTGTCTGCCCCTCACGGTGCTGTTCTGCAAAGCAGGGGTTAAGTGGCATTGAAAAATGCTGCTTTGCTACTTTAATATTTACTCCGTGAATGAAGCAGTTTATATTGTAATGTGCGTTGCATATTGTTAACCATTTTTATCGCAGCTGTTTTGTTTTGTTCACTTAACTTTTTACCGCCATTTGTAATACAGCGAGCCGCCTCGTGTCACATGATCAACATAGCACTGCAGTTTTTAACATCCAATTTCTGGGGTAAATTGCGTTGGTGCAGAAATAGGTGTCCAAGAAGGCAATTAATGTGCCATATCATATCATATCAAAACGATATCTTTGAGTTATCTTCTGTCCATGCCCATCCACACACATTACATTTACACACTTTGGTTACATATGCTTGGACATGGGAGTCTTAGTCTAGAATTGTTGTAGCAGGAAAGATTGTCAGCATGTGGGCAGCCTGTTCTCTTCTGCAGCACCTGTTACAGCCAAATACAGATGTTCAAATGCAGCTTCCAACCAGCAGCAGCAGTTTACATACATTAAGGCCCAGTCCTTGTAAAATGACTCTTTAACTCAGACAAAGTGGCTCTGGTATTCAGTCGGTGTTTGGTGAAGGAGCACAACAGCTGTGATAGCAAGCACACAGTTGCTATTAACACAGAACCAGAATTGCATCAGGCCAAAAGGTCACTGACACGATGCCAGCAGCATCAGATGCACTTATACAAGCCTCGTCTTAAGGCTACAGTCGGTGACTTTTATGAAAACAACTTCATGTCATATTAGCTGAAACTGTCACTACATCCACACAGCAATACTGTCATCCAGACAGTCAGTAAAAAAAAATCATGTTCCACCTCCTCCTCGTAGCGCTTCTGATGGCATTTGCTAGAATCGACTGCGGGTGTTGGAAACCGACCAATCAGAGCCCACGAGTGAAACGCGGCTGTCAGTCATGTTGACCACTCGTGAACTGAGGTCAAACTTTCAAACTAGGCAGTGCCAATCAAATATGAACCAAGATTCTGTTACTGCTTTGATTTCTCTCCGCAAATGTTTTCAGAAACATATTTTACTGCACTGTTCAGCTGTAAAAAAAACCAAAACAACCACAGCATTTTGCTCTGGCCATGTGTCCAACATTGTGGCCGGGTCAGGTGTACACGCCTAAACTGGTTTGATGTTATGCAAAGCGGCTGAACTGACATTTGATATATGACACATTCTGGCAAATTAAAGAGTAGATGACATCACATGACAATGCGATTAATAAAACATTATGTTCATAAACAGATCAAAGGTGTCTGACAGGATGTGTGTGATGTACTGCCAAGCTGAGGCCGGTGTCAGTAACATGGAGGAGATCAAATTGCAGTAGAGGTGGGAGGGGAAAGCGACTGCGCTTTGTTTACTTGAAGTTTAATGTGGTTTTTGGGGTGATGAGAGGAGACAGGGCTGCGTTTGTCTCTCAAATTAACTAAAAGTGCACCACTACGACAACATTCTGGGTTTGAAGCCGAGGAAAGAGGTGTCTGCAAGCACCGCTGTGAGCTGAACTTTTGTCAGACGCCCTTTTTTAATTTATTCCTGTTGCTCGCTTGAAACTGCTGGACGAGGAATGGCTGATTCATGAAGCTGACATGGAGAATTATCCATACGGTACCTCCTTATTTCAATGCAAACACCAAAATACGGTGGCAGCTGATTGGAGGGAGATCAACAGGTTGCTTTAAGTTTCTGTTAAATAGTCATTGCTAATTACAGTACATGCTAGGCTACTTGCTGTTGGTTATGTTGCATGTCATTTCCAGTGAACATCTCTGTATAAAATGTGTTTTCTGTTTTAAAAACTAACATTATAAACGTAGGAAGATAGAAAGTTGGCTACCTACCCATCAGGTTTCTACTCCGATCATCTGTATACAGCTGTCAAGTGTGACATGGTAAAACTGTGTATACCAGTCTGATGGTGGCTTAACATCAAACCGGTTTTAAACATTTTCACACCTGCCCAACCCAAAGCTTGGTCACAATGGACAAAGGACAGCAGTCTGCACATCTTGGCGAATGTTGGGCCGTTTTGCCGGCAAGCTGCGAGCGACACACAGAGCCGGATTGGCGACTTGATCCGAGGTGCCCAATTTTCCGCCTCGTAGGGTAGACATATTGGCGGAACCTTTTTGGTTTAAAAAGAACGAGGCGGCCTTCCGCAACGGGAGGAGCTGTTGATGACGCCGCACGTGCGAGACACTGGCGGTGGATAAACAGGAAACAGCTGATAGCAGGAATTAGCGAGCAGCTAGTAGCAAGAGGGAAACACAAACCACAAACACAGACACTGTAAAGATGAGCAACTGGTGAGACAAAGAATTGCGCGCCCTCCTTGTCCTCGCAAACGAAGACGCCATTAACCATCAGATGACGGGGACGGTGAAGGACGGGCTGATTTATGAGAGAATTGGACTGACCAGCCGCGGCTTCCCTCCCACGTCACTGTTTACGTCACACGCTGAGCTACACGTTTTGTTACTTGCTCACAAAAAAGGCACATTCTGTATAAACAAAAGTAGGCAGGCTGCATTTTGCTGCACTCCCTGATTTTGTTTTTATCCTGCCAATGCTGAAAGAAGACTGATTGGGCTTTCCTGCAAATTTGCACAATTCCTATTTAAATAGGTCTAGAAACTCCTTGGCTCTGATTGGTTGTTTTAGCTGCTTTGGATTCTTGCAAATGCCATTAAAAGCACTAAAAGTAGGGAAGGGACTTTTTACAGACTACTTGTCTCATGTCCTACTGTGTGGATATAGTGATAGTTTCAGCAAAAAGTTACTTTATAAAAGTTACCAACTACAGCTTTAATGTTGTGTGTTTATGAATCTAACTATCATTTTCAAGACGTTCAGAAGATTGGATCCCTCCTGTGCAGAAAATCATCTGTGTTGAGCTGTGAGTGACTTGCCTCTCTCTCCTCAAATGTCTAGAAAATGATGATATTTTGCATTTTTCAGCTAAAGCCTTTATCTCATTACAATTGTCAGTTGATTAACCTGCTGTGATCACTAACACCCACTAAGCAAAACAACAGGTAAACCCTGTCGCAGTCAATGAGCAATGATTGGTGTTCAAACATTTTGTCTCAAAACAAAAACAGAACTGAAGGCTTAGACAAATGCATCAGAGCAGAGTGCGTCTTCAGTTGTATCAGGTAATTCTTTTTATTGTCTTGTGTTTATCAAACACACCTTTTTTTTGGTACATTGATTGGGTTCTTCTTTGATTTCTCGCTCAGCCTTTGTAATCTCCATCTGTTCATACCCTTCACATCTACCTCCTCTCTTCTCCCTGTCATTCGCTGGCAAATTCAACAAGATTTTATTGGCAGCGCAGTCCAAAATAACTAAACGTTGCCAGGGTGGTTTTTAATATACAATGCTAAACAGCCATATAAAATCAGCAGAGAGATGATGTAGCTCAGAATTCTGGAGGAAAAAGCAAGAGCTGATTGGCTTAATTTGATATTCAAGGTAAAAACAAGCACATGTATGTATTATTGCTGTCATTTTATCTTTGTACAACAGTTTTGCTGTTCTCTAAGAATTGTTTATCTTCATATTAGGTTGTCAAAAAGGTTTTATTCTTCCAGTTTTCTCTCCAGTTATTGACTTTAAATTACAAAGTTGGCTCTTTACAAGATGAGGGCAATAAAGTAATTAAATCAACAAGTTTATATACTGCTGGGAGCATGTGCTCAGCAAATTTCATGGTACTGTAATCTGCCTTTTATATAACAAGATGACATTGTTCATTAAAAATCCTGTGTGCTGTGTCAGTTTAACCTGCAAGTGGCACCGCACAAAAGGTAAAAGGGTCACAAAAACCATCAGGAATCATCCTCTGGACTTGAACCAGCACAAAGCTACTGTAAATCTAAATCGATTTTTATGGAAGTTTGGAAAAAAGGAAAAGCATGCTTAAAGGAAGTGGAACATATGTGCTACTGCAGGCGAGAAACGAGAGGGCGAGAGATATTGAAGCTATTACTCTTCAAGTGGACAGCTGTTAAGGAAGAAGGGCCTCTGAAGTGCCAGAGAAAATCAAGCTCCCATCAAGTTCCGCTGAGACAAAGAGGGACGACAGAGCCATGTATGTATACACTGCGGGTGTGCACGTGTGTGCCCTGGCTGCTAAAAACAGATGACAATTTGACAATAATGGCTCACTACTCTGACTTCATAACAATCATTAAAGCAGCTTCAATTAATTTTTCTAATGCAGCGTATCGACAAAGCATAAAAGGAACCGCTTCCCTTGGCTTTACTGAGGTTTTTAGTGAGTTTCAGTTCATTGCTTAGCTGTCTGCTCCACAACTTCACTGTTTTGGTTCAGTCCCATCACTCCCGGCTCAGGACCACACGACAGACAGACACAAGCAGTGACTAGCTGGTGATCGCAGTGGAGCATCTAGCGCTTAAATAGAAGCTAAATATTTCTCTCAGGAGTTGGTAATGGCCAAAACCAGAGCTAAAATACAGTGAATATTGGACTTACATTTGCCAGGTGGCCAGGAAAATAAATGATACACTTCCTCTGTACCTGCTGGATGTGCAGTATAAATAAGCCACTGTTAGCTAGCAAGTCCTTCAGATTACCCTAAAAGATAATCTGTCAATGTTGTAATCAGAAAGAAAAGTCGGATGTGTTTGTGTTACATCCTCAGTAAGAGATAAAGAATTTATAATATCTTTAAAGATCAAAAATCAAAACAGCTTAATCTTGGAACTCAAATGAATTTTTTCCACTATTTGACAACTGTTTTCCAGGCAACTGTCTAAAAAAAGTTTGGTAAAGGATCATCAGCTGGTCTGACCATTTGTATGTCAATTGCTCACCCCATGCTAGGCTGACTTCACAAAGAAAACATTTTTCTTGCATGCCACTGGTGAACGCAGAATCCCAAAAATGGAATAACTGATGAAGTTATTGTGGGCCATGTTTAACAACAGCAAAACCATATGAAGACATCAGCTGCAGTATAATCCAAGTCTTATGTGTTGCATTACCTTGCCGTCAGCCCTTTCTGACCGGAACTGAGAGTGAAAGCATAGATAAGATTCACTTAAAGTGCTCTTTGAAAGGGCTGACGGTGAGGTAATGTGATGTATTTGGGAAGTACTGAGCATATGACTGGATTCGTGAGACTTGGATGATAATACAAGAGTTGTGTGAGAGTTTTTGAATAGATGTTTTAATATACTCTTGCCCTTGAATGTGTTCCCCAGTGACTTCAATTTCTCAACATTTGCTATTTTTTGGATTCGTCATTCACCAGAAGCATGCATGAAAAATGTTTTCTTCACAAGTTTAACGTAATGCAAAGTGAGTAATTGATATACGAATGCTTATAAGAAGTAAGGTATTGCTTTTAAGTCCTTAAGCCTGATTTATGGTCCTGCGTTGAATCGACGAGGTCGCTACGTCGTAGGGTATGGGACTACGCAGAAGGCTCGCCGTAGCCCCCGGCGTAGCCTGACGTGCACCTCCCCAAAAATGTAACTACGCGTCGAGGCGACGCAGACCCAGCCCAGACCGGCAGGGCTGTGATTGGTTTGCTTGGTAGCAACGCATTTCCGGTTCCGTATTTCCAGATTCCGCCATCCCCGCTATCTTTAAACATCTTCTGTTGCGATGTAGATGTTGCAGTGTTAAGGCCCATTTATGTTCAACGTTCAATATGGATACGGACGGAGCCGACGATAACCACTCAGGAAAGGAACGCAGCCTCCTACCGCTCTGGCAGTGAATTGCACCGCGACGAAACGGAGTGGCGGAGAAGTTCGAAGGGTTTACGACGGCGTCACGGCAACTACATAGCAACGTCGTTGATTCAATGCAGGACCATAAATCAGGCTTTATTGTGGTATGTCCCTTAAAAATAGGGTAAAATCTTTTGCTCAGCAGTCCAGCACCGGGTCCTAGATTGCATTTTCAGGCATATTCACCCATTGGTGAGCTTTGGTGACCAAAAACTACATGCCTCAAAACTCTGAACTGAACTGACAACTTCAAAATGTAGGACCTCACTCCTAGTGTGATTGCTGTTGAGACACAAATCTGCAAGTCAAAAAACTGGATTCTGCCCAATATCCTTAGGAAGTACATCCCATGCCAAGTTTCAGTGCCAATGCAGGGAGGAGTAAGCAGTGTTCAGGGGTTCAGACCTGTGATGAACCCTCAATTGATGTTTGGTTTTTATGCCTCTATGCTGGAGGCATTAGATTTTGGTGGTCAATGGCCAAGGTCACTCTGACCTCACGAAACATGTTATTGGTCATAACTCAAGAATTCATGTGCTAATTATGACCAAAAATACAAATGTCTAACAGGGTAAAATTATGAAGTGATGACATCCTATATCCAAAAGGTCACGGGTCAGCTTTATTGTGACATCATAATGTTCTGCAACAAATCTTGTCTAGGCAGTATTCAACACTGTAGACATTTGTTCTGATCTTGAATTGCTGACACTAATCTGGGGTGTCCATCATGAAACTCTGGTTGTTGTACAGATCTTCTGTGCTGCTGCGTTGAAGATGTGTGTAAAGCATCCGTGTTTTAGAATATGTGGCTTATTTGCAGCAACAATCATATTTGAAGCATTGTCTACTGTCATGGTGATATACATATTTTTCTTTCTTTTTGTGTTAGTCTTTTTGTTTGTTTGTCATGTTCCTGTGACTCCTTATGTTTTTCCGAGCAACCCCTTGTGGGTCCACTATGGTAAAGCAGTAGAAGATAAAAATGTAGACACAGTGTTCAGCTCGCTCTGGTGCACTTAAACTTGGACAGGCTTCAGAAGGGAGAAAAAGAGAGACTATAAAATGTGAAAATCACAGGGAGGCGGTTCTTGAAAGCAGAAGAAAAGAGGCAAAAACTGATAGAGGATAAACGCATCAAAATAAAAACAGGAAATACGGTGAGTGAAATGAAAGGCAGCAAAACGAAATTGAAAGCAGATCGAGGAGCCATTGTGCTGCAGCTTCAGAGAGCAATAAAGGTGAACGGGAACAGAGAAAATGAAAAGCAAAGGGAGAAACAGGGAAATGCTGGAATAAGGGGAGTGATGAGGAGGGCTTTGAAAGAGAGCAGGTGAATGTGTCACACTCTTTAATGACGGCGCTGCATTTCAATTCAGCTGGAAACACACAAACGTGCACACAACATCACAGATTGTTTTTCGTTTCTTTCATGTCACTCCTCTTTGTAACCCTGAGCATGTTCCTTTGTCAATCTGTGTTTTCACCCTGAGTGTGGGTCACGCCACATTGTTGCCTTTGTTTATGTTTGTTGAATTCACATCAACACAATTGAGCCTGATTGAAAGGCAAACTGACGGCAGCACGGAGGTCCTGGCTTTGTGTGCTGCAGTGTGACAGCAATTCTGTATCTGAAAGAAATACAAACACATGCAAAATGCTAGTTGTTAGCTTGGTTAGCACAGTGCATTTGCAGCTATGGCTAACTGCGATAATGCTAATTTCTCATAGCGAAAAACAGGCTTAAAACCACGATAACAAACAACCTGGTCTCACTCCAAAGTCGTTTAAATCTGACGCTTGTTCAGTGACTTCCTGCGTCAGACACCAACGAAACTGTGTGTTTGTTGTTGTTCTGATGTAGTGCATTCATTTTGAAAGAGACTGTATGCAAACAGTATGTTTTCTGTAAAAATGGAAGTGTATTTTGAAAACAGACAATGCATGCAGGAGGCAGAACTTGACACGGCGTCAGAGAACGTCAACAACAAACACACCCAGGGTACCTTGCACGTCATATCTTGACGTGGAAAGCCCATGACTAAACGTCGATATATGACAAGGTCGGAGCAAGATGTGTTAAAACAAGATGTACGCCTGTCACCCACCTGTCACTCAAAGCGGCCGCGCTCTTAATTATGCATAACTTTAAGCGTTAATAGCTTTTAAATGGGTGATCTCCAAAAAAATTCACCCTGGCACAATTGTCACAAAGGGGAGAGTTACAGATGTGGCCAAAATGTTTGTTTGTAGCAAGCTGTAAGCATGATTATTTTTGCTGTAAAGTTAACATAGGTGTCACATATTTTGGAGGCAGCCTCAGTTGGTTATTTGAGGAAGTGACATCTTTGACATTTTCTCTTTGGATTCATTTTACAGCCTGTCTTGACAACACCTGTACAGATTACACACCATGTTGTTTTCATAATCTCTGTGTCGCTTTTAAAAGTGGAGTAAGACGAGACACAACCAAAACTGCATTTTCAGCACACGTCTGCACTCACCTGTTTGTAAAAATCACACCTGTTTGCCACAAGTTGCTTTTGTACCTCAGCCCGCTGTATTCATTCACGTATCCTGAGCCTGCACGCCGGCCTTCTGATTAAAATGCTCCCTAAAGGAGTCCCGTAAGTGCCGTTTCAGTGTGAAGAAAGCTTCAGCTGTGATTTACAAACCGTTGCCAGATTGCAGTTTGGTGCTTGTGTGGCAGAATACGGCACACAATCTGAGCGCTAACCAGCCTGAACTGTGACTGCACATAATCATGTTATTATTAGAGCCCAGTCTTCTGCTGCGGTGATCTTGGGTACTGTGGGTCTCCAGGGAAGACCACTGGATGCTAAGCAGGGATTTGGACCAAAAACAATGTGTTAGTGAGGCCTGTTGTTTAAAGCACCTGTGAGACAATGAAATAGTCTGGTTTATGAAGTCCAGTAGTAACAGATCAGTGCATATTAAGGTTTATTTGGTTTGGAATTCTCACACACAGGAATCTACAACTCTAGACCTCTCGACCTCTGACCCCTCTCGTAAAGTACAGCATGTGTCTAGAAGCAAAGCACCAAGACACAAAGTCCTACCGACAACGTACCCCTTCTGAATTTCCACTCTGTGAGGGAGATAGACTCAGACAGGAAGCATGTCTTCTATTTGTTTACATGTTGTCATACCTTAGACGTCTTTTCCAGGCGCATTGTCGCACAGCTTGAGCAGAGGCATCCCGGCTAAATGAGAATTTGTGGTGATAGATGGTGGAACGCCACATATTTCACTGGGAGCAGATGGAGGGAAACGCAACACCCTGCTTGGTGGCAAATGGATGATGCAATCGCCTCGCATTTTCTGCTCCATCAGACTGAAGGAGAGCATTTGAATATGCCTGTTGGTGTTAGACGGATCACTCAGAGCCTACAACTTGCATTTGTTTGGTTTTCTGTGCAGTGATGGGGTGGAAGGCAGGGAAGAGCTCTTAACAGGGCCAACACACACATACAGATAAACACACTCATGCGCACAGCTAAAGGCATTTTTAAGTCTCCAGACAATGAATGGAAATCAACACATCCGCAACCCAGGAAACCTGTATGAACACAAGGAAAACATGCAAACTTCACACAAGGAGATACCTTCCTGCTGCGAGGCAATAAAATTCTGCCACCACACTTGTTAAACACCTACTTGTATGAACAAAGAAAGACTGCAGTTCAGAAATATGTATATACAAAATGAACAGTAGTTACAGCTTTCAAGAACGCAGCAGCAGGTTGTGTCTGAGGTTGCTAAGCAATCTTAAAGAGCATTGTATAGCCAATATACCTGAAATCCTGAGAGCAGAGCTGATCTTCTTCCAGATGCTATTTGTAAGTATGTGGGCCTATCATCCTATCATGGAATAGATGTAAAGCTCTGGGTAGCCCTGCACAAACATGATCAACTTTTCCATATTTATCAGACTTAACATTAAGGGAAGAAGGACAAAATATCTGTCGGCTGTGATTGGTTTGTAACGTGACTCCTGTCTGACTGCTGAGCGTGGCCACTTCCTGTGTGTGTCCTTTCAATTGAATTCTTACATGGTCCAGTCAAATAGGTTTTGAGTTATTTGACAAGGCGCAGAACAGAGTTTCACGTTGTTGTTTTTTTCTGCAACTAAGCGATCAATGAAATCTTGCCGACTAATGACATTTCTGGTCGACTAACGTTTGGCTGACTATTGGGGAGCAGCCTTAGTTGTCACAGCCACTTTGTAGAGATGAAATCCAATCCATCTTAGAGCTTAGATTCTCGGGTTCGGGCCGTAATTTTCCGCCACTATCCTTGGGCTCGGACAGGTCAGGCTCCCCATAATAGACCTAGGCAATAGCCCTTTTTAGATAGGAATTGTGCAAATTTGCAGGAAAGCCCAATCAGTCTTCTTTCAGCATTGGCAGGATAAAAAACAAAATCAGGGAGTGCAACAAAATGCTGCCTACCTACTTTTGTTCATACAGAATGCGCCGTTTTCAGGGCAATGGGGGGCGTGAGCAAGTAACAAAACGTGTAGCTCAGCGTGTGACGTAACCAGTGACGTGGGAGGGAAGCTGCGGCTGGTCAGTCCTTCGGCGATTCTCTCGTAAGTCGGACCGTCCTTCACCGTCAAACCATCAAAACGGCCCAACATTCTTAGAAAATCTGGCAGTGTAAAAGGGGCTTATGGAACCAACTACTTCACTATCACACACCTGGAGGTTGGGGCCGCGCCCCCCCCCCCCCCTTGACGGTGCCACTGGCCGTGCACATGTGAGTTGTTGATAGTGACAGCGTGTGTGTCGGCTTCATTGAGTGTAACAAGTGCAGCATGATACTGGTATACGACAGCAAAAAGAAGGGGACCTCGACACATGACGATGGCATGCCATAGAAAGAAAGACGAGAGTCAGCCTTCAATGTCCTTGTTCGTATCCTTAAAAAAAAAAGTCGGGTTTAAACCAGCCTCAGGCTCATAATTACAGTTAAAGGGCCAGGCCGGGCTCGGACAGAACATGCACGGGCTTGGGTGGGGTCGGGCTGGATTGTTTTGGGCCTGATCTAAGCTCCTAACCCATCTTGAAATATGTCCCTTACCCACATATTCTGTTTCTCTCTGAAATCCGTCACATTACAGAAAGTAAAGATGCTCTAATCGCAGTTTTATTGGGATGTTAAGATAATTTCTTCTACAGTCTCAACAGACAAATGAAGCTGATACAAGCACGTTGTGTTTGGCTGTATACAATACATGCATGCATCCTTATATGCTGTAAGTGCCGGTTGAAAACAGACAGTCTTGGTGAATTTGATCTGTTGGAGTACATTTCTCGTTCCTCCACTTTTCCGTACCTCCGTCTGTCATGCCTTCTCTCCATTCCTCTCTCTCTCTCTCCCTCCTCTTTACCTCAGTGCTCTGCAAACTGTCAACTCCCAGGGAGTGGGTGTGTGACACACTTACATAAAACCAGCATGTTACACAATTTGAATACTCTGTGTATGTGCTCCTACATGTGTGTTTGTGTGTTTGCATGTTGCCTACATGTGGGCTGTGGGGCTAAAAGTCCTGACAGAGCCTAATATAAAGGGATGCAGCCGATTATAGCACTGCATGTGAGTGTGTGGGTTTGTGTTCATGCGCCGCCCTGTGTGTGTGTTTTTACAATACAATCCAGGCTGTGAAACAAATCCTCTGCTGCCATTCAGTGTGTATTTATCTGCACTGCTCTCTTTACTCTTCGACTAAGCACTGTGTAGCCTATTTAACTGTGCATAGAGCATGAATCCTAATCCTCATATCAAACAGGGTGTTTTTTTTAATAAACACTGTTAGTACAGAGCTGCACAGATTCCCTCTGAGCTGACTAACACACTGTCGTGCACTGTATGGGCGAGCGACAGCCGCACAACAATCACTCATCCTGCCCATTCAGGTGTAGGAGAGAGCGCGAGAGCAGAGATGTCTTCATGAGGAATATGGTGGCGGTTCAGTCTGCCATCTTCTCTTCTGTAATGATGCTCTAGTTTCCTGTCGGCCTGACTTCTTCCTGTACTAATTGACCTCCCAGTCACCTGGCTTCCTTCTGCCTTACTTGTTGTTGTTTCTTTCTTGCCCCATTCCTTTCTTTCCCTCCCTGTTCGTTCACCTGTGTGACTCCTGTCTTGCTTCCTTCACAGTTTTCTTGCTTCCTAATGAAGGCTTAAGTGCCCTGGTTGACTTTCCTTTTACCAACTGTCCTGTTTGGTTGTTGTGTATATTCAGCCACATCTTTACTATTCCACTCTGACTTCCTTCCGTGGTGCCTAAGTGTCAGTCTGCATTTCCTTTTTTTTCTGTGTACTCTTTGAACACCTTTCTTCCTCTCCTTCCCTTCTTGCCTTTCCTGTCTTCATCCGTTTCTTGCTGATGTCCTCATGGTTGCCAGAATCTTTTTTTCTCAGTGCAAATTCACTGAAATACATTTTGTCATGTCCCGGTCGTGTGTTCGCACCACCATAATTTGGGCTATGCCAACACTAATATGTGTTTGTTTTAAAATGCATTACTATCGCCTTGTTTACGCCTATCGTCCATCCCACTCTGGCATTTTGGAAACACTGCAGACCACTTTTTACTTTGAAAACTCTGGGGTTGTATTTAAATCTTGTTGAGTGGAAACAGACTTAAGTAAATGATGACACATTCATCATTCATTAGGTCTTATTATTCACAATATGTTAAGCCAAAAAATAGCTAGGACACTTTGTGATTTCATCCTGTTTGTTTGGTAACATTACCCCTCTCCTGTTGCCATGGCTTCCACTGGGGATGGATAATGCTCCTGGTACCGCTCTGATATGTCGCTACATATGCTTAGCAACAACTCCCAATCTGTTTTCAGCTGTCTTGACCGCCTTATTCTCAAGTGCTACTTTTATTTGCAGTCCCACCTCATCATCGGTCCAAGCAAAGAAATCCTTGGTCTTACTTTTCGCCATCTCCAAAGTGTTTTTTCTGCTCAAGTAACCAACCGCACAGTAGACAGTGTTCTTCCTACACCGGCACGTTCATGCCCAGTTTACATAAAAGGTAATGTGATGTGTGTTCTCAGGCGTATTAGTATGGGAGGAGATTGAACGATGTTAAAACACTCATGTTTGGAGACAGTTTTTCTTTTAAAATGCATCTTTAAACCAAAACCAAAATTGTATTGTGGCATGTTAACACTTTGTCCTGTTTTCTGATCATTTCTGCAGCAGTTTGAATTTTTTTAAAAAAGAAACAATGAAAAGGAAGACATACATTTTACCAAAGTCACTGTAGGAGGAGAGGAGGATATCCTTTATTAATCCCTGAGAGGAAATTCATTTTTTTCACCCCTGTGCAGCGCCCTGAGCAGTCGGGGCTCAGTGCCTTGCTCAAGGGTCCTCAGTGCCCAGGAGGCAAACTGGCACCTCTCCAGATACTAGTCTTCACCCTTACTTGGTCCATACAGTGGCTTCAACCGGCAACTCTCTGAGTCCCAAGCCAAGTCCCTATGGGCTGAGCAACTGCATCCCCAGTTGTCAGTTGTTGAGTCTGTCTTTGTGCACACATGTGCACCTATTCAGGCCCAACGCTGGTTTTTGGCAGTGGCCACTGCCTTTATTGCAGCAAAGAAAAAACCTGTGGCCCAAAAAACATTTTTCCTACCACTATAAAAGCATGTCTGTAGAACTGTTGACACTTTGAACTACAAACTTGTGACTCTTTCTTTCTTTTTTTTCTGAATTTTTCTGAATTTTTAATCCATGGTGGTTTTATATTTGTAAAACTTTCCTCGAGAGGAGAGTAGCGACTAAACAATCTGTGACATCATTACTATGTAAAGTCTATGAGCTGAGTGTGAACTCCGGGGCGAGGCCAGCAGGAGAAACACAACTGGGACTTTATTCAGTGGGCCACACACCACAAACGTAAATCCAGAGGCTCTGGACTTTTTGACGTATGTGCCAAGCAAGCAGTTCTCACTGGACTGAATAGGCTCCATATTGGCATCCGTTATTAAGTTATTATAATACATCCATGCACCAATCTAATTGGCTTCCCTTCCTTCCTTCCTTCCTTCCTCCCTCCCTGTCTTCCCTCTCCCTCTTTATTCCGGTGATGTAGCATGATGACCCTGTGTGTCTGAGCATGTTGAAGGATTAGTCGCTGTAGCAAAGGTGCAGAGACGCTCACCTACGAGCCAGTTGTGTCAATACATCATTATTTGTCTGCACAAGCTCTGTGTGTGTGTGTGTGTGTGTGTGTATGTATGTGACTCTCTGCTCTTGTTGGTTCCTCTCTTTATGATTCACCTTGGGACACCTCTTTATCTCTTTGCAATTGTTTTAGCCTCCCCCTTGCCCTCTTCATCTTCTTCTTCCTCACTGCCTTTTTTCTCAGCCCACTTATCTTCCCCTCCACTCTCTCTCTGTCTTTTTTGTCTTTCTCTTTCTCTCCAACTCTCTCAGGACTGTGGTTGTCATCCCTTTTTTTCCCTTTGCCGGCTGGTGCTGCTTCTCTCTGCACGGTTCCTTGCACTGACACACATCTCGCACATAGAGCCCCACGAATACAGTACGCTCGGGGATCGACATGCGCACATGTACAGTATGTTCTACTGCTGCTGTAATTCATACTCTCTCTCACTCTCTCACACTCACACACACACGTACACACACACACACACAGGACCCTCCTGTGTAATTCTAGCGATGAGTTATTTTGCCCCAGGCCCACTGTTACTCACGAGGAATCTGTCATATCACCCCCACGCACCCTCCCCCTTCTTCCCATCCATCATCTCACACCCCCGCCCCTCTTTCTCTCTCTCACATACACACACACACACACACACTCTGGGATGCACACAAACATCCACCATCTCATCCTCAATCCTTTTGCTCTAAAGCCTTCCCTGCTCTCAATCTTTACGTCACCACCGCCTCTTGAGACCCCCCAGTCCCTGACCCTCCACACCTTTCACTTTGCCCTCTGACCTTCCTCATCAACCTGCTTTCCCTTCCATTGTGTGTGTTTGTGTGCGTCCTTCTGTTTATATTCTGCCACTGTTGATTCATTAGTCTCAGTGAAGCAACAGGAACCTGTAAGGTGTGAGCGGCGTCCCCTTTTGTTCTCGACGACTGGTTTGAAATCAAAAGCTGTTGATGTCACGGCTGTGTGTGTGTGTGTGTGTGTGTGTGTGTGTGTGTGTGTGTGTGTGTGTGTGTGTGCATGCGTTAAGGACTGAATCCAAGCCATTAGGAGGCCTGATGGGGATGGTGACTCACTGATGTGATGAGCTGTCATTTGTTATAATGCAGAAAATGGCTTGCGAGGTGACTTCACACACTAAAAGGCTGGTATTTGAAAATGCAGAAGAAGAAATCAGGAATTACTTATGTTTCTGTTACATGTGCTTTATTTTTTCTCGTGTATTTCAGAGAAGCTTTATCTCCTCGTTTTTGGCAATGGCGGTCAGTGGTCCAGCCAAAGAATCTCATTAACTGTTGGATAGATAGCCATGGAATTTGGTCCATCCATTAGATCCCTCCAAAATTTTAAAGTCACAATGGCGTCAAAAAAAAAAAAAAAATAGCTGTCTTTCTCTGCTTGAACATTCAGTGTCACAACGAACAACCAGTGTACTCAACAGTAAATATCACCATTTCTTATATCAAATCTCATTACTTTTTCCTTTGTGCATTTTCACAGTTACTACATGTAGCATAAAAGTTTCATCAAATGCAGATGTGTGAACTATTTTTCCAGCTTCTCACAAAACTGTGACTTCATATCTTTAATGATGCCAACCTGATATCGCTGGACATTTTCTCTTTTCATAACATTATCTAGTAGGGATCGGACAAACTATTTTATCTCAGATCACAATAAAAAAAACATTCTCACATTGTTCATGGTGAATATCCATCATCAGAATAATCGTGAAAATCGTGTGGACTGGCACCCACACAGACTGCTGGGCAACCAACATTTAATCACGCTCAAAACAAGAAAAAGATCTTTATCAAGTGTAGGTATATTTGTTACAGAAAGATATGATTATATTTCAAATAGCTCAGAAGCCTTTTTGAGGTTGTTTGTTTTACACTAAAAAGGATATTCAATAAAAAGATGTGTTCTATCACTAAACATGTATATACATAACAAAAATTTAACGTAAAGTGATTTCAGTATGTTTTAATTCAAGTTTGTGAAGAGAGTTTGAAGCATACTTTGATGATTTCCATTGGATTGCAATTATTATGGCCAGGATAATGGTGACATAAAATCTTTATACTGGCCCACACCTTTTAGAAATGTTTGGACTTTCCAAGAATCCAAAATGTTTGACATCTCATTGGTGGATTCTTCTGTTTTTTACTACTGGACATCTCTGTAGCGCCCTGAAACCTGCCCTCAGTTATTTGATTTTTCTTGCTGATTTTATATAAGTGTGTCCAGGTAAAACATTTAATTTCAATGAGTGTCTTGGTTAATTCATATTTGTATTATAACAATTGTTAAAAACATGACTTATTTGTATACTTACCTCCTGTGAAGTGAGAAAAGTGTTGTACTTACCCTTTAGAAGAGAGCACTGTCGCTTTAAGAGGGAGAGTCATAAGCCTTTTTTAGATAGGAATTGTGCAAATTTGCAGGAAAGCCCAATCAGTCTTTTTTCAGCATTGGCAGTATGAAAACAAAATCGGGGAGTGCTGCAAAATGCCACCTACCTACTTTTGTTTATACAGAATGTGCCTTTTTCGGGGCAATGGGGGGCGTGAGCAAGTAACAAAACATGTAGCTCAGCGTGTGACGTAACCAGTGACGCGGGAGTGAAGCCGCGGCTGGTCAGTCCCCCTGCAATACTCTCATAAATTGGCCCGTCCTTCACCGTCCCCGTCATCTGACGGTTAATGGCCTCTTCATTTGCGAGGGCAAGGAGGGCGCGCAATTCCTTGTCTCCCCAGTTGCTCATCTTTACAGTGTCTGTCAGGTTTGTGTTTCCCTCTTGTTACTAGCTGCTCGCTAATTCCTGCTATCAGCTGTTTCCTGTTTATCCACCGCCAGTGGCTCGCACATGCAGTGTCATCAACAGCCCCTCCCGCAAGTCTTCAACAGCCCCTCCCGTGGCGGAAGGCTGCCTCGTTCCGTTTAAACTAAAAGTGTTCTGCCAATATGTCTACCCTACGAGGCGAGAAATTGGGCACCTCGGATTAACTCACCAACCCGGCTCTGTGTGTCTAAACGCTCGCAGCTTGCCGGTAAAACAGCCCAACATTCGCGGAAAATCTAACAGTGTGAAAGACACTATAGATACATATGCTTGTACTGAACTGAGAGATTTTTGTTCAGTCGAAGTTGCAAAAAGAAGATGGACGTGTTTTTTTGACGGTTCATTTTGGGGGTGCAACATCTCTTATCCTTTAACTTCAAATGTGTCATGTGTCATGTGTTCATGATAGGTGTTCACATTTTTTTTGTTATTAATATAACACTTCTGTTATATAAATGTGGATAACTCTTCATATTGTGAATGTTTTATTATTGTTTGTTTTATCTTTAACACACAGCAGTAAGCAACAATAAGCAGCTAAGCTCTGGTGTGTATTATGGCTAATTATGGGCCCAGGCTATTTTCAGACTAAGCTTTTCAATCAGCTATGGAATAATAGACGAGATATTCAAAAAAGTTTCCTTTCTACATCGCTGGTAAAAAAAACAAACATTTAGACATTAAGCATTTTGTTGGTACAACTAACAGATCAAATTATATCTAAGACTGAAATGCATTTACATAGTCAATTTGAAATACTAAAGTAGCAATTTACTTTTTTTTGGCCAAATTTCTGCAAATAAACATTACCATAATCAGCATGCACTTTGTGAGTCCTGTTGCATAATTTTATTTCCACTGTGATTAGAGGCTACAACTGTCTCCTTTGAGTAATGCCTCCAATTACACCAGAAAGCTACCAGAATATTAATAATGAACCACAAGCATAAAAATGCAGTTACAGTATCAGTGTACAATTCTTTAAAGGTAATTGAAAAGCAGTTTTCTGTCCATAGCTGGGGAGTATGCTAATCAAGAGTGACATGTAATTTACAAGCATTATGTTCCCTAATTTATGTTCAGTTTTGCAATTAGCAGATGGAACTGTATGCCAAGTATTTAATGTTGTAATGACCTAAAAACCAAGCCAAATTATAAAGATGAATAACAGTTTATCTGGAATGAATTTGCATCACATTTAAATGCTAAACAATCAATAGATTGCTAATTTCACTACAAATGCTGGCACATAAATCATTTTCATGTCCCATTTTGTTTATGTATTCATTTATTTTGCTCAGTCCATTAAGCATCTTTTACACTGACTGATATGACTGTTGACTTACTCGTTGAAAACCTCCATAATAATCTCCTATTTGCATGCAGACTTTATTTCCATTGTCAACATTGTTCTGTGTAGATGAGATAATAGATGCCACCAAGGAAATTCACACCACTCACACACTTGAACACAAGGCCACTGTTGGCTAAGTTACATAAAAATGCATAGCACAAAATAGCAAACCATTAAGTTGTAGCTGAAGCTGAAGTATTAACTTACAAAACTTCTTTCAGAACCTGTAAAAACCTGTTGTCCTGTATCCCTGTCTTGGCCCTATCTTGGCTACAAAATGCTGTAGCTGTAGTTTACAGTTAGTATATAGGTGGCTGGCTTTTGTGCCCTATGTGCACAACACAATCGGCAGAAGAAAATGTTGGCACTGCAAACCACAGATACATTAAATTTGTAGGGTTTTATAGAGACACAGTATACAAGCTAATTTTTACATTGAGAGGTGGAAGTGGCCTTACCCCAAAGTTGTCGAAATCCGGTGTTTAGGCAAGGAATTGTGGCGTCACACACTGACGAAATAACCATCTTTTAAGATCGGCATGATATGTGGCTGGTCACCATTATAGTTTAATGATGCTCGGTGGCATCATTAAACTATAAGCAAGCGCGGCAGGACATAAAAGAAAATTAAGATGATGAAAGTCCTAGTAGGGCGGGTAGGAGCGGTGACTTACAAACATAGACTTTAACCCGGGAGAGCGATGTTCATGTCCCGTATGATTAAAAGGCCAAACCCTGTTCTTTTCTCCTAAACCTAACCACGTGAGTTTGTTGTTGAAGGCAAAAAAAACATCAATTTGCGAAACGTTGCTATGTGACCAGGTCGGAGTGAGAATGTGTTTCCTGATGGCACTAGATAAAAAGTCTAAGGGCCAAGTCAGTAGGCTTCATCATCTGGGGACTATGAATGCCTGAACAAAGTTTGATTGAAAGTTTGATGTGGAAAGTCCATTACGGCTACTCCGGCTTCCTCCCACTGTCCAAAGACATGCAAGTGAGGTTATTTGGTGACCGACTTTGGTGTGAATGGTTGTCTGTCTCTGTAATAGTCAACCTGTCCAGGGTGTACTCTGCCTCTCGCCCATTGTCAGCCAGGATAGGCTCCAGCCCCCCTGAAACCCCTGAAACAGGATAAACAGTTAGCGAGAGGGTAGTTTTGTCTGATTGTGGCATTACACGGGTGGAAGGTAACATGGATATTAAACGTCACTGGTTTGGTTCAAACTCAACCATTGGTCCCGATTGTGTTCAAATCAAATGCATCAGCAGATTTCTCTCAATTCTTGTGGATATTCATGACATGATATCAGTCACTGGAAAAGAAAGAAACTGACTGAAAAGTGTAAAGAATGAGAGCAGAAATAACGCCGATCTGAAACCAGTCATCTGTGTGCATTTTAACACGAAAAAAACAGCCGCCAGCTTCTAACACTGCTTGTTCCTCCTGAATTTACAACAGATGTCACAACAAACCACAAACCTGAATTTAGTTCGAACCCCTACAATAACTCAGTATTACTTTTCGGCAGTTGATCAAGCAATGTAAGGGCACAATTGAGCAATTGGTGGGCACAAATTATTTCTTCAGGGGAGCAAATTAAGTATTTTGAGTGCACACAATATTCATTTTAAGGGAGAAAATAAATAATTGATGCTATTTCTGATGTGTTTATTAGGCTTAATTAGTATGCACGTAAGTATATTCAATAAATGTTAGGCTAACTTATTGCTCAGTACCTTATTGCTGCAGACCACAGTTCACCCTTAAACAAACCCTACAAATTGGAGCCATAACACACTGCTCCCCTCCCAGTTCCCCCAGTCAGTGACAGTGACATATCGCTCACACTAACTAGGTTGTGTATATTTACATTCCACCTAACAGCTCTCTCGTATCTGTGGATCCTTTAATCCAAGGAAGTAAAAGCGTGATTTATGGACGCGGCTTCCTGTGTCCCTCAGCAGTGCAGACCGATAGTGTGACTACAGACAGATTGTTCTAGTGCCAGCCTACAGAGCGCTACAGCTGCTTCACAGTCTATTTTTACCAGCCATAGATCCTAGCGGTCTGGTACTGTCACACTCTTACATCTAGACTAATGGAGGACACACTGAAAACCACATGATACTCCACATACACAGTGTGAGGCACCAATTGACACACAATGTACACATGGAAATGCAAGCATGCAGATAAAACCATACTGTACATCTGGATTTGCACAAGTACTCATATGCATCGGCGGCATTCACGAGTTCTTAGAGTGTGTGTGGTTGCAAAGCCGTTTTTTGTTTTCTCTCCTCATTTTAATGAATGTGTCATATTCTTCAATGAAGCTGAGAAAACACTGGGTCTGAATGACACATGCAACACATTATCCGTCCCATTGTCACATTTTGTACCATCGTCGAGTACTGAATGATCCTTCATGCTTTTTTACTCTTGTTTCAGGAGCACCAGAAGCACTGTTTCAAAAAGATGTCGAGCACTGATACACATTGCCTGGGGCAATTTTCTCACATTTAAACAACTTCACAGGGTTCTAGCTTCACCCAAGTTGCGAAAAAAAAGACACATTATGAATGAATAAAAAATTTATTCTCACACGTTTCAATAAGAAGAAATAACAAAGCTGTTTAATTAAACCTCAACTTGTCAGCCAGTGGATAAAACCTTCAAATGTAACTTTATAATCACCTTCACCCACCCATTATTTTCTTTTATTTATCTGTGACCAGCATATCTTAAACTAAATTGGACACACTACACACATTCATGCCCCCAAGAGGAAAACGCCCATTGATTATGGTGACTCTAATGACCTTTGCCCTGACTCCAGCATCAGCCCACCCTTTGAATCTCCAAATGACCTCATCTTGTGAGCCCTGAGCTGTGATCAGTATTTGCTGCACGTCATACTCCAGACAGGAACAAACCTATTGATTTTCGACGACCCCCGTGAACTTCGCTCTCAAGCCGTCATCAGACCAGACCTCGCCCACCCTCATGCAGCTGTTCTGTATTCCTCCCAGTATAATGTTGTCTCTGAGACTAATACATCTAAATCAAAAATTTTAACAACTCCAATCTCAGTGAGAAACACAGATTATAAACGTCATAAAAAGACAGTGCTGTTATTGGATAAGAAATTGGTATTGGAAGACACCCAGGGTTTAGGTATTGGAATCGACACTGGGGAAGAAAAAGCTGGATTAGTGCATCCCATTTTCTATTGTTAAATTTATTTACACATGGCATTAGTATTTGTTTCGGTGATCCAAACTCACGCGGACAGCCGAGACACATCATCACTCGCACCTGTGTCTATCAAGCGTCTCTAGCTGACCCCATGTGTTCAGATTATATTACTGCCTACATCACGCTCTAAGATCAAAGGGCCCCACATAGTTATTGTGTCCACACTCTTGCTAGCATGCTCACTAGTCATACTAGCGGTTGTGTTGCTGTCTGTCTCCTTCCACGGTGCAAAGTGATGGACAGTCACACAACACTTTGTCCAACTTGTCAAAAAACAGGCAAGTTATTGAGCAACGACAAGCGCCACATTCTGCCTTGATGACGTAGTCCTTGTTGGACACACATCAGTATGCATTATTTTTCCCATCGAATGTGACCCAGACCACGTTGGCAAATGGTTGAAATGTTTGGATCACAAAGTGTCTTGGTGGGTGTTTAAACTTGTGCTTTACCCTGCGAACAGATTCTCCAAGATGCATGTTAACACCATGTATATTCAGGGCCCAAGTCATTGTTTTATGTCCTTTTGTTCCTTTTGGACAAATGCAGATCGTTAATCTGCTGCATAAAACTTCTAAAAGCCTATTTATATCTAACTATCACATTCGCCCACTGAACTTCAAAGCATCCAAGAAATACTTCTGCTTAATGGACCTTTGTTAAAAGTGCAGCTCTCTGTGAAGCTTAAATAAAATTTTTTTCCATCTAGACACCCCCCCCCCCAAAAAAAAAGAAAAAACAGTGGGTGCAGACACTTCAGTTACCTCTCTGTCAGCTCCGCTAAATTTGTGCTAGATTTATGTTCCTGTGTCTATTTTGCAAGTGTTGGTGGTGCTTTCTGTGGTTGGCTTTGGATGGCCGTTTGCGTGTGGCTGCAAGTAACTTGTGAGGCTGTGGAAATCATCTTGCCAGTTTGTAAATTCTTCCCCTGCTGACTTTTGCTATCTAGCCAGGTTGAGGTTTTAAGATGTAAACGTCAGAAAACAATGAGGAAAATATGGAGAAAATTGGGCATCAGCTGAACTAGCATCCCTCGAGCCACTGTACAGAAAAATAAACTGGATGCATCAGTTTCCAACAGGATAAGAGCAACTGTCATATCCTTTGATTTACTAAAACTTGGCTAAATCCTGGACAGCACCATTCAATTATCTTTATGCTGATCTGAGTGAGCAGAGGACTCTGGCAGGAGAAGGAGAGGAGGTGTATGCTTCACAGGGAATTCAGACTAGTGCTACAGTGGAAATGTGAGGTGCTGTCCTGATCCTGTTGCAGATCACTGGTATACACCATTCAGAAGCAGCCAAAAACACCCCTGGTCCCCACATAATGTGCCGTAATGACTTTAATGATAATGGGTGTGGTTACATGATGGCTTCTCATTCGGAATGAGACAAATGTGAATGAAAGGGAATGTTTCTGATTGGATAGTTGGTGGGGCGGATGTTACGTGTTTACGTTTACCGGAAGAAAACACTGTAGTCCTCGTTCTGGATAACAAGATGCTTGACGACTAAGATGGTGAACGTGGTAAACATTATAGGTAGACATTGGCATGTTGGAATATTCTTTGTACATTTTGCTTTTTTTCAGTGTATCATTATCACTAAACCTTTTAAGAGCACAAAAAACATTTTCAGCTCTAATCTATTCTTTCTGTTGCTTCCATTTTGCCTCTGTTATTGTTTCCCTCCACTTGAATTCAATCTTTTCCCCTCTTGACCTGTTCCATTTTAATTCCCCCACTCTTACTCCCTCCATCTCTAATGGACTCAGTAAGTCAAGATGACCATTTATTTTGAGCTGTCGGTGCTCTGTCATCATCAGAAGACTGAATCAGTGAAAAAAGTCAGTCTGCTCAGGGCACTGAGAGACAGCCCCGGGGGGAGCCAGCGGTGTTGGAGAGAACACAAACACAGGACTGTTTATTCGAGGTTAGAAGCTTGAATAAAAAATGTCTCGACACATGCATCCAGGTACCTGTCCCAGCCAAAAAGAGGACACAGACAGGCTAAAACAGTTGCTGTTGAAAAGTTGAACAAGGAGCTGAATAATTCAGCAGGCTCTCAAGCAGTCACCCCCGCCCGCCGCAGTTCTCTGTTATTGTGGAGGTCCCACTGTTTGCCCCCTAGACTAGACTCTGAGCAGGCTGCTTCTTATGTCAGCTTCCTGTGGCGTTTACCATTTCACTGCACTTGACAAGACATCTTTTTTTCTCCCCCTTCACATTGTATCCCCCCTCCTGGTTCTCTCTGTCTTCCTCTGTCTCCCAGTTTCCTACTCTTCTTTCTTTTTATCTTTACCTCTTTCTTTATTCAGCCCACTCCTTTTCTCTTCCTCACCTCAGCTGTTATAAACGCTTCAGTCTTCTGTCTTTCTCTCTGCAGGGCAGTCATATTACACCAATGTGCTGTGTTATGTCTGCCTGACTAAATGAAGGGCACCTGCTGTAGCTGAACGAGTTTATTAATTATAGAAGCCATAAAGAGGAGAGCAGAGAGTGGGCTGAGTCCATTGTAAAAACTAATTTGAGGCAACAATATGTAAATCTTTTACATAATTGTGTATTTGCTGCCCTTTGTTGGCTATTATTGCTAGTTATTCCTACATGCTGTGGATTTAACATTCAAAATCTGTTTGGTGCTGTATTTGGGACTTGTGTTGCCAAAAACATTGATTTATTGACACATATGAATTCTGAATATTTGAAACGGTATTATTACTTATTTTCAACAGTATCAACACTGATACCAGCTGCACTTTCTTGCTATTATTGTTAAAAGTACTGTTAATGCCAAAAGCGTTATTGTTATAAACAACATGAAAGCATGGATCTATCCTGCCTTGTATCAACGGTTCAGGCTGCTGCTGGTGGTGTAATGGTGTGGGGGAGATTTTCTTAGTACCAACTGAGCATGGTTTAAACACCACAGCCTACCTGAGTGTTGTTGCTGACCGTGTCCATCCCTTTATGACCACAGTGTACCCATCTTCTGATGGCTACTTCCAGCAGGATAACGCACCATGTCACAAAGCTCACATCATCTCAAACTGGTTTCTTGAACATGACAATGAGTTCACTGTACTCCAGTGGCCTCCACAGTCACCAGATCTCAGTCCAATAGAGCACCTTTGGGATGTGCTGCAGCAGGAGATTCACATCATGGATGTGCAGCTGACAAATTTGCAGCTCACTGTGTGATGTCATCATGTCAATATGGACCAGAATCTCTGAGGAATGTTTCCAGCACCTTGTTGAATCTATGCCAGGAAAAATAAGGCAATTCCGAAGCCAACCAGGTACTAGCAAGGTGTAACTAATGAAGTGGCTGAGTGTATTTATCTTTAATAAAAATTGTAACCTGTGTTAACTATAATTTTTCCCTCTGTAATATAAAAGTATTGTACCAAAGTACATTGAAGTTAGAACTCTCAGTATCATGACAATACTATCTGGGACAAAAGGAATGATGTGTTTTATGTGTCCTGCCGCAGCAACAGCAGTTTGTTTGGAATCAACAGAAGGAGGTCTGTGTAATATGAACAGCGACAGCATGTTTGTATAACAGCAAAAAAAAAGTTCAGCATCTAAAACTAGGAAGTAGTAGAGGTGCACAACAACACTATAACTGCCCAGCAACAATGATCAAAAGAGTTGCAGACAGCTTTTCTTCAGGAGTTGTTGCCCTGAGCTGTCTGCAAAGCAATTTGACAGTGATACGACTTACCTGAAGAAAATTGCTAAACACACTGACTTCATATAATGGGCAGTGTATTTACTTATGTTGCTTGGCAGTGCAAGCTAATGACAGCTTGGTGATGTGAGGTGCAATATGGGCTTTGGATTTGTAGGTGTCTGTATGTCTGTGTGTGTGCATGCACAATCCAATTATATGCAGCCCAGTGTTGACTAGCAGTTTTATAGAGGCTCAGTGTCACAAAGATGCACTGGGCTCAGTCAGATTCATGTTGGTAAAGGTTAGGACACAAATAGGAAGCAGAGGAGGTTAATTACAGAGAACGGGTGGGTGGGTGGTGGAGAGTTCGGAGGTTATTAAACAGTGGATGGAGAAGGACTGCCGGTTTGTAGATAGGATATTGCGGCACATAATGTAAATTAAATAGAGCTATTTAGATTAGAGTTTCGGTAAATCCCTCTGTGTCTGCAGCCAAAGTCTTCATTCAGGAGTGAGCTGGACTGTTTTTGTTTGATCAGTAACTAACTAAATGCATACCATAAGATTATACAATATCCCTGATGTGGTCATTAATGAATCTGTTAGTGGGACTTTCAAACCACTAAACTGATTTCATTGATTCGGTTTGGATTGTTCTTAAAATAGATTCCCCGTCTGCCTCTATTTTGGTTTCAACTGTGAGTTTGCTACCATATGTTGTGCTGTGGTGTTTTGGGTACTTGATAAAATTAGAAATCTTTCTCAATGTTAAGCTTGGTTTTCAAGGAGAACTACTTGTACGTTACTGTGACATTGAATACACTCTTAGTTGTGTGTTTGGAAGGCACTTACAATTTTTAATAACATCTAGCTCTTGTTCCAACGAAGGCTGAATGCGCCTTTCATAAGTTGCTTTGGACAAAAGTATCTTTCAAATGAAAGTAGTGTTATTCTAAACCACGTTTACAAATCACTACATTTAACATTAAATGGTGTTTTTCTAAATCTGAATTTCTACCTCCAGTGCTGCACTATCGCTGTAGACATTGGCGGTATTTTTTTAACACAAGTATTATACAGTAGTACTATACAGATAAATAGGAAAGAAGGTATGTAGGTAAGTAGATAGATAGAAAGATAGATGAATAGATAGATTGATACGTAGATTGAGGGGGCGGAAAATTGGGCACCTCGGACAACTCACCAATCCGGCTCTGTATGTCTAAACGCTCGCAGCTTTCCAGCAAAATGTCCCAACATTCGCAGAAAATCTGGCAGTGTAAAAGGGGCTCATGTGGCAAAACCCCAGGCCAGTCAATGGTGAGGTGTTCTGATGTTTTCAAAAGTCTTTCATGATGTCCAGTCGTCCCTCTGAAACACCTTTTCTTCAGAAAACACCGTAAGAGCTACAAAGCACACAAAGAGATCAAATTCACTCTTACCCATGTGCAAACATAACCATAGTCCATAAATACATACATATTACAATATCAAGCTTTAAACACAGTTGAAACAAGAAAGCCAGTGCGTTTACATGGACAGTTTAATTCCCTTTTCATTCGGAATGAAAGTTCATTCCTATTAAAAATGATCTAATTCAGAATGAAAATAGCCAATGCGATTGAAAATTCAATCCGATGTAAGGGGCTGGAATATTCCATTTCTAATTCAGAATGAAAGAATTTCTCGCACTTGTATACACTCATTCCTCTTTAAGTTCATTCCGGTCTTTCTGCATGCTCGTTTCCTTGCCCTTCTGGCGCGATGGTGTATATAGCTCACATAGCAACGGGCTGAGATAGAGCAGTTGGACTCGTTGCACTCACCGGTTTCCATTCGCCACAGCACGGTCTTCTGTCTCCCTTCTTCGACCTTCTACCTCCCTTCTCCTCCTCAACAGACGAAGCATTAGCAGAACAAGGTTGTTGTCGCACTGCTGCTTCAAGAATATAAGCAAAACAAGCCCGATAAAGGCACTAAGAATTTAATTCCGAATTATTTCATTCAGATTTATTTCATTCTGAATGAGAAGCCATCATGTAACCGCACCCATTGTGATGTTACCAATATTCAATTAAGCCCACTGCTATTTTTAGTATGACTGCGACGGTCATGTCATAGTCCGTCCCTGATTAATATGGTCAGTGTAAGTGACGATACCAATGTGGTGTATTGAGTGAGTGCATCCACGATAGTCAAAGGTAGGCTTTACACACATCTACAGTTGGCAGCTACAACCCATTGTGAATGGAGTTGTTGAGTACAGCATTAGCTCCTGCAAAGATCAATCCATATATCAATACTGTGCGTGTATAAGCAATCCTTACTGCGATGATTCAGTGGAACAGACCTCAATGTGTTTGTGTGTGTTTGCCGGGGTTTTAATTGAGGACTTGTAGGAAAGTGTGTGTGCAGTGCTTGTTGCTCTATATATATGAGGCAGGGGGTAAAGGGCGATAAGAAGAGTTACAGCGAGATAGCATGTGTTTCCTGTGCAGCGTGCTGTGGCAAATTGGATTCCTGTTTGTGTGCATGTGTGTGTGGTCCACAGGTCTACTCCCAGGGTATAAATGTGCATATCTACTGAAGAGAGTACATGTGTGAGGGGAAGAGTAAAGCAGAAACAACAATATGCAGTGAGGAAGTCTGCCAAAGAAACAGACCGAATGTAAAAAAAGAAAGGAGAGCAGGAAATGTAAAGACTGTTCGTCTGGGTGTATGATGCATGAAGAATGAGTAAGACAGTTTGGAAAGACATATCATTGATTTTTGTTTTGCTATCTGCTTTATCAACAAGAAACCACTTCACATCAACTACACAACAGCTGTAGAGATGTGAAGTACAGCAGCACCAGGGCAGCATTGTCAAGTGAACAATAAATGTGTAGTGTGTAGCAATGAGGCGCACAAGTGTCTGCAAACTGTGCATGCCTGTCTGTCTTGCAGGCTACTCTGTATGTTTGCATAAAAGAAAAATATGAGAAATGAAGGAACAAAAATGGGAAGAAAGACAGAATCATTTCTCTTGCTTACTTTTTAGCAGCTTGAAGTTTAAGAAATACATTTGTTGGAGGCATGGGGCGAACATGACCATAACATTTTACTCTATTCTATGCAAAATTGTCAGACCCCAAGATTCAATCTCATTTGGCATTTTTTTTGTCTTTTTTATGGCCTAGCTATATTTGCATTTTTTCGGCGCAATGTCTCTTGGACCTTTTTACAAAACCCCGACCTCATTTGAGCACTGTGAGGGTACACGCCCATAAACATCCTGAACACCAACACATTCTCATCACATATGGACTTTTGGTCATGGACTTTCCACGTTCATGACATGCAAGGTAACCTGGGCGTGTTGGATGTTGACCTTCTTCTTCGTCAACTTTAACCTGTTGCACGCATTGTCTGTTTTCAAGAGACACTACATCAGTACAACACTGCAAATTGAGGTCTTTTTTTCCTTCAACAACAAACACACATGGTTACATTTAGCTAACACTCGCATGTGTTGGGTTTGGGCAACAAAAGCATGTGGTTGGGTTTAGGAAAAAATAATAGAGTTTGGCTTTACAATCTTACGGGCTCCTAGGTAAAAGTCAGTGGTTGGTGGACCCATCCACTACCCCTCCCACCTATCCTACTTGAACTTCCACCACCTTAACTTTCTGTGTTCTCCTGCCATGTTTCCTCCTGATGGCCAGTCACCGTGATTGTGTAGCGTGTATCATGCTGGTCTGAAAGGATGGCTTTTTTTGTGGTGTCTGACGCTGGAAGTCACTGACCTTGTGGTGGATTTTGACAACTTTAGAGTGAGACTTGGTTCTGAACACAGAGAAGAAGAAGAAGAAGAAGAAGAGGAAAAGAAGACAATACAGGCAGAGGGCAGAGTCTCTGCAGAACAATACCCTGCTACACACTCACATAAGAGAGTGATTACTAGTGATGGGATTTCTCGTTCACTTGTGAGAGCCGGTTCAAAGATGCGGTTCGTTCGTTCGTTTTTTAGTTGTTTTTTTTTGCTGTGTGTGTGTGTGTGTGTGTGTGTGTGTGTGGGGGGGGGGGGTTATGTATTCTATGTATTCTGGATATTGTAACGTGGACCCAGAATAGACCCCGCACATATAAAGTTTGGTGTAGCCATAGAATCACCCTTTATAAACAAAAAGCCTGTCAATACAAGCAAGTGCTAGCTGATAGTGGGTTAGCTTCCTACTGTTTGTTTCTAACCGAGGGGGCTCATCAACGCAGCGCGAATTAGGAACTGGCTCGTTCACTCTAAAGAACCGGTTCACTCGTTCATTTCAAAGAGCTGTTTCAAAGATTCGGCTCGTTCGCGAATGTCACATCACTAGTGATCACCTCTGAATGAGTCTATACATTGTTTTTAAGGAAAATCCTGCATAGCATATCTTTAAGCATGTTTTAGCTTCCAGCACATATATATATATATATATATATATATATATATATATATATATATATATATATATATTTTTTTTTTTTTTTTTTTTTTGTTTGTTAATATAAGAACTATGTTGTTTTTAGGGTCTGACTAATCAGTTTTGCCAGTGCAGATTAATTGTAGGAGTAACATTTGCACTCTTACCCGGTCGGATTTTTGTCAAACACTTGATATGAGAGTTCTGACTGCCTTCCTTGCCTTGCGCTTATACGTGATGTGTTTATAGTTACACAACTTCTGCTCTGCATTCATGGTAATTCAATCAGGAGAGACAGAAGAATGAAGTAATATTTAACACTGAATATGAGTGTACAGATTAACAGATGAATTGTGCTGATTAAGATTTAACAGAGGTCTTTGGCACCAGAGGGAGATATTTGTGATCAAGGGGCATCTGAGTGGCAGCAGCATAAATCCCTCCATGGAGTCCAGACACTGGTCGTGGTGGTGGCTGATGACTCTGTGGCTGCTGACTGCTGAAGCGTATGAGGCTGACGAATCTGTAAAGACTAGGTGGTGATGGGGGGGGTTAGTTAAAAGTTAAAAGAAAAAGTATGCGATACGCACCTAGCCACAGCTCACAGATGGCTTTTTCCTCATGGAGAACAAAAGAGCACGTGGACCAGTCATCCTTCCTTCAAATGGTTTGAACTGAGTACATAAAATCTCAAACTGCCTCAAAATAAAAGGTTAAAATGGAACCTCGTGCATGTGCTCGTAAGTCCTGACACACTACTGAGTTGATTAAGTCCTTGAACAAGACTTTCCTAAATTCATAAATATTCTTCTTAACCTTAACACAGTTTTCAGATATCTGTTTCAAAAGTTTTCTGCCTGACTGTGTTTTTCCAATCCAAAACACTTGCATTTAAACATAATTGCATGGAGAAATCTTTGGCTGAGATAACTAGCTACATAGCTCGAATGATTCATATTTCAAGGTGAAACCTGCTCACACTGCTTGGTCGCATGAGCCATCTGCTTTATAACAACATCTTTATAATATCCTGCATTTTCAGCAGACTTCAGTTGAGCTTTATGTAACAACAAAAAGAAAAAAAATTTCTCTCATGCTTCCTGAGCAGAAATTAAACACACAAATGAAACTCTCCCTTGTGCTCTCTGTTTAATTTCTCACCCTCTCATCCGTGCCTCCCTCTGGTCATCCTCCTCTTCATACAGTGGCAATGAATAACATCAGCTCCACAAATTAATTCCCCCTTAACCCTTGTTGGCCTTCTTCATTGTCTCTGCCAGGTTTATGGGATAACTCTCCTATCAATTAAAGGCTAATTCTGTTAGCTGTCATGTATGAAGCACCAGGGTATTTCCTCAGCTTATGAAAATGCCACCTCATTTAAAGGATGTGTCATCTCTAATACTAACTGCACAATGTGGTGCGCTGAAGGAGAAGACGGCATGTGAGAAATAGCAAATACTAAAAAAGATTAAGCAGGTGCACAAAATCCAAATGAATTTAACCGGTCAACCTTTGTTCTTTGTCAATAGTAATAATAATATGCTGCTGGCCCAATCCCAATACCCCCCCTTGTCCCCTACCCCAGCCCTCAAAATGAAGCAACTAGGAGTAGGGGTAGAAATCTTTCCCTAGGAATTGGGACACCACTCACTACGTCACCGCGTCGGTTACGTTCACGCATACGTAACTATTTTAAACAGGAAGCTGCGAGCCATTTACATTTCCAACCGGCATCTACAATGGAGTCTCCGGTTGAGCTCATCTTTCCAGTCGCGTTGGCCGCATTCATCATGCTTTGTTTGATGAACGACAGACGACAGGGGACTTCTGTTAGCTAACCAGCTAACATTATGAGGCAGCATAGTTATGCTAGCTGGCGTGTTATTGTAATGTGAAAAGTCCGACAATTTAGCAGAACAGGACAGATGACAGACGCCAGATAGTGCGAGCTAGCTAGCTAGCTAACAAGCAACCTGACGACAGTAAGGTTAGCTATGTATGAACTTTTTTCCCTGTCTCTTGCTCGATGGTAGCCATGGCGATGTCTACCCCTCGCTGACAAGTCAGCATCTGAAATCACTCACTCCGCAGGGCTAGTTTCATACCCACTACCCCTCGTTATGCCCCCTACCCCTACACGCAAAAAGGGATTGGGACACCAATGCACAAATGTAGGGGTAGGGCCAAGGGTTAGGGCTAAGGCGGGGTATTGGGACAGACCCTAAGAGCTCACGTGTGACCCCTACAACTCTGCAAGGGTTCCCACCCACACAGGGTTTAAAGCCTGCAACTTCGTACCATTCGAATCATCTTCAAGAAACGCAAGCAAGTCCAGTTTCCTAGGATATAGCACTTACGATTACCATGACCTGGATGGCTGAGAATCTTCAAATGGTTTCTTATTTTTCCAGAAGACAAAAAAAATGACGCGTAAATCCCGATACATCAGTGTCATAAAATTCACTTTTAAAGGTCCACTGTGTAGGATTTACAGGGATATATTGTCAGAAATTAAACATGATAGGTATGTTTTCTCTAGTTTATAATCACCCGAGAATAAGAATCGAGTTTTCATCACCTTAGAATGAGCCATTTATATCCACATAGGGAACGGATCCTCATCAGCTGCCATGTTGACACGTCATGTTTCTACAGTAGCTCAAAACCGACGAAGCAAACACAACTGTTAGCAGGCACTTCACAACAACCAGCGTCGGAAAATCACCGATTTTTTTTTTTGGCATGAAACTGCTTGTATTCAGTGTTTTTACCGGTTTAAATCACCAGCTTCGTTTGCTTTGATAAAGAAGGGACCTCTGTGGATAATTTTGGCTCCTGGTAAGAACCTCCTGAGCATCTAAAAGGTGAGCACGTATTAGCAGGTGTTGGGCTAGCGACCTGTCTGCAACGTGCTGAACAGGGCAGGAGAAACACTAATTTGTAAAGCAAAACTGTTTTAATTGGTGTTTTCACCTGTTTTAATTACCTGATTTGTTTGTTTTGGATACGGATAATTCAGTTACTGGTAAAAACATCCTGAGCAATGAACACTGAAGGAATTCTAACCAGGAGAAGTTTCAGCTGGTTGCAGTCAGCCATGCTCACCGCCAGATCCCACTGATTCCCCCCAAATTTTGCACTATGCTCCTTTAATGGACGAATACGTACAGCCACACAGCCCGGGGTCCCCAAAGGTCCCAGGCTATACATGAAGCAGCACATTCTCACTCCAGCCTCATCACATATCGACGTTTGGTCATGGATTTGCCACGTTGTCCAGATATGGCGTGCAAGGTACCCTGGGCGTGTTGTTGTTGTGTGAACATGCGTTGTCTTCTTTCAAAATACACATTGTTTTCCAAAGGAAATTTGCTATTTACATACAGTCTCTTTCAAAATAAACATACTTCGTCAGTAAACATTGTCTTTTTTTTCCTTCAGCAACTAACGCACATGGTTGGGTTTAGGTAAAAAAGAACAAGGTTTGGCTTTATAACCTTTATAACTTTATTTACTGGACGCGAAAAACTGTTGAAAGTCTGTGATTGTTTGACCCACTTTTCTTCTTGTCCCACTATGTTTCCCCCTGATGCCCCCGGGCAATGTTGAACTTTAACGGCAATTTGCCGCGTATCATGCCGACGTTAAAAGATGGTGCTTGTCATTGGTGTCTGATGCCGCAAGCCACTGCCCACTGGATTTCAACGACTTCAGAGTGAGACCGGGTTGTCAAAGCATTCAACTGCCCCAGACCTACAGACCTTAAAAGGACCCTGCAGCCAAAATAGGCAACTGGTTCACTTTAGTGGACCGACATGATATCTGTATTTTTTAATACAACTTTTAACACTAATCCAGAACAGACATCTTCAAAATGTAACTGGATTTTTTGTGCATGTAATGTGAGCAAATGTGTCATCAAAATTCTGTGGGTGCAGATTCAGTGTGGGCCTGGTTATTACTACATGATTCATTTGCAAAGTTGAATTGTAATGCAAGTTGCAACACTACAGTATAATTTCATTATAGAGGAGCATGTCATTTTTGTGGCACTGTCTCAAAATGTAGTTGTAAAGACCAACATTTTACTCACATATTCCTAAATTGTGTTCCATAAAAGCACCATAGACACCTGATTTGCAGAAAACTGTTGACCAGGATATTTAAGTACTGGTTGGCTGCTGGGTCTCTGGGCTGTTTGATAAACCTGCCATGTGTACAATACTGTGTGTACTGTACTTAATTGGATCTTGGTGGCAAATGAGAACAAACTAGTCATTCAAACAGAAACAATATTTGGATATGGACAGATAATGCACTCAAGTCTGGCTCTAGTTTTTGAAAGTAGGGTAGAGTGAGGAGCCTGCCCCACTTTTGCTGATAGCTTTGTCATTTTCATTTAAAACAAAATACATGATGGTTTGGTCCTTCTCCCATGCATGAACAACCACCTTTTTAAAGTTTTGCAGTGGGGCCCCATGAGCTATTATGACCTGTTCTTGGAGGGACCGCAGGGGCCTGAAAGAGAATCTTGCCTCAGGGCCACATATCTGTTAATCTGGTAATAGAGGCACGACTGTCTTGCAAGTGTTAAAATGTTCAAAAATTTGGCCACACACATAAACCATGTTACTTGATACAGTCCTGCTAACTGCATCAACACCTGCAGAGTTGGCATACCTGCACACATGCTTGCACACAGCAGCACATGCACCCCAGTTCTCAGCAATCCAGCCAAAACGCTTTGAAGAATCACTGAAGCCCTAACTGGTAGTATTTACTCCCTGAAAAGCACAAGCCCAGAGGCCATCGCACATTCCTCTAATCTGAGTAGGAAATGTTGCTGAGGCAGAGACAGCACACAAGTGTTTATGTAGCAATGATTTGTTTCCAGCACAGCCACTGTAGCCAAACAACTACTTAGTCCTCAGCAGCGTCTCTTCTGTTTGAATCAGTGGAAAGATGGAGAGATGAGCTGATTGCAGTTCATGGACGGGAGCCAGCTGGCTTGTGTGGAATCTAGGTTAGAGACGTACTGTTAGCTGACAAGAGATATGACCTGCAACAGATATATTCAGCCACAACCACTAATTGTGCCACAAATGGTGCGAGTGAGTGTACCAACTGTGGATGAAAGACGTGCGTCAAGTTGTTGTTGGGTAACTCATAAGAATCTGATTTGTCTGCCAATGTAAGCTTTATAGTTCTAAGTCAATAGAAGTTTCTTGGTGTATAAAAAGCATTCAAAATCCCTACTGTCAGCAGCCATGTTGAAAAGCTTCGAAGGGGCTGTCCTAGTTGCCCCAGTGGAATCCCTCAGTTTAAAAACCACAGAGGATTTGGTGAAAATTTATCTTTTTAATGAGTCATTTAGTCTTTTGTGTTTTTTAAAGGACACTGCGTCTAAAATTATACAGTCCTCCGAATCACTATTGTCTTCCCCTAATAGCCGTTATCTTTCCTCTGGATTAAAGTTGTGCTTGTAATTGCACCGTAAAATTGTTCTCTGTTGCCAAAAAGACCTTTCCATTTGTCCTTGAGAGAATTCCAGTAGGTTTCTTGTAAGCAACTAATTTGGGGCCCCACCAAATGAAATGAGGAGGAGGTCAGTTTTCTAATGGAAACATGTTACTTTTTCCTCCCCTTTGAGCTGCACTGGTTGATTTGTTGGTTGGTTGAGCGGCAAAAAATCCTCTACCTGTTGGTAGGAGGCTGAAATTTGGAATAGATATCAAGCGCATGTGTGTGTGTGTGTGTGTGTGTGTATGTGTGCTCATGCCAATTGGATAAAAGGGGGTGTGTCAGTGGGGGGGTGCATCCTTGTAAGTGGTAGCAGCTATTGGGAATTTGCACTTGTTTAATCATGACTACAGCACAGTGGTTGACCTGTTATTTGAATAATACCATGGGGAATCCTCCAGTCTGATTTGAGGTACACGTTCAGCCCTCACTCCTCTGAAGGCAGCACTTCTGTCGGCCTCATCCTTTAGTGATGTTAACCTGCAAGATGAGGTTGTCACAGCGGTTTCGGGGAGGATACTTGTGACTAAAGCTGCCCTGAATACCAACTCTGGGGCTTCAAAGCTTCAGGTAAATTCTGAGAAGACAAAAATCAGTCTTCAACAATTTTCCCTTTCATTTAAGTGAAAAGGGTTACAAAATTTGCAATAATCACATTGAATCAATTACAGTTATACCTCATAAAAACAAATTTGCTTATATGTAGGTCTGTAAACAACTGAATAGATAAATAGACTGTAGTTTATGCCACTGTTAAAGTGTTTTACTCAGTCTTATTTTATGGCCATTGAGGATGCGAAAACGCCTAAAATGACATACCCAAATTAAAATGACTGTAGCTTCTGAACCGCATACATGAGGTGTTGCCAGAAAGAAAACTCTCTGAAGTTTCTTATGGAAGTGTCAGAAACACTCTTGGTGATACAGAGACAGAGTAATGGGCCTCTGAAGTCAGTAAAAAGTTGAAGATTTTGTCTAAAAAAAAGTTTCAGGATAAATAACTGTCTGTGGCCTCATCTGAGCAGGTAAATGCCACTATGGGGCTGTAGGCACACTATCAATTAACATTTGTTTCAAATTTGAAGAAGACTGCTCAAAGTATGACCATTTTACAGTGTTTTTTCCATGAAGCAGATCCAGGCAGAGCTCCAAAAGACAAGTCGGTCACTCGGCTTCAAAACAGTACTATCAGTGATCAAACAACACTCAGCAAGCTTCCAACATTGTACCTTATCAAAATCAGGTGTGATTGTGATAGCTGATGTTGTTTATGACACAGAAACATAAAATATCACAAAATAAAGGACGTTGGCATCCTGGCGGAGTTAGAGAGGTTAAAAACCCCCCAAAATAAAACAAAAAAGAAGCATTTCAGTACTGATTTGGATGTTGATTACCATTGCAACAGTAGAAGCTTCGACGCATTCGGGACAGCCCGACTTGTGACTTGTGGATTGTCCAACTGTGGTTTAGCAGGTAACATCCTTTTTTAAAAAAGCTTGGCTCAGTTGTAAACTTAGGACAGGCAGCCATTCATGCTCAAAAATTGATTCTACATACTCACAAAGATAAAACACACCACAGCTGAAAAGTAGAACTGAAGACTCACCAACTATACACCTGAAACCAAAACCATTATGTGCTCAAACCGTCCTCTATTCTCTCATTGCATCATTCCCTTCTTTCAGCTCGAGCCAAATATCGATCCAGCCTCCAGCAACATCATAACTTCAAATAACTCAATTTTAAGCATCCCATTAACGTTTTATGTTGTGTTTTACAGGGACTCATGACCTTTCAGGTGTGGCAAAGTGAAACAGACTTCACTCACAGCTATAATGGTTCTCTTGGACAGTTTCTTACATGGATTGATGGGTAGATAGACTTCTTGTGTTTTTCTTTTTTTTGTGTCTTTTCCAATTAAGATTGAAATAATTAAATATTTTGAATATATGAGCTGAGCATTCACATGGCCCCTATCTGTCTGAAAACAATCTCATTGACACTCATTTGTTAGTCAAAATAGATGCTAATTAGGTTGAAAATGGCCTGGAAAAGTGAGTATTAATGCACACTGGCACTTAGCTTTTAGATTTCAAATGGGACTTGAGTCTACATTTTGTAAACAACTAATGATTTCCTTTGGGCATAACGAATGTGCTTGACTACACCAGCCGCGCTGTTTGTATAGTGCTGTCACCTTTATGTGGTTTCGTATAATTAATGGTTACACATTCAAGTCTTAACAATAATGGTAAATCAGCTGTCAGGAATCTAACAAATCACTATTCACACAGCTGGGGAGCAAATCAAGTTCCACAAACAACAAAGTTTAAATAATCTCATGTGGCTTTTTTAAGGCTGTTTCTAATTACTCTTAAATACAGAGGAGATAATAACGTTGCAGTCAGAACACCAGGTAATTCATGTTTATTCTATTTTTGTATAGTGCATGTGGGAGTGTTCGTGCCTTGCTCCAAAGAGAATTGGACCCCTAACTGTCAGTGCTCCTCCCTCGCTCCACTCCTTCCTCAGTGGCTTGGAAATCAATTTCTGAACTGAGCAAGTGTGCATGTTTGGTGCGAGCGGGGATAAGTGCTTATTTGTCAGTGTTTGTTTCTCCATGGGAAAGTCAATGAGCAAACGGTTTGTGTTGTTAGCTGAGGGAAATGTCAATGGGGGATAGTGGGAGCAGCACTGGGCTCTACTGGGCCGGCTAAAGCCTTTCATCTGAGTTAGCCAACATCATTAAGAGCCTGACATGTTTGCTTTTTGGTGGCTGCAGTAGGATCTGTGCACTTGTCTGAGGCTGTGTGGGTATGAGGTAAAATCTTAATGAGTGTGTACGTGTTAGTGCTCATCTGTCTACCCATGTATGCGTTACTGTGTTCCTGAGCTTGGTCTTGATGAGTCTGTGTATTGTAATATTTCTATCCGTGTGCATGTGTGTGTGTGTGTTTGAGTGTGTGTGAGAATGTGTCAAAGTGAGCCACGGGCCATTAAGCCTTCAGCACGGTCTGGAGCTCGCTAATGAGGATCTGTGTCACATCAAAACACATCAACACCAGACCTAGTTAGCTAGCGGTTAGCTTTCAACACTGTGTCTGTGTAGGTATGTCAGTTTGTGGTTATGTGGGTTATCTCTGGCACTTTCTTTGCATTCTCTCTTATGATGCGTCACATCATTGCCAGGCTGAGTTAGGGTGACCATATTTTCAAGCCCCAAACGGGGACCCTTAAGTTTAATTCACACTCATGCACGCGCACATGTATATGCTTTTTCATGCACCATTGGCATGTTCATCAGAACGGGGGGAATTATTTCAGCGCTTAGCACACTTGCCGAGCGCATCTTTCAACATCACAGACAGCCTCTCAGCTGACGAAAAATTATGTTTTGTCTATCAAAATCCACCAAAACATACTTTTTTGAAAACTGTTTAATAATACTATGAAACACATGACCAGCTGTACAGTCCATGGATGTCTGTCACCAGCGTTTACCCTGCTGAAGCAGGTCATAATGGTGCTACCTCCTGCTTCTAGCCACTGCTTATCTTAATATGATCTTTTATATTGACATATCTACCATGCTTGAGCAAAATATGCTCTTTAGGTATCTGCAGAGAGCAGCCTTTCCGAAGAAGTCATATCCACACAGGTGCACAAACAGGGCCTAAATCAAAGATGTCAGAGTGAGGAGGCTGCCTTGACCAGGTGCCCCGAGCAGTTGGGGATCCTTGCACACTGAGCCAGATGCATTTTATTGTTTTATTCATTATAGAAAGTTGCAATACAAGAACCAATCCTTCAGCTTCTCCCCCTGGTTGTCCCCACTCTCTGTGTCATGTATTTGGCACTGTGGTTACCTGAGGGGGATGAGCTGTTCTTCCTCTCTGTCTCCACATTGTCAATCTCTCTCTGTGTATGTGTGCAGTCTTCATCCTTTATTAGATCCTCCTCTTCCTCCTCATCATCTTTATCTACCCAAATATTATCTGACCTGCTGAAAGTTTGCTATCTGAGTTTTAAAAAGATACTGTGCACCCTAATTATCTCTCTTGTTGTGGATGTATGTGTCCCACGGGCTCTGCCACGTTTTCTTCACCGCTTCTTGGTCAAGAAATTCTCTAGTCGTTGATGGATGCAAAAATAAAAAATAAATAAAAAATACAGAGAATCAAACTTGATCCGAAAACTTAAATGACAGACAAACGTTGCAGACTCAATGTGCAGATGTGATTGACATGAGGTGAGGTCGTAATTAGGCTACTTGTTTTTTTCAAAGTGTGACAATTTCGGACGAAAGAAAGTATTCAAAATTGAATTGAGACATGTGGTTCTTGTTTGTTTTTTATTGCTTTGGGTAAAAATGTGTGTGATAAATGAAAATGGAGCACTGAAAAGTAGAATCTTGTTGTTATTACGCTTGGTCAATTTTAAAAACCAGGATGTTTTAGTGTTTTGCAGATATTTTTTTAAGGAATTGGGACACCCAGCTAAAACTGGGACAATCATGAACCCACGAGGAGATCTATTTGCTCTAGGCCCAGTTAGCGAGGTGTTAGCCTCAGCTATTAGCTACAGCAAAGTGTGTGTATGTATGCATACATGCATGTATTTGTGTGTAATGTGTTGAATGCCTGAGCCCAGTCCTCACTTTAATTTTCTGCCCTTTTTCCATCAGCTCTTTGCTGTGTATATGTCTCATCTCCTCAACCCCACTGAGTCACTGCGGTGCTGTGAGGTGTTTAGTGGTTCGCATTAGCTTTTAGGACCAAATAGAGATGCTATAGTGCCAGGTAAATGTAAGGCTTCCTGCTGGGCTAATTGAGGTTGCAACCGCCCAAGAGAAGGTCAGTTTCCAGCAGCAGTGCATGTAGCAAATGACTGTCTTTTGTATTGATGATCTACAAAAATGGGGCAAAAAATAAGTTTAATGTAATAACCCACAGCACATGAAAATGTTTTGTATGCCAACTGATATCATGCAAGAGTGATTCAGATGTTATCCACACATACAACATTATACTGCTCAGAACAACCTGATGGAAAGGTCTGTCTCAAGTGAGAAACTACCAGCTGATGCAGTTTGTGTTGAATGAACAGATGAATCTGGCAACTGGAATTGTGTGTTTTAAGGAGAAGTGCACACTGTCTTCAAAGATGGTGCCCTATTAATGTCTTTAAAAGCTGCTCACTTGGCTTAATTTTACATTTCTAAAGATTGCAGTTTTTAAAACAAACTTTTTGAACTATTTATGTAAAGGTTTATGCAATTCTTATCGTTTATATCTTTCTATGAAATGTTCAAAATATGAGCCGTTGAAGTAGTGAAACATTCACATGAGTTAAAAATCTTGTCCACATGTACATAAGTGTATTGGAAAGGAGATTTTCCTATATGTTCTGGCCCTTCGTCCACATGCAGACACAAGTATCTTTTATATAAATCTGTCAAACTCAGTTTTCATTATTGAAGTGTTGACAGGAGAAATTAAATTTGTGGCTAGTGAAGCAGAGTGTGTGCCGTACCTCTTTTAAGGCATCAGAAATAAGATGACATTTAATGCAATGGCAGATGTGACCAAAATAATGCTGGCTCTAATCTTGCAACACATTCTCACTCCGACCTCGTCACATATTAGAATTCAATCATTGACTTTCTAAGTTCACATACAACGTGCAAGGTACCCTGAGTGCGTTGGGTTGACTTTCTGGGACGCCGTGTCAAGTTCTGCCTGTTACATGCATTGTCTTCCCTTTACCTTTACCTTTACCGTTTACATACAGTCACTTTCAGGATAAACACACTACGTTGGTACAACTCAGTGAATTGATGTTTTCTTTCCTAACACAGGGGTTGTGTTTAGGAAAAAAAGACCAGGGTTTGGCTTTATGATCAGGATGTGAACATTGCTTTCCTGGGTGAAAGTCGATGTTTGTTGGACCCATTTACCACCTTCCCATCTGTCTCACTCAGACTTTTGTTGCCTTTACTTTCCGTCGTGTCCCGCTGCATTTCCCCCTGATGCCACTCAGTGCATTTACATGCACAGCTTAATTGAGCTATGCTCAAAATTCGATTTTAGCGTCTAATCGGACTTCTGTCCTTGTCCCAGTTTACATGCAACTGAGAAAATCGAATTACTGACAGGAACGTGTCCTCCCCCCCAACACTAGGTGGCGATATGCATCGTTTCAGCGGGTTGATACGGGCCCCTTTCCGGTTGACCTATTTGTGTGGACCAGGCCTCACACTACAGAACTTTCAATATAGTTGTAATTGTAACATTTATTGTTCTACACGCCAAGAAAAACATCAGTGCATGTGAATAAAAATGCAAATGATAATCTTAAACACAGACATGCTGTCCGTGAGACAGAACATACAAACACAAACATTCATACATTGAATCCTAAATATTCGCCAGCCCTGTTTTACCCTTCATGTGTATTTATTGTTGTGAAATATTCATGGAATATAAGCACACTAAGCAAATTACCTAAATCCTTCTGAGCATTGCCAGTAAGCTGTGGCTGTGTGTGGGCAGTATACAGTACATACTGTACCTCGTATGCATTAGCCTGATTAGTGCTCAAAATACAGTAAATCACAATGATGTAAAGGAAAGCTCGGTCTGTCCCTCTCTAGTTTTTAAAAGGAAAAACTGTACAGACTTCACTCTCTCTCTCTGTCTATGTGTGTGATGTATGAGCCGGCTGCTGACATGTGATCAGTAAAGGTCAATCCGTGCTTGACACATGCCGTTAATCTCACACACAAAGGCCACTCAGAGCTAACAAGACCATCTGTGATATGGCTGCGATGTTTTATTGCCTGTTAGCTGAGTACCAACCCAACACATTCAAGTCGGAAAATTAGCTTTGTTGCCTGCAGAAAACTGCAGCCAGCAAATCAGTGGTTTAAGAAAAATACTCGTACACCTCAACATGCTTTGAAGAAAAGAAAAAAGTACATTTGCTAGTCAGTTTTCCCTTTCCTGCTCAGTTATTACAATTTTTAATAGATTTACAGTTGCTGAACCAACCCCCAAAAATAAAATATGTTTACTTTTTACTTGAAAACAATTATTTTGTCTCACCTTTGCAATAAAGTGTAATTGGCTGCTCACGTTGTTTTTTTCTCAGTGGAATTACGGCCATTACTTATCAGTGTGACTCAGTAACGTGGATCATTAGTTCAGTCTTAACAAGGTGGCAGATGTGCATGTAGACCGTTATGTTCTTTTAAATTAATTATTAGTGTTTCAGGTCACTGGAAGTGGCAGTAATGCTGATGTGGGCGTTTTCTTCAGCCGTGTAATATAATAATTAAATATTTTCGCATAGCCTTTGACTTTTGGGAATCTGTTGACATTTGTTTTGAGTAAACCAGGCGCACACTGAGGAGATGTGCTTTTGCCGTGATAATCAAAGGGACATCTTTCCTCCTGTTCCCCTAAACAAACCAGAGTACCATTTAACCTTTTAGACTTTGTTCGACTTTCTTTTAATGTTTCCAAGGCTGAAATCATTATCATTATATTAAAGCCTGTGTTCCCCTGACAGATTAATGGGAGCCATGCCCCTTCGTGCATTACAGCTTTAGTAAACCTCACCTCAGGGTTAAGGATTGGGCTGATCATTAACGTTTGACTGACCATTAAGCTTCTTGTGCTGTGAGTTCACTGCTGCTCAAGAGTCTTCCTTTTTGATCTCAAACATGGCTGTTAAATTAATTCAAGCACCTGTGGGACCACAGCACAGAGATGTGTGACAATATTGAATGGAAATTAAATCCCGCTTAAATTTTATTTTTCTCCCTCATTCTGAGTTACTTACCTGTGGATTTTTGAACTTAAACTTCTCTTTTTCCCTTTCTGTTTTTATTCCAATATAAATCCTTTGACTCGAATGTTGATCGAGAAAGACTGGAAGATGCTTAAAATGATTTTGTAATTGCACTGTATTGCCGTCTGGCTGAATATAACCAGTTTATGTTTTATTCTCCCTAACAATCTTTGTTGCTATGCTAAGGCAAATCCCTTGCATGTAAAAACCTACTTTTGATTGATCAGAGGAGATACAAACCAGCAATCTGCAAGGGCAGTGCAACTAGTGACCAACACAGCTGTCTCTTTCATGGCCAGACCCTATGTTGTGTATGTAATGTGCTTGCGTCCATCTTTGGATATTGCACTTGGCGATATTGTGATTTAGATACTATTTCGATTAAATGTGCAGTTGTACCACTGAGCAACAGAAACCTAGTCTAAGCAAGTGGCACAGTGCTTTCCTGCTATTTACAGGATGCCTTCTGTTCTGTGGAGGAATACACAGTAACTGCATTTATCTGCCATCTGGTTTGTTTATTTTCTTATTTAACCTTTATTTATTCAAGAAGTCCCATTGCGATTTGAAATCTCTTTTACAAGAGAGACCTGCCCGAGGTAGCAGCCAATCAAAACACATTTAAAATGCAACAAATACAAAATATAATACAAAAATTCACAATAAAATAAACACAAACACAGTGGCCTCTCAAGAAAAACAAGCACATGTCTCTGTCACCACATTCTTTATGATGCCCTTAAATTCACTGATGGATATAAGTGTTTCTAATTTAAGATCTTTTTGAAGTTTGTTCCATGTCCATGGTGCAGAGTAGGAGAATGAAGTTTTTCCCAGATCTGTTAAAACCTAGGGTACGTTAAAAAGCAACCACTTGGAGCAGCGTAGCTGGTGACTACCAGAGCTGACACACAGGAGGGAGCAGAGGTCGGCTGGAAGTTTGCCTAATATTACTTTACTAGTCCATCACCATTGGTAGCTTTGTCACCTTCTACCTATGGCCACCCAGTTGCCAATTAGAGTTAAATTTCTCCAGTCACCTTGAGGCGCCCTGTTCTACATATCTACCAAGTTTAGTAAAAATCCTCCGCAATATTCATTGCCTTATAGAAGCTCAGATATCCAACTTTTGCCAAGAGGGAACTTTAGATATTGGTCCCTAGATTATGTTCATCCAGTTTCATGCAGATCGCTCAAACTTCCTAGGAAGAGATCGATTTAAAGTGTTTTTCAAAAAATTCAAAATGGTGGAAAATCTATATAAGTGGAAGTTATGGGTTCTTGAGGAAAATGTGTTCCTCATGAGGAGAGGCATCTCTGTGCAAAGTTTCATGTCTCTACGACATACGGTCAATCGGTTGCTATAGCGCCCCCCTTTGGCCAATTGATGTAATATTGCTTCATTGGCATCCTCCCATGACCCTCTACCACTGTGCCAAATTTCACATGGATTGACCAAGTCAGTGAGGAGAAAAACGTGGAGCAGACACACACACAGACAGAGTTTTCGTCATTAAATAGTCAGATAGATAAAAGGATACCAGTGCTGTTTGTGAGTGGTCAGGGACAGCCAGCCCACAAATCATTAAGAATGCAGCGATGAGTAAGTGACTTTGCATTTGTAATAAAACGTAGAGATGCATGGCTACGTAAAATGGGTTGGTTGCATGCATATACAATTACAGCATCCTTTTTTCATCAGGCAAGTGCGTTCCCATCAACCCACTCTGTCAAGTTTATAGAGTTTTAGTTTTGCTGCTTAAATGTCCCACGATATTTGCTGGAGTGATATTGCTGCTCCTACTGCGTTAGTCTCAGCGGCTAACTTTCTTAATTTGCCGAATCAGGCTTGTAAATAGCAGGGTGTCAGCTGCAGGCACACCTGGCTTTCAAAGGTACTGGGAGATAACATTGGTTGAATTCATGTTAGTACTACTATTTTACGCCCAGATTATGCATTGCTTAATAAACAAAAGTGGAGTTTTACACGCCCTAAATGCACTTGCGCCCTGCACTTTAGACCCTGTGTTATAGATTGTTTAAATAGTTCCTATTGTGTCACAGTTTGTGCACCAGCCAGCGTGCAGGGAATTGGCAGATATATGCAGAAAACCAGGTAATACAGGGCAGCAAACAGCTCCACTAAGCAGTATATTGATGGTGCAGAGACTAGAAACACTCAGAGCAATCACACTCGGTAAAGTCCCTTTGCAGCCAAAAAGTAGTAACTACCCAACAAAGGTACAGAAGTTGGAAACTTCTGGACACATTCACAATACAAAGTATTTTACTCGCTCTGGTTGTAAAAGGACAATTCGCAACAGCTGCAAACACAGCAGTGAAGCCAAAGCAATGTGTTGCTGCAGACAGTAAACAGCAGCTAGCCTGTCCCACTGGCCCTAATGAGCAGTAATGTGTCACCAACTCCTGCACTTTGCATTTTTAATGGGAAAATGACTTTTTAATAGGAACGGGCTGCCCCAGATGCACTTTCATTGTAGTTGTTTTCTGCCATTCTACTGTCTAGATCACTGTGACATCTTATATTATCCTGCACAGCCACTGGATTTGTAGCCTCTGGACATAATGCCAATAACAACTTACAGTCAGGCATCCTCTGTTTGCTACATACTGCACCATTTGTTTTGTTAGGCAAAGTTTTAGGACAGTGCGCCCAGGGCCCTATTCCCAAAACAAAGAAAACAAAACACAATGCAACACCATCTTCTGTCCACAACCTGACATCAGCAGATAATAAAATTCCTGCTGTCGCTTAGTCTTAAAGCAGGGCTGTGACACCGAGCATCATAGTGTTGAATGGCTTCTTGAGTAGAGCATTCATTGCTGCCATTTAAAGGTCCAGTGTGTAAGATTCGGGGGAATATATAGGCAGAAATGGAAACTAATCTTCATATGGAGCAGGTCCACATTTATGTAGATTCAGTAGTCTCCAGGGTAACTAGATACACCCAACGTTTTTTTACGCTACAAATCTGTTTCTGTCACGTCAAGTGTAATCTGCACAAATGGCTATTTAAAATAACACAAATATCCTGTGTATATGCATTTGTTAATTATTAACCATATCCATTAATTGATCCACCACTCTGTCTGATTCACCTCACTTGCTACAGTGGGCTGGGAAATGAAATCAATGAACCAATAGAACACTATGGATTTTTTTTTTTCCCATGACGCTGACATAAAAAACTACTGTGGTCCAGTAAATGTCTAACCAATTGTAACCAGGAGACCATCCTTAACACTAGATGCCACAAAATCCCCCTAAATCTTACACTCTTTGATGCTTTTCATTTTCATATCATAGCAATACTAATACCAGCTTGTGACTACTAGTGACAGCCCTATGCACACTGCTGCAAAGCACCACCAAAGTGGAGAAGGATCCAATTGAAAACTTCAGCAGGATTGCGGGCCAATGGGGAAATCGTAGAATCCCCAGATACTGTATGAGGTTCCTCACCTCGTTACTGTAATTCATGATTTAGTGGGCATAATTTTCAATTTAAAAAAAAAATATATATATATATATAACATGCATCAATAACTGAAGAGTTCTGCTAGAAAATATGCATGGGATCATAAACTCTTGACTGTGAAAAGAAACATCAATCACTCCCAATGGCATTAAAGGAATACTTCGGCATTCTAGGAAAGAAACACATTTTCTTTCTTGCTGACGGTCAGATAAGAAGGTTTCTACCTCTTTCAAATCTGCTTCATATTGTATTTCATGTACAGACATAGGAATGGCATCGATCTTCTCATCCAACCCTCAGCAAGAAAGCAAAGAAGCATATTTTCTCAAAATGTCAGACTATCCCTTTATTTAAACAAGCACAAGTGATTGGCAGTAATACAACATGCACAACAGGACCATCATTTTTACCGCTTTGTTGATCATCAGTTAACTGGTTTTAATTGTCAGCCACATACTGCACAGTTACATTAAACTGTTTTGGTTTTGTATGTATTTATTTGTTTTAATTTCCACTCCACGCATGGCTTGCTTTTAATGTCCTGGTTGTGTTCATCTTTTCCTTTCCTTGCAGGGATGCTATTACTCTGCCACTGTAACAACCTAATTTCCCCACAGGCTTCGATAAACTTTTATGTTATCTCGTCAATGGCTCGATGATTACTCTGCCAGATGCTGAGATTTCTTGCATTAAGAATTCCTTTTTTGGTCCCTGCTCAAGAACAGAGGCTCAGTGCTTTCATGTTCAGAGAGATGGACAGTGGAGACATGTGGCTTTCGCCTCTGTTTCAGTTATGGAATACATTCATTACAGCTTTCTGACATAAAAGACATTATGCGACACTGTACAAGATCATGGATATAATCATCGAAAAAATTTGATATTACACTGCTCATAAAAATTAAGGGAGCACTTAAATCACATATCAAATCTTGAGTAACAAATTATTCAAGTTGAAAATCTTTACTGATGAACACTGTATAGTCTGTTGAGAACAAAATGATGTAACAACGGTCAATGGAAACCAAAATTATCAGCCCACTGAGGGTTGGATTCAAAATCACACCGAAAATCAAAGTGAAGTCACAGACTGACCCAACTACGCAGTAGTGTTTATGGCCCTGTGTGCCCATATGCACCCCTGACAGTGTCTGGGCATGCTCCTGATGAGTCAGCGGATGTGGGATGTGGGGGATCAGGCCATCAGTGAGCTCCTGGACAGTCTGTGGCGGTACTTTGTGAATGCCAATCAAGCTCCACGGTGCTAGGCTGTGAGCTCAGGTCCCCATGAGGATGTTGGGCCCTCATGCCACCATCATGGAGTCTGTTTCTGACAGTTTGCTCAGAAACATGCACACCAGTAGAATGAGAATCAGAAATACTTTAATGATCCCTGACAGAAAATTATGACGATCATTTTGCAGGGCTCTGGCAGTGCTCCTCACACTCCTCAGATACCGGTGCTGCTGCTGGGCAAACACCCTTCTACGGACCGGTCCAGTTGTCCTCATGTAACAGCCGGTCTCCTGGTATCTCCACCATGCTCATGAGACTGTGCTGGGTGATGCAGCAACCCTTCTTGCGACAGCAGATATGGATGTGACATCCTGGAGGGACACGCGAGCAAAACAAAAACTAGGGTAGAATCAGGAAGGATAAGGAGAGAGCAACTGTCTGTGGCCACCACATGTAAAACCATTCCCTTTTTGCAGGTTGTCCTGCTTTTGCCTCTCCATTGCACCTGTTGTCACTTTCATTTGCACCAAAGCAGGTGAAACTGACTCACAATCACTTGTGCTTCCTAAATGGACAGATTGATATCCCTGAAGTTTAACTGACTTGGTGTTATACTGTGACTAATAAGCATTACTAATATTATGTATCTCACCAAGAGGCAGCATGACATATGAGCAACTTGTGATCCTTAGTGTAAACATTGTTTATTTTTTTGATAATGTGTATACTTTAGCTTTTGGGTATGTTTTTCATACTTGCACATTCATTCACATTTTGCAGTCTTTTTCTATTTTGTTGTGCAACTGCTGCACAACAGTTTCCCTCTGGATAAATAAAGTTCCTTCTTATCTCATATTTTCATTGTAAGGATATGGTATTCCTCTTGACAAGATATTTCCCTTGTACCTCTGCTCTAATTAGCTGGCTTTCTTCCCTCTGCTATGAAGATGTAACTGTAAGCTTTGCAGGAGTCGATGCTGCACTTCCTTGATGACTTACAAACCGATCCCATATTGCCTGTGTAATAAGGGAACATAAAGTAAGCGTCTTTTGAATTAGTCACATTCATGTCTTGTGTAGTCATAATAATACCCTGAGAGCCAGCTTGCACAATACGAATGAACACAGTCTACTTTAAGGACCTCTAGAAGCACTTGTCCATGACTGAAGTGGACTTGAGCTTTCAGTAGCTTTTACTGAGAATTGTGAGCTGGGCTCACTCATTGGAAATCCATGGGCAGGTGCCACTCAATCATATCAGGACCCCTGCTCCTTCTATTCTCTTTCCAGCTACACAGTATTGATTCCTCTCAACACTAAGCCTCTGACTAAATCACTGAACTCTCCTTTCCAACACTCTTTCCTTACTCCTTTATTTCTCTCTCCAACTTTGTTGCCTTCTCTTTTTCGTGGTCCCTCACTACAGTCTCTTGTTTCTCTCTGAGAACAGACTTGGAAGTGAAATGCGAATCAATGCATGTCATCTGGTTGCCTTGTTTGTCTTTACGTCAAGTGCAGTAACTCAAATGAAAGAGAGCTGTCATTGGGCGAGAGACAGGGTACAGGGCTCTGTGTCTGTCAACCCCAGTCAGGTTGACAGACACAGAGCTGACACACAGAGACAGACAACCATTCACACTCACATTCACACCTACGGACAGTTTAGAGTCACCAGTTAACCTGCATGTCTTTGGACCGTGAGGAAGCCGGAGTACCCAGAGAAAACCCACGCTGACACGAGGAGAACATGCAAACTCTGCACAGAAGGGCTCCCTCCTGGGATCAAACTATGGAACCCTCTTGCTGTGAGGCGACAGTGCTAACCACTAGACCACCGTGACGCCATCTTTTAGTCAGTATATCATAAAAATTTTAAGGCTAAAACATACTGCAGTTGGACGGTGTGAGTCAAAACAGCCACCCCTGTTTATTTCAATCTACAGCCCCTACTAGACTCGAGTCAGGCTCCTGAACTTCACACCACTGTCCTATTACCAGCCTCCCCGCTCCTGAAAATACATGTATTTTCCCCACTCCCTCCATGCTTGTACATCCCGCCTCCTGTAGCAGCTCCTCTTATCTGCTGGCAGCTCGTCTTCTCTCCTCATTTCTTGCTGTTGCTGTATCTCGTGTGTGTCGAAGAATGGCTGAGGAGAGACTAGTTGTAGAGATTAAGAAACATCCCGAGCCATCCAACCCACAATCAGATCATTATTAATAAGACAGTGGCAAAAACGTTATTGCCTGGAGAGCCACAGCTCTGGAGACTGGCTCTTCAGGTGACAAATGAAGTTTAATTTATGGATTTCCACATATGATTTTAGGCTAATCACAAAGGTGCTAGGGGCAGCGCTTGACGTGCGTCATATGATGTGGCCACAGTGTATTTTTATCTTTAGCACATCCACGTTAAGCTGTTTGAATTTGTAAACACATCTTTTTCTCTTCATGTCAGCCCTCTGTCCAGACTAATACGGCATTTCTATCCTCCAAAAACTTTGCAAAGCAGTTTCCAGAAAAATCTTAACACGCTGGCTTTGTGTTTCATTGTGTGTGAGAAAAACTGGGCTTTGCAAAACAATGATGTAAGCCAGCCCAGTGAGGGTTGGGTCGCTGCACGGCAATAAAGAAGGACTTACTGTCGCCTCGAACTTCCTCTGTGATCAGTCATTCAAATTGTCGTACACAATACACAGCCGAGCTGTTATCAATGACTCTAATTATGTAATGATTTTATCACGGTATCGCAGCAACTTGGAAATGACTGCTGGTTAACAGATAGTATTTATCTGACACCATTACATAACCATTTCATATTTGTTGTTTTGTCTGATCACAGACACAGATAGAATATGTGAATGAGAATAAATATATTGTGAATGCGGCCACATTACAACACAGTAGAGGTGATGACAGAACAGGAGGGGATAGAACGGAGGTGTAATGGGCTGTCACTCAGCAGAGTAACCAGCTGTGTCTGTAGCTGCTCAGTCACAGCTGACTGTACCTCCTACTGTACCAGCACTCACCATGACGCTGATCTTTTCATTACTTTAACCGTGGCCAAACCCTCTGGCCAACCTGGCTTGGAGTTTTCTCGCGGGGTAATTAAGCTCAAGCCTGTGTTTACTGTTTTGTGATTTTTTTTTTTGTTGTTGTAAATTTTAATTCGTTTTTCCCTCTGTCTTTTCTCTTTCTCTCATCCCAGACCGTTGCGTTGCCATGACGAGTGAGGAGGAGGAGGGCCCCAGCGTTGCAACATCAACAGCAACGCCACCGTCAGCGGCAACAATCTCAAGAGTAACAACAGCCATAGCCAGGCGCGATAGCGATGATGCCGTCACTTCCTCCTCCCCCCGCAGGCCCTCCCCGCAGCACCTCCCATGTCCAAAGAAAAAGGAGGAGAAAGAGGAAGAAATAGAGGAGGAAGGGATTATTCAGGAAGAGAGGATTGAGGAGGAGGAGAAGGTGCTGGAGTGTCAAGAGGATGATGAGGACGACGATGACGATGACAGCAGTGACACCAGTGTGTTAGTTGTGCCCTACCCTGAGCTGGCACCTGTGGTCTTCTTCTGCCTCAAACAGACAACCTGTCCTCGTAGCTGGTGCATACGCATGGTCTCCAGCCCATATCCTTTTTATAGTGTGAATGATGAGTCCGAGTTTGTGGATTATTTCCAAAAGTGCTGTCTTTTAATGTCTTATTCATCATCATTTAATCATTCAGCATTCTCCCATTTCAGGGCTATAAAGAAAGCAATATCAGTTCTCTCAATAGATTAAATTTCTATGAGCATGTGATGGATTCCACTTTGAATCGGCACAAACCCTGGCTGCCGGATGTTTCACCTCACTTGACAAGTTCACAACAGCCTCAGGGGAGGCGAGATTCAAGTCCAAATAGTTACAAGTATAGGTGACATCAGGGCCAGATTTACAGATACGTTTGTGCCGATTTATCCACCGCAGATCTGACACATTCTGCTGTAGACACAAATGTATCAAACAGGGGCATCAGGTGTGAGTCAAAGTTTGCATTTTTAACAAGGAGCAGCTCTCTCTTTGCTGCATTCATTTAAAGGTGAAAAATTCTCAGTAAGTACCGCAGCACACCTATTATGAACGTGCATGTGTCTTTACAAAGTAACACTCAGCGAGTACCATAGTTGGTGGTTATTTTTTTGGTACAGCGTGAATCCTTAATATCAATCTGACAACTTTGAAAATTCCACTTCTTGTTATTGCCTTTTGCATGACATATTGCTTCTGTGATGCATGGATCTTTACATGCTCAGAAAAATGTATATGACTTTTGACCAGATTATGCAAACTGCGAGTACTGTATTTCCTCACTTGAAGGTAAAAAGTACTGAAGCTTTGTTCCAGTGTGTTCTGGCATGCACGTATGAACTTCAGTTGCAGAATGCATCTCGAGATGTGTCCATGGCACGGTCTCAGTCATTGAAGACAACAGTGTGAATTTGTGTTGCACCATTTGCCCAAAAGGTTTGGCCTCATGTGTTTCATCACAAACTGAAAACCTCCAAATTTACTCATAAGTAGGATTATAGCAACAAATTACATTGACATAATGAAGCAAGGTTTCTTTTGTGAACCTTTACCTTGCTGTACTTTAAAGGAATACGCCGACGATTTGGGATTTATGCCCTTTCTCTATCATTTTCATATTGAGACAGCATGATTGATGTCTTTTTTGTGTCTGTCAGCTGCAGCTGGCTCTGGGACAGGTAGCTAGGTCACTCGGTAAAAGCAAACAAAGAGACGACACGGACGATATTACTCACTCGACTGAAAGCTGTCCATCAGCTCCTGCAGGCCTGTGGTGTTTTTTCCATTTTATCTTAGGAACATGAAAAAATGTTTCAATCACGCCAGGATTAGTGATTGCTGTGGAGTTTTCACTCCTTGTGATGCACTCTCTGTGGTGGTTTTCCTCCTGATGATATATCTCCCCAATGATGGCAGCACCGAATCCCATTCTGTGCAGCAAAATGATTCCACCTCCGTAGGCAGAGGTTGGCAAGCCCCGCAGCTACACCACCAATCCTCCCCTGACCTGCGTCTCCCCTCGGCGCCTTGCTTTTCTGCTGCCTCAGAGGATTCAGCCTCTCTTCTTGCCCGCTCAGCATCCAACACCTGGAGTTCCTCATCTGTATGCTCCGGCTCGAACAGGTATGGCTCTGGATCTGTGTCCGCTACAAGAAACTCTTCAAAATCGCGGAATCGGAAAGGGAATAATTCCCAAATCGTCGGAGTATTCCTTTAAGTGAAAGAGTTTGGAGGAGTTTTTTGTGAACAGAATTGTTGCTTTGATCCGGGAGAATTTGTCGAGTTCCCTGTAAGAACCTGAACCCACTGTTAAGACCCAGATCAGGAGATATCTGATGTGTGTATCATTCAGTCCTGCGGGTGTTAAAGGTTTGTATTATAGGCTGAGAGGTTCCTGTTAAAACGGTTTGCTCTACACTACGTTACGAAATCCTTGTCATCTTGAATCTGCCAATTTTGTGTAGTTTTGTGTAATCTATCACACCATTGTATACACACATACGTAAAAAATTATAGTTATCTGCCTATGTAAGAAATGAAGGGAGTGTTGGATTACAACACAAGCAGCACACCGCGTTCGCTGCCCCCAGCTTATCAAGTTTCTTAAGAGCAACACTTAGACTGAGGTCATTTGTGACTCACACACTCACACTCCAACTCCCCGATAGAGTTTATCTGTAAGGAGTTACACTGCTGAGTGGAAGGAATAAGAATGAGTGCATAGGAAAAAACCAGAGGTATGACTGACTGGTTGGCTTTCATTGAAGCTGAGATAGAGAAAGAAGAATAAGGATAAGGGAAACAGCAGTGACAGAGGCAGTGAGAAGGAGACAAATGAAGGGATAAAGGGGAACAGGAGTAGGAAAGGTATCCTGATAGAAAGACATGGAGGTGGGTAGAAGAAACAAAGTGTGGATGCCAATAGTGTTTAAGAGATGTATAAAGGTGGAAGAAGGGTTATAGTGTGTATATTTACAGCTGCATATTTGTTTGCATCTATGTGAGTATGTGTAGAGATCAGCCATGGTTTGTGTTTTTGTCCTATCGATAAGAAAGAGCGTTTTCTCCCCAGACCAGCTGACATAAGTGATTCCTGACAGGGGGAAAGACGGAGATTGAAATAAATGTTCTGTTTGTAGACATTCTGCACTTCTTCCATTAAGCAGCCATCTCATCAGCTTCTTGTTGGGCCTGACATGAATTTATAACCAACTGCAGAGAAAGAGGTAGACAAAAAAAATAGAGTTGAGGAGGGAAGAGTTGCTTAATAGGCAAGCCATCCATTCAGATCTAAGTGAAATGTCTTCCAAACGAAAATCTCTTAAGTCAGTGAAAAAAACACTTGGCTTTGTCTGCTATTTGATCCTTTGTCTTTAAATTCTGTCTCTTTCGTCTGTCTCTCTCCCTCGTGCAAAATCGTCTCAGTTTTTCACTCATTCAACATTTCTGTTTTTTATTATGGTGGCGAGTGTAGCCTTGCTGTGCTGCTAATGGGGCTTGCCTTTGCCTATAGACTATTAGTCTGAGATCCAAGATCCATGACCTCAGCCTTGACGAAAGGCAAGATCTACCTATTGAAGTGTTGAGAGACAAGGCAACCCAGATTGTAAATCCAGCCTTAGGCCTTTTTTGGGCTGATTGTATCTGAATTGCATGAAATTCTTTGAACCAACTTTTAAATTGATGCAACCAGAAAAAATAATGGCATTCCAATTATATGAGGAAAATATTTTGTCCATAGAAGACAACACCCTTGCAGTGAGCTGATCATATGGCATGCCACTGTTAACTGTATAGCCAAAGCTTTATGCAAGTTATTACATTTACCATGAAGTGTAATGTTTGCGGGCTGCACAGTGGTGTGGTGGTTAGCACTGTCGCCTCACAGCAAGAGCGTTCCTAGTTCAATCCCAGCAGGGAGCCCTTCTGTGCGGAGTTTGCATGTTCTCCCCATGTCAGCGTGGGGTTTTCTCCGGGTACTCCGGCTTCCTCCCACACTCCAAAGACATGCAGTTTGGGGATAAGTTAATTGGTGACTCTGGTGATGGATGCAGCAGTATCTGTCATGACATCTAACGCACCAAAACGTTTATTGAACTCTATTGCCACTTTGTACTGCTCAGGGTGAAAAAGAACATCCTGGTCCTTGATGGCTTGTGACATTTTCTCCAGGTGGGGAGAGTCTGTCAGCCTACTGATATTTAGTCCAAACACATTCACGTTCACTGCACTTATCATGTGGGGCAGGTGTCGGTCTTTTGCCTGGAGCTCCTTGTTGAGTGCGTTCGGTCTTGCAGGTAGATCTGTCCGAAACCTCAGGTCCAGTAGCCACACATCATCTGACAGTTCCCTGTGCTTCCACAGCTCCTTGTGCTCTTTGTTTCATGTTGTCAGACAGTTTTTATCTCAAGTAGCAAGTCAACACATCTCTGCAGCACTCAACCACCGGACACCAGCATGGAGAGGTAGTTCTTCGTGAGCAGCATCAAGCTTGTACAATAGAATCAATTGGTGCTGAGGCGCTTTTGCTTGAATCGAGTATATCAATTTCACCACAACTGTCATTACGTGAAAAAAAGTCCACAATCTTCCCAGCCAAAAGCGGCTGATGAATCACAGTGTTAGTTCAAGAAGTTTGGAAAATCAGGGTCATTACGGCACAGTGCTATAAAACCTGCAAGCACACCGCACATTGCTCGGACCTGAACTGTGATAACTGCCACCAGTTGATGAATGGAGATGTCATTTTCACCCACACGTTTTTAAAACTCATTGTAAATATCTTCAATGCTCTTTTTCTATTTAAGCGCAAAACGGTGAGGACGTCCTCCTTTGTTCCAGAGTCCTGAAAAGTCATACCACAAGCTGAGCTGTGTTCATTACATCCAGGGATTCATCAAACGGTAGTGAAAAATATTTACAGAGTGAGAAGTCCTCTAACACTTGTCGATGTGCGTCCCCTGACAGTGACTCTACCCTCCTTCTCATTGTTGCCGGCCCGAGCAAAACACCACAGAGTGTGCTTTTGATGTCGTCTCTGTTTTTGAAGTTGTTGAAAACAGTCTCTGCGGTAATAGCCAATGCTTCCTTGAATAAATCACCATCTGTAAGAGGCTTCTTGTGTTTGGCAAAAAGGTGAATTATATCAGACGATGCTTCAGCAGCAGCAGCCACATTTTGAGCAGCAGGTTTTGAAGAAAGCAATTGCTGGGTTCACCTCGTCAACTTTCCTTGCACAGATTGCGGTCTTTTGGGGATAGCTGTCTTTGAATATCTGGCGGCTGGTGTTGTGGTGCCACTGCAGATTTCCTCCTTTAGAAAGAACTTGTGTTTAATGGCACACCATACATATACACTTGTGTTTTTTTCTTTTTCCCATTCAGGATGGAAATAGTACTTTTTTACCTTCTTTCGTGGAGCCTCTACCATACTAGCTATCTGCGTTACAGGCTATCACCAGTGAGCGCCATTTTCTGACATTTGCCACAGATAACCTACTGGTACTGGGGTGGCTGTGGCTCAGGAAGCAGGGTGGTCGACTAGGTCCATTTACATTGACATTGGAAAGTTGGTGGTTTGATCCCTGGCCCTTGCAGTTTTCATGTCGAAGTGTCCTTGGACAAGACACCTAAGCAATTGGTGCTGAACTGGTGTGTGAGTGCGTCTGAATGCTTATCTGATGTGCAGGTGGCAGTGGGACCTTGTACAGTAGCCTTGACCACCAATGGCTGAATGGTGATTGTGTTGTAAAGCTTTAAATGGTGGCTGAGACTAGAAAAATGCTGAATAAATTGAGTGCATTTACTCTTATCCAGTCTTATTGGTGACTTAACGCAGCACCTGCTATGCTGAAAAAAAACATACAAGAGCTGGATTGAGAGAGAGGCATATGCTAAACTGAACATTAATCAGACACAATGTATTTGTGTATTTATTTTTCTGTTATTTTGGGGAGGTACAGGAATAGATCTACCAGTGGATCTCAACTGATAGGTTAGCGACCATCACTTTAGAGGTCTTCAGGGGTGTAAATGTTCTCATTCAAAAAGTGAGAACAACCTCAAAATCTGTCGTTGACACAGCTGCTGGTTTACACTTCATCAGCACTCACCATTCAATCAAATCACTGCAGCTGAATGGGAGGAAGTATTAGTGAATGTAGGGGTGTGTGTACTGTGTGTGTGTGTGTGTGTGTGTGTGTACGAGTGTGTGTGTCCTTGTTACATCCCTCAAATGAAAAGGCTTGTATTGACCGGGTCCACTTTCTCACATTGTGAGTTCAGATTGAGTGGCGCTGTGGATTGAAATCCTCTTTGTGTGTATAAATACACTCTGTCCACTACCGGAACTTGTCTGCATGTTTGTGTGGATGTGCCTCGTTTTACTCTGAAGGGCTGTTGGCGAAATTTGGTGGATGATAGTGTACAGTTATGAATGAATTAGGAACAAAAAAATTATACCATGCAAATAATGTGGATGAATGAAAAAAGGACAGACGTTTGATGTCAATTGATAAAGTACAGATATTCCTCTGGTTGAAAGGATCTAGCGAGAGAACACACTGTGTTTGTGTCACGTTGAAGATGATGTCACAGCAGTTTCACATGGCATCGCCGTGATAATAAGATAAGAATCCCACCTGCATTAAGGGGGTAATTTTTGCTGTGGAAAACAAAATTGAGAAAAGTACCTGGTACCAAAGGTGAGTCAAGGGGAGCCATACCACGCGGTGTAAATTATGCATTTGAATACAAATGGAAAATGCTCCTTGCAGGATGTCTTGCATTCAGACATGCTTCTGTTTTTATGTTTTAGAGTTACGCATCCCTCTTCAGCCTCTAACCACTAACAGTCAGACAGATGAGGTCGACAACGGTCAATGCAGCTGAAGTGATGTGCCTGGAAATTGAAAATGTAACTTTACAGTTGAGTGAACCATAGTGGACCTGGAAGAAAATCTGAGGGCACTCTAACAAAATCAGGGTGTGTAATTTAAAAGAAAGAGTCTTATCATAAGAAAGATAAATGTGCACAGTCAGAAAAGATAGGGTTCAAGTTGAAGTGCTAAGTGAAAGACTTTGGTTTGGGAAGATTTATGAGACAGAAGCAGACTCAGAGTTTTGAGGAAAGAGGAATTGTTAGCCAGTTTTTAGTGCTTAAGGAGTTCTGAGTGCTGGCTCAGCTCCCCCTCCCTCTCCCTCTGTCTCTGTCTCTATCACTTTTCTTCACCCGTCCTTCCTAGACAGTAAATCATTTGTAGTTTTCATTGTGTTAAATCATTTTGCAGAGCCAGAGAGAGGCCGTCAGTGAGGCAGAGTGGGATAGTTAGCAATAAACATTAAAAAAGAACGCCTCTGGCTATCCGCAGTGATAGACAGATCAGACTTTTGTCGCTCTGTACTTGTTCAAATCACTGTCTGACATAATTTTTCCGTTTACCTGGCTTTCATTTGTGCATCACGTTTTTGTTGCTTACTGTGGCGGGTGGTCGGCTTTTTTGTTGCTCATCTGCTCATTTTAATATATCTGCCGGGGTCTGTTTATCTGTCTGTCATCCACACTGATGCACACCCAAAATGTCCATTTCATGGTTGTTTTGCTCTGTCCTTGTGAGAAAAGAAAGAGAGTGATGTGCCAGGTATTGTTTTTGAGAAACAAGAGAACTGTTGGACAAAAGGTGAATATTGCTGACTGTTTATATCAGTGAGGGTAGACTAAATATTAGAAACACTACCTTAGTATAATCCAATATAACAGTTTAAAAATGACCATATAATTAAATCAACACCTCTTTAGAACAGAGCACATTCAACAAAAACTGAACATCATAACCTTTATTAAAATGGGGTTTATTGCAGGACCGTTTAAGCAAGGTGTACCTAATAAACCAACAATAATAATAATAATAATATTGATATTTTATAAGTGATTCAGCAACATTTCTGTCTCAAGTCAATAGTTATATTTGAAGTTTAATCAATCTAAATTGTGTCCAAGTACCCTAAATGTACTTGGATATGTATTTTTGCTAGATACACTGCCTTGCAAATTGAGCTGTGCTACGTGTGAAGTTTATTGAGAATTTCTTATCAATACCATAAATATAAGTCTGCTATACTCAGGTATTTTGTATAAACTTTTGTTTTTATCTAACTGTACCTCTCGTTTCATTAAGTCATGCAGTCGTGCAGCTCATAAAATTAGCATCACAATTTAGTTGTAACAACAAAACTATGAATAGCTTAACCCAGGAACATGTCTGGGTGGGCACATAGAACTCATTATCACAGGAATAATTTTAAAGTAATGTTATCTGGTGCCCTGCAAAAACACTATGAATAGCTTAATCCAGGAACATGTCTGGGTGGGCGCACAGCACTCATTATCATAGGAATAATGTTACAGTAATGTTATTCAGTGCAGTACAAAAACACCGTTGTTTATGCCCAACAGAGCAATATTTTGGATATTTTTAACACTGCGATGAACTCTAATGACTTTTTTTCTTTGCGAAAGGGTTGTTAGTCCTGCTGATCCCACTGAGAATCAACAACCTGGTCTGCAGCTTATGCAGTGTTCAACATATGTTTTTTTGTTCAGATATCAAAACTTAATGCACTATTAATGAGTAATAAATACCAACAATTGTTTGTTAGTCTTTATGAAGTTTTACATATACACTGCCAATCAGCGCATTCTCACTCCGATCTGTCACATATTGATGTTTGGTCATGGACTTTCAAAGTCCACATATGACGTGCAAGGTACCCTGGGTGCATTGGTTGTTGACGTTCTGGGACATTGTCAAGTTCTGCCTGTTACATGCACTGTCTTCTTCCAAAGTACACTTTTTACATTTACATACAGTCTCTTTAAAAATAAACACACTACGTCGGGGCAGCTGTGGCTCAGAGGTAGAGCGGGTCGTCCGCCAATCAAAAGATCAGCGGTTCCACCCCCCGGCTCCTCCAGTCTGCATGCCGAAGTATCCTTGAGCAAGATACTGAACCCCAAATTGCTCCCGATGGCTGTTCCACCAGTGTGTGGGTGTGTTGGCACCTTGTATGGTAGCCCTTGGCCACCAGTCTATTAATGTGTGTGTGAATGGGTGAATGTGACTCGTAGAGTAAAAATCGTTTTGGTCGGATGACTAGAAAGGTGCTATACAAATGCAGGTCCATTTACCATTTACATCAGTACAACACCGCTAATTGACTTTTTATTTTTTCCTTCAACAAAAACAGGTTTAGGAAGAAACAACAGGGTTTAGCTTTAGAATCTTGCGGGACACGAACCCTGCTCTCTCGGGTAAAAGTAGGCCTTCGTTGGGCCCATACACCACCTCTCCTGCCAGCCCCACTCGGACATTTGCCACCGAAACTTTCTTCCCTGTCCCACCCTGTTTCCCTCGTGTATCATGCCAGTCTTATAGGATGCCATTTTTTGTTGGTTTCAACGCCTTAAGTCACTGCCCAAGCACCTGATTTCGACAACTTTGGAGTAAGATTAGGCTCTACCAACCCAATCGGCAAAGAAGAAAAAATGTTGACGTTGTATGTTTCTGCAAACTATGGATACAGTTGCATTGTACGTTATTGTGTAGCGGGTACATATAAACTTCATGTTTCAACAACACTGTGGGTAACATGCACACAAACCACTTGGTTATGAAAGATCATGTATTGGGTTAAAATAGGGAGGTCTTGGTAAGAAACAAACGCTTTTTCATAGCACAGCTCTTGGTGAAAAAACAGTGACGTGTCGCCAAAAACCAGATGTTTTCACTGGTTTTTTTAAACAGTGTCCTCCAGTGGTCTGTAGCTTGACCGGTGCCTCACATAGGTGACATCCCATCCACAATCCCTTCGACCTACAGATGACGAAATCAGCTCATGTACTACATCGCTTTGGAAATGTTGATATAAGTATTATGGTATGCAGAAACATACAATTCATTCATTTTCTGTGACCGCTTATGCCGTTGGGTCGTAGGGGGACTGCAGCCTAACCTAGCTGACAGCAGACTATTGCAGGGCAGAAATGTACAATGCCAACATTTTCTTCTGGCCACTGGGCTTTCAATTAAGTAGAGGTGTTTTACAAATTATACATATGTATTTATATCATTACTTGATGTACAAACATATATCGGTAAATTAAAGCATAGATCGAGTTAATGTTTTAGAGATCCTGCGGAAATATAAGTACATAGCATCCAAAATACACTTAAAAATCAGCTCATTTACCGCAAGTGACTCAGAATGGTTGATTCTCAGTAGGCTCTATATTACTGTCCATCCTCTCATATTACAAGAAGTCATTTAATTCAAAGTGAATATCAGTAGTTGTGTTAAATGGAGCTTCAAATATTTGGTGGTTCTCTTTAAAACCTTCCTGTTGGATGGGCAGACCTGAAGAAAGGCAGCATAAACTGTTGTCAAAAAAAAAGGGGCAAATTTCTTTTGTCCAGCCACTATTTGCTGCAGTATGCTTTATATAAGAACAGTACAAATCTCATATCTCATTGCTTTATAACCATATTGCTACCCAAAGGCATTCATCCCTGTAGAATTATGTTGAAAGTGGTGATTGGGGAGCACTTGTAAACAATAGACTCAGTTCACTGAATGGAAGGACTGCGACTAAAGTGGTTTAGAAAAAATACTTGAGTTGGAGCTGAGATTTCTGTTCCTGCAGCGAGCTGCTACCAGCAGTCTCACCATCCTTGTGAAATTGCTATTTGTTTTGTGCTAAATTGTACGTTTCCCATGCTGAATCAACTGCAAAGTTGCATACGAAATGAAACGTCAAGGCAAACTTGTCACGGCCTGTGGTTTCTCTACCCTACTTTGTACAACAGAGCCGTTTCCAACAGGGAGTACTGTCATTGTATCCACATCTGTGTGATACCACTGATGCTGGGCTGAAAGTGAAGATAGAGTGGAGTGCGGAGCTGCAAATATCGTGTTAACCAGCTCTCATGCAGAAACACAGCCGAGTTCATTCACATAGAGAAGGGATAATCAGAGCAGCATGGGGGAGGGAATAATAGAGATCATTTGAAAGGCTGAGGTGTAAAATGCTGCTCTCAACATCTAAACCTGTACTTGTGGATTGGAATGAAGGAAGGGCAGGAGGGAGATACTGGGAAAGATACAGATGGAGAGAGAAGAGAAGCAGGCTGTAAAAAGAGAAACAGACTGTGTGGAGTGAATATATATTCTGCTCCAAACCAAATCTGATGGCAAGGGAAGGTCAGATTAATAGCTTCCAATTCACTTTCAATCTCCTCTGGACCAACACATGTGGCCCTCTGTGCCACTGGCATTATTGCACATACACACACTCTCACACAAATCTCTCACGTTCACACATACATTCATTGTATCAGAAGAGTGTGTGAATAAAAAAAAAAAAGCTTAAATCTATTTGATGGATTTGTGCTTTACCTATCTGCTTTCCTGGAGTGTTACCTCTAATTAGCACCCCCCTGTTAAGCCCACAGGTCATGTGATACCAGGTCTGGTTGCTGATTGGTTTGGCACTTAGCAGCAGTTTAACGACATCTGATGCCTGTAATGGACCATTTGGACAAGGTCCTGCCACTAAAATTATATGAGCTTCAAGTGTAAGATGTATACATTACATCAAGATAACTGCATTTTAATGAACTGGTGCAGTGCCTATTCGTATGGTGCCTGTTCAGAACAGGCTGAGTACTTGGCCTGTCATATTGCTGCTTGCAGCTGTCTTGTAAACCGCTCATACAAACAGCCTCACACTCTACGCTGCACTCTTTTGGGTTCTGAGCAGTTCACCTGGATCCAAACAGCTATAGATTCATTATGATGTCTACGTATGAAACATATTAAAGTAAGCTGGGCCTCTTTCATCCACCATTCCTAATAATACATTTCTTCTTAACCCCACTTTCGCAGTTTTCCTGAAGATGCTAACATTCACCAATGTTTTCTTATTTGGGATTTGTTCAAAGGTAAAAACACCCTCACCTATGGTCATGAGCTCTGGGTAGCGACCGAACGAATGAGAACTTGGTTACAAGTGGCCGAAATGAGTTCCTCCATGGGTGGCTGGGCTCAGCCTTAGAGATAGGGTGATGAGCTCAGACATCCGGAGGAAGCTCGGATTGGAGCTGCTGCTCCTTTGCCTCGTAAGGTGTCAGTTGAGGTGGTTCGGGCATCTGGTCAGGATGCCTCTTGGGCCCCTCCCGTTAGAGGTATTCTGGGCACGGCCTACTGGTAGAAGGCTCTGGGGTAGACCCAGAACACGCTGGAGGGATTTTGTATCCCATCTGGCCTGGGAACGCCTTGGGGTCCCCCAGGAGGAGCTGGAAAGCATTGCTGTGTATATTTTTTAGCATCCCATGCTTCAAAATATGACATCTCCTTTGGCTTTCACAACCTGCAGAAGTGCCTCCACCTCACAACCATTGAAGTTTTTGTGCACATGGCCCTGCAGTCTCATGTCTTTCCACGGTAATCAGCGGGGTGTTTACCTGTGCTGAATTGTATCAACTGGCAGTAATGATGCTCATTACCCATGCCGTTGGAGCCAAGCTGCACCAATCAGATCGGTGTATCTGATATAGGCGGGCCAGAGGCAAGCCAGACCCTAAATCTTTCTAGATTTGGGTCTGGATTTCCAGGCTAACAAAAGACATGGAACTCAACAGTATACTATTTACTAACAGTGTGCATCTACGTAAGAGGAAAACATTGCACTACTACATTAACTTAATAATGACATGTTACACATTGCAGATTCAGATTTTACTCACAAAATATAACAATTAAATGTAATGTATTACTATCCAGCATCAAAATAGAACTGAAAGCTCCACCGTGAACGGTAAAGTAAATGTAAATACATTGTGCTGCTGTTTTACTCTAAACTTCAAGTAAAAATTTGAATGCAGGAGTTTCACTGTGCACTATAAATAGTTCTACTTTTACTGTGTACCTTTACTGTTTAGTTGCCTGCTTTGACATAACCACCAAGGGTTTAATGTTTTGCATGCATTTAATTAGCGGAGATATTTTGCTGGCTGTCATGTTATTAGTTTCTAAATTAGTGTGGCAAAGAAAAACCCGCCTAAGTCGTGGCAACTTGCTGTCAGAAACACCAGGGAAGTAGTGAGACATGCTTGTCTCTCTGCAGAGCCCTGAAGCCCCGACACTGCTGCTGCACAGAGCAACAGACTGCTGTTTGCTTGTTTATTCAAAGTTTATTAATGTGTCCAAATTGCGTGTCCAAAGTGCACCAACTTTGACAATGTATGTCCTTGGGTCCCCAGTAATACACCAACCAAGCGTGAAGTAAAATGGGTGAACAGTTCATAAGATTCGATGTGTGAAGGACACACTCATTCACAGACAGTGATTCCTTGCATTGTAGTTAGATGGAGTGTCTGAGTGGTGCAGTGGTCCTGTAGATCAGGTTGGCCAATGGATATTCTATGTTGGCTTTTTCCCGTACTGTCCATCAAGACAATGAGATTCAGCTACAATTAATGCCAGTGGGCAGCTTTTGGAATAATTATTAGACAAAAGGAGACGGCTGTAAAATACCCTTTGATTTATGTGATTGAATGATGATTGGATTGGATGCAGCTGAACTGGACTATCTTATAGAAGACGAAGGCTCAACAAAATCAGTTTAATTGTTAAATTAATCTCCTGGCAGTGGCTGCAGGTGTTTCTTTTAGTGATGTCTGAAGGTAGTTTTTTCGCTGAACAGTGCTTGGCAGGCAAAGCGTCTCGCCAGGTTGCGTACCGCAGCGTTTGAACGCAACATAGTCTGACAAAGCAGCGGGCTGATTGGCCAGACTGGTGTTTTGGTAAACTGCCCACTTGTTATTTTTATTTCTTCAAGATAAAATGAATGTTTTTTTTTCATCTTCTTTTTGAAAAGAATTGAATGGTCTGGTTAATCATACACCTGTGAAGCCCTCTGAGACTGTAATTACAGTCCGTATGAACAAACCTGACTTGACAGGACCTGACTAAGTCTGGCAGAGCACTATAGGATGACATTGCATTGTTTCCACACTTGGCATACGTCTGTGCAGCCTCCATCTGCTTTGGTTTGATTTTTCGGTTTTGTTGCATCCTGGAGGATTTTTAATTGACACTGGGTTGTTCAGGATGGAACACGATTCTCTGGGCTGCACAGAAATAAATGTGCCCGGGGTTTGTTTAGAGATTAACACATGTCTGTTATACTTTTATGGCTTTTACATATTCTATCGACAGGTTCTTTATTTACTGTTTCAAACATGCCTGCCAGTAATTGGATCAACCAATCATCTTGTTTAAGGTTTGGATTTATGTACCTGCCCCTCTTCACACCCCAGTGACCTATGGTTACCAATAACACCCTTCTCTGTGTAGACCTGCAGAGAGATTTATCTGAGACCTAGAACCTAGGTCCACTTAGCGTTTCCACTGCAAACAGTAGCCTTAAATGTTGGCAGGGTTGTTGTCACTCACTGCTGTATCCAGCACTCACTTTATTTTCTCATCGCTGGTGACACAGATGGAAGTCTGCACCTCATATATAGTCTACAGAGCGGGGTCATTTTCTGCCTTTTTCCTACTTCCTACTACAAGTAAAGCCGTACTTTTGAACATTTTGGTAGCATCCCTGCACGTTGACCTGCCAGCTCCATCAAATATAACTTCACCACACCACAAACTTTATGGGTTGCAGCTGCTGTGGCAGAGGGCCAATCACAAACACTTGCAATGATACACTGCAGGCAAAACCGTACATTATTTTCTAGATCTGAGTACAAATAGGATCAAATGAGGTTTTGATACTACTCATTATGGGGTTATTTTGGTCAATACCTGATACCCAGCCCTGGCGTTTAGCACTTTCAGACAGGTTGGTTGCAGCCATAGTGGTCTGTATTTTAAATCAGTAGCAGCAGTATACAAAGCCACAATGATGGCTCGCAGCTATCGCCCATCCTACCACTCCATATACAAGCTGCTGCTATCCAGTATAATCTCATCACACAGCCCAATAGAACAGTTTGGATCTTGAAATAAAAGAAATGACAGCATTAACTTGGCAAGATTTGCTAACCAGTATCATAAAGGCTGTTTATTTTTCCAGACAGGATAATCAGACTTCTAGCCTCCCGTTGCTCCAGTACCGTTCCTCGTCATCGATCTGTGTGTTCTCAGCTGGTGAAGGGGTGTATAATTCAAAGAACTCAAATACAGCTCCTGCATCATTTCCCCCGCTGTAGTTTCTGCGGTTGTCATGGTCACACAGCGAGTGAGTTGAAAAAGTTGAATCATCATAAACTCTGAATGCAGCCTCCCTCCCTCTCCTCGCCCCTGACCACTGTGCCATAGCTGTGTTTACATTGAAAAGAGCGGAGGCGGCAGCGGCAATCAGTCACTGTCTGAAAGCACCTTAATTCCAGCTGAACTTGTCAGGTTTTTTTGCATGTCATGACTCGGTTGTGCTTTTGCCGTGCTGCACTAGGGGTGTTAAAATGTATTGCCTTCTTTATTTGCTATTAACAGCAATATGAATCTACATAGAAGCACAGTGAATAGGAGATTTTCCTCAAGGTTTGATGAGGAGATGACCACTTTCATTGCAATGCTTTTTCAGCATGTGCACATAATATATTTACACATGTATACATATATATATTTGGGTCTTGCTCTTAAGTGAAGTCCAGATTCAGGCCATCCAAACTTTATTTACTGATCTGATTCAGTGAAGATATATATCATTGCTCTACTCTGCCATTTTCAATCACACCTAACCTCCAGGTAGTGACACTCCAGGTGGTGCAACATTATCACTTGTATTTTGCTGAAACTTTGGAGGATGATGCATCTCTCACAGCTGCTTTCTAGCACCCCAAGGGGAAGTAGCATTGTTGCCCCAAACTAACCTAACTCATTTTTTACTGATTGACCCAGTCAGTTCATCAGTCAGTGGGGATGACATGTTAAATCTCATTATGCCTCCAGGGTGCAAAATAGATTTTCTGCTGAGCTCTTGCCGACATAAAAAAAGAAATAATAACATTAAGATTTTTTTTCTTTTATTCAGGTCTGAATGAGGTATTAAAGGAAGACTTTGACCCCCAAATGAGTATTGATTATTCAATTGCGCATTCTGTGTTACAATGAAATTGTGAAATTCCCAGACAGCCCTATCAGACAGGGAACTGTAATTTAAAGTGAAACATATCTATGCTCTCTTAAAAGCCAGACTCCATTGACAAAAGCAATCACTTTAACATGGGAGATGCTGGTCTACTGCTGCCTTTATCTGTACTTTGTTTGTGTTTGTTATTGTGTGACTTTGATGTTAAAAAGGGTTATTTATGATTCACCAAAGTCACACAAACCCCCCCAAAAAACTTACTGACTGACCAGACCAGTGCCTCCATGTTCAGCAATGTAAAAATGCTGTTTTTGTCAATGGTGTCTGTCTTTTAAGAGAGCATAAGTTTCACTCTAAGTTAAAGTTTCCAGGGCTGTCTGACAGCAAGGTGGTATAATATGATTGGGAATTACTGAGCAGACATCAGGATATATAAAGCCCAGTTTAGACCAATGATTCGTGATGAGACATAACCACTTTAGAATGTTGCAGACAAAAGTTGCAGTGGTGTGAACTGACCGGTCTGAGCTGGATTCAAGCCGGCTGATGGTGACTCTGCTGGTCAAATCTCCGGTGGCTGGTTTCAGAACGTAAAGCATGTCGCCTGTTTCTACAGCCAGTTGGGTTGTAGTTAAAGGGAAATTTCTGTTTATTTTTAATCTGTCTCCTATCGTCCCAAATTTGTTTCAAGTGACTAGTGACATAAAAACAATAGTTAGCATGTTAGCCGTTTCAGGCACGGTATGAGATCGCTGCTTGTTCTCGCGATATTTCGGCTGCGCTTTGGAAAGCAGAGCTAAATGATAAACAAACATGGCACCACACCGGTAAGGTAACACAACACGTTTACATGTAATTTTCTATATGTTCTCTGACATTTATCCTAACGATATGAGGCGGTCTTTGTGGAAAAAAGCTTGTTTAGTGGACTAACTTTGCACTTGAAGTATGCCCGTTCACTTACGTTTTAACAGGTCTGACGCTACTATGCGCCCCGGCTGTATCTAGGCTAACGGCTAACATGCTAACTATTATTTTTATGTCACTAGTCACTTGAAACAATTTTAGGACGATAGGAGACAGGTTGAAATAAACCGAAATTTCCCTTTAAGTCCACCAGTCAAGTGAAAATGACTGCAGATGGCACGTTTGCTTGCTGCACCAGGTGCTCTGTCCCCACCGAGCCCTGTTTCCATCCTCATGTGTGGCCGTGTTGACGGTGGGTCGCTGCTGCTGCTCCCTGTATGTGCTTACGCCCCATCTCACACACCCATTCTCATTGACTAACTAATTTGCGCTGCTTACTCTTATCAATGTCGCTTATCTATTATAAAAATTGATGATTTTCGCCATTTCATCACCACCAAAAATGCAGCTGTAGCCAGTGTATCACTATCACTATCCTCATTCATATTTTAAGAAGCTACAACTTATATTCAGCCACAAAATCAGCCTGGAAAGCTGGAAATTAGAACAGAAGTACAAAGAGTTGTTGCATAGAGATGATACACTGTCTCATCTAGGTACATTGGTGTGAACCGGCTGGGTTTTTTGAACGCTGCAGAACGGTGCATTGCAAGTAGCTGCCTGTTTCAACTCGATTATACTGCATGAGTTATGTGAGAGATTGTAAACAAATAGTTTGATATAGTTTTGCTGTTGTTTAATGTGCCTCCCTGTTACTTCAATTCATTTATAATCTTCTTGGTTACTGGATTCTTCGTTCCCCAGTGGCATACAAGAAAAAGTTTCTTTACAAATTTATCGTAACATGGTGAGAGTAATTGGTATGTGAATGGTCACTGGGGGGGTGAAGTATGCCTGAGGTTGTTATGCACTGTACATTTCTAATCTACAGGTTTAGAGTGACAGTGTGGGTTGTTTGGCCGTAGCTTAGCCTTTTCAGAGTGTTTGTATGCAGCCGTCAGTGTTTTCTACCTATAGAGATGGACACGGCTTGTGGGTGTTTCGCCACAGGGAACAGAACTGACAGCCCATCTCCCTCTCTGGGACACTCTTTTCTCATGGCTGGGCATGTAGTATGGATGAAGGGTAAACTTATTTATGAAGACATGTTACCATGGACAGTGCTGAAGCTGTCAACAGCTGTGATGTGGAGGAAGAAGACATCTTCTGTCTCCATTTTCCATCCTCTCCAGTTTCTTCTGCCACTCATTATTTCTCATACTCCCTCGTTCTATTGCTGTCTTACCCTGTCTTTCTTTGCCCCTCTCCCATGCTTTCCCAGCAGCTGTGCTTATGCTAATGCCAGTATTAATCATTATGCTAATGTGACTGTTAATCGCTATGCTAATGTCACTGTACCTACCCATCAAACTGGTGGAAAGGCTGCATACAAGGAGCTGTCCTCTCTTCTTTTCTTTTGCCTCCTCTGTCCGTGCATGTATTCAGTCTTTCAGTTTATATTTAGAATTAGTATCCAGCGTTATGTTATTTATTTATTTTTATATCCTTCTCCCATCCCTCCTTCAATGCTTATCGCCACTATTCCTCTTGTTCGTCTTCTGCACTGTTGTTTTCAGTGTCACCATGATGTCCTCCACAAGCTAAAACTGCAGCTGGTAAAGTCTCTTACAAGCCAAAATGTACATATTTTAACCTCTTTGCCAGGCAGTTCTCCTCTGATAAGCTGGTTTACTCATCTGTGTATTACTCTTCTCTTTCTTTCTTTTTCGTCATGTATTGTTTTTCAACCTCCCCCCCTCCTCCTCGTGCTCTCCCTCTCCACCCTTTTGAAATGTTTGCTGCCACATGTTGACAGAACGGTGTGATGCAGACAGGGAATAGGCATCCACGAGGAAATCCCACTGATGGTGTGTACTGCGCTGTGTGTGTAGAAGAATATGTGTGGAAAAAAAGTCCAAAAACTGTTTTTTTTCGTCATGCTTTTACATTCACTTAGGTGTGAGGGACAGAGAGAATAAGAGCGTTCATGTGTGATATGTATGCAGTCATGCATATTTATGTGGGGGGAAACATAAGGTTTGTGTAAATGTGTGTGTTATAAGTTGTATTGCTAGTGACAGCAGTCAAAACACTGCACAACCAATCGCTGTCTGTGCCAATCTTGGTGGAACAAAAATGAGAATGGCCAATGTCGTCCTGTGTGTGTGTGTGTGTGCAGCATGGTATTTAAAAAAAGTGATTTTCACACAGCACATAGCCTATTATTATTATAAAGTCTAAGTATTCAAATGACAAAATAACATGGCCAGTGCTGCATTTCAAGGCATGAGAGTCCCATGGTCATGGAAAACCTGGAAAAGTCTGGGAATGGCATGGAACATGCGTAAATCATGAATATTCTCTTGATGAAATTTAGGTTACTATAGATGAGTCCTGGATTTTATCCAGCTCTAATTTTATTTCAATCAGGAGAGACTCACTCTGAGAGAAAATAATATTTATTTACATGTGCACATAAGTATGAGAAATGCGAAAAGTCTTTGGCAATTAGCCCCATTGTGATGTCATCTATTCCAGGAGGGTGGTAAAGACGTAGTAGATTAGGGATCCCTCCCTATGGAGTCTTGAACCTGCTGGTGGTGATGAGATGAAGAGGGAGATGAGATGAAGAGGGAGCTGAGGATCTGGATGTGAAGAGGAGTGGGCTGTGATGAGCTGTCCTGGGCTCTGGATAAGGTGACTGGAGGTGAATGGGGTGGAGGAGGGCGCGACAATTCTGCCAAAAATGACAGCTGAGAGAAGCAGAGAGAAGAACAGATTTAAATTTTGGCAGCAGCAACATGAATGACTGAAGGAGATCATGGCAAAGTTTGATTGGCTAAATAGGAAAGGGAACACCCATAGTCAGCTGATTAGTGGGAGTGGGATAGAGAGAGAATTATGAATGGATATAGTATAAAGAAAGTCTTCCTGATTGAACTTAAGCTGAGCTCCATTTGTCCAACGCATTCTCATCCCAACTCATCAAATACCAGCGCTTTGTCAGTGGACTTTAACTTCAAAATATGATGCAGTAGGTACCGTCCTGCGTTCATTTTTCATTATGTTCTGGGATGGCGTGTCAATTTATACTTGTTATGTATGTTCAAAATACACTTGCAAAATGCAGTCTTTTTTTAAAACAACCTTACAATGTAGGTGAAACACTTTGTAGGTGTACTCGTCGTTCTCCGCATATCCGGGTCCGGGTCGCGGGGGCAGCAAAGAAGTAAAGAAGCCCAGACAGTCTCCCCAGCCACTTCCGTCAGCTCTTCCAAGGGAACCCCTTGCCCCAGCCGGGCAATGTAATCCCTCCAGTGTGTCCTGGGGCGGCCCCGAGGTCTTCTCCCTGTTGGACACGCCCGAACACCTCCCAAGGGAGGCGCCCGGAAGGCATCGTTACCAGATGCCCGAACCACCTCAACTGGCTCCTCTCGATGTGGAGGAGCAGCAGCTCTACTCTGAGTCCCTCCCAGATGTCCGAGCTCCTCACCCTATCTCTAAGGCTGAGCCCAGCCACCCTGCGGAGGAATCTCATTTTGGCTGCTTGTACTCGCGATCTCGTTCTTTTGGTCACTACCCAGAGCTCATGACCATAGGTGAGGGTTGGAACGTAGATCGACCGGTAAATCGAGAGCTTCGCTTTCTGGCTAAGCTCCCTTTTCACCACAATAGACGGTTAAGCGCCTGCATCACTGCTGACGCCACCCCAATGCGCCTGTCAATCTCCCGCTCCATCCTACCCTCACTCGTGAACAAGATCCCGAGATACTTAAAGTCCTCCACCTGAGGAAGGACCTCACCCCCGACCTGGAGTGAGCAATCCACCCTTTTCCAGCTTGGACTTGGAGGTGCTGATTCTCATCCCAGCCGCTTCTGCCGGCCACTTTGTTTTTAGGTTTATTTCCTTAAGTTTAGGCAACAAACACATGTGGTAAGATTTAAAAAACAACTGTCGTGGCTTGTCTTAAAAAAAGTATAGTTATTACTAATGCATGTCACATCACGTGACATACGTCATGCGACATATGTCACTACTGTAGCGTGCAAATACTAGCACGAGTTTTTTCATTAAAATAAGTGTGTTGACCTCTGGTTTCGCACAGGAAATGAACAGAGGGCTCCTGTGTGAAAGTCTGGAGTATGTTTGACCAATCCACTTCCTCTTTATGCTATGTAGTTGCTGGCAGCATTACAAACCGCAGCTAGCCGCTGCATTTTATAATGCTGCGAAAGGTGCCTTTGTGCATCACTGACAAAGCAGTGGCATTTGTTGAGTTTGGTTATTTCTTGCTGCGTCAGTAACCGCTGCTACGTGGTGTGTATCATACTGCCGCAAATGGTGCCTCTGTGTGTTGGTATCTAACGTTGACATCACTGACAAAATGTTGGTATTTGATGAGTTGGGAATGAGCACAGGCTGATTTGTCTACTAACAATGGAGCATGGGGGCTCAAAGTTTTGATGACTTAGTCCCAATACAGGGAGCCAGCATATGACCGCGGGCCACGCAGGACAAGTGCGGTTGCAAGTTGTCCACCAAAATAGTTGACTTTAGCTAACTGCACTAGCCTTGATGACAGCATGTGGTTACTGTGATACTCGTGAGATGCCACTAGCGGCCATGCAGCCAGTAGCTTTCTACAAGTTGTCGTCACTAACCTGACAAACAATTGTGAAGGGTTGCAGTTTGATGCAGTCATCCAGTAGTGTATTAAATGCAAACTATTGAAAGTCAAAGTACTGAAAGGGACAGCGAGTGATTACAATACAATGCATGCATTTCATGTCATTTTGAGGAACAATGCAAGAGAGGAAGAAAACTGACGAAATACTTGCCTCTGATTAATTTCACAAAAGTGTTGTATCTGTATATTAATGAGTCCACACTTGCCGTCATTCTCCAAAACACCTCTTTCTTAGTCTGTCTGTGTCTCTGCCGCTTGGTGTTTTGTTTGTGTCCATGAGTGTCTGTAGCCATTGTTTGCATTCTAACATAAAGGCCTGTTATTAGGCATTAAAGCCATGAAACTGCTATTTAGTTTGGCTGTAATCACTCCCTGACCACTTCTCCACCATAATACACTGGAATTACTATATTAAGTGTTAGAAAACCAACTTGTTTCATGTTGGACTGTTAAAATCACTATAACCAATGAGAATATAACCAATGAAAGGTTAAAAGTCCTGCTTTAAAAGAGACCTTTGCACGCTGATGCAATAATTCATTAACTACTGATGGGCTTTTGATTCATTAAATATCAACCTTTAAATTATGGAACTCTGACCTTTACCCTCATCAATAAATGACCTTTACCTTTGCCTTGAGCGTTGAATACCTGAATTTAAGATATAATTAACAACAAAAAGCTACTAACCTTTAACCGTAAACATATCCAAAAGAAGACGTGTGCCATGAGCAAAGTTATGTGTCGTTGTGAGGTATGTCCCTGCAAACAAAGTGGGTTTTTGTGGAAAGAATAATTTAATTTTGAAATACAAGCAGGAGTTTCTGTCCAGAATGGAGATAAGTTATTTGGGACTGACACCGTTGTACAATATATTCCGCAGGCTCCACAACGTTCTTTGGCAGATCCCATTTCACTGAATAGACAATTTGTTCCTTGGCAGAAGCTGCAATTCATTTTAACGGTCGACCTTTCCCCAGTTAAGCGTTCTATTACATCTATAAGTCCCACTTCTTACAGCAGTTAAGAGGCAGCATTGGCGATGGCACGGACAAATGAGATGGCTTAATAAAATTGCAGAGGGCCGTGGAACAGAGAATAGGTACTTTTTAGTTTAATTTGCCAACTCTCATTGGTGTGAGTGGAGGGTAACATCTGTAGGAGTAAGCCAGAGAGAGACAGAGAGGTAGAAATATAAAATTAATTTCAAATTGGTAACCTATAGCCGTATCTTATTCTCTCTGCAAGGTTTATTTAATAGGAATAGTCCTGCATTTAGCCTCTCACTTTTATACACACTAATAACGCATTAGAAGGTCACTTAAATGTCTCTGCTATTCAACCATTATTGAAGCTAAAGCTTTCAGTTTGTTGCGTTGGCATATAGTGGAACGATTCAAAGTGTTGCAGAGGTAGAAAAAGAAAGAGAAAACCTTTTCTATGACAGAAGCAAAGACGTACAAGATAAAGTGTTCTCTCAACTTTGCATTTTTGTCAATGTCCCCAGAGAGACAAAACATACATAACCAGCTTTTTGTTGCTCCTCTACTCCCTTTATTGCAAAAATCAATTTTAATCTTGATACCATATCATCTGTATATTCTGTAGGTCAGACAGCCCTCTGTCACCCAAGACTCCTCCGTGCCTGCAGGTGCGTTTCGGCTAAACAAAAACAGCTCGCTTAACCTCCATATCCACCTTTATTTCTTGGCCTAAAATTTCACCCACCTCATCACAATTTCACGGATCAATTCTGCCCTATTTTTGCTGTGGCCTCTTACAGTTCTGTGGCTGTCTGCAGCGTGGCTGGCCCTATTGTGCCGAAGTCGTCCATAATATTTAGGTCATTTGTTTAAAGGAAGCGATCAATAACTCAATGGCGACATCAATAGTTCTCTGTGCCATCAGGTGGATGGTATTGATTGAGGATGGAGCTAGATGGATGTGAGTGTACTGTTTATTTTGGGTTCCCTTGGGATTTTCTCAGTGGATCATTGTGTAAATGTCTGTTGATATAGTGCCTTTGTGAACCCTTTTTTAATTAAACGTTCCCTCTCCTGCTGTGATGGACTGGACACACATGTTAAAGACGACTTTGAGTACTGGTTATATAATTCTGAATTAAAGTAAATAAATTAATTAGTAATAATAATAATACATGTTACTAAACAACATCTGCACCTATCTTCCTATCTTTCTGTTACTGATAATTAGATATAACTGGACTTGACATCAGAATATTTATGGACGAAATAAATGCCATATGTACAGTTCCAAAATTACCTTAGCTAATACAAAATGCAATGCAAATTGCTTCCAATTTCTCCCCAGGGCCAATTTTCAGTATTGCAGTGAAAAAGATCCCTTGGGATCCAGAAAGATTTTCTCCATATATCACCATTGTAAAAAAAAAAACACATTTGTAAAACTGTTGACAGGAAACATTGAACTGCAAACAAGGTAAACTATGACTCTTGCTATTATGAATTTTTGATCCATGGAGGTTTTATATTTGTTTGCCAGCAGAGAAAAGCAATTTAAAAATCTAAAAGTCTTTGGACGTGGAGAGTGAGGTGAGCGAAGAAAACACTACTGCACATAATCAGTAGGCTGCGTATCCCAGAAGTAAACATGAAAGCTAGAAACTTTGTAAGCATGTGCGCCAGAAGAGCAGTTCTCATTGGACTGGATGGGTGCCATCTCGGGGTCTGTATCTGGATCTCATGATGCATCCTTGGCTTTAGCAAATCTAGAAAAGTCTTGTAGACTGCTAGCCAGCAACCAATTATTGCAGTAAGAACAATTGATTCTGCCAATATAAAAGAGTACCTGAGTAATGTGTAAGCCTCAGTTTTTAACAGAATATTTTTATATAACCAGCAATGTAAAAAGGTCTCATTTGCCATTTTTAGATAGTTAATAGAAAATAGCTGACACTTGAAAATGGTAGCTAGCTAGCAGAGCTAATGTGGGGATGTTTGAACAGTTTCCAACTGACTGCAACCTCTACTCGGACCTCAGTATCATAAATTTCACAAGGAAGAGTTTTATATATGCTGCAGTCTATGGAGTGGTTTATCAGTTTCTACTGCTACTGAGCTAACAAGATAAGGTTTTCTCTTGGTTGTCAGATTTCAGAGACATATATTTACCCTAGTTTATGGTGAGAAGTTTTGTGTGAGATTTTCACATATCACTTATTAGGGGAACAGGATTAAGGGAATATAGGTAATGTTGTCATTTAAAGATCCAACATGCTGTAATGACTCAGAACCAAGGAACCCAAAAGCACAAACTCAGGACCGGAAACAGGTAACAGGTGAGTCAACAGATAGGCAAAGAATGCTGGAAAGCTAGGCAAACACACTAGACAATCTGGCAAGGAGCATGAGAATCTGGGCCAGTATATGAGGAGTGACTGATGAGCATAATGGGATCCAGGTGAGGAGATGGGCGGGGAAAACTCAGGTGAGGGGAATGAGGTGATTGAGATCAAGCTTGTGACCAGCATGAAAAATAGTCACTAAGACGGCGAACCCGTGACACATGTAGGATTTGGTGGCATCTAGCGGTAAGGTTGCAGAACTGAAACTTTTCCCGTGTGCCAAGTGTGAAGAAGAACCACGGAGGCTGATGTGAAAACGCAGAGCTAAAGTTTGGATTGTCCATTCTGGCCTACTGTAACATGGCGGCCTCCATGAAAAAGGACCTGCTCCATATGAAGATATAAACAACTTATTCTAAGTTAACAAAATGTCTCTCACTTTAAGGTGATTATAAACTAATTAAAAACATAATATTAGCCTATTTCTGCCAATAGATGTCCCTAAATCTGACATTTAATATGTAGCAATGCTGCAGTTTGAACCTCCAAGTTTGATATGACAGATTCTGTTTGGCATTAGTAGTGATTCTAAAAACGGACCATCAATGTTGTTACGAGGATAGCACCGAGTCACCTTCTTTTTCTTGGTGGTAGGCTACTCTTGGTGTGCTTATCTGAAGAAGTTAGAGGTAATACCATGTTTCAAGTTCTTCAATGGCTTCCCACTACTTTGACCAGCTGACATTAGTACAGCCTCTGAAAATTGGTCTACATTTGCGCTCAAAACACAACACTTTTTCTAAATCTATGCCAAACATTTGAGCAAAGCCCAACCCGGTGCCAAATAACATGAATCACAGTTTGGAAGCAAGTAGAAGCTGCAAGTCCCACAAATAGTCTTGTGAATTATGATACTGTATCTTGAAATTAATTAGTTTATTCAAGTTTTACAACTAAATTCTGGTATCCTCTTTGCAATTACCCTCACCTCCCACCCCTCTCCCTGCTCCAGACAGCCCCGTGCTGATGTCATGTATTGCTGCGCTGCCTTCATGCTGCTTGCTGCCAATACGTATTATTGTCAGCTTGGCATCGCCCACTGGGCCTGCAGGCACTGAAATAACACACTGGATCCTGTAGAGATGGTTAAAGGGTGAATAACACCTGTATGTGTGTGTGTGTGTGTGTGTGTGTATGTGTGTTTGTGTGTGTGTGTGTGTGTAGCGTCATTAACATCATCTCTGTTGTTCTTCGTCTCTGTTTCCTTCCTCCTGCCTCCCTCATGCCTTTCATCCCTCGCTTCTGCTTTTGCGCACCTCACAGCCGTCTGTGTCGCCATGGTGATGTATGGTGGTCTGACCCCGTGCTGGTTATGAGTTCCCTCAGTCCTGCATGCTTGCTTGTGATATTTATAACGTCCTGTCTGGCTTTCCTCAAAGCACCAAACACTGACTAAAACTTGTTTCTGATAACTCACCAGAGAGACTTTGACTGGACTCCTGTTGTTGTAGTTATTACGAGGCATTCTTCATTCTTCTCTGCAGGGACCTCAATCTGAAAATATTCCGGTTGTTAGAAATTAATAAGACCAGAATTATATAACTGTCAACTTGAGTTGAGGAGATAACCCTGGAGCGAGTTAAACCAATGATCAGATAAGTCACTCTTATTGGGCTCCTATTAAGCCTCCTACAGACTGTGACTTTTTAGCAATCTCATAAGTTCAGCGCAGCTACACTGTGCGACATGGATCTAATAAACTTGGGTATGACATCAAGTTTAGTGTGTGCAGACTGTACAGTGACACCGCCTACTGAATCACAGGCTGTGACGTACGATGCAATAGCTTCCCATACTGAGTGTGCAAGGATGCTGCACGGGGTATTACTTCTCCAACTTTGGCGCATGACTTAAAAGGTCACATTATTAAACAGCCTGAAGTTTTGTGGTCACTATATACTGCTGTGTGTCTGTGTGCGTTTGCTAGCTGCTAGTTTCCTCACCTGGCAACTCCTATGCGATTGTGGTCAGAGCTGGAGGACTCATCATACAGGCAAGGCTTCTGCTGCCACAACTCAAGGTCTTCTTCTTTGCTGGAATTCCACACATTTCTTTTAGCACGTCTAGCCTCCATGTCGAGCTACCATCTGCCTAGTTGTTTGCGGTTAGTGCCAGTGCATCATTTCATCCTGCTTTTCTATTGGTTGGTTAGTAGACGTAGGTAGTAACAGCAGTCACATAGGAAGCTGGTCATCCCAAAATTTTCACAATGGTCATCTTTCACTAGGACAGCCCAAAATCTCACTGTGTGTACTGGGCTTTACTCGCACTGGGCTCACGTCTATACTAAATTAGATAGTAAATAAACCATTCCCCATTTTTCTGGTGACCCCAGTGGAACTCTCTCCAGGACACCTGGGGGTCCCCGGACCTGTGCTTGAGAACCTTGGATGGATTGAATGTTTGTTGGTATTTTCATGTTCAGAAATGCAACTGATAATAAACAAAAATTACAATAAATAATGGACAGAATTGAAAATGGGACTGAATATTGACCTGAATATCGTTTTACTTTTAATGACGTTCAAGTCAGTTTTTAGTTTATAAATTAGGCTCAGACAACACATTGAAAAAGTCAAGTCAAGCAGACATATATAACCTAATTTTTTTTTCCACAGACCATCTGTCTCGTGTACTTCTGTGTACTTGAGAGTGAACTTTAAGGTGGACACACATAATAATAATAATAATGATAATGGAAGGGGGTGAATACAGTGAACTCGGCAGCAAGTACACTTTGATATGTAGATTAGAGAGAAGAAATCAAGCGACATTGCATTTTCCTCTGAACATATATTTAGGTAATGTGTATGAGAGCATAATTATAGAGAGGAAGTAATCTGCCTTCATAACTAAAGCAGGCAACACACTGTGAATTTAAGCTATTAAGAACACTCGGCACATATGGCAAACTGTAGAAGACAAATCTTTGGTGCATTTAGACCAAACAAATGATTGATGAGTTACAAAATATATAATTACTTTTAGAGATGTTAATTATATTCAAAAAAATTGGGCATTGGTTATAAACTTCCAGACAGACGAAGACTGAAAATACTGAGACAAACCCAAATGAAGCCATTCTCCCAAGTTTGGTAAATAACCATCATTAGTCCGTCATTAGCACTCGCTTCCAGTGATTGCTATCTGCATAGTGTTATCGTGGGAACTGCTCACTGGCATGTGTTAATGTGTTGTGCGTGTGTGTACGAGCGCATGTTTGTGTATCTCTGTTCTGTGAACCGAAATTAGCGTCTCAATTTGCAAAGTGTCTAGTCTAGTCCCTGCTGAAAGTGATCTTATCCCCACAGATACCACACTTTGTTCCTCTTGTTAAGATCATGAATATTAATGTGTCACCTTGTTATGTCTCAGCCAAATTATGATGATGATGGCAAAGAATGGAAAAATACAGAGGACGGAGTACACTCAAAAACTCATTCTGAAAACTCAGGACTAATTGACCTCCCAACACAGAAATAGACGGATGTTACCGCAACTCAAAGAGGGAACGACGGGGAAGGAAGACAGAATTTTAAAAAGCCAAAAGGAATGGATGTGTATGGAAAGAGGAAATATTGATACAAAAGGGAGATCAATGTGGAAAAAAGAGACGTAGAGTATGGGGAGGTGTGCATTGAGGATATAGGGCAAGGGGGGGACGTGACACCTGGTACTCTATTGTGAGCCGGTTTGGCCTGTGGGCACACACTATGTAAGTCATACAAAAGGGACCTAAGACAACACGTGGACTTGACTACTGTGAGCCTCGATCTTGGATGTTTTTGTTGAACTTGCATATTATATAGACTTGGTTTGAGCCATTAGAAAACACATAACCAGCACAGTAGTAGCGCTCACTGGTGTGTGAAATATAGCAGCGCTTGATTAATGTTGTTTGAAATTGAATTAACAATTGCACTTTTATAAAAGCTGAACTTACACTTTATTTACTTGTCATGGCTGCGTACAGTTTTGTCTTTTGAATGACTTCTTAAAAAGGTTTTATTTCTCAGGGACTGAATTAGTTTTCAGTTCAGTTCAGTATACTATAACTATAAATTGAAAGGACATCTTGCTGCCTCTTACAGCAGCTGTGGACTGAGAAAAAAAAAAATTAAAAAAAGTAAATTAATTAATTCACTGGGCTGATTGTCTGCAACTTTTAAGGTGGATGTTACTCAATGCATGACTTTACGACATAAATACATCAGCACATCATAAATTTCAATACGACAACTTTCCATCAGTTGTTATTGTTTCTCTTGGATGACATACACTTTAAGTAATGAATGGATCTTCAATCTATCTTCGCTAGCTAACGTTGTCTAACATTAGCCAACTCATAAGTTCAGTACAAGTGCTTGATGTTCTGTTCCCTCAATCAAAATATCAAGGTGGCTTTGTTTGCCTTTTTGTTATTGGTTGAGTTTGAGTGGTTAGTTCAAGCTATTGAACACATGCTTTAATTGTATTCTGATTATCGTCTCTGGCATACACAATTGGCTTCCTTCTCCAAGCTCAGGATGGGGCAGTGTCTGACGGATGAATGTAGGCCTGAGCCTGGAGCTCTGCAGCTAAACCCCTCCAGATGAACAAATATTTATCTACAGCAGCTGACAGAACTCTGAGGAGACACAGATAAAGGAAACACATCCACTAAGTCTTATTTACCCAATCCCAATTCCATGTGCACGGGAACAAAAAGCCTTCACATGAAATTTGTCTTTGATTATGAATAATATCTTCCATGAAGGCGGCAGCAGATGTGTAACATTATTCAGCATGACTGCGTGACAAATGAAGGCAGTTTGTCGTGGGGAAAGCCTGTCAACATGTACTTAAACAGGACCACTACTTCACTTTATCATATCAAGCTAATTATAATATTATTGTACCAGGTGCTGCAGCTGCAGTCAAAGCTGCACGCTGGGTGAATACTCATTGACACACCCAGCATGGCGGTGTGGACCAGCAGAAATGGGAGAAAACAGGCTGCTAGTTTACTGTTGTTGTCTACTGTTGCTTATTACGACCTACAAGATATGCACAACACACACATGTGCTTTTTGCTCTGACTAATTAATTGTCTCTCATCTACTCAAAGGAAATTATTTTCCCTGACATTCCTGTCCTCTCCACATCTCTCCGTCTTGCTTTTCCTCCCTGATTGTTTTTCCTGTCTAGGTTCATCTCCATCATTTGTTCTCATTACCTTGCTCTATTTAGGTAGCTATGTCTTCTGCACTCAGCGCCAAATGAAAGCAGCTTATTTCAGTTTCAAAATTGACTGTGAAAATTGAGCAGATATTCACAGATACTTCCACGCTGCAGATGTTGTTTGCACATATTGTACACTTTAGCATGACTTCTTATTGGATTGTTTTGTTGTGTGGCAATGCAAAATAATATTTTGCTTTTTTCTAGTTTTTCATTTTATCCCCACTGGTCTCAGTATTTTTAGTTCTGTCAGTAGCTGTATTGCGTAATCGGTGGTCAGTCTGTTCCTCTGGTTTTTGCTCTCAGTTATACAAGCCTGGCAGTGCTGGTGGATGGAAATAGCGTGTAACAGTGGTCGTGGGCAGGAGAGGAAACCTACACACTTGAACGTCCGCATCATATTACCACCATGCTACATCACAGAAAGCGAGATAGAGAAGGGGAGGGAGGGGAAAGAAAGCAAGAAACCAAAACGGAAAGCACAGAAAATCCCACCAGATGGTCTAAAGGAAGACTCTGTGTGCATGTTGGTGTCTTTTCCTGTTTCATCTTATCTGTAATTGCACACTGAGTATTTCCCTGCGCCCTCCATTTGCCGTATCTCGCCATCACAGCTAAAAGACACCTGGCTGGCAGCTGTTTGTAAACCAGTGGAATGTAATATATCCCTTTCCATGGCTTCAGTCCTGCCTGTTGCTGCAGTTTATCTACCTCGGTGTGTTTCCAGGAGGAGATGGACTTTTAAATGAACTAATCTGATAATCGCACCAACACCACAGGTCCCCCATTGCAGGGAATGTGTGTGCACACAGTTTTTAGCCTGTAGCATCAAATGAGCGAGATCTTAAGTAGCAGCTTCTTATAAGATTGATAGCACATTATTAAACCAAATGGTGGTCTCAATTGAGAAATGGAAGCTAACTAAGACCTCATCAGTTAACTTTACAGAATGGGTCTTTGATCAAGATAGCAAATGACAAACTGAGAGTTAAATTAGCCCAAAATTGCGTTATTCTCAAACCCAAACAGCATGCACACTCAATAGAGGCTTCCTAATATTTTAGTCAGGGCTGGTTGCCACAGCAACAGGGCAAAGCTTGTCTAAAGGAATCCTATGGCAGCTGTGCACCGGCCATCTGGGAGAGAAACAGAGTGGGAGACACAGACAGAGAGAGAAGTCAGAGATTTGAGGAGGTGGAAAGTTGAGTAGTTCTTTAAGAAATGTTTTATGTGAGGAAAACTCAATCAGTTATTTAATGGGGATGTCTTTTCAAGGCTCTCTCACAGTCAGAGAAGCCAGTAAAACAGTTTAAGACCTGGCTGCAGGATGACCCTGTCAGAGTTTCTCCTCAACTCAAAGACCCGTTTTAATGGAAACTAGCCTGCAGCTGATCCCTGACCTCTGACCTGCCAAAAAATGGGAAACAGAATGATCTTTTGTGAAGCACTGTATTTTCGAAGTTTAAGACAAAACTTCCCAGAAAGCTGCAAGAGGATCAGAAGAGACACGAACAGCCAGCTGAGCATTCTGACAGCATAATGTTAGTTTTAAAGGAGCTCTTTATAATATTCAGAGTGAATCTATGATCCAGAGGTTCCCTGCACACAGCTCTCAACATGGAGTAGTGCAGTAGTCCAGTAGTGCTAACAGTGGCAACGGTGCTGACAGAGCTAACAGTGTTAAGGTACAGTAACACATGAGAACATGCAGGTGAGGGACCACTGCCTGCACCAGGCAATATTCTTGCTAAATGTGGGCAGTGCCTGATGTGACAGACATGGAATGCTAGCTTGGTAGCTAATGCACCAGTGGATGGGTGCTATGCTTTTGCAATGAGTGCAGTGTAGAGTGGCAGCAATGACCTGTCCAGTAGGATACACACAGAGACTAAATAGTTGTAACATGCATGCACGGCTAGATCGTCTGCAACAACGATGCCAATACCGATACAAATACAGGGTATGCACGTGACACAGCAAGCGGAAGTCACTGCGGTTATACCCACTGACTGGCAGAAAGACAAAGACGAGTGGCAGCGTTAGCTTGAATTCCGTCAAAACTTACATTATCAAAAATGGGGAAAAGCTAACCCTTGACTCAAAACCTTTCTACTCTGCGTTATGGGACGCTTCAGAGCCATATATGTACAATGAGCAGTCAAAACTGTCCCTGTCTTCTCCGCAGCTATCCAAGGTTTCAATGGAGGCTCATTCATTCTCTGGCTGTGTTTCCCCTGCACAATTAGTGAGTGGCAGTGTTAGCTACAAACAAGGCATGCCTGACAAGAGCTTACTCACAGTTTATATATAAATACAAACCTGTCCACAGACAACCAGAATATTCATCAGTGTTATCGTCACTTTAATTTCGCCAGCAAATCCGGCCTTGAAGTACGACCAAGCATCGAGGCTTTTGTATACTTTCTGGCTTTGCATTGGGTATTTTCCTGGCATTGAAATCAGGTACATATAAATGTCAGGATACCCGGTTCCTGGCCACATGTCAGTGTCCGTGGACCACTTGTTCTTTGGTAGCTCGTACGGATCATTGTCGAGTCCAATTGTCTTTAATTTGATCTGATAATCCATACTTTTCCCGGTCTCGCTGTGTCTACTGCTACACTCTGCCATCTTGAGGGAGGTTTGTTTTGCCTCTCAGTCCAACTGAGAGGGGAAGTGCCGTAAACGCATACCCACTATACAAGAATGAATGTAATCTGGTTCATGTTCCTCAGTCAAGCATCTTTCCTAATACAAGGCATGTTGCTCCAGTTTGTTGGCACACACTGAAAAATGCAGCATTAGAGGCTGATATAGGTTTGCCTCGCATATAAATTAGACACCGTCCTGTGTGTGTGTGTGTGTGTGTGTGTGTGTTTGTATGATAGTTGGGCTGATGTTAAACTTATGACTTCCAGTTTTCAGTCATTTTACTCCAAATCTCCTCCTCCTCCTTTTTCTTTTTCTTCTTCTTCTGGTACCTTTCAACTTGCACACAGGATCTTGGCACAGTGTGCTCTGCCTGGAGCTATTTGCATCCATCCACATCTTTCCATTTGCACATATGTGAATCATGATCTGTGTATCTTTCTATGAATTATTTTGCATTTTAATAGCGCATCATAAAACCGTCATGTAACATAATTCATCTTAACCCAGATTCAATATGTATATTTTTGGGGAGGTGAAGGGCATTGTACAGTCAAATAAAAGGACCTAAAGTGCTGACCAACATATTGAGATTTCACTACTGTAAGGGAAATGATTCACTGTAGCACACAGTCAGCTTTAGCCAGACTAGGTAGAGGCTGCCAGTCTTGTGAGTGACGGTCTCAATTGTTAATAGTAATTATACTGGTGTTGTAAAGTTAATGTGTTAATGATTCATAGTTTAAAAGCTTCGTATCACGCCGTTAACCAAACATCACTTTCAGTCTAATTAAGAGTGAAGTCAAAATGACTGTTTGAAAGCCCAGAAGGCAGCAGGCTGATGAGCAATGAGAGATTCATAGAACAAGTAATAGCTTCTGTTGTTATTGTCATTCTGACAATTATCCATATAACCTTTACCATCAGTGTGTCTGAGTGTGTGTGTGTGTGTGTGTGTATGTGTGTGTCCACTCGTCTAACCTGACAGCTAAGGGAAGAGAGGAGCTGACACGAGACGCTGTGAAGCATCACCGTGTGATATCCCATGACATTTGCTGCTGTCCAACATACACACATGTACACACCATCGCCCCCCACCTACACACACACACACACACACACACACACACACACACACACACACACACACACACACACACACACACACACACACACACACACACACACACACACACAATCCATCCTCCCTTTGTCCAGTCAGCTGTACGGGATCGAAGAACCCCTGATGGAAAATTCCAAGAAAGAAAAAAGATCCACCAGCCCTTCTGAATATTACACAGTGATGGAGGGAGGAAGAGGAGGCGGAGGAAGAGGAGGCAGGGGTAGAGAGACCGAGCAACTGAAAGATAGATGGCAGCTCGAGAACAGTCTTAGGTGAGATAAATGTGTAAAGGAAGACCAAAGGAACAGAAAAGGAGGACTAAAGCAATAAATGTTGTTGGAATAAGTGGCTGTCTGTCGAATGTGCTGAGAGCAGCACAGTAACTTACATCAAGTCTACACTTTCCTGCAAGTTTTTCCTCTTGAAACACAGTCAATATATTACTGGGAAAACTTCAACGCTCAGTGAGCAATCCGGAGGCAACCTTCCTTTTCAAAACAGAGGGAAAGAATGAATGACACAGCTCCAGCCTCTCACCCAAATACGGTCACTTCTGGCTTTAAAAGATGGTGATGGGGGTTATGCCAAACTCAAGGCTTCTGAATGGGAGTTTAAAACGAATAGCTACATTCATTATAAGTGAATTATTTGAACAGTGCATGGTGTGACGCCCCTCCCCAATGTCTTTGAGAATGTTTCAGCCAGTCTCATCAGGCAGCTGGCTGACATGGGAGGGTCGTTACCTTGATTAGGCTCACCTGGGCTTCCAAGCTATAAAGCTGCCTAATCTGTTCACTTGGTCTCTCCTTTCCTTTCTGCTGACATCCACTGCGCATCATTGGTTTTGGTTTGCACCTTCAACACCTCCACAACAGGCCTGACACTCACCCATGCATGGCTTTCATGACTGACTTTGCTGATCTTCACACTCCATTGATTAAGTTAATTTTAGTTTAATAAATTCGGCTTGTTTTAAGTAAATCTTTTGTGTGGACTCCCTTCTTGTCACATACTCTGAGCCAGTTTGTGACGACGGTTATTGTAGGACTTGTGGTTTCAGGTCAGGCTACAGATTCTATGTTGACGGGTCGGGTTGAGGCGGTATTGCAAAATAGTCCATCGTGAGTTTGACAATGTCTTGCTTTTGCATTTCTGTGTCAGTGTGGGTTAAAAAACAAGATATATTAACTGGTCTGCTGGGTAAAACTCCACACCAGAAACTGAGGCAGTGAGGTTTCTTTGCAAAGTTTTTATTACTCTTTCATGGCCCATCATCATATTTCTAAAGGCACTGTCCCTCTATCTTAAATCACTAGAGCTCCTGCAGTAGCATAGTTTCATTAACACTGGCAGAGGAATTAACACAACCATTGAGGCCTCGTGATGTGCTGGGATCTAACTTAAGGACACCAAAGCCCCCAACCAAAATAACTTCACCCCTCTCTCCTCCTCTATCCCTCTCTCTCTATCCTTCTCCCCTCTCTTTGTGACTATTTACTTCATTTGATAGTCGATCGGTTGCCACGGAAACCGGAGGTCGTTTGCCTCCTGCGTGTCTCTTTGGATACAATAAAAACAAGAGAGGGAAGGCAAGAGAGAGAAAAGGCAGAGAGACGTCGAGAAAGAGTTGGAAAGAGTGACGCCACGCAGTGCGGTATTAAGAATTCATTTAGCCCCCGCTGCCGCACACTTTCAGCCTCCCAGCTCTTTCCAGCTCTGTCACGCTGATGCTTTCGGCACATCCAAATGTGTTGGGTAATGGTCTCTGATGCCACTGAATTTTATCTGGCCTTTTTAAGGTCTTGGATTTGTTTCCTGCCAGCTGTATGATGTAAGTGAATCTGCTCCCAGAGCTTTGGATCAAACCTTGTTGTACCCTCACTCGGCAGGTGTGGAATCTGGGTTGCCAGGAAAATCGCAGCATGCCGAAATAAATGTAAAACGTTTAAAGGGTTGAAAGGAGGCAATTTAATCACTTAGTCAATCATCAGAAGAATATTTAATAATTGTTTAAGTGATTTATTGATCGAAAAGAGCTTGTGATCGCAATTTGTCAAATGCAGCTGACATCTTATTGGCTCAGTTAATTAAGAAAATAATTTATGGATAAATTCAAAATATAATTCATCATTACATGCAGCCAAAAATGTTTTGCCTGACTTAACAATCAACATTAAAGTGTCTTTAAGTAAGGTACTGGACAGTTTGCTGAGATTGGACCAATATTGATGGCTTATTGTGCAAGTAATCGTGATATACATCACTCATGTAAAATCTTTGACACCTGCTTTACTCTCAGAATTCCATTAATATAGATATTATTGGAGGGTTCATGTGTGCCAGCATTGCTTAAATTCTCTTTTAGAGGCTTTTCACCTTGCCAATGACAAAAGAATCTATCAGGAAAAACCTTTTATACTGATTCATCAGAAAGCTATCAGAAAGCCCCATCAGTCGCACTGTACTCCTAACTATTTTAATGGAGCTGCTCAGTGGCCCACATTGAAATACTGTAGGTGTTCCCAGCAGCTTCCAGTAGTGAGTGACAGGCGCCGGATGAATGTGAAGCAGAGCATGCTGAAAAACACTACCCTACTTTGCAATCACTCCCTGGTTAAAACAGAAGAAGGTTAAAGAATTCCGGAGGTGAAACTGTTCTATAAAACAATTTCAGAGTTAATCTTCTTCGAACACTCTGTCTGTAATAAAGCCTTGTGCTTTGAATTTCACCTCATTCTCCATCCAGTTGCAGTGTTGATGTGCAGTATATGTGTGTGTGTGCGTGTGTGAGGAAGAAAAAAAGATACAGAGCCTCCTCCAAGGCACCCACACTAATTGACTCATTTTTCAGAAGTGGAGAGAGACAGACAGATACTTGCACATTGTTAAAGGCAGCTCATGTATAGGCAGCGTGCATGAGAAGCTAAACCGGAGAGCTGGCAACACGCAGAGGCTGTTTTTAAAGAATGCATTTGGCAGTGGAAATAACCCCGAGATAATCCTTATAGCATTAGCCCAAAGGCTGTCATCATTACTTGGACTGGGGAGAAATAAGAAAGCGCTGACCTGCAGTTTTATCCAACCATGATATTTACATTAAAGTGTGTATCTGCCTGGAAAGGCTGCGCTTTTTAGGTGCTGTGTTCACAGGCGCCGCCTGCAGGGTCTCACCATGAGCTCAGTGACACCTGCGGATGATATCTCTGTCCTCATTAGGAGGGGCTAGCTACAGGAAACAGCTGAAGTGGCAAAAGTGTAGTGTGTGAGTGTGTGTTAGCTTGCAGTGTGTGCCTGCCTGTGGAATGATGACAGCATTTGAATATTTGTATCATTTGTAAGCAGGGGTGTCACGATCAACTGTAATTGAAGATACCATGATATTTAAAAATGAAATATTGATATCATGTGAATAATCCAGCAGCCCTTAAGTATTTTTGTTTCCTTCAGCTCTCACTTTGTCTCCATCGTCACCCTCCTACACTCATATATTTAGTATAATGTATTTACCAAAAAGGAATTTGACTTATAAATTTGATTAAAATTTTCTAGATATTGCGGTATTTCTGTTATTGTGACTTATTTTAGTCACAAAAATCATGTAGTGAAAATCTGACATCAAACATACCTCAAATTCATAAATGTAAGGTATTTTTGATATCAGAGGTAGAAGTCTGTCTGTCCTGTATCTCTCATGCCCTCTGTTTTTTAAGTGTATCCTCCTGAGACTCTGTGTCCTCATGAGGACATCACATTTTAGTTTTACTTTATCACTCCACATGACTTGTTTCCAAAAAGCATCAGGCTTGTTTTGATGTTCCTTTGGAAACTTTTGAATTTGGTGGTGAGGACACGGAAAAGTTTTCTTCTGATGACTCTTCCATGAATGTCATATTTGTACAGGTGCAGCTGCAGAGTAGAGCAGTGCACCACCACTCCAGTCTGATAAACCTTCCTCTGTGTCTTTTGCAGTCAAACAGGGGTTTTGATTTTCTTCTCTAGCAATCCTACAACCAACTCTATGAACAATTTCATAGTCCTCAAGACCTCAGCTTGACCTCCACAGTTCCTGGTAACTGTCATGTCATTATCTTATGAACTTTGGTGGAGAGATAGAGCTGGCTGTCATCCGCATAGCAATGAAACTGTACACTGTGTTTTCGAAAAATATGGCCAAGGGGGAGGAGATAGATAATGAAGAGGAGGGGACCGAGGACAGAGCCCTGGGAAACACCGGGATGGCTTGGACGTGAAGGATTTTAACTGAATGAACTGAGTGCGGCCATTGAGATATGATTCAAACCATCACCTGACCTTTCCCAACAATGATTGTGAACAAGCCGTAGTCCTAAGAAGCTAATTATGGTATGAGATCCTGGTAAAAGTTGTCTGAGCGCTCAAATGTCTTGAGGTGCCCAGACTTTTGCATGGTGCTCCTCTCCTTTTTTTTCTCCACTCTAAAACTGTATAAACAAAAATAATACACAAATGTTACATCTTTAACTTCATGCCTTTTGAAGATCAGTTCATCTTCTACTATTCACAGTAAAATACATTTTGACCAGGGGTGCCCAAACTTTTGCATGTCACTGTACATACAGTACCAGTCAAATGTTTGGACACACATTCCATTTACTTTAATGAAAAAGTGTGCCCAAACCTTTGACTTAAAAGGTATAACCCAATTAAAAAAGGATCCTGCAGTGTATTAATTGCGGTGTGATGTTGGTTTGGTATATGGAGTATAAGATGACAAATCTTTACCTTGTCTCAGATGTCTACTTTAACGCTATTAGTCTGTGGGACAACAATATTAAACATGCCTCCCTGCGGTGCTGAATATTTTTCTTTAAATGATCCACATCAGCTGACACACATTGATTCAATGTGAGATTCAATGTGCACAAATGTGTGTGTGCGAGGGAGAGCGTGTGAATGTGCGCTCACATGTGGGTGGTTGAGTGTGAGCGTTTATGTTTTTGAACATGTCGGTTGGTTTGCACATGCATATCTGCGTATGTGTACTTTCCTGCTCTTGTGTGTTGACGAGTGGGTGTTTGTGTGCATGTGTGCGAGGCTTTGTCTGTGTGTTTGTGTGTATGCATGTGTTTTTTGCCCACTCACAGCCTATCTTTATACATGCTGTGATATCGGCAGTATTCTTTCTGGAAGGGTTCACGCGAGGCCAAGAGAAGCATGTCGAGAATTGAGTCTTTTCTGGGAATTCTGTCTGTTCAAACGTGCGGTGTGGTTCGCTCAGAGGAGAGCAGGATCCCCGTTTTTCTTCCGTCCTGCAGGCTGTGTGTTGTAGGCTGCTGGGGGAGCTTTTCAGCAGCCTGCGCTGTATAGCCTCAGGGAGGGATTGGACCTCCAGGGCTATTACAGCACATCCTCCTTCACACGCTTGTTAGCCAAGCAGTGCACTCACTCCCTCAACACACGGAAAATGCATATTGAATCACTCCGTCACACTCGGCTGCTTTGTTTCTGTCGGGTCTTTTTTCTCCGACATGCAGCTTGGTTTTGCATGTTCTGCTCGCTCCGTTAACCTTTTCTCTAAACAAATGTTGTTCATGCTGTTGTGCTCTCGCAGCATCACCACAGATATTGTCTGACATTTGTTCTGCAGCATTTTTCTGAGTAGTCAGAGTGAAAAAGGAACTTCCTCATAGGAGAAGAGCAGAACTGAGTTTGTGAAATGCATCAGCATCTAGCTTGTTTGGATGTCTTTGGGCGTGCATGTGCGAGTATCAGGGGAGTAATACAGCTAAATTGAAAACGCTAGTTTAATAGCGTACACATTGTGAACATCACACATTATGCGTTTCATTGCTACTGCAATCAATACATATAAAGTCCCTCTCCACTCAAACATGTTTTTATTTTGTTTATGTCCCCTGAAAATGTCTGACCTTGACAATACTGACTTTTGTCTGTGCAAAGTTTGTCACTAGAGAGATGTTTTCACATTCCTCTGCTGAAGTGAAGGATGTTTGTGCATTTCCCTATGATCTGAGAGTCAAATGTGTGCCTGGCATGCTAGATTAGGTGCATCACTAATACGAAAGCCAGTTGCTGTTTGATACGGGAAACACATGCAGGTGGGGGAACAGACTTCAACTCAATAGTGGCAGGAGGAACCTGACACCTCCAGTGCAGAGCAGACTTGTCAGAACAGAGAGCAGAGTTAGCATTAGCATAGTGGAGGTTTTAATGTTTGGGACGAACACAGTTCTTCCCTGGAGGATGCATTAGACTCACTATCAAAGCGTCAAAGGACACAATTTATTGTTTGCTAAATTATGCCCTATAGTGAACAACAAATCTGCGTTAAAATGGCAGGAGGAGAGCTAGTTAACGTAGCGTTTTCAGTTGTGTATTGGCAAAAATCGATGTCTGTGAGGTTGAGCCACTTGTCAGTTGTCAAAAGACAAGACGCGATTGGTTCATTTCGATTTACACCCGCCCCAACAGTCCTACGTCGTAAACGCAGCCAGCATGGTGAGGAGGGTGTGTGTCACCTCGCCTTGCGTGTGTCTGTGTAGGAGCCTGAATGAATACTCCATGAAGTATCGGATGACATGGTTTCATCATTGTTATCATAGCTTTCTGGTACACAGCGGCTACAGTTGTTGCAATGCATATTTGAAACAGTTAGACGCTTAGAGTCTGCTATCCGTTTGAATGCAATATATGAGCTCAGCATTAGATGGGAGAACTTTCTACACACTGTGGCTTTAAAGGAAAAAAAGTTGTTTTTTCCAGCAATATAAAATATGATGTTGATATGAGTGAACAACATCTGATTGTGGGTCAAACATGTAAGGCTAAATCTCTTACACTTACCCTCCCCATGTTAATGCAAACTCCTTTGTCGGCGGTCAACCGAGTGTGAGCAGCACTGCAGAAAGCAGAAAGCAAGTGTGAGCAGCGGAGGTGGGCAGAGACCAGATTAAGACATTTTCATAATGGAGAAAGAGTGTTCCCATGCTTCCTGCCCCTTTTCAGAGTTTTTTTTTTTTTTTTTTTTTTTTTTTATGCGATAACCATGTTAAACAAAATGTTAGTGTTTTAAAATGTGTCTGAAGAGGGACTTTAACAACAACTGTACAGTGTAAAAAAAAAAAAAAAAAAATCATGGCAGCCCTAAAAGTCAAAGTCTTACTCTGAAACAAACTGTGACATTTTGTGGCTGAATTGGACCCTGCAGGGTTCACCTTTCACTGCCTTGGTGTTGCTACAGTCACTGCAGTTTCACAATAATGATAACTTTGGGACTGCTATAAAGTTTTTAAGCACTTTGGTATAAAAGTTTATGAACGTTACACATACTGTGATACTAGCTACTATTTGGAGTTCTGGGTCCTGCTCTTGTCACTCGCCTTGATTTCTGTCATGTGCCCAGGCCCACCTATATCTCACCCTTCATCACTGAGATAATTATCAATTAATGAATAAAGAAAAGTATGAACGAAATTGCCACCAGGTCTTTGTCCTGTCAGATTCCATCTTGTTCTGTGTTTCCACTCTACAAGCTTTTCTCCTTAACACTTTATTTCCACATGGTTCGAACGTGTGAGCATGATGGTGATCTTGTTGAACTGTGTGACCCTGGGAATGTACCAGCCCTGTGAGAACATCGACTGCTCCTCAGACCGATGCCAAATACTGCAGGTATACACACACACACACACACACGCACACACACATGCAATTTTTCTTTTTAGCAGATTTCGAGCAACCTGCCAGAAAATGTTACAGAAGCAAATCTAAGCACATTTTAACCTTTTTATTGTCTTGATGGCGATGACTGTATTTTGGGGTTTGTGCAGTTTTGTTATAATGATTTCACACATGCTGATGCCATCTAGGGATTGCATTTTTAGTCTGTTAGTCTACTACTTTGAGCCACATTGAAATATCTGAACGGTTATTGGTTTGACTGGCATGAAATTGGCCCAACAGGATGAATCCCAACGGGTTTGCTCATGCCCCAACTGTGCAAAGGGAGAGGAAGCATTGTTGGTTTGTTTGATTTGTCCATTGATTTATCCAGTTCCCTCATTATCTCTGCATTTATCTTAGTTGCATTCCAGTCCCTTCTGTTTAAGATTCAAGGAAGAGATACAATAATGGGGAAATTGAGAAACACGCACTTTGAGAAATGAGACTTCCTACCCTCAGCAGAGACATCGCAGTGACTAATGACAGCTGCACAGCTGGATCACCTCTTCAAGGTCTTCACAACAAAACATGTTTTTGGCCATAACTCAAGAATTCAAACACTAATTATGACAATATTTTCCACAAATGTCAATGGGATATAATGCTGAAGTCATGACATTTTATATCCAAAAGGTCAGCTTCACTGTGACATCATAATGTTCTGCAAAAATACTTATTTGGCCATTATTCAACTCCATAACTCAGGAACAGAAGGGGAGACATTTGATCGGATCCTGAACTGGTGACACTAATTTTGGGTGCCCACGTTAAACTGTGCTGATTGTGTAGATTCTGTGCTGCTGGGTAGAAAGTGTTTGTGAAGCATGCACATTTTGCCAGAGAATAGAGTTAATACTTTTTCTTAAGTGCCTTCAGAGTCATCACTTCATATATTATGTGAGTCTTGACAGACGTCGATGTAAACTGCAACAAGACTAGTTGGCGTAGGCATTCAACCGTGAGGCAGTAATTCTAATTTATTGATATTTGATGCTGACACCACCCTCTGGCTACTGTTTGCTTTATATCACCACAACTGCAAATGATCCAACTTTGGACCTTAACTTTTATTTATTTTACAATTTGGCATTATTTACAATGAAGAGTCTTGTTTTTCCCTTCTTTCTAACTACTGCTTTTAAAAGTGCCCTATAAATAAAGATTACTTAGTTACACAGCATCATGTACAATGTTTGATCAGAGGCTCTACATACGCACTTATACTCTTACAAACATGCACACTTGCACTCAGACATATATATTTTTTATATAACCCCCACAAAAAGCATACATAATAAACTCGCATTAGCACACAAAGACAGCTGTGTACAACATGTGCAGGAACAAACACATACTTGAGACACAAATGCAAATACAGCCCCTCACAGAGCAAAGAGTGTGTTTCTAGGAAGTGTGCACATGTATCTATTTACTTGTACTGACACATAAAGAACACACTAATTCACATGCAGATACAATCTCCCGCTGTTCCTCTCTGTATTCCGTCCTTGTCTCGCTCCCCCTGCGCTCTCCCTTCCATGCTGGAGTCTGTAACTCCACGCAGTGACTCACTGCTAGCATGTGGTCTTTATGGTGCAGTGAGCATGACTTCCTCACGTACGGCACCTCGGCAGCTTTCCTCGTCATCTGGCAAGACACAAAATCCCTTCTCACTTATGTCAAAGGTGGCCTGAGTGGGTGTAACATCTGTGCGCGAGCGTGTGCACGTATGTCTTCAGTCTGTCGGTGTGAAGCTCTTGTTGAATCACCCCGGCACCCTGTTTTTTTTCACATTCTCACACGAACACACACAAGGCACCACACTCATCATATAACAGCCAACACACACAGAAGATTGATTTGGCTCCCTGGGGGAGGTGGCTGGTGAGTTGGACCTAATAGAATTTCTCCTCCAAGTATCTATAGACCCTATTCAATATCAGCATGGATTTAGAGCGCTACGGTGCCACAGTCAATACTCTCTTCTCAGGAAATCCATTGTTCAATACCATGATTTCAATGGTGCCTCGCCAGCAGAATCTATAAGCTCCAACAAATGTGAACTTAAAGACCTCTGGAAGCTTAGTTAGTTATTTAGTCAGCTAGTATACCCTTGTAGATGGATGGATGAGTGGATGGAGTGGGAAACAATGGTTTGCATCATAAGTTAAGTCCAGATTCTCTACTGTTTTTGCATCTTTAGTCATTTTCACAAAAATACGGCGATAGGGCTGCAACGAAGACCTTTGCTTTTTTTAAACAGAGCCAAACAAGGCAGGCATAATACCAGCTCAGTGCCTGATTTTAGATAGTATGCTCTGCAGTTACACCTTCAAAATTAGTCGGTTGTGGAGTTTCTATAAAATGCTGTAAAGTTTAGTTGATTCAAAACACACATTAAACGTGACTTAATAGTGACAATTTCAAACACAAGTACACAAATCGGCTTCACTTTAACTGGCAGGATTCACAGACAAAGCATCTGTCTTTTGGTGGACACATTGTCCCGACCAATACAACATGCTTATGCTTTTAGCGCAAGCCTATGGCATTTTACATTGTATAAATTAGCCTAGCAGCTAGCGGACTTTTCCTCTACTCATATGAAGCCAGGGACAACAGCAAGACTTAACAAAAGTAACATCTGGTTCCATAACACCTTGCAGGGTTCTCTGACAAAACAACTGTCCTATTCTAAACATGTTTTCCAAACAAATGTAACATGCTAACATAAGTAGCACAAGCCTATGGCATTTTACATTGTATGTATTAGCCTTGCGACTCATATCAAGCCAGGATAAATCACACACGAGATTTAAAACGCTTTTTGTGGGGCCAGTATTGTCCTCACAATCTATGATTTCTTTTTTGTGAAACTGAAGTAAATAAAACCTTTGTTTCCACTGAGGAAAATAGTTTCAACTTACAAAAATAGACAGAACATTACATTTCTAGGGAGGTGCACATCAGGCTATGTGTGGGTTATGCGTAGGCTCTACATTGATGCAGAGCCTACGCCGTAGATACAGTCGATCGACGCAGAAGTTTAAATCCCGATCAAGGAGCTTCCAGACATCATTTTCTCCCCAATTTACAGACATTTTTGGCTGCTTTTATCCTTCTTTGAGTTAGCTGCTAACTGCTGCAAGCTGCTTCTTAAATCTCTGATGGTAGGTTGCACATGTAAGAAATTGTCAAAACATAACAGTTGTCCCGTCGATCACCCTGTCCTGCTCGCTCTCCCTTGTAAATAGACATCAATGTGGCACTGCTACTTTCCCCGATGTCAGCTTAAAAGCAAGAGAACTCTGTCTCCTCGTTCTGTAAGGGTACCTTTTATAAAGAAGGGTGAGGTGGAACGTGAAATTCCCACCTTGAACAGGCAGTGTAAAAGGGTTTATGTTTGTTCTGTGAGAGTCAGAGGCAATGAAATAGTAGTTTGGTCCTAAATACACTTCACAACTCATCACAGAGGCTTTATCTACTTCTAACCCCTCACGATGTGTGCTGAAACATTTTAAGACCAAACTGCAATTTAATTTGCATTTGACTTCCCTCCAGCTCTCCTGTGACCTGGATGGGTGAGAATCTTCATAGACATCACACGCTGTTGTGTAGAGACAAGAATGTTTTTATCTTCCTGAATAGGAAATGTGAGAGAATCAATAACAAGCCCTCAGACAGAGAGCTCTATGCAAATAACGTCCTTCAACACAAATCACAAGCACAAACGAGTGCCTGAGCTTGGACACGAGTCCCACCAAGGCTGATAAACTTTTGTCCTGAAGTGTCTTTTATAATAGCAGCATTCTTTGATCTGATCACTTGCTGAGTTGGAATGAAAAAATGCTTTGAAGATGTGAAAGGTTTGCAACCTTCAGAGCTAAATGATTTTCATCAGTTTTCCTCTTATGTAATAATGTTTTGCTCTTTGATTAGATAGATTTGTTACACCATTGTGTAGCAATGTGCATTACAGGGCTGCAGTAATAAAACATCAAATGGTCTGCCATGCCCTCTCCTCCCCTTTCAAACATGACTTTAAAGCATTTCTGATAACTGTCAGATTTTTATCTGAAAAAGGGCGTATGTTTTATTTCAGCACTGGTGGGGACACAGAAGTGAGGGGTCTGGAGATCCTCCCTTAGGATATTTAGAGCATTAAACACTTCATTTCCTGCATTCTGGTGAAGCTTCATACACCACTTTATGGTGGAAATGTCTTTTTGTAAAGGAAAAAACAAAACTGAGGCAATAGGTGATGAATCAAAATATAAAAATAGGGCTCTCAGGCATTCTGTGTCACTTTTAAATATTCATGCTCCTGTAGATCATCCACCCATCCATTCATTTTCTAACCGCTTATCCTCTTGAGGATTGCAGGGGGGCTGGAGCCTATCCCAGCTGACACTGGGGGAGAGGCAGGGTACACCCTGGACAGGTTGCTAGAGGGCTGACACATAGAGACAGACTATCATTCACACCTACGGACAATTTTAGAGTCACCAAGTAACCTGCATGTATTTGGACTGTGGGAGGAGTACCCGAGAAAACCCATGCTGACACTGGGAGAACATGCAAACTCCGCACAGAAGGGTTACCACACCCGGGATCTAACCAGGAACCCTCTTGCTGTGAGGCGACAGTGCTAACCACCACAACACCGTACTGCCCTCCTGTAGATCAACTTTTCTTAATTATTCTTACACCCGCTGAGGTAGGAATTATACTTCTGAGTTGACGTATAACCTACGCAATACCCTACACTGTAACCTGTCACGCACCTCCCCAGATATGTAAATACATGTCACAGTGACGCAGACCTCCTGTTTGTTTTTGTAAGCTGAAACCATTTCCCCCTCAGTGGAAACAAAGCTTTTATTTACTTTAATTTCACAGATAAAAAAAACCCAATAAATTGTGTAGACAATAAAGCCTCCACAAAATAACATTTAAAGTCTTGTGTGTGATTTATCCTGGCTTCATATGAGTAGAGGAAAAGTCCACTAGCTGCTAGGCTAATTTATACAATGTAAAATGCCATAGGCTTGGCTAATAACGTTAGCATGTTATATTTGTTTGGAAAACTAGTGTTAAATATAAGACAGTTGTTTTGTCAGAGAATCCTGCAAGTTGTCATGGAACCAAATGTTGTAATGTTACCTTTCTTAAATCTTGCTGTTGTCCCTGGCTTCATGTGAGTAGAGGAAAAGTCAGCTAGCTGCTAGGCTAATCTATACAATGTAAAATGCCATTGGCTGGTGCTAAAAATATTAGCATGTTGTATTTGTGGGGAAAATGTGTCCAGCAAAAGACAGATGCTTTGTCTGTGAATGCTGCGAGTTACAATGAAGCCAATTTGTGTACTTGTGTTTGAAATTGTCACTATTCAATCATGTTAAATGTGTGTTTTGAATCAACTTAACTTTACAGCATTTCTCCGTCGCCGACTAGTGTTTGGAGATGTAACTGCAGAGAGACAAAGACACACACCATCGCACAAGTATAAATGCTTACAATGGCGTAGGCTCTGCATAGAGCTGACACACAAGTATAAATCCCGCCTAAGTCAACACACATATAAATAGGCATAATATACTCCTAGTCCTGTTTTTTGTCTTTTGTTTAGGCAAGTTACCCTTTTAAATGTGCATGGCGCACCTTTTCACAGTAAAGATAAATTAATTAATTTTAACTATTTTGTTAACCCTTGGACTTTAATAGCTTGTTTCGATTTAGCATTTTCATTGTTAGCGGTCAGTATGCTGGCTGTAGACTAGTCTGTTTGTCAATGTGATGTGTTTGTGGAAAAAAAAAAATGGACAAATATATTAGATTTTCTTGAACTCTCCAATATCAGTATCAGCCTCAAAATGTAAGTGTGAATAGAGCTGTACTTGCAACTCAAAATAAAATACACTCATTTCCTACACTTTCTTACCAGCCAAAGAACAAAAAGATTGAACAGAAAAAAGGAGAAGAAAAAGAAGGACAAATAAAGAAGAAAGAATAAAGAATAAAGGATAGATGAGGAGTGGCAAATGAAAAAAAAAACTGAGAGCAAAGAATAAGAGCAGAGCTTTAGACACATGAAAGAGGAAAAGTACGAGAAGACTGGCATTAAAACAAAAAGAGAGTGAGAGGTGTGAGACAAGATCTGTGGAAATGTCAGAGGAGGAATGTTTTTCTGACATTTAGTTAGTTTACGTCCTCCTCGGTTCAGCGAACTTTACAAAGGTAGCACCTCGTCCATCTTTCCGGTTTGACAAAGGTCAAGGTTGCAAACTTTGACCGTTCTTCCACATTAGCAGGCGAGTCCTGCCTCTCTAAACTCCTCCAGGACTGCTGAGTAGGACGCTTCTTTTCAGTGGCGGGCAAGTGACAAAACAAAGATTCACATCAGTGGTTCAGATTCAGATCGTGTTGCCTACAGTACTTCCCTCTGAAAATCAAATTACAGGCAACGCCAAGCGCGTCAGTTCATCTCTAATCCCCCTGTATACACAGAAAAGAACACCAGCTAATCTAGGCTTTTTGCTCACAACAGCAATAACACGCATTAGCAAGCTGAGATCGTTGATTTATTTGGATTTTTTGCTCTCTTCTTTTAATTAGATGCTTGATTAAAGCTGGGAGTGAGGTGGGGGATGTCGATGTGGGGCTTATCGCTGATTACTGCTCAAACAAATTATTTTCCATTACCCCGGCGTTTAGGGCAAACAGCTCAAATGGGGAGGAGGGGGGGCGAATAGAGGTTTAATAGAGAGAGGAAGGTTTGGAGAGAGAGATCCAGATATTAAATTGTCAGGGAAACATAGGAGAAAGAAGATACAATGATTGCAGGAAGACAGGCAGCCGTAATATATTGGCAGGACGGTGTGGAAGAAACATGGAGGGGAAGAGATGAAAGATGCCCAGGAGGGAGACACGGCTAGGAACGCAGGAAAGAGAGAAGTTTACTCTGTCTTGGCTCAGTATGCCTCATATAAGTAGATGCAGGACAGGATCACAGATTACCTTCACTACGCTACTGCTGGAAACACTCCACGTTAATCACCCACCTCTTCCCCAAGGTGCCTTTGAGTTGATTTCTTGGAAATTCAGCCAAAGTCATTTGCTTAATCTGCCAATTATTTTCTCATCTAACTGCTTAATGTTTGGTCTGTAAAATGTCAAAAATAATGAAATATGTGCGACATAATTTTCCAGAGCCTGAGGTGGTGTCTTCACATTCCTTGGTGAGAAACAGCCCAAAACTCAAGATAAATATAGACAGAGAGAAACATTTGAGGAGCTGGAACCAGCACATATTTGTCTTTTTTTCACTTGAATTTAATTAATAAATCACCAGAATTGTTGTTGTGGTAGTAATGAATCAGTCAACTGAAAATTAATTGGTTTGTCAATGAATCTACTCATTGTTTCAGCTCTATTACAGACACACTCTAAAAGGGAGCCGGACACTGAGGAGATAAAATGCAGAATGAGACAGGACTTTAGATCAATGTCTTCAGTGACCAATGCTAAGATGTATCTATTATTTTAATGATTTGTTTAAATGCATTCTGTCCTGAATTTTCCTAACAAACAATGTGCAGAGACCTTGCTCCTGTTGAAGAGTAAAGAGGGAAAGTAGGTAGTGTGTGAGGAAAACGCATAGGATTGGAAACACATGAGAAAGTCAAACAATTTGTACATCACGACAAACAAGCAGTATTAGTTGACACACCTTCAGCTTTCCAGTACACATTAAAGGGTGTTTCCTGTCACTTAAGCTACTGTTTTCCTGTTCTTCAGACAACCAGTTTGGAAAATAATTGCTTCTCCTCACATAACCAAATTTGACCAGAATCATGCCAGATCATTTGGCTCAAGTTACGTCAGGATGATGAGTTTATGATAGGTCACGTACACCATACTCTCTGCCTGTATTTCGATCTTATTTTGCTGTGATCGGGATGTCCCTTGTCACAGCACACAGTTAGGGTTGAAACTTAATTAATAGATGTCACGCATCCAATTGGAAACTATGAAAATTAAAGACACAGTGCAGAAAAAATGCAAATATAGCAAGATGAAACGCCAAGCAGGTAGAGGATGGGGTTGGCTTTAACGTTCACTTTCATTGGCAATACTATCGAACAGTCACCAACAATCCCTGCATAGTATACTTTTAAATAAGTGTTTGTCTTGTATATCAAAATTACGTCTAACTTACAAGTTGTAACTGTTGGTTATGGCCAATCTTACAGGCAAAATCTACTGAAGTTTGTAACTGAATCCGACTTTTTAGAAGTCTATAGGAAGTGCACTCGAGGCTCCTTACAAACTTGATAAATTCAGGATTTGGACAGCCCCATGTTCATATTGCTGGAGCGAGATTATCTCGTGTGCACACATCATGGCACTGGCCATAAGTGCCCATTTGATAAAGATGAGTCAAACAAACACAACATCTTCCTCCCGCTACTGTGTGTTGTTGACAGCAGGCAGGATGGACCCATTGACTCCAAGTTATGTCTCTTCAATCAGCGTGTTGCTACGCATTCAGAGCAAAACATGGTGTTCTTTCATTTGCTGCTGCAGTATTGTTTGGTGTACTGTATTATTTTCAGCACACACATTTTTAAAAAGATAAAAAAAAGGAAACCTGTCACAACAATCAAATCATATTCAAAGTCCTACATCAAATGTTTTATTATATTGGTTCTCAGCCTTTTTTGCAGGTGTCCCCTAATGTAATACAAAGTAATGTCTTCTTGTGGGTGTAGGCTGAGACAGTAAGACTAGTCTTTAGAAGCCAATAGATGGTAACCCTATGCATATAGTAATTTTTACAGGATAAAAGCAATGATGTGGTCAGGGCTCTTAAATCAGGGATACTCAACCTGCTTCACCTGGGCCACATTTGCAGATTGAAAGGAAGCAAGGGCCCAATTAATAAACAAGTAATTATATTTATAAGAAAAAAAAAAGAATAAACGTTAAAAATAAGCTGGATGCATGGGCGTCTCGGAACTCTGTCGAGGGGTTCGGGGAATCCTCCCATGGCACATTTCTTTGGATAAACAAGCTCAATTTATTTTGATTGAGAATTAGATAATGGTCAGTGGGCCACCAGGCACCTTATTTGGCCTGTGGCCATGAGTTGAGAAGTGCCATAATTAGTTTGTTAATTGTGAACAGCCAGGCAGCTGCCCGTCAGCAGTCGCCTGGCGTCCAGTGTGAACGGCCTAATCAGCTAACAGGGACGCTGAAAGCAAGCAGGCAGCATTCCATAGAAAATCTACATGCTTTGCGGCGTTTCCATGTCCAGTGTAAACCCCGCATTGGATTCATCTCAGACCTTCTTGTGGAGTCTCAACTGGATATTACCCTGTCCTAGTTAAAGGGAAACTAATGTGTTTTTTTTTTCAACCTGGGCTCTATTTTCCGATCTGCTTTTGTCTGAATGAGTGATAGGATATTGAAGCTAGGGCTGACCAGCCTGCAGCCTGTGAGCGTGCACTATATTAAATAATAGGCCACTCAGACAGCGTCAAACAACATCAAAATACATCCACTAAAAGTGCATTGTTTCCACACAGATAGGCTCGGATTGTTAGTATAATTATCCGACGACATAACGGAAAGGAGAAATGAACATCTGTGTTTACCTTTAGCTGGTTTCAGACATGTTCCTCTGCCTGTTGCTGCTCCCTCTCTCTCCTCGTCCGCTCTTCAGTTTCAATGAGCTCTGCATCCGTGTACATCTGTGTACTCCATGTTCAAATAAATATGGTCCATCCAGATCCAGTTGGTCAAAAAACATTAGTTCCCTCTTAGGTAGTAACTGAGATTGAAAAAGGTAGTTCACTTAAATTACAGAAATATATATTTTCTTATGTAAAGTCCTTTGCTTAGTTTCACTGTCACCCTCTTAGGTTTATAAATGTCACTCTCTGATGTTTCAGTGACATTCTCCTCTTTCTCCATTCTTGACACCTTGTCTCTTTGTCTCCCTGCGTCTTCCTGACAGGCTTTTGATGCATTCATCTACATCTTCTTTGCCCTGGAGATGGTTATCAAGATGGTCGCCCTGGGAATCTTTGGTCGACACTGTTACCTCGGGGACACATGGAACCGACTGGATTTCTTCATCGTCATGGCAGGGTGAGGGCCTCCTGTTCTCTTTATTGTATCCCTTTTGTCTGTCAGGGGACTCACACGTGTGAACAGTGACATGTTTTCTTCCTAAACATACATCTTACACTGTGTAGTGATTTGCAGCACAGACCAAAACAGTGTAGTACAAATTAGAGCAGAATGGGTAAACACCAAATTTAGAAAACCCATATGTGGGATTAACTGGGAACAGAAGCTTATTCATTCCCAGTAATGTGTTTTCCTAATCATAAGCCTATTATTAGTCTCTCTGTATGTTCAAAGTACAGCTTCCAAATGAAGCATGTTTGAATGAGTTAAAAGTTCAAATGTTTAATTATTATTACCATGGGTCTATTTAAAGGCCATGTTCCAAATCCCTTTCTTTGGCCCCGGCTATCTTTGCCGTCCCGACAGTCTGTGGTCTATTGTGCTACCATGGCCAATCATGTCAGTGTTAAATATGAAACATGACATTAAATATTGACATGTTATTAGTCACAGGCTATCACCTGGGACGTGGCTGACAATGACACAACAGTGACACAATTCAGTTGTGCTAATTGCCACAGTGTAATTTAATAAAGCAGCTGAAATTACCCTGTCATAAATCTGGCACACAGTCATAATGTTCCTGCTGACTTAAAGCCAAAATCCTTTGGCTGGTGAAATGAAATCACTTAAACTGACAAATTAAGAGCAACATTTAACAACTATTCTTCAAAATCTGCCCAGCTTGGCAATGTACATGTTTGGGAAATAAATTATATACTTTTAAATGAGCCCTTGAAAAACATAACCCTACCCGTGACCCTAACCTTAACCCTATCCCGTTTGTTTGTATAAAGCAATAGCCCCTTTCACACTGCCAGATTTTCCGCGACTGTTGGCCCGATTTCCCAGCCAGCTGTGAGCATTTATACACACAGAGGTGGAATGGCGAGACTGATTGGGCTTTCCTGCAAATTTGCACAATTCATATCTAAAAAGGGCTAATGTGATTTCTGCCTTGTGATTTTTGTGCATTCATGTTATACATTGTAACCTATACAGTCTCTATCTTACTGTTGCAGTCTTTTGATGGTGGTGCATTTCTCCCACTGCTTCCAGTTTCCTTTGAACATCTTATTTCACTGTCTTGAGTGATGCTCTGCCAGCGAGAGAAGTTTTGCCTTTCTTAAAATCATTTCATGTCTCATCTCTTGATCAGGACAGGGACTGTAAATGTCTTCTTTTATTACAAGTTAGGATTTCAAAGGATGCAAATGTTTGTAAGTTACAGGCCGTGACTGTAGTATTGTAAATAATGACAAGAGACATGGTTGCTTTCACACCTATATTTATAAAGCTTATACAGATACTGACACGCTGACTGCAGCAATAAGGAAATGTGAAGTCAACTAGACTGACAGGTAACTCATTCATTGGACAGTTTCGGCGACTGTCATCCTGCATTATTGGTGCTACATGGACCCCCATGGGGAAATCATGTTCTGGTGAAATGACAGCAAGTCATGCAGCACTTTACTCTGCCTCCTGTCTTTATGGATCCTCTCAGTTGTCACAAATAGCTCATAAAGAAAAGATTGATTAAAGGTTTTTTTTTTTCACACCAGACATTTTTGACATTTCATAGCTGGAAAAGCAAAGCATCCACACTGCACTGTCAAAAGCAAAAGGTACATTTAATAACAGTAATGATGGCTGCATTCCACTGAGGGGAGGCCCTGGTGTTGTTTATGCTGGCTCACTGGAATAACATAATGGAACTGAGCTATCGTTAATACCTGTGCTTTTCCCAATGTGTCAGAATGTCTGCTGTGAAAAACATAGTATAGTCCACAATGCAAATGGACCTCAATTGGCATGGCTAATGACATAGAATCTGGACGGAACAAAGTGAAAAAGAAGTGTCTCATATTGTTGGGTTGGGCCGGTGTAAAAAATTTCAAACTGGTTTCATATTAAACAAAACACTGAAACAGGCCAATAAACCAAATTTTACCAGTTAGTGTACTTGAATCAGCAGCTGCTCCTGAGTGGAACATAATGACACTATGTCCCAGTGGCAACTGAGTGTCCCACTATTGTGGGGCATCTGCTACGTCCATTATTTTATACAGGCTATGGTGGCATTGTATTAACATTGAATCCCTTAAATATGCACCTCTGTGTCAAAAACAAACCACATAGCTATCAGCCGTGTGTTCGAGATCAGACTGGCGATGTAACCACTTATAAGATGGGTGAGTGAGTAGCCTTCTCGCACACCTTTTGTGTGTTTTCAATATGTATCACTATTGTGATATTTACTGGAAATACAATGTGGTGATCAGCAAGTAGGTTATTAGCAATGGTCATTTACCAGAAGCTTTCAGCTCCCTTGTGATCTTTCTCCAGCCTTGTGATCTTTCTCCTGCCAGCAGAAAGGAAATGCAGAATAAGAAAGTATCATTCAGATAGTACCTCATTACAACTTCATTAATGAGCCTGAATTGTCCATTGAAGCGCTTTCAGAGCAAGCAGCTGGAATAAATAGAAACAATGATCCAACAAAAGTCCAGCTAAAAACAGTGCTTACAGATATTTAGGACACCTCTTTCGTCAGCTTCAAATCCAAAACATTGCCATATTGGTGCAGTTTTAGTTTTCTTGAGAGACTAAAGCCTAGTTCACATTACACCATTTTCACCCTGATTTTGCGTTTCTCACCAACTGCATTACGACCTGTGTGCACACCACAGGATTTCCAAACCAAGCCCTCGGTGGCTCTCAAGATCATAAAAATCCCAGTGAAAATCATGTAATGTGAACTAGGCTTAACTCTGCCATATCTCATCCTGTCACCCCCCAAAACATCCCCTCCCCCACCTCTAATGAAATTTGATTTCCTTCAATTTGCCGGTGCTTGTCTCAGCAATAAATTGCACAAGGCCCGTCAGACACGAGTGGCTCCGTTGGTCCATTTTTAAACATAATACTGTGTTTATCACATTGTCATATAGCTTATAATATTACTGATGCAATACAAGTTTGCGTAACATCAAACTGGTCTTAGCTCGTACACCAGACCCGACTGGCAAAACCAGAAATGGACCCAACTCTGTTGCATAGTTACATTATGGGATGGATGCATGGGGACTGAGCTAGGGGGTGCGAGTGCGCATGCGCCGAGGCCTCTACTGTAGCCTGGGGAGTCGATAATGGCGGACAATTTAGTCTCGAAGAAATCAAAAACTGCGCCACTATGGCAACACTTTGGCTTTGAGCCAGACGAAGGAGGCGACCCTTGTGTGTAGTGATCGAGTAAACTGTAAAATTTATTTGTAAGGAATAAAAGAAACAAAATCCGAAAGGCGAAAATCCGGTATTACTGACTTGATGTGGTTTTTCACAACAACCGGACCGTTGTTTTTTTTCTCATACCGACCCAACCCTAATATCCACCTTCACAGAATCCTGCTGTTGGTCTACTTTGTTGTTGCACCACAGATAAATGGCATCAAAGACACTTTTTGGTTTTAGGTGCATGTCTACGCTACCAATTCATAGCCTTGTTTCATAGTCTAGGGCAACAGAATGAGTTACTTTGTGTAATAGATGTAGAAACGTCCATTACAGTAATTCTGACTCTTCATCAAACTGTACACTTGTTTTTCTACATGCAACATCCTGTAGGCTACAGATGTTTTATTGCTACAGAAGGGCAAATTATTGATTTCCATTGCAACCAAATATCCCACCAGCTGACAGGGCCGGAAAAGTTGATCATTTTAACTGCTGTAGCACTGTAATGAAAACCAAAATATTACTTTCCTCAAAGACGTGATAAACATGTTATTCTTTTATTCCCACTAGCATCGCAACCTTATTGGTCGGCTTTCAGTGTAACCAGCAATTCTACTAGAGAGTAAAAAAACAAAAATGAGTTGGTAACAGAATAAAAAACACAACAGAAGCAGACATTTGTATAAACAAGCAGACATTTCCAAAGCTGGGATACCAAATTATCTGTTGGCACGTAAGAATTAAAGTAATTACAATGATTTGATGACTCAAAACAATCAAGTTGCATCCTATCATTTTTATGTTCTCCAGTTTGTATTAAGAGACGATTAGCATGCACAGTTGTACCCCCCGCGATCAGTAAACAGATCCCTTTAAAGGAGATGACACCACCATGTTAGCCGGGGATGCTGTGTAAATATCTCTCATCTGTGTCTCCTGTTGGCTAAAGCTTTTTAAAGACACATTTTCCATTATGTTGGAGTCTTTCCAAACATTATAATTAACTTTGACATACTGTGCACAGGAGAACAATTAGGAATAGTCAAAAACAACACAATGAAGTTTCAAGGGCTTTTAGTCATCATTCAGATACTCAACAATTGGCCAAATTTATACTGAACAAAGATAAGCTGTATACTAAAAGTCCCCCTCAGTTAATCTTACTATATAATGATGAAAACTCTGTGTGTGTGTCTGTTCCATGTTTCTCTCCTCACTGACTTGGTCAATCCATGTGAAATGTGGCACAGTGGTAGAGGGTCATGGGAGGATGCCAATGAAGCAATATTACATCAATTGGCCAAAGGGGGGCGCTATAGGAACCGACTGAAATTGAAAACTTTGAATGGGCATATCTCATGCCCCGTATGTCGTAGAGACATGACACTTTGCACAGAGATGCCTCTCCTCATGAGGAACACATTTGACTCAAGAACCCATAACTTCCAGTTATGTAGATTTTCCACCATTTTGAATTTTTTGAAAAACACTTCAAATGGATCTCTTCCTAGGAAGTTTGAGCGATCTGCATGAAACTGGGTGAACATAATCTAGGGACCAATATCTAAAGTTCCCTCTTGGCAAAAGTTGGAAAACTTACTAAAACTGAGCTTCTATAAGGCAATGAATATTGCGGAGGGCGTGGCTCATCACATAAAGGTGTATAACATCTCAACGGTTTCACCCATCACCACGCAACTTTGTAGGCATATGACCACACATAATCTGAGGGGACCCCTCCATTATTGACCCATCAAACAAAATGGGGGCGCTAGAGAGCTCATTTCTTATCTAGGCCTAACCGCCATATGGATTTTTACTAAACTATGTAGAACAGGACGCCTCAAGGTGACTGGAGAAATTTAACTCTAATTGACAACTGGGTGGCGCTATAACAACAGAAAAATGCTTAAAATTGACTAAAATGCGACCGATCGCTGTGGCTGCAATCGTCAAATTCATAAAAACTCTGTCTGAATACATTGCTCTTCTTAATGGGCTCAGTTGACTATTTATGTCAAATGTCTATAAATGTCTATGACCTGTATTCCAAACACACACCATGTGAAACTTTATGTGGGCAACTGTGCACTCAATGGGTATGGACTAGTCTAACATAATTATTGTATTTAAAGGCATACTCTCTATAAACAAATATCTGCATATGAAAAAAGAAATAGGAAAATATCTGTGGGCAATGGGATAAGATTTTGGTATCGTAAGCATGCTGGTTTGCGTTTGTAGTCTGAGTCTCTCAATCACATTTCAGCTGCAGGTAAAAGATCCGTATGGAGAGGTGGAATGCGCTGGCTGTAATATAATTTTTGGACCAACTGACTATTGGTTGACGATGATGTAGCTTTTTAGTAGCTTTTCTACAAGAAACATCTGCATTCATATCTGTTTATAGAGATTAGCCAAAATGACTGGCACACATAAGAGGAAGTCTTGGCTGGATATCTGCTGGGTACACCGAATTTCTCAAGTACTGGCCGTTGGCCCCAGAGGTTTATCACCATCAGACCGATAGCCGGTGGTTTCTGAGATTGCTAAAGTCATAGAGCACTCATCTAAGTATGTGCAATTACATATACTAATTTACTTACATACTATGAGTTGCCTAATAGGTCATGCAACTTTGCAATCTCACACCAAAACCACACTGGAGTGCATGTTTACTCCTGTGACAAGAATCTCAAAAATGCTAACACAGAGAAGATGGCCAAACAAAACTTAAAAAAAGTCCTTTACCTTCCATACACTAATGTGATTGCTAAAACACATGTGCTTGGAAAAAGTCAACACCACAAACCACACTGAAAACCACATTTCACGATATAAGCTCAACATCTTTCTCCTCGCCCCAATGCCCTCTTTTAATTAATATTCAAATAGATGTTTTAAATGTTGCGTCAAGGAAAATCCTTGCACTCAATTTTATATATTTCTTTTGCATCTTTCTTAGATTAATTATTACATTTTTCCTCCCCGTTGTCCCCCTGTAGCTTTCCACCATTTTTTTTTATGTAACTTGCATTTTTCTATCTTACACATTTTCCCTTCCTCTGCCTTTTCGTTTCTCTTCATCCTCCTCTTCTTTTCCCTCAAGGGAAGTGAACATTTTTCATTCACTTTTACTGCCCTGGTTTCTCTAGATTTTCCATAAATCTTAAGTCACCAAGCGCACTGTTCCAGCCCTTAGGCTAGAGATGATACTGCTGCCACCATCTTGCTTTCTCGTAATGTTTTATCTGGTCCGTTTCCTCTGCTCTGATCCCACAGTTTCAGCGCGTATGTCTTTCCTCACCCTCCCTCTGCTCGTTTTTCCTTCAGTCATCCTTTAAGCAGCAGCCTCAGAGATCTGTCACCTCGTCCCTGCGCGCCAAACCCCAATGCTCAGCACGTGCGTTCCAGGGAGATACCACCACCAATTATTCCCCAGTGTTACATCCACCACATGCGGCGCATGTAGCAGCAAGGATGGGAGGGGGCATGATAAAACGCTGCACCCCTGGGAACTAGTGTGCTGCAAACACAAACAGTAGGCGAGCTGCAGGAAGGGGATTAGAAGCAGCATGAGTCCCACACTAGGCTCTGTTTAGCTTGCCTGTACAGCTGAACCAGACCTCTGCACAAAGCCAGATTGTATGAAGCAATGTGTGGGAATGATGTTTGTTTGTGTGGACTGGTGTGGTGAAGGCAGGTGTTCAACACTAAACCCAAAAGTTTGCTCTTTGAGTGAATTCTGTCTTAGGCGTAACCCCCTGCTGAATGCCTGTTTGTCAGGCATTTTATGAATTTCAACAAACTCCAACAAAAAGCCTTACATATTGTATTCTGGTGCATTATGACTCATATGAACACTGTATTCCATTGAGTTAGTTGTTGACCTGGCTACATAGTTTCCACGCTGCTTGACCATTTAGACATTTTAAATGAACAATCACTGCTTTTTGTTTTTTTCTTTTTGCAAAATGGTTGAATTAGATTTTTAAGATGACCTCCCCGTCAGTGACGGAGTCTAAATGAATGTATAAATGTAGACACAGAGCATTAAAAATGCGTCTTTTGGTAACCTGCCCAACTGGTTTGATGCAGGACATGTTTGCAGAAACCAGGTTGCAGCTGTAATTTAGATTTATCCCACATGTGCCAGTGATTTTACAGTACTTTCAAATGTATGAAGGCATTCTCTTTCTTTTTGTTCTTTTTAGCCTCACCTCATATATGTAAGGTTTCATGTGTTTCATCCTCTTCCAACGGCATCAAATACAGCAGCCTGGTCAGTAGCCCTCGGCTTCTGTTACTGACACACAAAGCACCCTACAGCGTCTGAATGAGATGCCCCAGGCTTTCAGCTAACTCCAATGTAATCATGCCTGCAGCAATAATGGAACAGAAAAACTGAGAAAGTTGGAGCAGGGCAGAGGGGAGGGTTGCGGATGGGTCCAGACACACCAAACTAACTTCAGAGAACTAGCGGCGACGAAGGCCCTCTACTGCATCGCCTGACGTTGCATGTAACTCAGCCAAAATCTTGCACATGATGCTAGTTTGCCAGTTAGCACATTAGCAGCACAAACTAATGCTGCAAGAATGAAGCATATTTACATGGCAGCAGTGAACTATAACACCATCATGAAACGTTTCTGCTAAAGAACTCAATGGCTAAAACAAAATAATCTAACATTGTGCAACAAGTTCATTTTGGTCTCACTCCATCTTGACTTAGCTCTTTGTTTACTTTCCTCACTTCCATTACTCTTCTTGTGCAGTAAGTTAAATTGCAAACCAGGGGATTTCATTCACAGACAAGTTCTGCTGTCGCAGACACCAATTCATTTGCCGAACTGACCAAAAAGAAAGCCAATAGAGGCAGACGAAGGGCAACGATACGGGCCACACCGCACTGACTGGGGCAACAAACGCGTAAGGATGAACCAACCTTGACCAACCATTGGCTGGTGTGTCAGGGCCTTTATGGCCATTGTGCAAGCTGCCAAGTTTAACAAGTTGGGTGTTAGAACATGTTGTGTGTACATGTACAACAATCCATGTGGTCTTCAACATATGGCTACAATGTAAAATCGAAAAATATGAAAGGCAAACATGTAAATGTACGAAGTAACGAAGTTAAATCATTCCACAACCATGAATTACCTGAACCATCACAACACACCAACACACTGCAGCCAGTCTGGAAATATGGACAAATTTAAATTAAAGCGCACAAGTTTGAGGAGCTATAGGGACTACATTTCACAGGAGTTATACCTTATATCCTCCTGGGGGACCCCAAGGCGTTCCCAGGCCAGATGAGATATGTAATCCCTCCAGCGTGTTCTGGGTCTGGGTCATGTGACGAATAAATGACAGTATTCTAAGATCTGATGCAGGCATTAGTATTTTGCACACTGCTTCCTGATGTTTTTTCCCACCTCACTCCCCTGTAGGTTTGTGCAGGTGTCCAGGGGTCCAGCCCAGGGTGTTATGGAAAAAAAATAAGAATAAAAAGACTGCACTCTGATGACACACTATAAAAGAGCCACTTCAGGTACAAAAAGGAATCGATCTCTTGTAGGCCTGGAGTCAAGAGTGCAAGCCTTTCCACATTAATGTGTAAAAGCCGACATGTAAGACCATCAGGGAGTCCTTGAAGGACAAGGTTTGTGCTCTGCAAGCTGATACTGATTCAGTGGGTCTGTATGTGCACATGCACATGCACATGCATGCACGGTTACTTTCAGACATCTTTAAGTCCTCTGTGGCACATGCTTCACTTACATTACAGAACTTTGCCCAGTGAAACCTATATATTGCCAGTGTTGGTCTTTTCCTTACTGAACAACTGAATCCATTTCCTTATACCTTCCCAGTTTTTCCTCTGAGGTTTCTTACAGCAGAGATAATGATAGCAGTTCCGTTATGTACAACACAACCAGCGCCATAGGATATCTGTCTCTCCATATTCAAATCTCCAGTGTGGTGATTATATGTACAGCTGCTCTTGGCTCTTGGTTGCGGTAATAACGTTACTTCCGATGAGTGACTCTGATCCTAATTTGTTGGAGCATTGCGCCACTGTGTTCGCCTGCAGCAGAGTGGACAGGGAGGAAGAGGAAGAAAAAAAGGGAAGGTTAAGCAAGAGAAGGCAGCAGTTTGCTTTTGGTTTTTTACTGTTGGCACCTCAGCATTAGGACTCTTGCCTTGCCTGCATGAGGAGATTGGAGGTTTAGTTGTAGAAACATTTTTGGGAACTGCACTGTAAGCAATGGAAATCTTGGCTTGGATTAACTTCTGGGTAAATAGTGCAAGAACCAGTTTTCAGAGCTGACATGGCAATCGTGGATGAAGAAGTTCTTATCAAAAAATACAGGACATTAAATATTCGATTGAAAATGACTTATCAGTGGCCAGTGATCTTAAAGAGGAAGCAGGTTACAGCTTACTATATTAGCTATAAGTCTGTAGGATTGCTTTTTAAGCTTTTAAAGGTCATATTGAGCAAGTACCTGACCTAGGCTTAGGTTGAATTGCAGGTCCTCTCTCGGTTTCACCCTTTCACACTTTCCACCATCCATTTCAACTTAACAGCCATTATTTTGGCCTTGGATTCTAAAATGTTTGTATAACTGGAACCTGCCCTCTCATGATCCTCACGCATTGTATGCTTGTGTCTGTGTGTATGTCACTGTATATTCAAACATTTGTGTGTGTATCCTTTTGTGACAGTCTGTCATCTGGGGTAGTTTTGGAGAGGCTATCTGTGAGTGCAGGCCCAGCTTTACACCTCCTCTCTCAGGATCCATTCATTCTCTCAGCTCCTCCTCTCTCCCTTCACGCCCTCTATCTGTCTCCAACACTCAGCAGAGGGAGCGGGAGAGGAGGTAAAGACACGCCGATGTGTTGAGAGAGCATGAATGAAAAATATTAGCAATATAGCGGAGACAGGAAGGGACATCAAAGCGTATTAATGGAGAAATGTCAGGGCTCATAAATTTACACATTTTAAGCCCTAAATGCATTCTTATCAAACCTATTGTAAGACGCACAACCCAGACTGTGTCCTCTGCTGCTCAGGCTGTTGCTCGCTCACTCGACTGTTGCTCTGAGTATTACCCATGTTAGCAGAACCACCACTGTTCAATGGGCAATCTGAGCCAGATAATTGCCTGCTGTTGCTTGCCACCATTGTTACAGCCATAGATGCTGGTTGCGTGATTGGCTCCTGATGGGCAACGCTGCACAGAAGTTCAGCAGTCGAGAGATTCACCACAGTGGCAAATGATCCCATGTTTCACAGATAATTTTATTCTTGCCAGGGTAGAAAGGCTTCTGTTAGTCATTAAGGGAGACTTAAGACGAGTTAGTTGGTCCCTCAGGCATGCAGGGTTACCAGCTTTTACAGCTATCTCAGATCTTATTACATGATTTGAAGAGGACATTGTTCAATGCGGTTTATAATGGGGTCCCCTTTTGCTTTAGACAGATCAGAATGTGGTTCTGTTCATAGAAAATGAGGAGAAGTGTGAGAAAGCTCTGGAGACGTACTGATTTTGCTTTTGAGAGCCGCTTCAGTCAGAATAACCACATGCATTCTCTTTTTTAAAAATCAAGAGCAGCTAACCCAAATTTTCTGACATTGACCAAAAAACGAAATTGATTGCTAAAAAAAAAAGATTGACAGATTAACCAAAAAATTAGATAATCATTAGTTGCAGCCCTCCACAGAACTGCTTGAAGGTTTAATTTATTTTTCACTCCTTCCTTCATCTGCTATTTCCAATACTTCAGACAGTGTAAAATTCAGTCTCACTAATCCATCCATTCATCCAATTCATCCGCTTATCCAGAGCCGGGTCGTGGGGGCAGCAGGCCAAGCAAAGCACCCCAGATGTCCCTCTCCCCAGCAACACTTTCCGGCTACTCCTGAGGGACCCCAAGGCGTTCCCAGGCCAGATGAGATATGTAATCCCTCCAGCATGTCCTAGGTCTACCCTGGGGCCTCCTACCAGTGGGACGTTCCCCGAGAACATCTCCATTTGGGGTCACCCAGGGGGCAATCTGATCAGATGCCCTAACCACTTCACCTGACCCCTTCTGATGCAAAGAAGCAGCAGCTCTACTCTGAGCTCCAGATGTCCAAGTTGCTTACCCTATCTCTAAGGCTGAGTCTAGCCACCCCACGGAGGAGAGTCATTTCGACCGCTTGTATCCACAATCTCATTCTTTGAGTCACTACCCAGAGCTCATGACCATAGGTGAGGGTTGGAATGTAGATGAAGCTTCTCCTTCTGGCCCAGCTCCCGCTTCAACACGATGGTCTGGCGCAGCGCCCGCATCACTGTAGACACTGCACCAAACAGCCGATCCATCTCACATTCCATACTACCCTCACTTGTGAACAAGACCCCAAGATATTTCAACTCCCTCGCTTGAGGCAGTAACTCTATCCCAACCCAGAGGGGGCAAGCCACCAGTTTCCGACAGAGGACCATGGCCTCAGACTTGAAGGTGCTGACTCTCATCCCTATCGCTTCACACTTGGCTGCAAAATGCTCCAGTGCATGCTGGAGATCACGGTGTGAACCACATCATCTGCAAAAAGCAGAGTTGCAATACTGACGTTCCCAAGCCAGCCCCCTTCCTCCTCCCCGCTGCGCCTCGAGACCCTGTCCATGGATATCACAAACAGAATTAGTGACAAGGGACAACCCTCACCATCTCACTAATATTAGTCTCACTAATGTTTATTTTATTTGTCTCTAAAAAGTCCTGAATTTCTCAAATGTATATAGAAATTTGGTTGGTGGATAACTTGGTGTGAAAACAACAAAGGGCACATTGGAATGGTGAAAATGTCTCTTTTGCCTGTTTCCAGTCAGTTTCTGTGTGGGGTGTGAAGATCATGTCATGTTAGTGAGATCATAATTGTGTCTGAAGAAATGTGCTTATCCATCCGTGTGTGTGTGTGTGTGTGTGTGTGATTGTTTCTCTGTCTTTTTCATTTGCATTTTTATACATGCCATCTGTTTCTCTCCTTTGGTATTGTTTTCATGTGTATGTGTGCTTACATTTCTATATTGTTAATTGTGTGTTCCTTCATATATTAAACGTATGCTTTCAGTATGTATCTTAACTGCCCCCCCCCCCCCCCCCCCCCCCCCCCCCCCCACACACACACACACACACACACACACAGTCTAAGCTGCCAAATCTTATACTGGTGAGGAGAGCAGATGGGAGATCATAAATGATATTGATTCACGCTGGCAGAACTAATATATATATATATATATATATATATATATATATATATATATATATATATATATATGTAAATACTGTATATATATCAAATGTTCTCCCCCTCGGTTGAGAGAAATAAGCGCTGTCCGCTCATATATTGGCTGGGCGTAATCACGTTCTTGGACGAGGTTAAAAATAACTGCTTATCACCCATTGTGATTAAGCAGGTGCAATTCAACATTTATTACAGAGGACTGTGTACTATATATTCATTCTTTTACAAGACCATCAAAGTTTCATCTGCAAATTTGTTGAGTCGGTAAAAATTGCACTTTAGATTTATAGTGTAGAATTAGTGGTTAGCACTGTTGTCTCACAGCAAGAGAGTTCCTGGTTCGAACCCAGGAGGGAGCCCTTCTGTGCAGAGTTTGCATGTTCTCCCTATGAAAGCGTGAGTTACACAGACATGCAGGTTAACTGGTGACTAAATTGTCCGTAGGTGACCCGCGACCCTCAAGACGATAAGCAGTTATGGAAATGAATGAATGAATGAATTTTAACATTCATTGCAGAGGGCCGTGTACTATATTAATTATTTTACAAGGCCGCCAAAGATTCATCTGCAAATATGATGATTTTGAAAAGCTCATATTTTAGATTTGTAGTGTGGAATTAAAAGATTATTTAGGGTAAAATGCAATTTAATCAAAATAGCTGCTTTTGTTTGCTTGATTTTTTACAATCTACACCAGTGGCACCAGGTTTTCACAACATAAGATGTTTCCAACTGGAGGAAAATGTTATAGTTCTGAGAACATAGTTCTAAAAAATGTTTATTGAGGGACCATCACAAGGAGAACCTTGAGTGAAGTCAGTGTGAGTGTGTAAACAGAGACAAATGGGCTGACAGTGAAGTCCAGGCTTTACTGAGCGTACATGCAATGGACTATCCAATGAGGGTCAGGAACTTATCTTTACAAATCAGTACACTCATACAAGGAGTTGAGGTGCCAGTTATGGTAGTCAGCTTTTTCCCTGGACTGAAACACTTAAAACAGAATCTCTATTTATGCTGACCTTCCTGCCCTAGATTCATCTATACAGAATGTGTCATGGCAAAACAGTCAACCAGCAATTATCAGTTCAATTGTCCAGTTGTTAAACCTTCCCAATATTAGGCAATGGGGCTTATTTGGAGGGAATAAAAATCAGTGCCAACTTGCTATAAATGACATTGTCCTTCTTTACACCAGAGCCCTGTGTCCAAAGATTTCGGCCAGCAGGTGCTGACTAAGATGCAGTGACCACTGCAGTATGTTCAAGAAATACACCTAACCGAAACCAAGTGTTAAAACCAAGTTCTAACAAAGTGTTTCTCTCCGAGAACTGCTTTGATTGATGGGATGAGATGAGAATGATCAACATGGTCTAACTCCCTGAGGGTGGACTCTTACTAATGTGCTGTCTGCTTGTGGTATCGAACTGCAGCAGTGTTTTTACTGTGTGTTCTCTCTAGTGTTGATCTTCACCTGCTACGTTTATTCCAGCAGAATCTTTTCTAATTCAATATGGCTAAAATTTGCCATTAGCGAAACCAATCACTTCTCAATTTATGGAACCAGGGTGGTTACTAATGTAATAGAGGTTAATTCTCTTGGTAGGTAAAATGGTTTGTATCTGAATCTGAGATTCCCCCACTGACAAAACCTTTGAGTCAATGCACCACTTTTGATTCGCATAGCATATGCTGCCATCTTGTTGTTTTTAGGGAAATGTACCATCCTGTCCGCTCTAAAAGGAAAGAACTTCTGCTCTGTAGTGCTGAATCAGGCACTCTATCATCTAGTCATTACTCAGTGAAAGAGAACAGTCTGCAGGCTCATTGAGAAGGACAAATGCCAGCTAATTTTATGTGGACAGCTGAGAATTTATTGCTCCATGAAGGAGTTTTTGAGTAGTTTGTCGATGTCTCATCAAATCCCGGATGCCCTTGTGTCTTCAGGTGTTTGCTTATAGATGTATGTTTTGTTTTGATGATGCAGTAGGTTGGATAGGTTCAAAATGTCCTTTGTCCTCTACAGAAAGTAGATCTGGTTTAAAATCACCTGAAAAAAAGATTCTTCATGTTTTCATTATGTTACAATAAACTAAACTAAACAATGAGTTGTTTATATCAACGTACAGAACAGGCTGTCTTCCACAGAGTCCGCCATGTTGTTTCTGTGGTAGTCCAGAATTGACAAACCAAACACTGCCATCGTAGTTTTCCTACACACCTGGCACACCAGAGAACTGTCACTTCTGCATCCTCACCATTAGATGCCACTAAACTGCATTTAATTTGTACAACACATAAACACAAAATAAAGTTATAAAGCAAAATATATATAAGTATCAATAACACACAACCAAGTAAGTAGACTATATTGCTAAATATTGCATAGATCAATATCCATACATTACATTATGAAAGCACAGTCATATCACTATTGATTTACATGGTGTGTTCTAATCACACAGCTAATATAGACATAATTAAATATATAATAATGGCACATGATGATTGGCACTGCCACCAGCAGAACACCAGAAAAACAAACTGCCAGAAGCAGGCAAACAGAATAGCACCACAATGCCAAAGGATGAGCGTGAGACCATCTTGGATCAGCATCATATGGTGTCACATATTCATCAACCATGCTGCAGCAATATGGCTGTGCTTGTAAGTGTGATGTCCATAATTGTGTCTACATATGAGGCAATGCTGCTGCTCTGTTGTCAAGATTTTTTTTTTTTAATTTCCCCCCTTTTTGTCTGTTTTTCATTTAATTTTAAGAATATGAAAGTTATTAAATTTTAATTTTCTGTGGTGCAGTGCTGTACTGTAACATGCTATCCAATACACTGGTGTGTAGTGTGTAGCATTTGTGTGTCTTCATACCGTATCTATATACTCTATATGCACAAACACAAATTTGCACTGTATTATCTAATGCAATGGATCATTTATTAAAGCTTAGTCTTTTGCATGTATGCATTTGTGCAGTGTGTGTTTGGGTGTACGTATTGGCATATGCACATGCACTAATTAGTTTAATTGGAAGATGATGCATGAGGTTACTGAGTTAATGAGGCTGAATGGTTTTTGACACTAAGTGTATAGTAAATGAGGCCTGGGAATCAGTCTGGTATCATATAGCACCAACTGTCTCAGCAGATGTGTATTCATGGCTGATTATCCTCAGATAAAGTCATAATGTCATATAATTAATGTACAGTATATATACAAACTGGTAGTTTCTTGCCAGGTTATTTTTCGTTCCTTTGTTAGTCAACCGATGTGGTCAGAAGTGAGAACCGTTGTTTCAGTCCAGTACTCTCATATGTATTTCAATTATTTTTCCCCGTAAATACAAATCTGGCATGGTTTTAAGTGAGTGAATGAGTACTAAAATGTGCAGGCGGCCCCCCTGAGTAGTGAATATTTCCCTCACATCTATTTAAATGCCTCCTGGGTGTCATACATTTACTTTGATGATGGATGCACTTTGACCGAATAGCATAACTGGAAAAGCACAGAGAGTGGGTCAAAACTTCAATTAGGCTACATCTACAGGCCATCCCGCTTAAAATGTGTTTACTCTTAAAAACATAGATTAAATGTTGCCTCAAATAAAACAGCCTACCAGCACAGAAATGTAAATGACATGATTCCTATTTCATTTTTTTTTCTGTGAAAATGTAGCTTACTTGTTTGAAGACAACTTTGACATTTTGGGTAGATGTGATCTTCTTCTACGAAGACAGTGGGAGTAAGATGTGTAGAACGATCAAAACAATCTCTGTGCATTCCATGAAAAGATGGGCTTTAGGTCCAGTATGTGTTTAGCCTAGCTAAGCTCAAAAACTAGAAGAAGGGTGAAGGCCAAGTGGCATTTTGTGAAAATCATTTAAATCTTGTAACATTTTTTTGTGTTGTGGAATAAACAGACGCAAAACATAGGACTGGACATTTGAGGGTTCACTCGTAAGAAAGCCAAATAATTGGTGCATTATGACAATTTACCGTGTCTGACACACAAGCAGTATCAGTTGACACACCTACAATCTTTCCCATACACATACATTAAAAGGTGTTTCCCGTCACTTGAGCTGCTGTTATTTAGAAAACCACTTCTCCTCACCTACCCAAATTTGGTCAAAGTCATGTCAGGTCATCTACACTACAATGACTAAGGAAATAATTGTGTAATGATGTTGTGCATATACACATAATATTTATAAATATGTTATCTATTGACTTTTCAAACAGGCTATAGCTACTTACTTTTGACATTATTTTCCAACACATTCAATGGAGCTTGATGAGACATTTTCTTTTGCTGCTAGTGTGCTGTAATGCTTTACTAAATGCACTCAGGTGAAACTGATAAGCTCGTCATGAAAGTCATTTGAAAATTGGAAAATACATCCTTGCTCCTGCAGTTTCCCCTCCCTCATAACCTGTAAGAGATAACACAGACTTAATTGACATCCATCTATATGTAGTGCAGTACAGTGCACAGAGGAACAGAAGTGAGATACAAAAACAGGTACAGAACAAGATACAAGACAAGGTACAAACGTGTTGTGCAATGATAGAGAAATATAAATACAAATATTGAGTTTGAGGTAGTCTGGTTCACTAGGCAGGGAGCCGACATTTGTTGTGAAAACATTTGGGAGAGCTGAAGTTAGCCTTTAGCTGAACATGAACACTTTTTCATTGCCACATTTTCGTTTCCTCTCACACCTCCACCAGCGTCTCCTCGCTTGGATGGCTCGGTGCTGCAGCTTCAGGCTCAGGTCCTTGTAGCTGGCTAAAGGCTGCACAGCTTCTCTGTAAGAGTGGCTTCATGATTGTCAGGAAGTTGGTTCTTAAAATCTAGCGATGTCCAAAAGAAATAGTCATTTGTTTCATTGTTCAGATCGTGATAAAGATCCCAGTGCTGTTATATACCAGCAGTTCTACGAGAATTACCATCCTGTTTACTTTGCAACCTTGTGAGCCTGTAAAGCCCTTCGAGATGACACGCTGTGATTTAGGGCTCAAGCTAATGCTGGCTACATGGACATGGACTTGAATTAGCTGCATCAGTAAGCCTTTGGCTCCGGTTAGTAGAAAGCTATACAATTAGCAACATTTTCTTTCCATCTCTGAAATGCCTCACTGATGTTCAGACGTGTTCTATTTTCATGTATTGTCAGATTTATAAAAAGCATCTAAAAGAGTTTGTCTTCCTGTTTGGCTGTTGTTTTGCAATGTATAGGCGTGTTGCCAGTGCTGGATAGCAACTTTTTCTGCAACATTCTCCGCCGTTGAATCAGGCTTCACGGAAGGGAGTTTCCAAAGCATAAAAACTATACTATGCTGAAAGGTTCTTATGCAATTTTTGCTCAATTCACCTACCCCAGTTTTAACAGTAAGAACAAATAGAAAGGCATTTCCTAAATCATGTGAACTGTCATGTTACACTACATTGTAACCTCTCTTTATCATCACACAGGTTCATGTTTACCTTACAAAGTGGGACCTTAACCAAGAGTCCACTTTACGGGGACCTATTGGAGTCCTATTGGACCACTTACTCTCTCGCTGTGTATTTTATTTTATAGCAGTATGCTGCAAAGTCAGAGGCTTAAATATGATGAGTGTAGAGTCTAACAGGAAGAGATGGGGAGAACATGTGGGAAGAAGGATAGATAATGTGTCCATAACAGCTTCAGCAGACAGATGGCTTTCATTTGACAAGATATTCACATGTCTGTGCATATAACACACACACACACACACACACACACACACACACACACACACACACACACACACACACACACACACACACACACACACACACACACAGGGACATGTGTATGAGTATCTGTACTCAACTGGAGGTGTAACAGTAGCTCATTAGAGTTCTCACACCACACCACACACTGCAGGAATGTGAGAATGGAAATAATACACACAGAGAGAGAATACACACAGGGGACAAAACAAATAGGGAAGAAATAAAGAGGATGAAGATGTAAAAGGGGGGAAAAAAGAGAGTTTGAGCAATAAAGGAGGAGATTTAAGAGAGTTTGTGAGGTGGAAAAGTCAGTAGAAAAGATAAAAGAGGAGGGCAGACGGGAAAAGGTAAAGAGGGAGACGAGCGCGTCAGAGCTGTTGTAAATGAGTGTGTGTCGTGCGAGCTCATTGTCTGCGTGCATGTGTGTGTGTGTGTGTGCGCCTCTGACTTGCAAACCACTTCTGGGACAGAAGATCTACTGCATCCATTAATCTCTTTTTAATAATTAATGCCATCTTCTCCAGAAGGAGTTTGGCCTGGACTGTGAGACATTTAGTGCTCTCTGGTAATTGCCATATTAGTTTATTCTTGCCTATTAGAGCAGTGTACAGCCAGAAGAATGGTCTAAATGTACAGAATCTATTCAGCTACATTATTTTGCTTTCCAAGGCCATTTGGTCGCCAATTATATACCTTTTTTGCTAATATATGTTGCACCTTATGTGACTACAAGCAGATTTACTTCTGCTATTAATGCTGTTGAATGTGTGTGTCTGGAACTGTCGTGAGTCTCATCCACCGTAGCAGATACACAACTCTGCCTCAGAGCTTTTATAAAAGAATTTGGCCTGTATAATCAGAGCGATTAGCTGCTGATTTTTCAGGATTGACCATCATTACCTACTTTTGCCTGCAGATGATAAATTAGACTCCATCCCCTCATTTTATCAGTTCGGCATCGTGTGTAATATTTAATACTGTAATATTCACAAACTTAAATATGTATAAATATTGTAGTGTATCAGCAGTGCTTTTGATCATTTTCAGCCATGCTAGCATTGCGGCTACACATATACGCTACATTGGAAACTGTATACTAAGCACTTTCATATCGTTCAGCATACTTTTGTGTACATAAACAGTAGTGTGTATCTTTTCAACACATTCTCACTCCGACCTCATCACGGACTTTCCACATCAAGATACGACGTGCAAGGTACCCTGGATGCGTTGGTTGTTGATGTTCAAGTACGCCGTTCTGCCTGTTACATGCGTTGTCTGTTTTCAAAATACACTTCTTTTTTCACAGGAAATGTACAATTTGCATACAGTCTCTTTCAAAGTCTTTTTTTACACGCCATTAATTGCTTTTCCTTTAACAACAGATGCACATGGTTGGTATTAGGACCAAAGAAAAACAGGGTTTAGCTTACCGTACCTTCCTTAATGAACGAATATCTACAAAACTCATTCCCATCAGCTTTGTTTTTCGTGCTAATTAGCAAATGCTAGCATGCTAACACTGAACTGATTTCAATCAGGAGAGACTCGTTCTGAGAGAAAGGAATATTTATATACATGTGCACATAAGTATGAGAAATGTGAAATGTCTTTGGCGATTAGACCCCATCATGATATCATCTATTCTAGGAGGGTGTGTGGAGGGTGACGTAGTAGATTAGAGATTACCCCACTTACACTGAGCTTCATATGTGAACATATAAATAAACATATAACTGCCAAACATCTGCATGTCAGTATTGTCACTTGTAGTACACAGAATATAACTAATGATAATAATTAGCTGGGTTCTCCTTTTGTTATTACTCTTATAATAATTGTGCTATAATCAAAAAACAGACATTATTTGCATCACACACTGTTTATGGAGTGCAGCGTCTGACACTGACTGATGTAAATGTAGCTTTTGAAGAGCACTGTGCCATGGCAAAATAATTAACACTGTTGGGAGCATCAGGTTCATTTGATTGAAATTAAAGAAAGACATGAGACTAAGTGCTGTGAAGAGAGGCTCCAAGCAGACACAGACTCTCGTCCAATTTTCTAACTTTAATGTGCACTCTAATGTGTCCCTCAGTGTTCTCGAGGGTACTGTTATTAAGAGGAGAAAACATTATGCAAGACATCACCTTTCAATGATAAAGAACATTGAGTTTCCTTCTGTGTGAATCTGAGGCATCCTGAGCATGAATACTGAATTGGAACATGTGGAGTCATACGGATCAACAACCTTATCAGATATTAATTGTGGTCATTTGCAATCGTAATTTCCACTTTGACTTTCTTTTTAACTCAACACTGCAGATGTACTCATAAAACGTATGTAGTGTTTCGAAGCCTGCCCCTTACATTAGCCTGTATCCAACATTCAAAACCTTCCCCTCCAACAAGCAGGGAAACCCTGAAGAAAAACTCTCCCACTGTTCCACTCTGCTGGCTCCTGGGAGAATATTTCATAATGCCGACTTGTGACAGTGCTTTCTGGGGGTAAAGTAAACGGCAGAGACAGAGCAGCTCCCTCAAGAGAAGAGACACTAGAGAGAGTAAACCCCAGAAAGAGAAGGAGGATGTTTAAGAACCATTTAAAAATCCACATCCCTCCCTCTAACGGCGCTTCAGAACTGAAGTGATCTCGCTCCTCCTTTCATGAAGCTGTTTGCTTAGAGAGCAGCCCTAACTCAAACACAGACAGACACTAAATTTAGTTTGACTTGTGTGTGTGTGTGTGTGTCTGAGAGTGACGGCCTGTACTGTAAGAGTGTGTGTGGGTTCACAGCTTACATAACTACACTCTTCAGGAGCGTGCATGTCTGAGTTGGGGTGTGAGTGTGTATTGCTGTGAGAAACACAGAAAGTGTGTGTGTGTGGCCTCTGTGTTCTGATTTGACACAGCTTTGTGTGAGCCCACAGTCTGCCCCGAGCACTTTATCTAATTTGTGTGCGTGTGCATGTGTGTGATTTTGTGTTTGGGTGTGATACTGAGGTTATCTCTTTGTACATCTGCTCAGTGTGTGAAAAACTAGGGTATATCAGGGTGATGTTTTTAGTGTGTGTTTGATTGTGCCACTGTGTATAATAGACTGTCTTTGCAATCGTGTGTGTGTGTGTGTTCCGTATGTGTTTGTGTGGTCAAAATGAGCAGTCTTATCTAAAATTGCTGCACAAAATTGCTCAAAATGACAGATCCCTATTACATCCTGCACCACACACACACACACACACACACACACACACACACACACACACACACACACACACACACACACACACACACACATGCACCTGTCCTGTCAGTGTACTGTAACTCATTTATTGAATCAACAACTGTAGGGAGGACGCAGTGCAGTTGAACTTACAGTCAGTCCAGTTCATTTTGGCCTTAAGCTCCTGGTACCAGCTGAACTATTAACACTTATCTTCACCTCCACACACACATACAGATCTATATCACTAACAGTGCACCATGATCCTGTACCGACATACTGTAGACAACGGTTTCTCATTATTTTGGAGGAGAAAAAAAAAAAAAAAGTTATTAATATGTCTTCAGGGAGTGCAGTTAGTTCCAGTGTGGGCCCCATGTTTACTCTGAGCTCGTTGGACCATCACAAAGGGGCGGGGCCTAGCGAAAGGTCAATTGCCAGAGAACATGTTGTCATTGTAAAACATGTGTTTGTTTCTTTATAGTTTAAGAGCACTGTTGTTACTGTGTTGTTATGTGTCGGCACTAAAATCATGGTTTTGAAATGACAATGTTTTTTGCTTAAAATGTCAGCTTCTGGGGGCACGCTAGCAGCTGGAAACACAGCGATGACTGTGTTGTTTATTGGTCTCACACAGAGGTCTACAGTGTCTGCTGCTCTGCAGATATCTCACTTAGGTGTCACGCCATCCATCATCCCCTCCACCTCCCAGGAACAAAGTCAGCTTATACAATGTCACTTACAGAACACTGATATGATACATATAAAACATTACAATGCTGATTGGCATTAGTATGCCAATCAGTGGTTTGACAGAGATGTACAAATTTCTTTTGGCAACTGGGCTGGTCTGCACCTGGTCATGTACCTGCTCGTTGTGTGTTTACCACATTCTTAATTTCTTTCGAAAACGGACGGTTACATTTTATAACATTCAAACATTTTCCTCACTGTTAACTTTATATTAAGGACTTCACATCTTGCTTTGCTAACGTACCCCCTCTCGGCCCTCCCTGTGCCCTGGCTTAAACTCCCAAATACAATATATTTCTTCTTCCTTGTCGTTTGGAAGTGGATGATGTGCTCACTCTGTTCTCTGCACCCACCATAGAAAACTACCTGTCAGATTAGATCATGACTACACACTGAAGAAGCAACCTCTGCGATCACACACAAATATGGCTGTATCCAGGTATTCTGCGAACTCCGACCTTACTTCTCACGGCTGGCATGTTTTACTAGCACGGTTTTGTCTGATTTGCAGGGGGAGCTGAAGCAGAATCAGGGCTCAGCCGGCTCCTGTCACCACCAAGGTTATGGTAATACGCTGGCAAGAGGGGAGATTCATATTTCATGGCTCAGTGAGTTGGATCCACACCTTACGGATGCTTTGAGGCATATGCAGAGTTTTGGTCACTGAACTGAGGTTTGGTTGCTGGACTGCAAGGGATAAAGAAAACTGTTCTGTTAAGGAATTTCACCTTTGAGCTAATGTGGGAGGAAGTGCAGCTGCAGGTTTCGACTTTGAAATGGTCACGTTTCCAGCTTTTGAATGAGGTACTGTCCTAATTTGATATTTAATTGAAGTTGGCGGTGCCTTTATTTTCTCAAATCCTGGCAGGACTTTTTTTCAACTTCCTGAGTTACATCCTTACTTGTTCGTGCTATCCATCTTTGAAACCTCGCATGATTCAATTTCAAACTGTGAAACTCCCTCTGGAGCATCAGGAAATTGGAGGATTTTTATGTTACTGTCTATTTCGCTGCTATTTTGCTGTCAAAAAATATCTAAAGACTCCTCTCCAGATGCGCAGGTCTAAAGGTCGAAAGTGAATAATTGGCTGGGGCTTTTAAAACTCTTGAAAAATCACCTGGTAGGCTCTCAACCACTTATTGAAATGAGCTTGTTGGTGAGCCGGATATATCTGAGAGGAGAATATTTGTGTGAAATACCAGAAACTTGCCGAAGTTTTTTTGTACTTTTCTTTTTACCACATCTTTTCAGCCTGAGAGCAGCTTTCTTCTATTCAGCCAGGTATATGCATATTGCTCTCCTGTCTCTGCCTCTGCTCCTGACATTGTAATTATCTCCAACACTTGATAAAACCCTCAGGCCCACTCCCTCTCCCTCTCTCAATCTTGCTTTATTGCCATCGTTATATAGCGCTTAATCATCCCTTGGTGCTTTACTCTTGTTGGTTTCTGATCTATCCTTTCCTCGTCTCACGAGTTCTCCGTCTCCTGTCATTCTCCTGTTTCCTCATTTCTCTCTCTCTGCTCTCTCCTCCCTTCTCTGCACTCTCACTGTCTCCCTTTTTTGCCATTCTCCAGGCAAAGTATGCTTTCCCTGTAATGAATTTGCCAGAAATAGGTCAAATAGCAAACTCCTCACTTCCTACTTCCCTTCTCTGTCTCCATTATTCCGCACCTAGTTTTACTTCAAGCCTGTTTATTCCCTCCACCTCCAATCTCTGCTCCTTCACAAAGCTCTGCTTTCATCGTATGGTTGCTGGTTTAATCTCACGCCTCTCATACTTGTGCACGCCTGCCTACTGACAGGATGCACTTTGATGCTTTCGCTACATGCGCTAAAAGGTATATCCAGTTTCGGGGATGCAGGAAGTCTACTGCACTTACTCAGTGGTGCTTTGACATCTTCCTCCATCTGTGTCAAAATGATGCTTTTAATGCCAATGGAGCCCTCTATAACATTGCTATGTAAAGCGATACACCTACACACATTAATATTCATGTTAGGCTGCAAACAAATCGATGGTTTTGTTGTCTCACACTGTGTTTAAAGGCAGTTTCTTGTTGCAAGTTAATGTTGCGAAGTCTACCACTGACCCCTGTTTCTTTGAATGTCTTGCTTTATTAGGTACACAAATTCCAGCTCATTAATTCATATTAGGCCGTGAACAGCAGGACCCCGACTGCGTGAGGGTGTGTTTGCACTTCTGTTTAATCTTATTATTTGAAAGAAACACAGAGGGAGGAGTACATTAAATCAACACAACTTGGAAGTGGAGATGAAATATATTCCTCTGCCGTGATCACATAGGTTATGATGTTTGTCTTTTTGCGTTGGCCTAGCTTTTATTTTCTTTGATAACCATTCATAGACTTGTTACCAAGTTTTTCTGTATGTCTTCTGTGTGTTTTACAGGATGGTTGAATACTCGCTGGACCTGCAGAATGTCAACTTCACCGCCATCAGAACAGTGAGGGTACTGCGGCCTCTCAAAGCAATCAACAGGGTGCCAAGTAAGTCACAACATCACGTCACACTGGGTTTTCCTGTTACTAAAATTAATTCAATGCACCATAATACAATCCGGAGCCAAAAGGAGGGTGTGAACTCTGGCTGCCTTCACATGATAAACGGCCTCAGCTTTGTGCTTCTGACTAAGTGAGGCAGAGAGTTGGTGCCAACACTGATATGTCATCAGATGATTTTTCTGCTGTTTGTAAAAGAACATTTAAATTCATGCTGAAGAAAAAAATATATATTTATGTTATATGTATATGTATATATATATATATATATATATATATATATGTGTGTGTGTGTGTGTGTGTGTGTGTGTGTGTGTGTATCTGAAAACAGAGATGAAAGGATGTTCATTAATGTAATGCCGTCTGTGGCTCTCATTCAGCACCATGGACAGCTGCTGTCTGTCTGAGGTGCTGCACATGAGTCATTGAGCCAGAAATACCTCAACTGAGAACACGTTCAGATTAGATGACAACAAGCTATACTTATGACGTGTTGGTCAGAGTGGGATTTGGCTTTGAGCTGATTACTGTAGAGCCGAGGTGATTTTTACCCACTGTAGCATACAACTAATCAAAATTTAATTACAATACCATGTAGGGCTGCCCCCGACTAAGAATTTTCCTTGACGACCAATACTCTTCATTAAGGGCCATTAGTCGACTAGTCCATATTATTTAAATCATCAAATGATATATTTTGTTGGTTTGAGTTGAAGGTGTGAGAAAGAATAGTATCAGTAACATTGTTAACACTGTGCTACATTACAGAGAAATACAAAACCGAACTAATGAACCTTCATTAATATAGGCCTATATTTTATCTCCAAGTGCACGTCACACACTGAGCGAGCCGCCTGTTAATGACGCTGTGGGCTAATGGGCATGTAGCTACTTCCATGTTTCAGATGATACGTCATGTTTGTAGTCGACCAATGAAGATGAGTTTACATATCACCTTGGGTTCGTCCTTCACCTTCTCAAAATGATCCCACACTTTGGATTTCCTGCCCGACATGTTATTAACTAGCCTGTGGAATAACCGCAGGTACCAGCCCTGGAAATTAACCTGACTCCTGTCTGACTGCTGAACGTGGACACTTCCTGTGTCTGTCCTTTCAAATTAAATTCACACATGGTCCAGTCATATAGGTTTTAAATTATTTTGAAAAGGTTAAGTGCCGAAAAGAGTTTGTTTGTTTGTTGTCTGCGACTAAGCAACCAATGAAATTTCCTAAGGCCTAAACAACAAAAGAAAACCCAAACTAACCAGTAAATAAAAACTCACTTGATTTACAGAACCAGACAACAAGACAATACTAAGCTCCCTGACTAGCTACAAAACAGGAGAACAAGTCGAGCAAAACTAAAAGGCAGAGAACCCCTCCAAAGTCTCAGTCTTAAGCCTTGATTGAAGTTTTCTTGGAGTCTGGAGATACTGAAGATAAATGTAAAATCAAACACAAACAAAAGACAAATGGATTTAGTCGGTATATCAGATTGAGTCGATCCTAGATGAAATTATGTGAGGCTGAGGTCATAATGAGGATGTGAATGGGTGCCTACTAGTATACTCTGAAGCCTTGGTTCGCATCCCATTTCCCCACTTGTTACAAACTTTTCCAAACTTTTCTTTCCTCAAATCCACAATGAACTGAGGTCTCACATTCGTAAACAAACTAGCATGTGCACATGAATGGGCAGCTACTTTGGTCAGCTGGCAGGCTGCCCTGGAAGTAGCTCTGTGTGCAGCATTGGGATTTTCTTTTTAGTTGTATAAACCTGAATCATGCTTTAGTCAGCAGCTGCTCCACAGGTATTGTAGAAATAATCAGGTGAGAAAAACAGAGTGTAAATTGGATTTTTTTTGTAATTATGGAAACATCTAAGAACACTGCACTGTATCTCAGCAGTTTTATTTCACAAGGACCACAGTGATGACTGTGAAGACATTTTATCTTTCTACAGTAGCTACAGTCTGTGAAGTCACCTCGGTCATTAATTCAGCTTTTCGTCTCTTTAACTGTTTTCTATATTGAAGTACAATAACAAATGAACAAAGAGAAGTAGAGACACTCAGACATATGCAGACATTTTCCCTACGATTTCAAGTGTCTCAAATATGGATGATGGTGCAATTTAAAGTTTAGTTTGAAGTTTTAATAATTTTTGTACAGTGGGGAAAAAAACAAGTGCAATCACCAATATACATAAGTAAGAAGAATTCAACAAAACCCTGGATTATGTTCAATGACAACATTTTAATGTTTAATTTCAACGCTTTTTATAATCTTGTTGCATGGCAACTACAATATGGCTTAACTCAGGGGTTTTTCATGGTTGTGGCAGTTAAACTATGGCTGTGGTGGATTTAGGAAACTTAAACACCTGGTTAAATTTGGAAAGATTACAACTAAAGTACAAAAAAAAGTACAAAAATGAACTTGGGTATCAGACTTGAAAGACTACACTGCCCTATCCACCAGCCTACCCTTAACGTACTTGTACATTTCACCTTGCTACAGTAAGGGTGCACCACTTCCTGCGTTTGCACTAGGAGTGTTAAAGGGACAGGGAGTGTCTGTTGCAGAATGTTAGAGATGTCAACCGTAGAGATGTCTGCCTTTGCTCCAATAATGGAACTAGACGGCACTTGGCTTGTGGTGCTCAAAGCACCAAAACGATACATTTGAAAAATTCCACAGCAATGTCTCTTTTCAGAAATCATGACCCCGTTCCTTAAGATAATCCACAGACCTTTTTGTCAGCAGTTTCCTGTAGGAACCATTATCTTTCTACTGAACTACACTCACTAACCGTAACACCTCACAGATGGAAGTGTGCATCTACTCATGGACGAGAGGCTCAAAGCGTCAAAAAGATACATTCAAAAAACTCAACAGCAGTGTTTCTTTCCAGAAATAATGACCCAGTTAATGTAGATAAACCAAAAACCTTGTTGTGAACAGTGTTTTACAGGAAGAAATCCCTACCATACAACACCCACCAACTGTATCACTGCGCAGAGGGAAGCGTGCATCTACTCACCTAGCTTGGCTGAGCTAGATAACATTATAGCTCAGCCAAGGAGGACGCCATTAATGTTTAAATGTCATGCCATCATGAGCCTCTCGTCCATGAGTAGATGCACACTTCCTTCTGCGTGGTTATACAGGTAGTGGGTGTCATAGTTCGATAGAGAGAAAAAAGTTCCCACATGAAACTGCTGGCAAAAAGCTCTGTGGATTATCTTGAGGAATCGGGTCATGATTTCTGGAAAAAGACATTGCTGTGAGTTTTTCAAATGGGAGCGGGCAGACATCTCTACCAACACCAACATCTCTGCCAACACACGGCAACTAACACCAAAACAATCTAGATAAATAGCACTACATGTAAGACGAAAAATATGTATTTTGGATTTGGGGGTGAACTGTCCCTTTAAGCATAGGCTATGAAATGTGAAGTGCTGAATCATCCAATAAGTATTCATTTCTAAGGACACTGACCTGTAGATTTTAGACATCAAAACTAATGTTTCTGTAAACTTTATCAAAAATCCTATCCTCCAACGACTGATTAGGATACTCATTAGTTCGTCACCTCCTCTTTTAACCATTCTTTGTTCAGTTTCAGTTAAAAATCTGCACTGAATGGATGAAAAACAACTCTTTTTTGATTGTGAGACTGGGCCTGGTGTTTACAGCTCCATCTTGCTTGCAGATGCCTCCTGTCCTGGTATTGTTTGTGACACAAATGCTGCTTTACTGATACCGAGCCACACCATTGTTCATTCTGGATCAAATGGGCCGCATGAATCAGCACCATTGTAACTGCAGCACCATACATGTCGACACAAACCTGACTGCCAAATGCAGCCCAAATGCCTTGTTGTCTTGGCTGTGATTATGTAATTTTGATTGTGTACCTGTTGTTTCTATGAGCTGGCCCGGTGCTTTGCAGGTGCAGATGCAGTTTCGCTTGTGGGCAAATTGATTTTGTCTTTCAAACAGTGATGGACATCTGCACAAAAATAAAAACGGAAAGAGTAAAATTTCAGCACTACGGTCACATTTCATCTCTGTTCAGCCGGTGTGTTGTATACTGTGAGCTACACAAGCAGTTTGATCCTGTGTGAGGAAACAAATCCCAGAGTACACCAAGCGCACAGGGCTATTTAAGTTCCTAAAAAGTAATTTGATTCACCCTGAGCTGTTCTAATTTGGACAAAATCTCCTCAGCACCCAAACCCATCACTGGAGAGATGCTCAAACGTTGTGAAGTGCGTTTCCGAGAGTGCTGCTTAGTCTCTGTCCTTTTTGATGAGAATAATCAGAGCTCGCTTCTACTTGCTTTTGTGCTTTATGGGTCTAAATTGCACCTAGCAGGCAATAATTTTAAGAAGCTATGAGTACTCTCTAAGTCGGATATGCTGGTGCTTGAAGTTAATGTTGTTTTGCTTCCTTCATGAGTATAATTGCTAACCCTCCCACTGCTCATAAATCTGCAACATAAACTATTCGAGCAATTTAGTTTTTTCTTCTCTGAAAGCAGGTGGAGCGAATTTGTTGTTCACAGGGAAATTTCTGTATTTGTCACATACATGAGCACGCACACATGGCGGGTGTTCAAACATGCATATGGTCACAGGGAAACAATTAATATACCTGATGCAAATGACACTTCATTTTTATCGTCATCATATCCAATAACATTGCCAGTCCCTCTCCACTGTACCCCTCTGTCTGTCTCCTTTTCTATATTTTTGTTTCTCCTGTCTGTTGCTCTGTTGAAATACTTTCAAGTGAAATGAGAGCAACAGTTTTGTAATTCTTCATCCTTTTTTATTATTTCTTTCTGGCTGTTCTGCCTTTCTTTCCTCCATTATTTCTCCATCCATCTGACTGTCCGCTCCCTCCACTGTTCGAACATCATAACGCTAATCCTATAACCTCAAGCATGACCACGACCTTTCTCAATACTTATCAGGTTAGTTTTGGTTGCCCTGTGTGTAACTTTCGTAAAGTCCTTGTTATTAGTGAAATCTGCAGTCATCATCATGTCGAGGACTTGGGTATCTGCCCAACGTGACATGCATTATGACTGGTTACTATCTGTGAAGTTCCTATTTTTCATTTGACCATTGGCTCCATAATACTGAGTATCTTGTCATTTGCCAATTAGTTTATCAGCTAACGTTATGGAGAAGCCAGCGGAATGTCTATGCCACTTAGCTAATTTACGTAGCTAACATTTGCTAACATTAGCCAGCTGAAACCACAATATCGCAATATATTTTACATGAAAGTTTGTCCTCTAGGATTTGTTTCAGCAGTAGGGACAAGGAAATTCTGAAATGGGGACCTTTTTTTGATGAATTTACTTTTTATCAGACCGAAAATTAGACAAAAATAAGCCAGTGCAGTCCTTCAGCCACTTCCCAACACCTGCAAATTACTTCCCTAGGTGGAGTTTGGATGGCAGCTCTGGATATGGACCGCAGACGAAAGAAATCCCACCACGAATTAAGGTCCATCACTGAGCCACTATTGCAAAATGCTGGTCATTTGTTTATGTTAGCAGACTCCATTTCTAACCTAACGCTAGCTAGTGTTGCACACTGTTAGCACTGTAGCGGAGCTGAGAGGCAAGGCACTTGTGTGCACATATAACATCACCACAAAATTTGTCCCAGGTTCTTTACGTAGAAGGCAGGCTGTTAAAGACAACCGCAAAAGCGTGGTCTCAGTTTTTAAGGTACGTTTTGTGGTGTATACAGCGCCACTGTGATGCCCTAGAGCAGATGCCTGGTTAGGGGCCCAAGGTCAAGAGGAATATATGGTCAGGGTCAAGAAGTTATTTATGGCATAGGCAAAGGAATTGGTGAAGTCCAACTAGGACGTCTATCTGTCCTGTGTTTATCTTTGTCTCACATTTTACAGAAACAACCTCCCTATATAAGGAGGAGGAATTGGGGCTGTTTTTAGAGCGGTTCATATTGGCTTCGAACTCTCTCTCAGGCAATCCTAGGTGCTTGATATGATGCTGTACTTCTTGTAATATACTTTTTCTGTATACAAGGAAGACCGTGTCAGCGGAGTCTCCTTCATCACCTTCACATCATCGCTATTTAATAAATGACAGTTTCATTCACCAGGTGGCAGTAAAAAGCAATTAATACATGTCAAACTTTAAATAAAGAACCTTTATCTCGAACAAACCATAAGTGACGGATTACAAAACATTCATGAGTCATTGTTTGCATAAGTCATATGGTTGGAAGACAAACGGTCACTGTTTGTTTTGGTGTGAGAAGTTGTTGTTGTGTTATTGTGTACATAAAGAGAGATATTTATTTAGTGTGAGAGGAGCTGTGCTCACCAGATGCCATTTCTTAACGTTGCACTCCACAGTGTAACAAAGCAAATACTAAACAAAAGTGATCTATAAAATGTTCCGCTCTGTAGGTTTTGCATTGCAAGTTTGTGTTTCAGACTTTCATTAGGCTACATCCCTAATGGCTACCAATGTTTTTGTGCAAGTCGGACTTAATTTGCAATTGAATGGGTTGCACGGCTCTCTGCCGGGATGAAACATAAACAAGTTATTTAAGTCTACACCATGTTTACAGCTGTAATCTGGGAGTTTTATGAGCAGCAGTGACTTTTTATTTACTGAGCTTCCTTTTTGACATTTAAAAGGCAAAATGTATTGTACCGGCCTATCTGTAACACAGCTTAGAAACAAGCCAGAAAAAAAGTAGTGTAAGAAAGTCAAACATTCTGTACAATAGAAAGGATAATAGAAAAAAAGACCTCCCCTTGCACTAGATTGATGCTTTCTTTGTGGTTTATTCAGCAACATTTCAATAAGGATTCTGACTTTGGGTTAAAGAAGCATAAAATAGAAGAAGAAGCAGGTGAGAAGGGAAAAGAAGAGACACAAAGAGAGACAAACGAGGGAGGGAGGCAGGGATTATCCAGCTCCATGAAGGATGGGAGAAGATGGACGAGAGGAAGAGAGGGATGATGAGGGGAGAGATGCTGGGGGGACTCAGATGAGCATGCTATTATGATGACGAATAGAGCTGAGGAGACAAGTGCAAGGAATGGAGAGAGATGGAGATAAAATGAGCGAGGGACAGAGAGGACAGAGGACCGGGAAGTGGAAGATCAGATGAGAAAAGGGAGGTGATTAGATCTTAGAGAAAAGGATGATGCGATCCAACCATTGCACTTGTGCTTTATATTATTACTTTGTGTACTGAAATACAGGTGGATTGACAAGCACTGCTATCACAACAATTATTCATACACACACAAACACACACTATTGCAATACATTGTCTTCAACTTTAATGAATGGCTGTTGGCTGAGGCGTAAATCCCAATGTTGCAATTTCCCTCAGACCTTCAGTTTAAGGAAGACAGCAAAACACACACCACTTGAAGCTGTCATGGTCCCATGTACTATACCTTCAAGACATTTGCAGTAATTGGATGGATTCAATGTGCCAGCCATTAATGCAGACAAATCTGAGGCTCATGTTTGAGAGACTGGAATAAAATGGCAGCCTGTTTACCGAAAATGTCATTGTAGGTTTTACCTTTGGCTGGTGAATCCTTGTTTAGCCATGGTGATTACTTCATTCGAAGATAACTAGCCAGAGGCTCTCACAGCTGTTCCTGGAGAAAGCAAAATTAAATGTGGCTGTTTGTAGGAGGATATTGGAGAATTATTTGGCACACAATTAATGGCCAGTGCAAATGTTCAGAGCAAGTGCAGGGAGCAGTGATCCCTTTGTTTTGCAAGGCAGAAAATAACAGGGTGGAGGTTGCGGTTGGATAGACATCTGTCAACTTTCATTCTGGAGATGGGAGATTGTCCAACATTGTTTTTATTTATTCACCAGTGACAGTGCACATAAGTAAACTTATCAGTTTTCACCTCAATGTAAATGTACCAGAATTAATACCAGAATTAAGTCCCTGGGTAGATTGTTACATATTATACATTTTTTTATAAAAAGTTTCTCCAAAACTGATGGACCTGGAGATTTAACCTGTAAAAATACCAAATAAACAGTTTCAGGTTTAAAAATATGTGTTTTTGCGTTGCTGTTTTGGCGAACGGGCTGCTATCAATGGCCACGTTAAAACGTAAATGGCCCTATCTAGAGCCAGTGTTTGGTTTTTAATATGCTTTTTAAATTGAAATGTAGAATGATCTCATAGTATTTAAAATCAGACATCAACTTAAGCTTTTCTCCTTTAGCAAAAAATCCAGTTGTAAAAATGTTCAGGTGTAAACATGAAATGCTGAAGCAATTACATGGACCATGGCTGCAGTTAACTTGTTTGGAGCTTGTTGTTTGTTTTCGCATGCAGATAAAGAACTGTGTCATCAGTGTACATACTGTATCTGTGTTTATATATGGGCTGACTAAAGGCAGATCACTCATATACAAGCTGAACAAAATAGGCCCCACTGTTGAACCTTGAGGAACACCAATTGAATGTCGCTGATACGTACATTTTGCTTCCTGTTTGTTAGATATGGGTTCATCCATTTAATAGCACCAGTGTCTTTAATCATGCTAGTAGCGTGGCTGGAGGGTTGGCAATCAGCTGCTTGGTCTGAACTGAAATGTCTCAACACGTATTTAATGAATTGCCCAGAAATTTGTTATTCATGTCTCCCATAATTGTTACCGTAGCTGTAAACCTAGGTTGTTGTACACATAGGCTTTAACCACAATCTCTCCCAAAATGTTTTACTTGCCTTACTGAAATGACAGGCCTTTTTAAAAGCAGATATTTTTGACTTGCCAAAAGCATGTCCCCGTAAGCCATTACAGTGTGCCAGTGAGTCAGTACAAGCAATTCCAGGACCCTGAGATTGAAGCACCTATACAGAATTTAGCCATCATAATTTCATTATTTAAATCAACTATTTTCCAACTCTGACATGTCAAAATGTGTTCTGTGAAAAAGGCCTCTATCCTGTTGATAAGCACCGTCTTTCCCTACACTTGATGCAAAGCTGATAGAGTCAGTCCATGAAAGCATAAAAGCTTTCTTGAACTGGTGTGAAACAACACCCTAATGCTTTATAAATTATCGACAGGGAAATTATTAATTATATAAAAATGAAAGTGTCAAGTTATTTGGTAAACTACCAGCCACAGTGGTCCCAGGATAAAAAGGTCAGTTTATAACAAACAGAGTTGTGCGCTGCGCCAGCATCAGCTGCCAAAAGCCACTTATTTCACTCCTCTTTATTTGTTGGATGAATAAAGAAGCAATTCTCTCCTTTATTAAAGACAATTTACCACAGAGCTCATCTCAGGGGTAATTCAATCTCCATGCTGCAGGAGACACAAATACACACCAGCATATTATGCAAGCACACTGCACAAGCAACAAATGCAATGACACAAAACCGCAACCAATGCAAAGCCACAAACACTCACATACCCAGACTTGTAGGCGCATATGGGCTGAATGTGCACACACTCAGTGGAGGATGTGTGAAGTGAACAGAAGAGTCAGTTAATGGGACGCTAATGGAAATTATCCAGGCCTGGTTCCCACTGGCCACAGCTTAAAGGACTGGGCCTGTTTACTACATTACCCACCCCTCTGGGAAATGCTGTATTAGCAGCCAAGGTAACAGCCACAGCACACTTTCTCTCTGCCGCCCCTCTCTTTTTATTTATTCTTTTCATTTTTATTCTGTTTATTCTCACTTCTAATCTAGTTTGCACTTTGCTCATTTCTTTTTTCTTTGCTCCTAACATTGCCCACCCCCCGTCCACAGATGCTCCCGCAGTCTGCTGTAAATGTTTGAAATGATTAAAGTTGCCTTTTATATAAAGCAAACATTTGTTATTCCATTTAACCAATATTTAATGTTCAAATAACCAGGATAAGTTTAACTTAGATATAACTTTCATTTTACTTCTTGTAGGAAACAATTTTAAATCTTTTCATCTTTTGATTACATCTTTAACTTTGGCGAAAAACTGTGATACAGTGCCCTTTTATTTATTTATTTTTTTATGTATCCCTGCTTTGTATACTTTATGTCTCTTTAGCATTTTGCCTTTTTTCATCTTTTCTGTGTTTTGTATTTGGAAACATTACATAACGTTCACTATCATTGCGGTTGATTAATTGTAATTTAATATTAGAGTGTCTTGAGTGATACTGCAGCACTGTGGGTCGCTGCTGACTTCAAACAGACTTGATCATTCTGAAAAGAAAACAGAAAAAGAGACATCTGCTTCAACTTTCTCAAAGGAAATCGAGTTCTGTGATGTGTACTATGTGTATCTGGCACCAACACAGCCGGGTTAACTCCAGTTCCAGTAGAGTTCAAGTCAGTATAATTTAGTTTGATCCAGATCAAACTTACTTGATTTGAATAACATTTTGCATGTGTGTTTGAAGCCCATAATTCCACTAATTAGAAAAATAGAATGCTAAAATAGGGCCATTGATAGAAATCTTTCAAATTTTTGTCACTTTTTAAAAAATATTTAGCCTCGACTGGCAGTGAGAGCTAACGGTTTCATACCCACAAATGATGAGATATTTACAATAAAAACACACATTACATAACTGTGTAGTGTGTGATGAGAGAGGAAGAACATATTATATTTTTCCCAACAAAAGGGAAATCTTATTCTTTGAGGGGGATTTAATTTGCATGAGACGTGTGCATTTATCGGTTGTGATTGACCACCACATTCAGTGCTTAAGAACATTTCACATAAGGAGATATGACACCAGAAAGTTTCATCCACAAATAGGTGAATACTTCATAATTCTCACAGAATACATACATAACATTTAAAATACACCTGTACATTTTCATGGAAATGTTACATATTTGATGTCTTTTATTTAAAATACACACCAGTCAAGTATAAAAGTATCATTAAAAGCTATTCAAGACTTTACAGCTTCCTTATCTTTCACTTCTTCAGACTAAAATATCTTAAGTCACACCGACATTTGGCAGGACCCCTGGGAGAGCGTCTGAAGACCGCCTGCCCACTTACTCTTGATTAGTCAGCTAAATGCTGTATCAATCCCCCATCTATTTTACAGATAGAGTTTAACCCCTGGTTTAGTTTCCTTATACAGATCAGAGCCAAATTAATGGGCCATGGGATCACAATTAGTGTGGAGATTAGGGATTGATTAGTTAATTATGATAATGCGAAGGCTTATATGGAAATGCCGGCATAATGCCTTAATTTTCTGCACGGGCAGAAGAGTGGGAGGGATGAGAGAGAATGCATCTGTGTGAAAGAGAGAAAGAGGTAGAGAGATGAGACTTTTTAGAGTGTGTTTGTGTGTGTTTCTTTGTGTGTGTTTCTTCCATTTACTATGAAAATACATGAAAAATCTGAATCTGTTGCTGGTCTACACAACTTTCTTATTGGTTTGCATTTGGGATTTGAAGCAGCAGTGCACAGGAACAAAAAAAAAACAATCCGACACAGAACAAAGGTGATGATATTGTAACCCTAGTTATATTAGCACAGGCTCGGCCGTCTACTGGACTCTTTGGGTAATGCTTTCCTCCAATCACAAGCAAGTTGAACTATTGGAGGCACAGAGCAGATCCAGCACCCCTCGTCATACATGGAGATAAAGTGGAGAAGGTTTGCACTTTTAAGTTCCTGGGGTTCACCATCTCCCAGGAACCTACCTGGGCTGTGAACACCAAAGGAGGGGTCAAGAAGGCCCAGCAGAGACTGCACCCTTTAAGACTGCTCAGTAAAAGCGGATTGAAAGACAACCTGCTGGTGACCTCCTACAGCTCCAACATTGAGTGTACTGCCGCAGACAGGAAGGCCCTCCAGAGGGTTATCAGGTGATCAGCTGTCCCCTGCCCTCTTTGGAGGACATCTCCAGCTCTCGGTCCCTCAGTAGAGCCAGGAGGATCCAGGACAGTTTCCACCCCTGAAATAAACTCTTTGCACTACTGTCCTCTGGAAGGCGCTGGAAGACTCAAACACAGCTTCTCCCCCTGGGTCATTAGATCTGTCAATGCTGCTAAGCTGAACCACCTCGCATAAACTAATAGGTGCAATATTCTACCATGGTGCCCATGGGCAATACATTTTTTATGACTTTAAATATTTATTAAGTAGTTTTTAGTGCATCTGTGATTTTATATGTTGCTGTCTTAAGTGTGCGTGTGGGTATGGGTAAATTTGCACTGATCAGGTATGCCAATTTAATTTCATTCTTTTGTATTCTAGCCAATCTGGACATGTCTACCTGAATACATGCAGACTCCACAGTATATACAGTGTATATAATATATAAGTGGTGTAGGAAGGACAGTGTCTCTGGGTAGGTGGCTCCGCCTGTGCTAATAGAACTAGGGTTACAATACTGTAACCTTTGTTGTATCTCACACAGGTCCACCCTCTACCAGACTTTATGGGTTCAGTGGGTGGAGCCTGATGAATGACCGTCCTGTTGTGACGTAACATTGACCCAGCTACACGCATCCTGACAGGCTGAAGGTTAGTGGAGGGACAGTGTACGCAGGTAGAGGGCTTTGCCTGTGCTTATAGAACTAGGGTTACAATATCATAATCTTTGCTCCATCTCACACAGGCTCCGCCCTTTACTGGACTTTATGGGTACAGTGGGTGGAGCCCAATACTTGGACACCCTGCGGTGGAAAGACAAGCAATAGACACCCTGCACAACTCCTTTCCTGGGCCATCAAGGAGCAGAGGAACATGCAGGGGTGTCATGCCCAGAAGGGAATCCGTTAAAACACAACTGAGACATGCCCCAGCCTTTTCATCAATCTTGTGTCCTTCTAGCGAGCATAGACCTTGGAATTTTGATTTGATGGTTATGTTTATGCAAATTTCAGTGGGCAAATGCGTTCTCCTGACTGGAGGTGGGTGTTACCCATAGAGTCTAGCAGAGGGTGGAACCTGTCACAATCAATACATCACCCTCAAAATACAAAAAGCAGACTGTCACTGTGTGTGTAGACTGTCTGCGTTCCTGTTCAGTGGCTGCCTCTGTCAAAGTCAGTGCATTGTGTACCAAAATGTCAACAAGGCTGTCCAACCACAACACTTCCTTTAAATGTGGAAGAGGTATGCAGTTATCTTTCGCCTATAACTTGAGGACACATCTAACGTTCAATATCCTCTGGTTCAGTTTCCCAAGATCTGTTGGGCAATGGTGAGACGAGGAATTTGTATTAAGGCAAATTATAATGGAATCCACAAAATGCTTTATGGTTACCACCCACAAATTTTTATTTCATTGTTGCTGTGCTTTCTAAATTATTTCTTGGCAATGATCAGACTCAAACCGTTCTCAGAAGAACAACAAGTAGTATGCAGCCTGAGAGTATTACAGAACCTGCCTACGTAGACCGCTTGAGCAGGTCGGGGTGGCTGTGGCTCAGAGGTAGAGCCAGTTGTCCACTAATCGGAAGATTGGAGGTTTGATACTCGGCTCCTCCAGCCGGCACGTTGAAGCATCCTTGGGCAAGATACTGAACCCCAAATTGCTCCGGTGGCTGTTCCATCGGTGTGTGAGTGCAAATGAATGGTTACTGAGTAGCAGGTGGCACCTTGTATGGTAGCCTCAACCACCGGTGTGCGAATGAGTGAATGTGACATGTAGTCTAAAAGCACTTTGAGTGGTCAGAAGAATAGAAACACTCCGTACAAATGCAGTCCATTTATCACTTTGTTGATCTGGGGAACAGGCACAAGTTCAGCTCACTGTCCTTCAGTCAGCTGAGGGTTATATTTTTGTAGGCCATGTCCTTCGAAGAAATTGGATTTCTAAGTGCTGCTGGACTCGCCTTTGTGCCAACAGGAAAAGTGTCACAACTTCAGATAGTCAATCCACCTACTGGTTTAAAAGCTACGATTATAGATGGGTCACATTTAGCTGAGGAGAAGAAGTGAAAGTAAGTTATTTGTATGGAGGGTAAGGGTCACATAGCCTGTGTCATGTTTCTATGTCTGTCTTTTCAGGCATGCGTATCCTCGTGAACCTGCTGCTGGACACTCTGCCCATGCTGGGTAACGTCCTCCTCCTCTGCTTCTTCGTCTTCTTTATCTTCGGCATCATCGGCGTGCAGCTGTGGGCAGGGCTGCTAAGGAACCGCTGCTACCCGGAGGAGAACTTTACACTGTGAGTCACCGTCTGGTCTGTGTGCGTGCGTGTCAGTGTGTGAAAAAGAAATCGTGAGAAGTGTAAAACGATGTCATGCTCCAGGATCTGAGATGCTGGTCTGTTAGCTTTACATATTACACACACTTGCAGATACATTTTAAACACTATTATTTCTGTTTGTGTTTCCATGCTGTGTCAGCTTGTTTGTGCAATGGTGTGAATGTGTGATAGTTTTAGCTGATGAAAACACAAGTATACATGCATGAGAACACATTGTTGCCACATTATGCGCTTTTACCTAAGCGTATATATGTGTGTCAGATTGTGTCTGTTCATGGGTCTGTCACCCCACCTCTCATCGTGACACGAGAAAATTACATCATCTTCTCAATTTACTGATATTATCATAGACAGAAATGAGGTCTCTCACTTTTTCCTCCCTTCCTCTCTCTCTCAAGTGCTAATATAATGAGGCTGATTGCAAACCCAAATTTGCACAAAGCAAATATCATTATCTCTTGAGTCAATTCTGTCGCTTAATTAAAAACTGACACTCTCTTTCTTTCACCCTCCCAACCTCGTCGCCCCCCCCTTCGCAATCTCTGCTACACTGTGTCAGATCGCTGAAATCATTTTAGCACGGATGCAGGACGCTGTGGGCACTTCTGGTCCATGTAATCATGTAGTTCTAACAAAAAAGTTTTGCAGAGAAAAGAAAGATAGGAACGAGAAAGAAAGTGATCAAGTGGGGGGAGATATGAACGAGAATATTCCGTTTCTAATTCCGAATGAAAAAATTTCTCACACTTGTAAACACTCATTCCTCTTTAAGTTCATTCTGGTCTTTCTGCGCATGCTCGTTTCCTTGCCCTTCTGGTGCACATAGCAACGGGCTGAGAGAGCAGTCGGACTCGTTGCACTCACCGCTTTCCATTCACCACAGCACGGTCTTCTATCTCCTGTCTTCAACCTTCTACCTCCCTTCACCTCCTCAACAGATGAAGCATTAGCAGAACAAGGTTGTTGTCGCACTGCTGCTTCACAAATATAAGCAAAACAAGGCTGAAAAAGGCCCTAAGAACGGCGTTGTCAAGCATCTTGTTATCCGGAGCGAGGACTACAGTGTTTTCTTCCGGTAAACGTAAACACGTAACATCCACCCCACACCCTATCCAATCAGAAACCTTCCCTGCCCCAAACCTTGCTCGGACCTGAATAAAGGCGATTAAACTGATCTCCGTGTAAACCTTCATTCAGAATGAATATTTCCCATGTTAACTACCTGGAAAAACTTTAATTCCGAATGATTTCATTCAGATTTATTCAGTTCCAAATGAGAAGCCATCATGTAACTGCACCCACTGACAGTTAACTAGCCTACATACTGTCTTTGTAAAAAAACAAAAAAAAATGACCCCAAAGATGGACATATTTCCACAAAAATACAAAATACAAAATTTTTGCATTAACCCTCTGAAAACAGACCTCCAACAGGCAGCCATGGGGGATTGCTGTTTTCACACTTATGTTTAAAACTGATCTAAAATTAAAAAAAAGAATCTATAATAGCTAGAGCATTAATTCTATTTGCAACAAAAAGCAAAAACACTTGTCTTTTACATTGTCCTATTGGAATGATGTCATGACATTATTCTACAAGCGGTCCAGAAAATGGTGAATAGATGTCGTGACACCACAATATTGTCCCGTAATGGCTGCAGGAGATTGTTCATCCTTTTTAAAAACCAATCTAAAAACTAAAATGACATCATTATGCTGTACAGTTTCAACAATGGTGAATTTATTTTAATTTATTTATGACACTATTTCAATACTTTCATCAATTATCATGGTTTATTGACTTGCATAACCTTTTAGCTTTTAGGTTGTACAGATTTTTGGGACATGACATACCAAATATTTCTACTGCAAATCAAAACAGCTTTGCTCTCTGCTTATAAAAATGAGCACTCCTCAAAAACAAAAAAAAATAACATAGTTCAGATAACTTAGGTAATATTTTTGTCACATTTCTACATTTAAAAATATTTTGGAGCAACATGTTTTATGTGTTTATTTTTTCAAATATTATGAATATTGTTTTTTTGTTTTTAAATTTCTTACATAATTTCAATACTTTTATCAATTTGTATGGCTTATTGACATACACACCCTTTTAGCTTAGCTTGCACAGATTTTAGGGATGTGAAGCATTTGAAGATATTCCAATAAATTACATTACAGTAATACCAACATATGCAGTGGCGGACCATTTCTACACCTGAGTCTGAAGGGTTAAATCATGAACTGTATTCAGAAGAGGACAAAGGCAAGGACAGAAGCCCGGATACTTTACTGCAAACCTCCAGTTGTGCTCATATGACATCAGCCGATGTTGCAACATGCCGTCTGATTAAGCTGTCAACTCATCAGAATCCACATGTGCCACCAAAGCAGCTGTCAGCAGACTGTTATTTCACTTGTTGCACAATAAATGGAAACTTCCAGGTAAATGAACAAAGTAGCCCGCCTGCAGTGACAGTTAGACCTACACAAAATAGCAAGCCAGTGTGCAGGAATGTCTGTGTTGCTTGGCAACAGTTCAGTCGCAGTCCAGTTGCAGAAATGTTTATGTTGGTGGAGCCAAAAAAAAGATTAGACAATGAAATCCTAACTTGTTGGCACTTGTTGTTTAAAAGCAGAATCACACTCAAGGTCATGCTGCTGTGCCGAGATGTTGTTTAGAATTTTTTTTGAAGATTAGGAAACGATCATGGTCATGATTAAAAGAAGGCAGCGTTGGCTGGTAGATGTACACAGGATGTATAGGAATGGCCCAATGTCACCAAGTGACAGTGATATTTTTCCACTTTTTTTATTTGTGATAGAGTTACTATTCTTCCAAATGACTCCCCTGCCTCCGCATCAGTGAAGTAAAACATCACTTGAGAGTTTTCAGGACTCTCCACGGGGCCCAGACCCCAAGCTGTGCTGTGGGGAAGTAACAGTCTCGCTTAGTTTCACTGAATCAGCCTCTGTTGTCTCATTTGAGGAGACAAGTTGGACCCGCTGACCTGTTTTCTTGTGTTTTTCCAATGAAACATCTCTTTTTTTTTCACTACTCTTTTCAACTGACTCTACTCTTACTTTGTATAATCCTGCATGGTGTGTGTGTGAAGAATCACTTCCTGCTGTACACACACACACAGTCACACATATCCTCCTTTTCTGCACACTTTCCCAAAGCACACACACTTGCGAGGATGTGCATATATGCATGCACACACAATCATACTCCCCCATTGACAGAAAGGCTATTGAATGCCCTCAGCAGGGTATCTTGGCTTTCTGAGAAGGTCTAAGCTTTAGGATGCTAATAATGCGAAGCAGGTGTACTGTACCTTTATCTCCCTGCTACTTCTAACCTTTACAGTTTGACAACAGGAGGCTTTTTGCTTTTTTCTATATCCTTTCACCTTTTCACTTGGGCTCTGTCCCTTTCTGTGGGGTGAAATCTTATTTGGTGCATGTGTGAGAGCGTTATTGTTGCGATGGTGTTGCATGGTATTTCCAGGACGAATGTTCTGTATCTCGGTGGCTGCGGGCTGTTTATTTTGGTGAAGTGTCAGAAATTCAATTACTCCTCTGTCATGTTGCTTCAAAGTCAGAGGAGTGCAAATGCTATTGTCGATTTAGGGCGGCTACCAAAACACTCTCTGCTTGAGCTTCACACTTGTCTGGGTGTTTTTTTGTTTGTAATACCGCATCTATTTGTGCGCAGTAGCAGAGGCAACAGCAGTCAATCACAAGTGGAAATCCTTCAACTTCTACCCATAAAACGGATTTAGTTACATTATTAAAACTGACTTTGCAAACTTTTGTAGCAGTCTCCCAATTTATGAAATTACATTGTCTGAAGATAAAATCCCCTTGGGGAAACTTTTCCTGGGCTCAACATCGTTACAATTATTGATATAACAAAACACATAAAGTCAGTATTCATACATTCAACAAAAAATATAATACACGAATAAAACTGATACAACTACAAAAAAATGCCAAAGTAACCCCTACTATAAAGTTGATGGTAATGCACCACTCTAGCCCTTTTAAAATAGGAATTGTGCAAATTTGTAGGAAAGCCCAATCAGTCTTTTTTCAGCATTGGCAGTATAAAAACAAAATCGGGGAGTGCAGCAAAATGCTGCCTGCCTACTTTTGTTTATACAGAATGCGCTTTTTTCGGGGCAATGGGGGGCGTGAGCAAGTAATAAAACATGTAGCTCAGTGTGTGACGTAACCAGTGACGTGGGAGGGAAGCTGCAGCTGGTCAGGCGGCGATTCTCTCGTAAGTTGTCCCGTCCTTCACCGTCCCCGTCATCTGACAGTTAATGGCCTCCTCGTTTGCGAGGACAAGGAGGGTGCGCAATTCCTTGTCTCCCCAGTTGCTCATCTTTACAGTGTCTGTCAGGTTTGCATTTCCCTCTTGCTACTAGCTGCTCGCTAATTCCTGCTATCAGCTGTTTCCTGTTTATCCACCGCCAGTGGGTCGCACGTGCGGCATCATCAACAGCTCCTCCCACAAGTCATCAACAGCCCCTCCCGTGGCGGAAGGGCACCTTGTTCTTTTTAAACTAAAAATTTAAATTGATAAGAATTGGAATTATGTAGTTGGAAGTGCATTTACTGACATCTTAGTTTTATCCTAGAAAATCAGTCTTATGTCCTTCGGTCATTTCACGCAGTTGGTTTTGAGAGCACTGATGCAAATGGTCCACCAAACCACGCCACCTTGAAGGAAAACTGATTAGATGAGATTAGACATATCAAAATGCTTTGATGCTGTCTCAATTTGAGTGTTAATGCATGTGTTCTGCGGAGCATTTGTTCAGTGTGGGGACAGCAGGGTGACTTCTCTGAATGTCTTTAAAATTAGCAAATGAATAAATAAAATAGAATAAAATAACCATCAGTAATGGGTTACGATGACTCTCTGAATGTCCCCTGGTGACAGCAAAAGAAAATAGTAAGTCCGAATTAGGAGCTGAAAGCTCAGCAGGTGTTGTTTGTTCCCAAATATCTCTATGATTAAGAGTACAGCTAATACCACTGTGAAAACAGAGCTCAGACAATAACTGGGATTCGGTCGGTGGTGAGCGAGAGCCCTGGGGAGACCAAATCCGTGGCCAAGCGTTTGATTAGGCCAGTTTGGCTGCACAGAGGAGTGGGCTGGACTGCAGTCCCTGCTGCCGAGCCCAGAGAGAAAATAATGATCTGATGAGAGGCTTTGGGGTAGGCCATCACCATGGTAACCAATTCAGAGATGAGATGGAGAGGGGATGTAATCATCGGATGTCCTGACCCACCTGAGTTAATTTCAGTAATGTCATCCAATGTTGGAAAAACATGCACGCAAGATTATTATTTTTTTCTTGACGACAAAGCTGTTGTAAACCAAACGCAGCGGTTGTAAATCAGACCACAGAGCGTTTCCAGGAGCAAAAGCGAGTGGTCTAAAACACAAACCTTTGGCTGGTGTCGTTGCTGTCATCAGTCCAACGTCTCCTCAGGTGCGAAATGACTGCTGTCTGTCTGACGCTGTCTGGTGGCGGACATAATCACCTCAGTATACAGAAACGCACAGCCGATATCCAATCTGATAATGAGCTCTGCTGTCGCTGGAAGTTGGCTCGGTCGTGTGCAGAGGTGGGGATTAGTGGATGGGTCGTGCGCTGGGAAGAAAAGCAGAATAAGTGGGTGGACAGTCACTTTTTTGTGATGTTTATTCGCTGGCCTTTGGTTAGCAACGAGACAAAAATACAAGCGGCAGAAGTCACAGGTGATCAACAGGAAATCATATCTGGGAACATGTTCATGAGGACGCACGCTGTAACGCAGCCTCTCTCTTCTTGGCACAGAGAGTGCTATTAGAAAGTGAACAATTAAACTCCCATATAACTTTGCTGAGATAATGTCTTTGAAATGTGAGTGCTGAGCAGGAGGCCTGGGGGAACAGAGAGATGAATAGAGGGGTATTTGACATTTGATATATATTTTCTTAATTAATGCAAGGTTCATATCACATCACATGCACAATCTGCTCAGTGATAAAACAAATACCACCTTAAAGTTTTAATTAAATCTGCAGCCTATCACAGCCACTTGTAGCTTCTGATATCTCCCACCTGGCATCATGAGCTGGATAAGTCTCAGAAATGCAGCAGTTTCACAGTGGTGGTCCAGGATATTATAAAAACAGTCAGATCCCACCAACTTAAAATCCTCTACTTATGAAATCCAGAAATATCTGTTGCAGTTTGTTTGAAAACGGTTTGTTTGTAAGTGTTTACTTGCCCTCCTGTGTGTTGTTTCCACTAAAGAAGATTCATAAAGGCTTACAGAGAGGAGCGGAGTTTGTTGATAATTATCATTTTTCACCAGAAAGTGGCAATTACATACCACCCTTTGCTTTTACTTAATTTGATAAGCAGAGCATATCAGCCGCTTGAGATCCGCATGTCACAACAGGAAATCAAAAAAGTGTGGGTGTGTAGCAGGAATCACATGCAAGTAATACACCAATATAAATGATTTTAATTAGTATTACAACACTAATTTATAGATTTATACAACTCATATTTATCATTTAGGTGTTAAATAAAGCTGGAAACATACTCTCCTGACTGCTTTAGCCCTGTGTTTTGTTTAGTTAATCAGCTCTACTTGGCCAGGAAAGAAACTGGCCGTTGTGGTTATCACTTAATTGCACTCTCAGGAATAAAGACCTGAAAAACAAATAGAAAGTGATCACATAAACAACAGTCTTGTTCAACAAAGTGCACAATTAATGACGCACTAGAACAAGACTTCAGCACTTAGGAGAAGAGAGGAAGAGAACGGTGGTATGAGAGTCAGCAGCACTACACAACAGGCTGACAAACCCACAACCCAGCCTTTGAATCACATTACTTTTCATTTTGAATAGAATTTCTGACCCCCTGAGAAATACAAGTCCAATATTTACTCGCCTAGAAAAAAACAATATATGTCTCTTTAATTAATAGATGTTCCACCTCCTTCTTGTTTTAACACATTCTCACTGCGACCTCGTGTCATATCAACATGTGGTCATGGGCTTTCCATGTCGATATGCAAGGTACCCTGAGTACTTTGGTTGTTAACGTTCTGGGATGCCACGTCAACTTCAGCCTGTTACATGCGTTGTCTGTTTTCAAATTACACTTCAGTTTTCACAGCAAATGTACAGTTTGCCTAAAGTCTCCTTCAAAATAAATGCATTACGTCAGTACAACCCCGCAAATTGATTTTTTTCCCTTCAACAACAAACACACGTGGTTATGTTTGGCCAACACATGCATGTGGTTGAGTAAAGGGAACAAAAGCAAGAACAAAAGATCAGGCTTAACAGTCTTATGGGTCGCGAATACCGACCTCCTGGGTGAAAGTTTGTGGTTGTTGGACCAACCAACCCCCCTTATGTCGTCCCTACTTGGGCTTCTGCTGCCTTAACTTTCGTTGTTGTCCCACCGCATTTCCCCTGATGACTCTGGTTGGCTTTTTTCATCTGTGTCTGACCCAGGGAGTCTCTGCCCAAGTGCTGGATTTCGAGGATGGTGCTGGTCAGGCAGCTCGGGGTTTTTGTTTGTTTGTTTTTTTCAAGTAAAAAAAAGTGGAAACAGTACAATAAATGTTCTGTGAAGTAAAAACAAGCTAAAAGAGGCAAAAAAAAAAAGTTCAGTAGGGGAGTATCTCTGTTCCCAGAGTCCTACATTTCCAGGGTCTGACTTCCCCAGGTTCTCAGGGTCTAATGTTCTCACGGTTCTGTGTTCCCAGAGTCGTCTTTTCTAAGGATCCTACATCCCAGGGTCTTATTTTCCCAGGATCCTATGTTCCCAGGTTCCTATGTTCTTAGGGGTCTATTTTCCCAGGGTCCTATATTGTCATGGCCCTACCTTCCCCAAAGTCCTATGTTCCCAGGGTATTATTTTACTAGGATCTTGTGTTCCCGGGTTCCTGTGTTTCCAGGGTGATATGTTCTCATGGTCCTATGCTCCCATGAATTAATGTTCTCCCATCCCTATATTCCCAGGTTCATATGTTTCCATGACCCTATGTTCTCAGGGTCATATCTTCCCAGGGTCTTATATTCTCATGGCCCTATCTTCCCTGGGTCTTATATTCTGACAACCCTACCTTCCCAGGGTTTTATATTCTCATGGCCCTATCTTCCCAGGGTCTTATATTCTCATGACCCTATCTTCCCAGGGTCTTATATTCTCATGACCCTACCTTCCCAGGGTCTTATATTCTCATGGCCCTACCTTCCCAGGGTCTTATATGCTCATGGCCCTATCTTCCCAGGGTCTTATATTCTCATGGCCCTACCTTCCCAGGGTCTTATATGCTCATGGCCCTATCTTCCCAGGGTCTTATATTCTCATGACCCTATCTTCCCAAGGTCTTATATTCTCATGGCCCTACCTTCCCAGGGTCTTATATTCTCATGGCCCTACCTTCCCAGGGTCTTATATTCTCATGGCCCTACCTTCCCAGGGTCTTATATTCTCATGACCCTATCTTCCCAAGGTCTTATATTCTCATGGCCCTACCTTCCCAGGGTCTTATATTCTCATGACCCTATCTTCCCAGGGTCTTATATTCTCATGACCCTATCTTCCCAAGGTCTTATATTCTCATGGCCCTATCTTCCCTGGGTCTTATATTCTCATGGCCCTATCTTCCCTGGGTCTTATATTCTCATGGCCCTATCTTCCCAGGGTCTTATATTCTCATGGCCCTATCTTCCCAGGGTCTTATATTCTCATGGCCCTACCTTCCCAGGGTCTTATATTCTCATGACCCTATCTTCCCAAGGTCTTATATTCTCATGGCCCTACCTTCCCAGGGTCTTATATTCTCATGACCCTATCTTCCCAGGGTCTTATATTCTCATGGCCTTATCTTCCCTGGGTCTTATATTCTCATGGCCCTATCTTCCCAGGGTCTTATATTCTCATGGCCCTATCTTCCCTGGGTCCTATGTTCTCATGGCCCTATCTTCCCAGGGTCCTATATTCTCAGGGTCCAGCATTCCCACTTCAATATTCTTTCGACACACATTGACCCTCCTATTGAGTTTGGATCAAGTTAAAACCATTTTAAGTGAAAATATGTCAGAAAATTGTTCAGGTTAACCCTAACCCATGTCATACTAAGTGAATACAGAGCTGGGGAACATAGTACTGTGGGGACATGTGACCCTTTGTCATGTTCCCATCTTGATCCATATAGATTTGGGAAACATAGGACCCTGAGAACAGGGATATGATATTATTTGTCTGATCTTCTCTTCTAATTCTTAGGTGCAAAAAGCTTTTGTCCTTGAATGTCTTACGTTTTCTTTAATGTATAGAAAATCCTCGGTGAGTTGACCTTTAACTATAAAAGCTGAATAGACTAACCAACCAAAATGCTATATGAGACAGCAACTTTCTAACCTAGTGGTAGCTGCATTTATATCAAAATGCCTTTTTTTGGACTCCCAAGACATGCTTGTGAAACATTTGGGTTAGGAACCTGGTCAGAAATATCCAGAGCTACACTGCCAACTAATGTAAAAAAGGCTGTGGCTCTCCTCAGGTCAGGGGGCTTGATAATAGCTTCTATTCAGTGCAGCACAATACAGAAGGACAGAGTTGGTGAAAGAGATACAAAGAGTGTGGCAAAGACGTAGACTGAGTGAAAGACAGGGTAGTACTCGCAACGCCGCTTCCATGGAGCCTTCTCAAATACCAGGTCAGATGTAATTGCTAGCTAACGTCGCCATTCATCTGTATCCTTTTCTCCGGCGTGCCCTTTAAATAGCAGCCCACTCTCAGATTAAAGTGAGATCACAAAGAGCTGTTCTCTGTCTTTAGCGCCTACCTTGCTCTTTTTGTAATGGCAAGGCAAACACATTTACTGTCTCTCATCTCTTTTTGCCTCGCATGTTATTCTTGCTTGTTTTTCTTACCCCGTCTTGCTATCCCTCTTTTAGTTATTGATTCAGTTTATTGCCTTCCCTTTATGTCTCTTGTCTCTTTTCTTTTTTGTTTTTTGACTTGCCTCAATTTTGACGTCTATTTTTCTACACTTTCCCTTTCCCTATGGCTTCCTTCTGTCCTTCTTGTCTTTCTTTTCTTCCCTTGTTTCTTGCTTTATATGGCATTTTACTGTGTTCTCCTTCTTTTGGCATCCATTTTATCGTATACAATTCCTCCTTTCTTATATATTATTTCTTCTTTGCATCAACCAGTGTGCTTTCCTCAGTCCTGGCCTCTGTTTCATACCTTCCTCTCTTTCATGCCTTCCTTCCTTCTCTTTCACCTCCATACAGTATTTGAATGCTGAAAGCTAAACTCTCTCTGGAACTCATTTAACCAAGTGAAGGTGCTCCTTTTGGCCGACTCCTCTGTCTGTCTCCTTGTAAAAGCCCTGACATACCAAATCAACTGCAAAGAAATAACACTGACAAGCCCGACTGATCAAACACTATGTGAAGCTTCATGCTGCTTCACCTCTTTCGTTAAAGGCTGCACTTTAACGCCTTTCAAAAAAACTCCAGTTGACAGCCAGCTGGGCTGCATGTATGTTGTGTGCGGGTGTGAGAGGGAATAAACTTGTCAGGATCCTGTATTTGCAGTCCAAAGAATATCACAGAAAGACAAACAAAACAAACTAAGCAGCCATTTTCACGGCTCTGTGAATTTGATTCAATAGTTTATGCTTGGAAGAAAGCATCAATTTTTGCTTCGCACTGGTGTTTTTCAGCCTATGGTATGTTTGACAGCCTTCATTTTTGAGTCTGTTTGTCGAAGGAGAAAAAAGGGTAGAAATGAAAAATAAGATAACACATAAATGGGTGAAATCGGTGATTTGCTAGACTGAGCAGCCAATCAGACGGGCTATCTTCAACTGATAGAAACAAATATGTGTAGAATGCAGTCGACCATGCTCGACACATTAAAAAAAGTACAGGAAACGGTCAACCACGGACACACAGCTGACAATCTCCATCAGAAAGCCGACTATTTCAGCTCGGTGTGTCAGAGGTAACGTGTCTCCATCACTACCTTTCTATTTCTCTCCGTCTGTGTCTCTGGTGTCATTTTCTTTCAATTTTACCATTACAAACATAATCATCTCCCCGCGTCTGTGTCTCTCACTCGCTAACTCTCTCTGTCTCTCCTGCCTTTCATCCACTCATCTCTCTGTCTGCGATCATTATATTCTCTGCTTTCAGTTCACACCACACAAATGTTGAAAATAGCCATGAAGGACAAGTGGTTTGTGTAAAATACCCATAGAAAACCGGCTTTTATTCACACACACACACACACACACACACACGTGTATTGCATAACTCTATTTATGGCATCTCTGCACTTGCTGGGCTTAAAATTGATTTTCAAATTTTACTGATTACTCATCAAGCACAGTCATAGTTTACGCCCGGCCTCAATTTGCAGTATATCACAAACCTTTTGCATAGCCTTGACTATGAGTCACTGTTTAAAACTACACAAAGAAACAAGCTGACTCCTCTTTGGAATTTTAGAACTGAAATATCACAGCTTTTGAAATGTACTTTTCGTCTTGCCTGTATTTTCCTATTAAATTTAAGCAAGAAAACATTGGTTGGTATGATGTTTACATCCTTTAAGTGGTCGCCAACTTAGATTCTCACAATTATTTGGCCAATTTAGTCTAATAGTAAGAAGATATACTTTATTGAAGATATTCTTTATTAATCCTTGAGGGAAAATTCAATTTATTTACTCTGTTGTCATAAACACAGGCCCAGAATACACACACATGCACAAACAGGACCAATGCGTGCATTACATGGGGAGATGTCAGAGTGAGGGGGGCTTCCCATGGACAGACATCGCAAACAGTTCGGGGTTTGGTGCCTTGCTCAAGGGCACCTCAGCAGTGCTCAGGAGGCAAACTGGCACCTCTCCAGCTACCAGTCCACACTCCATATCTGGTCAGGACAGGGACTTGATCCGGTGACCCTCGGGCTCCCAAGCAAATAGACTGAGCTACTGCCGCCCCACTGTTCGGATTTTTGGAAGTGGGGTTGTATGGGGTACTTATCCATAGACAGTGTGTTACTTACAGTGGGTGGTAGTTGGCACACCCCCAGTTTGGCGAGTCAGCAAGGGGTACCAACACAGAAGATTAGCAATGTACTGCAGTGGATAGGGATCAACAATAACATGTATTTTTCGACACCCCAAACAAATTAATATCAGTTTAAGTGAACGCTGAATAAAATATTTTTGTCAATGCAGTGTTAATGTAAGTCAGCCCCTTCCAACATGGGACTCACTAGCTTCTCCCTTTACACTTCCAGCACTACGGGTATCACTCTGCCTCGGCCGTACTACATGGCTGACGAAGATGACGAGCGACCCTTCATCTGCTCCCTGCCAGTTGACAACGGCATCATGTCTTGTTCTGATGTCCCTGCCCGCCGCGGAGGAGGCAGGGCATGCTGCCTGGACAAAGACGATGCCCTGTACCGTCAGTCACTGGGCCTGAGCCCCGAGCCTCTGGCCAATGGCAGTGTCAGTGTGGCAGGACTCTGTGTCAACTGGAACCAGTACTACACCAGGTGTCACACTGGGTACAGCAACCCCCACAAAGGAGCCATCAACTTTGACAACATCGCCTATGCCTGGATTGTCATCTTCCAGGTGAGGATTTTGGTAAACTCGGTCCGATCAGGCTGCTTTGTTTTTGGTCCAAATCCACCTTTTAACCACTTTCTGATTCTGTATAACCTTGGTTCTAACTTTCTACTGTAGGTGGGCTCAAGGTGTTAAATGAACCATACCCAAGAGATCCATGGAACAAGAACCTTGCTGTATATTCAGTAATCATTTCACGGACAGCAGCAACGTGAATGCAACTAAAATGTCTTGTCACTGCAAAAGCTCATATCAAAACAGCTTTGACAGTTATTAGGAGTACAGATCAGATATAGACCTTTCAAACTGTACAACATAAACATTAAAAATGGGTTTGAATTTCCTGTTTGAATGTTTCCCAGTGTATTGTTGCCTTCAAATGGAACTTGTGAGCATGTGGTTGCAGCATGGAAAGCAGTGTACCCCCAACACGTTCTCATCCCAAGTCGTCACATATTGCCTTTTTGTCAGTGGCCTTTCACGTCTACATATTACTCACTAGGTATCCTCCTGTGACTGCTGTTGACATTTAGAGATGCTGCAACCAACGCCAGGACGCCAACAAAAGCACGTGATTTGGTTTAGGCAACAAAGGCATGTGGTTAGGATTACAAAAAAAACATCATGATTTGGCTCTACATTCATACAGGAAGCAAACACGGGGCTCCAGTATGAATGTCCGGAGTTAATTGGATCAATCCACCACCCCTCCCACCCGCCCTTCAGGGACTTTCCAGCACCTCATATTACTTTGTTACCGGCAGTGTTTCAACCTGACGCCGTCCAGCAGCATAACCACCACAACAGGTGCCGTCCGGCAGTGTTATGAACTGATGCCACCTAGCAGCGTATCATACTGCTGTGAAAGCTGGCTTTTGGTGTCAGGTTTCTGACGCCAAAATCACTGACAAAGCAGCAGTCTTCTGAATGAGAATGGACTGGTACTCTATATGCTTGCTGTTCAAGTGTTTAAGTTGTGAAAACATTGCTGCCAGGCAATGGTAACGTGAGTGCTACTGTAGGTGTCTAGAAGCCACAGAGGCTAACTATTTAGCAACCTCGCAAAATGCAGGAAAATAAACCTCCTTGTCCATTTCTGACAACATCTGCAAACAACATATGAACTCTGAGCTTTAAGAAAAGTTCCACTTACGAGACGGTGAATACCACAAGAGGGGAGCATCATAAGGACATTTCTGGTGAACACTATGAACATGATCCTAATTGAAGTCAGCATATGTGAACATCAAAAACTGAGAGGAAGTAAACATGGACCCAAGCTGCCAAATAGCAATCCAGTTTCAGTGAAGTGATCTCACAAAACATGGAGGCAGCTCAGGACAAATGAAAAAGTTGACTAAGTTTTAGACTTGCATTGAGCTTAACAGTGTCTCCATATATTCTTTCCTTCCTGGTCCACATATCCTTGTTTGCTTGGTGATACATGTCTCTGGAAAACATTGTGCAAAAATCAGAAAGAAAATAATGATGATGATGAAAGAGGATGAAACTTTCCCTATAACAGCATAAAATAAATTGCTTCTTAAATTCAAGCTGTATTGAAGTTCAGGACTGTGCAATATGTTGAGTTATTTGGGGAAAACAATTTCCCACTTTCTGGTGTAGGGTTAAATGAGAAGATCGATATCACTTTAGCACTTCACTTTATCTTGGCTCAAAGACTGGAAACAGGAAACAGCTAGCCCGGCTTTGTCCAAAGGTAACAGCACCACAAAAGCTCACTGGGTAACATCATACACCTTATTTGCTTACATAAAACCAAATAGTTCATTGTTACATAGGCGGGTTAAGTGTCTGACTATTCCTTGACCAGGAGCACTTTTCAGGTAACCACTGGAGACTCAGATCAAGAAATAGTCCAGTACACAATCATCTGTAAAATCACCATTTGATCAAATCATGATTTTTTAACTTCTGTTTCTGAAAGTAAAATTCAAGTTTTTAAAAAGTTTTTTAGGCACACATTGTAAAGTTCAGATGGATCAGTCTGACTTTTTCCCTATTTAGCCTTAAGCTCTGTTTCCACCAAGCATTACAGTATAGTATGGTTCAGTTCGGTAAGTTTTTTTTTTTCGTTTCCACTGTGAAAAGTTGTGGATGGTACCAATCAAACCGTTCCATACCGTTCCCATGTTTGGTCCCCCCTGTGTTGGAGTACCTAGCACACAGATCTGGTACTAAAAGGTGGAGCTGTGAACACTGCAGTCTGTTGACTGGTCAGTAGTCAACAATAAGTCTTGCTCAGGGCTGAGTTGTGGCTGGTTTTGAGGCTCTTGTAACCACTGTTCATACCATGTAGTGTTTTACATATATTAGTAAACTAACAATAAAATGGAAGGATGTTTTGCTGTCTCTCACAGCAGCTGTAGACTGAGAAAAAATAATTCACTGGGCCGACTGCCGGCGACTTTCAAGGTGCAACGTAAACTTGTAATGTTCCTCAATGCATGACTTGACATGAATTAATCAGCACATCCTAAATTTCACCATGACAACTTTAACCAGCAGTATGTGAGTACTGTTTGCGGTGAAAACACTAGGGTCTAGGTACCATTTCTTCAAGGGTTACTTTTGTTGCATAAGTAGGTACCGTTCCTGGTACCATACCAAAAGTGTTTGGTGGAAACGGGGCTTTATATTTTGCAGACAGACATGAGATTGGTATCGATATTCTCATCTAACTTTGCTGCCTGAGAGCAACTCAGCCTTTAACACGTGTATTTCAACCCATAGAGCAGAATCTTGTGCAAGAAATTATTGTTTATGCACTGTGATCTCTCCCCTCGACTGTAGGTGATCACTCTTGAAGGCTGGGTGGAGATCATGTACTATGTGATGGATGCCCACTCCTTCTACAACTTCATCTACTTCATCCTACTAATTATTGTAAGTTATATTCACACACATTCAGTACAGGAAGTGCGCACACCGTGGGGCTGGGTGATCAATGTCATCATAATGCTGTGAGAAGAATATTTAAAAAATATATATATTGAATTGCAAAATCACACATGAGCTGATTAAGACACATCAGATGAAACTGTTCAGTTCTGTCAGATAAACTTTTAAATAGATAATTTTGTTGGTTTAGAATGAAAACTGACTTGAAAACTGAAAATCATTCAGCAATTAGCATGATAGCATTATATCACAACAATGCAATCCCACTCAAAATTCAAAGAAGATAATATTGAGGGCATACACACAGGATTGCACACACACACACACACACAGGGAAGATGTAGTTTCTGCAGTCGGCCAATTTACATACCTTTAGATTCCCTGTTTTTGTTGCAAAGCTACAGGTGACTACAATGAAAGGCTGTCACTACTCTCACTCACCTGCATGCCATTGCACACGCATGCACACTCACACGCTCACACACACACACACACACACACACACACACACACACACACACACACACACGGCTGTCAGTGTCGTAGTGAAAGCTGAGCTGAAATCCCTGGAGAATCCCCCTTTTGTTCTGATAAAACACTTTTTAATTCCAATCCTTTAGCTTCTGTCTCTGCATGTGTGCTGCAGTGTGTGTGTATGCTTTTGTAAGTAAGCGTTGATGCGTGTTCCCCTCAGTATGTTTCTTTTTTAGAGTGTGTGTGAGTGTGTGTGTGTAAGTGTTATCATAATGCAGTGTGACTGCCGGTCCTGGTTACTTCCCTAACCCTGAGGCTGTCTTGTCTTTTTTATTACACTTTTAATTGCCTGCCTTCAGATCCAAGCACAAGCTCTGCCTCTCTTTTCCTCTCTGCTTGTGTCACAAACACTCCCTTCCTTTCTTACTCCTTCATTTCTCCTTTCATTACTCTCTACATCTGTCTATCTCCTTAAATCTGCCAATCTCTGCTGCTTGCCACCTTACATTTCTTATCATTTCCCGCCATCTATCAACCCTTGAGTCTGATAACACATCCTTCCATCCCTCCCCTCCCTCGTTCATCCCCCCCTTTGCCTCCCTTACACCCTCTGTGTCTCACTCTTTTTTCCTTAACCTCCTTTCTTCCCCTCCTTCCTGGCTCCATTCATCCACACCCCACCTGCCTTCATTTTATCTTCCTTTTCTCGCTGAGCAGTATACTGGGTATCATTCATGCATCCATCACTCTACACATTATTCTCAGTCATGCGGAAACACACACACATGCACGTGCAAGCAGGCACGCAAACACAAATCCACTTATCAATACACAGTAAAATGTACCAAAAGCATGGTTAGCATTCCTATGGAAGCCCAGTATTCATGTGAAATGATGTTTTGACCTATCACTAGGCCGTGCAGTGGGTATCAGGCTGTGCTGTCGTAAATCTACTGGGCCCCATGACAGGCGACACCATTCTCTAGCCCTGAACTAACATACATTTAAGCTGCCTTTAAAGTCTACTCTCAATAAAACAAAAAGCAGACACCTGGCAAGTTTGGAGCCCACAAAGCAGATGGAAACATACTGAAAACCCACCCATTATAAGTCTAAAAAGCCGCTGGGAAGACAATGACAGATCACAATAAAACACCAGAGTTTGGAGCCTAAAGAGCCCCTGGAAAAACACAGATACGTCATCACAAAACACCCACGTTTGAAGCCTAACAAGTACATGAAAACATACCGATGATTCACTACAAAACACCCACATTTTGAGCATAAAAACAGATGGTTGGGGAAAAAAAACACCCATTTTGAGACTAAAATGCAGCTGGAAAGACACTGACAGGTTGTTACAAAACTCCTAAGTTTGGAGCTGGAAAGCTGCTGGAAAAGCACAAACAGGTCACAACAAAACACCCAAGTTAGCAGCCTAAAAAGCAGATGGAAAAATACAGAGGGGTTGCTACAAAACACCCAAGTTTGGAGCCTAAAAAGCAGATGGAAACATACAGATGGGTTGCTACAAAACACCCAAGAACAGAGCCTAAAATGCAGCTGGAAAGACACTGACAGGTCGCTATAAAACTCCCAAGTTTGGAGCTGTAAAGCTGCTGGAGAAGCACAAAAAGGTCACAACAAAACACCCAAGTTAGCAGCCTAAAAAGTAGATGGAAAAATACAGAGGGGTTGCTACAAAACACCCAACTTTGGAGCCTAAAAAGTAGATGGAAACATACAGACAGGTTGCTACAAAACACCCAAGATGGAAACACAGTGGTGACTCAGTTAAACACAACCACTTTTGTTATTTTGTGGTCTTGCTGCTGCTTGGCAGGTATTTTGCCTGGGTTAAACACCATCTGCCATCCTCTCTACCTCCTTATCAGAAAGTCAGCATATATATTACACATTATATACATATAAAACATGCAAACGCAACATATTCGTGGCATGCAGAAACATACAATGCCAACTTAACCCGGCTTTATGTCTTCATTTTATCTGCCTGTGCTTTACTGCCGTAACTGCCCCTAGTGCTTCGATCAGCAGTATAATTTTTATGCCATGGACTGCTCCAGTAGTCATCTACTTATTTAGCTCCACCAGTCTTACAGATAATAGTTATATCAGAAAACAAGTTTATTGACACGCACACATGGAAAAGAACACATTTACACACTAGTTTCCAGATTTCTGTTGTGTAACATTATCTTCTGCATCAAGATTGCCTTGCCACAGTTGATTTGTCATATAATGGTTGCCTTTTGATGTGAAAACATCATCGAGGAGGGGTGGAGTGCAGAGGAAAGTAAGGAAGGAAATTACTGAGGACTGGAGTAAGGGTTGGTGGAGAGTAAGAGATGGAAAAAGGATGATGAAATTGAAGAGAAAATAGAGGGAAGAGGGATGGAAGGAAATGGAGGAGGCGAGGGGGGGGGGGGTGAGCTTAAGAGTGAGGGGGATGAGGAGGGAAGGAGTGGAGGAGGAGTGGGAAAGGGGTGGATGGATCAATGAAGAGAAGGAATCAGGAGGTGGTGATGATGGGCTGGAGTGCCGGCATGAAATCAGAGAGAGGATTGGAGCGCAGGAGAGAGGAAACGACCACATGTTGGTCTCCCTCTTTGATGTTAAATGAAATGATATTAATTAGAGCGAATCCCTCAGTGTGTCCTCCGGGCTCACATGGTGGGAGCAGACACACTGATCACAGCACCAGGCTTAACAGTATGTCATACATTATGTCGTTCTGTCCACCAACCCTCAGAATTAAAATGTGAATTCGTATTAGAGCGAGGGAAGTTTATGCTGTACAGCACATTTTGTTTACATGATGCATTTAATATTAAATAGAAGACACACAGAAAACATTAAGACCCGAGTAAAGAGGGCAGGAACCATTTTAAAAGAAATCTAAAAGACGAAAACAGTCCAATGTCATCAATGCTGTACTGTGACTGTGTAGCCGTCACTGCAACAGTCAAGGAGACATGTAATTTTCGTTGTTAGTGTTCTTAATTCATACTGGAGCATGTGCAAATTTTAAGCTTTTTGGTGACTTTTCAGTGTAGAAAGTGCAACTATACTCCGTAACAGTGATGCTGTGAATGGAGGAGAAACTGGTGGTAGCGGTTGCTGGATACCCAGAGCTACACGGTCCAACAATAGACAGCAGGTTGACAAACTGCCCTGGGTCATCCTAAAATACACTTGGAAATGGCCATCATGGAGGCGAAGCTCCTGGACCAACTGGTGGTACTCCCCATGATCCACCCGCTTTTTTAGTGTCTCATGTACCCACACAGATCTCTGTTTCCCTGTGCCCAACATACTATTTACTGACAGCCTCTCACCCTCAACCTGAGCTACCCTCTGCCCTAACATTTGAATTACTTTGGAAAATAGCAGTAGATTGATCACACGGGAAGGTTGGTGTAAGGAGGTGATGGGGTGGTTTCCTGGCAACAGTAAAAGGCACAGCAGGCGTATTTTTACTAGTGTTGTTCAATTAACCACATCTGCATTTGTAAATGCATGCCTAAAATCCTTCACCAGTTAAAGAGTCCACTTGAACCCTCCTCCAGATTCTGAATCAAAATCATCTTGATTGCTTGATTTGAATCAAAAATGTTCCCTCTGAGTATCTACGAAAGCCTGAAACACTGATGAGGAAGTAGATCCAACCTTTTTAATGTTTTTCAAGATGAATATATTCTAATTAGTCATGCTTAAAATTGTTGTAAACTAGCATGATTTGACTCCCTGCAGTTGTTGCACATTTGTCTTTCTTTCCCACAGAGACGAGCTTTGACAGTCAGGATCTTGTCGGCTCCGTTGCAGCGTGTTTCAAGGCTCAACTCATAAACAAACTTAGTGCAGGAAAGTGATTTAAGCGTAAAAAGTTCGGTTCATATCCCCGCTTGTCCTCATCTCACTAGCAGACAGATGACGAGACTTTTAATTATGTTTCCTTTAATACCGCACGACACTGAGCATGGAGGGATAGAAGACAGCGAGTGACGACAACCAAGAGAAAGAGAGGAAAGACAGAGACAGGAAGAGAGGTTCAGGTTGTGTACAGAAGCTTTGATAATTTCACTCACGTAACATTCATGCAGATTAAGCGTGTTGAATTGAATTGAACTGACGGAGGGAGGTAGAGTGGGATGAAGAGTGAGCGATACGAGAGAGAGCAAGACGAGATGCAAAAAGTGATGAGAGAAAGATAGAGAGAGAGTATGTGACAGATGGAGAGACAGATGAAAAAAGTGAGATAAAGATGGAGAGAGTTTGAGAGATGCTGTACACTGATTACCATCATGTAGAGCAGCTTAGACAAGAGGACTCAGTGGAATTAAAGGCTTTCCGTGGAAAATAGCTTGGCCCTGTGGAATTAAGGTTTAACATCCAGAAATGCCAGCCTCAACCTGTTTTGTTACAGAGCTGCGCAGTGTGATAAGCCTTTTGATTTGACAGAGTGTAAGTGCCCTCACTTATACCTGGTGTTAACATTCAGCCCATACACGCGTCTGGGTTAAGGCACATGGTTGTTTCACTGTGTATTAGACAGGATCTGACAAACCTTGTCTGGGGTTTACTACACATGTGACAGCAGTACTGTGGCAAATGTTTGAGAAATATTTTGTCCCCAAAATTCACTTCACTTTCCATTATTGCAGGAATTTGGTTTTGTAGTAAATTGTTAAATACATCATTTGAAATTAGGATAAAATTACATTTACAACATTTGTAAGCTATAAACGGTGCTTCACATGGAGCAACAGTTGTTGTAAATGAAACATCATTGAGTTTAAAAGTTTGCTCTAAAACCAGTGTGTTTCAACAACCCGCTTGTGATGGGTGTCCTAAAGCTGCAGCTGTTCCAGTCACAAATGTTGTGCTCAAATTGATTTGACAGCAAAAGCATATTTTCAGTTGTTATATAATCTAAAGCTACATGAGGCGGATAACAGGGGCTGTGTGTTTAATTGGCTTTTAATTTAAGTTTTACAATACTTTGTCACAACCTTACTTTTATCACCTCACATTAAAACCCAACAGTCAATCACATCCAAGATTCGTTTTAATAATGCTCATGCATGCACATCACTGAGCAGTAAGCTAATTTCAAAGATGGCAATGATTACCATTCTGTCAGGAGGAAAGATGACAAGAACACAGTTGCTCCAGGTAGTGATACCAAGACTCAATCCGTTGTGAAAAACACAACATCAGCCATCCTATCTGAAACACAGACTATGACAGCACACCAACATGAAGCTCCAGGAAATACACTCCACCAAAGGTGAGCCCTCTGCAGCCATGGAGGAAGGCTGGTGTCCTACACTGGTTAAACAACCCATACTGGATTTTAATCATGGACAGCTGCAGGCTGCAAGCGACAAAGAACTAATGAAGCTTGTGGCTGGATGTGTGATAGATGAAATGCAGCGTATCTCTGACTGACTCTCCATCTTTAAGACGGATCCTTGAGAAAATATTAGTCACAGGCAACACATGACCCCCAGGTGAAAAATCATTTGCAAGGTATCTCGCCTTAGCTGAACTACCCGGAGGTTACCCTGACATTCACACAGAGGCACACCTGCGAAGTGTGAATTAAGGAGAAGGACGTAGTTACAAATTTGTGGGTTGCAATGGAAAAGTAAAGTGCTTACTTTATTTTTGAAAAAAACAGTAATGAGTAATAAACTGAGCATAGCATTTGTTCAGGTAGAACATGATGTCAAGCTCAGCTCACATCTCAGCTACATCAGCTGATCATCAGCTCATGGAGCAGCTGATTGATGGAAGCCTATTTAAAGTGCTCTGTCCTGCCCACTGTTGCTGCTTCCTCTGCAAGCCGCTTTACAATCCGCCTCCACCCCAGCTCCACCCCAGCTCCTCCTTTTCATGTTGTGTCTGACTTATCAGTGTCATTGATGCTGGCACTGTTCTCCTCCCCAGGATGTCTTTAATGCTTCTCTCCCTCCCATAGCCTTTCCCTGTAGGCACATGGAAGGGCAGAGAGGTGTGCTCTCTCCGTCTTAAGGCTTTCCATGTAAGCATGGGAAAGGGCAGAGAAGTGTGCTCTCTCTCCGCCTTATGTTGTCCACATATAGGTGTGTGGAAGAGTTTTTCTGCGTAGGCCTAGGAAAGGCAGAGAGGCCCCAGGACAGAGCCATGCTGCCAAATATAATACTGCAAATGGAAAACCTTTTACTTTGACTATTTGGGACTCATTGTAATTCTTTGAGGAATTGAGGATTTGTCTCCTTTATTCTCGCTCCTCCTCAAACTCACACACACACACACACACACACACACACACACACACACACACACACACACACACACACACACACACACACACACACACAGTGCATCCATTCACTGTCATCCACACTTGCCTCTCACACATAGTCATTATGTCACTCTGCTGCAAACACCAACATTGCTTTCTCTCTCTCACACACACAGACCCACACACTAATCTAATTGTATTTCAGCGGCTCCAGCAGAGTGTGAGTATAAATATTTGATAGGATCGGCGAGGGTGCTGAACGGGCGCTGGGACCCACTGACTCCTTTTCAGTCCCTGAGTCCAGAGAGCTGGCATGAACACCAGTCTGAGTCTGACCGCAAATCTCTGCTTTGGATCAATGAAGAGCAGCTTTACACACAAAGCACACACACACACGTTGGCTTACACACACTTTTTTTTATCCAGCTTTCCCATAGTGTTTGTCACAGTGGTTCAGATGGAGAGCAGAGGGGGTTATCAGGCTTCACCATCACTATTGATCACAGCCCAGAGAGCGTTAGACTTCATCCCCCTCTCTTCCTTCTCGCTTGCTCTCTCCTCCTCTTTTTCCACATCGGCTCTGCTTCTCGGTGTGACCTTGCCCTTTCTCTCTCCTTCTGTTCCTGCTTCACTTGCTGTATCTTGTAAAGAGAGTGAGCCTGAAACATCAAACATGCAGCACTGCAACACAGCAAACCTGCAGTTTTTAGATTCACCTCTTAGCAGTGATTGTATTTATACAATCGTAGAGGTTTAAGCAATAAAAAATCTTTAACTTGGCCTTGCACCTGGTTGTTTTTTCTTTTTAATTAACAATGGAGCATTGAGTCAGGTTTAAACTCAACAGTGAAAGAAAGAGATGAAGAATGAGGATGTGGGGTGTAAAGAATGGATTTTTTTCTGACTTTTGTGTTTGAGTATTGCACATGTACTCAAGTCTCCCAAGACATTTTCATCAGGCTCAAGGCCTGGTTTTAGTCATCTCTCAGAGTTTTTTCTTACGCCAGTGTTTTCCACAAGTGTTTTAAATTACATGCCGTTATCCTCACAGTGATAGGTTTAAACTTTTGTACTGAATTTTATATATTCTTGCTCCTTTTATAAGTAACACTTCAAGTTCAAGCTAAACAAAAGTGCTGAGAAAAGGGTGAATTTCTTAAAGTACTCTGAAACTTGTTTAAAAGAAAACTGGATAGATAGCACGGCCAGCAACGGTCAGCACGTCTTAAAAACCAAATGAAATTGAAATGGAACTCTTATCAATGATACCTTGGGGGTAAAGACCACACGGTACTATCACACTAGCCTCAAATAAATAAAGTGACATTTAGGTTTGGCCGGCCATAAATACTTTATCTACGTTGGCATTCAAAGCCCTTTTCCCACATGACCAGTATTCTAACCCCGAGACCTCGTGTGATTATTAATAAGCTTGCAAACTTGATTTTTATTTTTTTTTGGTTTTGATTTTAAAAGTTTTGCAATATGCTGAGTATTGCGAAAACATGTAGTGCAATTTATTTCCCTTTTTAACTGCAAATTATATTTAGGGATGCACAATAATATCAGTATGGGTTGATACTGGCTTCAAGATGAACCCTCGGAATCAGCCAACATGCTGATAATATCAGTGCATCATCAGTATCAGCCAATAGCAGCTGGCATTATAATGAACTATTTAAATCTGCCAATAGCTTTTTCTTATTTTGTACAATGAATGAATATTACATACATTGAAAAGTATTGTATTTCATGACTCTGTCTGCTGGTAGGCCATCACAATAAGAGTATGCATGCATAATATGATGTTAACTTCACTACAGAAGAGACATGATGATCACTAAAATTGGGTAGGGACAAAAGCGGATATATTGATATCGGTAGCGGTTATCGCTCAAATGAGTTGTTACATATCAGCATGTTGGCATATCTGATATAAGTTGGCGACCAAAAGTTTGATTTTTATTTGCAATATTAATAATTTACATAATAAAATAAAACAATACTTGGTGGCTGTGTATTGATACAATATTGCCACCCAAAATATTGCGATACTGTGCTGTATCAGCTCCTTCCATTTTAGTTTGATGGTTGTTAATAGGGATGTATGATACTGGATTTTTGCTGATGTTCGATACGCCGATATATAACAACTTATTTGCCCAATAGCAATACTTGGTAACACTTTACTTTAAGGTATCTACATAAGAGTGACGTGACATTGTCATAACTATGACATGACACGGTCATGAACTTGTCATAAACATTATGTACATGTCATAAACGTTTATGACTGCTGTCATTAAGTGTCATCCGGTTTTTGTAATGACAAGTTGGCATTGTTTGGGTTGTCTTGATTATGACAACTTGACATTAATCAAAGTGACATTACCAGAAGTTGCCTTTGTCATGACAACAGCATATTTGCAGCTTGTTGATCAGATTTTGTTTTCCTTTTTTCTAAAATGCACTTTACTTATAAATTTACACTTGTCCTGTACTATCTTTCTTTTTTCTTTGTCAAACATCCAGATATTCTTTAACACAGATCATCTTTTGTTCTGATGATTCAACCATAAGAGTTTCATCCACTCTGTGGAAGTACTCCAACTGTGAGTCATCTAACATTCACACTGTGGAGAAAATGAATGGGACTTCTAACACTGAACCAGGGCTGTGCCAAAAAGCTTCTCCTACTTTGGAGCTCTATACAATCGGTACTCGCTTTGGTTACGGTATGTCATGTTGTAGTGATAACAAAGTAAAGTCTTCAGGATTTTTAGGTATGACTAAATCACACAAAGTTCCATGATAACACTTGTCCTGTGTATCATGATATTTTCAACTAAATACCTCAATCTTGATATTGCAACAATATTCTAGGGTTAACTGTCGGTGCATCGTGGTCTTACTCCTGAAGTTGTCGAATACTGGCTCTTGGGCAGTGACTTTCAATGTCAGACACTGGCGAAAAAGTTGTCCTTTCATGTCATCATGATATGTGGCTGGTCCCCGTTATTGTGTAATGGCGCCAAACGGCGTCGGGGGGAATTGCGGCCAGGCAACAACATAAGTTAAGAGGGTGACAGTCTGAGCAGGGCGGACGGAAGGGGTGGTGGATAATGACTAAGTGGTTAAAGGTAAACAATAAAACAGAATTACATACATTTACTGTAATGCAGTCTTTAAAAAGATATCACACAATATCACAATATCCAACATCTAAGGCAATATCTAGTCTCATATCAGGGTATTGATATATAAGTAATATGATATATTGCTTGGCCCTACATGTGAATCATAGACTAAACATAATGAATGTAGCCTCCATGATGTCATCCATTGGTTTGTGGACCCTGGCTTTGAAGCCTCAAGTTTGGCATTTCAGCCATTGCCAGCTTGGTATTTTAGAGCCAGAAGTGACCACGATTGGACGCGAGGGTGGAGCTACTTAGCAGCGAGGGCGTGGATCTGACTCATAGACTGTGGTGACGCCTTACTCAAAGCCTTGCCCTTAATTATGCATAACTTTAAGCCTTAATAAAATGTAAATGGGTGTGTTATATAGCAATGCACAGTGTTTATAAATAGGGAAATTAGCTATAGACCAAAACCTTTTTTTATGTTAAGTTAGACTGTAAACATGTTTATATCTGCTGTGAAGTTGGGCATTTTACCATGGGGGTCTATCGGGATTAAATTGCTTTTGCAGTTCAGTTAGGACCACTTTAGTCAAATAAAACTTTATTTTCATTTGCATTATTATATTTGGCAGTATGGCTCTGTTCTGGGGCCTCCCTGCCCTTCCCAGGACCTATGCAGAAAGCCAAAGGCGAAGAGAGCACACCCCTCTGCCCTTTCATGCTCCTACATGGAACACCTAAAGCCCAGAGAGCGGACCTCTCTGCCCTTCCACTTGCACATGTGGAAAGCCTTAAAGTAGAGAGATCACACCTCCCTGCCCTTCCACGTGGATACAAGAAGAGCTTGAGGCAGGGAGAGCAGCAGCAAACACCCCCCAGGAACAGAACAGAGCAGCATCAATGACAAACACAAATGACATTGATAGGTCAGACACAGCATGAAAAGGAGGAGCTGGAGTGGAGGTGGGTTGCAGGTCGGAACTGTTTAAATAGAGCACCCTGAATAAGATTTACCAATTGGTTGCATAGAAAGGAATCATGTGATCTGTCAGTTGACTCATTCAGCAATCAGCTGTTCCATCAGCTGTGCTCAATTTTTGGCACTTCTGCGTTGGCTTCATTTTTCAGCCCTGGAGGTTGCTGCTTGTGTAAATGGGATTCAATATAAGCTTTACCTCCCATATATTAGGAGGTGGAATTACAAGAGTATCAAGGTGGTTAAGGTTTTAGCTCAGTTCTCCTCATGGGTTAATAGTGGCTGTCCTTAAACTAATGTGTTTTGTTGGTTGTGTTACCAAAATGCTATCTTACTCTCAAGTCAGTTACAGCTCAGTATCTTCAGTGTTCTCAGTGATAACGCTGCAGCTTTGTTTGCAACCATATTGTATAATGTGTTATGTTTGGACTTGTCCAGCCAAGTGGGCTAACAGGCTGGAGTTAGCAGCAGAGAAACTCCACTGGCCTCAAGCCATCTTGTTGACAGTACTTTATACAGTGTGACTAGCTGGCAGAATCTGACCGCTAATAGCTCAGACAATTTCATGACTGTGTTTTCAGTTGGAGCACATTTTACACTGTGGAATAAATCTATTTTCTGCTCTTTTCATTGGGTCTTAAAAAGTTGTATTTCCATGTATCTCTCTTCCTCCCAGGTTGGGTCCTTCTTCATGATTAACCTGTGCCTCGTGGTCATCGCCACCCAGTTCTCAGAAACAAAGCAGAGGGAGCACCAGCTGATGCAGGAGCAGCGAGCACAGTGTTCGTCCTCCTCCACCCTGGCCAGTGAACCCGGGGACTGCTACGAGGAACTCTTCCAGCTGGTATGTCACATCCTCCGCAAGGCCAGGAGACAAACTGTCGTCCTTTTCAACACCCTGCGGGGGAAACCGCGTGGCTTTCGGGGTGTCGGAAGAGGAAGAGGAGGTGAAGAATGGAGGAACAGGAAAGCCAACGGGAGGGGAGGACGTGAGAGGAGAGCAGTGACGAGGCACGGTATGTAGCTTAAAAAACATGCAGTAGTATTTAGATGCATGCTTTATTCACTGATCCTTTAACACCCTCTATTTGCAACACTTCAGGTCCACCCTGTCCCCACCATAGCAGACCTGACCACGCATCACCCGTGGCCCTCACCGCCACCTCTGCCACCGATGGCTGCCCTCAGTGCGCCGCAGCCCTGTCGCTCGCTGATGGGGTGGGACCAGCTCGCAGTGCAGTAAATGATGAAGCAGAAGAAGGAGCTGTAGAGGAAACGGACAGGGACGGGGGACAATCTGGTGGTAAGGAGAAGGGCGAGAATGATAAGGAAGGAGCAGGGAGCCATGGAGGCTGTCTTCCTAAGAAGGGATGCAGGGAGATATGGCATGACATCAGGATGAAGCTGTGGGGAATCGTGGAGAGCAAGTACTTCAACCGAGGCATCATGATCGCCATCCTGATCAACACCATTAGCATGGGCATAGAGCACCACGAGCAGGTACAGACAGCTGCAGCTCGCCTCTGTGTTGCAGAGCTAAAGTGCTTCTCTTGGTCTTTTTGTTGCACTTTAGTTTCTCACCTCTTTTAGTCATTCTCTCATTTCTGCAAAATTTGTGTCATCTTCTCCTCTTTCTCTCTTTTCCACAGTTGCCTGTCTATTCATCACTTTAATTAAATGTTTCCAGCACTTCAGATGTGTTCACACTCACAAGAGGCACACATTACTGTCAATATTGATATCTTGGCACACAGCAAGTACTCTGCAGGCTTTCCTCAACTCATGCAGTAACACTGAACACCAAATTTTAAGTAGCAGTTCTAAATGTTCCTAAAAAATTGTCAAGCACAGTCTCTTAGAAATATTTAACCCACTGTCTCCTATGCGAGTTCCATTGTACTATTAAATATCGCCTTGGGATTTTGTGGTGGAACAGGAAGGGACAAAATAAAGCCAAAATCCTAACCGTGAGACATGAAGCAAAAGGATTATCACCAACATCACTCCAACTGTAAGAAAATATATGTTTAAACTGACATGTCCAAGCAGTATTGATAGTAAATGTAACCAATTGAAGCAGTATATTCCTCAGTGCATACTGTACTGACAGAGAAAACTGAGCTCTGCTCGTAGAGCCATGGCAGCAGTGCCTACAAGTATCAGGATGCATTGTGAGCAAGCTTCAAAACATAGCAGTAAGTGACAAAAACAATCACTCAGTGGTCATCTGCCCTCTCAGCCCTGCTGGTCCTCCAGTTTATCCTCAGGATCTTGAAAAAGGTTTCCAGCACACTTCTGTCCAAGTGTGGAGTAAAAGTTTCATGCATAGTAACACACACACGGGCTTTCTCAGGGTTGGCGTCTGCGAGAACATCCAACAAAACTTCCCACGCTGAAATTCACTGCTCCAGAATGATTCAGTTGCTGTTGGCATCAGAGGGCAGTTTGAGCAAAGGAACCACTGCCTTGCACGGCTAACGCAGCAGCAGCCTCGGCCTCTCTGCTGCATTTCTTCTGGTGTATATTCTGATACTGCTGAAAAACAGAGTCAGCCAAAACACTGTATCGTCATCCATGACATCCTCTGTGCTCATATTTTGGGATGCGAGTTTCACTGTTGGAACAAAGCTACTTTGCAAAGAGAACAAGAAGATCATGCTTTTCAGCTGCATCGAGAGCACGCCTCCTGACTACCTAGAGGCTGAGACTAGAAATCCAAGCTGAAATAGCCTGTAGTTCTTCCTGCCCCCAACTACGTCACTGTCACGTTAAATGACAGCAGTGGATGCAGAAAGAACAACAGATTTTGCAGCAGTGAACTCCTGGTTGATGTAAAATGTATTGAGGAATTAATTGCTTTAAAAGACTATATTTACCATCAACACTGGTGGACATCCATAAAAAAATGGCGAACTCTGGGTAAAGTTCAGAGGAAACAGATTCCTGACATAGATTTTTGTAATAAAATGATCAATGAAATAATACATAATCATCAGCATAGCCAAACGCCTGTTGGACAACCAAAAGATAACCAGGGAAATTTGTCTCATAATTACGGGAAACAGATTAAGTAAGTTTTTTGTATTTGTCAACATATCCAAGAAAACACCAAAACCAACAATGAGTTAGTCTTTCTCTTAATACTTTCAGACCTCCTTATGGCACTAAGTCTATTCGTTCCCACAGAGGACATGAATCTCACTAATATTTAATTTCATTTTTAAGCCTAAATCAATAATAACAACTGGGCCTTGTAGTTTTTAGCAAAAAAATAGTCAAACAGGAATAAACCCTGTATTTGTCTGGGACATTTCTTTAGACTTTGATCTGAGATATCCAGAGGCAGCAGGACAGTGATTGTGGAACTGACTCAAAATAAACAAAGCCTGTGTTCTTGGTAATAAAGGAACATGTCATCAAATAAAATGGTGTGGCTCATGACAAGTTTTTTTTTTAATAGTTTTTGGACAACAGTGGAGCCTGTATGGACAACCCAGTCTCACTCCCAAGTCATCGAAATCCAGTGCTAGGGTAGTGATTTGCATCATCAGACACAGATGAAAAAAGCCGTCCTTCAACATTGGCATAATGTGGCCGGTCACCATTTTGGGTTAATGGCGTCCGGGGGGAAATGCAGTGGTATAAGAATAAAAGTTAAATGTTGCAAAAGTCTGCGTGGGGTGGATGGGTCCAATCAACATCGACTTTCGGCTGGGAGAGCCGTGTTTGCATCCCTGTTCTTTTTTCCTAAACTCAACCATGTGCGTGCGTTTGTTGTTGAAGGAAAAACATTGATATGTGACGAGGGCGGGGTGAGAATGTGTTGGTGAGAATGTCGGACCATAGCATAAAGAAGTAGATTTAAGTCAGGCTTTACCCACACAGGCAACACTTTTAGTGGGATCAATTCACTGTTGGATGAAGCTGAACTTGTGAATATTTTACGAGATTGTCTGCTGTGATGTGACACGTTGGCTGAAAACCATGAAACGTTTGACTTCCATGGTCATCAGTCTTGTGATTTTACTCTATCAACAAGTCTTCAGACTGCTAAGTGGAAAAATAGTGACAGCATAAATGTAAATATTCTTAGATTCACAAGCTTTTACAGCTTTTAGTTGTAAGACACAAATCTAGTAATGCTTGGAGGGAAGTTTTATCCATTAGTGATAATGCTGGGATGAATGTGAACTTGTCTTGTTATCTTCAGCTATACCAGCAAGCTAGCAATGTACATTTATGAATGGGGGAATCCATAGCAGTTAAAAATAAAGGATTTGTTGTTGTTTAGTATTTTATAGATGCATGAGCTGCTCTCTCTCTCGTTGCCTGGAGTTATTTTAGAGTGAACCGACAACCATGTTGCTTGCAGTGTGAGTCCACAGTCTCTTCCAGTGTCTCCCCTGTCACTCAATGTCCACACTCCTCCGCAATTTAAACTTCTCTGTATTCTCTCTCCAGCAAATCCATCTCTCTTTTTTATATGCCTTTTCCTCCATCTGCCTTCATAACGCCTGTATAATCTGATTCCACAGCCAACAGGACAGATATGTCTGCACTCAGGTTAGGCAGCGGGGATATAGGAACATGATTTCACTTTTGGTTTAGATCAAACTCATCAGGATCTCCAAGCGTTACGAAATGTTGCCTCGTGCTTTCTTTCAACTTTATCTTATTTTTTCCCAGTTTCCTGTCTCTTTCCATCGCTCTGCTTTGTACATTCTTTGTCTTCCTATCAATATTTCTTGCTCTCGCTATACCATCGCCCACTGACGCCTGCCACCGCCGCAGTGGTGGGTCGTCTCTCATCTCAGGGGTGGCTAAAAATAGAGAGAGACAGAGCGAGAGAGGCAGAGGGAGACTTTGCTCCTTTAATGTGGAGGAAATAGTGAGCGTCTGTGGTTCCGCTGCCTGTTTAGCAAACTGGAGTCATGCCTCCCCGTGTTTGAACAGTGGTATCAGAGGCTTAATCTGTCCCATCGCTCTGATCCTCGCCCTGTAGAGAGAGGCGCTTCCACCTGTTCTGCTACACCTGTGGTCCATCTTTGTGTCAGTGTGGAAACAGCAGGTAAGCAGTGTGGGGAAATGCCAGCCAAATACACACCCAACAACTTGCTTTGCATTTACTCATGACATGTTTGAATATTTATTCTTTACTGCTAAAAATTCAGACAATAAACTAGTTATTTGGAACATGATTTGATGATCCAAAACCCAAAACACAAGATCAAAAGTGTAGAGGAATGCATTATCTGCTCTAATTGCTATATTTATTTGCTCAGATATGAGCTACAGGTGTTAAATGTTTTTATAACTTGCATACTACTACTGACTGTAGTAGCCAAATGCGTCCTTGTAGTCCCCATAAAATCAAAAACATAGTTTTACAGTTTCAGTGCTGTGTGTCCCTGTGTTGCTTGTTCATTTGTCTCTTGTCATATGCCAAATATATGTTGGAGAAAAAAAATCAGTATTAGAGTATTTTTGACATCAAAAGTTTTTTAGTGTTCCGTAAAACCAGGTAAAACATTTTTCAATTGTTTGATGACTCGTCCTGTGCCCAGGGGTGTTTATAAAAGTTTATAAATCTTCTATAGACTTTTGATGAGTAGCTAGCTACACCGCTCATTTACAGCTGCACACGATCTAGACTGTTTTGGTGTGAGTGGCCGAACGATGGACATATCAGCCGTCGACATGTCTGCTTTTGAAAAACTAATTTAAACTCTCAGCCAATGTCTCTTTCCAGAAACCATAACCCAGTTAATTAAGATAATCCACAGACTTGTTGTGAGCTGTTTTATGTAGGAACTAGTTTTTCCTACCAAACAACACACTCCAATCGTATCACTGTGCAGAAGGAAGTGTGCATCTACCACCTGCTCACCTAGCACCTCTGAGCTAGCTAATGTTTCAGCTCAACTGAAAGGATCGCCATTTATGCTGAAATCTCACACTGTCAAAAGCACGATGAGTAGATGCACACTTCCTCCTGCATGGTGATACTTTTGGCAGGTGAAATTTGGTAGAAAAAAAAATCATAGTTCATACATGAAACTGCAAGGTCTGTGGATTATTTTGAGTAACCTGGTCAATGGAATATTGCTATTGAGTTTTTCAAATGTATTGTATTTTTGTGTGTTTGTTTGTTTTTGGCAATATGTGCACCGCAAGCCAAGTGCCATCTCATCCCATTATACTGAAGAGACGGCAGACATCTCTTTGGCCAATATCTTCAACAACCCACACTTTAACAATCCGGATTAATAAATAGCAGGACAGGTACGAGGAAAAATATGTATTTTTGATTATGGGATGGACTGTCCCTTTAAAGAAGTCAGCCAGAGGCAGCATTTTTCAGCCAACTCATGGGGCTAACCTTAAGTTCATTAGCTCGGTAGCTACAGCAGATAAGCAAGTTATGATTTCACCAACAAAATTACCAATCGCCAGCCGGAATTTAGAAGTCTGTCTTTGTCCATCTCTGATGTGAAAGACCCATTGTTTCAAAGATAACTATGAATTTCTAGTAGTCAATCTACCATTGTTTTTCCTTACATGCTAAGTAAGAACGGAAAGCAGGTGTAGCAATAGAAATTAATGGGGCATGGACTTAGTAAACAGTTGGGTATTTGCAATGATGACAGTTGTGCAGATGACTTGATTTCTTTTCATTTACATTAATACATACAATAACACTTTTTAAACTGGACCTAGTTGTAAATGTCAAAAGATATTCCGTACAATCAAGATAACGTCTTGGTTTTAATGAATTCCATCAGTGCCAAGTGCAACTTGAATTGCTCTTGACATCACAAATATGATCATAATTGTTATGATAGAGTCATCAGACCACTCAGTCATTGTCTTGGAAGGGACATTAGATACAATGACATCATGCACATTACTGAAAATACAAGGCAATATCCCCCATTGAGCAGGATAGATTGCTCGAGTGAGGAGACACTTCAGAGACTTTAACAGCTGTTTGGGAATTAATAATGCAGCAGCGAGATGGGCACTTTGAAGATTTGACAGGGATGGATGGAGATCAAACAACACCGCTGAATTATTGTCTTTCTCTGCCAAAATGTCAAGATTAAAACCCAAGGAAATTACCAGATTGATGTTGCAGGAGCAGCCACGGCCACATCTGAAATATTCAATAACACCCACGTACTTACTTTCAAATATTTGGGGGGATTGCTGTCACATGCAAATTAAAATCACAGCAGAAACCAAACCTGTTTGGTAATCAAAAGCAAAAGTGGGTCAGAAAATTCAAAAATAAAATCATAATTGGGTTTTGGAGGACAATGAATCAATCCGCATGAAACGGTTGGATGTCTTAGAATAGAAAATGAGAGCAGCCGAGCCACTGAAACACTGCATCTAAAATTTGTGTTGTGAATGAACGCAACCTTCTAACCCTACCTGAGGATGAAGAATCAATAGGCAGCGGGACAAGCCTGAACAAGATGGATATCTGCATTAACCAAAGTGGCGGTTGAAACATGAAAAGGCTCTTAATAACGAGATTTTATCTTTCTCCACATCAAACGTGCCAACATGAAGAGACATTTAGGTTTGTTATGATTTCCATTGTCACATTACTGATATATATACATGATACCACAGATGTGGCTGTGGGTTTTTAACGATCACATGAGACAGGTGAAGAGGTGTCGCACTAACAGGGGTCGGACACGCTGTGTATCACATGCTAAAAGCATTGGAGTAGTAAAAGGCAAAACTTGTTGCAAAAAGTCATGAAACTGTCCTATGGGATGTATGTATGACTAAACAACAAAATAGGGTTGTTGTTGAATAAAAAAATGTTTTGTGTGTGTTTTCTGATCTGGTTAAGTTTAAAGTCAACTACTTGGTTGAGGTAAGGGAAAGGTCCCAGTCATGGAACCAACATGGACTGTGGTGTCTAAGTCAAACACTATCCACCACAACCTCCTGTGTAGCTGCAACACTCCTGCTGTGTCGCAGGGCATCATATAATTTAGCAAGTGCCAAATAACAGGTGTAGCACAAAGCTGACTCATCATTCACGCAGAGGAAATTGTAAGGGTTTGACAAAAGTGCTTATTTCCCGTCCCTGAGTGTCAGGGTCATGGAAAACAGCAGGTGCGGATGATCAGATGCGTGTCACGTACAGCTGTTTTGTGTTGACCATGCTTCACCCACAAAATGACCATTTGGAAATCAGTTATGCTGTGCGTCCTTGAATTTGTGCAGGTGTATTTTCGTCCATGGAAAATGGCAGACATATTGATTTATTAATTGGCTGGCGGTCACTTTTAACAGCAGCAAAACTATCTAAACATCAGTTTCGCACATCTCATGCAGTATAATCTAAGTCACACGTAACCTGTCGTTTGCTCAGTAATTCCCCAAAACATGCATTTTGTTGAAATACCTTAGTATTGGAGTGTGAAGTTTTCTCCTTGAATTCAAGGTGCCACGTCGTGACTAATTGAAGTAACATTCTATATCACCAAAAAAAAATGTGGGGATAATGGTATGGTGAAAAATGAGATTGAAAGTTTGTCACGCATTCATGGCTGGAGCATCTTAATTCCAGTGAAATTATGCCTGATAGCAAAACAGAGAAAGCACATAATGTTATTCTCTAACCAGCAACCTTATTATGCCCCTAATAAACACGTCCAACCGTCCTACATGAGTTAACTTTAGTCTAAATCATGACAGTTATCTAAAGCACACATTACCTTGTATTTGCATGTGGGGAAGTCTGTGCAAAAGCCTTATGGCCGTACCCACGTGACAAGTGGAGGTTGCTGCTATCAGCCACTATCGGAGCACTGTTCAGCCATTAACGATACTTTATATAAAGTCCTGTCGGTGCCGATTAATTGGCCAAACTGATGAATCGGTCGACCTCTACCTCTGTTACTCATGATTCCTCTTGTGCTGGTAACGTACTTCCTGTAAAATAGAGAGAGGAGCCCTAAAAATGGCATCCTGAGAACTATGATTGTTACTTCTTCATTGAGTCACAAAGAAGGAGGGTTGTAAGACTGATGCCGCTTTTTTTTTCAGTCTACATTCTGGTGTCCAATGGGTTAACATGACTGATTTCCACATCTCTAATGCTGGCAGAGTAGCAGGCTAGATCACATTCACTTACCCTAACTGAAACACCTCTGTTAAGTTTGATACTAATTAGATCAGAGCAGCACAATTGGCTTCTGCTCATGATTTCTACAGTTGCTGAGCAGTGCATGTTTGCAATTGTGCTGTTCATATAGCACTGCTGCTCCGTAGGTGGAATTACTTTGTGCCTTTGCATTTTAAAAGCCATGCCAAAGTTAATTTTGTATCACTCAAATTACTCTTGACAGACATTAAAGGGTTATCAGTGTATGGTAGAGTCGGTCACTCGTGTGTACAGAGGCAGGTTTTAAGGGCCGCATTGCTTTTCAAGAACCTGGAGCCACACAGTATTGTGTTAGTATTACCCTCTTAGAATTTAGCACTAGCTTTATTTTTAGGTTTTGTTTCACATCAGGTACTGACATTGCTTTTTTCATTATTTTTTTAGTTCACTTTACAAGTACAAACTGTTCACTCATGAATCAACAGTGTGATGTCAAATCCCCGCTCCTCTTTTCTTGTTCCATACATCAGCCGACTGGAAAACACACGTCTTCAGATCTGTTCCCAGGTCTGCAGTAATGAGACTGCAGTAATGGATCTCCGGGGGCTGTCGACGCTGTTCGGCTGGTCTGCAAACAGCGGTCAGCCGTCACATCGTTACCGACACTGGTGGGCATGCATCATTAGCCCGTTTTTTCACACGGCTAAACACTCATTAGTGCCGACAAACACACACATATATACATGCAGCGATACAAACAGGCGCACACATGCCCATGGATAGACATGTAAATGCAAAACACACAGTGCTCATTGATTCTGGGGCGGTGAAATGTCAGAAGTGTCATTGCTGAAGTTACAGAGGAGCTCTGTGGAATAGTGATGTGCTGGAAATCATGATTGTGCCAAATTTAGCCCGTTGTGTGTGTGTGTGTGTGTGTGTGTGTGTGTGTGTGTGTGTGTGTGTGTGTGTGTGTTCTTCCTTGTATTGAGCAAAGCAAAACAGAAGCAGTAAGACAGAACGAGAGAGCGGGACTCAAACAGTGTCAGAGGCAGCTGAAAAGACAGAAATTGATGAACAACGCGAGACTGACAGCAAGTAAAAGAAAGCAAAATGTAAAGGCATACGGTGGAAGGCAAAAAATAAACTCATTCAACTGTTCCTGCCAATTTTCAAGTGTTAAAAAGAATGCTAATTTTATCACTGTAACAATACATTAACAAATGCTTTGTTGTAATCTCCAGGACTTGAATAGGCATACAGTATTACATCATAGCTTCCTAGACCACTGTATGGAAAAAAAAAAATGTCTTTCGGATGTGTCTTTCTATGGTGGAAGGAGTAAAATGTTGGACCTTTTTCATGGCGGCATCTCCACCATTCATAATTGATGGCAAAATGTGTTATGTTTTGTTTGCCTGCTACGTGCTGCTGTGCTGGAGAGAAGCAGACAGTAGGGATGTGGACACACAGAGCAATGTTTGAACAACAATACTGCTATTTGACTGCTTGTCAGTGTATTTGTCAGTAATCCTCTAAAACTGCAGCTAACCAGTACACTTTGCTCATGCTTTTTACTGGCATAAAAGTCTGTGTGTGTGTGTATGTGTGTGTGTGTGTGTGTGTGAGTGCAGTTGTGCGTAAAAGCTTTTGTCCTTCTCCTTGCCCTTTCCACCAATCAATTTGGAGCATTCGATCCATGGTGAGTAAAATGGCTGATAACTAGACAAAGCGATGAGGAAGCAGAAGAAAGAACGGACCAATAGACAGATGGAGAAAAAAAGCAAGAGCTCAGCCATGTGTAGTTTCTTTGGCTTTTTCATTTCTTATAGTATAGTTATATAGTTAAACATGGTATTTTTGCTGTGTGTGTGTGTGTGTGTGTGTGTGTGTGTGTGTGTGTGTGTGTGTGTGTGTGTGTGAATAGCCTAAGTGACACTAACTGATAGCCTTATATCCTCTAAGTATTGATTGACGAGGACTGTCCGTAGTTTGTGGATCCCATTCTCTGACTTGTTTTTCTTCTCATTTCCTCTGTCTACTTTCTGCCTTGACCTTTTTCCCCCTCATCATTCTAATCTAGCTTTCTAATTTGTTGCTGAGCTAGTGCTTAAAAGTATGACATGGTTAACATGGTAGGTTGGTCTGTCGGCCTGGTGGTCATCCAACGCTTAAGTTGGATGTGACAGTGGCTTTTAAATTGCCTTAACAAAGCATAAGGTGAAAGGCTTGACCGACTCTACTCTGCCTTACTCTGCCTCTGATTGGCTTTCCCTGACGTTCTTACCCTAACCAATGTCACTCCTCTTGCCTGACCCTTACCAACCCAACCAACTAAAGCAACAAGCACTAGCCAGTAAGAGGAAGACTAGGGTGGGTCATGCCTTTGCCATCCTAGGAAAAAAAAAGTGTCCAGATACTCGTCCTTCAGCATGCTAACTGTAGCAATGTTAAGCAAATGTAAGCATGTTACTATGCACAGCAAGTAAACAGGCTAACTCTATCCAGACCACGTTATTATGGTTTCCACTGCTTTCCTTTGCAAGTCGCACTCTACCTGCTGTGATTGACTAGAGCACAAGACATCGTCTGTCCAGACACAGTAAACGAAGGTTCAAAGAGCAAAAGCTTGACGTCCCTCCACCCAAAAAAGTCCATTTTCATTCATTTATTCAACCATTTATCCCGTTAGGGGTCGCTGGGGGCTGGAGCCTATCCTAAGAGCCGGGGTTCACCCTGGACTGGTCGCCAGACTATCACAAGACTAACACATAGAGACAGACAATCATTCGCGCTCACATTCACACTCAAGGACAATTTAGAGTCACTGATTAACCTGCATGTCTTTGGACTATGGGAGGAAACCAGAGAACCTGGAAAGCCCACGCTGACATGGGGAGAACATGCAAACTCTGCACAGCTCCAGAGTCCACAGCTCCACATTAAGGTGAATGTGGACACTTGAGGGAAGCCAACAGAGAGCCCTCGACCATGGGCATTGACCTTGCCTACCTCCAGCCTCCTCTCTGGTTCCTTGGCTGAGGAACAGAGTGGAGCCTGGGTTAGTGGTGCTGGCTGGAGCTACACAGCTGACAGTCAAGCCAGAGCCTGCAGAGCCTGCTGGAAAACTAGAACTAGTTATCCGCACAACCCTGGATGTCTCTCTTCTTAGCCGCTATGACTGCCTCTCCAGCCCCAGAGAGGCCTGCAGACCTGTGACGATGGCAGAAACAGCTTCAAGGCTTTGGTTATAATCAACATTATTCCATTACCTCATGTGAGGATGGACACCTGGCCAATCATAGTGCTTAAGTCTTGCCAAGAAAGGCAATGGGATCCATAATATTAAATGTTAGCTAACACACTGACAGTATGTTAGCATACTGTACTGATTGGCATAACAAGAATCGTCTAAGAGCTTGAAGCTAACATGGAATGTGGCTAACATAGCATGCTAACATTCAACATGTTAGCATGTTATCATGTTAACTAGCATGCTATAATTTAGCTAAAAGCCAATCTGAGGCTGCCAAAGTAGATCGTAGACAGATTAAAGTTGAGCAACATCTTACAACAAGAGCTTACCCTGATAAGCTCAGTCATCTCAGTTCTCATTCATAACATCATTTCAATGCTTCACTATGGTATTGTGAAGCATCTCACTCATGCCACTCTGAGAACCAGGGTTACACAAGTAACCTAAAGTTTAAATTCGTCCACAGGCAATGTGTGTATTTTGCTGAACTGGCAGTAAATTATGGGGGGTTATGTTTTCAGTTGTGTGTTGGTTTGGTTGTTTGTCAACAGGATAATGTTACGACTACAGGCCTGGGTCTTACGAAACCTGGTGGAAAGGTGTAGCATGAGCTAAAGACGAACCCATTATGTTTTTGAGTGAATCTAAATTGTGGAGCAGATACAGAATTATTTTTCACTTTCTTTACCATTGTGAGATATTTTTTTCAATTTTGTTTTTTAGTGTGTAATGAGACTTACAGCTACAAGGGTCTGCAATGTGCGTACTTTCTGCTCTAACTTGTTCTCTTCTTTCCCTTCCTTTCCTTTTCTCCCTTCTGTCTCTTCCTGTCCTTTTCTTCTTTTCATCCATCACTATGCTCTCTTAGCCAGAGGAGCTCACTAATGTTCTGGAGATCTGCAACATCGTCTTCACCAGCATGTTTTCCTTGGAGATGATCCTCAAACTCACTGCATTTGGCTCCTTCAGCTACTTGAGAAACCCCTACAATGTCTTTGATGGAATCATCGTCATCATAAGGTAATTACACAATATAAAATCCTAAGTATACTTATTATAGGATATCTTGGCAGAGAGAGGGGAAATAAGAGAGGCGGCTTTTGGAGGGCAAAAATATTATGTTTCTGCGATACTGACTGGTGTAATTCAGTCAGATACTTTTTTGGTGTGCCAGACTGTTCTGGAAAGAGATCCTGCAGTTCAATTATTCATGCCATGCTTTGTCAAATTGTCATCTGCATTCTACGTGATTGAAATGTACCACCTGTATGTATTTGGATGCCAAAGCGTCAGACAGCCGCAAACAGGTTTTGTCTTTTGTTGTGTGCGCCTGGAGTTTCAGGTGAGTGGCTGTGCCTTTGATCTGCTGGCGTTTTTTTTCCGAATTCATCTGGCTGAACGCCTTTGTCTGTGATCCCCATTATAACCCCGAGATCAAATACACATCAAAGCAACTAAAACTGAACAAGATCAAATGTGCAGCCTGTCACAGAAGATACATGTTGATTGAACATATCTACATCTGTCTTCTTATCTCTCGCTCCACTACCAATTTCCCTTTCTTCATCTATCTGAATGTCCTCAGCTATTCTTACGGAGCTGCTCTGTAAAAGTGGCCCCATTCAGTCTCTGCCAATGCGGAGCCGATGCTATTTTGATGCCATTTTGGTGTGCTGAGTCGAGCCTTTGATAGACACCTTCATTAGAGGAGAAATTTCTTTAAAGCCAGATTTTCCACCACAGGAAGTGGCTCTATGCTAATGATAAATACATACCTGAACCCAGAGGAAATGAATCAGCATTTAACAGTGAGAGTTTGATATCACCAACTCTTGATTGTAGATTGCAGAGGAACAGAGATTTATACTTTAAGTTCATCAGGCAGCATTATTATATGCTCTCAAACCACAGATTATTTTATCATCAACCAGGAGGGCCACTACTGAAACAGTTTTCCTTGTATTTTCTGATGCTGAACTTTGTCTTCCTTAAACGTTAATCCAAACTCAAGAACACTCTTTTTTCAGCCATTTGGGCTGTTGCTGCTCAGGCTACCCACTTCTTTGGAATTTAATTAATGTTACCACCTGCTGTCAAGAAATGTAAAGCTGGCTTACTGTGAACAGATGACATCTGGGATCGCAGCCCGGTATCCTAGGAATGACATTCATATTAGATGAATCCTCACCTCCGAATCCATGCATTGCATCCAGTGCCAACATTTAGTGCCAATGCATGAAGCACTGAGTCTTATGAATCAAGGCGGATTGTAAGGATGTGAAGGTCAGGATGGTGGATGGGCACAGAGCTGACTCACGCAGGAGTCTGTCCTGGCCCATCACATACATTGAATTACCATTCACTTTTTTCCATTTGCATTTCTTTCAAAACCATAATCATAATCTTCTTCTAAGCTTAACCAAGTGTTTTAGTTAAATCCTAACCATATTTCGTTTATTAAAAGTACTGTCATTCCCTTTCCCACTACTTGGTAGGATTGGTGGAAAGTATTTAAATCACTGTACTTGATTCAGGGCTTCAGAAATGACCAATATAGAGACGGGAATCATGACATGTGGCATTTAGAAGCGAAATTAAAATCATTTTCCTTAGCTGAACCCCTATTGCTATGATGTTGTATCACTTGCTAATGGAGTAGAACAGGTATTAACATATACAGATCTGTATTTTTATGCAAAGTTTTCTTTTTTCATTTTCAATTTTTCATTTTTCAGCCTTTCTCTGTTTATTGGATCATGGATAAGAATTAGCTCGCTAACCTCCCTTTGCCTTGCTCCCTCCTGCTGTGGACTGTTTCTTTGGGCAGCAGCTCCAGAGATGGACATTAGGTTGGTGGCTGTTGCAGCACAAATCCCCCATTGCCTGGTGTCACAGCGGGCTCGTGGCTGGCAGCAGTGCTGGGTCTAACCTGTGGTATGGCAGCAAAAGGCAGTTTTGCATTCCTGTGGAGAGGCAGAGCTGTCGGTTCCCAGTAGCTTGGGTTCGTGCTGGTTGGATTCGAGATGCTTCAGTTGCTGACTGAAGACCCGTTTCCAGAACTGCTGCCCACTGTCCTCTCAGTGATCTGGTCTGCAGTGGCGGAAAGTGAGGTGGAGGGCACACTGTAATTCAAGACTCTCATGAACTTGAAGCCGTGGGCCTTTAGCCCTGGTTAGCAGAAGGCTAAATTATGAGCAGCATTCTCTCTCCATCTCTGAAATGCTTCGATGATATTAATATGTGTGGCAGTTATTGTCAATGCTGGAATAGCACCTTTCTCTGCAGCATTCTCCACCATTACATCAGACTTTCACCAAAGTTCCATGCAAGCATAATTGCATTTGTTACACAAAAATTATCTGTGATTGTCCAATGTCTCCTGCCACAGGCTGGCATTTCTAAAGTCAAGGGAAGATTCAGAAATCAGACCACTTGAATTACAATATACAAAGTTTATTATGGTGTTTCTGCCAAGTAACACAAAAATTAAACTGCCTACCTCATTTTTTTTATACTTTAATTTATCGTTGTAGCTGTCTATGTGATCTGTGATTGTCTTCTCAGTGTGTGTGAGATCATCGGCCAGTCTGATGGCGGTTTGTCTGTGCTGAGGACCTTCAGACTGCTGAGGGTGCTGAAGCTGGTGAGGTTCATGCCAGCTTTGAGGAGACAGCTGGTGGTCCTCATGAAGACCATGGACAATGTGGCCACATTCTGCATGCTGCTGATGCTCTTTATCTTTATCTTCAGGTGAGGTGATACATATACGTTCTGGATATATTCTATGTCTGTTTGTGTCTCGTTAAAATGCCTATTATAGATTACAAGACAACCTGTCCATGCTTCTCCTGCTCCTCATTACCTGACAACTGTACCACGGCACAGAATCCTTCTCTTTCAAATAGTGATTTTTTTGTTTGTTTTCTTTTGTTTTGTCTCCTCAGTGCGTTGGCTAAGAGAGACATTGTTTTATCCTCTGCTTTTATGTGTGTTTGTTTGTGCCAGTTTCTGTCTTGTTCTGCTCACCTGCTTAACAGCTGACACTGAAGCGCAGAGGGTCACAGTGCTCCGCTGCTGCTATTAACCCTGGGCGAAATGTAACGAGCACACACTTGGAGATCTGGTTAGAATTTGACAAGAAGACACTTAAAGAACTGGAGCAACATAACAAGCCAACATTTGTAGATGCTCAAGCACTGACACAGCAGCCCCTCTGAAGGCTTAAAAGGTCTTTCAGTGGATGATCAATGGCTGCGGTGCTCGCCGTCTTTGTTTCCCTCCCTCCCTCTCAGCTTCGCTTTCCACTTGAGCCAGTTTGTTTAATTCTGCTTTCTAAGGAGATGTGGGAAGAAAATGACCCTGAATACACACACAAGAATGATTTTCCTGTGTGTTCAGGCACAAACCAAATCATGACAGGGTCAGTGTCAGTTTAACTCCATCTTAATTGCCTGGTTGAAAAGACAACTTTTGGAAACAGTATCCACAACAATGCTGTCCTCGGGTGCTGGTTTCTTTGGGCATGATTCTCAAGATTCTAATGGTTTGGTACTAGACAAAGCAGGCTCTTGGGTACCCTGCAAGGAGTTATTGTCTATATCTATAACAATTGTGTGCAATTAAGCACACATTAAAGGGCCACTTTGATTACTATTAAGTGTTTAGTATAGTACTTAACAGTAAGAACAAGGCGATGGGGGTAGATGACATTTTATGTAACCAGGCTTTAGGGTACAATCACCTTCAAATATTCACATTCATCCTCATTATCCCAGCCAAGGAAGTGTTTGGCTGCAGCCAGAGCACAAAAACAATTGATAACAAACAGAACTGCATATAAGAGGCAGCATTTATGAAATAACAAGCAGCAGAGACAGAGAAAAGCCATAACAACCCAAAGCTCTTAAAAGTAAGCCTGACATGAATCATGCTTCAAAAAATCTAAAAAAAAAAAAGATCCACTTTTAAATATAATTTAGGTACATCAGATCATTTATTTTTAGAGTGTATGGTATGTTGATATCATCAGAAGCTCTGTTGTTCTGTTGCAGTATCCTGGGGATGCACATCTTTGGCTGTAAGTTCAGTCTCAAGACTGAGACCGGTGACACGGTGCCTGACAGGAAGAACTTTGACTCCCTGCTCTGGGCTATTGTCACTGTTTTCCAGGTAATCAGCAAATCACTGTTTGGATAAGCATGCGCAAAACACACTCACACACATCTCTACATATTTGCTCCACTTTCAACCGACATATTTGCTATTTTTGCAGATGACTTGCATGTATTTCTTAAGATATGATATATTTCTGAACACACTTGCATAGATAATTTTATCTGGTTAGACTCTGTATATAGAGACTTTCTAACATCCTCATGCTGTACAAGATTGCGTATTGGTTATAAATACATTTTTAAGTGTCCTAAATCATATTTTTAGGCATGTTTAATGCTAATATCCCAATCTGTAAAAATCTATGCAACAAATGTTTTAAAGATTACAAGTCTATGTTACATTTTCTGTAAACTTTAATATGTTGTATTTGAATCCATATTTAATTAAACTGTTTATGTAGTGTACTTGTGTCCTCTTAACGCCTTGTATGTGTGTGTTTATCCCTGTAATTATCCCAGATTCTGACTCAGGAGGACTGGAATGCGGTTTTGTACAATGGTATGGCAGCCACTTCACCACTTGCTGCTCTTTACTTTGTGGCCCTGATGACATTTGGAAACTACGTCCTCTTCAACCTGCTGGTGGCCATCTTGGTTGAAGGCTTTCAGGCAGAGGTAAGGGAACTCATTGCAAATAACTGGCTTCAATTTGCAGGATGTGAGCTTGTTTCTGTCCTAAATTGATGTCTGCATTTGAATTGATTGTTGATGATCGGAGTGCCGGGTCCAAGTTTGTTGATCTTATTTATTACCAACCTTTTGAAAACGTTAATTAAGTTCAGCCTGTATCAGGAGAGGTGAAGTATTTAAAATTATCACTGACATGTATTGCCCTTCAACAACAAACAAAGAATTGCAGCAATTTAACAAGCTCACTCCAGAGTGCCAAATTTGTAATACTGTGAAAATGAATCTTTGTTTAACAAGGCGTGACATGTAAAGTGATGGAGCAGCTCTGACTGATCTCTAAAAACAGATGTTTGCAGACATATGCAGAACCTGTAGTCAAGGGGACAAGATTCTGGTATCCAGAGTGTGCTGGCTTCAGTTTGTAGTCTGAGTACAGCAGCAGGTAAACAGTCCCTGTGGAGAGCAAAAAGAGGCCTAACGCATCTGCCAAATTGCAATCTATTAGATAGTCTATTAGATAGTAGCAGATTGTCCAATGAACCTTTTGGCTGTCATCAATCGACTATAGCTTTTTTTGGCTTTTTAAAAAGTTATTCCACATTCATATGCAGATATCTGTTTATAGAGATTAGCCAAAATGACCAGTGCACAGAAGAGGAAGTCTTGGGCAAGGGTCCCCCAAAATATTGGGTTCAGCCCCCAGAGGCTTGTTGTCATCAGAACGATAGCTGATGGATTCTGAGATAGCCTCTTATGTCACAATTATTCATTAACTGTTTCCAAAAGTACCAGATTTCTAATATCAGAGCTCCCAGGTGTCCTTGAAATGTTGATTTTTTGTGAATTTAAGAGAAAAAGTTTTGGACAAAGGCCATTAATAGACATGGGTCTTTGAAAGTGCTTAAATTTATATATTTTGTGTAACAATATAAATTGACTTTCTTTTAATTATCATCTGCCATCACTGTAACGCACTATTACTACTGGGAAGTGTTTACACATTCAAGCCTCTTTTTGATTGCTGTCTGTGAGCTTTTGTAAAGCCTGCAAGGTCTCATTATAAAAATGCTCACTGTTGTGACAATAATTCACCTTGACCCATGTCTCAAACTATGAGTCCTTGAATTTGAGGGAATTGGATGTGGATAGTCTCTGAAAGGTCCTTCAACATAAATTTAAGAAAGTGCAGAAACCCTGAATATTTAGAAATTAGTTATTTATCAAAACATGGCCTGCCAGTCTATTAAAGTAAACTTTCAAACTTTGACATCTCTTCTATATTTATCTTGTCTCCATCCATGCATTCTGTGCATGGAGTCATCCCCTATGGGTAGCTGACGTCTATCCATCTGTCTGTGTTTCACAAAGACTTTAACCTTTTGCAGTGACCTTTACAGCTAAAATAAGCCCAGCTCTTGTGCCTGGCGTATCTTCATTATCAAAGTACTCAGCAGATTGACATGCACAGAGTTACTGCTACTATTAGAGTGAAAATAATGATACATTGCATACCAAGTTTAGGCATGTATTAACTATGCTATGAGCCTGTGGATACTCTATCAGGGGTGAAAACTGAGCAAAGACAGCCTAGTTTTTCTAAGGGTTTAAAATCTGTTTTATACAGTAGAAATGGTAATTACAGTATTGGTCAAAATTATTTATCTGAGGCTGTACCAGCAGTCAAAACATAATAATGGTGTATTCAACACAACAGTGTAATTTCCAAAGCAATTCATCTCAGCGGAAAACACTGGAAAATGATTCTGTCAATCTGCCATCAACTGTCAAACTCGCAGATGTATCATTGGAAAATTGTAGTGCGGTTGAGTAATCCAGTTGACTTTTCCTACACGGATCAACGGATTACAATATTCATGGCCCGTGTGTGTTGAAGGGGAAACACTGACACAAATCACAAGGCTTTTGATTGATCTTTCTGAAACGCCAAAACAAAATGCAGTCATCAGTCTTCCACTGTTTGCCTTTCATTGTCTCTCTCTGCTTCTCTCGCTGAAGGTCTTTCCCCCCTGGCTCTTTCACTTTCCAATGCTCATCTATTACTGCCATATACTAGGTATTATTACGTGAATTTACTCCAGATTTTCTCATTGTGGAGACGAAATAGGAATTCCCATTGGTCCTAACCAAACCACCAGGGTTACTTTCGGGCAGTAGTGTGTTAGTAGTTTGAGGGTTTTTCCTAGATCTAATCTTGAGACACAACACAGATCTGAGCCACCCTGATAACCTCAGATATATTAGAGAGCAGAGTCTGTGGCTTTGACTGGTGTCAAACAGGAGATTTAAGGTCCTGAGTCAAACAAAATCTGTGAAATCTGTTACAGTGCACTCTGGAGCCCTCTGATAGCATGAACCCTGAGTAATTCCCTGTCTGTTTTTTCTCTTCCTCTCCTCGGTCTGCCCCTCGCTCCTCTTTTTGTCTCCAGGGTGACGCCAATCGTTCTTATTCGGATGACGACCACTCCTCCTTTGATGAGAGCGAGAAACACGACTCCATAAAGTTGTCTGGTGAGCTGATGGCATGTTTTCATCTCACTCTTACAATTATTATTGTAATTATTATTATTATTATTTTATTTGAGGTTTATTGGTTAGTAGTTCGAGTCAAAACAAATGACCCGTCTAGTGTAGGTTGTGACATAATGTCTCTAAAATCATAATTATATCTCATAACCAAGCTGAAATACAGCAAGAGCTTTTCTCCCAACATGAAATATGAATATGTTAGCCTGGAATCTGCGAGCTCATGTTTTATTTGCTCTGGCAGATGTTTCCAATCTCCCTTCTGTTCAGACAGATTTATAGCCAGCGTGGCCTGGGTTGGGTCAGTCACAACTGTTCTAATATGTCCGACTCTGATTGGTTGTAATTGAGTCCAGTCTGCTCTGTCCAACTCAGTGCACCACACTCACGAAACTCAGGTTAAACTGTCAAACGAGGCAGTGCTGATTGAGTATGAATCAATATTCTGTTACTGCATTGCATGTTTTCTGCCTCAGATGTTTTCAGAAACACAATTTAGGGTAAACTGTAATTTCAGAATTGATAGTTTGTGAGGCAACAATTTTTTTCCGGCTTGAAAATGAACCAAGCATCACCCCAACTTGCATTTATCACCCAGCGCTTGTCTCATATTTTGTTGCTCTGAATTGGTTGTAGGTCATGTTCTGTTCTAGTGTATCCACTTGTGTGCGGAAGCATTTGGGTTTCTCACCCACAGATGCTGCCCTGTGGAAATAAAATATGAACTGAGAGGTTCCACAATACTTTGGTAATGCCAAGCTATGAATGTCACTATTGTGAAAAAACAGCATCTGTTTTTTCATACATTTCAGTTCTTAATCTCATTTAACAACCAAGTCAAATCGTTTTTATGTTTAAGAGCTCATTGGCTAGAGAAAAATAATCAAACCTTATGTAACAAATTTGTTTTGGTCTCACTCCCTCTTGACTTTAGCTGTTTTGTTTACTTTCCTCACTTCTGTTTCACTTCTTGTGTGCTGAGCTGAACTGCCAATCAAAGAGATTTCATTAACTGTTGGGTTTTGATGTCTCTGACACCAATTCAACATGCTGAATTGGCCTAGAAACATCAGTGTGGGAGACACTGCACAGACTATGATGATGGCAGCTCACCAATGGCCCAATACTGACCAATGGCTGACCGTTGACTTGGTGTGTCGGGGCCTTTTGACCCTTGAACTGGATAAGGAAACCCCCCGACAATGGAGCAACAAAGAAGGGATTCCTCTCCCTGGGCAGAAGCAATTAGGGCTGCAACTAACTAACAATGACTTTCATTGTCAAATAATCTGTCAGTTATTTTCTTGATTAATCAATGAGTTGTTTGGTCTACAAAATATGAGAAAATGGCGAAAAAATGTCAATCAGTGTTTCCCAAAGCCATAAAAGACAAATGTCTTGTTTTGTCCACAACCCAAATGCCTTCAGTTGACTGTCACAGAGGAAGTATTCACATTTAAGAAGCTGGGATCAGAAAATTAATGTTTTTATTGAAACGTTACTTAACGCATTTATCGATTATCAAATTAGTTGGTAACTAATTAAGTAGTTGACAACTAATAGACTAATTGTTGCAGCTGTACATGCAGTAGATGTCATGTGTGCAGAATAACCAACATGTTTGAATTACAGTATGGACAATCTGGATGCTAAAGTTATACATGGATATATGGATCCAGGAAAGTGTCCAGCAGCTTTCAGGTGTTGCCAAATGTCTATGTTATTCAGTACAATTAAAAGCAGGGTTTGCAAAAGTGGAGGATTTTTAAACCAAATCCTTTGTTTCTGTAAGTTGTGCCCATAAGTTTGACTCGCCACTACTACCAATATTGAAATCCCAGACTTTCCCATTTATGTCAAAACTGAACAACACACCCGACAATCTGTTGCATCTCACATTTAAGCCCGTAGTCTTTGTTTCCAAGCGAGGCTTATTCATGTGTTCCACCCAAAACACCAAAAGTAAGACAGAACTATGCGCCAAAGGCTTACAAAAACTCAGAATAGCCAGCAGTCTTGAAATATGAATGAGCTCTATCTTTATCCAGAACTCACAATGAACCTGTTCCAGCCTTCCTCAACAGACCCAGTAAACAATCTAGTTCAGAGAGGATTAAACATAAGTTCAGAGACTGGGGGAATCACTTCTATACAGTATGAGTGGGCTACTGCTGCAGAGGAGATGTGATCTCTGCAGTGCAGTGTAAGCAAAAGATGAAACCCTGCAGTCTGTTTTGATATCGATGGAAATACAACAAGGTGTCTGTCCACTTACACAGCTCAGAGGTATTACCTTTGGTTCTTTGGCTTTCCCTTTTTTGAGTGGGCAGCGAGTTGTCATTCTCATCCTCTCTCTACATTTTAAAAAGTCTTTTTTATCTCTCTTTTGTCTCAAGAAGCATACGAAGTGAGCCAAGGGTCATATTCTACTCGTGCATTTCCGCTTGAGGAGTATCTTCAGCTGTGGAGCAGATTTCAGCGTTATCATCCCAACCACTATAAGGAATTTTTTTTTCTTGAGAAATTCATAAGACTGAACGGAAAGCAAAACCAGAAGTTAGTGCCTCAGAAACCGCTATCTTTTTAGATTTCTACATTTGTATTTTTCAACTGAGAGGACCAGACTGAGAAGCGCTTTTAAACTCAAAACCAATCTAACAGCTGTCTTTAAGTTGCTATAGTTGCAATGCCCAAATTTATTCAGACTGCCTAACCTCCATAACCCACTGTCTTCTCTCTCAATTTATAAAAGCCTTACTGTGTTATTGCTACAATGGCTCTCTACATCTGAAACCCAGAGCAGACTTTAACCCATTGCCTGGGGGTTGTTAAATGTCATTCTGAATAATATGGGAAATTACTAGGTAAAGTAAAGGTAGACAACACAGCTTGATAGAGAGTAGTTGAGGCAAAAAAAAGAGCAACAAAAGAGTTGTAATCGTATGACAGCATCAAAGAAATGAACTAAAACTGTGGATTGATGATGCCTTACAGTGTTAAAGCATATGAGGATTTATAATTCTTTCGATAGACACCACATGGGAATGTTGGATAGATGGCACAAATAAACAAAATGACTCTTTTACTTTCTCTCTTTGTTGAAATACCTCTAGACCCAAGGATCTGCACACTGACACCCAATGGCCACCTGGAGCTGGGGGCTCTGTCAGGGCCCAGGGGATCCTACTCCTCAGAGAGGCGGAGCTTCACCATGGAGTCCAGAAAGAGCAGTGTGATGAGTCTGGGCAAGAGCAGCCTGGAGAGACGCTCCCTTTCTCTGGTACGCAGTCACACTCTTCTCCACTGACATGCACATTAGCAGACGCAACAGTCAACATGAAGTTCGGGATGGTTTTCGGGGCATGGATTTATGTTACTATCCAAAACATGTTCATAAAAAATAATATTCAACAATAAGGTAAAGGACCATTCTGACGTCAGCCTGTTCACAACAAATGATGTGTATACTTTGCATCACTGCCAACCATTTTCCAAGCATTCAAATCAACACTTATTTTCAGCTTTTAAGGGAGATAAATTAGTTTTCGTCCTTTCCACAAAGTGTTAGTTTTAGTTGATTTGAGTCTGATATGAGAATCTTTTTGCACAGATTACACTGGCATGGCATGGATAATCCTTCACAGTGAACGTTTAGTTTTATTGTACTTTAGTACATATCAAACTCAGACAAAACAAACAAAAGAAAACATGGATATTGTGAAACTGGTATGTGAATACTCTGTCATCTTAATTTAAAAACGTTTTAAACTAATTCAGACTTGTAAGTTTCCCATTTGCATTTGATCACACCCAACAGCAGCTCTAGCATTTAACTATAATAAAACTGGTAATATAAACATAAAAATAACTAAACAGGAACATTTATGAATTGCCTGTTGTACTGCTGATAACCAGTTTCTCCATGTAATGGAGAAAAATGCATTGATCATTCTAAAAAGCCACAGCATGCTTTGGAAAACCACTCTTAGTTTCAACCAAAGGTTCCAGTTTTGGACAAACATTCAACTTCATGGTAAAACGCACGTGATGCAGTATAAAAAGACATACATCAGTTGAAAAGTATTGCATTTTACAGCATATATACAATAAGCATGGCAGATTAGTATAAGAGAAAATTAACAGACGTTGCCAGACCAGTGCAAAACAACTTTGTCCCCATACATAAAAATGTTCATCAGCTTAAGGCTAACAGGAGATCATTGTCAACACCTGAGGGTGTCATAGAGGAAATTCCTAAAAGAGGAACAATGGTGGAACATTCAAGAAATGCTTTCATTTTGTCATTGATGATCCGAATATTTAAGCTACGGTACAGCTAGCTGGGTCTTCCTTATTAAGATAGTATATTATTCATATCCTGCAGTCAACATACAAACACATTCAGTATATGTCATAGTCTGTATTAAATAATGGACATAGCCACCCTGACGTCCCCCATTTGGTTTGTGAACATCCATTTCAAATCTTCAGATGGAGATAACTTTAATGCTAGCTGCTGGCTTGATAAGCACAATACATTTACAACTATGGTTAACTGTGTTAATGCTAATGCTAATTTTCCCAATCAAAATAACAGGTTTGAAACCATTAAAAATAAATGTACTTACTTAAAAAGACAAATATCCAACTCCTTAGAGCAGTGGTTCCCAAATGGTCCATTCAGCGTCATACTTGTACTTGAGTTTGGCCATGTCGTCCAGCTAGTTTGCTGTCCCTGTCAAAGAGCTACCTGTTTGTCACTCACTCTACAGCAGGAAGCAGTACTTCAAAATAAAAGATTTTTGCCCAAAATTCAAAGTACTATTCAGGATGGACCACAACTCACCAGTTGGGAACTATTGCCTTAGAGGGTCTTTAAGTCCAACTAAACGCTCAAAAAGACTATTTTTTAGATGTCTAAAATGTTCCAATTAACTTTTAATGAAGTGAAAACACACTGAATAGTAATGGCTAGAGCAACACTTTAAATCTGGGGTTACGCCATGGTTACATTACCTAACTAATGATGTTGCCGTGGTAGCAGCTTGTCAACAGATGATACCTACCTGTCACTCAAAGCAACCACACCTATAATTTTGCGTAACTTTAAGACTTAATAAAATCTAAATGGGTGAGTTATATCAAGTTATATTAAAATTCATACTAGGCTATAAACATGTTTATTTCTGCTGTGAAATTGGGGGTCTATGTGGGGTAACTCAGCCTCATGAGGACATGAGGAACTGCATTTTTTTTTCAGCCCTGATTGTTCCTGCTTGGTTTATGCAAAGATTCTAAATCACATGAACACAGTAGGAACGTATCAGTGCTGAACCGACTGAACCCAAACCATGGGAGGCAGAAATTGAAACAGGTCTGCAGGGTTTGGCTCAGCATCCAGTTGCCATGACAATGTGTATTAATTGTCTGTGTCCCTCCTCTATTTAATCACAGACAAGGTGAGAGAAGTAGAGAGAAAGAGAACATCAGGGAGAGGTAGAGAGGATAAAATAGAACAGAGCGATGGTGATGCAGTGACAGAAAGATAGAGAGGAAAACTGGAGAGATGATAAGCTGTCGTTTAGCAACGCTCTCACCTCAGAGGTTATAATGTTAAACACAGTGGGTGTGCAACATCCACTTCACTGTGAAGTCTCCTCCTCTTCCTTCACAACACTCCAAGGTAATTGATATCAGAAGGCACATGTTACATCACTTGGAACAAAAATACAGAAATAATAAGCAGTCAACAAAGTTGTTTCATGATTTGTGCTGAAGCTTTGCTGCAGTTTTATCGGCAACTCTGATAGCGTTCGGCCCTCTTTGATGAAATCACACTCGGAGCTATGAATCAGTTCCATCTGTTTGTTGGGCGGTTTGTTTGTTTCACTGTCTTATACAGTATATCAGACACTGTTGATTGGACGCAAAGGAAACTTGGGGCGAATGATGCATTGCCATGTTGTGTGGCAGCACAATCACAATGGCATCAGTGTAATGGGTGTGCGGCCTAGTTAGGGGTATTTGTCCATGTGTCTGATGACATCTGGATGATGATGATGCATAAAGACCTGGGATTAAAAGAACAAAGTGGCATTAAAAATTTATTTTTTAACAATAAGAAAATATTTGAAATGAACTACAAGTCACAAAAACAAGTCAACATGATGTAAAATGTTCATTTGATATTCTTCTATTTTTTTGGGACTTACAGTATACATTAGTATAAATATACATTATATTTTGTGATCTAAGACATATTAGAGGGTGCAGCTCCAACTAGAAAACAATGTTTTGATGCACTGGATGTGCATATTAAGCGTTAACACATTAATAATCCTCTAGGACTGTAACATGCTCATGTTTAACCCAAACAATGTGTAATGGGACTGCAGTTGGTTCAGATCGAGGCCGTAAATGGACCGAGACCACGTCTTCAAGAAGGTCTTCTGTTGCGCATGTAGTCTATCAGGCCTTTGTTATTGCAATGACAAAAAGATGGTGAGCTGATGGTGAAGAAAAAGACTCCGCTGATACAGGCTTGTTTCGGTTAGAAAGAACTTTATTTTAGCAAGCCAGGATATCAGTTTCAGATTTCTGCAGCAATCTGGGAAAGATTCAGCCAATCTTTGAAACTCTCTCTCGTCTGTCCCCCCAACTCCACGTTTTAAGGCCTGTAAGACATCCTCATCCATATTCATAATATTAGCTCATTGCTGATAGCAAGGTTCTTTGTCCGTGCAGACTGATGTATACATTCCTTTAGTTTCCTCAAGAAGCGTTCTGGATGTAAATTCTACATGGATAAACACAACATGACAGTGGCGCCTTACTGTTCCACGGCAAGCCACCCGTGAGTCTATACATCATGAGGCCCAAACCCTTCAAGATGTTCCTCACGAGAAACAGTGCAGTTAGCCTTCGCTTATGTGCCGTGCAATTACCCTGTTTGTACAGTCCTGTGGATGACCCCTTGTATCTGGGCAGACTCATGGATTCCTGTTTGCATCTGTAGAGCTGTCGGCCCCACAGCACAGTTAAAATGATGGATTCATCCTTACAGTCAAAAACAACGGGAGTCTGGGTGGACAGCAGTCTCTAAAGGCATCCAAAAAATAATCAGCATTAATGTACATCTGATGAGCAGACACCTCACGCACCTGGGTGTGGTTGCTGTGTTCATACCTGCCCAGACGGACCACACTCAGGTGGCAAATATCTTAAGTTTGACTGAACTGAAACATAAAGGGCAGGTGTGAAAGCACCCTATTTTTTAATGTTAACAGTAGTGAAAGGGAGAGGGTTTATTGGTCAAAAGAATAATATACAAAAACACTTTGCCATTCAATTACTTCACTTGAAGTATTAAAAGAATACTCGTTTGTCAAATACAAACCCTGTGTTACGTTGAATTCATGAAGAAACTTTTTTCTCGTGCCTCCACAGTGAACGAAGAATCCAAAACTGAGAAAATTCCTGATGAACTGATGAAAGGGGTTTGTGTTTAACAACAGCAAAACCATATCAAAACACCTATTTACAAACTCTCACACAACTCCTGCAGTATAATCTAAGTCTCATTTGTCCTGTTATGTGCTCAGTACTTCCCAAACAGGTAGTCCTTTCCAACAGGGAGTTGAACGGAAAGTGAAACTTATCAATGCCTCTTTCAAAGCCAGACTTTGTTGACAAAATCAGTCATTTCACCTCACTGAACTAACTAACAGTTTAAAACCCCAAATCCACAAAACAACACAAACTAATTGAATGATCAGTTCCCTGTCAGAAACGGTTGTCTGTTATGGAAGTACTGAGCACATGAATGGACAAATGAGACTTGAATTACACTGCCTGAGTTTGCTGTTGCTAAAGGTGTTCAGCTACGGTTTCCAGGAATTTTCCCCTGTTTTGGATTCTTTGTTCACTGGAGGCACACAAGAAAAGCAAAGTTTTCGTCATAGATTTTTCTTAACATGGGGTGAGTAATTAAAATACAAATGATCATTTTCTGGGTGAAGTATTTTTTTAATGACCAAATGACCCAGACTGGGGACATTTATTTTCAGTACAGTAGTTAGCCTCAGTTCAGTGTGAGCAGCAGACAGAAATCCATAGAAAATATAGCACAATAAGCAGAATTCACTGACTGGAAAAAAAGCAATTTCCTCACTAACAGATTGCATTGGTGCAAAACTGTACAGTATATCTTGAGATAAACAGTTTGTTTGATGTGATGACAATTTGATTTGAGAAAGTCATTGACATTCAATTACATTTTCTGGGACAAAAAAGTCGTAGCGGTTTCAGGATGTTTGGCAGCAAAGAAAGAGCCTGACTACACAATATACAGTAGATTAGTACCAGCTTTTGTTGGTGCTTTATGCTATATAGTGTGGAACAAATTGTCTTGACAGTAATACACACAAAATTCACACAAACACACACTCAGTGTTCCTCTTGAGTGATCCGCAGTGCAATTCTGTGTGGACTGAGGAGTTATTCAACAGCTAGCGTGCACGCTTCACTACAGTCTCTATAGAGACGGATGCATAGAGTCCCTGCTTCATGGCATCGACTCAGGCTTGGACTGGTGACATGTACGTTACCAAGGGTAAAACACATAATTAGGTCTATCACAGTTAGAGGATTAGACATGCGGAAACAAGCAGAGCTGGTTATGTTCCCCTAAGTGGAACTGGCACTTAAGGGTTTGCATATTAAACTTGATGACAGCCTGCTCAGTGCACTGCAATTTCATTTGAAAAGCCCAGTTGATATTCCATTTCTTCGGCCATTTACTCACATAATTATTTATTAATAAAATATTAACCTTCAGCAGCAGGCGTGCTTTTTTCCACTTATCTCTATAGGTGCCTTTTCATATACTGATGCTGCCCAGTACATCCACTCCTTCACTGGCATCCACTAAGCAGCTCCTCTGTAGCAGGTGGGAGATGATTGCTTAAGAGCATTTGGCTAACAAGTAAAGAAGAATTCACCTTTGATGGGTTTAAAGACAAGCAGTAATCTCTCGGAGTGAGCTACACAGCAAAAAATCATTTAGAGTGAAGCATGCATTGAAAAGCATCCCATCCCACATGCATTCAAATGAATACATTAACACCATGGAAGAGTATATTCACAATAGATCCAGGTAATAACAAATGTTTCTGGGGTTCTTTTACTGCAGCCATGACATACTATATTCAGATTACAGTTGCAAACATGTTTTGAAAGTTTAACTTATTTTTTGTATTCATAAAGGACAATGCACATTAAAGAATAGTCCTATATTTTCCTTAGTTTGGGCATCATTTCTATTGGTTATGACAACTTTGTACTCAGTAAGTTAATCACCGGGATCTGGGGATATGGTGATATTGTTAAAATGACGTCTGTCAGGGCAAAAAAACACTTTAGCCAAATAACCCACATACTTTATTTAAACAACTCTATTTGGAGATAACATTCAAGTGAGTGTGCCCGAAATCTTCGTAGTAATCACTCATGGCAATGTAAAAGTGTGCTTGCAGAACTGTGGCCATTATGGTCAAAGCTGAACCAGGAAGTTGGTCTGTAACATGTGATACAGACTAACAGTTTGGAAATTCATTTTACTTTTCACCGTCAGAATTTGGTTAATCCCGGACTCCAAACCTGTCTCATGGTCTGACCCCTTGTGTCTCTTACCTCATTGGACTTCTTGACACTGTGGCTGTTCATTCACTCATTTTCCATAACCGCTTATCCTGTTAGGGGACCCAGGGGGCTGGAGCCTATCCCAGCTTACACTGGGCGAGGGGTGGGGTACATCAGACTATCACATGGCTGACACATAGAGACAGACAACCATTCACACTCACTATCACACCTACGGCCAGTTTAAAGTCAACAATTAACCTACTTGCATGTGCTTGGACTGTGGGAGGAAGCTGGAGTACCTGCAGAAAACCTATGCTGACACAGAAGAGCTCCCCCACCCCAGGTTCGACCAGGAACGCTCTTGCTGTGAGGCAACAATGCTAATCACTGCACCACTGTGTCATCATTGTGGCCATAACATCAAGAATTATGGCTAACACTACAACAATATACACACTGTAATATACCAGCATTATCTAGCATCATCTTGACTAGAGCAGTGCCCCTCCAAAATAATGTCCATCCAGAGCATGCTGATTGCTTGGCTTCCAGTTTTACTGTTGGCAACTTTCATAAGAACTACCAATCTAAACAACTTCACTTTCGACACAGCACTTCCCGAGGTCCCGAGCAATACACCTGCCATGACATAGTTTCACACCCTTACAATACTAGGGTTTACAGTGGTGTAACAGCTGGAAAAACAAGGGTTTATTTCAAACATTACATCACTGATGCTTGAAATGTTTGAGTTTAATATGCCATCTCTGGTCTCTCTTCATTTGTGCATGAATGTACTGTCGCAACCAAGCTGTACCAAGCATTTCATTCAGCAGAGTAATGGTTTCTAGACATCCCCTCTCAATACTCAAACCCCTGCTGTCATGTCTTGAAGATATCAAAGCCTGGATGGCCCTAATTTTCTTTTAATTTTAATGAAAAAAAACCAAAACAGAGGTGATGGTGTTTGGCCCCAGTGGCTCCTGTGTTTCCTCCCCTGTTGATCTGGGTCCTTTGGCAGTTTATGCAAAGTCTACTGTTACTAACTTGGGTTTTAAGGTGGACAGTAATTTTAAATTGGACCGCCAAATTAGTGCAGTTGTAAAGTTGAGTTTCTTTCGCCTCAGGCAGCTTGCGAAGGTGAAGCCTTTTCTTGCACATCAGCACTTTGAAGCAGTAATCCAGCCGAAGACATGGATTACTGCAATGCACTTTATTTTGGAGTTAGCCAGTCCTCCGTTGCACAGTTAGTTCAGAATGCTGCCGCTCGTCTGCTAACTGGAGTACGAATGAGAGAGCACATCACACCCATCCTGGCCTCCCTCCACTGGCTGCCTGTGCACTTTAGAGTTCATTTTAAGATCCTTTTATTTGTTTTTAAATCTTTAGATGGCCTCGCCCCGCCCTACCTCTCTGAGCTTCTTCACCCCTACGCCCCTGCCCGGTGCCTCAGGTCAGCCAATCAGCTGCTCCTTGAGGTACCGAGGTCCAAGCAAACGCTTAGAGGAGACCGTGCATTGCTGCTCCAAAAATGTGGAACAATCTACCTCTGCACATCAGACAGGCCTCCTCACTGTCTGTGTTTAAAACCCACCTTAAAACCCACTTTTACTCACTGGCTTTTAACCCAGCATGAGACCTCGCTCTGTTTTTATTTGTTTGTTGCTGTTTTTATTGTTTTTTTGTTTTAACTGCTTTTTATTATCTCTCTGGTTGTTTTAAAGTGCTTTATACATACAGTTGAGTTGAGTTGAGAATACATTACACAGTATGTACATAACACACTACTTAAGATCAATGTGTCATAGTTCTCAAGAGCTAACACTTGACACTTCACTTCCTTGGGTCCTCAGCAATGCACCTTTGAAGTGTGAAGTTGATCAGATGAATGATTGTCGAGAAATTCCAAGGACATACACCAACATACCTACACAGAGACAAACAGAGACTCCTTCCATTGTAGTTAGATGCTAATATACCACATGTACAGGCTGATGTTGAAGGAAAACATGAAACAAATTCAAAAGAAGGATGACATTATAGCACATACAGTAAGATACAGAGTAAAATCAGCCCTATACAAGCCAGTTTACATCTTCTTCTTGGCACGTCCACTGGGAAATGTTGGGCTCCTTTTGTTTCAGCCGTTTTTGACTGAATCATTGTGATATATTCATGTCGACCTTGTTTACTGCCCAGTCTCACTGCTTTGCTTTGGTCTTTGGCGCTTGGCTTGATTTGTTTTTACTGTGTGCAAACTGATGATTATTACTGTGAACTGCTGTTTGTTTGTTCTAGCGTCATGGTCGCAGTCCCAACTACCACAACTGGGGGCGCCCTCTCCCTCCACACTCAGCTTGGAGCCGCAGGTAGACAGTTAGATTTACTCTCTGCAATTGATTTCAGTTATTGCCTTAATGAATTCTTAATACTTTCATTAAGCCTTAATTACCTGCATAGAACCCTTCTTGTTGTTTTATGCTCCTATTAGCTTCATGACTAAACTCTTAATATACATAAAGTGTTGATTACTTTTTATTTATACTTTAAGCTTGTTCATGAATATTAAATATTTCATATCTACTCTGCAGGTCTAGCTCAAACAGTCTAGGTCGGAGGAGCTACGGGTTTGGTGGGGCTCCTCTGGTGGGAGGCAGCCTCCGCGTGCACAGCACCCGTTCCCCCCACTCCTACACCTATGCCGCCGAGCAGGAGTCCCTTCTCTCCCACCCACCCCACTCCCATCATGGTCTACCCCCTCATCATCCACCTCCGCCCCCGCTGTTCCTCTCCAGACACTCTTTTGCCAGAAGGGATCGACGGGCTCTTTCCCTGGAGCTTCCAGAGCTGCTTCGGGCAGGTGGACAACCCCCGGGCCTGCCTCCTTCCCACCCGGATCATGGGAGGAGGACTGGGTCTGGGGCAGGGGGATCCATCACTGGAGGGTCTGGGGCTGGTAGTTTAGGAGTGGACCACCGGGATTGTAACGGCAAGGCACCGGGTCCCCACACGCAGCTCATGACTGAGGTTTTTCCTCAAGTCAATGCACGCAAGGACAGAGGAGACCTGGATGAAGAGACAGATTATGTGAGTGGCACAGATCTACTTTAGTGGCTCTTCCTTTAAACACCAGGTTTACTCGATAAAGACGAAATGCCATAAAAGCCACAAATAAATGAAAAATCATCACCTCTTAAGATGTTTCCACTTTTATCTGTCAATGCTATAGTAACGAGGTGCTAAACTAGATACTTTAGATTTAGGAGAGATGCTTTAATGGGAGTTTATGTGGCAAAAGGAGAGAGGAGCTCAGGGATGCTGCTGTAGTGCATGAATGGGGAATTCTTTATTGGTATCAGAACCAGATAATACTGAAAACCAAAACAGAACATAAATCACAATCATTGTGGGAGCTGTTGTGAAAATGAGGCAGCAGTAGTGGTTCATCTAACCTCTGCGGTGACTTTGGAGAGCTGGAGAAATTGGAGAAATTTCAAAGCATGCCAGAAATCAAATTCAATCATTTTAATAGCGTTTACGTTATGGATAGAATGGGGATCAAATAAAGGGTTATCTGAAGGAAAGGTAAATATTATACTGTATATACTGTCGTACATAGTGAGTGATGAAACCTTTAGCAAAACATCTGATACAAAGAGCTAATACTGCGCTAATGAGCTAAAAGCGGAAATTCTTCTTCACTCTATTCCCCTTTCTCTTCTTCCTCTTCCAGAGTTTGTGTTTCCGTATCCAGAAGATGATGGAGGTGTACAAGCCAGACTGGTGTGAAACTAGAGAGGAGTGGTCCGTGTACCTGTTCTCCCCTCAGAACAAGTGAGTGAACGATTTCAGCTCTGATCCCCCTTATTTATAGGGCTGTACCAAATATCTTTTTTTTTTTTTTTTACATTCAAAGCTTCTACTGTTTTTTGTTTTTTTTTAATGAAACTTTGAATGTTGTCTGTCTTTATATTTTATGACGTCACCACCCTAAAAAAAAAAGAATAACGATAGAAAATCCTCAAGTAACATCCTCTGTTTTTGAGAAAACAGATTATTTGGATTAAATGAGTTAGTCCTTTTAAATTTAATGAACTGTATTGTCGTCATTATAGCTTGTATTTATGCAAACAGATGGGACTAAGACAATAATGGTATTATCACACTGACATTTGCCATTTATTTAATGGAGATAGAAAACACCTAGACACTTGTAATCCATTCACAACTTAAGTTTCTTGCTGTCAGTCAATCAATGATTCAATCAATTCAATCAATGTAATGTTGGCTAGCTAGTTAGCTACTGAGAACATATTACCAGTGATTTTTATTGTCATGCTTGTCATCATAATTTTAAATAGTCGGTGAACATTCTCAGTCATCCGGGTCGTGGTAATCGTAAGTGTATATATCGTAGGCAACTGGACTTGCTTGCATTTCTTGAAGACGTTTCGCCTCTCATCCAAGAAGCTTCTTCAGTTCAAAATGACTGGTACGAAGTTGAAGGCTATAAACCCTGTGCGGGTGTGAACCCTCACATGGTGGCCAAGTGGGTCAACGACTCATTTTGTGACCTTACCGACTCTGAAACTAAGAGCTTGCGTGATCCCTACGACTCTGCAAGGGTCATTGCTTGTGTAGCCATCTTGTCTGCATGTCTTCAGAGAAAACCCACTGGTTGAACACACAAACTCTGCACAGAGGGGCTTCTCATCCTATGGGGGACCCCAGGATGGGATCTGAACGCACCACCAGGAACCCTCTTGCTGTGAGGTGACAATGCTAACCATTGCACCACCATGCCACCCAGCTTGCTGATGATTTCTCATAACACTTGATTTGAAGTGTGCTTCTGAAACACCTGTGTTTGGAGAGCCATGTCGCCCTAACACTTCACCCCACCCCCCTATCCCAACAAACCTCGGGACACACTATCCCTAGATGTGACCACGCAAAACAGAGGGGTAAGGGCTAAGCGGGCAAGAGATGTAGTTGTTGAAATTGGGCCTTAGAATTATTATTCATTATTCGGCACAGCCCTACTTGTTTAGTCGGGACTGATAGTTTAAGAGGTGCTGAGGCTTTCTGTCCACCATACACTTACATGGACCATTGTGATTCTCCTCTCCAATATCTCCAGCCTCATGGAAAGTCTTTCCAATAAACAAGTGAGATGTAAAACCCATTGACCTTTATTTAAAGCCACAGTCCACTTGATATTGGTCAGTGGGAATTGATCTGAACCAAAAATGTGCAACAAAGTGTAACCTTTTAGTGAAAAAACAAAGCGGGAAGCATCTCTCTGGATGTGTCAGTACATGTGATAGTTTGCTTTGGCAAAGCGTTTCTTCCAAGCCTGTTTGTTCAGCACTAAAGCGCAGACAAACCAAGTGTGGAGAGATGAGTCGACAAGCAAGACCAATGGCCCTGAAAACAAATGTTAGCAAGCGTTACCCGCTCTGTCCTGATACCATGGGAGAACAGCAAGCTGCATAGTCAAACCATTTGTCTGTTCACACAGAGAAAACTGCTGTCTTCTGGTTTCACAAATGGCTTGTTAAAGTGATGTTGCTGTGTGATTTCCTCCAAACCATTTTTTTGTCTGTAGACAGTGTTATTGACTCTGGGCTCCGAGTTGTGTGTGTCTGCGTGTTCGTCTGTGTTTGTCTGTGTTATTACGCTTTGTTCCAGCCTTCAGTGCATCGCTGGTGGAAAGGCCCCTGAAAGCAACATGAAAGAAAATCACTCAGTCATCCACTCGCTCACTCACCCGATTCCCTGCGTGCTGATAGCCACTTAAGGGAAGCCAGGCCCCAGGGCTGTGTTTTGGCATCCTGGCAGGTGCCATCTGTCAAGCAAGGGCTGTGTGTGTTGGCGGTGTGTGTACTCGCGTTAGGCCATATCTCTGGTAGTGTCATGTTGCGTGTTTGCGGATAAGTTTGCATATGTGCATGTGGGAATGTGTGAGCATATGTGCGCCTTGTGAATGCCTCAGTGTAGTGTATATCAGTGTGTATGTGTGTGTGTAAGCATATGTGTGTGTTTACTCTAATAAGTGCACCTAAGCAGAATTAAAGCAGACAAACAAACAAAAGGAGAAACAAGCCAACAACAGAAGTTGTGTCTCAGGTGGGATAAGTGCCTACACCAGCGATGCTGCTGCTTGCAATCGATATCAGGGGACAGGGGTCGCCAGATCTGAATCGATAGATAAAGGCGACAGGGTTGCCAGGTCTGAAGGAAAAGTAGTCAGATTAGCACATTGATTCTCTCACCCAGAGAGCAGGTGCAGCAGTAGGTGTATTCTGCTCCCTTTATAGCTGGCAGATGAGATGAGATGTGTGAGGGCTTCACTCAAGGCTTACTGCCTTTACTGGCTCTGGAGCTGATGATTTGTCAACAACACTGCAGGTGTCTAAAGATATTAAAGTCTTTCCAGAGATAGTCCCTACACCAGTGCTGCTTATCACAGGATGCAGACGTGTGTCTGTGGCTTCTGAGGAGTTCCACCATGAAGTATTTTCCATTCAGAACTTTTCGGTTTCATTTGAATACTTGTTGGATGCCAGAGGAAGATTTCCAACATTTCTTAACTTACAGAAAACTCGAGAAAAGTCTAGAAAAAACCATAAATTCATGTAAGAGAACAAGCCTCATTCACCAATATCTTCCTAAGTTTTTTTTGTTCTCAGAAAGGTCCAAGAAAAGTCCATATCAGGTCCATTACATGTTCTTAAGAAGGTGGAAATTAAACTATTTCACACAGCTTTTCTTTAAGTTATTAATAACTCAATTAGAACTTGTCACTTTTTGGCCCACTCGCCCAAGCTGCCCGTGATAATTTCTGGCATGACCAATCGCCAATATATTATATGGCATGAGTCCCACTAACATAACTGGTGTGACTTGAAGTGTTAGTGTAGTGTTTATTTTAATAGACCATGATGCTTTTTGTAAAATAATGACACTAATTATTACAATTATCATAAATTCTAAAATGGTGCTGTAGTTTAATGCCCACAATACTATAAAACTGTAGATTTGAAGAAACCGCACTAACTAATGATGCTACACAAACATGTCAGCGCAAAATGTACGTAAATGTGCCCTTCACTGTGTGTAGATTCTGTCCTTACAAGAACGAATCCCAAATAAGAAAACAATACTGAAAGAAAAAAAAAAAACCTACAATGTCTAACAAGCTTGGCTACTGAGAATGTAATCATTGATCTGTGGATGATTCTCTTGATTAAATTGATTTGGTGTCGAGGTCGTTGGTGGTTTATAAAATGTAAAAAAAAAAAAATGTAAAAAAAAAAAAAAAAGGCAGAGACAACGTCCTCAAATTTTGATTTGTCAAAAACCCAAAGATTGTCCAAAGGTATTCAGTTAACTTTTACAGAGCGGGGACAAAATAGTAAATACTCACATTTAAGAAGCTGAAATCACAGAATTCTGGCTTTTCCTTCCTGAAAATTTACTCAAAACTATTGATTGATTATCCAATTATCCATCCATCCATTTTCTAACCGCTTATCCTCGTGAGGGTCGCGGGTGTGCTGGAGCCTATCCCAGCTGACATTGGGCGAGAGGCAGGGTTCACCCTTGACAGGTCGCCAGACTATCACAGGGCTGACACATAGAGACAGACAACCATTCACACTCACATTCACACCTACGGACAATTTAGAGTCACCAATTAACCTGCATGTCTTTGGACTGTGGGAGGAAGCTGGAGTACCCAGAGAAAAGCCATGTAGACACGGGGAGAACATGCAAACTCCACACAGAAGGGCTCCCACACCCGGGATCGACAGTGCTAACCACTGCACCACCGTGCCGCCCCCGATTATCCAATTAGTTGGTGATAAATTCAACATTGGACAACTAATTGATTCATCTCTGTAGCTATGACAAGTTGATTGTTTATTTATTAATTTTTTTACAATGTTTTCTCTTCCTTAGAGTTTGCATGTTCCCCCCGTGTCAGTGTGGGTTTCCTCCAGGTGCTCCAGCTTCCTCCACAGTCCAAATACATGCAGGTTAACTGGTGACTCTAAATTGTCCGTAGGTGTGAATGTGAGTGTGAATGGTTGTCTGTCTCTATGTGTCAGCCCTGTGACAGTCTGGTGACCTGTCCAGGGTGTTCCCTGCTTCTCGTACAATGGCAGCTGGGATAAGCTCCAGCCCCCCTGCGGCCCCAAACAGGATAAGTGGTTACAGAAATTAATGAAACTGAATGAGTGAATGGCCATGTGAGACAACACTAAAAGGATTTCAGTCTAAAAACCGTTTACTAAGCATGGTTCCTTTCACTCATAAGATTGTCGGTTACTGTTTGAAAAAACATGCTCCCCCATGTAAGTGCAAGTTAATGCCAACCCCAGAGTCTGTCAAGTGGCGTTTGCCTCGCTGTATTTGCGCTTTTTTGTCTCTAGCACCAGGTCACTACCTTTTCATAAAGGTATAGAAAGGTTTTATTCATTCTAATGGGTCATTAATGATGATTCTGTATGCATAGTATCTCCTAAAAGAAACAGCCTTAAGTTTTCTCGGAGCAGGATGGAAAAATCTTCAGCTGAACAAATACCCTTATAAACAATTCTTTAACAACTCCTACATTCTCCTCATATCACTCTCTTTCCTCTACCCACTCTGTTTCTCTCCTGTCAGGTTCAGACTGCTCTGCCAGTCCATTATCGCCCATAAGCTCTTTGACTACGTGGTTCTGGCCTTCATCTTTCTCAACTGCATCACAGTGGCTCTGGAGAGGCCCAAGATAATGCAAGGCAGTCTGGTAAGAGCCGCGTTTCTCCGTATCCCTTATCATCAAACAATCAGCCGTGTAATGCTGTGTGCTAAGTGATGTAACTGATAGAAGCCAACATTGTATTATCCTCTTACTGTCTGCATATCTGAGATGAGACTCTTGGCATATAGGCTGGAAATCCTCAGAGCCTGTTCTTCCCATTATTTCTATATACATATGGAAGGCTTTTTTTAATCAACAAATTCTTCTTTTTTCCACCAAATAATTTTGACCTCTTTTCTGCCTCTTTAAATTTGATATTAGAACAGGCTCCATAATTATAATTCTGGTTGTAATGATGACCAGTTTCTAAAGTATTCTGTTTCTTGTAAACAAGCTGTTGCTCCTTTAGAAAAAAAAAAAATCCCACAAATGATTTATAAACAAGCAATTATTTTAATTAATAAGAGCTACTTCAAAATGCCGCCTTGCCTTCATTGCTCCAAGCTCTCACTGAGATCTGGCATCAAGCCACTTCCCTGCAATCAGGCAGCACCAAAATTATTGAATGATAGGCACTTTTCAAAGCAAGTCATCTGAAGCGTTCAAATGAAAGCAACTCTTTGAAATTTGGCATTTAATTTGCAAACAAGATCTAATTCTAATTTAATGGCAAAAACACTCACGAACGAAGTCTCATATCTTGCTGTGAAGCTTCTGCTGCAGTCAATCTTTCTTCCCGAGCTGCCACGTCTTATTGTCTCGTTTAATTCTTCTCCTCCTCCTGCAGTCCTTCCTCACGCTCTCTTTGTCTTCCCTCCTTTTGTTACAGGAAAGGCTGTTTCTCACTATTTCCAACTACATCTTTACTGCCATCTTTGTTGCGGAGATGACTGTCAAGGTAATATGTCCTTTCTTCTGTTCCTCCGTTCAACTTTCTTTACTTTCTTCAGCGTGCTTTGTTCACCTCTCATCACACCTCTCCATTGTTCTTTTCTCTTTCTCCTCCTGTCTTGACCTTGTATCTCACCCCCTTCTCCTCAGTTATCTGCTCTCTCCCTCACATCTCCATCCTTCCACTGGTATTGTCTCTTGTCTCTCTTCTGTTCATCATTTGTCTCCACTCTTTCTGTCCTTTTTTATCCTCTTATGTCTTCATCTCCTCCTCTTGCTCCTGTCCACGTCCTCATTTCATATCTGGTTTGCTCCTCTCACACCCTTTATCTCTTCATTTTTTTCCCCTTTCATCTTCTCCTCTTCTTCTTCCATATCTCCGGCTGTTATTCTCGCCTTCCATCCATTTTCCTCCCTTCCTCTCTGTCCGTGTCTTTTTTTTCTTGACAACTCTGCAACTTACAGTTTAATCAGTTGCACATGTCCCATTAGCGATGGGCAGCTAGATAATGAAGTTAATTAGAAGGCTATCACTCCTCAGCTGGCCTTTAGCTACTCCTGGACTTCCCATCGATAAACACATGCACACACAAACACACACTCACACACACACACACTCTTGTTAATCCACTAATCTGCTTTCCAGAAGACTGGGAATCATCCATTATTAAGGGCCTTGTGTCTCCAGGCGTTTTCCGTATCGGTAGAAACCCTATAGTGATTTATTTATGACCAGGAATAATGAAGATATGTGTGCTACAATGATATGTAGATCATCTCTGCACTGTGGTGGTGCAGAGTTCACATGTGCACATATATGCATCTGGCCCCTGGTTGAACTTTGTTTGTTATATATTCTCTTCCGTATCTCCATCTCCCTCATTGCATCTTTATTTACCTCCATTCCTTCGATCAGTCTTCCGATTGCTCATATGTTCGTTTGCTGTATCTTCTTTGTGCCGCTCGTTTAAGGAACTTCATATTCAGCTCTGTATCTGTCTGCTCTTTTGTCCCTCGGTTTGTAATTGAATCAGGCAAGCTCCATTGTTATCTGTGCCCTGCTTCATTTGCACACTCAGATGCGGTCGCAGCACTCTCCTGCAGCTCATTTTCTTATCTCAGATAATATATCAATGGCTGTGTCGTGCTCCACTCAAAGGTGTGACTCTTGCAGCTCCTCAATAATGAAGCATTTGTCCTGTCATTGAACTGTCACAAAATCAGGGGACTAATCTTCCACTTGTATTTGTACGAGCTTTATCTCAGCTGTAGTATTGTAGTGTTGTCAGGACTCCACCACACACTCACACTTGTACTCTCATTTGTCCTAATGTACTTGTGACAGCATTTATTTTCTAAATCATAACACAGTTATTAACTTTGGCAAGACGGCTGAAAAGGCCTAATTTAGGAATAATATCCTCAGTGAGACAGCGTAGGGCTGATGAGGGAAGAGCAAGAAAAGCATTTATTCCCATAGCTAGTCAAGTTTTAGCCCGGCCGCGAGAAGAAAATGATGTATGTGTCTGCAAACCACGGTTACTTTACATTTGTAGGTTTCATATATACAGTATCACATATATGATGTTAAATTAAAGTAGTTCAGATTTTGTACATGTATATGAGGGAGGGGGAGAAGGAGGTGAGGATGGTCATATGATCAATGAAGAAACATTTTGTGTATTAAATTATCAGCTTTGGGTAGAACTATGTGCTCATCACTGTCACTTCTTACCCAGCCATGCAATCACAGGGAAAAGAGGGACAAGACAAATACCACAAAGACCAGCTGTCACATCCTGCATGTACAAGTGCTGAAAAACAGCAATGGCATAGAAAAAATACTGCTGGTCACATAAACCAGTGGGTCTGCATCCTCTTTTCATCCAGAGCAAGTACTCTACCTTGTGCCGACATGTTTCCTCGGATATTCCTTAGCAGCCAGGTGCAACCAAAGTATCTCAGCTCGGAAAACACTGCATCTCCAAAGCATGCTTTCAGAGGAGCACTTGGCATTTAGTCTGCCAATCGATCAACCCACCAGAAGGTGTCAGCCCCAGTGACAATAAGGCCCAAAACATTTATAGTTCCCGAACAAGTCCAAGCCAGATCTTAATCCATACGCCCTACCATTGTTGTTAAAGGCTCTGTATGCAGAGAATGAAGTCGCGCTATTTCTCTGTGTGCTGTAATCTGAACTTCTCTGTGGTTTGTTGTGGTAAGCCGGTCCGGCCGTGTTTGCGTGTTAGTGCATGCGTGTATCCCACTGGCTATGCTCATCACCACCACTTCACACTGATAATGTAGTGGCGTCATTATGGAAGCGTAGTGCCAACCCTCCAGTTCCCCCCAGTTAACTCTTTTAGCACTGTTGCCATTGTGTATAGTGCTGTTTCTGGAGTTAGCACCGTTAGCTGCCAGCTGCAGGCTCAGCCACCTCCATGTTGAGAGCCATTGAGGCGTTTGGGGCGGCAGTAGCTCAGTCCAAAGGGACTTGGGTTGGGAACCGGAGGGTCGTCTGTTCGAGTCCCCGTCCGGACCAAAATATGGACCGCTCATGGGCTCATGTCATGGGCAGCCCCACTCTGACATCTCTCCACTTAGTGTATGCATAGGTACTGTTTGTGCATGTGTGTGTTCGGACCTGTGTGTAATTGACAACCGAGTGAAAAAATTGAATTGAATAATTAAAGTATATATATATATAAATAAATGTCCAGACAACTGATATGTTCTAAATTTCGAATAGAGTAGTAGTCTAGGCAGCATGGTGGTGCAGTGGTGAGCATTGTCGCCTCATCACAAGAGGGTTCCTGATTTGAACCCAGGGGTCAGTGTGGGTTTTCTCCGAGTGCTCCGGTTTTCTCCAAGTGCTCCGGCTTCCTCCCACGGACATGCAGGTTAATTTGTGACTCTAAATTGTCCGTACGTGTGAATATAAGTGTAAATGGTTTTCTCTCTCTACGTGTCAGCCCTGTGATAGTCGGGCGACCTGTCCAGGGTGTACCCCGTCTCTCGCCCAGTGTCAGCTGGGATAGGCTCCAGCCCCTCTGCGACCGGTTATGGAAAGTGAATGACTGAAACGCATAAATATTTAAGCCATGGTCATACGTTACCTCAGTGCTGCTATAAAAGTCGCACATGTCCTGGAACTGCATGAACTGTTCCAGCCTGCCAGCACATCGTCCATCACCCATTAACCTACATTTTCCTTGATATGTTTTACAGCTTACACCTCTAACTTTAAACCAGTCTTTGGAGACATCCGTAAGTTCACAATAAATCATCATAAGTCATTTTTAGAGCTTTACATTAATGGCCTTAATGACTGCTACAGCCATATCACCATGATTTCTCTAAGGTTTTCAGATAAAGGATTTTTTCTTATTCCTCAATTAATTTTTAAAAGTGAAGCATCCTTTAGATTACTCTCACAGCTTCCATACAATTTTAAACATATTCCTGATCTCCTGACATTGGGAATATGAGATAAGTACCCTATGGTACCCTATACGTCATCTGCACACAGTTCACATGTGAGCTATGTGCTTAGGAACATTTCAGAGTGGAAAAAAAACATAATTGCACTCCATATAAATGCATTTCTCAGTGTGGTTCAACAATGTCAGACATTTTCTTTGCACAAAGCAGTAATTAAGAATCTGTGGACACTTGAGGTAATGATCTCCTGCAGTGCTCTTTTATTCTCTCATATTTTTTCTCCATACAAGACCAATACATTTATTTTGTTCTCACTGTATCTCACCCTCCTTCCTGTTCCCATCCTCCTTCTCTCTCCTTCGCTGCTTGTTGCTGTTAATCTGCTGTTGCAGGCTGGTCAGTCTGATCTCTCTCTGAGGAGCACTAATTAAACAGAGTTTCCTCTCTGAGACACACTTCATCACTGTTTTCATTTCCTCTCCACACACACACCAATACACTGGTACATGAGCGGTAGTGATCAGTGTAAACAGTGTTACCTGCACAGTGAGTTTGACCTTGGACATCACACTCTAATTAGAAACAGGGAGGGAAGTGTAGATCTGTCTCTCTCCGTTGCACCCTCCCTCTGTCTTTCTCTTTTAAGCGCTAATGTACACATGACCTCGTACGTACTTGTTTACAGTTGACTCGTTCTTGTCACACTGTGTCTTTTGCCTGCTAAAGCTGATCAGACCGTTACGAGGTCTAAGCAGGGCTAACAGAATGCGTTTCATACAAGCATTTTAGGCAAAACTTGCAAAAACAGCTTTGAATGTGTGAAGCTCAGTCGTCAGCAGAAAGTGATGTTTCCAACATCAACGTGTCATGCTTTTTCCTTTCTTTTAAAACCACCTCACAACACTTACTGAGGAGCTTAGTGACACAAGCTGAAAGAAACAGTAAAAAGGGAGTTTTAGATCTTGCTTTTTGGCTTTGAGATGCATTACCGAGCAACGTTACTGAGACGTGTCCAGAATTAAGACTCTCCATGTGTCTGTTTTCCAAGTATGAGCACAATGAATGCCATTTGCTAAAGTGCTTCCAAAGGCTTCACAGCTTGTGTTAGCTGGTCAGAACGGCTCCATTAAGACTCTTGATTTGTTTTCTTTATTGCCAGCGGCGAACTAATGTCGGTACCCAAAGTCTTGCAAGTAAAAATGAATGACTCATGTTCTTTACTTCTTTAACTTAGTACCTTTGAGAGCTCAGTTTCCAAACTATTCATCCGGAGCTGCATGGTGTTGTGTTGAAAAATTCCATGGTTGCACTGGGTAGCTGTGTGTGTTACAATTGCACCTGATTAAAGTTTAAAATATAATAATTTGCATTTTACTATTATTTAACTAATTTCATTTACCGGGTGATTAGTGTGCACCACCGAGGAAATCCAAAAATAATTTGCTTTATAATGAGCAAGTTGGTGAATTAATAATATTAAATGTTATAAGCTGGCCCCGGTGCTGCAAAACAATATGCTAGGTCATTTGTGTTCAACGTTTTTAAGGCCAAGGACCGTTTGCTGAGAAAGAGATGGAGCAGGGACCCCCTACTGCATATATTGTATACATTTGAGTTACATATTAATAAAGGCAGATGGATGTTTTTTAGGCAGAAGGGTGATTCAAGTGACTATGAACGTGGCATGGTTGCTGGTGCCACACAGGCTGGTCTAGTATTTCAGATGTTGTCGATCTACTGGGATTTTTACGCACAACCATCTCTTAAGTTTACAGAGGATGGTCCGAAAAAAAAAAAAAAGTAATGCAGGTCATACAGGAGCCTACGGTGCCTCGTGCATCAGTAAGAGAAGCCAAGGGCCACTGACCAGGCTGCCATGTTTGATGCTCTTGGGATGGGAACGACTCAGACTCATCACCCAAAGTCATAACACTGTAGTATTGGAGCTTTTCGACTACAATGTACTGTTGAAATATCTGTGGGGAAAGTGTAAAGAGTATAGTGGACATCCATCACAATGTGAGCTTACAAAATCCCATCTCAAACATCAGATTGCAAAACTAAAGCTGAAGTGGCATGTACAATAGTTGCCATATGTTCCGCTAAGTGATATTCCAAATGGAGTTTGAGTGTAATTTGAATTTAAATTTAATGTGACATACTTGCCCTGTCAGCTAAAGGACAGCTGGTAGTGTGAGAGAAGAAGCGCAGGCTTTGATAACAGCGCTGGCATCGACCTGCTATAGATTTCCCATGCATCATGTTTTATCATGCCGATATTTGATCTGCTTAATGGAGGCCCCACGGCATTCCAATAGTCCCGAAGAGGTTTTAGTATAGCCGGCTGCTATTAATAACGGAGCAGACGGATTATAACTCGCCATCCAGCCTGTCAAATCGTGACAAAAGACCTATCGCATAGGATGTGACAGTGACTCGCTGCTGTGCAGATCTTTGCAGTGAGGACAGATAAAATATTTTCTTATAGTGAGAGTTTTGGACCGTGTTGGCTGTCAAAACAAGGCAGTAAGATTGTCTGTTCCGAAACACAACTGTAAAGAATTCTGCAAACTGACTTCTTCAGTTAGTTTTGATGCACAAGTCCCTTTTCTTTCTTCATCCTTCATCACATCCGTCCTTGTTTTTCTTCCACCTTGTGTTTATGTCATTCCATTTCTTTATTTCTCCTCTTTTCCTGTCTCTGTCAGACCTCTGGCACCGAGCTGCTACATTATTTCTATAGAGTTAGAGTGCCCTGACAACAGCTGGCATTGCAGTATCTGTTACTGTGCTTGCGCCGCTGCTACTGTCGTCACTCACTTTGAGTCACTGCGGTGACAGTCATGGTGTTTGTTCACAGGTGGGATACGTTGCTGAGGCTTGCCAGCACATGATACAGTAGCAGTTTTACACAAGCATTTCTAGGGTGACAGGAACCTAATAAGAGTGCAAGAGTAAGCTCGGAATGCTGCATTTATGCAGCATCGACAAAACGGGAACATATTTTGATTTGGTGACACCAATTGCCTTTAAGTCACAACATTCAAAAAGCAGCAGGGTTGGCCCTTGCCCAAAAGGCACTAACGAGTGAATCCCACCTCCTCCACAAGATCATTACGGAGTCACCACAACGCAAGCGCCTCAAGTCCCGACGCCCCTTTGCCACACATGCCAAAGGACTGCTCCGCACAATACCAACTGCCACCTCCAAAGCCTCCTGGGTCAAGGCAAGATGGAGGGACCAGTGGAAGTCAGCGGCTTCACCACTTTATTGACGATCCCACGGACGTCCTTGGCCAGCATCTTGCACCGACAGCAATGGAAAACCCAATTACAAGCTGTACAACATACAGTAAGCAGCTGCCCCATATACCAGCCACCGAATGGCAATCGTGGTCTAATCGACCTGGATGATGACACACTGGACTGGCTTGCATCAACGTAGCTGACGGTCTAAGGACATATGCCAGGAGAAGAGGTAAATTTGGTTTTATGTGGCCATGGACGAAATGAGTTAGTTTGGTTGACATGTTTCCAGTAACAACTCTGGATCACTGGAATTGGATCATTGGAATCTATTGTAAAGTTCCAGAGCCTACAGGTGTCTCCTATATGATACTCAAAAGACACACTTTCAGCGGTTTATTTTGCAGCAGTGTGCCATCATTATTTCTGCGCCGTGTTCCCAAACACCACTTATCCCACCTTTCCAGAATTCCCCATCCTTCCACATATCTCTCCGGTGGCATTTTTCTGCCAAACAAGGCAGACGAGCCCGCTGCGTCTTCGCTTGCTCTGTTTCGACATGACAAGAACACCAAGTTGTTGTTGCCATGAAAGCACCCTGCAGATGTCAAATGATGTCGAAACATCTGCCATGCGACTTTTCCTCCAACCTCAGCAACTCTTTTTGATTCCAAAACTTTCTGTTTTTCTCTTTGTGCCTCTTCTGCCTTTCTCCCCCGCCCCTGACTCCCGCCTCTCATTCCACCCACTGATAGCTGTCTCACTGTTTCCACAAAATTGTTGATCTCCCCCACCTCACCCATCCCCTCCTTTTTTTCGTATCTAGAATACTCCCGTCCTCCTCCCTTCTGGTTCAATCCCCATTAGGGCTCGCGTATTGAGCGAGACCTCCCGTCTCAGCTGTAGCTAGAAGGTGACAGGTAAATCTAAGACAAAACAGAAGTATGTGATGTTTGCAGCTCCAGTGACAGCAACAACACACCTTCTCGGTATTTTGTCTTGTGTGGCCCGGCAGTGTAGAAATGTCTGATGTAAGAGGATTTTGGGCAGACTGCTGAAGAGGCACAGTGCAATGTCAGCAGTCCAAAATGCTGTATGTCTTAACTGGAATTCAAACAGAGTAAAGCCTTTTCTCAAAATGTTCTTTCGAAGTTTTTATCACAGACGTTTCCCTCAGTTACAGTACAGTCGGCAAAATTCAGTTTCAACATAAAAGCCAGTTAACCATGCAAACAAACTTTGATTTTGCTGAGGATTCATCATTCCAACCACTCTGAAGTGTAATTTGAATGTGGATGTGCTGGTAGTCAGCCCAGTGTTGGAGATTTCCACTACTGCCAGAAATTGTAGTAGATTTGCTTTCCTTTTAATCGCCTTTCCGTTTCCCTCCTCCCCTCATTTCCTTTATTCCTCCCCTTGTCTGTTCCTTTCCTTTTCCTTTTGAACATTCATTTTTCTCATATTGGGGTTTAAGAGCTGTTGCTTGTCTTTCTTCCCTCCTTTCATCTCCTAAGAAATGTTGCTCTTCTGGATTTAACACCTCTCTCTCTCCATCACACACCTTTCATCCTCAAATATATATATTTTTTCATCTTTGTGATTTTCAAATGTCTCCTCTTCTCTCCTCCGGAAAGCAGCTGACGTGAAGTGAAATACCTGTTTGAGAAGCTAAATATGAAATCTGAATATCAAAGTGTGTGTGTGTGTATGAGAGAGTGTGTGTGTGCATGCATTTGGCCACTGTCGCTTTACCTGTGCTGGATTCTGCATCTGTCTCCCTTCATCTCTCCAGGTGGTGTCCATGGGTCTGTACCTGGGGGAGAAAGCCTATCTGAGGAGCAGCTGGAACATCCTCGATGGTTTCCTCGTGTTCGTGTCTCTGATTGACATTGTGGTGTCCATGGCGGGCGGGGCTAAGATCCTGGGGGTTCTGCGGGTACTCAGGTTGCTCAGGACGCTGCGCCCCCTCAGGTTAGAAGGACAAACTGCCATGTTTTCTGTGATAGCGTCATAGTGGTTATAGTTTTTGTTCTGTTTTTTAATAAATTCAAATCTTGTGATCAGCATCAGCAACACAATTTGCATATGAATATTAGCTTTTTTCCCTGTACTGATCTGTGCAAAAACATCCTATAAATATCCAGATGAATGGGCTTTAGCAGTACCAGTAGCTGAATTGTCTAAATTGCCCGTTGCACTAGTTGTGTTGAAGTCTGTTCCCTCATCAAATACTATTTCACTCCTGTTAAAATACGTAGCGTCCCCCTCTCCGTGGTTATGTGTACGAAGAGTTTTGGTTTGGATTTAGGTGGGGGGGAAACACATAGACACTGAAACCATCTACAACACAACAACGGCATGGTTGTCCCATTAATTTTCAGGTGCTGTATGCTCACAATCATTAGTTGTAAACACATTCATACACAACACTTTTATTTATCATTTTGGAAAATACCTACTATGTTACCTACCAGTTGTTACTGGTTCCAGCCCGGGAAATAGTCATTACCCCTCATAAAACTGTCAAATTGTCATCTTTACATTTTGTTTTTTATATGGATCATACAAACAAGATATGACATGCCAATTAGTGAGCTTTAGAGATGCTGGTTTCATTAGACGGACCCAGGCTCGCTGTTTCCCACTGTTCCCAGTCTACGTGCCAATCAAACAGGCTACTTGTGGTAGTTTCATATTATCTGTACAAATATGAGAGTGGTATTGATCTTTTCATCTTAATCAATAAGTGCATTTTCCAATTTTCTTTCTTTTTTTTTGCTGTTCTGGATTGATATTACTCTGTACCAGGCATGTCCAAAATCTGGCCATGGGGGCCAGTTGTGGCCCGCAGACCAATTATAATCGACTCTCGGCTTGACTTTCAAAATATACCATATGTGGCCCTTTACACAATAATGGTTAACTGAGCAAGATCACTTCACATTTTTACCCATCATGAGGACTATCATACAGTTTGTAGACAGGCATCAAGTAGTAATAGTTCATTAAAATATAAAAATGGTTGCATTTGTCTCACTTTTTAAAAAAAACAAAAAAACATTTAATGCAAGAATCAGTTGGCCCCCAGGTTTTTTTCATGTTGTTTAATCTGGCCCCTGTTCAAAAACCCCTGTGCAATATTTATTCCATACAGTGTAGGACTCTATAGCTGAGATGGAAGCAGCTTGCGAACAACAGTTCAGAGGGCTCAAATTAGATTTACCTAACATCATTTTAGGTTTAGGTGAATGCAGTCAGTTCCCAAAGTGCACCATGGGACCCGACACAGTCTCAGCGTGTCGACACTGCATCATTTACGTAACTTTAAACACCAATTAAAACTGAACTTGTTGGAGAGGATAATGTTGCTGAAGGTGTTATTTCTGATTTTGAACTCAATGGAAGCTCCATGTCCTAGTCTTTCTGTTTCCCTGTCTCCTTGTGTGTCGTTCTCTGTATCCCTTGCTCATTTTCTCATTCGCTGTCTCTCTGTATCTCTCCCTTTGTCCTCCAGGGTGATCAGCAGAGCTCCAGGGCTGAAGTTGGTAGTCGAAACCCTCATCACATCCCTCAAGCCCATCGGCAACATCGTCCTCATCTGCTGCGCCTTCTTCATCATCTTTGGTATTCTTGGTGTTCAGGTAAACACCGTCAGATATTGATTTGTATGTTCTCTGTGGTACGCCTTCACTTCTTTGTCCTTGTCTTTTATTAATCAGGGGATCTAGCAAGTCTTTAACAATCTACGCAATCCCTCTGCGATTTTTTTAATTCAACCTGAGATGATGTGATCTAACATAGCGACCCCTATGCTCACCGTGGCTCCATTAAGATTTCATACCATCGAAATATGCCACACCATTATGATGCTCTTAACTTTCATCTAGAGCAACAATGAAAGCCAAGAACTGAATCATTAAACATGAACTGTGAAGAACATGAGATGAGGCTGTATGGCTCTGTTAGCACCCACAATGAGATCACGTTCTCACAACACAGCTAAGAACGCTAATTAGAGCAGAATCCAACAGGAAAAGGTATAACGGTAACACATTACCAAAAATCCAGCAAGTGTGGGTAGTTTTCCTGCCAAAGCTAAGAACTGGATGAGTTTTAAAGAACGTTTTACTCTCCACATATCCCTGCAGGTGATTACATAATGAGCCACAGCCTTACCAATCCAATACAGGCAAACACGTACAGCGCACTTTGGATTAAGTTTCAGCCTCATTCCAGCCAGGGTTAATTCCTGTTTTTCAATTAAAGAGTATCTGTATGTTTTTGTGTCTATGTGACTAACTGGAATAACATTTTTTAAAACTGGTTTAGTAGCAAGCGAGAGCACTGCAGCCAGCAGCAGCGAAACAAGCTGCTCCGAACCACTCGGGCCAATATGCTCTGTCACTGTACATCCACTGAAACTGCACATTTTTGCCAGTTACATGCTGATTGTTTTTCTAAAAGTCTCACAACACAGTGGATAAGATCCCTACGGAAGTAGACGTTTTCATTAAAGAGTAAGATCCATTTTGTTTAATCAGAAACAGCCCCAAAATCACCATCGCCAAACTCATCAGGCTCAAATTTTGGTGCATCCAAGTGTCACTGAAGTTAAGGTTCTTGGTTTTTGCCAACCTTTGTTATCTCTGCCATTACAGATAAGTTAATGAAGCTAAGCTCCAGAAGTTAACGTTAGCTTAACTAGAGCCCTTTGGACAACAGCTAACAATGATGTACCATCACCAAAGTACAAAACTAGAACAAAACAGGCTAATGAACTCCCAGCAAACAAGGTGACATGATGAACAACGCAGCTAGGAGCTAACGTTAGGCTAACTTCAAGTTGAGTTGATGTTGTGGTCTAACGTTACCACACAACTTTATCCAAAGGAGACACTTTTCTTGCTTGAGATGTGGTTTAAAGTGTAAAAATACACTTGGTCGCCCAGCCTCTCAGGATACCTTGTGTCAGAGTTGCATGTAATATTTGGAGAACAGTGTGGCTAATCAAAATTGACAGGAAATGTCTCAGAAAAATATGAAATATCATAAAAATGGCAAAATACACTGGAACATGGCTAATGGGAGCCAAGAATACAGGAAGGGTTAACGCTAAAATTTTATCATTAACAGTTAAACAAAAAAAATTCTCAAGGCACAGTATAGAAACAGGCCTCTATATACTCTATTAATTAATAGATCATATTTTATCTTCATCTTCAAAGTAAAAAAACCTCTGCTATGATAAATCTCCTTTGCTGTGCTGTCAGAAACACCTGATATGTGTCATAAATGCTCCAGTATTAACAACATCTGCACAACAGGCTATATCATTAGTATTTTATAGCTATAGCTATTCTGTTTACCGTGAGTTCATAAGTCTTGCAAACATACAGCTGACTTGGTTTTCTCATTTTTATTTCATCAGTGCAGTCCTGCATTTCCTTTTGCATGCAGTTGTCAATCCCATCCTGTTTTCCCCTCATCGTTTCACGTTATTATTCATTCTGCATCTGCCGTTATGCATTATTTTACTCACTTCCCTCTTTGAAGTGTTCAGTGTGATTGAGAATTAAAAGCATCTTTTCTCAGGAGGAAAAGCAAACTGTTGATATCAAGTGCTTTTGGAGTCTCCACTTAGGCTTCATCCACACACTGGTTACAGACACTAATTATGAAATTACTTCAAAAGCTGCATGAAAGAAGTGGGCGCGTGCGAGCGTTGTCATGACTTCATCGAAATGCATCTTTGTGCGCCTGTGTCTCTCATTTCCTTCTCCGTGTGTGTCTTCCTTCACAGCTCTTCAAAGGGAAGTTCTACTACTGTGTGGGTTTCGACGTGAAGAACATCACTAACAAATCTGACTGCCTGGCTGCCAACTATCGATGGGTTCACCACAAATACAACTTTGACAACCTTGGACAGGTACAAAAGAGAGAAACTAGATCCCTGTCAGCCTATCTGGATTGTTGTGAAAGTATTAATTATGGATGAAAATGCAAACAATGATGTACATATATCATAAAAGTTAGAATAATGAGCACACGCTATGAGACAGAATTTCTCCTATACTGTCCAGTGCACAGGAAGTTACATGCAAGAAATACAAAACAACAAATCTACAGAAAAAGATTTTTAAAATTTAGAATTCTTAAAAAGGAATGTTTTCAACTATAAATGTAAAAAGAAATTTAAAATGCCATTTTCTTGACACTGGAAAAAGCAGTTTTGAGTGAAGTCTTACAACAGCATTCTAACAAAAAACTTTTTCCTAGCTGAAATAATTGACCCTTCGCTAAGTCCCGTCCCCAGATGCAGATTTGCCAATCATAATGTAGCGCAAGGCCCACTCAGCCCAGGGTCCGACAACAACACAACTGTGCTCCATTGACTCTAATGCAACCGCTTCAGATTTCCTTTATTTTCAGGCTGGTTTTGTGGATTTGGAGCTAAATGTTGTGCCTGGGGCACATCGTGTATTAAAGACACTCGTTACCTGGAGAGGTTGGAAAAAGATATATGTTTCTTCCCTGTTCCAAAACCAGAATCAGACCCTGAAAAGTGTAGGGTTAGCTAGCTAGCTACTGAAGATATAGCCTACTGAATGTATACACATGCTGTATAGGAACTAGTGAAGGGAAGCAGGTAAACTTTGCTCATATTCACTGATATACTGTAAGCCAAACACTGTTCATCTGCACACACTGCGATGCCACACAGCTGGTTCAATATCAGAAAAGTTTCCCTTTATATTCATTGTGTTGTGTGGCGATCAGCAGTGATGTGGTGGTTCACTTCTACACTGTGATCTGTAGCCTATAGTTCGGCTTTTGCTTCTAACTATCTTTGTCTTTTTAACCTGTTGTTGCTGCTGAGTCAGTTTGACATCCTGGATATATCCTTCAAACACAGACTGTAGACCCCTCTGTCTGCTTCTCTCTGGAATCACTCTTTTATTTTCCAATAACATGATAATATTTCTTCAGGGAGTGCAGTTAGGTACAGTGTGGGCTCCACGCTTACTCCGACAGCTTGTCAGAGCATCACAAAGAGGCGGGGTTAGCGAAATGTCAATTATCTTATGTATATTGTATTACTGATTAATATCACATGAAGGCACGCTCGTGGGCAGGTCTGTCTGTGGTATGGCCCTGGTACATAGACTCTACTCAGGCGGACCACAAAGGTAGTTTAAACCTATCTTGAATCAGACTTTGCACCAGTTGAAATCGAGTTGCTACAGCGCCAGTCCGCAAGCTGCTGCCCACTCTCCCCCCATTTGTGTAAGGCCAAAATACACTGCCGCTGAGTGGCGTGTGTCAAAACAGCCACCTGTATTACTGAACTGAAGGGTTTCTCTCCTGTCCTGCAAACCAGCTCTTGATCAGCATCACGGACAGCAGCCGAAGCAACAGATTTATCAATGCTAATCTAACAGCCTGCCCTGGCCTCACACCAGCCTGACAGCTTCTTGGCCTGATGTGCTGCACTGGCTGCAGTGTAAAAGTTCTCCGGTACACGAGAAGGGTTTGAATCTAGCAGCTTGTTGGAAGAAATAAACAAAGAACTTCATTGATAAGTAATGAATTAACAAAGCAAGAGAGATACTGATACTGCAGATCAATGCTCAGCTTCAAAGTTTTCAGTCGTTTTTGAGGCATAAAATGAAATGTGTATTTATTAGTTGTAATTTTGACATTTTCATATATCTAGCTAAGTAAAGTTTTGTGGGTTTGTGTGTGTGTGTCTCCTCCAGGCTCTAATGTCCCTGTTTGTGCTGGCCTCAAAAGACGGCTGGGTCAACATCATGTACCACGGACTGGATGCAGTGGGGATAGACCAACAGGTAATAACAGAAACAAACTGCAGGCACATACAACACTGGTGCAAATTAATTGCACTTTCTCTCAACACACAGTAAGACTACACACAGAAAGTCTTGTACTCACCATGTACTCTTCCATATCCCACCACTAATCTGGATCCTGTTCTCAAAAGCAAAAAAATAAGCAAAGTAGCCCACACGCCGAGGACTCCAGCCACTTTCTTCAGCACTTGCTAGGGAATCCCACGCTTTTTTAGGCCAGATTGGACATGAAATCTGGCTTTATGGTCATGCCGGAATCTCCACCCAGTTGGATGAGCGCACAACGCCTCCACAGGGAGGCTTCCTGATCAGATCACCAAAACACCTCAACTAGCTCCAGCAGAAAAATACTCACTCTTCAGTTTATTCCTGAAGTTGAGTTAAAGCAGGATGGCCAAGTAGTATACAATTCATCGCTGCATGTCATCCTCTTTAACTGCCACTATACTCCATCAGAACTACGCGTCAGTTGTAAAGCTTCAAAGACCATCTCCCCCTTCACTTTTCCAACGTCAGTTAAGGGGGGCTGTCTCCAACAATTGCCATAATTTTTCGAAACCACCAACCTGACACACACACACCCACTACACATCCTAATTAGCCAGCTGTGCAGAGCCAGGGATTAAACTTCTCTCGGGTTTTTTTTCATCCTTGACATGAATATTTCTGACACTTTTCATGTGAAAGGTAAAGCACAACCCTATGAACTCATAACCAATATTTGCATCAATTTACCCAAGATAAAAATTGCTGTCAGAGATTCTTAGGTTGCAAAATATAAGTTCAAAATTTAAGTAAACTTCCCCTCAACCTCACAGATCATGCACACATTCACCCACATGACGTCAAAGTACGATGACACGATGCAAATTAGTCTTCTGAAGCGGCTTCAAAGTGAACAGATTCCCTTTAGAATTCATTTTATTTGAAAATCTATTAAAGAATCTATTAAAGAGAGGGCATTATTCTGGATGATTCAGTTTCCCCGCCTCGGGGAAAAACCTCACTGCAGTCCAACATGGCTCTGAATGACTAATCCTATTTGCACTCCACCCTGCGCTTTCAACACCCAACGCAAATGAAAATTGAAAATCTGACTCTCATCTCCAGTTTTATTGCACCTGAACTTGATCTTTGTTTTGTAATGACTCCCCGCAATGACTACCTCCACATCCAAGCATCCTGACTTGCTCTGTACATTGTCTCCCTTTTCTGCCTTTTCTTGGGTTACATTGTCACCCTTTCTTACCGGAGGCAGCTCCAGGATTTTTGGACGATACTGGCTGTGGATTGGGTCGGTTAATTTGAAGTCCGTGAGAGGCTTGTAGTAGTATTTCAAATGTTTCTCAAAACTGGACAAATTTGTAGCGGTGATAAACTAATCCGGAATTTTTCTGACGATTTACTGACGGCACCTTTCAGATATCATAAGCTATATTTTTCTTATCACAGCAGCTGACTGGATTTATGTATTTGTGCTAATACTGTAAAGCATTTCTGAGAAAGATGTAAATCTACATAAAGGTTTGCCTTAAATTTATAACATGTGGTTTACCATATGAACAGCTCCATCCATATCCTGTGCTTATCCTGTGCAGGATGCAGAGGGCTGGAGCCAATCCCAGCTCACATTAGATAAGAGTCAAGTGACCAGTCTATTACAGGACAAACGTGTAGTCGGTTACTGTAAACAGATTAGGTGAATTGAAAATGGTTAATTGCTCGTAAGTTTGAATGTGAGTGTGATGGTGTCTTTGTGAACACAGCAATCACACTCAGGTGCGCACCAATACAACTGACCTTCTTGTAGAGGTAGTCCGGTTACAAATGAACTCTGGTGCGGTTCGTTTGTGGTGAGAAGGTGTTCCGACCTGGATCTGAACCAACTGCAGTCACATGACACATTGTTTGGGTTAAACATGAGCATGTTACAGTCCTGGAGGATTATTAATGTGCACCTCCTCCTGTACTGCCTTAATATGCACATTCAGCACATCCAATGCATCAAAACATTGTTTTCTAGTTGGAGCCGCACCTCGTTTTCAAACTGTATGGTTTGACTAAAATGAACAATGACAGCAATATAGTCCACGATGAGCAGCGCTAAAATCAACCTGCGTAGTTGTCCCTCCATTGTGACATTAGAAAGTGTCACATTTATCTTGCAAGTGTACTCTTCCTCAACGTTTGCTTTACTTCCTGGGTTTTTCCCGCAAGGAAATTCTGGCCAATCGAGCAGCTACCTCACAGAAGTCATTTGTTCTAGTCTGCTTGTAAATGCTGCTGTGAGAACACAAACCAGTTTTAGGCAATTGTGTAACTTTGTAACAAAATTATTCCCTGATTCAGACCAAAGCAAGACAACTCTAGGTCTGAAAGCACCCTTAAAGAAATACTCCACCCCCTAAATGACCATTTGTACATCAGTTACTTACTGTGTGTTGTGCTGAATTTGTAAACTTTGTTTTTCTTGCATGCCTGTGGTGAAGAAAGGATCCAATAAAAGAAAAAACAGATGAAGTAAAGTCAGAGGGTTCCACGTTAAACAACAGAAAACCTAATCTTAATGGGATGCGACCACTGCTGCCCCGAGTGAAAGTATGTGTTTTTTGGACCCATCCAGCACCACTCCCACCCACCCTACAGAGACTTTCAAAACTTTCATTCTTGTCCTGCCACATTTCCTCCTGACGCCGCCAAGCGCTGTTAAAGTATAACAACAACGCGGCTTATCATGCCGACGTTAAGGAACTGTTTTTTCGTCAGTCTGTGACGCCGCATGTCACTGCCCAAGCGTCGGATTTCGACAACTGCAGAGTGAGACTAGGTTGAAACAAAATGTTCATTTGGGGGGAGAAGTACAGTATTTTTTTGATAATGTTATGGATATGAGTCAATGTGTATGACATATATACCCATCAAATTACTTTATTACTTTATCCATTTATTGAATATTGTGTTGGGCTGCCCTGTTACCCAGAGTTTAAGGCACCTGCCATGAACCACAACATCCCCAGTTAAAGTTCAACTTGGGACCTTTGCCGCATGCCATTACCCATCTCTGTCTTTGCTCATTTCCTGATATACTGCCACTACAGTCTGTCAGCTCCAGTGGGGGCTGTTGCAACCTTGAGCTCCCTCCTGGCTCCTTCAGGGTTTCCTATCTACTCTGCCTTCTACATTTTGCACATCCACTCCTCCTCTTTTCATCTCACTTTTTTTTAACTTTTCTGTCTTCTTTTCAATAATGTACCTTTTTCCTCCTACTTTGCTTTCCTCTTTCTCATCTCTTCTCCATTATCCATTCACTTACAGTTACCCTGCTCTTTACTTTTCCTGGTGGTATTTTTGCCCTGATAACGTCCATTTCTCCTCTCTGCTTCGCACATTCTACACTGCTAGTGCTTCCTTTCGTCACTCCTCTTCACCGACCTACCATACCAGTAGTCCCTTGTCTTATCTCCTTTCCTTTGTTCTTCTCTTTACCTTCCCCACTCTGCTCTCCCAATTCTCTCTTCTTCACCTCCAGCCTTTGACCAACAACAATCCATGGATGCTGCTCTACTTCATCTCCTTCCTCCTGATCGTCAGCTTCTTCGTCCTCAACATGTTCGTGGGTGTGGTGGTGGAGAACTTCCACAAGTGTCGCCAGCACCAGGAGGTGGAGGAGGCCAGGCGACGGGAGGAGAAACGCCAGCGTCGAATGGAGAAGAAGAGGAGAAGTAAGGAGGGAGTGGGCGGATGAGAATGGTGTCTGGAGAAAATGAGGTGGAGAATTGGTCGAGGGAGGAGTAGAGGCTTTGAAGTACAGGAGGAAGGGATGAAAAATGCATGGGAAAAGAGGAAGGGAGGGATTTGGAGGAAAAATTGGGGTGAAATGGAAAAAAAAGAATGCAGTGTTGAGAAAGCAGGAAGGAAAGAGGTGGTGAAAGGGAGGATGGATGGAAAGTCAACAGAAATATAGATAAATGGAAGGGATGGGAGTCCTTTTGCAAAAGGGAAATAGAGAGGATCAATTAATCAATGGTGGAAAAGTGGAGAAGAGAAATACAGTTTGAATCTTTTCAAGCTGGGTTGTATCAGGTACTTATCAGTGTAGTACACACAGTAGATGTGGGTTGGCATGGCCCCAGGTTGGAGAAGCAGGTGTGCTGACATGGAAGCTAAGCAACATACTGCTGTGGACGAGGGCAACAGCAAAACATATTTTAGCCACCCAAAAAACTCAATATTAGTGTAACACTGGATCAGTAAGCAATCGTGCTCTCTGCTGTGTTCAATTCACACGTAGAGCTCTGTCTCTGTCTGTCTGTCTGTGTGTGTCCGCGTGTGTCCAATCGCCCCTCTCACTCTCCTTTTAGACACAACTGACGATATGTCAAAGCATGGGATGCAAATTTTATCGTTTGTCTTGGTCAGATAATTTATATCATGTCTAAAATATTCTCTACATTGTTCGAAATAGATTATCAGTGGATTTTCTTACCAGATTCGCTCGCGGTTCACAGAAAAACCAGATACTGAAACTGTTGCTGCAGATCATGAGCCGGCCAGAGTGCTTACCGTAGCACCACATAAAAGCCCTTTTTAAACAGGAGTTGTGCAAATTTGCAGGAAAGCCCAATCAGTCTTTTTTTCAGCATTGGCAGTATAAAAACAAAATCGGGGAGTGCAGCAAAATGCCGCCTACCTACTTTTGTTTATACAGAATGCGCCTTTTTCGGGGCAATGGGGGGCGTGAGCAAGTAACAAAACGTGTAGCTCAGCGTGTGACGTAAACAGTGACATGGGATTCGCCAATCTGGCTCTGTGTGTCTAAACGCTTGCGGTTTGCTGGCAAAACAGTCCAACATTCGCCGAAAATCTGGCAGTGTAAAAGGGGCTGTAGTGTAAACAGCCCATTCCTTAACGTGGGCACCAAAACCAAGTAAGCAGCAAATCTGTGCGTTTCATGGCGCTTCCACTTCCAGTGTGAATCTGCAGAATCTGCAACCCGGTCTCACTCCAGCTTCGTAGAAATCCAATGCTTGGTCAGTGACTTCTGGCGTCAGACACCAACGAAAAAAGTAGTCCTTTCACGTCGGTGTGATACACAGCCGGACCCTGTTATTGTTACACATTGCCCAGCGGCGTCATGGAGAGACACAGCAGGCCAACAACAAATGTTGAGGTGGCAGAAGTCTGCGTAGGGCAGGCGGGAGGGTTGGTGGATGGGTCCAACAACCACTGACTTTCACCCTGGAGGCTGCTGTTTGCTTACAGTAAGATTGTAAAGTCACCCCTGCTCTTTTTTCCTAAACCCAACTGCTTGTGGTGTACCAACGTAGTGCATTTATTTTTAAGGAGACAATGCAGACTGTACATTTCCTGTGAAAACAGAAGTGTATTTTGAAAAAAAAAAATACATGTAACACGCAGAACTTGACATGGCGTCCTGGAAAGTCAACAACAAACACATCCAGGGTACCTTGCAAGTCGTATCCGGACGTGGCAACTCCATGACCAAACGTTGATATGTGACGAGGTCGGACTGAGAATGTGCTGGAATCTGTTATAATTGTATGCTATGATTACAGCATTTTCACTGCTGGCCGCCCACTGCCACAATCAGTTAGTTTGATTGTGTTATTGTGCGACATTGGACTAACCCCTTTAACATACCTGTCAAGTTTTGGATTTGAAAATAGTGGGAGCATTATTTGATAGGGTGGTATTGGACTATCAAAATATGCTACCCCCCCACAACACCACTCTAAATGCGAGACAATCAGAGGTCTGAGAAGGACAACGTGAAAGACAAAAAGCATTAATAACAACTAGAAAGGCAGGGAATTTAAACATGCACCTTTAGCACGTGAATAAGGAAGACAGTGTGGCTTTTGAACACCAAAGTCACTCAATAGCATAAACTAACTGATCAAAGCAGCAGTAAACCAGCAGCCGCTGTGTTCAGTGATGTCAAATCCCTGTTTTTCTCAATGGAGTCTGGCTTTGCAGAGAGTGTTATAATGGCTTCAGCTCCTGGAAAATGCTCTTAATATTGCATATACTTCAACTGATATTGATTTTTAAAATGGCTAAAATACATTTTGCTGCTGCCCCTGTGCACAGAAGTACATTGCTCAACTTCCGAGGTGATACACCTGCCTGCTTCTCCAAACTAGGGTGGTGTCGACCAACATCTATTGTATATGATACACTTTGGATAAGTACCTCATACGTCCCCTCTTCTAAAGATCCAAGCATTTCTTTAAGTATATGCGGTATACAAATATCTTCATAGAAGTACTAATTTCTTCTCACATAAATGTGTGTTTGCCACTTTGGACTAAAATGTGATTCCACAAGTTAATTAATATGTAAAATAATAAGTAAAACTTGACTTGGAGCTTTGGAAAGACTGTATTATTTCCTGAATTCAATCCAAATGGCATGTGTCCAAGACTCATAATCTTTCATATCACACATCCTCAATGATATGACTTTGAGTGAGTCATTATTCCAACTCATTTAAAACTCCTCAACCTCCTTCTCACATTTATCAAACTTTTTCTCTTCATATTATCTCACAGTTTTATCTGCCTCTCCGCCTTTTCTCCATTTGCTCTGCCCCTCGTTTTTCAGCCCTTTGGCAAAAGATAAATCATTAAATAAATCATTCTGCTTGCACCTTGTTTTGCTTTCGCCACACTCTCCTCCTCTTCCAAAACAAATATCTGTTTCTCTTTTGCTTTCCGCCCCCTTGACCTCTACCCCCCTCCTTCCTGGATGCATTTTCCCATATCATTCCTGTCTTTCCTCTGCTGCTTCCTTGATTCTGTGCTTTCATTTCCTCATTCATCCACTCCTGTTTACATCTAAACTCCTTTTTTTATTGGTCTATCCTTTCCATCATATTTTCACTGCCTTCTAACAACCCAAATCCCTTCTTGCCTTGTTGTTCCTCTTTTTCTGTTTCTTTCTTCTTCGCTTTTTCTCTCTCCAGAGGCCCAGAAGCTGCCCTACTATGCGTCATACGGCCAAGCCCGCCTGGCGATCCACACTCTGTGTACCAGTCACTATCTGGACCTGGTCATCACCTTTATCATCTGTATCAATGTCATCACCATGTCTCTGGAGCACTACAGTCAGCCCCAGGTGAACACATCTCCCGATGGGGATAGAGGAATAGTCAGGGTGTGGGTGTTGGACTGAGACAGACATGTTTAAGGGCTTCTGAGTGGGTGGTGGTGTACCATCTGGGCAGGATTTTTTTTTAAGAAAGTGGGCACTCCCAGAGGCAGACTGCCAGCCTGCTGCTCTGAATCAGCAGCAAAAACTGCCAACAACCAAAACATTTATCCACGTGCTGGAATACAAACAATCTGGCAGATTGGGGCATTAGTTATGTAAAACGTTACTCAGAGGGTGACATGCTCGTGAGGACAAAAAAGAAACCAGTTTGAGTTAAACTTAAAGAAAAAAATAGGCCTGTAAATGTTTGACAGCAGTTAACGGTACAGCTGTATCCGGATTCTGATACTTCATCGTCCTCTTGGGTAAATGTGTCTAAGGCTTTGCATGAGCCCATGTCTTAGCAGAGCTGTACCAACAGATATAACACGGTAAATCAAAAAGTAAGAATAAAAGAAGAAGAACATTTTCTTTACATCCTGGATTAATGAAATCCACGTCAATGGCAGTAAGTTATTAAGACTACAGGCTGCAAAAGGTGGGTTAAATTAAATTTTTCATTTGGTCCTGCTGAATAACATCAGAACACATTTAAATATTATGCCTTCAGGGCGTAGTATTGAAATAGAATAATCTATAACTTATCTCACAATTAGTTATTATTTCCTTTGCAGAAGGAAATGGAAATTCTTAAATAGAAGAAAAATACTCTAAGTGAGCCCATTTAAAAATGAAGGAGAAACTATTCTTTATTTTTAAGATGATAATTAGTTCTCCTCAAATTTTGCTCCAAGGCCTGTACGCTCATGTTTTGTCTGGAGGCTACTGATCTGCTTGAGCTGAAGGTGTGACATATTAGCAGCGTATGTGGCCGGCTGCCTACAGACAACCTACACCGCTTATTATTTTCTGTTAGCTTTACCTTCTCAGTCTGTTCATACAAGCTTTTACCAACTCTGACACCCCAAGTCAACAACTATTTGAGTTCCCAATGACGTCTAACCGCCCACACATGCGAGGCTACAGACCTGCAGGTTCCTTTGCCACATAACACTGGACTGAAGCCCGGTGAAAACAGTAGAGTAGCTGAAAAGCTATTATAAAGGTTGGCACTGTTGCTTCAAGCTTCACAAGGCTATTCAAATGGATGGTAGTAAGCTCGGGCTCTAAAATACTCTGGTTCTTTGAATTCACACAATGGGGATTTAGAGAAAGTCAACTAATAAGATTATTTTTGTCTGCGGAGCAGCTTTGCCAGGGCTTTGTCTTTGTAGCAGTACACCTCTACTGTACCACTAGTCTGGCAAGGAAACACTTGTCAGATACCGTGTCCAGTGTGTTAAATAAACTCTTCAATTGTCCGTGTTTAAACGTCTTTCCCCATTCAACTTTCGGAATCTCTACCACAGAATAAGCTAACAATGATGCTAAAGGGGATTTGCAACTCAAAATTGAGCTGCTTACTCACTGGTGTGATGTGGGAACGGGGGGGACCCAAGGGGGGCTACCATGTTTTAGCAGTAGTGCTGTCCTGATCATGGGACATATTGATGCCAAGACACGGTTACCGACAGTGGTCTCCAAAATGAACGGCACCACTAGCTCCAGCAGAGTGAGTGCAGACGCTAGCGTTAGCTAACAAGTGGAGACCAGAAGTGGGCAGTGGGCACTATGTTTTCGCATGTCAATGCAGCTAGTCAGCTGTCTGCCGGCAAAGCAAACAGTAAAGTCAGTAAAATGTAACAACATTTCACCACCTCTTGATGGATAGTGCTTTGAAGTGCGGCGCTTAAGGTCAATGACTTAATGGAGTGCCGGGCCAACATGAAAGGTCTCTTGTATTTTACATTGTTTTGCATTAATTTCTTTAAAATTAACCAGTTATCTAACGGTTCATGGGTATCAGGCTATTGAGGCCAACACTAACCAAAACTGACATCCTCAGTCCAGATGTAAAAAACCCTGTAAGATCACTAATTGACACATTACATCTTTAATCCTTACAAAAACCCAAATGTAAATGGGTAAGTTGTCCTTGCTACAAGCATAACTAAGCTAAACTAATCAGCTGCTGGCAGTAGCTTCAGATTTACCATATAGACATTAGAGTGGTCAATCTTGTCATCTAGCTCTTGGCAAGAGGGCAAATAACAGTGACTCCTAAAATGTAACACTAGTTAAACATAGCTCGACTGAGACTGTACTACATTAAACCTCAGCACGTGGAAACTCTTCAGATGAATACACGTTCTGGTGTGTTGAATAGATATGACTCTCTAAAATAGCTGTGTTTCCATGGACCACAATATTCAACCAGTAATCAGAATAACAGCCCAATCAGAATAAGAGCATGTCATGTAATCACCTCAATCATTAGAGACTGCAGTAATCCAGCCTGTTTGGAAGGCAGGGCGGAGTAAACCTTTGATAATCTAGGATAAAGGATAGGATAAAATTAGCACTTATTAACCATGTTAATATTTAATCTGATGGTTTCTGGAATAAATACATAATTTCTGCGCATGTTTGCCCCACATGGGGGTAACATTAGGTGACATATCTGATGCGTGAAATAGTAGCCTTATGTAGGCTGTTCTTTCAAATTTTTGTAAGTTTTCCAACGAAAAGTATTTGACCCAAATTCGTACATATACATTTTTCATAGGATATATACAAACTGTTCTATGAGAATTCCTTGCCTTATGAAACATTGTTGGTAAAGGCTGTACTGTCGAGTTGCCGGACGTAAGAAACGTTAAGGAATATCTGTAAATTAATTTGTAGCTACAGAAGATAACCAGTTTCACGAACATGACTGACTTGTAAATTGTATTAACAGGCAGAACTACTGCTTCACTATATTTAATTTAGCGAATGAGTTGAGTTTTCTCTTTGAGGTTGGAAAAATAAAAAAAAGCACTGTTTAAGTAAAAAAAGTTATAATCTGATTACATGCTTTGGGGCATTTAAACGCACACCTTAACAGATCATTGTTTTGGCATCCATGTTAACAGTTAAGAAAGGATCTCTAATCAGAATGATTTCCCTCAGATTGACTAATTATTAACCATGTAACTGCAATTATTAAAAAGCTTTGCCTTGATAATAGTCTTTAGACAGACTAATGATATGAATGATACCAAATAGTCATAAGATTGCAGTAATTTCTGGATGTGTTGTCTTAGAAAATGACCAAAAACAGTAACGTCTTACAGTACTAACTTGCACTGACCATAGACCACTGTAGGCCTGTGCTCAACTGTGCATAAACCAACATACCACGCTTAGTGTTTCATTTTTGGTTCTTCCTCAAATTGGATGCGATGACTGTGATAATAAGGTTTGATTATGTGCATTGCACATTACAAGTGTCATTTTCATGTGACTCATTAATACCAGTGTGGTAGAAAAGAAATGTTCTCTGCTCCTCCCCAGAGTCTGACATAATTTAGTTGTCTGTCTCAATTAAGCTCTCAACTATAAAAAGAAATTTATTGGCAAGCTACTTTTCCCACACTGACAGAACAGATTCTCTGAACTCCCATCCTTACTGGTTGTGTCTTCCCTCTTCGTCTCTTCAATAATACAAAGGTTCCATTATTGACATCACAAAAGATAAACAACAAATCACTTTACAATACTGTGCAGAGAACAATGACGTGGTTATGCTATGAGCTGTGGTAGAACAGAATAATTTACTAGTTTATTACTGTTAAGATCAGAGATGGAGACATACGTTCACTGTCTAATCCTCTTGATGTCTGTTTTTTTCTAACCTCTGTGCCTCTGCAACCCTTGTTTCTCTCTACCTCAGTCCCTGGAGACTGCACTGAAGTACTGCAACTACTTCTTCACCTCCACATTTGTGATTGAGGCCACTCTGAAACTGGTGGCCTTTGGCTTTCGACGCTTCTTCAAGGACAGGTACAGAGAGTACACCCCCAGCTGTATTGAGACTATATATTTGTGTTAGTGGGGTATATAAAGCTGCTTGTATCTATGTCAGTTTGTACTGTGTCTTTGCCAATACCAGGACATTCCCTGCAAATTCATCCTGCCATATGATAGGTATATACCACATTTTTAAATATCCCACAGCAGGGGTTCATACATTTTCCTTTTAGGGGGGGTATTTTCTTGCGTTATTCATTGAACTATGTAGGATCTACTTCACAAATTGGCAGCTCTGAATAGCAGCGAGGGGTAGCCTTAAACATCAACACTCATAAATCCCATAATATGGCATGAGTAATCTTTAGGATCGGTTTGGTGCTAAAAGATTATTTTGAAGACAGAGCTCTTGCTTTTGATCCGTTACAACTCTCATCTACTATTATGGTCATGACCTGTGAGAACTGACGGAAACATTGAGATCACAGATTCAAACCGCAAAACTTGACAAATAAAAGACATTGCCAGTGACCATTTTGCGGATGCATTCGACATCACAATTATGTAATTTAATTGACTTTCCTCATTATGATGGTAAAAAAAATGTTATCCATTCAAAACGTACTTTCTGTCGCAAATTAGTAGTATACAGGGCTACTTATAAGAAGAGAGGGTTGGGTCCTCGGATGGATGGATGGATGGATGGATGGATGGATGGATGGATGGATGGATAATTAAACAAATGTGTTTATAAAGGCATTTGGATCTCTGATAGCTAAAGTACAACTAAAGTAAGTGATTACACCAACATTTTGATAACATTGACAACAAGTGGTAATGTTGTTACTCAGAATTAAATGTTCACCTATTTCTGTTTTTACTTTGTTTATATGAGTTATTAAATGATTCACATTGAGACTGTGCAGGTGCAGAAACTCTTTAGAATATTAATAGATTTCAATATCTACACCCAACACCTTAACAATCCAGTGAGGGGGTCCTCTCTCTGCCAAGTGCACAGGCCTGTGGAGCAGCTGTGAGGGTGTTAGTGAATATTATTTGAGATACCCTACTATGTAGATTTTATTATTGCTGCTTCCAATCCATTTTTAGAATTGTGGCTTTGCTGGAGGAAATTGCTTTTGTTTTGTTTTTGTTTTTTTGCCCCCCTTCTTTTCAAAATTGTTTCTTCCGACCTGTTTTGATGCGCTTTGCCTGTCTGACTGTTTCTGTCTCTTCCTCTTTATGTAAACATATGCATTTTTAGTCATATTATTCCTTCGATCCTTCATTTTAATTTTACTTTCTCTTCCTATGTCTTTGTTCTTTCATGCCATTGCACTCTTGTATGTTTTTGGAAAGCCCTGGCTTTATTAGGCGACCCTTTTTGTGTGTGTGTGTGTTTACACCCTGTGAGCCTGGTGTGTGCCAGTTCTGCTGCTCTGGAACAGAGATATTATCTAGGACAAGACACATTAACTGTGAAGGAACATACCCCAGGCAGCAATTTTGCAGTAAATCAAGTTAAATATTAAATAAACTTTGCCATATCTGGAAAATCTGTAATTAAGTAAGTGTAGCTGCTTTTTAGACTGCTGTCCGTGCTAACCAAGAGGTTACACTAGGGATACTTAAGTTAATGTCCACAGGTCCAATAGGGTGCCAGGTGGCTTGTCAACGATATTTAATTCACAGTGAAAAAGAAAAAGGTTCAAAAAAGGGTTTTTGTACTTTGAATGTGGTGGCTGCACAAAAATAGAGCTTGTTTATAAAAGAAAGTGCCAGGGGAGGTTTCTCAAATGTCAAATCCTAGAAATACCCATGCATAAACCTGACCTGTGCGGAGCATCTGCAAACAGATTTGCCTTTTCAGTGGAGACAAGTGAGGAGAGCAAACATCAAAAAGTTGAAAACAGGCAATCCTTTTATTAAATATACTAATAAATGTTTATTAACTGACATTTGGCCATTTGTCATTTTGGAAAAGTGGCTGCTGGGCAAAGCAAGTCTAGTATCCCCGACTAAGAGGAGGAATTGACCAAGATAAGTTTTTAACAGCTGGACACATTTTTCTAATTTTTCTCAGTTACTTATAATATGGCATTGGGCCACGTGAAATCTGAGTTTACTTTAAAATGAGTATTGTGTCCTGTGCACAGCTCTGTGAGCTGCTGATAGAGAAAAGAACAATTACATAGAAAAACAGTCCACAGCGTACCAAAGAACATGAGGACACCCTACAAATGTGGAAAAACAACCATTTTTTAAATATCCAGAATCAGACAAAGTGTAAAAAATGTAAAAGACAAGTTTCAGTCATAGGACCATCTTCAACACAACTTCTCTCTGCATTCTTTCACACTTTATCACCTTTAAGATATGTAATAAGTGAAATTATTTCTTGCATCTGAAGAGTGCCTCCTTGCCTGTTGGTGTGTGTTGGCATTTGTCTACGTGACAGGACAAAAATATTGGCTAACAGAGACATGACTCTCAAAAGCACTGTTATTGGAGATTGATTTGTTTGCACTCAAATGTCAGAGAGCACTGGAGTGTATTTTCTAAAGGGCTGCACCAAAGTTTTGCAATGGTCAAACTCTAATATACCACAATAATTAATCACTTCATTCACAAGTATTGAAGCATTTGGTGTTAAAAACAATCCATAACTTTGCCCATTGACATCTGCTGACTCGAACATTTTCTAGCCCTGGTGTCGCCTTTTGGCTTGTTCACTAAATCAATGCAAGTGGAGCAGAGACCTTGCTTGGCCTTCTTGAAATTTCCTGTGGTCCAGCTGACATCATTCATCGTGTCATGTACTGTCAACATTAGTGGTAGCAGCCAAGATCACATTCAACAAGCTGTGTGTTGAAATGTTTGAATGTGATCGTGGCTGCTACCACTAATGTTGACATCATTCATTGTGTCATGTACTGTCAACATTAGTGGTAGCAGCCACGATCACATTCAAACGTTTCAACACACAGCTTGTTGTTCAGCCCTGACATGACAGGAGACAAGATAATAAACACAGGCAGTGATGCTTCAGAGGTGGCAAGGTTTGCATAGTGTTATGGTGTTCTTCGAGTATTAACATGAATATTCATCACAGGAGCAGACCTTCAGGTAATGGTGGGATGATACAGATTCTTCTGCCAATTCAGTTGTGGAAGAATCATGCAAATTATGCATGAAGTTGATGTAGAACATTAATATTCATTGAAATAATTAACATAACACAGACACTGATATGTGCAGGCATGAAGTGCTGAGCCACATATAGAGCTAAGACTCCAAATTCATGCTCAGTCTCTTCATGTCGTATCTTCTCTATGAACAAATTCCACAGATTATGGTAGATATAAAAATCATTGTGTGTGTGTGTGTGCGTGTGTGTGTGTGTGTAACCACATTTGCAGTAATATTGTGGGGGGAAAATCCCTTAAAAGTAGATTATTTTTTCCTAAAATGACCAGAAATAGACGTCCACACTTGGGAGTGTAGCGTCATAGTCCACTGTTTGTAATATAGGAATGTATGCGTGTGTGTGTGTGTGCGTGTGTGTGTGTGTGTGTGTGTGTAGGTGGAACCAGTTGGACCTGGCAATTGTGCTGCTGTCAGTAATGGGCATTACTCTGGAGGAGATTGAGATCAACGCCTCCCTTCCCATCAACCCCACCATCATCAGGATCATGAGGGTACTCAGGATAGCAAGAGGTATTTTCACAGACGAGCACACACACACAAAAAGACAAATTTTAAATATAAACATGGTTTGCACACCCATATTCTCACATCTGTTCTGCTCTTGTTTTAATCACCTGCTGCTACTGTTTGCTTTTAATCCAAGCTCAACACTTCCTTTATATTTACTAGTTGTGATAATTTAGAAATAATGAACATCTCCATTGCACTAATTTCACTGATTACAACAATGTGTTGGATAAAAAATACTTTTCTCTTTCACTAAATAATTCCTCTTACTTCTGCATTTCCATTTTCTCTTTTGGTGTTAAGCAACTCAAACTCAATACTTCCTGCAGAAATAATTCACATTAAAAGCCTTGCAGCAGTTTAACAGACATGATTTCAGAAAGTGTTGAGCTCGACTAGCATCACAAAAATGGCAAAGTAGAAGCAACCGGAGGTATTTAGTTTTGTTTTTGTTTGTTATTTCAGCTACAAAGAGAAATTTCAAGTCACTGTTCATTGCTGGCATCACTGCTGTAAAAAAATCATTATCCTAATCTTACTTTCGTAAGACAAGGGAAAGATTTAGATTTGAACATTGTTTATTGCTTGTTTTTGTTTTGGTAGATTTGGTTAGCATCTCAAAATGCAAACACTAAACAGTGTTTAGTTAGTGTAAACCCAATTACCCATTTATCTGAAGGCAAAAACACCCATTGGCACAACAACCACACTCCTTTTTTACAGTGAAACTAATTCCTTTTTCCAGTTGTGTCATGTTTTGCATTTTGAGACTGTGAGCCTTTTCCAATTTATTTTTAAGGTGGAGACAAGGCTCATTAAAACTCAAACATGAACACACTTTTCACTCATTGTTCTCGCTAAAAAAGAAGGTAAGCTGATATCCCTGTCTATCTTTCAGTGTCTCTACTTTTTTAATATGTCTCTAATTTAGTAGCTCTGTTCTTATAATTCAGAGGAAATTACAGGAGTCGCTCTCTGGGCAGTACCAATTCCTCTTAACTTCACACTGAGGAGGATAACGGCTAATTACATCACTCTCACTTAATCCTCGCACTTTTACCGTTGCCCTCTGCCCTCCATGATACTGCCAAGGGACCAATGAGTGGACCCATGGGTAATATGCTAATCAAACAGCAGCCAGTGGTAATTAACAAGCAAGTGGGGTATTTGATGATGAGTGTGAGGGCTACTGGTGACTTTCCTCTTCCTCTCATAACATTTTTTTTTCTAACACGCTGCCTGAATGTTAACTTACTTGTGAGACTGTGGGAAAGAATATTAAAATGTTTCACCATCATCTGCTTCTTTCACAAAGCTGAATTTTAAAAATGCACTGAACAGAAGGAGAGGTTCAGCTACACTGTGTGAATATTTTTAATAGTTGTTATATGCTATGACAGATTAATTTCTATCCATTACTCTTTTCGTCGTTTTACATTAATGAAACTATGCCAGTTTCACCTGCAGTGTATTATAATTATTATGAATTATATGTAAATACATCCATGGCAGTAACCAAGTGTTATTTCCAGAGGCAAGGCATTTGCTAATTATATTATAATGTGGGTTTACAGGTCACAAGGCATTAGACAGTTTTACAAGAGGCAAACTTAAAGTTATTCCACATCCACAACTTATTTTCTCCTATAAAAGTAATGCATACTGGGTTTTTTTAGAGTACACTTTACAACCATGCAAAGGTTATGTCATTCTAAATAACATTTCATTTTACATTTTATTTTCTGATAATACTATACCATAATGCTAGGTTGCTAACTCTAGCCTTTCTAGCCTGTCTTCTTAATGGATCACCAGCTGGTGAGGATGCTGACTTTCTGCCCACTACTGGTGGCTTAAGCCTGAGTGATTCAGCATTATGTAATGTGTGAAACCATTATGTGCATATTTAAAGGGCTACTTAACCCAAAGAATGACCATTTGTACATCATGTTGGACAGAGGTATGTTTACCACAATGTTACATCACCTTTGCTTTTAACAACACTCAGTAAGCATTTGGGAACTGAGGACACTAATTTTTGGAGTTTTTAAAGTGGCATTCTTTCTCATTCTTGCAATCTGGGGTCTCTGTTGTATTTTGCACTCCATAATGTGCTATACATTTTTAGTTGGAGACAGATGTGGACTGCAGGCAGGTTAGTCTTGTACCTGCATTCTTTTACCACACTGTTGTAACACATGCAGAATGTGGTGTGGCGTTGTCTTGCTCGAATAAGTTGGGATGTCCCTGAAATAAAAAACTTCTCTGGATGGCAGCATATGTTGCTCCAAAACCTGTATGTACATTTGAGCATTCATGTTGCCGTCACAGATATGCACATTACCAACAATGCCACTAAAAGACTCCCATACCTTCACAGATACTGGCTGGAAATTTTGCACTAGTAACAATATGGATGGCCCTTTTTGTCTTTATGCCAGAGGACACAACATCCATGATTTCCAAAGACAGTTTGAAATGTGGACTTAATAGAGCACAGCACACTTTTCCACTTTGTGCCAATACACCTCAGATGAGCTCGGGCCCAGAGGAGGCAATGGTGTTTTGGATGTTATATGGCTTACACTTCGCACGGTCTGCATTTGTAGCGTGAACTGTGTTTACTGACAATGGTTTCCAAATGTTCCAGAGCCCATGCAGTATACTCTACACAATCATTTTAGTTTTTAATGCAGTGCCGTCTAAGGGATTGAAGGTCATGGCATTCATTATTGGTTTCTTGGCCTTTTCTTTTATGTGCAGATATTTCTCCAGATTCTTTGAAGCTGTTGATGATATGGTTTGCAGATAGTGAAATGCCTAAATTCGTTGCAACTGTATTTTTAGGAATGACATTCTTAAACTGCTGGACTATTCGCAGACTCAGTCTTTCACAAAGTGGTGAACTTTATGCTATCCTTGCCTGTGAACGACTGAACCTTTCAAGGATGCCCCTTTAATACTCAATCATTCCCCTGTTACCATGTAACCTGTTTACCTGTAAAATGTTCCAGGTGATTTAAACATTCCAGCACATTTCCCAGTCATTGCTTGCTCCTGTCTCAACTTTCCTAAAAAGTGCTGCAAGCACCAAATTCACAATGAAAATATATTAACAAAAACAATAAAGTTTATCAGTTTGAACATTAAATATCTCGTATTTGTACTGTATCCAACTGAACATAGGTCAAAACAGATTAGCAAATCAATTAATTCTGTTCAATGTACGTTCAACTTTGTACATCTTAACTTGGTCACCTTAGAAATGTTGATATGATGCACATGAAACTTACAATTGTAACATATCTGTGGTTTTCAGAAAGGTACAGTGCTAACATTTTATCCTTGTGACTGGGCCACAATAGTTGAAACAAGAGAATAGAGTCTCCAATGGGCCTTTGTGACCGAGGAACTACAGCAGTTCCTTTACCACGTGCCAAAGGTCCTGAGTTCCTCTCAAAGTTCCAGTAAAGTGTGTCTAAGCCTCAATTTTGACAACGGAAATCCAAGAAAAAAACACACCCCATGTTCTTGTTAACAACTAATCTGTGAAGTGTTGATCAAAAACACACAAACGTTGCAGCAAAAATGTCACCAAAAAATGTATTGCCTGTTTCTAGATGATGCAAATGTGAGTTTGAAGGGTCAAGATTTAGAGTTGCATCCACTGCATCCACCTTCTCTCTATCTCACACATACACACACTTACACACTCCATCTCCCAGGAGCTTTTATTGTCTGAGCGGCTGTTGCCATTTCCCATCAGAATACGTCTGCGGCCTTTTTCTCTCTGCTACCAGCCACATTGTCAACCATGTTCCTTCAGAAATTGGACAGCAGGGAATTGCGCAGGGTCCCTAATGGAGAGCCGCGAACCTGTTCCATCTATCGATCGTTTGTTATGTCTCTCCTTCTCTTTCTCTTCCTACCTCTTATCTATCTTGATCGTTTCCTTCTATCTCTGTGGTGTTTGTCTTTCTGTCCTTTGTTTCACTTCCTCTCCTTCTGTACAGTGGAGTCTCACTGGCTGTTATTTATCATCGAAACACTTGCGTCCAAAGCAACAAACATTCACCCAGACATGCTATAGCTGTTTTACCCTGTGCTCCCTTTCCAGTGCTGAAGCTGTTGAAAATGGCAACCGGGATGAGAGCTCTGCTAGATACAGTGGTCCAGGCTCTGCCTCAGGTATGTGTCATCACACACATACACACACACACACACACACACACTTACACAGACGTCCTCCCTCAGCTTATCACAAGGACATCCAGGAGTTAATTAACATTTGTGGAATGATAAACGATCGGCACCGATAGAAACCCCCTAAGAATTATGACTTTCAGGAAGTCAGGTTATGACTAAATTTTTGCCCTCAATGTTACGACACCTTGTTAACTTTCCACTGTTCCTCTCATTTATTCAGGAAATATAAAGACCTCTGTGGCATTAATTTAAGATGTCTCATCCCCACTGCTGCTAACGAGACAAGAGCGGCTAAAAAGTTCTGCTCCCTTGGTTCACAAAAAGGCTCTTTGTTCTTTAGCCTTTCAAAGTTTTTGCTCATTCTGGGAATTCTGGAATACTGTGGATTTTTGCACTGGCAGTATTCAGCCAGGGAAACTGCATACGTTTTCTTTTGTCATGCAATGCAGTAACTATATACTGAACTCAGTCAATGTCAGTGAATTACTTTAACAAATAGGGTTTTTAATAGGACTGCCAGAATGTCATTGAGGGCTTGAATTTTTTTTTTTTTCGCGCTTCGTTGTTTACACCTGAGCCTCATTCTCTTCCTTCTCCTCCTTTTCTTGTGTTTTCCTTCTGTTAAGTCTCCTTAACTGTGTTCTGACTGTCTCTGCATAAATATGACCTGTTGTTCTCTCTTTGTCTTCGTCTGCCTCCATCCCTTCACTTATGAATTAGTTGAGTTTCCTTGGCCTGAAGCAGACATTGTATTTAATGTGTTTAAGAAAGATTAAGCGCAGACCAGTTAGTGGCAGAAAGGATTTTTGTCAGATAAATGATGATGTGTCTTTGGCATATTTGGCTTGACAAATTGCCCAACTAATCATAAGTGGCTTTAGACATTAATAAAGAAACATCTGTCCAGTAAAACCCACCAGAGATGACATACCCATTGTCGTTACCATGTACAAATGGTGCTGCTTTTAGTTGGTGTATTAAAAGACAAGGAAAGTAATGTTTTATTATGATCCGTGACTGTCAAGAAATCCCATAAAAAGATCAATGATGCGTCCGTTACTCAGTACTCTTCAATTCCCTGTGTTGTCATTAGCTCTCAGCTACAAGCCCATTCCCTCCCACTTAAGTAGAAATTTCAAAGGTTAACCATTATTAGGTTAACCACCAAGAATATTCGAACCTGTTACAGTATAGATAATGTTTGCTTCTCTTCAGTTTCCTGCACTGCGCACCGGTCAGTTCAGGTGCTAGCTAGCAGCGTCACTCATTCGGCAAACATCCACTGATAAAGCTGGCCCAACCCACCTGCATTGCTGCAGAAACATTGTACCCACTCTCCTACTTCCGATTAAGTTCCATGTATCAAAACTATGATTATTTTTTCAAATAGTTTCTATTTTTTTTTAAATTATTATAAAAAAAAAATCATAGAGAAGATTTTGTAAAGTTCTTGGGTTTCTTTTTGATATCACAATAACCTCTGTCAAGCTGCATATAGCCCTAAAGATAAAGATGCTTTATAGTATCTCTTCCAACTGTCTTTTCTTGTAGCATAAGTTTCTTCATTACTTTTTACTATAGCTACTGAGATAAAATGACATGTCTATTATCCTCAGCATCTTTTTTGCATATAAAAAAGAAGTGACTGAAGTTCTGCCTCTCTTAACTCTTAAAAAAAAAAAAACCCTGAGAAAAATAAACTAATGAATCTGGACCGACTGTTCTCTTTAAAACAGCTCTTTATTAAAGACATTTATAAAGGAGTCTGTACAGACACAAGTAGAATTTTCCAGCGCTATTGCCACATCACTGCTGTCTGGAGCCCTCTGAACACACACACACACACACACACACACACACACACACACACACACACACACACACAGACATACACATTAACACAAATAAACACAGGCACACACAGTGAGGTAAAATTACTGTAACAGAAATCTCCTCTCAGCTGTGCCTCGAATCAATAGTCCCTTTTCCATCCACTTTAACTTGTTTTCTTTCCAGTCCCTGCTCTCTCATTTGGACAGATTTCATCAGTTGTGTTGGTTTTGTTTTTGCTGTGTAGGCTTAGACCACAACAAAAAACACTTTGAGCTAAGAGTGGGTCAGCATGACCATTAGCACACATGACTTATTTTTCTAAAATACCCCACAATAAAAAAAAAAAATAAAAAAAAGAAAAGAACAAATGTGATCAAAAAGACTGTGAATTACCAGCTGTGCTTTGGCCAAATCCTTCAAATACAAAATGTTTCGCAATAGGCTATCAATATACAGTATGGGCTCACTGCTTTCCACCATAGACATTATGTAAATACTGTCTCCCATAATCTATGCTGATGCAAAAACTCACTGATAGATTTGTTTCTGAGAGACTTCATACTCTGTTGTGTTTGTTGGGGAAAAGGTCTTTTGGAACCATGATGATTATTTCCTTTTGAAAACCACAAGTAAAGCCACTACAGGTTAAAGAACAATTACCTTGCAAAGAAAGCAGGAGCACTTTATAATTATGGTTATGCGGCATAGATATACAGTAGATTATTTTTTCAGAGCTTAAAGGGAAATCAGAGTATCAATTAACTCTTAATGCCAAAAACTAGAGACGTAAGTTCCTTTTTTTTTTTTTAACACAAATGAGCTTTATTATATTGTAGTTTTCTCAGTTCTCCAACAGATAATGTACCCATATAGACAGACCTAACAGCGGAACCTCACCTACCACAGCTCTACGGCAACTCTGGAAGGACAATTTGTTTACATTTTGTGCTGTTGAACCACCGATAAGCTTTTTGGATACTACTTAAATAAAAAACAAACCTTATGGGTCAACTGGGATGCATTCTTTTTTTTTTCTTTCTTATTGCTTTGCAAAGTATCGGATTGGACTCAGTATCGGACTCGGTTTCAAAATTTAGGACTCGGTATCGGATCGGATATAAAAAAAAAAAATGTGATCAACAAAACAGACCATACAATACATAACACATAACACACAGTATCCAGTATCACACACTGTCAGAGGGTGTCATAGTGGGGAGAAAACTGGGACTGATTACCCAGGGTTCCAATAAGAGGGAGGACTCAAAAACCCTGGAATGAAAAGTTTGGTTTTGTTTGCAATTTGAATAATCAGTGCCATAACTGAATTAAAATTGGCTGAATGAATCAGTTAAAAGACTGAACTTTGTATTAAAATAACAAGCACTGGAAGCTCTCAAAGGCCCCTCTCACCTCTTAAGGGCACAAAATGGTTTAGTCTGCCCCTGCATTAGGATTCATTCAATTAAAAGCGTGAGAGAGACATGGTATAAGAGAAGAAGGGTGGCGGACCCACGGAGACTGCTTTTGTATTGGGCCCAGAACTTGGTGCTACTGTATGTCCCTGAACCTGAGATTGGAGACAGTAAAGTAAGTTTATCAAGATGTTTACAACAAAAAGCGAGCTGTCCAAGCCCAACCTGAGCCTGAGCCACAGAGATAGTTTTGGATTCGAGCCTGATTACAAAGTCTGAATCTCCAATGTAATTTTCAAAAATGTACAGTCATCAACAACCTTATTATGTACACTTGTTCAGCTGCTGGTTAATGCAAGTAATCAGCCAATCAAGTGGCAGCAACTCAATGCATTTAGGCATAAAGATATGATGAAGATGAGCTGTTGAAGTTAAAATCGAGCATCAGAATGAGGAAGAAAGGTGATTAAGTGACTTTGAACGTGGTATGCTTGTTGGTGCCAGACGGGCTGGTCTGAGTATTTCAGAAACTGCTAATCTACTGGGATTTTCACACACAATCCTCTCTAGAGGTCAGAGGAGAATGGCCAGACTGGTTCAAGATGATAGAAAGGCAGCAGGAAGTCAAATAACCACTGGTTCCAACCAAGGTCTGCAGAAGACCATCTCTGAAGCAACACCTTGTCCAACCTTGAAGCAGATGGGCTACAGCAGCAGGAGACCACACCAGGTGCCACTCCTGTCAGCTAACAACAGGAAACTGAGGCTACAATTCACACAAGCTCACCAAAACTGGACAATAGAAGATGGAAAGCATGGATCCATCCTGCCTTGTATCAACGCTTCAGGCTGCTGCTGGTGGTGTAATGGTGTGGGGGAGATTTTCTTAGTACCAACTGAGCATGGTTTAAACACCACAGCCTACCTGAGTATTGTTGCTGAGCGTGTCCATCCCTTTATGACCACAGTGTACCATCTTCTGATGGCTACTTCCAGCAGGATAACGCACCATGTCACAAAGCTCACATCATCTCAAACTGGTTTCTTGAACATGTCAGTGACTGTGTTTACAAGGTCTTTAGTATCCCGGTTTTGATTGGGCTTTTTAAGTATCCTGTTTTTGTGTTTGTGCATGTAAACACCATATCCCGAATTCAGAAACCAGGTTATGCCCTTTTCCCTGTTTCAAGAAACCCGGTTTTGCCACCTGGAGTACTCCGATGGAAGCCGGTATACTGGAGCATGTATACGCCTTATCCCAGTCTCTGACGGCTGCCTGCCGTGTGCGCAGGCGCCAGAGTGACGCACCAGATATACAAGCAACATGGCGGCAATGAGAGCTTCCCATTTGTGGAGCGACGAAGAGACTGAATTTTGCCTGAAAATGATGAAAGAACTCAACATAACTATGTGTTTAGACGGCCGAAGACACAGAAATGCAATATTTGTTGTCGCTAAATATAATAAATACATCACATTTCCTGCTCAATCTGTTGTAAACAAAAGACGTAAATGACGTAACACACGCCTGCGCAGATAGGATGCTGTGATCAGAAAACGGGTTACTGGTATTTATCATGTATACAGGGATATGAATAACCGGGTTTCTCTGTGTTCCATGTAAAACTCATATCCCGGATAAGCCTCAAAACCGGGATACTAAAGACCTTGGAAACACAGTTAATGAGTTCACTGTACTCCAACTGCTGATCCAACCCGGTACTAGCAAGCTGTACCTAATAAAGTGGCCAGTAAGAGTATATTAAAATAATTATTACAAGTTTAGTCTACTAAAATTTTAACAGTGTAAGAACATTTTTGACACAATCTCCAACATCCTGTCTTATAAAATGCACAACACAGCCTGAAAACTGGCATACGCCATAAAGTACATGTTTATGAGAGACTGTATAAGATTTCTCCTCAATAATGAGAGGCAGGAGTTAGAATAGGTTATTGGCAACACATACCATATACATAATTCATGACATTTCACTGGCTATACCGTCTGCATTAAAAACAAAACCAACAAAACACTGGGAAATTAAAGCAAGCCCAACCTGATCCAAGCTCCGGGGAATTGTCAGAAAATGCAGCCCAGCGCGGTTTGAACCCGGTGGGTTGGGTCAGGCTCAGTCAGGTCTGGGCAGACAACTGAAGCTCCAACATGAGCTGCAAAAAATAAAGCCACTGCAGCTTGATAGCAAGAACTGGTCACCTTTGACAGTAGAAACTGGAAATAACTGTTCTTTGAGTCTCCTGTTTTTGGAAATTAGATCCACCATAAAAGTGTAAGCAATTACCCAGAGGACTGTGAGTGTGGAATACCCTTTCATGTGTTTGCATGAAAAAAAGTGCCACACCATGATGCAGATTATTTAATCCAGGTTTAATTCTAAGAACAGAAAAGAACGCGTCAGTAAACTGTTTCAAAAGTATGAAGATCACTACAAGTTTGTTCACTATGGAAACCAAAGGTATAAATATCAAAGTCCGTTCTAACTGTGTTTCTCATGAGTCTCTGTTGCTTGGTTGCCGGCTCTAATGCTTCCATAGCTTCCAACGATCTGTTTCTTATACCGCAGCATCCCCATCTCTGCGGTGTGCTCTCACTCCTCGCTTGAGGGATCTAAAGACATCACATGGGCTTACATTACATACTGCAAACTGCTTCAGGCCAAGTCATTGCTTTTAATATCCGCCAGGAAACATCAACATGCACAACTGGGAAGAGAGAGGAAGTTATCCTCGGGCTTTGCCTTGCCTCTCCAATTTCCCCATTTCACCCTCCTTCATTATTTCTTCTCTTTCTCCGGCGTGCCCTCTCCTTCAATAAAAGCTATATGTGTTATCCTTCTGCTAATCCACTCTCACTTTATTTGCCTATATAATGGAATTCTACACTCATGTATTTGAAAGCACCTCATTGCCTTCCCTGTGAGGTGACTTAGCTAATGGCATTCTGCTTAGTGCCTGCTACTGCACCCCAGGGAGTCCTTTAGCCATTTACAACGCATACGTATCACTATCTGGGAATGCTTTCTCTACACGGGTGGATTCATGCCTGTTCAGAGAGTAAAGTTTTCCCCGAATTGTGTAAGAGAGTGATTATCCTTAATTTGAGGCAGTAAGGAGTTTTGTTGTGGTTGCTTGCTTTGTGTGTGTTAACCTCCAGTTTTGCTATTTGCAACTGTGTCTCATTCGATGAAATGTTTGTCGTATCAGGATCTTGGAGGATGTGCCTGTTTAGTTTCATGACCTTTAAGCCCTTTAAAAAAAAAAACACCCAAAACCTACTGCAGCATTTCAAAAATGCATGAGCACCAATAAGCCTGTTTTCATATTTCATGAAAAGCTCAGGCTTTCTGTCCAAAATCTTGTCCATGCAGCTGGGTGGACCACACAGTGAGAGATTCTTTTCACAGAAGATCTGACACACTATAAATTGTTTAGCAGCCTCTCTGGTTGTAGTTTTTAACGTCTTCAGTGAAATCTTTGGAAGCATAATGTGTTTATGAGAGAAAACTACATAGTTTTTCTGAATTAATGGGATTATTATCTGAGAAATTTACTATTATCTCATTAATTCAGAGCCACAGTGTGTAGGAATTTCTTCCATCTAATGTTGAAATCATATATTGCCTTCAAACGGATGGCGCACTCTAGCGCCTCACTGTTTCAATTGCAACAACGGTAGCCGCTGTGGACCAAAAAGCTATGATAACACTGATGAAACCATGTCATCCGATACTTCATGGAGTATTCATTCAGGCTCCTACACAGACACACGCGATGAGAGTTGACAAACCCCCTCCTCACCATGCTGGCTGTGTTTACAACGTAGGACTGTTGGGGCGGGTGTAAGTCTAAACAAACCAACCACGTCTTGTCTTTTGACAACTGACAAGTGGCTCAGCCTCTCACACCTCATCCCTCTCCTCGCATCACTGCGGCTCTGGCCTGTGAATCCGCCGGTCACGTTGCCTTTTTGATTCCCTTTTGCGCTTTCTTGGCGACGAGGAGTCCGTCTCCCGTGATGCTGCATATGCATGATCCTGCATTAAGCTCAAAGAGTGGGGCTTTGTCATGCTGCAGTAGTGCCGGGGTAGTAGCCAAGTGCCACTTGCTCCTCTCCCTTGGCTTCTCAGTCACGCCGCGCTGGCTTGGTTCTCAACAAAAACGCACAAAGCAGGGCTACTCCCTGGTAGTGCTGCTGTATGTCCCTTGCTGGCGGATGTATTTTCAAGATGGCGAAAGGTTATGGAACCCCCCAAATGACTTAACCGCCCAATGTAATAGCAAATCCGAAATTCTCCTTTTACGAGAATAAGTCAGATTATTGGTGGAGGTAATAATACACCAATGATGACATATTTATGAATGCAGATATCGATTTTTGCCAACAAACAACTGAAATTCTACACAATGTCCCTAAATTTAAAAAAAAAATGAGGAGATTTTTTTCAACAAAGATTTTCTTATAGTTCTGAAATAATAATTTCCTTAATTATAAAAACTGAGCGGATTTTTTTCAGATATCTGAGATGATTCATTCAGAAAAACAGGGAGTTTTGTTTCCCCAGTGAATGCTTTTATCTGCACTTACCTCTCGCCCCCTAATCTATCTTCAGTAATTCCTGTTAAAACCTTTGAAAAGGTTATAAATCAGTGGGCAAAACACTGGACTCTTTTTTTATTTTTGGTGCCAAAGACAACTACATATGATCATGATTTAAGCCAGGGACATAAATATAGATAGTGCAGGCAGTGTGATTGTACTGGGGCCCCTGGGGTGGAGGAGCCCAAAGAGAGTGGGCTCTTGCAGGTGATACAGATTACCACATTGGAAATATATCTGTTTTCAAAGATAAATGATTAAAAAAGAATACTATTAATTTAAAAACGGTGCCATTTGCTGTTTATGTCCTCAAAAAGGCAAACCCATCTGACATAGCTCTCTTTTTCCTTTCTTTTTTTTTTAAATAGTCAGTAGCTATCTGAAACAAAAATAAATGCTTTTAATTTTTACATATGTTTAGCTCATTATTTGAAACTTCACACGTTTCAAATATATATATATATATATATATATATATATATATATATATATATATATATATATATATATATATAAGATGGAAGATAAGGCAAGCAAAATAGGTCCCACACTCATTACACATGTTTTTTTCCCCAATCACAAGAAAACTGATCTCAATTTAGGTTTCAAAGTGTTAACCGCTGAATCAGTATCAACATAATCTGACCCACTGTACCTAATGAAGTACACCTGATTAAATACAGTGAACACAATGAGTTACTCCGTCAGAATAACGTGTGAATGCTCCTTTTTGTGTGACAGGTGGGAAACCTCGGTCTGCTCTTCATGTTGCTGTTTTTCATCTACGCAGCTCTGGGAGTGGAGCTGTTTGGAGAGCTGGGTGAGTCTGCTCTACCACCAACTTGTTGCTAGTCAAGTGACAAAATCATGTTAATAACTGTTCCCAAAACAAGATTGTCACTCATGTCACCAGTTATCACAACACCATGTGGCTCATCAGCATCATGTGTTTTCAGCAGCCATCAGGGCTGCCCCTCTGCCAGGCCACGCTGTTGAGTCTAAATTGAAAATTAGCTTCCCAGTTTGTGTTTGGCTGGTCAAATAGAAGGAAGTTCTCCACAGTCTCATTTGAGAAATTATGTCCACTGCCATGGTGTTTCTTTGACCAGTCACTATGAAATGTTAATTGGTTGTCCATTTCTTCATGACAAACTGTTTCTCAGGATTTGTCACAGTTTCTAGAAATCTTCTAAATTGCACATCATGGACAAAACCTGCTAACAAGCAAACAAACGGATGCAAATGAGCTTAAAAATTGATCCAGCTCTCTGCTGTGAGTGAAAATGAAGAAAATGTCCTTGACTCAAAATCAGCCAATGTGTAATTACAATCAATCAGCCGAAGAATTAAGTGTAATGAACACCGGAATGAAAATAATTTGCAAATAATCATGTCCAATATTCTTAGTCAAGGTCACAGGGACTTCATTTAGGTTTGTTTTCATCCCTCCTTGGCAATTAGATCTCTAATCTGACTGGCTGACAGGTTTCCAGAACTGTGGTGAAGCTATGTGACTTTTGGCATGTGGCAGCTGGACACTTGCAAACATAGAGCCCTATCTTACAACCAGCCTAAAGTTGCACACAGTGTAGCACAACTGTCATCGCTAGTTTCAGATTGACACGGTAATCATTTTCACGGCCAGTGTCCCAATTGTTCTTGTGCCCATCTGTAAAGCCATGGGCGTGTAGGTCTTAAAATAAGGTGTGGTAGCGCATAATGTTGACGTATTGCTGTTTTCAGGTAGCAAAGCAATTGCACCATTGACCAACAAATCCTAGTTCACGGTCAGAACAGCACAGTATTCTCCTGCTATTTTAAAGCAGATCATAAGATGCTCCTATATAGGCCTTCAACACGCATACACTCTGCTTGTTGCACACACAGGGATGACTGGATGGGTTGCAGGTGGGTGAAATAATAGATTATTAATGAGGAAAATATTAATGACATTTTTAAAAAAGTGAATATAGCAGAGAGCTGAGCAGAGCTGCTTTCCGACTCTCAATGAAGAGAGATGCATTTTTACACATAAGGAGCAGCAACTTTATTGATTTTTCTAGAAGGTAAAAGTTCTGATGTCGTTCTATTTCCTCTGTCAGGTTTGTAACTAGAGTTTTTTAGTGTTGCTGCTAAAATGTCCCATAATATTGGCTGCACTGACATCACTGCATTAATCTTAGTGGAAACACATTTGCTTCTCCAGTTTGCAGAATCCACCATGTAAATAGCAGTGCTCTTAAAGGGAATTGAAGATGACACTCTGATTGGTTGAATTTGTGATATACCCAAAACACACAGCTCATTAATAAAGGAACTAAATACAACCTCTTTGCCCCTTGCATCTTACTTTTTGCCTAGATTATTTGCTTTTCAACATACAAAGTGAGGATGGACAAATGCACCTGTGCCATGAATTTTCAACCATGCACTATAGATCGCTTAAATAGGGCTTATAATGTTTGCACTATTCAATGCTGCAAATTAGTATCATCTTGTTCCTTTCTGTACATTTTGTTTGCAACATCTGGGTCGTCTCTACTTTAGAACAAAGCAAACTTTCTAGAAACCACTTTGACCAACCTTCATAAAACTTTAATGTAACCAACGTTTCACTCTCTAAAACCTTTATTTCCTCGTCTTTTTCTTTTCTCATCATGTCTTCTTTCAGTGTGTAACGCTGACTACCCGTGTGAAGGAATGAGCCGACACGCCACCTTTGAAAACTTTGGAATGGCCTTCCTCACACTCTTCCAGGTTTCCACCGGCGACAACTGGAATGGCATCATGAAGGTACTTCAGTTTTACAGCAGTAGTGGAAAGTAACTAAGTACATTTACTCAAGTACTGTATTTATGTAAAAATTCTGAGTGATTTGTACTTTACTTGTGTATAGTCATGTTCTGCTTCTTTATACTTCTACTCCACTACATTTCAAAGGCAAATATTGTACTTTTTACAACATTACATTTATTCAATAACTATGTTACTTTGCAGATTAAGTAATAATGCAAAAAATAATCAACAAATAAAATATTTAATTTAATTATGATAGGTTAAGATAAGATGCGATACGCTATGATACAATATGATGTATTAATGGATGAAATTTACAAGCTAGCAGTATGTAAGTAGTTAAAATCACCCCCACCCACCTTTACCAGCTGCCTGACTGAAGCCTGAGGTTTTGGCTCACAGGGATTATTTTTACACAAGTTTAACTCACTGTTTGAAACTTTGGCATGTTTAACCCTTTGAAACCTGGAGGGACATCACCTTTCTTGTGCTGCTTTCAGACGCCTTTAAACCTTTGAACCCTGAGAGAAAATTGGTGCAATTTCTTTCAAAAACATGGGGAAAAGGCACTAAGCAACTTCCTGAGAAATGTCCCACAAACTGCAAAAAGAAAAGAATAGATTTAAAAAAAAATGGGGAAAAATGCAAAAAAGCTACTGAAAAATATGTCATCATTATTATTATTACATATTCAAAATTATGACACAGTATTATTGTAATTTTTAAGTATGTTTTTTCAGGTCATTTTCTTATTTGTTAGTTTTTAACTTTCTCACTCTTTTTTATCTTTTCATTTTTATTTTATTTTATCATTATTATTATTTTTCACAAATTTTCTTGGTTTTAGTTTTCTTTTATTCAATTTTTTATTTTTTTTATTTTTAACTAATTCGTTCCATAAATAAATCAAGCCACTTTGCTGAGGGTGCAAAGGGTTAATACGATCATCCTACACTGTGATATTACATATATGACGAAAAATCAGGAAAAGTGGGTACAGCAGTAGGAATGGTTTAACTATTTGAACCCTAATCAAATTGGGTTGATTTTTTTTTTTAAATGACCCCAAAATTATCACAAAATTAGTGAGGAAAAAAAAAAAATAATAATAATACAAAAACACAAAAGTGAAACTGACAAGCTTAAAAAAAAATACTAATAATCTGTAACATCATTTTAAATATACAATTATCATATTGAGGAATAAGGTTTAATGGACTTTTTTTCCTAGCTTTTTTTTTTTTTTAAATGCACTAATGTCTTGCAATTTGCACAGCATTTCAACATCACAATGCTAAAAGTAAACAATAATGCATGAATAATTATAATGCAATGATAAATGATTCTGTAAAGATATATTTTTACTTTACAATATGATATAATTTAGGTATATTTTTTATATGAATTCCAGCAGTATCAGTTGACACACCTACAGCTTTCCACTACACTGTGTGTTTCCTGTCACTTAAGCGCCTGCTCTCCTGTTATTCAGACAACCAGCTCCAAGAACAATTCCTTCTCCCCACATACTGTAACCACATTTGTCCAGAATCATGCCAGATTAGTTTGTGTCAGGTCAAATACACCATATATTCACACAATAAGAGCTTATGCCAGGTCATTCACACTATATTTCTTGTACTTTTAGTTAAGTAACATTTTTAATAAAGGGCTTTTACTTTTAACAGAGTATTTCTACAGTGTAGAATTGCTACTTTTATTTAAGTTAAAGATCTGACTACTTCTTCCACAACTGGCTCACAGCTGCAGTAGGACATGTTCATATCACTCTTATCTCTATGTCATTAGGACTGAGCTATGTAATCAACTAAGCTGATTGGTTTTCACTTTCCTCACTGTCACCTCATCTCTTGCAGTCGAGGCAGCACAAATGTTCTTTGATGAGAGTCAATCAGAAAGGAGGTAGTCTAAAGCAGTGCTACTTAGTTTAAAGAAGCATATGCTCATATTTTTCAATTCTCTGATCTGCCCAAACCTATTTTACACCAATCTCAGAACAGACATGAGCCAAGACGCAGAATAGTAATTGAAGGTCTTCAGTTCAGATCCCAGGATCAGACGATATTTCAGTAGGGGAAATGAGTGAGTAATGAGCCTGTCCTTTAGCAAAGATGCTGTTGAAAAAGTAAATGAGCACTCGACAAAACCTTTGAAGGATGAATAAAGATTAAAATTTGCACAATTTGATCCTCCTCATCATTCACTCATCTATCACCTCAATCAAGTCTCACTCTCTAATCACGCCCAAGTACCTTGAGCTCTTAAAATGTTATCACAGCCCATATCCGAGAGAAAGTTAATCAGTGCTGATTAGGTTCTTAGAGAGAGTGACTGACTGTAAACAAGAGGAAGACGGACAGGAAATTTGTCAGGTCTCGAGCCTTGAATGAGAAAGATTGTAAAAGTCTGACAATGTGATCCATAAAGACAATGCAATTTGCGTCTATGGCACTCTGTATGAGTCTCTTTTACTTTACATAAAGGCTTTACTCATCAGATTTTTCCCTTAAAATAGTATGTAAATTCTACCAAAAGTGACTCACTGATACTGGCTTCAACCTTTGTACTCTAATTAAGCCTTTTTTAGATAAAAATTGTGTAAATTTGCAGGAAAGCCCAATCAGTCTTCTTTCAGCATTGGCAGTATAAAAACAAAATCGGGGAGTGCAGCAAAATGCTGCCTACCTACTTTTGTTTATACAGAATGCGCCTTTTTCGGGGCAATGGGGGGCGTGAGCAAGTAACAAAACGTGTAGCTCAGCGTGTGACGTAAACAGTGACGTGGGAGGGAAGCCGCGGCTGGTAAGTCCTTCGGCGATTCTGTTGTAAGTCGGCTCGTCCTTCACCGTCCCCGTCATCTGATGGTTAATGGCCTCTTCGTTTGGACAAGGAGGGCGCACAATTCCTTGTCTCCCCAGTTGCTCATCTTTACAGTGTCTGTCAGGTTTGTGTTTCCCTCTTGCTACTAGCTGCTCATTCCTGCTATCAGCTGTTTCCTGTTTATCCACCGCCAGTGGGTCGCATGTGCGGCGTCATCAACAGCTCCTCCCACAAGTCATCAACAGCCCCTCCCGTGGCGGAAGGCGCCTCGTTCTCTTTAAACCAAAAAGGTTCCATCAATATGTCTACCCTATGAGGCAGAAAATTGAGCACCTCGGATCAACTCGCCAATCCGGCTCTGTGTGTCTAAACGCTCGCAGCTTGCCGGCAAAATGGCCCAACATTCAGAGAAAATCTGGCAGTGTAAAAGGGGCTTTAGACTGAGTTGTAATTGTGACTTTATGATTCTTTTTTATTTAATTTTATTTCTTACTTTTTTATCACAGTAGTTATTACACAATAAGTTTATCGTTGATTAGTCAACCCAGTTGCCAGAACAAATGCTGGCATTGTACATTTCTACAAACCAGCGATATGTTCCATTTTCAGTTTATTATGTAGCAGATACCCTGAAACCTTATGTTTCAATAATGCTGTGGTTAGCATGTGGTTAGGTTCAGGCACAAAATCCACCTCAGTAATAACAGTTGCTTTTCATGGCACTATTCCCACTGGAAAATAGCGACTGGTTGCTAAAAAACACACCCATGTTTTGGGGGCTAAAAAGCCGCAAGAAACACTGACACAGGCCCCTAAAAACCAACCAGTCATGTTTGTTGGTTTCGATCAGTGATTTGACCTTTGAAAAGAACTGAGCAATCACGGTTGTTTTAGGTTACACCTGTGCACCTGTCCTGTCTTGAGTTTCAAGCCATTCCACTCGTGAGAGTAACATGTAAAGAAACATAGCGATGCAAAGGCAGGAAAGAAGGAGACCCTGAGTCCATCACTGTCTCTCTCCACCTACTCAAAATTCTTCTTCGTATAACTGGCCTTTTCTCTTTACTTTGCCTCCTGTTCTCTTTTTTTTTGTTTGTTTGACTAATATCTTACTATCCTTCCCTTTTGTCCCCCCCCCTCCTCTTCTTCTGACCCTTCCTTCCCCCAAACTCTCCTAATACTCCACCACCCACCAGGACACACTGAGGGAGTGCCCACCGAGTCATCCTGACACTGATTATGGCTGCCACGCTGGACTACAATTCATCTCCCCGATGTATTTTGTATCATTCGTGCTCACGGCCCAGTTTGTCCTGATCAACGTGGTGGTGGCCGTGCTGATGAAGCACCTGGACGATTCCAACAAGGAGGCGCAGGAGGACGCAGAGATGGACGCAGAGATCGAGCTGGAGCTGGCTCAGGGGGGCCTCTGCTGCATGATGGGGGGCATCGGCGCCATCGCTGGAGCAACAGGTGCCGCTGCGACCGGGGCCGGCGTGGGCGGAGGAGCGTCCGGTGCAATTACAGTGGGGACAGTCGGGGGTACAAGTAGCGGGGTGATTGCGCCACTACGAGATCCAGGAGGAGGCGGTGCAGCTCATGAGGGACACACACACCGTCGGTGTCGGCTCTACTCTCCTGCTCAGGTAAGTGGACCTTCAGACAGTCAAGAGAATAATTACTGCTGATGGAACCCCACTTCTACTTTTAACAATGCAGGTAAGAGGCAATATTGTGCTCTCAGGTTTGTTTCTGCATGTTGGCACCATACAAATAGCTTTTAGAAAAAATAAATGTTTTGTGTAAACCATGTAACTTCCCCTACTTATGCAGATCATTGTAACATTAGTTCAATTGGTATATCATTGATATCATACCTGACATTAAGGTCTTTACTTTGTTTACTAAACGCAAATGTTATGTTTCCTATTACTGGACATTTCTGAATGTACTAGTGACTAACCATTGATGAGCAGCTAAACAAATGTCTCTCTCAATTTTAAGCAAGATTACGTCTTAATATCAATATTTTATGGTTTTAAGATAACAAAAAACAGGAAAAGGGCCTAAAGAAAAAGTATGGGCACCTGTGTGGTCAGTACTTAGTAGCGCTCCCTTTGGCAAGTGTCACAGCTCTTAAATGCTTTTTGGAACCAGCCATTCAGTCTTTCAGTTCTTGTTTGGAGGAGTTTCACACATTTTTCCATGTTAAAGGCTTCCAGATGTGTTGCATGCACTGCTCTTTTGAGATCTGTCCACAGATTTTTAATAATGTTTAGGTCGTGGGGACTATGAGGGCCATGGCAAAACCCTCAGGTTGCACCTCTTGAGGTCGTCCCTTGTGGGTTTCGAAGTGTGTTTAAGATCATTGTCCTGTTGTAGAAGCCATCCTCTCTTCATCTTCAGCTTCTTTACAGATGCTGTGATGTTTGCTTCTAGACTTTGCTGGACTTTAACTGACTACATTCTTCCCTCTACCTGTGAAATGTTCCCTGTGCCACTAGCCGCAACACAAGCCCAAAGCATGATCCATCCACCCCTGTGTTTTAACAGTTGGACAGGTGTTCGTTTTATGAAATCCTGCATCCTTTTTTTCTTCAAGCATATCTTTGCTCATTGCATCCAAAAACTTTGGTTTTAACTTCATCAGTGCACAGGACTTGCTTCCAAAAAGCATCAGGCTTGTTTAGATGTTCCTTTGCGTTAGCTCCTAGCTGAATGTAAATAGTTGTTCAGTGAGTGGAGGGGGGCGTGGCTTAGCCATAGGTCAATTGCATTATGAAATGAGAAAACAGCTCCCTGAAAAATGCTTTGCTATCTTCTTATAGTCTTCTCCTGCTTTGTGAGCATTGGTTATTTTAGTTTTCAGAGTGCTAGGCAGCTGTTTAGAGGAGCCCATGGCTGCTGATTGACGGGACAAGGTTTAGGGAGTCAGAATATTTATAAAGTTTTGAAATTTGCATCACCTGGCCTTTCCTAACGATGGTTGTAAACAAGTCATATTCCCAACAAGCTAATTGTGCCACTGTATAGCATTTTTCAAAAACAAGTGTACTAAGTGTTTCACAGACATAAAAACAGAAAATACACAGCACAATTACGAAATTTAATAAGTTCAACGCAGCCAATTATAGAAACATAAATTCAAGACAATGAAAAACACCAGTGAGAAAAAATAAAAAAAAAAGTTTAAATAAGTTTCAAAAGAGTTTTAAAAGAGGACAATGAGGTAGCTTGACTGATTCCCAATGGAGGGTTATTTCACAATTGTGGAGCCATAACAGCAAATGCCCTACTGCCCTCTGTCTCAAGCCAAAAAATAAAAAAGCTGGTCTGCAGATCTGAGAATGAGAGCAGGGGTGTAATGGACGGGGTTGTAGTGTAAGAAGGGACAATGCTGTTCAGTGATTTAAAAACAAGCAGTAAAAATTTTGAATAAATTCTGAACACCACAGGTAACTATTGCAATAAGGCCATACCTGCAGTGTTTTGTACAATTTGGAGGTGGCTATGGGGCTACCAGCAGCTGCCTGCTTTCATTTGAATACATCCGTTAGGGAACAATGAAATACAGGCTTTAAAACGTGCTAGTTTCCTTTTAAGACTGAGTAGCATTGACAAAACAGACATTTGCAATGTCCAAGGGAAATAAAAGGGACTGGAGCACACTGATTGATTTGCCTTTAATTGTGTCTGTTTGCACAATTAAAAACTGCAAATCAATGAGTGTGCTATAGTGCCTCTTTCTCCCTTGGAAGTTTGCTTCCCTTGAGCCAAGAGGCACCCGATTCACCTGATGATGGTGGAAGATGCACAGAGAATTCTGTTCCAATATGTGTCTTGTGTGCACGATACTGGAACTTTTGGTTCAGGCCACACCATGGCCAGTTCTCACCACAAGCTAATCGTGTGGGATCATGAGTGACGAGCTGATAGGCTTTGATGATCTCCTAACTGCACACTCCCTGCAGCATTGCATCCTGTCAGGATTCAGATAGCTGTGCCAAACAGATGAGTCATGAGCCATTGAACATCACTTTTCACAATATAATCACAAGATCACCAATCTGCATTTTATGAGTTACAGTGTAGTGCCACTTCAGTGACAGTCACAGCCTGAGGGCGTTGTTTTGTCCCTCTGGAGTTTGATCCAGCGAAATAACAGACACTGCTGTCTCACCAAGAGTGTCAAACCCAGAAAATTCAGCCACTGAGTGCTGAAATAATTAATTAATCAACCCATGTAATCAATAGTTTCTGCTGCTCAAATGGAAAATTTACTGTTTTGCTTTTTGTTTTCACTGCTAGTCAGACAAAACAACTCATTTGCAGATGTCATGTTGGGCTCACAGAACTTCTGGCATGTCACTCTTTTTTTGATAATGTATATACTAAACAACTAATGAAAGAAATAATCAAGAGTTTAAAAACAGTTGTCATAAGTCGTTCATTAAAAAGAAATTAGAAAAGGCTGCCTTTCTGTGTGATTGTGCCTTACAATTTGTAGCTTCTTTGCAGCAGCATCCGTATTTGAAGCATTGTGAACAGTCATGCTACAAATGAGTCTGGACAGACATGGATGTAAACTGTAACTTCACTGGTTCGTGGAAACGTACGACAGCAAGGCAGTAATTCTAGTTCAGTGTGCACCTTTTTTATTTCTATGACAGTGTGCTGCTGTGATGAGAAGTTGTTGACCTCTGTACTAATATTTTTTAATTGTTTTGGATCCCCTTATACCACAACTGACTCTGCTCTCTTATATTTTTGTCTGCTGATTTCAGAAAGCAGTACTTGAAGCTTTACGGTTCGAAACTTTTGGTAACACTTTACTTGACGGTATCTACGTAAGGGTGACATGACACTGTCATAACTATGACATGACAGTGTCATGAACTTGTCATAAACATTATGTACATGTCAAACGTTTATGACTGCTGTCATTAAGTGTCATTCGGTTATTGTAATGACAAGTTGACATTGTTCGGGTTGTCTTGATTATGACAACTTGACATTAATTAAAGTGACATTACCAGAAGTTGTCTTTGTCATGACAAGTTGACATTAAACTTGTTTGGGATGTCCTTATAAGGACAACTTGACATTAACATAAAGACATCTTCTGGTAATGTCATCCTGGTTAAAGTTGTCATTATAAGGACACTGACACTGACAACAGTCATAAACGTTTATGACATGTACATAATGTTTATGACAAATTGTTCCTCCTACATTTTTTGTGTGAAGGAAAGTTACCCATGATGAAGAAGGACAAGTCGTCTTATATAGCAATTTAGGCGCGTTGATTATGGATGTGATCAAATCTCACAGAGAGGCATTTAATCATGACGGGTGGCATGCATCAGGCTGAAACATGTTCATGACAAGCTTGTGTGGTTAAGTTTGGTTAATGTGACTTGGAGTATCAACACCAACAAGCCTCATAGAAAACAAAACTAAACAATATATGACTGACGGGTTTATCCTGATTATTTTAAGGTTTCATTTACGTCATCGCCAGCAACAGTTGGTGCTGCACATCCAGCCAGACACTGTGGCATAGCACAACATCTGGAGCTACTCTTATTCATGAAATACTGCTGCCCTACTTGTGCAAATACAAGGTCTTAATGACTTTTACACACAGGCATGCAAACGTGGTAAAAAACACACTTAAATGTATGCAGAGAACCCACGTGCACACACACTGAAGAACACGTGCGGGATATTAAATGGCCGCTGTCTCCACCATTCTAAAAATACCATGAGTGGGGGGCCATGGCGGACGTAGCTCTCATTCTTCAGCTCCCTGATTGCTGCATCTCAAACAGCAAGTCGGTACAAGCCACATCTATAATCACACTCCCATAAAATTATAGCACCTGCAGCTGAGAACAGGTATTTTCAGAAGTACGCTCACTGAGGCAGAAAGAAAGAAACATGTAAATAAACAAACAACGGCAGAAACAAAGGGGAGGCGGAGGAAACGAGTGAAATCAGGAAATGCAGAGAGGGAAAAATAGAACAAATCTAAATTTAAATTGGGAGCAACATAAGGAGAGGGAGAAAGTGAGGAGTTGGGAGTTTGGAAAGCAAGTGAGTTGTTGCAGCAAGTGAATGAGTAAGTGGCTGAGTGACTAACTGTGTTTGACTCACTGAATGGATTACTGCCTCGATGCAACTCACTGACTGAATGGCTGTGGGAAGTAACTAAAGGTGCATTTGCACCCAGCAGAATGTTAAATCTCTACCTTTAATGTGTTTGGGTAGGTGACAACAGTGCCAAGTAGACTGCGAGGTGGCTCATTAGAAATGACCCCGTAAACACAAACACGGATTAGTGGCAGTAGAAGGAGCTGGCTGTTGGCATCCGACTGCCAGCTGTGCCCTATACCCTCTAACAACAAAGAGGCTGTCTGGCCTAATGCTCATGTATTATTTCTTAATGGGGTCTGGATTTTTCAGCAGATTAAGTTCATTTGTCATGTTAAAGCTGGAAACATACCTTTATTATAGAGACGTTTCAAGACAAGAAACCCAAACATTAACACCAACATGCACAAAGAGCAATCCATACTGGCAAATGAATGAAATTGAGTAAATGCAGGGCACAGTGGAGTCTAGGCAACCATCGAAATCCATCAAGCAGTAGTGGATGAATTACATGACAGCCATACTGAAGTAAAAGTAAAGATATCTTACCAGAAAATGACTTTAGTAGAAGTTAAAGTCACCTCATAGAATATTAGGTAAAGGTCTCAAAGTATCTGATATTTACTGTACTTAAGGATCAAAATAAATTTATGATTTTTAAGTTTTAAAAGTACAAATAAACAAAAAGAAAGAAAAAAGAAGCAGGCGGTCAGAATTCTGAGGATTATGAAATGTAATCTTCCTGACTTGTACACCACCTTAAAATGGACCACACAGTTGAAGAAAACAAGGTTCTCTTTACAACTTAAAGGATTTAAAGAAAAACATTGAATACCATTACTCGCCCCCTCTGCTGTGGGACGCCATTGTCTGCAAGAAAACCTGGTGAAATTAATTATAAGATGAATTAATTCTTACTTGCAGCAAATTATGATAATTCAGTCAGGAACACTTAGTCAAAGAAAACTTTATTTCCATTTGCAGTATTATATTTGGCGATATGGCTCTGTTCTGGGGCCTCTCTGTTTTTCCTCGGGCCTACGTGCTAAGCTTCTGCCACGCGTCTATGTGGAAAGCCTAAGGCAGAGAGCACACACCTCTCTGCCCTTCCACATGCAAACGAGGAAAGCCTTTAGCACAGAGAGCAAACCTCCCTGCCCTTCCATGTGCCTACATGGAAAGCCGTAAGGCAGAGAGCACACACCTCTGCCCTTCCACATGCAAACAAAGAAAGCCTGCAGCACAGAGGGCAAACCTCCCTGCCCTTCCATGCGCCTACATAGAAAGCCTAAGGCAGGGAGAGCAGCAGCAAAGACCCCCCCGGGAACAGAACAGAGCAGCATCAATGACAAACAAAAATGACACTGATAAGTCAGACACAACATAAAAAGGAGGAGCTGGGGTGGAGGCAGGTTGCAAAGCAGCTTGCAGAGGAAGCAGCAACAGTGGGCAGGCCAGAGCAGCTTGAATAGAGCACCCTGAATGAGATTCACTAATTGGCTGCACAGAAAGGAATCTATCAGCTGACTCCATCAGTTGATTTGGCTGTTTGAGATCAGCTGACGTAGCTGGGATGTGAGCTGAGCTGGACATCGTGTCCTGCCTGAACTAACGCTATGCTCTATTACGCTGTTTGCTCGCTGTTTTCGCAGTCAGCTCTATGAATCCTTTTATTCCAGCCAACTCATCCAATTCTGCAACAAGCAGCTGTTTTATATATTTTCATCAGGGTTAATGGATAATGAAACAGATCTTAAGCTCTTGCTGTGTGGAATGTAATATGTCAGTCTTGTGTTTACAGCTTGTTCTGCTGCCCCCAAGTGGCAAAAAAAAGAACTACTGCTACGCTCTGTGTGATTGTATCTCCCCACCAACAGCACCATCTGGCTAAGACTGAAATAGACTCTGCCTTTTTCCAATCACTTGTCATAACTATTATCAGCCTAACAATTGAAATGTGTGTCCACCCGTTTAGCTAAAATTATCTGGTCTCTGGTCAGATGTTTTTTTTTCTTCTTTTTTTTTTTTTAACCATTAAGCCCTGGTTAGTTTGAAACTGTGCAGTCTGAACCCAGTGAACCCAAGTATAACATCTTAACTTTGGTGCAGGCAAAAGAAAATGTATATGTCATGCATGTTAAATAACGACACTGAATCAATGGGTGAGAGAAGGAGGAGGAGAGAGCAGAGAGAAAGGCTGACTGCGGAAGGGTTGGAAGACACAGTGAGTGGGTGGCAGGCTCCGCCACAGTCTCATTGTGCTTATAGCTCATTGTCTGTCAGCCTACTGGTATTTTTAACCAGAAGCGGAGTAAAAAAGAGGGATGAGACAGAGGAGGAACTCTTTTCATGGGTCTTTCTACATGCACTGTATTTTAAATCGCTATTCTGATTAGCCAGCACACTGCTTTGTCTTAGTAAAGCTGTTTTATGAGCATTCATATGGAGATTTAGATTTGTTTTCCCTTAAGAAGATATCCAATAAAACCTGAATCACGACAAACATTATGGCTAAAGGAAAATAAGTACACAAAAGAAAAATACAAACAGTAACAACTACTTAAGAGTGACATAAAACTTTCTGTAAACTTAAACACACAAAGGTCTATGGCAAATCTATGGGAGTAAAATAGGGTCAAAAGTATTATAGTGTCATATCTACACATCAGTATATCTGAATGTGAAAAAAAATATTTTGATCATATGAATTCAATATCCGAACAAACAGATTTCATGTCACTGTGTATGACATTTTGAGAACAAATGAGAAAGATTTGCACAAATCATTTCCAATGTTTGAGAGTTTGCACAGAGGTGTAACGCTAAGAAAAAGGTTTGCAATTACACATTTATGTTTGTAGGTGAAAAGACTGTATGTTTGAATCCCAAGTTTACAGCTACAGATCAAATCTATCAGCACAAATTTAACCAAATAGTACAAATACTTTTGTCCCACATTTCAAGCTTCCTCCTGAACACCCAGTGTGGATGCTAAGATTAACATGTCATTCGATTGCCAATCAGGAACATACACTCACCAACCACTTTGTCAGGTGCACCTGTTCAACTGCTCCTTACCGCAAATAGCTAATCAGCCAATCAAGTGGCAGCAGCTCGTTGCATTTAGGCATGAAGACATTGTCAAGACGACCTGCTGAAGTTCAAACTGAGCATCAGAATGGAGAAGAAAGGTGATTTAAGTGACTCCACAGTCACCAGATCTCAGTCCAATAGAGCACCTTTGGGATGTGGTGGAACGGGAGATTCACATCATGTATGTGAAGCCGACAAATCTGCAGCAATTGTGTGATGTCATCATGTCAATATGGACCAAAATCTCTGAGCTATGTTTCCAGCACCTTGTTGAATCTGTTCCACAATTAAGGCAGTTCTGGAGGCAAAAGGGGTCCAACCTGGTACTAGCAAGGTGTACCTAATAAAGTGGCCGGTGAATGTATTTTACTTTTTTAATCACAGAGCCAGGATGCAAGAAATTATTGGAAGATTTTGTGAAAATCTTTTTCATTTGTTCACGAAATGTCATGCACAGCATCTCCTTACAGATTTAAAAATTAAATCTGATCAAAACATTTTACACATTCAAACATTTGAATAAAATATTTTTTCACATTTAAATGCTTTCATACAAAAAGTTTTCACACATTTAGATATGGCCCTATTTTATTTCCATAGAAACCTAATCAAATGGATACAACTTTTATTACAAAGGGGAAATTACAGCTTCTGGCTGATACTGTTGCCAAATCCCTGAATGGCCCTGTCATAAATTATTTGAATAAAATTTTAAAGTCAAAAATAAATCCCAGCCTTGTAAGATTTGAAGTGTGATTAAGAGGCAGTCGAGCACTTCGGCCTTATTTACTTCTCTTCTCAGGGACGAATAAGAAAAACAAGTTGCGAGTATAAACAAATTGAGTTTCTTTCAAACAAGAGCACAAATCAGCGGTACACACAAGTGTACAAGTGGAGAGGGCAAACCAGCCAGCAGAAACACAATGCTCATTATAACAACTTATTTCAGTCTTATTACTTTGTACACACACACACACACACACACACCATCTCTTTGCAAATAACTCATTAGATTTTCAGAGTTTGCAGAGATCATTTATGCTCCCCGTGGAGACTGTTTATTGTACAGCTCATATGAGGAAGTCCAGAGTCCATAAAAGAAACGACACCCTGCCAAAATGTGAAGTTCTCCCTTTTGTCTCAGCTGTATGCTAATAATGAAGATAAGAGCTCAGGTGTAGAATACAAGTCTCACCTTTAACTCCGGGCCTGCAGAATAGAAAATGTCTATCCAAGTTATGTAAAAACGGAACGTAACAAAGCTGACCAGTATTATTCAGATTACTGCTGGATGATTCATGCTCTTGGAAACACTTAACTTTGTGATGGCTGCAGCAGTAAATTATCATGCTGATTTGTGAACAAAACATTTACAAAAAGGAAATCAAGTGTCATTAGGTGGACACACGCTAGTTGAAATCAGTTAATACAAAGCTTCCAGCGCATCACACAGTGAGAGTTAGAGACACCAACAGAGAAAAACACTTTTTATAGAGTGCTAAATTATAACTCTGTGGTGATTTTTAACTGTAGTCTGCTTGATGGGTGCAAAGGAGCCAGACCTTCAAACAAAGGTCGAATTCAGCTTTGCAGGAAACTTTTCAGCTCCATTTGTGGATAGTCTCACGTACCAAATACATAATGTGTCAACTGTCGTCTCCAAGTGTCTTTTTTAGGCTTCACACTTATTTTCTGTTAACTTAAAAAGCTTTGATTGTACATTTTCAGAATACTTCTGAGTGCAGCAGTATTTTAGCTGAACAGATTGAGGGGCAATTTCACAAAGGATTGTGGAGCTTCTGCAGTCACTAAATCTGCACAAACAAGACAAAAGGAAACCATGTCATTGTTAAAGCACCTGCAAAGGGTTAAACGCACCAATAACCGTGCTGCCAAGCAAACAGCGTCCCGTTGCTGCTGTGCTGTTTGCATGTAGTTAAGTTATGTAATATGCATACATTTGCTGCAAAACTGGCCCCTTTCTGTACAAATGAGCTTCACTGCAAAAACAGTCCAGTTCACAAAGATCAGTGCTAATAGCCACTCGAAGCTACAGTGAAATAATTATAAGTGCCATCAGATAGATGGTGGTAACTGAACTACATTTATAAGTTTAAGTTTATTTACTTTATTAATCCCCCTGAGGGGAAATTCAATGTTTTCACTCTTGCTTGTCAATTACACGTGTGGCGTGAACATTTCTGTTTTCTTTTTCTCTCTGGCATTGTGGTCTTGGCACAAAGGCAAAATTCACACTTTACCACATGGATCATTGCAATCAGACGCAAATAGGCAGTAGGCAACCTGCAGCTCTGGAGCCACATGCAGCTCTTTCGCTCCTCTTAAATGGTTCTATGTGGCTTTTACAAAAAATGATATGGGAGTGAACAACATTTTTCATTGTTGTAGGCCTACAGTGGTTCTTGTATTGTACAGATTTAAATATTCAAATTCTTTCACCACCAACTTTGCACTGTTTAAACACCAGATAATCATAAATAGCCCCCTGCAGAGTAATTTCACTGTTAGTAATATTGATAAGCTAATTTAGATCTAATAGGCTGTGTTACCTTTATTATAAATCACAAATATGTATTATGTTCCAGAAAAGATAAAAAAAAAAGGTTGCTGACCCCTGCTACAGGCACTGTTCTACCCTGCATAAAAGATGTTTACACCAGACGCTTTAAAAATAAGGCCAGGTGAACCATGGCTCATGAAGAGCTTCTACCTTCAGGACACATATTTGTCATTTTGAATGTATAAATCTATCTAGAGGCAGAGAGAGCAAAACTCCCTGCCCTTCCATGCGCCTACATGGGAACAGAACAGAGCAGCATCAATGACAAATCACATTGATAAGCCAGATGTAGGGTGAAAAGGAGGAGCTGGGGTGGAGGTAGGTTGCAAAGCAGCTTGCAGTGGAAGCAGCAACAGTAGGCAGGCCAGAGCAGTTTAAATAGGACACCCTGAATGAGATTCGCCCATTGGTTGCATAGAAAGGAATCATGTGACTTATCGCTGCTGTCCCCGTGTGTCCCCTTGCAGACAAATTGTTAACAACAATGAGTGGCACATGAATGAAGCAAAGCCTGCAAGCTAGTTCAGGCAGACAACTCAAACCCACTGCTACAATCACAAAACATATTCACTATGAAATATCCAATATACTCTTTTTGTTGTGACAGTGTACGTAAGCTGTCAGCGCTCTTCCTTCCCTAATCACTTGCTGCTGCTGCTGCTGTTCATATAGCATTAATGAGGCAGCCCTGCATTGACATATAGGCTCTGAGTTTGCGTTATTATCATCTTCACTCCCCACTCACTGCTGAGCTAAGTGACAAAGTCAGAGCCTGGGTACCAAATATCAACTCTATATTTTCTACCATTGCATAATAATCCATTCCATGTGAGTTGGAAATATTATTTTTGTGTTGATCTGCAGGCAATAGCATCAGCATGTCTTAGTGTGTGACCTGAGTGAGCAACAGAGGGCCACAGCAACGATTTCCAAACCATAAATATAGTGTGCTGCATCCAAAATGAGGCCTTAGGGTAACAGGGTGGTTATGATAATGAGTGATAAACAGTAACTGTATGAGTGAGGAGCTAAAAATCTGTTACTTAAAGTCCTTATCTAACAGCAGTACAAGGTAATAAGTAGTAAGTAGCAATTGTATCCTAAAATAAAGTGTGTGATAGAGAACAGCTACTCGTGAACCTTGAATCCCGGTTAGATTATTTTTCCAACAGCATTCATAATATAGGTCTTATTACTGCACGTCCACCAGGGAGGTTATGTTTTGGGTCCTGTTTGTTTGCTGTTAGCAGCATATCTTAAAAACTTGTCAACAGATTTTAAAGAAATATGCTGGAAAGTTGGACCATGGGTCAAGGACCAAGTGATTATTTTTGATGCTGATCCTGATACAGAAATGGATGGAATTTTTATAAACACTTCCCATTGTCATATAACAGATTTAAAAGGCATGTGGAGCCGTGGTTGAGTGATGCTCTGTCTGTTTCACATTAGGCAGCAAGTGACATTTTTGTGTCTCAGTAAGCAGCTTTGATCGTGGTAAAATCTCTTTTACAGACCGGATCCTTGATATTCTCAAAATACTGAAGGACTGACTCAGTAGTTATGACCTTCAAATAGATATGCAGAAGAATGGTTCCAGATTATTTGGATGAAAAATCGTGTACATAAAATGTCTGTAGACTAAAGAGTATCCACAATGTGGGGCTCAGAGTGGATAAGAACCAGACAGCAGTGCAGTGAATCACAAAAAGGGTCATGGGCACTATTTACCACAACCAAGGCCCCCAGCTTGGCCAATCAATCAGGTTGCCTCACCCCTCGCTGTGCATCACCCGACACTCGAAACAATGTGTATGTGTGTGCGTATAGTACATCAGTGGGTGCTGCCAAGGTCTGGCTATCAACTGTGGTTGCCCTCTTCACCTTGCACCCTTTAGCAGCAAATCTCATGGAGAGACGGAGTACGAAAGATCAGGCACTGGGGGAAGCAAGCAGTTTAAACTTTAGACATGGCAGCAGGAAAAGGTGAGCTGAAATGGAAAAATGTAACATGACAGAGAGAGAAAATAGTTGATTTAGAAACCGATCTGACGGAGAATAATAACACTGAAAACAAAAATTGCAAGTGAAAGACGAACACAGAGGCCAGTCTGAGAGGCGTTTCTTCTTCCTCCCTCTCACGTAAGAGGATATTGTGGATTCAAGGATTCAAGACCTTTATTTGTCCCCGAGGGGCAACTGATTCTGCCGCAGTAGCAATAAAAACAACAGCAACAAACAACAACAATAATGATGATGCTACCTGCACTGTACAGAGTTAAGCAGTGAGATGGCAGAGGGTATGAAGGAGAATTTGTATCTGTTAGTTTTGGCTAATGGTTGTGAGCATCATAGACAAAAAAAACTCAGAGTATAAAAAACACCACATAAACATGAATTAGCGTGCAATTTTTAAATTTTGCAACAAAAATAAAATACAGGCCAATTTTATGTCCACCCTCTTACTAATAACTTTAATTTTTGGATGCAAAAAATTACCCTCCACAGCTTGAAACCCTGAAAGAATAAATCAGTTTATTACATCACATTTAGTATATTTGAATAACTTTGACTATTGTTACGTTAGATTGAGCTGTTTAAATCATCATTAGCAAGTCCCCTTCCATAGAGTCCTCCATGTAGCCCAGAGCGAACAAAAACTGGCTCGAGACAGGAGACCATTAGCCAATTAATTAACAAACAATAATATTTATTAGTATAACAATTGCCTGTTTCCAGCCTCTCAATGCTTCCTGTCCTCACTCAGTTTTGCTAAAAGGCAAATCTGGTCGCAGTAATCTTACACATGTCAGCTGTGTGCAGGGGCATTTCACCTTGACCTCTTGACCTTTGATGCTTTTGCACCTTATTTACATTGAAAGTACAACAAACCCAAGTGTGAATCACTTTATTTTCATTGTGAATTACAAAAAATGGTTGGGGGGCCATCCGGTATCCTATCAGGGGCCAGATGTGGCCCACAGGCCACAAGTTGATCACTGTCCTACAGGCTTGACACAGGAGAACTTTAAGTTCTGCAGCCCCACCTCTAGATGCTACCATATCCTCCACAGTGGACCCCAAAGTTGTCATTACTAACTCATTTATAGTCACAGGCAGATGGTCAGTCCTGGGTGAATCACATTCTTGTCAAATACATGCAATGTAGAGGCTGGGTCATGTTACTGGGGCCTGTGAAAAAGCTGAAGAAAAGCTGAGCTTTTAGAGAAACAGGCTACAGGATGGAGGCATTTCTATCTGGAAGATGTTGTGCGTGGATTTAAGTATTGCTCTTGGTTTGCTGCTGCGATACCCAGCTTGTGGATCGTGGGCCAAATCTGGCCCGTGATAGGGTGCCGGATGTTGTGCCAACCAGTTCTGTAATCCACAGTGAACACAAATTGATTCACACTGGGATATTTTTTTTTTTGGTTCTTTGAATGTCAACAAGGTGCCAGAGTGCACAGGAGGATCCCTTGGACCCCCAGACAGAGGTCCAGAGAAACACCCCTGCATACAGCTGATCTGTGTGCGACTACTACAACTGGATTTGCCTCTTAGCAAAAATGAGTGAGGAGAGCAAAGGCTGAAAGGCTGAAAATAGACAATTTGTATACTGATAGATATCATTGTGTGTTTATTAACTGGCCCCGAGCAAAGCAAGTTGAGTATCGCTGGTTTACTGTCTCTAAAGACTTACTTTTTGCCTTGTTATCTATAACTGCTCACATAGTCCATTTCAGAGTCATGATGCCTTTTGAAGTTCACTACAGACAGATTCAGTCTATCCAAGGTTGAGTGAGCTTCACTTCCAAAAATTGATTTATTTTTTTTTGCCAAAAAAAAAACAGAACAGTCAAGTCAATTCTATTTATGTTGTCCAATATCATATCACAAGTTTGCCTCAAAGGGCTTTAAAATCTGTGCAGCATACGGCACCCTCTAAGCTTAGATCTAAGATTCGGATAAGGAAGTAACAAAACATAAAGGAATGACTGTGGAAAAATGGAAGAAACAGAGGCTTATCCCTCTCCCTGGACAGACATGCCATCGATGCTGTGTGTTCAGTGTGGCTTATCAGGCCGACAAAATTAAAGATAGATTGTGCATGAGTCAAGTGTGAATCTCTTAGGAGATGAAGATCCAGATCCCAAACACCTGGAATGAGGCAGGCAGGGGAGAGAGGGTCCCAGGACAGCCAATGGTCCAGCACAGGGAAACCTGAGTAAAAACAGAGGACAAGCAAAGCACAGTGAGAAACGTTCTTTCAGCAGCTTAACTCCTCCTTATTTATCGTACAAAAATCCAACCCTTGACACCTTTCCCTCATTTAATTTCTCATCAGATTTCGTCAAAGCGTCCTGCTGACTGTGTAAAATCTCTACACAGGAATCTGCCAGGTACTTGAGGTTCTTCAGTGACACACAGTGGGAATTCTAAGCCACCTACAGCTCGCCTGGACCAGTGTAGATTTTTAAGGGATCATGCAATTAATCTTACAACATTGACATTTATCTGCCCCTGTGGCTCAGCTTAAAGCAGGCAAAAGTCATTGATCTCTGTTTTGCACCTGCCAGCGGCGGCTGAAAATAACACCTGCTCTAACAGATTGCAGTTAATTAAATAACACAAAATGTAGTCATTACAGATGTTGTACGAAAGAAGTAGGGAGGGAAGATTAAGAGAGAGGAGAGAAATGGGAGAGAAGAGAAATGGACACAATATACAGTGTAGAATAAGTCTGTAGTCTGTATAGACAATGGAGCACATAAACAACAATTCCCATTTTACTGGGGGTTACGATCTGGGCTAATTTTTGGCTGAAACCAGTGACTTCCTGAGGTCTCCGCAATGGTTGCTAAGAAACAGTGGCATCGATTTCTTCACTTAATTCATGGAAAGAAAGTGAAGAGTTGTATCTCAGAAACAGTATTCTTGACAGTATTTTAAATTCTATTCTCACCTGAACTATTGCAGTCAATGGAAATAGAGCATCTATAAACATCAGTGTGTCACTTATGGAGCAATCAATGTTTGTAAGTATAAAGTACAGACATCTCTATGTTGTCTAGATGAAGCACAAAAATTGTCAGAACTTTGTCTTGTTGATGATTTTTGGCACTAGTTACATGCAACCCTGGTGACTTCTGAAGTCATAGTGTGAAGCCAGTCTATGGTTTCTCACTTGGTAAGCAGCTCAGTAACATTAGGCTTTGCCTTTAGAGTTAGTGATACATTATAAACATGCTGATTCCTACTGAGGCAATGTGCTGTGTGGATTACAGACATTCAATTTCAAGGTTGGGATGACAGAGTTTGAGGGAAAGATGAAAAAGAAGCTTTCATTTGATTCGTTTCAAACTTATTGCTGATCAATACTTGAGAGTGCAGTATGTACATCATATAACATAACAAACCCTTTGCTAAGTCCCACCCCTCGAACACAGACTGTCCAATCATAGCGTAGCATCAGCCAGCTCTAAGCACAAGGGTCAGACAACAACATGGCCGTGCTACATTGACTCTAATGCAACTTACTGCAAGCTGGTTTTATGGATTTGGAGATAAATGCTGTGGCTGGTTCATGTGTATAAATGATAGCCTACTCGTTACCTCGAGACGTTGGAGGGAGGTATACATTTCATCTCTGTTCCGAAATCAAAATCAAACCCTGAAAAGTGTAGGGTTAGCTAGCTAGCTACTGAAGATAGCCTACTGAATGTATACACATGCTGCTTTTGCTTTTTAATGATTGTAACATTGAATAAGGGCTCACCCTGCTCTACGGGAACCAGTGAAGGGAAGCAGGGAAACTTTGCAGATATTCAACCAGCTGTGTGACATCGCATTGTGCACAGATGAATGTTGTTTGGCTTCCCGCTGTGCTGCCAACCACCGGAGCTCTTGGTGTGTCTCAAATCACAAATGCACAGTCCTCGGCAGCTATTTCCAGTTTGAAAAGTGGTCCCTCCCCTTCCGCTACGTAGCCAAGATGGCAACGATTGACTGCAATAAGTGTCCATAGTTCCACACTCAACTTCTTGACTGTTTTGAGTGCACCATCCAGGTACTCATAGTGCACTACATTTTTCCATACTTCTGAATGCACTTATGCACTCAAAATATTAAGTGTAAGTACAGATGTACACGATTTGAGACACAGCGTCTGCCTGTAGATAGACGGGAAGCTCTGTTGGAATATCAGCAACCTTTCCCTTTATAATCATTGTCTACTGCCTTGATGGCCAGGTGATGTTTAAAGGTTGGTTCACTTTTACACTGTGATCTGTAGCCTATAGTTTGGCTTTAGCTTCTAAATATCTTATCTTTTATGCCATTTTTGCCTGATTTGATTTCCTGGGTTTCCTGGAGATATCCTTCAAATGCATATTGTAGAACTTCTGTTTTTTTTTGGGGGGGGGGGGGGGGGGGGGTTCAAGTGTGCAGTCAATTACAGTGTGGCCTCCATGCTAGCTTAGACAGCTGATGGATCATGACAAAGAGGCGCGGCTTAGCGAAGGGTCAGTTGGAGTCTATTTGTCTGCCTTTACAGGCACGGACAACTCTTATGGCACCCCAGGCGGTTGCATAAGTCTTGGTGTGAAGCCACCTCTGATTGTCCTTTTTCTGTGGGTATCTCACCATGATCACGATCTGCCATTGGTGGCAGAGGCTGTGAACTAAAGACCTGTGTGATGCACAATTAACATCTTCTTCCGACTCAAGCATTGTGTTGTGTGAATTACAGGCGGTCCAGGCAGTTCTGCTGCTGTACCCTGCTGTATTTTCTTCCTTGTTTCATTGTATTCCTCTTCCTCTACTTTCTTCCTCCTCCTCAAAATGCCCTCCCCTGACTCACTGCGCGTAGCAGCGATTATTGCATCTTTAATTGGTTTAACAATGATATGTATACATAGCACATTGTGGCTTTCCACTACAAACGTTTAATGCTTTTGTGGAGTTTTACTGATTGCTGCTGTTCTCTGTGCTTATTATTAACAGATCAAAAGGTCAATGCAGTGTGTGTGTGTGTCTGTCTGTCTGTGTGTGTGTTGCAGGAGAGCCAGTGGCTGGACAGTGTGTCTCTGCTGATTAAAGACTCGTTGGAAGGGGACATGATTGACAACCTGTCTGGTTCAGTTTTCCACCACTACTGCTCTCCTCCTGTCTGTAAGGACTGTAAGAGCCATCCACAAGAGGTAAGTGGGGTCACGCAGAAACACACACCACTTCTCTTTCTTTGATTCTAGCTAACAAGCTCTTGGTCTTAGTTTACTTGACTCAGTCACCAGTGGGTGGGATTAACCTGAGGCAAGTCACAGCTGTAAACTCACAATGAATATTGATTGATCCACACTGGGAATTATTATCATTATCATTATTATCATTGTACTTTGACTGTAATTAAGGTACCAAGATGCATAAAAAAGCATCAAAGTAGAGCTTGTTTGTCAAAAAAAAGTGCCTGGAGAGGATCCTCCGAACCCCCTGACAGAGGTCCAGGCTAATTATTTGTGATTTAATTACTGTTTGTTTATCAACTGGCCTCCGACATTTTAGAAAAGTGGCCCCTGGGAGAAGCAAGTTGAGCATAACCGATCTGCACACACCTCACTTAAATTTGCATACAACATGCAGTGCAGAAACAACATCCAACATTTGGATATGAAGGTTCAAGTGCGTTTCTGTCTGATGAAGTTTTTCCCAGGTGTTGCTGTAAAATGAACACATTGGGCCCCAAATACATCCACCATGCAATGTGCAAATTAATATTTAAAAAAAGGTGTTGTAGCACACTGATTGAAGCGTCTGGGTGGTGCAGGGGGAAAACACTTGAACACCAGCACAGAGACCTGGTTTCAATGCCTGGCTGTCATTAGGCTCCAGGCTCCAGGCTGCAGGCTCCAGCGCCCCACGACCCCCAACAGGATAAGCGGTTATGGAAAAAATGACTGAATAAGAGACAAGAGTACTCTAATCAGGGTCCCCACACCCTCCTTAACATCACATTCAAGATTTTTTCAAAGTCTTTCCAGTCCCAATTCCCTCAAATTCAAGGACCCATCATGGCATAGTTGAGACACGAATCCAGGTTAATTACAGTTAAATTGGCGAGTGCTTTTCTGTGTGATGCTCCAGCAGCATGGCTCGTCCAAGCTGCTTTGCCCATGGCGTGAAGTTTTGTTGATTTGCTGCAGGTTCTGCATCAGGCCATCTGCCTATCTTTAGCAAGTCCGTCTTTGTAAAATGTCTTGGATGAGCCATGAGTACTGGAATTTATATTTTCCAGCTCGGACTGGTGGTTCATTTAATAGTATCTTTTTTTGCTTCCTGCTATTTAACTTGCATCATTCGACTTTCATCACTCATGCATGCACATGGTTTTATGCAACTGAGGTAGTCACACATGTAGACAGCGGAATGGAGCCTATTTAGTCACATTAATTAGAAGAAAATAAAAAAAGACTTTAAATTTATATTCTCGCACAGAACAAACACTTTCATGCACTTCCAATGACCTTTGTCTATTTATATCTATTTTCAAAAACTCTGAAGGCCTTGATTTTTTCCCTCAAATTTACAAACTTTTAAAGACTTGTGAGAACCTGTCTGATGTACTTGTATAGGGTGCTGCCCCAGTGAGAAGGCTTTGCACTTCAAAATTCACACAAAATACAATAAACAAAAAGTAAACTCAAAGCTTCAAAGCAGTTTGATTTTCCACACAAACCATGTCTGCAGAAATCAACAAAAATACAACCACATAGAAAGGGAGCAAGAAACATATTCTATAAATATATGTGGCAATACCATATCACATTAACCACGGTATGCAAAGTGAGTAAATAGAAGGAAAATGCTCATATGATTAAATCTCATTAATGTGTGGAGGTCTGCACACTACATGGAGGCAGAGAATGTGAGCGTTAATCCCACAAATGCATCTGTAAATCCCCAAGTCTGTATAAGATCAAACACCTCAGTGAATCCCATCACCTTCCTTTTCCCCAGGGTGTTTAGTCCTCCAGAAAATTCAGTTTATTTATATATGTTTCTAACTATCCCCAGACAGAAAGCCAGGGTACGCAAAAGACGCAACACATATTTAACAAGAGCTGTGAATACTCCTACACATGCTCCAGAGCTGTGGAATTTCCTGTATATATTTAACCTGTTACATACCAACTTATTCATTGTTGTTCTGGGGTCAGAATGTCAGAAAAACAGCTGAAAATATTGAGCTGCTTTCAAATGTGCTCTGAGCAATGTGAGACTCCTGCTGTGTTCATTTCAGCTCCATTATGGTGAAAATTTAAAAACATGTTTTTCCAGTTATCATTCTATCACGTGTTATGATTTCAAAATGAAGTCCTGTGCAATCCGTAATGCTAAGATTGAGATAGTACCCTGTTCAGATGTACGATATGTGGCATATGAGATTTTGGGGGATTTAGTGGCATCTAGTGGCGAGGGTACAGACTGCAATCAGCTGAAACTTCTGGTCAGAATTCCTTTAGTGTTCATTGTTTAAGAGGCGAGTCAAATTATCCACAAATGTCTCCTTTCTCCTCCCAAAACAAATGAACCAAGTGAAGTCAAAACATTAAATAAAGTATGGCTGCCCCCCAACCAAATGTTTGTCAACCATAAAGATCATTAGTGGGCAAGATTTCATCGGTTGCTTAATCACAGAAAAAAAAAAAAAATACACATGAACGTGAAACTCTTTTAGGAGCTGTGGCTTGACAAAATAAATCAAAACCTACATGACTGGAACGTGTGGGACTTTGATTTGAAAGGACAGACACAGGAAGTGTCCACGCTCAGCAGTCAGACAGGAGTCAGGTTAATCTCCAGGGCTGGTACCTGCGGTTATTCCACAGGCTAGTTAATAACATGTCGGGCAGGAAATCCAAAGTGTGGGATCATTTTGAGAAGGTGAAGGACGAACCCAAGGTGATATGTAAACTCATCTTCATTGGTCGACTACAAACATGACGTATCATCTGAAACATGGAAGTAGCTACATGCCCATTAGCCCACAGCGTCATTAACAGGCGGCTCGCTCAGTGTGTGACGTGCACTTGTAGATAAAATATAGGCCTATATTAATGAAGGTTCATTAGTACGGTTTGTATTTCTCTGTAATGTAGCACAGTGTTAACAATGTCACTGATACTATTCTTTCTCACACCTTCAACTCAAACCAACAAAATATATCATTTAATAATTAAATTTATATCATAAACATGCAGGAGACTAGTCGACTAATGGCCTTAAATAATGACTATTGGTTGACTAGGAAAATTCTCAGTCGGGGGCAGCCCTAGCAGGTTCACATTACAAATGTGTGTTCTGCACTTCACCAACAGCCCACCTCCCCAGCACCTGTATCTGTGTGCTCATCTTATTTCTGATCCAGACATTCAGGAGGTTTAACCTGGAGTCGAATTATCCACAGAGGTCTCTCCCTCACCAATTCAGACAGACCCAGTGACTTAAACCGGTAAAAGCACTGAATAAAGCAGTTTCAATTTACAAAAATCTGGTGTTTTTCCAACCCTGCTAGTTGGGGAGGGGCTACTAACTTTGGTGGCCAATGTGAAAATGTGACTGTCTCTATTTATAGCCAGTGGTTTGTCCATTCTGGGCTGCTGTAAAAACATGGCAGAGCAACATGGCGTCCAGAGATCAGGACCCGGTCCCTATGTAGATAGAAATGTCTCAATCTAGGTTAATGACAACATAACAATTATTTTCAGTTGATTATACACCAAAGAAAATACACTTATTATATTAAATTTCTGCCACTGTTTCCCCTGAAATCCTACACACTGGACCTTTAAAACTGTTTTCCCATTAAGAGCCCAGCAAGGTGAGAAGAAGGTGACTGTGTTATCTTTGTAATAGATATGCAGATTGCCATTGCATTGCAATCAAGACACTGTACAGTACTGTAATAGTATTTTCACAGCTGTAGCACTGCTGTGTGCCTTTTGAGCAAATTGGAAAAAAAAAAACATTGCTGTGCACAATGTCCTCGTCCTTCAACACACTATGCAATATGTGCACCGCCTTCGACCACAAACGTCTGGATCCTGACTGTACTGAGCGAAAGATGCTGAGGACTAGCTGACGAAATAACATTTTTATCCCTCAAAGTTATCGAAATGTGATCATTCTGATTTGCACTTATTCATTTTCTTATTTTCTTTCAAAATAAATCAGATACAGTTAATACCCAGGTTGTATTTAAAAAAGAAAGAAAATAGCAAAATCCAATATTGGAGGGCTTAGCTGTCAAGAATTCGCACTGTATTAATTTCAGGAGCTGCTAAGAAGGTTCAGACATTTTCTCTGCCTTGTACAATCATGCGATGTCTATCTCAAAGGTGCAATCATACGTTTCAAATGATTTACACTCTAAAACTGGTTGTTCACCACTTGCACTCACTCATGACGCACACCGTCATGTGAGACCATCAGTCACACATTAGAACGAAAACCAATTTTAGCTCAGAGGAAAGGTGAGCCCATGATTTCAACCTTTTATATGTGCAGATTACATACTTCAATCTGTAGCTCTCTGTGTGTGTGTGTGTGTGTGTGTGTGTGTGTGTGTGTGTGTGTGTGTGTGTGTGTGTGTGTGTGTGTGTGTGTGTGTGTGTGTGAGAGAGTGTGAGAGAGAGTCACAGCAGCTTACTGTCAATGGTTTTTAGATATTAGGATGTATGTGAAGAAGTATGACCTAACTGGGTAGCTCTTGCGCCTCTGGTGTTAAATTACTATCAACGACCATATAAGGACCTCTATGGCAGGAAATGTACTGATCTCTCTCCACAAATAAAAGGTATTGACATGAATGGAGGTTGGCTGGAATGAAAATAATATAATGTGACGTGGCCTCTCTTTCTTATGCAGTGCATTCATCTTTATTCCCCTCTTACCCCCTCTGGTTTCTTGTCTTTTCTTTTCTGTTCCTTTTCCCTCAGCCCTCAAAATTAAAGCTGTATCTCATGTTTATTTGATGCTCTCTCCCCACAGTGAGGTGAAAAATGTTGGCAGTCTTTGAATTTATCTTCAAACCACCCTCCATCCACTATAGACTTTGAGTGAAAGATTTTTGTTGAATCTATGCTTTCAATAAGTATTTATTTTACATACATGACATTTTCATTCCATCAATCATTTAAATTTTGGTGCTGCATTTGACATGTGGCAGCATAAACGTCCTTTTTCTCTTTTACAGCAGTGTTTGATTTATCAAAGCTGCTTATGTTGCTTACTACACTGGTTCCCAAATTAAAGCCCCTTTCCCACTGCACGAAAAAACCTGCTAACATCTGCTAACATCTGGCTTTTTAATGTCATGGGAAAGGTTACAATTGGCATTCATTCCTAGGTCAAATGGCTCTGCAGTAGTCACAGGTATTTATTGGCTCTGGTAGCAATCGGCATTGATGGAAACACAACACCTGGGTGAATGCGCCCTTTAACGATGCAATGACACGCCACCACAAAATACCACCTGTCTTTGCCCAAGCAGCACCCAAACAGCATTTCAAATTAGTCCGCACTGAGTTTGAAATAGTCTGCATAAGTAAGAGATATATAAAAAGGAGCAACCTCCGCAACATTTTCACAGGCCTCCATGCTGCTTTCTACTGTTTACTATCTGTCTATCTTACTTTCTGGCCGACTTTGACGCTGAACATAGCCCACAAGTAAAAAATATGCAGAAAGGCATAGTCTCTGCTGCCGAGCCGTGTACATGGCTCTACTCTACTGGCAATGGGAAACGGGTGTATAGCCTATTTGTAGCAGGTTTTCCTGTATTAAAAAAAAATGCGTACACGTGCTAAATAGTAAGCACGACTGTGCCTGTTGTAGTTGCTCCTGATAGTGTCTTATTTTTCTTATTTTCTACCAACTTTACTATTTTTTTTCTGGTAAATTATTAAGCTAGAATTAATATAGTTTTTTTATTGTATATAAATATAAGCTTGCAATTATAAAAATATATGTAATTAATTATAATTCATATTAATTATATAATGATAATATAAATTATTTCAAATTCTGATTCTAATTTTGGTGGAAAAGGGGGGCTCACTCTACTGGTACATTGAGGAATCTCTTGATATAATGCTATTAAAATAGTGCAATGGTGCAAATATTTTTGTTTTTGATATTAGTTCGCTCAGTGGTGATGTTCATGAACATAGCACGCACATGTGTCCATGATTATTTACGAGCTAAACTGTGATGGTAAGTGGAGGTAAAATAAATGGTTTAAAAACACCCAAACAGAGACTATTAGAAGGAGAGGTGCAGATCAGCAGGATAATATTTGGAGTAGCCCTGTTGGAAGTGAAGTGGAAGACAGTCAAACAAGCACAAATGCTGGAGGCGACTAAGCAGCGGCAGTGAAGCTTCCACAGCACTTGATGAGGGGGAGAAGAGTTTAAGTGTCAATTCTAGTGCTACTACTTTGTACAACATGGCTGAGACTGACAACAGTCAACAATAAATGATCCCTGTATTTTAACATCGATCATAGTGGTGGCACTTGCAGAGCTGAATATTTTCTAAGGTGGTATGCAGTGTAAGAAGTCGGAGAATTACTGTCTTACTAACTCTGATAGTGTGCATATATTTCTTGTTACGTCAGCTTGTACCCAGCTTTTCCTCTTATTCTGATTCAGTAGCAAGATGAGGTGACATCACTACCTGTTGACCAATCATACTGTCAATGCAGATTGACTGGTTACGGTATGTTTGTGGGACAGATCCAGCTGGCGGAGGTGGAGCAAGCATCACTGATGTCAGAACAGCTGTCAGACAAGTCGTCGTCCCCGGCGCTGCCTGATGACCTCAGCCTGGACGAACACAGCAGCTACCAGCTGCTGGTAAGAGACAGCCAGGTAACCACACACACACACACACACACACATAGAAACACACCTACACACACATTCACTGTCATTTCACACAAGTTTTAGTCTTACAAACAGTTGACACGTGGCAACATGTGTAAACCTGCCATGACATAGTTACGTCTACTAGCAGTGTTAGAGTTTCTGCATCATTTGGGTGCAAAAGCTCGAAAGAACATTTTGTGGCCTCAGTGGAGTCAAAGCCACTTGTCTACCACTGCCAATACCAACATTCCCAGTTCAAAAAAGGGCAATATGTAAAGCAAGATGGCGTTTGCCTGGTGCCTCCAAATGACTAAGTCCGCCCCTGAAAAAATACTTGCTACTCAGGCTACTCGTAGTGACTCTCTTTGACATGACCACCATTGTTATAAAGTAGAGCATGGAGTTAATTAGCAGAGGTATTTTTCTGACAGTAACAATATTAGTGTTGTAAGTTAGTATGGAAAACTCGCACAATTTGAGTTGCATTGGCAGAGTAGCACTGTGTCTGTAGACGATGGGCTCGTGCTCGTTGACTCCAGGTAAGAAGAAGGAGAAAACATTCAGTTGCAAGGTCAGTGTTTTGATGTTGATCGTAACGCTCTTTGCTTGTCTATTCAAAGGTTATTAATATGTTCAACTTGTCATGTGTCGTAAGAGTTGACGCTGGGTGTTCTTGGATCCCCAGCATTACACTCGCCAAGTGTGAAGTAGATCAGATGAATGGTTCTCAAGATATGCAAAGGACAGACAGACAGACAGACAGACAGACAGTCCTTAAGACCTCAAGGTGCCAACCTGGCTTCGAAATTACCCAGATTCCAATCTTCTTGAGCATCCATGGGACGACAACTCAACACCTACAGGATTCAACAGATCCGCCACCAATGCCCCGGTGCCAGACACCACAGGACACTCCCCAGAGGTGCTATGTCCATGCCTTGACAGGTCATAGGCCTCAGCGTTGATCGACTTTGCTCTGACCTGTAGAGGTGTGGACACAGAACCTCAATGCTGATACATCCCACGGATGCTTGATCAGATTCAGATTTGGGAAATTTAGAGGCCAGGTTGATGCCTCGAGCTCCTTGTCACATTCCTCAGGTTGTTCCTGAGCAGTTTTTGAGGTGCGGCATGGCCTATTGTCCTCCTTAGAGCTCTACTGCCACTGAGCAGTGCTGTTGCCATGAGGGGGTGTTTTTGGTCTGTAGCAGTGTTTGGGTGGGCGATGCCTGTCAAGTGGCATTTGTATAAATCAATCCATCCATCACACTTGGGATTAACTTGGACGCTGAAGCCAGGCCCCGTCACCTAACATCAATGTTGGACCTCACTAACGCTTGTGGCTTCATGGGAGCAGATCCCTGCAGCCCGTTTCCAAAGTTTTGAGAGGAGTCAAGGTTGTTACAGTGGCAGCGTACTAATGTCAAGACTGCACAGATAAGATGTTCAATTGAAATTGTCGAGATGTGTTTGTGTATGTGTGTGTGTGTGTGAGCCTGCGCTGTACTGCAAATCATACCAACCTGTGAATGTTTCATCATCTTCAAACAGTTTTATTTAAAGCAGTCATGCATTAAAGGTGCTTTTGTGAGATCAAACCCTGACATGTGTAATAAAAATGAACATTAGCTGTCTTTAGGGAGTCACAGCTCACATCAACAAACCCCTTCCATCTTGCTAATCATCATTAATTACTGTTTACATGCTTTACCGCCTGATTAAAACACCTGCCTCCCTCCGTGCTCTTGATATGGCCATGCTGGGATAAGTGTGTGTGAGTGTGTGTGTCTTTCACATCTCCATCTTCCCATGAGCACTTCGCTCGCAGCTCACTGTGGCTCCACCTGGCCTGATTCATCACTGTGTAATTGAAGGCCAGTTCATTTGATCCAGTTTACAACCAACAACAACAGCCAAGCAATTTGAAGCTTTGAAGCCTGCCGTTACTTTCTTTTTACCACATCCAATTTTAATCAGACGTGTATAGATGGATAAAGGAAGGGACATGAAAAGGGAGCTTTTTGAAATTGGAAACAAATTGTACTCAGATTTCCATTATGACAAGGCGAAATGAAAGGCTTCAGTGTGATATCTTTCTTGCTCCGGTGAACATCAGTGCACCTGGATATCATGCTTATTCTCCCTGCATCTCTTTGTCTGTCCTCTTCTCTTTCAATCGCGCATCTACCTTCAATTTCTTTCCTTTTCCCCATCATGTTTCATACTCTCAGAGGGGCAGCAGTGACTCCCATAGTTCGGAGGAGTTGCCCATCCAGGGGGGCTACACAGGGCTTCATCCCGCCAGCTCAGGAAGCGAGGAGCGGATCCAGGAGTTGTTTGAGATGGGCGTCCATCCTCAGTTGAATCCTCCCTCGTCTGAGCGGCCGAGCCCGGCACATTGCACAGGTACTGTAGAACGCATGATGGTAGTACAGCATCTGAGATACTGTGTTTAGTTATGTCAAATTATTTTGCATTCAATATCAACACACGTGGAACACGCTGACTTATTAACATTAGCTGGTAACAAGCTTCTATCCGTCGGGAACACTCTGCAGAAGAAAGGATGGCGATGCATTCGGGTGCCGTTCCCCAACAATGGTTTTAGTGCAGTCTTCACCACAAAACAGTAAACATGGCCTTCTCACGAGATTTAACAGTAGCCCTGAGCTTATCTAGACATTTAATTCTGCCGACTATCATCACTCTGCGTGCCGCCTTCACCATGACACCCTCCACATACACCATGACGACACATCACACCCTCACAGGTTACCCACAAGGCCACCAACATGATGTTTAGATATGAAAATACTGAATTATGTTGCCATTCTCACCCACTGTACCCTGAAATAACAGACAAAAGACCCCCAAAGCACCTTGAAATTATGCAACCGAACAGTATGCTGCTTCCTCACTGTATAATTCTACTTCTACCACAGAGGAAAACATTGTACAACTACATTTACCCAACAGGGACGTGCTAGTGGTTACTTTGCCGATTCAGATTTTAACTCACAACATATCACACCTAAAATAAGATGCATTATTATTATTTAAACCAGTGGTTCCCAACTGGTGATCTGTGTTTCTGAAGTGCAGTTTCCTGCTGTGGAGTGAGTGGCTATCGTACAGTCACTTCACAGAGACAGTAAAGTAGCTCAAGGAGGTATGATGCAGAAAATATAGACTCTGTGGACCTTGAACCAAAGACTAAGAATACATTTGGAGCCCATAACTAAACCAGCTGGGAACCACTGCTTTAAAGTATCCAGCATGATGTTAGAATTGAAAGCTCCACCTTGATAACGCCTCTCTTTCACTCTTCACCTCAAGTAAAAATTTAAGTGTGGGACTTTTACTGTGTGGTGTTGTTACTTGGATTATTAAATGCCAACAGTTACATCGGGAAAAAAAGAAGAAGTTTCCTACTTTGACTACCAGTGCCAAAAGTCTACCAGCGTTCCCAGTTAGAGAAAGGGTGAAAAGAAAGAAAGCCGATTGCAGTGACTAGCCCTATACTTCAGCCGCTACTGGTTGTTAATTGGCTGAATTGTTTGGACGTGTACTCAGAAACTACTCCCAATCTTTACCAATGCTTTATATCCTCTAACATTTGATGTCGTTAATGTCTGATGACTAAATCTGACCCTTGAAAACACGTTTCATGGCTATTTGCAGTCAAAAACACCAGTGTAACACTCTTAGTGGAAATATTAGTATCCAAATTGGAGAATACAGAACGTAAACTCTTTATAATATCATGCTTGTATTAATACAACTTGTTAAGGTTGAATCAATTTTTTAATACACTTTTTTTTATATACTTTTCATGAGTGGCTCAAGCTATTGCACCGCTATATAAATTCCCATTATGTAATATCTATAATGAAAATGTAAATTAGAATCTGAGCAGTTTTTCTTTTAAGTAAAACCTGCTCTTTGTAGATCGCTTTTCATCCAACAGCAGCAAAATGGTTCAATTGAATCTTTCACATCGCCCATCATATTAACATAATCCCTCTCAGGGTTACCTTTCATCAGCGTTCCTTATTATCCTTATCAGTGTTCTTTGTGACCCTCACTGGTATTTAACCACCACACTTTTATTAAACCCTGACTTTGACGTGACATTGATAGTATCATCTAAATAAGAGGAGGCTTTTGCCGATCGTCTCTGGAGCCGAAACAGACGCACAAGGACATGCCTCATATGCCACACCGTTGAATGACTTCCGTTGCAATTAAAGCGGTGATAGATGAGGTTAGATGAATGCAGACACGTAGATGTTGATGAATGACATGTTATGGTATGCTGATGGCTCATCGCCCTCTGTAACATGACCGTCATCACGGAAACAGATGGAGCGATAAAAGGCAAAGTCAATCAGGGGGATTGTTCAGAAGCACGCGATATCAGACTGTGGTAGACATGATGTTACTGAGGACGTGAAGGAGAAAACAAAACACTTTAGTCTCCATCTCAGAGACCCGTATAAAAGATCAAACTATAGTAAGACTTTTAATTTCCTAAATATCAGTTGAATCCAGCTAAATGCTAATCATTGTAAGATACACTAAAATGAAAACAGGCACGTTAGCACTGACAGAAATGTATTAAACTATAACCTTCTCTTTTCAGATGGGGATGGAGGAAGCTGCAGTGGAGGCGGTGGCGGTGGCGGGTCTTCACCCGTCTTCCACCTACCAGCAGACTTCTTCCACCCAGCTGCCGCGGCTCATCCGGGCAGCCCTGGGAACAGTGTTAGCCCGGGAGACAGAGGGCCATCCAGGTTGCCCTCGCCAGCCTCCTGGGCCTCCCTCCGCTCACCCGGAGCCAACAGCAGGCCCCTGAGCTCTCAGGTATTATAGACAGATGAATGGATGGATGGTTGTGTAGACAAAAAAAGGACCTGACATCAGTTTGTCTTTGTTACACATCAGTGGCACGACGGAGCAGTGGAAATAGATAATTCCTGAGAGACTGTTCAATGAACCAAAGTTGTCATGCATCAGAAGCACTTCAGGCATATGGGATATGCCGAATGTGGTAAAATGTCGACTGAGTCCAGATACAGTGATCTGGAAGCTTAATACTATAACATATGATTACGCACAGTGATAAAGATACTAGTCATTGACAAAAATATTGATTTAAAATTATTTTATCGCAGTAACTGAGCTGCAACATCCTCTTGGCAACTTGTGTGACATTTACCACTCTCCATTGATGTCCTACTGTTGTGTGAAACTCCCGATAAATTATTTAGTTATAATTAAAACCATGATCTCATTTGTATTGAATGTAACACCTCCCCTGTGTCGGCTTCTGCATGAAACAAACGGGAATGAAAGACCCTTATTTTAGTCCTTGTTCCTGTGTAACCATGGAGACAGAGTTTTCTTTCTCTCTCGTCTACCTGTTTGGTTTGTTTAGCTTGTGCCTGAGTGCCTCTGTGATCCTCAGCTGCTACAGTAATGCTCTGCGGCACTCAGCTAATTAGCCTGGCCAGCCCTGAGCCTGATACCGACTCTGTGCACACTGTTGTTCTTGGCTCACGCTCTTCACATTCTCTTCTGTCCCTTTTCTTGTATTTCCTTTATCTCTTTATGTCTTTCTCCGGTGTCCTGTCTCTCAAAGCTTCCTCTTCCTGTCCTCTTTCGTTTGATTCTTTCTCTGCCAATCCCCCCGTTTCTCCTTTTTCCTAATCTGTTCCTCTCCCCTGTGGTTTTGTATACTGTGGTTTTGTATACAGTGTGGCGGTAACAGTGCTGGGATTAGGAATAATGACGAACACCCTGCTGTCCCAGTGTACTCTTTTCAATGCAACAAATGCTATTTGACACATTGAGTGGCTTACACTAATCAGGGTGAACTTTAAACCAGGGATATTTTTGTTTTCACCAAACTTTTTAATTCAAAATCCGCCCTTTTGCTCCACCTTTTCAAATTCCAATTTAAACTCTCATCTCTGTTTAACTTTGAACTGTGAAAGTGCTTTTTTAAAAACACTTCAACAATGGCGGCATTGACAGGCTGCATGGAAAGAGCCAAAATGAGTGCAGTCCCTGGACAAATTAAGGAAACGAGTCATTATCAGATTCTGAATATAATTAGAACTGAAGTATAATGAAACTAAAAGATAAGAGTTGGACCTGCTGGCAACCATGGGATCTTGTGATATTTGGAGCTATTTCCTCTTTTTGTCATTAATACTGTTGCTTTAACGTGACAGTTCTTCAAAAAAGGACATTTGAGCGCTAGTTGTGTGAAATGCCAGCGGTTCACTTGCACAGGTATTGTATTTTTTTTTATATTTTTGCTTGATTTGACCTTTTCTCAAGATTGTGTGTGCAAAGATAGACCATGTTTGATTGACACCTCTCCTGTTGCACCTGTCAAGACAAGTAACTTATACCGTGATAATGGAGATTTAAGCTGATATACAACTTTGATTTAAGTTATTTAACTGAATTGTACTAATGCAGTATTTCATTTAAATTGTGCAACACTAACCCAACTCATCAAATACCAGTGGCTGAGTAGTGGTCTTCGGTGTCAGATACCGATGTATCAGTGCACCCTTTAGCATCCATTTGAGATGCATTGGGTATGAAAGGGCAAGATAGTCCGCATAGGAAGGGTTAGTCAAAGTATGGACTTATACCCAGGAGACCACTGTTTGTGTCCCATGTGAAACCAAAAGTGTTATTTTGGTAACAAGAGTGATGTGACTTATTTTGAGCCAAACCATGATGGGTTTTTAAACCTAAACACATACTTTTGTTGCCTAAACCTAAGTAAGTAAACCTGGAAATGAAACCTATGTTAAAGTTTATTTTGAAAAGAGACTGTATGCGTCAAAGGTGCAGGAACCGAACATGTCCTGTGCAAACAAAACTATATTTCAGAGGACATTGCATGTAATAAGCGTAAATTGACATGCCATCACTGGGCATCCGAAACTGACACTGTAGGGGTACCTAGAGAGTCATAGTTTGAAGTGTAGAGCCACTGACCAAGCGTTGGTATTTGACGAGCTGGGAGTCAGAATGCATTGGCAGCACAGATGGGATTAACTTTAAAGCGGGATTATCATTTTAAATAAAGTTTAGCTAAATGATTATTAATCCTAAAATTAGTAAAATATGTCCTGTTGATGCAAACCACCACTCATGCTTTGTCTACTGAGACTAATTGCTTCCTTTCGTTTTCTGTCACCACCTTCCTCCTGTGTGTGCAGCACCCGTCCCACAGTGACTCCTCCCTGGCCACAGGCAGTTCAGAGGGCAGCCTGCAGACCACTCTAGAGGAAGGACTTAGCTTCAGCGTGTCCCCACCTCGAGATCTGGATCTCCCCATGCCTCACCTCTGTCCCCTCCCCACTCACCCCCTACACCCCCAGGGACCGGCCACAGGAGACCAGGGCCCTCCTTTATTAAAGAGACGCAGTACTACTTTTACCCTACAAGCCACCAGAGGGCACCAAAGGAGCCAGAGCAGCTGCGGTGGCGGCAGCACCAGCCCCGGCTGCCCCCGGCAGGACTCCATGGACCCCTCAGATGAGGACGTGGGCACGGGGACGGGTGGGGACAGCTGCCGCCAGGCCCTCAACAGCGAACACTTGTCAGAAACACTGAACAGCCTCTCACTGACATCACTGCTCACCCCAGGCTCTCTGGCGCCCCCGCTGGTGAAGAAATGTAACAGTACAGGCTCGCTGGACCAAACCAATCTATCGGCCCGGAGTAAAGATGTCCGCCACCTTTGCGGCATTGATGCCCACGGTTACTTGTCCAACGCCTGGACGGAGGGAAGCGCGAGAGGTGAGGGGGAGGACAGTGATATCACAGGCTTCAGCATGAAAAGCAGCAGCCGGCCCACAGACACAAGCTCTAGGAAAAATAGATGAAACACTTGTTGCCTCTCTGTAGTGAAACTCTTTAACCATTTGCATTTCTGGACCTTGAGCTCAACAGGAAGAAGAGACTTTTCATACATGTCCCGTGAACCCGATTCTGAAACTCTCCCTTGTCTTTGAATCGTCTGTTCTCTCTCTTTCCTGTCCGGATCTGGCTGCTCGGGATCAGTCATTTCTCAAAAGAACACAGTAGCTTCTGAGTTTTGACATCCTCTCTTTTCCGCAGGATATGTGGTCGCTTTTTGAAAGGACTTAACGATATTGACAAGGGGCTTAGCCTCTTAGCATAACCGGGATTCAGCCTTGAAAGATGTGGCAGTCCTGGGCTTTACATTTGAGCCATTCTGAAATACACAATATTTAGAAAGCCATCAGGGAGACAGGCCTGAAAATTACAGTGATTGATGAACATTACTAAAGTGATGTTATTTATATAAAACTGTTAAAAATATCAATTTCAAAAACAGAAATTGCTTGACCCAACGTGCCCTCAACCTTTGTGCAAAAACAGTATTGTCAACATTGGACAGATGGCAAACTGAAGCTTCTTTTGAGGAAGAACTGAACTTTGTACAGTGTTTTTTGTAATAACCGTCGCTAACAGTAGCATCGACCAACCTTTTTTCCTCTTTAGCAGATACGTTGGGTAACAGAGAATTGAAAGGTCGTATATTTTCTGTGTTCTTTTTCAACTTCAATGTATTGAAGTTGTGTGAATGTACACACGTCTGTCTCCGTTTGTGAGGGAGAGGGAGACCGAGACAAGCAAGGAGCCTGGCTAGTCTGAAAATTGACAAAAGGGCCTCTTTGAATAGAAGACTGGATTTGTGACTGCTGCTGAGAATACATGTGGGTTGTCAGTGGAGCGTTGGCCACTTTCAGAGTGGACTCTTTGTGCTTTCTACATACCCATGAAAGGGCTAAAATGTATTGAGTGCAGACCTGGGCCAAAACCTAATGGCGAATAACACACTTGTAACCCAACACACTGTTTAAAAGTGTCTTTAAGGTACATCCATTATATTAAAAGGCTTTCCTGATGATAAGAGAGAACTCCGAAAAAAAATCAAAGTTTCTTAAAATATACATACAAAAGAATTTGAAATTAGGTTATCATATCCTACACATCGAAAGACTTTCTCAGCAGCTGCACCCTTTACTTACATGTTAGATGGATAGCAGTGATTCCCACAGGTCGAAAATACACTTTGCAAGGCAGTAGGTAAATGAAATATTATAAAAAAGTTTTAATATAACATTATAGTTTTTACAAGACAGTTTGATGTCATACAGTTTTCCTTGAGTCCTCCAAGTTGTCCCTCTGCGCAACACATCAACAGTGTCTCTGCTTTCACCATGATGCAGCATGGCTCTAGGGAGGACATCGCTGATCTGTCAATCAACCCACCAACTTGGTCTCCAGAAATATCTCAACAACTGCTGGATGGATTGCCATGAAATTTTATCTTTCATGGTGTCAGGGCTTTAACATTTCCTCTTCTGGTTGCGCCAAATCAAACGACGCTCCCTTTCCCCACTGAAACAAGCATGTGTTGCGAGACTCAACTCACCTCTGACTGTGCAGGAGACCAGAGTCTCTGTGTTCAGCTCTCAGTACAGCTTCTAACTGAATCTCTGTGGTTCAGAGTTTAGTTTCTCTTCTGCACCCCTGATTTTACTTTAGATATCTGCCTTTGCTGTCCCATGTTGTCTTACAGATGTCTAGCAACCATGTTAAGTTACTGTTGATGAAAACTCAACACTTCCCTTTTTTGCTGCTTCACTATAAAAGCTTTTACATAACAAAAATGACAGGCTTTTATTGTGAAGAAAATGAAATGTGATTATCACCAAATTAAAGGAACTTTGTAAGCAAATTTTCTTCAGTAAAAACAAGAGTAGAAGCAAATCAGTCACAGTGAGATGTTAGATGAAGAGCTACAGACATCACGCTCTTCCTGCACCTCTGTAAACAGCTCACCTCCAGCAGGTGAACTTCCTCTACCTGCAATGCTGTGTGATGGAAAACCACTTGCAGCAAAATAAAGTGAAACTTAAGCCGTAGATTTAAACGCCATCCACTCAAGACAAGTCGTCTTGAAAGACACACCTTCAAGCGGGTAGCCTTGTTATAATGGAGACACAAATCCCTGCCGTGCTGGGCTGACAGCTCATGAATATGGACAAATGGCAAATGAACCATCTTAACTTTGGTGATCTCCTAAATTTTCACATCGCAATACCAGCAGTTCAAAGGTCACTTGTGTATTGAAATATCTCAACATCTACTAAATTTACAATTTCATTTTCCATCAGCATGTCAACATAACAGATTATCCAGTGCTTTTCTTGAGTGCTGTATCGTAGGCAGCTGGACTTGCTTGAGTTTCTTGAAGATGTTTCACCTCTCATCTAACTGAATACAGAACTAACAAGCAAATCAAGTTGCCTACGATATAGCACTTAAGATTACCATGACCTGGATGACTGAGAATCTTCTCCAACATCCAATACTTTTGTTTATGACCGAATTCCTGCAAAATTAAATGACACTCCCGTCAGCCATAACTGTACCTTGTGTTTTGTGCTAATCAGCAAATGTTAGCATGCTAAAATTCCAAACTAAGTTCATGAACATGCTTAACACTATTCATGCTTAACATCAACATTGACATCGCATTGCTAGTGTTAGCATTCAGTTCAAAGCACAAGTGTACCCAAGCACAGCCTCACAGAGTTGCTAGCACGCCTGTAGACTCTTGTACTGTCTCAGTTCAGATTCTAAGTACACATCCATGTAGTGTCCTGTGTACACTGTGTACTAACTAGTGTAATGGATGAATTTTAACAGCTAAGCATGTACAGCTGTTGAACATTTACTGGCAATAACGATTGTGACAATTGATCACCTCTTTTTTTGAATGGCAAATTGCAACCACATCGCGTATTACCGCAACCATTTGACCACAGTTGTCACCCATCAAAGTATCTGCAAGCTTTTTTGCTTGCTCAACGGAGCAACTGCAATCGCTGCAGCTCCCTCTGCCGCCATTTCTACAAGTTTGGTGATTCCTTTCCTTCCACTATGTAACCAAGATGGTGTCCATTTAGGTTGAGAAGTGTCCAGTGTTCCACACTTAACTTTTTGACCATTATGAATACACCACACGGTCACTCAAAGCATTTTACCATACTGGGGAGTGTAAACATACTTATGCACTCTAAATAGGAATTGTAAGTGGTGCTTGAGGCACAGCACTGGTTTAATTCTCTCAGCCTGTTGCCATCACAACACACTTGGCGTTTGAATCAAACTCCAACAGAGCCACAGAAAAGAAAAGTCAGGAAATAACTGACGACTATAAAGATGAATCCGGTGTTTGCTGACAGAAATTAGCTTGATTATTTGTTTCTGTCTCTTGATAGGTTCTGTTATCAGCAGTCTTGCTGTACTGACAACACAGCACCTCTTCAGTTCAGTAATTGTCAGTGGTTCAGTGTAGTGTGTATTGCAATCACTGTAGTGGGGTAACTTCTGTATCAACATCTGGATAGACAAACTGACCTGGGGCAGCTCTTGAACTCACTGAGGTCAGGTTTTGCATTAAAGACCAAATGAGCAGTGGAGTATTAACATTACATTTTTCAAATAAGCAGTTTGATACTTTTAAAATATCACTGTTAGTGTTTTTGACCGCCGGGATAAACAGCATGTACCCAGCATACCTTTTAAATGTAACTCTGTCAATTGAGGATTTATTTTGACCAAACCTACCAAACCTTACCCCAAAGTTGGTAATTGTTGGAACTGTACTCTAACTGTCTAGAGGACTAACTAAGATGGTTTTTGTGAGATTTATTTTAACTCTGTCAAGTTTGAATGAAATGTGTTTTACAATGAGTTAACAAGGCATTCAAACTGGCATTAGTCTTAGTTCGGTGAAAGAGAGAAACTGGGATTGGTGTACTGTGTTTTTTTCTCTGTTTAAGAAGGAAAATAGTTGTAAAAATAGGCTAAAACAGAGTTCAGTCAGGAACACTTTAGCCAAAGAAAACTATTTCTATTTGCAGTATTATATTTGGCAGTATGGCTCTGCCTTTCCTGAGGCCTATGCTGAAAGCCTTATGTCAGAGAGAGCAAACTTCCCTGCCCTTCCATGTGCCTACATGGAAAGCCTAAGGCAGGAAGAGCAGCAGCAAAGACCCCGGGAACAGAACAGAGCAGCACAGACACAACATGAAAAGGAGCAGTTTGAATAGGGCTCCGAGATTCGCCAATTGGTTGCATAGAAAGGAATCATGTGATCTATCAGCTGACTCCATCTGTTGACTGGGCTGTTTGAGATCAGCTGGTGTAGCTGGGATGTGAGCTGAGCTTGACATCGTGTCCTGTCCGAACTAACGCTATGCTCTATTTCTCAAACTAGTGAGCGTGAAACTTCACGGTCCACCAACGTGTTGTCGCCATAACAACTAGCAACATTTGCCATTTTGTTTTGCACAAATCAAATGACTTCAGCAAATGCTTCTTCTGTCCTTTGTAGTCATTTTATTTCTGTGGTCCAGTCACTGCAGCTTTGTTTATTTTGGTCAATTCAACAATGCTCTGTGGGATCAGTCTGGAGATTCATGGTGAACTGAATGACATCAAACTGCCTTTATAACCCTCTGCCATCATTTAATGGCCCAGAACATGCTGTGCTTTAGCAGCCGATGATATACTTGGGGATGCTGCCCAGCAGCAGGTTCAGTGTGTGGTCGGTGTTTCAGATTTTGAGGAATTCCGAATATGGGATTCCCAGTTTTTGTTTGCTACATTAAACCCAAATGATTATTTGACTCAGGTCTGCTTGAGTGTAGCAAGATACTAGAAGATACCCTATACTATGGCCAGCAATGTGGTACAGGTTGGTGTAACGTGTGACTTTAAGCACTTGTTTGTCAGACATTTTGACAGATTGTAATGACCCATTATATGATATAGTTGTGTCAAATCCAGAGCAGGTAGACCTCAGGTGGACCTATATGCACTCACACACAGCGTCACACATACAGCACACTGAAGCACATACAGGACATGTTACATGCATCCACAGTCACAAATATCATACAAAGATGTCAACGTCAAAACACTGCAGGATGTTTCAGTAGAGATGAGACAGAAGAAACCTCAGTCTTTATCTCTTCCTCTACTTTGTCTTCATTCCCCTCCTTATTCTCATTCAATTATATTATCTCCCTTCCACAGGGAAGCTGGAGTATTAAATGACTATTGACTACCCCCCTCTATTCGAGATATGCAATATGCTACAGTAGATGTACAGTTAGATGTATGAGACTCGTATAGATAGACAATATGGTGAGAGAAGATTATATTTATGAATTCATGTATTAGAATAAAATGTCACCAAGATTCAAAGGTCACTGAAAGGATGATGATGTATTCATGTATTCCAGAGTGTTGGAGTGTGCGTTTTCTCTTTTTGCCCGTCCATCTTCCCGACCCGATTTTATTTCTCCAAAATGCATGTAGTTTTTTTTTTCTGTTTCCTTAAATGTCATTCTAGTGTCATATAAAAGTGAGATAGCTTTTCAACCCCTCTGACTCCTGAAGTTTGTCTTTTTTAGAAATTACTTTTTTTACCCCCCAAGGTTGTGTAAAAGTTTAATGTTGGTCTCTGTTGCTTCTTCGTTCACAGTCAAAAATCTATCTTAATTTATGTTATTGTCCCAAGTGGAATGGCTAGCTGCAAATATCCAAAATGATTGCTAGTGGTCCTGCTAAATTAAATTGATTTGAATGAATAATTTAGACTGAGCTTTTAACTTCTTAGCTTTTTGTGTTTGGGGCTTCAAGCAGGGAAGTGCTTTGCTATTTCTCTCCTATTTTCCACAGCTAATCAGGTTTTGTTACCTTGAGGCAGCGTAGAGCTCGGCCCCTAAACTAACTTGAATCCATACACCTGTTTTATGCAGCCAACAAAGGTGCTGAGGAAGAAGAGCAAAAACTCTTCAGACAAATAGCCTTTAAAAAATGTAAATTTTGACAATTTAACCAGTCTTGCTTAATAAATTTTTAACCTTATTGTTTCTTTTCCTACAGCGTTCACTTTTACGGTTATGACTAACATGTGCTGAGGTCACCAAACACAGTGTGACAGCTAAAAACCTGCTCACTGCTGGCAACACCTGTATAACACACATTGGTAATTAATGGTGTAGATTAAGGAGATTAATTGTTGTGTTCATACAAAATGTTTCTGTTGGCAGATGTAGACACAAATGATGTGGTGGAGTTTTATTACTGTTGTCGTATTTTGTCCTAAATATCAGGTTGCACCCAGAGGATTTGTCCGGCTCCTTTGTACCCGATTTTCTGTTATTGAGGAAACGTCTGAGCTGATCGTGACAGTAACGGCGCTCTCGCACTAAGACAAAAGGTAAATGGAAGGGTTTGGCCATCAGCACAGCCCGGTGGTTCTGCTCATGTGGATATTTGGTATTTCTTTCACCATAAAGGCCCGCAGCCTTAATCAGCCTCTCAACTCTGCTGTGGATCATGATACTAATGTTGCTAAAGCTGTTATGTTTCACAGATGCTGAAGAAATTCGTCATTTAAATGTTCTTTTACTGTCGTAGTCTTGGGCATCCCTCTTAATAATGGGGTGTTATGACTTTGACATTTAAGGCTACAGTATGGCTACGTCCCAAATACACAGCATGTAGGCCTACTATCCATCAAGCGAGTGTGTGTTAGGCAGCAGGGGAAGAGTGTACATGCAGAAAGTCTCATCAGACGAGTTAAGCAATTTATTGACAAAGTGAGGACACATAAGCTTGTATGCAAGTAAAGTCTCCAATGTTAAGGGCACAGGTACAGGTGGGTGGAAATCAAAGATTTAAGTAACATTAACAATCTGGCAAGTCACAAGAGAAAATAGACTGACTGTAGTCACATTTCCATCACAGTTTTGCACAAAATAAATGTGATATTTCTAAAGTTTCAACAAAGTACAATTGCGACTTGCAGGTGTTTCCATTAAAAAAGTATTTTGCGTATGAGCCGTAATTCTTGTAAAATCTAGTGTATCTAGTGGGCAGGAAGAGAATGGCAATAAAGCCTAATAGAGATGCAGGGGTTTGGGGAAAGGAGCGCGCCTTTCCCCAAACCATCCCTGACACCCTCTCCCTGCCCAGTTCCACTTCATTTCCACACTCCACCACATTGAGTGTCATCCCAAACCAGCTGCCGAGACGTGCATTATAAAACCTTCCAACAGCGAGTCTGCACCGATGCCGACTTGATCACCATGTGCAACACCACATTGTGTTTGTCGTGGAAGACGCTACATAGAAATGAAGTTCCCTGCAACTAAACTTACAAATGCAATCTGCTCAGACTATGACATTTATATTGTCTTGCACATGTTAACATCTTAAAAGTTACATTGTATTTAGGATAAAATATATCCTTTTCTAGTCCTTAGAAAACAGTCATGTTCATTTGATTGTAAAGTGCTGTATATTTACAGGAAGTGATCCAAAAACAAACAGCTTTGAAACATTATAATGAAAGATATGAAGATGTTTACAGAGTAAAAGAAAAGAAATGCTACGAAAAAAGCTTAGGAGTTAGTTTTATTTGTATTAATTTATTATCAGTTTACTGAGTTATTTATTTAATTTGATAGCAAAAGGATAATATACAAAAAAATCAGCAGCACATACAGATTAAATATAAGTGCTACAATACATATGAAGAATGTAAAATGAGACATAGTTTTATTTTTCTCCATGGTTACAAAAAATTACCAAATTGTCTTGTACTGCCGCAGAGCATTGATTTTGTCCCAAAGCTTGCCGCAGTATTTATACCCTACACCTTAATGAAGGGTGTTTCATTTCTCTGTGAAGGTGACCACAAACAGAGTTATGGCTCATTTATGCTCAACGTTAAATACAGAGACAGAGACAGACGGAACCTTCCGTCCGTACTCTGCATTCATTTCGTCCATATTCGTGCGCATTTTCTGAAAGCTTATGGATACACACAAAATGGAGCAGTACCACCGGAGATCTTGGAGGCAGTGAAGCGTAGTTCGAGCCAGAGACAACCATCAGAGACAGCAAAAAAAAAAAAAGAAAGAATGGTGGAATTAAAGAAATCCTTAATATATACTAAGATATGATAGAAAATAGTAAGAAAAAATTTCCATCCACATGTCAGACCACCACTGTCTAAAATGCTGCCTCCATTTGAAGGTACAATACAGCTTTGCCCTCACAGTTGATAGATCATCAAAATAGTTGTCCATCTGTTTTCTTTCAGCTTTCTTTGAGCTCTTACACATACTAATATTGTCCATTTAAAAGGCAAAAAAATATTTTTTAAATTGTATCTAAATTTCATGCGCTAGCCCCCCCAAAAAAGGCTCTTTTAACATTAGTTCATGGCATGTTTTAGTCCTGGTCTTAATCATGGAGTACATATTATGACATAGGCCTACACCTGTGTTGCCCAATCAGCTAATTGAGTTGCAGCTGTTGTCAGTCTTCAAACACCCTCGTCTTCCTCTGTCATATCCTCAGATAACCTACAGGAGCAAAACATCCATATGCTGCTGTTTGGCATCTTTCTACCCCTTTGTGTTTGATCACATGCAAAGACTGGTTGCCTGTGCTTTGCTGCTCTTTTTTCCTGAACAGAGATTACAGTGTAACACCCTCAGCTGTCTATTACTTAGAATATTCGCTGGTTTCCTTTCTGGGTTGGATCAAAGGAGCGATAGCAGTTCATGCATTAAAGCGTGACGTCGTTTGTGGATCTAGAGCAGTTACTGCCTCTAATAAGTCACGCAGGCTTTTGATTCTTTGATACAGCTTTTTTTTTTCTCTACCTGGATAAAAATATAACCACTCTGGAGGAAGAGCTTTTTACCCCCAGTTTTATTTAGCCTCAGCTCAGCAAACAGATTCCTCAGCTGGTGTCGTGCTGACCCAGTGTCCACACACAATAAGAAATGGTCTCTGCTGTCTTTTCTGCTGTACTTAGTCTAAAGGGATCCTGGGAAATAATCTCTCTCCTTGGCAAATATTGATACATTGTAGTCAATAGATTTGTGCTCTGATATTACTGCTTCATATTTTATGTTTTCTTTTTGTCCGCCTTTAGAATCTGCAGTCTCTTTGGAAACCATGCAGGATTTCTTTTAAAAACCCTGCAGTGTGTTTTGGTTGTTGGTTGTTTTTGGAATGTTCTAAATGTCTGTTTTCCAAGACAGGAAAGCTTTGACCCAGGCAAAGTTAATCACAATGGAGGCTGTGAGCTCATGTCACTCATTTGATTAGACTTTGATCTCGGGAATTTCAGGCACTAAATTTATTCTTTCTGGCTCTGCTCTCATGATGTCAGATGTTTATTTTCTCTCTTATCTCCAAAGCAATATGATTACATGGTTAAAGACTTGATAAGGAAACCAGTTCTTGTTTTAGAACTCTCAGCATTAATATAATTGTTTTTAACCATGCAAGTGGCGTCACTGGCTCGGGCAGTGTTAGTTTCTTGGCAGGTAGTCTACCATTTTGTTCCAGAGTGAAATATCTCGACAACTACCGAAAGGATCGCCATGCCATTTAGTACTTCACAGTTTCCAGAGGATGAACCCTACTGACTTTGATGAGCTACTCATTTTTCCTCTGGAACCACCCTGAGGTTGCCATTGTGGTTTTAAATGAAATGATCCAACAGCCTTTGAATGGACTGCCAAGACATTTTGTATGCACATTCATTTCCTCCACTGGATGCATTGTAACATCACTGATGTTCCAGACTTTATATGAAGCACATTATCATCATCATGCGTCAAAACTAATGACATTCCCAGCAGCCTCAATTGTACTTTGTGGTTGGTTCCAACCTCTTCTCATTCCCAGGTCATCAAATACCAATGCCTTGTCACACCCCTTGGCGTGTGATAGCAACGCACAGGACACCATTTAGTATCTCTATCGCCCTGTTTCCACCGAATCCTTCAGTATACTCTAGTACCTGGAGAACCGAAAGTATCGCCTACGAACATATACCTAGATCTGTTAAGCATTTCCATGTAGGCGGGGTTGGTGTTGCTGCTCCATCCATCTCTCAATGTACACTGACATTTTCAGAACAAAAAAAAAAAACAGGCATGGTTTCATCAAGGTTTCTCTTGATGAAATGTTTTAGAAATTACAGGTTTGTGTTTGGTATCTGAAGCGTTCTGGTTTTTCTCCAAGTGAGGATTAAAATATGTTCAGTTCACATAACCTGGTCGAGACTGATATATATATTTTCAGTATACAGCTGCTGCAAGAGGCAGCAAAACATCCTTTCATTTTATAGTTTACTAATGCATGGAAAACTTGCCATGAGCAGTGATTACATAGCCTTAAACCAGCCACAACACAGCCCTGAGCAAGTGTGACAGCTCTATATAGTTAACGAACTGCAGCGTTTTTAGCTCCACCTTTTGGTACCAAATCAGTGTGATTGGTAACCCAACAGAGGGATGACGAAAAAAGTGGGGTAAGAAACATTTCTCTTGGTACCATCCTTAACTTTTCACAATGGAAATGGAAAAAAAAATATGTACTTAAAGGGATAGTGCACCCAAAAGTGAAGGAGAGGTGAAGTTTTAGAGTCCTCACGTCACACAGATCCAAGGGGAGAGGAGGTAGCAACACAACTCCACCTAATGCAGGCTGACGGCGCCCCAGATTCAAACATCCAAAAACACATAATTGAAACCACAAAATATCTCCATACTGCTCGTCAGTAGTGATCCACGTGTCCTGAAGCCCCGACATAAAAAGTTCTTTCGAAAATGTCATCTGAACTCTGTTTCAATTATGTGTTTTTGGACGTTTGAATCTGGGGCGCCGTCAGCCTGCATTAGGTGGAGTTGTGCTGCTACCTCCTCTCCCCTGGGATCACCAAAAGTGTTGTGAGGACTCTAAAACTTCACCTGAGCCTCCCTCGGCATATGGGTGAGTAGATAATGGCTGAATTTTCATTTTTGGGTGCACTATCCCTTTAACTGAACTGAACTGTTTGGAGGAAACAGGGCTTATGTGACACAGAGCCAGAACACATTGTAACGTGGTTAATGTGAAATGTTACACAGTTAGAAAAGAATCATCAGTCATGTGAGTAAAGGAAGAGCATGAAGTCTGTGTGTAAATTTTGTAACATTACACTAAAACAACAGAACATAGGTACATAAGTTATATCACAAAACAACCCTTACTTGCAGTTTTAAATGGGACACTAACTGTAGTCTCTTGGGTGAAAGTCCTGTTTTCTTTGACCCATCCACCTCTTCCCCGCGCCCTATGTGGACTTTCTTGCTCTTTATACAAGGCCTATGTCAGTCACTCTCAGCGTCAGGTTTTGCCATGGATGGGTTTACATTTGAGTTAGCATAAAGCCTGACGCGTCTCATAAACAGGCTAAAGGGTGCCTTTGGTGTCTATCACGCGCAGAGGGATGGTACTTGACGACTTGGGATTGAAAACAAGCTGTTTGTGCTAATTAGCCAATGTCAGCATGCTAAACTAACCCTCTTAACATAAACATCTTAGCTTTGTCATTGTTAGCATGTTAGCATTCTTAAGGTAAATATCAATCAATCAATCAACATTTATTTCTATAGCCCTTTACAAAACCCAAAGGTACCCAAAATGCTTAACAACAGTATCAAATAACATTGAAAAAAAAAAAATATATATATATATATATACTGTACATTACGCCTGCAGCAGACAGCTTGAAATCACAAACTTTAACACAGTATATCAGAAACTCATCTACCTGCTCTCCCTCTTGTGTTCCCTCCATGTGCATATTCTCTTTTACTTTTTATTTTTTCCCTGTTTAACCCCCCCATTCATTCATCCATCCTTAGTTACACTCAAATCCACATTAAGCGCCTCCGCTTTTCCCTCTGATGCCACTCGCTCCCTTTCATCTCTTATTTTCTTCTCTGATCTCACCCAGGCCTGGGCCATTACAGTGCGGAGCTGCCAACTGCAAAAGAAATGTCATTGGTGAAATATATTTGACACAGCTTTGCTATCACATAAACCCCCATAGAAATTAATTCTAACTCTATTTTCTGCTCATTTCCCCATTTCGGGATAACAAAGCAGTGGAACCTTTCTCATAAATCTTCCAGCGGACATGTGGCACCAACAAGGAACATGTATGGAGATAATTATAAATCACACTGCGAAATAAAGCATGCAGTCACACCTATATGGTTTCTGTCTTTGGTCTGAATGAGAACACATTTACATTTGTAAGCATGGCTGGATTAAAACAGCAGGGAGCCCCGGGGAAAAAATGAGCTGTGGTTCCCTCCCTTGATTGTCAATGCTATGCATATGTTTCCTGTCGCCTTCAAGTACCCATCAAGTGCAGTGCACACCGCAGACCACACAATGCGCTTTAATTATATTTTGCCTAAAGCTCAGAAACAAACAGTATACTGAATATTACCTGTAGATAGATTGTGCTGCTATACATTAGATAACTTAGATTAATTCACCCCCCTTTTTTTTTTGCAAAAGACACACCATGAAAGAGCAATGGTTTGACCTGTTACAACTTATAGAATCTAAAGCTGGGACCAAGATGGGTCTTGCATATATATATATATATATATATATATATATATATTTAGGGCCCATTTTCAGCCCATATTCTACTCATATGGACCCACATACATGTTGGCTAGGTTAGTGCGTCAAGTTCAGGGATATTGCCTCAAGCAAATTTACAGTTACTTAAATGACCAAAAAATTATTGACAAAGTGCATCTGGAGTTTGCAGGGCCTTTGGAGGTCAGAGATGTGCTATTAAAGCATGCCATCGGCCCAGTTCTTTAGCATGTTAATATAATATTACTAGTCCATACCCACTGAGTACAGCATACCATACCATGACTTAGTCATACCAAAAATTAGAAAAAAAAACAACAACATTGGTCCACAGGGGGAGCCACAGCGATCAGTCGCATTTTAGCCATTTTTAAGCATTTTTCTGTTGTTATAGCGCCACCCAGTTGCCAATTAGAGTTAAATTTCTCCAGTCACCTTGAGGCGTCCTGTTCTACATATCTACCAAGTTTAGTAAAAATCCATATGGCGGTTAGGCCTAGATAAGAAATGAGCTCTCTAGTGCCCCATTTTGTTTGATGGGGTCAATAATGGAGGGGTCCCCTCAGATTATGTGTGGTCATATGCCTACAAAGTTGCGTGGTGATGGGTGAAACCCTTGAGATGTTATACACCTTTATGTGATGAGCCACGCCCTCAATATTCATTGCCTTATAGAAGCTCAGTTTTAGTAAGTTTTCCAACTTTTGCCAAGAGGGAACTTTAGATATTGGTCCCTAGATTATGTTCACCCAGTTTCATGCAGATCACTCAAACTTCCTAGGAAGAGATCCATTTGAAGTGTTTTTCAAAAAATTCAAAATGGCAGAAAATCTATACAACCGGAAGTTATGGGTTCTGAGTCAAATGTGTTCCTCATGAGGAGAGGCATCTCTGTGCAAAGTTTCATGTCTCTACGACATACGGGGCATGAGATATGCCCATTCAAAGTTTGCTAATTCAGTCGGTTGCTATAGCGCCCCCCTTTGGCCAATTGATGTAATATTGCTTCATTGGCATCCTCCCATGACCCTCTACCACTGTGCCACATTTCACATGGATTGACCAAGTCAGTGAGGAGAAAAACATGGAACAGACACACACACAGAGTTTTCATCATTATATCGTAAAATAAGATAGTAAGATTATACAAAGTGCAGCTTCACTCTCCTTAACTGATTACAGTCCTTAATAATAAATAATAAATAAATATCCATGTTGTTTATCCTACTTTGCTATTCCCTTAATAAATCTAAAATAATTGAGTAAATATTCTTCTGCTGACCTGATATTCATTTCAGAGTACTGAAGACCATGTTTACTAGGCAATGCTGACGAACGCTGATTTGCAATTACAGATTAGATATGAATTCAAGTGTATCAGATTTGTCAACTACATTCACTCTGAACTCTACCCCTAGGTTTCAAGATGAGTAATATAGTTTACACCAAATTCCTACTCCATGTTATGCACTTGTAATTAGTAACATCAGAAATTTATGACTTCTTTTAGGAGGCAGGAGAGAGAATTAGTCATCCTCAAAATTTGTTGTATTATGGTTTCAGGGTGACTAGGACAGTTGGAGGACGACCAGGCTCTACACGATGATTTTTTTTCCCTTGGCAACTATCAAGCCCAAATGACATATAGATTTTTAGGCGTTCTATCATCTCAAATGGCTTGGAACAATAGTGCATATAGCTGCTGTAAATGGGTAAACTCTCTGTTGGGGAACATGCTCCCGGGCATCCCAAGGTTTGGGCTGAGCCCTGAATGTTTGATGTCTTGCTACGCCCCTGGACAGTATGTTCTTTTACTGATGGTGGTGGCAGAAACCCAGGCTGTGACATAAAAGAAACTAGCCACACTAATTAGGTGTCACATGCTGCATTTGAACTCATCCAAGTACTATTAGAGCTGGAAATGCAATTAAGACCTCATTGGTAATTTCTACAACAAAGAGGATGATGCGACTTTGCACAGTCCATAATGGAATAGCACCAAGAGTCTACAACCATGAGGCTGAAATTAGGCTCGGTAGTGAATTGAACTAAATGCTCCCATCAGCATGCTTACAAAGTGATGTGAATATTATTATTTTTGTAGGTATTTGATCGAAAACCGAAGGATTAGACAAGCTGTGATTTGCTAGATGAAAAATCAGGGAATCACCAGTCAGTAGGATTCATCCTCTGGGGACCGTAAATGTCTGCTCTAAAGGCTGAGGCAATTTATCCAATAATTGTTGAGATATCTCAGTTTGGACCACAACAGTGGAGCAGCGGACAAACCAACATTCAACAACGCCATCCCTTGAGCCATGCTGCTGGCATGACTGGAAACACTCTCCTTCAGTTTTGTGCTATCCACATACAATCTTTTTGTTGTTGTTGTTGTTTTTCGCTCAGCTGGCACACAGAGCTGAGGCATGGTGCCAGTGCTGGTCTGCTCAAGGACAGGCGTTTGTCTTTAATGTTTTTGTTATGTTGAAGGAACAGCGTTCGACATTTTTTAGTCTCTGTCTTAAAGAGCTAGATTTCCATAATACTATTTGATCAGAAGAACTCAGCAGATGTGGGCTGCTGTGATGAAACCTGCCACGAGCAGCAAGCAGTAAAGCAACAATCTGCACGATAAGGATGGAGAACTTCATGAAACCCTGAACTGTATCATCATACAGTGTTTTGACAGGGCACCTTTGCACAAGCTTTGTACAATTGAGACACATTTTTCATGATCCTGAACTTTTTTAAATTAAGATAAATCTATTAGAAGGTGAAATGGGCTTGTGACATACGTTCTCTGTAATCACATTGCAAATACAATGTGAAAATCCAAAACTGCTAAACATTTCATTTGCCGTCGGACAAAGAAACTCGGCGCTGGTTGAAGTAAAGTCACTTGAAACAATTCTGGCAGCAAAGCCAATCCTGTTATGCATGGAGAGCAAGCTCCAGCAGAGCCATACACACACTTTAAGATACAGCTTGAGTCTGTGCCAAGCCATGCTACAGCGCAGAGTTAGCCCAGCTCAGAATTAGCATGAAGCAGATCTCACACTTGAGACTCCTCCAAGGACTCTCGCACCTGAGCATCCCCTGGGACATCTGTACTGCAGTCAAAGGCAGCATGTAAATGAACAGCAGGCTCACATGTAAAGGTGTCCAAACTTATTTATTCATCTGTGATTAGAGACTGATCAATTGACTATGAACAAGAATCAGACCATAGTGATCCATCAAGTTCCAAATCAAGCTTGTGACAAAGGATGGCTGGATGTCTGATAGATGGAGGTAGATGGAATGGACCTGTCAGTTCATTGCTAAATGAGGGGAATCAAGGATCAATGGTTTAATTGATAGATGACTGCATTAACAGATGAGTATTAGGCCTAGACCACTCACTGTCTGAAAGCACCTTTAGTGGCAGAGTCCGCCAATCCCATGACAGACTCTAAATGCCTCCACAGAAGGGTTAACAAGAAATAATGCAATGCAGTGTAATCCAGTGTAATTTTATTTCACTGATATTATCCTCCATGTTTAATGTTCGCTCCCTTCACATCGTGTCAGAGCTGTATCAAGTTACTGCTTTTGCAAATGGATCATTTCATTTCATGTATATCTGACAAAATAGCTGCTGTGTTTGCTGCTCCCTGAACCCCACTGGCTGTTACCATGGTGACCATGGGTATCACAAAATCAATTTAGGATGGACATTTAAAGGATTGCAACTTTAAACTCTAGAATTTCAGGTAAAACAGGTTGCATCACAGCTATGAATGGGCCACTGTCCCGTCCTGTCATTATGCCCGATTTGCAATTCAAGTAATCTCCATAAAAAGACATCGGCATATGTATGCAGACTCTGTAGGTAACAGGGCAAGCTTTTGGTATCTGAAGTGTTCTCTTGTAGCCTATGTATAGTCTGAATAGCACTGACCAATCATGTTTGAGCAGGCTTTGGTTGTGTGCACGTAAATAGTCTGTGTGCAGAAAAAAAAGAGGCGGGACGCATCAGCCATCCTCTGATGATGGTATCCATGATACCAGATATCCGTTTCTAGAAATTAGCATGAATTTTGTCTGGATCTGTCTCAAGTTGCTAGTAGAACTGTAAACAATGGCCGATGCACTGAAGAGGAAGTCTTGGCCCTGATGTCCATGCATACTCCCAAAATAATGGACGTTGCCCCCTGACGCTTTCTTCCTTGACTTCCATATCAACATCTTGGACAGACCGGACAAACATTTAATCAACACGTGGAGCAATCCCGTCTTTGCGCCATATTTAAGCCCAAAAATAAACACCTCTGAAACAAAATCCAGCCCTAAATCATTGAATCATCCCTCTAAAAGTTCAAACCAACCTCCCAAACTGTGATACTGGCAGAGAGACAGAAGCCAGTCGCCAGCTGTTGCAGGTTGTCAGATGTTGAACAGCTGTGAGGCCTTCAGAGCTTCATCTTGTGTTCATTGTGGCTCCGCATCTGCTCCTCACTGCTCTGTGTGCGTGTAATTGCTGAGATCAGCCTTCGCAGCATATACTGAAGGTCTCCATCAGCAGTGGCACATTAAAGCCTTTGTACCTGCCACTTCAGGAGAAACCACCTGCGGTGAGCTTCAGCGCCTACTAATTGAAAACTTTAATAAGGAAATGTTCAAACAAGACATGTCACCTTAAATGTTAAATGCCACACAGTTTCAATGACAAGTGATCTGACACGACTGCCACCACCATAAAAACGTATAGGTTGCCCGTGGAATCAGATTATTACCACATATAGAGTGCTGCAGGGATGACATTTATTTAGGCCAACCCAGAGGCATTGCCCTGGTTCCCTTGACAAAGAAGCCAATTGGATTTTTCCATTGATTTTGAATTCTTGCAGAAAATAAGCTCTGTGGCAAAAATTTTTTATGACCGTTACTCGTTTTGTTCAGCAAGATAATCTTCACAAAAGAACACATTTTTTTCTGATTTTTGAAGTGATATCACCAGAAGTGAAATGCTAACTTTAGGCTACAAACAAACTACACCACAGTTACGTGACTTTGACGTTTTGGTGTCTTATTTAGCTTCATGCTAGCACGTGAATTTTTCAAAAATGTACACCTGGGGTATTTATTGATGGATTTCATGTCATAGAACAGAAACGTGAAAGCCATTGACCTTATTTCAGGCATGATCTAACCAAAGCTCATCCCAAAAAAAAAAACCCACTTGACAATAAATGATTTCCTGGTTTTAGTACTCATTCCTGCACTACTCTATTTACATTAATTAATCAATTATTATGATGGGAGCAAAGGAGGAAGTCAGGTGACATAGTATAAAGCGTGACAAAATCCGCGCTGTGAGCAGGTCGAGGTGGACAGAGTGGTCAAACAAACACAGGATTTCACCTCTTCACACAGGAGACAGCTATTTGTGCCCTATGTAAAACCTTAAGTCAACTTTATTTTAACTTGCGTACATAAGTTACCTTACGTCACGTAGGTAATTTAAGTTAACTTACAACATGTTATGTTACATAACAAATGGTTTTTGTTGCCTAGACCAAATCAAATTGCCATCATTTACAACTTTAACAATGTGGGAACGAACTGCAACCTTTACATAACATTGAAGAGTAGTTACTGGATGTAACTCCAGTTCTATGAGTATATGCCAAGTCCCCAGGAATGCCCCTCAGCTTTGTTTCCGAATTTTCCAGTGGCCACTTGCATTATTGTAGTGAAAAAAATCCCCTGTATTCCAAAAAGCTTTTTCCCCGTAGGGCACCATTACAAACGAGACGTCTCCAAACAATGACAGTTATGACTCTTTCTATTATAATTTTTGGATCCATAGAGGTTTTTTATTTGTAAAACTTGAGCTAAGAAAAGTGATTTAAAAAAAACAAAAACAAAAAACAAACAAACTGTGATGTCATCACAATGTAAAGTCTATGGCCCAATGGGAGGTTGAGGGTGGGGTCAGCGAGAAAAACACTACCATGCATGCACCTGTTGCTGGTTGTATATGTTGTTTTGGGCATCATTACCGATAGATCTTGTCTGTTGTTTAGATATGAGGACTTGCTGGACACAGACCTAAATGTCACTCTTCACTCTGCCTCACTGACTTGAGCCTGGCTGGTCACTTGAGCAAACAGCTCAACTCCTAATGAGAATTAATTGCTTCAAATGCCACTTGAAAATATTTCTCTCTGAAGAATATTAAAATAAAGAACCCAACCCACAAGCTAATTTTCAAAACCAGCTCCAAACCAACCATCTGTGACTTTGTAGCTCCAACAGTGGATTAGAACATAATGTGATAACTACAAAATTACCCCCTTTAGAAGAATGTGCCAGTCCTACACATAGGTTAGTAATAGGAATATAATCAGGAATTTAATTTGTTTGCAAAATCTTCAGCTCATAAATCAAAGTGGCAAACTGAGAGGTGGCAACAGGGTCAGGAGTAGAACACGCTGCTGTAATTTCTTTGGAGGAATACTAAAAGTAGTTTTAGTCATGGCGAAATCGGACTGAACACACACACACAGACACACATCCTTGACAAACCATGTGTGACCACTTGATAGAATTTACAGTGCAATAACAAGATAAGAGCTCTCTCAATTTAATTCGGATTCCCATTAAAAAAACGTAATTAGGCCACAGAGAGTGAACTGGTGGGACGTAGATAGCCAATTAATCAGAGGGATGGCTACACGTGTGTTTCCTCTCTGTCTGCGCCGCACGGCACAGTAAGAGGCCGACGAGGGCAGGAAAAGGAGGGGGCTGCAGAGCACGACATGCAATTACCACCCCTACCTCTCCTATCTCCGGCTCAGGCTTAACTTAAAGCTCACACACTGAGGCCATATTCAGCACAAAGCGGGAGGACACAATAGGAGGAAGTGCTTAAAGATGAGCTGTGTGGAGGTGCCAAGCATGTGTGTAGTCTGGCACATCAGTGTGTGCAGTGTACAAGGACCCGGAGACAATGGAAGAGTGATGGCCTCTGTATCTGTGCCGGCAGAGAAAGATGCAGTGACTCATGCACATATGGATGTACTGTATGTGCATAGTCAATCATACGTACATACAGGGGCCAAAACCACAGCTTTGCTCTTTTAAGCGTGTGTGTATAGAGACTGCAGTTAGACATGAATAGAGTGTGTGTGCCAGCAGCAGGGAGGGCCACTGCAACCCTGAAACAATGGCTGCCCCAGTTGCTGAATGTGGAGTCCCACATTACTGTCTTTAAAGGTCCAGTGTGAAGGATTTAGTGGGATGTATTTGCAGAAATTGAATATCACCTGAAAATAAGAGGCAATGTGTTTTCATTACTCAAAGAACTTGTGGTGACAGAGGCCAACTGTTGCATCACCTCACGTCTCGCCAAAAAAATTGCACATGAACGCAACACAAAGGCTACACCTGATGGACAGCCAGCACATACATTCTGCACCTGTGAGAGTAAATAATACAGGCAGGCAGTGATAGTCTGTAACCAACATTCAAACAGGAAGACTTGACTGGAAGACCATCTTGATGCCAGTTAGCTCAGACAAAACCCAGCGCTGAAAAGACAAACTGAGCGTCGTGTTAGTTCAGGCAGGACACAATATCAAGCTCAGCTCACATCCCAGCTACATCAGCTGATCTCAAGCAGCCCAATCAACTGATGGAGCAGCTGATAGATCACATGACTCTTTTCTATGCAACCAATTGGCAAATCTTATTAAGGGCACCATATTTCAAATACAATTGAATTGAACTGAATTTTGCTGCTTCCTCTGCAAGCTGCCTCCACCCCAGCTCCTCCTTTTCATGTTGTGTCTGACTTATCAATGCCATTTCTATTTGTCATTGATGCTGCTCTGTTCTGTTCTCGTGGGGTCTTTGCTGTTGCTCTCCCTGCCTTAAGCCTTCCATAAAGGCACATAGAAGGGCAGGGAGGTTTGCTCTCTCTGCATCAGGCTTTCCTCGTTTGCACATGGAAGAGGCTTTCTGCGTAGGCCTAGGAAAGGCAGAGAGGCCCCAGAACAGAGCCATACTGCCAGATATAATACCGCAAATGGAAACCTTTGACTTAAGTGGTCCTGACTGAAAGCATATTTACTGTGTGCTAGTAAACAATAACAAACAATTACGAAATGTTTCTGCTAAAGAGTTCAATCTCTAAAGAAAAATAATTTTACCTAACCTAATGACTTTGTTTGGCTTGACTTTAGCCCTTTGTGTACTTCTCTTCTTGTGAGCTGCGATGACCTGCCAGTGAGAGAGATTTGACTCACCAACAGGCTCTGACGCCAATTAAACATGCTGAATTGGCAGAAAAAAAGAAGTGGTGTTGGACACATTGCAAAGACTAGAGTGATGAACATTCACCTCCTAAACAATGAACTCTAAAGAAATTCTAACCAGGAGAAGTTTCAGCCTGTTGCAATCTGCAATCCTCATCACAAGCTGTCACTAAATCCCCCTAAGTCTTGCACACTGGACCTTTAAAAGGCTGTGGCATGCTCATTTTTTAAGCTTATGCGAAGGTGGCGATATCTTGTGAAACAACGCAACCTAAGGCTGAAAAATAGTCTGAAAGTTAGGCTAAATTTTGGCATGGGAAAAACTGTAATGGCAATTTTCAAAAGGGTCCCTTGAACTCTCCCCTCAAGACATCGTAATGAAAATTGGTTCTATGGGCACCCACAAGTCTCCCATAAAGTTGAGAAAGCTTATCCAATAAATGTCTTGTTTCTTGTCATAATTGTACTCTTTCAAATTAAAGCTGTATATTTGTCTTTTTAAGGAAAAGGGGCAGCCAGCCTATTTGAAGAACAATGAATTGCCTTCCATGTATAAACAGGCACATTACACTAAAACAGAATTGCTGTGGAACTCAAAATGTTAATTGTACGGGTATTAATCAGTGGACATCAGAAAATTAGTAACATTAACTCTAAAATAAGAAACCAAAGTATATTAGTGTCCATTCATCCATCCATTTTCATCCGCCTGGCTGAGGCTGGGTCATGCGGGCAGCAGGCCATGCAAAGCACAGATGCAGATGTCCCTCTCCCCAGCAACATTTCCCAGCTCCTCCTGAGGGACCCCAAGCCGTTCCCAGGCCAGATGAGATATGTAATCCATCCAGTGAGTTCTGGGGCCTCTCATCAGTTGGACATGCGGGAGGCGTCGAGGAGGCATCCTGATCAGATGCTTGAACCACCTCACCTGACCCCTTTTGGTGCAAAGGAGCAGCAGCTCTACTCTAAGCTCCCTGATGCTCCAGATGTCTGTGCTCTTCACCCTATCTCTAAGGCTGAACCCCGCCACCCCACGGAGGAAACTCATTTTGTTGGCTTGTATCCACAATCTCATTCTTTTGGACACCACCCAAAGCTCATGATCATAGGTGAGGGCTGGGACATAGACCAGTAGATTAAAAGCCTTCCGGCTCAGCTCCCTCTTCATCACGACTGTCTGGCACAGTGCCCGTAGCAAATCAGATGCCACACCAAACTACTGATCCATCTCACGCTCCATTCTTCCCTCACTTGGGAACAAGACCCTGAGATACATTAATTCCCTCATTTGAGGCAATAAGTCTCTCCCAACCCAGAGGGGGCAATCCTGCAGCGAACCACGGCCTCAACTGCTTCACACTCGGCTGCAAACCACCCCAGTGCATGTTGGAGGTCACGGTGTGATGATGCAAAAAGAACCACATCATCAGCAAAAAGTCGAAACGCAATTCTGAGGTTCCAAAACTGGACCCGTTCCTCCCCGGCTGCGCCACCAGACCCTGTTCATGAATATCACGAACAAGATCGGTGAAAAGCGACAACCCTGGCAGAGGCCAACACCCACCAAGAACGTGTTTGACTTCACGCTGGGTATGCAAGTATCTTCAAGCTGAACTGAATGAAATGAAATAAATCAGCAAATTTCCACCTCTAGCATCTGTTTCTCAGCTTGTCAGCACATACATGCCAACAGTATCTGGGCAGATGCATCAACTCTGCGAGGTTCTATTCACACTATGAAGTGTTCAAGCAAAAATTCCACCAGATGCTGCAGTTATTGGTATCTTTAGCTGAGGTGTTCACCGTGTTCACAGGAGTGTGTTTGAGCAACCCGTTGATGTGGTATTCACATCTTTGAAATGTGGAAAGTTAATTGCCATTTTTTTGAGTTAGTTTTTAATTTTAGAAAATTAATATTTGTGCTGTCTGCTACTTTCCATTTCTCAACATGAAAAAATGAATTTATGTATATTTAATTAATGTGACTGTAATATATTCACCTTTTTTCCAAGAGAATGAGAGAACATCCATTTAAAAAAAATTCAAACTCAGATTTATTTTGTCCCCAAGAGCACTTTTTCTGATTGCAACTGTTCCTCTCAATTGAATTAATTTAATTTGGTGCAAAAGTTTGCTGTCAAATGCTAATCGTATGCATGTATTAAGTGCTGGTGTGACTATATAAAAAGCATGTATGTAGGTGTAAGCAGGCTGAAGAGGGGGAGAGGCAGATTGAAAATGAAGCATGTTATTACTGAAATGACTTTGTAGGCTCTCAAGTGGAATGACTGGAGGTGTGTGTGTGTGTGTGTGTGTGTGTGTGTGTGTGTGTGTGTGTGTGTCTGTGTGTGTGTGTGTGTCTGTGTGTGCACTTGTGCATGCCTGCCTGTGCACATCAATGTGATTGAGAGTTGAGGGCATCACTGTGTAAATCCCATCACATAATTTGTAATTCCAGCTAAACTGTAATTCCCAGGCTAAATGGCTTGACAGGGGAATAAGAGGAGGGGGAGGAGAGCGCTGCTTGGTCGGTGGCGTAGTAACTCAGCTGCATTTTAACTGAAATGACACAAGTGTCAGTCTTGGGAGTGGATCCCAGAGGAGCTAAACGAGAAAGAGGGTCACTAGGTTGGTCCTCTGTTTGGCCTCTCCTCCTATTTACATGATAATGACTCCCAGAGAACACCATGATAGCATCTTGACATCCCTGTCCCTTCTCCTTCCACGGACAAATTGCATTTGTCTGTATGTATATGTGTGTGTGTGTGTGTGTGTGTGTGTGTTTGTGTGTATGCATATGGAGGAGGAGACGTTTTGACAAGCATTACAGTGCAATCATAATTGTCCTGTATCACAAGCAGTCCATATCTTCCCTGTTGCAGCATCTTTACATCTAAACACAGTTATGTCAGAACGATAAGATCACAGTCTGAGCTTACTCATCACTGTATAATACACGAGCTAACTAGCATAGCAACAGTAACTAAGGGAGGCAAGAATTGCATTTACTTTACTTACCTGTAGATGGCACACGTCAGCATATGTGGGAGAATTATGATAAAAATGTCTGACACCTGCTTAACTTTTTGAATATTGTAATGCATATAAAAAAACAAACCTGCTGAGTCACCGTTAGTCATCCCTGCTATAATTGTGGCTGCTATAATTGCTTTTTTTTTCAGAAAGTGGCTACCAGGACTGGACTTCTAGCCCTAACCATGGTCTCTCTGCCCCAACTCTAACCTTAAATGACTTTATTATTTGTATACACAATGTTTCAGGCAACTGGCAGTTGAAATGCAGGCAACTCAACAAGCCAAGAAAGTCGCCTTCAAATAAACTTTATTATGATTATTATTATTATTATTAAGTAGCAGATACATTGAAACTTTACATTTCAGTAACACTGTGCTAAATCTGTGGCTAGGTTTCTACACAAAAGCCACTTGGCTATGGTTAGGAAAAGATCATGTTTTGGCTTAAATACTGGTTTTGGTGGTACAATCATGTCTGGAAACACATCAGTGTCTCTGTAGAAAACAGAAGCTTTTCACGGATAAAATGCCACTGAAAACACAGTGATGGGTCGCTAAAAACATGCCATGTTTGGTGCCTCAAAAGCTGCTGGGAATGCAGCAATGACTTGCTTTTGTAGTTTGTTGGTCGTGGACAGTGCTCTGTAGTGGTCTGCAGCTTGGCAGGTGTTGCCATGCACCATCCCCTCCACCTCGTGATGACAAAGTCAGTTCATATACGTTACTGTAGAAATGGTGATGTGATACATATTAAAACAACAGATATATATATCTGTGGTTTGAAGGTGACTGGGCTGTTGTGCTGACTGGAATGTGTTGCCTAATGCTTGATTTAGTTTGATGCATTGGCGACGGTTAAAAGCGTCCAAAAGTAGGCCAACTTGGTGTTAAATCATTAAACACGTCCCTTTCCAGGCGTCCCACATGGTGGGTTTTCGCCTATCCATGCACATCCAACATTTTAACTATGTGGACATGGCTGGGCAGAGAAAATTAAGGACTATGCTGTAGAGATGATTTGAGAGAATATCTGTTCGCCACAAGGAGAACCCTACATGGAGTGTAAAAGTTCCAAATTTATTTGTCACAATTCCACTTAACCTCATGTCGTGGAGTGGCTGTGGCCCAGAGGTAGAGCAGGTCGTCCACCAAATGGTAGATCGGAGACTCGATCTACCATTTACCACTTCGATCACATGTCGAAGTATCCTTGGGCTAGCTAATGAACCCCAAATTGCTCCCAGTGGCTGTTCCATGAGTGTGTGAGTGCACGTGAATGGTTACTGAGCAGCAGATGGCACCATGTATTGGTAGCCTTGGCCACCAGTGTGTGAATGTGTAGGTGAATGTGACATGCAGTGTAAAAGCGTTTTGAGTGGTCGAGAGACTAGAAAAGCGCAATACAAATGCAGTGCAGTCCATGTCTGTGTGGAAAGCAGGACTAAAGCTTGAGGAGAGGACAAGATATTTTGGAGTGCTTTGGTCTGTTTGCTATCTAAAGTATAATAGACTTGTTAACTCAAGGTTATTAAGCAAACTCCATGCTTGACTGTAGTGTGGAGGCTGTTTCCTGGTACCATTATCATCAGTAAATACAAGCATTTTATGACAACAGAGTCTAATGAGAGTGTTGTATATTCACTAAAACAGACACTGACCTGAAAGTGCAAAATTATTTATAAAAGAAATTTACATAGCAGGTCTGAGCTGCTGCCGCGGTTACTTTTCTTGATGAAGAGAGGTACACAGAGGACTAGAACTGCAGGAGCACTTAAGCTTTTCAAGCACACATTATTCCACAAGGACACTGTGTTCTTTTTGACTAACGTCCCTTTAATTAAAACATTTCCAAGAAAATGTTATACTTGCAAATACATGGCCTTTGTGGAGGTAAATATCACTCTTATCTTTCTAAAAGGCTCTGTGCAGTTGTTTGGGGCTGTGGACAACTTTACTTCAAAGAATTATCACAAGATGATCACGTTTTGTAAATGATCATCGTACACAGCTAAGGGTAAAGCTGCACCTTGAGGGAACATCACTGCACTTTAACTTCTGTTAGTTCCTTCAGGTTAGCCGGCTAATTAGAGTGTTGCACAACGAGCGTGATATAACATCTTTGCACTCTTTGAGCTTGTGCTCTCTGTTACTGTACTGCCCGTGGCTGCCCTTTGCTTTTCAGCAGCAGGAAAAAGCCTTTAACTGTATTCAATCAACAAACCACATAGATGTCTGATCAGATGGAAAGAAAATGACGGATTCTGGTTTGGGTTTCTTCGGATTTCCTTCCTACTTTATCTGTACTTTATCTTTACAAACAAATTTTCGTTGGCTGCAATGCTACATCAGATCTTCTGTAGCATAACCAATGGGGAAATAACTTGTCAGGTGTGTGTTTATAATGTATGGAGGAAAAACAAACAGAAGAAAACTGGCCAAGGCCAAGGGGGGGCCAAGAAAAGCTTTGAATTGGATCAGGTACAGCATTTTACTTGCTGACTTTAATCCCTGACAAATCAAGTTATATGTATTTACATGCTAAATAAATGTATTTTTATCATTGAAACACATTTTAACATGCCATCCGATGCTCCCACCCCCTGCAGGTATTGTGAAATGGTTCAGTCCATCTGACAGAGGCGGTTAGGTGCACAATGTGCAGAAATCACAAGCGCTGTTAATGTAAACTCATGAGGTGGACTGCAGCCTGACCCTGACTATAGCGAAGTCAGAATGCCTCACCAAAAGTTTGTTGTATCCAATAAAAACATCTATTGGTTATGAACTGCCAGTTTGACTTTTTCCACAAATCCCATATCAAATTTCAAAGTACCACAAATAGGATCATGCACTGTGTATATCATCCCGGTGGTATAGGCAGTATGAGTGTGGAAATCAGCTTTGGGCCTAGGATATTTCCCAATTTAGACTTAAGGCATAGTATACATATGTGACAATAATCATATGTGTATAATAACAGTAGGAGTATGACTAATGATAACAGCAGCAGCAGGAGGCATCTGGCAGGACCACGGCAGCAGCACAACCACACACGTCACACTATGCAGGCACCGCTGCGATATAAGTTAACCTGCGAGACAGTGGAGCAGCAGAGAGAAAGAGAGAGAGAGAGAGAGAGAGAGAGAGAGAGAGAGAGAGAGAGAGAGAGGGTGCTCGGTGTATTATAGGTGGTCCTCTGGCAGACTAGGCCTCAGTCAGCCTAACTAGGGGCTGGTACAAGGCAAGCCTGAGCCAGCCCTAACTATAAGCTTTATCAAAGAGGAAAGTCTTAAGTCTAGTCTTAAATGTGGAGACGGTGTCTGCCTCCCGGACCGCAACAGGAAGATGATTCCACAGGAGAGGAGCCTGATAGCTGAAGGCTCTGGCTCCTGATCTACTTTTGGACTTTAGGGATCACGAGTAACCCTGCGTTCTCCGAGCGAGTTCTGGTGGGATAATATGGCACTATGAGCTCTCTAAAATATGATGGAACCTGACCATTTAGAGCTTTGTAAGTTAACAGTAGGATTTTAAATTCATATATGTATATGTCTCCTTGTTGCATTTAGTGTTGCTTAAAAACAAGTCAGTTTCCTAGAATTCCCAGGACAGTGTGCCTCTGCTTCCAGGAAAAAAAAGCCATTATCATTAAGCCCTAGATTTGACCAGGAGGGTTGTTATTTCCTTCAACTTTCTTTTCTTCACCTGTTGGCCTCTCTCATCCACATCCCTTTATGTTGTTTTTCTGCAGATTGAGTGACATGTCACAGGTTGAATTCAGAGAGAACAACTAATAGGTTTATCTCTTGTTGAGCTTCTAATTGGTCGCAGTGCTTTGCTCTGGCCTCTGCAGGATGGACAGCAGACCCACAGATGCACTAACCCCTCAGGGCCAGCACACAGAGCCCTCTACCTTTTTTTTTATTTGGCACCCACTTAGATGGCAGACGCGAACGCCATCAAGCTCTCGACCTCTACATCTGCCACATCAGCTTGTTAATTACAGCAAACATCTGCTGGCCGTGGTGAAGAGGACTGAAGAGTGTGAATCGGCCGAGGGAAAAGGGAAGAGAAAGAGGGAATTAACCCGGAGCTCTGGACCCCTCAACAGACAGATGGTTCAACAGAGAGTCCTTGACTGAACACTGCAGTGCCCAAACATTAATGAGTGGAGGGACAGTTGGGAGGTATGGATAATAACATATGGATTTTTGGGGGGATTGGAGACAGATAAAGCTGTAGAACACTAATGTGTACAAACTGTCATCTGCTCATACATTTTTTTTTTGTTTCATTTCGTATGTTGGACAACTACTAGAACTTAATAACCTAAATATGAGCAAGCTGATAGTACACAGCTTCACTGAATGAGCATTGATTTTGCTGAGAGACGTGACCCGGCTGGTGAATACTGAGGAAGGCATTAACATGGAGAACGCATGAAAAAGAGGGAAATGGAGAGAGGAAGACGTCTGAGTTCAATCAGCCGCAATGCTCAGACCAGTGAACATGGTATTGTTGGATGAGAATGGACAGCCTCTGCCTCCAAACCAATCAGATCAGTGAACCATGACTTCACTGCCCCCCCCACTCCAGATCCCTACTTCTGTGTGATTTCAGCTCATCGATGCACTGACAGGTCACCTCAGTCCCCCGGTCTGCTTCAAGGTCATATATATGTTGTTATCAGATGTCCATTGGGTGTTTTTAAAATGCCATTTTGCTCTGATGTATATGTGACCTGTAACAGTACAGGATGGTGTGTTTGTATTGCCTAAGCATGGCTCAGGGAATGTGTGGAAGTATTCTTTGATTTCAGGGACATCTTAAAGGGGGATCTGACATTCTACTATCACCTGCCCGTTGGTTTGAATTGCAGTGGTGTTTTTGTATTGCACAGATTAATATTTTGTAGTACTTTGCAGCAAATGTCCTCCCTTGAAAAGGTAGATGAACTCTGGTCACGTCTTATTCTGCACGGTGTCAGAATAGAAAACCTGTCAGATTGAGGTACTCACGGGTTTGACAACCACTGAATTTCAGATGATGTTCAGCCAGGGGAATAAGATTGTCAACTTGTCAAATTGTTACTGTCAGCGACTGCCAACAGCCAATCAGATTTTGTCAGTATCCTCCCTTTCCCCGCTGTTGTCATTTCATAGGCCTGCTTGGCATGTAGAAGAAGAAGTGGCTGGTTGGGCAGCCATTCAAAAGGCTCTGTTCTCTCTCTTTTCAGTGACAGTTTCTTAAAATGATGGCCAGAAAAGTAACAATAGTCAAGTCATTTGAAGTCACATCCATTTTCTTTACAGTATATAGCCTCATATCACAAATCTCAACAAAAAACTCAAATAAATGACAAATAAAAACCCTTTAACTGGGAAAAAATGGCAGAAAGAGCAAAAGAGGAGGGATTCCTCTTCCAGGATGGAGAGACTTACAATAGTTGTCTGTATAGAATAGACCAGAGGTAGGCACCAGCGGATCCGGAGCTGCATGCAGCTTTTAAGCCCCACTCCAGTGGCTCCCCGAGGCTTTGACAAATCACTTCAATTTCATTTATCATTTTTGCAGGCTCACAGTGATTCTTAATTTCTCAAATCATAAACCTATGCACCAATTTTTTTTAAAAATGGGTTACTGCCCCAAGCGAGGGAGTTCAAGACCCCGGGCTTTTTAACAAGTCGGGGCAGAATGGAGTGTGAGGTGGATCAGCAGTTTGGTGCGGCTTCTGCTGTGATGCAGGCACTACGCCAGACTGTCATGGTGAAGAGGGAGCTGAGCCAGAAAGCAAAGCTTTCGATTTACTGGTCCATCTACGTCCCAACCCTCACCTATGATCATGAGCTATGGATAATGACCGTAAGAATGAGGTTGCGGATACAAACTGCCGAAATGAGTTTCCTCTGTGGGGTGTCTGGGTTCAGCCTTAGAGATAGGGTGAGGAGCTCGGACATCCGGAGGGAGCTCGGAGTAGAGCCGCTGCTCCTTTGCGTCGAAAGGGGTCAGTTGAGGTGATTCAGGCATCTGAATCAGGATGCCTGCCGGGTGCCTCCCGTTAGAGATGTTCCAGGCATGTCCTACTGGTAGGACATATCTTGTCTGGTCTGGGAAGACCTCAGGGTCTCCCAGGAGGAGCTGGAAAATAAATTGTAGTTACAGCGTCAATGTGTAAAAATTACAAATGTGTTTAATTATTTTTTTTTATAATTTGTTCAGTCACAGGATTAAAAGAGAAATGAAACTGATTAGTGTGTGAGGTATTTCTCCAACGTCATATTCCACTGGTAAGTGAAATGTGGTCTACACAAAGACATAAATTCAATACATATAATGTTTACTATAAAATGTCATAAATATGAAATGATATAGTCTGTGTGCTGGTCTAAATCTGAATGTTTAATCAATGTCTTAAAAAAAAACCCCAACTCAAATCTGAACCTTTTCTGAATGTCTATTCACTACTGATTATAAACGTTTTAAATTGTCTATTCAATAGAAAAATGTTTGTGCTGTAGACCAGTGGCTTGCAGAGCTGGAACCTCACACTGACAAGAAACAGAAAGCAGGACCAGTGCAAACAGGCAATTCAGACCCTGGGATCATGATTCTTTAACCCTGTGATCTCCACTCATTTCTAGAGGGCAAGGTCCAGCAAGTCGGTGACCTGCTTTGAGACATCCATTCCCGTGTTGTGAGATCAAGTATTGACTTCCAATGAGATTGTAAATGTAAAAAAAAAGTCCTTCTTAACTGCATTTTAAAGCTATTAAGGTAGCTGTGCATGGTCACAACTATTGAGGGAAAATTTTAACGACATACTGGTTTTTATTAAAGGGACTTCTGACGAAAAAAAAATCAGAAAATTTGATACTGGTGCAGCCAGATTTATGTGCATCATCTGTTCACCTGGGTCTTGAATGAATACAACAACTTAAACAAACAGGACAAATCTACAGGGTGAACTGCAGAACGAAAATACAGACATTTTTTTGCACATACAATACAATCAAAACGTTTGTAGGCGTTTAGTATGACTACAGAAAAATTGTCCAGAAGGAAAATAATATTACAAGTCCTTAGAAATTGCTAAAATAACTAACTAACTAATGTTGCCCCAAACGATTTGGTGCAATTATTGCTCTGAGAAACAGAAATATAGAAATAGACAGTAAACATTCTCAAAAAAAAAAAAAAAATCTCCAACAGCTGTATGCTAAGCATCCATGACATCACCTTAGTCAGAGAGCCTAAGCTGCTAAACTCTTTAAGAGCAGGCTTGACTCCACCGTGCAGCTTGATAGCTGGACCTATAGGAGAAGAAAGTACCCCACTGTATACTGTATGTACATTTACACTGCATACATCAACATTAATTTCACACATGAGCTTGAGAAATCCCTGTAAATGCGATGATCTCAGTCTCCAGGCTAAAACCCTTTGTGTCATATGACCTACATTCTTAAAAGACCCTTTTAAGGCTGATGTTTGGGTTTAACTCTCAACATGTGGTCATAGTCAGTGAGGCCTGAGCTGAACTGACTGTCAACTCAAAGAACTCAGAGTGCCACAGTGGACATCATATTTGGTCCAGAGCTGTACCTCTGACGAGAAGACCCTTTCAATTATGTGGGCAATAAATTCCGTGGAAATGATTTTTCTTTTGTTATCTTTAAATGAGCGCACACTACATCCCCCACTTGTTCTGTTCATTCTTCTGCTATTTTCTTTACAAACACCCGACCCAATCGCCAGAAAGATCACAGAGCCGCATTTCTGGGTTGTTTATGATGAAATAGAGTGGTTAAGACCAAAATAATGATAACTGCTCATTTTCAGAGAATTTGTCTTTCCCCTGCCTGGCTGAACACTGCTGCCTATGGCCATGTGTGAACCTGTCCTAAAACCACTCTAAACGTTTGTTTTCAAAGCCATGAAACTCACCGAGTGGTCAGTGGTGTTTGTTGATGTTCTGACATAAAAATCGTAGCAAACTGTGGTTTCCGTGATGATTTATTTGACGTTTTGTCTAATCCATTGGTTTTCTATAGAAGCCTCATTGTCCATTGGTAGTAATCCACCACCAGAAACCGAAAGGGGATTGTTTACAAGAAGGTTGTAGTCATTGTAGTCTTTTAGCTCAGCGAAAGTGCCGGCTCGACAGAGCTGTGTGCGCTCCTGGAGGAAGAACAAGGACGAACAAAAAACTTTTATAATAAACAACTGCGCAATGGATTCCTCGCTTGTAAATGACCTTCGCAGTACGATGCCTTTGAACACAACGCCAGCCTTCTTCTGCTTCTTCTCTGTGTCCCATTACATTGCAATGGTTTCCTGCCGGTTTGTTCTTAGCCACTCTATTTCATCATAAACAACCCAGAAATGGGGCAGCTTACCAGGTATCACCCCAAAGTAACACACCTTCCACTTTCCCCATCACCTTCTGATGACAAGGTCAGCTCACACGCTACGTGACTTTAGAAATGTTGAAATGATACCTATGAAAATATAACATATTCGTGGAATACAAAAATGTGAAAAGCCAATATTTTCTTCTGGCAACTGGGTTGAAACACTGGGCCAGGAAGAGCAGTTATGCTGACTGGTTTCAAAACAACAAACCAATATCAGCAAAAGTGATTAATTGCTTTAGAAATGCTGTGTCTCCTCCATGGCTTCCTCAGGCAGGTCACAGAACTGACTCCTGAACTGAGTCCTGCAGCCACTTGGCAGCACAGACAGTCTCTATATGGCTCCACTTGCATCTATATGCATTATCATACATGCTGTATTTGCTGTGGTTGATTGCTGATGAGATGCAGCTGGCTGAGCAGGTGATTGGACCAGATGGTCTCCAAAGAAGGTAAACTTTCAGAGGAAAACTGGAGGGCAGATGAGACACGAGACAGAAAATTCCAGAGGGCACATTACAGCCCTCTTCATTTCACATGTCTCACATCCAGAAAAAATTCAGGGACAATTTAATACGCCTTTTTTTTTTACACTTAGACACATAAAGTTTGTGTAGCTGTTAGCAGTGGAGTCTCTCAAAAAGTCTCAAGAGGAAACTTTATAGTGAGTGGACAGATTTAGTTGCTTTCACCATGATCTTGATGAATAGCGCAACAATGAGGAAGGATTATGTCAGAACGGGTGTTTATTTATAATGGTACACTTGACGAAGCCGACACACACGTTGTCACCGTCGCCAACTGATTTAAAGCTGTCTCAAAGCTTGGACTTCCCTTGAGATTGGGCAAATTTAAACTCTTCTGAGGCTATTTTTTTTCTTGACATCCGAAGGCTCCATTTCGCTAGTTAGGCCTACGGCAGCAGTTCAAGGGTGATGTGTGCGAAGGAAGGAACTCACATGTGCGTGGCCAGTAGCGCTGTCAAGGTGTGGTAAGTGGTTGGTTCCATAGCCTAGGCCTACTATGAGGAGCCCGACCTATCTGAGCCTGAGGATAGTGGCGGGCAATTACGGCCCACGGGTCGGGCTCGGGCAGAGAATCTAAGCTCTATCCTACATGGCCCACTGTAGAGTAGCCATTTAGCCATTAGGCTAAATCATATTAATGAATGCACATTTAGGACTATTATTAATGCTGATGGGCTAATTTAGACTTTACAGGCTCTCTTGATAGTACAGGTTGCTGACCCCTGGTCTAGTGGTGAAGCTGCAAATGCAACCATCTGGATCTTTTCCTATATACCTAGAGCTCTAACTGCCGAGCCTGATTGGGCCCGACCTGCTGCCTGTAACTTCTCAGCTTGAATCAGGTTTGCTTGAGTCATGTTCTTAGGACAAGAGTTTTTTTTTTTATGAATGACAGTTCTCATGCGTAACTGGCAGGAATTTTAATGGACGGCATCAAGAGGTAAAGAAAGTGAAATGGGGGGCTGCAACTGAGAGAGGGAAAGTGGCCGAACAATGGATCAACGGTAGCAATATAGTGGAGAGCAAGAGAGGGACGGAAAACTAGGGGGGTGAGGGCGCAGCAAGGCAACTTGATTGGCAGTGTTTGGTTCTGCCTCCACAGCAGTGGGAGAGATATGCATAATATGCAGCGAAGGGTGGTGATCATCATCTGTGTGCTGCAATACCATGGACTGGTGTGTGCACTGAACACACTGACGGGTGCAGCCTGCTCTGCCGAACCTGTCATGCATGAGATAACAGACTATTGAAATAACAGAGGGAAGAGAAGAAGAAGTAGTGTGAGGAAACACACCAGCCCTTAAGTTGTAATAAACATTGATATAGAAAATATAATCTTAACTATATATAATGACGAAAACTCTGTGTGTGTGTGTTCCACGTTTTCCTCCTCACTGACTTGGTCAATCCATGTGAAATGTGGCACAGTGGTAGAGGGTCATGGGAGGATGCCAATGAAGCAATATTACATCAACTGGCCAAAGGGGGGCGCTATAGCAACCGATTGAAATGTCAAACTTTGAATGGGCATATCTCATGCCCCGTATGTCGTAGAGACATGAAACTTTGCACAGAGATGCCTCTCCTCATGAGGAACACATTTGCCTCAAGAACCCATAACTTCCACTTATACAGATTTTCCGTCATTTTGAATTTTTTGAAAAACACTTCAAATGGATCTCTTCCTAGGAAGTTTGAGCGATCTGCATGAAACTGGGTGAACATAATCTAGGGACCAATATCTAAAGTTCCCTCTTGGCAAAAGTTGGAAAACTTACTAAAACTGAGCTTCTATAAGGCAATGAATATTGCGGAGGGCGTGGCTCATCACATAAAGGTGTATAACATCTCAAGGGTTTCACCCATCACCACGCAACTTTGTAGGTATATGACCACACATAATCTGAGGGGACCCCTCCATTATTGACCCCATCAAACAAAATGGGGGCGCTAGAGAGCTCATTTCTTATCTAGGCCTAACCGCCATATTGATTTTTACTAAACTTGGTAGATATGTAGAACAGGACGCCTCAAGGTGACTGGAGAAATTTAACTCTAATTGGCAACTGGGTGGCGCTATAAATGCTTAAAAATGGCTAAAATGTGACCGATCGTACTTTAACTATCTGCCTTTCAACGTACTATCTCAACTACTAATGTACAGTTTTAGCCCACTAACTATCCCACTATTGGTAATGCGACTACTGTTCTTTCAATAAAGCAATTGTACTATCAAATTCACAAAAACTCTGTCTGAATACATTGCTCTTCTTAATGGGTTCAGTTGAATATTTAATCTGCAATTTCCTATGACCTGTAACACACACCATGTGAAACTGTACGTGGGCAACTGTGCACTCAATGGGTATGGACTAGTCTTATTTATTTCCTCTTTTTTTTTCACAGTAGAAATTTTGGTTTTAAATCGCCATGGGTCGGACTCAGGTTGGGTTTGGACAGAAACTGTGCAGGTTCATGTAGGGTCAGGCCAGATTTTTTGGGGGCTATGCTGGTATCTAAAGCCAGTGTTTGGTTTTTCTGTTTTGGGATACTGTTTAATGATGTAGTAAACTCTGTAGAAGAGGACCCATGCACGTATAAACAGCTCAGTCTAAGGTAACAAGTACACCTTTTTTTCAGGTGATTATAACTTAATGAAAACATGGTTATGAATATTATATTTCACTTCTGCCATTATATGCCCCTAAATCCTACACACTGGACCTTTAAGAAGTGAGGGCGGTAAGCTGTCCACCCTTCTCAGGATTTTCCTCTTCTCTGTATCCTTACAATAAAACATGCTCTCATGAAAATAGAAATGAAAAGACACACAAACACACCCACACATGCAGTGAGGCACACACATACACATGTGTAGTATATCCCTCCTCCCCTTTTGCCATATATGCAATTTGCAACATATCATGTGGGGTTTAAGCCTCGGCCCACACTTCACATTCTGCTCTGCTCTTCATTTCAAAACGCAAACACTCCTGCGGACCAAAAGCCTCTGAGAGCCAATATATGCAGAGGCTCTCTCTATCTCCCCCTGTCACGTTGATGGGCAATAATATTCCATCCACATTACATAACTCAGATAAACCTCTTAAAACGCTATGCCTCTAAGTGTGAAAAATTGCTAATCCTAGTGGATGCCTCGACGGCAGGCGTTAGCCAGTTTAATTTTCAATAACAGTTAATATTTTAACATTTTACCAATGGTGGACACTTTTATCCAGAGTGCTGCAGAGTGCTGAAATTCAGCGCAGTTCATCTGCTGCCCTCGGCTTTCACAGCTGACACCAACACAGCGGTGGCTGCCATCTTAACAAACTTCAAAGGGAGATAAGTTGTGTTTGTTATGTGTTAGTGACAGACAATTAAAGCAGACAAAAGAGAAGAGAAGGTTTTCTCGAATCACAGACTGTCATGTTAGCAAGTCAAAGCTAATCATGAGTCTTTTGTTTCTGTTCGTCTCCCCTCTGTTCTCTCAATTTTCCGTTTGTCTCTGCTCATATCATCATAAACTCCAGACACAATCTCAGCTTTGTTGTTTGTTTATGCCTTATTTCTCTCTTCATTCTACAGATTTGATGTGGTTGTCTCTTGCCATTAATTTCCCATTAAAGCAATGTTGCAGAAATGTATAGAGGACTGAAATTACACACATGCGTGCACACACACACACACACACACACACACCCCAGCCCTACGCCCACACGCACCCCCACAGCCATGCACGCACAAAATGGATAAATTCAGTCAAGTAGAATTGTTAATAATTTTCCTCTAAAAGTGGGAGTATGATAATATACTGTCTTTCTTTCCCTCACTCACACAGCTTAATTCATTTAGTTCTATAAAAGGAAGCATTATAACGCGCACTGTCTGTCTCTCCCTGTCTCACTCCCACATGCATGCTTCAGTAAAAATAGACTGAAGCTTGATGAATCTGCTTGCTGTAGCGGTGAATCCTCTCTGTCATCAATAGTGAAAGCTATTGTTGCTGCAATAAAAGCCCCGTCAGTGGGAGGGAGGAAGGTGGGGTCTCTGCGATGATAAACGCACCTGGCAGGGGCAAAGTAATTATTTAGCTGATGTAAAGTAATGTTAGAGGCGCCTCCCACAGCGTCACCGTAATCTTGTTATCTAAATGATGAGGTAGAAAGAAGGAGAGCGGTAAGAAGAGAGGGAGGGAGTTGTAGGAGTGTAACACTCACATCTTTGTTTACTTGGTCTTTGGACTGATTATGAAGTCTTAAATGTAGCCAGCTAAACACTAGTGTTATGTATACACACCGACATCTGAAAAGGAGATAATGAATATTGATGGAGAGGTGTGAAGAGCTGGAAGTCTTGTCTTTTAATTACTCCTGTGGCTGGCCTGAATGCTGAGGCTGCAACTTGAGGGCTGTGATTGGCTATAAGGTGATGAGGTCAGATCATAACCCTGCCACCTTCCTCTTTTATTGATTCAGCAGTATAACTTGATAACAAATGATTTTTTTGGTGCCAGCAGGGCTGAGATTCGACTGCATTTTCTCCCCTCTCAATCCAATATTGAATCTGATTATTAAATCCTTTTAAGCCTCTTATCTCATCTCTTCTTTTACTACCTACACTCTTCCGCCCACGGGGCTCAAGAGCTATGAAAAGTTACATGAATACAAACACGTAATAGCGGTAACAATAAATCAGACCAGAGGTTTTCAACCTGCAAGGCATGGCTCCCCAGGGGGGTGTGGGAGAGTTAAAACAGTGGCGTGGAGGGAAAGATGTGAGGCAAAGAGGTGAGAGAGACAGGTGCATGTTGGTGTTCTTAGAAAGGGAATTTAGTCTCAGTCAGGAACACTTTAGTCAAAAAAAGCTTCATTTTCATTTGCAGTATTATATTTGGCGGTATGGCTCTGTTCTGGGGCCTCTCTGCCTTTCCTCTGGCCTACGCAGAAAGCCTCTTCCACACGCCTACATGGAAAGCCTAAGGCAGAGAGAGCACATCTCCCTGCCCTTCCATGCACAGCAAAAAAGAGCACAAAATGTGACAACGCCCAACTATGTTTGTTTACCTAAACCTATATGTAACTTTACTTGCCTCAGCCGAACCTACATAATTTTTATTAAGTACATAACTTTATTTTCCGTATGTAACATGACACCCAAACATATTTCTTTCCAAAATCTATCCTACATAACTTTACTTTCCTAAACCTAACCTATACCTAACTTAACTTTCCTAAACCTAACCTATGTGTAACCAAATTTTCCTAAAACCAACCTACATTACTTTCTTAAACCTAACCTACGTAACTTTATTTTCCTAAACCTAACCTACATTACTTTACTTTCCTAAACCTAACTTATGTGACTTTACTTTCCCAAACCAAACCTTCATAACTTAACTTCGTCTAACCTTTCATAACTTTATTTTACTAAACCTAACCTATACATAACTTTACTTTCCTAAGCCTAACCTATCTGTAACTTTGCTTTTCTAAACCCAGCCTATATATAACTTTACTTTCCCTAACCCAACCTACATAACTTTACTTTCGTAAATCTAGCCTACATAACTTTACTTCACTTTTCCTAAACTTGACCTATGTAACTTAATGTGAAGTACGTAACATGACAATGTCATTCACTGGGCACTAATTTGTGAGATATCATACAAACCATTGTATGCGCATTTTCACAAGATATCATGCAAACTGTCGTATGAGTATGTGTTTTTGTAAGACACAGATGGCACTTTAAAAATTGCATCAAAAATCTCTCTCCTTCTCTGAATCATCACTCAGTCAGTCAAATCTAAACCCCCTGACATGACACATATATTTGTAGATTCAGTGTGACTCACATTTTCTGAGGATATTATTATCACCGATGTCCATTCAGAGTAAATGTCCTTTAATCTGTCCAGAAAACTCCAGAATTTGCCTCAGAATCATCACGTTTTTTAGTAATGTGGTGATAGTTGTCAGTACATTAATCAATACACTGCAAACAGGAACTGCTAATAGCTAATTTGACATATATTTAATGGTGTCAATTCGCCAAAATTGAAACTTACCTAGTTGTTACATTTTTGTTTGAGGGGAATAAAAGAATATTGAAAACGGAAACCTGCTTTTGTCTGAAATGTCTTCAGTCAAGGAGTTATTGTTTTAAATATTACCAAGAATTTTAAGTTGTAAACTTACCACCATTATGACTCCAAAGTGCATAATGTGCCGTGCAAAAACTGAGAGCCTGACAGAATACTGCATAGTTGCTACCTGTATCTTTACTGATTATAGTGACTTTATTCAAACTACAGTCAGTGAAATGGAAGAAAAGATGTTTTGGAGATCTGTAAAAGTAACCACAAATAGCAGTAATTTAAAGTTTTAAATTGAATATTTTGGCAAACTGCTGTAAACAGATGAGTAATCAAAAACCTGTAGATGAAAATTCTGTTTTTTAGTTACTCATGCACTTGAGCGCTGGCAGGTAAATAATAAAGGGTAACATTCAAGATGCTTTGTGTGTGTATGGGAATAAGCGCACACACACACACTCACACACACACACACACACAACACACACACACACACACACAACACACACTCACACACTCACACACACACACACACACTCACACACACACACACACTCTCTGAGACATTCTGCCAGTAGACGGAGGAAACAGATGCTACCCAAGCAGAGCACAGTTTGATCTTCCTTTCGCACGCCCAAATGTCAAACTGTTGCAAGTGTACAGGACACACACACACACACACACACACACACACACACACTGACACTTGCAATGAAATTGAACAGGTAAAAGATTTATCACTAATCCAACATATAACCGCCGACCACTCAGCTTTCTATTTCCTGCACGCAAATACAGACACACACACAAACCCACAGTTGGTGCGTTCGTGCATGCAAAACGTTTGTGGTCTTCAATGTAGAAATGTGTTGGAAACAAAATGCATGGGCAGTGGCCCTTGGCATCAAATACCGACGAGGGCTGTCAGCTATAAGTTATAGATTGAAATTGTCAGTTGGAGATCTCTCAGTCGATTGAGATTGTTTCAACTTGGGAATTTTTTTATCCAGGGACATTCTGGTCCCCAGATTTTGCTGCAAAGCTTTTGACTTTCACACTGCTCTTTGGTACCGGCTGCTGCAGACACAATGCAGCGGTGTGGAGGAAAACAGGCTTTGCACCATAAGGCTCTGACACATTATCTTTGGCTGAATTTACAGCAACTTCATGTGATACAGTCTCTGGATTTTGTTTGATATCTAGTGTCTGCAAAAATGTTGTTGCGCATATCTGATGTGCAGTTAGCATTAGCTCGTTTACTATATCACATGAATATTGCTATCACACCGAATGTCCCACTGAGCCCTGTTCAAACGTTCAAACTTTATATGAAAATAATACAACAACTATGGTTGCTGTAGGGGAACCCATAGCATCATAGTTTAATGTGTAAGGGCCACCTACCAAACAACAGTAATTGACAAGTCGGGATTGAGAACATGTTGGCAAACTAACCTCGCTTTCCAAAAAAAATGTCTCTACGAGGTTTAAATTGGTCCTACACAACAAATAAACAAGGACACACAAACACACATTCAAGTGGCTTTTAACTAACATCCAGTAAATATTTGCTGCACACAGCATGAAGATGGCCGAGCTGCAAATGAAAAAACTATGAAGGGGGGAAAACAGCCATATTAGCAAAATGAGAGGCAGTGGAGCACAGAAGGAAATGTTAATAGAAGGAACATTGGATGGATGATAAGCGCTGCAGAGGATCAGTGCTGAGACACCGTAGAAAGGCCAGTTATTACACCTTTTTATTCAGGGAAGCATTTAGTTGTGTACCTCTAGACTGTGATGCTGGAGAAACGGTAATTGATGCTGAATTTGAGGCCATTATGGAGGCTGTAATGGGTAAATTACCCACATTTGTATAATGTATGAAGATGTTTTTCTTAAACATAATGATATAAAAATACAGAAAACAACATAAGTGGCCACTGCAGTGCAAAAAAGTTGGATTTGTCCCCTGGTAACACTCCAGTGGAAATGTACTAAAATTGACTCGTTACTAGAAAAATAACAGCTCAGGTGAAACATCAGCTTTATATGCAGCAGCACTGCTCTGTGCAGGTGAGACAGCAGCTCAGTCAGATAAGGAGCAGCCACAAGGTGGGCCTTTCTCAAACCACCCCCTACACCCTCTCCCTATCCACGTTCACATGGAGAGTCCAACATATTGAGTACCGTACCAAACCAACTAGTGAGGAGTGGAAGTAAGTTAAAGGCTGAATCCAAATGTCCGGACTGCACCGCACTTGCAGACTTTCGGACTTTGTGGGTGCATTACTGGGAAGTCTGGGAACACTGAGGGCTGTCCAAACCCTCATTTCCTCCAGTCCAGAAAGGGGCCTAAAGTGGACTTTCTGCAGACTTCCAGAGATTCCACTTGGGGTGCAGACTTAAGCAAACTTCAGTGATTTAAGTGCCCACAACTCATTGCAATACAGACGTGATGTGGTAGTTTTTTTTCAATAGTTGACCAAAGGATCAAGACTAATGTATGTGTTATACAGTTACTGTGGCCTATTAAAACAATACTTGAATTGTATCATGATACAGAAATATGTAGAAATATAGGCTACAGAGGGGAATCAGAATGCACTCTTATTTCAGCCTACCCTTGTGCAGTGTACAGTCAAATATTAAGGCTAGGAAAAACTAAAGAAGATCACCCGATGTAACTAATAGGTCAACCTGATTTTTTTTTTGTCATAGCCCAGTCCTTATTTCCACTATCTCTGTATTTGAATGTCTGCAGTTTATATGTTATACAGAAATTTATTTTCCTCACTCACAGAACAACCCTATACATGAGATTTATATCTTGCTATCTGCAGGGGCCACTAATGAGATGGCAACGAGTAAAAAACAGTCTCAAGGGCTGTTCATCAGCGGCTTGTGGTCTTTGCCATTGCAGACTTGTGGAGATCCTGGAGAAATTAATTTGTCATCTTTAAAAATCACTCAATTTTTTTTGCATTTCACTCTCTACCTTTCCTTGCAGAGCAGATCTGTTAACTTCATCACGTAATTACTGGACAGTTCATGGCCTCATGACTACTTTCCTGCCATCGTACATGATGCATCTGTCCTCGCAGGCGCTGACACGAGACAGAGCCCTCACACTGTGAGGAACTGACACTGACATATGGGCACCTGTGAGGAAATTTCCTTGCAGAGAAAGGGAAAGTCTCAACTGCAGGTGGAACAGACAGACATCACAGTCCTCTTCTTGGGTCTTAATCTGTTCAGTCTTTAACCTTGACTTTCATATGCACCGCAGGAGCTTAGCGTGCATCGTGAACCTTGCATATGTCATTCATGTGGTTCATTAATCATTTCCATGTTAACAAAGCTGTCAGGATATTCCTAAGAAGCTCATCTGGCCCAGATACTCGTGCAAACAAGGCTGCATAAATAGTCCCCTGTGATCTATCTCCACCATCACGATCACCGTGCAGGTATACAATCACCAGAATGTTTGCCAATGCCTCCATAAATAGAAGCCGTGTATTATTTCTACCAGAAACGCGGCTTAAGCATGTAATCCGTGTGTCATGCCCCTCTGCATGCATTCCATCAACATGAAATGATCAACGATACAAAACAGGCGATGTTGTTTGCAAAGAGGGGAACGTGTAAACAAAGAGAAGGAGTACGTATAACATGAAAGCCTATATGAATAAATTGTGAAGAGGGTGATTTTGAGATGTCAAATTCTTCCTTAAAGGATGTGAATAATTTAACGTTGCCCCACAAGGATACTCTTATCTGCTGCTGCTGCTGTGGAGGAGATGAATAGGATCTGTGCATACTGCGCTCACTGTCGTTTATCAAATGAGAGATGGAGTGTTTGGAATTGTTGCATCGTCTGGAAGAAATTGTGACCGTGACACAGCACTGGACAACAAACCCGATGACTCTGATTAGGGATAAGAAAACAAGATTACAGAAAACAAGAGTTAGGCCAAAGGTATTACAAATATGTATCAGCACATTAACAACAGTTTAGTATAGTTAGTCAAATTGTGCTTCGTGCCAGGGAGAAACAAAATATCTTAAGTGACAACAGAAACTATAAGAAGGGTAGTTCCGGTCCTTGTTCATGACTGGCTAAGCCATGTTGGAGGATACTCTGTAAACACACAGCTGTGACTACTTTATATCAGAATAACTGTGCCTATTATGTTGTGAATTTGGATTTACTGGGTGAGCTAATCATGGATAAGTGGTTGAAAGAGATGGAGATAGAGGAGGAAGATACAAAAGAAAGGAGACGTACTGGAATTGGCGAAAAAAACAAAAAAAAACTGAGGAGCTGGAAAGGTAATGACAGGAAGCCGGAGCCATTAAACAGACTATGTAATCTGATAGTAAATAAGCAGACACACCGCACACAAGAGGGCTGAATTGCTTCTTCTTTTAATTCAGTCTTCATTTGAAATGTTCTAAACAATGTGTTTCATCAGGTTTGTTGTTACATACAATGCACAGGTGTTTTTAACAAGGCTGCAGCTGCACTGAATCCAATCAGCAGCAGATTGGATTGAGTGCTGTGCAGACTCCATATGTGGTGCTGTACACATGCCCACCCTGTATCATGCAAACAATCAGACACATCGCATTACATACACCCCACAGCTGACAGTTTCATCAATTATATCTTCAGTTATATCTCTCTGTGTAGCCTGTTTACTGTTTTCAGAGCTGGTGGGCTAAGAACGATCTGGCTATTGACTTTAAAACGATAAAAAATGGAGCGTAGCAGCTTCGCCCTCAGTTTTATGACACTGTAAAAAATATGGGAAAGGTGAACCCTCAGCCCAGTCATTCGAGAGAAATGCTGGCATTGCACATTTCTGCAAACCAAGCATACGTTACCTTTGCACGTTTCATATGTATTCTATCAGTGTTCCTAAATTGACGCAGTATATGAGCTAACTTTTCCACTCTGCCACAAAAAGTTGTTCTTTTTTACAAAGACATTGCTGCATTCCCAGCAGCAAGTTGTATTTCAAAACAGAACAAGATCATTTCCTGACCACAATCAAGTGTTTTTTGAGCCTAAACCATAGAGTCTATATAAAGATGGATGACATGTCTCCACTTCCTCCACCTGTACAAAAGTGAAGCCAAAAATCCCAGATACAGCTGCTGCCATCTTGAGCTGGCAATGTGATTTTGTCTGTAGCAATCTCAGCCGGTTTATGACTTGCTACTGCAGCCAGCCACCAGGGGGCGATCAAGATGTTTTCGCTTCATTTTTGGAAAGCTGTCATATTGTACACCTTTATATATCGTCTATGGCCTAAACCTAATCACATGTTAACCAAAGCAGTGATAAAATATGACATCATAATAATAAACTACATAATGACGTGAAAATGTAACATATCCGTAGCCATAACATAGCCATTCAACTGCATTTAGTGCGACTGCACGTGCTTAAGGATGATTTTTCGTTTGTTTGCTTTAAATAAATAAGACATAACTAAGTGCTAGGAAGGATTAAGATATAAACTGAAAAGATGGATGTTTAAGCCTGAGGCAGAAGATGGGTAGTAACTGTGCTGTCCTAACTTTAAAATTAAAAATGCACCATTTGAATTTTTAATCACGCTTTGGCTGCTTAGATTCAGATGATGACAACACATCAAGCTCAGTGTCACTGCTGAGTCAGTTGATTCTTCACTTGGACCTTTTTAACACTACACAGAGTAATAACATCAGCTGTTAAAACAAAAATGATTTGATTAGTGGAGCTTTAAACAACTGAGAAACAAATTTAAGTGACTTGAAATGAGGATATATTTTTTGTCAGGCTAACAATGGTATTATTCACAGTGTTGTAAGCACAAAGGTGCACGAGGCAGAACGTCTAAGTTTGTCGTTATCAGGAAAATCACTGCAGTGGCAAAGTTTCTCCTGAACAAAAAAGATGAACAAGTAGGGAGGGCAGCACAACCAAGACTTGCTGTCTCGCTTATTTGCTGTGCCTAATTCTCCTCCTGTCTAACTTGAGGCGAGGCGTTTAATTGTGCAAGCATGAAAGCTGTCTTTGGAATCAATTTTGAGCTGAGATAAGAAGACAGGGGAGTTGTTTTGCCTTTTCTCCTCCCTGAAACACAAACAGACACACACACACACACACACACACACACACACACACACACACACACACACACACACACACACACACACACAGACTGAATCAACCTGTGTGAGTCGTGTTGAGCCTCTGTGCACTGCAGGGTGAAGTGAATCCTCTGAAATGGAGGCGAGGTGAAGGGAGGGGATGTATGACAGTGACCTCCCTCTGGCTCTGGCCCTCCTTCTCCGCCTCATTCATCTCTCCACCGCCTGACTGAGGATTCATCCACCTGATTACCCAGCAGGTATCCCACCTGCTCATCCCCATCCCAGCCTTGCTGCGCTCAGCATAAACAGCTTTGGGGTTCAGTCCTTGACCCGAAGCTTATTGCAACATTAGCTGCTTATAATATCAGGCATTCTGGAGTTTCAAGCTGGTCAGGACCTCACGTCCCCACCGGAGCAGCTGTGTTTGTCCCTGAGCAGGGCTCTTAAATCATACCTGTTTCAATGAAGATGTGAAGTGGTCGCAGCTCCTGTTTATAAATCTGTTCAACAAATATCTTCCTTATTATCTCTATATTTTCCTCACTCTGTGACCAGTGTGCACACTCCAGTAGTGAGGTCTTCCACCAAAGCACCGCATGCCCCAGATGCTTGTCACTGTGTCAAATAAAGGCAGTAATGAGGTAAACACTGAGATTCTGGATGCAGCTGAGGTCAGGAATCGGGTCCTGCAAAGTCAAAGGAAACTATGGAGACCTTTGAATGTACATTTTGTTAATATTTCCAAGACGTAATTCTTGCTAGTTGCATTTAAAAGCAAGTCCTCCACCCTTGGCTGAAGATAGTACCCAGCAGCATCTGCATATCCAACAGCTGAATTTCAATGAGGGTAAATAGAGGGAATCTACAACATCTCAATTAGAGAAAATAGCGCTGTCTTCCGTGTTAAAACCCCAATTTGTGATTTAGGATGCTAATACGGGCGTGTTGTTACATAAAGTATGTAGTGCAGATTTAAATGGAAGCAGGGAGGCAGGCACCAGGAGCTTGCTGACAAGTCGTCCCGCAGACAAAGAGGAGACGAGGCCCCTGGAGGAGGCAGAGCTGAGAGTTAATGATCTTTCTGTATGCAAAGGCTACGGTTCAAAAGGCACTGGGATGATAGGAAGTGGCAAAACCCCATTAACTCCATGACAGAGTCTGCCACGAGTAATATGCTCTCTTCCGTTTTCTTTCTCTCCTCCCTCGGTCTCTCTTTTCTCCCTGTTTCCTATCCTCTGTCTCTTATGCTGGTTCTTTTCCTTCCTGCCTCTCTCCTCCTTTCTGTCTCTGTCTTTTACTTAGTATGTGTCTAAGTGTCTCTCTTTGTCTCATCCTGTCTCTCATCCTTTCTTAGGCTCTCTTTTCTTATTTTTTCATTTCCTCTTAGTCATTCTACCCTCTGTGTACCAGTGTCTTTTTTGATCACATGGTTCACAGTAATCCAAATGTCTCTATAAAACCAAATTCTCTAATGTGCTTAATAATTGACTATCCTTGACTACCCTCCCCCCTTGTTGATACACCTGTCAAGCTTTACACCACATATGAAGATGGACAATCCGTCTGCACTTTGCCCCACTGTACAAAAATGAAGCCCAAATATCCCGGATATGGCAGCTGCCATCTTGCGCTGGTGACGTCATTTGGAGCCACTTTTAGGAAGCCAAAACATCTGTATATGAAGATGGATGCATCTTTAAGTACAGTCTATGCTTTACACTCATAAGGGCTCCGATTTACCACTTAATGCAGTCATTTTTGAGACAATTAGTGTGTAGATCAGAAGTAAATGAAGCAGGCTTCATGTTTGTTGACTAGCGAGAGTAAGCTAATGCTGAAAACCCAACAAATGTATACGCACACAAGGTCTACATACATGACATGAGCTAAAAAGCTAAGCTACGTGTTCCAGGGTAGAAGTCAGCATCCTTACATTTGCTCATGTGGTTTTGGTTTTTGGAAAATTGAGGATACCATCCTGCAAATGTAGCGCTTATCATCCCATGGACACTGTTTTGCCATGATGAAATCCCAAAGTGATCGCATGCCTACTTATTTCACCAATTGGGCGGAAGCTCCAAGCATTACTAAGATGGAGGGCGTTGGCCTTACATGCTCGCTGTGGCTTATTATGGCTGTAAAGCTATGATAAGACAATGGCTTTTCATGGGCAGGGTGGTCTGAGAGTAGTCTATGTGGTCAGTAAGTTTGTTTTTATTCACCTGATTTTCAAACATCACTGAAGAGATAAAAAATTGCACCAGACAACACATCAGACGTGTGGATTAATAAGGAGCCTGCGATGTTCCTCAAATTAATACATGAAAGAAAAATAAATGCCACATTTCCATCACTTTTTCTACATCATTTGAGGTTTGACTGGTGCTCTGAAGATTCACCATGTTGTTCTGCAGTGGTTTAATTGCATCCCACTGGAGAATCAGTGCATTTCATTTCAACACAATTGAACAGGTGAGGTAAGATTTCTTGTATGGGATCACACGTCAATACTAAAAGGCTGGATTGCACAGTATTGTAAGGTGTTATGCTCTGCATGAATATCAAGCAAGCAGGCATGTGTTTTAATGACGGTCAGGTCAGTGTAACCACAGGTTTTCAAAGCCTGTTTGATGCTTTTATTCTTGTCTTTGACCTTGATGTGTGCTGATACAGTTTCTGCCTGATGGTGAAAGCTTCTGATTACTCCCAGTTTGTGCTCCAGTCAGTTGGATTTCTGGACCACTGCAGTGCCCATCTCCATTTTTGAGACTTGACGTCAGAACTAAACAATTAATTCAAATGAAAGGTCTTCAAACATTTACCACAACAGTTCAGGAAATTGATTTCAACATTGTTGGGCAACTCCTGTCGACTAATTTATGGCTGTACAGCACAGAATAGACCGAGAGTCCAGACTCAAAGGCAGGGCCACAGACAGGGCATGATATGTCAGAAGCACCCAGCAAGACACATACTAATGGCCTGGACTTGCTGCCATTTAGTCCCTGTCATACACAGCAAGCTTCAAAATGCCACCAACTGCGTGCATATAAATCATCAGAGACAGAGAAACTGAGCAGAGATACAGTGTTCATTTTTACCTCCAAATTGGTGCTACAAATAAGGGGGATATACAATCACACCATACCAACCAGTCTTCTTATAGTCTTCTGTGATTTGACTGTAAATGTGCTGCAAAGAGTAAAATTAAAATTAAAGGCAGGAATTTCACACTGTTATGCTGCCTTGCCAAGGTACAATCGCGAAATTGACGGACAGAGTTGTCTCGTCTTTAAGCCAGCAGCAGAGGTTGTAACAATGCCGAATGGACAGCGGGCAGGACGGGACCATGAACGGGATGGGTGTGACATTTTGACGACAGGTTATGCATGTGACCAGGAGATTTACAAGGCAGCTAGCAGCAGTTAGCAGCTAACTCAAAGAGGAAGAACAGCAACCAAAAATGTCCACAATTGGGAAAACAACGAGGTCTGGGAGCTCCTTACCCTCCACGCAGAGGATGAGATCAGCCGCCATGAAACAGGGATGGTTAATAATTGTTATTGCAATATTATGCCGTTGTTATTGTTTATAAGGTGCTGCCAATGCTTGTGTTGTCACACTAGAGGGAGAGACGCTTTTGTGTTACAAGTCACACTTGTCATACCACTTTTGCTTCTGGAACATTGGCATGCTTTCTAAAATCACACAGTCGGCTGCTTGATGCTGCTGTTGTTTGGTACTGTGTAAAAAAGCAATGACAGCACAATGAAGGGACTTTGTAGCAGCCCTATCTTGCGATCTCTGTGTAAAAAGGGCTATTATTAATATTTGACGTCATGTTGTTGTGTCACTAGTGTGTGCCCATGGGTGTGTAGGTCTTAAAATGAAGTAGTCAAGTGCACTGTTGGCGTACTGCTATTCTAAGGTAGCAGAAAGCGACCACTGACCAACAAAAACCTGTGCTAAAGTCAAAATAGCGGAGTATTCTCCGGTGATATATGCATCAATAATGACAAAAATATTTTACATTCTCTTACATGTGAACAAAGCAGCAACGGAGCGGCTGTCCGACTCCCCATTAACACCCAGGCCACGCTGCCTGCATGAGCAGCGCATGACAGCGACCACGCTGAACACCCGCAGCTGGCATATGTGCTGTGTTCACACAGACAGCGCTGCTGCTACAGCATTACAGCAGAGTTGCCTGCTTCTAAAACTACTGTATTTCCAGCTGTAATACAAGTATCAAAAAATTTTTTTTTTGCTGAAGACTGTGTGTGTCACTGAAAAAAAAAGCATGACTCTTATTCTCTAGATTGTTCACAGTTGAGCAGCAGCCAAGTAGTGCCTGAGCAGTGCTGCTCGTGCTGGCAATGTGGCTGCTCTAATCTGTTGACAAGGGGGGCAAAATAAATCACAAGAGATTCTGTGATGCACACGCTCTGCTCACGCAGGCACTATGGCCTGAGCATAAGAGAGATGCGCTCATGCACACAGAGCAGTGTAACTTCATTGATTATTTCAGAAGCTAAAGGTTTAGTTCTGTCAACAAGGTGTCGGCACACCTGGCTTTTGAAGGGAATGGGAGATGACACTCTGATGTTTGAATTCATGTTACGCCCAAAACCCACTTATGATTAATTAGGGGCTAAATACAACACCTTCGCCCCTTGTGCCTTAGGGTGCTTTCAGACCTAGAGTTGTCTTGCTACTAATTTTGTTACAAATTTTGCCTAGATTTGGTTTGTGTTCTCGGACCAGATAAAATGCCTTTTGCGAGAAATCTGCTATTGATTGGTCAGAATTTCCATGCCGGACACTTTCTAATGTCACAATGGAGGGACAACTACGCAGGTTGATTTTAGCGCTGCTCATCTTGGACTATATTGCTGTCATTGTTCATTTTAGTCAAACCATACAGTTTGAAAACGAGGCGCAGCTCCAACTAGAAAACCATGTTTTGATGCATTGCCTCTTTCCTCTTTGATAAAGCTTATAGTTAGGGCTGGCTCAGGCTTGCCTTGTACCAGCCCCTAGTTAGGCTGACTTAGGCCTAGTCTGCCGGGGGACCTCCTATAATACACCGGGCGCCTTCTCTCCTTCTCTCTCTCTCTCTCTCTCTCTCTCTCTCTCTCTCTCTCTCTCTCTCATGTCCTGTTACTGCATCTCACTAACTCGGCCGTACTGCAAGTCACTAGCTCGGCTTCTTCTCCGGAGCCTTTGTGCTCCACTGTCTCTCAGGTTAACTCGTATTGCATTCAGTTGAGACCTTCTTGAAGAGGTGGTCTCAGTCCAGTTGTTTCGGTGCACACCTCAGTGTGATTGCTGTGTTCACACCTGCCCAAACAAACTGCACTTAGGGGGCAAACGAACTTGAGTTCAATTGAACCAACCCAAACAGGGCAGGTGTGAAAGCACCCTTACTTTATGCCCAGGTGCACTTCAGATCACGCGCTATATCTAGTTTAAATAGGGCCCAAAAAGTTTGCTTGTGTCCTTTATTCATTTATGTCTGTAAAAATCACTTGACTGGTGCCATTATGCAACACATCCAGAGTGAGGAGAATGGAGGAGGTGCTCTCTCGTTCTCTATCTCTAAAACAAACACACCCACACACCCACACACAGAGACTTTAACCCCAATCAATTAGGTGTCACCAACCCACGGCTCGACAGTTGTTGGTATCCAACTCCAAACTTGTCAGAGACAGAATAGGAAGATTTAGGGGCCGGGTTGGGAAAGAATAGACACGACACTGTCTGCTGGATTGGTGTTGACAAATGAGCTCGGTAACGGAGCATTAGCCTTTTACTGTCATAGGGGAAATCCAGTTCTGCAAAATAACATCAAACCCTGGTTGCTCGCAGCCTGTCAAATCAGCCTAACTGCTATCTGTCTCACTTAGGCAATCACACTGGGGTAGTGACTGCTCAGTCGTGAGGGAAGTTACTTCAGAGAGAAAATATTTTGGTTACATTTTCACAGAATATCATTTTCGATGTAAGAGGAAGACTGTTGAGCTGCTGATTATTATTAGTATCAGTGCTATCAGGCGGAAGTGCTCCTTCTTCCCTCCAGCCTGTGTATCTTATACTATTCATGGTGCTGACGGGAGGGGAGGGATATTTGCTTAAAAGACAGACACTGTATATATAGGCTACAAACAGCACTGACAGCCACACCTGTACCAAACAGAACTCAACCCCGACATTCAAAGCAGGCAGAAAAGTGGTGAGCTGTTGCCACCTACTGACCAAACATGGAGCTACAACAGGCAGCTGAGTGTGAGGGATGCAGAGGCAAATCTACCCTCATATGAGCTGTAACGTTTAATTCAATTGCAGACCTTTAGTCTACATCTGAGAGGGAAATACTGTTCGACTCAAGTAAGGGATGTCCTCAAGATGTTGGTATCTGGGTGCTGTGATGTGTGATGTGACCACCAGCCAGTGTTGCCAGTATTGGGAGCGACAACAGCAACAATGTGTTGAGAGGAGGATTTTATTTTCGTTTATTTAACCTTCTTTTAACCCGGAGGTCCCACTGAGATCAAAAATCTCTTTTACAAGAGAGACCTGGCCGAGGAAGCAGCCAATCAAAACACATTTAAAATGCAACAAATACAACATCGAAGACATCCACAACACACCCCAGCTCCACCCATCATCATCGATGTACCCTTCTCCTCACACGTCAAGAGCCTCGGCGTCATTCTGGACAGCACCCTCTTATTTGCACCTCATGTTCAAAACATGAACTGCATTCTTCCACCTCCGCAACATCTCCAGACTCCGCCCATCACTGTCCCTATCCAGCACTGAAATCCTGGTTCACTCATTTGTCACATCCCGCTTCAACTACTGCAACGCCCTCCTCGCCGGCCTCCCCACCAAACTCATCAACAGACTGCAAATCATTCAGAACTCGGCCGCCCGGATCACCACCTGCACCAAATCATCTGACCACATCACCCCTGTTCTCATCCAGCTTCACTGGCTCCCTGTACAGTACCACATCCACTACATTAACTTTCTCCTCACCTACAAAGCTCTCCACAATCTAGCCCCCACTTGCCTCTGTGACCTCCTTCAGGAATGCACCCTCCGCCCAACCTCTGCTGGACTCCTCGTCATCCCCACCTCACGCCTCAGTTCCATGGGTACATGGTATATTTACACCTCACCTACATTAGCCTCCTGAGACCCTGTGTTGACGTCACATTTTGGGTTGACTTTATCTTAAACTTTTTATCATTATGGTCCTCGTCTCTGGAACAGCCTTCCTGAGGACCTGAGGGCAGCAGAGTGTTGATATTTTCAAAAGCAAACTTTTTTTAATTTGGCTTTCAATTGAATTTTACTTATTTATTAATCTGCCTTTTATTTTCTATCTTAGCCTGTCCTACTACTCTTCTGTTTATTCTATTTTATTGTTTCTTCTTTGTAACCCACCTTTTTTGTCTGTTTTACTTCATTACTTTTACTCCTAATATCTCCGGTTTTACTCACTTTATTCTGTAGTACTCTTTCCTTTAACATATTTCTATATTTTTACTCTATCCTTTTATGTACTTTTAAATATTAATTTTACCTCTGGTGTTTCCTCATTGCAGATTTCCAGAGTTATGATGGCGTTCCCTGAGTTCCTATTTTTAATAGCATTCAATGCTTAATGCTTCTTTTTTTTTTCGTTCTGAATATGTGAAGCACTTTGTGTTACATTGCGATGTATGAAAAGTGCTACACAAATAAAGTTTGATTGATTAAACTTTATTCTACTTAACTTTGTGGACACTTTTTTTGTACCTTCTTCTTGTGGTAAGAGCACAATACACTAATCCATGTAAAAACAAGATGGCAGCCATCTCTGCCAAGTCAGACTGCAGCTGATCCCGACACAAAAGTGGACAAAACCTGATCAAATTTTATGCTTGAAACTTGTTTGATATGGCAACAAATTTGACCACTTTTAGCAACAGTAACAAGCTAAAACACTGTTAACTAGGAAGTACTCATTTGAAGACATTAGGACTTTATTGTTTGTCTCATTTGAGGACACTGGAACTTAGTTTTTTAGACTACTGATCCCAAACAGATAGGAGAAATGAAAAATGAATACCAAGCAAAAGTCTCATGAGGATAGACTGACGCATAAGATGTTGAAATGTAGCTAAAATGTGCATTTGCAACCTTTAAACTTTACAGTCAACCACATGCCTTCATATTTATAGCCTGAAAACATGAGTTTTAATCTTGTAGGTCTATTAACTCATAAACTTTGAGGAAACCTGGAAAAAACTACGTGATCTTTAATCTGTTCATATCAAATTCTGTCATCTTCCTCATGGCCAGCTCAATAATCTGACAAGTCTACTGTGTGCTCTTCAAAGTGCTCCTTTAAGTGCCGTTTGCCTGCTGCACACAGGGCTCAGTGATCTAACCTCGAATTATGCGGAAAAGCAAGTTTGAACAACCTCTGCATTTCACTTCCTAGTGTAGGGTTTCATTCCCGTCCACACACACCTCCTCTGCGCACAGGCGGGCTGGTCGCTGCGATTTGGCTCCAGACTTTTGTCAGGACGCGTCTCAGGCCACCTGAAAGGTGTCAGCACTGGCTTTTAGGGGCCCCGCAGCGAAGGACAAGAGGGAATGGACGCTTCCGTGCAAACTTTATGAAGAGGCCTTGATTTCATTCTTCGGCAATCGGAGGGAAACACCTCGCCTCTGCTGAGGGCGCGTACCTGTGCGGACTTGCCCACAGCCCTTTAGGAGGGACTCCAGTGGGGGAGTCAAGGCCGAGGAGACACACCTTACCCCCCACCCCACCCTCTCTCTCCCTCTCTCTCTCTGTCTCTCTCTCTCCCTCTGTCTGTCTGTCTGTCTCTCTGAAAGCGGAGGAATCTGATAACTGAAATGTCGGCAAATGACAGATCAACGCGAGCACTGAGGGAGATCCTGCAAAACCCTGGAAATGACGCCTGCGCAGACTGCGGCGCACCCGGTAAGACTTATCCTAAATAGCTGTAAAATGTAGTGAACAGGGAAGTCAAACTTTAGCGTATCTTGGGTTGCTGTGACGCGCACGGGGTGGCGGTGCGGATCATTCACCTCTGCCAACACTGTGAAGATATTCCTCAAAACATTTTTACTGTTCAGCCATGGCAGCCAAAAGTACTTCACTTCTGATTTGGCCATAACACTGTAAGTGCCAAACACTCCTTGTGTGCACTTTGTTATCTGACCTTAAATGTGTGGCAAGGTGAGTCAGGAGCTCAGAGGAAGAGCTTTATTCCTGCAGCACTTGAAGGCAACAGCGCAGGTGAAGCCTTTCTCTGAGGTGGAGGCTGCGAGAGAAGAAGCTCTCACAGTTCAAGTCTCTGCATGCAGGGTGAAGGGCTCGTACACACCCTCACCCTGTGCTTTTAACCCACCCAAGGAGGTCCTGTATGCTCACTGAGACACTTCACATAAGAGCAAGTTTACTGCCCCACAAAGACACAGCAGGTTACTGAAGAAGAGAATTTGAGTTAAAGGGGTTTAAAGCAGTGATACTCACCTTGCAGGGCTGAATCTGGTCCCAGGCAGGGTGCTGGGTGGCCCCTCAACTATCTTCTAATTAACCATTAATCATTCACGCTTGGAATTGTTTTTGTAGTTTTTATTTCTAACATGCTAGAGTGCATAAAAAACAACAACAAAAAACTTAGGGAGTTTTTCCTCTAATAAATAAAATTAAAAATGTTGCAATATGGTGAATATTGTGATCAAATATATTGCGATTTATTACCTGTTTTCACCTGTAAACGATGTCCCCAAAGGAAAACTTTGTCATCATCTGTATTATCTATTAGACTACTATTATACTATTAGATAGTTTTCAGTCTCCTCATCTCACTTCAGCCATTTTTTTGCAGCAAAATATATGTAGTGAACTGAAAAAGCAACTGCGTGTAGAATTCTAGTAGACTGCCAAAAGTAAATTTAAATAATATTAATAATTTATATAATAAATGACTTGGCATTGTTTGACAATACAGTATTGCCACAGAAAAATATTGCGATACTTTACTGTATTGATTTTACCCCACTCCTAGTTAGCTCTGGCGCCTCACAGCGAGAGGGTTCAACAGGGATTCAGGTCAAGAGGGTGCTGGGTTTGAACCCGCCAGCCCCCAGAAAAACATAAGTTTGCATGTTCTCCCTATATTAGCGTGGGTTTCCCCGGGTGCTCCGGCTTCCTCCCACAGTCAGACATGCAGGTTAGCTTAATTAGTGACTTTAAATTGTCCATAGGTGTGAAATTTTATCTCAGTTTTGTAGTAACTGTGACGTAACACGCTGTTGATAGGCCTAACAGACAGCAATAAGTCAAAGTCTGGTCTTCAGCGTAAAATCCATTGAATCGGGGCCCTGAGGCAGCGTGTTGCCGGAGTGAAGCACTGCAACAAAATAAAAATAATATCACTGCCAGGAGTTATCTCTCCATCTTTTATATCTGACTTATCTAAGTATGGCTGACTGACTGCACACCTTCTGATACTTGTGTCTATTGAGGAGCTCGACTTCCCAGCTTATGTGACTTGCTCAACAACTGCTAAGATTTAACCCTTCTGGTCACATCGTGGCACATACTCCTGTCATTTCCTCTGTTCCTCATGTTCAGAGACGGGCATGTATGGACTTGTTCGTTTTTATTCAGCTTTCTCCCTGGTGCTGTCAAAAAATTAGCAAAAAATTAGGCGTAAGTATTAACCAGCCAAGCACGTAGCATTTCTAATCTGCAGTAAATGATTGGAAAATTAAAGAATGTTCTGTTCCCCGTACTCAGACATCTGTGATCTCTGGTGATAAGGTACGTCTCTCTCTCTGACACACACACACACACACACACACACACATACATACCGATGCTCTGTTTACTGGCAAGCTGTAGAATGTGTGTCAGGAAGATAAGACAGGTGTGGTCAAAGCAAGGGAAACATTTCTCGTATATCAGTGCTCGAGAAGAATTTATTGTCGTAGCAGTAATCTGCTCATGAATGTAAAGTTTATACAAGAACTGAGTTGCCCTGACACAAAGCACAGAACCCCAAACTCTTCCTGAAGAGGCAAACACTACAGTCCAAATACTTATCTGATGTGAGACACAGTGCAGCTTGAAAAGTGCGTTTGGGAACTTTAAAATTAAATTTTTGAACAAGGAATGTGTAGCCTATTTTTTAGGGATACACAGTGTTGGATATCTGATATCCAATATGCCGATTCATAACAACCTATTTAATGGATATCCACATCTAATTTTAGTGATCATTAAGTCTCTACTGTAGTGGAGTTAACATCATATTAGAAAAAGAAGAAGATATATTTTATTAATCCCAGTGGGGAAATTCCACTCTGTTGCCATATACACACACACCCATACTGTAACACATACACACACACATACACACACATGCACAAACAGGACCTATACATGCATTAAATGGAGAGATGTCAGAGTGAGGGGTTAGTGCCCGGGAGGCAAACTGGCGCCTCCGTAGCTACCAGGCCATGCTCCTTATTTTGGTCTGGAGGTGGACTTGAAGTTCCCAACCCAAGTCCCTGTTATGGTGATGGCCCACCAGCAGATGGAGACACGAAGTACAGTACTTTTAAATATATGTGATATTTATTCTGTTAGTTCATTTTAAAGCTGTTATTGGCTGATACCGATGATGTACCAATATTATGAGCATGTTGGATTCCGATATTTAATTTCAAAGCTAACATCGTCCAATAGTGCGTGAGTATTTTTCACAGTATATTAATTGTGTGCTGTGATGGACGGCCTTCTCACTATTGGTTGTTAATGGTCTGCTAATGTTAGGGGTTTGTTTCTTTGCCATTTTTAATGGACTTTTTGTTAAATATGTGTTTTGCTGTCAAAATAAGACTCCTCTGGAAATACACAAACTTAAAAAAAAAGAAAATACATAAAAATCCTGAAATTATTTGTAGATTTATCAGTCCATTGCCACAATCTACCACAATTCTGATCATCAAAGCATAAAAAAACAAAAACTGGTTAAATATCTTTGAGTTTGTGACTGTTGGTTGGACATAACTGATTGGTTAACACAGAAGATAGCAAGTAGCCTTTGCCATGTGATGTAATGCCAATGCTTGCCCAAAAAAGTCTAACATTATATTTAATAAAATTTAATCATTTCATCGGACTGCACCTTGGTGTCTCAGGACTTGTGATGGTAATTTTGTCATTATTTTATTTGGCTAAGAGATTAATTTATTTATTAAAAAGACATCCTCATCTATAGAATCAGTCAATAAATAAACAAGTTTTAGTTACAGCCCACACAAAACATGTAGGTTATGTCTTGACTCCCTAGACGTTATATTGACAAGCTAAGGATAAGGATTCCTCTCTCTGAGCCCATCCATGTTTTAATCCAGGTCATTGTTCTGGCCCCTCCTTGCCCACTTCGAAATCTCCCTTCTTGTCCACTTCTCCCATTCATCCCATTTGTTCTCTGTCCATCTTGCTCTCTGCAGATCCCAGCTGGGGCTCTTGCTCCTTGGGTGTGTTCATCTGCCTGGCCTGTTCTGGGATTCACCGCAATATCCCCGACATCAGCAAGGTCAAGTCCCTGAGCCTTTCACACTGGGAGGACCACGAGGTGAAGGTGAGACCACAGAGCCAGCAGCATCCTCCCCTCAGTGCTATATATTTTAACGATGATCTATTTCAGGATGGTTTTTTTTCATGAATATCAAGCAGCTGAGATCCAAAGACAGAATTTCTAAATCCCCATCCACCCACAATTAAGCCCAGATATATCCCTAATTTGGACCAAATTGGACAGAATAATAATGAGACCTTTGTTGTTCTTCTTGCATTGCATCTTTTCAATGTGTTGGAGGGGTGGCTCTCACTGTATGGAACTGTGGCAGTCATTTGAAAAAGCTGGTTGGGTGCCGGATTACGGGGTACCAGGGTTGCTGCTACAAGCCATCTGGTCCCTGCATGACCAAAGTGAGAGACATACTCGGCGTAAAGTCAAACATGTTCTTGGATAGGTGTTGGCCTCTGCGGGCACTGGGGTGGTTTGCGGCTGATTGTGAAGCAGTCGGGATGAGAGTTAGCCCCTCAGATCTGCCAGAAACCGATGGATTGCCCCCTCTGCATTGGGAGAGTTTGATTCACCTTTGATTCACTGGTCCATCTACGTCCCAACCCTCACCTATGGTCATGAGCTCTGGGTAGTGACCAAAAGAAAGAGATTGTGGATACAAGCGACAGAAATGAGTTTCCTCCATGAGGTGTCTGGGCTCAGCCTTAGACATAGGGTGAGGAGCTCGGACACCCAGAGGGAGCTCGGAGTAGAGCCGCTGCTACTTTGCGTCGAAAGTGGTCAGTTGAGGTGGTTCAGGCATCTGATCAGGATCCTCCTGGGCGCCTCCCATTAGAGGTGTTCCCGGCACGTCCCACTGGTAGGAGGCCCCGGGGCAGACCCAGGACCAGCTGGTGGGATTACATATCTCATCTGGCCTGGGAACGCCTTGGGGTCCCCCAGGAGGAGCTGGAAAGTGTTGCTGGGGAGGGACGCCTGGGGGGCTTTGCCTGGCCTGCTGCCCCCTGTGACCCAGCCTTGGATAAGCTAATGAAAATGGATGGATGGATGAATAACAGTTTGTTTTGTTAACATCCAGCTGCCACCCTCTAAAGTATTGATGTGTACCTCAAAATTTACTAAACTTCTGTATACTGACTTGTTATGAGGCTGAGGGTTATGGAGAAAATCAAATATCATGATATATTTGATTGAATACCTCGACATCAATATTGCGATAATATTGAGGGTTGACTATTGATGCTTTTACACAATGTTTACACAATGAGATTTTTGAAAAATAATCAGCAGTAATGTGGATGTAATGACGAAGTGGGTGAAGGCAAATATTAAAACAATCTGCTCAGCCCAACTTGTAACATATGATCACAGTGGCAATAATCGTATTTGCTGCTTTGTTACTTATTTCCACTCTGGTGGTTGTTGTCCTGTACCATGGTTACATAATAAGTCTAGTTTTGCTTCTCAGTGAATAATATTTGGCTGGAATAAATACTTCCTCAGCACTTCTATCTATCACCAGCTAGGCTCTGAGATGTTGTGACACCCCACTTCTTGCCTTCCTTAAATAATATTATATGAGCTTCCTCTAAATGGTGACTTTTTAGATTTAAGGACACTCCACCGTCTAAAAATATGTCAGGCTCGGTGTGTCTGTGTAATATCTGTTCTCCTCTGGCATTAAGAAGAGAAATGTGCTGTCAGCCTCTTCTGTCTTCCAACAGAATGAAAAATACGGCTTAAATGACCCTTAAACACAGGAACAATAACAGCTGTCCAATGCTGAACGATTCTAAACTAGTTTTTTTGCCCTTACAAACCTCACAGCATACACTCAGGGAAGAGCTGTATGATATTGTATTCTCTTTAAAGAAATAGTTTGACATTTTTCAAAATAAGCTTATCGAATTTCTCGCTGAGTTAGATGAGAAAATCAATACCACTCTTTTGTTCAGATTAGTATTAAAGTTAAATGTTTTCCAAAGTTTTTAGATACTGTATCACATCATAAGTCCTGCGTCATAAAAGTGATTACAGTACACGGTATTTCAGGTCTAATGATGGATAACTGATCTCACTACAGTGCTGATTATAGAAAAGTACACTATTGACAAAATACTACAAAAAGTACCACTTAAAATGAAACCATCATGAGAGAAAAAAGTTGTTGTTTTTTATTTTGGAGTTTTTATGGGGAAATAAATCAAGTGCACATCAGAACATCGCATTCTTGCCCAGAACATTTCCCAGTGTTCCTGAAACCGGCTCCAGATAATAAATGATGTTGGTACTTTAAGCATCTTTATCTGAAAAACATTTGTCGCATTTATCATCTCAGCTCTCTGATTTATGTGTTTATTGTAACATTTTTAAGACTGTATTCCTGTTGAGTTCAGTCTTGTGACTGTGAAACTGTCGGGTAATGTGCCAAGGTGTCATTCGCCCTTGAATAATCTGCTTTATGTCATGTGTGTTTGTGTGTTTTATTAGTTCATGGCTGAGAATGGTAATGAGCTGATGAAGAGTAAATATGAGGCTGCTGTTCCCGTCTACTACTACAAGCCAACCCACAAAGACTGCCAGTGAGTAACCTCAGCAACACACACACATAAAACATATCTGCTATCAAATGTACAATTGTTATATGTTATTTTTAAACATAGTTTGTAATTTTATTTTTTTTAATGCTATATTTTCAAAGGCGTGTGTTTGCATACAGAAATACACTGACAATCCAAATTACACTTAAAGACCCCCTTCAATGAAAATCAAGTTTTGTTAACATGTTCATATTGTGTTCATACAAGACATATCATGAGCAAAATAAGCGGTCAGTGCTGTGGCTGAGCATTTCTGCCTTGGAACTGCAGTGTACCAATGAAACTGTCAAAAAATCGGTTCAGACTTCCAGGGGTTGTGACATCACAAAATGGAGGACCCAATCTCATCAAATTGTGAGGTGTCAGAGGAGAAGCCAGGTGTGGCTACATATTGGTATTTTACGAGCTAGTTTTCAGTTTCACTTTAACTTGTCAGAGGTGGCGAGCTTGTATAATGTTATCGAACATTAGCCATCAGGTGTTTGATAATGTAGTCAATCCAAAGGCTCTGGTTATCTATGCCTGATTATAAGCAGAGGTTTGTGTGTCTGATGAGCATTCAAAGGTGAGCGGGTACGCTCGGGCTGCAGATGGGTTTAGTTATAAAGTGTATAAAAATAATTGATGTAGCTACTATGACGTCACTCACTGGTTTGTGTGTGGCTGTTGTTAAGCAATGAGTTTGGCATTTTTGCTGTCGCAATCTTGGATTTTTGCAGCTAGAAGTGACCATATTTGGATAAGAGGGTGATCTGACTCATAGACTGTGATGGCATCACGCAGACAGTTTCTTCCAGCGTTAGCAATTGATTAAAAAAGCTGTCCTTTCACGTCGGCATGATACTTGGCCAGTCGCCGTTATTGTTTTATGGCGACAATATGAAAGATAAGGAGGCGGAAGTTTGAGTAGGATGGGCGGGAGGGCTGGTTGATTGGTTGAACGACTACCCACTTTCACCAGTATCAGCCAGGTGATTGCCTCCAGGAAAGTACTATTCGGACGGGATTAGTTTTACATAGGGATGTGGACTAATGTCAGTTTACTACAGGATGTCTGTAATATAGATATCTGATTCACACGTGACAAGATTTCTCCGTAATTCTACCAGAGATTGGAGTGGTAACTCTGTTTGTGCCCTGGCGTCACCTCCCTGTTGGCATGTGCGTGCTACATTGCTTCCTGTAAGCATCACATGAAGGATAATAATAATGGCCTACCTAACACAACCAGAAGTCTCGTGGCTCTGAAAAGTGCTTTCTTCTCGACCTTTTTGATTGGTCTCCCACGTAGGGCTATGCCATCATTGGAAGAATGTCCACTATCACGACTGCCGACAACACTGAATGCTTCTTCATTCAGCGAAAAAACGCGGAAAGCTAGTTGTAAATGCGTAAAAACGGTTGTAAACGGGACGAGACGAAATATTTACATACATTTTTACAGAGGATCGCGCTCGCACGAGATTAATATTACCCAAGGTATTTTCTCCAGACCGTTTTACAGAAGGTAAAAGTCGCCGTAATCTTTACTGACATTATCCGTAATGTTTACAGACATGGCACGTTTGGACGGGGCTAAAATCCCTGGTAATAAATACTTCACCCCACGTCTCCACGTTTAATGAATCTCGTCTGAATAGGGCTTAAGATTGTAAAGCCAAATCCTGTTCTTTTTCCTAAACCCAACCACGTGCCTGTGTTGGCTAAACATAACCATGCGCGTTTGTCATTGAAGGACAATAACATCAATTCACGGTGTTGTACCAACGTAGTACTTAAAAAATAAAAATAAAAAATAAAAATAAGAGACTGTATGCAAACGATGCATTTCCTGTGAAAATGGAAGTGTGTTTTGAAATAAGACATTGCATGTAACAGGCTGAACTTGATACGGCGTCGATATGTGATGAGGTTTGAAACTTTAAGAGTGAACTAGGAGGGAGAAGCACTTCAATATCCTGTGACACACTCATCAGTTATGATCTTGACTGACTTTTCTTTTAACGTTTGAGTAAAACTTTATTAATATAAGATTTTTAAAGTTTCCCTCATCAAATGATGGTTTCACAGGGAAGCTGACTTCCTAACAATATAATGTTGTCATTTACCTTTGAAGGTTGTGTTTCTGAGCTTGCAGGGCTGAAAGCTCTGTCCTTCGCACAGCAGCTGGAAATCACACAATGCCTTTAGAAACCTTTCAGCTCCCCATGTACTTACTTTTGAAATGTTTCAGAGTGAAACACAGACATATTCGGCCCCTTTGACAGCCCCTTTGGCAGCGACTCACATGTTCCTGAATATGTCTCTATTGTGTGATTTTCTACCAGACTGATTTGCTCAAGCTTGGTCAAGTTGTAGAGGGTGTGTCTGTGGAAAGGTTGCTCCCTCAAAGTCATTCCAAAGATTATAAATGGGATTCAAGTCTGGGCCTTGACTCTGCCATTCAAGACATTTTTGGCATTCTGACTCTGACGTGACTCCAGTAGACCGGCACCATGACAGTAAAACTGATAATAGGGATTATACTGCTGGATGTTGTTACCAGGGCATCATCATCTTGGTGAATCGCTGCTGTAGTCCTATTGTGACACTGATTCTGACAATACAAGCCGAACATTTGAGGTGGTTGGACTGACTGTCAGTAGTTTTGCCAGGATATATTTTAAATCAGTTATTTTGCTGGTGTTGTTGTGGTTAATAATTCATCAATAAAACATAATATTAAAGAGACAAGACCTCCGAATGTTTTGTTTTGATGGAAGGATTGTGGAGAATCCTAGCAGCGTTCACCTCATCATCTTTATCGGTAATGATGAGGGAAAATAGAGTGTGTGATGTGTTTCATTTGCAATCAGCAATTGTACGCTGCAAGAAATGTGATTAATAAAGTTGATATAAAGTAAGACGAGTGGAGAAAAGGAGGATTGTTTTTAAGGAGATGGCTGAAAGTCATTGACCACTGAGCCCAACATCGTGAGCTTGCCAGCGTGTGATGTGCACTACATACAATGAGTTTAATAGCGAGAGAAGCACCTGTATTTGACTGTATGAATACCTGATAATACCATATTACTGCCCAAGCCTGGTAATTAGTATCCAACATGCATGCATATAAAAGTATAAAAGAAGGTATATGAAAATGATGTAGACAATAATACAATTCAGTAGACACTGCCCACCCTTAATTGTTCCTTTGTGTGTGTGTGTGTGTGTTGGCAGATCACCCACTGTCTTTAATCACCTGCAGTTTGAGGATCTTAAACGTTTCAGACTCCTCTCCACTGTGAAATAAGTATTCTTGACAGAGAACATTGCCTTGTTCTCAGTCTGAACACAAGCGTTAACCATTTCTCATTAACAGCCAGTTTCTCTGCCCTTATACTTTTTCTTCTGCTCTCTAACAAGTTTTGCATCATCTGTTAAACATCCTTCATACTTTCCTCTGTGATGCCTTTTTGCTGCTCTGTCTGATCTCTGCCCACTCATGAAGTGATCGTGACATTTTACAATGAAAACGTGATCTGATTTTGTAATATTACTTCTAAATGACTCAGTCCTGAGTGATAGCCTATTGCCATTGGGTGTGTGAACCGGCATTAGTGTTTGCAGCTTGTGAGGGCATGATTCTTTGAGACATTCATTAGTGTGCCACATCATCCCTTGTAGCTGATGTAAGAGTCGCTGTCAATCATCCACAAACAATAGACACTGATTTAATGAATAGGTTACTTTATCACATGCACTTATAACTGCAGCGAAGTAGAGCTGGGGACAAAAATGGCACAAGCTTATGGCATTTTACATTGTATAAATTATCCCAGTGGCTAGCGGACTTTTCCTCTGCTCATAAGAAGCTGGGGACGACAGCAACAACAACAAAGGTAACGTTATAAAATTCAGCTCCATTAGGAGATGCACGTCAGGCTACGGCGACAGGTACGGCGTAAGCGCTACAGTGTAAACGCTACAGCGACGCAGAGCCGAAGCCTTACAGAAGTATAAAGCCCGCATGAGAAGGTCCATCCCTGGCGCAGCTCAGCGTGGCACGGTGCGTCTGATAACTGATAACGGAAACAGCAGTAAAAGGCAGTTTGTATTTTGCTACTAACGAAAGAGAAGAATAAAACCAACCAACGCAATGTTGAAAACCATTTCTTACGCAGTTTTGTCAACTGTCTTTGCCCTTCTCTCCTCACACACGCACATTTATACACACATGAAGTTCATTGTTCGATCATTAATAATAAAGAGTGGTGCAGAGAAAGGTGGGTAGGAGAGAGGGAGGAAACACTTCACCTCTTACTCACCTCTCACAGCTGAATCAGCTGGATTCAACTTGACCCATTAGATTTTTATTGGCCTCTTTCTTCACAGAGTCACACACACACACACACACACACACACACACACACACACACACACACACACACACACACACACACACACACACAAAACAGGACAAGTGAACTGTAGACAAAGATTTCTTCACACAGTGTTTTGACTCTGAGCCAAGTTTCCTGTCATTTAAGGGTAGAGTTTCAAACAAACTAGTTTATAATATGTTGGCTTTAGAGCTTCTGTCAGGTATCAGGTTATCCAGGACAGATATTTTCCCCCATATTTTCCTCCTCAAAACCTTAATTTCACAAAATATCTCTGTCCACACCAGAACGTTTGTCTTTGGCAGTCTCTCTTTGTGTCAAAGGTCGGAAAGTGTTCAGGCTAACAACACCTCTTTCAAGGCAGCAATCATCACCATTGATTCTGCTTCAATACAAGATTAAAGTATCTCGCTCAAAGGTACGAGTGATGCTCTGGACATGCCAGCAACTGGGCTGGTTAACAAGGCTAGCTAACTTGACAATAACCAAGAAAATGCAAAGCCGTAAACACAAGGTTCAGTTTAACAGTCTGTGTACATTGAATGAGTATGTTTGACGTTCCATTGTTTCACACAACAGTTGTTTCTGAACTTATGAAAGGTCACTGGCTCATGTCCACGCCCGCACCGAACATGTGGACTGGTAGCTGGACAAGTGCCAGCCCGTGCTCCTGGGCACACTTGAGGTGCCCTTGAGCAAGGCACCGAATCCCCAACTGCCTTGGTCGCCCATCCATGGGCAAGGGATATTGAATTTCCCCTCAGGAAAATGAAAGCAAAGTAACCGATCTACTCTTATTTTTATCTGCCACAAAGTACACACGAGGCGTATACGACTGCTTTCAGCTGGTACTTGTTTTACAAGATACCTCTATTAACATAACATCTGTTTGTGTGTGTTCAGGACGTTGAGGGAGCAGTGGATTAGAGCAAAGTACGAGAGGAAGGAGTTCTCTGATCCTGGGAAGAACTTTATATATGAGGAAGGTGAGTGTTTGTGTAAACACACACACACACATATATGCATGCACATACAGAAATTCACTCATGCTAACGAATGACCTTTGCTGATTTCCTGCAGGAACTAAAGATGGCTTGTTGATGAAGAGGGGGCGGGACAATGGGCAGTTCCTCAGCAGGCGTTTTGTCCTCTCAGAGAGGGAGGGGACTTTGAAGTATTTCACCAAATATGACGTAAGCAGCAGCTTTTAAGTAGACTTTGAGTGGCCACATGCAGCTAAACACGCTCTTAACCTACACAAAACCGTGACCGCAAGACAGCAGTAACCCGCTGTAATTAGACAACGTCCTAGTTAGTGTCGTTTGAAGGCAGGAGTTCTCTTTCAGCACATGTGCAACACCCACACACACACATGCGACCACAACACAAATATCTTAATTAGAGAGCCCTTTCAAGAAATCAAATGTTCTGCAGACAACACCCCCGCTTTATGTGCTGCAGTATTTTTACACACAGCTTATAAGGCACTCATACATACCTACCAAAAGCCTCCGAAAAGTTTCTCTACCTGCTCCCTCTGCTGCGCCTGAGCGTGCTCAGACAAGCTTAACCAGCAGTCTGTCCTCTGTCAGTGTGGCTGATTCACTAAGCTGTACACCACCCAAACCAATTAGGGCTGGAAGCACTGGGAGCTCTTTGTTTGTCACAGTAAACCAGCTCAAGGGAAGTGGGAATAATATATTTTAAAAATGGAGAAAAAAGACTGTCACTCTCCTTTTGTTCACATACAGTATGTCCTGACATGCAGATATTTTTTATTATGATTTTTTCCCCTGTTCTCCAGGGCTGCTCCTCCTGTGAAATATTGCACTTGATATTCTCTTGGTGACTCTGCTACAGCACAAAACTAAAAACCATCCTCATACAGTCACAGCAGTGATAAAAGTGTGCTTCAGGCTTTTTCAGCCACTGAGCTGGTCGGGTTTCAGACGAGCCATGAGGTGTGTCAAATATTCAGGCTCAAATAACAGTCTGACTTCTTGCTACTAAACAAATTTGTCTCACTTACACTTGCTATATTTGTCATGCTGGGAGAGCCGATACTCACAGTGACAGAAAAGTGTAAAATCTAATCAGTTGTCAGATCTCCAGTGTGAAAGCACGGGGGCGTCTGCTTTCTGTTAAGGTCAAGGGCAGAGGGTACACACAGACACAGGTTCTGGTCCCATTTAAATTCAAGTCAGGACAGAATAAAGCACAGCTTCCACAAACAGTTTTGGCTGGGATTAGTGTCGGTCTCAGACATGATTGTTATCAGTGATGCAGACTGATGTGTAGATAATAGCTGTAGATATTATTTTCATGGTTAGGAAGAGCACAAAATGTGGCCCCAAGCCTTGAAACCCTGCACACACCTTTTTTTTTCTGGTCAAGCAGTGGCAGCAGTAACACAAGTTTTTCATTTGTTTGTTTGTTTTGTTTGTTTTTAATCCGGCCTGGTCAAAAAAAGTAAGGAGGTTTATTAATTTGTCGCAGTACATTTCACCATAATTGCTTTCTTTTTATCCATTCATTTACTTTTTAAACAATTAACAGAGCTATATTTAAGATAAAAAGACTGTCAGGGTAAAATAAAAAAAGGTTAAAACTGGTGAGATATGGCACTAAAATAATATCACGATATTTCAGGGTATTTTTGCACCAATTATATTTTTGACAATATTACACATTAGAAAAAAAAAATCAGGAGCACAAACTGATACAAAAAAGTTGTATAGTTTTACAGTTTGCTTCAAATATTCAGTAAAAACTAAACAAAAATGATCTAATTTCTTTAGTTTGTGAACAACAACAGTAACTCAGAGTGAGATTCAGATTCTGTACACAATACTAATAGCTCAACAAAATAAAATCTACCACAAATTACACATTTGAACAGCTCCCAAGTAAAATCTCAAATGATTGAGTTGGTTATTTTTCCACCTGGACCTTCATGCTCTGCCATTTCTCCTCTAATCATCACGCCGTAACCTGTGACAGGCTGTTATGATACCACAACTATCACACATTCACATATATGTAGTTTCTGTCTAGCCATGAGCGTCACATAGGTTTATGACAAAATCATTTGATGACACTGACTCCTGTGTGCGCACGGTGAGAGAGGAGAGGGAGAGACGCTGTGCTGCTGCCAGAGGAGCCGCTGAGTGAGTTAAACTTAAACTTGAAACACAATAAGGTTTTGGAGAGATGCATTCTCATGCCATTCATAAAGCCATCAGACCAGAAGCTGCTGTGAGTCCACGGGATCAAGTAATACAGTTTCTTTCTATTGTTCAATATTAGAGTGAGTTTAAGAAATAATGAGGTGTGTATTAGCGGCTTAAGTCCTACAAAGGAGTGCACTTGTTTGTTTGTGTGTACGCTCAGGTGTGTCTTTTGTGATGGTACAGATAATACAGTCGTGATGATAATCAGGAATTTTACAGATCTTTTGGCCAACATAAACAAACTTAGGCCTACCGAAGACAAATACCCAGTCACTAAGATGGGGAGACTGGCTTTCTATAGTTCTTGTCCTACCTCCAGTCACCCACGAATGGGCCATTTAAGTGACACTCCCACACCACAGCACGACCTTGTGACTTTTCTCTTCAGTTTCTGATTTGGTTTGAATGCAGCCTAACACACAAACACACTCCCTCTCCTCCTCTCCTGCAGGCTAAGGAGCCCAAAGCAATAATCAAGGTGGACACCATCAACGCAACCTTCCAGCCCGAGAAGATAGGAAACCCCAACGGCCTGCAGATCACCTACCTCAAAGACTACAGCACCCGCAACATCTTTGTTTACCATGACAACAGCAAGGTCTGCATCGCTGTACTGTGTGTGTGTGATCAGTGATCAGTGGATATGACAGAACCTGAAGAGATAGACAGAAAATGTTTACTGTTTCCAGTGATGCAGCGCAGGACTGTGAAATAATGACAGACTTTCCTTATAAGCTTTTTCCCTTCCCTGTTAACTGACTTAAATTGCAGCCTATCTTGGCCACCACAGGGGACATGTGTCATCCATCACACTGAGGGACAGGCATGTGTTTAAACTACCTGGTTCATGTTGTTGTGGGCGCGTCTCCAAACCTTTTCAAATCATCTTTACCAATTTTTGTTGGCTGATGGAATCCATTAGCAGATGACATTCAAGCCCCGCATCTGTCACTCTGTGTCGTTCATTAATACACATTGAAATCTATGGAATAATTAGGTGTCAGCGTCAGGACGAGAAGCGATTTGTGACGGCCCAAAACAACATCAAAATCCTGAACTCATTTCTGATTTTCTAAAGCTGCACATTAATATTTCATTTTGACAGACATTAAAGAAACACTATATTTACATGCAGACTAAATGAGAACACAGTGTTGAGCAATATTTTGGCCGCTAATTTAAGGCATCCTGTAGTTAAACGGTGGTGTCAATAGAAAGACGTGTGACCTAGACAGATATGCTCCAACTCATATTTTCTTTGCAATCAGTGGAAGCAACGGTCATGAATAGTTCACAAATACAAGCTGCTTTTAGCAACTATAAACGGGAAAAAATACTTTGAAATCACAATCAGTACTGATCTGAGCAAACATGAAGAGACTGAATTCAAAATCATTATTATAGTGGGATTGTTTTTAATAATTTCATGGCTGAAACCAGGTCACCAAAATTGTTGATAACACCAGTGCACTATGATGAGATTTATTTTAGGGATGCACTTACATGGATTTTTCAACCGATACGCACAACCAATAATTACCTGTTTCTCATGGCCGATAACCGATAATTTCACATTTCACATATAACCTGTGGTTCATTTACGCCTGAGGGTAAGAAAAGCTGAGATATAGCGAGAAAATATGGATGATTTAATATTCCATAGCTCTAACTAGGGACTGACCGATAAGGTTTTTTCAGAGCTGATGCCGATACCGATTATTATGAAATAGAGATACCGATAGCCAATATTTACAACCGATATATGTCTGCTGTAAACCCACCCACTCACACACACACACACACACTCACACTTAGACACACACATAAATGCAGAGACTGTAATGGTAAGGACTAAACAGTAGCAGGCTATTATAACAGCACTCATAAAAATGGTAACTGAGGAAACGCTGTCATGAGTAAGGAGACACCAGAGGCGGGATAAAAACTCAGAATAAAGAAAGACATTTTAGATCTTTCAATAAATAGGAAAATAAATAAGTTGAAAATAAATAAATAAGTAAGGAAGTTGAAGAATATGCCAGCTAAATAAAAACAGATTAATAAAAATCAATAAATACATACACAACAATCATAAATACAAAATTTACAAAACAAAATGAAAATCAATTAAAAAAAAAAAAGTAAATAAATAAAATAAAGGAGAGCTCAATTAAAAGCCAGGCTAAAAAGGAAGGTCTTGAGTTTGCTTTTAAGAGCCTAGAGTGGTACGTGCAGGCAGTGAGAAACACGCCAGGGGCAAAATAGTGCAGTTCAGGAAAACAAAACTTTATATCGGCATATCGGTGATGATGAAGCCCAGTGTTAATATGTAGAAAAAACTACACTGCAGAGTGGAGTCTCTACTAACAGAGACAAACACTGACAGCTGACTAATATGGGGCCGTGTCACTGTCCCACGACAGATAAACCTACAACTACCAAGCAGAATAGTGATGAGCTATTGATTCACCTCACAAATCAACACTCAACTCAGAAAAACAAGCGGCTGTGTCTCTTACACACACGCAGCCGGATAGAGAGATGCTCCAGACTGGGTTGCTAGGTAACAATACAAGTAATTGCTAACTGTAGCTTATTATTAGGTTATTAATAAGTTTCATAACAGAGTTGAGCCTTTTCAGCGTTGCCAAGTGTACGATAATTATCGTATTTGTACGATAATTTGGAGTTTTTTGTGAGCCCTGAAGGCATCTGTTCACATGCGACATGTTTCCAGCCAATCGCACTTTTCTTAGCATGAGATACGGGTGACGTTTGTCTCTGAACAATGAGCACGATTGGCTGAATGGTCAGCTGCACCCGCCCCACGAGGCACTAGGACCCGTCAGGAAGTCAAGCGAGAATGAGATTCAAAACAGAAGAAGAAGAGGAAAAACAGAAGCAAGGGAAATGGAAAAAAGTAAACACTGGAGTGACTATATTTGCCTATAGCGCATCAGTAGCATTGTTATTTGGTTATGACCGATGTGCGATAACTTCCCTCAAAATACAATAATCTTGAGTCTCTGCTACGATAATCCTACATTTCCCACCTGGCAACGCTGAGCCTTTTAAAAGCTTGGAGTTGGATGTAAGCCGCTGCTTCTAATTAGCTCGTGCTAACACTCTGGAGACGGTCCTTCAGAGCGGCATCTAACCTGTTGGAAGGTCGAAGATCAAACCCTCGGTGCAATCCTGTCGTCTTCCTCTGGAACTGTGAACGACATGTTTTGCCCTCTGGACAGCTTGCTGCAGTTGTACTTCTTATCTGTGTTTATTTGCGGCTCGCAATCCAAGTTAAAAGGCACATGTACCGCCCCTCACTGTGATAAGTGATTACATTTTTGGCCGTGTCATAGCTGTAGACACTTCACACAAACCTCTGGTGTTCCCTGTCTTTCTGAACGATGGAGGGGAAAAATAATCATCACAGAAGACTCTGTTTCCTCACTCCTGTCTTCACCTCTCTCTGTCTTCACTAGGAGATCGTAGACTGGTTTAATACGATTCGTGCAGTTCAGCTTCACTATTTAAAGGTGGCCTTTCCTGGGGCTACAGATGCTGAGGTGAGCACACACACACGCACAAAAAACTCACACACAAAAACGATTTGAAAAATGCCACCTACTGTCAACGATTCCTGATATTAAAAGGATGATGAAACTGATTTTATGCCTGCTAGTGAGAAACTAACACTGGGATGGTAAGAACATTGTTGCTGTATTCATTACTTACTGTACATGTTGCGCACTACTTTTTCCAAAATGGACATTTAGCTCTGAAACCCTTTGTATTCTTACACGCTCACCTTGCTGTTTTCAGCTGGTACCCAAACTTACCCGTAACTTTCTGAAGGAAGGATACATGGAAAAGACAGGTCCCAGGGTAAGTTACACACACACACACACACACACACACACAAATACATACTCACTGCAGACTTGTATCTGAAAACATTTACACTAGTGGTTCCTAACTGGTGGGTCACAGGTCCTTCATGAATCAGTGATTGTAGATCTTGGTGTATTAGAAGAAACAGGGATGTCAGAGTAAGCTTTGAAATATAATATACAGCAACATACTATATTCACAAAATTATTAATTTTTTATGAAGGATTAAAATCACACTGAGCCTTTAAACCAAATAAAGATAAATACATTAGGTATCTCTCGACAGTGTAGCCAGTGATAACAACTGTGGTATTCATTTCAAATGGAATTTAATTCCAGGGGTATGGAGGTATTAATTACCAATAACCAGACCTCCCTTGGAAGAACAGAACTAATCACAGCATATTTGTCAGTGGAGTCAATATAAAACCCTGTTCCAAAATACCTGAGGGGCTCTATGATCTGAGGTAATTATAAAGAGTAGTAGTAATTACAGGGAAATGTCCACATGTACTTTTTTAGAAGTAGAAATCCAAGTTAAAATTGCCAACCATGTTTGTGAGACATAATTATACCCCTGCACTGAATCATATTACTCATTGCAGCAATAATTTAGCTTTATAATGTGATTATGTTTATGAGGAAAAGGGGGAAAGTTACCCACATAGAATTAAAAGGGAAAAAACTGAAACTTATGCAGTTGTGAACTGGGTTACCACCCAGTAGTCGACCAAATGTTACTTGACCAGGAAGGTCATTAGTCGACAAGATTTCATTGGTTGGTTAGTCGCAGGAATAAAAAAAAAAAAAAGCTGCACCCTGTCAAAATAACTCAAAGCTGTATGACTGGACCATGGGAATTTAATTTGAAAGGACAGACACAGGAAGTGTCCACGCTCAGCAGTCAGACAGGAGTCAGGTTAATTTCCAGGGCTGGTACCTGCGGTTATTCCACAGGCTAGTTAATAACATGTCGGGCAGGAAATCCAAAGTGTGGGATCATTTTGAGAAGGTGAAGGACGAACCCAAGGTGATATGTAAACTCATCTTCATTGGTCGACTACAAACATGACGTATCATGTGAAACATGGAAGTAGCTACATGCCCATTAGCCCACAGCGTCATTAACAGGCGGCTCGCTCAGTGTGTGACGTGCACTTGTAGATAAAATATAGGCCTATATTAATGAAGGTTCATTAGTACGGTTTTGTATTTCTCTGTAATGTAGCACAGTGTTAACAATGTTACTGATACTATTCTTTCTCACACCTTCAACTCAAACCACCAAAATATATCATTTAATAATTAGATTAATATCATAAACAGGCAGGCGACTAGATGCCAAATGGCACTAAATGACGACTATTGTTGGAGGAGGAAAGTTCTTAGTCAGGCGCAGCACTAATTGTGTATTGGTCACTAGTGATTTAATTCTCCTGTGCAAATGTGTTTCTCATAAAACAGACACCTCAAGAATTACATGAGTTTCCTGGATTATAACCGTCATTAGTAAACAGAGATTGACTTTTCTATGATGGACTGCTGTGCAGTTGCTGTTCTTCTGTACATATGATATGCATGTTTAACCTTCATCCTACCGGCATATTTAACATACAAGACTACCAACTGACCTCCCCGAGGACCCCAAGAATAAACTACTGTAAGAAACAGCAATCAAAGCAAAAGTCTTCTCAAAACATTACAAAACTGGATCACAAATGGGCCACGGAAAGCTGAGCCCGGTGGAATTGTCCCTCTCGCTTTCCTTACAGTCAAGATGGGGACGAAGATAACATAAAAGGGGCTCAATTTATCTCCCTTAACTGTAGTGGATCATAACAAATCTGGAATTAATCTGCAGATGCTCCGGTTCAAAATAAGACCAAACTTATGTATGGATGTCAATTTTTTTGAGCCACAGTGAAGGCCAAAATGTGGCCTGCAGCAGACTAGATAAGGCTTGCAGCTTTTAGCCAAGGCCTATTTATGGAAAACTTGCAGCCCCTACAGGCTGGTTAAGAGGAATGAGAAGTCAGCAGTCACTGACGGAATGAACCACAAGAGGTCCTTGAGGACACGGTTATAAATGTGCACACAAAATATTAGGCTGATTGGTCCAGTAGTTTTGGTAGATCAGGTGCAGACAGACAGATACACAAACACATACAAGTAAACACATGATCCCTTCTATCATGAGATGAAGTCATCATGAACAAATTGATTGACATTCAAGAAAAACTGCAATGAAATGAGGCACCTGTGACATATGAAACTTTGGGGTCTGAGGGTACTTCAGTTGGTAGGGTGAGGGAACATATAGTCTTGATTACACATTAACACATAGAGATAATTGAGACGTAAACCAGGCTTGATCCTGAATAGCTAGTTGGACACAGCTCCCTCCTCAAATCTCCTCCTGTGATTCCAGCTCCCACTCTCCCTGCTTTAATTGAATAGGAGCTGAACTAAGAGGTTAACTAGCCCAGCTGTCAGCGTAGCAGCTTTCCACTGCTGCCTGACAGGCTGACTGACAGCTGAGGGGACCTACCTGCCTGCCTCGCCGTCCGTCTGTCAGTCTGTGGGAGAGGGAATAAAAGGCTTCCAGCTGAGGATCAACATAATCCTCAAGTGTCAAACTCTCAAATACGCACACAAACACTAACATATGTCGGAATGAAGCAAACACACAAAGAGATATTGGCACATATTCACACAGTAATGCACAGTACACCGAAACTTTTATATTAGCATATGTGAACGCAAGCAGGTGCTTTCACACACAGGATTCAGACTCAAGCACCAGGAAACACTAAGCATCCGATCCTCAGTGACACAACCGGTTCTGTATTGAGCCAGACACAGACTCTCAGTTTAATCTCCGTCTGTCAGGCTGAGAGATGAAAGGACTCACTAACTTGCTGCTTTGGGCCGATTTGCTAAATGGATGCCATTATTCATTTCCCTCACGCACGTGTGAGACATATTTACGGAGGGAGTCACTGGCGAATTGAGAAGGGAAAAGTGGGTTGTTTAGGCTTATGCCACAGTGAGAAAATCAAACACTTTTATGAGGACAATTTGGCAGCAGTCAGGGACATGAGCGTCCTCGTTATCTGAAGCTCGGCTCACTGAAAAGAGCTTAGGCTGCTTGTGCACTTCACTACACTCTCTGCTTCATATTCTTCGATAGCTGCTTTGAGCGTGGATTTGGATCTGCCGCAGTGATGTAAACTTTCAACCGTGACAACAAGTTTGACTTTTCAAATTCAGTATATATCAGAGAGTTCTGACAGTGGCTCTGTGAACATTTAGACGTGGCTGCCAAGGAGAAAACCAGTTTTGGTATTAAGAGCAGAAAAACCATTTCAATCTAACAAGGAAGAGTGCTTTTATATCACTGCCTTTAATACCTGAGATCAGGTTTAATGCACCTTCAAGGTCGAAGGACATTTACCAAAGAATGTGACACTTCTATTTCATAAAAAGGTGGTTGAATTAGGCTGCAAAGACATTTTGATCAGTCAAGCAAAGCATAAATAAAACACCAGCAGCGCACACTCATCTGCAGTTCTCTGAGTCCCCATGAATTTTTAATGTTTTAGGATTGTTGCTGGTACAAAAATGCCCTTTTTTGACGTTGACTTTTAGTGCTGGAACAATTAGTCTCCACTGACGAACAGCTAGAAATGAATTGGCAGCAATTTACATGATTTATTTTGCTTTTTTGAGAAGTTATAGGCTAAAATTGGGACACTGAATTTGCTTTGTCTGGGAGGCTTTTTCCAAAATGACAGAAGGCAAACAGACATTAATTTATTTAGCAGATTTATCATATATTATATATATATATATATATATACATATATATATATATATGATTAAAGAAAGCATTGGAGACGGGCTTCCGATCACTCCTGTGAAAGCTGCTTGGTGACGTGAAGCTGAAAAAGTTCAACTGTTGTGTAGAAACTACCCGGAAGATTGGCACTGCTTCTGCTCTGTGTGGCCCATGGACCAGGCACACTAGAGACTTCCGCTGGCCAAACCCACCAACTTCCGGTTTGGTGCTGTGCTAACTTGAGTGGGAATAAAATGATTCAATCGTACGGCTCTTCTAGAGTTTCAAAATGTCATCAGACCAATTGGATCCAATTCTGACAGTGAAGAAAGTCATTTTGCGGGGGTTGTGACATTAAAAAAAAAAAGTATCCACTAATTCACAGACGTGTCTTTTGCTATGTAAGTCTATGGGAAAAGTCGTTTTGGGCCACATGGCATCACGTGACAGAAAATTTGCTTTAAGCCCAGCGCACTTCTTCGGGGCCTGAGCATGGGCCGGACCAAAGCACCAAAAATCCCCAGCATATATATATATATCATTTTATTTTCATTCATCCAGGACAGGTCACCAGACTATCACAGGGCTGACTCATAGAGACAGACAACCATTCACACCTACGGACAATTTAGAGTCACCAGTTAACCTGCATGTCTTTGGACTGTGGGAGGAAGCCGGAGCACCCTGAGAAAAGCCATGCTGACACAAGGAGAACATGCAAACTCCACATAGAAGGGCTCCCCCACCGCGGGGTTTGAACCTGGAACCCTCTTACTGTTTTGCAACAATCCAACCACTGCACCACCGTTCACTGTGAGTTAGAAAATAGTCAGCGAGCCACCTGGTATCATATCGGACTGCAAGTTGAGCATCCCTGGGCTAAATGGTGATGTGCAAAAATTGTCGCAGCGGGAGTTCATAGGAAAAAAATGGACTGTTTTGTCCAGGATTTATCCCCATAAAACTCATTTACACCCAGGAGCAATACAGTAGTGAACTCCCTTTGTCCTCTTCTGTCCTGTGGCTCATCAGTCTATATTTCACTGTTTCAGTCTTTTATGTCTATTTCTTTCACCGTCTGTTGAAATCATCAAAGGCAACCGACCCGTGATGTCACGGGTCATGTTACTGCAAGATGGTGGCACTCTTTCTTTCTTTCTTTCTTTCTTTCTTTCTTTCTTTCTTTCTTTCTTTCTTTCTTTCTTTCACATTGTACATTTGTCATGTTTGTTATGTAACTGTTGATTAGAGTGGAAATCCATTTAGTTAATTATGTTAACTTGATTGACTGCTCGGTATCCACTTAAACAATCGACAGTCTTAGATGAAGTATCGGGAAACTCTGATGCATGAATTCCGAGTACAGAACAATCAATTTAAGAGCGTATGAGCATGAATCACATTTAACCTAGACACCAGACAGACACCACTACTGGTGCAAGGACAGAGCTGCTTTGTGTCTCTTTCAGTCTTGCTGTGTCTCACTCACCTCATGTCTGATTGTCTCTGCCAACTTTTTTTTGTCTTTGCAGCAAACGGAAGGCTTCAAGAAACGCTGGTTCACTTTGGACCAGAGGCGACTCATGTACTTCAAAGATCCGCTGGTACGGCATCTTTACACACACCTACACACATAGGGAAGACTCTATTCTAGGCATCAGTTTTTATTTCAAGGCCTTAGTTGCTGCCTGAGTAAATACAGTCCAGCCTTGATGGAAATCCTGTGCTCTAAAAGATATAAATGAACACCATGCGGAGTGGGAGGGTTTTTTTTCCATAAAGTAAATTAGATTAAGTAGACGATGTTGGGGATATGAAGCTATGAGTCAGTGGGGAGTGATATAAGGTACTTTCATTCAAATGTAATGTTATTATACATGTGGCATTTATTGCCATGGCCTCACAGTATGGACTGCCTCAAAGTGAAGTGAAACACTACCCTGCAGAGTAGCTATATCCTGTAAAGTCGAGACATTGTGAAAGTGAGATTCAGTCATTGGATGATTAGAGCTTTTATCGCAGTAGTTATCACAGAGAGTTGCCTCGGGCGGGCTGAATACACATCAGATAGCCAAGCCAGATTAGCTCAGCATTGTTCCTGATGCAATAGTGCAATGGAGAGGTGCAATAATTATAGGTGACCGAGACGTCCGACTAACCTCGAGAGTGTTAGACAAGAACAATTGGTAGATGAAAGGAAGAGGAAGTCTAGTGAAGTAGAGTGTGGACTGGGAATTTGTGGAGGAAGCTCAAAGCAAGTGTAATTTGATCACTTGGATAGTGACTAAATTATGCATGTTTGATGTTGTGTATACAATGGTTCACTCTGTGTGTAAGTGCACTTGATTCACACTTTTAGAATGAGATTTATTTGAGACGAACAAGTAGTGTCACCTTTCAGTAACATCAAAACAAAGAAAGTTAAAGAACTCGACTGTATCTTTTTAAAGGATGTCATGCAACAGGTGCTTGTACAGTATGCTGAAGTGTCTTTGAGCTCTTCACATCTTCTGTGAAGCGAGGCTGATAAAAAATATGTATTTATACCCATGTCAATACCCAAGTCAAAAGTCCTGACATTGATTTTGACTGAGAATGCATCATAATGCACATTGATAACTTAGCCTGTTTTGACTGCTTGGCAAATAAACTCAGACAGGACAATTAGTGCTTCTGTATTGGTGCTGTCCTTAGCACAGCATAAATGCTAATGTCAGCATGCTAACATGCTGATGGGTTGCTACTCAGCCCCTTCTTTATGCAGCCTTTGCATTTTTAGACTTTGCTCTGGTGTGAGATTTTAAAGAGAATCCTGGAGTCATAGAACCAAAAGAGGTGTGACGGGCATGATGTCTAAGACGACAGTGATGGCCTCTAATGTGACATATAATACATTGGCAGCACTTTATAAACAATAACAAGGCATAAACATGGCAATAACAGTCATTTCGTAATCTGCTCAGATGGTAGAAACCCCCGGACCTCATTGTTTCTTCAATTTGTGGACATTTTTTTCGAACACTGCTCTTCTTTGAGTTAGCTGCTAACTGCTATTAGCTGCTTTTTAAATTTCCCGTGGGGTCGCATGAATAACACATTGTTAAAACGTTTTGTTCTAAACCCGTCCTGTCAATGATCCTGTCCTGCCTGCTGTCCTTTTTATACAGACATCATTTCGGCGCTGTTACTACCTCCTGAGGTGGCTTAAAGGCGAGACGTCTCTGCCCCCCATTCTGCGACCGTACCGTATATAAAGAACAGCAAGGCGGCGTAATAGCGCAATATTCCCACTTGAACAGGCAGTGTTAAAGGGCTTTTGACAATACTAACATGCTGATGTGAGAGGCATAAAATTTACTGTCTGCTGTCAGTAAAAACCTTTTTTTGTGATATGCTTTTGAATTTTTGGCATTTCTACAAATTGTTTTAAACACAAATTGAAAATGCACATAAAAATAGGTGGATCGAAATGCACCTGGAGTGTGCCAAGGGTTGGATTTGAAGGGACAAAGCCTTTGTACATGGGGCACCTGTTTTACCAAATGCACTGATCAGCAGTCCGTTTGAAAAAATTTCACAGTAATCCATTTCAGCAATTGTTGAGATATTTCAGTCTGAAGGTTGAGAGCTGAGAGTAGCACTAACCTAAACTTTCTCTTTGTCAAAGGACCCTGAATTCAGCAGTATTCAGCTAATGTTTCTGTCATTCTCCCTCTGTTTGAAGGACGCCTTTGCCAAGGGTGAAGTGTTCTTGGGAAACAAGGAGCACCATTACAGTGTCTCGCCCGGCTTACCTGCTGGCACCTACTGCAATGGCGCCTGGCAACACGGTATCACCATAGACACGCCTGACCGCAGCTTCCTGTTTACTTGTGAGTCGGAGAGCGACCAGCAGGATTGGCTGAAACACTTCACTGATGTCATGAATGCTCTGATGTCCCCTCAGGACTACACAAGTAAGAATTCAGAACTTTCTCATTGTTGTTAGATATTTATTAGCTACAAACATCATTTGAACTCTGTTTTTAGCCTCATTAGCTATGTTTCGATCCAAAAGTGATTCGAATCATTGGGAAATGCGCATTCAAAGAAATATGAATCCTGTGTGTTTCCATTAAATGTACGGACTTTGGTGAAAACTACAAACTTGCGCGAGTTTTCCACAGAACCGGAAACAAAACAAGTCTTGCATTCTTCTTCTTCTACGTTTTCTGGAGGTTGGCAACCAGCTTGTAAATGCATTACTGCCTTCCCGACTCGGAGTGTGAGTATCACTATGGAGAGAGGTGCACTACATCAGACTTAATTCAAACATAACTGTTTCCATCCCCCGTTTTGGGAATCAACATTTTTTCAAATCAACCAAAACCCGGCTAAAGCGAGTGTATTTTAGTTTGTGCAGATCAGGGGATTTTATTTTGAATTTTGGCGTTTCCATCATAATTTTCCGATGCGATACTTCTAGATGTGCATCTAAACAGGCTGATGCAAACATGGTTATTGTAGCCTGCGACTCTAACTGCCTCTGTGCACTGCGCTTGCGTTGCAATAACACAAACAAACTGGTTGAAACAGCGATTGACCAGCAGCTCTTGTGTTCAGCAAGCTTAAATTACTGTTTTATCAATGGAGTCTGGTGGCTTTGACGAGAGCGCAGATGGGGAACTGAAACTGGTAATGGCCTCCCCGTCAGTAAAGCCTATCTGCGTCAATATAAAGCGGTGAAATTATTCTGAATATAGCGTACACTAAAACTGATACTAATTTTTTTAGGAAGGATATTTTCTTTAGGTGACTTAAATACGCTTTGTTACTGCCCCTATCCAGAGCACTACATTACTTAGCTTCTATGTCAGTACTCCAGCTTGTTTCTCCAGACTGGAGGCGTGCCAATGTACTACACCGACTGTGGATAAGTACCTCATAAACCTGCACATCACTAGCTCCAAACCATCCCTTTAAGTACAGTGCTTGAGTAAATCTAATTTGATGCTTTCCCCCACTGGAAATGAATGTCTGTACAAAATGTCATGGCAATCTGTCTGATAGCTTTTCAAGATATTTCATTCTGGAACAAAATGGCAAAATGACCAACTGAATGATCTGTATTAACAACTGTGCCACGAGCGCAGCCACACACCTAAACTTTTTACTGTAAAATGAGTCCATTAATGGATCATTCTGATTTTGCATCATGCGTTAGAGAGCAGTGTGCTTCAGTACGTTTCTTTTACATTGTCATGACACTTGTGTCACTATAAGAATCACAAGATTGAATGTTAAAAAGGGCAAATTACTGCACATGAATTGAACACCAGGGCTCTGATGTATTGAAATGATTTGTCTGCATGGGTTAAAGAGCACTTTATTCTAACTTTTTACTTTGATTTGTATTAAAGTGGAAGCCTTGTTCAAGCACAGGCATTGATGGACCGGCGGCCTGTGGGACCATCTCCCCTCCTCTCTTCCCAGCCCATCACCAATCTGACACAGGACTCACTCATATCAGCTCTGCCTCTGAGCGTGCCATTGTACCAACATTTGATCTTCATCACTACTATGGTCAGACTGGAGCTTGTTCCAAGTCCCAGTGGTGTTCTTTGACAGTGGGGTTAGAGATGCAAACAAGAGGACCAATGCAACATTCAATGGGAAATTAAGAAATAGAAATTCTTGATAACCAATAAGATTGTCTTTGATTTTGTTTTGCTGTGGTGTTTTTGCACTGCGCTGGTCAACCAAACAGTCAGTGCAGTTCTGCAACACGTTTCTTTTTCGGACTTCATGTAAAACAGTTCTAGATCTTGATTTTTTTTTTTTTTTCATCATTGTAAAATAATGAGTTTCTAGGTTTGTTAAATAATTAATGTGAGATTTAAGAAAATGGTATTTAATGTGACTTGGTCCTCTTGTATGGCATATTTTATGTTAAAGATCCAGTGTGTAGGATTTAGGGGGATATTTTGGCAGATATGGAATATAATTAAATAAGTATATTTTAATTAGTGTATAATCACCTGAAAATGAGAATCACTGTGTTTTTGTTATCGTGGAATGAGTCATTTATATGTGCATAGGAGGTGGGTCCTCGTCTACTGAGATCACCAAGTTGCACTGCCATGTGTCTACAGTAGCCTGGAGTGGACAAACCAAACACTGGCTCTAAATAGGGCCATTCACATGTTTGCATTCCCTACCATAGTGAGCAGCTCCTCAACAATGAACATAGTAAAAACACTTTTCAGAGAGTGAGTGGGGGGAAAAATGCATTTAATTCCAGGGGCGACAAGGCTGGAAATATGACAGTGGCGTCAAGTGCCGTGTCCAGAAGTGCCGACGTGCATCCAGCCACCGGTGGGGGTCGTACATTTAACATAACGGGCACACCGTTCGCTACCAGTTATTTTTTTTGGCTTAACTTGTATAGATAACTTCTGGTGAAATCCTCCTGAACCTTTGGATCTTAAGTTATCAGAGGAAGAAGGTGTTTTAATCAGAGAGGAGAGGAAGAGACCTCTGTGGATAATTTGGCCTCTGGTAGAAAACTCCTCAACAATAAACACTGAAGGAATTCTAACCAGGAGAAGTTTAAGCTGGTTGCAGTCTTTATTCCTCACCACTAGATGCCACTAAATCCCCCTAAATCTCACACACAAGACCTTTAAGTGTGATAATTGGGTTCTTCTAAAAAGGTACAGGGAGTCAGATTGCTCAGTCAGGTACAGACCTTCAACAGCACGGAAAACAACTGTGTCTGCGATGGATTCAGAATTCCTTTTGATTTCTCTCTCCCTTTCTTTTTTTTAAGTAATGTCATTCATTGGTTGTTTTATGTAATCTTTGTAACCTCTCTCATGACTTACATTTAGAAAGAGTATTGCAGTCGGTGTAGCTCAATGTATTGTGCTGTTTCAGTCAGAAAAGGTCAGAAAGAGATTTTTTTTTTTTTTTTAACCAAAGCAATATCTTCACACTACATGACTTTTTTTTATGATTTATTTGCTTTTAAGTCAAGTGTTGATTTTGTAAAACTGTTTATAAAATGTGCAAGTAGTTCTATTAAAGATGTAACCAAATGACAATAAAGGGGATTTGCAAATAGATAGAAAAGCTCAAAGCACTCCAAGCCATTACATGGTCTAACAGTGCCTCCATGTGGCGTACAGTACATATACTAAGTCTTCATTAAAAGCAATACCAATAATAAGTTATTTCTACCATTTTTCAGATATACAAAAAAAATCAATTAATACATTTTATTGGTATATTTTTGTTGTTTTCATTTTCTCTTTTTTTGGTTAGTGATGTACTCACATTACATATTAATTTGATGTCATTTTTAAAAGATATTTCTGTGCTTGTGCATGGCAGACTGACATACCACATGAAAATATTGACAATCACCAATAAAAAATATTTCCTCTGGAAGTTGTCAAGGAATCTTCGTACAGATTTGTGCACGAATTCAGTCATATAAATAGTTTCTTGCTGTCTATTATCACTCTCTACAAACTGAAGGTGACTTATTCCAAAATGAGATTCCACCCTGAGCCCATTCATTGCACTTTGGGAAAAAGAATAAATTAAATTAAAACTAAATAAATCAATTTGTGAATTTGGTAATTTCATATTTCCAGCAACACCAACTTGAATATAAATTAAAGTACAACTTGGCAAAAGCTTCAATGCTTCTTATAATTTACAGAGAGAGCAGACATATGAATACGTTTTTTAAAGGTTCTTATTTATTTCAGCAAAACTGAAAAGGTAAATGAGCTTAAATGAAGAAACGCTCTTTTTTTGTGCGTGCATATTGTCCCCACCTGTGATTTCTGGGTGTCTAAAGCCACAGAGACAGGAGGCCCATGAGGAATACCTCATAAATCTATAGGCCCATGCTAGTTTTTCACCTAGGTGAGACAGTGGAGAGGAGAGCAGGGAGAGGACTGTGACCACGAAGACCCCAAAGAACACAGACACAACAGTCTTCTGTCACAGCTGGGAGTCAAATGGATCTGAGGTTCATCTGCCATGCATCAATATAGAGGTAAAAATCTAGAAGAAAGAAGACAAGACGAAGGATAACTGGATTTAGTACCATTGATGATCAGTTTTATTCACCCAAACTGGACTGTGGTCACCACATGGATGAAAAAGAGAGTGATTTTTTTCATGAATTGGAGCTGAAATAACCCCCACACGGAGTCTCCCTGGAAATGTCAGCAACTGAGGTTTTGTTCACCCCAGCACTGCAGGAGATCTTCAGCACAGTTTGTCAGGTTGAAAGGCGGTGTCCTGACTTGCACTGATTTGGAGAAACATGGGATCATGGCTGTGTGGACGACCCTATTTTTGGGGATGAGCAAGTCACAGGCAGCGTCATAGTCGCTGAAGCTGCTGGCCACGTCAGTGGTCTACTAACATCTTCTCTGTGGATTGATAAAGTCGTTCTCGTCATCCCTGCTCTTTCATCTGCTGCTCATTTACGTCATTTCTTGGATTAAGCTTCAATGCAAGCAATGTTTGCTTTTCACCTGGGACAAAGTTTCCGTCAATCAGCTGCCAACTTCAATCTGTGCTCCGCATCACAGCATGAGCTCATACAAACTTCAAAACCGATTTCATGCAGAGGCCATCCACCACACAGCTGCGTGTAAATTGGCTCTTAAACATTAGAGCCTGACCTCTGACCTTTGATCTGTGAACCTGCAATGAACTGCACTCCCAATGCCACCATCAATCCGCAGCTGGGACTTGTCCTGAGCCCAGGGGCTGGAGATGATGCATCCCAGGAGAGTGGTGGTGGTGGTGGAAGCAGCGGGGGCATGTGGGTAACATCCCTTCTTGGAGCCACACTAATGATCATGTGCGCCATGGGTGTGGCGGGCAACACATACACGCTCATCATTACCCGTTCAGCCGCTTTGCGCCGCACAGGTTCCATGTATGTTTACATCATCAATCTGGCTCTGGCTGACCTGCTCTACCTCTCCACCATCCCCTTCGTGGTCTGCACCTACTTCGCCCATGACTGGCTGTTTGGTGAGGCTGGCTGTCGCATCCTGTTGAGTCTCGACCTCCTCACCATGCATGCCAGTGTCTTCATTTTGGTTGCGATGAGCCTGGAGCGCTACCGTGCCGTGGCTATGCCCTTTAGCGCGCACAGGTCCTCGTCCCGCAAACGAAAGCTAGTGGCAGGGATTATCTGGGGGTTGGCTTTCGTGCTAACGCTCCCCATGATGGTGATGATCCGACTCAGGGAGGGCAAACCAACTGCGGCTGGTTTGGTCAAGAGGATCTGCTTCCCTACCTGGACCCCTGAGGCCTTCAAGGCTTACATCACCGTCCTGTTTCTTACAAGTGTCTTAGTTCCTGGATTGATAATCGTCGGGCTGTATGTGGGGCTCGCCAGTCGCTACTGGGCAGTGCAGGCTAGCTTAGGAGGTAGCAGCCGGTCTGCCCGGAGGAGAGGACTCAAACAAAAAGTCGTATCAATGATCTTTAGCATTGTTGTGGCGTACTGGGCTTGCTTCTTGCCTTTCTGGGGATGGCAGCTAGCCAAACTGTTCTCCCCAGAGTCCCTCAAGGCTTTGTCTCCGGCTGCTCATAATTATGTGAATTTCTTTGTTACATGTCTGACCTATGGGAACAGCTGCATCAATCCATTCCTTTACACTTTGCTGACCCGGAACTATAAAGACTACTTGGCACAGAAAGGTCAGTCTGTGGGTTCAAGCAGGGGTGACCCCGGGTCAGCTGTGACGACGCCGCTGCAAGAGCTTTAGGGGATGAATGAATGATCACTGCGCATAGACCATGGAGCGAGAAAATGTTATTGACTTTCATCAGCCTGAAGGAGGACATTTTCTTTTCTGGTCATTTTTTACAAAACTGGAAAATGAGATGTAGCACTTTCTACAAACTTTGTAAATGCTTTAAACATAATGCAATGTGATGCAACACATTTCCTGCCCTGTTGAAAAGTTTAGTCAGAGCAGTTTAAGGTTCAGTGTGTAGGAGTTAGAGGGATATACTGGCAGACACTGAATGTAAGAAGTATGTTTTCTTTAGTGTATCATCAACTGAAATAAGAATTGTTTTCATTACCTTAGAATGAGCTGTTTATATCTACATAGGGAGCGGGTCCTCTTCTACTGAGCCCACCGTGTTGCGCCACCATGTTTCTACAGTAGGACAAGCCAAACAATGACTATAGACAGAACCATTTGTGTTTTTGTGCCAGCTGCCGTAGTTCGATGCCCCATTGCGATAGGAGTGTTGGAAAAAACACAGGTATTTTTTAACATGAAACTGCTTTTTTCAGTGTTTTTACCAGTTTAGATTACCATGTCCGTTTTTGTGGGGTTTCTTTTTTTTTTTTTTTGGAGAGGACGAGACCTCTGCAGGTAACTCGTCTCCCAGTAAAAACCTCCTGAACCTTGTCCACTGAAGGAATTTTAACTGGACGAAGCTACAGTTGGTTGCAGTCTGCAGTCGTCACTGCTTATTGCCATCTAATCTAAATCTTACCCAGAGTCTTACACACTGAACCATTAAGAATTCAGAGAAATTTGAAAAGCAGGTGGATGTTTGCGAGCACAAAAGTCTGACTGCAAGCCTCCTGACTGGAGGGCAATCAGCACAAATGGCACAGTATTTGATATGTGCTCTTTACTATGTAACCTAACATTTTCCCCATGTGCACTGTACAGATGCCTGTCTAACAAACTCCAGTTCTGCCCTCTTGACATCAGTATCATTGTGGCAAATATGCATTTGATAGGATATTTAAACTGCTGATATTTGGGTTCAAATGTGAGTTATTTTCCAAATTAAAAAGGTTTATATCAGCAATGATTTTTGTCCCCGCAGTAGTGACGAAAATATTTTGGGAGAAACACCAATGATGAGAATTTATTGTAGAACTTAATTACTTTGCAATTGCTGTAGAAAATTCTAATAGTCAGGAAATTAAATTTAATGTAAAGAATGGCTTCAATTTTTCCTTCACTCCTGTATCTGCTGTCCACCTTACACACACATAGTAAAGGATATTTCATCTCCCTCTAGGGAATGTGGTTTTATCGTGCCACATTCCTCAGCCTCGGGCCACAGCTTCTTTGAGTCCCCCTGCAAATTGTCTCACCTCTGTCATATGTGGTCTCTCCCTTTGAGTTATCCTGTTTTATCCTCTATTATACAGTTCAGCCACTATATTGATTATATTCACACTTCAAGCCTCAATGATCAATTCTTATTTCAGCTCAGTTCCAGTATTTCTCTATTTTCTGCCTTTTCTTTTCTATGTCTTTTACCAGATTTAACAAGTCGCCCCTCTAAAGAGACCTGCAGTTAAAAGTCAGCAGTGCCACTGACGTCCAGATTTTACATTTATTAAGTTGTCATGCAGCTGCAGTGAGTCTTGTCTGGTTTTAACAGTCTTAATTCCATTAAAGGTATGTTGACATCTCTTCTCAGATGCTTTCAAAGTGTCAGTGGTTTCATTACTTCATGTTTTGCTCGCATTGAAGCAACATTTTAAGTAAAAATGTGATATAAAACTTCACTGTCCTCCCTGAACAGCTCCACGAAAAGTGCCCTTGATTTTTTGAAGAAGGTTTGTCAGACTGACCTAAATCAAAAACAAATCTTCAAGTGGAAAAACACTCCATGCAGGGGAAAACATTTTTATACAATGGTCAATTTTGAGATTTTGGGCTATGTCGCTTCCATAACATGTCTTTTTCAGACTTGTGAAAAGAAAATGTCCAAAGTACACATAAGGTGTTTATTTTAGTTCAAATCTCTGCTCTGGAGATGTATGCAAATCAGTTCTTATTTAATTCATAATGCATCATTTGTATATTTAAACATTTTTTGTTTGTTCACTGGCATGTCTTATTTTTTTGTCAAAAATTTTAACGAAAGGCCCCTGTCTCCATGATTTTTTTTAATATTCTGAGCCAGAAATCTCCACTTCAGTAGAATACACATACACAAAACTTTCCATTTTATTCCTGTCTATATTCTGAAGGTTTGTAAAGAGGGTTTCTTCATACATCATTTGATATATAGAACATTTTACTCCTAAAAACATGGTGAAAATTGATTTTTCTTTTCTTTTTTATGGCTGCACACAGTATTTTCTGATTTAAGGAATGATAAAAACAGACATCCAACATTTCCTCTGTAAAATCATTTGACTCCAATGTGTGTTTTTAAGCAGGCCTTAACCAGTGTGCAGATTTATGTTCTGAAAAATGTCTGCAAATGAACGCACATTTAATTTGATAATGCCTAATTTCCATATTTAAACTTAAATTCGAGATCTATTAGTTCAAAGTTTTACTCTATTCACCTAGGGTGTCTCATATTATTAACTGATGAAGATACAAGTGTGAATAGTAGGCTACCTTTGTTTTAGATTTAAAGTGTGCTTTTATAGAATGAAACATAGATGAAATGTGAGTTAAGACTCATCACTGGAGATTATAGTGTGTTGTATCAGTGTGTGTCAGAGAGTGTGAGATGAAGAGAGAGAGAGAAAGAGAGAGAGAGACGTAGTTTTTTTCTATAGCATTTATTGACAAACCCAGTGACTAACAAGAGCTCAAGCAGACACAGAGCAGTAAGATGTGCTGTGGCTCCCTCTGTAGGCCAATTCCTCTTACTACAACATCAGCACTCCCTGTTGGTGTAAATCTCTGGTGTTATTTTTCCATAAGCCTTAACATGCGAAAAGACAAAGAGCTCAGTAATGTAAAACAGACTATTTCAGCAACGAACAAAAAGTGGACACGTCAAGAGTCAAGGGTTGACAGAGTTCAACCTTTACTTGATCTTGATGCCGACAATCCTTGCGTCACCGCTGACATCAAAGTACTTGTACTTGACGTCTCCCAGGCGGTTGGGGAAGTTCACCATGCAGCCATCAGGAAGCTTGATGTAAAACTGCTCACTGTTGAAGTTGATGTAAAACTGGGGAGCGAAGGACAGAGAGAGAACACATGATTCATTCAACAACCAAAAGATAAGAGGACATGTGTGTAAAAAGAATGGCTGAGACAGACAGGTAAGCCTATCTCTCTCAGGGGCTATTAAGTTTTATGAGCCTATAAACCCCCCTGATGGTTGGATAGCTCAGTGTCTGTTGACTTTACAGCACAGGTACCAAGCCCACTAACAACCTCATTATGGCGAAAGACATCGTGACTACAATAAATACAGTAAAAGTGCCTTGCCAATGGTCTGCAAAAATATTTTCTTTCAAATACAGCAGGTTTGTGTGTGAGCCAAAAATTCCACCAAAACACAGCTTTGAGCCTTTGTTTTCTAAACAATGATAAAATCATAAGAATGCAGCTTATTGCCATTTTAGCCGCTGCAGAGTGTGATGTCAAATCATTACAGGTATGTAAGGTTAAATTTAATAATGCACGGGAAACTCTGTAGCACAACTTTAGGCAGTACCGTTTTTGTTGTCAGATTTTTTTGGTTTTGTTTCTTTTGAATATCGAGACATTTTAAAAGCTTTGCATTTGTAGGGAAAAGCAAACTGACTCCAAGTGTGAATATGTAAGAGAAGAAATAACTTGTTCTTCCTCTGACATACAGAGTGGTGAGGGGACTTTGTAGGCCAACCCGGTAGTTAGCGTCGCCCGAGGTTCCTCGCCAAAACGCCAATGGGATATTTCTAAAATTAAAAAAGTGAATGTTTGGCTATACATGAACCACGCCACAATCATGGTCGCATGACTTCGATGTTGCCACTACAATGAGGCTGTAAAGCCATGATGATGTCCTGTAGGCTCATTTAGCCACTTGTTAGTAATTGCTTTCTTTAAGATGCGTAAAAACTTAAAAATTCACAAGTGAATTCACTGCACAGAAGGAAACGTCTGCTCTAACTCATATAACACCACTGATGTGGCTAACGTTACAGGTGAAAAGGACATCATTAATGTTTCGGGCTACATCTTGCGCTGTCACAAGCACAAGCCTCTTGTCCATGAGTAGATGCACTCCTCCTTCTGCACGGTGGTACGGTTGTTCCTACATGAAACTGCTCACAATAAGGTTTCTGGATTATTTCAAGTAATTGGGTCATGGTTTGTGGAAATATATTTTTGTTTTGTTTTGTCCTTTTAAGGGTTATGAGTGCACTGTATGTTTATTAAAGTGTCCCCACTGAGACGCAATGGTTCTGCTGTTCGTGATCAGACTAAGCAGAATTATTAGAGATAACACCCTCACACTCTCCCAACACACCTTGCATTCCTCCCCACGCAGGAAGGGAAAGTTATTCTCACGGTGCTCGTCACCCCAGCACCCCCCGGACAAGGAGTTGAAGACAATGGTGTTGACATCACCACCGCAGTCGAAACGGGGGTTGAAGTGCATTGCGATGTTTTCGGAGTCATGACCGATGTTGATGGCAAAGCTGCAATGGAGGTAGGAACACAGAGGTCATAAGGATGCAATAAAAAGGGGAAGAAGTGGATGAAACATTACCTTATCACCCAGTAGGCTATGTCAACTTCCTCTTAATTAAACGCAAGTGAATCCACGTCATTTGCAATTTGATCTCTTGTGAGGGGAACTTACGACTCGCAGTCGTCCTTGGGCTTGATGCGGATCTTGAACTCATGCCCCTCCTTGAATGTCATATCCTTGACTTTCTGTAGAGGAAACACGATAAACGGAAATATTGGACCTCATTTGGATGAAACTATTGAGTGGATATCAGTTTCAGTCAAATGATATATTGTATTTCAGAACAGGTGTGTTTATCTGTGGGTTTCAAAACCACTTTTGTATATCATTTAGATATCTTAGAGACCAACAGAAATGACTGTGTTCAGTGCTCTCTGATAGGAAAATTAGTGCTCATAGGTGTTTTAGCTGTTGATGATCAACCAGGGTGGAACAGTGTGCCCACGGTTGTAAAGGTACTGAAGCAGGAAGGTGCTGTCTTTCCTCATTGACATGTGGTTGTCCTATATAGACAATAAAACCATAAAAAAGACGCCCACACGCAAACCTTCTGCAACAGTAGATCTGCATACCCTAGATAGGTACCACTATCACACCTCTTTAAAAGGCATGAATGTGTGTGCATATCTGAAAAACTAATAAAATGAACAGCAAACCTAACACAATACCTAAGATCAAATTTTGAAAATGCCCTCCAGGTGTTTTCTTTGAAGTCAGTGAACATGTTCACCTAATCAATGAAGCAATGAATCCCATTCACTACTGTGCTTCCGTATCTAAATTCTGCGCATCACCTGATTTGGGTTACACATGAACTTTAGCATCCTGCCCCCTATCTACCTACACCACACCTATAGACACCACCCACAATGTATTCTTTAAAGTCATGTCTTATCCCTTATCTCAGATCAATACTGGTTTATCATTGACTGCAGAGGCAGGATGTTGGATAATAATTAAGTGCAGTTACATTTTGTTAATCCCTGTGGGGATCTGAGAGCAGCGTGCAACATCGCAGCACATTGCATGTCTTGTATTGCCAAGCCATTGGAAATATTATACCCATGGATGGGTTTCTGAACGGGCCTACTAGGCGCAGGCCCAGGGGCCCGAAGTGTCAGGGGCCCCCTAAGTCTTCACCTGCAATATGTCAGTCAAATTAACATGTACCAACCAGGAAGACCACAAAGAGATAAGAGGAACTGAAAGAGACAAACAGTAACTACCAAAGTGGCAAACAAACACAAAAATTAATAAACAAGGGTCAAAATGACAAAAAAAGACAAAAAATGATTATGAAGAGACACAAAATTACAACAAAAAAAGGCTGAATCACAACAAATTCTGTGTGTGGGAGGTGGTGGGGCCTTTTACATGTCTGTGCCCCGGAGCCTATTGTCTCATAGTCTGCTCATGATTATACCTCACAATACATGCATGTCTCACAGGGATCAGAGAAGCTCAGGATTTTCTACTGAGATGCGGACCAGTTGAGCCACCTACTTAAATTTTGAGAAGCGTTACAAAAGTGAAGCGAAGCATAAATCTGTGTCGCTCCGCGTTGGTTTTGATGTACTACACATTTTAATGACACTGCAGAGCTGAGACATTTGACTGTTAATGATTGACAAGATACTCCGTAAGAAACTATGCCTGTAGTGACAAGAAATCTGAAAAAAATTATGAAGGTGCTTGTGCTCCGAAAACTTTTCTGTCCTCTCTGTGGATTTAGAGCAAAGGAAACACTTCGCACATCTACTAAAAAAAGACAGGTGCGTAGGAGAGAGAGGACCAAAAAGTTGCAACAGGACTCCCGCACACTGTCTAACTGGCAAACCACTTTGCCTGATGAAGGTCTAGTACTGAAACGTGGCAAATAAATTATATATTGCAAGTTAGAAGGTGCGCGGGAGTCCTTTTGCAACAATATGTGGATTTGAAATCAAGCCATCAAATTTACAAAATCAGTGTTAACACAAACCTCTTTAAATTTTACCACCTCTACTTTACTAGTATTGAATCTGTTAACTTGAAATGTGTTAATATTTGTTTAAACAAAGCAATCAGAAAGCTAAACAGCGAGATATGCAGCACTATCTCTCCTCTGTGTGTGTACTTGGAAATGTAATGTGGCAACAATAAAAGCTGGAGAAGAAATAAGAGAAACATTCGTGTCCTGAGCTTGTCCTAGCTACGATGGGGAAAAGCAAGATAATAAACACAGATATTTAGAATATTCAGAATTAAGAAATGCCCTATGAATGGAGCCTCTCACACCACTTACCATCTTGGCTGTCTTCAGTGGGCTGTGCCTCAAGTGACGAAGCTCTGCAGGCAGGTGAGTGGTTTATATAACACCGGTGACGCTGGGGGGAGGAAGCAGCCAACAGGGAAAGGGTTGTGAAAAATCCCCACATAAGGATATTTGCCCTTCAATGGAGACACTCGCTGTCCTGCTTCATACTACAGGTTGATGGCAGTTTTTGATGGAAACTGTGCATGGGAAGAAATACTTCTGCGACTACATTTTTTACAAGTACAAGTAAATATAACACAGATCCAAGTGGTTTGCTTGGCAGACTTTGACAAAACACATGTTTTTAAATGGTCCACCTTCATAAGCAAACCGTCCTCAGAATGAAACCCAATAACTTATTTACTCAGACAAGTTTGTCAGTGTTCTCCTTTTGCATGTTACTGAGATTTTGGCACTGCCTGTCTATTAAACATGACTCTGAGATGGGTGGCACGGTGGTGCAGTGGTCACCACTCAGCCCTGTGATACTCTGGCAACCTGTCCAGGGTGTACCCCATCTCTCACCCAGTGTCAAAAATGATGGATGAAAGTGTCTGAGATGCAGTTCAAAGTGCCTTATATATGTGACCTTTTTGAGTGTTGCTGTGAAATATATTGTATACAGTTGGCAACTGAGTTTTAAAAGAGAAGAGGCTGTTATTGATTAGTTTGCATCCAGTTCGTTTCCCATAGTTTCGACTGTAACATAATAACGCAGATAATTTCATCCCTATCTGTAACCAATTGACTCTGGGAGCAAGTGTACTGTAATAGCATACATCTTGTGAGAAGAAACATGATAACAAAATAATTTATATACAAAACAAATTACAAATATAATATGTTTTTACCAGAACATAGTGCAGTCATTATGAAATTCTGAATGTAGGACTACATATGGAAATGGCCATCATATTATAAGTAGGGGTGTAATGATACATCGATCCACATCGATACATCAATTCATCGATTAACGATCCGATTATATCGATGCAAAATGAAAACATTGATCCATATACACATTTATTTTGAAATTCACATAGCACGTCTGTGTCACCATTTCTGGGCGAGCGTGCCTCCGCTCAAACAACAAACAGAGCTCAGAAATAAAATGGTCAAATCATATTCTAGTTGTTTTTGTGAGCTGATGTTAGACAGGCATATGATATTGCGTCATATCGATCGCAGGCTCCTGAATCGAATCGAATCAAAATCGTATCGTGACAGACTTAGTGATATCGGCAAACATTGTATAGTCATCCAAACAAATCGATATAATATCGTATTGTGATGAAGCTGGTGATTTATACCCCTAATTATAAGGAGGCCTCATATGCAGAAAGCAGAAAATGAGGTGATTGGCACATTTGCGTAGGCATTTTAAAAACTTGAAATGTTTTTAATTGTCATATTGCAAAGCACGTTATGTTCGACATGTATGTTGATATGCACATTATAATGGCTTCACAACAATAATGTCCTTCACATATTATGATGTGGTACACAACAAGAAAGACATGTATGTTTATATGTACATTATAATGTGCTACAAACTCAAACTCAAACTCAAAATAGCAAGAAGACGGATTAAAAAAAACTTTTATTCACCTGCTGTAAATGCATTTAAATGACATTTGAAAACTAATATGATAGAGTTAGCATTTCTGTTCACCAACAAATAAATTATTTTTTTGTTTTAATTGTCGGCCATGCCGACATTTATTCAGGAAAATTATTATTATTATATATTTATTTGGTATTATTATGTCACGCTGTGCTTGTGTGTCTGAAAGTAGGTCAGAGTTTCGTTTTACTGTTTTAGAAGCAACACGCTGACTTATGTTAGTGGGCGTGGCCTTGGGTACTGCAGCCAATCCGCTGCCTCCATTCTTTGATGGGCGTGTCATCCAGTCAGCCCACAGAAACCGAAGCTAGCCCGGATAAACAACTAAGTTAGCTTGACAGCTAGTTAGCAACTTCTGGTAGGTGTTCATTTCATAACAGGTCCAATATGAATGTAATTCGCTTTCATTAATTAATTGAGACGTCGAAAATTGTTAATTGTAATTCAAATGTTACACCTATGGCAGTTTAGTTATTCCTGTTTTCCTTTTTTAAGAGTGTTACAGCAAGTTCGGCGTTTGATTAGCATTAGCTAGCTAGCTGTGATAATCAACCTAACTTTCTGTCTGTGCTAATGGCTAAAGGTAAGCTAGTGGAGCCAAGCAAAGGAGCTAAGTTTGTTTATTCGTTTTTGCTGCGTCTGCATTGATTCCCTTTCCAGAAATGGCGTCGTTAACGGCGACAGAAACAGCGATATGCCCGGGTGCAATACCAGCAGCAGAGTCCATAGTGCCAGCTTGTATGTTCGCACCGGACCGAGGATGTGTCGACGATCCATCCCACGGAGAGGGCTTTGAAGACGGCGAGGGCACAAACGGCGAGTCCGCGGATCATTTAGATTTAAGCAGCAAGGTGGGCCTCACTTTAAAGTGCACCTATTAACGTTAAGATTTTAAATGCTCCAGCCAAGCAGCTGTTTGTTGTGACTCTGTACACATATGCTGTGCAGTAGCATTACGAAATCCCTGTTGCATGTAAGCTTCACACAGCGCATTTTGTGCTGGCTGTGCAAAACACCAGAGAGTGACACGTATATTGCTCTACGTATGTAACTCCATCCAGCTGGCAGGTTACCCAGCCGTGGGGTGTATATACTGTGTATGCAAAAGCTGCAGTTATTTGTATGATTTGTAGAAGGAGCAGCCTGAGGCATGAGACTGATTGGCAAAACTAAACTTTATGACTGACTTGTAAATAGCCCTTAAAACAAATTGCTACATCACATTTATTTGAGTGATGCTTTTATCCAAAGCAGTTTGCATTAAGCACATTCAACCATGTATATACAACCCTAAAATTGCCAGAATCATGCATGTACACCAACTTGTATTTGTGATTACTTCCTGAAGATGTGACCCTAAGGCACTAACAGAAGACTTGTTTAGCTCTATGCTTGTTCTTGTTTGACCTTTTCAAGTTCTTTCCATTGTCTCTTCTCCTGTCTCTCGCTCTTCAGCTGGTCCTAGTGAGTCCAACAGCACAACAGTATGATTCATTACTACGGCACCTGAGGGAGCAGATAGATGAGGGCTGTGGAGAGACAATCTATGTTGTTGGGATGGGCTCAGGTAAGGGTTACTAACTTCTTACACAACTTAAGGAAGTCTTAAATTGAGCATACACTTCAGTCCACTGAGCAGCACATAATTTGCATTTGTGTCATCTGTCTTATCTAAATCTTACCTTACGTTTGTCTTGCTGTGGTTGGTACAACTGTTAGGATTTCTCCTTACTATAACTTTCACTATTATTGCTATTATTCGTATTACTATTCAATAGAATGCCAATTAACATCTCTCAAGGAATATGATATGTAATATTTAAAGAGCGTGTGACAAATAAAACCTTCTGTGATCTTGAAAATCTCAAAAGGAAGCAGCAGACAGTGTAAATCAACATTATAAGTTTGGTTTTCAGTGTTCTTGGTGGCTCTTTGTTGTGCTTACTTGAGGAGTGTAGAGATTCAGAAAGTTACGTACTGCAGGGTCTGTGCTGTATGTCTCTGGAGCAATTAAATGACACATTTTCTGCATGTAGATGTAGATATGTTGTTTTACCATCAGTAAGATGGATGGAAATGTGTGGGTTAGGAAAAGGTCAAAGATAAAAGCTTCTGTTGGGAGATTCTGAAGATAAAGTAAAGTGTGTTACTTTAGGACAGGGATACTTATCTTGCTTTGCCTGGGGGCCACTTTTGCAAAATGACAGGAGGCCAGGGGCCATTAAATAAACAGACAATAATAATTATCAGCTAAAAAGAGTAAACATTGAATATAAGGCAAATCCATCTTTCCATTTTTCATTGAATTGTCTGTTTTGGATCTTTTCACATTTGCTGTCCTCACGCATCTTTGCCAATAGGCAAATCCAGTCACAGCAGCCCTGCACAGGTCAGCTATACGTAGGGCTGTTTCTAGGAGTTGAGGGCATTTGGGGCTTAGCCCAGACCTCTGTTGGGGCATCCTCCCCTAGCACTTCTTTTTTTTAAATAAACAAGCTGTATTTTGATGGTTTATTATGCAGGCTGACACCTAATTTACATTCAAAGTTAAAACAAAAATCCAGTGTGAACTGATTCATTGTCATTGTGAATTAGAAAATGGTCAACAGGCCACTGGCGTATCACTGTCCTACAGCAACCTCTTCCTTTGCCTTTTAGCCCTAGTTAGACCTTTTCTGGTGCTGTACTGTCCTTGAGGCTTCACATACACATACATTAGCTGTTAGTGCCTCTACAGTCACATATACTCTTGATTTAATCGCAAAAATTTTAAAATGGGAAGCGGCGTAATTTCATGTATGAAAATGACGAGTGACTATTTTCATCAACTACTTTCTCTGAAATGAAAAATGAATCTAAAATAAAATCTAAATGAAATCTCTGTTTTATTTTGGCAAAAGGGAGAGGACAAAAATGTACTGAGATAGGTAAAAGATGAGCTGACGTGGACCTTTTGTATCAGCACTAAACTTGCCACAAAGAGCACTACTGACAAGTCAAAGAAGTGAACATTCTGTCAGCACCTGGAAAAAATATATATATTGAGTAATGATGGAGAGCTTCAGGGATTTAGTTTATCCAGTACTTTTGACATTTTACCAGCTCAATCAGTTGTGAGAATCGAACTGCAAAATCAAAAGCAATGGAAAACCAAGGCAACATTCATTAAAAGGCTGTAAAAGGCTTGTATTTATTTTCCATTCACGGCTGTCCCTGTGAAATATAGATAAAGTAGCTTGCTGCTCTAAAAGATTTTTATTTACACATTGATCCAGGCAGTGGAACATATTGTTGTATTTCTGTATAAGTAGCTGCTGAAAGTGCTTTTTTGGCATATTTCGGAAAAGGCCAGGGCACTATTGTGAAGCAACAGAGCCACCACTTGTTTCAGCTGTGGCACGGTGTGTCCTCCCAGCCAACCAACCTCATTTGTTTGCTATTTAGTTTTCATTCTGAAACCCTCCACCTTACACACAACCAGGAGGGCTTTTGTTGGCAACCAGAGTTATTTTTGTCTGTTAGAGCAACATGTGTGACCCATGTGACCTGTTGGTGGGTCAAAGTGCATGTGTGAAAGGGTGTCATTTTTCCCTACTCAGCACAGGGAGTGTCACTAGTTCATGTCTGTCTGACTGCCTGCATGAGCAGATAGCTGTCTGGCCTATTGACCTAAGTGCTTGTTTCTGTTTCTCAATCTGGTATAACCAGGTTTTGTGTCCAGTTGGTTTTAGGGTGTTTGTGGTGTTTGTATTGAGTGAAGCTGCAGTGAGCTACTTAAACCGTAAAGTGACTGGTAGTGAGTGTAGTCCTGATGTTGAAAAAGACACCTGTTGTGCTGAATGAGTGGTTGGAAATTTACATTTACACAAAAAAACACATCTCTAAGAAGTAGAAGGACAGTGCCATTCAACCAGGTGACTCTTTATATATGCCGATCCAACCAAGCAGGGGGCTCTGGTGAGGTGGTGTGTGCTGTACAGTGAAAAAGGACTGGTGTGTTGGTGGGAATGTGGGATGCTGTCCCGTTCCTGCTGTAGCATACAAAAGAAACATGGACTTGACTGGCTACCCTCTGGTCCCACGGACTGAGCTACTGCCAGCCCAAAGTACCATTCTCTGTGTAGTAACCTTTGACAAATTGTGCTCTTCTTGGGTTTTGTCTGAAGCTAACTGGTTATGATCCAGTTATTTTGGCAGGCCTTGTGGTCACAGTAAATAACATTCTCTCATCACCAAACTACACCCACTCTGACCGCTCCTACAAATCACCTGTTATTTGCACTTTCCTCTACAAACTATACCATCAGTGTGGTATTTGTTCTCCTGGTCTCCACCCTGTCATATAGCAAGTTTTAAACATTCCCAGGAGGAGCCTTTACATTAGCTTCCACGTCTGCAGAAATGCTTGGAAAGTATGAGCTCATTTTTCTGTAAGGCTCTCTTGATAACCGCATATATTGAGTAGCAGATCATTATCTCTCCTGTATTAGAGTAGCTCTCTTTTCTTCCTCCCCTCATCTCTCTTTCACCCTTCTCCTTCATCTCCCCCTCCTTTCTCCCCTCTGTTTAGATGGAGGTGACTACGGTCTGGATGAGAAGGACATGGAGGCGTCTGTAGCCACAGTGCAGTCGCTGTGTGAACAGATCGAAGCTGACCTGATCTTGCTGAGAGAGAGGGCAGACACTGGTGGAAAGATTCGGGACTACCTCATCCGCCGGCGTGTTGGTGAGCAGGATTTCCTGGAAGTCAGGTAAAATTAAGAGAAAAGGTTCTAGGTAGAGAAATGAGGAAGTAATTGTTACCTATACTGCCAATGAGTGGGACACGTTACAATTCTGCACCTGTCTATAAACCGATCAGGGGTCATTCATACCAGCTGACCTAGACCTAGATTTCATGTCATGGATTTTCTTCTTTGTACTAATAAAATAGTTTTTCTTAAACCCAGTTCAGACCAATGATTTGTGACAAGACGAATTGGAAAAAAAAAACTTGCCGGTTCACACCAGTGTAACTAGATGAGAGTGTATCATCCCTATGCAACAACTTTATGTACTTCCGTTCTGTGGCTGAATATAATTTGTAGCTTCTTAAAATATGAATGAGGATAGTGAAAGTGAAATACTGGCTGCACTGTAATTATGGTAGTGATGAAATGGAGAAAAACATATTCATTAAATGTACGCCACAATAATATTAACAAGCAGCACCAGTCAGTGAGTGTGTGTGTGTGTGAGGGAGCATAAGCACATACAGCGAGCAGCAGTTGCGACCCAACATCCGACACAGGCACACCGTGAGGGCAGAAACAGAGGGCTCGGCACGGCAGGGACGGAGCACCTGCTGCAGCAAGCGTACACAGCGTCTGCGGTCATTGTGACTTGACCAGTGGACGTCACGACAAGCTAGGGCTGCAACGATTAGTCGACTAATCGATGACTAATCGACTGTTAAAATAATCTGTGGCTATTTTAGTAGTCGACTAATCGGTTTGAGTCATTTTTCATAGAAAAGTACTCTAAAAGTACCCCAAAATACTATTATTTCAGGTATTGGTAGCTTTACACACTCTCTCATAACAGTGAACTAAAACCCATTGGCGTGAGTACGAAACAAGACATTAGATGACATAATTTTGGGGTCTGGCAAAGACAGACCGAGATTTTTCAATATTTTAACACATTAATTAGTCGAATAATTGAAGAAATAATCGACAGATTAGTCGACAACTGTCAAACTAGGGAGCGCTGGTCAAGTTTGAATCAGGATTCTCTTACTGCATTGCCTATTTCTCGCCTCAGATGTTTACAGAAATATATTTTAGTGAACTGTTTAGCTGTAAAACGTCATTAATAAACAGTACATGCTTCATTAAGGCATTTACAGACAAAGGGGATGTGTACGGACCAATATAACAACATATATTTCTCTACACTGATACCTGTAGTGCTCACTCTTCATATTCTCCTTCATCTTGTCTCCAGAGTGGCGGTGGTAGGGAACGTGGACGCGGGGAAGAGCACTCTGCTGGGGGTTTTGACCCATGGTGAGCTGGACAATGGCAGAGGCTTTGCTCGCCAGAAGCTCTTTAGACACAAACATGAAATGGAGAGTGGCAGGACCAGCAGTGTGGGCAATGATATCCTGGGTTTTGACCAGGAGGGACAGGTGAGCTTCTGCCAGTGCTCAGGGCTTAGTACATGAGCAGTGGATGGCCATGGCAAGTGCAAAATGAAGAAAGTAAAAGCCCCTGTGCTATGTTTTCCAGTTCTTTACTGCTTTGATTTTTAAAGACGTTTGGAGAAAATACTGTATATGCTCAGAGAGAGGCCATGTTTGTCCATAAAATCTCATTTACCGTTATAATAAGCTGACTTTATTGATTCATCAAGGTGTGATACAACTGAGATGTAATACCATATCAACAAAAGACACAGCATCACACTGTGCAGAATTGTTTGGTTGCATGAGACCAAAACATAGATGCAAGTAGAGCCTCTCACATCACTCACAATTGTACAGTAGAGTAGAATATGTTTTCATGGTGTGAAAGGAAAAGAGGCGCTTTGTTGTGCTGACAATCCAGGTTCAAAGCCACTCGTTAGAAAGCCTTTTTCTTCTGAATTGTTCTGTCAGTTTCACTCCTGAGATGAAAATACATATATCTGTTCATGAAGAGGACAAATTTGTTCAAAAACATTTTCCATTCAGATGAAATTACAGAACTGGAATGTAACGTTGTCATACCGTCTGGTTTTCTTTTTCTTTCACATACTGTGTGAGCCATCTTCTGTTATGTGTGTTTGCTTTCGCTCCTTTAGGTGGTGAACAAGCCAGACAGCCACGGTGGCGGCCTAGACTGGACCAAGATCTGTGAGAAATCCTCAAAAGTCATCACCTTCATCGACCTGGCTGGTCATGAGAAGTACCTCAAGACTACTGTCTTTGGCATGACGGGACACCTGCCTGACTTTTGCATGCTCATGGTAAGAAAGGGCTGTGAAAGTGTTTGTGCCCTGATGTTCAGCCCTTGGTTTGTAAAGTTTCAAATTCCTGTTTAAATTTCCAAGGCAACCTACAATATATTATTAAAGACAGCCCTCTTCTTTGTCACTGCTCCTCCTTTCTTTTGCTTCAGGTTGGCAGTAACGCCGGCATCGTTGGCATGACGAAAGAGCATCTGGGTCTGGCTCTAGCCCTCAATGTGCCAGTGTTTGTAGTGGTTACCAAGATAGACATGTGTCCAGCCAACATCCTGCAAGGTAAACAAACATACCAAGCTAATACTTATTAAAGTCATAGGGCCCTTACACACCAAGCTGAAAGTTGGCGGTCGGTTAATGTTGGGCCGTTGGTGAGCGTTGGTCACCCTAGGTTTTTTGGTGTGTCCGCACCATTGGCTCTTGTAAGCCCTTGTCGGCTATTGATGATTCTGCAGTTTGGATCGGCGTTGGAGCTAACGGACCTCGTCAGTGAGGGAAATCACTCTGAATGAACAAATGTGTTCTATTAGGTAACACCGGTTTTGTTTTTCTTTCTGAAGCCATTGCACTCTTTGTGGCTTCTGCAGTGATGCGGGTGCTTCGCTGTATTGCCGTGGTGAAGGGGGAGCTGAGCTGGAAGGCAAAGCTTTCCATTTACTGGTCCATCTATGTCCCAACCCTCACCTATGGTCATGAGCTCTGGGACAGAAAGAATGAGATCGCGGACACAAGCAGCCGAAATGAGTTTCCTCTGTGGGGTGGCTGGACTCAGCCTTAGAGATAGGGTGAGGAGCTCGGACGTCCAGAGGGAGCTCAGAGTAGCGCCGCTGCTCCTTCGCATAAAAAGGGGTCATTTGAGGTGGTTCGGACATCTGATCAGGATGCCGCCTGGGCGCCTCCCGCTAGAGGTGTTCCCGGCATGTCCTACTGGTCGGAGGCCCCGGGACAGATCCAGGACACGCTGGAGGGATTACATATCTCATCTGGCCTGGGAGCGCTTTGGGGTCCCTCAGGAGGAGCTGGAAAGTGTTGCTAGGGAGAGGGACGTCTGGGGTGCTTGGCCTGCTGCCCCCCATGATCCGGCCCTGGATAAGCAGCTGAAAATGGCTGGATGGATGAGCTCTTTAGCAGAAAACATTCATAATTGTTTGCCCAATTTGTCCTTTCAACATCGGATTGTGTTGTTAATGTGCTAACTAGCACCTTGAATTCATCCTGTCGGTCTTCCAGGTTCCCTTCCCTTTTTCTTTGGCCCCCCCCCCCCCCCCCCCCCCCCCCCCCCCCCCAAAAAAGAAGCTGTATATCTTTAATAACTAGCATCACATCTCTGCACAACTTCTGACAAAGTAAGATAAGTTATTCTTGGTGTTTCAATATGTTTAGACTGCAAACACAGTCAGTTATTAGTGAGAATAATGTCTTGCATTGTAAATTCAGCATAATATACATTCCCAAAGCAGTAATTACATTAATACAACAACACAGCCATACCATATTTAGCATTCTGTCGTTAAAAGCTGTGTTTAGGCAGTAATTCCTTCCAGTACTCTTCTTGCCTGTGTCTTAATGATGTTAAGGTAGTGTTTATGAAACTCAGCACTCACAATAAAAGCCTCTTGGGGAAGGTTAGGAATTGCACCCCTAAACTGCTTTAAAGGTTTTAATGTGAAACAAAGGGAGGAAGAATTGAGTTTGCATAAACAGCAAATAGCTGCAAGAACAAATTTAAAGAAGCAAATGGAAGCAGTTTGGGAAATGTCTTCTTGCTAAAATATGATTAACTATACTTTTAAAAAAGGGGAGTTAGATATTAAGGGCTATCTCTGATAAAGACGAACCACTTTCTCTAGTTTGCTTATTGTATAGTACTGTATGTACTTCTTTAATCCATCTCCTTGTGAAGCACTTAACTGCTCAATATTTTTGCAGTCTGTTCAGCTTGTATTCCCAGACGTTGTGACAGCCGTTGTTTTTGTTTTGAGAATTACTCGTGATGGATTTCGTGCGGATTTATCTTTGTGTGTGTGTGTGTGTGTGATTCTGCAGAGACGCTAAAATTATTGCAGAGGTTATTAAAGTCACCAGGCTGCAGGAAAATCCCCGTGCTGGTCCAGAACAAGGATGATGTCATCGTCACAGCCTCCAACTTCAGCTCTGAGAGGTAAGGGATGCCAAGACAGAAATAACGTGGTTGAAGATGAGGTGAAAAATGGTAGGGGACAATGTGACAGAAAGCAAGCAAGAAAATGCTTTTTTAATGCTTTATTTAAAACACATAGAGTTACTGAGATCAGGATCTTATTTTCAAGAGACCTGCGTACAAAAATAAACATGCAGTTAAAGGATGGACAAAAACAATTCACAAGCACATTTGAGTTTCACATTAAGATAAAGAATTACTTAATTTGTCAAATTGTAATCCCTTACAGTAGTTTCTTCTCAGAAAAAAGAACGTAATATCTTCATAATTGTTACTATATATAAACCATCCCACCCCAAAAAAGAAAAAAAAAGAAGTAATATAAAGACTATAATATTTTCTTTTTAAATAAAAGTGACAGTAAATAAGAGGAGGTTCAGGGAGTATCTTATATATAATAAATAGTTTTTATATAATTTAAAGAAGGAAAAGAAGAAAGGAAAAACAAATCACAATTGGAATTACAAATATATAGATTTAGTCTTCAAAAGTGGGCAAATATACACCTGTCACATTCATGCACTTGCCAAATGAGTTCACACAGTGCAGATTAAGCCTATTGCTGACAGAGAAAACTCTCTGTATTATGCAGTACACTGCAGTTGTGGTGTCTGTGGCAATTTTCTTGCACTAGCGCACCAGAGGTGATGTGTTTTATGTCAACTAGACAGAGCTAAAGGGTGCAGGAAGAGAGGGGAGACCTTAGTGACGGAGCAGCAGCGGGCAGAAATATGGCAGATTATCCTAGAAAGCAAAGAGAAAAGTTTCTGGAGTGGATGCCTCAGAAATGGAAGAAACTCGATGTGCATAGGATGGATTAAAGTGAAAATGCCTGCACCCGGGGGGCAGGCATGCCTCATAAGCACGTGTTGACAGTGTTGGTGTAATAACTCCCACTGCCAGAGGAGGGAGACAAAAGTCTCCGCTCCAGCTGTGAAATCAAGTGAAGAGAGATTTTAGTTCAAATTATTGTTGGATGTTGTTTGAAACCCAGGGGCGGAGGTTGCATACTCCTCATGTTAGCATGGGTAATGGTTAGCATGGTTGTTTGTCTCTTATGTGATAGTCTGGTGACCTTGTCCAGAGTGTACCCCACCTCTCACCCCATGTCAACTAGGTTCCAGCCCTGTTGTGACCCTTAACAGGATAAGTGATTATGGAAAATGAATGAATGAATGTTTTTTACAGCTCATTTTTGTTAGAAGTATAGTCATTTAAAGTTTGTCTATGTTCAGTTCAAACATGGTACAGATAACATGCCGATGACACAGTATCCACAATGAAAAAAACAAAACTATCAACAGTTCAAAATATACTTTTTCCCATAAGTTTTACTTTTCATTAAAATGGCCAAAGTGCACAGCACCTCTGAGGACTTCCATAACTTTATTTTGAAGAGTTATCTTGTTTTATACATAGTTTTTAACATGGCAGGTGGTAAAAAAATTTGAAATTGTGACTCCTTCACATTATAATTTTGGCAGAACAAGAATAGTTACTGTTGCAGCCTTAGTTTGTATTTTAATCTCATATTGTGGTGCATTTCTCCTTAAACATCTTTTTCATTTCTCAAAACATCTCATCTTCAGTCTCGAATGTGTGTAAATATGCATGTGCTGGTTTAGCAATCCCTATAGGGAATCTGCAGAGGACTCAGATGTCAGGGTTGGCTTAACAACAACCTCCCTGAAGCTAGTAGCGCTTAAAAGTCTTGCTGTGACACTCAAGCTTCAGTCCGAAGTTGTCATTTCTGTATGTGTACTGTGTGTCTTGTAATTGCTGTGTTAGAGCGTAATGTTTAACAGTCATGTTTCTTCTCTTCTGCTTCTCGCCTCTCTGCAGGATGTGTCCAATTTTTCAGATCTCAAATGTGACAGGGGAGAACATGGACCTGCTGAAGATGTTTCTCAACCTCCTCTCCTCTAGGACCAACTTCAGCAACGATGAGCCTGCTGAGTTCCAGATAGACGACACATACTCTGTACCGGTATGAAATAAAGACACGCAGTCATCTGTGTTCTATCAGATGTTTAATTTAATTTTCTTCAACACAGTCACACTTTTCTCAATTTATGAAAATGGTTACCAACAGGGGCAACTAGACCAAAGAGAATGGTGGGCAGAGGTCTGAATGTTAAAGTCGAGCCCTGAGTTTGAGAATCTGTCGCAGGTTACTACTGATGCAAAAGCCACTGTGTCTCTCAGCAGCAGAGTGTCATGTAAAAATGTTTTGAGCGAAACACTGAACTGTGTCTGTGCACTTGCTGTTTAAAACCTGTATGTAAATGTGGATGGAGCAAGGCACAATGGTCTGATTTGCACAGTAAGGCTGTCACTGCCTTTAAACAGCAGAGCCAAATCTAAAAACAAGCACATCCTGCACATCCTGCACACTTCCACGACACATTTCACAGTATCAATGGCTTAAAGTTTTTTTTCCTTTAAATGCTGCTTGAGTGAAAGCTGTTGACAGTGTTGAAAATAGAGAACATGGAGTACTTCTTTCTGAGTATGAAAAGCAGATTGTGGGTGTTGTGTGAAAACTCAAGATAAGGTGTGAAAATTCATAGTTTGAATTGTTTACAGTTACACTCTCAGGAAGTCCTTAATGTGCAGACCCAAGAGAACCATACACTCAAGGCTCCACACTAATGGAGACTGATGAAGACTCTCTCTATAAATGTATGTGATTGTTGATCTTCTCTTTGCAGGGTGTGGGCACAGTAGTTTCAGGGACTACGTTACGTGGAATGATTCGACTCAACGACACGCTGCTCTTAGGTCCGGACCCACTGGGCACCTTTATCCCCATCGCTGTTAAATCCATCCACCGCAAGAGGATGCCTGTCAAAGAGGTTCGCGGTGGACAGACGGCGTCCTTTGCCCTCAAAAAGGTCTGTGGGAGAATAATTGGTAATACGGTATCTACATAAGGGTGACATGACACTGTCATTACTATGACACTGTCACTGACACACTGTCATGAACTTGTCATGAACATTATGTACATGTCATAAACGTTTATGACTGCAGTCGTCATTCGGTTTTTGTAATGACAAGTTGACATTGTTTGAGTTGTCTTGATTATGACAACTTGACATTGAATTAGTTTGGGATGTCCTTATTATGACAACTTGACATTAACCAGGATGACATCACCAGAATATGTCTTTTTCATAACAATAATAATTATGTCAACTTGTCATAAACACAGAAAGAGGTGCATTTCTTGTTAATGTCAAGTTGTCATGACAAAGACAACTTCTGGTAATGTCAACTTGTAATTACAAAAACTGACACTTAATGACAGCAGTCATAAATGTTTAAGACATGTACATAATGTTCATGACAGGTTCATGACCGTGTCATGTCATAGTTATGACAGTGTCATGTCACTCTTATGTAGATACCTTCAAGTAGAGTGTCACCAAACAATTTGACTGATATACTGCTATCACAGAACATTTTAATCTTTTATTTCTTGTGCTAAAACAACAAACAGACAACCTGACACAAAGTTTAAGTTTAAATCTCCTGCATAGCACAATTATTCTGAAACTTTTGGATGGAATATGCATATGAATTAGTTTCCTAGCTTTATAATCAGTTTTATAATACATGCAAATCCTAACGTGTGGGTTTAGGTCGTGTTCTGTCTCTAATACTGGTTTGGCTTCATCACTTCCCCGACTTCATTTTCCACTTCTGTTCCTGCTGGGTTTCCCCTTCATGTCTCAGATCAAGCGGTCATCTATAAGGAAAGGCATGGTGATGGTTTCCCCGAAGTTGATGCCACAGGCCACCTGGGAGTTTGAGGCTGAGATTTTGGTCCTACACCACCCCACCACGATATCTCCAAGATACCAGGCCATGGGTTAGTTTCAACAGTCAAATCCCTTTAATACTGATACATATCAGTTTGTGTAGCTTTGTCTAATCTTCAGTACATTTTGGATGGAGTTACACTCAAATTTTATGAAGTCTTGCTTAATCCAAAAACTTCATGGTCAGCCTGAAATGTTCCTACCAAGAGTAACTGTCACACTCTCTGTCTCACTCCATCATACCAGTGCACTGTGGCAGCATCAGGCAGACAGCCACCATCCTGTCCATGAACAAAGACTGTCTGCGGACAGGGGACAAGGCCACAGTCCACTTCCGCTTCATTAAGACTCCCGAGTACCTGCACTGTGACCACAAACTGGTGTTTAGGGAAGGACGCACCAAAGCTGTGGGCACCATCACCAAGGTACTGAATCTCTTGGTAACTTCTGTATTTCAGCGTTAAATGTAAAAACACTGATTAATGCAGGATAACTGAAACTGGCTGTGTTTGTGATTTCAGCTTCTCCAAGCAGTGAACACCCAGGCAGCTAAGGCCCAGCAGTCCAAGATGCAGGCCAGTAAGAAGAGTTTTAAAGATGGCACAGCAGCCAGCGAGGACGGTGGATCATCAGCACGGCCGCCTAGTCCGAACACAGCACAGCTACCAGTGAGTAAATCCTCCCTCAGTGAACCCAACACATTTTGTGTGTCCAGTGTTGTAATTAAAAGTATGTAATGTAAAGAGTTAAATCCATGGGCAGAGTTGGCCTCGTCCATACTGTTTAAACCCCCACTTCAGCCAGTGTTAACGTCCTGTCTTTTGGTCAACGTTCTTTCTCAAACAGAAAACAGGACTGTGTTTAATCGACATAGTCCACTGCCATGGCAACCAGATTGCCATTCCAGCCTACCTGTCAAAGCGATAGTGGTCGCTCTATCATAGGTTATGAGGTGGTGGATTTTTCTTAACCTCCGTCACCAGAAGTAAATATGAATATGAATCTAATGTTAGCTGCAGTTCAGTTACTTGAATTACGACTGCGTAACCTGTTTAAGTGACAGTCGATATAGGTGCTTAGTTTGTCTGCAACAGAAGTTAATATAATACCCTAACTTTAAATCTCTGTCAGTGCCGTACTGTATATTGGCGACTTTATTGAAAACAAGGCCTCTACTTTGTGTTCTTGAGCACCTATGAGCATTTACTTTGCACGTACCAGCGTGCGGTTGCTTAGTAATTTGATTTCATACATAGCTTATTTTTGTCTGTATAAGTTAATTTTCCCATATTACACAAAGTCCATGGAAAATGTTGAAGAATCTGAGCGCTGTGTCGGGTGTATTATTTAAAATAATCCCACAGATTCCAGAAACAAAAGCTCAGTGTCCTGTTTTGCCTGTGACTCACACAGCCCGCTGGCATATGTGCGCTGCAAGCGTAGCCAGTAAAAGATACATTACGCTCCACTAACTGTCCGCATGTTACATCTGCCATGTTGCCAAAATACACGATAAGTTGACGAGGTAGCTCACAATGATGTTTATTGATTTTGCTGCTCGGATGCAAAGAGGCATGACAGTGCACTGGCACAAGCTTGGAGGATGACACATGATGGCACATGTTTTAGCTACAACCTTGTTTATTTTGAGCACAAATTAAGTTATTTGCCAGAAGGCGGTGAATAGAGTGGCAAATCAACATTGTCAGGAAATGATTTAGGAAAATATGAAAATTAAATTCAGAACAATTTTGTAACGCTGCTCCAATTTGGATCTTTTACAAACTGAACTGTGTTTGAATGTTGAAAGTCGCCATTTAAAATGCTACTCGTTTCCTTTTCTTCCTGCTTTTGACTTCTCAAATTTGCCAGTTCATTTCTTCATCACTGTCCCCTCTCATGCCTTCCATTCGCCTTCTTACCCTGTCTGTCATATCCTGCTTTCACCTCCGCATACGTCTACACCTGTCCCCTTATTCCTTTTCAGTTACTCACCTCCTCGTTTCCCTGCCCAATCCTCACCCCTCCTCTCTGCCTCTTTCTGCTCCTCATGCTCTTTCGCTAAACTTTAACACTTGACTTTTTTTCTGTTACCGTCTCCTTGCTCTCCCTCTCTCCCTGTCTTGGCATGCTGCGTCAGACAGTGGCAGAGGAGGAGGCTCTATGTAAAGATGGCAACAAAGAGAACAAGGTAAAGAAGCTTCTGCAGACTGTGGGAGTCATGAGGTCATTGTCTTTTTGTGCTTGGATGTCGTTTTGTTGTTGGTTTCTTCACTTTTTAAACTTCATGAACTCGTGTTTTCTGAGCATGCATACTAGCATCACAGTTTCACAGAGTCATACCAAGTGCCTTAAGTGCTTCAAGTAGTTACTGAACTTCTTTCTGGTTTAAAAACAGTTGAGGAACTTGTTTTCTAGAGAAAAGTCGATAGCTTGTACTGTTATTTTTCTCTCTTTTGCCCTGATTGTGCACATCACTTATAGTTTTTTAATGTGAAGTCTGTGTATTTACAACTAATTTAGGGTCCTTCCCCGTCATGGAATTTATTATAAAGTTTTTAACAATTGTTTTTTACAAGGTTTGAAGATCTAGTTTGAAGTTGCAACATTAAAACAACTACTGCAATTGCAGTTTTCCTCAGTGTATTAGTGGAGGTGGGCCACCCCAACGGAAATGAAGGCCACACCTGCTATGTCAGATTAAGATATTGCACTCTTACAGAATACAATAATAATCAGAGGTAGGCCTGTCACGATCATTACGTTATCAAAATATCGTACTATATATGGACATGACTTTGATCATTTTGCTGACCTTGATAATGCCCATTGTTTTACATACATGTTTCTTTTACATAATAATATCCCCAACATGATGCCAGAATAAACAGCAGAGTTTTTCCAACCATTTTGAGACTAAATGCAGCGTTCCTCTTTTTTGCTTTCCAACCCTGTCTACTTGCCCAAGTACGAAGAAAACTAAAACAACCCTTCAAAGACGACACAGCTTAGTTTACCAGTAGCCTTCAGCTGCACTTTAAGGGTGAAAGAAGCACTGTCCTGATAGTCGTTAGCTTGCCAACCAATGGCAATGAGCCAAAAAGTGCATCTTTGCAGTTTTATCCTCCAACAACTTCATCCTCCACTCGGCTCCCAAGCCGATCAGTCAGGTTATGGAGGCCACTTCTTTGTTGATGGAGTTTCACCAAGCTTGTCTATTTGTCACAAAAGGCACAACTTAGTTTTGTTTTTGTTGGCCAAATGTTGTAGTAAGTCTCCAAATGAGTACTTTGGGCTACTACTAAAAAGGTCCAATAATTTTATAAACAAGTGTTGAAATAAAAAAAAACATGTTAAGTATTTGTTTGATATTTCATTTCCAATTGTCTTAAATTCTTAAGAATTGAAAATACAAGGGTGCCCAGTACCTCACCTTGTAGAGCGAGCGCCCAGTGTACAAAGGCTGTGTCCTTGCTGCAGCTGCAGTAGGTCTGATTCCAGTTTGCAGCCCTTCACTGCACGCCAACCACTCTCTCTCCCCCCTACACCCTAAAGCTATCCTATCAAATAAAGGTAAAAAGCCAAAAAGAAAAGAATCAAGTGTATTGATCTTTGAAAGGGTGTTCTTCCATAACTATCCTATTATAGTATCATTATATCAGTGGCATAGAATGGTCTCAAAATGACAGTAAGTAAAATTATATCGTCCAACAAAAGTAGATACTGTGACAGGCCTAAGCAAAGGTACAGCATCACACACAAAAAAGGTGTATATTTAATTATTAAGGAAATTGGAAATTTAAGCGGACTTACCACCTCCACTAAAACTTTCTGGGGTAAACCCTGAAGTTGTGACTCATTTCCTTCCCCCAGGACAAACTTTAACCAACTCTTCACCCTCTTAACCTTTTAAGTTCAGAGCACGAGCGAGAAATTCATTCCTGTTTCTCAGAAATGCATCTTAAAATCCGCAATGTTGTGGACCAACCAGATTTACCTGCTGTCTTAAATAAATTTCTAATGGGATTTCACCCAACGGCTGATTCACTGTGGTGTTTCTGTTCATCTGCAGCTCAAGTCGGGAGGTGGAGGACGCAGAAGAGGTGGTCAGAGACATCGAGGGAAAGGCCCGAACGCTGCAACAATCACTACAGCAGTGCCTGCAGGAGCAGCAGGCACAGCCTAAACACAACCAATCATCTCTCCTCATCTCTTTTACACGGCGGGGAAAGTGACTGCATGGCCCTCAGGTGGCTGCGTTCAAAGACTGAATACATGTGTTTCTAATATAAAACAACAATTCGACAAGTTTCATCATGAGAGTGAATAATTTTCCAGATTGAGTCAATTGAAAGCTTTATTCGTGGGCTGCTGAGGATGATAACAAGATGTTATTTAGTTTGGGTTTTACTGCAGTTATCAGCAATTTGTAGATTACGTTATATAACCTTTTCTATTTTAATAAATTTTGTTCATCGTGTTTGTAGTTCATCAGAGCTTATTTTATAGCATTAACTGTTTTTCCCAGCCAGCAGAGGCATCAGTCACTTCCCCTGCCTAAACTGTCCCCACCCTCCGTCGACATTTTTTTTCAGTTGCTCATTTTCTCCGCTTTTCCCCATTCTTCATCCTGTGTTCAACTCCACCTAACTTTCATTAATGCATCTTTTTTGGACGGCACCAGAGTTGGAGTCTACCTGAGGAAGTAGACTCTGTTCAGTAGTTAAAAACAGTGTTTTCTTTTACAAAGCTTCTTGTCATTGAAACTGGCAGTTTGAATTCACGTTGGGAATTGACTGAACTGAAAGGGAATTGATGCCAACCTTAGGTGTATTCATGTCCGTGACACAAAGCAGGAAAGAAAAGAAGTCTCACCAGCCAGATGCTTGTTAAATTTTGTAGTTCTGATGTTTGTTTACCCTGCCATTCTCTTGGGTGGTAGCTAAAATTGTCCTTTGTAAATTACTGTCTGAAGATTTGCTTTCCTGGTGTTACAGTGCCGGGGTTTGGCAGATTTTGTTGCCAGGCGACAGAGAAGTTATTGTCCTATCCTGGACCGCTATACTGCACTGTTCACCCTTTGTGAAACATTTCGTCGTAGATAAAGAGCAAAACAGTCTCTTATCCATTTTTATCTTAAATGGCCCACTTTTAATCCTGCCATAGAAAGATCATTATGTCATCATCCCTTTCTTTTTGAGCCAATGTCGGCAGTTTTACTCGATCAAGTTCATGCAGCCAGAAAATAAGCCAGATATGCTTTTTTCCCCCAAAGTAATGTCAAGTGTCAAAGTGGCTTTGTCTTGTGTTAAAGGAATATTTCCAAAAAGCAAAATGACCATTTGTGTATCATAAATTCGTGAAGAAAACTTTGTTTCTCCCCCAATGCCTCCAGGGTGAATGGAGAATCCAAAAAAAGAACATTCCTCATGAGTTGAAGTCATTGGGAACCAACAACAGCAAAACTATATCAAAACATCTGTTTACAAACTCGTGCAGTAAAATCCATGTTTCATAGATCCAACTGTACGCTCAGTACTTGCCAGACACGTACCCTGAGCATACAAGTGCGTATGAGCTTGGCTTCAGCAGAGTTCAGATGTGCGTGAGACAGTTTGTACTTATGTGTTTTAACTTGTCATGTTTTAGTGTAAATAGCTGTGTTGGGGAAATACTGAGCATATGACTGGATTAATGAGACTTGAATGAATGATTATAGTGCACAACTCGTGTGAGAGTTTGTAAAGAGAAGTTTTCTGTTGTTAAATGATGAAGAAGGTTTGCCTTTTTGGATTCTCCATTAACCGTGGTGGCATGCAAAATACAAAGTTTCTTCTCAAATTCAAAGTTGCGTGATAATTTGAATACGAATGGTCATTTAACAGGTGAAGAATTCCTTAAAGATGGTACAAGTCCTTGTGAAGTATAAGCACAACTTCCTTCCATTTTGATGCAGTCAGACTCTGAGCACCAAAAATCCAGAAGCTGATACTCTCATGCACAGAAATTACTCATTCAGTACTGGTGTTTCGCACCTTAAATGTCAAAAAGCCAAGTAAGAACATATTTAATTCAGTAGAAATTATGCCACTGTGACTTGACTCTCTGCACATTATCTCTTTGTACTCTGTATGAATCAGAATGTGGCTGCCAAACACGTGTTTCAAAGCCTCAAGGGTCAATTCCAAATGTGTCTGACACAGGAAGTCAGTGTTTTTATGTGACCTGAGATAAAATCTTTTTTGGATCAATGGCACCAATAATTACAGGTATTTTATATGATTCAGTTTTGACTCTGTAGTAGTCAATCCGCCAGATCAACCTATGTGACGGGAAGTGTGTGATGTTTTTGTTAAGGTCCTAAACACACCGGTCGATTGCAAAGTTATTGCCCAGCATCTCAGACTGTCTCTGATAAGTTAACACTGATCGACCATTGATCGCATTGAACTAAACTAAAAACTAAGAGTTGCCACCTGTTTTATCAAGTTGTTCGATGGTCCTCTTCTTAGCTCAGAGTTTATATTGAGCAGGTAGTTTTTGGGTGTCTGAATTTAAGGGCTGTTTTGTCTCCCCAAATCCCCAGTGTCCCCTTTCATATCTATACTGATTACATGCTGGTCAGTCTTGTCTGGGCCTTTTGGGACACTTAATTTCCTATTTCATGAAGATCACAAATGTACTGAACTGCCAGAATGTTAGATCTTACCAATTCTTTTGAAGGGACACATTTGTGTGTGCGTATGTTCAAAAACACAATGTTGTGCAGAAGAACTAAGGATAAAAAAAGATGCCATTTAAATTAAGTGGTGCCAGTTTGTGTTGTAAATCCTTTTAAATAAAGATGTTATAGAAAACTGGCATATGGTAATACTTTTTACATTAAGAGACATTTAGTTCATGCTGCATAAAAGATGATCACAAATTGAGTCTAACAGGACTGAGCTGAAAGGAGGCTGTTAGTGAAATATAGCTCATTTTTTTAGATTAGTTAATTGCTTTTGATATTTATATGCCGTCATTACCCAACCAGCTTTCTACATTAGCTTGTAGATGCCGTTTGACCCCCTTCGTGATATTGCCGGTTGTTTACAGCATTAAATTCAATCTGAATTGACATAATCAGCAGGAGATTTATGGGTCAAAAACATTAGCATAATTACCGGTATTAGCATTTATTTGAATGCAAAGAAAATGACTTACTGGCTGGAAGAATTTCAGCTTTTTTATTGCCATGCAAATGTTAAAACTAAATGTTTGTTTTTTTGGCAGTTTCACCTACAGTATGTGGGACAGCAGCCAGTATAGAGAAAGACAGGAATTAAGGGGACAAGAGAGGCAATGATGGCATGCAACTTAAGTCCTTAACAGGAATCAAACTGGGATTGTTGCAGTTATGTGGTATGCGTCCTAACCATTTAAACACCCCAATATTTGTATAGCAACAACTAAGGAAGATACTAAACTCCCTGTCGCACATGCACTGCAGACCTTAAGTTATCTAGATACTAGTCCATACCCATTGGCAGCTTTGTCACCTTCTACCTATGCCAGTCCTCAATGTCTATGTGCAGTTTCACATAGATTGACCACGTCAGTGAGTAGAAAAACGTGGGACAGACAGAATGACACACTGACAGTTTCTGTGATTATGTACAGCATACCATACCATGACTTAGTCATACCAAACATTAGAAAAAAACAACATTGGTCCACAGGGGGAGCCACAGCGATCGGTCGCATATTAGCCATTTCTAAGCATTTTTCTGTTATTATAGCGCCATATCATTTGTGATATGAAAACATCAGATTTCCAAACTGTCAGAGTCAGAGTGTCTACTTTGTAATAGTTCAATAGCAAAATCCTACAGCACCACGGAGCATGTCTGTCAGTCACACTGGATGGTGGTAGAAGACGTACCACTGTCCTCTCGATCCGGGTCAATCTGGACCTCGAACCGAAGTTCTTTACTTGCCAAAATTACAAATAATACACAGCTAAACCAAGTACTTCATAACTTAATAACCTTAATATGTTGGAGAGAAAATATGGATTTATTCCCCACTACAGATGTGAGAATCATATCTGTATATCTAAACTGATGTGTTCTTGTTAAAGCTTTGCCTCATATTGGCAGTATCTTAACAGTTGAGTGAAGTATCACCAACAGGAAGTCATGGCATATGATTTGAAATTGCTTTTACAACAACACTAACACAAACAACTTTTTTTTATGGCTCTGGGACACTCTGCATGGCAGCCCACTATTGATGCAAAGCACTTTCAATCAGATTTCTTCAATAGTTCAGAAAAAAGTCACCCTTCCAGTCATAATTGTTTTCAACCACCGTAGACCTTAATATGGTAGTCTGTAACAACTGATTGCTTTGGTAGCATTTCAATCAAAGTCTCCCTCTGTGAACCTGTCTCATTTCCACATGTGGTGTTTGCTCAGTTGGTATAAAATGGAAATAGGAAAGGTCTTTGATGCAGAGCCTGGGATCAATGAATCACTTGATGAATGTACAGGTGGGGGCATTTCAAGGTTGCATTCTCAACAGTTTATTAAAGTATTCAAAACAGACGAGTTTCAAAAAGCAGCCAAGGTGAACACACAAGGAGAAATGGGGAATAAACAAACACTGGAAGGTGTGCAAGCCAATAAAATTGGTGAGGGCCTCATCAACAAGTCAGCAGGACCGAATTGGCTGAGTCACTGTCAAAATATGCAAAGTCATTGTTTCATTTAAAGCAAGCGAGATATGAAGGGACTTAATTATAGCCCTACTGGAAATTCTGAAAGGGCAAAGATATATTAGGTGTGATGCAAGCCAACTGAGCAGTCAGCAACTTTGTATTATATATTAAATTTAATAATATATTGGGTTTATAGTTCTCCATTTTACACTGCATATTATACTTTTGATGCTTTTATTTTGATTGACGAAGAAGTCCAACGGAAGAACAATCTGCAACAGAAGCTACAAGCAAATGATAGCAAGGCAGTGCAGTGAGAACAACAGGATGTCCATGGGGTCTTAAGAACTAATTAACACATGATAAATCAATTAAGTGACAATTACTAAAACAGAAAACATTCTCATTGCACAAAATAAAGCACTAGCAAACAGTGGGCAGTGACGGCAAGCTGCACAGACCAATAACAACGAACTGAGCAACCAAAGGGTGATCAACCCACACTCTAAGATAACGACATACAGTTGCTTGTGGGCAAAAAACAGGCAGTGTAACGAAGATACTTATTGAATCTGTTGGGTAACATTACACAACACAGTACAGGTGATAACAGCTGTGAAAAAGAAGAGCTGGACTAGAGATGCACCGATCCAGCTTTTTCAGTTTCGATACCGATCCCGATGCTGTGGCTTTGAGTATCAGCCGGTAACATGGTTGACCTAACAAGCTATATACCTTTACATGTAGAACAGAAAAGACCTGAGGCATCAGGCTTTGATGACTACACAGCTCTTTCCCAAGATAAAATGAAACAAGATGAAACAGATTAATGTAGCTTGCGTTGCAATAGATTTAAAGGGAAAGGATCGCCTCAGGTATAGGTTGCATTTTCCGATACCCGATCCATCTATTGTAATGCTTCAGGGCCGATATTCGATCCAGATATCGGATTGGTGCATCCCTAAGCTGGACACCAGAATCAGACGATCGAATTTGTGGTACACATTTCATTTCAGGTAAGTAACGTCAGCTAACAAATTAGACAGGATTTGCAGAATTGTCAGCCACTGTAATTGCTCGTTATTGAACGTGAAAGTAAAATCCAACCCCAAATTCATTCTTGTTTGGCATTTTGCCCTCGCTATATTAGCAGGGTTTTATTCAAAGCTGTGTCTCTTTGATGCCTGCTGCCAGGGCTTGGCGATATAGCCTATAAATAACATTGCAATATTTTTAGGCTATATCGTAGTACATTATATATATATATATCTTGATATCTTAAAATCCATAAATTACTAAACTTTTAAATACACTACAGTTACAAAAAGTTAAAATAGCTCCTGTTACACAAACAAGTTATATAAAGTAAAGTTATAATAAGAAACAAACTAACAATTCTCTAGTTAATATATGAAGAATATTCCAAAGTCCTACTGGTGCTCCATGGTCACAAATTGTGACTAAACAGTGGTGGTCTGAAGCCCTGCAAATACAAAACACACCTCAACTCTTTGAAGTATCATTAAACTCTTAAGATAAATGTTGCCACAGTGTTGTTAAGCATAAGAACTTATTCACTGTGAGTTGGAAACAAACAGCTCAGATATTCAGATATTAATATTGGTATTTGCAAGTTGCACTCTAGCTCCATAGTCACAAAATGACCACTGGGAAAACAGGGAGGAAGTCATAGGATAAGTCCCATGCCAGTGGCTTAAATATTGATGTGACAATTAATATTTAATGATCGTGATATAGTCATTATATACATTCCAAGTTGTGATACATCGAGTATGATTTACATTTACATGATTTACAGTTGTTAATTAATCTGCATGTCTTTGGACTGTGGGAGGAAGCCGGAGTACCCAAAGAAAACCCACGCTGACACGGGGAGAACATGACAAACTCCGCACAGAAGGGCTCCCCCATGTGTGCTTGATTGTTTTACACATCCCAGTCATTGTGAACCTGGGTGCACATGCAAAAGCCTTGTTTACGCTCTATTCTTTAAGTACAGATGAATGTGTCCTCCTCACCCACACTCCATATGCAAGCTCAATACAACGGATAAGTACCCAACATTTTGGCCAAGACACTTTGTTTATCTCTGACTTCAACATGGTAGCCTCCGGAGGCTTCTGGCAGGCTGACAACATAGAAAAGTTCACACCATTATTCATGAAAAAGCCAATTAGTTGGTGGGCAGTATAGCCTGCAGACAGAAGATGGTGGATAAGAAGCATTTACTCCTTGCCAGAAAATAAACTGATTTTTTTGTTTTATTTCTTCATTGAATGTAATTGTTTTGTCAACTTTCCAGCAAATAACTGAAGAAGAAGAAGAAGAAGAAGGAATACGTCAGTTGCTCTCCACAGACACATACCTACATGTTTTATAACTGGGACTGAAGTATATGATTTAAGTTTGCAAAACCATTTAAATGTAATGTTTATTAATATACAGTATGTTGATTAGTGATGTTCAAATGAAGCTTCATGAACCACCAGTTGTATTTGCTGAACCCACTAGATGGCGCTCTTGGTATAATGGAAAAGGCTCAAGGGTTGGCAATGCAGTTTGGTGTCAACCCTTTGTTGAACAAAGAGTGCCAGAGTGGACCCAAAAAATAAAGACAATGGTTCACGAAGTGTTATTTGGCCATTGCTAGTAGAAACCAAACTGCTTGAGAGTAATCCACTGCAGCCTGGAAACCAAGTATGACTAAGCATCCACATCATCCCAAGTGCCTCAGGCTGAGGCCACTGTGCCAAAAAGAATGGCGTTAAAAGTTTTCATGGACCTATAATCTGGATTTTGAGGGAGATATAGTGAAGAATTGTAGCGTTTGCTGCCAAAACTGAAGCCTTAAGCTGAGAGAAGTTAAAGGTCAGGTTTGCTTCGTTATCCACAGGTTTTAGGTATGTGACAAGCTGCCAGAGCCATGAGATGCACATGTACATCAAAATCAAAATTTTAAGGGTAGAATACCCTTGTTACAAACTTAATTTTACATTTTTGTAATAAATAAAAGTGTTTATAGTTGTGTAATGTTGGTATCATTGGTGGGTCTTACAATCCCCTATATATATCTGTCATACTATACTATGGCTTTTTTTAATGACATACTGTACTATGAATTTTTTGTCATGATTTTGGACGACATACTACACCATGACTTTTTTCATGATTCTGATTTTTGATGACAGCACATGTTTATGACATATGCAATGGCCCTGAGTTTCTGAGGTTGTTGTGTGTTTCGGCTTTTGTTTGCTTTTTTCTGCTTTTTTTTTTTTTTGTTTCTTACTCCACAACACCAAACACTACACTATTTTCACTCACTCACATCCACATCACTGATTCACAAGAAGTTCCTTCTACTTGTTTATTTTGTTGCAATAAAAACCTTTTGATTTAACACCATCCACTGTGTCCTGTCCAGTATGTATTATGGCCTAGGAGCTGTATTATGATATACTAGATACTACGCTATGTCTTTCTCTTTTTTTTTCTTTTTTTTTAAACACTTTTACAACATATATGACTTTTGGTACATTTTTATGACATACTACACTATGACTATTTTAAGCGCATTTTTACAATATTTTGGACAACATACTAAACCATGACTTGTTTTCATGATTTTGGACGACATACTATACTATGACTTGTTTTCATGATTTTGGACGACATACTAAACTATGACTTTTTTTTAGAGATTTTGGACGACTTACTATAGTATAACTGTTTTTCAAGATTTTGGACGACATACTATACTATGACTTGTTTTCATGATTTTGGACGACATACTGTACTATGACTTTTTTTTAGAGATTTTGGACGACATACTATACTATGACTGTTTTTCAATATTTTGGACGACATACTATACTATGACTGTTTTTCAATATTTTGGACGACATACTATACTATCACTTTTTTTTAGAGATTTTGGACGACATACTATACTATGACTGTTTTTCAAGATTTTGGATGACATACTATACTATGACTTTTTCTTAGAGATTTTGGACGACATATGTGACTTTTTTCATGAATTTCAACGACATGCTATACTATGACTTTTTTTTTTTTTAGAGATTTTGGACGACATGCTATACTATGACTTGTTTTCATGATTTTGGAAGACGTGACTTTTTTCATGAATTTCGACGACATACTATACTATGACTTTTTTAGAGATTTTGGACAACATATGTGACTTTTTTCATAAATTTAAACTACATGCTATACTATGACTTTTTTTTTTTTTTTTAGAGATTTTGGACGACATGCTATACTATGACTTGTTTTCATGATTTTGGAAGACGTGACTTATGAATTTCGACGACATGCTACACGATGACTTTTTTTCAAGATTTTGGACGACATACTATACTGTAACTGTTTTTCAAGATTTTGGACGACATACTATACTATGACTTTTTTTCAAGATTTTGGACGACATACTGTACTATGATTTTTTTTTAGAGATTTTGGACGACATACTATACTATGACTTTTTCTTAGAGATTTTGGACGACATATGTGACTTTTTTCATGAATTTCGACGACATGCTATACTATGACTTTTTTTCATGATTTTGGACGACATACAATACTATGACTTTTTTAGAGATTTTGGACGACATATGTGACTTTTTTCATGAATTTCGACGACATGCTATACTATGACTTTTTTTCATTTGGACGACATACTACACTATGACTTTTTTTCAAGATTTTGGACGACATACTATACTATGACTTTTTCAAGATTTTGGATGACATAATATACTATGAGGGGTTTTTTTTTAGAGATTTTGGACGACATACTATACTATGGGTTGTTTTTTTTTTAGAGATTTGGGACGACATACTATACTATGACTTTTTTTCAAGATTTTGGACGACATACTATACTATGACTTTTTTCAAGATTTTGGACGACATACTATACTATGGCTGTTTTTCAAGAATTTGGACGACATACTATACTATGACTTGTTTTCATGATTTTGGACGACATATGCGACTTTTTTCATGAATTTCAACGACATGCTATACTATACTATGACTTTTTTCAAGATTTTGGATGACATAATATACTATGAGGGTTTTTTTAGAGATTTTGGACGACATACTATACTATGACTTTTTTTTTTTAGAGATTTGGGACGACATACTATACTATTACTTTTTTTAGAGATTTTGGACGACATACTATACTATGAGGGTTTTTTTTTAGATTTGGGACGACATACTATACTATTACTTTTTTTAGAGATTTTGGACGACATACTATACTATGACTTTTTCTTAGAGATTTTGGACGACATATGTGACTTTTTTCATGAATTTCAACGACATGCTACATGGTTTGTTTTTGAGAATTTGGACGACATATTAGACTATGACTTTGTTTTTTTTTTAGAGATTTGGGACGACATACTATACTATGACTTTTTTTTAGAGATTTTGGACGACATACTATACTATGACTTTTTTTTAGAGATTTTGGACGACATGCTATACTATGACTTGTTTTCATGATTTTGGAAAACATATGACTTTTTTCATGAATTTCGACGACATGCTACACTATGACTTTTTTTCATGATTTTGGACGACATACTATACTATGACTTTTTTCAAGATTTTGGAGGACATACTATGCTATGAGGTTTTTTTTAGAGATTTTGGACGACATACTATACTATGACTTTTTTTTTTTTTAGAGATTTTGGACGACATGATATACTATGACTAGTTTTCATGATTTTGGAAGACATGTGACTCTTTTCATGAATTTCGACGACATGCTATACTATTACTTTTTTTCATGATTTGGGACGACATACTATACTGTGATTTTTTTTCATGATTTTGGACGACATGCTACATAATCATGATCCCTTGGTGTTTCTTGCCTAACCAGCGCCTTATGCGTTGGTCTCTTCTGCTGCAGATTTGTCATAAAAAAGGCACAGAAAATATGATTGGTGATGCTCTCTCCAGAAGTTCTATTGGTTAATAGGAATTAAACATTATAGGGGGATGTTTAATTCTTGGGAATGGGGGTGTTACGACTGTTGTCGTAATTTGTTTTCTTTGTGTGTGTTTTCCTGCATGTGTTCTCTGTGTGCTGTATTTTCTGTATGCAAATAGGTGTGTACCACAGTCCGGCAGTGATTTTAAAGGACCAAGTTGAGCGAGCAGGCAGACCTCACCTTCCTCCTCTCCCAACCAGCCACACACATTGTTGTGTCATATTGTAGTGAAACAGCCTTTTGTATATATTGTATAGTAGGGGTGGACTACCAGTTCTGTTGCTCACCCTTTTTTCTCCTGTTTATTTAGTTAGGGAGGTAAGATTTCTGTCATTTATTTCTTATTATTTGGTTAGGTTATTTACCCCCTTGATAGAATTGTTCTGTTAGTTACTTTGGCCTTAGTCCACCCTGAAGTTATTTCACTTAATTCTGTTATTTAAATATTGTAAATAAATTCGCACTATTGATCATTCCACACGTCTTTTTCATTGTGGCTACTGAGGACTTGGGGCCTTTTCATGTTGTGTCTCAGACTGTGCATAACACTGTGACTTTTTTCCATGATTTTTGACCACATACTATACTCTGGCTTTTTTTCAAGGTTTTGGACGACATCATGTAGTGTGATTTTTTTTCATGATTTTGATTTTTGATGACAGCAATTTTTTATGACATACTATACTATGACTTTTTGAGCACATTTTTATGACATATGTGATGGCCCCTGAGTTTCTGAGGTTGTTGTGGTATACCACTGACCCTCTGTTCTTGAAGGTATCACATAGTGCAGCGGCTGATTTGGAGCACCTGCTGCTCTCTCTCCACTTGGATTCATTGCCTCTGGCATCAGAACGTTTCTGCCTTTGTTTCCTTTTATTTGTATTTGTTTTTTGTTTCTTACTCCACAACACCAAACACTACACTATTTTTGCTAACTCACATCCACATCACTGATTCACTGATTGGCCACACTCCACAAGAAGTTCCTTTTTGTTGTTTATTTTGTTGCAATAAAAACCTTTTGATTTAACACCATCCACTGTGTCCTGTTCAGTATGCATTATGGAGCTGTATTATGATATACTAGATACTACGCTATCTCTTTTTTTCGCACATTTTTACAACAGACTATACTATGACTTTTTGTTTTTTAACACATTCTTATGACATACTATACAGGGACTTTTTTCCACGTTTTAATGACACACTAAACTATAACTTTTTTTCTGTACATTTTCATGACATACTATACTTGTTTTTTTTAAACACATTTTTACAACATTTTATTCTATGAGCCCAGTTATATGAAATACTACACGATGACTTTAAAGCACATTTACGTGAATTACTATACTTTCACTTTTTTAAGCTGATTTTTAGGACATACTTGACTATGACTTGTTCAGCCCACTTTTATAACATACTATACTGTCATATTTTTTCATGAAAAAAAATCTTGAAAGAAAAGTCAAAGTATGTCGTCCAAAATCATGAAAAAAGTCAAAGTATAGTTTGTCATCCAAAATCATGAAAAAAAGCCATAGTATAGAATGTCGTCCAAAATCATGAAAAAAAAATCACAGTATAGTATGTCGTCCAAAATCTTGAAAAAAAAGTCATAGTATAGTATGTCGTCCAAAATCTTAAAAAAAAGCCATAGTATAGCATGACGTCCAAAATCTTGAAAAAAAAGTCATAGTATAGTATGTCGTCCAAAATCATAAAAAAAAAGTCATCGTATAATTTGTCGTCCAAAATCTTGAAAAAAAAGCCACAGGAGAGTATGACGTCCAAAATCTTGAAAAAAAGTCATAGTATAGCATGTCGTCCAAAATCTTGAAATATCATATCGTATATCGTCCAAAATCTTGAAAAAAAAGCGATATTATAGTATGTCGTCCAAAATCTTAAAAAAAAGCCATAGAATAGCATGTCGTCCAAAATCTTGAAAAAAAGCCATAGTATAGTATGTCGTCCAAAATCTTAAAAAAAAGCCATAGTATAGCATGTCGTCCAAAACCTTGAAAAAAAAGCCATAGTATAGTATGTCGTCCAAAATCATGAAAACAAGTCATAGTATAGTATGTCGTCCAAAATCTTGAAAAAAAAGTCATAGTATAGTATGTCGTCCAAAATCATGAAAACAAGTCATAGTATAGTATGTCGTCCAAAATCTTGAAAAAAAAGCCATAGTATAGTATGACGTCCAAAATCTTGAAAAAAAGTCATAGTATAGTATGTCGTCCAAAATCTTGAAAAAAAGCCACAGTATAGTATGTCGTCCAAAATCTTGAAAAAAAGTCATAGTATAGTATGACGTCCAAAATCTTGAAAAAAAGTCATAGTATAGTATGTCGTCCAAAATCTTGAAAAAAAAGTCATAGTATAGTATGTCGTCCAAAATCTTGAAAAAAAAGTCATAGTATAGTATGTCGTCCAAAATCTTGAAAAAAAAGCCACAGTATAGTATGACGTCCAAAATCATGAAAACAAGTCATAGTATAGTATGTCGTCCAAAATCATGAAAAAAAGTCATCGTATGATTTGTCGTCCAAAATCTTGAAAAAAAGTCATAGTATAGTATGTCGTCCAAAATCTTGAAAAAAGTCATAGTATAGTATGACGTCCAAAATCTTGAAAAAAAAGTCATAGTATAGTATGTCGTCCAAAATCATAAAAAAAAAGTCATCGTATAATTTGTCGTCCAAAATCTTGAAAAAAAAGCCACAGGAGAGTATGACGTCCAAAATCTTGAAAAAAAGTCATAGTATAGCATGTCGTCCAAAATCTTGAAATATCATATCGTATATCGTCCAAAATCTTGAAAAAAAACGATAGTATAGTATGTCGTCCAAAATCTTAAAAAAAAAGCCATAGAATAGCATGTCGTCCAAAATCTTGAAAAAAAGCCATAGTATAGTATGACGTCCAAAATCTTAAAAAAAAGCCATAGTATAGCATGTCGTCCAAAATCTTGAAAAAAAAGCCATAGTATAGCATGTCGTCCAAAATCTTAAAAAAAAGCCATAGTATAGCATGACGTCCAAAATCTTAAAAAAAAGTCATAGTATAGTATGTCGTCCAAAATCATGAAAACAAGTCTTAGTATAGTATGTCGTCCAAAATCTTGAAAAAAAAGTCATAGTATAGTATGTCGTCCAAAATCATGAAAAAAAGCCATAGTATAGTATGACGTCCAAAATCTTGAAAAAAAGTCATAGTATAGTATGTCGTCCAAAATCTTGAAAAAAAGCCACAGTATAGTATGTCGTCCAAAATCTTGAAAAAAAGTCATAGTATACTATGACTTTTTTTCAAGATTTTGGACGACATACTATAGTATGTCGTCCAAAATCTTGAAAAAAAAGCCACAGGAGAGTATGACGTCCAAAATCTTGAAAAAAAGTCATAGTATAGCATGTCGTCCAAAATCTTGAAATATCATATCGTATATCGTCCAAAATCTTGAAAAAAAAGCGATAGTATTGTATGTCGTCCAAAATCTTGAAAAAAAGCCATAGTATAGTATGTCGTCCAAAATCTTAAAAAAAAGCCATAGTATAGCATGTCGTCCAAAATCTTGAAAAAAAAGCCATAGTATAGTATGTCGTCCAAAATCATGAAAACAAGTCATAGTATAGTATGTCGTCCAAAATCTTGAAAAAAAAGCCATAGTATAGTATGTCGACCAAAATCATGAAAACAAGTCATAGTATAGTATGTCGTCCAAAATCTTGAAAAAAAAGCCATAGTATAGTATGACATCCAAAATCTTGAAAAAAAGTCATAGTATAGTATGTCGTCCAAAATCATGAAAACAAGTCATAGTATAGTATGTCGTCCAAAATCTTGAAAAAAAAGCCATAGTATAGTATGACGTCCAAAATCTTGAAAAAAAGTCATAGTATAGTATGTCGTCCAAAATCTTGAAAAAAAGCCACAGTATAGTATGTCGTCCAAAATCTTGAAAAAAAGTCATAGTATAGTATGACGTCCAAAATCTTGAAAAAAAGTCATAGTATAGTATGTCGTCCAAAATCTTGAAAAAAAAGTCATAGTATAGTATGTCGTCCAAAATCTTGAAAAAAAAGCCACAGTATAGTATGACGTCCAAAATCATGAAAACAAGTCGTAGTATAGTATGTCGTCCAAAATCATGAAAAAAAGTCATCGTATGATTTGTCGTCCAAAATCTTGAAAAAAAGTCATAGTATAGTATGACGTCCAAAATCTTGAAAAAAAAGTCATAGTATAGTATGTCGTCCAAAATCATAAAAAAAAGTCATCGTATAATTTGTCGTCCAAAATCTTGAAAAAAAAGCCACAGGAGAGTATGACGTCCAAAATCTTGAAAAAAGTCATAGTATAGTATGACGTCCAAAATCTTGAAAAAAAAGTCATAGTATAGTATGTCGTCCAAAATCATAAAAAAAAGTCATCGTATAATTTGTCGTCCAAAATCTTGAAAAAAAAGCCACAGGAGAGTATGACGTCCAAAATCTTGAAAAAAAGTCATAGTATAGCATGTCGTCCAAAATCTTGAAATATCATATCGTATATCGTCCAAAATCTTGAAAAAAAACGATAGTATAGTATGTCGTCCAAAATCTTAAAAAAAAAGCCATAGAATAGCATGTCGTCCAAAATCTTGAAAAAAAGCCATAGTATAGTATGACGTCCAAAATCTTAAAAAAAAGCCATAGTATAGCATGTCGTCCAAAATCTTGAAAAAAAAGCCATAGTATAGCATGTCGTCCAAAATCTTAAAAAAAAGCCATAGTATAGCATGACGTCCAAAATCTTAAAAAAAAGTCATAGTATAGTATGTCGTCCAAAATCATGAAAACAAGTCTTAGTATAGTATGTCGTCCAAAATCTTGAAAAAAAAGTCATAGTATAGTATGTCGTCCAAAATCATGAAAAAAAGCCATAGTATAGTATGACGTCCAAAATCTTGAAAAAAAGTCATAGTATAGTATGTCGTCCAAAATCTTGAAAAAAAGCCACAGTAGAGTATGTCGTCCAAAATCTTGAAAAAAAGTCATAGTATACTATGACTTTTTTTCAAGATTTTGGACGACATACTATAGTATGTCGTCCAAAATCATGAAAAAAAAGCCATAGTATAGTATGACGTCCAAAATCTTGAAAAAAAAGCCACAGTATAGTATGTCGTCCAAAATCTTGAAAAAAAAGCCATAGTATAGTATGACGTCCAAAATCTTGAAAAAAAAGCCACAGTATAGTATGACGTCCAAAATCATGAAAACAAGTCGTAGTATAGTATGTCGTCCAAAATCATGAAAAAAAGTCATCGTATGATTTGTCGTCCAAAATCTTGAAAAAAACCATAGTATAGTATGTCGTCCAAAATCATGAAAAAAAAAATCATAGTATAGTATGTCGTCCAAAATCATGAAAACAAGTCATAGTATAGTATGTCGTCCAAAATCATGAAAAAAAAAATCATAGTATAGTATGTCGTCCAAAATCATGAAAACAAGTCATCGTATGATTTATCGTCCAAAATCTTGAAAAAAACCATAGTATAGTATGTCGTCCAAAATCATGGAAAAAAGATCATAGTATAGTATGTCGTCCAAAATCATGAAAAAAAGTCATCGTATGATTTATCTTCCAAAATCTTGAAAAAAACCATAGTATAGTATGTCGTCCAAAATCATGGAAAAAAGATCATAGTATAGTATGTCGTCCAAAATCTTGATAAAATGTCATAGTATAGTATGTCGTCCAAAATCTTGAAAAAAAAGCCATAGTATAGTATGTCGTCCAAAATCATGAAAAAAAGTCATCGTATGATTTGTCGTCCAAAATCTTGAAAAAAACCATAGTATAGTATGTCGTCCAAAATCATGGAAAAAAGATCATAGTATAGTATGTCGTCCAAAATCTTGATAAAATGTCATAGTATAGTATGTCGTCCAAAATCATGAAAAAAAAATCATAGTATAGTATGTCGTCCAAAATCTTGAAAAAAAGTCATATAGTATGTCGTCCAAAATCATGAAAAAAAATCACAGTATAGTATGTCGTCCAAAATCTAGAAAAAAAAGTCATCGTATGATTTGTCATCCAAAATCATGAAAAAAAAGCCATAGTATAGTATGTCGTCCAAAATCATGAAAAAAAGTCATCGTATGATCTGTCGTCCAAAATCTTGAAAAAAAAGCCATAGTATAGTATGACGTCCAAAATCTTGAAAAAAAAGTCATAGTATAGTATGTCGTCCAAAATCATAAAAAAAAGTCATCGTATAATTTGTCGTCCAAAATCTTGAAAAAAAAGCCACAGGAGAGTATGACGTCCAAAATCTTGAAAAAAGTCATAGTATATCATGTCGTCCAAAATCTTGAAATATCATATCGTATATCGTCCAAAATCTTGAAAAAAAAAGCGATAGTATAGTATGTCGTCCAAAATCTTTAAAAAAAGCCATAGAATAGCATGTCGTCCAAAATCTTGAAAAAAAAGCATAGTACAGCATGTCGTCCAAAATCTTGAAAAAAAAGCATAGTACAGCATGTCGTCCAAAATCATGAAAACAAGTCATACTATAGCATGTCGTCCAAAATCTTGAAAAAAAAGCCACAGTATAGTATGACGTCCAAAATCTTGAAAAAAAGTCATAGTATAGTATGTCGTCCAAAATCTTGAAAAAAAAGCCACAGTATAATGTGACGTCCAAAATCATGAAAACAAGTCATAGTATAGTATGTCGTCCAAAATCTTGAAAAAAAAGCCATAGTATAGTATGTCGTCCAAAATCATGAAAAAAAGTAATCGTATGATTTGTCGTCCAAAATCTTGAAAAAAACCTTAGTATAGTATGTCGTCCAAAATCATGAAAAAAAAAATCATAGTAAAGTATGTCGTCCAAAATCTTGAAAAAATGTCATAGTAGTATGTCGTCCAAAATCTTGGAAAAAAAGCCATAGTATAGTATGTCGTCCAAAATCATGAATAAAAAGTATGTTGTCCAAAATCTTGAAAAAAAGTCATAGTATAGTATGTCGTCCAAAATCTTGAAAAAAAAGCCATAGTATAGTATGTCGTCCAAAATCATGAAAAAAAGTCATAGTATAGTATGTCGTCCAAAATCTTGAAAAAAGTCATAGTATAGTATGTCGTCCAAAATCTTGAAATATCATATCGTATATCGTCCAAAATCTTGAAAAAAAAGCGATAGTATAGTATGTTGTCCAAAATCTTAAAAAAAAGTCATAGTATAGCATGTCGTCCAAAATCTTTAAAAAAAGCCATAGTATAGTATGTCATCCAAAATCATGAAAACAAGTCATAGTATAGTATGTCGTCCAAAATCTAGAAAAAAAAGCCATAGTATGATTTGTCATCCAAAATCATGAAAAAAAAGCCATAGTATAGTATGTCGTCCAAAATCATGAAAAAAAAATCACAGTATAGTATGTCGTCCAAAATCTTGAAAAAAAGTCATAGTATAGTATGTCGTCCAAAATCTTGAAAAAAAAGCCACAGTATAGTATGACGTCCAAAATCTTGAAAAAAAAGTCATAGTATAGTATGTCGTCCAAAATCTTGAAAAAAAAAGTCATAGTATAGTATGTCGTCCAAAATCTTGGAAAAAAAAGCCATAGTATAGTATGTCGTCCAAAATCATGGAAAAAAAGTCATCGTATGATTTATCATCCAAAATCTTGAAAAAAAGGCCATAGTATAGTATGTCGTCCACAATCATGAAAAAAAGTCATCGTATGATTTGTCGTCCAAAATCTTGAAAAAAAGTCATAGTATAGTATGTCGTCCAAAATCATGAAAAAAAGCCATAGTATAGTATGTCGTCCAAAATCATGAAAAAAAAGCCATAGTATAGTATGTCGTCCAAAATCATGAAAAAAAGCCATAGTATAGTATGTCGTCCAAAATCTTGAAAAAAAGTCATAGTATAGTATGTCGTCCAAAATCTTGAAAAAAAGCCACAGTATAGTATGACGTCCAAAATCTTGAAAAAAAAGTCATAGTATAGTATGTCGTCCAAAATCATGAAAAAAAAGTCATCGTATAATTTGTCGTCCAAAATCTTGAAAAAAAAGTCATAGTATAGCATGTCGTACAAAATCTTGAAATATCATATCGTATATCGTACAAAATCTTAAAAAAAAAAGCCATAGTATAGTATGTCGTCCAAAATCTTGAAAAAAAGCCATAGTATAGTATGTCGTCCAAAATCTTGAAAAAAAAGCCATAGTATAGTATGTTGTCCAAAATCTTGAAAAAAAGCCATAGTATAGTATGTCGTCCAAAATCTTGAAAAAAAGCCATAGTATAGCATGTCGTCCTAAATCATGAAAACAAGTCATAGTATAGTATGTCGTCCAAAATCATGAAAACAAGTCATAGTATAGCATGTCGTCCAAAATCTTGAAAAAAAAGCCACAGTATAGTATGACGTCCAAAATCTTGAAAAAAAGTCATAGTATAGTATGTCGTCCAAAATCTTGAAAAAAAAGTCATAGTATAGTATGTCGTCCAAAATCTTGAAAACAAGTCATAGTATAGTATGTCATCCAAAATCTTGAAAAAAAAAAACCATTGTATAGTATGTCGTCCAAAATCATGAAAAAAAAATCACAGTATAGTATGACGTCCAAAATCATGAAAAAAAATCACAATATAGTATGTCGTCCAAAATCTTGAAAAAAAACCAAAGTATAGTATGTCGTCCAAAATCATGAAAAAAAAATCACAGTATAGTATGTCGTCCACAATCATGAAAAAAAGTCATCGTATGATTTGTCGTCCAAAATCTTGAAAAAAAAAGCCATAGTATAGTATGTCGTCCAAAATCATGAAAAAAAAGCCATAGTATAGTATGTCGTCCAAAATCATGAAAAAAAAGCCATAGTATAGTATGACGTCCAAAATCATGAAAACAAGTCATAGTATAGTATGTCGTCCAAAATCATGAAAAAAAATCACAGTATAGTATGTCGTCCAAAATCATGAAAAAAAGTCATCGTATGATTTGTCGTCCAAAATCTTGAAAAAAAAGCCACAGTATAGTATGACGTCCAAAATCATGAAAACAAGTCATAGTATAGTATGTCATCCAAAATCTTGAAAAAAAAGCCACAGTATAGTATGACGTCCAAAATCATGAAAACAAGTCATAGTATAGTATGTCATCCAAAATCTTGAAAAAAAAAAACCATAGTATAGTATGTCGTCCAAAATCATGAAAAAAAATCACAGTATAGTATGTCGTCCAAAATCATGAAAACAAGTCATAGTATAGCATGTCGTCCAAAATCTTGAAAAAAAAGCCACAGTATAGTATGACGTCCAAAATCTTGAAAAAAAGTCATAGTATAGTATGTAGTCCAAAATCTTGAAAAAAAAGTCATAGTATAGTATGTCGTCCAAAATCTTGAAAACAAGTCATAGTATAGTATGTCGTCCAAAATCTTGAAAAAAAGTCATAGTATAGTATGTCGTCCAAAATCTTGAAAAAAAGTCATAGTATAGTATGTCGTCCAAAATCTTGAAAAAAAAGCCACAGTATAGTATGACGTCCAAAATCTTGAAAAAAAAGTCATAGTATAGTATGTCGTCCAAAATCATGAAAAAAAAATCACAGTATAGTATGTCGTCCAAAATCTTGAAAAAAAATCACAGTATAGTATGTCGTCCAAAATCTTAAAAAAAAAACTCCTAGTATAGTATGTCGTCCAAAATCTTGAAAAAAAAGCCACAGTATAGTATGACGTCCAAAATCTTGAAAAAAAGCCACAGTATAGTATGACGTCCAAAATCTTGAAAAAAAGCCATAGTATAGTATGTCGTCCAAAATCTTGAAAAAAAAGTCATAGTATAGTATGTCGTCCAAAATCTTGAAAAAAAAGCCACAGTATAATGTGACGTCCAAAATCATGAAAACAAGTCATAGTATAGTATGTCGTCCAAAATCTTGAAAAAAAAGCCATAGTATAGTATGTCGTCCAAAATCATGAAAAAAAGTAATCGTATGATTTGTCGTCCAAAATCTTGAAAAAAACCTTAGTATAGTATGTCGTCCAAAATCATGAAAAAAAAAATCATAGTAAAGTATGTCGTCCAAAATCTTGGAAAAAAAGCCATAGTATAGTATGTCGTCCAAAATCATGAATAAAAAGTATGTTGTCCAAAATCTTGAAAAAAAGTCATAGTATAGTATGTCGTCCAAAATCTTGAAAAAAAAGCCATAGCATAGTATGTCGTCCAAAATCATGAAAAAAAGTCATAGTATAGTATGTCGTCCAAAATCTTGAAAAAAGTCATAGTATAGTATGTCGTCCAAAATCTTGAAATATCATATCGTATATCGTCCAAAATCTTGAAAAAAATGCGATAGTATAGTATGTTGTCCAAAATCTTAAAAAAAAGTCATAGTATAGCATGTCGTCCAAAATCTTTAAAAAAAGCCATAGTATAGTATGTCGTCCAAAATCTTGAAAAAAAAGCCATAGTATAGTATGTCGTCCAAAATCTTGAAAAAAAAGCCATAGTATAGTATGTCATCCAAAATCATGAAAACAAGTCATAGTATAGTATGTCGTCCAAAATCTAGAAAAAAAAGCCATAGTATGATTTGTCATCCAAAATTATGAAAAAAAAGCCATAGTATAGTATGTCGTCCAAAATCATGAAAAAAAAATCACAGTATAGTATGTCGTCCAAAATCTTGAAAAAAAGTCATAGTATAGTATGTCGTCCAAAATCTTGAAAAAAAAGCCACAGTATAGTATGACGTCCAAAATCTTGAAAAAAAGTCATAGTATAGTATGTCGTCCAAAATCTTGAAAAAAAAAGTCATAGTATAGTATGTCGTCCAAAATCTTGAAAAAAAAAGCCATAGTATAGTATGTCGTCCAAAATCTTCAAAAAAAGTCATCGTATGATTTATCATCCAAAATCTTGAAAAAAAGGCCATAGTATAGTATGTCGTCCACAATCATGAAAAAAAGTCATCGTATGATTTGTCGTCCAAAATCTTGAAAAAAAGTCATAGTATAGTATGTCGTCCAAAATCATGAAAAAAAGCCATAGTATAGTATGTCGTCCAAAATCATGAAAAAAAAGCCATAGTATAGTATGTCGTCCAAAATCATGAAAAAAAGCCATAGTATAGTATGTCGTCCAAAATCTTGAAAAAAAGTCATAGTATAGTATGTCGTCCAAAATCTTGAAAAAAAGCCACAGTATAGTATGACGTCCAAAATCTTGAAAAAAAAGTCATAGTATAGTATGTCGTCCAAAATCATGAAAAAAAAGTCATCGTATAATTTGTCGTCCAAAATCTTGAAAAAAAAGTCATAGTATAGCATGTCGTACAAAATCTTGAAATATCATATCGTATATCGTACAAAATCTTAAAAAAAAAAGCCATAGTATAGTATGTCGTCCAAAATCTTGAAAAAAAGCCATAGTATAGTATGTCGTCCAAAATCTTGAAAAAAAAGCCATAGTATAGTATGTTGTCCAAAATCTTGAAAAAAAGCCATAGTATAGTATGTCGTCCAAAATCTTGAAAAAAAGCCATAGTATAGCATGTCGTCCTAAATCATGAAAACAAGTCATAGTATAGTATGTCGTCCAAAATCATGAAAACAAGTCATATTATAGCATGTCGTCCAAAATCTTGAAAAAAAAGCCACAGTATAGTATGACGTCCAAAATCTTGAAAAAAAGTCATAGTATAGTATGTCGTCCAAAATCTTGAAAAAAAAGTCATAGTATAGTATGTCGTCCAAAATCTTGAAAACAAGTCATAGTATAGTATGTCGTCCAAAATCTTGAAAAAAAAGCCACAGTATAGTATGTCGTCCAAAATCTTGAAAAAAAGCCACAGTATAGTATGACGTCCAAAATCTTGAAAAAAAAGTCATAGTATAGCATGTCGTCCAAAATCTTGAAATATCATATCGTATATCGTCCAAAATCTTGAAAAAAAAAGCCATAGTATAGTATGTCGTCCAAAATCATGAAAAAAAGCCATAGTATAGTATGTCGTCCAAAATCTTGAAAAAAAGTCATAGTATAGTATGTCGTCCAAAATCTTGAAAAAAAGCCACAGTATAGTATGACGTCCAAAATCTTGAAAAAAAGCCATAGTATAGTATGTCGTCCAAAATCTTGAAAAAAAGCCACAGTATAGTATGACGTCCAAAATCTTGAAAAAAAAGCCATAGTATAGTATGTCGTCCAAAATCTTGAAAAAAAGTCATAGTATAGTATGTCGTCCAAAATCTTGAAAAAAAAGTCATAGTATAGTATGTCGTCCAAAATCTTGAAAACAAGTCATAGTATAGTATGTCATCCAAAATCTTGAAAAAAAAGCCACAGTATAGTATGACGTCCAAAATCATGAAAACAAGTCATAGTATAGTATGTCATCCAAAATCTTGAAAAAAAAAAACCATAGTATAGTATGTCGTCCAAAATCATGAAAAAAAATCACAGTATAGTATGTCGTCCAAAATCATGAAAAAAAGTCATCGTATGATTTGTCGTCCAAAATCTTGAAAAAAAAGCCATAGTATAGTATGTCGTCCAAAATCATGAAAACTAGTCATAGTATAGTATGTCGTCCAAAATCTTAAAAAAAAAAGCCATAGTATAGTATGTCGTCCAAAATCATGATAACAAGTCATAGTATAGTATGTCGTCCAAAATCATGAAAAAAAAATCACAGTATAGTATGTCGTCCAAAATCTTGAAAAAAAGTCATAGTATAGTATGTCGTCCAAAATCTTGAAAAAAAAGCCACAGTATAGTATGACGTCCAAAATCTTGAAAAAAAAGTCATAGTATAGTATGTCGTCCAAAATCATGAAAAAAAAATCACAGTATAGTATGTCGTCCAAAATCTTGAAAAAAAATCACAGTATAGTATGTCGTCCAAAATCTTAAAAAAAAAACTCCTAGTATAGTATGTCGTCCAAAATCTTGAAAAAAAAGCCACAGTATAGTATGACGTCCAAAATCTTGAAAAAAAGCCACAGTATAGTATGACGTCCAAAATCTTGAAAAAAAGCCATAGTATAGTATGTCGTCCAAAATCTTGAAAAAAAGCCACAGTATAGTATGACGTCCAAAATCTTGAAAAAAAAGTCATAGTATAGCATGTCGTCCAAAATCTTGAAATATCATATCGTATATCGTACAAAATCTTAAAAAAAAAAGCCATAGTATAGTATGTCGTCCAAAATCTTGAAAAAAAAGCCATAGTATAGTATGTCGTCCTAAATCATGAAAACAAGTCATAGTATAGTATGTCGTCCAAAATCATGAAAACAAGTCATAGTATAGCATGTCGTCCAAAATCTTGAAAAAAAAGCCACAGTATAGTATGACGTCCAAAATCTTGAAAAAAAGTCATAGTATAGTATGTCGTCCAAAATCTTGAAAAAAAAGTCATAGTATAGTATGTCGTCCAAAATCTTGAAAACAAGTCATAGTATAGTATGTCGTCCAAAATCTTGAAAAAAAGTCATAGTATAGTATGTCGTCCAAAATCTTGAAAAAAAAGTCATAGTATAGTATGTCGTCCAAAATCATGAAAAAAAATCACAGTATAGTATGTCGTCCAAAATCATGAAAAAAAGTCATCGTATGATTTGTCGTCCAAAATCTTGAAAAAAAAGCCATAGTATAGTATGTCGTCCAAAATCATGAAAACAAGTCATAGTATAGTATGTCGTCCAAAATCTTGAAATATCATATCGTATATCGTACAAAATCTTAAAAAAAAAAGCCATAGTATAGTATGTCGTCCAAAATCTTGAAAAAAAGCCATAGTATAGTATGTCGTCCAAAATCTTGAAAAAAAAGCCATAGTATAGTATGTCGTCCTAAATCATGAAAACAAGTCATAGTATAGTATGTCGTCCAAAATCATGAAAACAAGTCATAGTATAGCATGTCGTCCAAAATCTTGAAAAAAAAGCCACAGTATAGTATGACGTCCAAAATCTTGAAAAAAAGTCATAGTATAGTATGTCGTCCAAAATCTTGAAAAAAAAGTCATAGTATAGTATGTCGTCCAAAATCATGAAAAAAAATCACAGTATAGTATGTCGTCCAAAATCATGAAAAAAAGTCATCGTATGATTTGTCGTCCAAAATCTTGAAAAAAAAGCCATAGTATAGTATGTCGTCCAAAATCATGAAAACAAGTCATAGTATAGTATGTCGTCCAAAATCTTAAAAAAAAAAGCCATAGTATAGTATGTCGTCCAAAATCATGATAACAAGTCATAGTATAGTATGTCGTCCAAAATCATGAAAAAAAAATCACAGTATAGTATGTCGTCCAAAATCTTGTAAAAAAGTCATAGTATAGTATGTCGTCCAAAATCTTGAAAAAAAGCCACAGTATAGTATGACGTCCAAAATCTTGAAAAAAAAGTCATAGTATAGTATGTCGTCCAAAATCATGAAAAAAAAATCACAGTATAGTATGTCGTCCAAAATCTTGAAAAAAAATCACAGTATAGTATGTCGTCCAAAATCTTGAAAAAAAAGTCCTAGTATAGTATGTCGTCCAAAATCTTGAAAAAAAAGCCACAGTATAGTATGACGTCCAAAATCTTGAAAAAAAAGTCATAGTATAATATGTCGTCCAAAATCTTGAAAAAAAGCCATAGTATAGTATGTCGTCCAAAATCTTGAAAAAAAAAAGTCATAGTATAGTATGTCGTCCAAAATCTTGAAAAAAAAGTCATAGTTTTGTATGTCGTCCAAAATCATGAAAAAAAAAGTCATAGTATAGTATGTCGTCCAAAATCATGGAAAAAAAGCCATAGTATAGTATGTCGTCCAAAATCATGGAAAAAAAGCCATCGTATAGCATGTCGTCCAAAATCTTGAAAAAAAAGTCGTAGTATAGTATGTCGTCCAAAATTTTGAAAAAAAAAAGCCATAGTATAGCATGTCGTCCAAAATCTTGAAAAAAAAGTCATAGTATAGTATGTCGTCCAAAATCTTGAAAAAAAAAGCCATAGTATAGTATGTCGTCTAAAATCTTGAAAAAAAAGTCATAGTATAGTATGTCGTCCAAAATCTTGAAAAAAAAGTCATAGTTCGTATGTCGTCCAAAATCATGGAAAAAAAAGTCATAGTATAGTATGTCGTCCAAAATCATGGAAAAAAAGCCATAGTATAGTATGTCGTCCAAAATCATGGAAAAAAAGCCATCGTATAGCATGTCGTCCAAAATCTTGAAAAAAAAGTCATAGTATAGTATGTCGTCCAAAATTTTGAAAAAAAAAGCCATAGTATAGTATGTCGTCCAAAATCTTGAAAAAAAAGTCATAGTATAGCATGTCGTCCAAAATCATGGAAAAAAAAGTCATCGTATAATTTGTCGTCCAAAATCTTGAAAAAAAGGTCATCAGTAGTTTTTAATTGGCAACACACATTATTTCTGAAAGCACACATTATTATTTGCCTAAAACAAAAGAAAAAAATAACATTGCATGCACGTTTTCATACACCGTTTGATATGTTACATTTTTAAACAGTGTGGTCTCTCACAAAGAGAGTCAAACCGTATAAAGGTGCTGAAATGATGACTAAATACTGTATATGAACTACAGTAAGAGATCCTGAGGAATGGCAGATGGAGATCTTACAGTTAATAACAAGAGCTCCCTCATAACACATCACTGGATAAGGACAGAAAGCAGAAGTGACACTTTGTGTCTAATTTACTCACCGTTAAATGTCGGTAATTGTGGTGAGTTAATGGGATATAAAGCCCATTAAATTGCTCTTAGCGCATGACCAAAAGAGCTTATCATTTTTATTTTGACATGAGCCTGTTCTGGAAAAGGGAGGCCAGCTCCTTTAATTAGTCTGGGCAGAGTGTGTTTGTGCTCAACTGGTGGCTTTTTGTACAAGAATGAATCCAATCAGTCATAAACCAACTGGCACCGCTCAGTGCCAGCCTGAATACTCATCCTTTTGACTGAGGCTTTTGAGAACAAATGTAAAAGGTTGCGCATTCCATATGACAGAACTACATATTTGTGTTTGCATTTTTGCAAAATATGTTTTTGTAAAGACTGTCTGTCAGTAGAGTTACATTTTCTATAGATTTTTTTTTTTTGGCCAAAAAATTACCAGTCCATGTTCCAGTATTCATTATTACAAATATGAACTATTTGAAACCTCACAGTTAAGAGCCTATACAACATTTGGGTTGTGTCAGTGTGCAGCTTGTTTTGGCACTTTGCATTTCTAGCCTTTTTTAAAAATAAAAAAAAATGTAGTTGCCCATTTGCCCAAAGAGGCAGCCTATTTGCTCCATCTGATGGCCATTAAAGGACATGTCTCTTAAGCTATGTATCCCTCTGATGTATGCTTAAGCAGCAGTTTTATTCTGTTCATCAGCCCCTCCAGGATGTTATGCAGTTGTGATCACATTTAATGCAAATTCAACCACTCCCCAGAAATTATGTGCAGTCACTGCTCAACTTAGGCTCACACCTACAAAATCCGGCATCAGACATCGACGAACAAAGCCATCCTTTCACATTGGCATGATACACGGCCACTCAGTAGTGTCGGGAGGAAATGCCGTGGGACAAAAGTTAAGGCAGCCAAGGACTAAGTGGGGCATTTGGGAGGGGTCCAACAAACACCGACTTTGACCTGGGAGAGCGGTGTCCGCATCCCAGAAGATTATAAAGCCAAATCCTGTTCTTTATCCTGAAACATGCTTTTGTTGCCTAAACCAAACGACGTGTGTTAGCTGGTGAAGGAAAGAAAAGTCAATTTGCGGTGTTGTACCAACGTAGTGCATTGATTTGGAAAGAGCATGTTTTGAAAGAAGACAATACATGTAACAGGCAGAACTTGACATAGAATCAGAGCGTCAACAACCAGCGCACCCAAGCTACCTTACACGTCGTATCTGGCCTTGGAAAGTCCATGACCAAACGTGGATATGTGATGAGGTCAGAGTGAGAATGTGTTGGCAAATTGGCTAGTGAGTTCCACCAATCATAGCCGTCCCCTGCGTGTCGCCAAACTCACTTCCTTGTTTCTGGTTGTAAAGATGCAGATACGTGCAACATGAATGTTCACTGCGAAAGACCATGCAAGGCAATTCCCTGTTGTTCTGCACAAAAACAGGGGTAAACTGTTTTTCCAAAAGTCATGACAAACACTTTTCTGACCCAAAACTCACCTGGGAAATGGCTAAAACGTGCTGACAGCAGTCCATCAAAGATCCATCCTGTTGCCCAAATTTGGATTTTCTATTACATCATAGTCTATCAGTAGTGGGGTCACATATGTAACTTCTTGTGTGAGTAATTAGGTTATATCATTTGATTATTTTATACCTAAATAATGTAAATTCAGACTGCATAAAGCACAAACATGTTTGAAATTGAAGCTTTAGTTTGCAGCAGGTACAGCCCATTATTCCTTCCAAGTCAGAGAGGGTGATGTTGTCACTGTGTTTGGCAACACGATTTCGATGTCACCCCTGCTGTGCCTTCACTACTGAAATTCCAAAAGAAGTCTCATCTCAGGGCATCTCTATTCATCCAATATTCATGTTCAGTCGTGCTCCTCTGGTCATTCCCAACGGACTGCACCACTCTGGAGAAACTCTGCATAGATCAACATGTTTTCTTTCTCTCCATTCCTGTAACCATGCATCTATCTCCTCTTGAATTTTTGGGAATGTCCTGTCTAACGCCTCTTTTCATACTTTCCTTTTTCATTATTTTATGAGCCCCCTTCCCCTGTGTTAACCCAAAAACTCTCATTTAAAGAAGTGCGCACTGCTGCTGGTCTTCAAATTCAGTCTTTACTCCTTAAGTGTTTGTCTGTCACCTGTGTAACTGTATTATGCATTCATATACCCACAGAGGGTATTTCAGAGAATGCATTTGTTTTTTGTCCCCCGTGGCGATGCAGGAGTACAAACAATCACTCCCATCGACCGAGTCACTCAGCTTGGCATCGATCGGCATTGTGCTCTGGGCCATCAGGATGTGAGACCGAGCTCCAGGGACCTCATGCTTACTCTATGCTGTTGTTGAGTCCACTGTGCTTCCTTTTGATTATGTTTACTTCTTTGTTACATAAATCCTTGGATTTTATCTTAGGCTCAGATTACCAAACAAACTATAAATGTTAAAAGAAAGACCAGATTAGCTAAAAGCAGAATAGAATATTTTCATGACAGTCCTATCTACATCAAAACTCCTCAGCTTCCTTAAAAAGGCTAGGCATTAGATTTCCTTCTTACAGATTCTTACAGTGCCCAGATACTTAAACGGCTGCACTGCTGCCACTGGCTCCCCCTTCATCACACAAAGAGCAGGAAGGCAGGGCCTCCTCTGAAAATCAATAAACATCTCAATGGTGTTAGGCTTTGAGGGTTATTCATTGTTTGCTGTCTCTCTTCAGTGACATAGGATTTAGTGGTTACTGGATCCTAAAGCATTTAAAAATGTATAATTTCAGCTGCCATATATTGTTATCCTCACTCAGAGTGTCAAAGTGCACTCCTGCAGCATTCAACCCCTGCTCTTGCCTGACAAGGACTCGATGCACAAACCTGCTATTTTTACATATCACATTGAGACAAAAGTGTTGGCGAGCCAACCCTGTTATATGGACGATAAACAAGGTGCAGACTTTTTGATCAGGAGAGACAGATGAGTGAAGCAAAAGTTTAATAGTGAATATAAGTCAACACATTAACAGATTAAAATTTAACAGAAGACTTTGACACCTGGACACCAGAGGGAGATCTTTGTGATCACAGGACATCTGAGCAGCAGCAGGATATATGGGATCCAGACACTTGTAATGTGGAGGTGGCTGATGACTCTGGGGATGATGGCTGATGAGGCAGGTGAGGATGATGAATCAGATTAGGTGGGGATGGGGAAGTGGAGGCTATGCATGGCAGCAGCATGAGAGGACTACAAGCAGCCCTGGGACCAATGAACTCAGAGCTATAATTTACAATTACATTATGTATTTTCATTAGTTGAGTTTTAATACATCTGTATACTAGCCTGCTCATACTGGCACAGCTCAAATAAGCTAGCTCATACGTTACCCAGTGTCTATTTCAGTGGGCTTCAGTCCATTGATATTTACAGTCTCGTGACTCCATCTAGCCTATCAAGGTTTAATTCAGCCAATGCGATGATGTCAGTCTCGTGACAAACTGCATGCACATTAAGTGTTTGTATGACAAACACGGCAATCTGCCGGAGAAGAGCAACAGGAGTGGGAGTGGAGCAAGCCAACCGTGGCATACTATATATACCGAGAGGGAGAACAAACAGACTGATAGACAGATGGAGAGAAATAGGCTGGCAGCAAAACAGGCATAGGGAATAGTGTATTGATTCAAAACATGGGTGGGTGAAGAGAGAGACAATGAGACAGAGAATGAGTTAGGAAATAAAGAGAACACTGGAGGACACTATGTGACTGTACAATATGGATTAGAAGGTATGGCTGTAGATATGAGGTCAAATAATATCATTCTTTACTCAAGTATTCAGCATCGTTTTGAGATATTTTTACTTAATATAGGAGCCTAATATAATCAACATTTTGAATTGGACCATTCTGCAAAATGAGATTTCATATGTTTCAGCGTTTTACTGCACTGTGGTATTCAGGTTTCCTTTAAGACAAGTTAGATTTATAACTTTTTAATGCAACTTGGAATGAAATTTAAGACCAATTTTTTAATCATTAAATAAAGAAAATGCCTACTTAGGGTTAAGGACAATTTTGCCATAATGCTGACTTCAACATAGAATATGATTTCTATAATATGATTTGTCCTGCGGTGCAGACGGGAGCAGAGAAGAACTGGGAAGTACCTGGCGTTTGTTGGCCAGTTTTCTGTGCGATTTTGTAAATCTCACTCTACATGTGGGAATCCACTGCTTCAATTCCCATCGTGCAGTGTGTGACAAATGTTTTGCAGGAAATACACCAAACCATGTATACTTTGCCTTTCACTTGTTTCAACCATGCCATTACATGTTGGTTCAAAAGTCAGTTTTCATTAAATTTGCACTTCTCCATGTCTTCACAGTGACAGCTGGGGAGCAGACAGCGGATGAGCAGGAAACAAAATATGAACGTTGTTGGCTCGACTATCCTGATTTGCATGACGTTAATACCAGAGGCATTCTATAAATTACCTTAAGACAATACCTCCAATTACTTTGAAATGTAATTCATTAAACATATCCCACTCCCCATGTCTCAGCATCTTTAAGACATTTGAAAGATTGATTTAAGACTTTTTATTACCAATTAAAGCCTTATTTTTAGATTAATGATTTCAAAGTTCACTAGAGACTGGGTCCAGAACATGTTTAGCCTAGCTTAGCCTCAGTATTTTGAACTATTTCCTTAGTTATTCCCTAATGTTGCCACTATAGCGGACACATCCGTAAACGTCATCATAAATGCTAAAAGCAGAGAGGTCTGTTATTTGTATTATTTTTCTGTGTCTCGCTCTATCGCTAGGTTCAGGGAAGTGGCTGCTAATGTTTGTTTGCTGGGCTGCACATCATGGACAACCCAGTGTCACTCAGAAATCATTGAAAACTGCTGCTTGGTCAGCGACTTCTGGCAACAGAGACTGACGAAAAAACCTTTTATGTCGGCATGAAACGCGGCCATTGCTGTTTAATGGTGCCTACTGGCGTCAGGGGGAAACGCTGCAGAACAACAACAAAAGTTAAGGCCGAGTGGGGTGAGTGGGAGGGCTGGTGGATGGGCCCAACAACCACTGTCTTTCACCTGAGAGGCCGGTGTTTGCTTGTCAAGATTGTAAAGCCATACCAAGTTCTTTTTTCCTAAACCCAACCACGTCCGTTTGTTGTTAATGGAAAAAACAAATGTCAATCTGCGGTGTTGTTCTGATGTAGTGCGTTTTTTTAAGAGACTGTATGCAAACTGTACATTTCCTGTGAAAATGGAAGTGTATTTTGAAAACAGATGATGCAACAGACTGAAGTTGACGGGGCGCCCCAGAGCATCAAGAAGCAACACACCCAGGGTACCTTGCACGTCATGTGTTGACGTGGAAAGTCCATGACCAAATGGAGGTCAGAGTGAGAATGCGTTGATGTGGAAGCAAACCAGAGAGAAAGCCTGATGTACTGGTTCAGCTTCGACTCCTGTACTCTCTGTACCTGAGCCCATAGTTACAAAATAATAGCTTAAATTATTGAAGGAAACACTGAAACATTCAGGTGTGCAATCAACTGTGTAATAAGTGGTACAGTTAATATGGCTGAACATCTAACCGTGTTGCCATGTTTAGATCTCAGCAAAAATATGATCTATGAATAAACTACAGCTGTATACACACACTTTTCTTTAACCTCAATCATTTCTCAAGTTTCTCACTTACTCATCCCGTGTAGTTCCATGAACATCAAGGCATCAGTGACAATACAAAGAACTCTCTGCCTTGCTACTGAAAAAACACAGGAAAACGATTTTTCAAATGTGTTTTATGAGAGATAATAGTGATAAAACATTGGGGATTATGGTTTTCAATCTCTGAGATATATTTCCTTTAATGTTAAGCCGATGCGTCGCATCAGTCGATAAAGCTAAATTTGCTGATTTAGGAGAAACGGCCAATGAAAGGGATAAAGGCTGGTGAAATGAGCCGCTCAGCACAAAAGCCAGTCGGAGTCACATTCACACAGTCAAGGACAGAAACTTTACCAGAGGAGGATTTCACAAGCATTTATTCACTTAAGCTCTCTACACTTTAAGCAGATTTATTGTGAAATCGACTCACCGAGACTCAGAAAGCTGCTAACCTGAGATGAATTTCATTAGTTTGGATTTTACTTAGTGGCCCGTTGTAGTTGAAATCCTGTTTTAGCAGCTTTTCCACCCTGATACAAATTCGATTTTGAGGGGAAACTTAAAGTTTCGGCACAAAATATTATATAAACAGTTTTCAAACCCCAGAGGTTCCAGGCAATAGACTCTCTGCAGGGGTTTAGAGCCTATTAGAATTAAATCAAGAAGACTGCTGAATGACTGGTGAAATAACATCAACTCTCCTGTTGGTGCTGCTTGAATTAATTTTATATTTTAGTGAGTACATGTGATGTTTTTCCCTTTAATTCTCTAGGTTATCATTCTCTATATGACACAAGAGCCTTGCTTTGTATTTTATCAGCCTACCAGACATGAGTTGTCAAGCTTTAATTCATCCAGCTCGGAGCTCTTGGCTTGACTGGTTGACAGCTAACACAGGACATCTTTGTCATTGTCTTTATGTCAACCCCTGGGCCTGCTTTACAACGATCTGTGTCTAACATAGATCATTTGGTTACAATGCAGTGTTCTGCTGGGAAACCCGCCCACCCACCCAGTCACCACTGCAGACCAAATATCCCCCTTATGGCAATAATACTTCCCGATGGTAGTGCCTCCCCCAGGGGGACAATGCACCATGCCACACTTCAAAAACTGCTCAGCAATGGCCAGAGGAACATGAAAAAGAGCTTAAGGCATCGATCTGGCCTCCAAATCCCTCAGATCCCAATATGATTGAGCATCTGTGGGATGGGCTGGTACCCCAGAGGTACCCCTGATCCCACTGCCATTGGGGAGTGCCGTTGCCATGAGGGGGGGTACATGGTGGGCAGCGGTGTTTGGGTGGATGGTGAGTGTCAAGTGGCATCCACATGAATGCCAGGACCCAAGGTTTCCCACCAGAATATTGCACTAGAAAGAGCTGATTCATGTTATTCACTCCACCAGCCAGTGGTTTTAATGTATTGGCTGATCGGCGTATATCTGCTGTACAGACGGAGCCCACTTTGTGATCCATATTCCCAAAATGCCAGCCTTGAGTAGCGATATTGATGTCTTAACTGACTGATTATCTGCCTTGCAGACTCTTAAAAGAGTCAAAATGTTCTTTCACTGGAGCTACACGGTTTCTTCATTTGCATCCATTTAAAGCTCCTGCATTCTAAATGAGGTTCAGACATTTTGAATTAGGCAGAGAGATTCAAGATTAATTAGTCAGGAGCTGCAGTTGTAAACAAGATGAGATAAAACCACGAGATGATTCAGAGTTGGTAGAGCAAAAAATAACCCTGTTAATAAATAAAGATTAATATTTTTTTCCCCTCTTTCAGTACTTTTGGCTGTCATCCAAAACAGTGCAACTGGATTAATATAATACTTCATAAAGACTTAATGTTGTCTCAAACATTTGTTCTTGATATTTTCTCTGAAGTGTAGTTCTTAGCTCAACATGCGTGGTCTCTTGACCATGTGTGTAAAACCAAAATGTCACACAGGACACAAAGTTGATTCCTGTGTCAGTCAGGTCTCGGTCGGCCAGCAGGGGTCATTGTTGTGTAAGGATTTATTTAAATGCAGCTGCATGAGAACGCAGCTAGTCACAAGTCATTAGTGTATGCAAGTGTGCTTGAGCGTGACGGCACCAATCTGGCATGTTTCCACGGAATAGTATTATCTCCAGTAAAGCTGATACTGTAAAGGCATCTATTGAATATAGAATTTTGTAAATGTGTGCGTGCTGTTTGTTCAGAGGTTGGCAGAGAAAGAGAGGATCGCAGATGCAGGAGAAAGAAGGAGAGAAAGGGAAGTTGTCTGTTGTATTTATGGTGCTTCATTAGGTGAGGGCGGCTCCCGCTTTTGGACCTATTTCTCCCTGATTCAGCTGTTATCATCCCTGCCGGCTGCTCACTCTCACTCACACACACACACACACACACACACACAAACACACACACACACACACACACACACACACACACACACACACACACACACACACACACACACACACACACACACTCCCTCTACTCTGTATTTCTGCTCCAGCCTGCTGTCTGTCTCCTCTCGTCCAACTCTATGGGAGCATCCAGAGACAGTGAGGGCCAACAGGAGCCAGACACACAAGCCAAGTTGTGACTCTGCATCCTGCTCCCAGTATGTCCGAGCCAAAGTCTGAATCTCTTACTTTCTATCTCTTCTGTTCCTGCATCTGTCAACTTGTTTGTCTCTTCTTTCTCCAAGATGTCAAGTGCTCTCTGTTTGTTTTTCTACAGTTTCATCTTCAGCTGTCTTCCAGGACCACTGCTCTGTTTCCCTTAATGTCCACTGGATCAAATGAAAAATCTTTAAAAAATTAAACAACAGTCCACACTGAAATATCGCACCATTTAATGGATTACCATCCATGGTTGCCAGAGGAAGAATCCTCCTGTCTTTTGTGATCGCCTGACCTTTCCTCTCTGCAACCATAAGGTTAACATTTTTTTTCTTAATGAAATGTCTCAAAACTGACAGATGGATTTTTGAAATTTGGTGCAGATATCTATGGTGCCAAGATGATGTATCCAAACAACTTTAGTGATCCCTGGACTTTCCCTTTGGCGCAAGTGAGTCACATTCCCTCAAGGAACAAACTGATGACATTTTGGATACAGCAACTTCTGATCACCGTGCCCAAGCTCCTCCAGTCCAGCTTCTCTGGCATGGTAATCAGAGGCAAACAGCAAGCCTGCCAAAACACTTGGTTGTGAATTCTCTGATGAATTTAAACAAATTAAATGTGAAAACACCACGTCAAAGCCTTATGGTCTACCTATTAGGAGTGACATTGACATTCCCCTCGAGTCCAACGGATGTTGCTTGAAGGAAATGTGTTCCGTGGATTTCTTTGATCCTTGTAGGACAGAGGTGACAAGGCGTTGCCCAGAGGAGGATACACTTGACACTCCAAAAGCTCTTGATGATCTATTTAATCAGAGAGAAATTCACTTTATTCATTTTAATGCGAGGAACTTGTTGCCCAAGCTTGAGGAGATCAAGCACCTTGGAGTTGTTTTAAAAGCTGCCATGTTCACAGTGCCTGAGAGAGCTCCATTCAAGATGCAGACATTGAGCTCAATATATTCAATTAATATAATAATAAATTTACCCCAACGTATCAAAAACTTGTCTTATTATTTAAATCATTTCATTCAATCATGTTCTTGATAACAGCGGTATATTATGAAGCTCAGCATCAGTTCAATCGGGAAGACTTTCTTTATCCATTCACAATTTTCTCTCCATCCCACTCCCACTGCTTCCTCCAGTCAGCTGACTTTGGGTGTTCCCTCTCCTACTTAGCCAATCAAACTTTGCCACAATCTCCTTCAGCCATTCATGTTGCTGCTGCCAAACTTTAAATCTGTTCTCCTCTCTGCTCCTGTCAGCTGTCATTTTAGGTGTAATTGTCATGCCCTCCTCTATCCCATTCACCTCCGGTCACCTTCTCCAGACCCCAGGACAGCTCATCAAAGCCCACTGCTCTTCACATACAGATCCTCAGCTCTTCTCAGAATACATGACATCACACTGGGGTCTAATCGCCTTTTCACATTTCTCACACTTATGTGCAAATGTAAATAAATATCATCTTCTCTCAGAACAAGTCTCTCCTGATTAAAGTTAGCCTAATTTCCACTTCAATGCCGTGTTATAATATTTAATAACAGCATAATAAAGATCCTATTTGTTAGATGCCAAACTCAACTCAAATTCAAAAGGATTGCTGAGACACATACATTTAATCACTGTATATCACAGCAGCCCTTTCCCTAAACTGGAGAATCAGTGTTTTTTACTGTACTTGACCTTAAGCTTAAAATGGTTCTGACATTGATTTATTTCATCACTGGAGTAATATGCAGTTAAGATAATCATTAGCAAATGTATTTTTGCATTAGTGTGGGGCAAGGAAAATAAGTGGAACAATTTACAGACTGTGGCAGCAGTCACAGACTCTAACAACAGACTGTGATGTTAGTTTGAACCATTTTCTCACTCATGCACGGCTGATAAGTCATCAGAAAATATAAAATGGCCGCAAACAACGTTGGTTGGCGCATGGTGTAACGTTAGTGGTGCAGAAAGTTTAAGTGGCTGCTACTAACAGAAACATATTCCTCGTGTTGACAAACCTAATATACAGTATCATGCTGGGTGGAGACAAAAGGAAACAAGATGGTGCTGCTGGCTTCAAAACGCTCCGGGATAATTTTGCTTCAAGTGTCAGTGCATAGCAGCTGATCTCCTTTGATAAGCCATTTAAGCTGCAGCTCGTTCGCCGAAAGAAACAAGACGTGTAGCTGCGACATGAGCCTGCAAACCGCGCCCACCACTAGTGCAAGACAAACCCACCAACGCTACAGCTATCTGAACCCTGTAACAATGCTACGGAGATATGAGACTAAATGCAGTAGTCCACTTTATAATTCATACAGGAAGGCATGCAATGTAATCCTTCCTATTATTCTTATGCTAAGCTTAACTGCCTATGCCTCATAGCTAACATTAACTAATTGCTAAGTCAGCATCAGCATAATTAACAAGATGTAGCCTTCTCATTACCCTTACCTTTACCTTAACTACCTTTCTTTTGATGAAATACTTCATAGCTTGCTAATTGCTAACCTAGCAATTTGGTTGGGGCTTTCTCTTCTGGGCCAAGGAGCTAATGTATGGAAGCAAATCGTGATTAATATTTAAATTAAAATGTATTTGCAGAAATGCTTTTTCATTTTAGAAAATGAAAAAGCATTTCTGCAAATGCATTTTAATTTTCAAATTTTACATTTCAAATTGAATTTTAGTATCTGTTTGCCGGGGCATATTTTGAAATTAAATCTCAAATGACTTTTTATTTTTCATTCTAATTAAGTAAAAGAATGAGCAGTCTTGAAGAAGAAAATTAAAATGCAAATTGGATGATTGATGATTAATTTTATTTATGAATCAAATAATGCAGCCACATTCGTAAAATGAAAAAGCATTTCTGCAAATACATTTTAATTTAAATATTGGTCACGATTTGCTTCCATACTAATGGAGCTGATCGTGGATTGACATGTGGGTATGGTAGGTGAATCATGTAGCTAGAGAGCAGGTCACGGATCTGCTCCAGCTGCAGTTATACCTACTCAGAGGAATCCATGCTTTGATCAGATGTAGCTCACTATATTGTGATGCACCGGCGCATGCTTTGCAAATCAAGGTATTTCTGGAATTGATGACGTTGATTACGCTGATGAATCACCCCAGCCCTACTGGTTACTTTGTTTCAACTAAAGGAGTATGGTTATTTATAAGGAGTGATCTACAAGCAGACGTCTCAGCAGGAGGACTGGAATCAGCACGAATTGAGCTGTACTTTGATTTCTGAGATTTTCTAGCTGACTGGACGAGATTTATAATTTAGAGAGTTTGAGAAGTCACATTTTCCAATTGATTATGACATGAAAGAGACAGAAATGAGAGGGAGTGGGGAAACAAACACACAGAGGTATAGAGAGACAAGAGGTACAGAGAGCTGAGTCTCCTGGAGGACGAAGATCCAGATAAAAACCATCTGGAATGGGGCACCGACAGCCCGGGGACAAAGATGGTCCCAGGACAGCCGATGGTCCTGCACAGAGAAGCCATGGTGAAAAGAGAGGACAAAGAGAAAATAGAGAGTGAGGAAGGGAGAGAGAAATGAACACACAGCTTCGATGCTCAAGTGCTTGTGGGACACAAACAAACAGAGGGTTAGAGACATTCAGTGGTTTTCAGGAAGGCTACAGTATTCTTGTCTGCAGGACAAACATGGACTATAGTACAAGGCTTAATGATTCATTGAGACCAACGCACCGGAAGGATAACAGTAACAGGTACAAGGTCTGAAATAACCAAAGAAAAAGCAGCTACCTGAATGTTTAGGCAAAAAGTTTGGATTCACAGGCCTCGACAAAGTCATGATGTCAACAAGAATGGGGCACGTTAGGAAAAGACCCTGCAGCCTGCTGACAACTTTTGACTCTGGGGACAGACAGGAGCTCTGTGTTCTGAGAGCGGAGAGCATGTGATGGAATATAGGGTTTAAGGGGATCAGACAGGTATGAAGGAGCGTACCCACTCAACCCGTTCTCAATCCCAGAAATATTAAATAAATTAAATATTACAGCCTGGTCAGTGGCCCGCAGTTCTGTTACTGACGCACATGGCACCCTGCAGCATCTGTATGAAACACCCTGGGCTTTCAGCTAACTCCAACACCTACAATCTCTTCTCATATTTACATTGTTTTTCTTTTAAAAGGTTCATTAATATGCATTGTCCCATTTCTAAATAAATAAACTTGAAACTTGAATGTAACCCTGTCCACCGTAATAACGTATGCAAGTGGTTCTCAGCCCGGCATCCTTGAGGTTATTTCAGGGTGCGTCCAGAAAAATAGAGAGGAGTTAATTTTCACAATTTAATTTACTATAAACATGAGCCCATTATGAGTGAGAGTCATTAAGGTGATCATTCAGGGTGGGAGGGAGGGGTGGTGGATAGGTCAAACACACACAGGACTTTTGCTCAGAAGACTGGTGTCTTATGTGAAGCAGAAAGTTAACTCAAGTTTTTTTAACCACGTAACTGTAACTGCCGTGTGTCACATGAGATACTCACTAACTTAGTGTAAAAATGTAGTTACTTTAAGCTAAACCATGATCCTTTTTCTAAACCTAACCAAAATGTTTTCCTGCTTACACGTAAAGTAGTTCAGTCAGGAACACTTTAGCCAAAGAAAACTTTATTTCTGTTTGCAGTATTACATTTGGCAGTATGGTTTTGTTCTGGGGCGTCTCTGCCTTACCTCAGGCTTATGCAGAAATTCTCTCTCTTCCATGAGAGAGTACACCTCTCTGCCCTTCCATGCGCCTACATGGAAAGCCTAAGCCAGGGAGGGCAGCAGCCCGGGAACAGAACAGAGCAGCATCAATGACAAACAGAAATGACATTGATAAGTCAGACGCAGCATTAAAAGGAGGAGCTGGGGTGGAGGCAGGTTGCAAAGCAGCTTGCAGAGGAAGCAGCAACAGTAGGAGCACCCTGAATGAGATCTGCCAATTGGTTGCATAGAAAGGAATCATGTGATCTCTCAGCTGACTCCATCACTTCCATCAATCAGCTGCTCCATCAGTTGATTGGGCTGTTTGAGATCAGCTGATGTAGCTGGGATGTGAGCTGAGCTTGACAACGTGTCCTGCCTGAACTAATGCCACGCTCAGTTTTTTTAGTGGTGAAATTATTAAGTTGCTCAAAAGTAAAGTGGTTTTAGTGCTAAAACCTGTGTTTCAGCAAAAACTGATGCTAGGGGGTAACTAACGCATCAAGTTTTACGCCGTCTTATTTGATGAGTTGGGAGTGAGAACGTGTTGACTCATTTAGGATTTTGTAAGTCAATAAAAGCACCTTCAAGTATGATCTCACATGGATAAGAAGCCGATGAAAGGAAGCTAAAAATAGAGTATGGAATAATGTAGTTAACTATTCCATTTTTAGTTAAAATGTGAAAAACTTAATATATCCTTGAGGAAATAATATCGCCAGATTTTCTTTCTTTTTTTTTTTTTTTTTAACACTGGTGCCATGTTGTGGAACAGCCTTCAGTTTCACACCCAATTACTAAAAATGAGAGGAAGTCAGGTCAGATTTTCAATTTTTTTCTTGTATGTTTTTATGTAGGTGTTCCTTATTTAATTTGTGATAAAGTCATTTTGGGTTTCAGGATTTAATTTAGTCTAATGTTGTATGTCATGTTCTTGTTTTTAACGTCTTGGGACCATGTTGGAAATAAGTGTTTCCACTTTGTTATCCCTTAGATTTTTTTTTTCATGCCTGCCATCCATAAATAAATCACACCATGTGTTTACAGTGCCACTGACAGTGTTGTATTTATTTTTTCTTTTTCTTTGAGGTGATGTAGATTTGATGTTTGTTATCAAAGGAAACAGAAAAAAGCTGTAAGTCTTACGCGTTCCTTTGTCATCTGGAGCATGTGGATATGTCATCCGAAATCAAATCTGATATCTACTGGATTTAAATGACAGTAGATAACGCTACTATCATAATTTAATGATATAAATTTTGCTGCTCAAAGTCATTTTGCCGAACATGGAGCAAAGTAAGATGTGAATATAGCTCATTTCAGTAAACCTAGGTGACTCATGCCATGATGGCCTGAAATGTCTTTTCTCTACTGAAGATATACGTCTACTCTAAATACATATATTTTTATCATATTAGTTCTGTTCAGAACATTTCTACATGATTGCTCTGAAAGCGATGAATTAGACTCTATTATGCTACACCTTAAAGCTCCGGCTCTGGGTCAGCTGGGAAAGGCTTGAGGTGAAGCAGGCTCACGGCTTATGTGTTTGCCACTTTCTTTTTCATTTTAACCCACACCATGATCTTTTCCTGACCCTAACCAAGTGGTTTTTGTGCCTAAACCTAACCAGACCTTAACCACAGGGCATCATGATGATTTCGGAACAACGGGACATCGGAACAATGGGTTTAATATGGTCGGAACAATGGGATGTTGGACCAATAGAAGGTAGAAGTCAGGTAGAAGACGCCGAGGGGGTGTGACAAAGCATTGGTATTTGAAACCTGGGAGAATATATCCAGAAAAAAAGAAAAACAAAACAACATATTGTAGGTGTCACTGTCCACCCAAGTGATGTATATTCAACAGGCCGACAAATTGCAGCCCCCAGATGACCATTAAGATGAATTAACACCTTTCTAAACCAATTCAAACAAAAACTGAACATTATAACCTTCATTAAAGTCAGATTTATTGCAGGACTGGTTTAAAAGTGCACACATTTTGGCAGCTGTCAGAGTCCTGAATTCATTTTATGATGTTAAAAGACAGTTACCTTTCACTCCTTTCATTGGTCACAGCTATTGATCTGTTTTGATCTCAGCCTTAAAGCAAATGTCATTTTAGTCCGGTGCAGGACAGAAGGCCAGACCTCTGCACTGTCAGAGGACACCTCATTACAGGTGTGTGTGTCTGTGTGTGTGTGTGTGTGTGTGTGTGTGTGTGTGTGGGTGGATAGCTTGTAGATATATTCAGTGCCATCCACAGGATAATAACTGTTCACACCACTCCCTGCAATGATCTGAGTATTTAAATAACATCTGGCCTTTCTGAAGGTCATCATAACGACTCATTAAAGAAATGATTGAGAACAAACTCCATCATCTGCTCTTATTGATGATGCATTAAGAATCGATTGAGTTGAAAAGTGCCTTAAACTTTGGTTGATTTACTTTAATGCAGGTAAGGTTTGATAAAAATGGTTGATAGTCCAGTAATAGTGATAAGTTAATTAAATTAGATATTAGTTGCATTTAATGAAGAGTTATAAGTGTAATTCAATGACAGTTATTTACCCTTATTTGTAGCTGTTTGATGTGCAACCAATCAACCAACTTACTGCTTCATCAATCACTTGTGACTGACTGAGCTGCTATGTACGATCATCACAAGACATATTATATAGGTATTATATCAGTGTAAATATGAATGAGTGGATAAAAGCTCTGGGTAAATTGCACATGCATTCTTTTCTGTGATGTGTAGAAAGTGCTGACTGCGAAAAGCTCTTGAGGAGTCATTAATAATCACACTAATACGTGCAGTCAACTCTGCTGACAGCAGTGGATGCTCGCTGCAGTTTGTCTCTGGCTGATTCTAGATTAATAAATAAACTGATTTTGGAGGCGAGATCTCGTCCTCTGAGATTCTTTCCCTTTCTTTCACTATGAGATGAATAAGACATGAGCTGTTTGTAAACCAAAAGTGCTGTCTTACCGCCTGTTAGACTGGCTAGTTAGACGGAGGTTTCACACCTTCTACACCCACACCATGAGTCAGGGATTTTTGGGGATGCATGGAGTTTAAAGAGGACAATCTGTGAAAGGCACCAGTTTCAGTCCTCATGGAGAGATGTGCCCCCCTCCCCCACACTGTGCCTGGCTACTGGTTGGATGCTCTCCATTCTGTCACTGCTGTCAATGAAAAAGTAATCTCAAGGTTTAAGCCTGCTTTCACAAACAATATTTTGTAGACAAATTGCACATCAGCCAAGCTATATATTTTAGGCCGACATGATCTGTATTTTAGTAAACTGTTTCTGAATTTTAGATTATTTTACTTGTCTTATTTTAATGTCCTGTCAGTGTATCTTTTACAGATGAATAACTTTGTACTAGGTGATAAATTACGTGTCAGAACTCTTTAGCTCCATCTACGGAAAGGGTTGTCGGGTATTTAAAAAGAGGTTTTCTTCAGACTTGGGCTGCAAATCAACTTTTTTGATAACACATTAATCTGTTTGATTATTACTTTAATCGATTATTAATTGTATAAGAAAAAAAAGCTAAATTGTATTATTTCCAGCCAGGCAGTGTGGTTGCACTGAGGCCCATGAGATGAGGGGGCCCATAGAGAGAGTGGGCCCTCTTACAATATGTAGGGCAGAAAATGGGGCCTTGTGGGTACTTCAGTTTGCCACCTTAGATATATGCCCATGTTAAAACAAACAAACAGACAAACACAAACAAACAAAAAAAAGGTGCCATTTGCTAGACTATATGGCTCTGAAAAAACCCATCCCCAACATGGTTCTTTTTTGTAAAAAAACAAAATATGTTAGAAAATATATATGTAAATTAATTTATTAAAATGATTCAATTAAAGGAATAATTCCTTATTTTCTTTGGTATTTTTGTCATATATGTATATGTGATGGATATTTCTTGGTAATATGTATGTTGGTGTTATACAATGTCAAGTCTCCCTTTAATCATGCTGCGAGACGACATACATAAATAGTAACTACATGCATTAGGACCCTGTTTCCAGCATTTTATAAAAGACAAACAAACAATTAATTCATTGTCTTCTTGTACAATGCTCTTTCAAACAACTTGCAAATAAAAAAAGGAAATGTGGGCTAGATCCAGTGTAAGCACAGACAAGGCCACTACAATTTAAAAAAACAAAACAAAAAAAACAACAACATAAAAAATTGGATGCTGGGGGTAAAGCCATAAGCCATGCATTGAGAATAAAAGGTAAACTAGTCCATACCCATTGGCAGCTTTGTCACCTTCTACCTATGCCAATCCTCAGTGCCTATGTGCAGTTTCACATAGATTGACCACGTCAGTGAGTAGAAAAATGTGGGACAGACAGAATGACTGACTGACAGAATGACACACTGACAGTTTCTGTGATTATGTACAGCATACCATACCATGACTTAGTCATAACAAAAATAAGAAAAAACAACATTGGTCCACAGGGGGAGCCACAGCCATCGGTCGCATTTTAGCCATTTTTAAGCATTTTTCTGTTGTTATAGCGCCACCCAGTTGCCAATTAGAGTTAAATTTCTCCAGTCACCTTGTGGCGTCCTGTTCTACATATCTACCATATCTAACCCCAGTTTCATGCAGATCGCTCAAACTTCCTAGGAAGAGATCCATTTGAAGTGTTTTTTCAAAAAATTCAAAATAGCGGAAAATCTATATAAGTGGAAGTTATGGGTTCTTGAGGCAAATGTGTTCCTCATGAGGAGAGGCATCTCTGTGCAAAGTTTCATGTCTCTACCACATACGGGGCATGAGATATGCCCATTCAAAGTTTGACATTTCAATCGATTGCTATAGCGCCCCCCTTTGGCCAATTGATGTAATATTGCTTCATTGGCATCCTCCCATGACCCTCTACCACTGTGCCAAATTTCACATGGATTGACCAAGTCAGTGAGGAGAAAAACATGGAACAGACACACAGAGAGTTTTCGTCATTATATAGTAAGATATATTAAGATGTCAGATTGCAGACTGTCTTTGACTGATGATATCAAATATTCCACAAACTTCATAACACTACATTATACTCCAGTGTCTCAGCCCAATTTTGGCTAATTTGCGCTAACTAAATTTGGCATCTCTGTCACATTTGTGTCTGTGCTGACCATAAACTGTACCAAACAAATGGACGACATAACAGGCCCCTAAAAGTGAAGCCAAAACATCTTGATTGCCCCCTAGTGGCTGGCTGCAGTTTAGTTCATAAACCCAGCCCTCTCCATGTTAGCGGATGGGACATGGGTCAGATTTAAAGATCAAAGTAGCCTATTTATATCAAATCAATTTTTCCCAAAGATGTGTTTTGTCATTTTACGTAGTTAGTTCTCATCATGATGTCTATGCAAGTGTTCATTTTTCATTTTGTTATTTGATGATATAAAAAGGGGGGTTGACGTCATGATTGACAGCTGTGAGTGCCAATCAGTGCACTTGTTAATCAATGGCGCTGATAGCGATTGGTTGGCCAGCACAAACTTGGTCACGCAGAGAACGCTACTAGGCAGACTTTGGCTCTTAACGACATCATCAGCGCAAGATGGCATCGACCGAATCGACAATATTTTGGCTTCATTATTGTACAATGGAAGAAAGTGTCGTCCATCTTTATATATAGTCTGAGGTTTTGATGGACAAATGCACAATTATTATTCAGCTATTAAGCCTAACATTTAAAACAACTTTATCAGGGGCCTGGCTACAATTGCATTAAATGCTTGAAGATTTGTTGTTATTCTTTACATGAACTACACAAGGCAAAGCATTAGCTAGCTTACTGCCCACACCTTAGGAGACACTGCCACAGTGCGATGGTGATCACTAAATCAAATTAACAGTCCAGATTGACGCATCATGCCAATTATATTTAGAGCTGATTTGTTGCAGCGCTACTTGAGACCTCATCACTGTCCCCATTATTCCCAAAAGAAATAATGTCACAATGCATCTGAGTTTGTACAGACAGGTGTGTATGGTGTAAAAATAATGAGTTTGATATTTTCCACTCTAGTAGCTGGTGGATTCATTTTATTTCCACTGACCTTAGGGGTCCTTGAGTAAAGAATCAAACCTCCATCAGCTCCAGTGAAGCTGCCCAGTGGCCAAAAATTGAATGAATGAAAAACATTTTGTTGCTAAAAAAAAAAAAAAAAAAAAAAGTATCCGTGCACATTTCTGTTGGCAGTTTATTTCATTTTCTCATCAGGCCTCTGTGTGGCCCTGTGTTTATACCAGCCAGGAGCAAGTGTCTGAGGATGGAGAGGAAGCTGTGGGATATCGCCTCCTGCCTGGACTACAAGCGCTGCCCGGGGGCCTGGTGAACCTCTTAAGCCCCGTGGGCACTGAGGAGATGTGAGAGACAAGTGGTAGCCAGCCAGCTACATTAAACCTGCCTTGGCAAAGCAGTTCGCCAGGTGTGCTTCACTAATGCCTCAGGGGGCCTGATGGCATAATGCAGTGGAGGCATGTGCATCGTCCTGCCTTCACAGTCGGGGGGAGGAATTTGATATTTTTGAATTTTACATGAAGGCTGGTGTGGCTGCCTTTAGTTAGCACTAGTGACAAGTGGAAGTTATTTGGACTTGTTGGTGTAAGATGACACTTTGGTTTTCCCTCAGGCTTCAATAAAATATATATCATCCTGTTCCTTTTCTCCCCTTCCTTTTTTACCTTGTACGTTCTCCTCTTAAGGTCCTACTGCTGACTCTGCTGGTGATTAATACACAATCAGATTTAACTCATAAACTATAATTTTCAAACAGGAGGCAAAAACTTGTGGCAAAACCAGTGCTTGGAGGTTGGTTATGTTCATGGTTGGGGTAAATGTTTATCTCTGCAGTAAGTATGATTGATTTTAAATTGCTACCTAATTTACTCAGTGCAAGTTACTCATAAACTGTTAAAAGCAAAAACAAAGCAATGAATAATACATGCAGCAGTTTATTAAATAAAGCTTTGGCAAAGGTTCAACAAGGAAGACTTTGTCCTCAGTATTCCTCTGTTCTAAGCGCTGATCACTCCCTTAAATGTTATTGCAATTCTGTCACTGTCGTTGAGACTGACTATTGCGCCACCCAACTCCTGCCCATCACCACCTTGATCTCCAGGATGTCCAGGGAGACTCATATCCATCCACTCTCTGCTGGCTGACCTCTAACACCAGCAGTGTCTAGACTCTAGGAATCCTGTCCCATCTCCTATCTCCATTTGGGCCAAAGAATCTAATTGCTTTTTTCTCTTGCTAACCGCATAGATATTGTTAAACACTTCCGACTGATCTCTCCTTATTGGCCCTAAAAGTTACATCTTTGACAGTATACTTTAGATGGCTCAATATATTATACTTGCCTGAAAGTGGACAGATTTTACCCATTACTCACTCAGTCCATCAGGATGGGCTTTTCTCAATGTCCTTTCAAATAACCCAGCAATTTTTACCCTGGTGCCCTCATCATTAGCACAGCATTGTTATGTTGGCATGAACATTTAGAAGGGTCTAATGAAACACACACACACAAAATGTCTCTTGACATATGATGTACACATTCACATCCCTCTCAGAATAAACAATCCATCCTTTGTCAAGACCCCCCATGGTCCCGCCCCCCTTGGCTACTTTTGCTGGGTTCGACAAGCCTTGTTTCCTCCCATAGGAAACAACGGAAAATACTGGGGGATTTAACTTTCTCGTAATTTGAACTGAATCGATCATTCTGTCCAGAACGTGGTGTCAGTGATAGAGAACAAACGTGGCTACAGTTGAGTGAACGAGCATTACATGACATATCCGAAAACTTGTGAAAATCGTTGTTTTGTCCCGATGTCTGACGGTAGCCAGCATGGCTGTAAACTCATAGTCTTGTATCAGACTGTAGCCTATCACAAAGCTGCACTTTTAAACACATAGGTGTTTCCTAAGGAGAAACCTCCAAGGCCAACCTCACTCCGAAGTTGTGTAAATCTGGCACTTGGGCAGTGACACAGCGTCCCAGCAAGCCACAAATCAGTGGATAACATCAGTGGTGATGTTCAGTTCATGGGGTTATCTAAGCACTGAGATCATTATGAAAAATGTTATAAAGTGTGCTTAGTGCAAAGTGGAAGTTCCAGGGTTGTTGGAGCGTGACCCATGCCATCCTCTGCTGCATCAGTTTTGACCATTCTCCTTTAAACATGTCTTCTGCCAATTGCCAAACTTTGTGGACGTGAAATTACTTACTCTTTGACACTCTCTAAAAGAATTTATCCTAATTAAATGTAATATTTAAACTAGAGTGAACTCTGGTCATGTTAGCTGAAGTCATGGAGAACAGCTCATTTGTCAAAATGAGACAAATATTGGTCCCACTAAGGGGGCTCGGATTAGGACTAGTAGCACATTTCACTGCCTATCAGTGGAAAACTTCACAGTGAGGATCCACATTTTAAATCCATCTCCAAAAGCCGTCTCTAATTTGGCAGCCTTATTCGGTGAGTGAGCACTGAAAGAGTTCAGTGTCTTTCTCCTAACAAGGACACTTTAACAAGAGATCCTGTCACAGTTTTGTACTCATTAGTTTCTTTAGGGGATCAAACCTTTGACCAGATCGTTTAAGTATTGCGTCTCCATCCTGATCTACCCTTCCCTGAGTTTAGTCTTTGTTGGCTTGTGTTTATGTTGTGACAGCAGTCAAAACATCTGGAGGAAAAAATGATCCCTCACCATTGTTTGAAAATTAATTATACCTTTTCCCCTGCATTTAGAGGAAATCACTCTTCTCTGAAATTGACGGGACGGCTCAACAACATACATGGCACAGCTGGACTATGTTTATTTCAAAAACAGCCTTTTTATCCCCGGCTCTCACAGGCACAATTGATTTCCTTCTGTCTGTGTTTAATTAAAATAACAAACGACGAGAAGAACTCAACATCTGGGCCATCAATTAAAGTTTTCTATAATTCTTTTCTCAATTGTGCAGATTGTAAGTGGAGGGAAATTGATGCAGGTTTCCATCACTCGTTGCAAAAACGGTGTGAGATAAGAAACAGCTTGAAATGTCAAAGAGCGATCACTGTGTGTAATTTTAAGAAAAGTCTTATAAACTTTTGCAAGGTTAGCTGGGTGGCAGACAGGGGTGGGGCCCTGGGAATGCTGGTACCTGGCGTCGCAAGCTGGTCACTTGCTGGCTCCATGAAAAGAAAATAATAGAAAATTGAATAGTTAAATCCAGACTTGTCTCACATGGAAATCAGACTCAACCTAAAGCTGATAATGAGGTGGAGAACCTTGAGGCTGGAAGGTGAGTTTGTTATCTTGCTTGTACTTAAAGCTTCAATAGAGACCTTGATATTCTTGCAAATGCAAATGACGCCGACCTTCAAAATCTCACATTATGTGAGAAGACTGCACACTTATGTCACATTCTATGACAACAAATACCAAATAATCAAGCAAACAATCTAATCTCAGTGACTTTTTGTTCTGCTTTGAAGTGTGAATTAGTCACTGTCTCTGTACAGAGAAGAATTACTGCCAATGACAACATCAGAGTGAAATAATGACAAATAGAATGAACTGTATTACATCTCATTAGGGAAGATTGGAGACTTGTTGCCGCTTCCTGCAGGCATACAGATTAGCCTGATAAAAGTAGTTTATTTTCATTTGCTGATTGTCGAACAGTGACATTTCTGTTGTTGGGAGTCGCTCCCAGCAGCCAATCTATGGAACAGTGTCAGTTTGAAGAGATATATGATTTGCTCTGTCAAGTTTCCAGGATAAAAACAGATCAACAATGAAACAGACACTCTTGATTTTTGAGGGTGTGCTTTTTACTGTAACTCTCCGGCCAACTTCATCCATCCAGCCCATACCGCTCCCCTCTTAATGAATTAAAAGTTATGTGTAACTTTCACTGGTGGCATCTTAGCCTTTAGGACAATGAAGAGTGAGTTGATGTCACAGTCTCTTTTTTAACATGCACAGTTAATGCAGGATTTAAGCTGTGTCAAATATATATATACATATATATAAGTATATAATGGTATACCTGTAATGTGTTGTATGGATATCCCATGAGATCACAAAAATCCTTGATGTGATGATTATAATTGCAGTTTCCCTGGGTCAAACCACAGATTGACTGTACCAAAAAGGCAGACAGATCTGACCATGTCCTAATCCTGAGGGCTGCACCGTGAAGCCAATTCAACAGAGCCAGGCTCACTTTGCCGGAGCTGACTTGACAAACCCTAAAGCCTCGGTCAGAGATGACGGTTACCACAAAGGTGGTTATCAACTTGCTCTGTTAACCCGGGCTTTCTTCTTCAGGCTCTGTGTGTGCTCTTATAAAATTAGTCAAATGAAGCACTGGCCACTTCACTTAAAAACAATCAATCTGTGCTGCCTACTTCTGCCTTAGAGGATTTTTTTTTTTAATTATTACAATAACAAATAGCACTGCTGCTTCAATTGAGGTGAGGAAAATGCTGGCGCAAAACATGAATTTCCAAGTGAATACATTTATTTTATCACTCCGTTTATCTCTGACGTGACAACTACACGTTCTACAGCTCTTAAACTTCACACTTGATGCAGCAAATTTCAATATCAAGAACTGCATTTACGCACTATTTAAACATATTTGCAAATTAGCTGTATTACTATTCCGAGTGTATGGACATTATTCTCTTCACCAGAAACCACAGGCAAAAGTGTGGAGGTCAAAGGTGCCTAGCCATGCTACAACTGCTGCTGACTTAGCAGCTAAAGGCAAAACCAAGACCTGAAAATATTCAGTGATTTATCACAAGTGCAAGTTAATTTCATACAAAATACCGGTATGTAGGGGGGGCCCTGATCTCTCTTTTTGTGCAAAGGGGTCCTTGGCCTAAGAAATGTTACATACAGCATTGAGAAAAGTTGTCATTCAACATAATCTGGAGTTTTGTAGAGTCGTTGCCCTTCATGATGTGTATTCTTACAATTTGACTACAGTTTATCTTTGTTTATGCTGATGATGTGATCTTATATTCCACACTTAATATTACACAATATCACTCAGTGCTCTGCAGTTGTAGCAGCTTGTACAAATTCTAACCTTCTCACATATTTAAAAATTACCCAATTTGCTGAAAACTTAACAGTTAAAACAAAACTTTAAAAAAGAAGAAATTTTAATCATGTTTCAAACTTTGACAACTCAAAGACAAACATGTTTTCCAGCAGATGTAATTTTTTTTTCTTAACTCTCTCCATCCAAGAATTTGTTATGTTTAATTTATATATCTTTTTTTCTTTGGTTTTATTTAGGAAAGATAGCTGATTTTATGCTCTCTATCCTCCTACCTTAATTTGAGACAGCTTTCATCTCTCTGCTATCAATAGGACTCGTTATTATTGATGAGGGAATAATTCATACCAATACTCTGAGGCCATAGCTGTCTGGAGGAGTTATTCAATTATAAGTCAAAGCAAAATGCAAACACACACACACACACCTAACAATACAAATACACTCACAGCCCAGTGTATCTGCAAAGAGTCAAACATAAGCCCTATTCACACGGGGCTATTATTACCAGGGGGCCTCATGTGATTAAGAGTTCTCCCCCACCCGTATTTCCTGAGACACATTTGCATGGTATAAGTAATCACTTGGATATGGCGTTCTGCACAACACAGAAACATTACACTGCACTGCCAACAGTTTTGAGCAGTGTTAACTTTTTTTTTTAATGTAGGTTGAACAAACACAACTGATTCTGCAAATGTTTTTTCATGCTGTGTCACAAGATGAGACTCCTGCATCCAAAATACTGTCAAAACTTTCATTCACAAATTCCAACACAGCCTCCATAATTCTCAACCAGGAAAAGGCAGAAAAGACGCGCAGATAACCAGAAAACCAAAATACAAGCCACCAAGTGCTTTGTGAAATATGGTAGGTATTTTGCAGTGAAATTTTCACTTGACAAATAACAGACATGGCAGGTTCATACTGGATAATAATCACAGACAACTTCTGCATTTTCTTTTACAAATTACCCAAGATCCTGAGGTGACACTAGTCCAGTGTGAATAGGCAATACATTCTCACAATCCACCTTAACTGTCATTGTTGTCCCAGCACATTTCCCACTGACGCTGCTGAGTGCTATTAAAGTACAATGGCGACGGGCCGCTAGCCCAAGCACTGGATTTCGACAAACCTCTGAGGGTGACCAGGTTGGAATAGGGCTACTTCAAAAACCGTCATATAACCACTGTCAGTGGTTTCCCAACCAAACCTTCCAAAGGGGTCACAAGACAAATCTGAGTGACAAAATCATTTCTGGGATAGTAAAAAAGAAAAAGGATGTTCTGCCACATAAAATTCTATTTTCTCCATCTTTTTTTCTTTTCAAGTGAAAAACTGGACAGTATTTCAGACACTTCAGACACACTGTGCAGACACTTACACATAAGCACATGCAAAGAAACACACACAATACCCGCCTCTAGCATCACCTCATAATGCCTCTATGTCAGATGCAGTATATTACTATTCTCACAGGCCCATAAATAAGTGGAAATATTGAGCCCCCTTGGGTGAATTCTTTCCATTTCCTCCTAATATGACACTAATATATCTGCAGCCTAAGGCATTGGCAGGAATCATTAAGGGGCAATGACTTTCCACAGTCATGTAAAAGTGGGCTCAACAGTATAAGTTAATGTGTGTGACAATATATTTATGTTAATTGCTCAGCTGTATAGAGTGTGCGAGAGGGAGTGAGTCATAGAAAGTAAGCTGAATGGTTTATCACATCACTGTGTTACAATGCAGGCGGATGCATTTCAAGTAATTCAAGACAGGTGTGTGGTTGTGCGCTGCTGAATTATTAACAGTCACGGTAACAAATTTGAGAAGCAGAGGGGAAGACTTCATGAAAGCATAACCTTCTATCATCCGCCACTGATTTCAATGCGCAACAGATAAATATTAATCCCACTGCTTCGCCTCAGAGCCTCTCAAGCAGGTGGTATGTTTTAAAACCCTCATTAAATGGTGGAGTCTTCTATCATCCCAAATCAGAATTACATTTAATGGCTGCTGCCAGGCTAGAGACAAAGTTCCCCCTCCATTAAGAGCAATATGGCATTTACCCATGAATATATTATATACCAGGCTTAAAACAGTATTGCTGCATGTTTATGGCACTCTGCAACAGTGATTTATGTAAGTTAGCCGTGTAGGTACAATATGGTACCAATACTGTAGCAGGTAAAATACAATGAAACACATTACTGTTTATGTGGGTATTTAAGGAGTAGGCGGCATCAAACCATTCAAATCACATTTTACAGTACAGAATATTGACTTATTAAAATATCTAAACCCTCTTAATAAACTTTTTATAATCTTCACACCAACAACCAGTTGTGTGTCCAGACTGCGATGAGTTTCGCCTTATTGGATTTAATCAGAACAGAGACAAAACTCAGACATAAATGACCGACAATACATAAAGTTGATGGACACCACAACAAGCATTAAGTTACATAAATTAAATAACCTGACACAGTTCTTATAGAACAGCAGATTTAAAATCACCAAGGCAAAAAATATGGACCTGTCTAAACAATATAAACTTCACAGTGGTTACAGGAATGGAAAGACTGCACAGTTTTTATAAACCACGTATAGCATGCACACCCAACATGTTCTCATCACAAGTTGTCAGATATCGCCACTTTGTCAATGGACTTTCACATTTTCGTTTCACATGTTATGTATCCTCCTGCATCTGCTGCCCATGTCCCAGGATGCCGCAACCAGTGCTGGGACGTTAACAAAAGCACATAGTTAGGTTTAGGCAACAGAAGCCCACGGTTGGGTTTGGAAAAAATCATCATGGTTTACCTCTACGTTTATACCAGAAGTGAACACATGACTCCTGGGTGAAAGTGCTCGCCCTATAGGGATTTTCCAACTCCTTAATGACTGGCAGCATTTCAAACTGCCGCCATCCTGTAGTGTATTGTACTGCCCTGACCGGTGCCGGACGGCTGACAGTCAGCGTATCATAACACCACAAAAGGTTCAGTCTGGCCGAGTTATGATCTGATTCTGCACCACGGCGAAATCATTGGCGTTGGTGTGTGATGCTGAAATGAACTTATCTACTCATTCATTCTCAAAGCATAATATAACCAGTCCATTCAGCCTCTCAGCTCCACTGTGTTCCTCAAAGTTTTCAAACATTTTAAGCCGAACGGGGCTCTGTAGTCACATCAGGGATTGATGTCAGAAACCGTAGAAAGTCCTCATACACCTCACTGAGGGTAAACGTGAACACAGAAGTCACTGCAGGTGGATCCACCTGGGTCACACATCACTGTAGGTGTGATTAATGTAGGTCACTTGCTGTACTCAGCAGGTGGTGCATTAAATGTGTGATTAATTAAGGTAGATCAATGCAACCCTTTATTAACACCGCCATGGTATAATTCTATGCATGACTCATGAGGACATAATCTGTATTTTTGTTGCAGTGTTGTGCATTTTATAGTGTGCTGGCCCCTGCGTTGTGGCACCTCTGTTCAGCATCCCTCCCACCTCCTGACCCTCGGCCGGTGAACATGTATCATTGCCAGAGTGTCAGCTAAGAGCATCTCCTCCACGGTGCTCTGCCCTCCTGCACACACACCAGCAGAAATACTCAAGTACAAGTAAACAAAAAGCAATTTTGTTAAAGTCCTGAGCGTAAATGTATTCTGTTTCTTCCATCCATAATATTTAATATTTGTCAAAAACTTAAATGCATCTACAGAATGACAGTCTTCCACAAAATAACAGTAATATTCCTTCACTTCAGGAGCCACTGTCTGCTTGAAAAAAAAAAAAAAAATAAAACAGCCAGCACTATGACTACATTGAAAGCAACACTGCACAATTAAATAAATCTGTCATTCCATGTGAGCGGTGAAAATGTAATATCTCCATCTGAGATATGTTCAATCATTTATTCATGAAATGTATGAATTATTATTTTCATTTCTGTGTCATACCACTGAAAGGGCCCATCACACATGGAAAAACACAACACAAAAAAACCCCAGTAAATATTTATAGAAGAATGTCCTCTGGCAATTGAAAGTCACACTCAAAAGACAGACAGCTGCAGGATATTTTACACACACACACACACACACACACACACACACACACACACACACACACACACACACACACACACACACACACACAAAGACTGACAGTGTTGAAGTTACCTGTGTAACCATGTGTGCATTGTTACAGTAATCAATGTAAAAATGTCACGTTTGACAGAGACTTCACCAACAAAAAGTTATCACAATTGTAGATACAGCACTGCAAGATTCAAGACAGAGGCTCCTTCATGGGTGACTGCTCGGCTAATGGGAAGGAGAGGATGTGACAGATTTAAAAAGAGGAGACAATATTAATGCGATGCTTCCTTCACCTAACAACGGTACATTAGCGAGGCTGTGTAAATCAGAGATGGCTGCCCATGCCCACTTGGTGACGGGGATAATATTGGGATTTCTGGATGGCTGGGTTGAGCACAGATTTAGGCAGACACACACACACACTCAGATTGTATTTGCATTCTCTAGGGGATTTACATTAACTGTAACTTTCCGAAACCCAGGTCCACACCCTAAAACAGCCATTTAAAAAAAAGTGAACGCCAGACTGACTTCCTAAAAATGTCCTCACAAAGATGGCTTGGATGTCTCGTTGCATCAACCCCGCACTCATTTCTTCTCACTTGCATACCTCCAGTCTGTATTTAGTGCATTTCAAAGTTTCAAACACTGATTCATCTTCCTTGCCATTATTCCTGCTCCCCTGCATCGCCCTCGCACCTCTGCAATCTCTCTCTGTCTTTCTCCCTCTCTCATGTTTAATCAGTCCACCAGGCGGTTGTCTCTACAGGGGACTGTGAATTATTGATGCAAGGGCCACGAGCAGAAGGAGGGGAAACAGCAGGAAGTAGGATAGAGGGGGGAAAATGAGTGAAGGAAGAAACAGAACATTTCACTTAGCCAGCCTGTGCTGATGTGGATGGACAGATGAAGAGATACGAAGAGAGAAAGACAAGAGAATAGGTGGAGACAAAGAAATGGAGAAACACTCGGGGAGTGAGGCTGACGGGAGATTTCAGGTATAATGAGCTTGACAGGGGATCTCAGCTCTTTGTTTTTTTTTTTAAACCACACCAGGAGTCATGCTGTGAGGCCTGCAATACTGATGGAATTTAAGCAATCAAGTCTGAACTTCCAAAATTACAAAACCCCGGAGAAAAGGTTCCTGCCCCAGCAGCTGCTTTATTAATCTTTTATGCATTAATATTTTGCTAAAGCAACAATTCAAAACAGAATGTCAAGGGTGTGGAGTCATTTGCCCAGAGCACAGTGACACCAGAAATTACATTTACATTGGACAATTTTGCACCTTGCAGTTTACTTCTGCTGCCAAAGGTGAGTGCAAAGGACATAGAATGTTAGCTTGGTAAGACCCTGATCACACAAAACATCTGGTGCTTGGGCAGTGACTTGCGGCGTCAGAAACCAATGAAAAAAGGCATCCTATAACGTCTGCATGATTCATGGCGGGTTGCCATGATAGTTTATTGGTGCCCAGTGGCATCAGGGGGAGCTGTAGCAGGACAAGGACAAAAGTTCAGTCAGCAAAAGTCTGGGTGGCAGTGGTGGTGGATGGGTCCAACAAACACCAACTCTCACCTGAGAGAGCGGTGTTTGCGTCCCATAAGATTTTGAAAGAGACGTTAAATTTCCTGTGAAAACGAAAGTGTACCTTGAAAGGAGAGAACTTGACACGGTGTCCCAGAATGTCAACAACCAACGCACCCAGGGTACCTTGCACGTCGTATGTGGACGTGGAAAGTCCATGACCAAAACATCGATATGTGATGAGGTCAGAGTGAGAATGTGTTGGGCACACCGCTCTGCCTTTTTTTCCAAAAAAATTGAATGCTACTGCTAAAAAAAAAAAGCTTGCTGTGCCTTTTTCTTGTTGCCAGGCAAACACTTCATCTCGTCCTTACCCCCAGTTTCCACATACTCTGGATACGTCTGCGCAGTGCAGCGCATAGCAGATATGCTCCCATTGTAGTGAATAGGTAATTTCCACAGCGAGCGCCACACAGTGCTCTGGAGCGTCCCACAAGTGCTTCGTTGGAGATATGTGCCAGGTCTATTTTTCCAGCAACTGCGCAACCATTGCACGTCAAGCCACGAAGCTCCGGTAAATTTCAAAATACAACACAATGCGTGGACTACGGATTGTAAACTCCCAATTTTTTCAAAAATCGTGAAGTAATGTTGATGTGAACAGCAAGCCGATCTCACGTTAAACCTGTTTTCTCTCTTTCTCCTTCTGAATGAACTATTGTTGTGGTCTGGCTCACACTTTATCAACTGCTTTTTATATGCGGGATTTCGCAGTTCCCACGTGTGCTTGTGGCTCTGCTATGTGGCGCGGCGCTCCAGAAACGCATCCAGTAGACGAGGGTACATGCCGTCGGTCGCTCCAGATCCACGGCGCGGTGCAGTGCGGCGCAGACGTAGTATGTGGAAATTGGGGGTCACACGTTTTTTTTGATTGTTTGTTTGTTTGTTGTTGTTTTTTTTACAGTAATCACTAGCTAGTCGCTAAAATGCAATGGGTTGCTGTAGCTCTGGTTGAGGGTGAGAGCCTGTCAGCAAATAGTTTGTTGGGCATGGGGAAAATTTCAAATGTGAAACAATAAACATTGCTAATATTACTACATTAATTTGCATTTGTTTAAAGTTTGTCATTACCAAAAGCTAAAAAAAGTTTTCAATATGTTGCTTGCTGCTCAAAATGTCTGGCCCGTTAACATTTTCTGGTTTTAAAATTCGGCCCAATTGAATTTCTAATTGAAAAGCCCTGTTTAACAGCCATGTTAAATTGCAAGCAATCCTCCCTGCATTTGTTGGTGCATTGCTGCATAGAAATATGGACGGCGGTGTTGCCTCACAGCAGGAGAGTTTCCCTGGGTTCTCCAGCTGCCTCCAACAGTCCAAAGACATGCAGGTAAGGTTACTTGGTGACTCAAATAGGTGTGAATGTGAGTGTGAATGGTTATCTGTCTCTATGTGTATCAGTCCTGTGATAGGATCCTTTGGTCTGTGACAAAGTATTGCAAAAGTTATGCAAAATAAATACAGATATGTACTGGACAGATTGTTACTAAATACACAGCAGTTCTGTCTAAGGAATTGATTTATGTTTCAGCATTAGATCTTTAGCTGCTGTCACTTCAACACCAGATGGATGCGTTGAGCATCATCAGACCATAGTAATTGTTTTTACATTAGTTTGTGATGGCAACGTTTGTCTTGTCGTCTCACTGAATACAAGTCGCCACCATTTTTAAATCCCTGTCTGTTTATTAACACTGTCTATTCTATCTTCAATCTTTCTGACTCATCACCTGACACATCATCATGATACATGACACATTCACATGCTCCTCCGATGGTCCCATTTCATGAGTCTGAAAGTCGTTCTTCCGACAGTGTTCATGAGCTTTAATTGAAAAGAACATGGAGGCAACAAAGAAGATGTGTTGTATTTTATTGCTGAGATCATTTAAACAACATGCAGATAATAGTTGGAAGCTTTGACTTGCTTCATCAGCACATCCCCTAAAACTGCTAAAATATTGCTTTGGAAGACATATGACCCCTAACCTGGGTCACTGCATGGACAACAGCTAACTTTACACAGGTATTAGTCAGTCCTCTCTGTCCCAACTCCAGCTGGCTCAAACGCTGCTGCCTGAGTCCTCACTAGTACCTGGAAAAGAGACCACATCACACCTGTTTTGGCCTCTCCGCACTGGCTGCCAGTAAAGTTCAGAATTGACTTTAAGGTTCTCCTGTTTGTTCACAAAGCCCTTAATGGTCTGGCCCAATCCTACATCACAACCCCCTATTCTACGCCCAAGTCTCTCAGGTCAGCTGACCTGGGGCTCCTTGCTGTCCCACACTCCAGACTTAAGCTCAGGGGTGATTGTGCCTTTGCTGTGTCTGCCCCCAAACTGTGGAACAGCATCCCTCTCCCGATCAGATCTGCCTCCACCATTTACTCATTTAAGCCTGGTCTTGTGTATGTACATTTTTTCATTTTTAACTAGTCCATACCCATTGAGTGCACAGTTGCCCATGTACAGTTTCACATGTGTGTGTTACAGGTCATAGGAAATTGCAGATTAAATAGTCAACTGACCCCATTAAGAAGAGCAATGTATTCAGACAGTGTTTTTGTGGATTTGATAGTACGATTGCTTTATTGTACAGTAGTACCACATCAGTGAGTAGAAAAACGTGGGACAGACAGAATGACACACTGACAGTTTCCGTGATTATGTACAGCATACCATACCATGACTTAGTCATACCAAAAATTAGAAAAAAAATCAAACATTGGTCTAGGACGAGATCCATTTGAAGTGTTTTTCAAAAAATTCAAAATGGCGGAAAATCTATACAAGTGGAAGTTATGGGTTCTTGAGGCAAATGTGTTCCTCATGAGGAGAGGCATCTCTGTGCAAAGTTTCATGTCTCTACGACATACGGGGCATGAGATATGCCCATTCAAAGTTTGCAATTTCAATCGGTTGCTATAGCGCCCCCCTTTGGCCAATTGATGTAATCTTGCTTCATTGGCATCCTCCCATGACCCTCTACCACTGTGCCACATTTCACATGGATTGACCAAGTCAGTGAGGAGAAAAACGTGGAACAGACACACAGACAGAGTTTTCGTCATTACATAGTAAGATAAGATTGCAATTGGGCCGCCTGTGGCTCAGAGGTAGATCGAGTCGTCCAGCAATCAGGAGATCAGCTGTTCAGTCCCCTGCTCCTCCAGTCTGCATGTTGAAGTATCTTTGGCAAATACTGAACCCTTAATTGAATCAGTGTGTGAGTGGTTACTGAGTAGCAGGTGGCACCATGTATGGTGTGAATGTGTCAGGTGTAAAAAGTTCTTTAAGTGGTCGGAAGACTGGATAGACACTACACTAGTGCAGTCCATCTACTGTTCATTGGTTTATATTTCAACACACAACAACTTTATTTGATTTTAGAAATTTAAAGAAAGGATGAGGTCACAGTTGGTCGAAGGTCGCCATGCAATCCGTGCATACATATAACCTTCTTAAACCAAGCTCATGGTTGTGGCTTTAAAAGAAGCACTGCTCCAAATGTTGGGGAATCTTTTTATTTTCCAAAGACATCTTGCCTCAGGTGTGAATATTCACAAATTTACACCCGTAAGCTTCACAATACAACTCAACATCACATGTCTGATAGAGGGATAAACATTTCTTATTTACTTCCTGTCATTATGTGCCTGGGCTGTCAAATACCGACCGCCTGGTTGGAAGTTAGCTCAGCAAAACACCAGCATGTGTCTTGTTAAAAAATAAGTGATGTGTTTGTGCCTTTAAATGAATATTAACTATGTTTGTGGACCTAAACGGGAAGTTAGCACGACACGAAATTTAAATAAATCCTGTGTTGCTCGATGGGCGGATCCTGTCGAGGCTACGAGATCAACTGACACACTTCTCCCACACACAAATTAAACATGTTAACTGTACACAATTACTGTGTTTGGTTAAAGGCATCCATTTAGAGTTTTACCCATGTAATCTAAGAGGAGTTTGCCTTTCTTAATGATCTACCCCTCCAGCTTGAAGCCGCAGACTCTCTGTGAGACTCTTCATAATTGAAGAACTGTAACCTGGAGCGTCTCTGCTTCGAATAAATGTAGATTTTAAGGACACATAATGAGACCTGAGGTGATTTTTATGTGAAAACTTCCACATTATTTGACTCAAACTATGACAATCACCTCATTAAATTGCTCATTTAAGAGAACAGAACTGAAGGAAATGGCTACTGGAAAGATGGGATTACACAGCGTAGAATTAGCAGGAGATACAGACACTGAGGACAATAAGCAGCAAAAACAAAATATGTTATGGTCCTTTATCAGAATCCTACTCACTTATCCAAACTGTCTTAATTGAGAGTAACAGAAGACCACCCTTAGTTTAGTTTTTAAAGAATAAAATAGGCTACTAATTAAAATCTAAATAATATGGAGCAGCAGATAACAGTTTGGGACAAACAGACATCATATCTGTCGTCCCCCAGACAATAGTAGGAGCAAAACACAATCAATGGCTAAAAGGCGAATAAAACAAACGGAGGCACCGTGCAGGGACAGAGAGAGTTGTTAGTGCAGTTATTGAGCTGGAAACTAACCGTGTGTGTTGGAGGGAATGTCTGAGATCAAGCCCTGGAGGGTAGACGGGGAGATATAAGTTGGACGGTCTCAGCGAGCACTGCCACACCACCTAATCTGGTGACAAATGCAATATGGGGCCATCAACAATAACTGTCATGGGTGAGAGAGTAATGGAGGTAATTCCTTTCATTTTTGAGGTTGTTTTTGTCCTGGACGGAGCAATCGATCACTATCCAAGAGCATTTGATAATAACAGAAAAACAGATTAACCCCTAAACTTTTATTGGAGCCTTTGTGGTTTTCAGTGAGGTCTGATTCGCAGGAGCGAGAGGAAAAACATGTGAAATACCCAACAGCTTTTACAGTCAGCGTAAAGAGACACAGAGTGGACATTCACATACTGTCAACATCCAAAATTGCCTTTACAGGATTAAGTTTTCACAACAGTTCAGGATGTTTTCCAGAAATGGATTAAGGCAAATCGTATTTTATGGATTTTTTAAAGAGATTCCTGTATTTGACGTTGTATTGGATAAGCTTACACCCTGTTTGGGAGACAAGGAAGACTTTGTCCAGCATAGATTTCTGCAGTTCATACAATTTCTTACCCACTGTTTTTACTGAGCAGGCAAGCCTTTCACATCAGAATAATGTTTGGTGCACCATTTGTCTTTTATAGTTCTGCTGTGTCTTTTGTTCTTAGTCATTAGAGCTGTGGTCTGTTCATAGGTGGCTGCTTAAGAAGAAAATGTTGGCATTGCACAGTTCTGCAAACCACAAATAGGTTTGTGTGTGTCATACGTGTTGATGTTTCTGAAGTGACATATGATATACAGTAAGCGGACTTTGTCATCGGGAGGTGGAGGGGATGGTGGACGGCATGACACCTTGCAGATAACTGTTAGAGACTGACACATAACAACTGTTGTTTTTTAGCGAGTCGTGGCTGAGATTCCAGCAGCTTTATAGCCCCAAACCTGGGTGTTTTTTTACAGAATCATGTCTCTTTTCCTAGCAGCTTTTTAGGCCCTAAATGTGTTTTTTTAGAGGGAACCACTGCTGTTGTTCCAGCATGTTTTTAACCCCAAAACATTTGGGGTTTTCAGGGGCCGGTGGGTCTAATTTTGCCCTTAAATGTGGATGTTTTCAAGGAAATGTCACCGGGGGGTTTGTTTTTGTTTTTTTAGAGACCCATTGCTGTTTTTCCTGCAGATGTTTAGCCGTCAGATGAGGGTGTTTTTTGGGCACCCATCCCTGTTTTTCCTGCAGATTTTCAGCCCCCAAATGTGGGTAATTTAGCAACCCATTGCTGTTTGTCCAGCAAGGATAGTGTCACAGGAAACTGTTTTGGTTTTTTTACCAAGACTTGGCTGCATTTTCTACCAGGATAGTGAAAAACAAAAAGCTTTTGTTTTTCATTGAGACATTCTGCTTTTCCAGGTGGCATTGTGCCTCAAATCAAATCATTTAAGCCAAAACATGGTCTTTTCTGAACCATAACCAAGTGTTTTTTGTGCCAAAACCTAACCACACAAATAATGATTTATTGATTGATGTGTTAATTGTTTTGTCTGTAACTGGTGTATTCTCTTTATAGCCTGCACATCCAACCTGTAGGGGATTAGACAGGAGACCGCAGATCTCTAACAGTGAACAGGATATGGCCACTGATGGATATTCTGCAGTCAGGTGATAGAACAACGTGAGAGACCCTGCGATTTCTCCCTGCTGATGTGCCCTTGTCGTAGAACAGTGGGAGCTAGTTGTTAAATATGGCCACATCGCCTCTGTATAATCAATAGCTTTATTAGAGAACAACAAGTTGTGTGTGTGTGTGCGTGTGTGCATGCGTGTGCATGCGTGTGTGCGTGTGCGCCTGTGTTACCTCTCAGTTCCCTGTGGTGTGGTCATTTGACCAGATCAGGGTAGACTGGGATCGATGTAGTTCTAATGAGCCAGTGGGGGAGGAGCTCATAACTTAATAGGCATGCAGTTGCAACTGGAAAATGTTGCAAAGGTGATAATTCACTCCAGGTTACAGCATTGTCGCCTGGTTGGAAATGAGCAGAGGCAGTGATAAAGGAGGGGTGACGGAGGTGTGGAAGAAAGGAGGGTTATAAGTAAGACGGATGGCCAATCAGGTGATCAAAAAGCGTTATTGAACATTTCTGCATTGATTTGCTTGTTAGCTTCCTCCCAAGCGTATCGCGTGCAGAGCACAGTGGTTTAAACTACACATTCATCAGCATATGCTCCATGTGTACTGTGTACATGTCGTTTGTTCCCTGCATCACATTTGGTCATACAAAAGAAAGCACATAAATACTGTACATTTTCACTTTGGGATATTGGTGAGGTTTGCCTGCTCTTACACTTGTATTTATCTTAGTATGACATCACCAGCTAAATGCTTGACATGTGGGTTTACACATATGGTAAACTTTTGATGATCTGCCTGGGACTGTGGCTGCTCTGTGTCTCCATGGGCCTGGTTGAAGTGTGTCCTCGAGATGAAGGATGTGTCTGGCTGCTCCCCAGGATTTCCCTCGCTTGTTACTTTGATTAATTCTCTGTAGCTAATCAGTCAAGCGAATTCCCATGGGTGCGAAATGAAACCAGTCACCTGAAGAGGAACAGCCACATATTGCACATAAACATATGCATGCGTCCATGTGCACGCATGCACACACCAACACTAATTAACTGAGTGGTAGAGACTCTGTGACTTTCTAATTAACATACTGTTTGTGTTATTTTTCCCATAAAGTCAAGGCATGCGCAAATACTAACCGTTTTTAGAAAGGATAAAAGTGTGAATGAAAAAAAAAAAATATATAAAAACTTTCCATTTTAACAACACTTTGCTTATTGTGTGGATAGGTTTTAGGTGCACAAACCCCTTGGTAATGGTTAGGAAAACATCGTGTTTCGGCTTAAATTACCTGGCTTTGGGGGCACAGTCACCACTGGAAGCAGCTATGACTTGGTTTAAAAAAATAAATAAATAAAAAAAATAAAAATCACTTTTTGTAGCACTATTGCCAGTGGAAAAAGGGGATGAAAAGCCACAGGAAAAACAGCGACGAGTCACTAAAACACACCAATGCCTTGTGGTTAAAAAGGTGCCAGAAAACAGCTAAGCCTAAAAAGCTGCTAAAAAACAGAACCACTGGTCCATAAAAAACACACATTTGGAGGCTAAAAAGCAGCAGCAAAAACAGTGATGGGTCTCTAAAAATCACCCATGTTTAGGGGCTGTAAAGCTCCTGGAAACGCAGCAATGACTCACTAAAAAAGAGCCAGTTTTGTTGTTTTGTTTGTGTATCTCATATAGTGGTCTGCAGCTTGGTAGAAGTCTCATCCACCATTTTACTATATAAATGATTATGATACAAATGAAACCTGTGACATGTTTATGGTTTGCAGAAACATACAATGGCAACATTTTCTTCTGTTGCCTAGGCTGCTGCCACACTGATTTTCACTGCACTTTAGGAATGCTTTTAACATTCACTTATGCATTTCATTTTTCTCTGTACAAATGTGACCATTTCCATATTTACGTAACACTCTTGACAGCCTTATAACAAAGCTCTATATCAGTGGGTTCAGCCTTTTTAGCTTGTGACCACTTACAGTATTACAAATGCCGACTTGTGAGCCCTAATCGACTGAACTATGATCAATACGTTTAAAAAAAAAAAAATAATTCTGTGGTCCGACCAGATTAAAGAGACAGATTAGAGATAAGACTGAAAAACAAATGTGATTTTAGGTAACAGGACTTGAAATTCCTTATTTCCTGTCCCTGCTTTCATCTCATAGCCCCCAGGTTGCTAACCATTGATCTAAATATCTCTTTGACATTATTCCTCTTTTTGTCACTGCACTATAATCACACGTGTTTCAAAGAGTTCTTCACGTGGAGACTGGATAATATATAGGCGACTTTTTTGTGCATATACATATTTAATATTCTACACATCTGGCCCCCAGGTCTCAGATAAAACCTTTGATTCTCACGCTAATGAGAAAGCTCCACGGTGCTAATTAAATAGACTTATGATGCATGATGATGAGTAAAGCTGCTCCTCTGAGGAAACTTTCACATGTGAAGTTGGAGTGTGGCGTTTCTGATCACAGTGAATATTCTCTGCACTTTCCAAATAAAGTTAATGTTTTATCCTAATGAGTGGAATGTCCGCAGTCGCGATGTATTAACTTATAAAGTCAAAACGACTTTATATCATATCGTTGAACTTTATTTAATGAAACTGTGAGTGTAGCTGAAGTTCTTCCAGCATTTCTAAACCTGTACTTTTAAAAGAAACTTCTAATATGAACACTCAGTAATAATCCTTTATTAGCCACACTGCTTTTGCTCTAATCATCCAGATTAACAGTGAGACTAAGAAGTGCTTTGTTTATTTTTAATAAGTGTGCCATTTAATTAAAGCTATGGATGGGTGTCCTGAATTAACAAGCCATATGTGAACCAGAATCCACCTTAGTGGGCGAATTCACAGACGACAGAACCCATTTAAATGTATTTCACACTTTATAATATGGTATGATAGATTTAACCTATGGCTGGGATCCTCATATGCATTTATATTTAATATCCTTATTCCTTTATTGTGTACGAGCTGTAATTATATACGCTCACCTTCAGGAATTTCCTTCCTCATGATATGGACTATAATTACCTGCTTTGAATCATTTCCACCTCATGTGAAAGAGATTAAAGAGATTTGTACGTTTCTGTGTGTCCTTTTCTTCCTTATCAGCTTATAATGTAATTATAGTCACATTTTGCTAATTGTGTTTTGTATATTACCTCCTGCACAGTGATGTTCCAGAATTAGCCTTTTTTCATAATGCTCATGTCAGTAGAGATGACCCCATTTGCATGGGAGCTTTTAAACTCTAAGTGTCTGACTATCTGCGCTCATTTTGGATATTCAGCAAAATAGCATCTTAACACATTAGCCATGCAAGACTTGTCCCTCTCATCCTCTCCGCTTTGTGTTTTATCTCCAAAATTAGCAAGGGCCTCGCACTCGTCCCGAGGTTGAGAAGTTTTTAGAGATTACCTCATCGCAGATTGATGCTGCCTTTCATCAAACCGCTCACATCTGAGGGTGAATTAATGAGAGGAAAGTGAGGGAGCGCATGTCAGACGTGAACCTGCAACATCACAAGCATGCAGTGCGGCATTGAACCTGGTCTGTTGATCCACCAGGGCGCTCCAGTGAGCCGGAGAATTAAATGTGCCGCCGCTGTCGGGGGAGAAAAAAATGAATAAATCTGAATCAGTTTCATCTCCAAGCACAAGAAATGTAAAGGGAGTTTATCATCAGTGTCATCTGCATAGAAACTGTATCGCCAACTAGGAATGTGACGCAGAACATACCGACACACATGGTAGAGGGAGCATATAATGAAGTCTGTATTACACATGATACTCATATTATATACAGTACGGCTCTATAACAAGATACAGTCCCCTGAGAAATCCACAGCTGGAATGATGGATGGCTTACTGCTGGTAACTGCACACTCTCTTACATACATGGCCTTCATCTGTTTTCCATCTCTGCCTTTCTTTGACCTGCTTTCTTTACATTTTTCTTTTTCCTACCAAATGTCCTTTACTTGAATCCTTTTTTCTTTCCTTCTCTTTCCACCTGTCATTTCCACCTTACATCTAGCTGATCTCTATGTACTGTATATCATCTTTTTTCCCTCTTTACATCTCCCTCCTTGTGTTCCTCCAGCTGTCACGACACACACTTCCATCCTCAGTTCACCTCGTGTTTTCTGCTTTTCCTCTGATTGCCCTCTGCTCACTCTTTTTCCTATTATTTTCTCCAGTAAGCGGAGCGTACTGTACGGTACAGTCTGTATAGTACCCGAGCCTCTACACACGTAACCATCCTTCTGTCCATCTCATTCTCTCCCACACTAGTCTCTATTTTAGTAATTGCAACCATGGATGAGACTAAGGTTACTGTATGGTAGAGAAACCAGTCAAGGTAAAATGATAATTTATTTTTTAATGCAGTAGATTTTAGCTCTCTTATCTTTGTTTATGGTTTGTTTGAACATAGTGTGATGAAACATTAGAGCTTGATTTTCTTCAGGGATGTTCAAACTGAACATAAAGCGGACTTTACAGCAGTGGTGCAATAAAACAGAAAGTCAGTGGAAAGAAGTAAAATACTTAAAGTCCCTCTCCAGACATGTTTGCAAGTAAAATACTTTACTACCACTATTACTAATTCACTAACAAAAACCACATCAATAAGATAAAGAATTCACATGGGTTATTGCATATGATGGATTAAGGATTTAGAGGAAAGCATGAAGGGATGGGGATCAAGGGATCAGAGAATGAAAGGATAAGGATGGAGAGATGGAGGGATGATAGGATGTACAGTGATGGGATGAGGCGACAGAGGGTGAGGAATAAAGGTATGAGGGTCGGAGATGAAGGACGAAGGGACAAGGGTCGAGGGGATGAAGGGTTAGGGATGACAGGATGAGGATCAAGGGATGAAAAGTGAGGATTGAGGGACTGGGTCTCTGGGTCGTGGGCGACTGTGGTGATGGATGTGTTTGGGCGGATATAGGACATGTTGGAGGCGTGGTCTTTGCTCCCAAACCTAGTATTTAAAACTACATTATTGTGTTTAATATAGTTTTGAGGCATAATAGTTAAAAAAAACAAAAACAAACATCCATCACCAAAAAAAAGGTCATTAGTTGCCATGATTTCATTGGTCACTTAGTTGCAGAACAAAAAGTGAAACTCTATTAGGAGCTGCACCTTGTCAAAATAACTCAAAAACTATATGATTGGACCACGTTGGAATTTAATTTGAAAGGACAGGCACAGGAAGTGTCCACGCTCAGCAGTCAGACAGGAGTCTACTGGACTACTGGCTTGAAAGCAGCGTAGTTGCTGTTTGCTGTTGTCCAGTCAAAAGGCTCATAGTTGGCCAACAGAAAGGTATGTTTGGTCAATGAAAACAGAAAACGTATGTCATCCCATTCAAACCAAGCAAGGAAGACTTGCATGCTACATCTCAACATTAGCCTGCAGTTCCCTCCTCTATTACTAACATTACACACTTCAAAATTCGCCAGACCAACCAACTACGTCCACGACATGGTCCCAAGCCTCATTCTTTTTATTTTGGTATCCGTAACCAAACAGCGACACATTATAAAGGACTGAGTGGGCGCAAATGCAAGTAATAAACTTCTCGATATCCACTGTCGGAACCAGTGTGCTGTAGGAACCAAAGTTACATGGCTTGTTCTCTTGGACCTGCTTCATTGAAGCACGTCAGCATTCTGATTGGTTGCCGCTGAACCGCATCAGAGCTCATTACCAAAAAGTTAAACGAGTTTTAACTACCCTCTGGACCCGCTCCGGTCGCTTTGGTCGCCCAAGACGCACGGCTAACGACCAGGTCACCCAAGTCGCCGGGCTCTCATTGAAAATGAATGACTTCCGTCGCTTTGGAAGCTGTGGTCGCCCAAAATATACAACTTAATAATTAAATCAATATCGTAATAACGTAGTTGACTCATGGCCCTAAATGAGGACTGGTCGACCAGGAAAATTCTTAGTTGGGGGGCAGCCCTAGAAAAAGGGAGCGGAGGCAGATCCACTCTTTTGACCTAATTGAGAAAATCTGGATCTGGCCTTGGTTCACTACCACGGCTTGCAGCAGGTTTCACTTCCCACTTATTTCAGTGATTTTTGCACTTGGTTGACTAATAGGGGTGGGAAACACCATAAAATTTGGTTTTGATCTGAAGCAAGTAAAACATGGCCAGAATCAAAGATGCTGATACAGACACTAGTTGTTATTAAATGTGGCTTTTTTAATGTTGGGGAAAACAGTCATGATTTATAAACTGAATAATCAATCTGCTTCGGTAACAGCTAATGATGACCAAATGTCACATTAACAATGCTGAAGATCAGATTTAACTAAAGTATTAATTTCACTTGGCTGCTATAAATCTGGATATTTCTCCCCTCTGAAAAGACGCTGCCAGTGAACCCTGTCTGTGTGTCAGGGGGTCTGAATGTTGACGCATTTCCCTCTTCCTCTCTTGTTTTCTCTTGCATCTCCAAGTTCTCCAGTGTTTTTCCCCCTCATTCATAAATCCATCACTGCTATTATGCGTCGGATTAAACAGGCTTGGACATACTTTCCGCACTGAGCAACAATGGTCATGCTGATGCGCATGCCGTTCTATTCATAGTACAACTGAGGGTCTGCGTCAGCCTCCAGCAGTAGATGGAGGGCTAAGGGGTGAGCTTACCGTCCTGCTGCTGTCGTCATCAGGTTAAGTGAAACTAAGAAGACTCTGCGGAGTCTGGAGAAAGTTGTTTGAGTGCAGACAACACAGCAGCAGCGGAGAAGCAAAGAGAACACACACATGCTGTGTTCACAACAATGGAAAGTAGTTTGCACAGGCAGTTTTACTCTTTAAATACTAATAGGTACCACGTAGACAAAGAAACAAATCCCTTTCTGTTATTGATCCTATTGACGCTAGGGTCAATCTTCAAAATGAAAACTTAGTATTGAGAGAGGAGGTTTCAGGTTTCTTTGCTGGTGTTGTGCCCCTTTCACCTTGGGAATGTGAACACACCTCTCTAGTGACAAACTTAACATAAAAAGCAGCCCAATTTTGGGTGGAGGGGGCTTTAAAAATGGAGTTCTGTAGTTTTGAGATCAGTCAGGCTCAGCTGTCACACAAACACAGGCACATTCTGCACACATAAATCAGTGTCTGCGTTGCTACAGTTCATGTCTGTTTAGTCTGGTGTTTGTGTGAAATAAACACAGACTGTGCAAACAGTTCAGTGGTCAAATTTACCCACAATACACTCAAATAATGCAAGTCAAAACTCACACAAAGTGGGACAACCAATCACATTGTGGAGGACATCAAACAGTGTAAGCATCAAACCTTGAAGATGCACTAAAGCAAAACCTCCAGAGCAACAAATGTTACATGATTTTAACTTAACTGACATCTATGAGCATAATGATTGATGACATGATCAAATGTGGTCAGATAGAAATTATAATTTGGCCCATGAGATGAGGTAAGCTCAAGAGGTCACCCAAGAAAGAGTCTTCAAAAAAGTCACGTCACCTTTCACCAGTGTTCACCTGTGTTCTCTACAGCCGCTCCTCTCCAAGTGTTCTCTTTCATCTCTCTGGCTTTGAGGCTCAACTGTTCTCCGATGTGTCTGCCAGTAAGGCTTAACAATGATCGTCCATAAGTGACTCGCTAGTCGGCTAACAGTGCACGCAAGGCCTTTTTTGCCCTGAGGCGGGTCTTGCAGGCATTGCAGAGATGCTCTGTAAATAGTAGCATTTTGGGTCAATGGAGACATACATTGACATGGTCTAAAAACGCAAAGCGCCAGGCCAGCGGTGCATGGGCGTGTCCCAGTCACTTGCTAGTTAGACAGCGCGTTTTCAGACTGTGCGCCATGGCGGAGAGTCTAAAAGGGTTGGACTTACTCTGTGAATTAGTCACAGCTTATCATTCAATAAGCCAATCATAGTGTCACCTCTCATTCCCTTTAAATGAGGTGCCATTGGAGCGCACGGCGGAGAGCTAGTTAGATGGTGGACCGACCAACTGGAAAGAGTGAGCGTTTTACAGCTGAGGAGACGATAAATGTATCTCTATATCTCTATGATCAAATCAGATCAAAAGGGGATTGGCACCGTTTGGCACGCGTAATGGAAACCCAACCTGATTTGATTAACACAGCTGCAAACTAAGAAGTTCACATCCCTCTCAGCCAACCACAGCATCAGACAGGGAGTATATATTCAGCATCTGTCATCTTAGAAAAGCCCAAAGAAAAGAAACAGAGTGAGAATGCGAGAAAGAAAGAGAAAGCGCGCGCACGAGAGAAACGCTGTCAACAAATGAATGTAAATTATTCAATTTATTTTATTTTGACCCGGGAGGTTAGAGAGCCCAGCTCCCTCTCCAGCATCCTGATCAATATGTTAGCAGCTCCGACCTTTTTGTACGAACTAACAAAAGCTACACCTGCTTCTGACTGCTCGTAGTACTTGTGTAAATAAGTACTGTATGTGAATATTACACATTTACATAAAGTAGTTGGCATTTAGCAGACTGAAGCTTCAGATCAGGTTTCTTAAAAATGTGAAAGAGTTATTAAAAGAGACTTCAAATTTCTGGGATCCCGTTACCACCTGATTTAAATCAGGAGAGAAAACACAAATGTATCTTCTGTTTGAGTGACGAGACTGCGAGACCCACATTGCTGACCAAACACTGAGCTATCAGTGAAGGCTGTCAGAATGTACAGCAACACTTAATATAACACGTACACCACAGTTGCCTCTGCTGTTGACTGCTCCTGTGGAGGCATGTCGCCGTCTCCCCTGACAGAGAGCTCTCTCCCATGACACAAGTAATCCACTCATCTGCAGCAGACAGCTGTGACTGGGAAGAACCTCCTGTAGCTGTTTCTTTTTTTTTGTGTGTGTGTGTGTGTGTGTGTGTGTGTGTGTGTGTGTCTGTGTGTCTGTGTGTGTGTGTGTGTACACTTCACAAGTTTCATATTAAATGATTTTTGTGTAACTTCTTGGATGAGTTAATGGCACCTGTTCTTGGCACCTTCTACCAGGCCTTTGATTTACCTGTCCCTGTCACACCACTACTGACAGAAGAAAATAAAATGCTTTTCCTCAACCCCACTTCACCTAAAATAACTTCAATCTCAGCGTCGCTAAAGTTTCTTTTTCTCTCTCTCTGTCTTTGTTTGCAGGTCAACAGGATGCACCTGTGCATAGTAATTATCACCGCCATATATGGTGGTCACTGGCTACTCATGGGCAGGGATGTTTGCTGATTGCTGACAAGCGGGAGCGTGCTGTCACTTTACGACTGTTGAACACGTGCCTATGATCAAATCTGAGTTTCCCGCGGCATTCATGGATTCAGAAGGTTTTTAGTACCAAGGTTTTTTATGTGCAAATCTACTGACAGATTTACTAACACTGCATGTATGATGCTAAACACATAGAACATTTGATAAGCTGATAATCATTATTGTTTGTCCTGGTAAGCAGAATTCCGTGAAACCAACAGCAGGCCATGGAAACATTATTCTAATGAACAGCTTTGCACTTGTAAAACTGAAAACCTGGCGTAGCGAGTCTTACTGCCACCAAGGTTTCTCTTTGTGCAAAGCACTGGCAGTTCACTCGCAATATTTATTTTTATCATGACTGCTTACACACACTTTAACACAAATACACAACTCTTCCGATGCACTCATTGGTTGCATCTAAAATTTCCAACACAGGTCAGCAACCAATATTCTGAGTCACACAGCAAACACAGCTGTCTGTCTCCGGTGTATGGCAGTCATTTGAGGTCCATGCTGCTGCATTTAAAGGTTGAGTATGATTAGACAGCGAGCACCAGCTGCGCTCATCAACTCACCTGGCACTGCTCCCATGAGTCATCCCCACACCTCTCTCCTACAGCTGAATGCCAGCCACGCTCACCTCCACACCTGGACTATGCATCTTAATATGAAACCCTTCAGTCACCGGGGGGCTTTTAACTACAATGATGTCTGTGGCTGAGCTTTGTTTTATGCCACACCACACCGACACTGTTCAAAGTTCACTTTAAGAGAGCACATTATCATCCATCACTATGAATAAAAGTTAGGACTGCTGAATCTCTTGCCTTTGCAGTTTATTAATGGCTGGCTTTTTCATCTCTGCTCACCTCAACAAGAACTTTTAGAGGCTCGACTTTTCATTTGTTTGTTAGTCTCGATGCAGTTAAAGAGAAGTTTGATGAGTCTGCATGCTTTTTCAGCATCACTGTTATTCACAGCACCGTACTTACAGCCACTTAGATCAGGGAACTGCCAAAGTGCAACCAGTCTGTCTGCGGCTCTTGTACTGTGTTGTCAGACTCAGCTGTCCCATTAAACAATGTTTTTTAATATAAAAATATGAATGTGACAATAAAGTTTGTAAGTGAGGATTACATCGTCCCAAAAACTTTCATATCATCGTGTTGGTGTCAGCTGATTGACACAATGTGCGGAGTGATAGTAGCAATAAAAGAAAAATGAAAGATTGTGATGAACTATCCAGCTGAGGCAGCTGTCAAGGCTGTAAAAGTTGTTTTTGTGCTTTAAAAGAATGATCAGCGGCAAATGGCTTTTTTTCTGAAGGGAGGGAAACAAAACCCCAACCTGAGAGAAGACAGGTATTATTCTAAAGTGCTTTGTTCAAAGGCAGCTTGTTGGTGGCTATTGACAAATGGGGAGTACTTGTATTTTTCAGACAGTCCAGCCAAATCTTGCTGGCTCAAGTACAGTCAGTTTATCCTCTAGTTTTGTAAAGAAAGCAACGAGTTATGTTTATGTTTCCGTTTTATTTATTCTCTGTGGGCATTTTAATGTGCAGTGCAGAGTAATAAAAGCAAACATGAAAACTAAAAGAGCAGCTGGTCCATAAATGATCCATCAAGTCACCACAGGAAAGTGTTTTAGACATTCAGCGACCATTAACTGACGAATCAACATCTTGTCAGTGACCTTTGTGTTCTGTCTGCGTGTTCGCCAATTAAGAACAAAGAAAGAAACACGTTGCAAAAATAGAGAATGGGCAAAGTTGATATTGAATAAATAATAGCATCATAAACTCAGTAAAAAATATTACAAGTAGTTTGAAACAATGTAAAGTTGAATTTAACAAGGGCTGCACAATTGGTCTAAATATTATCCAAACTGCATGAGCTGCAACTTTTTGATAAAGGTAAAATGTGTCACAACATACTATTATAAATGAAGCAGTGTGCTGCAGAGATGCACAATCATATTTCACATGTAAGGGAACATGCTTGTTTGGTACAGACCCTGGCATCACATTACAGCGGCGGATTTTGCAAGTTTGGCACACCGTGCACCTGGCGCAGCTACTCCTCTATCCCACCTCCGTCCCTCCTACCTGCACACGTCGGAAAGAGGGAGGAGAGAAGGCGTGGAGTGGGTTTTACACACGTCACACCAATCAAATGAGCCCCTCCTTAAATGCGCTGTGCGAAGGCGAAATGAGAGTTTACTCAATTCGCCATGGCAGAAGAGAGCAGCAGCGTCACACGGCCAAACCTCTCCCAGGAGGAAACTGATGTTTTGGTCCGGGAGGTCCAAGCTTGCAGTATACGGAACTGCGAGCAGACCTCCACGGGCTGATGATGCAAAGGTAGCCTGGGAGGACGTCACCACAATTGGAAATCAATGTTGCGTTTCTCTCGTGCGTGCGCTCTCTCTTTCTCTCTCACAGTCTCACTCTGTTTCCTTTCTTTTGACTTTTCTAAGATGACAGATGCTGAATACATACTCCCTATCTGATGCTGTGGCTTTTTTTGTTTGGCTGAGAGGGATGTGAACTCATTAGTTTGCAGCTGTGTTATACAAATCAGGTTGGGTTTCCATTATGTGTGCCAAACGTGCCAATCCCCTTTGATCTGACATCAGATGTGACGGGACAGTCGATATACCGATACATTTATGTGCTGATTGCAGATAGTTGCATTGAATAGTGTTGTTTGTGGGTATTTATTGCATCGTTAATGTGCCTGACATTCTGAAAATCTGCCTGTGAGGTTTTGGTGACGTGTGCGCACTGTCCACCGGTCAGCCAAACTTCAGCTTACACCGCCTGCGCTCCGCCTGCGCTGACAGTAGACCTGGTTTTGGCTAGCGAGCTTTTAGTGCACCTTTGGAGAAGCCTTTTGGCACGAAACTGTCACTGCGCCAAGCTGGATCTGTCGACACCTCCCCCTGCTGCACCGCCACACCCATCTCAGCGCACCTCGGTCTGCCAAACCACCAAACTGAGCGCACTTCAGGTTCCGCTGCTCGAAACTAGCTCTACACGGGGTTCACCACCCTGCGCCACCCTGCGCCGCGCCAGGAAACTAGAGCCCCATATAGTCAACTGAACCCATTGAGAAGAGCAATGTATTCAGACAGAGTTTTTTGTTTACCATCTCGGTCCAAAGACCTGACCCCCACTGAATTTGCTCTGGCCTTTTCCTTCTACAGAGATGTCATCTGCTCAGCCTTCCCCGCACGGAGACCTGAGCTAGACGACTACCTGTCAATAGTGCTCGACATGGCACTACGATTCGGAGGGACAGGGTTTTACTCTTACCACGTCCATTTCGCCAATCAAGCAGCCGGCCGCATACAACAATTCAATCAAGCAACGTACTGGGGCACTCTCGATTCCGAGTTATACTGCCGCATCTTCGCCGCCCGCACATCCCTCTCCTGCGACTTGTGCGGAGCCCCCTCCCACCCTGCCACCACATGCACAGTCAGCGCCCCACCGCCTCGATCACGTCCTTCTTCTTCACGTGACACATCAGTTTTCAACCGTTTATCAGTAGCTGCACCCCCACCTTCAATCATCCCTAAGCCCGCAGACTTACGTCCCTCAGCCAATGTCCCAGTGCCTAAAGGGGTGGACAAACGGGGGCGTCCAATCCTCTACCAGGCAGGAAGGATGGTCTGCAATAATTTCAACCACCTGGGCTGCTCCCTCTCCAACTGCGGCCTCCTGCACGTCTGTTCCTTCTGCGGAGGGGGCCCGCCAGGACCACCTGCCCTCACAACCCCACCACACATGCAGCATGACTAGCACGGCACCTAGCCACACCTGTTAAGGTAAACAGCCTCGCCACTGCTCTACAACATCATCCTGATAGAATGTTCATTGATTTTCTCATCAATGGCTTCACACACGGTTTCCATCCCGGTATGGAAATACTTCCCGACACTTCACATATATGTCATAACCTCCAGTCCGCTCTCACAGAACCCCACACTGTCGACACCCTGCTGGCCAAGGAAGTCAAAGAGGGTTTCATGATAGGGCCATTCGACAGTCCCCCATTTCCTATATTCCGCATCAGTCCCATAGGCATCGCAACTCGGAAATTTTCAGGCAAAAAGAGGCTAATCATTGATCTATCCTCACCACACGGCTCACACATCCCGAGCATCAACAGCGTCATACCATGCCATCACCCTCATCCGTCTAGCAGGACGCGGGGCCTGGCTTTCCAAAGCCGACATCACCAGCGCATTTAAAGTTCTGCCCCTTCACCCAGACTACTGGCGTTTTTTCGGCGTTTGCTGGAAAGGAAGTTTTTACTTCTCAGTACGCCTCACCTTTGGATGCAGAAGCAGTCCTAAGATCTTTGACTCACTCTCAGAAGCCCTTTGCTGGATCTTGATCAACAACTACAAACTCCCTCACGTATTACACCTCCTTGACGATTTTCTCATCGTCACTCCACCATCCTCAACCCCTCGCCACGAGCTCACTACCCTCATCAAAGCCTTTTCGGAACTCGGCGTTCCTCTTTCCGAAGAGAAAACCTCAGGGCCCAACACATCCATCGAGTTCTTGGGCATCACTCTCGATTCAGTCTCCTTCCAAGCTTCTCTTCCAGCCGAGAAAATACAACGCATCACCTTGCTCCTGTCCAACTATCTCCTAGCAGACAGATGCACCAAACGCCAGCTGCTAGCCCTCCTTGGCCATCTCAATTATGCCATCCGCATAATTCCTCAGGCAAAATCCTTCCTCTCCAACCTCCTGATTAAGGCAGCAACTGTCCCCTCACTCCACGACACAGTCACCCTAGACGACGCCTGCAAAATGGAAATGCGCATGTGGCAGCATTTCCTGTCCTTCTGGAACGGCATTTCGTTCTTTTACGAAGACTTCCTCACACAGCCCGAGGACATCCAACTTTACACAGACGCAGCTCCCTCCAAAGGTTTCGGCGGCTACTACGGAGGGAGGTGGATCGCTTCAGCTTGGCCCCCAGAGTTTAGCTCTCTCGATTCAGAGTCCCGCTCTCCTTCATCCGCACTCCACGAGCTATATCCCGTTATCATAGCTGCCATTCTTTGGGGACACGAATGGTCAAAAAAATCCATACTCATCCACTCCGACAACGCAGCAGCCGTAGAGATAATCAACAAAGGGCGATCTCGCTCTCCCATCATCATGCAGTTCATGCGCAGACTCACACTAATCTCAGCTCAACAACAGTTTATTCTCCAGGCAGCTCACATTCCCGGTTATCACAACAGCATTGCTGACTCATTGTCTCGCTTTTCATTCCAGAAATTCAGACACTTGGCTCCAAACTCAGATCTTCATCCCACATCAGTCCCACCGTTTTCAGCCACAATATTCAATTAGCTCCACAGCTAAGAAATCTCACAAGCGCCTCACAAGAGGCCATACTGAACAGCCTCGCTCCCAGCACTCTCTCTGCCTATCTAACCGGCTGGAACTCTTTCAAAGCATATCACGTCACCTACCAGATGTCATTTCCCTCTCTCGACATCACATCCATCTGCAACTTCATCACCCATGCTCATTCCATCTTAAACATCCGAGCATCCACCATCCAGACCTACCTAGCAGGGATCAACTGTTTCTACAAACTCGTCACTGGCTCCCCTTGTCCAGCTATCTCTCATTCACACGTTACAATGCTAGTCAAAGGCTTGCGTAAACAGGAACCCGCGCCTCCGACTAGACGCCTACCACTGACCTCCGACCTTCTCAGCCTCTGCATCCACACCCTACGTTCAGGCTACTCGTCCCCGATGGTCGACTTAACCCTCGAATCCATGTTCCTGCTGGCCTTCTTCGGGTTCCTGAGATGCTCCAAATTCGCCCCAACTTCTTCCGCTTACAACCCTTCTCATCATCCCAGTATGTCCGACATAACCTTCCATACCTCTGACTCTCTCATATTCACACTCCGAAGGAGCAAAACCGATCAACTGGGCATTTCCTTCCCCATCTACCTCTTCCGCCTTAACTCATATCTCAGCCCATATGAGCCACTGGCAAAATACATCCACTCCAGGTTTGCTTCCAACGCATTACCTCAACACCCACTATTCGTCACAGACACAGGAAAAATGGCCACCCGGTCCTGGTTCCAGAAACATCTACACAGAGTCCTCCGCATTTCAGGCATTTCTTCCGAACATTACTCAAGCCATTCCTTCCGCATCGGCGCAGCCTCCACCGCAGCCAGAATGGGCATCTCCGATCAAACCATCCAGGTCCTGGGTCGCTGGTCCTCACAGGCATACCGCACATACATACATAACAACCTCAACGATCTACGTCAAGCTCACATCCAATTGAGCTTATAAAAATCCAATTCTTTTGGGGGTCCATAATCAGCTCAGGCAGAAAAAAGCCGAGACGAAACCCCCACACTGAGTCTCCTTCTGCCCAGCGTCCAGCGTACCCTCAGGACCAGCCTAGCTGACGACATCCTCCATCCATCTTTGCCCCTCCCCTCTACATCCACTCACCATCAACATCACCTCATACCTCAGAACATTCATTAAAATGTTTAACTTCATATCGTTGTGGCGTGATCCTTGCTAGTGAAATAGTAAGATATTCTATTCCATTCAGTTCTAACCCCTCTGTCCACCAGTCACTGCTCTTGCTTCATCCGCCCATGACATCAACAATGTGCTCTCCATGACGGAGCAGGACTCATTTGTTTGAAATGTGTTATTTTCATCATTTCTTCCTGTGAAATAAAAACAAAACAAGTTTCTTCCTACACAGTCTGTTCTTTGAGCCTTACGTGCAGCAGTATTGTGTGAAGGTGAGCAAGTTTTGTGCAATAACAATGCGCTCATATCTGCTTTCTTCCTCTCTCTATTGTGTCTATTTCTGTATTACACAATATGTCAATGAAGATGTTTCTTGCAAACAGAGGAAGATGAATAAAAACAGGTATTCATTACAGAGCTGGCATTATTTCAGCTCACTGGCTCAGGAACAAATGTTCTCCATGTCTTCATCGCTCGCAGAAATCAGCCTCACGAGCAGCACCCGTGAATCTCTCTGCCCGATAAATGCAAGCTAGACAGGACTGTGTGCGCGGAGCAGAACCATATTAATTAACAACTGGAGCGATTACAGATGGTAGCGCCTACTGCCACCTACGTGTCTGCACAAGTGCATATGCGTGTGTGGGTGTGCATGTGCTGGAGACTTTTTTTTTTCCTCTTTTGTGTGCTTAAGTCAATCTATTACAAAAGATTGTTTAAGATATAGGAGCATTTTGCTTTCAAAATGACTCACCCATGCACATGTGCACACAAATTACATTCTTTATATCAACCAGTCGTGATTTCCATTCATTTCCTTTTTCTCTTATTCGCAGAGATAGGCTTTAAATTAAATGTATCAATAAATCTTATTGTTGCAGAGAGCTAGTCAAATAGAACATTAACGTCGCTGACAGTTACCACACACACACACACACACACACACACACACACACACACACACACACACACACACACACATTGCCGACACAGTCAGGGCCTGATGGCTGATAAGATTAGATGCTATGAGTGCAGCCACATCACTGTCCAAGTGAACACTTGCAGGAGCCTTCTCCTAATATAATAATCCATAAACCTCATCAGTGTCAGCCTTTTAATTTTCTCTAGAACATCATCACAACAACAACATTTAAATTAGTTTTTCAGTTGAATTAACTTGAATCATTTATTGTGTTAACAATTAGGAGCGGATCCTACATCTCAAGTGCCGGGGTCCGCACTATCATGAACAATTCTGACTCCAGGACACAAACCACATATATATTAGCTGGAACAACCTTCCTCTGTAAAGGCTCAGAGCCCCATTTAAAAGATCTATAGCACATAGTCTCAAGTTCACGGTGCAAGTGCATTCAGGGTGTGCCCAACTCCAAATTTGCTTGTTAAATGGTGCAAAATCTGGGCGCAAAGTAAGGTGCAAGGGGCAAAGGGGTTTTATTCAGTCCCCAAATTAATCATAGGTGTGTTTTGGGTGTAACATGAATTCAGTTTACAGAGTGTCTCTCTCAATGGGGAGTCAGGCAGCAGCTCTGCTCTGCTCTCTGCTATGTTCACATTTTATAGAATATAAAACCTGCGACAAGCAGAGTGTTGGTGCATTGTGAACCCACCAAATGTAGGCACATCTTAATATCTGAATAATGTTCTCTTTAAACAGCAGTAAAACACTTCGTCACTCCAACCTGGTCTCACTCAGAATTCGTCGAAATCTGGCACTTGGTCAGTGGCTGTGCTTCATTAAATATAGAAACGCTGTGTAGCGCCTAACACAGATCTTCAGTGTCTGCATATGGTTTACTGTCAGCTCTCAAAACGCACACTCAGATCGCATTGATGGATGCGATGGAATGAGAGATCCCTGCTGTTATCAGAGAGAAACACTTTCAGTCATTAAGAAAAAAAATCTGCAGGCAGAAAAACACACAAGATTAAAAAAATACTTAAATAATTTGAGGAAATTATGTCACAGGAAGGAGAAACTTGCATTTCAAAGCACTTTCTTTTTACACACACTCATACACCCACACACACGCACACACATCCTCTCCACTTAAATTGTCTTCCGGTACAGATTTCAAGGAGCTAATGAGCCTGAAAACACCACACTTTACCTTTAATGAGAGAGCCACTCGCCAAATTAAAAATAGCCTCAAAGATTGTCAGATGTGTGCGTTTTCGCATGAAGCCAATTGAGTCTAATGATCAGAACTGTAGCGTTTGATTCAACTTACTGTGAGTCTGCTGTGGTTTCAAAAATTCCACTGTAAACTGTGCACGTACAAGCCTCTCTTCATCTTTAATGGACTTACCATGGGTGTGATTTTGTATTAGTAACATGATGTTGCCCCACATGTGCCACGGATGATGTTCTGGGATGCCGCACTAATGCCGGGATGTCAACAAAAGCACATGGTTAGGTTTATAAAGAAACATCATGCTTTGGCTCTACAGTGGAAGCAAACACCAGGCTCCTGGGTGAAAGTCCGTTGGAAGTTGTTGGACCTGTCCTCCTGCCCTGTAGGGACTTTGCAGCTCCTCATATTATGTCTGTAATGGCAGCGTGTATCCGTCCAGCAGTGTATCATACTGCTGCCACAGGTGCCATCCAGCCAACTGGTGGTGTATCATAACATCACGAAAGGCTCCGTCCGACTGTGTTACAAACTGACACTGCCCTGCGGCGCATCATATAGCTGCAGAAAGTGGCTTTTGGCATCACTGTCTGACACCAAACAGTGGTATTTGACATCTTCGAAATGAGAACTATCTTCTATGCTGACTGTCACCAACTGTGTTGTTGCTTTGCTTTGAATCATTTGTCCTCCTTCTTAAGTTGTTAATTTAATGCAGCAGTAATAATGTGATGAACATGATGTTTTGATAAACTAATCAAACAGCAATCTTTCCTGGAAGTCTTTCTGGCAGATTACTGCATGTAGATTTGTTAATCACTGTACCTCATCAGAATCATTTTGACTTGCTAAATAAGATGGATGTTGTTCATATTTCATCACTGTTACACCAATCAAACGTTATGTAACTTTCCCAGTGTTCATAAAAACAGGCTGTTTATGGGCACTGGGGATACTGTTGGCCTGATCTGTGCCCAAACTATCCAAAGAAGTCAAGCCGCTTCTTTGCGTTACTCCAGGTTGAGCTCTTCAGTATTAGGGAATGATAATGATATATGGAGTGTACAGGTTTTGTTAAATGAGAAGTCTGCTATTTTGCACTCTGAGCACCATTTCTGGGTGTTTATGATGAAATAGAGTGGTTAAGACCACAATTGTTATAATTGTTCCTTTTCAGAGAATTTGGCTTTCCCCTGCCTGGCTTAACACTGCTGCCTATGAAATCATCACAATTTTGGTCTTAACCACTCTATTTCATCATAAACAACCCAGAAATGGGGCTCAAAGTGCAAAATACCGGACTTCTCCTTTAAATGCATACAGTCTCTTTCTTTGTAGTGAACTTATACACTCAGACACAACTTGAATCTATGTATGACATATCACAGTTTACGATTTAACAAAAAAACAACAACCCTCGACTGACTCACTGTCACAAACTGATTTGTGACAGGATTAAAGATACCTGCTGTTTCTACAGTCAGGTGCTTTCAATTATAACCCTCCTCTGAAAATACTGCACACGTCACCCCAACGGGAAACAAAAATAGTTTGGAGATGGGACAGAAAATGTTGTGACAGGGGAGAGAGAAGATTTGCTGTTTCAAAGGGACTCCTCTCTCTTTCTCTCTGCTCCATCTCTCTCTTGTGACACCAACTTTCCAGGACTAATGAGCCTGAAAAAAAACAGCTTTACCTTTAATTGGAAAGCTGTAGCTGCTTTAGACCATCTTAGAGAGAAAAAGTGTTTTTAATCATTATCCATCAAGTTGGGTGTTTGCTGCAGATGAAGAAAAAACTTAAACATTTCATTTGAAAATCCACAGCAATACCAAACAGGTAAACAAATGCCATCGTCTCATGCAAAGTGATTTGCAGGCATGCGGGTTGTTATCAGTTTAAAAATAGCAGCTGTCTCCCAGCAAAATAATTGGAGAAGATCAAGCCCTCTTTGTTTTTGAATATGCAGCATTTATATTACTTTTTTGGCAGCAGAAGTTTTCTATATTTATACATCAAGTTTTAATTTTACTTCAATATTTCTCCAACATATTGATCCAGGGAAGCAGATTGTTACCTGTTAGCTGGAAGCAGCTTCTTCAAACTTTGCAGTGCATATCAGCAGATAAGTCTGTAGGTCTTGTGCATTAACTGTGACTATAAAAGGTATAAAGGCCTTAACATCCACAAGGGAAAGACGAAAAACAATGAGGATGAACACAAATAGTGTGGAACCAATATTGCTTGAGGATACTCAACTTGAAGAAGTAGAGTCCTTCACCTACTTGGGCAGCGTCATCGACAAAGAGGGAGGAACTGATGCAGATGTCAAAGCCAGAATAGGTGAGGGACAAGGGCAGCCTTCCTTCAGCTTAAGAACATATGGTGCTCAAAGGAGATACAACAACAAAAAATTCCATCATGTTTTTCAGCAAGCCTGTTCTTCTTCAAGGAACAACGACATGGTTGTGCTAATGTTGCTAAGGAATTTTTCAGGACTGAAATCCAATACTTACAAATGTGGTATCCTCTTGGGACCATGGATGGCATGAAACATTATGTCAATCCATCCAGTAGTGGCGAGGATATTTCAGTTTGGCACAAAATGATGGAGAGACCAAATGACCGGCTAACATCGCCATCTACCACCTTATTATTGTTCTGTTGCAGGACAGCAAATGTGATTTTGCGGGACAGTCGACTTTGTATTAGAAGTAATGCCGATTTGCAATGGGGTTGGATGTTAACCTGCTTTTAGTCTGACTCAGTGGCTGTGGGTGAAAGCCTGCTATATTCTCCTCCCCTTCCACTATCTGTGTGTTACAGTGGCAGCTGCTGGTCTTTCAAACAGGGGAAGCTCACTTTAAGTTTACATCATAAAATATGTCATATTGTAGCGAGGCAGTAACTTATAAAAGGAACATTTAATTGAAGCCTTTGTCAACCAACCTCATGCCATAGAACCACAGCAAAACACACCTCAAAGATTTTCAGATGGGTTTAACGGTGAAAATGAGCTATATGGCTTATTCAAATAAGGAACTCCGGACGGCATTCTGTCAGAAGACTCCACTTGCAAATATCTGCATGGGACTGAGCTTGAAATGCAAAGCGCTGTCAATCACAAAGGGGTTCAGCCTTTCAGACAATTCCTCCAATCATCATGCAGACACTGAGCATCCTCTCTGCCTGCGGCTCCATTAAGTCCCAGGGAAGCTGAGCCTCCCTGGAAGTGACGATTTTGTCGCATTTATTCAATGAGCGTCTCGCTTTGCTGCATGAAAAAATCTGCTCATAGGAATGCTTGGAGGCTCCGCGTCCACCGTGCTGACACGAGAATGTATGACAGGAAGGTTGCGTTTGAAAACTGGTGCTGACGTTTGAACACCATAGTCATGATGTGAAATGCATCCTAGCACACATTTAATGCAATGTAAATTCTTATTTTATGTAAATTCAAAAGTGCATATTTGTCCATTTCTTCTATGAAATTTTAGGGCAAGTTCAGCCTCCCTCGTTGTCTCAGAGCAATCACCGAAGGCGTGCTACCATTTGCAGGGGCACCGTTGCTGCATCCTGGGCTTAGCACCACCCAAACACATTGTTTCTAGAGAAATACAAACAATCCAGAGTGTTTTTTTGCATGAACCAGAGTGATAATAGATTATTTCAGACCCTTAACTTGATTACTGAATTCACATTGCTTAAACTTGTACTTCTTGTCAGTTTGGGCAACTTCGATCAGGGCCTTCTCCTTCAGTGTGAGTGTAAATCTCCTGGCAGGTGCAACTGTTTTTTATCTTCATTAGATGGCATCACTCCTCTTCACTAAATTTCTACCGAAGAGCTTTAAAACATTAAAAAATTACAAAAACACATTTTTTAAATGTGCCACTGTAATTTTGGGAAATATTATACAAGTACAAAGTTAATATACAATATATTTACTGCAAAAATAAATGAAGTAACAGAAGTAGGCCTGATCACTGAAATTTGGGACATTTGCTGTGGGTGCAGGTAATTATTGTTACCCCAAGGGCCACATGTAGTGGGTAGAGCTTGGGTGGCTGAAAATATGAAGGAAAAAGCAATATTTGGGATGGTGTGGCAGCAACACGGTGCTGTCCAGAGCTCCTGAACACAAACTCAAGCCTGATGTGGGTTTACTGAGAGTACAACTACAATTACCTGCCAATATGTCCCCTGGCTCAATGCCAGGATGCTTTGCTCTACCAATATCTGTCACTTTACTTGGTGGCAAACCTAATTTCAGCTGAGAGCCGATAGTGCAGGACAGGAGTTTTACTGCATTGCTCTGTGCGTTTTCTCCATGATTGAAGCTGTTCTTAGGTCCAGGTCTCCTCGGTGCCTTGTCATCATTCATAATGGGACCATTGAATGTAATTTGGGAGAGTGATTGGTTAGCCAAGCGAGAGAGGGAAAAAGAAAGAGAGGGAGAACAAGTGAGAAAGAAAGAGCAGGACAGAGCTTAATGTAATGTCATGTTGAAGAGTTAGCCTCTGTGCTCATGCTGATCCATAATTTGATATAAAGATGGAATATCATCCTGTTGGTGGGAGACACAGTGTAAAGACGATACTGTCTGTATACTGAGCACAGTACATATAGTATATTGTAAAGGGCTGGTGTGGACTTCATATAAAGTGAAGGGTCACTCGCTCTTAGCATTAAGACGAGATTTAAAACAGGAAATGACAGAGCAAGGCATACGTATGTTCCCAAAAACAGGACAAATAATCACAGAGAGGAGAAATCACATCAGCCCATCCAAGCTGAGGCATCTGGTGTTTCTGAATGCCAATCTGCACTAAAGACGTTTTTCTAAAGTGTCATAATGTTAAGACTATGGCCTTTATTTATTTGATTTGTTTGCTGTGGTTCTGTGTTCAGTTGTTCATTTAAAGGTTTGATTAAAATGTTTAACAATAGTAACCCTGCATTTTTTTTTTAAACGAAAAAAAAAAAAAGCATAAAAATAAGGCTTTTATGAAAACACTCAATGAAAAATTGCTTACCAACACACAAACCATTCATAATTGCTAAATTAGGCTGAAATAGAAGGCTCCGAGTGATAATAAATGAAGAGCCATTTGGGAGCTGTTTTGGAGCCAAAAGAGCCGAATCTTTGAAAAGAGCCGGACCTCCCATCACTAATTCTCACTCCAACCTCCTCACACATCAGCGCTTGGTCATGAACTTTCCACTCAGATACGACATAAAAGGTGCCCTGGGTGTGTGAGTCGTGACTTACTTTCGTTAAGTCATTATAAATCAACCCATTCTGTCGTTTAGGTATGAGACAGCATTGAATTGTTGGGGAAATGTGATGCAGACTGCCTGTCTCCACTTTCAAAGCAACATAATTTGCGATCCAAACCATCCACCCAGACGTCTCTCAGTATACTTCCTCATTGCTGGTTAGAGAGGACTGCCATTATCATACCGAAGTCTGTTGACGGGAAGACCGAAACATAGGTAATAATAAATATTTCAACTGACAGTTAATGTTGTAATTTTGTTTTAGTGAGTGCAGAGCTTTCTTCACAAAACCTTTGTCCTCAGCAAATCTCCCCGAAAGGTTTAAACACCCACACATTTCCAGTTAATTCTCAAACAGCTGTGTGCATGGCTCTGCACACTTAAGACACTGAGGAGAAGTCTGATCAAAGCAAGTGAAAACACCTGTGTAGGTGTGCAGAGCCGTCTTTAATAGTAATGATAAGGTTGCAAATATAAAGGTGATGGGTCACCATTGTAGTAACAAGCCTAGCAAAGTGTATTTGTCATGATGCTAGGCCCCAGGACGAAAGATTCTTTCTCATTTGCTGCTGAAAAATATAAAGATCAACTTCCTTGGCATAAGGATTCCTATTTGTATCCCAGCTTTATGTTTTATTACCTTTAATAGGGAAAAGACCCTCTGATGTAACCCTGATAGTGGCACCATGCTCAAGAGCCCAGCCTTGGTCTGCTATTGGTTCATTTTGCTCGTGAGGGATTTTCTGTCAATTATTTGCCACTATTGTTTACGCCAAGGCTGCGTCCCAGGATACTTCAAGAACATGATCCTCCCTGAAGGACTGTACAATAAACACCTGATTGTAATTCCTGTCATAAGGTCCTTGAACGTTTTCATAGGTATGTCACTAAGCCCTCAATGCCATATACCGTATACCCTGGTCGAAGGGGAGGTGGCCTTGGTGGAGCTGTACAAGCAGGCACGACCACATCTGACTGTGATAGGCTGAGTTACCTTTAAGAATAACAAGCACCTCCAGTATGTACTTCACCTCTGGCTTTAATGTTGTATCTCCTTGAAAAATGAGCCAAAAATTGCCACCAGGCAACAATAAAATCCCCTTTACTGAAAAATCTTCTGAGTGCACTCAACCCATACCTAGTGCACACTTGCCGTTATATCTCAGAGTGGCATTCAAAGTGTATCCCAAAATTCATCATGAACTAGAGGCACACACCAGTCTGGGAGGATAATGCACTTCAGAGATAGGCACTCAGGTTGATAAATTTCAAATAAATTAGCTTTACTCTTGACTAGTGCCTGGTCTCTGACTTCAAATTTCTCTAACACTCATTAATGCTCATTTATGAACAACTGCAGATATACGGAAATTCTCAGTATATGGCAACGCAATCTGCCAGCGCCATAAAGTTCAGGTCAAAGGCTGCAGATTGAAAACTGATTGCGGTATAATTTACTGCAGGCATGTTTTATTATACTGCTTACCGAGTTTACATTTCTCTATGAAGGCTAACAACTGCTTAACACTTCATTTAACACAACAACATTACTTTAATTATTCCTTACACTTTTGAAGGTGATAAAACAGGTAAAAGAAGAAAGAAAAGTTCATCAAATATTCATCAATTTTGCTGGAAATGCCACAGGCAGTGGATTTATAGGGAGCCCATCTGGTGACATTTGTGAAAAAAAAAAAAAAAGTATTGTGTGACATAATCAATGATGCGTGGAAATGAGGTCCTATTCAGTGGCCACGACTGTGGGAACAAGAAAATTCAGGTTCCAGGTGTGGTGGGATGGTTGTCAGTTTTGGAGTTATGCTTTTTATTGTACAGTGAACAAAGATGCTTATTATTTTCAGGGAAAACAATCTATGTTACCATTTGGTTTTAACCCTAACCCTTTTGAAAAAATAATGGTGTGAATGCTGGATGATGAAAAGCTGAAGCTGAAAAGCATTGCTGACTTCAATCTGTATGAAAAAGCAGTTAAAGGATGATGAATGATTTAGAAAGGTGGGAAAGGGCCTAAGTAGTAGTGATGTCCAAATGAACACTGTGTCTCAAATCGTGTACATCTGTACTTACACTTAATATTTTGAGTACATAAGCGCGTTCACACTGAGAAGTATTGAAAAAATGCAGTGTACTATGAGTACCTGGATGGTGCACAATGATCAAGAAGTTGAGTGTGGAACTATGGACACTTCTCGCCCTCAGTGGTCGCCATCTTGGCTACGTAGCGGAAGGGGAGGAAACACTTCTCAAACAGGAAATAGTGGCCGAGGATTGTGTGACTGTGAACGTCTCTGCATTGTACAAATACACATGTTTTTTGCACTAAGCACCACTAGTCTTCAGTCTTCAACAAATTCGAGCACAGCAAGTAGTTTTGTACGAACATTTACATCTCGGGCGCCATAGATTTATGCTGAAAAAGTGGGAGAGAAGAGCAAAAACTTTTCAGCATTTTTTTGCTGCAGACACAAGGACGGCAAATAAGTACATCACTCACTCTGAAATGTAAAGAGTAATTACACAGATCAGAAAAAGGAAGGATGGCAGTTCTGAGTGTTTCTGCTTCTGACCTTTTTTATTCAGTTGGATATGAAAATTCCTTTTATGCAATCATTGTCACCTTGAGTGCCTCTGATTTTTTTTTTTTTTTTAAACCTGACTGTGCTCTTTTTGGTTTTATCCACAGTAATGGTAAAAGCACCTAAAAGTATGTTGTTGCATCACAGAATCATCCATTTTGTTATCCGTCTTCATCAAGTTTTAACGTGTTCCTTCATGTTTAATATTGGGCACATACAGCCTGTTAAAAGCTACACTGCCACTAATGGGAATAAAACTTTATTGATTTTTTCCTCCCCATTTTATGGTGTTGTTACCTGAATAGAAAAAAGACAACCATTCATGAGTCACCAATTAATCTGCATGTCTTTGGACTATAGGAGGAAGCTGGAGTACCTGGAGAAAACCCACGATGACATGGGGGGAACATGCAGACTCCGCATGAAAGGGCAACAATGCTAACCACTGCACTACTGTGCATCAACTTTTAACCTCCAAACAAAATGTTATTATGATTCATGCATCCTGAAAGAGAGCATTTTTGAAGCATTTTAAATTAAGGCCCCGAGATTTAAAATCTACCAGTCAAGCAGTCTGTCAGTAAAAGAAAAAAAAAAAACACATAAAAATGGTGAAACTTTCAGAATAACTGTCCAACAAATGTCATTATTAATTCAGTCTTTGATTCTAAACAAACTTTAAATTCACAAATGAAGAAAGATCCAGAAAAACTTGCCCTTGTTAGTGATAATAAACTGTCCTCGCCAAAAGCACATGTCAGTAATACTTCTGGCAGAGTTTCATTCCAAATATCATTAGGGAATGTGACACCTGCTCTTAAAATGATGCTTGTGTGAAAGTAAATCCCAGTTTAGTTCGTAGATTGTGTCAATCACTGCTTATTCTAGTTTAAGTGTAACTTAACATGGAACACAACTCCAGACATTTTGACCTGGACTTTATTTTCTCATTTCCATGATTATATTGACAGATTCTTGTCAAAAATAGATTTGCTACATGTTAGTGCTAATTACATTGACATTGGCAAGCTTCCTGAGTTCTTTGCCAAATAATGGCAGAGATTCATGAAGACAGTTTGGCATCATCCAGAATCACTCTGGCTTACTAAGAAAATGTACTACTGCATTCTGGGATGGCCACCAATATAACAGTTGGTATACACAAGCTAAAGCAGCTGATAATTATAGAATAAAAGAAGTGGCAACATGCCATGCTACTGATACTATACCACAACTTGTCCATATGGTAATGCGGTAATATATTCCTGCAAATCACAAATACTTTACATTTGTGCGTTTCGTATGTATCATATTAATGGTTCGAAAGCGAATCAGGTCCGATAACATATATCTGAGCTAACTTTGTCATCAGCAGGTGAAGGTGGATGATGAATTGCATGACATTTTGACAAGATGGCTGCCAAGCTGTAGCCCATTGTTCAAGACAAAGAAACATAAGAACTATTTCTTTAGTGAGACATGGTGGCATTTTCAGCAGCAATTGTGGCACCAAACCACACATTAACCCAGCCCCATCTTATTCCAAAGTCAAATACTGCCGCTTTGTCAGTGATTTTGGCATCAGACACCTTTTGGGGTGGTATGGTATGCCTCAAGGGTCCATTCTTGGGCCTATCCTCTTTTCCCTTTATATGCTCCCCCTGGGTTCAATTCTGAGAAAACATGGCATTGCATTTCATTTTTATGCATATGACACACATATTTATCTGCCTTTAAAACAAAATGGCACCCTCCAGCCACTGCTGGACTGTCTTAAAGACATTAAAGCATGGATGGCCTTAAATTTTTAGGTTTTAATGAAGAAAGGACAGAGATTCTGATATTTGGCTCCAGTAGTGCCTGTGTTGGCCCCAATATAGACCTCAGCAATTAAGTCCATAAAATACTTCATCAGAAACCTTGGTGTGATCATGGACAGTGCTTTTAATTTGGATAAACACATAAATCTCTGTACGTTCTAGAATTGATTTAAAAATTTTAGCCTTCGTTTATAAATCTTTACATGAGCTAGCCCCCGTTTATTTGTCCGATCTTTTAGTGGCACATGCACCTCCACGTGCTCTCAGGTCTGCTGACCAGTCGCTTTTAGTTGTGTCCAGATCAAGGCTAAAGCAAAGGGGAGACCGGGCTTTTCAGTTGCAGCCTCCAAACTCTGTAATGAGCTGCCCCTACATGTCAGACTGTCCCCCTCACTGCCTGTTTTTAAATCACGCCTTAAAACTAATTTTTATTCTTTGGCTTTTAACTCTGTATGAGAGTTTGGCATTTCTGTCTGTGTTATGTGTTTGTGTTTCTTATTATTTATTTTATTGTGTTGCTTTTATGCTCATGATTGTTCAGCACTTTGGTTTAAATGTGCTTTATAAATAAATTTGATTTGATTTGAACAATAACTGCCCATAAACCCAAAAGTAACACTGATGTTCAACATGCATTACGTAACTACGAATCCTGAGGAAACTTTGGATTGCTTAACTGATAAAATCTACACGCTCCCCAGTCAGTACTCAGAGAGCAAGAAGCTGCCACAGTGGTACTCATACAGTACATTTGCAAGCACATCAACATATTGAGTTCCAACAAAGTCTGTTTCTCTCTGAGCAGAGCAAACAAGAGCTTTACATCAGAGAAAATGTGAATTTAGTCAGAGATTAAAGGAGTGATTCAGATCTATAATGCTTACATCAGAGAGGACTGGAGACAGAGCAAGGGGGGACTCAGTGATCAATTATAGCTGCTGCATGGCTGTTTGAGTTTATACTGTAGGCACACAGAGAGAAGTGTTTCCCTGCCTTGAAATACAGCTCGGGTCCTCAGTGACATAAAACAGTGTGTCTACTGGGAAGAACTTTACTGAGAAAGAGTGTGTGTGTCAGTGTGTGTCTATACCAGGCGAAGTGTCTTTTCACTTTGAAGTATTACTAGGTCCTCGGTGACAGGATACACTCCGTACTGAAAAAGTTTACTCTTTGAGTGTATGTTTGTGTGTGTGTGTTGTCATCACACTTCTCACTAGGCACAGATGGCAGTCTAACAGCGTGGACTTGGAGAGGTAAGTACGAAATCTTTGCTCGCCTCTCTTCACTTTCCATCAACAACTCTTACTTTTTATCATGCGATCACAGGAACCTCATGTAGTTATATTTGCCCATTCATCATCAGTTTCACTCAGTGACTCTGTAAATCATGCTAATTTGATGCATGTTTCTGTTTATAAATTGGATGCAGTCTTCTGTGCATCACAGCAAGTCTCCCACCATTTATAGAAGAGTTATTTATAATCAGAAGTAGTCGAAGCTGGATCTGCAAATGAAGCTCTGGTAGTCGCATGATCAAACACTGAAAAATTAGTTTTAAATAGACAGTAGCAGTGTTGACTGAAACTGGCTTTGTGTTGTTTTCAGACCACAGAGTCAGAATTTAGATGAGTGGATTTGGATGAAACTGTTTGCGTGTTGTGCTCTTGCGTGCAGATGTTTCTCCAGCTCGTGTACTCATTAATACTTTTGTTATTTGCTTGTGTTTTTTACAGTTTAATTAGAGCTTATGCACAGCTCAGTTTCACCACAGGGGACAATATATCAGGATCAGAAACAACTGTAAATATTTAACTGTGTCTCTGTACTAACATTCAAATGGTACACTTCAAAGATTTAAGAGTACATATGTTTGTTCAGTTGTTTACATTAGAAAGATGTTGTATAAAATTAAATGTCTTGGACTGACAGATGACAATTCTCTAAAAAGATATGATTGCATTTCGTAAAGGTTGTATGTTACTCAATTGCTTTCTTAATTATGTTGTTGTGGCCATGTAATCGCTGCCTGGATTGTGTTTACAGACACTATTTCTTTCAGGTAATGAAACATGGCATTCAAGTACTGTGTAGATTTGGAAAGGGCAGGGTCTCGACACCACAACTTCAGGTTTACATCCAGAATCCTGTCTTAGGTCTAGGCAACAAAAACACTTTGGTTAAGGTTAGGGGAAAAAATATGATTTCAAGTTACAGCTTAGATCCATGACAGTATAATGCTTCAAATATGGATGTTGCTGCCGAGAAGCTACATATTCTGAAACATGGATGCTTCACACACATCTTCAAACAATCAGCACAGTTTCAAGATTAGTGTCACCAATTCAGTATCTGAACAAATGTCTCCCCTTGTGTTCCTGAAGTATGGTGTTGAATAATGGCCAGAGATGTATGTTTGCAGAACATTATGATGTCACAGTGAAGGTGACCTGAGGTTTTTGGATCTAAAATGTCATTACTTGATTTTATCTTTTTAGACATTTGTGTGATTTTTTTTTTCATAATTAACATATACATTCTTGGATTATGACTCAAAACATATGTTGTGAGGTCACAGTGACCTTTGACTACCAAATTCTAATCAGGTGGTAGTTGAGTCCAAGTGGATGGAATTAGCTCTCTAGCGCCCCCATTTTGTTTGATGGGGTCAATAATGGAGGGGTCCCCTCAGATTATGTGTGGTCATATGCCTACAAAGTTGCGTGGTGATGGGTGAAACCCTTGAGATGTTATACACCTTTATGTGATGAGCCGCGCCCTCCGCAATATTCATTGCCTTATAGAAGCTCAGTTTTAGTAAGTTTTCTAACTTTTGCCAAGAGGGAACTTTAGATATTGGTCCCTAGATTATGTTCACCCAGTTTCATGCAGATCACTCAAACTTCCTAGGAAGAGATCCATTTGAAGTGTTTTTCAAAAAATTCAAAATGGCGGAAAATCTATATAAGCGGAAGTTATGGGTTCTTGAGGCAAATGTGTTCCTCATGAGGAGAGGCATCTCTGTGCAAAGTTTCATGTCTCTACCACATACGGGGCATGAGATATGCCCATTCAAAGTTTGACATTTCAATCGGTTGCTATAGCGCCCCCCTTTGGCCAATTGATGTAATATTGCTTCATTGGCATCCTCCCATGACCCTCTACCACTGTGCCACATTTCACATGGATTGACCAAGTCAGTGAGGAGAAAAACGTGGAACAGACACACACACAGAGTTTTTGTCATAGTAAGATGTGTCTTATGGATGTTCTTGACTAGTAATAAACTAGAAGTTGACTGATGGTGTTTATGATGTATTATGAATACCTAAACTCACCTATACACAAACAACCACTGTAGTAAGGACTCAGTCTATGCTGTATCATAACTTATGATTGTATGTGTTATTATTATATTACCATAATTATGTAAGGTTTCATCGTTGGTGCTAATTAAAGTGGGATGCATCTATCTCCACATGACGTGCTGCACGGTGGTGCAGCCTGAAGCGACTGTGGCGTCTCTCTTGGACTGTGGAAAAGGAGGAGAGAGTAGAGTTGTGGAGTCAACAGGTCTGCCTCCTTGACATGTCCTCCCATCTGTGCCATGATGGAGTGGAGAAGGAAAAAAGTGGACAAACTTTGTTGCAGGTCTTAAAATACCCTGAATGCTACAGCTAGCAAGCTTCCCACTGTAGAGGCTATCTGCAAACTAACGTTAGATTTGCTATTAGATTGTCACTCTTCAAGTTACATTAGTATCATCTGTGTGAATGTGTTTCTTTTTTCAGTCAGCCTTTGTTGAATGCGTAGTGTTGTCTTTAACACACGTGTACTGTCAGTGTGTTTGAGTGTGTCTGTACTAGAAACCTAAAAATGCCTGTGTGCTTTGTAGAAGTGCTTTGTGAGAAAATATACTGTATTTAGAGAAGAACTTTGCTGCCCTGGAGAGAAAGAGAGAGACGAGAAAAAGTGTGCATGTATTGTGTGTACTGTATGTGTTCCACACTTATGGCAATCAACCAGCATGGATTTGGAAAGGTAAAAGTACAAACTGTGCTCTCTTGTCTCTTCACTATTTCAGCAACTCTCACAGAAACTCAGTGCACCTCTCTCTCTCCCGCACCCTGTGTCTCTCTCTGTTTTTCTAATTGGTGTGCAGCATCCACCCACCAGCTGTCAGGCGAGGGCCCCATCGCGGAGCTCCGAGCCAGCCAATTACTGTCTAGGCAAGCTTACGCCACGAGGACCCAGTCAGACATCCAGAACCTCCCGGAGGGCTCTGCCAAGGCCGCCCGGTGACGGGGAGGGCAAAGCGGGTCAAATGCTGGGGCGGCTCCCCCCCCCCCTCCGCCGTCCTCCGCTGTGCCTTCATCTTAATGGATCTGACAAACACGAACAGCTCAGAGCCACAGGGTCGTAAGGGGGAGGGGATGGAGAGGAAATGTGAGGTGGAGGCCAAGAGAGGAGTTGTGGCGAGGGGAGGGCTGAGAGTCAAAGAGAGGGACAAACAACACAGAACAAAGAGAGTACAGAGTGTGAGCGGGTAGTAATGTATCTGATTAAACATCAAGCATGTCCATGTCTAGTGAATCTGAGGAATGCAGCAGTTCGGAGGGACGGGATCAGAGGGCGCTTGATTAGAGAAGATAGTGAAATGACAGAAGGCTTACAGGTGGGAAAGTGGAACAGGGGAGGGACTAAGGAAGAGGACTACGTTTTCTGACAGGGTGTCCACACCAGATGGTTTTCAGTGAGATTTTTAAATTGGCACATAATGAGAACATGACAAAGGGTCGTATGTTCCCCAGATTCATATGGCACTTAAGAGACACGTGACAAAAGGTCCTGTGTTTCCAGGGTCTTATTTTTCCCAGTTCTACATATGTGCTCTCTCAGGGTCCTGTGTTCCCAGGTTCTTGGCTATGTTTCAAAAGGCAAGCCTTTAAAAAAAAAAAAATCCATATGAGTCACTGACACTTGACACATTGATATGTGTGTGGCAAAGTGTTTCAGCCAAAATGTCTCCATGTTGGGGAACCCAGAGTGTCTTATTTGTAGCAAGGCAGTAACTTATAAAAGGAACATTTAATTGAAACAGTTTTTCAACCACACTCATGCCGTTGAACCACAGCAAAACACACCTCAAAGATTTTCAAATGGGTTTAACGCTAAAAAATCAGCTATATGACTTGTGGAAATAAGGAACTCCGGACGGCACTCTGTCAGAAGACTCCACTTGTAAATATGCCCATGGGACTGAGCTCGAGTGCGAAGATGCTGGTGTGTATTTCCAAAACGCTGTCAATCACAAAGGGGTTCAGCCTTTTAGACAATTCCTCCAATCATCATGCAGACACCGATCGTCCTCTCCCGCCTACCGCTCCATTAGGTCCCAGGGAAGCTGAGCCTCCCTGGAAGTGACGATTTTGTCGCATTTATCCAATGACTGTCTCGCTTTTCTGCAAGAAAAAAAACTGCTCAGTGCTGTCTCATAGGAATGCTTGGAGGCTCCGCGTCCACCGACACAAGAATGTATGACAGGGAGGTCACATTTGAAAACTGGTGATAAACAGCATAAGTTTGAACGTCATAGTCATGATGTTAAACGCATCCTAGCGCACGTTTAATGCAATGTAAATTCTTATTTTATGTAAATTCAATAGTGCATATTTGACCATTTCTTCTATGAAATTTTCGGGGAAGTTCAGCCTCCCTTGTTGTCTCAGAGCAGTACTGTTATGAAGCTCCTCGCTTTCATGTGAACTTAAAATTGTAGGACAACCTTAGCGTTTCTGTGTCCTGCAGACTGTTGTCAATTGATGTGTTCTACATTCCACCTGGAGACGTGCAGTATCTTCCATGGACCAAACTACCTCTCGTCCTGCGTCCTTGGATGCGTTACAGGTCGATGTGGTTTTGTCTGTTTTCTTTCAGACGTCCCAGTGCAATAGCATATGATCTAGAGGGCTAAATACATTGGCAAAGAGCAGAGTGAACCTGGTGTGCTTTGGGTTCACAAGGCCTGGGTTAGGTGAACTGCATAGAGGACTTTAAGCGAACTGTACTTAGACTACCTCCCGAGGTGGTCTCAGTACGGTTGGCTTCAGAGGGGTCTTGCTTCTCTTGGAGTGTTCATATATGCACAAAAAATGTCAGAGTTGAAAGAGTCACCACTCTGAGTCCATTTAGAGGGGTGAAAAGGACCAAGTGTGAAAACACCCTTGATTTGTCTCCATAAGGACTAACCTGGACTTTATTCAGTCTACTAATTTTTTCCCTCTAGATCAAAACATGTAAAACAACATGCATTCAACAGTTCTGCACACACACACTCTCTTTCCAGCACTTCCTGTGATTGTTCCTGAAATGAATGCAGGTGAAAATATTTACACTGGAAAGTGTATTCTGTCCTCACAGGAACAAAAGTTATGTAAAAGTGATGTTTTTGTGTCTTTAGGGGTCATATAGAGGTCCTCCTCTTTCCAAACTTTTTGTGCCACTGAAAATTATGTTTAATGTGTTTTTGAAGGCTTCATAAATCTGTTTTAAAACTACTGCAACATATATTACAAATTAAAAGCTTAACACTGGTACCATGCTATTATGAAGCAGCAAAATAGAAGAGGGGAAATGACTGTGACGCTTGCCTAGCACATATCCAGGAATTAAACTCTAAACAGTACAAGGAAATCAGCAGCACACGGCAGAGTCAAGAGGAGGTAGCTTCAAATTGATTTAATGGGACATAATAACTGTACAATCATAAATATTTTTCTGTTCACGCACTACCAATTTGCTCCCCAGTCAGAGAAATGAAAGGATGCATTAATAGGAAAAAGGAGTGCAGGCTCACAGACACAAAATGAGGAAGAGATAGTGGATTTAGTGAGACCTGCAAGATCTTTATACTTTAATAGTGTTTAAATCAGCACTACCACCACGAGAGCAAATGTTTGTGTGTGATACAAAAGGAGATTTTCAGAGTCTTTACACAACGTTCACAGCAACAAACCACTAGTAGCTTTGTGAAGATATAGTGGAGAAATGGCATCCTCAGCAGAGAATGAAGTCAGTCCACTTTACACTGGGCTCAGAGCTCAGGCACAGCACTGTTGCTGTTGTTCAGCACTGTATATGTGGCTTTCCCAAGCCGTATAATCCCTCCAGCATGTTCCAGGCCTTCCACCTGTTGGACATGCCTGTAAAACCTCTAACAAGAAGCACCCAGGAGCCATCCTGATCAGATACCCAAAGCACCTCAACTGGCCCCTTTTGATGCGAAGAACCAGCGGCTCTACTCCGAGCTCCCTCTGGATGTCTGAGCTACTTACCCTGTCTGGCTGTGCCCAGCCACCATACAGAGGATCGGCCACTTGAAGCTGAGCTGAAAGGCAAACCTACAATCCAAACTGCACTTATGGTCATGAGCTTAGTAGTGACAGAAAAATGAGATCACAGATACCTCTTCACCATGACAATCCAGTGCAAAGCCCGCCTCCACCGCACCAAACCGTCTGTCCATTTCAAGCTCTATTTTACCGTCACTATTGAACAGGACCCTGAGATACTTGAACTCATTTGCCTAGCGCAGTAGCTCTCTCCCAACTCGGGAGAGAGCTACTGCGCAATCCACCATTTTCAGGCAGAGAACCATGGCTGCACATTTGGAGGTACTGACCCTCATCCTGGCCGCTTTACACTTGGCTGCAAGCTGTCCTGTGTGTGCTGGAGGTCACGGTGTGAGGAAGGCAACAGAACCACATTATCTGCAAAGAGCAGAGATGCAATTCCGAGGTTCCCAAACCTCTGTACACTAACCGCTCAACACTAAACAAAACACAGACGCAGTTAGTGACCGCCGGGTGAACATAGTGGAGCATTAAGCAACCACAGAGCCTGATATTTCTCTCAGGAGTTGATAAAGACTAAAAACAGAGAGTAAATATTGGACTTACATTCTGCAGATGGCCAGAAACATGACTCAAAATGAACGTTCAAAGCAGGAAGTAACTGCTGGATGTGTAAATAATTTACTGTGCATCTTAAAATTGATGGTATGTTAGCATGATGTTGTGATGTTGTGAAATTGTGCCCAAAAAGCCAGTAACTGCAGGTTTAACAGAATTTACCATTCCACCAATTGACAGTTGTTAGTAGTAATGAGCCAATTAGCAAAGCGATGTGCCAACAAGGGCAGTGAAGAAGACTGCGAGCAGGCCAACAGTTTTTTTTACCTGAGGACAGAAACACATTCAATACGCTTGTTAGGTCACAAAGAAACACAGTGGGTGTAGTATAAAACACTGGATGTAAACATAACTTTACAACTCTCCACAGGGCACCTCTAAACAGGTGATGTCTATTTCAAATTGGATAAAATTTACATTCCATTGAGTGAACTTGTTTATTCGATGTCGCTGCTCTTCACAAAGACCTGTGCAGATTTTCACAGCAGCCTGCGACCCTGCAGTTCATAGAAATGTTACCCAAAAAGCACATAAATACTTGTTGCTGCCTTTCTTCTGGATAATTGCCTGATTATAAATGCTGGCATTTATTCAGCTGCACACAAAGGCTGAGAGAGAAAATACAAAACATAACCTCAAAGTTCATGTTAACGTGTCCTGAGATGCCATTAACAGAGATGGTGTACAGATTATGGGTGTAATTTCTGTCAATATGAAATTTAAAGTTAAGGAAGCACCTTGAATATTTCAAAGGCAAGCTATTGAGTTGACTTTAAAGGAAGTGCGGTTGTGATTGGAGGACGATCCGCCTTCCCATCACCAGCACCCTGCTGCCTAATGTGGTTAACACTACAGCAGCACCTAGCCCTTGAGCTGACTCTGTGAGAGCGTGGAGAGGCTATTAAAACAGCACTGACCTCCCAAATGCACTAAGTGTTGTTGTGGAGAGCCACCAGGGACAGCAGCAGTCAAAGGAGACATGGTGAGAGGACCAAAGGGAAATTTAAATGGAAATCACTGGGCTGCGTAATGTCTCAGCACTAACACAAACACACACTGCTGCTGCACTGTGGCTTCACCGAATCTGGCGTTTTATCACATTTGTGTTATTGTTTAACAAAGTGCCTGTTGTGTCACGGAGTACACGTGAACTAAAATGTCACTCAGTAATGGATTTATTTATGTGAAGAGTTTTCCACATAATGAGTATTTAAAACAGCTTTGCAATGTAACTGACTGAAGTGAAAGCTCAAATAGGGAAAACAGCTACTAGTGTAATAAAACTATGCACTAAAGGATTCTTCCTTTTGACTAAACCAAACTGCCACTGGAGAGAAAAACTTTTTTGTTTTGTTTTGTATTAAAGCCACACACACTGCAACCATCTGGATTCATCCTTTCCATCCTAGAAATTATTTTTATTTAATATTAATTTACAGCAAAAAGTTACGAAGGTTCACAATCACTGATGACATATTTCATATATTTTCAAACAAGTCCTCCAACCCATACGACAATCTTACTGATATACAACCCACAGGAGTGCTTCCTAAATTTGCCCCATAGTAATTAGAAGCATAAGAAGAAGAAGGTATACTTTATTAATCCCAGAGGGGAAATTCTGCACAAACAGACCTATACATGCAAATGGGACATAATCACTTGTCTCCTGGGTCAAAGTCCTGTGTTGTTTTGACCAATCCATCTGCCTCAACCTCCTCCCATGGACGTATTATGAGATACCAGACCCCAAATGGTGCGTATTTAGTCCAATTAAAATTGCTGGTCTGGTGCATAAGCCAAAAAATAATCCTAGCTTCCTGGTTTACCTCCGGGGTATGTGACAAACTGAATATGCCTGGTAGTGTTCCTCTCGTTGGCCCTGCTCAGCTCCCAGACGTCACTAATTTTTAATTCTCTTTTCTCAGTTTGAGGTTTGTTTGTTTGTTTGTTTTTTCCACTGCAGTATCACAACTGGCCACTGGGAAAAATTGGAAGCAAGGCTGAGCAGCTTTCCTAGGGGCCTGCTCCCTATGCAGAATTGCATATTTTCCCGACAAAACCTGCTTGTCGCAGCTAAAGCATAGTTTTGTTGTTTTAGCACTTAGGAAATACTAGGGAAAATCATCATTGGATGTTGAAAAAGTCAACAGCACAAGTTGTTTTGGAGAGGAAGAGACCTTTGCAGATAATTTGTCTCCAGCTAAAATCCCTCTGAACATCGAGGTCTTAGGTTATCAGAGAAAAGTAGGATAGCAGCCTCCAACAATGTCAGAAAACTGACTTGCAACTTGAAACTGCTTTATTCAGAGTTTGCACTGGGTTTAATCACCTGGTCCTCTTGTTTTCGAGAGGAAGAGACCTCTGTTGACAATCGGTCCTCCTGAAAAATGAACACTGAAGGAATTATAACCAGGATATGTTTCAGCTGCATGGTTGCAATCTGCAATTCTAACTGCTAGATTCCACTGTTTCCCCCTAAATCTAACACACTAGACCCTTATTGCTGATCAGTCTTTTAATGAGGTCAGTATGAGTGTATCAGGTGTGTAAATGCTGCCCAAGTTGCACTTTTTGTAACATTTTGATGATCAGGAATACAACAATGCTTGGTGGTATTTTCCCATTCTTCTCAATCATACTGATCAATTGTCAAAAATGTTAATAGTTTCTCCTCTTAGCAGGTGATTGTTTAAGTATTAGTAGTAGCCAATCACATTTCACTGTTGCCGTATGCAGTCTCTATCTCTGCGCCACCATTGGCACAATGCAAGTAATCAGTGGGCTCAAGTTGGCCATCAGACAGCAGCAAAGAGACGACTGCTGGTGGTGCGAGTTTCCAACTGAGAGCTGACAGTTTAGCACAGTATTTATTTCTGAGAGTTCAGCTTACAGCTCCAGGGATGTGAACATCAAAAGTCTTTTCTGGCACACAGTCCTTCTTACAAGTTCTCGACATGCTTTGTCAAGGTTTGTTTGGCTTTGGTGAAATTTAAGAAAGGCTTGAGGATACAAAGTCCTTAGAAGTTGCCAGAGGGAATGACTGTAGTTTATGTATGAAGAATATTGTTAAACCTTGTATTTTGGCTGGTATAAAATGTGTTATGCATCAGGAAATTAGGATCAAAATGTCCATGTGGTCTTCTAGTTTTGTGAGGACCAATGAGGCTTTTAAATTCTGATTTATGAAAACACTTTGTTCAGTCTGCTATTTGTTCTAAAATATACATTCACCAGGCACTTTATTAGGTACACCTGTTCAACTGCTTATTAACGCAAATAGCTATACAAAAGCCAGTCTCATGGCAGCAACTCAATGCATTTAGGCATGTAGACATGGTCAATATGAATTGTTCAAACCGAGCATCAGAAAGAGAAAGAAAGGTGATTTAAATGACTTTGAACGTAGCATGGTTGTTGGCGCCAGATGGGCTGGAGTATTTCAGAACCTGCTGATCTACAAGGATCTTCACGTACAACCATCTCTAGGGTTTAAAGAGGATGGTCTGAAAAAGAGAAAATATCTAATGAGCTGCAGTTCTCTGGGTGAAAATGCCTTGTTGATCACCAAAACTGGACAATAGAAGATTGGAAAAATGTCTTCTGATGGCTACTTCCAGCAGGATAACGCACCATGTCACAAAGCTCACATCATCTCAAACTGGTTTCTTGAACATGACAATGAGTTCACTGTACTCCAATGGCCTCCACAGTCACCAGATCTCAATACAATAGAGCACCTTTGGGATGTGGTGGAGCAGGAAATACGGGTCATGCATATGCAGCCGACAAATCTGCAGCGACTGCGTGATGCTATCATGTCAATATGAACCAAAATCTGTCAGGAATGTTTCCAGCACCTTGTTGAATCTATGCCAGGAAGAATTAAGGCAGTTCTAAGGGCAAAAGGGGTCCAACCTGGTACCAGCAGTATATTTTGCCACATGGATGAACCATAACATTTTCACATGAGAAATAACTGGAAACTGCCACAGCTGAAAAAGTTAATCAAGTTTTGTTTTTTAGTACAATAGAAGAGCTATCGTAGTGTTAATGAAACTCTAGGAAAAGTTCAGTCATGCTGTGATTTGTAATTTGTTTCTCAAACTATCAGTCATCACCCCTTTCATGCATATTCATTCATAATTTCTTGCTGTCATTGTCGGGGGCTGTCAGTTGAGACATCAGCTGTTCTGTCAGCTGATCACTGCTAACCAATGGCACGGCGACGCACCTTCTCTAATAGCCTATTGTCTCACTGCTTCTTGTGTATATGTAGTTCTCTTTCTGCTTGGAGTTATTTCATGCAACAGCTGTGCGCACCCTCCACCTCCCCATCACCACCTAGTCTTTGCAGATTCATTAGCCTCATCAGCCATCAGCCTCAGAGTCATCAGCTGTCATCACTACCACTGTTTGGACATGTAGGGGATTTATCTTGCTGCTGCTCAGATGGCCCTCGATTAGCGTCCAAGTGCCAGAATCTTCTGCCATATCTTCATCCTCAAATCTATATTAAACAATTGTCTTTACTTCACTCACCTGTCTCTCCTGATTGAAATGGCAGTTGGAGAAGGTGTTGTTGTTCATTGTTCTCAGAATGGGACTAGACAGGCACAAACAGACACAAAAACATACACATGCTAATAATAGTATCCACCAGTATTCTTGCTGGGGAAATGGAATAGATGTTGGTGAGAATCCCCTCTGACTACTGGTATTCAGGCCCAGCACATCTGCATGCATGTGTGTAACTGTGTATATTTAAAAAATGTATGTATGTACACACAAAAGATCACAGACATTTGTAATGGTTGCAAAATTGGTAGTGCCAGCTTCAGATTCCTTCCTGAATGACACCTGCTGTCTTCCTCCAACTGCCTCTCCAGTCATTCATCAGGAAGCATTCCACGTCCATTTACCACAAACAGCTCAACAACAACCACTGCCATGTTGGACTCACAGCTCTCTGAAAACACTTTTCAGTGCATCCAGCCACACATACATGAGCATACAACAACAAGGCCCTGATTAGCACATTGTAAATGGATTACCTTGACGACCATCTCATAGTGTTGCGCGCCAAGGCTGGCGGTGTAACCGAAATAAACTTCAGAATGAATGAATGCAAGCCGCTCTTTCTCTTGCTCTCTTTGTCTCTCAAATGCGTACGCACAAAAGCATGGCCCTGAGAACGTGGCAGAGGATGCCCCGCATCTGGCTGCTCACTTCTCGGGCTGTGACGAGGGAAGCTGAGGCTTTTGTCGGCTTAAATAATAAAACACCTGTTTTCAGAAAACTCGTGCATTGTTGGATACTTGTGGATAATTACTCATGCCGTTGGTTGTTTTTTTTAGTGTGACTGTTGGTAAATGGTAGGTAGTATCGCTCGCAATCAAGGCCTGATTATCTACGTGGTGTGAGAAAATTTCAGGGAAATTGCTCTTGGATTGTGATGCGTACAGTTAACGCCAAGGTTCCAGTCGGACTAAATGTTTGGCTGTGGGCGATAATCTGCCATTCAGCTGCTACTGAGTTGAGCAAAGACATGGGGAGGGGAGCAGGCAAACTGGTTTCACCCAAGAAAAAAAAAAATACATGAAATTTGTTGCAGCAAAAAACATCCATTAAAACTCAACATTTAGTACTTTTAAATAGATATGTACTGCACATAGTTGGCAAATTGTGTCAAAATATACATGTGCAATAATTTGTACTACAATAAACAATGTCATAGTGTTGACTAAGTGGTAAAAAAGCATCTCAAAGGTCCAGTTTGTAGGACTTAGGGCGGACATATTGGCAGAAATGGAATAATGGAGAGCAGAGCACAACCCATTTTAACCTTTCTAAATGTTATTTAAACTGTTTGATATTAATTTGTTTTTGTTTTATTTTGGCAACATGCACATGTCTGCTATAAATGGGATGTATTGTAACAGGCAGAGAGTTAGTCGTAACACTTGCTGGAAAAATCTTTTTAACACAATACATTTTTAACAACGCTATCTTTATACCATAGGTTGATACTGTTTGAATATCTAACCACCAATGCTTCATGAATGGAAAGATCAACACATAGACTTAAACATCCATCCATCCATTTTCATCTGCTTATCTGGGGCCAGGTCACGGGGGCAGCAGTTTCAGCAACACTTTCCAGCTTACACACCAAACCTTTGATACAAAGTGAAGCAGTTTTAAAATAGGAATCAATTGTCCAATGTGAAGTTTAGGGAGCAGGAGATAAACATTCAGTGCAGGGCGTAGCACATTCGTCACCCGAGGCAAACTTCTCTTGCAGCCAGAGACAACCCCTGCTGACACAAGGACAACATGCAAACTCCACATGGAAGGGCCCCAGCTTTTATATTATTGTTTTTATCACAAACAACAAGAGCTAATTAGAAAACAACACAAATATACAAAGCAGATATCAAACAATAAAATTAATGGTCACACAGTAAAAGAATACAGTATGTGCAAATTTCAAATTCCTTTTTGTTGTTCCTAGTTTCCACTGCGTTCTGGATGGCTTTGGCCTTTTTATTTTCTCTTAGTCTTATGCTCACTCAGAGGGGGGGCGTGAGATACCAGATGGATTACGGAACATATTAGTTTAAAGCACCAAACCCCCAATTACAACAGTGTGCAGACTACATGTGGTAACTCAATACAGTTTACCACAAAGAGGGAGAGAAAATGGCATTATGAGTTTCCAAGAGTGTTTGTCTCTGTGAGTGTGTACGTGTGTACGGTACTATGATGCCCAAAATCCCTGCACACAAACATCTTTCGTCTTCCCACCTTCTGTCTTTCATCATCGCTCACTAAAACCGATGTGTGTCTATTTCCTGGCCAGTTTGCTTCCTGCCATCTCTCACTTCCCCACTCTCCACAGTGTCCATCACTCACCTGCTACTACCTGGATTGAGACTTATTATGAGTATATGGCTTTTTATATTGAAAAATGGACCCAAAAAGTGCCAAGAACAGTGTTTTGTAGACAATATTTTGGCTGTTATGTGTTGCAACATTCATTGCTTCGCACTGGAGAAGCCTTTTTGGATGATATCTTGCAATATGTTTTCCTTTGGCATCCAACAGCATGTTTATCCTTCTCAGTCCAGTTTGGCCTATTGTTCGTCTGTTCTCAGCAGACATTTTCAATAACCACTCGATAAAAATAACAGCAAAAGTTTGGATTTTAATCTATATTTATTCAAACTGAGTAAGAGCAGATGGTTGCTTTAACTTTATTACATTCTGTGAAAACAGAGAAATATAAATAAAGGATTTGGAAATCTGCTTTAAGATGTTTCCTGCAAAAGCATCATGCAGAATTGCTGGTTGTTAAATTTACAAATGAAGAAAAACATGTTGAAGAAACACTGCAAATAGGCACACTTGTTGAACCACAACCTTCTTGGATCTTTGTACAGTACACATAGGATAACACTTAGGCTTAAAACACAACGGCACTGCCGCAGCTTGGCACGTCACGTGACACTCGTCAAGTGCCGCCCTTAGCACATTGCACTGCAGCTCATTAATGTACGACAACACAAAGTTATTGCTACTTTTGCTAGAAGATCTGTACCTCTTCCACCTCTGCTTAAAATCATGTGTGTACAGCCCCTAATTAAACCTAATTTCTCACCTAAGAGCTGATCCCCAGAGATATGACTCGCCAGGCAATATCTTTTCGGCCATCGTCTTTTTAATGAAGGGGCTGTGGGCTGTTTAGCTCAGGATATTTCTCGCCCTCAACAACAAGTCTCTCGTCATCCAGTTTTTGTCAAACATGGGGTAGCAACAGAGTTCTCTTCATACATCAGTAATGAGGAGAGGAGTCGAGCTGCCACAGGAGCAGAGAAGAAGAGCTGCTACTGTACGGGAGCACGTATGTACAAGCAGGAAACACATTTGTAATAGGACAGTGGTGTAAAGTGCCATGAGGCGGTGCATCCAGGAGTGTCAATGCACATCTAGCCACCACCGGTGTAGGGTTGTACAGTGATAGTTATAGGGGTGTATTTTTTGATGTGCAGTGTTCGCCACCATCAAACATTCATTGTGCAATACCATGGAAATGAGCGTTCAGCTGCAAAGGACATGTCAGGTGCGTATGTGTTAGGGTCCATATCCACATCTTGATGATGTCAGATATCAGAAGTTAAGAGTGTTTTTTAAGTCTAAGAATGCTCCTGAATTTCCAACAAAAACAATCCAACAAAAAATATCACCCACTAAACACATTTAATGAGCAGAGAGGGACTGACTTTAAGTTTTTAGTACTGGCTCATGGAAATTGTGAATTTCCATTTGATGATTGTCAACAACCAATGGCTGTGCTTTCTCCAGCACCAGGAGGGAAGCCAGGAGGCAGCAAACAGGGTAGGCAGTAAACATGAAGGGGCCTCCGAGGAGGCGCAAGAAAGTGAAAAAAGTCTCGGTGTGCTGTGGAAAAGAAGGAGAAGCTGGTGGAGTTGTGGAGTGAACAAGAGTCTGTGTTTAATTCAGTGTGTATCTGATGCACCAACCTACAGTTTGTATGTCATTTCACTAAAATAACGCAGCTAACACAGCGGAGGTTGGTAGTGAGTAGAGGAGACAAAATCCAAAATCTAAAGCTTGTGTGCAAATACAGCTTATATTTATGGATTATATTGAATGAAGAATACTGTTGACATGTGGCACCTTTTATCTTGTGTTTGTAGAGTTGTGTTTTTTGCAGATGGCTCATGATTCAGTCAAAAGGAGGAAGAATAGAGTCTGGACACAGGAACACCATGACCAGCTACATTATCACAGAGTATTTAAGTTGTGATGGACTTGTGTGTGTCTGCCACTTGCTACAAAACACCTTCATTGAACGTCATCTTATGTTTTTATTTAGTCGAAACAATATCTGTGCTTTTGATCACTGCCTGAGCCTCATTTTAACACCTATGTCATTCCTGTGTGCACCACACACACACACACACACACACACACACACACACACACACACACACACACACACACACACACACACACAGGTACAGACAGCTAGCACAGTGACAGCTAACTGAGCAACACAGGACCACAGCTTGAAACACAATCATATCATTGGTTGATGCTTTACCGCATCATTGGAGCACTAAAAAATGTTGAGGCCAGCTCAACTTTACATGTAGTGTGTCACGCCTGACAGCAGCGACAAGTGTCATGTGGTAGATTGATGCCTGAAAAGCCTGTTGCTGTGTCACTCATAGTGTGAAAGCTGCACCAGAATGAGCCATTTATATCCACATAGGGAGCAGGTCCTCATCCACACAGATCAATATGTTGCACCACCATGTTTCTACAGTAGCCCAGACACAGACAAACAAAACACTGGTTCCGGATGGGGACATTTGCATTTTCACGTCGGTCACTGTAGTTAGCAGCCCCTCTGCAGTGTAACATTGATTTTTTTTAAAGCGAAACTGCTTTATTCAGTGTTTTAACCACTTTAAATCACTACAAATGGAATGTAGCTTTTAGCTAAATCTGGTGTGTCCATCTCTTTGTTTATTGCAAACATTTAATGTAAGTGCACATTGTCCTTTTAAATAAACAAACTAAAATAAGTAGCACAGAGGCCTCGCATTGACTAGCTTCTGGTCAGATCAGTCGAATGAAGCGCAGCAACTGGACGCAAACCATAGTTTGCAGTGCATCAATACCTCTGGAAAGCCGGGTTGGCATAGAGAGGCGGTGCTCCTGGGATGCTTGGAGTCCCTCTGGAGGCGTCATAGGCTCACCAGTGCAGGGCAGACGCAGCAGCAGCTCAGCCATGTATCTGTTCAGTGAGTCAGACTACACAGTACACAGTGGGGACTCCTCCTGCCAAGCACTAAACGAATCTTTTGAATGAATCTTTTTAATGAACTGATTCTAGTGATTCAGTAACACCTAAAGAACTGCTTTGCCCATCACTACTGTGGGTAATTCGGCTACCACTAAAAACATGCACACCTACATAATAGGGTTAGAGCACTTTGACTAAGTTTAGATATACTGTTAGACTAGAAATTTTCCCTGATTAAAGCTAATAACTGGACATTAATTAAGTTTCAAACTGCTGATTTTAAAGTCAAGACTGAACTTTCATGTTCATCAAAATAAAACGCTTTTCTCAGGCTGTGACATTTTCTCCTCCAAGTCATACAGGAGAACTGCAGACCGACATATTTCTTGTCCCCAGTTGGCAGAGTCACATCCTCGTCTCCTAGACCTGGCAAACAAGAGGATATACAGCCTTTGTCCTCCTGACCATCACTCACCCTCCTCTCCCCCTTCATCTCATTCTGTTTGTGTTTTTCCTTGTTCTTTGTTTTAATGAGTCCCTTCAGCCTCTCTCCTTTGAAGCCTTAAGCCAAGCAATTAACATACAGCACAAGCTGTATGCTGAAATTCCTGTAAAGAAATTGGCATGTGTATGTCAAAGCTGCCTTCAAAGCAATCCACACAACACAGCGAGTGCACTCTTCTTTTGAACAATTTCCAGTTACGTGACATTTTCCTCTCGCAGTCTTCACAAAAGGTAGCCACTGCGCTCTGAGTGCTCTGGCCTTCAAGGAAAGGTTTGTTCTCATTTGAGTAATTCTGAAAATTGAAATAACTAGAGTTCCCAGCGGTCTCATCAAGGTGCTAAAAGAAACAAGCGCAGTCTTGTTGCTCTCAAGTGGATAATAATGTCTATCTCTCGTGCTGACAGTCTTCGTAAAGTCTCTTTATATTTCTGTGACACAAACTACTCCTACCTTTAACAGTAATAGTACCTTGTCTGTGTGTGTGTATGTGTGTGTTCCCTGCCAACTGCGATCTTGATTGCCTTGACCTTTTATTCTGAAAAGCTTTTTTGAGCACCACCATGCGTCATACCGAGATACTCGCACGTACACGCAGTGTAATATAATCATAGACTTAGATGCCTTCTTTCAGGCATCTTGATTATTGAGGAGAGTTGGAGGAGAAGATGACCCTACACATATACTCCATGATATATGTGCCTTTATATGTGGATGATTCATACAGTGTTAACGTGTACATCAACACACACATAAAAAGGCATATAACTGCAGGTAATATAACCAACACACACATACAGTCCTCTTCTGGCTGTGTGTCACTGAAAATGCCACCTTTTCCCTTAAATGCTCCACAAATTGAGTTGGTTTAATGAGGATAAGCCCCCACAATGAGACAAAAAGCTGCTGGCAGTCATTTAAAATATGCACACGCACGAGCACAAGCACTGAGGTGGACAAGACTAAGGGACTGGGAAACAAAAGGCAGATAACAAATTAAGAGAGACAGAGCAGGGGGAAATTAAATATTAAGGAAAACAGAGGAAAACACATAATGGAGGATTTATTTTCAGAATAATTAAGTTTAAAATACATATTTAATCGTGACATTTTAAACTGAATATTACCATTTAACCCGTCAGATTTGTTTTAATCTTGCAGGAAATTGCCAAGCCTGCAAACACCCCAAACTAAACAAATCACACAGTTGGACATGGTATATAATCTAATAAAGGGCAACTTCTGTATTTTTCAACCTGGACCCCATGATTTTATCTTCTTTATTAGCCTATTGAGGCAGAGTGCTGTAGCAAACAGCAGCAACAAAGGGTGCAAAGTTGTCGCATGGGGCATGTTTGCATGTTTGCATGTTAATTTACGTCCACTAAAAGTGTTTTCCCACCACCAGGTTCAGATTGTTATTTGAAGTGTTTCACAACTTTACAGAAAGGATCCCTTCAGAGCTAGATTAAGATCCTTTTTGTTGAGCCAGACACAAAATTGCTGTTGCCAAACCAACCAGACTCCTTTTTAAAAGATGATAATTTTAGCATGTACAGAGCATCTAACTGGATGAATTGAGGGTTTATGTTCGCCAAATCAGAGCTGGTGATTGTTGAAACAGTAGAAAGTGGAACCAAAACAGTTTATTTTGTTTCTGTCGACTTTAAACTAAGTATGATGTTTTCATTCATTCATTTTCCATAACCCCTTATGCTGTAGGGGCTTATCCTGTGGGTGACATAGGCGAGAGGCAGCGTTCATCCAAGACAGGCTCCAGACTATGACCAGGCTAACACATAGACACACAATTTTGCAATTTTGCAGGAAAGCCCAATCAGTCTTCTTTCAGCATTGGCAGTATGAAAACAAAATCGGGGAGTGCAACAAAATGCCGCCTGCCTGCTTTTGTTCATACAGAATGCGCCTTTTTCGGGGCAATGGGGGGCGTGAGCAAGTAGCAAAACGTGTAGCTCAGCGTGTGACGTAAACAGTGACGTGGGAGGGAAGCCGCGGCTGGTCAGTCCTTCAGCGATTCTCTCGTAAGTCGGCCCGTCCTTCACCGTCCCCGTCATCTGACGGTTAATGGCCTCTTCGTTTGCGAGGGCAAGGAGGGCGCGCAATTCCTTGTCTCCCCAGTTGCTCATCTTAACAGTGTCTGTCAGGTTTGTGTTTCCCTCTTGCTACTAGCTGCTCGCTAATTCCTGCTATCAGCTGTTTCCTGTTTATCCATCGCCAGTGGGTCGCACGTGCGGCGTCTTCAACAGCCCCTCCTGTTGTGGAAGGCCGCCTCGGTCTGTTTAAACTAAAAGGGCTCCGCCAATATGGCTATCCTACGAGGCGGAAAATTGGGCACCTCGGATCAACTCGCCAATCTGGCTCTGTGTGTCTAAACGCTCGCAGCTTGCCGGCAAAACGACCCAACATTCGCGGAAAATCTGGCAGTGTAAAAGGGGCTGTAGACACACAACCGTTCACATTAGAGCCACCAATTAACATAGCCTGATTGCCTTTGGACTGTGGGAGGAAGCTGGAGCACCTGGAGCAAACCCATGCAGACACGGAAAATTACCATTCATTTAAATGGAGTCTGGTGGTTCTTGGCGATTATGATTTTGGTCTGTTTCTGGTTAAAGAAAACTTACTCTTACTCTTACTCTTTAAGATTTAAAAAAAAAAAGTTCTGTTTCTGTAGGGATCCTTTCCATAATGTAATCAGAAACTAAACACTTTTAGTGGCTGTACAGTCATTATTTCTTAAGTTGTGGTGTTTAAACTGTTACTTAGCCAGAACTGCAGCTCTGAACTGTGGTTAGAGGCCTTCAAAGCTAATTTAGCCTGGCTAGGTAAGATAGCTTTCATGTATGCCGGTGGAGAGACGCCGTAGTACATAAACAACAGATTTATTCCTCTTTCCTGGAAGTAATATTAGCTTAACAGCAGGACTACAAGTATGTGCTGGCACTGCTTTACACACACACACACACACACACACACACACACACACACACACACACACACACACACACACACACACACACACACACACCAGGAAAGCTTCAGAGCTGCTAGCCAAACTGCAACACAGGTACCCACATAAAACCCCAGATCTTACACTCACCCTGCAGCTCAACAGCCTTTCATATGCCGCATGACATTTGACATCTATGCACACAGTGAACCACACAGGACAGCATGAAACACAATGCAGCGCACAAAGTGACTATGAAGTGCTGCGCTGGAATCAGAATTCTTTAATGTTATTTCTCTTGACTTCCCGTCTGAGGAGTCAATCTCCTGAGCTCTGGATAACAAGGAAAGCACTATTGTAATATTATCTTTAAAATGTTGCCACTGTGGCTTGAAGAGGCTCAGCTATTGTTTCATCTCAGCCTCGAGTTTCTCCTCATCGAAAATGATAGCCAACTGATTTCAGAAGTTTCTGGAGTGTTATGGGCTTTAAAGGGACAGTTCACCCCCAAATCAAAATGTTTTTCCTCTTACCTGTAGCACTGTTTATCGATCTAGATTGTTTTGGTGTGAGTTGTCAAGTGCTGGAGATATCGGCCATAGACACCAACTTTTACGCTGGTGGTTGGAGTTTGCTTCCCCTTCGATTATAAAGCCAAACCCTGTACTTTTTCCTAAATATAACCACTTATGTTTGTTGAAGGAGAAAAAACTGTAAGTAAACAGTACATCTGTGAAAGGGAAAGTGTACTTTTAAAGAAGACAATGCACATAACAGGCAGAACTTTACACTGTGCCCCAAAACGTCATCCAGGCTACCTTGTAGGTGGTATCTGGATATGGAAAGTCCATGACCAGACGTCGATATGTGATGAGGTCGAAGTGAGAATGTGTTGCATATCCATGCACAAGCTTCATCATTTCTTTGTACCCTGCAGCTACCAAAAATCAAGTTTTGGTTGTTTAGTGTAGGGCTACAGCCAACCTCCTCAGCCAAGCAGGGCTCACCTTTGGTGGGGTGCATATCCCGGGGCTTCACGTTGTGATAACAAAAGTAAGACTGTAATAAGTTGTTTGGTTTTAGAGGTCACTGTATTATTACTGAAATTTCATTAGTAATTAGTTGCACTACTTGTTACTGGAAAAAGTGATATTATTTATAGGAGCTTAGCCTATTACTTGCAGCTACATGGATGTTTCACCTGGCCTGACCTGGCTGGTGCGCTTTGCAGAGTTAATGCCACGGCTTCCTTGGTTGTGTGAGTTCAGACAATAAACTGTAGGTTCCATTTGCCAAATAAATCATCGTGTTTCTTCACACACCAGACACAAGTTGAACAAATGTCCATTTCTTTATCTTTTATCCAAACCCGATACACAGCACGTTGCACACTGTCCTGCGTCAAAAACCTTTTGCCCTAATACTCAAAATATCAAGACAGTGCCACCAGCTTATGTACATAATAAATATAATGTTGAAATGTGTTATTGCCCAACACTGCCCATCTAATATACACAACTGTATGTAAAACAAACTTTGCTAAAACAAGGTGTCCCAAGACGATAACCTGTGGTGTTCCATGAAGAGCCCCGGTCCAGCAGCTCATTCTGCCACTGACCCTCTGTCTTTCTACAAATCACCTCAGGTGTCAAAAGCTGACACAGTTACATTTCATGGACATCTGTCACAGTCGACCACCGTCCTGTGACACCGACTGCAGTGGCGTTTTCACATGACAACGCGTGAGCGGAGTGATTAACTGAGATGGAAAAAGCAGAGGTTGAAAGAGACACAGATTACGTTTGATTACTCATGTCAGATCCAATCACATTCATATCACGGAGATGATGAACTCATACAGATATTGACGGCAGTGAAATTCCAATTTGAATATATTAGAGTTTAGATCTGGGGGTTAAAACTGTGTGTGTGTTTGTGTGCACCAGTGTGTGTGTGCTGACCATTTTCTGTAAAGAGCTTCCTGGTGACTAATGCAGTGATTTCTTTGTTGGAACGCTTTAATTTGTTTTCAGGTACACACACTCTAAAAAACACAACTAAACACAAACACTATGAGCAACTAAGTGAAAAAAAACCCTCCACATCTAATTAAAATGTGAGAAGAGTCTTTAGGTGTTGTGTTGAGCACACAAAGCCCCCACTGACCCACTTCAGTGTACAGGTAAGGCAAAGCAACTTCCTTTGCTGCTTTAATTAGAGCCTAATTGTGTTTCAAGCACCAAAGAGTGTTGTCTCCAGAGAGTCGCTCTGCTCTTTTTATAAATGCAGCTGAGAAATGAGCTATCCTTACATGCTTGTGTGTTTTAACAGTATATCTGACTGTGCTCCTAAATGTGCATGACAGTTTGTCAGCAACCATTTGGCCTCTGCATCAGCCCTGTGACTCAAAACCTCACAAGGTTAAACTAAAAATATCACTTCCATGTTTATTTCTCACTTTTTCTCTCCCTCTTTTTCCATTGGGCTTTCTTCTCTCTGTTCATCGCTCCGCATACTCATCCTCTTGATCATCTTTTCACACTGGTTCTCCTTCATGTCGTACACCCTTTCCTCTCAATCTCCTCCCACCTCCTCGATTTCTTAGCCTCTTTGCTAATTAGCTCCTTTGCCATATACCATTTGGGGATGAGAGAACCAGCATTTAGCCAGTGACACTCGCAACAATAATCATCTCCAGTTGACTTTGCCCGACCTCTGCCTTTTAGTAAGATGAAGTGTCCTTTCACACAAAATCGAGGCTGCTATGCAGACACTGACGGATGCACAGGGATGTAAACGCACATCAATATCCACATACAGAAATGTGAGTGCAAGGATGGTGTGTCAAAACATGCACACACATATGCACACGCTGCTCTTGGCCTGCACTCACCACTCCACACCATAATGTGGACAGACCTTCGGCCCTGAGGGCAGATGATTGTGTTAAATAGTATCACTGTCAGAGTGCAGTCCGCGCTCCACACTCACTGTTCCTGCACAGTCACACAGTGCTGGTGCAGCAGGAGTATAAATGCCCCCACACTCCCAACACCCCCACCACTCCAGGCTATGTTCTACATGTTATCCTTGATATGACCTCCTGCTTTAACTGATTATGTCATCGTATGAATGGCTTGAGTGGTATGGGTTGGTAAGTGCAAGCTTGACACAGAAGGAAGAAAACCGACTGCAGGGAGGGAAACTAAAGGCATGCTGGAGGCTTTCAGGCTGAAAACAGCACTGTGTTTAAAAGACTCTGCAAGGAACTCTACAATGTGTGCTTCTAATAGTTATTCAAGGGTGGATTTTTCGACTCTGGAAAGTTTATTTCACGGAAGCAAGAATTGCATATGTGTTGACATTTGCAACCTAACCGGTGAGATTAGTGCAATGCTACAGAGCACACAGTTCTGGGAATGTGATGTTGGATTGCAGAGAAGCAAAACTTGTGCCACGATCTGTGTTTTTGCTGCCGTCTTGCCAGCGCCGTGTTTAGTGGCCAAGTGTCAACCTCCAGGGCTGAGAGATGAAGGCAACACGGAAGTGCCAAGAATGCAGTTTTTCTAATGGCCACTTGAGCCTGGCTCCAGAAACAAGTCAACCCCAATAGACCCCATATTAAAATGTCCAACTTGACAGCAGAAATAAACATGTTGTACCATGCCTGGTACAAAAAAATGATTTTGGTCTCTGTAGCTACTTCCCCCTTTCATGACAACTGCACTGGGGGCAGATTTTTAATCACCCGTTTACATTTTATTAAAGCTTCAAGTTATACATATTTTTTGAGTTTTTATATTTCTGTCAACTCACACCTTTTCTCCAATTTTCCAAATTAAATGTATATATTTACTCCAATTCATTTCCCTTAAGCATCTTAGTAACTTGCTACAAAATTGGAAAGGGAGGGAGGAAGGGACCAATAGATAAAAATTGAATTTAGTTCTCGAAATCCTTTGGGTTGTGAAAAATCTTGTTTTCATCCAAGTTTAATGTGGGCTCAATTTTTAAGGTGGTGTACATGTTATAAAAAAGATAAACAACAGAAAAGCAAGTGGTCAGAATTTTAAGAATTATTAATATCATTTATTTGTACTTTTACTTTCAATACTTTAGTACATTTAATATAATGAAAATTACTTTTGACAGTTTAGGACAGCAAATATTAGATACTCCATCTGATATCTGCGCTTTTACTTAAAGGGGCACTAAGTGGAAATTCATCATTTCTAGAACTAGAAGAACTAGAGGTGTAATTTATTTAAGAGTATAGCATGGCGTCACACCCTCTCTCTGTGTTGATCTCCAGCCCCTTGTTTACAAGCTGAGTCGGCTGCCACCGGCTACTGGAGTAACTTACAGCTATGGAGCGCTTCTACCAGCTCCTCTAGTCACTGAGCCTCCATCTCAGCAAATATATTACATTTATTACAGGTACTATCATCATTGAAGTAGGCAGGGAAATAACTAAACACAGCAGAGACCGAGAGTGAGTGAAAGACATCGCTAACTGCTAAACCAAGCCAAACTAAGTTGACTGTTCAGGTTTTATTTCCTCGCCCCTGTAGCGAGGGAATCTGCCTGTAGTGAAACTGGGGCTAACAGGTGCTTCCTCCTCAGGCTCCACTTCACTCAGCTGCCTGACAGACCCGCTGCTTCTTCACACTTTAACCTGAATAACAAACCGGAGCTAGCTGGAAGCATGGCCGGAGGGAAGCACAGCCAGTTAGACTCCGCTAGCTTCCCAGCTAGCCCCGGCTCTCCGTTTGAATCCAAAGGGACAAAATCCAAATTCAAAATTGTTTATATGAATTTTATTTTTGTCTGTTACACAAAAATGTTAGCAAAGTGCTACAGTCTGTCTGCAGGCATCAGGCCTGTTCCAGCCACAGTTTTCAATTGTCTGTCTTAAATGCATCAGAACAGTTACCCTTCAGTGTGATTAATAGAGCGACTTCACAGTTCATGTATGACTCATGCTTTATGTGCGTCATTACAACCTGAGGTGAATTTTCACATTTTCCCTCTGACTCCTGTGTGCTGCTACAGTGACTGTTTATTGTGTTGCCAAACTGTGTTTGAGTACACAGCTGTACTGTGAATCATGTGTAGATACTGACAAAGGACTGCAGCTGCTGCTGTTGTGCTGAAGACATACTTTTATAAGTAAAATAACTTCCAGTCAAGCAAAATGTGAGGTTGAGGCAAATCTAAATAATATTAATAGATATTTTTTTGTTTGTTTTTTACAAAACTCCAGAAGACCAGATTAACTCAGGCAGGTTGCAAAGATCTTTAATTATTTCTGTCACTTAGTGTTTCTTTTAAGAAGTGCTACTATTGAACTGATATTTTGCAACATGAAAATAATTTATCTGCATTGATTCTTTACATCGGGTAGCCTGGAACAATCCAACTAATTAGACCTGGTTAATGAGAATTAGTTAATAACAGAGGAGGGAGATTTTTCCAGGTGTGAGTCGGTATCATGAACCATTTCCTTGCAATTCTTTTCCCAGGATGTTGCCGATAAACAGCGTTATGGTCAAACTGTCTGGGATTTCCTCATTCATCTTTTTTACACCAATTTAAGCAGAGTGGAAACAACACAATGGAAATTAGGAGAGAGGGACAGACGGAGCCTAAAGCAGCACAAGTCGACAGGAAGCGAGAGAAAGATGCATTGTAACAATAAAAAGCAAGATTGTCTTACCTAAAGTGGGGACAGGGAGAAACAGTGTGTGGCTGCGTTCACCAGGATTCATACTGAAGTAACCCAGATTTAGGTTGATGCACATTATCTTGAGTAAACTGTAGGCAACGTGACATGACTTTGGGATTGCAAGTGTTGTAGTTTGAGTGGTGTTGACCAATCACGTTTGAGTGGCAGGTACACGGTCCGAGCGGAGAGGTGAACACATTGGCCGAAATGCAATCTCGGAAGCCACCTATCATCCGACAACAATTTAGCTTTTAATCACTATGAATGCGGATATCTGCTTATAGAGATATATAGATATAGAGATTGGCCAAAAGGAGTGGTGCATGGTGAAGAAAGTATCGGCCTTGATATCCGCTTCCTATACCCTAGTCAGTCAGTGTGCTCTGAGATTGTCATGATAGTGGTCAATCTTTAAGACTAGAACTGAAGTTCATTCTATGTATTCTTCAGGTGTCTCGATGGGGAGCTAGATTGAGTCATAAGCTAACAACCTTCAAATATTAGGTGTGTAAGATTTGGGGGATTTAGTGGCATCTAGCAGTGAGGACTGCAGATTGCAACCAGCTGCGACTTCTCCTGGGTATTAGTCCTTCAGTGTTAATATTTCCAGAAGGTATTTGCCGGGAGCCGAATTATGCACAGTGGTCTCTTCCTCTCTACAGAGATAGCCAGGTCATTAAAACAGTAGAAACACTGAACAAAGCAGTTTCATGTTAACCTGGAAATCCAGATGCCTCGCCCCTAGCAAATTCTAATTTGCACTGCATGGGGACGAGCAGAGCCCGCTGAATCGCCATTGGACCAATCAGATCAGTCTACCTGACAGAGGTGGGCTCTGGGCGGGCGTAACATGATGACGACAGCGCTGTGCTGTAGGAGTCGAAAAGTAAACAGCCAAGCCAGCCATTCACTTTAGCTTTGGAAGAAGCTTTAAGCTAACTACACTTATCTTTTTCCTTGAGAGAGGAACAGAAGACTGCCTTTGAAGGCTTCGTTTCCAGGAAGGATGTTTTTGTTTTGTTTGCCAACGGGATACAGCAATGGCATAATATATCAGTTAGCCCCACTGGTCGGCAAACCCTTGGGTAGGAAGGGTGTGTCGGTGAGGGCCAGACTCAAAATCTTTCTAGATTTGAGTCTGGATTTCCGGGCAAGTTTCATGTTACAAATCAGTGTTTCTCCAACATTTAGACAACTTTCCCACCAAATGCTGTTGCATGCCCACCCTTTTCTCTGATAACTTAATGTGCACCTTTTTTCTGATCCAGATGATCAAGAGTTTTTTTTGTTTGTTTTTTTACCCTGAGCTGATTTATTCGTAAAGGTCTCCTCTCCCCAAATCTAACAGACCAGTGATTTCAACTGCTAAAAACACTGAATAAAACAGTTTCACACCCCCACCGTCACAAATCAGTGTTTCTCCAACGCTGGTTGGCATGCCACAGATGGGACACTCACCTGGCGCCTGCTATTCGTGCTTACCTTTTTTCTCTCTTATAACTTAAGACCCAGATGTTCAGGAGGTTTTCAGCAGGAGACAGGGAAATGCTGCTTTACAAATAGGCTTCTAACTATGGTGTCCCATACAAAAATGCAAACGGCCCTATCTAGAGCCAGTGCTTGGTTTGTTTGTTCTGGGCTACTGTAGAAACAAGGTGGTAAACCTGGTGATAGCCGTAGATGCTCATAATACATCTGGTTATTGTGTAATCTGGTAACAGTAGGATGTAACTTCTTGTCAGTTAGTATTAACACAACCAGCCAATAAGCAGGCTGCTTCATCATACTTGAAAATGAGAAACTGTGATACCTCTAGAGAATAAAAATGTGAGTGTATGCATGTGTGTTTTGGTTAGCATAAGAGAGAGAGACAGATAGAGCACAAGATCATGACATGAACAGCAAGAGAGGCTGAAGCCTGAACACGTAATCATTTACAGGGTTAAAAGCAGAGGGGTACTACCCCGAGAGATAGCAAGATAAAGGGAAGATGAAATATTTACATGACAGAACTAGGCAGGTTTATCTAACTCTGAAAAATAGATGAGTTCTCCAAGGAGCTTCCACGGTCTGTCCGTTTACCAAGAACATACCAGGAGTCACATTTAATAAACCGTGCAGGGATTCAGGACCAGTTAACTTATCACAAAAGGCCAAAACAGCATTGGGCTTAGCAAGAATTATGGAGCAATAAGAATTACAATAGGTTAAAGTTAAACAAGCACAGACAAGCCTCTTGTATTCTCATAATTAAGCATAAATAATGCAAACCCCCTTGATACGCATATCCAATAAAAGCTTTTGTGGGTAATTTGCTCTAAGAAAACTGTTTTAGATCATTGGACAAAAAAATGCACGAGTGAAGCCTGAACATTAATGTGCTGTGTGTATTGAGACTGCCACAGAAGGTGTGAGCACTTCAAAGACATCCTTTAGCTTTGGCTCTGACATTTTACGTCTGTTGAGTCACACAAGGTTTTAAAAGAGCAACAGTTGGCGTCAATATTGTATCGTATGCTAAAACTAGCACCTGTGGAACATCAGTCAAGCTGTATTGTGCACCACACAACAAATCTGTGGAAAATGTGTTCATCTTATTCATTTTGTGTTGCATTCTGTTGCAGATTAACCTTTCTTTGCATCTATTAATTTGCTGAACCTGTACAAAGAAATGTCATGCTGTGTTAGCTTCTTGCAGTTCCTGTTTGCACTGTTACCATGTATACACAGACAACAATTCATCATCAACCATTGCTTATTAATGGAAAATTAAATGAGCCATTAAGCTCTTACAGCAGTGCCCTAACTTCACCTTTAAATAGGCCAAAAGGATACACAATATATGATAACAACTGCAGTAAATCTATTTAAAAAAATGTTTATAAAAATTAAAAACTGTAAAATGGCAAAAAAAAAAAAGCCATCCAACCTTCTCCAACATTCTAATATAGCTGCCAGCAGTGAGTCCTAAAACCATTCCCAGTAATGAAATGAAGCTAACGTTGGTAAACTGTATGTAGTGATTTCAGTGTGGATGGGGTTGTGCGCATAAACAAAATATCACCATATTCTGAGACTGGTAGTCTATTTTCTAAAAAGATGCATGACCCAATCCTGTACAGTGTGCCTAATTTAATTATTGCCTTCTTTGTGATCTTAAGCACGTCTGTTTTAAATGAAAGCTTGTCATCTAGCCAGCTGCCCAGACATTTGTAATCTGTAATGCGTTCAATTTGGGCCTTATTTAGGGAACTGGAGCAGGATGCAAATTGAGGATTTTCAAGGATTTCTGCACACAGTCAAATGTACACTGGAGGTTGGATACTGTTTGCTGCATAGATAGTGGACATGCATAAAGAATTGTATCATCTGCATGAAAATGTGCTTTGCAGATTTTTACTAATACACAGATATTCATATAAAGTGTAAACAACAGTGGGCCTAAAATTGAACCTTGTTGCATACTATTTTTTAATTTTGAAAACTCTTAAAAACTGAATTGAGTCCTGCAGCATTTACGCATTGTATAAGGAGTGAACAACAATGGGCCTACAGTTGAACCTTGTGGCACACCATGTTTTAATCTTAAAAACTGAATTCAGTCCTGCAGTATTCATGCACTGTGTTCCATTAGAGAGGTAATCTTGAGACCACTGAAAGGATGCTTCATTAAAACCCCGAAAGGCCAACTTATGTAGAAGTTATCTGTGATTACTAGTGTCAAAAGCCTTTGACAATTACTCTGATTATTTTTGATACTGAAGCGAAAGATGATCACGAGGCATAATGTCAAATTGTTTGTCCCTACTGAATGATTTCTAACTAGATTGATAGACGTTTATACTTCCTGTACATCAGAGTTGTTGCTACAGCTGAAATGAGTCTGTTCAACTTGAGGATAGTAAGGGAGAGAGAAGGAATAATGCATCAGTACTGTTTATCAGGGCACCCTGTGACCTCAGGGTCAAGGTACTGACCATGCGTTTTTATCCTTTCAGTTGAGTTCCACATAGATTATCAGTGTCACGAAGCACTGAAGCTATTTGGCCGGCTCAGGCAATCAAAGAAAGTTAATTTTATATAATATATTAGATGCTGTTTGACATAACTCCTCAGTGAATGCGCAACACATTAAAGAGCAACAATTATGCAAGAAATGGTATCAACTAAAGAGGAATGCTAATGTTGCATTACAGAGGGGACATTATGCAAATACTACATAACAAATAAACACAGTATGTAAATGTGATTTTATACTTAGCGGTACATTATCATCAGTGTTCTTTGGGGTAAGTGCATTATGCGGAAAGCAGGAAGGTAGATCAAAGTGTGACATTGGGGTTAATTATCAACCTCCGCCTTTTATAGACTCGACTTTTGAACTGCATCTATTATTCCTCTAGTAAGGTAAACAGGAACTTCTTGCACCCCCAAATGACCTCAGATCAAACTAATGTATAAACTGTTAAGAGACTGACCTTTATTTGTTTTGTAGTTAACAACTGTAGTAACTTTATGATGAGTTCAGTGCAGCCTCCAACCCTCTTAACCTGTAGTGCTATTTATCAGTCTGGAGTGTTGTGGTTGCCGAGTGTTGAAAATATTAGCCATAGAGATGTCTGCCTTCTCTCGCACAAAATGCAACTACGTGACACTCAACTTGTAGAACTTAAAGTGCCAAAAAAATACATCTGAAAACTTTAACCTCTCCACAAGATAATCCACAGACCTTGTTGTGAGTAGTTTCATGAAGAACCTATTTGGCACTACACCTCTCCAACCATACCAATGTGCAGGAGGAAGTGAGCACTACTGCTAGCGTAACACCTGTGGGAGATTTTGGACCAAAGTGTTGGGAAGTGCTCTCCAACATCATCATATAAACATCAAATGAGAGAATATCTTTGGAAGAATGGTGCTCACCCCCCAGTAAGGCTCCAGAGACTTGTAGAGTCAATGATCAAGTGCACTAAAGCTGTTCTAGAGGTATGTGGTGGCCCAACACCTTGCTAGGACACATTATGTTGGTTTCTCCTTTACTATGTCATTACCCATAACTTCCTCTTTCACAACCATACAAGTCAATTTTGAAGAATGCATTGAATAAAGTTGTCATTGATGTAGCCAAAAAAGGCCTCTATATGTACAGGGTTAGGTTTTGGGTGGTACAGTGGTGCAGTGGTTAGCATTGTCACCTCAAAGCAAGAGGTCTCCTGGTTTGAACCCAGAGTGAGGGGGGTTTGAACCCTTGGGTGGGGGAACCCTTCTGTGCAAAGTTTACATATTCAACCAGTGTCAGCGTGGGTTTCCTCCAGGTGCTTCAGCTTCCTCCCACAGTCCAAAGACATGCAGGTTAACTGGTGATGCTAAATTGTCCGTAGGTGTGAATGTGAGCGTGAATGGTTGTCCGTCTCTATGTGTCAGCCCTGTGATGGTCTGGAGACCTATCTAGGGTGTACCCCGCCTCTTGCCCAATCTCAGCTGGTGTAGGCCCCATCCAGTTATAACAGGATAAGCAGTTACGGAAAATGAATGAACAGAAAGTACCCAAAAAAGGTCATGTTGGGTACCAATATCAAGGTACCAGAACCAGCACTGGGGTTCAAATGTGGACAGTATTTAACCTTGCATAAGTTTACAGAGACATTTTCGAAGGGATTGGTCACCAGAAATGTGGTTTTACTGTACTTAGTAAAAACATTCCCCTCATTCAGATTACTGCACACACTTAAACAGCTTTTTCGACAAGTAAAGTCTACAAAAATATTTGAATGAAGCCTAAAAATACACTGCATAGCTGTTACATCTGTCTGCACTTTTAATTTCAAAAGGCACATCTGCTTTAGCAGAACCCTTAATGATCTGTTCTGTGCTTTCATTCGCTCCAATATGCCAGTTTGAGCATAAAAAAAAAACAGTTGAGAAGGGCTACAGAAAGTGTAGTGTAGTCCTTATGAATAATATAGAGAATTTGACAGTAGCTTATCTAGTCATATCCTGCACTTTTACATTGTCAACCAATTAGACAGCCACTGTGTCTGCGCCGCCTGTAAGAATCCTTTCTCTCCTCTGTGTGTCCTCTGCTTGAATATCTTCACTTTTAAATATCTTTTCCTTGTCCCCCCGCATGCAAAATAAGCCATTAGCCCGGAGATAGAGCGTAATTACCAGCAGAGAAAGTGCCTAAATTGACATTCTCACCGCCTCTCGGCTTGGAAAGGTCCTCCTAAGAGGCTTACAGCATGACAAACCTGCTGCGTTAATAGGTTAATACTTAAGCCCTCCCTGCTGCCTTCACTTCCTCTACACTTTCATGTATTTGTTGTGAACGCACTCAGTCATTTTCCCCCCGTTTCTAAACACTTCCCCTTTTTTTTTCATCCTGGCTTTCATAATGCAGTGCCCTATGTGCTGCTTTTTTGTCTCTGGTTAATTAAACATTTAACTAACACATTGTTTTCTTTCTCTCCCTCGCCTTCTTCTTCTTGCCTGGCTTTTATTTTTTTCCTGGCTCCCTCATTACTTTGTCTTCCTCTTGCCTCTCTCTCTGTGTCGTCTTTGATTTCAGCCCTGCGGCGAACTGGTGAGTCGTCGCCATCCTCGAATGGATAATTAGAATTACACCGCGGCACTGTATGATTGTGGAAGTGTTTCATATATGATTAATGTACCGCCGAGCTGCTTCCGTAACACTCACACGCACAAATATTCACACAAACACATTCTTGACTTTGGATTTCCATACACCTTTTGCCAAACTATTCCTACTACTTTTTCCTGTGTCTCTTGTCATTTTTCTCACTGCTGGCAGTTCTTTTCCCTGTGAGGATTGACTTTACCCCTCCTTAGCACACACACACACACACACACACACACACACACACACACACACACACATATATATATATTCCATCACCTGCATTGCTTTGCCTTGTCTCAACCTCTCAATCTCCCCTCAGAGTTTCTCCATTGAGAATAAGCTGCTTGGCTAACACACATAAGAACACACACTCTTGAATGCATGTGCGCACTTACACAGACATACACAAATGGTTGCTGTCACTGTTTACCAATTGTCTCTTCTGCGCCTACGCTCTCTTCCTCCGTCTCATCCTACCAGAGTTATTCCCAGACGTCTCCTCTCCTAAGAGGATGCACATCCACACACACATTCAAACACAGACTCACACAAAACCCCTGTTGATGGATTGGCTACCCACATCTTCTGTCCCTCATCTCCCCCTCCCTGCTTGTCCCTTCGCCAGCTCCTCTTCCCAGATGAGGACTTACAACTCAGACCCTTGTCTCAATAATGTGATATCCGTGTTTTGTAGCATTGTAGCCCCTCTGCAACCGCGGAGGAAGCCATCATGCTTCAGAAACCATTACAGCATGTTAGCCACTCTTATATGTAACCCCTCGCTTTGCTCCGCTGAGGGCAGTAATGGCAAAAGAGTCTTCCAGAGGCAGCTTGTAGTTCTTAGAGACAGCCGAGCTTCCGGACGTGTACACTGGAACATGTGGAGTAACTTCCACCATGGGACCTGCGTTTTAGTTCCGTTGCATCAAACAATGTGCTTCTGTTTTTACACAGTTCTTCGGTCATGGACCCTCTGAAACTCGTGGTGTAGTCATAGCTAATGCTAACTCCCTTGTGTGCTCTTAGAACACAGCAAACGTGAATCTGCAGATGAACATACAGTCGCCAGCTACTACGTTTCACAGTCCCAGGCCTCCAGCATGTGTCAACCAATCAGCAATGCTGCTTCCAGAGAGCATCACGACGGTAAATCAAACCCAGGTTGCTGCCGTGATGGGTTATGGTATTTCTGTGCCAGCCATCTCCATCAAAACACCACCACATAAAACAAAATGATAATTTTGTAAGCCCCAGATTTCAACTAAAACCACATCAATATAATTATGGTAATGTGTGATCCAAAAAAAAAAACTCCATATAGCACCGCCAAAGTCTGCTGATGTTCATGAAAATGCAGTCACTTGGAAAAGCCTGTGGAGCTGAACAGGAGGCAGGGCAAGATGTCACCATTCATTATTTTGAGATAAAAGGAAATAAATGACCTCTGGCTGGTGTGATTAGACCACCCTTCTGCACTTTTCACAAAGCTTCATTACATGGTGATTTGGATGAGTGGAACACCGCAGGATCTCCAGTGTTGTGCTTCAGCCTGGTACTACAACTTGCTGGCTATGAACCATGAAGTGTATGAAAAAGGCTAACAGCTGCATATTTTCAGGTTTTGACCACACGTTTAACATATCCAACAGCACCAGTGACAATCACCATGTTATAGAACAGAAATGTTTAAACAAGGTTTAAGAAAGGTTTCGCACTATGTTTAATGTGGTTGGTTTTAGGCACAAAACCACTTGGTGATTGTCATAGTTGGGGAAAGATCGTAAAATACCCACTTTTAGGGGCACCGTCCTGGCTGGTAACATATGTCTTGGTAAAAAAACAACTGCTTTATCTTTTCAAAAGCAATTGCTTCTTGTGGCACTATTCCAGCAGGAAATGCAGCAATGTCTCTGTCAAAACCAACTACTTTCTTGGCTCTATTCTGACTAGAAACTCAGTGGTCTCTGTAAAAACCAACCACTTTATATGTATAAAACAATCACTTTTTGTGGCACTACATTGGCAGAAATCGCAGTGATGTCTCAGTAAATATCAACTGCTTTATTGGCAAAAAAACAACTGCTTTTTATGGCACTATCCAGGCAGGAAACACAGCCACATTAACCCAGAAAACATGGTACTGTCCTGCAGGAAATGCAGAAATGTTTCAGTAAAAAACAACTGCTTTTATGCCACTATCCAGGCTGGAAACACAGCGATGTCTTGGTTAAAAATGATTGCTTTATCTTTCAAAAGCAATTGCCTCTTGTGGCACTATCCCAGTAGGAAATGCAGCAATGTCTTGGTCAAAAACAACCACTTGTCTTTGCTCTATTCTGGCTAGAAAGTCAGTGGTCTTGCTAAAAAACAATTGCTATATTGGTATAAAACAATCACTTTTCTTATGACTATTTTGGAAGGAAACGCAGTGATGTGTCAGTAAACATCAACTGCTTTATTGGCCAAAACTAAATTGCTTTGCGTGGCACTATCCCGGCAAGAAACACAGCCACATTAACCTAAAAAACAACTTCTTCTCATGGTACTATCAGGAAATGCTGTAATGTCTTGGTAAAAAACAACTGCTTTTTATGACACTATCCAGACAGGAAATGAGGTAATGTCTTGGTGAAAAACAAACACTTCACATTGTATTATCCCAGCAGGAGACGCAGCAATCTCTCAACAACCACTTTTCTTGGCTCTATTCTGGAAAGAAACTCAGTGGTTTCGGTAAAAAACAACATCTTTATTAGTGTAAAACAATCACTTTTGCAGCAATGCAGCAATGTCTCGACAAAAAACAACAGTTTACTTGTGACACTATTCTTGGTTAGAACACAGTGACAGGTAGCTAAAAACCTCTCACTTAAAAAAATCCACCTTTGTTGTTTGTTGGTCTTTAATAGTGGTCTACAGTGGTCTGCAGCAGTGACAGAGTCAGCTCATCTTTAGAAACGTTACACTGATACATATATGTACATACGATACATATGAAATGCATGCGACATATTCATGCTTTGCAGAAACATACAATGCCAACATTTTCCTCTCACAACTGGGCTGATCTGTGATGTACAATTACAAAGTAGACCTTGTTTAAAACCATGCAAAAGTACCTCCATATGTTTGCATGCTACCCAGTTAGCAAACAGCTGTTCTGACTCATTTAGGCCTTGAAGCATCATTTTGGTACCAAGCACTGTTTGCACAGTGGGGTTGGGTGACACCAACCTCAAAGCTCATCAGGATATAAAAGCAATAATACATTACAATACATTAGCACATCCTCTGGGTTCATTTCAGTTTTAATGCAGAAGCGGCCATTCCTCGACCGCTGCATATCTTTCAAACATTTATTCTCATACATTTATTCTTTTTTTTTTAATTAATGGCCATTAGTTTATGGTTGCTATGTGGGACAGTCAGATGCTCACTCTGGGATTAATTAAGTTTTTCTCATCTCATGTCTTCTATGTGAGGGCAGCCCCTCCTGCCTTTTCATTGTCAGATGATACCCAGCAGAAGTGAATATTTTTAATGAAAAAGTCATGCCTCCTGATCAGCAGCACATGCGTGAGCAACTGCGCAACTATTACTTCAGGAGTGTGCCGTACTAATAGTGGAGCAGAGAGTTCTTTGGCTGCAGAGAAGCATGAAGGCAGTAACAAATATGGTATGAGGCGCATGTTGAGTTAATTAAAAAAAAAAAAAAAAAAAAAAGCCCTCAGGATTTTCTGGCAGCTGTCAGAAGTGAGGTGCTCCTGGAAGTGACCCTTACATGCTGCATTGTTTGTTTCATATACTTTGCTATCTCGTAGCCTATAGCTACAATAATTTGATGTGTGCTTTTGACAGCGTTTTTGTTTTTCATTTATATTTCGACATTTACATAAGAGGCGATGGTCTAACTATTGCTTTACACTGCTGCTTACTACTCACCCATCCTAGTAATATTACCCAGATATGATAGTAATCGTACTTGTCCTATTAAGACAACATGTCAGTATCGCTTTATATCTGCAAATGCTTCATCCTTACTATATGAACTGAAATTATATCCAATATTAAAATACAATTTAAGTTTCTGCTCCACAAAGACTTAAATGTCGTTGTGACATTCAGAGCATTAATATGGCAGCAATCACTATTCACTATGTGAAGATATAGTGGAGTGACGTCATTGTGAGCAGAGAATGAAGCCTCACTCACGTTTCAATATTGTAATCCAAACTTCTCTGTGGTTTGTTGTGGTAACCCCTCTGCCTATGGTCTTCTATGCTATGGCACATCTTTATTCACAGGCTGAATCCCATAGATCTTCAGCAGTTGTCTTACTTTCCAAACACGCTTCATATTTAAAATTATTCACAAGACAGGATTATCTGGAGAGAATGGATGTTTTCTTGGCGTTCACTCACTCAGGCTGTTGTTATGCACTGTTCCTGAGTATACCTACGAAAAGTAATGCACCGCAATTCGTACATAACACACGTAATCAATAACAAAAGACTTTCCCTCTAGAGACCGGTGTTCAGAACAGTTTGAAACCAAGTGAACTTTGAGTTATTTTAAGGTCATTGTCACCATGTTTGTTTTCCTGAACCTACCCTACGTAACTTTACTTGCCTAAACCAACCTCTGTAACTTTACGTTAAGTACGTAACGTCATTTGTGGTGTGCTGATGTGTTAAATATCATACGCACTGTCGTATGCAGATACCTTGAATGACAGTAATAATAAATAGGTCTCTGCCTTTTCTAGGCCTCCACAGAAAGCCTCTTCCACGCACCCACATGAGAGCGCACACCTCCCTGCCCTTCCATGCGCCTCCACGTAAAGCCTAAGGCAGAGAGAGCAGCAGCAACGACAAACAGAAATGACATTGATTGTCAGACATGAAAAGGAGGAGGCAGCTTGCAGAGGAAGCAGCAACAGTAGGCAGAAAAGAGCAGTTTAAATAGAGCGCTCTGAATGAGATTCACCAATCAGTCGCATATGAAGGCATCATGATCTATCAGCTGACTCCCTTCCATCAATCAGCTGCTCCATCAGTTGATTGGGCTGTTTGAGATCAATCAATCAATCAATCAATCAATCAATCAATCAATCAGTCAATCAATTTTATTTATAAAGCCCAATATCACAAATCACAATTTGCCTCACAGGATTTTTCAGCATACGACATCCCTCTGTCCTTAGGACCCTCGCAGCAGATAAGGAAAAACTCCCTAAAAAAACCCTTTAAAGGTTCATTCTCACTGCTGCGATGCGGGAAGGATTTGGGGAATATCCGTGCAGCGCTTTTCCGCGCTCAAACTATACACACAGGCGCGGTACGGACGCGGTACAGAATGTCGCGTTGTTGTGTTCCAAGTCCATGTTGTGTGAACAGGTGTGGGTGAACATGGACGATAGTAGCAGCAGCAGCAGCGGCGAGCTAGCAAGCTAACATTTAACAAGCGTCAACATCAACTTTCTTTAGCACTTGCCACTCTCACCGCAGCCACCAAGCTGGACAATGGACTGCCAGACGTTGTCCTTTAATTCATTGTTCATAAAATCATCATGTGAGCTGAGCTTGACATCGCGTCCTGCCTGAACTAACACTATGCTCAATGTTTGCTGTCTACAACTACTTTCCTCCTTATGACAACTGTATGGAGGGTGAATGTTATACAACTCAGCCATGTACAGTTTGTTAAGGCTTTAAGTGAAGCATAATTAAGGCCGGAGCTTCCTCAAGCCAATAGTGCCCTCGGCTTCTCAGTCAGATCCACCTCTAGCTCCTAACTTGCTGCGGTTGTCTCAGTGCATTATTCATACCTGAGATCAAATGGCTCAGCTGTCTAACCTAAAGCAGTCACCCTTCCAAGTAGCACTCAGAGACAGGCTTAGATTTCTGCTATCACTTCAATCAACATTACTCTACTCTAGATCTTTATTTACAGGCTTGACTCCAACAGGTAACAGCAGTTATCTTAATGACTAAAAGTGCCTGAACCTTTTTTTCCCTCCCAGAAGACAGCAACATATGTCGACATGACTCAATTTCTTTGAGGAGTTGTGGCCAACAGCATGTGTGATAAACATCGTTCCAGCTTCTTTTACTTTCTGACTTGGCCGTGTGTGATTTTTTTAATTTTTTGGTTTCCGTAAACTGGCTTTAAAGTAAAAAGTTAATTCACAGAAAAGTTGTTTTTTTTTCTCTACAAATAGTAAGCATCAAACATGTAGCACTTTTAGAGTGAAGCCATTCAGCTATGTCTAAGATTTGTATTGTGTTAAGGCTCAGTTCTTCTGTCTTTATTCCGCACTGACTGTGTTGTTTACAGGCTTGTGAGTACACATGTGTGTATGCCTCTGTGCGCACGCCGCCATGACCGAGGCCTAAACCCAAACCAATCAAACTCTACTCTGTATTATAACCCTCTTAAATCCCTGTTATTCCACAGGATTACAAGGACATGTGTCAAAAGACTGGGATGGCAAATGACAGCAGCGTCTGCCTCGCATTGTAAAAATCCCACTATGCTTAGCCAAGACTCAAGTGGCTATCTCTCTCCCCGCACTCAGCCCAACAACATGTCATTAGCTCAGCTCTGATTCAAGAGCGGTTGCCAGACAGACGATAATCATCCATGGAGAGGCCAACAGGAAATTGGCTTGATGGGAATGATGCACTCAAGGGGTCATTAATGACACGAGTCACGTTTCTGTGCGCAGACAAGACGAGGAGATGAGCAGTGACTTGCGGCCCACTAGGACTCATTTAGTTCAGATGTGCAGCAGTTAACATGTGAAAGCAGGCTCTGTACACTATGAGAAACATGTCTATGCACACAGTAATGCTGGACGTCCTCCTGCTTATTTCTCACACTACCTGCAGTTTCACCAGCTGGTCACAAATTTACTCTACAAACCTTACAAGATTACAAAGATTGAAACAGACAGTAAAGACATTAGGTAAAAAGCTTTTCAAGTGCAATTTTCCTGAACTGGATCAAGAACACAAATGCGTCCATCCTCAGTAATTCTCTATCCTTGATCAATGCGCTTTGGGTCTTTTCCTATTCTGGTAGCTAACCAGCTTCTCTCTACATCACACGTGTGAATCATTTCCTGATTAGATGATCAGCAAGCTCCGGTCCTGAGGACAGGGACTGACAGTAGGGCACTTCTCATCATGCGTCTATGTGTGGCTGTTGTACATCTGGTTGTCCTTTCACAGATACTATTCATCTTGTGTTCTTGTTTATTCTTTTCCCATTTTTGTGTGTATTTATACTCTGAGAAACAAAATATATCTAAATAAGGGCTGTAGATATCAATTAGGCTTTCTGGAAAACTTTGGTACATTGATTTGCATTGTCCCAGTCAAATTAGTGACTATTAAAATGATTAAAAATCCAAACTAATTTCAACTTTCAACTAAAAAGGCATAGACTCACTCAATAGGGTTGGAAAGACTAACTGAGTGGACAGCATGGTTTGAGTCACCTGACAGAGCCATAGAAAAATACATGTAGCTATATAAGGGAAAGGTTTTCTCTCAAGGCAAACTTTGAGCATTTATTTAAAGTAATCCAAGCTCGATGTTTTTGATTTCAGATGGTAGATACACTAAATGCACACACCCAGCTGCCAAACTGAAGACCATTGTCAGAGACAAAAAACGACCTGGGTTGTTTTTTAGCAACCTCTTACTGCTTTTTCAGCAGCTTTTGTGCCAGTGAACATCGGCGCCTTTTAGCGACCAATTGCCGATTTTGTGTCATTTAATGTTGGTGTTTTTTAACACCCTCTTGCTGCTTTTCCAGCGGCTTTTATGCTGCCAAATGTGGGTACCTTTAAGCAACACATTCTCACTCCAACCTTGTCACATATCAACATTTGGTCATGACTTTCCAGGATGGTCCAGATATGTCGTGCAAGGTACCCTGGGTGTGTTGGTTGTTGAGGTGTCAAGTTCCGCTTGTTACATGTAATGTCTTCTTTCAAAATATGTTTTCACAGAAATTATTCCATTTGCATACAGTGTCTTTCAAAAGGTTTAGGACAAAAGAATAGGGTTTGGCTTTAGAATGTTATGGGACACGAACACTACCCTTTTGTGTGAAAGTCCATGTTTGTTTGACCCGTTCACCACTCCTACCGCCCACCCCACTTTGGACTTTCGCCACCTTAACTTTAGTTCTTGTCCCGCCATGATTCCCTCTGATGCTGCCAGGCACCATAAAACGATAATGGCAACCAACCCCAGATCACGCCAGTGTTAAAGGACAACTTTTATGGTCACAAGTCACTGCCCAAGTGCCAGATTTCAACGGCTTCGGAGTGAGACAGGGTTATTTTAAGCAACCTGTTGTCACTTTTCCAGCAGCTTTTGTGCTTCTAAACATAGATCTTCTCAGCCAAGAGAAGATAGATTTTTTTTTTTTTACCATGACCAAATGTTTTTTTTGCCTTAACACGTTACTCACAGCATTGCTGAAAATGTAAAGTTTCAGTGCATCTGCTACATAATAATGTGCAAATTCAATGTTGTGGTCAGGTGGTATCTGCGTCTGTGGTCATGTGAGTTCAAATTCTTCAAGTTCAGTGTAATTCATCCTGAAAATGAACTGGAAATCCACAAAATGAGGAAATAAACCTTTCACAATATACGGTAGTAAACGTGTGTTTTCTTTATACGACGACTAAAGCTAATGTGACAGTTTCGTATGTGTTTAGTTTGTATCCTCTGCAGCATCTCATCCTTCATATGTTATTTTCCACCTTGAAATAACACATGAAGGATCTCAACCTCAGAGGCCCTTTGAGGTAAGAACTGGTTTGAACTTTTAACAATAAAGTGCTTGACTGCTTAATGGCTTTTGATATGCTTTTTTCTCCCCAGTGCCTGAACTTTTCCTTTCTTCCACCATTGTTTTCATCTTCAAAAGCACCTTAAGATTTTCTGGACTTAACACGCGGAAACTGACTGAGCCCTTTGCATTGCATTTTAAGCGTTCAGAAGATGTGTGTTCCTTTTCATGTCTGAGTCCATAATTACCATGACTACTGGCTGTGTAATTCACTTATCGGCAATTGTGCATGCAGCTGTTAAACCATTTAATTCGGTCATAGACAGCATATGACACATATATACGGTGGATTTTGAAAACACATTACGTTGGTAATGTTGAAAATTGACTCTAAGCTACTTCTCTTGACTGTCTCTGATGGAGCAAACCTCAGGCATACAAAAACATTTGTATGTGCAATATGTCTGCAGATGATTATTTTCGTCTTAAGTATTGTGTTTTTTAATTAATGATTGTGTTTTTTTAAAGATTGCTGACATTTTGCATGAAGAGTACGAACCACTGAGGGGATCAGGTGATGCTAGCAAATTAAGAATCAAATTAAGAAAATGTTTAAATTGTGTAAATGTAATGTTTTCACCACACATTTTTTTTATTTACCATAATTTTTAATTTTATTGGCCTAAATAGTCTGTGTATATTTTGCAATGGTGGAGGAAGTATTAAATTCCTTTACTTAAGTGAAAGTACTGCATTGAAAATGTTATTGAAGTAAGTATAATCCGGAAAATATAATCCAAGTGTTTAAAGTAAAAGTACCCAATGCAGGGAATCTAAAAATAAAAACAACACGCCCAAAACATGAAAAATTATTTATAAAACAGCTCCTATTGGAGATTCATGTTTTGTTTGTTTTCTGCGACTTAGTGACCAATAGAATCTTGCCGTCTAATGACCTTTCTTGTTGACTAACGTTTGCTCAACTATTAGGAGGCAGCCCAACTTAAATGTGTGTCAGAACTGTCATATGTGAGAACAGTTGCCAATTAATTTTCTGTCAATTGACGAATTGATTAATTGACTGTGTAAAAATTGTTTGTATAAACTGTTGGGTTGTCAACAATAACAAAACATCATATTCTAATAAAGTACAACTTTCCTCTCTGAAATAAAGTGGAGTATAAAGTGGCATGAAAAGAAAAGACTCAGCAAAGTACAAGTACCTCAAATTCGTACTTCGGTACAGAACTTGAGTAAATGTATTTAGTTACACTCCAACACTGGTATTTTGCTAATTACCTGCTACCATGATCAGATTGAAGCAAAGAGGCTATTCTCTTTGGTTCAGGTCTTTGAAAGCACATTTCCTCTGTAAATAGAGATCCATGTACAGTCCAGCTATCAGAGATTGTACCTGTAAATGTTTCATGAAGTACGATATTATCATGCTCTGATAGGATGTTTTGGATTAATAAATTAGCTGCTGAAAATTTTTAATAACACATTTTTTAACACACACACACACACACACACACACACACACACACACACACACACACACACACACACACACACACACACGATGGATTCAGACAGACAGCAGTGAGAAATATTTTCTGCGACTAAGGGTAAGAAAGTTGATATGAGATGCACTGACAATATTTCTGTCGCACTGAGACTGCTAATTAAAAGGTCTCAAGCTTCGTGTTCCCTGTGTGTGGTGGTGGCAATATGAGTGCAATCTATTGCACCATTCTCTTTCTGCAACTTGACTGCACTCAATGTGTAAATTTCATTTACTATTGACTTTTACAGTCAAATAATAAACGAGCTGCCTTCTATTGTCGGCGAGAGCAGTTTGCCTTAAACTTCTTAAATCATTCTTTGTGTTTGTTAGTTCCAAAAGACCTCAACAACAAACTAGATTAAGAATGTATGCAGCCTATTGTTACTTTAGTGATCGACCCCTCTTAAATTCAAAAAAACTTTGCTGTCAAAGGTTAGCTCATAGACTATGTACGAAGACTGGAAAGAAAAATATTGTTTTGCTTTTAAAAAATAAATAAATAAATAACTGTATTTGATTGTAACGTGCAAAAGTCTGCATATTTTTCCAAAATATCTGTAGTAGAGAGAGCAAAGGAGTCACATGCAATAATGTGCAAAGGAGCTTTTGGCATTATTTTCCATGGAAGTCGACTACATAAGCTATTTTATGTTTTAGTATTAATATATGTATCTCACTGACAATGTTAACTTTGGCATTGCATATTTCCATAAACTCCATCCACCCACATGAGACCTGACAGTCAAATAAATAATCTGTTTCAGTGCTGGGCTTTTGATTTCAGACTGTGATTGAGGATATGAGTGGGAGCTTTGCATGGCGCGCAGATCTCCAGAGAGTTTCATCTGTATGCACACTGCACGCCTCTTTATGTTAATTCCTTACACTGGAATTCTAATAACCTCAATATCTCAGGCACTTCATTCACATTTGTTCGAGCTGCGTCCAGCAACATAGTGATTTATTCGACATGAAGAAACATATTTATTGGCTCTGTCTCTATGCTTTGTTTTCATCTTTCATCTTCCCCCTGGAACTGTACCTGTCTATGTTCATTTGTCTGTCAGGATAGTCAGCTACTGCTACAACATGGAAGGCACCACCACTGTCAGCATGAATAAAACACGACCTTGCAGACCACGGACATGGAACAATAGCAACAATAACAGGAAAGGTCCATGGACAGTTGTAGGACAAACTGGACTGTTGGCCTTGGAGCTGCTTATGATGGACTTATCTCAAGCTAAAAGATTTGTGCTCTACTCAAAAAAGAAGTCAGTCTGTGAATTGTGATGGATGATGATGATGAGTTGCTACAAAATGCCCACATTTAGTGCCTTGAAAGCCGCTGGAAAAACAATGAATGGTCACTACAAACACCCACATTTGGTACCTGAAAAGCAGCTGGAAAAACAGCAATGGGTTGCTACAAAACACACATTTGGTGCCTAAAAAGCCACTGGAAAAACAGTGACAAGTCGCTACAAAACACCCACATTTAGCACCTGAAAAGTTGCTGGAAAAGCAATGAGTAGTCACTACAAACACCCACATTTGATGCCTAAAAAACAGCTGGAAAGATGGTAATGAGTTGCTACTAAATGCCCACACTTAGTGCCTGAAAAACCGCTGGAAAAACAACAACAACTGGTCACTACAAAACACCCACATTTGGTGCATGAAAAACAGCAATGCTACAAAACATAAATTTGATACATAAAAAGCTACTGGAAAAACAACAAGAGGTCTTTACAAAACACTTATGTTTGGTACCTAAAAAGTCATTGTAAAACAGTGACCAGTCGCTACAAAACACCCACATTTGGTGCCTGAAAAACAGCTGGAAAAACAGCAATGGATTGCTACAAAACATACATTTGATGCATAAAAAGCTACTGGAAAAACAGTGACATGTCGCTACAAAACACACATCTAGCACCTGAAAAGTTGCTGGAAAGACAGTAATGAGTTGCTACTAAATGCCCACACTTAGTGCCTGAAAAATTGCTGGAAAAACAACAACAACTGGTCACTACAAAACACCCACATTTAGTGCATGAAAAACAGCGGGAAAAACAGCAATGGATTGTTACAAAACATACATTTGATGCCTAAAAAGCTACTGGAAAAACGACTTATGTTTGGTACCTAAAAAGTTGCTGGAAAAACAGTGACATGTTGCAACAAAACACCCACATTTGTTGCCTAAAAAGCAACCAGTTTTGTTGTTTGTTAATCTCAAACAGCAGTCTGCAGTGGTCTACAGCTTGGCAGGTGTCTGGCCTGGGTTGCATGTCATCCATGTTGATATTTTATGTATGAAACGTGCAAACATAATGTATTTGTGGTTTGCAAAAACGTATAATGTCAACATTTTTCTCTCAGGTCTGGTAAAGCAGTCTCAACTGTGTTTAACTGACATGGTGATTTAGAACAAACTTTATCGTTTCCTCAAAAATTAATTACTACAGACATGTTGGACCATTCATGTGGAATATTTCAATTAGTTTACCTTGTGTCCGGTGATTTATGTGCAGTAATAAGTGTGCAGTGAGCCACTTATTAACAAAGGACTGTGTGATATTGTGAGCAAAGAGCACAATGCTAAACAGAGCAGCGTGTTGCATTATCCCGTACTTATTTTATAAAGAGAAGCATTAATCACACAGATGACAAGAGTGTTTTCTATTTGAAACAATATGTCATGATAGTCTCATTGCAACGTTTACTCTAAAAGCCATATACTTCACACACACACACAGAAGTGTTTTTGTTTCCCTCAAGGATGTGATATTCTCGTTTGTTATTCTCTGTATTTAGAGCTCTTCAAAACACAACAGAGTTAAACAAATGAAAAAAATGAAGCCAGTGGGAAATTGGTGCACACGCGCGCGCACACACACACACACACACACACACACACACACACACACACACACACACACACACACACACACACACACACACACGCACACACACACCAAGACACCACATATTAATGCTGTAGATTTTCAAGGTTTCCAGCAGGTTCTTCAAACTCTGTCAGGAGAAAACACTTGCCTAAAAAAAGTCACATACAGCATGGATACAGAGTCATATCATATGTATGCATGCCACAAATCATTACTAAGCACTAACACCAAAGTGAACTGTGTGAGTCACATTTAATTATCAGACTTCCTTCAGAAAAACAAAAAAAAAAATCAGAGTTATTGGTAAATCATGTCTTATAGTAATCAATATTTTGTTGAAATTAATTCATTGTTATCTTAATGTAGGTGGTATGGTTGCCTGAAGATGGCCAACTTTTTTGTATTAATTTTTAAGGAGAGATTATTGTAGAATCCTCTATTTTAGAACACTCTCTCAAACATATTACAAAGACATTAAAACCGTATTCAGATTTTATTTGTATTATTAAATTGTCATTTCAACTATTCTGTCTGTTCTGTGAAACTTCAGCCGTGAAACCACCAAGAAAGATCATGAGAATCTTCCCTGCAACCAAAGAAACTCAGTGATTCTCAACAGCCGCTCAGACAGCAATAACGATAATACCCAGAGAAGGGAGATGAGTGCCAAGCCGAGCCATTTTACCGGAATACCTTTCTCTCAGCAGCTCACTGTGTGCATTCCTGACCACTGGCAGGCATAATAAAACAACGCACACAGCTCTAGGAGCTAATTATGCCGACGCTGTTAATCTGTCTGGCTGCCTGTCTGTGTTGGATTGTCTTGTTTGTTTGGACTTGTGCTGTCTGCCCTTTGGCTTTGGCCTTGGCATTGATCTGAATCGCAAAAGGAAAATAAATAAATAGATAAATAAAACATTTGAGGATTTTATGAGGCCTACTGAGAGAGAGAAAGAGCAAGGGATCATACTGTGGCGAAAACAATGGGTTTCTTTGGTACTTGTTGTTCATTGCCATGCAGTCCTACAGGGCAACAAGAAAACTCCAAAACCCAATCTGAAAATGCAAGAATGATGGTTACAGTATTGTAACCTTTGTTCTATTTGCACAGGCAGAGCCTTCTACCAAACTCTTTGGGTAAAACTCCTCTAATCACAAGCAAACCAACATTTAGCAGCATGATTGTTATAAAAAAAAATGACCACATCAAATTCAGAATGGGATTTTGAGTTTTATACATGTCAACTTCGAGAAGGCCTGTGATAACTTTGGTGATCCCAAGTTTTTTATTCATCGCCATCATCATCATCATCACCTTCTAATTTGTCCAGTACTTTGCTTTCAATCAAACATATGCTAATGATGACAGTACCATTAGCCTTAGTTATTCTTTTTGTTTAGGGCTAATTAGCAAATGTTAGCAATCTAACAAAGTAAACTAAGATGGTGAACATGGCAAGCATTGAACCTGCAGAACATCAGCATGTTAACATTGTCTTTCTGAGCATGTTAGCAAACTGAAGTTAACTCAAAGCATCACTGGACTTGAGTAGAGCCTTACTGAGCTGCTAGCATGGCTACAGTGGGCTTTAGACTTATAACCAGACTGAGAGTAGGAGGGTCTGTGATGATCTGGAGAACTCAGGGATGAGGCCGATCATGGAGTTCTTTCTTAATGCAAGTTTTATTACAAGCTTGGATCTCAACAATGGCTACATGCAGAAGCTATGTGATGAAGTGTACAGAGAGAGACACAGCTTATATAGGATGGTGATGGCAAGTATACTGTTACCTAAAATGGTGCTCTGCCTCATTTAACTTGGCCTTGGGCCAACTAAAATTAGTCTTAACTTGTCCATTCCTCAGTGCCTCACACTTCTGATGCCATGACAGCTGTCATAGCGGAACATGATCCTCAGGGGCCTTGACCTAGTATCCACTGGTCAGGGGAGGTGTAAAAATACATACTAACACCAGACCCAAATGGAATCTGCAGATTTTTTAATTGTTTGTGACTGAATGTGATAGACAATATTCATTTATCATAACAGTTGTTTCTGAGCAAAAATAACCTCACACAATACATTAAAACCTAAATTTATCTCGAGCAGGTTAAAATTAGTGGATTTTAGTTGAAACTTTGAATCAGAAATTTTATTTAATTATGAATACTTCAAGAAAAAAATTAAACACAAACCGATTTACATCGGTAAATCTTATTTTTGAGATTCCTTCTCACTACACCACTAACTTAGATTTTAATGCTGACAAAATACAACACAAAATTGTCAGACACATGTACAAGGACACTGAGGAGACAATGACAACATTCTGAGTTTTACAAGAAAGATGATTGCATGACAGCTGACCAAAAGTTTATAGCAGTTATAGTTTAACGGCACTCGGCAGCGTCGGGGGAAATGCAGCGGGACAAGACGAAAATTAAGAAGCCGAAGGTCCAAGTGGGGCGGGCGGGAGTTGTGGTGGACTGGTCCAACAAACACGGACTTTCACCCAGGAGAGTGGTGTTTGTGTCCCTTAAGATAATAAAGCCAAAAACTGTTCTATTTTCTAAACCCAACCTCGTGGTTTTGTTGCCTAAATCTGACCACCTGTGTTAGTTGTTGAAGGAGAGAAAATGTTGATTCATGGTGTTGTACTGACGTAGTAAAGAGTCTGTATGTAGCTGGTAAATTTCCTGTGAAAACAAAGTGTGTTTTGAAAGAAGACTTGACACTATGTCCCTGAACATCAACAACCAATGCACCCAGGGTACGTCGTGCCTGGATGTGGAAAGCACACGACCAAATGTTGATATGTGACAAGGTGAGAGTGAGAATGTGTCAGTATGTGCAAATTTTGTCTTCTTTTCGTTTTGTACTTTCTTTGTAAGGCTTTTATCTTTAAATTTTCTGTTACTCTGATACTCTCCATATACACTCCACTCCACCATTTGGTTGGGATGGTGGGCATTTTGGCGCCCCAACAGTAGGTGGTGCCTTAAGCAGATGCCTTTGTTAGCTATAACAAGATCCGCCAATGGCATCAGCCACACCATGGCCTTCAATGTACGTTCAACGGAGCATGCACATGTAACCGCTGTTAATCCTTTAATAAAGATGTGTCAATTAAATTTTATGGCCCAGGCTCAAAATAGTCCCAAGTGCCCACAGCCATGAAGCTCAAATGGTGATACGAACCGCTGCAGTAAAAGAAAAAGGTCACACAAACTGGCTTTTTAGCAGCGATTCCACATTCAGGTCATTGAAGGCTAGATAACAGCTGTTATTCTGTAATATGAGATACTTAACCGCATTCACCTGGTGTCCAAAGTGCAATCAGTCTCTGATTAGATGGGTGGAATGAACGCTCTGGGTCCTGATGACCATGATGGAGAATCATTCATGGTGAACGTGACTAGCAAGTATCTGGTGCCTCTGTGGCAACAACAGTCATCCAAAGGAACATGCTCAAACACGTTTTAAACACTCAATCATCGACAAACATGGACCAGCCTACATATGATGTTCACGCAGATGAAATATATTACACAATGACTTTTTGTTTGGGGCCTTTATAAATTTAAGTGGACTACATCAAACTAGGGGAGGAAAAAGTCCATCTCAAGGAGACTACATTTACTCATTTTTCTTTCACTCTCTCCGGCTCCCCTCCCTGCCATCCAAGACTGCTGCCAAGGAAATCCAATTAGGAACGTTTCAACATGGCTGACAAACGACTCTTCGCACCAGCTGCCCTTCTTCCTTTGTTGGATTGAGCTCCTATATGGACGGATGGAGGGAGGAATTAAGCAAGAAGCAATTACCTTTCTTCCGCATGTACACGCCTACTCACATATGATCACACACACACACACACACACACACACACACACACACACACACACACACACACACACACACACACACACACACATACGTTGGTGCCCACACACAGAAAAATCACACATTTGCACGTTTAAACATATGCATGCATTCATTCCTGCAATCCGGTATGTACAGAGACTCAGAAAAGCTGGCCGACGTCCCACACTCTGAGCCACGTACATAAAAACAACACTAACACACTCTCATCCGAACCTTACATGCATGCAATTAAAAACAGCAGGCCGACCAACACAAAGGTATACCTTCAGTAACCATTACCGCGCAATGGCCAGGTGGAAAGCCCATTATTTCCTTAAGCCTCTGCAGCAGCCAGGAGCTGTCGTTTCGACACACCCAAACACGCACAAACACTGCCCACGCATCTCAGACTTGTACCCTGATTAGTTTCCATGTAATGTTTGCGTCCTTCTCTGCTATGTGTGTCTCATTGCTTTACAAGAGTGAATGGAGAGACACTTTCATGGCCGCCTATCACACGACTCTCTTTCTTCACAGAGAGATCGATAGACTCTTCATACTGAGACAATGATCTCAAATACAGATATGAGGACGAGACAACGCATCAGAAACAGGGCTCCGAGACATGTCTGAGTTAGCGAGGTAGAGAGGTCAAGGCTTGTTTTTCACAAAATTTACAATTTTAAGCAGGAGTATAAAATACTCTGTCAAGGCAACACATTCACACTTTAACCTTGTTACATATCTGCATTTGGTCGTGGACTTTCTATGTCCAGATATGACGTGCAAGGTACCACGGGTGCATTGGTTGTCGACGTTCTGAGACACCATGTCAGCTTCTGCCTGTTACATGCATTGTCTTCTTTCCCCTTTCACAGTCTGTGAATTGACTTTTCTTTTCTTTTTTTTTTTTCATCTGTGTCAAACGCCACAAGTCACTGCCCAAGTGCCGTATTTCGACAACTTTGGAGTGAGACCAAGCTGATCAAAGCTTAACACTAGATATCAAAACCAAATTTAGCTGTGGGGCAGCTAACATCACAGCTGACCATCCTCATTTTCATCAGTGTTCCCGAAATTGCATTCCTGATCACATACAGATCAAAATTGGTGGACACTGTTAAAGTAATTAGTAATTAAAAATGCTCCATTCTATGTAAAGATATGGTTGAGGAATGGTGTCCTGAGCACAGGGTGAATTCGGGCTCCCTCTGTGTGTGTAGTAATCAGAGCCTTTCTGTTTTTTTCTATGGTAGACGGTCCGGCCGCATGTGCAGATTAGTGCATATTAAGGCCCAGACATACCAGACAGGCTTTAAAGTACTGGCAGCAATGAAAGCTGACTGTTGCGTCACCTCACTTTGCCTGTGTCTTGCCCAAAAATGTGCACATTAACACCATGCTAAAACTATAGCCAACCAAAAATAATAAGTTTGTTTTGATGTCACTTCCTCTTGACTGTAGCTGTTTGTTTTCTTCCATTTTCTTCACTTCCATTTCTCTTTTCAAGGTGAGCTATCAGAATGTCAGACTAATGTCATTCGCCAATGGGCTCCGCCAAAGCCAACACGAACACCAATACAACACGCTAAATCAGCCAAAAAAAAAAGGAGGGCCATCAGGGGGCATTGTTGCAAGACACACCAAATCAATTAAGGCAACAGACACTCACTGATGGCCCAACATTAACTGATGGCCCACTACCAGTTTGGTGTGTCAGGTCCTTCTGGCTCCCACTGGCTAACTCAACACCACCACTCACTGCGCTCATACTGTGGTTACTGCTGATGTCGGGATGGCGTTATTGCAAAAACATAGCACCCACCCTCTGATTATCCACCGTTAGCTCTGTCAGCACTGTTAGCTGCTAAGTGCCAGCTATGCCACCTCCATGTTGAGAGCCGTGTGCAAACAACCTTTGTATCATAAGCTCCTTTTACACTGCCAGATTTTCTGCAAATGTTGTGAGCGAGCGTTTAGACACACAGAGCCGGATTGGCGAGTTGATCCGAGGTGCCCAATTTTCAGCCTTGTAGGGTCATATTGGCGAAACCCTTTAAGTTTAAAAAGACAGAGGTGGCCTTCCCCAATGGGAGGAGCTGTTGATGACGCCACACATGCCTACTGGCGGTGGATAAACAGGAAACAGCTGATAGAAGGAATTAGCGAGCAGCTAGTAGCAACTGGGGAGACAAAGAATTGCGCGCCCTCCTTGTCCTCGCAAACGAAGAGGCCATTAACCGTCAGATGACGGGGACGGTGAAGGATGGGCCGACTTACGAGAGAATCACCGAAGGACTGACCAGCCGCGGCTTCCCTCCCACGTCAATGTTTACGTCACACGCTGAGCTACACGTTTTGTTACTTGCTCACGCCCCCCACTGCCCCGAAAAAGGCGCATTCAATACACAAAAGTAGGCAGGCGGCATTTTGCTGCACTCCCCGATTTTGTTTTTATACTGCCAATGCTGAAAGAAGACTGATTGGGCTTTCCTGCAAATTTGCACAATTCCTCTAAAAGGGCTACAGATACACTCTGAATATAGTATAGAGCTCCTCTGACAATATGTAATACCTGCCTGTGTATTATTTTTAAGAAGTCTTCTGGGAATAGAGCAATATGGTGCAAGCTAGTGGAAATATTACTACAGTAAATGTCACCATGTCACATACAGACATCACACAGAGGCTGCACACAAGGAAAAACTCTCCTCTCCTCCAAAGAAAATGTGATGTGGAACTTTTTAAAAAAAAACGAAAGCTGTTACTATTTCAGGCCGACGTGCTTTCAGAATGACTGACAGCAGACTGCTGCAGCTGCTGCCCAGCAACAGCTCCGACAGCAGCAGCATAGAAGGTGAGTATATCCAAATTGTTCTTAAATTAAAAAAAAAAAAAGTGCATTTTGGTAAAATGTAGGTTTCATCATTAGTTTCCAATTGTGCGCCAGTGGCACTGCTGAGCTGATGCCACGTAGGATTTGAGGTTGGTGAAATCAAGGATGGAGACAGTTGCTGATCCTAATGGCATCACTGAAGGAAAATAAGCTTTAGTGATTGTTTGAAAACTGATCATAAATAAGTTTGTATCACAATATGCCAGCATAAATGAGCTAAATCCTTTATTGTAGGGGCACTAAGACGTAAGCAAAGGTCAGATAATCATAAATAATTAAAGACTACTATATAGCTACTCAGTATGACGTGCCACTTTACTTTAGAGGGCACAAAAAGGTTAACTAACGATTAAGTAATGTTTAATTAATGGACTGTTATGTTTGTTCTGCTGAGTGGCTGCGTCATAGTAAATCAGAAATGAAAGTGTTATTCATATTCACAGATATTTATGAATTAATCAGTACCTGTGATTCATTAATATAGTATGTCCCAGTCTGTTCTGTAACTCGTCGTTATCTATGACATATGCCTCCATTCTGAGTTTTTTAGGCACTTCTCATAAGGGATTTATTAATTATCAGGTTGTTCCTCACTCCTTCGTCAGCACTCACTCACAAATTGTAAAGTCTTAGCTTTATTTAATAAGAACTATAGGTCGTCTATCATCACTGGTGAGCCGGATATTGAAGGTTAACATCTATCACTGACAGCAATTCTCCTCAGAAATAATTAAAATGTCTAACGTTCTCTTTTTTTCTGTATAACACACCCCAGAGAGGTGTGTGCACTTCTCAGCAGGTCTGCACTACGCACATACACAGTGAAGAAACACAGAAATCCACGGTTTGGGTTTCCTTGTAAACTACCTATTAAATAAAATGAACACAAACTTTAAACACAAACAGAGTTGATCCAAAGTGCTCTTACAGCGAACACTGAGAAAAACAAAAACTAAAGAAAGAAGAGAAACACAAAAATCAAATAATAGTAATAACATAATTATAACTTGTCCATACCCATTGAGTGCACAGTTGCAGGGGACAATCAGACCATGGGAGGAAGAGAATTCCAGAGTTTTGGGGCAGCGATACAGAAAGCCCTGTCCCCACAACACTTAGCCTTGGATCTCTGGACAGACAGAAGACTTTGGTCAGACGATCTCAGTTCTCTCACAGTGTGATATGAGTTAAAGGAGCTCTATGATGAAAGACGGAGCTGGGCCATTTAACACTTTATAGACAAACATCAGAGTCTTGAAATGTATTCTGTAGCTAACAAGCAGACAATGTAGGGAGGCAAGAATGGGGATAATGTGGTCATTCTTTTTTGACCTTGTTAAAACTCTTGCTGCTGCATTTTGGACTAGTTGAAGACAGGATAAACAAGACTGACTAATACCGAAATATAATGAGTTGCAATAGTCGAGGTGGGAGGAAGTGAAGGCGTGGATGACTTTCTCCAGTTCAGAAGTACAGAGAATGGATCTGAGTTTAGGGATGGTACGCAGCTGTGTGAAACTGAACTTTAATACTCGATTGATTTGTTTGTCAAACTTTAATTCCAAATCAAATATTAAGATTTTTAACATGTGATGTACCCGAGGGGGCCAATGGGCCAAGATGAGGAGACATAATGCTGATTGAATGCTGTGAAGACAGTTATTGAGCTCAGTTAGTTTGTTGATGTTGATGTTGGGGATGATATTACGCCATCATCTAACTTTATGAAATCAGAAGTAACCTCTCTAACTCCGCCAGGACACCGACTAGAAAGTGGGATCATAACTTTCACATTTCATATGACTTTATTTGGTGATATTTTATGGTGTTTCTGTGTTATAAACAACATCAGCTATCATATTCACACCTGATTTCAATAAGGTACAATGTTAGAAGCTGGCTGAGTGGTGTTTGATCACTGACAGAACTGTTTTGAAGCTGGATCTTTTCATGGACAAAAGACTGTAGAATGGTCATACTTTGAGCAGTCTTCTTCAAATTTGAAACAAGTGTTCATTGATAGTGTGCCTACAGCCCCACAGTGTCATTTACCTGCTCAGATGAAGCTGTATCACCTAGAGCGTTTCTGACACTTTCATAAGAAACTTCAGAGAATTTTCTTTCTGGCAACACCTCATGCATGCATGTAGTCAGAGCGGTTCAGAAGCTACAGTCATTTTAATTTGGGTATGTCATTTTAGCCGTTTTTGCTACACAATGGGGGTGGAGTGCAAGAAAGGTCTTTTCTACGCTATTAAGAGTTCTGAATTTAACTTAATTGATGGCATTAAATCCCTGTTTCCTTGAAAACAGTTATATATTCCTGGGTTAGGGATTTCTAACATCAAGTGAATCATTCTCACATTTTTAGAAAAGTTCAGCCTGTGAATAGATGATCCTCCTTATTCTCTTGTAAAATTATGAATTATTTACCAAAACACAGAATTTGATATCAGTCAATATTATATTGGAAGAACATTCCTTGTGGATTTTTTTAGGTGACTGCGCTCTAAAGAAAATTTTTAAGACAACACAAAGGGCCCTGAACTTTGGATAAATGGCCAATTAGGCTAGTAGTAGTGTCTCAGATGGATTGTTCTCCTCTTCATTAGCCAAATACTGTTACACCACCGAGTAATATATACAGCTGAGAAAGTCCTCAAGGATTATTTTGAATGCAGAGGTAAATCAGCGTGAGTATTGACAAAAACATTTTTGCAGGAACTCCCTCATTACCACCAGAGTTTGCTTACCAACAAATCAGACCCGTAAAGCTTTTTATCACAACATAATGAAAACTGTTGGGCTGATCATTTTAGTAACTGACTGAAATTGCCCCTTCTGCTGTCATTTTCTTCCTCTCCTCTTAAAAGAAGCGTAGCCGTCACACACACAGCGCCTTTGTGAGGAAACACTGGATTTCCTTTAAAGCAGCTCTCGCAACACTGATGCAATCTTGCAATATTCCATCTGAAAAATACAAACAAACTGTTCTTCCTTCCTGTCATGGTGGCATCTTGGGATGCCTTTGTATGTTCCGCAGACGCGCCGAAATCCATTAATAAATGAGCGTGCTGTTTAATATTCCACACTGCAGCTGCGCCTATACAGTGGCATGTTTTGAGCACTCATATCTCCATGTTTATTGCAGCAGTGTTGTCTACTGAAACAAACTGCATTCAGTACAAAAAGCTTATCTCTTGATTATTTTTCAAGCGCCATTATTGCCACTGAATTCTGCAGGCTGTAATCTTTCAGCTATTTACTTCAGCATGGGGTTAATGGCTAATGTGCTGGCTAATGGTGGGTGCTATGAGGTTAGGGTATGTTAGCTTTCTCCAGTGACTATAGGGTGCAAAGCATGAGATGTTGGTACCACATGCTGCCACTGTAAACGCTGCTTAATTGGGTTGTTTTAATGAGGTGGAAATGTTGCCATAGGTGCCATAAGGGCTGGTTCTAAAAACATGGCCTCCTTCCCTGTATTTATTAATCCAGCACGTGTAAGGTGTTTATTGAAGTAAAAAGAAACAGGGGGAGCAATTTGGAGATGAAAAATCGCATTTTGCATGTGACGTATGATCAAGGGATTCTGCATTAAACATGAATCAAAAAAAGCAAAGACAGAGGTCTTCTGATGTCTGAGCTGTGTAACTTAATCTTTCCAGTTGCATTAATGTTCCTTATCTTAGACAAAGGAGTGCAACAGCACAATTAGGTGAGCATCAGCAGGAAAGGGGGCCAGATAACACAGGGAGCCACACTGCATCAATCAGGAAATGCAAATCCTTCATCCACACTATCAGTGGTTTAAAATTCAATGCTCAAAAATCATATGTGCAGGAGATTTATTTCTTCTTCTTCTGCTTCTGTTTCTTCTTCTTCTACACAGGCACTGACTGTGTTTACATGCACAAAATATTCTGGCTTTTGCTCTTATTCTGAAAAATATTCCTACTAAGCTGTTTACATGGCTGATGAAGAAAATATTCCAGTAATATTCCTGTTTACATGCAGATTAGCTCAAGGCAGAGCAGTTGGAATCTAGAGGCAGAAGACAAGAATGAGGCTTAATCAAAATGTCCACCCTGTGGACTTGCAGACTTCAGTAGTATGTTGTGTGACATAGTTACTGTCATCATGTAAAGTCTGTGAGGGCAGAGACTGCAAAGGGCTGATAGACAGCTTCAACAATCGCTGCTGTCATATTCATATTTGTCATATAAGTTGATGAACAGTGCCTACATATCAGTTCCTGCAGATAACAGGATAGAAATCCCATGTATGGCCTTTTTTGTGACTGAACAAAAATATATTAACACATATCTATATAGCATAAAGGCTACACATGTTCAAAAGCAGAAATGTTTTTTAGCCTATCTCACTGCACAGCCTGACAGGCCGCAATAATGAAAGGTGTTTCTACTCCTTCTACAGCCTAGACTTCTACATATCTCTGTATCATGATGTGGCTCAATATTTTCTGACCTACACAATTCAAGTAACATTTTAAAAGGCTTAACTATCAATCATTTTTTTACACATTCATACATTTTGGCAGTTGAAAAACCCACAATATCATGTCTGTATGGCAATGAATTGTGGGTTATTAAATCAGTGAAGTCTGCATCCCAAGCGGACTCTCTGGAAGTCTGCTTGAGGCCCCTTGTGGGCTGGATGAATTTTAACTTTGGACAGCCAAGTCTGCAAGTGTGGTGAAGTGCACACATTTGGATTCAGCTACTGACTGGAAACAGACATGACACACTACAAAGGGGAAACAGGAAACACAAGGGAGAGTCAAAGCTGAAACCTTAACACATAAAAAGTGGAGTGGCTGGATGTCATTTTGATACTTTTTTTGATATTTAGCATCAAGATCGTTTCCTGCTGGTGGCAGATTTGTTGAAACATGCAAACACAGACACCCTCTTTTATTCCTTCAACCACTTTCCTTCCCATTATTAATGTACCACACACCCAGTAATCAGTAGATACACTGTCATCCTCGTGCACAAAGCCCCCTTCTCTTTTATAAATGATCAGCTGGAACAATCTCTGTAGAGTAACCCTGTAACATCCAACACCACCTTACCAGTAAATTATATATTTCAAGAGATTCACCGTAAACATATTAATATCTGTCATAACATAATCCAAGCATGCACTATGCTGTCATATCCACGTACTTCATGTTGGAAGCAACCTGTTACATTAATCACTCTATAATTATTCCGGCGCTCTTTGCACTTTGCGCTTTTGTTTACAGCTTTGTTATCTTTATCTGTATGTCTGTTTTGTGTTTGTACATTGACATATGTTTACAGGAACAAAATATTCTGGTTTTTGCCCCTTTTTCCAAAAAAAGACAATATTCCTTCTTAGCTGTTCACTTGGGTGATGAAAATGAATACTGCACTCATTTACATGCAGCTCTGCAAACTCTGATTAATGTGTCCTAACGTAACATTACATTGTGCAAACACAAGAGGAAAACTGGGAATGGTTAAAGGCAGTTTATTGTAGACTGAAAATCTGGGGCTGACGGCTTGAGTGAAATGATGGCTGAGGTGGGCTGGGAATGGCGAAGCAGAGCAGGTTAAGGGGCTGAGGACAGAGCAGTCCAAATCCAAAGGCAGAGGACGAGGCTGAGGCTGGACATGCTGGTTATAGTAGAGGCTGGCGTGGTGAAACCTAAGACATGGAACAAAGTGCAAACTGAGATCCAAAAAGGACAAAAACCGTGACCCTGACATCTGTACTGCAGAGGAGACTGAACGATCTGGCAGAGTCAGGATGTCTGAGCTGAGGATTTATGCTGCAGTGGCTTCATTGTTGATGAGGTTCAGGTGTGTCGGTTCAGCAGCTGCTGGCACTCAAGATTGGCAGGAGAAGGGAACCAGGAGGCCACGCCCAGCAAACACACAGAGACAGACCGAAAACAAACAGGGGACACTGAGGAGGGGAAACAGGAAACACAAGGGAGAGGCAAAGCCGAAAACCCAAAAATATGATGTCAAAAGAAGTGAAGACTTTAAAGACTAAGTGGCTGAAGCTGATTGTGCCTTTTTGTTTCTATGCATCAAAATGGGATTCAGTTTTCCACTGTGTCAACTTGAACCACATGAACACAGCCTCCTACTTTCATTCCTTTATCAGCAGTGACGGATAATGAATGTATGATTGAGGACGACAGTAATTCCAACACCTGACAGGGTACCAAACAGCATCTCAAAAAAAAAGGACACTGGTAAAAACTTTTGTAATATTGTTACACCAGTTGCAACATCTTCTTGACTGTTTTTCATTATTTTCTCTCGTTCCTATTTTCCTTGGCACCGTGTTCCATTTTTATGACTTATTTCATTTGTGTGCTTATTTTGTGTCCCACACTGAATCACTTTGCTTTTACTGCTGCAAGAATCTAGTTTCCCCACAGAGATCATCAATCATCTATTGTAACATATCATGACACTGTTTCCCAGTGCAAAAGTCAGGAGAGGTGCAAAACACCAAGTCTCAGCCTGGAGGAGATTAAAATGACCCTGGCATGTCAGATCCAACTTAAAATATGACAAGTATTTTCAGCTGAAAGTGCCATTATTGTCAAGAAAACATTGTTTGGCTACATTTTTATCAGAGACCATTGAGATTGTTGGGAGGGAGTTTCAAAACCAGTTAAGAAATTCATTCATTTATTTGATATTGTGTGAAGGTAACGTTGAAGAGATACGGTGAGTTTTTGGCAATCACATCTTGACGTGATCGTCATCATTTTAAAGTAGGTGGTCAGACAATGAAACATACAGTCACATCTTGCTATCTTGGCGTTGGTAGAGTGAAAAAGACACTAAGATCTGGATGGTGATGTGGAGCAGCATTCATGGTGAAAAGGACTGACTGGACTGTTGGCTGTGGTGAAAACAGGCAGGCTGTTCTCACGCACTGTTCTTATGTATGCCAGTGAAAAGAGAGGTCCACCCCGTTCACCTCCAGCCTCCTGGCCACCTTTTGATAAAGCCCCAATCTCACCCAAGCTTTGTGGAGGTACACGCCCATAAGCATTGTGAACCAGGCTGTCCTGATGAACTGTTACGAAAAGTAATGCACCCAAATTCGTACATATCTCACTTTATCATTAACTAGTTACTAGTCCATACCTATTGGTAGCTTTGTCACCTTCTACCTGTGCCAATCCTTTTGCCAAGAGGGAACTTTAGATATTGGTCCCTAGATTATGTTCACCCAGTTTCATGCAGATCGGTCAAACTTCCTAGGAAGAGATCGATTTGAAGTGTTTTTCAAAAAATTCAAAATGGCGGAAAATCTATATAAGCGGAAGTTATGGGTTCTTGAGTCAAATGTGTTCCTCATGAGGAGAGGCATCTCTGTGCAAAGTTTCATGTCTCTACGACATACGGGGCATGAGATATGCCCATTCAAAGTTTGCCATTTCAATCGGTTGCTATAGCGCCCCCCTTTGGCCAATTGATGTTATATTGCTTCATTGGCATCCTCCCATGACCCTCTACCACTGTGCCACATTTCACATGGATTGACCAAGTCAGTGAGGAGAAAAACATGGAACAGACACACACACAGACAGAGTTTTCGTCATTATATAGTAAGATTTATGCACAACCAACCTTTTTGGAAGTCTGCAATTGATCTTTCCCAAGGTGACGCATGTTCAGAACTGTTTGAACTTGAAATGAAGTCAGGGCACGTCCTCACCATGTTTCTTTTCCTAAAACTAAACACAGTAACTTAACCTCCGTAACGTTAGGTTAATTGTGGAACTCTACGTCGATGACTTCATTTGTTGGACAATAATTCAAAGGATATCATTAAAACCCTTATACGCTGCCCGAAAACAGAAAATAAGAAAAATACAGGCAGAGGTCAGAGGTGCTGCAGAATGATGATGATGATGATGATGATGATGATGATGATGATTGAGAAGGATTTTCTCTGCATGAGTCTAAACATACACAGAATCCTCCACTGAATACCTTTAAACATTCCTAAACAAGGATATTAAATAAAAAAAGACACTAAAAACAAAACAGGATCTCATCCTCCATTTAAGTGAGCTGAACCCACATTTCAGTCTAATAAATCAAGATAAATAACTAATCAATTAATCCACTAATTGTTTTAGCTAAAGTACATAAGATATATTAACAAGTCAACAGAAACATAGCAGCAGTAAGCTACACCGCTCTTGACAGACATGGAAAGACTGTCAAGACAATAACAAGACAGAGGAAACAAAAGACAAAGAAAGACAATAATAGAAAGTAGCAGGTAGGAGGAAAGGAAGGATCAAACAGTAATGCACAAAGAAAGAAGAAAAGAGACATTTTTATGTAAGAAAATGACATAATAGATATGTTCTTGGATCCCCTGGCAGGCTGTAAACAGCAGTGGTTGATTCCATAATGGGCTCCCAGCGTGGCAGGCAGCGGTGTTCGTTTCCCTCCGCAGGCAGGGGAAACAAGTTGAAACGAGGAGAAGGCGCTTCTTCATTCGGGAATCCATCATTCTGACGCAAATCCAAACATAATCGTAAGTGCTCGATGTAGGTAACAGCTCAGCCTGCCTCTTAGCTGCTGTCTGAATAATGCAGTACTCAGAATGACGCATAGTTAGAGCCTCGTGCACGATCCGCACATGCACGCGCATGCATAAATGGATAATAACCCTGACCAAGACTGATTTCATTTTAACACATTTTCTCTATCCCATTCCTTCTCTACTACACACACACACACACACACATACACACATATACACACCTCCCTTGTGTTTGAAAGATGTGAAATCCCGGTCGAGGTGAGAATTGAATGTTCATTATTGATGAAGAGAACCCTCCCGTAGTCTGCGCGCACACACACACACACACACACACACACACACACACACACACACACACACACGGCATCATAGGTGATTTATAACGAGGGAGCCCATTAATAATTGATCCAGGATTTTATTACCTATTCATCCATCACTATTTAGCCACAGTGGATTCTCACTCAGGTGACCACTCCCATTATTAGCCTACCAGACACCCAGTAATCAGTAGCTCTCCTGTCATCCTCAAACACAACGCCCCCTCCTCTTTGATAAATGTCAGGAACAGTCCATGCAGTATAACCCTGCAACACCTGACATCCACCTTAACAGTAAATTATATGTTTTGATAGTTCAAAGATCCAGTTTGTAGGATTTAGGGGGATATATTGGCAGAAATGAAAATAACATAAAAAAGTATGTTTTCTTTAGTTTATAATCACCTGAAAATAAGTCTGGTTTTTATATCTACACAGGAAGCAGGCCCTTTTCCATGGAGACCCACATGTTGCTCCCCCATGTTTCTACAGTAGCCCTGAATGGATAAACTAGCTCTAGTTTGAGGCCTTTTTTGGTTTATGTGCCACTGTTTTAAACAACTGCTCCACAATGAGCAAAACTGGCTTATTTAACATGACGCTGCTTTATTCTGTGTTTTAACTAGTTTAAATCACCCAGTGTATTTGTTTTGGAGAGGAAGATATCTCTACCTATAATTTAGCTCCCTGTAAAGACCTGCTGAATGTCTTGATCTTAAGCTATCAGAGAGAAAAGCCCATCTGCAACATGCTGAGCAGCGTCGGAGAACACTGATTTGTAATGTGAGACAACTTTATTCAGTGTTTTTACAAGTTTAAATCACCCAGTGTGTTTGTTTTGGAGAGAAAAAGACCTTTTCAGATAATTTAGCTCCCTGTTAAAACCTTCTGAACATCTGGGGCCGTATTCACAAAGATTCTGACAACACTCTTGGAGAGCTTCTAACTTAACCTAAAAGTTTTGAGTAAGGAGTCCTAGCTTAGGAGTGATTTAGTCCTCAAAGCAACTCTGCTCAGTGTGACACACTCTTTTAACAGATGTGATTGGTTGTCACAGACAGTAACAATAGCAACAATTCACTATCAGCCAAACTAGCGTGCTGTCCTTGTGTGAGACATAACGTTAGTGACGGTGGATGAGAGACTGTGGACGGAGCATATTGAACATCGCTGTCTACATGTTTACATGTTCATGCTTACTGAACACATGTGTTGATAAAGTACTGGCTTCTTACTCGCTAAGGTTTAATGTCACTGACAGTAACGAGTCAACTCGAGTCATTTTCAAGTTATCTTTACTTTGTTTCCACCGCGGCTGCTCGGCTGTTCACCGTTAGCGCTGATCAATACTACGGTCGTTAATAATTTAGCTCCGGGGCTAATTTAGTCTCGGGTTTGAGTACCCATCCTTAATCAAAACAGAAATGAAATAAAGCTTGCAGCAGCTGTGCAGAACGCTGCAAGTGTGTGTTCCACTGATCAGTGTTCTTCGGCACACCGCCCTGCCCCACAAGAATTTCGGGTAATCTGAAAAGTCCTACCCCCCTACTAGGTTCTTTTTCCAGGGTAAATTTGGAGTTATGGGAAAGTTTTTTTACCCAGGTAATTTCGGTGGAAAGGCACGGAGGTTTTCCAAAATTCTGGGTAATTGATAAAAGTTCCTGTGGTGGAAAAGGGGCTAATGACAAATTTCTGACAATTTCTGTTTTGATCAACACTCTGAATCTGATTTATACAATTCAAACTGACATAAGGAAATTAGAAAAAAACAAAAATGTAAACGTAAAATGCATTTTTCTCAACTTTTTGTCCGAAATGTTTGGGTTTTTTTGAAAATGCAAAAAATTCAAGTGTTAATAAAAAAAATAAATGAAAAAGGAGAAAAATATTTTTTTGTGTAAAAACAGAAGGTCTCTTGTTTGGTTACATGTATATACTGTTTACATATTCATAGAACAAATTATGCCGTGGGTCTTGAAAGGTCACACAATATGGATTTAAAAAAATGCCTGCAGCGGCTGGCAACCTAAAAATAATACTCTGGCTGGTGAAGTGTTTTCACTGGTTTAAATCACAGGGTTCACTCCGGAGAGGAAAAGACCTTTTCAGATAGTTCCCCTCTGGTAAAAACCTCCTGGACAATGAACACACAAGGAATTCTAACTTGGAGTTTATGCTTAGCACTTGGGGGAAATTATACCTGGCAATTTGTATTGCTAAATGCCACTGTGAATCCTACACACTGCTTCTTATGATACACACTGTAAACTGTGTACATATATTGAGGTAGATTCAAATTCCTTGTACATGGGCCTCATACCTTGGCCAACAAGCCTGATTGTGTTGTGAAATACACAAAAGGGAGCAGCTGTCAAACACCTTCCTGCTCTCAATTATTTTAACACTACAAGCACCATGGACACTATTTAACATTCCTGTAACTCTTCCCTACTTGGAAAGATGGTGTGTAAAAAGTTGTATGAATCATGTTTGTAGGAATTTTAATTTGCAAAAAAAAAATCTGTTTTCCAACCCACATGTGCTCGAGGGTTATGAGTGGCTGGAGCCTATTTTTCGGCGGTTTGCCAGTGCATCACAGAGCTAATACATCCAGACAACCAATCACATTCACATTCACACCTTCAGGCAGTCTCCAGCCTGCCAAAGTTGCATTTCTTTGGACTGTTTGAAACTGGAGCACTTGGAGGAAACCCACGCAGACGTGGAGAGATTCATGCAGACTCCACACAGAAAGAATCAGAACCTCCTTGCTACAGTAAGAGGTGACAGTTTTGGACAAGTACAATTCCTAATCAGAGTGTCATTGTATGTCATTTGCCTTTGCCAGACTAACTTTTCTATTGGTTATTTTCATAGTATCCACACGTAGCAGTGAAAGTATTGTTGAAGTGAAATGAATGCATGTAGCTGAGTTTGGTGGGTCACTTTGAACCTCACATCGCCAAGTTTTATGTTGAGGATTATGGGTGTTTGTACTCGGCTCACCTCTGTGCCACCTGCACAAGGACATCTGTTTCCTCATAGAACAATTTGTTGTGAAACTGCTCCAGACTTTTCTGTCCACTGCAAAAACATTTGTGAGTCAGGGTGTGCTATTTTTAAATCTACATTTATTTTTTTGACTTTTTGACTTTCTACTTTTATTTAATACCCTGTTCCCAGGCCCCTGGGTGCTGATATGCAACGGGCCCCACCACCTTTCCTACAAAGGAGCAAGACACACAGGCTTTGTGGTGAACAGAAAGCGTTTTGCAGGTTGCAAACAATTAGGCGCATTGCACTGCTTTTTTTTTAATTGAACGCCACTACTGAGTGGATCACAGGGAGAACCACCAGTTGGTCCAGGAGCTTCGGCCTGATGATAGTCCTTTCCAGGCATATTTTAGGATGACTCAGGGGCAGTCTGACAACCTGCTGTTGGGCCGTATAGCTCTGAGTATCCAGCAACAGCTACCACCAGTTTCTCCTCCATTGTTTACCAACTGTAAACTTGTTGTCACCACCACAGAAGGCCCGCCGCTCAAATCATCAAATTGGACAATTGGAAAAAAAGATGACGTAAAAACAGGTAGCTTGAAGCACTTTTCCGCTCTGAGTGGAAGTTTTGGCAAAAAAAACAGGCCCCTTGAGCGCAGAAACACGAGGCCTGTAGCAACACAAAAGCCGCCAGCATAAACCTTCATTCTCATTAAAAATCAATTTGCCTCCAGCTGCTAAAACAATTTCTGTGTGGTCGGAGCCTTTGCCTCTTTATTCTTTGTTGTTCTGTGTCCCTCTTTAGTCATTATATAGCTTTCCTTTTTTGATTTTCTGGGTCTTTGTGATTGTTTTGCCCATTTTTGTAGTTATTTTGTGTCTCTCTGCAGACCCTTTTCAGCTTTGTGGGTCTTTTTAGGGATTGGTACCCAAACTTGGTATTAAAAGAGCCCCAGGGCCAAATTATTAAAGACAGTAGTATTGATAAAGAGTTGATGTTATCCGTTCTTTTAGTGTTACTTTTTAACATTTTGGTTTAATTCATTATCATCCTGCAGCCTCTCACCTGCACTCTGTGCTGGAGCTGACCTCCTCCACACACACACACACACACACACACACACGTTGGTTGTTGACGTTCTAGGACACCGTGTCAAGTTCTGCCTGTTACATGCCGTCTCTTTCAAAATAAAGACATTACGTCAGAAAAACGTTGCCAGTTGACAGGTCTTTTTTTTGTCCTCCAACATCTAACGCACATGGTTGGGTTTAGGAAAAAAGAACAGACTGGCTTAATAACATTGTGGGACCACTCACACTCACACACCCACACACACCACTCTCCCATGTGAAAGACTGTTTGTTGGACCCATCCACCACCAATCACACCCACCCTACTCGGACTTTCACTGCCTTTATTGCTGTTCATGTCTCACTGCGTTTCGCCCTGACCCCTCCAAGCACCGTTAAACTATAATGATGACCAGCCAGGGAAAGGTTAAAGTACAGCGTTTTTCATCAGTGTCTGATTTAAAGTGAGACAGAGGTTGACGAATCTATGCTCATGACTGTAAGTGCAATGAAACCTTCAGGGGTAAAAAGCCAGTACTTTATCAATACATGTGTTCAGCAAGCAAAAACATGAAAACAGCGCTATATGTTTTACACAAAGACAGCACGCTAGTTCGGCTAGTAACCAATTGTTACAAAAAGCTCTCTGTGTGTAGTCTAAGCGTTAAGCTTAGTTTGCCACTCACCTTAAAATTGGGTAAATTCCTTTTAAACTAAGCTGCTGGCTGACAAAAAAAACAGCCCCTCCTTTGTCTGTCAGGTCTAATGTTACCTGCACTCAGTAAATCACACAAGCAGAGAGGGAGCAGGAGGAGTGACCTACAGTGACTGAAAAGAAACTATAGACTTAACTCAGTATTGTGATATCAGGAATATTATTTACATAATGACTTAACGGTTGTAAAAATGACTGTTGCTGCTCTAGTAACAACAATTAGTTTTATTTAAAATATTAAATAATCCTGTTCTGAATTTATTCTTTTGAAGTTAATTTATTCTCTAAAAAGCAATTACTTAGAAATGAAAAACAACTGATAAGAGTATCAATAAAGTACCGAATGTTTAAGGAGAATTAATAAAAAATAGTAGTATCGATTAAAGCTTAATCTTAAATACTCATCCCTAGTCCTTTTGTGTCTTTTTGTGATAATTTGCAGTCTCTTCCTGCAGTGACATTTTGCAGATGAAGGCCAGAGGGGCCCCTGATACTTTGGACTCCTGGGCAAGTGCCCAGCCCATTCAGTAATTCATCCATGATTAAGAGCACATGAAGCAACATTAGTATTCACTCTGAGTCATTTCAGGCCACTCGGCAAATGCAGTCACTGCACTTTTCTTGCTTTAAACTCCTGAGGGAAATATATGGCTCCTTACTCACGAGATGCTAACTTTGTCTGTGTGATGTTTGGTGCTGGGCAGGTAGCATAAAGGTTTTTTGTTTTTTTTTTGCTGAAAACAGCTGCCCGCTGTTGCTGAATAAAGCGTTGACAGTGAACCAAAACAGTAAAATCGCAGGCTGGAGAACCAAATTAATGAGCTGAAAGTTCCAATAATAAATCTCCACGAGCCGAGGCAGAAACTGTGGAGTCGTGCAAGAATCTCCTGTGGGTTTGTCACCACAGGCTGTCCCTCTCACATACAAATAGTCACGTGAGCTAATGTCAACATGAAAGTGATAGACTTACACAACAATAAACAATAAGGGTGACCACCAAACAAACCAAAATAGTCAAAGTTCTCAAACAAAAGGGCCAAGATGAACAAAAAGAAAGGAAGACATCCAGGATCTGGGGTCTGTCCCATACCCTGAACCACCATAACAACCAAAGCTAACAGAAATAATCCATGACCAGATTCATCAAGACACACACATCAGTCAACGGCACATGAAATACACATCAAAATCAATAGGTGGGCAGCATGAAGCAATTACAGCTTACTTCGGTTTTAAAGGGGCAAACTTGGAATTTCAGTCCATGTTGATTTGGTGACACGTATTTCAATGAAGAAGTCAGGCAAACTTGGCCTTTTTCCAGCATTCTGCAAGCAACCGTGATCTGGTTTTACACTGCACACCGTGCACACAGCAGGGCACAGTGAGAGGAGTTGGTTACCTTGCTAAGTTGGAGGTGTGCAGCCTGTCGCCTGCAGCTCTCCATCTAACAGCTCACTGTGGCTGCTCCTGAATGTTTCATTACTATCTTCGATATTTCAAACTGATCCGCTGTCCAAAAATGCTGCAAATGACTGACACATTCTCACTCCCAGCTTGTCAGATACAGACAGCTGGTCAGTTTTCCCATACGTCAAAATATCTGATGCTCCAGGATTCCCCTCAGCATCAGTTTTGAACACAAAGGGGTTGCTTCTGCTTCATCTTCTCAAGTGCGTTACATCATGTCTTATCTCATAACAGCATTGTTTACGTAGGGCATGTGCTCTGTCTGTTGAACCGTTTTCTCCGAAATCCAAAGTATTTCAACACTGTTGATTTATTCTGAGAAAATAACATGATCCTCATCATCTTTCTCTTGGCTGCTTGCCATCTGTCTGTCGGTGTTTAACGGTGACAGACTTTCAAAATAAAGTCTAAAGATGATGATATGAATCCATGTTTTCATCCTGCATCAGTGACACTGGATGGTTGATCGTTGAATCGATATATCGATCTAGATCAGTGGATTGTTACACCCTGAATGGATATTCAATTTCACGCTGTGGCCGACACCTTCGTAATGAGGCAGGGTGAAAGAATTATTTTGACTTGCTTTTATGAACAGATACACCTAAGCTCTAAGGAGATAAGAATAAAAACACACCCCGCTCCAGATGTTCAGCCACTGGTATTATATGACGCCTTTTGTTGTGGTTTGATGTTTTTGCCGACTAGTCGTCAAAAACTGCTTTGCTGGATAAGTATGCATCAACCTCACTTTAACGCATTTGACATGCAGCGCAGCATGTCTGTCATTTTCACAATACCCGCTGTAGCATTCTTTACATCCAGCATCTGCTCACACACTCAGATACCAATACATCAAGGAAAATCTTCAGAGAGGAAACCCGTGGATAAGATTAGTACTCTCCTGTCTGCCTGAGGGCATCGCCACAACTCTTCTGTCTCCTGCTGGAGTTGAGGACTGCATTTAGATCAGCAAAACATCTTCCTATATATACAGAGGACATTATAGATTACTTCAAAGCAGAACGCTATTAGCCAGAATCAGCTGTTTAGCAAATACAATTAAGAGAGAAGTCAGAGGCTCGGGCTGCTGGTGCTGCCTGGCTCACAGCCCAATTCAACTCTGCACAATAATAATTGCCAAAAAGGTTTGTTCGCAGAGATGAGCCATTCAATAAAGGCTTTTAAATTTGTTTGTGACAAGAAGAGGCATCTGGCCTCCAGTCACCCCATCCTAACATCACCTTTATCCTCCTTTTTTTCTATTTAAGTGCTCCTCTCAGTGCTCTGGCAGCATCAATAAAGGCTGCAAACATGTCAGAAAATCCATCATTTTGCTTTGTTATGGCCTTTAAAGAAGATAATCTAAAAACAAGTGATCACAGAATACTTCGTGATAACAAGGAATGCCACATCAATCAACTTACAAAGGCCATCCAGGATGTGCACTGTTAAACACTTGAAAGCCAAAGTTGTAGCAAAGAGGTGTTATTTGTATAGATAGACTGTATGAAAAAAAGCACTTTCTGATAAATTGAACAAGGTGTTATTACACCACAAAATGAGACTTGGTATGATAGTTAGAGGAGCACTGAGGGCAGAGGATTGAAAAGAAAGGAAAAAACAAGGCAAGAAAGAGCAAAGAGAGTCTGATATGAGCTGAGAGGGTAAAGATTGAGGCACTGAAGAACTAAGCTGTCAGGTCAGCTCTGAAGGAAACAAAAAGATGAGGCGAAGTGTATGAGATGGAGAAGGAAGGGCTGGAAGAAAACTAATGGAGATGGACATGCTGAGGTCAGAGACGAATAGAGAGACAGAAAAGACGGAGACATGGGAGAAGACGTAGGATAGAGCAGAAGAGACAATAAAGCAGAGACGGCAAAAATGAGAAAGAAGAAATGGGAGAATAAAGACCAAAGAAGATGGAGAGACAGCAAAGAAGAGTTCATCAAGGTAAAGAGAACGGCAGACTGAAACATAAAGGTAGAGAGTCACGGAAACAACAGGACAGATGACGCAAGAGGAGAAAGGAGAGGGAAAGAAGGGGGTATAAAAAGGAACAGAGCATAAAGACGCCACAAAATTTGAGAAGAAGCAAAACTTGGAGAACTGATGGACACAGCAGAAGTCACCAAAGAGAAGTGTACCTCATCCAGACAGCATTAAAAATCATTACAGCGGCAAAAACTAAGAATATCAGCCACTGTCATTGTTTTATTTACTGAAGGCCTCGATGCTCTGGGCTGCTGTAACAAGGAATATGAAATCTCCAGGATGTTGAAAAATGAATCAAAGATACTATAAGTCTGATAGATGTTCAATACACTGAGCAAGTTTGCAAAGTCTGCTAGATGTTTAATTGACAGAGGATGCACGCAGGCTGCTGGGTTTTTAATGAGTAGCCCAAAGGTGTAGATACAGCAGATGTGGTCGGGTTCAGGTTTGTTCAATGCTTCTATACAGACAGGTTAGTTTTTGACAGAAGGCCCATCAATTCAAGGACAACATGTCAGGAAGTGGTATTCAAAACTGAAGCAAATTATCAGAATCAGAAATATTCCAACTGGCCAAAGCAGATGGCTGCCCACTGTGGAGTCTGCTCACGGTTTCTCTTTCACTGTCACATAGTGTACTTTCTCTTGGTGGGACTTTGTTTCAGTTGTTGGGTCCCTGTAAATTAAAAGAGCATGGTCTGGACACAACTGGCAACCAATGTCGTTACATAACATATTCTCATAGAACAGCTTGTATGATATCCTACAAATTTGTGCCCCACAATGATGGTACGTTCTTAATATATAGTTACACAATTAACGTAATAAGGTTTAGGAAAAGAAACATGGTGAGGACGTACCTTAAAACAACTGAAAGTTCACATGGTTCCGGGTGAAATTCAATTTTTTTGTGACCCATCCAGCACCCCAACCTACTTCCTTACAAGTGCTCGGGATAGCTAAAAGTTATCAATAAGAAATAAATAAAGGATTTAAAATATATGACAATGATAAAATGTCTAAAAAAGTTTAATAAATAAAGTAAATAAGGCCTGATAGGTTAAAAGCAATTCTGATAAATAAGAAGGACCAAGACCATTAAGAACTTTAAAAACTAATAAAAGAATCTTAAAATCAATTTTGAAGCTAACACACTCACATTCACACCTACGGACAATTTAGAGTCACCAGTTAACCTGCATGTCTTTGGACTGTGGGAGGAAGCTGGAGTAACCAGAGAAAACCCACGCTGACATGGGGAGAACATGCAAACTCTGCACAGAAGGGCTCCCTCCTGGGACTGAACCAGGAACCCTCTTGCTGTGAAGAGACAGTGCTAACCACCACACTGCCGTGCCGCACGCTGCACGATATGCAAAAAAAAAGAAAAAAAAAAGAATGACATTGCGATCATTTTGACAGATATTGCAATTGCGATTGCGATATGAGTCGCAATGGGAATGGTAATTTTTGCATTTTATTTTCACACACCAAAAAATGATGATAATGTGATTTTTGCCGGGATCTATTAATATTGATCCATCTGCGATATGATTTGTAGGCAGGGGTGTATATGTTGTGACATATTTTACCTTAATCAAGAAATGCAGCTCCTGTGATTTGGATATTGCACTTGGCCATATTGTGATTATAATTGTACAATTAATTGTGCAGCCCTAATGTAGAAAACTGAGGACTGATGACATTGATATTTTGTTGGTTTTAAGTTGTCTTGTGAAGTAAGTTTAGTGTAAGATATGGAGACCAGAACCCAATGTCCGCAAAACATCATTACCACAACCTGAAATTCAATTTCAATTTAAAATATCCTAAAACCTGATTTTCATTTTTAAACTAAAAATTGTAACGTCTGTTCTACGTAAGAATGTGTCTCAGGTGCCAGCTGGAGCTGTGCTTGAATAGTGTCCCAAGAAAACGTGTGTTATGACTTGGTGTCAATAACTAGACATGTCTTTGAACATGACAAGAAATCTGTAATTGGTGGTGGAGTTGACACTGGATGAAACAGGTTGGAACAAACTGCAGAGGCAGTATCTCTGCAGTCCACACCAGCGGAAATTTTCGGCACTTTGGCCACTGCTGATCCCGCATGACGGATATATGGATCCAAATTTGCTGTAATTCGAACTTAATTGGCACTTAAACTAAATTAGTTTACCTGATTTATTCTTCAGTATGCTCTTAGTTGCCACTTTATGAGGTTCACCTACAACTAATGCAGTCCTGCAATATTCATTAAGCTTAGTGTTCAGTTTTTTAACTGCTCTGGAGAGGTGTTGATTTAACTTTATGATCATTTGTCGACGGAATTTGCGGCGCTGTATCGCACTGCACGGAGAGGTGCTTCTGTTCTTAAGCCAGCGTCACTAAAATATATGGGGAGAAAAAATAATAAAAACATTACTGCAAAGTGAACATCACACGCACAGTGGGTAATAAATGTAACTTGTAGAACTGATTAACATTACAATCACGCTACCTACACTGGAAACACTAATTAAACTGCATTGCTTCCTTCAGAGGAACAAGGGAGGGGGAGGAGTGGGAGGGAGGAGAGGGAAGAAAATAGAGATAAAAGGGTCTGACCTCAGAGAGAAGATCTGACAGCTTCTGTGGACAGGCTGGGTTATAAACACACACACACACACACACACACACACACACACACAGAAACCCCGCCGCAAGGCTCATACATGACATATACCTTCTCATGTCTGCACAAATACTCTCTTATCCATCCTTACGTGGAAATACACGCTCTCTCAGTGACATACACACACGGATAAACATTATCACCAACCTCCTGTTTCCATCAGAGAGGAAATTTTACCTTCTTAGATGTGGCACAAACAGGAATATCATTTTTTTTTCCAATTTCATCCCATTTCTTTTTAAATTGAAAATTTCCTGCTGTGAATGGAGCCGACTCTGCCCCCTGCTTCTTCTCCTGTCTGTCTTTTAGATGATCAGTGATGATAACAGTGGCTAAGAAATCCACTGTATGTGTGTGTTCTTCATATTCATCAGCAGACGTTTCCACCGCAACCTATACATACACACATATGTGATTTCACATAAGGTAGTAAACAGTAATAATCCACTTTTCCATCTCCTACACGAACCCATATACACACACAAAGCTATCCATTTGTTCTCCCCTAATGCCTCTCCCTCTTCCTCTCTGTTTCTCAGTCCCATTCACACACATACACACAGATCTGAAGAAAAAGCATCCCTTTGTCAGGATAATAAGAAGTTAATTGGTAGGTTGGTTCCAGCGGGGCTCAGGGCGGGTCGAACAGTCTGCTGCCGAGTTGCTGATACGGCCAAACACCAATTAGGCTTTGTCTGACCCAGAGAGAAAGAGACAGAGAGAGGAGGAGACAATGGATGAAAGTTACAAGTGGGGACCAAAAACGGAGGAGGTTTAAGGTGGGAGTAAAGAAGAGGAGACGGTAAGGGTGAGGTTTTGGTTTATAGGTGACTGTTTCTGTCACAACATCACCTCCCTCCCCCCTTTTTTTAATAATTTACATTCCCAGCCTAAAATATGTTTGTATAATGAATCAGTGTTAAATAGTGTGAACCATATTTACATGATGGAGAAAGTTTACTACCCGGTGGACGAGGTTTTGTTTTCTCAGTGATGCAAATGTAGGATTTGATTTCTGTCTCCTCGTCCTGCAACCAAATAATCATTTGATTGTAAATGACATGTAATTGCAACTCTTCTCATCGTACAAGGTGAGGCTGGAGCATAATCTACATGATTTGCTTAAAGTGAGTGAAGGTGTTTCATTTAAACTTTGTTTCATCAGATGCCATTAATGTAGTGTCAATGCTGAGTGTGAAATTTAACATGCAAATATATTTAAAGTACAAGTGGACATCTATGTGATTATTGCATCATTCAATAGTCATCTTGTGACGTGTTCTTTCGGATGTTACCACATAGGGTTGGGCGATAACCTTTGACAGGCTGTTATGCTTCAATAGCTATTGTACATTTACATATATGTATTTTTTTGCTTGAGCCCCAACCATCACGTAGGGTTACATTACCAAAGCTTTACAACAAAATCACTTGATGACATCGACTCTTGTGTGCGCGTGGCAAGAAAGGAGAGGAAGAGACGCTGTGCTGCTGCCAGAGGAGCTGCTGAGTTCCCTCTGAGCGGTAGGTCCCTAAAAGAGTCTGAGAAGTCTGGAGCTGTTCGTAAAAAATTTAAGACGCCACAGTTTATTCCACACTACTGAAGCTGCTCCTGTTTTTTGGAACCACTGCGGGGTCGATAATAATTTTGCTTTCACTGTCTGTCGTACCATCATTCAAATACCTGGGAAGCATCCTTTGTGAAGACAGTAGCATTGACAATGAGGTCCAGATCAGAACCAACAAGCATCTGCTGCCTTTGGAAGACTCAGGCGCCGGGTCTTTCAAAACAAGAATCTACATCTCCACACAAAAGTCTATCAAGCTGTTTGCATCACTACCCTTCTCTACAGTTGTGAAGCACGGGTCACTTACGGTCGCCATGTGAAGTCCCTGGAGCAGTTTAACATCCGCTGCCTTCAGTGCATCTTGGGGGTCACCTGGTGTGACAGAGTGCCTCACACTGAGATCCTCAGGAGAACGGGCTGCAAAAGCATTGAGGCCACCATCACCCATCACCAGCTACGATGGCTGGGGCATGTTCTAAGGATGCCCCACAACTGGCTGCTGCACAGAGTGCTCTATGGCCGGCTACACCAAAGCCAAAACACCTGGTGGCAGCTGTGCCAGACAGGACCCAAGTAGCAAAGATCCAGGATCCAGGATAGGACTATACAGCCACCAAAAAACCCACCGTTAAAGACAGAAGGGGACGTCATCGTTAGCCTCGATGGCTACAAAGCAAGCAACAGTATGATGTCAACCCAGCCAACATGTGCATGTGGGGCCCGTGTGGGTGGTAAATAGGGTGGAAAATTGGCCCTGTATTGGATTGTCCATGTGTTCCATATTGACCCCATGCCAAATGCTTTCATGGGTCATGTTGGGGCCAAATGCTTTCATGGGTCACGTTGGGGCCAAATGCTCTCATGGGTCATGTTGGGGCCAAATGCTCTCATGGGTCATGTTGGGGCCACCTGTGTACAAAGTGGATATGGGTCCAAAATCTTCATCTTATTTGGGGCCCACCTGTGTAATCCCACCTGTGTGGGCAAATGTCTTAAGGCCAATGTGGAACCCATGGACAGTCCCATAAGGGGCCAATTTTCAGCACATTTACTACCCACAAGGGCCCCACATATGAATGTTGGCTTGGAAGATGTCAACAAGTCAAAATATTGCAATATCACAATATGAATTTTTCATATCATATTAAAAATTATACCAGTATTATCATGAACAAGATGATGACACACACCTATTGCCACATCTTCACAATCCACACTTACTGTCTTTAATGGAACCAAGATTCATTTATCTTTATCATATCGATTATAAACACCTCTCTTCAGTCTTCATGTTGTTTTCAATTGATTTCAACAGCAAAACATTTTCAAAGTGTATAGCTCAACATAGAAAGTGTGTATTTTGCTGCAAATATAACAGAACTGTGACTGTAATACACATAATGATGCACAAAACAAGTGGATTAGGCTGCAAGTTTGGTTTGAGAGGTTTCTGAGGAAGTTTTTGATACTTCTTTAAACTTTTTGAAAGCTTGTCACTATTGATATCTATTGTGACATGAAGTCCAGCTGTCCACAGTTTCTTGTTTCTATGAAGGATGAAACAACTTCATTTTAAGCAGCCACCTTTCAAGCGTACAGGTGGGAGAGTGTTTGATGCTAAAAAAAAAAGACAGGTGTCAGGTTGGCTCTCGCTTAAGGAGTTCCATCGTTGCAGGAAAAAGTTATGCAGGATTCCTGCTGGCCTTGAAAACTATTGACAGAAAAAAGCTGGACTCTTCTTTTTCACAGGGACACAAAGTGCAACTTTCTTCACTCAATAAGTGTTACGTTTGTGGATAACTAATTCTAACTAGGTGTTGAGCAATCTATTACTGTGTAGTTGAAGCTGTGCAATCTGCGTGAGATACAACAGGAAACAACTTCAGAACTGCTCCTGTGTGATTTTCAAATCTGTCTTCAACAGATTGCAGCTGTCACCAGTAAGTCCTGTTTTCATTAACTTGTAATAACACTTGCTTGAGAAAAAGGATTCATAATTAAAGATGCATTTTCAATCCACAAATACAGCTACTTCAGAATTGAGTGAATATTTCCTGACAATATGAGCATTTTAACAATGACAGCACTTTACAGATGAAAAGAAGTCAAAGCAGGTGTACATTTGGGGCATGAGGAACTTTGTCTTTGTCAGACTTGTTGTTCGTATGTCCCAGAGTATTTTTTTTTGAAAATTGAAACCAAAATATCCCAGAGCAGAATATTCCCCTGGCTTGTCTCTAAACAAAGGCTTCCTTTTCTAGCAGCGAGACTTGTGGAAACTTCCAGCTTGTCCAAGTTTTGAAACATGCCAGGAGTTTTCTTTGTCAGCACAAACGGCTGAAGAGACATCCCGGATGTGTTATTTTCCGGTCTCTTTTGGCCTTTGTCCCAGAGCTAGTTTGATCATATTCTGAACTGGGGCATCTAAAATGTCAGAGGAAAATAAAATAAACTTGCACCTTAAAAAGTGCAGTGGCATAAATCCTGCCTTGTACCTCAGCATGCAAATAACTCAATACCCGACCGCATTCACGTCTAGACTAAGCACAAAAGATCAATTAGAAGGATCCATGTAAAATCTATGCTGCCTTAGAAAAGCAGAGCACTGAAAGTACAGAAACTTTGAAGATGAAAGAAAGTTTCCAGGCTGGCCAGGGATGCTGTGTAACAGAGAACGAGTTTGTCTTGTTGTATGTTGTAGAGGCGGAGGATGAAAGTGGTGACTGCTAATATGCTAAGCTAGGCTAGTTGACCTATGTATCCTCCATATGACTGAATTCAAGAAATAACAGGATGGAGATGAATAACTTTCTTAAGCCTCACCCTGCTGTTCTCCACACTTCATCAGTGTCACATATATACAGAGAGCTCGATACAGTGATTCAATCCTGTGAAAGTTGCTCAGTGGCGCACAAAGCCAAAATGGTTGAACTGCCGCCTACAAAATTATGTGTGACACTGCTTCCACACTGTGCAGCCCATAGAGCAGGCGCACTAGAGACTTCTGCCAGCAGAGACGAGTAATTCCAATTCAGTGCCTCATTAACTTGAGTGGGGACAAAATGATTCAATTGTGCAGCTCTTCTAGACTTTCCAATTGTTATCAGACCAAATGGATAAAATCCCAATAGTGAAATGAATCACTCTGATGACTCTTTGATGAGCTGTGATGTTGATGTTTGGGCCGCAGGTCATCGTGTGTTGTAATAACACTGTTTGACCACTATGACAACTGGCTTTAAAGCCCAGTGCACTTCCTGATCGCCCGTTCACAGCAACACTTAATTGTTACTGACTGCCATGTCGCTGGACTGACCAGTCAGAAGCAAGGATGATGTGATGATCAGCCTTCACAGTGCAGCAGAGGGTGTTACAAGCCCCTTTTACACTGCCAGATTTATGGCAAATGTTGGGCCGTTTTGCCGGGAAGCTGCGAGTGTTTAGACACACAGAGCTGGATTGGCGAGTTGATCCGAGGTGCCCAATTTTCTACCTCGTAGGGTAGACATATTGGCAGAACCTTTTTGGTTTGAAAAGAAGGAGGCGGCCTTCCACCACAGGAGGGGCTGTTGAAGACTTGTGGGAGGAGCTGTTGATGACGCTGCACGTGCGACACACTGGCGGTGGATAAACACTAGCACTTTTACAGTGAAAGGTAAGAGGGGAAGGAGCAGATCTGGTATGTGCTGCCCTTGTCAAAGCTAAAAGGAGTAAAAACGTGTGCCGTCCTGGTTAGGACTACAGAGCCTCCATGTTGTTCTTTTGTTTCATAATTCTCGTGGCTAAAGATGCAGCATAATTGGTTGATGCCTTTATTTGTGTTGCAAAAGCTCAGAAAACTTGACTCTGTTCCATGAAAAAAAAATAGCATTTTTGCCGCATAATAATCAGGTTGTGTGTTAAAGTAATCACGATAAAAGCAACAGTTTTTAATACATAATTTAGTGTATACAGTTTATATGTATGAAGAGTAATTGCATGAGAAAATACCCCAGTGTGACAAGGTCTCAATGCCCATGCTCTCAGAATGAGGTGTTCAGCAGTTGCAAACAGATGTAATGTAATGGTCGAGATGTCAACAAACACGTGTCGTTTATGTGAACCATTCATCTTTGTATCACACCATGTCAGGTGACTCCTTAAAAACCTCGAACAGAAACCAAACTGACCGACAGTAACATTTGAACCGAGGAGGATTCATGAACACACTTAACTCTTTGAAACACACTTGCTGTTAAGAGACAAGAGGAGAAAAGGGCAGGGCTGGGCAGGGAAAGAGAGAAACGAGAGGAAATTGCAGGTAAAGTGGAGTCAGGATGAGAAAGAGTTTGAGAGTGCAGGGTGAAGATAATAAAAGGAGAGATAAGAGGACAGGAGTGGAGGGGACAGAAGTGAAAGATGGGAGGATGTACTCCAAACTGATTTCCCCTGATTGGTATTACTCTCACTGTATCGCTCTCCCTCTCTCAGCATGGGAAGTCTTGTTTCAGAGTAAAAGAACAGACTTTGCACAATAAAGAGATAACAAATCAGCAGGAAATACTGCTGGGTCTGCAATTAGTCCCAGAGCAGGGATTAATCAGAACTTTGACCCAAACACTGTGTGTGTATGTGTCTCTGTAAGTGTGTGTGCATGCTGCATGTGTAGCATTTGTGTTCAGAATTGATTGCACAGCCAGGTCAATGGCTGCAATGTGTGTGTGTGTGTGTGTGTGTGTGTGTGTGTGTATGTCTCAGTGTGTCTGGTGTGAGTCGAGGATTAAAGTGTGTGTATGTGTATCAAAATGACACTTTACTGGTGTGTGGGTACTTGTGGAAGTGTGTGCACATCCCTGCCACAGAGCTTGGACGTGCACAAGCAGGGACACACACATAAGTTCCACTATGTGACCAGATGTCTGTGGCATTAGCCATGGGAGGATGATGAGACAGTGGGCGCCTGGGCACTTCAGAGGAAGACACACAGGCTTTGTGGTGGTTTTGTGTCTCTTTGGGGGCAAATTTGTGTCTTTTTTTGGTTGTTTTGTGTTTCTTGTTGGTCATTTTGTTTTTCCTTGTGGTTGTTTTGCGTGTCTTCTGTCTCTCTTTGAAGTAACTTTGTGTCTTATTGGAGGTAATCATGTGTCTCTTTGGGGTAACTGTGTCTTGCGCTAATTTTGTGTCTCTTTTGGGTAACTTTGTGTCTTATTAAAGTAATTTGTGTGTATTATTGAGGTATTTATATATCTCTTTGTGGTAATTTTGTGTCTCTTTTAGTCATTTTTTGTCTCTCTGAGATAACTATGTCTTGTTGGGGTAATTTAATGTCTCCTGGGGGTAATTGTGTGTCTTATCAAGCTAATTTGGGGTCTCTATGTGGTATCTTTGCATCTTATTGAGGTGTTTTTGTGTCTCTGAGGAAATTTTCTCAGTGTCTCAGTGACATAATATTGTGTCCTTTTTAGTTGTTTTGTGTCTCTTTGCCGTCATTTTGTGTCTCTGTGTGGTTGTTTTGTGTCTCTCTCTGGTCAGTACATGTTAAATTGAGTGACATTTTGCAGGTGAAGGCCAGGGGGCCCTGACACTTTGAGCCCCTAGGCCTGTGCCCTGTAGGCCCCTTCACTAAGCTTTCCCATGACTGGAACTAAAGAGCCTAATCCAGATGTTAATTAACTGCCCTGAATCATATGCACATCCATTTACTGATGAAATATTTATAAATTAACAACAATACATCACCTCATATGCTATCTAATAACTTAATTTGTGGCTGTGAGACAATTTTGGGATGAGACTAACACCTGATGCTCTTCCTCAGTCTCCTGTCACTCCAAGGACGAGCTCTGCTGTTGTTCACCTCGCTAGGCGGTTATTACCTATTCTGCTGCTGTCAGTTACAGCACTGCATCATGGTCAGTGTGATGAAAGAGGCCAGAGAGGTTTGCTACTGACCCTGCACAGCCAGACAACCAGCTGTTGCAAAAAATGTTCCCTGGGCGACAGAGTGACTGTCAGGATCAAGAAAACCGATCTGTAAGGACATGTTGCCACTTTCCTGCTGCATTCAAGGTGCTAGTGTGTTTTTGCCATCTGCAGGATGGTCAACAAGTTTCAATGTCGTTTACCAACTTGACTGACTCAGTGTATGCTCAGTATACGTATGTTTAGACCACTGATGGAAGAAGAAGTCACAGCAATAATAATAATGTAAAAAGCTAAAAGAATTAGAAGCAAACGGCACACGATCACATTGAATGACTATCTGTACAGTGACAGGAGCAGGCCGTACAAACCAGCAGAGAATTATCGGTCACTCCGATAGTTCTACGCCAAACAACAGACAGAGTTCACTGGCTGGTGAAAAAGTAAAGGATTCAGCAGGTAAAGAGATGGATGTTTCTCTCGGGAGTTGGTGACCAAATCCAGTAAAAAATATTGGCATTGTACTTTTTGCAATTTACATGACTACGCAGCAGATACGTTTCAATTTTCCATCCATCCATTTTCAACCACTTATCTGAAGCTGGGTCGCGGGGGCAGCAGGCTGAGCAAAGTGCTCCTGATGTCCCATTTCGGCTGCCTGTATCTGCAACCTCATTCTTTCACTTATTGCAATTTTACATTTCCTTATGTTTCAACAATTGTGTAGTGTTACATCCATCAACCCAAACGCAGAACACAGATGAAGAAAGTGGTAAAAAGGGGGTTTTATTGCCAGGATAACAAATGTGGCAGTAGGGAAAAATCCAGGGTATGGAGGCTGAGGAGAGTGGGTTGATGGCAGGGAAGCAAACTAGGTTGGAGGAGTTTGGCTGGCTGTGAGCATGGCAGGAGAACAAACAGGTAGGCGGGCAGGAGGGCTGGTAGGCGGTGATCTTATGACACAGGAAAACACAAGGTAAGGATGCACAAAAAGGTACACAAGCAAAAGTCTGAGTTGAACTCTCATCTAAACAGCCTGAAATGTGACTCGAACGCAGTGGTATACACAACCATCTGGCGAGGACTGAAGAGGAGAGCAGGTGTTTTACACTGTATGGTTGATTACTGGATGGTTCTCAGGTGAGCAGCAGGGAGCAGGTGAGTTGAATGAATGTAATCAGGAACCAAGGAGAGTGAGGGAGATGCCACGCCCACAGCAGAGACACACAGAAGCCACTATCCCCCGCTGGAAAAGCACTGACAGGTTGCTTAAAAAACACAGCCACGATTCGGGGCTAAAAAGCCACAGAAAACACAGCGATGAAAAACAACCAGGATGTGCACTTTATCCGGTGACCTTCCAGGGCTTCCCAACTGGACATAATTTTGCATGATCATCCAATATCAAATAGTTTATATTTAAATTTGGTATTTACTCTATATTTTCATGTATTTCACCCTGAGTGAACACTTTCTAGAATAAGGTAAAAAAAAAAAAGAAAAAAAGAAATAAAACATATATTATGCAGAAAATACTCATTTTCATACCATGGCCGAGTGAAAGAAAGCGCATCTTATTTCATGAGATGGATTTTGAAATTACACACCTCATATTTGCCTATTTTCACGGTGAGGCAATTTCCAGAGAGCAGTCTTGTGCGTGTGGTCAACGTGGACGGATGGCCACATTAAGTGTTTCAGTGTCTGCCTTTATAGCTGCTGACACAGCATTGTGAATGAACAGGTATGCACTTCCCGTAATATGAGACTGACACGGTTCACTTTAACAGGGCCAGGCTGGCGATGTGTCTGTATATTTATCATGAAATAAGACAACGCTTGGCCTGTAATGGACGAATAATCAACATGCAATTGGGCCGCGCATTACCTTTCACACTTCCACAGTCACACTCTCAGCACATTTACAGCTCTTCATAAAATCAGCAGAAAGAGGCGACTCAATGAAAACGGGCTTTTCTCAATAACAATTGCAAATATAGAAATTGGTCTTTTTGCAGAGAAACTGTAAGGAGACAGATTACATGGCATTGTACTAACAATTACGGCGTCGAGAGTTGAAGCTGTTTTGAAATGATTACCGCTGAGGTAAATGTGGTAGAGACTGAATGACAAATGTAAAACTAATCAAATGTGTGCTGCGGTGAGCATTTGTGTCCTTTAGTATTTACAGACAGACTGCTTATCACATTGTATTTTTCTTCACGCCAACTGAAACCAAATTACTGGGTAGTGACAGGGTGCTCATTTTGAGATTGAACGCCATCCTGCAATCGACTGGCACGACTCACTCCTTCAGGAATTCCTTCCGGGTCAAAGAGGTCAATACACTGAATTAAAAGACATTTGGAAAAGCAAATCCTCCTGCTTGTCCTTATAATTTGTTGCACGATGAGGACGCAGCCAGTGATGACTAATAAATGACAGCTCTTTTGAAAGAAGCTGTCAGTGATAGATATGCTCTGTCTGGCCTCCTGTTGTGTTAACCAAGTCTAGGGGACTATATTTCTTGCATGCAGCTTGATGATAACAGTGTAAAGATGCATGATTGGAGATGTCTGGCTCCCTGCCCCTCTTCAGGGTGTAGTTAACTCTCTGAAGGAGGCTATTAAAGGACCAATTTGTGCAAGGGCGAGAAGGAAACTGAGACACAGCAAAATATAGTCATTGCAAACAGTTCACCTGGACGGTGAATGCCTTTAGATCTTTAAGGGAAAGGACTGCTGCTGCTGAAAGGACCGAAGCCTCAATGTGTTTAGAAGAGTGTTCATGGCTTTCACTGCTTCAGCAAATTGAATTGCAATGTTGGTTTGAATTGCAGTGTGCAGCTGCAACACAATCTAAACTTTAGAGCAGTCCTGGGCAGCTTGGCAAGTTTGCTCCAAATGATTATAGCAGGAAAGGTTGGAACTTAAAGGTGAACTATGGGTATGAAAAAGAAAACAAACATTCTGTGGGACTCCAAAATGAGTCATCAGATAAATTTGAGACTCGTTCATGTTCATAAATATTGACTGAACTTTCCAAGGCCCCACAAAAAACATTGAAATTCTGAGGTGAAACTCTAAATTGGTGTTTAGGTGGCGTTCCCCTTCAAAAAATGAGACATTGGAATGAAGAATGAAGGCATTGTTTTACTCAAATAATACAAGAGGCAAGGAATTTAACATCGTTTCATGTGCATAGAGCTCTTACTGGATGGATAAATCATCATCATACCCATATCAGTCGCTCTTTGTCAAATATGATGAATTTGCACCCTCCTGCAGCCCCATTTTGGGATTCAGCCCAATTAGACCGGGTTATTTGGGGGGATGGAAATGCCAATTTGGAATATCTAGTGCCTGAACTCCCGAACTATAAAACAAGTGGTAAAAACATAAAAGAATAAGCAGCAAATCTGGTTGTCTTTAATTAATACGTCTAATACAGTACTTGGTTGCTGCTAGTCTTCATACAGAAATATGAATGTGCTTACACTGAACAAGTAAAGGTGCAATATCAAATTTTGTCACTACACAATTACAGTGGCCATGGTTGCAGAGGTTAGCATTGTCACCTCACAGCAAGAGGGTTCCTCGTTCCCCATGTCTGTGTGGGTTTTCTGTGGGTGCTCCAGCTTCCTCCCACAGTCTAAAGACATGCAGGTTAACTGGTGACTCTAAATTGGCCATATGTGTGAATGTAACACTCAAAATACAAGTATTATTATGAACAAAAGATTGATTTTTCATTTTTAGATATCGCGGTTATCGCCATTACATCAACAGACAGATAGGAAGAGGTGTATACTAAATGTGTGTTACGTTGCAGACCAAACAATCAACAAACTGGTTCCATGATAGGACAGGGTGAGGACAACATAACAGCTCTGTACATTTTGTCCTTCCAAAAAATACACGGCTTTGGATATAGATTTTGACATTTTGTTTCCGGCTCCTTCTTCTGTTACGCCTTCAATGCTTTCGACTTCCGGGTGAAACCCAGGGCGAACACTGGAGCCAGTTTGGGTCCGATTGACTATATACATGCACATTATCAAGGTGTGTTGCAACTCTGAGAAATTGGATTTAGTAGGATTTCAGTCGGACTAACATGTTTACATGTATTTTAAAAGTTCAGTTTTAGCCGGACTAACACAACAAATCTTCGTTTATATGACATTAAAGATTTTTTTTAATGTCATGTAAACGCACTCATAGAGACAGACAACCATTCACGCTCACATTCACACCTACAGCCAATCTAGAGCCACCAATTAACCTGCATGTCTTGCAGGGCTCTCCTACCCTGGGATTTGAACCCCCTTTATCTAAGGATTCAAATTAGTTGTATATGAATGTAATTTCTAGGAGACAGGGCTGGTGGATGAGGTAGAAGTTATTTGTGTGATTGATATGAATTTGATGTAGTTTTTCACTACATCTGGCACAGCATCTGTGTGCTCTGTTTTTACTTTTACGTTCACATATGCAAAGCATTTTCAAAATGTCAAGTCTCTCACTCATCACTGCATTCTTCATGATTTGGTGGGTTGGACATCACTGTACTCCCGGTTTTCACAGATCTGGGGAAAACTGCATTCTCCTTCTCTGCACCATGGACATGGAGCAATGTCCAAAAAGAACTAAAATTAGATTGGTACTGGCCCTTAGTGTGGATTTTTGTATAATATGTTGTATTTGTTGCATTTTAAATGTGTTCTGACTGGCTGCTGCCTTGGCCAGGTCTCTCTTGTAAAAGAGATTTTCAGTTTCAATGGGATTTCCTGGTTAAATCAAGGTTAAAAATTGGCATAATACCAAAAGCTCCTGCATAGTAAGTCCATGTGTGAAAATTGGAGAAATTCACAAAGAATAATTTATTATACCAATAGCACAAATAGCACCATCACCTTGGGTGACTTACTGTATGTGTTACCCAAATGGCTACCTAAACATGTATTCCATTTGGGGCCTGTAAGAGCTGAACATTTATCCTGTCTTGTCCCAATCCAAAGTCAGAGGACAAAAATAGAACTCCCCGCTAGTGACCAACCTTGTCCCATTACTGCCCTCCTGATATGTGCAGAATGGAGCCACACGGGGCCTACAGTACATGGGGCAGATGGAGAAAAAGAAAAAGCGACAGCCCATGTGGGCCCCATGTGAACGTGTCAGCTCAGGCCATGGAAAAAACTCCTGGGTCACATTCAAACACAGCACTTTACAGACTTTAATCCAAACAATGTGTCCAAACTAGTGTATTTTATCCCTAAAAATCTAGTGTATTATTATTATTATCTCATGACGGTGTGGTGACCTGAGTTGATCAACAAAGTGATAAAAGGTGTGGGGTTATGAAAAGAAATTAAATGCTGAGTGATATTTCAAAATCTCTCTGTCCCATTCTCCCTCCGTCTCTCTCTCTGTCTCCATCTCTTTGTTTCTGACATTTTATGGGGAAATGATATGAAATGTCAGAGGACTGTCCGTGTCTCCAATCCTTATTCCCATCGCCCTGAGCAGCCATTGTTTCTGTGGCCCAGATACCAGGTTTCTGCTGAGAGAGGGGGTGGACGCTCTGCATACTGATACGCAACTCTCACACTCCTTCGTTCACTCTCATTAAAACAATGGAGAGAGGGAGGGAGATAGACAGAGAGAGAATCACAGGTGAAAGACAGAACATATTAAGACAGACCTGGCAAAGAAAGGGAGATTGGAGATGGGGGGGGGGGGGATCATTAAACAAAACGCTGCTGCCGCTGCAGTGCTTCAAATCAGCTGTCAAGTCCCCGGCCCTCACAGCGAGATATCAGGGGGGAAGAAAACAGCGAGAGAGACATGGAGGGAGATATCGAGGGAACTTAAAGGTCAGAACACAATGAGTTCCCATCAAGGAGGAGGGCAGAGTCAAGTGTTCGCATCTACCAGCCCATCTCCGTTTAATGCTGCAGGCCACCAGTGTCGTTTCCACCACAGGCGGCTTCACACCAGCAAAACAAAACTCTTGTGGCTGTTCAAAATGCAGCAGAGGTAGCTGGAGGACATGAGCGGCATATTCAACATACTCAGCTCCTATGTGTTGGCAGTAGAGCTGTCCGTTCCTTTTGGGAATGCTTTGCAAAATTAGATGTTTTAATTTGATCATTAAATTTCCAATTATAGTCCAGCTTTAATGCTAGATAATATGAAAGCAATTACACAAGTGTGGCCACTTTTGATGCTTATGTTTTACTGGTACAGAAGTGACAATATAAAATGGTGCTTTATTTGATTGCATTTAGATTGTGCTCTCTTAAAATCAGATGTACAGAATTTGTCATGACTGCTGTCCAGGGTGTTGGTTCTGCAGCTGTCCTCGGTGTTACCCAACAGTTGACTGCCGGCTGGAAACCCATTGGTGAGGATTGATGGCCAATAGTTTGACTTGACTGATCAGCCTCATTACCTGTTAAACTAAGAATATACACCTTGTTGTTTCACATCCTTGTATTGAGTCTTGAAGGAGCCAGTGCCAAGATACCTCGGCTCCCAGTGGTGGATCTTCCTATAGGTGACATAGGCGGCCACCAAGGATGCCACCTAGAGACGAGGTGCCAAAACATTAATGGCGATCAGTCACATATCATGCCGACGTGAAAGGACGGCTTTTTTCATCAGTGCCTGATGCTGAATTTGCACATATCATATTCTCTGTTGCTTGTTTGTGTTAAATTGTCTTCTCTTTCCTTCTTCTTGTTAACATTAATAGCAATAGTAATAAAACATTTGAGGGGGCTTGTCTTGGTTGCCATTGTTCTAGGTCTAGCTCCAGTTGGTCTAGTTCATTTCTTCAGGTATGTGGCCCATTCTGAGGATTCACACCTGTATTTTTTGTCTGTAAAAGTCATAAAGTCAGTCAAAAGAGGTAGATGTGAATGAACCCAAATTAGCACATGTACGTGGGTTATTTAAACACGGGGCAACCCACATAAAATAAGCTATAGACTCCTTTCCCATTTCCATCAATGCAGATTGGAGCTTGAATGTCCCTGACTACGTAAGGATCATTTGACCCAGGTGTGAATGCTGAAGCCTTTTCCTTTACATTAAAAAGCCAGATGCTAGCTGGTGTTTGTGCTTTTTGTGTGTGTGTGTGTGTGTGTGTGTGTGTGCAGCGTGAATGTAAGCAAACTGAACTCAGTGTAGACAATTTAGTTTTACTGCTTCATTTACTTACGTTTGGTCATGTGTTGAAGCTCAGTGCAATCAACACTGTACTCTGTCATTTCAAAAATCAACATCTCGGTGTCCTTGGAAATTGTTGAGAACTTTTACATGTCAGCGACACCTTTTTTAGTATCATATGTAGCCCTGTCTTACTCCTGTTCGAGCTGGTTGTCTAAGTTTCTATGTTGTGTCCCGCCCCACAGCATTTTTTCCACTCTCTCTCTCTCCTGGGTTTATATCCGTGAAATGAAGGACTGCATCAACAGGACCCCCGACACTGAGTCCTAAATCTTGTTCAATCCTTTCGACCCCCAACCTGCTTTCATCTCTTTATCATCACAAGTGACATCACAGATAGCGTGATCATTGCGAGAACATTTTCAAAAACGATTTAAAAGTGAAATGTGCATCAGTTTGCTGACTTTCTTTTACTTGCTCTTGGGATGAAAGTAAGAAAGCACCCATGGCTTCCCCAACGCTCTGAGTGGCATCAGTGCTCCTGTCATTTCTTATAAAGTCACGTACCAGAGATTTTACCTTGTTCTTATACTGTATGCTCATCTATATTCTTTTGGGGTTGCAGCAGATCTCCACTAAAACGCATCATGCCTCTTGGTGTGATTTGTCGCTTGTTGTCATTTTGAGAAATTATAGCAGATTAACTGATCGGAAGTTTTGTAGCCTGGTAAGACCATCCTGGTGACATGAGCTCAACATTCTGTTTCACTCTCAGCATGAGTCTGAACTCTCTGCAGCTCCGAACACATTCACAAGACAAGAGTATGCACTCGTGGCGTTTCTCTGAGGAAAGATTTTTTCGCTATTCTTCCAACTGGATTTGGCAAAAGCTCGATTTGTTAACTGTCTCCATTTGTGATGAAGAAGATGATCCCCGGTGTTTTGTTACACTGACTGGCTGGCTGAAGGATTTTGTCTGTCAAGGCAGAGTTTGGGGCGGCACCAAGTCCAGACTGATAGAGTGAGCAAAACAGAATGTCAAACTCACGTCATCAGGTCCGTCTTACCAGGCTTGAAGTTTTGTACCTCATGAGTAAACCACAGGTCCTTCCTCCTTCGTATAAAAAGCCCCTTGCTCAGACTCCTTTTTTACTTTCAACAGTTGTTTTTGCATTTCAGGCTTTTTAACACAACAAAAATACTGTCAGATTAATTTGCATACCGCAGTTCCACTTTGTATGCAGGAGCTGAATGATATCGAGGAAGGACTCCTCCCCCGTGGCAGCCATTTTAAAAGGGAAAGGTCTGCTGTAATGCATTTAGAGGGTTTTTTTCTGTGAGGAGGTGGCATTTGAAGCTTCGATTCACAAATGTAAATCTGTCCCTCATGGGAGAGGGTTGAAAAAGGGGATTTGTTAGGGTATAATTTGAAAGCTCGGAGGAACAGGCTTTTCCAGTGCCACTGAGAGTAAATATACTTTGAAAGAGTGTTGCATGGTTTGGGATTATCAAAGATATTACATCTGTTGATGAAAGATCAGATAGCACGGTGGCGTGACAGGAGCGAAAGTGTGAGAGTGCAACCAACAAGAAGCATTCAGCAACAGCTCTGTTAGTCATAAAAGAGCTATGAAAACTGTGTATTTATATTCACAGAAGAAAGTGACAGTATTTTCATAATATTTCCATAATTAGAAAGTTGTTAATGTGACTTACATCGACTCAGTACACACAGCCATAAATATCTGCTCCATGAAAATACAGGAAATCATGCAAATATAACACTTTATTTCATTTGTCATAAGGGACATTTTTTCCACCTCTATACTCTGGATTCTCATAATAATTACAAGTAGTCATTGCACAGTCCCCGACCGCTTACAGAAAAATCTCATCCCTCGTCCCCAGCAGCCCCCCGCCACCCTCGACACATACAGCGCCACCCCTCTCTCCCCACCCTCCCCTCCACCAAAGAAACATATAGAGATAACAGGCTCAGTAGAAAAACAGTCATTTGTTCCTACAGTTTGTACAAAATTCACAGATTTATCTTGTTTGCCTTCTTCGCTTAGTTTACACACCGCCTCCCAAACAGGCAACCAAACTGCTGTAAAAAAAAAAAAAAAAAAAAAAAGCACAACAAATAAAGAAAACAACAGTGAACAAAAATTAACACAGGCTGGATAGAAATAGCAACCGCTGCTGATGCGGGTCTGAACATTACAATACAGCAGTCTGCAAGTGGGGACAGTGCAGTGAAGATGGATGATCTCTGCATTTCAGCTCATTGTGAGAATTTCATCCGTCTCCATGCGTGTCACACCACAGTGTCATGGCTCCCCTCTGATCTGTTGCTTCACATAACAAGATAAACTCATAACATCTGGCACGTTAAAAACAGGCTTTATTAGTGTTGACTGTGGCTTGTAGATGTATCAGTGTTAATGAGTTGTATTTTGCTCCCTGGTTGTATAAGAATGAGAGCTCTGGAGAGAGCAGTACGAGGAGAGAAAGAATGTAGAAACACAAATATTATAAATAAAGCATCACTTTTTGCCCTCTCTATCTATTGGATTAAAATATGCACACTCTAAAGGCAACAATATACAACTTATATTAACACTTAAATAATAATAGAAAGGATTTATCGTACATTTTATTTCCATTTCCCCCCTGCACACAGAATAGTTTTCCGATTTTGTGTGAAATTTGGTTTGGTATCCACGTTTTGGACATTTTGGGGAATTGCTCCGGTTGTGGCCGGCAGTGAACTACAAACATGGAGTCATAAAGAAATAAAGCTCAATAAAACTGTGTATGCAGATCCCACAAAACCTGTTCAAACTCTCTTTATCACATCACGCCAGTTTAGTTAGTTAGTTAGTTAGTTCACACTGGCTCCCAGTTTGTCTTAGAATCGATTTTAAGATTTTCCCGATTATTTTTAAGGCTCTTCAGGGTCTCTCTCCCAGCTATATCTCCAACCTGTAAGTGCCGTACACACCTGGACGTACTTTGAGCTGCTCGGGTAGAGGTCGTTTGTCTGCAACAATCTGCCCGAGGAAATCAGGTCGGCCAAGTCAGTGATCCCTTCTTAAAACGTACCTTTACCTTTCCTGATTTTCCTGTTCATTTAAACTGTCTTTTATTTCCTCAGTTTTCATATACTGAAGTGTTTTTATCAGTTCTTTTAAAGTTGTTGTCACGTCTTGTCTGTTCTAATTACTGACATGTAAAACAAATTGCAACTCTGTTTTGGAAAGCGCTTTATAAAAAAAGGTTATGTTTAGCTGATCAATTAAATATCATTAAAGTGACAGTTGTTTTCTGTTTGTTTGTGTATACCAAGTATATATTCTAATACTGAACTGGTTCATTGATGTGTTACTCAGTTTCTTTTGTACAAAGAAAGATCTGTTTATTTGAAAAACAGAAATAAAACTGAAAGTGAAAGTGTGGCTGGCATGAGAGGATAATAATTATATTGAATATATGAAGATGGATAAAAGGCATCAGTGGATCTTTAAATCATTCACCTCTGCTGACAAAACAACTGCTTTTCAAGGACTGAATCATCTGTGTTTATGAAATATATTAAAGTATGAATCACAGGAAGCAACATTGTAAAAAAGAAGCTTCACCGCAGTTCAGTATTAAACTCCTCATCTGCAGGCAGTGATTATGACTGTAAATAATATTAGAACAAGACATAACATCCCACTAATGGTCCCTTGAGGCTGCTATGTTCATCATATTAAACCATAGGAAATTGTTGTGCATAATGAACAACATTTTTATGTGTGTTATTCTTCCAAGTTATCCCAAAAATGTGTTTGTCCTGAGGGTGCTGTGAGAGGAAAGGCATGAAACAATGCGGGTTTTTCACCTTGGGAGCACGACTGAAAGCAGCACAGTTTATTCTACCTGTACCATTGTAAGATATTGTGTTTACAAAGGCAACATTTGGGCCTGATAATGGGGCTTGAAGACAAGTCAAGGATCATCTTTATACTTAAGGGTTCATCCTCTGGGGAGCATTAGTGTGCTCAACCCAGTCTCACTCCGAAGTCGTCAAAATCCGGCGCTTGGGCAGTGACTTGTGACGAACAAAGTCGTCCTTTAAAGTCAGCATGATATACACCTGGTTGCAGTTAGAGCTTAATGGTGCTCAGTGGCATTAGGGGGAAATGTAGCGGGGAAAGGATAAAAATCAAGGCGACGAAACACTGACTTTCACGTCGGAGAGCGGTGTTTACGTCCCAAAGCCAAACCCTGTTCGTTTGTGCCTAAACCTAACCCTGTGCGTTAGCTGCTGGAGAAAAAAAAAACATTTTTTTCACGTAGATGTACTGATGTAGTGCTTTTATTTTGAAAGAGACTGTATGTAAACTGTAAGTTTCCTGAGAAAACGGAAGTGTATTTTGAAGGAAAACAATGCACGTAACAGGCAGAACTTGACATGGCATCCCAGAACGTCAACAACCAACACACCCATGATACCTTGCATATCGTATCTGGATGTGGAGGGCCAAATGCTTATATGTGACGGAGTCAGAGTGAGAGTGTGTTGGTGTGCTCAGAACATGCAAACTGTCCAGTTGACTGGTCAGGAATCATCAAAAACAAAATGATTCATCTTCTGAGGATTATGAATGTTCAGTGGCAATATGGCTTGTAGTTATTAAAATGATGGAGAGGTGGATGGACAGACTGAATTGTATACTTAGCCCCTGCCAAGGTGTGTAAAAAAGTAAAAACAAATAGGATAGAATACGATCTGTTACTGTCACATTTTAATTCTTTCCCTTCTCTTTGTTGTATGATGTCAAAAGAAGGGACCCAGGAGTGAAATCATTATTTTATTTTCACTCGTCTCTGTCCATTTCACTTATAAGCATTAAATGTGTTAACACACCCCCAACTTTATCAGCCTCAGTGGATGAACAAACGGCTAAAACATTTGGCCATGTGTCGGATGGTTAACACTGCTAAATCTGTTCACAGGGACTGTGATGTTAATGAAGGCAGACAAACAGCCGACAAGGCATCGTTCAGAGCATGCATGTGAAGTGTGTGTGTGTGTGTGTGTGTGTGTGTGTGTGTTTGTATCTCAATCTCCTTTTGCGTGACAACAATCAGCAGTTAACCGATCTGTCTCCCATGGCAGGACCGCCGCACTGTGCTCTGCGATCCTCTCACCTAGTGCATGTCTGTGTGTGTGTTATCCCTCAGTGGGAAAGTCTGACACTAATGCCACTCAAATGAGGTCACAACAAAGTCACAATGTAAAAGGCTGCGGGCACAAATACACAGACACACACAAGATGGCTCTCTCATGACACTACATACAGTTATCATGATTAGAGCAATTAAACCAAACACACACACAATTATTGTGATGCAATTGCCTGTGATAGCCCCCCGTCATACTGTACACACACACACACACACACACACACACACACGCAACTATCATCATTTGGATGATTAAGAATCTACTTCTCTCTTTCTCTCCATTCTCTGTCGACCGTCTCCCACCCTCACATTCTGCCAGTCACATCCACAGTTGAAGCAGCACAAACTGCATTAGATAATTTGGTGTTTGATTTTTCCACTTCGAAGATTTATCATTTATTTATCTACATGAATTGCAAGAAGGAAAGATTTCTGAAAGTCAAAGGATGAAGAAAAGAATGGAAGATAGAGGATCAATGAAATGCATGGAGTGCTATCATTATATTCGTTCAGACTGTCTGTTGACTTGCTTTAACAAGCATGACAAATTTCTTTCCATGAAACTGGACAGGTGACTGAAAGGTGCTTCGCTATGCCGAAACACTGACATGAACTTCTAAGACTGTCCTTCTCCAAATTACGACCACATAAGTGGTTTGTACAAGCTGGATTTTACCCCCCTTTATTTTACGCAGCAACCTCTAGTGGCTGTAGTAGTTTCAACGTGAGCAAAGTAGGACATCAGGCAGCATCGTCTCAATCGCGACGGACTGTTTAGGGAGGAGGTGAGGTGGATGGGTCAAACAAGCACAGGACTTTCATCTAGGAGACTGGTGTTTGTGTCCTGTGTGAGTTATTTTAGCAACCTAATGTTAGTATTTCACATGATTGTTTTGTTGCCTAAACCTAACTAGATGTGGTTCATCTGCAGCCATTTCATGTTTACCACATGTTTAAAACTTCTGTGGGCTGTATTAGAGCAGTGGTTCCCAACCAGTCAAGCCACAGTGTCCAGATTTCTCCTTCGTCATTGGTTCAAGGACTCACAGTTTAATACATTTAGCATCATACCGCTATGCTGAAACACTGACATGAACTTCTGTGTGATCGGGGCCTAAGTGGTGAAAGACAGGTCACACTTATCATTCATCGGACTGTTTAGGGGACCTGTCAGGCGCCAACAGTGCAACATAGACCACTGAGGGAAAATAAGTCGACCTTGACTGAGCTTAAAGACTTGATTTATCTTCTCAGGTGGTCAAAGAGAATTCATGCAGAAAGACACACACTGTGCAGCTTTATGAAGGGAAGGATGGTTGCCCTGGTCATGTATCACTCGTCACCATTCACTGAACTGATGGTGTAAACTTTAGTTTATCTGTATTTGTCTTTTTATCATGAAGTTTGCGAGGAAGCAGACAAAAGTGTACTTTTTCAAGCGTTCTTGGTACAGTCGTCTTCATCAATGTTTTAATGACAGTGTTCTCAGAAGCCTAAACAAACTTCATCCGATGAGGTCATTGATGCTGAAATAAAAAGTCTGTTGTACATGCCAGTTAGCACAGCTTCTGGTCTCTGGAAGTTAAAATTTACCAACCTCATTTCTACAATTACCACAGTAGACTCCTGCTTCCACTCATAATTTTGAAAACAAAAACTGAGCTGAACAGATGCTGAACGCATTCTCGAAGCAGAAAAATCTAATTTGAAATATTACATTTCTTGCGTCTAAACGGCAGTACAGTACGCTGGCAGTGACTTGCTTTTTCCAGAGTTGAAAATGAAGTAAAATGGAAATGGAGTGCAAAGCCAAAAAGTACAAGAGAGGAAATGAGGAGGAGGCGAGAGGACAGCTGGAGCGTGACACTGCTTGAGAATGGCGGGAGAGAGCCAACGTCTATCTTGGTCACTCAAAAGGCAGAATTAGCTGTGAATAGCTGGCAGGGAGAGACAATTCTCCCCTAAGACGAAGGGCGGGAAGTGTGTTGATTGGCTCGTTCGGCAAATTATCACTTCAGAGAGACTATTGTTGGCCACTAATTGAGATGGGGACGACGTCTCAGCAGCGTGAGAAAATGTAGTGGATTTAGAGTCCACCAGCACGCCACCTGGGGCCATCGCCATGGCAACAGCTGGAAATGTGTGCTAAAAGGACTGATTAGGCTTCTATGATTAAGGTCATACAACAGCTCATGAAACACAATTATGTGATTGTGTGCTGAGAAGCGTTTCGGCGTGTCTTCCTTCCTTCTGGAGAGGAATCTACTGTAGCTGTGGAGACAGAAATTAAATTTAACAAGCTGTATCTGGTGATAAAGATGTCCGTGATGCGAAGTGGTCAAGTGAGTCACATCTGGCAGTGCTGAGAATCATAATGTGTAAATCTCAACCCAATCAAGACTATTAGGAATATTTTTTCAGGGTCAATTTTTTGCTTTTAAACCACAGAAGTCACATGGAACCAGTGATTTTTCTGTTGTCTGAGATTGTGTAGCTGCATTAATTAGTGGACGAAGCATCTTTTCGTTTCCCAAAAGGAAAGCATTCATCACAAAATTAAAATTGAGAAAATCTGCACATTTTTAAGAACTTAGAACCAACTTGTGGTCCTGAAACCACTTGTGTATGACATTCTCTTGATTGATAACAACAGAAGTGCCAACTATGTTGTTTTCAGTGACCAAATGGCTCCTGGTTTCAAACTCATACAACCTCCTCAGCACTTTCACGATCGTGCTCTGAGGATGCTGCATGTCGCTGTCATTTTCTATCATGCTGCAGTGGGATGATGACTGGCTGGAGCTATTTAAAAAAATAATCAATTAAATGGTTATTCCATAAATAACAAAGATGTCACGGACCCTCACCTCTGCTGCATCTCCGATTTTATACCACCTCTCACAATTTCACGTTTGTTACGCGGAACTAGCCGGCGTTCACCTTTAGCTTTCCCAGCACATTAAAGACTCCCTGTCATCACTGGAGACATGCGCGGCTTTCCGTTATGCTAACTGTCACGTTGTTACAATGTAATTTCACACATTGTCAGAGGGAGAGCTAGCAGTGGGAACACATCACTTGTGGTGTGATCCCAGTGGAGAGCGGAGAGATCACATGCAAACAAGTGACAGCTGTGGATGATAACACTGTTAACGATGACTGGGACAGCTGGCCAATTTACTTTGATTTTGAAATACAATGCTTGCTTGACAGCAGTTGTATAAGATATGTGTTTACTTCACTTTCACTCTATGTATCCTCTACTTCCCTTGTCTGGTTTTCAGGCGTGCTGTGTTTTATCAGGTCTTTTGATATGTACGGACCTTACTGTGTCTGCTTCTGTGTCTTTTTTCTGTTTTTTAGTAAAATCTCAGATTATAACAGTTTTTTAACAGGTCAAAATTGATATTAGAACAATGTCTGACCCCAGTTTTAATAAGATTTATGTACCTTTAGAAGGTATCAGTGACTCAAACTTTGAAATGTGTTGTCCAGTTGGATTTACTTTTAGATGCCTCGATTGTACTTATCAAACAATGAGGCAATGCAGTGTTTCGCAAGGATAAGAAATGCATTAACAGAGAGGAAAGTGAAATTATTAAAGTGGAATAAATAAATAACAGTAAAATAAACTAAAGTGATAGAGGGGGTCATCAGTTGTACAGATTATTGTACAGATTATTTTTTTATTCAGCTGAAGCCAAACCTAGTTGACATTGGGTGAGAAGTGGGATGACAGAGAGCAGGAGACCTACCTACGGCCAATTCAGAGTCATCAAATGAACTGGCCTGCATGTCTTCGGACTGTGGGAGGAAGCCGGAGTACCCGGAGAAAAAACACAATGAGGAGAACATGCAAACACCCCATGTTTGAACCAGAACCATCCCACTCTGAGGCAACAATGCGAGCCACTAAGATAAACTGTGTAAAGTGGAAACTTTCCTCACAAGCATAACAACAGCATTAGCTGTTTGTTCAAACTCTAAATATAAGCTATGTTAAGGTTTTCCACAGCAGGATCTTGATGTTGTTATAGCAACACAAAACAGTAGCCAGATAGCTAAGGTGCATATCGAAAACCTGTAGCTGCAATGTCCACGAATCGATTATGTCGTGGACCTTGTTGCATGTCAAACTCACAGACAGTGGTGTAGTGGAGAGTATACACAGGTATACAGAGTATACCCACCTATTTTCTGGCTGTATAGAATATACCCACCCATCAGCCAAAATAGCCATTGAAATATAAAGGAGAGATCTCCCCACCTGCACATCCCCTTCAATAACCACTACACCACTGCCTATAGGCTGTATAAAATAATGGAAGTAGCTACCATGACATCACCGATTGGTTTGTGTCCAGAGGTGATCATATTTGGACAAGAAGGTGGAGCTGTGGAGGAGCGAGGGGTGGATCAGAGTCATAGGTTGTAGCGAAGCCTCTCAGACAGACTGCCAGTCAAAGTGGCCCCACCTATGTCTTGTAGGGAATTTAGCTCTTGACATTTTTAATTATTTGCTTTTATTTCTTGCTTTTATTTCATGGATTGCAGCACTTTCTGACGATTTTAAATTTCTTCCTTGTATTCTGTGTTTTATGTTTTGTTTCGATTGTTCAAACTGTGATGGATGTTTTGACTCTCGACTGCGCAACTAGTTTACCCTTGGGTATCAATAAAGTAACCTGAACTAGCTTCTGTAAAGTTGGGCATTTTGACGTGCGGTCTGTGGGGATTGACTCTGGCTTCTGGAGCCAGCCTCAAGTGGCCATTCAAGGAAGTGCAGTTTTTGAAAATTTTCAGCCTCAGATGTTGGCACAGTATATATGGTCATAGCCTTATCTCTCCTCTAGTTTCTCGTCTACAATCTGTACTATCATCATTACAAAAACTGCAAAATGCCAAAAGAGAATCTTCAAAAATAGAAAAAAACTATGACCACAACCAAGTAGCTTTAGCTGCAGAAAATTAACTTGCCACATCAAAAATCACTTAAATTGGTGGGTATTAAAATAATAAATGCATTGACAAACATCGGTTTAATCGTTTACGTTGCAGTATGGAAACTCAGTTTGAATAACCTACAGTGTACGTGTGTGTGTTTGTCACTGTCTCTCATGAACAAGAGTGCGTTTGCATTGTCTCGAAGACATCACTCAGCTATCTCTCTCCTGCCCCTTAACAACCTCTATTGATGGATCGGCCTGCAGTCCACAGCACGCCACCCTGCGGTTTTATCAGCGTTATTCTCTGGAGCTCCTCTCCTCCCTCTACCCCACCCTCTCTTTCTCTCCCTCTCTGTTCATTTAGTCCAATCTGGGTAAGTGGCTCTCAAAACCAGCCGCGTGTCAGGATGGAGGGGTGGATCATTGATCAGCTGAAACGCCCACATGCGCTCATAAAAAAAGGAGAAGACTGGGACTGCACACACACACACACAAACACGAGCAATACACCCCCACCACATTACACACATTAAAGGACTAAATAGTGCGCAGGCAATAAAGAGCACATGGCACTATATCTTTTTGTATACACTCATAAATTAGCACATGGAAACATGTTGGTTTATGTGGCCGTAAAATACCACATTGTACGCATGATGAGATTGATCCTGTTGTTTCTATGGACACACACACAAACACACACACATGGTTCCTCATCCCCTCAGAGATGCCAGGCACATTCTGATGAAACTCCAGGAACATGGTGTCATTTCAGCTGCAAATGACGGAGGGCAGGAGCAGTGTGGGTGAGGGAGGTGGGGGTAGCCAGAGGGGGGGGAATGGGAGGGAGGGAATGACAGAGAGTGACAGAGAGGAGGAGAGAGAGAGGGAGAGAGAGAGATGGCATGAGGGAGAGAAAAAACAAGGGGGGGTGGGCAGCAGGGTGATGCTCGTCCAAGCGGTGCTCCAAATCGTTTCAGGAAAATCTCATTCCATCTGTCTCCAAATAACTGTCCAGTGCTCTCACTCACTCCTTCTCCCTCTCTGCCTTCACCCACCACCTCTCTGCATGCTAAATGTACTATTCTGCCTGGAGCATGACAAGCTGCCTCTATCATATTTCATAATATGCTACACGCTATTCCATTTTGAGATTCTTGAATGCTTCCTTTTTCTGTCTTTTCATATCTTTAACACTCCGTCCCGCCTCATACTGTGCAGTGGGTCCTGAATTTAAAGGATTAATCTGTGCAATCAGAATTATTTATTTTATTTTGATGATGTCAATTATCAAAAGATCACTGGTCAGTGTTGAAAGGTGGCCTCATTCACATATGGCAAAGGGTCACTTTTGTTTCCTTCTGAATAAGCGTCTGATGTAACGTGATGCGACGTGCTAGTTGGACGCTCACGTGCTGTTAGGATAAAGTATTAGTAACTTGGAAAATGAAAATCATTATTACATATTACTCATTTAAAAAGTAATTTTTCTGCTCCCTGTATGCGCTTATGTCCCCCCCAGCGGGTTTTTAGAACATTGCAGAACAGCGCATTGCAAGTAGTTGCCTGTTTCAACTCATCTCGCTGTGAATCTTTGGTCTGAGTTTGCCATTACTTGTGCATTTTCTTACATTTCATGCCTGTCCTCCAACTCACTGCCAGCCAGGGAGCATCTCTCATGAGGGGCAGTTTGTGTTTTTCATAGCCAATATTAGAAAATATCGGTTGGTTAAACAATGCAACAATCAATGTCTCCTCCAAAAAACTTGTTGTCGGTTATGGCCACAACTTTGCTGGTCAAAGTTCACCAAAGTTGAACTCTATGCAATGCAAAAATGCAAATTTGCTCTGCCACTGGACGTGAATATTTTATTTGTCTCTCTGCTTGCACTGAATGGAAGTGAACGGGAAGCGAATATTCGCTGGTGTTTCACTTTTGTGTGACCATGCCCTAAGACATCCTAATGGGCAACACACACTGGGGGTGTCTCCAGAGGCTTCTTTGCCAGTCAACGCATGTGGACTTTTTGGAATACGCCAATGTCAACACGACAAGTCCCCAGAAGACTACTGAACCTCAACTTCTTTTGGCTGTGAGATACTCTTTGCATGAGGCGATCAGTTTCTCCCTGGATTTCATAACCTTTGTGTAGATAGAGAGCAGTAAAATGGACATTGATTTATATAAAAATGTCACAGATACTTGAATGTTTCAATCTTTCGAGTCACAGATGGCATCCAAAGTAGAATGAAAGCAACGATAACAGATGTCAGGGGAAATGGCTTACCAAAAACAGTCTGTCAGTCTCACAATATTTAAGTTCATGGGGTGCTCCGGATCAGCCCCACTGAGGGACCAGCAACTCAATCTTTTACCCCCCTGCCACCAATTCTTTTCCACTCTGCATTCGCCCATGCTCCTTCCGTTTGTATATTGCAGATTTCCTTGCTCTGCTATCGTCTTGCTCACAAGTTATAAAAACAGGATTGTTAGTCTTTGTTGATGCAGCTTTCCACAACCTTTTATTCACCTACTTCCTGTCTGTAATGATCCCTAAACAGATATCCAACAGGATATCCGTTAAGTCATCTCCTCTTGTGCTATCCTCCAGTCATTTCCCCTTCTGGTTTTCTTTGCTTTAACCCCTGATCTACTCTCTCTGTCTGTCTTATCACAGAAGATAAAGCGTGCAGCACTGACTCTGATGCTGGTATCTACCTTTGTAATCATTTCGTCCTCTCAATTCTGTCCCCCTCTTTTTTCTCTTCTTGTCATCTCCCTTCATATTTCCCCTCATTTAATTGCTCTCAGCCATCCTTTTGCCATTACCTCCTCATTTCTAAGTCGCTATCTTTATCACAAGTGTCACCTTCCCTTGCCTTTGGGATGCAACACACCTACTGTTTGTTTTCTTTGATCTAAACTGCGGCAGAAAAGTTGATTCTTTTGGAATGTTTGTATTTGATGTGTTGCAAGCAAACCTGGGCTTTGTAAAAAGCTAATAGCTCATTTACTGGGTAAAGTTTAGTTATCTCCATGCAGGTACTGGGCATCTTGCTTTTCAGATCATCGAACATCTGAGATCCCGTCACCTTTTAGACGTCAGAATTGACAATTTTGTAACTTTCCAAAACCAACAACCCAAGGAGTATGCCCAACTCATGCTGTGATTGTCGATTTCTCTCTCAAGCTCTTGTCGTTTTTTTGTCTACAAATGAGTGTAACAAAATGAATGCCTCTGAGGAGAGACTCTCCAAATGTGCGCCCCATTATCCTCATTTGTACGATTCATTGCCTCTTGCCGGAGTGTGTCCATTCAGAACAGATTAAAACACTTTCGCCTTTAGACATGGTTGGACGACACTCACGTTTGTACTTAAGTACATGAACGTTTCAAGCATAGCCCGGTCTTAAGTCCTCTGCCACACTTTCATTAATCTCGCTCTTACTCCCCTCTTCTCTCTCAGCTTCTTTTCCTCTCCTTTCCCTCCTTGGCCAGCTCTTAACCTTCCATCAGCGGAAGTTCTGTAACCTTACCCTTCTTTCCCCTTTTGGGTTTCAATCTAAACACCTCCTCTCTCTATCTCCTCCTGTTCTGTCCTCCTGTCCTTTCATTTCCTTCTACAAAACCCTCTGACACATCACCTTTCTCCAATATTTACACTTCCCGTCATCCTTGAGTATATGTGAAACTGGTAGAATTTGCTGCAAATAAAGTGAGAAGATCTAATCACGTTGACGGTGAGAGATAGGCAGAGAGACAGCAAGCTCTAAAGTCTTTAACAGCATCACTCAAGCAAAACCTTGCTCTTGCGCTGGTGTATATTGGTACACAACGTGCTTAACACACTACGTGCTCGCTCTGCTATCCCCCTTTGTAAGCCAAGAACACGAGTCTTGGGGGCTTAACGTCCTCCCTCGGAGCTTGAGCTAAAAGGTTTTATTGAGCTTTTATCCGGCCACAAAGTAACACTAGGCTGTGCGTGACAACTGTATCTTTAATAAGCGATGTGAGGGCCATGAACCGATGATTCATTTTCAACAAGTCTGGGCTTGAGAGCATCTCAGTTGTCAGTGTAAGACGTGGGTAGACTCAGGACAACAAGACAAGCTCGGAGAACTAAAGCTGCCTGAAACTAACACACTGGAGTGCGGTTAAAAAGACAGGTGTACAGTGTTCCACTTTTAATCAGGTGGCTTATACAAAAGGGAATTGCCAGTGTATTACTTTGTGTTTAATCAGGCAGGTTTATACATGAGAGGGTTATAAAAAAAAAAAAAAAGACAGTTGTCCATTTAATCAGGCTGCCGTTCACATAATACGAGTTTATAAGAAGACAGATGTATACCGTTGTTTGTTCAGTGAGGCAGCCATTTAAATTAGAGCCCTGTACAAACACAAAGCAGCAGCAGTGTTGAGTTTTACAGTGCAGCTTCGATAAAAGTCAGCACAGCGCACAGACACAGAGACCATCTTATCAAATCAAGTGATTCAAAGCTTGGTTGTCAGAGGAGCATGCAGATTATGGGTATGATCGCAGCTGATGGGAGATGACATCACTGCCTCGAGGCTACAATTTTCTAGAATATCGTCTGAATTAGCCTTCAACTGTAAAAATAATGATGCTCACGTTTAATCGTGCAGAAACAGATTTCAATAGGACAGGATTCCCCAGGGCATGAGACGTTTGATGTTTACCTCTTTGAGGTTCTGATCTGACATTTTCATGGCTGTCCAGACCGGTCGACACCAGACAGGCGGAAGAAAATCTCAGATCAGATATTCTTACTGTAGCTTGTGTGCAACTTTTCTTTTTAAAGCATGGCCCGTGTAAAATGAGTTAATTCTCTATTCTATTCAGGATCCCGGGGGGTGAAGTCTGTCCCAGCTGACACTGGGTGAGGCGGGGAGCACCCTGGACAGGTCGCCGGTCACATCACAAGCATTCCAACTCACATTTACACTGTGAGGTCAAATTTGTATTACTGTCAATAGAGTCTGTAACAGCGTGAGTTTTGCATTTTAACAGGCTGTCTGACACCAATATTAAGAAGTGAAAATATTCTACATATAGCTTAAACTTCAACTAATGTTAATATTTTTAGGTGGTCCAATTTTAATGTGGCTAAAATATGTTTTACTACATCCACAGTCACCAGACTCCTTTGTCTTATGCCCTTCAAATGCTTTATTGAGGATATTCTGTTCAATCTAATTTAGCAAAGTTGTAAAATACTTAGTTGTAAAATGCTTCCAGTATAATAAAGGACATCCCTTCCCTACATTCACACATAGCACCCACTTAGTGTTGTCTCCACGGCCCTTTTCCCTCAGGACAAAAAGCCCACTAACACTCGCTAACATCTGGCTTTTGTATTTAATGGGAATTGTTGCAAGCGACATTCACTCCCCCGGTCAAATGGCTCTGCAGTAGTCATGGATATTTACTGGCTCCAGCTCCAATTGGCTCCGATTGGCTGTGATGGAAACACCACACCCAGGTGGACACACTAACAGGCCTTCACAAAATACTATCTCCACCCAAGCAGCACTTGAGTATCAATCCAAATTTCCCAAGGTTGAAAGAATGAGTGAATAAGAAAGAAATATAGCATGATAGCATAATAGTAGCATGAATGGCGTCCATGCTACCTCACTGTTCACCAGCCTGCTTCCCACCCCGTCTGTGACATCAACCACACCAAGAAAGCAAAAAACAGAGAGGCATGCTCTTCTGCTGCAGAGCTGTGTGCGTGGCTGTAGCCTACTGGCAACGGGCACTTTAAGTAGGTGTTTACAGGTTTAAAAAAAAAAGCAATTTAGAGTAAGCATTTAACCTGACCTGCAAGCCTTAGCACTTTGGGAAAGAGCCAGAGAACCCAAAGAAAACCAAAGCTGACACCATGAAAACTCCATACAGATGGGCCCCAGCTGGCTGGCAGCCACTTCACCACTGTGCTGCTTTGTAAATTCCTATTTTATCTTATATTATACTGTAAGTTTCTTATGTAAGTTGTTTACTTCTGCTCTACAGGCAGAGGTAAGAGGGGTTGCCATGCCACACTTTTGCCCCCCCCAGAGGGAAAATCCACAACTTTCACCTCAATGAAAATAATATTGTTCTTCCTTTTATGGATTTCAGTTATTTTTCTATCTTTCCATGTAACCTCTCCGTATTGTTGCCCTCTGTCTCCCACTTTATCTCCACTCCGATCCTTTTCCTCATGTCCAATTGATAGATGCTGGTGTAGAAAGGTCATTAAATTATTACGTGTGTGTGTGTGTGTGTGCGTGCACACTTGTAGGTATACACATATGGGTATCTGGATGTGTGTAAGTGCGTGTCTGCATCCCACTGCAATATTCACCATCCTGTACTTTCTTTGCCACGACGGCAGAAGGCAATTAATGAGAGCCTGTGTTCTTATCTGCTACCGAGCAACCTTGACTGTTCCGCCCGTCGCCCCAGGCAACCACTGCTGCTGCCTGTAATCGATTGCTCGGCAACCGGGGACCGCGGCGTGACATTACAGTGAACCACTGACCCACTGCGCTGTGAGAGGCGGGGAAGTAAAACATCTCTGGTATAATCGACGGATATGATGTTATGATATTTTCAGCTACTGTGGAGTTTGGTGGAAGGGAAAACAAAGAACATTTAAAGGATTTACTGTAAATGTTAACAGTAAATGTCAAGTTTGGGGTCAGTGCCTGTAATCCAAGAGCGAGGGCCTGTTTTAAGAGCTGCCATTTTGTTTAACAGCAGGGTTCCTGAGGCATTTTATAACCCAGGCGGGTCTCCTCGCCTGAAATAAAAGCCACTTTCGTAACGTCAGATGAAATTATTGTACTTTTATGAAATAAAATTAACCGTCAGTGAAAGACGAGCCCTCCACGATATCACACTGCAGAGGCCGTGTGTGTAATGAGTGGAGCAAATGCTTAGACCATCATATAGTAGCTAAATTGATCTTGAGAGACAAGATGTGTCAGACTCAGCTCATCAGATAACAGTGTTGGCAGAGGAGGTTAGTTACAGTATAGTGTGATCAATCAGACGAATTTCCTGGGGGAAACCCTGACCATCCACATGGGGGGAACAGCAATCAAAGGGAAAAGAGATTACACACTGCAACACATTTTGACAAAAGGGAATCACTTTTCTTTTCACCAACTTGAAACTCTAGCTCTCAGCATAGAGATTGCTGCTTCCACCTACACATATTGTGAGCACCGGATGAATTCAAGTGGGCAATTTCAGTGACGGGTGTAAAAGTAATTCTGGAAAATGGAGGACATTGCTAACTGATATAACAGGAGATGAGACAGATTTAGGGAAAGAGAGTGCACCAAGAAATGAAGACACAAAATGTTAATGGAACAGACTGAAGGTTATCCAAGACATTTCAGTAAAGTCGACCCCATGCACAAAATCCAGCACACAGGACGGTCACAACACTCAACAACCCACTTCTTAACATCTCTCTAGACCCAGGCGTCTGCTCGGCCTGTAGCTGCCTTCCACCACTCTCACTGTTTGGATGCCTCTTATTAAATTTGCAGCGTCTGTTCGCCCTCGGGAACGACCGAAAGCATTTCCCTCGGATCATGTTCCAGAGTTAGTAATTGCCAAAGCAATTGTTATTTAAGTGATGCTCAAGGAACAAGGGGTGGCGTGCTGCTGCTGTTTCCCACTATTGTTAATATTTTAATGCACCACGCTATATTCTGCTGGGACTAAATGACTCCGGTGTTGTCAGACAATTGGATAATACCATCTTTTTGTTGGTATTTTGGGACGTCTCTGAAGTTTCCACCACTTGGATACCCCTCTAGTTAACAGCCATTTGGCTGGGAGTTGTTACTTTTTCTATGTTGCTATTATTTTACCAAGAAAAATATAACAAGGAAGGCATTGTTGTTAAGATGAACACCAGAGGCTTCATAATGGTATTCACACATTGTGATTTACTGACTCAAATGAGTGCTGATACAACTAAACCAGCTGTCAAAAAGGTTTTAGTCCACACCCCATACAACCAAGATAAAACTAAAGGGGGGGGGATCACCTACACTCATTAAATAAATACTAATTTGGGAAAGTTAACAGTAATGAAACTGTGGAATATTAGCAACTTGTCCATACCCATTGGCAGCTTTGTCACCTTCTACCTATGCCAATCCTCAATGTGCAGTTTCACATAGATTGACCACGTCAGTGAGTAGAAAAACGTGGGACAGACAGAATGACTGACTGACAGAATGACTCACTGACAGTTTCCATGACCATGTACAGCATACCATACCATGACTTAGTCATACCAAAAATTAGAAAAGAAAAAAACAAAAAACATTGGTCCACAGGGGGAGCCACAGCGATCGGTCACATTTCAGCCATTTTTAAGCATTTTCCTGTTGTTATAGCGCCACCCAGTTGCCAATTAGAGTAAAATTTCTCCAGTCACCTTGAGGCGTCATGTTCTACATATCTACCAAGTTTAGTAAAAATCCATATGGCGGTTAGGCCTAGATAAGAAATGAGCTCTCTAGCGCCCCCATTTTGTTTGATGGGGTCAATAATGGAGGGGTCCCCTCAGATTATGTGTGGTCATATGCCTACAAAGTTGCGTGGTGATGGGTGAAACCCTTGAGATGTTATACACCTTTATGTGATGAGCCACGCCCTCCGCAATATTCATTGCCTTATAGAAGCTCAGTTTCAATAAGTTTTCCAACTTTTGCCAAGAGGGAACTTTAGATATTGGTCCCTAGATTATCTTCACCCAGTTTCATGCAGATCGCTCAAACTTCCTAGGAAGAGATCCATTTGAAGTGTTTTTCAAAAAATTCAAAATGGCGGAAAATCTATATAAACGGAAGTTATGGGTTCTTGAGGCAAATGTGTTCCTCATGAGGAGAGGCATCTCTGTGCAAAGTTTCATGTCTCTACCACATACGGGGCATGAGATATGCCCATTCAAAGTTTGACATTTCAATCGGTTGCTATAGCGCCCCCCTTTGGCCAATTGATGTAATATTGCTTCATTCACATCCTCCCATGACCCTCTACCACTGTGCCACATTTCACATGGATTGACCAAGTCAGTGAGGAGAAAAATGTGGAACAGACACACAGACAGAGTTTTCATCATTATATAGTAAGATTAGTGGATTAAAACCCAAATATCACTCTGTGTTTTGGAGGATCCCTTGTTTCTTTGACTAGGCTCCTATTTTGGACTCTGTCATTATGAGCTGCAACCAGCAGCCACTGTGCCCAAATTTCGGCAGTTGCTGTTTTTGCCCTAGGAGTCTGACAGTCGGCATGGAGGCCAAGTGTGTCTCCATATTTCTGTTCATGCCAATAGGCTATGATTGTGAGTGAGGGGAAGGATGAGGTCACTGGGAGTGGCCTTTCACAAATAGGTACATCATTTCCAAATGGACGTAAAGACTTGCAAAAGATTTTGGGGAATGAATGGTCATGAACCAAAGGACACCTGATCAACTGCTGCATGGATCCATACAGGTACATGGTTGTAGCTATTGAGAATTCATGCTTCATTTGTTTTAATCATCATCAAATCATCACTTGGTGTGCTTCTTTTTATTAAATCAAATTTATATTAAGTTCTTACACTGCACTTTGACTTATATTCTTTTATTTTATACCCATGTTACTCTATTTAATCTTGTTTCTATTTTGTAGCTCATAAAGGGTGTTTTTAATTGTTGAATTGTTGATGCTTTTCATGTTTGATGTTTTGATGCTTTGAATTGCCTCCTTGCCAAAATGTGCCATATAGAATTGCCATGCCTTGCATGAAAAGACCATCCAACATTAACTGGTTCTCATAACAAGTATTGTCTGTGTAGCTAAAGTATATTGCTCATTTGTTTGTACCAGACCTCCATTGTTGACCAAAAACTATTGCACTGAACCTCACTGTTGCACTGGATGATGATTAATATGGGAACTGTAGTCTATTTTGTTTCAAGCATACATAAACTATTCTGAACACTCAAGAGAGCCCAACATCTGTTAATACAAATAGTCCCTGAAAATACAACTTTCATTACTGTGCCCAGCTGTTCAAGAAATACCTGAGTCTTTTTTTAAAAACATAAAACTATGCAGACTATTTATAACATGGATTAATATCACAGGAGCCAATGGGCTTCAGCCATAGACAGAAATTGAAAAGTATTTAAAGACGGACTAGCACATGGTTGGTTTCGGTCTTATCATGGAATTTACTGACAACAGAAATATAATCACACCAGTCTTATCTGTTTTTGGGGAAGTGAATTCATATCTGGGAGCTGCAGAGCACAGCAACAGTCCAACTGATGTGCAGGTGCATCAGAGACGTTTTCAGCCTCGGTGCCTTGCTCAAGGATATTTCTGACCCCCAACAAGCCAGTCAAACTGCAGACTCTGTATGTACAATTGTGCCTGTCTTGCAGTGCTGTGTGTCAAGGTCACTCACACAAAGGGATTTAACAGTGGGAGATTAAGATGACCTGTGAAGCATCTAGTAGAGCAGACACCACAGTTTACTTTGTGGACTTGTGCCAGATAAGCTCCTCTAAACCCTTTTTTTTTTTTCTCTCGTGTCACCATACTTTTCGTCACTTGTCTTCTTCATTCTCTTCCTCTCCTCTTTTTCTCTCGACTCCCTGAACCAAAAGTCGGTAAACAGCTGTGTGGGAGCCTCCCCTTTACTTCAGCCAGGTCTGTGTGGGGTCTGTCAGACAATTATTTTGCTTCTGCCCCCCGCTGCAGGGCAGGAGCTGGGGCAACTAGCATGCCATGCTAGTTGTCAAAGTGCAAGCAGACCTGCTGTGCTAATGCTAATCAGGCAACAAGGGGCAGGATGGTCAGGAGCAAAAGCATTACAGAAAAAGGAAGAAAGGGAGTTGACTCACCTGGGAGAATGAAGGGATGACAGTGACGTGTTGGGGGGAGGTGGTGCATGCATGAATAAGTCTGAAATTATAGGATGAGAGATTCCTGTGTTGGTGAACAATGTGTGTGTGCAGGCGTGGCAGTGTGTAATTACAATCAGTGCTCATGTCAGACATGAAATCCTTGTGTATGGCTGATTGTTTGCGTTCTGGGTACGGGAGTGTGTGCCAATGAAATGTGTGTATGAAAAGGGCAGCATGCAATTACAAGCCATGCTTGTGTGACAGAGCAAGAGAAAAAGTGTGTCTGTGTGTGTGTGTGTGTGTGTGTGTCACAGAGTGACAGCAAGCAAGTGAATGAGCACAGCCTCATTGGAGAGCCCCGCAGACTGAAAGGCAGATTAATTGAAAATGCTTCAGATACGCAGCCTCAGCCGTCACTCCCACGACAGAACGGACCTTCATAACAAATCCCTCAAACACACACACACACACACACACACACACACACACACACACACACACACACACACACGCACTCATACCATTATGAATGCTACCGGGTCTCATGTTGAGAACGCACTCATGCAGAGCTGCACTGTCAGACACCACAGGTTATTTGAAAGCAAATAAAATGCGCGTGCACACTGTCGCACACACGGGAAAATACACAAGCACTGAGAAACAATCACACACACACATAAATGCACCAGATCATACTAAGTCTTACAGCAGAGCCAGTTCAATCTTCCAAAAAGACACACTCAAACTCTCCCGCTGTCTTTTTTTTTTTTCCTTCTCCCTGCCTCTCCTGAAAAACAGGGTCCTTGAAAAGGCCAGTGGTGACAGGCATATTATCAGCTTCTCAACACAGCTCCCAGGGTGTGTGTGTGTGTGTAGATGTGCCTGTATCCATAAAGCTGAAGACTAAAAGAAAACCTAAAAAATTCCGGCTGACCAAAATCTGAATCTAATTCTAAATATTCACATATAAATACGCTCTTATTTGTCGGTTAAAAATTGTGCTCTCAGTAAATCTTCGTATCGCCTTGAAGGAGGTGTTTGCAAAGCAAAGGGCTTCTACGGCTGTGGGGAAATTGTAATATGTAATCGAACATGTGTGACTACCCCGAGTTGTAACTGTAAAGCCAGACAGATCAGAAGGACCCATGAGACCTCCAAATATGACATTCACAATAAGCAATCTCATTCCACACAAAGATAACAGATTAGAACAGATCATGAGAACTTTAACACTGAAAATACAGTTGAGAAAAATAATGCATGAATTATACAGAGAAGTAAATACATAACAATGAAAACAACAACAAAAGAAATTACACTAAGTTCATTTCTACAGATGTTTGGTTCCACTCCGCCTGCACATAAAACTCGCCATTTTGGCACTTTTTAAGACCATTTGTGTCTGTAAACGTGGATAGAAATATTCAGTCCATATTTTATGTGGGCAGGTGTGAATATGGTATGTTTTGTGTGTGTGGGAAGGTGTTTGTGTGTATAGGTGTGTGTGTGTGTTTGTGTGTGTTATGTATACTCAGTTATGCGTGGGAAGGTTGTATGTGTTCTCACATTTCATGTCCATAATAGTGTAACTAATCTATTCAAACACGTACAGTATATTCATTGATTCTCTACATTAGTATCTGTGCGTGTGCGGTTGTGTGAGAGTGTGTGTTTGTCACAGTTGGCCTCCGGTAGAAACTCCTCCACTTCTGTTGTATGTTGGATTCACAAGGGAACTCCCTTGGTCAGTCTTTGTCATTTCGCTCGACGATGAGTCAAAATGATCAACCCGCAAATGAATCGACGCATTCACGGCTCAACCTCAACAGCAGACAGACAGTATTGTTTGCAGTTTAACCGCAGTCCTGCTTCCTCTTTAGTGCCAGTAGAGCTAGCCAGGGCCAAGATAAACTCAGCTGGTCTTATAGGGGTTAGTGTGTAGCTTTCAGTAAGATACAAATACATCACTTACATGTGCAGTAGAGTTTCATAGTGGTCAAGTGTAGAAAGTAGCCACACATGTACCTCTGCATCACATGTCTCTCTGCCCATGGCCCAGTATCCCAAAGTACAGCAGTTTGCTTGACTCAATCTTAAAGTAAAGATGAAACACTGAACAATATGAGTGGTTCATATGATTTCTAACATAGGCAAGATGTAACGCAGACCTGCTAGAAAACTAGATAGTATTTCACTTGTTCACCAGTAGGGCACGGCCATCTTTCAACAAGGAAATGTTTGTCTCTGTTCTCCTGTTCACCAGTAAGAGTTGTTGAGGTAGGCTTGGTGAACTTGGTACGGTAAAACTTGTTTTCTCCCTTGATGCATGTTTGTTGTCTGACAATAATGACCAGTGTATGAGATATTTTAAGGAGAGTATGTGACAGAAGTACAGGAGGTCAATTTTCGGCAGTGGCGTTTTAGATGTGGGTCACACGTTGCATCGCTGGCATCCTGGTGCAAGTCCACCTTACTTGATGTTTTGACACAAGAATTGGAGTTTGGGATTACTTTAATCTAATTTGGAGAGGAGGCATTACAAAGTCGGTGAAGTGTAAACAGTAAAACTTTTGTTTTCTGATCTAAGGCGAAGCTAACATCGTCAAACAGCAGGACATTTTAAGTAATGTTTTCCACTGAGGAGGAAGCTCCCAAGTGACCCTGACAGCTCCTCTGATGACGAGTCATATCGTTATTTAATTAACTGATGCTTCAGGATGCAGGGGATGCCTGCATTTGACTTGAGGTGTGCACATATCTGCTGGGATAGGCTAGATGTGTCAGCTGCAACATGATAACACTGACATGTTATGAGCATCTCATTGTTGTTTTGGTCCGATATCTTCATAAAGACAATGGTAGAGCACATACGTCATGTGGAGAAGTTTTTTGTGTGGCTGTACAGCAACCTTCCTAAGAATGCAGTCGTGCATCACCCAATGCACTGACTTTAAAGTTCAGACATCCTCTCACTTTCGCCGCCGTTGCGTGACTCCACGGGACCAGGTCTCACCACTATACTTGGCCTTACTGGTTAAAAAAACATTAGCAATTGGGTTTTTAACTTTGTCTGTGGTTCTTTGCATCACATCAAAACTCTCAAACTCCATTGTATTGACACTTAACTTATCTGAAGTACAGTGTTGTACTCAGCATTTTCGTGATGTCACCAACTAGCTTGTTGAAAGATGGCTGCACCCTGCTGGCAAAGAAGTCAACGCTGTCTAGTTTTCTGGCTAATCTTGATGAATACCAAGTTTAATTACAGTTCCATATCTTGTCTACATCAAACAAACCACATTCATACTGTTCAGTGTTTCATTTCTACTTTAAAACTCCATTTGAGTAAAATGTCCATGGCACTGCCACACCGCTAAATGGTGAAGAGACTGATTTGTCGTGACCGGTTCTTTACCATAATTGGATTAACATGTTCAAAACTGCGTTATCATTGTGTTTATAATGTATCAGAAAAAGTAAACTATACAACTTAAACTACAAAATTTAACTTTAAGATCAGCAGGATGTGACTGACTGTTGAATGTAAAAGTAGCTTTATGAGCCGTTAATTAAGCCCTGGCTAGCCTGGTTTAGCCCTACAGTGGAAAGCAGGACCGCCCCACCCTGTTACACAATAGCACAAAAATACTTATCTTCAAACTGCACCAAACTGCAGCTCCTGAAATGTATCTGATGTAAAAAGATATTATATCTTACATGTTTACAACATAAATATATTATTCTGTTTTGCAGAATGCACAATTTTGAAAGGGGAGATAAATGCACCAGGGCAAATTTGGAGATTAAATCCTAGGGACATTTTCTGGATTCTCTCTATCGCATAACTCCTGTCCCAAGACTCCCACTATCCACACTGATATTAAACTCCAAGGGAAGTGACAAAAAGTTGTGTTCACAGCCCCACTTCAATGTACCATTAACTTTTTTTTAATGGTGAAGGAGGAGGGGGCATAAGGGGACAGGAAGATGAGTGCTTCTGGGTTTACTCCTGCAGGTGTGAAACTAGCCTCTATCCATACAATGTTTTAATGTTTATGGCATTAAAACAAAGTCCATATTTCCACCTCTGCAGACCTTATCGTATGGATTCAAGAGTTTAATTAAACAGGAGCGTAGAAACCCCACTGCCATTCCCAGGGAACCATTGCAAGTCTATAGCTTCTCTGCCAGAGGTTCGCATTGAGAGCAACAACAACTCCAAAGGGAGGCAATGGAGAGGGTTGTTCATGATTTTCCATGACTATTAATTTGTGTTTTTCAATAAGCCCAAACTTCAAAAACTTACAAAACTGAAATGAGAAACCACAATTGTGTAGCAAGGAGTCCCCGAGGCAGCCAGCAATATTGTGTAGAACAGAGTAAAGCCCCCATGAATTCGTTGGAGGCGTATAGAAACCATCTACACTAGTTCTTAGATTAATAAAATGCGTGTCGCCTATACACCAGAGCTGTTCTGCCCAAAGTACCCGTTAATCAGAAACACCATAATCCTGACATTAACTTAAATTTCTCTGCACTTAGACTCTCTATGACCCCGACTTGAGAAAACGAGGCCCAGTGAATGGTCTTATTATTTCGTTTGGAGCAGACACCATGCCTGATTACCAGTTCCAATGTACTCCTGGGATTCACAGCTCTGGACAGAGAGGGTTTGACTCTACTCCTCAGAGACTGCCACGAGTTGTTCAGTCTCAATTTTTCCCCGTTATGTTTTCTTTTGGAAGTCTGGGACTGTCACAAATTCCTTCACACGGATTCATCATTGTTGTTAATTGGCCAGACTGGACAGAGCCACACAGGAAATCCCTAAGGTACAGTATCTGTACATCCGTCAGTCTCAATCTGTGGACTCTGGCCCCTGAGGACTGGAGTCAGACACCCTTCATTGTAAGGGAGGGAGATCAAAACCCTTGCTGTCAAATGAAAAAAGCCTCTGTGGATGAATACATACTTAAGGAAAGACAGGAAAAATATTAATTGAGGAAGAGGAGCAAGGCTTGGCTCTGTGTTCGAAATTAAATGTATTAAAGTAGTGAGGCCTTTACACAAACTGGGCAGAGCAGAATCAAGGCTGTTTGGAGAACAAGTCAATTAAAGAGTTAGTATATATATATATATATATATATTTAAACAAAAGTACAAGGGCTTATATAGGAACACTGGACTATTGGACAGAAATGACTAATGACCCCCAGCGAATTATGACAATCGGACACACTGTGCTTATGAATAACTGAGCTAATGTTATTCCGTACATCTAGGGTAAGACCTTCGGGGTATATGTAGGTAACCTCAGCTCGATTCCCCCCATTCTTCCAAATGAAGCCATTATTTTTAAAAAGCTTCCACCTCTCCGTAGCCTGTGGTACTAATCTAAAACTAATTGATTGGTGATTCCTTAGACCTAACACGAAGGCAAGCTGCCAGTGGAATTTGAACAATGGGCCAAAATAGAAAACTGGGCTCTTTATAAAAATGGGAGCTGTCCAACTGAGTGCCCAAGGGAATTTGCTCTGTTTTTTATTTGGTCCCACCAGCCCAAATTAAGTTCTATTGATCTGATAGCAGAGTAATGGCACGCCTTTGACATCCCATTGTGAACGCTAGTGGGTCTATTGGATTGGCTGCCACAGATGACAGAGAGGTCAGAGGGAAAGTCATTATTCATATGAAACACAATGGAATATCAAAAGCAAAAACAGTGGGCAGATTACTGCAGCATAATTAAATGGGTGGTTCACCCAAATCATAAAACATATTTTCTCATCTACCCCTCAAGGTAACTAGTTGTTCATTTTTAGATATCTGTTTGAGATTTCTGCCACGGCTAGGTCTCGATAAAAACTCCAGTAAGGCATGCTATATATGCATATGAACATAATCTGCTGTTACTCCAAAACAGATTTATCTCCTGACCTTCTAAATAGAGCCCATTCTATAGACAGGTCTTTATAGGTCAAAGGGTAAAAGCCACCCTTCGCTTTCACTTTCCCCATCAAACTCACACCTCGAACAGCGGGTGAATTCAAGCCCTGTCAAAACGATGACATATCAGAGTTAGCCCAGTGGAAAATCAAATAGAAATGCATTACTTCCAGGCCTGAAACACCGGCCCTTCCTGACCAATCTGACTCAGAAGAGAAAGAATAACGCCCAGGAGGTTAGCTCCCACTCCAGCTCACCTTGGCTTACTCATAACCCGCACAGTCATGGTGAAGCATAAATCTGACCTTAGTTTTTTCAGACTGTTTGTCTGAGGACAATTTCTGTCTGCGAGAGTTAGAGGCAACACAGAGGTGGAACATGGTTAAGCATCTGATGAGAGAGGCAGGGACAGAAAGAAAGATAGGCAGACGAAGGCAGCCGTCATTAATTTCAATCAGGCTCCCAGTCTGGCAGAGTTAATAATATCAGCACGGTCTTTTGACCTCAGACGATGATACGACATCAACCTCCACAAATTACTCATTAATTTACCCCATTAAGTTGGACAGAGGTGGCGGGCAGGGGGAAAAAACACGGGGGAGAATGAATTAATTAGACATTTTAAAACAGAATTTATACCTTTTTCAATTGAGATGTATCACAGCAGAGAAAGAGGTCAGGGTGGCAGTGGTGAGGATAGGAAGAGTGGGCAGAAAAAGACATGGACGGCTGGCTGAAATTAATATTTTGACAGCATAGACTCTGATGCAGAGGGAGTGCATAAAGATAATTTATATGGATGAGAAGCAGTTGTGTTTTGAATATCTAAAGCATTCACATGGTTAGAATCATCAGCATTTGTGCCTCTTGTGTTTCAGAAAGCTCTGCGTATAAATGCAACTGAGAAAAAGATCTGTCTCATATCAAAGTCTCTTGTTTGGTGTGTAATAATACCAAGCCTTGCTCCTGTTTGTTTCAACAGATTTCATTTAACACTCGTAAAGTCAAACCCAAATCTTAAAAAAAAAACAAAAAAAACTTAAACCTAAGCAGTTACACATTCTTGCTCCTTGCAACTATGTTATTCTCCATATAGGAAAAGAAAAGCAGATAAAAATGTAATAGAAACATCATACCTCTGAAGGGCACTTTGGTCCATAGCAAGCTCCCACCCAGAGCAAAGTAGGGTCATATGTACTGAGTGGAGAGTCATCCAGTCTGAGGCAGAGTACATCCCTTGAGCCTTCTGGTAGTCTCCTACCATCCATTGTATCTCTCTGTGTAGTGCAGGGAGCATTTGATATCTTTCAAGTTTGTATGCAGCCTCGCCTTGAGCTGATACAAGGACCCTATCTCGTCTCCTGAACGCCAGCATGCTCAAAATGAGATGCAGCAAACCTCTAACCTGCTCTCAGTCTACCTCTATTCCTAAATGTGATTATTGGGTTCTTTAATATAGGAGCTAACACCTGTCTTGCCAACCTGCACAACCCACCCTAAAGTAATTTCTTCATGACTCGCACTATTGAAATGTAAATTTCCTACCTCATAGCTTCCCTTATCAAAAGAAATATGCTACACCTGTAAATAAGAAATGGGCTAGCAGACAAAATGCCTGCAGGTCTTGAAGGGTTTACTGCACTCTATCTAGATAGACAGGCAGGCTGGGCCAAACACATTCATGTACACACACATACACTACTCCCCAACTTGACTGTTATCTATATGCAAAGCATCTCCGCTAAGCTATCCACTTTGCTACCGTAGAGGAAACTGAGAATAATGGATAACTCTGCCCCAAACGTATTCTTCCACCCACACACACACACACAATCACTCACACCAGCATGCACAAACTATATGCATGTCCACACACCGTTGAACATATGTAGTTAGGTGTTTCGAATCGATAAGCATGCTCAACGCACTGCCTCCCCGACCTATTCTTACACTGGCTAATTGCCAGGAAGAACAATTAGGCCGATAAGTATCACTTAATGTCCTCCCCCAAAGAGGGAGATTCAGGCTACTCTAAAACAAACGCACCTAATTCCTCATCCTGCTCCCTCCCTCATTATCTCCCTAAATGATGCTTCTATAGGAGAGCAGGTGGTGGCGGTGCAGTGGAATGATTGTTTTGTGAATGGTGGTTTGATGGGATTAGAAGGGGTGGGGGGTTGGGGGGCTTAAGTCATGAATGGGGCTGCTTCTGGTGAGATACTCGAGCTACAGTGTACCAGTAATGAGGTAGAAGACATTTGCTTGTTACCACCTTTTCTTTGCTCATTAGTGGGGATTCAGCGGGTCTATAGAAGCCTGCGAGGACCAAAGTGCCCAGCATGAGGTAGTCTGGTCAGCTTGATTCTGGTCAATTATCACTCAGTATTGTAGTGAAAACAGCCAACCTCAGAAACAACCTCTTAAAAAGGCAATGGATTATCATAGAATCAGATCCAAAGAAAAATCACCCAATCAACTCTGGATCCAGCAGGTGACTGACCCATGTCACTGGACAGCTCAGAGGAAACTTTCATCGTCTTGCTACATTAACATCTATTCCCCTTAATTAGTCTGCTGTTGGCATCCAACCTCACAATCTCCCTTACAGCATTCAACTTAGCTTCGTTGGCTCACAGCTTCTGCTGGGCTGAAACCCCCTTCCAGTAGTCCAAAATGTCGTGAAGGTCCTCGTCCTTGGCAAACTGCACCTTCTTCCGTAGGGCATGGCCTGCCGCTATATAAGATGCTTCCTCTCTGGGGCTTTTCTTGTAAGGCCGGAATCGCTCCCAGATCCGCAGTGTGCTCTCAGATGAATACTCTGGACTGGAGGAGTAGCCAGAGTTGTAGTTGTGGTGGCGAGAGGGTGAGAGCTGGGAGTAGGTGGCTGTGGCATCCCTCTTGGTGCGGCCCAGTGGCTTGAGGAATGAGGCCTTTTGGGCCGGAGAGGGAGAGTCGTTGCCGCCCTCATAGTAGAGTGCAGGAAAGGAGTGGCGGTGCTCAGAGCTGTGGTAGTCTGGTTGAACTTCCAAGTGGTGCTGCTGCTGTCCGGGGCCAACCACTGCACCCCCACCTCCACCTCCACCCCCACTTCCGTTATTACATCCCATCCCACCCCCATTCACACTCACCCCACCGCCATTTATGTTTCCCATCCCATTCCCGTTGCAGCCCCCTACTCCACCACCTCCTCCACTTCCACCACCTCCACTGCAACCCACAGGGCTACTCTTTTCTGTTGGGTACTTGGGAGGATCACTGCGCTGCTCAGGGATATCCACACTGTACACCCTGTTGCTTTTGACAGATCCTGCAGCAGGGGCACCACAACGGTTCTTCACCACAGCAGTGTCGGCGCTCAACTGCCTCTGGAGGGGCCGCACTGCATTAGCTGGGGGTGGGTCACGGTAAGGAGGGGAGAGGAACCCCCCACCACTAATGCCCGGCCGCTCAGATAGGGGCATTACCAGGGGCACTGGGGCCATAGAAGGAGGGTGAGGCGGCTGATGTAGCTGAGGATGAGGATGAGGCTGAGGATGTGGCTGAGGATGTGGCTGAGGATGAGGCTGAGGATGAGGCTGGGGGTGAGGCTTTGGATGCACCTTTGGAGAGGAGGCCATGATCTGATCTCCAGGGTGGCCTGGAGAGAGAGGCAGGAGGTTACGGGGAAGGGACGCAATGCAAGCCGGAGGCTGGGCGGAGGACACAGAGTTGCCATTGTCAGCTGTGGTTACAACATTAGCGGAGGCATCCAGCTTCAGGGCATCAATGCAGTTGTTGATGATCTGGTTCACCTTGTCCACCTCCTTGGCAATGGTGGAGATCTCTGATGCTGAGCCACGGCCATCGTCATCTGAATCCTCCCCAGCCTCTGTCCCATTCTCAGCCCCACCTCGCATATCCACAACTACTTCCCCTCCTATCACCGCTCCTCCAGCTCCCACCCCTCCCTCCCTGCCTTCCCCCACCATTCCCGCCGTCCTCACATCCATGTAGTTGCCCTTGCCACCCATTGCCTCAGAGAAGGCAGTAGCCATTTTTTCCACCTGCGGCAAGGTGGAGAGGCGGGAAGAACTAGTGTTGGCTGAGCCGTGGAGCATGCCTGTGCTAGAGGAGGCAGACTGGGGCAGCTTGCCTCCTGCTCCTCCTGAATGGTGGTGCTGGTGATGAGCCTGCTCCTGGAGACGCTGCATGGCACCTGGGTCATTGGCCACTGCCGCAGCAGCCTCTGGGCCATACCTGAAGAGGGACACATTCTCTTTAACGCAAATCATTATCAAACGTTTCATATGTTTCATTATCTCATCTCATTTTTGTGTACAACATTTTGCACATTATCCTAAAAAGCATTAGTGCAAAATTTTGTTGGACCTACTATGTTTTAAAAGTTAATTAGATTTAATATGTCGCCTCAGTGATGCCATGGGGTGACAGAATCCTTGCTGTTTTAATTAAAGCTCAAAGCTACAATGATAAATAGCATGGCATTTGATAAAGAGTGTGGTTTGGGGGAAATTGTTTGTAGTTAGAATAAATGAGGCTTTTCAGGATTTCATATCAAAAAGCAATGCAGCAAAACAACTAATGGACTGATGGCGTTAGCATGAATTGTTCCAAAGAAATCAATTTTACCCAAGAGATACAGCAGTGGCTGAACATGTCAGATGCAGTCACTTTCTTTGCAGTGGCTCTTCAAGAATTCATTGTTATATATAAAAAAAAAAAAGGTTTTCAATTTGGCCCTCAAGACTTCCACTTCAACCTGGGTGTTTTAGGCCAAAACATGATCTTTTTCTAACCACAACTAAGTGATTTTTGCATGTGAACCTAACCACATGTTAACCACAGCTTTGTTGGAAAATACAGTTTCAGTGAATCTGCTAAATAATAACATGCAGGTATCTGTGGTTTGCAGCAACATAGAATGCCAGCATTTTTTCCTGGCGATAAGGTTGTAACAAACATTAAAAACTGTCTAGTACCTCATCTCCAAAATAGTTTTCTTCACGCTTATGGCTTTCTGCTTCTCTTCCTGGATGCGTCGCCGTCTGAGACAGTAATAGACCAATCCAAGCACAATGACCATGCCAAACAGACATCCCAAGATGGTCATGATGTAGTGGGTAGTTGTGGATGGTTTGGCTCGCTGGTCTCCTGGCTCCACAGCTCTTGTGGTAAAGGACAGGCAGGTGTGGTTGTAGCGCTGAGATTTGATCAAAGAAGCCACACAATAAGTGTAGTTCGTGTGTGGTTTTAGTTGGTCGAATTTGACTGTCTCCCTCGTCATTTTAAGGGGCTTGATATCCTCAACACAAGAGTTGTTGTACTGGGAGAGGATGTACATCTTACTGAATGGTCGTGGTATCTGCACAACTAGAGAAGCGGTGTAGAGGGAGACAGTTTGAAGCTTCATGGAAATCTGATGGCTATAGGTGGGGTCAGCTGTGGACGATATGGTTGGTTGATGGTACAGACCTTGATCTGGGTTGTCCAAACCCATGCCTGAACCATCTTGATCTGGTGTCTGGGAGGTCATCCCTGGAATTATCACACCATCGCGACACATGGATAAAAGAGTGTAACGGGCATTTCTTCCATGTCCGGGCAGCGGGCTCAAAAGTGGATAACCAGTCATTTCCAGAGGGGTTTCACACTGAAGGCGGTCGTAGGTGTGGGTGACATTGTTAAAAGAGTCCAACCAGGTAAGAAAGCTGTAGAGCTCACAGCCACAGTGGAAGGGGTTTCCTGCTAGTTCACATACCATCAGCCTGGTGAGGACAGTAAAGGTAGATGGGTCAAGACGGGACAACTTATTGGAAGATAAGTCCAGGCTGCTGAGGCTGGGGCACTCCCAGAAGGCATTGGTGGCAATGACCTCAATAAGGTTGTGTTGCAAGAAGAGGCACTGCATTCGACCCAGACCTCTCAACATGCCCTCAGTCAGGTTAGTCAGCTTGTTGTAGCCGAGCTGGAGAACCTGAGACAAAAAGAAAGTGTAACCCCTTGAAATTTTTAATAAAACATGACACAACAAAACTAATTGTTAATATTTTGGTGCATGTCTTTCAAGGTATTCTCTTTCAGTTTCCTTTAGTAGGATATGCATTATGAAGACTAGACCCATCACTCAGTCACATTTCTGTAACAGTCACCTATGAACACGTTGCAAAAAAATTAGAGTTTTGTGAAACTTTAAATTAGAAATAAACAAATATATAAAAAACAGAGTTGTGCTCTTGGATGCAGACCTGTAGGTTTGCCTGTCCAGCAAAGGCCCCATCTTCAATGTAGCTGATCTCGTTCTTGGTAAGATTGAGGTCGGTAAGGTTCGTGAAGCGGTACATGGAGGTAAAAAGCACAGCCTTAAGTTTGTTCTCATTTAGCCTCAGGTCATGAACCTATGGAAGACAAGAAAGCAGATGATTTTGAGATGATGCATTGCACCCGTTGGTGGCCGTAGAGGGAGACGTAACTCTTTGTCAAAATAGCTGCCTAGAGCATATTGCACTTTGAAACACACATGTTTGTTACCCAATTATACATCTGGTCAAAACGTGTTCAGTTTAGCCTGTTTGCAAGCAGCTGAGCATCCCGCCTGAGATATCTAGAATTGGTAAATGTGGAGGAGTGGAATGTAGTTGCTTACGGTAGACAGTCTGACGCATGTAAGTGTATGCGGATCTCTGTGTGAGTATTCCACTGGATCGCTAATCGGCGCCAATCTGCGCTGTGCTCACACAGTGATTCATGAGCAGTTACTGCTGATAACCACAACAGCATTGTCACAAAACGAAATGCTCACCCTGGTCGCACTATTAGCACCGTTAGCTGCTAGCTGCCAGCTCAGCCACTTACATGTTGAGAACCATGTGTAGTCAATCACAGCTCAGACTAAATCATAGATATGCCCTGTATGTCATATATACAGCTTTCTTAAAGCACCCAACTGTATTATTTTTCAGTTTTAATCCTTTAATCCTTAATATGCAACACATATCAGATGGTAACTGAAATACGGCACTTGTATTGTAATATATATAACAGCAGGCCACTACATAAATAAACAGCATTGGCACAAAATATTAGCTCATTCAACCTGTCTTGGAGATATAATTAAGGCAGATCTAGAATAGCTAACAGCAGAATTCTTCAACATGTTCAAGGCCAAGGAGACCTTAGCTGAAAGATAGATGGAGCAGGGATCATCATCCACATATATTTTAGAGAATTAAGTTGTACTTGAGATAACTCTGAATAGTTTTGCGTCTTCTCTCATTTGTGCTTGCCTTTAGCTGCCAAGTCAACAGCAGTTAAAGCACGGCCAGGCGCATTACTGCAACCTCTGCACTTTTACCATGGTTTGTGGGGGATGATACGTTAGTCTCTTTGTCCAAAAGTAACAAAACCATTAATTTTGGTTCACAAGAATTTCAGTACACTTTGAATTATAATACAGCTTCTTATTGCTGCTATTGTCACCTTCAGTGGACAATTGAATATAACATTGGAAGTGAATTTGATTAAGAATAATGCAACATGCAGATTTATAACCTAAAAATGATTGAATTACATAAGGAATACTCAGTTGTGGCCATATCACAATCATAACAATCAAACAATAAATCACAAGTATTATACTGAGTGAACATAAGATCACTTGCAGCTTTGCAAAAGCCACTATCACTATTAATGGCATGCACTCTGTGGCTGACACCATCATAGCTCAGAATGCATGAAGGCATACGGTTTAATAGAGGTGGCTGCTGTGGTGGTATTAAAGGCCTACAGATAGATAAGTTCATACTGACCGTGCTGTTGATGTGCTGGGGGATGGTCTCGTATGGAGGCTGGTTCTGACTGCAGATAGCCAGCCAAACGTAGCCTTTATCCCCCTCTATCAGCCAGCAGTCCCCTTTCACCATGCCGGGCAGGTGGAGGAGCAACAGTGCAGGGAGCAGGAGGGAGAGAAACAGGGAGGACAAACGGAGTCTGCTAGCCATGGTTTGGATTAGGACTGTTTGAGATCGTCTCAGTAGAAGGGAGGAAAAGAAAGGAGCTGGAGGGAGGGAGGCAGCGAGCAGCAGTTTCAAATCAGGAAGGGCTGCAGGTCAGGGGCAAGCAGGCCAAATCTAAGTAGAGAGAAAGGTGAACGGAAGGGCGTCTTCACGGTGATTAGAGCTGAGCTTGCAGCATTGCAGCATGTCCTGTCCCCATTTTAGGTGTTCCACGTCAAAGGGTTTTGGAGACTGTCATCCCAGCAGCTACTCATGGCCCCTGACAACCGTACGCCTTGACAAGACAGATGAGGATATACTCCTTCCCAGAGAAAGGCAGGAGGCCTATATAACAGAGAGAGAAATAGGTAAGGGGGGGAGGGAGGGGAGAATATTAACATTAATAGTGATAGTGACAAAATGATTAAGAGTATGCAGAAAATTGTAATACAGTTCACATATCCCCAGATGGTTTTGAATTAATTGAGTTTAGGTCTCATTTCTGAAGCACAGTGTAAAAAAAAAAAAAGTATATGAATCTAATACCCATGCTACCCAATCCCTTCAAGGTAATGCACCGCAGTAATAAATCCATTAACTGCCATGATTATTTCATTAAGTCTTAATAAAGCCCAGAGAAATATATTTTGACTTTTCAAATTAAACCAGGGTTTTTATGTTCTGTAATTATTCATGTTCGTGAAAATAACAGCCCCGTATGAGAATAAATTGCAGCTCTTCCATTGAGACATTAGCATATGATGCACCAATAAAAATGGAAATTGCAGGGACTATGAAAGCAACACCGCTTTTCTTTAGTTTTGTCATTGTTTACAAGGTTCGCCAGCTTGCAGCTGCGGTTCTATTATTTCAACTTTGAGGTGCATAATGAAACAATAAAAATTTAATAGCTGCAGTTATATAGGGGTGAGAACGGGAAGATGGGCTAAGTGGCAAACAGAGGAGGCTGTTGTAATTTGCATGTTTTAACAGGATACTCGCTGACATTTAGCTATTTACCTTTCTCAGGGGATTAACCGTGGATTAGGCTCTAATCCAGCATAAAATATTATGTATCTCATCACCACAGCCCCGACTCTTTTAATTTGTTTCCAAAGTTTTGATTCCCTCCCAGGGAAAAGTTATTTAACCACAACATGAATGACAGGGAATTGATAGTAAGAACAACTGAGGGATGGATTCTTTTTAAGTATTCGATCTCACTTCCAAATAAATTCCCCCTCTGTGCTTTTTAGGTTATCTCAGCCAGATGAAGAAAACATAACCCACAAGAAATGAAGCAATGACATGCTGCGACCCAATCTACTGAGGAGTAATGGGAGCCAACTTTGGACGCCGCTGTTAAACTAGCCCATCTCTAATAGCCTGTCCTCCTCCTCCTCTTCCTCCTCATCCTCCATCCCGACTTGCAGCTCAGTTAGCCTCCCAGTCACTTCTCATTTCTGCCACACCACACACCGAGCAGCTCTCAGTCCTCTCTTCAAATTGTTCCATGAAATTGATATTGACAATTCAATTCCTCCACCACAGGCCTTCAATTTGCCTTTGACCCGGGACTGTTGTCATCCTTACGTGCGTGTCAAATAAAACACCCACAAAAAAAGCAATTTACAGTCTCAGCTCAGTGGAACAACAGCTAAGTAACCCCTCTTCACCTTGATAATTATGAAAGTCATTCATTAATCATTTGTAATGTATATTGCTTTGAAGCGGATTTATTCCGCCGATTGAACTGCTGTGAAGCAGAGCACATATGTGTGAATGTGAGCGTTGGTTCATGACTGAAAAGAAGCAAGCAAACTGAATTATTTATCAAACAATGATTTGGACATTGATCACAACGGCCGCGCTCACACTGACACAGATACTCATTCTCCTTCTTTCATCCCGTTTCTGAATTCCTTCTCTTCTCGCGCTTTGAAGACAACTCCAAGTCTAGTGTCATGATGTGGTGATACAATCATCCATGTCCTTGTTTTCAGCGGGGTTTAAGGGAATGTAGCAAAGTCTCTGGCACACTTTAGCAATTTAAGAAGATTTTGGAAACCACAAAAAAAAAATGATTGTGTCTTGCTTGTGATTACCGTCAGGCTGTTTTCCCCCTTCGGCAGCTCATATTTACAGCATATCTGATACGACATGACTGCTACCCTGACATGGTATTTACTGTGCTCTGCAAACATGAAAGACGAGTCAGTCAAGACTCATTTCAAAGCTAGTTGTTTACTGCCGAGTCCAGTCACAACAGCTAATATCAGCACTGTATTTTTTTATTTATAATGCTGTAATGATCCTGACCACACTATCCCAGTCTGTCTCATCATCTGGGTCAGTCTCCTGTCTCTCTCTCTCCATCTTGATATTTCTTTTCATCTGTCTGTCGACTTCTTTCTCTTTTCTGTCCCTTTCTTTCCTCTGCCAGCATTGTTTTAAGGCTGCTTATCTCTGCTGCCTTTCAACTAGCAACACAAATGAATATGCTTCATTGCCAAAACACAACCTGACACCTTTTGTGTGCTATCACATTCCCCCCCTTTGCTGCTTTTATCGCATTCTTGCCATTGGTTTTATTTTGTCGAGAAGCCAGAGGAAGAGACAGCCTTATTTCCCCCCTCCGTTTCTTCTCCAAACCCGGCTCTCTTTGTGTTTAATTATTGTCCCTGTTAGCTCGGCTTTAATTAAAGCTTTGCATCTGACAAACAACACTAATGATGTCAGGTCATGGAAACAAATGGAAAGTTCCCAAAGTACCGGGCCGTTCCTCTCAGAGGCTGAGGGCCCCTGAGAGGAACGGGTTTGTTCTCCGTGAGCTTTCCTGTCCTCATTGGATAATCACAGGATAAAGTAGGATTTTATGAATCTCAGATTGATGTTGAATGTAATAATCTGCAGTGCTTCATGACTAAATGTCCTTTTTCATGTTCTATCAATAGTTGGTTCAACCGGGATTTAGGGTGATGAAAGCTTTAGCATAACACTTCATATCATTAGCTGATAATAGCCTTCGTGGTGCAATAGACATGTCTACTTGCACAAAAAACTACATTATCTTCAGAAACATACACCTCACGGCACTGTTTGATTGACATGCAAGATTGCATGCAAGTCATTCGCTGCAAAAACATAGCTCCACTGAATAGTTAGCATCAAAGTTTTTTCCTTTGCTAAAAACGGAGCATCAAACATTAAACACACGTCTAAATTTCCATTAAACTGATAACACAGATTGACACTATATGCTAATTAGCACAAAACAGAAAGTGCAGTTAAGGCTGATGGGAGTGTCATTAGTCTCTAGTCATAAATCAACTGGACAAACTGGAATTTTCATCAGACATTGACACGACATGAAAGGTTAAGGGAACATCGAAGTGATGACAGTGATGGGGCAGGGTCTGAAATTAGCACCCACCACCTGCCATATGGGGGTAAATTATTGGCAGTGGCCTGTGAAATCATCGGGCATTTTACCACTTTGGTGGACAGAGGAAAGGCACAACAGAACGAGTGCCATATGAAAGCAACACCACTGGCTGTATAGCTTTATTTGTTTTGATGTGTGCACACACAATATAATTTACAAGCCCACTAATTATGGGTGTGGCAAGTGTGAGTGGGAGTGTGTGCTAGTTGAGTGAGGGAAAGAGTGTGATTGTGATGGTAGATGATAGTGATGGGCAAAGCAGTTCTTTAGATGTTACTGAATCACTAGAATCACTTCATTGAAAAGATTTGTTCAAAAGATTTGTTCACCGAATCGTTCAGTGCTTGGCGGGAGGAGCCCAGACTGTGTACTGCGCAGCTCACTGAACTGAGCTGCACTGGAGAGTCTCATTACTGGCCAGCCTCACGTTTTAAGTTTGTTTATCTGGAAACTAAGTCTGTTAAAACAATGGGTGCGTGATTTTGTTCATGTGGCTTGACTCCTGGCTACATTAGCCGTTAGCTTGGAGAAAACGGTCCCTATGAAAGTGTATCGCTGAGAAGAAATGATTTGAATCACTCAGGGATTGGGGTTACATCGTTCACCAAGTGATTTGTTCACCGAGTGATTCATTCACTGAGTGATTCGTCACGTGGTAGGCAGTCTCTCCCTGCACCATGGCTGCTTTACGACTTGCAAGTGATTAGTCGTTCACACGGACCGAATAGGCAGTTCCACTCCCGGCCTGCACGCTCGCTGCTGAGCTCAAATGAACTGAGGAATGAACTAATCAGTTACAGAAGTGATTCAGTTCAGTACGTTCACTCAACAGATTCGTTCTTTTGAACAATTCGTTCGCGAACGACGCAACACTAGTCGATGAACTCAGGTCAGACAGGTGTTCGCCATTGGAGCAGAGGAGAAATTAGCAGTTTAGTTGTCAAGTTGAAGTAAATGTATGGCAAAGATTTTTCTCCAACTCGAGCTGCTGTGAGAGGCAGCAAAAAATCCTTTTTTTAAGTTATATTTTATTAATATAGGTAAAACTCTCCAGGAAGAGTGACCATCTTCTATTGATCAATCAACAGACTGCAGTGTTTAGTACTAGATCTGTGTGCTAGGTACCCCAACAGAGTGGGGACCAAATGTGGGAACGGTACAGACAGTTTCCATTGGTACCATCTACAACTTTTCACAGTGGAAACAGAAAAAAACGTACCAAACTGGGCTGTAGTGTACCGTACTGCTCGGTGGAAATGGGGCTTTATAGTTGTCGGACAGCAACAGTTTACTGGTTCTTCATTAAATGGCTGCACTGGCATTTCAAGATACAAGACATCTTCTGTTGCTTAAACCTAAACATCTAAGTTTCCCTTAAGCAAGAATGGTCGGGAGTTACAATTCTTTCCCAAATAATTAAATAATCACTCATGTTTAGCATTAAACATTCAAATAATTGGATGCTCCATTTTCAGCCCAAGGGTGAATGATTTCAGCTAAGAAGCATTCTTGTGAAGCACAGAGAAGAAAAACCCTGGCACAGAGTGACTGTCATCTGTATTCTGACACACAGTTTGACTTGATCATTTGCCTCCTCATTGCCACCTTCCTTTTCTTATCCATATTAACTGAACTCTATCCACCCGCTCCATTCAGCCAGTGTGGGCCTGATTGACAGCACAATCTAACAGAAAATAGGAATGACTCCATTAAGTTTCCTGAGGGAGTTAAAGATGAAGTGAACGCTGAAAAATGCACAAAAGTTACTAACAGACTTTAAATTTCAATTATAAAGAGCAATTTATTTCTGTACTGTTAGTGTGAGGGAAATGTGGGGACAAATGTCTGACCATCAAACCATGACTGTTAAGTTCTGGTGGTGGGTTAAAAGTTAAGGTTGCAGTTTGGCTTATGTTAAAGTCAGAGTAGAAGTTGCTGGAATGGAAGCTTTGCCCAGAGTCTGAGCTGTAAGAGCTGAGGACAGGATAACAACAAGGAAGACAAGAGTTGCACGGCTACCCTTGAGACCAGGTCATGAACCCGTCTACTGAGTAAAGAAGAAAGAAATAGAGACAGCAGGCAGAAAACGGAGACAGTGCAGACAGAGGGAAATGCTTAAAACATGACACCAAACAGATTTTTCCAAAGTTTGTCTGTGAACCAGTCAAGCGGTCGAACAGTGATTCAGAAATCCAACAGACCGTCCACAAAATCCGTCATCAGTCAGTTCGACAGACAGACAGACAGACAGACAGACAGACAGACTGCCCAAAGATCAGCTGGCCATTCAGCCAGCTTCTCAGTTTGTCAGCCAGTCAGTCAATCCAGTCCATCACTCAGCAGACCCAACAGACAGCCAATCAAATGTGACTTGCTCTGTCATTTTTCAGTCACTTGACCCTGAAACACATTGAGTTTGATATTCTGCTGGAAATGGGAGATTCTAATGATGTCAGTATTCTCTTTGTACTTCAAACCTTGTGCAAAATGTGTCACATTACATACTGACTGTCACCAAGCCATGATTTTGTGAAAGAGACCTTACAAAGTTTGCAATATGGTGGCTGCTAAGATACATGACGGCCCACTGACCTCACTAACTGCTGTGCTGCAGGAGCTGTTCCAGGTTGAAAAACACAAAGCAAAGCTTGGGGACACTTTTGCTTTTTAACCAGCAAGATAACAAAGACAAACATACCTAACAGCACAGCACAGGAGAACAAGACAATAATGTTAATGTCAGAAAAGTTGCGGCCTGTTTGACGAACGAAGTTAGCGCACAGTTAGTAATGGGCTCCATGACAATATTAACAACATTGATTCATTTTATAAAAAAAAATCTTGATTCTTGACCCTTAGGGACTAAAGGAATAGAAATAACTGATCTCTACTGCTTCATAGTTGGAGAGTCTGCACTTTTTTTCACCTCTCACTTACCATGCTGGTAAATCGGAATAAACGATTGAACTGTGGAGAATAAAACCAAGCTAACAATGTGAAAAAATTGACCGTAGGAGTGAATGTGAGTGTGAATGGTTGTCTGTCTTTATGTCTCAGCCCTGCGATAGTCTGGCGACCTGTCCAGGGTGAACCCTGCCTCTCACCCAGTGTCACCTGGGATAAGTTTGAGGTTGTCCATGACCTCTCACAGGATAAGCAGCTATGGAAAATGAAAACATCGGGCTGATCTTGAAAGAGAACGTCACAAATACCCAGCCAGTCAGACAGACAGTAGGTCAATACATGGATCAGTCAACCATCCCATTCGCCGGCGAGTCAGTTGTCCAGTCAGGTCCTAGTGTGGGAAACACCACAGACACAGTGCTGAGAATTATGTCTAATAGTGCTATCTTTGTATTCCAGCCTGCCAACAAGCCAGTCTGCCTTCTTTACCTTCAAAGCTGCTGCATCGTTCCTTTAAATCCATTTTTCTTGCTCCTGTCTCCTCTCTTTTCCCTTTCAAGCCTTCAAGAAACTGCAGCACCAGTCCTTCAAATCCTGTGCATACAGTACAGAAAAGTACCTCTCTTTTCATGTCTCCTTGTCATTTTCTCTAGTCAATATATTTTACATCTCCTGTTAGTCTCCATGCTTACATTATTTTTGTGTGACTAAATGTTCTTTCTGGATTTCTTGCTCACCCACGTTTGCTCCGTCACCTGTCTCTCTGCTTCCATTACAATCAATGGGTCCTTATCTGTCATTGCTTATGAATGGTGCATGCAAATACTGTTTTTCTTTACTGAAAAAACAAAAACAATTCCATTTAGAATTAATGACAGTAAACAAAAAAAAAAAAAAGACAGTAGGTGCATTAAGCACAAATAATGCAGGTTAATTTTAAATGAGTACTTCATCTTTCAATACTCCCAAATAAAAGGTTATGAATCTTTTAACCACATTGTCAATTTGGTAATTAAATTAAGTCCAAAAATTAAATAACAGACTGATGTTTACAAGAGATACAATAGCAAATTTAATCAACGTTATTCCTGCTTGTCTTTCGTTTCCTCTCCCCCTAGCTCAGTCTCTCCACCATCTCAGCTCAACTTTTCCTATCTCTCTCACTCTAGCTCTTTCCTGTACATCGAATTCTCTCCAGTTTTGTTTAAAGTGTATGCAACATCTGTTGCTGTCTACCAGAGAAATTCCCACAGGGAGAGCAGACCAGAAAGGAAGTTTTCAGCTGCTGAGTGCTTTCAGCTACTCGCTGTGTTTCTGTGGGACCTGGGTGGTTTTTTACCAATATAAGCTGTTAGACAAGTGGAGCATCATGGGACAGCGCAGCGCTCGAGACAGGAGAAGTTTTAGGTTCAGCTGCATCAACAACCAGGCATGTCACTGCTGAACATGATGCTACCAACAGGAGGGAATCGGTTGAACAATGTTTTCCATTTTTTACCGTCATTCTTTGACACAGTCACATAAAGCCCCGTCTAGTTTTGCAATTCAGTGCATGACTACAAGTCTGATTTAGTGGACAGGACAGTCTTTTGGGGTCAGTCCATCTAAATCAGCAAGCAAGAAAACACCTTTTCAACACCAGATGTCTTGGATTTCATTCGGGTTTTATATCTGTCACCACCACTACAATACTACTTCTACAACAATCTAGAAATTGTAAGTAAGAACACATTGAGGGAACAAGGTATAAAGATATAAAATCAAATCAAAAAAGATCATGGCAGTGAGAGGACTTTCAAATTAGGTTCTCAAAATATCTAATTTTAAAAGAAACAAAACTGAACAGCAGTGTGGATGGTCTACAAATCTCACTGTGGAATATTTCCATTGGAGCTAGTCACTACTGAAAAAAATGGTCCCAAAGAACTGATGCTTTAAGTCCTTGGATGGACTATTAAACATCACCAATTTTGCATTGATGTCCAATTTACTTAATTGAGTTAACCACTCAAAGTTAAACTGCTTCATTTACACTTACTCCAGTCTGTGATTTCCTAAATTTGCTCGTACAACTGGCAGCAGCCCCCAGAGACAGGCATGAATGTTCAGCACAGCAAGTGATGCACATGCTACAGAGCTGATAGCAGGGGGGGCATGGACACCCTGGTACAATTGCTGCCCCCCCACTGGCATACTCTGGTGAAAATAAATGGAGGGGCGACACTACTGTCTTTCAGAGGCTGTGGCACGCTCATTTTCTAAACAAAGATATGGTATCTTGTGAAAGTAGACAACCTAAGGTATCCATCGGTACCAACCACGTCAAGCTGGCTTGTCTGAAAGGGGCTAAATGACACTCCACAGTTAGGCTACGTTTTGGCGAGGGAAGAACTGGAATGCTGGTTTTCAAAAGGGTCCCTTGAACTCTCACCTCAGGATATCTGAATGAAAATGAGTTCTCTACGTACCCACAAGACTCCCATTAACTGGAGAAGCCTTGTTTCCAGTAAATGTTTTGTTCATTACAATCAGAATGTACTCCTTAAAATTAAAGCTCTGTATGTGATAACTAGCCTCTATACTTAATAGTTTTGGTTTTAGTGTGCAACTGAAACATTTTTAGTGGCATCATCAGGCCATGCCTATGAAAAAGTTCTGGTGGTGCCACTGTTCACAAGAGTAAAGAAAACTAGATCTGAGCTCTTGAGGCAAAGCCCTAACCAGGCTGTGTTCCTCCAGCAGCTTGTTCGCTCATAATCCAAAATAAGGATGTTGTTTGGACTTGTTAGATTACCATGGCCCCAGTGAGAGCCAATTCCAATCTGATGTTCCTGCTGTGCCTCTGGATGAGGCTCAGCCATGCTTAGTTGTGTTCTTATAAACTCAACCCAGGGGCGTGCCCAAGGCTACTCTCCTCGGTAGCTTGTAAGTGACTGTATGAGTGAGAGAACGCACTGCTGGCAGGGTCTGTTACATCCCACTGTGCACAGTGTGTGTTTTCTTCTGTCTCTGTGAGGTCCAAATGTGTTTTAGACCATAATAGTGAAGATGTTTTTGGGAAGGCTTAACTTGGCTGTTCTGTTCCAAAGGGCTGTGTAGGAGTTAACGTAATTTAAGCATTAACATAAGATTAAGGGGTTTATAATGGTCAAAACAAAGACAATGACTACAAAGTGAAACAGAACAACCAAAAAACTAGTAATAATACCTCAAAGAGACCCAAACAACTATAAACAGATGCGGAACAACCACCAGGAGACATGACAAGACCTCAAACAAACAGACAGAAATCCACAAAAGATGCATATCTGTGCCCAGAGGCCCACTGTCTCATAATCCACCCATGGGTCAGAGTCCAACATGTACTCTGCCGTGTCTCTCAGCCAAGCCGTGGCTACAATAACCTGACACTGTTGTCTGATACTGACATCACTTTTCAGATATCTTTCTTTGAAGAAATTGTTACTGTTGGTCACACCATTGAAAAATCATATTTAAACAACGTCCCAGTTTCTCTAAATAATCCTCAGCCTTCACTCGGAGCAGTTTACATTGCAACTAACTGGAGGTACATCTTGTATTTGCAGCTCCAACAAGATTCTTATGTTTGGTAGTGATTACGTTAAATCCAAATGTACATCTTTGTAGTGACTTCCCATGCTCGTGCATTCAGTACGTGCCCTCGTGCATGTGCGTGTACACGTCTGCTATACCTCTGTGTCTTAATTACTTTAAAAACCCATACAGAGGCTCTCCCCTCCAGCTCTACTCAGCAGGTATGTTGAAGTAACAGCGCTCTATGGGAGCAGCACTTCCTTGCCCGGGAGGGAGGCAGCGAGAAGAGGAAATAGTCTGAGAATAGGAAAATGAGAGACGGAGACAGAGAGAGGATAGCAAACGACGAGAAGGTGGAACAGAAGTGGGACTGTAGCATGAATTAATTCATCAGTTTTAATTCCACCTCTAAGTCATTCCAACAGGTTAACCCAACTGGGGTTTGGATCTCTTCTTCAAGGCTGACCTTTAGATGGAAATGAGGATAAGGGGGAAGAGGATGATTAAGGGATGGCGGCAAAGTTTTTATGCCTTATTTCATCAGGCAAGTTGAAAGAAACAATTCTCGTGCAAACCCTGGACTGAATCCTCTTCAATACAGGGAAGAAAGGATGAGGACACTTCTTAGGAAGTACAACACTCTTGTTAAGATAAATAACTAATCCATTATGAATTGCTACTTTAGTGTTTTTGCAGTGATACCAGAAGGAGGAAATGGTTGCACATATGCGCACATTCTCACATGGAAGCTCTCCAGTGTAAGTGCCATCCTCTTCTTAGCTGGCAACTGGAGCAGCTCAGGGCCCAGTGCCTGGCTCAGAAGTGGCTTATTTATGGGTATAATGAAATGCTGCACAGTTTGCTGTTGAAATATGCTGAAAACCGACATGTTTACTTGATGACTGCCAATTTAAAGGGTCAGTTCATCCAAGTGACAAAAAACAGGTCAGTTCATCCAAGCGACAAAAAAACTGTGTGCCACTTACCCCCAGAGGTATCCAAGAGACTGTCCTCACCAGAAAGTCAATAAATAAGTTGTTTTAAAGAGTAACTAAACCAAAGAATTTTGGCTACGTGCCTCTTGCCTGGAAATAAAAAAAAAAAAATGCCTTTCAAATTTGAAAAAAAAAATCAATAAATAAAAGCATCAACATCATCAACACACAAACCAGTATAGCAATTAGCTTGTTTGCCATGAGCGACAACTCATGAAGCAGCACAGACACTTTTTTGACAGACATGTCGTATGAGGAAGAGAGCCTCTCATCTCTAGAGCCTGCTGTCAGCCAAGACCAAGGCGGTCCAAAGTTGTACCAGTTTGAGCCGTTGGCACAGACAGCCAGAGCTGAGACAGCAACACATTCACACTTCGACCTCATCACATATCTACATTTGGTCATGGACTGTCCACGTCGACATATGACATGCAAGGTACCCTGGGTTGTTGTTGACGTTCTGGGATGCCATGTCAACTTCAGCCCGTTACATGCATTGTGTATTTTCAAAATAAACTTCTGTTTTCTCAGGAAATGTGCAATTGGAAACAGTTGGTTGGGTTTAGAAAAGAACAACAAGGTTTGGCTTGATATTCAAATGGGAAGCGAACCTCCTGAGTGAAAGTCTGTGGTTGTTGGACCCATACACCACTCCCACCTGCCTGACACTGCTGGGTGCTGTTACAAAAATAACAGCAACCAGCCGCGGATCCTGCTGACATAAAGATGTTACGTTGGCTTCTGACACCATAAGTCACTACCCTCTTAGGTTTATTTTCATTTTGCAACAGGTGCTCTTGTGGTCAATGAGCTCTCTCCTAGAGAACAGAAATTATATTGTATAGTGCCTTTCTAGTCTTCCGGCCACTCAAAGTGCTTTCACACTACCTGTCACTTTTATCCATTCACACACCACGGCCAAGGCTACCATCCGAGGTGCAACCTGCTTGTCAGTTTTTAACATTCAAACACACTCACACATCAATGACATAGCCATGGGAGCGATTTGAGGCTCAGTATCTTGCCCAAGGATACTTCAAACCACTGACCGTACAATTAGTGGTTGACCCCTCTACCTCCTGAGTCCCAACTGCCCGTGAAGGTCTGCTGCAAAGAGGTGGCAAAGGTAATGGCACACCAAGAGCCCTGACAACTCTGTAACACAACACTGTCACAACTTGAACTTGAAGTATTAGTAGTAGCTCAAACATTCTCGCAGCAGTAGTACTCACCTAGGTAATTTTACCCACCTGCACTTGTGTGGTTATATCTATCAATGTGCGACACTACCACATAAAGCCCAGTGGAACTTTTCACCCAGGTTTTGAACCTGTTGCCCTCAACCCACATGTGCTGCAGGCTGTTTATGGGATATACCTGCAGATCTTTGAGGAAATGGAAGAATCAACACCACACAACCACTTTACATTTCCTGCCATTTACATCACCATAGGCCACACCAACTAACATACACCATACAGACTGACAATGTGTCCACCAACACACGTCCTTGATCCCCTCTATTCCATGAACACTGCTGCACACAATGACTATTTGCACTGTGTATTTATCCAAACCACTGATTGTATTGAAGGTATTTGACAACAATACCAGTGTCTTTGTACTTTACTGTACATATGAGATGTTAGCACATTAGCATGTAGCTACATGTAGCAGTGTAGGCTACGTAATGTAAACACTTACAGTAGTGTGCCTGGATGACACATTCTCACACCCAATGCGTCAATTACCAGTGCTTGGTCAGTGGCCATATGCGTCAAACTATGACCCTCGACATGCGACTCCAGCATCAGTTTGCTCAGGGACAGCATGTCAATTAACGCTTATTATATACATTTTGTCTTTTCATAATAAACTCCTGTTTTCACATTTTCACAGGTCTTGTTGGATGCATACAGTCTCGTTAAAATAAACTGAAAAAGTAGGTAAAAAAAAAAGTTTGTGTTTTTGTTTGTTTTCTTTGGTTTCACATGGGAAACAAACGGTAGTCTTGCAGGTAAAAGTCCAAATTTTGTTTGACCTCCACTTCTGCCCATGTGGACTGGAGTTGATGACCATATAAAAAAACACATCATGAGCTGACATCAGCTTTGCAATTAGAGTATTTTTTTGGCCACGTTCAAATTAAACATCCAACACTAACATTATGTATGACAGAAAGTTAAGGGAGTTTAAAGGGGACATATTATGCTTTTCCTTTACCAGACCTCAACCACAAATATAGCAGATCGGACAGAGCCATTATTACTCTGTTACCGTCATACAGGTAATAAAAGCAAAACAAAACAATCATTTACATGTAAGGACCTGTTGGTATATGCATGCAGCTAGATTCACTTGAAAACCTCTGTGACAAAGTATCCTCAAGCACCATTTGAAGACTTTCTACGAGGTTTCCTCTGTTGTCATCTGTGTAAGTACAGTATCCTGGCAATTGTACACAAGCATCAACCTGTCAGCAAAATCATCACTTTGACAGCAAACAAGCAGCTTGCAGAGCAGAACTGAGTGTTCCCTACAAACTGTCACAAATCAAGTCGTCCGGGGACAGAGGAATCGAAGTGATCGTGTCGGTCTGTCGCACAGCCGTAGGTAACGATCAAAATCATCGGGATAAAGTGGGCGCATACAATCAAATCAGCGAGTACATGCACGGCTAGATACACACGTTGACGCCTTCGCACACAAGCGGAGTGCAAAGAAAACAGAGACAGTGGCACGTGTAGGTAGAGTGGGAGACACGGATACACACACAGACATGATGGGGTGCAGGTTGAGAATCATCAGTCACCATAATTGCATTTAAACAGACTGAGGTGTTTTGTCTTGTCCTGCTAAATGTGTGGCAGCGACAAACGCAAACACATCATTCTTCACAAGACTGCATTTGTCTGAGATGAATTACAAGGGGAGGAAGAGGCTTTATAGAGAGGGAGTGGAGGTTTTAGGTGTGTGGTTCTTAAGCTTTATTGTATTATCTCTCTCATGCCTGAAATTTTGATTGCCTGGAAATTTTACTGGATGTCTGAAAAATAAGTTTTTTTTAACTAAATGAGAGTTTTCTGATTTGGTCCTTTGTTTCCATCTGTTACACACACAGACATATCTTAGTGTCATCTTTCCATCGGCTGTAAAATTTGACAAAAGCCAGTGGGAAGTAGCTCTTTCTATCTCGTGTCTGTTGCAAAATTAAAATCTTGTGTTATTTAGGGATCTGGTGAGTGTTTTACATGCTTCTCTCCCTGTCTTGAATTTTGTAGCTCTCTTTATTCAGTTGTGCCTCCTGGTGGCTCCACCACAAGACTGGCATCACAAGAGTTCTCACCAGTGCCAAGAAAAGAGCCAACACAGTGTCTCTCCTGTACTGGCCTCTGTTACCTGGCACTGCACAGAAGCCCAAACAGTCCTCACGAAGGTGGCTGAAGTATGACGACTGCCTGTGGGAAATAGTACAAGGGCTTTCCAAAATATGCTGAAGTGAATGCTAATATGCTGAATTTCATTTTTTTTAATTATCAAAGCAGCTTGTGCACTGTGCATTTGTATTTATTTTGACTTAAAAATGTGTACATATATTTATAGATACATGGTGTGTCTTCCTCAAGCTCGGGTTCCCTACCAGAGGCCTGGGAGTTTGAAGGTTCTGCACGGTATCTTAGCTGTTCCTAGGACTGCACTCTTCTGAACAGAGACCTCACATGTTGTACCTGGAATCTGCTGGAGCCACTCTCCCAGTTTGCGGGTCACAGCCCCCAGTGCTCCGATTACCACTGGTACCATTTGTGGATGTTGGAACACTGGGCTTGGAGTTCTTTTGTTTATCCTCCAACCTCTGCATGTAGCCCCTCTCACTGGGGTTACTTGTATAGTAGCATTCCAACAGGTCCATGTTATCTGCTCTAGGCCATCTATGTCTTATTCCAGTAGCCCATTTCTCATCAGGTTGACCTAGTACCTCAACACTTGACATGCACCATGTTGACGTGGGTGATGTCAGAGTTGTGCATGTCTACACAAAAAACAACAGGAGTCCCTTTTTTAAACCAAACATGACATCGCAGCAGGGCTAACACACACAGATAATGCAACTGGGAGTCGAATAACTCCTGCATGTATACAGTCAGTTGGACCCAAACTGGCCTCGGTGCTGTGCGCATGCTCCACAGTTTCCACCCCAGGCTTTGACCCGTAGGTTGAAAGCATTAACAGAAGAAGCCGGTAACAACAAGGCAGTAACTACACCCAGACCCATGCTGTTATGGATGAACGAAATGTACAGCGCTCTAAAGTTGTCCACCATGGTACCAGTTTGGCACTAGCTAACCGTAGCTAACTTGTTTGTCAGTTGTTCGGTGTGTGGTGTAATGGATCAACCGGAAAAAGGTCCAGTACTAACAAGCTGAAAGGGGGCATATCACGTATTGTAGCAGAGTCGGACACACTTCGGTCAATAATTCGATTCCCCTCTAATGCTTGGATACTGGGACAAGGACAGTGGTCCAGTTAAATGGCCTAGTCTAGTTATAACTGTAGCTCAACTTAACTGTGCAACGTATTGACTGTCCTGTGTTCGTCTGATCTGTTTATCACCCCAACCTTTCTCCCTACGTCAATTTTGTCACTCCTCAAACTTAAAGCGGTCTTGTTTGGTCTTTCCACTGTTCCAACAATCACCAACTCTGGCTTGGCCAGAATGAACCCTGAATTCACAGGTTTGTGAAAATACACTGTATCTATTCTACACACTGTTTCTCCCCACTTTCTCTCACAAAAGAAACAGGGAAGTATGGTTCTATGTTAAAAGTTTGTTTAAGCCTCAGCAGGCTGCAATACTGGTATTTTCATTGTCACGATTCTGTGGCTTTAGTATGAAGAGAAGGAAGACAAAATGTAAGAGACATGATGGCGTGTGTTCATGCATTTGCATGTAGAACACAGCAAAAGTAAGACGGAATAAGCAGACACAGATGAAGAGAGACAAATAGTGAGGAAGCATGTCAGCTGAGGACTGGTGAGGCAGAAACTCAACACGACCTCCACAAATGGAAATGAAAAGACCAGCAGCGAAATCAGCCTGAGAGAGAACAGAGTGTGTCAGGCAGAAGCTGTGCTGTGAGATCTGGTGTTTCTAGGAGTGTGTTTATTGGTATATTGAGGACATTGGCAGCTTCTACTTAGAAAGTTTTTTGACAGATTCCCATCTGCAACAGCACAAACAGAATTATGGATGCTGGACTGTCTCTTCACAGTTAGCGGAATTCTGATTGATGCAATCCAACAGCACTTAAATGGAAATATTCGCATGTGGGGTTTATCTCACTGTCAAATGTGCATCAGGTGTTTGAAGGTGACTGTCTTACCAGCATACAAACACTTAGCAATGCTCTGATCTTCTTTGAAATGAATATTTTAGTTTCGTATTCAGAGATGGACCATTTTTCAAGTGCACAGTGAGGGTTTTTGGCAGACTATCTCCTTCACAAATACTAATTGAAAAGCTTGTTTTTTTGTGTCCTTCCCTTTGGCGCGGTAAGAAAAGAAATCAGGCCATGGTCTTTGCTGCATTTAAGGTCTTCCAGATGACGCACTGTTTTTAAATGCTATGTGTATTTTGTTTCGTTTTATGTAGAACATGGACCGGAGAAATGTCCTTGTGCTGAAAAAGAATATTATCAACAAGATCTGAAAGGGGGCAGATTGTCAGACAGTAGCCCCTTTTACATTGAATTTCATGCCATGAAGCCACCTCGCTATTCTGAATTACAGGTACAACTGCAGAATGGAGGGGGACAGAGTTGTCTCACCTTTAAACCAGCAGCAGAGGTACTAACAGCACTAAAACAATGTCTGTATAAAAAAGAAGTTTTTACATGTTATGTGTGCAACCCACTGCTTGAGATTTAAAAAGTAGCTGATATCAGTTGGCGGCTAACTCAAAGCAGAACAGTGGCTGAAAATGTCCGCAAACTGGGAAAACATGGATGTAAGGGAGCTTTTTACCATCCAAGCACAGGACGAGATCAAGCACCACATAACAGGGATGGTAAATGATTGCTATTGCCATGTTATGCCATGTTATGTCAACTTGAATGTTATACAAGTTGACTAGAGTCTGATGCTGTTGTCATGCCCGTCACACCTCTTCTGATTCCGCAATGCTGGTATGCTGTCTAAAATCACACACTGGAGCAGCACGATGTCACTGTTGTTTGGTTCTGTGTAAAAATGCAAAGGCAGCATAAAGAAGGGACTTCAAAGTCGCCCTATGGTGCAATCTCTCGGTAAAAATAGCTTTTACATTTTTTTAAATACGAGAATGATGTGGCAGGGCACTCTCATTCCAACTCTTCAAGTGCTTTGCCAGTGGACCTCAACGTCACAATATGACGTGCTATAGCCTCCTGCATCAGTTTTGGACATTCTAGGATGGTGTGTCAATTTATGCTTGTTACATGCATTGTGTCTTTTCAAAACACATTTCTGTTCTCATTGGAAATGTACAGTTGCTGCTGATTACATGCCGAAAGTCTTTTCTAAATGCATTTACAATTTAGGCAAAACATCTCATTTTTACATTTATTTTTAGGCCACAAGAGCAGATGTTAAGGTTTAGAAAAAAACAGCTTGGCTCAACAGTTGATGTCACATAACATACATCATGTGACATATGTTACGACTGTAGCATGCTACACATGCAGCACACTACTTACAATAACTCAGATTCGTTCTTTTTTCTGATGGAAAACAAAAAGCTCAGTTGGCCGGTGCGTTTCATAATGCTGCAAAGGTGCCTTTTCGTATTGGTATCTCTCACGTTGACATCCACTAACAAAGCGGCAGCATTTGACAAGTTCAGTTGTTGCCTGCTGCGTCAACAACTGCCACAGTCTGGTGGATATCATAAAGCCACGAAAAGTGCCTCTGTGTGGCATTATGTCACGCCGAGATCACTGACAAAGTGGCGGTATTTGGCAAGTTGGTAATGAGAACAGGCTGGATATGGCATTAGTGTGCTTCTCATTTCATTGAAATGTCATTTAAAAAAAGCACCCATCTCCCAGATGGTCACATCCATAATAGAAGGCAACATGACGACATCTCTTTGGGCATAGCATGACTGACACTGTGTTTACATGTGTCTTTGTTTGTCTGCTCATTACTGTGAAAAACACAACCATCAGTGTCTGGATTGACCTGTTTGACCTTTATAAAAATTGTATGTTCCACTGATTAAAACAGGAGAAATGTCTGCTGTGCAAATCACTGGTTTAGATACCAGATGCAGCGGGTGTCTATTAAACTGAGCAGTTTAATGATTTCTTGTCACCATTTGCTTAGCACCGGTTGTGCCCATCTGCTTTGATGATCCCTTCAGACTTTGTGCAGATAAATCCTGTGACTATCTTAATTATTTTGTTGTAACTTGCAGCACCATTCTAATGGATGCAGGTGCAGCCCTATCCTGCAAGTTCTACAAACAATTTGTTCCATTCATTTGTGCTTATGGCAAACTACATCAGGAAATAGCGGTACAATGAACTCGGGGTGTTGCAGGGATTTAGGTGCGTGCTGCAAAAGGAAAGGAGTGCCCAGAAGGTTCAGTGAATAATGTGGAAGTGGACAAGCTTTGATTTACCGATTCATAACCTGAAGGTTGTAGGAGATTGTGTATCTATTGTTGGGATGTGATGTGCATAGAAAACTGAATTAAGCACCACTGCACTGCTCAAGTCAAGGCCCCACTGTGATTATATGACACAGGCCACATTTGACTAGAGGCTGTGCTTATTGACAGGTCAGAGAGAGAGAATCCTCATGCTCTGTTATTTTAGCGATTGCAGACCCTTACAACATTATGTATTCTTTATCCCATGCCAATGTAGCAGCTTTGAACTGAAGTTAATTTAACTGGGGAAGTGACTGCAGGAGAGAATGGTGGAAAGAGAGACAGACAGGCATGGCTTGTTCAGGTTTCAGGAAGCCTAATTTAAACTTGTAAAGCTAACTGGAAATGACTTTTAGACGGGTTTGGAAGCCAAAATAATTAAAGCTGCTGGCAAAATGACATTGTGTGTGTTTGAACATTGCCAATGGAAGTGATGAAACAAAAGATGAGCAGCGAAAATATGAAAGGCAAGAGGAAATGTAATAGTAAGGGAAATTTAATGGTAAGAAAAATAAAATCAAACTTTTTAATGAAGCAGATTTGATCTGTATTTCAACTATTCCACTGTTTAATCTACTCACCATCTATGATCGCACAGAAATCTGTCAATGTGTGCTGTAACCTGAGACCTCTAGCCACTGGGGGGTATTTGAATGCTTTAAAGAGTACATCCAAAATGCTAGTAGCTCAGGAAGGGGCAGTACAAATGATGCCTCTTTAACCACCTGGTAAATGTGAAGTTGAAGGCTGGGCACTACTCGTGCTTTTTCCTGTGCTGAAGCAAGCACCATATCATCGCCTATTCACCTGAAGTCCTGAGTGCAGAGTTGATCTATTTTTAGGCTCTGTTTGCGTGTAGGCCTATTGTCCATGGACGAGATGTAAAGCTCTGGCAGGTTTGCACTAAAATGATCAAATTCCTCTCCATATTTATCACAGACTGATATTTATGGAAGAAGGGAAAGATGTCTGTCTGCTGTGATTGGCTGGTCCACATGACATGCAGTTGACCTCTGTTTCTCATGGAGCAGCGATCCTGTCCTGAAAAATAGGCATTTGGGAACGCATCCATGCAACGGTGTCACTCTGCCATTTGAGTGTGCCTGCTGCGCATCTACATTAAAAGGAGAAGTCCAGTATTTTGCACTTTGAGCCCCATTTCTGGGTTGTTTGATGAAATAGAGTGGCTAAGACGACTGCTCATTTATGGAGAATTTGGCTTTCCCCTGCCTGGCTTAACCCTAAACATTTGTTTTCAAAGCCATGAAACTCACCGAGTGGTCGGTGGTGTTTGTTGACGTTCTGATGTTTCCATCCGTGTTTTTCGCTATTCATCTCGATTGTGGAACTACATTTTTCAGCTGCCTTTTCAACTTCCATTTGATCGTTCGTTTGACCCTGAAATGTTATACACTCCAGCCCATTTGATGGCGATAATACTCATTTACGTGGGTGTCGCCAACCGGCAGGAAACCATTGCATGCTATTTTATTGTCTGTTATTCCTGTTTTTATGCACTTTTGTATTTTTGTAAGGTGACCTTGAGTGCCATGAAAGGCGCTCTTAAATAAAATGTATTATTATTATTAATGTAATGGGACACAGAGAAGAAGCAGAAGAAGGCTGGCGTTGTGTTCAAAGGCATCGTACTGCGAAGGTCATTTACAAGTTCTTCCTCCAGGAGCGCGCACAGCACTGTCGAGCCGGCACTTTCACTGAGCTAAAAGACTACAATGACTACAACCTTGTCGTAAACAACCCCCTTTCCGTTTCCAGTGGTGGATTACTACCAATGGACAATGAGGCTTCTATAGGCTTCAAATAAATCAGGAAAACACATGTTTGCTACGATTTTTATGTCAGAACATCAACCAACACCACTGACCACTCTGTGAGTTTCATGGCTTTGAAAACAAACACTGAGGGTGGTTTTAGGACAGGTTCACACATGGCCATAGGCAGCAGTGTTAAGCCAGGCAGGGGAAAGACAAATTCTCTTAACCTCTCAGCCACTCTATTTCATCATAAACAACCCAGAAATGGGGCTCAAAGTGCAAAATACCGGACAAAAGCAACAAATTAGAGGGCTCAGAAAACACAGCATATGGACCCTAAGGCTGTACTTAGCATGCTGACAGGCACGGCGCTTTGAGCTGAATGTTAATATGCTCATATTGACGATGCTTAAATGCTGATGTTCAGAATGTTTACCACGACGGACATCTGAGTTTAGCACGTCAGAGTGCTAACATGTAGTGGCGCGAAACAGAAGGTGCAGCTGAGGTGATGGGAATATCATTTTTGGAGGAATTTTGCCATGAATCATGTTATTAAACAAAATTTGAGCTGATGATGGCAACAATTACAATTTGTCCTGAGGGCAACATAACGTATATTTCCAATTTGTCTTTGACACATCCCAAAATTATTGCATGTTTGTACAAAATATCATAATACAAATTTAAAATCTTTAAAGAATCAAGAAAACCCCCCAAATACCTAGATCGGCTAACAGGTTTTCAGTTTCTCTAATAGCCTCTTCACACATGAGTGCATAATGTGTTCTCTGTTCCTTACATTATCAGCAATAAGCATATATGGAGGGATGCAGCACAGTACAGTCGGCATAGGTTTATATCACCAGTGCACGCCAGGTATCTAGCAAGTACATTTGTCTCTCATCCAGGTTTTCACAAGCCTGTTAGCCCAGTCTAACTCCTGACACTCCACAGTGCTGACATCAAGACTGTGGTGGTGGTGGTGGTGTTTAACAGCTCTTGGAACTCTGACACAATGAATGAGCTTGTTGCCCACATCAGGTTGCTCTGAGGGAAGGTCAAGGCCAGTTGTTAGCTTGTAGGATACACACTGAATGGTCTCCTGGGAACAGGGTCAATTGAAATTGAACTTTGAGAGCAGTGGTGAAACCTAAAATCTAAGTGGCGTGGGAGCAGGTTCTAGTGGTTTTGGTTCATTTCAGGTCACTTCAGTTTTTCTCTCTTTATTCCTCTGTATCTTTTCCATAAACACCCCACTGTTCTTCATCGTGGCCTCAAGAATTACAATTCCTCCTTTCCCATTTTTGACACTTCTCTGCAGCATCCTTCATCTTTGCCTGAAGACTTCTTCACTTCTCCTTTTTGCTTTTTTCTTTCATTCCTCTACAGCTTCCATAATTACCCCCCTGTCAGCAACTTAGTCTCACAATTCATGACTTCTTTTCCTCCTCCTCTCTTCTTTTTCTTTGAGTCGTTAAAAACGGCTCTTTTTTTATTCCCCGCCTCGATTAAGGTGACTCTACCTCTCCTCCATCTTCCTTTTTTCACTCCTCTAGCACCTCCCTCTCTCCTCACATCTTGACCCTGTGATTCACTACGCCTTCTCTTCTCTTCCTTTCATCCCTCTACAGCTTCCATGAAAGCCTCTTCCCTCACTTTCTCTGCCCCGAGATTCGTGACACCTCCTCTGTTCTGCTGTTCCTCCTCTTCTTTCTAAATTTCTCTCTTTTCTCCGTGAAAACTTTCTTCCCTTTTTCTTGGCAATAAGATCTCCTCTTCTCTGTCTTCTTCTTTTATCTCTCCTCCCGTTCGGCCATCAGTAGCTGAGCTGCTATGCTTTCAAACAACAGCCACCCTTGTTTTTTCGGGTCTTTGTTGTGTCTGACATGTTTTGTATTCCTGTCCGTTTTTTCACTCCTCCACCCCATGTGAAATCCATCTCCAAAAACTCATTCACCCTTTCCTGCATGGTCTGCCTGGACACACTCAGCTCCCTGTCCGTCTGTTACACTCACACTGCAGTGCAGCTCTTTTGCTTTGCCTTTTCTTGCAAACTTTAGCACACAGGTACAATTTGCACCCCTTCTCTTCACCCAGGGAGGCTTGTTAGGGCAGCAGTAGAGAGTGTGGCATGTATGCATTCATCCAGTTAGCTCATGATAGCTTTTTACTGATCGTCCCACATGACATTTAAAAGAAATCTGATGGCAAAACAGGTTTTCCACCAGTGAGATGTTGCCAAATTATTGACAGAATAGAGGATACTTGGTCAAGATATGAAAAGGAGACAAGCAAATAATTACAGAATGGTCATTCATGCCATTAGTATTTGCATCTGTTGAATGTAGCCCAAACCTGATATAAACGGAGGGAGTATTTAGGAGCCAGGTTTGTGTGAATTGCTGGTTCTGCTTCAGTGAGCAGAATTTGCAATCAGTACTCTAACCAATGCCCAATCCTATCCAGTGTCAGAGAGAGGACACTGAGCTTTAAGACAGCATGCTGGATGGACTTTAAATCAGGCCTGGGCAACCCAGATGTTGCTGTATATTTGTGTTCTGTGCCGGCTGGATACAGCTCCACTATTCCTTTAGAAAGCTGACCATCCAGGAATGAATGAACAAATGCACTGTCACATGAGGCAGACCATACAGGGCTTATGCTACATCAGTATGCTTCTCAGGCCTTGTACACTCTGGAGGCCACACATGCATCCAATATTAATCTCTGGGTGGGGATCTTTGAAGAACCACTGCTTTACAACAGTTTCCTGGAGACTGTAACTCTGTCCTCTGCCAGTGTGATGCTGGTTGTTATTTGACAGGCTAAGGAGCCCCACCCATTTCATGTCCTCCGGGATGCTGTAAAAGATTGTTGATGAGGTCTGTGACTCCCTGCCTGCACTACTCAAGTGTTTGTGGAGAATCGTGCTCTGGTTGACCAATGGGATGATGACCAAGACCACATTTTCCCATTCATGTGTCAGGAGGTAGATGGACTCCTTATTTTACCAGGCTAGTTCAGCTCTGCTGAAAAGAAGCAGTTGCATCATAGTTGCAGTAAGTCTCACTGAGTAAGACGTCACACCAAAGCCCTTTGACAGGGAGGAAAAAGTCAAGGTGGACTGAAGGTTCTAGCCTTCACTTTTCTTCTTAATCATGCCAGTGGTCCATTTATGAGGTAGCCATTAAGAGGCAGAGCGTCCTTCAGAAAAGGATTATACATAAAATCATACAGCGATGCAGAAGATTGTCTCAGCCAAGTAAACTGCATTCAATATAACTTAACTCAAGCAAAATGATCACCTTGGAACTCAGATCACAAAATTTTCATATTTCCCTACATCGTCTTGCTCTTTAGTACCTTTCTGACCAATGTGTGGATCCAATGGGCTTCTAATGGTTGACCTCGGACTGTTCTTAGTTGGTGGACTTTTGTGTTTCAAGTCTGAAACAGAAGAAAGAAGAAATATTATCAAAATGAAAGAGAGAAGAATAAAGAAGGGCCTACACAATAAACAGTAAACCACCACATGACCTGGCAATCAAGACAGAAGACAATGAAGTTAAGGAGCAACACTGTTCTTGTAAACCAGGATATGTCTTTAGTATTACAGTCATTAAAAAGCAAAAGCAGCATGCGTTGACACTCAGTCCCCCAATCCCAAATGGATCCCTTACAGACTCGTTGACTCAAGCCCTAAGTCCTTACAGGTTAAGAGCTAACCTGACGGAGAATTGGGACACCACTTCCCTTCACGTGAACGCCCAAAACCAAGGGGAAGGGCCAAGGCAAGGGCTAAGGGAAAGAAATGGTCCTAGGTCTGTAGGGGCTTAGGACTTGAGTCAACGAGTCTGTAAGGGATCCATTTGGGATTGGGGGAATATAACCTCGGTAGCCTCGCTATCAAAGCATGGATGTGCTAACTTATCTTACTTAATGCAAAATATATAAGGTTTATCATCTGACTTATACCTACTTCCAACCTCTCTGGGTAAAGAGTATCATATACACATGCCCCTGGCACAATGCAAAATCTACCTTGAAATCCACAAAACTAGCCTGAAAATGAAAAAACTGCAGGTGAGTCTATGGAGCACAGACGTGTAGACCCTTGTCAGACCCTGGACAATGACGGCTGACACTATGTTATAATTGGCCAGTCAGTGTTTGAGGGTCAGTTGGCACACACTATACCACTATACTATGACAGGTCTATGAGCATTGCAGGATTGCCCATTCTTTTCACAGACCAGCTCCTTTATTTGTCCACTGTCCCTGGTTAGAAGGTCAGGAGACTTTTATGGGCTGCACTGCTGCTGTTAGACCTCAGGAGGAATCCCTTCGTTACATTTTTCATTTTGCCTCAAAAAGACAGGGTTTGGTCATAAAGATGAGGGGGCTGCTGGCTGCTCAGCTCAGGATGGGACATGCATATTATAAACTGACTGATACCCTGAAGACCTTCGTGGTTGGGTGGGGAATTGGAGGAGATGAACTGTTGGCTCTGAGGATCCGGTTGACTGTTGGATGTTTGATGGGTTTGTTATCTGTGTGTGTGGACAGATCTCTCCTATCAAGAGAAAATCTATTTTTCTCCAGTGCTGTCGCTCAGAATTTATATTAGATAAAGTCATTTTTAAAATCAAATTTCAAAAAATCTGTCCCTGGCTCGCTCATGCTCAAACACATGCAGGGACAGCTGCTGTGGCCTGAGAGGTGTCAGGCGCAACAATAAGGAGCTGTCTCTAAAAGGAAAAGGACATAAGACAGGCCAGTGGAGAGACAGGACACAGCGTGGGTGTGAGGAGGGAATGATGGAGACAGAGGCTGAGCGACAGAAGGAGATGACAGCAAATAAGTGGAGCTGAGAAGCTGTAAAGTGGCCCTGAAGATTATTCACCCTGACACCTCTCTACTCTACCTTTTCTTTTCTTTTTTACATCTCTTGCATGTCCCTTTCGTCATGCATTTATCCTTGACCTCTGACTAACACTGCTTTGCCTGATTCTTCTTTCCTTCATCTCTTTTCTTCCACGTGTATCAAACCTCTTTTCTCTTGTCTTGTACTTCTTACTTTCCCCTCTCTGCCTCCCCTCTCCCTCCAAGGTTTGCTTTGTGCTATAACATGAGCCAGTTCTTTAATGTAAGACACTTTTAAATAAAGCAGCATGAGAGTATGTACTGCAAGTTAACATTTTGTGTCTTAATTGTATTTGTGTATGTGTTTGTTCAAACTTTCATACTCCGTCTGATCTTTGCACTGTCCATTGAATTTTATTGTCTGTTGTTATTCCTGTTTTTATGCACTTTTGTATTTTTGTAAGGTGACCTTGAGTGCCATGAAAGGCGCCCTTAAATAAAATGTATTATTATTATTATTATTATTAAGATATATACCAGCATAAACAGGATGTGTGTGAGTATATGTCTTCCTGAACGTGTGTTTGTGTGCATGCAAATATGTAAACTAGGGAAGCTCTGTGTAGAATATTAAGCTACATAGTACTTCATTTGACCTTGTCTAAACCTTTTACATTTATTCAAAAGATTTCAAGCTACAGAACGTAACTTTTAAACAGAAATAACTTTATGGTATTTGCTTTAACTATCACTACATCCTGACAGTAGTACATGAGACAGATAGTTTTCTAGCTCATCCCGTTGGCATTTGCAAGAATCCACCACACCCGTACAAACTAATCAATCAATCAGAATTTGGAGGATACATGTATACATTTTTACATACGAAAATAGAAACTTCCCCTTCGAATGTTGCCCTCCAGGGGCGATTGCTCTGAGACAACAAGGGAGGCTAAACTTCCCCTAAAATTTCATAGAAGAAGTGGTCAAATATGCACTATTGAATTTACATTAAAATACATCTGAAAATCTCTGAGGTGTGTTTTGGTGTGGTTCTATGGCAGAGTGTCATTGAAAAATGGCTTCAATTAAATGTTCCTTTTATAAGTTACTGCCTCGCTAACTTATGACACATTATATGATGTAAACTTAAATTGAGCTTCCCCTGTTTGAAAGACCAGCAGCCACCACCAGTAATGCGCTCATACCTCCATGCCTCCTTTACAATCGCATAGACACAGCCAACAGGTGACTGAAGAGGTGGTCACAGTAATGCACCTTTTAACGGAGGCAGCATTGTAGATGGTGGTGTCTATGAGGCTGGATGAATAGAGAATTATTTTCACTATATTACCAAATGATCTCTTTCTGCAGTTTATCAGTGTCTTCTATAGTGTCTCATACGGTTGTATCTCGGTTGAACTACGCTACACTGCCTCCATGATCTCGAGTGGCACTATTCCATTTTGTCAGTAACTAAGATTTCAGAAATCATGCACAATAAACAACCAAAATGAAAGCACAGTTGAGCAGAGTTGTATATGTATATAATGTGCAGGGTCAATCCCTGCTCATGCATACGCAGCACAGCCCCCCTCACACACACTTTCCACTCAATGAAGCTCAATATCTTCAGTGCACGGCTTCTGGAGGAGCTTTGCAAATACAATGGTTGAGAAACAACCAGCAGCAATGAGGAAATTGCTCATCTGTTTTTGCCAACAGCAGCGTAAACAGCAAAGACAAGACAACAGGGGGAGACCAGTGATAAAAAACCTTGCTTTCACTTTCAGAGGTCTTCGTTTGTACCTGTCTTTGCCATGTATGCTGTTGTTGGCAGCGAAGCGTGTACACAAGTAGTGTTTGATACTACACTACAGCCCCTGTGGCTCTGATTGGTGGTTTTCGTCCAGGTGCAGTGGATTGATGCAAAGGCTATTAGGAGCACTAGGAGGAAGAGGAACCTGATTTTTTCACATATTCTGTCTCTACTGTCAGGATATTGTGACAATTTCTGCAAATATGATAAGAAGGTTACTTTTTTAATAAAATTACCAACTGTAGCTTTATAGTCAAGGCAATCATTCAATCAAATCAATTTGAAAGCTAACATTTTTGCAAGTCAAAACAGTCCATGCAGTACCACACTGTCTCTTTTCCATCTGAGGCAAGCACCGAAAGTTTTCACACATCTGACTACTCATGTTGTGTTCACACCTTCCGTGAAGGCTGAAATATTATGTGTTGACTCACTTCATACGCATGAATAACTCGTCATACGCATGTGAAATCACTGAATTGATGAATGAACCTCTGCCAGTACGTCACCGGCGTCATAGGTCCCCAGAGGATCTCAACGCTGATTGGCCATCGCAACGAAAATCGGTCACCGAATTGCAGATTTTTCAACTACTGTGAGTGTGTGATGCCAAATCGCACTATTTGCCTCATTTATGCCACTTCATTTGCATATTTTGCATCATTCATGTCACGTCCTATTCACGTCTGATCTATCAAACATACTAATTTTAATGAAGACCTACTTTGAGATAAGCCAGACAGTTGTATAATAAGATGAAAATAATAATTTGGAAAACAACCATCCTTTATTAGAGGACACTCAATATTAGATGACTCAGATGAGGATGAAAGAAAAAATAAAACCTAATCAGGACATCCCTAATTATCCTGTCTCAAAGCAAGCTAAAAACAAGTGGGTTTGACTGATGATAATTGTTGATTATGATCTTAATCTAAAGAACAAAAACTTTGGATCTCATCTTTTGCCAAAAATAGCAAACAGGAAACTTGTGCTGAACCTCTGCACCCACACACGAGACAGTATGAGGTCTCTATATCTGAGCTGATCTGAAAAACATTTGGAATCCCTGCATCACAGTGAAATGAGCTGATGGTAATGTATGAACCCAATTGCTCAAAGTAATGCAAGAATCCAGGTTCTCAAGCTGGTTACATGCACCATACTGTTAGTGAGACCAATCTCAGAATGAAAATGTCTCTGTGTGTGTGAGGCAAAGTATCTGTGATGAGCAATGAATGTTTTTATGAGTTCTCTGTATGCGCCTAAGTGTTTGGAGTGTATTGATTTATCTCTAAGCATTACATTACTAAGCCTGGTCATCATTAATACGTTGAGATACAGGCTGAGGGGTATGGAGGGGGGGATTGTGTGCGTGGATTTACAGTAATACTGATAAATTGAACGGGAACTGCAAACGTTCCAGGAATGTGGAATATTGCAATTTCGATAATTTGTGCAAATTCAATCAATCAGTAGTCACGAGAACTTCCAAAATGACATCAAAATGGCTGAGCGAACAACAAATGGCTTGTAATTTTGGCCAATATTCACTGGCTCGGTTGGATAATGTGATGCCAAAACAGAGACTGAAAAGGCGATGTCATCGTTCTTCTTCTGAAACCACAAGTGCTTCAGTAGTGAACACAGAGAGGAGATGGAGGTGAATACAGAACACAGTGATTTGTCGTTTCAATCTACTTACTTCTCTACATTTCGTTTAGATTGAATCTTTGCTCTTTCATTACTGGCTAGAAAATAAAAGGTGTATAATGTGTACTTATAATAGAAAGTTAGGCCATGAATCCAAACATTTGGTGTGAAGAAACACTCTAATGGAGTGATTTTATTTAGTGAAGGGTTTATCTTAATAGTACCAAGACTGAAAAAATATTCCCAGTAATTTCTGCTACAGTATGTACTCAGCTCGTATTTATCACATCAACTGGGTTGAATCCACAACTTCCAACAACAACTCCCCATAATGGAGTCCTCAGAAATAATTTGAAGCCAAAAATTATTACTTTGGCTTCCAATATATTTTTCCTGTCAGTGTTGTTCAGCTTAATTTCAGGCTAGCTACAGAGGAGTTATCATTAAGAGTAATTTCTGAGGGTATCATGTGTTGAGGTTCAGGCTGCTCTCACAAAATGTTTATATGTTTTCCTACATAAATAAATGCACCCAGTCGTACATATCCCATGTGATCTGCGGTCATGTGACCAATTTGGTGATGGGAGTAAACAAGGAAGCAGTCCCAAGTGACCTTGTATGGTGGCACGTTGGGGTGGTGAACGGCCACAAAAAAAACAGGCCCCGTTTGACATGTCTGAATATAACCCCCGTAACTTTATATTGATTACATGACTGTAAGTTAAGGACATAACATCAGTCATGTGGCGCTTATTCATAGGCTATCATATGAACTATTGTGCACGTATTTTTCATAGGCTATCATACGAACCATTCTATGAGAATACGTTTTGGGATATGTCGGTTATATTTGCAGTGTGGCTGGAAACAAATGCAAATAACTGATTGGCTGAGTTGCCTAGTTGTTGTGATTCTGAATTGATTTTGTTTTGTTTTTTAGTTACTTACCGAACTGATTTTGTGCTTACATACATGAGTGTTTTTGTGCACTGTATGTATTTGCATAAGATGAGTGTGAAAATACACCTTCATCACTGCACGTTTACATGTGGTTAGTATGACAAAAGGACAACTGTGTGTCTGTGCATGATTTGTTCATGATTACGGCTGTTTTGCGCCCATGAAATGCCTTGTGGCGTTATATGCACTTTAACTTTTTGTATCAATTTTCCATCATGAGGTCAAGTGTGTGTGTGCGAGAGAGCGAGTGTGTGCACATCTCAGTGTGAGTTTGTATTCCAGGACAGGCGAGCTGAGGGGCTGCTGCATGGATCGCCTGAGGATGGAGGTTTCTCTGTATAAACCAGTCATTGAAATGTCAGAGCACTGGGGGAGTTTTCCACCGCACATGTGATTACTGAAATATCAGAGCTGAGGGTTGAGTAGGCAGCAGTGTGACACACAAGGCCAAGGACGATACTGATGTTGTTTTCTTACAGTTTACACACATTTCTTGCAACTCTACTTTCCATGCTGCCAATCTTTTTCCAAGCCGTTTACTCCTAATTTAGCATTACAACAACCATGCATACTGTATGAGGAGTATTTGTCACGGTGCTTTGAAATAAATAATTGATTTGAGGATTTGAAAGGGCTATTTGTGACAAATGTGTTATTTAAATTCTGCAACTCTGACTGAACTCAAACATAATGCAGTTGCATTCAAAATAATTACAGCATCTCTCAGACACATAACATTTTAGCAAGACTTATGTCCATGGATATGCATCATTCATAATGCATACTCTAATATCTAAAATTCATCAGTTATGTTTCCATATGATGTTTAACACACATGGGTTTTGTGATGTTATTAAATAAGGGTTTCATGTCAGACTAAAGCTGACTCATGTTACAGTAAACTGTATCCAATCTGTTAACTGTGCAATATCCTCCCCACTGAGACAGAGTTTTGATTGCTTCTCGTATTTGAATTACAAATGTGCTTATCCTGTGGTTTCCCAGGGTGGCACTTTAACGATAAAGCTGCCATTATTTTATGTTTCTGATTATTTCACAAAGCCCATGAAAAGGCATATAGAAACCAGAAATTACAATGCTGCAGTACCTGCAACTGCTCAGAGTCTGCTCAAGTTATGGTGTGCAGTATAACGTTTAACTCTATAAAGAGAGTTATCATAATTATTAAAACCAAGAAAGATCAGAAGCAAAATTTTCTTATAGCAAACCAATACTGGAAATGACAATAAAGTTTTCATTGACTAAAGTGTTCGTGACTGAATTCCGCTTGTTACATGCTCAGTGCCTTTTCAAAATACACCTCCATTTTTACAGTAAATGTACAGTTTGTGCTTGTTAAATGCAAAAAGGCTGACTTATGTCACTGACATGGAGACAAACAGCAAGCTCCTAGATGAAAGTCTGGATTTTTCTTTGCCACCCATCCATCTCCGCTCCCACCCAACGTTCTCGCTCTTTATATTACAGTAGTTGCCCACAGCGTCAGAAACTGTTTGCCGCCTGGTGCATATCATATTGTCACTAAGTGTGCCTCTGTGCCTCAGTGTCTGCCTGAGCACTGAGTAAGTATTTGATGAGTTGGGAGTCAAACTGGGCTGGGGATGATCTATGTAATGATGATAGAGTGCAGTGCCAGTTTTGTAAAGTCTAAAGCTAATAGGCTAGCACGGACGTTTCATATGTGCACAGGTGATGTTCAAACAGCCTTTTTATAGCCTACTGTATTCTAATAAACACAGCCCATTTGTGGTGCAGTTTAAGCAAAAATGAAAAAGCTTCAGGTGGCATTTATCATGCTCAAACTCTCAAGATGGACACGTTCAAGTCATGTTTGTGACTAGCAATGTTCCCACCGTTCATGCTGTGATGAAAAAAGAATTTTATGGACAAACGTATGTGTTAATTCTCTGATCAAAAAAAATAATTATAATGGTATGAGACCACACAAGGGATCCCTCTTGTTTTTGGAAACACTAGAACAAATGTATGCGTTTTAGTCATTGTAGACTCATGAATGGTATCTCTGTCGTCCATGTATTTATTTTATTTTTATTCATACTAATATGGACTAATATCCATCCATCCATCCATCCATCCATCTTCAACCACTGATCTGAAGCCAGGTTGCAGGGGCAGGAAGCTGAGCAAAGTACTTCAAACGCCCCTCTTTCCAGCAACGCTTTCCAGCTCCTCCTGGGGGATCCTGAGGTGTTCCCAGGCCAGACGAGATATGTAATCCCTCCAGTGGACCAGTTGGACGTTCCCCAAACGCCTCTACCGGGAGGCACCCAGGAGGCCTCCTGATCAGATGCCTGAACCACCTCAACTGACACCTTTCGACGCAAAGGAGCAGCGGCTCCACTCCAAACTCCTTCCAGATGTCTGAGTTCCTTACCCTATCTCTAAGGCTGAGCGCAGCCACCCTTCAGAGGAAACTCATTTTTGCTGCTTGTATCCGCGATCTCATTGGACCAGTCAATCAAAAGCTTTGCTTTCTGGACTTATGCACCTGAAAGAAAGTAGAATTTCATGTATTTATCCTTCTGACGGATATTCTGTATGCCTGAGTACTATTGAACCCTATTGTTTCTTCTTCTTAGCTTGTCCTAAATGGCAGATTATGATTACATTACCATGCGCACTCAGCGAGGTCGCATATGTATGAACTGTTCTCTGGTGTATAGGAGGGCACCATTAAACAGCCCTCAAACTAGATCATTTCCTCCTTTCTTTGAAATGAGGATGATCCAAGAGAGCAAACCCCTCGATGGAACATTAGAGCATCCATCTATATTTATATCTACCCCTCCCGACAAAACACGATCTGAAAATATTAGATTCCCTCAGAAGTAAGTCACACACTACTACTACCACTACTAGGTGTGTGCGTCTAGAAAATCTTTTTTCTGTATGTATGTGTGTTGCTATTTATGTGTTCGAGGCATGTATTTTCCACAGTATATACTTACAATGTCTAGAAGCAATCTTGCTTTCCAGTATTATGGACAAATAGCAATCTCAGACTGTGTATTTGGCAGAGATGAGTACCCGTCGAGTGATGTATGATCTGAATTTCTCAGTGGATGCGCTTTATACAAGAGCCAAGCTATCGCACCAAGCACCATCATTACTATGGCAATGATTCACTCTTGTGTGCACTACAGAACGAGACGTTAGCTGCATGACAGATGATCTTGTTTACGTTCACATCAATACAGAAACATATATACTCACGCGCACACACACACACACACCTATGCATAAGCTTGCACACACACATGATCACACATATGCACATACACACACACACACACACACACACACACAGCTTCCATTCATATGCCCCGGAGCTCTGAAAGTGAATCATAGATGGAGCAGTCACAGGTTTAAAATCTAATCCGGCTAGCATGAAATCTTCAAAGTCTACCAGCCACTGAAAGTATGAGCAAATGGCTCGCGTAAAGACACCGCCTGAGGCAACAGGTGGACAATACTCCAAATTCATTCATACCGGCGGTGAATGAGGGTAATTCTTATATTCATAAAGGATCATTAGACTGCATAAAGGGCATTTCACATGGCTGATTCATAATTTATCTTGTGAGCTAAATACTGCAGCAAAAATGTCTCCTCAGGGGGATCAATTACACAACCAAAAGCAGGGCTAAAATTAAAATCAACTGGTGAATTACTTCATAAAGGAATCATTTAAAGTATCTTAAAACAAAACCACAGAAAGGATCAGTGCTGATGGACACGTGTTGGTTGTAAAGGGACCAGGACCTTTGACCTTTTAAACAGGACTGCCTCCAAGTAGACTACATCTTCCTGCTCAACACTTTGTCGCAAGTCCTCAGTAAACTGAATCACTTTGCTGTGTTCTCTCCCCTCTATCAGATAGCTCAGGTATGGCTGTTATGAAGCTGTCACACTAGAAAGAGAAAACCCAATGAGCAGCCTATCAATAATCCAAGTGCTCCAAGGATAGAGGACGATGTTGAATATTCATGCCAGTGTAATGAATATTCTCAGAGCGATAAGCAGACAGCAGCTCAAATGATGCTCATTAGCAGGCATCGAAATCACAACTAAGCCGCATCAGTGAATAAAGACAAAAGACAGACAGTGGCGACGGGGAGCTGACATACACAACAGCAACTTTTGTCAGTTTGAGTTCTGTCCTATGGAATTCTGGTAATAATGTCAATGTAATGTGCAAACTTCTTATACTGAAGCTGTTCACTGCGATATTGCTAAGATTTCCAAATGACACGCTTCAAAGAATAACTGCTTTTTTCAATGTGTAAATTTGATCTGTTTGTTTCGCACTACCAACCCCGTCATAACACTCATGACCTTTAAGTGCAGTTCTGGTCACATGACATTCTGCCAGATAAGACTCTCAAGTTAAAGGGAAAAAGATAAGGTTTGTTTTGATTCTCTGCAGTCCCTACGATAACCATTAAGGGCTTGTCTGTGCTTAATGCTATAATTTCCCCTGTGACAGTGCTCAGGTGTTGATATCAGTCAAATAAACAGAGTGTAAGCATCAGTCCAAGACTGCTGTTCATTTTGTCACAATTGGCTCTTCAAGCACATATAACTGCTGGCTTTCAGATATTAACATCTCCTTTTACCCACAAAACCCTCTGAAGAGTGGATAGCTGGTTTCCATGCTGCTATTTGATATGAATGGCTGTGTTCCCAGCTGCCTAAATCAGCCAAATTAGAAGGAGCAAACAACACAGAGTTCCAGTAATTCTCTTGTGCCACGCACTGGGTGGTGTGCTTTGGTGGTAGATACCCATTTTACAAAAGCTTACTAAGTGGCAGCAGCTACAGTATGATTTAATAAAAATGTCCTTTTTACACAAAGGTTGGAAAAACACTCTAATGTGTATATTTCAATTTGCAATGTTGTATTAAATGTGTGAGAGGAGATAGCCACAGCTGACACCATAAGTGCTGGCCATATTGATCCACCAGACAATAGATCTACATTGTTCTTGAATGTTAATGTTGTCAGCTTGAAAGAAGAACACAACGGAAAAACAGTGTACAACAATATGGCTTTGCTCAGTCTGGTGCTACTTTATTGAAAACAGCCCATTCACAGAGCATTTATATTAGCTATTTTACAGCATTGCTGCCTTTCTTGTTCTACAAGAAAGTTGCCTGGGGCCACTTCTCTATTCAGCATTAACCAAATAACCTTTTTGCCATCAGAACATCTGGATAACATTATATGCCGATGATACCATTATTTATTGTGCTGCTAACACTTTAAATGAATAACACTGTTTACAGAATTTTTTTTTCAAAAATAAAAACAACAAATTCCTTAACTCCAAAGGTGTCTAGAGAGTGTATTGAGCTGTTGACAAGTGCAACACTGCTTGGCTCAGTCCTGGATAGCCATTTATCTTTAGTACTGCTGTGGCCCTAGTGGTCCCTGGGTTAATGTATGATCCATAAAAACCCCAGGTCCGAGGGCACTTACGTGTAATTTATCATCCCTCTCACACTTCGGTGCCTGTCATCTCTCAAAATGTTGTCTGTAAGTCTCAAAAATAATTTTAAAAAAGGAAAAGTTTCAGTCACGAATTCTTGGTTTTATACTACACAACATAAAATGGTAGCTAATCTCATTCTAAGTTGTCACTGCTCATTCTCAGTATTTCCAGTAACCACTTTTTCAGCGAAATAAGCAATGTTAACTTATTTCAGAGCATATCGATGGCACTGCGATTAAGCTGTGCTATTATTTAACGGTCATCTCTTCTCTGTACCATCGCAAAACATCTAAGACTGGCCTTGAATGGCTTCATCTAAAACAAACCACTCCTCATCCCCTTTATCTTAATCTCCTGGGGTGTGGCCTGCCTTCAACAGATCGAGATTGGCTCCTGAACGCTCGACTAACCAGGGCCATCTCTATCACACCAAACTAATAGAAAGAGGGAGGGAGAAAACCTTGAAAGACAAAGAAAAGATAAACAAACAAACAAGTTATCAAATGGATCTGGAACAAAAGTAAGCAATAGAATACACTGAAAGACACTGATGGGGAAAGAAGTGCAAGAAGTGCAAGAGATTAGTCTCAGAGAGAGATAATGAGATTGAAAGAGGGACAAATGAGAGTAATGCTCCATAAGAGGTTGACGTCTGGTAAGAGGGAGAAATAAGCTATTAGACAGCTTTGGGTAGCGAGCGATACAGCAAGATATACCATAAATGAGACTGGGAAAAAAGAAAGATGCAAAGGCCAAGTTTACCTTCACAGAAAGAGAAGACAATTGAGAGGGAAGAGGTAATAACAGAGGTCGAGATAAGAAAGAGCTGTTTGATTCTTCAACCTTTTCTTGGAAATTGCCAGAACCAACTTGGCAATCATTTTCTCCATTTGCAGCTCTTATTTAACTGTAAATCAGATTAAGGTGAACATGACATGCACTTGGGATGAAGACAGAGAGATGGGTTCTGCTGTAACAAAGACAGCAGAAAAAAAGGGACCAATGGGAATTCTCCCATCAAGGTCTGAGGCTCTGGGCTTGGTGCGTGACGGCGCTCGCCTGTCTCATTAATGGGCAAGATGAACGAGTTGGGGTGACAGAGTTCGAGGTTCGATGTCAGTTGTAGTGGATGGATTTGGTATTGTAAAGAAAGAGGGCAAACGTTGAAAACACTTTTGCTTTCCCCAAGACACTGGGTGACAAGTTGTGTGAAAGACAGAGCGTGACTAATAAAGAACAATAGATTCATCTTTTCCCCTGATCCTGTACTCTCCCCCCTCTGTGGTTTCAACCCTGTCTGATTTACCAGATACAGCTAACCTTTTTAACAACAATAATCTAGCAGCCAATAAAATGTCAGAACCCATTTAATCATAGTCACGCAACATAATATCCAATTAGTGTCTGGTGTCTTGAAATTTTGTTTTACGTCATAAGTGGCTGAGTTCTGCTTATTTTTGTTTACAGCAATAATCCTCAAAGGAACAGTCATCTTTTCTGATTCTAGGCACAACAGTGATGCAGACTTGTTTCTTACTGAAGTACTGCTTAAGGTATTCATGATTGTTCTCTTTAGAAATGTGTTCCACAACCCTTAACGGAATAAGCAGTTTGGAAATTGATGGGGGAATAACTTAAAAGTAAGCTTGCAAAGAGAGCCAGTAGCATTTAAAATAGGGGGGAGAAGAAGCCATTTAGCATCCTGGCAGCAAGTGAAGTCTCATTTTATTACTGTGGCAGCAATGCAGCTTTGACCTCTGACTATTTTTACTATAACAAGTAAGTTATTTTCCTTTGGTGGTGGTTACTTAAACAAGTTATGATGCCAGAAAAAAAGTGTACATTTCTGCAAACCTTTGGTGCATCAACATTTAAGTGATGTATATAGGAGCTGACTTTGTCATCAGGAGGTGGAGGAGAGGCTGGATGACGTGACACCTAAAGCCCCATTTCCAAAAAGCTCTACGGTACGGTTCGTGTCAGTTTGATACTTTTTTTCAGTTTTCACTGTGAACACTTTTGGATGGTACCAATGAAACCATTCTGTACTGTTCCAATTTTTGGTTCCCCTCTTAAAGGATACCTCGCCGACAGATCTGGTACTAAAAAGGTGGAGCTTTAAACACTGCAGTCCGTTGATTGGTCAATAGAGGACGGCCCTCTGCTCAGGGCTGAGTCGTGGCTGGTTTTGTAGCTTATGTAACCACTATTCAAACCGTGGAGAGTTTTACATAAGTAAACTGGAGCAATACCATGAAATGTTAGCTGTAGTCAGAGAAAAAAGTAACTTAATTCACTTGGCCAATTGCTGGCTTTTTAAGGTGGAACGTGTACTTGTTATGTTCCTCAATGCGTGAGTTGATGAGGTGAATCAATCAGCACACTCTAATTTCAATGTGACAACTTTGATCATTACTTTAGTTTTTATTGTCTTTCGGATGACAAACACTTTTAATAATGAGTGGATCTTCATGCGTTTAAAATATATATTAATTGTGACCAAATTATGTGAGCTGCATATATTCTGTGTTTTTCAAGGACTGATTGCTGTGTTTCCACCCAAGATAGTGCCATTTTTTTTTATTTTATTTTTTTTATTTTAAATCTAGACATTGCTGTGTTGCCTCCCCCTGGGATGGTGCTACATTTTTTGCAGGAACATTGCTGCATTTTCTGCAGGAATAGTGCCACAGAAAGCAGGTATTTTAAGTCGAGACATGATCTTTTTGGAACCACAACCAAGTGTTTTTGTGCCTGAACCTAACGACACATTGACTACAGCTTTACCATATCTTTGACATAATGTACAAATGTAACGTGTCCATGGTTTTCATGAAATGTGCAATGCCAGCATTTATTCTGCTGAGTGGGTTGGCACAAGATGTGATGGTAAAATCAAAAGAAAAATCTGATTCATAAGAAGAGACCGAAGACAAGGTGAGGTTGCCACTTGCCGGTAAGTTGGCACGTTGGGGTCAGATTTGAAAAATAAATGATTGATTGAAAGTGTTGTTGTTTCTGTTTCAGGCACATGCTCATCACACAAAACAATCATGAGCATCCACAAATTAAAGTGATAATCCTCATTGTTTCCCAAATGCTTCATTAAATGTCCACACAGATACAAAGAACCCATTGTTTTGAAAAATCTGCACCACTGAAGATGTTTCCAAAAATCTTGCTGTAGTGATCTGAAACTCTGTGTGTGGATGAGGTGCTACAACATAGAGTGTTAAAAAAATGTGTGTGTATGTGGAGACAAGAAGTAAACAAATCTAAAAATATCTGGATCAGGGGTTTTCCTGCTATGTTGTCTCTCTGGTGTCGATGAGTAGCTGTGCTTTCACCTGTAGCAGACAAATCAACCAATTAACTTAACTCACAGCAGGTGCAGCAGCAGGCGCAGTGGGAGTTAACCAAACCCCCTTTCCTGTTTGTGCATGGTGTGTCAAATCAGTGTATCAGGAAAGCAATGTTCAGTTTAAAGAGCAATTTATATTTTAATTTCATTTTATTTTTTTACTTTTTGAATTTCTGTTCAAATTCCATCGACTGATTTACATAAAATGGAGGCTGCAAAACATCTGTAAAAAGCAGATTAGCTAAAATACACAAGTGCTGTTGAAAACAAGTATCTGACTGCATAAAGACTTTCAAGAGTTACCATCTGGCTCTTCACTGAAGAGAATGCAAGGTTTCAACTGTCATTCCAGCAATGTTTTCTCAGTTGCTATAAAAGGGAATATCATGGAGCCACAATAGGCCCGAAAGTGATCTCAGTATGTTTTGTGAGGGGCTCGCTGTCTCCTTCGCTGTCTTTGTTGCGGCCTCTTGTTTCCATATTGGGCTTTCAGACATATTTGGGAGCCTGACACACACTAATTAAGGAGTAAAGTGTCAGTTTGATTTGGCTATCAAGCTAATTAGGACAAAATCTTCTCCAGTACAAGTGCTCATCACCATCTTGCTGGCCAATTACCAACTGGAAGGAGGAATTTGATTCTGAGTGTTTGTGGGCCCGGGTGCCTTTGTGTGCTTATTGATTTTGTTTGCATCAATGCATATTTGTGTAACTACAAAAACTACAAATCCTCTGTGTTGTTGGCCTTCTTATGCATTTAATCTCTCCCACCATCCCCCCCGTTATCTTTTCTTCAGTCTCTCTCTCTCAGCTGCTTCTGGCCCCTGCAGTAGACACATGCCGCAGCTTTCGGCTGTCATGCCTAGCCTGGCTTATCGCTGATGTCAGTCGTCACTTTTGGAAGCACAAATCTGATTGTTCAGAGGAACACACAGCCCTGGTTTTCTCTGTGGTTTGGAGGCTCATACTGGTGCAGCTGTGTGTGTCAATAACCTCTTCCTGCAGCATGAGAACACACTTTGGGTCTCTTAAGAAGATACAGCAATTTTAATCTTGAGAGTAAATCTGAAAAATATGGTGTCTGTAAAAAAAATAAATAAATAAAGATGATCAGCTGCATAAAATCTGCCTGGGGGAAGTGAGAAAGTTACTCTGCTGGAGCATCATCCAGCGGCAGAGGAACAGCTTTCCAGTATGTTTGCATCTAAAAATGGTATGGAAGAGAGACAGGCCATCTGAAAAAAACCTCCCTGGATCCATAAAGATATGAAGAAAAATACTCATCAAAGCAGACGGCGGAAATCCTGCAGATTCTTACCCATGAATGCTCTCTTCCTCCACAGTGATAGGATTTGATGGCTGAACTTAAGATGCACTTATGCCTGGCATCGCATGCCAACACAACCACTCTGACATCCAACCATCTAATACTGTACGGAATGTAAGAGCCTGTAGTGGTCCATTAGGCTCTGTGTGTCTGTCTCTCAAATGTATTAAAGGAGATGTGAATGAGCCAGAGGTTGTGTGTGCGGACTCGCATTATTGGAAATACATACCCATAGGTGCATACATACACAAAAGGACAATGTTTGTTTTGCATTAATGCAATATTTTCCTCTCAAAACCGTCCTGTCAGATGAAATCACACAGTGTGTCTGACCGAGAAGACTAATTAAGATGCTGTAAAAATTTACCATATTTTTCTAAATTAATAACAATAAGTGAGTCATTATTGGGTTCCCAGGAGCTTTGCAGCCACAAAATTAGGTTTTTTTTTAATGACCTGTCACTGTTTTTCCATTGGGGATGGTGGCACAAATAACAACTGTTTTTTTAAAAAAAAATCCAAGACATTCTCACTCCGACCTCATCACATATCGACATTTGGTCATGGGCTTTCCACATCCAGATACGATGTATAATGTCTGGGTGCGTTGCTTGATGGTGCTCTGGGACACCGTGTGAAGTGCTGTCTTGTCTTCTTTCAAAACGTTTTCACAGGAAATTTACGGTTTACATACAGTCTCTTTCAAAATGAACGCACTATGTCTGTACAACACCGCAAACTGACGTTTTTTATCCCTTATGGGTGGTTGGGTTTAGGCACCAAAAGCATATGGTAGGGTTTAGAGAAAAAGAACAGGGAATCTCACGGGACATGAACACCGCTCTCCTGGGTGAAAGTTTGTGTTTGTTGGACCCATCCTCCATCCCTTTCTCCCTCCCCACTCCCACCTTATTTTCGTTCTTGTCCTGCGGCATTTCCCCCTGATGCCACCAGGCAACGTCAAGCACTAACGACAACCAGTTGCATATCATGCCGAAATTAAAGGATGCCTTTTTTTGTCAGTGTCTGACACCGCAAGTCACTTCCCAAGCACCGGACGACTTGGGAATGAGACCAGGTTCTTAAAGGGATACGCCAACATTTTTATTGTTTGCGCGTCTTGCCTCGCACCCGAGTCCATGACAAGCAGATAGTTACCATTCTTTCAACTGTGCATGCAGTAACAAGACAGATGGGCAGAGCTCGCCCACCGCTAATTAACTTAGCTCAAATGGATGAAACAATGGCTAGGTGCTCTGAACATGGATCCCAACACCCCACAAGAAGCAGTCAAGAAGATGCTAGTTTGCTCAGAGCATTTTTCACGGGACAACTACTACGAAAAACTGGAATTCACAACCCAAACAATGAGACTTCTCTTGAAGGACACGGCCATCCCATCACTCGTTGTCACACAGACAGTAAACGAGGTAAGTGCTTGTGTTTTGTTTTCACATTGTAACGCTTAGGACGGCCATTTTACTGTATTTGCCTTGTAACTCCGGGGGTCACGTCCTGTTTCCTCTTATTGAGTAACGTTACAACTATGTTTGCAGGGAAAACCAGTCTGAGAATACATCTGCGCTATTTTTATCTGTAAAATCTAAACTTAGTCTAAAAATAGATAATGTAACATAACGCGGTCACAACAAGCACACAGGACTGTTTAGGGTTGCTGAAGAGTTTACCTGATGACTGTAGGCAGAGGCAGGCTAATGCTTCCCATTGACTCCCAGCATTTGAGCTAAGTCGAAAGAATGGGATCTATCTGCTTGTCATGGACTCGGGAGTGAGGCAAGACACACAAACAAAAAAAATGTTGCTATATCCCTTTAAGCGATCTCTGCATTTCTGGCTGCGGCTGTGCCTGCAAAAAACATGATTGTTTCCTGATCATAACCCTGCGGTCATGTGCCTAAACCTTAACACATCTTAACCTGATCACTGTTGAGCGGTAAATTTCAACATATCCGTTACATAGTGTAGAAATGTAACATCCGAGGTTTGCAGAAATGTGCCCCGGAAATTATTCTGACCATTGAGTTGTTGTGTATGAAGATGATTTCTGTACAAAATCTGCCTGTCTTTATTTCACCTATGTGAAGAAGTTGTTCCCAGATGTTTTCAAATTCAAGATTTGTAACTCTAACCCGCATATGGCCGTGGTTGGTTGAATTGTTACCTTTTTGCTGATTGTCCTTGTGTTAAAATGTTTTCACTTTAGGTTTAGTTTCTTGAATCTGAGTTTGATCGGAAGGGAGTGGGTTTGTTTTACTGCTGACTGCATGAGAGGCTGCTGGAAAATTCTAGACCGCTGCTGAGATGGACTTCACACTATTTTCCTGGACTCCACCCGTGGTTGGCAGCAGCTATCAAACTTAATAATTCCAAACTCAAACAGGTCTCTAAAAACATCTCCAATTAGTTGGAGTGCAAACACACTCATGTTGCCTTGTTTCCCACCTTGGGGCAGAAGGGCATTTCGATCAAAACACTGTAGTATCCAAAGCTTTGCAGATGATGCTCGTGTCATCTGTTGGATGGGGCTGTTGTTGTTTTTTTAATAATCTTGAGTCAGCTGCTTCTTATAAATTGTTGACGGGTCAATCTGGACTGACCAGTCAGCAAAACAAGAGTGTTATGAGTCTTCATCAACTTTATGGCAAATCTGACTTTGGACTTTTGATAGAAAGAACGCCAAAAGAACATTAAGTCGTTTATTTCCAGTGCCATTAACTCAATTTAGTCTGATTAAGATATTTATTCCAGGGTAGTTTGGATGCCAGTATTGATGTTCCTCATTTTAATTAGTTTCCATGGATGATAATGTTTTAAGGTTATGACTTGGCATCTTGCGCTACATTTTATATCCTTTTGTGGTTTTATGCTTGTTTCATGAGCCTGGCTGGAAGAGAATTTAAACTTGAATAGAAATTAATCAGCTCAGTGTGCAAACTATGTCATGGCATTTTGGGGAGTTCACATTTTGGGGTGGTGGTTGCAGAGGACTGATTGTGACTCAAATAAACATTCGTAGCGTGTAGGCCTGATTGCTTTACGTCAGTACATCTGACAGATGTTTTTTTTTCCTTCTTTCCTTGATATTTAAGTGAGTGAGGTTTATGAAACTGTGCCACCTTTTTTGCAAAAAATGTCACTTATTTTTATTCTTTTAGACATCTGTGTTAAATTTGATCTCAATTAGGCAAAAAACATGTTTGTGAGGTCCTCTGGCTTTCAACCTCTTCATTACATTCTTGAGTCTATGTGGATGTTTGTGCCAAATTTGAGGAAATTCCCTTCCCTTTCCTCGGGGCCTTCTTGAGAAATTGCATTTATGAGAATGAGACAGACGCAAGGCCACAGTGACTTTTAACCACTAAATTCAAATCTGATCATCACTGAGGCCAGATGGATGTTTGTGCCTAATTTAAGGTTCCCTGAATTATGTAATGTCACAGTGACCTTGATCTATGACCAACAAAATCACTCAGTTCATCCTTGATTTGATGTTTGTACCAAGTTTGAAAACATTGCCGCAAGGCATTCGAGATTTTGCATTCACATGAATGAGACAGGTGAGGTCACTGTGACCTTGACCTTTGACCACCAAAATCCAATCCGTTGAGCACAAGTGGACCGAATTTGAAGAAATCCCCACAAGGCATTCTTGAGACATCATGTTTACAAGAATTGGACAGACAACCTGAAATGCCTCCGGCCAAGGCTATCGCTGGCACAGAGGCATGAAAATCAGTGCATGGCATAAATCACATCAATATTTCAGAGACCAATCCACATTTCACAAATCTTGTTTTCAGGGGAGCTCATGTCTGAGCGCCAAGCCCACCCCTGACTCCCCTGTAGGTCACACCCTTTACCTTTTGGTCTTAGTCTCACAGAAAATTCTCCTTCAACCAAACCTCTCCGCTTATGTCCGATCACAGGCCTTGATATTCACCCTTTATCATCCATCTCATCCTGTTCTCTCCCTGCTGACCTTTCTCCCTTCTTTTCATCTGTCTCCAGCTTTTGATGTCTCCATCTCCTCCATGTGTTTCTCAGCTACTCCCAGTCTCTTCATCTCAACCTCACTTTCTTGCATCACAAGCTCTTGTCAAGTTTTGTGTTTTCATTCACACACACACACACACCCTTTTGATTTCACACAAACTCCCCTACAGTACGTATAAGCTCAAAAACAACGCCATATGCGTCTGTCTCAGCACAATCACACATCCATCTATCTGTCCCTCTGCTCATTCATCCATCCATCTTTCATCCCTGCAGTGCGCTAAACATCTGTTTATCCATCCATCTCAGTAGCCTATTAAATCTCCATGTATCTCCGTCGCCCATATTTACAATGCAGTCACCCACGCACGCATCCATCCATTCAGCTACCTTTCAAGGGCTCGCCTGCCTGCACGCAGACACACAAAGATACACACTTCAACGTTAAGGCAAAGGCACTTGTGCATTAATTTACTCACACACAGCCATATTTCCATAGAAGTTCAAACGGAAACATATTACTGTGTTACAGTTTAACACAGTCTACATCAGTACCCCATGTGCAGAGACACCTACTCAGCCACTAACAAGCTATAACCGTAGATTTAAGTTTAAAAAAACATCGTCTATCACATAATGATAGAAAAATGTCCTGTTAGGGGCTGACAAACATCATGAAAACATAGAACCATGAAAGACTTGCACAAAATCACTTTAAAACACAAGCATTGCCATTAATAAATAAAAGCAAGTACTCAAAGCTACATTAAAAAGTAGTGACAGTCTATTTGACCTTGTTTAAAATGAATATTGCAGCGAATAAAGGAGATTTTGTCAGGTTTTTTTTTTTTGGCCAAAGATGCTCTCAAGTTAGTTGTTAGTTGCTGAAAGGGGGCATGTTAGTGATGAAGTCCACCTGTCTTTCTACTCCATGGCAGTAAGTGCTAGCTGTGCTGCTGATTTTAATAACATGCTTGATGATGAAAGTGAACCAAGATGCAATGTTGAATATGAGCACTGATTCAATGAGTGAGCAAAACACTGCTGTTGAAATGTCCAGTCTAACGTTAAAACCTTCCAGCCTCCTCAGAAGACATGTTATATTTAAGTTTATATGTGTGCATACAAACATTTTACATTCTGTAGTGCAGAGGCATGGTTGTGTTTACTGTAGAAACAGAGAGGCTAGCAGGACGTAGTGGGCTGCCAGCTGTTGTGCTACCACAAAGTTATTTCACGTCACTGCTAAGCCAGAGACACTCATTAAAGTCAGACCTTTGTGTTTCTGCAGTGGTGAAATGCATAGTGAGGGGTGTCCAGTGGAGAGTTTGCAGTCTCTCCAAACTTGGACTGATGTGAGGAGTATTACCTCATATATCAGAGACTTGGCAGTTGTCTGCTGGATGGCATTGCACTGACAAGATATGCTGTCAGAAAATCAAACCCAGCCACTAACAAGACATCTGAGAACAAAACTGAAAAGTAATGTGACGCATGATGAACAACAATGCTCAAAAATCGACCGTCAGATGCCTGAAAGAAAAAAATCTCACACTGGTTTCAAATAAAGCTTGTCTACATGAGTGAAAGCAAAGTGGGCGAGATCTTATTCAGGATATTGCTTTCCTCTGTGAGTGCTCTGGTTTAGAGGCTTCAAATCTCTCACCTGCAGTGAACCATAGAAGCTTCAAATAAGCTTGTCAGCTGATATGCGTCAAGGGTTGCATTCAGTGATTTTTTTTGGGCATTCAGTCCGCTACTTACTAATGAAATCATACTGAGGACTGAGGCAAGTGTGTTTTGAAATGGAGCCATTAAAATGTCAAATATTACAGTTTGAAAAGGTGTCAGATCTTCATTTCTCTTGACAGTCATGAAATGCCGGTAAAAAGCTACTAAACATCTACATTGCTGTGGATCTGAGAGAAGTATTTGTGGAAAGTCTACTCACTTTATTTTATTTTATTTATTTTATGAGTTGACCTGATTACCTAATTTTTTAATAGTCAGCAGGGATGGGTGGATAATCAGATATCATAAAACAGGCTTGGGCCCTGGTTTAATGAGGCTAAAATAAATGGTTTTGCTGTTTGAAAACACAGCAGTACACAGTGCACAAGTATCTGCTAATGAGGGCCTCTGTTATTAACAAGCTCTCAGACAAACTGATGGGAGACAGAAGTGGGTGAATCTAGTGCAGCTACTGCTCTCTGATCAAACATGTATTCAAAAGGAGTATTGTTCAAGAGGGAGAAGGGCGCTTTTTCCAACTGGCTCATTTTATGTTTGTAGAAGTGCGTGTGCGGTGTTGCACGCCGTTTCCTGCCGGTCCTCGAGAGCCGCTGTGCAGCAGGGTTTTGTACCTCACTAACCAGGTGTGGCTCGTTAGCTATCAGGGTGGAACAAAACCTGCCACACACCCGCACCGAGGGGCTGAAATGTGTTACCACTCCATATATATTCCCTGAATATAGCTCACATTGTGGACATAAAGGCAAAAAGCATACAAATAAAAATATTCAGTTCAGTTTTTATTTGCCAGTATTTTAGCTTGTCTTATTTTACACTCTAATATAACAGAGCTGAATTAAATCTGTTATTGATGCTCAGAGCAAAGAAAAATAGTTGCAAAACTCAGCAGAAATGTACTGATGTATCAAATGTCCTGGTTCTTCCATTGCTATCTGCAGACCCCATTAGGACACTTTATTTGGATTATTTCAAGAAACACCATCTTATTAAAAATATGCCACCAAATGGCTTTGTCTAATATTTTTGGAGAAATCATAGTTATCCTGCCATTATTTTACTAACAGTATTTTTTTCCAATCCACAAAGTGCTATGTTCTTGTACTGCAGTGGTCACGGTGGCTTTTGTCGCAGGACTTGGGTAGGACGAGTCCATCCAAGGAAGGATCCTACAGACGCAAGGCAAGAGTCTTTTTGGAAGACTCCGGTGCTAGCGGTTGCATATAGATAGGATAACCGCAGTGTTTTATTACCTGTCTCCATTGTTTGACGTCAGAGTGACGGTAAATAGCTAGTGAAATGGCAGACTAAACAAACATGCTGGTGCTAACTTTATTTGTGAGCGTGCTATCTGCTCTCTTTGGATGGCATATCCAGCTGCTCGACCTAACGACCAACGAAGGAGGCTGCTCCTGTTGCTAGCTACCCCAACTACACTACCACGAAAGCAGCCACAGGCCTGCCAACGGAGGTTCTGGATCCAGTTGGGTCGGACCTTCGTTGGCAGGCCTGTGGCTGCTTTCGTGGTAGTGTACTTGATCTTTGATTTTACTTAAAACAAACACAGATGAAATGAATTTTTGTTTCATCTAAATCACAGTGTTTTGTAAAGCTCATTATTTGGCAGTGGACACACTGGAAAGTGTAAATTGTGAGCTTCTGTTAGTATTTTTAATGCCTGCATGATAAAAACTATTAATACATATAGATAAGATATTAATACAAATAAATGACATATTTATCTAAAAGAAAATTGTGGGTACTTTATACCTGCTGAGGATACACTCATGCATCCTTGACAATTCTCTGAAACAAGGACTCAGTTCTCTGTAGAATCTGAAGGATCGACATTGGAACAGTCCTTTTGAGAGACTTGATGACGTAGCATCCTTGAAATTCAGCCATTTAAAGATCTTTCCTTGACTTTGAGAAACACCTGGTGTTTGTGGCCTGTGTTCAACCCAGGGGCGTAAATATAGACAGCGCAGGCAGGGCAGTTGCACTGGGTCGCATGAGGTGAGGGGGCCCATAGAGAGAGTGGGCGATCCAACTACATGTTGGGCAGAGAACAGGCTCTTGTGAGTAAATTAGATTACCTTCTTACAAAATATACTTGTTTTCAGAGAAAAAGTCAATTTGCCATTTGCTGAATGTGCTTTTGCAGAGCCAAAGCAACCTCCATCATGTTATTTTTTCTTTTGTTGTAAAATAGCCAGTAGCAATCTGTAACAAAATATGTTTTAAAATATATGGCTACTCTCCATAAACTATAAATAAACTCTAAAGTACATGCACATATGCCCATACCTGACTTTAAAGTGCCAAGAAAGCCCATTATGACTTCAAAATTAAAACATGAAGATGGTTTTGCCACTCACACGGGATATGCTATCAGTTTGAGTCAGTGACATTTCCTGGTGTTTGATCCAAAGCATGGACATAAAGTGAATCAGCCACAGAAGTCAAACACAAAGGGGAGTTTTTTATGGATACATAACAGATTGTTCTTGGTCTTCTCACAAGTAACTCAGCCAAATATTTTCAACTGTATCTCTTTTGGCTGATGTGGAATTAAGTATTATCACAACCTAAACAGAACTGAAAATCCCTGTCTTAAACCTAAACCCTTTCCTAAACATGAATTACATTTCAAATCATTTGTATGAATTTACAAACTGAGGATTAAAGCAGCACCTTTGACATATATTTTCTGAGCAGATGAAACTTCACAGAAACAAGGTTTTCACCCAATAACTGTGACAATGAACACTTAGGAGTTCAGCTATGTTGTTAGATTTCACTTTAACTGTCTCAGTTCTCAACCTTTTTGGAGTCATGACACCCCAGAATAATCAGGTTGATGGTTGCCCCCTCTCCATTATCGCTGGGATATTTCATGTGCAACACCCCAAAGAAAACACATTCAATCATGAACACTGTGCACTTCCGTTGTCACTGTCAAAATCTGCACTATATGCTGGGAAGTGGTTTGATGCTTTTTGGTGTCTGGATATTTTGGCATGTGATTATTGAAAGCCCCACAGCTAAGCAGACGGGTGTTTGTGCTGTGAAATGCTGAAATGAGTATGGCCTATTAGGAAATGTGTGTGTAAGTGTGGCGCTGTGCGTAGTGAGACGGAGGCAAGGGGATGGATAGACTGACAGAGGAACACGTCACGGTTTCTTAGCCTGCTTGTTCTTTATGTTTGTAAATAGAACTTTCGGACCTAATTCCAATTCCCTCGAATATTCTAGCTTCCACAGACAGAAGGGCAATGACATGGAAGAGAAGGGATGGAGACAGAGAGAGAAAGAAACCAGCATACACAGCTGTCGCTACATGCCTCTCCCTACTGATTTTGATTTATTATGATGAATGAACTCATTAATAAATGTAAGTTGTGTTTAGGTTGGTTTAGTTTTAACAGCTAGTACTCAGGTGTTGTCCAGAGTGCACTCAGCACTGATTTTGATGCGTCCTGTGACTTTTTCTCTGCGACCCACCTTCTCTGTGTACACACACTTTCATTCTCACAATCACACTCAATAAAAGCTACACCATGATATCACTGGCACAGGCGATGTGATGGAAAAAACAGAGTTGGAGGACTCTGGCTTTTAACTGAAGTCTCAGATTTGAGGACTTGAGACTTGCTTGACTAACATCAATAACAGAATGGACTTGACTTTGACGTGGTGTTCATGACTTGAGACTTGAGACTGTGACTCGAAAGGACTTATTTTCAATTAAGTATTTGCACTTTTCTAGATATTGAGAAGTTACATTTTGTTTTTGAGACTGGTGATTGCTGGTGCACTGCATGCAAACATGGCAACCTACTGGGATGCAGAGACCAAGCCAACGGATAAGGCAACTATAATGGAGGGGACTGATCCAAAAGTAATAAAATTTGGATTCAAGGATCACGTTGTCGATGACAGCAGTAAGGAAAAAAAACAGCATTATGCAAGGATTGCAGCTCAAAAATCAATGACACGACCACCACAACATCCAACTTCAGATCATCAGAGTTTCATGTGACTTGACTTGTGACTTGAGGGGCAATGACTTGTCTTGCTTGAATTATAGCAGGAACTCAACTTGCTTAATTCTCACAGTAACTTGGGACTTGAGGGTTAAGACTTGAGGCCTCAGGTATAAACCATTCCCCTGTCTGAAACAGTTGTTTTACTTGGGCGGCTGTGTCTCAGAGGTAGAGCGGGTTGTCCACCAACCGAAAGATCAGCGGTTCAATCCCAGGCTCCTCCAGTCTGCATATGGAAGCCTTGAGCTAGATACTGAACCCCAAGTTGCTCCCAATGGCTGTTCCATCTGTGTGTGAGTGTGTTAAAACTGAGTAGCAGGTGGCACCTTGCATGGTAGCCTTGTGTGTGAATGGGTGATTGTGACTCGTAGTTTAAAAAGCGCTTTGAGTGGTCGGATGACTAGAAAGGCGCTATACAAATTTACTTTCAATATGTTATTTTACTTTTTTCTCCACAACCATCTGGCAACCTCAGGAACTTCCCTGAGTTTGAGAACCACTGGTCTGAGAGACTGGCCTGAGAGACTAGCCTTCACTCAGTTATTTCCCTCTTCGCTCACTTCTCAACTTTTCTTTTTCTGCCTCACACATTGGAGAAAGTGGTAGAAGTATGAAAAGCTTCAGAATGCAACATGTTCGTCTCTGAATTCAAGTGTTTACCATCTGGGAACACCCAGCGTGGCAGCCAAACCCTGTAGTAACTCACAGTACGGGTGTTTACCTGTGTTTGGTGGCTGCCCTTGAGAAAGTGAGAGGCAGGGAGTGGAAGCAATGACAGATGGAGCTGGGAGACAAAGAAACAAACAAAGAAAAGAGGACTATAAGAAATCTGCTATTATTTAAGCAATATCACATAAGATGGAGTCCTGTTTTAATAGGTACAATAGCACGACCTCGAGTGCAATACTGCTTTTACATAACAGTTCTAACATGCATAAACACAACATAACAGAACAAAATAACAAGCGTCAACAGATTAAGATTTGTATGTTTTAACGATTTATTCGGTGCCACCAAAACAAATAGTTTTGCAGCTGGATCGACTGTTGCCAAGCAACGCACAAACATTGTTGTGTGTGTTTCCATTTATTTTGCAACCAGTGAAATAAGTCACTTTGGTGGCATATGTGTGATGCCACAGTGCTTTCTCACTCCGACCTCATCACATATCCACGTTTGGTCCTGGACTTTCCACTTTCAGATACGACATCACAGGTACCCTGGGTGCTTTGGTTGTTGATGTTCTGGGACGCTGTGTCAAGTTCTGCCTGTTACATGCATCGTTTTCTTTCAAAATACACTTCAGTTTTCACAGGAAATTTACTGTTTACATACAGTCCCTTTCAAAATAAAGGCACTAAGTCAATATAGCACTGCAAATTGACGTTTGTTTTCCTTCAGCAACGCATGTGGTTGGATACAGGAAAAAAGACCAGGGTTTGGCTTTGTAATCTTACAGGATGTGATCACCGCTCTCCTGGGTGAAAGTTGGTCTTTGTTGGACCCATCCACCACCGCTCCTGCCTTCCGTACCCGGGCTTTGGCGCCTCTTTGGTTCTTGTCCTGCCATGTTTCCCCTTGATGCTGCCGAGCACTGTTAAACTATAATGGCGACCAGCCGCGTATCATGCCAACGTTAAAGGACGGCTTTTTTTGTCAGCATCCGACATCACAAGTCACTGCCCAAGCGCCGGATTTCGACAACTTTGGAGTAAGACCGGGTTGGATGCCAAGGAGATAAGAGCTTTATCAGTATGTTGCCTCATCTTCTGATGTCATACGAGCATGCTGGGAGACTTTTTTTGTGAAAACATGTTCCTCTTTGGGGTGCAAAGTTTGCAACGATGACCCTTTTATGTAGGCTAGTTAATGTAATTAACAGTTCAGAACGCCTGTAAAGCGGAGTCATACATGTATAGTTAAAAGTCCCAGAGCTGTTATACTGTATATCAGCACTCATAAAATGCTTCCCATCCAATCGAATTGCTTGGTCAGAATTAACTGTTTTATAAATTTGCAATAATTTAAATTCAACCAGCATATGAAACATTTCTCAAAACATTTCTCAAAACAGTAAATTCCCAACAGATGAAGGTTCAACCAAACATTCTGGCGTTCAAAGCCTGTGTCACAGTTATTTGACCATATTTCCCTCCTGGGAATTTCTCTATCAGATTAAAGGGAAAGGTTTGTTGCATTAAGTCTTATCGAGGGTAAGACCACATTCTTATTGAGTCTACAACTTTTCTTGGCAAGTCCCACCCTACTGTGCTAGGATTGGCTAGTACTCATCATGTCAACAATAAGGCTTAGGGCAAAGAAGTCATGGTTAGGGCGAGTACTAGCCAAACACAGTACAGTCGGGCAGGACGTATAAAGAGAAGTAATGTGATCCCCAATCAATCTGTCCTTCATAGCATTGCAGAAGAAGTGTTCTTAGCTCATTTTTGTGAGATCAGACATGTACATGTAGAGGTGTACCTATATGGGGACACGTGGGTGGAAAAATGAAACCAAATGAGTACTTGCTACATTATGGTACAACGTATTGTTTAACTTCCGAGCTTGAGTGAAAAGTCACCATGACAGATGGTAAAATATGCAAATGGTGTGCTATTATGGTCGAACATGTTAAAAACAACATTGTTCATAATGAGCAGAGAATAAAAGGTGTTCAGATTGAATGATGGGCAGTTGGCAGCTGTATGTGGCCTCTGTCGCCCACAGTTATGACAGTATAATTGCAGTAAATCTGATGTGGAAAGCTGTCAGCTCGTAAACCTGTTGCCTTAATTAAATCAACTTTGCTTAAAATCAACGTGTCGGGTCATGGTGATTGTCATTATTGCTACAAAAGACTAACAGAACCTGTGGGCAGATTGTGAAATGAAATACTGACAATTAAAGTGATGTATTGGAAGTGGTACGATAGCCATGACAGCATTTTTTTAATAGTGTGAAAATGCAGAGAACTGGAACATTGGCAATGTGTATGGGAAATGATAGTACTTTACAGCAGCTGCCCTTTCAGCTGTCTTTGGTCCATTTACACATTTACTTCCTTCAGCCGTCCACAGATTTTAACAGAGACCAAAGAAGAAGGTGGAGAAGAAGTAGAACTCCCACTTTTCACTTTTTTTTAGTGTAATTTGCTATTATTACAGGTACTTTGGTGGTGACGATGGTACTAATTTTGTGTAGTAACCTGAACGCTATCTGCCCTGCAATAACCAAACATTATTTCTGATGATCTTCTACCAAAACTTTCCTACAGATGTTCTTTTTTCAAAGGGGAATTTATATGTCTTTTAATGAGGGGTTGATAACATGGAAAACAGAGGGCACAACTGGAGACTGTGGTCATAAGACAGAGTGAAAGAGAGACACCTAAGTTAATGCAGGCAGATGGAGGCAAAATGAGTTTACTGAAGAAGCGGAAGTTTCGGCAGCATCTGGGAAGGCTACACAGCAGCACAATCTACAATAGCAGATTTTTTTAGGCCACAGAAACAAGTTGTGAACACAACACTGACATATTAATTACATCTTACTATATAATGAGGAAAACTCTGTCTGTGTGTCTGTTCCATGTTTTTCTCCTCACTGACTTGGTCAATCCATGTGAAATTTGGCACAGTGGTAGAGGATCATGGGAGGATGCCAATGAAGCAATATTACATCAATTGGCCAAATAGGGGCGCTATAGCAACCGATTCAAATTACAAACTTTGAATGTGCATATCTCATGTCCCGTATGTCGTAGAGACATGAAACTTTGCACAGAGATGCCTCTCCTCATTAGGAACACATTTGCCTCAAGAACCCATAACTTCCGCTTATATAGATTTTCCGCCATTTTGAATTTTTTGAAGAACACTTAAAATCGATCTCTTCCTAGGAAGTTTGAGCGAAGTTAGAAATTAGAAGCGGAAGATTTAGAGAGCTCATTTCTTATCTAGGCCTAACCGCCATACTGATTTTTACTAAACTTGGTAGATATGTAGAACAGGACGCCTCAAGGTGACTGGAGACATTTAACTCTAATTGGCAACTGGGTGGCGCTATAACAACAGAAAAATGCTTCAAAATGGCTAAAATGTGACCGATCGCTGTGGCTCCCCCTGTGGACCAATGTTGGTGTTTTTTTTCCTAATGTTTGGTATGACTAAGTCATGGTATGGTATGCTGTACATAATCACGGAAACTGTCAGTGTGTCATTCTGTCTGTCCCACGTTTTTCTACTCACTGTCGTGGTCAATCTATGTGAAACAGCACATAGGCATTGAGGACTGGCATAGGTAGAAGGTGACAAAGCTGCCAATGGGTATGGTCAAGTTTAAGTTAACACAGAAAACTTGTATCAGCCTGATAATGGCCTGAATCGAGCAACAAAATTTTTTCTATGTTGACGATACTGAGCAAAGACCAGACAGAAGGACAGCTGTATAACAATTTTTTGCTTTGCTGACATCTACAACATGCTCAGTGATGCTTTGGTTATGGTTGTTGACATTTGTAGTCCAGGAAGTCTGTCTTTTGCCCTTCTTACTGGACCAGCTTTACACGCCACACAGGTTGTGCAACAAGGCAAGCTATGATTGGTCAGAGTTCCATACGTAAAATGTCTTGAGTTCTCGTGGGCAAAATGTTGCAACAAAACAAACAAAAAACATTTTATTCTATTAAATTTATTTTTGTTTAACAGAGTTCCTTTTATAAATTGTGTTTTGATAAATCTGCGACTATGTTGTTTTTAGTTTTGCTGCAGTTCCAGGTCACGTCTTGTAAAAGTCGACTTTTCAAGTAGCTTAAGCAACAACGTCAGAATTTATCACTCTGCAAGAACACTGTATATAGGTAATTAGTGTGTGTGTGTGTGTGTGTGTGTGTGTGTGTGTGTGAATGTGTGTGTGATGGCCAATGTGCCTACAGGGAGGCTGTGCAGGGCTGATTGGGTTGGTGGCCTGCTCTCTGAGAATCTGCTGTAATGGTGCCAGGATAATTTATACCAGGCTTAAAATGGCTGTTTCTTGAAAACACACACAAGCGCACGCACACACACACTTTCTCATGGTCTTTCCTATTTTTTTTCTCCCCCCTGCTCCGTCTTTCCCCTCATCTCAATCTTGCTCCCTCACTCTCCTCTCCCTCTATCTCATCCTGGAAGCGGGAGTGAAGGTGATTTTGGATATCTGCGATTCTTTCTACTTTCTCCTCTCTGACATTTTAATCTGTTCCTCAGTCACTCACTGACCTTTTTTCCAACCTACCCTTTTTCCTTTCTTTATCCTTTCCCCCTCGCTTCACCTCTTTTCTGTCCCTCACTTTGCTTTTCCTTCCTTCATCAGTCCTCTTCTTTCTACTCTTTAAACACACTATGGTTAGTATTTCTTTTCTTTTTTTTTCTATTAACACCCGTTTCTCTCAAGTCGCCTGCCACTCTTACAGCCTCTTTCCTCCCCTCTCCTTTTAGTACCATCCTTTTCCCTCTGTCCATCCCTCTTTCTTTTCTCCCTCTTGGTATTTTACACAATGGCAACTGACATTTCTGGCTGATGCCGTCTTCTTTTCCCTCTTGGCCTTTTTATGCCACCTCTCTGTGACTCTTTTTTCCTCCTTTCTTTTACATTCTTTTTTATGGCTTCTTTTTCCAGTCCATCTCCGATTCGTCTTTCTCCATTCCATTTATTCCTCTCTCCCGCTGGACTCATCTCACAGGAAGAAACCTTTGGCTTTCCCTCTGGCTTTTACTTGTTCACAACTCTTTTTTTTTTCTTTTTGATTCTGAATGTCCTCGGCTTGTCACTCCCTGTGTACATGTTTCTTCTTCCCCTTCTCCCAAAAGGCTTCTCTGTCCATCTCCCTTTTTTGATACCCTAAACCCCTTTCCTTGTGTCATCCTTATTGTCTTTTATTTGTTTGCATTTCTGTCTTCTTTTCTATCCTCGACTCCATCCACTTATAGACCATTTCCAGGCGTCTTTCGGTTGCTAAAAAATGCCAGTGTTGTTCCGGTCTGGTCACTGCTGCACAAATGCATCACTGGGAACGTTCAAATGGAGCGACGCCTGTGAGCTAGCTCAGGCAGTCAACTCCAGCTGCACTGATTCATACACACACATTATCCATCACTCTCCATATGTCAGCTACAAAACACACCCTCCCAATTTCTCCGTCTGTTTAAGCTGCACAATCTTCTCAGCTCTCCCTTTGCATTTTCTATGCTTCTCAATGGTGGGTTGTCTCCTTTGACAACTTGATGACAGAAATAGAAGTCCAGTGGGTCGCTAAAAAGATGAACTAAAGTAAAGCATAAATGGCAGCGGTTGCAATTTTTACTGTTGGCTTGCAAACATTAGCTTGTTAGCTAATGTTCGCTAGTCAACAGTCGAGTTTCCTGGCAGTGTCCAGTGTTTTTCATTTGACTGCTGCAATCCATGTTTGCATTGGTTCATTTCATTTGGGAAGTGATCGACTTCTTGTGCCTCGTCAAAGGTCGAACAACAACCATTGAGCAGCAATGTCCTGAAACTAATTTCACCGTTCACACAGTGTATATTTCAGTTCAGGACGGCTAATGTTCGATGTTTCAAATGCTGTTTTTGTGCAGTGGTGGCTGAACGGGAAGTTTGAGTAACAACAATGTCGTTTGCTAGATGCTTTGAGGTGGTCTGTTTTCATCCTTCCCTCTCAGGAGCCAGAGCCTTCAGCTATCAGGCTCCTCTCCTGTGGAATCATCTTCCTGTTATGGTCCGGGAGGCAGACACTGTCTCCACATTTAAGACTAGACTTAAGACTTTCCTCTGTGATACAGCTTATAGTTAGGGCTGGCTCAGGCTTGCCTTGTAGCAGCCCCTAGTTACCACAGTGGCCAGAATTATAATTATACTATTATTACTTTCATTAATGTTGTTGTAAGCTATCAAAATTATCGTCTGTCCTGCATCTCTCTGTCTCTGTCTCTCTTCTGTCTCATTGTGTCATACGGATTACTGTTAATTTATCATGTTGATCTGTTCTGTACGTCATCTATTGCACGTCCGTCCTTTTGGGGAGTTTTTCCTTATCTGCTGTGAGGGTCCTAAGGACAGGGGGATGTCGTGTGCTGTAAAGCCCTGTGAGGCGAATTATGATTTGTGATATTGGGGTTTATAAATAAAACTGATTGACTGAATTGACTGTGTCTTTGCTACATCAAAAGTGTTAGCAGCACCTTTGATGACTATTCTTTTAAACACTGAACACACCAGTGTTCTGTTAGCCTTTTGTAATTTGGTAAATAGCAAAAATTTAATGGAAAAACTTAAAGAAAACGTGCATGACTTGATAATATTTACACTTTTGACTGATAACAACTTGTTTGCGATGGACTACACATGTCGAGGAATGACTTGACACTGTTGCTTCGCTGAAAGACCACAGGCATATTTACACAGTAAACCCTTCCAAATGGTTTCAGCAGGACTGGTGACACAGAATAGATCTTCTCTCTGACTCCTTGTCGAAACACAGCGCTGCGAGGCAACGGCCAAGCAGTCCTCTCTGTCCTCTGCCCTGTGGCACCCACAAAGGCTGTTTCTAGAGCAGGGATACGACTTGTACCAAAGTAGGGCAGTGTTTGTCTGCAGGCAGTGCTGGGAAGAAACAGTGATGGAAAGCAGGGGACAGAAGGGAGGACTAACAGAGCAAATATGGATTTTGTACAGTTGCATTCATTGTTTTGTGTCTTCTTATTTCAATCTGATCTCGTCTCAGTGGCTCCCTGGTTTGAGTTTACCTTTTGTTTTCTATGAATCAAACTGCATTTTCACTTCCAAGTTTTCTTTCCAACTCTTGTCTGACATTGATTTAAAAACTATATATACTGGTCAAAGGCTGGTATGTGTATAACATGTTTTTTTCTCTACTGGCATATTTTGACGTCAATGGAAAATGTACAAGGTGAGTTAGGTTTAAATATTGATGTCTTAACTCAGTTCTCTCTTCTGGTGGACACGACTACATTACATCTCAGTGTGCTACTAAAGTTGAGAAATGGATTTTAGAAAACCAAACATCTTCCCAGTATGCACAGACTTGTTCACACAAATCTACTCTGAGAACATGTTGGAAAAAGTAAAGTGATCCATATCGTCCAGAGCCCACCTCAGAAGAAATACAACTCACTGAGGCAGAGGCTCAGGCTGCTCTGATACCACCCAGCTATCCCTCTTGGCAGTAACAGCACCACAAACCAGGACAAAGTAAGAGCCGCTGGAAGCCAAACTGGAGCTGACCGTCAATGCTTCATCATTTCCAATGAGTGGAGAGGTGTGGTTGAATTTATGTTGTGATGTCAGGAGACCAAAATGTAATCCAGGACAAGGTCTAAGAAAGCGGGAGTTATACTTCTGTGTTGAATCGACGCCATACCCAGGAATGTAATTACACGTCACAGGGACGCAGACCTCCTGTCTATTTTTTGGAAGCTGAAACCATTTCCCTCAGTGGAAACAAAGCTTTCATTTACTTTAATTTCACAGATAGAAACAATACATTGTGAAGACAATAAAGCCTCCACAAAATAGCATTTTAAGTCTTGTGTGTGATTTATCCTGGTGTCATATGAGTAGAGGAAAACTTCCCTTCGTTGCCAGGCTAATTTATACAATGTAAAATGCCATAGGCTTGTGCTAATACCGTTAGCATGTTATATTTGTGTGGAAAACGTGTTCAGTATAAGACAGTTTTGTCAGTGAATCTTATGAGTTGTCATGGAACTGAATTTTGTAACGTTACCCTCGTTAAATGTTGCTGTTGTCCCTGGCTTCATATGAGTAGAGGAAAAGTCCGCTAGCCGTTGGGCTCATTAATTCAATGTAAAATGCCACAGGCTTGTGCTAAGCATGTTGTATTTGTGGAGAAAATGTGTCCAGCAAAAGATAAGTGCTTTGTCAGTGAATGCTGCGAGTTATAGTGAAGCTGATTTGTGTACTTGTGTTTGAATTTGTCACTATTAAGCAGTGTTTAACATCTGTTTTCAATCAATTAAACTTGACAGCACTTCACAGAAACCCAGCTGCCGACTAGCGTTTTGGAGATGTAACTGCAGAGTGACACAGACACACCATCGTGCAAGGATAAATGCTCTGTAGAGTTAATGCACAGGTTCAAATCTATTTGCCAACACCATTTTGACGTAGAATTCCGACAACAGATGACGTTGATATTTTGTTGGTTTTAGGTTGTTAAGCAACCACAATTCAACATCTTTAGTGAAACTGTCTGACCGTATCCACTTGTTCTATATGTAGTGAGCGGTTGCAGTGCAAAGGTGTAGTGTATAGCCTTATCCGCTCTTATCCCCTCTCCTATCCCGTTTCTTATCAGCCCCGGAGGGAGAGCAGGGATTAACAAGTCCTGGAGAGAAGAGGGAAAGTGCAGTAGAAGTAGAGGGGGGGGGGGCCTTTAATACCTTGTAAATTCCACACTCTTATCTGGTTTCTAGCTTTGTATCAGATCTAGAGTTTGCACACTGTGTATGATTTATTTTGATACCAACTAGGTCAAGAGGGAGAGAGGAGAGTGGTAGCAGAGGAGAAGACCTACATCAGTAAAGGATAAAGAACATCTGGGCAGATGGAGAATGAGGGGAGTGGGTTAAAAAGATGATTTAAAAGTTGAGGCAAGGGAGCATAAAGGAGAAAAGATGGGTGGGGGGTGCAGTGTGAAAGAAAAAGACAAATCAAGAACTAAAGAAACAGAAAATTGCAGGATCATGGTGATTAAGATGTTTCTTCGCCAGTCTGACGTCAAAATACCCCAGGCTCCCAGGCTGAGACAAAAGCTTTCCTCCTTTTCACTTTCAGGCCTTTAGTCAGGTTAACAATGCTCTGATAAAACAACACTAAGCATACAATGGGCCCTCATGATGGGTCCAAAAATAAGAGCACTCAAGCTCGAGTACTTCAGTGGAAGTGCTCAGTGGGAATGAGTCATTTTAAGTTAGAAGATTATACCTGCATGTCAACCACAGGCCTGCCATCATGGGCTTTGGTATTTAATTCACACTGAAAAAGGAAAGCTATGCCCTGAACATGTTAGATAACTTTCACATCATATTAAACACAAAAGTGGTCTGTTGGTGAAAACAGCTACCAGATGGATTGTCATGAGATTTTGTAGAGACATTTGGGGTTCCCAGAGGATGAATCCTAGTGACTGTGGCAGTCCTCTGATAGTGATGATGGACCTTTTCACAGTATCAGTTCCTTCAAATTGATATCTGTAAATGTGTCAAACCTTTTGCAAGTTTAAACTTTTGATACATTTCCCACAATGTGGTCTTAGTTCTTCTGTGACACTCATATGTGAGGCCCATGTGAGTGGTAAGTGGGCTAAAAAAAAATAGGCCCTATTTGGGATTGTCCAAAGGTTCCATTATGGGCCCTTGTAAATTGCCCAGCAAATGGCCCCAACCCACTTGGCACCCAGGTAGCCCTAGCGTAACCCATGTGGGGCCCACTTGGGTAACCCCACCCATGTGGGCAATTGTCAAAAGACCATTATGGAACCCATGGACAATCCCATGTAGGGCCCATTTTTCAGCTCATTTACTGACCACATGGGGTCCACATACAAATGTTGACTGGGCAGCAATCTAAGTCTACATTTACAAAGATATAAATATTAACTTTAATGCATTCATTCTGCATCCTGCTTGTATGTAGTCGGGCTTTGTACTCCCAGTATATTGTTACAGAAATGTCACTGACCAACAATCTGTTGTTCTTTGAGGTCCAAGTAGCAGACGTCCCAGTTACCTCTGCAGCCTTGTCCTGCATTCATGTGGTTCATGTGGTTTATGGCTAACTGGTCTGTTTCCTTTGCTCTTCAAAATAAAACACATCTTCTTTGTAGCGTCCATGTTGTTTCCACATTACAACTTAAAGCTCATGAACACACCTCAGTCAGAATGACCAACCAAGTGAATGCACCATTGTCCTTGGCTGGCAGAGCTCTCAACCCAAGTCCGATTGAATCGGTTTCCGTTCACTCACTCTATCAGGCAGTGTGAGCAGTACCCTTTAAGTACAGCCAATGGGAAAGTAGAGGAAGTGAGGGATTAGGACATTGGACAGGCTGACCTGGTATATCGGGTACTAAAAAGAATCATGCAAAAAGACTTGTTTGTTCATTTTCACCCATCACTATCCTCTGACTTTTTGTCTAGTTGGTAAAATGTTTTGCTTCTCCTGTGAAATATCTCCTGTGAAATATCTCTACATCTACCAAACTGATTGCTACATAAATTGGTACAGACATGCATGGTTCCCAGAGGATCAATTGTAATGGCTTTGGTCCACCCCTGACTTTCTCCTCATTAATCTTTGTTCTGTCTTTCTGGCATTAGCGCCATAATCAGACTACAACTGTTGTTGTTGTTGTTGTTGTTGTTGTTGTTGTTTTAAACATAAAATAAAAGTGGAATGACAAACTAAATAAGAATATGGGGTCTATATGGGTGTGCATTAACCAAATATAGTGACCAAATGATAATGGAAATGTGTTGTGTGAAGTTACAACCTGCTCTCAGCAGGTAAGCAGTGGACAAACTCATTACCTGGCACCCAGACTGCAGTGTCCTGCTGAATTGAAATTGCCACTCCCTCTCCTGTGCCTCACCTCCCACCGCAGTGCAAAAGCAGTAACTGAAATATCAAACTGACACAGTCAAGGTAATAAACTCAGTGCACCCCAGGAGAATACCAATTTGTCTGAGTAACACAGCGTTCTATGCCCTACATTAACCCTTCATCTCTGCAATCATCAAGTCATATTTCAAATTTGCCCAGTACTTTGGTTTGGCCAAGTACCTGCAAAACCACTGACATTTCTATCAGTAATAGCTCTACGTTGTGTTTGGTGCTACTGGAAAATGTTATTACTAAGTTAGTGAACATGGTAAATATTATAACTGCTAAACATGAGAAGATTAGCACTGTCTTTGTTGGAAATTTAGCATGCAATTTAGCACAATACACAACTGAGCCTATACAGCCTCAAGGGGCTGCCCGCATGGCTGTAGATTTTTAGTCTGTGTTTTTTCTCTAGCAGCAGTTCAAATGAATAACGTCACAGTGATGTTTGCCAGCTGATCTCTGGGTACACCAAAGAGCAACAGATTGTTTCATTCAGAAATCCAAATTAAGACAGCGTTTTCCTTTAGTGTGTGATGATTTTTTAAAGATGGAGAAAGACCGAGATCCACAAACTGACCGTTATCATTTTCTGTTCACCCAGGGATAGTTGACTGAGTTGGCAGCTGCCCACTACACCCACGGCATCTACTGTCGGACACTAAACAGCCTTCACTATGAGTGTTAAGATCACAAGAGACCATCTTGGTTTACGAAAGGTCAAATAAAAAATGGAGCATTTTGCCCATTATCCCACACACATATTCTCAGTCTGTGGACTTGAGTAGTCATGTAGTCATGAAGAGACTTCTCAAACTTTAGACTATGACCCCGTATTTCATACTTTGTTTTGACAGAAAATGATATGAATATCTACTATATGAAATGCAAACCCTGGATAGATGTAAACGAATATCTTTAGAATCCCACAAATCAACATGGAGAATAAAATCTTTGTCTCCCCTCCTGTTAAAACAAACTAATTACCACCAGTACAGAGAATACATTGGCTTTGCTCGCAAGATATGAATGTGTCTGTGAGAATTCCATCCATTCAGTAGATCACATAGCCATTGACTATCTGCGGCAACTAAAGTTATACACATTATAGTGTTTTTTTTTTTTTTTTCAGAACAGCTGTGTGATGAAGATAATGAAAAAGGGAAGTGGGAATGAATAAATGTTGGTTTTGTAATTGTTCGAGTAAGATAGGAATGAAAGGACACGTTCAGACAAAAGATGGCAGGTGATGGTGAGGTTTGAGCAATGCATCAAACAGGTATCTGACTCATATTATATTCTCACAAAGAGCACATGCAAATGATGAAATATGTTAGCTGACTCTAAAGTTTCTTTTGTCTTTTTGTGCCACTCTTTCACACATTAAAAAATGTACTGGTAAAACTATAAAGTGTCTGGATGTGAGGGCATATTTTCTCTGTTTTTATTATGTGTTTCATTGTGTTTAAATGTTAATTTTTCTGTCTGCAATTGTCTACATCCCACATTTAGTTCAGCACTTAACTGTTCTTCCTCTTGTTAATCCTACCAGAAGTTTCTGGTGTCTGCTGATGACAACGTATCCACCTGTGCTCCTTTAACCTTTGGGATGCCTCAGGGGTCAGTTCTTGGAGCCATTTTATTTTTTATCTCATATGCTCCTATTAATCTGTCAGTTTGATTGTGTTTTTTATTATTATTGCTATGCAGATGATACACAACTCTACCTACGCATTAATCCCAGTGACCTCTCAATTTTAACTACTTTGCTCAAGTGGCTGGCTGAGATTATTTCTTAAATTAATTCAGAGTAAACTGAAGTTCTGTTTTTTTTTTGCCCCAGATCAGGCCTCTGAAAACAGCTTTTCACTTTGGGCCATTGGCCAATAATAGACAATCTTATTCCTGCCAAGATGCTGTACCTCAGTCACAGTTAGTCCAAAACTCTGCAGCAAGACTACTGAAGAAGACCTCATATTGCTCCCATATTACTCAGTTCTGATGTCGCTTCATTGGATTAATTTAGAATTCAGTTCAAGATCCTCCTCCTCACACATAAGGCTTTAAATAATCTTGCTCCAGAGTAAATTAGTGAACTACTAATACCGTATACCCCTGCTAAGACCCTTGGGCCCTCTGAGCAGGGCTTGCTAGTTGTACCTTGCTCAAGACTGAAAACATGAGCGGACTCTGCATTTGCTGTCCTGTAGTCACAGCTGAGGACCAAGCTTTTTTCTTATTGTTTAATGCCTGCTCTATTTTGAGCTGTGATGCTATTTTTTTATGCTATTTTCTGTTGTAATGTGTGTGTTGTACTTTTTTTTCAGGCTCTTTCCTGTTGTACAGTATTTTGTAACCCATAGGGAAAAAAATGTACTAACCTGTTGGCCTAAATCATAACTCTGAACTGAAAAGCTCTTTTCTGGCTTTTGCAGTTGATGTCCCTGTCAACAGGTAACACCACAGAGGCCTGTCGCCTCTGGGTGTCAACACTGGCTGCAATATGAATGTCAAAATCCTGGCGCTAAGAGTGTGAAAAGTGCATACTTGGTATAATCTGTGGCAAAGATTCATCCCAACCTCCTGACTCAGAGAGCCTTAAGCCATATTTACACTGAGCAAGTCTTACACATATAATTTATGAATTAACCCTGGTCTCTGTTTATCAGCATTAATGGAATCTGAAAAGTAATTTGAGTCATCTAGACACAGGGTCAGGATTTTACATTACATTCATATTTATAGGCATACACAGGAGGCACATCCCCCTCAGTACTAAAACTAAAAGTACCAAAACATGAAAGTAGTAGGAAAAAATATTATTTCTGAATAACCACTAGAACAGACTCAACAATACCTCTGGTAACGTAGGTGGCAACACGCAACCTCAAAAACAATGGTTGCATGCTGCCATAAAATGGAAAGAAGTCGAAGTAAAGATTCGACAGATACTGCAGAGAGAGCTGGTTGCTGTTCTAGGAAGAGTCTTGTGGGAGGACTGGAGTAAACCTGGCAGATGCTGCTCTAATACAGCCGCTAACCCAAACCTAGTGAGGGAATAAGATAAACCAAAAGGCGTAATTCTAGTCTTTTAACTGCAATGGAGTATTAGGGCTACTATGACAAAAAATAATAATTGGAGATTTTGAGAATTTAGTATTAATATGAGAAAAAAGTTGCAATATTTAAAGTTAAAGTTAAAAGTCATATTTTGACAATTCAGTTGTAATTTTTTTTTTTTTTTTTTTGGAGAAAAAAAAATCATAACAGAGTAGATCTTTGGCTTTTAACATTTGGGCTGCACTGTGGTCCTTGGATTTTGTGCTTTCTTTTACATACATGAACGTACTGAAGACATTTCCACCACAAATATGTGCATGGAAATTGTAGGACACGAAAGGTCTAACATTCATATTCTCTGGGGAAGGAGTCCAGTATCCCCACCTAATATGTGTCGCCCGCCCCAGTACTGAAATTGACCCTATGCCTTTCCGGGTGTTTTTGCATAGTCCCTTTTAAACAAGCTGAATTCAGTCATCTTAACGTATACCAAAAAGTGAACCACCAGAAAAGGTTCCCAATTCTTTTTGTGTTCACATTGTCGGTTCATTTGAAAGGGAACTTATGAATTTGCTGTTTCTACATTCCACACCTGGAGATGTGCAGTATCTTCCGTGGACAAAACTGCTCCTCGTCCTGCCTCCTTGCAGGCTCTACAGGTCGACATGGTTTGGTCTGTTTTTTCAAGTGTCCCAATGCAATAGTGTGTGATCTAGAGGGCTAAATACAATAGCACAGAGCAAAGCGAACCTGGTGTACTTTGGGTTCACAAGGCATACTTTAAGTGAACTGCAATGCAGACTTGAAGCGAATACGGTTCGCTTCAGAGGGGTCTGAGTTCTCTTGGAGTGCTCATATATGCCAAAAAAAATGCAGTCACCGCTCGAAGTCTTTTTAGAGAGCTGAAAAGGACCAAGTGTGAAAACACCTTTAGAGAATTATTAGCCTGGGTCTGGTTACACTCAAAGGTGTATACCACGTTAGCCAAGCATCACTTGCATTCACACATTCTTGTCTGATACGTTCACTCCTCTTTCATATTTCTCTTTCCCTCCTGTATTCTTTGGCTGCTGCGATGTTTTCCTAGTGTTCAACTTTTCACCTTGAGCCAGCAGCTCAGTGTTCATCCCTCTCAGTTAGAGGTTCAAGCCCCTCTGTCTCAACACTTCTTACCCAGCACTCGTCACTCACCTGGAGAAGCTGACTACTTTGAAAGCATCAAGCCTGAGGCGAAGGTGACTTGCAGGCATAAAGCCAAACTGGGGCTTCAGGGAGACAGAGGTAAACCGAACCACTCTATTAATAAAATCCCAGTGCTTGGTTTGTAAAGAGATCTTGTGTGCTTCCTGTACACAGGTTAGGGTTTCGGTCTTGCTTTTGCTTGTTAGAGGGATTTCAAACACTTTTAAATAGACCTTAAAGAAATTTGTTGGAAAGTAAGGCCATGGGGGTATTTTTGATGTGGGTATGGATTAACACGCAATTCTAGGAATTTTAATCCTATGAAAATATTAATACTGTGATACTTCTGCTGCTAACATACAGCATCAAATATATTGCTGGAGACTGTTTGTCCTACTCCATATTATACAATCAAAATCATGTCAAATACCAGCCTGCTATAAATAACTGACCTGAATCATACTAACCCACACCATGCTAACGATCAGAGTTGAACTCCTGCAGCTCAGAGAGCGATCGGCACCGGATGCATCTCGTTAGCACGGCCCACCAGAGGCCTGTGCTACTTCAAACACCTCCATGCGGCTGCTGCTACTGCTGAGCCTGCTGCCTGCTGCTGGCTATAAATAGAAACCAATCTGCAACCCCACCTAATGAGCACAATCCACTTCAGACCTAACTGTCAACAACCAGCCAGTGTGTGTGTGTGTGTGTGTGTGTGTGTGTGTGTGTGTGTGTGTGTGTGTGTAAAGATTCAGCTGACCATGCTGTTTTGATCATGGGTCTGCTGCAAATCACTGCTCTGCCAAGGAGTAGGTGTGTGTGTGTGTGTGTGTGTGTGTGTGTGTGCGTGTGTGTGGGTGTGTGCATAAGGTTCTTACTATCATTGTTGCTATATATAGACGCAACAAATTTCCGAGTTGCCTTGGCAAGAAGACGGCAACATGACGTGCAAATTGCCCTCTTTTTTATGTCTCTCTCGCTCCATCTTTACTCTCGCTTCTTTCTTCTCTCTCCTCTGTTTCAAGTCTCTTCTTTGTCAGACCCCCTCTCCTTAACTTGCTCACCTGCTGACCTGTCTTACCTCTAAAGTAGGAGTGTGTGTATGTGTATTTCTGTGCGTGTGTTTAGGTGTGTGTGCAGTGTAGTCAGTAGCCTATTTGCAGATGTTTCTGCACATTTGTTTGCTTTGATATGGAAATGTATTGTGCGATTACATGCAATGTTGTAAGTATTATACCTTATTCCACTGTAATATATTGATGTTAATCAATAAATAATAAAATTAATAAAAATCTTATTGTGACGTTAAATGTTGAGTGTTGAGACTTAAAGCTGCAGTTGGTAACAACTGCACCCACGTAGATACAGTTAGATGGGACCACACCAAGGACCACGCACCAGCTGGACCAACTTTTACAGCCAACTAAAATATGTTTCTGAAAACATTTGAGGTAAGAAACAGGCAATGCAGTGACAGAATCTTGATTCATACTTGACAACAACAAACATCGACTTTTGCCCAAGAGAGCGGTGTTTGCATCCCATAAAGCCAAACCCTGTTCTTTTTTCCTAACCCTTACCACGTGTTTTTGTTGTTGTACCGACGTAGTGCGTTTTATTTTGAAAGAGACTGTGTGTAAATGTAAAATTTCTGGTGTATCTTGTGAGAACACAATGCATGTAACAGACAGAACTTCACACGGTGTCCCAGAACGTCAACAACCAACACACCCAGGGTACCTTGCACAGTGTTTGTGGACGTGGAAGGTCCATGACCAAGCTCGTCAATATGTGACGAGGCCAGGGTGAGAATGTGTTTGCATTAGGGGTCGTACAAATGCTGTGTCGGATCGGACGCTGGGCACTACGCTTGTGCCTTTTTCAGCCAGCTTTCAGGAGCGCGGCAGCAGGTTGATTCTGAAGTTGCTAAGTAACCTTAACAAGCACCGTTTCATAGCCTATTTACCTGAAATCCTGAGTGCAGAGCTGATCTTCTTCCAGGCACCTTTTCTAAGTGTGTGGGCATATCATCAGTGGGATAGATGTAAAGCTCTGGCAGCTCTGCACTATGATCAACTTCTGCTCCATATTTCTCACAAAGGCCTACCAATATTTATGGAAGAAGGGAAAGATATCTGTCGGCTGTGATGTGTTGTTCCCGCTGCTGCGTTCCTAAGTTAAACTCGGTTTATGTCAGGGTGCCGCCTCCCCGCCCTGAAATGGAAACGTGTGCACGCCGCTTTAGCGTTGCTTGAGCATTTGAGCAGGCTAGTTGCGCATCTACATTGAAAACAATTTATTTGAGGCCACAAAAAAACGTGCCATGTGAGACTCATCGGCTGTGTTAGGGACTCCTTAACTCTGATTGGTTGTTGCTAACCAAGCTGGGGTTTTATTCTTACAAGTGCCATTAGAGGCAGTAGGAGGGGAGAAGGACATGTGTCCATGTGTCTCACATACTTCTTTCACAATATAGAGACAGTTCCAGCAAATATGACATTTAATTAGGATTCCTGTCTGATAACCTGTTACTCTGACTACTTGTAACTTCTTAGCAGAGAAAAAGAAGGTTATATGATGGATTTTTTTTCTGCTAAAAATAAAATTAATTACGATCAATCAAATTACATGCTGAAGATTTCTATTTTCCCTGCTATAAATAAACTCCATTATCACGAAGGTTCGTATTGAGTGCACTTCATATCCCCATGTTCTCATTTTGAAACAACATGTTCCTCACGTCTTCATACTTACAGTAATATGACAATGGCTATAACTGAATAATATAAGGTTTTTTTCTAACCAGTTGAGATGTGGCATAACTAATAGTAGAAGATAAGATAAGATAAGAAACACTGTACACATTTTTATACATTAAATACATTGACAGTTTAGTTACAGTCTCCCATCTTCTATAAGCCACCTTTTCTCAAACACATCTTCCCTAGTCCTTATTTTGTGAGTCACTTTCTCCATGAATTTTACTTCTTGAATCACATTTTTCAATTTTATTGAATCTGGGGGTCAGTTTTTTTCCACCCTTTGGTTATCTGTTTCAGTGCTGTGGTTCTCAAGATTCTGGATAGGTATTTTTCAGCCTGACGAAGAGTAGCTGGAGGTTTTCCCAAAATGTTATACTCCATCCATCAATGTAAACACTTTTTACCAATATGTGTGTAATACTTTACACGGGTAGAAAATATGTAAATAGTTAGCACTATCTTCTCCACAGTTCCTCCAGCATTGAGAGCTTGTTCTCGGATATTTTTAGATAATATTTAATATTATCTAAAAGTCCCTTTTCTGCTTACATCTCTCCTTTTAGTTGCACTTTTTATTAGCCTTTCCCAAATAGCATTCTGCTAGTTTTTAACACACAAATTGAACCAGGCATCTGTTTATAGTGTTGCCCCTTCATTTTGTTTTTGTACAATCTCTTCATTACACCCTGAATTGATAATGCAATCCAAACACAGTTAGCTGTAAAGGCTACCAGATATTGAATTTTCCATGCAGTCTTGCTGAATTACGGATCAGCAGTGTTCATGGCACAAATATAGTACTACATTTTCATTACGCTGTATGTATAAGGAGGGAAAATTGATTAAATAAGCCACTGCTTCTCCCTAAAAATGTCCAGATCCTTAGGTAAATCTGTTTCTCTGGAGGCTGGTGGATGTCGATGGTGAAGTGAAATTTCATGGATCTAGAATACAGTTATGTATAGCTGTGATAACATCAACAGACGTGGTGGCGGGTACACAAACAACCCACATACTCATCATTCAGCCACAGTTTCTATAAAGATGAATAAGAAGGCTGTAAAAATATAGGGCACTGGCTGACGTGTACTGATCTCAAGTTCCTTGAGTTCAATCAATGAGTTCTGCACTGCAACTTTAAAAAAGATCCAAAACTTTGGACAGAATTCTGAACTGGGTCAGTCAACTCACTATTTTTAGGCAGCGGCGAAACTTGTGCTTTAAGGTGAAGTGGCTTGAGAGGAGAAATGACCCGAGGTGGGTCTTTCTTGTCTGTTTGATAAAAAGGTGTTCTGGATCATTCCTCATTACTTGTCCTAAAGTGGCTTTAACGGAGCACACATCCCCCAACACACGAGTGCAGAAGGACATCTTTTATCAGCTGAAATGGCTTAAAAGTTTCTACAGTGTATTGAAGTCTGTATTTGCCTCGGGCGTCTTCTTGGTGTTCTCTCTGACACTTCCAGTCTAAAGTAAGTTCAGTTCTGCTCATCACTTCTATTTTGGTGACATCTGATCAGCCGAACTAACAGATGGTTGAAAGCCTTCTGACTTCCTCTCTCTATCCTTTTCAGTGTTGGTTTTGTCTTAAACCTACACTAACTAGAGCGATTGTGGCTCAATACCTGCAGATCAATGGTGCTGAGCTGCCCACTGGGAGCGACACACTGGGGGCCGATCCACACGTCAGTCGCACCAGGGAATATGACACAACAGAGGGCCTTTCAGACCAGGTACAAAATGCTGTCATCTCTTCAAGGGGAAAAGGAATTACAGAGATCAATGTAAAAAGAGACTCGCTCTGAAATGCTATTATTGACAGGGCAGGGGGGTCATTATGCCTCATTTGCATTTCTGCTTTTGACATTTAAAGTGGTAATCTGTGAGATTAAGGCTCCTTTCATTTTTTGCAACATTGTATTAACGCCCAAAAGATCACGTGTCAATCAAATACTGAGACCAATATGGTCTTTGTCCTTCTTTCTTGGATTTGTCTGTTAAGCTTTAGTAATTAATGTTGCTTAAGTTAACTGCCTGGTTATTCTCTCTGTTGGCTGTGCTGTTACAGTGCAGATGGGTTGGTCAGTTGGTCCACCACTTTGATCCAGAGTGAAATATCTCAACAAATATTGGATAAATTGCCATGAAATGTGGAGCACATATCCATGGTCCCTGGTGGATAATACTTAATGACTTGGCTGCTCCCCTGACTTTCCCTCCAGCAGTACAATCAGCCTGACATTTTTGGTGCAGAGTCAAATGCTTCAACAGCTATTGGATGCATTGGTACGGACATTCATGTTCTCCACAGTATAAACTGCAATACTTTGGTGATGAGTTTCCATCTACCTCTGTCCTCAAATCAAATGTTCAGTTTGTCCAAGACTTTGGTTTATGTCCAAATACCTGCAAAAATAGAAACATCCCCGTCAGACTCAGCTGCACTTTGTGTTTGGTGCTAATTAGCAAATGTTGGCATGAATGCGTGCTAACAGACCAAACTAAGATGGTGAACATGGTAGCATTGTATGTGCTCGGCATTAGCACATTAGCATACTGATGTTTTTCTGTTTTTAAAGATGGATTTCAAATAAGAATAAATAAATAGCAAAATGTATTTATATTAAACATTTATCACAACATATATTGTAAATATAAATCAAACTTATAAAACCCATGCTAGCACAGGGAGAACATGCAAACTCCACACAGAGTTGTGCCGTGTTTGAACCTGGAACTCCTTTGCTGCACCACTATGCTGCCCTCTATCAGTGCGTATATTAGTGCAACCTATAGTTTTCCGCACCCATGTCTGTTTTGCTCTTCCTCTGAGTTTGTCATCCTGGGAAGATTATCTTATTATTTGGTTCATTTTTTTCTGGGGAACTTAAAGCTGAGGCAGTTTTACTTTTGGCAGCATCTGGCAAAATCCCATAATAAACTTTATGTTTATTGTTATTCAAGTGGAGTGAGACTTCATGCTCACTCTGTTTTCAATCTGCAGAAAATCCAGCCCTTGAAGTGAGACTTTGGCCAATCCCAGGCCTTTTCAGAGACAGGGTGTTTCTATTGACTGTTCTAGAAATGCAGATGTGCTTACATGTCCCTTCAGGTGGTGAAAGCCTGTTTCAATGCTGGAGACTCCTGCAGGGAACAACTATTCCAGCACTGTCAACAACTGCCTACACTGCAACACATCCCAAAAAAGAAAGCCAAACTCATCTAAAAGAGAATCTGAGAACAAATGACAGACCACCTCAGGAAGACAGTGGGCAGCGGTTGTGCAGTCAGAACCTCAGTCAGCAGCCACAGCAACCCAAATCCAGCCAGGGCAAACCCCAGCTGCAGAGTGGGGTTGGACAGTCCCCATTGCCCACCATATCTGCAAACTTTCTGTTGCTGCTGTTGCACAGGTGAGACCTGGCAGTGCTGCTGACCACCAGGCCACTGTGACAAGTGAAGCAGGTGGATGTGTGCTGGCTGAATTTGAGCTGCTACAGCCACTTAGCTCCTGAGCTGCTGCCTGCTCTCCTCCTGTTGAAGCAGTTCATAGCAGTGGGGAGCAAGGCGGGGGAATTGCAGGGTGCTTGCTAGCTAATCTGTGTCTTATTAATGGCCTGATAAACAGAGAAAGAATTAGAGGCAAGGGGGGGCTGAGTGAAGTAAAAGACAATGGACTATGAGTAGATATATTAATGTATGGGAAACTCTGGGTTACTGTATGGAGCCTGTGCATACGCCTGGGGTCATGCAGTGGGAGGGGCTTAGGACAGATGGGAGCAGAAGGAGGGTGTATTTTCAAACTCTGGCATTTCTGTTTTCCTTTTCCAGATTTCTGCACACCTAAGCTTAAATTTCTTTCTGGGATTTCAATCAGTTTGTCCTAATGATTGCTGGCAGGTAAACAAAATCAAAAGCATCACATCCTGTAATTGGAATTATTGTGCAACATTTCAGCACTTGTTTTTTTTTTTTTTATCTGACTTGAAGGTGCAAATATTTTTGATAGAACTGCTGTCTTTATTTCAGTAAACTCAAAGGTCCTCCGGTGCTTATCTAGTAATGAAAGAGCGTAAACTTAATTCTGCCTTGTTTACAGTGGAGACACTGTGACTACACAACCACCTGCAGGTTGCACAGGGGCAGAGATTTGCTCTCTCATAGCATTGAGTAAGCTGTGGCGTCAGTGAAGCATGCAGATTGTGTGACATTTCCGGGACATGGTCAGTTATTTGGGCATTGATTCAGGAGGGGAATTTCATCCTGCTGAAAAACAAGACTTGCACGTCCCCCAACACGAGATATTCACGACACTTGCGAACACAAAAGCCTGTGAAATACAAACGCAGTAATGAAGGCATGTCATTAAAATTAGCTTCATATGAAAACGGCTGAAAGCACTGACTCTCACAGGCACATTATTAATCTTATCGAACAGACTGCAGGATCAGCACCCCCACAGCAGCAGGTCTCCTGTGTGTTTTGGTCAAGGACGCACTGACTAAGATGGACGCTCTGGCTGTAGTGAGAGCTGACCTGATGATCTCTAAGTGTGTGGGCTGGTCACTTTACCCACCTGAATAAACTTCATCGTGCATCGTGGCAACACTGTCCCTTATGGTGGACAAACTAAAGTGTGCGTCTGTGCAAAGCAGGTGTGAGTCATTTTCATTCATCAGGCTGAGCCTCTGTAGTGCACAAAACAAAGGGAATAATTACCTCGAGTTTGATGTCCTCAGATCGTCTGCCAGTCGTCAGCAATGAAAGACTGCAATACACAGAAAAGCAAAAAAAAGAACAAGTTGAATCAGCCATCAGTGCCATCATGGAAGAAGGGGCAGGTCCCTGCCTGACACAGAACGGTGAGTGGAGGATAATTAGAAAAGAGTGTCCCTGATTGGTGCATTTGTCTACATCAAAGACAGCTAAGTAGGATATGAAGCAGCTGGGCAGGCTTTACATGGAGCCACAATGCAGCAAGACACAACCATAGAGATATTGCATGGAAATATAACTCGGCTGTAAAGATTTTCTCCGAACAGGCAGCTCATATAAACTACCAGCTTAAAAGTACCCTGTGACATTTAGCAAAATAGCCTGATGTTGCATATTATCAGGAACATGCCAGTTCAAGCTGAAAGAAGTTGAGGAGGTGGCGGTAGTTGAGTGGTTAGGAAAATCAGCCCATGACGTGAAGAGCATTGGTTGGACTCCGAGGCATGCTGGGAAGCTCTGGCAAAGGAGAGTGAATGTGTAATTCGGAGTGTTACTTTCCTAAACAAGCACCATCAGACTGCTCAGCGTGAGACTGCAGCAGCAATGAGCTGCTCCCCAGTATGAATCAATGTAATGGGATCAGTGTGACACAGAGCACGAGGGCAAAAAAAGGCTGAATACACTTCACTTGTCCTCTTTTACTGTATATTCTTTGGAATAAGGAAGGCTGATGAGGTTGAAATGTTTCTTAAAAGTATATCATTAGTCTTAGCTTGGATTTGGCTGTTAGATATGTTAGCTGTGAGTGCTGAAAAAAAGTGTTGCAATAACTGTCCATGGTGCTGATTCTAAAGCTAATCAGGGACTGGTTTCTGCATTCAAGTCCCATTCACAGAAATTAAGCATCAAATAAGCAAACAGAGCAAACTAAAAGGGAGAGCAAACAGAACCATATCTTGAAGTCGAATATGTCTTTTTACATTTCACCAACACTTGTCATCTTTAACAAGAAAAGACAAAAAAATTCAAGGAGCTAGAATTACTGCTTTGTTTTTCTGTTTCAAGTTATAGTTACAGCTTCAATACATGTCCGTCCAGACTCATGTTTACAATGCTTCAAATATGAGCGTGCTGCAAAGAAGCTACATAATTCTAAAACATGAAAACGTCCAGAAAAGTGAGAAGTATTTTTGCAGAACACTATGTCACAGTGAAGTTAACCTTTGACCTTTAGGATATAACGCCATCATTTCATCATTTTATCCTATGAGACATTGGTGTGTACTTTTGTAATAACTGGCGATAAATTCTTGAGTTATGGCCAAAAAGCATTCTGTGAGGTCACAGTGACCTTGACCTTTGATCGGCAAAATCAAATCATTCTTAAGTCAAGGCAGACACTTGAGCCAAATTTCAGGAAATTCCATGAGATACTGCATTGACAAGGATGAGTCCAGGTCACAGTGACCTTGATCTTTGACCTTCAAGATCTAATTATTTCATCCTTGAGTCTAAGTGGATGTTTGTGCCAAATTTCCCCTCAATGAGTTCTTGAGATATCATGTCCACAAGAATGGGATGAACTCAAGGTCACAGAGACCTTGACCTTTGACCACCAAAATTCAATCATGTCATTGATGAGTCCAACTGGATGCTTTTGCCAAATTTTAGGAAATTTGCTTGATGTGTACTTCAGATATTGTGTTCATGAGAATGGGATGGAGTGTAATCAATGACAGCATGTGCACTCTCAGTTAAAGAACATTAAGTGAAAGCAGCTGAAACTGTAATTTGACAGGTAAGCGCTGAGAGCAGTTGAATTACGAGTCATATAACAAAATCAAGTGTCACAATAACATTTAATAGCGGAAATGTGTCAGAGTGTGAGTTAATCTTGCAGGTTTGAACTTCCCCTGCTGTACTTGAAAACAGCTATACCATCCCCTGAATGCAAACTTTACTTTTATTAAAACTACCTGCTTGCTGCAACTCTGCAGAATTTGCATGTGATTACAGCATCATTAGATGTTGTTTGTTGAAAATTAAGACGATCCCAGCAAAGATTGGTGCAGTCTTTATGTAGCGTTCAACCCATTCATCGTAATTCATCTCAGTTAATCTGTAGGATTACTAAGAAGCAAAATGAAAAATGTTGCTTTCTCTGAATTATCTTTTCCATTGTTCACTTGTGTCCCCATCATAAAAACATCACTTGAGCCATAAGTTTACACATCTGTATGCATCAGATTACCCCAAAACCCAACTTTAACAAACTCAAATCCTTTACTTGTGTCAAGGAAGGATATCTGATAAACCAATCCAAAATAAGTGCCAATCTTATCAAAGCAGAAGTGCCAAAAACTGCAGTTCCTCTAATTGCCACTTGAGGCTGGCTTCAAAAGTGAGTCCAGCTTGCAAATATTTGCATTGGTTAACTTTGCCCTCGTGTCCAAATATGATCACTGTTGGCTTTAAAAATTCAATGTCTTCTAAAGGAGAGCCCACAAACTAATGGGTGATGTCACAGTGGCCATGTTCATTATTTCATACAGTCTATGGAAAGATATAAGACACAGTCATCCGGGAGTCTCTTGTTCGTACTTAAAATCCCCTGGTTTCTTTCCAGAGTGATGACTTATAGTTTGTGTCATCACTGGGTGTGTGTTTGTTGACTTCTGTTCAAAGTTTGGCATTTAGTCACTTCATTTGTTGTCCTGAAGGTTAGCCTTGGAACAGAACAACTTATCAGAGAGGGACTCTGGGAAAGGATGAGTCTATATGGGAATCACTGATCAGCCATCAATCAACCGCCATCTGTCAGGTGATCCGTCAGTTAGACTGAGTGGAAGTAAAAGCTGAGTTCATTTGTCTTCTCTGGACTTAGATGTGAGCTCGACATGCCGGCAACTTGAGCAAACACAAGATGAATGGAGATGAATGGAGAGGAACCGCATGGAAAGACACGCGTTGACACACACACACACACACACACACACACACACTCTACAGACCTTTCAACTGTAATACCTGCGGAACTACAGCTCACATTGGCAGGTGATCTGTTACAATTACTGCCATTGTATTACGACCTTGATGAAGTTACTCGTGAAAGAGTGCTTATAAAGACTTTGTGTTTGTGTCTGTGTGCTTTTTACTTCTACAGGACATTTTGTGAGGTCCAACTTTAAACCTTAAAAGTGCAGAGATTTTGGGAAAGCGAGGACGTTTCGAGGACATCTTCAAAGTGCTGCTCAAGGCATTAAAACTTTTGGAGTACAGTATTCAGTTAAGTTAAGAACAACGCATTTTAACTATGTGCACACTCTCTGTGTGTGTGCATGATGACACACACAAAAACACGGCTAAGACAATATGGTTACCATACCAGTGATCAGTTTCACACAAGCTCAATTTACTCAACACAAGGAGTGCAACTCAACTTGTGAAAACAGTTGTAGAAAGTGTCCTGTGGATTTGAAAGACTTTCCCAAAGTAAAAAAAAACATAAGGCTCATAATGTCATCAGGGTAATTTCAACTAAGGCCCAGTTCAGACCAGAGATTCACAAGGTTCCCAGCTCCAATTCATGGTGCTGGGTTCGAACTCTGGGGTGGAAAAGTCCCTCTGTACAGAGTTTGCATGTTCTCTCTGTTTTCTCCAGGTACTCCAGCTTCCTCCCACAGTCCAAAGACATGCAGGTTATTTGGTGACTAAACTGCTCGTAGGTGTGAATGGTTGTGTGTCTCTACAGTATGTGTCAGCCCTGTGATAGTCTGGTGACCTGTCCAGGGTGTAACCTGCCTTTGCCCAATGTCAGGCTACAGCCGCCCACGACCCCTAACAGAATAAGCGGTTATGGGAAATTTGAGCTTCCTGTTTTCATGCATTTGTTTTCCTACAAATTAAATGCACCAACGTTTGCACATGTCCAATGCAATCAGGGGGCCAGTAATTTGTGTACTGTATAACTCACATATTTGGGAAAGCTGCAGTCATGTGACCAATACACTGAGGAGGGTAAACAAGTCATGTAAAGGCCTTTGCTCACTGAATCTGTTTTTTTTTTCGGATGCAGTTTTTTAATCCATCATCCGAAGAGTAGAAAACAGAAACCTTGCCCACTGATTCCGATGCATTTTATTGTTCTATTCACGGCGAAATAAAAAGACACATTTCCTCCTTTGCCTCTCTCCACCGGGGTTACCTATCTGGCTGTCACCACTCTCTCCCTGTCTTGCATTTGGCACCGCAGCTGCATGAAGGGGCCGAGCTGCCCTCCGCATTCTGTGTGCGGTCCACATCCTCCTCCTCTTCTTCACCATTCACCTGAATATCACTATCTGACCTGCTGAAAGTGAGCTGTCTGAGTTATGAAATGATTCTGTGTGCACCCGTTCCTCTGTCTTGTCTCAGCTGTGTCCCGCCGCCACATTTTCTTTACTGATTCTTGGTCAAACGTCTCTAAAGGCTCTGAAGGTAGAAAATTGTACCTGTTCACTTTCAGAACAGGTACAATAATAATTAATAATAATTTAATAACACAAGAACATTTCAGACTCCGTGTGCAAACATGATCAGGTCTTTGGCCGTATTTATTTTTGGAGCTGCGACAATTTCAGATGAAAAAAACAGACTCAGTGTACAAAGGTTGACGTGGTGGAGGGGTCACAAAATAAAGGACAGGTGTTAGGAACCATGTGAACTTTGAGTCATTTTAAGGCATGTCATCATCATGTATCTATTCCTAACCCTAACCTCAGGACCTTTACTTGCCTACACCTAATCTGCGTAACTTTAAGTTAAGTGCGTAACGCCATTCGTGTGGCACAAATTTGTAGGATATCATCCAAACTGTTGTATGAGCATACATTGATCTGGGTGCTGTGAGCATGAGAATGAAAAATCTGCCATGAGATGAGCACATTTCAGAATGGCAACCATTTCTAACAGGAACAGAATTGCACCACCACACCTTAAATTTGTCTGCCAAATCCACATACTTGGCTCTTGTTGCCTATTGTATCTAACCTCTGTGCTGAAAAGGGTGTCCACAACAAAATGTTGCACTGTTATTCTGAAAGAGCCGGCAGATGAAAGGAGGCACAAAGATAATTTTCTCAGCAGGAGGGGAAACAACCGAGGCAGTCAGACTGTGGCTGAGGTGTGGAGGAGCTCATCCCAGTAAGGTGATGCTTTAGATCATAGCCTGTTATCCACAGTCCAATGGACACCTACTGCTTCTTCACACACCACCACTCCAGGTACTGCAGCCACCTAAGTATTTTCAAGAGCAATCCCACCATCTATAAAAGACTAGACTGCAGCGGAAAAAAAATAAAAATGATACCTCCAAACAAGGGTGTACTGGAGTTAAGCTGACATGCTTCAAAGTATTTTTCTTTCTCAAAGTCTTTGGGAAGGACAACTCAGGGAGCTCTGCTGAGTTTAGGGTTTATTTATGTGCTCATATAAGGTGATAAAAAGAGAAGTGATGAGAGTAAATGATAACGCAGAGAAAATATAAAGTGTGAAGAGAATATAAAATCAACTTGTCTCAGTGATGACAAACTAATGGAAGCTGAACTGCGTGAAAGGAAGTGAATGTCACAAACATGAGACAAACAAGAACTAAATCAAAGCATTTAAAACAGAACAAGTGTAACCGAGTTTAAGATAAATATGTAAGGACACATTAAAAGTAACACGTTAATAAATAAGTCGTTATTGAATCTCGGGGAGAAAAAAAAAGATCAAATTCATTGTAAGGTTGATGCATTACGAAGCATTATGTTGTAACAAGTTTAAATAACGTGTTCAGTCCTACAGACGTCTTGCACAAACTCTGCTAACCTTTTCAAAAAGTCTCTACTTAATGCCACCCCCTCTATCGTTTAGGCCTATTGAATTTAGTTCATTTATGGACTGTGATATTTGTCCCTGATGTGGACACAGCTTCAATAAATCCTTATGCATGAAACAGATTTATCTTTTTATTGATGTTGATGCTCTCATAGACTCTAATTATGCAAATCGCTGACCTGTTTTCAAACAAAGTTCAGCTTTAAGCTAATTTGACAAGACCACTTTAGCCCATTATCTATCGCCAGCACAGCGTGAAATGTGAAAATTACAAGCGCTGTTAAGGCTGTTTTGATAGGTACCATTGATTAAAGTCCATAATTGATTCATGGAACGTACTTAAGCTGCGTTATAACCTGAACTGTAATGACATGTTTATGTTGTCCAATGTGTGCCTCCAAAAGTGTTGCGAGTCTTGTCAGTAAATTATGATGATGAGCGGGTGGTGATCTCAATCAAACTGCTCATTAAGATGCAGTGTGTCAATATCTTGAAAAACAAAACAGAACATGAACATTAGTGTTTGTTGGGGTCAGGGAAAGATTATCATCATGATGAAAATTATAGATAAACATTGCTGTCACACACTGGGTTTGAAGGATTAATCTTCGAGGACTTAGGGCCCATTAATTAGGTACCTCAGCTTACCATTTATTTACTGATGCCCTACTGTGTGACACTATGTTTATTTTTTTTCTCTGCCGTTTTTATTTTCGTTAATGTAAAAGGTTTAACACTGGTGTATTTCTCTCTGTCTAGTCTGGCGTTGTTTTTGGTTTTCTTTTGTTCTTTTTTCAGTGATGAAAATCAAGTATTAACATCAGAGTAACATTTTCTTGTGGCACCTGGGCTGCATTAACCAGTCTCCTGTGTCAAAGTCACACACCAACAGTCCATGCATGTCAAAACACCTGCACTCATTGTTGTATGAAAGCCGTCACATAGGCAGCATCCTCTCATTACACACTGAAACGTCACATTTTATATCACCACAGCAAGTAATTTACTTTTTAGAGTTAATACACATGTTAATGTCAATGTGGATCTCCTGTGTCTTCTATTAATTTCAGAAGTATCCCTCAGAGTTTGTCAAAGTGTTTGTAAAATAAACACAGACTAAATCCTTCGATTTCAGTGTCAACAAGTAAAAGTTTTGAGTCCGCTATAGAACACCTGCCACGGAGCCAAACATCACATAGATACCTGAAGATGACTCCTTTTGAGACAAACTCATAAACTGCTGAATGCTTTGGGCTTGTTTTATCCCTCACAGAGACGTCAACACACAAAAACATACACACACTTTGTAATACTTCACTTCTCAGAACCTTCCTCTGACATTAATCTCTTAACCTTAATCCTTTAGCGCACTTAAACAGGAGCCCAGTGTCTAACCAGCACTTTGACTCACACTTTTGAAGACCAGCCAAAATCTCCTCTTTGATGAATATCTGGCTCTATAATTGATGTGTGGCTCATCAAGGAGGCACAGACCTGGCAACAGATGGAGCTGCTCAGGGTTAAAAGCAGCCCTTTCCTTCCTTATGGGCAAAGAACACTTTAGATACTTTAGAGGTGTGTTAAGATTAAGCTTTTGGTTTTTACAGACTTTCATCAAAATATCAGCACTTTATACTTTTTTCTCTCCCATGCACTTAAATGGTGTGTTTCCTGCTACAAGGTTATGATCAACATATCTGCCACTTATAGAAAAATACAATTTTCATTACAAATTCTGTGTTATTAATTGTATTTTTCCATCAAACGTTAATTAGTGTCTCAGCATTTACAATATGCACAAAATATATATAATGTTTTGGCTTACTATACCAGGTCTTGGGATACAAAATCCCAGCAGGAAGAGCAGTGATGTCTTGGTAAAGACAACAAATTTTTAAGGCGCTATTCCCACTGGAAAAACTCATATGGGTTGCAACTAAACACCCACTTTAGAAGCCTAAAATGCTAGTGACAAAGCACCAACGGGATGCTTCTAAACATCCACGTTTGGAGCCTAAGAAGCGGCTGGAAAACAGACAGGTTGCTACAAAACACCCATATTTGAAGCCTAAAAAGTCACTGGAAAACACAGATAGGTCACGAAAAACACACCATATTTAGTACCTAAAAGAATACTGGCAAAACAAGACAGGTCACTACTAAACATCCACATTTGGAATCTTAAAGACTGTTGGAAAACACAAATGGGTTGCTACTTAACACCCATGTTAGGAGCATAATATGCTAGTGGAAAAACACCATCAGAATGCTATCAAACATTCACATTTGGAGCCTAAAAATCCACTGGAAAACCACAGAAAGGTTGCTTAAAACACACCCACATTTGGTGCCTAAAAGAATGCTGGAAAAACAGACAGGTCGCTACTAAACACCCACATTAGGAGCATGAAATGGTGGTGGTTAAACACCAACAGGACGCTGGTGAACATCCATATATGGAGCCTAAAAAGTTGCTGGAAAACACGGATGGGTTGCCACAAAACTTCTGTGTTTAAAGCCTAAAAAGTCGCTGGAAGTACACAGACACCCACATTTGGAACGTAAAAGGCCGCTAGAATAATACAGATTGGTTGCTACAAAACACCTGCATTTGAAACCTAAAATGCAAGTGAAAAAACACCATCAGGATGCTACTAAACACCTTCATTTGGAGCCTAAAAAGCCGCTGGAAAAACAGACAGGTCGCTAAACAACACCCACATTAGGAGCCTAAAATGCTGGTGGAAGAACACCAACAGGACACTGCTATATGTGCGGAGCCTCAAAAGTTACTGGAAAACACCAATGGATTGCCACAAAACACCCACAACTTGAGCCTAAGAAGCAGATGGAAACACAGCAATGACTCACTAAATGACATCCAGTTTTGTTTGTTGGTCTTAAATAGTGGTCTGCAGTCATCTGACAACACAAGCAATGTATTCAGTTCAGCAGGAATATGGAAAGCAGTCACATAGCAACAACTGTAACAACAAACAACACTTTTGCAAAGTGTTTCTCTCCTGCTGCTGCCTCAAGAAAAGATTCACCATGTGGACACATAGCTTAACACTGTCTTCCCACCTGGTCCCTAATCTACATCTGGGGAGCTCCCATTTTATAAGAAGTCTGCAAAAACACATAAAATCCAAGTCTTAATACATCCAAGGCACTTTGAAGATGCATTTAATCACATAAACAATAAACTTTTAAGTGCAGAACATCTCCACTTCAGACATAACAGCTATGAATGAGGAGATAAACATTTGTTCATGTTAACACAGTTTGCTGTCTCGGATCTTCACTTCAGTCCATTAAATTAGAGAGTGTCAAAATTTGAAGATTGGAAAATGTTCTTCAAGTTTATGGAGGTTTCAGTCGCATAGCAACAGCAGCCCTCAAACACCTCATCCTAAGAGCATTTGCTTACATTAAGAAAAACACACTCTGTGGACACGGAGCGTGAAACGTGCTCAGTGATGAGTTGGCCACATGGCGATGACGACAAGCAGCTCACAGACCCCCCAACACCTCCCAGTATGTGCAGTAAGTAAGGCTGAGCTGCCCCCGCCACAGCGAGTACAGAGGAGAAAAGCTGAGACAGGTCCAGAGTTAGTGAATGTGTAGCGAAACAGCAAAGTAATGACTGTAATTCAACTTCACCTTCTGGGTAAGTGAGTGAGAGTGAAAGTTTAAAGCTTGAATCGATGAGCGCGGGCAACAAGGGAGAGCACAGGAGGGTGGGGAGACAGACAGACATTCATGGGTGAATGGAAAAGAAGAGCAGGAAAGAAGTGGGTAGAAAGAAAGGGATGACAGGAGTAACGGATAAGATTCAAAGCTGTAGATTTGACGGAGCTACAAGGCAGGATGATGGATGCAGGCGAAAAAGTACACGCCTCTTTTTTCCACCCAAGAAGCCACTGCTGCACCTGATTGGTTCCCTAAAAGACTCAAGGAGCACATGAGCCACCACCCGCCACGCCCCCTACAACACACACACACACACACACACACACACACACACACACACACACACACACTTATCATCCACTGTGATGATTCCAGTCACACACACCAGCTCCACACACACAAACATTAATCACTGCTGCAGTCTAGAGGGGAAGCCAGCGGTGTATTTCCCTCAGGGCAGCAGTTCTTCAACTGTTTCAGCTCAGCACCCTCGCTGAGTAAATGTAGCTTCTCACCCTCAGATACAAAAATCCACTGTCTGAGTGTGTGTTTAAATGGTTGTGTATCTTTGTGTTGTGAGAAGGTATTGGCTGTGTTCCCATCACAGTGAGCAGTAATGCATGGCGGGGTGTCTTTATCAACCGAAATAATGAGATGAAAAAGCAAATACACTTTTATACCATCATCACTTAAGATAAAGTATGCACATACGCATTATTTTATTAGTCTGCATTTGACCAATCAGAGTACAAATCACTCTGTAAAACACGCCCCAGGTTTTCTTTTGCTAAATTAGGGTTGCATTATTTTTTTTTAACTCTAGAGCTTGATACATATTATTATTCTTTATTATTATTGTTTATCAGCAATTATTGGTATTATCCAGAAGTGTTTTTACACCTGGCTTGAAATTAATAATAGTAAACAACAAGTACAGTTTACCACACTTTAAACAAAAATATGCTGCAGTCATTTTAGGCTGTCACACTCCCACAGAGGATTGTGTGGAGAGTGTGTGCTAGACCGTAAAACTTTCTGTCTGATTCTGTGAGCCTCAGCGTGTGCGAGTCCACACACTTGTGAAAACTGGTGTGTGTGTGTGTGTGTGTGTTGTTGACAGGTAAATAGAGCCCATAGTGCCCAGCAGTCTGAGCCTCTTGCCACCTCGCTGACAAGAGTCTTTTCTCAGCACTAATAGTCAAAGTCCTCAGCCTCCTCTCTCTTTGTGTCACTGCCCTGTTTTTTTTCTCCGCACCTTTTCATGACCTTCCTCTGCTCCTGTCCTCGTGTACCAGACTGTGTCTCTTACAGAGTACATTACACACCACAGCCACTGGCATGTTTTTTTTTTGTCTTTTCTTTTTCACCTCATTTACCATGCTGCTGCTCTTTCTCCTCCTTTTTGTCCATCCTCTCCTTCTCCATTAAGCTCTTGCTGCACTGCAACATGCAGGTCCAGATGTAATGTCAGCCCATATACAGTATATATCCGCATTCAACTCCCTTCCTTTCTCTCCTCTTGTAAGTCTTGTCTCCTTACACGTCTTTCTGTGATTTAGAGCCACATCGTCCTAATATTCTCCACTCCTCTTCACTTCTCTGTCTTTATGAGAACTTGAGAATCCTGTTGGAATTTAATGTGTTAGATTTATCTATAAAATGGATATTATGCCATATATCATAGGCTAGCCCATTCAGAACCCAGTTATGTTCTGAACACACACACACACACACATATATTGAAGGTAGATTTTTACCCTAAATACACTCCTAAATCATTAGCGTTTTTATTTTTTTAAATTAAGATAGTGACTGTGGACCAAAGCACAGAGAACCTGAATGCAAGAATCCACCAGAGGGTAAAAATGAAAATAAATTGTCTCAACAGTCGTTTTTTTCAAATAAAGTAATACTAATAATTATAACAATAACAATAAAACTTTAAGTATATTATTAGTTTAGACTGAGGCAGAGAGGGCAACAGCAAGAACAGTACAGAGCAGCATCAGTGACAAACAGAAATGACACTGATAAGTCAGACACAGCATGAAAAGGAGGAGCTGGGGTGGAGGCAGGTTGCAAAGCAGCTTGCAGAGGAAGCAGCAACAGTAGGCAGGCCAGAGCAGTTTAAATAAGGTGTCCTGGATGAGCATTGCCAATTGGTTGCATACAAAGAGAATCATGTGATCTGTCAGCTGACTCCCTTCCATCAATCTGCCGCTCCATCAGTTGATTGGGCTGTTTGACATCAGCTGATGTAGCTGGGATGTGAGCTGATCTTGACATCGTGTCCTGACTGAACTAATGCTATGCAGAAATATGAAAGATTTCAGTAGAATCTCGAACACTATGTCCAAAACCTCCTGAGATATACTGTATACTCTGTGTACATCAGTAAGTTGAAGTATAAGCTGATTGTATGTTTAGAAAATCTAATCAGAACAGGATTGCTCTATTCAAACAGTATATCCGTATTCATTTAGAAATGTATAACATCAGTAATATACAGCGGGGGTTTGGGTTCCCCTGGGAAGTTTTGAGCACTAAAAACTTACTTTGCTGCATTCTGATGGTGAATTTTTTTCAGCGATTTGTGGTGCAAATGTCTTTAATTCAGTTAAAAATAAAAGTCCTCGTCTCATGTTTTCTTTAAACTTAATTCAAGCACAAATTATGAACTTTAACAATACGATTAATCCTGCAGACAAAAATGTGCATTACACTTCCTACGACCATGCTTTTTGAAAGAAGGGGGAGTGGCTCTACTTCAGTCCACTTAATATTATGTGGAAAATTGTTATTGGCTGATAGACATTAAATCAAATCAGTGTGTGCAGTTGGGCGGAGTCAGATTACAGTAGTCATAGATGTAGACATCCTAGAAAAGTCATGTTCTTTGGAATGGTCGGCAGATCTGAATAGGCCTGGTTTCAAATAGTAAACTGATATAAATACCCCACAACTGAGTGGAGGCAGTGGGTCAGAAAATGCTCATATGATTTATTTTTTGATCAAAACTATTGGCCATTACCTTTGTTTTTTTGTTTTGTTTTTCATTTGGGTACATGGACCTGTGGAACAAGTTCTCCACGCAAAAATGGTTGTGATGCCTTTGAGCAAGGCAAAGACAAGAACACTGTGCTTGTGAAGATGTGGCAGCTTAAACTGAGCAGTAAACAAAATGTCCTTAATATAATTTATTTATTTATTTTCCTGATAATGTGTCATATTTCCATTTCTACCCCCATCCCCCTTTCACTTAAAAAAAAACCACTCTCCAATATTACACCTTCTTTTCAGCTTTCACTCCTCATTACACTGTTCTCCCATCCACACAGAACGGGTGTTTGGGTGTTGGGCCAACGCACTGCTTTCAGTGAAATTTGCTACATATTTTACAGCAAGCAGCCCCAGGCCATAAATCATCTTCTGGCAGTCTAGATGTATGAGTGTACTCACACACTATGATGCTGCTCGTGTGTATTTGTTGTTGCTCACAACCACAGATCCAAAAGGTCAGACCTCTCAGAAGCTGTGTGCTTTTAGCAGCGCCATCAACGAGCATTTGGAGTATTTCCAGTCATCGCATTCAAAGAAGGCTCAAAAAGAGTGTCACTCATTAAGTCTGGAATAGTGACTGTATTCATATTAGAAAAATGAGTTGACACTTTTAATTATCGCTACTGCATTTCATAATTACAGCCTAATTAGAGAGAGAGAGAGGGGATAAAGTCTGAGGCAGCATTTGCCTGTGAGATATTTTACTGACACTGAGAGATGGCTGGGAACTAAAGGGACTGACTCTGCAGCCAATTCAACACATTCAGCTGTCAATTTCAAGATCATTCCAGATGAATTATATTGCCATGGCCCATCAGTAGTGACAAGTCTGGGTCAGATTCTGTAGCTGCAACCACACCAGTGCCACCACAGTGCCCTTGGCACACACTGGCTGCAACGGGCTGCAGCTCGTCAACAAAGTTATTCCTACTTTTACTTTTCCTCCACCTATGAATTAACTTAAAATCATGTGTGGACACCCCCTAATTAAATTTGATTTCTCACCTGAAGTGCTGATAGCCTGAGCTATGACTCACCAGGCAATATATTTTGGGCGCTTGTCTTTTTAATGACAGGATTGTGGGTTGTTTAGCTCGGGATATTTTTTGACCACGATAACAAGTCTCTCCTGATGCATTCTTTGTCACACATGAGACAGCAACAGAGTTCTCTTTGCATCCATGGTGAGCAGAGGAGTCAAGCTGCCATAGGAGCAGAGAAAAAGAGCTGCTACGGGTGCTGGTGTGTACAAGCAGAAAGTGAGTGGGGGAAGTTAATCAATTCCAGGAGAGGTATGTGTGGCGTGTCCAGGAGCGCTGATGTGTGCACCGCCGGTGCAGGGTGTATTTTTTGACGTGTGACATTCGCTACCTGTTTTGGCCTTATAAATCTTGTAGTGAAAGAATCCCACATTGTAGAGTTGTGGGTCTGAAATGAAAGAATCTCATGACATGACAGAGCAACAGTTACTTCTGAGCAAGGCACTGGACCATTGGTTAAAGAACATCGCTCTACTTTTGGTTGTGATGCGCAATGTCCATCCCTCCATTTTTCTGCATGGGATATATTGCTCCCACCCACCCTGGGTCTGCCTCAGGTTTTCCTCCAAGTTCTACGTGCTGGGAACACCTTCACAGGGAGTTATCCAACAAGCATCCGAATAAGATGCCTGCACCACCTCAACTGACTCCTAAGTTCCCTCCGGATGTGCGAGCTCCTCACCCTTTCTCTGATGCATAATTCATACTTCAGTGGCTGTGCACCTATGCGATCTGTGCAGGCTGGTGCAGGCACCTTTTCACAAGTGCCAGGTATCTATATTACTGTGGTGGATTGTGTGTAGCATATAATTTTACACAAAAACTGTCCATAAATCCCACCTCATGGCTCTGATGTCCAATTTAACTTCTGGGGCCTCTGCAGTGCAGGCACCCAGTGCTTCTTTGCTGCTCTCTGTGAGCCCTGAAAATCATCTCAATGGTTCAGCGGGAGCTCTGTGCAAGTTCCTCTGCAGAAGTATAAATTAAGTTTAAGGCTGATTGCAGATACCTTGGGAAGGAAACCAAGTTCAACTGATTCTATCAATTATCTCATTATTATACCCATAGCTCATGGCCAAAGGTGACGGTTGGGTGGATTGACCAGTAAATATAGAGCTTCACCTTCAGGCCCAGTGTCCGTATTACAATGGATGCAGCCATGCATCATTATACAATGGTTCATATGGTATCTCATAAAAATGCACATACAGCGATTTGTATGATATCTAACGAATTAGCATCCCTGGAATGGCGTTGTCACATTATGTATTTAATTTGCGTTACGTAGGTCAGGTTTAGGAAAGTAAAGTTACATAGGTTGGGTTAAGGGAAAGAAACATGGCAACAGCATACCTTAAAATGTATCAAAGTTGGTGGTTTGTGTCACATGGTCCCGAGCACTAGTCTCTTGGGGAAAAGTCCTGTGTTTGTTTGACCCATTCACAACAACCTGCCTCCTTACACAGACTGGCTTTCTATACTACTTTACTCTCGTCAGCATATTGGCTCCATCTTACCCTAACTTGAAGACCAACTACACCATACTGATCTGCTTCACGTGGTGTCCTTTGGGGTATTTTGCCATTTTGCCCATTGTTAAAACTTCCTCTGTGCAAAAGATTGTTGTACAGTTAGACCCCTCCAGCATTTTCCATCCAATGCATGTTGGGGCTCCACATTTGTCTCCATCTCCTGAATCAACATCTGATCCATCTTAATTGGATAACCTTCCTGGACCTTCATCTTCTCATGGTGTTATTTTGGATATCAGATAATAAGTCAAACATATCAAGGACTAATCAGGCACAATTTTGCACCTGGGATATAAAATGCTAATTCAAGTGCAATTAACTACCTGACAGGAAATAAAACAAGGAGCACTGCAAGTCCCAGGGAGCAAGACTATAATAATATAATTACATTACAAGACTTAATTTCTTTTACAGGATCATTCTGACCAAGAACGCTGCTGCACATAGAACACAACTGTTACATAATTCTATAATCCATACTTATAAAACCAAGAAAAAAAAGTTAATAAAGTCAGGGAACAATGCATATGAATAAGATCAGAATAATTATGCAAAATGAATTCAGTCCTCTGCTGATGTGTGGCCGAGAAATTCTCTCCTAACATTTACAAATGGAGCTTTCTGTCCGTGATGTTTTCACTATATGGCACATTTTACAAAAACAAGATGTACGTTAGCATAATGCAGCAAATTTCCACCATCCATCTCTCGCCACGATCTGACAGCTGACTTCTTTAGGGGAGGACCCTGGAGAAGTCATTACGACGGTGGCTGTCCACTTTGAGAGCAGCTTCTCTCCGACTCTGTATCTTTAACATTCATCAGGCATCACTGATGAAATTTGGAGGGCCGGCCTCCTTAACCTTGTGAATAATGAACTGACAAAAACGGTTTATTTGGGTATTGTGGTGCCTTATTAAATAGCACTCTATTCAGTCTCATTTGTGTCTGTTCACTCACACATTACCACACAGCCATCTTGACATGGGGTCAGACCACTACGGGCCAACTAACAGCTCTCCACATTCATGATTTATGTCCACACTGATGTCAGAGCACATTAAATCCTGATCCGTGTGTGCATGTGAGTATACATGTGACACACTGTGTCAGCATGAGTTTATGGCCGTGTATAAATCACAAATGTATCCCTGTCCTCCGTACTGCGACTGTGAGATAAAACGTGAAGTAAAGAGGAAGTGCTTGAGCTCCGAGCACACAACTCAGGCAGGTTGAGACAGCTAGACAGACAGGTTAAGAAGTACCACACTCTACTAGGCCCTCTACCTAAAATAAAAATGGTGTCAAAACGGAGGCAGATTTCTCAGTGAGTACCGAGCATCACTGCACTTTCCAGGATAAACAAGGTTTGTAGGGACAGCACAAACAGATCATGCTGAAAGTTGTGCTATAAATATTTTCCTCCTCTCACAGTTTGGTGTCTCCATGACCCAATGAAAATACAGGAAACTGCTGTGAGTTAAGAAAAATACCAGGTACTGAAAGATCCTTCAGAAGTTTGAATTTTCTGCCTGTCAGTTTCCAACTGGAGCTGCCAATTTGAGTCGCACAAGATGATGGATAGTGAGAGAACTTTCCTAACAACCACTGTATCGTGTAACTCGCCATGCAAAAGTGTGCCAATAAAAACCATAAAGAACAAATCTGTTCAAACCAGTGATTCTTTCATGAGGCCCAGTGTTCTGATGTAAAAGCTTCAGAATAACTGGAATAAATGCAACTGAATATGAAAAATGACACAAGTCCACCCTGATAATTTGCCTTTCCTCTGTATTTACAGTGCAACTGAAAGTGAACCAGTTCTGACTTTTTTCCTCTCCCAAGTGGTACAGATTAGGTTTTTCAGTCACGCCGTAATATCAAAATATTTTTCTCCGACACAAACTTTGGTACTTAATTAGTTCCACAAATCTGGCTTGTGTCTAAGTCCTTTAAATAACCACTTCAGTCTGTCTTAATTTGGATTTAGTCGATGAACCCAGACAAATAACTTCTCTGCACATTTTAGTCTGTAACACTAAGATTGACAGGAGCTTAATAAAAGCCTTGTGTAAAGATTATTTTCATTTTATTGAGCAACTTATGAGTATTTTGACTCTGCATTTTTCTGAAGGGGTAGTTTTTCTACACTTTGTCTTCACTACACCACCGCAGGAGTCATGGTTCCTTATGAATATGTGTTGACCTGCATCAGGGGTTCAAAATGTGACCTACTGGTGTTTCCAGGCTCTGTTCTGTCAGATATTGAGAGATTAATATCCCAAAAAATGAATGATACCTTTCCAGTGTGAGACATCGCTTTCTTTCAAAATTGCTCAAAATGCAATTTCATCATGCTCAAGAAAAGGACTATCGTCTGAGGAATAAAAAGAAGAAATAGAATTTTCTGGGAAGCTACTTCATCTTTCATTGCCCCGTTTATTGATTTTTCTTCCCACCAAAAAACTTCACTTTCTCCTTCTCTTCTGTGAATGTGCGTGTGTGGGTTTCTCTCTGAATAACCACTCACTTCTCCTCTCTCCCTCTCTCTCTCTTCATCACATCCTCCACTCTATTCATTTTGTTGTCCATCAAACGGGCTGATACACGCCACCCACCTCTCCTCTGCATGCTGCAAGGAGTACTCATCCTCGGTGAGCACAATAGGCACAAGCACCAGCTAAGTAATGACATTTATACCACACAGTCCTCTCCCCAAGAAGCCTCTGTAACCTCGATCAAATCCTTCTTCTACAGCAAAGGTACAAGCACACATTTGAGAGGTCAGTTGATGAAAAGCATGTACATATTCCATGTCTCTCTTTATCTGTAATGGTCACATAAGCACAGTTGGAGGCCAGATGATGCCCCACATTATAATGAATACATGCACTTTCACAGAAATGAGGATTGGTGAGACATGAAAATTAAATGCAAGGAAATGCATAAAGAGTAAACACCTGCTCATCGAAATCAATATTTTCTAGGTGGCATGGGACCTTGGACTTTGAAGAGACAAAGAGATCTAAAGTTTCTTTTTAAGCTCCCAGAAGTTTTGCTCCACCTCAATCTCAAAAAGCGTTGAGTTACATGTACGATGCTGAGCATAATTTAGCTGAGCTAGAGCCAAACTTCCAAACTGGCTGTTTTTCATCGAGTATTTGAAGAGGACCAGTCTCTGTCTCCAACACTTCAGCAGAGAATCAGAACTTTCATATTTCATATTACTTTTACATTAAAATGCAGTTAATAATTGACAGACGATTGTAATGTGTCCATAGTAACTATGTTTCCATGCTCACATTTTTCATATTGGCAGCTTTGAAGTCAGTTTAAAAAAAGTCAGAAACCCAAAAAGCTTCATTCAAGACCAGTATCAAAGGTGCTATTTTGAAAACATGGTGTACATTTCAATTTAATATAAAAGTTCCAGATGACAAAATATCAATTTGCTGGGTGCAACTTAGGTCTTTCAGATCAAGTTTGGGAATATTCAAATGAAATTTGTACAGAATTTCCCCCTGCCTCAGCCTCAGCCAGCAAGAGCAAGAAAGACAAAGACGGAGATCAATGCCTTACCCAGGTGAGCTAACGGTCAGTAATTAATGAAAGGAAACAAAAAAGGGAAACCTCTCAAAATCCCAAATAATTCTGGGAAGGCTTCTTCTTTGTGGGAACATGATGACCCTGTGTAACCCATGATCGTGCCTGTGCATAGTTTGTTACAACCTGCAGACTCGAGGACAAAAGTTTAGGTGGGAAAGGATTTCTCAGCTTAAAGCCATGTTCCCTTGGCCAGTATTGCCAAAAGCCAAAGCTGAGTTTGGTGTCAACAGGTGAGGCAGATAGTCTATTGTTGCTTGTGCATTGTTATCAGCACTAAACATATAATGAGAATAGACTATTTTTAAGCGACTTACGTTTTGTGCTGGTGGACCTTGGCAGCATGATTTCGGATCAATAGACTTTTTTTCACAGCAGATGTTCTGACATGTCACAGCAGGAAAAGCGCGGGGTATGGACATGACATGTCATCTCGGCGAGGCAGGGTGGAATTTATGCCTTCTCTGTAGCATGAGATTGCTGCCAGCTTCATTTTGTGCATATTGAGTGATAGTGCAGTTGGTTGTGCAGGGTTTGGGGGCATATAGGCTGTTTTACTGAATTAACAAGCTGGCTAATTTTATCTACAGGCTGAATTGATTTGATTGATTTATTTTAATGTAAAATCCAAACACCCACAAGGTTGCTCAGCTGCTGTGCACTGCCTCTGGTAAAATAAGGTATACATTGAAATTGTTTTTAAACAGACTGTTCTCTTTTTTTGCACAGTTCTGTATAGTTTTTACCAGTTTAAGGGGCTGTGAAGCCGGGGTTAGGGGAAAAATAAAATGATTGCATTTTCAGTTGTAGCACAGTTGCGTATAACGCACTGCGCTACAGGCGTGCTGTGGCAGACATGTCACACTGTGTCCGTGTCCCATGTATTTCAGCCATTAGAGTCATGCCCATGCAAAGTGTGATGCATTTTACAGACTGCTGCTAAGGTGTTTAGAAATCTGGTTTGCTTTATCTAGAGGAGTAAGTAGATATTATTTCCACCACCTTCATAGATTTCATGTGATAAATTAATCTTTTTCTGCAAAGGACACCATTTGAACAGGTAATCAGTGTAAACAAGTTGGTGTCTTTAGGCCCTGACAGAGGTTGGGTCTTCAGTGAACATCTGTCACACGAGTCACTGCTGTGTGTCCTGCACCGTTGCCCCTTGTTGGTGCTAGTGGGCTTTTTTACCTGCCAGTCCCTAAAGTTGAATCGGCAACGATGGAGCCCTGTTGGCAGTTCATCTCAGCGCACAAGAGGAAAAACAGAAGTGAGGAACGTAAACAAATTCTCAAGTCAACACACTAAACATGCTCTGTTCTCTCAACATCAGGTTGTGTTGTTAATGTGCTAATTGGCTAACTAGTGTGAAGACAGTCTTCCGGTTTCCCTTTTTGAATGACAGTTACAGGCTGCCACAGTCCACTGGCGTTAGAGTTATCTCCTCTCACACTGGCACAGAACATACATGCTTGTTGGCTGCAGTCTTTGTGTTGTGTTCATGTGCAACCTTTTGGTCGAGACACAAGCAATGCAGTAGGGGGCTTTCATTTTTGCTAGTTCCCCGAAGTTGGTTTGGTGTATCTGGGCTTTTCAGTACTAGTTAGCAGCAGAATTAGTGGTGATCTTGTTAAAGGCAGTATGGAATTGTGCTACATAGCCACTAAATGGTCTCCGCAACCACCAGGTTATCATTTACATTTATATATATTTTTCCTTTTTATATTAAAATCTCCCTGAAAGGTATTACGCATCAACCATGTCTTTCTTTTACTTAAAAAAATATCTTATCTTTTGTGCTGGCAGGTTAAGGACTCCTTAAAAAGAGCAGCAAAACTGTTGCAGTGATCAAAATTGCCACCAACCAAGTATGGTCTCTTTAACTTTCAGTTGTGTTTCTGCTTAACTTAGCTTTGAATGTTGCGACTGGCTGAATGACATATTGGCATGGATTGCCACTTTGCATCCTCAGGGGAAATAATAGCTAAGTAGAGGTGGTTGATTTGGTTCAATGATGTTTCCAGAGGGAACATGTATTGATAGGAAACCACTGGCTTATCTAGAATCACTGGCAGGTATAATTTAACTGACATCTGACTAAATAGCGTGTGTGCTTGCATTGTGTACATGTGGTGTGTTTATGCATGCAAGTGTCTCATAATATGTGTGTGTGCCATCACACATCTCCCCTAATCAATGCATTTCCTCTTGCCAATCAATGTGTGTTGATGAGGTTTGGGTGAGAACATATCTCAGGGTTGCAGGCACTGTATATAAATGTATGTATTTCCTACAACCATCCACCTTCGGCACCAATCTATCTGCTTGATTGTGTTCAGGAAGAGCAAAACCTATCATCAGCATTGGCATTACCTGCACAATCAGTCGACAGATTGGAAAAGAGGAGGGCAGTAACTTTTGTTAACAAGGCAGCTACAAGGACAAAACTTCTCAGAGAATTTCCCATGTGATTGACATGGAAATCTTTGATTGCATGATGGATGTGACAAACAAGAACAGCAAAATTTGGTGTGAATGATGGAGAGACGGGGGGTGAATGAAACAGAGGGGCCCTTTTGCAGTATGTGGTAAATTTATGCAGGAATATTCGAGTATATGAGGCATTGATTCAGCAAAACAGAACTGAAAATACATTTCAAATGTTCTGATATGGGCACACTCATTTTAATGACGTGGGAAAGATGTAAATCACATGACATATGTAGCTAAAAGGGCACGCTAATTTGTCATTATTAGTTGACCTCTGTCTTCACTGGTTGATTTAATGTATGACTGCAACAAGCAGCTAATGTTCGTACTGCTTGATATATGGTTATGCATTAAGAAGTTACGTCACAGCAATAGAGCCCAGCACGACGCGCCTGAAAACACGCTCCAGAGCTAAAGCGAGACAACAGGAACTGTGATTGAAAATTAAATTAAGGGTAAACACAGTTGCTGTATAATTATACTATGAAACGGCCAGATGCAATACAATGCATCTGTCTAGTGTTGCAGTTGTGCTGTCAGCAGGTGAAATCTGATGCCGATCCAAATCTTCCCTCCGACAGAGCTCCCATCAACCTTCTCTACAGAAAATCAAGTTTTGCTGTCAGATCCAGAAGACACACAGTGTCTACTTGCAGCAGTTACTTCTGACTGCTTTCACTGGACACCTGCCATCACCTCAGCAAAGCTGTCAATAAAACAGCTACACACATACAGCAGGAGCAGTTAATGAAGTATTGTTCCTATATACTGTAGGAACGTCTCTAGGTCGAAGAAGTCACTGAACAATTAGCCAGGCTGTGCTCCTTTGTGTTTCCTCAGCCTCCGAGCCCTGGTGTTAAAGACTTTATACTGCCTTTATATCTATACAGACTGACAGACTGGTAGTCGGGCTGGTGTCGGAAAGGTGGGACAGCAGATGGCGAGAGGTGATGGTCGTGACTTGCTGTGGCAGCATGGAGAGCTTTGATGTGGTTCACGCGCACATGCATGACTCAGTTCTTTGCACATACTTACACTGTGCCTGTGGTGCCTGTGGTGAATAGATAAAAGGTAACAGTATATGTTTTCTGATGTAAATATGGTGCTGGAACAAATATTTAAAATGCAACAGAGGAACAAAAATGTAAAGTTACTTTACAAAAAAGTTTTTGTACGATTAAAGGAACACTTCATCCCCCAAATAAACTTTTGTATTTTCAACCACTCACCCTGTGTTACAATTAATTCATAAAGAAACTTTATGTTCTCAATTCAGGCCGTTCTCATAAACTGTTCCTACAAAAAGTAAAGCACCCAAATTCAGACATATCCTACGTAATCATAACTCATGGATTTTGGAAGCCTGCAAAGTCATCAAACACAGGACTTTACCCTGGGACTTTTTCCAAGAAGACAGATGTTCCGTCTGTGTTCCATGTGTGAACTTTGGGTGAGTTAAATTGTTTTAAGCTATGTCCTCAGGAGCATGCCTATGTTCCCACAGCCCTGTGTTCCCACAGCTCTATGTTCCCACATTTCCTTTTTCATAAATTTGTATCAGATTTTTTCTCCCAATTTGGTAGCCAATTACACGCAACCTATTATCCCCCCTAACCCTACCCCTAACCCTTGTTGGAGGATAGGGCTTAAATTGAAGGGAAATTTAGGAACCAAATTTTGAAAATGTCCTAGAAATGTGCGAACATAGGGTTTAATTTTAAGAAAAGGGCTGTGGGAACATAGGGCCTAATTTTCAGTGAAAAATCATAGAAATGTGGGAACGTAGGGCCTAATGTTAAGAAAAATCTTAGAAATGTGGGAACATAGGGCCAATTGTAGCCTGTTCCATTAATGACAAAAGCCAGATTGTAGCAGGTGTTAATGGGTTTGTTTTAGGTTTTTTTTGTTTTGTTTTTTATCAGAAGTGTTTTAAAAAGTTAAGTGTTAGCAAGAATTGTAAGTGTTTGGGAAGTACTGAGCATACAACTAGATAAATGAGACCTGGATGATATAAGTTTTGTGACATTTTTCGGAAAATGTTTTGATGTATTTTTGCTGTTGTTAAAAGTGGTATCAGTTTACCTCAGTTCATCAAGAACTGTCTAATTTTTCAGATTCTTCATTCACCATGGAGCAAGGCTCAAACCTTACAAAAAAAAGTAACACAAGATGAGTCATTGATATACAAATCGTCATTTGGGGTGAACTGTTCCTTTAAGGTGGTGTTGCAATTAACTTCAAAAGCACTGCTTTTATCACATTATATCTGTATATTAATTGAACCGTGTTCCCAGCAGTCACCCGGCAGAATTAGTATCTTTAATTCTACGAATGTCACTGCTGCTACTTTTGAAACATACTGCAATATGTACCTTGTCCAACGTTCATTCCAACAAAATGTGTCAATTAATTGTCTCAATATTTCATTATCTAATCCAGTAAAAATCCTATGACTGCGGCCAAAAAATACAATGAAGGTAAATCTCTGTGTCAAGATATGTCTTTTCTGTCTCACAGTCACACTCACTTAAGATTTCCTTTAACTCACACTCGAACACACACACACACACACACACACACACACACACACACACACACACACACACAGTCTTTGATGTCTCTCTCAACACAAATTGATGTTGTCCAGGAAAAGTTCCTGACAAAGTAGAACAATATTAGCAGATAATGTTGAGCCACAGGTGCACCGTTCCCCCAGCAAGACAGGACAGTATGCTCCCAGCTCTTCCTTCATCCGTGCAAATGTTTTCTCAGATCACATTTGTATCTGCATTGGAGCGAAGGAAATCATTGAGATTCGCACTGTTATTTGCTTGGGCATGTTAAACGATCCCCTGTGATTTCTGCCTAGTCCTCGCCTGCTGAAGCGCCTCGACGCAGCCATGCGTTGTTAGCAAAAACGATAGAAAGTGCTGCAATGTTTTCTACGAGAGCAGCAGCAATTCAAGGCTATTAAAGATTGTTTTAGGCACAGAGAGAGGTGCAATTTATTCACCACCGTGATCAAAGCTTAACCAGTGGAGCGAGATAACTGAGAGGGAAGGAAGAAGAGAGAATCCAACGAAGGGCACAGATTGACTGAACTCTAACAAGCAGACTGAGGTGCAGATAAAAACAGGCCCTATTAGATACAAAAAAAAAGAGAGAGATCCATTTGTGCAGGAAAACATCGAGAGAGAACTTTTTTAATTGAGTAGCCTTTAGCCAAACAGTGTTCATTATATACCTGCTGTACCTGCTCACCTGTAAGTCTCTGTGTGAGTAATTACTGTTTGTCCATGTCTGTACTGGGTATTCTCACATTCTCTGTATACAGAAGACGGATTCTCCTATGGCCGGTACACTAGAGTTTTATTAGGCTGTATTACAGTGGATTCCTCCATCCTAACAATTGTAAGGAAAATCCAAATTGGAGGCTCTCGTGGTGCGAAGTGTGTACACATTTAATCTTAACAGTTTTCAACACTGTATGCTGCGCCTGTACCCCACTGATTGGTGTACCATAACCTGTGTGTGTGAGTGTATGTGTGTGTGAGAGGGGAGAGGAGGGGGGAGTCTTTTGTTTATACTCGCACGTTAGTCTACGGCTAGCAAGCCTACAGTCTGTTGTAATGGATCGTTTTGTGATCAAGAAAAAAAGAGTGCAGGTAGAAAGTGAAGACCGAAACCTAGTCTCAGTCTCCGAGTGGGACAAAGAAGAAGAGGGAGTTTTGAAAAATGAATCTGAGAGAGGAACTCGTGAGCCAGGACCTGAAGGAGCTCCAGAGCAATCCATCGCTGCTAGCTGCTCTACAGCCCCCGTTAGCGGCACTGCTCGTTAGCTGCGCTTGATAAACCAAGGTTTCCTCTTCGTCTGCGTTATCCAGCCACGGAAGTTGGACAGCAGGATCGCCACTTCAATTGTACATGGTATGAGGATTACAAATGGCTGGAATATTCATATTAATGATGCATATAGAATAAATACACTTACTGTCACATTTTGGATGTATTGTCTGGTTATTGGCAGGCGCATGGGCGCTGAATCTGTCACCTTTGCACGTGAAACATTTTTGCCATTGCCTTGTGGTCACTTGTATTAGGCTTAACTACTTTGTTGGATATTCTTTGGCCAAAATCAGTTAAAACCACTTTTATATTGAACATGCTTGTGCTGTGTATGATAGCTGTTTTTACTGAAAAAACAAGATCTTCCTTATAAAGTAACTGAAGTCATGAAAATCAATTATTTTCTTAGCACCCCCACGTATCGGTCAAGCTCCCCCTTAGCCCCGGGAGAGAAAAAATCCTGGCGCCGTGCCTGCTAACACCAGCAAAAGAAATATATCTCACAAGAAAACAAGACAGAATCCCAGAAGACTCAATGGGGTGTTGGTAGAGAGGGACGGCTACTTCAGATGCCTTCAGGTGCCACATCACTGAGGACCTGATGGGGACTTCACAAACCAACACCCTGCGGTAGAAGGCACAATGAGCTATCAATCATCTAAGACATCTGAGGCTATTCAGAACTGTGACCCCCCCTTTCCAGGGACCTTTTACATGTGCATTATTTAGAGCCAAGCATATCACCAGAGGCTCATTATCCAACCCGCAGGACGCCTACACCAGGCAGCGCAGAGCCAAGCCAGTTGTTTAAGCTCCACAGCAACAGCCAGCTGCTGCAGTCAGGGAAATGACTGTCATAAGTCATATGGACAAAGTCATAAGGCCCAGTGCTGAGAGGCTCAGGAGGGGCCTCGGGCCATAAGGATTCTTGACATGGAGGCTGCCAGTATTCTATTCCACAACATCACTGGATCAGTATTCAACTGCTCTGCCCTTTAAATGTACACTGGGCTATTAACCATGACCATCTGCACATACATTCAACATCTGTACTTTTACAATGCACCATCTGTAGCCCACTTTTTATACCTGTTATTATAGTCCAATCAACATTCTCTCTTCTAATGTCTTTGCTTCTGCATCTGCATCAGGATTGTTTATTGTACGTATCACAATCTATTAAAATCTGATTTTAGGAAAAGTATGATAATATCAAGAAACTCAGCCATATGTGTAAAAATAAAAAATAAAAATTTGTCCCATAATAGAGAGATCTGTATTTTTAGGGTGCTTTCAGACCTAGAGTTGTCTTGCTTTGGTCCAAATCAGGGACTAATTTTGCTACAAAGTTGTATAATTGCCTAGAGTTGGTTTGTGTTCTCACGGCAGCATTTACAAGCAGACCAGATCAAACGCCTTGAGCGAGAAAGCTGCTCTTGATTGGTCAGAATTTCCATGCAGGAAAAATCCAGGAAGTAAACAAAACGTTGAAGAAGAGTACAGTTGCAAGATACATGCAACACTTTCTAATGTCACAATGGGCAGGTTGATTTTAGCGCTGCTCATCGTGGACTGTATTGCTGTCATTGTTCATTTTAGTCAAACCATACAGTTTGAAAACGAGGTGCATCCAATTTCAAATTAACATTCCTCCAGGACGGCAACATGCTCATGCTTTATTAACCCAAACAATGTGTAATGCGACTGCAGTTGTTTTGGATCGAGGTCGGAACATGTTCTCACCACAAACGAACCGCACCAGAGTTTGTTTGTAACCAGACCGAGACCACCTCTTCATGCAGGTCTCGGCACTGGGTGCAAGTGATGGCTGTGTTCCCCCCCGGCCAAAATGAACCGCACTCAGGGGGCAAATAAACTTGAGTTCGATTGAACTGAACCAAACAGGGCTCAAGTCTTGTGATATTTTCATGGACCTCTATTCTGCAAGACATTTCACCTCTCACCCAACATGCTCCTTCAGTTCATTCAATTTAGATTATATTCACCTAAGAGTACCATGACTTGGATGACTGAGAATTTCCAACAACAAGTTGCTGGACAATTTGGGAAGAATGCCATTCAGAACTCTTGGATGACAGGGAAAATATCTTCAAGAAACTAAAGCAAGTCCAGATGCCTACGATATATAGAATACAAGGAACTGGATGACTGAGAAACTTCACCAGCATACCCACCCTCTTTATCATCTGCAGGAAATCCAAAAGGCTGCTGCACGACTACTTACTAGGTGAAATAGATGGTTTCACATTTCCCCAATTCTTAGATCTCTTCAGTGGTTCTGTCACTTATAGGATCCCATTCGAAATTCTCATAGTCACGGATCATTACACAGTCAGGCTCCCACTCATGTGGCTGAACTACTTCGCCCATATTCCTTAGCTCACTCTCTTCGGTAAAATACACTAAATTTGCTGTCTGTCACTCAAACCTGCCTTAAGACACATACATTTATGGTCTGCTGAGCACATCTGTTTAGACAGGTGTTTGGGTACCTGTATGAATTAGCTCTGTATTTGTGTATTCTTGTCGCATATTGTGATTATTTTTCAGTATGTATTGTGTAAACAGGTTTGCACTTCAAACCACGTGGCTTGAGTTGTCGCTTTGTCTTCAATGTTGTCTTCATCGTATGTTGAATATTGCCCTTGTAAAGCAGTTTGTGACTTGTGTCTATGAAATACATTTTACTTTCACTTTATGTATCCCATCTTGAACTTTTATCAGAGATTCTCAATGGCCATGCTACTGAGGTTTAGATAGTCAATCACAAAATCGATCCGGCTGAAATATTAGCTTTTAAACTTGCACTTTTTTCACAGTTCTATACTGTCACTGTCTTCACTGGCAAAGACCGGAGGGAATGCTGGATAATATGCTCAAAAGGCTCCTTCAAACCACACCTCAGAGGTGAAAGGTAATTCCCTTTGAAGGACAGAGGAATACAGATCTTTCCTTTTTAAAAGCTGCATCAGTCCCTCGTGACGAAAGATTTAAAGCAAGAAGTAGATGACTCATACACACACTAGATGACAGGAATGTAACTCAGGCTGGCCGAGTGTGGTTGAACTTTCATGTGTATGCTTTGGGCAAAGTTCAGGCCGACATTTTTTTTTAGGTGAGGGGCCGGGCGTGGCTCAGGTTGATATTCAGACGAGCAGACTTTGCCTTGGATTGTGTGCCAAGTACTGAGATCCTGCCACACACTGCTGGCCATACTGATGTGTCATGTACTCATGAGGTTTCTGTGAGAGTTCTGGTCTTGACATCACAGATGGATCACAAATTCAGAGGGTAATCTCAGTGTAACCATAAACCCTTCTTAACCCTGTACTTGCCTGATCATTAGCGAGAGTAACCATATTTACAACTGAGACAAAAAAGCACAGCGTGTGCCATTTTGAGTTCAGGAGACTGAGCAATTAGCATTACAGAAGTATAAAAATGACAAGTTGTGGTTTTGCAAGGGTTATGTTCCCTGCAATGACCCCCCTGGAGTCTTGTCACAGTGAGGTTGCGAGGCAACCAGGAAGTCACTGTGAAAACCACAAGAAACAAGATACTATGTATCAATTAATGAGCTTTAGAGATGCTGACAGGCACATTATTTGACCTTTTGACACAGCGAGGCAGGCTGTGCCCCCCCTGTTGAGAAGGGTCTAGCTGCGGAGCTTCAGGCTCGGGGCCCTCCTCCTCCTCTGTCAGACCCTTTCCAGTCCCAAGCCTCGAGAAGGAAGTGAATAATGAATGGCAAAGACAATCATCAGGATATGATAGCATGCATTCATTATTTTGAATAAGCCACAAACGACCTCCCCAGTAACCCCAAGGTAAATGGTAAAACCTGTATGCATGTGCGTATGTTTACCTATGAAAATCAATGCACCCAAATTCATACATAACTCGTACTAATGGCAGTAAACAAGGAAGTAGTCCCAAGCACTTGTAAGCGGGCAGGTTGGGTGGTGGAAGGGTCTAAAAAATGTATTTTTGCCAGGGATGTTCCCCTGCAGTCGCATGTTCAGATCGGTGTGAACTTTGAGTGTATTTTGAATCATTTTAAGGTACTGTATGTTCTCACCATGTTTCTTTTTCTAAACCTAACTATAATAACTTTTATTGCCTAAACCGAACCTCCATATTTTTACGTTAATTATTTAACTACATGTTGAGGACTTAATACCACTCGTTGGGTCAAATTCGTAGGATATCACGCGCACTGTTGTGCAAGCATCTGTTGTAGGATGTCATACAAAAAGTTCAGTGAGAAAAGTTTGTTCAGTCAGGTTAGATAATGTAATATTAAGCTGCAAATAACAGGAACTAACTTTGTGAGTTTGCTAATGTTAGCTAACAATAGCTAGCTATGTTAATGTTGTTATGTTGGCAAACTGTGGTTTTTAAGTAAATTATTTGCTGCTTAAAGTTACTTTACCTAATTTTATAAGTTACAGTTATACTAAAATGTTATGGTTTTATTAATTTTATTGGTGTTATTGTTGGAGGCCATGTGGCAAAATGTTATGTGGTATCTAAGTTAACTCTTTATGCTCTGTAGCCTATAATGCAGTGGCATCCAAACACATAATACACAGTGGCATCGAAACACATCGACACATATGTAGCTTACACATAAAACCAAATGTGATCAGTCTGCTTATAAAATGCCTCCTGACACAGTGGTATGGACATGATGCAATGCACTAAATATAAGCTGAGAAAGTGCATAATAATACAGTGGCATTGCAGCATCATTATTGATAAGGATGCTCAATAATCATGTGATTTTCCACCATGGGTCTTTGTGATGGAGATGAGTCCTCGCTCCAAGGTAAGAGGCAAGAGCCCGAGGAGCTATTTTCCATTTCAAGCCTTAATGCTAATCTAAGCTAACCATCTCCTGCCTGGTTATAACTATGTCGGAGAGATGAGAATGGTGAAACTCTCAAAATGTTGAACTATTATCTTTTTTTAACAAACCAAACCTGAAATAGTTTTTTTCTACATTTCTTGGGGTTTTGGAAGTAGAATCTCAAATCTTGTACAGGTGACCGTCCTTCTACCAAACCCAGGAGTGGAAGAATACTTGCGTGCGTTCAAAGCTAAGGGCTGCAGCAACCTGAACAAACTGCAACAACAGCTGAATTCACCAAACAATGATTGGCCCATTGTCCACCAGACTGGATGGGAGTTGACAGCTTGCCATAACCATATTAAGACATAATTTTCCCTGCTGGATTACTGCAGTCAGCGCGTAACTGTATTCCTCTGTGGGTAAGCTCTAGCGTCTGGGTAAAAGAAAGGCAAATCTCTCCAGTGACGTCAAACTTAGATAACGGAAAATGAAGTGGTCGCCATCCTGGAGGTTCAATCTTTTTATAACATGAGCAGCTCTGTTCAGAAATAAGATATCCACCACTTGACAGAACAGAGAGGTAAGAAAGGAGGGAGGCAGGGAGGACGTAAAAATGAAGAAAAAAAAGAGGATGTGGAGACGAAGGTCACACACGGAAGGAAAGGGAGAGTACAAGGTGTGAACACGAGTCGTACACCGGGAGGTTATGAGCAGATCAGGTGTGAGAGCAGGGAGGGGGTAAAAGCAGAGAAAGAGAATGAATAAATAGATGGCAGAGTGATGGACGTGGCATATCCCTACAGATGAAAGAGTGAAGGGTACGGCTTTAAGAGGGCAACAACATCAAGAGGGAGGGGGAGGGAGAGGCTGTCATGCAAAATGATCAGAGCAGGGGTTTGAACAGATGGGAGAAGAGGGGAGGAGAAGGCCAGAGGAAGAAAGGAAAAGGATAGAGGGGAGAGGAGAAAAGATATTCGGAGGGGTTAGAGGAATAGAAAATGTAATCATAGCAGACAATAGTTCATGAGCGAGGGGAGGGAAATGAAGTGCAAGAAGAGAAAAAGGGAGTAAAAGAAAGAAGAGGAGGTAAAGGGGGAGGGTGTAAGCAACAGAAGAGGGAGAAAGCAAGGGAAGAGATGGTGAGGTAAAGGGGAGAAGGAAAGGACGGGAGAGGGGGCATGCACTGGAAGACAGCAGAAGTGGAAGGGAAAAAAGAAAAAGTAGAGGAAGAGAGAGTAAATAAAAGATAAATGTGAACAGAAAAGACGGGAAGTGAAAGTAGAATAAAGGAGAGGAAGAGAAAGGAAAGGAAATGAAGATGGCAAATGGGAAAAAAGAAGAATGGAGAGGAGGAGGGGGGGAGAAAATTGGAGAACAGGAAATGAGAAAAGGTGGAGCAGAGACAAAAAGGATGAAGTGAAAAGGGAGGAAGAGACAGAAGAAGGGAGGAGGGACGGTCAGGATGAAGAAAGGAGGGGTGCTGAGAAAGATGACGTCATGGATAGAGTTCTGGCTACGGCAATGAGATGGAGATAAATGGAGGCAAAGATGGGAACAGAGACAGAGAGCGACAGAGAAAGAGAGAGCCAGGTAGCATCAGACAAGAGGTGTAAATAACTATAATGAGGCTGTGCAGAAAATAGAGTGCGGGATGAGATCGCGCTACATGAAGGAAACGTGGGAGAGAGAGGTAGAGCCGGATGACAGAGGGGGGTTTGAGTAATGCCATCCCGGTGCCATGCGCCTAAAGCGAGATGACAGAGAGGGAGGCTGTGACAGAAATTGCAGCATGTGGGGAGGAAAAAGTGATCAAAAGAAAATGAGGAGAGTCAAACACGGTGACAGAGAGAGTGAGAGAGTGAGAGGAGAGGGGGAGACAGAGGCTGGTGTCTGGCAGGAAGGATGTGTGAAGAAGGGCTGACGGAAATGGAGGATAAAGAAGGAAATTAGATGGAAGACGGTGAAAGAAAGACAGACAGAGGTTGAGCGAGGTGTGAGTAATGTTGCCTCTGTGCTGTCGCCCTAATGAGACAGGTTTGCTTTATGGATGCGTCTTGCATCTCCCGGCAACTTCTCCGTTGCTATCAGCTGTGATTAATAGACACACACACATTCATAAACACAGAGAGGTAGGTGTAAATTGTGAAAGGGGAAATTGCAACCATTCCAGTGTGCATAATGCTTAGTACAAGTACTGCAATAAAGCTGTGTGATAATCAATACAGGATCATTTGCATGCTTGTTGCTGTGCTGCAAAATTTTGTTTTAGTTTATGTGAGTGAGCTCATCGAAACAGAACGTAGAATATCAAAGTCAAAGTGTCAGAGGTTCAGATCAGCTTCATGACCTCAAAGTGCTGGCAGAGTACTACTGAGCCTAAAGAGCACCTTTGTTTTTTCTGTATACCACTGATTATGCCATGGTGATGTCATCAGGGTCTTCGAAAATGGTGTAAACTGGTGTGGCGTTTACCTGTCAGTGAGGGTTCAACAAAAGACTCTCATGATCTCCGTCTTGAAGTCATGTCTTTCTTTTGTTAATTCTATCCTTCACTCATGCTTAGTGTTTCCTGTTTTATTTTGTTGCTTACGCCTCTCGTTTCAGACCACTTCACTTCCTGCACACTTTTTTTGTTCTTTGTCAGTTTGGCTTCATTGTTGGTTCTCTTACATGCTTTCTTGTGCCTCCCTGCTTTCATATGGCTAATTATGGGACATGCAATTTTGAAATTGTCCCACTGCCTCTTCTGTTGCCTGCAATTGTGTCCGAGCCTGCTACATGCTCTCCATGACCATAAAAGGCAAAAAAAACAAAAAAACAAACAAACATCTGTTTGTCCAAGAAAACCACAGAATCAGTCTTTTCAGCCACTGGCCCCAAAACAACGTGTGTTTGCTGAAGTTACAAAGCCCTGTAGCAGCCATGTTGTAGGAACAAAGGATGGAGTCAGTCCAAAAATAAATTTGTTTTCCGTTTCCTTCTGACATCAGATGTTAGTTTCTTAAAATCATGACCGCATTCAGTGTGCCTGTTCTCACTTGAGCTAGCATAAAATTCAGTTCACAGCTTGCATGTTCTCCCAGTGTCACCGTGGGCACTCCGGCTTCCTCCCACAGTCCAAAGACATGCAGATTGGGGACTAGGTTAATTGATAACTCTAAATTGTCCGTAGGTGTGAATGTGAGTGTGAATGGTTGTTTGTCTCTATGTGTCAGCCCTGCGATAGTCTGGCGACCTGTCCAGGGTGAACCCTGCCTCTCACCTGATGTCAGCTGGGATAGGCTCCAGCCCCCCCGCGACCCTCACGAGGATGAAGCGGTTAGAAGATGAATGAATGAATGAACTATTTGTATAGCACTTTTCAATATAAATAACAAAGTGCTTTACAGCATAAAATATCAGCACAGTCAATATCAACACAAAAAAACATACAACTTTATCATTACTGGCCTTAAAAACAAATACAAGAATTTTAAAATCAGTCCTAAAATTAACAGAACACATTTTTAGACCTATTTAAAAGCCAAGCTGCAGCATTTTGTATTAACTGTAGATGGTGAAGTGATTTCTGGCTGAGACAGGTATATAAGCTATTACAATAGTCGAGGCGTGAAGAATTAAAAGCATGGATGAGTTTCTCCAGATCTGTGGCTGAGATAAAAGACCTGACTTTGGCTATGTTTCTCAAATGATAAAAACATGTCTGGACCACTTTTACATGAAGTTCAAAGCTCAAGTCCTGGTCAAAGAGGACGCCAAGGTTTCTGGCTGAGGGCATCATGCCCGGCAGACATCATGTCCGGGTGCTACCACAATCCAGTCAGAAGTACTGGGCCATCTCAGCATGAATGCTAGTTCTCAAAGATAGCATTAATTTTTAAACAAAAACATATAGATCTCAATAGATCTAGCCTTTAAACAGACTACCACTGAAGTGATGAGGTGATGCATCAAAGGAGTGTTCTGCCTTTTCTTTAGTAAATAATAATAAAAAAAAAAACATGAATCACCTTCTATATGCAAAAGAAATAGAAAAAAAACCCTCCTGGAAGGTGCTTTGGGAAGTACAGGGTTCATTCTTTCATCTTCCAGATTGTACTTCTAATCCCAAGCCACAAGACGTGCGACTGTTACACTGACCCAAATATTCCTCAGCGATTCATTCAGCTTTGTTTTGGGTTTTGTAAACTAAATTAAATTAAGCTCCTTCTAACTATCAATTGGCTTCCTCAGAGTTATGCACCCATGGGGACTGAGCATGGATTTGTTGGAACAGGGGCGCTGCATAGATGTACACTATACCATAGAGGCTTAAATTAATTTCCATTCCCCCTTGTCATCAACATTCAAGACACAGGAGAAGAGAAGTGAGCCAGAGCTTCTCTGTGGCCATCAGCAGAAGGCTGTGGTTGTACTGGGCTGGTCCCAGGTGTGAATAGGTGCAGCTGTATGAATTTAAAGCAGACGAGTTCTGTGAAAGAGAATACGTGCTCAGCAAAATCCTTCCCCAGATAAATAAAGATAAGGAAGAGCAAAGGAATAGCGCACAGAAATAAAGTGTTGGAGAGAGTGGCCTCTTGTTCGGCTTTGCTTGGCAACATTCCTAGAGCCTTTACCAGAGCAACATGACGGTGTTTGTTGTATACAATTCTCCAGTTTAACCATGGTATTTTAACCACTTTTGGCAGTTAATAGATAAATGTTAAAGGAAAGGTTTGGAGGTTTCCAAGTCTTCAGAACACAATACTCACATACTGTTCTGTAAAGAATCAAGTACAGAATCCACAGACCTCTTTCTGTGTAAAAATGCATTTTACAGTACAGCCAAAGCTAATCTAAAACTCCAGCAGTAAGACAATCTGGCTATATATCTTTAGTTCAAGTTACAGTCTTCTTTTAGTTACATTTTTCCTATTTACCCCCTTGGTTGCAATTGAAATAAACCGGCTCCCACAATGGGGACATCAACTTGACTTGGACAACTCTACTTTTAAGGCTGTTTAATTTAAACACTGAATTTAAACACAGAAGCAACGATTAAAGATTTTGTTGCCAATCGATTTACAGTGTAACAGAAGGGATCGCTTAACAGTCAGTACAGAGAGAGGAATGATTACATGAACCAAGAAGTCTAGCATGTGAGTACTGCATTTCAATAAACCTAACAACATCCCAACAATGCTCACCAAAGATGCCCAATGAAAACATCCAATAGATAGGCCTACTCATTTTGGGCGTGTTTCGTTTCTCTTCCAAATTGTGTGGTTTTCTTTATGACTGACTGACTGAAAATACGTGACTGATGTGATGCTCTGATAGAGACCATCCAGAGCTCATAGATCACCTGGGACCATCAGAGATCATCAGACTTGCTCGCCATCTCTAGAAGCAGACCCAAATATGCAGACTCAGCTTTTGTTTTTTATGCACCAAAGATCTGGAACATACCTCCTGAACACTTGAGGTCTACTCCAACCTAATAGAGGCTTTTAACAAACTTTTGCCAATGCCTTTTGTTATACTTCTACACTTTCATGAATTGTCTTTTTTGTATGTTTATGCTTATGTAAAAAGCACTTTGACTTACCTTTGTGTCCAAAATGTGCTTTATAAATAAACTTGGATTGTATTGAATTGATCATATGGGTGGTTGGTGTTCAAATAAGGGCGTAATTGAATGCTTCAAAGCTTCAGCTGCTGCCACGGCCTTCAATGTCCAAATTAGTATCCGAATGCTTCATTTTTATTTTTTTTTCCACCAGTAAACTGGTGGAGGAAACTGAAAAGAGGTGGCAAGTGCCAGACACAGATGAGGCCAGTGTCCTCAGTGCAGTCACTGACCACAGCTTCAAGCAGTTAAATTGGCTGTTTAACAATGAAAAGGAACAGGTTAGATGAATTTTGGATGGTTACAATAATGAAGCTGTTGGTTTGCATCAGGTGATGTGGCCTGACCTGTGGCATTAGGAGTTATTAATAATTTTCTAAAAGCGCAAAGTCCTTCCAAAGTTGGCCCGAGTTCAGATGGCTTATCAGCATATATTCATATGAACCCCCTTCCCAAGTTGAGTTGTGTTCTGTCGAAGCTTTGAATATTTGATTGTAATTATCACTGAAGCTATGAAGCTCCAAAAATGGTATTTGGGACAGCCCTATTTCAAACTTCCAGCTTGTCTGACACAATGACATGATATATTTGAATAAAATGTAGTGGGTATCAATAGCAGTAAATTCAGAAATGACAAACAGCTTCTGAAGAAATGGAATTTCCTTTAAGTCATTAACACATCAGGTATGTCTCACAGTCTAGAAATTTACTGTAAGTCTCACAGGTTATAGAAATAATGATAATCTGTTATGAACTCACAGACTTCTCATCACACACAGCAAAGGTGTCAGACTGTGGGAGACTGTTATTGTAAAATTAGTGTGTAGCTCATGAATATAATATATGAGTAACCATCTGAAAAGTGAAATCCGAAATATGCCCACATTAGCTGTGTTTATTTAATAATACATTTCAAAGGATGGATTAGTCACCATTCATTACTAGAACTTCATTAAAGTTTAGTAAGTAATGCGAGCAGTTCATCATCACTCAACAGTGCACACAGTGTTGGCACGCAGCCAATGATATTTGGGGGACACATGGACGATTATGCTGTTTATGTTCTCATCAATTAATCACTTCAGTAATTTGTTCTCTTTTAATCTGCTGTTTCGCTGTGACCTTTAATTACCTTTTTATCCAATTGATTCTGTTATGGCTTCATTGTGTTTCATCTCGGTTATTGATCTTTTTTTGTAATTCCACTGCCAAATCTCTTTTGTAGCAGGCTGATACAACTTGATTTAATTTTGAACAATCTCCAAAAAAACAAAAGTATTTATTTGTTAGTGTTCTCTTTAAAAATGTATTTAGCAGGTGATTGGGAGGCATACTGATGTTTAAGATATAAGGTCCAGGCGAAGGTCTTCGGTTACTAAAATTTGGACTCTATGCAAGCAGCCAGCCACATTTGTGACCAGGGTAAAAGAGATGAGGAAAGTAAAAGTGGATTCAAGTAAAGAGAAATAAAAAATAATGGCACACAGAAGGGGGGAATAGATAGTGAGAAGCAGGCATGACAGCGAAAAACTACCAAACTATGTGGGGGTCTCCAATGGGCTGGATAGCCAGTATGTTGAGATGGAGCGTGTTATTATTGCAGGCAAAAGCAGCATGTGGTGAGAACGATGGAGAGACTGTGGCAACGGATGGTGTCAGAGAGGGAGAGCTACATGCTTGGCCAGTGATACTGATGGAGAGAGAACATGCAGAGAGCCGGATGGCAAAAGATACAGTTGTTATGTTTTTATTAAACTGTGGTGCAAGATTTTGAGCAAACTGCATTTCCATCAATTCCCTTTATGTGAATATAATCAAGACAGTGTGATGAAATTACAGAATTAACCAAGCAGAAGTTACTGTGATGCTTGAGGGCATTTAATTGCTGTAGCATAAAGGGGAACACACACCGGTGGCGTACAATGTGCTGGTTGATGCACATGAATATGTCAGGACACACACAGGAAACATCCCTCGTCGTATTTTCTAGTACATCAACTCCTCAGATACGCAGCAGTGTAATCACATTACAGTCAGCCAAATTGTGTAAAATGATTATGAAATGAACAGTGATCACATGCAGCAGTCTGCACTCTGACCTCATCACCTCCCGCAAGAAAAGAACAAGCTTAATACAACAGGGATTGGGGAGCGACCATCGTAACATTGCCCCTACCGAACCATAGTATCAGAGCCTATGTGTGGAGGTAGTGCTAATGCAACGCTCTGTGACCCTTCGTTGGAAGTTTATTTCCGAAAAGAAACTGCATGTAATGAGCATATATTGACACGCTGTCCCTAAGTGTCCAAAACTGATGATGGATAGGTACCTAAATCATCTTATTAGACAAGTTGGGACAACCTGGCCTCACTCCAAAGTCATCGAAATCTGGAGCTTGGGCAGTGACTTGCGGCGTCAGACACAGTTGGAAAAGCCATTCTTTAAAGTGGGCGTGATACGCGGTCAGTCGCCGTTATAGTTTAATGGCAGCATCAGGGGAAAACACAGCGGGGCAAGAACAAAAGCTAAGGCGGTGGAAGTCCGAGAAGGGTGGTAGATGGGTCCAACAAGCAACGGCTTTCACCTGGAAGGCTGGTGTTTGCGCCCCGTAAGATTATAAGAGCAACCATGTGTTTTTGTTGCCTAAACCCAGCCACGTGCTTTGGTTGCTGGAGGAAATGCACTAAAAAATCAATCAGACAACTGCAGCTCGTCCAGAACGCTGCTGCCAGAGTCCTCACCAACACCAAGAGAGTGGAGCACATTACACCGGTGCTTAAGTCACTGCACTGGCTTCCTGTGTGTCAAAGGATAGACTTTAAAATCTTGTTACTTGTCTATAAAGCACTAAATGGTCTCGGGCCTAAATACATCTCTGATTTACTTGTACGTTATGAAGCATCCAGACCCCTCAGATCATCTGGAACAGGTTTACTCAGTGTTCCCAGGATCAAAACCAAACACGGTGAAGCAGCCTTCAGTTTCTATGCTCCCCGCCTGTGGAACAAACTTCCAGAATATCTGAGGTCGGCTGAAACTGTCAGCTCATTTAAATCAGGGCTTAAAACATTACTATTTACTGCAGTTTACCAGTGAACTAGATATGTAACTTATTGTTAGGATAATCTGTAGCTATTGTTTTTCTATTTGTCTGCTGTTGCTTTGGCTTTATGTTTGCTTTTTAAATGCATTTTCTGCACTGTTTTTAACTATTTATTGTCTTGCTTTTAGCTTTTGTTTTTAATGATCTATTGTTCCTTTAATGTTTTCTCTTGTAAAGCACATTGAATTGCCTTGTGTATGAATGGTGCTATATAAATAAAATTGCCTTGCCTTGCCTTGCCTTGCCTTGTGTATTTGCGGTGTTGCACTGAGGTAGTGTATTTCTTTTGAAAGAGACTGTATGTAAATTTCCGTAAAAACCGTATTGTATTTTGAAAGAAGACGATGCATGTAACAGACATAACTTGGCACTGTCAACAACCAACCTTTCACGTCCTATCTGAGAGTCCATGACAAAAAGTCAATTTGTCACAAGGTCGGAGTGAGAATGGGTCGAACTAGAAATAATTTTTCTAAAATTCTGTTTGTTTTTATTGGTGCAAATCTAAATTATGCAGAGGTAAAGAACACGTAGATGGGAATGTGTGTAATGAATGAAAGAGAAAGAAGACGTGTAAAAGCAAGTGGAGAACTAAAAAGTGTCAGAGAGTCGTAGGAAAGAACAAGTGACAAAGAAGAAGGGAGGGAGAGGGACAGGGACCGAGACATGGTGGCAAAATAATGAAATAGTGATGAGTCTTATTTAACGACTGAATGACACGAGAAATTCTATGTGTGGATTAAATATTAACGCAGCAAGAAAGCGATGAAGCCCCAGCTAGAAATTTTTTGTTCCAAAAACGTTCTGAGAATGTTATCCAGAATGTTCTTGCAATGTTTTCAGCGGGAAGTTTTCTTTACGTTCCCAGAATGTTCTGGGAGAACGTTCCCTAAAAACATTCTAAAAATGTTTTGCAATAACCCTCTTAAAATGTTAAATGACAACATTGCTCGAACATTATGCACTAATGTTCTTGTGATGTTTTCAGCGGTAAGTTTTCTTTAAGTTCCCAGAATATTCCGGGAGAACGTTACCTAAAAACATTTTAAAAATGTTTTGTGATAACCTTCTTAAAATGATAAATAAAAATATTGCTACAACATTATGCATTAATGTTCTTGTGATGTTTTCAGGGGTAAGTTTTCTTTAAGTTCCCAGAATATTCCGGGAGAACGTTACCTAAAAACATTTTAAAAATGTTTTGTGATAACCTTCTTAAAATGATAAATAAAAATATTGCTACAACATTATACCCTAATGTTTTTATGATGTTTTCAGTGGGAAGTTTTCTTTAAGTTCCCAGAATGTTCTGGAATAACGTTCTCTAAAAACATTCTGAAAAGGTTTTGTGATAACCTTCTTAAAATGTGAAATGAAAACATTGCTATAACATTATACCCTAATGTTCTAGAAAAAGTTTACAGCTGACAGTTTTTAATGTTTCCAGAATGATACTACTTAAGGACTGGATAACATGCTTTAAAAAAAAAAAAATCTACAAATGTTCTGTTGCAACTTGGCATTAAAATATTTACACATTGAAATATTATGACATCACCATTCCACTTCAAGATTAAACTTTCCTGACTGACCACTGGTCACTAGGATCACTGATAATTTACTTAACTAATGGAATTGGACAAAAGTCTTTCAACAGAATCACTTATTTACAATCATTTATTTGAACAACTTTTCAATAAAACAATACAAGAAAACTTCCTATAAACCTTTCACAATTTTTGGACTTCACAGTTCCCACTGAACAATGTGAGAACATGTGGGAAACACTGGAAAAGCCCCTTAACTTTTTTTATTTTTTTGGCATAATGGTAAATAATAATGTGATAGCAAATAAAATATGGAAAAATAAAATAAACACATAAATAAAAAAAAAGAATACTCTGATACTGGCGTGTATGTTTTGTGCTCATGTTGGACAACGTATGTGTGTTGATTTAGTGTTGTCAGTCTGAATCCTCTGAAAACAGTGTGGGGCTCCCCTCACACACTGCTGCATTTTCATCCTGAACCACCGATGTATTTTCATTGTCCTCTGTCACTGACCGTCCACCTTCATTACTGTTGTCAGTCATGGATGGTCCACTTGCATTACTCACCTGCATTATGACAAAAAGAGTATTTAAAATCTGAATTGTTTCTGATTCATCAGAAGTTTTTTTGGCAACCCTTTAAATTACAGACCATCAATTACGAAGTAATTACTGGAAATAACCAGTAATATCCAAGTAAAATAGATATAAGGTAAGGTATAATGTAAGGTAATATCTAGTGATACTTATACAATGACTAGTAATTACTATATAATATTCAAGTAAAAAGGGCAGAGTCAAATAATGACGTGGGCTATCCGTGCAGGCTCACTTTGTTCACATACTTCACACATGAAAAGTGCTATATAAATAGTCTGATTGATTGATTGATTGATTGATCGACATAGTAACTTGCTATATCTATAACAACTACTGTAAAGGGGGAAGCCATGTTGTTACAGATAATAGTCATTGTACATATTACATCTACTTTACTTTAACTGTAATGTTTTAAAGTGTAACAGTCTTAAAAAAAATTAAAAATGTGACAGCAGTTAGTTCAAGTAAGTTTTGGTAAGTTCTTTCCGTCTCAAATCTGAAGAGTGCAATAACAATCTGTGCCACTATGCACAACACAACACAAATCATTTTATTACAACAAATATGAATTAACCTAACAATTTAAACTGGTAACTCCATTCTAATCCTGGGCATAGTGGCTTTGATGTAATTTTCTTCTGAAAAAGGAGTAGTTTATTTGGAAATGATGTGTGCTTTCAAGTGTTTTTTTTTTTTCATTTGTAAAAAAAACAGTCAAAAAAAAGTCAGCAAACTCACACAACTTCCCAACTGTCCCCAAACAAAAAAACTAGACTGCACCAATCAATAGGGGTGTCACAATCTCGATTTTATATCGAAATCGATCAAAATAACATCGTGGTCTCGAGAATTGAAATCAAACAGAGGATCGATGACTTAGCGTCGCCCCCAGGTTTACATCGGTAAGGTGTGCAAAGAGGGGGGAAAAAAAACACATGACGACACAGCATATTGTAGCCGGCGCCGCTAGTTACTTGCAGCTTACAACACCATGAAAAGTGCAGATAAAGAAGACGCATCACCTGAGATTGAACCCCCTCCCGCTTCTCTTAAATCATCAGTGTGGAAGTATTGTGCGTTCCCGGTGCGTTATGTCAACAACGTTCACGTTCATCCACATTTGGAATAAAACTTCCACAGAGCTCAGCTCGGGCTAAAGCCATAACTAGTGCCATATTTTATTTATAGCAGCAGACCTGCTGTTACCAAAAAGAGTCACTAGATGGCAGGCACCCTCTGTGACTTCTCATTTTTGTTTAGTTTGTTTCCACATAACTGAAAACAAGACTGTTACATTTATATTGTAAATAAATTATTTAAATTTGACAATTAGTGCCTAATGTGGTACATTACACATGAATAATGGAGACTGCATCACTTATGAGACTATGTAGCCCATCTTTTGAAATAAGATTTATAAAATCTAATGAATAAAGCCAATGATCGTAGACTAGTCTAAAAATGGCATAGGCACCTGTGCTTTAAGGAAAAAAATATGTATCGAGAATCGAATCAAATCAAATCGTGACCCTAAAATCGAAAATCAAATCGAATTTAGGATTTGGAGAATCATGACACCCCTACCAATCAATATGCTCAAACATGAAATATCTGCTCACATCTTATCACAAATTGTATGGTGGGGGGGTTTGCATTTTTATCTTTTTTATAACGTGTTTTTCAACAAATCAAAACACTGACCTGAGATCCTCTGTGGGGAGCGTATCTCAGGGTATCTGATATGCAGGTTTCAATAGTCTTCTGCAGGGTCTTGGGGTGGTTCCTCTGGCAGGCCTCTAAAAATTAAGAGACAGAGAAAAAATGGTCTAGAAAAGCACATAATTCAGAATCATTAGTACTTTATTTATCCCCAAGGGGAAATTCTTTTGTTACAGGCCTCCCAATAGAAAATGAAAATATAAAATGTCATAAACATAGGATTTAGGGGAAAAAACAAAGACCCCTCAAGATACCTATAAGATAAAATAAGATAGCCGACTTCAATCGTGAAATCAGCTCCTTTATCAGCTCATCACCTTTAAATACGCTGTGGCGCAGTGCAGTGACAATTTCGACATGGCTGAAGAGGCAGCAGACCGGCTCTGCCAGCCAAACTTCACTCAAAAGGAAACTGATATCCTTGTCCGGGAGGTTCAGGCTTTTAACGGGAATTTATTTATCATCATTAAGTTAAAATTATTTATAATGAGTAGCCACATGCCCT